>CM028135.1:837615000-847615000 GCA_016271365.2 Neoceratodus forsteri | reverse complement strand
TTCAACATACCCATTTTAAGATCTGTTCTCATGAACAGTGTCACTGTGATTTTCTTAATGTGTCCCATACATTGAGTTCGCACACCAACTGCGCCATTGTGCGCTACATGGGCGGAAACACATTTTGGGCAGGATGTGAAAAATGACAGCTGTACTGCTCATAAGGAGGTGTGGTAAAATGGCAATGTTGAAAATCTAGAGTGGAAATATTGAAAATTAAGAACCCACGAGCGCTGTGAGGAACTGCGCAACGACCGTGAAACAGTCATTTTAGGAATTTTGCACCAAATTTTCAACATACCCATTTTAAGACTTCCACTAATGAACAGTGTCACTGTGATTTTCTTAATGTGTCCACATTGATTTCAAGACAATCGACTGCGCCATTGTGCGCTACATGGGCGAAACACGCTTTGTGCAGGATGTGAAAATGACAGCTATACTGCTCAAAAGGAGGTGTGGTAAAATGGCAATGTTGAAAATCTGGATTGCAAATATTGAAAATTCACAAACTTACGAGCGTGCGTAGGAACTGCACAACGCACGCTCGTAAAACAGTCATTTTTAGGAATTTTTTCACCAAATTTTCAACATACCCATTTTAATATCTCTGTTAATGAACAGTGTCACTGTGATTTTCTTTAATGTGTCCCATACATTGATTTCAAGACAATCGACTGCACCATTGTGCGCTTCATGGGGAAACACGCTTTGGGCAGGATGTGAAAAATGACAACTATAGTGCTCATAAGGAGGTGTGGTAAAATGGCAATGTTGAAAATCTGGAGTGCACATATTGAAAATTCACAAACTTATGAGCGTGTGTAGGAACTGCGCAACGCACGCTCGTGAAACAGTCATTTTTAGGAATTTTTTCACCAAATTTTCAACATAGCCATTTTAATATCTCTGTTAATGAACAGTGTCACTGTGATTTTCTTAATGTGTCCCATACATTGATTTTGCACACCGACTGCGCCATTGTGCGCTACATGGGCGGAAACACGTTTTGGGCAGGATGTGAAAAATGACAACTATAGTGCTCATAAGGAGGTGTGGTAAAATGGCAATGTTGAAAATCTGGAGTGAAAATATTGAAAATTCGTGAACTTATGAGCGTGTGTAGGAACTGCACAGTGCATGCTCGTAAAACAGTCATTTTTAGGAGCTTTTTCACCAAATTTTCAACATAGCCATTTTAATATCTCTGCTCATGAACAGTGACACTGTGATTTTCTTAATGTGTCCCATACATTGAGTTCACACACCGACTGTGCCATTGTGCGCTACATGGGCGGAAACACGTTTTGGGCAAGATGTGAAAAATGACAGCTGCACTGCTCATAAGGAGGTGTGGTAAAATGGCAATGTTGAAAATCTGGAGTGAAAATATTGAAAATTCAGCAAACTTATGAGCGTGCATAGGAACTGCGCAACGCACACTCATAAAACAGTCTATATTAGGAATTTTTTCACCAAATTTTCAACATACCCATTTTAAGACCTCTGCTCATGAACAGTGTCACTGTGATTTTCTTAATGTGTCCCATACATTGATTTCACACACCGACTGCACCATTGTGCACTACATGGGCGGAAACAAGTTTTGGGTGAGATGTGAAAAATGACAGCTGTACTACTCATAAGAAGGTGTGGTAAAATGACAATGTTGAAACTCTGGAGTGAAAATATTGAAAATTTGCGAACTTACGAGCCTGCATAGGAACTGCACAATGCATGCTTGTAAAACCGTCATTTTTAGGAATTTTTCGACCAAATTTTCAAAATAGGCTTTTTGAGAGCCCACCTTGTGAACGCTGGCACTGTCTAAATCACCCTTCAGGCCCAAATAACGCCATGACAGTGACAGAATTCATGAGAAGGGGTCCCAAAAACCCCATGTTGAAAATTTGGTGCAAAAATTCTAAAAAGCACCTGAGATATGCAACAAAGTTGAAAAAAAAACATCTAGCCCATTATACAGCTTACCGGCATTTCCTCAGTTTGCGGTCGGCTTTGAAGAGTGCAGACGTGTTCCCGGTCCAGCGATAATGGTCACACCGAGCTCCAGAGGTAGGTATGGGGTGAGGGGGGGTGTGGGGAGTCAGGTGCAGTGGATGGGTGCGGTTGTGGGAGGGGGGTAGACTCGTGGGACCGTTTTCAATTTACAGTTTCTTTTACTTTGATGACGTGGATGTTTGCTATGCTGGGGTGGGCCCCAGCATGGCAGAAGGATGGCTGCTGTGGAGCCGATAGGATTGGGCACCCCATCGGCAGATGACGAGGACATTTGCCATGCTGGGATGGGCTCCCAGCATGGCAGCAAAGATTTTGGGGGGGCCGTGATGCGGTGCAAGCACACAGCAGTGGTTTTCTTTGAAGAGAAGACCACCACTGTCATACACAGCACCGGTGCGGATTGGTGCAGGACTGCCATGCCTGCACAAGGGAGCAGGATTGGTCAGAGAGGCACACCTCCAAAGTGTCCCATTTCAAGAAGATTTCCCTATGCATGCCAAGCTTAACGAAAAATGGAAACTGTCTTGTTACCTACTCTGGGAGAATGATAGTCTTGATTGTACAGATCTGTTAAAATTGTATTTACAGTATGTACAGATTAAACAAGATTGGTGCCAGTATACAGCCTTGCCTTACCGCTATATTAGCCTTTATTATATTAGTAGGACCACCTTGGGGATTATATTGTACCTTGAACCAAGTGTCCTCATGAAGCCTTATAATAATATCTTGTAAGGAAATATCTATTCCATAACTTTCCAAAGGGGTCCATAATATCTTCCTACTGATTGTATCAAAGGCCATTTTTACATCTATGAAACAACAAAATAAGTTTACCTTTTTTATCTTTATAAGTTCATGAAGTGATAATGTCTATTTTACATTGGTTAAAGCTGTATCTATGGTTTTCATGCAGTCTCTGTTTGTATGTATGCATTTGAATGTATATGCTTCATCTTATAATAAAACTAAGTTAAAAATGACTCAAAGACAAATAGGTATATATAGGTTTTAGTGTAATAGTAATATGTAGTATACAGGCATGCCCAGTAAATAAACCAATCAATACATAGCATTTTATTTACATTTATAGTTTATACAAAAATAATAGACGAGGAGGTATATATCAACAGCAGTGTAAATGTGATAAGTAATGCTATGAACAGGGTGTTTTTTTTTTCAGGTAACAGTGTAAAAGTGTTTTTAAAGTGGAATCCAAGCCCATTTTATTTTACCATTACCTGAAAAGAAAAGAAAACTTTTCTGAAAACAAAGCAGGCAGTTTCCAGCTGGCGCACCAGCACAATGGTAGAGCTACTGCTCTCAGTATCGCTGACCCAGGTTCGGGAATGAGTCCAGCCATCGGTGGGCCAGTTGGGGGGATGTAGGATTGAGCATCCCACAGGATGCTCTTCTTCTTCAGGTAGGGAGGGAGGGAGTTGTTACCCACTGCAATACTGCCACCTGGGTGACCAGGGGTGGCAGTGCACGGGTTCAGTGACTGACAGGGAGGGATCTTTGGACAGAGTGGGTGGATTGAGAGAAGCAGCTCTGCCAGCATGCCAATCTAATTGCTCTCCTAGAGGGCTCATCAGCCTACAGAAATATGGGAAAATGGATGTGCAGAAAGGGAGGATGAGACCTCAGTCTGCCCACCATGTCCAATACCAGAACCAAGCCACCTTCTGCCTGGGACACCGAAAGTCTTCACCTCTGCCATGCATGACCTGATAGACAGTGGGGAAGAAATGCAGTGCAACTGATGGCATGCTCTGCCCTGGGGGGTAAGCCGGGGGGAAGCAAAATGGTGTGTCGTGGGTGGGCTGGGGGTCCCAATCCGCATAGATGGAAGGTTCTCGGTGGGACAATATAAGGGCAAAAAGTGGCTGGGGTGAAAGGTGGTCCCTTCCTGGCCTGAAGCTGGTGGAGAAAAAATATGTAAAAAAAAGAAAAAACAAGCAGGCAGTCTCCAAAATATACAGTTTAAGTAACTACTAGCACATCGCTCTTTGCAAAATCAAACAATTAGAAGCAATGCAAAGTGAAATGAAAATTAACTTTTCTGCTATATAGCTGCTATTTTATTTCTGGTCAAAGCAGCAAATTTGGAAATGTATACTGTAACCTGTAAGAATGTAGCCTTTCACAGAACAGGATAATAATATAGAATAAAAAATGCCAGTCTTCCTGAAAACAGACAGAACGCCATTTTGCTTGTTACTTAGCTAGAAAGAAGTACAGAAGCTGAAACATTCTGTAACCACTCACAGAAAAAACAAGGACAGGGGAACTGAAACCCAAACTGTTTTTTGCACCTCAGTTGCCTGCTTTATTTCAGATAAACAGAAACAGTTTACAAAATATACTCTTCAGCTTTTTTAAACTAACTTTTCACAAAATAAGTTGATCGTTCAGACAGAAGAAGTGAACATGCCACTCTCACTGCAAACAGAGGGGGAAGCCATTCTGCTTCCAACAAGGCAGCAAGAAGGGAGTGGCTGTGTTCTTTCTGGATCACATGGCCTGAAGCTTTGTACATCTCAATCACATTAACAGCTGTAGTGTTGTAAAGTTTTAAAATCATGCCATTTTTTGGCTAACTTTATGTAATATATAAAATATCTGCTAGCAAAGTGATGTATGCTTGTGAAATATTACCATCTTGGTTGTTAATGAGCTCAAAAAGGACACTGAGCCTTCAGTCGTGTAACTTTATGTGCTCATTAGACCTAAATGGTAACATTTCCTTCTACATGAATACTTTATTAGCAGATATCCTCTTTGTATTTATGGACAACTGTACTTTCTTCTTCTCTCTGACAGGCTTAGAAAATTGTTCATGCTGGAGTCAGCCTCAGTGTCACCTTTTCCATGCATAACAGATAAGTGAGCAGCACTGTGCTGTATGGTACTGTTGTGTTACTGGTATTAGGGCACGGGGTATCATATAGTAGCTCATGGTGAACCAGCAATTATCACCAACACAAGCTAGCTGTAGCAGCCATTATTATGTTGTTCATACAAGATGACAAGGGGGAATGACTGGTTTTGCATTTAAGGATGGATAATTTCTTTATCGTGCTCTTGTAAGGGAGAAGGGACTAGAAACAGCAGCATTTGAAGAAAGAGGGAGAAATCAGTGTGCTTCTAGATTGGTCAATGTGGTTTTACCAAATGTTCTGGCAAACCTGGGAAGGCTGCTAGCAGTAGTGGGAGTGGAACCAATGGATTTCAATGGACTATTTAACCAGGGTTTCATTGTGCCAAGCCCTAGTCCACACAGCCATATGATTCCCAGTCCCTTCCCATCATAATCATCTCCACCACCCTGTTGTAGATGTTTTTCTTGAAACTGGTAGGGCAGGGTCTTTATCTGCATCTTTCCTCCCTCTGTGTCTCTTTCTCCTATTGTTATTTTCTTAAGGTTTTCTACATGCAGATGCCATTACAGGGCAGTAAGACATGGTGCAAACTTTGATGACAGTAATGTGTATGTGAAAGATTAGACAACACATGGTATGAGGTGAGAGGGAGACAACAGGTGAGAGCAAGACCACCCATCACCATTGAGTGACTCACTGAGAGGCACTGCCATAAGAAACCTAACACACTCTCAGTTCACACACAGCAACCTACTATGCCTAAAATTCTCTTGCTGCTCACTTCACTGACTGGATTGCTCACACTCTGAAAAAAAATAGAAATATGGATTTTGCATTCTGCACCACCAGCAGTCAGTAAAATAAAAATTAATTGCAAGATAAAACCTGATATAATCTTAAATGCCCTATTTCTTGCCCCTCCCACTCTAGGCTGACTGTCAGTCACTGCGGTGCTGCAAGCTGCAGCTACAGTACAGCAAGCAAAATCTGCACTGCGCTGTGTGCTCCTCTCTGCAGCAGCACACTCATTACTAATTGCCAGTCTTGCAAATACCTTAGTTAACTGTTGTAAAGATACTGATAGTGACATTATAGAAACATAGAAGCTGTCAGTGGAAAAGGACCGCTTAGCCAACCTGATCTGCCCTGAAGTCCCTAGCTACTGCTCCACCATAGACCCTAACTGATCTCCCCCAGCCCCGTTACTTAGGTCCCTCTGTGTCTATTCCATGCCTGCTGGAAACCTGTTACCATTTCATTACTCACCACCTCTGTTGTGGGAGTCTGTTCTAGGTGTCCACCACCTTTTCCATGAAGAAATATTTCCTCACATCCCCTCTGCGCCTCCCCCTTCCAGCTTCATATTATGCCCCTTTTCTGCATCTCTTTCTGTGCAATATGACACTCTACTGTACCTTATTGATACCCTTGAGGTATTTGAATGTCTCAGTCATGTCTCCCCTTTCTCTTCTTTCTTCCAGTGAGTACATATTTAACTCTCTGAGTCTTTCCTAACAGGACTTCTGATGCAGGCCATGCACCATTTTGACTACCCTTCTCTGTATTGCCTCCACCGTATCTATGTCCTTCCTGAGATGGGACCTGCAGAACTGGACACAGTACTCCAGGTGTGGCCTCACCATTGATCTATACAGGGGTAACAGTACTGTTTGTCTGTTGGTGTTGATATCCCTCCCTATGCACTCCAGCATCTTATTAGCCTTTCCCACTGCCCTATCACACTGCTTCGCTACCTCCAGGTCATCAGACATGATGACCTCCAGATCCCTTTCTTGTTGTGTGTTTGACAACACCTCCACCCCCCCCCAAAACTGATATGTTGCCCTTGGGTTTCTGTGTCCCATGTGCATAATTTCAGATCTTTTGGCATTGAAGCCAGTTGCCAAACCCTTGACCAGTCTTCTAGGTTTTTTAGATCTTCCTTCATTTTTCACACACACACACACACACACACACACACACACACGCACATCCCCTCACACACCCCCAGTGTGTCAACACTGTTGCAGATTTTGGTGTCATCTGTAAACAGGCATACCTTTCCTTCCAGCTCCCTTGTGATGTCATTAATAAAGACATTGAAGAGGACCAGTCACAGTACTGACTCCTGAAGCACCCTGATGGTTATCTTACCCTCCTCTGAGTAACTCCATTTACCATCATTGTCTGAGTTCTGTTACTTAGCCAACTTTGTACCCATTTTGCAATTTTTGGACCCACTGCTAGGCTGCCCAGCTTGTTTACCAGTCTTCTGTGTGGAATGGTGTCAAAGGCCTTACTGAAATCCAGGTAGGCCACCTCCACCTCTCTGGTAGCACGGTCAAAACACTCTATCAGTTTTGTTTGGAAAGATCTCCCCCAGCCCTTGTGAATCCATGCTACCTCAGATCCTGCAACTCCCTGTTTTTTAGTTGTTCTCCAATCCTTGCTTTGAATAGTGATTCCATAAGCTTATCCACCACCGAAGTCAGGCTTACAGGTCAGTAGTTTCTTGTGCCCTCCCTATTTCAACTTTTGTGTAGTGGGACCACATCCATTCTCCTCCAGTTGCTGGAACCTCCCCTGTTTCTAGTGAAAGACTGAACGGGGCCATCAGAGGTAGAGACAGTTACTCCCTTAGTTCCTTAAGTATCCTGGGGTAGACCCCATCTGGCCCAATTGCCTTATCTGCTTTTAGTTTTGCTACAGTGCAAGTCACATTAAACTGTTCCTTCAATGAGTTGCTGTAGCATTTCTGATCGAGTTGCGTAAGTGTTGCTGAATATAGCACAAAGCTCTGCAAAAACGGTTGCTTAAAAGTTGAAACTCAGATTTGCATTGCACTGTGACTGGACTGTAGATACATTCCAAATGAGTTGTAAACACATTTTACAACCATTGTTCTTGAGCTGGTTAAACATTAAAAAATAATGCATTATGAGCTGCCAGTGCATTGTCAACTGTGAAAAACAATGCAAAACCAGCTCATTGGTGAAACAGTTTAATGTGACTTTTATTGCAGTTCTCTGAGGATTCTCTCCTCTGTCAAGGGACTAATCTCCACCTCCCTTTCCCTAATTCCCTTCTCTACCATCTGTGGCCCGTCACCTACCCTTTTCTTTGTAAATCCTGAAAAAAACGAACTTATTTAGTATGTCAGCTTTCTTCTTGTCCTCCTCCACATTTCCCCCCTTTCCCCTTTTAGTCTAATTATCCCTACCTTGTTTGTCTTCTTTTCACTTATGTATCTAAATAATGTTTTATCCCCCTTTTAATTGATTTGGCAATGTTTTCCTCTGTTTGAGCTTTAGCTCTCCTAACTGCCCTCCCTGTTTCCCTTTGTTTCTCCTGGTAACTCTTCCTTTTCTTTTCCCTCTCTTGCATACCTTCTGAATACTTGCTCCTTTTCCTTTACCTTTACCTTCACTGCTACTTCCTTGGAGAACCATAGCTGTCTATTTCTTCTTTTGCCCTTCTTAATCTGCCTGACACAAAGGTTTGCTGCCTTCTCAGTTGCCTTCCTTATTTTAGCCTGGTTTTCTTCTACCCCACCCTTTTCTTCTATCCCTGATAGGGCTTCCCTGAGGCACTCTCCCATTTCTTTAAACTCGGTCCTCCTGAAGTCCAGGACTCTCATTTTGTGTGATTTGGTTCTGACCTGGTCCTTATGTTGAATCACACCGTACAATGATCACTGGTCATCATGTGGCTTCCCACTGTGACATCAGCTACATTGTCCCTGTTTGACGCTACCAGGTCCAGTAATGTCCCCTTGTGAGTAGGTTCCTTAACTAGCTTCTAGGAGTCTAGGATTTCCCAATTTCTAACCGGTGCTGCAGCAGGGAGGCTCTAATCAGCAGTATGTCTGGCAGATTGAAGTCCCCCACTAGCAGTACTTCACCTTTGTTAGCCATCCCTTGTATTTCTTCTGTCATATCCCTATCTCCCTCCTCTCTCTGTGGTGGAGGTCTATGGATCATCCTTACCCTAATAGCCGGCCCTCTTCCCTGTCTCCAGGGTGACCCACAGTTCCTCTGCTTTACCCAGTCCTTCCTGTATTTGTGTGGCCTTTATTTTCCCTCACATAAAGAGCTACCTCCACCTTCCCTTTTTTCCAGCCCTGTCCCTCCTCAATAGCACATATCCTGGTATGGCCACCTCCCAGTCCTTGTTTTCATTGCATCAGGTCCCTGTAATTGCTACTATGTCCATATCTCCTACGGCCATGGTGGCCTCTAGGCCTGCCATCTTGTTGCCCAGACTTTGTGCATTTGCACACATGGCTCTCTAATTTGTACTGCTACCTCCACTGAACTTGCTGTCTTGCTCTCCCACATTTCCGCCACTATTTGCTTTCCTCTTTTCCTTTCCCTCTTACTCTTGGTTACTATTTATGTTTGTTCCTTTTTGGACTCCTCACCCTTTGGATTCCCACTGCTGACCCTGTAAGCATGTATGGGGCAGACTACATCTTCCTGCCTTATTCTGCCTCCCCTCTTGTGGATTGTTTACTAATGTAGCATTTAAACTGTTCACTAAGGATCTTAGTTCCTCACCTGGAGGAATGCAGACCATTACCCATCTACAAGCCTCTATCCCTCCAGGTGGAGCCCCAGTCCCCACTGAATCTGAGTCCCTCTACTCTGCACCATTTCCTAGACCATATGTTGAAGTCCCTGGTGTAGAGCCTCCAATCCCCCTTGTCATGGAGAGGTAGCACCTCTGAGGAAGTAACAGATTGTGCTACTGGCCTAAGACCCTTCCCCAATTTCCTGAACTCCTCCTGAACTGCCTCTGGCTTCTCCCCAGCCAGGTCATTTGTCCCCAAGTGGACAATGACATCTAGCACTCCCTCCCTCCCTCCCCAGTAATCCTTTTTTTTTTAATCAATAATAGTTTTTATTTTTCTCCAGCAATCCTTAGGCTCTTCCTTCCATCCCTCCAAGCCATGATGCCTGGAAGGCACCTTATCACCCTCTCCTCATCCCTTTCTGTCCCCAATTGAATTCCCCTTACTATTGACTCTCCCACCAGGATTCCCTTCCTCCTCAGCTGGGGTCCTCTGCTAACCCCCTTGAGGTCTCCACCATGGAGGAACACCACATTCATCCCAGCCACTACATCAGGTGCCTCTGTGGGACTGTCCTCACCCTGCCAGTGCAGCATAGGAGTTTTGTAGTGGTATGGGATTTGGGATGTGTCTATGCTCTACCACCCTAACTGTCCCGAGCCCACCGTTGTTCAGTCGCTCCGCATTCTTGGCACCCTTTGAGGAAGTGGAGGTGAACATGGTGATCCTTGAATGTGGGAGTAGGTCCTCTTAAATCAAGCCATCTTGGCCTTGTGTCTGGCAATCTCCTCTCTCAGCCCAGAAAGGTGCCTGCAGATGTGTCATCACTTGAGTCTCCAGAAAGTCCCCCTCAAGACTGCCACCTTACAGCCGTTGCTTTGCACCACTCCCATCACAGTTAATCCTCATATATAGACCCTAACCACTAACCCTTATTTCTTCTCCCCTTCCACTAATTAACCCACAGACAAACAACTCCTAGAAACATTATTTGCATTCCCCTTCCCTTATGAGCTATCCACTCTTTTTTTCCTTTTTTCTCTCTTACCTGCAAATACTTTCTATCCCTACTTCTCATCTCAGCCTACCTAACCCCCAATGCAAAATTCCCCCAACTACCAGCTAATAGCCTTCAGGTGTCCTATTTACACACCCTCCCTTAAAGCTGACTCTTTTTCCCACCTGTCAGTCAATGTTCAGTTTGTAGGCTATATATTTGGTTGGTGGGAGGGTGAAACATTAAGATTTGTGTTCTGTTGGTTGCTGTTGTTGTGTCTCCCAGTCCCCACTTCTGTGTGCTCCTCTCCCCTTGTCCCTGCTAATGTCCTACTTCTGAATTAAGCTTTGTGTTATGTTGGTTGCAGTTGTGTCTCCTGGTCCCGGCTTCTGTGTGCTCCTCTCCGCTTGTCTCTGCTGCTGTCCCACTTTTGAAAACAGGCAAATGCATGAGAAATAACAAAAACTTAGTTTTAAAGCTCTCCCAGCTGCTCTGGAAACTCTGCTTCAGGCAACCAACAAAGAGCTGAAATAATCTATCATTTCTGCCCTCTGACTCGGAGGTCAATGGAGGAAGAACTGAGTTACTTTGCTAATGGGGTGCCTTAAGTATCTCTGGTCTTTGGCACCAGAATTAAGCTTTGTGTCCTGTTGGTTGCTGCTGTTGTGTCTCCTGGTCCCCACTTGTGTCCTCCTCTCCCCTTGTCTCCACTGCTGTCCCGCTTCTGAATTAGGTAAATGCGCTAAGAAAAAAAAAAGCTGCTTTGTTTTACCCTCATCATATCTCTGCTGCTGCCCTGCTTTCTGAAAACAGGTGAATGCCTGAGAAACAACAACAAAAACTTGGTTTTAAAGCTCTCCTAACTTCTCTAGCAACTCCCCTTTAGGCAGCTGACAGACAGCTGAAAGTATCTATCAGTTCTTCCCTCCGACTCAGAGGTCTGTTGAGGGAGAACTGAGTTACCTTGCTAATGGGGCGCCGTAAGTATCCCTGGTCTTTGTGTCATAATTAAGCCTTGTGTCCTGTTGGTTGCTGCTGTTGTGTCTCCTGGTCCCCACTTCTGTGTGCTCCTTTCCCCTTGTCTCCACTGTTGTCCTGCTTCTGAATTAGGTGAATGTACTAAAAAAACCAAGCTACTTTGTTTTACCCTCCCTTTGTCTCCGCTGCTGCCCCGCTTTCTGAAAACAGTGAATGTAGGTGTAATAACAACAACTTAGTTTTATAGCTCTCCCAGCTGCTCTGGCAACTCTGTTTTGGGCAACCAAAAGGGACCTGAAAGATTCTATCAGTTCTGCCCTCCGACTTGGAAGTCCATGGAGGGAGAACTCACAAGAATTCTGAGCTTTTTAAAAACAACTCCATTTACGAAGAACTGAGCAGCCCTTACTTTCAGTGTACACACATCCCTCTCTGCTGAGAGAGAGCTGGATATGACACCAAGACATACACATCAAGATCATGATCTTTGGTGTAGCTGATTGGCTGCTGCAGGTTATGAAGTTTAACATGCAAAAAAAAAAAAAAAAGACTGCACAGGGAAGGCGATGCTCTCAAGACTGAACTGAATAAAAACCAGAAAATTGGGCATGCACCACCAGTATTAATAATTTATGCTCATGCTCAGAAAATATAAGTGCTTATTTTGCATACTTTATTTAGTGCCAAAATACATGAAACCAGATGCCCAAGGTTGCCTGATGGGTTTCACATCCACTGATCCTTTCTCAAAGGCAGAAGCTTAGCATACAATCCCCATGAAAAAACACTATGACATGCTGATTATTTATTTATTTTTTTTTACTTTTTTTTTCTATTTATCCCCCCTCCACCACAGTACCTACCTTCCCTCAGGGACTCCAAAAAGGCATCATGCCCGCCAGGTCTCTGGGATGTGAGCCCTTCATGCATCTTCCCTGCCATCACCCTCGGATTACCCCCTGAGTGGGGTGGGAGGCCTACCCACAAGCCCCCCATCCATCATCCAAGTGTTGGCCAGACTCGTGCGACTCCTCTCTGGTCCTGGTCTCGTGATGCCGGGGCCCATCTCCAGGCATCGCTGTGGGTGATTTTCCACTTTTCCTGGGGGAGTGGTGTGTGTTCAATGTCAAGGCATTCCCGCCGATGTCCAGCTCTCCCAACCCTGACTGTTTTTGCTCCACATGTTTGCTGTACCTCTGGCTTCCACCAGAGGTCAGCCAAGTGCAGAGACTGTGCCCCCTTCCCTTCCAGGAGAGGAAAGCTGTCCTCTGAATGCTCAATCCTCTCCCTCCCCACCAACCTAACCCCCAATGACCCAGGCTCATTCCTGAACCCGGGTCACCGGAGTGGGGTGAGGTGTGGCATCCACCGCCTCAACCCTCAGCACCACCAGGCCAGCTTATGACATGCTGTTTAAGTGCTGACAAGTTAAAGAGAAGGCAAAAAAAACCTGGACCCTCCTCACTGGAGGTTGAAGGTTGGTTTTCAGTTGTCCACCAAATTTAACTTTGGCACCAGCTCATTTTTATTTGTAGCCTGTTACCCTTCTGGAAACTTAATTCATAGATTGGGTTGGAGATCAGGCTAAGTACAGTACAAGGTCATTTGAATGCATATCAGTAAAGGGTGGCAGAGGTGTGGGAGGTACAGGATCCTTCTCATATACTGGCCTCCAGCGAGACTGGTTTCCTGCAGTTATTTGGGGGAGTTTGTGGCCAGCCTGACATTGGAACACATGGGGTGGTTGTTGTTGCTTAGTTTCAATGTGCCTGGACAGCAGTTCCTTCAGTACATGAGTATGTTATGTTTCACACAGGTAGTTACCTCTGCAGATTACAGATTTGGCCATGCCTTGGTTCTAGTCTTCTCACAGGGACTCGACGTATTTAATGTTGGGGTTCATCAAATCAATGTTAGGATCATCAAGCTGTGAATTTTCTTATTTGCCCCCCCAAAAGAGTTTCGCTAATGAAGGAACTAATTCAGTACTGACCATTCCATAATTTTGAGCCCTCCGGACTCCTGTCAGAATTGTAATGTTTGAGTCTGTTGTATGTGTGTGCTGTGGGAGTTTTGGTGGCAGTGGAGGCCTACTGTAGTGCCATCATGTGTGAATCTTATTCATTCACACCAATTGGTGTATGCCCGAGATTCTCCTCTCAGAGTACCCCCTGGTTTAGTGAGGAACTTAGATGCCTGAAGGCCGAAGGGCAGGGGTTGGAGCACTTTGTGTGGGGTTCAGGATAATATGAGGATAGAATAACGCTGAGAGACCATTATAAGGAGTATCAGGGCAGTCACTCTATAAAAGGTAGAGCTCCTGTTTCTTTGATAAGGTATCCTCTATTCAGTCGGCGGAGTCCACAAGTGGGTTGTTATGGCATAGCAGATAATGGATGAGAGTCTTCTATCAGTCTGGCATGAATTCCAGTCAATTCCAGCTGGAGAGATGCTCTGTTTGGTCTCAAAGCTGCATCCTGGCTTCAGTACAATGGACCACTGGCCAGCCTGGTTGTTGATAGACTGCCAGAAGTCCCTGGCCCAGTGATTGTGGAGATAGTCTGGTGTTCCCTTAGGGAGGGTGTTTTCCCAGTGCTCTAAAACAAGTGGTTGTAAGACCCCTCCTGAAGAAACCATATGTGGACCCCGATGCCTTGTCCAACTACAGGCCTGTCTAGAACCTTCCCTTTTTCAGTAAGGGGACTGCAAAAAGTAATGGGGATGCAACTTGAGGCTAATTTGGAGGCTTTTCTCATCTATGAGTCATTCCGGACAGGGTTCAGGGGTGTCATAGCATGGGAACAGCAGTTCTCAGGATGTAAAATTAATTTCTCCTGGCAAGAGAAAGAGGGGAATGCTGTAGTCTTGTTCTCCCTGATCTTTCATCAGATTTTGAGATTGTAGACCATGGAATTTTAACAACTCAGATAAGGGAGTTGTGGGGACTCAGCGGTATCTAGTTGAGGTGGTTCAAGTCCTTCCTTTCTGGTAAGGTGCTGCAGGTAGAATGGGGAAGTTTTCTTTGCACACTGATGCCTTGATCTTTGTGGCCCCTCAAGTTTCAATCTTGTCACCCATGTCATTTGTAGTGTTTATGCTGCCACTGGGATAAATCATTTGATTATATACTGTAGTTTGCAGTTTCACTGCTATGCTGATGATACTCAGCTATATCTGTCTTTTGCCCCTGGGGAGAGGAATGCTGTTGATGTGCTGAATAGGTGCCTGATGGATATCAGTGACTAGATGATCTCTAGTTTGCTTAGATTGAACCCAGACAAGACAGAAGTGCTACTGGTGGTTTCAGATGCTCAGAGTATGGCAGGTTGGGGAATGTTGGTGTCAGGATTACATCTAGGTATCACAACTTTCACAGACAAGGATAGAGTAGAAAGCCTAGGTATAATAATGAATCATAAGCTGACACTAGAATATATTAAGTGTCAGCTATGGTTCATGGTGGATTTTTTCATCTCAAATATATCACCTTGATTAAGCCCTGAGTCCCGAGGACCTAAAGACACTGGTGCATGGCTTTG
Source organism: Neoceratodus forsteri (assembly GCA_016271365.2). Lineage (NCBI taxonomy): Eukaryota > Metazoa > Chordata > Ceratodontiformes > Ceratodontidae > Neoceratodus > Neoceratodus forsteri. The sequence goes on along the minus strand of CM028135.1, from coordinate 847,600,015 downwards.
TTACATCTAGGTTTGACAGTTGTAATGCTCTTTACCTTAGACTATTTAGAAGTTTGATGCACAACTTGAAGCTGATGCAGAATGTAACAAGTAGACTGCAAGCCAGGGTTCCCTGCTTCAAGCATATCACTACAGTACTGCAGGCATTTCACTGACTGCCTGTGAGGTAGCTCACCTACTTCAATATAGCTTTAGCATACAAAGCCCTACATGACCTTGGCCACAGCTACTTGAAAGAGCTCCTCTGTCCATCTTCTCCTGCCAGCCCTCTCCATTCTTTGGAGGATAGACTCCTGAAAGTTCCCAGGTCCCATCTTAAACTCTTTGTGGAACAGGTGTTCACTGTAGCAGTATACATGTTATGCAATCAGTTGTGACAGGACCTTAGGGAGGTTCCCACTGTTGAAATTTTTAAGAAGAGTTTAAAACATCTTTTGTTCTCATTGACTTTTCCTTCTTATTAGGGAAATACCTAAAAACTGTTCCACCTACTGTATAGTATTTATGTAAGCAATAATACCTGACAGAGTGGGTGGTATTGGGCAATACTGGATTGCCCAGGGGTGTAATGAGGACCAACACCAAAGGCAGAGGGCCTTATAGCCCTTAGAAGGTCCGGTATTGCTCAATACTGCCCACCCTGGAGGGTATTATTGCACTTAGAAAATGTCCCACTGTATTCTGTGTGCTTAAAAAATAAATACAGCTATTTATTATGAACTCAGATTTAATACCTTTGAGCCATAGGCTCTTTTACAAATGTTCCATGTCGAGGGTTAATAAAAAAATAAGACAATAAAAAAAAATTGGGGAATAGGTTTCGCAGTACAGTGTAACTTAAAACAAGAAACAGTTCAGCTAGACCATAGTAACTAGGTTAGATACTATAAAAAACCCAGAAGAGCTTAATTAATAGTGGAGGTACATGGACACAATTATACAGAGAAAATATAAAGCAGCAAATTCAAGCCTTGTCATCAGTGGGAAGAGTTTCAGATGTAGCAGGTGTGAAGATAAAACTGATATAGGCAAATGAGAGAGGGGGATTGTCATTGTAAGGATGAAAGTTTAGGGAGTGCGGGGGGATCAGAAAAGAGACAGGACCTGGACCAGTGGGCAGGGCAGGAGGAAGGGAGGGCAGAGGAGATTGGTGGACATGTGGAGAGGCAGAGCAATAGTGGGACAGGGTGGAGGTGAGAAAGAAAAAAAGTAATAATAAAAAAGGTGTAGGGGGTTAAGTGAGGTAGGTAATGGCAGAGAAATGGAGAAAGTGGAAATGATGGAGACATGAGTGTAAGCAAGGGGTACTTAGGTGATGAAGTCACCCGAGGCTCAAGTCACGAGGGTATGCCAAAGATTACATTTGAACAGTCCTAGAGTGGCTGAGTTGGTGACTTTGCTGCCCAAGGAGTTGAACAACTTAGGGGCTTTATGTGCAAATGACCTCTGGCCCAGAGAGGTGTGACAGCGGGGGACAAGTAGAGTGGAATACTCAGAGCTTCTGGTATGGCGAGTGCTGTTGGCTGGTCTAAGGGAATTCTGTAAACCAGGGGGCATAAGACTGAGGGATGCCTTTTTTACTACCAGGTAGGTATGGTAAGTGATTCTTCCCAGAAGTTGAAGCCAGTTAGCCTGCTTGTAGAGGCTCTGGGTGGCATGTGGGGGCAGCACCAGTCAGTAATCTACAGGATTTATTTAGAGCAATGGTGACTCACTGAAGGGCAGACACAGAGGCAGCTCCATAGATGACAAGCCTGTAGTCAATGATTGAGACAATTGAACTTTGTATTGCAAGCTTAAGTGCTTCAAGAGTCCGGCAATGTTTATATTTATGCAGAAGGCAGATGCAGTTATTCACAGATTTGGCAACCAAATTAATATGATTTGAAAAAGATAGTGTACTGTCCAGGGTCACTCCAAGGTACTTGAAAGAATGTGTCTGGTCTAAGGTGATGTCTGCACTATTTCTAACTGTCAGCTGTTTGATTTTATGTTTGTTATGTGTGCCATGGAAAAGCATAATCTTCATTTTTTTTGTAGGTGAGCACTAGTTTCTGTGTGACAAACCATGCCTCAACATCTGTGTAGCTTTCCTGAAGGTGGCCCTCCAGGAGAGAGGGATCTGGGTTCTTTGAAATAATTACCGCATCATCTGCATATAGGAAGATATGTTCATGGTAGGAGGCAGGGAGTTTGTTCAGAAAGATGCTAAAGTGCAGGGGCCCCAGAATTGACCCTTGGGGGATACCCGACCGAACAGACTGGAGGAGAGGACATTACCAATCTTAACCTGTTGAGTGTGGTCAGAGAGATAGCTATTAAATCACCGGAGGGTGCCTATGGACAGTCCTCTATCAGCAAGCTGTTCTATTAGAAGTGGATGGTTGACCATGTCAAAGGCTTTTGACAGGTCAGTGAAGGTGGTGCCGACAAGTTGACCTTGATCAAGTGCCTGGTGAATGAAGCCTGTAAACTCAATGAGTGCAGAGGTGATACTGTGACCTTTCTGGAAGCTATATTGCTGTGGACATTGCAGGTTGCATTTTTCCAGGTAGTCTACCAGTTGATCTGCAACAATTTTCTCTAACACTTTGGATAATGGAGGAAGGATGGAGATAGACCTACTGTATAGTTTCTGAGTTGCGCCCTGTCACCATTTTTGTAGATTGTGTCATTAGGGCAGACTTCCATTTGAGAAAGAATTGGGAGAGCATGAGGGAGTGGTTAATAATCTTGGTTAAGGGGGTTAAGACAACATCTAGTGTGAGGGCAATGAGCTTCAAGTCAAGGGAGTCACCACTAGTTCTGTTTTTTCCTAGAACTTTCAGTAGGTAGTTATTGGCATTGCATTCGGAGAAATAGAAACATGAATGCTCCAGCTGCATAGTCGGCTTCCCTTGAGGAGCTGGAGAGGAGTTTGGATTATAGATGTTAGCTGGCTGCAAGTGACTAAGGTCAGTGAATGCCTGCCTAAAGGTATTGGCAATTGAGTTGGGGTCTATGATGATGAAACCATCTACATTCAGCATGGTAGGTGCCCCTTTTGAATCTTTTCTCGTGACTTCTTTTTTTTTTTAGTTGTTGTTTTACCAGGAGTAACACACTAAGCTGAAAGCTTGTATACGGGTGCAACCTGGGAGCACAGGAAAGTTAAGTGACTTGCTCAAGGTCACACAGTATGCAAGTGGGGGCTGTGGGATTCAAACCCAGGTCTCCAGATTTGCAGCTCAGAGCCTTAAGCCACTGTGCTATACTGTCTCCCCACTCCCAACATCAGATATGTTGCGCCAGAATTTCCTTCCATCCTTCCACGTATTGGATACAGCACTCCTGTATTAGCTGGCTTTATCTGAGTGAATGGCTTTGGTACAGGGATTTCTGGTTGTTTTATAGACCTGTATATCAGCTGGTCTATCTGTAGCTCTTGCCTGGTCCCAGAGGTGGTCCCGAGATTTCATTTTTTCCAGCAAAGCACTAACGATTCAAGGGTTGTCAAGCCCTTTATTTTTCCACTTCTTGAAAGGAGCATGGATATCACATGTTGCATTGAAGCATGAGATGAAGTATTCAAGTACATCATTAATGTCAGTAGCAGCATCAATTAGGGACCAATCCAGTTGTTGTAGAAACAGTTCTAAAGGCTCTTAGTGCCCTCTGATGAGAGTCCTACTATTGACAGTTTTTGAAAAGGGTTTATTGAATTTATTTGACCAAAAGCACATAACTGGTGAGTGGTCGCTTATATAGTTAGCAAGAACTTCCGTATGAGAGATATGATCTGGATGGTTTCTGAGCACCCAGTCCAATACGGTGCTAGTCGTGGTTCTGTAGTTGACTCTTGTAGGTGATGTTATGAGCTGGATGAAGTTTGCAGCAGATAAGGCATCCTTATAATTGTTGGCACGGGGGAGAGCCAGTTCACATTGAAATCCCCATGCATTTTAACTTCAGTGTTGTGGTTCAAGCTGTTGATACAGGTTAGGAGTGGGTCCAGGCTAGATGACGTTGACTAAGTGGGAATATAAACTGATGCTATTGTCAATGCCTTATTGTGGTCTCTGAGCAGAGTCTTGATAGCCAGGATCTATAGGTCATTGCCAAGGTTGGGCACTGGAAGAGCATGCCCATGCAGAGAGTCTTTTATATATAGGGCACAGCCTCCCCCCAAATTTTAGATAGTCTATTGTGCCTGAAAGCCGAGTATCCTGGAATTGCAATAGCGGCATCAGGGATCACTGGAGACAGCCACGTCTCTATCACTGCAAGGATGTCAGGACTGTGCTGGATGGTCCAGGTAGTAAGGGCATCAAGTTTTTTGAGCAGGCTGCAGATGTTAATGCTGGCTATTGAGAGAGACCCAGGTCTATTTCTGCCACTAGGTCTGAAGGAAGGTGGACCTAGGTTAGGGTGTATGTTTCCAGACATAAGCAGGAGAAACAGTATTAGGTGCCTTAGTAGCTCTTTCAGATATCTGCTGTGCAGCAACCGTACCCTTCTCCCATTGTGCTCTTCACTAGCACCAGTCTGAACTGATTGGACACTTGATAATCGTTACAAGACACAGAAGTGAGTGGGAAATTACATGCTCAGATGTAGGAGTAAACTTGTACTACATTTCAAGTTAATGTGTTCATTGTCTTTAGTATTCTTCATTTTGTAAAAAAATAGTTCCTCCGCCTGCTTTTTTTTGCACTATGGAGTTTTGACCTAATTGAGCTTCTCTACTTCTGACTACTTAAGTTGGTTGTCATGGTTACCCCACTATGGCTTGCATTTGGTAAAACATTTTTATTGTGGTTTTACTATACTTCTAACTGTATTAGTGTTTGCAGCCTTTTTTAAATTAAAGTGCCAAGCTTTTGGAGGTGAGCCATCACCTCGCACATGTGTACACCCAGAAGTACTGTAAGGAGGGACGGGAAGGGACAGAGGAATGCTAACTTCTTTCTTTATATCAGGTTTTCCATTTCTATTTATTTTGTTTTCTGTACACTGGGTGGTGTATGAAAATGGTGATAAGTAGTGGCCCGAAGCTGAACATGAACAGCACACCGAGCAGAACATCAGTAGTACGGCAAGCGGGAGATCAGCCACAGTGGTAGCAACAAGCTGGAAAAAACTTTTTGGTAGGAATGAATTTTGCAGTATTACACATTAGTGAAAAAGTTTTGTGTGGTGACTACCATAAATTTTACTTTGTGGCACCATCAAGGGATTAGAGGTATGCTGGACCCATTTTTTTTATTTATGTAGGTAAAAATTTTACTAAGAAAGCATGTGTAGTGCCCCAGGGAAATTGGGGGCACCAAAGAAAATAATGGAATTGGGGACATCACAGAAAATAGGGGATCCCCAGAGACATGAGGGGTCAGCCAGTTATTGGGAACCCTGGCAGCTATTGGGAAACCCTTGAAAAGCTTAGATGACCCTCTGAAGCACAGAACAGGCCCCTCTCCAGCAGACTGTCCTAGCAGTTTAAATTCAGAGTTTTAAAAGAAAACCATTTTTTTCTTCCATTGTTCTCCCTTCCCTCTGCCCAAGACCGACACCTAGTCAGCCAAGACCAAACCAGTTGGGTCACATTCCTGTCCCAGCAGGGAGAATGAAGTCAGGCTGAGACCTCTCAGCCAATCCTTGTGTCCAGGGTAGGTTCAAACTTGGAGACATTTTTTTAGGCCGCAGACCCAGCATCAGGAGGCTGACCTCTGGAGAAAGGAGCCAATCTCCTGGCAGGTAGCCAGGACTGCTCCAGCCTAGAGGAGGCTCTGCATAGGCTGGAGAAAGCAGAAAGGGTTTGACCGGGGAGGATGAAGGCCTGAGCAATGGATGCCGGCATCCCTGTTAGGAGGTTTAAGTGAATCCTTGGGCCCCTTTGATGTAACTTCCCTCCAGAAGATCTCCAGTAGCTGCCTCAGTCAGTTTTCTGCAGAAATTTGCTATCTAGTCAGGTCCTTTGTGTGGCAAGTCAGTCTATTTGGCTGGGAAACAGACCCAGTGAATCTTTAATGCAGCAGGTTCCAGCAGAAGAGTCCTTATCATTCCTTTGTGGTCATCCATTCCCCAGGGTACAGAAATCCTTGTTGAACTCAAGGGGGTTCCTGCACACACCTCATCTAGGATTCCTCCAGTGCCTCTTCTTTGACCTAGGGAAGGTCCCCGGGAAGCCCAGCATCACCTGCACCTATCTCCAATGACCTCCACCAACCCCAAGTCTTCAGCATGATGCCCCAGGTTTGAGTCACCAGTTGAAAGTGGTAGCCAGCTGTTAGGGCCCACCAAAGTGAGTCAGGTTAGAGGCCACCCTGGATCTAGCTTGAGAGACTTCAGTCATCCTCTGAACTTGGAGTCGGGTTGCCCATTCATCCACATAGATGTTGTTCCAAGGTGGCAATAGTACTGGTGGCCTATACCAAGGCCTCTCCCAGGATTGCCAGGCTCTGTGCCTCATCCCCTGAGGTGGCATAAATACCAGTTGCCCATGCAAGAGGACACACCAAGGGTCACCACACTTGTGATTGTACCATTCATAGGTGGCTTGTGTTCCAGTAGCTCATCAAGAGGTCACACTGAAGATTGCCAGATTCTGAAACTGCAGGGGTGGGGTGGTAAGGGTTCTGGGGACATATCCAGAGGTCATCCAGGGGATCATTGCACCCAGCATCCTTTTCTTGACTGGATATCACCTGCTCTCCTGCCTGAAGGCACTGCAGCTGACAACTCCAGATAAGGGTTCTCTTCACCTACAGCCAGGCTTCAACACCCATCCTTGACCAGGCACTTCCCTTTTGACATTTCCTCAGTGACACCAGGAGTCACCTTCTTCCCAGGGCCAGGAGGTCTACAGTGCTTTCCTCTGTTTCTGGTTCATTGGGAGATGCCCCATTTTATGGCCTGTATAGGAAGCACTTTCTTGGGTTCACACCCAGCGGTCAGCTGACCAATATACTAGAAATCCCAGCTTGGTGCATCAGTTTGCTATGTCCTTAGAACTTGAATCACCTGGACTTTTGTATGACATTAGTGGGGCCAGTATGTGGTCCCAGTAATCTTGTTCATTCTTTATCTTGTGTGATAGTGGTAGTGAATACCAAGTCTTTTTCTGTGTGCTCCAACTATTGCTAATAAACCTTGCAATCTTGGCTCTAGAGTACACCTTCAGTCTCTCCTTCCAGATTCATCTCATATTACCCTAAACTATAGGGGTACGAACCACCACAGCTCATCCACCACAAAAAACTTGGCATAGTCAACAGGGTAAGAGTCAACAAGGTGCTGAAAGCTGGAGCAATTCCAATACAAGATGCCTTCAGATACTGATGGAGCCACAGCATCATCCTCCTCTTCAGTTCAGCCACCCCCAATAATGATGCCGTATAACTTTGGGGCACCATGGCTACTGAGGTACATGGGGGACTCAAGTTCAAACAATTGCAGTCTTGTAGACTTCTGGGCAAAGCTGCAGGCTATGTTCCATCTCAGGCAAGTGCAAGAGCAACAGAGAGTGGAAATCCTGATAGGGCATCTGGGAGGGGCTGCCAAGCTGGAAGTTGAAAGCTGGTCAGATGAAGAAAAGAACACAGCTGAATGGATCCTGACCCAGCTAAGCTGCATCTTTGACAAGAGGAGTGTCTCCAACCTTAAAATGAAATTCTTCTCCCACACATAGGTCCCCCAGGAGACACTGTATAACTTTGCATTGAGCCTACAAGAGGCACATCAGGCCCTGCAAAAATGAGACCTGGGTAAGGACCATGATCCAGACCAAGTACTGACAGAGCGATTCATCAAGGGGGCCCATAGAGAGCTTCTACTTCAGAAGCTGTGGATGTTGCACTGTCAAAACCCAGATACAACATTTGTGGCCTTCAAAGAGGAAGCCATAGAGGTTTTAGGCTCTAGACAACTCAAGGATGAGATGGTGGTCTTCCAGCAGATGTCTGGGATTGCCCAGAGCCATGGCCACTGCCATGTCAGAGGAGTGATGCTAGGAGCAGTGAGATCAAAAGAGCTTGATGCTAGCTATATGGGGACGCCAACAGGGAAATGGAGAAAATTAATCAATGCAGCCAAGCTGTCAGAACACCGTCAGGAAGCCCACCAAGATATTGGGAAGCCAGAACTGAACATCATGCACAGATACCAAGAGCTGTTGCCCATGATGTGAACCAGCAGGTTCTGGACCAGACTGGCCAAAGGGAGGCCCAGTATCAGGAACTTACACAGTGAGTGACAGAGTACACTAAGCAGAAGGCCAAACTGCAAAAAGAATGTCAAAACCTCAGGAAGACTCTACAACAGCAAGCTTAGAAGATCAAAGAGAAATCTGAGCAAGCAAGCTGCCATGAAGAGTCAGGAGCATGGTATGCGAGCAGTATCCGAGAATACCAGATTATGGCCAGAGACCTGAATCGTAAGCTGCTCATACAGACACAGGCCAAAGAAAAGCAACAACAGGAACACGAAACACAGTTAGGAAACTATAGGTCCAGGTTGATCCTGTTGGAGCAGGAGAAGGAGGAGCTCTGCAGATGCTTAGTATAGTTGCAGATGTCCTCACAGGGGAAGGAGAGCATCAAGTTAATGATGTAGGTCTCCAGGGACTGACAAGACCACTGGTGACTAACTGCCCAGTAGTGAGTGATGAACAAACTAGTCAACATTTGCGTCAAGAGGTACCTGAATTCCTCTCAGCACCCAGGAAGGAATCAGGGAGAGAACCAGATCCAGTCTGGGCCACAGTAACTGACATTAGTTGGCTGAACATACAGGCATTGCCCTCCATTCAGGTGACAGCCAAGGCAGTTGAAGCACACCACTGGAAGAAGAACAGAACCTCTCCTCAAGCAGAGCCCTAGTCACTGGCCAGTCTAAAGGTGTACGCAAACCAAGAAAATGTTAGGGGGTCAGATGATGCCTGCAATCAGAAAAAGCCCTTACTGGTAGGAGAACTGGTGATGGTGAATTAATGGAGTGGTGGGACATCATCTTCTGAATGGGAGACTGACCCATATGTAATCTCAGAAATTCCATGCCCAGGATATCAAATTAACCAAGTCCAGGCATTGGATGGATCAAAGACTCAGAAGTTGGTACACTGAAATCATTTGAAGTCCTGCATGGTTAATGTTGAGTGGGATGGACGGATCAACAAGGAGAGGCAGGAGCAACTCCCGACCCAGGGAACACCACCCAGGGCCATTCCCTACTTAGCTACTAACCCCATAGCTGTATCCAATGGTACCACACCCTCCAGTAGCCAATGCTGTAAAGCCCCCTCTATGTAGATCCCAGAGGTCAAACTTTGGGGTACCACCTCAGAGGTATGTGACTGAGACCATACAAACAGTGTTCCCATACAAGTAGAAAAATCAAAGAAAAGAGACAAGACCATTGCCCAGTTGTAAATATGGTTTATTGAAATGCTGTAAGATGTAAATCAGAGCCATATGTAAGGAGTCATAAATTTGTTCTCATACACTGAAAAAAACAATACATAATGTTTAGAGTGTTAAGAAAATGTAGAATTAAGGATTTACAGTTAATAATCTGTAGACTGTTAACAATGTCTTAAGTTACCATAATAAGAGCTAGGAATATGTCATTGCTTATGGTTGGTATTGTTAAGGGGTTTGAGATTAAGAAGGTGAACATCTGAAAAATACATGGGGACATGTATTGTTAGGCAGGCTCAAATCTGTAGTGCCCCATGGAAATTGGGGGCACCACAAAACATAGTGGAATTGGAGGCATCACAGAAAAAAGGGGATCCCCAGAGACAAGAGGGGTCAGACAGTTAAGGGGACCCTGGCAGCTTATTGGGAAACTCTTAAAAAGCTTAGGATACCCTCTGAAGCATAGAACAGGCCCCTCTCCAGCAGACAGTCCTAGCAGTTTAAATTCAGAGTTTTAAAAGAAAACCACTTTTTTTCTTCCTTTGTTCTCCCTTCCCTCTGCCCAAAACTGACACCTAGTCAGTCAAGGCCAAACTAGTTGGGCCACATTTCTGTCCCAGCAAGGGAGAAGGAAGCCAGGCTGAACCCTCTTAGCCAATATCTGTGGCCGGGGTAGATTCAAACTTGGAGACTTTTTTTAGGCCACTGACCCAGCCTCAGGAGGCTGACCTCTGAACAAAGGAGTCAGTCCCCTGGTAGGTAGCCAGGACCACCCCAGCCTAGAGGAGGCTCTGCATAGGCTGGAGTGAGCAGAAGGAGTTTGACCAGGGAGGGTGAAGGACTGGGCAATGGATATCAGCTTCCCTGTTAGGAGGTTGAAGCGAATCCCTGGTCCCCTTCAGTGTACCTCCCCTGCAAAGATCTCCAATAGCAGCCTCAGTCGGTTTTCTGCAGATATTTTCCATCTATTTGGGTCCTCCAGTACGGCGAGTCAGTCTATTTGGCCGGGAAACAGACCCAGTGAATCTTTTATGCAGCAGTCTCCAGCAGAAGAGGCCTTATCACTCCTTTGTGGTTGTGCATTCCCCAGAGTACAGAAATCCTTGTTGAACTCCAGGAGGTTCCTGCACACACCTCATCTAGAGTTCCTCCAGTGCCTCTTCTTTGACCCAGGGAGGGTTCCCTGGGAAGTCCAGCTTCACCTGTACCCATCTCCAATGACTTCCACCAACCCCAAGTCTTCACCATGATGCCTCTGATTCAAGTCACTTGTCATAAGTCATAGCCAGCTGGTAGCTAGGGCCCACCAAAGTGAGTCAGGTTAAGGGCAACCCCTGCTCTAGCTTGAGGGACTTCAGTCATTCGCTGAACTCAGAGTCACATTGCCCATTCTCCCACATAGACATTGTTCCAAGGTGGCAATAGTACCTGTGGCCTATACCAAGGCCTTTCCCAGGATTGTTAGGCTCTGCGCCTCTTCCCCTGAGGTGGCGTAAGTACCATTGGCCCATGCAAGAGGTCACACCAACTGTCGACACACTCATGAGTGTACCATCCATAGATGGCTTGTGTTCCAGTGGCTCATCAAGAGGTCACACCAAAGATTGCCAGATTTTGAAGCTGCAGGGGTGAGGTGGTAAGGGTTCCAGGGACCTACCCAGAGGTCATCCAGTGGATCATAGCACCCAGCATCCTTTCCTCAAATGGATATCACCTGCCCTCCTGCCTGAGTTAACTGTAGCTGACAACTCCAGATAAGGGTTCTCTTCACCTACAACCAGGCTTCAACACCCATCTTTGACCAAGCGCTTCCCTTTCGATGTTGCCTCAGTGACACCAGGAGTCACCTTCTTCCCAGGGCCAGGAGGCCTACAGTGCTTTTTTCTGTTTCTGGTTCACTTGGGGATGCCCCATTTAATGGCCTATATAGGAAGTTCTTCCTTGGGTTCACACCCAGTGGTTGGCCAACCAAAATACTAGAAACCCAAGCTTGGTGCATCAGATTGCTACATCCTTAGGACTGGAATCACCAGGACTTTTGTAAGATATTGGTGGGGCCCGTTCGTGGTCCCAGTAATCTTGTTCATTCTCTCTCTTGTGTGATAGTGTTGGTGAATGTCAAGTCATTTTCTGTGTGCTCCAACTATTGCTAATAAACCTTGCATCTCGGAACTAGAGTACATCTCCAGCCTCCCCTTCCAGATTCATCTGGCATCACCCTAAACTATAGGGGTATGAACCACCACAGCTTAACCACCACACATGCTGAGCAGAGTTCTGCTCAATTCCAGATGGATACTGGGGGTGGGGGGCAATGGAGAAATACAACAATACAGAATTACAGAAAAAAGGGCTATCTTGCAGCTAATTGGACATGCACATAACAATGCAGCAGTAGTTAATTAATACATATAACTACAGGATAAAATGGACACTCTAGCAATTGATTGGGATGGTGGCCTCCAAATGCAGTGGTAGTTGGTTGTGTTAGCCACAAAATTTACAGATTCAATTACTACACAAATATTACTAGCATTAGGAGAAGCTAGGCTTCAGTGCATAAAGCAGATCCTAGTCCACAAGTGCAAGCAGAGGTGAAGTGTGCTAAGAGGAGGGAATTGAGGTGCTGAGTGGAAGGTGCAAGCCGAATGTCAATGGGGAGGGAGTTCCACAGTTTAGGCATATGATAGTTAAAGGCTGCCTGACCTGCCATGATGGACATGTGCGGGACAGCCAAGAGATGGGAGTCAAGATTTCTGAGTGGGTACACTGGGGGGGAGTGGCTGTTAGGACTGAGGAGAGGTAGGGGGGAGGGACTGGGTCCAGAACTTAGCTGTTAGCCTAGCACAGTGGGCTTATCTCTGATCCTGGAGTGAAGGGAGGCCAAGGGTCCGATAGAGGATGCAGTGATGGGTGGTGGGAGGACAGTCAAGGGTGAAATGGCAGAAGGATTGGAAGAGAGGATCCAGTCTGGCTAGGGTAGACTTGGGTGTGACACTGTAGACTACACAACCATAATCAAAAATAGGGAGAATAATTTTCTGCACAACTGCACAATGAGGCAACAGTGGGATGCATCCAAGGTTGTGGTACAGGGCACCCAACTTGGGGCGAAGCTTTCTGTGAATGGCATCAATATGTACAGAAAAGTTGAGGTGCTGGTCAAGCCAGACCTCGTGGTATCTAAAGGAGGTACAAGCCTTCATTGGAGGCCCATCCAGGGTGCAGAAGGTGGGGTGGAGGGAAGCCGAGAAAGTCTCTGCCTTGTGCCAAAGGTCATTGAGACAGTTTTGTAGGTGTTGAGAAAATGCTGATTTGAGCAAAACCAGAGCTGAACATCATTGAAGTTCTGCTGAAGTCTGGTCACCACATCAGTAGGTGAAGGGCTGGATATATATACAGTACCATGTTGTCCACATACTTGTGTATGGAAGTGTGAGGGCAGGCTGTGGGCAGGTCATTAAGGAAGATGGAGAACAAAAGCAGGCCAAGGACTGAGCCTTGGGGTAAACCAGTGGTAATTGGGAGAGGGGCAGAGGTGGAGTTACCAATTCTGACAGATTGGAACCTGCCTACCAGGTAAGAGTGGAACCAGTTGGTGGTCTTGGTAGAGAGCCCTGCAAGTGAGAGCTTGGACAGAAGTAGTGAATGAGAGACTGTGTCAAATGCCTTTGCCAGGTTGACAAATATGGCTAAGTGTGATAGCTAAACCTCCCTCCTGAGTGTGCCTAAGGTACAGGTACAGGTATGGACATGGTTTGTCTCCCTGTTTTCTTTCTTTCCTGAGTCTGTTGCACAGCAGCATCTATTTTTCTGTTTATATGTTTTTCCCCTGAAGTACTATTTGCTCCTATTAATATTTGCTGCTATATTCCTGTACCTACTATGGTGGAATGGTGACCTACTGTATTATTTCTCTGCTTTGCATCTCTCTTTCCTTCACTGTGTTCCACACAATATCTGTTGGCACCTCATTGCTAGCTCTGCGCGTGCTGTGAATAAAGCAATTTTGCTTTTATTCTCTACATACAGCATTATAGAAGGTTTTCTCTTCCTTGCGGGAGGCAGACGGGCTTAGCTGTTCCCGCTCGCATGTTCGTGCAGAACACACTGCATACCCGCCACCTGAAAGTGACTCTTGCAAAAATCTGAATGACATGGTGCAGAGACTGGGAGGGGTTTCACTGCAGCCCTGGGTCCATGGAAAAGGACTCTTCAGCTAAACAGCATTTCTGTTATTAAACTAAACATTAAGCTAAACAGCTTTGCTATCTGTAATATAAGCATAGCGCTTAGGAAATGTTTTATTGCTAACAACGACTGCATGCAGGACTCAAAGAGTAATGTTGCTGAAACAATAAAATAGCTGCAATGCAATTGTTATGTCCATTATGAGTGTAGTGATTGTATAGGTATAACTATAAGAAAATAAGAATTAAAATGACATATCAGGTATAATGAAGTTGATAGCTTTGAAAACTCTTTTCAGGTAACTAGGCAGAGGTCCCCTTACCAATCAGTGTTGTTCTCCTTGCTGGGTGGAGTCTCCTATAGGGAGTCAGTGGCACCTTGCCTCCTTCTTTTATATGGGTGGTAATTGTCCATCAAAGTTAAAAGGGGTGGAGTTTGGCTATAATGCAGCCCACATTTGAATAATTATGTATATATTATGTTGGGAATACCTCTTGAGTTATTATTCCTTTTTAAAATTGGCATATTCAATCGGAACTATGAATGCCATATAATGAATATAACAGAAAGTGTTGTAAAGAGGGGTTTTCATGTTTTGTTCTAATAAGGAGGCGGAGCTTTCAAGTAAAGGGAGGAGTTTCTGCCTTCAAAAGAAATGTGTTCTTACTGTTATGTCAGATGTGGTTAGGGAGAGGTCCTGAGTGGATCTCCCAACGTATCTCTGGTCTGAGGGAGAGCACAGAGCATATTGTTCTGCTAGTTCATTGGCAGTTAAGCTGTGCCTTCCTCCTTTATCATTTTAGTTTACTGTTAATTTCTCAAAGTATGCTGCTGTAAGCCCTGATTTACTTTCATTTTTTTTAATAAAATCATGCCTCTTAGGTATGTTGTACCTTTATTGCTGACTCCTGTGTGATCTGTTATTAACCTACACACGACACTGAGGTGATGTGGCCTTTATCCATACCAGTAAGAATGGAGTTGGAGAACCTTAGGAGGGAAGTGATGGTGGAGTGGGACTTCCTAAAACCAGACTGGTAAGGTGAGGTGAGAAGAAAGAGGAGGAGTCGAGATAGGTGGAGAGTTGTGAGCGGACTAAGTGTTCCTGGAGTTTTGCTAGAACATGAAGGAGGGAGATATTTATTTATTTTATTTGATTTCGTTTTTGTTGACTAGGTAAGTGCACTAGACAAATCCTGCCTATTTTCAGGCATGACCCAGGGGAGGAGGATACAGATGAATGCCAACTGACCTTGAACCAGATTAAGCTGTTGGTGATATTTTTAGTGAATGAGGGAAATTTGGCCAGAACACCGGGGAAATTCCCCTACTCTTTGGAGGGGGAACCTTTGGTGAATGGACGCAAGATGGCCACTCCTGCTCAAGCATCGGAGAGTGTGGAGGTGGTGGAGACAGGGGATTGGGTCTCTTCCCCTGCTCCGGTGGAATTAGAGGCTGAAAGTATGGTTACAGTTCTACAGGACGCTTTGCCTATAGAGTTTTTGACTTGAATGAGGAGGTACGATTTGGAATTTCTAGCACTCCTGCCTCGTTTGATACTCAGTTGGAATCGGAAGATGTACTTACTCAAAAGAAACGCCAGCTTCAGGAAGTGCTTTCAGAAGCTGAACACTGCGCTCGTCGCAAACTGCAGCTGGTGAACAAAATTTCTGCTTTGCGTATGGTTTCTCCTGGTGTGACCGTTTCGGCTACCCGTACTTCTGGGTCACGATCGAGTGACGCAAGCACTACAGCTCTGCCATGCCCTTCTACTCCTAGGCAGCAGTCTGTTTCATCTCTGCAGCCTCTGTTATCTCCTGTTGGTTTTTTGGATCCTGCGATGGATCCCCGAGGTCTGGTTCCTTCTGCTATACCGCTTTCAATTAAACGGATGGGTATGACAAATGTGGTGCTACATGGCAATGTTCTACAGTCTGACTTAACTAATTTGGCAGCGGGGGCAGGACAGAGTGTGTGGGTACTGGAAATGCTGACCATGGCCTGGGGACTCCTACTACTACTCCTGTTTCTCCTATGTCCTCTGAACTTGTACATTCCCAAACTGTTTTGCGTACAAAACCCATAGGGGCTACTGTTGATTCTTCAGGTTGGTTGCCTGAGTCTGCCATAGAAGCTGCAGGATGGCTGAAACATCCTGATGGTAGCTGGGTGCCGAATCCTGCAGATGTTACTGTGCAGCGTTATCATTCCCCTGTTAATGCCCCTGTTGCATCTTGTTCCTTGACTGCTGCCGCCACAGTTTCATTACCTGTACAGCAGATACCTTCCTTGGTCCCTATTGTTCTGGTTTCAGCACCAGTTAATCCCTCTACTACTATTAGTATAACGCCTGAGACGAAGGTCCCAGATTCTGAGCAGTCTATGGAGGACCCCCAATTTAAACTTTCAGACCTTTTTCTAATAAGGGTGAACTGCTCTCAAGGAATGCAGTGTGATTGATTTATAAAGGTGGCTTGGAAGATCTGCCTGACAGACTCTATATTGCTAGGTTTTGCTAAAAGGTTCAATTAAATTTTTGTCTGCTGATATCTATGCACTAATTCATTTGGGAAACTCTAATTTTGATGTAGCTTTAAAACTCCTTCAGGTTTAGAGTGGTTTTGGACTATGTTCCAGATTGTTAAGAACTCTCCTCTCTGGATACCTTTTTTGCAGTGCCCCTTACTAAACCGTCTGTAAAATTGATTACCATTTTGTTTCGAAATGAAGGGGTACACATTGAGGACATTCTATTTTGGTTACATCGGAGATGTGAAATTTTAGATAAACCAGCACCAATTTTGGATAGTGAGCAGATTTGGAACGGGGGTTGGAAATTAAGGGTTAAATTGTTTGCCTCCAGTAATGGCCATCAACATTTGCCCAACAGTTTCTTTTTGGGAAGGGATAGAGGAAGTTTGTTTTATGTGGTCAGTCAAGTCGTGTTTTAAATGTGGTTCACGTACTCACCTTAATACAGCTTGATACCCTCGATGTTCCCATTGTTTTGAATTTGGGCATTTGGCTACTAAGTGTCTAAATTTGTTTAAATGCAATTTATGTGAACAGACTGGACATGGGTATGCCAATGTCCTTGGGCATCCCATAATAGGGATGATTGTCCTTCACATGAGGATTTGATTATGGTTGCTCAGCAAACAGGCAGTGTTCCGCCTCCACCCCCTTCTCCTGGACTCTCACTTCCGCAGTCGCCACTCCCTAGTGTTTCTTCTCATTCAGGAGCAAACGTAGGGCTGTGTGCTTCTGTACCGGTGGATGGGCCGGATACAAAGTCTCAGCCTCCCTCGGTGGCAGTTTCCTCTGTAGTCTCCTTACCCACTCAGTCTGCTCTTCCTGTAGTTGACAAGTTGGATGAGACAGAGATGCCTCCTCCTCCATCTCAAGCCCTACCTTTTAAAAAAGTTACCACAAAAAAACGACATAGATCAGGGAAGCCAGTTCCAACTCATCAAGTACCTAAGGCATCTACCAGTGTTGTTTCTTCTGAGTCATGGAAACAAGGCAACAGCTTTGCTGTTTTGGGATCAAAGGATGACTCTGATGGTAACGACTCAGATCTTTCTTCTAGAGCTTCTGTGGTTACTGACAATTTTTCCGAGGGGGATGATGGAGACATGATACAGGCGGAGGGTCTTCCTAGATGCTCTCAGCATAGGCGAGTTTCTAAAGTCCCCTGATTACTAGTTTCTAGGTATGGGTACTAGTTCTCCTGTAATGTCTCTTTATCTCTGTTTTATTATGGCTTCTTTGACGTTTACCTCTATCAATGTTAATAGCATAAAGAGTCATAAAAAGATGGTTGCTACTTTGTCCTGTTTGCAACATTTACAAAGTGATGTTATTTGTCGCCAGGATACAAGGTTGAAAACTCTTTGTGAGGTGCAGCGTGCTCGTAACTTATGGTCTGCAGGACCATCCTTTTGGTCAAATGGGGAAACCCTGTGTCATGGGGTGGGGGTGTTATTTAAAAATTTGGCATTAAAGGTTATTAGGATGGTGGATATTTGTCCAGGACGTGCATTATTGCTTGATCTAAATTTTGGGGGTGAAAGATTTCGCCTAATTAATATTTGTGCTCCAAAGACAAAAGCACTTCATGTTGCACTTCTGAATGAAATTCATCCCTATTTGTATACTTCACGTTTAATTGTTTGGGCGGGTGACTTTAATTGTGCGTTTAATGTAGTTGATAGAGGTATGAAGACGTCAAAATTATTTTGTGACTCACAAAAGTTGCTGCAAATTTTGGATACTTCTCAACTTAAGGATGCGTATCACTGTATCCATCCTACTGGTGGTAGGACGTTTTTTAAAAGTACATTATCTTCAAGGATTGATTTCGTTTTTCTTTCTGCCCCTTTGCAAGTTACCAAAGTTGATTTACGGGTATGGGAATTTTCCGACCACAAGTCTCTCTCTCAGTAACCTTAACGTGGGATGGTTCTCCGCAATGTAAAAAGAATTTGTGGAGGTTGAATTCCTCATTGTTGTCGGATGAATCTCTCCAATGAGCTTGGAAGTCAGAATTGTATGCTAGGCTTTCAGTTATCGATTTTATGACGATGTGGCTTCCTGGTGGGATGATTCTAAACAGGTTTGAAATCCTTTTTCAGAATTATTCTCGTTCTAGAATTAATGACGATATCTTGAATATTTAAGTCTCAGGGCACAATTACAGAAATTGATTTCTTTAACTGAAACTGAAGGGTGGGATTATAGTACTCAAATTAGAAAATAAAACAACAGATGTTGGAATATAAATATGATAGGGCTAGTCTCTAGACCATGAACACTATTTTGGTTTGAAGTTACACAAGGGAGCGTTGGATCCCTTCCAAGATTGTAAAAACGGGTTGTTAAGCGTGTTATTAATGAATTGGCGACTGACTCCGGCGACTTAGTAAAGACTCCTACGGCTTTGCTAGAAGTTGTTGGATGTTATTTAAGTAACTTATATCAGAAGGATGATGATGTACAGAGTGGATTGATAGACTTTGACAAGTTACAGATTCCTCAATTGAGTGTTGCAGACAACCAACATCTATTGCAAGATATATCAGACTCAGAAGTGAGGGAAGCTATTTTTCATTGAATGTGGATTCTACACCTGGTATGGATGGTTTAAGGCGTGACCTTTTATAGGACTTTTCAGGAAGAGTTGGTTCGCTATTGTCTAAGTTGTATAACCTTATGTTGACATCGGCAAGGTTGGCCCCATCGATGAATCAAGCATTGGTTGTCTTGCTTTATAAAAAGGTACGAAACTGATTTACATAATTGGAGGACTTTGAGTTTGTTGAATATGGATTTAAAATTTTGAGCAAAATTTTATCATGAGATTAACGGTGGTAGTGGACACGGTGATAAGCCCACATCAATCTTGTTCCATACCAGGTAGAACACAATATGATAACTTATTGTTACTACGTGAGCTTTTTTCCGCATCACAGTCCAGTTTTCTGGAAGGTTATTTGCTTAGTCTTGATCAGGAAAAAGCATTTGATCGTGTTTCCCATGCTTTTCTATTCTCGGTGTTGCACGCTTATGGGGTACCACAAGGTTTTATAGATTGGATACGGTTGTTATATCACTCTGCTTATCTTATTCCAAATGTAAATGGCTGGCTTGGTACTCCAGTGGCTGTACAGAGAGGGGTTCGGCAAGGTTGTCCTTTAAGTCGCTGTTGTATGTGTTTTTATTGATGTATTTATTCGTATGGTTAGTGTTCATGATGTTCTGGCCGGGGTTCGTCTCGCAGATAATGTCTTGCCAATCAAAATTCTTGCATATGCAGATGACCTGGTTGTTTGTCTTTCTGAGATTTCGGAAGGGCCTATTATTAGTGCTGAATTGGATTTGTTCTCCAAGGTTTCCAGTTCCAAGATTAATTATGGGAAATGTAGAGGCTTTCCTTTTGGCTCCTCTCCGGTCCCAGACTCTGGTACTATTGCTGGTGTTGTTATTACTAAGGCTCTGATTTCTATTTTAGGGATTGAATTTAGTGATGGTGATGTGATGTATGCAAATTGGCTTCATAAGCTAACTACTGCCCAGTCGCTATTAGCAAGATGGAGGGTAAACAAATAGCCAAAAGAACGTGTATTACTTATTAAAACTTTTTGTTACCGATTTTTTGTATATTAGTTATGTGTTTCCCCTGCCGATGTCTCTTTTCACACCCTTATATAGTATATTTTTTCAAGCCTTTTGGGGGAACAGACTGAATCCAATTAAAAGGGGTTTCATTTATAGAGATATATGACAGGGTGGTGTTGGTATGGTCCACCCAGTGGCCTTTCTGAGTATTTTCTTTCTTATAATTTCTGTCCTTTGTGACCGGGTATGAAGGTTTGGTTTCCTTGTGTTAGGTTATGGTTTGTGTTGGGTTTACCATTATGGAAGCATGGCAAATCTCCCGCTTTGGCTAGGATTCCCAGGTTTCCTGGTTATGGTATTGTGGGTTTTCGTCTTTTGTTGAAATGGAAACTTACGGTTTCACATTTGGAAACCATGTCAAAAAAGCAATTATATAATTTAAATGTTTTAGTTGATTTTCCAGATACCTTAACTTTTCCAGATTGTCCTCCGCAGTCTCAGGACAGGATTCTGATGCTGCTCTCACATAAACGTCTACCTGATTTTCTATGGGATAGTGTTTGGCTGAGTTCTTATGGTAGATTACCGGTAGGTATCACGCATAAACATAAGCAATTCAGTGATAGATGGTGTACTAGAGACTTGCGACTCTTTGATAGAAACACAAGAACACCTTTTTTTAGATTGTCCCTATATAAGACCTTTTTGGGTTTGGTTGGCAAATAGATGGAAAGAACCTTTATTTTTATCGCTTTCCTATAGTACTTTGATATATGGTACAAATAGGGTTGAATGGCCTATGTATCCTGCAGACACTTTATTGTTAATTTTCTTTGTTATTCATTTTTACATTTGGCAATCCAGATGTTTATGGTCTACTCAACAGCATACTGTTTCCTTTGATGATCTCTTTTTTAATATAACCACTACTATGCAGAATATTTATGCCTCTGATATGAAGACTTATGGTCAAGTGAAATGTTCCCTTTTATGGGTAAATTGTGTCCAATGGCTGAGTTGATTGGGAGAATTCTGTTTATATTGTTTATGTTATGAGGTTGTTTGCTCCTTTTTTGTATGCTCTTGTTTTATTGTTCTTGTTGTGATGCTTGTCTGGAGTCCTCCTTTCAATAAAAGTTCCCCTACTCTTTTCGATAAGTGCTTTGGGATCTTTAACATCCACCTGAACTACCACCAATCCAGGCAGATGGGACCTCAGTTTAACGTCTCATCTGAAAGATGGCACCTCAGAAGTGCTGCACCCCTCTCATGCTGCACTACTGTGTCAGTACTGGGATATTAACCCAAGTGCCAAATGTGGGAACTGAACCCACAGCCCTCAGATCTCCCAGCCTCAGAGGTGAGTGTACCACATACTGAGCCACTGACACTGCAATAGGGTGGTAGTTACCAGGGACAGAGGTGCCACTGCCTTTCAGAAGGGGGATGCCAGTGGAGTGATTCCATGTAGATGGGATAGAAAAGAACAAGAAGGACTGCTTGAAAAGTGCCACCAGGAGAATGGCGATGGCAGGGGTGGACAGGTAGAGCAGTTTGGAGTCCAGCCCAGTCGGGCATTTGTCCTTGGAGGGATAAAGGGCAAGCAGGGCATTGTGTTCTTCAGCTGGGGAAATCTGATAGAAGGAAAAAGAGGGGGCAGGTGGGGCAGTTTGGGCAGGGGGTGTTGCAATAGAGGGATTGAGAGGGGTAGAAGTGAGAGTGGCCAGCAGTGACGAGGTACAGTTTGTGAAAAAGGAGATAAATTCTGAGGCCACTGTGAGAGGGGACATTACTGTGGTGCTGCATGTATTTAGAACAGGAGTGGGGGGCTATGAAAGTGGGGAGAAGAGTGATTTGATCACATTCCAGAATTTAGCAGGGTGGCTTAAGTTAGTGTAGAAGGTGACTTTGAAGTAATTAGCTTTGGTCTGTCAGAGTAACCTTGTGCATGCATTACTTACTGCATGATACTTTACGTGGGCCTCAGGGGAGTCAGAGGCCTTGAAGGACTTCCATGCCTGGTCCCTGGCTCTGAGGTGACATAGGATGTCAGCTGTAATCCAAGGCAGGTGTGCACCCCTCACCCAAACCCATCTGAGTGGGGCATAATAGTCCCAGATAGCAAGGAACCAGGACTTGAAGTACTCCAGTGCAGAGACGATAGAGGGAGCCAGGGGGATGAAAGACCAGCCTGTGTTGGCCATGGCCCATGACAGTAGGTAGGTGTTTCATGAAAACTGTTAATAAGAACAGACCCATGCCTTGAGGCACACCTTATTCAATAGGCAGCATTCAGTAATGGAGGAACAGTTATCAATTCTGACCAGTTGTTGACCAGATGAAATTTATCTAAACAACTTTAGGGATTCCAGATACCTCAAGTTTGTTGAAGTGATCAGCTGTGTGTACTCATCAGGCTAGTTAGTGAAGATTGCACAGTTTCTTGACTAAAATTCATGTTATTTAAGATGAATTCCATGAGTCTAGAAGGGAGGTGGTTGTGTAGTGTTTGTTGTGGAAATTAGACTAGACTAATATAAAAAGTATGTAGTACCACAAAAGGCAAAGAACCTCATCACAAAAGCATTGAGACAAGGGTTACCCAGGAAATCTAAGATCTTCTTTTCTCAACCTTGGAAGGTTGTGTGAGAGGCAATTGGGCACCACACAATGCACTCCTGCTTAAAGCAGAAGCAGTCTGAACTCTTTCATGATAATTTTCATATGCTTCCCATGATGCTTTGTATTATTGAGGTATGTGTGATTTTGCATTTCTTTGAAATCTGACTTTATTGCCAATACCCTTCCTGCTAACTCTTTCTATTATGTGTTTGTGCTGTGGTTCTCTGTCATTTAGATTACTTTCTTATTTTGGGCTTGACATGACTCAAACCTGTAAGACCAGAACTGGTTCACCCTTCCTCTGGGTTGAAATAGAGATAAGGTACACAGACGAGCCCACAGAAGGATGAAACATATATTTGTGTCTTATGTTCTCACCCTTTTGCTGTTGTGTGAGAGAATATTTGATACCATACACCACTGCTTAAAGCAGAACCATTCTATATTCTTTCACAGCGATTTGTATATGCTTCCAATGATGTGTTATGTTACTGGGGTATTATGATTTTGTATTTCTTTGAAACCTGACTTTATTCACAATGTCTTCCCTAGGTTTCCCTTGCCTCAGTATTTTGTGCTGTGGTTCTTTGTCTTTTAGATTGCTTTCCTATTTTGGGATTACCATGACTCAAATATGTAAGGCAATCATAGGACTGGTTCACACTTCCTCTGAGTTGAGATACCGATGAGGCACACTGAGTCCTGAGAAGGATAAAACAGGTGTCTGTGTTTTCTGTTCTTAGCCTTTGTAGTTGTATGAGACGTCATTTGACACCAAACTCCCATGCTTGTTTGTTTATTTGCTTAGTAAGTTAGCACACTGGAAGTGTATACCATCAGCACAACAAAACTATCACACCAAGGACCATAACAGCGACAAATATTGACAGTTCACTGTAATGGTCCCACTGTACACCAGCACTGTTTCTCCCAGTGTTTTGCCCCACCCAGGAACAACTCTGACTCAGAGTTTGTTATTTAAAGAAAGAGGGTGCGGGGGCAAAGCCCCCCACAAAAATGTTTTATTCCTGATGGCACAATGCCGACTGTCAGCATTGAGCCTGTCACTGTGCCAGATGTTAACAACTATGTTGTCCCTGTGGCATGGTATATCCCACTGGAACATAGGTACCATTTACAGGTGTGACTCACATAAAACACAATACAAGTCAGTGCAAAATTACAGAATTAGGAACAACAGATTCCACATCAAACAATGTAAAATACCAATTAAAAAAACACATTCAGATAATCCAGTAAAGTGCAGTGATAACATATGCAAAAAGGAAGTAGCAGTTGTTTCATTCCTGATGACAAGTGGGGGGTTATTACAAATACTTGGTCCAGAAAAAACAAAGGCCCTTTGGCTACTAGTGGTTCTCATGAGGGGTAATAGCAAGGCTTTATTATCAACTATCTGTCTAGAGTAGAAACCCAAATCAAAATACAGAAAAAGTCTACAAAGACTTAAGAAAACACCAGATATAATGATTCTAAATGAAAATTTAGCCATTAGATGTTGAAAAATTAGATGTACCAGTAACCAACCCATCTGTTTTAAAAATACACAATGATGTGTAGTTTGAGGAAGCATTAAAGCAAATTTTCCAATAAGCTGTAATGGAACAGATATTTTTAGCTACAACATTAGCTGAGGAGTTATCTTTTACTAAAACAGCATAGCTAATAATTGGAGCAAGGCACTGCTTGACTATTGCCATTCTAGAATCTACTATAAGAAATGAATGGAATCTACTGTGTATAATAACAATATTTTAGCATGCATTTTAGAGGTAACCCTTGCAAAATGTGTATCATAATTCAGATTAGTGTCTAATGTTACACCTAGACACTGAAAAGTGGAAACATGTTCATAACAGGACCCATCAAGAGTATTAACTTGTAAAATCTGCCCATCTTCCCTAACTCTAACCCTAGTACCAAAAATCAAAGTTTTGGTTTTCACTTTATTCAATACCATTCTATTTGCCTCAAGCCAGCGCTGAAAAGTACACATTTCCACAGTCAAAATATTACTCAACTCTACAGTGGACTTACCATAAGATTAAATAACTGCATCATCTGCTTAAAGTATAAGTTTAGCATTCACAAATATTGAACTGATTTTATCAAAAAAATAATGAAAACAATACTGAACCTAGTTTGGAGCCATGTGGAACTCCATACTTAACAGGTGCACTTTCTGAAATAACCCCACAAAACCTTACTGTCTGATGTCTGTCACTATGATAGTTTTTAAACCAATAAATGGCAGAGTTTCCTACTCCAAGTAAATCCAAGGAATAAACCAACAGGTAATGATCGGCCAAATCAAATGCCTTGGTCAAGTACACAAACATGGCCCAGGGTAGGTAACCCCTCTCCATACCCACTAGGACCATGATTGTGAACTCTACCAAGGCAGTATCAGTACCCTGACCCTTCCTAAACCCATGTTGGGCCTGAGACAGAAGACCATATTGTTCAATGAATGCAATAAACTGGTTGTACACATTTTTCTCTTGAACCTTTGCCAAAGCGGCTAAAACTGAAATAGGTCTGTAATTCCCAAGCTCAGACGCTGAGCCAGATTTATGAATGGGTACAACCAAAGAGTGTTTCCAAATGTCAGGGACCTGTCCTACAGAAAAAGATAAATTAAAAATACTACTAACAGGGTATGCCAGTTCACTAGTAGCATCCTTCAACAAATTGGGAATTAACCCATCAGCACCCCTGAATTGTCTTGCTTTATGTTTATTAATAGTATCTTCACTTCTTTAGGTGTGGTAGTTTTTAAATAGAATCTAGGACCATCAACAGTCACAGCCGTCAATCTAGTGAAGTGGGAGTCAGTACCTTGTATTCGATACATGTGGAAATTTGTAAATCTCCTATTAAATTCATTTTTATATTCTGGGGACAAGTTATCTGATTTTCCCTTAGTTTCATGGATAGCTCAAACATTACCAAGCCTAATTAAACTATTGATTGTTTTCCAAAATGTTGAGAAGACAGTCACTTTGCTTTTGTTTAAGATAGTCAGTTTTAGCTTTTTTAGTCTAAGATTTACATTGATTTCTCAGACAATGATAGGCCTGGTAATTTTGCTCAGTCATCTAATTTGTACTTTTTCCAAGATTTATCTCAGTTTCTCATAATTTTCAACAACGAGGGGGTTATCCAAGTTGAGAGTTTCCCACTAGTTCTGTACTTTATTAAAGGTGCAAATTGATCTAAAACTATAGTAAATTCAAACATTAAAAAAATCATGGGCATAGTTAACTTCAGGAATATTATGTAAATAGGACCAATCAATATTTCTTAATTCTCCATGGAATCCCAATAAGTCAAAGTTGGAAAAATTCCTAAAGCTGCAAATAACTGGTTTAGGTTTCTTAGCACCTCGATGCTTCCGAAGACAAAAAATAGGGTGGTGATTACTCACAGAGTCAGTAATTATACCACACTTCAAGATACAAGTTAAGTTATTCATCAGCACCCAGTCTAAAACTGGTTGCTTTTTTGATTTGGTATTTAATCTAGTAGGAAGTGTGATTAACTGCTCCAAATTAGTTGGGATCAGAACTCCATCCAGTTTGACAGTCTTCGAGCTACTCCAATTTGAATGAAAACCACCTAAAATCACAAACTCCCCCATTGATCTAACATCAAGATGGCCAGCAAAATTGCTGCAGCCCAATTTTACTAACATTTGGAGGTATATATATATATACATATATATATATATACAGCCTCAAGTTAGTTTTCTTGTAAGACCAAAAACCAATTGGATTGCAAAATATTCACAAAAAACAGCCCCCTCTGTCATTATATCTTTTTCCACCACTGAATATTCAGCCTTTACTAAAAACATACCCCCACCCTTCCCTTTAAGACAATCCTTTCTGTATGTTTTATATCCCTGAATAGCAAATTCAAAATGAGATATTATGGGATTCAGCCAAGTCTCACTTAAAGACAGAACATCTGGACTATACATATTGTACTAATCCATACCTCAACCTCATGAAATTTGAACATTAAGCTCTGAACATTAAAATACATAATTCTAATCCTATGTGGACGAAGAGTAAAAAAATGACACCTGCCACATCATTAATCATTGGACCTGGATTAATCTCAATATCCCCAGAACATATTAACAACATCCAGCATATAGCTCAAGCTTAGAACCGACAACCCCGACACGCACCTGATGCCGATTGGGGGTGTGGTGAGGAATCAAGGGGCTTTCAACCCTAACACCGAATTTCCTCACTTTTGTCGCTGTGGAACAATCCTAACTAATGCATTAAACAAAGTCTTTTGCTCCAATTTCCCTTCTTTTTGAGAATGATAATAAGAAATAGTGAATGTAATGTGGCTGCAGGAGCACGGGGGTCTTATCACATAGTGACACAGTGCCCTCAAATGCAAATGGTAATGCATATGGTGATGCAAAGTGAAACACAAAGATAAACAGTACTGTAGACATAAATGGTTAAAATAATGCAAATGCAAGTGCAAATGAAAACTCCAAGGGTAACGCACATGGTGCCGTAGACAGGAACAGTATGTGAAATGGGTATGGAACCACAAGCAGAAGCGGTAAGGGTAACAGTAATGTAAGCACACAGACTGTTTTTTCCCAAAAGCTGCATAGAGAAAGACAGTGAGTACAAAGAATGTATGCATAAAAATGGGTCTCAAAGCAGAAAATTAGGAGTTGGAATACTAAATTGCTTACAGTATATCTCAGAAACCGTACGACATAGAAAAAACATTTAAAAGTCATATGATTTATGACTTTCCTGGCTAGTTTTGTACTTAGCCTCCATTAGGGGGCTAAGCATTTTTCTGATGAAAAGTCCGTATCTCGCACCGTTTCTGAGATACGGGCCCTGAAAGGTGCGGCAAACCCCGTAATGTTACACTATGGGAAAAAAGAGAAGTTCGGAGTGCCATAACTTTGGCTCCCTGTAATATTTTTTCATCAAACCACTAAAAAGCACATATGTGTAATATTGGCTTTCTTCCCTCCAAATGTCAGCCCAAAAGACTAAACCGTTAGTTTGCAGCAGGGCGGCAAAGGATTCCTGTAATGAGACGGATGCTGTAATGTTATCCTATGGGAAAAAGCATCAACTTTGGAGTGCTGTAACTTTGCCACCCTGTAATATGTTTCACCAAAATATTGAAAGGCACATTTGTGAGATGTTGGCTGCATTCCTTCCAAATTTCAGCCTAAAAGACCAAACCATTCTTTTGCAGCAGGGTGGCAAAGAATTGCTGTCATTTTCCCACAGCCTGGAAAAGTACTGTTGAACTTTGCGAAAGCTTTCCCAAAATCATGTGACAGTATCTCAAATGTGAAAGTACTTTTCGAAAGTACTTTTTCCAGAAATTTGAAAAACATATTTCTGGGATGTTTTACCCCAAAATAAAGACATGCCTAGCATTCTCAGGGTCCGACTAGGTGAATACAAAAATAATTAAGTTGCTAGAGGGTCCCAAATTTAAATGCCAAGCATTTTTCTGAATGCCAACTGAAAACAAAATGGCGGATTTGCGACAGTAAAAGGGCCATTTGTGAAAGTAAAAACTGCATTTGCGACACTGTCAAACTTTTTGTTAACTTTTCCCATTGACTTATAATGGGAAATTGTTTTTTGAATAACTTTTGAACTGTTTAATATTTTTTTATGAAATCTTCAAAAGGCACATCAGGGTCCCTGGCCGCATGTTCCCTGAAGATTGTGGACCAGTCGTGCAAACTGTGCGACCTGTAGAGACAAGCAAAGAATTCCAAAAAAGTGTAAATGCGTGTGCAGAACACGCTTAATAACTCCGCAGATGTATATCCGAATGGTACGAAAGTTGGCAGATCCCAAGATGTATGGTTCTTGATCAAGTATTCAAAATTTCAGGCAAATCCATTGAACAGTTGCAAAGTTATTAAGGTGCAAAATTATAGGTTTAACATGTAAATGGCTCCTCAACCCTAACTATGGTAACACTACCGTGTGACCATAATATATAAATATATTCATTGCAAAAAACTTTGCTAATGCATCAGTTAGAGTTGATGTCACAGTGTAATGTAAGTGGTTAGTGGTATGTGATTGAGGAAGAACGGGACCTTTGAGCCCTGTGCTCCCTTCATGTTGCCCATTTTTGTGTAATGGTATGCATATGTGGGATATGTGGGAGCGTGGGCCTTTTGGGTCCTGCACTCCCACTTACACTTAAATACAGGCTATACAGCAGCCCCATAGTATTGTAAAGTAACCCTTGTAACACTTGTTTGGCAATATCTCAGTAACCATAGCAGCTATGAAAGAAATTCCACTGCAGGTGTAATCTGTGACTTCAAAACTTCCTCACAAGCTTAGTTCACCTACAAGTGAACTAAGCTATGGGTAGCAAAAAATCTGTATCTCGAATCGTTTTCAAGATACAGGTGCTGAAAGGCACCTTGGGCACCACAATGTTATCCTATGGGACATTTCTCAAATTCAGAATGCTGTAACTATGGGCCCATTGAGTGATTTGGGACCAAACCAACAAAAGGCACATCTGTGGGACCAGGGTATGCCACCCTGCAAATTTCAGCTGCAAAGCACAATCCAGCTTGGCACAATGAAGTGACAAAGAAAACAACAATTGGGACAATGTTGTTGAGCATTGTTTTCACGACAACAAAAATGCTTTCGCGACAACAAAAATGTTTCGTGACATCCCTATACCTTATAATGAAATGTTTTCACACACAAAAAAATGTCTCACACAAAAAAATGTTTTCATGAAAGTTTTCGCAATGCACATATAAATTTTCCCATAGGCTACAACTGGACATGAAAAACTTCCATAACTTTTGAACAGATTAAGATTTTTTCACCAGTTCTTCAAAAGGCATCATTTTAACCCAGGCTGCATATAGACATGCACATTTAAATCCACTCGGATGCACTCTTCAGTCCTTTAAGCCTGACTGAAAAATGCACAAAAGTTGCGTGTTTTTCACATTTTGGATGCTCTACAGTGCTACAACTGTAGGTCTGACCAGAAGAAAACTTTCCAGATGTTAGTTCATCTAATAGATGGTCTATGAGGTTTGGATACATTTCTGCTTTGAAAATAGCAGCATAGGCATGCTGGGTGGATCATTTTCAAAATCCTGCTCCTAGACTTTTGGTTTTTTTTAACTAAAACCCTCAGTCAGGTCAATACAGATGTTATTTTTTATACAGTTTTCATCTGTTGATGCACGATGACATATGCTAGTGTACATCAATGCACTTTTAATCATAATGTTATTTTTAAAAATGCACAAAGCACATTTATGTACAGTGTAGCAATGTGAATAAATGTATATTGATGCAACTTATTTGTTTAAAAAGTAAGAGAGTTTTCAGCATTAGTCCTTATCTGTAAAACCATTAGTGCTAGGAATGTTGTTGTTTTTACATGAAAGCTTGGAGTCAGATTGAAATGGATGAATCCTGTTGATAAACTTTCAATGTAGTAATATAGTGTAAACACACTTTAGTATATAAATATATTTTTAAAAATTGCTAAATTGATGTGTAATGCTATGTATTGACTCAAGTATTGACACAAGGAAACTGTATCGATGCAAAACAACCATGTTGACCTGATTCCAAGCTTTTACTTTGAAACAAAAAAACAATTAAGTTCTTAGCACATAAGGTTCCAAAAGTAGCATTTTCAAGGAAATAATCTTTTGAAAGAGCTACCTTAGAAACTATTAGGGCTATAAACTTTATTTATTTGGTTTCTCTTTACTGGGTAGGTGCACTAGACAATAAAATGTCCATTTTCAGGCTCGACCCAGGAGAATACAGTAACAAAGAGGACTGGATAAAATGAACATGGTAAAATAAAATGATAGCAACACAGAGCAAAACAATTAAATATGGTAACAATAAAGTACAAAAGTACAGCAGATAATATGTGAGTTGTAATCCAGCAAACAAACTGGCGTAATATAGGACCACTTTACACACTATAGATATTAAATAAATTTAGGTAGGAGTTACAGTAGGTAGGTAAGCAATTAAATAATACTGAATGACAGGGAGTACGTTACAGCAGAATAGCAGCCCGCCTTAGTTGGGATGAAGCACAAGGCAAAGTCAAGTGATTCCAAGGCCTGGGAAGGGCCTTTAGCCCACCATAACACCCCCCTTATTACAATTATGAAATAGGTATTTTTTTGTGAATTGGGTGTATTTTTGAAACATGTTTTTGTTGAGCTACTTTTAGCCATGCTGTTTTGCTGAGATAATGGCCCAGCTGAAAGTACATCTTGGCCAATCAGGAGGCAGCACTCTTTCTACCCATTTCATAATAAATAGTATTGAAAGATGTATAAAAATAAACACTGTGGAAAATAATGACAGGCCTAGAAGGTGGGACATTATCCACAGGTGCATATTGCTGAAGGCTTTAGGTTAAAAAATAGCTTCCTTCTGAACTGGGCATCAGATAGGGACTGCCCAAGGCTACTTGGTGGAAGCTTTGATATTTTGGAGCAAGGTAGGTGAAGGTATATTTTCCTATAATGGTTGAGCACCTTGGATCAGCCAGTAGAGATAGGTCACAAACTCAGAGGTGGTTGTAAGTCAGATTAGGTAGCTGCAGCAGGTGACTAGGGAGGAGGGCACCATGTCCTGAGAATTTTGTTTGTGGGGGCACCAAGGGCAAAAGAATGCTGAGCAACAAGGAATAGCCAGTTTAACCCAGGGTAGAGTAGGTAATGATGGGTAGGTCAGGTAGAGACCAAAGCAAACTGGCACATGCTACTGTAAGTAGTATCCCATTTTCTTTGGAGGAGGTGGGCTAGGGGACACATTTATATGTAATGTTTAAAGAGCAACTCTGCATTTCAGCATATATTTTCATAAATATGATGTTTCAGCTGTTAGAATTTACCAGAGAATGTTTTTTTCATTTTCAATATTCCTTTTAAAAGTATATAGCACATCTTAAAAGTCTATCCAAAAAGGGTGGTAGCTTGGGTAGCAAACTGGCTGCACAACAGGTCACAGAAGGTAATAGTGAATGGAACACATTCTGAAGAAAGGGGGGTCACTAGTGGAGTACCTCAGAGCTCAGTACTGGGACCAGTCCTCTTTAACATCTTTATAGGTGACATTGCAGAGGGTCTGGAGGGAAAGGTATGCCTCTTTGCAGATGACACAAAGATATGTAACAGAGTTGATACACGGGGAAGGGGGGTAGAAAGGATGAGAAGGGACTTGGCAAGGTTGGAGAAATGGTCAGACATATAGCAACTTAGATTCAATGCAAAAAAGTACAAAGTAATGCACCTGGGAAACAAAAAACCCAGGAGAAGAGTACACAATAGCAGGGGAGTTACTAACAACAACAAAAATGGAAAGGGACCTGGGGGTAGTCATATCAGATGATATAAAGGTTGGTAAGCAATGTGAGAAGTCAGTAAGGAGAGCCAGGGGGATACTGGGATGCATAGGAAGTGGCATCACAAGTAGAAAAAGGGAAGTGGTTATCCCTCTGTACAGACAGTTGGTGAAACCCCATCTGGAATACTGTGTGCAGTTTTGGAGACCTCATCTATGCAAGGACATACAGTAGACAGGATGGAAGCAATCCAGAGGAGGGCAACTAAAATGGTGCAGGGTCTGCATCAGAAACCATATGAAGAGAGACTGAGAGAGCTTAATATGTATACCCTTGATGAAAGAAGGGCCGGGGGGACATGATAGAAACATTCAAGTACCTCAAGGGAATCAACAAAGTCCAGGAGGGTAGCATCTTTCAGAAAAAGAGATGGATAAGAACAAGGGGGCACAATTTAAAGACGGGGGGGGGACAGCTCAGGGGTAATGTGAAGAAATTTTTTTTTCGCGGATAGAGTGGTGGATGCATGGAACCACCTTCCTGGGGAGGCTGTTGGGTCTAAAACAGTGGGGAAATTCAAACATGCAGGGGACAGACATAAGGCAATTGTAGTAGGGGGTGGCAGGAAGTCGGCTGTTGGTTAACTAGAATCTGCAGCTTATCCAGTAGGTAGGGAAATGGGCAGACTGGGTGGGCCAAGTGGTCCTTATCTGCCGTCAAAGTCTATGTTTCTATGTAAAAGCATTTGCCTCTCCCAGTTAATTTCACAGTGCTTTTGTTTATGACAGCATAGTGCTTGTGATGGCAACAGACTGTGACATCACAAACAGCAATTGTAAAAGCCCAAGAGCGCAATGGTAGCGCTACTGCTTGTGATGCAGGCAGCTCAGGTTTGCGATGTCTTTGGGGGGGCAGCCAGGTAGAGGAGAATTGAGCATCCTAGAGGATGTCCTCCTCCCAGGAGGTAGGGTGCCATGCCCCACTGCACCACTGCCACTGGCAGACATGCAAATGGTAGGGTGCGCAAAACAGTGGAAAGTAGGGATGCATTGCACTGTGTATTCTGTGAGCATGCCAATGTATTCTCAAGTCAGGGACAATGTCCCAATATAAGCATTTCTACACAGAGGGCTACACAGCAATAAGAGAGGGGGAGAAAGGTGAAACATCATGGCTGGCAAGATGATCATCAACCTTTCACAGGCCCCACACCGGTATCCTATTCATATCCCGGACTCCTGGATCCATTGATCAGTGGCTTGAGGGACTCACCACCACCGTGCCACAGAGGGCAAGTCATGGGGGACCCTGGATAGGTAGTCCAGGGAGAAGCAGGCTGATGGGGCTGGAAGGTGGTAGCTGGAAAGGCAGGCCAGCCAGGGGAAAGGAGGAAAAAGAGTAAAACAAACAGCAATCATAAGGTCAACAGGGGAGAGTAATACATTTTGTTTTTGAAAGACTCAGTCAAATAAGTTCTGCGGAATCAACAATATTAAGTAGACATAATGACAGGGTAAAGTAAACATAAATAAAAAACTAGAAAATCTAAAGTTAAAACATGATTTGTGTAAATCTTGTCTTTTTTTATTACACTAGAGAGTTGTTCTTTGATACCATGCAATTGCTAGTGCAGAAGACATGTTTGCTTCATTGAAGAAGGTGTTCACAGCAGCAGAGCTTTGAATCCCTGTGGGAGGCAGAGCTTGGCAGATTCATGGGAGAGGGCAAGAGCCTCAATAAAAATGCACCACTTACCTCTAAAGAAAAAGTTAGTTCTATGGTATTGAAATATGACAAACTGGCCCCTAACATTAAAAAGATTTTGCTAAAACATTGGCATGTGCTCTCAGCCAATGTTAAGTTCCTGGGCTTTTTGGAAAAAGACTCAGAATAACATTTATTAAGGCCTAAAACTTTAAACATCTAAATGTCCCCAGTCATTTTGACCCCAAACCAATGTTGGCAGGTATACATTGCTTGCCCCCAAACCCAAAGGCTGAGAAACTCTACAGAAATTTGACAAAATATCTGGAAATAACTGGCAATGTCTGTGGCTACTACTGTATAGGTGATGTTCTGTGTGCCAGTACTCCATGATAGGGTATATTTCAACATCCTAGGATGGCTCTGACAGTGGAATGCAGGTATGTTGTGCAATGTTTTACTTCCTTTGTAGTTTATATTTTGATCTGCACATCTCCAAAGGTATGCCCTGTCAAAGAGAGTTTTCTAGTACATATGACATTAAAAAAGGAAGACAGCAATCCTCAGTAGGGGCACATTTCTCAGCCGCTCACAATTGCAATTGCAGGGACTTAAGTTTTGTAGTTCTGGAGTGGGTTCCCCCACCTAAAAGAGAAGGGGATTGGTTAAAAACTTTACTTCAGAGGGAAACCTTCTGGATTTACCATATGAAAGCACATGCACTTGGATCAAGAAGGTCTAATGATGTGAATGATGTCACTGTACTTTTAGCATGCAGTTTTTCTTTGTGACTGACAAGATGCTCACATTTGACACACCTTTTCTAAAACATCATATAAAAAATGTTGTCTATCTTTGAAACCAACTTGAGCACTGTTTTTTTGTATTTTTAGGAAGTGACCCATCACTGGCAGTGATTTATGAAAGAATGGACGTAATGGTCTTTTTAGACATAAATTTATTCATGTGCAACTTCAGTTCCCTATAATTGCACATTTTTTTCTGTTAATGTATATCAACTTTACATTTTAAATGTTTACTTCTTCTGGACACTCTCCCTGAGGGTAGCCTTGCGAGTCAGGTATTGGATATTTGCAAAATGTGTGTGTGTGTGTGTGTGTGTGTGTGTGTGTGTGTGTGTGTGTGTGTGTAAGGTGGTATGTTTGGAGGGGGTGAAAAATTTGCAGTGTTTGTAGCTAAATGTGAATTTCTTATACTGTAGTTTGAAACAGCATCAGCATTTACTGGTTGGAACTACTAACAGAATTTAATATAATATATGCCATTTACGTCATAAGTGGGTCTGTTCCTTCCAGATTTTTATTTCTGAACTAATACATTCAGTTGACCATGTTTCATTAATTAATTAAAAATGATAGATTCTAAATGCATAACTGCATTCAGCCACTCCTCTTAGCTATAGACGGAGGAGCTGGTTTTAATATAGTGTAGCATTTCACATTGACAGAGCACAGTGTTCACAAACAGTAGCATATTGCTTCTTTAGATTTCATGAATAGTAATTGCATCTTAATCACTCTGGTTGGCAGATCAAATAATTGGCACTTATATCTAATTAAATTTGAACCCCACTTCCTTATTGAACAGTAGGAGGCAGATGTTCAGGAAGCCTTGTGAATTTCAAGCTCCATCACAGTGTTTAAATTAGGTATGTTAGATGATTGCCCACATATGCTGCCTTTTCACATTCTTTATATTTGCACTATCTAGCATTACATGAATGTAACTGTTTTTAAATGTATTTATATTTGATGTGATATTTGACATGGAATTCTATTCCTACATGGATTATTTTGTTATTTGTAAATGATTGTGTTATGTTTTGACTGTGTTTGTCGCACCTGTAAAAGGATGTAATGTCCAGTTGTGCTTACCCATTAAACAAATAAATAAATGATGGTTATTAGCTTAACTAAACATTTGATTATGCACTGTATTAAACCCGAGCAACTCCCTGTGGAAGAGGCAGTGCACCTCAGAGCACCAGAGTAGCTGGTGGTACTGCATGACTCACAAAATAACTGTCATGTTTACCAACATTTTGGTTGAGCACTGCATTTGTTATTTTCTTTGTTGATATCTGCATCTCTGTTAGCAATATGGGAAAAAAGGGCAAAGAAGTGGCCCAAGGACAATGGTACTGAACAAAAAGCATATGGCCGCTATAAAGAAAAAGGTTTCCTTCAGGCTACAGAGAAGTACAATTAAGCCCTGAGGGACTGCAAGATTAGAATTAAAAAAGCCAAGGAGGGGATACAAGTCAGAACAGCAGCAGAAGCTGTGAGCAATGCCAAAGCTTTCTTCAATCTAGTACATTAATAGAAGGAGGAAGGTAAAGGAGAGATTAAGCCCCTGAAAATAGGGGAAGAGGAGAACCTGTTAGAGAGTTAGGGATGATGGTTGAGATGCTGAATGAATGCTTTGCTTCACTGTATGGCAGTGGCTCCAGGTTGGGGAAGGTGTGCTCATTGGGAGGGTCTCTGGCATCAGAGGAGGCCACAGTGCAGCTAGCAGACATCCCTCCTGCCTGTCAGCTGACTACCTGGAAAAAGCCAAGCAAATCCCAAGGGGTTGTTGTAATACACCTCAGGATCATTATGGAACAAGAGAACAAATGTTAGGCAATTTACTGTAATCTTTCAGGAATCTGTCCAGAAAGGTACAGTTCCAGAGGACTGGAAAGTGATCACTGTTGCCCCAGTTTTTAAGAAGAGAGCAAGGTAAAATCAAGGTAACTATAAGTCAGTCAACCTGACATCAGTGCTCAACTAAGTTCTGGAATTTATCAAGGATAAAATAATGGAGCAATTAGCAGGCCCGGTGGTGCTGAGGGTTGAGGCACTGGATGCCCCACCTTGTGCCACAATGGTGACTCATGTTCAGGAATAGGCACAGGCCACCAGAGGTCAGCAGGGAAGGAGAAGGATTGAACATCCCGAGGACTGCTCTCCTTGTCCAGGGAGGGGGGTGTTCTCCAGTGCCGGTGCCAATTGACACCTGGTGGAGGCAGGGAGGACAATGTGGCATGCTGCCATAGGGCAGAGCTGGGGACAGATGCTTTCATGGCAGTGTCATTGCACATTCCTCATCTTCTGGGAGAAAATCCAGTAAAAAGGCCGGCCCCCACGTGTGAGCACACTCCGGTGCCTGACCCTCCAGCCATGACAGTTCTACTTCGGTGGTGCCACTTTGGGGGGGGGGCTTCCCCGGGTGACAGTTTAGGTCATTGGAACCTGGTGAGCCCATTTGGGGGACTAGGGGTGCCCGGCATCAAAAATAGAATGACAAAAAATAAATAAATAATGGAGCGATTGGCTGAAGCCAAGGTTCTCCCCTGGCTCAGCATGGATTCATGAGAGGAAGATCATGCCAAAACAAACCTGATTACTTCTTAGGGTGGGCAACCAGGGAGGTGAACAGTGGCAGTTTGATAGATGTAGTCTATGTGGATGTCAACATGCCTTTTGAAACTGTGGCACATGTCAAACATTTGGACAAAGTACACCAGTGCAACATACCTGAAACTTACTCAAGGTGGATTGCCAACTGGCTTGGGGACAGAAAGCATAGGGTGGTGATGGACAGGCACTACTCTGATTGCAGAGATGTTCTAAGTGGATCCCTCAGGAATACTTTCTGAGACAACTGCTGCTTAACATCATCATTAATGATCTAGAAGCTGGGGTCTCCATCAAGCTGCTTAAGTCTGCAATAATACCAAGATGACCAGGACAGTGGATTCTCTTCAGGATAGGGACAACATCAGAAGGATTTGAACAGACAGTGACTAGTCAGATTCCTGGAGATTAGTTTAAAGTAAATAAATGCAAGATGTTACACGTTGGGAGGAAAAACAAAGATAGGACATACACACAGTGTGGAGCTCCCCTTTCTGCAGCCAAGAAGGAAAAGGACCTGGGCCATTATAGAGAAGAGGGATGCAGCAGAACAAGCTGTGTATAGCTGCTGTCAAGAAGGCCATCAAAATGCTCAAGTGCATCAAAAAGAGGGTGAGAAGCACAACACAGAAAGTAATCCTACCACTTTACATGGCCCTACTCAGGCCCCAACCCCCCTGGAGTACTGTGTGCAGTTTTGGTCTTCTCAATGCAAAAATGACATTGAGACTATCAAAAGAGTGCAACACAGGGCCACCAAAATGACATGGGGAATGGGAAAAAACTAAAAGGGGAGGCTAGAGGCTCTAAATGTGATCAACTTGGAGAAAAGGAGGCTGGGAGGGAGAATGATCTCAGTGTTTTGCATACTGAAGTCTATTGACATAGTCAAGCAGTCAGAGATGTTTGAGCTAGTGTACTGCAGAAGGATGTGGTGACATGACATGAAGCTCAGTGGCAGTAAATTAAGGGAAAATGACAGGAGGTGCTTTTTTCCCAGAGGATAGTGAACCCATGAAATAGACTACCTGCAATAACAGTGGACTTGAAGGCTATGCATGCCTTGAATGTAAGCCAGGACAGATTTCTACTTACCAAGGGAATCACTGGGTACCATGGGTAGTACTGTAGAGTAGTTAGTGAATCCCTACAAATGGGCATGTGTTTGCACAGCATACTAATTTCATCTCAGGATGGACTAGAGTCCTATTTGACTTTGACTTTCTATGTTACTATAAAAATAAATGCTTGGAATCAATTCAGCATAAATACACCCCATTGATACACTTACAAATTTTGTTTCAAGATACAATATACTAGAATTACACTTTTCCTTTATTAAAATACTGATAATGTCCTTCCACTATATACAATTGATAGAAAGACATATTTTGTTGATCATTACAGTGTAAATATACTCACAATATATCCCTATTCTAAAAACAGACTTACTATACTGATGAGAAAATTGTATTTGACACTTTTTAAACATTTCTGGATTTTTGTTTCATAATACAGTAAAATAAACCCCAATGGGATGAATTTGTTTATGAAATTATGTTTGAAAAGCTATCTAATCATGTACACAAACTCAACATTTAAACCTTGTATGCCTTTAAAATCTTTCCATGCCTTTGTCATGGTACTACACCTATGAAAATATCAGAAAATAATAACTGAAGTGGAAACATAGAAACATAGGCTTTGATGGCAGATAAGGACCACTTGGCCCATCTAGTCTGCCCATTTCCCTACCTACAGGATAGGCCGCAAATCCTAGTTAACCAACAGCCTATTTCTTCCTACCCCCCACAAGAATTGCCTTATGTCTGTCCCATGCATTCTCGAATTCTCCCACAGTTTTAGACCCCACAACCTCCTCAGGAAGGCTGTTCCATGCATCCACTACCCTCGCTGTGAAATAATACTTCCTCCATTGCCTAGACACTCCCTCCTTCTATCTTTAAATTGTGTCCTCTTGTTCTTGCACGTCTCTTTTTCTGAAAGATGCTACCCTCTTGGACTTTGTTGATTCCACTGAGGTACTTAAAAGTTTCTATCATGTGCCCCCTCTCCCTTCTTTCCTCAA
This sequence comes from Neoceratodus forsteri, assembly GCA_016271365.2. Lineage (NCBI taxonomy): Eukaryota > Metazoa > Chordata > Ceratodontiformes > Ceratodontidae > Neoceratodus > Neoceratodus forsteri. The sequence goes on along the minus strand of CM028135.1, from coordinate 847,561,073 downwards.
GGGTATACATATTAAGCTCCTTTAGTCTCTCCTCATACGACTTCTCTTGCAGACCCTACACCATTTTAGTTGCCCTCCTCTGGACTACCTCTATCCTGTCTATGTCCTTGCAGAGATGGGGTCACCAGAACTGGACACAGTACTCCAGATGGGGTCTCACCAACTGTCTTTACAGAGGGATAACAACTTCTTGTTTTCTGCTGCTGCTGCCTCTCCCTATACATCCCAGTATACCCCCAGCCCTCCCTACTGCCTTCTCACATTGCTTACTAACCTTAAGGTCATCTGATATGATTACCCCCAGGTTCCTTTCCTTTTTGTTGCTACTTCCTCCCACCCATTGTGTATTCTTCCCTGGGTTCTTGTTTCCCAGGTGCATTATTTTGCACTTCTTTGCACTGAATCCTAGCTGCCATACTTCTGACCATTCCTCCAACCTTGCCAAGTCCTCTTTCATCTTTCCATGCCTCCTTGTGTATCAACCGGTTGCAGATCTTTGTGTCATCTGCAAAAGGCATACTTTTCCTTCAGTCCCTCTGCAATGTCACTGATGAAGACATTAAAGGGACTGAACCAATACTGAACCCTCACGGTTACCCACTAGTAACCCTCTTTCTTCAAGTGGACTCCATTTACAATTACCTTCTGTGTCCTGTTGTGCAGCCAATGTTTTACCCAGGATACCACCCTGGGACCCACTCCCAGGCTGGTTAATTTGACTATTAATCTTTTGTGTGGGACTGTGTCACATGCCTTGCTAAAGTCTAGGTAGGCCATGTCCACAGCCCCTCCCTAGTCTACTACTTTGGTCACCCAGTCAAAGAAATCTATTAGATTCGTCTGACATGACCTTCCCGCTGTGAACCCATGCTGTCTTGGGTCCTGTGCTCCACTGGCCTCTAGGTACTCAACTATTCTTTCCTTCAGAAGTGACTCCATCACTTTCCCTACCACAGAGGTCAGACTGACAGGTCTGTAGTTTACTGCCTCTGTCTTGGTCCCACTTTTGTGAAGGGGAATCACATTCGCCTTCCTCCGGTCCTTGGGTACCACACCATCCTCCCATGATTTATTAAAAAGAGTAGCCAGTGATTTCACTAGTTCCTCCCTTAATTCTTTTATAATTCAGGGGTGAATTCCATCAGGACACATTGCTTTGTCCACCTTCAGTTTTAGGAGTTCTTGCATAACCCTTTCTTCTGTGAAAGGACTGGGATCAACCCCCCCCTATCAAGAGTGCTTCTGTTAATTGGATTAGGCACTTCCCCCTCCTCTTTTGTGAATACTGAGCAGAAATATTTGTTCAGTATCCCTGCTTTTTCACTGTCCCCCTCTGCCCACCCACTGTTCATTCTATTCAGCCTCACTATCCCTCCCTTTGTCTTTCTACTCACGCTGATGTACCTATAAAAGGTTTTATCCCCCTTCTTTACTGAGTTGGCTATCTTTTCCTCAGTTTGGGCCTTTGCAATTCTGACTTCCCTCCCTGCTTCCTTCTGCCTTAACTGGTACAGCTCTCTGTCCTGCTCCTTCTGTGTTTCCTTATACTTCTGGAATGCTATCTTTTTCTTCCTGACTTTCACAGCCACCTATTTTGTTTTTATTTTTATTTATTTATCAAGTCTAGGATTACAAATACCTTTGAGCCATGGCTCTTTTACAAAGGTGCCACATCAGAGAAATACAAATTATGGGGAACATCAAGACAGGCATTACAACAATGTGGACATTGCAAACAGAGTACAGATTAATACAGTTCAAGGGTAGCATTGTAACAAAGGCAGCCAGCGGCATTGTCAGAAAAATAGACAACAGATAAGAAGTGCCAGAGTCATAGGGAGAGGGAAGAGGGTAGGGGAGAAGGAATATGAAAGGGTGGCAAGAGGGTGAAAAGTGCAGCATTGGGTATACCAGGATGTGAGGGTAGAATCCAGTGAGGAGGGGAGGAGGTGGAGGGACAACTAGAGCAGAAAGGGAAGTGGAGAAACAAGGTTAAGTTGGGCAGTCACGGGAGCTGTTGGTAGTGAGATAGTCTCAGAGCCTAGTTTTAAACATACCAATAGTTGGGACAGAGGAGATGGTTGGGCTGAGGCCATCGAACCAGAGTGGTGCTTGATAAGCAAAAGAGCGTTGTCCCTGTGAAGTGTGACAGTGGGGGACTTTCAGTAGCTGTAGCGTGGATCTCCTAAGACACCGTTTGTTAATTCGGTGTTGTAACAGAGTTGATACCCCAGAAGTTGCAAGGCCAAGGTAGAATTTTTTGACCATGGAGCAGGTGAGAAACTTTATGCGGTTTGATAGTTGGAGCCAGCCGGTCTGAGTGTACAGGTCACATGTGGGTGAGATGGTGAGCACCAGTGATGAGCCGACATGCTTTATTTAAGGCAGTTGAGAGGCGTCTAAGGGTTGTGGTTGTGGCCGAGCCATAAATGATGAGACCATAGTCTATTACAGAGATCACAGAGCTCAGGACTGCAACCTTCAATGCTTCTGGCATGAGGTGTGGTCTGTGTTTGTAGAGGAGACCAAGCTGTGTATTAGCAGCTCTAGCTACATTATCTACATGAAGTCCATAGGAGAGATTAGGGTCAAGCTGAATCCCTAAGTATTTGAAGGACACCACCTGATCTAGAGTGTTGCCCTGGGTGGTGGAGATAGCCAAGTGGTGTAGCTTGTGTGAGGTTATGAGAGCTGCAGAAGAGCATAGATTTGGTTTTCTTGTCATTGAGGACCAGTTTATGATTAGAAACCATGACTCTACAGAACTGAAACCAAGTTGAAGGTTGTGTTGAAGAGTTGCAGGATCTTTATGAGTGGAGAATACAACAGCATCATAGGCATATAGTATGATCTGCTCAGAGCAGTGGTAAGGGAGGGAGTTTAAGAAAAGGCTAAAAAGGAGGGGTCCCAGTATGGATCCCTGTGTGACACCCGAGCGAACAGGCAGGGTGTTAGAAAAAGCATCCACAATTTTTACTCTCTGTGACCGGTTTTCTAAGTAGCTTTTAAACCAGAGAGAAGAGACAGGTGATAGCCCGGCATTCAGTAGTTGGTGTATTAGTAGTCCATGGTGTACTGTATCGAAGGCCTTGGAGAGGTCGATGAAAACGGCCCCTGTGAGAAGGCCGTTGTCAAGGGATTTGTGCAAAGCTCCAGTGAACTCAAGAAGGGCTGTGGTGGTGCTGTGACCTTTCCGGGAAGCCGTGTTGTTGTGGACAAGGTATATTGTATTTATCCAAGTGGTCGGTAAGTTGATCAGCCACGATGTGCTCAAGTGCCTTAGAGAGTGGGGGCAGTATGGATATAGAGTGATAATTTGAGTGAATCGTCTTGTCCCCACTTTTATGGACAGGTGTCATGGTGGCTGTTTTCCATAGGTCCGGAAATTTTCCACAGCTGAGAGAGAGGTTTAGGAATTTTGTTAATGGATGAATTACCTCATCGAGGGTGAGCAACAGAAGCTTAAGGTCCAGGGTGTCGCTACTAGATCTAGATTTAGAGATAGCTGCAGTAATATAGCGGTGAGCTTCATTCAGCTTTACCTTCCTGAAGTAGAAGAGGGGGATGGTTAGACTGAGGGGCTGAGGTATTTGGGGAGTAGGCCCTGTTTTCGAAAAAGTCATGGGGAAGGACAGCACTAAGGTCTGAAAAAGCCGTATTAAAGATGTTTGCGATCACCTTGGGGTCAAGGGTTGAGGATCCATCAACCATTAACATGGCCCGGAGAGGTCTTTGGCTGCTTCCCTGTGACATCCTTGATATTGTCCCAGAAAGCACGACCATTTCCCCATGTATTGGTGAGAGCCTCTTTGTAATAGGTGGATTTCATTAGCCATATGGCTTTTGTGCAGGCATTTCGTGCTTGTTTGTAATTTTGGATGTTCAGTTGTTTGCCAGTGGCCCTGGCAACTGCCCAGAGGTGATCCCTTAGTTTCAGCTGTGAGAGAAGAGCCGCGGTGACCCATGGGTTAGAGAGAGATTTTGTTTTGTGCCTTTTAGCAGGGGCAAAGAGGTCACAGGCTTTGTTGAAAATTGAGATGAAGTGATCAAGAGCCAAGTTAACATCTGTTGCTTCATAGATTGGTAGCCAGTCTTGTAGAAGCAGGAGTTGTTTGAGATGTGGAAGTTTTCCACGAGGAAGGACTCTGCTAGCGATAATTTTGGGAGGGGGCTTTAGGAATTTGTTAGACCATGCACACATGACTGGGGAGTGGTCACTGAGTGAGTCTAGGAGAATGGTCGTATGAGAAATCCTCGTGGGGTGAGTGGTGAGGACCCAATCCAGGAGGGTACTGGTTCCAGTCTCGTAGTTAATCCTAGTAGGGGAGTTTACCATTTGCGTGAGGTTAGCAGCTGAGATGGAGTCTTTATAGGCACTGGCACTCGATGCTAACCAGTTTATGTTGAAATCCCCTAGTAGAATAAATTCAGCTTCAGAAGGATGAGAGTTGATAAAGTTTAGGACATCATTGAATCCATGTTTAGGGTCCCTGGGCGGGATGTATACGGAGACAATAGTCAGGGATTTATGGTTGGGACCTAGGATGATTTTTATTGGCAGAAACTGGGCTGAGGCAGAAAGTGATGGAGTTGCTACAGGGTGCCAAAACAGGGAGTCTTTGATGTAGATTTCGCAACCACCACCTTTTTTGAGAACCATAGTGGCTTTTTCTTTCGTTTTGATTTGTTTATTTGCTTCACACAAAGGCTTGTTGCCTCTGTGATGGCAGTATTGATGATTCCCCATTGTTGCTCCACACCTCCTTCTAGCCTGTTTGCTAGTGCTTTTCTGAGGCACTCTCCCATCTTGCCAAAGTCAGCCCTCCTAAAGTCCAGTACCCTCACTTTTGTATGGCTTGACTCTGTAGCTGAGTTTAACGTGAACCACACTGTTTGATGGTCACTTGTCCCCAGATAGCAACCCACTTCTAGATCTGAGATCCTCTCACTGCCCCTGTTTGAGAATACAAGGTCTAAGATTGCTCCCTCACGAGTGGGTTCTGAAACTAGCTGTCTGAGGCCTGCCACCTGTAGGGCATCAAGAATGGCCCTGGTCTTGGATGTGGCTGCAGCAAATGTGCTCCAGTTAACATCTGGCATATTCAGGTCTCCCATCAACAGTATCTCCCCTTTCTCTGCCATTCTAAGAATGCCTTCTATCATGTCCTTGTCCATTCCCTCCCCCTGACATGGGGGTCTGTACACAAGCCCTGTGTGGATTGTGGCACCCTTTCCAGTCTCAAGGTGACCCACAGTGCCTCCTCTCCTCCCTGTTTACTCTTTTGTTCAGTTGCTTTTATCCCTTCCTTTACATAGAGAGCTACTCCTCTTCCTCTTCTCCCCTGCCTGTCTCTCCTGTAGGTTATATACCCTGGTATGTTAACATCCCAGTCATGGTTCTCTGTGTACCATGTTTCTGTGACTGCTATGATATCCAGGCATCCCTCTTCCATCAAGGTCACCAGCTCAGGGAGCTTGTTGCCCAGACTACAGGCATTGGTACTCATTACCCTCCATTTGCTGATGGCCTTACTCCCTTTTGCCCCATCCCTGTCCTTCTTGTCTTCGTCACTTTCTCCATTTACCCCAGCCCTTCTCCCTATCGACACCTCTGTGTTGGTGTTTGCCTCACTTACTACTGTAATTATTTTGGGGGGCTAGGATTTCCCTGCTCCTTTCCAGTGCCTTCCTCCTTGGCTAGTTTAAATGCTTACCAATGAAGCATTTAAACCTATCACCTAGGATCCTGGTTCCCCTCCTGGACAGATGCAGTCCATCATGCCAGTATAGGCTTGCATCACTCCAGGTGGACCCCCAGTCCCCAATGAAGCCAAATCCCTGAGCTCCATACCAGTTTTTCAACCACTGATTGAATCCCATGGTGTGGTACACCCTAGCCTCTCCTATGCCATAGATGGGCAGCACCTCCGAGAAGGTTACCGTGCATGCTACTTGACTAAGGCCCCTCCCCAATTCCACAAACTCTTCCTGAACTTCTCTAATCCCTTTCTTAGCCAGGTCATTTGTCCCTAGGTGGACAATGACATCCAGCTCCCTCCCCTGTGCAGCTGCTCCAGCAATCCTGAGGATTCACTCCCTGTTCCTCCAAGCCATGGCACCAGGCAGGCACCTTACCTCCCTCTCCCCTTCCTCCCCCAGTTCTACCTTCCTAACAATGGAGTCCCCCACCAGGAGTTGTTTCCTTCCCCTGCAGGGTCCCCTGCCACCCTTCTGTGGGTCTCCTTTGTGGAGGTTCCCAGCATCCTCCTTGGTCTCCACTGCAGATGCCTCCATAGAGGAACCACACTTTGCCAGAATGGCATAGGAATTGTGGAGAGTACAACTGGAGGATGCCTCTGTTCCACCACCCTCATCCTCCCTGAGCCCACTGTGGTCCCACCACTCCTCTTTCTTGCAACCTCTGGAAGCAATGGCAGTGGCACTGGTGGTCCCTGGATGGAGAGGAGGTCCCACAAATCCTGGCCAACTTAGCCTGGAGATGAGCAACCTCCTCCCTCAGCCCAGAGAGGTGCCTGCATATGGGACAACACCGCATCCTCCAGAACATCTCCCAGAAGACTGCTGCTCCACAGCCACTGCACTGCACCACTCCAATCATGTCTTATTTCTGGCCCCTTAACTGTTTGCAATCCTTACTCTTTCCTCTGTTTTTTCTCTCTCTCCTTACTTTCTGCCCGTGTGCCCTTTAAGCTCCTGATTGTCCTGTTCTGAGACAAGAATATCCTATATTTCTCAGTAGACCACTTACTTGCTCAGAGACAGACCTCCAGCAGCTAGAGGGGCCTGGAGAGCTACTCTTGCCCTTCTAGGATGGTGGGTCTTTGGTGGTTCTGTGATCACTCACTTCCTGCTCCCAAACAGGAAGTTCCTGTTGTCAGTCAAATCCTGTGCCTATAAAAATAGAACTAGCTTTGGGTGGGGGGGTGGAGGGAAGGAGGGCAATATAGTCCCAGTAGAGAAGTTCAGTCACACAGCAGTCCTTTCTCCTGGTGTCTTCTGCCAAGCTATTGGCAGAATCTTACTAAGGCAGTCTTTAAATGTAACTTCCTTCTAGCTAAGCCACTCCCCCTACTTACTAGATCTTTCTACAAGCAATTTAAACCTCACAGCTATTAAGTCCTTTCAATCACCTGATATTTACATGAAGATAACTGTTCAGATACCCATTCAGTTCAGTTAACTCAGACAAACACACACTTTTTTTTGTTTTGTTTGTTAGTTTATTTTTACCCTAAATTAAAGGTCCAAGTACAAAAGTTCTTCTTCTTTAGTCCCAGCAGAGAAGTCCAGTCACACAGCAGTCCTTTCTCCTGGTGTCTTCTGCCAAGGAATTATGCATTCACCCTTTACCCATCCAGTCGTGATGGCTTCCTCTCTGCTCTGTCCAGAGCCTGTCTACCCATCCCCAAATTGCTAGATGCCAATTACCCAGACTTCCTTCTGCTTACTAAAGCTACTTTATGCCCCCCCCACACACACATATATGCACTCTGGGCATCACTATAATGTATATTCTCCACATAGGCCAGAAAATGTTGGGGCTGCCAGTGGGTAATATGTGCATTAGTAGCTGCTGTGCCTCCACCTATTGTTCCCTCCTTATATATCCTCCTTTCTCCCTTCCTGCTAGGATCGCCACACCATGCTTGACCATTTTGTCAGGAAGGGTGGATGCTGCTTGGTCACCAGCAGGATTGGCACCGCTCTTAGACTGATGAAAGAAGGAGCTTGAGTGACATGGCGATGCTCCTCCCCACAGTGTGGAAACATGCTTCTCCCTAGAGAGAGAGCATGCTGCATCCAGAGTATTCCTCAGACTTCTCTGGCCTGAGCCTGTGAGGTACATTTTAGAAGTGAATACTGGTCCCTTGCATGGCAGCACAATCTCAACCATCAGTGCCTTTGGGATGTGATATCCAGGAGAATTTAAATAATGTGTACATTTTGCAACTAAAGGCAAGAGTTAACTACCTAATACTATATGTATATAACATGTTAATGCCTATTGTTAATGTGCATTATAAACATGCATAAAATCTACTTTTGCCTATTGCTAATCATTATGCAAATGAGGATGGTTAGTCTACAAGGCAGTACATACAGCTACTGTATGTGTAGGATGTGCTGTGTCCTTGAAAGAATGTAAGTCAGAAGGGAGAAAAGTAGAACAAATTGCAGGCAACTATCTCAATGTCATGGATAAATCCTATTTGATATGTAAAGCAGTCCTTTAGATCAAAACTGTTTCACTGACTGACTATCTTCAAACCACCAAACCATTTCACTGCATTAAATGTTGAACTTAGGAACATATTAGCAAGCACTATTTTTAGAATATGTCTCAAGAGTCAGATAAGGGAATAATATTCCCTATGTAACACTGTTTTCAATATGTGCTATACACAGTGCAAATGGATGTGAGTTTTGCCACAAAAAATACCAAAATGATCAATATTCTGTCTAAAATATTCCAAACAATACTAATTAACTTTTATTGTTACCTTGCTAACAGAGTTGAGTTTAAACTAAATATTTCGCAATTAAAAAATGTAAAGCACATGAATAAACACAACTATATTTTAAACAGGCATAGCTAGCTATAAAAAAATAAGTTAACCATAAGGTGCAAACACAACATAACATAGAACAGCAAGAAATCTGACCCAATGTAGGAAATCTACTGTATTATTACTTATGTCTGCAGTTTTTGTTTGCTCATTTGATATATATTTTCAGACCACAAATAATTTTGTTAAAGCTTAATTCTGTTTAAAAAAAGAAATTTAATTTAATTCAGTTGGGGTTCAGAGATGTTATTTTGGACTGAAATGTTTGATAACCCTTTATTGTGAACAAGGGATTTTTGCATTTTTAATTTGTGACTTTCAGTCATGTAAACAATTTACCCAGTGCAGGAAAAGGTAAATAATGTCAACCAAATATTATAAAACAAGACAGCAATGAAGACAACATCTACTTGCCCATTACCATATTAGAAATTCATGCCAACAAGCATGCAAAGTGCTGCCATTAGCATTCTTATGGAATGGCAATTCTGCTTCTGAAATGCTTTGTGGCATTTCTTTTTAAGTTCTGTGGAATTTTGAATAGCATTTCTATGCAAAGTGCAGAATACGTTTCCTCGGATCATGAAAACCACAGAATAATTTTCTGCAGATTGTAAAAAAATAAATTATGATTTGTTGGAACTGCAGATTATTATTCTGCAAAAAAAAATATTTCACATGCAGTTTGACAAAATTCTGCAAATTATGGAAATCAGCAGAATTTTCTAAAATTTCATGTAATTCCATTCCATCGAAAATTCAGTATTCTTCACAGCCCTATCTAACTCCCCGTGCTTCGTCTAATCCTGGCATTATACCCACCACTCACTTCCATGGCTATTTGCTGTGTGCCACACACAAGTCCTATATCAGTATACGAGCAACTAAAATATAGTACTTGTGGTACATCTTTTCAAAATCAAGGCAGACCTGTGATTTTGAACAGATGCCATTCAAGTACTGTAATGCTACAGTATGTTTGCTTGCATAATGATTCATGACTTTCATGCAACAGAAAGTGACTGGCCATGGAGGTGAGTGATAGGTATGTGCTGGCTATTGTCATGAGGACTGAGGTGGGGCTGCTGGACTTTGGGGGTGTCACTAGACACTTTGAAATTATTACTTGGGGATCAGGGAGGGGGGTCACTATAGCCAGGGATTTATTTCAGTACTAACATAGGGACTAGGATTGGGTGCAGGAGAGTAGTAATAGTAGTAGTCATAAAATCTTTATTTATACAGGAGTCAGAAAAAGTATCACCATCAGGGTTATATATACCCTCTTTACAAGGTGTTCCTGTGATATATTACATTTGATATGAGTTTCACATAAAGACTTGACAAAGTATATAAACATAATCACTGTAAAACATTTATAAAATAATTCAAAATATAATAAATTACGAGATTTACAGTATAATGGTAATAAACGGCTGGGTTAAGAAAAAGTCTATGGAAATTCACCTGTTGCATTCGCATCTATAGTTCAGTTTTTGCTTCATTGCTGTTTTAAAGGCTGGTAAGAATATTTCTAACTTTTAAAGTTGTGGAGAAAGTTCATTCCTGGTACAAGCTGCCTTAGCTTGAAAAAATCCAGAACCAAATGATTTGGTACCTTTTATTGGACCAACATAGATGTAACAAAACAAAACAGTGCCTAAGCTATTAACAACCAGATCATACATAAAAAAAACAGAAAGAATTCTCATTGGTTTAAAATACCTTTTTAAAACCATAACTGAAAAAAAAACTGATAACTGACAAAAAATGTATTTTAAACCAATAAGAAATATTTATGTTTTTTTATGTATGATCTGGATGTTAATAGAATGTGATTTTCCAAACAACTAGCATAAGTGTCTGAGGAAGGAATTGGTTGGTCTGAAAGCATAGGCACTGTTTTCTTTTGTTACATCTATGGTGGTCCAATAAAAGGTATTAAACCATTTATTTCTGGATCTGTTCTTACAAGGACCAATACAGCAACTAGCTAATTAAATTGAAAAGTCATGTTGCCATAGTTATTGTTAATTTTTGGAACAAAAAAGTCTCTGGCACCCTTTTTCTTAGTTGGAAATTATGATTTGTTTTGAATAATTTATCTGATAAGCATACTGGTTTGTTATTTTTAAGAATTCCATGAATCTGGGTAGCCCATATACCCTTTCTCCTTACTTCAAGTGGATACCAGTCTAAGCTTGCAGACATTGTACAATGATGGGTATAGTAGTCGCAATTAAAAAAAAATCTTGCTAACCTACTTTAACTGAGGTCCAAGTTATGAAGTTGCTTTTTATTAGCATGTCCATATATATGGCTCCCGTAATCAATTATAGGTACAATTAATTGATTTGCTGCTGATAAGTGAACATTTGTAGTGGTACAATGTGAAACATGTCTGAAGGCTCCAATTCTAGCATTGAGTTTCTTAGTTAAATCCTTAGTATGTGAGTCAAATGATAAATGCTGGTCAAAGTAAACTTCCAAATACTTGTATACAGATGTTTGTGTTAAAGCGGTACCATCCAGTCTTTCCATTTCTAATTTAGGAGTGCCACTAGAGTCAGGGACTTATTTTAATACAAATACCAGAACCTGGAGGAGGTGAGAATGGGGGTACCACTAGTGCTATAGATTTATTTTAATACAAATAAAAATACTGGGGTTGGGTAAGGGGATGGATTCACTAGAGCCAAAAATGTGTTTTATTACAAATACTGGGATCGGGGGTTGGGGGTAGAGCTAAGCAAAATTAACTAATTCTGCTTTCATGGAATTCTTGTGAAATTCTGCAACATTTTGTGAGTTTGGGTGAAATTCATTGATCATAGACTCATGTAGCAGCTGTTCTAGCAGACAGAGGCCTAAGAATTACAGTAGCATGGTTGCTATAGCCAGGCTTTCTAAAGGACTGCCTTATTTCATGACATTTGGATGAGGATTTATGAGGTTTTAGGGGCTCAAAGCCTGGCAATTTTGTTTGTGTGATATTTTCTGAAAATATTTCCTGTATCTGCTTACAACTCATCCATCTTTGGAGCTGTTACCCAAATAGTTGTATGTGTAACCTTCTTTGAATGATCTGAAAAACTTCTAAATGTGGTAAAATTAGGTTAAGTAAATTTCAAGTTGCAGGGGTCTGAAATTTCACAATTTATTTGTGAAATTTTAGGAAAATATTCAAAAAATGTGGATGCTTATACTGTAGCTCTGCTGCCATTGCAAGTACACACCTGATATCTGACATGCATACCTAAGGTCAGTGGGTCACGAAATCTAACATGCCTGGATACATTTGGTTTAGTAGTTTTAATGGCAATACTGCAAATGACTGATTTTGGCAAAATTTGCTGAAAAATTCATGGACAAGTAATATGTAATGCCATTAGAATTCCATTTGTGAAATTTAACTTTTGCAAAGCACTTATGCTAGTGAATTAATTTACCTGTGCAGAGCTGTTTGTAGCCCTGTAGTTCCTTTCTTGGTGACTATTCCCACCCCCACACACACACTTTTTCCCCTATGCTGAGCAAATGGACTCAGTGGAACTGCTTCTCACATTGATGTTCTCCTTTGTTTTTCCACAGACACCCTCCCTTAAAAAAGAGTGACCTACTCCTTTCCATGTCAGATCTATCTATTCGGAACAGTTTGGATTCGTCCTTGGTGCCCCAGCCATTTTCTTCCCTCACTAAATCTCTGTGAGTGCCTCTAAGTCCTGGACATTCATGGGCTTTCTAGGACCAGTCAGTTTTGCTGGATGTGATTCTCATATGACTTGATTTCAAGTGAGAATGGCCCCTCTATGCTTTCATGCTCCAAGGGGGGTCTACTATTCTTGAGCAGTCCAGCTCTGCTGCCCTTTCTTTGGTGAGCCCATACATCTTATGTCTGCCACTCGTGACAGGCAAACAAGCATCACCCAGGGATACTGGTGCAAAACAGAATCATGAAATCAAGAGAAGTAATGTAAATCACCTAGCTAACACACAAGCAGCAAATGAAAACACAAAACCTTTTAAGTAAGTGCTGGAGGTGTACTGAAGTGCCAGTGCAAACTGTCAATCTAGAAAAGCAGGTAAATAGAGAACCAACTCACTCACCAAATGCCTAAGACATTTCACACCCTTTCCTAATGATTTATCAAGGGCTCAAGGATCCCTTTTCCAGCATTCTGGTTATGCTATACCCTTAAGAGGAGGGAGCTACTTAGTGTTGCTACTGGGGCCCACTGCCCACTACAATACAATGTTCACTGTAAAAGTGAAAAAAGTGCAAATGAAAAATAAACGAATTATAAAATATTAAAAGCATAATGTGGTAGTTTTCCAATCACTGAAATCTTCATATTAATGGACATAATTCATGTTAAAAGCATTATATCTGAAACAATAGAAAATAAACAGGGACGGATTTTCAAAGGGCCCTTAGACTGATGCAAGGTGTGACAAACAACCACCTTATGTCAAATCTAGGTGCACCAAATACTGTGGGCCATATTTTGCAGGAAGCACATTCTCTGTGGCGGCAAAGTTCCCCACAATGATGCAACAGGTCTGCTGCATCAAAAATATGGTGCACAAGGAGGGAATGATGTAAGCTGAGTCCAAATTGTGTGGTGTGAGAATGACTCAAGCTGAGCCAAAAATATGATGCAGGGGGTGAGAGTGGCTCAAGCCAAGTCAAAAAGACAATGCAGGAGGCATAAATGACTCAAGGTGAATCAAAAAGTGGATTGATGCATAGAGTGAGAATGATGCAAGCTGCATCAAAAAGATTAGGCGTGTGGTAAGAAATGACTCAAGCTGCATCAAAAAGTTGATGCATGGGTTGAGAGTTACTCAAGTTGATTCAAAAAATATCGTGGATGAAATGGCCAAGGCCATGGCATGTTAAGCCCCAAAATGCTCTAAACTAGTCCTGCAGGGGAATATGGGCTCTATAATGAAACCTTTACAGGATTTACCCTCAAACTAGTCTAACAGGTGCATGCTGTCTTCAGCGTAGTGTCAACAGCTACCACCTTTGAAAACCCCCAAAAAGGGGATGGCACATCATTTTTTTGATGCTGGCCCAGTTGTGACATAGTGCACCTAGTTTTTTTACATAAGCCTGCTGCAAGCCACTTTATCACAGGCAGTTCTGCTTTTGACACAAGCAGAGTTATAAAACCAGAATTGATGCAAGTTTTGATGCAGCTTGCTCCTTACATCATTGTTTTTTAATGCAAGCACCTTGCATCATTCTCTGACCTCTGAAAATCAAGTCCATGTATTCAAAATAGTTCAGATGTACTGTCAAGCAATGCAAACATCTCATCTGAAATGCAAATATTTATCCCAGGAAGGGATCTACTTCTAATTTATCATTTAACCCTGGACATTTGGTGGCAGCAAGTTCAACAATACAGTAGTGTTCTCTTCCAATCAGCTTGTTATCAAAATCTCCTCTTCCTCTGTCGTATTACCTTTTCAATAGCCATGAATATAAAATGGTGGCTCTGGGAGCTCCTGCTGTTAGTGTGAACTGCTAAGACATTGTCTGTGTCACCATTTTTCTTTGACCTCAAAATGTCCTGTAATTCTGATTTTCATTGGCCATAGGGTCATGCCCACATTAAATGCCCTATAGGCACAGGAGGCAATACCACTCCCTCAGTGGTGCAGGTTATGAAACCACTTATGTCCACTGATTTGCTTGTTCTGTGATTGACAAAGGATTGAGCTTTGGTAAACTCCTTGCAGAATGTGCTCCAGACACATCTGTATTATCCATTAGACAGGAGTTGCATCCATATATTAGGATGGGTATCATCAATAGGTTGTACAGTATAGGAGAACATTTGGGGTTGATCAGAAATGTTAACAAGGTGAGAAGATAAAACTACTGGATTTTTGAACTTGCTGCCACCAAATGACCAGGGTTAAATAAATGAATTAGAAGGGGGTTCCTTCCTGGGTTAAATGTTTGCAGGTTCAAATGAGAAATTTACATTGCTTGACAGTACATTTGCACTGTCTTTAAAACACTGTTTTTTGTTGTTTCAGACACTATGCCATTGGCAGGAATTAAACTCATTAATATGATGATTTCAGAGATTATCAAACTGCTGCATTATGTTTTTAATGTTTTATGTTTTTTATTTCCGCTTTGCACTTTTTCCAGTTTTACACTCAGGTTTTGTATCGTGCAGTCGGCACCACTTATGACGTCCACCCCTATAGTTGATAGCCACTTAAAGTGGACACTGTACTTTACAGCATACTAAGATCGCTGCATATAGCAACCACTAGAGCCATCACCATGTGTCAATTTTAATAGTTAGAAAATAATTGGCTTCCAGCTGGTCACTATTAGCAGCTGATTAGAATGCTATTAAAAGTGTTCCTTGCCTGATTGCTGGTTATGCTCAGCTCCCACTGCACATTCAGACACTGTTGCTGTTGCTTCTGTCAATTAGAGAACAGAGACATCACATCAACAGCACTGCCCTCTACCTCTACCTGTGTATTGAATGCAAACTGGACTGAGACACCCAAGGAGCCTCAAGACATCCTCAGTGAACCCATGAAAACACCAATGGAAGGACAGTCTGCAATAGAATTTGATGAATTGTGCCATCTAAGTGATGATGAACAAGAGGAGGAGATCAGGGCTGACTTGCTCAGGTGGTGTTTGGCATGTAGCCAGATGCTAAAGATGTTGAAGATCAGGATGAGAAGGAAGAGACTGGGGAGAAGACACAATCATCACAGCCAGTCATACCAGCTGACATAATACATACACTGCTAACTCTGCAGAAGACTATGGAGTAGTGGCAACACATAACACTTCATTACATTCCTTCACACAGCTGAGAATGGGTGTAAAAAGTATGCCAATAAGCAAAAAAGCCATCACAAAATCACAGATTTCATTAAATCTGAGAATAAGCATGATGCTGCATATCCTCAGTACAAATTGGATGAGCTGAGTGATCACAGAATCATGCGAGTGAAAGTGGTCACCTGCAAAGTAAAACAAGTTCTAGCCAGAGCCGATGGGGCTGTGAAGAGCTACCAGATGACCAAAGTTACCAGTGTGCATAGAAATGATGCAACACCCGGGTGTAACTTGACCATTTTTTGGAGGTATTGGACCAAATTTTCAACATGGCCTTTTTGGGACCCCTCCTTATGAAAAGTGCCAGTGTCATTTTGTTCACTTGTCCTGAAAGGTGATTTCACAGAGCAAACACACTATTTTGTGCCACAGGTGAAAAAATACATTTTGGGCAGGTTGTGGAAAATGAGAGCTATACTGTTTCGAAGGAGGTGTGCAAAAATGGCAATGTTGAAAATGTGGAGTGAAAATATGAAAAATTGGTGAAGTTAGGAGCTTGCATAGAAACTGTGCAATGCATGCTCATAACACAGTCATTTTTTGGAACTTTTTCACCAAATTTGCAACATGGACTTTTTGGGACCTCACCTCATGAACAGTGGCACTGTCATTTAGAGAATTGGTCCCAAAAGGTGGAGAGCAGTTCAAAACTTGGCCCAAGAGCAGTGCTCAAATTTTTGTGCTTATACTCTGAGTGAGTTTCCTGCTGCTGGTAATTTTTTGTTCATCTCTTCTGCTACAGTAAGCCTGCCTGGCAGTATGGTCAGCGAGAAGGAGTTGCAGTGCCATGTTGAGAGAGAGAGAGAGAGAGAGAGAGAGATCACTCAGCGATGAAACTAGTCTCTCATGACCACGGAATCAAAGAATACTACCACCAGTCCAAACACCAACTGGTAAGTTAATTTTCATATTCTGTGTAAATGTGACCCCAGGGATGCTGCCACACCAGATGGAGGCTGTTTAGTATAACTGAGGCATTTTAGGAATTCTTGCTTCCAGTTTCTGGGATTTACAAGCTACAGGGGATGGACACACAGTCAGTGTGATATATGTGTGTATGCAGCTCTACTAGCCCTGTAAGAGGGAAGCATGTTTTCTGGCAAAGAGAAGGTTAAAGAATCCCAGGAGAGAGAAATGCAGCCAGGTTTTACAACATAAGAGGAAGGAAGCACATGGGAACATAAGGTGGTCGTAAACAGCGAAGGGTGGTTAGTTTTCAAGGGGGGAGCTTAGCTGAGAAAATGTACTCCATGGCAGTGCTGTGCATCATCTTGTTGCTAAATGTAACTATGATTAGGGCTACTTTTGTTATCTCTTTCTTATTCTAAGCAAGCCTGTTTTTATTTATTTGCATCATGTTAAAATTGTTCTCCACACGTGATGCATGAAGTTGAGTGGTTATACTTGGGGGAGGAGAGGTGGTATGAACTCTTACTCTTCTCTGCAGCCATTTTTTTGCTTGTCATTGGGGCGATAAATGTCTCTGGTGTAGTGGTGTCCACGCCTATCAACTTATCGTCTTTCAAAACCACTGCATAATTTTGTAAATCAGGGACTCATTTTATAAAATGTTGGTGCAGGTTGCATTGTTGCACTTATCTAGTTTGGGACTGCTTTGTCTCTGAGTCTTGAGACTGGCAAGTTTGACTTTCTGCTGTGTGTGTGTGTGTGTGTGTGTGTGTTTCTATTTCTAGTTGCTGAGTGGTGTGTAGTCTAGGGGAGCAGCTGATTTGTTTATTGGCTTTGTGGTTTTGTGTCTGTGTTGTTAGTGTTGGTCATAGTACTCACTGCTGGTTGAAGGAAAGAAACCAGCATATCCAGGGAAAGACTGAGTGACAAGGCAAAGCATCCTGTAGAGCACAGAAGCTAAGAGAAGACACTGACTGAGCCATCAGGCAATGAGGAGAGAAGTATCTGAAATGAGAAACCTAGCTCCTCCCCAGACTCTAGCTGAGAATACAGCATCCCCTGCTTCCAGAGTGCTTTTTTGTTGTAGGTTCTGTTTAATATTTGCTTTGCTGTATGTATCTCCTTTTGCATCTCCTTGCTGATCCCTGAGTCCCAGGCACCTGAGTAACAGTTTGCCATGGTGTCTGCGGGGTTGGGGTGGGGGTGACCAAATAATTTAAACTCTACTACCATGCCACTGGTTCAACTTTTTATAGTGTTCTCCCATGTCCAACAGACCTGGCCCTAGCTGTTTGCTCCAACAAACCCAATGCCAGTTGCTGACACTTTGCATAGCTTAGCACCCAGACGAGTTTGTCATTTGTTGTTTTGCTTGTTTAACCTCACTAGCAAACTATTTTCAAAGAGATCTGTTCAAGATGCATCTGCTGCTATTTTTTTTAACCAGGAGAGACACACTAAGCTGAAGCTTGTTTACAGGTGAGACCTGGGAGCACAAAGAAGTTAATCACACATTGTGATTGGTTGACCATCTGTGGCACTCCAGACATTACATCATGCGGGGTCCCTCACTATAGCGACCTCCCATGCTTCTACTATGGGTCCCTCCTTACAGCGACCCATCTGACCCCATCCGTGTTTTTTATCCTTCTTAATTCCTGCCATGTAACAGTACAATTATGATGTGTCGCCCCGATTAAGGGGCTACACTACCCTCTCAGAGGGTCAGCATTATCAGCAGCACCCTAGCACACTTAAGTCTCCTAGGGTGATCTGTACTATCTAAGACTGTATTAAGCAACAGCTATGGGGCACCCACTGTGTTGAAGGCCTATTCTTACCTTGTCCTAACAATACGCCTCCTCTTCCTCTCTTCACCAGATGGTCAAGTCCAAGAAATGCACTTCTTGCAGCACTACCCTGATGCCCCATGCTCTGGGCCTCCTATGCCCCGCCTGTGGGGCTGTTGGATTCAAACCCAGGTCTACAGATTTGGAGCTCAGAGCCTTAAACCACTGCACTAAACTTACTTTAACTTAACTTTTCTTAAGGTTATCCTTAACACCTAGCCCAGCTAAGTACTCTGTTTGCTAAATCACCCCAGCAGAGGCTAATTTACTTACTTTGGTAGTTTGTTACCATGCTGTTTGCTTCCAAATCATCCCCCACACCACACATGCACACACACACACACACACACACACACACACACACACACACACACACACACACACACACTTGGGGAAACTGGTTCTTGAAACAGCCCTGTGGTGACAATTCAGTTAGCCTGGATTTTTACTTTTGTTAGTAGGGCGGCTTTCCAGAAGGGTTGGGTGGGGGAGGAGGTGTTGTTTGCTGCAAACAAAGTCTGTCAGAGGTAAACAAAGTAGGAGGTGTACAGATCAAATTGATTTGGTGGCTGGGTGCAGGAGACAAAGATTAGGGGTTCACCCAGTGCAAGCTTTCTAAATGAATGTATTTTAAAGAGCTAGTGGAGCCCAAACAGGCAGACAGGAAAATAAAGCTAATTTTAAGTAGCAGTCAGTTGTAAGTTTTTATTTCTGAAGTATTTTTCATTTTACTTTTGCTCATCAGAAAAGTCTTCTATGTGATAATATTGTGCTGGATGTGTTCAACGGCTCTTAGCCTGGCAGCTGACATGAAAGAACTAGAATAAATCTATTTGAGCTGGACAGACCACAGCTTCCAAAAGTTCTGGATGCACTTGGGAGACACTGGCAAGCCATGGAGCAGAGAAGTTACACAGCAGCATGCTTGCAAAGTTACAGGGCAATGGCCAAGGAGATAATGAGTTAACCCCTAGGCTGCTGAAAGAACTAGAATGAATCTATTTGAGCTGGACAGACTGCAGCTTTCAAACGTTCAGGATGCACTTGGGAGACACTGGCAAGTACAGCACAAATGCTCTCCAACCCACTTTTCAGGTTTCGGACTGTCACTACTTTTGAAATCCTTAAGCAGCTACTGACTGTCTCAGACATCTCTAACTCTGGTGCTGACTGCTTGGAACCCAGGCTTCTGAAAGCTGCTGCACCTCTCATAGCCTCCCCCCTAACCAAAATCTTTAACCTGTCCCTATGTCATGGTGCAGTTCCTAATGCATGGAAGATAGCGAGGATAACCCCTATCCTTAAAAAAGGTGATCCCAGAGATATGGCTAATTATTGACCCATTGCTTTCCTCTCTGTGCTCAGTAAAATCCTTGAAAAATTAGCGGCAAATCAAACCATAGAGAATCTGCGTAAACACAACCTCCTCTCAGGTTCCCAGCATGGCTTCCAAAAAGGCCACAGTACTTCTACTGCCCTCCTGAAGCTAACAAATAACATCTATACCACCATGGATTCTGGTCTCTTGACTGGTGCCCTTTTTATCAACTTAACCAAGGCATTTGACCTGGCTAACCACACCCTTCTCCTTACTAAACTAGTCTCCCTTGTTTTTTCAGCTGAATTGGTGAATTGGTTCTACAGCTATCTGTCCAATCGACAGCAGGCTGCAGCTTTTAACTCAGCTATGACTGATCTGCCATCCATAAATGTTGATGTTCCACAGGGTTCTATACTTGGGCCCCCTACTCTTCACAATCTTCATAAACGACCTTCCATCCCAGGCACCTACCTGCTCTGCCTTGCTCTTCGTGGATGACCTTGTCCTGTACCACAGTGTTGGTAATGTATCGGACATAAACAACTCACTGTCTTCAGACTTCATAAACATTCAGTCCTGGCAAACTGTAAATCACCTTGTTCTCAATGTAAGTAAAACTCAGTCTATGTTCTTTTGGGTCTCCAGCTAGACTAAAAGCAAATCGAAACTCCCTTAAAATATCCTGTGCTGACAATTCCATGTTAGTTAGCACCTGTTCCTTCAAATACCTTGGCATTCTTCTTGATGAATCTTTGGAGTTCGATCTCCATATCACTGCTACTTGCAAATCTGTTAATGCTAAAATCAGAGGAGTCTACAGTACTTGCTATGCCCTCACTCCATCGGCTAGGCTTGCTGTGGCACAAGGCTTTCTGCTACCATCATTGGCCTACGGCTCGGTCACCTTCCTAGGTGCAACTAAATCATCCCTCCGTACATGGGATACTACCTATAATAATATCTGCTGTTATGCTTCTGCCTCTCCGCATCACAAACATCACTGTCAGCTCTATGCGGATCTGGAATTGCCCAGTCCTGCTGCTCACCACCTCCTATCCTACTGCACCTTAATAGAGGGTATAATAAGATCTGGCCTCCCCAATCTCTTGCCTTGTTATTACACTCTCAAACCCCCTCCTACAGGCTCCGTTCAACTGAACAGATTCCTCTGTACATCCCTTGGTGTAAGACCACAATGGGTGCATGAGCTTTCTCCTACACTGCCCCGAAGTATTGGAATTCCATCCCTCAAGCTATTTGTCTTACCCCTACACATGCTGGCTTTAAAAAGCTCCACCGTGAACATCTGCTTGCAGTAAGCCCTTGTACCTGCTTCCATCCACCTTAGCGCATCTTCCACTCTGCTCTACCTTACCCACTCTCACCCTTCCTGTATACACTCTAACCTACCTCTCCCCCTCTATCCCCTCCCCTCTGCCCCTCCCCCTTATTTCTTCTACTATGTTAATTTGTTCTTGCTAATCAGCACTTATTGTACTCTGTCCATGACAATGACTGGTACCAATTTCCTTAACTTGTGTTGCACCTGTCTCACCTTTTTGTTCTGAATGATCCCTGTATTTTTTCTATTATTTACTTTGTCTGACAATGTTATATATAGTCCTTCAAGTTGCTTGTAAATTTTTTTCTCTGTATTGTACAACCTATTCTATGTGCTGCGTCACATTGCTGTTTGATGTTTTGTATTTGACCTGTATCCTCCCGGGTCGTACCTGAAAATAGGCATCGCTATGCCTAGTGCACTCACCCAGTTAATAAAAGCAAATAAATAAAAGTCATGGAGCAGAGACGTTACACAGCAGCCTGCTTGCAGAGCAACAGTTCAATGACCAAGGAGATAATGAGTTAACCCCTAGGCTGTTGAAAGAACTAGAATTAATCTATTTGATCTGGAAAGACTGCAGCTTTCAAAAGTTCAGGATGCACTTGCAAAACACTGGCAAGCTGTGGAGCAGAGATGTTACACAGCAGTGTGCTTGCAGAGTGACAGCTCAATGGCCAAAGAGATAATGAGTTAACCCCTAGGCTGCTGAAATAACTAGAATGCATCTATTTGAGCTGGACAACTGCAGCTTTCAAAAGTTCAGGGTGCACTTGTGAAACACTGGCAAACCATGGAGCAGAGATGTTACACAGCAGCGTGCTTATACACACACACAAACACACACACACACATATGGCTCTTATTCCCTAGTGGCTAATTGTGGCAGAGGGTTTCAAGCTGCTTTGGGCATTCAGAAGGATACTTCCAAATGTCCAACAGAAGGTTCCACGATTGGCCATTTTTAGAGCTATAATCCAATCCCAATAGGGCTTAGGGTCCGCCCACAGACCTAAAAAGTAACTTTTCATTTAGCAAAAAAAAATACAGATCTGATTCAGTAATGTATAGTGTACTGTGGCTTATTAGATTAAACTCAAGTACAATCTTGTCTTTCTAGTAGACTAATGCACCCCCACCTGATTCACAGCCCTATTGCCTTACAGCATGAAAATCCATCACCAACAAAATAGCCTGGAATGAACCTGCATGTTAAGTTAGACACTACCTATAATGAACAAAATAGAATCAGAAAGATATGTCCGTTATAAGCAGTGCTGACTATAGTGTGCCCCACAGGCAACACTGAGTTTTTCTCCTTTTATACTATTTCCTCTTTGTGAGAGAATACCTGATCCCAACCGGAAGTTTTTTTTCTTCTTCTAATAAAGACTACTGCAGTAGCATTAAAGCTCTTTTCTTTTCTGCTTTCTTCTATCCTATTTCTTATTTTTCCCCCTTTTCCAGGCTGGCCACCTGGAAGAGGTCTCTCTAAAATGCTTGTCTTTCCTTTTTCATTTCCTTTTCTGGAACCTTGGTATGCACCCCCCCAGGTAGCCTGTTTATGTTTACTTGTGTCCTGCTATTGTAAACACTATGGCATTTGGATGATTTGTTACGCTACAACCTTCGTATGCTATGCTTTTTTCAGAGGCACTTTACCACACAGATACATGTGCCAGGCTGTTTGGAAGGAATATCCTACTTACAGCCTGCACGGTGAAGCAGCGGTTTAGTGCTGCTGAAAGGTGACCCCCCACACTCGCACTTGTGAGGTAATAACCCTCTCGCACTTGTGAGATGCTCTAAAGAAACCTCCAAGTGGAAGACTTACATCAGAATGTATGGTTTACTTCGGCAAAATTTATTATTAAATTACCAAAGCAAATGCAGTTTACTGTGTACTTTCATTTTCTAGGTGCCCAATCATACTGCTTAATATTAAGAGGTTCACTCATTGTTGCTAGCCACCTGATAAGAGCTAGAAACTCTTCATTTTCTTTATGTTTTATGTAGATTTTACTTAGAAAGTAGCTAAATACTTGGTAGGCTTTGATAAAATCCTGATATTTAAAGCAGCACAAGCATTAATGAATTACAGAGGCAATAAAATATCTGTTATGTAGAAGTTCTGTTTTCCTGTGCTGCACCATGTCCTGAAATGTGAAACTTCTGAACTAGAATGTGTAAAATTTCAGGAAAAATTCCATTATCTTGTTAGAATAATGTAATAACTGTGGGTGTTGTTTTGTATATTTTCAAATAGCTGTATTTAAAACAACCTTACTGAAGTATAGGAAAGGTGGGCCTGCTAGAAGGAGTTGACTCCTTGCTGGGATTCTTCTGAAGGTGTCCTTAGGAGTCAGCCGGCCCTCAAATCTCCATATTTATACTTTGGGTCAAACAAGGGAGGAGCTACAGAGCGTATAGTATTTTATTTTGTTTAGAATTTATTCTTTTTGATGATTAATAATCTGTATTGCATATAAAAAGACCCTAATGATCTCTAAAAGTTTTAGAACTGAATTCTAGTGTGAAATAAAGAAAGATTTAAGTTTAAAAGTGTTGTGGGCGAAGTTTGACATGGTCGCATGCTGTCCTCTTGGGTTAAAAGGAGCTCCAAGCCTGAACTATGTCACATTCATTTTAGGATCAGCCCTCTTTTGATCCATTTGGAAGTCTGCACCTTTTCAGACTTATTTCCATGTATGTCCCCAGGTGGTTTATGCTGTTATAGCCTGTGAGAACAGATAGTTATTTTTGTACCTTTTAATTTTCTTTTCTTTATTTTGTCCTAAGTGCAAGTTTATTTTGTTCTGTTATTATTATAATACATTTTTGAAGGCTTGGCCATATAGCCTTGTCACACTATGCTTGGTGTCAGTGCCCATCCTTGCATCCACACCCTTTGACACTGGTGGCAGTGGTGGGATGTACTGGTGATACTGGTGCTTACCAGTTTCTGGATACTGAATGTTGGAGAAGGCAACAGAACTAGCTTGACTTCAGACTAGCGGTGTTCTCAGATGGACCATGGTGACCAGATATGGTGAACCCTTGCTGTCCGGAATGGAGCTTGATGTCCGGTGACAAACCCCCAAGTTAGAAAAAGAAGGGAAACTGGAGGGTTCAGAGGAGCCTGAGAAGGAGCCAGAAGAGATGATTGAACACCAGACTGAGGAACCACTGGAAAATATATGCAGCCTGTTGCAGTGGTTGTGCATCAAACAGCTTGATATGGACTGGAGGGCTGAAGCTAGGTGGAACGGCACATTAAGGGCTATGAAAGATATTGGAGCCCAAAATCCACCCCCAGTAGATGACCTTAAGGACATTAAATTAACCAAACTGGGAGCAACGGGTCTATGTGATAATGGCGAATGCATAAAGGCGATCACCATTATCGCAGAGTCAGAGTGCAGAAAAGATTTTTGGCACTCTGACAACCCTGGCACACAGGACAACAGCACCAGGAGAGTTTTTTAATGCTTTCTGTGGGGGGGCTGCACCCTTCCAAACCCTCCCCCGCACCCCTCTACTTAAGGATTCTCAACTCCATGGGGGTGCACGTCGGGGGGGTGGTGAAAGCATTAAAAAAATAAAGGTTTGGGATGGGCGCAATGAAATCGCACCAGCGCCTGGACCTGAACCTGGTACCTCACCCACCTCAACCACTAGCCAACCCCTCATGCCACAATGCAGTTTGGCCATCCACTGCAGCACCACTCTACAGCCCCTCCACCCCTCGAGCCCATGCTCATGTGCTTCTACTCCCTGTGCAGCGTGCATACCCACATCCTGTTGCCCAGTTTGCCCACCCACTTATCCAGTCGCCCTACCCTCCCATCGCCATGAGGAATAGCACTGGGAATGAGTCGCCATTATGGATGGCACCCTTCCTCATGCGCCCACCTCACGGGTTACTGGGAGCAACAGATGACATAGAGGCATACAAGACAACTTTCAAGTGGATTGCCCAAGCTTGTGGATGGCCAAGGACTCAAAGGGTCATCCGCCTGGTCCCCTATTTAACTGGCAAGGCTCAGTTGACATACAGCCATATGGACAGTATCCAGGCTGAAAATTAAGATTCTGTAAAACAGGCACTATTACAGTGATACAACATCAGCCCTGAGACCTACAAGCAATGATTTAGGACATTTAAATTTCACCAGACTGATACCCCCAGAGAAGCATATACCCAGTTGGAGGACCTCTGCCATAAGTGGTTACAGATGGGAGTGAAGACAGCAGACCAGATGTTCGAAATGCTCATATTGGAACAATTTATTAGAATTTTGCTGTCTGACTTGCAAGTATGGGTAAGAGACCATCGGACTGATACATTAGAAAAGGCAATAACACTTGCAGAGGATTATTTGACAGCATGTCCCAATCACCAGAAAGGACATTCTGTATCTGGTACCACCTCAAACCCGGTAAGACCTACAAGTTCTTCTTCCAATGTTCTCTCTGCTGGTGGTAATTCTAATGAAAAGGCTAAGACTGTACCCCCACATAGACCAATTAACCCCAATATTAATTGTAGAGACTGCCAAGGAAAAGAACATATTGTCCATTATTGTCCTCAGAAAAAGACTACCACCCAGTTAGCTCTCTCAAATTGGGGACAGTACATCACTCCAGTAAGAATTGGTACAGGGTAGATAACGGGGTTAATAGACTCAGGTAGAAGCTAACCTTGGTGACAGTTGATCTGGTCCCTCAAAACTGTGGTACAGGAACAAGTACTGCTGTCATCTGTATACACAGTGATGTCCATCATTACCCTGTAACTGCCATGACTTTACATGTTCAAGGGAATTCCCACGTTTTGCCCATTGGTGTAGTCCCCCATCTTGCCATCCCTGTGATACTTTGCCATGATTATCCTGATTTTGCTACCTTGATGTAGCCAAATGACAAACTCTGTACCCAAACAACTCAGGCCCAGAGTAGACAGGAACAACAATGGACACAACTCTTTCCTTTTGATGAGCAGGTATATGGGGAACCAGAAAAAAACCCAAAGACCTGACAGGAGAAGAAAAGGGAAAAGCATTCTTGGACTCAAAAACATGTAAATGTTAATGTTGATTCTAGTAAGAATAATAGTAGTGTTCAACAAAATGATGGGTTAAATGAGAAAATGTTTATTATTGATGAATCTAATTTTCATACTGAACAACAAAAAGATGACTCTCTAAAATGTTTCTTTCAGATGGTGGGAGCTGCTAGGGAAGATCATGAGCCTATGTGTATAATTAAAGATGGGCTATTATATCGGAGATATACTCACCCAAAGACAGTTGAACATATAGACCAATTGGTGGTGCCAGAAAGGTATAGGGAACAATTATTGCAATTGGCCCATGAGATTCCCTTGGCAGGGCATTTAGGGAGGGACCATACTTTGCAACGGTTACTAACCAGGTTCTATTGGGTTGGCATCCATGCAGGTAGCAGAATATTGTAAGAGCTGCCCAAAATGCCAAAGTGTAGCAGCTGTTACCCGGAAAGACCTGGTCCCTCTCCAACTGTTACCCCTGATTACACTGCCCTTCAGTCAGATAGCTATGGATGTGGTAGGACCCCTACCTAAAGGTTCCAAAGGGAACTGCTTTATATTGGTAATCTGTGATTACTGCACAAAATACCCTGAGGCTATACCTCTCCGTACTGTAAAGGCTGAGAAGGAAGCCAATGAATTACTTAAATTATTCAGTCAGGTTGGGATACCCAGAGAAATCATCACCAATAGAGGCAGTAATTTCTGTTCTAGGATGCTGGCCACACTATATGCAACAGTAGGGGTAGAGGCAATCCATACAACTCTGTACCACCCACAAACGATGGGCTGGTTGAAAGATTCAACCAGACCCTGAAAAAAATGTTAAAAAAATATGTGGAAGGTGAAGGGAAAACCTGGGATGCCTATCTACTCCTTTTATTGTTTGTATGTAGGGAGGTCCCCAAAGTGTCAACCAGCTTTTCTCCCTACGAAATGTTGTACAGGAGGAATCCAAGGGGATCCTTGGACATCATTAAAGAGGAGTGGGAAGAAAAGAAATCTGAACATCCTAGCACTACCCTAGATTATATAATGAATTTAAGGTCCAAGCTAATCAAGCATACCCAGCTGGCACACCGACATAACCAGGACAAACAGATTGAACGTAAAGAACACTATGACTCGAGGGTGGGGACAAAGACACTTCAAGAAGGGGATAAGGTACTACTTTTTATGCAATAGGCATGGACATAAATCCCATGTGATAAATCTGAGCAACTATGTGATAAATTCAAAATTTTACATTTATACACATAGTAGACGCATCATCACCGATTTATACACATAGTAGATATACCACAATCACTCTGGAACTCATTTAGAGTGTTCAGCCTCAATACCAGTACTAACTATATTCAAATACAAATAATTTGAAAATGAAAAAAGATAGCATAGTGCTGTGAGCATGAAAGTTTTTCAGCACAAAATTATCTACAAAATGAGTGGTGTTTCATTTATAGATACCATATAGATTTTTTTATAATTAGCAAAAAAGAGCTGAAAATGCTAATTATTTGTTCACATTTTTGACAACGACATGCAAAAAAGATAAATAATCAAAAGCAAATGTCCCTGCACTGACAGAAAGCAGCCCTATTGCATAAATGAAATATACAATGGTGAGCTGTCAGATAAATGATTTATCTACACTTGTGCTGTTTGATCTCTGACATCTCACTCGTGGCTTATGCCACTCGTGAGGTGACCCGAGGTCAAACAGCACTCGTATAGATAAATCATTATCTCACAACTCACCATTGTATATCCCATATTACTGCTTTCCACATCAGATAAGCTGCTTATGAAGTGGCAAGTTCCCTATCAAGAAACATAGAAACATAGAAACATAGACTTTGACGGCAGATAAGGACTGCTTGGCCCATCTAGTCTGCCCATTTCCCTACCTACAGGATAGGCCGCAGATCCTAGTTAACCAACAGCCTATTTCTTCCTACCCCCCACAAGAATTGCCTTATGTCTGTCCCATGCATTCTTGAATTCTCCCACAGTTTTAGACCACACAACCTCCTCAGCAAGGCTGTTCCATGCATCCACTACCCTCTCTGTGAAATAATACTTCCTCACATTGCCCCTGAACCGCCCTCCTTCTATCTTTAAATTCTGTCCCCTTGTTCTTGCACGTCTCTTTTTCTGAAAGATGCTACCCTCTTGGACTTTGTTGATTCCACTGAGGTACTTAAAAGTTTCTATCATGTCCCCCCTTTCCCTTCTTTCCTCAAGGGTATACATATTAAGCTCCTTTAGTCTCTCCTCATACAGCTTCTCTTGCAAACCCTGCACCATTTTAGTTGCCCTCCTCTGGACTACTTCTATACTGTCTATGTCCTTGCGGAGATGGGGTCTCCAGAACTGGACACAGTACTCCAGATGGGGTCTCACCAACTGTCTGTACAGAGGGATAACAACTTCCTGTTTTCTGCTACTGATGCCTCTCCCTATACATCCCAGTATACCCCCAGCCCTCCCTACTGCCTTCTCACATTGCTTGCTAACCTTAAGGTCATCTGATATGATTACCCCTAGGTCCCTTTCCTTTTTTGTTGTTGTTACTACCTCCCACCCTGTGTATTCTTCCCCTGGGTTCTTGTTTCCCAGGTGCATTATTTTACTTCTTTGCATTGAATCCTAGCTGCCATACTTCTGACCATTCTTCCAACCTTGTCAAGTCCCTTTTCATCCTTTCCACGCCTCCTGTATCAACCCTGTTGCAGATCTTTGTGTCATCTGCAAAAGGCATACTTTCCTTCCAGTCCTCTGCAATGTCACTGATGAAGACATTAAAAGGGCTGGACCCAACACTGAACCCTGCGGTACCCACTAGTAACCCCTCTTTCTTCAGAGTGGACTCCATTTACAATTACCTTCTGTGTCCTGTTGTGCAGCCAATGTTTTACCCAGGCTACCACCCTGGGACCCACTCCCAGGCTGGTTAATTTGACTGTTAATCTTTGTGTGGGACTGTGTCAAATGCCTTGCTAAAGTCTAGGTAGGCCATGTCCACATCCCTCCCGGTCTACTACTTTGGTCGCAGTCAAAGAAATCTGATAGATTCGTCTGACATGACCTTCCGCTGTGAACCCATGCTGCCTTGGGTCCTGTGTTCCACTGGCCTCTAAGTACTCAACTATTCTTTCCTTCAAGTGACTCCATCACTTTCCTACCACAGAGGTCAGACTGACAGGTCTGTAGTTTCCTGCCTCTGTCTTGGTCCCACTTTGTGAAGAATCACATCCGCCTTCCTTCAGTCCTCGGTACCACACCATCCTCCCATGATTTATTAAAAGAGTAGCCAGTGGTTTCACTAGTTCCTCCTTAATTCTTTTAGAATTCTGGGGTGAATTCCATCAGGACCCATTGCTTTGTCCACCTTCAGTTTTAGGAGTTCTTGCAGAACCCTTTCTTCTGTGAAAGGACTGGGATCAACCCCACTATCAAGAGTGCTCCTGTTAATTGGATTAGGCACTTCACCTTCTTTGTGAATACTGAGCAGAAATATTAGTTCAGTATCCTGCTTTTCACTGTCCCCCTCTGCTCACCCACTGTTCCTTCTAATCAGCCTCACTATCCCTCCCTTTGTCTTTCTACGCTCGCTGATGTACCTATAAAAGGTTGTATCCCCCTTCTTAACTGAGTTGGCTATCTTTTCCTCAGTTTGGGCCTTTGCTATTCTGACTTCCTTCCCTGCTTCCTTCTGCCTTATCAAGATCTAAGACAAACAAGCCCCATCACATATGAAGCTGAATTACCTGACAAACAACAGAAAAAGGCTATTTGCCGTATTAATCTCCTTAAAAAATGGATGGAAAGGCCAGGTCCAAGATGTTTTATCTGTCCTGCAGATGAAGTGAATGAGATGGAGGTAGTGTATAGAAGGTTGAAGAAAGAAGGTAAAATGAGGGATCTTGCCATCATTCTCAACCTGACTATACAACAATAGGCAGAATTAGACTCCCTACTAGCTACTTATGCTGCCATATTCACCACCAGGCCTGGTCTAGTACGTGAGATAGAACACCATATTGAAGTCAATGACCCCAAACCCATCAGACAGAAACCCTATCGCTTACCTGAAAGAGTACAGAAGGATGTAATGCAAGAGGTGGAAAAGATTGCTGAGCTAGGGGTAACTGAACCCTCTAATAGTCACTGGGCATTTCCCATGGTTATAGTTAGTAAGAAAGAAGGTGGTATAAGTCTTTGCTTAGATTTCAGACATCTCAATGCAGTGTCTAAATTTGACGCATACCAGATGCCACGTATTGATGACTTCATGGACAGATTGGGCAACACAAAGTACATTACCACCTTCGATCTAACCAAGGGATATTGGCAGCTCCCACTAGACAGGACCTCTAAGGAGAAAACTGCATTTAGTACTCCAATTGGGCTATATCAGTTTGTCACCATGCCTTTTGGCCTTCATGGTACACCAGCCACCTTTCAGCGTCTAATGGACCAAACTTTACATCAAAATAGGTCCTACTGCTCGGCGTACATTGATGATGTCATAGTATTCAGTCCCACATGGGAGGCCCATCTGAAACATCTAGATGCAGTCATCATGTCCCTTAAATCAGCAGGCTTAACAATAAATCCCACTAAGTGTAATATCACAATGAAGGAAAGCAAATAATTGGGATTCATTATTGGTAATGGGACAGTTAAGCCTGAGATTGACAAGATTGGTACCATAGCCTAGTGCCCTAGACCACTCACTAAAAAACAGGTGAGGTCATTTCTAGGCCTAGTAGGCTACTGCAGAAGGTTTGTGCCACACTTTGCTACATTAGCTACTCCTTTCATTAGTTTAACAAAAAAAACATATCCCCACTACAGTGAGATGGACACCAGAGTGTGAAACTGCCTTCTGTACCATTAAAGCCCAGTTATGTGCAGCCTCTGTGTTAAGAAGTCCTGATTTTTCACTACCCTTTTTAGTTCAAATGGATGCCTCTGACTCTGGTATAGGAGCAGTACTATCCTAGATGATAGAAGGTGAAGAACATTCAGTAGTTTATTTAAGCCATAAATTACATGAGCGGGAGACCTGGTATTCGACTATAGAAAAGGAGTGTTTGGCCATTAAATGGGCCATTGAAGCACTTAAATTCTATCTATGGGTAGCAGAAGTCGAGGTAGTCACCGACCATAACCCGTTTTGTTGGCTTCATGTCATGAAGGACAAAAACCCCAGAAAAATGCTGTGGTACCTGGCCCTACAGCCATATAGAAATATAGAAACATAGAATTTGATGACAGATAGGGACTGTTTGGCCCACCAAGTCTGAACATTTTCCTACCTGATGGATAAGCTGCAGGTCCTAGTTAACCAACAGCCTACTTTCTCCTATACCCCACTAGGACTGCCTTATGTCTGTCCCATTAATTCTTGAATTCCCCCACTGTTCTTGACTCCATGACCTCCTCAGGAAGGCAATTCCATGCATCCACAACCCTTTCTGTGAAAAAATACTTCCTCACACTACCTCTGAGCCGTTCCCCCCTCTATCTTCATATTGTGCCCCCTTGTTCTTGCACATCTCTTTTTCTGAAAGATACTACCCTCTTGGATATTGTTGATTCCCTTAAGGTACTTGAAATAGTCTATCATGTCCACCTTCTCCCTTCTTTCCTCAGGGGTATACATATTAAGCTCCTTTAGTCTCTCTTCGTATGTCTTCTGGTGCAGACCCTGCACCATTTTGGTTGCCCTCCTCTGGAAAGCCTCCACTCTGTCTATGTCTTTCAGGATATGGGGTCTCCAGAACTGCACACAGTATTCCAGATGGGGTCTCACCAACTGCCTGTACAGAGGGATAACAACTTCCTGTTTTCTACTGTTGATGCCTCTCCCTATGCATCCCAGTATCCCCCCCAACCTTCCTTACTGCCTTCTCACATTGCTTGCCCACCTTTAGGTCATCTGATGTAATTACTCCCAGGTCCCTTTTCATTTTTCTTGCTGTCAGTATCTCACCCCCCACTGTGTACTCTTCCCCTGGGTTTTTGTTTCCCAGGTGCATTATCTTGTACTTCTTTGCATTGAATCTAAGCTGCCATACATTTGACCATTCCTCCAACCTTGTGAAGTCCCTTCTCATCCTTTCCACTCCATCTTGTGCATCAACCCTGTTGCAGATCTTTGTGTCATCTGCAAAGAGACATACTTTTCCTTCCCTCTGCAATGTCTCTTATAAAGACATTAAAAAGGACCGGTGTAGATTTACAATACATCATAGGCCTGGTACTGCTAACAAAAATGCTGACTTATGCCCCTCTATGGGGAAAATTTGAATGCACTTTGGGGAAAAGTATGAAAAATGAAGGATTGATATTCAACTCTTCTTGTTCCTTATTTTTTTGCTTAGGGTCCCCGAGGTGGAGATTTGGGAGTGGGTGGGCTAAAAGCTCCATCTCTCCCTTGTAAGGGGAGAGATCTGACAAAGGTACATAAGAATGTCCTTCTGAAGCTGCTATCAGGAAGCTGCCCCGTAGCTTCCTGTTAAGTGGGGAGGAGTGTGAGAGAATACCTGAGCCTCTCTGGAAGTTTCTTTTCTTCTAATAAAGACTACTTCAGTAGCACTAAAGCTCTTTTCTTTTCTGCTTTCTTCTGTCCTAGTTCTTATTTTTCCCCCTTTTCCAGGCCAAGGCCGGCCACCTGGAAGAGGTCTCTCTAAAATGCTTATCTTTCCTTTTTCTTTTCCTTTTCTGGAGCATTGGTATGCACCCCCCCTCAGTTAGCCTGTTTATGTTTACTTGTGTCTCGCTATTGTAAACACTATGGTGATTGGATGGTTTGTAGCACTACAAGCTTCGTATGCTATGCTTTTGTCAGAGGTACTTTACCGCACGGATACATGTGCCAGGCTGTTTGGAAACAGTATCCTTCTTACAGCCTGCATGGTGAAGCAGCAGTTTAGTGCTGCTGAAAGGTGACCCCCCTCGCACTTGCGAGGTGATAACCCTCTCGCACCTGCGAGATGCTCTAAAGAAACCTCCGAGTGGAAGACTTGCATCAGAATGTATGGTTTACTTCAATAAAAGTTATTAAATTACCAAAGAAAATGCAGTTTACAGTGTATTTTCTTTTTCTAGCTACCCAATCATACTGCTTATTATTGAGAGGTTCACTCATTGTTGCTAGCAACCTGATAAGAGCTAGAAACTCTTCATTTTCTTTATGTTTTGTGTATATTTTACTTAGAAAGTAGCTAAATACTTGGTAGGCTTTGATAAAATCCCGATATTTAAAGCAGCGCAAGCATTAATGAATTACAGAGGCAATAAAATATCTTTTATGTAGAAGTTCTGTTTTCCTGTGCTGCACCATGTCCTGAAATGTGAAACTTCTGAACTAGAATGTGTAAAATTTCAGGAAAAATTCCATTATCTTGTTAGACTAATGTAATAACTGTGTGTGTTATTTTGTATATTTTCAAATAGCTGTATTTAAAACAACCTTACGGAAGCATAGGAAAGGTAGGCCAGCTGGAAGGGGTTGACTTCTTGCTGGGATTCTTCTGAAGGTGTCCTTTGGAGTCAGCCAGCCCTCAAATCTCCATATTTATACTTTGGGTCAAACAAGGGAGGAGCTACAGAGTATATCATATTTTATTTTGTTTAGACTTGATTCTTTTTGATGTTTAATAATCTGTATTGCATATAAAAAGATCCCAATGATCTGTAAAAGTTTTAGAACTGTATTCTAGTGTGAAATAAAGAAAGATTTAAGTTTAAAAGTGTTGTGGGAAGAGTTTGACATGGTCGCATGCTGTCCTCTTGGGTTAAAAGGAGCTCCAAGCCTGGACCATGTCACATTCATTTTGGGATCAGCCCTGTTCTGATCCATTTCGAAGTCTGCACCTTTTCAGACTTATTTTCATGTGTGTTCTCAGGCAGCTTATGCTGTTATAGCCTGTGAGAACAGATAATTATTTTTGTACCTTTTAATTTTCTTATTTGTATTTTGTCTTAAGTGTGAGTTTATTTTGTTCTGTTATTATAATACATTTTTGAAGGCTTGGCTATATAGCCTTGTCACACTATACTTGGTGTCAGTGTTCATCCTTGCATCCACACCCTTAGACACACTTTAAGAGTACAGTATAAACAGAAGGCTGGGAAGGGGATCCTGACAAAGCAATAGGAAGGGGTGTAAAATGTATCTGACATTTGGTGAGTGGCTTGCTGCTCTGTTTACCTGCTTATTTAGATTGGCACATTGCACTATGAGTGTGTTGATAAGCAGGCCTGTTGCCAGGTGGGGTTCATCAGGTTCGAATGACCCCCCCCCTGTTCAGGAACATTTTGAATGTTTTTTCCAGTTACATTAACTGTTGTAACTGTCCCTTTAAATGTCCAACCTTTCTTGAGGCCGTAGTAAGAAGCGCCCACTAATGGTTCTCTGTCTGTCTGTCTGTCTGTCTGTCTCTCTCTCTCTCTCTGACGTGCCCCCCTTCGCTTGCTCAGCCCTTGTCTAGTTTGACCCGCCCCCGATTCCCAATGATCTATAGCCCAATCAAGGTTCCGGCAGCTTGGTATCAAATTTTGCACCGTGCCTCCCTCCCCCCTTGACCAATCAGTTGCGACGCTTAGGAAGTGATGTCTGCATCTACCTGCATAAGTGTCCACCTCGGCCTTTGGATTTTTCACTGCAACAAAGATTTTACCATGGATTTAAAGATGGAGCAATCAAGGATGGGGATGCAGCATGGCAGTTGATGACTCAAGAGGAAGACTGCAAACAAGGTGGGGAGGGCACATTACAGACTTTTTTAGCCAGCCTGGTAAGTTGCTTGCCTGGCCAGCCTCCAGATAACTGCTCATTTGTCTGACTCCACAGGGTTGTTACTATGAGTCACACTGACTTCAATGTTGGTTGTGGGTAGGGAAGCGGAGGAGAATGAGCTCATGGACAGAACTTTAAATTACCAGTATCTTTAATGTCTTTGGCTCACTGGCTAAACGTTTGTTTCAGGGCAGCCTCATACCAGTGTCTCTTTTAAAAATAATGTCACTGGCTAAATGTTCAGGGCTCATACCGGTGCCTCTGTTAAAAATAATGCCTTTGGCTCACTGGCTAAATGTTTCAGGGCTCTTGATCTCCCGGGCTTCATATTTTGTTTTCTCAGTGTCTAGTCTCCTCATGGAATAAACAGCCACTCTGCTGCATTGGTTGGGTCGGGGGGGAGAGAATGACCGAGTGCTGCTCTACTCATCGGAAGTTTGTTTCACAACCAACAGAGTGCTAGCAAAGTTTTAATATTGGAGACTGTTTAAATGTCTCTGGGCTCACTGGCTCAAACGTTTGCATCTCCAGCCTGGTTTGTTTATCGGTGGCTCACTTCTCAGCAGCTGGGGGTTGGGGGTCTAGATGAAAATCAAATGGAGGGTATATTAAGACTGCTAAAACTGTCTGGCAAGCTGAGATGAGGACAGTTTGAATTGGTGAAGTTCCTTCTTGGTGGAGGCGGGGTAGGGGGGAGAACAAGTGCTGAGTTACTGTCTCCATTGAAAAAAGTTGAGCAAATAAATGTCTCTGACCAAACCTTTGTTTTTTTATGGCTTGTTCAGTTCATCAGGGGCTCACTTTCAGCTGCTGATGGTGGGGGTCTAGATGAGTGGAAAAAAGGGGCAATTGACAATGATTTTAAAGTGCCATGGCCGATTACCAAACCTTTGATTTTTATGGCTTGTTCAGTTCATCAGAGGCTTACTTTCAGCTGTTGGGGGTTGGGGTTGGGACAAGAAAAAAAAAAAGGTTGTTTTATTGTAATGGTTTAAAGTGCTAGTCTGGCTGACCAATTCCATTTGATTTTATGGCTTGTTCAATTCATATGGGGCAAACTTTCAGCTACTGTGGGTGGGAATCTGGAGGAGTGGAAAAAAAGGGTAATTGTAATGGTTTATAGTGCTATGGCTGACCAAACCTTTAATTTTTATGGCTTGTTCAGTTTATGGGGGGCTTGCCTTCAGCAGCTCAGTGGGTCTGGATGATTGAAAAACAAACGGTATGCAATTGTAAGGTCACTGCCTAAATGGGCTTCCTTTGACTTAAAGTCCCCAACCAACGGGTAGGTAATTACTGAGGAGCTAACAACTGAGAGAGTCATACATCTCCCAAACATCAAACAAACATGCCATATTGGGGGGGGGAGGTGCACTGCTGCACTTAATTTTCTGTTTTTACTTATGTATGCCATAAGCAGTAGCACCTCTAAATAAAAAGCCTTTTAAAGTCTGTGAATGAGCAAGGGTGAGAAGCTAATTTTGTGTTTGTCCGATGTTTGGGAGTTGTATGGCTCTCTCATTTAGTAAACTCCTCACTAGTTCCCTACCCATTGGTTGGGGACTGCACTGTAAAGAAAGCCAATTTAGACAGTGCACCTTATACAAAAGAAGCCAATGCAGGCAGCTGCATTTTGCAATAGAGACCCAGCTGATAGGTGGTCTACCTTGACGTTTACTAGCTATGCAACTTCACAGTGGGATCCTGAGGAGAATACCAAAAGATTCCCACTCCTTTTGGAGATAAAGTAAGTAGCCAATTCAGACAGAAAAAAATCTTATATTTGTAAAAATTGCCATGGGTGGTGGGGGTGGGGACACTGAATTTTCTTTTTTTTCCCCTGTAAATTACCTGCTCTGTAGAAACTCAGTGTATTTATTGATAGATATTTGTATATTTATTTGTTAGTTTATATTTGCAGCCAAATGTGCTGTATTAAAGTTGTAATAAAAATAAAAAAAATAAATGTTTTCTATTCTAATCCTTAGTTTGCTAGGCACTTGAGTATGGACACTCCCCCAGTCTGCTTTTTGGAAGTCACACTAATTGCGGTTTATTTGATTCAGTCTTCAAAAATCAAGGTGTTTATCTTTTTTCCTGGTTGGACGTCCCCAGTCCTACAGCCACCCAGCCCCATGAATTCTCTAACTCACTGCAAGGTTCTCCACAATTTCCCTACATGTTGGGGCCAGCAGAGAGACCCCTTCCAGTTGGGACACAATCTAGTATGGTAATGTAAAGGAATCTTGGGGCCTTTGAGTACTGGTGCCATCATCTTAACAACAGCAGTGTTTTTCCTTCTGATAATGCTCTTTAATTTTCATGCCTCCCACCTTCCTTGCTGCAGTGCTTATTGACTTACATCCAAGTAGCCACCCCCACCCCATGAGGGTGCAAGGTTCCTTGCCCTTAGCAGGAGGTCACCATAGAGGTGGAATATAGTGACTTCTTTCCTGGGTTTAGGACATGCTACCATGGCATTGCTTCTTGAGCCTTGGCAATTCAATACTACTGTAGCAACCCAGGTCAACTTCCAAAACTCAGTCACCTGCATGGTACTACAATGTGCTACTAGTGGGCCATAGAGCCATAAGTTAAGATGTTTGAGTACCTCACTCACCAATTTGCTTCAAAGTACAAGAATGCTGTTTCAAAGGGGTCTGTATTTGTATATACAAAACTTTAGAAGACCATTTTGCAGCTGTCCTGCCAGTGCACCAGTTGGATTTCTGCTTGTTATGCTGATGAACTGTATTCATATGTGAGCCCAGGGAGTCAGAGGGCTGGCCTTGGGAAGGAGAATCTAGCATCCGATGGACTGCTCTCCTTCACTGGGGGAGAATGGGGTAAAACTCGGCATATGACCAACCCCTGGTGGAGGCCAAGAGATGTCACAGCCTATGCTTGCAGGATACTGAGAGGAGTGCCAGGCATGGGAGCTTGTGTTCTTATGTCATTGCATGCCACACTTCCCAACATTAATGGGGAAAACAACTCCGGCCAAGGCCAGAAGCCAGCCATTGACTCATCATAATTTTAGAGCAAGGGCGGATGGAGAAGAATTCAGATATGAGTTATTTTACTTCAAAATAAGCCCGATAATGCACCACAGAGCTTCTATAACCCTTGGGCTTCTGGGGGCCATCAGGACCCCAGACCCCCAGCTTTTTTTAAAAAGAAAAGAATACAATACAAGAACACCCCTTGTAAAAATTCTAGTGAGGGCCTAGCAGCACCCAGACCCCTTTTATCTGGCTGTCTGCAGGATGAATACATACATCTATTCTGCGTATAGATATATATCACTCATACTACAATATCCACATTTTGCTAACCTCACATAGTGAATAAAAGTATGTATTCACCCTTCAGTCAGATACTTCATAATTTTAGAACAAGGAGGTGGTGGAAAGCTAAGATATGAGTTATGTAGCTCCAAAATAAGCCAGAAAATGCACCACAGAGCATCTAGAACCCCAGGGCTTCTGGGGGACCTAGCGGCCCCCACATCCCCGGCTTTTTTTTAAAATTCACTGACTACAAAAAAAGAAACCCTATGTGAAAATCCTGGCAATAGGCCTGATAAGATGTAAGTAAAGCTATCAGTACTGTATTAATAAAGGCAAATGTTTGCAGTGTTCTAAGTCACCTACAGAGTCACAGTGCATGTGTGTGAGAGGATGTAAATTGAGACAGTCTGTCTGAGTAGAGAAACAAGAGCAGTTAGCTCCTCTGTATGTAGTACTAGTTATGCTGGAATAAAGTGTTGTTAAAAGAATCTAAAGAACCCTTCGTTTTGACTACTTCAAAACAAGACATGGTAGTAAGAGTGGTGAACTCATGTGGAAAGGGAACATTATTCACCTCACCGTGATAAAGGATCAAGTGACTACAGATTTTACTTGCTGGTCTTATGGATACTGGAGTTTGCTGAAATGAAGCGACTAAGGCCGCCACCAGAGATCTGGTTTGTGAGCAATTTAGAATACACATGGAGATGTCGCAAGCAATGTTGTAATTTGTATTTAAAAGAAAATGGTGTAGACAAGAAGGGGGAGCTCAAAAAAAGTAGCATCATTACTGACCGTGGCAGGTTCAGAAGCTCTAGATGTATACAACACTTTTCAATAGTCTGCAGCTGCTAGTGAGGATTATGAGTGCATTTTGAAATTTACTGTCTTCCCAGATAAAATGAGACTTATGAAAGATACATATTTAGATACAAAATACGGAAGGAACGAGAAACTATAGAAGTATTTGTTACTGACTTAAAACAAAAAGCATAGTCTTGTAATGTTGGTGCTCTTTGCAGTTCTTTGATACGAGATCAACTTGTCATGGGCTGTTATGGTGAAAAAAGTGAAAGAACATTTGTTAGGAGACTGGGAGCTTACAATGGAAAAAGCTGTTCAGATTTGCCAGGCTGCAGAGCAAACTCAGATGCAACTGGAAGTGATTAACAAAACTAAAGTAAAGAGAAAAAAATGATGTAGCTGCAGTGCATACAGCACAGAAATAAGTACAAATGTCTAAAGGTTTTATAAGGCAAAACATAACAGTAATAATAAATAATAATAATAATAATGAAAACTTTATTTTTTGAGTGCCTTTCTACAACCAAGGTGCTGTACAGCTTTAAAAACAGAATAAAATCCAGTAAAAAACATAGAGTTCACATATAACAAGTTAAATTAATAAATAACTGTTGAAATATAATTAATCCTGGTAGGCAAGATGCCATAAATGGGTCTTCAGGGCCCTCTTAAAACTTTTCACAGTCGTGCACTCACGTATCTGATGAGGTAGAGAATTCTACAGGGTCGGGGCCATATACATAAAAGCACGGTCCCCTGATGTTTTAAGACTTACCCTGGGAATCTCTAACAACCCCTCATCAGCTGAGTGGAGCAGTCATCCAGGACAGTAAGGCGACGGGAGCTCTTGCAGATAGCCCGGGCCCTGTCTGTGCAGGGCCTTCATAAGCCCGATCTTGAAGGTGATCCGCCACTGAATCGGCAGCTAGTGCAGTTTGTGCAGCACCGGTGTGATGTGACTCGAACGAGGAGTCTCCATCAACAACTATGCTGCAGCATTCTGCACTAACTGCAAGTGGTGGACATCAACCCCCGGTAGCCCTAATTACAGGAAATTGCAGTAGTCAAGACGCAAGGTCTCAAAGGCATGGATCAATATTGGAAGGTCTTCTGATGGAACAAAATGCTTAATCCTGGTGATGTTCCTGAGATGGTAAAAACAGGACTTGATGACTGCCGATACCTGCGAATGCAGTGTCAAACCATCATCAAAAACCACCCCCAGGTTTTGCACCCAGCCAGAGGAAGGCAGCTGGACACCTCCAAGACAAAGTACAGAAGGTTGTCCAGCCACCAACCCCTCTGTCCGGTGACCCAGATCCACCACCAACACTTCAATCTTTCTGGAGTTCAATTTCAACCAGCTGGATTTTATCCAGTCCTGGATTTATGTGAGGCAGTTATTAAAGACTGAGCATGCACTATCCTGGTCGGGTGCAAAAGACAGGTAGAGCTGGATATCATCAGCATAGCAGTGAAATTTCAGCCCATACTATCTTACAATGTCTCCAAGGGGCAGCATATACACCGCGAAAACATGGGGGACAACACCGACCACTGAGGAACCCCACATGGCAGAGAGAATGGGCCAGAGGAAAAAATCCCTGACACCACCCTCTGAGATCTGCCAGTGAGGAAGGACTGAAACCATCTGAGAACTGTTCCAGACAGGCCACAGATGATCCTCAGGTGCCCTAGAAGCACCCCATGGACCATGGTGTCAAAGGCTGAGGAGAGATCAAGAAGTACCAAGATGGAACAGTGCTTCTGATCCCTCACCATCAGGAGATCATTGAGCACCCAAACCAGAGTGGTCTCGGTACTATGCCTCTTACAAAAACTGGCTGGAGAGGTTCATAGATATCATGGATGGTAAGGTGGTTCTCCAGCTGTAGCGCAACAACTTTCTCAATCATCTTCCCTACAAAGGGAAGGTTTGAGATAGGTCTGTAGTTAATAAAGCAGTTTGGGTCCAGAGCAGCTTTCTTTAGGAGTGGTGTCACCACCACTTCCCTCAGGGAGCTAGGAAACTCACCCGACTCCAGGGAATACCAAATTATCTTCGCAAGGAGAGGGCCAGTGATGTCAGAATACCTCATAATCAAGGGAGCTGGGCCCAGTTCCAAACAACAGCATGTTGGGCGCATACCCTGGGCAATCCACATGATATCCACAATTTCCAGCTGGTCGAAAGAGCTCCAGGCAAACTGAAGAGGAGTGACCGAGCACTGACCACCATCAGCTCCCATAGAGTGAGCCGGCAGGATCTCAGCCCTGATGCTGGCCTTCTTATCTGCAAAGAAATGATCAAGCTCATCTCACTCAATTTGTGAAAAGGCTCTTTGAACCTGCAGACAGGTTGGGTTGCACAACCTGTCCATGGTTCGAAAGAGCAGAGACAGTCGATTCTGAGAGGCAGCACTCTCCCTGGACAGGAACTCTGCCTTCTTACGGATGATTGCTGATTGATAGATTTGGTAATGTTCTATCAATCTAAGGTGGTCAGCATCCAGGGTGGATTTCTGCCAGCAATGCTCTAACCTTTATCCTGCTCATTGCAACTCCCTCAAAGTCCCGTCAAACCACGGAGTCTGAGGGCGGAGAGAGAGAGAGGGTGAACACGGACCGGAGCGATAGAGTCCAGAGCCTCAGTAACTGCCTTATTATAGGCCTGAACTAGGCTCTTTGGGCTCTCACTTGCCCCCAGAAATCCCAATAGATCTAATACCGCCAGTAGACCATCAGGGTTCACATCCCGCAAAGGGTGGTATCTGACTATCTCCACAGGGGCAGGCCTATGGGGGGGCCTGGAAACTGAACCTTATAGTGTGGTGATCTGACCATCCAACTGGTTCCACCACCAGACTTAAAATGTGAAAGAAATAACTGCAACCACGCAAAGAAATTTTGCAAGCATACTAAAATGTGGAAAAGAGCATGCCTACAGAAACTGTCCAGCTTTTTGTCAGTAATGCAGACCCTGTGAAAAATATCATTGTTTCACCAGATGTCGTAGGCGGAAAAAAGCTGTACATGCTGTCATCAAAATGAAGATTTAAACAGTGAAAGTAACTTGTGTATGGGGCAATAGAAAATGCTTCTTAGAGAGAAAAGAATGGAGTATTCAAATAGATACTAATGGCTTGAAGGTTCAGTACATGATCAGTACTGGTGCAGAAATAAATGTACTGCCAGCTCAGCTGTGGTGTGTCCTACCAAAGAGACCACAGATCAAAAAACAGACTACCACAGATGTAAAAACAGACTACTGTTTTAAAGGCATACAATGGACTTAGTATACCCACAGGTAGAACACTATGTGCTACAGGTATAGCATAAAGACTATATCAGTCAACACAATTTTGTCATTGTCACAGGAGACAAAAAGCCAGTTTGGGGACTAGATACCTATCAGAAGCTGGGTCTGATAGAAAAATTATTCACAATAGAAAAATAAATGCCTCCCACTGACAATCTTATGTCAGAACACAGTAATGTTTTAAAGGACTGGGAGAGTTGCTGATTACACATGAGATTACAATTTCTGAGAATGCAGTGCCACTGATACATGCTTACTGAAGAGTACCTGTCGTGTTTCGAGACAGACTGAAAAAAGAAATGCAACGTTTAATAGAAATGGATGTAACAGAAAAGGTGGAGGAACAAACATCCTTGGTTCACTCTTTGGTTATCATAGACAAAAAAGATGGATCACTGAGTTTGTGTTTGGAGTCAAAAGAGTTGAATTCTTGCATTAAAAAAGAACATTTCCATATTCCAACTAGACATGAAATTCTGGATGAAATGGTAGAGGCCAAGTATTTTTCAATATTGGATGCCTCCTCAGGATTCTGGCAAATGCTACTGGCACCTGAAAGTGCTCACTTATGTACTTTTAACACTCCCTATGGAAGATGCTGTTTTAAAAGATTACTATTTGGCATTTGTCCAGCACCAGAAATCTTTCAAAGAACAATGCAGCAACTAATGGAAGACATTGATAGAATTAACATTTACATTGATGACAGCTTGATCTGGGGCAAGACAGCTGAAGAACATGACTGAAAGCTGAAAAAAGTGTTACAAATTGCCAGAGAAAAAAGAATTAACTGAACAAAGAAAAGTGCCATATAAAGAAAACAGAAATCATAGAAACATAGAAGTTGTCAGCAGGTAAGGATCTATTGGTCCACCTAGTCTGCTCTATTTTCTTTACCTACAGTGCCACCGCAGACTCTACTTGGTCTCCAGTTTGCACCACCCTTGCCTTACTTCTAAGATCCCCTTGCATCTATCCCATGCTTTTGTGAATCCTGTAACCATTTTAGCCCCCACCACCTCTGCTGGGAGTTTGTTCCAAGCATCCACCACTCTTTCTGTGAAGAAGAACTTCCTCACATTTCCTTTCAGCCTCCCCACTTCTAGCTTCATTGTCCCTTGTCCTCAAGCATCTTTTTCTCTGGAAAATTCACCCTTCCTGCACCTTGTTTATACCTGTGAGGTATTTTCCTGTTTCTATCATATCCTCCATTTCGCTCCTTTCTTCTAGGGATTACATATTTAATTCCTTAAGCCTTTCTTTGTAAGGCTTCTGATGCAGGTCCTGCACCATTTTGGTTGCCCTCCTTTGTACCACCTCTACCCTGTCTATGTCCTTTCAGAGGCGGCACCTCCAGAACTGGACACCATACTTGAGGTGAGGTCTCATTAGTGATTTATACAGGGGTATTATTACCTCCCTTTCTCTGCTGGTGATACTCCTGCCTATGCATCCAAGCATCCCACTAGCCTTTCCCACTGCCTTGTCACACTGTATAGCTACCTTCAGATCATCAGAAATTATTATACCTAGGTCCCGTTCCTGTTCTGTGACTGCTAGTACTTATCCTTCCAGCTGATACGTTGCCCTCAGCCTGGGTTTCTGTGCCCAAAGTGCATGATTTTGCACTTTGTTGCATTGAAGGCCAGCTACTAAACCCATGACCATTCTTTCAGCTTTTTTTAGATCTGCTCTATTCTTTCCACACACCCCGGTGTGTCTACTGTGTTGCAGATTTTTGTGTAATCCATGAACAGGCATACCTTCCCTTCTAGTCCTTCTGCAAGGTTGCTTATAAAGACATTGAAGAGGACTGGGCCTAGCACTGACCCTTGTGGCACCCCACTGGGCATGTTCACTGTCCAGACTGGACCCTATTTACCACCACCCTCTTACTCCTATTGTCCAGTCAGCTCTCTACCCATCTCAGTACTTTAGGACCCACTCCTAGGCTTCTCAACTTGCTTACCAGTCTTCTATGTGGAACGGTGTTGAAGGCCTTACTGATGTCCAGGTAGGCTACATTAACCACTCCTCCCTGATCCACTTTCTTGGTTACCCAGTCAAAGAACTCAATCAAGTTTGTCTGGTGAGACTCCACCCCCCCCGTAAACCCATGTTGCCTCAAATCCTGAAGACCATTGGAAACAAGATATTCCCCAGTTCTTTCCTTCAGTAGTGATTCCATTATTTGCCAACTACCAAAGTCAGGATGACAGGCCTGTAATTTCCAGCCTTCTCTTTGTTTCCATTTCTGTGGAGTGAGACTACATCAGCCCTCCTCCAATCTCCTGGGACCTTTCCCATTTCTAGTGACAGGCTGAACAGTTCCATGTCAAATGGGCGAGTACATTTGGGCAAGCTTCAAATGGGCGACTGCATAACAGTGTCGCACATTACGGTGACTGCTTTTCAAAGCGATACACATAATAGCGATTTTCAGCAACTGCAGACAGGATATATGTATGTATAGGAAACCTTGTCAATAACTCCACATAATGAGCACTTTCTCTGCTTCACATGCAGGGGACTCAACCCCCACACCCTCCTGTTTCTACGATTACTAATCCATGCATTTTGATAGTGGGTGTGTTTAGAATATCTGTGGTCACCATTAATGCCTGATCTCTGTGTTGTGCCTGTCGTGATTGTTGCCGTCACTCATATGTAGTCGCCCAAATGTACTCTCTGTAATAACTTCACTGTTATTACATGATACTGGCTGAACAGAG
Organism: Neoceratodus forsteri; assembly: GCA_016271365.2. NCBI lineage: Eukaryota > Metazoa > Chordata > Ceratodontiformes > Ceratodontidae > Neoceratodus > Neoceratodus forsteri. Next base: position 847,516,152 of record CM028135.1, on the reverse strand, counting down.
CTGTCAGAGGTGTAGTCAACTCCTCCCTGAGCTCCCCCTGTAACATGGGGTGTACCCCATCTGGTCCCATTGCCTTCCTTACTTTTAACAGTGTTAATTCCCTTATGACTCTTTCCACTGTAAAAGGGCTAGTGTCTGCCTCTCTTCCCTTAATGTCCTTGTCTTTTATCATTGACCCACTACCTACCCCCCCCGTAAATACAGAACAAAAGTATTTGTTCAAAATGTCCACTTTTTGGTGGTTCTCTTCCACGCATACACACACACACACACCCCTCCTCCCTCTTTTAGCCTTATTAGCCCTCCCTTGGTCTTTCTCTTTTCGCTTATGTACAGTATCTAAAAAATGTATTGTCCCCTTTATTTTACTGATTTGGCAATATTCTCCTCTGTTTGCACTTTTGTGCTCCTAAGTGCCTTCCCTGCCTCCCTTTGTTTCTCCTGATAAGTTTACCTATACTCCTCTTTCTGTGATATTTTATACATTTTAAGTCATTTTATTTTGCTTTTAATTTTTCTGCTACTGCACTAGAGAATCATAGTGGTTTCCTTTTTCTCTTGCTATATTGCCTGACACAGAGACTTGTAGCTTTTTAAATGCTCTTTTTAATTTTTGCCCACTGGTCCTCAACTCCCCCCAGTTTCCATATCCCTGCCAAGGTGTCTCTAAGGCATTCTCCCATTTTCTTAAAATAGTTCCTCCTGAAGTCTATGACCCTCATCCAGTTTGATTCTAACTTAGTTCTTATATTAAACCACACTGTACTATGGTCACTGGTCCCCATGTGGTCCCCCACTGTGACACTGGCAATACTGTCTATGTTTGTCAGTACCAGGTCCGGCAACACCCCCTAATGAGTGAGTTCCATTACAAGTTGCCTGAGGAATGCCCCCTGCAGTGAGTCCCAGGATGTCCCTACTCCTGGCTGTTACCACAGCTGGGAGGCTCCAATCCACATCCGGTAGATTGAAGTCCCCTACTAGTATCACCTCTCCTTTGAGAACCATCCATCATTTTCCCATCCACGTCTTCCCTCTGTGCTGGGGATCTGTAGATCACTCCTGTGCAAATAACAGCTCCTTTCCTTTTCTGCAGGTTGACCCACAGTACCTCCGCCCCCCGCTCCCCTTGTATTTCTGTAGCCTTTATATTGTTCCTTACTTAAAGAGCTACTCCTACTCCTACTCCTTTTCTACTTACCCTGTCCCTACTGAACAGAACATAACCTGGTATAGCCATATCCCAGTCCTGGTTTTCCTTGTACCAGGTCTCTGTAATGGTCCGCTTCTGCCATGGTGTCCTCTAGGTCCTCAGTCTTGTTGCTCAGACTACAAGCATTCGCACACATGACTTTTGAGAATGTACTGCCACCTCCCCTCATTTTTTCCATTGGCTTTCCATATTTCGCTCACTTATCAGCTTATCTTCATTCTTTTCATCTTCCTCTGGATTTTATTATTTTATGGTTTCTTTTGTGGTTTTTCTCCCTCTGGATTCCCATAGTTAACCTCTTGAGCTTGTGCGGTAGAATAGTGTATGTCTCCCTGCCTCATTCTGCCTTCCCCTCAGCAAGTTTAAATGTGTACCAATGTAGCATTTAAACTGCTCACTGAGGACTAGGATTCTCCTCCTGGACTGATGCAGGCCATCACCCCTCTACAGGTCCTTATCCTTCCAGCTGCGACCCCACTCCCCAATGGAACTGAAACCCTCCTCTCTGCACCATTTCTTCAATCATGCTTTGAAGTTTCTGGTGTGGAGAACCTGTCAGCCCCCCACCATAGACAGGTAGCACTTCTGAGAAGGTCACAGATCATGATACAGGAGACCTATATTAAATTTTTCTAAGGCTGCAAACATAAAGGACCATTCGACCCTGTCAAAGGCCTTTTCTGCATCTAGAGCCAATAGGCAATGTCCCTTCCCTCTCCTCCCCTCGAGGACCAATGATCCGTGATGTTTAGGGTTTGTCTAATGTTGTGCTTTGCCTGACGTCCTTTTACAAAGTCACTTTGGTTTGGATGTATCAAGACCGGGAGGACCCTTTTCAAGCTGGAAGCTAGTATCTTTGCTATGATCTTATAATCTGTATTCAGCAGAGAAATAGGGTGGTAAGAGCTGCATTTTGTAGGGTCCTTTCCTAGTTTTGGAAGAATGGTTATGGTTGCCATTGTTAGGGTTGGGGGTAGAACCCCTTTCATCAGGCTTCCTGCACCATTAGGAACAGTACGGGTTGGAAATCTTTCCAAAATACTTTATAAAATTTGGCCGGTAACCTGTCTGGTCCAGAGCCCTTACCAGAATTTGAAGACCAAACCACCCTCTTAACCTCCTGGGGAGTCACGGGTTGGTCCAAATCCTCACCAAGTACAGGGTTGAGGGGGTGTCAGTGGGATATCTCTTAGGAATATGTGTGGGTTTTTACCCGGGGGCACCTCAGCACTATGCAAGGTTTCCTAGAATTGTCAAAAGGTATTATTTATGGTGCATTGCTCTGTGGACAGGGTTCCATCTCGAGCTTCCATAGAGACAATTACTCTATTGGCATGCTTTTTCCATATTTGCCACACTAGCCATTTCCTGGCTTTATTCCCCTCAAAATGTGTTCTAGCCTTTGTCAAGAGTAAGCTTGATTCTATACGGCTCAATGAGAGCTGATTTAGTTTCCCCTTCAACCTTTTTAGTTCCCCCAAACTTATGCATGGTTCCCCCGCAATCAGCTTCTATTCCATGTCCAATACCGACCCCTCCAATTCCGGCTCTGCCTGGAGTTCCATGCTATGTTTGTAGGAGGCACAGGATATAGTGACTCCCACCCAGTATGTAGGCTTTCATAGCCTCCCAAGTAGTAGCGAGTGAGGTGTCCTCTACTCTATTAGTAAGAAGGAATTCCTGTATCACCCACAAGATCTGGTCATGCTATTCCTTTTCTGTTAAAAGCTCAGAGTTGAGGTGCCATTGTTTGGCGGGATGAGGCTCCCCATTCAGTGCCACTGATACCTCCAGAGGAGCATGTTCAGAGACACAGATAGGACCATATCTTGCATGTGTTTCTTCTCGAATCAAATTTGAGGCATTGAAATATAATCTATCCTTGTACAAATTTTGCGTGCATTGAAATGAAAGTAATACTCGAGTTGTTGAGAGTGTAAGTGTCTCCACACTTCCAGTAAAGCTCTCTCAGGGCATAACTCTCAAAGCCAGGGCACTTTTTAGTGGGGGGTCTTGCCCTTGTTCCTGAGTGGTCCAGGGCAGGGTCGCAAAAGGTGTTGAAATTCCGCCCATGGCAATAGTATCCAGGAAGGGGGCCAACACCACTGCTAAGTGGCGGAAAAACTCTGGGTTATCAAAGTTAGGTCCATAAATACAAACCAATGTGTACCTGTTCTCCTCTCCCCCCCCCCACTGTAGTGTCTGTGACTACATAATGGCCCTGCAGGTCCAAAATCGTGGAATGGATGTTAACTCTTAAGTTTGGTCTAAACCAGATCACCATCCCCCTTGCCCATGATGTGAAAGGGGCAACTGCAAGTGTACCTCCCCCAGGATATAGATAATTTGTCCAATTCCGGCCTTGTTGAATGAGTTTTTGGAGAAATACCATATTCCCTTTCACTTTCTTGATAAAACTTAAGACACTCTTCTTCTTAACCACCATCCAGTCCATTGATATTCCATGACAGAAACCTCAGCGCTCCCATATTAACAGCCTAGATGAAAGCGTTGCATACAGGAACACAAAATTAATATATCTTGTGACTTTTCTGTTACAGTAGTTGCTTGCTGCTTTTTTTAAATAAGAACAAATCTGATGGGTCACATGATGCAGCGAGCCTGAAAGGATGCCTTCTGCAACCTCTCCCGCCTACCGCCACATTAATCTGAGTTTAAAACAACTAATTTCGCTTTGTAAACTCAGCAAAGGCAACTAAAGTGTATTTGAAGGTCTGGAGCATCAAGTTGGATCGCTTTTCGAGAGATAGAGGTGGACATGAAGAAATTACAGCCAAAACATACCCCTCCTGCTATGCCTGAAAAGGCATCTAAAAAACAAAGGGCCAACACCTTGCCTGCTTCACAATCCATGCCATACCAGAACCCTGAGCAAGCGCGGTTAACACTCTCTGGTTTTCTGGCTGGATTTCATCCTTTTAAGGAGGAACTAAGGAGCCTCACTACTGAAATGAAATCAATATAGCAAGCTATAGAAGACATTGTGCTGAGAACATCCGATAGTGAAGCAAGAATTATTTCACTTGAGAAAAGGGCAGACAAATTTGATCCCGAGGTGATGACAATAAAACAAAAGTTGGTAAAGATGGAACAGAAACTGGAAGACTTAGAAGGCCATAGCAGCAGAAACAACGCGGTAATTATCGGCCTTCCTGAGGCTGAAGAAGGACATGATTCTGTCCTATCTGTACAAAAGTTCATGGAAAAAATAGTAGGACCCTCTCCCTATGGTTCCCGTTACATTATAGAACAGGCTCACAGGGCACTCCGACCAACTCCCCCGATTGGGGCTCCCCCCTGACCATTGATTTTTCGATTCCTAAATTACTTGGAGAAACAACTCTTCTTTATCAAAATAAGAGAGATTCAAGATCTTCAGTGGGAGGGGATAAGAATTCGTGTTGCCCAAGACTTGCCACTTACAGTTCACCAATGCAGATCTGCCTTTCACTCACTTGTTACAAAAATAATTGCTGCTGGAATCAAGTTCAAAATGATCTACCCTGCTAGATTGCAGGTACTAATATCTGGAACATGGCACTCCTATGAAGACCTGGAGGTGGCGACCACAGGCCTCAAGTCAGCCATGCCTGAATTATTTAAGAACACCTGAAAGAGGCATTGGCCTTATGTTGGGGAATTCTTTGGTGAAAAGGAATAAGACACTTGGAATTGCAAAATTCGTTTAATAACAGTTGGATTTGGAGTACCGGAACAGTTCCTGGGACTCAAACAATATTAGAACTGCCTCTCATGGTTTTTTGGAATAGGAAAATAGACTAAAAAATAGTTTCCCTTGGTTTTTTTTTTTCTCTCTCGTAGTACATGTTTTAAAGTCTGGACTAAAGATGGTGCTTAACGGAGAGAGAGAGAGACCTATGTTACATAAATAAGGTTAGAACTTGGTTAAATAACACAGCTCTGCTAAAACACTTGTTTTCTTATTTCAGAGGAAAATGCCAATGAGAGAGAGCCATTTATGCTGTTCCGATGACTTGTCAGGGGGTTAAAATCGTACTGGTGAGAGGTATAATAATCGGATTGACTACGAGGACAGAACTCTTAGAAACACAGATCTGTCCCTCCTAACATGGCGCTAATGCGTAAAGATAGTTATTCTTTTCCACCAGACCCAGGTATAAAGAAATTTACATGCTGAGAACTCGAGATAAAGGGCTGAATTTAAATGGTAGTTATTTTACATCCCAAATGCTAGTTTAGAGAAAGACTCATAGTAACGTTCTCCTGAAAGATCTGATTTTTTTTCCCTCACTTCCAGTAGTTACAGCAAAGCTAGTGGGGGGTTTTAAGGGATGCAGTTATGTTGTGTTGCCACAGGAGGGGAGTGTTGCCTCAGTTTTGCCGCAATCTCAGTACTAAATGGAGACTCGTGGCAAGGTGACTGTAGCAATGGTTTTAAACAGTGTAACAACTACAGGATACAAGTTGATACTGAGGATGAAGGCTAACCGAGTAGGTTGTCTTTGTAATTTAATTTTCGGCCCATTTAGTGATACAGAATTGCTAAGGCATCGAGGCTTTCAGAATCAATCAGGAAGAATCTGGTATGCTGGATACCTTTGTTTTGTTCTTCATTTACAGTATAGGAGAACTTTGAAGCCTCACAGTATAGGTAGTGATTATTATTTAGTGGTAGGAAAAGTTAGCTGGTTAAATATTGTGTACTGGGAGACTACTACTTGATAGGAATCCCCAAATGCTCCATTTCAAGTAGATAGGGATAGTTATTGAATTTAGGTTTTAGTGTATAGTTCCCAGGGTTCACTTCAGTCGATAAATATTTTGATATAGGGATGGTTATTATTCTATATGGAGTTATTGGGAGTAATTACATGTAGTGGGTGGTCGGGAGGGGAAGACGATCTTGTGGTGTGCTGCAAAAGGATTCGCAGGATAGTAAGGGGGTGGGAGGGCTGGGAGGGTAGGGATATTTAAGGGTATATAGTTTAGGGTCTTTTTATTTGTTTTTCTTCTTTGTTTATTGGGGAATAGCGGGTATGCTTGGGACAGGGTAGGGTTAGGAAGGAATGGGTGGGAACAACAGTCCAGTATAACAAAACATTGTAAAGGTTCAAAGATAATCTTTTTCGCCTTTGAAGTAGGTCTGATTTGTGAATAGGTTGGATGGCCAATGATGTTTGTTTTTCAACTTGGAATGTTAAAGGGTTCCATAAGAAACTAAAACAATACAACATTTTGAAACACTTACTTATTTTGCATTCTCATATTTCTTTTATTCAGGAGTCTCATTTACTAGACTCCGAGGCCATTCAGATGAGAAGACTGCAAATAGGACAGGTTTTTGCAGCTCAAGGTACCTCTAACAGTTGTGGAGTTTTAATTCTCATTAATAGGAATATTCCATTTAATATTACACAGGTTGTTAAAGATCCACATGGTAGATTTGTATTAGTCAGAGGTACTCTTTACTCCATGGAACTATTACTAGGGAGCATTTATGGTCCTAATAAGGACGATCCACTTTTTTTATGCATCTACTTAATATCATGCTCCCATTACTACCTGCATCTATAATTTTAGGAGGAGATCTGAATTTGGTACTGGATCCTTGTAAAGACCGTACTGGTAATATTTTTGGAAGACTTTCTCCTGCTCAGCATGCGTTACATGACCTAATGGACCATTTGGGTTTATGTGATGTATGGAGAGTATTACATTCAGAAGCTAAGGAGTATACCTTCATATCCCCTGTCCATAGATCTTCGTCCTGCATTGATTACCTATTGTTATCACAAACACTTCTACCTGGGGTAATATCCTCCTCTATCCAACCTGGTCCTCTCGCAGATCATTCTTTGGTGCAGTCCAGGTTGTCCCTTTCATCTTTGCCTAAACGTCATACCCGGTGGAAGTTGAATGACCAATTACTTAAGGATTCCAAAACTGCTGATTGTGTCAGAGATCATATTAAACATTTTTTTTAAATAAATCTAACTCAGGATATTAAACCTGACATTATGTGGTGTGCTTTTAAAGCATATCTCTGGGGTATTTTAATTGGGTTGGTGTCCAGTAGGAAAAAAAGTCAGGAGTTAAAACAGAAGGCTATGTTATCCCAGATCAGATTATTGGAGGCAAATTTACACCTGCACTCATCTGATGAGGTTAAACAAAGACTTGTAAAATTTAAAGATTCGTATAGAGGCTTACTTAACGAGAAAGCAGCATTCGCCATCTTACGTACAAAGGCCTCATACACAGACCATGGAGAAAAAGCAGGGAAACTATTGGCTCAGAGAATTAAATAGCAGGAGTCAGCCCGTTTTATCCTTCCAATCCACTCTAGTGTAGATGGGTCCCTGAAATCTTCCCCTCAGGAAATAGTTTCAGAATTCATTAGGTATTACAAGCAATTATATGGTGTTATGGCCAACCATCCTTCTAATTCAACTCTTTCTCTCTGTTTAAAAGAAGCTTAGTTACCCGCTCTTTCTGAAGCCCAGCAAAGGATGTTAGTAGCCCCAATCTCAACATTAGAAATAGCAGAAGTAATACAGGGTTTACCTTCAGATAAGACTCCAGGACCTGATGGATTTTCGCCTAATTTTTATAAATGTTTTAAGGAACAAATTACCTCATATCTTCTCTCCTTATATCAATTTATTTTATCTGGTACACAAGTAGATTCCACTTTATTTGAGGCCCTTATCGTACTTTTACCAAAGCCTGGCAAAAATTTAGAATCAGTGGAAAGTTACAGACCTATTTCTTTACTGAATTAGGATATAAAGATACTAACTAAAATTTTAGCAGATAGGCTCAGTTTAATTCTCCCAGATTTAATAGGTTTACAACAGGTAGATTTTATGAAGGGAAGAGCCTCTGTAGACCATCTGTATACTCTTTCCCATGTCTTTTTGATATCTAGGGATGCCTCTTTTCTGGTGGCCTTGGTGTCCCTGGAAAAGGCTTTTGATATAGTTAATTGGAATTTTTTACTCCAAACTTTGAACTCCTTTGGTTTTCCACAACAATTCTGGGATTGGGTTAAGGCTGTTTATCAAAACCCTTCAGCTAAAATTTCAGGAAATGGAGTAATTTCTGAACCGTTTTCTTTACATTCTGGTACTAGACAGGGTTGCCCTCTTTCCCCCCTCCTTTTTAATCTTTATTTGGAGCCATTAATCTGTAAATTGTCTCTATGTCCAAAGGTACAGGGAATTACAATCTTAGATACTGAAATTAAAGTGTCTGCTTATGCCGATGATCTACTTTTGCAGCTCTCATACCCAGAGTCTTCTATCCCCACTATGTTAGACTTAATAGAGGAATACAGTAAATTGTCAAATTACAAGTTAAATGTTGGAAAGTCTATTGTATTCCCTTTAAATCATAGAGTTTTTAAAAATAATATTACAGCTTTAGGTCTGTCATGGTCAAAGGAGTCTTTACGGTATCTTGGTATTGAGTTAACTAGAAGCACACAGCTTACTATCAAAAAGAACCTCGATTCATTATTATTAACGGTGACACAGGATTTAGACCGTTGGACTACTCTCCCCATTTCCTTGTGGGGAAGAATAAACCTGATCAAAATGAATGTTCTTCCCCGGTTGCTCTATCCTCTTCATTTACTTAATATTTATCTACCCGGAAGTTGGTTTAAAAAGGCTCAAAGTTTAATAGTGAAATTTATTTGGTCAAAGAAACAACCAAGATTAGCATATTACAAGTTAGTTGCTTCTAAACTTAAAGGTGGCCTACGCCTACCACATCTTAGCCTGTATTACTGGGCTAGTCAAGCTTCCAAATATCTTCAATGGTTAGTTCCAAATCCTTCGGTTGCTCTTTCTCCATGGCTTAAAATAGAACTGGAAATGATTTGTTCATGTAACATGGTTCCTTCCACATTATTATTTCTAAAGATATGATCTTTGCCAAAAAAAGTTAAAAGACACTACAATAGAAATGTCCATTAGAATTCACTCACAGTTATGTGGATTTTTAAAATACGAACAATACGCAGATACTTCCCAATCGATCTGGAACTCCCCAGCCTTCAAAATTGACAATAAGCTTCTATTATCTACATGGCTACCATAACTCGGAGATGGAAAATTGTCCCTGTTCTTGAAGGATGATGTATCATGGTTTTATCTTTAGAAGAACTCTTATCGAAATTCAGACTGCAACCAACTGATTACTTTAGAGCTCTTCAATTAAGACACCTTCTGGTCAAAAAATTTGATAGGATAGCTCCCATATCACCAAAACACTCTTTCCACTCAGACTTAAGCCCTTTAGCTATTTCCACTAAAGCAATCTCCAAATTATATAATTTTCTTTATGATTGGCATTTTCCTGATGCTTTTGGACCCTCAAACTACTGGTCAGATCTTTTTCTACATTGGAATAAAGACTGGTCTTCCCTATGGAGTAATTGTCACCATTTTGTAGCACAAGACAGGTTATGTCTCATGCAGTTTAATATATTGCATAACCTGTACTATTCTCTGCAAAAATTGTTGGCTTGGGGCATAGTAACATCCAATTTATGTACAAGGTGTTTGCAGAGGGAAGGTACCCTGTTACATATTTTCTGGGACTGTCCCAGGATAGCTCCTTTCTGGAAAAGTATTCAGGATAGAGCAGATCCATTATTGAAATTGTCAGACCTAGTCACACCTGAGATATGTCTTCTCGGGGATTATTCTCAGATATCAGTGATCAATCGAAAATATCATATCGGCAGGATTTCCATGTCTGTTAAAAAAATTGGTCCTTAAATACTGGAAGAATTCACAGATAGTCTCCTACTCTGAATGGCTTAATGAGCTTTTAGCTAATCTTAGAATGGAAAAGACCATCTCTAGTCTTAATAACAATAACACAAAATATAAAAAGATTTGGGCTCCTTTACATACGTTATATTCTACCTAATGTGTATTTTGTGATTTAAATATCTCATTTTGGATTTTCTGAATACTGGGACTGTGGGAAGGGGGATTTGTATTGTATTGTGGGGGAATGGGGGGATGGGATCATGTATGTTGAACTTGATTGTACATGTTTAATTTGGATAATCATGATCCTGTCCATTGTAAGGTTAAAAATTTTAATAAACTTTATATTAAAAAAAAAATAAGAACAAACCTAGAATCTAACATTTAACCAGTAGAACATTAATAAACTGCCTATCTACCCTCCCCAGTCATTCTAACCCTCCTTTTGCCTAATCTCTCAGAACTCTATATAAGTGTTTCTGTAGTCCATTTCTCCACTGACCCCCCTCCAAAAAATTATCCCTTATAACCCATAGAGTGAACAACAGGAATCGTAACACTGTAACAGTTATCCACCCCAACTGCACATTGTCTTCCATTTGGAAAGAACCTTCCAACTCCCACTAATCTTCATGGAAGAGTGGAACAACCTCTTGTGTAGCTAATTAATCTTGGAATAGAAAACATCTTATAAGCATATCAAACCTATTAAAGACATAGTAAATGTGGAGAAGAATGTCCCACTCGGGTAGTGAGGGTGTAGGGAAAGGCCCCTGAGGCCATACCCTAATGCATTAATCAGTATCCACTCTTCCACAGATTACCAGAAAGGGAGACCATAGGGGTTGCAACTGCTAAGGAAGGAAAGCACCCTTCTGGGCCACTCTGAATTGTAACCCTGAGTACCCCCCAACACCATATGCATGTTGCAGATTAACTACCATTGCTCAATCTCCAAAATAAACTTTTACCGAACCCTTCCCCCCATAGTGCCACGTGGAGAGTGTACCACTTCCTGTATAACATCCCTAAGTAGATGATGTGGGCCTGGATGTCCTGAGGGGCCCCCTTCTCCCACAGAGGACACTTCACTGCCTCCCGCAATCAAGCAGCCCCCCTCCCCCCAGTCCCACAGGGAGACAGGTCAAATTAAACAGCCCCCATATTTATTATGGAAAAACTAGGCACACGCTTACTGTTAGTTAGCACAGTAGATATTTGTAAAAGAAATATCCCGTTCTTTGCCCCTTATTAAATGTTCAAGAGCAGTTGGCAGGCCTGAAGTCCCCTGATACACTTATTTTCAAGCCCCTACTATGGGAAGGCCACCTCCCAACATCCTCAAAACTCCAGGTGCTAGGTTTCCCCTGGGCCTCTAAAGATGAGCCAAAATAACAGAACACACGAAAAACAAATGGAGCCCAGACAGTATTAGTTTTTAACCACAAGTAGTGCAGGGCCTGCTTTTAGTAGTCCATAACTGAAAATTTGTAGTCCACAACCTCTGTGGCCTAGTGATCTATTTACCAGTGTAGTGCTCCCTTCGTAATTAGGTGGCAGTGCATATTAACAGTATATAAACAAAGAACTTCAGGGCCTGAAACAAGACCTGTGCAGGCTGTTGTAATTTATATGCTAATAAAAAGTGCACCCCAACAGAGAGACCTCTCATTCAAATATAGACTTCTGCCTAGCAGGCCCCTCAAATGACCTGTAAATCTAGATGGACAATAAGTCAGTACTTCAGCCCATGCAGGATCGGGAAGCAATTCACCACATAAGGGGTGAAACTCAGTGAGGGGAGCAACCTCGACCCAGCCATTATAGGCTAGAAGAGATCCATTGCAGGTCTGGTCCTAAATGCTCCTCAAATCACCAGCCCCCCCCCCCCCAGTGGTTACCACCGTTCAGAAACAGAATTGCACATCATCTGCAGCAAGGGTGCTCTAGTGCTGGTGCCTTCCTCATTGGATCCCCCATCCACCATCTCCAGAGTCTGAGGAATGTAAGCCAGAGTGGCATCCGGATTCATGAAAGCCTTAGAGTCCTTGTCAGTGGGGCAGATATACCATAGCTGGATATACCATAGCAAAGGGGCAGTTCAAGGTGTGGAGTTTCTTTTTTGCTTCTGTGAAAGCTTGCCTTTTTAGCCACAACCATGGGGAGTAATCCAGGAATATGCTTACATGGGTGTTTTTTACCAATATGGTTCCTAGTTTCTTCGCCACCTCCAGTACTGTTTGCCTGTCATGATAGTGGAGGAATTTCACCAGTAAATGACAAGGCCTCTCCTCCGGGCCAGGTCATCTCCCAGGGATCTGTGTGCACATTGGACTTCCAATATGGTGGATTCTGGGAGGTGCAGTGTTTACACTAGCCATGGGCCCACAAAGCTCCCACAGCTCCGGCCCTCCGTGCCCTCCGGCAGACCCATGATCCGGACTTTACATCTCTCTCGGTTTTCATGGTCGTCAAGAATTGCTTTGAGTTGCTCAGTTTCTTAGAGGGCTTTTTGCAGGGAGTTGTACATTTGTGTCTGTGTGTTCTCCTGCGTGTTGACTCTGGATTCCAATTCATCTAGCCTTCCCCCATGCTTCTCAATCATATCGTTCATCACATTGATAGTCTGTTGTAGGTGAGTAAGTTGGGCATTTATGTTTTTAAAACCCACCTGCATTTGGGTTGTCAGGTCATATTTTTGATTTTTAATCATATCTTCCAATGAGCTTTGAGTGGCTGCAGCCAGTGAAGTAATCATGGACCCTGGTTCTTTCACTCCTTCTGAGGATGCTTTGGTAGCTGCTTGAGTAGCTGGCAGCTCACAGCCTGACAGCACAATGTGCTTAGATGCTGATTTAAAGTTTAGTTGGGTCTGTTTCTTAGTTAATTTTGCTGCCATTACCATTTAGAGCAGAATGCTGCTAGTTTCTTGGTAAAATTTGTGGTTTGGCTGCAGGATGGTGAGTGTGTAGGTTGCATTTTTACAAAGCTCTCCTTTTATGAGTCCATGTTGTTCCTAGGCTTGGCCACGCCTCCACGAGTAGTTTATTAAATTAACCACTTTAACACTTTAAACAGGTGATACAGTTTACTACAATATTTAATTCTGATAGTTCATTCCTACATCTTTACAAGTTCAGGATGACTAAATAATCCCATCAGGAGTCTGCAAAATTGTTTTCTTTGGGGAGGATATCTAATGAAAAACATTCAATGCAAATGAAACAGCCATTCGTCAGTGCCAAATGTTTGCTTGCAGTTTATGACTTGCTGACCACCATGGTTTCACTGCTTGCTGCTAGTGCTACAAAATGGTGATTGGTCACAACAACAGCAAGCAGTGAATGAGCAGCAGACCCCTAGCACCCATGGCCAGTTGATAGGCCTGGTCACTGCAAGCATGATGTCATACAGTGCTCCCACCCTGTAAGTTACCCATTATACCAAAATATAAGTTGTAAGAAAGGTAAGGTGTTGCTCCCAAAGAAAGATCACTATCAGCTGTTCAGTACTCAACCGACTGTATTTGCAGTCACAAGCACAGTTCAACAGTTTAGCTTCCTACTTTCAAAAAAAGTTCTAGCAGATGTTATAACAGGCGTTTTGGGATAGACATAAGGGTATGTTAGACAGTTTCAGGCTTAAGTCAGTGACAGCTATCTTTTGCATGGGGTTTTAAATCATGTATTGCATACAATGATATCAATGAGCTCTTGTCATACTTGTTAGAAAAAAAGAAAGCGTTGTTTATTTGTGTAACTTATATTATGTGTTTTTGTCATAGTACAGTAGTACAAATTTTAATGAGGGTGCCTTTGCACTTGAATGTATTTTTTTATTTAATTTTTGTTAACCATATAGGGTGCACTATGCAGACATTTACCTATATTTAGGCATGACCTGGGAAGAGTACAACCAGCAAGCAGTACAGTGTGTGAAAAGGACAAGATGAGACAAGGAAATAATATTACAAAATGATAAAACACTATCGTATAAAACAGGCGTGCATTTATTATAACATATATACAAAGCGACATGTGCAAAGGTGTCCATATATGAAAGGAAAATATTTGTTAGAATTCGAAGGCTAAAGGCAGGTACATACAGCCAACTGTTGTAAGTGGGAGCAGTACTGGTTTTGGAAATGTAGGTAACAGAACAGTATCTGATTTTGGCGGTATGGTGTTCCATAGTTTAGGGGCAGAGACTGAGAAAGCTAACCCACCTCATTTGGTCCTAGTCCTAGGTGTGACTAAAAGGTCAAGGTCAGAAGATCTGAGTAGGTAGGCATTTCTGTAGGTCATCAAGAGGAAGGCAAGTGATAGGGGCAACTGAACATAAGTAACACTATGTGTGATGCCTCCCAGGAAGAGATCATGTAGAGCAGAAGGAAGGAGCCAATGAAGTACAGTGTGCAGTATTGGGCTTGTCGATTACTATCAAGGGCAAAATGACAAACATTATTATATGTCACATCCCATTTATGGAACATTGAGTTGGATGCTACTGAGAAGACAGGCAAATCATAGGAGCGTTTGGGGAGAAAAAATACCTCTGGCAATGACAATGTAAGCTCTGGGAGACAGATTATGGCTAGCTCTATAGTAATCCCAAGTCCAGCATTGACTGCCTTACAGGTAGCTGCCATGTGAACTGCAAAATAAAGAGAGGGGTCGAGCGTAACACCAAAGTAGCTAAAGTAATACTCCTGGGTAGTGAAACCGAATAGCTTGATAGGTATTTTAATGGCTATGTATTAGATTAGATTCTTTATTTGCATTTGTGATCTAAATTGTTTCAACAAGATGCATGTAATTAATGTCCAGATTGTAATGAACTTCAGTTAGTTTGTCCCTGAACTGATTGCAATTTTTAGAACAATTAAAAAAACAAACAAGTATGCAGGGAGGTGGGAGGGTTAATAAACAGCAGATCTGGTCTGTGGAGACAGAACATCTGGGCAGCCAAGGAGGGCTAAGCAGGCATTTTCTGTTGTCAAATTCTGTCTCTGTGTTTCTCTAATATCAGCTAATGTTTATTTGTTACCAAGGACAGTTGCATGAAAGTAAGATCACTGCCCCAGATATTTTATCTGTGTTGACTGCTTGTCTATACAAGACAGCACAATGCCATGTTTATGATATAATAATTATCTGCACAGCAATGGCTTGTGATGTCATAAACAGAATTCAATGCCAGGTGCGGACAAGCTGATAGAGCAGAGATCCTGCTTTTATATAAATTATTTCAGTACTAAAGCAAGAAAAGTGAAAACTGCAGTACACAATGAAACATAAGCTGAAGTATCTAAATATTACTATTTTTTAAAACTTGTTCCTATGGGGCATCATGGTTACTTTAAATGTATGTGCATGATGGTACCCCACCTCAGAAGCATGGATCTCAGACAATGATGGTAGAAGGATAAAGTAAAATAATTGAACTATGTAAGCAATAATACCTGACAGGATGGGCATTATTGGGATATAACGGACCACCCAGGGGTGTAATGAGGCCCAACGCCACAGACAGAGTGCCTTATAGTACCTGGAAGGTCCTTTATATCCCATAACGCCCACCCTGGAAGGTATTATTGTGCTTAGAAAATTGGCACTGTGAAAAAAAATGATAAATCGTTACTAAAAAAAAAAAGATTTATAATAAATTTTGCAATTAAATAGTTCCTCCCCGTGTACTGGAATGAAGGACTTTTGTCCTAAGGGAGACTCCATAGTTACCAAGAAATGAAAAGGTTGGTTGTATGCAATTAACTTTTTCCATCAGTTACTGTTTCCTTATTGGGATCACCTCCCCCTGCGTCATGCAACAGGTTGTTTTCGCTTTGTCCACTTGCTTTTTATTTTTATTTAAGAGCAAATTCTTTTTTCTCCCATTTTTTTTAGTGCTAGGGCCACAGTGTGTAATGATTTGCATGGTTTATGAGAGTCAGCTTGGTCAGGAAGGTGGTTATTCCGGGTGGTCATTTTCTTGTTGCTGGAGGTCTGAGTGAGGAACATGCTGGTAGAAGAGATTTTTCAGAGATACTGTTGGACTTAATTTTGTCTCGGTACAGCTCTTTCTCTCTCTCTCTCTCTCTCTCTCTCTCTCCCTCTCTCTAGTGTGTGGTAGTGAGGAGTCAGAAACTGCTTTGGAGGATAGAGACAAGAGTAGCTTTGATACTGGTACTGGGCATTAGAGGAGCAGGACTTTCTTGGTTTTCCATACCGCAGATGGACTCTCATGCCCAGTACTGGTACCAGAGCTTCATCTGTGACATAGTTTAGTTATAGTGTTGTAGCCCAGCTGTGGTTTGATCATTCATTTTGTGGCCCATCTGCTTTTTTTTTCCTTTTTCTTAATGCTGCTTATTATGTTGGCATAGGGTAAACATGGGGGAGACTGGCCCAGGTGCCAGTTTACAGCTGGCTTAGTAGGAGGCAAAAAAATGGTGGCTGCTCAGTGTCACAATTCAGGGTGCACAAGGATACTCTAACTAATGGGGCACCCCAAACTGGCACTTGTTTTCTACCAGGCATTGTTAAGAAATAACAACAATGATGCCTGGGTGTCTTAGCCAGATTGTGGCTTTTCATTTGCCCATTTTCTAAGAAACATTAGTACCTCTTGCATCTAGTATCTTCATGCCTACACCATGTTGAGTATATTTCAGGTGCTTATGATAAATGATCACACAATCAGATACAGTTGAATTAGAAACTAAATTCCTGCCCTGATTAGACAGTCTAAATCTAACAAATAATCTTCACATTAGTAAACCACATCAAAGTCCCCAAACTGCTTTCAACAAGATGTTACATGAGATGTCAGGCTGTGTTCACATGAACTGGAAGGTGAGCAGGAGAAGTAATGTGGCTGGAAATGGAAAGCTGCATTATTGAATTTAAACTGAGGAGAGTCAAAATGAAGTTCAATTCACTCATCTTATTTTATGGCTTCTCTGTGTAATGACTGCAGTTTACTAAGTGATTTTCTGTGTATGTATTAAAACTCCAGGGGCCAGATATTCAAAATTAGCATGGGCGCTAAGGGTTGTTTGCCCACATTCACCAGGTTTTCCACCCAGTTTGTGGGTGAGGTTTATTTGCAGAGATCCCTATAGCTTGTACAAAACCCCATTAGCACCTGAGTGATAACATAACACTGCGCCCATGCAAACGAAGGGCCCCTCCGCATACAGGTGCAGCGATAATTTCAAAGGTTTGCAATTGTGGTAAATGGTACCCAAAAGGATACAATTTACCACCTTTGCAAATCTAGCCTTAACTGGGCACAAAGCTCTGGTGGTGGGTCCCTTGATGGGTGGATGGCACCCTGTTGAGTAGTGCACCTTCACCCAATGAACACCCATCCCATTGTAGGCACAGTAACCCTGGTGACTATCGGTGCCCTCCCAACCTCTGGGCATCAGTCCTTCTATCAGAACAGTGTCTCTAGTGTCCAGTGGCACCCCCCACCCCGTGCACCTGTCCTGGACATGGGCAGGGTGTCTCTCACAGCACCCTGTACCTTCCAATCACCCATTTGGTGATGCCAATGACTTCTTAGTGGTTAGTGGCACCCCCCCACCCACTGATCACCCATCCTGGTGCTGTGGCAGTATCCCCAGGTGTCTAGTGGTACCTTGGTATGCATGCTCAGTATCAATCCATTCAGCAGCCGGACACAGAGGTGAGAGGAGGGTGGTGCCGGTCATCTTAGGGCACCCCACACAACCCACCAGCACAGGTATGAGGGGGTTGGCTGGGTGGGGTGCTGAGTGCAGGTAGGGTGGATGGGGGCCCATGGAACAAACACTGTGTGTCAGTCCCTGTGGCAACAGGTGGTGATGGGGAGGTGGCACTGGATGCCAAGGATAGACTGATGTATCTGAGCTTGGAGTTGGGGTGGGATGACCCTGGGCACTGGGGAGGCTGGGAACTACATGGGCTGAGAGGCTAGAGTTTGGGTAGCAAGGGCATCTGCAGTATCACAGATATGAGTGCTTGGCAGGTGAAGGGTACCACTAGCAACCAAAGCGTCATTGGAATCACTGGAATGGGTGAATGGGGGTTAGGGGTACCACTAGATACCAGGGCATACATATACATATAGGGGAGAGGTATTCAGGGGTGGGGGTGTCATTAGATACCAGGGATGACCTGAAACTGTAGGAACAAACACAAATGAATAATTTTATTTAAATGTATTTCAAATGCTGGATTTATTTGTTTACATTGTATCTATGCTCCATTTACCACACTACTTAACATTTCACTAATTGAACTAAATTTAAGAAAGGTCACAGCTGGCAGAGTTTGATTTGTGCTAGCCAGCTTGAGAGGGTAGATGTGGTGAGTACTGAAACGGTGCTTCGTTCTCTGTTTTTAAATGAATACTTCCACGCAATATTGCTGGAAAATAAGTGCTTGCAGGACCTCACTTGGTTTTTAATTTCTGTAAGTAAAACCCACATGTTTAGTTAATAAATATCACTGACATATATGTTTACTTTGTACATGACACATGCCCACTAGGTTTAGGAAATAAGTTCGGAAGTGCCAGTTTCTTGTGACAATGAGCATATTGAAACTATGCAACAAAATGTGTTCACATGTTGCTAAGCTCTGTATACCTACAGTATCAAATGTTTCATGTGTAAATAAATAAAATTGTACACTATTTGCTTAATATTCTATGCAAGATGCTTGCATTGTATGTGATGACAAGCTGTTGTTTTTCTTAGTGGATGTACCTTAAATCTTGGGATAGCTTTAACTGGAAGAAAATTTCACTTCTGAAAAAAAGAAACTAATTACTGGTGTTTACATCCCATCTACATGTGTACACATGGGCTGAAAATAAAAGTTGCTTATACAAAGGGTTTTCACTCAAATAAAACATCTTAATGTGTCGACAATCACAAGATAAGGTTGCAGCTATTGACTATGGAGTGTAACCAATAGACTAGATCTCACTTATTTGTTTTTATTGGTTAGCAAGCATAGGAGCCTAAAAAACTAGCCACCCTATTTTTCACTCCGCTCTTGGTAGCTTTCTCAAGGGAGGTGTCTGGTCCTTTTCTCCTGTGTTTGGGTTCATTTGTTTGGATTAGAGCACCATACTCACCAGTGTCCTTTCCTTTTTCAGGCTGCTTATTTTATTAGAGGGGCTGTAAGGAGTCGAGTCATGGCAGAAGTACTGCATTCAGGAGTCCCAGAGCCTGCAATCAGCAGGCTGCTTATTTTATTAGAGGGGCTATAACGAGTTGGGTCACAGCACAAGGTGCTGCATTCAGGAGTCCCAGAGCTTGCAATCAGCAGGTACATACCGAGCCAGTGCAAAAGTTGCTTGTTGGTGGGATGCTACAGATTGCTTTTACACACCAAACAGTTTGCTGTAAGACACATTGTTTTGGACTAAACAGAAGGGACACTTAAAGACTTTGGCAGCACTGCGACTTTTGTGTTTACCATGCCTGCAGTGTTTGGTGGGGTTGGATTCAGGTGTTAATGTGATGTTCTGGGCTACACCAGCTGCATTTTATGAAGTATTTAAGTTGTAGGATTCCTGTTTACCCTCTCCCTAGGGTTTATATCCCATTCCTGCCCTATGTTAGTGTTCATTTTTTTGGGTTAGGGGCCGGGCACTATACTCACCAGTGTCATTTTCTCGTTCAGGCTGCTTATTTTATTAGAGGGGCTGTAAGGAGTCAGGTCACGGTGCAAGGTGCTGCATTCAGGAGTCCTAGAGCCTGAAATCAGCAGGTACACACGGAGCCAGTGTAGTCCACCCTCCCTCCCTCCCTGGTGGAGCATTTCTTTAATACTAACATACTAATTGGTAGCAGATTAGGCATTATGGTCTATCGCGTCTGCTCGAACCTCAGATCCCTAGTTGGGCGCCGAGGCCTTCCCCCACCTTGTGTTCCAGAAACCCCTATCATCCATCCCCACCCCCCCCAGGCCAGGCCATCATCTGATACTTCCACTTTCTGTGTCTGTCCCACCCTTTCTTGGAGCCTCCACTGTGGATCTCTGAACCAGTCTCCAGGCAGTGCATTCCGAGGTCCACCACCCTCACAGTGAAAAACCTCCTCCTCTTTCCCCCCTCACCCTTCCACCTTCCAACTTCAAACCATGCCCTCTGGTGATACCTCCCTGCTTTAGTCTAAAGATACCCTCCATGTTTACCCTATTTATTCCCTTGAGGTACTTGAAGACCTCAATCATGTCCTCCCATCTCTCCTCTCCTCCAATGAAAACAGGCAGAGTTCCTCAAGTCTGTCCTCATACATCAAATCCCCTAGTCCTCATATCATCTTAGTTGCCCTCCTCTGTACCTTCTCCAGGAGCTGTATGTCCTTCTTCAAGTGTGGTCTCCAGTACTGTACACAGTACACAAGGTGTGGTCTAACCAGTCCATTGTACGGCGGCAGAATCACTTCCCTGCTCCTAGAGGTGATCCCCCTTACGTTGCATCCCAACATCCTGTTTGCCTTGCTGGCCGCTCTCCTGCACTGCTCAGAGTTATTCATACATGCATCCACCATGACCCCTAGGTCTTTTTCCCCTGTTGAGGCCTCCAGCGCCTCCCCTCCCAGGGTGTACCTGTGTTTAGGGTTTCTCCACCCAAGATGCAACACCTTGCACTTGGTGATATTGAAATTTAATTTCCATGTGTGAGCCCAGCTTTCCAGGGTGTCCAGGTCCTCTTGCAGGGCCAACCTCCCCTCTTCCCCCTCAACTACTGCTCCCATCTTGGAGTCATCAGCAAAGAGACTCATTTCACACCCTATACCCTTCCTGATGTCCGATATGTATGCATTAATTAGAGTGAGGTCTCTTGACCTATCTCCCTATGACTCCATTAGCAGCCCATACTCCCTGACCCTTAGCAGTCACTGTTACTTTTCTTTAAGGTCCTAATAGAAATTATATTCTACTTCGACCACCTGTTACAAGCTGACAAATTTCCACTTCATTAGGCTAATTTTTTTCATTATATCCTAGCAGTTGGTTATTGCTTCCCCAGTACTACATGAGGTGAGAGTCGATCTCCAGCTAGTGAACCCTTTTCCACATTAAACCTGCAGCCCTAACCACTAGACCACACCACAGAACACTGTGGTCAGCTGCTAGGATTCATTAGTATCTCCACCACGCTCTTAGTATACATCCACAATCTGTTGGAAGTAATCCATCAGTACCCCCTCCCCTCCCAACTCATGGTATACTCCATTGCTTTGAACTACAGCCATATAACTGAAGTGTCTGATAGGTAAACCATTGTGGTCTGGATGATCCACTTGATTTTATTTTATAGGAATTGCTTTATACTGGAATGAATTTTAGGCTGCTGTACTCAATTTAGTGTTTGATTTTGCTGATATTCTAGCCACATGGTTTTATTCTAACTGGCTATATAGCACACTTGATCATTTTACTTAATAGTAATGCTGTATGGCCTTTTAAAAATGGCTGTACGAGGTTTATGTCTGGGTTCAATGTATATTGTTTATGTGATCCTAACTGATACCCTGCTAGTTCAATCTGCCTATCAATCATCACCATATGAGAGGGCAAGGAAAGAAGGATTTAGTATTCCCATAGACACTGGTGACTGTTTTTAACATTACACATCTATTGGGTATTCATCACAAGACTCTGGCATACAATTTAGGCCTTTCCACTAGAAAATTGACTTATATCTGTGTTGGGATAAGACTTACAGTAGCCTTGCCCAAGGGTTCATTATCAGGTTACTTATGCTAGCAGGGGATATAGAACAGAATCCAGGACCTATGGCTGACACTATTGACACAATACAGATTATTTTGTGACTGTAAAAGGAGGCCTTAAAATTATGCACCTTAACACTAGATGTATTGCCTCTAAGTTACATGAAATAGAAGCCTGGGTTAATTACTATAGGCCAGAAATCCTAGCAATATCCAAAACATGGCTTCGCCCCACAGTTTCTGACAATGAACTGATTTTACCAGAACACTGAGTTGAGAGAAAGGATAGGGAGAAGGGCAGGAGGGGAGGGGTTATGTTTTATATCAAAAACTCTTTGTTAGCAGAACCCCTTACTCATGCTAAATTAAGTCATCATTGCCTTGAGTATTTAGGGTTATATATCTGTTTGGGAGCACTTAAAAAGTTATATATTTATTGTATTTAAAACCATCCCAAAAATAATAATCTGGGGTTTCAGGACTTTATTGAACAAGTGACTACCCATGGCAAAAGGGAATTACTGGTAGGTGATTTTAATTTGAACTGGATGTGAAAAGACAGCTTTAAATATAAGAGTGCACTACTGGATTGAGGCCTGCAGCAACTAATAACTAATCCCACTCACCTTAATTTAAAATCTAGTAAGCACACTCTATTAGATTGGTTTTTAACCAATAGAAAAGAGCAGATTGTTGCCAGTGGTCTAATGTCAGATTCTATCAGAGACCACCAGCCAACCTTTAGAATCTGGAAAGGTGGATGGATGCAAAAGCCTTCTCCTAGACATATAGAAATTAGGAATTACAATATATTAGATGTTCCCAAATTTTTAAGTAAGTTATCGAACGTAGATTGATCTTATTTGAAAACTATTCCAGATGTAGATTGCACACTGGACTACTTCATTAAAGTTTTTATGGAGACAGTAAATAAATATGTACCAGTGATTAGGAAGAGAGTAAGTGGGAGAAAAACCAAATGGCTAAACAAAAACTTCTAAGCTGATGAAAGATAAGGATTCCGCCTGGCTAAAGTTCAAAAAAGCAATACAACCTTTGATTTTAAATAAATACAGGAAAACAAGAAACAATTGTGAAAAGGAAATCAGAGCAGCCAAATTAATTTCTTTAAGCAACAACATGTGGAAAATCTGTCCAACTCAAAAAATATTCTGGGGTTCTATTAGATCCCCACTGACCCCTTCTAATGATGCCAGCAGTAGTATGCTAAAGGACGGGGATGTGTTGACCGATCCTATCTCAATAACCAATGAATTTAACTCACAATTCACAAATTTGAATACATATCAGAAAGGTTGGCAGGGACAAGCTACTACTGATCAGAAAGTTAAACTAACTAGGCTGAGTTTTCATTTAAAAATTGTTAAATGTGTTCAGTACTAAAACTGCTTAAAAAGTTAGCAATTGATAAGGCACCAGACTGTGATGAAATTCCGCTCAAACCCTTACAGAATTAATTATATGAAATGTTTTCATGCTGCACACATGAAACTCCCCAACTGATATGCATGCTACAAGTAAGATTTAAATGTCAAATTGGAAGCCATTGCATGCATATGGCATGCGTGCAGCAAGTGTGGAAACCATGATTTTTATGTTAAATTTGGAAAGATTGCATGCATGTGACATGCGTGCAAAAAGGAAGTGGTCACTGATAACTGCACACGTAAAAGTTAAGTGACTTGGTCAGGATCACACCATACACAAGTGGGGGTTGATGAGATTCAAGCCCAGGTCTTCATGCCTCCAAGTCTTCTGGCTTGCAGTACAGTGCCTTTAACCGCTAAGCCATACTGTCTGCACACATATGGCTCACTTGTACTTCAATACATACTGAATCTGAATACATCTGCACGCATGCAGCATGCTTGTAGCCACTGTCATGCTTTTCAGTTTTCTTCTCTCCCTCATCTCATTTTCATAGTTGAACTGTAGCACACATACCAATGGAAACACATATGTTTTTTTTCCACCCCGAATACACAAACTTACCAACAAAACCACTTAATTACTTCTGTCTGGCCTCTCCCTAGTTTTGAATGCTTCCATGCAAAATGACTTTATGGTCCAAACACAAAAGTAGCAATAACTCGACACATATACCCACATGGCCAGTTCCCCCCATGCATACACACTGTAGTGGGTATGGCCATGCTTCTACAGACAGCCCACCAAGTGAAGATATAAGTAAAAAGTCTCTTACTTGAGTACTAGGGAGCTGGAGGCAGGAGTCTTTAAGAGTTGATGTCCATGGGTCAGAGTACTGGGGCGTACCCCCCTGAAATGAATGGAGTTATTTTCTATTACTATTTTATATGTTATAATGGTGAGTTGCAAAATAATGAAGGCCACTGTTCTACTAACAAGGCTCTTGTTAGTCGAGCAGTGGCCTTCATTAATCTCCAACTTTTCATCAATAATGTATAAAATAGTAATAAGAAAAACAGCTATTCATTTCAATGATGCACACCCTTGCAGTCTCCTTTGTCCTTTGTCATAATGTGCCTGAGCATGGGGATGTGGAGGTCAGCTTCACTGGGGGGGTGGGCATAAGCCTGACTATAGTGGGGCTCCAATAGTCTGTGCATACCATACCGCTCAACTGTCCTTGAATACAAGGGATAGATCTAGAATGTCTGCAGCATCTCTAATAGGTATAACTTCATTGTTTTGACTGAAAAGTGATATGCAAATCAGGAAAAAATCAAATGTATAAGATTCAACTTATATACACCAGAGCAGTGCATCAGATTTTGGCTTAAACCTGCCCAGTTACTAACCAAATGTTTTCCTAGCTGAAGTTCTCCCTTGCCCTCTCCAAAAAGAACTTTGTCCCAATTCCCCCCTGACTCCTTTCCATTCAGTACCCATCCTTATGAGTTATGAAGCTGCCCAAAGCTGAAGAAACATGAACAACACATCAATATTTCAATCCTTCCTCCTTCCCCAATCCCCCTATAAAAAAAATGATTTACTTTTACTTACCTGGCCATATGGCCAGAACCTGCTGCCTGGCATAGTGTGACACCAGCCATATTTTCAGTCCAATCCCCCTCTCTCCTTCCACCAGAAGCTGGATACTAGAATTGAGCATCACAGGTCCCCAACGTGGTCCATGACCAAGTCACTTCACCAACCGAACCCACCCAACCTGGGTTGTTTGCTTCTTGCTTGGCTACTGCTGTGGCTGCTACTGCACTATATGGATTAAGGCCTATGAAGGCCACCCACACTGCTGTCACCACTGCTGCTAAGCCTAGCTTGCTGCGTGGGGGTCTGTGTTGTTTTATTTGCAAGGAGAGCTTAGTAGAGTAAGTAGGTAGCCTAGTCTTGAGTTAGCTTCTAGCTCACCCTCTTCCCCTTCAGCCACCAGGTGAATCAGAGACTCACTAAGAATAGACCAACAAACATATGCTGCCACAACACTGCTATTGAGAGTTCAGTGCTCACTGACTCCTCCAAGCTGTAGTGTGCAGTCTGTCTACACTGTGGTGGGAAAGACAGTGTCACACTTGCAAGGCTCATGTGCTCTTTCTTGGCTGGAGCTCATCCACATCACATGTGACTTTGCAACCTCTAATAGGTGGAGAGAGTGGATAACACAATACAGACACAGTCGAGTCTGGAGAATACCTGCAGCGTAAGCACACACAGGGCAAGTTGGCACTTATTATGCAAAAGATTAAATCCAAATTTAAAGCCATTATTGCCATACCATAAGAACAACCTAGGCACAAATACTGTGGTGGGGGACAACTGCCCCCCCTCTGCTCTTCCAAAATGGCACCCCTGCTTAATGGTAGAAATTCATTCTCAGATGCTAATGTAATGGTTTCCACTGTGTTCTGAGGTACTGTATCTCCATGTTTCATGATGAGTCCTGATCATCAGGTGGATTAGTGTCTCTTATTGCCCCTCATTTTGAGTGTCCATGTCCCTCATTTCAGTGACAAAATGTGAGGCATCGTGCATGTTTCCAAGATGCTACTAAGCACAAAGAGTGCTGAGCATGGCCATAGTGTATATGCTCAATACAGAATGACAAAGGGAAAGTAAGTGAAAAGAAACAGTCATGGAGAAACACATTTGTAGCACTAAATATGCGTAAGAGATTGGCATAGTCCAAAACAAGAAGGATAGGCTTCACAACACAGAGGCCCCTCTCCGTACATCTGGAATGAGGGATGCTTGCTGGCTATATCCTAGGCATTTAATGCAGTAAGCAAACAATACTTTACAAATTAATGGTGATTTAACATTCATAAATGTAACCAATGAATCCCTCTTGAACGAATATCTATGAAAAGTAGGGAATAGGGTGCAACAGAAAGCAAATGGATAATTTCTGAGAAAAGGCAAATCAGGTCAGATATTAAAGAAAGAGTGAGACAACAAGGCACTAAAAGAGGGAAGGGACACTGGAATGAAGTTATATTTTATTACTGTTTCATACATTATGATGGTGAGTTTAAGAATAATGAAGGCCACTGTTCTACTAACAAGACCCTTGTTAGTCGAGGAGTAGCCTTCATTAATCTCCAACTCTCCATCAATAATGTATAAAATAGTAATACAAAAATACCCCCATTCATTTCAGTGGTGCACACCCTTTGTCATAATGTGCCTGAGTGTGCTGATGTGGAGATCAGCTTCACTGGGTGGGGGGGGCATAAGCCTGACTATAGTGGAGCTCCAATAGTCTGCGCATACCGTATCACTCAACTGTCCGTAAATGCAAGGGGCAGCTGTAGAATGTCTGTAACATCTCTAAAAGGTAAAACATATTTGTTTGTTTTTTTTTAGTTTATTTGTTTCTCCTCAGGGCCCCACCAGTTGGCATCTATCTTTCAGCCACTCGCCCAGCCTCACACCCTGACATCACGCAGCTAACCACTTCTTCCCCATGGTTTACCCTCCATGGCAGGGTGGTGAGAAGCCCTTCCCTTGCTCAAACTCACCTCAACTAGGATCCAGATTCCAGGGAGCACCACTCAGAGTAGGGGCCTGTGGCAGGTGGCTGCCATCAGCCTGCTTGACCTGGGACCTCAGTTTTTCCTTGTTCTTGTGTTCCCTCTGGGTGGATTGTGCAATGTTGGCAAAAGCCGTGTCATGCACACTTCCACCATGGCACAGCAGGCAACTGCACCACCCCCTCACCGGTGACAGTCTTATGGTGCACTGGCACCCAGCCTCTGCTAGGTGTCAGGGAAGCCTCGAGCTTGTACTCCTCCCCTCCCAGGGAGAGGAGAGCTGCCCTGTAGATGCTCAATCCTCTCCCTCCCCAGCCAACCCCCTGGTGACCTGCTCTCACAGCAAACACGGGTCGCCCACATGGCAGGAGGTAAGGCATGGATGCCTCAATGCCACTGGGCCAGCAAACATTTTTGTTTTGACTGAAAAGTGATATGTAAATCAGAAAAAATTCAAATATATGAGATTTATCTGTATATATCCCAGAGCAGTGCATCAGATTTGGACTTAAACCAACCCAGTTACTAACCCGTTTTTTTCCTAGCTGAAGTTCTCCCCCAAAAAAAAAAAATTTACTTTTGTTCCTATTTTTCTCCCTAGTTCCATTCCCTTCAATACCCATCCCCTATGGGTCATGAAGCCTCCCAAAGGTGAAGAAACATGAAAAACACATCAGTATTTCAGTTCTTCCTCCTTCCCCAATCCCCCTGTAAAAAAAAAAAAAAAAGAAAGAAATATTTACTTTTACTTACCCGCCCATATGGCCAGAACATGTAGCCTGGCAGAGTGTGCCACCAGCCCAGTTTTCAGTCAGCACCTCCTCTCTTCTTCCACCAGAAGTTGGGTGCTAGGACTGACCATAACAGGTCCCCAACATGGTTCATGACCAAGTCACCTCACCAACCAAACCTACCCAACATGGGTTGCTTGCTTCTTGCTTGGTTGCTGCTGTAGCTGCTGCTGCACTGCACTGCACAGATCAAGGCATATGAAGGCCACCTACACCACTGTCACCACTGCTGCTAAGCCTAGCTTTCTGCTTTGGGGGTCTGTGCTGTTTTGTTTGTAAGGCGAGCTTAGTAGAGAAAGTAGGTAGCCTAGTCTTGAGTTAACTTCTAACTCACCCTCTGCCCCTTCAGCCACCAGGGGAGACAGATTCAATAAGAGTAGAACAACAAAAATATGCTGCCAAAACCCTGCTATTGAGAGATCAGTGCTCACCAACTCCACCAAGCTGTAATGTGCAGTCTGTCTACTCAGGGACGGAAAAGACAGTGTCGCACTTGCATGACTCATGAGGTCTTTCTTGGCTGGAGCTCATCCACATCACATGTGATTGTGCTGCTGCTAATAGGTGGAGAAAGTGGACAACACAATACAGGAACAGTCGAGTCTGGAGAGTATCTGCAGTTTGAGCACACACAAGCCAGGTGGGCACTTGTGCAAAATATTAAATCCAAATTTAATGGCATTATTGCCACACCATAAGAACAACTAGGCACAAATATGGGGGGGGGGCAACTGGCCCCCTCTGCCCTTGGAACCCCTGCTTAATGGTAGAAATGTATTCTCAGGTGCTAATGCAAAGCTTTCCACTGCATTCTGAGGTTCTGTATCTCTATGTTTCATTATGTATCCTGGTCATCATGTGGGTTAGTATCCTTCATTGTCCCTCATTTTGAGTGTCGATATCCCTCATTTCAAGTGACATAATGTGAGGTATGGTGCATGCTTCCAAGAACCTACTCAGCACAAAAAGTGCTGAGTATGACCATAGTGTATATGCTCAATACAGAATGACAAACAAAAAGTAAGTGAGATGAAACAGTCATGGAAAAACACATTTGTAGCACTAAATATGCATAAGGAATTTGCATGGTCCAAAATTAAAAGGCTAGGCTTCACAACACAGAGGCCCCTCTTTGCACATCTGGAATGGGGGATGTTGACTGGCTATATCCTAGGCATTTAATACAGTAAGCAAACAATACTTTACACATTAATGGTGATTTAATGACAAAAATCAAAAGCCACTAAACTACTTGCAAAAGGATCAGAATTAATGAATTTACCTAATTTTTATGGGACTTCAAATAAAAATGTATTTTAATTACTTTTATTGCTAGCAGTAGTATAAGAAATAGAAACTGATTTGTTTTTTTAGATGAGATTTGCACCAGCTTAGCTGATGCACACATGGCAAGCATGCAGCATGTGAACCTGATGTCATGTTTAAATGATGTTCACACCAGCTTAACTGCTGCACTCATGTCAAGTGTGCAATACGCGAACCTGATGTAAGTTTTAGAAAATGTTCACAGAGAGCTTACCTGCTGCGCACATGTCAAGTTTGCAGCATGTAAACCAGATTTGCTTTTTAAACCTGAATCACTTAGGTCCACTTTGTGTATGCAAACTGCATGCAAACATTGCACAATTCAGCATGTGGCATGCATTCTGCATGTACACAGCACATCTATATTTCTGTAAGGGAACTCTTGGTAATTGCATCACCTAAAATTACTTATCCTCTTAGTTTAATATTCAGCTTATCGTTTCAAACAGGACAAATACCCAATTTGTGGAAAAAGTCTTACATAATACCCATTCATAAAACAGGGTCCCAGTCAGAATTCAGTAACTTTTGGCCTATATCAATCTTGTCAGCACTTTCAAAAATACAAAAAAAAAATAGTACATTCACAGCTAAACGATTAAATTAGGACCATGATTTAATCTCTCCTAACCAGCATGGCTTTATGGGGGGATATAGTAGTGAGACTGGATTGGTTGGGTTAATGGACACTGTCCAAAGGGCTACTGAGACTGGTGGCCAAACAGGGGCAGTGTTCGTAGACCTAACAAAGGCATTTGATCTAGTAGAGCACACCATCTTACTGAAACATCTTGAGCATGTGTGACTTGGAATCCATGCTATTAACATTTGTGAAGTGTGCTGAGCAGAGATTTTCTATTAGTTTTACTAAATCCATTCTGCTATACTATGTTTTTGTATATGTTTTAACACACCACGCTGTAGCATGCTAGGAGCCCTGCCTACTGACCCAGGAAGCAGGAAGAGTGAGCAGTAGTTCCCAGCCTTACACCAGGGAACTACAGCTCAAGTTGGAATATTTCTTTTTATTATTTGAAAGCACCATACACTTTTAACACTGCCAGGTCCACGCATGAGTGGATTTTGCAGTGGTTTGTAGTAATTTGAAACAGTTTGCATTGGGAGGCTGCATGACCTTATTGGGGCACTTCCAGGTCACTCCTGCCTACTTACATATTCCCTGTGAGAGCAGGGTGAGCAAGGTAGCAGGGAGTGTGTGGCTCCGTGCATGAAGACGTGCACTAAGACACTTGCGTCTCGAGCATGTTAAGCGTGCTAGGTGGTGTTAGACTAGTTACGGAGACACTAACAACAGTTAGCACACCTGTAACAGAAGCACGGTAGGTACTGTTATGTACAAAATGAGAGGTTCATTAAAAGCCTTATAATATACCTGACACAATGGCATTTCCCTCTAGTCCATTACTCGATGTTAATAGCACTATCACTACTGTTAATGGGGAAGTTGGCTATAAATGCATGTCTTGCAATATGTATAGTCTTCAGACTACAACCAGTGATGGCCACCTTTTTCAGTGTCTCAAATGCACTGAAAATGTAGTGCTACAATGCAAGATTAGTATGTTTTATAAATGCCTATTGGCACTTGAGTAAAGTCAGGATACTTTGTCCAAAAGACTTCATGGGGCTACTGATGTGTCTGACACTTACCAGTTGCCGGGTCAACCTAATTCTGTTTCCAATACTGCTACAGATGTGGCAACATTAGGAGATGATATTTGCCTTATCTCTAATAGTAGTTTAAATACTCATCCATTAGAATCATCAAAAAAAAGAGCTAGAGAGGATGAGCATTGCCATGAGAATAGTGCAGATGATGTTACCTGGTATAATGTCAAAAGGTTCAACGTTAATAAAAAAAGGAGAAGGGCTAAGCACTTCAACATTCCACTACATAATAGTTTTGATCACCTGTCCTCACTTCCTATTGAAACATCTTGTCACCCAACAGAGGTTTTAATTGGTAGTAGTAACCCCATAGGCATTCTTTGTAGTGATACAGGTAAGTCTAATTCTAGTTCTTTGACTCCTACTCCCATTCTCACTGCTGATATTCCATTAATTGATTTTCATCTGATAATGCTGTTACTCCTAACAATGAAGCTGAGATTCCTTTATCTATCTCCAATATGGATGTTACATATTATAGGCAAACATTTGCAGTGGGTGATACTATTGTTAAACATTTGGACAGTGCTATTTGTGATCCTGATAAACATAATAGGACCTGTTCTAGTTTCAGCGGAGCTAAAATTGCTGACCTTACACGCATGGCTGACAATATTATTAGCTCCCAGGACACCAACCCACTTTGTATTATTTATGTGGGAGTTAACAATATCTACAAGGACTCCATTCAGAATATTAAATCAGCATATGTCGCCATGACAAATAAACTGATTGAACTTGGGTGTGATATTTGCTTTTTGGAGATTTTACCTATACCTCGATATTCATTTTTTCTAAATCAAAAAAATTAAAATCATCAATAACTAGCTTCAGCATTGGTGTCTGTGTCAAAACATTTCTTGTATTACCTATTGGGAGGAGTTTACAGATAGACCAGAACTTTTTTGCTCTGATGGTCTGCACCTTAGCAGATGAGGTAATGCCTTGCTAAGCAAGCAATTTCTGTCATTAATCAATAACCATTTAAACTAGATATTGGGGGAAGACGAGGGTTCATTCCTCTTCTCTTGATTCAAGTAAAGTTTTTAATCAATATTTACATTTTTTTAGCTTTATGCCAGGAGTTTGAATCAGAAATATGATGAACTACAAATTAGAATTCTCAACAATGACATAGATATCATCTCTGTTTGTGAAACCTGGGGAGACGATAAGTCACTTTGGTATAGGCAGCTACCTGGGTTTACTACTTATTCACTAAACCAACAAGATAGGAAGGGTGGAGGGGTTGCTTTATTTATTAATAATAACATTAATGTTGTGAATATTTCTACTACCTTAAAAACTCATACTCTTCTGACTGAGAGTCTTGGGATTAAACTCTTCCTCTCAAATCAGGATTTTATTATCTTAGGGACATGTTATCTTCCCCCAATTCACCTTGTCAAATTCTGGATACTATTGTATCAGAATTCGAAATAGCCAATCAAATGGGAAATGTTATAATTACCAGAGACTTTAATCTCGCTGACATTAATTAGTAGTCTTCCTTTGCCTCTAGTGGCAAAGGCAACAAGTTCTTGACCACCTGTCTGGAACTTGATATGAAACAATGGGTAACATCCGCCATTAGAGGCAACAACATTTTAGACCTTGTCTTGGGAAGTGCTGAATTGGATATTAAGGATGTGAGAATATCCTCACCTATTGGAGGCAGTGATCATAATTCAATTTTATTCACTTTGCAGAATCAGACTATCTATAACTATAATTCTTCAATCATATATCTGTATGATAAAGCTGATCTTTCTGCTGTTAAGCAGCATTTGGAGGTTTTTGATTGGACATCTATCTTTGTTCATCAATCACCTCAACAAAGTTGGGTTACATTTAAGTCACTTATTACCACCCTTAGGGATACTCACATTTCCTCTAAAACTAAGAATTCAAAAGGAAAAACAGGTACCTAAATGGATGAATCACAACATTAAAAGATTGATCAGATATAAAAATAAAAAATACTGTAACTTTCTTAAAAACAAGACCACATTTAACTGGGAGTTTTATAATAAATCTAACAAGAAATGTAAATCTGCTATTAAAAAAGCAAAATCTAGATGGGAACTGAATTTGGCCCAAACAGCCAATAAATCCAACAAGAAACAATTTTATTCTTATATTAACTCTCTTAGAAAAACATCATACAAGGTGGGGCCTCTTATAACAGACAATATTCTCATTCATGATCCTAAAATCATGGCAGAAGTATTTAATACTGAATTTTGTAAGATCTTTTCTGCATCAGACTTCCAAATACCTCAGCCCATTATCAGTCATTCTGATCTCCTATTATCTTCACTGTGGAACTTATTAGTAATACACTACGCACATTGAAAGGTAAATTCTGTCCTGGCCCAGATAACATAGCCGGCCATTTATTATATCTATTGGTTGACCAAATTGCCCTTTTACTTAAGCTCTTGTTTGAACTTTTTTTTACAGAACAATTACATTCCTACTGAATGGAAGGAGGCAACAGTTGTTCCAAGCCATAAAAAGGGCTCTAAACATCTTTGGGAAAACTATAGGTCCATTAGCTTAACTTCTTCTATCTGTAAAGTTATGGAAAGCCTCCTTAAGGATATCATTGCTCCAGTTATTGATGCAGATGATCCTCAGCAACATGGTTTTAAGAGGGGTAGAAGTTGTTCAAACAAACTACTTTGTTTCTATGAACACTTTAGTACTCTCCTGGATGGCAGAATACCTTGTAATGTATTTTTTATAGATTTCAGCAAGGCATTTGATACCATGTCACATTGGGATCTAATTCACAAACTTAGGAGACTCAATATTAATAACTACATAATTGTCTGGATTAATAACTGGCTTTGTTATAGAACACAAAGGGTGATCATCAATGGTAATCTTTCTAACACTGGCAAGGTCTTGAGTAGAGCCCCACAAGGCTCTGTGCTTGGCCCTTGTCTTTTCCAAGCTTTCACTGCCAATTTAACCCATAATTGTCTTTCCATTACAACAAAATATGCAGATGATGTGAAGATTAGGGGACCCTGTTCTAATTCAGATCAGGTAGCTTTTATTCAGCATGATCTTGATATCATTTCCAATTGGATTGATACATGAGGTATGAAACTGAACTTTACCAAGTGTAAAGTGATGCATTTGGGCTCCAATAACTTAAACTTTCCATACTCATTAGATGGTTCCACACTTTGTGCCACCACTGATGAGAGGGACTTAGAAATTACTATTTCAAATGATTTAACATACTCAAAACACCTGAATTAAATTATTAGTACATCTAACAAGGTTGTCTGGTTGATTCTTTGTAACATTTGATCAAGAGATCGTGAGGTGTTAATGCCCTTGTTTAGGTCCTATGTCAGACCTCATCTTGAGTATAAATCGCAGTTATGGTGTCCATTTAAAAAATCTGAAAGTAGTTCCCTTGAAAAAGTACAGAGAAAGTACACTAAAAAAATATCTGGTCTTGAATTTGCATCCTATGAATACAGGCTAGACACTTTAAAACTTATGTCTCTTACTACTAGATGCTTGAGAGGTGATCTTCTATTTTTATATGCTAGTGTCCATGATCCATATGTTATGGCCAAGTTAGGTCTTGAGTTCAGGTAATCTATACATAATACTAAAGGTCATCCTCTTCAGTTGGTTGGCAAATCATTCAGGCTTAACAACCGGAAGTTTTTCTTTACCCTGAGAACCACTGGACCCTGGAATAAACTTCCATCTGCTGTAATTATGAGTGACACTAAGAATACTTTCAAACATCACCTTGACAAGTTAATTAATTCTGGGTATAATTTATCATACTATCCTTTGGCCTAGCTCAAGAGCATTATGGGCCTTGGCCTACTAGCTCTTTTTCCTTATCTTAGTATGAGCCTTAGTTTTAATTGGTTCAGGGATTACTTTGAAAATAGGTTCCAGTGTGTTAAATTCAATGGGTTTTTTCCTACATTCCATAGGGTCCAGTCTGGAGTCCCTCAGAGCTCCATACTGGGCTCTTTACTTTTTACTCTGTTTATTTACCCTGTTTTATAAGTACCACATAACTGTGACTTAATACTCTACGCAGATGATGCAGCATTGGTGTCTCATAGTACATCCAGTCATTTCTACACTAACCCATGAATTTACTAAAATTCTAAATTGGTTCTGTCAAAGCAATCTGGTTTTAAATAAAATAAAAACTAAAGCCATGTTATTTGGATATGATGTTAAAATAAAAAAAATACTCAAGTGATTTTATAGTTTGCTCACGGGGAGGAAGTCCAATGGAGACTGTAGATGTGTTTAAATATTTGGGTATTATTTTGGACCCATCCTTAAAATTCAGTGTTCACATGGATAAAATCACTTCCAAGCTACATGCAAAGATAGGAACATTATACCGATTATGAAATTTCTTATCAAAAAGAAACACGTCCTGCTATCACTCAACAAAATCTCCTCCCAATACTGACTTAAACATTGTTGGTCACTGATATGGCTCGCTCACAGGGGGGAAGTCCAGTGGAGACTGTAGATGTGTTTAAATATTTCAGTATTATTTTGGACCCATCCTTAAAATTCAGTGTTAACATGGATAAAACCACTTCCAAGCTACATGCAAAGATAGGAACATTATACCTATTATGACATTTATTATCAAAAAGAAACACATCTTGCTATCACTCAACAACATCTCCTCCCAATACTGACTTAAACATTGTTGGTCACTGATATGGCTCCTGCCTGTATTGTTTCTAGAAAAGAAACTCTACTAGAAAAAATAGGGACATTTGCACTTTTGGCTCCCTGTCGAACACACCATTGCCAAATATATTTTCTTATTTTAATAATTTAAAATTGGATAACCGGGAAAGGCACACTGAGCCAGGGTTTATTTCCAGGTGTGACCCGGGGTAGAGGAGGAGGGAGAATAATATCATGTAACTCAGTTAAGAAGGGGGATAAAAACCTTTTATAGGTACATTAGGGAACGAAGAAAGATCAAGGGAGGGATAGTGAGGCTTAATAAAGGGAAGGGAGGTGGGCAGTGGGTGACAGTGAAAAAGCAGGGTACTGAATAAATACTTTTGCTCAGTATTCACAAAAGAAGATGGAGGGAGGTACCTAAACCAAAGAATAGAAGCACTCTGGATAGGGGGGATTGATACCAGTCCATTCACAGAAGAAAGGATTCTGAAAGAACTCTTAAGACTGAAGGTGAGCAAAGCAATGTGGCCTGATGGGATTCACCCAAGAA
This sequence comes from Neoceratodus forsteri, assembly GCA_016271365.2. NCBI lineage: Eukaryota > Metazoa > Chordata > Ceratodontiformes > Ceratodontidae > Neoceratodus > Neoceratodus forsteri. The sequence continues at coordinate 847,480,362 of CM028135.1, read as the reverse complement.
TTATGACAGAACTAAGGGTAAAAGTAGTGACACCACTGACTACCCTTTTAAACAAATCATGGGAGGATGGCGTGGTACCTGAGTACTGGAGGAGGGTGGATGTAATTCCCCTTCACAAAAGTGGTGAGCAAGACAGAGGCAGGAAACTACAGAACTGCTAGTTTGACCTCAGTGGTAAGGAAAATGATGGAATCACTTCTGAAGGAAAGAATTCTTGAGTTCCTAGAGGCCAGTGGGGCACAGGACCCAGGAAGCATGGATTCACAGTGGGAAGGTCATGTCAGATGAATCTAATAGGTTTCTTTGACTGGGTGACCAAAGTAGTAGATCAGGAAGGGGCTGTGGACATGGCCTACCTAGACTTTAGCAAGGCATTTGACACAGTCCCACACAAAAGATTAATATACAAGTTAGCCAACCTTGGAGTGGGTCCCAAGGTGGTAGCCTGGGTAAAAAATTGGTCCTCTTCAATGTCTTTATAAGTGACATTGCAGAGGGACTGGAAGGAAAAGTATGTCTCTTTGCAGATGACACAAAGATCAGCAACAGGGTTGATACAGAAGGGTGGCGTGGAAAGGATGAGAAGGGACTTGGCAAGGTTGGAGGAATGGTCAAATCTATGGCAGCTTAGATTCAACACAAAGAAGTGCAAAGTAATGCACCTGGGAAACAAAAACCCAGGGGAAGAGTACACAATGGGGGGTGAGATACTAACAACAACAAAAATGGAAAGGGACCTGGGAGTAGTCATATCAGATGACCTAAAGGTGGGCAAGCAATGTGAGAAAGCAGTAAGGAGGGCTGGTGGGATACTGGGATGCATACGGAGAGGCATCACCAATAGAAAACAGGAAGTTGTTATCACTCTGTACAGACAGTTAGTGAGACCCCATCTGAAGTACTGCATGCAGTTCTGGAGACCCCATCTCCGCAAAGACATAGACAGGATGGAGGCTGTCCAGAGGGCAACTAAAATGGTGCAGGATCTGCACCATAAAACATACGAAGAGAGATTAAAGGAGCTTAATATGTATATCCTTGAAGAGAGGAGCAAGGGGGGAACATGATAGAAACTTTCAAGTACCTCAAGGGACTCAACAAAGTCCAAGAGGGTAGCATCTTTCAGAAAAAGACATGTTCAAGAACAAGGAGGCATGATTTGAAGATAGATGAGGGATGGCACAGAGGTAATGTGAGGAAGTATTTTTACACAAAGAGGGTTGTGGATAAGTGGAACAGCATTCCTGAGGAGGTAGTGGAGTCAAAAACAGTGGGGGAATTCAAGAATGCATGTGACAGACTTGAGGCAATTCTAGTGGGGGGTAAGAGGAAATAGGCTATTGGTTAACTAGGATCGGCAGCTTATCCATTAAGTAGGAAAATGGGCAGACTAGGTGGGCCAAGCGGTCCTTATCTGCTATCAAATTCTATGTTTCTATGTAGAGAGTACAACAATCATACTTTAAATAAACAGTGTGGTTGAAGAAACGATGCATAATAAGGTGCATACATTGATGGTGTGTAAATAAGTACAAGGAGAATTTTGGAGATTATATACAGTTATTACATACAAAGAGAAAATACTCTTGGGAGAAGTAAGCAGAGCATCAGGAGGTTTAAGAGGGGTAGGGAAGGCTGAAGAACCAGAGAAATAGGGCTGGCATAGCTCCTTTGGGGGAGTCCAGGAATCTGGGGATGCTGGCTGTTAGGTACAAAGAGGTGTGGAGCAAAAGCAGGGGGAGAGATTGAGCAGTTTAAGGTGCTTTTTGAGGGGTGCTGCAGTGGGCAAGAGGTGGACAGGGAAGGGGAGGTGGTTCCATAGGGCAGGGAGCCTGAAGGCAAAAGATAGCTTGCCTGATTCTGAGTGCAGTTTTGGAAGAACAAAGGAGCGAGGGTCATGGGTGTGAAGAGAGTAGCCCATGCTAGAGGTGGGAGCTAGTAATGTAGAGAGAAAGGAGGGAAGAGTGCCAAATCAGTATTTAGCAATGAAGGAAGTGCAGTGGGCAAGACGATGATTGACAAGAGAGGGGAGGGATAGGGCAGAGTACAGAGAACAGTGGTGGATATGATAAGGAAGGTTTGTGGTGATATGGCAGAACACGTTGAACAATGAATCCAGCTTGGATAAAGAAGACTGAGGAGCCGAGCTATAATTACAACTGCGTAGTCTATGGATGGTACTTGAGGATGAGCTTGGAGAGGAGTTCCCTTCTGCTGGGGAGGGACAGACTGTTCTTGTGCTTGTGTACAGCAGCTAGTTTAGGTCAGAGCTTGCTGTGGATTGCATCAATATGGTAAGAGAAATCAAGTTTAGGGTCCAGACAAACTCCCAAGTATTTGAAAGATTCCATGGTCTCTATCTTTGATCCATCCAGGGAGAGGAAGGAAGTTGGGGAGAGGAGTTTGGCCAGCTTCTGGGCTGCACCAAAAGCCATAGCAACCAGTTTCTTTGTATTACACTGAAGTGAGTTAGCTTCAAACCAGCAAAGTGCTTTTTCTAAACTGGCCTGCAGAGCAGACTCGATGACTGGTAGGGAGGGACCAGAAGTGAAAATAACCATATCATCGGCGTACATGTGGATGTGTAAGGTAGGGCAGGCAGAGGGAAGGTCATTTACAAATATGGGAAAGAGTGTAGGCCAAGGATAGATCCTTGTGGGACTCCAGGATAGATGGGAAGGGAAGGGGACTTGGTGTCACCAAACTGCACATATTGGAATCTATCCATTAAGTAAGTCCTAAACCAGTTAGTGGACAAGGGCGAGAGTTCTATAGAGGTGAGCTTGTCTAAGAGGAGTCTGTGGGAGACTGAGTCAAAGGTCTTGGCTTGGTCTATGAAGATGGCCAGTGGCAGCTGGGCATTATCCATTGCGGAGTGAAAATGATTGGTATATCGCAGTAAGGAGGAGGAAGTGGAGTGGTGTCACCTGAAGCAGGATCGGTAAGGGGTGAAGGTGGTACTGTAGTTTAGTCTTTTGGAGATGAGGGATTCAAGAATTTTAGAGAGGCAGGGGAGGAGGGATGTAGGCCTGTAGTTGCCAGACTGGGAGGGATCACCACCTTACAGAGCGGGATTACCTTGGCTAGTTTCCAGGTCTTAGGGATTGAACATTGAGAAAGTGACAGGCTGAAAATGTGGGTGAGCGATGGGACAATTGCTGGAGCAAAGATCCTACGGAGATCAGGGTTAAGCCCATTTGGATTTTGCTTTGAAGAATTTAAGGATTTGAGGGCACTAAGAATGTCGATGATGGTAAAAGGAGGGAAGGAGTAGCTAGACTTAGGAGGAGGTAATACAGAGGGGGTGAGTGTGTGGGGGGGTAGGGAGTGGACCAGATGGAAGGGTGCAGGTAGTGAAATAGTTTATAGAGTAGGCAGTGGAATGCAGGTCAGAGTTAGTAGGGACAGATGTGGCTGTGGGGGTGGAGGGGGTGTGGGAGGACGTACCTAGCCCAGAGTGCAGTGTCTTCCAGAATTCCAAGGGGAAGGGGCAGCTATCCTTCAGCTGGGATTTGAAATTTTGCTTTGACAAAGCGTACTGCCATTGTACATGCATTTGTTATGGCTCTGTACTTTTTCAGATCCACAGAGTTGGAGGATGACTTGTAAGTGTGCCAGGCATGGTCTCTGGCTTTGAAAAGGTTGATCAGGTGAGATGAGACCCATGGGTGATGTCTACAGCGGAGTCATAGCCTTTTGAGAGGAGCGTGGCTGTTCTAAATGTTCAGAAATATATTATTGAAGGCAGCCAGAGCAGAGTCAATGTCAGATGCAGAGAAAACCCTGGAACAGTCAGCTAGATCGAGTTCTGACAGGAGCACATGGGAGTTGAGAGACCTTAGGGGACAGAACCACAGGTACTTGGGGGAGGAGGGCAGTGGGCGAGATTTTCTGAGGCAGTATGTGACGCAATGATCACTAAAAGCATCAGGGAGGATTCCTGCTGTGGAGAATTTAATGGGTTGGGATGCTAAGACCCAGTCAAGTAGAGAGAGTGGTTGTTAGAGTGTGGATTTAGCCTGGTAGGTTTGGTAATAAGCTATGTGAGGCTGAGGGCCTCTATCTCCTGGGTGATGGATCTGGTTTGTGGCGCAAGCTAATTTAGATTAAAGTCTCCTAGGATAAGGAGCTCCCCCATCTGGATGTCTGGATGGTGGAGGTAAGAGTGACCAGGCCAAATATTAAATCAGCTCAATTTGCTCTCTGTTCATAATAATTACAGGTCTGCAATGTCCTGCTCTGCATTCAAAATATTAAATACTAGAATTCCAGCTACTTTACGAAACTCACTCATTGAATTTTCTTCCACTTACGAGTCACGATAATCGATAAAGCCTCAATTGGTCTTGCCCCTTGTACAATCAAACACAGGCAAGTGAACCTTTGCCTACTGTGCTGCTTCAGTCTGGAATAACTTACCTCATACGAACATTTGAACATAACTTATCTCTCAATGTTAAGCAATCTACAGCTGTTAATACTTTTAACATGGCAGCTTTTAATTATTTTAAAAGTCTTAATGAATGTGTAGGTAAAGGAATGCAATTTATTTCTGTCATTCATGTATCTTCATATTGTTAAAACATCTACTATGTATCTGTATGTTACATTTCTTACTTGACTTCAGATCATACCTGAAAACAGAATGTGTCTTCCAGAGTTCTTACCTGCAATTTCAGATAAATGAAATTAAATATTACCCAGTGCCGAGCAACCCAGTCTGTTGGACTCTACAAATGGAGTGCCCCCCGTAGGTAGGCCAGGCAGCCTGCTCCCTTGTTAAAGGTGGTGCATGCATGCTAAGAGATGCTGTATTGTGGGAGGTCACTGGAGCTATTGCATAATGTTGAGGTGGTGAACGGACCACAAAACTACGGAGAACAATCCAACTGCCATCTGAACGATGGCCCTTGGAACGTGCTATGAAGCCTACTGCCTGACCAGAGATTTCTCATCATGGGGCAACCCTATCCTCAGAGCACCACCACAAGGGGGAAACTTCAGAGGACAACAGTTTGTGTAGGATACTTAAGCAATAAACCATGACAGGGTGTGGGTTATGTCAGGATTTACCCATGCCTGGTGTGGTTCGATCATAAGGCTGCAGGCTAAATGCCCAAATCCACAACAGAAGTGGGCAAATCCCAGCATAACCCACACCCTGGAGTGTTTTATTGTGATTATATAATGTCACCCTTTTTTAGGTGACAAAAAAAGAATAGAGCAAAATTGGTTTTTTTTGTATTTTAAATTATTTTAATAGAATTTCTTGCTCTGCAAGAAAAAATCATTCTGTATTGCTAGGGAAGTTAACATACAAACATAGAAACATAGACATTGTTGGCAGATAAGGGCCTTGGGCCCTCCTGATCTTCTCTATTGCCAGTAACAATTGTGCTCTATCATGCACTGCTGGCATTAGGTTGTACCCTTCCCCGACTACCAGCAATCCTCTATGCCTGTCCCAAGCATGTTTAAAACCTATAATCATTTCTGCCCCACCACCTCCTCTGGAAGACTATTCCACTTGTCCTCCACCCTCTCTGTGAAGAAGTACTTCCTCACGTTTCTATTGAACCTCCCTCTCTCCAGTTTTATCTTGTGCCCCTTCATCCTTGAGCATCTTTTTCTTTGGAACATAGTATTCTCCAGTACTTTATTCTTCCCTGTGAGATAATGAAATGTCTCAATCATATCCCCCTTCTCCTTCCTCTCTTCTAGGGGTTACATATTTAATTCCCTCAGCCTATCCTCATAGGGCTTGCAATGTAATACCTGCACCATTCTGGTTGCCTTTCTCTGAACCACCTCCTCCCTATCCATGTCCTTATTGTGACAGGGCAACCATGTCAAGAGATTGACCCTAGTAAGAAGAGAAAGGTCTGCCTTGTTTCAAGTTTTCAAGTTTATTGCAGGAATAACTCCGTTGAGCAAGCTCATTCACAAGGAGGTCCTGGAGGCATATAACAGGAGAATGTACAAGCAAATACAAGTAAAGGCAACTAGTATACATGAAACAAAATACAATAGCATCATACATATATAGTAGTATGAGAACCTAACATTGTAGTATAAAGGATGTTTGGTATACAATGCTCAATGTGCACAACACAAAATATATATGCAATACAAGAAATTCAAGAGGCATAAAAAATAAATAACACGTTGTAGTATAAAGACATAGAATTGTAACATAGTAGACATTTGGTATATTGGTATACAATATTTGGTATATTGTAGTACAGTGCTCAACACAACAGTATTAAGTCCATACAAGAAGGGTCATAGAGAGCTCAGGTAGTAATAGGGTGCCCAGGTAGAGGCTAGTGACAGCTGCAGGTGGTTTTCAGGTTCATAGTGGCAAGGGTTTTGAAGACATTAACAGATACTAGGCAGGAGAGTTTAAGTGCAGACTGGATTGGGTTCCAGGCAGCTGGAAGGGCGTAAGAGATGACAAGTTTACCAAAGGTGATACAAGTCCTAGGCAAGTCTAGCATTATAAGATCGGACTTCCTAAGCAAGTAGGAGCTGTGGTAAGTATGAACAAGGGAAGAAATATAGCCTGGGAGTTTGTTCAGGAGAATTTTAAGTGTCCAGGTCCCAGAGTGGATCAAGAGTCTGGTGGTAAGTGATGTCCAGCCGACAGCTGCATAGAGGTCACAATGGTGGGTACGAATGGGTGACCTGGTGATGAACCGAAGGGCATGATGGTATAGGACATCCAGTTTATCCAGATTTGTGATTGCAGATGAATTGCAAATTATGTCAGCATAATCAAGTAAAGGAAGGAATGTGGTCTGTATGAGCCTGGTTCTGATTTCAAGTGGAAAAAGAGACCTGTTCTTGAAGAAGAAGCTCATTCTGTACTTTAGCTTACTGACCAAATTATCTATATGTGCGTTGAGGTTGAGTTTGTTGTCTAGCCAAACACCTAGGTATTTAAGTTTGGGAACAACCTCAAGGGATATTCCTAGAGAGATGACGATAAAGTCAGTAGTAGGAACGGGAGTTGGTGTGAAACAGGGGGAGTCATTGAGGATTAAGATCATGGCCTTAGTTTTTTTGGCATTAAGTAGGAGCTTTGCATTGATAAGGTTCAACTTGAGTTGTGCAAAATCTGCTTGTAACAAATCTCTTACTTGAGATAGGGTTGGGCTAGATGCAAACAGAACTGTATCATCTGCAAAGAAATGTAGTTTGGAATGAGTTATATTGTAGTCAAGGTTGTTAATATAGAGTGAAAAGAGGATAGGGCCTAAAATGAAACCTTGTGGGACACCTCTAGTGACTGGTACAGAGGCTGAGAAAAATCCAACGGCCTTAACCTTCTGGAGCCTCCCTGATAGGTAACTGGTAAACCACTGGGCAGTGGGGGGCAGGGTAGCTCCTATACTAATAAGGCTACTGGTAACAAGGTTATGGGCAACAGTGTTGAATGCTTTACTTAGGTCTAGGAAGACTGCACCAGTGATCTTTTTGGAGTCCAGGGCTGTAATCCAGTCATTTGTGACTTTGGCAAGGGCAGATATGGTACTGTGGTTGGGACGGAAGCTGGATTGGGCTGACTTAAGAAGGGAGAATGTCTCAAGATTGTGTTTAAGTTGAGAGTGAATCAGTTTCTTGAAGATTTTGGATAGGACAGGCAGGATAGATATGGGCCTGTGGTTGTTTAAAACAAATGGGTCACCTGATTTAAACAAGGGAAGGACATGAGCGGATTTCTAGCATGAATTTACTGTGGCTATATCTATAGAGAGATTAAAGATATGAAGTATGGAGGCTGTGAGGTGATAGTAGCCTAACTTTAGGAAGAATGGTTCAAGCCCGTCGTCACCATCACTTTTCTTGGTGTCCAGTTTAATAAGCAGGTCTTTGACTTCTTTAAAGGAGACCTATTGTAGTTGAAATGGGCAGGGTGGAATGGGGGTTTTGGGAGGAATCCCATACTGTGCACTATTCACAAGGTCAGCATATGGTGAAGATTTGAAGGCCAGTCCAGCAGTAGCAAAGTGAGAGTTAAGCTCTTCAAGGATTTGTTTGTTATTGTCAATTGTCTTACCATTGACATATAACTTTGCCAGGATGGAGGGGGCAGCCTGACGTCCTTCAACTGCCTTAAGTGTCCTCCAAATTTTGTATGCATTACTGTCAGCCTGTTCTAAGAAGGTGATGTAGTAGTGAGTCTTAGCAGCACATATGCAATTAACACATTCATTCCTAGTTGCACAGAAGGCTTGCCAGTCAGATGGGCTCTTGGTTCGCCTGGCCTGTGTCCAGAGTTTATCACAGTGTGTGAGTACTGATTTGAGGTCTGTAGTAAACCAGGGATGAGAGGTTTTGTGCACTCTAAATTTTATGAATGGGGCATGCTTGTTGGCCAAGGTGGAAAGATTGTTGTTGAGGATAGTGGCAGCCTCGTCAACCGATTTGGCTAGGTATAGGCTTTGCCACTTTATGTTACCCAAGTCTGCCAGGTAGTTTGCTGGGTTGAACTTGCGGCATGATTGTTTTGTTATATGCTTGGGCTGCTGGTGGCTCCTAACCTGTGCTCTTGAACAAAGCATGATCCCATGGTCACTCATGTCATTGTGGTAGATGGCAGAGTGTAAGATGTTATGTGGGTGAGTAGTTAGTATAACATTGAGGAGGGTACTATTGGTATTGTCTGCATTATTTATCCTGGTAGGTTTGGTAACAACCTGGGATAGGCCTAGCTCGTCACATAGTGATTTGAGGCTGGTTGATTTAGAGGTAAGCCAGTCCATGTTTAAATCCTCAAGAGTAATGATTTCATTTTTTGCCAAGGTAACCAATTCTTTTATGGCTGTAAGTATGTCAGTACCCCCAGTAGGTGGCCTATAACAGCCAATAATAGAGATGTTTTCTGTAAAGTGGAGGTGAAGCACAAGGGATACCATTTCGTATTGCTTGGATTTAGACCTACAATGGATGTCGCCAATGTTGTACTTGTCTTTGGAGTATATGACCACCCCACCCCCTCTGATACCCCTATCAGCCCTGTACAGCTAGTAGCCAGGAATGGATATCTGCTGATCAGTACTAAATTTTTTAAACCATGATTCTATGATTATAATGAGGTCTGGTGTGGAGTGTGCAGCCAGGACTAGAAGCTGGTGAATTTCTTGGTTAAACTACGGATGTTAATTAACACCATCTTAAAACCAGGGGCAGTAAAAAAGTTGGTTGGGGAGTCAAAGGATGTCGGCCCAGAGTTTCATTCCACATTACCTGAACAGAGGAGGATCAGAAGTAGTAACTTCTTTAAGAAGCACTTGTGGGCTGCCAGTACTTGTTCTCTTTGATACTGCCCGAGTTTAGCTGGCAGAGATAAGGATTTTGGTGATGGGGTGAAGGCATGATAATTAAGGTTTACTGAGATTATGGTCAGTGCTCTAATTAACATGGAAGGGGAGTAGTGGGAAGGGTATAGGGGCGATATGGGGGGGGAGATGTGTTAGCAGTCTAGAGGTGCAGTGTTTGGGGACAAAGAGTGGGGTAGAGATGTGTGCTTGATATGTACTTGGCATGTTGCATGGGTTGGGGCCATAGCAAGTACTTAGGCGTGATAATGGTGTGATGTAAATAAAAAGCGCCATGGCCTGGCAGGTCTGGATGTATGCTGAGTAGAATGCTAGGGCAAGAGTAACAACAGTTGCTGGTCCTGCTTATATGCTGTATGTGGAATATCATATATTAGTATGGCAGTATCAGTGTAAGAGTCACGCAGCATGCAAGGGATTTGAATATAGGAATTGGAGCAACCTAGAGGGAATGGGTGGGCTACACTGGGGGCTTAAGAAAGAAACAAAAACTGAGGGCCAATGGAAGAGCTGGAGGTGGAGACTTAACTCAGGGCAGGAGCATTTGATAGAGGCTGGGGTCGGAGAGGGTGGTGTGGGACAATTTTTTTTTTTTTTTTAGACTTTGGTAACCGGGTAAGGCCCACTAGGCACAAGTGCCTCTTTTCAGTAGCAACCTGGGAGCACTGAGGAGGTTAAGTGACTTGCTCAGAGTCACACTGCATGCAAGTGGAAGTTGTGAGAATCAAACCCTGGTCTGCTAGATGTACCAAGCTCATTCACAGCTCGTTACTCTAACCTCTAGGTTATGCTGCCTAGAGAAGAAGCAGCTACAGAAATCAGCACAGAGAGCACCAAATTATAAAACATAGGCAGCGTTCAATTCTACCAATGGGAAGTTAGCAGCTCTGCCCAGGAGCCAATCAGACTGGCTTTCCAATTTTCAACCCCCCCCCATCATGGTACCGAAGGCTTAGAAGCTTGAACAAAGGTGCTAAGATATAAAGAATGTGCATTTGAAGAATAATAAAGGAAGTGTTGAGAAATTTTTATAAGGCACTTCTTGTAGTAAGAAATGGCTCATTAAATTGCCTGTGCAGAGTTTAGCTGTTTATGCTGCTGCTCTGTAGCCTGCATCAAAGCAGGAATTGTTTAGTACTGAGTGGCATTGCCTACTTTATTTGCTGCCGCTCGGTACAGGAATCCAAACCCCTCCTCCCCTTCAGCTCTTCTGTAATGAGTAAGGCTCCCAGCTGCTGACAGTGGGGTAAAGTGTGAAATAGTTTTGCCAGCTGAGCCATGTAGGAGCCAAGGAAGTGTTCAGCCAGCTGAGGCTGAGTGGGAATTGGGTTTGAATCCCAATTAGAAGTGGGATACGAGCTTGGAGCAGCAGTCCTGATGTTTTTGTTCATTTTAGCTGCTCCATTTCCTCGATAGATACTCCTGGTACCCTTATGTGTGTAAGACCCTGTGGGGTCAGTAAAAAGAAAAAAAAGAGTAGAGCCTTCTGTGAGGCAGGTTTGTGCCGAAGCCCCTGGACTGCCGCAGGATGTGGCTTAAGAGTACAAGCAATATTGGCAGTTGAGACACTACAGGCAGAGAATAGATAAGTCCCATAGTGGCCATAAAATATGAAAGTGTGTCCGATGTTAGGATTGCAGCCCCAGAATGGTGTGACTGGGGCTGCGTTAATAATAAAGAGGAGCCATCCTAGAATGTGTTACTGCTTTGTGCGGCTTGCCCCTGGTAGTTATTGCCACCGGTTGCAGATATCCAGGAAGCTCCTTCTCGCTCCAGCTGGCTTTGTTTTCCCTTTGCCACTGCTGTGGCTGCTTAAGTGGGTGAGCTGTTTTCCAGAGCACGTCTAGCACCAAAATCTCGGTGTGTATGTGTCTACACAGCATCAGAGCCAAAGGTGCTCCGATGCAGGATAAAGAAGTATTTTAAATGAGCACTGGTGGTTCGGAGCTGCAACGTGCTCCGAACCAGGAGGTGTGTACGCACATTGTAGCACTGGCTCTTGAACAGGGAGAGGATAGTGGAACTGAGTTCATTGGTAAAATAAAGGGCCCCCTGTAGTCCTTTAAAAAAATGAAAGAAAAGGCTCTGGAACAAGAAAGCCATAAAGCAGGGGTCCCTTTTCAAAATAAAGTGTTTTGGGGATTTGAGGAAAAAGCATAGGCCTAATAAAAGCCCCAAAGAAAATTAAATAAATGAAAAGGTGTTTGACGGGTTTATATTTCAGCCTTCAGTCAAGATAAAGCTGCACTTGAGAATACAATAGTTGTGCCCTGCAGCTTTTCTATATAGCAGCACAGAAAAATAATAGGGCTTACTATTTGAGAAGAGGCCTTTGGGCTGTGTGGTTTCTAAATGAATAAAACATGTTTTGGGGTTATAAAATATAAGTAAATATTAATATAAATATAAGTAGAGTCTCTAAGGTGCCCTTCCCTTTGCAGTAAGCCCTGTAAGAAGTGTTTGGAGGGCTGTTTATTGCAAACAAACATAAAGAGCTGTTTTATACAAAGAAATATAAAGGACTGAAAACTGCAGGGATAGACATAAGCAGCCTAGCTCTTCCTATTAAAACAAGTAAGAGGTTAGTATCTTTGTTTCAATTGTCCTTCTGTGTAGGTTTTACTAGTAGACTATAACTTACACAGGAAGGAAACCAAAAGCCTAGTGTCTTGCCTGACTGCAGGAATGCATGTGGAATTTTCTTAAGGCAGCAGAGCCCTCTGTTGTCCCCTTCTTATACCACTCCACCTGTCAATCAAGAGTAATTAAGGAGGGTTCTTTTTTGGTTGATATGTAATTAACTCTATTTTAGGCTTTAGTAGCCTTATGTTTAACTTATAGGAAATAAAAGGTTTAGAAGGACGTGGGGTGTCAAAAGATACATGTATGGTGAGTCACAAAATAAAGCCAGACTAACCCAGAGAGTTTTTTTTCTGTATTATGAGTTAAGGGCCAGGTCAGGTGACTCCACCAAACTGTATAAAAGGCTGCCACTAGAGGCACTTGGTCAGATAGGGTAGTCAGTTGGAGGCTGACTTGAGGTGGGAGTAAGACCACCTGATGGTGTGTGTTTGCACATGGTTCATTTTAAAGGATGTCAGAGATGCAGAAACTGTGATGAAAACAGTTAATTTGTTTTGACTAACCAATTTACTTTTGACTTTCTGTTCATTTCGTCTATTATTCAGAAAATAAAATGACAAATGCTCTCAAGCATTCTTTATGCACCTTAATGTTGTCTGCCTGTGTCTGATGTTCTTGAAATCCCACACCCTTTGACACTTACGTAGATGAGGCCTCCAGAACTGGACACAATATTCGAAGTACGACCTCACTAATGTCCTGTATAGTGGAATGCTTACCTCCCTTTTTCTGCTAGTGATTCCCCTGCCTATGCATCCCAGCATCCTGTTTGCCTTTCCTGCCGTTTTGTCACACTGCCTACCTACCTTGAGGTCATCGGAGATGATCACCTCCAGGTCTCTTTCTTGCTTGGAGCATGCTATTTCTCATCTGCCCCCCCCCCCATGTTGACACGTAGCTCCTGAGTTTTTGTGTCTTATGTGCATTATCTTGCAGTTTTCTGCATTGAAACCTACTGTAGCTGCCAATCCCTTGACCAATCCTCCAGCTTTCTTAGATCTCCCTTCATTTTATCCACTCCCCTTAGTGTGTCCACCTTGTTGTAGTGCTTAGTGTCATCAGTGAACAGGCAAATTTCCCTTCCAGACCCTCTGCAATATCACTGATAAAGACATTGAAGAGGACTGGACCCAGCACTGATCCCTGTGGTAACCCACTGATCACATTACCTTTTGCAGGGTGAATGTCATTTACTACCATCCTCTGGGTCCTATTATCCAGCCAATTCTCCACCCACATCACTACTTTCTTTCTAACCCCCATGTTCCCCAGCTTGTTTAACATCTTTCTATGCTGCACGATGTAAAAGGCCTTGCTGAAATCCAGGTAGGCCACATCCATTGCCCTTCCCCGATATACCTTCCTGGTAACCTAGTCAAAGAACTCAATGAGTTTAGTCTGGCACAGCCTCCCTCCCATAAAGCCATGCTGCCTTGGATCCTATAGACTGTCGACAACTAGCTGTTCCACTATTCTTTCTTTTAGTAGTGTTTGCATGACCTTTCCCACTCCTGAGGTCAGACTGACTGGTCTGTAGTTCCCCACTTACTCCTTGTTTCCATTTTTGTACAGAGGAATCACATCAGCTCTCCTCCAGTCCTTGGGTACCTCCCCTGTTTACAATGACAGGTTGAACAGGGTAGTCAGAGGTTCTGCCAACTCTTCTCTTAGCTCTTTCAGTATCATGGGTTGCATCCCATCTGGTCCCGTAACCTTATCAACTCTTATTGCCTCCAGTTCCCTGAAGACCATTTCCTTTGAAAAGGGACCTGTGTCCATTTCTGTGCCCTTGCTGCCCTTATCATGTATTGCTGGCCCATTCCCTGCCCCCTCCTTTGTAAAAAGTGAGCAGAAGTATTTGTTCAGTATATCCAGTTTCTGGTGGTCATCCTTCACACTACCCCCATCCTCCCCTTTCATTCTCACAATCCTTCCCTTTGCCTTCCTTTTTCACTCATGTACCTGTAAAAGATTTTGTTCCCTCCTTACCACTGAGTTTGCTATGTGTTCTGTTTGTGCCTTTGCTTCCCTAACCGTCTTCCCCGCCTCCCTTTGTTTTTCCTGGCACCTCTACCTATCCCCCTCCTCTTGTGTCTTTTTTTTTATTGCTTAAATGCAATTTTTGTTTTTGCTTTAACCTTTTCTGCCACCTCCTTAGAAAACCATAGTGGCCTCTTCTTCCTCTTCCTCTTCCCCATGCTGACATGTTTGACACAGAGTTGTGTCACCAGTGCAATCCCTGTTTTGATTGTCACCCACTAGTCCTCTGACACCTTCTGCTCCCCTACTGTGACTAGTACTCCTTCTAAGCATTTTATCATCTTTCTGAAATCCACCCTCCTAAGGTCTAGGAATCTTGTCTTTATGTGGCTTGGTTCCTCCCCCTCCGTTATTTCAAACCACACTGTTCAGTGGTCACTGCTCTCCACGTGTTCCCCTACTGTAACCCCTGCCACACTGTCCCCGTTTATGAGCACCAGGTCCAGTAGTGCTGTCTCTCATGTGGGTTCTATGACCAGCTGTTTAAGGAATGACCCCTGCAGGGAGTCCAAGATACTTCTACTCCTAGCTGTTGCTGCCGCTTGGAGGCTCTGCTCTATGTCCTGTAGATTGAAATCACCGACCAGCAACACCTCTCCCTTGTGCACCATCCTTTTGATAGCTAACATCATCTCTTATCTACCTCTTCCCCCTGAGCTGGCGGTCTGTATATTACCCCTGTGCACATGGCTGTCCCCTTGATCCTTTCTAGTGTAACCCATAGAATTTCCCCTCCTCCCAGTTCCCCTTCAGTTTCTGTGGCCTTTATATTTTCCCTCACATAAAGAGCCACTCCTCCCCCTTCTTACCTACTCTGTCCCTCCTGAAGTTCTGTGTTGCTAGGGACACCCTTCTGTTCAGCAGTATGAATGGAGCACACACACACACACACACACACACACACAGTAATATGCTGTGATTTGTTTTTGTCTTTTCATAAAGAGAGATCATGCAAGTCATGGGCTGTTTATTTATTTATTTTTTACAGACTGTCAAGCAGCAGACAGTCTGTAAGGTGTGAGACCTAATGGGCTTCCATCTCTGACCATACGCTTTTGGGTTTACTTTGCAGTCAGAAGCAAGTAACAGTGTGACTTGGGTTAATTTCATTTTTTTCCTCATTTCATCAGGAAAGTGTAGTGTTTACTGGAGGGTATTGTTTGTTTTATTGCTGACTGAAGGAATGAGCAGTATAGTGTGGTTGTGACACTGTTAGGAGATGTGACAGTTAGGAGTCTGACAGGAGCATTGTTTTTTATGTCTCGCTGGTCACTGTGACAATTTTCACCGCTAGTGCAGTACAAAATAACGTCTAGTTGCTCAAGCCACATTACATGAAAACTGCAGTCCATTTTGATATTCGTGGTTCAGCGTCGCGAAGCACCGGCGTAGTGGAGACTCAATAGGATTTTTTTTGTCTTTGTTGTTCATGGGGTTTGGATTGAGTTAAAAGGGGGATGATTATGTATGGGGTTGACTGGAACCTTTTGCATTGGTTATTCCAGGATTTACCATGGCAGAAAGGTGCCAGTCAGCCAATCAGAATCTTCAATTCTCAGACCACACTGTATAATGGAAGATATGACTGGATGGTTGCCTACAAGGTGAGCCAGACAAGGGACAGAAGTGCTGATGGCTGGAGTAAAAAGCAATCTGGAAAAAAAAAGATCATGTCAAATTTTTTGCCTGACTTTTCTGCACTGCTGTTTTAATGTTTGTCATGAATATTTTATATTGACACAGTATGTCAGAAATGCAGAATGATTTAACAGATCTTTTCAGTTATATACATTGTGGTTCTTAATTTCCATTATATAATTTTTTAAAGCATTCACATGACTATATCATTTCATAATTAAACTCTGCTCAGTTTTTACAATTGACCAGATAACTAATATTTTTGTAGATTTCTGTTGTCTTTTGTAGGATTTTATTAGCTTTTCTATGAGGCCTATATAAAATGTTGAGATTTTCTGACTTCATACAGCATGTGTTATGACATTTTAATGCTCACTATGACAACAGACTATGATGTCACTAACACAGCCGTGTATGAGGTCAGTTAAGAACTGTCTGATATTTTTTTTTAAAGAGACAGTGGGACAAATACTTGCTAATATTACATATTTAAAAGTCAACATGATGAAGCCTAAAATCTAGAAAATAAAAAATGCAGTTGCTGTAAATACAATGGTTTTAAAAATATGTTTTTAGAAATAGTTGCTTTTTTAGTTATTTGACTACGACAAAAAAGAAAACATTAACCATAAACTGCTATCATTGCAAATCTAATTTAATCATGGTTCATCTATACTTGCTGCAGTTTCTTGTATCCTTATTACTTTTCATTTATTGTTATGTACTAATGTCTTACTGTATAGGTTATGTATGCTTTTTTTATCAACCTTCTTTGTGCTCACTGGCACAGTCGTGGAAGTACTTCATATCTGCCCACTGATTCCTCTCCAACCCCAGAACCCCACCCAGCATTCTACCAATAGCCAGACCAGCAGCTCCCCAAAGGGAGAGATGGCATCTACCTGTGGTCCTGGCTGAGACTTAGTCCTGACATCATTCTGGTGGGATGAGGCTGTGGCACTAATGCATCATGTTGCACTGGCTGACAGAGGGATTTCTTCTCTTAGGTGTCCATCCCAGAGGAATGGACGTGCAGTGCCATCCAGGCATGCCTGTGGGTACTCCCAAGCACTATACACTGACATCTGCCAATGTCTTCACCCGGTTGTCATGGCCGATGGCTACCCTACACCTAGCCTCTGCCAGGAGTTTGCAGGACACCGGCCATTGCACTCCATCCTCCCTGGTGAAAACAAGCAGTCCATTGGATGCCCATCTTATAGTACCTCTCTCCCCCAGCTGGCCCTCTGATGCTCCAGTCTCATTACCAATCCTAGGTTGTCAGCGTCATGAGTGGTTAGTACTGTTGCTGCATAAGAAGGTCAGCCAGGGTATGCATGCTTGATGTAAAAGAGTGAATGTGTTTCTGTTGTCACCCTAGACCTACAGAGATAAAACATTTTAAAAGAATCAATAAATAATATACATATACCATTTATGTCTGTATTTTGTTTGCCTCAAGCCTTTAAAGGAAGTATGATTCTTTTGGAAGAAAAAGTACTCATTCTCATTTGCAGTTGATGGAGGTGCACAGCTGGGTGCAAAGAGGCTGTCTGTTGCAGCACCATGAAAAATTGCTATACACAAATGTTTGACTTCGTGACCAGTGGGAAGAGACTTACCAGTGACAAATGTGTGATGCAAATCACTTTTCCAGGAGTCAGTGTGTGCAAACAAGGATTGCAGTAGCTAACATGCTGACTTGTGATAGCCACAATAGTCTGGCAATGGTAGAAGTGTGTGGGTACTTTTTTTAAAATACTTGCTGAGTATTCATAATTGGCATCCTCAGATACTCAGAAGTGAGTTCTTTGTACTCAGCCTAAAATTAGTTGAAAATTTTAAAAACAAAGTCCCTCCCTAGTTGGCAGCTCTATTCCCTTATCCACATTCTCCCTGTCCTACAACAGTCTGAATTACAAATAGAAATCAGTATCAGGAGCTAACAGCATATTTTAAAATAATCTATTCTCCCTAGCCTAAACCACTAGACCCTAAAGGGTCATTTAAAACAGTGCACCCCCCCCAACCACTGACATATGAATTGAAGGCCAAAAGTATTCCAAAACCATGGCTAGTTCAATCAGTTCCCCTTTCTCCCTAACCCAGAGTACACCTTATCAAGTTGCTTAAAACAACTATAAGAGCATCAGGAATGAGCCATAATGAACAGAGGGTGTCACTGACAAAGCTACTGTTGGTAGATTTATTGCCTAGTATCATCAATGACATGCACCACTCTTCCCCCTCCCTGATGCATGTGCCTCCCTTTATAGAGGTCAGATGACTATATCAAGCTATTGTGGAAGACACACTGCAGGTAAGAGAAGGGGAAGCAATTGAACTAGCCAGAATCTTTAACTTCCATTAGTCCACTAAACTGTGGATCAGGGGTCAGACAGAAGGGGGTCTCACTCCTATAAAATGACACTTTGAGGCATTGGGTGGGGGGGGGATTGAAAAGGGGGTATTATTTTAAAAGATGTCAGTTTCTGTCACAGTGCAAGGCACCATGCATTTTTCTTATTAATTTAGATTATGGGAGGATGGGAAAGGAGGTTAAGGGATGGAAATCACTGAGGTAGGTGAGAGGATGGCTATGGAACTAGTGCTGGCCGCTTAGAAAGGGCCATAGTTTTTTTTTTATTATTTTATTCATTTTTTTAGTGTCCACAAATACTTTCCCTGAATGCACCACAGTGAGCAAAAATACTCACTGCTCTTATCTGAGTAGTGACTACTTTATCATTGCACTCTCCTCATGCCCCTTATGTTTCACAGTCTGGCATTACACACATTACACCTTGTGATTAGTAGCTGGTATTATTGCTGTATTTATCCTTGTACATTATGTATCTATGTAATATTTTGACATTTTGTCTTTGTATACCCAATTGTTCCTTGTATTACGTTTGCTATTTTATTGATAATTATGATTATTTTGTAACTCTCCCTGCTCCCTTTCCAGTGGTATGCACCTGGAATGACCTTAAGCATAATGTGCCTTTTCTGGTTACTACATTTTAAATAAATAAATTATTTAGGGAATTCTAGAATTAATATTTATTGCAAACCTGCTCCTAATCATTGATATAGTACTAGTAATCACATGTCACTCTACCATGTCCAGAACCCCCGGCAAAATGTGCTACCACCATAGTGTCCCCCCACTAACATGATCCTCTCCTGCAAGCCCATTTCTTGGTAGAGAATTGTCCATTTTCCCTTGTAGTGTCCTTCCAGCCCTGGTGGTCCATCAACCCACCTACCCACTCCCTGAGTCTTGACAGTTATTAGCATGCAGTGGACCCCCCTCCTTAATTCCATTTCCTACCACCAATATTGCAATATTTGCAATGATCTTTGTCCCTTTCCAGGTCCTAGAAACACCATTTCGGCTTTGTCATAGTCCCTACCATCTGCCTCAAGTAAGCAATAGCACATGTCAGGGTGTGCAGTAGTGCTTCATTGCCAGATGCCCTGGATGGGTTGTGAGTCATGAGGCACAACTGAGTGCCTTCAACCACCTATAAAGTGCAATAATTTAGGACATACCCACACACCCTATAGTGAGTTATTGTGCTTCCAAAATGGTTTCAAAGCTAAAAAAAGAAAACAGGAAAAAAGAAAGTGAAATTTGAACCATGTGGTAATATAAAATTAATGCACATCCATGTGATCAGCTTTGACCAATCAGACTGATTGTTCAACCCAATCCAGTTTATAAAAAGTTCTGAGGCACAGGATTTTTCAAAACTCTATGGCCGTGTTAGCGAGGGTTACAATGTGCTCTGAATTGGCCCACATGCCATTAGAATGGTGTCCCCTGCCCCTCCCCCCCACACACAGTTGTAGTTGGTTCAGCGATTTGACAGAGAAAGGCTTGTAAATTGTTAATTGTAGCTAAAATGTTCACCCTTGGTAGACTCCATCCTTGGTCAGTGAAATAATCAGTTTTTAAAAGTTTATTAAAACTAGCTACCATACATTACTTTTGCTCTCTTTAACATTCACTAATTAGCTTTTGAAGCCCTTTTGCAAGCAACACTCATGAATTATTGAATTTGCTGATTAATCAGGCCCTGTGTTCAACTAACAACCAAAGAACATCAGCGTTGCTCTAGATGCATGTAGTCTGTCAAAATGAAAGACAGATCAGTAAACCATTTTTAGTTCCATAATGGCATTGCTTTTATCTACTAAATGATACATTTGACGAAGCTGTTAAATTAGAAAAGTTGAATGACTCAGAAAAAAAAATCAGTTTTCCAGGAGCCCTAGATTTTCTTGAATAGTGATTCATTTTTTTCATGAAATATTCAGTACTGTTCTTTTAGGTATATTTAGAGAGTAGGTGGATACATAATTGGGTTTTTATAAAACTATAAATGAGAATGTGAAAAACTGTATACTGTTGCATCGACTAAGTTTTTTCCATCAGCTCTTTTTCAACCATTCTGTCTGAGTGTTCTTGGCTGGCAAGTTAAAGTTATAACTTGTTAGCATTTGTTCCATACCACCATCGACAATATTTTTGGAGGAAAATTATTCAGTCAGGTAAAATTTATAAATGTTACCAGGTACAGTAATATATTCAGATTTTGGGATATCAAACCCATGAAAGCTTTCCATTTGTTCAAACGTGGTTATAAAGCATAAGTTAGCATGACACCATATAAAGGGCTAGTGTACTGCTTAAAACTAATATGTTCTTAAAAGCAATCAACCATTTCCTTTTATATCTGAGGTACTTTTTCTTTACTCGTTGGTTAATTAGAAGATTGTGTACCTTATATTAGTAAGTGTGTTGTGTGGAACAACACTTTGCCTGGCAGCTGACATGTCTATGTCTGTCCCACCTATTACATCATGAACATCGTGACCACACTGACTGTAACATCATTGCTGCTTAGGAACAGCCCACTCAGTAGCTCACAAGGGCAATCACCTGTGATGTCACTGTCAGTGAGATTACAATGCAAATGAGGTACTGGGGGGGACTAGAGATAGATATATCAGCTGCCAGTCTGAGAGCTATTCCACACATCCAACACAATGTTATCACATAAAAAAACTTCTAATGAGCAAAAGGAAATAGAAAACTTCAGAAATAAAAAGTTTGAACTAACTAATTCTTAAAATGTGTATCATTTTCCTGTCTTGTCAGTTTTGGTTCCACTAGCTCTTTAAAGCACAGAAAACCATTAGATGCTGATTGGACTGTTGTATATACAAGTCCATTCTTATCCAAATGTAAATTTCTGTCTCTATTGGTGTCGCCAAAAGGAATCTATTGATATATTGTAAAATACAACCATTAAGGTAATGTAATAACTAAATCAAGTTCAAGTTATTTAATGGTCATTCGTCGAAAAGCTTTTATGATGATACACATTTAAAACATCAGTACTGAAATTCAATATGATAAATAGTGTTTTCTGAATTATAAAATATAGACAATATTTAAATGCAAACTGAAATGGTGAGGGGTCAGCACAATAATTTAATTATCATACAAAATACTGACAGAACAATTAAAAAAGGTTTGGTCTCACCAAAAAATTCTGTTTCACCATGCTATTGCACCCAAATCCATAAAGGAAAATGCAGGTCAGGAGGAAAGTTCACTGGGGAAACAGCGTGTGTATACACGGCAACAGCACTGATAAATTCGAAGTTTGTAAAGAAGGAGAATGCGTGCAAATCCTCCAGCTTCAGCTGCTGCTTAAGCAAATGTAGCATAAAAAACACAGAAGGCACAACTCCAAAAAATACAAATTTGCTGTGGAAAGATGCCACACATCAAATGCCACACACGCCACACATGCTGCAGAGTCTCCACATGGGAATCACGTCACACTTACGTATCGACCAATCAGTGGTCATCTTCAGAGCATATTTAAATGATATGAATTCCATGTTGCTAGCTATTACAATAACAAACTTTTCTATGTTTTAGGAATTTAAAGAAAGATAAGGATTGAGATTCAGATATACAGAGTTATTCACCACAGTGAGCATTTTATAGTTTTTATAAGAATCATTTATGGCAACCAGTATCTATTCAGGATAAAAATGATTACCTTGAGGTACATTCTGTTTCTTTATCATTCATAAACATGGTATGCATTATGGACATTTCATTCCAAAATCCAGTTTAAATGTTATGGGCATAAGGCACCTATATTGACAACTGTTAGCCATTCAATGACTTTTACCCTGCCTTTTCTCTGCTCCTGAGTTTGCTGGATTCTAAAGAAACATTGTAGTGCCTTAAGCTTTATTGCTTAGTGCTTACCAAGTTTCCTGTGTGCCTGCAAGTTTCAAAATCCTTTGTGAGCTGGCTACAATTTTTAAAATCCTTCCTTTGTCAGCTTGCAATTTGCATTGTGGCAGAAGGAAGAGGGGGTTGTTCTTCCCCCTGAAGCCGAACAGCTACACTGCAGCATCTTGGAACCAATCAGAGATGCACAGCATCAGTGCCATTTTCAAACTTAACTGTGGGGCTCCTATATAACGTCTGTCATTTCAGGCCGGTACATTGCCTGCGGCAGATCAACGAGGAACAACAGGGGTCAAGGGAGTGCCCAAGCAACCGTCTCACTCCCCTGCATCAATTGGAGAACTTGCCATGAATCAGGAGTAGCTAAAGAGGTTGAGGAAGCACTCGAGGAACCGTCTCCCTCCCCGTGCATCAACCGGAGAACTTGCGGTGGTCCAGGAAGAGCAATGTGGGTTGAGGGAATGTTTGAGGAACCGTCACCTTCCCCCTGCATTGACGGAAAATTTTGCAGCCCAGCCAGAGAGGAGCAACAGGGTCAAGGGAGCGCCTGTTGAATCACCACCCTTCCCCTTCACAAACCAGACACAACTCTTCTTGTCAATTTAAAGGAACAGATGGTAGAGTTCCTGGAGGCCCATGGTCTCCAAGATGAATGACAGCATGGGTTCATCTGTGGAAGATCATATCAAACGAACCTAGATGAATTCTATGTCTGGGTCACAAGGTCTCTGGATCAGGGGAAGCCGGTGGATGTCCTGTACCTTGACTTCAGTAAGGCATTTGACTTGGTGCCACACCATAGATTGTTGATGAAGCTGAGGAGCTTGAAGAAGTTACTAGGGTGGATTTGGGAATCTGTTAATGGATAGGTATCAGAGAGTGGTGGTTGGGGGCAGAGGTCTCGTCTCCCAGAAGGATCATTAGTGGGTTCCCCCAGGGATCAGTGTTGGGACTGGTCCTATTTAATGCATTCATCTCAGACACTGGGGGTTGGAATTAGGAGCAGGCTGAGTCTATTCACGGATGACTCCAAACTGGGAGCGGCAGTAGACAAGGAGGAGGGGAATAGGATGCTGCAAGAGGACTTGGAGACACTTGAACAGTGGTCACACACTTGGCAACTGAGGTTCAATGCCAAGAAGTGCAGTGTGCTCCACTGGGAACCAGGAACCCTGGGTATGACTACAGTTTTGATGGGGTAAAGCTGGTGGTCTCCAGGAAAGAAAAGGATCTTGGGGTGGCAATAGACACCAAAATAAATAATTCTGAGCAGTGTAGGAGGGCACCTGTGAAGGCAAATGGATGCTGGGGTCCATAGCCAGAGGGATAACATCAAGGAGGAGAGAGGTCCTACTGCCTCTGTACAACTGCCTGGTTAAGCCGCACCTGCAGTATTGTGTGCAGTTTTGGCACTCATACTTGAGGAGGGATGTAGCCCTTCTTAAGAGGGTCCAGAAGAGGGGATCAAGGATGACTCATGGCCTGAGGGACCTGTCCTATGAAAAGAGACTACAGAATTTGAACATGTACTCTATGGAGGAGAGGAGAGATGGGGGGATATGATACAGTTGAAGAAGGATGGAGCCACAAGGGTGCATAGCCTGAGATTAATGGGGGGAGGTTTAAGGGGCAGATGAGGTATCACTACTTCACTGAGAGGGTGATGGCACCCTGGAACTCATTGCCATTGGAGTTGGGGGGATGGAGACAGTAGTAGTATTCAAGAGAGGGTGGGACAGACATAAGGGTGTAGTCTGGGTGGGGGAGAGCGGGGTATGTATAGGGTCCACAGGGGGTCACAAAGTGGAGGGGGGCAGCTGCAGTGAGTGGACTGTAGGCTGTTACTCAAAAAGACTTGATAGACCACTGGGCTTGTTCTGCTGGCAATTTAGTATGTTAGTATGTAATTTAGGCAAGGGTAAAGTAATTGAATGACTTTTACCCTGCCTTTTCTCTGCTCCTGATTTTGCTGGATTCTAACATAAAGTTGCAGTGCCTTAAGCTCTATTGCTTAGTTTTGACAGAGTTTTCTGTGTGTCTGCAAGTTTCAAAATCCTTTGTGAGCTGGCTGCAATTTTCAAAACCCTTCCTTTGTGAGCTTGTAATTTGCATTGAGGCAGAAGGTGGAGGGGGTTGGTTTTCCCCTCAAAGCTCAATGGCTACACTGCGGCATCTTGGAACCAATCAGAGATGCACAGCATAGATGCCATTTTCAATCTTAACTGTGGGGCTCCTATGTAACGTTGGTGATTTCAGTCCAGTGCATGACCAGTGAGGAGCAACAGGTGTCATGAAAGCACCCGAGAAACCATCTCCTTCCCCCTGCATCAACAGGAGAGCTTGCGGCAGATCAGGAGGAGCAATAGAGGTTAAAGAAATGCTCGTTGCATCAACTGGAGAACTTGTGGTGGACCAGGAGGAGCAATGGGGGTTGAGGGAATGTTTGAGGAACCGTCATCCTCCCCCTGCATTGACGGAAAATTTTGTGGCCTGACCAGTGAGGAGCAATGGGGTTAAGGAAACGCAGGTTGAACCAAGACCCTCCCCCTTCATAAACCAGATACAACTCTTCTTGTCAATTTAGGTAAGGGTAAAGTAATTGAATGACTTTTACTGTGCCTTTTCTCTGCTCCAAATTTTCTGGATTCTAAAGTAAAGTTGTAGTGCCTTAAGCTCTATTGCTTAGTGCTTACTGAGTTACCTGGGTGCCGCAAGTTTCAAAATCCTTTGTGAATTGGCTGCAGTTTTCAAAATCCTTCCTTTGTGATCTTGTAATTTATTTTCAAAATCATTCCTTTGTGAGCTTGTAATTTGTCCCACCCACCTTCCCCACCCTCCTCACCCCTCCACTCTTTAAATGGACCTGTTGCCCAAAAGGCTGTGCCCATATATACCAGGAGGAAACTATATAGGTGGATTCTGAGTATTCAAAAAATAAAGAAAAAGAGGGATACTAGACCTTGTAATTTGCTCTAGTGGTGTAAAGCAGAGCAGAAAGATGTTAACTAATTTAACCTATAACTACTGTACTAGCCTCACAGACCTCTGGAAGGGTTAAGGAAAGGTTGAACAGAATTATGGCTCAGTGTTCAGTATATAGAACCTTCTGCTGTATAGCTGCCACAAAAGTCTCCTCCCACTTACCCCAAGGACCAACCTTACTAACTGCCCTTGTGGTGATCTTCTGTGCCAAATTATCTGATTATTACTTAGGTGCTGGTAGAGCTGGTAGGGTCCTCAAACATTTGGGGATATAACATTTCTTCACTCAGTTATCCTACCATGAAAGTTCTAAAATGTTTCTGGGTGGGTATCCCGTGAGTATAGCGACTTAATATGGGTGGCCATCAAAATGGTGACTCATATTCAGTGCTATCCTCATGAGCTACCCTTCAAGGGGAGTGACCCTACATAAAGACAAGTGTAGGGAACAGCTACCAGAAGGGGAGGAAAGCAAGGGGAAGGGGAGGGATAGGGAAGGGTTTTCTAGGGGAGTGGTGTACCTGCTGCAGCTGAGCTAGCCATGTGGCATGGTGGTGTGGGTGGCTATCTATGGCTCAGCAGGTACTGAGTTCGAGGCTGGGGACTGGGAAGGTAGGAATGTTGACACTGTCTGCAGCTGCGGGACTTCATTTTTTTTTTAAGTGCAGACTGTGCCCCCTCCCCAACATGCACCCCCCCCCCGGAGTTGAGAATCTAAAATCAGGGGGGTGCGGGGGAACTAACCCCCCCACAAAAATACTTATTTTTTTGCCGGATGTTGGGTCTGTGGCAAGTGTATATTGCCGATTTGCTTTTCAGCGATATAGACTCACCATAATAGTGATCACTATTTTGCGATCGCTATTATGACGCAGAACCCTCTGGATGTGTTACTGGGTAGTACCTATATCCTGGTAGTCAATTACTGATTAATATTAAGCAGGATGCCAGACAACCCACTGATTCCCTGTATGCCCATTTTTCAAGTGATTACCCCCACGACAACCTCAACCCCACCCTTATTACCCTGTTTGGACTCAGAAAAGGGGGGAATTGCTATATGTGTATGGTATATCTAAGGATCCGCAAACTCCAGATCTTACCCCCCAGGGCTGTTCTTCAAAATACTGATGATTATAAAGCTGTTACTAGCTAGGGACATCAAATCAAATCCAGGTCCTCCTGGTACTAATGTTCCAGCTATGGTACCCTCCCTGCCCATCTGGGCCAATGCGAAAGGTTTGAAACTAGTTCATATGAATATTGACAGCCTCTGACCTAAAATGCATGAACTCGAAGCCTGGGTAGACCTGTATTCTCCTGATATAATAGCCATTTCTGTAACCTAGCTTAAACGTAATATTAAAATGCATGAAATAGAGCTTCATGGGTTCAAGTCATTTAAGCAAGATAGATGTGAAAAAAAGGGTGGAGTAGTTATTATCTATGAAAATTCATCCCTAAATATTTCCCTGGTAGCAACACCTGCCCTTGCTCATTTGGACTGTGAGGTGGTGTTCATCAAACTCCTGCTAGGTTGGACTAAGCCCGTGTTAATAGGTTGTGTCTACAACCCACCTAAGATTGCAATAAATGCTTTAAAGAACATTCTTTCTTTTTTTTGTGAACTTTATTTATTCTCCTCTATGGGCCAGGCATCCTTCTGGAGTGCTCTCTTGATGGGATTTCTACTCCCTGCCTGAACCCAATTCTCGGAGAGACTCCTCCGACTACTCAGGCAGACCTAGCCTCTTGGCTCACCCCTCCAGGATAGGTCCATTCTCCCCTAATGGCCTATCTGTAAGTTAGAGAGGCCTTACCTGGGTGCCAGGTCGGATCTGGAGTCCTCTGAGTAGGTGGGCCAGTGATGGGATGTGAGTCCTGCCCCTGGAGCCCCTATCATCTCCACAGTCCATGGCAGGGTTTTTCTTGTTACATTTTTTCCCCTGGGAGTGCAGCGTGCACTGATGTCTGAGCACGACTGCCCTGCTGACATCTGTCGCACTCCTCCCCTTACATCAGCTGGTGCACCTGTGCTACCCTCGATCTCCATTGGAGGTCACTAGGACACTGAGCAGCCCCAGAACCCTCACCAGGGAGAGGAGAGCTGTCCTCCAGAAGCTCCATCCTCTCCTTCCCCTGCCAACCCCCGGCTACCCGAGTTCATTCCTGAACCCAGGTAGCCGGCATGGCGCGAGGTGCGGCATCCAGCACCTCAACCCTCAGCACCACCGGGCTGGACCCCCAGAACCTTCTTGACTTGAGACTATTCCAGTTTCAACACATGCTCCTTCCTTGGAACTCTATCGGCAGTGGATTGGACCCAAATCAAGCTCGCTCCCAGTTTGGGTAAAGCCCTTGATTTCTTTATCAAGAACTTCCTTTCAGCCACAAATAGGTATGCCTCTTTAAACAAATTAGAATCAAAGGACAGCATTCTAGTTGGCTGACCCAAGAACTGAAAAAACTAATGAGGGAGAAAGCTAGGGCAATGGGTAGGTTCAAGTCCACAAATATGACAAAGGACAGGGTGAACTATAGAGAACTTAGAAATAAGTGTAAAAAGGAGTTCAAATTTGCCAAAAGATAGTACCTCTAGAAATTGTAAACCAAGACTCTTTCTGACTCTAAAAAAAATTCTGGTCCCAAATTAATACTCTCCTCAAGGGGTATTCCACCCAGAATGAATATGATATTGTTGCTGATGGTGTCCACCATGCAAACCTGCAGGACTCCACTAATGCATTTAATGCATTTCTTGCTGACCTGGGTAAATTTAAAACCCATCCCTTCAGCTCCCCCCCCCCCAGGATTGCTTATCAAACCCTCCTGTCACCCAGTTTTCATTTCAAACTTGTTTCTCAATCCAAGGTCCTAAAGCTACTAAGGAAAATTAAAACCATGGATTTTTCTGGGTATGACAAACTGGAGCCCAGACTACATACCACCACAGTCCATGTCATTGCCACCCCAATCACTTGATTATTCTATAGGTCGCTGCTCAAAAGCAAAGTCCCCACAGTGTGGAAAGTTGCCCTGATCACCCCCATTCCTAAAAGACTGTCAAGTGAACTTGTTGAGAATTATAGACCAATATTCATGCTCTGCACTCTGAGCAAAGTGTTAGAGAGAACTGTGTATCAGCAAGTCCAAGATTACATCAAGCAGCACAACTTACTTACTTACAGCAAGGCAACATGTTTTTAGAAAAAATCATGGTACCAGCACAGCTCCAGTTAGCCTCACATCACATATCTTCTCAGCCCTACATAATGGCCTACAAACTGGTGCACTCTTTATAGACCTCACCAAGGCCTTCGATCTGGTAGACCATCACTTGCTTATCACAAAGCTGATATCCCTTGGTCTTGATAATCTCTCAGTATGGTGGTTCACAGACTACCTGCATGGAAGGTCACAAATTGTCAGATGGCTGGGTACTAACTCTGACAAATGCCCCATCCTGGATGGAGTCCTCCAGGGTTCAATTTTGGGCTCTCTTCTCTTTTCCTTATTTATTAATAACATGCCTAAGCACTGTAGAGGGGCCAAGGTGACCTTATATGTTGTTGATGCTGTACTGTATAGATCCTCACAGGATGCTGCCCTACTGAACCATCTACTCAGTCAAGAACTCTCTTTACTTGAAAATCAGTTTCAGACCAATTGGTTAGTTCTAAGTGGTAGAAAGACCAAGGCAATATTATTTGGACCTGAAAGCTTGGGCTCGGATAGTTCACATTTATTGTCTCCATCTCTTTCTAACAGTTCAAAGATTAAGGTGGTTAACTGTATCAAGTATTTAGGTGTGTTCATAGACCAAGACTGTACCTTTATGGGTCACATTGACCAACTAACCAAGACATTAAACAAGAACAAGAAGTTAGGTCTTCTATACAGCTTGAACCCATTCCTCACTCAGGAATCCAAATTAAAGGTAGCCACTGATATACTCTAGCCCACATTATTATATGGATCCGCAATGCTACACTCAGTTAGAAGCTCAGAGATGAAAAGGCTAAGAACCCTGTACCACAGGGTTGGATGCTTTGTTGTAGGGGCACCGCTGCTGGAGCACCATTGTAATGTGCTATGTTCACTAAACTGGCCTTCTCTCGAGGGCAGATTAGTGTATCCATCTCTGTGCCTTGCCTTTAAACTCCAGCAAAATAACACTCCCCCTAGCCTAACTGACGTGGTAACAGCCAAATGGAATGAAAGAACATTATAGTCCTCTGATGACCAGCTTCTCCATGTCCCCAGGATCAGGATTTCCCAGGAGCTCCAGTCATTTGCTGCATAGATACTATCCTTTTGGAACAACCTCCCTAATAGCCTCCAGGAATGCACCTTCCTTGGGGTCTTTAAGGAGGGTCTTAAGACCCACCCCTCTGCTCATGCTATCGCTGAGCTTCTAATAACTCTGCTGGAGGGCAACTCATATGGCTATGCCAGTTTCTTAGCATACTAATGCTCTCAGACTGGGAACTTTACCTGAATTCTGATTGTACTGTGTAATATGTACTGCTTCTGTTGTTGGTGTTAATTGTAATTGACTTGTCTGTTGTACCATTAATTGTGACCTTGATTGTATTGTCTGTACTGTTCAATATGCTCTGGTTTCCTGCTGTGTTTTTTTCTAGTTGTATGTAATTAATCCGGAGTCGCCCCTGAAAAGGGGACTGTAATGATTTCAGTGGGCCTACCCGGTTACCAAAATTTAAATAAAGTAAATGAAATAATAACATCCCAAAAATCCTGGGACATGAACTCTAATACACCGGGGATGAGATCTGGCCACCTGCAGCACCACAGTGACAGTCAAATAGTCCCTTAAAAAGAAGAAATTTCTATAAGAGATGCTATCAAATGGATAAGAGTTGTCCATATAACCTCTAGTACAAATGGATTACATTCAAAACAAGCATTTGTCAATGCTTAATGTTTGCTTATAACATGGGTACTGCAATATAACAAAAGTGATTAGTTAATAACTGTCAGATGACAGTACATTAATGTCTAATATACTCACGCTGAGGGTGAGCAGTCTGTTAGTTAGATCAGTACTTACAACTGTCACCGAGGGTGTCATTACTGTGCTAAAAATTCACTGTGACAGGCAGATATTTTTTTATTTCCTAAGTGAGTGATCCCCATTAATATAAGTCATGGAGTCTGTGAAGTACTGTGGCACAGACAGTGTAGGAACAGTGGCTGCAGTGTTATAAATGTGTACACAGTGACATTATTGTACAAAGTTATGGCACTGTTATCTCTGTAGCTGTGGCCGAGTGATTCCCCTCAGCCGCGCTGTGCAATGCTGTTTGTGTGCCTGTGCTTCCAACACTGACAGTGCAGTACTTAGTTTGCGAACAGTGTCAAACAGTTACCCACCCAGTCATGGTATGGGACACCTAACTAATGATTCAGTACATCAAAAACATCAGCATACGATTTGTTAAAAGGTACTACTACACAAGTATGTACACTCAATATGGTATTTAAAGTGGAACTGTGTAATGTCTTGCTGTTTCAGGACTAACATTGGTGTTGTGCACCTGTGTAGCTCAGAAAAGACCTCTGTCTCACAATAGTCTGCGATAATCCACTAGAGATTATTTAAGAAAGCAAAGTAACTATTCAGCTGAATTTTAAGATTGTAATTTATTCGTGGCATGAGTGGGGAACGGCAGTGGA
The DNA here is from genome assembly GCA_016271365.2 of Neoceratodus forsteri. Classification (NCBI taxonomy): domain Eukaryota; kingdom Metazoa; phylum Chordata; order Ceratodontiformes; family Ceratodontidae; genus Neoceratodus; species Neoceratodus forsteri. The sequence continues at coordinate 847,449,738 of CM028135.1, read as the reverse complement.
TCTCCCACTATATATTTTAACAGTGACCGTTGTGTCTCCGGCAAAAGCAAGAGAGCCATACCGGTGAGCTGAAAAGTGGCAGTGGATCACCTGATGGATCTCTTTCTCAATCTCTCAGTCTCTGTCGGTACTGAAGTAACAGACACCCCAGAGAGAGCAGCATGCTTGGGAGCAGCATATGGAGATGGGAAAGTGGACATGCTGCTACTGGGCAGCTGGGGGGACACTGTGTGTCAGAACAGTGTTTTTGCTTGTGAGGGACACAGTGCATTAAATTCTATCCTGCGCAAAGTGAGGGAGACATAGAAACAGAACAGCATGTGTGTGTTTCATGTTTTGCAGCAGAAATGTCAGAAATCACCTCCCTGCTATATTTGTGACATTTCTATATGCATAAGAGCAATGCAGTTGAGATGTTTTCTGATGGACTATTTTACAAGGTGGCAGGATACATGCACTTTTCAGCTATTTAAACAACAAAAAATACCTTTCTGGATACTTTTTTCTTCTTTAAGCATAGCCCATGTTATAAACACAATAACCCACTCTAGACTGTGTGGTTACTGAGGATTAATCAACATCCTGGGTGCTGTGAGGACACTCGGGCTTCGCCCTCATGCCTCACAATGCACCCAGGGTGTTGATTAATCCTAAGTAACCACACATTCTGTGATGGATTATTGCTTACTAATTGCATTGCTGTTGTACTGGGTCCTGCTTGTACACATTTTTGCTATATATTATAAAAAAGGTCTGAAAAATGAAGCTTTCTGATTGGCTGTAAATATTCTAACAGCCTTATGTCAATCTTTTATTAACTTATATGTAGAGCTTAATCATATGCTGATTAAAATTTACCACTATTTTAAAATAATTTTTAATATAATAGCAATAATGCACTCCCAGGGGTTATGCTAATGGTCAGTAAATCACCCTCTAGGGGCATGTGGCACTTGGCTACACTTCATGCCACATTACACCCCTAGAGGGTGATTAACAGATCATTAACATAACCTCTGTGAGTGCCTTATTGCTTAATTGACTCATGGTAGCTCAGATGACATGTATTATGTAATTTGCAATGGGGTTCAAGGTTTTATTTTCTGTTGAGCTCTGTTTTAGTCCCTCTCTGATAAACACTATGGGTGTCAACATTCAAAACCACCTTGAAATGGGTGTTTGTGGGATGCGCCTGTGTACTCCACAAATACCTATTTTGAAGTGAATTTGAACATTAACACCTATAGTGATCGTTAGAGAAGGACTAAAAAAGACCTCAACAGAAAAAAGTAGGCAAAATATTAAAAACAAAGACGTTATGGAATAAAAAAAATAAATTGAAATGAACGGGCTCACACTTCCCATTCATTTCAAAGTTTTTTTCTTTAGTTGATAACTTTTTTGTTTTGTAATATTTTTACCTAATTTGTTTTCTTTTTATCATGAGAAATTTTTATTAGGTTTCATTTTTCAGTAACAAATATCTGAAAACTTCATACAAACAGGTACGACACAAAAGTGTAAACATACTTGTGTTGCGCCACCAATGGGTGTGAAATGTTACACACTGCATAACTGATCAAAAAGTCAGCTACATATCTCTATCTATCCTCCAAATACAGAGGTGAGGCTGAACATCCTCTACACAAGAAACAATTTACCAGCTAGGCTTACTAACAGTATACTAAATGTCATTGGTCTCAGCTGTGAGGGAACTTAATCTCACCAATGCATTCCTTCCCTATTTATTTTAAAATTTGAAAACTAGAACAAAATAGGCATCCTTGAGAAGGGGGCTGTGTGTAGTGGATCAAGGCAGGTGTTAAAACAGTCAAGAAAGGGGGTTGCCAGGTGGAGTAGGAGGAACGAAACAAAGGTGTGAGTGTAGATAGGCATCTAATTTCTTCCCATACTTGGGCATCCGATGTAGGGTGAAGTAGGAGAGATGCTCAGAAATTGCCAGTCTAGCAAGTGCCATATGCCAGGTCAGTAGTGAAGGCAGGTGTAGTTGCCTCCATTTCGTAAGGATTGCTCCTTTGGCTTCCATCAGTGCTGTAATCACCCAACTCTGTGATGGGCCGGAGAGTGGGCCAAATGTGGAAGTGTCCCCAAGCAGCAACAAAGGGGACCTGGGTGATAGGCTGCAGCCTACAACTTTAAAGTGGTCTTTAAATATAGCCGCCCAGAAACTGGTGAGTGCCGGGCAGTGCCAGAGTACATGAAGCAGGTTAGCAGGACTGTGTTGGCATCTCCAGCACCGAGCATGTTGGAGAAGGCCTATAGTCTGTAACCTAGCTGGTGTGTGGTACCAGTGGAGCAATGTTTTAAGCTGTATCACCTGACTCCTAGTGTTCTTGTACCCTCTATGAGCATTCTGTAGGAGTCAGCTATAGTCCTCCACGGAGATGGATATCTGTGTATCTTGTTCCCACTTAGTTCTACATTTATCCATGTCATCAGGTTGGGCATCCCGCAACATGTGGTAAACCCTGCCTGCTATCCCTTTTAACTTACTTTGGAGATGCACTCTACTTAGCCACTCCCATGGCTGGACTCCTTTAAGGGGGATTTGAAAGAACCGAATAGCCTCGTGGATTTGGAGATATCTCTAAAATTCCTTCTTCAGAAGCAGATACTTCTCCTGCACCTGCAAGAAGGACATCAGTACCCCTGTGGAAGGGACAAGTAAGTCATCTAATAGGTGAATACCTGCATCTCACCAAGTGGGCCAATGTAAGGAGTTGCCATCTATCTGAATTAGGGTGTTCCTCCAGAGGGGTGTGAGCTTATATGGGAGTATCCAGGTAGACTTAGGGGTGTGGGTTAAAGACATGCCAGAGCACCAGGTGCCACAGGTATCCCTAATTATTGGAGTAGTCAGTGTAGCTGGGGGTTTCCCTGGTTGTAAGAGGGAACCTAGCCATGTACCCAGTGACAAATCAGTCTGTAAGGCTACCCAAATTGGGGTATTAACAGACTCCAGGAGGAGCCACCTAGTGGCCTGGGCAATCCTGTAACCCAGATAGTAGCTGTGAAATCATGGGAGTCCAAGGCCACCTCTGGACCAATGAGCTCAACTTGGTTCTATTGAAGCGAGAAGTTCTGACCTCCCAGAGAAAACTAGATATCACCTTATCCAAACTCTGGAATATTTTGGTGGTAACCCGTATTGGGAGATTATGGAAAAGGTATGAGATCTTTGGAAGGGTGAACATTGTCACTGCTTTCACCTGCCCCATCAAGGATAGTTTTAGTTTTAGCCATCTTTGCAGCTCTGTAGTTATAGAGGCCAGTAAAGGGGCATGGTTTATGTCCACCAAGTCCTTCCACAGAGTTGTTACAGTAATTCCCAGAGAGGAGAATCCCTGTGAAGTCCATACTATTGCTGTACCTTGCAAGCAGACCCTGGTGCAGGATAAGTTAAGAGGCGAGAGAATGGTTTTCTTTGGTTAATTAGCAGCCCTGAAAAGGATGCAAATTTTTGCAGGATCTCCAGAACAGGGGGAAGAGATTACACAGGGTTGACAATGGTCAAAAGCATATCATCAGCATATGCATTGACTAGATATTGCCTGCCCTGTACCCCTATGCCTGGTATGCCCGAGGAAGAGGTAAGTGTCCTTGTCAAGGGATCCAACTCTAACAGGAAGAGCAGGGGTAAAAAGGGGCAGCCCTGGCAGGTGCCTCTCTGTAGAGTGAAGGGGAAGGAAAGATCTGTATTAGTCAGAACTCTAGCCATGGGTGCAGCGCAAAGTGTGGTGATCCAGGTCCAGAAATAATCTCCAAAGCCATACACTTCTAGGACATAATGAAGACAATCCCATTCTACCAAGCTGAATGCTTAGGAGAAATCTATTGCAAGTGTTGCCATTGGAGTGGGGGAGTGTAAAGCATGCCACTTCAAATTCAGCACTGTGTGAAGATTATCTGCCCCACTCTTCCCTTTTTGGCAACCAGCTCAGGATGGGTGTATCAGGGAAGGAAGTACTCTCTCAAGTCTTTGGCCAAGACTTTGGACAATATCTTAGTGTCCACCCAGAAACTGGCCCAATCAAGTGGGTTTGAAGACTTTTTAGGGATAAGGGTGACACTGGCTTCATTCAGAGTAGGAGGAAGCTTCCCTTTTCAGTGGGCTGCCTACAAAGCAGTCGGGATGGGGGGATCTCCTCCAGTAGGAGCTGGTTTACCTCCACTGTCATGATATCCGCACCAGGGGCTTTCACTTTAGTCAGCTGAGAGAGAGTCGCTTTAAGTTCTGAAAGCAAAATGGGATCCTTCAGAGATCGAGTTTCTTCTGGTGTGAGGTGTGTGAAAGAGGTGGAACCCAAAAAGTCCATAATCTCACCATTCCCCTCAGGGGTCCCTGCAGATGCCCAGGAGCTATACAGTTCCTGATAGAAGTGTCTCATGGTTTCATTAATAAGACATGGGTGACTTACAGTATTTCTGGCCTTGTTTCTCAGGGCATGGATCTGCAAGGCAGCTTTCTGTTTTCTCAGATGGTAAGCCAGAAGTTTGCCTCCCTTATTGCCTGACTCCCAAGATTTGTGCTTGGCCCTTAGGAGCTGCCATTCTGCTTTATGCTGCAGTAAGGTGTTAATTCTGTACTTCAGCCCAGTTATAGAAGCAACAAGAGTAGGGGGCCTGGTGGTGCTTTTGAACTGCTCTTTCAGGTTGGATAGTTCCTGTTGCAGGTTATCCAGTTCAGCCTGACACTTTTTATTCTATGTTGTTGGTGATCCCTCAATTCAAGGATGATCTCTACCATGGTTCACTGATGGGTCCTGAGGTGGCTCAGTTATCCAATCCTAGAGCCACAGATTCATCCACAGAAATCGAAGATGTTTCCATGTGGGAGAGCTGCCCGCTGGCTGGGGGTTCTTTCTCTTTCCTTCCTACGCTCTCTCTTTTCAGCTTCGAGGGCAAGGCATTTCTCTTCGAAGCAGGCCCCCGCTTGATGGAAGTTCTGGCACCATTGAGATTGGTTGGTGGCCAGCTCCTCCCAGTTCATGATGTCCATATCTGTTTTCTTGAGATATGCATTCAGTGTGTCTTTGTAGCATTTCCTTTGACCACCATGGGATCTCTGGCCGTGACTGAGCTGGGAGAATAAAATATGTTAAGGGAGTTGAGAGTCGGGCATCTGTACACAGTGTCCAGTCCAGCGGAATTGATGTCTGAGGATCATTGCCTCAATGTTGGTGACATTGGCCTCAGCGAGAACACTGACATTAGTGCGGTGGTCTTCCCACTTGATGCAAAGGATTTTCTGGAGGCATCATTGGTGGTACCTTTCCAGGCTGTTTAGATGATGTTAGTAAGTCACCCAAGTTTCACATCCATGAAGAAGGGTAGGGATGATAACCGAACTGTATACGTAGATCTTATTGTATGAGGGTATGAGGTGGTATAAGAAATAATGCATCTCCTCAGGTATGCCTTAAATGCTTCCCAAACTGTACCTTCCTCTACCTCACCGGTACAGTTGGTCTGAAAGAAGGTTCTAGATTCATCCCTCATCCGGGAGCAAAACTCCTTGTCTTTAAGCAGTAGTGGATTACACCTCCACCTAGGGGAAGAGGGGTGAGTGCCTGGAGGGAGGCAATATACCGCAGTAGGGGCATGATCCAAAATAAGTATATTCTCAATTGAGGGATTGTATTCACCCTGAGCTGCTATTTTGTCAGCAAGCCAAACGCTGATATGACTGTGCATACCATGAACCAGAAAGAAGAATGGATAATCTCTCCCCGAGAGATTGTCCCTCTGCAAGAGGTCAGTCAGTTCCCATCCTTTCTGCATGTCCAGCAGTGCTGCCTTGGACTTAGGATGTGTTTTGGGGGTTGGTCGAGACTTGTCTATGAAGATGTCTGCCACCATATTGAAATCTCCCTCTACAAGAACCGGTTTGTCCTCCTCTCCAGCCTTAATGTCCACAAGGGCCGGCTTCCTTGGGGGGAAAAAGTCTTGGGTATCCTGGTTGGGACCAAAAATGTTCCCCACCACCACCTTTCCCCCAGGGAAGGCGAAATGAGCTACCAACCATTGACCCTGTTTGTCCATTCTTACACTTTCTTCTACCCAGGGGCAAGATTTATGGATCAGGATAGCTATGCCTCTTACCTTGAAAGAGGCGGAGCTACGTAAAATCTGACCTAACCAGTGTTTTTAAGCCTCATAACAGTTCTGGCAGTGAGGTGTGTTTCCTGGATCAAAGCCACATCCATATGTAGAGGTTTCAGGTGTTGTAACACCTTGGTTCTATTGAGTGGGTGACTGAGTCCGTTAACATTCCAGGAAACACACCTCCACCCCTGTTGCATGTTGCTGATCATATTATCCAGTGATCAACACCCAGGTCCACTTACCTCAAGTAGACTCCTACCACAGGTCTAACTTCTTGGGCTATATGACTGTCCATTTCACACCGCAGGTGGGCCAGGGGAGCCTACATCTGAGGGCCTGAGTTCACCCCAGGGATGTCTAGTGTCTTCAAGGTGTAGAAGCTATGACAAAGGGAAAAAATACAAAACAAGTCAGAAAAGATAATACCGTGACCTCAGCTTGCTCACTAAAGGCCCTAAGGGTAACGTGCTGTGCTGAGACTCAGGTTCTTACTGGTAAATATAGCTGATAATAGATAAAATATATGGTTCAGGTCCAAACAGACCACAACAATTAGAAATGCTGAACAACATTAGATTAAGAAATATAACAGTTACTAGTAAGTCTGGCTCCAGAAGTATATCCCCAATAAACTAAGGGGATACTACCTCTCAGACTGCTAAACAGCTGACACTGATTGGTGCTGCACCAAGAAACGATGATATCATCAAGGAAACTAAGGTTATAGTGCTATTGAAAATCAAGGTGAACCCTACGTGTTTCAGCTGCACAGCCTTAGCACCTAAAAGGGGGGTTAAGTACCTTTTTTGGAAATCAGTACCTGGACTACCTCAGACCTTTTTGAAAAAGGCCTGTGGTGTCATAAGTAGGCAATGGTCTGAGGGAAGGGGAGAGCAAACTCCCCCCATCAGTACAAACTAAATATGGTTTGTTCAAAGTATGCTGTATGTAAGAATCAGTGCAAGCCCAGTCCCTAAACACACATAGGCCATCTCCTCCCCTCACCCCCGGATGGGGGGGATTGAGTATTGCCAGAGAGGTGCAGCAGATAGAGTGAGATCTGGGGTAAAAAAGGTAGATTGGAGTCAGCTGACCCTAGAGAGGAGACCTGCCAACCTTGACTGAAATGCCAATGGCAAGGCTAGTATGGGCAGGGGGGAGGGGGATGGTGACTTGGGGCCTTCAAGGCTTTTAGTGTCTACCTCGTGCCCAAATATGCACCAGAAGGAAAACAAAGGAGGGATGCGAAGGGGGAGAGACCAGGATGGAAAGGTGCTGAATACTCCAAGAGTTCTGAGGATCCAGGGCATCACCCCTGGGAGCAAACATTCAGAACATAGTATGGAAATTGTAGTGAGCTGGGTTGTCCATGTGTGCCTGTATCCTAACAAGAAGCAAAATGTTTGTCTCTCACTCTTGATATTCCTGGTTTCCCTCAATCACCCTTAGATGGGTAGGTAATAGGATCCAAACCTTCCCTCATAGTGAGGGGTCACCTGGAATCGGATGACAAAAGACAGAGGAGGGGGATCTTCCCAGTGAAGCTACTGTCCTGGAGTTCAGGAGAAAACTGGAAGTGGGGAGGAGGCTGGAAAGTAGTAACCAGCGGCAGTGCAGCAGTATAACAGTTGGGGTTTGGGGATAGTGAAGTTTGAAGGGAGAGGCAGAGGGGAGGAGAGCGATGTTGCTGCCAAGTATCCTCGCAAGTGATTGTTACCCTTAACCCTAGAAGAGAAATAGCAACATTTAGCAATACAAAACAAAAACAGAATACTAATCCTTAGCAACTAGCAGTTATGCATTAATCCTGGAGCCAAATGGGTCCCACTCAGCCGTCCTCATCTTCCCAAAAGGATGTCTTCTCACAAGTGGACGTGGTGTCCATCTCAGCAAAGGAGCACAGGTCAGGGTGGAAGGGACCAGTCTGGGGCTCTGAACAGTTCACAGCCTCCATATCTTCTACCAAGTCCCCTGAGTCATCAGCCCCAATGATCAGAGAAAGTGCTGCCGATGTTTCTTCTATGTTTGCAGTTTTGGGAGTTTCATCTTCTTTCTCACTGGATAAGTCATCCCTAGGCATCTTAACAGATAGGGATACTGGAAAAAGTTGGGGGTGGCAGTTTCTCCCAGTGTGGCTTCTGGAGCAGTGCCATGGTCTTTGCTATCTAGGGCTACTTTGACACTGCATCCTACCCTTCGCATCTGTCTGAGGAGCAGGCAACATTGGATGAGGGGTTGGGGTTTGGGAGCTGAAGGGACTAAAGCATTAGGGCAGGCAGATGTCTGTATGGGACCAGATCCTCCATGTTCTCTTCCTCTCAGATGCTGAAGGCTGGGATTTTTGTTCTGCCTGTTTCTATGGGTTCACCTGCTGACCAGAGGCTTCTGGGGGTTGTAGGCTGAATCTGCAGGTTTGGCCAGCACTTTTTTGCCCAGCTAATTATGTCCTAAGGAGTGATGGCCATCATCTCCTTACCATCCTATGAGACCAGCAAGTTTGACAGTACTTTGAAATTATATTTAAATCCCAGTTCCCTGACCTGAGCTTTATTAGGGCTGAAAGCCTTTCTCTTGGAGGCAACCTCATGGCTAAAGTCCCTGTAAAATGAGATACATGTGCCTCTCCAGAGTATATCCCCCATGCCTCTCACAGCCCTCAGAACTTGCTTCTTGACAGAATATTGCATGATATATGCAATTATAGGGCACAGGGAGGCAGTATAGCACCATTGGTTAAGACTCTGAGCTGCAAATCTGGAGACCTGGGTTTGAATTCCACAGCCCCCTCTTGCATACTGTGTGACCCTGAGCAAGTCATTTAACTTCCCTGTACTTCTAGATCACACCTGTAAACAAGATTTCAGCTTAGTGTGCTGCTTCTGGTTAAACAATTGAAAAAACGGGGGGGGGGCTCCTGGGGGAGCCGCATGACCCTTGGCCCTATGAGCCCTCTCCACATCAACAGATCCCCTCCATCTGTCTCCCAGGAGTCTGGGGATAAAATCATTTAGAAATGCCTCCATATTTGCCCCTTCCAGCCCCTTGGGTCACATTGACTATAAATGTTATTTTGGCATCCCTGGTTTTCCTGATCCTCAGCCCGCTCTCATAAATGCTGCATCTTTCAGTTCTGCTCAGTGAGGCTTTGAAGAATCTGTGCTGCTGCCATTCAAGTTTGTCTGAGCACTGCTTGGACACATTCATACGGTCCTCCAATTTGTGGACATCCTCCACATTCCCGGTCAGAGCTGCGTTTATGTTGCCCACCCTGGAAAGAATTTGAGTAATATAACTGAGAGAGTTTGTGACCAGAGCTGCTACAGCGATACTCGCAGTCAGATCCATTGTAGAGTGCTGCAGATACAACAGCCAGCCAATGGAGAAGCAGAGAACAACAGAAAGGTACATAGACCTAGTCCTTTGATAATACCTCCATTATGGAGTGAATCATGAGGAGGTAGAAATAGGTCTCAGGCTACTAAAAATCCTTATGCATGGTAGTGAATTTTGTGATCTCCTCCAGGATACAGAGCATGGCAAGTCTGCTACACCTGGCAGTGAGTCATAGATCACTGTGGTTCAAGGCTTGGCAGGTCAGCTCCTCATGGTCAGCCCCAGATCAGTAAGAACAATCTTACATCTTTCGAGCAAATTATCAGAGCCATATCCAGTTGAGTAAGGGCTTCTTAGTTATCGGGGGTGCTCTCATCATTTCCCCACATCAGGTATATGTGCAATAAATTCTAGAAACTCCAAATTAAACTCCTTTTGGTTCAGAGTGGTCAGAGTGAAGAAATTAAGCAGCCATCTTTCACAGTGGCTTAACCATGCCCCCAACCCCCAATTTGTTTTCTGTTAAGGTCCTTCTTAGTCCAACTCTAATGAACACTATGGGTGTCAATGTTCAAATCCACTCCAAAATGGATTATTTGTGGAGTATGTCTGCGTACTCCTGAAACATCCATTTCTAGGTGGATTTGAATGTTGACATCTGTAGAATTCATCAGAGAGGGACTTAAGATACCTCAACAGAAAAAAGAAGGTAAAAATATTAAAGAAACTAAAAAGTTATAAACCGAAGAAAAAAAAACATTGAAATGAATGGGCTCACACTTCCAGCTCATTTCAATGTTTTTTTTTTCTTTAGTTGAAAACCTTTTTGTTTTTAAAATTTGCACCTACTTTTTTCTGTCAAGGTCTTTTTTAGTCCCACTTTGATGAACACTAGGAGTGTCAGTGTTCACATTCACACCAAAGTGGGTGTTTACTATTCATCACAGATGGACTAAAAAACACCTTGACAGAAAAAAAAATCAAGTCCCTATTGCAATGTACACATTACATCTCATCTGGTCTATCTTCGGTTAATATATAGTAACAAGCATTTGTCAATGCCAAATGTTTGCTTGCTGGCATTGGCATTGGTAGTGTAGGAGATAGAGAGATGCATGATAGGAATGGCAGTGAAATATTGAACTGAAGCCAACTCCACCACCACCCTGCAGAGACTGACGGGCATTGGGGTGTACCTTTGGGTCGTCAGCCATAAGGCCCATGCCATTTCACCACACCCTGCCCTTCAGACACTGACAGGTGTCATGGTGTGCCTTGGGGTCTTTGAGCCTTACGCTCACCCCCATTCCATAAGGAAATATGGTGAGATGGGTACAGTATAGGACAATGGGGTGAATTTTGGGTCCGAAGAGTCCAAGGCACACCTTGATGCCTGTCACTGGCTGCAGGGTGTGGGTGTGGGTGGAATGGCATGAGCAATACAGGCAACAATCCCAAGTCACACCCCTGATGCTTGTCAGTCTCTACAGATTGGAGCATTAAGGTTGGAAACCCTAACGTCCCAGGCGTTTGTGGCATTTTCACTCCAAATTTTCAACATGTTTTTTTTGTGACCCCACCTCATGAACAGTGGCAATATCAGGTCATTAGCCGAAAGCTGATTTTGCACAGTGACTATGCCATTTGGCACCACAGGTGTGAAAACACATTTCAAACAGAATGTGAAAAATGACAGCTGTACTGTTCATGGGGAGGTGTGAAAAATGGCAATGTTGAAAATCTGGAGTGAAAATATAAAAAAAACTAGTGAAGTCACGAGTGTGCGTAGAACTGCACAATGCATACCCATAATGTAATTAGTCTAGGGATTTTTTACAGCAGATTGTCAACACAAGCATTTTGGAACCTCCGCTCATGAACAGTGTCACTGTGATTTTCTTAATCTGTCCCGAACACTGATTTCCCATAGCGACCGTGCATTTCTGCACAGAAAGTGTGAAAACACATTTTGGCCAGGGTGTGAAAAATGACAACTATACTGTTCATAAGGAAATGTGGAAAAATGCCAGTGTTGAAAATCTGAACTGAAAATATTACAAATTCGTGAACTTATGAGGATGCGTGGAAACTGTGCAATGCACGCTTGTAACACCATTATTTCATGGACTTTCGTCACCAAATTTTCAATATAGCAATTTTAAGACCTCTGCTCATGAAAAGTGTCACTGTGATTTTCTTACTCTGTCCCAAACAATGATTTCACACACTGACCACGCCATTGTGCACTACAAACACGAAAATACATTTTGGGCAAGATGTGAAAAATGACAGCTGTACTGCTCATAAGGCGGTGTGGTAAAATGGCAATGTTGAAAATCTGGAGTGAAAATAGTAAACATTCTCAAAGTTATGAGTGTGTGTAGGAACTAAGCAACACACACTCTTAAAGCAGTCATTTGGGAATTTTTTTACCAAATTTTCAACATAGTGTTTTGGGGCCACCATGAACTGTGACACTGTTGTTTCTACTCGTCCCGAAAGATGGTTCTGCCTAGTGACTATGAAATCACCTTTCAGGACTGAATAACAAAATGACAGTGGCTGAATTCATGAGGTGGGGTCCCAAGAACCCCATGTTGAAAATTTGGTGAACAAATTCCCCAAAATGACCGAGATATGCACCAAAGTTGAAAAAAAAACATTTATGTCATTATACAGCTTACCGGCATTTCTTTAGTTCGCAGTTGGCTTTAAAGAGTGCAGATGTGTTCCTGGTCCACCGAAGATCATCATGCTGGCCTCAGAGGTAAGTATGGGGTGAGGGGGTGGGGGGGGTGGGGTGAGAGGGTGGGCGCGGGTTGGAAAGGGGGTAAGAGAGTCAACGAGTGACCGTTTTCTTTTGTTCTAGGTGTTGTTTTTTTTTTATAAAGACAACGTGGGACTTTGGCCATGCTGGGGTGGGCTCCCAATGTGGCACCTGGAAGTTTGTTGGGAAGGGGGCAGTGGAGCCAATGGGGGATTGGGCAACATTTGGGCCACAGACTTTTGATATGCTGGGGTGGGATCCCAGTCTGGCACCTGGAAGTTTGCTTTTGGGGGGGCAGTGGAGCCAATGGGGGATTGGGCACCCCAGTCACTCATACAGTGTGTGGGGGTGGAGGGGAGCGCATGATCATGCTGTGGTGGCCTCCCAGCATGCTACCTAGGTGTTCATAGGGGGGCTGGATCCAACAGGGATCAGAAACAAACTGTCTATGACTGTTCAGATGCAGTGCTGATGTGTAGGCAATTTGCATACTGCCGATGACAGTATGCAAATTGTCTGCCGACGGCAGTATGCAAATTGCCTACACATTACCACCACTGATTGTAGCGGTGGTTTTCTCAGAACTGTACAGCACTGCATCTGAACGGCTGTCATAGACAGCTCAGACATTCATTGGTGCAATGTGGCTGCACCTGCAAAAAGGAGCAGGGCATTGGAAGTAGGGTTAGCACACCTACGAAAACTCTTATGGTGGCACTATATTTCTTGCACATGCGTGCAAGAAAAACATAAAAATGTGTACAAGCAGGACCTGGTACAACAGCAATGCAAGGGTGAACATTCAGCACTGACGAATGCTTGTGTTTTTTAATTCTAGTTACTCTGTTTTTGCACAAATCTGTAAGAGTCATTTCATGTCAATTCAGTATTTTTATGACTGCCAAGAGTCTCACAGATGATAACCAGCATAGACAAACTTTTTTATTTTCGCTATTTCAGAGAAGTTTCTCGCCAGATCTCAGTATTGTTTATGCCTGTTTAACCACGATGTTACACTGTATTTGTAGCAATAAATAGTTTTCACATTTGCAGAAACGTATGTCTTATACATACAGGATGAAACAGGTGTTGGAAGCAAATTTTTTTTAAGGTATCATACCTTTGTTTATGTCTATATATAAACACTGTATATACCTTTCTATCTACTTCCACCCCCCCATTCACTGGATCTCACCCTCACCATCACATCCATAAGTAAGTAATATGGTAAACTGTGGAAATTACAAATGTCTGGATGGCCTGGATCCACATCCTTGCTCCCCCCGGAGTTCTTGTGTCATTCACCACCGATAGTCTGTGCTGGTCTATGAAACTGGTAGCCTGTGTATTCAGTGACTGTGATTAAGCGCTTTCAAAAAGGCTGACTCAATTACAGCACTTTTACACAGGGCTACTGGGCAGGGAGGGTGACAGGATAGGAGGTTCGATGATTATAGTGACAGGATGTTGCTATATGTACACTAGTGTGGGGGGAGGGATCATACTGTGCGATGGGCAGAAGAGGAGGGAGGGTTTGTGGGGTATAATGCAGCAGTGGGCTGCTGAGCTGGGTGTGTGGCATGGTGGGTTAACTGCAGACTAGGGTTGGGAGGGTGCCGGGTTCGGTTCTGGGAACATGCTTGTTTTTTTGCACCGGTCCGGGAAATTTTATTTTTCTGTCTTTCTGCATCCCCCCCCCGACATGCCCCTTCCCCGGAGTTAAGAATCCTTTAGTAGGGGGGTACAGGGGTACGTAAAGTATGTACACTGCTGACAGACAAGACGCTACTGGTGGGGGGGGTGTTACATGGTAGTCAGACAATCTACTGCTGGTGAGAGTGGGAGGACTGGTTTGGCTAATGATAATGCCACTCAGCTGGTTGGTAGGTGGTGTCATGAAGATGAAAGAACTGAAGGCAGCCACTGTCTGATAGTCTCAGCTACCTCTTTTCAACTACACAAAGTTTCCATTCATCAACCAGCAGAGTAGCATCATGGTCAGCCTCCCTGATCATTGGACTGTCACTGTCAAGCCCATTGCAGGTTGATCTGCATTGGACCTTACGGTGACAAACTTCTGAAATTCAGTATCACAGCAATATGTTAATTTTGCGCAAGGGTAAGGGCGAGCATAAAAAGCATAAACCTTATTATCAGTGTATTGCAGTATTAGCTTTGAAGAGAGCACCTTTTATTTCCTCCATTGATAAGTACATCCTTTAACCAACTATCCCTTTTACCTTTAAACATTGGAAAGCGCAAAATTATATGTTTTAGATCCTCCATGACATCAAGACCACATCTGCAAAGTGGTGAAACACAATTGTTTTAATTTTTAATTTATTTATGTCTTTGATAACTGGGTGGGTGCACTGATCCAAAGGACCATTACCAGGCATGACCTGAACCACAGCATGGCACATTAAGCAATACAGGTGTGGAGGACAACAGTAAACAAAGGCCTCAACATGTGGTGCAGGAAATTACAGAACAAGGGGTCATTACATGAAGTGCAATTACATAACCCCCCCACATCCTCCTTTTTTGTTTGAAAAATAGATTACTGCTTTTATAAAGCTCATGTCTGACCTTGTATGGAAGGATCTAGACTTCTTATCCTCAAGATATGTTAGGTAGCATTCTCTACTGATGGTTTTCTTTATTACTTTATATGTAAGATAAACTATACTTTCAGAGAGCTATGCCAACTAATTTTGAGCTACTATTTCTCTACACCTCTGTTTGATATTTATAGCAATTTTCTCCTTAGGTCTCAGATAAATTTCATTTAATACATAACCAAGACTCAAAGGGAATATTAATTTCTTAATAAAGTCAAGATATCGGAACATGAAGGGCTCCCTATTCAGAGCCGGCCATATGTGCGCACAAATCAATGCACAGCAAAAAAAACATTGGGCCAGCCAGCTCTGATGTGATAGTCAAACAGAATGTGCAATTGGAACAGACCACACATTCTGCTTGAATATGGCACCCTGGATGCGCAGAGCACAGCAAGCATCTGCCATGTAAGTCACGGTGCATCCAGGGTGTGGGGCTAAAGATCGTCCATAGGGGAATGCGTGGCACATACCTGTATGCACCGCAGCCTCCATGGGTGATATTCAGCCCAAACATGCAAATGAGCCCATTGGGCATGCATGGCACAAAGGTGCCATTTGCATGCCCATTATGGGCTCATTTGTATGGCTGCGCCTGGCAGAATGCGCCAGACCAGCCTCTCCCCAGCCCCTATCAGTGTGTGGTTGCAAAAATAAAAGGTCCCCAATCCCATTTCCCCCCCTCCCCAGCCCTGATCTAAGTAAATACTTATTTACTTAAAGAAGTGCCCCGTTCCCTTTTCCATAGTGTTACAACCCCCCACTCTGGCCAGCCATGATCTGTGTAAATAAGAAAAGAAGTGCCCCAATTCCCTTTTCCACAGTGTAGTGTCCCCCTCCTCAGCCCCAATCACTGATGAAATAAATATACATCCCCACCCCATTTACATAGAGTGTCCCCCCCTCCCCAGCCCCTAACACCAATAAAATAAAAAATAAATTCCTCTGCCAATTTCCATCATGTAGTGCCCCCTGACCCCAGTCACCGATAAAATATAAATAATCCTCCAGCCCATTTCCGCGTTGTAGTGTCCCCCTTCACAGCACCAATCACCGATAAAATAAAACAAACACCCTCACCATTTATGTGGTGTTCCTCCCCAGCCCCAATCACTGATGAAATAAATATATACCCCCAGCCCGTTTCCATAGTGTAATGTCCCCCACTCCAGCCCTGATCACTGATAAAATAAAAATAAATCCCCCAGCCTGTTTCAATAGTGTATTGTCCTTCCTCCCTTGCCCTGATCACCGATATAAGTAAAATAAATCCCCAATCTCCCATTCCCTGGTGGCTAGTGGTATTCCCACCCCCCACTCCATTAGGCATTGACCCACCACCCTGATCCATTCATCCTAACCCATTCCAGTGACTGGCACAACCCTCCTCACTCTGCCATGGCCAGCCACTGACTGAGCAATGCCAGAGCATGTACAGTAATTAGTACATGCTCATTGGTTGTCTCCAACCACTGACTGTGTATTGTTTACTGTATGCAGTCTGGTATTGCTTAGTCGGTAGCTGGCCATGGCAGTGTGAGGAATGTTGTGCCAGTCATCAGTATGGGGTGGAATGGGGGAGCAGGGAGGTGGGTCAATGCCTAATGGGGGGGACCACTAGCCACCAGGGAATGGGGGATCATGGATTTATTTTACGTATATCGGTGATCGGGGCTGGGAAAGGGGGACAGGACACTATGGAAATGGGCTTGGGGATGTATATTTGTTTCTTCAGTGATTGGGGCTGGGAAGGGGGGACACTACACTATGGAAACTGACTGGGAGATTTATTTATATTTTATCGGTGACTGGGGCTGGGGAGAGGAAACACTACACTATGAAAATGGGCTGGGGATGTATATTTATTTAATCAGTGATTGGGGCTGACGAGGGGAGAACACTACACTGTGGAAATGGTCTGGAGGATTTATTTTTATTTTATTGGTGATTGAGGCTGGGGGGACCGTGTACCTTGCCCTAAACTGTGCGCAGGGAACCACCTGATCCTGTGCATAGTTAAAGTAGGGTTTCAAAAGTGTAACTATGCACTGGCACAGCTGGCCATAGTCATGCTGGGGGGGGTTCAATATTGTGATGCACGCATATGCATGAGGGACCCCTCATTTGCATAGGTGCATCACGATATTGTGCATAGTGGTGCAGTCAGGTGTGTAGGGCACATCGGTGGCCTTTGAATATGACAATGCCCCCCGATGGCCTATGCATGTCTGGAGATGTGCGGGGCATCCAGGGATGCCCTGCACATCTCGTCTGAATATGTGGGCTGATACCTCTGGTTCAATACTCCATTTACTCTTCAGTGCACATATTTGACTAAGGATATTCAGGCATTAGCAATAAATGAAGAAGAACAAACATTTATCAATGCCGATTATTTACTGCTTGCATTGCTGTTATACCAGGTCTTGCTTGTGCACATTTTTAGTATATATTTACCCAGGATAGAGCAGATGAGATACATTTCTCATGTTCAGTGTTTTCCTGCTTTTACACATTTTCAATTTAAATATTTACCCAGTATAGACCAGCTGAGAAGTAATCCTTAATTTTCAGTGTGCTCTCTTTGGCCCCAAAGTTCCAACGGTCTTTTTGTGACCAGACTTTATGATCAAGATAAGTGGAATTTTTTAAATTGCATCCAAAAGGTGATTTCGCAGTCTGACTATGAAAACAAGTTTCAGGGGGTATTTGAAAAATGACAACTGCCATGTTCCGGAGGTTGGGTAACCCAAGGGATATGTTGAACATTAGCCTTCAAAATCTCCATAAATAAAGTTATGAGTAAACGTTGGAACAGTTCAATATTTATTCATAACTTTCAACAGTCTTTTTACGACCACTCCCACTGAACATGACAGGTGTCATTTATAAAACAGTGGTTAAAATGTAATTTTGCGGCACAAGTGTGAAAACACATTTTAGCTAGGATTTGAAAAATGGCAGCTATCACTTTCCTGAGGTGGTTTGAAACAATGACTATGTTAAAGATTAAGGGGCAAAATACTGAAGATTAACAAAGTTATGAGTGTGCATTGAAAACATTCAACATACACTAATAACTGTGTTGTTTTTTAATATTTTTAACCCACATTTTCAACATAGTCTTCGTATGACCCCACCTCATGAAAAAGGGTGGAGAACATTTTCAAATCCTGCCCGAAAGGTGATTTCATGCCACAAATGTGAAAACACATTTTGATCAGGATTTGAAATATGACAGCTTTCACATTCATGTGGTGATGTGAAAAATGGGTATGTTGAAAATTTGGGGACAAAATACAGAAAATTACCAAAGTTACAAGCATGCACTGAACATTTTCAATGTATGCTCATAACATTATTTTTTTTAAATATTTGTACCCAACTGCTCAACATAGCCTTCTTATGACCCCTCATCATTAACAAGGGAAGAATAAATGTTCAAATCCTGCCCGAAAGTTAATTTCACAAAGCAACCACAAAATCATCTTTTGGGATGGATTTGCATAATTTCACCACCCTTGTTCATGAGGTGGGGTCACAAAATGGTCATGTTGAAAATCTGGGGAAAAATATTTAAAAATGACTAAGCTATTAGGGCAAGTTCAAACCCATTGAAATACTGTACATTGAACTGCATACCTGATTTCCTCAATTCCCAGTCTGGCACTGAAAAGTGAAAACATGCCTCTGGTCCAGAGAGGATTAGGGCATTGGACCCCCAGTAGGTAAGCACAGGATAGGGTGGTGTGGAGTGTGGGGTGGTGGTTGCTGAGTGGCAGGGTCAGGTGGGGGAGGATAATGGTGGCGGAGGCCCAACAGCGGCAACAGACATTGATGGACAGTTTTCTTTTTTACCCGGTATATAAAAATGAAAGAAAGACTATAAGAAATGGTTTTCTTTAGTTCAGGTACCAGCACTGGGGATCAGTCTCCCTAGTGTCAGTGTTATGTTTGACAGCACCGCGAAGGCCTCCTGGGGTGCGGTACAATGAAAACAGGAGGGGTGGAGGTACTAGCCAGCACTAGGGATGGGCACCCCATGTCTGAAAATTAAGAAGGAAGGGGTAGGAGGGATTTTTTTTTGTAAACTTTATTTATAACCAGTTTTCCAGTTCCAGCTTTTACATCAGACAGAATATCAAAACATGTCCATTTTGCCAAATAATGAAGGGAGACAAAATACAAAAGTTTATGCAGAACGGAACAAAAAAATTGCTCACTTAGTGTCCCAGTGTTCCTTAACTGCTTAAGAAATCCTGCATCAAGGCCCTCTAGCATTTGAGACTATAAGTACACCTGTTTAACAACTATCCTGTAGGATAACCTACTGATCTAGTGGTTAGAAAATATTCATTTTAAATTATACAATGGCAAGAAAGAATCCTGGCTTCTGATTGGTCAGTTGGCTGTCACAGCAGGGATGTTATCCTAGCATACCCTCCCTGCTGATTGTTTGTAGGATTTAGATCATTTGGATGATTAGGATGATGATCTTTTTCTCCTCTTAAGAAACAAATATATTTTTACACACTAACAAAAACATTTTTAAAGTAATTTTTTTATTATACAAAAACAAGCCATTGTATAATAGGAATAATGCCCTCCAGGGTGGGTGTTATGCTGGAATAACATCCCTTCTCGGTTTTTGGATGCCCTCACCCAGTGGCCTAGGGCCCAAGCACCCGAGATGGGATGTTATCCCAGCATAACACCCACCCTGGAGGGCATTATTCCTTTAATATCATCAGGGTAATATATATGATACATGGATATCTTGAAGGATAAAACAATCATCAAATCATAGCAGTAGGAATAAAAGTTGGAACATCAATGGACATCTCTATTAGATATATGACTGGCTGGCAGCATAGCTTAGAGGTTAGAGGAATGAGGTGTGAATGAGCTTGGTACATCCAGCAGACTTAGACCTGAGTTTGATTCTCACAACCTCCACTTACATACTGTATGACTCTGAGCAAGTCACTTAACTGCCCAGTGCTCCCAGGTCACCCCTGAAAACAGGCACTTGTGCCTAGTGGGCCTTACCCGGTTAAGACTAAAAAAAATTATATATGAATTATTCAAGAAATCACATCTAGGATTAGATCCCCCCAAATAAACTAAAAGGTTGTGAACCGTGGAGAAGCCAAAGAGGATTCCAGGCTGCCCCACATTTGTATATATATTTTCCCTCCTGTTTATTCACTGTATACTGTTTATGTTCTAATTTCATACAGTTTAGGAGAGACTGCCCCCACTGGGATGCCGTTGGGGCTCTCTCAGATCCCCAATGCTGTGTCAAAACCTATTTTGCCACTGCTATACCTAAATTCCACAAGGGGTGCTCCACCTTTCTGCCTCCACCTGCTCTCCTTGACAGCCACAACAGGATATGTCTTGGGTCCAGGTCTATTGAGAAACCCAACATCCTTCCCAACAGTGAGACTTTTTTCAGCAGAATGGATTAACTATCAGACATTCCAAGGTGAGATGGAAAAAGACACCCTTATCAGCCTTGCATTTGGGGCATAGATCTGTTTTATCTTTATCTATTTTGGTTGCCAACGTGGGTGTGAAGTAGGATCTATGACGAAAGTTAAAATGTATTACTCTGAGTGTATTGTTTTTGGCACACTCCATCCCCCTTTTCAAAACTTCAGTCCAGTCCTCCTCTGTTAGACCTTCCAGCAATATACAATATCCCTTTCTTATATCTTTTTCATTCCCTCCATAGGGTCAGACAGACCTCCCAGAAGAGCCCAGTATATTTTGGACATGGGCTTTGGCCTAGGTTGTTTACTTTCATGCAACAAGGCCTCCTCCATCAGGGATCATTTTAAGAATGATTGTGGGGCCAAGCCCCCTTGATCGCCAAATGCCCAAGCCCTAACCTGAAGATATGCAAACAAATGCTTAGGAGGGTGGAGAAACTCATGAGCAAGGCTTTGATATGTCTTAAATATCCCAGCTTCAAACTACTGGGAAACATTCAGCAGTCCCCTCATCATTTTCCAGTATGTCAGGGCCTCAAGAGTTGGGTGAGGAATAAGGTTTCCCTCCCAGAGTGCGTATCATATCAGGGCATCATGTGAAAGGATGGGAGGACACCCAAGTAACTTATGAGCCATTAGCCATGCTCTCTCAGTGGACCTCATGAAAGGTTCACAAGCAATTTGATGACTCTCTTATTTAGTGAGGAGGCCAGCATTGCATTATATAATGGTGCCTCGAAGGTCTGCTCCTCCAAAACTACCCACTTCCTCCCTGAAACACCCTCTGGCAGCAAATCCACCACAAACAACAACCAAGCAGCCAAATATTAAAGTCATAAATTTGGAAGTCCCAATCCCCCCTTAGAAAGCGGATGCCAAAGGATCTCCTGCTTGATCCTAGGTATTTGCCATTCCACAATAGGGAGGAAATGCAGCCCATAAGTGATTCAAATATTTATTTGGCACATGGCTAGGAAAAGCCTGAGACAAATATAGGCATTGAGGGAGCACACTCATCATAATTGGATTTACCTTTTCTATCAGCTTGAGCAGTAGAGACTGCCATCTATCACAATCCTCTCTAATTTTCTTTAGAAGGGGTTTATAGTTAAGTTCCTCCAACTTCGACAGAGTCCTGGAGAGCAGTATACCCAAATACTTGATTACTGTCACAGGAGGCAAGGAAACACCCCAACCTGAACAGGGGTAAGTCCCTCCTACAGGGGGGAGTCACTTGCATTTCAACCAATTCATTTTGTGGCCAGATAAGGGGCAATAGATTTTAAATACTTGTGTTAAATTGGGTAATACCCACTCTGGGTCATCTATAACCAACAAAATGTCATCTGCAAATAAAGAGATGACATGCTTCCTACCTCCCTTATGCAGTGTCAGTGGCTCAGTAGGTAGCACACTTGCCTCTGAGGCCGGGAGATCAGAGGGCTGTGGGTTCAGTTCCCATATTTGCACTTGGGTTAATATCCCAGTACTAACACTGTAGTGCAGCATAAGAGGGGTGCTGCACTTCTGAGGTGCCATCTTTTGGATGAGATGCTAAACCGAGGTCCCATCTGCCTGGATTGGTGGTAGTTCAGGTGGATGTTAAAGATCCCATGGCACTTATCGAAAAGAGTTGTTTTTTTTTAATTAAAATCATATATTGCATGCAAAGGTACAATCAAAAAGATTTATGTAAGTAAACAAAGCTTTTCCCTTTTTTTCCTTTTTCATCTTCAGTCTCTTGTGTAAACATAGTGTACAAGATTTATCTTATTTATATTTGATAAATATTTGAAAACCTTTCCACCATTGATAGACTTTATCACCGGGATAGTGTAATAAATCAGATTGATACACAGAGTTCATTGCTTGTGCTACTAAAAAAACTATACACTGGGTATGAAATCATTCTCTGGTAAAGCACCCACTAACATCAAGCTTGCCATAAATAATATCGCAAACAACATAGCAAAACCATATAAGTTTCAAGGTGCAGGTCAACCTTCTCCTTTGGAAAGAAGCCTAATACCAAAGTCTCAAAATTCAATAGCAATAACCAATCCATATTCCATTTAATACTTAAAAAAGACCGAAGAGGTTTAGAAAAGGAGCAATCAAAGAAAAAATGACTCATTGTCTCTTCTATATTGATGCATGCTGTATATGGGCAATTCCTGTCCGCTGAACTTTTGTGCTTTGCATTTCCTCTGATATTTAGCCTACCATGTACAGTAAGCCATAGAATTTCTCACACTGTATTAGGTACTCGTTTATTAGTCAATTGTTTTATAATTTGTGCGTTAAAAGCAGAAGGGCAATTCTTAAAGCTGGGCTCAGTAGGGTATAGCTGAGATAATAGTATATTATAGAAATTCTTCCTATTATTTTGCAAAATACATGATTGTGAAATGTTCCATTTAAATAGCTTCTGGGCAGCTGGTCAAAAATATTCAGGTAGCTGCAGTCGTGTATGTAGCTTCGTTGCAACCTCATGCCATACAGCTAAATAATGTTTTAGTACATGTTTCACTAAACAAATAACTCTAGCTGTTATACTGGAGATACTATACCAAACAGTATGGTAAATAAACAGAGAATGAAAGAAAAGCACTGGTTCAACCATACCCAATCCACCTTTCTCCTTACTTAAGTAAGTATAATAATGCTTAACTGGTTTCATTTTATTTCCCCAGAGCATTTGAAAAAATGTTTCCATAAACTGTAGTTTCCAAAGATATAGGAAGTGGAAAAATATAGGCCACATATTGCAATTAGGGAATAACAAATCATTTCAATATCTGGGTTCTCTTAAGTTTTGATAATTTCCAAAATTGCCATCTTCTAACCTTATTGTGAACTTTAGACAAAGCCACTTCCCAATTATTGAGAGGCAGATTGATTGTCCCATGGGTAATTCTAAAATTACTATCGGTTGTATTGTAAGGGTGAATCCGGATATTTGACATGAGGTAATATCCCAAGGGCCTATCAACAGCCCTTCGCGTTTAGCAATATTAAGTTTTGAATTAGATACTTTAGCATATCTCCGTAGTTTCATCCAAAAAAGAGGGAATTTGGTTATAATGTAAAAAAAAAAAACCCACATATGTCATCTGCATAGGCTTGTACAGAAAGATTGGCCAATTCATATGATTCTGTCAATCCATCCCATCTAGGCTTATCAGCCAGGCATCAAAGTAAAGGGTCAATAGAAAAAATATATAATAAAGGGCTTAAAGGACAACCCTGCCTAACACCTGTAAAGATAATAAAACCTTTTGTTATTTGACCTCTTATTAGTACTTTTACGAAAACATGGGAATATAATAGCTGTATGTGCTGAATTGCTGCTACGGGTATCCCATATTTAGCCAGTACAGAAAATAGAAAAAGCCTATCAACACGATTGAATGCTTTCTCTTGATCTACTGAAAGTATGCACCCCCTAGAGTTTTGCATAAGAAGAGTCTCAATGAAATCTCTAATAATAATAAGAGCATCTTGTATTCTTTTTATAGGGATACCACAAAATTGTTGTGCAGAGAGCACAAATGAAGCATAATTCTTGAGTCTAGAATTAAGAATGTGAGTAAGAATTCTATAATCTGAGTTTAGCAATATAATTGGCCTCCAGTTTTTAATATCAGCTCTATCTCCAGTTTTATATAAAAAAATTAATAAACCTTCTGAAAAAAAAATAGGAATTTTATTATTTTTAAAAAAGAACAGATAAATGGTCTGCAAAAAGATAAATATTTCTGTGATGAAAACTTTATAAAATTGGTTTGGTAGACCTGGTGAGGTATTAGTTTTAAGAGCTTTGATTGCCTCTGTAATTACATCTAAGGTCATGTTTTTAAGCAGTAAAAAAGCTTCATCAGGATATGTTGGAACTTCAATATTATGCAAATAATCTGCAATCTTTTGCTCAGAAGGGTCATCAATGGGTAACAGTGAGGAGTAGTGAGATTTGATTAAATCTTCTATATCTGAAATTTCTTGTATTCTATTTCCATCTAAATCCTGCATATACTCAATTGTCATATCATCATGAATTTTTTTTCAATCCTCATATGGGTCTCCTACGGGTGATTCCTGTGTACCACAAGAAAGCATTGCATGAATTGTGGAGGCTCTATTTATTATTTATTTATTTATTGAAAATGTTTCACCAGGAAAGGCATACTGAGCAAAAAGATGCTTGTCTTCTGGTGCGACCTGGGGGGAGGGGTTACAGAGGAGGCAGGTATACATATAATAGTTGAGTTTAGCAGTAGAGCAATACAGATAGCATACATAGTTGGGAGGGATTACATTTGAACTTGTTACATAAGGAGAACAGTACAGAACATAATCATCAAGGACAGGGTATACATATCATGGGTATACAACAAGGCAATACATGAATTACATGAGTGCCAGTAACAGAACTAGAGTGCCAGTATCAGAATTTGTGTGCCAGTAGCAGAACTTGAGCTGCAGCGAGATGCACCAAGCTGACAGTAGGAGTTGGAGAGTGAAGTTGGGGGGTTTGGGAGGAGTGGACTAGTAAACATTTGGTGTATAGTGGGGAGGGTTTAGGTGAGGTGGGAGGGGAGGAGAGTGGAGTTAGTAGCTGTGAGTAGGGCTGAAGAGCGTAGGTTAATTAGGAAGGCGTGAGAGAGAAGGGGGATGTTAGGAGAGAGAAGAGTGAGTAAGAGTGAGAGTGTAAGTGCGTAGGGCAGTATATCATACTGATAGGCTAACATATCTTTCTTTAATTTATTTATTTGTGATGAGTAGTTATATTTGGTAAAGTATGAAATAGTATAAAGATGTTGAAGTTGTTTCCAGAGTGAGAGATATTTAAAAAATCTGTTATTCCCTATTTATTTACTGTGATTACTAAACCATGTTTTTAAATCCAATTTAGTATCAGCCCACCATTCACCAGGGTCATTATATAGACATATAACTGATAATCTGGCAGATAATAGAGTTGTGATCACTTTCTTAACTTCAGGATTTGTAAGCAAGGAAACCTTCAGTTTCCATCGATTTTTAACTTTGTTCTCAAAGACTAAAATTGGTATACAAAATTTTAATAATAAGTGGTCTGAGAATTCAATGGGAATGATTTGAAAACTACCCTTAGGCAGTTCTGAGAAAGGAATAAATGATCAATAGTAGTTTTATAAGTACCCCTGGTATATGTAAAGTGAGAACCTGTGTTGTAAGTATTACAGTCTATAAGGTCTGCTGTTTTAATTACCGTACATAACATATTGAAATCACAATAATTTTTTTTCCTTTTTTCCCCACTGATTTGTTCCCTAGCTATGTCACAATTTAAGTCTTCTTCCAAATAAATCACGTAAGAGGTTACCAGGTATGGTTGAACTGTTCTTAAAAGGGATACTCTATCTGCTTTAGTCTGAGGTCCATATACATTGATGAAACAGTAAGCCATTGATTTCCATTTGCCATCTAACAGAAATAATCAACCGAGAATTAAATCTACTAATTGTATTAAAGAAAACTTATAAGATCCAAATAGAATGCCAACCCCATCTGCACAATCTTGGCCAAAAGACCAATAGGAAGGCCCCAAAATCCATTCCCTTTTAAATAATAATAACTGTTCTCTAGAACACATCCATGTTTCCTGTAGAAAAAAAATATCATAGTGGTTATCATGAACAAATGAAAAAACAGCTTGCCGCTTTATATTATTCAATATACTATGAATGTTTAGTGAACCTATAGAAAGGAAACCCATAAGTTTAGCAAGAGAATTACATCACATCTATTTTTTCAGCTTTTTCTTTTTTTTATTCTTATAATCCCCCTGGTCTATTCCTGTAGAAGCTGGCTACTGCCCACTGATTGGGAACCTAATTCTCTTGCTTCATGTCAGAATCACCATCTGGTAAAAACAGTGCTGCATAAGTATTGCTCATTTCAATTATAGCAGGACATTTCACTGTTACAGAAGGTTTTTGCCTATTAGTTCTTGAAGAACGCCACCTAGGCAGAGGCTGCAGGTCTCTGCTACTGGCAGGAACGTACCCTGAGGTGTTTGGCTCCTCATAGCATACAGGAGTTAGAAGTGGATCACCTAATGGCTCCTCACTAATAGGAGTCTCCTCTCTTTGTTGTTGAGGTTCTGAATCATGGAGAGCTAAAGATGGGAGGGGAATTTTGTATTGCAAATTCATGCTCCTCCTTCTGCAAGGAAACAGAAAGAGGATGGGGAACTGAAGTAAAGAAAGAAGGAGAGGGGTTGGTAGGGTGGGGTGGTTCAGTCTCAGATAAAGCAGAAGCAGAGTCTTGCTCTTACTGTATTAGCAGCTCTGGGCTGGCACAAGAGGTTTTGTTTCTAGCGGCCCAAGGGCACTCCCTAAAAACATGGCCATAATCCTCACACAAATCATACCTAGTATGTTTGGCACATTGCATAGCTATTTGCCCCACTTCTCCACAATTATCACAACGAGCCTGGTCACAAGTGCTGGATAAATGAGTTTTAGATCCACACTTATAACATGCTCTGGGTTGCCCTGCATAGAAACAGACCCCTCTGTCTCTTCCTAGCATAAATGAATTTGGGATGTGTTCCATCCCTGCATCAGTAGGCCTAAGCTTGACCTTATATTTCCATCCTCCCATCCAAAAAGACTCAGAATCTAAAAGTGCTTCAGGATTACTCAAAATTTCACATTTCTGGGATAACCAAAATGTAACGTCATCCACATGGACCCCCTCATTCCGAAACATTATAGTCACATATTTGACTAATGGCTTAGTCAAAGGTATTACCAAGAGGGGGGTCCATGTGGGTGAATATTTAACTTGTGTATAGCGCTCCCAAAACAATTCCAGAGCATATGCAGTCCTAAACCTAATATCATAATTGTCTTCCCCAGAGATATTAATCAAAGCAAATACTTCTCTGGGGGAAAAATGTAATGAGTTCTTCAATAATGTTCATCCTACATAGGACCTATCAGGCCTTTCCTCCAGGCCTCCCTTATAGCGAATACTCACAGCATTCGGTTGTGGTACAGTTTCTTTCTTTATTTTAGTAAAGAGTCTGATAATAAAGGCTTCTGGGCTGGTAAGGTATCATGTGTCTCACTTTTGTCCATACTAGAGGTCTCCACCTCTATAGGTGCTTCAGTTTTTGATGAGGCTGACAAGTCAGGGCCTATCAGGAGATTAGAAGAATCAGAATTACTCCTGTCTGTGTTTTTCTTTTTTATATCCATTGTCTGGGGTCACAAGCCTATGTCAGTTATCTTAGTGTTAGTTGGTTTCCACTCAGGGGATGTCTGAGAAAAATTCAGCGCAGGATCCCAGTCAGGGTCAGGAAGCCAATTCCCTTTGGAAGTTCTATGCCACCCTACATTTTGTAGGTCCTTCTGGGGGGTCCAAATACTATGTGGAGCAAGTGGCAAAGATAACTGGGCCACAGGCTGAAAAGGCATTTCTTTTAGTTTAGTTGTCTGGTGTTTTACAGATTGTTGTAAAGTATGAGCTTTGAAATGCCCAGAAGTAACATTGCTAGGGCCCTTTAAAAGAGGTTCTTTATCCACTTTGGATGAAAATGAAAATGTTGTAGCCCCAGTTTGAACTGTTGGAATAGTCTGGTATACCACTTGATTTTTCTTAGGATTAGTACAGTTGACAGAAGATAGATTAGCGGGAAAGCAAAAAACAAATCCGGAATCACTCATTATATAAGAAGAGTTCTGAACTGCAGTAATTGACTGCGAGTCTCCTGTAACCACCTGCGAGTGGCCAATTCCAGCTGCATGGCTATCACCCTCAGTCTGGATTTTGACTCTGTGGGGAAGCAAGTCCTTCACAACAGGCTCTCGGCACACACCCTTCTTGGTGTTCAGATTGCCAGCCCTAGATTCTGTACATATTTCAACAGCTGCTTTATTTAACAGAGGCTGCCGGCACACACCATCCATGTCAATTATGCCAACCCCTAAATCAGTACTTTTATCAGACATAATTTTAGCAAATGACTCACCCAGCTCTGGTCGGCTTACATCAGTGACAGTGCTCGCAGGAAGTTTGACAGGTAATTCTGCTCCCTGAGTGTTCAAACCTGCATTTGCGGCATTCTTTTCTCGCTCCGGGAGTGTGTCAGGTTTCTCTGAGTACAATTTAGTTTTCTCACTATTTGCCAAGCAGAAATGATTTGCTTTTTCTTCATTTAGGTCCGAATCTCTGCCAATAGAAGTTAAATCCTCTGTTGAGATAAATACGTCGCTTGTTTCACCTTCCAAATCAGTAGCATTTTGCACAAAATATTCAGCCCCTTGCATGTCGAGAATAGGAGAGGAGGCTTGCTCTCCTACCTCCATTGCATCCATTCAGTCTGGTGGATCACTCCAAGTAGCCATCTCAATGGCCAAAAGGATCCCCTAATGGAGAGTAGGGGAAGTTTTTATTAAAACAAAAACAAACTTTTTTCCAAAACAAAAACAAATCACACAGTCATTATGATATCCATATTATCTACCCAATTCCAGTAACATTTTTACACAGCTCTCTTGCTTTCTCTTCTCCCCATAATTTACATTCATCTTGAAAAAGTTTATCTACTTCATCTTGAAACTTAAAAAAAAAATCCTGTACTGTCAAATCCTTATTCTGCAAAAATCTTGAGCATCTGTTTTGCCATATAGACCATTTCAAAACTGCCAAAATAACATAAACTGTATTTTATTAACTTTTTCCATTCTTTGTTAACTGACCATAGATCAAAATCTCGTATGTCATATTTTAAAAGCTTGCATCCCCAATAACTGGCTACCATACCCCAAAAAGGTTTAATAAAATCACAATCAAAAAATAAATGCTGCATGCTTTCCTCTTTTGTCCCACAATCTCTTTCTCCACATATTCTTTCCTCCATTCTTTTATGTTTATGGTTACCTCTGACGTTTAACTTCCCATGACTACACATCCATACTACATCTTTCATTTTTCCTGAATTCTTTTTTCTAATGTAACACCTAAAATTTCCTGCTCTTTTATTCCTTTATCTACCTTAAAAACCTTGTTTTCCCAGAAATTCCTCTACATAATTTCTTTGTACTTCTGTTTTCTGTTACCCCTAATTTAAGCATCCATTGTTACCCCCCACTGGGTTAAATACTTCCTTCCAATTTCCATATATATTGGCCACACTTTACCTCCTACTATATTCCCTTTTCTCCCAGTACATTTAATGAAAGGTACATTCCATTGCTGTGTTAACCAAGACCAAGCTTTGTTCTCACCTTTTACAAATGGTACAATATTTGAAAACAAAAAAAAATATTAATATAAAAAACAATTGGATTTATCATGTGTAAACCCCCATCTTTTATGGTTCTATACGTTATCCCCCTTTTAATAGGATTTAACTTGCTACCCCACAATAACTGAAAAAAAAAGACTTTGAATTTTGGATTGCATTTGAAATGGTACTGGAAAAATGTATGCTAAAAATAAAAATATTGGGACAATAAATGTTTTTAATAAGTAAATTCTTTTCTCTCGTGTCATACTCCATTGTTTCCATTGATGTACTTTTATTTGGGCTATTTGATACTTTTCTTACCAGTTTTGTTGTATTGCATCATCCCCTCCAAATCTTATTCCCAGCACCTTAATGCTTCCTTCTGCTATCTCTAAATCTCCTCTTTTCTTTTTCTTCACTGCCCCAACGGTTAAATTCTGCTTTTCCCTTTATTTATTGTAATCCCTGCATATTGGCTATACTTCTCTACTGACACTATTAACTAATCCCCCGAACTCTGACCTTTTACTAAAACTAAGAAATCATCTGCATACACACTTGTTTTATTCAGTTCCCTATTTTGCCATACAATACTTTTAATCTCTTTCTCCACCTCTATTCTCCTCAGAAGTGGGTCTAGACAAAATACATATAGTAGGGGACTTAATGGGCACCCTTGCCGAACCCCATTCCTTATATACATCGAAGTCCCTAGATGCCCATTAACCATAGGACAAATTTACGCTTCCTTATATATTGCTTTTATTAAACTAATTAATTCTGTTGGAATTTTAAACTTTTCTAAGGATTCCCATACATACTGATGCTTTACAATATCAAATGCCGTTTCTTGATCCAAGGCATACAAATACCCTTGCAAAGAATCCTCCTGTCCTTTATTTATGACTTCTCTAATATAAATTACATTTTGTTGTATGCTCCGTCCAGGAATAGCACACGTTTGAGACTGCATTATCAATTTCTCTGATATTATTTATTACCTTGGCTAAAAGTTTGTAATCTGAAGTCAATAAACTAATGGGCCTCCAATTTTTAAGTTGTGTTTTTCTCTCCTTTTTTATGCAAAAAAATCATTATTCCTTTTTTCATGCTTTCTGTCAAATTGTCTCCATTCATTATACCATTGTATACTCTTGTTAAAATGGGAGCTATTTGTTTTTCCAAAATTTTATAGAACATATTCGGACTCCCATACACCCAGGTGCTGTGTTATTTGACAAAGATTGTGTTGCCTCTTTCACTTCTTCTTCTTCTTTAATTTCCCCCTTTATTGCCTCTGCTTCATCTTCCTCCAACTCTGGCATCTCAATTGTCAGAAAAAAATCCTCACTTTTCCTACTTCTTTGTTGCTGGTATTTTTCCTTCAAAAACTATTGTACTATACATTTAATATTTTCTATATCTGTATGTATCCTCCCTTTTCCATCCTGTAATTTGTACATAACTTGATTTTCTATTCTTTCTTTACTACTGTCATAAGTTTGTATGATATTTGTTCCTGGTACCATTTTTGTTCCATAATTAAAGACGTGACCCTATTATATTGGTATTCTTTCATTTTAACCTTAATTTCTTCAATTTGTTTAGATTTATCCACCTTATCTTTAACCTGCCTTGTCATAAGTTTATATAATCTAACCCTTAATTTTAAATACTTCCCATAATTTTTTGCCTCTACTTTCTGTCCTTCTTCGAACATATATTGTTTGATTTCATTTTTAGTATCTTCCCACCATTCTGTTCCACTATCATATAATTCCATAACTGTTACCTTATCTTCCAGTATTATTTTAATCATTTCTATACAAGTATCTTCTTGTAGCTTAGCTGTATTCATCCTCCAATAGCCTTTTCCTATTCTCATCCTATTCCCCAAGTTAATTTCAGCTTCTACTGCCATATGATCTGATGTCTCAATCGGTATACTCCTAATATCAACTACCTCCACTTTTTTTTTGTACAATTCAGAAATCTATACGAGTAGAACGTGAACCCTTGAAATATGTGTGTTCTCCTTTTTTCCCTTTTAACTTATACCCATCCTCCATCCTAGCTTTATCTAACATTCTTTTCAAGTGAGTCATATCACAAATAAAATGTTTGATGTTGCCCTCCCCCAATCTGCTGTAGATAACCCACAGTTAAAGTCTCCCCCCACACCACAAGTTTTGAAGTATGCAAATAAGCCTCTATTTGATCTATTAGCATATTCCTTTCTTTTTTCCTTTGTGGATTATAAATTACAATAATTCTCACAGAATTCTTTTTTAAGATAACATCAATAATCATAGCTCTTCCAGGTACCAAATCTATTACTTTTAAAATTTGAACATCGTGAGAAGAGGAAGCTACCCCCCACCCCTGTACACCTATCTATCCCAAAGGACCATAAGGATGGTCCCCATGTCCAGTCTTTCTGAGTTTGTTGAATTTCATCTATAATGTGTAACCTTGTGTCCTGGAATACATATAAGTCACTTTTCAAGTCATATAGTATTTTAAAAGTTACCAGCCTCTTCCTTCTATTTTTAATACTATTTGTATTATGAGTGAGGCATTTTAAACTTCCCATTTTGTTTCCCCTCACTTTTACCCTGCTTCTTTAGATTTTTTCCTTTTCTTTGACACCTGCGTGTCTGTTGTGTCTCCATCTTCCTCTCCTGCACCTTCAGAAAGATCTGTGTTGGACCGATCAGAGCCCTCCTCCATAGTGGACCATTTCTTGTTTTGTTATAAGGTGTATTTATTTGTTAACTTTACACCTTCACAATCTTTTTCCAATGAAATTATCTGTTTTGCTGTACTCTTCTTTTTGTTTTTAGATCTTGTAACCATAGTAAATCCAATTTCTTTTTCTGTCTTTCCTTCCATTTTAAAAGCCCCAGTTTTTTATTTTGATTCTTTTTGCTCTGGTATCACCAACCCTTTAGTCCGAGGTTGTACCTTTATTCCTTTTTCCATGTCCTCTCTGATAATGGCTTCCCTTATTACCTTATCTTGCTTCTCTTTCTCTTTCTGCACCACAGCCAGGTAGACATCTTGCTCTGCTCTTTCTCCAGTTTCTGGGCTGTTATGGGAAGACCAGGGACATTTTGCAAAGGTGTGCCCTTCCTCTTCACACAAACTGCATTTAACTTGGTTTGTGCATTCTGCCACAAAATGCCCGACAACCCCACATAGGCCACACTTGACTTTACCACAGACATTACTAAAGTGACCTTGCTCTCTACATTTGTAGCAGGCCTGCACTTGGCCTGCATAAAAAAACAATGCCTCTATCTTGGCCTAGAAAGAAACAGTTTGGCAAATGTTGAATTTCCCCATCTACTTGTTTAAGTGTTAGTTTATATTTCCACCCACCTGTCCACAGACCATTTTCGTCTAATATCAGTTCCGGTGGCCCATGCATTACACCCCTCTGCTTGATCCAGAAATGAATCAACCACATTGATGCCTTCATGTCAAAATAACACAGTCACTATCTTAAAAGCAGGTTTTGATAAGGAAATAACTGAGAAATCCTTCCATAAGTCTGTATATTTCATTTGCTGATATAATTTCCAAAAGCGGTCCAACCCTCCTCTATGTTTAAAACTTATGACAAATTCTGTACTTCCTGGTACATGAATAAGGGCCTATATTTCATATGGATAAAACTTCATTTTATTCATTAAGAGTTCTTTCCCAATAAAAATTCTGTTGGGCACATATTCAGAGGGTCAGCTAAATCTCAGGCTTACCGCGTTTCTTCTTTTGGCTTGCTGTGGTTTTATATTTTTAGGAAATAATCTTTCTTTAGTATTCCCACCCCAGGGTTCTCCTTCTGGCCTTCCCCTTCCTCCTGCATTTCTTTATCTGTTAATATTGTTTTCTGCTCAAGCTCCATAGATGACTCTTCATTATTGCTATCAAGTCCATCAAAAAATATCTTTTGTTTTATCTGCCTCTGATGTTACATCTTTCTGTTTTTTGGCTTCATCCACTTTTTCCCCAAATTTATTTTCTACATCTCTTGTGTCTTCTATTTGTTTTTTTACTAATTCCTGATGTACTGGGCAAGTTTGGATCCCACCCAGACCCATCATCCTTTCTTTTCCAACCTGCTTGTAATAAGGCTTCTGTTACCCATTCAGGTGTGTCTCCAAAGTCTCTAAAAGTTCTCTCTTCAGAATCCGAAACCTCCTTTTTTCTCTCCTTTACTGTTTCCTAATGGGCCCTTTTTTTCTGCGACTTCCTCAATATCTTCAAAATCTGTGTTTTCTATATTTATTTTAGCTCTTTCTTTATTTTCTGTCTTGCTTTCTACAATCCTTTTCAGGCCAAGCCATTTCCAACTTACTTTCACCTTTCCTTTCTGTGCTGACACTCACTTGTTTTTTCCCCACCTCAGCAGGTGCAGCTTGCTTTGATACTGCCATTGTTTCTCAATTTAGCCTGATAGGAGTCCAGCCTATTTTCTTTGCTTTCCACAACAGAACTATCTGATTCTATAAGCCCTCCTGTTTCTTTACTCATTTGCTGATTATTTTCCAAAACATTATTTTTACTCATGCTTGCAACATCTCCTCCCTCCATCTCCAAGGAAGAAGTTTTCTCTCTTAATTCCTTATTTTTCCTTTTCAGCTCCTCACTTCAATCTTCTTGATCCATAAAAGTGTCTGAACTCATTTTCAGACCTCTAGTGGTATACAAGACAGGGGAGGAGGTCTCTCCCCTGCCACATCAGCACTTCCTCCTCCTCCTCTGCTGTCCAGCTCCAAACTGTGCTCCTCCACTCTGCTCTCAGGAAGTCAAGTCCCCTGCTGGAAGAGTAGGGGAATTTCCCCAGTGTCCTGGCCAAATTTCCCTCATTCACTAAAAATACCACCTGGTTCTGATTTATCTGGTTAATCTGGTTAATCTGGTTCAAGGTCAGTTGGCATTCATCTGTATCCCCTTCCCCTGGGTCATGCCTGAAAATAGGCAGGATTTGTCTAGTACACTTACCCGGTCAACAAAAAACAAATAAATAAATAAAAATAAAAAGCCCCTAATATCTGGGTTTTGACAAATGGCCTGTGCTAGCACTTCAATTGTCCGTACATACAAAAGGGGGAGAGGGGACATCTCTGCATAATACCCTTAAAAAGTCCAAATGGAGGGGACAAAATATTGGTAAGAATTTGAGCCTGAGGAGACCTATATAGCATAGCTATCCAGGCTCGGATACTAGGCCCAAATCCATATTTAGCAAGAACAGCAAACATGGGGTGAGAGGGATTATGGGATGGTTTTCTTTATTTCAGGTACTGACACTGGGGATTGGGCACTCCAGTGTCAATGTTATCTTTGGTGGCACTGGGGCAGGGCTGCCTAGTTTCACACAGTGAAAATGGGTGGGAAGAACTAGCCAGCACCAGGTATTAGGCACCCCGTGTTAGAAAATTAAGAAAGGAAGGGTGGGAGGGATTGTTTTTACATGGGGGGGATGACCAGAGCAGGCTGATCATGACATTAATCAGCTTTGTTTACTGGGTGGCATTATACAGATCAAAGGAAAGAAACACACTATGATTCACGTGTCTCTTTTCTTTGAACTACATATAGTTTCCATCCAACAAGACCCAAAGAGTGTCATGATCAATATGGTTGATGATTGGTTTGACACTGTCGAACCCCTTGCAGACTGCCCTGCATCAGACTGACAGTAACACACCTCTCAAAATTCACTATTATACCAATATGTTTGCTTTGCACAAGTGCAGGGGTGAACGTACAAATTATCAATCTTTCATTTACTAAGGTAGAAAGAGAATACTAGCCCAATTCAACCGTTACTACACATGCTGGTATCAGTTTGGGACATTAAGAATATACCTATAAAGGTTATTCTGCATTGTTGGTAAGGAAGAGTGATCTGCCCCATTCCCAATTTTGGAAAGCTAGTCCACCCAAAACCGTATCAACCCACATCAGTGTTCATTCTTCATTCATCCACCCATTGTCTGACATAGCAACAACAACCCCAGAAAAGCAAGTAACTTCTTTAGGCATCCTTTTGCCTTTGAGCACAACAAAAGGACATTCTTTTGCCATTGATGTCACATAAAACACTCTGCAGCAGTAAAGCAGAGCAGTTCTAGTGTGCTGCTTAACATCATGACAATTAAAGCATGCCAGCTGTGTTACTGCAGTGCCTCAATAGAAGTCCTTACAAACACGATCACTACCAAGGAGTTTGTAATATAAGCTGCCTTCAAATAGTATCTGCCCTCAAATTAAAGCCGCTCATCAAAAAAAGAATCTTATAGCAGCCGCAGCTTCAAAATGGTGAAATACAGTATATATTTTCCTGAGCTGATTCAATGTTCCAAGATTTGAGGGCATATTTATTAATCCTGGTTATTTTAATGAGCCTGTTTAGTTTTATTTTTCATTTTTCACAGGTTTCACTGAACCAGGTTATCTCTCAATTTCTAATGATTTCTTTCTTTCAGACAGTGATGGTACTAATTTTTGTCAAGCTGATCAAAGTTTTGAATACAGGATACTGGATTTGCATCCATGAGAATACTAGCTTTGTATCCGCCAATCAAGTCTGAAGATAATATGAAATCAAAATTGTCTAGTGCCTCTGTTGTCCATATTATTCTTTTAAGGTTCCTGATCTCCATATTATTGTTACCAATATTTCTTAAGTCACTCATTTGGTTAATATAGCTCAAAGTAATATGGTACATATTGACAGACAAAGTGAATCAGAATGTTCAGTAATTCATGAATTCAATATCTGATCAATAATATTTAATGTTTGCTCACACTGAATCAATTGAAGATGCACCATTTGATGAATGCAATGTAAAATCACCACTGGAATGTTGTTTAGTTCTACCATTTATGAAAATGCAATCCAGGGATGCATTAACGTATTGAGATTTTTCTCTGCATCATTAAGTTTTATCTTTTAACCCATTTTTATCCATCAAATTACAATTTAAAACACTGAGCCTAATCTCATACTGTACATCACCAGTAGATTCTAGAGTGGTGTCTGCAGACTGAGAGTCTTGTATTAAAATTACTAACTAATTAAATATCACACTTTGGGTTTTAAGCCACAACATTCCTGATATTAGAAGATAATGAATGTCGCGTTCTTCTACATTAAAATGATAGCTTCTTGGGTAAAGCTGGGTGAAAGTTGCAAATTCCACTTCCAGAGAACAGACATGAAATTTTTAAAATTTCATGAAATTTTCTGAACTCCCACCATTGGTGACATTGGAATCTTCCAAATATGTTTGGCAGATTTTTACCCTGTTCTGCAAAATGTTTGGATGAACTGCAGAATAATACACGTAAACTGTGGAATGACAATTCTGAGAAATTTTATTCTGGAGTTTAATGAATTATTTGTCCTGCAATGCATGTAATTCTTTTGCAGTTCAGTGATCAGTTGTGCTGCGGAATTTCTTTATGAGAAGTCATGCCTTTATGCCATACAATCCTTAAAAAGCAGCTCCCAATTTTGTGTGGTGCAGCCTAAGCCACAAATTCCAAAACCCACAGAGGTGGCTCCAAAATGTTTGTGGTGCTTCCCAATGAAACAGTCAAAGCAGCAACCAAGGAAGGGGCACTTCCCACACTCTGAAATGATCCCCACCATTAAAAAGTTCAAAGCTCTAGTGAAGAAATTGTTAAAACTCAGTCAGTGACTGTACACAGACCTCTCCTCTAAACAGTCAATGGCTTTGCACTACAAGTGCTTTTTCAAGACTGATGTTCACCACAACACCCAGCACTCTTATATGTTAATATTAATAACCTGCTGGGGATGGCAGGTGTCTGGAACTACCAATTACTAGCAAATTTTAAGCAGCACCAGTACATCTAAAATGTAAGAAAGGCAATGACATAGATTTGAATGAGGAGTGATGGAAGGGGAAAGGAAGAGAGGGGAGTTAAGAATTAGAAAAGAAGAAAATCAAAACAGCAGACCAATAGCTTTATTAAACATCCGTATGTATTTATT
The DNA here is from genome assembly GCA_016271365.2 of Neoceratodus forsteri. Classification (NCBI taxonomy): domain Eukaryota; kingdom Metazoa; phylum Chordata; order Ceratodontiformes; family Ceratodontidae; genus Neoceratodus; species Neoceratodus forsteri. The sequence continues at coordinate 847,412,084 of CM028135.1, read as the reverse complement.
TAAGGCTTTTTAGTCAGATTGTTAAATCTAGGTATAACACCTTATAAATTACCCGTGCAATAATATTTTCTTACAAGTTACTAAATGCCATGTATTCTCAAATCAAGAGGAGTCTGCTGCAGCCCTTGTAAATGCTTATCATAAACAATGATTACAAACTCTTAAAACAGGGCTTAAATAAAAGTCCAGAGAATGAAAGAATAGTAGGGAAATGTGTGTGTGTGGGGGGAGGGGGAACAGGACATAGACAAACAACATGAGTGTAAAACATCAATGCTAACAATGATCATTTACATATACACATAGCCCCTTCACAGAAAAATTGTCTATACATCAAAAGTATTATTACAATTAAAGTGCTAATCACAAACATAGTGGCTAACAGGTATGAATAAATAATTTTAATGTCAGACAAGTACACAAATTGAATAATGCACAATGTCAATATCTGTAAACACCTGTTTAGATTAGACTTCAAAACTATTAGCAAAGTACTGATAGTATTAATAATAATATTTTGGTCTGTTCAATAGAAGTCCTTGTGCAATTTTAACTCCAAGCGCATTTTACTTTCAGCGCTCAATTGTGAACTATCAAACCAGGGCAGAAACCTCAAGGGCTAATATATATAGCTGGATAATCAAAATAGCAATGTCAAAAAGGGAAAAGGCAGTGCAATAAAATAATGCACAGTTTAATGATAATAATAGGTTATGTACTCACTAAAAGCCCTTGTTCTATCTTACCTACAAGCTTATTTTACTTTCTGTGCTCACAGGGAAGCTATCAAAGCAGGGCAGTATGTTCAAGGGCTAATGTGTAAAATAGATAATCAAGCTAACTGTGAAAAATCGATGACAGTGCAATAAAATAATGAAGCCCTTGTTTTATCTTAGCTACAAGCACATTTTATTTTCAGCACTCCCAGGGAAACTAGCAAAACAGGGCAGGAGTCTTGAGCACTAATATGTGAAATTAATTACCAAACTAGCTGTGATAATTAGATGACAAGGCAATGATGTAATGCATGGGACTGGGACAGCAAGTGATTACTGCAAAAAAAAAAAAAGAGGTGCTATTGGTTCAAAGCAGAAGATTTTTAATGAGTTACTTAAATGTTGTTTACTACACTATATTGTAGTATATTTGGCTTTTTAGATATGCATTATTATCTAATTATATTGTTCATTCCATTTGCATGATTTTTTGTGTGTTTAAGCAAAGAGATTTTTTTCTTCTAATTAATTAATTATTATATAGTGTATTTAAGGGTGATATTCTTTCACTTCATGATTCTCTCTGATGAAGAGTCCATTTGATTTGAAGTGATGGGGCTAACTTGTGGGTAAAGCTACCTGTAATGCTCTACCCTGACAATAAAACAGATTTATACTTAACAATTTCATTTAAATTCTTTTGTGCAGCTTTAGTGTGTGGGGTTATCTTTTGTTGATGTGGTTTCCATGTGTTTTGGGTTGGCAGCCCCTAACCCCAACACCCACCCAGCAGAGCAGGACTCACAGAGTTCTTTGCACCTGTGATATTTATTTACACCCATTCTGTAAGAATTATTTTGTGAGCACTAATATTTATAGATTTATATAATATTTGTATTATATTATAAATAATTTGTGAAATGACAAGGATCCATAGTAATGACCTAATATAGTGGGCTAATCAAATGACTTATGTTCCTCCCTTCTCTCCCCCAATACCTCCAATATCCCCAAAACAAGAAAATGTTAATGGTGGCTAGACAGCAGGGCTCCACTGAGGTAGAACTCACTGAACTGCAGATTTATTAAATTACCGATTAATGTATTAAATTGTGAGGAACAAAACTCAGAACTGACCACTGACACTGATCCATTTCGTGGATTTTTTCCCCACAGGTTAATACAATAATTCACAAGTCATACATTTATTTTGCCGTTCTAAGTCAGAATTTCTGTGAAAGTTGCCAAAAGAAATTTCCAAACTTTTGCAAAAGGGAAAGTTCAACTTTTGTGCAAATTCTGCTGACAAAGATTTTTTTCACACAGCAGTATTCTTTGGAGACTATAAAGATTCATCACCAAGTGTTCAACATGTGAGCTCATGATTTTGACGGCCAGGATTATGTCACTCTGTATATCCAGTCTTTTTACCTTCAGTCCCTTCTAAAGTTTAACCACAATGAAAAGAACAGCTTTTCCACACCCACATTTATAAACTTTTTTAGCTGGGATATAATAGGCATCAAAGCCAGGGAATTTCAGTAGGTCATGTGACCACCATGTTTCTTGAAAGGAAATTATATTATAATTAATTTTAAAAATTAATGCTTTCAAGTCAGCTAATTTCATGCTTTTATTGCTGTTCCACGAAACAAACTTCCAAAAGTGACAGGGTCAGATGAATTATTTACTTTCACCCCTTGTCAGTTTGGGTTAACTGTTAATAGTGAGAGGTACCTCTTACTTGTTTGCTGTGAGAGAGAAGTAGGTGGGTGCATTTACCTCAAAAGCTGTTGAAACTGAAGAAGAAACCCCTTGAACATGATGGGCTGGATTTCCAAAGAGCCACTAGATTGCTGCAAATATGCAGCTATGTAGGGCTGCAGCTCACCCCTGCTGAATCAGGGACCCTGCACCACATTCAGAAAGAACAGGGTTCCTGTGCCACAAATCGTGGAGTTGCAGCATGGGCAGGTATGCGGCATAGCAAGAGGCACATTTACGGGAACTGCCACAGGGATCTAACTGCCGCATCACCTGGCACAACAGCAGAGGTGCTGGGATGGTTGGGGTTGAAGGCACACACATGGCAGGTATGCGCAGTAGGGGGCAGCAAGGATACAGGGTGCCATAAAATAGTTGGGGATGGGATGGGCAGGCATAATAGTGAAGATGCACCTAGTGGGGTTACAGATTGTTGAGCAATACTGGCAGTGATACAGAATGGGGAGGGGTAAGAGACACACACTGCCATGGGCCCCAAATGGGCATGGCCCAGGGGGCTGCTGCTGGGGCTGTGCCCATGTGGGACCATGGCATTGTGTGTTTCTGTACCCCCTCCCTGTTCCGTATCACTGCCAGTATTGTTCAATAATCAGCACCCGACTGGTTGCAACTTCACTAGTATGCCTGCCACCCCCTCCCCAATCACCACTATGGCACACCGTGCCCATGCTGCCCCCTTACACATTTGTCTGGGCCCCCCACAACAAGTTGACACAGCAACAGGCAGTGGCACAAGGGGCTTGGACCAGCTCATTGCTGGTCTATCTGGAGCCCCTTATAGCAGCCACAGCTGGGCTTCTTGAATCCCAGAAAAGGGGATGTTGTAGCCTCACCATGGTGCAAGCCCCTTTGCAACATGGCACACCCTCAAATATGTTGCAGGGGGGATGTTGTGCCAATTTGTCACAGCAGGTCCCGATTCAGACGCTGACTGCATTTGTGAATCAGGACCGCTGCATCCTTTGCTGCAAGGTGCATGTTGTGTCCAAACCCTTTGCCGCAAGCACCTTGCAGCATTTGTAGGGATTTTAAAATCCAGCCCAATGACTAGTTCCTCAGCCATTCTTGTCTAAATCAACTAATCAACTAGAGTCAACCCCATAGGGTCAAGTTTGTAACTATTCATGAGAACTAACTTTGCCAACTGTTCATTTTTAAATGTAATATCAATCTGAGGTGAGTTGAAATAGTCCTGATTTTTATCTATCCAAGTGAGTGAAACCAAATCAGAAAACCATATTATAGTGCCATATTCAGATTTCCTTTTAAAGACTGGTTAGCTTTATTGATTATTTTCCAATAAATAATTCAACTGACTTTTCTATCTGAAGTGATCCGATTGCATCATGCACGGTATTCTTTCCTCATTAAGTTACTTGTAAATGTTACGTAGTTTAATTACTTTTTAGTCTAGAAAGAACTACAGGGCATACAGACAAACTTAAATTTCTGAAGGTTTTTCATTATGTTCTGTTTTTCAACCTATTAGAAAATAATTATTACTAGGCTGCTTCACTGGCTAGTTATCATGCCATATGCCATGTGGGGGAGGGGCACCCAGGTTTGATTGTTTACCCATAGTCTTGGTCTTGGTCAGGCTGAAGAAGATTTACTGGAGTCACAAAGAATACATGATTTCTTCAAGGAAGTGACACTAGGACCTGCCGCTGCTGACCACCACCTGGTAGCCATAGAGGAGGATGCTATGCTAAAAGATTACTACAAGTATGTGCCCACGTTCTGCTATTACAGTGACTATCCCCCCCATTGGATCAGGGAGCCTTCTCTTATGCAGGAAGAAATGTCTGTGTGCACATGAGCCTACTATGGCCTGTACATGCAGCACTCCGGGAGGTGGTAGGGAAAGGGTTGGGGGAGAGTTAACCAGGAGAAAAAGTCATGGATGCAAGGATGATGATGCTGGTTCACAAAGACCGATAATTCCAAGGCTTCACCCATGCCAGATTACATCCCTGCAAGGAGAGAAGTTTCCCTTGTGGCACAACAATGGAAGGCAGTCTGTGGAGGACCCTGGAGTGAGGTGAGGCAGCAATGGGTCTGTGTGGACATCAGGGGAAGCCTGAGTGGAGGCATCCTATCAAGGAGCATTAACGCCTTGATTTAAAAGCAATGGCTTTGTTCTAGTACTTGTTATATTTTTTTTTTAAGCAAGCATCCTACAAAAAGCAACTGCACAATTTCATTCACATCTACTACATTGACTTGGAAGACCTCTTAAGTTAAGTTAAGTAATTGATTTGAGTGTTGTAGTACAAGGAACTTGACATCAGGGATCCTGGTGTGTGGCTGCAATACAAATGGCAACTGCTTAAAGCTTGGTGGCACTGGTAGCTTTACATGGCACTTCCATGCAGGAGGTGTACTCATAGTTCATACTTATTGTTCAGGAAGGATGGGGCAAAGGGTAAAGGTGGGGTAGTGCACTGCACATAAAGTAGGGAATACAGGTAACAGAAATATATAACATGGAAGACATAGGAAATGTGTAAGCCCTGTGGGAACTATCAGCAACAGGAAATAAATCAGGATTGGAGTAAGTAAAATTTTATTTTTTATACAGGAATTACATACTCAGGTCGAAGTCTATTTTCAGACAAGTCCTGTTTCATACAAACAAATACACTAATCCTTACAAATAGACAAAAATATAAAAATACAAAAGTCATTATATTTTCTTAACAAATCTACAACAGTATGTAAATTTACAATCACTTAACATACACAAATCAGTTAACATTTGCAATGAGAGAAAATTCATCTTGTAAGCTTTTTGTTTGGAATATCTTGAGAGTCAGCATCATCTTAGAGATGACACTCAGCCTATTCCAAAATCTAGCAGCATTACTACAGACACCCATTTACCAAAACCTAGTCCTGTTTCTAGGTATTTTCAGCCTCCTTGTATTTGAATGTCAAGTATTGTAAGTTATTTTACCTTGGTTCTCCAGAAACAGGTAGCAGGACAGTGGATGATCATCTTCACTTTTCAACAGTTTAAAAATCATGGTTAACCATTTCATTGCACATCTATTCCCCAACGAATTTCAGCCCAATTGGAAATATAAATCAAAATGGTGAGCATGATATTTAGCCTTCAAAATAAAATTTGCCAGTTTGTTATATACTCTATCCAATTTCTCCAAGCCCTACTTACTTGCAGTTATGTAAGCATTACTCCCATATTATGACATTGGTAACAAAAGAGTACTAACAATTTTAACAGTGCTTCCCTTCTAAAACAATCTGACAGATGTCTCAAGGCCCTTTTTTTGTTGTTTTAAGACATGTACAGTATTTTGGATATGATCTAAAAATATGAGTTGATCATCTAACACAAAGCCCAAATATTTATGCTGTTGAGCCTGTAGCCTGTATTAGTTCTATGCCTGTAAGATCTTACATATATATATATATATATATATATATTATATATATATATATTCGGTGAAAAACTCCATTTAATGCATTAGTTAGGGTTGTTCCACAGCGACAAAAGTGAAATTAGCTGTTAGGGTTGAAAACCCCATTGGACCCCTCCCACCCCCAACCGGCATTGGGGTCGCATTGGGATAGTCAGCCCTAACTCTCACCCCATGACATGTGTAAAGCAGCAGAAGTATAGGAGAATGGGTGAGAGTTAGGACCCACGATCCCAATGCGCAACCCAATGCCGGTTGGGGGTGGGGCGAGGTCCAATGGGGTTTTCAACCCTAACAGCAAATTTCCTCACTTTTGTCGCTGTGGAACAACCCTAACTAATGCATTAAATGGAGTTTTTTGCCTCTAATTTCCCTTCTTTTTGAGAATGATAACGAGAAATAGTGAATGTAATGCAGCGGCGGGGGGCCCCGCGCTCCCGCCACATCATGTGTTGTGGCATACTAACAGGGACAGCAACGCAAACAGAAATGCTAACAGTGGTGCACATGGTAACACAAGCACGAATGAGAACAGAAAGGGTAACGCACATGGTGGCGTAGACGGGAATGGTCTGCCACGTGATGTGTTGTCACATAGTAACATGGTGCCTGCAAACAGAAATGTCAATGGGCATGGTGATGTAAAGTGAAACAGTAAGATAAACAGTACTGTAGACAGAAATGGCAAAAATAACAGAAAGCATAGCGCAAATGAAAAGCAGGATAACGCATATGGTGGCGCAGACGTCAATGGTAAGTGAAATGGGTACGGATCCGCAAGCGGAAAGGGCAACAGTAACAGTAATGTAAGCACACAGCCTGGTTTTCCCCAAAACCTGCATTGAGAAAGACAGTGAGTACAAATAATGTATGCAAAATAATGAGTATCGGCGAGGAAAATGAGATCTTGGAATACTAAATACATTATATCTCAGGAACCGTACGACGTAGAAAAAAAATTTAAAAGTCATATTATTTACAACTGTCCTGGCTAATTTGAGCTTTAGCCCCATTGGGGGGCTAAGAAATTTTCTGACGAAAAGTCCGTATCTCCCACCGTTTCCGAGATACGGGCCCTGAAAGGCGCGCCGAACGCCGTAATGTTATCCTATGGGAAAAAAAGAAAAGTTCGGAGCGCCATAACTTTGTCTCCCTGTAATGTTTTTTCACCAAACTACTGAAAGGCACATCTGTGGGCTGTTGGCTGTCTTCCCTCCAAATTTCAGGAAAAAAGACCAAACCGTTATTTTGCAACAGGGCTCCAAATGATTTCTGTTAAGTGTCGGGCGCCGTAATGTTATCCTATGGGAAAAACCGTCAATTTTGGAGTGCCGTAACTTTGCTGCCATGTGATATTTTTTCACCAAACTACTGAAAGGCACATCTGTGTACTGTTGGCTGTCTTCCCTCCAAATTTCAGGAAAAAAGACCAAACCGTTATTTTGCAGCAGGGTGCCAAAGGATTCCTGTAATGCTTCGGGTTGCCGTAATGTTATCCTATGGGAAAAACTGTCAACTTTGGAGTGACATAACTTTGCCGCCGTGTAATATTTTTTCAATACAACACTGAAAGGCACATCTGTGAGATGTCGGCTGTCCCTCCAAATTTCAGCCCAAAACTCCCAACGGTTATTTTGCAGTGCAGTGCCAAAGAATTGCTGTCATTTTCCCACAGACTAGAAAATTACTGTCGCAATTTGCGAAAGCTTTCGCAAAAAAGTTCGACACTTTCGTGAGCACGAAAGTAATTTGTGAAAGTACTTTTTCCAGAAATTTGAAAAACATATTTCTGGGGTGTTTTACCACAAAATAAAGACATGGCAAGCATCCTCAGGGCCCGAATAGCTAAATACAAAAAGAATTATGTTGCTAGAGGGTCTCAAATTTAAATGCCAACCATTTTTCTGATCACCAACTGAAAACAAAATGGCAGATTTGCGAAAGTAACAGGCCCATTTGCGAAAGTAAAAATGCATTTGCGACACTGTTGAACTTTTTGTTAACTTTTCCCATTGACTTATAATGGGAAACTGTTTTTTGAATAACTTTTGAACCGTTTAATATTTTTTCACCAAATCTTCGAAAGGCACATCGGGGACCCTGCCTGCATGTTTCCTGAAGATTTCGGGCTGGTCACGCAAACCGTACGACCTGTACGCGCGACCATAGAATTCCAGAAAAGCGTAAACGCGTGCAAAGATCACACTTAATAACTCCACAACTGTATATCTGATCAGTACAAAACTTGGCAGATCCCAAGGCCTATGGGTCTTGATCATACGTTACAAATTTCAGGCAAATCCATTAAACGATTGCAAAGTTATTAAGGTGCAAAATTTTGGGTTTAACATGGAAATGGCTCCTGAACCCTAACTACGGTAGCACTACCGTGCTACCATATATATATATATATATATATATATATATATATATATATAATACTGGTGCAGTTGCGCCACTATATTTAGGGTTATGAAGGCACTTCTATGTTAAAGTCAAAATTTTGTGCATTAATAACATTGGACTCATTCAACAGATTTGCCTGAAATTTGGTATGCACAGTGGGGCATGGTATATCTCTTGATCTGTCAAATTTTGTTTTGGTCGGACTTACGGTCTTTGTGCACCAAAATGCTGAAAAATGCACTTTTCACCAGTTTTGGAGGCAGTTTTGGGGATTTTGCCCATGGCCCTGTGCGGCCATTGTGTGGCATGCCACTCTGCAAGATGGCTCATCTGAAAGAGCTTCGGTGGCCAAACATGCTGCTTTTAATTTGGTGAAAAAATATTAAGGCATTCAAAAGTTATGGCACTTTTAAGCTCACATTATAAGTCAATGGGAACATTTATATGGTTGTTTTGTGAACAAAGAATGGGGTTTGGGCCATCTTGTCCTGCCTGGCGGTCAAAGAATTTGCAGCCTCACAGTCAAAGAATCTTTGTCCCCGAGAATTCTTTGATCATGAGATCCGCCATCTTGTTTTTTAATTTACGATCGTAAAAAATCAAGTATCTCGGCTCAGGGGTCACTCCTGAAGTAAAACCTGAATGGGTTTTACTCAGGGGGTTTCGCTCTATTGACCCATGGCTTTGGTTCATGTAAAATGGTCAAAAAATAGAGTTATAATGTTTTAAAATCTTTGATTGTTGCTCGCTAACGATCTTTGATCGCGAGCCTGCAAATTCTTTGATCGCGAGATTCTTTGACCACGATCTTGCATCACGAGATAAAAATACAATGTTCTCAGCTCAGGGGTGGCCTAGGGATGCAAATGAGGGTGAGTTTTGCTCAGGGGACTTCATTCAATCGTGGCATGGCACTGGTTTCATCTAAATCTGCCAAAAACTCGCGTTTCACCATTTTTTATTCTTTAATCATGAGCATGCAATTTCTTTGATCGCGAGCCTGCAAATTCTTTGACTGCGAGATTCTTTGATCGCGATCCTGCATCATGAGCGAGGGATGAGATGGCCAAATTACAAAATCTAATTTCTCAGCCCAGGGGTGCCCTAGGAAGACAAATAAGGGTGGGTTCTGCTCAGGGGGCTTCGTTCTGTCGAACCACGGTGGTGGTTTACTGCATTTATCTCAAAATTTTGATTTTCAGCATTTTTTATTCTTTGATCGTGAGCCAGCAAAATCTTTGACTGCAAGATTCTTTGACTGTGATCTTTGATTGCGAGATGATGACCAGATGGCCAGATTAAAAAATTAAATTTCTCAGCCCAGGGGTCACCTACAAACACAATTTAGGATGGGTTTTGCTCAGGGGGCAGTGGTATCATGTAGTTATGTGAACGTTTTGATTTATTTTCTTATTTAGTTATTTTGCATGCCTTTTCATTTTTTTAAAGGGTGGGGTCTAAACATATGATGTGCCCAGCCTGGCTGCTCCTGGTGTCTCTTGTTTCTGACTGCTGCTATTGTTCAAGTTTATTTTTGCTGGCTTGTTGCAGGCTCCATTGTTTTTCTGGGGGGGGGCAGACTCGTGGGTGTGTGCTGCCCTGCACAGTCCATGATGTTGCCATACTGCATAGCTCAATCAGGTCCACTCTGGGTCCTCAAGGAGCTGATTGGGCTATGTACGTGGGCATAGCTATTGATGGTGGAGTCTTTAAATCTGGAGGAGCCCTGCACTGTGTTCCGTTTGTTTTTTCGGATCATGCTTCCAATTGCCACCAGGACAGGTAAAGATGGAGAGGGAGCTTAGCGGCTAGCGAGGGAGCATTGAACAGCAGAAGGACCAGTCCAGACAAGAAGCCAGTGAGGGGAGTGCACCAAGTCTCAGATGAGGAGCCAGGGAGGGGAGTGCACTGACCACCGAGTCCTGACTGTGGGCAGACTTCACTGAGCTAGCAGGGGCAGTTGTAGAAACTACTGGCAGCAGGTAGAAAATTGGTGGCAGGTATTGGTTCAAAGTATTCTCCAAAAAGAGCTGTAATCATCATTATTCTTTCTATTGGCTGCTTGCTGCCAGTTTATCCCCACCATCTTTTTGCGGCTGTTGAGTCAAGTTCTGGAGTGGATGGAACCCTAGGGCAGCTGAGAATGACAGAGAGTTGAGAGAGATCCCACACAGTGGCACCGAGAGAAGACCATACAGGACCAGGACTCAGAAAGAGAGTTGAGTTGACCGTGGTGGTGCTGGCCTGAGTGAAAGAGCTCACTTCCCCCCAGCCATGAGCATACTCGAGGAGGGCAGAAGAAGTCTGCACCATGCAGTCATTCAGTGAGGGGTTTGATCCAGATCCACACAATGTCACATCCTCAATCAACACTCTTTCCAATTCCAGGCTCCAGCTGCATATCAGAATACCTGCTAAATTCTGCCAGCAAGGAGAACTTGGGCAACCTTTTACTGAGCTCCTCATCCAGCTATAGTCTGATGCAAGTTGCGGTGCAACTTATGTAAGTGGACTGTGGACTCTCGGGGTGACTACTCTGTGAGGTGGGTCCTTTTTTTTTCATTCTTCCATCCTTAGTGACTGTTTCAGGAGTGGACTGACCGAGCTACAGAGTGTACTGGCTACCAAGCTGAGGAGCCTGCCTGATGTACAGTGGTGATCATGTGCTGAGCCTGTGTTGCTTGCTAATGATTCATCTGAGCTGCTAGTGTCCCAGCAGTCAGATGATCAGGAGGCAAGGCAAGTTCCGTACCTTGGCTGCCTGAGGCTGAAAGTTGAACCGTCCAGAACCAGAGTGATATGTAATATTTTTTAAAACATGACTACATGCAAAGTGCAAACCAGAGGGGTATTTAAAATTAGTAAAAAATAAAACCTACATAGTCTGCATCAACTAATGTGGGTGTGAGATCACAATGTTTTTGAACCGTCCAGAACCAGGGGGGTTAGGGTATGTAACACTTTTAAAAATAAAATGTATAACTGCAAATCGGAGGGGTATATCATTTTTAAAACCTACAACTGCAACTAATGTAAGTGTGTAGTCATTGGCTACTTAATTGCTCACTCTTGAGTGGCAATGTAGTATTATGCATATGTATCTATGTAATATAATAAATTGTCATTTGTAACTGTTACAGTGTTATTCTCTGCAGTTTAAAACCCAGGCATGCATGGGGAAATAAAACCATATTTTATACACAAGTATTTTCAGAGTCAGCATTGGGTTGCTTCCAGAGCTCGGTGTTTGAGCTGCACTATGAAATCTCCCCTCTATCTGTAAAGAACTTCAAATACATCGCAGGGAAAACTAATGATGTGTTAAGTTCTTTACAAACTGAGTTGAGATTTCATATTGCAGCTCAAACTGTGAGCTCTGATAGAAGCTAGCCCAGTTCTGAGTTTGCAGATGAAAATCCCTGGTTTCTGCCCAAAAAGTAATCTGTTCAAGTACAAGGGTTAAAAAATAATATGTATTCATTGAATTTTTTTTCTTGAAGCAGGGATGGTATTTGCTATGGAGACAATTATGTTAGCACCAGAGGATTTAGTGTAGATCAGTAATACAGCACTGAATTTAATGTATTTTAATTCCTTTACCAACTGAGATTTCCTGCAATGTCTTCTCTGGAAGCAGCCCAGTTCTGAGTTTAATAGAATCTACAGGTGTCTTAAAGTCCCCTGGTTTCTGAAAAGAAATCAACTGGGGGGGCACACTGATTGAAAATGCATCATGTATTGAGTTTTTGAATGGCAAGTTTGTTGCCTTGTCTGTGTACAAGTGTGGCAAGGTGGGGGGCCTGGTTGCAAGATGCTGCTCTTGGCCAAGTTAAGGGTGGCAAGATGGGGTAGGGGAGCTGGTTGGAACTTACGATTTGAGGACAGTGTTTTGCATTGTGGTGGTGCCTTGAAATTGACAGGGTACCTAGCCTTAGTGTCACGAATGTACTTTTCAGTCATTGTGTCTGTAAAATGTCAACAGGTGAGGAATTCTGCAACTCTGACAAATGAAAATCTCAAACTTTAACATGTTATATCACGGACATGGTTTGGTCTTTTACATTGAAATTTGGAGGGTGTTGATGGTAGAGACACGTTTACAAGTTGGTGGGCACGCAGGGCCCGAAGGACCCAAGTTCCCAGTAACTTCCGCAAGTTCTTAGTTTTCTATTCTTTCTCAAAAAGTAAGGAAATTCTATGCAAAAAACTGTGTTAATGCATCATTTAGGGTTAAACCACAAAAAGTCAAGAAATTAAAAATCTTTAGGGTTGCCCTTCCCCCCAACCCACCAATCATCCCAAGATTGACAGATGACAGGATGTGTCATTGGGGTTGTGAGGCCTAAATGTCACCCCATTCTTTTGCTGTCCTTGCAAAAAAGAATGGGGTGACATTTAGGCCTCTACAACCATGACACACCCCATCATCTGTCAGTCTTGGGATGATTGGTGGTTGGGGGGAGGCAAGCCTAAAGATTTTTATTTCTGAATTTTGAGGTTTAACCTAAATGATGCATTAATGCAGTTTTTGCATAGAATATATATATATATGTGTATATATATATATATATATATATATATATATATACAATATATATCTATACATACACACATATATATATATATACACATATATGCATATGTGTGTGTGTGTGTATATATATATATATATATATATATATCAGGGATCGACAAATTTTACATTTATGTGGTAGTCCAGGACAACTGGCCTATCCAAAAATGGTAGTCCCACTGTCATGAGTGGTAGTTCAATGGTCAGAAGCCCATATTTTAAGGAAAACGTATAAAAAAGTATGAAGCAACAAAGTAATTGTTGTGTCATTGTATTATTAATATATGTGATGAAGGCTATAGAATACAGAAAAATTAAGATTTGTTTTTAAATTTTTCTGTTAATACAGTTTCAGTTTGGTGATTTGAAGAAGTCCAGAGTCAAGTGGTGTGGTGCCATACTCTGAATGTCCTGTCCAGTCCCACAAATGCCAGAATGAAGCAGAGAATAATTAATTATTTATTTATTTATTTGCTTTTGTTAACCGGGTAAGCACACTAGACAGCCATGTGCCTATTTTCAGGTGCGACCCGGGAGAGTTACAGGTATCATACAGTGTACATCAACAGTTACAGAGTGAGTGTGACCCGGAAGAGTTGCCGGAGTCAGACATCATACAACTAACAGATTACAGAAAAGGGGAAAAGTCCATAGGAGAGCCTGGCAGTACAAAGGTGGCTCAGTAAAATTGTGAAAATACATAGGAGAAATACAGGTAATACAGGTAATAACATAGGAAATAACTAAAAAAAAAACACGGATAGGTAGAGTACATGATTAGTTTGAGGAGACAAGAGGCACAACATAATTAGAAGAACTCAGATTCAGAACTGTCAGCAACATCAAGTGTTGATGGAGCAGCAGCACTACTAGCATGAGCCACAGAAGCATGCCCATAAACATGTCGAGTGCCTGGACCAGACATCAGTCAGTGGTTTATTTCTGGATCTGGATTGAAGTCACATAGATCTGGACCCTCTACTGCTATCTGAAGAAGTGACTGTAGTGTATCATCTGCCAGACATGTTCTTATTTTTGTCTTTATCAAGTTTTGAATGGAGAACACTTCTTCTCACTTTACAGTTGACACACTCATTGCCAGTAGTATTTCCACTAACTCTAGAATGTGAGCAATCTGGGGCATTTTTTTCTTTCAGCAATCTTGTATACACCTGCAGATAGGGTTTTTCAACTGCAGATTTCAGCATAGCCTTAAATGCAGCGTATTTTGATGTAATATTTTCCTGCTGCTCTTCAATGAAAAAATTAAAGTATGCTGCCAAATTAGCCACTTCATTGGTCCCAAACTCCGCAAGTTGTTCTCTTGGTAGATCAAACTGTTTAAAATCCAGACATGTAAACCATTTCAGAGGAACCTCCGAGACATTTTGAAATCTTACATCGATATAATCTATTGCTGCATGTACTAAAGTCTGTAGTTGTGTATCAGTCCCAAAATTTATTTCAGGATAGTTGCCTTTGAATGTGAAGGGCACAGCCTTCTCAATTCCCTTCTGTGACATGACATAGTCCATGCATCTGTTTTGAGGTTTGTAATGAGCTAGGAAAGTTGTCATGTATTTCCCTGGCTTTGATTTCAGTTCCATCAACTGGAGAAGACAGGTCTCAATGAGATTTGATACTTCAAAAATTATTGAGTTATCTTTTTGAAACTGCAGTGAAAGATTTCTAAGTATGGGCAAATCATCTTGGAGGATATAAAGAGATTTGACAAAGTGAACAGACTGTACCTCTTTTAACAGCACCTTTGCTTTTGAACCATCAGCAGAAGATGCACTTTGTTGCAAGTGCTGAGCAACTGTTGATAGATTCACCTGAACTGCATGAACTGACCGTGATCTGCTGGCAAGCCATCTCACCTGTTTAATTGCACTGAAGTGTGCCAGATCACTGTCTATCATTTGTACAATTTCTTGCAGCTCTCTCATCTCTTTTGGACTATACTGGTAGAATTTAAATATACCCTTTAGAGTATTTTCAAGCTTTGATATGAAGGGTTTTGTTTTCATTACATCAAGAACCTCCAACTCCAGCTTATGGGCAACACAGTGCATGCCAATGATGTGAGGACAGTGCTCCCATAACTTTGTGATGGTTCCACCCCTTTCACTCATCATTACACTTGCCCCATCAAAATTGGCAGAAATCAAAAGAGGCCCTGGATTGCTCACATTTGATAAGTCAGTGAGAGGAAGATACAGTGAATCTAATGCAGTTCTTATTGCTTTAAAAACACCTTCAGCATGTGCGAATTCCAAAGACACAGCCTGGATCAGATATGTACAAACATCTTTTGTGTTAGGATCTACAAAATGAAGAAAGACATTTTCCCATTCAATTATAGCCACATCAGTGCTGCCATCAGCAAGAACTGTCACATAGTTTGCATTTTTAAGAGTCTGTATCTGGGTTTTGAACAGAACAGCAGATATAGCTCTGCAAAATTCCCTGGCTCGCTTGTCATTGGTGTAGTTAGTACCAAGCTTAATACCATTTTTCTCTTGCAATTCACATAGCCAATCCATGTCAGAAAAAGGACGCAGATTTTTTGCAATGGAGTAAGCTGTGTTGAACAGACGTCTCATTTTCTCCTTTGTAGCTTCTTCCAGCACTGCAAAGGCTTGATAAAGTGGTGACTCAGTAATATCACACTGAACTGCACACTGGCCACTTTCCAGAACATGTTGGTTCTGGCACAGCACATGGGGATTAGATTTTTCATGTGCACGTAGTGACTCAATTCTAATTGTTAGAGCCTGTGGCAAACACATTTTTTTTTTAAAAGGCTGGTATTGCAACAGCGGGATACTTTTTGCAAACTGTGCAGTACATCAGTCCCTTTTTTTCATCGTATCGCAACCATTTATAATTGTTCAGCCAGTGAGATCGAAACATTCTGGCCCTTTTTTCGTGGTCATATTTTTTGTCTTTAGAGATTATGTCTCCTTGCTGTTGCTGATCCAGCAAAGTTCAATTCTTAGGAAAGGAAGAGGAAACAGATGCTTCCACATCACAGTCCAATTCAATTGACTGATGAACATCAGAATCAGCTGCTGTTATATCCATTACCACAGCAGAAGACTCAGTGTCACTTTTATCTTGAGAATACTGTATTTGTGTTTGGCTAGTAGTGGTGGCTGCTGCTGACCACATAGGAAAAGTAGTGTGCTGTTTTTTATTCTTTTGCATAGCCATATTTTTTTTTTTTAAATAACAGTTTTATTTTATCACATCTTCATACATCAACAACACAAACAATTTAGACACATAACAAGCCTTGTAAAGGTATTGATTGCATGTCCAGTTTAACAAAGAAGTATCATCCATGCTCAACCTATGGAGGACAATAAGGCCTTTTAAAGGTCCACTTTCTTGGCCCAGCCCTCCTTATCATCAAGTATCTAGACCAATAATTCTGGAATCGATTAAATTGATAAAATCCTCACAAGGACCTGAGAGAAGAAAGAACAAGAGGAGAGAGGAGAAAAAAGGGGGAGGAGGGGAAGGTCCCCCATTCACATCTCCCTAGTTGGACCATCCTGCCTGCCCCACCCATTCTGATGCAACTATTATCAAACTCGTACCGCCTTGATCACCCAATCAGATCCTCAAAGACACATATATTTTACTAAAATATCTAACACATTGGTCTGATCCTTTTGTGCCTGGAAATTAAAGAAGGGCATCCATCTGGTCTTGAACTTGTCTTTCTACAATCTCACTTTAGCAGTGAGATATTCCATTTCAAAATTTTAGACTGTTCTTGTACCATCCCTCTAGAGTAGGGGTACTTTAGTGAGCCATCGTTGGAGTTATAGCCTTAGAGCCAGAAACTACCAGTACATCAAATAGGTACCGATGCGCTCTTGTCCACCTCGATCAGGTACAGGCCCAGCACCCAATATACTGGATCATGGGATCCTTTTCTCCAAGATGATACTTACCCGATCTTGCACTTGTTCCCAATAACTATTTAAGTGTGGGCAATCCCAAAAATATAAAGATAGGTCTCCACACCCACAATCTCTCCAACAAAGATCAGAGGGGTACAGTCCAAAATGCTTAGTGATTGTCGGAGTTCGAAAGTATCTACCAACCACCTTCCACCTGAACTCTCACCAGTTTTGAGAGGCGGTAGTGGTAAATACCGCCCCCCAAATTGTATTCCACTCTAGGGCAGTTATGTTTTTGCCCAATTCCCTAGTCCAATTGGCCTTGACCAAAACCAAGGAGTCTGACTCTAAGCCCAGTAATAAACTCACCAATCTGGAAATAACTCCTTCGGCTCCTATTTTGTTGACTTCAGTCCCAAAGCCTCTACTCAATGGGTTGCTCCCTCCCTCTCCGGATTCAAATGCTTTCCGGAAACTTCCTTGTAAATAGTGCTGGCCTGTAAGTACCTGAAGAGTGAGGAGGGAGAGTGAATTCAGAAATCATCTGGAAGGATTTAATCCTTCCCCTATATAAAACTGACCAATTCTAAATAATCCATTTCGACTCCATCTCAAGAAGCCTGTATCCCATCCCAGCGGGACAAAATCAAGACAAGCCCTAATCGGTGAGTCCATTCCCAGGGAAAGTCCCAAACCGAGGGCTCTATTAATCTCTGGCCACACCTCAATTATTTGTTCAATCCATGGGTTACCCCCGATTAGCTTTTGAATCCCAGCCCAATCCATGAATATCAAGTCTCTAATATCTCCCCTAGTCGACTCAGGCATTTCCATCTCGACCCAAAGAGGCGGGTCACCATCCCCCATAAGAGAGACCAAGGGTTGAATCTGTGAGCCAGTAATATCTTAAGATCTGGTAAGCCCAAACCACCTTTCTTTTTATTCCCAAGAAGAGTTTTCCATCTTATTCTGGGTGATCTACGGACCATATAAACCGAGATATGGCTGTCTTTATTGATTTCCAAAACATGATGGGTAACCTAAGCGGCAGCGACTGGAACAGGAATAAAAAGCGGGGTAAAATATTCATCCTGACAGTTTCGATTCTGCCGAACAGGGTGAGTGGAAGCTCTCCCCATCTGTGCAGGTCTTCTTGCACTTTTTGTAGCAATGAGGAGTAATTGGCCGTGAATAATTTTGAAATATCACATGTTATTTTAATCCCAAGGTATTTAATCCCATCTTTTGCCCAGTTAAACTTACCCATCACCGGGAGCCTGTCCTTTTTTACTTTCCCAAGGGGCATTAAGACTGATTTAGTTTCATTGATTTTGAATCCCGAAACTTCCCCAAAAGTTCGTAAAAAAAATTTATCAGTGGCATTTGCTTCTCCGGTTCTAAGATATACAACAAGGTGTCATCTGCATATAACCGAGATTCTAGTTTCAATTCCTTGCACCCGAATACCTTTATATTCTTTTGATTGTCTTATAAGGGCTGCCAATGGCTCCATGCACATCGCAAATAGCAACGGAGATAATGGGCATCCCTGTATAGTCCCTCTGTTGATCATTAATACTTCAGAGAAGACCCCATTCACTTTTACCCTGGCCTTGGGATTTCTATATAAATTCGCTACCCAGTTTCGGAAGTTTTCCCCAATCCCAAATTTCTCCAGGACCCAGTCTAAAAAGTACCAATCAATTCGATCAAAGGCCTTTTCCACGTCCAGCGACATCACCGCCCCAAAAAAGTCAGGTGGGAATGCCCTGGAGGTGGCTAGGACATCGAGCAACAATCGAATATTATCTTGGATATGGCGCCTTGGAATAAACCCCATCTGATCTTTATGCACCAGCCCCCAGCAATTCCTTGGCAGTCGGTAAATCAGGAACTTTGGCAAATATTTTAGGCCCTGATTAATTAAGGAGATAGGACTATAATTCCTGCATTCTAAGAGGTCTTCCCTGGTTTAGGGATCAGTGTGATTACTGCTTCCTCCCATGAGGCCGGCAGTTCACCCTCATTCTGTGCAACATTACATACCCTAGTAAGAAATGGAACTAGTTCGCCTGCAAATGTCCGATAAAATTCTCCCACAAACCCATCCGGACTAGGGCTTTTCCTCCCTTCAAATTTTTAATAGCAGTTCTCACCTCTTGTTCTGTAATTTTTTCCCTAACTTATTTCCTGAGATTCATCCAGCTTCGGTAGGGGATATTTTGCAAAATTTTCAACCTTCTCTACATGTTTTGGACCTCTTTCTTCCGTATAAAGCTCTTGATAGTATTTGCAAAAACTATCCGCAATCTGATCAGGATCTGAAATAATGTCCTGAGTGTCATACCTTTTCAACTTAGGGATGTATCTCTCAGCCTCTTGCTTCCGGAGCCTCAGTGCCAGCAAGCGCGAGGCCCTCCCTCCCGATTCATGATACCTTTGTCTAGTATATCTTAGGGCTTTCTCAGTCCTTGTCATCATTTCCTTGTTATACTGTTCCCTAGCCTCATGTAGCTCCCTTGGCACTTTTTTGTTTTTACTCTTTTTATGCTCATCTTCCAATTTCTTTATATTATCCAATAACCTTTGCACCTTTCTTGAGAGGACTTATACTTAAAGGAAGAATTTATAATTTCCATCCTCAAGACTGCTTTTCAATCCATCCCAGATAACCATATGAGCATTCCTCCTATTTTCTTCCAGGTATTTTAATAGAGTCTTTCATTTGAGAGACAAATCTAGAATCATTTAGGAGGCTTGGATCAAATCTCCATAGCCCCTTAGTCTTGGTCCCAGACCACTTAACTCTTGCACTAATCATCGCATGATCGGAGAACGCTGCAGGATGAATAATATAGTTATTTGCTAGCTCATCAGCATATTTTACTTGAGTATAGAATCTATCTAGCCTGGAATAGGAGTTTGCCGCTGCAGAGTAAAAAAAGGAAGTCCTTAATCAGTGGGTTTTGTAAACTCAAGGGTCCACCCATCCACCTTCTGTTATAAGTCTTAAACAACTTGAGCAAGCAATCCTATCCCTCTCCCCCCTCACTTCTGTCTAACATCCCATCCTCCACACAATTCCAGTCTCCTACCATGACCACTTTGCCTTGTGGGGGGGTATCCATCGTCGAGAAAATTGCCTAAAAACTTTCCAGAGGGGTGTGGTGCATACATCGCTGCTAGATGGCAGCTCTGTCCCATAGAATTCACCAGATATTATCACATAATGACCCATACCACTATTCTGGATGTATATATTTTCAAGGGAGGCCTCTACGCAGTAAGATCGCCACCCAGCCCTAGATGCGTCCTGGACATGAATCCGATAAACCCTCCTACCCATGCTCTGCGCAACTTGCATGTTCGGAATCTGATAACTTGGTTTCTGAAGACAGGCAATATCACATTTTAACCTACTCAATTCTTGTAAGATTCTTGCCTTTCACCACCCCTGTTTATCCCTTTAACATTAATTGAAACTATTTTAAGTATTGTCATTCCAACAATCAGTAATAGCTATAATTCCTCTTCTGAGAATCCCCCACCAGCATATGGGAGTGAGGTGTGCAGACAGATGGTCCAACCCATACAGCAAGGGAGAGAGCAGGAAGGAAAAAAAAAAGGGAATAAGAGAGAGCCATAACAGAGATAGCAGATTAAAGTGTTCTCCATAGATATCCTCATATGTTTTGTCTCTTCTAGAATTTGAGCAGAAAGATAAGGCAAGACAATAAACACAACAAACAGTGCAGGAGGGATCGGAGGGAGTGAACAGTTCCTTATCAATCCGCACTATCCCCTATTGGGGAAATAGGAATTAACTATAAAGAAGCGGGCTACAGTAACAACTGCACCCCACTAGCTCAGCCAGAGCTAGATATCTGAAGGTCGAAGGTGCCGACACTTCAGATACTAGAGATAACACTCTCTAGCTAAGTAGGAGAAAAGTGCAAATGCACTAAAGGGCCACTCTCAGAGTGTCCAAGAGACAGGTCCTCTCCTACTAGGGTGGAAAAGATAAATGTTCCGATTGAGGCGGCTTTAGGAAATAGGTACCCCAGGAACAGCATTTCTCTGAAAGGTCGAGGGACCAGACCAGAAAAACCTATGATTTTAAAACATAAATCCAACTTATTTACAATTCCCCTCAATTTTGTCTCCCACCTCCCCTTTTATATTTCCAAAGCAATGGGACAGGAATCTTTTTTTTTCTTTCTTTTTCCCCTCTTTTCCTTTCCCCCCCTCTCTCTACTTTCCTTTTTGGTGTAAAGCCCAAATTGCCCCCACAATATACACCATTAATAGATATATATGCAACCCCACAAATGCCCGCGGGGAGGGGGGATGAGGGGAGAGAACCCTCATCCCATTAATTCAGCTCATTGCAGAAGTTTGCTGTTAATACATCAGGTAGTACAGAAAACATTTTTCCTGCTTGGCAATTACATAATTCGAAGGAGCTTTTAACCTGTTACCCCGATAGTGTGTTTTCCGCTCAGAAAAATCTTCCCACCAGTAACACCTCCAACACCACACCAAACACCTTGGGGTTATTAAAGGAAAGTGTAACTTATTCAGACCCCATAAGAATACGTAGAAATGTTTTAAACCAGTTTTTCAGACTTTCATCGTTCCCACATTTTATCTTTTTTTCTTTCCTTCCCTCCCCTTTTTCCCTCATGAGATTCAGTAGGGGGTCTAGGAAGGAGCCAAGAGTCACAGTGTAATATAGTTACTTAAACAGCCATCCAGACGAAATCTCCATATTTTGTCAGTTTCTTGCATCAGTTCTCCTTGGCACCCAACCATTTGCCATATCTGCATGTAAAGGTAGCAAGCTTCCCCTCTTCTTCTCAAATTTCTTTTTAGGGCCTGGCTAATCGACCACAGTAATTCTCGATCTCTCTTTGACTTGCTCCTCCTTAACATCAGGATCTGTACTTCTGGGACGTAAGAAATGGTACCGCTGCCAATAATGAATCAAATGTCTTGGGCTCATCTTTGTCCTGTACCCAAAGCTAGCTGGATAAGCATAAGTAAGCTTTAAAACCTTTCTCTCTCAGAGCTTTAACTACCTGCAGAACTTTTTATGTTGGGTCATCATTTGAGGGAAAGTCCTGATCAACAAATATCTTCTGCCCATCAAATTAAGTTTTTTTTACTTCATGCCAGCCTTAAATCTTTTCTTTAGTAGTGTATCTTAAAACTCTCACTATTATGGACCTGGGGGGTGCTCCTTCTTTAGGTTTTGGGGCGATCGATCTGTGAGCCCTCTCGATTTCAGTTTTAAAGTCTTCGCCAAGATTCAGCTCCATTTTTAGCCAAGAATCAATATAATCCTCCATACAAGGTGGTTCTACCCCCTCAGAAATTCCAAAAATTTGAATATTATTGCGACGAGCTCTAGCCTCCGCATCTTCTGCCCTTAAAGTCAAATCTCTCTCTCTTCTGTGCAGGTATACCAATGATCTACTGAAAGCCATATGCTCTGATTGCAGCCTTTCGACCTGGGATTCCACTGAGGTCGTGTGTGCTTCCAGCTTTTTAAAATCATTTTGCAGACCCATTATCCTGGCATCGATTCTGTGCAGTATCTTAAGCATTCTCTGCCCATCAGCCTTTGTAAACGTGGCTGTGGCATCCGATTCAGAACCATCTGACTCGTCCCCCGAGGCCGTGATCATGGATGAGCATGATTCAGCTGGGCTAAGAGGCCTCGAGGAGGATCTGCCTCTGCCGTCGATCTTCCCCTCCGTAAACTGTTTCTTTTTCGTCCGCCCCATTCTGCCTAGCGTAGCAGGAGATATTGTGAGCGGTAGATAACTTTTCGGTCCCTCGATGTCTGGTGAATATCGTTTTTTAATTCCCGGGGCACCGGCGCTCCAGATTAAGCCGCCATCAGTGGTGTGACGTCACCGGAACTGTCGCATAGCCATATTTTTTGTCATATAGTGTTTCCTCAACACTTGTCTGTGTCTTACTTTTCTGCAATAAAAATATTTTAAATAACTATGTGTGAGTGAGTGTGCTTTCTACTGGGAGGGAACTGGAATGGAAAGGAAGATGAGGGGTAGCATTGGTGGTAGTGTAGGGTACTAGTGGTGGGTGGGTGGTGGGACTGGGTACTAGTAGGCCAGGGTAAGTAAACACAGGATGATGAACCCCCATTTAATAAAGCTTTGTACTCAAACTCAGTTTAATAATGTTTTTTTAATTCAGTTTCTGCTTTGCTGATGCTCTCTCCCCCTCCTGTCTCTCAGCAGACACACACTGTCTAGCACTGCAGGCAGTTGATGAGGACTGGATTTATTCAGTCACATCTGCAGCAGATTTCTGTTTTTTTTTAGTATTTTTTTTTTAATTTCTGCCTCTCAGTCTCTCCAGTCCCTCTTGTCCCTCGCACAGCCAGGCACTTGTGTGGTACTGCGGGCTCACTCTTAGTACCCCAGTGTAATATATATTTTTTTATTCAATTTCTGCTTTGCTGATGCTCTCTCCTCCTCCTATCCCTCAGCAGACACAGTCAGGCAGCAGGCAATTGATGAGGACTGGATTCGGTCACAGCTGTGACAGACTTCTGTTCTTTTTCTTGTCTATACAATATTTTTTCCTTTTTAAATTTCTGTCTCCACTTTCTCCATTCCCTCCTGTCCCTCACAGTCAGGCACTTGTGTGTGGGCTCACTTTCAGGGCCCCACAGTCAGACTGAACTCTGTCTCTCTCGTTCTCTAACAAAGAGTCTCACAACTTAGTAACACATACATCTGTTGTCCAAAATCCATCTTTTTGCCTTTTTTCTTTAATATTGTTTTCAATTTCTGGGTCTCATTCTCTCCCTGTCCTGTCCCTCAGCAAAAACCACTGCACACTGCAGGCAATTGATGAGGACTGAATTGAGGATTCAGTCACAGCTGAAGCAGCTTAATAAATGTGATGGAAATGTTATTTTCTTTTTTTAAAAGAGTATTTTTTTAGTTTCTGGTTCTCTGCCTAGTGCCTCCTGTTCTCACTAGGCAATAGGAAATGGCATACAACAACAGCCAGCACCAGCAGCAGTAGTAGTTACATTGATGTGGAAATAATGAGGACTCAAGTGTCTCACTCTCACACAGCTGCTGCTATTAATCAGAAATATTGTGAGAAGAAACCTTTGTTTTTTTCCCCTTTACTTTTTTCCTCCTCAATCTTCCCCTCTCCCTCTGTCCCTCACCCAACAAATGATTGCTTTGTGGGCTCTCACAGATGACCAACACATCATTCTTGACCCACTCCATGACCCTGACCTTCCCTCTTTTCAGTTCCCCCTTTCCCTGCTTTTTCCCTTCTATTCATCTTTTTTTAAATCTTTTTCTCTTCCTATATTCAGTACTTCAGTGCACAGCAAGTAGTGTCCCTAAAATATGATAATTGTAGTTGTTGCAATCTGGAAAAGCTCCAATCCAAAACTGCGTCTGACTCCAACACACAACTACTGCCTCTCAGTCAGAATGCGTCACACGTTCGCTTGCTAGCGACGTCCCCTCTCCTGCTTCATTTACTCCACCTCCTTACTAGTCAGTCAGCCTCAGCCAATTGTCTATATAGCAAGGGAAGGACTCACACTGCTAATTGGCAGATCCAGAGATCTATGGTACCAGACCATGCATTCAAAATTTTAAGCACATCTGTCCTACAGTGCCAAAGTTATTAAGGTGCGAAATTTAAAATTTAACCTTAAATGGGATAGTCAAACCTAACTATAGTGGCACTACTGTGCCACTACAATATATATGTATTATGGTAGCACAGTAGTGCTACCATAGTTAGGGTTGAGGAGCCATTTACATGTTAAACCCAAAATTTTGCACCTTAATAACTTTGCAACCATTTGATGGATTTGCCTGAAATTTGGAATACATGATCAAGACCCATACACCTTGGGATCTGCCAAGTTTTATACTGGTCGGCTACACGGCTGTGGAGTTATTAAGCATGATCTGTGCATGCATTTACACTTTTTTTGGAATTCTGCAGTCGCACCTACAGGTCGCATGGTTTGTGTGACCGGTCTGAAATCTTCAGGGAACATGCGGCCAGGGTCCCCAATGTGCCTTTTGAAGATTTCGTGAAAAAATAGTAAACGGTTCAAAAGTTATTCAAAAAACAATTTCCCACTGTAAGTCAATGGGAAAAGTTAACAAAAAGTTCGACAGTGTAGCAAATGCTTTTTTACTGTCGCAAATGGCCCTTTTGCTGTTGCAAATCCGCCATTTTGTTTTCAGTTAGTGATCAGAAAAATGCTTGGCATTTAAAATTAGGACCCTCTAGCAACCTAATTCTTTTTGTATTCACCTAGTCGGGCCTTGAGGATGCTAGCCATGTCTTTATTTTGGGGTAAAACACCCCAGAAATATGTTTTTCAAATTTCTGGAAAAAGTACTTTCGCAAGGTAGTGTCGCACTCACGAAAGTGTCGCAAATTTTTTCGAATGCTTTCACAAATTGCGACAGTACTTTTCTAGGCTGTGGGAAAATGACAGCAATTCTTTGGCACCCTGCTGCAAAAGAACAGTTTGGTGCTTTGGCTTGAAATTTGGAGGGAACGCAGTTGACATCTCACAGATGTGCCTTTCAGTGTTATGTTGCAAAAATATTACACGGTGCCAAAGTTACGGTACTCCAAATTTGACGCTTTTTCCCATAGGATAACATTATGGCATCCGACGCATTGCAGCAATCCTTTGGCGCCCTGCTGCAATATAACGGCTCGGTCTTTTGTGCTGAAATTTGAAGGGAAGACAGCCAACATCCCATAGATGTGCCTTTTAGTGGTTTGGTGAAAAAATATTACAGGGAGCCAAAGTTATGACACTCCGAACTTCTCTTTTTTTCCCATAGGATAACATTACGGCGTTCGCCGTGCCTTTCAGGGCCTGTATCTCGGAAACGGTGCAAGATACGGACTTTTCATCAAAAAAATGCTTAGCCCCCTAGGGCTAAGTACAAAACTAGCCAGGAAAATCATAAATCATATGACTTTTAAATTTTTTTTCTACGTCATGCGGTTCCTGAGATAATAGCTATTTAGTATTCCAACTCCTCATTTTCTGCTCCGAGACCCATTATTATGCATACATTCTTTGTACTCACTGTCTTTCTCTATGTAGCTTTTGGGAAAAACCAGCCTGTGCACCCACATTACTATTACCGTTGCCCTTTCGGCTTGCCGATTTCATTTTCCATTCACTTACCATTCACTCTCGCCACCATGTGCTTATTCTTTTATGCTTATTTGGCGCTATGCTTCGTTATTTTTGCCATTTGTGTCTACAGTACTGTTTCTCTTTCTGTTTCGCTATGTCCACCATGCCCATTGACATTTCCGCTTATGGGCACCATGTTACTATGTGACAAGACATCACGTGGCGGACCGTTCCCGCTCTCGCCACCGCACGTTATCCTTTCTGTTCTCATTTGCACTTGCATTACCATTTGCGCCACTGTTAGCACTTCTATTTGTGTTTCTGTTCCTGTTACTGAGTCACAAGACATCACGCATGGAGCGAGGGCCCGCCAGCTGCATTACATGGCGGGGAGCGCCGACCCCATTCACTATTTCTCGTTATCATTCTCAAAAGAAGGGAAATTAGGGCAAAAATGCTGTTTAATGCATCAGTTAGGGTTGTTGCACAGCAACAAAGTGAGAAATTCGGTGTTAGGTTTGTGGCCCTTGAGGC
This sequence comes from Neoceratodus forsteri, assembly GCA_016271365.2. Classification (NCBI taxonomy): domain Eukaryota; kingdom Metazoa; phylum Chordata; order Ceratodontiformes; family Ceratodontidae; genus Neoceratodus; species Neoceratodus forsteri. Next base: position 847,385,532 of record CM028135.1, on the reverse strand, counting down.
CTCTTCTCGCCACTCTGACCGCATTGGGCGCGACAGAGTTCCAGTCCCAACTCTCACCCCATTCCTCCTATACTTCTGTTGCTTTACACATGTGATGGGGTGAGAGTTAGGGCCAATGACCCCAATGCACACCCCAATGCCGGTTGAGGGGTGGGCTGGGGGTCCAAGGGGGTTTTCAACCCCACAACGAATTTCTCACTTTCGTCATCTGGAACAACTCTAACTGATGCATTAAATGGAGTTTTTTGCCTCTAATATATATATATATAGATATATATATATATATATATATATATATATATATATATATATATATGGGATACATGATGGGCAGGAGTGGGATATGGAAAATATTCTCACTCCTGCAGAAGCATGAGTGAGAATGCACAGCTCACTCTGCAGGACTGAGAATATTTTCCATATCCAATAATCTGCACATCATGTGTGCGATTTATACCATGGGGTGAGAGCTTTAGGAACATTTTTTTCTGTTTCTGTATGTTTTCTGCTCATTCTGTGTGTGGTGTGAGTGTGTGTGTGCGTGTGTGTGTGTGTGTGTGTTGTTCAGAATGGACTGGGAGTCAGAAACACAATGGGACACAGGTGAGTGTTTTGCAAAGCTAATTAAGTTATAGGTTTCAGTGAGAAAGAGAAACTGTTGCAGGTAGCACTGAGAAAGAGAAACTGCTTCGTGAAGAAGTTTAATTCAGAATTCAGGTAGTTTTGAAGCTGAGGCCAGTGCAGTAATGGGCTAAGAGTGTTAGAAACAATGGGACACAGGTGAAAGTGTTTTGCAAAGCTATTGAGTAAGTTGCAGCTTCAGTGAGAAAGAGAAACTGTTTTCTGAAGCAGTTTCATTTAGAATGCAAGCTGCAATGAAGATATTCTCACTCTGGTGACATCAGCAGTGTGGGTATTTGTCGATATCCTCACTCTGCTGCTGTCATCAGGATTTATCCTCACTCCATGGAAATAACACAGGATATTCTACTGAGAAAGCTCTCACCCTCATGGTATGTATGTATGTATGTATGTATCTATCTAGCTATCTATATATATCTCAGTTTTATCCACTGTCTCAAAATCCATGCATTGGGTCTTCTTTGTACTCATAACTAGCTTCAACCTGGTGAACTGCTCCTGAGTCACTACAAAGTTGGCTTCTAATTTCCACTGCAGTTCATCTATGTTATTACCACTTGTAACTAATACAGTGTCATTGGTGTACATCCTTATTATAGAGTGGCACGGGACCTAAGGGAGACTATATAGATCAAAACTAATAAGGGGCCTAGCTTGTGGCACTCCTCTACAGAGGTCCTTGGGACTTGACAAACAATTGGACACCTGTACACTCTGTTTTCTTTCTTTCTTTAAATAGGTCCTGAGCCACTCCATAGAATCAGGATGCACACTAATCCCAGCCAACCTGTCCAGTAGAATGGAGTGGTTCACCAGGTCAAATGCTTTTGTCAAATCTACACAGACTGCTCCAGTAGCCTTCCTATTCTCAAGACCTGTAGTAATCAATTCTTTAAAATCCCCCAAATCTGTATTAGTAGAGTGTGTAGAATGGAAGCCATGCTGGAATGGTATAATTTGCTTAGTGGTATCCAATAATTCATACAACTGACCATGGACCAATTTCTCAAGCATGGTCTACAGGACCTGTGAGCAAATAAAGAACTAAGATGCTGAGAAGAATGACCAGATTAAGGGAAGTGGTAATAGTAGCGGACTTTAATGTTCCAGACTTGGACTGGAAAGTTCCAGTTGAGGCAAGTACAAGGAATCTGCTTCTGGTAGAAGCATGCCAGGAGGCGTTTCTAGTACAATTGGTCCAATGGAAGGGCCTGTGCGGTATTTGGTAATCACTACAGTAAGAAAATCAAAAATGTAGTAATTCAGGAACCACTAAGATCCTGTGACCATAGGATGGTTGGGTTAAAGGTGAACAGGCTGGCAGTATAGCTTAGAGGTTAGAGGGATGAGGTGTGAACGAGCTTGGTACATCCAGCAGACTAGACCTGAATTTGATTCTCACAACCTCCACTTGCATACTGTGTGACTCTGAGCAAGTCACTTGACTGCCCAGTGCTCCCAGGTCGCCCCTGAAAACAGGCACTTGTGTCCTAGTGGGCCTTACCCGGTTACCAAAGACTAAAAAAAAAAAAGGGAGGCCTTTAAGAGGGCATGCTCTGCAAATGAATGGGATTACAGGAAGGATGACTTTGACAGTATGAGAGGACTGTTTAGGGAAAGCAGGAGTAGAGTAGAGCAGACAAAAAGGATAGAGGAAAATGGGCAGCATTACAATTAAGAATGCTAGAGGCAGCAGCAGGCATAACTGGAAGAGCATTGAAGGGAAAAAGATCTAGAGGCCACGTGTAGTTCATGTCAGTATAGCCAGTGCAGTGGAGCTGGCAGTAACATAGTAACTGAAAGCACATAAAGACTGCTAGGCCCACCCAGTTTGCTCATAGTCCTTGCCTGCATTAGTGGTCGCTGGCCCTACTTGGTCATTGGCTTTAACATCTCCTTCACACCTCTAGGGTTCCCTTATGCCTATCCCATGCATGTTTGAATCACCCCACTGTGCTAGTTCCAACCACTTCCCGGGGTAGGCTATTCCATGTATCCACTACCCTTTCTGGGAAGAAAAACTTCCTCACATTCCTGACCCCAATCTCATATTGTACCGCCTTGTCCTTGTACATCTCCTATACTGAATGATGTCACCCACCTGCATTTTGTTTATACCCTTTAGATACTTGGAGGTCTCTATCATATCCCCCCATTCCCACCTCTCCTCCACTGTATACATATTGAGGTCTTTTAATCTCTCCTCATATGTGTTGTGGTGTAAGCCCTGTACCATCTTAGTCACCCTTCTCTGAACTGACTCCACCCTGTCTATGTCATTAAAAAGATGCATTCTCCATAACTGTACACCGTTCTCTAGATGATGCCTCATCAGCATTTCATACAGTGGCAACACCTCCTCCCTTCTTCTGCTAGTGACATCCCTTCCTATTTACCTCAACATGCTACTGGCCCACCCCACTGCCTTGGTACACTGTTTGGCCACCTTTAGGTTATGCAAGATGATTATCCCTAAATTCTTTTCTTCCCTGGTAACTGTCAACAGTCCCCCCCCCAGCCTGTAACTCTCCACAGGGCTTCTGCACCCCAGATGCATAATTTTGCACTTCTTGACATTAAATTTGAATTGCCGCACTTTGCAACATTTTTCCAGCTTTTCTAGGATCCTCCTCATTTTCCCGACCCTTTCTGGAGTGTCTACCCTGTTGCAGATCTTGATGCCATCTGAAAATAGGTAAATCTTCCCCTCCAGCCATTCAGCAATGTCACTAATGAAGACATTAAAAAGGACTGGTCCCAGGACTGATCCTTGAGGCATCCCACTGGTCACCCCCTTTTCTCAGATTGGATCCCATTAACAACCATCCTCTGCTTTGTGTCTCTCAACCAGTTTCTATCCCAGTTCTCCACTTTGTGGCCCACCCCCAGGCTACCAAACTTGATAACCAATCTTCAGTACAGAATGGTGTTGAAGGCCTTGCTGAAATCGAAGTAGGCGATATCCACTGCCCTCTCTGATCCACCTCCTTTGTCATCCAGTCAAAAAAGTCTATCAGATTTGTTTGACAAGCCCTTCCTGATGTAAATCAATGCTGCCTCAGATCCTGTGCTCCTCTGGATTCCAAGTGTTCCACAGTCTTTTCCTTAAGTAGTGCCTCCATAATCTTGCCCACTACTGAGGTGAGGCTGACCGTCCTAGTTTCCTACTTCTTCCCTGCTTCCACTTTTGTGAAGAGGGACTACATGTACCCTCTTCCAGTCCTCTGGAACCACTTCTGTATTGAGCAACTCACTAAACAGGGCTGCCATCATTGCTGCTAGCACCCTATTTAGTTTCTTTAGTGTCCTAAGGTGTACACCATCTGGTCCCATTGCTTTGTCCACCTTCAGTTTTGTGAGTTCCTGTAGAACTCTGTCTTCTCTAAATCAGCTGGTGTCCACCTCCCTTCCCCCCATGTTTCTGATGCATAGTTTTGCTGTCTGTCCCACTCCCTCTTCAGTGAATACCGAACAGAAGTATTTATTCAGTACTGACACTTTTTCTAGATCTCCCTCCACATACACCCCTTTCTCCCCCTCTCAGCTTTACAATCCCACCCTGACCTTCCTTCTTTTGCTAATGTAGCTATAGAATGTCTTGTCCCTCTCTTTATCATCTGTGCTAATCTTTCCCTTGTTTGCACCTTTGCACTCCTAACTGCTTTTCCTACATCCCTCTGTCTAACTAGGTACACCGCCCTATCACCATCCTTTTGAGTCCCATTGCATTTTCTGAAAGCCACCTTTTTGGCCCTTACTTTCTCTGCCACCTCCCTTGAGAACTATAGTGGTATGTTTCATCCCTTGCCCATGTTTTTCAGCCTAATGCACTGATTTGTCACTTCCACTATGGTTCCTCAACTCCCCTCTTGCCTCCGTCCTCACCAGGGCTTCTTTGATACCTATCCCCATCCTAGCAATGTCCACCATCCTGAAATCCAGGATGCTTGCCTTTGTGTGGCTTGACTATGACACTGTACCAATGTTAAATTAAACTGTGCAGTGGTCACTGGACCCCAGGTGACCATCCACCCAGACTTCTGTGATTCTGTCTCCATTGGTCAGTACAAGGTCCAGAATCACTTTGTCTCTGGTGGGCTCCAGCACTAACTGCCTGATGCCTGCACCATGCAAGGTTTCCATGATGTCTTGGCTCCTGGCTGTGGCAGCTACTGGGATGGTCCAATCCACTTCTGGTATATTAAAGTCACCCATCAGCAGTACCTCCACCTTGGCTGCCATCCCATGTGTTTCTTCAACTATTGCCCTATCTACCTCTTCCCCCTGTGCTGGAGGCATGTAGATCACTTCTGTGCAAATTGCTGTGCCACTCACTGGCTCAAGGGTGACCCACAGTGCCTTGGCCTCCTCCTTTCTTCCTTGAGAGTATAACTAATTTTAGTATAGGGTATGTTCATGAAAATGTTGTACCAAATTGTGACATGAGGGGTTCATTTTCAAATGCAGAGTAGATAATTTCTTTCTAGCATTTTAACATGCCATGACCCTATAGTGAAAAATGCACTGTGTTGCAAGATAACTGACTTTTAAATGACCAAGAAAAATAAGCTTCAATGTTCTTAATGTACCAGTGGACACCAACCTTGTGTTCTGAATGTACCAGCAGACACCAACCTTGTGTTCTGAATGTATAGCGGACATGAACCTTGTGTTCTGAATGTATAGCAGACACCAAACATGCATTGTCAATGTGGAAAAGACCAGCAAAGAACAATGTAGGTTCATAAAAGTTTACTAGTTGTGATCTATGTTGTCAAGAATTACATATTCGTGTACTGAAGTGCACTGAAATAAGAAAAAAAAATCAATAAGATGTAAAAATAAAAACATCATAGAAAAGATTGTGCATAGCAAATAATCATATTGTCCAGCACTTTAAATGTTGTCAATTCCAGCAACTCTTGAGCTTTTTGTATTTTGTGGCTATAGTTTGTAGTTCATCCTGTGAAATTGTAAAGCTTCCATTTCTTGACAGATGTACAGGTCCATGGAAAAGTCTCTTCTGTCTCACCATATCAGTTTCCTGCTGTTGTGGTTGTGTGAGATGCCAATTTGCATGCTGGTTCTGGAATTTGACAGTGAAAGTATGTTGTAGTTCATTAAATGCAAGCACTTGCCTGATAAAAAACTATTTGGAATAGTAGACTGCATAGAATTTTTCCAGCTGTATCTTGTCTGAGTTTAAATTTGTTTTTAGCAGGGAAAGAAGCAGTGGAGAAGGCCATTGCTGAAGTTTCATGAGCAGAAGAATGGTTCATTGCTTCAGTGCCTGAAGCAGCAATCAGGTCAGTTGATGAAGTGCTAGTTACAGCAGAGGGGGTCTGTCAGTAGAGTGGCAGGAGAAAAAGAGGGGTCAGTCACTGGGGTCTGTTAGTAGAGTGGCAAGAGTAGAGGAGGGGTCAGTCACTGGAGTGCTGGAAACAGCAGGCGTGTCCATATCTGCAGCTCTGTGTTCACAGGCACTATTTTTTGTGCACCGAGTTGTAGAGGAGTCTGTCACTGGCATTGCTGGACAGTGTCATTCCTGAGTTCAAGCATTTGAGCTGTCTGAGAAGTACTGGTGCTGCAGTGTTTCAGTTTGAGCCTCTTTGAAGTCCATTGATCCACATGCTCCATGTTCACACATGGGCCATCATCATTTTGGCACTTGTGGCAGACACAAGACAGTGCTCTGGTGGCAAACACACCACCGTCCACAGATCTTACTCTCTTAACATGTCTTGTCCCAGGAAAAGCTATAACATCTGGTTATTTTGGCCTTCTTATGGATTTGTCAGGCACCCAGAAAAGTTTTCTCTTGGAATGCCCACACCCATCACTTGGAGGCTTTCTGGTCAGATTATCATGGCATTACATGAATATCTCTTCTGCTGTTGAAATGATAGTGATTTGTGATTTCACAGCCCTGGTTGCTGACCATTTCACCACACCACTCTCCCCATCAGAGGGGTGCTTACCATGATGTGATCCAAAAATTGGCATGTTCAACAGGGAATCCACACTCTGATGAAGCCTTTGAAATTTCATAGGACCATTTTGATTAGTATTGCCTGGCATAGCCATCTGTGAAATGTACCTTCTTCATAATGTTTATGTGGTGAGTGTTCATGATGTGTTCACTGGCCATCTTACCAAAATGTCAAACTGCATGGTGGTAATGTGTGAGGTCATCTGAGATGAATACCAGGTATTCCATGACAAGGTCATTACAATGTGTGCACCTGTAATATCTAACTATCTGGTGCACTGTAGCCCGCTCTTGATGCCAGTGGCAGGACTTGATCTCATCCAGGTACTTGCAGGCATAGTTTTCAGCAAAGTCCAGCACCATGATGACCCAGCCTTATGGTAGATTTGTCTTGAGTAATGCAAATTGCATTATTTGCCACAATGCCACATGTAGATGGTGACTGAGAAACTGTAGGTCTTCTAATAAGTTGTTGTAACGTGGTCTTCTTGCTGACCAACACTTTGCGGGATGTTTTTGTGTTAATGCCATCATTGGTTTTCTTCACTGTGATGGTTCCCCCCTGGTACCATCTCAATATTTCTAACCCATATTGATTCAATAGAGCCTCTGCATGTTTTTCAACTGCCTTCACTGCACAAGCCCCACATACCTTCTCCAGACAGTCTTTTCTGAAAAACATGGAACCTTCATTTGCACACATTGTCAGCTCCACCGTTTTATAAATATTGGTGACTTAGCACTGTGGCAGTTTGTAAAAATCTGTCATGTGGTTTAATGATCGCAGTTTTAATGTGGCATTTTCACAGTACTCACATAGGCGCTTGTCCAGTTTCTGTTGTCTGGCAAGTTTTATATGCTTGGGGCACAAACTGTTGAACTTGATGGCACTGATATGATACTCTGGGTGTTGCTTCAGAAATTCTACATGTAGTAAATGAAGGAGTTTTGATAGAAACAGTTTGAGCATTGGCTTCTTTTTAAGAATACCTTCTTGAATGGCTGAGGGGTTGCTGACTGTTCAAAAAAGCTTTTTACTTTGTAATTTCCTGAGGCAGTACATAATTGTGTATGCGTTTTACATGCTTCTGTTCGCTACGAGATGCATTCATGAGTGTTGTCCAGCTAATTCCAAGAGTTTTGCTTACGTACATTGCATCTTGTATTTTTTCAGCACCAATACTGCTCTGACCCGCTCCCGTTCCTATTGTCTATTCTTCATGTTTTCCTTTATGACATCCATAATGTTTGCCTCCAAATTGTGACATCATTTCATGTTTAGTCCTCTTCTTGACACTGTTGCCTGCTTTGCAGGTGAACTTGATATTATCACTTATCACTTTATTGTTGATGCAAATCATACAGGTGACTTAGGCAGTCCTGCTTGAGTTCTTTGAATTGCCTTTTGGTTGGCAGCATCTGATCAGGTGTCCCTGACTGGATCTAGATCACTGAAATTTACTTGCACTGCTACTGCTGTGGCCGTGTTTATTTGTTTTATAGTGGAAGAAAGGAAGAAACAAAGAGATAGCCCATGACTTACTTCACAGCAGACAAAGCAACAGAGCAGAATGTGGATGATTACTTCGTAGCAGAGGAAAGGAAGAAACAAAGAGATTGCCCATCAGTTGCTTCATAGCAGATGAAACAGTGGAACAAAAAGTGGACAATTACTTCATAACGGGGAAAGGAAGAAACAAAGAGATTGCCCATCAGTTGCTTCACAGCAGATGAAATGGCAGAACAGAAAGTGGGCAATTACTTTACAGTGGGAACAAGAAAGAAGTAAAGAGATCTCCCATCAGTTACTTCACAGCACATGAAACAATGAAATGCAGAAGGAGGACAATTACATCACAGCTGGTGGAAGAAGATCACCCATCAGTTGCTACACAATACAGTGTGATGAATATAAGGAGAATGGTGCACTGAAACAGCAGCTAACTTCCAGTATAGCTATCATTTGTATCCCACCACCACCATCAAGCTCTCCACTCCCTCCGCCCCTTCTATACCCCCCCTCTGGCTTTCTCTATCTACCAACACTGTTGGTCTCTATGTATTTCCTGCAGGAAGGGGGGTGGGTGAACAGTGGAGGTGAGATGAGTGGAGCACTTCCATTGGGGTGACTAAGCCAAGGAGATGCCCTGGGATGAAGTGAAGCCTAGAGCGTGGGCCATCCTGTTTGGTCCCCACACCCAAGGGCACCATTCTTAGTGATAGGCAGGTGGTTGGGGCAGTCCAGGAGTCCTGTCCAACCCAGGTGATGTTCTGCAATGCCAGGTCCATCTGGAACAAGACGGCAATAATCTCAGATCTTGTTGCCTTGACGGACCTGGCGCGTCACCGAGACCTGGCTGGACAATAATGTGGGACCAATATTGGAGGTCACAATTCCAGCCGGGTATACAGTGATACATCACCCAAGGTTGGACTGTGGTGGGGGGGTTGTGGTCTGCTTTAAGACTGAATTGGATCTCACCAGTGTACCAGTTGAGGAGACCTCTTCTTTTGAATGTGCCATTGCAGCAGTTGTGGGCTATCAAATTGCTCTCATCTACCGTCCACCAGGAGATGAGAAGCAATTCCTTAAGGAAGTAGCAGACTTCATTGTTGACCTGACATTTGAGTCCCTCAGGCTGATGGTCCTGGGTGACTTTAATGCATGGATCGACAATGAACTCCCAAAATTTGGACAACACTTCCTCCAGTTAATGGATTCACTGGGCCTAACACAGGTAGTTACCACTGCTACTCATAAAGCTGGCCATTCTCTTGACTTGGTCTTCCTCCTGGGGATCAAGGCTTCTGATGTGGGTGTGGAACCAGTTAGTTAGTCAGATCACTACACCATGAGATTAAATTTTTGCACCCTCCCTTGTAGGCTGACCCCTGTGGAGATGGTCAAGTTCTGCCCCTTGCAGAATGTTTCCTCTAATGGCCTTGCGGCAGTTCTTGACCTATCAGATCTTCCTGTGCATAGCAATGATCCAGAGGCATTGGTTGTGGCTTATAATACTGCCATTACCTCTGCCCTGAACTCTATTGCTCCAGTCCATGTGCGTCCTCTCTTCTTCTGACCTTGAACCCCATGGTTTGATGGGGTTCTGAGGGAGTTGCGGCAAATTGGACGCAGCTTAGAATGTTGCTGGCGGAGGTCTGGCCTGGAAGCCGACCACCTTAGACTGCTAGAACATTATCAATTCTATCAGTCAGAAATCTCCCATAAGAAGGCAGAGTTCCTGTCCGGGGAAATTTCTGACATGCAGAACCGACCTGCTCAGCTTTTCAGAACCGTGGACAGATTATGCAACCCAACCTGTCTACAGCTCCGTAGAGCATTGTCACAATCACAGTGTGATGAGATTGCTTGGTTCTTCGCTGAAAAGGTGGCTGACATTAGGGCAGACATCAGTTTGACACATTCTATGCTAGTTGCGGGTGTCCAGGACAGGGTTACTATCCCTCTGTTTTCCTGGAGTACCTTCGACCGCCCGGAAATTGTGGATGCTATGCGGATTGTCCAGAGGCTGTGTCCTACCTCCTGTAGTTTAGATCCAGGTCCCACACCCCTACTCTTAGGGTGCAGAGATTCTATTCTAATGGCTCTAGCACAGATAGTTTGGTCCTCTCTTGACTCAGGTGTATATCCCCTGTCCTTGAAAGAGGCAGTGGTGACACCCTTGTTGAAGAAACCATCTTTGGACCCAGAATGTCTGGCTAACTACAGACCTATCTCGAACCTCCCCTTTGCAGGGAAGGTGATCGAGAAGGTGGTAGCAGCCCAATTGGAGAACCACTTGACCATCCATAGCATCTACAAACCTCTCCAATCAGGTTTCTGTAAGAGGCATAGTACCGAGACTGCGCTGGTCCGGGTGCTCAATGATCTCCTGATGGCGGAAGACCAAAGAAAATGGTTTATCCTGGTGTTATTGGATCTGTCTTCAGCATTTGACACCATCGACCATGGGGTTCTTTTGGAGTGCCCGAGATGTATTTGTGGACTCTCTGGGGTTGTGCTCAGATGGTTCACATCATACCTCACCGGAAGATCTCAGATGGTGGTGTCAGGGTTTGCTTCCTCTGATCTCTTCTCACTTTTTTGTGGGATCCCTCAGGGCTCTATATTGTCCCCCATGTTGTTTGCGGTGTACATGCTTCCCCTCGGAGACATTGTGAGATGGTATGGGTTGGGTTTTCACTGTTATGCAGATGATGCCCAACTGTACCTGTCCTTCGCACCCAACCAGGAAGGAGCTGTCTCAGTATTTAATAGCTGTCTGGAGGAAATACAATATTGAATGAGGTCGAGCTGGTTGAAGTTGAATTCTGGGAAGACTGAGGTGTTGGTTTTGAATCTCGATCGCCGGATAGGGGGTCCTGTGGCCAGCTCCCCTTCTGGAGTGTTTTGTGGGGATGTCAAGTTACTGGTCTCTGAATGGGTGCGAGATCTAGGGGTGATCTTAGATGATGGGCTGACCTTAAGATCTCAAGTGTCAGCAGTGGTAAAATCTTCATTTTATCATCTGAGAAACATCACCAGAATCAAGCACCTTGTTCCATCCGGCGATCTGCCAACTTTGATCCATGCCTTTGTGTCCTCACACCTGGACTACTGCAATTCGCTCTACCTTGGACTTCCAGGGGTTGATATCCACTGCCTTCAGCTGGTGCAGAATTCCACAGCTTGAGTACTTACAGGTACTCCTAGAACATCACATATTACTCTGGTGCTGCAGGATCTGCACTGGCTACCAGTCCAGTGGTGGATCACCTTCAAAGTTGGATTACTGACTTTTAAAGCCCTACATGATCTGGGCCCTGACTACCTGAAAGATCTCCTGACTCCTTACCTCCCAGTGAGGTTGCTCCACTCAGCTGATGAGGGGTTGCTAGAGATCCCTAGGGTTACACTGAAATCAGCTGGTGCCTGGGCTTTTATGTTTGCAGCACCAACCCTTTGGAATTCTCTACCACATCAGTTAAGGGAGTGTTCGACCGTGGGAAGCTTTAAACAGGCGCTTAAATCCTTTTTATGGAATAAGGCATATGGCCTTGATTAATGTTTAGTACTTGTTCTTAACAGTTTTTATATTATTGTCTGTTTGTTATGTTTGTATTTAATTTTTTGGAATGCGCCTTGGTTTTGGAAAGGTGCAATATAAATAAAGTTTATTATTATTATTATTATCACACATGGTCTTAAAGTGAATTTCTGACTAGTTGCTATAAGGTATTGGGCTTCATAGCCCAATACCTTATAGCAGATTGAGCTCACCTATCAACATCTAGCCAAGGTTACAGGGTACTTTTGTAATACAAGTAGAATGTATTTTATACGCTGTGTTTGAGTGCTTGCAATATAACGGTCTGTGGAAGTAGAAATGTTATATTGAACATCTGTGTCTTTTTTGGTCTGACGCTGTAAAATAAAATTGGGTTTTGTTATACCTTTTACAGATTATAAGATTCTCATTGGTAACTCTTAATTAATTTTAATATTATAACTCTAAAATCCAACAGTTGGAGCTCTGAACATAGGGAGGCTGGCAGACACAGATTTGAGTACATCAGACATCTGTATATTTAGGGTTGCAACCTGAAATACAGTAGCACCGAGGGGGGTTTGTCCATGGGCTACTCTGGTAGGCTATAATGGGAAGTTCACAAAAGACAGGGATTATGTTGAAGAATACATTAAAATGCATGCTAGTGAAATATTGTCCACATCTAATGTCACGGGGCATGCAGAGTCATGGCATTATGTTAAACAAAGACTAGAAACTAAAGTCTTGAATAACAAGAAAGTCTGGGGACATAAAAAAACAAGAAGTATCATACAGGGTTTGTATTGTACAATGTTAATATTGCAAGAACAAGTCTCTGATTTTAAAAGAATATGTATGCGTGTGACTGGCTTATTATCTGAAGCAAATTAGACATTAAAATGTAAGCAGGCAGAATTGTCTCAGAGGCTCTGTGCATGCTTGTGTGAAATGAAAACTGGTTCAGGGGTTTATCATTCTGAATGCAACAGGCAGATATGCAAGCTGTAAAAACAAACTGCAGCACTTACATGTTATATACATGATGTAATTGACAAAGGTTAAGTGCAACCTGACATGCTCACATCTAAATTTATGCCACATAACTTTCTTTTTACTAATCTATTATTGCAGTGCAGCATTTCTCTTTTATCTAATATTTTATTTTCAATATGGCTTGGCCAGCCAAATAGAAAAAATCTTCTACTGACTCTCTCTCTCTCTCTCTCTCTCTCTACATATATATATATATATATATATATAAATGTCTACATAACACTTCAATGAGTTGTCAGGACAAGGCAGTTCTATGTAATTAAGTGTTCAAGGTTATATTCAATATTAAAAAACAATTTATTTTACTAATGACTGTGTGAGTGAGAAACTAATCTGCAATTTCTTTTGAACTGTGTGGCATACTGTGTTACAAATTTTTGAATTCTTACGAAGTCTGTGTTATACATTTTAAAAAATTTTATTCTCTGAAAGGGAAGAGAAGTCATGCATTGTTTTGAAAAATATTCCCTCAGTTAGGTTACTACAAAATACTGCAGTTAGGTCAACAGAGTGATAGAACATTCTGTAGTTAAAGTTATGGCGTGTCTTGCAGCTTAACAATGAATTGTGATACTTAATATTTTGGTTTAAACAGTATTGCCATATTTTTCCCTTTGTAGTTGGGGTCATCTGGTCCCTTAATCAGCCAAGGACAGGATTTATTATTTTCCACTATTCAACTATTATGGTTTAAAACAACAAAAGGGTTTATTTTACAGATTAGGCAATCACCTGTTTGACCCTTTCAAACCCAAATTAAATGGAAGCCAAGTTACTCAGTTCTCCCATATAACCATTGTACTGTAAGTCTATGGGAACAATTTTCCTGTAGATGACTTATTATACCAGTAAAATACAGAAATCCCTTTATTTCTGTGAGCCCTGAGTTTCTGGAACATATATTGGGGACAGTCTCCATATGCAAAGCTATCTTTGGATTACTGAATTACAACTAGCATCCTATGCTGCAACAGACTTTCATTAATTTAAGCCTAGTGTTTAAAATAAATAAATAAATAAAACAATGGGGAGATAGGAGGCTCAATACTTCACTGTTAACAGGAACAAGAACATTTTCCTTTAGCTGTTAATGTTGGTGCATTTAAAGTTACAATATAATATCACATTGGTGTCATCTTATTTGCAAGAGGTCTCAACTCTTGATTTACACCTATTGTGTAAAACACAGGCTGTTTTTCTGTACCATATGCTAGTTAAGCATAAGAGGTTTTAAATTATTTTACTTTTTTTAATTCTCCTTCCCTGAAAGGAGAGGGGACACTTCTATAAGAGGCATATTCAAATTAAAACCTACATCCTTGAATTCTCAGCCCACTATTCTAGAAGGAGAAACTGGCTGAAATCCAAGCCGACAGATAAAATAATTTTACTGTTAAATGCTCACTAGACAAAATGAAGTTTAACTTTTGTCAGCAATTTTAAGGTGTTATCCTTTTTCTACTGAATGAAATGCCAGTGGTACTGTGTTTACATAGTCTGTATTACAGACATGATCCTAAGGGGGAGGTACCTTAAACCTTTGATTAAGTACTCTGTACAGAGGTTTCACTGTCTTGAATGACACACCCCTATGTTTGCTGTGTTTAAAGTTGTTTTTAGTGACTTTTTACAGTTTGTAACTTTCATGTTAAGTTGCCATCTACATTGGAATGCCTGAGCCTATCTCCTTGTACTACAAAGAGCTCATGGGAAAGAAAGACATGAATCCTCTGTAAAACCCCCAGCCCCATCATTAACTGCTTTTGGCAGTAGCTGATTAACAAACTGTTTAAACAAGGCATAAAAGAATTAACTAATGCGCTCATGAGAGGCAGATAAACATTTTTAAATGTTAATTTAAAACCACTACCACTCTTCCACTTCTAGATGCACCTAAAACATGTCTATCTGCAGGCAGAAGATCCTTTGCCTATGCTGCCCCCATGGCTTGGAACTCCCTCCAACCACCTATCCTCTCCTGCTCTATGCTCCCCTGCTTCAAACATGCTCTGTATAATTACCTCACTGCTTCAGGAACCTGTACCTGCCTCACCTAACCCACAGACTACTGCTCTTATCCCTGTCCTCCTGTAACTTCTAAGCCTAATTTCTCCAGCCCTCTACAGCTAGTGTCCTGTATTCGAACTGCACTGTGGATATTGTTACAGATAATATATTCTATTAGTTGTTATGCTAATTCTTGGCTTTGTATAGTTCTCTGCCACTACGTATGTTGTAAACTACTTGTCCCTTGTATCATCCGCTGGGTCACCCCTGAAAAAGGGACTGCATGGTCTTAGTGGGCCTACCCAGTTACCAAAATTCAAATAAATAAATAAAATAAAAAAATAATTGCATTGTTTGAGTTCAGAGTATCCACTAACAAATGATTTAATGTCAATTTTTTTAAGAATGATATTCTAGAAATAGTGGCAGATGTATATGGTTCCTACATAAACAAACTCACTGGTAGAAGGCTTTGTAACACTTCACCAGAGGAGGTGGTACAGGTATGTGTAATACTACAGCTGTTACCAACATTGGTATGACTCATGGATGAACAATGCCATGAAATGCAATTAGAAGCAGGGGATATGGAATTGATCTAAATTTTATGTACATCAGTTCAAATTATTTTCTAACCAACCAGTGAGGAAGGGAATGCCTTCTTTGTTTTTGTTGTATTTATTTTTTTTTCAATCAAAGTCTGGGTAGCCTTTTATTGCTTTTGCATTTAGTTTGGGCAGGAGGAAGGGATTCAAACAGAAAATGTGGTGTTTGTGAATGTTTAAAAGTTGCTATCTGGCCTGTAAGTGCAGGCATCATATTACAGGGAATTAATGCTGGTTGAAAGCAAGGTGTGACTGCCAGCTCAGTCAGTCTTCAGTTAGTGAAGGGGAAAGAAGCTTCTAGCTGGAGGCTGGGAAAGTAAGTAGACTTGAAAGATTTTCTTAACTGGTAGTGCTTGAAGGTGCAGTGAGGGGCAGACACAGGGCTGATACACTCTTGTGAGAGTCGGGTGTGGGCCCTAATCCCACCCTCCCCCACCCCTCCATCCCCAGGGCTCAGCTCATTTATAGGGGACCACCTGCCCTGCAATTGGAGGAAAAGGTTTCAGGTGCAGCTCATGTAGTTCTAGCTACTTGGTGTTAGGTTTAAAGGATGGGACAGAGGAGCTTAGGGAGTTGTACACTTCTCCTAAAAGTTTACTGTACTGCACCTAGTAATGGGGGTACCTGTTTACTGTGGGACTGTATCTAGGATTAGCGGCTGACCTGATTAGTGGTGTATCTTGGACTAGTGGGGAACCTGCTGGTTCACCCAAGGAAACCTACTTGGAGGGGGATGGGACCACACATCATTAGGGCTGGCATCTTTGGGAGGGTGGTGGGGTGCATAGGGTGTGGGGCAGCCATGATACTGGACTGGGCTTGGAAGTTCGGTGGTTGCCCGGTGTGCTACCAGCTGGCACAGCTTAGGGAGGAGGTTGAGGGGATTAGGAGACAGCTGAAGGGAGAGGGGAGGTATGGTTGGGGAATAGGGCAGGGGCTTTCCCACAGGGTTGCAAAAAGCACTAAGGTGGGGGCATAGGGAAAGGAGTGCAGGAGAGTACTCTGGGGTCACATAGGGACCCAGATGGGGGGGCTCAAAAGGAGGGCACTAACAAGGAAGTAGGAAAGTATCTGGGGACCCTCACAGAGAGGGGCCAAAGGGAGGACATTCTTAGAGAAGTAGGCAGATGATTGTGGCTGGACAGAAGGAAGCAATAGGGGGAGATGGATCGGATCTTAAGCTCAGTAACCACTTCAATTCTCTTCTTCTGCTTGAGGATAAGGGGGGTGATGTAGCCATGGTAGGAGCAGTTAGAGATGGAAGGGGAGTGGGGGGAAGGAGGCAGGGGCTGGATAGCAGGAAGAACAGGGGGGAACTTGGAACACAGGAAAATGGGGGGAGCAGGGGATCAGAGCAGGAGGAGGAGGGGGTAGAGGGAGAAAAGCACAAGGAGAAGGACCAGTTGGGAGCAAAGTGCAAGGAGAAGGACCAGTTGGGAGGAAAGGGCAAGGAGAGGGACCAGAAGTACAAGGAGGATACAGCAAAAGGAGCTGAGGGTTTAGGCCAGGGGAGCATGACAGGCAAGGAGGGGCTGAATGGAGATAGGAAAGAAGGGAGGATGAGCCAGGCAAGTGTAGCAGTTGGAGGGGAAGGACCAGTCACAAGCAGTGATGGGAGGTAGCGGGGTACAGAAGGATACTCGGGAGAAGGAGAGGCATAGGATCAGAGAGGGGGGTAGTCAGGGTAAATAAGGAGGGGGCAGCAGGTGGCATCCAGATAGGGGGAGAAGCAAGGAGCTGACTGAGGGGACGGGCCGGCAGAAAGAATGAAGGACATGGAAGGGAGGAAATGGAGGAAAAGGGGTGGTCAGAATGCTCCTGTTGGGGGATTCCATGATCAGAGGTATCAAATGGGATAGAGAGAGGGAAGCCTGCCTGGTTAGAACAAAATGATTCCCTGGACTAATGGTGCACAGGGCCAAGCATGAGGTATATCAGCTGGCAAAGGATTGTGGAGGTTCCCAGGACATACTGGTCCACCTGGGTACCAATGACATTGAGAGAAATAGTGAGCTAGAGATACAGGCAAGGTTCAGGAAGCTTATCAGGGTCTGCCATGACACAGGATGCATGATTTCCTTCTTGGAAATCCTGTCAGTGCCAAAAGCTAGTGAGGAACACAAGAGAAACATTAGGGAGATAAACCAGTGGCTCAGGGAGTGGTGTGGGGCCAGAGGGTATGGGTTGATGGGGGATTGGGGGGAGACTGGGGAGGATAGGGGGCTATATGCTAGAGATAGGCTCCATCTCAGTTTGGAAGGGAGGGAAATCCTTAAGTTGAAAATAGAGGGGTTCATTGGTGAAAGGTGGGGTTTAAACTTGTGAAGGGGGAGGGCTGGGGGAAAGGGCTGTTGAGGGGGTTACGATAAAGGAGGGATCGGTCTCCACCCCCCTGAGGAGCTGGAAGAATGCAGAAAGAGGCCGACTGGTAAGGTGCTATCCGGGGGAAGACAGAATCCCCATGGGAACGTGAGCAGGGGAAATGGAAGTATACAGAAAGGGTGGAACGTAGTCCTGCTAAATGCCAGGAGCTTGGGCAATAAAATACCTTAGCTCCATGCTATGCTAACAGAGGGCGAGGTGGATGAGGCAGCGGTCACTGAGACCTGGGCTACTGGACGGCATGACTGGGACCTAAACCTGGAGGATTGCACCATGTTCAGGAAGGACAGGGGAGAGGGAAGGGGAGGAGGGGTAGCAATAATAGTCAAAAACTGCATTGGCATAAGAGGAGTGGAGGAGGTGGAGGGAACTGTGGAGGTGATTTGGGTCACCTTGATAACAAGGGGGGGCAAGACAGTAAAAATAGGAGCGGTGTATAGACCACCCACCCTGGCGGAGGAGCTGGAGGAGAGTCTGGTGGCAGATGTGAGGAGACACTGCAGTTTGGGCAGGGGAAGGGTGGTGGTGGTGTTGGGGTACTTAAACATTCCAGGAATGGAATGGGAGACTATGACATCCTCGGTGGCCAGGGAACAGAGGTTGTTGGTTGCCTTTCAGGATGCGTTCCTAACTCAGCAGGTGGGGGAACTGACTAGGGAGGCATGGATACTGGATGTAGTCCTGGCAGACAGTGACCAGATTGGGGGTCTGGAGGTAAGGGACTCATTGGCAGGGAGCGACCATGCCACCATCTGGTTCTGCCTGAACCTAGGAGGGGTAGAAGGCTGCACAAAGACGGAGGTAACTGACTTCAGGGGGGTGGATTTCAAGGAAATGGGAAGGATCCTTAAGAAGCATTTGGATGGGATTGGGCCAGGCATGGACACTGACAGTAGGTGGGAAATCATCAGGAGGGGGGTGCAGGATGCTACCAGCACCTGTACGAGCATTAGATGAAAATGCAGTAGGACCCATAAACCCTGCTGGTGGACCAGGGAGGTTCAGGAGGTGGTGAGAGAAAAGAAGGCAGCTTATAGGCATTTCAAGTGCTCAAGGAGTGAAAGGGATCAAGAGGAGTACGAGCTGATGGCCAGAAGGGCCACTAGGGTGGTGAGGACAGCTAAGGCAAGGAAGGAGCAGAACTTGGGCAGGAAAATTAGGAGAGGGAACAAGGGGTTCTATAGATACATTGGGGAAAAGCAGAGGGTGAAGGGGCAGATTAGCAGGATTAAAACAGGGGATGGATGGGCACAAGACCCGGAAGGGGGAGCAGACTGAGGTACTAAATGAGTACCTTGCCTCAGTTTAACCCACAGTTCATGCAGAACCAAAACCCCCATGCATCCTTCTGGAAGATGATTAACTCCCTTCTTGACCCACCTACTAAACAGGCATGCCCAGCCCTTAATATTGATGGGTGTACCATCTCTGATCCTGCTTCCATGGTTGAGCTCTTCAACAAGTTCTTTGTCTCCTGTGCCCTCCCAAACTCCCCCCTCCCTCCATCCCCCAACTTGGTGGAACCATCCTCTCCATCCTCCTTCTTCCTCTTTTCACCCTTCACACCACTGGAAGTGTACAACGCACTTTCCTCCCTCAGTATGACCAAATCCAGCCCCAATAGTATTCACCCCAAACTACTCCAAATCTCTGCCTCCACTATTTGTGGCCCCCTTGACTCACATTCTAAATCTCTCTTTATACACAGCCACTGTCCCAAAAGCCTGGAAACTGGCCAAAAATCATCCCTCTGTACAAAGGTGGTGATTCCTCCCTCCCGGGAAATTACAGGCCTATTTCACTCCTCCCAGCCCTTGCCAAAGTCCAGGAATCCCTCATATTGCCCAAACTATCTGTCTTTCTCTCTTCCAACAGCTCCCTCTCCTCTGTACAGTCATGTTTCTGAAAACACCACTCCACCATCACCACCCTTCTATGCATAACCGACTCCATCCTCTCTGCCATGAACAACAGCCAAACCACCGCAGCCATATTCATAGACATGGCTAAAGCATTCAACTCTGTCTCCCACCCGCTGCTACTCTGCAAACTTAGTTCTTTTGGCATCGCCCAACCTGCCATCGCCTGGTTCCACTCTTATCTCCATAACAGACAACAATCTGTTCCAATAGGCTATGCTATTTCCACTCCTCTCTCTATCATATCAGGTGTCCCCAAGGATCTATACTTGGTCCCATCCTCTTCTCTCTCTTCATTAATGACCTTCCCTCCATCTGACTCTCCTCCAATGTGCATCTATATGCAGATGACACTATCATCTTTGCCTTGGGCCCTTCCTAGGACTGTGTCCTCCCCAACCTCCAAAATGGCTTCAATAGAGTCCAATCTTGGTTTGTCAACAAGCTGCTTACACCCAATGCAAAAAAAAAACTGTCACCATCGTCTTTGGGTCCAGACAAAAGCTTGCAACCCTCCCTGCCCCCCCTAGTGATCACCACCCTGGATGGCTCTCATCTGGAGCTAGTCCTAGCTTTCAAGTACCTGGGTGTTTGGCTGGACAACCACCTTGACCTCTCCACTCATGTTGAGGCCATCTGCTCCAAACTCCAGTACAAACTCACCATCCTCTATCGCTGTAAAGCCAGCCTGCCTATCCCCACCCGTTAAAAGCTCGTACGTAAAACAATCTTGCCTGTCATAGAATATGCTGACATAGTTTATGGAATGGCCTCAGCATCTTCTCTCTCCTAATTAGAAATTCTTTTCAACTCCTTCTGCTGCTTTGCTACTGCCTCCCCCCCACTCACTCACCACTGCCTACTCTACATTCTACTCGCCTTTGTGCCACTGTCCTACAGGAGAGCCATCCACAGTGCCTCCTTTATAGCTAAATTTTGGTTTGATTCCCTTCTACCCTACCCCACTTCCCACCTCACACCAGCCACCTCTCTAAACTACCCTCTTTGGCACAGGGACCCACGCACTTTTCACCTGCCCTGACCACACACTCTTACCAGCCAAGCTGACATTTCTTACCATCTCCCCCTTTTCTGGAACAACCTCCCCTCTGAACTCCACCTGGCCCCTTCTCATTCCACCTTCTTACAACTCCTCAGGCTCCAACCCTCCCCACATTGCCCCAAATGTACCAATGATCCCAGTATGCAACTGAGACCCCCTCACAGTCCCTACTCATTTACCCTAGCCCCCGGCTGTAACCTTGCCCCATCTCACTCATTTACTCTGTACACTAATCAACTGTTTATTATGGACAATGTATTATATTCTTTGTAAAAATGTCTGTACATACTGTTTGTATTCTTCACCATGTGTTACTGTTTTCTCTTCAATGTACACTCTGTACCCGGTCGCATCTGGAAATGAGCCTCAGCTCAGTGTGCCTTTCCCGGTCATCAAATTTTAAATAAATAAATAAATACATTTTAAAAAATGCAATCACGATTCACAATCACGTCACAAATCACAACATTAATTTTTTTACTAGTTACTTGGATGTATTGTAAGCCTGTTTTGTAGTATCTCTCCAGGCTTCACCCCCCCTCACCATTGTACTCATTAATAAGAGTTTTTAAATTGGGAAGTTTTATGATACAGGCTCAGCTCATCAAAGAAAAAAGCCAGAGGCATTCATGTTCCTTCCTGTACAGCATGTGAGTTACAGTACTATAAGTAGTGGTGGGCGTAGTGGCCCCAATTCGCTCCGTGAAGTGATTCACAAAGTAACGTAGAATCCATGGGGTTCTCCACAATGTGAATTGGAGTACTTTGCTTCATAATGAGTAATGCAAAGTCCATTGAAACCAATGACTTTGTGTTATTCCACCTTTCCCAAACCGTTCTTCCACCAATTTCACAGCGAAGTACATTGAAATCAATGTAATTCACCTTGTAATTGAGCTCCAAATGAAAGTATGCAGTGATTCATGGGATTGCAGGTCACATGGGCTCTAGATTGCTCTGCACAGCCTCAGTTCTGGCCTGGGTAGCTGGAGACAGTTTGCTCTCAGAGCTCTGCAATTCAAAACCTCTAAAAGCTGTTTAAAAAGCCTTTTTGAGTCTTTTTTTTGCTCAAAATTTAGTACATCGATTGTAGGAAACCCTTCTGGGCTCATATCATCGAGTGTTTATTGCTGTGTGTGGATTTTGAATGTTAATTTAGATCAGTCAGTCTGTGTACTGTGAAGTGTGCTTTGGAGGTGGGGCATATTTTTGGTGAAGGTACATTAACTGGGAGTAGGATTGCCACCTGTCAGATTTTTTACCTGGTGATCAGGTTTTCAGGGTCCCTATCAGGTAATCCAGTTTTGCTCTGTGCTGGTCAGGTTATTGAGCCATTTTGATTGCTCACATGGCTCAGTAGGTAGCACACTCTCCTCTGAGGCTGGGAGATCAGAGGGCTGTGGGTTCAGTTCCCACATCTGGCACTTGGGTTAATATCCCAGTACTGACACTGTAGTGCAGCATGAGAGGGGTGCTGCACTTCTGAGGTGCCATCTTTCAGTTGAGATGTTAAACTGAGGTCCCATCTACCTGGATTGGTGGTAGTTCAGGTGGATGTTAAAGATCCCATGGCACTTCTCAAAAAGAGTAGGGGTGTTTTTATTTGCAATAGTGCATACAGGACAATAATACAATGAACAACATGAAGAACATAAATACAATATTTACAAGAGAAAAACCAAAAGAAAATATAAAAAACAAAGGAGTTTATCCCAGGAATTCCTTACCCCTAGGGGAAACTCGTTGTCCATATTTAATAAGCTATATATATTTAATGATATGGGAAAACCCTTTCCACCAGATTTTAACTTTATCTACATTATAAAGTTGATTATCTTTTAAGTACACTTTCTGTAATTCGTTCCTTACATAGAGACAGAACCTCTCATACGTGCTTTTCTTCTGATAAATAACCCATTGGCATCTTAGTTGCCATAAACAAAACTGTAAACATGCAAAAAAAATCATTAATGTACTTTTGTCATAAACCTGTAAGCAAGGTGGAACAATCCCGATTACTAAAGTATCATAATTAATATGTGATAACCATGCCAGATTCCATTTTTTTTCAGCATACACCGACAATGATTTAGAAAAGGAACAATAAAGAAAAAAATTATCCATTGTTTCTTCCTGATTAATGCATTCCAGATAAGGGCAGTTTCTTTCCTCTTTGGCTTTATACTTAGCTGTACCTCTAATGTTTAATCGGCCATACGTAATAAGCCACTGTGTTTCCCACATGTACTCTGGGAGTCTGGGATTATTAAGTTGGTTTAGAATTTTGTTATTCATATCTGTAGGGCAATTTTTAAAACAGGAATCTGTGAAATAGACCTAAGACATTATGGCTTTATAGAGAGTTTTAGTGGAATTACAACTTATTTGATTTTTTGTAACTCAACATTTGTACAGCTTCTGTGCTACTGGTCTGAAATAGGATGGTATGTGAATATGGGGGTTAATTTTTGGAGCACTAATAAGCCATGCTTTCATATACCGCCCTAAAGAATTTGAAATCCATAGTCCATCCCGACTCTCTGGGCACAGAAGGCATCTTCTAATCGTATGAGAAAAAAACAGAGCCTGACAAAAAATAACAGGATCTATCATTCCTAATCCCCCCTTTTCTCTTGCTAAATAAGCATAGCATCTTTTAACAGGGTTTAATCTATTCCCCCATAATAGTTGAAAACAGCAACTATATAATCTAGCTTCATATTGCGAAGGTAAAGGATATTTTAGGGCTACATATTGTAGACAAGGTATTGTAAATTGTTTTAGGACCAGAATTCTTTTTAGTTTTGTGAATTTGAACTGTTTCCACCTAGCTGTTTTGGATTCAACATTGTTTAATACCATGTCAATTCTCTTCCAGCAGATCTTGAGGTCCGAACAGTATACTTAAAATAGAGAGGGGTTCTTCAGAAATGTTGATATTACTAAAATTAATAGAAGTATGATTAATACACCCCATCAGTAATCCTTTAGATTTCACATGACTTAATTTAGCATTAGAAATAGATGAAAAAAGTTTGAATTCTTTAAAAAATTCTGCTATCTGCGCTTGTCTGTTAAAAAATAGACACACATCATCAGCAAAGGCCTGAACTATCAACTGCATATTGAACAGTGACATTTGTAACCCTTCCCATCTGGGTGGAAAGACTAAAGTTCTTAATAAAGGTTCGAGTGAAAAAACATATAACAAGGGGCTGAGCGGGCACCCTTGGCGTACCGGTGTTTTAATTTAAATTCCTTTTGTTATAGTTCCCTTTATTACTGGGTAAACTTTGGCAGATTTATACAGTGCTGTTAAAATCGCTATTATTGAACTAGGAATCCCAAAAAATGCTAAAATCAGAAACAAATATAAGTGATTTACCCTATCAAATGCTTTCTCTAAGTCTATTGACAGCAAATAACCCGATTTCCCTTCTAATGATAAGGACTCAATTAAGTCCCTAATAATTGTTAAAGCCAACTGGATCTGCCTATCCAGCAAGACACAAAACTGCAAAGGAGAAATTACCTTATTAGCTATTATTTTTAATCTATTATTTAATAAGGGAGTAAAGATTTTATAATCTGAATTTAAGATTGTAATGGGCCTCCAATTCCTGATGTCACCTCTGTCTCCTGATTTAAAAATATATATCATTAGTCCTTCTGTAAAAGACTCCAGAATCAATTCCCTAGACATAAAAAAACTGAAATACCAAATGCAAACAAGAAGCGATTTCCGATTGAAAAGTTTTATAAAATAGATTGGAAAGGCCATCCATATCCGGAGTAATATTATCTTTTAAATTATGAATGACTGTTCCAATTTCTATACAAGAAAAAGGTACTACCATATTTTTAATGTCCTGGGAATCCAAAAGTTCAGGAGGCACCACTAAATATCTATTAATATCTGTAATAGATGGATCAGTGTCAGGCTGTAAATTACAAAAATGGATTTTTATAATAGAATTAATAACAATTTCATCCTCCACTCTAGTTTGATTACAATTGAGGTAATCCAAGGCTATAGTCTCTTTAATTTTTTTACATAATTCAAACGGGTCTCCTACCAATGTTTTGTTGGAATGACTGATTAAGATTTCCTGAAGAGTCTTAGTTCTGTTATACTGAAAAACTTTCATCCGATCTTTGATATGTTCTATTTGGGTAGAATAATCACATTTAGAAGTATTAGCTAAAGAAATAAGGTACTGCAATTGATTTCTTAGTTTTAAATATGAAAGAAAGTCTGAATTCCTTCTTTGAATGCCATATTTTTTAAACCACTTGCAGCAATCATTTTTTGTTTCCATCCAACAGGGTCTTAAGTTGAATATAAAAAAGACACTGATAATCTAGCTTTCAAAATAATCAGAATGGAATATTTTACCAATGCCTCTTTAAGAATGGAAGTATTTAACTTCCATCTGTTTTTTTCCCTAAAAGAGGAGGGTGAAACTCCAGTCTCAATTTGTACCAGCAGGTGGTCTGTGAATTCTACTGGAACTATTTTAAACTTACTTATTGTAACAGTCTTAGAGGTAAATAAATAATCAATGGTGGAACCTGCCTTACCTTTAAAGAAAGTTTCATTAGACCCCAAATTTGCTAAGTGGTTGCAATTTACGAGATCTTCAATTTTATGACAGATGCTAAACAGTTTGAATCACAGTAGATTTTTTCATTCGATCTACCCTGAATGTTGATCCTGCAATTAAAATCCCTTCCCCCAAAAATATTGTGTCAAGATACTAGATAGGGCTGGATTTTTTTCATATATTTGGTTCTAAGAGCTTTAGTCTGTGGGTTATAGATATTGATAAATCTACAGTACCTAGAATGCCATAATCCGTCAATTATTAGTATTCTCCCTGGAATTAATTCTATTAATTTGTGTAAAACAAAGTGAAAAGCATTAAATAAAATTCCAATCCCATCTGCACAATCTCTACTAAATGACCAATATGATGGCGCTCATGGCCAATCCCTTTGAAACGAGGCTATTTGTTCATGGGAAAACATCCAAGTTTCTTGCAAAAAACTAACTGCTATGTTCTTATCCCTAAGAAAATGAAAGACAGCTTGTCTTTTAACAGAATTCAATAAACTGTGTGTGTTCAGTGTGCCCCATATGAAACCTGCAATTCAATTTACAGTAAGTGATGGGATTATTATATTTTTTCCTCCGTTTTTTTTTCCTTTGTATTCCTCTATCGGGGTACCTATGTTTTCCTGCACAGATTTTTGGGAATCTGAATCTCCAATATCCATTTCTGAGTCACCCCAAGAGGTGAATAGTGTGGCATAAGAATTTGGAGATTCAATTGACTCACTATGAGGTGCAGCCAATGACTTCAGATGCCTACTGGATCTTCTTGGAGGAAAGGGGGATGTTGTGGAGCTCACCATTCTAACAATCTCTGTATCATCAGGGTCTTTATAACAAACTGGTTCAAATTGTTCTATAACCTCTGATTCTGTTTTGACTAACCCTTCTGGAACCACTGTTAAGGGAGGGGAAGGGGGGGTCAGGACTGAAGAGGGAATTTTTGTATCTGAATCCTGCTGAGGGGAAGGCTTATGTTTATCTACTCTAGACCCTTCTTGTTTAGATACAGCATACTGTGCTTGCTGGATTATCAAGTCAGTGCTCCCACAAGAGGCTTTATTCCTTGCTGCCCAAGGGCACTCTCTAAAGGTGTGACCAAAATCCTCACACAGATCACACTTAGTGTGCTTGGCACATTGCATGATTGCATGGCCCACCTTGCCACAGTTGTCACACCTGGGTTGATCGCAGACACTGGAGGGATGTGTTTTAACCCACACTTGTAGCATGCTGTAGGCTGCCCACTATAAAAACATACCCCACGATCTCTGCCCAACAGAGAAGCATTAGGGATATGTTCAATCCCCGAGTCAGATTGCCTGAGTTTTACCCTATTCTTCCACCCCCCATCCAGAACTGTTCTGAATCCAAAATATGTTCAGGTTCAGTTTGTATGTCACACTTCTGAGACAACCAGTATGTTATGTCTTCCACATGAACCACTCATTCCTAAACATAACAGTAACATGTTTAATTAAAGGTTTAGTGAGTGGTATTGCCAAAAAGGGAGTCCATGTGGGAGAAAATTTAACTTGCCCATATCTTTCCCAAAAAAGGTCTTAACTACAGGCTGATCTAAAACTTATATCAAAGTTATCCTCCCCAGAGATATTAATGAAAGCGAATACATCCCTAGGCAAAAACCGCAAAGAGTATTTTATTAGGTATTCTCTTAACGAATGTCTGTCAGGTCTCTTCTAAACTGCCCTTGTATCGACTTCGTACAGCATTTCGCCGAGGAGCTGCTTCATGTCTGGATTGGGAAAAGAGTTCAGAGAGCAGTGGCTTGTTAGGATTAACTGGAGTACACAAATCCTCCTTATCATTAATGACCTGTGAAACAGGTTTTATTTCTAAGTTTGAATGTACTTTCAATTCGGGTAATGGTGTCTTTGCAAACTTGGATGCATTCTGCTCACTAGGGGTCAGACCAGCTTTGTTTTCTCCTTGAGCCAGATGCAGTGCAGGCTTTGGTCACCACTCCGGGGAGGCCGTTTGTAAATTAAAAGTTGAATCCCAGGCCGAGTCAGGGGTCCAAATGCCTGAAGTAGATTTTTCCCATCCTGCTTCTTGAAGAGCTTTATGAGGTGACCAAGTATCATCATGTTCCTTTGCATCCTCTAACCCCTGTTTGTTAGAAACTTACAATGTATTTACAGCATTTTTATTTGTCTTGTTGCTTTCTCGTGCTGATGTTTTAGCTAAAATTGTGCTTGAGGGTAGTGGTTGAGGGGCTAACGGCCACTGGAAGCTGAATTCAGTTACCCCTTCTTGCTCGTTTACTGCAGTTTGGTATTTTATTTGATTTGGAAGGACCCTTCTGTTACAGGACATTGTTTCACTGGTGGGTAAAACACAAATCCTGTCTCTTTAGACAGGGGAGCTTGTTCTTTGAAAAATAAATCCATCCCATTTAGTTTGGGAACAACGTTAATAGTCTTTTTTCCTAGTGAGGGAGCGCTTTTCTTGACACTGTTTTGTTCAATAATGTTTGCTTCTATCGGCTTTCGGCACTCGCTAGACTTGACGACTGAACTGCCAGCCTTAAACCTGTCATTTTTAGCCATAGTAGCAAGGTTTGTTACAGCACACTCACCCTTCGACTGAAGAGGTGTCAGGATCACTATTTCCTCATTCCTGCTGTCAACACATTCGTTCGGCCTGTCAGAGAGAGATCAGCTGCAGCTGTAATTGTCTTGGTGCTCAGTTTCGAGTTTGGCGCTTCCTATGTAGCCAACTGAACCTCCATTCGTACATCAGCTGGAAATGTATTTATTCCATTGGTAACTTTGAAAGACAGTGAAGCAAAACCAGTTGTAGCAGGCAAAAAACATCTCGGGCACAGAAATGGCTTCATGAAATATCTCCTCTCCCTCATACTCCTGTAAATTACTTGGATTCTCCATAAACTGTTCCTCAGCTATCAGTGAGGCCTCCCCCACCTCTAGACTTGCATCCTTCTCCTCCGTCTTCTCTCCCACAGTGGCCATCTCTCAGCAAGAAGGCCCGTCCACCTACAGGACAGTAGGGGGAATTTCCCTGGTGTCCTAGCCAAATTTCCCTCATTCACTAAACATACCACCAACAGCTTAATCCAGTTCAATTTCAGTTGCTTACCATCTGTATTCCCCCTCGTCCCCCAGTCGCCCCTGAAAAAGGGACTTCTAGGCCCAGTGGGCTTACCGGGGTCAACAAAATTCAACAATAACAACAACATACTTTTGAAACAGATTTTACCATATGATTCATTGTTTCAGCTACATGTCCAGGTTATAGACAAGTTCTCTTGTCAATATAGCCCTTTGTTTGTGAAAGCAGTCAGCCTGGGAGGTGTAAAGTACGGCCATTAACACCATTAGCACTTACCTAACCTAATCTTTTCCATTACACCTTAAAGTGGCATAGCAGCAGAGCAGTCCCCACCTTTTGTAACAGTAACAGAGCCAGTTGTCTTCCAGTTTCATTTGCTGGTAAACATTTTCATCTCTAACAGAATTTAAACATTTTTAAATGTTTTAAATTATTTTTTTTCCTCAAGAAAATAGTATGGTCACTTCTTTGGCTTTGAAATAGTACTGTGGACATGAACAGGGAACAAAGCCAGAAAAAGATATAAAGTACACATTACAGGAAACAATTTCTTATGTATTATTATAGATCATGTATGCTATTTACAGTATTTCCCTTGTCTCCCCAGATCATATCTGTAAATGATATTTCTGTTATCTCTGTATGTTTATTTGGTAAACCAATGTCAACAAATAAATACATTAGTAAATGGATGACTGAGAAGAACTACTAACTTTAACAGGTACAGTACAGTATCTTAACATTTTTGTTGAACTGCTGCTTTTGTTGTCTTTTATTGATACAACAAATGGCCTTCTAGGAGGAACAATGCATGATGAGTCATGAAAAGGGCCGGGGTTAGGGGCAGAGCTTAGGATCCAGTTGTTGCCCCATCCAAAGGTGGCAACCCTAACTGGGAGAAAAAGGCAGTCTTTCTGTTTTGTTTATATTTTTCTTGTATAACTGTGTTAATGTACACACAGTAATATTTTCAGTAATTCTTGACATTTTTTCGCTGATTGTTGTGGTGCAGCAGTGTATAATTTGCCTGTTTAAAACATTTGGTTATATTACTAAAGGTTTTCAATTTGCTATGCATTACTTGTAGTTTATGAGTGTGAGTGTGCGTTCGATGCATGCCATTAAATCAGACACCTTTTATTGTGCCACAGAGTAATTGCAGCAGTGTGAACTTGTTATCCACCACACCTGCATGAATTGTTTATACTGCTTTGTGGTATCTTTACTGATAGTGGATTGTTATTGCCTTGCACCAATCCCTCAACTGGCAAAATGTATTCCTTTCCAGATTTGGATTTGTGACTTGTGAGCACTGGTTAGGTGTTGTTGTGCCTTTTCATATGCATCCCTTGAGTGCACAGCACAATCTTAATCTGTTTTTGCATTTGCAGTGCACCATTAATTCTGGGAGACTGCATTTCTTGTTACACTCTCATTTCACTTTGTCAGCTCTGGGGAAATTTCTGGACACAAGACAATAGCATTTTGTAAGCACTGGGGAATTTTCTGGACACCAGACAGTAGCATTTTAGGGATGCATATTAATTCTGGTGACTTTGTGTGTGACCACAGCGTGCATGACTGAGTGAGCCATTAATTCTGGGAGACTTTGTATTTCTTGTTATGCTCTCATTTCACTTCGTCAGCACTGGGGAGTTTTCTGGACACAAGACAGTAGCGCTTTGGGGATGCACATTAATTCTGGTGACTGTGTGGGTGAGGTGCTGCCAATATTGTTGTCTCTCCGCCTTACTTCTCATTTAAGGTGGAATGACAATGTGAAGTAATAATAACAAGGTGAAGTGTGCCTTTTCTATGGGGCACTCTGCATAGCGAAGTGCCAACGTGAAGTGGCAACTTCACGTTCACTTAACCAGCAGAATTTAAATTCACTGCATCTCTATTTGGCATCTGTAGTAACAGTGTTTATGCTTGCCCCCTCAGAAAAATGTATATAACTTTAGCAAAATCTGTAGATTCCCCAAGCATCAGAAACAGCAATATTGCAAATAGAAACCTTTACTAAGGAGGATGAGACTGCAGTCAAGGTTGTTCACAGAGCACCAGACAAAATCAAAAGACACTACCTGGCAACTGGAAAGTTTCAATGAACAAAGTTAATGGGTCATCACGTGGAAGATGTGGAAATAAACATGAACCAAACACTGTCCTGCTTTCAAACAAACTTATCAACAATAAGGTGGCAAGAACCATTTTGCGAAACAATTTCTTTCCAAACAAAACATTCAGGTAGTGGGCCAGCCAGATAAGGCAGATGATGCCTGTGGGGGAGATTTGTTTCTTGGAGTTGTGGGAGCTGAAAATTGCACAAAAAATGAATGAGTCACTCCTTTAGAAGGTAATTGATTCATTACGCCTCTTAAGTTGGACACTGGGGCACAGGTGAATATTTTGCAAATATCTTACTACAGGCAGCTTAAAGAAAAGTCAAGAATGTTCCAGAAGCCAATTTCACTATGTGCTTATTATAACGAGCCAATCACTACCAAAGGTATGTGCAGAGCCAAGGTATCTTGCAATGCTCACTGATGTAACTAGTACTGATTCTGTTTTTGGGGTTGACTTGTCTTAGTTTTAACTTTAATTTGCCAGGGAGGAACTGTAGCTGGGAGATATTTGCAGTCATTTGTGACTAGATCTGGTACTTAGGCTCTGTGAAATAGGTATTTGTTAAGGGGAGGAGCTGAAAGGGGCCTAGTTGAACTGTGGACTTAAAACAGGAGTTGTTTGTGGTCTCTGTCTGCTGAGACACAGAGAGAGAGAACGCAGTCTGAGATTCCTTAAATCAAGGAGGTTATTTTCTAGACTACACTGAACTTAATTATTACTTTTTGGACCTGTGTAAGTAACTAATATTGATTCTGTTTTTGGGGTTGACTTGTCTTGGTTTTAACTTTAATTTGCCAGTGAGTAACTGTAGCTGGGAGATATTTGCAGTCATTTGTGACTAGACCTAGTACTTAACCTCTGTAAAACAGGTGTCTGAAAGGAAGGAAGACACTCCCCAAGGTGGAGGGTCAGAGTTGTAGTTGATCATTTCTGAATGGCATAGATTTACTCCCTCCCACCCTTCCACACACCCCACCTGCCCCAAGCACATAACTTCCTTTATAGCAGGGGTTCTGACATCACTTCCCCAAAATTGCTAACAACATACACCTGTTCATATCCTTAAAGGCACAGCACACTGAATAGGGGGTAGAGACACTCACAAGCTTGCACACACTAAAACAAGAACAAAAAAACAAACAAAAGAAAAGCATCTGTAACAGGAAGGGACACAGACATGTGGGGAATGTGCCATGTACTGGCTGTGTAGCAGAAGTCTTCTGGGAGACATTCTGGAAACTGCATTACTGCCCTATTTGCAGGCACCTCTCTGGTCTGAGGGAGGAGGTTGCTGACCTGACAATGATTTAGAAATCCTGCTCCCCCACCCAGGGACCACCCAGACCACTGCCACTACCTCATAGGTTGCCAAGAAAGAGGAGTGGTTGGACCACAGTGGGCTCAGAGGGGGTGAGGGTGGTGGAACAGAGGCGCATCCCTCCAGTTGTGCCTCTTTACAATTCATTCACCACTCTGGCGGAGCATGGTTCCTCTATGGAGGCACCTTCAGTGGAGACCAAGGAGAATGCTGGGAACCTCCACAATGGAGACCCACAGGAGGGTGGTACAGGAACCCACAGGAGAAGGAAACAACTCCTGATGGGGGACTCGATTGTTATGGGGATAGAACTGGGAGAGAGAAGGTAAAGGGAGGTAAGGTGCCTGCCTGGCACCATGGCTTGAAGGGACAGGAAACAAATCCTCAGGATCATGGGAGCAGCTGCAAGGGGAGTGAGAGGGATGTCATTATCCACCTAGGGACAAATGGCCTGGCTGAGAATGGGATCAGAGCAGTGCAACAGGAGTTTGTGGAGTTCAGGAGGGGTGATAGACAAGTAGCACACATGATAACTTTCTTGGATGTGCTACCTGTTTATGGCATGGATGAGGCTAGAGTACTCCACACCATGGGATTCAATCACTAGTTGAAAAACTGGTACAGAGCTCAGGGATTTGGCTTCATTGGGGACTGGGGCTCCACCTGGAGGGATGCAGGCCTATACAGGTGTGATGGTCTGCATCTATCCTGGAAGGGAACCAGGATCCTAGGTGACAGGTTTAAATGCTTCATTGGCAAGCATTTAAACTAGTCAAGGGGGGCACTGAAAAGGAGACAGGAAATCCTAGCCCCCCAAAAAAATCAGGGTAGTTAGTGAGGTAAACACCAAGATAGAGATGTCAATAGGGATAAGGGCAGGGGTACATGGAGAAAAAGACAAAGGCAGTAAGGACACGGATAGGGAAAAAAGAAATTAAGCCAGAAAAAAATTGAGGATAATGAGTACCAATGTCCATAGTCTAGGTAAAAAGCTCCCTGAAATGGTGGCCTTGATGGAAGAGGGATGCCTGGATATCATGGCAGTCACAGAAAGATGGTATACATAGAACCATGACTGGGATGTCAACATACCAGGGTATACAATCTACAAGAGGGACAGGGAAGGAAGAAGAGGTAGAGGAGTATCTCTCTATGTAAGGGAAGGAATCAAAGCAACAGAACTAAAGGGTAAACAGGCAGGAGAGGAGGCACTGTGGGTCACCCTGAAGAATGGAAATGGCTCCACAATCTGCACAGGGGTTGTATACAGACCCGCATCTCAGGGGGAGGAAATGGACAAGGAAATGATAGAAGGCATCCTTAGGATGGCATAGAAAGGTGAGATATTGCTGATGGGAGACCTGAATATGCCAGATGTTAACTGGAGCACCTTTGCTGCAGCCACATCCAAGAGCAGGGACATTCTCGATGCCCTAGAGGAGGCATGCCTCAGACAGCTAGTTTTGGAACCCACTCAGGAGGGAGCAATCTTAGACCTGGTACTCTCAAATGGGGAAGGAGAGAGGGTCTCTGATCTTGAAGTGGGTAGCCATCTGGGAACAAGTGACCAGCAAACAGTGTGGTTCATGATAAACTTAGCTGTAGAGTCAAGCCACACAAAAGTGAAGGTACTGGACTTCAGGAGGGCTGATTTTGTCAAAATGGGAGAGTGCCTCAGAAAACCACTAGCAAACAGGCAAGAAGGTGGGATGGAGCAACAATGGGGAAACATCAAAACTGCCATCACAGAGGCAACAAGCCTTTGTGTGAAGCAAATAAACAAATCAAAATGAAAGAAAAAAACACTATGGTTCTCAAAAGACATGGCAGTGAAGGTAAGGGAGCAAAAAGATAGCATTCAGGAAGTATAAAGAAACACAAAAGGAGCAGGACAGAGAACTGTACCAGCTATAGCAGAAGGAAGCAGGGAAGGCAGTCAGAATAACAAAGGCCCAAACTGAGGAAAAGATAGCCAACTCGGTAAAGAAGGGGGATAAAACCTTTTATAGGTACATTAGGGATCAAAGAAAGACAAAGGCAGGGATACTGAGGCTGAATAAAGAGGAAAGTGGTTGGGCAGAGAGTGACAGTGAAAAAGCAGGGATACTGAATGAATATTTCTGCTCAGTATTCACGATGGAAAAGCAGGGGGAGAGACCTAATCCAGTCAATAGAAGCAATCTGGATAGGGGGGTTGATATTAGTCCTTTCACAGAAGAAAGGATTCTGAAAGAACTCTTAAAACTGAAGGAGGATAAAGCAATGGGGCCTGATGGGATTCACCCCAGAATTCTAAAAGAACTAAGGGAAGAACTAGTAACACCACTGACTACCCTTTTTAATAAATCATGGGAGGATGGTGTAGTTCCTGAGGACTGGGGAAGGCCGGATGTGATTCCCCTTCACAAAAGTGGGAGCAAGATGAGACAGGAAACTACAGACCTGTCAGTTTGACCTCAGTGGTAGGGAAAATGATGGAATCACTTCTGAAGGAAAGAATTGTTGAGTACCTAGAGGCCAGTGAGGCACAGGACCCATGGCAGCATGGATTCACAGCAGGAGTCATGTCAAACAAATCTAATTGATTTCTTTGACTGGGTGACCAAAGTAGTAGACCAGGGAGGGGCTGTGGACACGGCCTACCTAGACTTTAGCAAGGCATTTGACACAGTCCCACACAAAAGATTAATAAACAAATTAGCCAGCCTGGGAGTGGGTCCCAGGGTGGTAGCCTGGTTAAAACACTGGCTGGACAACAGGATACAGTGGGTAATAGTAAATGAAGTCCATAGTGAAGAAAGGAGGGTTACTAGTGGGGTACTGCAAGGTTCAGTACTGGGGCCGGTCCTTTTTAATGTCTTTATAAGTGACATTGCAGAGGGTCTGGAGGGGAAGGTATGTCTCTTTGCAGATGACACAAAGATCTGCAACAGGGTTGATACGCAAGGTGGGGTGGAAAGGATGAAAAGGGACTTGGTAAGGTTGGAAGAATGGTCAAATGTATGGCAGCTTAGATTCAACTCAAAGAAGTGCAAAGTAATGCACCTGGGAAACAAAGACCCAGGGCAAAAATACACAATGGGGGGTGAGATACTGACAACAACAAAAATGGAAAGGGACCTTGGGGTTGTCATATCAGACAACCTAAAGATGGGCCAGCAATTTGAGAAGGCAGTAAGGAGGGCTGGGGGGATACTGGGATGCATAGGGAGAGGCATCACCAGTAGAAAAAAGGAAGTTGTTGGCCCTCTGTACAGACAGTTGGTAAGAACACACCTGGAGTACTGTGTACAGTTCTGGAGACCCCATGCCCAGAAAGACATGGACAGGGTGGAGGTTGTCCAGAGGAGGGCAACCAAAATGGTGCAGGGTCTACACCAGAAGACATATGAAGAAAGACTAAAGGAGCTTAACATGTATAGTCTTGAGGAAAGGAGGGAGAGGGGGGGACATGATAGAAACTTTCAAATACCTCCAGGGAATCAACAAAGTCTAAGAGGGTAGCATCTTTCAAAAAAAGAGATGTGCAAGAACAAGGGGGCACAATTTGAAGATAGAGGGGGGATGGCTCAGAAGTAATGTGAGGAAGTATTTCTTCACAGAGTGGGTTGTAGATGCATGAAACAACCTTCCTGATGAGGTCATAGAGTCAAAAACAGTAGGGGAATTCAAGAATGCATGGGACAGACATAAGGCAATTCTAGTGGGGGGGTAGGAGGAAGTAGGCTGTTGGTTAACTAGGATCTGCAGCTTATCTGTTTGGTAGGGAAATAGGCAGACTAGGTGGGCCAAGTGGTCTTTATCTGTCATCAAATTCTATGTTTCTATGATGTACTTTGTGTTGTTGTAGAAGGGGAGAGACAGCCTATCTTAGGTCTAAAAACATGTGAAAAAGTGTGTTTGATAAAATGCATCCAAGTAATAAATATAGAAACATAGAAACATAGAATTTGGTGGCAGATAAGGACCACTTGGCCCACCTAGTCTGCCGATTTCCCTACCTAATGGATAAGCTGCAGATCCTAGTTAACCAACAGCCTACTTCCTCCTACCCCCTACTAGAATTGCCTTATGTCTGTCCCATGCATTCTTGAATTCCTCTACTGTTTTTGACTCTATGACCTCCTCAGGAAGGCTTTTCCATGCATCTACAACCCTCTCTGTGAAGAAATACTTCCTCACATTACCTCTGAGCCATCCCCCCCTCTATCTTCAAATTGTGCCCCCTTGTTCTTGCACATCTCTTTTTCTGAAAGATGCTACCCTTTTGGACTTTGTTGATTCCCTTGAGGTATTTGAAAGTTTCTATCATGTCCCTCCTCTCCTTCCTTTCCTCGAGGCTATACATCTTAAGCTCCTTTAGTCTTTCTTCATATGTCTTCTGGTGCATACTCTGCACCATTTTGGTTGCCCTCCTCTGGACAGCCTCCACCCTGTCTATGTCTTTGTGGAGATGGGGTCTCCAGAACTGTATACAGTACTCCAGATGTGGTCTTACCAATTGTCTGTACAGAGGGCCAAGAACTTCCTGTTTTCTACTGGTAATGCCTCTCCATATGCATCCCAGTATCCCCCCAGCCCTCCTTACTGCCTTCTCACATTGCTGACCCACCTTTAGGTCATCTGATATGACTACCCCCAGGTCCCTTTCCATTTTTGTTGTTAGTATCTCACCCGCATTGTGTACTCTTTCCTTGGGTTTTTGTTTCCCAGGTGCATTACTTTGCACTTCTTTGCATTGAATCTAAGCAGGATATAATAAGGTTATAATTGCACAAGACATATGTACAGCCAGTACAGAGGTACTACCAAGTGCTGATAATCTAGGGAATGTGGTAATACAGTTTGCAGATGTTTTCAGTGGAATAGTGTGTCTACCAATACAGTACAAAATACAGCTTAAAGAGCTCCTGACACGGTTGAGACAACTTTGAGAAAATGTAATATTCAGGCATAAATGTAGCTTGCATTTTGTATTTTATTCTATAATTGGCACTCGTATTTCCTTATTGCTAAGGATATTTGCATGAATACAGTATCTGCCCTTTTAGCTCTGGTTGGCTGCCTATGCCTGACATCATAATTCTGTTTATGGCATCAAAATATATTGCTGTGGAGAAAATTATGATGTCATAAATGGGATATTGTGATGCCTTGTGTAGAGAAGCAGCCAAAGTATATATTGTCTAGGAACAGGGATATTGTTTTCTTGCAACTGTTTTCAGTAATAAGGAAAATGGGTCATTAATCATTGAAAATATATGAAGTCATGAAGAAAATGGGATGAAGTTGAATACAAATCTTACTTTTTTCAAAGTTTTCCTAATGCCATCGGGGGCTCTTTAAAGATAATGCACAACCAGTAATTCATGCTGCAAGGAAAGTTTCACTAACACTAAAGAAAGACTGCACAAGGAACTAGATAGACTAATTATCCTGGGCAAAGTGAAAAAGACAGACGTGCCTACAAACAAGGTTAACTTCATAGTCATAGTGGAAAAGAAAAACTGTGTTCTGAGACTTTGCATTGATCTAAACAATTTGAATAAGTGGATAAACAGAGAGCATTACCATTTGCCTACTAGGTCAGATAGTACAAGGCCATGGTTGGTGCTGCATTCTTTTCTAAACTGGAGGCCTCATTTGTTTTCGATCACATTCCTCGGGATGATGACAGTCCAAAGCTGTGTACATTTAACACACCACTGGGCAGACATTACTTCTTTCACATGCCCTTTGGTATAAGCTTAGCCCATGAGGTATTCCACCATAGAATGCAACAGTAATTTGAAGGTATGGAAGGAAAAGATGTATTTGTAGATTATATTATAGTGTGGGAAGACAACTGGACCATATTCAAAAACTGACCCAAGTTCTGCAGCAGGCACAACAAAGAGGGTTGAAATTGAACTATGAAAAATATCAAATGGCAATATAAAAACTGACAACCTAGGAGACAAATTTAAACCAGACGGGATCCAGCCAGATCCAGAAAAGGTAAGATTAGTAAAAGAAATGTCTAACCCAAACAATAACATGGATCTGCAGAGATATGTGAGTCAAATGAAGTATCGAGCAAGTTTGTACCAAATTTGACAGGCAAAATAATAGCATTAAGAAACCTCTTTGAAGCAAAAACTGAATGGCAGTGAAACCAGTAACACACAGTAGAGTGGAACAACTTGAAAAACATTCTGACTAAGGAAGCTGTACTGTGTTTTTATAATCCATCTTAGAAACTTAAAACTTAAAGTCTCCATGGATGCCACTAAAGATGGGCTAGGTGCAGTTTTTCTGCAAGAGCACCAAGGGAAATGGAAGTCTGTAACCATACTCATCACACTCCATGACATCAGCTGAAAAGTGCTATGCTCAGATAGAGAAACAGATCTTGGAAACATAATTCAGATGTGAGAAATTTCACAAACACATTTATGGATTGTCAGTATTACTAGAGATAGAGCACAAACCACATATTGCCATTTCATAAAAGAGTCTAGGTGATTCACCACCACAAATTCAGAGGCTTATACTTCGACTTCAAAAATATGACTTAACTGTTGAGTATACCCCTGGAAAGCATTTACTGTAGTGGTTACAAATGCTCTTTCTAGATCATTCCTGCAATATCCAGCTAGCAGTGCTACGGACTGTGATATGAAAACTTACACAGACTTTATTGTAACAAACCTCTCAGTTTATGAAGAAAATGGAAACTTGTTGCCATAAAAACATGAAAATATAAGACCTTGTGACAAATAATTAGCAGCATTCAAGAGGAGAAGCCTGTCACTGTTTGTTCACCTTATTCACATTTTCTTTGTAGAACTTACAGTACTTATAGAGCAGCTCTGCACTTCAGCATGTGCTTTCATAAATAAGATGTTTCAGCTGTTACAGTTTACTACAAAATACATTTTTTTTTAATGTTCCTTTCCAAGATGTATAGTGCATCTTGGTAGTCCATCTAAAAAGCCTGTATAGAACATGTTTGAAAACATTTGCCTTTGCCCTGTTAACCTCACAGTGCCTTTGTATATGACATAATTTTGCTTACCATGATAACAGGTTGTGATGTCACAAACAGCAGTTGTGTGGTTAGCAGGGGAGAGTCAGATACATTTTCAAAGAATTGATGAAATAGCTGCTGCATTATCTACAATATTTAGTAGATGAACAACAGGGGAGAGTAAAAAAAAGTAACAAAGAACTAGAAAACAATAACGTTAAAACATAACTGGTGTAAATCTAGGCCCCCATATTCAAAAGTGGCCGGCAGAATGGTGCAATTGCCTACGTCGCGCATCTGAGATGCGTTGGCACAAAAAAAGGTATATTCAGAAAATGCACTGGAAGATGTGATCTTGCAAGTCCAACTGAATATCCTAAACATGCACAAAAGCTCAACTGAAGATGTGAGGTGCAACTCAGACAGGGGGGATCTGTGCTGCCATGCACCATAGGCAGGGAGAAACTGAAATGGGCTGGAACAGGTGAGGTGGGCAATGGCGCAACTTTGCAATATTCAGCCAGGATATGCAAATGGCCTCACTGCACATTCTGAGCCCAAACCCCACATTTGCATCTCATTACTGGAATGAATTCAGGCCATTTGCATACCCCAGGCATACTCAGTTCCAGCCATGCAGGGCTGCTGCACCACCCCACAAAAGTGAACAGAAGGTACTGCAGCCTAGCAGGCAGGTGTGCAGGGATGTTTGTATGTGGGTGGGTGGACTGCATTGGCCTTGTTACAGTGCTACAGCCCATCACCATGTACAGGGTTGGACAGGGGTACAGGAGGCCCACCTAGACAGTGGCCACAGTGGCCACCTGGACATGCAACAGGGTAGGGCACAGGGTGACACAGGCTGATTGGGATACCACATCCATGGAATACACCAGCTCCATATGCTGTGCACAGTCACCTGGAGTACCCTACACCCCCTATATAAGAGTATCCTGGTGGGAATTGCAAGGAATGGCAGTGTGCAGAAGGTGACAGGGTACCCAGGTGGGTGGGTCCCACCTGTGGGCACCTATGGTGTAGCACTGTGGGTGTGTGCCACAGGCCAGTCCCTGGCTTATGCCATGCTGCCACTAGTACCACCAGGCTACCTGGGCACCATTGCCACAGATGCACTCTGGGTGCATGCCACCACTGGATGTCACCCAGTAGGCTGCATGGGTGCAGACCATGGCCCCTGGCACATGTGCTGCATTGTGGGTATCTGCTCCACTGTTCTGCTCAGGGGAGCACCCGACACCACTGGCATGTGGCTGCTAGGTGTCTACGTCCTGGGTGCGGTGTGGGCAGTTGCTCCCTGGATGGTGCCAGTGGTGACAGGGCATGCATGGCTCTTGTTACATCCATCCTGGCATGTCTGGTGTATGTGGGTGACTGGAGCATGTTCTGGTACAACTCCAAGGGCTGTCTCTGGATTGCCTGCCTGCAGTTCTGCAGCCTACCTGTGGGTGGCTGGCCATCCTTTTGTTTGCCTAACTTTGGGTGACTCATTTCTGAGATGCACGGCAGATGCACCACACATTTTGGCTGAATATGGAGATGTGCGTCATATTAATGGATCCATCCTCTTTATTTGAGCTGCACAGATTATTTCTGCATGATCGCACATTCAGAAATGTGCGATGAATGGCTCCCTTTTGAATATTGCTATTACACTCATTTTCTGAGATGTGCGGTGCATCTCTATTTTGGGTTATGCATCTCCTTTGAAAATGTGGACCCTAGTGTTTTTAAGCTTTTTATTAGAATAGAGAGTTGCTCTTTAATGGAGTATTGTTTAAAAGACAAAACATTGTAATGCCTAGCTCGCTGTGGTCACAAATGACTCGCTTAGCATATTAGGGACATTTGGATATAAAGAAAAGTTCCTAAAAGACTGAATGAAGAATACTCAATGTAATAGCAGCATATCCTTTAATGTTAAAGTGACATGCACAGTAGTTGTAAGCACAGGAAAAAGTTATATTGTTGTACAGCATTAATGAATAACTAAAGTTAGTTACTTAAGATGTACAGTTTATCAAAAAATGGGAGATGTAGTGATAATGGGCTAACAATAAGATGACACTGGTGAAGTTTCTCCAATGTGTCACTAGATGCTATGCTGTACTATATATACTGCGGAAATCATTAAATAAAGGTTGCTGTTGAGTAGACCTGCATGGTACGCAGGACTGCTACAATTACACACCAGACACTACTTCCTGATGTTAAGGAACACGAGGGGCATAATAGGAAACTCCAGGCCAGGAAACATACATTCTAAAATAATGAATATAAAATGACATATGGCACCACACAAATTGATCTGGA
This sequence comes from Neoceratodus forsteri, assembly GCA_016271365.2. Taxonomy (NCBI): domain Eukaryota; kingdom Metazoa; phylum Chordata; order Ceratodontiformes; family Ceratodontidae; genus Neoceratodus; species Neoceratodus forsteri. The sequence goes on along the minus strand of CM028135.1, from coordinate 847,344,328 downwards.
AACAAACATGAACAGCAGGGATCAACACTAGGGCTTGCAAAGGAATTCATAATGAAATATAAATACAGTATATACAATTATAGTGGTGCAGTAGCACCACTACAGTTAGGGTGGAGTAGGCGCTTTAATGTTAAACCACAGTTTTTGCACTTTAATAACTTTGCAACTGTTAAACAAATTTGCACAAAATTTTGCATGTGCAGTCTCATGGAGGTAGATCTCTGGATGTGCCAAGTTTCTTTCTGGTCAGATGTCCAGATTCAAAGTTATGGATAGTGCAAAAAGTGAATTTTTCAGAATTTGTTTTTCTTGGTTTTGCTGGGTTTTCTTTTAATTTAACTACCGCCCAGACAGTTTAGAAGTTTGGTCTGAAAGTTTCAGGGTAAAAGGGGGCTGGCCCACAGATGTGCTTTTTTCTTGTTTGGTGAAAAAATATTAATCTGTCCCACAGTTATTTAATTTTGACATTTTGAAAAATTGGTTCTGAGCATGCACAGCACTTAAAATAGCTGTATGAAACAAAAAAATAATTATTTGTTTGTATGAGGCCAATCCTTTTTCACAAAGGGAAAAATCTTTTTTTCATTAGCTGCCATCTTGTTTTCCATTTTTTTCAAGGAAAAAAACATTTTGAAACCCACAAAAATGACATCCTGGAGAGAGACCAAAACATCTATCTTTCTCAACAGGACTCTCTTAGGTGGAATCTGCACCTATCTGTTGCAGAGATGACCCTGAAATGTGTTTTTTTAATATTGTAAATCCATTTGAGGATAAACTGTCCATGCAGGGTGCCTGCAGCATGCATAATATGCTGCTAAAGGACTTGTTCTCTCTCTATTTTGTCTCCTGATTTGCTTCCTTCTGACCTCTGACCACTTTTACAGTAGTCCTGAGTGTCAGGAGTCAAATAACATAACTATAATCTATTTTTAATGTATTTCTTGGTTTCCTCCTGGCAGCTCCTGGCAGCAGTTCAAGTGTGCCCAGAGGCATGATTTGTACATCCCAGTCCCATAGTCTGTCCTGGGCTCAGGAACATGCCTCTTCCTACGGGTAGCAGGCCAACTCATGTTCCGTGATGCACACTCATAACTGGGATCAGTTGAGCAATTGAGAGGACCAAAGAAATGGCCCTGTCCTCCCTTTCTCCCCCCCACAGCCCAGTCTGACTACTGGCATCATTGGGAGAAAGGATGAAGGAGATGGATGTATGTTTGAGAGCTATTATTCTGGTGGTCCCAGTATGCCTAAAAAGTAAGCCCTCTACATCAGAACAGAATGTATGAATTTTAACCTTAATACTACTTTTGATTAACATTTCAAAAATAAAAATTTTAAATATCTATCACAAAATGGCACAAGTTTTTCCTTCACAGTCTATTAGGACATAAGAAATTGCAGGCAGAAGGGACCTTGTGATCCATCTAGTCTGCCTGTGAAACCTACCCCCTTCCAGTTTCTCTACTGCCTTAAGTTTCCACAGTGCCTATCTCATACTACCTTGAACTCCCTCACTGTCTTTGCTGCCACAACCTCTGGGGGCAGACTGTTCCAGGACTACACCACACTTTCCATGAAGAAACACTTTCTGCTGTTTGTTTTGAAACTACCTCCCTTCAGGCTCATATTGTGGCCCCCTTGTCCTTGTATTCATGTTTTCCTTGAAGAGATCCTGTGTTTGTACTGAGTTGATACTTTTGAGGTATTTAAAAGTCTCTATCATATCTTCACTGTCACTTCTCCTCTCCAGTGAGTACATCCTAAGAGGGTTTAATCTCAATTCATACAGGTCTTCATGTAGACTGTGGATCATCTTTGTAGCTCTCCTCTGCATGGTTTCCAGGTGATCCTTGTCCTTTTTGAGATGCGGTCTCCAGAACTAGCTGCAGTACTTCAGGTGAGGTCTCACCAGGAACCTGTAGAGTGGGACTATCACTTCGCTTTTCCTACTTGTGATACCCCTTCCTATGCATCCGAGAATGCTGCTAGCTTTTGCACTACCTTTTCACACTGCCTGGTTGTCCTCAAATCATCAGATACGAGTACCTCCAGATCCCTCTCTACCTTAGTTTCAGTCAGCTGTTCAAAAAGTTGTTCAAAAAGGTACAAATAATTTTATAAATGAACCTTGCATGTGGCACCAAGCAGTGATAAAATTAGATAGTTTATTTTTATATTAAATAGTGACAATTACTAAAAATTGTTGTACATTAAAAAGTACATAAATAGATTTCTGAGGTAGAAGGAATAATGCACAAAAACTGCAACAAAAGCATATACTGTACAGCAGCTTGCATAAATAAGGAAAACTGAGACACTCTTTGGTTGTGATTGTGGTGGTGCCTGGCTTCCGTTAAAAAGTGAACAAAGAAATAAAAGAGGGAACAGTGCTCACCATCTCCAGCCTGGGGTGTAACAATGCACTCTTTCCATACATACTCAAGTGTGAACAGAAAAATGTCACACTCTGCTATCTTTTTTATTTGTAGTTAAAAAAAATAGAATCAATGTCAGTCTGTTGCAGTAATTTAACATCTCACATGCCCACATCTAAGAAAGAGTCACTTTTGAAGCTCACTTTGCATTGACTTCTATTTAATTCAGGTGTGAAGGGGTTAACATTGCAACTTTATGCAGTAATCAGCATGAAGTATGTTCTATGATAGTGGGGGCTGATCTCCACTCAAAAGGGATTTATAGCCCACCTTGAGATGAGTATGTAGAGTGCTGAACAACCTGTGTGTGTTACAGTTTACTGGCTGCTGTCACAAACAAGATAAGCCTGCTGGTTTGTGTCACATCTGGTCCATACTCTCAAGTCACTGAGCTTCCCTACTGCCCATGCTGTGTTCACCTGGCTGGTCTTCATTACTAAACTCATCATCGGCTGAAGAAAACAAAAGTAAGTTTTGTTTTTTAATTATTAAAGAGCCAGGAAAGACAAGAGCTATGAAGCAGTTGGACATATATAGTTGGGCTGGCAGTATGTGGAGGGGTTGTAGGATGACAGATGGACTAGACACAGAACGTCAGGTTCAACACACATTCTCTGTGTGACATTTATTTAAAATTCAGGGGATAACCTTAAGCAATGGCATATCCCTTCTTCAATACATCATTTTGCAGCAACAGACTATGCATGTCCTTCCTCTGTACATAGTCAGCACCTACTGACCCACAGATCTACTGGTCTATCTCTTTAGTGAAAATTAATTCATTCCCTGTGTTGGTCTTGTGTGTTTGGGTGATGGAGAGTTCAAAAAAAAAAAATTCAAAAACAGGCTAAAGACAAAGAACCTCAGTGCAGAAGCACTGAAGCAAGGGTTACCCCAAAGGGCATTGGCAATAAAGCCAAGTTTCAGAGAAATACAAAATCACACATACCCCCATAATTCAAAGCCTCATGGGATGTATATGCAAATTGCCATGCCATTTTAAGCTGGTTCAGCTTAAAGCAGGACTGCATGGTGCCAAAGGGCCTCTCAAACAGTCTGTAATTTACATGCATTTTAAATAACACAACAGGGGTTTTCTGATATCTCTACCCTGGTAACTTAATTTTTATAATGCAGACCCCTAGTAACTTTTTACCTTTATCAAAAACACGTAGTGCCATGGTATTTTCAACATTTACAGGTTTCATACACATAAGGCATATACATTAAGGTATTTTAAGACATAGTGCTATTGCATACTAAATCCAGCAATGAGGAACACAACCTGTTGTTTTACATCAGTTCAGAGGTCACCACAATAACCTCCCTGTACTAGGGCCTGAGAGGGAAAAGGAAAATTAAAGAGGACACTATAGCAGAGTCAAGAAAAGGGAGTGGGTGCCCAAAGGTGGCCAACCTTATGGAGTAGAAATTGTAAAGGATAGATTAGGCTAAGAAATAGAATAACTATTGCAACAGATTTAAAAAAAGGGTCGGTCCTCAAGAGTGGTAGGAACTCCCTGTCACTTATCCCCCACATTAAGAGGAAAGCAGTTATTTCAGACTGCTTACCACCTTTCTGTCTCAGGAAGAGATGAAGCTTCCGCCCATCCATCTTCAGAAGATCCATCTCAGAGTCCCTATTAGCAATAAACATTCCATCATAAACATAGTGGATATCATAATTCTTTGCCCTGAGGAGTTAACACATTTGTCAGCAGTGAATAACAGTACCATTCCCTGTACTATCTCATTTTAGGGAAATTCCATCATATTTCATTGATATCAATTCTGCACCATATCTAGACATGCAATGAGCATTTACATGTTTTGTCCCTGCCCTGTGGGGCACATTAAATCTATAGGACTGAAGGGCTAATTACCACCACATTATACAGGGATATTTTTCAATCATTTGGTATAACCAGCAAAGTGGTTCTGATCAGTTACAACCTTAAATTCAGCCCCCCATAAGTAATATTTCAGAGACTCAATAGCCCACTTCAGAGCTAAGCATTCTTTCTCTATGGTAGCATATCTTCTCTCCCTCTCATGTAGCTTCCTGCTGATATACATGATCGAATGTTCTTCCCCATCTCTTTTCTGAGATAAGACTGCCCCAATACCATTCTCTGATGAATTGGTTTGAACCTCAAACACTTGGTTAAAGTCAATGCTTTTCAATACAGGAACTGTACATAGAATGGCCCTGATATTCCTAAAAGCCTAATCACAAATAGGCATCCTCTGAACCTTATTCAGCCACCTCTTTTTAGTGGGATCAGTCAAACGATTGGCAATGGCTGAGAAATTAGGAATAAATCTCTATTAATAACCAGACAGGCCTAGGAAATATCTCACATGCTTTTATGTGGTAGGTATTGGGCTGTTTGCTACTACTGTAACCTTCTCTACCTCAGGCTTCACTTGTCCATTGCCTAAAATGAACCCTAGGTATCTTGTATTGGTCTTTGCTAGGGCACACTTAGCAGGGTTAATGGTCACTCCTGAATCCTTTATTGCTTGCAATACCTGGGACAAGTGTCTAACATGGAATTCTCAGTCAGGGCTGAATATGACCACATCACCCAAATAAGCTGCACAGTACTCAATGTGTGATCTTAGTATGTGGTCCATAAAATGCTGAGAAGTGGCTGGGGCCCCATGTAGTCTGAATGGCATTGTGACAAACTGGTATAAACTGACTGGGGTGCTAAATGTGGTTTTATCTTGTGAATCAGGTGACATGGGGGTTTGCCAGTAACCCTTAGTAAGGTCAAGGGTGGAGATATGCTGTACATTGCCTAGCCTGTCAATGATGTCATCTATTTGGGCATTGAATAGCCATCAAATAGTGACACATTGTTAAACTTTCTAAAATCTAGGCATAGATGTATCCTACTCTCTTTCTTGTTCACTGCGACCATGGGTGAAGATCATGCACTCTTTGAGGGCACAATTATGCCTAACTGCTCAATTTTTTTGATTTCCTGAATCACCTCATCCCTCACCTTCATGGGCATCTGAAGGGATTTTGGTGCATTGGCTTGTCTTGCATGGCAGTTATGGTGTGCATAATTCCTTTGGCCCTCCCCAGGATGTTTGTGAATATGGGCTCAAATTCTTGTAATACCTCTTGCAAATCTTTCTGTTTCTGAGGGTCCAACTCAGGGTTTATCTGGATCTCCCCCAATGGTCCTGACTGCTCTAGCCTTTCATAGGCAACCTCCAGCTCTGACTCCCTAACTTCAGGATGGATATAAAAGGAGGGGTTAGGCTTCTCAAACCATTTCCTAAGGAATTTCACATGGAAAAAGTTCTGAGGGGGGCCTCTTTCCTGGCATACTAAGCTAATAATTCACTGCTCCTGTTTGCCTCAAAATGGTGAAGGGGCCCTTCCATTTCATAAGTAGTTTGTTCTCTGTGGATGGAAGGAGTAACAATACCTTGTCACCTGGATGAAGTGTTTTAGTCTTCAAATCTTGGTCGTATCTTTCTTTCTGCAAGTCTTGCTTCTGTTCTAAGCTCTGGTGTGCCAGGTTGATATACCTCACTAGGCATTTGCATAACTGAGTCATGTACTCTATGACATTAAAATGTCCCACCTCCTTCCCTTCTTCCCAGTGTTCTTTAACCACATCCAGTGACCCCCTTGGGTTCATCCAATACCTTAATGAAAAAGGAGAAAAACCAGTGGATGCTTGAGGGAGTTCTCTGTAAGTGAAAAATGTAAATAGGGGAGGTACCTATCCCAGTCTCTTCCTCTTCTTTTACATACTTCCTCAACATTCTCTTTAATGTCTGATTAAACCTCTCTACAAGGCTGTCAGACTGTGGGTGGTATAGAGAAGTATGCACTGCTACCACACCTAGCAGATAGTACAATTCTTTTAGCAGGTGTGAATTAAAATTACTCCCCTGATCAGCATATATTTCCCAGGGGATTTCCACATGGCTAAATACCTTTGCTAGCTCCTCTGTTATCCTTGGGGCAGTGACAGTTCTCATGGGGATAGCTTCTGGGAAGCAGGTAATGTAATCACATATTTATTTATTTTATTTTTATTTTAGTGTTTGGTAACCGGGAAAGGCCAACTAGGCACAAGTGCCTGTTTTCAGGGGCAACCAGGAAGTACTGGGTGGTTAAGTGACTTGCTCAGAGTCACACAGTATGCAAGTAGTGGTTGTGAGAATCAAACCCAGGTCTGGTCTGCTAGATGTACCAAGTTCATTCACAGCTTGTTACTCTAACCTCTAGGCTATACTGCCAGCCATATGACCAGTACAAATCTGTTACCCTTGGAGCTCTTTTCCAGGGGCCCACTACATCCATGGCTATCCTGTCAAAGGGGTTAGTCACAAAGGGGATTGGCTGTAATGGTACTATATCCCTTTTTCCTGCCTGAGCTACCTTCTGACACTCAGCACATGCTTTTTAATACTCAGCTATTTTCATCTGGTTAGAGGGCCAATAAAACCTGGGTAATATTGTATTCAGGGTGTTATCTCTGCTTGCATGGCCTGCTAGGGGGATGTCATGTGCCAGATATGTGATTTGGGAGTGGAATGTTTCTGGAACCATAAGTTGGTCCACTACTTTGCTAGTTCTCAGGTTAGTGCATTCTCTGTACAGTAGTCTCTGTTTTACAACAAACTGAGGGGCACATTTTTCCACTCCCATCCCCACCTATGAAAAAAAAGGTTAAGTGAAGGGTCTGCTTTTTGCTCATGCTGCATATCACATTTGAAAGTATGTCCCACTTCTGGCTGTACCCCAGCATGAGTATCGATCCAATCCTTCTTTAGCTTCCTCTTCTCCACCTTAGTTTTATGGTCCTTGCCAGGATCCTCAAAAACATCATCATCAAATGGGAATGGTAAATGTCCCTGCTTCACTTGAGCTCTGGTGGTTATGGCAACTACAGCACAGTCCTGGGTGGCATGAAAATGTATAAATGAAGCAAAGTCTGGGTGGTCATGCCAATAACAACTAACATGGCTATGTGAGGTACCAAAACCACTTCTATCTCACATGTATTTTCTTGAACAGTTATTTGTATGGTGGCTATAGGGTAACAATGGGTATCACCATGCACACAGATAACTGCTGTATCTGGCCCTTTATTATTCCTAGTCACCAGATCTGCTCGCACAAGAGTCTGGTGGCTCCCTGAATCAATCAGTCCCATCATCTGCTGTGATCCAGTCTGCACAGTAGCCATAAAGTGACCACAGTTCGCTAAGGCTACATGAGCTGTCTCTTTCTTTATATTAGGACAGAGTCTTACATAATGTTCCTTTTTTTGGCACCTATGACATACAATCTCTGCTACAGGAATTTGCCACCCCTTTCTCTGCTCTCCAGTCTTGTTTCACTGGGGCTGGATTTAACAGTTTATAAGTAAAAGGATTCCTTACCAGATTGCTGGTGGTTGCAGCTGCTGATATCCCTTGTAACCCTCTGAGTCTTGATAGTCAGGCTGCCATGAAGTCTTCCGCCAGCATGATGGTTTTATTCATGGAATCAGACCTATGCTCCTGAACCCAAAGTTGTACATCCTGGAGTAAAACTTTAATAAACTGTTCAATAATTACCACCTCCAGAAGGTGGTCCTTGCTCTTGTTATCTGGCAGCAACCATTTGTAGCAGAGCTCCTTGAGACAGGCATAAGTTTCTTGAGGGGGTATCCAGTGACTGCATTTTAAGAAACCTAAGCCTTTGACGGTAGGTTTCAGCATTTATGTCATAGTGTATAAGGATCTCCTGCTTCACACAGTCATAGTCCATTACCTCTCGGGAGTCCATATGGCTATGAACCAACTGGGCACTTCCTGTCAGGTGTGGCACCAGTCAAACAACCTACTGTTCCCTTGGCCATGGCCATGTTCAAGTGATCCTCTCAAATGGTGTGAGGTAGGCTTCAATATCATTACTGTCTGATAGTTTGGACAGTTTAATGTCTTTTAGGTTACTGTTTCTTTCAGTTTGTCCAGCATCAGTGGCATGCAAGACCCTCACGGTATCCACCCATTTAGCTTCTTGCCTTCTCCGCACAATGTCTCTATCTCTTTCCATCAGCACCTGTTTTATGCAGAGCCATTTCAACAACTCTTCTACATCCGCAGGTGGTTCATCTTCAAGAGGAGGTAGTTCCCTTAATTCTTCCTTGTCCTCTTGGATCTCTTCATCATCTTCAGGCTTGTCCTTCCTCCAAGCGCCCAGGTCCAGTTTAAGCAGTAGCTTCTCTACCAGTCTATTGGCCATGGTTCTGGTCAGAACTCCATGGATTTTCTTTTCCAGGTTCTCCTCTGGCAAATCCTAGTGCATAGGTTCAGCTGGGATAACTTGACGATATCTGCCAGAAAACATCCCCCTAGCCCAGTCCAGATGTTTCCAGCAAGTTATCCCACTACTGACTCCAAGTCTGTAGAGGGGTTGTGGGATAACAGATGGACCAGACACAGAACTTCAGGTTCAATACACAATCTCTGTGTGATGTTTATTTGAAATACAGAGGATAACCATAAGCACATCCGGTCCATACTCTTGAGTCACTGTGCTTCCTTACTGCCCATGCTGTGTTCACCTGGCTGGTCTTCATTACTAGACTCATCATTGGCTGGAAGAAACAAAAGTAAGTTTTTTTTTAATTATTGAAGAGCCAGGAAAGACACAAGCTTTGAAGCAGTTGGACATATATAGTTGGGCTGGCAGTATGTGGAGGGGTTGTAGGATGACAGATGGACTAGACACAGAACATCAGGTTCAACACACATTCTCTCTGTGACGTTTATTTAAAATTCAGGGGATAACCTTAAGCAATGGCATATCCCTTCTTCAATACATCATTTTGCAGCAACAGACTATGCATGTCCTTCCTCTGTACATAGTCAGCACCTACTGACACACAGATCTACTGGTCTATCTCTGTAGTGAAAATTAAATCATTCCCTATGTTGGTCTTGTGTGTTTGGGTGATGGAGAGTTCAAAAAAAGAAAAATTCAAAAACAGGCTAAAGACAAAGAACCTCGGTGCAGAAGCAGTGAAGCAAGGGTTACCCAAAAGGAATTGGCAATAAAGCCAAGTTTCAAAGAAATACAAACTCACACATACCCCCATAATTTGAAGTATCCAGGGATGTATATGCAAATCAACATATCATTTTAGGCTGGTTCAGCTTAAAACAGGAATGCATGGTGCCAAAGGGCCTCTCAAACAACCTGCAATTTACATGCATTTTAAATAACAAAACAGTGGTTTTCTGATATCTCTACCCCTGTAACTTAATTATGTTGGCTTGGGCACATGCGCAAGCAACATTTTGCGGTAGTAGCCCTGTACTAGCACTTTGAAAGGTGTGTCAGTGTTGTGGCTAATCCAGAGGATGTTTTAGCTGGTGTGTCACTCAGCCAGCAAGCAGTGAGCATGCTGCCGATGATAGCAGTTTCAGAGAGTGCCGCCAACTTGAAAGAAATCCACCACTGCAATGAGAGACAGGCTCCTCATAGAAACATAGAAACATGGACTTTGATGGCAGATAAGGACCACTTGGCCCACCTAGTCTGCCCATTTCCCTACCTACAGGATAAGCTGCAGATCCTAGTTAACCAACAGCCTATTTCTTCCTGCCCCCCACAATAATTGCCTTATGTCTGTCCCATGCATTCTTGCATTCTCCCACAGTTTTAGAATCCACAACCTCCTCAGGAAGGCTGTTCCATGCATCCAGCACCCTCTCTGTGAAAAAAAAATACTTCCTCACATTGCCCCTGAGCTGCCACCCCATTTTCAAATTGTGTCCCCTTGTTCTTGCACATCTATTTTTCTGAAAGATGCTACCCTCTTGGACCTTGTTGATTCCACTGAGGTACTTAAAAGTTTCTATCATGTCTCCCCCCCCTTTCCTCAAGGGTATACATATTAAGATCCTTTAGTCTCTCCTCACATACCTTCTCTTGCAGACCCTGCACCATTTTAGTTGCCCTCCTCTGGACTGCCTCCATTCTGTCTGTGTCCTTGTGGAGATGGGGTCTCCAGAACTGGATGCAGTACTCCAGATGGGGTCTCATCAACTGTCTGTACAGAAGGATAATAACTTCCTGTTTTCTGCCGGTGATGCCTCTCCCTATACATCCCAGTATCCCCACAGGCCTCCCTACTGCCTTCTCACATTGCTTGCCAATCTTAAGGTCATCCAATATGATTACCCCCAGGTCCCTTTCCATTTTTGTTGCTGTTACTACCTCCCTCTCATTGTGTAATCTTCCCTGGGTTTTTGTTTCCCAGGTGCATTATTTTCCACTTCTTTGCACTGAATCCAAGCTGTCATACTTCTGACCATCCCTCCAACCTTACTAAGTCCTTTCTTATCCTTTCCACACATCCTTGTGTATAAACTCTGTTGCAGATCTTTGTGTCGTCTGCAAAGAGGCATACTTTTCCTTCCAGTCCCTCTGCAGTGTCACTTATAAAGACATTAAAAAGGACTGGACCCAGTACTGAACCTGCGGTACCCCACTAGTAACCCCCCTTTCTTCAGAATGGACTCCATTTACAATGAGCTTCTGTGTCCTGTTGTTCAGCCAATGTTTTACCCAGGCTACCACCCTGGGACCCACTCCCAGGCTGGTTAATTTGATTATTAATCTTTTTTGTGGGACTGTGTCAAATATCTTGCTAAAGTCTAGATAGGCCATGTCTATATCCCCTCTCTGGTCTACTACTTTGGTCACTCAGTTAAAGAAGTCAGTTAGATTCATCTGACATGACCTTCCCGCTGTGAAACCATGCTGCCTTGGGTCATGTGCCCCACTGGCCTCTAGGTACTCAACAATTCTTTCCTTCAGAAGTGATTCCATCACTTTCCCTACCACAGAGGTCAAACTGACAGGTTTGTAGTTTCTGCCTCTGTCTTGTCTCCACTTTTGTGAAGGGAATCACATCCACCTTCCTCCAGTCCTCAGGTACCACACCATCCTCCCATGATTTGCTAAAAGGGTAGTCAGTGGTGTCACTAGTTCTCCCCTTAATTCTTTTAGAATTCTTGGGTGAATTCCATCATGCCCCTTTGCCATGTCCACCTTCAGTTTTAGGAGTTCTTTCAGAACCCTTTCTTCTGTGAAAGGACTGGGATCGACCCCCTATCCAGAGTGCTTCTGTTAATTGGATTAGGCACCTCCACCTCCTCCTCTTTTGTGAATATTGAACAGAAGTATTCATTCAATATTCCTGCTTTTTCACTGTCCCTCTCTGCCCACCCACTGTCCATTGTACTCAGCCAAACTATCCTTCCCTTTGTCTTTCTACGCACCCTGATGTACCTATAAAAGGTTTCATCCCCCTTCTTAACTGAGTTAGCTATCTTTTCCTCAGTTTTGGTCTTTGCTATTCTGACTTCCCTCCCTGCTTTCTTCTGCCTTAACTGGTTCAGTTCTCTGTCCTGCTCATTGCAATGGCAGATTTGAAACTCCTCCATTATGTGCCATTCCTGGTGAAACATTTCATTAAGCATTGTGGTGGCTCTCGCCGTCCACCTCTCACAATCCCTAGAAAGCCGACTTTGTGGGTGCCCAATTCCCATGTTGGCATGCCCCTCCCCAGTTCAATTTGTTTGCAGATGGGAGTGCCCAATCTGCATCAGCATAATACCCCCCCAGTTTTATTTGTCTGCCAATGGGGGTGCCTAATCCCCCTCAGCATCAGGCCCCCCAACACAGACATGCTTTACTTGCCAATGTGGTGCCCAGTCCCAGTCGGCTCCAGTCCCACCCAAAAAATGCAGGTGGCACATTGGGAGCCCACTCCGGTGTGCCCAAATGTCTTAGAGTCACCTGTAAAAACAAAAATCTCCCTCTGCAGTTTTTTTTGTTTTTCCCTGCAAAACAAGAAAATGGTCTCTCATTGTCTGTGACACCCTCTCCCCAACCCGCACCTACTCTCTGCACCATGTTATGAGCGTGCATTGTGCAGTTTCCATGCACACTCGTAACTTCGAGAATTTTTAAGATTTTCACTCAAGATTTTCAATATTGCCATTTTTTCACACCTCCTTATGAACAGTACAGCTGTCATTTTTCACATCCTGCCCTAAACATGTTTTTGCACCTGTGGAACACAATGGGCATGGTCACTGTGCAAAATAAACTTTTGGGACAGAATAGCAAAATCACAGTGCCACTGTTCATGAGGAGGTGTCCCAAAATGCCCATGTTGAAAATTTGGTAAAAAAATACTAAAAATAACCGCATTACAGGTGTGCATTGCATAGTATCTGCGCATGCTTGTAAGTTTGCAAATTGTTCATATTTTTTCTTGATTTTCAACATTGCCATTTTTTTACACCTCCTCATGAACAGTACTGCTATTATTTTTTGCATCCTGCCCAAAATGTGTTTCTGCACCTGTGGCTTCCAATGGTGCAATTGCTGTGTGAAATCACCTTTCAAGATTGAGTAATGAAATGATAGCACCACTGTTCATGAGGTGGGGTCCCAAAAAGCCACTATTGAAAATTTGGAGTGAAAATACCAACAAACACCTGTGGCAATAAGGTTTCCAACCATGCACCCACCCTGTAGAGACTGACAGGCATTGGGGACATAACTTGGTTTGTCAGCCATAATGTTCACAGAATTCTACCCCACCCACCCACCCTACAACCACTGACAGGCACTGAGGTGTGCCTTGGGTTCTGTCACCATAACATTCACCCCATTCTCCTATACTGCACCCATCCCAGCTTATTTTCTTATGGAATGGGGCAAGCATAAAGGCCAAAGACCCCAATGCACATCTCGACACCTTTCACTCTCAGGAGGGTAGGGTGAGGCGGAATGGCATCAGCGTTATGGCAAACCCAAAGCCATATTCCCAATGCCTTTCAGTCTTTGTGGGAGGGGGCGTTGGCATTACTTCAATACTTCACTGCCATTCCTATTTTGCATTTCTAACTCCTGCACTACCAATGCCAATGCCAGCAAGCCAACATTCAGCATTGACAAATGCTTGTTTTTATAATACAGTCCCCTAGAAACTTTTTACCTTTATCAAAAACACCTAGTGCCATGGTATTTTCAACATTTACAGGTTTCATACACATAAGGCATATACATTAGGGTATTTTATGACATAGTGCTATTGCATACTAAATCCAACAGTGAGGAACACAGCCTGTTGTTTTACATCAGTTCGGAGGTCATCACAATAACTTCCCTGTACAAGCACCTGAGAGAGAAAAAGAAAATTAAAGAGGACACTATAGCATAGTCAAGAAAGGGGAGGGTGGCATTCATAGGTGGCCAACCTTATGGAGTAGAAATCCTAAAGGATTGATTAGGCTAAGAAATAGAAGAACTGTTGCAACAGATTTAAGAAAAGGTCGGTAATCAAGAGTGGCAGGATCTCCCTGCCATATAGTATAGCCTGGAGGTTAGAGTAACAAGCTATTAATGAACTTGGTACATCCAGAAGACCTGGGTTTGATTCCCACAACCTTCACTTTCATGCACTGTGTGGCTCTGAGCAATAATCTCTACAGTGCTCTCAGGTCTCCCTTGAAAACAATCACTTGTGCCTAGCTTACCTGGCTAGCAATGAATAAAAAAAGTTATTTAGGTTAGAAATGTGTTTGCAAAGCAAATCAGCCAGAAGATTGGTGTCTTTTTATTTAATAGTTGACAAACATCTACTGCATATTTACTTTTTTAATTCATGTTGATGATTATACTCTGTTGAAATGCTATCTATTTTAATTAGGTGAAATTATTTTGGGAGAGGGTACATTTGTGCCTAGGTTTCAGTTTTAATAATGTTCTGACAAAGTTTTTTTTTAATTTACCAATCAAAGCTTTTACTGTTTTTTTGAAATAATTGGAAATAAATACTAATGAACATGGGGATCCAAACTCCTAGCCTAAGCAGTCAAAACCAAACAGTCACCCACACAAGCATATCTTTAGTCCCAGTCACACTCCCATGTGCCCAGCCTTGTCTGTAGCAGGAAATGATATTATATACAGCAACTCAAAAGCTAGCAGAACATGTTAATGATTGCCTTCTTATTAAATTCAGTTTTAGTGACTAGTGAGACATTAAGTCACTCAGGTTTTACCACCACATCATAATTTTTCTCCAGTTATATTAGTACTATAAGTCACAACTTCAGATCTGAAATTATATTATGAAACAGTTTCCCAGCTTTTGTTGGTGACAGTTACACTAGTCATAATTATCTGATACTTAAAAACATGTGATAATTTTAAATCCATGTTAGTTTGCAAGGTCCTTGCCAGTGGTCATTAATCCTTCTTAAAATATTCGCAGGTTCCTTGACAGACTCATAACCAGACATCAAGTGAATATACTGTTGCAAAACAAAACCTGTCTTTCCTTGTCTTGGAGCATTGGGACTCCATTAGCACAATATTTTACATTAATAGTGATGTCTACCATTACTACCACACTGTAATCAGTTTTTCTGTGACCTTCAAGCTGGCAGTTGCATATAATAACATAATAAGAAAAACATTGATTTCTGTTTCACAATTTAGTTAATCAAATTATTCCTACTTGGTATAATGTTGCATATACTGTAAGGAACTGGGATACTACATAGTGATTCTCTACATTAGTATTCATTGTAAATTCATAAATACTTTATTATGGCTATCAGAATTTAAATTAATATTAGAGTCATCTAATTATCTGTACCTTCTAATTCTAATTGCAGACTGTAAATGATGCTTATATATACTGCAACAACAGTCAGAGAGTAAAGAAAACTACATGAATTTTAGTTTAAAACAAAAAAACATTACTGAGTGATTTGTGAACATAAGTGGAGATGAAAAGTTTGCAAGGTATGCATAAAATAGAAACATCCTGGCATGTATCTATAGGGCAACATAAACACTGTTCTGACAATTAACATTTTAACCCTTAAGCTGCCTGAAGATTTAGAATGTATAGGTTTTTAGGATGTGTATACACATCGGTGGCACAGCAAGGGTTACATTATCATTCCATTCTTAAGCATTTGAACAGGCTTGAGTACTTGATTACTATGCAGTCATCATTGATGAGTGCATGGTAACTAAGTATATACATGCCAGCCTGCT
Organism: Neoceratodus forsteri; assembly: GCA_016271365.2. Classification (NCBI taxonomy): domain Eukaryota; kingdom Metazoa; phylum Chordata; order Ceratodontiformes; family Ceratodontidae; genus Neoceratodus; species Neoceratodus forsteri. The sequence continues at coordinate 847,328,773 of CM028135.1, read as the reverse complement.
TCATCAGTTGACACCAAAATCACAATGTGCAGTCTGTCATCAGCCACCAGAGGCCAGCAACGAGAGAGACTGGTATGTGAAAAGGCTATGGTAGCAGGGCACTGAATATTCCAATAACTGACCCCAAAATGCACCAGAATGCATCAAAAATGCAAGGATTTTCTGGAGGCTGCCTAGGCCCCCAGCCTCCCAGCCTATTGCTTAGTCACTAATATCTGTGTACACTTCTTTAGAGAGCTAGTAGAACCAAATATAGCAGACAGGAAATTGAGACAAATTTTTAGTAGTAGTAAGATGTTACTTTTTATTTCTGAAGTATTTTTCTTTTTTTGTATGTTCATTAGAAAGTTTTCTATGCAACAGTATTATGCTGGATGTGTGGAGTAGCACTCTGTATGGTGGCAGATACTGTCTATCCAGTTCTATTCCCTCCACTACATTATCAGCACTCTGACTTCACTGACTGATGTCACAGGTGAATGACCTGGCAGCTACTGAGTGACTTTCCCTGAACGGCTGTGATGTTATAGTCAGTGAGGTCACAGTGCTGACAATGTAGTGGGGGAATAGAACTACATACAGTATATCAGCTGCCAGGCATAGTGCTGTTCCACACACCACACCTACTAACACTAGGAACAAAATCTTCTAATTACCCAAAGGGAAAGAAAACGCACCTATGATATAAAAGGTAATAGTTGACTGCTTTTAAGAAGTTGCATTCATTTTAGGCAGTACACTAGCTCTTTAAAGGCTGGTTACTTCCCTATCTCCAGCCACAAATGAATGGAATGCAAGTCCTCTTTACTATTGCAAAAAATGCCTCTTTTTTTCAGTAGTACAGAAAACTGCTGTATAACTCCAGTCCTCAGTATTCTACATGCCCCAACCTGACTGGCATAACATTTCACACCAGTTCCAAAGGGTGCATCATCAAAGGTGACCTAGGGATGGTGAGAGCTGCTCCCTCTGGTTTTAGGGCTACAATGGGTGGAGCCCTGCAGACCTCTTGCTTTCAAAAAAGGACTCCACTTGCCTTACATTCTTTGTGACCATATAACATATTGGAGTTGTACAAGAGTCATCTCCACATCTGTGGAGCACTCAACTGACACGGCACTATTTTTTACTAACAAAAAAATCAGTGACATCCTGATCATGACACTGAGGGGTTGAGCACCCCCAGTGTCACTCTTATGTTTGTGGGGGGGGGGAGTTGAGTGCTGAGAGGGAGGGAGGCATGGTAGGATAACTCTAATTTGAAATAAAAAAACAAATGGTGGTCATGGCAGAACATGGCACAATCCACCCTGTGCAAGATGACGACCGCACTCTGCTGTACATGCACTAGTAGTCGCAAATGCGTAGAAGAATACGGTGGCCATCTTGCACATGGTGGAGTGTGAAATGTTCTGAAGTGACCACCATTTGTTTTTTTCTTTAAAATTAGAATTATCCCCCCCCAACCTTCCCTCTCAGCACCCACCACTCTCCCACAAACATATGACTGACACTTGGGGTGCCCAATTTCCCCAGTGTCCTGATGTGAAATCCCTATGTTTTTTTTTCTGTTTAATGTGACCTCCCCACTACCATGCATGTGCAGTTATTTCTTATTTTTCTCAAACAATATATATATTGATATCCCCACCCTCCCTCCCTCTCAGCACCCACCCTCTGAAACATAAGAGTGACACTGGTGTGCCCAATTCCCCAGTGTCATGAAGGGGAATCCTCAATGTTTTTTTTATTTACTGTGACCCCACCGCCACCACGCATGCAGTTATTTCTTCTTTTTTTAAAATATATATTGATATGCCCCACACCTGACCCTTCCTCTCTGCTCCCACCATCCCACCCCACCACGAAACATAAGAACTCCACTGGGGGTGCCCAATCCCCCAATGTCCCAACGAGCAATCCTCTGTGGCATTGCTTTTTAAAACCTTTCAAAAGAAAATCCTCCATCAATGCCTTTTGCAGTAATAACTGTCCCCACCCAACCCTCCCACTCAGCACCTACCAACCCCGAACCCCCAGCCCTTACTTACCCATAGGGTGTCCAATGCTTTAATTCTTTCAGGACCTCAGACATGTCTTCACTCTCCAAAGCCAGACTGTGAACTGAAGAAACAGGTATGCAGTTCAATGTACTTCAATGGGGTTTTGAGCTCAGTGGCATAACCTGGGCATTTTTGCATATTTTTTGCCCTCATTTTCAACATGCCTTCTTTGGGAATCTACCTCATGAAGAATTTCAGTGTCATTAGGTAGATCTGTCCTGCAAGATGATTTTGGGGTTGCTGCATAAAATCATCTTTTAGGCAGCAGTAGAACATTTTCTCTGCCCTTGTTTATGAGGTGTGGTCTTAAGAAGGCTATGTTGAAAACTTGGTGTAAAAATATTAAAAAACAACAAAGTTACCAGCCTACATTGAATTTTGAGAACACAGGCTCATAACTTTGGCAATTTTCAATATTTTTCCCCCAAATTCACAACTTAGTCATATCTTTACAACACCTCATGAGTGTGATAGCTGTCATTTTTCAAATCCTGTCCAAAATGTTTTTTTAACATCCTGAATGGTGATTTTGAGGTCCCTGCTTTAAATCACCTTTCAGGCAGGAGCTGGAAATTTGCTCTGCACATGTTCATGAGGTGGGGTCATAAGAAAACTATATTGAAAATTTGGTGTAAAAATATTAAAAAATAATAAAGTTATGAGGCTATATTGAATTTTTCAAATGCAGGCTAGTAACTTTGGTAATTTTCAATATTTTCCCCCCAAATTCACAACATAGATATATCTTTACAACACCTCATGAGTGTGACAGTGGACATTTTCTAAGTCCTGGCCAAAATGTTGTTTTTTTTTACATCCTGAAATGTGATTTTGCGGTCCCTGCACAAAATCACCTTTCTGGCAGGAGTTGAACATTTGTTCTGTGCTTGTTCATGAGGTGGTGTCATAAGAAAGCTATGTTGAATATTTGGTGTAAAAATATAAAAAAAAAAAAAGTTATGAGCCTACATTGAATTTTGCAAATGCAGGCTAGTACCTTTGGTAATTTTCAATATTTTTACCCCAAATTTACAACATAGCTGTATCTTTACAACACTATATGAATGTGACAGCTGTCATTTTTCAAATCCTGGCCAAAATGTTTATTTTATATTCCGAAAATTGATTTTGTGGTTCCTGCACAAAATCACCTTCTGGACAGGAGTTGATCATTTTCTCTTACCTGATTCATGAGGCAGGGTCATAAGAAGACTATGTTTTAAGTTTGGTGTAAAAATATTTAAAAAAAACAGTTATGAGGCTGTGTTGAATTTTGGAATAGCAGGCTCATAACTTTGGTAATATTCAATATTTTTACCCTAAATTTACAACATATCAATTTTTTACAGCACCTCATGAATGTAACAACTATCATTTTTCAACTCATGACCAAAATGTGTTTCTGCATCCTGAAAATGGATTTCACAGTCCCTGTGCAAAGTCATCTTTAGGCCAGGAGTTGAACATTTTCTCTCTTCTTCTTCTTCAAGAGTCATAACAAGGATATGTTGAAAATTGGTGTAAAAATATTAAAAAACAAATTTTCAAAATTTTTACCCCAGATTCCTCAGCTGCAGCCCTATCAGTTCTGAACAGATTTTGTTTCTTTATGCAGAAGCTTACCTTTGTCATAAAAGAAAAGAAGAATTTAAAATTGCTAAACATTTTACCATACTTAAATATTGTTTTGTATATCCTTATAAAATAGGTAGGACATTTTCTGCATCCTGATTGGCAAAGAGGGATCATTGCTCAATTCCTAATGAGGGCACAATCCCTAGATTGGTAAATCTTTCAGCAACCAGGATACAAAAGAATAAGCTAACCATGCCTGCCATAAATCTGAGAAAGCATATTTCTGGTAGCCATGTTAGTAAAGCACAAAACCCACCCACACCCATTTACATATTTCTATGAGATAAAATGACCTTCTTATAAAAAATAATTAACCACCCTTTCCTTACTAACTACAAAGTATAAAATATCTTTATAGACAAGAATACTTAGGCCCCCATATTCAGAGTCAGCTAGTTATGTGCTCAAAATGGTGCACCCTACACAAAAAAATGAGCCAGCAGGCTCTGGTGCCATATTTATACAGATTGCGTGAACTGAACAGACTATGCAATCCATTTGAATATTAGATCCTGGATATGTAGAACTCAGCATGGGGCTGCCATGATCCATGTAGCACAGCCAAGTTGCAGGACTGAGGACCACCCATCGGGGGTACTGCATGGCACACTGTGGTGTTTGCTGTGAAGAGAATTGTGTTTCCTTTAAAACTTGGCTGTATGGCCATTATCCTCTGGATAACCAATGCCTCAGGACATTAGCTCTGAGGTTCTTTTGTAGTTCTTTTCCTTCTCTATTTTGTGGTCCCTATGACCTAAACAAATAACATCCCCTTAAGGGGTGGCTGGCTCCCTCTCCCTGGTCTAACACACAGATATGGCACACTGATGAGTCCAAATGAGGACAAAACATGTGTAAGCGTCTACTGTTCTTAGCCTTTGTTGATTGCATTCTGAGGCCTTCTGGCACAGCGCAATTCTGATTAAAGTAGAGCCAGTCCAAATTCTGTCATGCGGATTTGCATTATTGGGGTATGTGCAATTGTGTTTCCAAAGTAAGAGAAATTGCTGCATATACAGTATGACAGCTGTTACACAGCATAAATTTGAAGCTTTGCAAAAGCAAATCCATTCTGTGACTGAGGAAACTTTTGACAAACTGCATTCTTGTGTTACCTTATCAACAATCATACATCTACAAACTGTCAGGACTTAAGCTATAATTATTTATTTATGTAGGTTATGGTAACCAGATAGAGTAAGTACACTAGGCAGGCAAATAATATGCATTTTTAAGGTGCAACCATGAAGTTACAGATTATACTAATAGGTAAACAAGTGTATAACAAAACTGGGGCATAATACATATCCAGTGCAATACTGTTTAAAGAACAAGTAACATAATATATCAGGGACAAGTACAGTAGTCAAGTTATGCCATTGCTTAAGTATGGCCAATTTAAAATGAAAATAAGAATCTGAACACCTGACCAAAGGAAAGAAGACCATTCAGTACCTGGGAGCAGAGACCAAAAAGGTAACCAGACCCAGTCTAGTAGAGCACCTAACTTCATGAGAAAGTAGGGCATCACTAGAACAAAGGTTGTAGGATGTGCCAGGAGACTGCAACATGAAAGACAAATGGAGGTGTACCAGCACTAATATTCTTATAAATAAAACAGCCCATATCAAAGCAGTGCTTGAAAAAAGGGTAAGTTCAACCAAGGGAGGAGTAGAGGCTGTAGTGTAACTGAGGTAAGCAGTGCCCATTGCAAAGCCATAGATATCATTGTAGACCATATCCCACTTGACTAAGAAGATCTTGGTGAAGCAGAAATACAGTGGAGCCAGCTAGGATGCAACAAGGTGTCTCAAGTTACTGCATGAGAAAGGGGATTGAATGCCATTGAAACTGCCTTGCTTACTGTAGTAATGTTTCTCAAGTATGCTGTAGCTTTGCAGTGCATCCTTGCTGGCACTACGGTGGATTGGGATGCAATAGATAAGGCAAGGTAGATATATACCATTAGCTATGGCCAGTCTACTTTTCAGAGTTAGGCTAGCTATCCAAATATTAAGAGACCTAGAGATATATAGATATCTGAAGATGTAGGATGCTCCCAGAAACAAGCTGTTACAAACTCAATATGTCATTGCAGGTAAGACACTTGAAATGAATAAGTAAATAATAAATATTACCTAGAAAGTAAGATCCAGTTTACTATTGACTAACTTTCTGGTGGCACTGATTTAAAAGAAGTCAAAGGAGGGATCCAAGGTGACACCTAGGTACTTAAAGGAGCAGTCCAATGAGATTTGCCTGCAAGCAAACAACACCCAGCTGGCACCACAAAGGAGGCAGCTCATCTCCCACAGCAAAACAGTCCAAACAAAAGTAGTGGTTTACACAAAAGGATATCGGAAGCAGGAATACTTGCAAAAAATACTTTATTTCATGCAGTGCTTCTCCAGTTGCAGTGAAATGCAAAGAGTTCACAACCTAGACTGTGTAGCTTTGTCCCCTAATGCCTCGACTCTCATGAGTCTTCAGTGGGGGTGAAGCTAGAGTGTAAAACTGCTACATTTATACAGTACTTTATCATTCATGATAACATTTCATTTGTTATGCACAAACATAACTAAACATTTAAAGAAACTACAGTCAGTTCCAGGTGTGTGCCATTCGGTTGTGTGCACATTCCACTTGTGTGCACACTTTTCACAGGTCCCATTTCATTTCCTATTTTCCCTATGTTAAATCAGCCTGATGTGTGCACACAGATTTTCACTTGTGTGCACATGTTTTCACCACACAGAGTGCTTTCAGGGAGCTTTTCAAGGAGGTGTTAATCGTGCTCAATCACCCGTTAATTGAGTATCACGGCTAAACAATAGAGAGACCACTTGAGCAGCCTGAGTATGACAAGTGGAATAATAACAGCTGTTACCTGGAGATAGCTTAGGTCCACTTATGTCAGGTTCTGTTGATAAGAACTTACCAGTTGTCACTGCAGAGTTCAGATTCACATCCACATCCAACATGGAACAGCCAAAATTAAAAAGGAATGTCCTGTCACTGGATCATAAGGTAGCACTTCTTGATAAAGTGCTTCTACCTGGATTATTCTGAAAAGACCATGCCACTGAGTTCGGGGTGGATGTCCTCTGTGTTGGGCACTTACTGAAAAACAAGGAGATAATCTTACAGGACTGGAGCACCGGCAGTAACAAAGGCTGCAAAAGAAAATGGGATGGCAAGGATAGCAGGGTTGAGGATGCCCTGCTCAGATGGTTTACTGCTGCCCGTGATCAAGGTGTCCTGCTTTCAGGACAAATCCTTTGTGAAAAAAAACAGAAGCCTTGCATTAGGAATGGGCATTGAATTCAAGCCCACTGCAGGATGGCTCTCCAGATGGAAGGAGAGGAACTGTATTGCTTACAAACAGGCGCATGGTGAGAAGGCAAAAAATGACTTTGACAACTGCAAGCACTGGCTCCATGAGATTTTACCCACCAAAACCTCAGCCTTCTTGCCCCAGGATATTTTTAATGTGGGCAAGACCACACTATTCTTACGAGCCACCCTGGATGGCACTCTCTCTTTTAAGAAAGATCTTGTCTCCAACCACAAAAAGAGCAAATAGAGGGTGTCAGTGATGATCTGTGCCAACAATACAGGCAGTAAAACACTTCCACTGCTGGTTATTGGAAAATCTAAGAAACTCCATTGTTTTAAAGGGTGAATGTTGAAGCCTTGCCTGTCCTCTATAGGATGAATGGAAATGCATTGATGGCATCTGGCATCTTCTAAAACTGACTGAAGAATATTGCTTTTTAAAGTTTGCTAAGTCATTTTACATCTTTTAAATACTATTGCACGTCAATAAATTCAGTGCTTATACCTACTGATGATACCGTGTGAGTGTTTGATTTATGATCACGAGCACAACATTGCTCGCTGATAGTGCTGACTGTCATTTTCGGATATCAATCAGTGAATCATAATTTATTTATAAAAAGCACGCCTTTCTACAGCCAAGCTGCTTGTACAATAAATGATTCAATGAAATCTTATATTTAAAATTCACTATTAAATTCCTAACAATTAAAACCACCATAAGTTGATTCAAATAAGTATGTCTTGAGTGCAGTTTTAAACTCCTGGATTTTTTAGTTGTGTCCACATTTTCTGAAGGTGCCAAACATGTGCACACAAGCAGATTGCACTGTATATTAGAAAATCAACACTTTCAATATATCACATACTAGAAGAAGTACAAATCTTTTAATATAAACTAAAGTATACAGAGAACCAATATCATCTCATAGGGGACAAAGTTACACCTATAAGATTGTGAACTCTCTGCATTTCACTGTAATTGGAGAAGCACTGCATGAAGAAAAGTATTTTTTTCAAGTATTCCTGCTTTTAGTATCCTTTGTGTGTGCACCATTACTTTCGGTTGAACTACTTAAAGGAGTAGATACTCTCAGTTAAGCAACCTTCCATGACATAAAACAGGATACCACCATCTCAAGAACAGAGCTTGTGCTTTGAGCCAAATAGCATAGATTCTGCTTTCCTGTTGATTATAATTATAAAATGGTAAGAGAAAATCCTGAAATCTGATTGGCTGTTGTTGATGAAGCAATTATGTTCCACACATGGAAAATAAAAAGTGCTGCCAATTGTGCACTTATCACCACTGGAATCATTACGCTAATAGATTGATAAGAATTCATCTGGCAGCTATTGTTTTTTGCTCAGTAACTGTAAGCATCACATTTACTTGCACTGGGCCCTAAAAATAAAACTACCCTAAATAAAAAATAAATTAGATTATTTAAATGTTGTTTCCCTGATCGTCACATTCTCCTTACACACATAAACAATTTAGAAACATCAAGTCTTGTTTATCGTTTTCATTACAACTGTTTATTTGCTGACAATGGAAAATACCCCTTCTATCTTTACCTGCTCATCAGTGAAATCTATTCTCCTTGCCCTGACAGTGAGATAATTGAGTATCTGGCTGTAACAGAGGCCTTTGGGGTGTGTGTGTGTGTGTGTGTGTGTGTGTGTGTGTGTGTGTGTATAGTATGTTAGGACAGTAACATTCTAGCAGTGGAGCTGAGCAGAATTTTGAATCCATGTATTCCATGGTAAACATTCCATGACAAAGATTCCATATCTTGAATGTGGGTAAAACAGAGAAAAAAGAACAGGAAGAAGAAAGTAGGCAGCAATACAATGACATCATCAATGACAGCATTTCTAGTAGGCGGAAGGACTATTTGATCATAAAGACACACAAGAAAATCTATTGTTTCTACATATAAGCATGCTTTTCCCAACTGTAAAAAGTTTAAAAAAGGAGCCCATTTTATAAGCACAACAAGGCACTCCAGGATGTGCGTGGAACACATTTTACCGCACGGCCAGTAGCTAAAATCACTTGGCCTTTGGTCTTGTGCCTTATTATGCCCCTGGCCATGCAGTAAAATGTGTTCCATGCACAGCCCATCATGCTTTACTGCTTACTTAGCCTATTCTGTGTCAGCCAGCAATAGATGCAGTCAAAGTCATTGTTCATGATTTGATTAAAGGTTGCTAGAATATTACAGCTAGAATAAATAATCAAGCCATCAGAGTAAAGGACACTATCAAAGTGTACTAAGGACTTAGTGAGGTAATTTATAAACAGGAAGAAGAGTGAAGGTCCCAGAACTGACCCCTGGTGGACACCAACTGAGATTTTGTAAACTGAAGATAGATCTATTGATTTTGACCTGTTGGCAATAACCAGGAAGGTAGCTAATGAAACATAAAAATGCTGGTGGGGAGACCCGAGACACAGGGTTTACTTAAAAAGAGATTATAATTCACAAGGTCAAAGGCCTTTGTTAAGTCCACAAATACTGCCCCAGTGACCAGGCCATTTTCCATGCCATAGCCAAAATTGTTAGAGAGCTGTAGCAGTTCTAGAACCATTCTTAAAACCTCACTATCTAAATTCTGCAATAACATCAAATCCCTTAACTTAACTCAACTAGTGTCTGATCCTACCCACCTCAACCACAAATCCTTAAATCATAACCTATTGGACTGGGCCCTTGCCTCCCATGCACACTGTATTTTTGTTTCTGGCACCCTCCTGGATGTCCTCAGTGACCACAATGTGGTCTATTGCATATGCAAAATTCCCAGATCAAAAGTTCCACCCAAGCTCCTCCAGATCTGATCCTTCAAGTAATAATAATAAACTTTATTTATAAGCACAATATCTAAAACCAAAGCACTGTACAGACCTTAAAACAGTTAAAAAGATTAAACAGTAACCAGCTGTTTCAGTACAAAACCACAAATACAAGTGTGATCAGGACATCATATGGAATCACCAAAGGCCTGGCTGAACAGATAGGTCTCCCTCCACATTGATCTAGCAGTAACTGTCTGGCCCCCTATCTCTGCTGCCAGTTCCTTTGACTCTGCACTAAATTACTTCAATTTCCTGTCTATCTGGGATCATCACACTCCCCTCAGAAAAAAACAGAGTACTAGGTTCCCATCTACCCTGGGTCTTTGCCAAACTGTTGGCCTGCCTGCATGCACAGGATCTTGCATGGAAGGCTCATAAGTCCTTAGGCTCCCCTGCTGACTTACATAAATACCGAGCCTTACAAAATGCCTGCACCAGAACAACTAAGCATGTTAAGGCAGAGTACTTTTCTATCACTTTCCTGAACAACATTAACCTCCCCTTCCATGTTTTGGAAGGTTATCCATACCCACATCTCATCCCCAGCCCAGTCTTCTATCCCAGTCCTCAAGGTGAGGGACACCTCCATTTCTGATCCCCCTTCTGTTGCTTCTGAATTCAATGCTTTCTTAACTTCTTGCGCCTCTTCCCTTTTCTACTCCTTGCCTCCCACCTCCCTCTCCCATGACCATCAACATCCCTCCCCATCTCTTCCTTTCCCCTTCTCCCAAGTCACACTTGAAGACACCTTCAAGGCCCTCCTAGCTCTTAACCCCCTCAAGGGCTAGAGCCAGGATGGGCTGGTCCCTAAACTCCTCCATCTGCCTGCCCCACCATCTGTCTTCCAATCTCCTCCCTTTAAAACCTCTCCTTCTCCCATGCCTCTGTCCCTGAGGCATGGAAGCATGCCACAGATATACCCCTCCATAAAAATAGCGACTCCTCTGCTCCAGGTAACTACCACCCTATCTCTCTACTTTCTACCCTTGCTAAACTGCAAAAACACTTAGTGCTTTTTCAACTCTCCCCCTTCCTTGCCTCATCCTCATTTTTCACCCGGTTAGAGTCTGGTTTTCTTAAATTCCACTTCACCTTCTCCTTCCTTCCCAGGCTAACTGACTCTGTTCTTACTGGCATGGATCAGGGCCAGATCACCTCCTGTATTTTTGTTGACCTGGCAAAAGCTTATGATACCATATCCCACACCCTTTTCCTTGCTACTGTAAGCTTACTGCTGTGAGACTTTCCACCCAAGCTACTAACTGGGTCCATTCATACCTAGTGGATAGGTCTCAATCAGTTAACATTAGTAATTCCCATTCACCCCCTCTCTTTATCTGCACTGGCATCCCCCAAGGATCCACGATTGGTCCTATTCTTTTCTTGATTTTCCTAAACAACCTCCCTACTCATCAGTGACATTGCACAGGATCTAGAAGGCAGAATTTCACTGTTCGCTGATGACACAAAGCTCTGTAACAGAGTAGACACACCAGAGGGTGTAGACAGAATGAGAAGGGACCTGCAGAAACTTGAAGAATGGTCAAGGGTTTGGAAGTTGAAATTCAATGCAAAGAAGTGCAAGATAATGCATATGGGGCACAAAAACCCTGGCACAATATATCAGTTGGGGTTGAGGATATAGCATGCACCAAGCAGGAAAGGGATCTTGGGTTGTCATCTCTGATGACCTCAAGGTGGAAACAGTGTGACAAGGCATCAGGTAAAGCAAATAGGATGCTGGGATGTATAGGCAGGGCATCACCAGCAGGAAAAGGGAGGTCATAATTCCGCTATACAAGACACTAGTGAGGCCCCACCTGAATTACAGTGTACAGTTCTGGATACCATACCTCGTGAAGTACATAGACAGAGGTAGAGAGGTTCCAGAGGAGGGCAACAAAGATGGTGCATGGGTTGCATCACAAGTCCTATGAAGACAGGTTGAAGGAACTGAACATGTACTCCCTGGAGGAGAGGAGGAGAGAGGGATATGATAGAGACATACAAGTATCTTACAGGGAGGAACAGGGTGCAGGAAAACACTATTTTAAGTGAAAAGATGTTTCAGGACTAGAGGGCATGGGATGAAGTTGGAGGGAGGACGATTCAGAGGAAACATGAGAAAGAATTTCTTCACAGAACGGGTGGTGGACAAGTGGAACACCCTGCCAGAGGAAGTGGTGGGGCTGAAACAATCACGGGATTTAAGAATGCATGGGATAGACATAAAGGAATTCTAGAGGGCAGGGGTAAGGGGAAACAGACTTCTAGGAAAACAAGCTGAACTTACAAGCTCAAATGGGCAGACTAGGTGGGCCATAGGCCCTTATCTGCCGACACTGTCTATGTATCTATGTATCTATGTATCTATGTATCTATGTACTGCCTGTTCCTCTGTGTTCATCCATATGTATGTAGATGATGCAGTTATATTTGCCACTGGCTACTCCCCCAGTGATCTTATGACCATCCTCCAGCTGGACTTTGATGATGTCTAGCTCTGGTTCTGCTCAAATCAGCTGTCCCTTAATGCAAAGAAAACAGTCTTCATGACCTTCAGAACCAGGCAAAAGCTCTTCAGACTTACAGCCCTCTCCTCCTTTCACACCCCAGATGGATATCTCCTTGAGGAAGTCCCCTCTTTCAAGTACCTTGGCGTGTAGGGGAAGGGGGAATTGGGGTTGGGGAATCTTGGGGAGGGATGAGGGTTAGGTATTGATAGGGGTAGGAGGAGCTGGAGGGGATTGTATTAATGAGGATCCTATTGATAACCTTTTTTTTGGTACATCTATAAGTGTTGTATGTATCTTATGGGGGAGGAGGCATGGGGTATGGTTTGTTTTATTTGTGAAGTTCTGAACATTTCGTTGTGTGACTAAAGGTATTGTTTGTTTAAATATTTAACAAAGCTTATTTAATAGCAAACAAAAAAGTACCTTGGAGTGTGGCTTGACTATCACCTCAACTTTTCTGGGCATGTGAATGCCATCCACAAAAAGCTGCCTCCAAAACTAGGTGCTTTGTACCAAATCTGTGGGTGCATCCCCTTGCTGGATCACAGAACAATTCTACAGAAAATGATTCTCCCTACTTTCATCGATGGAGATGTTGTATACAATGCTGCTCCAAAGTCCACCCTGGCCAAACTGGATCCTCTTTATCACTCCTTCTGCTGGTTTGCCCTTGACTGCCCACCCTGCACTTTTCACTTTTCCCTATACCAGCCTGTCCCTGGAGGCCACATAGTACAGTGGTTTAAGGCTCTGAGCTGCAACCCTGAAGACCTGGGTTTGAATCCTACAGCCCATACTTGTGTACTGTGTGACCCTGAGCAGGTCACTTAACTTCCTTGTGCTCCCAGGTTGAACCTGGTAACAGGCTTTGATTTTGCATGCCTTTCCTGGTTAAACAATTTCCCCTTTCCCCATACACCACCCTCTCACTCCCCTCCCTTAAAAAAGGTGCATTGGACACTGCTCCTCCTTTTTGGCCAAGTCCTGACTTAGCTCTATCTCTTCTTTCCTCTCCTCTTTCCTCTCACCACCTCCTCTATCCTTCTACTCCATTTGCCACTCTGGCTATTGCTCCCTAGCACACCTGCCTAGGTCATTTTCAGCTGGCCAGGCTGCTTTCTCCTTCTACCTCCCTAAACTGTGGAATTTCCTCCCCCTATCCACCCACTCTACCATTTCCCTTCACTCCCTCTTCTCTCTTCTCCATAACTTTACCTCTCCCTCATGCAATTGCATCTGATTCTCTACCCTTGCTCCTCCACTCTACCTGCTCCCCCCTCAATTTTCTTCTCCCATCTTCTCCTTCCCCCATAACTCAGCCCTAGCCCTCCCTTCTATCTATGCCCAAACCCTTGTATAATCCTCCATTGCCTCCTCTTGGATACTGCCTGGATCATTTATCCTCTGTTCTTTCAGCCTTAACTCTTAATTATCAAGCTGCCTTGTTGCTGAATGACTATTACTGCTTATATTGCATATATAGTTCTACTCCTGTTTGTAAATATTGTATATATTTTGTTAATATTGTAAGTACTAATGTGTAATGCTCTGATTTGTTATATTTTTATTCTACCTTACCCCTTACCTCCACCCCCGGATATATCTTAAAATGAGTTGCTATTCAGCTCAGTATGTCTTTCCTGGTGAAACTTTTGAAATACATTAAACCATGTTGGGATCAGAGAAGAAGGAGAAATTAGTCAGGTGGCTTGTGAATTGTTTGTAGATAATTTTCTTCAGACGCTTACTGTACATGAAGTGATGAGAACTGCTATTGGGAAATAGTTATCCATAGAAATGGGTCACTGGATTTGAACACTGGTACTGTATTGCCAATTTTCCAGACAACGGGGACAACACCAGATATAAAATACAAATTGAAAGTCCTAGACAGTGGAACAATAATGACATGAGTTGCTAGCTGTAACAGTTTGGGCTGTAGATCATATGGGCAAGCACTGTCATCAGTTTTTATATTACAGTATTAACAGGACCAACTGAGTAAAAGTACAAAATATAAGGCAAGGAACTCAGAAACTAACTGGGACCTTTAAGAGAAAGGGGAGCATTAGGAAAGTCTGGCTGCATGGGAACGTAGGCAGATATGTTTGAGAATTTATTGTTGAGAGCATTGCAAATCGAGTCAGGGTCACTACAATTTACACCATCAACAGTGATGTTAGGTAAGAAGTGCATCTGGTTTAGCCCCATGAGATGTTTCACACTATCCCAGAATCTCTGAGGGTTACCAACAGAATCGTTTAATTGGTACCTATAGTAAGCACTTTTGTTATACCTAATGACCTTTTTAAAGATGTTCCTCCATTTTATGTATTCTAACCAGTCTGTTTCGAGGTGTGTGGATTTAAATTTCTGCCAGCACTTGTTTCTTTGGCTAAAATTGCCCAGCAATTCACTAGAAAGCCACTAAATAGAGGAGCCTCTAAGTCATCTCCTAGTGGAAGGGCATGTGTGTCTTGGATAGACAGATGGTATTTGGACATGTGACAGAGTTATAGAAGCATAATTGGTGGTATGCAGGTTGATTCAGATAACATAGGATAGGTCATGGACAAAATCAGTGGGACTCACCATGGCAAGATCTCTGAAGTGAATAATTGTTGGGGGAGATTTAGGTGGGCAGGCACCCTAACGCAAAAAGTTTGTAAGTGGTCATTAATGGAGTCAGAGAAGATGCTCACATAAGCAGTTCTCTCAGGCCTGGTTCTGAGAATCCAGTCTGTGAAGGACTGGTGAGAACAAGTGCTAGATGACCTAGTTGTAGTCATTATAAGTGAGATCAGATGTAGTTTCCTTAGGCTAAACTCATTTGACTTATGGGAGTAATCAGTCCAGTCAAGGTTGAAGTCACTTACTAAGTTCCAGATGACAGGTGGGATGGAATTTAGTAGAGAGATTAGCCCTGTCTGAATACCACATGGGGGTTCTAAACATATACTCTATTTAGTTTCTTAGCATTACCCAGTAACAAAGTAAAATTGGAAAGGCTTTGGCTGGAGTTCAATGAACAAACAGCCAGCCACTCCTACTTCCTGAGCTATATGAGAAGTTCCTTCTAGCCTCATTGTGAAGCACTTTCTCTTTGCTGCCAAAGGCTCTGTCCATCTGACCTCTGAGCTAGTTGGGGCCTACACCCCCCCCCCCGCTGCTCCTGCGTGTCTGCTGGCTTCTGCATTTCTTTCCTGCTTCTGGTTTGTATTTTGCCTTCGGCTGTGTGCTTCTTATGTCTTTGTTCCCTGTTTCAGAGTTTGTGTGTCTTTGATTTTTTTTATTCTGGGGGATTTTGTTTCCAAGCTCCTAGCATATCGCTCCTGAGCTCGTACTATTTGCACTGTTGCTCACAACTCTCACACTACTGCAATGCAACTGCAATCATTATCTGTGTGTTTCAGCTCAACCATAGCAACTCCATGTTGCATAGTCGATTGTTTTCACCTGACTCAGATTTACTCTGAACCAAGCTATGCAGCTCAATCATGCTCTCTTTCTACTTACCTTATTGCAGCAGCTTGATTGCACTGCCTGGTTGCACCTGCTTTCAGAAGCATTGTGTCTCCTTATTTATGCTTATTGCAGTTTTACAACTCAGTGTACTCCATTCAGATGTAGCTTCTCTGTTTATTCACCCTGTTATACTCTGAGGTCAGCTAAAAGCTACTGCTGCAGCTGTTAAACTAGCTTTAATATCTGCATGTGGTTCTCGGCCCTTCCATCACTTTCTTGTTTTTCCTATGGTGGGGACTGGGAAGTGTTTGGGGAGTTGTGGCCCCATGTGGCTACTTATTTCTGTCCTAAATCCTGCCTTCACCATCAAAAATCCTCAGAGTATTTGTCACCTTGATTTGACTTTTAATGGTCTGGCTGGCTTGCCCCACTATTCAGTGCTGTTTCATTGCTGCTATGTTATGCAGACCTATGTTTAGGTCCACTTATTACTACTCTGTTTACTGATGTATGTGCAGTTCCACGATTGCTTACACAATCTTTGCTCATTGTTTATGCAAATCATTGTTTCATGCCTACTGCCATCCCCTTGGCTTCAGCCTCTGGGATTCTGCTGCCCTCAATTCTGCATTCGACCTTGCAAGGTCACAGCACTCAATGCTCATGATGATCTCAGCACATCAGTGTTCAATCAGCTCACCAGCTTTTCAGCTCTGTTTATTTCTGGAGCATGCCAGCCATTCTATTCTGGTGTAGGGTTCATGCAGCTGACGGTCTCACTCTGCATTTAGTCCGAATCTTGAGCATGTCCAACTTGGGGAAGGGTCCTTCTCACCTGGCCCATAGCTGGGAATGTCCTCACCCTGGGCTTGGCTTTAGCTGCCTGCTATGTGACAGCAGCTCCTGGTATAGAATTTAAGACTAGCAGTGAAGGGTGGTTACTCCAATCTTCTTTGGCACTTGTGTTCCACTATAACGGTTATCCATTGGCTTTAGTGGTTTCTTTAGCAAGGCACCTTCACCACATTCTCCCTACAACTGCCTCTGGTTCACCTGGTTTGAGTTTAGGGTGAGTAGGCCAGGTGAGTGCCTCAGCAGTCGTTGCTCTTCTCCTCTACCTTGGTTGCACATATTGTTGCAGAGTTTTCTCACAACCTTCCATGGCATTCCTGCTAGAGGGTTTGAGTGAGTGCCTTCCCCCAAATTGGAATATTTCCACCTCCCTTTAATTGGGTTTTCCAAATTGCAGCTGTAGAGCCATCACTAAATAAACTATTCCAAGCCTGGAGGGAAGGCGATTTAGGCCTTGGATCCCCAGAGATTTCCTCCTCATAGGGGGGTTTCTCTCTTCCTTTGCCTCAGGTCATAATTGTTAGTTTGCATAGTGGTATTCCCTAGTTTCTGAGGTAGGTTTCACTGTTGGATGGCAGTGGAGGGTGCCCTGCCATTCCCTCTCTCCTTAGGGGACCCCCTTATTCTCTATGCAACCCATTAGTATCATACTATGCACACTTTGAGCATTTCATTACGTTTTCTACTTGAGCATCTCATTATGTTATCTACCTGTCTATGCTTATCTACCACTACGTTACAGCTACTGATTGTTTATATGCTTCATACTTCATTTTTGAGGGATCTTTCTAAGGTACCTTTGGCCACAGGAAGCTTCCCGTGGCACCTCTAGGGGTGGAACCCACTCTGAGGGTTCCTTGCCTTTGGTACCCCTACAGGGTGGTAGCTCCTCTGGAATAGAAAGTGCAAATGGCCAAACAAAACCAAACTAACACAGTTGCACAAGCTTAACACTATACTGGCTGTTCAGGGCATTGAATTGTAAAGGCTTTGCCTGGAGTTCAATGAACAAGCAGCCAGCCTCTCCTACTTCCTGAGCTATATAAATAGTTCCTTCCAGCTTCATTGTGAGCACTTTTCTTTGCCCCTTTATCCTCCCCTTCTCCTCCAGTGGCAGCACTTCTCTCCTTAGGATCTTCCTAAGGTACCTTTGGCCACTGGAAGCTTCCCATGGCACCTCTAGGGGTGGAACCCTCTCTGAGGGGTCCTTGCCTTTGGTACCCTCTGGAATAGAGAATGTGAACAGCCAAACAAAACCAAACTAACACAGCTGCACAAGCATAACACTATACTGGCTGCACAGGACACTGAATAAATATTTGTGCATTGAGAACTGAGGAGACACCATAGGAGGTCATGGATATGTTGAGGTGTTCTTTATAATACATTAAAGCCACACCACCATGTTTAGAGGTGTACCCATCACATTGCAGATGTTTGGAGCAAAGCAAAGAGCAGAATGGTAGGTACAAAAGGTGTGGGCCATATTTTAGTTATACCAAGAATATCAGGGTTATAAGAAGGGTTGCAGGCAACAAGATCAGGCTTTTTGACCATTAAACTATGGGTACTAGTATGGATATTTTTAATCCCTTTAGAGGAATTTGATTATGGCGTAATGATGAGTGCTAAGGAAGAGGAAGGGCAAGGATTAAGCTCAACATCATGTGAAACATCTAGTTTAACATAGGAATGAAAAAACAGGTGGGTAACTAATACTGACTAGACAGGAGCATGAATGTATGCCCCAGGAGTAAAGAAAGGCACAAGGCCAAAACAAGGTCATAGGCAGACTCTCCTTCTGTCCTTGGAAAGTGTATTAAAATCCTGTAATGCATGCCCTGAAGTAGCTTACTGTTCTTGCAAAATAGATCATAAGTAGTTTTTTGGGGGATGGAAATGACATCTTGTACCTGACCGTGCAGTGTAGTAATTTAATACACAGTCAGATAACCTGTCTCAGCCAGTGAAGTTCCTAGATTTTTATTGTCATTTTATAAAGATGAAGTAATGCAGACTATAATGTACTTAGAGAAATAGAATAGAAGTTTCTTAGAAAAGAGGAGAAAAGTAATTAAAAATACATGTAGGGGTGAATAATTAAGTCATTAGAAAATGAAAAGTCTGAGACAGAAAAAGAACAAGAGGATTAATTTCTATCAGAAGACAGTGCGAAGAAGTAACAAAGGAGCATGAGACCAGATAAGATTGGGTATGAGTTGAAACAAGCAGTCCTGGAAACCATTACTAAGTGAAGGGAAAAATTGTAATCTCAGAGGGACCCCAGAACTGAAAGGTAATAGTCAAGCACGGAAAACATATAGTATGCCCAGTGAAGAAACACTATCCAGCTAGGGCCTTTAGGCTTGGTGAAGGTCACCATAACTGGGCAGTAGGGTAATAGAGAGTACCTGCAAAGATTATGACACAGCCATCTAACAGTGGTAGAATAGATGATATTCTAGTACAATAGGGAAGGAAAACAAGGATTTAGCCAGGGACATTTCATTTCATTTTTATTATAAAAAGAAAGCCTGTGGAAAAAAGTTTCCCATTGTCATAGGTGATCATAGTCATTATTCACAAATCATAGTACATACCTGAGGAGTAGGCAGTTGAGTAGCAAGACAACAGAAGCTGCACTGGGAATGAATAAGCAGCCAGCAATTAAGTGTTATGATAAAAGCATAAAAGCTACAGAAGTCAGATGATCACAGCTGCTTTCAGAACTAACAGAATTAGTACCTAGCACATAGCAATGCATGGTGCACCACTCACATGGGAAGGCAATCTATAAATACTTTGTGAAACCAAGGGTCCTTAGGTACCATTGCACAATGAGAGAACAGTACAGCCTACATGGGAATGGCTCACTGGGGGGCAGCATCACCTCCTGATTGCAGCTGTGCACTTGTGCAATCTGGCTTGCAGCACAGAGGTAGAGATGCAGTGAATTTAAAATCCGCCGGTGAAGTGAACGCAAAGTGGCCACTTCGCTTTAGCACTTCACTACGCGGAGTGCCCCATAGGAAAGGTTCACTTTGTCTTGTTATTATTACTTCGCATTGTCATTCCACTTTAAATGTGAAGTAAGGCGGAATGATAACAATATTGGCAGCATCCCACCCACACAGTCACCAGAATGAATGTGCACCCCCAAAGTGCTACTTTCTTGTGTCCAGAAAACTCCGAAGTGCTGATGAAGTGAAATGAGAGTGCAACAAGAAATGCAAAGTCTTCCAGAATTAATAGCACATTCAGTCATGCACGCAGTGGTCAGGCCACACACAGAGCCATCAGAATTAATGTGCATCCCCAAAATGCTACTGTCTTGTGTCCAGAAAATTCCCCAGCACTGATGAAGTGAAATGAGGGCGTAACAAGAAATGCAGTCTCCCAGAATTAATGGTACCATGCAAAGGCACAGACAGATTAAGATTACGCTGCACACTCAAGGGATGCATACAGAAAGGTACAACAACACCTAACTAGTGCTCACAAGTCACCAATCAAAATCTGGAAAGGAATACATTTTGCCAGTTGGGGGATCAGTACACGGCAGTAACAATCCACTACCAGTAAAGATGCCACAAAGCAGTATAAAAAATTCATGCAGGTATGGTGGATAGCAGATTCACACTGCTGCAATTACTCTGTAACACAATAAAAGGTGTCCTGATTTAATGGCATGCATCACACATACAGTACACTCACATGCACACTCAAGTAATGTGTAGCAAATTGAAAACCTTTAGTAATATAACCAAATGTTTTAAACAGACAAATTGTACACTGCTGCACCACAACAATCAGCAAAAAAATTTCAAGAATTACTGAAAATATTACTGTGTGTACATTAACAGTTATACAAGAAAAATTTAACCAAAATAGAAAGACTGCCTTTTTCTCCCAGTCAATCTACCTACACCACACATACGCCCCAAAGCACACTTCACAGTACACAGGCTGACTGTTCTAAATTAACATTCAAAATCCACACACAACAATAAACACTCGATGATAAGAGCACAGAAGGGCTTCCTACAATCGATTAACTAAAATTTGAGCAAAAAATATTACTGAAAAAGGCATTTTAAACAGCTTTTAGAGGTTTTGAATTGCAGAGCTCTGAGAGTAAACTGTCTCCAGCTACCACTGCACACACACTACCCAGACCAGATCTCAGGCTGTGCCGAACAATCTAGAGCCCATGTGACCTGCAATCTCATGAATAACTGCAGAATTTCATTTGGAGCTCACTTACAGGGTGAAATTAGGTGAATTACATTGATTTCAATGTACTTTGACTTAAAATTGGTGGAAAAGTGGTTTGGGGAAGGCAGAATAATACACAGTCATTGGTTTCAATGGATTTTGCATTCCTCATTATGAAGTGAAGTACTCCTCTTCACATTATGGAGTTCTCCGCGGATTCTGTGTTACTCAGTGGATCACTTAGCTGAGCAAATTGGGGGCCACTTTGCCCACCACTACTTACAGTACTGTAGCTCACATGCTGTACAGGAAGGAACGCAAATGCCTATGGCTGTACTTCCCTGATGAGCTGTAGCACAAACTCCCTGACTTAAAAATGCTCATTAATGAGTACAATGGCGGGGTGGTGAAGCCTGGAGGGATACTACAAAACATGTTTACAATACATCCAAGTAACTAGTCAAAAAATGAGTGTTCTGATTCGTGACGTGATCGTGAATCATGATTTGCGACGGCATTTGTGACCATGATGATGAAGACGTGATTCAGTGTGGACGATGTGAGATAAACAATATGGAACTGTATTGGGAATGCACATGCCTATGGCTGTACTTCCTTGATGAGCTGCAGCACAAACTCCCTGACTTAAAAATGCTCATTAATGAGTACAATGGCAGGGTGGTGAAGCCTGGAGAGATACTACAAAACATGCTTACAATACATCCAAGTAACTATTCAAACAATTAGTGTTGTGATTCGTGATTGATCATGAATCATGATTTGTGACTGCATTTGTGACCGTGATGATGAAGAATGTGATTTGTATCATGAGTGATTCGTGATGATAGTCCTGACTTAAAAACACATACTAATGAGTACAATGTCCATGCAGAATTATGCACCACACCTGTCCAGCACTCTGAAGGGAAGCCAAAGAAACAACTGTGATTTAAGTTACAGATGGAGATTGGGCCCTAAAAAGATGCATATTCACAGACAGATTAAGATTGTGCCGTGCACTGAAAAGATGCAGATGTAAAGGCACAACACCTAACCAGTGCTCACCATCAGAAATTCAAATCTGGAAAAGTATACCTTTGACAGTTGGGGAGGGCCATGGGGGGCAGTATACTGCACTGCTGCAATAACAGTCAGTAGTACTAGTACCAGTAAAGATACCACGAAGAAGTACAAAAATCACACAGCTGCAGTGGTTAGCAGGTTCACATTGCTGAAATTATTATGTGACACAATAAAAGGTGTCTGATTTGATGACACGCTTCACACACATACTCACACACACACTAAGTAATGCATAGCAAATTGAAAACTTCAGTAATATAACCACATATTTTAAACAAACTAAAATTATGCACTGCTGCACCACAACAGTCAGCAAAAAATGGCAAGAATTATTGAAAATATTACTGTGTGTACATTAACACAGTTATGCAAGAAAAATATCACCAAAACAGAAAGCACTTTGTTTTTCTCCAAGTTAATCTACCTACTGTACACCACAGATACCCCTTCCCCAAAGCACACTTCCACTGTCTCTCAGTACACAGACTGAATGTTGTACATTAACATTCAAAATCCACACACAAACAATAAACGCTCGATGATATGAGCACAGGAGGGTTTCCTATAATCGATGAACTAAAGTTTCAGTAAAAAAAATTACTCAAAAAGGCTTTTTTAACAGCTTTTAGAAGGTTTGAATTGCAGAGAGCTCTCAGAGCAGATTGTCTCCTATAGCCCTACACACACACTACCCCAAACTGAGGCTGTGCAGAACAATCTAGAGTCCATGTGACCTGAAATCCCATGAATCACTACAAAATTCGCCTTTGGAGCTTAAAACCAAGGTGAAGTGAGGCAAAGTACATTGTTTTCAATGTACTTCACCTTAAGAATTAGTAGAGTAGTGGTTTGGGAAGGCAAAGTAATGCAGTCATTGTTTCAATGGACTTAGTGTTGCTCATATAATGCGAAGTACTCCGCTTCACGTTGTTGAGCACTCCGCGAATCACTTCGCAGAGCAAATTGGGGCCACTTCACCCATCTCTACACAGAGGACAACTAGACAGGCCCCCCTTTCCAGAGACACCTAAAGCCCACCTCTACTATACAATTTGCAGTTAGAGGGCACATGACTAGTTCCTTCTAGTTGTCTCCCAGTTCCACCAGAAACCTGCAGTGATTGGTAGAGGGGACAGATAGAGCAGAGAGCTGGATCTCACCCTTCACAAGCCCTGCAGTTACTGTATACAGGAAGCTGGAAATGGTTGCAGTTTGGGTCTCCAAAGGAAAATAAGCACTACAAGTTTAAAACATGTGCCCTCCAGCCAGAAGCCTGCATCCAACACCCAATTGGCAGACAGCGGTCATGTGACCAGCTCCTGGTCCTCTCATTCTTCCACCAAGAACTGTAGTGATCCTTGTGGGGGAAGGGGGAGAAGAGAGCTGGATTGCACCCTCACATCCCCTGCAACTACTAACCTCATGGAAATAGAAATGGCCCATTCTGCATCTCTAAGGCAATGTAAGTGCTGTCAGTTCAAAAAGTGAGGCCTCCATCCAGAAGAAAGCTTTGTTATCTGACTGGTGGTTGGAGGTTTTAACCTTCTGGTCCTCTTCTCTTTCCACCACGAATCTATGGTGATTGGTGGTTGGAACAATTACCACTTTACTCAATCTGGAGACAATAATTTGAGCTTTTTTCAAGACAAAATGGGTCAGTTAAGGCAATGATGTGAGGTCCAATCCAGCATAAGTAAAACAAGGCTTTTATATGGCACTTGGTGAAGCTCCAAACATAATAATGCCTGATTTTGATTGGCAGGTGTAACTCTCTTATCATTATTAAACTGCAGACACATTGTTTTGATTCCAGGTTTGGATTCAAGTGTTCATAGGTTCTTAGATTGTTGCCCAGGTTAAGGTGCCATGGTAATGCATTGACATTGCTATTGTTTATCCCTGTTCTGTAGAGTAAGCCAAAATGATAGGTGGACAAGGCTGACAACCATCTGTAGCTTGCAGCATCCAGTCTGACTGTAGTTAGAATGTGGTTAAATAGATTTATTTTACTTCTTCCGATTATTAATTTTTGTATAGTGTTTATTTATTTATTGAAATTTGTTAACTGTGAAAGGCACACACGGAGACAAGGCTCATTTCCAGTTGCAACAATAGAGAAAGGGGATTGGGAAGAAAATGTTCATTCAAAAGAGCCCCCCCCCCGACTGGGTGTGCTCCCCAGTGGTGCAGCTCTACTCACTGCTGCCACCCGCCTCTCCCTCTATGGCTGCTTGAACTATCAAATTGAGCCACCGTGACAGGTTGTGCTCCCCAGCAGTGTGCTTCTACTCACTGCCACTACCCTCTTTTCCCTCTACAGCTACTGGAACTACCAGATCAAGCCTCCCTGACCAGGTGTGCTCTCCAGCAGTGTGGCTGTTCTCACTGCCACTGCCCACCTCTCCCTCTACAACTACTGGGACTACCAGATCAAGCCTCCCTGACTGGGTGTGCTCCCCAGCGGTGTGGATCTACTCACTGCCACCACCCACCTCTTCCTCTATGGCTGCTGGAACTACCCGCTCAAACCCCCTGTCTGGGCATGCTGCCAAGTGATGTGGCTCTACTCACTGCTGCTGCCCACCTCTCCCTCTACAGCTGCTGGAACTACCAGCTCGAGACCCCCTGACCGGGCGTGCTCCCCAGCAGTTTGACTCTACTCACTGCTGCCACACTCCTCTCCTTCTATGGCTGCTGGAAGTACCAGATCAAGCCCCCCTGACCAGGTGTGCTCCCCAGTGGTGCAGCTCTACTCTCTGCCACCACCCACCTCTCCTTCTATGGCTGATGGAACTACCAGGTACAGTCCCCAAGGAAAGCTGCAACATCTTTTCAGACTCAGTTTGTTGGTGCTTGAATTCCTATTGGCTGACTACAGGGCTCACTCCCTCCAATTGGCTAACTCAGCTAGCCTGCCTTCTCTAAGCTCAGCTGGCTTTCTGGTTGATTTTTGAACTGCTAATTTGCTACTGTGTTTAATTGAGTTGTATGTTATTTCAGTTAGCGTGCCTTAAATTAATTTATTGTTGCTCTGCTGCAATTTTATACTGAGCTAGCCTGCTGAAATTTACTTATAGCTACACTGATGTTTTAAAGTGCTTCTGTTGACTTCTGCGTTACTCACTCTATCTCTCCCATATCTGCTGCTTGCTCCCTGTGTTTTTCCATCAGGGTCCATTGCTCACCAGTGCTGACTCCTGTAAATTTAATCCTGTCCAAATTTTATCTAAAACCGTGTTTCTGAGCTTTAAATTGTGCTAAATCCATTGCTAATTCCTCCCACCCTCTGCCTTCTTCCTCAAACCTCCCCTGATACTTGGCACTGACCCGCTCTGCCCCCAGTTTCTTTTGTTTCACTTGTCTGTTCCTCCTTTGAGCTAATTCCCTGCCCTGATTAACTAAATCTTCTACCTGATGGATCTAGCTGCCTGCTGCAGTTCTGTCTCCATATCTTAGTCTCCCCCTGCCCCCTTACCACCAGACTAGCAAAATTACTCTTTGCCTTCTCTCTTTCCCACTGATCGAGCCTCCCTGACTGAGCATGCTCCCCAGTGGTGCAGCTCTGCTCACTGCTACTGCCTGCTTATCCCTCTACGGCTGTTGGAACTACCAGATACGGTCCCCAAGGAAAGCCACAAAATCCTTTTGGACTCAGTTTTTTGGTGCTTGAATTCCAATTGGCTGACTATGGGGCTCACTCCCTCCAATTGGCAAACTCAGATAGCCTGCTTTCTCTTAGCTCAGCTGGCTTTCTGGCTGATATTTGAACTGTAAATTTTCTCCCGCTCACCCTCTCCTGCCTCTGGCACTCTTTAAATACACTTGCTGAACCCAGGGCTCCTCCCTGCAGCACAGCTCTACCAATCGAATCTCTGTCATCTCCCCACAGGAACATTCAATTCCTATCACTGCAACACCCTTACAGTGGTTACAATCCAGCAACTTGACAGCCCAGACAACTTTGCTCAGCATAATAACCTGCCTCCCCTTCCCTTCTGCTGATTTTACACCCTTTCTCTAGCTGTGTACTCCCCACTGCTGTTTCTAATCTCTCAACATGTCTTTAGCCTCACTAGTATCCTCATCACCTGCTTTGACTCTTCCCTTCCATCGTTTGTACCTAGTGCTCCTCCTTGCTCTCAGTCTCCCCCTCCTTACTCACACTCTGCTTCCCCCCAAATCTACCTGCCCCAGTTAGCCCCATTGCACTTCATCCCTAGGAATATAACACTGCTGGGACCCCCTCCCCAGTCTCTTTTATGTGGACACACTACCCCTACTATCCTTGTGCTTCTCTGTTACCAAGGCCAACCTCCTATACTCTGCTTCCCATATTAAAACTCCAGTCTCCTCCATCCCGCTACCACCCCCCTTATACTTACTTCTCGAGATCTCCACCTTGGTACAAGAATGTGAAAATTTGCCTGCTGATCATCACACTCCTGCTCTTATCGTCTGGCGATATCAATCCAAATCTGGGCCCCTGCCCCATGGGCTCACCATTAACAGCACCTGGAACAGCTGGCCCATCCTGTAACTATCCCCTTGCCCTGCCCTGCAGGCTAAAAGTTTTACATCTGAATATACAAAGTCTGCTCCCAAAGTTAGACCTTCTCCAGCCAATAGTCATCTCCCTTGCTCCAGACGTTATCATCCTTACTGAAACTTGGCTAAATAAAAAAGTATCTGACACCTCTCTATCCATCCCTGGTTGCTAAATATCCAGGCAAGATCAAACAGGTAGGGGTAGAGGGTTGGCAATCAATATCTCATCAACTTTACAATTTATCTCCATCATCTCCACTTCAGTCCCTAAAGCCTATGAGGTGCTTGTATTAAAATTTTACCTTCCCTTCTCAGTACCAATATACATCACTGGTGCCTATTGTTGCCAGCCCCTTCCCCAACTACCACTGATCTTATCAGTAAAATAATTTCCCATACCCTTTTGGGTAAATTTTATATCATGGGTGATTTCAATCTGAATTGGCTCTCTGCATCTCTAAATTAAGCATGCAACAATATCAATGTCCACAATTTCACACAACTTATACTAAAATCAGCCCACCTACACCACATGACTGGAAACCACTCGCTAATAGACCGGGCCCTCACATCCCATCCTCACAGAGTTGTCAAATCTGGCATACTACCTGATGCCCTGAGTGACCATCATATGACCTTTATCATACATAAAATCCACAGGTCCAAGGTACCTCACAAAATCCTACTAACCCAATCTTCTAAATCCTTGAACCTTGCTCCCCTCCTAAATGATCTAGCACAAGCAAACTAGGAGCCTGTTGCCATGTCTAACTCCATCGATGTTGCTACAGCCTGTTTTCATTATAAATTTTTAGAGGTATGGTACAGGCATGCTCCTCTACATTGTACCAGGGTTAGGGGAAATCACCTCCCCTGGATTACCCCTGAGCTCCTAACATACCTTAGGGTCCATGATCAAGCATGGGAAACTCACAAAGCTTTTAAGCTACTAATGATTATAACATCTACCACACCCTGTGCAGTAAGTGTACTAAAGTTATTCACCTAGCCAAAGCTGAGTACTTCTGTGACACCTTCCAGACTAACATAAATAACCCCTCCAAATTCTGGAAGGTCATACACTCTCTCTTCTCCCCCCGTTCACTTATAAGAAACAACACTCAAATCTCTGATCACCTTAGTGTTGCCACTGAATTTAATTCTTATTTCATCTCCTGTGCCTCTGCCCTTCTTGCTTCACTACCATCGTCACTGCTTGTTGTCTCTTCCTCCTCTCCCAGCACACTCTCTCTGTCAAATGCCTTCTCTTTTACTAAAATCTCACCTTCAGATACCTTGGCAGTACTGCACACTCTCAAGTCATCCATGAGTAGCTCACCTAATAGGTTGGACCCAAAGCTGCTTTATCTATCAGCTCCAGCCATCTCTGCTCCACTATTTGACTTACTCAGCCTCTCCTTCTCAACAACCACCATCCTTATTGCTTGGAAGTATGCCATTGTACTTCAACTACCTAAGGGTGGCATGTCTTCTGCCCCTGTGAATTACAGTCCCATTTCTCTTCTAAATACCCTTGCTAAGCTTCAGTAACACCTGGTTATCTCACAACTCTCTCCTTACCTGCTTGACTGTAACCTTTTCACTCCATTCCAATCTGGGTTCAGGAAGAACAATTCCACTGCCACCTCCTTGATTAGGCTCACTGATTCTATCCTCTCAGGGATGGACTGTGGCCAAATCACATCTGCTATCTATGTTGACCTTGCTAAGGCTTTTGACACTGTCTCCCACACCCTCCTGTTAAACTCCCTCTCTGCAGAAGGCTTAACTCCCTCTGCCACAAACTAGTTCAGAGCCTACCTGGTAGGTAGGACTCAGTCTGTCAAAATAGCAGACACTGTTTCCCTTCCTCTTATCATTAATACTGGCATCCCTCCGGGTTCTGCTCTGGGCCCTGTCTTATGCTCCATATTTTTAAATGAGCTCCCCTCAGCTTGTTCTCTCACCTCCATCCACATGTATGCTGATGACACTGTCATCTTCACCTCTGGCCAGTCACTTGATAATGTGGCAGCCAGACTTCAGCATGACATTGATAAAGTTCAGCACTGGTTTTGCCACCATCAGCTCTCTCTTAATGCCAAGACAGTCTCAATGACCTTTGGCACTAAGCAGATGCTCTCTATGCTTCCCTCCTTTCCTCCCTTCCATACCCTTGATGGGACAGTCCTTGAGAACACTTCTTCCTTTAGGTAACTTGCAGTGTGACTTGAGCAACACCTTAATTTGTCTGGTCATATGGATGCCATTCTGAAAAAATTGTGCCTCAAGCTAGGTGCATTATACAGGAACTGGAGCTGCCTCCTGCTACAGGCTCGACATGAACTTATCCAGATGATACTACCTATCTTCGACTACTGTGATGTAGTATACAGTGCTCCCAAGTCTTCCTTATCTAGACTGGACACTCTTTTTAACTTCTTCCGTCATTTCGCTCTGCACCCACTCAACTATCACTTGATCTTTACCACTCTCTGGTATTTTCCTCACTAGAAAATCAAAGGCACTTTCACTGCACCAAATTTGTATCTAAATTTTGGTTTGGAACACTCCTTCCCTATATTCCCTCCTCCCACTCCACCCTTCCTCCCCTAGCCCACTATCTCTGATATTTTGACTATCGTCTAATGGTTGTCCCCCGCCGGTCAACCACAGTTGGGCAGATGTCCTTCTCCTATCACTTCCCTAAGTTATGGAATACTCTTCCTCATCAAATTTGGCTGTCATCCTCCCCATACTTCATCTCTTCTGCACTGCACAACTTCTTCTCATTAAACTGTACCTGTACTTAATCCTTATTTCACCCTTTTTCCTCTCTCCATACAATAACTACCAATTTCCTTAACAAATCCCTTATGTACCTTCATCTACTCTGGATTCCCCCTTCAGAACTAATAGACTTACTTCTCTCTTCCCTTTTACATACCCCGCTTCTGCTACCTCCTCTCTATGATTAGTCACTTGCTCACAGGTTAACTGTTAACTCTCCCTTGGATATAGGGTATACTCTAGCACTTAACCTGGATCTCTTCCACAAGAGTCTACTGCATTATTGCTGTTTCTTTATATGTATTTGCACTTATTATGTATATTATGTATATGATGTATATTACTTAATGTATTCCTAACAATGTTAAAATGACTTGACTCCCATAAATATGTGCTTTACTTGTTTGGATGTATTCCTCCCTCTCTCCTTCTCCCAGGATGCAGTGTGAGATGAGCAACTTGTTGTTCAGTGTGCCCTTCTTGATGAAACATTTCAATAAACAAATAAATAAAATAAATAATACAGAAAATGTAAAACAAAATGCAGTATACATGCATATGTGACTCACCAAGGTTAATTAACAACAGCAAACAGTTTATATTCAGAAATGTACATAGATAAGCAGGATAACAAGGACTAAAATAAATTTACAGAGAGAAGAAAAAAATTACTCACTGCAGTAATGTCGCCACCTTCCAGGGACCCCCCACCGTGATTCACAACCAGCACCAACATCCAACATGAGAGTGATACTCCAGAGACAGAACCCCATGCCAATGATGGAACCAAGAATACATGTTCAGATTCTGCAATGTGGTAAAATGCCCCCATCTATCCAATGTCAGATCCATCTCTAAAGCCAAGGAGCTGCAACCACCAAAATAAGACAAATGGCTACTAAAAATGTATAGTAATTAGAAACAGAATTTTGAAAAACAAAAAACACCATTTCCTTAACAAATCCCTTATGTACCTTCATCTACTCTGGATTCCCCCTTCAGAACTAATAGACCTACTTCTCTCCTCCCTTTTACATACCCCGCTTCTGCTACCTCCTCTCTACGATTAGTCACTTGCTCACAGGTTAACTGTTAACTCTCCCTTGGATATAGGGTATACTCTAGCACTTAACCCGGATCTCTTCCACAAGAGTCTACTGCATTATTGCTGTTTCTTTATATGTATTTGCACTTATTATGTATATTATGTATATGATGTATATTACTTAATGTATTCCTAACAATGTTAAAATGACTTGACTCCCATAAATATGTGCTTTACTTGTTTGGATGTATTCCTCACTCTCTCCTTCCCCCAGGATGCAGTGTGAGATGAGCAACTTGTTGTTCAGTGTGCCCTTCTTGATGAAACATTTCAATAAACAAATAAATAAAATAAATAATACAGAAAATGTAAAACAAAATGCAGTATACATGCATATGTGACTCACCAAGGTTAATTAACAACAGTAAACAGTTTATATTCAGAAATGTACATAGATAAGCAGGATAACAAGGACTAAAATAAATATACAGAGAGAAGAAAAAAATTACTCGCTGCAGTAATGTCACCACCTTCCAGGGACCCCCCACCGTGATTCACAACCAGCACCAACATCCAACATGAGAGTGATACTCCAGAGACAGAACCCCATGCCAATGATGGAACCAAGAATACATGTTCAAATTCTGCAATGTGGTAAAATGCCCCCATCTATCCAATGTCAGATCCATCTCTAAAGCCAAGGAGCTGCAACCACCAAAATAAGACAAATGGCTACTAAAAATGTATAGTAATTAGAAATAGAATTTTGAAAACCAAAAAACACCATATCAGTTCAAGATAAGCATCATGAAGAAAAAAAAAACATTTAACTGACAACATTCTACAATTGCAAAGGAATTGCAACAGCAATGCTCAAGTAACCCCAATACAAAAACTGATCCTTGTGTGACTTCATACCCGGGCCCCAGAAGGGGAGGCAGAGCCAGGGACTGCAAACCACTGTGAGGGATTCCTGAGAAGAAACAACATCACCACTGTGAGCAACCTCCTCTTCTTACACCAGGAGTCCCCCACTCATGCCCCACAACAAGCAAACTCACCAACAGCACCGTTGGAGTCCAGGCCCAGAACCCACCCAGGAAAAAAGCACTGCAAGACAGCAACTCCAAATCTGGCATACACCTGGACTGTATGTCCAGGCAATAGCACTTCATGAAAGTGTGCTCTACTCTCCAGGCAGCTACCCCCACAAATATCCAACAGTGAGTCACCCCAACAGGTGCCACAATGGCAGATGTGCCCCATGGAATGCATCTCCAGGCCTCCTGGGAGGCAATCCTCCAACTTTCCTACAACAGAACACTATGCAGGTGACCATCCAATGAGAGACATCCCCCTGCATGCTGGTCTACCCTTGCCCATCCTATCACAGACAACAAAAATCTGTGTACCTTGGGACTAGACATCCTCCACATGGCTCAGGCAATGGCAAAGCACCCACCCAAAATCCAGACAGTGTAGCTACCACCCAACTGGACTGGAATGCCCATGGCTGAGCACAGGAAGTGCAACCAACCAGCTCAGGCAAAATCCTGACACCATCAAGGAAGGAACCTCTTGCTAATCCCAAGGACCACCCCATTCACGAGGCTGAACATACAGTCTACCCTCCAGGAGATGCCATGGCAATCAGGAATATTATCCTCTATGCAACAAACTCCAAATCAGTTGCAGACATAGGTGCAAAGGGAGCTCCCACAAGCTTGGCATAGTGGTTGCTCAGATCCCATTGCGGGACTTGGTTCCAATCAGGGGAACAGTTAACTGAGGCCCCCAAAGATCCCATCAAAAACTGGTTACTAGGCCAAGGACCCACCACTGCCTGTTGATGTGTAGGCCAACACTGCCACCAGATGCACCCTCAGAACCAGGTGCCCAGGCTGCCCAAGGAATGCAAGTGCAACGGGCAGTTCTTGATTGTAGATAACCCCGTCCACACTGCTATGATCCTCCCCAGGCACACCAGCATTAGAATCTCTTCGATCCAGAGGAATAATTCCCCCCCAGCCAAAGGCTTCCCTGGAAACTTCAAGTACCCACAGGACCTCCCCAACCAACCCAAACCAGAAAAATCCAACCCCTCAAGAACCAAGCCACCAGCTGCAATCATATGAGGTTTGGGACTGTGACCCCACCCTGATATAGGGCCATCAAGCTGCACCCCAGAGGCAGACTGACTGGACTTCCACTGGCTAGGGCCAAGAGCAATGAAAACCAGGCATGCCAGCCAATTCTAGGACCACCAGAACCATGATGCTTGATCCCCCAAGCCCCACAAGCACCCTCTGCATAAGTGGGAATAATCAAGCTCCATACATGTAGTCATGAAACTGTTCCCCATTGCTCACTTTAGTGTGAGAAGCTCAGTTTATACACTAAGTAGTCCTTTTCTGAGCATGACAGTCTATGATTGGCAAAGCTTATGGGAGACAGTCCTTTAGGGTGCTCCTCATAGAGTACTGCACTTGCTCCATTCAGGCTGGCATCTATGTGAACAATGTAGGGCTTCATGAGATCCACAAGTACCAGTACAGGCTCATTACTCAGGTACTGAATAATCTCCATGAAGGCAGCTTCATAATTCTGATCCCATCAGGCACCAAAAGGCTCATTCACTTTGTAATGTCTCTCTGGTTCTTATCCTTCCCAAAGGGTTGCTTCTTTTTGTGCGTAGTCAGAAATCCCTGTGTCAGGTTGAACGGGTTGGTGCATTGTGGAAAAGCCATTTTCAAAACATCTACAATATGCCCAATTAACAGAAAAGATTATAATAGCTTCAAATTATCGAGATGAGGCCAGGTGTCAAGGGTGTCTATCATGTTAAGATCAGCCTGGTTACTGTACTGGATACAATGTGCTCTGCGTACCTTACTGAGTCCTGGAAAAATTGACACTTGTCAATTGAAACATTCAGTGCTTCTCTAACCTGTCCAGGACCTTCATGAACTGGACCATGTGCTCCTCAAATGTCTTTCTTAAAACAGTCTGGTCATCCAGTTAGACCAACACCTCCAGTAGATACATAGTCCTGACTTCCTTCATCATCAGTCACTGGGTAGTAGATAGGATCCTGAATAGGCTCTGACAAATAATTCAAATTGGTAGAATCTAAGCAGACAGATGATGATGGTCATTTGCTTGTCCTCCTCTGCCATGGGAATCTGGTAACACCCACTCTTAAAATACAATATGGAAAAATCACTTGCTGCCATCAGACAGTAATTGGTATCCTCCACTCCTGGTATGGTATTTTAGTCTAGGATGGTATTCTTGTCAAGCGTTGATACATATCTTAATTGCTCCACTCTTCCTCCTTGCAACCACAATCAGAAAAGTGCATGGACTCATGTAGGACCTGTTTTACCCATAACCGAGCCATGTCCACAGCAAGTCACTTCTTTCTCCTGGAAGGCCTTCAATATCTCTAACTCTCTCTCTCTCTCTCTCTCTCTCACACACACACACTCTCTTGTTGTATATTATAGTGATGCAGTAGCGTCACTATACTTGTGTTTGAGCAGGAATTATGTTAAACATCAAAATTTGTGGTTTAATAGCTTTGCAAATGTTTAACTGATTTGCATAAAACTTTGCATGTTCAGTCTTGGGGGTTAGATATCTTGATGTGCTATGTTTCATTCTGATCAAATGGGTGGATTGTGAGTCAAGGACAGTGAAAAAAGTGAAAAAGAATAATGTTTTGCTTTTTTTGTCATTGCCTCATGCCCCGATGGTTTTCAATTTTGGTCTGACATTTTTTGAGTAGAAAGGGCTTGGGCCACAGTGGTGCCTTTCACTGGTTTGGTGAAAAAATATTAATCCTTTCCAAAGTTATTAAATTTTAACATTTCAGTTCTGAGCATACTCAGTATGGTGTTTTGCATAGCTGCTTGGACTTGAAAAAGGAATTTGGTCCATATGAAAAAGGATCCTTTTTCATATAGGGGTAATCCTCTTTCATGACAAAAAAAATCATTTTTCATATGGCCAACATTTTTTTTCTGCTTAAAAAAAATTCTTAAAGCTATACCCAATGAGAACCCAGGCAAATTAAAAAATGCTATACTAAATTTGTGTAACCATGTCCTAAAAATCTCACCAACAGAAATCAAAATCAGCAAAGTACTGTACAGTAGTAAATATCAGCGTTCCGTTTATTTTCACTTTTTTAGCTGAAATGAAAAAAGCGCTAAAATAAACCAAACGCTAATAATTTCCAAAGCGAAATTAGAAAACTGATGGAGCGTGATTTAATTTGTAAGTATTCTATTTCTGAGTACACATCAGCTTAAATAAAATAAAGAAAAGACTGCCTGTTCCAAAAATACTGCACTCTTAATACAGTAGTCACTGTCCATTGTACACAAAAAAAAATATTTAATTGTAAACAAAAAAAAACTTTTGTTCTGTTGAAGAGAAAAATGAAAAGACTCAGCAGTTTTCATGAAGTGCTATCCATTCGTTGTTTGGTCATCTCCACACAAATCTCCTTCAGGGCTACATCTGCAAAAAATAAAACATTGCTCAGGACCGGGACAAGGAACTAAACCAGCATTACCAGAGTAGATTAATGCAAAATTGACTTACCGATGTTATGTTATGTTATGTTCAAGCTCTCGGTATGGGCATCAAGAATTCCTACTTCAGAAAACCCACATAATACATCATCTTTTCTGTCACAGAGTTCCTGGAAACTGGTGTGAAGCCACTCTGCGTGCCGTTCTTTCAGTGTTAGCATGCCCAAGTCAGGTTTTAATTCCTTGCCTGTCTCCAGCTGCTGAGATACAAGGTCAGCATACCAAGCTGTGAATTTCTGTTTCATTAGATCTTTTAGGATTTTATTAACAGAAATATCTAATGGCTGCAAAGCATCTGTGCATGAGGCAGGCACAAATATCGGTATAATACCGAAATATTCCAGTTTTTGGAGAATGGCTGGTGTAGTGTGGCCACGGAAAAGATCCATAATGAGGAGGGATTTTTGTTCTTGTGGAAGACCCAGCGATTCACCTGTGCGGGCACAATAGGGGGCAATAACATTGTCTATGTAGTGCAGCATAGTGGTTTCAGTAGCTGAATGGTTGTCGCTGTGTGTGATATCCCAATCGGCAGGAAAGTTGTATTGTGGGTGGCAAGCAGCAGTTCAACCTTTGTAGATAGCCTGGCAGGGTAGGAAATCACTGGATAAGGTGCATGTAAGCACCAGCAAGATCTGACGCTTGTCACCCAGTCCAAGAACAGCTACTTGTTTGGAACCACAAGCTGCCATTGTCCACTGTGAAACCGGCACCATATTAATGCCAGTTTCATCCAGGTTCAGTACTAACTCAGGTGGTATTCACTCCTGTGCTGTTGCAGTGCTGATTCTTTTTAAAAAAGCAGCTTTTAATGTAGGAAAATCACTAGGAACTTTTCATGCTGCTTTGGTGCCCTTACGCTTACTGTACCCCATACGATGGAGGAATGACCAGGCCCACTTAGTGCTGAGATTCACATAGTCACCATTTTAAACCAGTATTTGTGGTGATTTGGCTTTTAGTAGCCCAAGGGCTACTGCGTGAACAACTCGGGCATTTACTACAGCCCCTTGTTCCCGCAAGCAGCAAATGACTTTCCGAAGTTGCTCCTCCAGCTAGTACATTAGAAGAGCAGGATGCCCATGCTGTTTTCTGGGCAATGAAGGGGTGAGATAGGTGGGGTCAGGTGTTTCCCGTAGCTGCTTCATGTAGTCCACTTTAAACCCTCTTACT
Organism: Neoceratodus forsteri; assembly: GCA_016271365.2. Taxonomy (NCBI): domain Eukaryota; kingdom Metazoa; phylum Chordata; order Ceratodontiformes; family Ceratodontidae; genus Neoceratodus; species Neoceratodus forsteri. The sequence goes on along the minus strand of CM028135.1, from coordinate 847,292,594 downwards.
GTGCTCTCATTTATGTGCTTGGCGTACTTTGCAGTGTAAAAATGCACAGCTGCCATCACACCATTCTCCACAGCATGCTTGCCTATCTCAAAGCATGTCTCAGGGCAATAGTTGGCGTATGCAGTTGGACGTACTTTTTTGGGAGAAGGTGAAGTGGGTCCTATAAGTTCATGGAGCATTGCCTTAGCAACACCTGGCTCAACACCAGCTTGTTCAGCAAGATCCTCTGGATCCATTCCTTCGCTCTCGAAGGGATACTTTCTTTTGCCAGCCTGTGACTGTGAAGTCCACCTAAGGATAGACATCGTTCCGTACTTCAGTAATCGCAATAGAGTGCTAATGATCGCGATCACCATTAAGTGCCCTTAAGTACCCACAATTCATGCGTAATTCTTGAATCTTGAATCTGCTGTAACTTCATGCAAGGTGCTCGCGCGGATTCATTTGGGCACTAATATGTACGGTACAGCCCACAGCACTAAATAAAGAGGGTGCGGATATAAACTACTGTACAGTATTTAGACAAAAGTACAGAAATAAGACAGGACAAGTCGATGTTTTATCTCAAGGGGATGAGGTTGCTGATAAAATGCTATGAAAAGCTTCAATACTAGATATAGCCGAAGTCTACATAGTCAATAGTGATATACTAAACAACTCTCCAAGAGTGTAGAATGTTACTAATATTACAGAGCATGATACTCAAGTCATGAACATCTTATTTCTCTATGGTCTCAGCAGAGAAAGTAATGAAAATGATGCAAAATTGAAACTAGTCATCACAGATCTACTCAAGCAATTATTAAATATTTCAAAAAAGGGTCCAGGTACTGTTGGAACAAAGGCTATAATCAAGGCCACTATTTTTGGTTTTTTACTGAAAAATCTGGCAAAATTCTAGAATTAGGCTGCCTGAAGATCTCTAAAAACAAAGATTTCATGAAATCTGCCATTTTATATCAGATCAGTAAATCTACAAAACTAGTATCTTTCTTTTAAATCCTTCCTGTACTGTTTTCAATTTGCTTTATTTGATGCTCTGTATATTAAGCCTTCTTTAATTCTGATTATTTATGCACATACTAAAAGAATGTTAGCAGAATCCCGGTAAAATCTGTAAATTAGAGTAACAATCACCAGTGCAATTCCAGAATCTGAAGTCATGGAAATGGAATTTCATTGTTTTAATCACTGTAAGTCAGTGGCCTTGGCTATAATATCACTTTTATAATGCAGCACTTGGATTTACCTTGGCCTTTTCCCAAAAAATTATTTGCATAAATTACCAGAAATAATTATAAAATTCAAATATGAGAATATTCCTGTTCTCCAGGTTCAAAATGATGGCAATGACACTTCTGCCACACTCAGAAATATGAGAAATATATGTATTTTATTTACATGTGTACAAATTGTAAATATTTCTAATTAGCATAAATACCAAGCATAATAAAAATAATGTAAACAACACTGTAAACATAAAGAACAAAGGTTTCAGAAAATCAGAAAACCACAAAGAAATAAAACAAATTAAACTAATTTTTGCAAATAAACAATGCAAATGAATAAGCAATATTTAGCTTAATTAATTGCATTGGCTTTATATTAGGCTTTTAGCATACTTAGTATTTAGCAGAACCTTCTGATATAAGAACATGCAAACTCATTACATTAGTGTTTTAGATTATATTTCTGTGTAAGACTTATTTCAAAACCTCATAACATGCAAAATGTATTTCTTTTTGTTTAAATTTTAGCTTAACTATATACTGAAGGTTTTGTAGCTAAAACTTCACCAGGGTATCACCCCAAAAAGCCAAATTAAAGTATTAAAATTGGAATAATTAAATTAATACTTAACTTTTTAGTTATCTGTAGGCTTGATCTTCTTCTGCTTTTTAGCTTTCAAAATCTTGGTGAGAACTTCTGAGTTTGGATGATAAAAATTCTTTAGTGGCTTGGCTGTAGTCTTCTGTCCTTTCCCCTTCGAATCTCGAACTGTAGAATCTTCTGACATTAATGAAGCAATGCAGGCTGGATTCTTCTTGTTTGACATTACAAATAATCAAAATGCCACTTATCAGGATTTGGTGGGAAAAAATCAGACAACAAGATTTTAGCAGTCCAGCAGCTCAACAGTTTGCAGAAAGATAGTTTTCTGTGGACAGAAAAGTTGTTTTGGTAACTGTACTCTGTGACTCTTTTCTGTTTCAGTTGCTTTCTGCTCTTGAACCTGCAACTCCAGACTCACTGCTATCTAACAGCACTGCAGACTTGCTGGCTGGTAAATTTCAAAGTCAGTCTCTTGTCCTGGCTTTTAGCAGAAAATCCAAAGCATTACTTTAGTCCAGATTTTCAGTATGTAAAACATAGGCCTTTCTTCATCCAATATTGGAAAGAGTCCTTCCTGTAACAGTTTTAACAGCTGGGCTTTGTTGCAATGGTATGCAGGCTTTCAAGCTTATCTTTAGCACCCCCTTGTTGATACCTAGTGGTTAACCAAAGACTGGTTTCCAGCATTCCAAATACAGTCGTGGTCTAAGGCTCTTCAGCCTAGCAAAAGTTATAAAGTCATTAGAATTCTTAATTAAACTGACAGAGCTCCTCACTGGATGGTGTTTCAGGCAAGACTGGGTGTTGGGCTTTGAGTTTCAAATATCTATTTCTATGTTGGGATATGTTATCACCAGACTCTGATTGGTACTTGCAGGTGATAAATGGTGACATTGGCCATACCCCTGCAAGGACTGCCCACTAACTCCAAATCCACTTTATTCTCTAAACTATTTGTCTTATATAACTTTATAATGCCAATTAATTTACATTTTAAGCTTACATATTTGAATATCTCTCATCACGTGGAGTATTTTGGTACATTTCCCATATTCATCGGACTATTTTCTGAATTAAACTATTAAAGGTTATAATGTCATATTTTTAATAAAATATTTTAAAACAAAGTAATAGTCTTTCACTAAATATCCTAAGCTACAGAATAATATAAGATTTGTTTAGAAAATCTGTTATTAAAATCTCTTAAACATTAATTCTATTCAAGCACATGCTTTTTCTTTGTTCTGTAAAGAAGCAATACATTTTTAACTGTCAAAAGATTCTTTTTAGATGTTTTTTCTCTTTCAAAAAGCAAGTTACACACTTAAAAGTTACTTCTTTCAACTCACCAGGATGTCAGCTATCATGAGAGACTAGATATATCTATTTATCAATAAAGGCTATTATTTAAAATACTTTCATACATAATGTTTTAACCCTTTAACCTGTCATTATGAAAAGTAATTATGTTATTAATCATAGTATTGTTTACAATCACTGACATTTTCAAACTGGCATCATATTGAATTGCTATGTTATGAATAAAACTTTTATTCCTATACAAAGTCTATAGAAATTCAAAACAGATTTTCCTAAAAGGCTTTTGGTTCAAGCCTGCACCAGTCCCATAACCTCTCATCTGATTGTAGCTAGCCTAGGATTCAAAAAACATGCCTACAAATCTGTTTGAGATCACAGAGATGCTGATCTTGATCCAGTTACAGAATGTCAGGAATGCAAATAGGCCCCTCATTTCTCTAACTGCAACTTAGAAAGTCCACTAATGTCCCATCTTAAAAGAACCTTAGAGTCTCTTAGTTTCAAGCAAAACTCATCTGCCATATATGGGCAAAGAGATGGCCAGGAAACAGAGAGATTTTTTTTCTTTTAAGCATAAAAGCAGATTTCTTGTTTTTAAGATTTAATTAGCACTTTTATTTTGCTTTTAAAAATTTATGCAAACAGTAATCTTTACCAGAAATTATAATAAAACTTCTCATAATTAAGCCCACATAAAATAATATAAAATAATAATTAAAAATGTATTTGTACCCACATTTTCCCCTTTTGAATTAAAAATGCACCCCATATATGCATTTTGTAATTCAAAAACTATAATTTAACTATATGGGTGTATACTTTAAGCATTATAGGGAAAACAAAACACCGAACGCAAAGTTGCACTGTCTTGTGGTAACTTATGGCATTATCAGCGCATGGCATCATCACATATGACATCATTGCGTGTGACATCACAAGATGTGACATCGCTAAATTATATTATTGGAGGTGTAATTTTTTGGCATAGAAATATGTACAGTACTACATGAACAAACATGATTAAACATGATTACAACTATATACAGTTTAGATCATGTAACAATCTTTTACATTGTTAAACATTTAACAAATGCAACACATTTTTTCTTTGTTTATCAACTTTAAAGATAAGCATTACAATTAACATTTTACTTTAACTCTTGTTCATTATTTTCACTCTTCTTAAATTCTTGTACCTTTTTAAATCTTTAGTATTATAGCACATATAAGGCTAGTAATTACTTTTTGTTACATTTCATAAGTTCTGCCCCCCCCCCATGTGCTGAAAGTACTGCTGAACTGGCCCTTGTAACTTTTACCCCTGTTTACCAAGAGATCATTTCTTGATTAGAAGGTACCTTTTTTGGTATTACATGGATTTAAGTTTAAGGTCTATTTGTAGTTTATCCTTTTAGTACTCATAGTTACACTGCGGTTTCTTAATGACATTACAAAAGTTTTCTAGTATTTTGTTACCTTATTATACATCTACTAAATCAAAATCTAAACTTTTCCAATCAATATTTCTTTGTACATTTTCTTTAAATAGAAATTAAAATCAAAATTAGAATCAGACTTGGCTAACATGTCTTGTTTGTGTTTTTAAGTTGCTTGTGGTGTTTTGCACTGTACCATTACTAGGGTATGGTACCCTGGTAACACTGAGGTCAGTTACTTTACAATTATATCATCTTTGAAAACATGTCTTTTAGTGGAAAGAGCATTTTACAAACTTTTTAAATTTAGTTTTACAGGTACATGCTTGGTTAACGTGTTGTTTAAAATCAGAAACGTAAGTTTTACCTGAATTTATAGTATCTTATTTTTCAACATTTTATTCTTCTCGTTGTTATCCACTTTAGTTTTAGATCAACTACATATATTTCTTTACAACGTTTTATTTTATCTCTCTTTCAGTAATACCTTCTGTTAATCTCCTCAATAACAGGGACAACAAATTTTTGAATTATAAAGGATTCCCCTATTCACATTTTCTAACCCTCAGTTAGCTTTCAAAGTGACAAGCCCTGTTTTTGGATTTATGTACTAGGAAATAAAACAAGCATTATTTTAGTGCACCTACTTAGGGGAAGTGTGGCATGGATCTTTAAATCCATATCACTATTGCAGGTTAGAAACAAGCAGCTCAGTTTTATAAGACACCTTTTTATTAATCCTAACAGGCAATTCCTTTACTTTTAACTGAAACTGTGGTAGTGCACACACTCACCACCTGGCACACTGGAGGAATAGTTTGTCTAGACATCGAGGCCTGTGATGTCACTTTATTAGGTAAGGGCTTCCCCTTAGTTGTGACCACAGAATTTTATTGGCTAGGCTTATATATCCATGCAGTTATACAAGTGCATCTATTTTAAGGCATGGGTGGTTTCAAATCTTGCACAAGATACAATATGTTGTACATGTTTACCCTTTTGGATTTTTAAGGCAAGTGTATATACTTTTTAAACTTTATTTGTGATTTGGAACATTTTGTAGCCATTCATTTTAAAACTGGGTGAACCCATGCACTGCTTGGACAACGCAAAACTGGTTTTACAAGTCTTGTTTTGTCTGGCCTCTTGGATTTACTTCTGGTTTTATTGAGTGGCACCTCCTTTTCACAGTCCTTGGTGGGCCTTGCACTGAAAGTTTAATGCTTTTGTCAGAAACAAGATGGCAATGAGAAGAAACAGAATTTACTCCCTTTGTGAATAAAGTTAGGCATTTGTTTTAATTACAGATTTACCACATTTTGTTTTGACACACAAACCACATAAGCTTTACTTTTCCATTTAACCAATTTTTGAATTACCAAAGCTAGATACATCAATTACATTAGAACCTACAAAATTTAGTTTAATCAATAAATATTTTTTTCCTCCGAAAGCATGAATTTCATTGTTTAAAAACTTTACTATTCTTTCTAAATGGAATAGGCCTTTTCACCTGTGACCATAAGATTTTCTGGCCATAGTCTAGAATAGGTTTAATCCTCTTTAGAAAGTCTTTTCCAGTCAGGAAATCATTACCTGTCTTGCTTGTAACGTACCCCGGACATTTAATCAACATTTTACCAAATTTTAATTTCAACCAAACTTTACCTAAGGTCTTTTGAGCTTCTTCTTTTTATCCCGGAATCTGTAAGCTGTCAGGATGGGTTTTCAGCTTTCTTGAGTCACCTAAGGCATAAGTTAGTTTATCATACTTTCAGACATGAGACTTACTTCAGCCCCAGAGTTAAGCAAAGCCTTGTCACTTAGAATGTTTTTAATGTTTATGTCAAAGTAAAATCTTTTTGCTATTCATTTGAGAATTAAGTTACACAGGTGGAATTTGTCTGTTTTTTTGGCAACATAGCAGTTTTTTTTATTTAACAAACTTTATTAACTTTTGAAAGATACAAAAATAAAACATAACACCAGAATCAGAACAATGACAAACTAACAGACTTCCCACCCAAAAACTCCCCCCACCTCCACCCTAAAATCACTCCCCACCCTCCTGCCACCCTATCCCCTGGTGCACACTATCAAACCCACCACACTATCATAGAAGAGTGAGAAAAGCCAAGTTAAGCTGCTACTTGGGCACTCAGAGGTGTACTGTAAAGGGAGTAATAAGAGAGATCACAACTTAGGGAGTCTGAGGAGGGGCTGAGATAGTCAGCAGGGCATACAACAGTTCCCAATGTGATTGAAAAAAGGATGGCCTACCATGATGGTAGGCAATCTGCCTCTCCATCTTAAGTGACATCAGGATCTCCTGATGCCATTCCCCATAAATCAGGACAAGATCATCCAGCCAGTGTCAGCAGATAATCAACTTTGCCATAATTGATATCAGGGACATATAAGCCTGGCGGGGTCTAAACAAGTCTGTAGAGAAAATGCCAACCAGGAAGATCTCAGGGTTAAAGGAAGAATCCAATCTGTACAAGGGTTCAAAGGAGCGCTGAATTGCTGACCAGAAGGGAATGACTTTAGGCAATCCCAAAGAATATGTTTCAAGTGATCCTCTGCTCTACCATAGTGGGAGCAGGTAGGTGATGCAAGTTTTTCCATCCTGTAGAGCCTGGAGGGAGTAAAATAGAGGTTATGTCAAATTTGAAATTGAAGCAGCGGTAAAGGTTCTGTTTAATAAGACCATAAAACCATTTCCAGATACCCTGCCAGACTTTAACCTCCAAATGGAGGTGTAAGGTGTGCTGTCAGTAGTAATAAATCCTTTCCAAGCTGGCCGGGTCCTTCAATTGGAAAAATCAATAGAAACCAGACACACAGTGAGGTTGAACTACTAGACTAAGAAGGTGTGATAAAGTTTCCGCCAGTGGGGCAGACCAAGGAGGAGGGCCCAAAGAGGAGATCAGTGCTTTGGTGAACTGCAGATACTTAAACAGGTGAAAAACAGGGATGGTAAGCCTATTCTGGAGTACTGGGAGGGGAACCAATGCACCACCTTCAATGATGGAAGAGAGTGAAGCTCTCTGAAGTGGAGGACAAAAGGGAAAAGAGATTGGCCAAAGTGCAATCCATATATTAGTGATACACAACAGAGGTTGGGACAAATCCTTGCCCCACACCCAACCCATATAGGCACAAAGTTGTCTAACTGCTCTAATGGATCACCACGGGGTGGGCCCTGGAATTTACATGGCAATAGTGAGGGTTTGAGGTAAAGAAGGCTGTGAAGCTGCAGGCCCACTTGTTGACATAGATGCTGTTCCAGGGTCAGCCAAAGGGGCCGATACTCCACAGCATCGGGGACCAACAAGGGGGAATCCCAAAGAAAGACTTTACAACTGTGCAAGGCACAGTAATACAAAGAAAAAGTTTGGAAGATGAAGGCTATCCCTCTCCCTGGACAGGGTGAGCTTGAAGTAAGCCCTACGTGGTGACTCTTGCTTCCAAAGGAAGGCTGAAATGGCCAAGTGAAGCTTAACAAACCAAGCTTTGAGTAGGTATAAACCTAACATTCCAAATCTCAGAAGAAGCCACCCTTCCAGCTGGGTGTGCATGTGAAAAATGCCAAACAAATCTCACAATTCCAGCACCACCAACCACCAGTAAAAAACACAAGCTTGTAACATACAAAGCATTTTACTGAGGCAAAATATGTAAAAATAAAAAGACGTGCTGACCTCACCAAGTGCTAATGCACTAAATTCAGGAACAACAGGCACAGCCCTCACAAACTTCAATCTGTGTCACCCTTAGGCTTCCTCAGGAGCTGACACTCCCTGAGGAAGCCTAAGGGTGAAATCGGTTGAAGTTTGTGAGGGGTCTGCCTGTTGTTCCTGAATTTAGTGCATTAACACTGGTTGAGGTCAGCACTTCTTTTTGACTTTTACATATTTTGCCTCAGTAAAATGTTTTATATGTTACAAGCATGGGGTTTTTACTTGTGATGGGTGGTGCTGGAATTTTGAGATTTATAAACCTAACATTCCCATAGGGTATAGGATGCATGTAAAAACATTCATCTTGATCACGTTCATTCTACCCCGAGGGAGAGAGGAAGGTGCGTCCACCTTTGAAGATCACTGGAAATTTCTTTTATCATAGGGGCTAAATTCTCCCTCTCCAGCATGGCTAGGTCACAGGTGACCTGAGTTCCCAGATAAGTAAGGGAATGAGACTTCCAAAGAAGGCCCAAGCCCAGGATCTGCTGATGAGAGACATGAATGTTAAGCGGTAGGACTTTAGTTTTGTTGAAGCTGAGTTTGTAACCTGCCACCTCCAAGAGTCTGCTTAGCTCATCAAGTGCTGCTGGAATGGAAGAGTGAGGGTTGAGGAGAAGCAGCAGCAAGTCATCAGCATAAGTTGAAAGATTGCAACTGGTCCCTCCCACCTGAATTCCCTCCACTATTGGATTGTTTTGTAACTTATGTAAGAGGGGTTCTAGATAGAGGTTAAACAAAAAGGGGGAAAGGAGACACCCATGATGAGTGCCATGCTGCAAGGTAATGGGAGCTGACAAAATACAGTTGCAGTGAATTCAGGTTGTAGGGTTGGAGTAAAGGGCATGCACCCAGGCACAGAAACCTTAGCAAAGAGGAAAGGCCATGAAACTCTATCACAGACTTTCTCCACGTCAAGTGAGACCAAAGATGCAGGGACCTTGTCCCCATCCTATGCAGAAATAAAGTACCATAACTTTTGGAGATGGTCCGAAGAAGATCACCCAGCCATAAAGTCGACTGGTGTGGAACTAATAAAGCCCAACTACACCTGAAGCAGGTGACTGGCTAGGACTTTTGCCATGATTTTAACATTGGTATTGAACAGGGAAATGTGATGGTAATTAGTAGGCAACAGGTAGTCCTTACCCAGCTTAGGAATGAGCGAGATCCTAGCCTGGGTGAAGGAGGAATCCGAAGGTGCAACAGTACGGAGGTAGTTGAACAAATGGGTGAGATTGGGAATAATGGATTCCCCACTCTTAATATAAAAATTATTCAGGAACCCTCAGGACCAGGAGCTTTGTTTTTAGGGAGAGACCAAATTACTGCCCTGACTTCTTCTGTGATAGGAGCATCCAACAACTCACTCTAGGCAGGAGAAAGCTGTTGAAGGTGCAGGGCAGCCAGGTACTCCATGATGCAGTCTGGGAGATCAGACAAGGGTGAATCAGCCCTGTATAGGCACTTGGAATAATGGCAGAAGGCCTCGGTGATCTCTCATGGCCAGGTAAGGGTTGGGCCCTTTGAATCTGGCCAAAGAGTGTAAATAGCAGCCCTGGCTTTGGTTTGATGCAGACACAGTGCCAGCAGCTTTCCAGCCTTTTCCCCAGTCTCCAGGTAATGTAGTTTCATGCTCTGGAGGGTCAGAACACAGCAGTTTTGCCGTGGCATCTCACACTGTGGTTGAAACTAACCCTGGATATCTTTTGAGAGAGTCTAGGCACAAAGATGGCATTTTCAATTTTACTTGGCATTTTATTTTTAAATCTTATTCCAATCTCATTATTTGTTTCAACAATAGCAACTTCTGTTACTATGCCCACAATGGAGTGAACAGAATTTACAAGTAACATATTTCTACTCATCCCACCTGCACTGAGTACAGTTGAAGAAGGATTTTGCACAGGAAAATGAAGGTCAGGAGATGACCAAGCAACTTGCAGCAATCTTTGAGAATGAGTTCTTAACTTTTCCATGTTCCTTATTGTCTCTGCCATTTCCTTTTGTGAATTATTAATCATCTCCTTTAGTTTTGTAGAACTATGCTTAGACCTGTTTTGAGATGCATTATTATTTTGCTGATCACAGTCAGAATAGTGGCACCCTCTGTGGTCAGTTTTATGTTTATCATACTCATTGACATACCCTGCACCTGGGCCTTCCCCCTTTTGAGAGGACTCCAGTGTTGGCATTGATCTGAGCCTTAATAAGGTTACCAAACCACAGTTGGACCAAGCATGGGATCTAACTGTTTTTTCTTGTTAGACATAGGTGATATTTCTTCACCCTTAGCAGTATTTGAGGTGGTGGCCTCTAACACCTTAGTTTGAGGTGCAGAAGAACTCCCTTTTTGCCTAATTTTGTGTTTTTTTGTATTTTTAAATGTGTTTTTCTAAATCAGAATTTGAAACACTTGTCTGTCATGGGATTTTGTTTTGGCTCTGAGATTCATTTTCTGAGTCAGATGATCTATTTAATGATATACCAGAATCAGTCAAACAATCTAACCTTTTGAGTGCTTTTATTTTTCTTTTAACCTGACTTTTACTATGCAAACATTCATATTTTTTTAACTTAATCAAATCTTTGATAATCTGTTCATAAGCATCTGCTAGTTTAACCTTTCCTCCCAAAAGTTAAACACTGTCTTTGCCATTGTCTAGCTTTAGATAAATCACTTTGTAAAGCCACACAGTCATGTCTATTTTTTTGTAGCCACTTCTCTAAAATCTCTACCTGACCTGCAAATTTTCCGCACTTGAAACATTTATTTTTAAACATTCTTTCCAGCTCTTGTATTCTTTCATTTTTATTTGTAATAAAACTCAGCTGTCCTGGAGTATAAATTACTGTCTCAGTGCTAAGCATATTTGCAGTTACAGCCGATGTTGTCATGGCTATGCAACAGTGATTACCAACAACAATGACAATTAAGTATTTGTTTGAACAACATATTGACTACAATATGAACAAAAATCCATTATCTGAAACAAAGGAGGAAAAGGACCTAGGAGTACTTATCACTAATTGCCTATCCTTCAATTAACATACTAGTGTAACAGTGAAAACATGCCAGAGAATAACTGGATGTACTGTATATTAAGAAACATTAAAAGCAGACACAGCAAGGTTATTTTACCAATCTACACCAGTTTGGTTTGGCTCCATTTAAAATATTGTTCTCAGTTTTGTGCACCACTGAACATAAAAACCCAGAAATTAGTGTAGAATGTCCAAAGACAGATTACAAAAAAAAAATACAGTCGATGTAACATTTAGGGTATAACAACAAACTCAAAAAACTTAAATTGTACTCATCACAATATAGACATACCAGGGGGGAATCTTTGTCTCTTTTATAAAGCAATTAAAGATCCATAGATCTTGGAGACAACTGGATAATAAAATACACTGGTAGGGATTCTACAAAGTCACATACACAAAAACTATTTATTTTATTTATTTATGTATTTATTTATTTTATGGTTCAGAAAATACCTTTGAGCATGCAAGCTCTTTTTAAAAGGTTCCACATCAAAACAGTGAGGTAATATAACAAAATTTAGTTTACATAACAGTTGAATGACACAACTAGTACAGGTATACAGTTGCAGTAGACATAATTCCTGATGACAGATTTGTAGTACAAGTACAGCCTACAATTAGGTATGGTGCAGCATGCACACCCATCACAGAATAAGTAAAACATAGGATGAGAGAGCCAGTCAACCTAAAGATAAATCACTGATAAGGCAGCCAGGATAGGCATTGTCAATGGGAATGGAGGTGTGGGTGAGAAAGGGGAAATGAAAACGCTGTGATGAGGAACTATTGGTTAAAGGCAGCTGTGAGAAAGGAGAGGTGGGAGCAGAGGAGGGTGGGAAGAAGGAAGATAGTGTGGCAGTGAAGAATAACAAGTGGCAGCAGGTAGGAGGAGCAGGTGAGAGGGAGGGGAGATGAGAGTGGAGCAAATGCATAGGTATAAAAGGGCAGGGTTGAAGCAGATTGAAACCTAGAAGATGTGCAAGGTACAGCATACACAGAGGCAAAGATATAGTGGGCCAGAAACAGCAGAGGGTGCCAGGGGAGCGCCCCAGTGAGAAAAAATGTGGGGTAAGTGCTGAACCAAGGTACAGTGCTGGTGAAAGTATCAGTGCTGGCCATATTCTCAACTCTCAGTGCCAGTAAGAGGGGAGATTGAGAGGGAGAAAGGGCAAGGATTAAGACAGAAGTGGCATATCAAGACAGTGAACTACATGCACAAGAGCCAGAAGTAGCTAGTCACTACTAGGAGAGAGTAATGTAACAGTTAAAAGAAGTAAATTCTTCAACCAAAGAATAATAACAAAAAAAGGAACACTCTACCAAAGGAGATAATTGAAAGTAATAGCTTAGTAATAGTCAAACAAATGCCGGACAACTACATGGGAAATAAAAAATATGCATTCCATCAATGATTGAGCTGCAAGTTCTCTAAAGGGCCTTGGCACTCTGAACTTGAACGCAACCTGTGAATCTATGAACCTATGAACAGTTAAAATAGCAATGACATTTTACACAACAATTTAACCAAAAAATTAATTTTTCCTTATGATGCTTTAAGAGTTATTTTTTTGCACATTTACTACCAGATAATTACTTTGTTTGCTCTTATCTCACTGTCTACAGATAATTTCATCTTTAAATCCTTGAGAAACAAGAACAGGAAAATATTACTTATGCCATTTAGTAACTTGCAAACAAGAATAATAGTAATATTTATTTTCCATACACTCTAAGTATGGGCTGTTACTCACTAACAATTATCCTGCATGAGCCCCCAAAGATGTTTGAACAAAGGCTATAATATCACTTTTATAATGCAGCACTTGGATTTACCTTGTCCTTTCTCAAAAAAATTTTTTCATAAATAACCAGAAATAATTATACAATTCAATTATGATATTATCCCTGTTCTGCAGGTTCAACATGCTGACAATAACACTCCTGCCACACACAGAAATATGAGAAATGCATGTATTTATTTAGATATGTGCTAATTCTAAATATTCCTAATTAGCATAGATAGACAGATAGTTTTTTGATCAACTTTGTTGTTATTAACAATCAAAGTTTTTTACAAAAATATAAAATACAACAAATACATTTGTCAATCATAAAATCACAATACAAAAAAGAGAGATAAAGCTAGACAAGAAATATAATTTACCATAAAGTGCACTGATCCAGGTTCATAATATAAATTAAGATTTAAAAGACAGCTCATATTAACATAAACATATGGGCTGGATATTCAAACTATGCCATTCTGTGACGCAAGCCCTTGCGCTGCACAAAATAGTTGCGCAGGGATGTGTCCGGGGTGATATTCAATGGAGTTTCGCTATTGAGCAACTCCTTTGAATATCACCCCCCAGCCATAGCCACTGTGCATGGCACAGTGAAACTTGTGCCACCACAAGTGGTCAGAGTGGAGCATTCAAGATGCAGTGGCGCAAGTTCCATTGCGCCATGCACAAATTTCCGATATTCAAAAGGTGACTTGCAAATGGGGCCATAATTCATGCAAGGCACGGGGGGCCATTTGCATCTATTTATGGATCCATTTGCATGCCATTAGCATGCAGGTGCACTGATCCCCGAGGACTTGTGCCTGGCACCCTGCCAGGCAGAAGCCATAGGGGACTGACGCCCCCTCCAGCCCGATCGCAGGCATAACTGTTGAAATCCCCACCACGACTGGCCCAATCACAGGAATGTAGTAACCCCTCACCCCGACTGGCCCAATCATGGGCATAAGTGACAAAAAAACCTCCCCGACTGGCCCAATCACAGGGCATAAGTGACAAAACCCCACCCCACTCAGCCCGACCGTGGGCAGAACAGATTTCAACCCCCCAAGAACATATCCCTGGTGGTCCAGTGGACCACGAAGCCTGATCGAGGGCATTAGAGTCCACCACCCCCAAGGTCCACCTACCTGGTGATCTAGTGGCCCCCTACCCCACCCACCCACAGAGCCCCACCACCCCAGTCCCCCCATCAGCGGTGGGGCAGCATCCCACCGACTGCCACCCGCTGCCCACCGACTGACTGCTGGTGGGCTGCAGCCGATTGGTTCAGAGCAAGAGCCAATGGGCGTGTAGCCCATACCGTACAAGGCAGTCCAGATATGTGAATGAATGAATTTTTTATAAAATATTTTAAAATAAAGTAATAGTCTTGCTCTAAATATTCTAAGCTACAGAATAATATAAGATTTTATTAGAAAATCTGTTATTAAAGTCTCAAACATTAATTCTATTCAAGCACATGCTTTTTCTTTGTTCTGTAAAGAAGCAATACATTTTACATTTTCAAAAGATTATTTTTAGATTTTTTTTCTCTTTCAGAAAGCAAGTTACACACTTAAAAATTACTTCTTTGAGCTCATCAGGACATCAGCTATCATGAGAGACTAGATTTGTCTATTTATCAATAAAGGCTGTGATTTAAAATACTTTTATATAGAACGTGTTATCCCTTTAACCTGCCATTATGAAAATTAATTATGTGATTAATCATAGTATTGTTTACAATCCTTGAAATATTCATTTCAGCATCATATTGCAATGTTAAGTTATGAATAAAACTTTTTATTCACATACAAAGTCTATAGAAATTCAAAACACATTTTCCTAAGAGGCTTTTGATTCAAGCCTGCACCAGTCACATGACCTCTTATCTGGTTATAGCTAGCGTAGGATTCAAAAAACATGCCTATAAATCAGTTAAGATCACAGAGATGCTGATCTTGATCCAGTTACAGAATGTCAGGAATGCAAGTAGGCCCCTCATTTCTCTAACTGCAACTTGGAAAGTCCACTAATGTCCTATCTTAAAAGAATCCTAGAGTCTCTTAGTTTCAAGCAAAACTCATCTACCATATATGGGCAAAGAGATGGCCAGGAAATAGAGATTTTTTTTTCTTTTAAGCCTACACGTAGATTTCTTGTTTTTAAGATTTAATTAGCACTTTTGTTTTGCTTTTAAGAATTTATGCAAACAGTAATCTTAACCAGAAATTATAGTAAAACTTCCTATAATTAAGCCCACATAAAATAATATACAAAAATAACTAAATATCAAGTTTTGATAATAAAAATAAAATCATTTTTTCCATCAAGATTTTTTTCCCCAGAGGTGCTCTACTAGTGTCATGAGTTAGCTCTCATCAAGAATGTGATCTGATTCGATTTGCAGTAAAATTTGTTAGTCTTTTCAATAAAATGGAAAACATGTTTGCATTGGACATGATGGGACTACATCTGGTTGTTCCGCATGATACGGGGACTCAGTGTGCTAAAATTACTTCTGATCTATCTGGCAAGGTTATTGTTAGTAACAACTCATAAAAAGCCAGCACTACCCACCACTAAAAAAGGCAAAAGATACACAGTGAATGTCCAAATAAATGCAGTTTAATGATACAGCCTTAAACACAAAACAGGGAATGGCTTGATTTTCTTAATCAATTTACAATTATCTGCCTACAAGAAACATGGCATTTACCAGAGAACGATGTATCTTTGAATGTATATATTATGTTTCGAGTTCCTGGTAGCAAGATAGCAAACCTAGGCAGAGCTTTGGGCAGACTTGTAACATGGGTTAGGATCAACAAAGAGGTAAAAGTGGAACAAATGCAGAGTAACAAAAATACTCAAACATTTTTTGTACAGCTAGGTAAAGCAGAGTTTTGTTTGATGATTGTCTATGTCCCTCCATCTAATTCCAAGCATTATCACAATGAAATATGGGTTGACTTGGCAGCTGCAGTCCATAAAGGTTGGGCTATAACAGCTTGTGAAAATACATTACAGTGTGATGATTTCAATTCCAGAATAGGCAATTATGATGGGTACTCTAACAGTGATATTCACAACTAGTGTTATGAAGAAGAGTTTAAATGTCCCAGACTTTCGACAGATCCATTAAGTAATAAGAAGGGACATAAACTAATTAAGATCCTCATGATTCATAACTTATCCCTGATAAATGGTAGGTTAAGGGGGGACTTGCAGGGATTAGCAACCCACTATTGTGCTAAAGGCCCATCAGTGATTGATTTTTTCTTTTGGAATGGAAACATGGATGTATGGAACTCTTGTGAGGGGATTCCTAAATCAAATAGTGACTATTTCTCTCTAGCCCTAATTCATAACACTAGAGGAACACCAGACATAGGGAATCATTTGTATCCATAGCTTGAAATAAGACAGTCAATAAAAAACTATATGGAAAGACATATGGCAAGTTGAGATATGGTATTTAATACAGACTACCTTCTCCTCCTTACTTTGTATGGTTCAGAATGGTCCTAGATTACTGAAAGAAATAGATATGCTTTTAAACAAATTAGAGCACTGTTAGCAGTTTAAGTTTCTAATAATACTCAAAATAAAGCTCTCAGTACCTGGTTTGATGAAGATTGTCAAAGAGCTAAAAAAGGTTTTAATTCAATTTATTAGATATGTTAAAATAAATAAATGTCAAAGTAACCACAAACTACTGAATAAGGTGAGAGAGGAATATAAACTCTTACTAAAAGGAAAACAATTGGATCACCGATTGAAATAGTGGAATACGGTGTTCAATCAATCAATCAATCAATCTTTATTTTACCAGGCAAAAACACCATTGAGTAAAACTAATTTCCAAGGTTGACCTGGGAAATGGAAAAGTGACAATACAATAATAGTATAAAAATAAAACATTGTATACAGAATAAGGATAGGTAACAGGATACTGAATGCATAAACAGTTACAGGTAAATATATAATACTACCGTTCTGTACAATAGATTACATGTCCTGGGAACAACTGTGCCAACATTAGTTACATGTCAAGGGAGAAATTATGCACACATAAATGTGGTGAGGTACAGATGGTCCTGTAAACACAGTAAGGGAGAGAAGGTACAGAATGCATAGAGAGGGAAAGGAGGAATGGAAGAAGTTATGTATGTGTCAAAAGAAGAGGTGTATAGGGACATCACAGAAGAACAGAGGCAGGAGGTGGAGAGTAAGCTAAGATTAAGAGGTTTTGTAGGTACTATAATGCAATTCATTCCAACCAATCGTACTGTTAACGATTGCATTTGCATGTCTCAGTGAGGGAATGATTGATCATGGTCTTAAAGTTTGTCAGCTTAGCCAGGATAGCCAATTTCAAAGTGTTTTGTAGTTTGTTCCACAGAGAGGGAAGAGCATGACCTATGGATGAGCTACCAAACCTGGTTCTGATTTGGGGAATAATAAGTGTTACGAAGGATAACCTCCTCAGGGCATAGCTTCCAGGTGTGCAGATAGGCAAGAAGTCAGAGATACATGAGGGTAGCCTTTTGGTGACAGCTTTGAAGGTCCAAATGGCTGTGTTTATTTGCTGCCTGAGATTAAGAAAGATCCAATCGACAAGGGTGTAAAGGGAGCTGTGGTGCATAGAGTAGGGTGCACCAGTGATGAATCTAAGTGTGCGGTGATACAGTACAGTATGTCTAGCTTAGAAAAAGCAGAGCTATCACTTTGTCCATACAGAATGTCTGTATAGTCAAGGAGAGGTAGGAAGATGGCTTGCACTAGTCTAGTTTTGGCTTTCTTGGTGAGTAGGCACTTGATCCTAAAGAAGATTCTGAGCCATTGTATTAGCTTTTCCATAAGGTCTTCTATGTGGTCTATAAAGGACAACTTGTCATCAACCCACATACCCAAATATTTAAATTTTGTTACACATTCTACTGGTTCACCTAAGAAGGTAGTAATTTTGGGGAAAGTGTGTAGTATGTGGGTGACAGCTGCTCTGACAGTGTGAGAGAAAAACATTGCCTTAGTTATTTGGCATTCAGTAGTAATTTTAGGTGAAGGAGGTTCATCTGTATTCTGCCAAAGTCAAGTTGGAGGTCCTTGCATGCCAATTCAGGAGTTGGTCTGTCTATATAAATAATGGCACCATCAGTGAACAGGTGGATACTTGCTGTGTTTATACCAATGTCAATATTATTCATATACATGGCAAACAAGAGTGACCCCAGGGTGGAGACCTGAGGGACACCTCTCTGGAGAGTCTTCAACAGGGAGAAGTCATCATCTGCTTTGATTTGCTGTTGTAGACTGATGAGATAGCTAGCAAACCATTTCAAAGCAGCCAGGCCAGCATTGCATAGGGTGTCCAGCAGAAGAGTATGATCCACTGTATCGAAGGCCTTGCTCAGGTCAAGAAAAAAGGCACATACATGTTTTCTGCCATCCAGTGCATTAAACCAATCATTAGAGACTTTGGCTAGTGCAGTAATAGTGCTGTGGCATGGTCTGAAGCCAGACTGAACTGGCGGGAGTAGATTTGCGGAGTGAAGATAGTTGCTTAGCTATGAATTAACTATTTTTTTGAGGAGTTTGGATAGGGTTGGGAGCAGGGAAATAGGCCTGTAGTTGTTTAAATTAGTAGGGTCACCAGACCTAAAGAGTGGTATGACATGATCCATTTTCCAAATGTCAGGGAGGGCACCTTGAGCTAGAGAAATGTTTAAGAGGTGCATTATGGGAACTGATAGTATATGGTAGTCTAATTTCAGGAAGTACAGGTCAATAAGGTCAGCAGCAGCCCTTTTCTTTGGCTCCAACTGCAGTAGAAGGTCTTCCACTTCCTTCAGAGTAACAGGAGAGAAGGAGAAAGAGGAAGAGGGGTAGGAAGGGGTGGAGACAATGGTGGCAGGGGCTTGACCAATATGCTGATTGTGAAGTTTGCTAGTGGGTGAAGTGTCAAAGGCAAGCCTGGCTGTGGCAAAATGAATGTTAAGGAGTTGGAGTATAACTTGTTTATCGGTAGTGGTCTTGTCCCCAGATTTAATTTCAGTGGGGAAGGAGTTAGTGGATCTATGTCCCTCAAGGTCTTTTAGTGTTTGCCAAAGTTTTTCAGAACAATTGGAAGAAGTGTCTAGTTTGTTACAAAAGTAGGTGGCTTTAGAAACTCTAATAAGCTTGGTACATAGATTCCTAGCTGCCTTAAAGGCAGACCAGTCAGGTGGAGATTTAGTTCTGCAGGCTTTCTTCCAGAGTGCATCCTGATTAAGTAAGGAGGTCTTGAGGTTAGAGGAGAACCACAGGCAGGACCTTTTCATGGTACATATTTTGATCAGTGGGGCATGTGGATTTATAATGCTTAGGGGTATGCTATTGAACACATCATATGCTTTGGACACAGTAGGGGCTAGATAAAATTTTTGCCACCAGGAGTGCTGCCAAGTCAGAAGTTAATGCATGATAGTCTAAGTTGCGGCAAAATCTCTTGAAAATATACTGAGATGTGGACATAGGTTTAGGAGCTGATCTTATGCAAGCCACCAGGCAGTGACCACTTAGATCATTGAACAGCACACCTGAATGTGTGAAGAGATGGGGTTTGTTAACTAAGATGACATCAAGTAAACTGCTGTGTTCAGGATGCTTCACATTAGGATGGGTGGCTTCCATGATTAGTTGAGTAAACCCAATAGAGTCAAAGAATTGTTTTAAGAGTTTGGAGCACTCAGTGAACCATTTGAAACTGAGGTCACCTATTATGATGACCTCTGAAGTGGATTGGTCTAGCAGGCGATGCAGGTGATAAAGCAATTCGAGACCTGCTGAGGGATGTCTGTAGCAGCTGATGAGTAGTAAGGAGACAGAGGATGACAGTTTCTTGATAATGAGGCACTCAAATTCATTCGGCACCATAGTAGAAGCTATTATTGTGGTGGAGAACTTTCTATGCATGTATATAGCTACCCCCCAGCAAGTCTGTCCAATCCGAACACACTGTAAGAGAGGACAGTGATTTGAAGATCGGGGGTATCTGGTTTAAGTCTAGTCTCTGAGACCACCATAACATCTGGTTTTGCATGAATGATCCATGATTGGAATATGTTAAGTTATTTTAGTAGACTACAGGTGTTTATGTGAAGGAAGCTCATTCCCCAGAGTTGGGCGAGCTGGGTGGAGCCTGGATATGTGTGAGAGGTCCAGGGTTAAGTTCTATGTTTCCCTGAATAGAAAAGGAGTA
Source organism: Neoceratodus forsteri (assembly GCA_016271365.2). Lineage (NCBI taxonomy): Eukaryota > Metazoa > Chordata > Ceratodontiformes > Ceratodontidae > Neoceratodus > Neoceratodus forsteri. The sequence goes on along the minus strand of CM028135.1, from coordinate 847,272,184 downwards.
AAAGTAGGAGCTTTTTGATGGCATTTAGAAGTAGCCCAAATAGATGGATACAGCCTCTTTTGACTTTGTGGCCAGTGGGAGTAAAGAGTAGTGAAGATGGAGTCCAGAGTAACCCAAAGAGGCAAGGAAAAGCACCCTAGCCTTGAAAGAGAAAGCCGACTCATAACTTAGGGCTGTAATAACTGTTGTAGCCTTATACCAGTTGTCCTTAGTGTAGGCTCCATTGTACAATATAGGTTGTATGGAGTATATCAAAAGGTGGGTAAGATTTAGGAGGGGGAGTAAGATTTGATCATTGGACAGGAATATAGTTGAATTCCATATGTAGCTTGAGATGGGATGTCTAGTGCAGGATTCAGCATGTGAAGTAACATGTCAAACAGACAACAGATCAGTACAGGTGAAGGCATGATTTCTAGCACCTATATAATGGCAAAGTGGCCAGGATTAACAGTTATTAATAAAAATGGCCAATGTTAACAGTTGTTAATAACAATGATCATTAAGCATACTGACTTTTGGTAGCCAATGGCACCAATAATGTTAGATATGAGATTGCCTCTTATATTTCCATGAATACCTGGGCTGAGCACTATTTAAAAATATTTTATGATCCAAAACAATTAGTAGATCATTTATATTTTCCCTCTGATATGACTCATTTCAGTCTTCTATCACTGTAAGAAGTTTACTTGACTTTGCAGCTATGAAAAGGAAAAAGGCCCCAGACCATGACCAGATTCTGATGGAAGTTTTCTTGCTGGCCACTGCACTTTGGGCGCTTGTTATTACTTACATATTTAATCACTGTATAACAAAACTTACATTTCTGAAAGGGTGGAAAGAAGCTACAATCATTTCTATATATAAAAGAGGGAATAAAAGAGATCCTTTCATGTACAGACCTATTTCATTATTAGACAATTTAGGTAAAGTGTTCTCTGAAATAATTCTCGTCAGGCTTTTAAAACAAATACAAAGTCTAGGGGATTTTTCAGAATTTCAGGCTGGTTTCTGTTCTGGATACTGTACCACTGATAATTGCTTTATTCTTATGCATTTATTTAAAAATATGTTAAATTACAAAAACAACAGGAATATGTATCATATATAAATTTTAGCTCTGCTTTTGATACTGTATCTCAGGAATTATTATGGATACTCATGAGTGAATGGGGTATTAGTCCTGAAATTATTAGTACCATCAGAGAGTTATAAACAGGCACTTGGGCACAGATCAGATATGGGAATTCAGGTCAAACATCTACACACATTCCTATAAATAGAGGCATTAGACAAGGCTGTGTGTTAGCCCCATTCTCTTTTGCTTATATATTAACAAATTACTCATATCTCTTGAACACTTAATAACTGAGTCCCCAAAAGCTGGCCATAGGGTCTGTGCAGCTCTTGCTGACACCAGTGATCTGGCAATTTTCTCTCTCTCTCTCTCTCTCTCTCTAGGTCGGGGCTGCAAGACAAATTGAACATTTTAAATTCTTACGTAGTAAAGCATGAACTTGGGAAATATGAACATAAAAGTCAAGTAATGATCTTTGGGTCTAACTAAATAAATGCAATATAGCGAATAGGTGAAAGTAACTTAAGTACTGTAAAAACTTGAACATATTTAGGACTACAGTTCTCTAATGATGGATACTGGACAAAGCATACAGACAACTTGAAAATTAGGCTAAGCCAAACTGCCAACTCCTTAAATGCATTTAATTTTAAATATGGGGGGTTTACTATTAAACCTCTTATTCAAGCAGTTAAATCAAAATATAATGCCCAAGCACTTTTTCAAGCTGAACTCTGGGACCACGATGCTTCTGACATATTAGACATTCCTGTTAATAAACTGTACAAAGTAAGTTTGGACTTGAGTCAGTCAGTTTCTGCTCCCTGGTAAGGGCTGAGTTGGGTGTCACTAGACTGAAAGCTCTCATGTATGCCAGAAAAATAAATCATTGGATTAAAATAATGTCATTAGACACTAATAGACTCCCTTATCTTTGTCTGAAAGAAAAATATGATTGGGAAGAGATTGGATGTCTAAAATCCAAATGGCTCTCTAAGGTGTTCAGTATACTGACTGATGCAGGTTTGAAAATATTAATAGTTTATGTGTCCAAAAACATCACTATTAGTTTAAAGTATAAATCTTATGTTACTCGAAAAATTATAAACCATTACAGAATTATAGATTTAAACACTATTTCACAACTGAAAGTGTCCCCGTGGTTAGCACAAAATGATATAACATTTTGTCATAAAGGCTATTTGGGTGTTGTAACAAACACTAAACAAAGACAGCTATGCATTAGATACAGGTTAACAGCATTTCCAAATGATGCCTTACTAGCCGGATATCAGAAATCTAAGAACACTCAAACTTTTTTTTTGTTCCTGTTCTGGCTTATATTGGGATGACCTTTATCATGTCATTTTTAAATGTCCTTGGTATGCCAAACCCAAGAAATGCTGGCTAACACCAATCTGGGATACTATTGATTCCTGTGATGAGAACTTCTTATTAAGTGTCCTTTTTACTTCAAATCATGAATTAATAATTCAAAGAACTGCGGGATACCTTGAGACCATCACAAGAATCAAATAAAAAAAAATCAAGTAAGATTTCAGTGTAAAAATCATTTTGCCTTGTTTATAAAGTTAATGAATGTTTAATTTTGATCAACTTTTTGCTAAAGTCTATGAAGGCTGGTAATGACTTGATAGTTATGATAGATGAACAGTTGTGGCAGAAGTTAAGAAAACTCTATTGATAATTATTTAAAATGTGTGTTTTGATTTGACAAACTTGTCTTGAAAAATTGTATTTATGCAGTTTTATAAATATAAAGCTTTTATGTATACTGCTAAAAACGTGTGTTGCTTAAGAAAGTCATATTTTGAAGAGGTCTATGACCAATCAATAAACTATTAAAACTTGATTGGCAAAGGCTCTAGAAGCCAATCCTTTAGGGTGCTCCTCATACAGTACTGCACTTGCTCCATTCAGGCTGACATCTTTGTGAACAATGTAGGGCTTCATGAGATCCACAAGTACCAGTACAGGCTCATTACTCAGGTACTGAATAATCCCCATGAAGGCAGCTTCACAATTCTGATCCCATCAGGCACCAAAAGGCTCATTCACTTTGTAATGTCTCTCTGGTTCTTATCCTTCCCAAGGGGTTACTTCTTTTTGTGCATAGTCAGAAATCCCTGTGTCAGGTTGAACAGGAGTTGGTGCATTGTAGAAAAGCCATTTTCAAAACATCTGCAATATGCCTAATTAACAGAAAAGATTATAATATCTTCAAATTATCGCAATAAGGCCAACTGTCAAGAGTATCTACCATGTTAAGATCAGTCAGGTTACTGTACTTGGATACAATGTGCCCTGCATACTTTACTGAGATCTGGCAAAATCGACACTTGTTAATTGAAGCATTCAGTGCTTCTCTAACCTGTCCAGGACCTTCATGAACTGGATCATGTGCTCCTCAAACGTCTTTCTGAAAACAGTCTGATCATCCAGGTAGACCAACAACTCCAGCAGATACATAGTCCTGACTTCCTTCAGCATCAGTCACTGGGTAGTAGATAGGATCCTGGATAGGCTTAGACAAATAATTCAAATTGGTAGAATCTAAGAAGACAGACAAAGATGGTCATTTGCTTGTCCTCTGCCATGGGAATCTGGTAATACCCACTCTTAAAATACAATATGCAAACATCACTTGCTGCCCATCAGATAGTAATTGGCATTCTCCACTCCTGGCATGGTATGCACATCTAGGATGGTATTCTGGTCAAGAACTGATACACATCTCAATTGCTCCACTCTTCTTCCTTGCAGCCACAGTCAGAAAAGTGTATGGACTCCTGTAGGACCTGCTCTATTCATAATCAAGCCATATCCACAGCAAATCACTTCTCTATTCTGGTAGACCCTCAGTAAATCTCTCTCTCTCTCTCTCTCTCTCTCTCTCACACACACAAACTCACTCACTCACCCTCTGTCTTGTTGTATATTATAGTGATGCAGTAGCACCACTATAGTTATGGCTGAGCAGGGGTTATGTTAAACATCATAATTTGCACATTATTAGCTTTGCAAATGTTTAACTGATTTTCACAAAACTTTGCATGTGCAGTCTCGGGGATTAGATCTCTCAATGTGCCATGGTTCGTTCTGATCAAATGTGTGGATTGTGAGACATGGACAGTGAAAAAAGTGAAAAATAATCAGTGTTTTTTGCATTTTTTCATCATTACCTAGCTCCCAGATGGTTTGAAATGTTGGTCTAAAATTTTCAGAGTGGAAAGGGCTTGGGACACAATGGTGCTTTTCGCTGGTTTGGTAAAAAAAATATTAATTCTTTCCAAAGTTATTACATTTGAACATTTCATTTCTAAGCATGCTCAGTATGGTCTTTTGGATAACTGCTTGGAATGAAAAAAGAATTTGGTCCATACAAAAAAGGATTCTATTTCATAAGGGGGTAATCTTTTTTCATGACAAAAACAAAATCCTTTTTCATATGGCTGCCATCTTGTTTCTGCTTAAAAAAAATTCAAAACCCACAAAAATGACATCCTGGACACACACCAACATATGTATCTTGTTAATCAGGACCCCATTAGGTGGAGTGTGCAGTCAGTTCATGGAAAAATGACCCAGAATGTGTGTATTTTTAAATCCTTTTTCTTGACTCACTACCCTTTTTTCATATGGCCATACAAAAAAGGAATTCAGCCATACAAAAAAAGGACCCCTTCATATGAAAAAGAATTTGGACTTAGGTTTTCTTCCCCATAGTCACTTTTTCATATGAAGAGATTCTTTTTCATATGAATGCAGAAACCATATGAAAAAGGATCCCTTCATATGAAAAAAGAATCAGGAAAAAAGATGTCCCAGTTCTTTTTTTGTATTAAGGGATCCTTTTACTTTTTTTATTTATTCAAATTTTTATTGATTTATTTTTTACATACATTGAGTAAAAACAGTGGATGTTACTGATATGGTAGTAAAATAAGAAACACCTAATAATTCCCCCATCCCTCCACCCTCACCTACCCCCCCACTACCTTCCCTCCCACCCACTGTGTGCCAATGCTGACAATAAACAGATGTTTGTTTGGGGTACATTAAGGCTAAACAAATCAAAAAAAGATGAGCTGGTTATTTGACAGACAAATACATTTATATTTATAATGAGTACAAGACATATGGGGCCGGATATTCAAAAGGGTTGCGCCATGCGCAATAGGGTTGCGCCTGCGCAAGTCCAAAAGTGCTCCATTCTGCGATATTCAGCAGGAGGCAGTTGCGCCACCGAAAACATGCTGAGCAACAGTGCAATGCAAATGATGGCATGCGCAACCGAAGGGGGTGGATCCATGCATAAAGAGCGCAATGCGTTATCCAAAGACTTGCACAATGCGCAACAGCGGAACAGCCGGAAGTTGGGCTCCAGTGGAAATGAGCCAAAATAAAAAGGCTCAAGGAAGAGGCGCAAGAACGCTACAGGGATGCCAAGTGGGGAAGAGAGAGAGAGAGAGAGAGAGAAAGACAGACAGTGACAGGCCAGGGCAGGCAAGGGAAGCAGTGTGGGCCATAGGCTGCAGAGGCCAGCAGGGGGGTGCCAGGTGCAGTGGAAGTAGCAGTCAGGACAGTGGGGGTAACAGAGCAACATCAGCCAGGGGTCACAAGCCAGGAGATGAACAGTGGCAGCTTCACATGGAAGCTGTAATGAGGGGGGTGAGAATGCAAGGTGCAGGGGAACGTGGCCGTGGATGGGCCCGTCGGCGGTACGCCCCCAACAGGCAGTACCGTGCCCGCATCAGCTTTGAGCTGTACACAGATGTAGAGATCGTGGGCTGGTACCACCTGAACAGGGCAATACTGAGGTGGCTCTGTGAGCTGTGCAGTGATATGATGCAGGTACCCTCACGATGGAGTCATGCTCTGTCAGTGGAGACCAAGGTGACAGCCTGCATGTGCCTGCTCGCCACGGGCACCTTCCAGAGGCCAACAGGGGACACCACAGGCATCACACAGTCGGCCACATCACGCATCCTCACCCAATTCCTCAGCGCACTGCTGCCACATGCTGCGGAGCACATCCATTTCCCCAGCACCGCGGCAGAGCGTACAGCAAACATGCAGGCATTCCACAGGGTAGCACATATGCCTGGCATGCTAGGGGCCATAGACTGCACCCATGTGGCCATTCACATGCCACCTGGCCCCGATGGGGCTGCATATAGGAATAGAAAGGGCTTCTCCAGTGTCAACTGCCAGGTGGTGTGTGATGCCACTGGGCGTATAATCAATGTCTATGCCACACACCTTGGTGGAGCACATGATGCCTTCATATGGCATCAGTCCACACTGTGCCACCGATTCGAGAGTGGGGACATCCCCACAGGCCATCTAGTGGGTGAGTATGCATGTAGGAAATGCAAGCTCGGGGCAAGGGTGGGAATGCCACAGGTGCCATGGTAGTGGCACACAGGGATATGGGCAATATGGACCTGAACATGATACTGATCTCCACTATGTCCACACAGGTGACAGCGGATACCCACTCCGTCCCTGGCTGCTCACACTGTACCGGCACCCCATGACCCCATCGCAGCAATGCTATAATGATGCACATGCCGCCACATGCAACATCATTGAGCGGGTGTTTGGGATGCTCAAGGCACGCTTCTGATGCCTAGACACCTCCGGCAGTGCCCTACAGTACAGCCCCTCAAAGGCCTGTGGGATATTCCTGGCCTGTTGTATCCTGCACAACATGGCCAATGATTGTGGGATAGCTGTACAGGTTGAAGAGGGGGGACAGCGATGGGGACACCAGTGGCGCCGGTGTTGATGGTGATGAGCAGTCCCCCCTTGGACGGCAGGACCCCCGACTGATCCAGCAGGCCCAGATGCACCGGGACACCATCACAGAGGAGCATTATGCACAACACAGGTAAGTCAAGGGGCCATGTGCAAGCAACACTGTCCTGGCGCAACCCACAGGCACACAGAGTAACACACCAGAGGTGCATGATGGCAAGGGGGGGGGGTGGAAGGGACCAGGCACACAAACACACCATCAGGGAGGGGTGAACAGTCATATGGACACACAGACACACACAAACACACCAGGCACAAAGCATACATGGGCAGGTGCACAGCAGAGCAGGAACAGACATGGTAAACACACAGATCCACAGACCACACCCACCACCTGTACTGTCCAAGCACGTGTGTCAGATGCTGGGCACCCTTGCACCTTGGTGTACAGTACAGTGCAGGCATCATCATGCACATGAACCTGTGGACAGCAGTTGGGATGGTGTGCAGGTGGTCCGTATGTCGGCGTGATGGGCAGGGCACCCACCAGTGCACTGCCCACCATGACGCACAGTGCACACAGGGCAGCACCAGACAGGGCCCACACTGGGAGACATTTCACTCATGTTGCACCATTTCACAGCCACCGCGGATGCTTGGACGGCCCCGCGCCATGACCCAACAGCACTGGCAGGCTGAGCAGGGGCCACATGGGGTGGCACCGATGGACCACCAGGGGTCCCACTGCACAATCGCGACCTTGACCGCAGTGGGGTCTGTAGGATGCCAAACATACCTGCACCAGGGGTGCTTGGGATGCCCACAGCAGAACCGGCGTCAACAGGCTTGGTGTCCATCGGCGCCGGGGAGCAGGGTGGAGGAAGCGTACTGTGTGTGGGATGCGCGGTACAGGAGCACCTGCTGTGTGCCCAATGCAGCCACGACAGCGACCAATGCCTGGGTCTGCCTGTCAATGGCGGCGGTCACATCCATCCACATATGGACCAACTCTGCACGGTCTGGAGCACAGTCCCTGCTGTTCCACTCCACAGCCGCACACAGTGCCTCCACAGACATTGCAACCCGCCTTTGCTGCTGTACTGATTCTCGCAGCAGGCGGGTGTGCTCTTCAAATGGGTACTCTGCCACAATGGCATCCTGTCCCCCAGGGTGTGGAAGGTCCTGATGCTCAACACCCCTTGAGAGTGGGCGCTGTTCACCAGGACCAGGTATGGGCATATCAAAGGGCGGCGGGCATGTGCCACTGCTGGACACTGTACCCCCAGACCTGGTGAGTGACTGTTGCTGCCCCTCCAACCACTGTGCCCCAGGGACCACTCGTTCCACTGCTGTGGCCACAACAGTGCCAGACACCTGCACAGCCACCGGTGCTGCCCCACCGGTGCTGACTGGCACAGCCTGGGACTGTGCCGACATGCTGGCACACACGTTGGAACCAGCTAGGCCCAGGGGCATGTGCTGGCCTGCTGTGTGTCCGTCATGGGACACACACATGTCACTGCCCATTGCAGTCCTTACGTCATCAATGGTGCAGGTACGTGCTACAGCCACAGTCACAGCGTGCTGGCATGCTTGCATGCCAGACTGCTGAGACACAGGCTGTGCACCCCCCACACCCAACTCACCGACACCAGAGTTGGCAGCCCAGTGTGCATGCTGGTGCAGTGCATGCTGGCTGGTGACAGAGGTGGATGGACCCTCCTCCATGTCCAGCAGGTCTTCCTCACTGCCTGGAATCACCACCACCATCCCCTGAAGACGAACAGGATCTGTAACAGAAAGAGAGGACATGTGAGTGCATGTGAACAGCCTTCCCCCACCAACACCAACCACCATGTCATACCATGCAGTGATGGGCTTCCACCTGTCTGGAATCCACCTCCTGGTACGCCCTCAATAGCACTCTGCTGCATTGATGCAGCCAGTCGGTCCTCAGCCGGGGTCAGCTCCACCACCGCTGGCTAGCCCCCGCCAGTGCCAGCATGTGCCACCCTGAGGGCTGCCACCTTCTCCTTCACCCTCCTGTGGTCTGTCCCCATCTTCTTTTTGCATTCCTGCACGGAGCGCTGGTGGCTTCCATGCAGGTTCACTGCCCGAGCTACCCCCTCCCATGCAGCCACACAGGCCTGAGGGGTGCCCCGCCGTCCACTCAGTAGTGACTCCTCCTCCAGGTAGGCCTGGAAGAGGGCCTCTGTCTCTGCCATGGTGAAGTTGGGCCTCCTCCTTCTTCACCCACCATCCTCACCCTCACCTTGGCTCTGCTCGGTCATGGCGATCTGTATGGGTGGAAGTGGACACCTGTCACTGTGCAGTCTACAGCGTTATCCCATGCCCATTGTCCAGAACATCCCACAGCATGCAACCCACCTCTCACCTGCAGTAACCGAATCCGGCCAGTGCAGCCCAATGTAGCACATTTATAGCGCAATGCATGCAAATTAGGAGTGGAACAATTGTAATGAGATGCAAATCGCGCCACTGCGCCTTTGAATGGCTGATCAGATGATTTGCATGTGTCGGCTGAATATCGCGCCGTTGCGCTTTGCACAATACGGTTGAGCCGGCTAAGCCAATGGCGCAGATCTGTGACTGTGTGGTACACTGCATTGCGCATGCCCAGGTAGCTTATGCAGGCGTCTGCCGTGCTGATGACGTGTTGTGTTCGATCGGCAATTCAGGCCATGGCCACCATTGTGCCAGTGGCGCTACAGCATTGGGCACCATATGGCACTGTGGCACTACTGTGCAATAGTCCACTGTGGCACTGGCACGCAGGTGGTCGGTCGTGCAGGATGCGTAGACGTCAGATGGTGCTGTGCATGGCCTTGTGTCATAGACCCTGACCTGGTGTCGACCTTTGTCTAGGCGCTGTTTGGCTTGCCGTATGCGGCCCTGTGCGCTGTTTGGTGACAGTGCTATGTGAACCGATGGCGCTGTCGCGAGACAGCGTGATTGAACCTATGGTGGTCTATTGTACAACATTTCCACGTAATAAGTATGCTGCGGGGCGCCATATTGCCTGCTGTACAACTCCAACTATGGCACGCAGGAGAGTGCCCCAATGGAGCCTAGTGGAGGTGGCCAACCTGGTGGCCCTGGTTGAGCCCCACTATGGGGCACTGTATGGGAGGAGCCCCTCACCATGGCTCACACCCAGGTCTGGCTGCAGGTGGCCACTGACCTGATGAGGGTCACAGGGCAGTGCCGGTCTGCAGAGCAGTGCCGGCACAGATTCAGTGACCTCCGCAGGAGGCAGCCAGATGTGCTGCAACACCTACGGTCACATGCCAGGAGGGGCATTGTGCCTAGGCCAGGTGGGTGTGCCATCTATGCACCTGTATTCTCCATAGGGGTGTGACTGTGTTTTGGTGGCTGTGCATGGGGGATGGCTCTGCCATGGTTGGCTGTGTCAGTGTGTGCAGATGTGAGATACATGGGTCTGGCTGTGTGGGCAGGCACACTCACTGGGGCAGGGGGCAGTCTGCTTTGGAGTCACACTGATGTTTTTCTCAACATTTGTCACCCACAGGCCTGGCAGAGAGGATGCAGGCATGGGCTGAGGAGGGCCGTGGCAGGGCCCAGGTGGCGGACGATGGTGATGCGAGGGGTGGGCCACAGCAGCAGCAGCAGCAGCAGCAGCAGCTGCTTGCTGAGTGTGAGTATCATTACATCATGGATGCTATTGCATGCTGGAGGGGTTGGGCATGACCACCAGCCATGGACAACACAACCATGCATGACACAGGCAACAGTCATCAGTATCCAGTGTCACTTCACATCTGTGTGTTCATCACTGGTGGTCCATACATGCACTAGGCACATGGCTGTGGAACTGGCATCCCACCACATTGTCACATCACTTGACAGCCTTGTTTGTGCTGTGATGGACATGGGCAGTGTGTGTGTGCAGTGGTGCACATAGCTGGTGCCGCCTGGTTGGGCATGTCATGTGCATGGTCACTGTGGGTGGGTGCATACCATCACAAGTGCGGGACACTGGGCTATATGCCTTGCAGGTTGGGTGGTGTTCAGGGTTGTGGACAGTCACAGCCATTGACTGTGTTCCATTTTCCTAGGCCTCAGCATCCTACGCAGGATTGAGAGTGCCCTCCACCAGCTGACCAGGGTGTCCGTTGAGAACCATGACATCCTCCAGGACATCCAGCGCCATGGGCTCCGGTGAAGGCACAGCCAACCAAGACAGCACCAGGCAGCAGAAGACCAGCCTGCTAGGCCTTAGACAGGCTTCCCCTTCCCACTTCACCCATCCCTCCCACCCTGCCTTCCATCTCCCAGTTGTTCACCCTACCCCTTGCCCACCCCTACCTTGTCCCCTACCCCCAGTCTTGTAAATATCTGTAAATAGTTTTGTTATTGTTCTTGTTGTTCTACTTTCTCTTTTTGCAATATATATATATATTTTGTTATGAATACTGTGGTGGTCTCTGATTTGCAGCTGGCTATGGTTGCTCAGTTGCAGTGGTGTGCATGCCATCTGGGGTGGTATGGTCCTGGGTATGTGTGTGTGTGTGTGTGTGTGCATGGGGAGGTGTCTCCGGTGTGGCAGTGACTTTCTGTCGGTCTTGCCATCTGCTGCCGTCCACTGCTGGGTGCACAGGGTGGGTCTGGCTTGTATGGTTCTATGCTACATGAGGTTGATGTGTGCTGGGGGGGATGCATGGTGTTTACTGCAGTGACAGTCACTGCACATGGGTGGCATCTTGGGTTCATGGTGCAGGGTGTGCTGTGCAGATGGGGGGCTGATGTGCACTGTGGTTGTCAACCCCCTGTGTGTGGCAGTCTCAGCCTGCCAGTGGTTGTGCTGGGGCATCATGGCCCTGCTGTGCTTTGTTGGCTTGTCCTCATGGGCCAGTGGATCATCCGTCCCACCCCCAGTGATGCTGTGCTTGGGGTGTGCGGGTGTCTTGTTGGTTCTGCAGTGTGTTCCTGTGCCCATGTGGCATGGCTGGTGGTGAGCCCCAGCCTGCCTCCCTGGTTGTGCAGTTCCATTGCTCTGCTGGGGGTGGGGGCTCTGCTTGTGCTATGGCACCTCTGGACTGCTCAGCTGAGCTAGCCTTGTTGCGCTATGGCGCAACCTTTCTGCTCAGCTTCCCCTTCCTGGTTGCGCTATGGCACAGTTTGTGCGATATTCAGACATTGGCTGCTTGCGCAATTTGTTTTGCTCCATGTTTGAATATCACAACTGTTGCGCATATGCGCAATTGAATTGTGCTTGCTCCTGCTGTTGTGCACATTTTGGGAGCAGTTTGAATATCTGGGCCATAGAGTTTCCAATCTCTTCTTGTAAGTATTCAATCTATTACTGAGACTGGCCATCATTCTCTCCACACGTAGATTAAAAAGCAGTTCCTGTAGCCATTCTGAGTAGGTAGGTTGGTGAGAATCCTTCCGATGTTTTAAAACTATTTTTAAGTGACATGGCTATCATCAAAATGTGATAGTTCCTAACCATAGGTGGAAAGCCAGAAAAATCCTCTAGCAGACACACCTCAGGTGTAAAATAAGCCTGGAGGCCAAGCAGAGGATCCATTTTGGATTTAATGAGTTCCCACAAGGGAGATATTTTTGCACACTCCCAAAATATATGATAGAAGGTACTTAAGCAATATACCCCGACAGGGTGTGGGTATACTGGTGGATTTACCACGGCTGGTGTGGTTTGGTCACGAGGCCGCAGGCTGAGTGACTTAACCGCACCAGCCATGGTAAATCCACCAGTATACCCACACCCTGGAGGGGTATATTGCTATTATACAATGGTAGGAATAGTTTGTTTATTTGTTTTTTATTTTTATTATTTGTTTTTGTGAGTTATGTTGTGATAATGGTGGATATATTCTTCCGCTGAGAAAAATAGTTCCTTTTTAGTACTTAATATAGAGACAGGTAAAATGCTTTTAAAAGGTTTTATTTGTGTAAAATATAATTTTCCATAGTTTTGATATTTGGTTGGTGTTTCTTTAAAGTTACGTTCGACTACTTTGTGTGCATATGGTTGGTGTCTAGTAAAAAACGTTATAAAAAAAATGAGCAGTAAATTTCACTTGCTAGATTTGGAAAAGCTAGAAAATATATTTAGCGGTGAAAATGATCCATCCGATCTCGAAAACTGCAGCATTGTTAAGAAACCGAGCGTTAAAACTTCACCGAAACCTGTATTTAAATCTCCCGGCTTGGCCTGCGTAAGTACCGAGACAACACCACTAACTTACGCAGCTATGGAGCAGCAGCCGTCCCTCTCCGTATTGCAGTTGACGGAGAGGGATGGCCGATATCCATAAGTGAGGTAATTAGTAGTGTTGTGTCGGTACTTTTGCAGGCCAAGCCGGAGATTTTACTACTGGTTTCGTGAAGTTTTAACGCGTTTCTAGCAATGATGCGCTTTGTGGATCGGATGGCTTATTTTGGTCGGTAAATATATTTTATAGCACTTACAAATGTAGCAGCGGAATTTGATGTTTGTTTTTTTATAATGCTTTTACTTTCCGTAGGCGCGCGTATTAGAAATGGCGGCGTTCGCTTGAAGTGTAACGGCGGTAGTGATATTTGTTATGTGGTAGTAGAGCTTGTTGGCTGGCACCTTTTCCAGTGGGTATATTGGAGGATTTATAACTGCTGGAAGGTGCCAGCCAACCAATCAAAGTGCAGGGATTTCTGCTTGTTTCTGGGTCCATGGTATAATCGGACTTTGTTGACATCTGTTACATGTTGGGGTTTTTGCTCTTCCCATTTTATGTAATCTATAAGGAGTGAGGTGCATGTCATTTAAAAATTGCATTTGAATTAAATGTAAGCGGTCTTGCATGATGAGTCTATGGCAGGAATCCCAGATCTTAGGCCATTTGAAACTTAAATTGGGAAATAATGAGTTCCAATAATGAGAGGTGCCATCGAATTTTGGGAATACTAAGGGGAACAGCAGAGCACAAAGGGATGACACAGCATGTGGGGCAGAGGCCAGAGTTCTGCCTATGGAAATTCATTCTGGTGGAGTGTCCATAATAGAATCTCCTTCAAAATACATAATAAGCATGTGTCTTAGTTGAAAACTTTTAAATACCCAAGTGTTAGCAAGACCAAATTTAGTTAGAATTTCGGTAGTAGACAACCAGGCTTTGGTGGGACTTTGAAAATCCTGTGCCACACCAGTCATGTGGAAGTGAAATCCAGTGAGCAGGAATTGACTTCCCTCTTATCTTGAGATTTGGATTTTGAAAAATTGGTTGTGAAAGATCCTGTGTGTTGTCATAATTTAGTGTGGAACACAGTTGTGAATGAATGTGAATTGAGTGGCCTATTGGGTTATGACAAAGGGAAGGGGGTAAGTTCTTGGGTTTTACATAGAATAGTGCCACAGAGCTAATACCCAAAGTTTGAATTGAGTCTTTTTCAATTGTAAGCCAAATGGGGGTATAATCTGGCATGGGGGGCCAATGGAGATACTTGCTAAGGTGACTTGCCCAGTAATATAAATTGAAATTTAAGCCCTCCTAAGGATTTAGGTGTGGCTAATTTATTGTATGCTTATTGCGGGGGTTTGTCTTTCCAGAGGATCTTCGAGATGGTATTATGTATAGTTTTAAACCATGCTTTGGGAAGCCAAGTGTTAAGAAGATTCAGGTAGTAAAAAATGCATGGGAGGAGATTGATCTTAATGATGCTCACTGGACCCCATTAAGTGAGGGGGAGATCTTGCCATCTTTTCAAATCTTGCAACACTGTTTTATGTAAATCATCCAGATTTAGTTTCTGCATCTGACAGGAACTGATGGAGAGATGTATCCCAAGATATTTAATGGATTTAGTAGCCCATTTTAGACCCAGGAATAGATTAAACAAGAGGAGGGGGATATAAGGCAGCCCTGTCTGATGCCTGCCTGTAAAGGAAAATTCGAGGAAAGGAATCTGTTGCAGAAGACTCATGCTGAAGGGGTGGAGTACGGTGTTTGACTCCAGGAGATAAATATTTGGGGGAAATTGAATCTGTTAAGGGTTCTAAATAGAAACTGCCAATTGACCCTGTCAAAAGCCTTCTCCTCATCCAGGAAACCAATGCCATACCCTGAGGGGAGTCCCTGGATGCAGAAAAGATGTATGACAGGCAGTGAAGGTGATCCATGGAAGATCTACTCCTCATAAAACCCGCCTGATCTGGGATAATAAGTGATGGTAGGACAGACTCTATTCTGAGGGCTAAAAGTTTAGCCAAGATTTTAAGATCAGTGTTCAGGAGGGATATGGGATGATAATTGGGGATCTTTGAGGGATCTTTTTCTGGTTTGGGGAGGATGATGATGATCATGGCTTCCAGCATTCTGGAGTCAACATCTGCCTCATTAAGCATTCTCAAGTATACTGCCAATAATAAGGGGGCTAACTGAGGGGCACATTTTTTGTAGACATTTGTGGAAAATCCATATGAACCTCTGACCTTATCTAAAGGGAGATCCCTGATGGCATGAAGTATATCTATTTCTGTAAATGGTTGGACTAGTTTTCCCATCTGACTGGGAGAAAGGGAGGGAAGGGCGAGATTCTTTAAATAAGAGTCTACCACATACTGGGGGGGCAATTGGATATACACACATACAAGGAGTTATAGTAATGCTCTAATTCCTTATTAATGTCCACCAATTGGGTCAAAGGAGGGTCGTCAGGGTTTTTTTGTATTGCTGCAATACATTTTTAGGCTTCAATCTTTTTAAGTTGGAGGGCTAAAAGCCATCCTGCCTTTTCCCCTTGTTCGGTATAAGTGGCTTTAGTTTTTAGTAGTGCCCATTTCGCTTTTTCCCTAAGGAGTTCAGAGTATTTATTCTGCAATTTAATTAGGGTCTCTTTCTCAGAGCCTGGGGTATTTCTGGACATGGATGTCTCCTTTGCCCTAATTTGATCTATTAGGTCTTTAGCTTCTAGGGTTTGTCTCCATTTTTTAATAGCAAACCATTTTATAAATTCACCTCTCAAAAAGCATTTAATAGCTCCCCACTCCATAGATGGTGATTTTGTAGAACTGCAATTTATATCTATGAAAGACTCTAATGCAGAAAGTATGCTGTCTGTAATTTTCTTATCTTTCAATAATTGGTTATTGAGTCTCCACTGAGTATTAGTTCCCCAGTTGAAAGACAAAGAGACGTGGCAGGTCACTATGGAAAGATCGGACCCTATACCCAGTTCCAGCCTGCTGTCCATTAAACCTTGAATCAGGGATTTGCTCATCCAAAAATAATCAAGGAGTGATGCAGAGCCATGGACTGCCAAGTGGAAGGTAAATTCTTTTGCAGTGGGATGCAGGGTTCTCCAGGGGTCGCAGAGGCTCAGGTGGTCTGTTAGATCTCTATAGGCTTTCTGCACTGGAGAAAGTCCTCTTGTACTAGATCCAGGTGATTTATTCATGATGGGATCAAAAGGAAGATTCCAGTCTCCCCCAATAATCATTGCGATATGAAGGAAGGGTGACAATATGGAAATTAGTTCTATAAAAAAGGATGGTGAATCAATGTTGGGGACATAAGCACTATCCACGAGAATTGTGGTAAAGTGGATCGTACCAATAGTGAAAACATACCTACCCCCTTTGTCTCTGATACATTGTTGAAATACAAATGGAAAGGTCCTGGACAAAAGGATAGCTACTCCTTTGCTATTTCTCGAGTCACCTGCATCAAATACTTGACCCACTTGATGTTGTCTCATAAGAGTCTCCTCTGCTTGCAGGAGGTGAGTTTCCTGAAGTAAAATTATTTCACAGTGGAAAATGTTTAAATGTTTTAGAAGATGCATACATTTAAGAGGGTAAGGGATTCTTTTTCTTATGTTTTTACCATTCATATGAAAAATGATGCTTTCATACGATAAAAGATTCTGAACTTATTTTTTTCCTTGATTCTTTTTTCGTATGAAGGAATCCTTTTTTGTATGTTTTTTTGTTCATATGAAAAAGGATGCCCTCATACAAAAAAGAATTTGGACTTAGGCTTTTTTTCTGAATCTTTTTTGTGTGAGGGGATCCTTTTTTAATTTTTTTTATTCATACAGAAAAGGATGCCCTCATATGAAAAAAGATCTTGGACTTCGTTTTCTGCTGATTTTTTTTTTCATATGAAGGCATCCTTTTTTGTACGGGTGTTTTGTTTGATATGAAGAAGGATCCCTTCATACGAAAAAAGATTGTAAACTTAATTTTGCCCCCACATTTGATTTTAAACAAGCCATCACTCCCTAAATATTTGGACTTAAGGGACTATCTTTATATCAAAACAAAGGTCTTAATGAGTACTACAGGAATAACACATAATCACCAAAAGTTTAGGGACATATTAATTCCCATAGGATAACATTGTTAATTTAGCAAGCCATACAACAAAGGAAAGAAATTGCTGTTTTGGCAGAAATGGAAGCAAAGGAGCCAGAAGGCCCAGTGCTTCCACAGGCAAATGAGCATATGATTATACTATCTGAAAATGTAAGGAAGTTAATTGTGAAAAACTTTGCTAATGCACTAGTTAGGGTTAAAGTTCCAAAAGTAGGGACATATGGTGTTAGGGTTCTCAACCAATATCCCACCCCCACCCACCAGGCAGCAACAGGAATATTACAGTTTGACCTCTCCTGCATCTTCATAAATAAAGCATGGGGTGTGCCTTGGGGTTGTCAACCCTAACACTCACCCCATTCTCATATACTGTACTGTACACATCTTAGCTTGTTTACTGACAGAATGGGGTGTACGTTAGGCTTACCAATCTCAAGGAACACCCCATGTCTGATATTCAAAGATGCAGGAGAGGTCAAACTGTAATTTTTTTTCCTGTTGCTGCCTGGAGGGTGGGGATGTGGTGTTAGGGTTTACACACACACACACACACACACACACACACACACACACAGTACCTTACAATATTATTTTGCTACAGAGTGCTGCAGAGGTTTGCTGTTTGGTGTAGGAAACAATGTAATTAAATGGCAATTAAGCCCATTTCTCATGCAGTATTTTGTGAAATGTTATTTATTGAAAGGTACTGCAATGTATCCTCACTGGCTCTGCTATATATTTTTATGTCAACTTGAGAACAAATAAAGCATTTAGGCAGAGTTTGTTTTACACTTTTATTCTAAGAGCAATGCTCATTTGATGCATGCTGCCAGCAAAAGCCACTGAAATAACAAATGAATGCAATTTTAAGAGTGACCTAAATTTGTAATCTTTGAAAGAATGGATAGAGTATTGTGGGAAACAAGCATGTAGGTGGGGATGAAAATCATCCTTTAAGGGACAGGTTTGCTAAGACAATCAGTACTGCCTAAAATCTTGATGTTCCTCGGTTTTTAAGCTTATTCTCAGAAGAATGTAGAATTATCGCACAAAGTTATTTTTTTCTGAAATCTATCCTTTCAGATAAAACATTGCCCTCTAAATTGTCTGCCAGTGTCCTGAAGTATATCCTCCTAACAAGTGTTAACATACATCCTGATGACAAAACCCACATGCACTGAGGTTCCTAACAATGACAGCTATTCAATAATTGTTACTATAGTCTGCATTATCTGAGGATTGTTTGGAAACTGGAACTCTTTCACCTCATTATGGATCCTAGCAAATTTTTCATAGAAACCTCCCTTCACAGGTATCACAGAGACCTTGGTGTTTGCTAGTTAGAGAGGAGAAGAGTGGTTCAAAATAACATGCCTCACAAAATAGTATAAATAATGTAAAAACAGATTTTCCTTTGAAAGCCAAGAAAGAAGCAGTTTGGTGTAGCACATAATATAAAAGATGAACAAGCATGTTTTTGTTTTCTTTGTTCATCTATAATGCAGTTGTAAGAAGACTGATTTTATTTTAAGCATTACAGTGAATAGCTGATTTTTTTTAAATTACAGTTTATAACACGTCATTAAATAATGTAACTACATTGTGATCATAACAATATGATTTAGTAACAGTCATATTTTAAAAAAATCGAGGTATAGAGGATAATGTATGGGCAACAATGCATAATGTGTTTTTTTTATACAAGCAATGTGCCTCTTGCCACATAAACCATGAGACCCAAATGTTGTGTAAAAAAAACAAGTGACACTGTTGCCACTGTTTTATTTCACATGATTACTGGTTTTTGGAACAGAAAAAAGTGATCTTTGATATTTGAACAAGTAACAGGAACATTTGTTTCTGTAAAAGCAGTATATCTAACTTCTTTAGGTGGTTTAACTTGGATGAAACAATTGCCACTCTTTGAAAAGTATATGCTTTTGGGGGCTGTCTGCTGAAAGAGCTGGTATTCATGGTGATGTGAAAGAGGCAGTCAGGGAGCTGTATGTGTGTGAGAGAGAGAGAAAGCGTGAGAGAGAGAGAGAGAAAGAGAGAGAGATAGAGAGAGAGAGAGAGAGAGAGACAGAGACAGAGACAGAGAGTGACAGACGCAGAGAAAGACTGAGAGAAAAACATTGGCTTTTTATTGTTTATTTATCAGTCTGGCATTTTTAACTTTTTACCAATACTTTTTCCTTGTTTGGGAAATTGAACTTTTAAGTAGAAAGACTTTTACCTTTAGTCAGACTCTAGTGATTACATTGTGTATGGTCAGTACTGTTTTTCTACTGATGCTGGTGGAGGGTAATTCAAGAAGTTGTAAGTGACTTCTTGATTATAAGTACAGATTAGGCAGTGGTCTCTACCTCTGAGGAGCTGCCAGGCTGAGGTTCACCTTTCCGGTTAATTAAAATGTTATTTCCTTAGTGATGGGGACAGTTTGAGTGCTGCAGTGTACATTTAGTATGCTTATGTTTCTTTGCACAATGAGGCACCTTGGCTTTCTTTTCACCTCAAGAAATCTGAGTTTGAACATGAGGTAATGGTAGTTTACTCACTTGGTAAAGTTGATTGTGGGGGTATACATCTCTAAGGCACCCCAGTTCCTTACAACTAGGATTAAATGTCCACCTAGTAGGTTGCTGATGCACATGTGACATCATAGGTGAAATTCAAGCCAGTAGGATAGTGGTTTGGCCTGTTTGGATCAGTTTAGATGTCTTCCAAAGCTATGGTCTGAAATAAAACTGGTTATACAACTAGACTTGTGACTAGGAGTGAGATAAAGGTTCATAATATAATCCGCAATGAAGTAATTTATTCCCTATTGCTACAATCTAAGAGACTGACCAGCCTGTAAGGCATGCTGATGAAATATGTTACACCTTGATTCGAATGCAGTGGTCTCCAGGGTGGGATGAGGAGTGCCTCAGAGATGTATACCACCATAATCACCTTTACCAAGTGAGTAAACTACCACTGTCCCCTGAACCCCTCCCAGGAATGATGTACACTACATCAATTTTACTTTTTGGTTGCTCGTTAGCAATATTTATTTTGGCGCAAGGAATATATTTACATCCACAAATTTATGACTTCACAATTCCACACAAAAAATTATTTCAAAGCTTCCTGGTTCTGGCCTCTTTTGTTCTTTTGGTCATTCTTCCATCTTGGCATTCAGGGACTGGACACTGTGAATCTGGCCCCCTCCTCCACACCAGAACCAGGCTGGTTCCACCTACCTGGGCTTTCGCCCTCCAGGCCCGGACAGTTCTGAATCCAGTGGCTGGACCTATCCCCTTCCCCGTTTTACCACCACATCTGAGTTAGTTGTTCCCAGCCCATGTATCCTCCCTTCCCCCCTCCTTCCTTTCCCCCACTCCTCCTTTTCTTTCTTCCACTGCCCCTCCTCCAGCTTGCAATGGACAGAGGGGCTCCACCCTTGCAGGCTAGTACATGAAACCTTTGCTGACTATCTTGCTCACTAGTTCCCATATAGGCCTTAGGAATAGGCACATCCCAAATTCCAAAAGGTGGACCCCATGAGACCTGTACTCCACAAGCTGGTCAAAGGAAATGTCCTTGTGCTGAAGGTGCACCCCTCTATTTCTATTACTGCCCTTGCCACTCTTCTATTCAGATGTTTCCTGACTTTCTTGCTCAGTTGGATGTATTTAACCCCCCTCCAAACCCTCCAGAAGGTGATGTCAGACCAGCTGATTGTCACCCTTGGCCGCCACCCTCTCAACCTCTGCAAGTCCCCCATGATGTCCTGCCCCAATGCACCCCATGGCAGGCCCCCCAAATCATTGTCCCCAGGTGTATTATAAGGCAATTCGGCATGCCCCATTGAAACTTTAACTCCTTCATCAGAGGCATGAGCTCCACCCACCACATCCCCCAATGCCTTTCCACAGCACCTTGGTATGCTCGGTATTATATTGCAGCTCTGTTCCCCTGGAGGTGGTGACCTCAAATCTTTCAGCCCAATATATGAAGGAATGCCCCACTATACAGATTTTCCTCTTGGAACCTGCCATGGAAAACAAGGTAAACAATGTGAGTTGCTGTGGTGAACACCTGACATGCCTCCTATAGCAGCTGGACTTCCAGTACCCCACCTTCTTTACTTCCACCACTGCAGCCCCTTGCTCTGCTGCCTCCATGGCTGCCCTGATCTGAAAAGAATGTGGGGAAAATTCACTTGGATCTTCCCTGATGAATGCCAGGGCCCTCTTGAGTACAGCCCCCACCTGATACCCTGTCACCTGGGAGCCATCCCCACGTCAAAACAAAGACCCCCAGTTCTCCCTCGAGTGCTCCCATATGCCTCCAGTGCACTTACAGCACAGCAGGTGGACTGTGGTTGCCTCACCAGTGACACGTGGTTCCTTTCCCCCTCTGGTCCATTTTAGATCTGGCCAGGGTAATGACTACCCTGTCTCATTCCCATAGGACATCTTCATGCTGCAAAGCCTGCTCTGCAGCTGCCTTTTGTGGGGCCACCACTTCCCCCACCTGGAATGCCCATGCAGCCATAACCGCAAACAAAGCCCAGAGCAACATCCCCTCTTGGGCTGAGGTGCATACCTTTTGGGTTGCCCATAAAACCTTTTCCAGCAGCTGCCCTCTTATGGGGCACCTCCTATCTGCCCTGGTCACCTGCCCCCTCTGCCAACCTGACACCATGCGTTTTATTGTGCTGCTGGCCCCAACATCGGGCCAGCTCCTGTCCTGGCATACCCAGCTGATGCCAGCTAAGTGCACAACCATTGTGATGTGGGCTAGCCCTTCTTCCCACTGCTCCACCACAAACCTCCTTACCTGCTCGTCCTGGGCCGGTTCATCTCTGTGCCACCCATACTTCCTCCTGAAATCCTGGAACCTCATCCACCCTGCCTCGCAGGCCCTCAATGTGTTTGCTGACCAGGAGCCCCAGTACAGTGCCCTGGCTCTGTCCCACCAGCCATCCACAACTGGTCCAGGACCCTGGTCCTGTGTGGCACTGACTGAGGCCTCAGCTCCCGAAACCTGTTGAGCTGTAAACAGGAAAGACTATCAGCCACGTTGTTCCTCAGTCCCTCAATGTGCTGTGCTTTGAAAGATATGTTCAGTCACAGCCCCAACAAAACCAGGTGCCTGAGCAGCCTGCCCACCATCTACATCCTCCCTCCTTGCCTATTAATGACCTCCACCACCCCTTTGTTATTGCACCAAAACAAGATGCGCTTCCCCTGCATCCTGTAGACCCACACTTCTAGTGCCACCCATATCAGGAAGATTTCTAACAATGTGATATCCTTCAATACTCCCCCTTTTTCCCATGATACCAGCCAAGGTTCTGACATCCATTCCCCTTGAAAGTATGCCCCCTTTCCCAGGGCACCCGAAGCATCTGTAAACAGTTCCAGGTCTGAGATCTGTTCCCAGTCTTCCTGCCAAAATGTCACCCCATTGTAGCTGTAGAGGAACTCCTCCCATATCTGGAAGTCCTCCCACACTCCTCTTGACACATCCACCCAGTGGTGTGGCAGCCTAGCCTTCCCCATGGCCCTTCCCAGTCTCCTTGTGAATGCTCTGCCTGGGCTGATGGCCTTGCAGGCAAAATTAAGGTGCCCCAGCGGCTGTTGTATTTGTACCAGTGGCACCCTCTGCCCCCACATAACCTGGGCTAGTTGGTCTTTAAGGCACACCACCTTGTCCCTGGAAAGCCAGAAACTGCCCTCCTCTGTGTCCACCTCTATTCCTAGGAAGTCCAACTTCTGAGAAGGGCCTTCCATCTTACCCTGTGCCAGTAGTATACCTATCTGTCAGCACATCACCTTAAAATCCTGCATATCCCCTGTGCCTCAGCCCTGGATTCCCCAATTAGGAGGAAATCGTCGAGGTAGTGCACCACCCTCCTATGCCCATACTTGACACCGAACGCCCATTGCACCCATGTGTTGAACACTTCAAAGGTGGAACAAGCCACTGAGCAGCCCTTGGGCATGGCCTTGTCAAACTACATGCCCCCTTGAAATTGGAAACCCAGTAGGTCCCAATCCTTGGGCCAGACCGAAAAGAGTCAAAATGCCGACTCTATATCCATCTTCACAAGCCATGCCCCATCAAGAGCCCTGATCAGCACTATGGCCTGTTCCAGAGAGGTGTACGACACCACCTTAAGATGATCAGGTATGCCCTCACTCACTGAAGAGCCCTCAGGGTATGATAAGTGATGGATCAAGCGGAATTCCCCTGCTGCCTTCTTGGGGACAATACCCAAAGTGAAAACTTGTAAATGCTCACAAGGGGAGCCCCCAACGGGCCCTCCACCCTGCCTGCCCTGATTTCCTTCACTATCTTGACCACAACCATCTCCTCCTTCCCCTTTACTGACCCTAGATTTTTGGCCCACATCCCTGTCCGCCCCTTGAAACCCCAGTGGGAAACCTGCCCTGAGCAGTGCAGCTGCCTCCTTATCTGGGTAGTCTGTGGTCCATTCCTCCATAACTGCCATGGAGATGGGAGCGCACGCCAGTGCGTAACCCCAATGCCCTATACTGGGCACCCTATTAGTGCCATCCTCCTGGAGTGTAGTGCTGCCCTCTATGGCTGCCCTCCAGCCCCTGCCCTGTCTCCTGGGCACCCCAAAAGGACTGTTTCTTGTACTATCCCCCATGCTGTCTGCCTCTGTCCCCCCCTTGCCGGCAGTTGGAGACCGGTGTGTGACCCCCTGCACTTGGAACAAGTGTGTCAGAACTTACAGTTGCCCCATGTGCAGGTGGCCTTGTTGTAGCCCCAACATGTTCTGGATCCTGTGGCAGGTGTGGCCTTCCTTGACTGCTCACCCCTGGCCCTGCCCACTTCCCCAGAGAGGGTTCTTACCCAAAACTCCGAGTGGGTACAGTCCCATCTCAGATCCCCTTTGGCTGCCATCCTCTTCCAGAATGCTTCGTCATACTTGAGCAAACCATACCCAAACTTTGCCTTGTACGCCTCCCTGACAATGGACTTGTACGTCCATCATTAGGGGGATGGCGAACTCCGACTGCTTCTCCAGCAACAATGCATTGTAAATGATGAAACCCCCTTGCCAGTTTTCAATGGTCTTCCCCTTGTACTTCACTTCCTCTGTCTTGTGGCCTACCACTGCCAGGGCCACTGCCATTCTGAACTTCCTTACCCGACTCCTTCTGTTCATACTTCATTGCCGTGTCCTTGTCCACTAGTCCAAAGATGTCAACACACTCCCGCTTCCAGATTTTTTCCTTGATTGACCCCGGGACATGGTCCCTGACTTAGCAGCCAGGAGGCACCTCTTACAATTTCTGGGCTGCCTTCTTGCCCCCCCTTTTTTGCCCCTGCCCCCCTTCCCTTTAAGGTCTGCACGGCCTGCTCCATCTTTTCGATCCTTGCATCCCCATGTTCCCCAGCAACCCCTCTAAATATTCCTTTAGACTGTTCCCATCCGAGAGATCCATGTCATTCTTACCCCCATCCAGGCTCCAATCATCCGGCTCTCGTGTGGGCAGAGGTGTGGTATGGGTACGGTGCCTCCCATCTGGGCCTCTTGCCCCTTTTTCCCCTGCCCAGGCACTCCTCTCACTCCTTCTGCTTTCGCAACACCTCCTCTTCCACCTGCCTCTGTTTTGCAGTTGCCACCAGCTCTGACATTTGCCCCATCAGCTTAGATGCTTCCTGCATTAATATATCACTGGCAGTTGGGCTCGCTTGGGTGCCATGTTGATTCCTATGTCTCTATAGGCAGAGGGGTAAGAAAACAAATGTTCATCCATGCATACCAACAATGAGACTACCCCTTTTTTCCAGGTACACCAAGGACCTTCAGGGTCACCTCCTTCCAAGAGCCCCTGGGGCTGGGCCACTCCTCGTCCTGCTTCTTAGTGCCCACTGTGTGCAGGCATCCCAACTGACTTCATGCGCTATAGTGGCCCCATCCCCTGGGACACCAGACCCATGCTGCCCACAGGCTGAGCTACCTGCCCCCACCCACTATATTGTGTTATTCCCAGCCAAGCTGTGCGCCTGTACTCGGTCCCACTCTCTTCCCTGTCCCCCATACCCCTGGATGACCTGTGCCTTCTTGCCACCCCCACATATTGTGTGCCCCCACATCCTTCTTTGTTAGGCCAGCACCCTGGCCTCAATCTGCATTGCCATATGCCCAACACCCTATGCCCCGAAACCTCTTCTGGCTTCTTTTAATAACAATTACATTTTCTTTTTTTTGCTTTCTCTTATCTCTTTTTTTTTGATCCACGCCCCCCCAGAACCCTGCAATCTCCTGCTCCATCACCCCCCAACTATTAATTTCCTTCATGCTGTACCTCCTGGTTGCCACCCACATTCATCCCCCTTAACACTAGCCTGCATTGCCCTACAGAAGTTGCTATGCACCTCCTGGGCCCTGCCTGCCCAGTACATGTCTTTCCTTGGTCTGTTTTTTTTTGTGCACCCCAGATAGGCGTGCTGAACAGACTCAAACATGTGCCGCCCGCTGCACCATACACCTACCAGAGACCGCACTCCCATCCCACTGGCCCATCCTGCCAAGCCCAAGCCAAAACCATATTTGCAGGCCTAGAGAACCATGCCTGTAGGCCCCCCACATGGTGCCAAAATTCTGCTTGCTCATAAGCCCCCCCCACAAAATCAGTGTAGCTGCTGCGCCCTTCCCTGACAAGAAAAAACACCCACATTGAAAACTGCACCACTGGCACACCTTTGGCCCACCATAAAAAAAAACAAGGTGCCCAGGCACTGCCTGTCCACCCACACCCACAGAATCAATGGGGCCATTTGTCCCCAATCACCCCCGGTATTCTTTCATGCCCACAAGATGCACCAGCTACTTCTATTCCTTACTACCCCCCCTGCAGCAGAGAGACAAAAGAAAACAACCAGTCCTCCACTGGGCTAGGCTGCAAACATGCCACGTGGCCTCCAGATCCTCAACATCACTGATGAGACAGCCGAGAGGGGCCTCCCTTCTAATTGCATACTGATTCTGCAGGCACCTCCTTAGAAAACCAGCCAGCAAACACAGACCATGCCTCATGGAGCCTGCCCTCTGGATCTCCCTTGGCAATGCCATTGGAAGCACCACTCCCCTCACACTCTGCTTACAGACTACAACTGTAACTACAGCCAATGGGAAATCCCCCTCCTACCACCAGCAGCATGCTCTTTGCGCAGGCCTCCAACTTTCTGAGCTCAGAAACACATGCAAAATGCCACAACCACCCACAATGAGCTCTGCCACCGTAAACCATTCACCTGAAATAGTGAGCGTTCCAAGAGAACCAGAAAATATCGTGGGCCTGTCCGCTACGTCCTCACTGCTCGAGTCCTTTTCATCATAACCACACCATGATAAACCAAACAACAACACCCTTCATGAGCTCTGCAGTTTATAAAAAAAACCTCCTACTACTCTAGGCAAAATCACTGTGCAGGCCCTCACTTTCCATGGATTGCAGCAACTGAACCAACATAAAAGACCCATGGCCCCTACCTCACCCTAGAAACCACCATTCAGCCAAACAAAAACCAGACCTAGTGAAAGTTCTAGTGCCATTGAAAGGAACGTGGACGTGCAGGCCACCTGGAAACTGCCCAGGACTTCCTTTAAACATGCTAGCATCTGAATATTGAGACCACAATGCCTCCATGAACTCAATAAACTTTATACCAAGGCCTGATCAGCAACAAACCAACCCTGTTTTTTTTTTTTATTTAACCATCCACATTTTAACATGTATGGAAAACCAATACACCCAAATAAAAAACCATGAGCTAAACACACTGGGCCACTATGGCCTCAAAGGCCTAGGTGCCCCAATGTGCCTTACCTGTTGCTTGCCATCAATGTGCCAAAATCTTAGACTTGCCAAAAATTCCCAGCAAAAAAGGTCACCCTGCTGAGTCCTGGCCTAATATACCCCTACAGGACCGCTGGTCAGGACCCCCCTGGGGCTCTGCCCCCAGCCAATCCCTTGGGCTCTGACATCCCCCTGTCACCAAGCTCAACCCCTTCTCTTCTACCTGCTCCTCCTTCCCCTTCCCCCACCCTTCCCACTCCTGTGCTTCTTCCTGGCAGGGGTTGCTGGACAACCTGGCTTGCCTTTTAGTGGCAAGCCCCATTGTGGGGATTAATCTCTGAGGCACTCCAGTTCCTTATATCTAGGGTTATAAGAAGCATTGCCTGGAAGAGATGGCTGGGGAGACAAATTGTGTTTGGATGGGTGTGAAATGGCTGCTAGGAGGAATGAGTGGCTGAAACTGGTCTTGTGTTTGGACAATATATCAAGTCTATAGTGTCTAGTGAAAGTATGTATTGAGCTAAATGTGGCTGCTGTGAAGATCTCCTCTGGTGGCCCATGTTTCTCTTGGCCCAGGAGGTAGCAATAGCCCTGGTGGAATGGGTTATAATGTTCTTGGGCAGAGTCTTTGAGCTTGCTTATAGGCCTCCTGTATGGCCAATTTTAGTTAGAATGCGATTGTGTAGTGAGACACAGCTTGGCCCTTTTTACATCCCTGGAAAATAATGAACAGTCTATTTATCTTGTGGAGGTCATGTGTTCTGTTTAAGTATATGCTGATGGCTCCCTTCATCCCTAGGGTGAGTAAGCATGGCTCTACATCTGTTATCATTTCAAGCAAGGTCACTGGTAGCTCTATTTATTTGGCTTGTGTGGAAATCTGAGGCAACTTTAGGTAACAATGAAGGGATGGCTCTTAATGTCACTCTTTCATCTTGTCCAGTTAGGTATGGGTCCTACAATATAAGACCTGGAGCACCCATTCTTTTTGCTGAGCATATAGCTGTCAGGAAGACTGTCTTCAGATTTACCTACTTGAGGTATACTGAATGTAGGGGTTCAAAGGATGTTGTAATCATTGCTCTGAGGACATGGTTTAGGTCCTAATGTGCGGTGACATGTCTGACCTTGGAGCAGATGTATGAAGCTGCCTTTAGAAACTGTATGACTTCTGGGTGAACAACTGGGGGTGTATTATCTATTTTCCTGGGTTCATGTCATAATGGTGATTGCAGAATAGAGATCACCGTTACGGTAAGTGTACATCACTGAAAATGAATTTGGTCGATGCACACTTACAGCAAGGATAAAAGGGCACCTGAGACCTATGGGTGGTTTTATTAATCCTCGGTCTGCCTCCACACCCCTACTAATGGATTCTCAACTGCAGGGGTGCATGTTGAGGGTGAAAACTTGTATAATACAAAGCTGCCCACCAGCAAAGAAAAATATGCCACACCAGACCCGAACCCTGCACCTCCCAAGTGACCACCCACCCCACCACTCTAGTGGTCCAGATCAGCAGCTACCCACCACCTCTCCCACATACCTTCCCTCCCTTCCCCCCCACACATGCATGTATATGTGTGTACATCCATTTGCCCTACCCCAGTATCTGCTTGCTACCCTTCCAGGTAGCCCTGTACACAGGTGCTGTGATTGAGTCACCCTTTTTGTAAGCACTCAATCATGGTTGTCCTGTACACGGTATACCATTTTCCTGCATGAAATTCCTATAGTGGCCAACTGGACTCTTAGTGAGGATGGTGATAGTCCCTTCCCTAGTCCCTCCTGCAGGAACAACAAGATGTCCACAATGGATGTGTGTTCTGGTACTAGTAAGGCTGTGGGAAATTAAACTTCCCCTGGTGGAATTTTGGCCAAAGTTGGAATTTCATTTTTGGAAATTTCAAATGCACTTTGGCTACCTTCATGGAAATTCTGACTTAGAATGATGGAATAAATGTATGACTTGTGGGCTATTGTATTGAA
This sequence comes from Neoceratodus forsteri, assembly GCA_016271365.2. NCBI lineage: Eukaryota > Metazoa > Chordata > Ceratodontiformes > Ceratodontidae > Neoceratodus > Neoceratodus forsteri. Next base: position 847,243,143 of record CM028135.1, on the reverse strand, counting down.
ATGTGAGCCACTAAACTGTGGAATGAATGTATAAATTGTGGATTATGAATTATACTGCAGAAAGAAATTCCACAGAACTGATCACTGAACTGTGGAATGATTATGTGTATTGCAGAATGATCTATTAAACTGAAATAAAATTCCTCTGCTCTGTCATTCCGTAGTTCATGTCTATTATTCTGCAGTGCAGCCAGAAAATTCTGATCAACAGGGTAAAATTTGCCAAACACATTTGGAAAATTCCACTCTTGCCAAAAGTGGAAGTTTGGAAAATTTCATGAAATTTACAAAATTTTGTGAAAGTTCAATGAAAATGGAATTTGCAACTTCCACCTAGCTCTAGGTACTACAGACTTATCACCTCACCACTTCAGGAAAATCACCTAGTTTCTCTTGTATTTTGTAGTTATGGAACTCCTTGACAGTGTTAGTGTGTTAAAGACTGATTGATGGTGTCCTTCCTTTACCAATCTGTTCCTTTCAGAGGACAGTCCATCAACTTGAGGTTCTGGGGGCTGGGATGATAGAACAGCCCCTCTTGTAATAGGTCCTGTCTGGCTGGGATTCTACATGGGTGGACCATTACCATGGCAACTACCATCGTGAACCAGGACCTTCTTAGCCATCAGGGAGAGATCTGTATGACTTTTGCTCTGGATGGATGAATCTCCCACAGTACTTGTGAATTTCGGTGATGCACACTCATGGCGCAGAGCAAGAGGGTGTCCAGGATCTAGGAAATTTTATTTAATGCACCACGCTTGACCCGAACCCTGAACCCTGCACCTCCCAACTATCCATTCTCATCACCATGCTACTGGAACAGCTCGGCAGCTGCCTGCCACTCCCACACATACCTTCCCTCCCCTGCCTCTCCTCCCGAGCGTGTGCGCACACATGTATACATATGTACTTCCTGTCACCCTACCTCACCCACCCCGGTATCAGGTCACTCCCCTGTGTGGTAGTCCTGAACACAGGCACCGTAATTGAGTTGCCATTTTTGTAGGCACTCAATTGCAGTCACCTTGTTTATGGGTTATCTGCAAAAACTAAGTTGTACTCGAAATACTACTGTCATCTCCAGCATGTTGATCTGGAGCTTGGATTCTGCCAAGGAACATTTGCCTATACAGACTGTTGACCCATGGCTGCACCCCAGCCTGTTAGGCTGACATCTGTGTCTATGACTATCTTGTGTTGCATTTCCAGTACTAGGCCCCTGGTCAGGTTGACCCTGTTTGTACACCACCATAGGGATATCACCACCTGTGATGGTTCTTCCAGAGTTGCTAATGAATAAAGATCCAGGTCGAGCCCTTTTTGTATTACCAGCAGTAGAAGTTGCCCCATGTTCCATCAGGCACAGAGGCTAGGTTGATGCAGGACATAATCAGACCTATGACTCTGGAGACTTGTTCCATTGTCAGTTGTCTGGACTTTTGTAGGGTGTGTACATGCTCTATAATGTTGTTGATCCTCTTTTCTGATGGCCTTACTATCCCTGTCTATGTATATATCAGTGTCTCCAGGTGTTCTAATAACTGACTGGGCATGAGACTATTTTTATGGTGGTTTATTACCCATCAATGTTGGTGCAGACATTGCACTACTGTTTGTGTCAGGCTGGACACCTGTTGTGGGGATCTCGACCTGATGAGCCATTCATCCAGGTATGGGATAACTTGGTGCCCTGCTTCCTCATCTTGGCCACTAGGATGATAGATACCTTCATGAATGCTCTGGGGGCTGAGGTGAGTATAAACAGTAACACCTGGTACTGGTAATATTTCCTCAGGATGTGGAATCATAGAACTTTGAATGTGTCGGTATGATTGGGATGTGGAGGTAGGTGTCCTCAAGTCTATGGAGGTGAGATAGTCCCTGAGCGGGTGGTCCTCCGGGTTGACCTGAAAGTTTCCATCTTGAATGGCTTGCATAGTACAGAACGATTTAAGAATTTGAGATCTAAAACTGGCTGTATTTCACCTGTTTTCTTGGTGACTGAAAAGAAAATGGAATAGATCTCCTTCCAGCAGAGACAGTGGAAGCAAAAACAGTGGAGGGGTTCAAAAACGCCTGGGATAGGCACAAGGGACTCATAAAGGAAAGGAAGAGGTGGAAAAGACAGTGCCCTAGACCAAGAAGGGTCTGTATAAAAGCAATCACAATGAAAATGGGAAAACTGGATGGCCCAAGCGGCCCTTATCTCCCATCAATTTCTATAGTATGTTTCAATGACTAAAGTTCAGCCAGGATGAGGTTTTGTTTGGGATCCAGATTCCAACTCACTTCCGATGATTTACAGTTTGATGACTAAAGGATCCAGTTGAACTGGAAGTTATAATTTATTCTTACTTACTAAAGAATGAAATAGGAAGCATTACTGCATCTTACACTAATCCTAAATACCTTCTACTTACTCCCTATTCTCTGGACCTTCATTTTCCCAATTTTGATTATCCCTTTACCCTTCTACCATTTTCTGCTCTTCTCTTTCCCCTATTTGTCTCTTGCTGTCTCATTGCCCCTTCCCCATACTCTTATACCTCATTCCAGCAACTCTTTCTGTTCTCCCACTCTTTTCATTGTTACTTTGCTTTCTGTAATTATTTTGAGTTGTACCTGCACATTATCTGTCTTGTATCCCTTGCACAGTTAGCATTGTTTTTACATCTGTTACCCTGGTTTCTATGTATGGAACCTAAGTAAGCTGTACTTGCACACTACTTATTTTGTACTACTGGTTTTGTTACCACTGTTGTTGAATCTGTCATTGTGATTGTTAATTCTGTGTACCTTCTATGTATGTTAGTCCTTCCAGGACTGCCTCAATAAATAGCTGTCTCAGTGGTGCAATCTTGCTACAAATAAAAATTAATTTAATTAAATTACATGTTATTTATAGAATAAGATTGTCCAAATTGTATTTTGTATAGTTCCTTCTTAAAACTCAGAGCACATTACATACTAAATAAATAAATAAATAAAATTGTTTACAAATAAGTGGCAGTATAACATAAGCCACATTGTACAAAATTATACAGTAAGAACATCTCTGAAATGTCAGATGATGATACTGTAGGTCCTTGGCAAGTCAGATCGAAGGGCTGCTTCCTAACCTTGGCTTTAAAGCTTCTCTCTGTGGTGATTTTGCACAGATACATCATGAAGGAGTGCCACTCAACTGAAACTACTACAAAGTATGTACTACCTTTGTCTTTTACATCCTCATGTCAAGTTTCATGAATCTAAAGCTTTTTATTTCATTCATATCACTAAAATCGCACTTCATTTCTATGGGACAGCAAAAACTGTCCTTAAAACTTATTAGCAATTATTTTGATTAGGCTAAATTATTTTTTTAAATATTGTGCCAACTGCAAATACTGCATCAGCAGTTATGATATTCCATAATGTATTTTAAGATGAAGCATCTCTGTCAATTTCAGAGATTCACAATCAGTTTAAATTATGTCCATTTTGATCATCTTGAGAAACTACACCAATCAAGATGTATCTGCTCTTCATTATTAAGGGTTTTGCTAACATTTACTTTTCAAACAGAATTATAGATAAAAAGCTTCATGAAATGGTACTGCATACAATGATTAGGGTTGATTTTAATTTAATAAAAGAGATATACCTAGAAATGAACATCTAAACCAAAATGCTATCAGTGGTGTATATGTATGTGTATAGTGTGTGTGTGTGTGTACATATGTGCTACTTTGCGTACCATCACAAATTGCCCAAGACACCTTGGGTGGTAAGATATGGTACTGGGTCACTTACTCTATCATGCTGCCACCAAGCTGGTTACAACTCTCTCAGGGCTGCTCTTTTCAAGTCCCACCACACACCTCTGCTCATACAGAATAAGGCCAGGCTCTTGTTTATGCATTACAAGGCCTCATGGGCATAGGATTCCCCTTAATTGCTCTAGGCAACCTCATCTTCCTGCTCTGTACGAAACACAGGTTTTACTTTTTACGACTGCAGGGTAGAACTCTGCAGATGTCTTGCTATCACAGTAGAAAAATGGAGCTCATCATATTGTGAAGGGGCTTCATAAAATTGGAGTTGGATTACAATCACTCCACTACAGCAATCTGGTGTGTCCCCATACTGCATTATTTTTTCTATGTCTGGAAAAAAAGCATTTTTTCTTTCACTTTGACAGGACTTGCATTATAATGTGCATGGGATGAAGTTGGAGGAGGGCGATTAAGAAGAAGCGTGAGGAAGAATTTCTTCACAGAATGGGTGGTGGACAAGTGGAACACCCTGGAAGTGGTGGGGGCTGAAACAATCACAAGATTTAAGAATGCATGGGATAGACATAAAGGAATTCTGAAGGTTAAGGGTAAGGGGCAACAGACTTCTAGGAAAACATAAACTGAACTTACAAGCTCAAATGGGCAGACTGGGTGGGCCATAGGCCCTTATCTGCTGACACTATCTATGTATCTATGTACAGTATCTATGTATCTATATGGTTACTAGCTTCAATCTGAGAAGTATTCTATTTCAAGAAAGATCTATAGCTGATGGTCTTTGGTAAACCTGTCAACTTATCAGTGTTTCCCAGCCATAAACTGTAACTGAGATTGAGTAATGAGGTTCAGATTTCAGAACACAGAGTGCTATCAGTTCAGGAGATCTGCAAGAGTTAAAAAAAAGGACAACAGTAAATAACACACTAACTTACTCAAATCACTTAATTCGTTTTTGATATTGGTTATTCTGGTTGTTGTTTATATTTTTGAAATGAATTGGTGAAAGTTAGTACAACAAAGAAAGGTAATAATGGGATGTTGCATGCAGGCAGAGACAAAGGGCTCTGTGTGTATTTCCTATGTAGAATGTGTGTGTGTGTGTGGCGCATGCGTGTGTGTGTGTATCTGCATGGCACTCTGTTAACCCTTTCCTGATCGTTAACCTTTTCCTAGTCAGTTTGCAAATGGCTGAAATGCTATATTGTAGTGGCGTGCACTGTTCAGAACATATGTGAGTGAGACATTGTTATATTCTGTATGACTTGGATTTTATAGAACTATGTGTATGTATGAATGTGCTTTGTATGTTATGGACCCCATTATAAATGAGTCTAACCACTCAACTGGGGCATCCTTTTCTTTGTACTTGTAAGGAATAAACTTTTACAAACAAACACACATGTGTTTTAGTGTGTCACAGTGCTTATCCTAAATACAATAAAAGTTAGTTAGATGTATAAGTAAATAAATGCCATATAAGCTAGTGTATGTGTTTTAGTGTGTGTGCAGTAGTAGTAGTAGTAAAATATTTTATTCATTACATGAATCAGATACTTAGTTGAGCAAAAGCTCATTTTCAATGAGGTCCCATACATTCACACATAGTAAATACAATTACAAAGGTTGTCAAAGTTTCTTACAGTGTTACACATATAGAGGAAAGAAAGTAATTTTGTAACAGTGCAGACACTAAAGATGTTATCCCAGGTAATGATATAGTAATATAATTTACTTCAATCAATTAGCTTAATAACAATATCATCCTGTGTCTGATGGTAAACAACAAGGCAATGATTTGTTTGACTGTTCTAAGTGCCATTTTTGATGTAATGTAAACTAATAAATTTGTCTACTGGTCTGAAGTAGATTGGAATGGAATTCCAAAGTTTAGGGTCTCTGTAACAAAATGTCTGGCAATGCTCTGTGTGAGTAGACAGTGCACTGCTATGTTATGCTGGAATATATACTGTATATGTATGTGTGTGTATATGTATTGGTCAGTGTTTGTGTGTATCACAACAGTTAAAAATGTAGTTAGGTGGCTCAGTGGTTAGCGCAAAATTGTTAGTCTACATTCCTCTGCTATCTAGATTAGTTTCAGCCTTATGGATTGTTGATTTAAATGAGATATTGAGCAATTTTTTTCAGAAATGTTCTCTTCAGGCTCTGAGGGACATCAGTGGTTCGGGGGGGCACTAGACACCAGGGCAAGCACAACTACCTAGGAGGAAGACCATTGGAAGGTAGGGGGTGCCACTAGATACCAGAGATGAACTGCAGTGTTATGGGGTTTGGCATGGGAGGGTCGGGGCACCATTAGACACCAGAGATACATAAATTATTTATGTGGAGAGGAATCATAGGTTGGGGTGTGCCACTAGACACCAGGGAAAGAAATATTACAGGGACAACAATCATAGAAAGAGGGTACTGTCATGGAAAAAAATATATATATATATATATATATATTCTTTGCAAAAAAACTATGTTTAATGCATCTTTTAGGGTTAAAGCACAAGTCAGGAAATGAGAACATTAGGGTTGCCCTAATCCTCCACAGACTGATAGACAATGGGGTGTGTCATTGGGGTTGTGAGGCACAAATCTCACCCCATTCCATGTGCAAGCAGGTGGACATGCTACAGTAAAGGAGAATGGGTTGAGATTTAGGCCTCACAACCCCAGTGACACACCTCATCGTCTGTCAGTCTGTGGAGGATGGTGGGTGGAGGGGCTAGGGGGCAACCCTAATGTACTCATTTTCTGAATTTTTGTACTTTAACCCTACATGATGCATTAAATGTTATTTTTTGCAAAGAATTTCCTTACTAGTGAGAAAGTGTATTATAACTACCAAAAACATGTATTGGTGGGAGCTGGGCCCAAACCAAGTTGCCCATATGCATAGCCAGGTTGCTGGAGGTCAGGCAGGGGTGAAGGATGGAGCATCCTGTGGACTGCTCTGCTGCCCTGGGGGAGAGGATGAGACATGGCCGGTGGTCGATGGACCACTAGCAGAAAAGCAGGAGTAGTGCAGTAACAGGTTGTCCAGTTGTTCTGTGGGTGGGGTGGAAACTGGACATTACTGTAAGTCCCACCCCTCAAAGGGAGGAAAGCACCAGCAGTTCAGGATAATGCTGCCCCGGTTTTGCCTCTATGACTGTCCACCGCTGTTCCCTCCACGACTGAATTACAATCTGAGGCACCACCATAGGCCCCAAACCCGACCCTGGGGTGGTAAGCAATTGGTATAGCAATGTCAGCGATGCTGACACCTTCTTCCATTGTTGATGGGCAGGCTGTGGTGTTGTGGCCCACCCAGGGAGGGAGGGTAAGCCAGTGAGTATAAGTAGATGGCACACAGCAGCCACAGGAGAATGAGGTAAGGTGACCGGAATGGGTGTTGATGGCAGTGCACCGGGAAAACTAGAATAAATGTGAGAAAAAAATATATCTCATGAACCGTTCAACCTACGGGAAATATTCCACTGCACAGGCACTGTGCAGTTTACAATATTCTTGCAGCAGCATACATCACCGAAAGATGATGTAAGCTGCCAGCAGAAAACAACAAATTTGTCATGGAATATCTCTGCAACCAATTAATTTTCCAATAGCTAAACAACATAATTGACATCAGTAGGACATCCCCTCAAAACCCTAAAAATTTCATGTAAAAAGACCAAAGCAACGCAATGCAATCCTATGGGGAAAACATCAACTTTGTCATGAAATATCTTTGCAACTAATTAATTTTCCAATGCCTAAACAAGCTAATTCACATCTCTAGGATATCCCTCAAAACCCTGCAAATTTCAAGTAAAAATGACCAAACTGTTTAAAGGAGACAGAAAATGATTTACTGGGGCTTGTAAATGTTAAATACATTATTAACAACAAGCAGTGACTTCCCTATGTCTTTGTCAGTACTGTACATATTCAAACTGTATATTTAGTGCTGCTCCATATACTGAAACTCCATTTGGATTGCTAGCCTTTTTCTTCAAATTGGAGTCAGCGGAGCTAGCTGAGAACGGCTCTCATCACTGACTCAAATTTTAGATTGTTGAAACCTGCGTGCAGGAATAGGGACCGTTTAATCAGCAGATTCATAAAAGGTTGAAGCTACACTCCTCCAGGACAGTGCAAAATAATGGCAAGGCTCAAAACCACTGTAATCTATGGTGACCACGCCCTCACTCTGTACTGCCCCCCCCAACACATGCACTCACATTGTTGCCCTAACATCTTGCCGTATATGGTGGTAACCCTCTTCAAATCGGGAGCTTAGTCTACCTTCACCCTTTTTTTTAATTAGTCCCAGAAGACTGTCATTCTAATCTGCTGAAACAATTTCTGTAGTGGCTGGCAACTTAAGGGGCTGCGGCATAGATATTGTTACAGGGGAGTTTTAGTGCACATTGATGTTGCTAAGCTCTGTGCGAGGTCAGTGGGGGCAGCAATATCAATTAAAACTGAAGGACAGTCCCTTCTAAAAAGTGACAGATTAATGTTACTCTAGTAAAAGTGTTTTTTTGTTGGGTCAGCTCAACAGTGATGATCCCACATTGACTGCAGTGACCATTTGCTTGGGATGCACCAATCAGGCAGGCCCTAAGCTCAGAGATCATTTCCAAATGGGCAAGTGCTTTCATGTTTGAAACCTGATCATCACTACTGATATGTATGCCGCTGCCCCTCAAGCAATTGTGTGCACACCCATTAATGAATAATGTATCCCTGCCCCCAACACTGATCGTCAGTGCTTTCCTGTCAACAGTTTGCAGTGGTGGGGGGGGTATGACCTATAGAACCAAGAGCCATCTCCTTGAGCTGTTCTCTCACAGTAGATAAAATAAGTGCCCAAGTGAGGATCTTTTTAGTGTGCTCCATGACCATGATGCCATTCAAGAGAGCCAGGGGAGCAAAGACACAGGTTGCCAGCCACTACAGAAGTTATTGCAGTGGATGAGAATGACAGGCTTCTGGGATGAATTAAATAAAAAGGTGAAGGTAGGCTACATTCTCAGTTTGAATAGGATTACCACTACATACAGCAAGATGGTAGGGGCATGGACAAAGAGGAGAGTGGAGACCAGAGATAGATTTTGCTAGTATTTGGACAGGTCTTTAATTTTTGAGAAGACCAGACAAGAGTGTGCACGTGGGTAGTGGGAGGATGTCAGCTGAGTGAGCTGCTCATGGTTTTCAAAAAATGATTATTGCTTTGAGGCTGTCAGCTGAAATGTTCTTATTTTTCTGATATTAGAAAGATGATGGGGCAACAGTGTGTGTGTGTGTGGGGGTGGGGGCAGTTGAGAATGAATGGGTGATCACCATATAAATTACAGTTGTTTTGAGCCTTGCCATTATTTTGCACTGTCCTGAAGGAGTGTAGCTTCAGCCTTTTGTGAAGCTGCTGATTAAACAGCTCCCAATTCCTGCACACAGGTTTCAATGGTGTAAAATCAGAGTCAGTGATGAAAGCTGTTCTCAGCTTGGCACACACTGACTCAATTTGAAGAAAAAGGCTGGCAAACCAAACAGCGGTTCAGCATTATGGAGCATCATTGTAAATATACAGTTTAATCATGTACAGTACTGACAAAGACACAGAATTGCCAACTGGTAATAGATGTTAGTCAGGCCTCCTTTAAAAATAAAAATTGCAGTATACATCAGAAATAGTCAATAGGTATTTAGTTCTTGAATGAATAGGAACAGTGCCATGCTGATTCATAAAAAGTTGCAGTTTATGTGAAGGGGTTCGGACCAGGAGCAACAAACAGATTGAATATTGCAGGGCATAGGCTGCATCTGTTCAGTCGGAAATACTTGTTGTCACTCACCCCAGAGGTTTCATTCAATGCCAAAACACATACACACAAAATGATTTTTACCCATTCCTCACAAAGAGAATGAATGGCACAAAAGTAATTGGGACAGCCCTATGTAAAAGCAGTATAAACTCTATAACACAAAACTGGCAGATCTGACTGAAATGTTACTTGTAGGGAAGTAGTGAAAACAAATCAAAATGCTACTGTAAAAAGCGGACTAAAATTAAATGTAAAACACTCTAAAGTTTAATTGAAAACTCCCAAATGGGACCGAATAAGACTTTAAAAAGTTAAAATCTAGAATGCTTGTTTAGTGTGGCATCTTGTGGAGCAGAGCAGCAGTGCGTCCTTTAAAGGGGACAGGAAAGGAATTTGGACTATGATTTGAGCAGTTGTGTGCTGCCACAGTAAAGAAACAGTATTCCTATATTTTTTTGTGTCCTGTAATCACTTTATCTGATTTATTTACTTATTGTACCTACCAGCTGTGAAGCCGATCTCCAATGTTCCGGCACTGCTTGAGGCTGCTGGATAGGATGTGTGTTCTACTGATGACGGCTTGATTTGGGTTGGGCATTCTATGCTTGCACATGGCTCTCTTGTCAAGCACGGATCAATGAACAAGATATTCATGTCAAAATGGCTTCACAGACATACACTTTCTATGTTGAAATTGAAGTTTCTGTGTTTTTATTTAAATTTTCAAAATAGATAATTCAGCTGTGTAAAGAAAAAAGCTATTTTTTCAAACTCTGTTCTGTTAGCAAGTCTCATCTTCATTAGGCTATAAAATGGGTGATGAGTTACTTGCAGTCAGTTCACTGTGTGGAATTTGCAAGTTTATTTACATGCACTACCATTGAAAGTGAAGTTGGTGTTTTCTAATCTGGACTGTGTTACCCTGCCAGCATGCAATGACTATAGTCTTGTTTAAGGCACTTTAGGATACTGTTCTTGAATTGTTTTCTTCCATACTTCTGTGTCCTAAAATGCATTAAATATAACTATGTTCATTGCAGGCTGACAGTGTATAAGTCCAGATATAAAACACTGACTTCACTTTCAATAGTAGTCATGTGTATAAACCTGCAAATGTCACTCAGTGAACCAACACCAAATAAATCATCACCCGCTTTTGAAAAGTGCTGTTGTGTATAAAAAGATACCATATAGACTACATGTGGTTCAAATGTGCTTACTCATCCCAATGCTTTAACTGTAGCTCAGATGCAGTTGGTGAAAACTGGTTTAGCGACTGATCGACCTTTATCAGTGCTATTCGGAGCAGTGGAACACCCAGACGCCTTGAAGTAATCTGAAGAATACACAGATTATGTTTCTTCATTGCAGAAACAGCAAACAGTTGCGGATTTTTATTTATATTGGGTTCAATGGAAAAGAAATGTTTAAATAGTGTTGCTTTAAAATAATATTGGTATTGTGCAGTAGAAATGAAGAACTGGATACCCACTATTAAGTAAAATGCCTTTGTAGTATAATGATGAATTAATGTATTTCTTTATACTGGGTTAGAAATAGGTTGCTTCAATAACACTGTACTTTCCAGTCCTTAAAAATCGGAGGTAGGTACCTGCCTCAATAGAGAACACCAGGACTGCATATATTATGGCCTATCCAACAAAGGCTGCACTCCAATTGTACCTGTGTGTGTTACCAGTTTTGGAAGTAAACTGACATTTTGCAGCAACTATGATTATATGTGTGGTTCTTGGAGTGCAGCCTTTGTTGGATCAGTCATACACGGTGTGGCTGCCTTGGCTTTGAACCCCACCTCACTTGGTGCAGTCGAGGACTTGTTTTTCTGCATATATTATGAGCCTATGTATTTACTAAGAAGATGCAGGAGAGAATCTGAATATTTTGTTACCTCTGAAGTTAGACGTGTGCATATGGTCAAATGTAAATTTATTGTCACATTCTTATTCATTTCAATGCATGGGTACTACTTTAAGAATATAAAGTGTTTTATCAGATGCCCCTAAAGCAGAACATGTAAGTGCCAGATCATAAAATGCTCTATATGAACTCTTATCTCTGTAATGGAAAGAATCAAGTGAGGGCACATGTTCTGTTGCATATACTTGTTCACATAGGCACCAGCACAATTTAAAGAGCAGTAAAATCCACCACAAAAGACACCCCCCCCGTCATTCTCTCTTCCCTCTCATTTCTCTTTCTCGCTCTCTCTCTTTCTCCCTTCCTCTCTCTCTCTCTCTCTCTGTGATCTGCCTTTGGATCCCCAGGAGATGAATTACTTTGAGAATCAATCTGCCTTGTTGCCAGTGCATGTGAGGACTCCATTCCCAAGCCCTAATGTTGTTCCTAATCAATCTGCCCCTATTTACATTGATAACCACTGTTACCTTTATTATGCATGCCCTGCACATGGATCTAGGCTCAACACCACATTTTGTTAACTTGTACATGCCCTGCAGGATCCCAACACAGACATAGAGAAGGAACAAGGTTTGGAAGGAGACAACCAACATTCTCCACCAGGAGCCTGCAGCTGCTCCTGCATGGATCTGTCAGGGTCAGCCATGCCAGGACTTGGAGGAGTTGAGATCAACAACGTAAGCTGGTTCACCTCAGTACCATTGCATCCACCCCACCCCAAAAATAGAATGGAGTTAAAACTTCTTATCCCATCACACTGCACCCAGCACTTCAATCTGCACCTCCATTATACGTATCACTAATTGCCACTTTATACATTTTAAATGTATTATGCCTAGTTTTTTTCTGAGTTCTTACAATTCATCCCAGTCCCCATCCACTTGAAACATTTTCTTAAGAGTTTAAAGTGTTGGGGTTTCAACAATTTCACCCTGTTCCCCTGACTGATGTATTTTATTCATCCTCTTCCAGGATCTGTTCTGAGATGAAAGCACAATTGGGGACAGCCTGGCTTCTTCTGGGGACAGAGGTCATTTGTGCATATCAGGTGAGGGAGATGGGAAGGTGCTCCCAGGATGACTATGAGAGATGACAGGACAGGAGAGGGGTGGAAAAGCCAGAGCAGGGTGATCTAGGAAGTGCCAAACAATGCCAGCATGAGATTTTTAGAGTTTGATTTAAAACTATTTGCCTTGCATTCTCCAGCACCCCCACACAAACTAGAAAATAATCTTGGTCACTTCAATCTGCCCAAGTATTAGGTCTACATGACTCACAGGAGATTGCACAGTGAACGAACCAGGATTGCTGCACTGTGCTGCCTTGTTTCTCATTCACTGTCACTCTTCCTGCAGCATTCAGTTAGCCATTCAGTGACACCACTTTCCTCTTGGCCACTTGTCCACTCACAGAGAGCCAACTTACTTACTCACAAGGAACAGGCAAACAGGAAACTACTATAATAAATGTATCTCAACAAATGTGTATAGTGACATCAACCAGAAAATGGTACTGTATTTCTTCAAAAAAAAAGGTACTCCCTTTATCGACCTCCATCTATCTGAACTGACTGGAATGTGTCCCTCAAGCAGCTTGGACAAATGGGGCCAGATTACACATTGGACATCTTGCCTACTCATTTCCATGACCCCCCCTCCATGTCACCCAAGGTTCAACATTTCTCTCATCTGTAGCCTTGCCCAATATCCTCATTCCCTTATGGATTGCCCTCCCTTTTGTTTCTTCCCATTAGAGTGTTCTGTGTGAGGAACTACTTTTCTGGGTACTCTCCTATCCCCCTACCTCTTTTTTATTTCATGATTCATGGTTACTTAATCGTAGACAATGTACTTCAGTTAAAGGACATACATCTCCTTGGGCAGAGGTCACTAGTGGAGTACCTCAGGGTTCGGTTTTGGGCCCTGTCTTATTCAGCATCTTAATTTCTTCAATGCAGTCATCCAATAACACCTGGATGTCAAAATGCAGAATGACTTCAAAATTGGCTGTATTGTGAACTGTTCGGAGGCTGCTGCATTTCTCCAGAGGGAGATAACTTCACTTGAGCTCTGGACATACAAAAATAAAATGAAATTTAATGTACAAAAATGCAAAGTAATGCACTTGGGGTATAACAACAAAAGAAACAAGTAATTTTTAAATCAAACCTTACTGCAAGAGACAAATAATGAAAAAGATCTGGAAGTAATAATAGATAAATTAAATTTTGAAAATAATACAATTACTAAGGTCAAGAAATGTCAACAAATAATGGAATGTATACTCAAACATTTAAAGAGTAGACAACCTGGTGTCATTTTACTTTTATGTAAGTCATTGGTCAGAACACATTTGGACTATTGTGCACCTTTCTGTGCTCCACAAACAAATAGAGGGATAAAATTAATAGAGAGAGTACAAAGGAAAATGACAAAAAGAATTGCAGGCATGACAAATAAAATTATGATGAAAGGATACATGATCTGAGCCAATACTCTATGAATCACTGCCATATGCATGGAGACCTTTGCTAAGCCATAAATGATCCTGTAATTACTGAATTCTTAGGTCTAGAGACACATTTACTATAACTCAGACTGATCTCATAACCTTAGACTAAAAGGTGCTTATTGCAGAACCAAAAAGAGAAGTAACTGGTATACCCAGCGTGTAATCAACAAATGGAACACTCTTCCATGTGAAATTATTCAGAGTAATAATATGGAAACCTTTAAACATAGGTTAGACCATTATGTGGGCAATTCCAAATCTAAATATTTATAGAAACAATCCCACCTTTGGGTGCCGAGCTCATAGAAAGGCATTGCCTCCTGAGCTTGTAAAAAATACTATGATACTATAGCCCCTCACCTGATGCAGTTAACCCCCCATTCTGCAATTATTCCCCTTGGTTCTTGCTTTCTGTGCAGTGTGAACTTCCTGCTTTCCCCATCTCTCATCTGCTTTCTTGCTGAGATTCCAGCTCCACACCACCTGAAGCAGTTGACCTTACTCAATTTCAATCTGTTGTTACTGGTCTCTTTGACAGCTGTCATCTGCGACTCGACTTTCAATTCCTGTGGTAAATTTATTTTTTTACTCCTCTGTGGCAAGGAGCTGTGCCCAAATTCTATACCTTCCATGATACCTAGCCCTCTATATCTGTAATATTGCCCTTTGATTATCTTTCTTGCCACTCCTTGATTTTTCTTTCCCTCCTCAGCTTTTAGTAATTACTTTTGTTCCTTCACTTCCTTCCCCTCATTTCTCTTAGTGAAGAATGAGTCCATTCTGCATGTCGCTTGCTGTGGCTGGCCGTGATCAATTCTAGTTTAGTGTCACAAAGCCACATGATCCCCCACTTAGCAGCAATCCTTCCCCTTTCTTCACCAATTTGTTTCCCACGTCTGCTAAAGGAACCAAGCTCTGATGCCATTTTAAAGAGCAGTGCAACAATCTGGTGACAATTTTGACCTACACTTTTTTATGCTATTTTACATTGCCACTTTCCTCCTGACTTGTATGATACCAGTCTTTCCACTAGTTTAGTCTGCTTTAGTACTTTTTTTCTTTTCTGAAATAATAAAGGGAGCTCTCCTTTCAATACAGTGCAGACCAGGTCTTCATCAGTATTTTCAGCTGTTTTTGTCCATCTGTTGTTTATATATCACTTCTGTTGAGACTAAAATTAACAATTATGCAGCAGGCAGTGTTTTCTGACCTTACAGAACAGTATTTGTTCAAAAACAGCTTTGAATACTGATGAAAACCTGGTCAGAGCCATATTAAAAGGAGTGCTCCTTTAATTTTTTTAGACATGAGTAAAAGTACTAAAGCAGACACAAATTGTGAAAAAAAGGGTATTATACAAATCAGGAGAGTAAGAAGGCAATCTAAATAGCCTAAAAAAGTATAGGTCAAAATTTTCACCAGATTGTTGCACTGCTGCTTTAAAAGGAAGGAAAAACAATAACATGTTTTCATTATTTCATCTTTCTTTTCCCCTCATTGACTCTATGCCCTCTGACCACCCCAACCTTCTGGCATCATTAATTTCTCCCATTTACCACCTCTTAGATTCCCCCCCCCCTTTTCTCCAGAGCAGAACATTTTTTGTTCACAGCTTTTCAAGTTTACCCTACAACCACATAGAATGTAGGAACAGAAACATAATAAATTCCATCCATATCCGTTCAGACTCTCTGCGTGCTTGAACAGAATGATAGTTATCATAACTGCACTAGCTGTCACACATATACCCAGAACGAGCATAAATTAAATAAATGACACGAATATTTCATTCATTCATTCAAGTTTATTGTTATTCAGTTAAAAATCATTACAACTTAAAAAACACATAAAACATCTAAAAATGTCACAATATATCAAAAGAACACTTTTGACATTTAAAGTACTGCAATAAATACCCAGTCACATTTTCAGAACCTAAACACTGGTCAAATATCAAATAACGTAAGTCCTGCCTTATATTTCTTCTGTCTAATTTGTGAACTTGACAGTGATTCAGATTGAGTAAAAACATTAAATTTCCAGTCACTTAATTCTGCTAAAATAATATAACTTGCCAGACTCCATTATTGTCTTATATTATGTTAACCAAGAACAATTTAAAAAACTGAAAGAAAAATAATTTAATGTGAACTAGCAATTGTAACAGCAGTTCCACAGCTAAGTTGATAAACAATTCTCATGTATCGATATCGATATAAAATCCATCTCATTCAATATTATTACACATAATTCAAATATCTTCCACTTTTTAATAGAAAATTCATTTGAGACAAGCAGTGTGCATACTGGTAAAATGCATCTAAAGTCTCCAATACACCTGGCTAATTCAATTAGTCCAAGGAAAGTTTATGTGCAAGAAGATTACACCCTGCCAGTGTTGAGAGCTATAAATAGGAGATAGGAAATGATTTGCAGTTATTTTGAATTATGCAATAAATCAGAAATAATGAGCAATGGCCTCCGTGTGTGTTTATCATTATTGTAGTTGATCAAATGCAGATTTACATGCTGCCCTGACATAGTTGAAACCTGCATCAGTTTTACAATTTTTTAAATCAGGAGTCAGCCCATGCCAAGTCATGAGATGTCACATCACTGACTCTGATTTTAGATTGCTCCAACTGTGGTAGGTAGCAAACAGATGCTTTGTGAATTCACATTACTCCTGGTCTGATTAAATTATGCCAGACTGAAAACAGCTTCTGCCTTATGTCAACCGTAAGCAAAAATTTCACTCATGAAATCAGCACCCCCCACCACCACCACCACCACCACCAACTCGGTCTACCTTACAAACCAAACAATGGCAGGATAATATTAAAATGGTGTTTTCCACTATTACCAAAACCTCCTTTTCTCCTGTCCCATACATTAAAAACTTCATCCTGGCAAACATCACCTGCCGATTGGCATCCCACCTGCTGTGGCCAGTCACCATATGAATAATTAAAAGGGATGTGTGCAGGAAGCAAAAAAAACATTATTTAAATCATTGACTATCAATCAAGCAATCAAAATCTTTATTTATCCTGGTGAGCATCATTGAGCAAGGCTCATTTGCAAGATGGACCTGGGTATAACAAGGTCAAAGGTACAAAGGGAAAAAAAATACACATAAATATATATATATATAAAGATATATACATATGGTACAAAATATTCACATGCACAGGTCATGGTGCAAAGTAAAAATAGTTAAAACACGGTGAACATGATCTATAGAAAACAATGTACCAGTAGTAGGTACACATACATAGCTACAGTAATGTTGAGCATATCTCTGCAGTTTTGCAGTTGCAGTGAACAGGAGCATCATGGTGAGGAAAAGGAAGAATTGGGGAGGGTAATAACTAGTTCATATGAACAGATTTTGACACCTTAGGAGTTCTTACTGGCAGTAACGGGATAGCATCAGGAGTGCAAGGGAGGAGGAAGGACTACAGAGGGCATATAACTAGCTGGGATTAGGTGTTATAGGTAAGGAGTGGAGGTTGACCTATGTGAAGCTAAGAAGAGGGCCATCAAGCTCAGTCTGCCATCAGATATAGGGGACATCCACCTTGTAGGGGAAGGGAGGATAATAGCAGATGGATATCAGAGCAGGATAGAGAAGCTAAAGGTCAGAATGAAATTCACTTGGAGTGTAAGTATACAGATGGAATTCATTGGGAAGTGAGTAGGAAGGGTGATAAGACATTGTCAATGCATTATGGCCAGGAGATGTAATGCGCATAGACAAGACTATGGTCATGGAAAACAGTTGCAAGGTTCCTTAATAAGGCAGGAGTATAGAGTATTGAAGGTGGTCACACTAACAAGATAACTCAATTTCAGTGATTTCTGAAGTTTGTTCCACAGGGAGGGCAGTACAAAGCTTATGGCCACTCTACCAAAGTGAGATTTAACTCTAGGGACTATCAATAAGATGGATGAGTAGCTTCTCAAGGCTTACTTACCTAGCTGGTACAAGGGGAGGCAGTCTACAATATATTGGGGAAGCGTGTTTGAAATAGCTCTGAAGGTCCATAGAACAGCATTTCTATTCCACCTGTACTGCAGGGAAGGCCAGCCCAAAATTGCGTACA
Organism: Neoceratodus forsteri; assembly: GCA_016271365.2. Taxonomy (NCBI): domain Eukaryota; kingdom Metazoa; phylum Chordata; order Ceratodontiformes; family Ceratodontidae; genus Neoceratodus; species Neoceratodus forsteri. The sequence continues at coordinate 847,224,990 of CM028135.1, read as the reverse complement.
GGGACCAATGGTGCATTGCAAGAGGGAGTTCTGTAATGAACCTCAAAGCTCTGTGATAGAGTGTATCCAGTTTTATGAGATAAGAGGCAGGACAGTGACAATACAGGAAGTCTGTGTAGTCTATCAGGGAGAGAAATGTAACTTGGACCAATTGTACTTTGGCATCTTTTGTTAGAAAGTGACTGATCCTGAAGAAAAGGCCTAGTCTTTGACATAGATTTTTTAGTAGTTCCTCAATATGCTCTGTAAAGGAGAGCTTGTGGTCCTGCCATACTCCCAGGTATTTGAATTTAGAAACAAATTCCAGGTTTTCTCCAAGAATTATAGAAATATGTGGCACTGATCCTGCAGCAGCCGAGTATACTGTATATTCCAAGGGAGAGAATAGCATTGCTTTGATTTTCTTAGCATTAAGTAAAAGCTTTTTGTTTAATAGTTGGTTTTACAACAAGTTGAATTTGGTTTGCAGGTCACTGCAAGCAGCTTCTGGGGTAGGACAGCTCAAGTAGAGTACTGTATCATCTGCGAACAGATGAATGTTGGTCCTAGTTATGCAATCATCAATGTTATTGATATAAATAGCGAACAATATAGTGCTAATATGGATCCCTGAGGAACACCTCTTAAGAGTGGTTTAAGGGTTGAGAGTTTGGCTTCAGCCTTGACTTGTTGTAGGCAGTCGGATAGGTAGTTATTGAATCACCCAAGGATAGAGAATCCCCCCTATTGACTGTAAGGAGGAGAGTAGCAGACTATGGTCGACAGTGTCAAATGCCTTACTTAGATCTAGAAATACAGCACAAATATAGTTTTTATTATCCAAATCTCTTTGCCAATCATTGGTTACTTTTGCGAGTGCCGTAATGGTGCTATGGCACGCTCTGAAGCCTGATTGGACAGGATTTAGGAGATTTAAGGATTCTAAATATGATCTCAGTTGGTTGCTTACAATTTTTTCCAATAGTTTTGACAGGACAGAAAGGATTGAAATTGGTCTGTAATTGTTGAGATTGCAGGGTTCCCTGATTTAAACAGAAGAATGACATGTGCTATTTTCCAGATGGATGGGATAATCCTTGAGACAAGGATAGGTTGAACAGGTGAGTTATAGGCACGGCTAGAACACACTTTGCCACTTTAGAAAATATGGGTCTAGGGATTCGGCACCAGCACTTTTTATGTCTAGCTTCAGTAATAGATCTTCTACCTCTTTGAGTGAGGTGAGATGAAGGGAGAAACTTGAGTCAATGACACAGGGTTCAACATCTTGAGGGCCAAGTTGTGATCATAGTAAGTTTGCAGGAGATTTGTCAAATGCTAGGCCTGCAGTCGCAAAATGATTATTAAAGGCTCTAATACCTCCAGCCTGTCACTAACAGTACCAGTGCCAGAGATGATCTTATCTGGCAGAGAGTTCCCAGGCATGTGTCCAGACAAATCCTTGAACGTTTTCCAAAAATTTGGTTGGATTGTTGGTGGCAGAGTCAAATTCTGTGCGATAATAAGCAGGTTTTGCATTTCAAACCATTTTGGTGCATAGGTTCCTTGCCTTTTTAAACTGGCCTTAGTCTGCGGGTGTCTGCATTTTGCATGCTTTTTTCCAAAGCTTGTCCCTCTCTAACAATGCAGATTTAAGTTCCGATGTAAACCATCAACATACTTTTTTTGATATACGCACTTTTACTAGGGGACATACTTGTTTAAAGCCCCTACAATTATTTCATTGAAGATGTCATAAGCTGATTGTACAGTTTTTGCCAGGTAGAACTCTTGCCAATGCTGTGAGCATTTTAGGTAATTTATGTAATCTAATAAGGCAAAATTCTGTCTGGATCTCTTAGCTGAGAACTTTGAGGAGGAAGGTGGTTTATTGATTGCCCTCACACCGGCAATGAATAAGTGATCACTGATGTCAATTAAGAAGGTGCCAGCATGGGAGAAAAGATGTGGTTTATTCACTAAAATAACATCCAACAGAGGGCTATTACCAGGGTTCTTTTTATTAATGTGCGTTGGTTCGTTGATGAGTTGCCTTAGCCTGTGCATATCACAAAAAGATGTGAAATGTAGATGCCTTAGAAAGCCAGTCTAGGTTAAGCTCTCCAATAATAATTGTTTCTAGTAGCCCTTGCCCAAGACAGGTACTTAGATGCATTAATAGCTGTAGACCAGCAGACAGTGGTCTATAAGACCCAATTACTCATAGTGACATATTTGGTGATACCATAACCTTAAGAGATAAGCACTCAAATTCATTCACCAATGTTGTTTAGCCATGACAAGATGCTGTGTATTTATCTTTGATGTAAATGGCTACCCCTTCTCCTCCTCCTCCTCTGGATTGCCTATCTACTCTAAATAGTAGATAGTTTTTGATGTTGATCTCCCTATCAGGAGTAGCTGGTCGAAGCCAGGTTTCAGAAATCACTAAAATATCTGGTGAGGTATGGAGGACCCAAGTTTGGATCATGGATATCTTCTTTAAAAGGCTTCATACGCTGATGTGAAGGAAGCACAAACCTTTAAGCTTAGCTAGGTCTGCAGGTGATGTGATGGCATCTGGTGGCCTAGGATTGAGTTCCACATTGCCTGAGCATAGTAGAAGGAGGAACACAATTTGTCTTAGGGCAGCAAGAGTTAATTTAAGATTCCTGGCCTTTTTTCATCTGCTCGTATTAACATCTTGGGTCAGCAGGTCCACCCATGTATAGTTCTTTCCTGCTGTCCAGTGGGTGCTCAAGTTATACACGATTGGTGAACAGTAACCATGCTGGCCCCCTCTCCCTCCCAGGAATCCCCTTCATGCCATGTGTGGCTCGGCAGTACCAGCAGCTTCCGAAGCGATGAGATCCATTCTGTTTTTCTGTCGCCGCTGACAACCAGTTGTGTCTTCTCTTCCAGTTCCCTTCCCTCTCTTGAACTGCTTTGTGTGTGTGTGTGTGTTGGGGGGGCACACTCGGGAAGAATTTGTGTGGATGAGTTTGGTCTAAGATGGGTCATCCCCCCAAATAGGAAAAAAAAAACAGCAAAATTTGGGTCCTAGTGGCGGGAATAGCAGAAGGTGCTCTTTGCTTCCCCGACTCCATGGACAATCAAGTAACAGGCAACGGAGAATGTAGCCAAATCTTTTCAGGCACAATGAATCTATGTGCCCTCAAGATCTTAGCTCCCCAAACATCAGACAGCACAGTGGATCAGGTGCACAACAAGCCAGCATGGCAAACTTACTTATGTGCTGGCAATACTGATCTGCAGATGCCGCAGATTTAGTCGGTCTTCATGTGAAAAAAAAAAAGATTTCAGCATTTATCACAGGGTATGACAGGTAGGGCTAATGAGATTCCTGGGAGGGAAAGGGGGCCAGCGTGGTTACTGTTAAGCTATCCTGTATACCTTGGGCACCCACTGGACAACAGGAAAGGTCAGTCAATGATTTAAATAATGTTTTATTTTTTTCTTCCCCTGCACAAATCCCTTTTTAATTATTCAGATGGTGACTGGCTGAAGCAGGTGGGGTGCCAATAGGCAGGTGATGTTTGCCAGGTTTAAGTTTTTTAATGTACAGGACACAGGACAAAAGGAGGTTATGGTGATAGTGGAAAATACCATTTTAATATTATCCTGTCATTTCTTTGGTTTGTAAGGTAGACCAAGTTGGTGTGGGGGCAGGTGCTGAGTTTCTGAGTGAAATTCTTGCCACGGTTGACAGAAGCAGAAGCTGTTTTCAGTCTGGCATAATTTAACTAGACCAGGATGTAATGAATTCACGAAGCATCTGTTTGCTACTCTAGTGCCCACAGTTGGAGCAGTCTAAATCTGAGTCAGTGACATGACATCTCATGGCTTGACATGCGCTGACTCCTGATTTTAATAAAAATTGTAAAACTGATGCAGGTTTCAACAATGTTGGGCAGCATGTAAATCTGCATTCTGAACAACTACAATAATGAAAAACACACACGGAGGCCATTGTTCATTATTTCTGATTTATTGTCTAGTTCAAAATAACTGCAAATCGTTCCTATCTTAAGTTATTTAACTTATTGACCATGAGGCTGCAAAATAATCATCTGCGACCACGGCCAAAAATTTTGAAGGCTCACGTCCGAAGATCGTTAGCAAGATGCTGCTGAAGATTGGAAAACACAAAATGCTATTTTTTGACAAAACTAAAATAAACCAGAGGCATGGGTTGATAGAGGGGAGCCCCCTGATCTAAACCCATGCCTCAATTATTTCACAAGTCACCCGTGGGGTGAAATATTTACTGTTATTCCAACCCCAAACTGAAAACAAGATGGCGGCCATCACGATCAATACATTTCTCGTGATCAAAGATTCTTAGATAACAAGCCTGGAAGTTCTTTGATCATGATGGCCAAAACCCCATTCTTCATTCACAAAATAATCATATACATTTTCAAATAGACTTATAAAGGGAGCTACAAAGTTTAATAACTTTTGAATGGATTACTATTTTTCACCAAACAAAAGTGGCATATTCCTTGACCCAAGATCTTTCCGTGCCTAGTTGAAGACTGGCAGACCACATGATGGCAGCACAGTGCCATGGACAAATTCACAAAACTGCCCACAGAACTGGCGAAAAGTGCTTTATCAGCATTTTGGTGCTAAAAACCATAAGTTTGACAAAATGCAACTTGGCAGATCAAGAGATCTACCATGCCCCACCATGCATACCAAATGTCATGCAAATCCATTGAACAGGTCCAAGCTTATTAATGTGCAAAGTTCAAGTTTAACATAGAAGTGCCTTCATAACCTAAATATAGGGGCACAGCTGTGCCTATAATATATATATATATATATATATATATATATATATATATATAAAATCACCAAGGAGTTCTCAAGGACCTCCACTAATGTGGTATATTGTATTCTTTGCAGGAAGTGTGCAGCTGTCTACATTGGAGAAACTGGTAGATGCCTTGCTGACCATTTCAGGGAACACTACAGGGCAGTCAGGAATGGAGACACTGATAAGCCTTTTGCATCCCACTTTATCTCCAGGGACCACAGTATCAATGATCTTTCTGTTTGTGTCCTTCAGCAGGGCTTCTGGGATTCTGACCACAGAAAAAAAACATGAAACCAAGCTGGACAGAAGCTTGGCAGAAGACACCAGGAGAAAGGACTGCTGTGTGACTGGACTTCTCTGCTGGGACTAAAGAAGTAGAACTCTTATACTTGGACATTTAATTTAGGGTAAAAAAAAACTAATCAACAAAACAAAAAAAAGAGTGTGTTTGTCTGAGTTAACTGAACTGAATGGTTATCTAAACAGTTATCTAGGTGTAAATCTCAGGTGTTTGAAAAGACTTGATAGTTGTGAGGTTTAAATTACTTGTAGAAAGATCTAGTAAGTAGGGGTAGTGGCTTAGCTAGAAGGAAATTACATTTAAAGACTGCCTTAGAAAGATTCTGCTGGTAATTTGGCAGAAGACACCAGGAGAAAGGACTGCTGTGTGACTGGACTTCTCTACCGGAACTATATTGCCCTCCTTTCCTCCCCTCCACCCTCCCACCCAAAGCTAGTTCAACTTTTATAGGCACAGGATTTGACTGACAACAGGAACTTCCTGTTTGGGAGCAGGAAGTGAGTGATCACAGAGTCACCAAAGACCCATGATCCTAGAAGGGCAAGAGTAGCTCTCCAGCCCCCTCTAGCTGCTGGAGGTCTGTCTCTGAGCAAGTAAGGGGTCTACTGAGAAATATAGGATATTCTTGTCTCAGAACAGGACAATCAGGAGCTTAAAGGGCACACAGGCAGAAAGTAAGGAAAGAGAGAAAAAAACAGAGGAAAGAGTAAGGATTGCAAACAGTTAAGGGGCCAGAAATAAGACATGATGGGAGTAGTGCAGTGCAGTGGCTGTGGAGCAGCAGACTTCTGGGAGACAATCTGGAGGATGCAGTGTTGTACCACCTGCAGACACCTCTCTGGGCTGAGGGAGGAGGTTGCTCATCTCCAGGCTGAGTTGGCCAGGATTTGTGGGACCTCCTCTTCCATCCAGGGACCACCAGTGCCACTGCCGTTGCTTCAGAGGTTACCAAGAAAGAGGAGCTGTTGGTCCACAGTGGGCTCAAGGAGGGTGAGGGTGTTGGAACAGAGGTGCATACCTCCAGTTGTACCTCTCCACAATTCCTATGCCATTCTGGCAAAGTATGGTTCCTCTATGGAGGCACCCACAGCAGAGACCAAGGAGGATGCTGGGAACCTCCACAAAGGAGACCCACAGGAGGGTGGCAGGGGACCCTGCAGGGGAAGGAAACAACTCCTGGTGGGGGAGTCCATTGTTAGGAAGGTAGAACTTGGGGAGGAAGAGGAGAGGGAGGTAAGGTGCCTGCCTTGCGCCATGACTTGGAGGGACAGGGGGTGAATCCTCAGGATTGCCAGAGCAGCTGCACAGGGGAGGGAGCTGGATGTCATTGTTCACCTAGGGACAAATGACCTGGCTAAGAAAGGGATTAGAGAAGTGCAGGAAGAGTTTGTGGAATTGGGGAGGGGCCTTAGACAAGTAGCACACACAGTAACCTTCTCGGAGGTGCTGCCCATCTAAAACATAGGAGAGGCTAGGGTGTTCTGCATCATGGGATTCAATCAGTGGTTGAAAAACTGCTGTGGAGTTCAGGGATTTGGCTTCATTGGGGACTGGGGGTCCACCTGGAGTGATGCAAGCCTATACTGGCATGATGGGTTGCATCTCTCCAGGAGGGGAACCAGGATCCTAGGTGATAGGTTTAAATGCTTCATTGGCAAGCATTTAAACTAGCCAAGGGGGCGGCACTGGAAAAAAGCATGGAAATCCTAGCCTCCCTCAAAAAAATAATGGTAGTAAGTGCGGTAAACACCAACATAGAGGTGTCGATAGAAGAGCAGGGGTAAATGGAGAAAGTGACAAAGGCAAGAAGGACAGGGATGGGGCAAAAAGGAGTAAGGCCATCAGGAAATGGAGGGTAATGAGTACCAATGCCCATAGTCTGGGTAACAAGCTCCTGAGCTGGTGGCCTTGATGGAAGAGGGATGCCTGGATATCATAGCAGTCACAGAAATATGGTACACAGAGAACCATGACTGAGATGTTAACATACCAGGGTACATAACCTACAGGAGAGACAGGCAGGGGAGAAGAGGGGGAAGAGTAGCTCTCTATGTAAAGGAAGAGATAAAAGCAACTGAACAAAAGAGTAAACAGGGAGGAGAGGAATCAGTGTGGGTCACCTTGGAGACTGGAAGGGCACCACAATCTGTACAGGGGTTGTGTACAGACCCCCATGTCAGGGGAAGGGAATGGACAAGGATATGATAGAAGGCATTCTTAGAATGGCAGAGAAAGGGGAGATACTGTTGATGGGAGACCTGAATATGCCAGATGTTAACTGGAGCACATTTGCTGCAGCCACATCCAAGAGCAGGGCCATTCTTGATGCCCTACAGGTGGCAGGCCTCAGACAGCTAGTTTCAGAACCCACTCATGAGGGAGCAATCTTAGACCTCATACTCTCAAATGGGGGCAGTGAGAGGATCTCAGATCTAGAAGTGGGTTGCCATCTGGGAACAAGTGACCATCAAACAGTGTGGTTCACGTTAAACTCAGCTACAGAGTCAAGCCATACAAAAATGAGGGTACTGGACTTCAGGACGGCAGACTTTGGAAAGGTGGGAGAGTGCCTCAGAAAAGCACTAGCAAACAGGCTAGAAGGAGGGGTGGAGCAAGAATGGGGAATCATCAAAACTGCCATCACAGAGGCAACAAGCCTTTGTGTGAAGCAAATAAACAAATCAAAATGAAAGAAAAAGCCACTATGCTTCTCAAAAGAGGTGGCTGTGAAAGTCAGGAAGAAAAAGATAGCATTCCGGAAGTATAAGGAAATACAGAAGGAGCAGGACAGAGAGCTGTACCAGTTAAGGCAGAAGGAAACAAGGAGGGAAGTCAGAATAGCAAAGGCCCAAACTGAGGAAAAGATAGCCAACTCAGTTAAGAAGGGGGATAAAACCTTTTATAGGTACATCAGCGAGTGTAGAAAGACAAAGGGAGGGATAGTGAGGCTGAATAGAATGAACGGTGGGTGGTCAGAGGAGGACAGTGAAAAAGCAGAGATACTGAATGAATATTTCTGCTCAGTATTCACAAAAGAGGAGGGGGAAGTGCCTAATCCAATTAACAGAAGTACTCTTGATAGGGGGGTCGATCCCAGTCCTTGCACAGAAGAAAGAGTTCTGCAAGAACTCCTAAAACTGAAGGTAGACAAAGCAATGGGGCCTGATGGAATTCACCCCAGAATTCTAAAAGAATTAAGGGGGAAACTAGTGAAACCACTAGCTACTCTTTTTAATAAATCAGGGGAGGATGGTGTGGTACCCAAGGACTGGAGTAAGGCGGATGTGATTCCCCTTCACAAAAGTGGGACCAAGACAGAGGCAGAAAACTACAGACCTGTCAGTTTGACCTCTGTGGTAGGGAAAGTGATGGAGTCACTTCTAAAGGAAAGAATAGTTGAGTACCTAGAGGCCAGTGGGGCACACGACCCAAGGCAGCATGGGTTCTCAGCGGGAAGGTCATGTCAGACAAATCTAATAGATTCCTTTGACTGGGTGACCAAAGTAGTAGACCAGGGAGGGGCTGTGGACATGGCCTACCTAGACTTTAGCAAGGCATTTGACACAGTCTCACACAAAAGATTAATAGTCAAATTGAGAAGGCATTATGGCACAGTGGGTTAAGGCTCTGAGCTGCAAATCTGGAGACCTGGGTTTGAATCCCACAGCCCCCTAGGTGCATACTGTGTGACCCTGAGCAAGTCACTTAACTTCCTTGTGCTCCCAGGTTGCACCTGCAAACAAACTTTCAGCTTAGTGTGTCTCACCTGGTAAAATAATTGGTAAAAAAAAAAAAATAAATTAACCAGCCTGGGAGTGGGTCCCAGGGTGGTAGCCTGGGTAAAACATTGGCTGGACAACAGGACACAGAAGGTAATTGTAAATGGAGTCCACTCTGAAGAAAGAGGGGTTACTAGTGGGGTACCGCAGGGTTCAGTATTGGGTCCAGTCCTTTTTAATGTCTTCATAAGTGATATTGCAGAGGGACTGGAAGGAAAAGTATGCCTCTTTGCAGATGACACAAAGATCTGCAACAAGTTTGATACACAAGGAGGCGTGGAAAGGATGAGAAGGGACTTGGCAAGGTTGGAGGAATGGTCAGAGGTATGGCAGCTAGGATTCAATGCAAAGAAGTGCAAAATAATGCAGCTGGGAAACAAGAACCCAGGGGAAGAATACACAATGGGGGGGAGGTAGTAACAACAACATAAAAGGAAAGGAACCTTGAGGTAATCATATCAGATGACCTTAAGGTTAGCAAGTAATGTGAGAAGGCAGTAGGGAGGGCTGGGGGTATACTGGGATGCATAGGGAGAGGCATCACCAGCAGAAAACAGGAAGTTGTTATTTTTCTGTATAGACAGTTGGTGAGACCCCATCTGGAGTACTGCATCCAGTTCTGGAGACCCCATCTCTGCAAGGACATAGACAGGATGGAGGCAGTCCAGAGGAGGGCAACTAAAATGGTGCAGGGTCTGCAAGAGAAGCCATATGAGGAGTGACTAAAGGAGCTTAATATGTATACCCTTGAGGAAAGAAGGGAGAGGGGGGAACATGATAGAAACTTTTAAGTATCTCAGTGGAATCAACAAAGTCCAAGAGGATAGCATCTTTCAGAAAAAGAGACGTGCAAGAACAAGGGGACACAATTTAAAGATGGGGGGGCAGTTCAGGGGCAATGAGAGGAAGTATTATTTCACAGAGAGGGTAGTGGATGCATGGAACAGCCTTCCTGAGGAGGTAGTGAGGTCTAAAACTGTGGGAGAATTCAAGAATGCATGGGACAGACATAAGGCAATTCTTGTTGGGGGTAGGAAGAAACAAGCTGTTGGTTAACTAGTATCTGTGGCCTATCCTGTAGGTAGGGAAATGGGCAGACTAGATGGGCCAAGAGGTCCTTATCTGTCGTCAAAGTCTATGTTTCTATGTTTCTATGATCATCCACCTTGGCTCCCAGTAGCCCTCTGGTTTAAATGATAGACTTATTTTCTACTAATATCTTTCAGCTACCCCTTCTTTTCCCTATAGTATGTTTGTATCTGTACACATCTATTTTCATTTTCCACAGATGTCTGTATCTATGTCTCCTTCCCCCACATTTGTCACCTTTCAGCCTTCTTACTAGGCCCTGTTAATTAGTCCCAGCTTGGGAACTTCTCTAACTTATTCACTGCTATTATGCCTTTCACTGTCATAATCACCTTTCTGTTTTCCAGATTCTATCTTTATCTTGCATTTATCACTTCTTCTCCATGCAACTGCTAAGTGTGGTACGTTGTGTGCAGCTGCAATCAGGGATGTGTACGTTTGGTGTACATGGCCTCAGTTTTGCTGTTGATCTCCACTGAGCATGCAGTACCTGGTCAGGTGGGTGGGGATGTCTCGTAGTACATTTAGACAATTGTTTGTTATTTCTGTCACCTGCTCCTGGACGTCTCTCATTGTTTGTGTTGACTTGGTCCTCCCCCATACTTGAATGTGTATGTGTGTGTCTGTGTCTGTGTGGTGCTGGGGGGGGGGTGAATTCGGAGTTAGGGTTTTCAACCCTAACAGCGAATTTCCTCACTTTTGTCGCTGTGGAACAACCCTAACTGATGCATTAAACGGAGTTTTTTGCCATGAATATCCTGTCTTTTTCAGAAGTATCACTCAGCATACTACATGATTTATAGTCCTAAGAATAGTGCACATACATATAAAACAATGTTTCAGTATCAGAAATATTTCTACTGTTGTGGTTGCACTTACTGTCATTCTCTTAATTACTTTATTAATTGTCATTTGTCATTCTCGTTCCATGTAGTAGTTTTAATGTTAAAGTGTCTTAATCATTTTGTTTCTGATCACATATGTAACTTTAAAATTTGCATAACAAAAGACAATATGACATGACATGGACACTATTAGTTCATGTACTAAACAAATGGATATGCTACTATAGTAACTTGAGATTTCAAAGAGTGCTTCCACTACCAACTGAGGTCGTACCATCAATCGTGAACAGCAGTGGAAGAGGTTTGTTGTTCTGAATACATATACTGGACCACCAGGGCAATGTTTCGGGGGGGGGTTACTGCTTACATCCCAAGAACGGGAGTTTTGGTGCACTGCACCACCAGGGTATGTTCAGACAGGGTTTACTGCTTACATCCCAGGAACAGGAGTTTTGCTCCACTAGACCACCAGGCTTATGTTCGAGGTCAGCTTTACTGTTTACATCCGTGAATGGGACTTTCAGTCCACTACACCACCAGGGGCTATGTTGCGGGGAGCTCGGGTTGTGTTTCACACTGATACACCCTGAAATCAGCTTCTCAGTACACTGGACCACCAGGGATGTATTCACAGGAGGTCTGTTTCTAAACTAGAGCAGCCCATGGTCAGGCTTCTGGGGGAGGAACATTTCTGCTGTTCCCCACAACAGGCCCAGTGGTGGGGTGTTGTTGGGAATTGTCACTCTTTTGACCATGATTAGGCTGCACAACGGGACATGAAGTGGCTTGGGGGCGAGCGGCAGCTGTTACGTGCTGTGTCAGCCCATGCAATTCAGCAGTTTACCTGGGCATGATTGTTGACTTGAGCATTTTTTTGGCCTGAAAGTTGTGCAGGCGCAGGTTCCAGATTGCGGCTTCACAACTCTACACAGCCTTGCTGAATGTCAGGCTGTGCAGTTAACGCATGGTTCATACCCCTGCAGTTCATTATGCATTGATTTGCATTGCACTGTTACTCAGCATGTTTTCTGTGGTGGAACTGCCTCCTGCTGAATATCGCAGAATGCAGCAAGTCTTCACTTGCACAGGCACTACCCTTTACACATGTTGCAACCCTTTGAATATCTTGCCCATTAAAGTATTATACTAATAGAAGGAAGGCATTTGTCACACAGAGACTGGTGGGCCCTTGAATGAGGTCCCTTGTCACTTATTTGTCCTAAGTCAAAGATGCTTTTTAAAACTCAGCTGTATAGAAATTGTTATGAAGGAAGCTAACATGACTACATAAGAGATATTGGCTGGGAACAGCTATAGCCTATTCTTTACTGTCTGGCCTCCTCCACTCCCTTGAAAATTTCTATGAACCTTTCTATTAACTATCTTTATATTACGGATAACAATACTGCCACATATACCCAATGTTAAGATGATATGGTTATGACAATTGTCTAAAAATGTTATGCGGCTTGAATGTCACACTTTGTCTCTTGAATATGAATAAGACACCAAACACAAGAGAGTATAGTTTAAGTTCTTTAGTATAAAAATATGTTAAATATAAAATCACAAAAAAAATATATTTTTTATACATAAAAAAATAGATTTTATAAAACAATATATACATACACAAAAAAGGTGTGTATTACTTCATACACATTTCATAGAAAAATGCAAAATATTTTTAAATATTAATAAAACATATAAAAATATCATTTGTTTGTTTTTTATACAGTCCAAGACTTGCGAGAGGTGTGTGCACTGCATCAGGCAATCCAGGCTGTAAGCTGGATGCAATGTGGAGGCGCAAAAAGAAGTAGAAGCTGTTGCACCGTCGGGAGATGACACCGGACCTCTATGAAGGGTGGCCAGTCTCACCCAGGGAAGCTGCAGGAACAGTTGGTAGCTGCAGAGGTGAAGCACTGCTATGTGCAACAGCACCATCACCCACTGCTACGACCGGCTCAAGGACGAGGTTCACAGTCTGCTGCTGTGCATCCAAGAGAGACTGGTTTTGTCCAGCCTCTCAAGGATGCCAGCTTCCTTCCGCAGACTGCGAACCTCGCGAGTGAGCTGGCTGTAGCAGTGGCAATGGCCTGCATTCACGCAGTCACGCGCCCTACAAAGATAAAGAAAAAACAGTAACAGTGAATATATAACACAAATTGAACAATTACAACTCTAAAATATTTCACTTCAAATATTTCTAATCTAATAAAATATCAGAAATGCATTCATTTTAAAGTTATGATAATACTTTAAACTATGATGCTACACTATTAATTATACAATGTGGTAAATCCGATATGCAGAACCCTGCATCCTGAGTGGTTGGCTGGCACAATGACCACCATGATAAATCCTCCAGTGTACACAGTGGAAGAAGTGCCATCCAACCTTATACCATACTAATCCGGTCATATTCACTTCAAACAAAACTGCTGCAGTTTGTCCCGTTGCCAGTTCGCTAAAACACCACAGAAATTTTTTAGCTAAATGACCTCATCTTTCGAACTGTAGGGACCTCAGTGAGTTATAATGCAGTTTAAAAACATAAAAATACAACATTCTGCATTGTATTATAAAAATTTATCCTCCGACGGTGTCGGTACACTGGAGGATTTAACACCACTGGTGTGACTCAGTCACTCGGCTGCGACTCGTGACCGAATCACACCAGCCATGTTAAATCCTCCAGTGTACCCACTCCCTGGAGGGATAAGTTGCTTAAATATCTAATTTGTCTCTCTGTCACACTTGACTATCTATATTATCTAAGAAGCTCACAACATAAAAAAATGTATAGTTAGCTGTGGCTTATAGTGATACCCTAGATTTTCTTTCACTACTCAGAACTATTCTGTATATCATACTTTAGCATTGTTTACACTATTATGCCATAGAGTGGAAATACATCCTCATCAAGTGTGAGAATGTTTACTTCACCATGTCTGCCTATAATGTGTAGTCATCTATTCAGTGAAATGAAAGTACCTTGACAGTAGCAGTATAATAAAATTGTTTTCATTCGTACACTATCACGATAAGTTTAATGATACTTTTAAACCGGACAGCTTTTGACCCGTGTTTCAAGATCTCAGCACAGATCAGTACTTTAAATAAATAAGTCACTAATATAACAGTCGATGCAAAACCATGCCAGATATCGAGTCAAGCTCAGCAGAGTTGTGCAGGCGCAACCCCAAAGCTCTGCCTGCAGAACTTTGAGAAAAGAAAAGGATCAATTTCAGGACCAACCACAAGTGATCTGCTGCATTGCAGGATGCAACACAGGAGCTTCCACCTGTGCGTGCCGTCAACACTCTGTCTCATACGTCTTAAGTGTTTCTTCCCAAAATGTGTTACATTGTTTCTCTAAATGTTGAAAGAATAGGAAAACCGTGGAACACTTAATCTAATTTTACAATTACAAGCCCACAGCACTGTAAAAATGTTTGCATTTAAGTTCATAAAGTCCTCAATTTATAAAATTCATATATTTACAGTTCTGCACCGAATGAATTTGCCTGACAAAACTTGTTGAGGAACAGTGACAGTGTGTGTGTGTGTGTGTGTGTGTGTGTGTGTGGTGTGGTGCAGTGTCTTTTTTGAGACAGCTTGTCATAAATGAGCCAATCTCTTTGACTAAGTGACAGAAAAAAAATGGCAGTGACTTTAAATTAATTTAGATGTTTTTACCCAATGAGTAACCTGCATGGGCAGAGGGATACTTGAGTGGGTGAGAGGATACTGGGGCTGATACTTTTTATTTGCTGGGCATGTATTGAAAGTTAATGTACACCCCTGGGAAGGGCACTAGCTAATCAGATGCAGGAAACAAATACCCCATTTTCTAAGTGTAGTGAGACAACTTCCATAGTGTTATTTAGAAATGTACGATATTCATAGAGTGAACGCAAACAGTCCCAACATTACCTGGATTATTACTTTTATCAACATTCCCTCAGTACATGATCACCTTTAAAAAATACACACATATGCCAGTGACTGAACAGCATCGCACTACATTGTACAGGTAAGCATTAGGCTGGCAAGGCTGAAGACATAAACACTGCACAGCTATTCACTTTTACTGGGGAAAATGGCTCATGTACACTATAAGGCACACTTTTAAACTTGTCTATTGAAAAAAAACAAATTAAACATTATTGTACACTTTATGCAGTGCACAACATTTATGTAACTATAATATCCTACCACCATGTTTGTGTTTTTGGGGTTGTTGGATATCTGCAGTGATCAATGCATTCCCACCCTTACAAGGTCACATCACACGTAAACTAAGTAATGTAAACAGTGATTCGCCCACCCACAGCAAACAAAATAAGTGGTCTACACTTAGCAACAAGCTCTCTTGTCACACCAAAGTATTTAACATTAGCAGTGAGTATCCAATGGACAGTGCACTCCCCTATCATACAGTAGGACTGCAGTGTAATTCTCAACAGGAGCATTGATCACCACAGAACGTTTACAACCCTATGGTACTTCTCAAGGATGCAGATAATATCAGCAATAGATTTTCACTTACGTGGTGAGCTGGCGCTGCCTGCTTCACCTCCACACGTTCCACAACAGCAGCTTCCCGGCCTCTATTAAAGGAAACAAGAAAAAAAGATCACATGAATAGATGAAATATCAAGGTCAAACTGTTTTGTTAAAACATCAATTTCTTCAATAATGTATTTAAAAAAACATTACTCACAAATATATTTTATTCAGTGCAGAACAAGTAGTGCCTGACCATGGATCACAATACTTATAACATTGTCATAATGCATGGTTGAGACACATGAACATCCTAAAAACATTACATTTATGTTATATTAACATACATGCATACCTAATAATATGACACGCTGTCCCTTTAATAGTTTAAAAATGTCAGTTATAATAAAAACAACACAAACACAACGATAATGTCACTGCTCACTCAATGACCCTCTAGCTGAATGTAGCAGCCAAGGATGTGTTATTAACTACATGACCTCTACAGGGTATAAAACACATTAACATACATGTATATATTCTATTATGCACATTAATAACTATTACAATAATAAAAATGAAACATTGCCATTACATATATAAATATTAACTAAATACAATCTAAAGACATATCATTATTCGCACCAGATAATTTAGCAGCACAGCATTGAATTCCACCACACACCTACAACAGTACAACAACATTAGAATTTGTTATCTATTTAAGCAGTAAGGCATGACCAGAGGTTATGTTAATGGTCTATTAATTACTTCTAGGTGTAATGTGGCACGCAGGCACAGCCGAGTGCTACATGCCCTAGAGGGTGATTAACCAACCATTAACATAACCCCTAGGAGTGCCTTATTGCTATTATAATAACAATGCTTTAAATAGTGTTTTACCTTGTTCAGCATTTTATTACGCTGTACATGTATATAAATCAAAGATGAACATAGGGCTGATACAATGTGTATAACCAATCAGAAAGCTGTATTCTCAGACCCTTGTTATAATACTCATTATGAACCGGTGATCATAAATGGACGATTCTGATTGGCTGAGAAGTGTTTGAAGCCGTGATGAAATCTAGCTACATCATCACGCCTTCAAAAGTCTCCGCCACCAGCCTCCTTACCCATAGCAAATCATTCCATGACAATGGACAGTCACAGTTCGACCAGCTCTTCACTCGCTCCGATGGAAATCACAGTTTCAGCAGCAGCACTGGAGTGTCACAAACGAGCGACACAGCAAGATAATTAAAAACCATGTCGTTGTTGGCACTCTCAGTAAAACTGCTGACATTTATTAATACAGACAAAGCTGTAATTTTTTTTTAAAGGCAGCGTTGCTACGTTAGATGCAGCTGTACATCACCCTTACTTCTCGCTCTTTTTCAAAAGCGCTTGCTGCCCGTTTGCTTCATGTACTTGTACTTATTTGTAACATCTTCCTGCCTACTTAGCGATATATTGAAACTCTTGAAGTGCCCCCGCTAGTCAGTCTGCTCCCTTTCAAACTGTTACTTCAGTCCTCTCATGGCTCCAATGATACTTTCACATATGTGGTAGCACTAGAAACTTTCTATATTTTCCCAAAAGTCACCCACATAAATAGGATGTGTCCTGACCACACTATTTTTTTGGGTGGGGTACAATGTTCACAGCTGCACCTCCTCAACCAAACAACTTCAAGTACACTGGCACCACCTGCCTGGCCAGAGCCTCCAGGAACTATTTTATTAAAAGGTACTCCTCCAACACCTAACAAAACACATTTTCAGAACGATTTAAAAGATTCTTATTTTTTTTTTACTGCTAAAACTTGTATTCCTGTTCATAATATCAATAATGCACTCCAGGGTGTGGTATATCGTGGGATATCGTAACTTCTCAGGTCATTGGACGCACTCGTCCCCTGCGGCCTACGTGCACAACCACCGGTGGCGATATCAATGATATACCACACGTGTTGTGCATTATTGCTAAATTATGCCAACAGGGTGTGTGTCATTTAGGATAACGGCACGCCTCAGTTGTTGGACACACTCAGCTTGCATACTAAAAACTGAAACCACCCAGCGTGACGTTATCCAAGACGACACACCCTGTCGAAGCATTGTTGCTTAATTGTACATTGAACTCCTCCAACAAAATGCCTGATCTCATCCATAATTAAGCAATAATTCCCGACAGGGTGTGTGTTGTGCTAGGATAACGTCACACCTCAGGTGGTTGGGCACAAGTCTGCAGTCCGAGTGCGTTCAACAGCTGAGACGTGACGTTATCCCAAACAACACACACCCTGGACGGCATTATTGCTATTATACAATGGATCATTGTTACGCAGAAGAAAAGACAATTGTAAAGATGTTTTTGTGTGCAAAAATATTTTTGTTTTTTAACAGCAGACGAAACAATCAAGCAAATAATCAGGATGATCATCAAGCAGATGATCAGCATGCTCATGCTGATCAGCAGGTTCACAGTAAGGCTGAGACTAGACCCGTGATACTGTACTGATTAACATCACGAGTCCAACCCAATACTGACCAATCACAGTCCAGGATTTTTTCTTGCCATTGTATAATGTTACGGAAACTACTAAATGTATCCCTTCAGCTCAAGAGCAGCAAAATGCCCAACTGCAGCATGACAACATACAAATGTGCCCACACTGCATCTTGCAATCATGATAATACCACATTTCATGTCACATTTCAAATATTGACTCATACATACAGCTGTCCAGCAAATTTGCACAACACAATACCTTCCGTGTATCAATGCCACAATTTCAATATCACACACTTGTGTCATGAGAAACCCTCATTTCTTATTTGAAAACAACCTAAGAACTTTGTAATTATAAAGTCTTTACCGTCAGACTCAATGACAATGACACTCAGTGTCGATTAGCCACCTCACAGGGGTTACGCTCGCTGCTGGCACTACCTCGCTCGTGGCTGGGAACGCTCCGATGTTCTACAATAAATAAAAAAATACATGTTAATGTTACGTGGTAAATCAGACAACATTTTTTTAACACTGACAGCAACAGTTGTTAAAAATACTACTTTCTAATTTCTATCACGATGGTATTACTGTATTCAATCTTTGTTTATACAATGCAATAAAAAATACTGGGCTCTGATTGGTCAGTCTTGGGCTGGACCTGTGATGTTAATCAGTACAAGATAACAGGTGTGATGTTAATCAGTACAAGATCACGGGTGTAGTCTCAGCCTTACTGTGAACCTGCTGATCAGCATGACCATGCTGATCATTTGCTTCATTGTTTCATCTGCTCTTAAAAAAAATATTTTTCCACACAAAAAAAATCTTTAAAATCAATGTTTTTGTTTCTGTATAATAATGAAACATTGCATTATAGCAATAATGCCCTCCAGGGTGTGTGTGTTGTTTGGGATAACGTCACGCCTCACTTGGACACACTCGGACTGCGGCCTCGTGCCCAACCACCTGAGGCACGACGTTATTGCAGCACGACACACACCCTGTTGAGCCCTATTGCTTTATTGATATATATGTAGAGACTAAGGGCAAACAAAACAATGTTCAATACTATTTTCAAAATATTGGTATGATAATACAAATAAGGCACTCTGACTGTATATATCAATGGTCACTTTATCACTGTGTAACTGATGTAGTACTCAGCTGTGCCTCATACCACATTACACCAGTAAGCACTCATTTACACAACATTGAATAATCACTACTGATGTCTCATTGGTTATTTCATGCATGCACACATCTGATAACTGCACCATTCTGAATCACCAGCCCTGCGCTGCTCAAAATAATTTTGCAGGGTGTCTCAAGGGTAATATTCAATAAAATGTGCAATGGTACAACTTCTTTCACTCACCCCCAGCGACAGCCCTGGACATACGCTGCTGCAACTTCGTGTACCACAAGTTGCCAGAGTTGAAACATAAAATTTGCAGTGGCGAAGTACACTCGCCTTACACAAATTTCAGAAATTCAAAAAGCTGGTATGCATGAGATAATAGTTTATACAAGACGAACGTGGGATAATTAACATCTATTTATGGCCCCATTTGCATGCCATTAGCATGTAGGTCCATGATGCACAAGCATTTGCACCTCACCACCCTACTAAGCAGCAGCTGTTGGAGACCGATGCACCCTGCAGCCCAATGACACACACTATCTCTCTGTCGACATTTACCATCCCCCAGACAGATCCTTAAGCACAATCACAGGCAATAAAGTAACATGCCCCCCCACCCACACACCTAGCGATGCCCCATCACGGGCAATACAGTAACATCATTCATAAATATGGACTGTCATGTACATTATGGGCTGCACGTCCATTGACTATAGTTCGGCATCAATGGTCATGCAGTTGTACCAGGCAGTTATTCGAGCCAACACGCATCATGCAGGTGGGATGCTGCCACCACCGCCTACAAAATGGAGGAGCAGGGTAGAGGCCTCATACAGGACTGTAGGGGCACGAGGCACCAGGCTGACTTTTGAGCTGGTAGTAACCTGACATTCTGCCCACAATCAGAGATTACAAGCCACTGGGCCACCAGGGACATATTTTGGTTGAGAAGGGCTCCAGATCTGCCCATGATCACGCACTGGGTAGGTGATACATGTTCCTGGCCATGATTGGGCTTCAGGAGATTGTGAGAAGGGAAGTCATGTTACTTATTGTCCTCGACCACACTGTGGGAGATCTGTAGAGAGGGCATGTAACTGTTATTCCTGCAGGTGGGCATCAAGAGATGTGCAGGTGGGCAGTATGTTACTATATGCACACATATGAGGCTGGTGAGGGGCACAAGAAACCAACTACAGGTCCAGCAGTAGTGGCAACTGCTGTGTTGTACCCTGCAATACAGCAGCTCACCAGAAGTTGGCCATCAACTTCATGTTTTATGGGAACTCAAAGTTGTGCAGCCATATGTTGTTCATTGCGCATGAACAACTATCTATTACCCACTGAATATTGTGTTGGGCAGCTTATCCATCGCTCCTCCCCTCCTCTTAACCATGCATTCATTTCCACAAATCTTTTGCACAATCTGTTGTGAATCACATAACTGCCTCTTGCTACATGTCGCACTAAATGTAAAAAGTTGAACTTGCACAAACACAACCCTGTTGCATATCGAAGAACCTTTTCAATATGTGTTCCACACTATAAGACGTTTTCACTAAGTCTGAAAACATTCACAACTATAGTTCAAATTTGTGCTTGATTTACTTCGCTTAGTAAGGCGCTCCCCGCATGGCTTCCCAGCAGCCTCCCACAGCCGTGAAGCAAGGTAGTACCATGCATCATGGAGTTGTCCGGTATCACCTCCCGTTTCGCTTTACGTAGAGGCGGCTCAGGCAACAACTTCCACTTCTTTTTCAATTGAACAATTGACTTATTTTTTACCTTTAGACGATATAAAGGTAACTATCAATACGCCCCACATTGCATCCAGCTTCCGTTGGTACTGCGATCAAGACTCTAGCATTACCCCGGGTCTGGACTGCCTGAAGCAGGCAGCCACACATCCTCGCAAGTTCCACTGCCTCATCTCCGGTTTCTAGTGTTATTAGTTCTGCAATACAAAAACCCAAAACATGCACATTAGTTTCATGAACAATATTCATCATTTCTTAAACAAATTCTATACAATAGTGATTAAATTACATTAAACACCACTTGTCCTTCAAGATAGCACAAACACAACATCAGTACCATAATAAAAAAAAAAACAGGATACAGCCACCTTGACAGTAAAGCAACTGGTAGTACACTAACATGCTATGCTGTAGTCTCATGCGTTGGAGTAACTGTATCAAACATCACATTTGGGATACCATAACATATCCATCTCTACCACAGTGAAATATTTGCATAACATTGTAATGTGCTATTAAACACAGATAAAACACACACATCACAGAACTGTATTTTATTGAAGTCGTAAACATACATTACTGGTACACAGGCCTTGAAATAACATACTCTCCACGCAGCTCAGACACCTGCTTTTTCATTGGGAGAGGCGTTTATTTTCTTCAGCCTGTCCCTTAGACAGGCAGTTTCTGATTTACAGGTTTGCCACACATAAGGGGTTGCTAGGCCCCAAACACAGCACTCTATATAGAAAAAGTGATGTCAGGACCTCATGATATGAGAATGCACCACAGAGTCGTAAAAAGTGGGCACTGACAACTAAAATACACTTCAGTTTTAATAATTGCCACCTGCCGCTTTAAAAGGCAGCAACCTAAGACACTCCTAGTAGCTCGTCATGTGTCTGTCCTGCAGTAGTAAATAAATTAGAAACGCAGTAGCCAAAATGTAATGTGGGTGAGTCAATCCATAAAGCAGTACCGGAAAGGGTATGAAATATTTTACATGGTCCTGGGAAGCCAAAATCCTACAGATGAAACTTCATGAAGGGTGAGTTAGCTAACACAAAATGCTACAGGGTGTGATTCAAATATATCCTTCGACATCTACTGTTCAAGGACGTTTACCACAGTTCATTTGTAAATCATCTACCTGTAACTGCCACATCATGATTGTTTCTCAGAATGAAAAACTACATTTATTCAGATATACTTTAACATTCTGTGAAAGGAATCATACTGTGACACGTTACAGGTATTGTCAAACAGTTATCACTGGCAAACATCCTTCAACAGTTAACCAAGTAAAGAAATATTCTCCTACAACCTGACAAACTTCGAAAAACACTAAAGCATTAGTGCAGCAAAGAATTCAGATAAATTACCAGACACTCAGTTCACCATGGCAGCTAGGCTACTGCATATTTTTAAATCTATTTTTTGACCACATAAATATGGTTCTGAAAAGAACCTTTGTGTATACTATCATATTTCCTCAAACAGTCTCACAATCTTAAAGGACTTTCAGGATTCCATCTGAAGGGCTCCAGAAATGACAATTGCCAGCATGCCAGAAATGCACACCATCTGTAGGAATAGCCAATCATTACAGAATTTAATTTCGGGTGACGAGGTATGCATTCCATGGCGTAAAAGGTACCGTAATATGTACATTTACTTTTCATAGCTCTGTCAATCAGATACATATGATGCTCTGCTTGCCAGACTTAGCGCCTGTAATATCTGAAAATATGATAAACTGCAGAGCAACATAGACATAATAGAAGCAAGGTCCACTTTGCCTCTGTTACTAAATCTACCAACGCTTGAGCCCAAATCATTGCCTCCAAGATGGATTAGCAGTATGTCAGGAGAGATGAGTTCTCAAAACTCAGCATGGTTGGCATAAGATGTTCCCCATCTCATCCCACCACGACCAAACCATTTTACATAGCAACTCGAGCTGCAGGTCCTTCCAAAATCACTATGAAGTGCAAACTCAGCTGCTCGTCTTATATAACTGCTTCCAATAATCCACAAAATCCTTTTCCTATTTTCGCCATTCTAAGTTCACCCAAAGAACTGCACAGAAAGTTAATAAGAAAGAACTGTTCAATTCACAGTGACCAGACAGCACTGAAAATCAAACTGATATTTTCCTCCTTATTTCAACCTAGCTTCACTGCATTCAGTCAAAACACACATTAAAAAAAAAACATTCCCTCCTGGTCTGGCTTCATGAACCAATGTAGCCCATGCATTCAGTATTATTAGACTATGATTATCAAAATCTAAAACCACTGAGAACTAAACAAAATGCATGCTTTTATAGGCAGTTTAAAACAATTACAACATCAGAAAGAAGTCCCGATTGGCTGCGTTTCATCATACAACTCCGTGCACCTTCCTATCTCCCTCCATTTGCAGCTGTATCTGTACAAGTGAGTACTGAACTTTTCTTACTTTAAAGTATTTCCTCTTCAGAAAATAGCAGGCCACATTATAACAATTGACATCATCAGATTAAACACCAAAAACGTTTGATTAATGATATGTACATGTTCTAATAATTTTTAAATACTAGAAAAATCATGTGGAATATAGACTGCCACAGTTTAAACTGCCTCTCTCTGCTATTTTCAAAATGGATCTTGTTTCTTCTTCTTCAGTGTTGTCCGTCACTGATTGGTTCTCAGAAGTGGCCTGACAAATCTTAAATTTCATTGGTAGACCTATCTGTCACTAAAACAGACTATTGAATGATTTGATAATGAATGTTCTGCCACCCCAAGTATTACATTTACTTTACTATGAAATGCACAAAGTACACTTCACCATACATTCGATAGCATGAAAAGAAATTTTAGAAAGTGTCGAACTTCACAGCACTTTGCCCATTGTGTCGAATGCACGAAAGAGTACATTTTATGACACTGAATGCACGCAAACAATATAATTTGACACTCGATGCTCACGAAAGTACTTTTCAAGAACTTTCTAATAATGTTTCACATTTATGGAAAATGACTTAATTATCAATTGTAAACACATAATCTACTACATGACTGCCTCAAACTCAGTGCAGTGCAGAGATTTGAGATTTACAATGCTTACGTACACATTAACTGTGCAGGTACACTCAGAGAAAACACTTATTTGTAGTATTTTTACACTCAAAGCCTCATATATAGCATTGCACAACCTCTGCTCATAACATTACACTCTTATATATTAAATTTCTAGAATAGTCATTTGTCACATAGACTCACATAAACGCAGCACACAAACAAAAAAACAGCATCATCATGAGCAACAAATGAAATCTACACTTTTCAGAACAGTGTTGTCTGAAGTTAACAATAACACCCCCAGACTGGATAGTGCAAAAACCAAACCAACCAGAGGCGTAATGAGACCCGACAACACAGGAGGAAGGGCTTATAAGATCTGGAAGCTACAGTATTTCCTATATCAGCCACCTGGAGCATATTATTGCACTTAGAAAATGTACTGTAAAGCAAAAAATGGAGCAAAAAGAAAAATTTTAAAATATATATAAAAATACAAAATGAGCTTCATACAACTTTAATGAATAAGTAATCCTCTGGCTGTTTTGATATATAAACTATTAGGGACTCCATTATGTGACAGGGCATTTTGTGGTATGCACTTTGTGACTAAAGTTACCTGACGGAGGCTTCTGAATCTGGGTTACTGGGTAACCATTCATTGAAAGATTTTTTTGTTTGGAAGGTACTCTGTGCCTGCCAGTAGTTTGGGACACATGCGAGATAGTAAATACAATAGAGGGACTTAGGCATTTCTTTATAGATTTTCTGAATAGAGCAAGCAACATTCACAGCACTTTCATAACTTACAGTGGCCATGAATGGACACATCCATAAACTTTCGCCATATAATGGATTGCCCAGTCTTTGACAGACTATGATACAGCATTTTTCTTACCTATTTGCTGGTAGAGAGTCAGTCTTTAGAGGTTTTGGAATGAGTACTGTGCTTCTGTTGGGTTTTCTGTCTGTGTTTGTGTGTGTGTGTGTGTGGGGACATCATGGTCTTGTTAACTCATTTGTTAGCAGCGGTACAAAGATGGCGGTGAAAAGCTTAAGACTTAGGTTCGCCACAAATACACAAGTAATGCAGCAGCCTGAATACTAACTTTTTTTGTGGGTATCTATTCATAAATACGAACCACTGAGATTGGTATCATAGCCAATCAGAGGCTGGGATGCTCAGACCCATTTCAAAACCATATAGTAAACTCTGAACTGAAAAGTATGACACAACACAAAGTTAGTAGTGTACCCATGAACTGTAATGCACAAGCTTGAAACCAGAAATATTTAGAATTCTCACACACATTTTGGAAGATATTCAATGTATGTGTTCAGAAACGCATGCACACCTAATTCTCACACTGTCTTCCACAGTTATTTCTTCAAGAAAACTTCATCATTGCACACACACATATAGAGAAAAACATTGATTTGGCATGTGTGAAAAAATCACAGCTCGAACAACAATACACACCAACACGAAAACACTTATGTTACTACAATGCAGCATCAACATAAAAGATAAGCTAACATGCAACCATATCTACCACCCTGCACACACACACACACAGTCACACAAACAGCAATAGAGGCATATCCTCCACATTATTGTAAATATACTAATTGTGATACATTTAATAAGACACTACACCCTCAATTTCTTGCTCCACCATATACTTTATCATCAACCTGACTATCACATGAAACACATACACAGCATTAAACACATATTAGCACACAGATAAAAAAATACCATCGATCATAATCGTAAGAACACACGTGAAGAAAAAACATGCAAATCTCCACAGAAATATTGAAAATGTTAAATTGCTGATAAAATACATAGCAGCTGTGCAATGCACATTCATAACAGCTATCATTTGCTTCTTTTCACCAAATTGTCAACATTATTAATATGATATTTAGTAATAATAATACTAATATAAGAAATGTACTGTTATTATTCTAAAACTTTTTTTTTTCTTTCTCACAGGTGCCTGATACTTGTAAGATTGGTTACTGTGACTGTCAACTAGACTCACCTGAAAATGCCAACTAAATACAGACGTAGGTGTATCTCAAAACAGAGCAGCATAATAGTACTACACTGTTGTATAACAAGGCAACAGCTAAAAGTAAAGTTACCAAAAAATGAGAAATAGACAGAGACATTGCGGCAACAGTGACCTACATCAAGTCACTGCACAAAAGAAACAAAAACCAAAAAAAGAAACAGAAATGTATAACAGCACAAATTTGTCACGATCTGTAAGAGGAACACAAATCATCTTGAGGTAACCATCAAGGCGCTCAAATCAACAACGAAATGAAAAATTGTGACTTACAACTTAGAAAAGAAAGTATTTTCGATCACTAGCAAGTAAAGCTAAGATCGAAGACTCAACATTGCTGTGGTACGCAACAGCCGCAAACAGATCAAGAGTCGCCTTCTCTGATGAATTTCATCTGAAAGTACAAACATTTGTCAACGAGCACTGTTTGTACCACAAAGATTGGACGAAGATGTCTCATGTCATTGAACAACTAGAAACTTGTATATAGCATAAAAAAAAAAAAACAACAGTATCCTTGTTTGACTGTTGACAACTAACTGCATGTCTTCACAGGACAGTGGATGCAACCACAGCCTCAGAACATATTTCTGGGAAGAGACTTATCATGACTTTCAAAACAACAGACATTCAATATCGATGAGTCCGCAAACTTACAAATGTCCTCAGTATCTCTGATGACAATCAATTAGATACCGATGATGACTGTGGTCCAACCATAGTCTTGAATAAACGGCAACGCCTCACACGGTCATGTGGATGCTACCTGCTACCGTAGGCAATCATCATTTCAAAAAGTAGAACAGTTTGTTAACCTATTCATAATAACAGATTGAAAGAGACATAAGCTATTTACTGAATTACCGATCATTGTAAATACGCCCATACTGGACTCATGGGTCACTTGCTTGCATGTCTCGATAGTAGGTGTTGTGATAGTTTTTCACAACATGCGGATGCGCGCGCAGTGCATCACACAGGCATGCAGAACTTTGTCTACAGAGTATATAAGTACAGCCAGCTGTGCATCAGCACTTGACGGTTAAATGACTTACTGCAGTCGGGTGACATGCACGGCGCCACGACTTTCATGAAAAAACTGGAAACATTACCTTCTGAGCCAGAAACAGGGAATTTCCAGTACGACTGACAGAAAAATCTGTTTCAGTGCAAAAAATGACATTCTGAAACAGCATGGAAAGGAAATTGCTAAGTTTGAGATAACAAGTATCAAGTTTGATTCTGTTATGTGTCATGCCACCGTTTGTACTACATAAAACAAAACTGTCACAGTAAACCTAGAAACCTGGTCATCATACAATGACATGTGGTTAAGCCTCACAGCATTCTTGCTTCAAATCTGACTTTCATCCACAACAAACCCATTGTACTATGCAAACACTGTTTTCAAAACTGAGTACAACACTTTGCCAGCAAGGTCGATGCAAAACAACATGGAAACAGATGTCACACCAACTGAGATTTCAACATTGAATATTTTGAACGTATTCCTAATTCAGACAATGAAACCATTCCAAATGATTCTACTGCCTGAACACAAAACACGCAAGATTCCACAGAAAGAGCTAGTTAGATCTAAAGGGCTTTGGCATGTATCTACCACTTCCTCTACAGGAAAATGTTCAAGCTATCTCAACAGAAAATAGCTTGGTCATTCTAGTAAATGGTAAGCCACAAAGGCCAAGGTCATCTGGCAAGATGTTGTCAACCTGCAAAGGTAAAACCTATATCACATTTAAAGAAGAACAACTTCCTTTTATATAGACCTTGACATAGATCAATAGTCAGCCCTCTGTGCAAATATGATCTATTAGAAAAAGTAAGCCAATCAGCTGAGAAACACTACAGACAAGGACAATGTGTATGAACAGAACAATCCACCCCACTACATGTTAGAGATCCATTAGGAGACAACATTGATCTCTATCAAATGAAGCAGGTGGAAGGTGAGCCTGTCATCATTTGGGAGGCAACACTAGAAACACGCTGCTTCCCAGACCTATTTCAAAAGGGTCAGGTGGATGCCTAGATGAAAGAAGCCCGGTACAGGGCTGAGTACCGCACCAGCCGATCCTGAGCAAAGATGGCAATTCAGACGAATACAGTACCTCTTCCATCTGCTCTGGAAAGCGAACTTAACTGTCTGCATTTATAGCACATACCATTCAACAACCCACTAGATGGAATTACAGCTGCTCACCTCTGGAAAGTGAAAAGAAAAGATGAAATGCAAGTGAATCCGTTTCCATACTTTCACCTCACTGGCACCAAAGATATTGGTATCGAACACACGGAAGTGATGACAATGCTACAGAAGCGCAGCCACATGGTTGTCACATAGTTGCCAGAATATGCCTGGGACGAACTCAGACTGTTGAAGGGCAAATCCCATGTCAAAGGACCTCAGCAATGACTATCGAGAAATGTGTTCACCAGTCCTGTGTCTCTCACAAGCACTTTCAAGCACTTCCATGACATTCTCACTCATCTTATCAAAGGACAAATCCCTCTGGCATTGTAGAACATACTTTGGAGGACAGAATATCACACGAGTGTCCTCTTATCCATATGTTATTATGATCAAGGATGCACCAATCAGTGAAATGATGCAGCAGAAGTGCCATTCATAAAAAATATATCACTTGTCACATTCCAGACAAGTATGACGATCTAATATGGAGCTGGTTCAAAAGTTCCAGCGACATATTCGCTAAATATTACCGGAAAGCAGTAAAGAACAAATCTAATTGGTACACACGATGTCGCTTGGTTCCTAGAAGAGTTTGTCAGAATGGTGATGAATGACCTTTTCTCAGCAATGGACAACACCTGAAGGCAAAATCAGGTATAAGTTACCAGAGATGAAAAAGAGGTGTACATCAATGACTACAACCCAACTCTTCTCCTAATGCAAGCAAACACAGATGTTCAGTTTGTGGCTGACAACTCATCACCCTGGTTAGCCATGTGACTTACATATAACCAAACATGAACAGACTAGCTTGCAAGATCTTTGGGAAGATATTGCAGTCAGAAAAAAGCCCACATCCCAGTAGCAGTCTTGGGTTTAAAGACTCTTTCACACAGAGATGGAGCTTAAAGCCAGTGACAGCAATGGGTACACATCTGTAACCAGAAGTCTGACGCTGCCGTTCCTCAGTGTAAACTACAAAGAGAAACCAAGTACTAATTCCTCATACCAAATTGAGGAGCTTGCTGTCAACGCACCTTCTTCAAACATATCTTGAAGAATAATGAAAGAACACCACCCAATGACAAAACAAGATGACTGACAGGTCTGTTTGAGGTGGCTAGCAGAAGGACTACAAGACAGGTGTAGCACATGACTCAACACAGCACATTTACAAGGTCAATGGACTAGATGGCTATCTTGTGAAGAGAAAAGCCATGAACATAGATCACTGCAACCGCATTAGGCACACAGAGCACAGAACATTACTACTTTGTCTCCTATTCCTATTAGACCCTGGAGGTGAGTCACAATTAAAGCGACTCTGACACATTCGAAGAACAGTTCAATCTCACTTATGAGAATCTCCAAACTGATACTCACAAACATACATACAAGATAAAGCTGAAAAAACACTCGACGGCAGAGAAAACAACTTCAGGAGACCCCAGTGAGTTCACAAGACAACCTTGATCCAGAAGGACAAGGTGTTCTAGGTGACTCTGCATTAAACACCCCAGAACTGTTAATCTCAGAATTGAACAGCCATGCAACATAGCCACACCTATAGTCAACCCAGCTGACGTGAAGAAAAGACTACGTCAGCTGGCATACAGTACACCCAAAGTGGCTGAAGCTGTCCAACATGGTATACCATAAACAAAAAAAAATGATCACAGCACAAACCACTACTAATGTTTGTCAGTGAATAGCACAGGAAGAGCTTCCTGATTGAAGCTATCTTCAAATACGGATGTGACAGGTCTTCAATGTCTGTTGCTGTGACTGCTCCACAGGACTAGCAGCAACATTAGTGGAGTAACATTACAACGGCTCTTGACGCTGCCAGTCCAACATGGGAACTGGAGCATTAACTGTCATTCGAGGTTGCATCTCAACTCCATCCGACGTTCACAAGATGCAGCTACTCATTGCAAAAAAAGCAGCATGGTCTCCAATATCATGCTAGCTGTATTCATCTCTACAGCAGATCTGGTACTGATGATGGAAAAGCCACTAGTGGAAAAACACTTGTGGTGGAGACCTTTTACACTTGCACCAGTCAATGCAGAGCATGTATTCACAACTCTGACTGCCAAGCAAGCTAAGAATATCCTGGTTACATGCAGGCTATAACATATGGGAATTACCTATGTTGAGTTGTCTGAGAACATACGACAAGTGGTGACCCAGCTTACAACCACTTTTAGATGAAGTCCATGGGTTCTCATCATAGAACACGTTTGTATGTTAAATGATCGAAAATCACAGTAGCAACATATAGAAACACCATGTAATGCTCCAGCGACATATATCAAGACACACATATAGTGTAATGTAAATGCTAAAAAAATGCACTGAATTCAACAATCCAATGCACAAAGAGAGAACCAAGAGATTGTCAATCTCCATGAATTGATACAGTTGATGGCATTATTCTTAGTAATAGTAAAAGATGACTGAACGACTAAGTGAACTGAAGTCATGTTTCATGAACAACTGACTAGAAGCTTTCTCACACTTTGTAGAATGCATGTATCAGCTACGACATATCCAGATGTCGAACAAGGCATGGTAAATGGTGCCATGGGAAACATCACCGACTTTATTCCAATGCAGAAGACATTTATTCAGACACTTGTAGTAGTTTGACAACATGCAACCTCTGCACACATAGATAGAACCTGCTAAATTCAGGTTTTTAAGGATACCCCGAAAACGAAACAGTTCCCATTATAAAGGCATACGCCATTCAATTCACAAATTCAGGATTAAGCTTGGTTCACCAATGATAACATAGGCAACATATTCAAGATGGCATGAGCTACGTTGCACCTCATGTCTGAAGCCTTCTGGTTTGCACATCATTACATAGCACCTCAGAAAATACGAGCTGACAAGCGACGTATTCTTGAGTACAACAGATTACTGCACTACATCAGCCACCAATGTCTTTAATACCACTGCTACATATCTGTCTGTCTCCACAATCAGTCACAGCTATAGCAACAACAGCAGCAAGCTTCAGAAAGTGATTAAAAAAAAAAGAGTTCAGCAAAGCCACAACCTCAGTAAACATTCACACAACAATTCATCAGAAATCAGTTGGTGGAAGGCTGTACACTGTTTGACAACAGTAAAGTAAACTGCTATGCTAACCAGCTATGCAAGTTTTCACACACCACAATTTATGCAAGCAATATTAACTCAAGACAACCCTATCAAATGTTTGAAGCAGTTATCGCATGACTACAACCACCTAACAATGTACACTCACTAACACCACCCGACGGGCATTATACATATGCTGGATGGTACATTTGCCAAGACACAGCAAGACAGTACTGAGTTTATGATGATGTGATAAACAACCTTGATGAAGACGGCAACCCAATCCGCCAGTACTTCACAGCAACATCACCGCTACAAAATATGTATGTGTTTCTCCGCGGCACCACAGCGTGAAACCACACAAGACACGTTATGGATAACCTCTTGTTCCTAAAGCCAAAGTGTCAAATTTCGACAGCTGTTCACTAATGCTGAATGTAGTCATGCCTGTGGAAGGTACGGAGGAAGATGCACTCAGTCCATACGACAAGACTTCATCTCAATATCTGCTGCTTAAAGGCAGATGAGGCACCATAGGCTCAGAGTTGATACTCATCACAGACAACACAGCTAGGAGAATGGTAACCAATCATCATTTGACATCGCAGTATCTATCACCATGGTCAATCCATGCATCTGGACATTACACCTCGTTACTAAGGTACAGCTGGATAGTTAGTGTGACGACTTACAAAACTTTTAAACAGAGATCCGTCACCGAAAATGCTATCTTCTAATATTGAAGAACAATAACCTTCATATTTCAGAAGAATAGAAAAACATCACTTAACATGAGTACTTTGTCCAAAATCATAACTGCTACAATGTTGCAATTAACAACTGTAAAGTAATACAATTTCAACAGAATTGAATTCAAACATAGATACATAGACTGTGACATGTCACATCTTGTAAACCAGTGACTACATGAAAATTGTTGTAGTGGCTCAATCGGAGCCAACAATATTTACAATCACTAGAGAAACCATGATTACATAATATACAAGACTATATCTAAAACATCACTAACTGCACAGCTGATGGGTGAAGGTGACCACTCTACAACAACTTTTAAATGAACCCTACATCAACTCAAAAATGCATATTTCTAATATTGAAGAATTATGACAACTTCATACTTCAGAAGAATAGGACAAACGTACTTTACATAAGTGCTGTCCAAAAAATGTCATAAATAAAGCTGTTCTACAATTAACAACACAAATAAACAATACACTTAACAAAATGGAATTCAAATAAAGACATTAGACTGGCACATTTACAGGTAGATCAGTGACTACATGGAAATTGTTGAGTAGCTTCAATAAAACCAACAATATTTACAGTCACTAGAAACCATGATTACATGTTGTGAAAGACTCTACCCTACAACACTCAACAAACATTCCACTGTCAAAGTAGTCTTTAACACTTCTATGACTCTTCACATAGAACATCATTAGATCACCATGCAACAGTGTAGAACTATCACGCCAGATGTAGTACTGTATTGTACATATGTAAAAACAATACCGTTATTGATAATGCAAAAGCTGACTTACACAACTGTTAATAATAACCAATTACTGAATGTAATTCAGTGACTCATACAACTGTTTTAAATTTCTTGTACATATAAAACAACATTTTCAAGGTCATTATTAATAACTTATTTAATAATTGAACTAAAAATAGAGTGTAGCACTACAGTACAAGTGAATGTTCATATTACTCTGCAGTATACTAACAACATGTAACTAAACAAGTTTAGAAAAACGCATCCATACCAGTTTAGTATTTAAGTTAAAATTTCCATAGCCAATGTAAAAATTGATAACATTTTTTGTTCATTTGTACTTGTCCCATAACCAACTATACCGTATGTACAAAATATTGACAATTGTAATCAGCACTGTTGCTGATCACAACAAACTGCATAACTGTTAAAACAATATTATGATCGCCTCAATTGAGGGGTGGTGGGAATTTTCCATTGCCTAGTCAGACATATAATTAAATAACAATCAAATGTCACTAAACTTACAATTGTGTAAACTGTACTACTGAACAATCAGCATATGGTTTTAGCCCAACCCCAGGAACATGCACATATCACAAAATTACAACAAACACTTGTCTATCTGTGTCTAATCACACTTCACTACCAACTGACATTACCTTATTAACATAGCAGACAACTAATACTACACATAGTTACAACATACAACCATTTAAAAGCATTTTACAAACCACATTCACATTCAATAGCAAAACTCAGCCTGACTATTAAAAAAATTCAAATGCCAGAAAATACTCTACATATAAACAGAAGCAGTAGTGCACAACTAAAACACATCTGATTAGTTCACATAATAACACACACTTAGTCAAACCATGATACACTTATTATTCTTACACATTTACAAATTTATATCTTTCAGCTACTCCTTCTTTTCCCTATAGTATGTTTGTATCTGTACACATCTATTTTCATTTTCCACAGATGTCTGTATCTATGTCTCCTTCCCCACATTTGTCACCTTTCAGCCTTCTTACTAGGCCCTGTTAATTAGTCCCAGCTTGGGAACTTCTCTAACTTATTCACTGCTATTATGCCTTTCACTGTCATAATCACCTTTCTGTTTTCCAGATTCTATCTTTATCTTGCATTTATCACTTCTTCTCCATGCAACTGCTAAGTGTGGTACGTTGTGCAGCTGCAATCAGGGATGTACGTTTGGTGTACATGGCCTCAGTTTTGCTGTTGATCTCCACTGAGCATGCAGTACCTGGTCAGGTGGGTGGGGATGTCTCGTAGTACATTTAGACAATTGTTTGTTATTTCTGTCACCTGCCGCTGGACGTCTCTCATTGTTTGTGTTGACTTGGTCCTCCCCCATACTTGAATGTGTATGTGTCTGTGTCTGTGTGGTGCTGGGGGGGGGGTGATTTCGGAGTTAGGGTTTTCAACCCTAACAGCGAATTTCCTCACTTTTGTCGCTGTGGAACAACCCTAACTGATGCATTAAACGGAGTTTTTTGCCATGAATATCCTGTCTTTTTCAGAAGTATCACTCAGCATACTACATGATTTATAGTCCTAAGAATAGTGCACATACATATAAAACAATGTTTCAGTATCAGAAATATTTCTACTGTTGTGGTTGCACTTACTGTCATTCTCTTAATTACTTTATTAATTGTCATTTGTCATTCTCGTTCCATGTAGTAGTTTTAATGTTAAAGTGTCTTAATCATTTTGTTTCTGATCACATATGTAACTTTAAAAATTTGCATAACTAAAAGACAATATGACATGACATGGACACTATTAGTTCATGTACTAAACAAATGGATATGCTACTATAGTAACTTGAGATTTCAAAGAGTGCTTCCACTACCAACTGAGGTCGTACCATCAATCGTGAACAGCAGTGGAAGAGGTTTGTTGTTCTGAATACATATACTGGACCACCAGGGCAATGTTTGGGGTTACTGCTTACATCCCAAGAACGGGAGTTTTGGTGCACTGCACCACCAGGGTATGTTCAGACAGGGTTTACTGCTTACATCCCAGGAACAGGAGTTTTGCTCCACTAGACCACCAGGCTTATGTTCGAGGGTCAGCTTTACTGTTTACATCCCGTGAATGGGACTTTCAGTCCACTACACCACCAGGGGCTATGTTCGGCAGGAGCTCGGGTTGTGTTTCACACTGATACACCCTGAAATCAGCTTCTCAGTACACTGGACCACCAGGGATGTATTCACAGGAGGTCTGTTTCTAAACTAGAGCAGCCCATGGTCAGGCTTCTGGGGAGGAACATTCTGCTGTTCCCCACAACAGGCCCAGTGGTGGGGTGTTGTTGGGAATTGTCACTCTTTGACCATGATTAGGCTGCACAACGGGACATGAAGTGGCTTGAGGGAGCGGCAGCTGTTACGTGCTGTGTCAGCCCATGCAATTCAGCAGTTTACCTGGGCATGATTGTTGACTTGAGCATTTTTTTGGCCTGAAAAGTTGTGCAGGCGCAGGTTCCAGATTGCGGTTTACAACTCTCTACACAGCCTTGCTGAATGTCAGGCTGTGCAGTTAATGCATGGTTCACCCCTGCAGTTCATTATGCATTGATTTGCATTGCACTGTTACTCAGCATGTTTTCTGTGGTGGAACTGCCTCCTGCTGAATATCGCAGAATGCAGCAAGTCTTCACTTGCACAGGCACTACCCTTTACACATGTTGCAACCCTTTGAATATCTTGCCCATTAAAGTATTATACTAATAGAAGGAAGGCATTTGTCACACAGAGACTGGTGGGCCCTTGAATAAGGTCCCTTGTCACTTATTTGTCCTAAGTCAAAGATGCTTTTAAACTCAGCTGTATAGAAATTATTATGAAGGAAGCTAACATGACTACATAAGAGATATTGGCTGGGAACAGCTATAGCCTATTCTTTACTGTCTGGCCTCCTCCACTCCTTGAAAATTTCTATGAACCTTTCTATTAACTATCTTTATATTACGGATAACAATACTGCCACATATACCCAATGTTAAGATGATATGGTTATGACAATTGTCTAAAAATGTTATGGCTTGAATGTCACACTTTGTCTCTTGAATATGAATAAGACACCAAACACAAGAGAGATATAGTTTAAGTTCTTTAGTATAAAAATATGTTAAATATAAAATCACAAACAAAATATATTTTTTTATACATAAAAAATAGATTTTATAAAACAATATATACATACACAAAAAAAGGTGTGTATTACTTCATACACATTTCATAGAAAAATGCAAAATATTTTTAAATATTAATAAAACATATAAAATATCATTTGTTTGTTTTTATACAGTCCAAGACTTCATGAGAGTGTGTGCACTGCATCAGGCAATCCAGGCTGTAAGCTGGATGCAATGTGGAGGCGCAAAAAGAAGTAGAAGCTGTTGCACCAGTCGGGAGATGACACCGGACCTCTATGAAGGGTGGCCAGTCTCACCCAGGGAAGCTGCAGGAACAGTTGGTAGCTGCAGAGGTGAAGCACTGCTATGTGCAACAGCACCATCACCCACTGCTCACGACCGCTCAAGGACGAGGTTCACAGTCTGCTGCTGTGCATCCAAGAGAGACTGGATTTTGTCCAGCCTCTCAAGGATGCCAGCTTCCTTCCGCAACCGCGAACCTCGCAGTGAGCTGGCTGTAGCAGTGGCAATGGCCTGCATTCACGCAGTCACGCGCCTACAAAGATAAAGAAAAACAGTAACAGTGAATATATAACACAAATTGAACAATTACAACTCTAAAATATTTCACTTCAAATATTTCTAATCTAATAAAATATCAGAATGCATTCATTTTAAAGTTATGATAATACTTTTAAACTATGATGCTACACTATTAATTATACAATGTGGTAAATCCGATATGCAGAACCCTGCATCCTGAGTGGTTGGCTGGCACAATGACCACCATGATAAATCCTCCAGTGTACACAGTGGAAGAAGTGCCATCCAACCTTATACCATACTAATCCGGTCATATTCACTTCAAACAAAACTGCTGCAGTTTGTCCGTTGCAGTTCGCTAAAACACCACAGAAATTTTTAGCTAAATGACCTCATCTTTCGAACTGTAGGGACCTCAGTGAGTTATAATGCAGTTTAAAAACATAAAAATACAACATTCTGCATTGTATTATAAAATTTATCCTCCGATTGTAGGTACACTGGAGGATTTAACACCACTGGTGTGACTCAGTCACTGGCTGCGACTCGTGACCTAATCACACCAGCCATGTTAAATCCTCCAGTGTACCCACTCCTGGAGGGATAAGTTGCTTAAATATCTAATTTGTCTCTCTGTCACACTTGACTATCTATATTATCTAAGAAGCTCACAACATAAAAAAATGTATAGTTAGCTGTGGCTTATAGTGATACCCTTAGATTTTCTTTCACTACTCAGAACTATTCTGTATATCATACTTTAGCATTGTTTACACTATTATGCCATAGAGTGGAAATACATCCTCATCAAGTGTGAGAATGTTTACTTCACCATGTCTGCCTATAATGTGTAGTCATCTATTCAGTGAAATGAAAGTACCTTGACAGTAGCAGTATAATAAAATTGTTTTCATTCGTACACTATCACGATAAGTTTAATGATACTTTTAAACCGGACAGCTTTTGACCCGTGTTTCAAGATCTCAGCACAGATCAGTACTTTAAATAAATAAGTCACTAATATAACAGTCGATGCAAAACCATGCCAGATATCGAGTCAAGCTCAGCAGAGTTGTGCAGGCGCAACCCCAAAGCTCTGCCTGCAGAACTTTGAGAAAAGAAAAGGATCAATTTCAGGACAAACCACAAGTGATCTGCTGCATTGCAGGATGCAACACAGGAGCTTCCACCTGTGCGTGCCGTCAACACTCTGTCTCATACGTCTTAAGTGTTTCTTCCCAAAATGTGTTACATTGTTTCTCTAAATGTTGAAAGAATAGGAAAACCGTGGAACACTTAATCTAATTTTACAATTACAAGCCCACAGCACTGTAAAAATGTTTGCATTTAAGTTCATAAAGTCCTCAATTTATAAAATTCTATATATTTACAGTTCTGCACCGAATGAATTTGCCTGACAAAACTTGTTGAGGAACAGTGACAGTGTGTGTGTGTGTGTGTGTGTGTGTGTGTGTGGTGTGGTGCAGTGTCTTTGAGACAGCTTGTCATAAATGAGCCAATCTCTTTGACTAAGTGACAGAAAAAAATGGCAGTGACTTTAAATTAATTTAGATGTTTTACTAATGAGTAACCTGCATGGGCAGAGGGATACTTGAGTGGGTGAGAGGATACTGGGGCTGATACTTTTTATTTGCTGGGCATGTATTGAAAGTTAATGTACACCCTGGAAGGGCACTAGCTAATCAGATGCAGGAAACAAATACCCCATTTTCTAAGTGTAGTGAGACAACTTCCATAGTGTTATTTAGAAATGTACTATATTCATAGAGTGAATTAAACAGTCCCAACATTACCTGGATTATTACTTTATCAACATTCCCTCAGTACATGATCACCTTTAAAAAATACACACATATGCCAGTGACTGAACAGCATCGCACTACATTGTACAGGTAAGCATTAGGCTGGCAAGGCTGAAGACATAAACACTGCACAGCTATTCACTTTTACTGGGGAAAATGGCTCATGTACACTATAAGGCACACTTTTAAACTTGTCTATTGAAAAAAAACAAATTAAACATTATTGTACACTTTATGCAGTGCACAACATTTATGTAACTATAATATCCTACCACCATGTTTGTGTTTTTGGGGTTGTTGGATATCTGCAGTGATCAATGCATTCCCACCCTTACAAGGTCACATCACACGTAAACTAAGTAATGTAAACAGTGATTCGCCCACCCACAGCAAACAAAATAAAGTGGTCTACACTTAGCAACGAAGCTCTCTTGTCACACCCCAAAGTATTTAACATTAGCAGTGAGTATCCAATGGACAGTGCACTCCTATCATACAGTAGGACTGCAAGTGTAATTCTCAACAGGAGCATTGATCACCACAGAACGTTTACAACCCTATGGTACTTCTCAAGGATGCAGATAATATCAGCAATAGATTTTCACTTAGTGGTGGGCTGGCGCCGCTTCCTGCTTCACCTCCACACGTTCCACAACAGCAGCTTCCCCGGGCTCTATTAAAGGAAACAAGAAAAAAAAGATCACATGAATAGATGAAATATCAAGGTCAAACTGTTTTTGTTAAAACATCAATTTCTTCAATAATGTATTTAAAAAACATTACTCACAAATATATTTTATTCAGTGCAGAACAAGTAGTGCCTGACCATGGATCACAATACTTATAACATTGTCATAATGCATGGTTGAGACACATGAACATCCTAAAAACATTACATTTATGTTATATTAACATACATGCATACCTAATAATATGACACGCTGTCCCTTTAATAGTTTAAAAATGTCAGTTATAATAAAAACAACACAAACACAACGATAATGTCACTGCTCACTCAATGACCCTCTAGCTGAATGTAGCAGCCAAGGATGTGTTATTAACCATATGACCCCTACAGGGGTATAAAAACACATTAACATACATGTATATATTCTATTATGCACATTAATAACTATTACAATAATAAAAATGAAACATTGCCATTACATATATAAATATTAACTAAATACAATCTAAAGACATATCATTATTCGCACCAGATAATTTAGCAGCACAGCATTGAATTCCACCGACACACCTACAACAGTACAACAACATTAGAATTTGTTATCTATTTAAGCAGTAAGGCATGACCAGAGGTTATGTTAATGGTC
This sequence comes from Neoceratodus forsteri, assembly GCA_016271365.2. NCBI lineage: Eukaryota > Metazoa > Chordata > Ceratodontiformes > Ceratodontidae > Neoceratodus > Neoceratodus forsteri. The sequence goes on along the minus strand of CM028135.1, from coordinate 847,185,373 downwards.
TATTAATTACTTCTAGGGGTGTAATGTGGCACGAGGCATAGCCGAGTGCTACATGCCCCTAGAGGGTGATTAACTAACCATTAACATAACCCCTAGGAGTGCCTTATTGCTATTATAATAACAATGCTTTCTAAATAGTGTTTTACCTTGTTCAGCATTTTATTACGCTGTACATGTATGTAAATCAAAGATGAACATAGGGCTGATACAATGTTATAACCAATCAGAAAGCTGTATTTTCAGACCCTTGTTATAATACTCATTATGAACCGGTGATCATAAATGGACGATTCTGATTGGCTGAGAAGTGTTTGAAGCCGTGATGAAATCTAGCTACATCATCACGCCTTCAAAAAGTCTCCGGCCACCAGCCTCCTTACCCATAGCAAATCATTCCAACGGCAATGGACAGTCACAGTTCGACCAGCTCTTCACTCGCTCCGATGGAAATCACAGTTTCAGCAGCAGCACTGAGTGTCACAAACGGGCGAGCACAGCAAGATAATTAAAAACCATGTCGTTGTTGGCACTCTCAGTAAAACTGCTGACATTTATTAATACAGACAAAGCTGTAATTTTTTTTTAAAGGCAGCGTTGCTACGTTCGTGCAGCTGTACATCACCCTTACTTCCTCGCTCTTTTTCAAAAGCGCTTGCTGCGCGTTTGCTTCATGTACTTGTCTTACATTTGTAACATCTTCCTGCCTACTTAGCGATATATTGAAACTCTTGAAGTGCCCCGCTAGTCAGTCTGCTCCTTTCAAACTGTTACTTCAGTCCTCTCATGGCTCCAATGATACTTTCACATATGTGGTAGCACTAGAAACTTCTATATTTTTCCCAAAAAGTCACCCACATAAATAGGATGTGTCCTGACCACTATTTTTTTTTTTGGGTGAGGTTCAATGTTTACAGCTGCACCTCCTCAACCAAACAACTTCAAGTACACTGGCACCACCTGCTGGCCAGAGCCTCCAGGAACTATTTTATTAAAAGGTACTCCTCCAACACCTAACAAAACACATTTTCAGAACGATTTAAAAGATTCTTATTTTTTACTGCTAAAACTTGTATTCCTGTTCATAATATCAATAATGCACTCCAGGGTGTGGTATATCGTGGGATATCGTAACTTCTCAGGTCGTTGGACGCACTCGTCCTGCGGCCTCGTGCACAACCACCCGAGGCGTGACGATATCCAATGATATACCACACCGTGTTGTGCATTATTGCTTAAATTATGCCCAACAGGGTGTGTGTCATTTAGGATAACGGCACGCCTCAGTTGTTGGACACACTCAGCTTGCATACTCGTGCGAAACCACCCGAGCGTGACGTTATCCCAAGACGACACACACCCTGTCGAGCATTGTTGCTTAATTGTACATTGAACTCCTCCAACAAAATGCCTGATCTCATCCATAATTAAGCAATAATTCCCGACAGGGTGTGTGTTGTGCTAGGATAATCGCCACACCTCAGGTGGTTGGGCACAAGTTCTGCAGTCCGAAAAGCGTTCAACAGCTGAGACGTGACGTTATCCCAAACAACACACACCCTGGAGGGCATTATTGCTATTATACAATGGATCATTGTTACGCAGAAGAAAAGACAATTGTAAAGATGTTTTTGTGTGCAAAAATATTTTGGTTTTTTAACAGCAGACGAAACAATCAAGCAAATAATCAGGATGATCATCAAGCAGATGATCAGCATGCTCATGCTGATCAGCAGGTTCACAGTAAGGCTGAGACTAGACCCGTGATACTGTACTGATTAACATCACGAGTCCAACCCAATACTGACCAATCACAGTCCAGGATTTTTTCTTGCCATTGTATAATGTTACGGAAACTACTAAATGTATCCCTTCAGCTCAAGAGCAGCAAAATGCCCAACTGCAGCATGACAACATACAAATGTGCCCACACTGCATCTTGCAATCATGATAATACCACATTTCATGTCACATTTCAAATATTGACTTACATACAGCTGTCCAGCAAATTTGCACAACACAATACCTTCCGTGTATCAATGCCACAATTTCAATATCACACACTTGTGTCATGAGAACCCTCATTTCTTATTTGAAAACAACCTAGGAACTTTGTAATTATAAAGTCTTACCGTCAGACTCACCGACAATGACACTCAGTGTCTGACTGGCCACTCCTCCTGACAGGTTCGCCTCGCTGCTGGCACTACCTCGCCGTGGCTGGGAACGCCTCGATGTTCTACAATAAATAAAAAAATACATGTTAATGTTACGTGTAAATCAGACAACATTTTTTAACACTGACAGCAACAGTTGTTAAAAATACTACTTTCTAATTTCTATCACGATGGTATTACTGTATTCAATCTTGTTTATACAATGCAATAAAAAATACTGGGCTCTGATTGGTCAGTCTTTGGCTGGACCTGTGATGTTAATCAGTACAAGATAACAGGTGTGATGTTAATCAGTACAAGATCACGGGTGTAGTCTCAGCCTTTGATTGGAACCTGCTGATCAGCATGACCATGCTGATCATTTGCTTCATTGTTTCATCTGCTCTTAAAAAAATATTTTCCCACACAAAAAATCTTTAAAATCAATGTTTTGTTTCTGTATAATAATGAAACATTGCATTATAGCAATTATGCCCTCCAGGGTGTGTGTGTTTGGGATAACGCTCGCCTCACTTGGACACACTCGCCTGCGTCCTGCGTGCCCAACCACCTGAGGCACGACGTTATTGCAGCACCCACACACCCTGTTGAGCCCTATTGCTTTATTGATATATATGTAGAGACTAAGGGCAAACAAAACAATGTTCATACTATTTTCAAAATATTGGTATGATAATACAAATAAGGCACTCTGACTGTATATATCAATGGTCACTTTATCACTGTGTAACTGATGTAGTACTCAGCTGTGCCTCATACCACATTACACCAGTAAGCACTCATTTACACAACATTGAATAATCACTACTGATGTCTCATTGGTTATTTCATGCATGCACACATCTGATAACTGCACCATTCTGAATCACCAGCCCTGCGCTGCTCAAAATAATTTTGCACAGGTGTCTCCAGGGTAATATTCAATAAAATTGTGCAATGGTACAACTTCTTTCACTATCACCCCCAGCGACAGCCACTGGACATAATCGTGACTGCAACTTGCGCTTCACCACAAGTTGCCAGGAGTTGAGTATAAAATTTGCAGTGGCAGAAGTACCACTCGCTTTACACAAATTTCAGAAATTCAAAAAGCTGGCATGCATGAGATAATAGTTTATACAAGACGAACGTGTGGATAATTAATATCTATTTATGCCCCATTTGCATGCCATTAGCATGTAGGTCCATGATGCACAAGCTTGTACCTCACCACCCTACTAAGCAGCAGCTGTTGGAGACCGAGCTACCTGCAGCCCAATGACACACACTATCTCTCTGTCAGACATTTACCATCCCCCAGACAGATCCTACACAATCACAATAATAGCATGCCCCCCACCCACACTCCTAGCGATGCCCCATCACGGGCAATACAGTAACATCATTCATAAATATGGACTGTCATGTACATATGGCTGCACGTCCATTGACTATAGTTCGGCATCAATGGTCATGCAGTTGTACCAGGCAGTTATTCCGCAGCCAGCACGGCATCATGCAGGTGGGATGCTGCCACCACCGCCTACAAAATGGAGGAGCAGGTAGGAGGGCCTCATACAGGACTGTAGGAGCACGAGGCACCAGGCTGACTTTTGAGCTGGTAGTAACTTGACATTCTGCCCACAATCAGAGATTACAAGCCACTGGGCCACCAGGGACATATTTTGGTTGAGAAGGGCTCCAGTCCGCCCATGATCACGCACTGGGTAGGTGATACATGTTCTGGCCATGATTGGGCTTCAGGAGATGTGTGAGAAGGGGAGGTCATGTTACTTTATTGTCCTCGACCACACTGTGGGAGATCTGTAGGGTGGGCATGTAACTTTATTCCTGCAGGTGGGCATCAAGAGATGTGCAGGTGGGCAGTATGTTACTATATGCACACAATGAGGCTGGTGAGGGGCACAAGAACCAACTACAGGTCCAGCCAGTAGTGGCAACTGCTGTGTTGTACCCTGCAATACAGCAGCTCACCTGTAGTTGGCCATCAACTTCATGTTTTGCGGGGAACTCAAAGTTGTGCAGCCATATGTTGTTCATTGCGCATGCACAACTATCTATTACCCACTGAATATTGTGTTGGGCAGCTTATCCATCGTTCCTCCCCCTCCTCTTAACCATGCATTCATTTCCATAAATCTTTTGCACAATCTGTTGTGAATCACATAACTGCCTCTTGCTACATGTCGCACAAATGTAAAAAGTTGAACTTGCACAAACACAACCCTGTTGTATATCGGGAACCTTTTCAATATGTGTTCCACACTATAAGACGTTTTTCACTAAGTCTGAAAACATTCACAACTATAGTTCAAATTTGTGCTGATTTACTTACGCTTAGTAAGGCGCTCCCCCGCACTTGGCTTCCCAGCAGCCTCCCACAATTCGTGAGCGAGGTAGTACCAGCACGTGTCGTTGTCCGGTATCACCTCCCGTTCCTTTAGCACGTAGAAGCGCTGGCGCAACAGCTTCCACTTCTTTTTCAATTGAACAATTGACTTATTTTTTACCTTTAGAGCGATATAAAGGTAACTATTAACGCGCCTCCACATTGCATCCAGCTTCCGGTTGGTACTGCGCATCAAGACTCTAGCATTACCCTGGCTCTGGACTGCCTGAAGCAGGCAGCCACACTTCCTCGCAAGTTCCACTGCCTCATCTCGGTTTCTGAGTGTTATTAGTTCTGCAATACAAAACCCAAAAACATGCACATTAGTTTCATGTAACAATATTCATCATTTCTTAAACAAATTCTATACAATAGTGATTAAATTACATCAAACACCACTTGTCCTTCAAGATAGCACAAACACACATCAGTACCATAATAGAAAAAAAAAACAGGATACAGCCACCTTGACAGTAAAAGCAACTGCTAGTACACTAACATGCTATGCTGTAGTCTCATGCGTTGGAGTAACTGTATCAAACATCACATTTGGGATACCATAACATATCCATCTCTACCACAGTGAAATATTTGCATAACATTGTAATGTGCTATTAAACACAGATAAAACACACATCACAGAACTGTGTTTTATTGAAGTCGCAAACATACATTACTGGTACACAGCCTTGAAATAACATAATCTCCACGCAGGCTCAGACACCTGCTTTTTCTGGGAGAGGCGTTTATTTTCTTGCCTGTCCCTTAGACAGGCAGTTTCTGATTTCGAGGTTTGCCACATATAATAGGTTGCTAGGCCCAAACACAGCACTCTATATAGAAAAAAGTGATGTCAGGACCTCATGATATGAGAATGCACCACAGGAGTCGAAAAAAGTGGGCACTGACAACTAAAATACACTTCAGTTTTAGTAATTGCCACCTGCCGCTTTAAAAGGCAGCAACTTAAGGGCACTCCTAGTAGCTCGTCATGTGTCTGTCCTGCGTAGTAAATAAATTAGACACGGTAGCCAAAATGTAATGTGGGTGAGTCAATCCATAAAGCAGTACCGGAAAGGGGTATGAAATATTTTTACATGGTCCTGGGAAGCCAAAAGTCCTACAGATGAAACTTCATGAGGGTGAGTTAGCTAACACAAAATGCTACAGGGTGTGATTCAAATATATCTTCTATACTCTACTGTTCAAGGACGTTTACCACAGTTCATTTGTACAATACCTCTACTGTCAGCTTGCACATCATGATTGTTTCTCAGAATGAAAACTACATTTATTCAGATATGTACTTTAACATTCTGTGAAAGGAATCATACTGTGACACGTTACAGGTATTGTCAAACAGTTATCACTGGCAAACATCCTTCAACAGTTAACCAAGTAAAGAAATATTCTCCTACAACCTGACAAACTTCGAAAACACTAAAGCATTAGTGCAGCAAAGAATTCAGATAAATTCTCAGACACTCAGTTCACCATGGCAGCTAGGCTACTGCATATTTTTAAATCTATTTTGACCACATAAATATGGTTCTGAAAAGAACCTTTGTGTATACTATCATATTTCTCAAACAGTCTCACAATCTTAAAGGACTTTCAGGATTCCATCTTGAAGGGCTCCAGAAAATGACAATTGCCAGCATGCAGAAATGCACACCATCTGTAGGAATAGCCAATCATTACAGAATTTAATTTCGGGTGACGAGGTATGCATTCCATGGCGTAAAAGGACCGTAATCTTTACATTTACTTTTCATAGCTCTGTCAATCAGATACATATGATGCTCTGCTTGCCAGACTTGGCGCCTGTAATATCTGAAAATATGATAATACAGGCAGGCAACATAGACATAATAGAAGCAAGGTCCACTTTGCCTCTGTTACTAAATCTACCCAGCGCTTTGAGCCCAAATCATTGCCTCCAAGATGGATTAGCAGTATGTCAGGAGGAGAGTGAGTTCTCAAAGTTCAGCATGGTTGGCATAAGATGTTCCCATCTCATCCCACCACGACCAAACCATTTTACATAGCAATTGAGCTGCAGGTCCTTCCAAAATCACTATGAAGTGCAAACTCAGCTGCTCGTCTTATATAACTGCTTCCAATAATCCACAAAAATCCTTTTCCTATTTTCTGCCATTCTAAGTTTTTTCACCCAGAACTGCACAGAAAGTTACTAAGAAAGGAACTGTTCACCTCACAGTGACCAGACAGCACTGAAAATCAAACTGATATTTTCCCTCCTTATTTCAACCTAGCTTCACTGCATTCAGTCAAAACACACACATTTAAAAAAAACATTCCCTCCTGGTCTGGCTTCATGAACCAATGTAGCCCATGCATTCAGTATTATTAGACTATGTTTCTGCTAAAATCTAAAACCACTGAGAACTAAACAAAATGCATGCTTTTCATAGGCAGTTTAAAACAATTACAACATCAGAAAGAAGTCTGATTGGTTGCGTTTCATCATACAACTCCACGCACCTTCCTATCTCCCTCCATTTGCAGCTGTATTCTGTACAAGTGAGTACTGAACTCTTTCTTACTTTAAAGTATTTTCTCTTCAGAAAATAGCAGGCCACATTATAACAATTGACATCATCAGATTAAACACCCAAAACGTTTTGATTAATGATATGTACATGTTCTAATAATTTTTAAATACTAGAAAATCATGTGAATATAGACTGTACTACAGTTTAAACTGCTTCTCTCTGCTATTTTCAAAATGGATCTTGTTTTCTTCTTCTTCAGTGTTGTCCGTCACTGATTGGTTCTCAGAAGTGGCCTGACAAATCTTAAATTTCATTGGTAGACCTATCTGTCACTAAAACAGACTATTGAATGATTTGATAATGAATGTTTCTGCCACTCCCAAGTATTACATTTACTTAACTTTCGAATGCACGAAAGTACACTTGCGACACTTTCGATAGCATGAAAGTAAATTTTGCGAAAGTGTCGAACTTCGACAGCACTTTTGCCCATTGTGTCGAATGCACGAAAGTACATTTTGCGACACTTTCGAATGCACGCAAGCAATATATTTGACACTTACGTGCTCACGAAAGTACTTTTCAAGAACTTTCTATATAATGACATAGTTTCACATTTTATGGAAAAATGACTTAATTATCAATTGTAAACACATAATCTGCTACATGACTGCTTTCAACTCAGTGCAGTGCAGAGATTTGAGATTTACAATGCTTAATGTGCACTCATTAACTGTGCAGTGTACTCAAGAAACACTTATTTGTAGTATTTTTACACTCAAACGCCTCATATATGTGCATTGCACAAACTTCTGCTCATAACATTACACTCTTATATATTAAATTTCTACAGAATAGTCATTTGTCACATAGACTCACATAAAACGCAGCACATAAACAAAAACACAGCATCATCATGAAGCAACAAATGAAATCTACACTTTTCAGAACAGTGTTGTCTGAAGTTAACAATAACACTCCAGACTGGATAGTGTAGAAAAACCAAAACCAACCAGAGGCGTGAATGAGACCCGACAACACAGGAGGAAGGGCTTATAAGATCTGGAAGCTACTGTATTTCCTATATCAGCCACCCTGGAGCATATTATTGCACTTAGAAATGTACTGTAAAGCAAGAAAATTGGAGCAAAAAAGAAAATTTTAAAATATATATAAAAATACAAAATGAGCTTCATACAACTTTAATGAATAAGTAATCCCTCTGGCTGTTTTGATATATAAACTATTAGGGACTCCATTATGTGACAGGGCACTTTGTTGGCATGCACTTTGTGACTAAAGCTACCACGGGAGGGCTCTGAATCTGGGTTACTGGGTAACCATTCATTGAAGATTTTTTTTTGTTTGGAAGGTACTCTGTGCCTGCCAGTAGTTTGGGACACATGCGAGATTAGTAAATACAATAGAGGGACTTGTGGCATTTCTTTATAGATTTTCTGAATAGAGCCAGGCAACATTCACAGCACTTTCATAACTTACAGTGGCCATGAATGGACACATCCCACAAGCTTTCGCCATATAATGGATTGCCCAGTCTTTGACAGACTATGAACACAGCATTTTTTCTTACCTATTTGCTGGTAGATGTCAGTCTTTAGAGGTTTTGAATGAGTACTGTGCTTCTGTTGGGTTTTCTGTCTGTGTTTGTGTGTGTGTGTGTGGGGACATCATGGTCTTGTTAACTCATTTGCTTAGCAAGTGGTACAAAGATGGCGTGGTGAAAGCTTAAGACTCAGGTTCGCCATGAAAATAATAGCAGCTAATGCAGCAGCCTGAATACTAACTTTTTTTGTGGGTATCTATTCATAAATACTCGAACCACTGAGATTGGTATCATAGCCAATCAGAAGGCTGGGATTTTCAGACCCATTTAAAACCATATAGTAAAACTCTTGAACTGAAAAGTATGAACAACACAAAGTTAGTAGTACCCGTGAACTGTAATGCACAAGCTTGTAAATCAGAAATATTTAGAATTCACACACATTTTGGAAGATATTCAATGTATGTGTTCAGAAACGCATGCACACTAATTCTCACACTGTCTTCCACACAGTTATTTCTTCAGAAAACTTCATCATTGCACAGCACATATAGAGAAAACATTATTTTGGCATGGTGTGAAAATCACAGCTCGAATAACAATACACACCAGCACAAGAAACACTATGTTACTACAATGCAGCATCAACATAAAAGAATCGCTAACATGCAACCATATCTACCACCCTGCCACACACACACACAGTCACACAAACAGCAATAGAGGCATATCCTCCACATTATTGTAAATATACTAATTGTGATACATTTAATAATGCACTGACTCACTCTCAATTTCTTGCTCCACCATATACTTTATCATCAACCTGACTATCACATAACACGCCACACAGCATTAAACACATATTAGCACACAGATAAAAAATACCATCGATCATAATCAGTAAGAACACACGTGAAGAAAAAACATGCAAATCTCCACAGAAATATTGAAAATGTGAAAATTGCTGATGTTACATAGCAGCTGTGCAATGCAACATTCATAACAGCTATCATTTGCTTCTTCTTTCACCAAATTGTCAACATTATTAACATGATATTTTAGTAATAACATTACTATAAGAAATGTACTGAAGCATATTCTAAAACTTTTTTTTTCTTCTCACAGGTGCCTGATACTGTAAGATTGGTTACTCAGACTGTCAACTAGACTACCTGAAAATGCCAACTAAATACAGACGTAGGTGTATCTCTGCAAAACGCAGAGCAGCATAATAGTACTAATACTGTTGTATAAGGGCAACAAGCTAAAAGTAAAGTTACCCAAAAATGAGAATCGACAGAGATTGTTGCTGCAACAGTGACTCCACATCAAGTCACTGCACAAAGAAACAAAATCCATAAAAAGAAACAGAAATGTATAACAGCACAAATTTGTGTCGATCTGTAAGATGAACACAAATCATCTTGAGGTAACCATCAAGAGACGCTCAAATCAACAACGAAATGAAAATTGTGACTTACAACTTAGAAAAAAAAGTATTGATCACTAGCAAGTAAAGCTTAGATCGAAAGACTTATTATTGCTGTGAATCGGCACACAGCCGCTAAACAGATCAAGAGTCGCCTTTCTCTGATGAATTTCCATCTGAAAGTACAAACATTTGTCAACAGAGCACTGTTTGTACTACAAAGATTGTGGGGTAAGATGTCTCATGTCATTGAACAATTCAGGAAACTTGTATATAGCATAAAAAAAAGGCTTCAACAGTATCCTTGTTTGACTGTTGACAACTTCTGCCATGTCTTCACAGGACAGTGGATGCACACACAGCACTCAGAAGCATATTTCTGGGAAGAGACTTATCATGACTTTCAAAACAACAGACATTCAATATCGATGAGTCCGCAAACTGATGAAATGTCCCGCATTCTCTGATGACAATCAATTAGATAATGACGATGATCAGTGGTCCAACCATAAGTCTTGAATAAACGCTACGCTCACATGGTCATGTGATGCTACCTGCTACCGTAGGAAATCATCATTTCAAAAGTAGAACAGTTTGTTAACCTATTCATAATAACAGATTGAAAAGAGAGATAAGCTATTTACTGAATTGATCATTATGAAATACGTCCATATACTGGACTCATGGGTCACTTGCTTGCATGTCTCGATAGTGGTGTTTGTGATAGTTTTTTCACAACATGCGGATGCTCCAGTGCATCACACAGGCATGCAGAACTTTGTCTACAGAGTATATGAAGTACAGCGAGCTGTGCATCAGACACTTGTTTAAATGACTTACTGCAGTCGGGTGACATGCACGCGCCATGACTCTACATGAAAAACTGAAACACATTCCTTCTGAGCCAGAAACAGGGAATTTCCAGTGTCACACTTCGACAGAAAAATCTGTTTCAGTGTTAAAATGACATTCTGAAACAGCATGGAAAGGAAATTGCTAAGTTTGAGATAGTAAAGTATCAGAAGTTTGATTCTGTATGTGTGTCATGCCACCCGTTTGTACTACATAGAAACAAAACTGTCACAGTAAACCTAGAAACCTGGTCATCATACAATGACATGTGGTTGAGCCTCACAGCATTCTTGCTCTGAAATCTGACTTTCATCCACAACAAACCATTGTACTATGCAAACACTGTTTTCAAAACTGAAGTACAACACTTTGCCAGCAAGGTCAGTGCTAAACAACATGGAAACAGATGTCACACCAACTGAGATTTCAACATTGAATATGTTTGAGCGTATTCTAATTCAGACAATGAAACCATTCCAAATGATTCTACGTCTGAACACAAAGACACAAGAATTCCACAGAAAAAGCTAGTTAGATCTCTAAAGGGCTTTGTGATGTATCTACCACTTCCTCTACAGGAAAATGTTCAAGCTATCTCAACAGAAAATAGCTTGGTCATTCTAGTAAATGTGTGTGCCTACAGGCGCCAAGGTCATCTGGCAAGATGTTGTCAACCTGCAAAAGGTAAAGCCTGTTCGCTTATTTAAGAAGAACAATTCCTTTTATATAGACCTTGACATAGATCAAATGGTCAGCCTCTCTGTGCAACATGATCTATTAGAAAAAAGTAAGCCAATCATTGAGAAAGTCACTACACAGACAAGTGACAATGTGTATGAACAGTACACAATTCACCCACTACATGTTAGAGATCCATTAGGAGACAACATTGATCTCTATCAAATGAAGCAGGTGGAAGGTGAGCCTGTCATCATTTGGGAGGCAACACTAGAAGCACGCTGCTTCCCAGACCTATATTCCAAAAGGTCAGGTGGATGCCTAGATGAAAAGAAGTCCGGCACAGGGTGCTGAGTACCGCACCAGCCGTATCCTGAGCAAAGATGGCAAATTCAGACGTAACATACAGTACCTCTTCCATCTGCTCTGGGAAAGTGAGCTTAGCATTCTGTCTGCATTTATAGCACATACCATTCGGCTAACAACTCCACTAGATGGAATTACAGCTGCTCAATTTCTGGAGAAATTGAAACAGAAAGATGAAAATGTGCAAGTGAATCTGTCTTCCATACTTTCAAGCCTACGTGGCACCAAAGAATATTGGTATCGCAGACACTCGGAAGTGATGACAATGCTATGAGAGTATGGCGTAGCCACATGGTTTGTCACACTTAGTTGTGCAGAATATGCCTGGGACGAACTCATTGAACTGTTGAAGTGGGCAAATTCCGATGTCAAAGGCATCTCATCAATGACTATCGGAGAAATGTGTTCACTTGATCCTGTGTCTGTCACAAGACACTTTCACAAGCACTTCCATGACATTCTCAATTTCATCTTATCAAAGGACAATCCTCCTCTAGGCATTGTAGAACACTACTTTTGGAGGACAGAATATCAAGCACGAGGTGCCCCTCATATCCATATGTTATTATGGATCAAGGATGCACCGACAATCAGTGAACATGATGCAGCAAGTGCTGTCATTCATAAAAATATATCACTTGTCACATTCCAGACAAGTATGACAGTCCTACACTATGGAAGTTGGTTCAAAAGTTCCAGCGACATATTTAGCGCTTAAATATTGCCGCGAGAGCAGTAAAGAACAAATCTAATTGGTACACACGATGTCGCTTGGATTTCCTAGAAGAGTTTGTCAGAATGGTGCCATGAATGACCTTTTCTCAGCAATGCGACACCACTTGAAGGCAAATCAACTAAGAGGGTATCGAGTTACCCAGAGATGAAAAAGAGGTGTATATCAATGACTACAACCCAACTCTTCTCCTAATGTGGCAAGCAAACATAGATGTTCAGTTTGTGGCTGACAACTCACTAGCCCTGGTTCGCTATGTGACTTCGTACATAACCAAACATGAACAGACTAGCTTGCAAGATCTTTGGGAAGATATTGCCAGTTCAAGCAAAAGCCTGACATCTCAGCTGTGGTCATTGGGTTTGAAGACTCTTTCACACAGAGAATGTGGAGCTTACGAAGCCAGTGACCGCTTAATGGGTACACATCTGTACGGGAAGTCTGACGCTGTACGTTTCCTCAGTGTAAACTACAAAGAGAAACGGAAGCATGTACTGATTCCTCATACCAAAATTGAGGAGCTTGCTGTCAACGCACCTTCTTCAAAACATATCTTGAAGAATAACCTGATAGACACATACTACCCACGTAGACACAACAAGATGACTGATATGTGTCTGTTTGAGGTGGCTAAGTGGTATGACTACAAGACAGGTGTAGCACATGACTCAACACGGCACATTTACAAGGTCAATGGACTAGATGGCTGTCTTGTGAAGAGGAACAAGCCATGGCTTATAGATCACTGCAAACTGCATCTAGGCACATCAGAGAGCACAGAACATTACTACTTTGCTCTCCTATTCCTATTTAGACCCTGGAGGAGTGAGTCTGAATTAAAAGGTGACTCTGACACATTCGAAGAACAGTTCAATCTCACTTATGAGAATTTCCAAACTGACTACTCACAAACATACATACAAAGACTAAAAGCTGAGAAAGAACAGCTCGAGCAGGCAGAGAAGCAACTTCAGGAAGACACTCCAGTGAGTTCACAAGACAACCTTGATCCAGAAGGACAAGGTGTTCTAGGATACTCTCTGCCATTAAATGCCCCAGAACTGTTAATCTCAGAAATTGAGACAGCCATGCAACATGGCACACACTCTATGGTCAACCCAGCTGACGTAAGACAAAGACTAAATCAGCTGCAGCATACAGTACACTCCAAAGTGGCTGAAGCTGTCCAACATGGTATACTACATGAAACAAAAAAATGTGACTGCACTCAGCACAAACCACTACTAATGTTTGTCAGTGGTTCAGCTGGCACAGGAAAGAGTTTCCTGATTGAAGCTATCACTTCAGAAATACGGACTGTGACAGGCTCTTCAATGTCTGTTGCTGTGACTGCTCCCACAGGACTAGCAGCATACAACATTGGTGGAGTAACATTACACCGTCTCTTTATGTTGCCAGTCGAACATGGGAGAACTGGAGAGTATTGTAAACTGTCATTCGAGGTTGCATCTCAGCTCCATCCTATGTTCACAAAGATGCAGCTACTCATTGTTGACAAAATCAGCATGGTCTCCAATATCATGCTAGCCTGTATTCATCTACGTCTACAGCAGATCTTAGGTACTGATGATGCAGTGCCATTTGGTGGCAAAAGTATACTTGTGTTGGGAGACCTTTTACAACTTGCACCAGTCAATGCAGAGCATGTATTCACAACTCTGACTGCCAAGCAAGCTAAGAATATCCTCGGTTGCATTGCAGGCTATAACATATGGGAATTATTTACCTATGTTGAGTTGTCTGAGAACATACGGCAAAGTGGTGACCTAGCTTACAAATCACTTTTAGATGAAGCTCGCACAGGTTCTCTATCATCAGAACATGTTTGTATGTTAAATGATCGAAAAATCACAGTAGATAGTACATGCATAGAAACACCATGTAATGTCTTCAGCGACATATACTCTACTGCCAGACATATAGTGTGTCTTATGCCACGACTAAAGAAATGCACTGAATTCAACAATCTAATGCTACAAAGAGAGAACCAAGAGATTGTCAATCTCCATGGAATTGATACAGTTGATGGCATTATTCTTAGTCGAAAGCTAGTAGCAAAGATGACTGAACGACTAAGTGAACTGAAGTCATATGTTTCATGAACAGCTGGCCTAGAAGCTCTTCTCACACTTTGTAAGAATGCATGTATCATGCTACGACATAATCTAGATGTCGAACAAGGCATGGTAAATGGTGCCATGGGAAACATCACCGACTTTATCTATAATGTACAGAAGACATTTATTCAGACACTTGTAGTGCAGTTTGACAACATGCAACACTCTGTACACATAGATAGAACCTGCGTTAAATTCCAGGTTTTTAAGGATATCTACGTAAACAGGAAACAGTTCCCATTATAAGTTATACGCTGTCTCCATTCACAAATCTCAGGATTAAGTTTGGATTCAGCAATGATAGACATAAGTACAGACATATTCAAAGATGGCATGAGCTACGTTGCACTTTCATGTGTACGAAGCCTTTCTGGTTTGCACATCATTAGTATAGCACCTCAGAAAATACGAGCTGACAAGCGATGTATTCTTGAGTACAACAGATTACGTACTCTACATCAGCCACCAATGTCTTTAATACCACTGCCTACATATCTGTCTGTCTCACACAATTCAGTCACAGCTAGATGAAGCAACAAACAGCAGCAAGCTTCAGAAAGTGATTAAAAAAAAAAGAGTTCAGCAAAGGCCACAACCTCAAGTAAACATTCACAACCAACAATTCATCAGAAATCAGTTGGTGTAGCTGCTGTACCACTGTTTGACAACAGCAGTAGTAAACTGCTATGCTAACTCAGCTATGCAAGTTTTCCTACACATGCCACAGTTTGTGCAAGCAATATTCGCTTCACAAGACAATCCCTATCAAATGTTTTGAAGCAGATTATCAGCATGACTTCTGACCACTCTAACAATGTACACTCACTAACACCACCACCGACAGGTATTATCTACATATGCTGGATGTAGTACATTTGCTGCAGACATACAGCAAGACAGTACTGAGTTTATGATGGCTGTGATAAACAACCTTGATGAAGACAGCCCCAATCCGCCAGTACTTCACAGTAACATACGTTACAAAATATGTATGTGTTTCATGCGGACACACAGCGTGAAACCACACAAGACATGTTGTGGATAACTCTCTTTGTTCCTAAAGCCAAAGTGTCAAATTTCGACAGCTGTTCACTAATGCTGAATGTAGTCATGCCTGTGGAAGGTGCGGAGGAAGATGCACTCAGTCCATACGCCTGAGGACTTCATCTCAATATCTGTTGCTTATGTTGCACAGATTTGACACCAATGGGCTCAGAGTTGATACTCCTATCACAGACAACACAGCTAGTAGAATAGTGTTCAACCAATCACTGTTTGACACGCACAGCATTATCTATCACCATGGTCAATCCATGCATTCTGGACATTACACCTCGTTACTAAGGTGCACAGCTGGATAGTTAGAGTGTGACGACTCTACAACAACTTTTAAACAGAGACTGCCACGTCACCTGAAAAATGCATATCTTCTAATATTGAAGAATAATGACAACCTTCATATTTCAGAAGAATAGGAAAAAACATGTACCATTTTAACATGAGTACTTTGTCCCCAAAAATGTCATAACTCGTTACAATGTTGTACAATTAACAACTGTAAATTAACAATACAATTTCAACAGAATTGAATTCAAATATAGATATTACATAGACTGTGACATGTCACATCTTGTGTAAATCAGTGACTACATGAAAATTGTTGTAGTGGCTCAATCAAGCGCCAACAATATTTACAGTCACTAGAGAAACCATGATTACATGTCTATACAAGACTATACATCTAAAAACATCACTAAGCTGCACAGCTGGATGGTTAGAGGTGACGACTCTACAACAACTTTTAAATAGACATCCCACATCACCTCAAAAATGCATATCTTCTAATATTGAAGAATTATGACAACCTTCATATTTCAGAAGAATAGGACAAAAGCGTACCATTTTACATAAGTACTTTGTCCCCAAAAATGTCATAACTTCGTTACAATGTTCTACAATTAACAACTGTAAATAAACAATACAATTTCAACAAAAATGGAATTCAAATACAGACATTACATAGACTGTGACATGTTACATCTTGTGTAGATCAGTGACTACATGGAAATTGTTGTAGTGGCTTCAATCGCGCCAACAATATTTACAGTCACTAGAGAAACCATGATTACATGTCTGTGAAAGATTCTACCCTTATAACACTCAACAAACATTCCACTGTGTCAGAAGTAGTCTTTAACACTTCTAGTGACTCTTCACATATAGAGAACATCATTAGATCACCATGCAACAGTGTAGAACTATCACGCTTTCAGATGTAGTACTAGTATTGTACATATGTAAAAACAACTACCGCTTATTGATAATGCAAGAAGCTGACTTACACAACTGTTAATAATAACCAATTACTGAATGTAATTCAGTGACTCATACAACTGTTTTAAATTTCTTGTACATAATAGAAACATTTGTTTTCAAGTGTACATTGTTAATAACTTATTTAATAATTGAACTAAAATAGCAGTGTAGCACTACAGTACAAGTGAATGTCTTACATATTACTCTGCAGTATACTAACAACATGTAACTAAGCATAAGTTTGTGAAAAAATGCATTCCATCACAGTTTTAGTATTTACAAGTTAAGAATTTCCATAGAAGCCAATGTAAGAATTGATAACATTTTTTTGTTCATGTAAAACCTGTATTTTTTGTTTTGTACTTGTCACATAACCAACTATACCGTATGTACAAAATATTGACAATTGTAAATCAGGCACTGTTGCTGATCACAACAAACTGCATACCTGTTCCTGACAATATTTATGATCGCCTCAATTGAGGGTCGTGGGTGGGAATTTTCCATTTGCACCTAGTCAGTGACATATAATTAAATAATAACAATCAAATGTCACTAAACTTACAATTGTGTAAACTGTACTACTTAGACAATCAGCATATGGTTTTTCGCCCACCCCAGGAACATGCACATTAGCAGTCACACAATTACAACAAAACACTTGTCTATCTTGTGTCTAATCACACTTCACTACCAACTGACATTACCTTATTAACATAGCAGACAACTAATGCACTACACATAGTTACAACATACAACCATTTAAAAAAAGTTACATTTTTTACAAACCACATTCACATTCAATAGCAATAGCTTCAGCCTGACTATTAAAATAAAAATTCAAATGCCAGAAAATACTTCCACACATATAAACAGAAGCGAGTAGTGAAGCACAACTAAAAACACACATCTGATTAGTTTCATATAATATCACACACTTAGTCCAATCCACATGATACACTTATTATTCTTACACATTTACAAATTTCACAAGCAATGATTGCACACATACAAACATTGTATTGTGAGACTGCTTCTGTTAACTTAATTTCACTCTTGATTGGACCTTTTCTCCATTTGGAAAATTGGCAATAAATTTTTTAAAACCATAACCACCTGTGTCGTCTCCTTACTTTAAATACCATCATGACATAAAATAAGTGTCTATGACTTAAGCATACAAATAAATGTTTACTAATACTGCTACAAGTAAACCTCCATCTATTTGTTTGGTACCTATGACATGCAGTCAGTAACACAGCAACACAAAGGGTAACACACATGGTGGCATAGACGGAATCAGCCCTAAGTCTCACCCATGACATGTGTAAAGCAGCAGAAGTATAGGAGAATGGGGTGAGAGTTAGGACCCATGATCCCAATGCGCAACCCAATGCCGGTTCGCGGGGTGGTTGGGGGGGTCCAAGGGGGGTTTCCAACCCTAACAGCGAATTTCCTCACTTTTGTCACTGTGGAATAACCCTAACTAATGCATTAAATGGAGTTTTTTGCCTCTAATTTCCCTTCTTTTTGAGAATGATAACGAGAAATAGTGAATGTAATGCATTGGCGGGAGCACATGATGTGTTGTGGCATACTAACAGGGACAGCAAGCTAAACAGAAATGCTAACAGTGGCGCACATGGTAACACACAATCACGAATGAGAACACAAAAGGGTAACGCATACATGGTAGTGACGGAATGGTCTGCCACGTGATGTGTTGTCACATAGTAACATGCTGCCTGCAAACAGAAATGTCAATGCGCATGGTGATGTAAAGTGAAACAGTAAGATAAACAGTACTGTAGACAGAAATGGCAAAAATGACAGAAACACAAGCGCAAATGAAAGCATAAAGGATACTTTATGGTGGCGCCAGACATCAATGGTAAGTGAAGCGATGCGGATCCATAAGCGGAAGGGCAACAGTAACAGTAATGTAAGTGCACAGGCTGGTTTTTCCCAAAACCTGCATTGAGAAACACAGTGAGTACAAATAATGTATGCAAAATAATGACTATCGGCGCAGAAAATGAGATCTTGGAATACTAAATACATTATATCTCAGGAACCGTAAGACGTAGAAAAAAAATTTAAAAGTCATATTATTTACAACTGTCCTGGCTAATTTGAATCTTAGCCCCATTAGGGGTCTAAGAAATTTTCCGACAAAAAGTCCGTGGTGCACCTTTTCGAGATCTGAGGGCCTGAGAACTGCAATGACGCCTAATGTTATCCTATGGGAAAAATAGAAAGTCTGAGCACCATAACTTTGCCTCCTGTAATGTTTTTCCATCAAACTACTGAACAACACATCTGTGGGCTGTTGGCTGTCTTCCTCCAAATTTCAGGAAAAAGACCAAACCGTTATTTCACAGCAGGGCTCCAAATGATTTCTGTTAAATTAGGCGCCATAATGTTATCCTATGGGAAAACTGTCAACTTTGGAGTGCCATAACTTTGCCGCCGTGTAATATTTTTTCAATACAACACTGAAAGGCACATCTGTGAGATGTCAGCTGCGATCCTTCCAAATTTCAGCCCAAAACTCCCAACGGTTATTTTCCAGTGCAGTGCCAAAGAATTGCTGTCATTTTCCCACAGACTAGAAAATTACTGTCGAAATTTGCGAAAGCTTTCGCAAAAATTTGCGACACTTTCGTGAGCACGAAAGTAATTTTCGAAAGTACTTTTTCCAGAAATTTGAAAAACATATTTCTGGGGTCTTTTACCACAAAAAAAAGACATGGCAAGCATCCTCAGGGCCCGACTAGGTGAATACAAAAAAAATTAGGTTGCTAGAGGCTCCCAAATTTAAATGCCAACCATTTTTCTGATCACCAACTGAAAACAAAATGGCCGATTTGCGAAAGTAACAGGCCCATTTGCGAAAGTAAAAATGCATTTGCGAAAGTGTCGAACTTTTTGTTAACTTTTCCCATTGACTTATAATGGGAAACTGTTTTTTGAATAACTTTTGAACCGTTAAATATTTTTTCACCAAATCTTCAAAAGGCACATAGGGGACCCCGGCCGCATGTTCCCTGAAGATTCGGGCTGGTCACACAAACCGTATGACCTGTAGGCGTGACCGTAGAATTCCAGAAAAGCGTAAACATGCGCACAGTCTAATAACTCCGCAAATCGTATATCTGATCAGTACAAAACTTGGCAGATCCCAAGGCCTATGGGTCTTGATCATACATTCAAATTTCAGGAAAATCCATCAAACAGTTGCAAAGTTATTAAGGTGCAAAATTTGGGGTTTAACATGGAAATGGCTCCTGAACCCTAACTATGGTAGCACTACCGTGCTACCATAATATATATATATATATATAGGCATGATAGCACCCCTAGAATTATGGTTGAGTAGACTGTTTAATGTTAAACCTCACATTTTGCACTTTAATGTAACTGATCAATGGATTTGCTCAGAATTTGGTATATGCTGTCCCATGGGGTAAATCTCTTGATGTGGCAAATTTCTTCCAGTTGGATGTGCAGATTCTGAGATTCGGACAATGCAAAATGTTTTAAAGTCAACACTTCTTGCATTTTTTTCCTCATTGCCCTGCATCCAGATGGTGTGGAATTTTAGTGTAATTTCTTTTGGTAGAAAATGCTTGGGTAACAGAACTGGCACGATTAGTTTGGTGAAACGATATTAATCTGTTGCAAAGTTATTATGTTTTTCATTTCCCATTGTTTTCAATGGGAAGATCACTTTTCAGGATAGAGTAAGAACATTTGACCAAGGATTTGATCTATCAGAAAAGGATTAATCCTCTCAAGATCTGTTCTTTTTTCATGAGCCAACATCTTTTTTTTCCACCAACTAAAAAGCATGGAAATTACTTAGAAATATTATCATTTTACAAGACATACACCAAAACATAGCTGAACAGGACATATTTAGATAGTGCTTGTTTTTCACAATTAGCCCCAGAAATACTTTTTCTGGGCACCCAAAATCCCAGGTGCTCAGCTTAGTGAGAGGAGCCTTCTGCAGCATTCACTGTATGAGAACAGTGGAATTTTCTTGACTTCTGCAGCCACAGCTGGAACTTGTGCTACTGGCTGCAATTGTAGATGTGAGCCACCCTTTCCCTGGTGTCAAGTGGCACCCCCAACCTCCAGTAGCTATCTACCTTCTTTAGCTTTTTATATTTATAATAAAAAGAATCCAACACTAGGATGCTCACCCCCAGTGCCAGATGTCCCTCCCTGCCACCTGCCCATTGTTGTAATAATAATTGCTGACATTGGGGGACCCAATCCCAATGTCAGCATTCACAGGATCCCCCCAGCAGTGTGGAACACTGGGAATTCCACTCCTAGTGTCCCCAAATACTTATAATGTTATTGTTAACTCCCCCAGCAGTGCGGGACACTGAAGATCCCACTCCCAGTGTCCCAAATACATGCCACCAATGTCACTAATGAAAGAGGAGCAAAGAAGGCTGAGGCCCCTGTTAGCTCCTATACACCATAGTAGTATTCCAGTTTACCTCCTTTTTGTATGTAAGTATCAAATCTAGATTTAAAAATGGTTTTATTTTTACTTAAAACTACTTCCTCTGGTAGACTATTCCATAGATTGACCATCCTCTCAGTGAAGAAATACTTTTTTTAGGCTTCTAAATCCAGTGCTTTTTACCTGCAAGGTATGTCCTCTAGAAATGGACTTGTTATATTTGAACTCTATTTTCATTTCCTTTGTCAAAATGTTAGATTTAATGATTTCATAGAATAAAAGTAAATCACCCCTTATCCTACACAATTCTAGCGTGTACAGTCCCGATTGTTTAATTCTTTCTTGGTATGGTTCTGTCTTTGTCTCACTTATTATTTTAGTGTATCTGAGTTATACTTTTTCTATTCTTTGTATCTCTTTTTTCTTATAAGGATTCCTATATGCAGGACACAGCATTTATTTATATTGAATGACATCCCCCACCTACTGTATATGCCTATTTCATAATTTTGTCTAGGTCTTGCTGAATAGTCAGGGGTTCCAGAGTTGTTTCACATGGGCCATCCAACTTGGTTCATCAGCATATTTAGTTATTTTATTCTTTAAATTGTTGCCTAGGTCTGAGATAAACTTCGTGAACAACACAGGCTCAAACCTGAGCCCTCTGGCACCCCACTTGTTACCTGTCCATCATCAGACAGAAATCCATTTACAACCACTCTCTGTGTCCAATCTACCAACCAGTTGTGGATCCAAGTCTGTATGTGTTCATTAATGCCTAGAGTGGCTAACGTACAAGATATGGTCCAGTGAGGCACAGTATCAAAGAAATACAAAATCACACATGCCCCAACAATGCAAAGCATCATGGGCTGCATATGCAAATCACCACAGAATATTATGCTGGGTCAACTTTAAGCAAAAATGCATGGTGCCGAAAGGCCTCTCACACAGTTTGCAAAGGGTGCCAACAGAAGACATAGACACGTGTTTTGTCCCACCAGGACTCATCAGTATGCCTTGTCTTTTTGACACCCCAGTGGAATGAACCAGCTACCCTAAGATGGTCTCTCTGGGTTATGTTGTGGTGAACCCAATTAAAACAAAAAACAATTTAAAAGACAAAGAACCTATGTGCGCAATCACTGAGGCAATGGTTACCCCAAAGGGCATTTGGCCAGGAAGCCAAGTTTCAAAGAAATACAAAATCACACATGCCCCACAATGCAAAGCATCATGGGCTACATATGCAAATCACCACAGAATATTATGATGGTTCAACTTTAAGCAAGTATCAAATGCCCAACTAAAGTCAAGCAGGACAACATCCGCTGATTTCCCTTCATCTAGGGTTCTGCTTATGTAATCATAAAAACAGAGCAGGTTCATTTGACAAGATTTTCAAGCAATGAATCCATGCTGTTCTTGGTCTACCTTGCCTGTTTTATCATGTGTTCTGTTAACCTTTCCCTTATTAATGATTCAAGAAGTTTTCCAGGACCAAGGTGAGACTTATTGAGCTGCAGTTAGACTTATCCTGTCTCTTTCCCTTTTTAAAAATTGGAGTGATTTTTTGCTATTTTCCAGTTTCTTGGCACATCACCTGTGCTTATTAGTTTGTTAAATAATATTTCCAGGGGGACACATATTGTGTCTTTGGTAAGTATAAGCATCTGTGGAGTGATTTTGTCAATACCTGGGGCCCCGTACTTTTATATTATGTCAATTTTATTTTTTATTTCATCTCTTGTACATAAAACACCTGCCAAAATTGAATTATTCTTGGTGTTCAATTGACTGGATTGAGAATAGATTGAATAAAAATATGTATTAAAAATGTTTGCTACAGTTCGTGGATCAGAAGTAAGGTTATTATTGTCTATAATAGTGCTTAGTTTTTTATCGTTTTTCTTAAGTGAATTTATGTAAGCATATAATTGCTTACTATTATATTTGCTTGCTAAACTAGCCAGTTTGTACTCTATGTTCTTTTTTGCTTTGTTTATTGTATTTTTATATCTTTTTGATATTTTTTTAATATGTTCCAGTCTTTTACAGTACTTGTTTTTTTATTATTTCCATATTTTTTGTTTTTTAGTTTTATCAGTTTTATGATTTTTTTACTTAACCATTTGAGGTTAATACCCCTGTTGTTATGTTTTTTTTATACTTGATATATTTTTGTCACACATCTCTAATAGAGTGTGTTTGCTAATCTCTTAACCACTTTCACTTGATTTGTTATAAAGTATCATGTTCCAATCAATGTTTGATATGTCTGCATTTATTTTGTCTGTCCGCTTTTGTATATAAGTATATTTCTGTACATCCCTTATTAATGCTAGTGCTACATCTTGTTGAAAAATATATGCATGAATGGTTGCTGTTTCCTAAAGGAGGTGCAATTTTACAATCCATTATGATAATATTCTCTGTTGTGAATATTGAGTCTAGAATGTTATGTTCTCTAGTGGCAGTTCTAACATGCTGTACGAGATTATGTTCTAGGGTGAAGTCCAATACAGTGCTGTTATGATTGCTATTCACCTTATTAAAATTCCAGTAAGTGTTATTGCAATTGAAATCACCTGTCTAAATAATCTCACCTAAGTCCATGGTGTTAGAAGCTTCATTTAGTAATGCATTCAATGTTTCTTCATTTGTACTAGTGGGTCGATAGCTCAGCCCTACGATTATGTGATCTAACTTATTTTGGTTTAACTGAAACCATAAGGTTTCTGTAGGGGTGGAGTGTGTCTTTATTTTAACTGTTATGTCTATTATGTTTATTTTTATAGTAGTATACTGTATACCGCTACCCCTCCTCCCTTTTTATTTGCTTAGTCTAATCATAGTAGATTGTATCAAGATATAGTTTTTGCCCAAGTGTTGTCCTCTTTCCACCAAGTTTCAGTAATTAGAACTATGTCTATATGCTTGTTTCTTGCCAGTAATGCCTGCAGCTCACTGTGTTTATTACTTAAGCTTCTTGCATTGCATAATATAAAGTTGAGACTGGCTTTATTCTCACCCGGACATTGTTTATTACTGCTGGTCTGGGCAATGTATCTCTGCTTAAGGGAGCTGTCGGATGGATTATGTAATATGTTAGATTTCTCTTTTATAGTTGTTGTGTCATTACCAGGTTTATTCTGAATGCTGGTTTGTTTTAAATGCCTTTTGGATGGTTTATTTGTCCATGTCATGAGGTTTACTAGCCTATTTACTGTACTATTTGGATGACTCCCCCCCATCCACCCTAGTTCAAAGTCGCTGCCTCCATGCTGATTTTGATCAATCTTGCAAGTATAACAGCACCATCTTTATTTAGGTGTAACCCATCCCTACTATATAAACTACTTTTATTATAGAAATGTGCCCAGTTGTCAATAAATCTACCATTCTGTTTCACACCAATTGTGTATTCTCATGTTGATTCTTATAATGGTGTCATTCTTTTCTTTGTTAGCTCTAGGGATTGGTAAAATTCCTGAAATGGTCACTTCTGCTGTCAGCTGCTTTATTTTCTTGGCAGTTTCTAATAATTCATAGTATAACTCTTTCTCATGTTCAAAGCCCACGTCATTCGTCCCAACATCGATGGTGACTATGGAGTTCTCTCCACTGTTCTTTACAATCTTTGGGGCTACCATTCTTATATGATGATTTTTGCACCTGGAAATGATGAAACCATTCTGTTATGTTTATTTGGATTGCATATCATAGCATCACATTGTTTAATTATAGAATCACTCATGACTACCATTTGTCTTTGTATAGGTGACATACTATCCTCTGTGTCCATTTGTGTTAATGGCTCATATTTATTCTGTAGAGATATGTTTATGATATAGTCTGCTCTTCTACCTTTCTTTCTTTCTCCTTTGAATTGCTTCAATAGTGTACCATGCATCCCCTTGTAAGTCATTCTCTTCCCTGTTATTTTATGATTTACTGGTTCCCTCCTCTGCCTCATTGTCACTACTATCAGATGGCCTATTGCATTTGCCTTTTGCTAAAAGGCATCTGGTTTGTTGTATTTTATCCTCCTTTTCTTTTACTAAAGTACACAATTCTGCTTGTACTTCGTTCAGCTTAGTCAGTATGATGTTATAGTCCTGACATTTTAAACAAATACATATGTCGTTTGTTACTGAGGGTGATTTCTCTGCAAACATATTACATTTGGTACATTTTACTATTGTGCCTTCATTGCACATTAGTACTAACAATTTACCAGCTGGTTCCATTCTTAGTTTGTTCTTTAACTAGTTTGGTAGGGGAAATAGTTGTTAATTGCCTGTGTGTGTAGTTATAATTAATCTGTCTGCCTTCCTGCCTTCCCTGGCTGATGCTGGCAGATGCTGCTTGCCTCTGGCTGCAACATCTCCACCCTGTGCTCACCTCCACTCACAGGTGGGAGTGGAGATAAACTCGTTAAACCAGACGTGACGTCAGGGCCAGTGCCTGTACAGTTGCTCTTTAAATGTTTGTTAAAATAAAGTTTTAGGCAATTTCTAGAGAGGCAGGGGACTCTGCCTTTAAAAAGACAGACCATACCTGACTGGCTGCTTAAAGTGCACACACAAACTGAGCTATGCCTCAGCAGCTCCAAAAAAGCACTCCTATAGTTTCAAACCCAAGTTACATTAAAGAGTAGATGCAGTGTTACACAAAAAACTTTTGTGCTCATTAAACTAGAAGTGACATCATGGCCAGTGCTGGTTTGGTGGCTCTTTAAACATTTGTTAAAATAAACTTTTAGGAAATTTCTAGAGCTACAGGGTACTGTACCTTTAAAAAGACAGACTATACCTGCCTGGGTGCTTGTTACCTAAAAAAAAGAAAACTGACCCACAGAGCCTTTTATTTTTTTTTAAACCTGAAAAAAAAAGAAAACGTCCTGTTATCATCTCCATGGTCCCATCCTGACCCTCCCACTGAGCATGCACCACCCCACACCCTGCTTACTCAATACCTACCACCAGAGGTAGAAGATTGTCATCTGAGGACCAGGACATGTCTGCACTCTTCAAAACTGAACCATGAACTGAATAATCAAGGTAAATGCTGTATAATGTATCTCAATGGCCTTTTTGGGACCATATCTCATGAACACCTCAACTGTCATTTTGTTAATCAGGCCCAGAAGGTGATTTTGCAGTCATTGCACAAAATCTCCTTTCAGGCATGAATAATGAAATTTCATTGCACTTATTTAATGTGCCACTTGCCCTCACGGGCAGCTGTCACGATTCAGCCATAGCACCTCTACAGTGCAAGGAAGCCTGATCCACCCACCCCCCAAAGAGATACTGTAGATAAGGTACGACGCTTGAAAAATTGCCACGATTTCTCTGGGCTGTGTGAATGCTGAACCGGATCATCACTTGCAATTTGCTGTTTTTTAATTTCAGTGCTTTCTCAGGGTAGCGCAACTGGCTCCATGCCTGTGTAGAGCTCCCTGCTTGGCTGGTCTCACTCACCTGAGACAGGAGCACCAGAGACGTGTGACTTAATGTAAAGCCTGAATCCCTGTACTTGGCTCTTAATTTATGTATTTTAATTTAGCCTGTTCTGTTCAGCATGTGTAAAGTAACTTACCATCCCCCCCGCTGCAGTTTATCTCCAACTGTATGTGCACTGATTCAGTGCTAGCTCTGCAAACTTCCCCTTGATTTTTCCCCAATTAAGCTTTCACTCTGTACACTGCCTTGAACGGAGTTTGTAAAAATGTTTTACTGGCTTTGTTAATATGTATTTTTTTAATCTTATTTAAGACATGCTTACTGCTATGGACTTAGAAAATTCAGTGAATTGTAAAATCTGTGTAGCCTCTGTCTTGAGCCTAAGGCTTCTGCCCTTGACTTTCATTCTTAATCATTTTCCTTTGTCCCCCTGTCCTCCTCTGTCTCTGTTCTGTCCCTCCTGTCCTCCCCCCATCAGTCTGTTCTTTTGTGCTTGTTTTGGATTCTCAAGTTAGCCAGCACCTTGCCTCTGTCTGAGACTGCCCCCTGACTTTGTCTTTCAAGTTGGTGCTCAGCTCTCTTTGTGTGTCTCTGTTTAGACACCCCCATCTGCTCCTATTTAATCTGCTGTCTCCTTCCTTACAGGTGCCACTTGCCCCCACGGGCAGCGGTCATGATCCAGCCATAGCACCTCTATGGTGCAAGGAGCCTGATCCACCCACCCCCAAAGAGATTGATAAGATATGATGCTTGAAAAATTGCCATGATTTCTCTGGGCTGTGTGAACGCTGAACTGGATCATCACTTGCAATTTGCTTTTTTCAATTTTGATGCCTTCTCAGGGTAGTGCTATTGGCTCCAGACCTGTGTAGAGCTCCCTGATTGGCTGGTCTCACTCACCTGAGACAGGAGCACCTGAGACGCGTGGCTTAATGTAAGCCTGCATCCCTGTACTCGGCTCCTAATTTATATATTTTAATTTAGCCTGTTATGCTCGCCCTGTGTAAAGTAATTTACCATTCCTCCCGCTGCAGTTTCTCTCCAACTGTATGTGCACTGATTCAGTCCTAGCTCTGCAAACTTCCCCTTGATTTGTCTTCCCACCCCCCCCAGGCCTCCTTTAAATGCACACAGTCTCCGCCCACTCCTATCTGATGTTTCAATTTATTGGTTACTTACTGTCAACAACTGCATTTCCTCCACCTTTTTGCAACTAAGCCTTCTAACAGCTTTATCTCATTCTGTCTTGCTGAGGCATACTATTTTGGTACTTTAGTTTTCTTATTGCTCACTAGCATATCCTGTCTTGCTAAGGCAGTTGATTTAGGTCAGGTGATCTATCTAGTACTTAGTCTGCTCCAGAGTAGTAGCTAAGGTTCAAAACCCAGGAGTAGAGTACACAATAGCAGGGGAGGTACTAACAACAACAAAAATGGAAAGGGACCTGGGAGTAGTCATATCAGATGACCTAAAGGTGGGTAAGCAATGTGAAAAGTTGGTAAGGAGAGCCAGGGGGATACTGGGATGCATAGGAAGGGGCATCACAAGTAGAAAAGGGGAAGTTGTTATCCCTCTGTACAGACAGTTGGTGAGACCCCATCTGGAGTACTGTGTGCAGTTTTGGAGACCTCATCTATGCATGGACATAGACAGGATGGAAGCAGTCCAGAGGAGGGCAACTAAAATGGTGCAGGGTCTGCAGCAGAAGCCATATGAAGAGAGACTGAGAGAGCTTAATATGTATACTCTTGATGAAAGGAGGGACAGTGGGGACATGATAGAAATGTTGAAGTAGCTCAAGGGTATCAACAAAGTCCAGGAGGGTAGCATCTTTCAGAAAAAGAGATGTGTTTTTAATACAAGGGGGCACAATTTAAAGATAGAAGGGGGTGGCTCAGGGGTAATGTGAGGAAATTTTTTTTCACGGAGAGAGTGGTGGATACATGGAACAGCCTTCCTGAGGAGGTCGTTGGGTCTAAAACAGGGGGGGAATTCTTTTTTTTTTTAATTTAGTTGTTTAACCAGGTATAGCACACTAAGCTGAAAGCTTTTTTACAGGAGCGACCTGGGAGCACAAGGCGGTTAAGTGACTTGCTCAGGGTCACACAATATGCAAGTGGAAGCTGTGGGATTCAAACCCAGGTCTGGTCTGCTGGATGTTACCAAATTTGCAGCTCAGAGCCTTAGACCACTGCGCTATACTGCCTCCTGGCAATTCAAACATGTATGGGACAGACACAAGGCAATTATAGTTGGGGGTTGCAGGAAGTAGGCTGTTGGTTAACTAGAATCTGCAGCTTAACCAGTAGGTAGGAAAATGGGCAGACTGGGTGGGCCAAGTGGTCTTTATCTGCCGTCAAAGTCTATGTTTCTATGTTTCTAAGAAATTTGCTTCAAAGTCTCTCTGCCTCTAGTACTACTCCATAGTCAGGTGAATTCTTTTCTTATTAGCCTGACTAGGAGCTGTACTTAAGGATTACTGCTTCAGGCTCCACTGCCTATAGTAGTATTCTGCAGAAATTAAGAAATTCTCCTCCATTGAGAATCCCTTCTCTTGCCTGCACTTGTAGTGCCCAAAGGGCGATAGTCTCATAATGAGGGCATATTACCTGCTTCTATGATTGTCTCTGCTCATCTTACATGTATTGGACCCGAACATGAATCATAAAATAACTCCTAGAGTGGAGAATGGCTCTCTTTTTACATTGTCCGACCGGGACTTTTCCTATCAAGTAGAAGAACTTGTATGTGCTCTAACCTCCCCTAGCCCGCTGCTGGTCCTTCACCTACACCGGCATACAGGAACTCTCCTAGAGCCTGCCCACAGGGCTACACCACCTTCTGCATACTCTCCCCTACTCCCATTGAATCTCTCAGTCAGGATATTATTGTATGCAGCATCAGGAAAACTGGGAACTAGACTCAGAACTCCCTATACTGCCGCAGACAAATCATGTACCCAAAAGAAGACTCAGCCACCCACACTTCTCCTAGGACTCTGCAGGAAACTCTTGTTCCAGCTTTTACTATGCTCAGGAAATGTTGAGCTTAATCCAGGCCCTCTGGCACCCATGGAGCTACAAAGCCTCAAGGGGCTTACATTCTTGCACATTAATGTATGTAGCCTATTAAAAAAATCACTTCTGCTCAGGCCTGGGTATGTCATACTGCTCCAGATGTTCTTGTGATTATGGAGTCCTGGCTCCAACCAGCAACAGTAACAATGGAGTTAACATCCCCGCCTACTCTTTGTTCAGAACAGACAGGCAGGCAAACCAGAGGTGGTGGGGTAGCTATTTACATCAAGGATAAACTCCCTGCCTCCATAATTGACTCAACCTCTGTCCCAAAAGAATTTGAAAGCTTGTCATTAAAGATTGAAATTGTCACCGGTGTGTCATTATGTATAATAGGATGCTACAGACCCCCATCAGCTGGACTACAGTTGTTAAAACATCTCGGAAACATCCCGGGTTCAGCATCTTCAGAGTGTATCACACTAGGGGACTTCAACTTAGACTGGCTCTCCAGTGCATCCACCCCACTTAAAATGTTCTGTGATTCTCTTGGGTTGTCACAGCTAATAAACGAATCTACTCATCCTAACAAGCTCAACCCTAATAACAGTACTCTCTTGGATATCATTTTAGTTAACAAACCCTATTTATTCTCCCATGCTGGCATCTTTTTCTCTGATATTAACGACCATTGCTTCATCGTGTGTGTAAGATCCACTCTTAAATCCACAACTGCACCAAAATTGTCCTTTAAAAGATGCATATGCAACTTTGATCTCCATGGGTATATATCAGACCTAAGAGACTCATGTGATGGCAGCACTTCTATCTAGCCAAGTCCCTGACTACGTCTTATTACATTTTCTCAGAAATTGTGCTAGGGGCTCTCAACAAGTATGCTCACATAGTAAAAGTTCATGCCAGAAACAAATCCTGTCAGTGGTTTGCAGAAGACCTGAAAGATGCTTTGTGGAGTAGGGATGTACTCTGGAGAACTGCTAGGAAAACTAATTTAATAAATGAGTGGAATTCTTTCTGGGGCGAGGAACCTCTGCACCAAAATGGTCATAGAAGACAAAGCTAATTTCTACCGCTCTCAGCTGGAGAGCTCCTCAAGAAATGCCTCCAAATTCTGGAGGACTATCAAAGACATTGAAGGTCACACCACTGTAAATTCCCTACCTACTAAATTATTGATCGACAATACTGTCATCTCTGACAGACCGTCTATCCTAAATGCTCTCAATAATCATTTTGTCACTGTAGGGCTAGCCTTTGACTCCTCTCCAGCAAATATCCTCTGCCAACAAGTTAGATTGGATACACAAGAAAAACCCATCCCCAGTCCATCCTTCTTTCTGCAGCCTACCTCCCTGAAAGAAGTCGAAGATCTTCTCCTTTAGCTGGACACTAGGAAGAGTGCTGGGGCCAACCTCATTGAACCGTACTTCTTAAAGGTCGGCTACTGTGTCCTCGCAGTCCCAATTACTCATCTCTTCAACTTATCCTTGTCCCAGAGTGACCTACAGCCCATTAGGAAAAATGCACTTGTGGTCCCTTTGTTTAAGTCAGGAGATCCTAGTGACCTCAATAACTACAGGCCAATCTCCGTACTTCCAATCCTGTCAAAGATGCTGGAGAAAATAGTGAACTTTCAGCTTCGGAAGTACCTGGAATCAGAAAAATTGCTCAACCCATTACAATCTAGTTTTAGAGCACAGCACAGTACAATCGCTGCTCTAACCAAGGTGACAAATGACTGACAGCTTGAATTAGACAAAAAAAACTTTGTCTGTGCAGTTTTCTTGGACCTAAGCAAGGCATTCAATACCGTTGATCACGGACTGCTTATGTTGTCCCTCCGGAACATTGGTTTGGATTCCTTATCCCTTAAATGGTTCTCCAACTACCTCTCAGGATGACTTCAACAAGTAAAGGCAGAAGGGGAAGTTTCTCCACCAAAACCCCTATTGAGGGGTGTACCGCAAGGTTCCATTTTTGGTCCCTTACTCTTCATCATTTATATTAACAACTTACTGTAGATGCCCCCATCAAAGAACCACAAATACACCTATTTGTGGATGATACGGTACTCTGTGCTAGTAGCCCCACACCTGAAGTGGCCTGTAAAGCCCTTCAAAATGAACTTAATCTGCTGCAACATCAGCTTATAAACCAAAAACTGCTCTTGAATGCAAAAAAAACCAAAGCAATGTTCCTCTCACCCCTTCAAAATGCAATAAATCCTGCAATTGCTGGGACACTCCCGCAGATCACTACCATTCTAGGTGAGCGGTTGGACTACGTACCAAAGTTCAAGTACCTGGGGTCTGGTTAGACTATAGACTTACTTTCACAGATCACTTAGAATAACTGGCAAAGAAACTTAGACAAAGACTTGGTCTGTTCTTTAGGATTAATAATCTACTCACAAAAGACACTAAACTGAAACAGGTTCAAACTACCTTTCTTTCCCTATTGGATTACACAGACTTTCTATATAGTCAGGGACCTGCAGGTACCCTAGACAAACTTGATACGCTTTATCACAGAGCCATAAGATTTATCACGGGTCTTCCATACTCAACCCACCACTATGCGTTGTACACAGCAGTGGGATGGTCATCCCTTGCTTACAGATGGCAAAAAAATGCTGCGGTTTGGACATACAAAGCTATCTCAAATAAACTGCCTCAGTATATCTCTGTCTGTTTACCTTTGTGCACTCTGGGGAAGTATGCCCTGAGACGCACCTCATATATCTACCTTTATGTTTACAAAGCAAAATCTCAAATTGGCAGAGCAGCCATCAGCTTTGTGCTCCCTCAACTGTGGAATAAGCTGCAAAAAACTTTGAAATTAACTCACCCCATCAGCCTAGCAGCTTTTAAATTTCTATATCTAAATCATAATAAGGAGTCCTGTGCCTGTCTACCCTAAATAGTGACTCCTATAAGTCCAAGCACACTCTAATTACTACTGTTAAAAGACTGATCACATCTATAATCGACTCTTCCCTCTCCCCTTTTTCTACCCCCATATCTGTTCCTTCTACATTCCTTTGACCCTGGTTCCAGCTCTAAATTCTCCATACTGTATCACTATATATCTTTTTATATTAGGTTTTATTTGTGTTCAGTGCACCTGATGTGTATATTTCATTACTTTTATGAAAAATTGTGTCCTACCCAAAACTAGCTGTATCTTCTGTTCCAAACATATACTACTGTCAGTGCTACCTGCTGATACTTTGTATATACTGTATTATTGTATCTCACTTTATTTGTATTATTGCTGTTTTCTTGTGTGTTGCATCCCATGTATATTGTTCCTTGTTCCTTGTTAACAAACCAAGGTCCACCTCGAAAATAAGCTTGCTCAACAGTGATCACCTGGTTAAATAAAGACTTTGATTGACTTGATTGATTTATGAGGTGGGGTCCCACAAAGGCCATGTTGAAAATTTGGTGAAAAAAATTCCTGCAAATGCCTGAGTTATGTGTGTTCATTTAAATTTTTCTGCACACGCGCATAACTTTGGTAATTTTCAATATTTTGACTCCAAATTTTCAACATAGCCATTTTTTTCACACCTCCTCATGAACAGTACAACTGTCATTTTTCATATCCTGTCCAGAATGTGTTTTTACACCTGTGGTGCAGAATGGCATTTTGGTACAGATTTGAATATTTTCACCTATGGGGTTTATGAGGTGGGGGTCATATAAAGACTGTTGAAAATATGGGGTCAAAATATGAAAAAAATGCCAAAGTTATGACAATTCATTGCAATTTCGCTATACCCACTTGTAACTTCAGAAATGTTAAATATTTTTATCCCAGATTTTCACTATAGCCTTCTTATTACCCCACCTCATGTATGTCACAGCTGTCATTTTTCAAATCTTGACCAAAATGTGTTTTCACACCTATGGCATGGAATGATGTTGCAGTTGCGCAGAATTACGTTTTGACTGGGATTCAAAAATTTTCTGTACCAGATATATGAGGTGGGGTAATGAGATGGCTATGCTAACAATTTGGTCACTGTTGTCCTATAAATGGAAGCACAAGGCCCTGAGGGCCCTGTGCTTCCACAGCTTCACAGATATATGCATCTACAGAGGAATGGGACTGTGGGGTCCAAAGGACCCTGCTCTTCCACAGTAAACAAAGGATATTATTATAATATCTCAAAAAGTTGGGAAATAAGTTGTAAAAAACTTTGTTAATACTCCAGTTAGGGTCAAAGTGGTAAAAGTTGAGAAATGAGACATTAGGGTTTCCTTAATACCCCACCCTTCCAAACTAGGCAAGAGAGCAGGTGTGGGATGTGCCTTGGGCTTCTCAAGCCTAACACTCACCCCATTCTCATAACGTCTACACATCTGACTGTATTTACAGATGGAAAGGGATAAACATTAGGCTTGAGAAGCCCAAGGTACACCCACACCTACTCTTCTGCCTGGTTTGGGAGAGTGGGGTGTTAGGAAAACCTTAATGCCTCATTTCCCATCTTTTGTCCCTTTGACCTTATCTGGAGCATTATCAAAGTTCTTTGACCCTAACTGGAGCATTAACAACTTTTTTTTGCCATATATGTATGTAGACAGATAGATAGATATGTATATACATATACATATTTATGTTTCTTATCTATATTTAATTCCTAGTCATCATATTTTATGTATGGATAACCGTGTATATATCCCACATTTCTGCCACCCACAGAGCTGCCAGACAGTGCATTTCAGTGCAGCAGACTGAAGGTACAGTATAATCATATTTTAGTTTATATTCGTATTATACTTTTATTTTTTTATTTATTTTTTTAGTTTATCTGTTTCTCCCCAGGTCCCCACAAGTTGACATATCTCCCAGCCACCCCCATAGCCCTGCACATGACATCAGGCAGCTGTCCCCGTCTTCCTCCACAGATTCTCCTCTGTGGCAGGGTGTTGAGGAACCCCCAACTCAACTCACCTCAAATAGGATCCAGACTCTGGGGAAGTGCCATTCTGAGTTGGGGCTGCAGAGGGTGGCTGCTCATTTTGCTCAACCTGGGACCTCTTTTCCTGGTTTCTGGTTGTTCTCCCAGGTAGAGTGTACAATGTTGGCAATGGCTGAGCTGTGCATGCTTCCACCCACAGCATGCTAGCCAACTGCTCCACTCCCCATTGCTTGTGACAGGCTCTGTGGTGCACTGGCACCTAGCCTCTGCTAGTTGTCAGGGACATGCTGACCCTGTACTCCCCTCTCCCTGGGAGGAGAGAGGAGAGTTGTTCTATGGACACTCAATCCTCTCCCTCCCCGGCCAACCCCTGGCTGCCTGCTTGCACCATGAACACAGATCACAGGCATGGCAGGAGGTAAGGCAGGGATGCCTCAGCCCTCCACTCAACTGGACTGGCTTATATTCTTATTACACTTTTAAGTTTTTCTGTGTGATTATCCTTTAAATGAATGTCAGCTAGTCATAGACTGTTGAAACAGTGCACAGGACCTGCATTCATATTAGGGATGGGAGAACCAAAAAAAGGTTCTGAGGTTCTAAAATGTTCTGATAAGCAAAAAGACAGTTGGATCCTCATCCGAACCTTATCCAAACCTTTTATGACCTTTATGGTTTTATGGTAACTGTATGTTACAAAATCACTTTAAACTGCTTTTATTCAAAAAATTTGTAGAAAAAAACAAACCACTGTTTAGTAGTAGAGAATGCTCCTTCATCATGCTTCTGTTTCTGACATTTAAGAAAATAATACTAATACTGTGTAGAAGTTATATTATTAACAGTAGTGACTTCTATTTCACAACAGGTACAGGCAGGCACCAGATGTGTTTTAGACAGTTAAGTGATGAAGAAGAAGCAAGGAACACAAAAACAGCACTAGGCCAGAGAACAGGGCAGTCAGTCAGACAGCCAGTCAGCCAGCCACCTATCACTTCTAGACTGCAGTCGGCTACTTCCCCCACCTACGACAATCAGGGGAAAACCAGAAGTAGTCTACCAGCACTGAAATCTTTATGGTTAAGGCACATTTATCAAAAATGACTGCTTAGAAAAGAATGAGCAAGTGACTGTGATGTCAAGAAAGTCCCAGACCAGATCTCTAGTTTGTAAATAAATGGTCTCCTACTGAGTCTGATTTTTTTGAAAGGGATAATAGTGTGTTTAAATAATTGTACTTTGTAATAATAATACCACTACTAGGCTTTATAATGCCAGTTCAAGAAAAATTGTATCGACTGACATTACAGTGAAGGGTTTATGTCAACCACAAATTACAGATGGAATAATTCCATCTGGAAACCTATCTGTGTTTTCTGGGGGGGGGGGTTGTCCCCCAAACCCCCCCATGCAGGGGTCTCTGCCCCCTCACCTTACCATCTTAGGGATTATCAACTCCAAGTCAGAGTTGATTCAGGTAGTGAATGATGGGGTACTGGGTGAACTTTACAGTGCTCTGTCAATGTTGTTGTCATCGATGCAATCACTGTAAAGGTTACCCTGCAGGATTGGCATTCTCCTCAACTACCAGGGTGAAAAAAAAATAGAGTTAACAGCATTTATTGATGTGTTTATTTAATTGTGCTTATTTAGGTAAATGATCTGCTTAGAATGATAACGCGACTGTGTGTGTGTTAAAACAGAGACTTGTCCACTGTGGTATCCCGTGAGGTGGGCACATGAGTAAGGGTGCTGTCCGTAATGGTGACTCCTTCCAAGCAAAATCCCTCACGGCAATGGGAGAGTAGGGTGACCGGATGAGGGAGTGGGTGAACTGGGCGACAGGATGTCACTATATGTACTTGTGCAGGAGGGGTGAGCACGACAAGTGTGGGTTGGGAGGGGGGTGGAGGAGCTGTAGGGGGTGGCGCTGTGGTGGATTGCCAAGCTGCATCGTGGTGTCAGGGGTTGGCTTGTGGTTGGGGTGGGTGAGATACCGGGTTCGGGTCCAGGCGCTGGTAGGATTTTATTGCATCCGGCCTGAACCTTTATTTTCCAAGCATTCACCCCCCAACATACCCCCGAGTTGAGAATCCTTTAGTGGGAGGGCGGACAGTGAAGCCCCTTCCCCACAGAAAGCATTAAAATACATGTCCCAGTGCCATTGTCCTGTGTGCCAAGGGTGTCAGAGTGCTGAAAATGTTTTCAGCACTCTGACTGATCGATAACAGCGATCGCCTTTAGGCTTTTGCCGTTATCACACAGAACCTTTTGCCGCAGTTGCATCAGTACAATGATGATGTGATATACTGGCTGCACCTCTCACCCACCCCCAGGATGATGATGATGATGAGGTCCAAAAAAAGGCAGGCAAGTCCCAGATCTCTGTGTTTGTTTTTAACCAGTCTCCTGAGTCTGACTTTTTGTAGAAGGTGTCAGAGTGTTTTTTTGTATTTCACCAATTATTTAACATGGCAGTGGGTATCGTTATAGAATGCAATGCAAAACAATGTGAAGGAAGAAAACCAGGCAGTCCAAAGTGACCGCTTCACCACTGCTATTACTACCACTATTATCAGGAGAAAAACAGAGCTATGGTTATATAGGAAATAATTATTCTTAGGTGTATTAGGTAATAAAATAAATGATCCCATCAGAATGAGAAAGTGACCATGTGAGATCAGGGACTTGTCTGCCACAGTTGCTACTAGTACGTGATGATGTGATGTACTGACTGCACCTCCCACCCACCCATCCTCAGGATGATGATGATGCGGTCAAAGGCAGGCAAGTCCCAGATCTCCATTTTTTTTAAACCAGTCTCCTGAGTCAAAATTTTTGTAGAAGGGGCCAGTGTGTTTTTGTGTGTCACCAATTATTTTATCATAGCAATGGGTCTCGGTATGGAACGCAACATGAAGCAATGTGAAACAGCAAGAGCACTAGGCAGTGCAAAGGTCTCCAACCTCCTCAATCTGTCGGTCTCCCCAGCTGGCCCTGCCCCACATTTCCACTTTAAAATTATCTCCCAGGTCAAAGCAAAAAAATATACCTCTCACAAGTTTTCCAGAAAAACAGAGTGGGCAGTTATGCACTTGATCTCAAGTTCATTGCCTTAACTCTAGATGAGGTACTACCACCCCTTACCAGAATCTTGAACCTCTCGCTCATTAAAAGCAAATTCCCTCGGGCATGAAAGAAGGCTGTGGTCACCCCCATCTTCAAAAGTGGAGCTAGCAACCTACACCAATTACATGCCGATCTCTATTCTCCCCCTCCTCTCTCAAAAGCACCAGAATGAATCGTCTATGAACAGCTTGTTGACCACCTTGACAAATATCAGCTGCTATGCCCAGAGCAGCATGGCTTCCTAAAACAACACAGCAGCAGCACCACCACTGCCTTGGTGGAGTTCACAGGCTACACCCACTATGCTCTTGATCAGGGCCAGTTGGTGGGGAAGACTTATATCGACCTCACCAAGGCCTTCGACACAGTCAACCATGAACTTCTACTGGACCGGTTAACCCACTTGGGACTCTCCCAGAACTGTATGTTGGTTTAGGAGTTATCTCTCTGAGAGAACACAAGTGAAAATCGCTGATGTCCTCTCTGAAAGGCAGTTTGTAATTACAGGGCAATCCTGGGGTCAATTCTGGGGCCTCTGCTTTTCAGCCTGTTCTTGAACCACCTCCCCTGAGCATGTCTGGACAAGGTACTCCTCTATGCTGATGATGTGGTGCTTTTTTCCAGTCAGTTGAACCCGGTAATGCTGGAAAAACAGATGTAACTTAATTTTGCTGCCGCCAAGCCCTGGTTCATCAACTCTAAGCTCCTATGAAACTACAAAAAAAAAAAAAACTTTGCTGTTTGCCTCCCCCCATAACCGGCATAAATCCTACCAATTGCACATAGTGAACTCTCAAAATGCACTCCTAGAGATGGTTCAGAGTTTCAAATACCTCAGCGTCATCTTGGATAGTTAACTTTCTTTCACTCATTACATTGACCTAGTAGCTAAAGCAGCCAATGCTAGGATTGGTCAACTATTTAGGCACAAGCAATGCCTAACAGATGGTGCCCTAAACCTAGACATTACCAGTTCTGTCCTAGCTGTGATTGATTACGAACTGGTAGTATACGGCGCTTCCACCAATACAACCTTCAAGAGGGTCAAAGTGGCCCTCAACAATGGCTGCCGGCTTGTCCTTGACACTCCCTGCCTAACACATACCTGTGACCTCTATTCCCAGTCATGGTGGCTAAACTTGGACTGTAGAATTCGGTACCAGGTATGCTTCCTAGCTAAAAAGTCCATGCTAAGGCTTGTATCTCCTGGTGTTCAAAGCCTTCTCTCCCCCACCAACAATACCCGCACCACTAGGAGGTCCAACATCCTGACCTTAAAAGTTCCTTTCCACCACACCACCCAGGGCCAGTGCTCCTTCTAACATCGTGCTCCCCTCTGGCTGAACTCTCTTTTTGTGGACATGCTATCCAAAACTAAACTCAGCCCATTAAAAGCTAAGCTTCATGACTATCTTGCAACCCTAAACTGTTGTGACTGCTGCTTTTAACCTGTTCAAGCCACTATCAACGCCTCTGCTTTTCCCCTCCCACATCCCCCCACCTTCATAATTCTCTCAATGCCTCCCTCAGTTTCCACATTCATGTTCCTCCATCTCCCCACCCCCACCCAGATCTATATTCCATTCCCCATCCCCCACTCCCCCCTCTATCTACTCCCTTCATCCACTAAATTTTGACAAGGCCTACATGGCCTCTCCAGTCCTCCCCTCATCCCCTCTCTTAGTCCTTCCTTCACTATCCCTCTCCTCCCCTCATCCCCTACTACCAGTCCATTCCCATTCATGGTCCTTTCTCCTTCTCTTGCCTTGCATTATTAGTGCACTCATGTTACACATGATTTTGTTGCTGCATATACTGTAACATAATATCTATACTTTTATAATCCTACATGCTAAATGACTGTATCTGAACTGCCTGTTTGTTAACACTGTTTTGACTTGTATAATTTAACTACTATATCCCTATTTTGTCATGACGTGGAACCTTTACAAATGAGCTTACAGCTCAAAGGTTGTAATCCAAGATTTCAATAATTAAATAAATAACTAAGAAATTACCATTTCAACACTGCTACTACTACCACTACTATCAGAGGGGAAAAACAGAGCCATGGCTATATAAGAAACAATTTTTCTTAGGTGCACTAGATAATAAAATAAATGATCTTGTCAGAATGAGAAAGTGACTGTGTGTGAGATCAGGGACTTGTCTGCCACAGTTGCTACCAGTACACAATGACTTAATGTACTGGCAACACCTCCCACCCACCCACCCCCAGGATGATGATGATGTGGTGAAAGGCAAGCAAGTCCAAGATCTCAATTTTTAGACCAGTCTCCTGAGTCTGACTTTTTATAGAAGGGGTCACTGTGTTTTTTTGTATGTCAC
Source organism: Neoceratodus forsteri (assembly GCA_016271365.2). Classification (NCBI taxonomy): domain Eukaryota; kingdom Metazoa; phylum Chordata; order Ceratodontiformes; family Ceratodontidae; genus Neoceratodus; species Neoceratodus forsteri. The sequence continues at coordinate 847,144,821 of CM028135.1, read as the reverse complement.
CAATTATTTTAGCATAGCAACAGGTCTTAGTATGGAACGCAATGTTAAAAAATGTGAAAGAACAAGAGCATCAGGCAGTTGAAAGTGACCACTTCACTACTGCTAAGACTACCACTACTATCAGGGGGGAAATAAAGAGCTATGGCTATATAAGAAATAATTATTCTTTAGTGCATTAGGTAATAAAACAAATGATCTTGTCAGAATGACAAAGTGACTGTGTGTGGGATCAGGGACTTGTCTGCCACAGTTGATACCAGTATGTGATGATGTGATGTACAGGCTGCACCTCCCACCCACCCCCAGGATGATGATGATGATGCAGTTGAAAGGTAGGCAAGTCCCATATCTCTAATTTTAAGTAGTCCAGTCTCAAAATTGAAAGCTGATGTGTTACTCCACAGATGCAGCACTGGTACTGCTGTCAGAATCATCTTCTTCAAGATCAGCATCACATTTGTAGCCAAAGTTTGGCAAGTTAACCTTTAAGAAAGTTAGTTTCTCCACATTGTCTGGGGTTAATCTTGTTGGTTTATCAGTCACAGCATCCCCATCAGAGCTAAATAAATGTTCAGTTCAGAACAGACACTGGAGAGTGGGCATCCAATATACTTACAAACCAGGGTTGCCAGCTTTGGCCAGCATGATTTTTATTTTGCCAGTAAGCTAAAGGGTCATCCTTAATACTGATGTTGGGCTCAGACAGAAATGCATCTACCATGCTTACTACTGAACATACATTTGCTCCTTGTGGAATTTTAATGTCCTTCAGCTGACCCCAAATGTAATCCTCCTCATTGTTTGCATCTGTACTGGTTTTTGGAGCCATCTTTTGAGTTCATGGTGGTGTCATTGTAGTACTGCTTGCCAATCCTTCTAATGAAACCTCATCTACTGCATCAATCAAAAGATGCCTGAAGTTCAACTCTTCCATATTGTCAGAAACCAAATCAGAATGGTGTCTGTTCCAGAAACGTGGATCTATTTATTTTATTTATTTATTTATCAATTCTAGGATTACAAATACCTTTGAGCCTTGGCTCTTTTACAAAGATTTCACGTCAGAGAAATACAAATTATGGGGAACATCAAGACAGACATTACAACAATGTGGACATTGCAAACAGAGTACAGATTAATACAATTCAAGGGTAGCATTGTAAGCAAGGCAGCCAGTGGCATTTGTCAGAAAAAATAGACAACAGATAAGAAGTGCCAGAGTCATAGGGAGAGGGAAGGGTGGGAGAAGGAATGTAGGAAGGGTGGGGAGAGGGTGAAAAGTGCAGCATTGGGTATACCAAGATGTGATGGTAGAATCCAGTGGGGGGGACCACTAGAGCAGGCAGGGAAGTGGAGAAACAAGGTTAAGTTGGGCAGTCACAGGAGCTGCTGGTAGTGAGATAGTCCTGGAGCCTAATTTTTAACATAACAATTGTTGTAGCAGAGGAGATGGTGGGGCTGAGGCCATTGAATCAGAGTGGTACCCGATAAGCAAAAGAGCATTGTCCCTGTGAAGTGTGACAGTGGGGGACTTTCAGTAGCTGTAGCATGGATCTTCTAAGGCATCATTTGTTAATTCGGTGTTGTAACAGATTTGAGACCCCAGAAGGTGCAAGGCCAAGGTAGATTTTTTCACCATGGAGCAGGTGAGAAACTTTATGCGGTTTGATAGTTGGAGCCAGCCGGTCTGAGTATACAGGCCACATGTATGGGTGAGACAGTGAGCACCGGTGATGAGTCGACATGCCTTATTTAAGGCAGTTGAGAGGCGTCTAAGGGTTGTGGTTGTGGCCGAGCCATAAATGATGAGACCATAGTCTATTACAGAGATCACAGAGCTCAGGATTGCAACCTTCAAAGCTTCTGGCATGAGGTGTAGTCTGTGTTTGTAGAGAAGACTGAGCCGTGTATTAGCAGCTCTAGCTACATTATCTACATGAGGTCCATAGGAGAGATTAGGGTCAAGCAGTATCCCTAAATATTTGAAGGACCCCACCTGATCTAGAGTGTTCCCCGGGTGGTGGAGATAGCCAAGTGGTGTAGCTTGTGTGGGTTATGAGAGCTGCAGAAGAGCAAAGATTTGGTTTTTTTGTCATTGAGGACCAATTTATGATTAAGAAACCATATCTCTACAGAACTGAAACCAAGTTGAAGGCTGTGTTGAAGAATTGCAGGATCTTTGTGAGTGAAGAATACAACAGCATCATCGGCATATAGTATGATCTGCTCAGAGCAGTGGTAAGGGATCTAGAAATGCTGTTAGGAGATAATCCTTGCTCCATGTCTTGGCTGATAATTTCTCATCATTGCTAAGTCTGGTAAGCATGTTATTGACTAGAGATTGTTTCATATCTAAGTTGCTTCTCATTTTCTCCAACCTTTTTTTCAGAAGTAGAACGAGTGGAAAAGCTTGGCTAAAGGATGCCTTTCCTGCACTGATTTTTTTTGTAGCACTAATGAATGGTTTCAGAATGTGACACAGCTGTTCCAGCAGAGACCATTGAGTAGAATGGAGTGCAATGCCTTCCCCAATATCATTATACATGATATGCTAAATGATAGAAACCTTTTGTTCAAGGATGCGTTCAATCATAAAGTAAGTTGAATTCCACCAGCACAAGGTCATAATGTTGCAAGGCATTATGCCGCTGCAATATACCATGCTGCCAATACAGCGCAATATATGGCATGTGGCATAAGTCTTGTTTTTGTGGGGGGCTCCACCCCTGCACACCCTGTTATGGGGGGCTGTGCCCCCAAACACACCAACTAAAATAACTAACTCTGGGGTGGGGCTAAAAGTAAATATCGCGTGAAAAAATGAAAAATTCCATATGTCTGGGACCAGGAATTGAATCTGCTCCCAAATGCATGGCCTGCCTCCCTTGCTGCCAGTGAATCATTCTATCAAGCCACGGCAGCTGCTTGGAAGATCCCCATCCCAGCAGAGGTCTTATCCTCTGCCTGGGACAGTGAGAGGGTGCAGTACAGACCCATTATCAGTATTACACCCTCTCACTATCCTATACCATGCTGTTTCTGTTTTGGGGTTTTGTTCTATGCTAGTAAGTGTATGACATATTGACCTGTTAGGAATTTACCACCTTGTTGCTATCTTCTGAACAAGCTGGAGATGAGGAAGACCTTTTTCATTCTGGACATCAGCAAGGATGTCATGGGCTTTTGCTGAATGATTAAAGTGGCCACACACTTTGCACACTGTACCCACAGTGGCTGATACTTGCCAGTCATTATCCAGGAAGCTTTGAATTGTTGAATTTGTCCAGGGGCCCCAGGGCCCAGGTATATACCAGTTCAGTTATATAAAATTGCTGATAGCCACCTGTATATATACAGTTGACCATGGCAAGGTGTAAAAGGCTTGCAGAAAATGCAAATGGCCAATGGATGACTGAATGAGGCCAACATATAAGTTAATATGGCTAGCTAGTCAATGGCTGCAAGTGGCTAAGTAAATGAATGATACCACCATGTCAGTTAATAAGCATGTATGTGTAAGACTTTCAAAGGTTAATGATTAAAATGAATAAAATAAAATAAATCTAAGCACAAAGCCAAGGTCTAACTTGGAATTGCCCTATTCAGCAGAAAATATTGTGTACCAAAACATGTCTTTTTAAAAGGTTACAGCCGAGATAAGAACGTAGCTGCTAGTAACCGCGGCTGGCCTTGATGATTGAAGTTCCCCATCTTGTGATTACTATGCAAGTTGGCCACTGTCTGGGTTTTATCTGTAAGCCAATTGTTTTTGGAACAGCCACATCCCCTCACATGTTTTCTGTATCCTAAAGTAAGTATTTTTGATAAATAAAAATCCCTGATTACTTGTTTTTCCATTTAAGAATGATCGTATGTCTTGGCAAAGTGTCAAAAGTATCTCATGACCAAGGTATCTTATGGCCAATGTATTTTTGAACCCGAGTCTTATGACTTGTCGAATGACATATTGTCTGTGTTTAAATCTGCTGAGGTAGTTTTTGGGAAATTCCAGTTCTGCCTTTTTAATGAAAACAGGTTGGGTATAAATGAGACCTAACTGTCAGGTCTAATGTTGCTCCAAGAGGAAAGAAGTTGGTGATATCTAACTGGCCATAGCTGCTCGGAGACCCAGAGAAAGTTGAGTATAATTCCATTTTCTCTGAAAAATCTGTAGCCCTGTAATGCAAATATTACTAGCTGTCTAGATTGCATGTTAGAAACACCTCGTTGGGATTGCCCCATTGGCTGTTTTAGAACTAAATTGTAACAGGAACACCCAGGTAGTGGTGGGCTACCTGATGTTTAAAAATAATGTTAGCATGTATTCCCTTTTGTAAACTAGGATTATTAATCATGACAGAATGCATTCTTATTGTTAAAATAGGATTGTTCTGGTTTCTTTTTGTGTATTGGGTAAATAACAGTTAATGGAACCTTGGGCATACAAATTATTCCAGAGTGCATGCACTCTTTTTGTGTATTACAACTATTCATTCTGTCAGGGTGTGTTTTTATTGTTACAATAGGATTTTTCTGGCTAATCTTATTAATACTATCATAATAAAGTACAACTAATTTGGCAAAGAAATAGTGTGTTGGCTTTATTGAATTACTGAGCATTACCAACCAGGAACCTGTATAATTGAGTCCACGTTACAGAATGATTAGGTTAAGACAATGAGCAAAATAGCATATATGTACATAGTTGCCATCGTGAAGTGCTTTTTAAATATTTGAATGATTGTTGGCAACAAAAAAAAAATAATCATGTGAAGTGACCCAAGCAGTAAATAGTCTTTCCAGATCTTGCTGAATGTGCTGTGCTGTGTGTGTGTCTTGAAAGTGACATGCATGGAGAACTGCCATTTTCTGAAATGTGACAGGGTTTTTTTAGCTCTGAGAGATAGTAGTGGTAGTAGTAGTAGTACTGGTTGAAGTGGTAGCAGACAGACTAGTACGTGAGGATGATGACCAGTTTCCCACAAAACTGGCCCAGTGTGCAGTAAGAGAAAGATAGTCAATGGTTTGGCTGTTGGTCCACATATCAGTAGTGAAGTGAACTACCTTGCCCTCAGCCTCTCGAAGAGCATGCCTTACTTTTACTACTAACCTGTCAGACATTCTGAGCACAGCAGTTACTGAGAAGTATTTTCTACTGGCATTAAATATCATGGCTCTAAGTATTCCATAAGCCTTCTAAAACCCACATCTTCCACAATAGAGTATGGCTGTAAAACAAGTACAATCATTTCTGCTCTGTTACAATTTATTGCCAGTGCTATGAGATGGTATCATGAATATTTAGACTTTCTTTCAAAAACTTCTTTTAACTTCAATTGCCTCTTTTCGGGGCTAAAGTTACATTTGACTGGGGGTGTTGTATGACTACATGCCATGCTTGGTAAAACAGAGAACCTTACAAAATTATCCTGACCATGACCATGAGGGGAAAGTGGACTTTTGGATCTAGCCTGGTGCTTGCTTCCCACTGTTTCAGTGGAATGTTCTGTTCACTGAGAGTCCTGCTAGATTTCCAGCCACCAATGTTAGATTGTTTTTTGAACCATATATAAAAATAGGATGAATTTGCAAAAGATGGCACATCATTGTTGTGGTTCCAAGATGCCCTTTATTTTTCCCTTACTAACACATGTGTTGCAATGCACACATATAGCCTGGCTAGCATCCTTGGGGTTTATGTAAAAATAATTCCAAACAGTAGAGGTGGACTGTCTATACCTAGTAACGACCTCAGTAGGACAAGGAGTCGAGTGGCTGGGTTTATGTGGGGAAGACATATCAGCAGAGGATTCAGGTTCATCAGGTGAGACAATCATAGAATCCTCTGCAGCACCATTGCCATCATCATCATCATCATCACTACTGTCAGACTTTGTTTCACTTTGTGTGTCTTGTGCTTTTGCCTTTTTCCCTTTTGACCCTCTACTACTGTCATTATTTTTATCCACATTGTCACTATCAGAACTAGAATGAGACATAGCTAAAACTAACGTCACAAGCTCATCATCTTCATCAGTCTCACCATGACCATGGTAGTCACCATCATCATCATACTCAGGAGAGTATTTGCAATTGCAGTCACAGACTGTGTTATTCAATATGCATGTATTGCAAATAGAGCAACTCCACTGGGAGTTGTACCTGTAAGTGCTTTAACTTTATGTACAGTTGGAATTAGAATACTCTTTGTTTTTGCCCTTTTTTCTCAGACCACTTGATATTACCACTGTCTTTTGACACCTTGTTGGCTTCACTACTGAGCCCTCCTGACATAGACAGTCCACCAACTCTTGCTGGATTTTCAGTATTTTGAGAGTTAGCCTACACATGAATAGTAGTAGCATTCAGTTCAGCTCTTTCAACAGCCTGTGGTGCTGGCTGTTATGTTGTACTTTCCCTTTTGTGCCACTTCTTTCTGGGCTCTTGAATAAAGTTTTTTTTTTATGTTTATTACTTCTTTTGCCCTCAGCTTTTGCTTTACTATTTTCTGGAGTACTCATAATGCCAGTCTGTCTCTTGTTCAGGGTCAAAAAGTGATTATTATTATTTTTTCTTTATTCCACATGATGTGATGGAATGCCCTGCCCACTGAGACAAAGCTTATACCCCATTGAGTGAGCACAGGGTGGAAGATAACAGATGATTGACTTCTTGGGGGGGCCACACAGTATGCAAGAAGTGGCACTGGTACACTGATGATGGGCTGGCAGATTTTTTTATTACACACACACACACACATTGTATACTATAAAAAATTAAAAAATAGAAATCCCCACTGAAGTGACTGAGCACAGGCAAGAGAACTAAAAGAACTGACTTGTTGTTTGGGGGGCAATTGTCAAACAGCAAGAAAGCTAACTGGAAGTGGTGTGGTCCCTGGAAGGCACACTAGCAGAGTACAACAGACTTCACCCCCTCTGTTATACTGCTCCCCCCCCAAAAAAAATGGGCAGTCTGGCTCTAGCACTTAATAGTGAAGTCTCTCTTAAATCTCTTGTTCTCTTCTTTCTTGTCTGCAACACTCAGTCCTCAAGTTCTTTCTCATAACAAGTTGCCCCCAGTCTCCTCCAAGTTCCTCCTCTCCTTCCCAAGTCTCCTCTCCCAACAATAACTACTCACTTCCCACCCCAATCCCAGACTCCCACACCCACTCCTCAGCTCAGTCCCCTCCCAAGTCCCCAACTCCCAGTCCCACTCCCAACCTCAACTTCCCCTCATTTGTTTTATTTTAGCTTAGTACTATATATATATATATATATATATATATATATATATATACATCACTATGCAAAAAACTTTGTTACTGCATCATTTAGGGTTAAAACACAAAAGGTCAGGAAATGAGACCTTTAGGGTTGCCCTCTCCCCCCCATGTACCCCCATCCTCCTGAGATTGACGGATGCCAGGGTGTGTCATTGGGGTTGTGATGCCTAAATGTCACCCCATTCCATGTGTAATCATATTCACAAGCCACAGTAAAGAAGAATGGGGTGACATTTAGGCCTCACAACCCCAATGACACACCCCAGCTTCTGTCAATCTCAGGAGGATGGAAGGCACATGGGGAAGGGGCAACTCTAAAGGTCTCATTTCCTGACTTTTTGTGTTTTAACCCTAAATGATGCATTAACAAAGTGTTTGCATAGAATTTCCTTACTTTTTGAGAAAGCATAGAAAAGAAGAAAGTCACACAAGTTGGTGGAAGTGTGGGGCCTCCCACCAACTTGCAAATTTCTGGCTGACATAACAGTACAAGTATGGAATATCATATGTATTGGTGGAAGAGCATATGGGTGGGAGTGTGGGGCCCCACCACCTTGAAACAAAACAAAGTTTCATTCATCAGAGTGGCATAATTCTGCACCTGTTTACATGCAAGACACTTAACCACTGAAAATTACCTCCATGGCAGTAAGGTTAGCTACCATATAAATGTGAAGCCACTACCACAGTGCAAAACGCTATACACAAAATGTAAAGTGCATCATACAATATCTTCACAGCAAATTAATTTTCCAACACCTAAATACCATAATTCACATGTACAGGACATCCCCTTGACACCCTCCAAATTTCAAGTTGAGAGACCAAACCATTTCTGAGATATTAAATTTTAAAGTTTGAGATTTTCATTCATCAGAGTGGCAGAATTCTGCACCTGTTTATATTTTGCACACCTAAAGACTGTACATCCATGGCAGTAAGATTTGCTACCCCATAAATTTCAAGCCACTACCACAATGCAAAAAACTGTGCACAAAATGTAAACTGCACCACACAATAGCTCAGCAACAAATTTATTTTCCGAGACCTAAACGCCATAATTCACATCTACAGGGCATTCCATCAAGACCCTCCAAATTTCAAGTTAAAAGACCAAACTGTTTCCGAGATATTTAATTTTCAAAGTTCTTAAAATTGGGTTATCTGGTCCCTCCAAATCTGGCCATCTAGTCCCTCCCTCGCGAACAAAGATCACGATCAAAGAATCTTGCAATCAAAGAATTTGCAGGCTCACGACCAAAGAATTTTGCAGGCTCATAATCAAAGAATAAAAAATGGTAAAACTCAATTTTTACACAGAAATACATGAAACCACAGGCATGCCTCAATAGAATGAGCCCCCTGAGCAAAACCCATCCTAGTTTGACTTTATAAGTCACCCCTGGGCTGAGAAATTAGATTTTTTAATCTGGCCATCAAGTTGAGCCTTGCAATCAAAGAATCTTGAGATCAAAGAATTTGCAGGTTCACGATCAAAGATCAATAGAGAGCTGCGATCAAAGAATTAAAAACTTTACAACTGTATTTTTGGACACATTTACAAGAAACCACAGGCATGGCTCAATAGAAGGAAGACCCCTGGGCAAAACCCAAAATAGTTTTACTTCAGAAGTCATCCCTGAGCCCCAATATTTGTTTTTTTCTGACCGCAAAATGAAAACGAGATGGAGATCAAAGAATTCCTCACCATCAAAGATTCTTTGATCACAAGCCTGCAAATTCTTTGATCGTGAGGAAGGACCAGATGGCCAAACCCCATTCTTCTTTTGCAAAATAACCATATAAATTTTCCAATAGACTTATAATGGGAAATTAAAAGTTTTATAACTTTTGAACGGATTAATATTTTTTCACTAAACAAAAAGTGGCATATTCCTTGACCCATGCTCTTTCAATGTGCCAAGTGGCAGAGCAGCACACCACACAATGGCCATGCAGCACCATGGACAAAATCTGAAAAACTGCCCACAGAACTGGTGAAAAGTCCATTTGTCAGCGTTTTGGTGTGCAAAAACCGTAAGTCCAACTGAAACAAAATGTGGCAGATCAAAAGGCCTACCATGCCACACTGTTCATACCAAATTTCATGCAAATCCATTGAACGGGTCCAAAGTTATTAACACACAACATTTTGAGTTTAACATAGAAGTGGCTTCATAACCCTAAATATAGGGGCGCGACTGTGTCCCTAATATATATATATACACTACCGGTCAAAAGTTTTAGAACACCCCCATTTTTCCAGTTTTTATTGAAATTTACGCAGGTTAATGTCTCAATGTACTCTGAAATTAAAGCATAGAACAAATAAACAATTGGAGATAAAAAAGAAATCATAGAATCATTTTGTTTAACAAAATTTAATCTAAATTTTGACTCATCAAAGTAGCCACCTTTTGCAGATATACTGTAACATAAGCCTTTCGTGACATTCTTCCTACAATGGACATCAAATATTGTTTGGAAGTTCTTCCCAACACTGTTGCAGAAGTTCCCACAAATGTGTTGCACTTGTAGTTTGCTTTGCTTTCACCCCTTCTGTCCAGTTCATCCCAAACCAGCTCGATGGGGTTTAAGTCTGGAGACTGTGCTGGCCATTCCATGATTTGAAGCCTACCGTCTTGTTCTTTTCCTCGAAGGTAGTTCTGACATAACCTGGAGGTATGTTTTGGGTCATTATCTTGCTGTAGGATGAACCCCTGACCAACTAGGCATAGACCAGAGGGTATTGCATGGTGCTGCATAATGCTGTGATAGCCCTTTTGGTTCAGGGTGCCAGTCACTCTGTGCTGTTGTCCTGTGAGCCGCCTATCACGCAAGCTGTTGACTCTCAGAAACTTGTCTTCTGATTCTGTTGTGGCTTTGGGTCTGCCAGACCTCTTCCTGTCAGAATTTCCTCCAGTTTCCAAGTGCCTTTTGATGGTGTAGGAAACTGTACTCACTGACACCTTGGCTTTCTTTGCAATTTATCTACAGCAGTTTTTGCTAACCTAAACTTTTTTTTTAACCTCTAGCAGTTTACCACTTACCTTTGTACCATTTCAGGTTATTCACTGGACTTGAATTGCTTAAATTTCAATAAAAACTGGAAAAATGGGGGTGTTCTAAAACTTTTGACCAGTAGTGTGTGTATATATATATATATATATATATATATATATATATATATATGTGTGTGTATATATATAAATTCTTCTTTCATTCATTAGAGTAGACTTCTTCCTCTGTTGCCCAAGGGGCAAAAAAAAATGCAAGCAGCACAAGTAAAGCACACAGAATCTGACACAGCACAGAGCAGCCTACAAAAGCTGCTGATCCTTCTCTGTCCCAGTGCCTCTACATAGCTGTAAGGCAGACCACGTGTGTTGCTAGAGTGGCAACCCAATCAGGTGCCACCTTAGAGAGATGGACAGCTCAGCCATCCAATGAAGAACCAAAGTATTGTCTCTGGTCCCTCCTGTGGGTTCCTCCTGCTCTGGCACTTCTTGTGCTGCATTTCCCATGATACAATGGCCTTCCAAACCTGTTCAAACAGGCAAAAGTGTTCAGAAGCTGTTAAATTTATGAACACTTCAGCATGTTTGAGTTGGTTCATATTTTGGACAAACCGGTTAGCCCATCCCTAATTCATAAGTAGTTACACCTGTAAGAACAAATTTAATAATTCCAATAGTAGTAACAAAGTATTTACACAATTGATTTGCTATTAAAATTTGCAATACTGTAGCTATTGTATGTGTTGTTGCTTTTGTTAGAACAAATTACATAATTCCAGAAGAGATATAGTGGTAGTTGCAGAACAGATTTTTCTGTTACACTTTTCAACAGCTATGAAATGAGTACTTACACTTGTCAGAATGAACTGATTTGTGCCAAAAGGGAGTCAGTAGTAGCTGCATGTGTAGCTATTACTTCATGCAAATTGTGTAAGTACACAACACGCAAATGTGAAACCAGTTAACAACTACATAGCAGTTATGGTACAGTTACAGTGTAGTTACTTCATGCAAATTGTGTGTAACTACACAGCACGCAAATGTGAAACTAGTTAACAACTACACAATAGTTACATGTAACTGCACAGTAGTTATAGCATAGTTATAAAGTAGTTACAGTGTAGTTAATGACACTTAAAGTGTTACAGCTAAATGTTACAAAAATGACAAAAACTAGAAACAGAGGCTGGTATATTCAAAGGGGTTGCCCCTGGTGCAAGAGGGTTGAGTCATGCACAACCCCCCAATGCACCCAGGCATGATATTGAAAGGGGCAGGTTGTGCGGCGCAACTGCCGATACGCTGGGGCGCATTGGTAATGTATGCAGTGCAGAAGCAGGGGCGTGCCCATGCATATGCGGCACACCCTGATATTCAGCCCGGGATGTGCGGCGCATATGCTGGTGCAACCCCTACATGTGCCACACAATGGTGCCTGAAGCTGAGCTGTAAATAAGAGGCTCAATTGCTGGCCACCCACAGGTGGACGGCTGTATTGCAAGGTGCAACACAACAGCCGCCAGCAGTGGGTGGCCACTCGCCCAGCAGGAACACAGTCCACAAGCACCCGGTCCCTCCTGGTAGTCCAGTGCCCCCCCACCCCATATGTCCGATTGCAGGCAATGGGAAGTATAATTATAATCCTATGCCTGATCGCGGGCAGTAGTATGAATATAGATATTCCTGGTGGTCTAGTGGACCCCCTCCCTCCCTGTATGCCTGATCATGGGCTGTAGTACCTATAAATAATATCCATCACCCAATTGCAGGCTGTAGTAATTATAAATAAACTCCTATGCCCGATCGCGGGCTGTAGTAAGTATAAATAAAATTCTATGCTCGATCGCAGGTTGTAGTAAGTATGAATAAAATCCTATGCATGATTGCAGACTGTAGCAATATGAGAGAACAACCTGGTGGTCCAGTGGTTCTGTATGCCGTCATTCAACAGGCGGCCGGGCAGTACGCAGGCGGGGTGCTGCCACCCGCCAATGACGGGGGTGCTGGGTGGCCGGGGACCTCTGTGGGTGGGTGGGAGGGGTGACCACTGGACCACCAGGTTGTTCCCTCATATTACTACAGCCCACGATCGGACATAGGATTTTATTTATACTTACTACAGCCCACGATCGGGCATATGGGAAGGAGGGGGCTGCAATAGCCCACCAGGGAGCCAACCCCCTATGACAGCAGCATGGCAGGGCACCAGGTGCAATTCGCCAGGACGTCCAGCACATCACATGCAAATGGAGCCATAATGACATGCAAATGGCCCCATTTGTGCCTTGCATGGATTATGGCCTCATTTGCATGCCCCTGGCTGAATATCGCAGGTGATGCACCTAGTGCACTGGCACTTGTGCTGGCGCATCCCCGTGCTCACCCTCTGTGGCTTGCACTGGCACAGTGCCACTGCTCAGTGCACAGTATGTGCGCCACCCTTGCCATTTTCAATGGTGCTGTGCCATGGTGCATCACCGTTGATTATTGCCTGGTCCTGGTCCTAGCGCAGCCCAGTTGCGCTGCGCCCAGGCTTGTGCCACTGCCCAGCGCAGTCTGAATATCCAGCCCAGAGTGCTTTTTCACATGACTTTAATCCCACTTGTAATGTTCCTATCTTTGTATCTCAGTTTCACCAAAATTTATTTGCCATTGATTTTTAATCAGACAGAATGCAATCCAATCCAGTTATGCCTTGCAGAAATAGAGCTTAGATGTGTCATGTGCTTTTAGGGATATGGGTGGCATTTTTTCAGTAATTTGTTTAAAGTCTTATTTGTCTATATGGATAGGCCTAAAGAAAGCCATATATATATATTATAGTGGCATGGTAGTGCCACTATAGTTATGGTTGAGTACCCCATTTAAGGTTAAAGTGTGACATTTTGTACCTTAATAACTTTGCCATTGTATGACAGATTTGCCTGAAATTTGGCAGGCATGGAGCGGTAGCATAGATTTTGGAATCTGCCAAGTTTCGTACCAGTCGGATATACAGTAGTGGAGTTATTAAGCAACATTCCGTAGCACATTTACACTTTTTTGTGCATTCTTTGCTTGTGCCTACAGGTCGCACGGTTTGTGCGACCATCCAAAAACTTCAGAGAATATGCAGCCAGGGTTCCCAATGTGCCTTTTGAAGATTTCATGAAAAAATATTGAACGGTTCAAAAGTTATTCATAAAGCAAGTTCCCCATTATAGTCAATAGGAAAAGCAGACAAAATATTCGACAGTGTCACAAATGTAGTTTTATTGTCACAAATGACCCCTGTAGTGTCGTGAATTGGCCATTTTTTTTTCAGTTACTGGTCACAGAAATGCTTGGCATTTAAATTTTGGACCCTCTAGGGACACAATTATTTTTGTGTTTACCTAGTCAAACTCTGAGGATGCTAGCCATGTCTTTTTTGGGGGGGATGGGGGGTGTTAAACACCGCAGAAATATGTTTTTAATTTTTTGGGGAAAAGTAGTGTCACAAAGTAGTGCCAAACTTGTGACACTTTCATGATTTTTTTTGTGAGAGTGTCGTGTTTTGCAACACTTCTTTGCGATACTATGGCCAAAATAACAGGACTTCTTTGCCACCCTGCTGCAAAACACTGGTTTGGTCTTTTGGGCTGAAATTTGGAGGGATGAAAGCCAACATCCCACAGATGTGCCTTTTGGTTTGCTGACAAAATATTGCAGGGATGCAAAGTTACAGTGCTCCGAAGTTGACGCTTTTTTCCATAGACTAACGCTGCAGTGTCTGCCACACTTTTCGGGGCCCGTATCTTGGAAATGCTTCAAGATACAGACTTTTTGTTGCAAAAATGCTTAGCCCCCCACTAAGGGGCTAAGTACAAAACTAGCCGGGAAAGTCATAAATAATACGAAATTTTAATTTTTTTTCTACGTTGTACGATTCCTGAGATACAGTACAAGCAATTTATTATTCCAAGTGCTCATTTTCTGCTCCGGGGCCCATTATTATGCATACGTTCTTTGTACTCACTGTGTTTCTGTATGCAGCTGTTGGGGAAAAACAGGGTGTTTGCTTCCATTACTTTTACAGTTAGTGTTTCCACGTGCGTTTCCATACCCATTTTGCCTTAGCGGTCTCGTGTATGCCACTGTGTGTGTGTTACCCTTTGCATTTTTGTGCACGCTTGTGTTTGCGTTACTGTTATCATTTGCATTTCCACTACTGTTTCTGTTTGCGTTTCGATTTGCATCACCATGTACATTTCCATTTGCATTTGTGGCCACCCTTCTGTTTGCATTTGCATTTACATTTGCGTTTCTCTTTCGTTTGGCATTATCGTTGCTGTTAGCGTTATCATTTGCATTTCCAATTGCATTACCGTGACCATGCGTGTTGCGGTTTGTGTTTCCATACGCACTTGCATTTGCATTTCTCTTTCCTTTGGCATTATTGTTGTTGTTACTGTTACCATTTGTGTTTCCAGTTGCGGTACCATGACCATGCACATTACCACTTGCATTTCCGTACGTGCTTGTGTTTCCGTCTCCATTTGCGTTACTGTTCACTTTGGCATCAGTTTGCGTTTGTGTTTCTCTTACCATTTGTGTTACCATTTACATTTGCATCACCATGTGCGTTACCATTTGCGCTTGCGATTGTGTTGCAGTTACCAATACTATGTGAAAAAAAAATCACGTGGTTCGGGGCCCGTGCTCCCACCGACACATTCCATTCACTATTTATAGTCCTCATTCTCAAAAAGAAGGGAAATTCATGGCAAAAAAAATCCATTTAATGCATCAGTTAGGGTTGTTCCACAGTGACAAAAGTGAGGAAATTAGATGTTAGAGTTGAAACCCCCCCTTGCACCCCCCCAACCTGTGCCCCCAACCGGCATTGGGTGTGTGTTGGGGTCGTTGATCCTAACTCTCACCCCATCCCATGTGATGCTTTAAACGGAGTATTCACCATGCCCCCTCTAAGCAGTACTTAACTGTGCAGGCCTGCCCAAGAATCCCTTGGATACTCAGACGTTTTGCTTTGGCTGCTCTGGTCTCACCCACTCTCCCCATGCCTTTTGCCACCACATGACTGCTTCTCTGCTGTTTTATTTTCCTCTCTTGTCTTTGTGCATTCTTTCATCCTATCTTGCCTATTTTTGTCCCTGGCTGTGTCTCTCTTGTGCTGCCTCTGTACCTGCTGGTTCATGCTGGCCCTCTGCTCCTTTTCTGTTGTATATAAACATACAAACATATGGAATTACTAGCGGAAACAGGTCATAATGGTCTATCTAGTCTGCTTGAGTGTGTAGCTCAGTTTAGATTCCTGAAGCTGCCCCCCCCACTCCTCTTGGAGTCAGCCACTCCCCATTCACCCCTTCCCCTTCCCAGTACTGATTCTTCCAGTTCTGATTTTCTTTTTCACACTGTCTCACCCCCCCTTGAAACCGGCTACTGTATTCACCACTACCACTTCCTCTGGTAACTTGTTCCACCCCAATATCAGCCTGTCTATGAAAAAGTGACTCCTCATTTCCTTCTAAAATCTCTCTCCCACCAGCTTCAGCCTGTGCCCCCTTGTAGTACCCTTCTTTCATAGACTGAAGGTACCCTCTGATTGAACCCTGTTTTTTCCTTTGAGGTACTTGAAGGTTTCTATCATGTCCCCCCTCTCTCTCTTCTGTTCTCCAGGAAGTATATGTTGAGCTCCCTCAGCCTCCTGTCATATGATTTGTTGCCCATGCCATGTATCATCTTAGTTGCCCTCCACTGGACCCCCTGCAGTAGACTGACATCCTTCTTCAGATAAGGGCACCAGAACTGTACACAGTACTCCATGTGTGGTCTCACCACAGACCTGTACAGTGGCAGAATAGCTTCCTCCATCCTAGCGGTCATTCCTCTGGTGATGCAGTCCAGTATTTTGTTTGCTTTGGCTGCTGCCTTACAGCATTGTGCAGAGTGCTTCATGTAACCCCTGACCTATATGCCAATGTCCTTTCCTCCTCTGAGATAGTCACCTGTACTCACCCCAGCCAGTAACTGGCCCATGGGTTCCTGGCTCCCAAGTGCATGACCTTGCATTTCTCGGCATTGAATCTTAACTGCCAGATGCCCAACAATTTCTCTAGCCTAGCAAGATCTTCCTTTTATTCTTGTCTCCCCTCCACTGTATTCATCAAAGCTTGGTCTCATCTGCAAAAATTCTGATCTTTCTTTTGCTGTTCTCTGTTGTGTCACCAATAGATATGTTGAACAGTACAGGTCTGAGTACTGAGCTCTATGGGACCCCGCTGGTTACAGGCCTAGGTTTGGATAGTTCCCCCTTACCACCACTCTCGGGTTCCTGTTCTGCAGCCAGCTGTCGAACCACCCTAGCAGATTGTCCCCTATTCCCAGGTTCTTCAGCTTGCTGATCAGCCAGGCATGTGGCACTAGATAGAACGCCTTGCTGAAGTCCAGTACAGGACTTCCACAGCCTGCCCCTTGTCCATGACCTTGTAACCCAGTTGAAGAAGTCTATCATGTTTGTTTGACAGGATCTCCCCCTTACAAACCCATGCTACCTGTCATCCTAGAAACCATTTACCTCAAGGAAGCACATCAGCATTTCCTTAAGAATGGTCTTCATTAACTTGCTGGTGTTTGCTGAAATTGTCAGGTGCTCATTGTCAGAAGGGGTATTCCCCAATGCCTTGAAAGAGGCCATGGTGAGGCCGCTTCTGAAAAAGCCATCCCTTGACCCTGACATTTTAGAAAACTACCATCCTATCTCCAATGTCCCTTCTTGAGTAAGGTTGTTGAGAAAATTGTGGCTCTACAGCTTGAGGAGCACCTCATAACTCATAACACCTATGAGCCTTTCAAGTCTGGTTTCAGATCCAAACATAGCACTGAAATAGCACTAGTCAGGGTGCATAATGATCTCCTCAGGGAGAGGGATAGAAGTGAACAGTTAATTCTCAATCTCCTTGATCTTTCATTGGCTTTTGACACTGTAGATCACATGGTACTCCTTGATCACCTTAGAGAATTTTGTGGACTCGCTGGCAGCGTTATCCACTGGTTTGAGTCCTTTTTCTCCGGAAGGAAGAAATGGGTGGTCATGGGTAATTTTTCCTCCACCCTTAAACCCCTGCCCTGTACAGTTCCTCAGGGGTTGATCTTCTCTCCCATGTTTTTTGCAGTGTACATGCTGCCCCTGGGTGAGATCATTGGACAGTACAGTGTGGGTTTTTTACTGCTATGCAGATGATACCCAGCTGTACCAGTCCTTTGCCCCTGGATATATCTGCAGCTGTGGAGGTGCTCAATGCTTGCCTGACTGAAATCAATGACTGGATGGCCTTCAGCTGGCTATGACTTAATCCAGACAAGACAGAGGTACTTGTGATTGAGCCATGTTGTGGGAGTGCCACCACCACTGGGATGCTGGGTTTACTTCTGTGTCTGGTGATGTTGATGCCCTCCCACTGAGTCTGGGATCTTGGCATGACCCTCGATGACAGACTAACACTGGAAGCCCAGGTGCTGGCTGTCATCCGAAGTGGTTTCTGTCACCTCAGGAACATTGCCTGGATCAAACTGCTGATTCCACTGGATGACTTGCCAGTCCTTGCATATGCTTTTGTGACCTCCAGGACTGACTACTGTAACACTCTGTACCTCAGGATCACTGGAGGTACCCTCCACTGACTGCAACTAGTTCAAAATGCTGCCACTAGGTTACTGACTGGCCTTCCAAGGTTCAGCCATATTACCCTGGTTTTACGGTCATTATGTTGGTTGCCTGTCAGGTGGAAGGTAATCTTCAAGGTGAATCTTCTCATCTATAAGTCCCAAGATGGGCTAGGCCCTGGCTACCTGAAATAACTCATGACACCTGGCTCCTCGGGTGTTCCCTCCACCCCTCACCTAGGGCCTCCTAGAGGTTCCCAGGACCAGGCTGAAAACTTCAGGTGACAGGGCTTTTAGTGTTGCTGGCCCAGTCCTGTGGAATGCTTTACCACCTTTGCTCCAGAAGGCCCCATTGGTCGAGGTTTTTAAAAAGGGATTAAAGGTGCATCTTTTTGCCCTGGCCTTCCTGAATGAGATAATATAAATGTAATCTGATTGTTAATTGATTTTATAGATCACAGATTTTATTTTATTAATCTAGTTATCTTTTTGCTGGATGTATGGCTTTATTTGTTTTGATATTTCTTATTTACACCTTTGCTATATCTGCTTCCATTGTTTGTGTAGAACGCTCAGAGCCTCAAGAGATTGGGCACTTTATAAAAAAAGTTTGCATCGCCTTGCCTATAAAGGTTAGGCTGACTGGCCTGTAGTTACCCAGCTGATCCCTGGGTCCACTCTTGTGAAGTAGTACCACATCTGCTGTCCTCCAGTCCTGCGGCACACTCCCGGTTTCCAGAAAGGTGTTAAACAGGTCCATCAGAAAGACTTCTAGTACCTCCACCAGCTCTCTCAGGACCCTCTGGTGTACTCCATTTGGGCAAGGAGCCTTGTCCACCCTGAGTTCCCACAGTCCCTTAAGACCCTCTCAACCCCAATCTCTCCATTATATTCCTTCCACCCCTAAGGCAACCTCCAATCATTTACTGTGGCATGGGCCCATTCTGTTCCCTAGTGAAGACTGAACAGAAGTACTCATTTAGTGCCTTCGCCTGATCCTCACCATTTTCTGCCCCTTCTTTATCCTTACAATTCTATTCCTTTTGGATATTTTCTCCTTAATATAATGGAGGAAGTCCTTTTCCCCTTCTTTAATACCCTGCACCATTCTCAGTTTTTTCACAGCCTTTGCTGCCCGGATTTCTTTCTCTGCCTCTCTAGCTTTCACTGTGTAAATCTCTCTGTTTACTTCCCTTAAGGTATGCTTGTACCTCAGGAAGGCAGCCCTCTTTTCCTTCACTTTACCTACCACCTTCCTGCTAAACCAGCTAGGTCTCTTGGTCCTGGACTTCTTTTTTTGAGCCTTTGCACACATGTCCATGTCCTCAGTTAATCCCTTCTAAATGACAGACCATTTCTGATCTGCATCCATCTCCAGTCTGAGCTTAGCCAGGTCTCCTTCTAGTATGTTTCCCATTTTATTGAAGTCTACCTTTTTTGATGTTCACTGCTCTCAGTTTTGACTTGGTTACTTCCTTCCCCATGTTGATGCAAAATCACAATGTGCAGTGGTCACTGCCTGCAAGGGGATCTCTCACATCTACCTCTTGGACCTGGTCCCCATCTGATAGCACTAGGTCTACTATGGCTCCTTCCCTAGTTGGCTATATGACTTTCTGTGTCAGGAAATAGTCCTGGATAGCATTTGGGAGAAGCTGTTCCCTGCAACAGGATGTAGCTGGGGTGCTCCAGTCTACTCCAGGTAGACTGAAGTCTCCTACTATTACAGTGTTCCCTCTCTCTTCTAACCTCCTGATCTGGTCTTCTAGCTCCCTGTCCAACTCTATACCCTGTGAGGGTGGTTTGTACACCACCCCAAATGAATCCTTCCACCCCACTGGAGTTCTGTAGCATTACCTATAGGGATTCTGCCAAGCCTTCCTCCCATGTACACAGCATCCCTTCCGTTATGTACAACGCCACTCCACCTCCTCTCCTCTTTCTTCTGTCCTTCCTGAGCAATTGGTACCCTGGGATCTCGAGGTCCCAGTCATGGTACTGGGTTGCCCATGTCTCTGTGATGGCAGCTATGTCCACCTCCCCTTCTGCCATCACTGCCTGCAGGTTTGCTGCCTTGTTGGCCAGACTCCTTGAATTTAAGGAAACTGCCTTCCAGTGCACCCCCTTTCCCTCTTTGCTTCTCACCATCCCTTGAGGCCTCCTCCCTGCCCCTACTATCCCTCTGTTCCTCTTTGAATACCTGCTAGAGGCGGAGTCCTGGAGACCCTCTCCTGTTGCTGAGTGCCTTGCCCTCTGCTGCCCCCCTTCTTCAGTTTAAATTCAGCTCTTCTGCCAAGCATCTCTTCAGTTTGTCTTTCAAGACCCATGTGCCCTCCTTACATAGATGTAGCCTGTCTGTGCATATAGGCCCTTGCAGTCCCAAGTCCTGCGCCACTCTTCCACCAGCCCATACTCATTTGCCTTACACCATCCCCCCAGCCATGAGTTAAATTCCTCTAGCTTCAGCTTTCTAACAGTACTGGCCCTCAGGACTGACAGTAACTCAGTAAGTAAGTAAGTAAAAGTAAGTAAGTAAAAATTTATTTTTAAGCGCTTTTCCATATCAAAGCGCTGTACAGATGGAACAATTAAAATACATACAAAATACATACATATAACACAAAAGCAACATTAACATTATAATTACAATAAAATACAATAAATCACTCCCCATATGCCATTTGAAATAAGTAAGTTTTTAGTTCTGACTTAAAGCTCTCAACGGTCAGGCAGCTTCGTATCCGACGAGGTAGAGAATTCCACAGGGTAGGGGCAGCATAAGAAAATGCCCGTGCTCCCGATGTTTTTAAACAAACCCTGGGAACCTCTAGCAATCCCTCACCGGTGGAGCAGAGTGAGCGAGAGGGACAGTAGGGAACAAGCAGATCTTGAAGATACCGCGGTCCCTGTTCGTGTAGGGCTTTACAGGTCAGTAACCCGACCTTAAAGGTGATCCGCCACTGAACTGGCAGCCAGTGCAGCTCACACAGCACAGGCGTAATGTGATTCCTCATAGATGTCCCAGTCAAAAGCCTGGCTGCTGCGTTCTGCACTAGCTGCAAGTGGCGGATATCAACCCCCGGCAGCCCTAGGTACAGGGCATTGCAGTAATCAAGGCGAGAAGCAACAAAGGCATGGACCAATGTCGGAAGGTCGGCCGGAGGAACAAGGTGTTTCACCTGAGCAATATTCCTCAGATGGTAAAAGGAAGATTTGACAGCAGAAGACACCTGAAATTTCAGGGTCAGACTGTCGTCAATAATAACGCCCAGGTTACGCACCCAGTCTGAGGTCGAGAGCTGGGCACCATCGATCCATACGCCCGAAGGGAGACCAGCCCTACAACCCACCTCAAGGCGACCTGGGTCCACCACCAACACCTCAGTCTTATCCAGGTTTAACCTTAGCCAGCTGACACTCATCCAATCATTGATCTCGGATAGACAGTTGTTAAGTATAGAGACTGCATCTTCTTGTCTGGGACTAAAGGACAAATATAGCTGGGTATCATCTGCATAGCAGTGAAAACCCAAGCCATATTGCCTAATAATGTCTCCCAATGGCATGCATAGACAGCGAACAACATGGGTGCCAAAATGGAACCCTGCGAACCCACTGAGCAAAGAGACAGAGTCAGAGAAGTATTCCAGTGATAACCCTCTGTCTCCGCCCTGAGAAAAAGATTGAAACCATTGCAGAACCGTACCAGACAGTCCACAATAAAACCGCAGGCATTCCAAAAGCACACCATGGTCCACAGTGTCAAATGCTGCAGAGAGATCAAGAAGGACTAGAATAGTATGAGCCTTTCGATCTCTCGCTATCAGGAGATCATTTAGAACCCGTACAAGAGCAGTCTCAGTATTTTGTCTTTTCCTAAATCCCGATTGAAGAGTATCATAGACATTATGATTTGTAAGATGGTCATCCAGTTGCAGTGCAACCACCTTTTCAATAACCTTGCCCAAAAAGGGCAGGTTAGAGACAGGTCTGTAGTTAGCTGGACAGTCCGGATTCAATGAAGGTTTTTTTAGGAGTGGTCAAACGACCGCCTCCTTTAAGGGTTCAGGAAAGATCCCCTGCTCCAAAGATTTCCAGACAATTTCAGCAATGGTCGGACAGATAATATCTACGCAACCCAATAATAGAGGCATAGGGCCCGGATCCAAACTACAACTGGTTGGACGTACAGTCTGAACAATCCTTATAATGTCCATGAATTCCGGCCTACCAAAGTCAGACCAGGTGACACAGGTGTTTGTTTCCCCTCACCGATCACTGCAAACCCTTTAAGAGTGAGCTTGGCTGATATCCGACCTAATGCTGGCAATCTTATCAGCGAAAAATCGAGCAAGATCATCACACTTTATTTGTGAAAAATCTCTTCCAGACTGTAGACAGAGTGGATTGCACAATCTGTCAACAGTCCGAAAGAGTTGAGCAGGTCGGTTTCGTGCAGCAGCAATCTCCCTGGACAGGAATTCTGCCTTCTTACTGGATATTGCCGATTGATAGATAACATAATGATCCATCAATCTAAGTTTGTCAGCATCCAGGCAAGATTTCCGCCATGCCCTCTCTAGCCTTCGCCCCACTCTCCTCAGCTCCTTCAAAGACTCATCAAACCAAGGAGAACTCAGAGAAAGCTACTGATTTTTGTACCCCTTGCAGGTCTCACCCAGCTCCTTGAACCTTTTCTGCACCATTTTCACCTCACTTCCTGACAGATCATTGGTGCTCAAATGGACCACAGTGTGAGACCTCCCTTTTTCCTGCCCAAACACTTTGGTATAATTGCACACACCCTCCCTGCTGTCATGCCTGGCATACACTCCATCCTTCTGTTGCTTTTCCTTATGTGTTTATTTCCTCATCTTATTCCCTTCAGTATTGAGTCTCCCACTGTTAGAACCATCTCACCCTTTCCTGTCTCTCCCTCTTCTAATACTCACCCTTTGGTTCCTCCCTCTCATAATTCAACCCCCAGTGCTTAACATCTTCCCTTATCACCAGCTTTCACTTTCCCCCTGCTTATCCCCTGCTTTGCCTCCCCCCTGTGATCTGGTCCCCCCACTGGTCTCCCCCTCCTGGAGATGCCTTTGCCATGCCCATGCCACCTTCCTCTGTATCCTCCCCACCTTCTCTTATCTTGTCTCCCCCACCCTTGGATCGTCTGCCCTCATGTCACTGATTCCCTTCCTGACATTTGTACCTCCCCTTCTCACCTGTCCCCCTTTACTATTCATGGTCTCTGCCCCCCCGTACCTTGATCTCCCCTCCTTCCCCTTGATCGTCCAAGCTCTGCAATACTGTGAACCTGTTTTATGCCCTATTCCCCTTATCTGAAATGCCCACTCTTTCCCTTCCCTGTTCACCTGTCCTTCCTCCTTGCTTTGCCTCTTATCCCCAAATCCACCCTGTTCACTACCTGCAATTTTCCCCCTTCATTACCTTTTGGTCCCAATGGCAATGGTGTTCCTGGACTGTGTGCTGTCCTCCTGGATTCTGTCCTAGGTCCACATTCAAGGAAAGTGAAAGTGTTGCGTTACACTTTGCCCTCAATGCTTTTTTTACCATTTCACTTCCTCATATTGCTCCCTTTTAGCTTATATGTTTAATTGCCTCAGACAGGTTTTGTCTCATGGTGTCTAGGACAGTTGTGTTTCAGTCAGTTTTAGTGTAGTACATTTTAATATACCTGTAATATGTAGAACTGATGCTTCATTAATGTTATTTTTGTCCTAGCCAATCTGGCTATTTATTTACTTGTTAACTGCTGCCTATGCTGCTGATTCCAGTTGGTGTGGTTTTGCTTTACCCTGCCTTGCTGCTCAGTTATTCCTCATGGGACCACCTGGTATCCTGGACCAGGAGGCCCAATATGCTCCTACTGCTATTGAAGCCCATTTCTGGATAGTGGGGCCTTTGCCAAATTGGGATCTGTTGGCCATCAATTTGGCTGCACCTCTTGGCATCCCAGCTGCCTAGTATCTTGAAGATAAGGTTCTCACTATGGGGGTCTCTTAAGTCATGTAGATCGACCCTGTGGCACCTTCAGGAGTTGTACTTATGGTTTCTGCTTCTTTAGGGGTGAAACCCTCTTTGTGGGGGCACAGTGAGCACAGGAAGCAGCACTCAGGAGGGTTTGCAAAGTCAGAGACTGATCAAAGTTTTCAAACAAGTCACAATTCTATAATCCATTTGATCCAGAAAAAAGATAGCCCTCACATAGCTCCCCAGTGCTTCTACACCATACCAAGTCTTCATCAGGAGAACAAAGACCTGTTATGGTTTCTAAGGGCTGAGGAACTATCTTAGGGCTTTCTTTTGTTACAGGAGCAAATGGATTAAAGATCTGTAACTTGTTTACAAACTATGTCTGGTCTTTGACTTTGCAAATGCTCTTGAGTGCTATCTCCTGTGCTCAGTTTGTTTCAGTTATCATAGTTAGGCACCCACTGGTCTTCTGAGTGCATGGGCTTCTACTTTTTGTTCCACTTCATAGGGAGTCTCTTCAGTCATGCAGATCAGCTCCGTGACATATCCTTTACCCAATCCTCCCTGCATTTACCTGTAAGTCACCTAGTATCTCTCTGTTCTCCTCCCCTTTAATTCCATTTCAAGGATAGGCTATCACAGTGTTCAGGCTGGTTGGCATCTGTCAGTATATGCTACCCTACTCACAGTCTATCTTGTGGATGGGGCTCCTTTTTGTGGCGGAAGAGGGCCCTGTTAGCTTCATCCAAATAATTGGCAGCACCTCTCAGCGTTATCCCATTAGAAGGACATAGTCAGAGCTCTTCCTCTAAAGTTTTCCCCTGTTTTGGGTATCTAAATTGCAGCATTTGAATTGTCACTAATACTGCCCGTAAGCTTGAAGGGATGGCAACCTAGGCCTTGGTTCACCAGAGATTGTTTCCACAGTGTTCTTTTTCCTCTCCTCCATGCCAAAGGTCATAATAGCACAGTTTTTGCTGAGAGTTGGGGCTGGATGATTGTTCCTTTCTTTTGCTTTTAGCCTGTCTTATTCTGGCTATGTCTCACTTCTTTGGGGAAAAATGTGCTCATCTGTCTCTGTTGTTGTTTTGGTCCTTCTTCTCTATTGTACCTTTGGTCATGGGGAACTCATCCCTGTGACATCTCTTTGGGTAAGGACCCTTTCCTGAGCAATCCTGCCCCTTTATGGCACCCAGACAGTGTGGTATTCCTTGTCGCAGAGACAGAGCAAGTGTAAGCCAAAGTACAAACAAGCTGCCCAAGTAGTCACATACTACTACTCAGTCCTCTTGTTCAATCCTGAACCATATCTACATGATCTGTATGATGACCCTTTGAATGTAAGAGTAGGGGATTTCTCTGGTGTCCAGACCAACATTCCCCCAATCAATAAAACAGGTTAATGAAACCCAGTCCTCAAAATGAACTTAGAAATGACTTATTACAGATCAGTGTACTATTGTTCCAAATAAAAAAAAAATTAAGATTATGAATAATCCATTCACCACTTGTTGCTGTAAGGCACTCTTACAGATTCATATTGAGTGCAAAACATTCAATTTAGTGTTTAGAGCACTGAACATAGATACCAAGTTTGAATCCCACCATAGCTAATGGCTCACAGTGAGACTTTGAGTAAGTCATACCCTCTGCCCCAAATAATTTGGTTCAAACAGCACCACAATGTAAATGCAATGTTGCATTTCAATTGTACTATCCTGGGGAAATAAAACTTAATTGCAACAGGAATGTTAATGGAAAGGAATGGTTGTCAGTCTTGATTATTTAAAGATGCATATTGCTGTTCAGGTTTACTGTAGGTATCATTCCTGATATTTAAGCATCTACAACTAAAATAACGGCTTTTAATCTGCAGTAGTCTAATAAGTAAAAAATGTTTGTGATTCCAACATGAACATGAGTCTATCACTTATTTTAGAAGTGAAATGGGGCATTTCCTTTTCAATTTTGTCATACATTTTATAAAGAAAATGTAAATAGACCATGGACTTCTCTATATTGTTACTCTGTGTCAAGGAATCTGAATATCTGCATGAAGTAGACCTGTACTATGGGCAAGTACCTTAGAGGCAAAAGGACAGTAAATATTAATAATAAAAGATTTACATGGGAATGCCCAACTGAAATGCAATGTCCCTTTTCAGTACAGTTCTGTTTCTATCTGGGAGGACTGAATCATAGGGAGGTCAAGAAACTTACTCAGTGTCAAGCAGCAAGCTACTGGCAGTGGTGGGATTCAAACCTGGGAACTTCTGTTTCACAGACATGACACTTTAATATTTTATTCACTGATAACTGGGTAAGGCCCACTAGGCACAAGTGCTTGTTTTCAGGGGTGACCTGGGAGCACTGGGGAGGCTAAGTGACTTGTTCAGTCACACAGTACGCAAGCAGAGGTTGTGGGAATTAAGCCAAGGCCTTCTGGATGTACCAAGCTCATTCATAGCTCATTACTCTAACCTTTAAGCTATACTGCCAGCCCAAATACTGAGCTTAACAAGTTTATACTATTTGAAAAGTGTGGGGCCAGAGACTCTTAAAGTAATGTTCAGATGCAAACCTCAGTGTTTTGACCATTAGATCACACTGCCTTTCATGTTTATACTTATTTAAATATTTTTCATCCAAGAAGAACATGCTCAGCTGGAAGCAGCTTATTTTCAAGTATGTCCTGGAAGAAAAGCAACATATGAGCTACAAATACAAGTTCACAGTACAATAAAGATAAGACAAACTGAGGTATATACCATGGCCAAAAGAGAGGCATAATGTGCAAAATAAGGCAGTGCAAAATACCAATTCAAGCCACCCATTAATATGATAATGCATATCAAGTGAATGCATTAACAGTCAGTTTGGTTTTGGCCAGAGTTTGTTACATTATCCTTCGTGCTGTGCCATGTTCAGCTATGTAGGCTCAAACTTTCAGGTTTTTCTGGTGCTGCTATACTAAACTGAACCAACATAGTACCAACAAAAACACACTGATTCCAAACTTTTTTTTGTCCAAACAGAGAGCACTTTCATTATCATAATTCTTAGGACTAAAAGTCTCATCCTGTTATTCATTTATGTTGCAATGCCAAATGGATTGTGTCCCAACTCTCACTTTTGGGAATACCTTTCCCAATTGAATTTTGTTGTACTTATACAGAAGTTGCAAGGAACATCCAGGCAAAACAGTTAAAAACTGAGTGAGACTGCTGAGGCTACTTAAGAGTTTCAACATGTAAGTGTTATATCACTATAAAAGCCAATATATTGATACTGTACTTGCAGGACATCTGTTCAAAATCACAAAAACTACATTATTTTAAAAATACATCTCACAAGTACTGTATTACTATACTAGCTCATATAGTTGTACATTACTTGCATTTGGTGGGTGGCAGCCAGCTATGGAGGGTATCTGCTAGTTGCCATCACTGGGATTTGAGTCTGGGTGGCTTTGGGGAACCAGACACCAGGTAGTTTACCAATGGTGCTGGATGTGGGAGGAGGGAATCACCAAATTCCAGGGATTAGGAATAATACTAGCTAGGAATAGGAGGTGGGACTGCTGAATATCAGGGAACTGGCATAATTACAGAAAATGGGACCAGAACCATGGGGAAGAGGTGTACCACTGGAACCAGGGATTTGTTTTAGTAAATTGGTGGGACTGTGAATGGGTTGGGGAGGCATACTACTAGAGCCAGTGATTATGAATTACAGGGATGAAAGTGAGAGGGGTGTGCCACTAGAGTCAGTGAGATTGATTCAATGGGGATCAGATGAGGAACAGGGTGTACTAGATGCCAGATAATGCTGTCAGGGCACTGGTGGGATGGGTTCTATGCTCTTTGCACAGCTTTTTAAAACAATTACTCCTCAGGTGTTTGCCAGACTGTAAATGTAGCTTTTGTTAGTGCTCTGTGGATAAGGAGGGGCACTTACCACCACAGTTCTATTTCTGTGAATTTTAAGCCAACACTTCCTGAATCAGTGGTCTCCAATGCATTACTGTCATGTGGGACAAGCGGCATTGTGGGAAAAATAAAACTAATAACAGAAGCAAACATGGAGATGTTTAGGAGCCATAAAGGTAAAGGGCACACTAGAACTACACACACAAATTAAAACAATCTGCACAGCATCAGTTTTTGTAGATTTTGTCTGGAGTTCTCCTTTTACAAATTTGCAGTTTTCAGTGCCTTCAGTATCCTGCAAATATATTTGCAACTTACCCCGATGGGCAGTGAAGCAGCAGGAGGCTCTATATCATTGGGATTGGTGAAACAAGTGCTAAAGACATACTGTAAATGAGGCAGTCCACCACTGGCCAAAGATGGTACTGTAACTGGCAGAATTACAGCACAACTCTTCAATCTCTTCTGTAAAATGGCAGTGCTTTGAGTGATGGATCTCTGAAGTCCTCACAGATTTTAAACAAATGAAAGAAGTGCACATTATGAAACAAAAGCTGGGAAGGGAGGCTTGCATTTCCAGTCAGTGTTGAGGAGAGAAGAGGAGAAGAAGGAAGAGAGATGCCAATTCCCGACATATTGCTGAATTATATTAAAGATAAATGCCTTAGAGAACCAGTACCTTCAAAGCAATTTAATCATAGCTGGCTTATCACAGCAAACAGAATGGACAGACCCCATAGGACATCATAAACAAAGTTTCTATCGAAGAATGCAGCCTGCCCCTGCTTAAAACTGTTTCATAACAGAGGGGTGCATAGGGCAATTAGAGACAGGCTTAGTTTCAATGAAATATCCTGCATGATGGTAATTAGATTTATGAATTTATAAGGGATGGCTTTCATGCAAAAATAGACAAAGGATGCCACAAGGCTGGTGTGCTAGAATAAAAAAAAAATAGCTACAGTACTGTTTAACAAGCTCAGCAAAGCAGAGAAGGATAACAGAGGTGTATTTTAGTATATTGAAAGGTGCTGCACCAAACTGCAGTTCATTTTCACCTCATTTTATACATATGACTTAATATTTGACTGCTGTCAGGACAATGGAAGTACAGGTCAGTTGCAGCAGTGATGAGGCTATATACAGAGAGTTGTCTTTAGCTTTCTCAAATCAGCAAAAGCAACGAAGAGAACCAGAGAGGATAAAATAATATTAAAGGGAAACAGTGTATGTTGTATTGCATAGATGATGTTAAGATCAAGAAAGAGGAACAAATGGCTCAATGCCATTTTGTGGCTTCTTAAAAAACATTTTCTCCTCCACAAGATACTGTGACAGGGTTGGGTAACACCCTATACCATTTGTTATGCAGAGATTTAAAAGCAAGGTTCTATTTTGTTCTCTCCTTTTCTGCCACTGACATCCCTTGGTTTGCAAATAAATATATAATTATGTAGTTGAAATGACTGCAGAAAACTGTGTTTATTAGAAAAAATAACAATTAGAAACACTGGGTAGACCTTGAGATGCATTTTGACCTCCACAAGCTTGTTTACAGAATTGTCAACAGGAAATCAGCTCTGGGACAAAATGTTTTATCTTGTTGTGCCTGTTGAGACTGGATGTGTTCTTCAGGCTGGCTTCATGAAGGTAAATTACAAAGTTTGATACATTTTGTGAAAAAACGGTGATATAATTTCCAACAGGATGCAGAAATTGAACTGCTAGGCAAAAGCATATCAATTAAAGAGAGGAATGTTTTATTTTTTCTTGGGACAGATTTAAAAGAGAGTCACAGATGGAGGATTTTTTTGTACAGTCTTTGTGAAAAGCTAGCCTGTACATCAGATTGCTCCAGGGTCTGTCTGCTTCCTAAATCTATAATTCCCTTTATAGTCTTATCCCCCACCTTGACATCTGTTAAATTGTTGTCCCAATTTGCTAAGGCCAAATTTGCTCCAGTGTTAACCTCCTTATTTTTATGGCAGTTACTTGCAATATGGTCTGTCTTATTGCAGTTATAGCAACTAAAATCTCTGCGTACAGATTTGTTACCCCCATCAGAGTTCTCATCTGATCTGGAGTTAAACTGGGAAAAAGAGGGTAATACCATTCCTTGGCTGTTACTTCACTGCTGTGTTGTCTGTCTGGTTATCTTACAAAACAATGGCCTTTTCCTCACTTTGTAGTTGGTGTTCTTATACCCACAGCTGCACATCTGTAGGGAGGATATTGATGACTTGCTCCATTACAAATATGCTAATGACCTTTGGGACTGTTTTGCCCTCTGAATGAAACCACTTAATGAGGAGTTCTCTTAGTCGGGTGAAGACTTCTCGAAGATTGTCCACAGAGTGGTACTTTAGGGACTAGAATCTCTGGCTGTACATCTTTCCTGAGATGTCATACATTTTAAGAGTTTCTATTTTCACAGGGTGATAGTTTTCTGACTGTGCAGTGTCCATACTGCTGTTGGCAACTTGGGTTTTACCTGTCAGATAAGGTACCAGCCTGATTGCCCATAAACATAAACTATGACCCTATGAAAATAGAAACTCTTAGAATGTATGACATCTCAGGAGGGATATACAGTCACAGATTCCAGTCCCTAAAGTACCACTCTGTGGACAATCATAATCTCGCACCCAACTAGAAGAACTAAGAAAACTCATTAAATAGTTTCATTCAGAGAGACAAAGCTAATCCCAAGGTTGTTAGCATATTTGTAATGGAGCAATTACTCAATATCCTTCCTACAGATGTGCAGCTGTAGTTATAAGAACACCAACATATGCCAAATATTGCCAAATCTGGCTGCTAACTTGGGGAGGTAACACAGCCTCACCAGATTGTTGTACAGATTTCAGTAGCCTGGGATTCATGAGGATGTTGCTACCTATTGCCGTTCTTGTGCTGAATATCAGAAAGTAACCCCATTGACTAACAAAGACAAGGTGCGCCTGGTGCCCATACTCTTGATATATGTGCCTTTTGAAAGAATTGCAAAGGATGTGGTTGGCCCTATAGACCAAATAAAAAGGATAATTGATTCATTTTGGTAGTATGTGACTATGCTACTCAACACCCAGAGGCAATTGCAATGCATACTGTCACAGCCCCAAAAGTGGCCTCAGAGCTTGCCAGAATTCTCAGCAGATTGGGCATACCTGAAGGGACTATTACTGAACAGGGTAATAATTTTGGTGCTGCATTGCTGAAGGAGCTGTAACAACTGTTAAGTATCACTGCAGCAAAGCAAAGCAATCTTTATTTATAAAGGTGCCTTTCTAAATAAAACCCAAGGTGCATGTACAAACAATAAATGAATAGAATACATCAATAGGTAAACAAATGCAGCAAATAAAACCAATAAAAACAGCAGCAGCATTAAAAATCAGGATATGTTAGGCTACAAAGGAAGGATTTTAAGAACAGCTTTAAAACGTTGGGTGGTCAAGCAATTTTGCACCTAATGAGGTAGAGAATTCCACAGGGTCAGGGCCATGAAACTAAATGACCTAGCCCCAGATGTCTTTAAATGGACCTTGGAAATCTCTAGCAATCCCTTGTTGGTGAATCAGAGAGGCCGGGGGGCATTATCACCCTCAGAGAAATGGTCTTGTTGAGCATTTCAATCAGACCTTAAAATGCATGTTAAAGAGGTCTGTGAAAGATGAAGAGAAGGATTATGACAAATTTTTACCTAATTTTTGCTTACAGGGAAGTGCCATGAGCATCAAGTTTTTCACCTTTTGAGATGTTGTATGGTAGACAACCTAAAGTAGAGGGCCACTAGATGTAATACAAGAAACATGGAAAAATAACCCTGCTCATAAAGAATCTATCACATTGTATATGTGTAGACTGAGAAAGAAATTGCCCACAGCAATCAGGAAGAAGACAACGTTTTTGAGCAAGGTGAAAAGGTCTTGTTACTGTTACTCACTACAGAAAACAAATTGTTAATGAAGTGGTAAGGGCCTTATAATGTGATTAGATGTACTGGTACAGTTAACTATGAGACTGCAACCCCTGATGCTAAGCTCCTGAAAAATGGGTTGAAAAAACACCAAACATTGCCTTGTATTGCCAGAAATTGCTAAAAAAGATATTGATGTATCTTATGACAGACTAGGACAAACTGTAACTTCTAATGTTGGAAAGGTGAATGTTTCCTTATCCACCAAAAAAATAAATAAATAAAAGAATGCTAACATTTATAATTTGGTAAAGATATTTCAAAGTACTTTTGTCACAGTACCAGGTGGAGCAAAATGGGTTAAGCATGTAGTAGTGACAAAGAATGCTTACTCTATCAGACAAAGCACATAATGATTAATAGAGCAGTTAAGAGCAAATGTGGTTAGGGAAATACAAAAAATGGAACAGTTGGGTATAATTGAAGAATCGAGAAGTGCTTGGTCATCACCAGTGGTGATTATAAATAAAAAAGAAGGAAGTGTAAGAATCTGCCTCAATTTTAGGAAATTTAAGCAAATGTCTGCATTTGACAGCTATCCTATATCCAGGATAGATGTATTGGTGGACAAATTAGGAAGTGCCAAGTACATGATATCCTCAGTCTCACCAAGGGTTACTGGCAAATTCCCTTAGGGAAAGAATTCAGAGCCAACACTGCATTTTTCACTCCAGTTGGATTCTATCAGTTCACCATCATGCCATTTGGTTTACATTGTACACCCACTGCATTCTACTGTTACATGAGTGTAATTCTAGTGCCTTATGCAGGTTATTGTGCTGCTTATCTGGATTGTGTTGTGGTGTACAATCCACACTGGAAAAACCACCTAGAACAAATGCAAGCAGTTATCCAAGTCTATCAGAAATGCAGATCTGACAATTAATCCTACCAAGTGTGCATTAAGTAAGCAGGAAACCAGATATTTGGGTTGTATTTTAGAAAGTGGAGAAGTAAAGCCAGAGATTTCCAAGACCGAAACTGTCCCTATATGAAAGAAATGTGTTAGATCATTTGTAGGTCTAACTGGCTACTACCGGAGATTTTTTCTCAACTTTGTCCATTTAGCTGCTCTTCTCACTGAATTCATGAAAAGAAAGTACCAAATAAAGTGAAATGGTCCACAGAATGTGGTGAGTCTTTTCAATCCATCAAGGCTGCATTATGTTCAGCTCTTGTTTTAAGAAGTCCAGATTTTGAGAAACAATTACTGTTACAGACAGATACATCAAATGTAGGGCTAGGTGCTGTCCTGAGTCAGAATATAGATGTAAAGGAACATCCCATTCTGTATATCAGTAGGAAATTGCACAGCAGAGATAAAAAAAAAAGTAATCCACTATTGAAAAAGAGTGCCTTGCTGTGAAATGGGCAACGCAGTCCTTTAAGTTTTATCTGCTAGGAGATGACTTTGTACTTATATTACAATCCTTTTTGTTGGCTTAATCAAATGAAGGATACAAATCCCCAAACCACAAGGTGTTATCTGACACTACAGCCATCTAAACTCAAAGTGATGCACAAATCTGGAAAACAGAATGTCAAAGCTGATTTTCTGTCAAGATGTAGATCAGGAATTGAGAATTCAGAAGGTTGAAAAAATGTCTTTGCACAACTGAAATGTCTGCTGTAAAAGGTGTTATGGAAAAAAATACTGTATATGCAAATAACTGTACATATTAAAAGGTAATGTTTAAAGAAAGATAAAAGAAAGTTTGGAAATCTTAAAAAAATAAAGATGTTCCTCTTAAAGAGATTTTTATTTGGGTTTATTAGAGAAAAAACAATTTGGAATACAGGGGATTGACTGTGAGATGCATTTTGATCTCCAAAAGCTTGTTCACAGAATTGTCAACAGGAAACCAGCTCTGGGACAAAACTGTATTATTTTGTTACACCTGTTGAGATTGGATGTGCTCTTTAGGCTGCCTTCAGGAAGGACAATTATAAAGTTTGGTACATTTTGTGAAAAACACGAGATGCAACTTAAAACAGGATGCAGAATTTGAACCGCCAGGCAAAAACATTTCAAATAAAGAGAGGAATGTTTTGTTTTTTCTTAAGCCAGATTTAAAAAAAGAGTTTCAGATGGAGGATTTTTTGTACTGCATTTGTGAAAAGCTAGCCTGTACATCAACATGCACCACAGTCTGTCTGCTTCCCAAATCTATAAATCCCTTTACAGTCTTATCTCCCACCTTGACATCAGTTAAATATTTTTTACCAATCTGATAAAGTCAAATTTGCTCCAGTGTTACCCTCCTTATTTTTATAGCAGTTACTTTCAATATGGTCTGTCTTATTGCTGTTATAGCAAATAAAATCTCTGCCTGGAGATTTGTTACCCCCATCAGAGTTCTTATCTGATCTGGAGTTAAATCAGGAAAAATAGAATAATACCATTCCTTGGCTCTTGCTTGACTGCTGTGTTGTCTGTCTGGTCATCTTCAGAAGCAACAGTCTTTTCCTCACTTTCTAGTTGTTGTTCTTATACCCACAGTTGCACATCTGTAGGAAGGATATTGAAGAATTGCTCTATTACAAATATGCTAATGATCTTTTGGACTGTTTTGCCCTCTGATTGGAGCAATTTAATGAGGAGTTCTCTTAGTCAGTGAAGGCTTTTCAAGGATTGTCGACAGAGTGGTACTTTAGGGACTGGAACCTCAGACTGTACGTCTCTCTTGAAATGCCATACATTTTAAGAATTTCTATGTTCACAAGGTCATATTTTTCTGACTTTGCAGTGTCAATATTGGTGTAGGCAACTTGGGCTTTACCTGTCCAATAAGGTACCAGCCTGATTGCCCATATGCCAAAAAATTGCCAAATCTGGCTGCTTACTTGGGGAGGTAAAACACCCTTGCCAGATTGTTGTACAGATTTTAGTAACCTGGGATTCATGAGGATGTTGCTGCCTATTGCAGTTTGTGTGCTGGATGATCAGAAAGTAACCCCGGTGTTTAAAAAAGACAAAGTGCCCCTGGTGCCCCTACACTTGATACATGTGCACTTTGAGAGAATTGCAAAGGATGTGGTCAGCCCTTTAGACCAAAGTAAAAAGGGCAATCAATTCATTTTGGTAGTATGTGACTATGCTACTCAATACCCAAAGGCAGTTGCAATGCATACTGTCACAGCCCCAAAAGTGGCAGCAGAGCTTGCCAGAATTCTCAGCAGAGTGGGCATATCTTAAGGGACTACTACTAAACAAGGTCATAATTTTGGCACTGCATTGCTGAAGGAGCTGTACCAACTGTTAAGTATCACTGCCATATGAACCTCATCGTATCACCCTCAGCCAGACGGTCTTGTTGAGCATTTCAGTCAGACCTTAAAATGCATGTTAAGGAGGTTTGTGAAAGATGAAGGGAAAGATTATCATAAATGCTTACCTTACCTGCTTTTTGCTTACAGAGAAGTGCCACCAGCATCAAGTTTTTCACATTTTGAGTTGTTGTATGGTAGACAACCTAGATGGCCACTAGATGCATACAAGAAACATGGAAAAATAGCCCTGCTCATAAAGAAACTATCACATCATATACTGTATCTGTGCACTGAGAAAGAAATTCCCCACAGCAATCAGGAAGAAGTCCAAGTTTTTGAGAAAGGTGAAAAGGTCTTGTTAATGTTACTCACTACAGAAAACAAACAGATAATGAAGTGGCAAGGGCCTTATAAAGTGATTAGATGTACTGGTACAGCTAACTATGAGACTGCAACCCCTGATAGGAAAAATCCTAGCAAGATATGACATGCTAAGCTCCTGAAGAAAAGGGTTGAAAAAACACCAACATTTGCTTTGTTTGTATTGCCAGAAACTGCTAAAGAAGATATTGATATAGTTTATGACAGACTGTGACAGACTGTAACTTCTAATGCTGTAAAGGTGAATGTTTCCACATCCACCAAAAAAAATATCCAGACATTTGTTATTTGGTAAAGACATTTCAAAGTACTTTTACCATAATACCAGGTGGAGCAAAATGGGTTAAGCATTTAATAGTGACAAAGAATGCTTACTCTAATAGACAAAGCACATACTGATTAATAGATCAATTAAGAGCAAATGTAGCTAAGGAAATACAAAAAATGAAAGAGTTGGGTATCACTGAAGAATTGAGAAGTGCTTGGTCATCACCAGTGGTGTTTATAAATAAACAAACTCTGGCAGAAGCCACAAGAGCTGCAATTGAGTACGATAAATGACAGTTGTCAAATTCATGAAAGAAATGTCTGTGTTGAAAATTTTAGGTAAAAATACTGAAAATTACCACAGTTACGACCTGTGTTCACAAAATTAAATCTAGGCACATTACCTTGTTTTTTAATATTTCTACACCACATTTTCAACATAACCTTCTTATGACCTCGCCTCATGAAGAAAGGCATAGAAAATGATGAACTCCTGCCCAAAAGTTGGTGCCCACAGTGACCATGAAATCACCCTTCTGGATGTAAAAATACCTTTTGGCCAGCATTTGGAAAATGACAGCTGCCTCATTAATGAGGTGTTGTAAAGAAATGGCTATGCGGCAAACTGGGAAAGCATCAGCACCGTGCAAGATACCAACCAAGCCCCTGAATTCCTAATCAGTAACTTCTTAGCAATGGTGAATAAGCACATTCCATTAATAAAAACAACATTCAAAGGAATATGCTGTAAATGTTTCACCACTGCTCTCCATAGACTTATGAATGAAAGAAACAAGGCATGGGAGGCCCATATAACCTCTGAGCATCCACATGAATGGCACATCTACCGGCAACGGTGCAATAAATGTAAGGCAACCCTAAAAATGGCCAAAATGAAATACATGAAAGACCTGCAATTAAACAATCTCCAAAATCCAAAGTGGTTCTGGATACAATTTAATCATTTGCTAAAAGGCCACCCATCCTTCTGTACTTCAGCAGCTTTTTTTAAAGAAATGTTTCACGACTCATCATTTTTTATTACCATGTTTGGAGTAAGAGCTTGACAAGTAGTGAATATAAAGAGCAAGGCTGATAAACTATAATTGATCATGTCCTATGTAAGGAATAAGACATGACGAGGTGTGGTTTATGGCCTGATAAGAGCAAGCCCCCAGGTGACTAATGAGGCATGAGGCATTTACACTGAGTGCTTTTAGCACCTGGGTAGTGCTCTTATCAGACCATAAACCACACCTCGGAGTGTCTTATTCCACTTATAAAATGGGTCCCCTGTAAAACAAAAGTAAAAAACTCATTAGAAAATTCAGAAACTCAAATAAAAACTGTCAAACACTATAAAATATATTTCAAAATAAAAGTAGTCCTTGCCACTATGAGGGTGTTAATGTCAGTGAGCCCCCCATCAAACATCCTGGAGAATAGATGTGTTTACTTCCTTTATGCTCCCCATCCCGACAGAAACACCTTCTAAGTTGTTTTTATTTTTTAACAGTTTGCTGATTTACTTTGCTGTTTAATATGAGCTGGATTTTGTGGGAGGGAGCATGTTGGTTATGGGCCGCCATAGTTATCATCACTGAGAAACAGGCTGCTGGCTAGCTCCGTGTTACAAAATGGGGAAGCTGGCTGTTCAGTTTTACATTTTCTGCCATCTGCTTGGCAAATCATTACTTCATGGAAATGGAGTTTCCTGGTTTTCTTGACATTTGAAAGCTGCGTCCTGGTGGCACGTGGGTCGCTCAGTAGATCAGGACCAGCTTTCTTCTTAGAAGCAGCAGAGATAGATTTTTATTTCTAAATTATGGGAAACATATTTTCTCTGAGTGGTTCACATATGTCAGCCTGCAGTGAGGAAAACGCTGCTAGTTAGCTCTAGGATACAAAACGGGAAGCTGGCTGTTCAGTTTTGCATTTTGTACCACTGGCTTGCCAAATCTGTACATCGTGGAGGTGTAGTTTTCCATTTTCTTGAGATCTGAAAGCCGTATCCTGGTGGCACGTGGGATGCTTAATGGATAAGGGGCAGCTTTCTATTTAGAAGCAGTCGCCAAGGTAGATTTTTATTTTTAATTGATGGGAAATGCATAAATAGTTTCAGTACAGTGATCCCCATACTGTGGTGGTGTTGTGCAGTGTGAAACATTAAGTACTAATGGACATTTTGTTGCAGGGTGGGGGAGCTGCTCGGAGACCCAGATCTCTGATGTATGCAGCATGACTTCTCCTGTGGTGCATCCTGAGCAGCTGAAGAGGTACTGGTTGGCAGATTATGCACTGATAAGGACATGGCCACGGGTACCTCTCAGCCAATCAGGACTCTGAAAACTCAAGACCCATTTTATAAGAAATACTATATTATGAGTTTGCAACACAGGACACCATTGTAACAAGTTCTGTTCAATAGTTACATGAAATGAAATATTGTGACCAACTATTGACTTCAATGAGACTGTCTCCCATTGGTTTATATCAATCAATCAGTCAGTCAATCAATCAATCAATCAGTCACTCTTTATTTCACCAGGTGAAACATCATTGAGAAAAACTCATTTACAAGATGGACCTTGGTCTTGGCACAATAGTAAACATATAATACATACGACATTACAGGCAGTTCCTACAAAGGAGAATTATAAGGCAACAATTATATACACGGCAACAAGCAGAATACAGGAGAGAGAGAGAGAGTATACACTTAAGTATAATATATACATAGTATATACACAGATGTACTGGAAAGGTTAAAGGCAAGGAGAGGGGGTAGAGCAGAAGAGTGGAAGGTCAGCAAAGGTAGCAAGGAAGGGACCAATAGGAAAAGAAGTGATCATCTCTGAGAGCAGCTGCACAGCTTGTTAATAGAATGAGCCAGCAGAGTTTTAAAAGTGGGCAATTTGACAGGGATTGCTAGTTTCAATGTTTTTTTGGAGGCTGTTCCAGAGGAGCGGAAGAGCATGGCTTATAGTAGCCTTGCTCAGGCATGTTCTGATCCTGGGGACAGATAAGGTGATAAGGGAGAGGTTCCTTAGTAGGTAAATGCTTGCAGAAGAGGTGGGCAGGCATTCCAAGATGTACTGGGGCAGTTTGTTAATGATAGCTCAATAAGTCCAGGTTACTGCATTTTTCTGCCTTCTAAGCTTAAGGGATAGCCACCCTAATTTAGAGTATAAAGAGCAGTGATGAGTGAAATAGGGGGCATCATTAATGAATCTGAGCACTCAGTGATAGAGAGTGTCAAGCTTAGTCAGGGCAGTACTAGGACCTTGACCATAGAGAAGGTCTGCGTAGTCAATGAGTGGAAAAAAGGTGGACTGGATCAGTCGAATTTTTGCTTCGTAAGTAAGGAGGTGCCTGATGCAGAAGAACAGCCCTCACATTTGCTTAAGTTTCTTAGCAAGTTCTTCAATATGGTCAATGAGGACATCTTGTGGTCAATCCAGAAGCCCAGATATTTGAATTTGGATACAAACTTGAGGCTTTCCCCCAAGAGGGTGGTGACTTGGGGTGCAAAACAGAGACTAGATAACTTAGTGAATGGAGAAAGGAGCATGGCCTTGGTTTTTTTTGCATTTAGCAAGAACTTTAAATGTAGAAGATTTTGCTGCAGAAGGTTAAAGTCAAATTGTAAGTCTTTATAGGCAAATTGAGGCATAGGCCTGTTGATATAGAGAACTGTGTCATCAGCGAAAAGATGGATCTTAGCTAAATTAATACCAGCGTTGACATTATTGATGTAAATTACAAATAACAATGGTCCCAGTATGGACCCTTGGGGCACACCTCTCAGGAGAGGTTTCAAGGGGGACAGTTCCATACCAGCTTTAACTTGCTGTTGCCAGCCAGAAAGATAACAAGAAAACCATTTCAAGGCTTGTGAATCCAAACCAACATTTTGCAGGGAGAGCAGAAGCAGATCGTGCTCCACTGTATCAAAGGCCTTGCTTAGATCAAGAAATAAAGTACATGTGCAATTCTTATTATCCAGAGACCTTAACCAGTCATCAGAGACTTTGGCAAGGGTGGAGATTGTGCTATGGTTTGGCCTAAAGCCAGATTGTATAGGGTTGAGGAGATTGAATGTTTCCAAATGGTTTCTGAGCTGGATGTTGACAATTTTTTCCAGGAGCTTGGATAGGATGGGAAGGAGAGGTATGGGTCTGTAGATGTGTAAGTCACATGGGTCACTGGATTTGAAGAGAGGAATAACAGGCAGTTTTCCATACCTGAGGGAGGATATCCTGGGAAAGGGACATAATGAAAAGATGAGCAATAGGAGTGGTAAGAATATGGTGGCTTATTTTTAGACAGCAAGGGTTGATAAGGTCAGTGCCTGCACTCTTCCTAGAGTTGAGCCCCAGGAGGAGGTTCTCTACTTGTTTGAATGTGACTGTGCAGAAGGAGGAAGGTGGGTTCTGGGAAGGAGAGATGGAACAAGAACCAATCAGGCTCATGGCATTAAGCTGTGTCTGTAGGCTATTTGTAGGGGAGGAGTCAAAGGCCAGGCCCACAGTGGCAAAGTGGTTATTGATGTGGTCTAAAATGGTATACCTATCAAAGGTGAAAGAACCACCAAATGAGATTTTGGCCAGGAGGGAGTTAGCCTGGCAGTGGCAATGTTGATAAAATACTTTGGAATTGGATCATTTAAAGGTTATGACATTTTATGAAAAAATATGCTGGAAGCAGTCTTAGATGTCCTGTCCATCTCCAGTCCTGTGAATCAGGGAGGACAGCTGAAAACATCAGGGACAAATGACCTAAATCAGATACACCTGTGTAAAAAAATTAACATATGGAGCTTTTTCAATATTAAGTGGCATCTGTAAAAAGCATTTCCTGAAGATGTACTCTGTAACTTTCAGTTTAAAATATACATTTCATTGCACTCCTCTTAACCCCCCAAATGTGATCCCTGTTGTTATTCTTGTTTTCAAATCTGTGTTTAGCTGCCACAATTAATTTTATTCTCACCTTGTGAGTTAGAGTTTTGTGGCCTTGAGTTGGCCTTGATGTCCTGACTCCCCTTACACCAGGTCAGTGCTTTGTCAGTCGGGTACACCTCCTATTGTAGTCTATATAACATAGGCTTTGGAGCTGGTGGGCATAAACACTACCAGTGAGAAAGCAAAGTTCCAAATAATCACCAGTCACACAGTCCAGTTTTCAAAGTTATATTTAATAATTTATTGCATGGTCAACAATGCCCTCGCTCCAGTTTCAATGTTTTGTAACACTGGCTTCATCAGGGAATTTGGGTTTGTCAAAAAATTAATAACATATTTAGCAATAATACATATCATAGGTATCATACGAGTTTACAGAGCCTAGGTTAGACTTTTGTCCATTATGCACGCTACCTGAGATTTTAATACTTGTATAGGTTTCCTGAATTCCTATAAAAGTTGTCTAATTTGGACTTAAACATATCAGTAGTCGTACTACTCATTACCTCAAGCGGGAGTTTATTCCAATCATGCACCACCCTCTGATTGAACTAGTTATATCTGAACCAGTATATCTATGTTTTGAGTGAACATAGATATACTGTTTATATGCCTTGATATTATTTCATTTTTTTGTTGTTGTTAAAAATAACACATACAGTATCTCATCCACCAGCACAGCAGCAGGGCAAAAATATTTAGACTGGTGCTAGCTGTTATTCAATTCTTGTGCTGTGTAATCCATACAATGAAGCTCACTTTATGCAATACGTAATACAAATGCACCT
This sequence comes from Neoceratodus forsteri, assembly GCA_016271365.2. Classification (NCBI taxonomy): domain Eukaryota; kingdom Metazoa; phylum Chordata; order Ceratodontiformes; family Ceratodontidae; genus Neoceratodus; species Neoceratodus forsteri. Next base: position 847,103,300 of record CM028135.1, on the reverse strand, counting down.
AGTTCCAGTGCATTGTGGTCTCTTATTCTCCTTGAAATACTATTAATTATCTATTGATAACGTCTCGTAGAAACATAGAAACATAGACATAGAAACATAGACTATGACGGCAGATAAGGACCACTTGGCCCACCCAGTCTGCCCATTTCCCTACCTACTGGATAAGCTGCAGATTCTAGTTAACCAACAGCCTACTTCCTGCCACCCCCCACTACAATTGCCTTGTGTCGGTCCCATGCATGTTTGAATTCCCCCACTGTTTTAGCCCCAACAACCTCCCCAGGAAGGCAGTTCCACGCATCCACCACTCTCTCCATGAAAAAAGATTTCCTCACATTACCCTTGAGCCTTCCCCCCTCTATCTTTAAATTGTGTCCCCTTGTTCTTACACATCTCTTTTTCTGAAAGATGCTACCCTCTTGGACTTTGTTGATTCCCTTGAGGTACTTGAACATTTCTATCATGTCCCCCCGTCCCTCCTTTCATCAAGGGTATACATATTAAGCTCTCTCAGTCTCTCTTCGTATGATTTCTGATGCAGACCCTGCACCATTTTAGTTGCCCTCCTCTGGACTGCTTCCAACCTGTTTATGTCCTTGCGTAGATGAGGTCTCCAAAACTGCACACAGTACTCCAGATGGGGTCTCACCAACTGTCTGTACAGAGGGATAACCACTTCCCTTTTTCTACTTGTGATGCCCCTTCCTATACATCCCAGTATCCCCCTGGCTCTCCTCACTGACTTCTTACATTGCTTACCCACATTTAGATCATCCGATATGACTGCCCCCAAGTCCCATTCCATTTTTGTTGTTGTTGGTACCTCCCCTGCTATTGTGTACTCTTCTCCTGGATTTTTGTTTCCCAGGTGCATTACTTTGCACTTCTTTGTATGGAATCTAAGTTGCCACATGTCTGACCATTCCTCCAACCTTGCCAAGTCCCTTCTCATCCTTTCTACCCCCCTTGTGAATCAACTCTGTTACAGATCTTTGTATCATCTGCAAAGAGGCATACCTTTCCCTCCAGACCCTCTGCAATGTCACCTATAAAGATGTTAAAGAGGACTGGACCCAGTACTGAGCCCTGAGGTACTCCACTAGTGACCCCCCTTTCTTCATAATGTGTGCCACTCACTATTGCCTTCTGTGTCCTATTGTGCAGCCCGTTTGCAACCCAGGCTACCACCCTGGGACCCACTCCCAAGCTGGCTAACTTGATTATTAATCTTTTGTGCGGTAATATAAAATATAATTAAATCCAAATCATCTATTAACTGAGCTGACTTCACTCAGTATGTTTACACTAAATACCTAAAGCATATTTACTATAAATGTTAAAAGTTTCAATTCTGGAAACAATTTAGTTGCAAGATCAAGTCAGCTGTTTCCTAAAATTAAAGGGATAACCCTTACAGAAATAATTATATGAAATGTTTTCATGCTGCACACATAAAACTACTCATGTGATATGCATGCTGCAAGCATGATTTAAATGTTAAATTGGAACCAACTGCATACATGTGGCATGCATGCAGCTAGCAAGTGTAGAAAGCATGCTTTTTATGTTAAATTGGAACAGACTGCATGTATGCGGCATGCGTGCAAAGAGCAAATGGTCATTGATAACTGCTCACATAAAAGTTAAGTGACTTGCTCAGGATCACACCATATACTGCATAAGTGGGGGTTGATGAGATTCAAACCCAGATCTTCAGGTCTCAAAGACTCCTGGTTTGCAGTTCAGTGCCTTTAACCACTAAGCTATACTGCCTGAACACATATTGCTTGCTTGTACTTCAATACAACTCTGCATACATCTGCACACATGCAGCATGCTTATAGCCACTGTTATACTTTTTAGTTTTTTTGTCCCCCTTCATCTCAGCTGCACAGCTGAATTGTAGCACACACACCAATGGAAACACATGTGGTTCTTCCCACCTCAATGTACACACTTACCCACAAAACTACTTAATAACTTCTGTCTGGTCTGTACTTCTACTATTTTCTCTCCATAGTTGTGAATGCTTCCAAGCAAAAAGATTTTAAGGGGAAGACACAAAAGTAACAATAACTTGACACCCCACCCCCATGGCCAGTTCCCCCCATCCACATGCACTGTAGTGGGTGTGGTCATGCTGCTATAGACAACTCACCAAGTATAGATATCAGACAAGAGTATCTTACCTGAGTACTAGGGAACCAGAGGCAGAAATCTTCAAGAGATGATGTCCATGGGTCAGAGAGCTGGGGCGTACCCCCTTGTAATGAATGGAGTTATTTTTTATTACTATTTTATACATTATGATGGTGAGTTGGAGAATAATGAAGGCTAGTGTTCTACTAACAAGACCCTTGTTAGCTGAGTGGTGGCCTTCATTAATCTCCAACTCTGCATCAATAATGTATAAAATAGTAATAAAAAAATACCCCATTCATTTCAATGGTGCAGGCCCCTGCAGTCTCCCTTGCTCTATGTCATAATGCATCTGAGCATGGGGATGTGGAGGTCAGCTTCACTGGGTGGGAGGCATAAGCCTGACTATAATGGGGCTCCAATAGTCTGTGCATACCATACTGCTCAACTGTCCCTGAATGCAAAGGACAGCCCTCATTTTACCCCTAAAAACTGCTCTGCTCCTCATCCATCCCTCATGGAAAACATGCTGCTCACACAGAGGATGTCCTCTAAATTTAAACTTTATGGCAGGGGTGCCATTTCAGATTTCAGCAGGGGGGAGGCAACACCCAGTGGAGGTCAGGTGCTAGTTAACCCCTAGGTGGCAAGCTCTAGATTGTCTGGAATGTCCCTAAAAGGTAAAACTTGTTTGTTGTGACTGAAAAGTGATATGCAAATCAGGAAAAATTCAAATGTATAAGATTCACCTGTCCATACCATGGAGCAGTGCATCAGACTTGAGCTTAAACCCACCCAGTTACTAATCAATTTTTTTCCTGGCTGAAGTTCTGACCCCCTCCAAAAAAAACTGTGTCCCAATTTCTCTCCCCAACTCCATTCTATCCAATACCCTTCCCATATGGGTCACGAAGCTACCCAAAGGCACAGAAATGCAAAAAAAACACATTAATGTTTTAATCCTTCCTCCTTCCCCAATCCCCCTGTAAAAAAAATCTTTACTTTTACTTACCTGGCCATCTGGCCAGAACCAGCAGCCTGGCCCAGTGTGCCATCAGCCCAGTTTTCAGCCCCCTCCTCCTCTCTCCTTTTACCAGAAGCTGGATGCTAGAACCAACCATCCCAGGTCCCCATTATGGTCCAAGACCAAGTCACCTCACCAAATGAAGCCAGCCAGCCTGTGTTGCTTGCTTCTTGCTTGCCTGCTGCCATGGCTACTGCTGCCACACTGCACTGATCAAGGCCTATGAAGGCCACCAACACAGCTGTCACCACTGCTGCTAGGCCTAGCTTGATGCCACGGGGGGGCCCTATGCTTGTTTTTTTGTGAGGCAAGCCTAGTAGAGTAAGTAGGTAGCCCAGACTTGAGTTACCTTCTAGCTCACTCTCTGCCCTTTCTGCCACCAGGAGAGATGGAGACTCAGTAAGGGTAGACTGACAAAAACATGCTATCACAACACTGCTGTTGAGAGTTCAGTGCTCACTGACTCCTCCAAGCTGTAGTGTGTAGCCTGTTTACTCTGTGGCAGTTAAGACAGTGTCACACTCTCATGACTCATGTGTTCTTGCTTGGCTGGAGCTCCTCCATGTCATGTGGAATGGTGCTGCCACTAATAAGTGGAGAGAGAGAGTGGACAACACAATACAAACACAGTCAAATCAGGACTGCACCTGCAGCGTGAGTGCACACAGGCCATGGGGTTACTTATTGTACAATAGATTAATTCCAAATTTAATGCCATTATTGCCATACCATAAGAGCAAACAAGGCACAAATATGGGGGCTACTTCCCCCCTCTGCCCTACCTAAATGGCACCCCTGCTTTATGGCAGAAATTCATTCTCAGGAGCTAATATTGGTAAAAGTAAATACAATGGTTTCCATTGTGTTCTGAGGTACTATAGCTCCATGTTTCAGGATGTGTCCTGATCATTGTGAGGGTTAGTGTCCCTATTGTCCCTAATTTTGAGTGTTCATGTCCCTTGTTTCAGTGACAAAATGTGAGGAATGGTACATGCTTTCAAGACCCTACTCATCACAAAGAGTGCTGAGCATGGCCATAGTGTATATGCTCCCTACAGAATGATAAAGGGAAAGTAAGTGAGCCAAAACAGTCATGGAGAAACACATTTGTGACACTAAATATGCATAAGGAGATTTGTATGGCCCAAAACAAAAAGGTCAATCTTCACATCACAGAGGCCCATCTTCTCAGAGCTGGAATGGGGGATATTGGCTGACTGTATCCTAGGCATTTAATGCAGTAAGCAAACTATACTTTACAAATTAATGGCAATTTAATGACAAAAATCAAAAGCCATTAAACAACTTGCAAAAGGAACAGAATTAATGAGTTTACCTAATTTTAAGGGGAAATCAATGAAAAATAAATTTTAATGGATCTAATTTCTAGCAGTAGTATGAGAAATAGAAACTGATGTTGTTTTTTGGATGAGATTTGCACCAGCTTAGTTGCTGCATGCATCACAAATGTGCAACATGTGAACTTGATGTGATTTTTAAATGATGTTCACACCAGCTTAACTGTTGCACTCATGTCAAGCATGCAACATGCAAAACTGATTTGATTTTTAAAAAGATGTTCACACCAGCTTACCTGCTGTACTCATGTCAATCTTACAGCATGCAAACCTGATTTGCTTTTTAAACCTGGTTCTCTTAGGTTCACTTTGTGTATGCAAACCACATGCAGACATTGCACAATTAAGCATGTGGCATGCATTCTGCATGTACACAGCACACATATTTCTGTAAGGGAAATGCTGTAATTTACATATGCAAAACGTGTTTTCTTAATAACCTTAACTGGTTAACATGGTGTATTAAAAGCCTTCACAGACTTCAAAAAGTCCAAGTTCGATGTATATTATAAAGAGGTTAATAATAATGGTGCAAAAATATTGTCCAGTGCTCACAGAAACATGTTTACAATTTTTATAAAGTGCTATTTCATTTCAGGATTTATGAAAAAGTTTTCATTACTGTTAACAAATAGAAGCAAAAGGAATTCAAAATCAATTCCGTTAGTGAAAAAAGTTCTTATCAAAAAAGTTTCATAAACGATTTTAATACTCATGAAGTTATCTGTATTAAGTAAGCTGTTTTACTGGTGACAGGATCTCCCCTACTGTGTGCCTGACCACAACGGTACAGGTCATGTATAGCTAGAGAGGTTGGGCTTAAGATGATGTGGACCAAACAGCGTAAGGCCCTCATCAACACATCACATGGTGACATCATCTGCAATGACATCATGCACCCTAGCCCTACCCTGGCTCCACGCTCACCCAAATCCCCCACACCAGCTGTTGCTAAGCAACAGTGTCACACTGCCATCTTAGGCAGACTGCAATTCGAGCAAGATACATGTCTGTTTACAGATAGCATACTAATCACTGTTAACTCCCAAGTTGTAGTAAATGCAGAAAAAGATTGAGAAAACAAGAAGCCTTGATAGGGTCAGCGTAGAACATTGTATTCATTGTCACCTGGTCTAACTGTGCACGTGTTTTCAAAAATAAATGTCATAATTTCTGTAATATTGCCAAATATTTAAAAATACCCAGTGCAACACAAACCTCAATCATTTTTAGCTCATTGTTGTCATTTTTAGCTTGTAGTTATTGCAGTCCATTACTTACATGCTGATTAACAGAAAAAAAGTTTTATCCAATGAAGCTTATCTAACTATGATGTTAGAGTGTTAAAAACGTATTAATATAGAAATTTTTGCCAATTAGATTTTAAAGCTGATAACAAAAGCACTTACTGAACCACTGTATGCCCAGCTTCATTAAAATGTAAGACCACTGGTGAACCATCAGATCTCATCATCATCACCATCATCATCATCATCATCATCACCATCATCATCATCATCATCTTTATTTATAAAAAACACCTTTCTAAAAACCAAGATGATGGTACATGAACTGAACAAAGCATAACAATTTAAAAACACAAATGACAATCAAAAATATTAAAATACATAAAACTACAGTGCAATAAATATCAAATTCAATAAAAATCTGAATACACCAGGCTAAATATTAAGCTCAGCAAGAGTCTGGATAAGCTAGGCTAAATAAATAAGTTTTTAGTGCTGTTTTGAAATGCTGGACAGTCAGGCACTCTCTTACCCGACAAGGTAGAGAATTCCACAGTGTCAGGGCCACAAAAGCAAAGGACCAGGCTCCTGATGTCCATAAGTAAACCCTGGGAATCTCCAGTAATCCCGCATCAGCAGAACAGAGAGGATGGAGAGGGCAGTAAGGGTGAAGAAGATCTTTCAGGTAATGGGGTCCCTGGTAATGTAGGGCTTTATAGGTCAGTAACTCAACCTTGAAGGTGATCAGTCTTTCTACTGGCAGTCAGTGCAGTCCATGGAGCACAGGTGGTATATGACTGGTCCTAGAAGTACCAGCCAATAACCTGGCTGCCATATTCTGTACTAGCTGCAAGCTATGGATATCAACCCCTGGTAGCCCTAGGTAAAGGGCATTGCAGTAGTCAAGGCAGAAGGTTATGAAGGCATGGACCAAAGATGGAAGATCATCAGGAGGAACCAGATGCTTCACCCAGGTGATATTCCTCAGATGGTAAAAATAGGATTTGACAATGTCTGACACCTGAGATTTAAGGGTCAGGCTTTCATCAAAAATAATGCCCGGGTTCCGCACCTGATCTGAGGTAGTCAGCTGAACACCCCTGAGCCAAAGCCCAGAAGGTTGTCCTGTCAACAAACCCACCTCCTGATGATCTGGGTCCACAATCAACACCTCAGTTTTAGCTGGGTTTAACTGTAGCCAGCTGGCACTCATCCAATTCTGGATCTCAGACAGACAGTTGTTAAATACCAAAAGGATCACATCCTGTCCGGGCACAAAGGACATGTACATCTGAGTATTATCTGCATAGCATTGAGAACTCAGACCATACCACCTGTTAATCACTCCTAATGATAGCATATACACTGCTAATAGCATGGATGACAAAATGGAGCCCTTCGGTACCCCACAGGATAGGGAGAGAGGGACTGAGGAATAAATCTCAGACACCATTTTCTGAGTCCTACCCTTGAGGAAGGATCAAAACCATCTGAGGACAGTATCAGATAGTCAACAGATGAATTGCAAGCACTCCAGCAACACACCATGATCCACAGTGTCAAATGCTGCAAAGAGATCAAGGAGGACCAAGATAGAACAAGTCCTCCAATCTCTCTCTATTAGGAGGTACTTTAGCACCTGAACAAGGGCTGCCTCAGTGCTACGTCTCTTCCTAAATCCTGACTGGAGAGAATCATATGCATCATGGCTGAACAAATGATCATCCACCTGCAGCACAACCACCTTCTCAATAACCTTACCCAAAAAGAGTAGGTTAGAAATGGGTCTGTACTTAGCCATACAGTCCAGGTCATGGGAGGCCTTTTTAAGAAGGGGTTGAACAATGGCCTCCTTTAGGGGATTCAGAAAGACCACTCTCCAGTGACCTCCAGACTATCTCAGCTAGGACCGGGCTGATTTCATCTATGCACCCTACGAGAAGGCACATAGGGCCCGGGTCCAAACTACAGCAGGTTGGCCGCAAAGTCTGGTTGACCCTCATGGTATCCATGACTTTCAGCTGGCTGAAGTCAGGCCAGGTAAACTGGGCACCCACCAACTCCTGTTGACCTCTGCAATACTCACTAGAGGGGGACAGACAAATCCTGGACCTGATAGTGGCTACCTTATCTGTGAAGAACTGAGCAAACTCATCACACTTCTCTTGTGAAAAAACTCTGCCAGACTGAAGACAGATTGGTGCACAATCTGTCCACAGTCCGGAAGAGCTGAGCTGGTAGATTATGCACAGTGGCAATCTCCCTTACTGGTGATTGCCGATTGATAGACTGCATAATGGTCCATCAATCTGAGTCTGTCACACTGCAGGCCTGATTTCCACCATCTCCTCTCTAGCCTTCTTCCCACCCTCCTCATTTCCTTCAAGGTCCCATCAAATCATGGGGACCTTGGGCAAAGAGTGAGTGGGTGAACACAAACAGGAGCTATGTAATCCAGGGCCTCTGTCACTGTCTTGTTATAGGTGAGTACTAGATTCCCTGGATCCATGCATTCATTTCTTATACTCGATAGATCCAGCACCGCCATTTGGCTATCTATCTCTTAATGAACTTTTTTTTTGTTTATACTCATGCCCCCTTGTCAACATGGCTAGCCTTCCAGGTACTGTACTGGTGGGGGGAGGCACAAACTCCAGGTCCGGACCTCAGCCCCCATCCTGCCTCAGTTTTCCCCCCAGGTGGGGAGAGAGGACTACCCTCCACCTGTACCATGTGTCGGGCCTCCATCCAACCCAGGTCCACACCATTCCCCCACCAGCCCTGTAAGCCAACAAACTGCAGGGCCATTCTCTGCTTTTCTCCCCATGCCCCAAGGATGTTGGCCACTGAGGGGATCCATGGAGACAGGCACATGCTCAGATGTGATGCTGCTCTGGATCCCAGTCAATGTCAAGCCCTCCCACATGGTGTCACTTACTGCACCTCCACCTGTCTACATTCAGGTGGTAGAAATGCAGCAGGAGTGATGTCCCTCCCTCTCTGGAAGAGGAGAGTGCCCCTTGGGTGCTCAATCCTCCTCCCCCCAGCAGACACTCCAGCTTCCTGGGCTCACTCCTGAACCTTGGTCACCAGCGTCACAAGCGGTAGCGCTACCGCTGCACTGGTGGGCTGGTCCCTCTTATTGCAATTTCAAGGAAAATAAGAGACTGCAATGCACTGAAAAAATATGTGTGTGATGAGGCCAGTATGGCAAAACTTTGAAAAAGGAGTGAGGGCATTGTTGTTCATGCAATAAATTATTAGTAATAACTTAGAAAAACTTGGATTATGTAGCTGGAGATTCTCTGACTTCCAGTAACCCACAAAGTGGAAGAGTAGGGTCTGCCTCATTTCCATCTTGAAAATTTATGATATACTGTAGGTGTTCAAATACAGCCAAGAATATTGATGAAAACTTGGGGAGAGCCATCCCACACAAAAAAGAGCTTGACTCCATATACCAGAAATTTGGATTATTACTATTTTTAATTATGGTTGCAGATTTCTGTCTGAAGAGCAGGAGGGTGGGCAGGCAGCTGCTGACGGCAAAATCATGTCAGAACACAATGTGTGCAGTTGGCATGTTGCAGAGTGAGTTAACATTTTTTCTTGAAAACGTACCTTACTGGTATCCATTTTTGAAAGGTTTTATTTTCCAGTTTATAACACAATGTCTCCATATTTGCATAGGGTTTTAAAGGCAATATGGAAATGAATGTTACTACAGAAAGTTCTTAAAGATCATTAGCAAATGTTTTGCATGTTTCAGTTAAATTTACTTCACTTCTATCTGTGTGAATGTGAGAAACACATTTATAAATGAAATATGTGTCTGTGTTATTTGATTGATACTTATTCCGGGTTTACATGTACTGTTGTTTGGAAAATCTGGCTCTCCACAGAGTCTGTGGAGCGATGACCAAGGAAACCTGGTGAAGCATGGCATATGCCGCCGAAGGGGTTTGTGCAGTATAAGACCACAACCCCACAGCAGACGAGCCAGAGTTGTACCACAACCCTTGTAGCTGGAGTAATGGGACACCACCCCTGGCCCAGCACTGTACCCATGCTCATCGTATGTATGTGCATCATATGTACAGTCAGCCAAAACAAGTCATTCAAGCAACGCATCAAAGGAGGTGCTTATTTGCATGTTTTATTCCTATAGCAATCTCCAATGTTGTGATGCAGACTCTGTTTTTTATTCCAGCTGTCAAGGCTATCAAATACAAATACAACATGTCAGACATCAGAAGCACTTCACTATCTGATGAATGGTACACATATTCTTTTATTTATCTTGTGCTATGCTGAATTTAAAAAAAAATAAAGATGCTCAATTTATGAATGGCTTTACAGCCAATAAGTGCACATTTTATTTCCACTGTGGGAATATAATTTACATCTCTTGTTTTCTGTAGTTTCATTTGCTATGCAGTCTGTTTCTGTGGAAAGGTAAGCTGCCAATTGTCTAAGCAAATCTTTCGTTTCCTTGAATGTTATTAAAGCAAACACCTAAGATTTTCTCAGTTTTATGCAACAAACATTTGCCATAAATGCATTTTATGGATGAGAACACTACAGAGGTTACTTTTCAGAGTTGCTGATGCCTTCACTTGTTATGATTATAATACACCAAAAAGTACATATCTCATACACATCAATCAAAAAATAGCATTAGTGGCAACATCACAATCTATCAGAGGCAGCTGTCAATCAACTGTAATTGATTATAGCAGATCAGGATTTGGCATATCTTGTGTTGCAAAGGGCATCAGTTATTCTGTCTATAGCAAAGAGGAACAGCTACTGTAGTGTAAAAGAGAACATATCTTGTCACAGAAGGAGAGAGAGAGAGAGAGAGAGACCAGCAATCGGACACCGGCCAAGCAGAAACAGTGATGTGATGTGATGAAAAGAGAACATACCAGAAATAAAATCACAGAGGAAGATGAGGATGGTGGAGAAACAGGCTTCCCCAAGGAATGGTCAGTGCTGAGCAGCTTTGGTGGGAAGGCATTGGTATGGAGGAGCAGTGAGAGGAGTGGTTTCATTCACAGATCACTGGCCAGCAGAGACCTAGCGACCCAAGGGGGTAAAGGAAGCCATGTGCTTGGTAGATGAATCATCATTTGCAACAGCTGCCTGCAAGACTCCAGGTGAGGTGGCTGGACAAGGGCAACTTATGTTTTGGGGGGTGGGGAGTGGGATGGGGGAGGAAACTATAAATATATATATATATATAATAAAAAAGACTCCAAAATAACTGCACATGAGCAGTAGTGGACGAGGATGGACAGGGCAGTGAGAGTTGCAATCGAGAGACTAGGAGTTTGGCCACCCCCTGTGTCACTATTATGTTTCTGGGGAAGGGGGTGCTGAGAGTGAGTGTTGGGTGGGGGGAGTGAACTAAATATTGAAAAAATAAATAAATAAATTAGTGCTCATGTGCAATACTGGATGGGGGGACCATGCAGTGAGGAATTGTGATCGAGACACTGGGGGACTGGGCACCCCAAGTATCACTATTATGTTTCTTGGAGGAGGTGCTGAGAGTTAGGGTTAGTGGGCATGGACCACAGACAATAATAATAATAAAAAAATAGTGCAAGGGGGTGGAATGTTCCAGAGCAGAGCTGCAGCCATGGAAATGACTTTTGTCACTTCACCATGTTGTTGATTCACAAGGAATGAGGTAGTGCTTTTCTGAAGCAATAGGTCTGCAGGGCTCTGCCCACTGCAACCCTAAAAAGAAGGGGTGCAAAATATGCCTCAATTTTAGGAAACCTAAGCAAGTGTCTATATTTAGCAGATATCTTATACCCAGGATAGATGTATTGGTGGACAGATTAGGAAGTGCCAAGTATGTTATATCTTTAGTCTCACCAAGGATTACTGTCAAATTCCCTTAGGTAAAGAATCCAGAGCCAACACTGCATTTTTCACTCCAGTTGAATTCTATCAGTTCACTACCATACCAGTTGGTTTACATGGTACACCCACTGCATTCTACCACTACATGGGTATAATTCTAGTGCCTCACACTGGTTATTGTGCTGCTTATCTGGATGGTGTGGTGTACAGTCCAGACTGGAAAAGTCACCTGGAACACCTACAAGCAGTTATCCAAATCTATCAGAAATGCAGGTTTGACCATTAGTCCTACCATGTGCACATTAGGCATGCAGAAAACCAGATATTTGGGTTATATTTTGGGAAATGGAGAAGTAAAGCCAGAGATTTCCAAGATAGAAACTGTTCCAAAAAGAAAGAAATGTGTTAGATCATTTTTAGGTCTGGCTGGCTACTACCAGAGATTTATTCTCAACTTTGTCCATTTAGCTGCTCTTCTCACTGAATTCATGAATAAAACAGAACCCAAAAATTCTGAATGGTCCCCAGAATGCGATGAGGCTTTTCTGACCCTCAAGGCTGCATTATGTTCAGCTCCTGTTTTAAAAAGTCTAGATTTTGTAAAACAATTACTGTTACAGACAGATACATCAGAGGTAGAGCTAGGTGCAGTCCTGAGTCAGAATATAGATGTGAAGGAACTTCCCATTCTGTATAGCAGTAGGAAACTGCACAATAGAGATAAAAAAGTACTCCACTATTGAAAAAGAATGTCTTCCTGTGAAATGAGCATTGCAGTCCCTTACATTTTATCTGCTAAGAGATGACTTTAGTACTTATAACAGATCACAATCCTTTTTGTTGGCATAATCATATGAAGAAAAATATCCCCAAACCACAAGGTAGTACCTGACACTACAGCCATCTAAACTCAAAGTGATGTACAAATCTGAAAAAGAGAATGTCAAAGCTGATTTTCTGTCAAAATGTAGATCAGGAATTGAGAATTCAGAAGGCTGAAAAAAATGTGTTTGCATAATTGAAATGTTTGCTGTAAAAGGTGTTATGGAACAAGAAATACTGTACATGTAAATAACTGTAAATATTATAAGGTAATGTTTAAAGAGAAATAAAAGAAGGTTTGGAAATCTTAAAAAAATAGAGGTTCCCTCTTAAAGAGGTTTTTATTTGGGTTTATAAGAAAAAATAACAATTTGGAACACAGGGGACATAAGATGCATTTTGACCTCCACACGCTTGTTCACAAAATTGTCAACAGAAAAACAGCTCTGGGACAAAATGTATTATTTTGTTGCACCTGCTGAGATTGGATGTGCTCTTCAGGTTGGTTTCAAGAAAGAAAATTGCAAAGTTTGAAACATTTTGTAAAAAGCAGGAGATGTACAGTAACTTACAACAGGATGCAGAATTTGAACTTTCATTCAAAAACATCTTATAGAAAGAGAGCATTTTTTTGCCAGATTGTAAAGCAGAGTCTCAGATGAAGGATTTTTGTCTGTACTGCCTTTGTGAAGAGCTATCCTGTACAATTTTATTATTTTATTTTATTGTTATTGATAATAATAAAATGCTACTTGCAAATCATATAACTTCTCCTAGTCTGCCTATGCTTCTGGATCTCTGCCTCTACAACAGATGCATTAGCAACAAAGCATACACAGCACCCAAGTTGTCAGAGCACCACATAAGCACAGAAGCAAGCAGATGCGGCTTGCTCTGGCACCAAATTGGAGTATCAGTTCCAGCACTAAAAGTTGAACCTTCAACTAGTCCAGACTGGGTAAGATCTATCCTTTATCCCTTTCTATTGGGGGCTGTGGACCGAAATCAAAATTAAATGCTGGGAAATTTTGCCCATTTATAAGAGGTTATGACATGGGATTGCACCACATTAGTGATGCTTGGATAGTATTCCTGTGGATCAGACAACATTCCATCAGATAGTTTTGGTTCCTGCCTTCAGATCCAACTGCGACCAGAGTCAGATTTTGGATCCAGAATTTGGTGGTTGTGGATCTGGGATTGGATACAAGTATGTGAGGTCAGATTCATCAGATCCAAACTTGAATATTTGTATTCAATGATGAGATATCTGGATCCTATGTTCAGATCCTTTGGATCCTAGTTGGCTCCACAGATACCTCAGATAATTACTGTGATTCCTAGGAAGTCGGATCCTTGATCAGATGTCAGCGGCATTGGAGGCAATATGAAATCTCTCCAAAAGGATGCTATCTTATGGCATCTGACATTGTAGGATAACATCCAAGCAGCACTATACTCTACAGACTGCAAAATTACTAAATGTAATGCATGAAATGTATTATTACCTCTGTATGACCATTAGATCTAGGGGCAATGGGCAAAACAAGTGTGAGTGACTATAATTTTACCTCTAATAGGAATGCTTGTCTGGTGAGAAAATGACAGAGGGAGCCATTTTGACAGAAGAAGAGGGTGGCTTTGCAGTCTGGATACAGGGAGGTGAGCATTCTGATCTCCCTGCACAACACATATAATCTACGTAACATAGCCACACACACAACTATTCTGGGCAAGCAAGAGCCACATTGATATGATGGGGAAGGAAGTGAGATGTAATGAAAAGGTGGGTACTGATAACAACATAGTGCTCCTGAATCCAGATTGCAAAGAGTTGAGCCATTTGCTTGATGTGCATTTGCCGTGCATGACACTTGTTCAGATTATTACTGTTCCTACCTAATGGTGAAGAATATGCTTTTTCAGTATTACCGTTTTTATTGTTAGAGCATCCAGTGTTTGATGATGCTCTATGTTTTTTTTATTTGAATGTTGCCAACATTTCTCTTAGGCATTTGAGGTTAAAATGTTTTAGTATGTTACTAGCCATCTCAGGAGAGTGGCCAGGATGTCAACAATTGAAGATCCAAGCATTGGCACATGCTGTGTAGGGCAAGTTGGTATCCATGATCAGTTGAGTTATGGTATATTTGGTCAAACATTTCTAAACCAAATGAAGACCTAGACCTTCAGGCTAAGGTCTTTTGATTTAGTAGGTGTAGTAGTTTCATGCCATCTTATTGGCTACTCTGTCCACTCTTCCAAATGAAGTATACGTCATACTGTTTTTATTCATATTCCACCATACTCTACACACTACAGGTGGCAGATGGGACTGGGAGGGCATGGTTGAGATAGTATGTTGTTAAACCCTCAAATACTTTTTTTTTTGTTAAACATTGCAAAAGTTCCTTACCTACAGCTACAACCCAATGTGCATGGCAGATGCTGAGGCTCGTAACTTTCAATCTGCCAGGATGGAGCCTATACTGCAGGCTGCCAGACCATCTATTACATCATGGATCAATTAGAAGGAAGTAGAGGAGAGAAGTTAGGAAAAGGAAAGGAGATGAAGGACAATGCCTGTTTTAGACACCAAAAGGGAAACAAAAGAGAAATCCGCCTTCAGTCAGGAACACTAAAATGACTAATAGAGACATACAGAAACAACACCCTATTGAAATGCATAGTATACCAGAGCACAAACTTCAAAACACAGGCTGAGACTTATGGCAACTGACAGTTTTACCTAAACAATATGGAATGTTAAATGTCCAACATCGGTAGAAAGAGACAAGTACTCCATCATTTAAAGAGTCAGTTCACATATCATCTACAGTATGCCTCTACAGGAGGCAGTATAGTGCAGTGGTTTAAGACGCTGAGCTGCAAACCTGGAGACCTGGGTTTGAATCCCACAGCCCCCACTTGCATACTGTGTAACCCTAAGCAAGTGACTTAACTTCCTTGTGCTCCCAGGTTGCACCTGTAAATAAGCTGTCAGCTTAGTGTGTCTCTACTGGTTAAAAAAAAAAATAAAAATAAAAGAACATATCACTTGCCTGCATTAGAGACACCTCAGAATACATGAGATGCACAATATGAAAAGAAACTAGGTTGGTCTGGTTTTTAGAAGGGGCTGTAGTAAAAACAAAAAGCCAGAACAATTATCCTGGTTCATAGGAAATTGGTTTTCAATGTAGACAAAATGTGGATACACACTATGGGACGTGGATTCAGATTTGTGGGCACTAGCAGTTACAATAAATTTGCAATAATAAATCTTTATGGTCCTAACAGGATGATCAGAATCACTACCTTGATATACAAAATAAGCTATCTGATTTTACTCTTTTTTTTCCCCAATATACAGTACTGTAATATTTTTATTAAGTTTTCATGTAAACATAGTATTTGATGCAGTACTATTAGCTAAACTAGTAGCATCGTACACTTAAATCATAAAGGTACAGTATTTTACATTTATAAGGGAAAATAATATTCTTCCAGCTTTTTTATGTCACAATATGAACATTTCTTAATTTGTCGAGACAGAAACTAAGGATTCTGAAAGTATTTTGGATAGCAGTACAGGGAAAAAAAGTAAGTTCAGATTCTTAAAGGTGATGGTAAAATTTTAACACTGTCTTTCCACAAGGAATCCATCTGATTTTTCAGTTCAGAGAAATTCATACAAAATCTTTCTATGGATATTTCTAATAACATTCCTTGCCACTTTTTATAATTAAAAGTATGAAGTGAGGCACATTCCATTGTTCTAAGATCAAACACTAAATACTTATGCTTGCTACTAATAGAACTTTCTGTGAGTTCATGTCCAAATGAAGTTTGAAGAAATCATTAAACATACTGTACCTTACAACCACTCAGCATTAAAATGCATAGCACTAGCCCTTAAAATTCAGAGCAAATGGCCAGAATGTGTAGCACTTTCTTATTATAAAGAATAATGGTCCCAATAGTCAAAGAATTTCCAGCGGGCAAAGTTTGCACTGCCTGGTCAATTGCAATAGCTCGTGGTCCAGTGCACCCAATATTCAAAGGCATACCCCTGTGCAAACACCACTGAAAATAGGGTACAAATGCAAGTGTGCAAAGTACAGCCCAGAGAGCAGTGCAGAAATTGGTCAGCAATGAATATAGTACTGGATAGAGCAAAGGGGCAGTGCTGACTGCCACAGCAGCCCAGCACACAGGGGTTGGACACAGGGAACCATTACAAGGGGCAGGTGACAGCACACCAAATGTCCAAATGCACAGGGACACAGGGGATGGAAGGCAGTGACAGCCACACAGACACAGCAACAGACAGGTCACATATAGCAGCCACACTGGTGAGCAATGCAAGAGGACAGTAGCCTGAATGACAGGCACTGTCCCTTTGACAACAGACAGGAATATACATGACGTGGGATGTCCCACACATGTGATGTGTAGGGGAACACCTTTGTGATGCAAAGCAACAGCCAACAGGCCAGCACACCTGCCAGATGTGGAACCATGTACAGGTGGAAGCACAGCCACAGACACCCCCAGAAACAGTAGTGGAGACCCTGTGGCCGAGGACAGGTATGGACATACCCCACAAGGGGGGGGTGTAGTAGAGTGGTGAGGGCACCACTGTAAACCACAAGAAAATGGTAACACAGCCCAACAACAGTTGCAGGACACGGGATCACTGGAGAGAAAATTACTTCATAACAAATAACAACAGTAACAAGCTAAATGACACACATAATGCAAACTATGTACAGAAAAGAACAAGAATACAAAAAGGGAGGGAGAGGGGCAAAACAGTGGGAAGGTGGGATGTCAGGGATGCAGTGTCCAAGATGGTACCCTCATGGTGCTGCTGGTTGGTGTGGCATGTTGCCTCTCCTTCTCCTGCAGGACCTCATCCATGAGGATCAGCATGTGTGCTGCATATTCGGCCATTTTGTGTCTCTGGCTTCAGTGCCTCCACCTGCCTCTAGTCATTCATTTTATAGGTGGTATTTGTGTAGCACATTGGGGTTGCACAAAGTCACTTTGCACAGTGCTATCTTGTTGAATATGGCACTGTACCTGTATTCATGCCCACGCCCCTCCCTTTGCCCAGTGCATACATTATTGTATTGCGCTTGTGCAATCCATTTTTGTCCGCACTATCCACACCTTTGAATATTGCCCATTGATGCATTCAGTGCACAGTTGTTTTGCCTATCAGGGAAAGTTTTGAATATCTGGCCCATATGTCTAAGAATAGTGGGCCTCACATGTACAGTGTTAAGGAATTCTTCTATCAAGTTAGTCCAATGTTTTAATAGTCTGTGGGCCAGATATACAAAACTTTGCCCCAGGGCTAAATTAGCACTGCCCGGCAGGCAAACTTATCCCGGAGCACAAAGCAAGCTATATTGAAAAGGAAATAGCCCGGTGCTAATCCTGCTGAATGTAGCAGTCTAAGGAAGCCGGGCAAACTGGTCAGGGAGTGCAGGGCAAAAATAGCCTAGGAATAAGACAGTACTGAATATAGCAACAGTGCAAACTGCAACTGCAGCTTATTAGACTCTGAAGCAAGCCAGTGTTGCAGGTGGAGAACATTGTGTGTGATTGCACAGAGATGTCTCACATCTACTGCACTATTCGTACCTCAATAGGTGGTGAGAAGAGGGCTGAGCCGGTCACAGCTCTATTCATGGGGATTGTATTGCTGAGTGGGGCATCACTGCTGGGTGGGGGGCCACTAGACTACCAGGAAAAATGATTTATGTACAGTTGACAGTTCGGGATTGGCGCACGGGGGTGGGGGGGCACTAGACTACCAGGGACAATGCTTTCTATACATTTTACGGGTCAGGATTCTTGCAGGGGGATGGGGAACCACTAGACCACCCGGTCCTTCTTTGATATAGGGGTCTAACGAGGGTCGGGAATTATGGGGGGAGGGTGCCACTGCATTACCGCCAGCCTTTTCTTGGCGGTATTTAGCGCTGCGCTACAGGTCGCGCTAATGCCTGTAGTGTGGTGCTAGACCTTTAAATATGCCATACTGCTGGCATTCATGGGTGCTCTGCTAACCCCGCCCCTGCATACTATTACCTATTAGTGTCTGCACTACCACTCAGCACCGGCGCTAATAGGGCTTTTGAATGTTGCAGCATTACGCAAATCCAGTGCTATGGTTTTGCGCTGGTGCAACTGTTTGAATATCTGGCCCTGTGTGTCCAGAAATAGCTCTAACGTTGTTAGGGACATCAGTAAACCTTTGTGGAACAAGACTACATTTGAGAGTAAAAATCATAGCACTATGAAAAACTCACAGCAGTTCAGAGGCATGTCATTAAGAGGGGAATATGGCAATGTCAAATAGTATTTGTTTTTGCAATATTTTCTGCACCTCTTGCCAAGTAAAGTACCACCATTTATTTAACTGAGGGCAGTCCCATAGTTGACATAAGTTGCCAATTTGGTTACATTGACGTGCGTTTATCAGCTTTATAGCCCATTTTATATAGAAACATAGAATCTGATCACATTTAAGGACTGCTTGGCCCACCCAGTCTAGCTGTTTTTTCCTCCATGCCTCTATTAACAGTGCACACCCTAATTGACCTTTGGTTCCCTTTTCTCCTTGCCTTGCACTAACATTCACTTATGCCTATCCCATGCACTCTTGAATCACACCACTGTTTTAGTCCACACTACCTCCACTGGAAGACTGTTCCAGGCATCCACCACTCTTTCAGTAAAGAAGTACTTCCTCGTATCTCTCTTGAATTTACCCACTTCTAACTTCATTGCATGTCCCTTTGTTCTCATGCATCTTTTACTCTGAAAAAATACTCCACAGCTGTAAATTATTTACCCCGTGAAGTATTTATTAGTCTCTATCATGTTCCCCCCCCTCTTCCTCCTCTCTTCCAGGGCATACATATTTAGGTCCTTCAGTCTCTACTCATAGTGCTTCTGATGCAGACCCTGCAACATTTCAGTTTCCTTCCTCTGGACATCCTCCATTCTGTCTATGTCCTTCCTGAGATGTGATCTCCAGAACTGGACACAGTACTGCAGGTGGGGTCTCACCAACGATCTATACAGTAGCAACACCACATCTCTCCTTCTGCCTGAGATACTCCTCCCTATGAACCCCGACTTTCCACTGGCCATACCAACTGCCTTGTCACAAGGTCTCACCACCTTGAGGTCATCAGATATGATTACTCCCAGGTCATTTCCCTGTTTAATGATTGTCAGTACCTCTCTTCCCATATTGTTCTCTGTCTCTAGATACCTGTGCCCTAGGTACATGATTTTGCATTTGTTCGCATTGAAACCCAGCTGCCCTTGATCAGTTTTTCTCAAGTCTCTATCTTTCAGCTCCCTCTGGATTATCCACTCTATTACAGATGTTGGTGCGGTCTGCAAAGAGGCATACCTTGCCTTCCGACTTTGCAATGTCCCTTATAAAGACATTCAAGAGGAGCAGTCCCAGTACTGAGCCCTTTGGTATCCCACTGGTCACTTTTCCATCCCTGGAGTGAACTCAGTTTACCACCACTCTCTTTCTCCTATCACTTAACCAGTTTCTTACCCAGTTTACCACCTTGGGACCCACCCTGTAAATCCTTGCTGCCTCAGGTCTTGTAACACACTGGGTTCAAGATACTCTACAATCCTTTCTTTTAGCAGTGACTCCATTATCTTCCCTACCACCGATGACAGGCTGACTGGCCTATAGTTGCCAGCCTCCTCACTGCTACTGCTTTTATGAAACAGGACTACAACTCTCCTCCCCTGTTTCCCTGGAATCACCCATTTTCAGTGAGTTGTTGAATAGGGCTGCCAGAGGTGTAGCCAGTACCTCGGTAAGCTCCCTTAATTCCCTTAGGTGTATCCCATCTGGCCCCATAGCTTCGTCCACTTTCAGATTTGCAAGTCACTTCAGGACTCTCTCCACTCTAAAATTAATTGTATCTACTTCCCTTTCCCCAGTGCTACTGCTGCTTTTATGTGACCCATCTCTTTCCCTTTCCTCTACAAAAACTGAAAGAAAGTATTTGCTCAAAGCATCAGCTTTTCCCTGATTATTCTATGCACAGCACACTCCTACCCTTTGTAACCTCACAATCCCTTCCCTAGTCTTCTTCTTTTCACTTTTGTACCTAAAAATATTTTCACCCCTTTAATTGCCCCTGGGCTATTCTTTCTTCACTTTGCACCTTTGTTCTCCTCACCACTTTCCCTGAGTCCCTCCTTATCCTGATACACCTCTCTGACCTCTTCCCTCTGCATCTCTTTTTGCTTCCTGAATGTTACCCTTTTAGCCTTTACCTTTTCAGCCAGTTTCTTTAGGAACCATAGTGGACTCTTTTTTCCGTTGTTTCTGCTCACCTCTTTTGTGCAGAGGTTTGTTGTGTTCACTATGCCTTCCTTTAATTTAGTCCACTGTTCCTCTACCCCACCCAGGTGATCCCACCCTGCTAAGTCATCTCTGAGGAATTCACCCAATTTTCTTGAATCTGCCCTTCTGAAGTCCAGGACCCTCATCCTTGTGTGGTTCACTTCCACTGCCATACTTATGTTGAACCACATTGTAGGGTGATCACTGGTCCACATGTGGCCTCCCACTTTGAAGTCTGCAACACTATCCCTGTTAGTAATCACCAGGTCCAGTATTGCACCAACATGAGTGGGCCATCAGACTGGCTGCCTGAGACATGCCCCTTGCAGGGAGTCCAGGA
Source organism: Neoceratodus forsteri (assembly GCA_016271365.2). Lineage (NCBI taxonomy): Eukaryota > Metazoa > Chordata > Ceratodontiformes > Ceratodontidae > Neoceratodus > Neoceratodus forsteri. Next base: position 847,082,092 of record CM028135.1, on the reverse strand, counting down.
TATCCCTGATTCTAATTGAAGCTGTGTCTGGAATAATCCAATCTACATCCGTGATTGGGGCACAGGGGGTTCTGGCCACTCCATCTTATGGAGAACAGGGAGCCTCTGTTCCTCATTATTTTCTGGCTTCTGGTGCTGATTTAGGGCCTGCTGCAAAATAGGAACACTCATCTCTTCCTACTGCAGAAACTGATCTTTTAGAGTACCCAGAGGGGCTGATACTGCTGCTGCTTGGTTGGTTGGTTGGTTTGTTGGGGGGAGGTACACAGGTGCTATGGGGAAGTTGGCCTCATGAAAACACCTGGCTAATGAATCTGTATGGCCTCACTATGGATGTGAACACATCCACGATGATGACTGTCTATAATTCCAAACAAAAAAAGAGAGAGTGACAGAAAATATTCAAGAAAAACAGGAAAATAAAACTAATAAATAGGTCTAAAAAGAGATTCAAAATAAATATTAACTATTAAAAATAGCATTCCCTAACTTAACTACAAGACAGGAAAGACAAAAATAAAACAATTGCTATAAAACAGCATTTGAATGCTAACTTCTTTCTCTGCTAGTACAGGATCCTACTTTCTCAGTCTGACTAAAAATGAAACACAGAAAGCACGTCAGGCACAATCAGTGTATAGAGACATACCATGTGACCTGAAGAAGCTTTTCCATGTGACCTTGAGACAAGTTATTTACTAAAAGCCTCATTTTCGCAAATAATCACCTTTGGTAACACTAAACACAAAGTTAAAGGCAAAATTATAATGTGAAGTTGGACAAAGTGAATTTTTAATATAGTGAACACATTTGAGAAATTCTCTGCAAAGGCAAATTTCAGCATGTCATCTGAACTTCTACTTGAGAGGCAGTTAAGTGCACTTTTAGAGGAAAGCTTATTTGATTGCTCCTCACCCCTACAAGAATAAAATAGCTCAAAGCAAATAGGTTGAATTTCAAAAAAAATGTAAAAGGTCAAAGAAGACATAACACTGAATTGTATATGCTGCAGTTGGTATAAAAGTAAAACACATTATGAACCATAGAGTGGCAGCTGAATATGCCCACAGGATGAGCAAACAACTACATTTCATCAGGGGCCAAATTTAAAAGAAATTCCACCTCAGTCATTTACTACAGGCTGATGCAAATGAAACTCCTGTATAGCCGCTACTGTACTTCCCAAAAAACTGAACAAAATGGGAAGCATACTTCACAGTAATGGAGAGAACAGGCAGACAGACTCACTCACCAAACATAAAAATCATTCAAGCATTTTTTTTTATTTTACTTAAAATTGTGTACACCAGGATAGCCTCATTTAGGTGAAATACCTATTTATCATGAGGGTCATGAGAGGTCTGATACAGCAGCAGAATCTATACTTGACACCTACATAGTAACAAAGTTAAAATGAATAAGAATTCCCAACAGTGGTTAAAACATATTTACAAAGAAGCGTCATATGGCAACCCTATAGACAAATGTACAGTGGAGCTCACCAGGATTCATCTCAATGCTGCAGCATTCTACAGCAGAGTTACTGCAGGAAGTAATACAGTTTCAATGGCAAATAATCCCTGTCATCATGCAGGAATCAGTGACACTCCATTGCATGCTGGTGAACTCCTCTATAGAAAGGTTCCAAACAGATGGAGAGTGGGAAAGCATTGAAAAGCAAAGAAGAATCCAGCAGTTTCCTTGGCTTTGTAGAAGATCAAACATAGCCCTTGTGAATGAGCTTAGGTTTTTGGCTTTTATTATGTCTAATAGTGAACTCTAGGTTGTGAAGGCTGCGATGGAACACACCTTTTCACCAAAGGATTTTTAATTCCTTGCTAGGCATTTATTTTATTTAATTTTATTTTTTTAAACTGGTAGGCTTGCTGAGAGCGGAAGTCCCTTTTTTCAGAAGTGACTCGTAATTAATTACATACAACAGTCATAGGTTTCATAATACATCTAACAGCTATAGACAATGAAGTAGACTGGAATCAACATGTGAGAAGTAATTTTGCAAGGTCAGACAAGTCCACAAATTCATTACATTACATTATACAATGGCAAAATAATGTCCTGGACTCTGATTGGTCAGTGTGTCCCTGAGACAGTGATGTTATTACACAGTAACATCACTATATGGATTTGATCTAGGATATTGATTAATGTTTTTCAGAAACAAAGATATATTGCAACACTAAAAATCTACTAAAACCATTTTTAAATATTTTTTTTATTTTGTATATCATCGAGCCATTGTATAATTGCAATAAGGAACTTCAAGGTGTGTGTTATTGTGTAATAACATCACTCCTGGGTTGGTGGAAGCACTCAGCTTCACCTGGTGCTTCAACCCACCCCAGGAGTAATGTTATTACATGATAACACACACCTTGTTGTGCCTTATTGCTTTATTACGTCACATCAACTTTTACAATGCAAAGTTAGAGAGTAAAAGTTGGCAAAAACAGTAAAACATTTAAGACAGGGCAGAATCAAGACAACAGCTCACAAATTAAGCGAGGGCCTCAACAAAAACATGTACACTGGCTACTTACAAGAAACAAGCCCTTGAGAAAGGTTTTAAATGCCTTGAAATAGGAGCTGGCTTGGACATCATCAGGGAGGTGGTTCCACAGTCTAGGAACCACTGAGGCAAAAGATCTCATGCCAGAAGCTTAGAAGCTTCTAAGGACTGTTAGGAGCATCTGAGAGGAAGATCAAAGGTTCCTTCTGCAAGGTTTAAACTCCAGGATGGAGGCTATGTTGGTGGAGAGTGCAAAATATTATGTGCCTAACAGAGAACAGGGTAGTAGAGCTCCCCTTCTAGAGGTGGCCAGTCAAAAGTGGAGAGAACCTTACAATGGTTTTCCTTCCTATGGGCACCAGTTACAAAAGAAACAGCATGGTGATACAGGGCCATGAGTTTAGAGAGCTTGGAGTCTTTCAGAAAGGATAGGAAAAATGCACCATATAATCGGCCATGGAGCAAAACACTGTTAGCTATGGACATCCTAGCTTTAGCAGTAAGGTAGCTGTTGAGCTGATAGAGTAGTTCTAGTTTTTGTTTGAACAACTTGGTCACCTTGTCAACATGCAGCTTGATTGAGAGTTCTTGGTCCAGTCAAATTCCTAAATATTTTATTTATACAACAGTTTTGATGGTGTCAGCTTTGGGTGTATACATTTTTAGAAGTTCATTCAAATCTTGGCAGAACCTACAAGGGCAGAAAAGGACAGACTTCATTTTCTTAGCATTTAGAAGGAGTTAATTGGCCCTGAACCAGAATTTCAAAAGATAGAAGTCAGCTTTGAACTCTGCCACAATAGCCATGGGGTACCAGTGTCACCTGTGTAGCACAGGGTCATCTGCATATAGCAGGGACTTGGAGCCATCACAGTGTTTATAAAGATCATTGATAAACAGGGAGAACAACAAAGGTCCTAGGATTGACCCTTGGGGGATCCTATCTGTGATCTCCCTCATGGTAGAGTAACTACCTCCCCATTTGACTAATCGCTTCAGGCCTGATAGCTACTAAACCAGGTACAAGATGATTGATTTAGGCCCAACTCCTTTAGTTTAAGCAGGATCAGCTCATGACTTACCAAGCCAAATGCCCTAGTCAATTCAATGAAGACAGCACCAGTAACTTGGCTAGCTTCCATGACATTGAGAAGGTCTGCTGTAAGTCATACATAGGGCCATACCCGTACCATATTTCTTCTTGAAGCCATGTTGGGCAACAGTTAGAAGAGAATGAGTTTCAATGTATGATTAGAGCTGGTTATAAACCAGTCTTTCCAGAGTTTTGACCAGGTTACACAAAATGGAGATGGGCTTGTATTACTCAACGAGGTCCTTTGTGAATAGGTGCAATGCGAGCAACTTTCCAGATGCTCAGAAGGTCAACTGCAGAAGGGACAAGTTGAAAAAAGTTGTAATGGGGGCAATGAGATTAGGGACATCACATTTAAACAGCCTTGTTTCAAGCTTGTCAAGGCCAGCAGAACCTATAGGTTTTTCTTGAGTAGCTCAGCTAACACTGACTGCCTTGAGGATAATCTGACATGGAATTTATGGTGGGTTGACAAAGTGAGGGAAGGAGGATTATTGGAAGAGCCATCATGGGATTCCTTAAACTGTGCAAGATTTGTATAGAAGCTGTTGAAAGCATGCACTACAAGGATACGACCACTAATAGTTCTGTCCTTGTACATGATGTCTTGGGGGGGCACTCACTTTGCCTTTGAAAAGGCTATTTATTTGCACCCAGAACTGTGTAGGGTTTTGCAAGTTGGTGAACTGTAACTTCTTTACATAAGTTGCCTTAGCTTTCTTAAGACTGGTCTTACAGAGGTTTCTTATGCCAGGTAGCTGTGCCAGTTTTAGAGTGACCCAGAGTCTCTAAAGGTGTACCATGTTTTTCCCTGTGCTTCACAATCTTATGAAGGCTAGGCATAAACCACTTAAAGCACAGTCTCTTGACTTGTCTCTGAATCACAGGAGCATGTCTATTAAAGACACTTAGGAGGCAGTTAATCAGTGCAAGAGATCTCTAATCTCTAGTCTAGGAGCATGGTTAATATTTCTGATGTGGTTTGACTAGTATTTTGGTTAGATGGGCCTAAAGAATGTCATGCTTTCTCATGAATACTCTTGTTATCTATTTGAGCCCCTCTTTTTTGGGGAATGTACAGTAATTGGTAGATTGTCACAGGAAGGATCTCTGTCATCAGCTCTCTCAGAAGCACATACAAGGTTATAATCAGCAGTAGTGCCATCTCATATCTTCAGCTGTTTAAATTAGGAGTCATTCTGAATGAAAGCATGCATACAAGGGAAAACCTACCCACCACTCACAAAAGGTTTTTTAGTTGCTGCTCCATTTATTTTACAGTAGGTGAATAAGATAATTTATACATTTACTCTGATCAACTGTTTCAGTCTCTGTGGCAACAAAAAAATATGTTTTAATGCATCAGCACAGATGTAAAGTATTTAAGTGAATCAGATGAAAGCAGTCTTTTCATTTTTTTTTTGTTTTATTTTAGAATGTTTGGCTGGGAAAGGCACACCAAGTCAAAGCTAATTTACAGGTTTCACTTTCCAGCGTCTCAAGAACCCCTTAGGCCATTCCTGTCCACCTCTCACTGTATTGCATCAGACAAAACCAGGCATTCAGGCCAAAGTATTAGCAGGTTTGAGATTCTTGTCTTGACAAATGTAATGTTTTTTACACAGTGTGAGGCAAAAACTTAATAAACTGCCAGACATTCCAGAAAATGACAGTTTGTATTTATTTATCTGAAACTGTTTTATTGTTTTACCAGGTAAACATTCAGAGGTACACAGTGATCAGATTTACAGATGTGACCCAGTGAAAGGGGAGCAAGAAGGAAAACAATTTACTACAATATAACAAAGTACAGGCAGTAAATACACAAGAGGCTTAAAAATATAAAGATAATTACACTGAGACATTTGCAGGACATAACAGATAACAATCAATCAATTTAATGGTGAGCAGATTGAGAGAAAAATCTGTCTTACAAGCATTGCTTCAAGTACAGTCACAGGTGGATATAATGTATAGGTATATATAATTTTTGTGCAGAAGTGTACAATGTTGATTCATAAACACAACTGCAGGTCCAATTTTCCAGTGGCCATCAGAGAGATACCATCAGCATTAGACAGTCAAGGAAGCAAAATGTAGAAATGAAGCTGAGGTGCTGTCTATCTATGACATGGGACAGGAGAGGGAACTCCACACCAGGAGCTTCAACTCATGGCTGAAGGAATGATGCAGAGAGGAAGGGTCTGGCTACATTGGGGTCTGGGAACCCACCTAGAAGGATAAGGGCTTATACGAGGGTGAAGGCATGCATTCATCCATGAGGGAAACCCCAGTCCTCAGTGGACAGTTTAAATGTTACTTCAATGAACATTTAAATTAGTCAAGGGGGTGGTAGAAGGAATTGGGGAATCAGAAACTCCACCCCCCCCAACAGGCAGAAGTAGACAGTAAGGAGAACCCAAGGGGAGAGGAATTCCTCCAGGTGCAAATTAATAAAGAGAATATGGTGGTAGAGATAAAGGGGGAAGGAACAGGAGCATTAAAAAGAGAGGCAGGAAGGAGGGAAGGCAAAAAGGAAAAAAGGGAGGAAACAAGTAGAGTGGAAACAAAATCTGGAAGGCCATCTGTGTGAATGCTAGAAGTTTAGGAAATATGATTATGGACTGAGAGGCCATTATGACAGAGGCTGACCTGGATATTGAGGCCATTACTGAGTCATGGTGCACTGAAAACTATGACTCAGACATGGCCATACCAGGCTGTACTCTGTTCAGGAAGGACTGAGTGGGAAGAAAAGGTGGGGGTGTGGTGCATCATGTGAGGGAAAGCATGAAAGCTACAGAGATACAAGAAATACAGGGGGAGACAGAGGTGCTGTGGGTCACCCTGGAGATGGGGAATGGAGTCACTATTCACAATGGAATGATCTACAGACCTCCAGCACAACGTGAGTAATTCAATAAGATAATGGTGGAAGCAACTGGCAAGATGGCAGAAAATGGGGAGGTGCTGCTGGTGAGAGTCTTCTACCTGCCAGATGTGGATTGGAGTTCCCCAACAGCAGCTTCAGCTAGAAGCAGGGACATCCTGGTCTCTCTGTTTGGAGGCATTCCTGTGGGGCATTCCTTAGCCAACTTGTCAGTAAACCCACTCATGATGGGGTAATACTGGACCTGGTACTCACTAACAGTTACAGTGTTGCAGACATCAAGGTGGGAGGCCACTTGGGGACCAATGATCACTGTATGGTATGGTTCAATATAAGGCTGGCTGAGGAAATGAACCACAGAAGGGTAAGGGTCCTGGACTTCTGGAAGGCAGATTTTAAAAAGATGGGCGAATGCCTCAGGGATGACCTAGGACAAGTGGGTGACCTGGCTGGAGTGGAGGAACTGTGGATGAAGATAACAGTGAGCATAGTAAAGGCATTAGTTCTCTGTGTTAAACAAGTGAGAAAAAGCAAGAGGAAAAAGAGACCACTATGGTTCTAGAAAGAAGAAGCTGAAAAGGTAAATGCTAAAAGGGTAGCATTCAAAAGCTTTAAGGAGATGCAGAGGGAGGAGGTTAGGGAGGTGTATCAGGGAAACAGAGGAAAGCAGGGAAACTAGTAAGGAGCACAGACACAAACTTCTCCCCAAGTCTGCCCCTCACCCTTCTCTTCTGACCCTTCTCCTGATTATCCCATCATCCACTAATACCCACCGCCCCTTCCCTATGCCATCTACCCTCCAATCTCACATGATCTTACATCCTCTTGTCCCCTTCTCCCTACTTACTCTGATGCCTCCCTATGTCCTACAACCCTTCCCCTCTTGCTGACCCTTTCTTGATCACCACTTTCCCCTGCCCCTATCTGTTTCAGTAGAAGGAATCTGAGATCTGCATCACTGGAAATGTGATTTACAAAGAAGTTAGGAGCTGTTATGGGCATGCCATTAATATAACAGCACTAGGTGCCAAAAATTATATTAATGCTATGGATAGGAAAAAGACTCCCAATATAAAGTAAACAATTAGAAGAAATGATTGAAATGATCAAATGGGAAAAATAGTGCATAGTCTGAAACATTCCAAAATCCACTTGTGATAATAGATCAGAGGCAAATTAATCATCAGTTGTCAACATATAAAATGGATATTTATAAAATGGATCTAGAAGTCAAAGGAACCTACTGGGTAAAAGCCAGTCAGGTGATTGTGCATTAATACAAAATAATGCATGGTCATCCTGGTCCAAAACCTTACTGAACTTGTTAGCAGCCATATTAAATATTTCCCCCTTCTCCCAGAACTGCTATCATAAACATAGCTGCAACAGTTACTCAATAAAAAGCTTTAACTAGGCCCTAAAAATAAAACTATCTTAAATAAAAAACAAATTAATTAAATGTTGTTTCCCTGATTATCTCTCTCTCCTTACATTCATAAACAAATTAGAAAAAATAAGTGCTGTTTACTGACCAAACAGATGACTCAAACTGAAATAACACACCATGTTTCATTTCTGGGTACAAAAGGCCTTCCCTTGACAGCATGCCCACCCAAGGTTGTACTCCTTACCTTCCGGACATGGCCCCGTCCATATCCCCTTGCTTTGCACTTGCCATTTAACAGCATTCCCCTGACCAGAATGCGTATCCCCCAAGGACTGTGAACCTGGTCTGGCTGTCAGGCACCACTGGCTGCCTCAGATTTTGTCTACCAGAACGACTCCTTTACTTGAGTCTTGTATGAATTTCTGCCCCAGAGTAGTGCATTATGTAGAGCTGTCAGCTGCAACTGGTCATATACAGTGCTATGAAGAATTTCCTGTGCTACAGCCTATGTTAAGGGTAGCTGAGTGCTAAAGAGCTGTCCAGGAGTACTGGAACAAAGAGACTGTTTACCTCTTTGCTTTTGCTTTTAAAGGGGCAGAGGCCCCCTCCCTACAGGAGTGGCCGAGCTGGCCCCCTCACCCATGGCTGTGAATGACTGGACCAGACAGGGGTTACATCTGGCTAAAAGGCCAGCTCTCCCATTGGTCTGGGGACCGTAGACAATGCTGCTTCACTGGTGAGAGACCAGGGACATTGTCCAAACAGATCCCTGAACCCAAATAAATCACACTCCATTTCTGAGTGCAAAAGGCTGCAGCGTTATGCAGCATTAATGTCATATAATGCAAACAATCAGCACCATTATGTTTCACATACATACGCATACACAGATAATGGCCTCTGGGGCAGCAAATGCATGTTTTGACACAGCCAACCTTTAGCCATACATACAGCAGAACTCTGGCTAATAAGGTCGGACAAACCCATGCAAGGCTGTGTGTTTCCTCTGGACAGTTCCCCACCTAGATATGGGGATTTCTGGACCTTTCCTGAACAGCATGCCCACCCAGGGAATGGGATGCAGTCCTTGCCATCTAGTCCTGGCTGCCCTGTATTGTGTTGTATGCATTCACTATGTGACAGCATTCCCCTGACTGGAATGTGTACCTGGCTCAGGGTCATACCCCCAGCCCAGCTGTCACTCACTGCTAGTCTCCTTTACTAGAATCTTACACGAATGCTCACCACCAGATGTGCAGCCCCTATGCACATCCCCTATCATGTGCCCCAGGGGCCACTGGTAGATTTGAAATACTAGGCTACAGGTGTCATGAATCTCTGAGTTGAAAATGTCATTCACTATGTTACACAGGTGCACCCCATCGATGCTATACTCTGCCTTGCATGCCCTGGTGATGTAATATTGATGGACTACCTCAATGCCATGAGAGAGAGCAAAATGGAACACGTCCCTGTTCACTTCCCCCCATATCTTCTTAATGGCTGGTATTTTCTAAGAATTGAGCCAGCAGGGCAGTGGCATGATCCGAGACCACACTAGGACTGTGACTGACAGGTGCTGACCTAGGCATGCTAGGCCCACCTCTAACTTAAATATCAAATGTGGGACCCTGTGGCTGACAAGGACATTGATGCCCAGGTGCACTATCGAACTCTACAGTGTTTTTTTGTGTAGGCCCAAGTGAAGTACCACCCCTCATGCTTATCTGACCACATTCGCCCTCTTCCCATCCATTATATCATGGCTGTCTACATTGGGAATTCGAGCCAAGTGTCATATGGTCATGTCTTTGTTCTGCTGTGTGCTTCCCATACATCAGAATGGTACACTAAGCAACTGGTTTGATCATCTGCATGACTGCCTCAAAAGAGAAATAGATGCATATAAAAGGTGACATGGTTCCACCTGTCACACCTGCCACAACTCCTACATCAACTGGATGCAATCTTAATCTATTGTGGCTTTCTATAACCCTTGTACAGTACATATCAGATGCCCATCTACCCACTTCCTTGATTTGTGCAACTGACATCTCAAGTCTGGCAGCCTCGGTGGCAGTACCAGTTTTGAAGGAATGTGTGTTAAACTCTTTCAGATAAACCCCCCTTACATCCATATCCCCTTTCCGAAGACTGACATGAACTGTAATCTAGTTACTGAATTACTGTCCCTGTGGACAAATAAGTGCCCCTCTCCCCACAGACTGACCTCCATGTAACAACTAAGATGCAGGGACACTGGTTTACCGGGATTGAGAAAGGGCATATTCCATTTTGCACAATGTAAGAAACGGTATTGTCACCGGTGTCTACTAAGTCAAAATCCAGTTTAACCGGTGTTTGGTTTTGTGTACTTTATTTAGCAATTTTTAACTCTGCTAACATGTATTTTAGCAATTTTGACCTCCACTATTACAAATCCTTCTATCCTTGTACCAATTTAAAGTTATTTTAGGTACAAGATGTGATGGCAGCAGCAACACTATATTCTCCATCCCTAATGTGTGATGGAAGCAGCACTACAGTCCCATCCCTCAGGTGCAATGGCAGCACCAACAGCACTACGGCCCCCATCCCTCTGGTGTGATGGCAGCAGCAACAGCACTACGACCTCCCTCCCTCAGGTGTGACAGAAGCAGCAGTACTGTGGCCCTCATCCCTTAGGTGTGATGGCAGCAGTACTACATTCACAATTCCTGAGGTGTGATGGAAGTACCAGCACTATGGCCCCCATCCCTCAGATAGGACAGCAGCAGTACTACATTCTCCATCCACCAGTGGTGATGGCACAAGCACTACAGTCCCCACCCCTTCAGTGTGTTGGCAGTAGTAACAATGCAGTCCACATCCCTCTGGGGTGATGGCAGTAGTGACAGCACTATGATCCCCTTTCTTCAACACCCACACGCCACATGCAAAAGTTACAAATGACTTGGTCTCTTTGCTTGTTAGAACTCAGATGTGAATTAATCTGAACCATCACCGCTAAGGTGGACTACCTTTGTTTTTTCCCAGCTATAATTTAACTGCCTGAATTGGATTTCTGCCTGTGACACCGCTGACCAGGGTTAGGGAACAGACTTGAATGTTTGAGGGCCAGCTGGTGGGTGAAGGCTTGAGTGTCCAATGACCATTCACCTTCTCCTGGGAGGAGGGTGGGTTCACGGCTCAGCATTTTCTGGCCCCTGGTGAGGCCAGAGGCATGACAGCATGTCAGCCCTTACTGCAGGAGGGAGCGTGACAGACATCGGCTTGTGCCTTGACATCATGTGGCCTGTCACACTCCCAAGAAAATGAGAAAACACTCGCTGACCAACCAAAGGATGGCTGCTGGTCCCTCCATAAGCTGGAAGCCCCAGACATGTGTCCGTTCTGACCACTGCCATGCCCAGGATACACAGGAAGCTCTTTGGGGCAATTCTTCTCCCCTGGTAGCCTCCCACGGGGGTAGGGGCCCACTCAATAAAGGGTTACTTTGGGTTACCTGGTAGCACAGCAGTAAGGGGCAGTGGATGGTGGTCAGGACTCAGCAGCGGTGGTAGGGAGCCTTGGCAGGCCTGAAGTAGTGGATGGCCAGGGGGTAGGAGGAGCAAAAAAAAATCTGCTTGAATTTGCTTCTTTGAAGTAAAGTGTCTTCACCTAAAAAATCCACAAGTGATTACTGGAGGACCTTCAAATGGATTCATGCATCTCCCAGACATGTAGATGCTTTTTTTTTACTTGGTGTCCATGAAAAGGGTGTCTCCCAGTTTTCAAGTCTGAGCTCAGATGTGAATTGAGCACCACTCTGCCCACCAGTATCATACAGTCCCTGGGGTCTTACATTCTGTATGTCATTGACTGTGCTTTCAAAATCCACTGGCCAAACATAATTACACTTAAATACATAACATTTGATTTTTGTTGAAGCAGTCTATCAGAAAACTTTTTGTTGTCACAGAGACTGAAACAGCAGGTGGGAGAAAAGGTAAAAATGATCCAATTCATCTAAATGGGGTGCTAACTGTGAAATATTTTCATAAGTTTTCATAAGGCAGTTTCTTCTTTGTGAACATACTTTCATTCAGACTGGTTTTCATTCAAACAACTGAGGATTTCTGATGGCCCTACTGATTACAAACTTGAATAAGCTAGTTGGTAACAGTGATCCTGCATTTAGCAATCTACAACCTAGATGTTTATATGCAAAGAATACAATAAAAACCTGACTAAAATCTAAAAACAAGCTTATAAAACACAGAAGATGTATCTGAACATGTATCTTTACCCATACAAAATCATTGCATCCCAAGTAAAACTCAGGCAAATTATAAGGTACCCTGACTACTATTCTATGATGTAGTAAACCTATATTTGTATTTTTTTATATATATATTCTTTATAAAACAGGTAAGGCCCACTAGGCAGAACTGTCTGTTTTCAGGAGTAACCTAGAAGCACTGGGAGGTTAAGTGACTTGCTTGGAGTCACACAGCATGCAAGTGGAGATTGTGGGAATCAAACCCAAGTCTGCTGGATGTACCCAGTTCAATCACTGTTTGTTACTCTAACCACTAGTCATGGGTGCTTAAACTGAATGGCTGATTACAACAAAGCAGTGTGGGTGATTTTCTTACTGACTGTATATGCAGCAAAGCAGAAAGAATGCAAAGTACAGCAGTATTCATTTTAAGATGCTGCAATCTGGGTCAGCCCACTGGTGCTGTGGTAGCACTATTGCTTGCAATGCCAACGACCCAGGGTCAGAAGCGAACTCGGGTTGCTGGAGATCTGGCCAGGGGAGTAGGATCAAGCACCTTGGGGACTGCTGTCTTCCTCCGGGAGGTGGGCTGCCGGTTCTGCTGCTTTAACACCACCTGTGTGACCATGGGTGGTGGTGCAATGGTGCTGTGGAGTGATCAGGAGGGGAGGACACTAGCCAGGATCTGGAGCAGTGGCATGTCTCTATGTGACCTACCTCCTTGGATCTCCTCTAGTGCTGGTGCCCTCAGGGACAGAGACCAGAAAACCAGGAACAATCACCCCACATTTGCCACTGGCAGAAGGGACCCAGGTGCCCCAGACTTCATAACCAGGCTCCATGAGGGACCCACTAAGCTGCCCAACACACACTAAGGGAGTGTGGAGGGGTGACCTGGGATCCCCTCCCTTCCCACCTGGGGGGGTACAATCCAGGCAGGACCGGGGCAGGCCCACAGGAGCTCCTGAGCATTACCTGGGGGTGAAGCTAGGGGATACCCAGCCTAGGGATCTCTGAAAAGTGGAGACTGATGCTGTGAGAAGGGGACATAGAAAGAGAAAATAAAAAAAAATGTAAAAAGATGATGAAATCTTAGAGATTCTGTGCAGTGACATGCAATTTCCGTGAGGCACCGGTACAAGAATTCAAAATCCGCAAACCAAGCAGGATTCCGTGATTGATACCGGTGTTACCGGTAAAAATGGAAAACCAGGGTCCCTGCTAAGATGTCATCATGGACATACATCCTCAACCTCAGCCATGAACAGTGTGATGATCGTCAGTGGGCCACACTAGTTAGTCTTGGACCTATGCAAGTGGAAGCATCCTGCCCTGCAAGAGGGAGGTGTCACTGAGCTGGATGTTGTCTTCTTGTCCATGGCCTTCTGCTGAGTCTGGCAGACTCTCAGATGTTCTGAAGGCTCTGAAGAATGCACAGGAATAGAGAGCTCTAAAGAGTAGTACCTCATACAAGGAGCCACATGCTATCCCCAGTGCCCCTAGCAGGCTAAACAGTTCACAAAGTCCTATAGGCTTCCTGCTGCCCTCTGGCCTGCCTTGTGACTTGATCCACCCCTCCAACATCTTCCCGGTTGTGAGCATGTTTGTAGGGTCCAGGTGGCCCTGTGCCTTGCAAAGTAATGCTAATCAAGCCAGGTATGCCCTGATTGTATCCGGGGAAAGTAGTTTTATGTTTGCCTCTGAGCCTCCTGTGGAACTCTTGTTACCCGCTGCCACAGAACTCAGGGAAAATGGAGAAGCTCCCTATGTACTTTTTCCAGGTTAAGGGGACAGCAAACAGCTGTACCAGCTCCAATGTTTGTTGTTCACCAGGTGCCATCCCACCTTCAGTATCTGTGTGGATAAAGGATCTGCATCCAGCACCAACTGGAGAAAGTACTCAACTTGAAATAGAGACAAGTGTAAGCAATAACATTCACCTTACCAGGGAAATGGTCCTAAACATGATGTTCCATTTGAGGTACTACTGGGCAAAGACCCACAGCAAATGCATGACCTCCTCAAACTTGGATGTCTGCAAGATGATAATGTCTGTAACCACTTGGTTGTCCGTGTTGAAAAGGATGTCCTATTTTTCCAGTCTGTCTCCCTATACCTCCACATTAACCAAAATCAGGAAGAACTTTAGGAGGGTGATGTTTTTTGTGAGATCATTTGGGAACCATTCTGGCTGTCTGTGGCTCATAAACTATGCCCCCCCAAGAAAGCCCCAAAACTTAGGCCCTTGGAGGCATCAATGACTACATTTTGCTCTTTGCACTCATAAGTGTTGTCCTGCCAGATTGCTACTCCATTAAAATCTGACAGAACAGTTTCCCAGACCATCAAGTCCACCCTCATCCCATGGGTTACAGGTATATGGTGGTATAGCTGCTTGTCCCTCATGTCACTGCAGCCAGGCTTTTCAGGAATGTTCTGTCTAGGAGATCACTCAGCATGCCAAATTCAGGTGCACAACCAGTGACTGTAACTGCACTAAAGCCACTTTCTTGTCCTTGCCCTTTTCACAAAATCCCTGCCATAAGATAGCCACTTTCTCTGCTGGCAGGGGGAATGTCGTCTGTATGGAGACTAATTTGATTCCCAGATAAGTGAGCCTCGTGGAGGGGGCCACCATATTTTCTGGTGGTAAAGCTACCCAAAGTGTTCCATTAACATGTGAAAACCCTCCAGTTTGTCCTGACACTGTGGGGGGAAATGGGGCCAGCAAACAGAAAATCATGAAGGTAATATGTTTTTAATTCCCTGTATACCTTTTGGTGGACCATTTGAGGAAAAAGACAAACATCTAAAAAGTGGAACAACAACAAAAAAAACTAAAACAATGATGCTTCATGGCATCCATAACAAACATAAAAACAAATGTCTATCTATCACAAACAGTGAAAGGACATTGCTTGAACATGTTCAACTGTTTAAATACCTGGGGGTTACCCTTGACAGCACCTTGTCTTACTCTGAACACATTGAGAGCATTGCCAAGATCATGAACACCTGCATAGGACTTCTCTTTAGACATAGGAGCTGCCTCACAAATGAAGCCCTAAGCATTGCCATTCAGAGCTCTGTTATATCAATAATTGACTATGGGCTTGTGATCTACGGCTCTGCCACTGACACTGCACATCGACAAATTGCCATTGCCCTTAACAAGGCATGTTGTCTACTGACCTCTGCTCCATGCCTGTCACATACCTGTGACATCTACAAGCGAGTAAACTGGCTCCAACTCCCCGGCAGACTCAAGTACAAGACCTGTATGCTAGCAAAAAAGATTACCTTAAATCTCCTACCTTCAAGGGTTCAGTCCTTACTGGCCCCCTGCTGTGACCCCCACTTAACCAGGAGCTCAGAATATCTTACTTTCTCTGTTCCATGCTGCCGCACTACCCAAGGACAATGCTCCTTTACATACTGAGCCTCAACCTTGTACAACTCGTTTCTACCTGCTGTTACCAACGACACTACCCTGGGCACTTTCAAGTGCAACCTGCGTCAGCACCTTGTCACAATGGCATCCTGTGAATGTTTCTCCTAACTAAACTTACTCTCCTTCCCTCTAATTCCCCCCTCTATGTCCCTCCCACCTTTCCCCCACTAACTCCTATCTCCTCCCTTTTTATTTCCCCACTATTATCTACATTCTCTCCCCATAGCTTCCTCGACTTGTATCTACCATCTTTCCTAGCAGTTTCTAATTTATTCTAGTGAACCATATTACAACTCTGTTTTTAATTATGCATATGTTCTTAAATAATATACACAAATTACTGTAATTTAACATAAATACTGTGAATCATTGTACATATTACAGTAATTCCATATGAAAGCTTTAATGTACTCGACAAAGCTTATTGTTGCTTGAAACCACTGTACTTGTTATTGTCCTCACTATGTTCTGTATTGGTTCCCCGACGTGGAACCTTTGTAAAAGAGCCTTGGCTCAAAGTTGTCTTCCGAAATAATAATAAACTAAAAATAAACTAAACAACTGACAACCCTACACAACCCATCAGCATATCCTTGTCAAAATGCCACTTTCCCTCAAATTTGAAGCCTAACAACTCAAAATCCTTAGGTCTCACAGGCAGGAGGTAGAATATGGATTTGATAACACTTGTTGCTATTAGTGTCCCCACCCAGAAGTTGTGCACCAGACCAACTATCACATCAAAAGATGTGTACCTGACCTATAGTCTTTTGGTGCAATGAAATCATTGACAGAGCTACCCTTAGGGTAGGAGAGGTGCTGGATTAGTCAGTATTCACCATGGCTTTTCTTGGGAACGAACCCCATTTTGGTGGCCTTAATGCTGTCAAATGAGTGAGGCCACAACTCTGCTGGACTCAGTTTCATTTTGTATGTTGGCAGCAACAATCCTCAGGAGTACTGCAGTGGATTTTAAGTTCCATGCAGTCGTGGCAGGTTGGGGGCCTCTGTAAGGACTCTCAAATCATTTAATGAAACCATCAATCAAATAATACAAAACATATCTGTTGAGGCATTGAGAGAGCTAAGGGATTAGTTTAGCCACATTTACCAGTGTGCTATCTCGACTTAGTAGCTCCTTGCTGGACGTGTTCATCTGCATTGTTCTGTGCATCTCCCCATTATGTTTTTCCCTTGATGCCTGGCGGTTGGAAACTTATTTTTTCCACTTCATTTCCCACATTCATTGCTGTGTTTGCAGTGAGAATGAAAGCACTGGCCTTTATTGTAGTCCCAGCAGGCCCCACTGTGTACCCTTTTATTTTCTTTCCTGACATCCCCAAACTGTGCTTAAGTATCACACGGCCACTGTCTGTGTCAGTTTTTGCATTGGACTTACCCCTAGTAATATAACAAGCCCAAAGGTCTCTGTGCATGTTTTCCAACTTCAGATTGTTCTGTCTTACCATTTTTAGCCTAACTTGCTCATCATACTTTAGAACAGCACACCCCTTGAAAGACAACTATGAAAACGTTATAGTGTCCCAGTACTTTAGTAATGATACCAACTTTTTGGGGTCTTTCATTCTGTAGACTCACATAATGATATTGACTCTGGCTGACCAGTTCTCAGATGTGTAACATACAGTGTGCCTCCTTGGCTTGTTGTACCTACCTTTTTTGATGCTAACAGCAGAGCTGTAAGCACTGATTGTGGTCACACGTATGCCTTTTTGCATTTAGTCAGGTTCAAGGATATATTCAATGTGAATGATTCAGTGGTATGATGTCATCGATGATGTCAGTGATAGGGCTTTTAGGTCATGGCATAGAGTCTCAAACCTTCACAAGCCTGAGTTTGATCTCCAGTGAGGAACATTTTTTTTCCTTGCTCACTATAATTTATGTAGAATTAGAGAAAGTGTCAGATGCCATTGATGTAAGTGATATAGTTTCAGCAAGGTTTGAAGTTCTATATTGCTAATGTCTTAAAAAGCTCCAGCTGAGACTTTGAGGTTTAAATGCAACTTTGGAAACATTACTTCAGACAGACAGACTGTTACAATATAATTATGAACATCCACTGCAGGGGTGTGTGTGTGTGTGTGTGTGTGTCTGCACTCACTGCTGCATGTCCTTTGCTATAGTATGCATTTCTTGTCTAGGAAGCTTAGTAAAGTGATAAAGATTCAGGATACTAACCAGTAGAGGGTTGGGGTCCTGTGCTCAATCCCCAGAGTTGAACATTTTTTTTCTTTCTCACTACAGTTTATGTAATATGAGAAGCATTTTTAGATGTCATTGCTGATGTTCATGATGGACTTTCAAGAAGACTTGACATTCTATATTGCAGATAACATGACAAGTTCCATGTCAGACTTTGAAGTTTAAATGCAATTTGGGAGACATTACTTCAAACAGACAGACTGTTAATTATGAAAATCCACTGCAGCTGTGTAGGACGGAGGAGGTCTGCACTCACTGTTGGATGTCCTTTGTCACAGCATGCATCTGCTGTCTAGGAAAGTTAACACACTAGTAGAGCTCCAGACCACCAAACAGTACAGGGTAGGGGCCTGGGTTTGATCGCGTCAGTGGAACATTTTTGCCTTTCTCACAACAATGTAGGTAGTATGAGAGAAATGTTAAGATGTTATCACTGTTGCTAGTGATGGATTTTCAGCAAGGTGTGAAGTTCAGTTCTGCTGATAACTTCAACAGTTCCATCTTAGACTTTGAAGTTTAAATGTAAGTTCAGAAACATTACTTAAAATACACAGTTTGTTATGAAAATCAACTGCAACTGTGGGGCGAGGGGGTTTCTGCACTCAGTGCTTGATGTCATTTGCCACAGCATTCATCTCTTGTCTAGGAAGTTTAGTACAGCAGTAGCAGTACAGGCTACCAAGCAGTAGGTAGTACAGGTCCTGAGTTTGATACCAGAGTGGAACATTTTTTTTTCTCATGTATGAGAGAAATATTTAGATGTCATTGATGATGTTAGTGCTAGACTATCATGAAGGTTTGACAGTCTATATTGCAGATAACTTCAAAATTCCAGCTCAGACTCTGAGGTTTGAATGCAATTTGGGAAACATTTCTTCAAATAGACAGACTGTTAATTATGAAAATTGGCTGTAACTGTGTGTGGGACAGTCAGCACTGAGTCCTGTATATCTATTGCCACAGCATGTATCTCTTTTCTAGGAAGTTTAGCACACTGGTAGAGCATCAGACTATCATGTCATAGAGTGGGGGGTGGGGAGGCCTGCATTTGATCCCCACAGTGGAACATTTTTCTTTCTCATTACAATTTATGTAGCATGAGAGAAATCATTAGATGTCATTGTTGATGTTAGGGATAGACTTTCTGCAAGGTCTGAAGTTCTGTATTTTGATAACTTGACAAGTTCCATCTCAGACTTTGAGGTTTAAATGCAGCTTGGGAAACATTAATTCAAATAGACAGATCTTTATGAAAATTCACTACAACAGTGTGTGGTAGAGGTCTGCTCTCAGTGCTGAATGTCCTTTGCCAATTAATGCATCCATTGCTTTGGACACTTAATACAGTGGTAGAGCCACAGACTACCAAGCAGCATAGGCTAGAAGTCCTTAGTCCTAGAGTGGAACATTTTTTTTCTTTCATACTACAATTGATAGATGTTGTGTCTTAACCTCATCCCCCTTTCCACTTCCTTATTCATTGACCAGGGAAGCCTGTCAGCCTTCTTTCTGGCCAAATAAATATTTTATACAGATCTTATTTTGTGCCTTTAGTACCATTGGTACTTTGATTATTATTGTTGCCCATGTCTGGCAGCTCCCAGTAGAGAAGTGAGAAAATGTCAATGATCTCACCCCTTCATATCTTTGGTCAGTTGGTATCTGACAGGTGGCTATCCAGTGGGTCACTGACTCAAGCAATGACCCATTGTTCTTTCCCTTTATCTATACTGTTGGCAGTGTTTGGCTGTGACTTGTTTGTGCCCCCACATACTTGGCCCTTGCAGCACTGCTGACCCATTGAGTGGAGGTGCTGGAGTTGCAGCAGTAACTCACTCTGTTCCCCCCTGACTGGGTTGTCTATATCAGCAGTGTAGGGAACACCTGGGTAGGTGTTGGTTCTGACATTATTGCTGTCATATCCTCCATTACTCCTTCCTGAGTGGCTTGAACCAGCAGTACCAGTGGGATTTGAGCTGGAGCAGCACCAGTCCACACTTTGACTGTAGCCTCTTGTGTAATCTGGGTGTTTCGCTGTGCTATGCCTCCTGTTGGGTCTGCCATGGTCCTCTGTATTGCTGTTAGGGTGGGTTCCTTGCCCACTAATGGGGTCCTTGTGACAGGGTTTATACCCCATGACTGCCAAGGGTTCCTCAGAGCCTCCTGGCCTTCTGTAAGCTATATGGCCACATGTAGGCCCTTGGGTGCCACATTAATGCCCAAGGGATGGCAGGCCATTGCAGCATTTGTACATTCTCAGGCAGGGTTGTAAGTGTCCAAAGTTGACCCAGGACCCCCCCCCCGTTAGTGTCCCTGCAGCAACTGTGACTCTTGCTTGTTGTGGACCTAGTAGAGATTACCCACCATCCTCTGGCCCAAATAGGTTCCACCCTTGCTGGGTGGATCCCAAAACTTGGAGGGGGGCAAACCAGCAGAGTGGCAGGATTAAGTGTTGGGTTTCAGGGGGTTAGAAGAGGCTGCCCTGTAGCTGAACCCTGGGCCACCCTGTCAGCCACTTGCACCCTCTCTGAGGTTGGAGACCCCTGGAGCATACTAGTTCTAGCCACCATGATTAAGAGGTGTGAAGCTGGCTGGTGCATTTGTGCCATCACTATGAGAATGGCTTATGTGCTGCTACTGTATATGGGTTGCAGAATCTGTTCCACATTGAATCCCTGCCACATCTTCATCAAATTCATACTCACCATTTAACACCAAAATCAGCTCATTGAGGGAGCATACATCCTTTAGACCTCCATTGCCATTATCTTCCCTCTGCTGTGTGCAATCAGCCTGTACCCTGCTTCATCTTGCATGGTGTCTTCCACCATGTTCCATCGTATTGTGTTACCTGATGTCTGTAGCGTCTGCTTTACTGGATCACTTTGCACCCTACTGTTGTTTCTAGACTCTAGTGCACCCAAGTCCAGTAGCCCCATGTAGGGTTGCCTTCATGTTTAAGCATACTCTTCCAGGTCCATGACCAGAGTGGTGTTCCTCGTGACAGCCCCTCTCCCACCATGGCCAGCAGTACCACCATAACTGCTCCCAGATGTGGTCTGTAGATCCAGTTTCATGTCCATTAAGGACTTCATCTAGTTGG
Organism: Neoceratodus forsteri; assembly: GCA_016271365.2. Classification (NCBI taxonomy): domain Eukaryota; kingdom Metazoa; phylum Chordata; order Ceratodontiformes; family Ceratodontidae; genus Neoceratodus; species Neoceratodus forsteri. Next base: position 847,061,154 of record CM028135.1, on the reverse strand, counting down.
ATCACAAGCTCCTTCATGCACTGCATGAACTTCAAAAATGCCTGGCTCTGGCCATCTATTCTATTGGCAACAGAGACTTGCTGAGCCTGACCACTTTGCACATCTTGAGGCAAGGTGGAACCATATTGAGTTTATTTATTTTATAGTTTTACAAAGATAAGCAATCAGAGAGCATGAACCTACTTAAAAAATGAAAAGGAAAAATGTATCACTTATAGGGTACCCATTGTTTAAATACTGTAGTTCCTAAGTTCCACAACTTGAAAATGGCTTATTGGAGGGTGAAGCTTGCCAACCAAGATGGTGGCAGCTTGATTTGTAATGAGGGATCTAAGTGGAACCAAACATCGTCCATTTGACAGAATGACATACACCTGGAGGCGATAGAACGTCACATTATATCTTACCTTTCTTGGGCAACAGTCCAGTTCTTTCATGAAGGAAATCCATCCAGTGCAAGCAGAGGGGCATCCTAGACATTAGCAAGGCATTTGACACGGTCCCACACAAAAGATTAATAGTCAAATTAACCAGCCTGGGAGTGGGTACCAGGGTGGTAGCCTGGGTAAAACATTGGCTGGATAACAGGACACAGAAGGTAATTGTAAATGGAGTCCACTCTGAAGAAAGAGGGGTTACTAGTGGGGTGCCGTAGGGTTCAGTACTGGGTTCAGTCCTTTTTAATGTCTTTATAAGTGACATTGCAGAGGGACTGGAAGGAAAAGTATGCCTCTTTGCAGATGACACAAAGATCTGCAACAGGATTGATACACAAGGAGGTGTGGAAAGGATGAGAAGGGACTTGGAAAGGTTGGAGGAACGGTCAGAAGTATGGCAGCTAGGATTCAATGCAAAGAAGTGCAAAATAATGCACCTGGGAAACAAGAACCCAGGGGAAGATTACACAATGGGGGGGAGGTAGTAACAACAACAAAAAAGGAAAGGGACCTGGGGATAATCATATCAGATGACCTTAAGGTTATCAAACAATGTGAGAAGGCAGTAGGGAGGGCTGGGGGTATACTGGGATGCATAGGGAGAGGCATCACCAGCAGAAAACAGGAAGTTGTTATCCCTCTGTACAGACAGTTGGTGAGACCTCAATTCTTGTGGGGGGTAGGAATAAATAGGCTGTTGGTTAACTAGGATCTGCAGCCTATCCTGTAGGTAGGGAAATGGGCAGACTAGATGGGCCAAGCGGTCCTTATCTGCCGTCAAAGTCTATGTTTCTATGTTTCTATCAAGCTAAAGCTGTTCTTGGCAGGATCACATTTCTGTTCTGTGTATGGGGTGAGTCCTTGATCTACCAGTGCCTGTCACACCCAGGAATAAGTCTGACAGAGGCTGCAGTGGGAGGGTGATACCTACAAAGAAATGGCACATCAAAACCTCATACCACCAGCTAACAAGATGGACAAAGCTACATTCATGCTAAGTCAACTTCTAAAGGACACTGTAGAGTTGAAGGCTACCACAACTAAAACAAACATGGATTTACAGATGCTAGCTATGCACGTGGTGGGCACAGAAAATGCTGTTGCACCACATGAGGGGATGTTAGAAAGGAATCATGGACAGCTCCAAGAATACCATGGACAGAGCCACTATTTGTTGTCAAAACTAGATGATCTGGAGAATCGTGCCAGAAGGAAAAATGTCAGGATAGTGGGCATTCCTGAAGGAGCTGAGGGCCAGGACAAGCTCCAGAGTTTGCAGTCTGCTCTTCCAATCATTCTCCAGCTGAACAAAGGCCTTCTCCTGGAGCTAGAGTATGCCCACTGCTCCCTAAGCCTAAGCCCAGAATGGATGAAAGACCCCAGCCTATTCTTTGTAAGATCCACCAATACCAAATTAAAGAAATGCACCTTTGAAAGGCAAGGGAAAAGGGGAACTTAATGTGGGAGGGCCACCCTATCCAATTCTATCAGGATTACTACCTGTAACTTTTGAAAAAAAGAAGGGCATATGCGGAGGTTAAGCACCACCTGTTCAAACTCAGCATCCCTGCCTCAGTTAGATATCCCACCATTTTGATAATCTACTTCACTGGGGAATATTTTACATTGAATGCTCCTGGAGAGGTGGAATATTTTGTGAGAGATATTCAGGCGGAGGGACGAGTGTCATGTCAGCCACCACATCTGTCATGTGACGCAACCTCTCAGGCTATGGACATTTTGTACTTGGAGCCTGCACAAGTCACCACAGGATCTAACAAGCAGTTCAGGCAGGAGGAGCCATAGCAACATGTCTCAAAAGGCAGAACCAAGAAAAAAAATAAGAATGTGCCCGAGAGATTATCTTCCCCCCTTGAGGAATAGATCCAGAAGTAGAAAACACCAGCACCAGTTATCTATGCCAGTAGCAAATCCCCAAGTGATACTCCCATAAAGATCTCAAACCGTTATATACCCCTCCTAGATCTAGCACCTTCTGAGCTGAATATGGCTCAGTCAGCAGAATTTCGGTACAATGGGCATGAACCTGAGATTCAAGCATTTACCGAATGGGCAGAATGCATCAAAGAAACTACAGTGGAGGAGGAACAGATCCAGCCCTCCCCGCCAGCACAGGAACAACAGTGATTAAATTGTCAGCTTTTATTTTCTACTAAAGGATTCCCTGACCAAGGTCAACTTTGAAGGGGTTCTGAACAGTAAGTATTTTATCAGGTATTGGACAGGATCACCCCTATAACCTCCTCACACCACTGGCAAAGGGATCCATGTTGTGTAGCCACTGACTGATCTAGTGCTTTTGGGGACAAATTAAGGTCCCCTATCAAAAGATACTGGCCTGTATGTCCTTTTGCAGGGCAGATCAGTTAAACTATATTTGCAAGAACATGGTGCTCACTGCAGCTGCTCTAATTTGTCTCCACTCCAGGGCAGCTGCCACAGCGGCTGCATCCGTATTCTGATAAGTGACTGCTAGTGGCAGGGACAGAGTGACTTGTTCTGTTGGACATGGCTGATTACCTCAGGTCTGGGACAGAGTTCTCTGCCAAATACTGTACTTTGCAAAGAATGATGATCCTCTGCTGTCTGAGGTGTGAGTTGAGTGATTACTGGTCCTAGTCTCACCTACATATCTGGTATTTCATCTCAGAGGGCCACCAGGATGGCTCAGCTGGCATGATGGATAAGACTCTGTTAACTTGATTTAGTAGAGTAACCTACTCAGCGCTCATTTATATTTACCTTTTTTTTTTCCTTACAGGTCACTGTTGGGAAACAACCTGTGGAGGGAGGTGGTGAAGCAGATACACCTCTCCGCATGGCCCCTCATCTGGTCACCAGTTTATAGTTCATAGAGTTAGTGTATGGTACAGTTCTGGTTAAAGTTTATCAAAGTATTACCGCAGTTATGTACCCCAGGAATGTAGGGGGTGCAGGATGCTTCTTTCTGTTGTTGTTTAAGCATGTCCCCCCCTCCCATTTTGTCTCACTGGCTCTGATGCCTCATATGGGAGTGGTGCGGCGAAACAGTCCTTTATAAGGGAATCAGAAGCAGTCCATTCCTTGTTTCAGTTCCTCAACAGCGGTTATAAAGGAACACATCAGGGGTAAGCAAAGGGATCTTTGAGATGTTATAGGGAACTTTCGGGACCCCCACATGTAATGTGGAGTTAGCCCCTTGGGATGAAATAGCTGCTGCCTCACTCAACCCTTCTTTGAACTGATTACCTCCAGTGGGGAGCTTTTCAGCTAAAGCAGGTGAGTGTCTCTTGGCAATGGGGACATTCATCCACATGGACAGTCTCACTGCCAGAAATGGAGAGTGCAAGGTCTTTAACCTTACAGAATAGAGCAAAGGGTACAGTGCAAGTTTACTAATTGTTGCCATTATGGTAATTGCTCTATACCATGGCGCGGCTTGCATCTGTTGCACCCCTTCAGGCAGGGCAAAGGTATGTCTTTCAGTATTCAGGATTTCTTATCAACACCATGCACACAATCTTTCCACAAGATAGCAATAATCCCCTCTGATAATCAGTCAAATAAGTGAGGCCGGGCCTCCTGACAACAGTCTGAACATGTGGTTCCCTGAGCCCTTACAAGTGATTAGAAAGGAGTTAACATCCCTATTTTGGTAGCAGACAACTTGCACAGGGTGAACTATGGTTGGTTACTATCTCCCCCAGAATACCCCCCAACAATGGACAACAAGGGAAGTGGTTGCCGGGTTTGAGGGTGAATTTCCCGCTCCACAACATGTGGGCCACAGTTGGTTCATGTTTTTGATGGAGGATTCTAATGTTGGTTTTTCCTTTTGTAAAGAAAGTTTGATGTTAGGTAAAGGGCTAAGGGACTGTAAAGCTATAGCCACCACTCATGGAGACCATACATTGTTTGTAGTGGATCTCCTGTGGCCTTGTTCACCTCAGTGGATTATACAAGTTAAAAGCAACAGGCTAAAGGAGGTAGATGTGGGGTGCCACCTAGGAAATAGTGACCACCACATGGTGGGATTTAAAGTAAACACTAGTGAAGACATTAGTCATTCCAAGATCAGGAGTTTAGATTTCAAAACAGCAGACTTTCAGAAGATGAGAGATTAGAGATGCGACAAAGTTTAAATTCACCTGTGAAGTTAAATAGAAGTGGGCAACTTTAAATTTGCATAGCACAACATAAAATTTCCATTAAAAAGGTCAAAATCCACCTTTAATGTACTTCGCGTTGTCCACTCTGAGTTCACTTTGAGTTGCAGTTTGAGAAAGCAAAGTTGACAAGAAACAGCCCACAGTTCACATGTCTGACTGTCTGCAGGTCACATGATGCAGGCAGGCAGTTAATTAGGCAGGAAGTCAGTGAACTAGTTTCACTTTCTCTCTGAGAAGGAGCTGTGTAGTCAGCATTGTGTGTGGACAGTGTGCTTTGTTGCATAAAATATATTGAGCTTTCTTTGTGCTTTGAAGTTTTTGGATTGTGTTGGTAAAGTTTTGCAGGGAGTTTGAGTTTATTTGAAAACTTCTTTTTAGTGAAAAAAGGTTGTTTATTTTGGTTATTTAGTTTTAGTTTTAGTATGCATTATATTAGATCAGACCTTGGAGCATCTATGCAAACACAGTTTGTTAACGGATTGTCAGCATGCCTTCAAGGCAGGGCATAACACTGAAATGGCCTTGGTGAGGTTCACTGGAGGCATACAGAGCACTCTTGACAAGAGGTATTGTGTTGCAGCCCTTTGGCAGACCTCACCAAGGCCTTTGACCTTGTGGAGCATGATTTACTCCCTTGTATTCTAGATAAGTTACAATTGTCTTGTGAAGCCATTAAATGGTTTTCCCAGTACCTCACGAACAGGACACATGTGACCAGCATTGGTGGTCACTACTCTTCTCCTAAGTCAATTAAATGTACTGTCCCCCAGGGAGCTATCCTGGGGTCACTAATTTTTTCTCTTTACATGAATGCTGCTCCTAGTCCATGCGTCTCAAGTTCTATTATAATGTGCGCAGATGACGCAGTCATCTATGAGGCAAGTCAAATACCAAATGAAGCCCTCTGTAAAATTCAGACTAATTTTGACACACTTCAGAACTGGTTAAATTCCAATTCGTTAGTGCTTAATTCTGCTAAAACTAAAATTATTCTGTTTTCTAACAAAAAAACAACTTAGTACCTTTTCGTGATGTCAAGGGAAATACTATTGAACCAGTTAATACGTTTAAATACTTGGGGCTTGTATTTGATACTAATTTCACTTTTGAACGTCATGTTACATATATCACTAAAAAAATTGATCAATGACTTGGCTGCTTGTTCAGAATCAAGCCTTTTTTAACAACACAATCTAGGACATTATTGGCACATAGCTTTCTCTTAAGTGTTCTGGACTATGGGCTAACGGTCTATGCAGCCGTGAACCGTAAATCTTAGGATAAACTGAGTGTCACCTACAATTCTATCTTAAGATTTATGCTTTGTGTTCCTACGAGAACCCACCACTGTCTTCTTCTGAAATTATCCAACTGTCTCTCTCTTATTAACAGGGTTCACTTTAAAATGAGTACTCCTTTATTCAAAATCAAATCTGGCTTTCTGCCCCTTTCAATAAGCTCATATTTTTCTAGATATGTAAATTCTAAATGCACCAGAACTCAATCAAAATTTACATTCGGTTTACCATCTTTTAAGAAAGCTATAGGTCAACATTCTCTATTATACAGGGGTCCACATTTTTTCAATTCCCTTCCCCAAAATGTGTTGAACTATAATACGTTACTGTCTTTTAAATCTAGATTAAAAAGGCACTTACAACTTTCGCATGAATGTATTTGCTGATTTATAATTGCATCTATATTTAAAGTTGGTTTTGTACTTTGTTATTGTGTATTTATGTAATGCTTGACTGTGAAAATGGGCAGTTATGCTCATCAGACCTACAAGGGTAAAAAAATAAAATGAAATGAAATAGTTAGTGTATTTTTAGTGCTAGTGGTTCTAACTTCTGGTATTTTTTTGTTTTATTTTTGATTTATGTTCACTTTTACTTTATATGGAGAGAGGTGGCCAAAGTGGTGGGCATTGGGGACCCTGAATGCACGGCAGCCTGGGGTGACCATTTCATCATAACCACGGTCCTCTTTTGACTGTGAGTGGTCCCTCATACGCACAGCAGCACAATGTTGAAAGTGACCTTGTGGTGTCAGAAGCAGCAGCAGCTGCTAGTGTTTCAGCCATTGCCAGCCTTGCAGCAGTGGAACAGCAGCAGGAACCACAGCAGCAGCAACCACAACAGCAGCAACAGCAACCACAGCAGCAGCAGCTTGGTGCCCATCCACCAAGTGTAGCACAGCAGGTGGCATTATGTGGTGCCCCCACACTGCCTGCGCCTGGTCCTCCCTGCAGCTCTCCCATCTGGCAGTTTTTTATCTGCCTCCCTGGTGACCCAATGGAAATGAGGTGTAAGCTGTGTGACACACTTGTAAATCGTGGGTGCAAGGGAGGCCACTTGAGCACAGGTGGTCAGTGAACACACCTTTTAGGGCACCACCATGCCGAGTGGAAGCAAAGCTGCAGGAGGTGCCAGCCACTCCTGCAGCTGAAGCTGATGAAGCAGTAGAGCATCCACCTGCGTGGCATTGTAGACAAATGACCAGGGCAGCAGAAGTGGTGGCTTCCGCAGCTGCCATGCTTGTGACCCCTCACAACAGCCTGCCACATAAACTGAATTTGCTTGCTGTGGGCAGAGGTTGTAGACATAAAACATGTTGTGGAGGGTGCAGTGCAGCAGCTCAACTGGATTGAGAGTCAAAATGCAGAGATAATCTGATTGTTAACAACAATTGCTGGTGGTCAGCCCCAGCCCCCACAGGCCCAGTAAACAAATATTATTTCACAAAATCTCCCCCTCAAAAACTTGTCCTCTGCTTTTCTTTTTTTCTTTAACAATTTTTTTTTATTACTGCTGAAGTATGTCATTTATGTTCAAATAATGTTTTCTTCCTTATGTTAATTTTGTTAATCCTGTATTTCTTCATGCTCATAATGCTAAATCCGATTCCCCACCTCCCCCAAATGCCCCCACCCCATTCTGCTTTCCACAATAGAAATGTTTTTGTTGTTACTCCTTACTTTATTTTATGTAATAAGTTATGTGGTCGCCAGTTTTGTGTACACTGTGTGCTTTCATTTCATTTCAAATTGTGGCACCAAAACACCCTCTTAAGGACACTTTTATTTCAGCATGCGTTGCTGCACCACAGTCTCACCTGTAATGAAAGCATGCAGCATCCGCCATTGAGCCAACCCTCGGTCATGTAAAAAATAAACTAAATTAAGTTACAACTCCTAAAATGATTGTTACTTTTCTGATTATTTTTACAGGTGATAATTATTCACATGTGGACTGGACACTAATACGGCATGCTGAATGATGGAGCATGATATGAGTATAATCCAGCCACATTCATAATATATTAAATTATGGTGGGTGGTTGATAGTCATGGTAAGTGACTATGAAAATGTATGTAACACATTGAACAGTAACCAAAAATTAAGACAGAATGACAATTAAAACATCACTGCAAGAATGCAGTTACAATTTTGATGATACTTTTTTATTGTATTTTACAGTACCCCTTATCTAATAACTTATGTATGTGCATATGCTTCCCTTCTTTCAACAATGTATGTTATTCTGCATCACTCAATTTTTTTAAAGGAGAAATAGTAAAAGTAGTGTTCATTGTAATGTTACTGTGGCCTGGTTTTCATGAGTATTCCCAGCTGTTTTTGAACAGATACTGTTCCATTATGTCATGTAGCACTGTCTGCTGCATGTGACTTAATTGTAATCACAAAAGAACTGAAATTAAATAGTTGCTGTCCAAAAGCATGTGAGAATACTGATCCCAATCAGGTATGAGGCTGATTAAAATGAGCACTCCATTTATTACTTTTGATTCCAAAAAAAATGTAGTGCTGCATACTTAAATTGTTGAAAGAAGGGTATCGTTCATATACACAAGTTATTAGATTAGATAGCAATGTAAAATAGAATAAAACAGTATTGGTCAAAATTCTAACCCGCATTCTTGCACTGATGCTTTCATTGTCAGGCTTTATTACTTTTTGGACACTGTTTACTGTGTTAAAGTTTTATAGTGTACATACCCACAACAACTACAATCAAAATACCCTAAAGTCACCTGAAGTCACCTACCATGACAACCCCCCCCCCCCATAATTTCCTGTCTTCTGAATGTTGCCGGCTTATAGTATACATCATTTAGCATGTGGTATTAGTGACCCGATGTGAATAATAATCCCCTGAAAAAATGTTCATAAAATGAACAAGGATTTCATCATGATCATAATTATAAATCTCCATCTCCCCCTAATGTTCCACCCCCATTTTAATTTCTGCAATAGAAACATTTTTTTTCTTATTACTTTCTTTATTTTATTTTTTAAAATTCCCATGGTCACCAACATTTCAGATGCTGCATGCTTTCATTTATTTTGCATTTGTGGCACAGCAGCACACACTGCAGTACACTTTTATTGAAGTGGGTGGTGCATCACCTTAGTGTCATCTGTAGTGAGAGCATGCAGTGTCTTCAATTTTTCAGACCCTGCTATGACATTTGAAAAAATAAAGGAAAGTAAGTAAGAACTCTTAGAAATGGCCATTCTATTGTGGAAAGCATAATGGTGTGATACATTTGTGAGAGATGTGATTTAGATCGGAATAATTATTTTTTTCCTTTTATTTGGTTAAAGCAGCAGTGCAATAATCACAATACCATTAAATCACCTACCATGCCCCAACCCCCCCAAAGTCCTATCTTGTGAATGTGCCACTGTTTAATGTCAAGAAAAGTCCAGATGAATAATAAGGCCAGAAATGCATCACAGTGTCCCAACTTAAGTGAGAGCATTGCCTGGTGGTGATGCCAGTTGCTGCTGCTGTTATCCCACTGCTTTAATGTCATGAAAAGTCCAGATGAAGAATAAGGTGAGAAATGCATCAGTGTCCCAATTTAAGTGGGAACATTGCCTGATGGTGATACCAGTTGCTGCTGCTGCTGTTGTTGTCTCACTGCTTTAATGTCATGAAAAGTCCAGATGAAGAATAAGTCCAGAAATGAGTCACAATGTCCCAACTTAAGTGAGATCATTGCCTGGTGGTGACAAGTGCTGCATCACTGATACATGGTGAGTCATTCTTTGCCCTAGTGCAATTTTTTTCCCCTTGACACAGCCATTTAATTTCTATTGATTCTTGTTCTGTGTTGTAAGTAGTCCATCATGTTGTTCCTTTTCAGGGAATTATAATACATATAGAATAATTCCACTTTACCCTGGTGGACATGATGTTCACATCCACATGCCAGACATATGTTACAACTCCAACACCTAATTGGTACTGTAACATTTAATTTTTATTGGGGGGGTACCACTGTATTTGACTGAAATATCATTATTTCTGTTTACTTTTGTTTTCCTCAGGTCATAGGCACACTTGTGTTCTACATGTTTGGGATGGTTGATGACTTTGGCTGTACGGAAACTATCAAGCCATGTAAGGTAAGTATTGTTTTTTGGGGGGGAGCTGGACAGCATCATTTGAAAACAAGTTTCTTAATGTTTTTGTCTTCTTTCCATGTCTTGAGCATATTCTAACTGTTGTCCATCTTCAGATTGGAAGATACCACTGACAGCAGTCCACAGCACCTCAATGTTACCTGAAAACAGATGAAGAAGAAATTATTAGGAGTTAATTGCACAACCACATTCAATTCTCAGCATGGCTGTTCCTGTCTTCTGTTATATCCAGCTTAAAATATCAAGCTGTTAGTAACCCCCTTATCCAGCTTAAAATACCAAGCAATTAGTAAACCCCTAATGCAGCTTAAAATACCAAGCTATTAGTAAACCCCTTATCCAACTTAAGATACCAAGCTATTAGTAAACCCCTTAAAAACATTAACACATTTAGTGAGTGACACACACTGGCCCACTGTCGTACTTACATTATATCATGGGATTTCAGGACCAGGATAACACATTGTACAACCCTGGTGTATTGAAGTATGCCTATCCCATCTGTGATGAAAAAATATATTATTTGGCCTTTATGTCACTGCCATTGAATGCTTTACACCAGTAGACAAAAATTAAAACAAAAAATGAAAGAGGAAATAAGAGTGATACTTACTTGTAGATGTTATCCTTTAGGAGGTAGGAGTACTGCAGTCCTGCAAGTGTACACAGTCTGTAACCTGTGAAAACAAAATCAAAATCAGTTGCCTGTATTTGGTGACAGTGGCATCTTTAAAACAGTAAAGGAAAGATTCACACCACAGTGCAAATCAAAATCATATTACTTGACATTAGTACATACTTACTGTAAATTAGGTGGCTGTGGCTAGCTGTGGGTTCATAGCTTGGGCGCAGGTATAATGTCTCTCTGTCTCACTCTCAAGAAGCAGGGAGGCTGTGGCTGGCTGAGGGTTTATAGTGTTGGCACAGGTAGAATGTCTCTCTCACTTTCAAAAAAGAGGGTGACTGTGGCTGGCTGAGGGTTCATAGCTTGGGCACAGGTACAATGCCTCTCTCTCTCTCTCTCTCTCTCTCCTCACTCTCAAGAAGCAGGGTGGCTGTGGCTGGCAGATGGTTCATAGCTTGTGCACAGGTACAATGTCTCTCTCACTCTCAAGAAGCAGGGTGGCTGTGGCTGGCTGAGGGTTCAAAGCTTGGGCACAGGTACAATGTCTCTCTCTCTCTCTCTCTCTCCGCTCAAGCAGCAGGGTGGCTGTGGCTGGCTGTGGGTTCATTGCTTGGGGTTCCTAGCTTGGGCACAGGTACAATGTCTCTGTGTGTCTCACAAGAAGCAGGGTGGCTGGTTGGGGTGTGTTACTTTTTTTCAGTGTCAGGAGGATATCTTTCTTTCAATCAGCAGGATTTAAGTGGCTACAAGTTGACATTTGTGTTTAGAGGACTGCGGGTAATAATGACTGCACACATTCTGTGAACTGTACCCTCAAAATCAAGAAAGGAGAAGTCAAAATATAATGACTTGTCATTAATATTTATTTGTCAATTGTCATATAATAGTCAAGACCATCGTTTTTCATTTTTAACTTGAAAAAATTGTAACATTATGGAACTGTGACAGTCTTCACCCTGATAATTTTGCTGTCACTCCCTCACACCAACATCCTCATCATCATCATCATCATCATCAAGGAAGCTGACCTCACAGTCCTCAATGCTGGATTTGTATCCACTTTGAAATTCTTTTTCCATGATTGCCTCATCAACCTCAATGGTACACCATTTGACACTGCCACCAGGATGTTCTGCATCACCTGCATCATCAACACAACCATCATTGTGATGGGGTACAAACATAGATACGGTTGTCCTTCTTGGTATGTGACCTTCATTCATTTTGATAAATGTCAGCATGCTGACATTTGTAGGTGATAGGTTAGTATGACGGTCATGCACTATGGCCCCCGCAGAACTACATACCCTCTCCACACTTACACTGGGGGGTGGGCAGGTTAGCTAATTCAGTGATATCAGTGCTGGCCATTCATTCACTTTGTCACTCCAGTACGCCAAAGGATCGTTCAATATTGTCAGATGCCTTTTTTCCACCAAACAGGTGTCAACCATGATCTATAATGCATGCATGCCTGATGAATCATCCACCTGTTCATGAGATTCATCTAGGTCACAAATTCCTACTTGAGACAAGGCACCCCAAAGTGGATTAATGTACAACTGTACAGCTGACACCACCCCTTGCCCCTCAGCCACCTTACTGGATGTGCTCAATCCACAGTGACCTTCAGCCTTGTTATGCTGTGTTTTGCAAAACTTTGCATGGACTTCTGTGCTCCATGAACCAATCAGACCAGCTGTCTAGTCAGATTTTTAACCTGATCATGCCCTCTGTCCAGTATGAATGCTGTGCCATGCTTGTAGCATGGGTCCAGCATTGTGGCTATTCCAATTTCTGGAGATTACTGAATAGTGGGGCTATGTCTATTGCTGTCTAATATTCTTATCATGTGTTTCGGTAATGCACAGCTTGACCTGTCTCTGGCCACATCAAGGCTAGGCTGCAGATTCAACAAAGTCTTCCTTAGCGCCTGCAGCAGTAGGATGGCTTGACTAACAGATACAGTGTGACCACTCACTGCCAGTGTAGCATGTTCAAACTGCCTCAAAGTTAATATTACTGAGTCCATGAGTCTCCATTGTTCAGTTGTCATAGACATTGAGGCATTTGAACTGTTACAGCTAGTGTGCATAACTAGGTACTTGGAGATGGCTTTGTACTGCTCATACAACTGCTCTGCCATGTAAAGGGTTGAGTTCCATGTCGTGACAACTTCAAGCTTGAGGCAGTGTTGAGGTAGGCTGTTTTGAATCTGCATCTGCCTAAGTTGGTCATGGGCCTTTCTGGAGCATGCAAAGTGGGCACAGATGTGGCATACAATAGTCAGCATTTGCTTTATTTCATGATACTGCAGAAACTCCTGTACCACAAGATTTAAACAGTGGGCCATGCAGGGAACCCTCACAAAGCCACCATTGCTGATACATTTAACAACATTTGATCCATTATCACTAGCTATGAAGCCAGCTTTTAGGGACAGGGGTGCAGCCACTCGTCAATTTCTGCCAGTAGCAAGTCTAGCATGTTTTTACCTGTATATGACCCTGTTACACTATGCATTGCAAATGTGGAATGCTGTCTAATGCCATGGAGGTTGCTACCACCACAGGCTGACTTATTACACTGCTTTCCCATCCCACCATCACAGACAACCCCAAGTAGCTGTGCTCAATGTGTAGTAATACACAGATAGGAACTACCTGCCGTTTTGCCACTTGTCCACATATCCATGCCTAAGTGAATGTAAGGTGATGTGGAATGTTGAAGGGCATGTCTTACAGACTGTGTCACTGTCTGATATAACTGAGGGACGGCACAGGTGAAAAAGTATGTCCTGGATGGGATCTTCCATTTAGGACATGCACATGTCACAAAGCACCAGAATCCAACATTCTTCACAAAGGAGAAAAGCAAAAGGTCAATTTCCACCATTTCCACTGTGGCAGCATTGAGTTCACATGCAACTGCATGATTTGGTGGGTATTTACTGCTCCACACAAAAAGGCTGTGCAACGCGGGCTGCATTGTTCAGTGTTTTGCACGTAGCGAGGCAAATGGCTGTCCTCTGCAAACTGATATGGATGGAGTACCTTTGATGTGTGATATTGGGTGCACAGGTGACAAGCCAATAAATGTTGTTATTTTACCAGTTCTAAGCACAGGGGTTAATGTACTAAAATACTACATGGACCACCACTGATACTCTGTCCACTACTTGAACATTCAAAATCCTCCTCCTCCTCGTGCCTGTAGTAACCCTCCAGTGTTATTTCACCATTTTTACTGACATGGCTACTTACACTGAATGAAGGGGATACCATGCACACTAAGGTGGATGGGGGTGAACACCCCACTATGGCATTAGCTCCCCTCTGGTGCTGATTCCACAGAGCCATGTGCCTGCTCTTGAGATGAGTATGTTGGCCCCCAATGCCCAGATGGCTACCCTTTTTACCATGCTTCACACATGCTTGGCAAAGCTGGCAGATTGCCACTGTTTTATTGTTACCATCTTGTACGAAAAATCCCAAACTAGGAATTTTGTTGCCCTACTCTTCTTATATTTCACTGCTGGGGCTGCATATGGAGCAGCAGTTTTGGTGGCGATGAAATGGGGAGTGTACTGAATGATTTCTGGTGTTGTGCACACTTGGACTTTGACTTAATATCACAATCTATGGCTATTACTTCAGGGTCAACAACAGACACAGCTACAGCAGAACTTTGGGGGGGGCTTTACTAACAGACTGTTTACAAACAGCCACCTTCACTTTCTTTTTATCCGTTTCCCAAATGGGGTTGCTAGAATCCTCATCATCATAATCAACATTCACAAATTCACTTTGGATGCTGTCCTCCTGTGGAGATATTCCAACCACAACCTCAATACTATCATCCACACTTTTTTCATCAACATCTGAATGTTTGGATGGCCTAACCTCAAGAACAGTCGAAACATGAGTCTGAGAGTCATTAGCATGATCAAAATCATGTTCAACTACTGTGGGGAGTGGGACATCAACTACACTCAAGTCTGCTGATTCAACAACATTTTTCCCACCTGATAACTTTACCAGGGTTGAACTTGTAGCAATACTCATGCTGTTATCAACCATGCTGTCACTAACTTTACTACCAGCAGGGACAACCACATCTCCAACCATCATTGAAGCAACTGATTTCGCTATGAAAAACAGAGTCGGAGAAATCCCTTTACTTGTAGCAACTGCTACCTTTCCCTTCTGCTGCATACTACCATGGCCACAATCACTACTTTTAACAATGCTAGACTTGCTAGCCCCTGATGAATCTACCTCATCATCACAACAACTTCCACTGCTAATAGTCTTCCTTGCAGCCGTGCCACAGTCAGGAACAGCTGTGCATGACCAACCCTTCGTGGGCATTTTTTAAGATTACACATACAATTAACTGCTCTCATATAGGCTTGAGAAGCAACAAGCTGAGAGGAACACTGCTCAATTAAAAAAAAACACTTGGGCAATCTGAGCAAGTCCCCAGAGACCATTAATCAAACAATGGTGGACTTCTGTAAGAAACTTTACAGCTCTCACGTGACATGGGATGCTGAAAAACTCAGCTTTTCTGGTACACTTGGAACTTGCACAGTTATCTGAATCCAAGAATGTGGCCCTAGACACTTCATTCACTGAAATGGAACTCAGCATAGTTTTATGGTCTATGGCCCCCCATAAATTCCAAGGGGGAGATGACTTCCCGGTGGATTTGTTATCAAGCGTTGCATGAAACAATCATCTCCCCACTACTAAGCACACTCCAAGAAGCATAAAAGAATGAAAAACTCTCTGGTACCCTGAGAGAGGCTATTATTACTGTCCTACTTAAGGAAGGAAAGGACCTCTCCCTTCTGGCAAGCAACAGGTCTATATCTCTCATCAATGTGGATGCCAAATTTGTAGCCAAGGCACTAGCTTCCTGTTTAGAGAAGGTCCATCCCCTGTTGATGCACCCTGCTCAGGTAGGCTTTGTTAAGGGAAGGGCTATTACAGATCATTTGAGGGCATTAATTACATTGCTGCAAACTGCTGTAACACTTCCCACACTGGCAACCGCATTAACGGTAGACTTCGAAAAAGCTTTCAACTCTCTAGAGTGGGAATACCTTCATGTGGTCTTGCAACACTGTAGTTTTGGGGATAACTTTGGAATGTGGATAAGAACCCTCTACAATGGCCCTACATCTAGATTCCTCACAAACAACACCCTCTCTACACCTTTTACACTGCAGTGGGACATGCGGCAAGCCTGCCCACTCTCCCCTCTGCTGTTTGTGTTGGCAATAGAGCCTCTGGCAGCAGAACTTAGGTCCCACCTAGTTATCTCTGGACTGAAGGTAGGGGACAAATAATACCATACCATGCTGTATGCAGATGATTGCCTCATATTAACCGGTAATAGCTCCTCAAGTTTCCTTCATGTCCTTTTGGTGTTAGACTCCTTTGTGGCAATATCATGACTGCAGTAATGTGAACAAATCAGAAGTACTCCTCCTTAACACATTCATAACACCTGATTGAGTAAAGCTCCCTGAGGTGGCATGGGCGGATGGGGGAATTAAATATCTTGGAATTAGGATCTCCCCAGATGTACATAGTCTGGTTGCTAGAAACTTTGGTCCACTGGTTAACACCCTACAAAAGGAAGTGGAGAGGTGGGACCGCCTCAACCATTTAATGGCAGGTCAGATAGCAGCAATTAAAACAATGCTGACACATAGGGTCTTCTACCTCCTATCCCACCTCCCAGTAGAGATTTCTGACAAGTGATTTCACAAATTAAATGGCATCATAGGAAAATTTCTCTGGGGGAAATCCACCCAAGATACAGTAGAGCCAAATTTAGGGCACCGAGGAACATGGGAGGATGGTGCTTACTGCACTTTCAACTCTATGCCTATGCCTTACCACCAGAACATGCAAGTCATTCCAGATCCACAGTTCAGACAAGCCAGCTTGGATTTACATAGAATCCTGTGTGTTACAGGGAGTTCACATCATAGCATATCTTGATTATACCTGACTAACCTTGATGGTGGCACACCCAGCATGGTATGTTGGACAAATCACAAAATCCTGCTGAAACCCAGGGATATAAACACCTTCTTCTGCAACAACCCTCAGTGATGCATTGGCCATAGACACTTTTACTGGAAAACTTGCCAGACTAACCAAATTCAAATAATCAGTGGTGTGTTAACACCTGACAGTCAAGTATTGGAATCCTTCCTTACACTGCAAGCAAAATATAATCTGCCAAAGAATGACTTTTGGAAGTATTTACAGTTGAGGAATCTGTTTCAGGTTTGGTCAAGAATGGAGTGCCCATGTCTGATTTGTAAATCCAGAGGGGACTAACACAAAATGAAGCTGCCAATCTCTGCTTGGGTAAGTTTCTTTGTAGGCCTAGAGGGCCATATCTGTGAATGTTTAGAGACAAGTCACCTGACCCCTCACTTCTGGCCAAATCAAAGTGGCAAAGGATGCTACAGGTAGCCATCTCTGAGGAGGAGTGGCAGCATTGTTGGTTATCTGTCCGTCAGGCTTGTGGAGACCCTTGCAGCCTTCTTATTCAAAATAAAATTCAACACTTATGGTATCACACTCCGGTGCAACTTACAGTGGTGATCGTATAAAAGTTTGGAAGTGCTGAGGTATACCTTGAGGTACCTCGAGGTACCACTTAGGCACTCAAGTTTACGTGGTGATTGTATAAACATTTGGCAGTAAGATCATGGGTCTTATGCAACATGACAATTGCTGGAGATGCGGAAACCCTAGGGTTGACCTGCTTCACATCCTATGGCAATGTGACCTCATTCTCCCCTTTTGGAGGACTGTTGAGACCTATTGCTCTGAGATCTTGCAATGCAATATCCAGTTATCACCTGTTGTGCTACTACTAGGTCTGGAACAGGTTTAAGGCCCACTGAAACCTCAGCAGAGGTTATGGCTAATACACACCTCGGTAGAAGTTAAAGGTTGATCCTTAGAATTTGGCGATCCACTGGAATCCCCACCTTTACATAATGGCTCATCATAAGTATCTTAAGTATCATAAGTATCATAAGTAGGTGCATGAGTCCATAGCTTTTGCCAGTATCAGATTCAGGTCTAAGTTAATATCCTAGTTCCTCATATGGTTATCAAACATACATTTGAATGTATTTATGTTATCACTAGATATTATATTAACTGGTAACATATTCCATAATGTCACAACCCTTTGACTAAAACATGAGCCACGTCTGTTTGTTCTAAAATGCTCCCCTTTTAATTATAATGTATGTGCCCTTGTGTTTTTCATTGTCTCTTTCTTGACTAGACCCAGGCACTCCCATAAATCTTCATTTTTAAAGGCAGCATATACCATATGCAGATCCCCTCTCACCCATCTGTATTCCAAATTGCACAATCCTAGCTTGTTTCTTCTTTCCTTGTATGTCAAGTTGTGACAGACACTTTTTTTTTGCCATTTTCCTCTGTATCCCTTCTAACTGCTTGTTGTCCCTGACATGATATGGGCTCCAAAACTGTCCTCCATATTCCATCAGGGGCCTCACCAGTAACAGATCCAGTGGCATGATCACTGTTTCATCTCTACTCTTCATATGTCTCAGTATACAATCTGTGATTTTGCTTGCTTTTTGGACAATGGTCACAGTATGTCCAGCAAAAGTCAAATAATTTGTGACAAGGATACCCAGGTCTTGTTCAGAGGTGGAATTTTTAAGCTCTTTGCCCTTTAGGGTATAACCAGCTTGCATGTTGTTTTTACCAAAATTTAATACACAACATTTGTCATGATTGAATATCATCTTATGTTTATTTGCACATTCGGTGGGTTTATCTCATTTTTTTTGCAGTATAATACTGTCACTATAAGTGCTAACTATTGATCCGATTTTACTGTCATCTACAAATTTCACTAGCCAGCAATGTATTTTTTTCTTCAACTTATTTTTCACTCAGGTTGCTGCTCTGTTGAAACACTCTCAGGCATCCTGGCTTGTTCCTGCCCACCTGAGATCCCTCTGATCCTGAGTCTCCCCTGCGGTACTCCTACCCTCACTCCTATCTTGCAGCTAGAAACCCCTGTCTTGTATCCACCTAGGTGGGGCCACCATTCCATCTTTGGTGCTCCTTGAAATCTATATTCAGCTGCAGGCAGGGCTTGGGGGAAGGAGAGAATCAGGAGACCAGGTTGGCAGGATCCAGTGGGGGGCATGGAGGCCAGGTGCCATTGCGTACTCGGCGGTGCAGGGTTTTTCCTTGTTTGTGCATGTTACCCCCCTCCCCAAGGTGTGCACATGCCATGATGTTCAATGCAGGTGGACGCACTCCCACACCCACCTGCAGGATGTCCGCCGATGTCACTCCCCAACTTTTGATGTGGTCCCAGGCTGCAGTATATCCAGCCTCCACAGGGTGTCACAAGCACTGGGGAGTCACACCCCTCCCTTCCCCCAGGAGAGGAGAGCTGTCATTGAATGCTCAATCCTCTCCTCTCTGGCCAACCCCCAGCAAACCGAACTCGCTCCCGAACCCGGGTCACTGGCGTGATGCGAGGTGTGGCATCCAGCGCCACCTGGCCGACCCCTAGCCAGCAATGTTGTAATGTCTTTAATGATGAGATGGCCATGCGAAAATTAGCTACCTTCTCCAGAATTACCCACTTTGTGACTCATACTACCCAGACATTCCTTGACAGCTGGTCACTCTTTTTTACAGTTCTTATAAGACAGGCCTAACTCCCAAGTGGGCACTCAGAGCAAGGACCTCCTTAAGCCTCCCTGAAGAGCTGTCCTGTGTCTGTTTGCCACCTTACTTCATAGACTGTGTCAGATATTGACAATAAGGCACACTTACCCATGACAGCCTCCCTTTGGGGGGATCTCACAGGATAGTATCCCTTCTTTGCCCAAAGATAATACTCCTGAGGATATAAAGGTTAATAGACAGCAATATTTTGTCTATGTGGCTGATATTCTCATAGCAGTTCCTTTTAATGTATTTGCAGAGTAGCAGTTAGCTGCTAAATGCAACACTATATAGACCAGATATCATATTTACTGTCTCAGCATGTATATCTCATTGCAATGACTCCACTGTATGGATGCAGGTTATAACTTCATAGCTCAATGAAAATAACTGAAAAATAGAAAATGGCTTATTCAGAGCACTCCTGCCTGTACTCCAAGAGCAGCTGGAGGCACTGATGCTGGTTGTGTAACTATCGGTTTACTATTTCTCACATTTTATAGAAAGATAGATAGATAGATAGATAGATAGATAGATAGATAGATAGATAGATAGATAGATAGATAGATCTTCTATCAATCAATCTGTCTGTCTATCTATCTATCTATCTATCTATCTATCTATCTATCTATCTATCTATCTATCTATCTATCTATCTATCTATCTATCTATCTCTATAGATTCTTTGCACAGAACTGTGTTAATGCACCAGTTAGGGTTCAACATAATACTACAAGAGTAGGAAAAAGTGGTGTCAGCCAATTCACGGAGCACCGGATCATGGGTGAAATTCCACACTTTGCACACAAACTTCCTTGCCTGTAGTAGTGGGTTCCCCCTCCCCCACCCTCCACAAAGATATAAATCCCTGGTGTGTAGTGGTTTCACTTCCCCCTGCTGATTGCCAGCCACAATGTAAAAAAAAAATATTTTTTTATTAAATCCCTGGTGTCCAGTGCCCCCCCCGGCCGATCACTGGCCACAGTGTAATAATTAAATGCCTGGTGTCTAGTGGTCCCCCCAGACCACTGACCACCAGCCACAAAGTTAAAAACATATGTATATTTAATTAAATCCCTGGTGTCTAGGGGCCCCCCATCCTTCAAGGAGTGCTCCACCCACTCCCTCCCCCTCCCGGCCATGGAGGTGAGTTGAGGGCAGTGCGTGGCCCGCTGGGTCGGGTGGGGGCAAGGTGATGGAGCACTCCTGATGGGGTGTGGGGATGGGGGTCCACTAGACACCAGGGATTTAATTTAAAATATATATTTATTTTTACATTGTGGCCAACTGGCTAGTGATCGATAGGGTGAGGGGAGCCACTAGACACCTGGTATTTATACATATTCTTTAAATATTCAATTATAAAAGCATTGTATCCAGCGATCAGTGGGGGGGCTCTAGACACTAGGGAATGGGATTTAAAATATATATCTTTTCACACTGGGGCCAGTGATCAGTGGGGGGGGGGGCATTAGACACCAGGGATTTTTCTTCTTGCTTTGGGGGTTTTTAAGTGCAGTTTGCACTTTAAAAAGCACGAAAGCATGGCAAAGTTATAAATGGCGAATTATCGCTTCAGGGGACAACTTCACAAATTGATCCGCAGAGGCAAATTTGTTGACTTTGCGGATAATTTGCAGGTCAAGTAAAACTTCACTGCATCTCTATGCACACCACATGACATACACTCACTTGTTGCTGCAGATACAAATCCAGAATACTTAAATAGCAACACTACTTTTGTGTGGAGAAGCACAGGCTCCTGCAACCACAAACACAACTCTCTTCCCCATATACACCACTGCTGTCTTTACCGTCTCTATTTCACCCCTTTCACATAGAAGTAATTTCCACTTCCTATCCTTCATTGCCAAGTACTGGTTTGGGCTACTTCCTCCCTACCTCTCCTCCTGCCTTACCCCTGCATCTTCTTCCTTGTACTCGCTACACGTCAGAGATCTCTACTCTTTATCAATCCCACATTCCTACTCAACTGCTGTCCAGTCTGCTTTCTCTTACCACCTCCCTCTCCTTTGGAATAAACTTTCTCCCAACCTCCAAAACTCTTCCTCATACCTTTTCTTTAAAAAATGCATTTGCCTCCTTCCAGAACCACTCTGCACCTGTACTTCCTCCTCCTTTGCTCTGTCCCTCCCCTACCTCTTCTCCTTCTCTTACTGCAGTGACCCATGCAGCAGAGTTAACCCCTAATGTCTCCCCTCCCCAAATCTTTCCTAAGTAACTGAGACCCATCCTCCCTTATGCGTGCACAAAATATTGCCATTACTGTACTTGAATGATTGTCTGTGTATTACCACATTGCTTATGCCTTGTAATAAATCACTGCTTGCATTGTTACTTCTTAACTTGTACTTAAATTTGTATCTCCTTTTTATGTTTTCCATTGCCCATATCCCCAGGTTGCACTTGGAAACGAGCCTCAGCTGAGTGAGCCCTTCCTGGTCACCAAATTTTAAATAAATGAATACAAATCCATGATATCCATATTAAAAGAGTTATTTTGTATTCAGAAGTGTATGCCTCTATGGAGGCATGTGCTTCTGTAGCCTCATATACTCATGCACACTGCATGACATACACACACTTGATAGGTCTGCGCTTCTGCAGCCACAGGTATAAGACATACACACCAACTTCTGGCCTGTGCTTATGTTGCCACAGATGGATACTACCTCCACTCTCACCCTCCCCATGTGCCTAAAGGTTTCAGGTGTCTTTTTCAGCTCCTTCTAGAGACATGGGTTCCACTCCTGCACTTATCACTATCTGGTGACATAGAGCTAAACCCTGACCCCACCACCGTTGCAAGTGCTGTCAATTTCTCTTAAGGATTCTCCACTAAGGGTGTTAAAATTGCCCACATTGAATACAAGAAGCTTGCCAGCCAAATTTCCTGAACTGGAAGTGTGGGTCACACTACACTCCCCTGACATATTGGGGCTAACTGAAACTTGGCTTAGGCCTGACATTCCTGATGCTATGTATAATCTAAATGGCTATAACCTTATTTATTATATTTGACTGCTCCTCCAAATGGAGGGAAGGTGGGGTTACCTTCTATTATAAAGTGCATCTCAATGTCACTGTTCAACACTCTGGGTTAATCAGCTCCTGTGAAACCTTGCACACTGTACTGGTATTAGGTGGTGCAAAGAGACTCAACCTGATATGTGCCTATGACCCACTGAAGAGTGCTCTCTCTGGGTTTAACAATATTATGGACTATCTTTCTACTCTAAAGGGTAAATCTGAAGTCATTCTACTGGGTGACGTCAACCTGAACTGGTCTGGGAGCAACTCTGGTATGTACACTGAAGCCCTCACGAAACTTCTCACAACTGATGACTGGACCGACTAGAATCTCTGACAACAGCACTCATCAATCTCTATTGGACTGGATTGTTACCAATAGAGCAAATAGGATCATTGCTGCAGACACATTCCCAGATTCTAGTAGTGATCATTTGCCAACTTTCTGTATCTGGAATGGGCACTGTCCCAAAACACCCCCTCCCAAGGAAATACAGTTTTGAGATTTTGCTAAGCTAAACTTAACAGCACTTCAATCTGATGTGAGAAGCATTGACTTGTCTCCAATCTATCTCACAAGTGATGTTGAGATGGCCCTTGACTACCTGATAACTTAACTACTTTTTCTCCAGGACTTAGATGTTCCCCTAAAGAGGAGGAGAATACAGGGCTCTGAAACAAGATGGCTGCATAGTGAACTCCTGGCTTCTATGAGAAGAAGGGACAAGGCCTGAGCCTCTGCTAAGAAGTCACCTCAGTAGCCAGTGGACTGGGCTAGGTACAAAATCCTGAGGAATGCCTGTAAAAAAGACATACAGAAGGCCAAAAGGGAATATAGTAATAAACTTCTCAAATCCTCTGCAAGGGATGCCTGGGGGTTTTGGAATCACATTAAAACTTTTATGGGACAAGGGCCCAAGCCATCTATAATGGAAATGACACTGAATGATGTTAACTGCAACAAGTTAGTCACGATTGCAAATGCTCTTAATGCCCACTTCTCAGACCTCTTTGCATACCTGGAAAATTCAGATCAGTCCCCTGTACTCACTGATTGTAATGATGTGCCTACCTGAACACCCTTTAACCTAAGGATGGTAATTTCTGTGGAAGTGCTGCCACTTCTTAAAGCTATCCCTGCCCACAGATCTGCAGGGCCTGAGGGTTTACTGCCTAAGTTATTCAAATCAGTCACACCTCCCCTTGCTGCCCCAATTGTGAACATTTTCAGCTTATCTATTAAAACCCAGACGGTGCCAACTTTATGGAAAATCGCTTGAGTGGACCATGTTCATAAGAAAGGGGACACAAACAACATGGACAATTACCAACCAATTGCCATTCTCTCTACTCATAACAAACTACTTGCGAAGGTTGGTGCCATCCAGGTCACTGAATATCTCCATCTAAACAAGCTCCTATCCCCGGCTCAGTATGGTTTCCGATCAGGGCACAGTACAACAACCATGCTATTCAATTCTCTAATGATGTCTTAATGACAATGGATAAGGATATGTTCACAGGGGCCATTTTTATTGATTGTACAAAAGCATTCAATCTTGTAGATCCCCCACTACTGCTATCCAAGTTGTCTTCACTTGGCTTCTCCCAGGATGCTACCACTTGGTTTGAGAGCTACCTCTCTAGAAGAAAGCAATTTGTTCAAATAGGAACTGCAATCTCTGACCTTGCCCCTACCCTTGTCAGAGCTCCCCAGGGATCTATCCTTGCCCCCTCATTTTTACTCTTTTTATTAACAATCTGCCCACTCTGCCCTATTCTTTCTCTAGAATACTCTATGCGGATGACATTGTACTTTACTTGAGTGCCAAAGACTTGCCCTCCATAAATGCCAATCTTCAATATGATTTTGACTGTCTACAAGCATGGCTGCTACTAAACAAGCCCCTTCTAAACTCTAAAGAAAATGGCAGCCATGCTTTTTGGAACCACACCTAGAATAAAATCCTGTACCTCTGCCCTCTCAATCCACGGTCCAGAAGCCTCCCTCCTGGAGATGGTCAACTCATTCAGGTACTCAGGGTCACACTTGACCCATCTTTTGATTTCACCCTTCACATTGCAGCCACGTGTAAGGTAGTTAATATAAAACTGGGGCTGGCCTTTAAAATCAAGTCCTCCCTCAATTCTGCTGCCAGGCTTGCTATAGCTCAAGATATACTCTGCCCTTATCTTACATATGGCTCTGTGGCCTATCTTGATGTGAGCAAATACACTTTCCAAAAATGGAGCACATGCTACAATAGCATATGCTGATTTGCATACTCTGCACCCTGACTAACTCATTACTGCCAACTCTACTTCTGTCTAGGCTGGCTCTCCCCATTATCACATTGACTCTATACTGCTGGCTGTCTGATTGACAACATAGTCAGAATTGCAGCTCCAGAGTGCCTTTCCAATATGTTAAACCATCCCATTCTAGCTTAACTCCTGAGATCTTCTGAACAATTTCCTCTTGAAATTCCTAGAAGTTCCACAAAAAAGGGGGAACTTTCCTTTGTGATATCTGCACCCAAAACTTGGAACTCCCTTCCTCTAAATGTCAAACTCTCCAAATTCCATCAAGCTTTTAAAAAGGGTCTCCGATCAGTGGTGGAGCTGGGGGGGGGGCTGGGGGGGTGGTCGCCCCTCCTGGTTCCCCAGTGTGAATAGTGGCACCCTGCCACCAACTTTATTCACTGTTTAGTGCCCATTGTGGAGCCTGTGATTGACTGAATGGCCATCCCTGGCTCCCAAACATTCCTAAACTTGGCTCAGCCACTGTGTCTGATCCTTCCTTAGGGACTCTGATATTTGCTCCTGCTCTGACATTCTTGTGCCTCCCAGCTAGTTGCTAGATCTGTTCCACTAAATGGCACTTGCTCTCATATCTGCACTTCTGTCACCTGCCTGAGTACTGCCGCCTCAATATTATAACAAAATGTTATTTGACCCACCGAATAGACTGTCTTATGGACCCACTGCTGCATAAGTCAGTTTGTGACTTGGATACTGTACTCCTGCCAGTACCACCACATGCCACGTTTCCTGGTTGTTGCCTGAAAATAGTTAGCATTCTTGTCTAGTGCACTTAATTAATGTATTTTTCTGTTCTTCTTGCCATTATAACTGTCTTTTTTTCTAATTGTAAACACTGCTTTGTTGTTCAAAATGTGCTTAATTCCTGTTGTGATATGCCCATTGTATTTCCTGTCTGTATAATGTTCCATTGTTTGTAACTCTCTCAGATTGTACCTAAAAATAGGCAACATTCTTGTCTAGTGCACTTACCTGGTAAACAAAAAATAAATAAATAAATCCATGAAGGTAGTACATCACTGCATCTGTGTCATCGGGAACAGCTGTATGTTGTTTGTCTTACTTGAGCCTGGCTCTCTGTGGTTGCTTGTGTGGTGTTGTCCTTTTGCCACTTTGTTCGGGGGGGTTAGGGTTGGAAACCTTAATGCCACATTTCCCTACTTTTGCTGCATTAAGTTTAACACTAAGTGATGTATTAATGCAGTTGCTTTGCAAAGAATTTTCTTTCTTTTCAAGATAGTAGAATCATATCCTCCTTCACTCAGGTCCTGAACAGATGCAGATATATTGTACAGGGCCATCTGGGCCCTGTATGAGGAAGACTCCATCTGCCTATAGAAGTGCAAGGCCCTGCTGGCTCTGCACCTCCATGCACCCACGGATGTTAAGAATGCATAGGGATCTGAAGATGAGACTTATGGAAGAAGAAATTGGGGAGGCAGTAACTGACCCCCCCAAGGTAAAGTAGGAAGTAGAGAGAACCTGAGGGGAAAGAATTACCTCAGGGTGCAAATTAATAAAAGAAGCAGGGTGCTAGAAATGAAGTGGAATGGAAATGGGAAAAGTAAAAACAGAGGGGAGATGGAAAAAGGGAAAAAGGAAGAAGAGGGGAAATAATCAGAGTGGTAGCAAAATCTGGAAGGTCATGTGTGTGAATGCTAGAAGTCTAGAAAATAAGATTCTTGATATAGAGGCCATCATAGCAGATGCTGACCTGGATACAGTGGCGGTTACTTAGTCATAGCACACTGAAAACCATGACTGGGACTTGGCAACACCAGGCTATACTCTGTTCAGGATGGACAGGGTGGAAACACAAGGAGGGTGTGTGGTGCTTCATGTGAGGGAAAGCATAAAAGTGACAGAATACAGGGAATATGAGGGGGCAGAGGTACTGTGGGTAACCCTGGAGAAGGGGAACAATGTCACTATTTGCACTGGTGTGATCTACAGACCTCCAGCACAGGGTGAGGATGGCATTAGATAAGGTACTGGTAGAAGATATTAGCAAGATGGCAGAAAAGGGGCAGGTGCTGATAATGGGGGACTTCAATCTGTCAGATGTAAATTGAAGCTTCCCAGATGTGGCTTCAAGTAGAAGCATGGACATCCTGGATTCTCTGTAGGGGGCATTCCTCAGCCAACTAATCAGCAAACTGCCTTGTGATAGGGCAATCCTGGACCCGGTACTCACTAACAGGGACAGTGCTATAGACGTCAAGGTGGGAGGTCATCTGGGGACCAGTGATACCTTTACAGTGTGGTTCAATGTAAGGACAGCTGCAGAATCAAACCACACAAGGGAGTGGGTCCTGGACTTCAGGTGGGCAGACTTTTTAAAGATGGATAAATACCTGAGGGATGACCTGGTGGTGGGAGATGACCTTGGTGGGGTGGAGGAACAGTGGGAGAAACTAAAAGAGGACACAGTGAAAGCAACAAACTTCTGTGTCAAACAAGTGAGTAAAAGTAAGATGAAAAGGAGACCACTATGGT
Organism: Neoceratodus forsteri; assembly: GCA_016271365.2. Classification (NCBI taxonomy): domain Eukaryota; kingdom Metazoa; phylum Chordata; order Ceratodontiformes; family Ceratodontidae; genus Neoceratodus; species Neoceratodus forsteri. Next base: position 847,033,839 of record CM028135.1, on the reverse strand, counting down.
TCTTGAAAGGGGTGGCTGAAAAGGTAAAGGATAAAATGGTGGCATTAGAAACATGGAAACATAGTCTTTGACAGCAGATAAGGACCACTTGACCCACCCAGTCTGCCCATTTCCCTACCTATTGGATAAGCTGCTGATCCTAGTTAACCAATAGGCTTCTTCTTCTTTTTATTTATTTATTTATTGAAAAGTTTCACCTAGAGGGCACATTGAACAACAAGTTGCTTGTCTCATGGTGCGACTTGGGAGGAAGGGGTTAAATAGGGTTGTGAAGGATGATCAGTTACAATAGTATGTGGGTAGTACAAACAATACAACATTATAAGATTATGCAACAGTTGGAACACAAGGTATTGTACAATAAACAGTAGTGGAACATTGGGTAAGTTACAATACATGTCCAAAATCATACAAAAGAACATATAAACATACGAAACAGTAATAATGCAACAGAACTATTATAGTGCATGAGTGTACTAGGAGCAGGATCGAGGTAGTACACAAGTGCCATTGGAGTAAAAAGGATGGGGTAGGTTGTGCACATGAGTGAACCAGAAGGGCAGGTGGAGAAGAGAAGGGGAGAGGCAAGAACTGAATATGAGAAGGGGTAGCCATTTCCTAATTCCCCCTTCAGGATGTTGAGAACCCTGCCAGGGGGGCAGGGTAGGAAGGCAGAAACTAGGGATAGGTATTAAGGAGGGTTAAAGCAGGAACAGCTGAGGGAGAGGTAATTTTGTAGGGCAGAGGTAAGGCAGTAGTTGGAGGAGGAGTGTCGTATTTCAGGGGGGAGGGAGTTTCAAATTTTACGAAAGCAATGGGTGAAACCAGTTTGACTGATGAGGGTGGAGTGGTGAGGGACCATCAAGGTGTGGGTGTCATTAGATCTGAGAGAGTGGGTGGGGGAGGTGGAGTGGAGAGACAAGATGAGAGATAGGAGGGGAGCACTCCAAACCAGAATTTGGAGGTTAGTTTGGCATAGTGTGAGATGCATGTGTGAGATAGTGGAAGGAAGGTTAGAGAGCGATAGAGTTCACAGTGGTGAGAGCAGGAAGGGGAGTCAAGAGCAAAGCAGCAGAAAGAGTTAAACAGAGTGTCCAACTTGATCAGGGAAGATTTGGGAACAGCAACTTAGACTATGCCACAGTAGTTAAAGATGGGGAGTATCATCTTCTGTACAATTTCACACCTCGCAGTCAGTGGGATGCAACTATTATTCCTGTACAGAGCACCAAGCTTGGGGTGTAGTTTCTTCAAGATAGCATCAATATGCACAGATAAGTTGAGGTGCTGGTCCAGCCAAACCCCCAGATATCTAAATGAGGAGGTGTCCTCCAGGATGGTCCCATCAAGGGCATGGAAGGTGGGTAGAGCCAGAAGCCTAGAGAGTCTCTGCCTGGTGCCAAAGGTCATTGAGACTGTCTTCTTGGCATTTAGAAAAAGCTGGTGAGAAACAAACCAGAGCTGAACTTGGTTGAAGTCATGCTGTAAGCTGGTTTCCACAGCAGCAAGGTTTTAACCAGAATTGTAAAAGACAGTATTGTCAGCGTACATGTGGATAGATGAGGATGAGCAGTCTGTGGGAAGATCATTAAGGAAAATGGAGAAGAGTAAGGGACCAAGCACTGAGCCCGGAGGGACACCAGTGTTGATGGGGAGTGGAGGGGAGATGGAATCAAGGATTCTCACCGATTGGGTCCTAACCCCCATCAGATTTGTCTTATGTCTGTCCCATGCATTCTTGAACTATCCCACTGTTTTTGACCCCACAACCTCCTCAGGAAGCCTTTCCATGCATCCACCACTCCTCTGGTGTTCAGACAATATAAGATTATACAGAAGCAGGTGGATAGGGAGGTATCAGGGGAAACAGAGAAGCAGGGAAAGCAGTAAGGAGCACAAAGGCACAAACTGAAGACAGAATAACCTAAAAGGTAATGAAAGTGGACATTGTTTGGTATGTGTGTGTAAAGAGAAAGATCAGGGCAGGGACTGTAAAGTTAAAAAGGGATGGGGGGACAGCGAAAAAGCAGACATCCTGAACAAATACTTTTGTTCAGTGATCACAGTGAAAGGTGAAGGGGAGCAGCCACAAAAAAAATAACAGGAGCTCTGACGGAAGGGAGATGGACACTAGTTCTTTTTCAGAAGAGAGTGTACTAAAAGAACTCACTAATCTGAAAGTGAACAAAGCACTGAGACCAGATGGGGTACATCCTAGGATATAGAGGGAGCTAAGGAAGTTACTGGCTGCACCTCTGAGAGGCTTATTTAACAGCTCACTGGAAACAGGAGGGGTTCTTGAGGACTGGAGGAAGGCAGATATAGTCTCACTTCACAAACATGGCAGCAGGGAGTATACTGGCAATTATGAACCGGCGATCGTAAATGGAGCAACCTGATTGGCCGAGAGGGTTTCGAAGCCGTGATGATATCGGGCTACATCATCACGGCTTCGGAAAACCTCCGGCCACCAGCCTGCTCACCGCCAGCACAATGTTCTCCACCGACCTCCACTAAAACTAACAGGAAAAAAAACACATCCTCACACCTGCCCCCCCCCCATACCTCGCACTAAGCAGACGCGCTATAAACAACAACAAAAAAAATCGTCTCCCTTTCATTCTGGCAACTGCTTGACTGGAGAGTGCCAAGTACTGCTCGTCTCACTGCCACGCTGCCTCGCGCCAAACGGCAAAATATACAACCCGCCTCCTCATGCTTTACCCTTACCTTGTGCTCCTCACAAGTATGGCACAAACTGATCTTCACCTCCTCAACAAAGAAAAAAATTTAACCCTGCGTGAGTAAACTAAACTTCCGGCGGGGGGTCAATACCACAACAATGAAGAGGACAACAAAATCCTCCTGCAACAGCACCACCTACTGGCCAAAACATGAAATACACAATTTTTTTTAAATGTCTACCTACACTCATATAAAAACAATATCAAAATATTTAAAAACTTTACTTTTTGCATTAAAGGCATAAAATATCAATTAATCCAGTTCATAATAGCAATAATGCACTCAGGAGGGTGTGGTATGTCATTGGGATATCGTCACTTCTGGTGGGTTGGGCCTTTTCGGCCTGCAGCCTGCGTGCCCAACCACCCGAGGCGTGATGATATCCCACGATATACCACACCCTGTCATGCATTATTGCTTAATTATATGATGTTTGTGGTAAGAAAGTTAATGGAATAACTGGTGAAGGATAGGATAATGGAATATTTTGATTCTAACGGATTACAAAACTCAAGACAGCTTGGATTTATGGGTTGGAGGTCATGTTAAATGAATCTGATAGAATTCTTTGATTGGGTGACCAAGGAGTTGGATCAGGGCTGAGCGGTTGATGTAGCCTGCCTAGATTTCAATAAGGCATTCAACACCATTCCATATAGGGGACTATTTAGCAAGCTGGGTAGATTAGGAGTGGGTCCAAAGGTGGTAAACTGGCTAAGAACTTGGTTAGGGGGTAGGTGATAGAGGGTGGTGATAAATGGAGTTCACTCTGAGAAGGGGAAAGTGAACAGAGGGGCATCTCGGGGATCAGTGTTGGGACCGGTGACATTACAGATGATCTGGAGGGGAAAGTTTGCCTCTTTGCAGAGGAAACTATAATCTGCAATGAGGTGGGCACTTTGGGGAAGGGAGGAGAAAGAATGAGCAGAGGCCTTAGAAAACCCAAGAAGTTGTCAAGAGTATGGCAGCTGGGTTTTAATGTGAAAAAGTGCAAAATAATGTAATTTGGGCACAGAAACTCAGGGTCAGAATACTAAATGAGAGGAGCATTACTGACATCAACCAAGAAGGTTTGAAACCTGGGATAATAATCTCTGATGACCTAAAGTTCACCAGGCAGTGCAACAAAGCAATTAGGAGGGCTAGTGGGATGCTGGGGTGTATATGGAGTGGTATCATCAACAGAAGGAAGAAGGTGGCATTGCCTCTGTATAGACTGTTGATAAGACCTCACTTAGTATACTGTGTGCAGTTCTGGAGGCTGTATCTCTGGAAGGATATAGTCAGAGCAGAGTCGGTCCAGAGGAGGGCAACTAAAACGGTGTGGGATCTGTATCAAAAGCCCTATGAGGAGAGAGACTAAAGGAACTCAATGTGTACACCCTGGAAGAGAGAAGGGGGATACGATAGAGACCTTTAAATACCTCAAGAGGGTAAATAAGGTACAAGAGGAAAGTATTTTTCAGAAAAAGAAGTGCAGAAAAACAAGTAGTCATGCTAAGAAGTTGGGGGATAGATTCAGGAGAGATGTCAGAAAGTACTTCTTCAAAGAATAAGTGATGGACTCTTGGAACAGCCTACCAGTCGATGTGGAGGGGTTGAAAATGGTGGATTCCAAGAATGCACAAGACACATCTACAGGAAAATGACATATGCAGATCTCAAAAACTGCACAAGCTGCCATTACAAAACTTTTCACATATTTAGGCCTTGCCTATTAGACAATGCATGCAACATTTTAGCTAGTTTCATCAAACAGTGCCAAAGCTATTAAGGTACAAAGTTTGGAGTTTAACATCAAACCTGCCAGTCAGCCCTAACTGTACTGGTGCTACCAATTCCTGGTCTTAAAGCTGTGGCTAAATAGGTCAAAGTCTAGTGAAGAAACTCAGCTAGGTGAGAGAAACCTCCTAATTATTGAAGCTGCCAAGAAAATATAAGACACTGCATAGTCCTAAGCCATGTAGAAAGGTTGATTAATTCTGTTGCTGATTAATTATACTGCACATAATAAACAGCCATGTTAGAGCACTGGACAGGAGAAAGTGCAAGAGGTAACAATGCTAGGCAGAATGTTCTCAACTGAAAACCAAACACAGGTCCCTCCCATTTACTGTCCTGCTGTTCTGCTCCATACTATCAATCCATATGAACAAACAGTTGTAACAAGATGGTGCTGAGCAGGGAAGGGATGTGGCCTAGCAAGGGGCTAAGAGATCAACAAGTCAATACCAGAAGAGTACCTACTGTAGTGCTGTGACGTCCCTCAGCAGTGTGGCTAAAATGCTGTTATACAGATTTGAAAATGTGTCCTGCATTCTATGGGCATATACGTGATGAAATCCTTATCAAGGTAAATATGATGTATGTATTTTTTTAAAATATCTCCTTGCCAAAGGGTCCAGTTGGAGCCCAAGAGGATGGCTGACCAGCTGGCACACATGTGTGGGTGTCAAGGCTATGAGTACAGAATTTGGGGCTCAGGAGGGAACCAGACACAGAAAACTGGTAGATGGGGCAACTGGGCCAAGGACCTGGGCCCCGGTTGCACTGCGACACAGACTTACTGAAGAATAGATGAAAGGAGAAAGGAAAAAAGGTGGGTGGTGCTGGTGGAAAGGTGAGGAAACACTGAGGATGTCATACTATGTTTCTGAGGCAGCATCATGCCAGCAGGTCTGGAGGAGCAGGAGGCTCTGGGCAAGGCCAGGGGAATTGCCAAAGAGATGAGCAGAAAGGGGAGAAGGAGGACGGATTAAAAAAGGGGGCAAAAGGAGTGAACTGGAAGAAGAGTCCAGAAAAACAAGCAGGACTATAGCCAGGAACACTGCTGGAGGTGAAGAGAAAGAGTGGACTAGGTAATCAACTGCTGGAGGGGAAGGGTGGGCTCTGTAGAGCATGGAGGGGATCCAGGGGACTACAGTAACAAAAGACCGGAATACATGCGAATGGAGAATGATAAAATTTGATTATTTAACCAGTTTCTTTATATTTTTTGGACTATGAGTGGAAGAAGGTGGTAAAGAGGGAATGATGTGGGACACCAGAAAAGAATGGGTGGGGGCCCAAAAGTGTTCCAATGAAGGGAAAGGGTGAGGGGGTACAAACTGCAAAGAAAGTGGGGAAGAAGGATGAGTGTTGCATAGGGGCTAGGTGTAGAGCTTAGTCAGTGGAAGTGCAGAGCTGCGGGCCAGGGGAAGGAAGGCCACAAAGCTTAACAGGAAAGGAGGCATGGGAGGGGAAGGGAGAGAGCTTAGGGAAGGTATGCCACATGGCCTACAGGAAGAATGAAGCTTACCTGAATGGCATTGAATATCTGTCATGGTATGCTGGAACAAAAAGACTGAGTACCTCTTTGTTCCTGCTTTGAAGGAGCAGAGGCTCACGTTGACTTGCAGCAGTGGTCCCAGCTGGCCCCCCTACCTATGACAATGAATGATTGAGCCAGCCATGGGTTACATCTGGCCAAAAGGCCAGTAATCACATTGTTCAGGGGACCAGGGCAAAGCTGTCCCCACTTTCTAGTGAGAGTCTGGGGTGGGGGGGGGCAATGTTTTCATTACTAATGTTCCTTTACCAACCATGAAACATCCGTCTCCCCGCTTTACCTGCTTACCAGGGAAATTTCTGCTGATTCTTTGCTACGAAAAAAATTAAGTTGGGAAGTGAACATTCTACCAGTGGAACTATGTAAAAGTTTGAATTCCTACATTCCATGGAAACAATCCGTCTGTTTAATGTGGGGAAACACAAAGATAAACAGGATGAGTAAAAGGGAAATAATATAAACAAAGAGGGAAATGTGGGAAAACACAGTTACATGGGCAGAGGCAGATCCAAACTACCTAAAGGATTTGTTAAAGTTCATAATTGCACACATATTTAAATCTGGGATGGGGGTTTTCAATCTTCAAGTTCAAGTTTTCTTTAATTTAAAAACAGGTAAATATGACAATCGAACAATTGAGCCAAAGCTAATTTTCAATGGCCTTCTGAAATAGTGTAAACTTTTGTATAAAAAGTGCAGTACATAACTGTACACTCTATCTCATTGGCCTAAAACAAGGCTAGTAAGACTTAATGATTTTTTTATAACATACACCATTGTTTATAAACTCCAGTGTTACACATTAATAAAGTTTATCTGGATTCGACAGTTACATTTTTAAAAAACTCTGTAATTTATAATGTAATTGTAAGAGACTATCACTGGGCTTCATAGTACACTACAGAAAATACTCCACACTCAAAGATGTTTTAGGAAGAAAAACAGGTGCCTATATGGCAACTGGAACTTAAGGTTAGCAAAATCTGAAACAGTCACCTAGTGACCTTACAAGTTGCAAAGTAGTCAGATCATTGCTTTAGGGTGCACAATGCTGGTTACCCACCAGTGTTCTTCCATAATGCACAAGGAAGAGTATTCCATATCTTGGGGCCTTTGAAAGTGAGAGGCAGTTCGCCAATGTTACTGTTAACCCATCAAACACAAAGGCATCAGCTAGTTTTAACCGTACTTTTAAGAAGCAATAAGAAAATAGTGCCTTAAAGGAGCACTGTCAACCACCTAAGGCCTCAAAGTGTCTTTAATTTAAATAAACAAGTTATGATTTCTCATTTTCTGTAGAGATTGCTAATGTGCAGTAGCTGGTAATTTGATTCTGATTCTTTTTTTCTTTTTAAAAGTAAAAAACAGACTGTCCACCATACTGGTGTTACCACACAAAAATGTGTTTTATTCACATTCTTTGATTAACTTTCATGACACCTTTTCCTGGACTTGGGAATGCCCATGGTATGCATTGAGAGGAGAGCAGACTATTGTATAATGAGTGGCTGCACCATTTAGGGGTGTTCCTAATGTTCAAAAAGTATACAATTTGAGCAGATGAAGGCTCTGAAGCAAAACAAAGTTGGATTGAATTGCACCATTCCCATGCATTTCAGTTCTACTAAGAAAGGAAGCAGATGAAACAACCAAGAAATTCTATGAGTTTTAGAGAAGGTAAATCATAAAATGCGGGTTTTCAGCTAAAAATATGATACAAAAAGGTTTGACAGTGCCCCTTTAATGTACTTTGGGATGTTTAGTTTAATACACTTATTGACTGCTGAGGGCTGGCCGGAGTTAAATGGGTGGAGCAAAAAACCACTCCCTCAACCAGGCCTTAAAATGCCCTCCTCCAGGCCAGTCTCATTCTTTTTTTCATTGCAGCCGGTGACTTCATTGGCTGTTCCTTTTTTCTTTTCTGTTCCCTCATTTGTTTTCCCTCCCCTTTCATTCTGTTGCCTCCAGCTGTCCCGTATTTCTCTCTCTCTCTTGATCTCCACTGCTTTTGTGTTACCGCCACTCGCTCGTGGCTGTTTGCCCATCTCCCCTCCTTGTTCCCCCCTTTTTCTCCTCATTTGCTTCCCCTCGCTCCTCTGTTCTGTCATCCCTGCTGCTTGCTTGGCTGTCTGGTCTTGCCTCCCACTTCCATATGTCCTCCCTGCTCCTCCAATTTTCTTTCTCCTCCATGTTGCCTCCCCCATCCCGTTTCTTTCCTCATCATGCCACTCGCTCTGCTGCTGTCCTCTTTCCTTCATCTTTGCTCTTGCCCCCCCCCCTTGCTGTGTGTCTCTTGGGTTTTGTCCTCCTGCCTGGCTATACCATCGGCAAGTGGCTTCCGCAGCCGGAGACAGCTCTTCCTGCTCATCCTCACCACTACCTTCACTAGAAGACTGTTCCAGGCATCCACAGTTTTTTCAATGAAGAAGTAATTCCTCACATTCCTCCTAAATTTCCCCCTTCCGACTTCATTGCATGTATCCAGGTTATCATGCATCTTCTCCTCTGAAAAATACTCCTCTTCTGTACCTTGTTCAGCCCCATGAGGTATTTATAGGTCTTTATCATATCCTCCCCCAGCTCCTCTCTTCAAAGGTGTACATCTTGATATCACTTAGCCTCTTCTCACAGGGATTCTGATGTGGCCCCTGTATCATTTTCATTACCCTCTTCTGGATATCCTCCACCCTGTCAATGTTCTTCTTCTTGAGATGTGGTCTCCAGAACTGGATACAGTACTCAATACGGGATCTCACTAATAACCTACACAGTGGCAACACCACCTTCTACCTTCTGCTGGCATGTCCCTTCCCTATTTACCCCCAGCATCCCACTAGCCCTACATACTGCCTTGTTGCACTGCCTTGCCACCTTGAGGTCATCAGATATAATTAGCCCCAGATCACTTTCCTGTTTGTGACCATCAATACCTCTCCCCCACACTATGCTCTGCCTCTGGGTTTCTGTCCCCTAGGTGCATGGCGTTGCACTTTTTCTCACTGAAACCCAGCTTCCATATGCTTGACCACTCCTCAAGTTTGATCAGATCACTGCACATTCAGGCTACCCCCTCTGGAATGTCCACTCTACTGTAGATTTTGGTGCCATCTTCAAAGAAGCATACCTTCCCTTCTAGCTTCTCTGTAACATCACTTATAAAGGCATTATAGAAGACTGTTCCCAATACTGAGTCCTAAGGTATCCCACTGGTCACTTTTCCTTCCCTGACTGAATTCCATTTACCACTACCCCTTTCTCAAGTGAATTCCTTTTACCACCACTCTCTGTCTCCTATTTATCGACCAATTTCATGCCCGATTTACCACCATAGGACCCACCACAAATCTGTCCTAATGAACCTTCTATGTGTTATGGTGTCTAAGTTCTTGCTGAAGTCTAAGAAGGCGACCTCCACCTCCCCATCTTAATGTATTTCCCTGGTCACACGGTCAAATAAATCGATACTCCACAGTCCTTTCCTTCAACAGTGACTCCATTAGTTTCCTTACCACTGATGTCAGACTGACCAGCCTATAGTTGTCTGCCACCTCCCTGCTATCACTTTCATGAAGTGGGGCTACATCTACCCTCCTCCAGTCCTCTGAAACCACTTCTGTTTCCAGGAGATTTTGAATAGGTCTGTCAGAAGTGCAGCTAGTACCTCCTTGAGATCCCTCAACACCCTAGTGGTTACCCTGTCTGTCCCTATAGCTTTGTCCACTTTCAGATTTGCAAGTCCTTTCAGTACCATCTCCTCTGCAAATGGACTTGTGCCTACCTCCCTCCCCCAGTGTTCCTGCTGTTTTTATGTGGTCCACTCCACTCCCCTTCCCCTTCCACTTCCACTATGAAGATTGAACAAAAATATCTTCAGGATATCTACTTTTTCCTGGTCCTCCTCTGCACAGTCTCCCCCTGCCTTTTTTTAATCTCATGATCACTCCTGTTGTCTTCTTCTTTTCATGAATGTATCTAAAAAAGGTCTTGTCCTCTTTAGTTACCCCTTTGGCTAACCTTTCCTCAGTTTGCACCTTTTCTCTCCTCATTGCTTTCCCTGCTTCCCTCTGCCTTTCCTGGTACACATCTCTACTGTCTTCCCTTTTCATCTCTTTGTACCTCCTGAATGCTACCCTTCTAGCCTTAATATTTTCAGCTACTTCTCTTGAGAACCTTAGCAGTCTCTTTTTTCTTTTGCTTTTGTTCACTTCTTTTGCACAGAGGTTTGTTGCCTTCATTATGCTGTCCCTTAATTTAGTTCATTGTTGTTCCACACCTCCTTGGCTATTTCCACCTACAAGGTCATCTCTGAGGCATTCACCAATTTTTTTAAAATCTTCCCTCCTGAAGTCCAGGGCCCTCATTCATGTGTGGCTTGCTTCTGCTGCACTGCTTATACTAACTCACACTGTACAGTGATCACTGGTCCCTAGGTGACCTCTCAACTTGACATCTGCAATACTGTCCCCATCAGTGAGCACCAGGTCCTATATTTCCCTATCATGAGTTGATTCCCTGACCAGTTACATAAGAAATGGCCCCTTGCAAGGAGTCTAGGATGGCCCTGCTTCTAGCTGAGGCCATGGCTGGAAGGCTGCAATCTATATCTAGCAGACTGAAATCCCCAATGAGCAGCACCTCCACTTTTCCAGCCACTGTGCTAATGGCTTCCTCCAGTGTCTTGTTCAGTTCATCCGCCTGTGTTGCAGGTGTGTAGATCACCCCACTGCAAATAGAGGCACTGGCTCCTGTCTCCAGGCTAACTCACAGTACCTGAGACATGAGGAAAAAACCAGTGTACAAAAAGCTCACTGTACAAATTGATATTGCTTTATTTAAATTTTATGGAAAATCACACACGGGTACTAGCTGTGTGGCTACACCCTCCCCCCAATGGAGAGGCAGCATGGCTCAAAGTGCTGGGATCAGTGGCTAGTACCTGTGGGTAATTTTCCATGAAATTTAAATACAATTATAGTAATCTGTACAGTAAGCTTTGTGTGAGCTGTTTTTTCCTTGTACCTCTGCTATATTTGTGCTCCATAATGCCAGTGACACTGTGACTCTACCTGGTGAGTCACATTGTCTTGGTAACCCACAGTACCTCCAATCCCTCCTCACCCTAGTTTCCTTGCACTTGTGTTGCTTTGCTACTCTCCCTTACATACAATACCACCCCTCCTTCCTTCCTCCCCAACCTACCCTGCCTGAACTGACTAAAGCCAGGTATGGCCATGTCCCAGTCATTGTTCCCTGTCCAGCATGGCTCAGTAATTGTCCACAATATACAGGGAAGCTTCCACCATGATGGCCTCCAGGTCCAGAGCATTTTTTCCAAGACTCCTTGCATTTGCACACATGGCCTTTCACATCTTTTTAACATCCTTCCCACAGACCCCCTTCTATCCCTTTTTCCTCATCTCCTTTTACCCAATCTTTTTACAGCTTTTGTTCACTTTGTCCACTACCCTTCTGCTGTTTTCTTTGTCCTGCTCCCTGGGGTGTTCTCCTTCCCTCAGGTGCTCACTGTTTCTTGTTTTAGTTTTGGGGGGCAGTTCATACCTTCCTTTTTACTTCTGCCTCCTCCCTCAGCTAGTTTAAATGTTCATCAAAGTAACATTTAAATAGAGCCATGTGAAATATAAAATTGTGCCTGCAGAATGCCTGAGGAATTACCATTCCAATTCCACAGAATGTTGCTGAATTTTCATGAAAATTCTGTAGAATTTTGACAAATTTTAAATTTTAGATATTTTGATCTAGTTTTCAAAGTGCATATCCAAATAATAGCAAATTTGTCAGGCATACAGAAACTAATATAGAGAAAAGAATGTAATACTCTTGGATCAAATGATGCTTGAAATTTTATTATAACTTCACTACATGTTTTAGAGTATCTACATCACTTCAGATGGAAAAACAGCATATACCAGGAATACAATCTACAGAAACTAATGGCTTGCATAAGTGCATCAAATTTCAGACTCCTAGACTGAAAGGGGTCTGAGTTATAGGTGGTCAAACTTTTAACCAAAATTACATTTTTCAGTTTTTTCAATCTTATTTTAAAAATTCTTATCTAAATTTTTCCACAGTTTTAAGATTTGGAGAAACATGCAACATGGGCATATGCACCAAGTCTTAAGTCTCAAGCTCTAAAGAAGGATGTTCTATAGGTAGCCAAACATTTTGCCAGAATTTAGATTTTATTTTAAAAGCAATCATCGCAGTGTTATAACATTTTGCAGGTATATGCGTTATTACTACACTACAGGGGTATGATAGTGCCCCATAGTTAAGGTTGTGTAGACAGTTTTATGTTAACTTAAAAACATTGTACCTTAATAACTTTGGCATTTATTGATGAAATAACTTGAATTGTGACATGCATGGTCACCCTGTAAATATCTCAAGATGTTAAATGTTTTGTGACAGTATCTTGTATGGTTTTTGAGATATAAAGTGGGAAAAAACAGAAAGAAAAAAAAAAACACTTATTTTCCCATTGGTTAACATGGGAGTTTTTACTGTCATCTACCGATCAGAGGGAATACAATTTTTACATGACATTATCAGGGATGATGTGGGCAGTGCCAAGGGTGTGCCTTTTTATAGTTTGGTGAAAAGAAATTTCACCATTTTTAAAATTATAAAGAATTTTGTGATAACCGCCAGACAGGCAGGTTATTGAAAACCGTTCAAACTGTTAATTGTTAAGGCTTTACTGTTTCTGCTCAGAAAAGTACTGTTTGTTCTTCCACCAGCTTGTTTTTTCCTCCTTTTAAAATTGTACTTCTAAAGAAATCCTACTTGTTTATGAATAACCAAGACCTGTATTTAGGTGTCAGTCACACGCTTATCAACATAATTTTATTATTATTTAAAAATATTCAGGTGAAATATGTGATTTTGGGGCAAGAGTCATATCGCCGGTCACTCACATTATAAGGATCAATTGATCAGAAGAAAATCATTCACAGCTCTTTACAGTTTGAACTTTACTGTTCGAATAGAAAAGACTATGAACAGTAAAGTTCCATGACAGATCAAACTGTTATAGCTCCCTGATATCTAGTGGAACCCCCACCTGCAAATTTCCATCCCCTGAATAAAAGAATATGCCTCCCTCATTTGTGTCCCTAGCTGAAATCAGTTTGGAATATGGAATGGAGAAGAATTGGATCAACTGCACTCCCCCATCCATTTCCATGGCTGAAATAAGTTTGGAAGAATGACTGGAGAATAACTACACCAATGGAGTGGAGTCTGTGGAGCAGAGAGCCAAGGAGAAGAAATTTGATGTGGCATTGGGCAACCAGTAATGGTAGCAGCTCTAGAACTCAGAGTCAGGACAGAAAAGAGCCATCTTGAAAATAGGACTTGTCCTAATGTGAAAATCTACCATCTACTATCCTGTATAAAAATAAAGATTTTGCTACTACTAGAGTGGAGACTGAAGTGTAGAATCAGGCAGCACTGCACTGATCCGGATGTTGGACTGCACTGTACTGCTATTTGTCTACCTGCCTGCAGCCAAAATTCTTAAGTTTGCTGTTTACCATTTTCTGACTCACTTTACAACTACAAGAGAATTGTACAGGTATGTGTTTAGTTAAAGTGGGTCATGGGACAGGTGATACCATCTTAATCCAGCTTTAAAGAAATGCAGTAACAGGGCTGATCAAGAGTGACACAACTGTATCACATTCTGAGCCTTACATCTGCCTGCAGTGGTATATCATCTGAGTGTGGTCATGACAGTAGCTATAGGACAGCTGTTCCTACAGTATAGAGTGCAGCTTTATGCCAGGGCAACAAACTGGTAACCTTCAGCATCCTGACACAATGTCATCCCCATTGGCACAACATGCATTATCAATGCACATCATGGTAGATTTCAATGTGTGACTGCTGATATGTTGTATTCCTTTACATTGTGCCACTGTGACATGGAACAGTATGCTGACTCAGATGTTTTAGGTGTGTCAGAATGGATTGTAAGTGTGTACCAGCCTGCTGTAGTGCATAATAAGTATAATCAGCCAGAAGTCATGAAACACTCCCTTAAGTATAAACAGGACTCCAAACAAAATAAGGCAACAAAACTTTCCCGATTATTTAGCAGATAGCCATGGCAGGGGAGAAATACAAAAACACCTGAATATTGAAAAAGCTTATCCAGGTGAAATGTCAGGTGTTTTTGTGTTTCTCCCCTGCTATGGATATCTGCTGAATAAACAGGAAAGTTTTGTTGCCTTACTTTGTTTGGACTCCTGTTTATAGAAACACAGTAATATAGACTTTGGTGGCAGATAAGGACCGCTTGGCCCACCCAGTCTGCCCATTTCCCTGTTTATCAGATAAGCTGCAAATCTTAGTTAACCAACAGCCTACTTCTTCCTAACCCACACCAGGATTGCCTTATGTCTGTCCCATGCATTCTTGAATTCCCCACTGTTTTTTTATTAATACTGAAGGGTGAGTGCCGTGACTTCTGGCTGATTGAACTGTGTCTCTGTCACTTGGCACCCAAGTTTACCTGAGTGGTTCCGCCTACAAACTGCATAATAAGTGTCACCCCCCAGTCTAACCATCATGACAGATGTCAATTATACCATTGGTCAACAATATAGGTTATGACTTAGTGTGTCTACTATAATGTACCATTAACAGTCAGCAATATAAATGTTTTTTCAGTGTCTTTAAACATGTACAAGGTATAATGCAACCCACAAAACTAAAATGTCCACAAATCTGATAACAGTATGGCAGCATTGCCTGTCATGACAGAGATATTGTGACTTTGCACAAACATGGATATTCTCCAGGGTGCATGTACAAGTACCATCATATACTTACAGTATGGAAGGTACACAACACCAGTGTTGAGCAGAAGAGGTCATTGTCTAAGAAAAGCACTGCTCTTGTTGCCACAACTGCATCCATAGTAAAAGATCAGTACAGCAAACTAGCATCACTTGATAACCATGTGGAGGTTGCCAAGAAAGAGGAGTGATTGGACGACAGTGGGCTCAGGGAGGGTGAGGGTGGTGTAACAGAGGCACATCCCTCCATTTGTACCTCTCCACAATTCATATACCATTCTGGCAGAGTGTGGTTCCTCTATGGAGGCACCCACAGTCGAGACCAAGGAGGATGCTGGGGACCTCCACAAAGGAAACCCACAGGAGGGTAGCATGGGACCCCACAGGGGAAGGCAACAACTCCTAGTGGGGGACTCCATTGTTAGGAAGGTAGAACTGCGGGGAAGGGAAGTAAGTGCCTTTCTGGCGCCATGGCTTGGAGGGACAGGAACAGATTCCTCAGGAGCACAGGAGCAGCTGCACAGGGAAGGGAGCTGGATGTCATTGTCCACATAGGGACAGATGACTTGGCTGGGAAAGGGACTGGAGCAGTGCAGGAGAAGTTTGTGGAATTGGGGAGGGGCCTTAGACAAGAAGCACATACATCAACCTTCTCGGAGGTGCTGCCTTCCTATGGCATGTGTGAGGTTAGGGTGCTCCACACCATGGGATTCAATCAATGGTTGAAAAACAGGTGCAGAGCCAGAATTTTGGCTTCACTGGGGACTGGGGATCCACCTGGAGGGATACAGTCCTATACTGGTGCGATGGTCTGCATCTGTCCAAGAGGGGAACCAGGATCCTAGGTGATAGGTTTAAATGCTTCATTGGCAACAATCTAAACTAGCTGGGGGGGAGGCACTGAAAAGAGGCAGAGAAATCCTAGCCCCCCCAAACAAAATCAGGGTAGTCAGTGAGGTAAACACCAAGATAGAGAAGTCAATACGGAGAAGGGATGGGGTAAATGGAGAAAAAGGCAAAGGCAGTAAGGACAGGGATGGGGCAAAAAGGGGTAAGGCCATCAAAAAATGGAGGGTAATGAGTACCAATGCACGTAGTCTAGGTAGCAAGCTCCCTGAACTGGTGGCCTGGATGGAAGAGGGATGTTTAGATATTGTGGCAGTCACAGAAACATGGTACACAGAGAACCATAACTGGGAAGTCAACATACCAGGGTACACAATCTACAGGATGGACAAGGAGGGTAGAAGAGGAGAAGGAGTAGCTCTCTATGTAAGGAAAGGTATCAAAGCAACAGAACTAAAGAGCAAACAGGGAGAAGAGGAGGCACTCTGGGTCACCCTGGAGACTGGAAATGGCACCACAATCCATACAGGGATTGAATACAGACCTCCATCTTAGGAGGAGGAAATGGACAAGGAAATGATAGAAGGCACCCTTAGGATGGCAGAGAAAGAGAAGATATTGTTGATGGGGGATCTGAATATGCCAGATGTTAACTGGAGCACCTTTGCCACAGCCACATCCAAGAACCGGGCCATTTTTGATGCCCTATTGGGGCATGCCTGAGACAGCTAGCATTGTAACCCACTCAGGAAGGAGCAATCTTAGACCTGGTACTCTCAAATGTGGATGGAGAGAGGATCTCAGATCTAGAAGTGGGTAGCCATCTGGGAACAAGTAACCACCAAACAGTGTGGTTCATGATGAGTTCAGCTGAAGAATCAAGCAATACAAAAATGAAGGTACTGGACTTCAAGAGCGCTGACTTTGTCAAAATGGGAGAGTGCCTCAGAAAAGCACTAGCAAACAGGCAAGAAGGAGGGGTGGAGGAACAATGGGGAACATCAAAACTGGCATCACAGAGGCAACAAGTCTTTGTGTGAAGCAAATAAATAAATCAAAATGAAAGAAAAAATCACTATGGTTTTTAAAAGAGGTGGCAGAGAAGGTTAGGGAGAAAAAGATAGCATTCAGGAAGTATAAGGAAACACAGAAGGAGCAGGACAGAAAACTGTACCAGTTAAAGCAGAAGGAAGCAAGGAAGGCAGTCAGAATAGCAAAGGCCCAAACCGAGGAAAAGATAGCCAACTTGGTTAATAACGGGCGTAAAACCTTTTATAGGTACCTTAGGGAGCAAAGAAAGACAAAGGGAGGGATAGTGAGGCTGAAGAAAGGGGAGAGTGGGTGGGCAGAGAGGGACAGTGAAAAATCAGGTATACTGAATGAATACTTCTGCTCAGTATTCACAAAAGAAGAGGAGGGGGAGGTACCTAATCCAGTCAGTAGCAGCACTCTGGATAGGGGGGTTGATACCAATCCTTTCACAGAAGAAAAAGTTCTGAAAGAACTCCTAAAACTGAAGATGGACAAAGCAATGGGGCCTGATGGGATTCACCCCAGAATTCTAAAAGAACTAAGGGGAGAACTAGTGACACCAGTGACTACCCTTTTTAACAAATCATGGGATGATGGTGTGGTACCTGAGGACTGGAGGAGGGAAGATGTGATTCCCCTTCACAAAAGTGGGAGCAAGGCAGGGGCAGAAAATGTCAGCTTGACCTCAGTGGTAAGGAAAATGTTGGAATCATTTCTGAAGGAAAGAATTTTTGAGTACCTAGAGGCCAGTGGGTCACAGATCCAAGGCAGCATGGATTCACAGTGGGATGGTCATGTCAGACAAATCTAATCAATTTCTTTGACTGGGTGATCAAAGTAGTAGACCAGGGAGGTGCTGTGGACATGGCCTACCTAGACTTTAGCAAGGCATTTGACACAGTCACACACAAAAGATTAATAAACAAATTATCCAGCCTGAGAGTGTGTCCCAGGGTGGTAGACTGAGTAAAACATTGGCTTGACAACAGGGCACAGAAGGTAATAGTAAACGGAGTCCACTCTGAAGAAAGGGGGGTTACTAGTGGGGCACCAGAGGGTTCTGTACTGGGTCCAATCCTTTTTAATGTCTTTATAAATGACATTGCAGAGGGACTGGATAGAAAAGTGTGCCTCTTTGCAAATGACATGAAGATGTGCAACAGGGTTGATACAAGGGGGGGAAGGTTGAGAAGGGACTTGGCAAGGTTTTAGGAATGGTCAGAAGTATGGCAGCTTAGATTCAATGCAAAGAAGTGCAAAGTAATGCACCTGGGAAACAAAAACCCAGGGGATGAGTACACAATGGGGGGGGAGGTAGTAACAACAACAAAATGGAAAAGGACCTGGGGGTAGTCATATCAGATGATCTAAAGGTTAGCAAGCAATGTGAGAAGGCAGCAGGGATGGCTGTGGGGATACTGGGATGCATAGGGAGAGGCATCACCAGTAGATAACAAGAAGTTGTTATCCCTCTGTACAGACAGTTGGTGAGACCCCATCTGGAGTACTGTGTGCAGTTCTGGAGACCCCGTCTCTGCAAGGACATAGACAGGATGGAGGCAGTCCAGAGGAGGGCAACTAAAATGGTGTAGGGTCTGCAACAGAAACCATATGAAGAGAGACTAAAGGAGCTTAATATGTATACCCTTGAGGAAAGGAGGGAGAGCAGGGACATGATGAAGACTTTTAAGTACCTCAAGGGAATCAACAAAGTCCAAGAGGGTAGCATCTTTCAGAAAAAGAGATGTGCAAGAACAAGGGCATAGAATTTGAAGATAGAGGAGGAATGGCTCAATGGTAATGCAAGGAAGTATTTTTTCACAGAGAGGATGGTGGACGCATGGAATGGCCTTCATGAGGAGGTCGTGGAGTCAAAATCAATGGGGGAATCCAAGAATGCATGGGACAGACATAAGGCAATTCTTGTGGGGGGGTAGGAAGAAATAGGCTGTTGGTTAACTAGGATCTGCAGCTTATCCATTAGGTAGGGAATTGGGCAGACTAGGTGGGCCAAGCGGTCCTTATCTGCAGTCAAAGTCAATGTGTCTATGTTTCTGTATACAAACTTACAACTGGTATGGTGACCATTGCAAGCAGTACTGGCCTTTAACAACATGTAATATGGTAAATGTTCTCTTTACTAAAACATGTGCATTAATTCCATGTTCTTTACCACAGCTCTAAGCGTCCACATACACTCCACATGGCTTCAGGTGCTCCCTTCAAAAAAAAAGCTCTGTTTCCAAACAGCCCCCACTACCCCTACCTCCTACTTAGCACCCACCACCCCACATTGCACAGTACAACCCCACACACCCTCATTTACCTAAACAGGTCACAGGTTCAAGATCCACTCTCCGATCGAAGACATGTCTTGTTGCTGGAACAAGGGTAGTGGGGGCTGTTTGGAAACAGAGCTTTTTTTTTTTTTGCAAGGAGCACTTGAAGCCATGTGGAGTGTATGTGGACACATAGAGCTGTGGTACAGAACATGGAATTAAAGCACATGTTTTAGTAAAGAGAACATTTACCATATTACATGTTGTTAAAGGCCAGTACTGCTTGCAATGGTCACTATACCAGTTGTAGGGACTGCAATATGAGAAACTAAGGTAAATATGGTTCAATGTATTTCAATGGTGTTTTTACCTTTGGTGCATAACTTAGCCATTTGTTGACATTTTGGTACTAAATTTCAACATGGCCTTTTGGGGGCCCCATGTCTTGAACAATATTACTGTCATTACACAACTCCCGCCCAAAAGGTGATTTTGTGGTCAGTTAGCAAATTCACTTTTCGAGCATGATTTGAAAAATGTTCCTAACCTTGTTCATCAGGTGGGGTCTTATGAAGGCTATGTTGAAAATTTGGACTAAAAAAAAAAATTAAAAATGGCAAAGTTATGCCAATTTGTTACAATTTTGCTACGCATGCTCATAACATTGGAAATTTGTAATATTTTTACACTAAATTTTCAACATAACCTTCTCATTACCCCTCTTCATGTATGTCACAGTTGTAATCTTTTAGTTCCTGGCCAAAATGTGTTTTCACACCTGTGGTGCAGAATGGCATTGCGTTTTGTGCAAAATTATATTTTGGCGATGATTCGAAAACTCTCTGTACCAGGTACATGAGGTGGGGGTAATACGATAGCTATAGAAACATAGAAACATAGACTTTGATGGCAGATAAGGACCGCTTGGCCCGCCTAGTCTGCACAGTTCCCTACCTAGAGGATAAGCTGCAGATCCTATTTAACCAACAGCCTATTTCTTCCTATCCCCCACAAAAATTGCCTTATGTTTGTCCCATGCATTCTTGAATTCTCTCACAGTTTTAGACCCCACAACCTCCTCAGGAAGGTTTTTCCATGCATCCATCATCCTCTCTGTGAAAAAATGCTTCCTCACATTACCCCAGAGCCGTTCCCCCTCTATCTTCAAATTGTGTCCCCTTGTTCTTGCGCATCTTTTTTTCTGAAAGATGCTACCCTCTTGGACTTCGTTGATTCCACTGAGGTACTTAAACATTTCTATCATGTCCCCCCTCCCTCCTTTCCTCAAGGGTATACATATTAAGCTCCTTTAGCCTCTCCTCATATGGCTTCTCTTGCAGACCCTGCACTATTTTAGTTGCCCTCCTCTGAACTGCCTCCATCCTGTCTATGTCCTTGCAGAGATGGGGTTTCCAGAACTGGATGCAGTACTCCAGATGGGGTCTCACCAACTGTCTGTACAGGGGGATAACAACTTCCTGTTTTCTGCTGGTGATGCCTCTCCCTATACATCCTAGTATCCCCCCAGCCCTCCCTACCACCTTCTCACATTGCTTACTAACCTTAAGGTCATCTGATATGATTACCCCCAGGTCCCTTTCCATTTTTGTTGTTGTTACTACCTCCCCCCCATTGTGTAATCTTTCCCTGCTGACAGTTTGGTGACTCTTGTTCTATAAATGGAAGCACAGGGCCTGGAGTGCCCTGTGCTTCCACAACTACATACATATACACATCTATGGAGGGATGGGAGTGCAGTGCTCAGAGGGCCATGCACTCCCACAGGCAAATAAGGATACAATTATACTATCTCAAAAAGTGAGGAAATAAATTACAAAAAACATTTTTAATGCTCTAGTTAGGGTTAAAGTGACAAAGGTAGGGGAAATATGGCATTAGTGTTTCCAATCCTAATATCTCCCCCCACTCCAAGCAGCACAGCAGGTGTGAGATGTGCCTTGGGGTTCTCAAGCTTAAAGCTCACTACATTGTCATAGACTGTACACATCTGACTTTATTTACAGATGGAATGTGGTGAGTGTTAGGCTTGAGAACCGCAAGGCACAGCCCACATCTGCTGTGCTGCCGTGAGTGGAGGGTGTTAGGACTGGAAACCCTAATGCCACATTTCTCTATATTTACCACTTTAACCCAAATTTATGCATTAACAATGTATTTTTTTTTGCAATTTATTTATATTATTTACCTAGTTTCAAATGTCTAGCTCCAGAGGTGCCTGAGTTATATGCAGATAAAAATGTTGATGAAATGTCCCACAAAACAAAATTACAGAATTTGAGCACCTATCATTTTGAAATGATGCATTCTAATGTCATGATATTTGGCACACCATTAAAACTTCAGTCAGAAAGTAATCATGCCAAATGTCAGATCTCTAGCTCAATAGAAGGCTGAGTTAAGACCAAATTAATAAATTTCAATTTTGGTCTAGTTTTCAAAGTACATATCTAAATGATACCAAATCTGGCAAGTGTACAGGTACTAAAAGCTTTCATAAGTGTACCAACTTCCTAGATTGGAAGGGAGTGGGTTGCGGGTGGCCAAATATTTAATCAACATTTAATTTTCAGTTATTTCAGTCTAATTTAGAAAAATTCTTATCCACATTTCTCCACAGTTTCAACATTTAGAGAAATATGCAACATAGATATGTGCACCATGTTTTAAGTATCAAGTTTTAAAGGATGCTGTGCTATAGGTAGCCAAAGAGTTTTCCAAAATTTTGGTTTTAGTTATTTTAGTATAACCTAGTTATAATCAGTTTTATTTTAGTTATTTTAGTATAATTTTGAAAGCATCCATCAAAATGTTATACAATTTTGCAGGTATAAGGGTTATTACTATACTAATATATGTACCTAGATTCAGATTTCTAGCTCCAAACATGCCTAAATTCTATGCAGATGAAACATTTCATGACATTTCCCACAAAAACTAAAATTACAGATTTTGAGCGCCATTAATTTTGGGGTGATGCATCCTAATGTCATGATGTTTGATACAGCGTTAGAGCACATATCAACAAGCAATCATGTCAAATTTCAATTCTCTAGCTCAACTGAAAGCTGAGTTATGACCAAATTAATAAATTGCAAAAATGTTTTCATTCTGCACAGCCCTATATTTAAACCATCCACTGAAGACTGTGGTTCCCATCCCAGTCAGATGCAGGCCATTATCTCTATATACAGTAGGCCCCTATCATTCCAGGTTGGTTCCAAATCCCCAATGTAGTTGAACCCCTCCTCTCTACACCATTCCTTTAGCCATGAGTTGAAGCTCTAGGTGCAGAGAACCCTATCCTGCCCTACTGTCACAGGTTGACAGCACCTTATCGAAAGCCACTGTGCATGCCACCTGCCTACAGTAGGTCCCCTTTCCAGCTCCCTGAAATCCTCCTGCACAATTCCAGCCCCATCCCTAACAATGTGATTAGTCCTGAGGTGGACAATGACCTCTAGCTTCCCCTCCTGCTCTGCTGCCCTAGCAATCCTTAGGATCCACTTTTTATGCCTCTGAGCTGAGGTGCCAGGTAGGCACCTTCCCTTCCCTTCCTATTTATTTATTGTTAACCAGGTAAGTGCACTGATCCAAGGGACCATTTTCAGGCATGGCCCGAGCCACAAATGTGGTGCAAAATCAAAAATCAACATACATGTGCTAATAGTATACAGACAGATACAAACTGAATACAGAACAGCTACAGGAATGCAGCAGGAGTGTACAGTGTAAGGCTGATAAAAATTAGATACAGGAAAAATTACAAGGGGGGCATGCAGCAGTTACTACAATAGTTCAGCAGTGTAATACGGAGACCAAATATACTTTAAAATAAAATATTTGTATAGGTAGAAACCATACAGAGAGGAATTAACAGTGCAAATATCAAAATACAAGATTCACATGGCATATCAAATTCAAAAAAATAGTACAAGAAGGACTGGTAAAGTGCTGGGAGTCAGAGAAAAGTGCAATAGATGAGTAGTAAAGATTGAAGGAAAGGAGGAGTTGGGGTGAGGAGAGGAGGAGAGGAAGCAAGTCAAAGTAAATCACCCAGACTGACACTTGCCTTTGGCCTCATCCAGTAGCCAAGCTTTGAATCAATGTTTAAAGGTACAGTGGGTGTCTGCAGAGTGGATCAGGGCAGGGAGGCTGTTCCACAGGGATGGAGCAGCAACTGACAACACTTTGCCACCCATAGCTGTGAATGTTCTAGGAATGTCCATAGGTGTGACCAATGACACACATAAGCACCTGGAGGATACTCTTAACCTTTAGGAGGGAAAGGTAAGGGGATGCATCATCACATCTTAGTGAGCTTTCAACAATGCAGCCAAGTGCATAGTCAAAATGGCAAGAAAGGAGGAGCCAGCCAAGGGACTGATAAAGGTTTCAGTGATGAGTGGAGTAGGAAGTCAGGAGTGCAAATCTACACACATTGTAGTAAACAGTATTTAGTCACAAGTTAAGGGCAGTGGATATATGAGAGTAAATAGAGTAACAGTAATCCAGGATAGGGAGCAGGTTGCCTTGGGCAATAGCTAGGTGTGCCTCTCTGGTAAGGAACTGCTTTATGCGATAAGCAGCCCCAAGTCTTTGATTTACTCTGCACAAGAGTATACATGCTCCGTGAAGGAGCAGGAAGGGTCATGGATAATACCCAGGTACTTGAAGTTAGGGACATTTTAAAGTGGCAGACCCCCTTGTGTGGTCACAAAGAGGGAGGCACCAGACTTAGAGAGGTTGGCGAGAAAGGGCTTCGACCCCAGGAGCATTGTTTTACTTTTTTTTTTAACATTAACCAAGAGCCTGTGTGACAGGAACCAGTCATGGTCCAATCCAAGCAGCTAATATAGATCAGACTTGTTTAATATGGTGGTATTGAGCTAATTGTGCTTGTTAATGAAGGCATTAGGTTAGCTGGGTCCTAGTGTGACCTAATTTTGGAATAGCCCTGTTTGCTTAGAGTGGAGCTCCTTTGTGTAAGTCACACCATATTCTCCCGCTGCATAGTAATGAGAGGCTTTGTTTTCTCCACTACATAGGCAGCTCCCCCAAGCTAGGCACTAGGGACAATCAAGCAACTGAAGCAACAAGCAGCTCACCTGAGTAGCTGAGGAAGCCAAATCTCCAGCCTGATAACTTTCGAGGTAAAGAGAGCCTCTTCTCTTCATCTGGATGCCTGCAGAGGGTGCTAGCCCGACAGCACTGCGCTGCCCGCGCCCGCCTAACCACCCTCCCACCCTAGCTTGCTATCAATTTAAGGATCCACCTGCGATATCACAAATCGGTGACATCACGTCCTGTTGCCCAGAACCTATCTCCCACTTTCCCATTTGCAGGTTATACCTGCTGGCCACTAGAGGGACCTATGCTCCCTCACTACTGCCTACTCCTACCTGTACAGCACTACTTCCCTGGGATCTTGCTCACCACAATGTATTGGCCCTGCCTCACGCTCTGCCTGTGCCTATCCCCACTAGTAGTGCACTTACCCACTTACCCATCTGCTAGTCCACACTGTGCCCTGGCACCCCTCCCTTCCCTTGCTCCTGAACCTCCTCTCCTGCCCCTTGGGACCTCTGTGTGTCCCCATCCCCCTGCCCTCCCCCTAGCTTTCTCTTCACCTCAGGCACATCTGGGTGTCTTCTTATTCTTGCTTTCCTCCTGTACCTCCCTGCCCACCCCTGCCCCTTAGCCTCCCTCCCCCTCATGTCAATCGTAGAAAACCTCTCACCATCTCCCAGCCAGGGTGTTAGTCATGCTACTACTCCTGTCAGGAATATTCATCAAACCCTGGCCCGGTTCCCAGGGCTCCCCAACTCAACCACAGGCCTATGCATGGTCTCCATGAATATCTGTAGCCTCCTAAAAAGTTTGACTCACTACAATGCCTGGTCACATCAATTAACCCTGATGTCATCACCCTGGTTGAGACTTGGCTGTCGAAATCTCCCCTGACTCCTAGTCTCCCTTCCTGGTTTCACCCTTTTCGGTCTGACCGTGTTGGGAGATGGGGCGGCGGCTGCGCTATTTATGTCAAGGAATCTCTCCCCGTACTAGCCCTGCCCACTCCCATCCTTGACTCCAGGGCCCAGGCGCTTACGCTGAAACTAACCCCTGACCCTTTAAAGGGACCCCTTTATCTGACTTCTGCATACGTGCCCCCCAGGGACCAAATGCAGGCCATTGCCTCTCTTACAGCATACCTTACCTCTCTACCTCCTTCCGCTGATCAAATTCTGGTGGGTGACTTAAATGTCAACTGGCTCAGCCCCTCCTCCTCCTCTACCCGAGACTCCTTTTCTGCAATAGACCTAGCAACTAGTTACCCACCCTACGGACTAACCCCAAGAGAGGCTCCAGTACCTTGCTTGATGTGGTACTCACCATCCGCCCTAATCGGATCCCAATGTACAAGTCCTCCCAGACTCTCTCAGTGATCACTCCCCATTCTATTCCACTGGTCAACCTCAGTCCCCAAACCCATAGCACAGTCCACATGCAGGCGGCATCTAATACCTGGTGGACTGATAAAACTAAGGAACTTCTGTCCCAAATTGACTGGTCTCCTATACAGGCAACTCCTGACATCGACACAGCTCTCTCCTTCTTTACCCAAACTTTTAATAATGCCTGTGATATCTTTGCCCAGTGTTGACCCACCGTTCTAAAAGGAAGAATGCCCCCTGGGTTACCCCAGCTTTGATCCACCAGCTCAAACATAGGGACAACCTATGGCACCGTGCCATTGAGACTGGCCAGCCCAATGACAGGCGGTTATATGCTGCCGCCTGAAACAAATGCACTCGGGCCATCAGAAAGGCCAAGTCTGAGCACTATCGGTCCTCACTCACTGCCTCATGGGGGAATCCCAGAACCTTCTGGGATAACATTAAACAGTTAAATGGGAGTACACTCCCCCCACCAGATCAACATTAATGGTGTGATCTCCTCAGACCCAGCCCTCATGGCCAACCACCTCAACACCTCATTCACTGACCTTAGCCCTATCCTCCCTACAAATTTTTGACCCTCCTCCCCAGCACCTGCCGTAAATCTTTCTCCCTTATTTTCTCCTCCTGCGTGTTTCTGCCCAAGAACTTAGGCCACCTTGTATCACTGCCCTCAAGAGTAATAGTACAGGCAGTGACACCCTGGATCCGTGTATCCTACGGCTGGTCTTAGATATAGGCCTTACCCCGATCACATGCCTCATCAACCACTCTCTTTGCCTGGGGAAGGTTCCAACTGCCTGGAAAGTCGCCACTGTCACCTCTATCTTTAAAGGTGGTGATAGGACTGTGGCTGGAAACTATCGACCGATCTCCATTCTCTCTCCTCTCTCCAAGGCCTTGGAAAAAGTGGTGGCCTCTCAAATCTCTGACTACCTCTCCACCTACAATGTCCTTTGTCCTGAGCAGCGTGGCTTCCCGAGCGGGCCACAGTACCAACACAGCCCTCCTAGAGTTCTCCAACTTTCTCCACTCCTCCTTAGACACTGGTTCTCTGGCTGGTGCTGTCTTCATTGACCTCTCAAAGCTTTAGACTGTCTCCCACCCCTCCTTCTTGATGCGTTGGTCTCTCTGGTTTTTGGGCCTATCTCCTGGTGCACCAGTTATCTGTCTGACCGCTCACAGCTGTAAAAATTAATGGGACCTACTCAGACATCTGTCCCATCTTTTCTGGGGTTCCCCAGGGCTCCATTCTGGTACCCTTACTATTCTCCCTTTACCTTAACACCCTTCCACGCTCTTGCTCGGGGAACATTCTATAGTACGCTGATGATGCAGTCATCTTTGCCTCAAGTCATAACCCTATTGCCCTCCAGGACTCGCTGCAGAAGTCCTTCACTGAAGCTGAGGGCTGGTTCAAGGAACATAGATTGGTGATAAATCTTAAAAAAACATCCCCAAAACAAGTCCTGCAACTTCAAACTCCTCAAAGACTCTGGGTCCTCATTCCCACTCGAACAAGTTTGCTCCTATAAATACCTAGGGATCCATTTTGACCCCTCCCTCTCCTTCCATGGACACATCGCTGCCCTAGCCACTGCCACTAATATCCGATTGGGCATCTTACATCAGTATAAACACTGCCTCCCCCCCGGAGGCTCTTCGACTCGCAGTCACCTCCTCTATCCTGTCCCTAGTGGACTAGGGACTGCCGGTGTATGGTGCTGCTGATCAGACCGCACTCCATAAAATTCGCACTACTCTGAATAAGGCCTGCAGGTTAATTACTGGAGCACCTAGGGATGACACACACCTGTCTACTGTATGCTAAGCGCTGGTACTTGGTCGATGAGCACCTCAAATATCTTACCTGTACCCTTACAAAAAAGACAGCGGGCTTTCCCCACCAGGATTGACCACCACCATACACGCTCTGTCCCACTAGTTCATACTGGGACCTCTGGAAAACCCCTCTTGTTATCCCTAGAGCTAGGACCTCTCACGGCCAAAGAGCTAGCTTTAGGGCCCCTCTGGTTCAACACACTGCCCCCTCCATCTCCGAAGCTCCAACTATATCGTGCTTCAAAACTTCCTTACGTAACCACCTTATTAACACCCGATGCTGTAACTGCCACTAGTCAAAGCCATACTCAGTACTTATGACAAAGCTTATTACTAAGCTGCTAAGGATGACATAACTCTGGTATTGTTTGCATCCATCCTACCTGTACCAGCTTGTTTGTATCTATGTCTTAATTCACTGTTATACTTATGTGTTGTACCGCTATACTGTGTATTTTGGTTTGTCTTACTGTGACAAGGTACCTTTGTAAATGAGCCTATGGCTCAAAGGTTTTCCAAACTGCTGTTTAAATAAAATAAAAATTAAAAAAAAAAATCCATACTTCAGGGACAGGGTGGCAAAAATGTTTGGCAGTGACTTATCACTGTAAAAACGCGCAAGATCATCAGCATAAAGTAGTGCAGCACAAGCAAGGCAGTCAGAGGGAAGGGAGTTAATGAAGACGGAGAATAATAGCGGACCCAGGATGGAACCCTGGGGGACACCCATGGAGATAGGTAAGCTAGGTGAGGCTGAAGTTCCGATGCACACGGACTGTGATCGGCCTGTCAGGTAGCTTATAAACCATTGAGATGTGTCGAGTGAGCAGCCCAATTATAGTAGAGTGGTAAGTAATAAGGGGTGGTTGACCAGGTCAAAGGCCTTGGACAGGTCAACAAATACAACTCCTGTTGTTTTGTCCAAGTCCATGTTAGGATATACATGATTAGTAAAGTGGGCCAAAGCAGATGTGGTGCTGTGAAATTTTCAGAAGCCATGTTCCTGGCTACACAGCAGGTTATATTTTTCAGCATGTTCACTCAGTTGGTGGTCAACTATCTTCTCAAGGACCTTGCTCAGGTGGGAGAGCATTGAGATGGGTCTAATTATTGGATAAGAGAGGGTCCCTGGCTTTGAAAATGGAAACTACCATAACAGATTTCCAGGATTCGGGCATGGTAAATGTGGTCAGGGCAAAATTAAAGAGAAAGGTGAGCAGTTTAGTGATGGCTGGGGAGATTAGTTTTAGTAACAAAGGGAAGAGGCCATCACTGCCAGAGCTGCCAAATGAGGCAAGACTTCTAAAGAGCTTGATGGTGTCTTTGGCAGAGATTACCCTAAAGTAGAAAGAAGTAGCAGCCAAGGGTGGAGTGAGGGGAGCTGATCAGAGGGACCCAGAGCGAGGCCACCTGTTAGTTGGGCAGGAAGTTTGCTTATGGGAGCATCAAGGTCAGTAAACTTTATGTTAAACGCATGGGCAACATCAGTGGGGTCAGTTAGAGTGCCAATGGTCAATCTAAGGTGAATTGTGGTGTCACGTGTGCTAGGGTGTAGAAAGGATCCAATTGCACTCCAGAAATGACAGGGATCCCTGAGACTTTCCCTCTGTTGATTACATAGGAAATATCATTTCTGAGGCCACACAATTTTCTTGCACTGATTTCTTAATCTCCTGTATTGGTTCCAAAGGGCAGGGAAGGGGGCTTTACTGTAAGCAGACCTTACCTTGTCCATAGCCTTCATCATGGATAATAGTTCTCTCAAGACCCACCGGGTACATCCACTCCTCACATGCCTAGTAGTGAGAGGGAAGTGGCGGTCTTATATCCGAAGGAGAGCATTAGTGAAAACCCCTCGCAGCAGATGTTACATCATTGAAGGAGTAAAGAGTTGCCCTGTTCATTGCCTTAATGTCCTCATGGAGGGAGGTGGTATCAGGACAGTTAAAGTTACAAAAGGAGATGAGTTTGGGTGGAGGGCGAGCAGTTTTGGTGGCCCAGTTGATAAAAGTAGGGGAATGCTCGCTGATCGAATCTGGCAGGACCCCAGATTGAAGCACCTTATCCTCTCTTTTTGTGATTATCCAATCAAGGAGAGTATGGTTTTGCATCTTAGTATTTTGCCTTGTTGGGGCAGAGATAACTTGGACCAAATTGTGCTGCTTTAACAGGCTAGTGAAGTCGGCACCTTGAGGACCTAACCAGTTCAGTTTAAAATCCCCAAGAAGAACTGTGTCCCTATGGCTGAGGAGGCCCAAGATGCCCCCTGTTGGAACATTGTAACAACAGCCCACATACAGTACATCTTTTTTGCAGCACCTAGGGTCAGTTTAACTATCAGCCATTCACTGAGGGATGAGGGGTCGGAGTAGTGAACAGACAAAGCCAATAGAGAAGCATTAAAATAAAGTGCAACCCCTTCACCTTTCTTTCTGCCCGGCCTATCCTGGCGTAGGGAAGAGTAACCAGGAAGGTGGTAGGTGGGGGCATGGCTTAGCCTCTAACTGTGATGGCAGCTTAGTTGCTCAGCTCCTTCACTGTGGGACAGAATCCTCAATCATCCAGCATAAAGGGGGCTTTGAATGCCATATATCTCTACAGAATAAGAAGAGGGACTTACCTGTTGCATTTTGGAGTCCTTAATTTCTTCAATCAAAAGAGATTCAACCTGGATTTCTGATTGTTTCTAGCTCTACAGCCTGTAGGATGGCCTCCTCTGCCCCATCATCAGCAGAATCTATGGAAATGGAGCAAATGTTCAGCCAGTTGCTTGCTCAAATGGCACAAATAACAACTGCCATGAATACAAATACCCAAACTTTGCATGCCATAGAAACTTATCTTTTCCAGACTGAATGACATCTCAAGGCCCACGATGCTGCCAATCAGGACCTCACTGCAACCACCAGAGAGCAGGCCCGCAGTATCCATATGCTCCAAGAGAAAGTGGATGACCTGGAGAACCGCAGTCGACGTAATAATCTACGGTTTCTCGGCTTTCCAGAGTGGGCTGAGCAGTGGGATGCCACTGCCTTTTTGCAAGAAGTGCTGCCTAACATCCTTGGTCTGGCTCCCGCACCCACCCTTCACATCAAGCGGGCCCACCACACGCTAGCCCCAGCACCAAAACCAGGGGAGCTCCCACACCCGATTCTGGCCCGCTTTCTCAATTTTAAACAAAAAGAACTAATCAGCAATGCAGCCAAGGAGAAAAGCGCGGTCGCTTGGAATGGGCATAGAATTCAAATTTACCAAGACTACTTGAGGGAGCTCTTGGTGCGGTGAAAAGCATATTCCGACTGCTGACACATCCTCCATGCCCATCAAGTTTGCTTTTCTCTACTCTACCCAGTGACTATGCAGATAATTGTGAATGGGACTCCCACCCTCTTTTCCACCCCAGAGAGTCTAATGGATTTCCTACGCCGAGAATTCCCTTAAGAGTTCCAGGATCCCAACCTGTTCAACTCTTCCAGGAACACCTCCAAGATGGGGTATGGCATGGAAGCCTCACCCGGGTTGCTGGTGCAGTTGCTGGGCCCTCCAGTTCATAGATTTGATGCCTCTCTCCCTCCCTGAACCAGGAAGCGCCAGGCCCCACATCGCCACAAAAGGAGGCAGCATCCGCTCGACTGGCAACATACAGGGGAGCCTTTTATTTCAAATACTGATGTCCTGCAACAGTTTCACTCACCCAACAAGTTTACCCCGCTTCTTAATCTGGAAGAAGCCATCCCAGAGGAGGATGCTCATTTGGCCCCTGCATATCAGAGCCTAAGCAGAAATCCTGGGCTGCAGTAGTGGCAGACAGAGCCCCTTCAGCTCAAGACCCGTCGTGGCTCCAGGACTTGTCTACTCAATCCCCAAAGAAGTCACAGGATTGAGAGACTGTGCACAGGATCCCACTTATGCAGGAGCCTAATATACCACCATGAGGAGCCAGATAAGTGTTTTTGCTCAATTTCCTCTCACGGGCTATGGTGGGTTAAATGGGGGCTACAGGTGCTGTTTTTCTATGCCTGGCCTCCCCCTATCTGGCTTCCCATCTATTTGGGGTTCAGGCCTGGAATCTCCCATGCTTGTTGAATGGCCCTGAAAGGCTTAAGAAGATTCAATTCTACTTGCCTCTTATGTGGCACACTAAATGGTCTCTGAACCTGCTGCTACTACATCCAGGGGCCCATTGTTTAATGTGCTACATATACTTGAGTTGCTAACTGAAGATCTGCTTGAATGTGCCATAACTGACTGCTCTTTTTTTTGTTCTCTTTTGTGTCCTGTACCATGCTGCCTCACAATATTCAGTCTCCAGGGGTCATGCAAGCCCTGTTACTATGCTTTCCTCACCCTTCTTGTTTTGACTGGTGCGTCCTCTGCTTTTTTTTCTTACTGTATAACACCTTTCTTCATCTTCTCTCCCTACAGAGGCGGCACTACATTTCTCCTACATACCCTAAGTGTTTCCACTCTCCGGGGAGCGCCCTGCCTTTTAGGCAGAAAGGACACCTACCGCTCTCTCATAATCCAGCTTTGGGGCTCTCCCATCAGCTTAATGCCAGGGATTGAAAAGCGAGCTCTGCACTCCCCCACCCCACCCCCGTTGGCTTTGAGACCCCTGTACTGTCTCCTAAATTTGTGCTCTATTGAGCAGGGGACACTTTTTTTGTTTTTTCCATGGATGGGCAGCAAGGCAGGAGTCTTGTAGACAAATTGTGGGCTTCACACCTGCCCATATATGGGGCCATTGGCAGTGATTCTTGTTTCCCTGTCATACCCACTGCAACTGCTACACCCTTTCCACAGGAGGGCGAGACATGACAAGCTGTCAGAGGCTAATACGCAGTAATGTTTAGTGAGCTCTGGTTCGCATACTCGCTTCTCATACCCACCCCAAATAGAGGAGATGGGTGGCCCTTGTGGATAGTCTGCCAATCTTACTATCTCTTTCCATATCTAGGATATTATAAGTTGTTTATTCTCCTTGTAAATAGTTGGATGTTAGTTCGGGCGTTTTGCCTGGTTAGATGCTGTTTGATAGCTCATGTTTGGGTACCATCATGGAGCTTCATTATCTGTGTCTATGCATGGTATATCTGTTCTTCCTTGCAGGGTTCTAGTGTGAGCTTCCTGTGGGACTGGGCAACTTTGCCCTCAGCCTCACCTCAGTATATGAGTATGGCCCTTTCTTGCACTACTACTACTATCCCACATGACCATGGCTGACCTATTTGCATACACCTGGAATGTGCAGGATTTGAACACCCTAGTAAAACATAAACAGGTGTTGTCTCATCTCAAGAGGCTGACAGCCACGCTGGCCTTCCTGCAGAAAACTAAATTAACTAAACAGGAACATGATGCATTGGTTAGAGACTGGGTGGGGCAAGTCTTTTCAGCTTCCCCTCCGTCTAAGAAGCAAGGGGTAGCTATACTACTCCATAAATCTCTCATGTGGTCTCCTTCCCAGATTCAAACAGACCCTCAGGGCAGATGGGTTCTGGCATTGGTCACCACCCCAGAGGGCCCTCTCCTACTAGGCTGTATATACGCTCCGAACGAAGATGCCCCAGCTTTCTTTCATACGGTGGCCCAAGAGCTCAGCTCTGTTGCCCCAACCTCTACACTGACCATTCTAGGAGGGGACTTTAGTCTCGCTCTAGTGCCTCAAATGGACCATAGCTCCCCATCAGCTGTGCAACACACCAAAGCCCGTCTCGCTCTCCAGCAGCTAATGGCTGAGCTGGGCCTGACTGATATTTGGAGAACTTTTCACCCTAGGGAGAGGAATTTTTCTTATATGTCACCGGTACATGGGTCACACAGCCACCTGGATCTATGGCTCGTATCGGCTGAGATCTGCCAGAAGGCAGTGGACTCTGTAATAATACCCCAAATTATCTCTGACCATGCCCCTGTCCACCTACACCTCTTACAGGGCCTGCCCTCGATACGGGCCTCTTCATGGAAACTAGACCTTCTTCTTTTCAAGGACCCTGATTTTGCTCAGTGGGTATCATCTGAGGTAGCCCTCTTTCTGACAGAGAACCCACTTCAGGACACCTCTCCGGGTATTTGGTGGGAGGCACTAAAGGCCACTCAAGGTGCAATAATGGGGTATGCATCTAGATGCCGTAAGCAATGCAAACACCTTCTGAACTCCTTAGAATTGCACCTGAAGGCTCTAGAGTCCCAAGCCAAACAACTCGCCACCTTACAGTTAGACTCGGCACTGAGTAATAAAATACTTAAGACTCGTTTGGAGATTAATGACCTCCTCTCTGGCAAAGTGGAGATTGCCATACTGAGGCTATGCCACAAATTTTGGGAAGGGGGAGAAAAAGCCAGCAAGCTTCTCGCCTACCAATTGTGCAAGCAGTAGGCAGATCGCCATATATCTGGGCTGAAAGACCAGCTGGGGCCTATTCAAACTGACCCTCGATCAATAAACTCTATCATGAAACAGTTCTATTCAGACCTGTACACCTCAACCAGAGGGCAGGATGCTCACTCAGCAAAGCCTTTCCTTTCCTTTCCTTTCCTCTCTTCAACTCCCCACCCTCTCACCCTCCCAAATTGAGGACTTGGACTGGCCAATCTCAACATCTGAGGTGGTGGAGGCCATTAAAATGTTGAACTCTAGCAAAGCCCTGGGAGGTGATGAATTTCCCATAGAGTTCTGGCAACTTCTTATCCCCCACATTGCACCCCTTCTCTCTGCTGTATATAATGTAGCCCTGGATAAGAGCACTTTTCTCATATTCCTGCGAGAAGCAGTCATTACAGTTTTCCCCAAAAAAGGTAAGGATCCCACACTCCTTGTGAGCTACTGGCCTATATCCCTTATCAATACTGATAGTAACATCTTCGTCAAGATCCTGGCCTCTAGACTAAACTCTCTCCCTCCTTATCTCATGCACCCCTCTCAGGCAGGTTTTGTCTTGGGACTCTTCAGTGGAGGCCATATTAGGTCTCTGTTCAACATTATTTATCATGCCCAGGCCCTCCCCCCTCCTGCAGCGGCTGTGACCATAGACTTTGAGAAGACCTTTGATTCCCTGGAATGGGACAACCTAGGACAAGTGCTATTGCACTTTGGATTTGGGGCTCATTTTCAGGGCTGGATACGAGCACTTTATCAGCAGCCTATGGCCAGTGTTCGCACTAACATGGTGACCTCTGAATACTTCCATCTGGGCAGAGGCACTCGACAAAGCTGTCCCCTATCCCCTCTCCTTTTCATCCTAGCAGTAGAACCACTGGCAGCAGCTATTAGGCAACACTTCGACATTCAAAGAATCCAAATAGAGCCACATACTTACACTACCTTTATGTATGCAGATGACCTGCTGGTCCCAGTGGAAGACATGAGGGCTTCTCTCCCGGCATTCCTCTCCCTTCTGATGGACTTTGTGGCCCTCTTGGGCCTTAGGATGAACAAATCTAAAACAGAAGTACTCCCATTAAACCCCAAGTGTGCTCAAGATATGGTGGCTCCACACACCTTACCAAAATTTGGGACCTCAACTTATCCCCACTAGTTGCCGATCTTAATACCAAGCTGGCAGGTGGAAAATGCTCCACCTCACTCTAGCTGGCAAAATCTCGACTCTCAAAATGATCTCTACACCTAAGCTTCTGTATGTTTTCTCCCATATCCCTTTGACCCCCTCCTACAAAATGGCTCCATCTCATTGACTCGACCATTGGCAATTTCATTTGGGGAAATAAAAGACCCAGATATAGTAGAAACAAATTGCATTCCCACTGGAAGCAGGAAGGCTGGGGCTTACCATGGCTTGAAGGTTATGCATGTGCTTACTCCTCTGCCCAGACTCTGAAATGGTTCTCAATCATATCACCCTAATCACCACAGTGGCTCTGTATGGAAAAGTCACTGGCTCAGGTACACAGCTTATCTCTTCTGTTGTACAATCCCCTGCCCAAATCCATGTGACATCACCCTATGATTGCCCCAGCGGTCAAAATTCTGGGGTAAAATTCATGCCAGAATCAAAGCCAATCCCAGGCCTCACTTATACACTCCCATTTTCAAGAATGCCCACATACTGGTGGGGAAAAAAAAAAACTTCCTGTGGCCCCAATGGGAGAGTAAGAATATTATGGTACTAGTGGATGTTCTAGAGGAGGACGGCCATAGGATGCAATCCTTCCACGATCTTGCCAAAAATAAACGGCTAGGGAAGGAAGCTTTCAGGAGATACTTACAGCTGCGCAGCTCTTTGTCAGACTACATGTGCACACAGTCACCTAGCTCAACCAGCTCCTATAAGTTGGGAAACTGTCTCCAGATGACTAAAGGTTATGCTAGCAGGATCTATATTGCTCTTCGGGAAAGTGTTCCATCACAATTTGACCAGTCAAAGCAGAAATGGGAGAGGTCCCTGGATTGCAGCTGGACAAGGCTAGTTGGAACATATGTTGGAAACTTGCACACGTTAGCTATCCAGACATGCGAAGTAGACTCATTCAAAACAAAATACTGCACCACTGGTATAGAACACCAGATGCTCTGTACAAACCAAGCTCATAGATAACAATTTGTGCTGGAGATTCAACTCACAAGTAGGGGATTTATACCGTATCCTCTGTCAATGCTCTTTGCTGTCTTCATTTTAGCAACAAGTAGGCCAACTGGCTGCCCAAACCCTAGGCTACACGATTCAGCCAGACCCACTTGTTTGGATTCTGGGCCTCCCTCCTCAAGGCACTCATTTGAAGAGCCAGCATCACAGCTGGCTAGCCTTATTAAGCATCTCTGCCAAATGACTCATCCTGTGCCTCTGGAGGTCTACAGAAATCCCCTCTATCTCAGAGCTCTATCAGGCACTTATGCAGCTGGCTTCACTGGACCTCATGTCTCATGCTATAATTAACAAACTAGCTGACTACTATGCCTGCTCATATAATTGTTCCCCTCCTTTGATTGATGAGGACTCTCTGTAAATGAACTCTTAGCTCAAAGGTTTGTAATTCTGATCCTTTAATAAATAAAGAAAAATAAAGAAAGAAAACGGCATGTTAGCAAAAACAAAAAAAAATGCTCCCTAACTCTTCAGTTTGGCTCCTTTGTGTGCCAGAACATGGAGGCATGTTGAGTGGACCGGGAAGTGGAAAGAACTTGGTGGCCCGCAGTTCAGCCAGAGTTACAGTCCCTTCCATTCCTTACAGGACAACATTACAATTTCTAATTCTTACATGGAAGGACTATCAACATGGCATGGTAGTGAGCTATGAAGCCATAAACTGCATCTTGGAAGGTAACACCCTCACTTTAATCATAAGTCTGTTATCACCAAAAGAACACTGAACTTCATCAAAGGCTACCTTTAACCTAATTTGAAGCAACAAGGCATTCAAACTCCAGTAATAGACATCAGTGTTGTTTGCATGAAGGTGGATTGCAGTGTGGTCCTGGTGAACACCAAAATAAGAACATAACATAAGAATGTGACATCAGAAGGATACCTTGAGATCCATCTGATCTGCCCATTTTGACTATTCCCCCTATCCTCTTATTTTCCTAGATAACCACAGTACTTGTCCCTTGCTAACTTGAATGCTGTGACAGTCTTAGATTCCACTACTGCTGTGGGAAGACTATTTCAAGGTCCCACTACTCGATCTGTGAAAAAGGACCTTCTATGTTTGGATTTGAACCTATCTCCTATTAGGTGCATGTTGTGTCCTCTTGTCCGTGGTGATGTGTTTACTTGGAATAGGTGTTCCCATTTTACCTGATTTATCCCTTTCATGTATTTAAAGGTTTCTATAATGTCCCCCGTTTCTTCTCTGTTCAAGGGAATAGAATTACAGGTGCCTCAGTCTAGCTTCTTACTGCTCCTGGTGCAAGCCTTGCACCATTTTCATGGCCCTCTGCTGCACTGCCTCCAGGCGATCAATGACCTTTCTGAGGTGTGGCCTCCAGAACTGTACACAGTACTTGAGATGTGGCCTTACTAATGTGCTGTAGAGTGGCATTATCACCTCTTGTTTTCTACTTGAAATGTCCCTGCCTATACACCCGAGGATGCCACTGGCTTTTTGTGCCACCTTTTCACTTTGACATCCTACTTTTAAGTTATCAGAAATCAATACTCCGAGATCCTGTTAGAGTTTTGTTACTGTCAATTGTTCTCCATTCAGTGTGTATGATATGTTTGGGTTTCTTTTCCATATGTGCATGACTTTACACTTTTTTTCATTGAATTTCAACTGCCAGTTCCTAGACCATGATTCCAAGTGTCTTAGATCCTCTTCCATTGCTGCTTCTCCTTCTAATGTGTCCACTCTGTTGCAGATCTTTGTGTCTTCTGCGAACAGGCAACCCTTCCCCTGTAGGTCTTCAGCTATGTTGCTGATGAACACATTGAAGAGAACCGGTCCTAGGACTGATCCCCATGGTACCTGCTGGTTATCTTTCCTTCTCTAGACAAAGTTCCATTCACCATGATTCTCTGGGTCCTTCCTTGAAATCAGTTTTGAACCCACCTGAACATTTTTTGCCCTGTGCCTTTGTGTTCCAGTTTGTTTGTCAGTCTCCTGCAGGGGACTGAGTCAAAAGCTTTGCTGAAATCCAGATATACTACATCCACCACCCCTCCCTGGTGTACTCTTCTTGTGATCCAGTCAAAGAATTCAATCATGTTCGTCTGACATGATCGCCCTGCTGTGAATATATATTGTTTTGTGTCCAGCTGCCTGGTTTCTGTTAAGTGGTTCGCTAGATGTTCCTTAAGTAGAGTTTCCATCAGTCTGCCCATGAGATCAGGCTGATGAGGTGATAATGACCGGAATCCTCCCTGTTTCCACTTTTGTGCAAAGGCACCACTGTGGCCATTGTCCAGTCATTTGGCACTTGTCCACTCTCCAGGGACTATGTGAACAATTCTGCTAGTGGGTCTGCAAATTATTTCAGAATCCTGGGGAGGATACCACCTGGTCCCATTGCCTTATTTGTATTTAGTTTTTGTAGTTGTTTAAGTACACTGACTCTTCTGAAATGGTTCAGTGCCAGCCTCCTTGTTGTGTCTGTCTGCTTTGTGTAACCTGGGGCCATTACCTTGGTCTTCTTTTGTAAATACTGAGCAGAAAAAATTGTTGAGAATCTCTGCTTTACCTTTATCACTTTCTTCAT
Source organism: Neoceratodus forsteri (assembly GCA_016271365.2). Taxonomy (NCBI): domain Eukaryota; kingdom Metazoa; phylum Chordata; order Ceratodontiformes; family Ceratodontidae; genus Neoceratodus; species Neoceratodus forsteri. Next base: position 846,995,314 of record CM028135.1, on the reverse strand, counting down.
TTTGTCCATCTTCCATTGTGAGTCTCATGATGCCCCCTTTTATTTTCCTTTTTCCCCCCTAATGTATTGATGAAAAGTTTTGTCACCTTTTGTAACTTCTCTTGCTATTTTTTCTTCTGTTTGGGCTTTGGCCCTCTTGACTGCCTTTCTGGCTTCCTTGAGTTTTGTTTTGTAATCCTCCATCTCATCATCTGCTTTTGTCTCCTTGAATCTTTTGTATACTTTTTTTGTCTTTTATTTTTGATGCTACTTCTTTAGTAAACCAGGGAAGTTTTTTGTGTTTCTTGGATTTTGTAACTTGTTTGGTGCACTGGACCATCACTGTAAGTATCACCCCCTTCAGTGCCTCCTACTTTTGTTCTAACATATCCCCATTTTATTGTTGAGGAGAGGATTGATGCTTTCTTTCATGTTTGCAAAATTAGCCTTTTTGAAATTCAGGGCTAAAAGCTTGCTGTGGGCACTCTCCACTTTTCTAGTGACCTTGAATGAGATGGTTCTATGGTCACTGGAACTTAAGTTGCTGCCTACTTCTAAGTCTGAGATTCTGTTGCTATTAGTGAGGACAAGGCCCAGGACAGATTCTTCTCTGGTTGGAGAGGTCACCAGCTGTACTAGACCTGCTCCTTGCAGTGTAAGGAGAAAGTCTTTGCTCCTTGTTGTGGAAGCAGAGTATGAGAGCCAATTTATGTCTGGTAGATTGAAGTCTCCCATTAGCAACAATTCTCCCTTATCTGCCATCTGTATGATGGAGTCCAGGAGCTCCTTGTTGTGGTGTTTACACTGGGATGGAGGTCTGTATACTACTCCAACCCAGATTGGTGTCTTATTCTCTGTGTCAAGGGTGACCCAGAGGACTTCTGTGTTGGTGTTTAGTCCTTGGGTTTCTATGGCGTTGATGCTGTCTTTTACTTATAGTGCTACACTTCCACCTTTCTTACCATTTTGATTCCTTCTGAAAAGGGTGTAGCCTGGGATGGCTACATTCCAGGTGTGTTCTCCGTGAACCAGGTTTCTGTGACTTCAACCCAGTCTATGTTCGCTTCCATGAGTAAGGTGGTAAAATCATTGCTTTTGTTTACCAGGCTGCGAGCATTAACACATAGAGTGTCATTTTGGCTCTGATGCATTTACATTTTCATTGGAGTTTTTGCCCTTCTGTTTCTTTTTCTTTGAGTACTTTGTCTTAAGATTTAGTCTCAGTTTGATCTGATGAGTGAGGAGTGCCAACCCTATTCCTTTGCTGCCCAAAAGATGTTGTTGGCCACTCCCCATCTCCTAGTTTAAATGTGTGACAAAGACATCAAACTTCTGGCTGAGGGTCCAGGTGCCCTCCTTTGTAAGGTGAATGCCATCATATCTAAAGAACTGCCTTTCTCAGAATGTGTTCCAGTTTCCAACAAATTTGAAGCCCTTCTCTGTGCACCAACCCCTTGTCCAGGTATTTAGCTCAGAAATATATTTCTCTATGATCATCTTCCTATTTGCTCCCTGTTGTCAAACTGGAAGAATCTCAAAGAAAGACACAGAGGATGAAAAGGGAGTTAATTTGTCCCCTAGTGGGATCATGTGCCTCTTTGTTTCCTCCACTGACCTGCAGGCTAGGTCTTTGGTGCCTAGGTGGGCTAGGACATGTGGTTTTGTTCCAGTTTGCTGCACAATCCCTAGAATGTGGTTTGTGTCCCTGAATGCTGATGATCCTGGTATGCAATGGATTGTGGTGTTTGTCTGTTTTGTTTGCTGAATGTGTTGCTCTACTCCATGGATCATAGAGTCTGAAATGATTAGTACCTGGTGTTTAGGTTTACCTGTTTCTTTAGTTTGGATTGCCATTTGTGCACCTGGTTTTTGAGAGAGGTTCTGCTTCTCTGCTACCCCTGACCTGACATTTGGCATGGGTGACAGTGGTGCAAATGTCTCCTGTGACGAGGCCTGACCCTTTGTCTTAATGTTTGATATGGGAGATAGTGGTGCATTTATTTTGTTTCCTGCTTGTGTCCATGAGTCCAGCGATAGGTCCTGATTCACAGTCCCCGCTGCCTGCATGATAGGCTTGGGTGCAGGTGATGTGAATCTATTTGTTATAGTTACCAGAGTACTGATATGTCACTGTTTGTGTTTCTAACAATGTTTTGTGATCAACTGCCAGTCCCTGTGTTCCACTGACATTTGTGTTAGAGGCGTTTCTGGATGGTTTGCCTGTGGTTGTGTGTCCTGTGGACTGGTCTCAAAGAGCTTGTTTTTGAGACAAGCAATCTCTGCCCACATAGCACTGAGTTGATGTTATAGGTTTCTTCTAGCATAACATGTAGGGCAATGTCCTATATTATGGACAATGTATTCAATGAACATTGCCCCACTGTGTCTGCAGTTAACATCATTTATAAAGAGTGAGAATAGGACCAGCCACAGTACAGAGCCCTGTGGGATGGCACTCCATGCTCTTGTTTTCTTAGAATTCACACCAGACCAGTTGAGACCTTGTGTAAGATAGCTCATTATCCAGTCACACAGTGATCTATGTAGGAGAAGGATTTCAGGTCAGGAAAAATCTATTCATTCTTATAATAACCCGATCGCTTAAAAGGAAATCAAAAGATTTCCATTACAAATACTGTATTTCTTTGAAATACAAATTAGGCAACTGATGTATCTTTTATAAAAAAAAAAATAGGTGCAGCCACACATCCTTTTCATTGTCTTTTGCTCCCCCTCAGCTTGATACCAACACATGGAGTATTTTTGCCTTCAAAGTTAAAATGGAATCATATTTCAATGAAAGAGTTTAATTTTTATATGTTAAAAAAGTGCTTTTAAGTCAGATATTAAAAGCAGTTTTCAAAGCACAACAAAGTACTCCAGTGTGTGCTATTATGGAAATATAATAATCAGTTTCCCCTTTTTCCCATAGGGAAACCATGGCATAATTTGCCATTATAAAGGAGCATTTATAATGGCAAACATGAGCACGATTTCCCTTGCTCTGCGCATGCTCAGGCAGCAGCGCGACCAGTCAAGACCGCTCACCGCTTCCATCTCGCCCGACACAGAGCCGCTAGTAGAAGTTGGTGGTAAGTTCTTTTCTCCCCCCCAAACACTGGAAACACATAAAGATCCAGTGAAAGGAAAAAAGAAAGGTTTACAATAGGGCAAATCTCGGCACCGGGCTAAAACAAAACCACACTGCAGATGCACTGCAAGCTCTTTATTTTATATAATTGCCGAGGTGAAAAAGGGAAACCCAGCAATTATATCAAATAAAAAATGGATCGCGGTGTCAAACTCGATTTTACACACACCCTCATTGTGGGATGCTTTTCACAAACCCCTCGAGCATCGCCCTCAGGGTTTATGTAGCATCCCAAAACTCAGGTGTGTGTGTAAAATTTCGTTACACACCCCGATCCATACTTTATTCTCTATATAATCACACTTCTTAGCTGCATTTAACAGCAATTAGCACTAATAACCTACAAGAGGTGTGTGATTAAATATAGAATAAATGATGGGCAAAAGATAATTACAAGGTGATAATTTAATCAAGGGGTTTATGGAACACAGTAATCCATGAGGCTGAAGGCCAAGTGGAATTATGATGTTCCATAAGCCCCGAGACTGAATTATCCCCTTGTATCTCAAAGTTACCCATTTAAGATTTAGTATATTAATATGGCCAGTCCATTAAGCTTATTAAGGTTGCATGGGCAGAGCCATGTTGACTTGTTGCTGTTAAGTAGAATAGAAATGGACTTCACTGGACAGCTATGCTGTGTGCATCCACAGTCCTGCAGTCATGTTTACAGCATTGGTTCTCCACTGCACCTCCCCTCCATGGGCCTCACAACCTCCCCACAGCGGTACTGAAGAAATAGTTCTCTAGAGTTTTTAAAATCACAGGATTTGACCCTGTTTCAAGGTATGTTTAAAAATAAACATGGTTTGCTTTTCTGAGCACATGCTGGTAGCAAACAACAAAAAACACTGGGACACTTAGCAAGTAATCCCTGCCTGTCAGTGTTTATCTTGATGACAGCAGTGGATTAGGTTTGCAAGAGTACAATTTGGTGACCTTAAACAGCATTTTCCCTTGTACCAGTAACACAGGAACTCATTTCACTTACTTGTATAAATGCTAGCAAAACATAGGAGCCACAGACCTCATTAAAGTGTCACTGGAGCATACCAAATGTTACCTTCCACTGTTAGCAACATTCCTTTGTAAATTAACCCATTCACCACTGAGTTCAGGATAGATTCTTGTGGGAACTGATGGACACATTTCCAGCAGCACAGAAATATAGTGGTTGATGACCCACTACGTTATGCATTTTCCCAGTTAACAGTACTAGTTCTGCTTGGGTTGCTATTAGTTGTCGCCACATATTGATCTCTGTGCTATTAGTACAGTGAACAGCATTTCAAGGGATCAAGCATACATGAACTGAAAATCATGTGTGAACATGTACAGGCATTTCAAGGTTATATTACCCTTACTGGTATACATTAGCATAATATATATACCATATATACCCATATTACCTTCAATGAGGCAGTATAGTACAGTGGTTAGGGGCACTGAACTGGAGACCTGGGTTTGAATCCCATTAGCCCTTATTTGCATACTTCTGTAATCCTGAGCTACTGAAACATTAACTTCCCTGGGCTCCTTGGTTGCAGCACAAAAAAAGTTACAGCTTAGTGTGTTTTTACTGGTTGAACAATTTCCTCTTCCTCTTCCCTGCCAAATGACAGTAAACTGGAAATTCATTAGGTGGGTTCATGTAATTTCTGCATTAAAGGGATGTTATATTAGAAATGTGTACTGCACCTGATCACTTTGAGTGTCTGGCATACTGTGGAGTGAAGTATAGCTAAGGCTGCTTCTAACAGAAGTGTGTGCTGTATGCATTTAGTGTGCACATGTACTACTTGATAATATGTAGTCATGTTTTCATCTAGTCATTTGCCAATGGCTATTATTATAAGCATGTACTGTGCTGGATCAGTTTGATGATCACTCAGTGTGTCTGTCATACTGTGGAGTGAAGTGTAGTGAGGGGTCCTTATATTAGTCTGATCCTAGTGGTTGCTCTTTTATCAATAGGTATTCAAAATTATTACGGATGGATGATTTGTCTTATGATTCCATACAGTACCTAACACTGTCAGTTACCCACAAACTAGCAGGTAGCAGCCCATGACACTGGCTGTGTTTTAACTATGAGTTGTGTGTCAACTATTTGAGAGTATAGAGCATTGTCTCCACATCGTAATAGCGATCTTAAAATAGTGATTGCTATTATGGTGAGTGTATATCGCCGAAAAGCAAATGGGCGATATACACTCCCAGGTGACCCCCCCCTCTCCCAAATATGGATTCTCAGTTCCAGGGGTGTGCATGTCAGGGAGGGGGAAAAAAATCACTAAACTGCAAAAATATGAAGTGCTGGGTGGTGCTAAAGTAAAACATGTGTCATGATTCAAATGCTAAAGTTTTCTTTATAGCTGCTTCTCCTGCTTAGCAAAAAGAGGGTACTGAAGTACTACAGGACAGTGCTGAACTGTACCATATAAAACTACATTTTGTTCTATTCAAGCTTTCATTACATGCTGTATTGTTTCAACTGATACTGGTTCTCTGCTATTGGATTATTTTATTTGTGATGGGAACCCAAGTGGGTGTAAATTAGTAAGCCAAACCACTGTTATCCACTTTAAAGTAGTAGATCCTGACAGATACTGAAACATGATGGCTGAGAGTGACCAGGTTTTGTGATTGCTACAAGGACCAATGTGTTAAAAGGAACCACACTCAAAGATCCTGACATGAAGTGTGAACCAGGAAGAGGGCACACTACCTGGGGTTCAAGGGAGGGGTGGTGCAGAGGGGATCAGCAGAGACGATACAGGGGGCAGCAGGGAAGGTGAAGGCTTGTACACTGTAATGAAAGTATGGCAGCAATATTCTTTGACGTAATGTGGGGAGCAGGGGTCTGTCACGTATACAGGTACCAGGGACAGTTAAGAGCAGGAATCACCAGACTAAGTAGGGACATAGAAAGGAGGGTTGGGGAGGGAGTATCTAAAAATGTGGAAAAGAGCAGGGTTGAAAAGGTGGATGACACATGGGCAGAGAGAGCAAGGGAGATACTGGGGGAGGAAAGAGGACAAGTGCATAGTACTTTTATATCCCAGTAGACACCATGACTGATTAGTGTCAGAAAGTAAGAAGAAAGGGAAGGGGTGATAGGACAGCAGATCAGTTACTTGGCACTACCGTGAAGGGTGGTGGCACAGAGCTTTGGGTAGCTGCTGGATGGATTGAATTGAATAGGAATAAATGTCTGGAAGTGCTCATGAACTGGGGATCACTGGGGGAGATAGATGCTATGGGTGACACAGGTGAGGAGAAGAAGATGAAGGAAGGGGTCATGGAAGTATAATACCAGGGGATACAGAGGTACACTAAGGCTGTCAAATGTATAGGTGAGGAAGGCATAGTTAGGGTAGGGGGAGAAATACCAGCCAGAGAGGCTGGAAAGGAAAAGAAGATGAAAATTATGGCAGCATACAGGGGGCCTTGGGGAAGGAGAGTGCTGCAGTTGATTGTATGGGGCAGCTGGAGGACAATGGACTACAAGGGGAAAGAAGACTGGGAGAGACAGGTTACAGTGCAGATAGGAGGGCTAGCAGGTTGGACACAGACATAAAAGGGGGAGGATGTACTGTGTCACCAGGGGTAGGTGGAGTGATAGTAGGCAATGAGGAGGAAGATAATGAATCACATTTGTTTCACTCCCAGATCATCTCTGATGCCTGCCAGTTGTTTCCTCACTTTAGCACTTTGCCCATCCTTCTGATGTCCAGCCTTTGAAAATAAAGATTACGGTGTTAGTTGGGATGCCTTCAATGCCCAGATACAACTGGAACCACATTGTCCAAAGATCGGTCCTACCCAGGGGCTCCTTGACTGTTACTTCCTGTGCATGCTCCCCATTTGTGAGCACTACAGTACAAGTTGCATAAAACTGTTCCACCTATGAGTTGGTTTAGCATTGTTTTTCACAGTTGGCAATGCATTGGGAACTCATGTTGCATTGTTTTTCAGTGCTTAACCAGCTCAAGAGCAATGTTTGTAAAACAGTTTTTGCAGCTCATTTGGAATGCATCAGTAGTACAGTCACAATGCAATGCAAAACTGAGTTTTAACTCTTAAGAAATAGTTTGTGCAGGGCTTTGTACTGTATCCAGCAACATTTATTCAACTCAGACATGCTAAAACAACTCATTGGAGGAACAGTTTAATGTGAATTATACTGTAGATAGAAACATATAATGTGTCAGCAGATAAGGAGAGCCAGGCCCTCTAGTCTGCTCATAAGCCCCTACCTAGTTTTGTTTCTTCTGACTCTACTAGGTCAGCAGCTTTCTCTTCTCCCTCCTGCCACTGGGATTCCTTTTGTCTGTCCCATGCATGTTTAAATCCCTCCACACTACTTGCCCCCACCACCTCCTGTGGCAGATTATTCCATGCATCCACCACCCTCTCTGTGAAGAAGAACTTCCTCATATTCCCCCTTTCTACCTGCTACCCTCCAATTTCATATCATGCTCCCTTATTCTTGTGTTCCTTTAAAATTGGAAGATGTTGCACCCCTGTACCTTGTTTACACCTTTAAGGTACTTCAGTGTTTCCATCATGTCACCTCGATCCCTCCTCTCCTCCAGTGAGTACATAATGAAGTCTCTCAGTCTCTCCTCAGATGTTTTCTGGTGCAAGCCCTGCACCATCTTTGTCACCCTTCTCTGGATCACCTCCATCCTGTCAATATCCTTTTGAAGATGTGGTCTCCAGAACTGTACACTGTACCCTAGGCAAGGCCTCACCAGTGTTTTATACAATGGCATCAATGCCTCCATCCTTCAACTATTGATACTTCTGCCTATGCACTCCAGCATGCTACTGGCACTCCCTGCTGTATTTGTACACTGCTTAGACACCTTTAGGAAATCTAAAATGATAACCTTCAGACCCCTTTCTTCCTTGGTGATGGTCAGCAGTTCCTCCCCCATAGATCCATTACTATTTGCTAATTGTTATTGATGCAAACGCCACACGCTACATAACTCAGTGGTTGTGTTCTGTTATCAGGCTAAAAGACCAACCTCATTGTTTTATACTTCCATCTTACAACTACAGTTCACAGTGTAATCCATTCAGAAGTCTAATTACTTTTTGAAGTTTGGTCTGCCAGACCACTGAATGACAGTTACATACAAAGTTGACAGATTGTGCCACTTTGCTTTAGTGTTGTATTGATTTTTGTTACTGGAGATGTGGCTCAAAGTTATCATGAACAACCATATCTTTAAAGCAGCAGTAATTGTTAGTGGGCGAAAGAATTCATCCTACAGCTTTTTTAGTAAAAATGTATTTCTGACAACCTAAGATTCTTGCTCAGTATATGTTGTGTTTTTTCAGATGTTAAGACTTTTTTATAGCTGATTTTGTAATTAATGACTCACATAATTGAAGATGTCTGCCATTCGCTATTTAAAAAAATCTCTTCCTCTGGTGTTGCTTGTTGAATGTACACGCTATATTCATGCTGTTATTGTATTACAATAGTTTTTCCACATGTTTCTGGTAGTAAACAGCATAAAACATTATTTTTTCATAGTGGGTGTGGCATGGGAACTTTTATAGACTTCAAGACCCCATATCTTGGTTCAGGAATGAAAGAAAATGAAAAGAAAAATGTGTATTTTGATATCTTTGCCAGACAAACCTTATTACTGAGAACTGTGTACAGTCACTAACAAATACTGCTACATTAAGAGGTAACTGCACATAAAAAAACTGTAAAAATTACCATTGCTTTGAATGTGGGCTGTTTCTCAAAGTTCAATGTAACTCATTGGCTTCACAATAAAAGGCAAGCATGTATGTCTTTCTCTTGTGACTATCCATTGTGTAAGAGGGTGGGATGTACCCTTGGACACCAGAGAATGTGTTAACTTTAACAGGAGCTATCAATCACAGGTGGATATTGTTATCGCCTGGCAGTTCAGAAGAAATTTTGAGCTGCTCGAGGTTCCATATAAAAACAATTTCCCTGTAGATGGCTCCTAATTCCTGTAAAATAGCATTATGCAGCCTTGTTGGCTCTGACCAGAGTTTTTTTTAACAGCTAACTTAAAGCTCATAAGCTAGTCATCAAGCTCAGTGGCAGGGATTTCTGAGATCTGGCATTTTTACATATTTCATATGAAAACTTATGACTAACCTCAAATGAAAAGTCATTTTTTTCTGGTGTTGACATAATCTTGTTCTGAGACAAATTGTTCTTTTTTGTTCAACTGCTGGCATCATGAAGACTGAAGCCCTTTACCGCTGTGATATCTAACACTATTAGGTGATGTGATAGCTAATGGTTGAGCATACTGTATGTGCAGTGAGTCACTTTTCAGACAATAGCTGCATGAGCTTTTCTTGTTTTTGATTGATAGCTAAATCTTGTAATTCAAGGATAGCCATGAATTTTGCAATCTGTGAATTAAAATCTCAGAAAGTGCTTCCTAAACATGAATTAATGTCCTTAGCCATATATCACCATAATCCACACCTTGTTATTTCTTATTGCTTACACATATAAATACTATTTTATCTATCATCAAGATTGTTTTCTGTGTCAATAGAATAGAACTGCTGCTTTATTTATGCAAATATTACCTCATGCTGTTAATTGTTCTCTTTTAATGCATAAACATATTTTGCTGAATTGTACATTGCCATGTAAATTCCCTGTCTTTTTATTTCTTAAAGAGACTGATAGACTCAAAAGATGCAACTTCATGTTAATGTAAACTGTGATTATTACATAATGGTGGGGGAAGACTGTATACCTACAGAGTTTATTGAATTGTTAAATACAATAATGTAGTATGTTATGTTAGTTCAACTACAGTTTTGTAAACAAGTACTCATCTTTGCATATATTATATAAAATTGAAAATACTAATACAAATAAGGTAAAAGGACAGCAAAATAATAATGTACCTTCTGCAATATATGTTATAAATATGCACATCAACCAATATGCTCAGTAAATATATAACAGCTATCAAACAGAGTTGTTTTGATGTATATATCCACTTCCCCTTAAGGGGCATTTTGCTGAAAGAAAATCAGTGATGTGACACTACAGCACTGCCAACAGTAAATAAACTCTAAATAAGTTTTTGTCTTATGTCCACCCATGTAGGAAAGACTGATTTGGATATTTTATGTCTCTCAATTACCAAAATGTTAACTAAGGAGACCATTTTCAAAATAGCTTTTCAGCAGAAAATGTGCCCAGGCTCATTTATTGTGTATTTCACTGATGGTGATGCATTTTGCCCATGCACATCCTAGGAGCAGGCATGTTCTTGTATACAAAACCTTTTGAATGTTGTTACTTCACAGCAGATAACATATTTTCTATCTTCAAATTAAAAGCAGACACATTGACTTACTTATCCAAGTTCATTTATATATGACATTCATTAAACAACAAGGAAAAAAGGCATCCATTTGGTTTAATACAACACAAGAAATAACAAGCATTTGTCAATGCCGAACGTTCGCTTGCAGGTATTTGCAGTGGTGTTTGACACGTATGGTGCTTTACCCTAATGCCCTGTGCGATTGCTGGTATTTGCACAATAAATTTTCAGCATGACCTTTTTGTTACCCCCATTGTGTGCTGCATAGGCGGAAACACGTTTTGGGCAGCATGTGAAAAATGACAGCTGTACTGCTCATAAGGAAGTGTGCTAAAATGGCAATGTTGAAAATCTGGAGTGGAAATATTGAAAATTCGCAAACCTACAAGCGTGCTTGTGGAACTGTGCAATGCACGCTCATAAAACAGTCATTGTTAGGAATTTTTCACCAAATTTTCAACATTGGCATTTAAAACCTCTGCTAATGAACAGTGTCACTGTGATTGTCTTACTGTGTCCACACATTGATTTTGCACACCGACTGCGCCATTGTCACTACATGGGCAGAAACATGTTTTGGGCAGGATGTGAAAAATGACAGCTGTACTGCTCATAAGGAGGTGTGGTAAAATGGCAATGTTGAAAATCTGGAGTGAAAATATTGAAGTCGCAAACTTACTGCATAGGCATGATGAATCTACGCCTACGTAAACATCTATTTTAGGAATTTGTTCACCAAATTTTCAACATAGCCATTTTAAGATCTCTGCTCATGAACAGTGACACTGTGATTTTCTTAATGTGTCCCATACACTGAGTTTGCACAGCGACTGTGCCATTGTGCGCTACATGAGCGGAAACACGTTTTGGGCAAGATGTGAAAAATGACAGCTGCACTGCTCATAATGAGGTGTGGTAAAATGGCAATGTTGAAAATCTGGAGTGAGAATATTGAAAATTCACAAACTTATGAGCTTGCATAGGAACTGTGCAATGAACACTTGTAAAACAGTCATTTTAGGAATTTTTTCACCAAATTTTCAACATAGCCATTTTAAGATCTCTGCTCATGAACAGTGACACTGTGATTTTCTTAATATGTCCCATACATTGATTTCGCACACCGAATGCGCCATTGTGTGCTACATGGGTAAAAACACATTTTGGGTGAGATGTGAAAAATGACAGCTGTACTACTCATAAGAAGATGTGGTAAAATGGCAATGTTGAAAATCTGGAGTGGAAATATTGAAAATTCGCAAACCTACGAGCGTGTGTAGGAACTGCTCAATGCACTCTCGTAAAACAGTCATTTTTAGGAATTTTTTCACCAAATTTTCAACATAGCCATTTTAAGACCTCTGCTAATGAACAGTGTCACCATGATTTTCTTAATGCATCCCATACATTGATTTTGCACACCGACTGCGCCATTGTGTGCTACATGGGTGGAAACACATTTTGGGCAGGATGTGAAAAATGACAGCTATACTGCTCATAAGGAGGTGTGGTAAAATGGCAATGTTGAAAATCTGGAGTGAAAATATTGGAAATTCATGAACTTACGAGCCTGCATAGGAACTGCGCAATGCACACTCGTAAAACAGTCATTATTTGGAATTTTTGCACCAAATTTTCAACATTGGGTTTTTGGGACCCCTTCTCTTGAATGATGTCACTGTCATGGTGTTATGCAGGTCTGAAGGGTGATTTCATGCAGTGACTGCACAGTGACTGTGAAATCACCCTTCGAGCCTGAATAACGCCATGATAGTGACATCATTCATGAGAAGGGGTCCCAAAAACCCCATGTTGAAAATTTGGTGCAAAAATTCCAAAAAATGCCTGAGATATGCAATAAAGTTGAAAAACCCCTATCTAGCTCATTATACAGCTTACCGGCATTTCCTCAGTTCGCAGTTGGCTTTGAAGAGTGCAGAGCGTGTTCCGGTCCACGAAGATCATCGCGCCAAGCTCTGGAGGTAAGTATGGCATGAGGGGTGTGGGGAGGCTGGATGCACAGTGGGTGGGTGCGGGTTGTGGGAGGGGGGACTGGGAGAAGCTCCATGGGACCATTTTTGATTTACAGGTTTTAAAAAAGGCTACGTGGGATGTTTGCCATGCTGGGGTGGGCTCTAGCATGGCAGAAGGATAGCTGGGGTGCAGAGGCACCAATGGGGGATTGGGCACCCCGTCGGCAAACAACTCGGTACGTTTGCCACTCTGGGGTGGGTTCCCAGCGTGGCAGAAGGATGGCTTGGGGGGCCATTGAGCTGACGGGGGATTGGGCACCCCGTCAACAAACAATGTGGGATGTTTGCCACCCTGGGGTGGGCTCCCAGTGTGGCACCAAAGCTTTGGAGGGGCAGTGTGATGCAGGGGGGTGGCATGACGTGGTGCTCTGTATGACAGTGGTGGTTTTCTTTGAAGCAAAGACCACCGCTGTCATACATAGCTCCCACACCCATTGGTGCAGGACCACCATGCCTGCTCAATGGAGCAGTGGATTGCAAGGGAGAGGCACACCTCCAAAGTGTGCTACTCTCCCAAAACATTCCTTGCGCATGCGCGCAATCGAACGTAAAAACTGAACTGAAAATATATATATCATTTGCAGTAACACTGTTTTGTTTCACCTCTCCCCTTTCATCTACTCATCCAGCAATTGCAAATTAGTCAAGTTTTACAAAAGCCAATATGGCTGCAAATTAATGGTATTGTGAACAGTGATAAATGTGTAAACTAGCAATATCTGCACTAACCACTGAGTTACCTACCTGCACATTCTAAGTGATGTGATACACACACACATACTAATATATATATATATATATATATATATATATATCATATATATTCCAGTGTAACATAGAAGTGCAGTGTCTGCACACATTTTTACAGATAAAAAAATACATTGTGGGACTGTTTTCTTCTTTTCAGGCTCCGAGGGACATAAGAGGGTGGGAGGTTGGCACTAAACAACTCATTTAAATCAGCAGTGACATGCTTAAGGCTGAAACTGATCTAGATAGTGGTGGAATGCAGACTAGCATTTTTGCACTAACCACTGAGCCACCTAACTGCACTTTCTAATTGTTGTGATACACACATACTGACTAATACATATACACACATATGCATATACATTTCAGTATAATATATCAGTGCACTGCCTACACAAACAGAACATTCACACACACACACACACACACACACACACACACACTAACACACATATACTGCCTTATATGGCATTTATTTACTTATACTTCTAACCCTAATGTTTACTGTACTTAGGATAAGAACTGTGTTTTGCTCTTACTCATTGTACTAACCTACGGCATAACTGGGTAACTAAGGCAGTGGACCTAGGAGGTGCGATGGATTTGGCCTATCTGGACTTCAGAACAGACTTCAATACTGTCTCCCATAGAAGGCTGATTAACAAACTGTGCAGCCTGGGGTGGATCCTAAAAGAGTTCTGTGGGTAGAGAACTGTCTGAATGGCAGGAGTCAGAGGGCAGTGGTAAACAGGGAGTACACTGGAGAGGGAGAGGGGATGAGCAGGGTGCCACAGGGGTTGGGGCCAGTCCTCTTCAATGTCTTTATTGGGGACATTTCAGAGGGACTGGAGGAGAAGGTATACCTCTTTGCTGATGACACAAAGGTATGCAAGAGGGTGGATACTCCAGGGAGTGTTGAAAGAATGAGAGAATACCTTAGAAAAGTGGAGAAATGTTCTAAAGAATGGCAGCTGTGATTCAATGCAAATAAGTGCAGGATCCACCTAACTGCACTTTTTAATTGTTGTGATATACACACACACACACTGACTAATACATACTGCATACACATATATGCATATATATATCAGTATAACATACAGTAGCAGTGCACTGTCTACAGACATTTTTACAGATAAAAAAGACATTGAGGGGCTGTTTTCTTCTTTTCAGGCTCTGGGGGACATAGGAGGATGGGGTTAGGGGCTACCATTAGACACCTCATTTAAATCAGCAATGACATGCATACAACTGAAACTGATCAAGATAGTGGGGGAATGTAGACTAGCAACTTTTGCACTAATCACTGAGCCACCTAACTGCATTTTCTAATTGTTGTGATACACACACAAACTGACTAATACATATACACATATATGCATATATATTAAAGTAAAACATACAGTACAAATCACATTAAACTGTCCTTCCAACTCACTGGTTTAGCATTTTTTCAGTTAGTTTCTTAATGTGTGCACTGCTCACTGCAATGAAGTAATAAAATATTCCTAATGGTTTGTTGCTAGCTGCTGTTCAGTTTCAGCTTACCGTACTTTGCACCTCACTGGAAATGTTTGTCAATGCAGTGCATGAGCAGTGCACACATTAAAGGGACACTGTCAGCTTTAAGCAGCTGCACTGAACTTATATAACCTGTGTGCCTGTAATAACATCTATGGCAAAATAGACTATTCATGTGCCCCAGTAAGAGTATTAGTAAGATCTGTTACCTAAATTTAAAAAAATATATATTTTAGCTTGGATCAAGCACATTAGCTTATTGTCTGGCTGATCTTCTGCTGGAGATGCCTCTTCTCAACATGAACGCACATTGTGCATGTGAAAATTTCCTGAACAAGTGTAAGTGATAGTTGGGGCTAAAAGTACATGCTCTTCTGAACATGGGGATCTTTGTAAGAATAATGAAGAGAGGTGCAAGTCTTACTTTTACTACTCTGAAAAACAGGCCCATGATCCTAAGCATAAGTGTCACATCCACAGCAATGTCAGATGCATGTTCAGGATTTTGGTCTTGTTTTTCAAAGTGGTAAAAGTAAGACTTGAAATGCTCTTTGTTATTCTCACAGAGATTTCTTTCTAAACCAAAATAATATCTAACAGCATTTGGCTAGTAGGGCCTGTACCAGTTCCGACCCCTATCCATGAACATCCACATGTGGTCACACAGGTGACAGTACAGGAACAGACAGTCAGAATCACTCTTGCAGTACACACACACACACCAAAATAGGTAACATATACAACGAGAAAAAATGCACAAACATACTTGTACTGCAACACAAGATGAAACCATATCCAAACACAGCCCCTAATAAACTAATATGAAGCACCATCAAATTATGATAACAATGGGTGTACATGTGCACCTCTGCAGAGCCCCCCCACACACACATACACACAATAAACAGTATGACTTGATATAGTTCAGAACTGATGAGTACAAAGACATTTAAAAAAGTATAGACATACGATTTGTGATGCAGTATAGGTCAATGAGTTGCTATGCAATATAATGGGGGGTGGCTATCATAGATGATATGGCAATGGCTCTTGGATTACAGCTAAAGCAATGATTAGGTATTAATAACTAAAAATACTAACTATTCCAAGGTAAGTCTTCAATTTGTGTCCTATGAATCAGAACTCTGTCAGATTCAGATGCAGATTGTGCCCCCTCACACTGTTTATCACTGAATACTGTGGGCTCAAATTGATAAGACTGGATACCAATATCAAAGTTTAAATGTATGTCCTCAGCATCTTTATAATACTCTACATCAGATTTGATGAATGGTGAGCACAGGCACAGTAAAGATTATTGAAATCCAAATGTAAAAAACACACTGCCTGTAAAACAGCTAGCTTAGCTGATCTAAGTTTTCAGGAAGAAGGCACATAACCAGCACAGACAAGCAAACTCCTTTTTCAGATGAAAAGGTGCATACTGTATGAACAGTCCATTTCAAAGCTCCACTGTAAAAAACAAACTGTAACTTAAATGAAATGTGTTTTAGAAGTCATCTAACATATCTTCAGTGAGCTTTGCAACATCAGATTTACTGCATAAATATTCCATTCTGTGACATTTGACATTATAGTCCCAGGGTTGTCAGCTGCTGACATGTTTTTGAGCTATGAATCTTTCTTGAGAGAAAGATCTAACCAGATTGAAGCACAACACAGAAAATTGTGCTTTGAAACATTGCTTAGCTGAAAGAAAGCATAGTAATACCACCAAATCTCTAATTTTATCTAGTCCGTTAGGAACTGGAGGAGCTCCCTTTTTCTACTGTAATAGCAAAATGACTGCAGGGCAATGCCCACTGCAGCCACAAAAAGGAGCATTTTTACTGACTGAAGATGGGCAATGAGTGAACCTAGCTTTGGACAAACTAATAGCTGGGAAATCTGTAGACGATTGCTGCTGGGTGGAGGGGATCAGCTGGGGGACTCAAGAAGGGAAGACTAATGTTTCTGTTGGGACTGGGGTCAGCTGTGAACTTTGTTTGGGGACTTTATTACACTTGCAAACTAGATCAATGGTATGGGACTAGGATTTTGCAGCTGATGCTTGGTAGGGGAATTTTTTTTTACACTTGGGGTGGGATTGGGCAGATGTAGGGGCAAAGATGCATGATGGCAAACAGTGGGATATGTGGGTAAAAGGGGGGAATATTTCCTTAAACATTCCCAAATCAGGGCCCCCAAAATATGAATATTCTTCCAGATACAAAAGTTGTAGTATTTGGATGAGCCTGCCCGTAATATGTATTGGTACAGATTGAGCTGCCCATAGTTTGGTAACACTCCAGCCTCCATTAGTGTTGGCCCCACTTTAGATGCTTTAGTGTGGATGGTTTAAAGCCTGGATTTCTCCTGCCCCATTGATGTCATCTACAAAACATTTCTCCTCAAGTCCTGCACTACATTAAGAGGGAGGCAGTGAGGTCTAGTGATTATATCACTGGCTTAGGTACTGGAAGATCACAATTTGTTTGTTTTTTACATGAAACTTTTCACCGAATAGTTTACAACACATAAAATAAAATCAACAACAAAATATGGGAAACCATTATAATACTACAACCATTATAAAACAGATGGTACTATACCAGCATACCATTAAATAACAAGGGAACTTACATTCTAAGTCTAAGTGTAAGAGGAAGAAAGACGACACAGCATGTCTATATTCTATGAGGAAGCATCAAGAAAGCTTGTTAGAGTGAGATTGAATGAGGAGTAGGGTACCGGAAAAGTGATGATCTGTTGAAAAAGAGGGAATTAAATCAAGATCCTGTGGGAGGGTTACTGGGATGTGAAAAAGAAACCAAGCATAGATGAGACAATGAAAGGGTCATATTTTTATGATAAATATTCTGTTTTGCAAGTGACGTAAAGGATAATCTTTAAAAAAAGAGCCAGTTTTGCAATCACTGAAAGCCAGGAGAGCAGTGTATGTGTGTGTGTATGGGGGGGGGCAGGGCATGGCCAAGACATTAAAAGAAATGTTTTGGCCTCCATTAAAATGCCTAAAAGCAGGCATCATAGAGGTTTACACAAATCAGGTAGCAGTGATAAGATTCCTAAAATGCAGAGTTCAGGGGAAGGTGGAATGGGCATGTTCAAAATTCTGGAGCAATCCAACGGGATATTATGTCACCATGTGGTGAGTTCAGGATAGCCACAGAGTAGGTGGAGGAGTCCTGTATCTTGGTGTGAGACCTCCTCTTCCATCCAGGGACCACCAGTGCCACTGCCATTGCCTCAGAGGTTGCCAAGAAAGAGGAGTGGTTGGACCACAGTGGGCTCAGGGAGGGTGAGGGTGGTGGAACAGAGGTGCATCCCTCCAGCTGTACCTCTCCACAATTCCTATGCCATTCTGGCAAAGTGTGGTTCCTCTATGAAGGCACCCACAGTGGAGACCAGGAGGATGCTGGGAACCTCCACAAGGAGACCCACAGGAGGGTGGCAGGGAGCCTGCAGGGAAGGAAACAACTCCTGTTGGGGACTCCATTGTTAAGAAGGTAGAACTGGGGGAGGAAGGGAGAGGAGGTAAGTGCCTGCCTGGCACCATATGTTGAGGGACAGGGAGTGAATCCTCAGGATTGCCGGAGCAGCTGCACGGGGGAGGGAGCTGGATGTCATTGTTCACCTAGGAACAAATTATCTGGCTAAGAAAGGGATTAGAGAAGTGCAGGAAGAGTGTGTGGAATTGGGAAGGGGCCTTAGACAAGTAGCATGTACGGTAACCTTCTTGGAGGTGCTGCCCATCTATGGCGTAGGAGAGACTTGGGTGTTCTGCAGCATGGGATTCAATCAGTGGTTGAAAAACTGGTGTGGTGTTCAGGGATTTGGCTTCAATGGGGACTGGGAGGTTCACCTCGAATAATGCAAGCCTATACTGGCATGATGGGCTGCATCTGTCCAGGAGACGAACCAGGATCCTAGGTGATAGGTTTAAATGCTTCATTGGCAAGCACTTAAACTAGCCAAGGGGGGAGGCACTGGAAAGGAGCAGGGAAATCCTAGCCCCTCCAAAAAAATCACCGTAGTAAGTGCGGTTAATATCAACATAGAGGTGTCGAGAGGGAGAAGGGCAGGGGTAAATGGAGAAAGTGACAAAGGCAAGAATGACAGGGATGGTACAAAAAGGAGTCAGGCCATCAGCATCAGAAAATGGAGGGTAATGAGTATCAGTGCCTATAGTCTGGGCAACAAGCTCCCTGAGCTGGTGGCCTTGATGGAAGAGGGGTGCCTGGATATTGTAGCAGTCACAGAAACATGGTATACAGAGAACCGTGACTGGTATGTTAACATACCAGGGTACATAACCTATAGGAGAGACAGGCAGGGGAGAAGAGGTGGAGGAGTAGCTCTCTATGTAAAGGAAAGGATAAAAGCAACTGAACAAAAGAGTAAACAGGGAGGTGAGGAGGCACTGTGGGTCACCTTGGGGACTGGAAAGGGCACCACAATCTGCACAGAGGTTGTGTACAGACCCCCATCTCAGGGGGAATGACTGGACAAGGATATGATAGAAGGCATTCTTAGAATGGCAGAGAAAGGGGAGATACTGTTGATGGAAGACCTGAAAATGCCAGATGTTAACTGGAGCACATTTGCTGCAGCTACATCCAAGAGCAGGGCCATTCTTGATACCCTACAGGTGGCAGGCCTCAGACAGCTAGTTCTCGAACCCACTCATGAGGGAGCAATCTTAGACCTCTGCTCTCAAATGGGGGCAGTGAGAGGATCTCAGATCTAGAAGTGGGTTGCCATCTGGGAACAAGTGACCATCAAACAGTGTGTGGTCATGTTAAACTCAGCTAGAGTCATGCCATACAAAAGTGAGGGTACTGACTTCAGGAGGGCTGACTTTACAAGATGGGAGAGTGCTCAGAAAAGCACTATGCAAACAGGCTAGAAGGAGGTGGAGCAACAATGGAGAATCATCAAACTGCCATCACAGAGGCAACAAGCCTTTGTGTGAAACAAATAAACAAATCAAAATGAAAGAAAAAGCCACTATGGTTCTCAAAAGAGGTGGCTGTGAAAATCAGAAAGAAAAAGATAGCATTCAGGAAGTATAAGGAAACACAGAAGGAGCAGGACAGACAGCTGTACCAGTTAAGACAGAAGAAAGCAGGGAGGGAGTCAGAATAGCAAAGGCCCAAACTGAGGAAAAGATAGCCAACTCAGTTAAGAAGGGGATAACACCTTTTATAGGTACATCAGCGAGTGTAGAAAGACAAAGGGAGGGATAGTGAGGCTGAATAGAATGAACGGTGGGTGGGCAGAGGGGAACAGTGAAAAAGCAGGGATACTGAATGAATATTTCTGCTTAGTATTCACTAAAGAGGAGGGGGAAGTGCCTAACCCAATTAACAGAAGCATTCTTGATAGGGGGTTGATCCCAGTCCTTTCACAGAAGAGAAGGTTCTGCAAGAACTCCTAAAACTGAAGGTGGACAAAGCAATGGAGCCTGATGGAATTCACCCCAGAATTCTAAAAGAATTAAGGGAGGAACTAGTGAAACCACTGCCTACTCTTTTTAATAAATCATGGAAGGATGGTGTGGTACCCGAGGACTGGAGGAAGGTGGATGTGATTCCCCTTCACAAAAGTGGGACCAAGACAGAGGCAGGAAACTACAGACCTGTCAGTCTGACCTCTGTGGTATGGAAAGTGATGGAATCACTTCTGAAGGAAAGACTAGTTGAGTACCTAGAGGCCAGTGGGGCACAGGACCCAAGGCAGCATGGGTTCACAGCGGGAAGGTCATTTCAGACAAATCTAATAGATTTCTTTGACTGGGTGACCAAAGTAGTAGACTAGGTAGGGGCTGTGGACATGGTTTACCTAGACTTTAGCAAGGCATTTGACACAGTCCCACACAAAAGATTAATAGACAAATTAACCAGCCTGGAAGTGGGTCCCAGGGTGGTAGCCTGGGTAAAACACTGGCTGGACAACAGGACACAGAAGGTAATTGTAAATGGAGTCCACTGTGAAGAAAGAGGGGTTACGAGTGGGGTACTGCAGGGTTCAGTATTGGGTCCAGTCCTTTTTAATGTCTTCATAAGTGACATTGCAGAGTGACTGGAAGGAAAAGTATGCCTCTTTGCAGATGACACAAAGATCTGCAACAGGGTTGATACACAAGGAGGCATGGAAAGGATGAGAAGGGACTTGGCAAGGTTGGAGGAATGGTCAGAAGTATAGCAGCTAGGATTCAATGCAAAGAAGTGTAAAATAATGCACCTGGGAATCAAGAACCCAGGGGAAGAATACACAATGGGGGGGAGGTAATAACAACAACAAAAAAGGAAAGGGACCTGGGGGTAATCATATCAGATGACCTTAAGGTTAGCAAGCAATGTGAGAAGGCAGTAGGGAGGGCTGGGGGTATACTGGGATGCATAGGAAGAGGCATCAGCCGCAGAAAACAGGAAGTTGTTATCCCTCTGTACAGACAATTGGTGAGACCCCATCTGGAGTACAGTGTCCAGTTCTGGAGACCCCATCTCCTCAAGGACATAGACAGGATAGAGGCAGTCCAGAGGAGGGCAACTAAAATGGTGCAGAGTCTGCAAGAGAAGCTGTATGAGGAGAGACTAAAGAAGCTTAATATCTATACCCTTGAGGAAAGAAGGGAGAGGGGGGACATGATAGAAACGTTTAAGTACCTCTGTGGAATCAACAAAGTCCAAGAGGGTAGCATATTTCAGAAAAAGAGACATGCAAGAACAAGGGGACACAATTTAAAGATGGGGGGCAGTTCAGGGGCAATGTGAGGAAGTATTATTTCACAGAGAGGGTAGTGGATGCATCGAACAGCCTTCCTGAGTAGGTTGTGGGGTTTAAAACTGTGGGAGAATTCAAGAATGCATGGGACAGACATAAGGCAATTCTTAAGGGGGGTAGGAAGGAATAGGCTGTTGGTTAACTAGGATCTGTGGCCTATCCAGTAGGTAGGGAAATGGGCAGACTAGATGGGCCAAGTGGTCCTTATCTGCCATCAAAGTCTATGTTTCTATGTTTCTTGAGCAGGTAGAATGTGGGACGTGGGCCATGGTTGGGGTGGGGTCTTGTAACACCAATGTAGAATTTTGAGTTGGATTACATGGCTCTTAATATCACTGTGAACCACATGGGCAAAATATATTGCAGTGGTCCATTCAGAGGGGTGCAATGGGTGACTCAGCTTCAATTCTCAGCCCTCTTTGCTTGATTTAGGAATGTCAGGTAGAGATTCATAGATAACGGCATATGTCCTAATGGTCCAGTCCCAAGTACATTGAAAGTCTAGGAATGCAGTGAGCCAGGACCAAGATGGTGGAGTTGGTTTAGTTTTTTTCATCTGACTGCATAGCTGACCTATGATGTGAGTAGCGCCAAAAGTCAATGTGTAGTAGGCCATATTTTGTCTTTAGTTGCTGAAAGGATAAAAGAACTGTAGAGTGTTGAATGTAGAGGTCCACAAGGATATACAGCCCTTTTGCTACCCATGTGGGTCACCAAACCAGTTTGTCATCAGTTTGTAAGTTGGGGGTTGTGCCATAAGTATGTATATTGTTTAGGAGGTACCCTTGAGGTCTTAGGCAGTGCTGTGAGGGACATACATTTGTTCCAGGCTTGTAAGGTAGCAACCAATATGGGGTGTTTGGAGATGATCTTAGGGTGTTTACACTCCATTAAGGTACTCAAACACTGCATGAGTCTCTAGTCTTATCCATTGTGGTGAGGAGGAGGGGGGGGGAGTAAATCACCTATATGATTGGGTCATTCAGTACTCCAAAGCGTACCTCTCAAACCAGGGGAAATTGAGCCCACCCTGCTGCCAATGAGCCCTAAGTTTAAAGATCACAGGTTTAAATCCCATCAGATCCATTCTAAACAGACATCTTCCTTCAGATAATGTTATCAGTGTTTGACTACATGGATCTGGTTTACAATGCCACCTCCAAATCTAACTGAAGAAGCTCTTTATGAGTGAAATATTGATGTATTCATGTGGTGTGTTCCAGTCCAGCACTATATGAATTATCTGCAATAAATCTTTTGAATCATTATTTTGACTTGTTCTGCCCCTTCTAGAGGCTGCTGGTTCTGGAATGTTTGTGCTACAGATGTGATGGTTTCCCATGTTTGCAGCTCCTTCTGGAATGGCAAGGCAAGGCATTTTTTATTTAAAAGGATGCCCAATCACGGAGGCTCTGGGCACCGTACAAAGGAAATAAACAAATAAAAGATACAACAAATCAGAATAAATAGCAGAGAATACCGGCCAATAAATTATACAATAAAAATAAAACTTCCTAAAAAAACTTAAAAGACAGAGGTGGACTGGAATGGAGATCAAAACCATTACATATGGATCTCACTAAACAACTAAGTTGGGGAAAGCCTGGGTGAACAGGAGGGCCTTAAGGAGGGCCTTGAATACCTCCAAAGATGAGACCCCCCCAGACCCAGAAGGGTAGTGAATTCCACAGGACGGGGCCAGCAACACTAAAATACCGAGACAGCAGGTGCAAGAAGGTCCAACAGGTAACCAGGGCCCTGGCCGTGTCTGGCCTTATAGGTGAGAAGACCCACCTTAAAGAGGATTCTCCACCTGGTCAGCAGCCAGTGCAGCTCATGTAGTACCAGTGTAATATGGCAAAATTTAAGGTTCCCTGCAAGTAACCTGGAAGCTGTGTTCTGCACCAGCTGCAATCTACAGAGAGATCTTCCCATGACCTGAGGCAGAGTGTATTACAGTAGTCAAGCCTTGATGTCACCAACACATGTATCAAAGTGGGGAGGTCAGGAGGCAGTACAAGGGGCTTTATCCTGGTGACATTCATAAGATGGAAAAAACAGGAGTGGACAGTAGAAGATACTTGTGCCTCCATTGTCAAATCCCTGTCCAGGATGACACCAAGATTCCGCACGTCAGAGGAGGCCTTCAATGGGACAGATCCAAGAACAGTTCTGGTCTCTGCACCCAAGGCCATCCAAACCTGCACTTCTGTTCAACTCCACCACCAATACCTCTGTCTTATTGGGGTTCAGCCACAACAAGCTGGACACCATCCAGTCATTGATCTAGGCAAGGCAGCTGTTTAGCACATCTACTACATTGGATGTTCTTGGGGCAAAGGACAAGTATAGCTGGGTATCATCAGCATAGTAATGAAACCCCAATCCATACTTCCTAATGATCCCCCCAGCAGCAGCATGTACACTGCTGAACAACATTGGGGACAGGACTGAACCCTGGGGAACTACTCAACTGGAGACTAGAGGTGGAGGGGAAATTTCTCATCACAACCTTTTGCCTCCTGTTAGTTAAAAATGACTCAAATCAGCAGATGACAGTACTGGTGAGTCCACAGCATTCCTTAAAGTGGTCCAGCAACACACAATGGTTCATAGTGTCAAATGCTGAAGAGAGATCAAGAAGAACAAGAACTGTCCTTTCCCCTCAATCTCTAGCCCTGAGAATATCATTCTGCATCCTAACAAGTGCAGTTTCTGTGCTATGTGTGACCTGAAACGTGGCTGGGAGGGCTTGTATAACTCATGGGTCACAAGGAACTCCTTCAACTGAAGTGTCACTACCTTCTCAACAACCTTCGCCAAAAATGAAAGGTTGAAAATAGGACAGTAATTTGCCCTAACCTCCAGGTCCAAAGATGGTTTCTTTATGTAAGAGTGGTCTCACCAAAGCCTCCTTCAAGGCATCAGAGAAGACATCACTCCCCTCAGCAGGGAACACCAGATAAGCAAGGCAAACACCAGGCCAACAGCATTGATGCATCTCATCAGGAAATGCGTTGGCACTGGGTCTGGTTCACAAAAGGTGTACATCAGTTTGATCACCACCTCAATGACCTCATTTACCTTCACCAGTCTAAACTCTCCCCAGCTAGATGGAGCACACTCAGGACACTTCAGGTGATCACTGTCAGCTCTGGACTGGCTGACTGAAGGAATTCCCTGCTGGATATCAGACACCCTGTCCAAGAAGAATTGAGCAAACTCTTCGCATTCAGCATTGGAAAAAGCCTTCATCTGCTGTAGACAGGCCTGGTGAAGTAGCCTATCCACAGTCCAAAAAAGTGCAGCTGGTCAGTTCCTCCCAGGGGCAATCTCCCTGGACAGGAATTCTGCCTTCTTACAGTTGATTGCCCCCCGGCATACCCTATAATGTGCACACAGGGCCAGTTTGTCCTCCTCCAACCTGGTCTTCCTCCAGCAGCACTACAACCTCTGACCCTTTCTCTTCAACTCCCTGAGCTCCCCATCAAATCAAGGGAATCTCAAGTAGGAAGATGTGGGTCATACATGGACAGGTGAGAGGGAGTCAATGGCTTCCGATAGCACCCTAATATAGGTGCCAATAACATCACCAATGTATTCAATGCATGCATTGTGCACTCTAGATAGATTGTCTACCACCAAAAAACCCTCTGGTGTCAATCCCCACAAAAGGGTGGTAGCTCATCATCTCTGTAGGGAGAGGGCATCTGGTGGTTGCCCTGAACATGAACTGCACTGTGGAGTGATCGGACCATGCCACCCAGTCAATCTTGAAATCACTTATCTCAATCCCTAGTGAGAACACCAGGTCCAAAGTGTGCCTGCAATGGTGAATTGCAGAGAAAACTACCTGTAACAGGCCCAGTGATGACATCATCTGGAGGAGGTTATGACCAAGCTGAGATTATTCATCATCAACCCAAACATTGAAATTCTCTATGACAATACATCTTTGAGCTTCCAAAATGTTTTACAAATGATGAATCTGGCAACCTCCTGCAGGAAGTCTCCCACCACCCCAGGGAGGTGGTAAATCACGAGAATCCTATAGCCTGCACCCAGACCCCCCACGGATGGCCACACATTCAAGGGAACCTGGGGATCTCACTGGTGCACAGTGAAGCCCAAGTCAGATCTAAAACAGATGGCTATCTCACCGTCCCTACATTCCTTTCTGGGGCAATGCATTACAGTATACCCAGAGGGGATGGCAGCCTTCAAAACTGGGCTTGCATCATCCCCAATCCAGATCTCTGTAATGCAAGCCAGATCGACCTGGGAAATCAATGCTGCAATAATGGCAGTCTTGTTCCTGATCAATCTAGCATTGCTTGCAGAGGACTGGTGGACATAACAGCCCTTCGGGTTACCTGGCCACTCAGTCTGGTGACCTCCCTCGGGAAAGGCAGTAGACACATCTGGCTTCTCTTTTGTGCCTGTCACAATCTAGGGCACCTTCTGCACCCGATGATCTCTATCCTGCCAGTCCCCACTGTGCATGGGGCACCCTCTCACCAAAAATCACCATGGTTTTATATATCTTTATTATTTTAGTCAGTGTTCTAGTATTCTAATGTATTGTAGCTAAATCACTGTTTTTGCATTTGTGGTGTAAGGCCACTCAATTGTTAAAGGGGAGTAGATACAAATATTCTTGTCATTTTTGTCATTACTTATACAGCATACATGGATATTTTTTTTTCTTTTTTTTTTTTTTTTTTTCCAACTGTTTAATCAGGTGAGACACACTAAGCTGAAAGCTCGTTTACAGATGCAACCTGGGAGCACAGGGACATTAAGTGACTTGCTCAGGGTCACACAGCATGCAAGTGGGGGCTGTGGGATTCAAATCCAGGTTTACAGATTTGCAACTCAGAGCCCTAAAACACTGCACTATACTGCCTCCCCTATATATATGCTATATTATACTAAGCATAAGCACAAGTATAAACAAACTGCAGTTCATATTAAGCAATTGTCAATTATTTACAGTCAATCACAAAAGAATATTGAGTCTCAGATCTAGCTGATTCCAACGAGAATAGATTAGTGTAAGAGTCTTGAAAATCATGGAAATTGCAGTTTTGGCTATTACCCGAATTCCTGTCTTGTTATAATTAAGTACTGCCCGAGCACTGGATAACAACAATTATAGATTACTAAGGGTCAATCGAAGGATAGCAGAATAGATTTATTGATTTACTGTACAAGCTTGTGCAAGAAGAGCTAACTAAATTCCAGCTAGTTAATCAATTAACAAATTAACCAACTATAAAAAGCTTTGCATGGTTCTCTCAACTCAAACTGCTGAGTTTGGCATGCAACTACAAACAGTCTCTGAGGTTAGCTGATGTTAGCAGAACAACGGCTGTCTTTACACTATCTTTAATCTTCTAAACACTTTTAAACTTTGTGCCTTAAAGTAGATTGTTTGTTACTTATCCCAAACAAAATTAGATATCCAGTGGTTCAAACCTAAATCGAATAGCGAGGGTTTTTTAGTGAAACCACTCAACTTATTACTTTAACTCCCACGTTCACAGTTGTGTTGAAATCATTTAGAAAAAAGGCTGCAGCAATGAAGAAGCATTTTTAGCACACTTTTAGAACTAGGCTGCAGTGATTTGGTGGCACCAATGACATTAACGATGGCTTTAATGCCTTAATGCTTTGATACTTATTCTGAGGCTATGGGAAGTTTGAGCAGCTAAAGATTTCAAGAATTGCAGTGAAGCATAGCCCTGGTGCAACTAGACTAGATAAAACCAGAGTACACAAGTGAGTACACTGTGTTATTAGATTGCTATTAATAATATATAGTGGCCCTTTAGTGGATTTTATGTTCTTTTGGTTTTTTCGTTGTTTCTTCTCTAGTAAATATTAATGTTTAAGCAATGGTAATTGCATACAAGTTCAGAAGTCAAAAATAAAACTAAATATATCAATTAGATGTTTAGTAGGACAGAGTGTATTATAACCTGCCTGCTGTGTTGTGTTGTGCAAACTATAACAGACTGTTATTGTTAAAATTAAGCAGTACCACTTGATATTATTGTAGTTTTTGCTCTCTTTTACCATAGTGGACCAAAGGGAGTTGGAATATTAATTGGCCCTGGAGAAAACATTCTGTGCTGTATAAAAGTCTGAACTTTGGGCACTATCAAAGTCATAATCAAAGGAAATCCAGATGTACTGAGTGGAACACTCTAGAACAATATTTTTGATTTGGTTACAGAAGGAACACTGGTGAAATATTGATGTAATTTAGTTTGCAAAGTGTGTACCATTAAGGAGGAGAAGAAGAAAAGTGCATTAAATAAGGACAATAACAAAGTTGGTTATAGCTGGGTGAAGTATAACTACCATACTACTAGAAAAACTATAACTCTCATACTACTACTAAAGATTGTTCCTCTCGACATGTGCACTGAGCAGCATTCTAATCTATTACTGGATATTAGGACTCTAGACTCCAACTCTTAGACTTAATTCTTGCATTTTTGTTTTCTGGCATTTTTTTTGTATTTGGCGAATTGTTAATTTTTATGTGTATAATAGAACTGGTACAATATAAATATCAACAATATCAGCTACTAGTATTAATAGTATTAAGGCGATTGGTGTTGTTGATGTTATTATGGGTAACTTATCAGTACAAGCTATGGTAGAGTAGGTTTTACATATAATTATATATATATATATATATATATATATATATATATATATATATATATGTATTCTATCTTAAGTTAAGTTCAGATAAACTGATAAGACAAATATCCATAGAAACACCATAGAGCAGTTAAATATGCCAGCAGCAGCAAGAAGTGGAAAGGGGAGTGACATGGCAGAAACAGAAGGGTTGTTCAAAAGAAAAAAAGAACAAAAAGAGTTGTCTTTCATTAAAACAGTAAATAGACAAGTGGTACAAAAAAGTTAGGTAAATTAAACATAGGGAATATAGGGAATGCAATTGAGAGCAATAAATTACTACATATATCTACCCCCAATGGGGACATCTTGAGGTTCCTATGTAAAACAAAAATGGGTAAAAAAGTAAAGCAAGAGGAAGAATTAAAATATCAATCCACTAATATTAATGTGAAGACCAACCCACCTATCCCATCAGAAATACGAAAAAAAAAAAAGGAAACAACAATAGAAAGACATAACACAATAAAATACTGCTGGGGAGGACAGAATAATGTATGATCAGGACATAGTTGTTGGGGATGACAACATAACTAGAATGGACCTCTCCAATGTGATAAATAATTTACAAACATTAAACAAGTAAGTTAGAAGCATGACAGAGTCCATACGGGAAGATCCAAACATTTCTAAAGCTACAGAAATCCTGACTCTATCAGATTCAGAGGAGCAAACAGAGCAGAAGGAGGGACATAGGGTACCCGATATGGAAGAAGGCTACTCATGGTCTTTCAGTCCAAAGTGTCCATCTTATTTAGATTTGGAAGGTATAACAAGGGAAGTAGTGAGGACATTAAGAGATCGAATCAATGCAAATATCTTACTGTACTGTATCAACAACTGAATGAGATCAAAAAAGATCTAGCATTTTTGAAAGGTATAAGCATTGAAAATAAAAAGAAATTGGATCAATTAGTAAGACAGCAAGCATTAGACTACAGTTAAACCCCTTCACATATAAAATATACACCAAAATTAATGAGACAAGATAGAACTCAGTCGGTAGAGGAAACTGTTAATGAAACAACAAAATATAACCCCTCCGAAAATAGCACAAGTGAGGACTCATTGGAGTGTGTGATGCTACCAGATAATATAACAAGGAAGGAGAGTATTTGTCTAGAACTCATGAATCAGTTTCCCATACCTTGGGAAAAAGGTGAGCAGCAGGAGTTAGAAAAAAACAAACTTAATAAAAAAAAGTATGCAAAATAAATCTTAAACATTTAACAGAGAATAGGACAGATGGGGATATCTTTTCAAAAGACAGACTAAAAGTAGGACTACCAACAGATAAGGGAACATTAAAAGACAACTTGAAGGAAAATACTCGGAGGCCCAGATATTCAAAGGGGTTACGCATGGCTCAACAGAGTTGTGCCAGTTCAACCAAGCAATGAGCCCCAGAGAGATATTGGAAAGGCTGCCAAGTGCAGTGCAAATCCCGATGTGCTGGGGCACAATGTGATTGTATGCAGTGCAGATGAAGGGGGAGTGCCCTTGCATATGCATCACATCCCGATATTCAGCCTGGGATGTGTGGTGCATATGCTGGTGCAACCCTGCATTGCACTGCATGGGGGGGCTCAATATCGAGCCCGTGAATTGGAGGAACAACTTCTGGCCACCCACAGGTGGGCTCCTGTACTGCAGGGTGAAAGACAGCAGCCACCAACCATGGATGGCCACCTGCCCACCCAGAACACCATCCACAAGCACCCATAATGCCCTGGTAGTCTAGCGGTACCCCCTCTCTTTCCTGTCTCCCCAATCACAGTAATTGACTGTATAATAATGCCCTGGTGGTCCAGTGGCACCCCCTCCCTCTCATTGCCACAATCGCTGTTCATTCTCGTGAATAAAAGCCCAGGTGATTGAGTAGTACCCCTCCTCCCATTGCCATGATCACTGGTACTGTACTGTAATAGTAATCCCTGGTAGTCAGTGGAACCCCTCCCTCCTCCCTCCCATTGTTGCGATCGCTGGTACTGTACTGTAATAATAATCCCTGGTAGTTGAGTGGAACTCCCCATCCTCCTGTTGCTGCAATCACTGGTACCGTACTGTAATAGTAATCCCTGGTAGTTCAGGGGCACCCCCTCCCTCCCATTGCCACAATTGCTGTTCATTCCCATGAATAAAAGCCCTGGTGATCCAGTGGTACCCCCCTGCCTGCAGTTGCCATGATCACCTGTACTGTACTGTAATAGTAATCCCTGGTAGTTCAGTGTAACTCCTCTCCCTCCCTTTGCCATGATTGCTGGTACTGTACTGTGATATTAATCTCTGGTAGTCCAGTGGAACCCCCTCCCTCCTGTTGCCATGTTCACCGGTACCATACTGTAATAGTAATCCCTGGTAATCCAGTGGAACCCCCCTCCCTCCCATGTCCCCGATCACCAGTACATTACTGTAATATTAAGCCCTGGTAGTCCAGTGGTACCCCCCCCGCCTGTTGCCTCAATCATGGTAAGGCACTGAAAAATAATTCCCTGGTGATTCAGTGGCACCCCACCCCTCCCATCCTCACAGAACACCTTGCCCAACCCACTCCCCCTCATCATTTGAGGTGACTTCATTCACATATTGTGACTGTCTAGCACAGTATGCCCTGCAAGCCCATACTGTACCTGTCATTCAGTGAGTGGCCGGGCAGTATGCGGGTGGGCTGCGCCACCTGCTGATGATGGGGAGGGTGGGCATGGGGTTCTGTGTGGGTGGGAGGGGTGGGGTGCCACTGGATCACCAGGGAATTGTTTTATGGTGCTTTACCACGATCGCGGCAACAGACGGGGGGTACTACTAGACTAGCAGAGCTTAATATTACAGTAATGTACCAGTGATTGGGCACAAGGGAGGGAGGGGGGTTCCACTGGACTACCAGGGATTACTATTACAGTAAGGTACCAGCAATCAGGGACACGGGAGGGAGAGGGTTCCACTAGACTACCAGAGAATTGTTTTAAGGCATTTTACTGTGATCACGGCTACAGGGTGGGGGATGCCTCTGGACCCCACTGTGCACATGTCATGCTGTGCAGGGTGCCAGGTGCAGTTCACCAGGCTGCCCTGTGCAAGGCATGCAAATGGGGCCATAATGACATGCTAATGACCCCATTTGTGCCTTGCATATATTATGGCCTCATTTGCATGCCCTCTGATGAATATCATGGGTGATGCACCCAGCACAACTTCATTTCCACTAGTGCATCCCTGTGCTCCTTATCTGTTGCTTGCACTGGCACAGTGCCACTGCACCATGTGCAGTGCCACTGCACTGTGTGCGGTCAATGCCATATTCAACGGTGCTGCACCATGGTGCATCACCATTGAATATCACCTGATCCTGGCCCTAGTGCATCCCAGTTGCACTATGCACAGGCTTGCACCACTGCCAGGCACAGTCTGAATATCCGGGCCCATGTATTAAAGGGGATAGTTCATGTGAAGGAGAAACCCTGAAGAAGCTTGTAGCTGGTATAGGGGAAAATTAATGGAAACCAAAAAAAAAGGAGTAATAAGACTGCAGAGAAAAGGGGAAAGAAAAAAGTATGGAAAACATAAAAAGGGAATAACAAAAAAGGGGGAAGAAAAACAGGATTATAGAAGTAATAGAAAATACAAACAGGCAGGCAGAAAAAAATAGAAAACATTAAAGAACAATCTATAAATGATATAACAGTTGAAAAAGCAAGAGAACATGGAAACACAAGCAATAAGAGGAAGAACGAGGGTAATCCGGATGAAGAGAATTGGGAATACAAAGAGAGATTTAAGCATTTTTTATCAAAAACTATTAATACTGATTTTGTCCTGCCATTCTATAAGATGACATGTATTCCAAATGAAACAGATGAAAGTCTATTGCAGATGGTTAAAAATCTACTAGGTGTTGCAACGGACAGTTGCAGTCATGTTTTAAACAGTACAAGAATTATTAGGCCAGTTATGGAATCTGAACTTGTGTTAATGGTAACAGACCAATTTTATATTTTGATAGCATTATATTATAAATCGAAGGAACTAAGAAAATGTGGCTATAGATAGGGAAAATAGTAACGATGGAAGATCAATTCCCAGAATGTTACAAAGCAAAAGATAAAGAAAAACACAATATTAAAATTACCATATTTGGATTAAAACAATTATATTTTGAAAACAGGAAAAATTTAAGGAAAAACATGGCCAACATGTTAAACACACTCCTGAATACACAAGTCTGCACCCATGAAATTAAACAAGCAATTTGTTAGGAAACTGATGGACAAATTGTGGTATGGATAAGTAAAGGTAGCATGTTAGAACTATTGCTTGCAAAACAGCTCTGGATGGGTAAGATATTCATATTTGTATGGAAACTGAAGCTAAAAATACACAGGGATGTCACATTGTTCATAAAAATACTTTGTGGAAAACAATGATAGAAACAGCAAATAGATATGAGGTGTTAACCAATTTGAATCAGTGACAGCTAATAAAAAGACAAGGAAGGAGGCCACAGAGAAGCATTGACACCCCAAAACAGCTTATAATGGGGATCTGGTTAAAGCTGAATTGCAAAAAGGCAAAGGGACCACTATACCATTCTAGAATACATCAGGGTTACAGGATAGATTAGGAAATCTGAAACTGGTAAGATACTTAAGTACTTTTGATCATATATGTATACAAGAAACTTGGATAGCTGGTGATGTAGATTTGGATGGTTACAGGTCATATATAAAACAAATGGAAAAACTAAAAAAATATGGTAGGAATGCAGAAGAGTTAACTACATTTAGTAGGCTGAATAATAAAATAAATACCAAATAATTACATACTAATAGCAAAAGTCTATTGACAGTGCAGGTTTTGGGGGCAGGGCCTGAAGAATTTTTTCTGATCAACATATATGCTCCACTAGACAGCAGTACATTTTGGGATAGGAAATAGTTGCAAAAATTATCAATAGCATTGGAAAACATTCAAGCAGAGCATTCAAACAGCAAAATAATAATTGCAGGAGATTTAAATGCTAGGATGGGTAATTTACAAAGTATAGCAGGAGACATCATAAACTCTATAAAGGGGGAGAGACACTCGCAAGCTTGCACACTGCTGCTCCACAGCCAGTGCATTGCACCACTCCCCACATGTCTGTGTCTGTTCCAATTACAGATGCTTTCCCTTTGTTGATTTTTGTTCTTGTTTTAGTGTGCTTGCACACACCAAAGCAAGAACAAAAAACAACAAAGGAAAAGCATCTGTAACTGGAGGGGACACAGACATCTGGGGAGTGGTGCAATGCACTGACTGTGGAGCAGCAGTCATCCAGGAGACATTCTGGAGACTGTATTGCTGCCCTATTTGCAGGCACCTCTCTGGTCTGAGGGAGGAGGTTGTTCATCTCCATACTGACCTGGCAAGGATTCAGAAAACCTGCTCCCCCACCCAAGGACCACCCAGGCCACCGCCACTACCTCAGGGGGTGCCAAGAAAGAGGAGTAGTTGGACCACAGTGGGCTCAGGCAGGATGAAGGTGGTGGAACAGAGGCATATCCCTCCAGCTGTGCCTCTCCACAATTCATTTGCCACTCTGGTGGAGTATGGTTCCTCTATGAAGGCACCCACAGTGGAGACCAAGGAGGATGCTGGGAACCTCCACAATGGATACCCACAGGGGGTGGCACAGGACCCCACAGGGGAAGGAAACAACTCCTGGTGGGGCAATCAATTGTTAGGGGGGTAGAACTGGGGGAGGGAGGGGAAAGGGAAGTAAGGTGTCTGCCTGGCACCATGGCTTGGAGGGACAAGAAACAAATCCTCAGAATCATGGGAGCAGCTGTAATGGGGAGGGAGATGGATGTCATTTTCCACCTAGGGATGAATGACCTGGCTGAGAATGGGATGAGAGCAGTGCAATAGGAGTTTGTGGAGTTGGGGAGGGGCCTTATACAAGTAGCACAAATGGTAACTTTCTCGGACGTGCAACCTGTTTATGGCATGGGTGAGGCTAGGGCATTCTGCACCATGGGTTTCAGTGACTGGCTGAAAAACTGGTGCAGAGCTCAGGAATTTGGCTTCATTGGGGACTGGGGCTCCACCTGGAGGGATGCAGGCCTATACAGGCATGATGGTCTGCATCTATCCAGGAAGGAACTAGGATCCTAGGTGATAGGCTTAAATACTTCATTAGCAAACATTTAAACTAGCCAAGGGGGGAGGCACTGAAAAGGAGAAGGGGAAATCCTAGCCCCCTCCCCAAAATCAGTGTAATTAATGAAGTAAACACCAAGATAGAGCAGTCTATAGGGAGAAAGGCAGGGGTAAATGGAGAAAAAGACAAAGGCAGTAAGGACAGGGATGGGGCAAAAAGAAATAAAGCCATAAATAAATGGAGGGTAATGAGTACCAATGCCCATGGTCTAGGTAAAAAGCTCCCCAAAATGGTGGCCTTGATGGAAGAGGAATGCCTGGATATCATGGCAGTCACAGAAACATGGTACACAGAGAATCATGACTGGGATGTCAGCATACTGGGGTACACAATCTAAAGGAGGGACAGGGAGGGAAAAAGAAGAGGAGGAGTAGCTCTGTATGTAAGGGAAGGGATCAAAGCAACAGAACTAAAGGGTAAACATGGAGGAGAGGAAGCACTGTGGGTCACCTTGGAGACTGGAAAAGGCTCCACAATCTGCACAGAGGTTGTATACAGGCCACTGTCTCAGGGGAAGGAAATAGACAAGGAAATGATAAAAGGCATCCTTGGGATGGCAGAGAAAGAAGATATTGCTGATGGGGGACATGAATATGCCAGATATTAACTTGGAGCCCCTTTGCTGCAGCCACATCCAAGAGCAGAGCCATTCTTGATGCCCTACTGGGGGCATGCCTCAGATAGCTAGTTATGGAACCTACTCAGGAGGGAGCAATCTTAGACCTGGTACTCTCAAATGGGGATGGAGAGAGGATCTCTGATCTTGAAGTAGGTAGCCATCTGGAAACAAGTGACCACCAAACAGTGTGGTTCATGATAAACTTAGCTGTAGAGTCAAGCCACACAAAAGTGAAGGTACTGGACTTCAGGGGGGCTGATTTTGTCAAAATGGGAGAGTGCCTCAGAAAAGCACAAACAAACAGGCAAGAAGGTGGGGTGAAGCAACAATGGGGAAACATCAAAACTGCCATCATAGAGGCAACAAGCCTTTGTGTGAAGCAAATAAACAAATCAAAGTGAAAGAAAAAAACACTATGATTCTCAAAAGAAGTGGCAGGGAAGGTAAGGGAGAAAAAGATAGCATTCAGGAAGCATAAGGAAACACAGAAGGAGCAGGACAGAGAACTGTACCAGTTAAAGCAGAGGGAAGTGGGGAAGGCAGTCAGAATAGCAAAGGCCCAAACTGAGGAAAAGATAGCCAGCTCGGTTAAGAAGAGGGATAAAACCTTCTATAGGTACATTAGGGAGCAAAGAAAGACTAAGGCAGGGATACTGAGGCTGAATAAAAAGGAAATTGGTTGGGCAGAGAGTGACTGTGAAAAAGCAGGGATACTGAATGAATACTTCTGCTCAGTATTCACAATGGAAAAGCAGGGGGAGAGACCTAATCCAGTCAATAGAAGCACTCTGGATGGGGATAGATATTAGTCCTTTCACAGAAGAAAGGGTTCTGAAAGAACTCTTAAAACTGAAGGTGGATAAAGCAATGGGGCCTGATGGGATTCACCCCAGAATTCTAAAAGAACTAAAGGATGAACTAGTAACACCACTGACTACCCTTTTTAATAAATTACGGAAGGATGGTGTGGTACCTGAGGACTGGAGGAGGGCAGATGTGATTCCTCTTCACAAAAGTGGGAGCAATACAGAGGCAGAAAACTACAAACCTGTCAGTTTGACCTCAGTGGTAGAGAAAATGATGGAATCATTTCTGAAGGAAAGAACTGTTGAGTACCTAAAGGCCAGTGGGCACAGGACCCAAGGCAGCATGGATTCACAGTGGGAAGCTCATGTCAGACAAATCTAATTGATTTCTTTGACTGGGTGAACAATGTAGTAGACCAGGGAGGGGCTGTGAACATGGCCTACCTAGACTTTAGCAAGGCATTTGACAGTCCCACACAAAAGATTAATAAACAAATTATCCAGCTTGGGAGTGGGTCCCAGGGTGGTAGCCTGGGTAAAACACTGGCTGGACAACAGGACACAGTGAGTAATAGTAAATGGAGTCCACAGTGAAGAAAAGAGGGTTACTAGTGGGGTACCGCAGGGTTCAGTACTGGGGTTGGTCCTTTTTAGTGTCTTTATAAGTGACATTGCAGAGGGACTGGAATGGAAAGTATGTCTCTTTGCAGATGACACAAAGATCTGCAACAGGGTTGATATGCACAGTGGGGTGGAAAGAATGAAAAGGGACTTGGCAAGATTGGAGGAATGGCCAACACAAAGAAGTGCGAAGTAATGCACCTGGGAAACAAAAACCAGAGGAAGAGTACACATTGGAGGTGAGATACTGACAACAGCAAAAATGGTAAGGGACCTGGGGGTAGTCATATCAGACAACCTAAAGGTGGGCCAGCAATGTGAGAAGGCAGAAAGGAGGTCTGGGGGATACTGGGATTATAGGGAGAGGCATCACCAGTAGAAAACAGGAAGTTGTTGGCCCTCTGTACAGACAGTTGGCAAGACCACATCTGGAGTACTGTGTACAGTTCTGGAGACCCCATCTCCTCAAAGATATAGACAGGGTGGAGGCTGTCCAGAGGAGGGCAACCAAAATGGTGCAGGGTCTACACCAGAAGACATATAAAGAAAGACTAAAGGAGCTTAAGATGTATAGCCTCGAGGAAATGAGGGACAGGAGGGACATGATAGAAACTTTCAAATGCCTCAAGTGAATCAACAAAGTCCAGGAGGATAGCATCTTTCAGAAAAAGAGATGTGCAAGAACAAGGGGGCACAATTTGAAGATATAGGGGGGACAGTTCAGAGGTAATGTGAGGAAGTATTTCTTCACAAAGATGGTTGTGGATGCATGGAACAGCCTTTCTGAGGTGGTCGTAGAGTCAAAAACAGTGGGGAATTCAAGAATGCATGGGACAGACATAAGGCAATTTGAGTGGGGAGGTAGGAGGAAGTAGGCTGTCGGTTAACTAGGATCTGCAGCTTATCCATTAGGTAGGGAAATGGGCAGACTAGGTGGGCCAAGCAGTCCTTATCTGCCATCAAATTCTATGTTTTTATGGAACAAATGGATATAAAAGATTTTACCACTAATAGGAGAACAAGGGATAGTACAATAAATAATAGGGGTATATGTGTGCACAAGGTTTTGGGAGAAAAAATCTCCTTCTATTAAATGGTCGAATAACAGGACATACATTGGGAAATTATACATACCTAGGAGGAAACAGATCATCTATAAGTGATTACATATGGGTCAATTTAAAGATCAAGTGCACTGGTTTTTCCATATTTTTAATAAAAGTTTGAATTCAAGTACTTGTGTCGTGATTAGTGTTTCCTGAAAATATCATGCTGTTTGGTTTTGTGATTTTCTTTAAATCAGAATTTGTTAAATCTGTTCATGTGCTCTGCAGTATCAGAAAACAGTGAAGATTTTACTGTCCATATCAATGAGTGATGACATCATTCTTGTCTAGCCTGCTGCTTCAGCAATTAAGTCTCTGATTAACTGAAGAAGCAGTTGTAGTTCCCAGTCAGTGCAGTCTGTAGAGCTAATTCTTTCCACTCAGAGTTTGTTACTAACCCATCTGGTTGGTGTTTAAATTGATTAGCTTAAAATCAATCATTATGTTCTCATAAATAGTTGATCATTTGAGTTTCAGTGCTGAACTCAAGTGGTATGAATGAATGTCTGCAAGAAATTACGTTGTCTATATCACAGCTGTGAGTTCTTTCTCATTAGAACTCTACATTGTTTTCTGGCTATATAACACAGGGTTGTTTAATGGATATAAAATAAATCTAATGTTTGTTGATTCATAGAAGCAGTGTGTCTTTGATGTAGCCTTCATAAATAGGTTCATGTGATAACAATTTTGTTTTTATGGCAGACTGACAAACATTTGTCTGCCACACTGTGCTATTTCAGAAACATGTACTGTGTGAACTCATAAAATTCAGTTCTTTGAGGATTTATGTGTGAAAATACATCATGTATGTGTATAACTAGAGATAAAATATTGCATCCTGATGCCCCTGTCTCCTGCCCCTCATTTGAGGCTGCTGCACCTTGTTTCTTTCTGTCCCCCACACCCACAGGCAGTGCCAATGGACCCTGTTACCCCCTGTTCCCTTCTCCCCAAACAGGGCTGCTGTGCTCTGCTAAGCTCTAGCTTCCCAGGGCCTCTGCCTCCACAGTTGGGGATGCTGTACCATGCTTCTGCAGGCCACCAAATGTGGGCCTTTTGCTGTAACTTGCTACCCACTTCCATTGCACCAAATAGGCAGGGCCACTGCACCACAAGCGCCCCACCTCACAGTCAAGGCTGTTGTTCCTTGATGCCTCACTGTGTCCTGTACCACAGTCAAGGCTTCTGCACCATGCTGTCCTCTGTCCCCTGCCACCAGTGTGCCCTGCTGCACCATAGAGCCTCTTGCTTCCACAGTTAGGATTGTTGCACCATGCTGCTCCCTGCCACCAGAGTGAGATCCTTTGGTAGACTGCCAAACTGCTCAAAAGAAAACACACAAAAAATACTTCTATCTTGTGTTATAGGGTGGGGGACAGAAGACAGCAGGGTACAGCAGCCCTGACTACTTGGGCAGGATACAGGGGAAGCATCAGGGTACAGCAGCTCAAACTGTGGGACAGGGTGCTACAGACACACCTGCTTGGGACAAGGGACATTAGCAGCAGTGTGTAGCAAAAGATCTGACTCTCATGGCAGGGAGCAACAGGGAGAAACTGCCCCAACTATGGTGGAAGGGAACAGGGTGCAGCACATGCCCTGCCTTGTCTTATGGGAAGTGGCAGCATGTAGCAGCAGCCCTGACTGTGGAGACATGGGGCTCTAGGGCACAGCAGGCCACAGCAGCCCTGACTGCATAAACAGGCACAGGGTACACCATCCTTGGATGTGTTGGCAGAGACAGCATGGTGCAGATACCATGACTGTATGGCAGGACACAAGGGGCCATCAGGGCACAACAACCCTGACTTTTGGATGGGGTGCTTGTGGTGCAGTAGCCTTGCCCAGTTAGGGCAATGGAAGTAGGTAGCAGGTGCAGCAACTACCCCACCTCTGGTGGCCTTGGACAGCAATGTGCAACAGCCCCAACTGTGAAGATAGATGACCTGGGACTCTATGGCTTAGTAAAGCACAGCAGCCCCAAATGCTGAGATAGAGACAGGGGGCAACAGGGTGCATTGGCCCTGACTGTGGAGGTGGAGGACAGAGAGAAGCAGGGTGCAGCAGCCTCAACTGTTTGTGCAGAGGGCAGCAAGGTGCAGCAACCCTGACTGTGTGAAGAAGACAGTGTGCAGTAGGGTGCAGCAACCTCAAATGGGGGCAGGAGACAGGGGGCTTGTGGGGTAGGGTAAAGAGGGCAGCAGAGTGCTGCTGCTTCAACTGTTGGGCAGGAGACAGGGGTATCAGAATGCCATATGGTATTTCTAGTTATACACAGACATGATGTAATTTCACACATAAACCCTCAAAGAACTGAATTTTGTGAGTTCATACAGTACATGTTCCTAAAATAGCAGAATGTGCCAGACACCTGTTTGTCAATCTGACATAACAAGAAAATTGTTCTCACATGAACCTATTTTTGGAGGCTACATCAAAGACACACTGCTTCTATGAATTAACAAACTTTAGATTTATTTTATATCAAGTTAAACAACGCTGTGTTATATAGTCAGAAAACAATGCAAAGTTTTTATGAAAATGAACTGACAGCTGTAATACAGACAAGGTAATTTCTCACAGACATTCATTCATACCACTACAGTTCAGCACTGAAACTCAAATGATCAACTTTTTTATGGGAACAGAATGGTAGATGTTAAGCTAATCTATCTAAACACAAACCAGATGGTTTAGTAACAAACTGAGTGAAACCAATCAGCTCTATAGATTGCTTTGAATGGGAACTGCAACAGCTTCTTTAGTCAATCAGGGACTTAACTGCTGAATCAGCAGGCTACACAAGAATGATGGCATCACTCAGTGATAGGGACAGAAACATCTTCAGTTTTCAGTTACTGCAGAGCACTTTAACAGATGTTGATTTAAAGAAAACCGTAAACCCAAACAACTTTTGACAGATTGAATTGAAATAAACTTTGGGAAAGACTAGAATGCTTAGGAATGGATAAATCCATTTGGGGAATTATTAGACATCTTTACTAGAATAACTACATTAGTGTTAGGTATTCCAATAATGGTCATTTAACTGAATGGTTTGAATCCAATATAGGGGTCAAACAGGGATGTACACATTTGCTCATATTATTCAATTTATACAGTATTTTCAAATTGTATTAAGTACTATATATGCACCAGAACATCATATGCCAAAAATAGAAAACAGACCTTGCCCAAACTTGGCTTCTGCCGATGAGGTGGCACTAATATCTACTAGCTATATAGGAATTAAAATAATGATAGGAAAACTTATTGTGTAATGTGATAAGGCAGATCTAGTACTTAATTATGATAAAACAAAAGTAATGATATTTGGAGGCAACAAGAAAACTTATAAATACATAGTTAATAAATATACTTTAGAGGTGGTAAAATAATTTTGTTACTTGGAATTATTTCTATCTCAGGATGGCATGTGGAGTAGACACCGTAAAGAAGCAGAAAGTAAGGCATATAGATTTATGTCAATTTTGAATTAATTTGCTTATAAGTATTGAGGGCGATCAATAAAAGCTAACTTAAGAGTTATGAATGTTAAGATCAGAAGCCAGTTACTCTATGGGGTGGAAATATGGGACTCAAGTGACAAAATCAAAATGGAAACAATCTTAAGTAAGTTCTACAAAAAAATATTGGGCTTACCTAATAGTGTCCCCTCCACCATGGTAAGAGCAGAATTGGAACAACTCCCAATAGATTGGCAGATTAAGCAAAGGCAAGTAATGTATTGGATAAAGGCTTATAAGATGAATAATACACGTTTACCAAGATTGTGTTTAGAGGATGCTATAGTGTATTCAAAACAAAATATAAGGGCCCAGATATTCAAAAGGGTTGCGCCATGCGCAACAGGGTTGCGCGTGCGCAACTCCAAAAATGCGCCATTCTGCGATATTGAGAAGGGGCCAGTTGCGCCACCGAAAACACGCTGAGCCACAGCGCAATGGAAATGAAGGCATGCGCAACCCAAGGGGGTGGGTCCATGCATAAAGTGCGCAATGCGATATTTGAACACTTGCGCAATGCGCAAGAGTGGCTCAGCCGGAAGTTGCGCAGCACCGGATTTGAGCCAAAATAAACGGGCTCAAGGGAGCGGGCGCAAGAACCCGAGCAGGCCGCAAACCAGGGAGAGAGACAGAGAGAGAGAGAGAGACAGAGACAGAGACAGGACAGGAAGGACAGAGAGGGACAGTGGGTCCTGGAGGACAGAGAGGCCAGTGGGGTGCCCGTGCAGTGGAAGCAGCAGTGGGGGCAGTGGGGGGTAACACAGGAACAGCAGCTGGGGGCGAAGAAGCCAGGGAGATGGACAGTGTCAGCTTCCACATGGAAGCTGTAATGATGGGGGTGAGACAGCATGCTGCAGGGGGACGTGGCCGTGGAGGGGCCCGTCGGCGGTATGCCCCCGACAGGCGGTATCGTGCCCGCATCAGCTACGAGCTGTACAGTGATGTTGAGATCGTGGCGGTACCGCCTGAACAGGGCAATACTGAGACGGCCCAGTGAGCTGTGCAGTGATGTGATGCAGGCACCCTCACGGCGGAGTCACGCTCTGTCCGTGAGACCAGGTGACAGCCTGCATGTGCCTGCTCACGCCACGGGCACCTCCAGAGGCCACAGGGGACACCACAGGCATCACGCAGTCGGCCACGCCACGCATCCTCACCTAATTCCTCACAGCGACTGCTGCCTCATGCCGCGGAGTACATCCATTTCCCCAGCACCGTGGCAGAGCCGTACAGCAAACATGCAGGAGTTCCACAGGGTAGCACAAATGCCTGGCGTGCTAGGGTGCCATAGACTGCACCCATGTGGCCATCGTGATGTCACCTGGCCCCGACGGGCAAGCATCGGAACCGAAAGGGCTACTCGAGTGTCAACTGCCAGGTGGTGTGTGATGCCACTGGGCGCATCATCAATGTCTGTGCCACACACCTGGCGGAGCACATGATGCCTTCATATGGCACCAATCTGCACTGTGCCATCGATTTGAGAGGGAACATCCCCACGGGTCATCTAGTGGGTGAGTACACATGTATGGAATGCAAACTCTGTGCAAGGGTGGAATGACACAGGTGCCATGGTAGTGGCACAAGGATATGGGCAATATTTACCTGACCTAACACTGATCTCCACTATCTCCACACAGGTGACTGTGGATACCCTACCTGCCCCTGGCTGCTCACACCATACCGCGCCTCATGACCCCAGCGCAGCACGGTTTCAATGAGGCACACGCTGCAACACGGAACATCATAGAGCGGGTGTTCGGGATACTCAAGGCACGCTTCCGATGCCTGGACACCTCCGGCGGAGCCTTACAGTACAGCCCCCAAAAGGCCTGTGGGATATTCCTGGCCTGTTGCATCCTGCACAACATGGCCAAAGACCATGGGATAGCCGTACAGGTCCAAGAGGGGGACAGCGATGGGGACGCCAGTGGCGCCGGTGATATGGGTGATGAGCCGCCCCCCCTAGGATGGAGGGACCCCCGACTGACCCGGCAGGCCCAGCTGCACCGGGACACCATTGCAGAAGAGCACTACGCAGAACATAGGTAAGTCAAGGGGACATGTGCAGGCAACACTGTCTATTGCAAACCACAGGCACACAGGGAACACACCTGCATGAAGGTCAGGAGTTGAAGGGTCTACGCATACCAACACATTAGCAGAGAGGGTGAGCACTCAAATAAACACACACACACACCAGGCAGCATACAGAGGCAGCAGCACAGCAATGCGGAAATTACACGCTATCACACAGCACCACCAACCACCTCACCACCTGGACTGTCCACGTACATGTGTCAGGACCTGGGCAACCTTGCACCTTGGTGTACAGTGCAATGCAGGCATCATCATCACGCACCTGTGGACAGCAGTTGGGAGAGTGTGCAGGTGGTCCGTGGTGTCAGTTTGGTGAGCAGAGCACCCAGCAGTGCACTGCCCACCATGACACACATTGCACACAGGGCAGCACCAGACAGGGCCTGCATTGGGAGACAGCTCAGTCAGGAGCACTGTCCCACGGCCACCACGGATGCGTGTGGCGGCCCCGCCGTGGCCCAGCAGCACTGGCAGGCTGCGC
The DNA here is from genome assembly GCA_016271365.2 of Neoceratodus forsteri. NCBI lineage: Eukaryota > Metazoa > Chordata > Ceratodontiformes > Ceratodontidae > Neoceratodus > Neoceratodus forsteri. The sequence continues at coordinate 846,951,542 of CM028135.1, read as the reverse complement.
AGGGGCTACATCGGGTGGCACTACTGCACCACCAGGGGTCCCAGTGCGTGACCGCCGACCTTGCTCAAGACAGGGGTCTGCATCCCGCGAAGAAATCCTCACCAGGGTGCTCGGGATGCCTATCAGAACCCGCGCCGACAGGCCTGGTGTCGCATGATGCCGGAACGGGAGTGGAGCGACTGTGTGGGGTGCGTGGTACAGGGTCACCAGACAGTGTGGTCAATGCAGTCGCCACAGAGACCACTGCCTGGGTCAGCCTGTTGGCGTCAGCGGTCACATCCGTCCGCGTATGGACCATCTCGGCCCGGTCCGAGCACACTCCCTGCTATGCCGCTCCACGGACACAGTCAGTGCCTCCACGGACCTTTGCAACCCGCCCTGCAGCTGTGCAGACTCCTGCAGCGAGCAGGTGTACGCCGTCAGGGTACTGTGCCCCAATGGCATCGGACCCCAGGTGGATGGTCCTGGTGCACAGCACCCCTTGAGGGTGGCCGCTGTTCACCAGGACCAGGTATGGGCTGATCCAAGGCGGTGGACAAGTGCCACTGCCTGACGCTGTCCCCCCAGGCCTGGTGTGCAACTGCTGCTGCTTCCCCTCCAACTGCTGAGCCCCCAGGTCCACCTGTTCCACCCCTGTGCTGTCAACAGTGCCAGACACCTGCTCAGCCACCGGTGCTGCCCCACCAGTGCTGACAGGCCCAGCCTGTGACTGTGCCAGCATGCTGGTACACAGGTGTGGAGCTGGACGGCCGGGGGCTCGTGCTGCCTGCCGTGTGTCCCTCGTGGGACACACACCTCTCACTGGCCATGCAGGCCTGCCATCATCAATAGTGCCAGTGCGTGCCACTGCCATACAGCATGCTGGCACACCTGCATACCAGACTGCTGTGACACAGGCTGTGCACCCCTGCACCCGTATCACTGCCGGCGGAGTTGTCAGCCCAGCCGCCTGCTGCTGCAGTGCGTGCAGGCTGCTGGCGGGAGGTGGAAGGTCCCTCCTCCTGGTCCAGCAGGTCTGCCTCACTGTCAGCACCCACCACCACCATCTCCTGCAGACGAACAGGATCTGAAACAGAAAGAAAGTACATGTGAGTGCATGTGAACAACAGCCGCCCACAACATCACCATGACATACCGTGCAGTGATGGGCTTCCACCTGTCTGTAATCCTCCGCCAGGAACACCTGCAATGGCACTCGGCTGCATGGCCGCGACCAGTGTCTCCTCGGTCGGGGTCAGCTGCAACACCACTGGTGGTCCCCCACCAGTGGCAGCACGTGCCACCCTGAAGGCTGCCACCTTCTCCTTCAGCCTCCTGCGGTCAGTCCCCATCTTCTTGCGGCACTCCTGCACGGAGCGCTGGTGGCTTCCGTGCAGGTTGACGGCCAGAGCTACCCCCTCCCATGCAGCTGCACGCTGCTGAGGGGTGCCCCTCCGCCCACTCAAAAGCGGCTCATCCTCCAGGTAGGCCTGGAAGAGGGCCTCGGTCTCTGCTGTGGTGAAGTTCGGCCTCCTCCTACGCCGGCCGTCCACACCCTCGGCCTGGTTCTCGTCAGTCATGCTGATCTGTATGGGTGGAAGTGGACACCTGTCACTCTGCAGTCCACAGCATTTCCCATGAGCATAGCTGCAGGCCGGGGGCAGAAGCCCTTTCCTCGCTGCCTGGGAGATACTGATGGAAAGGGTGCCCTGCCCCTTCTAAGTGCCCTCATCATGCTCAGCCCCTCATCCCTGTGACACCCTCCAGCACCCCTGCCCATGTGCATTGTCCTGAGCATCACACAGCATGTAACTCACCTCTCAGCTGCAACAACCAAATCTGGCCGCCACAACCCAGTGTCGTATTTTTATAGCGCAACACATGCAAATGAGGTGTGGCGCAACTTTAATGACATGCTAATCGCGCCACTGCACCTTTGAATGGCTGATCGCCTGCTTTGCATATGTCGGCTGAATATCGCGTAAATGCGCTTAGCGCAATAGGGAAGGTCCGGCTGAGCCGATGGCGCATGTTTGTGGTTGTGTGCTACACTGCATTGCGCATGCCCAGACGGGTTACGCATGCGTCGATCGCGCTGCAGAACTGCTGAGCGCGATAGGCTATTCTGGACATGGCCACCATTGTGCCAGTGGCGCTGCAGCACTGGGCACTATATGGTGCTGTAGGCACCTCTGCACGATAGTCCCTGTGGCACTGGTGCTGTGCGCCGCAGTTCGCGCAGGATACCTATGCATCCTTGGCGCGCCGTGCGTAGCCTTGCGTCATTGCCGTGACCTTGGTATGCCCTCTGACCCCTGGCGCTGAGTGCATGCCATGTGTACGTCCTATTGGCGCTGTCTGGCTACAGCGCCATGTAGCGGACGGTTGTGCGAACAGCGCGATAGGTGCCTGTGCTGGTCTATTGCGCAACAACTCCACGTGGGGTCACAGCACAGCGGGGCGCCATATTGCCTGCTGTAAAGTTGGTGCCATGGCTAGGAGGAGGGCGGTGCCGTGGAGCCAAGTTGAGGTGGCCAACCTGGTGGCCCTAGTGGAGCCCCACTATGACCAACTGTATGGTGAGGCCCCCCTCACCGGACCGAGGATCCATGTGTGGCAGCAAGTGGCCACTGACCTGGTGGGGGTCACTGGCCGGGGCCGGTCTGCGGAGCAGTGCCGGCACCGGTTCAGTGATCTCCGCCGGAGGGACCCGGAGCTGTTAGCGCGGCTGCGTTCCCGTGCCAGGCGGGGCCTGGTGCCTAGGCCACGTGAGTGTACCATCTATTCACCTATATTCTCTGTAGGGTGTGTGTGTGCCTGGGTGGCTGTGCATCGGTGTGTCAGTGTGTGCAGCTGTGATGGATGGTTATGGCTGTGTGGGCAGGCAGTCTTACTGGGGCAGGGCACTCTGCTTTTGAGTCACACTGATGTTTGTCTCACCATATGTCTCCCACAGGCCGGATGGTGATGGCGCTGAGCCGCTGATGTGGGCCATGCCAGGGCCCCAGTCCCACAGGCCGTCGCCCGCAGCGCAGCAGCAGCATCAACAGCAGCAGCAGCAGCGCAGACTGAGCTGCTGGAGGAGTGGAGTATCATTACGCCATGGATGCTATTGCATGCTGGGGGGGCAGGACCACCAACCATGATGGACACAACCAGATGGGTGGTAGTAGTTCCACTATACGTAACACTAGTGAGTCCCCACACTGGAGTACAGTGTACAGTTCCGGAACACATAGCTGCGTATGGACAGGGACTGGGTGGAGAGTGTTCACAGGAGGGCGACATGGATGGTGCATGGATTGCATCACATGTCCTATGCAGACAGGTTGACGGAACTGAACATGTACTCCCTGGAGGGGAGGAGGGTGTGGGGATATGATGGGGTCATATGAGTATTGTACAGGGGGGAACAGTGTGCAGGAACCAATATTTGTCAGCGTAGGATGTTCCAGGTGTAGAGGGCATGGGATGCAGTTGGAGGGGGCTCGTTTAAGGGAAACATGCGAATGTGTTTCCTCACATTATGGGTGGTGGACGAGTGGAACACCCTGCCAGAGGATGTGGTGGGGGCTGACTTGGTCACGGGAGATCTGTATGTGTGGGCTCGCCATGAGGGACTTCTGGAGGTCAGGGGTGAGGGGGAATGGACTTATAGGACATGAGAGTGATCGTACAAGGCCAAATGGCCAGACTAGGTGTCCCATAGGCCCCTATCTGCCGACACTGTCTATGTATCCATGTATGTAGGTGTGACACAGGTGACCTGCATCACAGTGCAGCATCACGACACGTCTGTGTATGCATCACAGGTGGTCCAGGCATGCACTGGGCACATAGCTGTGTGACTGGCATCGCACCACGTTGCAACATCACATGACAGCCTAGTTTGTACTGTGATTGACGTGGGCAGTGTGTTGGGCGGTGGTGCGCATGGCTGGTGCCGCCTGTTTGTGATGGCCATGTGCATGTTCACTGTGGGTGGGTGCAGCCATCACATGTGCAGCACATTGGTTAGCTGGGTTGCAGGTTGGGTGGTGTTCAGGGTTGTGGTCAGTCTCAGCCATTGACTGTGTTCCCATTTTCCTAGGCCTCGGTGTGCTTCGGCGCATGGCGCACGATGTCCGGCGCCTGACACAGCTGGCCGGCGACAACAGAGAGCTCCTGCAAGCCCTACAGCAACAGGGGGAACGGCGGCACAGACACAGGAGGGGAAGACGGCAGGGGGAGGAGCAGGAGCCTGCTGGGCCGTAGCCCACCTTTTATTTGCCCTTCCCCCATCCCTTTCACCCTGACTTCCCTCTCCAAGTTGTTTTCCTTCCCCCTTGCACACCCCTGCCTTTTACCCGTCCCCCCAACTTGTACATAGTTTTAGCTGTTTTGTTACCTCTTTTGTTTGAATATAAAATTCTATTTTGGTACAACTGCTGTGTTGGGTCTGCTTGGTAACTGGCTCTGGGTGCTCGCTGCAGGGGTGTACATGCCATCTGGGCTACTATGGTCCTGGATATATGTGTGTGTGTGTGTGTGTGTGTCCATGGGAGGTATCACCAGCATAGCATTGCCTTCTGTTGCTCTCGCCATCTGCTGCCACCCACTGCTGGGTGCACAGGGTGGGTCTGGGTGGTCTGCTTCTCTGCAGCATGGGTTGACGGTGGCACGGGGTGCATGGTGTTTCCTGCAGTGCCTGTCACTGCACATGAGCGGTGTCTTGGGGCACGGTGCACGCTGTGCTGTGCGACAGGGGACTGATGTGCACTGTGGTTGTCAACTCCTGGGTGTGGCACTCTCTGCCTGCCAGTGGTTGTGCTGGGCGTCATGGCTCTGCTATGCTTTAGTTGGTTTGTCCCCATGGGCACGTGGATCAGCCGTCCCACCCCCAGTGATGCTGTGCTTGGGGTGTGCCAGTGTGGTGTGGGTTCTGCAGTGAGTTCCTGTGCCCATGTGTGGCATGGCTGGCGGTGGGCCCCAGCCTGCCTCCCTGGATGTGCAGTTCCATTGCTCTGGGGCTGTGCTTGGCGCTATGGCAGCTCTGCGCTGCTCAGCTGAGCTTCCATGGTTGCGCCCATAGCGCAGCATTTTGGCTCAGCTTCTCCTTCCTGGTTGGCACGATGGCGCAGTATGTGATATTCAGACGCTAATGTTGCTTGCGCAATTTGCTCTGCTCCATGTTTGAATATCGCACCTGTTGCGCATTTGCTCAACTGGTTTGTGCTTGCTCCTGCTGTTGCGCCAGTTTTGAGCGCAGTTTGAATATCTGGGCCAATGTTCCTATGTATGCTAACAGTGGTGAAAATTCTAAGACCTTTTGGTTTATTGGAAAGCATTTCAGATAGTTTGAGACTACAATTTCAGTAAATTAAATTAAATAGTAGAGAAAGAATCAGAGATGTCTACATGCAAAAGGACTTGGCTATTTGTAAACAGTACAAGGTATGCAGGTGGATGACAAGGAATAAAAGAACACATAAGCTTGAAGCATATTTGAAACTCATAGTTAACCCTGAATATAAGAAGTTATTAACTAGATATAGATTCAAATGTATCACTAGCAATTGGAAATCTAATTCCTACAATAAAAATAGACAGGAGGGGGAAGTTTTATGTAACTGTAATATGGACATACGTAATCTCAAACATCTAGTAATATTATGACTCTTCTTAATGACAAATTTTGGAAACAACTATCGGGGAACATTTTGGGTCTCCCTGAGCTCAAACCTGAATACCTTGTGATATACCTTTTGAAATCTCACTGTATAGAGACATTAATAGCTGTGGCCTTCTTCCTTGAAATTATTGAGCAGAAGAAACTACATTTGAAAAAATAATGCAAGATTCAGTTGTTCCATTAAATGTATGTAAGGATAGATTGTTAGTTTAATATTTTAGGGTCCACTCTTACTTTTATATAATATATGTAACACCTCAGTGGAATTCAGTTAAAAATGGAATCATTCGATGTTTGCTCGATATTTCAAAGCAAATTATATACAGGCTATGATGCATGTATGCTAACATAGGAGTGTGTTAATTTTTTTACAAATATTGTGGCAATTTAGAGATCAATTAAGGTAGTTTGATTTATTAATATAAGAATCTTAAATATATCAATATCTGACTGAGAAATAAGTATATGTACTGAGAACATTTTTATAATCTTATGTTTTTAATATTGTGTATTATAGATTGTAATGAATTACTGTATATTTAAATCAATCAATAAAGTACTGCTACTAAAGTAATGTCACCATTTCTGACTGCCTCTGAGTTAAATGCTTTCTTCACCACCTGTGCTTCCTTCTTTCTCTCCTCCATCACTCCCTTCCCTCCCCTGCCTACTCTCACTGACTCAATCTTTCTCCTTCTCTTCTAAATCTCTTACTGACACTCTCAAGTCTCTCCTAGCCCCAAAACCTCTCAAGGGCAGGAGCCCTGATGGGCTCAACCCTAACCTCCTTCACCTCTCTGCTCCAGCTATTGCTGTATCATTCTCTTCCCTTCTAAACCTCTCCTTCTCCCTTGCATCTGTCCCTGATGCATGAAAACATGCTACTGTTGTGCCCTTTACCAAAGGATGTGACTCCTCCAGTCCTGGCAGCTACACCCTATCTCCATGCTCTCCACCCCTGCTAAACTTCAAAAACACCTAGTACTTTCTCAGCTCTCCCGCATCATTAGTTCATATTCCTTCTTCACCCCTTTCTAGTCTGGTTTCCATAAATAACACTCCACTTCCTCCTTCCTCCCTCCTTCCTCCAATTTACTGACAACATTCTCTCAGGCATGGATCAGGGCCTTATCACCTCTGTCATCTTTGTCAACTTGGCCAAAGTCTTCAACACTGTAGCCCACTCCCTTTTCCTTGACAAACTTACAGCAGTGGGGCTTTCCACATTCGCTACTAACTGGTTCCACTCCTAGCTTGGTGGTAGGACTCAACTGTTTAGAATTGAAGATGCCTTATCCCCTCCACTCCCTATCACCACTGGTGTCTCCCAAGGTTCTGTCCTTGCCCAAATTCTTTTTTTAGTTTTCCTGAATGACCTCCCTGCTGCCTATATCTCTGTGTCCATCCATATGTATGCAGATGATGCAGTTCTTTATGTCTCTGGTTCCTCCCCTCATGATCTGTTGGCCAAGCTCCAGCTGGACTTCAATAATGCCCAGCACTGGTTCTGATCAAATCAACTGTTCCTCAATGATATAAAAAAAAACCTCCTTGACCTTTGGCATAAGGCAGAAACTCACAAGACTTATTGACCTCCCCATCTTTCACACCCTAGATGGGACCATGATCAATGATGTTCCCACCTTTAAGTACATCGGGGTCTGGCTAGATCAACACCATGACTGTTCTGGACATGTGAATGTGATCCACAACAAAACTGCACCCTACACTTGATGCATTATACAGGAACCTTGGTTGTATCCCCTGCAGGCTCGTAAAGCTGTTGTCCAGCGAATGAATCTACCCATTTTTGACTATGGAGACATCATATACAGTGCTACTTCTAAGTCCACCCTGACCAGACTGGATTCCTTCTTTTACTCCTTCTGTCACTTTACTTTGGACTGCCTGCCCTGCACCCAGCATTGCTCCCTTTGTGCCTTCCTCTCCCTTCCCTCCCTTGAAGCCATTCACTTCACTCATCGTACTTCCTTTATTGTTCAATTCTGGCTTGGCTCTCTCCCCTTTTACCTCTCTCTCCTCTCCCTCCCCTTCTTACTATACCCTTTGTAACTCTGGTTTCTACTCCCTTGCACTCCCTACTAGATCATCCTCAGCTCGCCAGACTGTCTTCCCTTACTGCTTCTCCAAACTATGGAATTCTCTCCCCATCTCCATCTGCTCTGCCTCTTCCCTGTGATCTCTCTTCTGTCTTCTCCTCAAGTTCTATGCTCATTCCTGCAACTGCACCTGACTCCCCTCTGTACCACTCGTCCCTTCTTTCCACTCCTGCCACCTCTCCTACACTTTGTACCCTTCCCCTATAACTCTAACTCCTCTCCCTAGCTCCCAGTGCCAATCCCCATTTCTCCTCATCTTCAAATAGACTCTTTTTGAATATCTACTGGTTAACTTCACTACCACTTGCCTGCATTATCTGGACTTTGCACGTATTTGCATCCAATGGCTGACCTCAGGATGCATCCTGCTATATCCATGCCAATGTATATATTTTGTTGAAATGCCTTTGATGTTGCTTGTTATATGATGCTTATATGATTATTAGTATGTTTTTATCTGCTATGTAAATACTGTTCTGTCTATATTTCATGACCCTCTCTCCCACCTCCCCCAAAGAGGCATCTGGAAATAAACTATTACCAGCTCAGCCAGTATGCCTTTCCTGGTGAAACTTTTGAAATAAAAAAATAAACAAATGGTTTAATACCTGATACAGTCAAATACATGCACCGTATAAGAGACTGGATATAGGGGTATGAAGGGACTATCCCAGTTAGTAATGACCAGAGTCTATAACATAGTTTTCAAAGTGGCCAAGACAGTTGTCAGTATAATGCTTTATGAAAGGTGCCTTGGAAAAATCATCATCCTGATGGGAAACACATCAGACAATGCCCCATTAATCTCGGGGTCATTTTAAACTTTTATTGTTCATGTCACATCAAATGAAGATGGATTGCAGCACCAGTCCTGGAGTTCACAGCATCACGTGCTTAGTGGTGAGTGGCCAGCTTGCTTTCTGTTTGAACTGGTATGTTTTTGTATCTGCATCTAATTTCTGGTGTGACTTTTCTTGTTCTGCTAAGAATATTCTATTATTACTATGCTAGGCAAGCTTCTCTCTCTGATGCTCAGACCTTGGTTGGTTGCAGTCATCAACACTGTTATTGAGTGTGCTGTGAATCAATGGCAGACAGTGGCACAGGGCAGTGCTCACTGAGGCCCGGTTGCAATGGGCCTGAGGTGGGCTTTCCTCAGTAGAGCACAATCACTACTGCTTGACCTGATGGCTTCCAAGGATCCATGTTCTAGGGACTAGCAAAACAGAAAATACGTGCCACACAAGACCAGAGACATTGACAGTAATGTGCAAAAATTGATTATATCTTACCTGGTACTTGACAGTGAGGAAGACACAAGGTGCAAGTGAAAATAGATTTATATTAACAGTAGAGATGAGTGAAGCTGGGAAACTTCACCTTGTGCATTTAGTGCAATTCATGGATTAATTTGCTGACACGAAGAGCAAAGTTCCACCTGCAAAGTGTGGAATTTTGTCCACAAAGTGCAGAATTTCACCAGCGAATGGTGGAATTTTGCCTGTACACAGCTTGACAATGAAGAAGTGCTCCCATTTATTTGTTCTAAAGTTTGCAGGTTTAATTTGTTTAAAATATCCCCTAGTACATACATTATATCTATAATTCTTAATTCAATGTCTATTGATGACATAAGGTTGTGATCATGTACTGCAAGATATCTTATATTAGGACCATGTCCCCCATAAAAGATGTACTTCTCAACATGGTGCAGTAGAGTCAAGCATAACTTAAATCGGTAAACTACTCAAAATTCACCTTTCATCCCTATAGAGGAATTTCATCCCAATAGGGAACCCACATATTTAAAGAAATAAAATGCATGTGCTCAGAGTTTTGACATAGGGTTTCAGATGTATGGGGAGCCTGCTACACTCTTTTTTTAGGGGTTACAGATATTTATACCAGGACAGTCTACTGTCCAGGGTGGACACAGTGCTAATAGGTACAGTTCCTCCATGTTCCTGTCATATGACACTATATATATATATATATATATATATATATATATATATATATATATAAAATATTTGTGCAGACACACCAGTATAGTTAGGGTGAAAGTACACTTCTATGTTAAAGTTCAAACTTTGAGGGTTAATGACTTTGGAGCCATGCAACATATTTTCATGGAATTTGGCATGCATAATTTCTAGAGGTAGGTCTCTTGAAGTGCAAATTTGGTGGGAATATGTTCCGTGGTTTCTGCTATGTAAAGTTTTGAAAAAACAGAAAAATCTGAATTTTTTGGCATGTCTTTGTCATCCTAGATCTCAGAAATGGCTTTATGTTGTGGGCTAACATTTTCAGGGTAGTAAACCTTTGGGTCACAGATGTGTCTTTTGAAGGTTTGGTGAAAAAATATTAATCAGCTCAAACGTTATTAAAGTTTTTAATTTCCCATTATTTCCCATGGGAAAAATTAAGCATTTAGCAGAAAACTGAGATTGAATATGGCCAATCTGCAAAAATAATACTTTCACAAACATGTTAGATTTTTGCAATTAAAGTTAAAACTGATTTTCACAAATATGAGTGCTCTGCAAAAGCAAGACTTTCACAAAAATGCTAGATTTTTGCAAATAGACACTCCACCCTTGGGGTGCCCACCCCATCACCCAATCCCCATCCCCCATCCTCCACACACCAACAGATGTTGGGACATGCCATTGGGTCTTCAGGCCTAATTCTCACCCCATTGTCCTATACTGTAGTGTGTAAGCTTGTTTACACATGGAATGGGGTGAGAGTTGGGCCTGACAAACAAATGGCACACCCCGATGCCTGTTGGTGTGTGGAGGGTGGTGGAATTTGGGGTGGTGGTAGGGTGGGAACCCTGGGATGGGGTGTTAGGGTTGGAAACCCAATGCCTCATTTTCTTGCTTTGCCACTGTGTAGTCACCCTAACTGATGCATTAACAAAGTTTTTTGCAAAGAATATCCCTTCTTTTTCAGATATATATATACTTGAAATTTCTATATCTGTAATCAGTGCTAAAGGGACATTGACCAGACTCCAGGACCTCCTACAACTGTTAGTTCCTTCCAGTGGTCACCTGCCCTTAACTCCATCAGACCAGGATGGAGTAACTGTTACCATGTCTTGGGAGATAACCCCTTCCCCCGACTAACAGGTTACATTTAACAACTGCTCCAAGCACTGGAGGACAGTAGCTAGCAAGTAATGTTATACAGATCCATTACCATTCTCTTAAGCCCAAGGCTGTTACACATTCCTCAGCACTCATATTCTCTGGAGTGCCCTCAGGGACTGGTGCTTTCTCTCTTTTGGGAGATCTGACAATTATGGGGTAACTCTCCCCATGCTTCCTCACAACCTACCCTTGGCTCCAGTTCACTGTGAGCTGTGCTGTCTTGAACTTCCTAGGACACAGACACATATCTGATAGGCCATTATCAGGGCATGTGTGATCTCCTGAGTTGAGTCACTCAATGGCTGATTACTGGAGGATTTCTCTGACTCCCCTGCAGCTCCATCTAATTGCCTATGGCTCTCCTCCTCCTCCATCACAAAACCTGAAGGGGGTCCTCATGTAACTTGGGCAACTCTTTTGAGAAGAACCCACAACCTCTGCATCTACAGCTATCTCTTTCCTGGGACCATGGGGCCTCTAGATCTTCAGTTTTCTGTACATGCCTGTTCAGACTAAGCTTCCTCCAACCTCTACAATCATTTAGGTTGGGTCACAGTATTGTTGTACCTCTTTCTTTCTTTCTTTCTTTCTTTCTTTCTTTCTTTCTTTCTTTCTTTCTTTCTTTCTTTCTTTCTTCTCTCAGACCTGCTTTCTCTCCATTCTCAATATCTTTACTTTTTTCTGATTTGGCTTCCTTGCTGCCTTGTGCCAGAAAGTACCTCTGCCATATCCCAAGTTTGGGGTGGGGGTGGGAGGCTGCTGAAATCTCTTTACCTTTTTGCTCTCAGGCTAGTCTGTTATAACTCCTCTGAGCTGAGATTCATCTCAGCCCTGACAAAACTCAAAAACTGAGGCATGTTGGGGGGCATGGCATGGCACTGGCTAAGATGGCAGGATAAATTGCTGAACCCTGCCTTCCCTTACTGAAAAATCATATCATCTGGTATAATTCTGAGATTTTCCACCACTCCACATATATCAGTGTTCAGTGCAGCATTAGAGCTACACAACAGTGTTTCTATTTTGTACCTGGTCATCTGCATTGTTGGTTTTGATCACTGGATCTGTCTCCTTGAGGTTGCAGCCTGTTCCCACTTTGCTTTCTAGCAGTGAAGCTCAGCAGTGTCCTCATGATGGTGGCAGCAGCTCCCACTCTGCAAGATGTGATGGAAATGTTAGCACTACTTTTATGAAATACAGCAGACCTCAAAGTGATCATTTTCCAAACAGCACAAGACTTTAAGTTCCTTTGTAACAGAGAAGCAGCTGCTGAGTCTAGACTGCTGACTGTCGAGTGTGTGGGGGAAGACAAACAGAAGATACTATGAGACCAGTCCATGATGATCATCTACTTGCCAAACAAAGTGGATGACCTCATAAATCAGGCCCAACAGAACAATATCAGGTTTGTTGGGTTCCCGGAAGGGATCAGGGCAGTGATGTGGCCAGAGTTTTACAAGCCCCCATCCCCAAACTGTTAAATACACCAGATTGTCTGTGAGTGGAGTTTGAGCATGCCCACCACACCCTGACCCTGAAACCACCCCCAGGACCCAGACCTCAGCCTTTTCTGGCCAGACTGCTGCGGTTCATGGTAAAGGAGAATATCATATGCTTGGCGAGGATGAGGGGCTAACTGGTGCAGACACAATATCAGTCTCTTCCAAGACTACTCAGTTGAATTTTCTCAGTGCTACTGGGCCTTCACCACACCTAGAAAGTAGCTAGTGTAGCAGAGGATAACATTTTCACTGAAGCAACCAGCTATGCTGACAGTGATTCTGAATGGGGTCCCTACACACTGCCATTCCCTGAAGGTGATTGAAGCCTTGATTTTTAACTTGCAGTCACGTGGCGGTGCCCTCCTGCTCTACATAGACATAAGTCAGATTCAAATTCCAACCACAATGGACACCACTGAGCCAATGCTGGACTGGGGACTGACTTGGCAATCCATCTCCCAGGGCTCTGATACAGAAGAATGGCCTCTGACCTGCCTTAGTGGGTGTAGGAGATGCAGAAGGGCTCAGTCAAAGAAATGCCTTATCCCACCCCACCCCACTCTAGGTCCAGAAGCAGGACCAGGGGCTGTAGCTTGCCAGCATCTTTGACTCAGAGTTTTGGAATCATGACCATGACAAATAAGTTGCAGCCCTTAGATTTCCTTCTTGTGGTCCCAGATCCAACAGACCAGCAGACAAACATAACTTGCCATAATCAAGGCCACTATTTTTCGGTTTTTACCGGAAAATACGGTAAAATTCCAGAATTAGGGCTGCCTGAAAACCAGTAAAAATGAAGATTTCATGGAATCTGGCATTTTCTATCAGATCAGTAAATCTATAAAAAAGTCTGATTTTCTTTTAATTCCTTCCTGTACTATTTTCAGTTTGCTTTATTTAATGCTCTGTATATTAAGCCTTCTTTAATTCTGATTATTTATGCACATACTAAAAGAATGATAACAGAATCCTGGTAAAATCGGGAAATTAGAGTAACACTCACCAGGGAAATTCCGGAATCTTAAGTCTTGAAAACGGAATTTAATTGTTTTAATCACCATAAATCAGTGGCCTTGACCATAATCCAGCGGCTTCTCCACAGAGGACTTGAGTAGCAGTAGGAGCATCCATGCCACTCCTAACTGGCATTCCCTCAGAACCGGATGTCACCTCCTCGCAGAAACCGGTGTGGCCTTCCACTGATCTGGGCTGAAAGCATGACTCTAACTGCTATATCACTCATTTATCTGAGGTGTTCTTCACCCCTGCAGCACTCTGTTGGAATCTCTACTGTTACTGGGGACCAGGCTACTGGCAGGGGACCTGGTGGGACTTGCACAAGGATGCATTGATATGGCACCTATTCCACAAGCTTTAGTAGGACTCTTGGGACTAAACTTTGTTTTTCAGTGTTTCTAAAAGCACTGTCAATATATTTACAGAGTTCCAGTTTGTATCATTTTCACAGATTTATAAATTGTTGTTTGCACTGAGTTCAGAGCTCAGCTCGTCCAGATTTAGGCACCGGTGTTTTGGTATTCCCTCCACCTTCTCCTCCAGGTTTCTCACCCCCTTCCCTTCCTGATTATGGTAGACTGTCCTGGTTGTCATGGGGATGTCTCATTAGGTTTAAATTTCTGTTGTGAAGGTCTCTTGTCCTGGCTAATGACTGTGCAGAGGAGAATACCCAATTCGTTGCAGACATTCCTACTCTGCATTGCTTGGGGTACTATATGGTTAGCGAGGTTCAGTTAATTGTCAGTTTCAGTTTGTTGTCTGACCATTTTAGGTCATTACAATTTACAAAAAGCTAAAAAGACATCTAAAAAATACAATACAATAGATATTAATAAAATACACTAGGCACAGTACTATCTAACAATGAACAGCTATGTACATCCCTAACTTGTTGCTATAGGTTAAATTAATTGAACAGTCTGAATTTATCAAACTTTTTGTAGCTTGCACTTCTTAATGAGATACTCCATCTACAGCAAGTGCAGCTTATCAAAAATCTATAAACACCACAGTTAATTTTATCTAAATATAGATTGATCTGTTGGAATGCCATATGTTGCAATAGTCATCTGGCACTTCACTCAGTGAACCAAAAGTAGTCCTCAAAGAAACAGCTTACCCAAGTCCCAGGCTACAGAACACACAACCAAAAAATGGGATTTCTGCATTATTTAATATATCCAGACAGATCTGAAAGACCTTAGCCACTGGCACCAAAATGGTTCAGCCTGTGCTGCCAGTCAGAGTTTGCCATGAGGGGATCTGGAGGGGGCACCCCATAGTGCATGCTATCCCATGTTCCACAAACTGACCCCCAGGCATTCACTCCCAACCAAATATAGGTCCATGCGACCAGGTCCATATCCTCACCATGGGTCATTACATCCCATGCCAATCCCAAAAATCAGTATTGGATCAAGGACATGACTCACCCAACATCTAACTGCTAACCCAACATCTGGCCACAAAGGGCACTTTGTAGGAGATACCAAAGATTCAAACCATTGATATCCTAGGATCATTCTCCAAAATACTATCATCTTCCCCATAAAGACAGCTATATAAACTTTTAATCCAGACAGTCACTGTGTACAATTGATCAACAATAAATGCTTTCCTAACCAAAGTGCACTTTCTAAATTTGTCCAGCCTGCTGTAGTTTATATATCTTTAATAGAATCACTAAATCTCTATTAATTTGCACAATGAATCAAGGTCAGTATGCACCACTTATATCATTATCTATAATATATATTTAAGAACAATAAACTATATTAATCATAGAAACATCATATAACAATAAACATTTATACAGATATTTGACAGCTCAGGGCTACCAGTAGAAGATAGTCTTTAAACAATTTGTAAAAAGCAGGTTCAATAAAAACAAGCTCACTCGAAGTGAGGCCAATACTTCAATTAGTTTAAATTCAGGCTTCCCCGATACTGCGTGGAAGACAGTTTCTCAATGTACTGATCAGTAGATGCAAATCACCTGGTTGTTCAGTGAACTGATCAAAATTTGGAGCATCAGAATTTCTGTGAGTTAATTTAATGTCCTGGGAAATCAGTTCTTCCAGGAAAATGGTTAATAAATATGCCATTTTAACTGTGTTCAATGTATACAATTTTGCAACAAGCACAGAAATGCGTAGCGCCAAGAAAACAAAACATCAATCATATGCATTGCTCCCACAATTATTAACAGAGTTTTCACCTTCCGGGAATATCACCTAAGCCTTGAAAGTATACAAACGTAAGGTCCACAAGTGTACAAACTACAGTGGAATCCATTTAAATGCACATCCGTTTTGCAGAATGAAAATATGCATTTAAGTGGAATGTGCATTTATCGGAACACCTATGTTTACAATGCAACATAAAGAAAATAACTGAGACCTGACATTGTAATGGCATTCCACATTTATTTATCATAGCAATATACTAAAAAAATGTTACAAGTGTTAAAATATGCTGCTGTACAGCACAGATAAATAACTTAATGAAGTACAATGCAATAAAAAAATACCAAAGCCAATCATCTGTCTGCATTATCTGCATTGCTTGTGGACCTGAAAAAGGAAATTATCTTAGTCTGTTTGCAACTTTTTAGTACCATTAGGGTGTTAAATGCTGCTTCACAACTGCTTAGAATCTCCCATGCATTTAAGAGGTGTTAACTACAGTACCTAGGGAGAGTTGTGTTGGTGAACTGTGAAACTGCATTTAGCCAAAATGTGCAGTTATCCAGTGTGCACTTAACAGATTTATTTAATACTATATGAATAGTAGAAAAATTGGGAAACAGGAAAAGTATGTACTTATCAGGAATGTGCACTGAAGTGGAATCCACTGTATTCATAAGTTTGGATTCCATGAGGCCATATCTTTATAGCCTAAGAATATATGAAAATATCCACCTGCTGGAAACAAATGTAAAATGTGCTACCTCAGCAGGGAGAGGAAGTGCCAAACTACTTGAACTATTCATTGCAGATCTTCTGGCCATTATGGGTTCATGGGCACTAGAGTAATTAGCATTTGTTTCAAATTACTCAACTCTCTCACACAGGGAATCCATTTGTTCCACAGGGATGCAGATTGATACACCTGGCCACAATTTCCTAGGGTTTTTGGTTCAATCATCTCCAGTATATCCATCTGCTTTCTCACATCCCAGAGCTCCATTTCACTTCATTTCACTTCATTTTCCAGGGTCTGAGCAATATTATTTAGTAATTACCCAGGGGATAAGATGAAAACAATAGCTCCACTAAGCAAAATAAGTTTGGTACTTCTATTGAAAAACCAAGCCCCCCACGACCCTGGGCAATGACACCATACCTTTTTAAATTAGACACAAGCTTCTCAGCATATGTAGTGCTCCTGCAGGTTTCATCGTCCTCACCAACAATTACCTGACTCTAGGTGAAAAAGCAGGAAAAAAAAGCAAGGCCTCATTAGTAACTTATCAGTGACTCCACTTGAGGCACCGAGTTATCCAACAAGCACCACAGCAGCATAGAATTTGCCCTGAAGTAAGAATCAAACTGCAGACATCACAGGTTTAAGGTTTAAGTTGCACCCATGGTTGCCACATCTCTCAAGCAAGCAGCAGTTCTGTGATAAGGAAATGCTAAAAAAGTTTGCTGCTGTGACTCCAGTATTAATAATAGCAACAATTTACATTTTGTGCATTAATGCAACATAAAAATCAGCAGCTAAATTTGAAATAATGCCTAAAGAGACACGAAGCAAACACAGAACAATAGACAGTGGAGCAGCACCATGGCCATTTTGCTGCTCTTCCTCCCTGGGCCTGATCAGCGAGGTAGTATATGGAGGATGGGAGTGCTATGTATGGGTGTGGGAGGAATAAGGATTATGATAGTGACCTGCATCTTTTTCACACAGTCTAGCTCCATCTGCAGTTCCCTTCTTCCCTCTTTTTTTTTTAAAGCTCTCCTACTCCAGGGAATTTGAGATGTGCCCTGTGACACTGTTTATTGAGTTGCCTGCTGAATGCTGTTTCTCAGTGCTCCCACCATGCATCAGCTTCCACAGTACAATCTATCTCTGACCTCCACCTGTCCTGGTACACCATAGCAGCAAAGAAGGTATTTTCCTCAATTACTGGTTTTGCTCAGTTAATAGTGACTGGTAGTCTTCCCTACAGCCCTATCACTGAAGACTAGTGAGGCTAGTCAGCTGGTATAGTGCTCTTCTGTGGAAACTTTTAAGGCATATCCTCTCACCTCAGCTTTATGATATAGCCTTTGTCATTTATTCTGTGCTCTGTGTACCTGGTGGGGGGCATGTAAATGAGGGCAGGGCCAAGGCTTCCCCTCAGGTAACACCATACTTTTCAAGTTGACATCACATAATATGCAGCTACTGCTATGGAGGTGGAGGCAGTTCTTGGAGCCCCATGGACTTAGGTTGTTTTCACCGCCTGTCCCTGAATGAGTCCAGGCCAGTCCCACACTGAGGGTCTCCATCCTCTTACCATACTGGCCGCTAGGGCCCCTACTGGGTTTATATCTGGGATATGGCCCTGTGTGGAGTCATTGTTGCAGAGGCTGCATTAATGTTCTCGTTGTTACTGTTCAGTTGTGTGGAATCTCAAATGTTTACTATATTGATTCTTGTGGGATTTCGAGAGGGTGGGATATATGGGTTACAGGTAGATCGTTCTTTGTACTGTAATTGGGTCAGAGATCTGATTTGCTGCAAAGTGTTACCCTGTGCTGTACTGAGTGGTTCTCCTAGGTATTTGCACTAGCATTTCACCACAGGCACATTTGTCTTCAGTTATTTATTTATACATTTATTTATTTATTTTAGTCTTTGGTAACTTGGTCAGGCCCACTAGGCACAAGTGCTTGTTTACAGGGGTGACCTGGGAGCACTGGGTGGTTAAGTGATTTGCTCAGAGTCTCACCACAGTATGCAAGTGGAGGTTGTGAGAATCAGACCCAGGTTTGGTCTGCTGGATGTATCAAGCTCATTCACAGCTCATTACTCTAACCTCTAGGCTATACTGCCAGCCCTGGTCGAAAGCCTTTTGTGCCTGGGGTGCACTGTGTGCACCTGGCAGAATATATGGCTCTTGTCCCATGATATGGTTGGTTCCCAGTTTGGGGACTTTTTCTGTTTTGTGGGATCACTCTGTATTTGCATATATTTCCTAAGGGTGAGTAACCAACTGAGAGCCTTCCCTTTTTTCAGGGTACCAGTTTCCTGTGGGTCACAGATGGTCTAGTATGCACCATTTCAGCCACTCACTAACCACAGAGATCTGTGTGCTACTTGTCACAGTCTTTTCTGTTTGTGCTCATTTTTTTCACTTTCTGTATCCTTCCATGTTGTCAATGGGGAATTATTACATATAGCTAGTGTGCTTTCCCAATAGGGCAGCGGTACAGCCTAAAGCTGTGACCTCAGCATAGAACTTGTCAACAAAATTACTGGGTATAGTATTTAACTTGTTGAGCACATAAGGACAAATTGTCCATTTAGCTTATATCAAACCTATGAACCTATGAGTCTTGAAGAGATGAAGATTCTGGTTGCATCAGACACTCAGTTTCAGCTGTACCACTCAAGGGGTAGGCATCATTGATAGAGCTGTCTGGAGGATTCTGCTTTTCATCTCTTGCTTGTTCTTTTTGTGAACTGTATAAGTCTGAGACAGGTTAGGGCTGTGTGGTTCTGTGGAGCATCCCTACATTTAGAAATTGTGCCTGTTAAGCAGTAGCTTTCAGACTGACTAACCTGATAGCTAAACTCTCCTCAGTGCCTCCAATGCCTGAGTGGGAACCCTTTGTTTTTGTCTGGGTGTTTTTTATGGTATGTCTACAGTCTTAACCTGGCACCTCAAGAAAGTAAAAGGGTTTTATTACATATAAACATAGAAATTGATGGCAGATGTGGACCAAAGATCCATCTAGTCTGCTCTGAGCCCTACTCCCTCTTTAGGATTTCTGTGAGACAATCCCCTTGTGTATGTCCCAAGTTGCATTGAATTCCCCTCCTGTTTTGGAGTCAATGACTCCAGCTGGTGGATCATTCCTTTGGTCAGCTGCCCTCTGTGAAGAAAAACCTTTTCATGTTGCCCCTGAATCTTCCTCCCTTCAATTTCATCTCATGCCCTCTTGTCCTTCTGGAGCTATTGACCATAAAGAGCTCCTGGGTGGAGACTCTGTTTATACCCTTCAGAAACTTGAATGTCTCAGTCATGTCCCCTCTATTCCTGTGTTGTTCCGGGAAGTACATGTTGAGTTCCTATAACCTGCTTTCATATGACAACTTATGGAGACTGTGTATACTTTGTGTTGCCCTCCTCTGTACTGTCTCTAATCTATCTTTCTCCTTCCTGAGATCAGGTCTTCTGAATTAGACACAGCACTCAAGGTGGGGTATCACCAGGGACCTGTACAGCAGCAGGATTACCTCCTTTCTTCTACTTGTGATGCCCCTTCCTATGCATCCCAACATCCTGCTGGCATTCTTTGCTGCCTTTTTACATTGACCACCTATCTTCAAATTGTCTGATATGATAACCAATAGATCCCTCTCCTGATGACTGGTTGCTAGTTTGTCCCCTCTCAGGTAATAATCTGTCACTGGGTTGCTTCTGCCCAGATGCATCACTTTGCACTTTTTTGTGTTGAATTTTAACTGCCAGAAGTTGGACCAATGTTCCAGCCTAAGTAGGTCACTTTTCATATGCTCTACCTCCTGTGCAGTGTCCTCCCTGTTGCAGAGCTTTGTGTCATCCATTAACAGGCACACCTTCCCACTCAACTCCTCTGTGACATCTCTGATGAAGATATTAAAGAGCAATGGTCCAAGGATGGACTCCTGTGGCACTCCGCTTGTCACCTCCCTATCCCCTGATGCTGCCCTATTTACTGTCACGGACTGAGTTCTCTGTTCAAGCCAGCTACTCACCCATGCTATCATTTCCTGCCCCACTCCTGTTTGGTCGAGTTTGTTTGGCAGCATTCTGTGTGGTACAGAGTTGAAGGCTTTGCTAAAGTAAAGGTGGATGCCATCAACGACTTTCCCCGGTCCACAGCCCTAGTAACAATGTCAAAGAACTCAATCAGGTTATTGTTGTGGGAGGAGGATTTAGTCAGTTAGTCAGGTGGAGGTGAATTGTTATTGCTTTTGACCTTGCCATTTTTCCCTACCTCTTCCTCCCTCATAGTGACTTTCTGTGCAGCTGGCACTCCTTCCTAGTAGCTGTAGCTATTTTGTGGATGCAGTATGGAATTCTCCACTGATTTTCCTTAGGGTAAGATGTCTCATTGGGTTGTAACCACACCCCAACCCACTGACCTGCTGGAGCTCCTTTGTCAGTCTATGGGGACTGATTTACTTGTCAGTGTTTTCACAGTGTGGCTGAGAAACTGAATTCTGGGCTTTTATTGGGCCATGTTCCATTTTTTGCAACCATTGGAGGCTCATGCAATTCCCACCTGATTATTCCATCCTTTTTGCTCACTAGGAGCTGGCCCACAGCAAGCTCCTCTCCCCCTTCAGCATGAGTGCATGGTGCTTACAGCAGTGTGACTGATCTCTGCAACTACACAGCAGGGATGAAGGGCATGCAAATGCATGCTACACTGATGTCATCAAGCATGGATATGTGACATCAATGAGCTCATGCACAGTGAGTTTCCACTCCGAAGTGTAGTGGCAGTGCTTCCATCCAGAAGATGTTTTTCCCTTCAGTGGAGGCTGCAGTGGTTTTTGAGCACATAATGAGCAGCACTACTGAAGCAGAGTGGCACTGTTTTCTGCTCCCATGGGCTTCTCTCAGTGGTAGCTGAAAACATTGATGGATCAGGAAGACAGAGTGAATAAGGTTCCCTGCCCTTCTCCCAGCACACATCTGAAATTTGTGCTGTTGTCATATCTGTAAATTTTGCCTCTTCATACCTTTGCAACGAAGGTTGCTGCTGCATGTATTTTGTAGCTTTCCAGCAAGGCCAGGGTGTTTTGTCCCATGTTCATAAGCATGGTGTGGCTAGGTAGTATATTGGGAGAAAGGTCTGCTCTAACTTAGAAGCTATGCACAATGTTAATTTGCACTGAAATTCTATCCCTGCTAGCCCAAATTGGTACCACGGTTTCTTGTAGACCCATTGTTCAGGTCACTTAAAACCTGCCACAGGACATGAGACCTTCACTTATAAGGCACTACTGTCCTTGTTCTGCAATTTAATTTAACATGTCTGTGTCTCTTCCCCCAGTCGGACCCTCGAACTATGGAGAGGGGTGCACCTGCTATACTATTTAGCAGTGGTAAAGCTGAGTTACATAAATCTGTATTGTTGTTTTTGAGTGAGGTGCTACATGCTGAGGTTCCACAGTCATTAGTACACACACAACAAATGCACTACTCCAGTGGCAAGCAGTGCTGCAGCAAAAGAGACGGCGTACTCCCAAGGCTCTGAACTGTAACACCAAACAAATGCCACACAGTAGTAAGACCAAGTACAGAGGTGCATGCGAGGTATATGCAGTGCTCAGTGTCAAATTTTATTTAAGGTTTCAAAATCTTACATGTGACATCTTTTGACCATCATGAACAAGCATGTTCCCAGTCTCAGATTTTAAAGGTGAATTACCCTGAAGCAGTAAACACTTGGCTACATGTCTCCCTTTGTAGTGTTACAGTTTCACAGTTAGTATATGCAAAGACACCAAGTCCAAAGGCAGACTCCCTCAGGTCAGGAGGGGGTCTGTACAGGCACGTTCTGGTATGCCAGATCAGAGTAGCACTATTCACCTAGAATTGCAGGCTACCCCTGATCTTGATGACATGGGAGGTCAAGAGGAAGATGCATGGGGGTCTGGGGAGAAATTCTGTCTTGACTGAGACAAATCCAATGAATTAGGAAAAATATATCTCCAAGGAGGAGGAGGAGGAGAAGTGCAGTTATGGAGACCCCATCTCCACAAGGACAAAAATAGGATGGAGGCTGTCCAGAGGAGGGCAACTAAAATGTTGCAGGGTCTGCACCAGAAACCATACGAAGAGAGAATAAAGGAGCTTAATATGTATACCCCTGAGGAAAGGAGGGAAGGGGGAACATGACAGAAACTTTAAAGTACCTCAAAGGAATCAACAAAGTCCAAGAGGCTAGCATCTTTCAGAAAAAGAGATGTGCAAGAACAAGTGGGCGCAATTTGAAGATAGAGGGGAGACGGCTCAGAGGCAATGTCAGAAAGTTTTTTTGTTTACAGAGAGGGTTGTGGATGCATGGAATGTCCTTCCTGAGGAGGTCGTGGAGTTAAAAACAATGGAGGGATTCAAGAATGCATGGGACAGACATAAGGCAATTCTAGTGGGTGACAGAGGAAGTAGGCTGTTGGTTAACTAGGATCTGCAGCTTATCCATTATGTAGGGAAATGTCAGATTGGGTAGGCCAAGTGGTCCTTATCTGCATTCAAATTTTATGTTTCTATGTTTCTATGAGGAGGAGGAGGAGTGGACAGAATTCAATTGCAGTTTCTGAACCCCCTTCCCCCATATGGATTGATGTCACTGCCCAATTTATTATGTAAATCAGCGAGGCTCAGAATATGGTAGTTCTTGATGTGAACTCTATATTTATCACATTGGCCTTAGTTTTTGTCCTTCGAGCCTTCCAGAACTGGGATGATGTCATAGATCAGTGACAACTTGGGTGGACTAATGAAGTTAGTCCAGGCCCAGGCTTCAATGGTGTGCCTTTCAGAAGAAAGTGGTCAGAGAAGAATGAAGCCCTCAGGTTTCAGACTAGGCTGTGAGCATTACTTGCGGGCACTCCACTGTACCTTCAGATGATATTATAGGATGGTTGTACCACAAATATGGATGCAGCATGCAGATAGGTCTAGGCTTTGAACGGTATCTGTCTGTGAATGATGTAAGCATCCTTTCTGATTCAGGGGTTTCATGGCGCTTGTTCTGCTACCCTAAGCAGGTTTGTCTTGCAAGCTTGGTAGGAACGACTTTCTTGTGACTTATATTATGAACTTCTCCCTCAGGGTGAGGCAGCTGTAGACAGTTCGTATACTTCTGTTCAATCAGCTTACTCTGTTGTGTTGGCCATACACAGGGTGCAGTTGCACCACTGGTCCACAGGGTCAGGTTGTAAGAAAAGTCTGTGTTATATCTGCTCAGTCTGGGAGTTAGTATCTGGCCTTGAACTCAATGGCATTCCACAGGACATCCAGGGTGAGACAAGTAGATTGACAGTTCTAAGTAGCAATGAAAGCCCAAAGTGTTGACAAGGGTTCGGCTGCCCTCAGACAATCAAGGACCAGATTCAGCCCCCTCGGAACTTCAGTGATAAGATAAATAAAGGAGCTTCTCCAGTTACTGTAACTGAGCCATGACTGTGTGTGTGTGTGTGTGTGTGTGTGTGTGTGTGTGTGTGTGTGTATGTGTGTGTGTGTGTGTGTGTGTGTATAAAAATCAGAGATGGTTGGGGGTGACTTAGTCAGTCCAAAATGAAAATGCACCCAAAATGTCCCAAAGTACTCAGGTTTAGGTATATCCAGATTTACAGCTGTGTTTGAGATCACTAACACATCAACAACAGGTGTAATAAGTTTCCTAAACAAAAAAATAACTATATATATATATTCAGGGACAATGCTCTCTGAAACCCAAGTGTTGTGTTTACTTGTAGAAGGGGAGACTGACACCCTATGCCCCCTGCCCCCCCAATCTCCAAGGTTCTCTGCTCCAGGTTCACAGAGGGCAAGATAAGTGCTCTAACTGAAGACAGAGGAAAAAAATCTATGGTGTGAGCCTTGAGGTCTATAAACTATCCTACTCAATAAACAATTACTCCTAAATGGCCAGCATTATCAGTTCAGTGACAACTAGGTGGACCAAGGCAGGTACAATGTCCTTTACCCCACCTAATCAATTGTGTAGGCAATTTGATCAAGGTGGTCAACTCGTTATAGGTCACCAGGGAGAGGACTAGAGGTGCCTTGGCTATCCCCTTCCATTGCACCTCATGTGGGCAATATGCATTTACCTACTGGGCCCCCCATGGATGAATGAACCCCCCAGGCAGGTCTTGGCCACCAATTGTCTGGCCCAATTCAAAACTGACCTAAAACAGCACCTAATAACACTCTCTAAGTGCACCTGTTCCTAAGTCAGGCTACATCCACTCTCTCTGCCCCCTAGCAAGCACTAGGCAGGCCTCAGGTACCCCCCCACTGTCTCTTCTCATGACTTGCCTCAGCAATCAATTCATACCATGCTCCTTCAGCACCCACCACCTGACCATCCCCATCCCAACTCCCAGTCCTGTGAGTTTCCCTAACAGTCACTACCAATGAAAGCTGCCTGACCATGCCCACTAGTACTCCACCATTTTTTCTAGCATGTCTTCTCTGCTCAGCCTCCCCACCCCCATTTCTTTGTATACAATATCACCCTTCTTCCCCCACCCTTCACCACCACTGCAGTACCGACCTACCTCGTACCTCCTTTCTTCACCCCACTGCCAGCTATCACCGTCCCTCTGAACTACTGACAAGGCACTTTACGGCTGCTTATTCCCCCCCCCCACCCTCATAAAGTGTTTTTCTTGTTATTTTAACTTGTACCTATGTTTTGAGTTATTCTGTAAGTTCTGAATCTAAGCTGTATCATTTACTATGATGTGCCTTTGCTTTCTCCTATTGTACTTTGTTTTGCAATCTATGACGTGGAACCTTTGTAAAGGAGCTTGTGCTCATAGGTCTTTTCTGTATCATAAAATAAATAAATAATAAATAAATAAAGTATCCATTGTACCCTCTTAAATTTAACCTGGTATACCTTTGGATGTCATCCACCTTCCAGAAGAGGACAAAATTAGGCTGAGAATGATGTGAGAGGAGAATGGGAGAAGAAAGAAATAAGGAAAGACTTACCTTCCTTCATCCAGACTTGGGACCATTCTTCTACTGCCTAGCTCTGTCAAGATAAGGTAAGTGTTGAAAGATCATCAAGGACAGCAGGAGGCTCTCCTGTGGATTTACAGAGCGGTAGGTCGGATAATGATGATGATGATACTTGGACAGAGGGAAAAAATAGCATAGGCTTTAGTATGGTGGGCTGGTAGTCCATGATCATAGCGACCGAGATTGAGAGCCTAGAAAAATGGCGAGTTAATCTCAGCAACTGTGATCATGGCTATCTAGGGAGGAGAGTGACTGGATACTGCAGTTGGTGAAAACTGAGACAGGAACTCTCACATATACATGTGAGTGTGCACCCATGGGGGAGAGGCAGGGGAGGGATGGCATGTGGGAGGGGTTGTGGCAAGCAGCTGCTGAGCTGGATCACTGGTGTCATGGGGATGGTGGTCCACTGGGAGGCATAGGGTACCGGGTTTTGGTCCAGTGTGGTGCAGGTTTTTTTTTTGCCACCTGGCAGCATGTATTTTGTCAAATTTTTCACCCCCGACATGCACCCCCTGGAGTTGAGAATCCATAAATAGGGAGTGTAGGGGGTGCTGCCCCCCCACTAAAAATGAGACCTGTAGGTCTCAGGTACCTTTTTTCTGTGCGCTGCCAGTGTGCATCGCCAAAATTAATTTTTGGCAATGTACACTCGCCATAAAAGCAATTGCTGTTTCTTGATTGCTATTATGACATGGAACCCAGTGGGTCATATTGAAGCAGTGGTCACTCTTGTGAAGGGCAGCCTGGAACAGCAAAATGCAACCTCTTTATTATGCTAGTGTCGAGAGTGGTTGTGGTTATGTATAGGAGTGAGACCCAGGAATAATAGACCTGAGCAAACAGAAGGGCTTCCATCCCCCAAAACCCCTTTATTGGGAGACAAACAAAACCCAAGTCTGATGGGACTTACAAGTAGAGGAGTGATATACGTCCTTTTGATGGAACTGGGTCAACCTTCCCTAATGGCCTCCTCCCCATAACAACTCCAATGCACTGTCCAGCTGGTGAGACTGATGAGAGGTGAAGATAGGGGATCTTCCTCACACCACAATTATAGTGACTGAGGCTAGCCAGGGGAAGTATTCCTAGTCCCTCCTTATTCATCAGTGGTTATAGAGCTCCCCTCCAGCTGGCTGTTGTTAGTAGAGTATGAGGAGCCCCGCTTTTGGTAACCGAGACAGCACTGTGCCCTCCCTAATAAGTAGTAATCCAGGGACTAGTCCCTTTTATATACAGTAGGGCTTCAGGGATAGCTTGGTTGGAACCCCTGTGAAGTGGTGGTGAGGCAGAGGGTACAGTAGCAGCCACAGACACTGCCAGCTATTTCCCAAAATTTCTGTGATATTTCCAGAAATATCTCCTGCTTTCTGCATTTCCACAGTAGGGGCAGCAGAGAGAAACTCATCAGAAATTTCATGAAATATCTGGAAATACCTGGCAAAGTCTATGGCTACTACTGTAGGTTACCAGTTTCAGAGCCTACTGCCATGTGACGTGCTTCTACTTTGACCATTAAGCAGCTGCATTGTAGTCAGTGCAGGAGCAATGGGAAGGTGCAGTGGGAAGAAAGCTCAGCACCATGGACACGGGGGGGAGGTGAGCATAAGTCCCTTAAACAAAAGAAAGGGTTCTACAACAGCCAATAAGCTCAGGGTGGACAAGGCAATGGGACCTGATGGCATACATCCCAGGGTACTAAAGGAGCTAAGAGTGGAACTAGCAGAGCCATTATCAGAACTGTTTAGTGAGTCTCTGAGCACAGGATCGGTCCCAGAAGACTGGAGAAGGGCTCACGTGATCCTGCTCCACAAGAGTGGTAACAGGGAGGAGGGAGGGAACTACAGACCAGTCAGTCTTACCTTAGTAGTGAGTAAAATTATGGAGACACTCCTTAAGGAAAGGATAGGGCAACACCTGGAATCCATAGAAGCACAGGATCCAAGACAGCATGGGTTTACAAAAGGAAAGTCCTGTCAAACTAATCTCATACATTTCTTTGACTGGGTAACCAGAGTGGTGGACCAAGGGGGAGCAGTTGATGTCGCCTACCTTGACTTCAGCAAAGCTTTCGGTACTGTTCCACATAGAAGATTGATTAATAAGCTGGGTAGGCTCGGGGTGGGTCAGAAGTTAGTCAATTGGGTGGCAAACTGGTTGGTAGGCAGAAAACAGAGAGAGGTGGTAAGAGATGCAAGTCACAAGTGGGGTACCTCAGGGATTAGTCCTGTGGCCAGTCCTCTTCAATATCTTCATCAGTGACATTGCAGATGGACTGGAGGGTAAGGTTTGTCTGTCTGCAGATGACATCAAGATCTGCAACAGAGTAGATGATCCAGATGGGGTGGTCAGAATGAGAAGAGAGCTGGATAAACTAGCAAAATGGTCGGAAGAGTGGCAACTGGGGTTTAATGCAAAGAAGTGCAAGATCATGCACAAAGGGAAGAGAAACCCTGAAGCCACCTGTAGGCTGGGAGGGGAGTTACTGGCAGTAACAAGGGAAGAAATAGACTTGGGCATCATCATCACTGATGACCTGAAATCATCCAAGCAGACCACTAAAGCAGTAGGTAAGGCTAGGGGGATGTTAGGGTGTATTAGTAGGGGTATCACAAGTCAGAAGAGGGAGGTAATAATCCCTCTTTACAAGACACTGGTTAGGCCCCATCTGGAGTACTGCATGCAGTACTGGAGGCCACACTTTCACAAGGACATTAACCAAATTGAGGCAGTCCAGAGAAGGGCAAACAAAATGGTGCAGGGACTGCATCAGAAAACACATGAGGATAGATTAACAGAGCTCAATATGTATACCCTAGAGCAAAGGAGGGAGAGAGGTGATACGATTGAAACATTCAAATACCTTAATGGCATTAACAAGGTGAAAGAGTCTAACATGTTTCAATATAAAAAAATAGCAGGACAAGAGGACACAGCATGAGATTAGAGGGAGGCCGATTAAGGGGTAATGTGAGGAAGTTATTTTTCACAGAAAGGGTGGCGGATGCATGGAATGGCCTACCTCAGGAACTGGTGTATATGAATACAGTGCAGGGCCTCAAACAGGCATGGGTTAGGCATAAGGGAGCAAAACAGATGAGTATGAATAGATAGGCCATTGCCAGAGCAAAGTCCAGTAGCACATTTATAAGGTAGAAAAAGAAATGGGCAGACTGGATGGGCCTTGCCGTCCTTATCTGCCATCAACTTCTATGTTTCTTTGTTTCTAAGGTCCCACATTTGGCCTCTAAAGGGCCTCTGGCTGGGATATTGTGATGAAGGGGTGTTCAGTGAGTGGGTATCATGGGCAGGCTCAGAAAGTCCATTCTCACAAGCACACTGGCCTGTAGAAGGTTGGTCCAATGAACTCCTGGCTATTGCTGGATAGGATGACCTATGGTGCATGGATGAGTATGGATTGCCCCTGATGTGAACACTGGGATAGTGCAACAGGAAGATCACAGTGCATACAATGTACATATTCCCTCCCCAAGCCCTGAGAGTGGATGCCAACCAGGCCTCTGAACAAAACAGACTGATTCTCATAGGTAAAACAACCTGCATACTCAATTACCAGTCATAACCAGGTAGTGATAAAGTCAGTTTTGTGGGGGGCCCCAAAGAGAAAACATTGAGAATAGGCACTAGAGAATAAATCTTGGGCACACATCCTGATTTACAGTATCACCATACTCAGGTCTGCAGAAAACCCTGATTAGAGGGTGAGGAAGGGAAGAGCCAAGGCAAAACATAATAGAGCCAGCATCATTTGGGGGAAGGGGGGCCATACCATTCAAAAAGCACAATTCAGTGCAGCAACTGTACCTATATTGCTGTGATAGTCAACACCCTGTGGCACCTATCAAGGTTCCTGTGCATGCTCAAGGAAGACTCATGAATATGTGAGAAGGAGAGTTGTGAGGCAGAGTCACAGAGGCTGGTGCCAAGTGCTTCTTAGAATGATCATGAGGGCCATTGGCACTCAAGCACTACAATGATAGGTAGGAAATGGCAATGTCCTAATATGGGATTGTGGCACCTCTAACAAACACTCCAAGAAGACTCGATCTGCATTTCAACTGATCCAGTTCAGAGCATATCTCAAAACAACCCCCTCATGCTCAAAAATGCACCAAAAGCAGACTGAATGGTGATCAACCATACCATAATGGGAGCAGATTCTCTCTGTGAAATAAGTTCTTCTCAAGGGTTAGTAGACCATGCAGTATATACATTCAAGTAAGCCCCAACTTTCCTCCATACCCCCACTCCCTCTGTAACATATCAAGTTCATTAGCTTGAAAGACATCAGTGCCTTGTAGGAAAAAAACTGTTAGCTGGGACATGTCTAGAGCCATCAAAGGATACAGTGTTAGTTATAATACTTCTAGAGACAACCCCCTCCTCCCAAAGACTGAAGGAGAGAAGGGAGGACAAGAGAAGAGGTAAATTCCCCAGCATGTAAAATAAAGAAAAAAGCAGTATAGCTGAAATGAAAGGGATAAGAACAAAAGCTGTAAAAAGAGAGGAGAAAGGAGACATGGCAAAAAGGAAACAAGGGGATAACAGGCAGAGTGGTAATAAAACATGGAAGTCCATGGGTGCAAACACAAGATTAGGAAATAAACTTCTGGACCTAGAAGCCATTATTACACAGGCAGACCTGGATATCATGGCCGTTACTGAGTCATGCTGCACAGGAAACCAAGACTGGGACATGGTCATACCAGTTCACACTCAGTTCAGGAAACATAGGCTAGGAAGGATGGGAGGAGGGGTGCTGCTGTATGTAAGACAGGGTATTAAAGCAACAGAAACACAGGAAATCTGGAGAGGAATGGAGGAGCTAGAGGGAATGTGGGTCACCCTAGAGATGGAAAACAGAGCCACTATTCAAAATGGTGTGATCTACAGACTTCCAAGACAGGGGAAGGATTTAGATAAAGCACTGGTGGAAGCAACTGGGCCAATGGCATAAAAAAGGGAGGTGCTGCTGCTGGATGTCAATTGGAGCCTCCCAGCCACAGCTCCAGCTAGAATCAGGGACATCCTGGATTCCGTGCAGTGGGTGTTTCTCAGGCAACTTGTCAGGGAGCCCACTTGTGAAGGGGCAATTCTGGACCTGGTGCTCACTATAGTTTCAATATTGCAGATATTGAGGTGGGAGTCCACCTGGGGACCAATGATCACCCCACAGTATGGTTCATCATAAGGGTGGCAGTGGAAGCAAATCACATAAGGATGAGAGTGTTGGACTTCAGGAGATCAGATTTTTTTAAAAATGGATGAATGCCTCAGAGACAACAAAACATAGGATAATGACCTGGTTGGGGTGGAGGAATTATGAGCTAAGCAACATGAAGGCATAATGAAGGCAACAAACCTTTGTACAAATAAAGCGAACAAAAACAAGAGGAAAAAGTGACTACTATGGTTCTTGAAGGAATTGGCTGAAAAGGTAAAGGCTAAAAGGGTAGCTTTCGGGAGGTATCAGGAGATGCAGATGGAAGAGGACCAGGAGGTGTATCAGGAGAAGCAGAGGGAAGAAGAGAAAGCAGCGAAGAGTGCAGAAAGCAAAAACTGAGGAAAGAATGGCCCAAGGGGTAATAAAAGTGGAGAAGACATGTTTTAGGTACATAAGTGAAAAGAGGAAGACTAGGGAGGGATTATGAGGTTAGAAGGGCAGTTGTGGACAGTGCAGGGGAGGATCTGAAAAGCAGTACCTCAACTAATACTTTTCTCAGTCTTTACAGAGGAAGGGAAAAGGGGATAGGCCATATAAAAGCAAAAGGGTCACTAGAGAGGGATAGGTAGACACGAGAGCCTTTACAGAGGACAGAGTCCTTAAGGGACTCACAAATCTGGAAGTAGAGAAAGCTATAAGGCCATGACTCCATTCACATATTTGGGGCTGTCTAGTACAGTATGCCCTGCAAGCCCATTGGTCCACACTGGGGATCAATGGGCTTACAGACCATACTGTACCTGCCATTCGGCAGGCAGACGGACAGTATGTGGGCAGGATGCAGCCACCTGCCAATGGAGGGGGAGGGAGCGGGGTGCGCAAGGGGTTCTGTGTGGGTGGGAGAGGTAGGGGGTGCCACTGGATCACCAGGGCATTTCATTACTGGATTTTACCATGATCACAGCAATGGCCAGGGTGGGTCCACTAAACCACCAGGGATGTCATGTTGTCATTTATCAGGGAATCAGCGACTCAGGTGGGAGGGGGGGACACTAGACCACCAGGGATGGCCATGTATCATACTGACTGGGGAATTGGGGACTGGGGGCCCACTAGACTACCAGATGATTTCCCGTTATCCATGTTCTGTGCAATCATGGCTATGGATGGGGGGTTCCACTAGACCACCAGGTTTGTGAGTGCTTGCGGACGGTGTTCTGGGCAGGAGGGTGACAACCCACGGCTAGGCTGCTGTGTTGCACTCTGCATACAGTGGCCTGCCTGTGGGTGGCCAGAATTTGTTCCTACTCTGCACGTGCTCAACTTTGAGCCCTCCTATGTGGTGCAGTGCAGGGGTGCACTGGCATATGTGCCGCACATCCTGGGCTGAATATCAGGATGTGCTGCACATGCATAGGAATGCCCCTGCATGTGCACTGCATATTATCATTGCACCCCAGTGCATCCGGGATTTCGCTGCATAGGCAGCCTTCTCAATATCCACTGGGTGTAATGCGGGTTAAGGCTGGCACACCTGTTGTGCCAGATGCAACTCCTTGAATATCCGACCAGAGTGTATAAATATAGCATTTTTACACATTCTATATAGTTTAAAAATAGTTAATTTATTAATATTTCTTTGTTAGGACCTCTTGTGTGTGTTCATATTTTTCTGTCTGTAAGTTTTAGTGTGTGTGTGTGCGTGTGTGCTCACGTGTGTGTGACTCCCTTACTCTCTCTTTCTTTCTCTTTTTCAGATTTTTTTTTTTAGTTTTCTGTTAAGAAAACTATTTTTTCTGTTATAATGGATGGGAAAGGTAGGGCAAGTGGTGGTCAGAAGGCTGGTCCAATTGTTCGCCTTAACAGGTGAGCATTTAGACTTGTGGGGACTGAGAGGGAAAGTCAGACACCCCCCCAGCAGAAGCAGGAGTCGGTGCCCCCACAGCAGCAGGAGCCTGTGCCCCCTGCCCCCTAGCAGCAGGAGCAGGATGTGGACCCCGGGACATCAGCTGGTGCCCCCTCCCCACCACCACCACCATCCAAGAGTGTCAACAGTGTGGTCCTTTTTCACCACAAATGCTGCAGATGACAGTATTATCTGCAACCTTTGTGGAAGGAGTATTCATTGAAGGAAGAAAGGGGCACACTTTGGCACTAGCGGCCAAAGGAGCCATCCACAGTACCACCACCCAGCAGAGTGGCTAGTGAAGCAGCAAGAGGTTGCAGCAGCAGGAGGTAGCAGTGGGGAGGAACACACAGAAGGGAAGGGGGCCAACAGGAGGAAAGAGGCCCTTCTGTGTCTGGCAGTGGGGCAGTGGGAGTTGGCATTCATGCAGGAGGCACTGTACTCAGGCATTGCAGCAGGAGGCAGCATCACCATCAGCTCACAGCTACCACCAAGATCAACATGGTGAGCCTGCGCAGGCTACAGCAGGTCAGGACATCAATGAAGATCTGGCAGATGTGTGAAATGAAGCGCAAGCTCTGAGGCAGGAGTTGAAGCAGTTCTGCCAGGAGTTCAAAGAGGCCGGGGGAGGGGGCATTAAAAAAGTAATGAATGATCAGAAGCAAGTTTTGAACCTCCTGGTGGAGGTGTGTCATGGTGGTGGCAGTTCTGGCATGGTGTAAGTGGTGTGGCAGCAGTTAATTTGTTTGTTTTTCTCTTTCCTTTTTCCTATCCTGTGTCCTGTGTTACTGATAGCCTTTGCATCTCCACCCCCCCAAAAATAAGAAAAAAAAATAAAAATAAAATAAATATAACAAAAAACATATATATATATATATATTTTTTTTCTGTCCTTTTTCTCTATATCCATTTGTTTCTCTGTCTTGTGTTATAAACATATGTGTTTGTCCAGTGGTTGTGTGTGTTATGTTATGCTTCCTGTAGTATTCAATCATTTTCCTTGTTCACTGATTTCATTTCCCCCTCTTATAGTATTACCCTTGCCCTGTCCCTGCCTGTCTCCCTGTTGTTTGTTACAGTCAGTGCACCCATAAACACCTTACCTTTGTTTTTGTTTTGTGCTACTCCTTAATAAATTTCCTCCTCCTATCCACAAATGTCAAGTATTGTTCCTATGAACAAAAATGTTTTCCCAAAGCTATGTGATGTTGCAGCAGTTGTGGTTGTGTGTGCAGCAACAGTCTGAAGACGTACACAACAATCACAGAAACATAAGCAATTTTACTGTGAAGTTAAACATAAATATGGTTTTAGTGCTTAACACGTGTCCTGCACTTGCCACAAATGTTTAGTTGGATCCCTGCCTCTAGTTCCCACATGATAAAAGTAATCCACAGAGAACTAAAACCTAATTGTTGAACTTCTGAAGTCCCCAAGTATGTGAAGTGGTGATCATAGTGCAAAACTGCTTTAATCCTGCGGCAAGATATTTTGGATGCAGCTGTCTGCCACAGGCCTTATGAGTCAAGAAATATCACATGTGACATTTTACAGAAAATTGAGACATAAATCTGTTCTCAGTCCTGATGTTTCATACTGTCACACCACCACCAGGCCCAAAATCTGCACTTTTGTCCACAGTTTAACACATTGCTTTCAGGATGAATCTCGTTGCCTCTTGCTGCTGTGCTATGCAGTACAGGCCTTAGAAGTCCAGAAATGTCACATGAGACATTTTACATAGAAGTCAGACATAAATCTGGTCTCAGTCTTGAGGTTTTATACTGCCACACCACCACCAGGCCCAAAATGTGCACTTGTGTCCTCAGTTTAACACTGCTTTCAGGATGTATCTCGTTGCCTCATGCTGCTGTGCTGTACTGTGCTGTGCAGTACAGGCCTTCAAAGTCCAGAAATGTCACAAGAGAAATTTTACATAGAAGTCAGACATAAATCTGGTCTTAGTTCTGAACTTTAATACTGCCACCCTACCTCCAGGCCCAAAATGTGCACTTATGTCCTCAGTTTAACATTGTTTTCAGGATTAATCTCATTGCCTCTTGCTGCCGTGCTATGCAGAACAGGCCTTGTAAGTCAAGAAAAACTACATGAGAAACTTGTGATGGGAAAAGGGAGACAATTATTGTGGCAATTATGAAATAGCCAAAAATGGCACACTGAGAAAATTAATTCCTCCTGCAAAATGCTTTTCATGAAGCAATTTGCAACAGTCCAGAAAAGGCATGCACAACTACATGAGAAAATTGTGATGAGAGAAGGGACACACAATTATTGTGACAATTATGAAATGGCCAAAAATGGCAAGTGGGGTCCAGGGACCAAGCTGAGAAAATTAATTCCTCCTGCAAAATGTTGCTTCTAGTTGCAGTTGCTACCTCCTGCTGCTGGTTTCACAATTGATTGTGAAGTTTAGATTTAACATTTGCCAGTGCTGTCCTGTTTTGCTGTTTTCTGTGGTGACACTGAGGTTGTAACTGGTACGGTGTGGAGGGATTACAAGAATGAGATTTTGGGGTGCTGTAGCTTACTGCCTGCTGCTCTGACTGGTTGCCAGGAGAAGCAATTTTTTGGCTGGTGTTGATGGATCATCATCACAGACATATATTTCCTAATGCCAACATTTCCCGACTTAAATTTGTTAACCTCTTGCTGTTTCTTTCTCTGCAGAGCTCAAGCCACCTGACCCGAGTGTGCTCCCCCCACCCGCAACACTACTTTACAGACACTGCCCACCTGATACTTGCACAGCCAAAATGAACCAAGATATGGTCACACTAGAATCTCCTCTACTATATTTTTTTCTCTCTTGGCACCTTCACCGGACTACTGGTGCTTGGCCAAAACTCCTGGGCTGCTCCCTGTGATTGGCCACTAGAGAGAGTTCAAACAAACTCTGACTGAAATGGTGGCTACTGTTCCAAACTGATCTCTCCAGCTAATCTTTGCCAAATTTTTCTCCCACCCACCCTCTCCCACTTCCTCACTCTTTAAATCCACTTGCTGCACCTTTGACTCCTCCCAGCAGAATTGGCACACCAATTGAATCCATCTGCACTTCTCATTCCCCCGTAATTTAGCTTTTATCCCCTTCCTGCCTTTCGGTACTGTAGTTGACATACTTTTCCATCAGCATCTCTACATTGCTATCACTAGGGGGCAGCATTATTCTTCTGATTTTTCACTTATGTTACATGGTTTCCTAAATATAAATAATCCAGTCTAAAAGTTATTAAAAAATTACACAGATAAACCTTTGTCCCATTACTATACACTCACTGTCTATCTGATAGTCCAATAATTCCCAATCTGCCCACTCCACCACCTCTCTCTACATTGCACTGCACATTTGTTATCATGTTCCTATTCCAGACCTGGGGGTTACTCATATTGAGTTCCCTCTTGGCCTGTCTCCATCTATCTGAACCTTATTTGATCAGGGCATTCATATGACCCCTTAACCATGTACTCTCATGGCCCCCATCCCCCAACTTCCTGCCTCTCACACTAAACATGCCCTCCCCACACATTAGTTATCTTGCCTTCACCAAGTGTGAAAAAAACAGTTTTGCTTGTCTTCCAGATCAAGAAAATACATAAGACACCCTTTCCCCATCCACCCAACATCCAGTTCCAACTGTGACTACTTCTCTTCTTTGGGGACATTGAGTTGAACCCTGGCCCCTGCAAGAGGGATGAGCATAACCTCCTCACCCCATGTCCTTCCTGATCAAACTTAAAAAGGCTCAAGATAGTCCACAAGAACGTGCAAAGCATCAGGCATAAAATGGCAGAACTAGAAGCCTAGGGCACATTACTATAAACCAGATGTCCTCTGTACAACCAAGACCTGGTTAAAGCCTTCCATCCTACCCCATGAGGTCTCACTCTCCAGCTTCTCCTACTATCAATGTGGCTGACCTATCAAGAAAGGAGGGGGTGTACTGATCTACATTAAGGACAGGTTGGCAGTCAGTGAGCTGACTGGCCTATGAATCAACCCTGACATTGAACATCTATTTTTCTCAATTACCCTTGGCCAGGTTAAACACATTACTATAGAATGTGTTTACCTACCCCTTAAAATGGCTTCCACATCCTTCATCGAACTCTTCTCCAGTCTTGACTCTCTTCCCCCTAATGATACCATACTTTGTGGAGATTTTAGCCTTGATTGGATGGGACTCAATAGTGCCCAATATCAAGATGCTCTCACAGATGCCAGACTAGCGCAATTACTAGATCAGCCAACCAGGCTTAACTTGAAGTCTGGTAGCCACAGCCTATTGGACTGGATACTCACCAATAACAAGACCCATATCAAAGCCACCAGAATCCTCTGTGACATACTAAGTGATCATTCCCCCACATTCTGCGTTTGGAAAAACAACTTCCCTCACCCACCTCCGAAAATTATCAAATCCAGAGATCTAATAAACTTCAGCTCTTTGACTTTCCTGCAAAGTCTGGCTTCACTCGAATGGTCCCCCATCACCTCTCTTCCTGACATAAATCATGCCTTAGAATACCATGTCAAGACTTTTAATGCAATCATTGACTCCCATGCCCCCTACAAACTAAGACGTGTCAAAGGTACCCACTTCCCATGGCTCTTTCAGGACTTAAGGCAACTAGTGTGCTCCCAAGACAAAGCCTTGAAGTCCTTCAAACAATCCGGACTACAGTCAGATTGGATAACCTATTGCCAACTTAGAAACACCTGCAAAGCCAAAACAAATTAATCTAAGAGGGACTATCTACTGTCTAGGCAAGTACCAAACCTTGCCAACCCCAAAAGCTTGTGGACTCAAATCAAATCAGTGCCATACTTAAGGGTAATGAGCGGAACACTCCCCATAATATGATTCTAAAAGGCACCTTACTACCATCGCCCTTGGAGATAGCCACCAGTTTTAATAATTTATTCACCAACCTAGGTGCTTACAAGATGGGTCTACTAGCTACCCACTCTGCTCCGCAACTTTCTCTCCTAGAAGCCTTCATACCTACTCTTCTACCTAAAAATAACCACGTGAAAAGAAGTCCTCAAACTCCTCATGGGTCTCAACCCCAACAGTTCTCCAGAATTTGACTCTCTGCCATCTAAATTCCTGAAAATAGGAGCCCCGTGCTCTCTCACCCTATTGCACAGTTAATTATCAGATCCTTCCTTACACAAACCATCTCCAACAAATGGAAAACTGAAATCATTGTCCCTGTTCACAAAAATAGCCCAACTAACCTTGTTGAAAACTACTGAGCAATATTCATACTTTGTCCTATCACAAAAATTCAGGAAAGCATAATTTACAGCCAACTTTACTCTTTTCTTGAACAGACCAACACCCTTACCATACACCAACATGGCTTTTGGAAATCACATGGGATGGAATCCACTCTTCTGAAGGTCACCTCAGACATCTATCAGGCTATGGATCAAGGCTGGGCCACTTGGACCATCTTTATAGACCTCACAATCTAGTAAATCACCCAATTCTCATCTCCAAGCTCCACTGTCTCAACCATGATTCTAACTCTCTAACCGGGTTCTCTAACTACTTATCAGACCAGTTTAAGTATGTCAAATGGGTGGGTGTGTACTCCTCCTTATCTTCTATCACTGATGGGGTCCCCAAGGGATCAATCCATGGGCCCCTATTAACCTCCATCTTCATTAATGAACTACCTCTGAACTGTGGGGGGCCTCAGTTCATCTATATGCAGACGATGCCATACTTTATCGATCCAGCAGAGACGTCTCCTCCATTAAGTCTGACCTAAAAAAAGATGTCCATCAGCTGGAATCTTGGTTCAAAGAGAACTTTCTGCTTTTGGATACAAAGAAAATTAAAACCATGCTGTTCCATCATACCTCCTTTGATATAATGTCCCAGCCTCCCTTGGAAGTCAACACCTCCTCTGGTGTGCCTTTAGAAGGAGTGAGCTCCTTCAAATATCTGGGCATGACTCTTGATGAGCACCTATCCCTTGAATCACAAGCAACAAAAGTCATTAAGGCAACTAATCAAAAACTCATCCTCCTATACCATGCTTCCCCTTACTTCACACCCCATGCTCGAAAGACAATCACCTTGACAGCTCTTCTCCTGGGGCTTTTCTATGGGGCCCCAATAACTCACTCAATTAAGACCTTTATCCAGGCCAAACTGAAGCAGGCATATCACAAAGCTGCATGCTTCAATGTCAAAACTCCAGCCCGGGCACACCACTGTTATGTACTCAACACCCTAAGCTGGCCATTTTTTGAGGTCAAAATGGATTTCCCCTTACTATGGACTGTCTTCAAACTCATCCACCTTCCCTCCCCTCCCATCTTCTCCAATCTTCTCTCATTGAAATCCTTCTCTAGAACACTTAGATCCTTCCATCTCCCTATACTAATAATACCCAAATCCCATTTAACCATAGGCTACAGATCCTTCAATGTTGCAGCACCCTCAAAAATAGAACAATCGTCCACTCAGTTTACTTGCATGTATGTCCCTTCCTCATTTCTATAAATACATTTTCTTTCCTCCTCCTATTTGTAACTGTCACTGATACCAATCCCTCTACTGCCCACTTTTGACTCCCCTCCTTCCTTTTTCTCCCTCTCTTTACTCGCCCCTCCTCACCCTGTTTCACTATTTCCTCACCTCCCCTCCTCTCCTCCCTCTCCTAACCTAACCTTTTTTTCTGCCACGCTGCATGTTGTGTCCTTATATATTATACTATAGGCATAGCTTGTTATCCCTTCACCAGTCTTACAATGATGTAACCTGATTCACTGTCTGTGTGATGTTGTGTGTTGTTCACTACTGCTGCATATCATGTTGTTGCTGTATACTATTTGGCTCTGTAAAAGAGTCTGCATACACTTCCCATGTAGTACCATATATTGTGTTCTCTGTTTTCCTCCCTTTGTAACCCTTTTCCCTGGGTAGCCACTGAAAAAGGGACATTTATCTCAGTGGGCCTACCAGGTTACCAAAATTCAAACAAATAAATAAATAAATACTGCTGCTGCTGCTGCACATGTAAGCATTTCTATGTACAGGCAATTCCACTTGTGTGCAGTTTGGTTGTGTGCACATTCCACCTGTGTGCACACTTTTCACCAGTTCCAATTCAGTCCCTTACAGCCCCCATGTTATTTGCTTTGTTTGTGTGCACATTGTTTTTCAGTCGTGTGCACAGTTTTCACAGCACTTCACTTGTCTTTGGAGGTGTCAAGTGGTCCTAATTAGTGGCTACTTGTAAAACAATGGATTGCTGCTAAGTCTGCTCTGGTGTTAATCACTGTGATTGCTTGACTCAGAGCAGGTGTTACCAGTGTTCCTTAAAACAAATGCTAATGCAGTCCCTTTTCAGTTGTTGCAACTGCAGTATGGATTCTCCCAAGCTAAAAAGAAATGTGCTCACTCTTGAGCAGAAAGTAGCACTTTTAGAGAAGGCACTTTTGCCTGGGTTGTCTAGGAAAGACTTGGCAGCTGAATATGGGGTTGATGTGTCCTGTGTATGCCAAATAATTAAGAATAGGGATGCCATCCAACAGGAGTGGAGCTCTGGGGGTAGGAAAGATTGAAAAAGAAAAAGAGAGGGGAAGGATGGTAGGGTGGAGGACGCCTTACTAAGGTGGTTCATGGCTGCCAAAAGCTGAGCTGTGGGTATGGGGATGAATTTTGAGCCCACAGCAGGCTGGTTATCAAGGTGGAAAGAACACAATTGTATCAGGTACAAGAGGGTCGATAAAGAATGGGCAGAGAGTGACTTTGAAAGCTCTGAGCGGTGGATACAAGATGTTTTACTAATCATAACTTCTGCATTTGCCCCAGAGACATTTTTAATGTGGACAAAACCACACTGTTTTTTCGGGCCACACCCGACGGGACTCTTTCATTCAAAAAAGAACTAAAATAGGGCCACAAGAAGGTAAAAGAAAAGTCTTCATCATGGTCTGTGGCAACAGCACAGGAACAGAAAAACTGCCATTGCTGCTGGTGGGGAAGTTGAAAAAAAAAACCTGTTGTTTCAAAGTGGTAAATGTTGATGCTTTGCCAGTTCAGTATAATGCAAATGCAAATGCATGGATGACCGCATCCATATTCTATGACTGGCTAAAAACTGTGGACAAGAACATGCGCAGGCAGCATCGCAAAATTGTGATGGTTGTTGACAACTGCCCAGCCCACAAATCTATCTCTTTGCATAATGTTACAGTAGTTTTCCTCCCCAAAACTGCACAACCTATATCCAGCCCATGGGTCAGGGCATCATTAACAACCTGAAGCAGCACCACAGGAAGAAAATTGTGCATAACATTTTACTTGGCCTGGAATCTGATGACAGCTTGCAGTTTAATCAGGTTGCCGAGTCAATACCCATTCTCAATGTCATTCACCTCCTTCATGCTGCATGGCAGGAGGTTACCAAGGAGATCATATCAAACTGTCTTCAGAAAGCTGGCATTGGCCAACAGCCACAAAATGATCTGAGGGAAGAACTTGAGTTGGAGCTGCCTATTGTAATACCTCCTGAAGGAATGCTTGCTGACCACTTTGCCAAGCTGGTTGCTGTGGATAGTGATGAGCCAGCGAGTGGACAGCTTACAGATGCCAACATTTGTGCCTCCATACTGGGAGACCCTAATGAAACTAAGGAAGAAGATGACAACCCTGAGGTTGATGTGCCAATGACAGCTGAAATGTGGTGTATGATGACCAAAATACAACACTATGTTGATCGGAGGAAGCAGTCTGACTTTACTTGGTTTCATGCATTCAAAAAGAAAATGGAATCCCTGAGCACCAGAAAAGTAAAGCAGCTTAACATGACAGACTTCTTTGCTGTGAACGAGTCTGCCAGTGATCCATCCAGTGGTCCATGAGTTATGAACTACAGTACCTAACAGACTTTAAAGTTGTATTTATAATTTTTTGGCACAGAGTGTTTAATAAAGTATGTTTGCTTTCACATGAACTCGTTCTCCTGTGTGACTGTTTTCTAAGTTAGTGCAGCTAAGTACAGTGTTACATTCCTCTGCAGTGTTCACATCACTCCACTAGATGCCGCCACAAGATGGTAGAATCCTATTTTCAGCTTTGTGCAATTTTGGTTGTATGCACAATTTCGGACAGTCCCAAGCATGTGCACACAAGCAGAATTGCCTGTATGTTTTTCTGTGCAACAGTAGGGTGGGGGAGGGTTGGTATTGTTCCTTCTTGAAGTATAATATGTTTGTACTGCTTTTCCATTATTTTCCAGTTGGGTGAGGATTACATCATGATAATGTCAAGCAAGCTTCATCAGGGATTCAGATGTTGGAATGCACCACATTTCCCAACACCGAAGTTAAGTACTTAATTTTTCAATGCTGGGGTTACTGCAGTAAAGATGTGTGAGTTTGACAGTAACTGTGTTCTGTTTGCTGTTGTCAACATTCAAGAACTTTCCAGTGCATGTGTTACCTCCCTCTCCTGCTGCTGTTGATCAAAACATGGGAGCTTCATTTGGTGGCTGCCCTGTTCCAGTTTCAATCACAGCGAGTCTCTGAGGTAAGTATTTCTTCATTTTTAATGGTGTTGGGGGTACTTGTAACAATTCTCAAAGTTTGTTCTTCTTTCCATCTTATTTCCAGGTATGCTGTATGCTATAAGGGGAATGAGAATGCCTGCTGATGCGCTGCATGTGCCTAGCATATTCCTTCTGTGGGTAATTTCCACTGTTTACATTCACCAACTGGGTAAGTATAATTTTTTTTTCTGCTTGTAATTTGCTAACATCTGGTACACAGATGGCTGACATTCATGTTTCCTGTCATTGTTCCTATTTAGGTCATTTTCCTCTGGTGAGTTTTCATCCCCTGTCTGTGTGATGACTACATTCACTCCCTGAAGGAGCTGGTGTGTGGAAGACAGAGCAGGTTGCTTGAACTGTGATGTAGGACACTGGTTTCATTAATGATTAAAGAATACATCCAGGGAGGAGGTATATGTGGAAATGGTGGAGATGATGTTTAGTAATTATAGGTGGAGGAGGCCAGTGTCTATTAACAACGAAGGTAGCAGAGCTAGAATAATTAAGAATAATTAAAAGACAAACTTCAGGCAACAAACATCTTTCCTCATAGGGATCAGCACCATTTCTGTACAAGTGTTATGGTAGTACTTAATGTAATTACCCTTTTGGGGGAATTTGGATGTTGTTAAGCCTTTTTTATGATTATTTTGTAATTAATGACTCATGTCATTAATGAAGTATGAGAGGGAAGAGGGGGAGAATGGTAGGACAGAGGCCTTGTGGATGCAATTCAAAGACATGAAGAGTAGGATTCTCAGGATGGGGGTGGTATACAGTCCACCAGCGCAAGAGGAGGACCTAGACTGGGAGCTGTCAGGGCAAATCAGGAAGGTGTGTGGTAAAGGTAACACAGTGATCATCTTGGACTTCAGTCTTCAGGAGTGGATTGGGTTACCCCTGCCACCTCGAGTGCTAGCAAGCAGATTCTCCTGGATGCCTTCTAGGACTGCTTCCTGATACAATTGGTAACTGAGCCAACTAGATTAAGTAATATACTAGATTTGGTATTGTCAAATAGTAAGGCCTTAAGGGAAGTGGGGGTGGAGGATGCATTGGGTGGTAGTGACCACAACTCAGTGTGGTTCACTTTTAACATGAGTAGGGGAGCAGTAGGTACAGGGACCTGGGTGTTCAATTTTAGACAGGCTGATTTTGGTAGGATGAAGGAAATTGTGGGAGGGCACCTGAAAGGAATTTGGCCACACTGGGATGTGAACCAGAAATGGGAGAAAATCAAATTGGGGCTGGTGGAGGCCGCTGAGACATGTGCCAAACACAGAGTGTGAATGGGATTGGGATAACAGGATAACAAACCAGGCAGACTAAGACTTTGTGCATAAAAAATGCCAGCAAAGCACTTATCATTTTATTTTCTGAGATAAAGTGATCTTTCACAGAAATAATAAAAAATTCTGGATAGTTCATTCACAAAATAAACAAAAAATAAGCTCAGAAAAGGGCCAATTCTCTGCCCAGCAATGAAACTAGACTATCTCTGAGCCTGCTTCACACAGTTGTATGAGCTCTAGAGGTCCTTCACCTCTTGCAGTCAGTTGCAACGGATTACCCCTATCTAAAACTAAGCCCCTAGTGGCAATCTTTTATACTCTGTCCTAGTGACATCATGGATCTAAGATCCACTCACAATTGCTTTTTAACTAAATAATTATTCCCCAGTGGCTTCTAACCCATCCTATACAGAAAAGCAAAAAGGATTACTTCTAAGCCAAACAATAAGGGTTCACACTGTAACAAAAGAAATGTTTCATATTCTGTTTTAAACAGATGTACAGTGG
This sequence comes from Neoceratodus forsteri, assembly GCA_016271365.2. NCBI lineage: Eukaryota > Metazoa > Chordata > Ceratodontiformes > Ceratodontidae > Neoceratodus > Neoceratodus forsteri. Next base: position 846,907,646 of record CM028135.1, on the reverse strand, counting down.
CCGCTATTGATAAGTTGCACGGTAACAAGGTATACTGACTGGGGCTGCACTGCACTGATCGTTATACCACTCAGTGTGGCATGTCATTTAAGTCTGCAGTGCGGTACAATTAGCTTTATTGTGTAATTCTGCTTTAATCCACAAGGTGGTGACAGTAAGTCGTCTGCCACCCTGAAGCGCCAGAATTTACCCTGCTCCACTCTTTGTATCATTATGCCAGTAGGGGGCGTTTATTAAAGAGGACAGGAAATCAATAAAATAATTTAAACCTACATTTAGTTTACTGTTTTTATTTATAATAAAGCATAGGTGCTTGGTACATTATCTGTGGTCCTGATTTTTTTTTAATTATTTATTAATTCCCATGTCCATGTGTTATGAGTTGTGTAGTTTTTTTTTTTTTTTTCAGAAAAAAAGGACTGGAGTAAGCAGTGCAAGTCCAGCTCTGGTCTTTCTCTGAAAAATTCAACCAGCCACAGCAACTGATCTCATTGCAATAAATACTAGTATATATATTCTGATTACTTCCATACAAGTTGCACTGCAGATCTAAGAGCTGACATTATTTTGTATAATGTTATTCAGCATTTGTTGATAAGAATTTGATTCCCACTATTACTGACATTTAGACTGATGTTCATTATGTTCTTATGTTCTGTTCATGATCAGCTGTCTAAATGTCTGTAACTTCAGGGATCAAATCCTTATCCAGAAGAAAAAAAGTCAAAATAATGTTATAAATAATAATATCCACTTTTAGATCTGAAATGCAGTGCAATTTGTATGGGGGTGATCAGAATGCATAATTGTGTGTATTGCAACCAGATCAATACAGTGGCTGTATTTTTCAGGAAAAGACCACAGCGTTGACAAAAAATATAAATAAATAAATGAATAACAATGAACACAAGCAGCTAGAAGCAATGGTATTGGCTGGGTCCCTGTCAACCTTTTACAATATAGTACATCCCCAACCAGCAGGGCCTTGACTGGTATAGTGTAGTGGCCCTAAGGGAAGACAAACAGAGTGAAGACAAAGAACTTATACTTTATGTATCCTGTGTGCATGTAATCTTGGTTTTTCTCCCTGCCTCATGTCAGCATGCATGTAGTTAGGTGAAAACCTGGCATTTGAAAGACAGAATGAATATTACAAAGAGGGGGTGCCAGTGCTGCTGTTGGTTAGTTTATCAGTGTCTAATGATTAGACACTGATAAACTAATCAACAGCAGCTCTGGCACCCCCTCATAATACACATTTTGTCTTTCAAATGCCAGATTTTCACCAAACTACATACATGCTGAGATGAGGCAGGAAGTAAATCAAGATTACATGCACACAGAATACATGCTGTATATGAAAAAAGAACACTTCCTATGTTAGCAGTTGAGCATGTGAGCATCTAGTGTGTCTGCTTGTCAGGAGACAGGACACAGAGCTCTGGTATGTCATTTTGCTGTTTCAGTTTTTTAGTACCACAGCTCTCTGCTGTTCTGCTTGTGATTCCCATTTTGCTGTATTCTTCTTTTGCTGTTCCAGCTCTACTATGACTATGATCACTAATCAGTAAGCGTAGACATACAGTAGGCTGCTATAATCAGCCGTGGATTTAATTAAGTGTACAGTATGTTTCCCTTATTGGCTGCGGCTGTAGCTCTTAAAACTAATCAACTGTGATTGCCAATGCACTCAGATCAGCTGCTCCCTGCCCCATGACACCTAATCAGTACCCTCAGATTCAAAGTTTGGAGCTACAGCACCTCTGCCTCTGCTGGTACTCACAGCTCCAGTCTGGATTTAGCATTTCCAGTTTGCTGCTCCATTGTGACTCAGAGTTCCCTTTTTCATTACCATAGACTCTGCTGCCACATTTAATTCAGCCAAGCTTCAGCATACATTTCCTCCCATAACTCTACTGTTGCTTGTAGCTCCATTGTTGGGGATTCCTGTTTTGATTTTCATGTCCTACAGTCCCTTTGAGACCCTGTCAATCTCTGCTGTATTTAAATCACAAGGAATATCTTCTGTGACACTGATTTGGTCTCAGCAGGTCAATACAATTTTAAGCCGCTGCTGCAATTGCTGTATGTAACTCCTGTATGTAGTCAGGTCAAGTTCAATGGTCATTTTTAATAATTTCTTTAACAGTAAAGTAATGTTAATTTCAGGCAGGTCAATTGTGCCCCCAAGGACTGATGTAACTGCTGAATGTAGGTCAGGTTAGTAGTTCAATGACTGTTTTAAAAAATGTGTTGAACAGTGAAGCAGTGTTAAGTCCAGGCTATGACCCCCCGATATAATGGCATTCATGTATTATTTCGATTAAATTTAAATATAATTTTATGAAAAACAATAAAAAGCATTATTTCTATTGGTCTATATTGGTATGTTGTTTATTTTGGTTTATATTGGTACATAACTTAGCCGTTGAACACCCACGCCGTCATTGAGTCTGCATGCCGCTGCAAGAAGGGGGTCCTAGACACTGCTGATGTTTGGTCAGGGGGTCCCTGCACTCAAGAAAGGTTGAAAACCCTTGGTCTAATCAGTTAGTGTGATGTGATTTACTTGGTGACAGTCACTCCAAAATCTGTTAAGCTTCCCTTTGAGTTGGTGACTGTTCTTTAGGTCTTATGTTTTGCAATCATTCCAATCAGCGTTCTTCTAGCAGCCCTCAATGAATGAATAGGATCTTGGTTTCCAAAGAAAAAACTGATGCAGGCAGCTATTTTACTTACATCACCAGACACCATCGTGATCTCCTGACATGCATCACAGAAGTTATGCTTTTTGTTTATACATTCTTTTTTTTTTTTATGGTGTGGTCTATTTTTGTGTGTGTCTGTGTGTGTTTACTCCCAGTGCTGCCTCCTGACTGAGTTACTTTAGCCTGTTACTACTGAGTGTCTGAGTAGATGAGATTAAATACTGTAATAATAAAAAAGTACAGTTAGAGTTGCAGACCAGTTATGTTTCACATTAAGTGGACCCCTGTGTGGTAGGGATAGTGCTATCGGTAAACCGCTTGGTCTGCATCTCTCATCTAAGAAGTTTTTAGCAGGAGTAAGAAAAAATTACCCTCTGAAAGACTGAAATTTAGAAGACACTGACTGTTCCACAAATACTAGATGTGTGGTAAATTTGCATAATTTCTTTTCTATAGCCTGTACAGATTTACACAAAGTCTTAATCGATTTCTTCCAGTGGCCAATCCTCTGACAATAATTGCTTCTACCAAAAGAAGTCTGTTACATGGTACTGGGAAATGATACATTTTAATTTCCTCATGCTGAATCAGGTCAGGTTGGGGGGGCAGAGCGTAGGGTAGTTAATGCCCCTAACTTAGGAAACACTCCCAGTGTTTGAATAGCGGAGCTATCATTGGGGTGGGTTTCATGCTTCATATTCTCTAGAAATGTTTGTTTTTAACAACAGTGAGAGCACAGTCAAGTTTAAATAAAGGGCTCTTAATCTCTGTATTTACAGGTAGCACTGCATTTACCTGAAGTGCTAATCCTACCAGATGCAAATACAGTATGTGCGGCAGGTTGAATTCCACTAAATATACCCAATGGAAATTCAACCGGCTATACAGTATCTCCACTGATCCTGACCCCAGTCCTGAAAAATTATACATTGGTATTCATACACTTCAGTTGGCGGGGTCACTAGACAACTGGGGCTGGCCTTTTGTTATGTAACCATCCCAGTATAAGACCATTTTACACTGGTTTCTAGTGACATTTGAATCACTAACAACCATCATTTCATCACTGCTTGTCACTTCCCTCCACCCTCCCAATAAACACCATAAAACTGATTGATTGTCTCACAGCTGTTTTCTAACTCCTATTGATGACTGACAGCCCATTGATATGTGTTTGCCCACAAAGTAGCTGAACTGCAACCATGCTGATATGAGAGATATATTTTTTCCCCATACATAAATGTAGTGAATTCAAGAGATACAGATAAAATAAAATTTAGCATATGTCAGGGGATTTTTTTGTATACAAGAATATGCAGTGCTGGTACCTGCAACACACACCTCATAGACAAAAGCACCTTCCACGTCAAGCAATATGAAATAGGGGGGAAAAAAACCTTATCTGCAACATTACTTAGCAAAAATAAAAAAAAGGCCAGTATTGTGCTCTCTGCTCATATACTGCCTTTTTTACCTGATTCTTACAGTACTTGCCATCTGCTGTAATTACACCACCTGCCTTGATAAATATAGACTGTCAGCCACAGTGCTGACAGTAATCAGACCTTATAAATCTCAGCAGGAAAACAATAAGTTTCTAATTGTCAGAATATGAACAAAATAAACTTCATGGTCTTGAGCATTGACAGAAACAGAAAAACACAATTGAATAAGCAAGTTAGTACTACCTACCACATTAGGATACCTGATCAGGTAGATCAGTAAAGCAACTGAATTATAGGCACTGTGTGCTTGAACAAAGTGGAGGTGAGGGGGTACCTGGGGCAGAGATGGATTGCCTTTATGCCAGTTTATACAGGGAGTGCCCCATTTCCATTGTGAGAAGGACAACACACAGTATGGCTTAGGCTCCCAATATTTAAAAAAATGTTTTACAGTCTAGTCAAAATTAACAAACTAAAGGAAATACTGAACTATTGAGGGGGAAGTACAGTAAGTACTGTAAATACAATAGTGCCCCAGTGCAGGGTGGAATATTGCAGCTCAGCTCAGAGGCAGTGTGGTATAGCAGTTAGAATATTTGTTTAGGAACCAGGAGACCTACAGTATAGTCAGTTCAGATCCACAACAGCTACTTACTGTACTCACTATGACCCAAAGCAGTCACCCAACCTACAGTATCTGTGCTCCAGTTTCTCCCAGCTATAAAAAAGGGATAAAGCAGGATTCCACAGAAAATTAGGTGGTGTACTGAACTTCAGTTGGTCTGTCATAAGTAAATAAACTGAAAAATTCTGCCATTTCCAAAGCAGCAGGGCTATATATATATTTATTTAGTTTTTGTTGACCGGGTAAGTGCACTAGACAAATCCTGCCTATTTTCAGGCATGACCCGGGGGAGGGGGATACAGATGAAAGGCAACTGACCTTGAACCAGATTAAGCATAAAATAAACCAGATTAAGATGTAGCAGTGAACATTTTTACCTATACATTTTTTTCTATTTTAAATTGCTCCTTGTCTCCAGACTTGTATGATACATTCTTTCCCCATTTTAAGCATACATTACCCCTTCTTTTTACATTTAAAATAATATAAGAAGTACCCCTTTTAATAAGGCTCAGACCAGGCTTTCATCAATATTCTCAGCTCCCTCTGTACATTTGTTGTCTCCTTAGGTCAAGATGCAGTGCCTGCTGCATGCTAGTTTATTATAGTCACAACAACAGTGATCTTAAACAATGGGTGTTCAGATAAACAGAGAATACCGAGGAAAACCTGGACTGAGTCATATTAACAGGAGCATTACTTTTATTATTTCAGCTACAAAAATGGTGGCATCACATGCTCAAAATGTTTAAAAGGGTATCATGAAGTTAGGAAATACTGTAGGAGGCAATCTAAAATAAATAAAAAAGATCAGTGAACCAATCAGCATTTCTGACACTGTGGGTGCTCGATGCTTGATGGTAGACTACCCCTAATCACTCAGCAGGTGCAGTGGCAAGTTCTGTACACCCCTGCTGGTGTCTGCTGCCCACAGGTGACATCATTGGAGCCCCAGTTAAAGCTTCAATCCAGTGGAGAGCCTGCACAGTGGCAGGAGCAGGTGATAAGAGGATCTGCAATTGGATTGATATGATGGGGGGGTAGTAACTATGAGGGAGGATCTAGCAAGGCTGGAGGAGTGGTTTGAATGTGGCAGCCACAACTGAATGCAAAATTTTGCAGAATTATGCATATAAGGCATAAAAACTCAAAGGCAAAATATTGGCTTTGGGGGGAGGAGTTGGAGAGCTGTGGGAAACAGGTCAAGAAAGAGACCTGCAGAGCACTATTTCAGACAACCTGTACGTTCTGAGTCAGTGTGACAGGGCATCAGGCAAAGCAGTCTGAATGCTGACATATATAGAAAGGGGCTTTAAAAGCAGGAGAAGAGATGTGATCATGTCACTATACAAAACATGTTAAGAGCAGACCTGGAACATATGGTCCAGTTCTGGAGGCCATACTTACAGGGGGACAAGGACAGGCTGGAAAGGGTCCAGAGAAGGGCAACCAAAATGGTGAAAGGGTGAACTCATATGAGGAAAGGCTAGAGCTGGGCCTGTACACACTGTAGGAGAGGAGACAAAGGAGGGATATGGTTGCAACATTCAAGTACTTGAATGGCATCATTTAAAAGACCTAGGATACATACATGGGCCTAAACAAAGAGGCAGGCAGAAATTGGAGGGAGGAGGTCCGGGAGATTTGGGCAGACTGGACGGAACATAGGGTCCTTCTCTGCTGACAAATTTCTGTGTTTCTGTGTTTCTATATTTGTTTTCACTTGATCTAAGTGGTTAGCATATAACCCTTTTCCATCCATGTATGAGCTACTGTATCATTTTTTTTGCCCAGCAACAACATACACACTAAAAAACATATTCTGAATTGTATAGTACAAAGTTTTAACAAGAGGGTACTGTATATTTGTATGCCAGTCCCCAAAAAAGAAAAAATAAGTTTCACTTTAGTATCTGTCCTATTACTGATTTAATGTTCAGAACCAGCATTCCTGAACATCATGAAAATCAATGTCATTCTGCAGTGACTGTGTTATTTTATTGATACATTGTTGAAATAGATCTCTTTGTTCTTTGAAACTTTGTAACATTTTCAGATAACATTTTTAGACAAATACAATGTTGAGAAGAGAACTATTTGTACAATGTATCAATGCAAATCTTATGCAGCACAATACATCTTACATGTTCTTTCATACTCACACCTACAGTACTATCTGCATCTCACAGCCCCCAACCCAGTTTTCTCTAAAACAGAAATACTGCAAGACCCTAGACTGCAGAGTTTTCTGAAGCAATTGCATTAGCACCCCTACCATCTCCCATCAAGTTTCCTTTCACAAGGTGATTTAACAACTCCCTTGTTTAGCATGCAAATATGCTCTCCTACATGACTTGCTCAAGAGTAATCTATGAGTCAAGGGGAAGGGGGGCCTGTTACTGAGTCAATGTGCTATTGATGTGATACAGCTTCTTGAGTCCTATAAGCCTCCAGGCTATCTTTGAGGGTTGGTGGAGTTGGGAGTGGGAGAGAATGCAGATATATGGCTGGCATACTTAAAATATTTGCCTTTCATGTAATCCTGTAATGAAGTTCTTAAATACTGTCACTGCAAAGACAATTATCAAAGCTTACATATTATGACCCAAAATTATTTTTTTCTTTTTTTGCTCACTAATCATGTATTGACTTTTCTGTGAATGATTACTTGTAAGTGGCTTCTGACCCTATCTGTTCAATAATTTGTCATCACCCCTTCCCACCTCAAGGTTCCCTTGTACCTGTCCCAGGCATATTTAAAACCACCCACTATGCTTGCTCCTTGCACCTCTTTTGCCAGATTAGTCCCAACTTTACATTGAATGGGTGGCTTGGGAGAAAGCCAAATAAAGATGATGAAAGGTGATACATTTTGCTACTGCCACATGCATGTTCTCTCCCAACTTCCTTATGGTCATATTACAAGATACCAGGGCTGGGAAACCCACCACTAATTTTTTAAAGTAGAAAGGGAAATGTTTCCCTGTGACTCAGTGTGTTTCATGCTGTACAGACTTCCAAAAAGGGATCAGTTTGGAATAAGCCCAAAACAAGTGTTAATGGGCACCACAAGCTCCCCCACATGTTCTCCAACATAACTATGGTTTTGCTTGCTGTTTTGCCTGTGGCCTCCCCCAAAATCTTGTCTAATGCCTCCCTCTGTGCTGGGAAGTGAAAGGGGAAATTGTTTCACCAGGAGAGGCACACTAAGGCCCCATCCACATGGCACCACTCAGACCACATAATGGATAGAAACTGTTACAACCGAGGAGCGGTGCAGTGTGTCCACAGTGCCATGGTGTCCATTACGGGACTTGCATTGCTGGGCCACACTTTGGGAGCCGGGCAACTGTCACCGTGGCACCCAATTTCACAATGCAGCCTGTGCTGCACTAGGGGACCAGTGTCACCCATCCACACTATGCCCGGTAACGTTACTGAGGCATAACCAGTTTCATAACTGTTGTTGAAACCACCTCATACGTGGTTTCAACAATGGTTATGAAAACACCTTCTGTAATAGATGCAAACCATTGCAGTAATGATTTGGGTGCTCTGTAAGTTATAGAGGGGTAGTGTGGACAGGGCCTAAGCTGAAGCTTGTTTCCAGGTGTGACCTGGGAGCACCAGGAAGTTAAGTGACTTGCTCATAGTCGCACAGTATGCAACTGGGGGCTGTGGGATTCAAACTCAGGTTTCCAGTCTTGCAGCTCAGTGAACTTAATCACTGCACTATAATGACTCACTTGTGTTGGTAGCCTGTACATCACCCTCACACTTATAATTCCCCTGACCCCATCTCCAGGCCAACCCAAAGAACCTCCACCTCCTCTTTCTCCCTGTTGCAATATTGTATTTGGAAGCTTTAATACTTTCCATTATATGCATCTTCCTCCCCTGCCCCCCTTTGTTTCTTATTGTCCTCCTGTGATCTTGCATTTTTATGGCTTTAATATTTTCTTTTATATACTGTATAACCCCTTGTTCCCCTATCTGCCTGTCCTATCCTTTCTAAACATGTTGTGCCCCATTATGACCACCTCCCTCAGTGGCTGTCAGCACTACCCAAGCCAGGTCTACACAGGGAACTCGAGAACTGCAAAAATGCAATACCACCACAAGTAATAACAGTCGGGCCAATAATAGAAAATATGGTATACATTTTAAAGAGTGACATGAGAAAGTTTATTTTACAGAAAGGGTAGTGGAACAGTATGACAGCCAAGGTGTTGGGTGCCAAATCCAGAAATGGTATCAATTATGGCTGGGACAATGTGAAGGGTGTAGTGGTTACTTAGGGTGGTAGTAGTAGTAGGGAGGGGACAGGGGGTTAATAGCATGGGCTAGTACCCTGTATGGGCCTAGTACCCTGTATGGGCCATAGCTCCAGAGATTAAGCAGTGAAATACAGACAGACTGGGTAATGGCCTGCATGGACAACTCTGAATGGGGCAACCTAAATGTAATCTTTCAGACCAGAGATTTTAGTTTGTTTTGTTTTTCAGTTTGGCTTTCTGAGGCTAAGAAATAATGATACATTTGTGTTTGCATCCTACATTTTACATTATGGTAATGCAGAAAACATCTGCTATTTGCAAAATGTCAATCTTTCATTTACTTTGATTTTTATTTGTTTCTTTAATTAGTTTTTTTTATTGTATTTGGATTTTATGAATGAACATACGCAATTGCCAGCAGAAATAGGCCTAATGATGAAATTTTCATTAATGGGATATGTATGATTTTTTTTTTATTTCTTAAATTTTATTTCAAATGTTTATTGCAACTACAGCACAGTTGTAAAGCTTGGAGTCATAACATTTCAGTTGCATTCCGGACTAGGTTTTGCATGTCAGAGCTGACATCATATGACACTGGCAGCAGTTCTGCACTAAATTGAACTGGTTTTAATAGGCAGAAAAATCAGCGTCACAAAAAGGCTTGAAACTTTAAAATAAATAGCTGAGAAACATTAATTTAGTCCTGATGTTTATTAAGGAAAGGCTGTACTTAATGCTGGATTTAACATATTTTGATGACAGTAGCCTTTGATCCTGGCCACACTTTAACAACATACTGTATGCAACTCAATCAGTGTCAGTTGAATTGCCACACTTGAGTTTAATTATTAACCAAAATGCAGGAACTGGAATCTACAATATATGGTTATATTGGTCAGAGCAAGCTACCAATGAAGTTTAATAACACAAAACCTGGCACTGGCAAATACAGTATAATCCAATGAATGCAGTGTTCATGGTGGCTTTCTTTACAAACTCAAACTCCAAAAATTATAAATAAAATCTAGTTAAACATTATACAAACAGTTGCAGTTAGAACAGGTTTCTTTCACATGCATTATCTTTTATTTATCAGTGATAAATGAAATTAGGAGGTCACATTCATTTTGGTTCTGCCACAGTGCCCCACTGTTACTCCACTTGTACCACCTGCAGGTATTTTAATTGATATACTAATAGGGAATTAGTGTTAGGGAGGAACCGCTGGACCACCAGGTATTTTAACTGAAATATTAGCAGCTGATTGGGGTTAAGGAGGGACCACTGGACCACTAGGGGTTATTATTAAAATAACAAGGAGGGTATAAGGGCTAGGAAGGGACCACTTGACCAACAGAGACTTTTAACAGTTTACAAGATCATCTGGATAATGCAGTGAGTGAGTTACTTGCATATTAGTGCTGAACACATTTAGCAGGCAACAGAGCAGCACACATCTGGACATCATACTAGGTGAATATAGTATAATTCTGTATATCTGAACCACCCAGGGCTCACAACAGTGTTGGTGGTTTTGAAATGAAAAAAAAAGTTACCATTGCAAATGCTAATGAGTACTGTCACCCCCCCCCACACACACACATACACACACCATTGTCTCTATCAAATTACATCTTTCATTTCCTTTTTCTTTTCAGTGTTTACAAAGAATACACCTGGTAAAAATGGCTAGTTCAGCAGTGTTTTGTGTTAAATTCTCTCTTGTCTTTTTCACTGTGATTTCCTAAATTCAGGCAACATTGTAAATGTGGTTGTGTGATTTCCTGCACAACCCCTATATACAGTACCTGTAGGAGCACACATAAGGATGTATTCAAGGGACTCCTGACTCCAGTTTCATTATTCATCAGTCTCAGCTATGAGAATTGGGACATATTTTAGCTTGCATGCGTGAACAAATTATTTCCCTGCAAGTCTGTCATGTCATCAGAATTACACATGGTAGCAGATGAGCTCAGTGTTCAATGAGTGGATCCTGCCAAAAAACATTGGAGATGCAATGAAAAAAAAAGTCATACTTATTGAGTCTACACATAGGGTCACACACATTAATCTTAATTTAAGGATAAAAAAGCAATCAAAAATTATTATAAACAAATGAACATGTCCAGCGGGGTCCTGACCCCCACCCCATTTCCCTTGTTGGGTGGTCTGTAGTACTTGGAGGTTCAGTGACTTTATCAGGGTCACAGAGTGATTATTTGCTCTGATGATATTTGAACCTGAGGTTTCCCAGTTCCATAGTTGGTGCTCTAGCCCCCATACTACACTGCTCTGGATTTTGGAGGTCACCAAAGGCAGTAAAAAAAGTGGGGGGGCATGGACACCAACAACAACAACAACAACAAAAAATAGAAAATGCAGAGAAGGAGAAAAAATGTATCTCAGTTTAACCTGTAATTAACTACACAATGTCCAGATCCCATATTTATTTCAAGCAACAGCAGGTATAATAAAATAATGATAAGAAACACAGTCCTACTACAGATGAAGTAGTTTGGTAATGCTGAACTTTCACAGAGGCTCTCCACTATCCTTTTAAGTTTTCTTAGAGTGGTGCACTTAGAAACAATAAAATATCCAAACAACACTAAATGCACCCACTCTTATAGTTCATCCCAGTTGTAAGAAGTGAGACTAATGCATTGTACTAATTGTATCACAGATGGAAAAAATGCTTCAGATTATGCAATAATATTTCTTTTAATCTTTGAATCTCTTGAAAAATTCCATCATAATAAAGTACAAAAATAGACAATGAGCACTAGGACAGACACAATACATGCAAGAGCAGTGTAAAAAAGGCCTTACATGTCACCACATCTCAATGTGGTTTCATCAGAGGTAATGTGTATTTGGACTTTAGAGTGACAGGATCAAGGCTTATTGATGAAAAGATATACATTGAATACAAAGGGACAGTAAAGCCTGCACCAATATACAGTATGTAGTAGGACAAGTATTGGTGGAGGGATAGGGGCAGAGTGGGGAGGGGGGAATCACAGAGCTCGAGGATGATTTTGCATCGCAATGGATTATGTATTATGATAGTTGATAACGTCTCACTTATATCTGAAAGTACATAGATACATACCTGTACATAGAAATATGACAGCTGAAAAGGACCGCCAGGCCCATCTGGTCACTATATACTCAATAAAGGGGTAGTACAGGAGGGAACAATATCACTACTGCTGGGTTTCGTTGAGGGGAAAATATTAGAAAGAAGTGATGTTTAATAAATGACTAAAATAATAGTAAAGTCACATAATGAAACCCAAATATAAATAAAGAAAAAATGTTCAGAAACCAAAGCCTAATTGTTTTCCTTCAAGCCCATGATATTGTTATGTATGTGTGTGTATGTTTGGGGGTGAACCGAATTATAGAGGTGTTAAACAGAGCCAGGAAAAACAAGCAACTGGAATCTGTGTATAATCATGGTGCTAAGTGGTCAGGGATGGGAGACTGCTAACAGTTTCAGATGTAAGGGTGAACTACATAGAGGAAAAAAATGGGTATTAAATGTAATAACTTCAGAAATAAATCTGCTCAAATGTGCAAATGTAAATAAATAGATAGAAAGCAATATAACCCCATGGTTTAGGTCTATGAGCAGCAAACATGCAGACTACAATATCCCACACTTGCATACTGAGTAAGCCTGAGCAAGCCAAATAATTTCACTGTGCTACCCAGTCTCGTATGAAAACGAGAGTATGCATAGTGTGGCTCGTTTAGTTAGACCATCACCCCTTGCCATTTCCTAGACTGAATGTGCTTGTGGACTATTAAAAACAAATTTAAGGTCAACAAAAGCAGTAGAAAAGGAGTGATATGGTGCATGGAGGTGTACTGCTGTTGAACACAGCCATGTAAAACAGGTAACTACGGTCCGTGTACTATACTGGAGCTAAGTGGTCAGGAAAGAAAGTTTGATGCCAGTTTCAGTTGTGAGAAAAATGGGCATTTTGAAGGAAATAAAAAAAATAAATAAATAATTTGATCAAGTGTGCATCCAGATAAAAAATAAGTAAATAGATATGAGGCAATATACTGTAGCCCTATGATTTAGGAGTCTGTCCATCACAACTGCAGACCAGTGTTTTACTGCAACAGCCCACGCTTGCATACTGTGTGCACATTATCAAGCCAATTAACTTCACTGTACTCAGCTGGTCCCCGGAGCTAAGTGTTTGGGGAGAGAGACTGCTGACACGTTCATATGTGGGAAAAAGGATATTTACAATAAATAAACAAATAAAAAATATCAAATGTGGAAACATATACAAATGAATAAATAGATAAGAGGCAAAATAGCAAAGCAATTAGCCAGTGTTGGATTCAATTTGACAGTGCCCAGGATTCTGTGTTTTGACATTTCAAAAACATTACAGCAGGCATGTATGACAGCGCTACTGAGACTGATTAGTTAAGGGAAGGACAGTGAAACTCCAGCTCAGTTACAATGGTAGGTCTTACAGGTGCAAGAAGGAGGGTTTTTAGAAATTTAATAAATGCATGCATAGCAACATAAGCATTAAATTAATAAATGCTTAGCATCGCTCTACTATGAAGGCAGTCCCAAAAAGTAAAACAGTGTCGAGTACTCTAGGTTCTGACCTCACTAATGCTTATTTAATGAAGTGTGTCTGAATAAGGTTGCAGCACTGGCTGAGGTGCTGCATGTGTAAGGAACTTTAACATTGTTCATTGAAACAAACAGCATACGTAACAAAATCATGTTATACCTTATTTTTGCTTCTCCTGGAATGGGTGAGAAATATATAAATGATGGCACATTTAGGATAGCAGTGAAAACTTTTATAGAAAACATGTTTTTTTTACCAAGTAATTGCATAAGTAGTAGTAGTATCAGATCAATCTCCTGCACAAGTATTAGAGAGAGGCAAACGCGAATGGAGCATGCGAGTGTGTGCGTGTGTGTGTGTGTGTGTGTATGTGTGTGTGTGTGGGGGACAAGGGGCATTGGTGTACTGGAATAAGTTATTTGTCTGCTTTCAGAAGTGCAAGGAAAAAAAATCATGCCAGAAAAAAGAGGGTCATGATAGAAGGAAATTGATGACAGACCAGAAACATGCTGCCTTAAAAATACAGTGATCAGCAGTGAGGGAAGATGTACATATTTCTTTTGAACACACCGGTTTATTAGAACCAAGTTAACAATGTTATATGTTATTTTTTTATCAGCTATTCTCTTTTTTTACATTTTCAAACTCCAGTGTGGTTGTAATTGGAAAACATTGCGTTAGAAGTTGGTAAAAAACAAGTAGTCATGCAATAAGCAAACTAATGAAGCACAATAAGCGTCTAACAGGGGAGGTCATGAATTGGAGTTTGGACTGTGGGGACACCTACTGGAAAACTTTAATTAATGCAGATAAATGAAACTGCAAACAGCGCCACCTGGTGCATTTTAACCGCTATGGATTAGAATTCAATTTAATCAACTAATTAAGAACTCTGACGCTACCTACCGCATTACTGAGCAGTACCGAGGTATTTCTTGGTATGCATCTTGGTATACCACAGCTGCCTTGGTGGATCAAGGCACCAAGCAACTTTTCTGTAGCAACCACTATATGCCCCTTAGGAACTTAATTACCACTAGCTAGTAGTGACCTCACTGCTACACATCCCATTGTAAGTAGTTCATTTGTGGGCTGCCAGCCCTATGGAAACATTTCTACTACAGCACACCCTGCACAGGAAATGCAACAGAGTTTTACACAGGTACTGTTTCTATAGTTGTTACTGTTATCAGCCCAAAAGTTGCAGTTTGCTCAGCATTCCTTGAGTTGGCCAGGGGAATGAGAAAATGAGGGTGCATACCTCTTCTCTCATCTCCTGCCAATTCAGGAATCCTTTAAATAAAAAAGAAACCTTTCTCTTTTTATTTCTCAACCTGTTTTAACTTCATTCAAAAGATTGGAAGGAAATGTTTTTTTCCCTACCAGTACACCTTAGTCAGGTAAATCTTTCTTTTGCATTCACAGTGTCTGAATTTTCACAGACATAAAGCTACATATTTTAGTTCAACGCAGGTTGTGGCAGTTGAACCTATTTAACATTTAAGTGTTGCCTATCAGTTTTTCAGCATGCTAACCTCATACATTATGTGCACAGAGGGTATCAGTGTTATCTTTTAGAGTCAGAGGAGGGAAAGGTTAATTTCTGTTGCTGAAGGGTGTTATTCTGAAACCACTACAAAGTCTGTTTTAATGCGGGCTATGCATAGGGAAGGCTATAAATCTGTGTGGGGAGACTTATGTCAGATCAACTATAGAAGCAGGCTTTCAGTGGAACAGTTCATGTAACCCTTTAACTCCCACTACTGAACTAGCTGCCTCCATTTTATATAAAGTACGTTTTCCATCTCTAAAGCACTACAAGCACTTTATTCATCATTCAGCAAGCAGGCATGGCAATGTGTTGGGCATTCCACACTTTAAATATTTTAACCTGTACTGTAAACACTTTGGCCTAGATATTCAGAGTGTGCCAGGCTGTGGCACAAGCCTGGGCACAGTGCAACATGGCTGCGCAGGGGCGTTGACAGGGTGCTATGCAATGGAGCTGCGCCATGGCACAGCATCGCTGAATATCGTACCCTGGCCACCCACAGTGCGCATGGTGCAGTGGCACTGCGCCAGTGCAAGTGGCAAGAGTGGAGCAGGGGGATGCGCTAGTGCAAGTTCTGTTGCGCTAGGCACAACAACTGCAATATTCAAAGGTGCACATGCAAATGGGGCCATAATGCATGCAAGGTGCAAATAGGGCCATTTGCATGTCATTATGGCCCCATTTGCATGTAGGTGAGCCGATCCCCGGTGACTTGCAATTAGCACCCTGCCAGGCTGCAGCCATCGGGGACTGACACCCCCTGCACATTGCGCAAAAGTGCCCCACTGCCCGATCGTGGGCATATGTAGAATTTATTAACCATCCAATATCCCTGGAGGTCCAGTGGACCGCTTGCCACCCGATCACGGTCGTATGTGTTAAATGAAAGGTTCTATATCCCTGGTGGTCCAGTGGACTGCTCACAGCCCGATCGTGGGCTTAAGTATTAAAAATATCATCCATTATCCCTGGTGGTCCAGTGGACCGCTAGCAGCCCAATCGTGGGCATATGTAATAAAACGTAGAGGTCCAATATCCCTGGTGGTCCAGCAGTACCCCTCCCACCCGCCCACTGAGCCCCACCACTCAGCTCCCCCAGTCAGCGGTGGTGGCAGCACCTCCCATGCCACCCACCGCCCTCTGCTGACACCGTATGGTAGGGCTGTACACCCATTGGTCCACAGCCTGAGCCAATGGGCATGCAGCCCATACTGTACTACACAGTCCAGATATGTGAATGGATCATCAGTGAATTTGGATAATATATTACATGGGTCTATCTGCATATCACTGATGAAAATGTTGAATAGTGTAGGACTAAGGACTGAGCCCTGAGGCACCCCACTAGTCACGTGCCCTTTATCGAACAAAGTTCCATTTATTCTTACTTGCTGGTATCGATCAGTCAGCCAGCTGTTTACCCATTTGACTAGAATTGGGGGAAAAACATTGTGGACAGTTTAGTGATGAGTTTACCATGTGATGCCTTGTCAAATGCACTACTATACTCTAACAAGATTACATCCATGGGGATATTAGAGTCAAGTCCTTGACTTATGTGGTTTTAGAAAGCTATGAGGTTGGAGGTACATGAGTAACCTTGCTTGAAACCATGTGTGTCTCATTTTTGTTTAACTTAGGTTATGAAGTGACACATAGAATCTGATCAGTTCATAGCATGCTGTATTGTAAGTAAATGAACTGATAAATGGGAGCTTTGGTTTCTTTTACAAATTCATTTTTCCTGTCCGTGGATATACTAAAACAAAAATGTCTCAACAAAATGTTTAAAAATAAGGAGTTGGGCAGTAATTTAGTAGATGTGTTGTAAACAGCTGCTACCTGGAAAATGAGAGGGGGGCTGCCACAAGCAGAATGGGACTTCAAGGTGGGGGAGCTCATGGCAGCAGAAGAGGCATGATGGCATTAAAAGCTTAATGATATGGATGTAGAGGCTCCAATATCTGAGCATGACTTTGGTAGAGGACTAAGTGTGACTTGGGGTGGAGGATCATCAGGAATTGTGTTAGTCTTGGTATTTTAGCATAACGGTTTTCTTAAACTTCAGCCTTCACTGGGTTAGACTCTGCATCCATCTGTACAGTATGTCACTAAGCCACATGCAGTGGAGTATGAGTAAAAACCAGAGTACCAAACCCAGATCAGAGCTGTAAAATCTGGACTGGGCACAGCTTGTGCAAATATTACTGATCCACTCACTCCAGATGATCTGTTCTGGCTTTTACCTAACTGGTCTGGTCCTGACAGTTCAGTTTTCAACCATGCTAAGGAAGGGTTGAAAAACAAACTTCCAGGAGCGGACCAGATACATAAAAGTTGGACAGAACAGTGCAGGTAAAGTGACCGGACAGCAGTATTTGTACAAGTTGCACCCAATCTGGCCAGTTTGGAGTTTTACAGAACTGCTGTGGTTCAGATCTGTCAGTCCAGTTTTTAATCAATCAGTCAATCTTTATTTTATAATAAAGGTATGTGAGCAAAAATGCCCATTTACACAAATGTCTATCTAGTTCAGCACAAAAAGAGAACAGAATACCAGGTGAAACAATTACATAATAAAATACAGTATAAACATGTTTGACATAAACAGGTCTAATACAGAGATCTAGAGGGATATACAGAAGAAAAGGTAAGCACATTCAAACATATGAAACTGCCAGCAGTAAAAGTCCCACAGGTCTATCAAGTTTGCCTGATTGTGCAGCTCTTAGGTTCATATCACTACAGCTGCCCCACCCCCACACAAACCCCTCCCTTCCTCCCCTTTCCCTGTGTTTCCCCCTTTTGTGTTCTTGTCTGTACTAACCCTGCCCATGACTCTATCCCAACCCCACTTAAAGCTGTCTACTGTCCTTAGTTTGATTAACTCCTCTGGCAGTGCATTCCACCCCACCACCACTCTTTCTGTAAAGTAGTGCCTCTCCCTCCTGAACCTTCCCCCTTCCAACTTCAGACTGTGCCCCCTAGTGACCCTTGTCCTCTTTAAGTGGAACAATCCTCCCTCTCTGACTTTGTTTATGCCTTTAAAGTACTGAAAGGTCTCGATCATGTCCCCTTTTTCCCTTCTCTCTTCCAGTGAATACATGTTGAACTCCCTCAATCTTTCCTCTTATGGCAACTCCCCTAGTCCCATGATCATTTTTGTAGCCCTGAGCTACACCCCCTCCAGTAATCTTACATCATTTTTGAGGTATGTGCACCAGTACTGTACACAGTACTCCAAGTGTGGTCTCACCAGTGATCTATACAAGGGCAGGATGATCTCCTCCTTTCTAGAAGTGATCCCTCTGGCAATGCACCCCAGTATCCTATTTGACCTTTCTGCTGCCCTCCCACACTGTGCTGATACCTTCATATCCCCTGTGACTATTACCATGAGGTCTCTTTCCTCCTCTGAGGCTGTTACCTGCACTTCCCCCAGCCAGTGGACTTTCTGTCTCTGAGGTGCGTGACCTTGAACTTCTTAGCATTAAACCTCAACTTCCACTCCCCTAGACCAGTGTTTGAGTTTAGCTAGATCCTCCCTGAGTGCCTGCCTCCCTTCTTCATTGTCCACGTTTGCACAAATCTTAGTGTTGTCCTCGAACAGGCTGATCTTACTCTTTATCCCCCCCCCCCGCAGTGTCTCCAATGAAGACATATGAACAAAGCAGGGCCCAGCACTGAACTCTGTGGTACCCCACTCATTATTGGCATTGGCTTGGACGTCTTCCCCCTTACAACTACCCTCTGTCATCTGCCCTGCAACCAGCTCTCAACCCACTCTAACAGTCCCCTCCATGTCCCTCAGCTTGCTCATTAACCTCTTGTGTAGCAGTGAGTTGAAAGTCTTGCTGAAGTCCAGATACAGGACATCCACAGTGTGGCCTTCGTCAACTGCCCTAATGAACCAGTCAAAGAAGTCGATCAGGTTAGTTTGTCATGATCTTCCTGAGACAAACCCATGCTGTTTCTCATCCAGCAGACCATTACTATCGAGAAAGGTTATCAACATCTCCTTCAGAATGATCTCCATCAATTTCCCACTATGGAAGTCAAGCTCACCAATCTATAGTTGCCCAGTTGGTCCTTGAGTCCAGTCTTGTAAAGGGGCACCATGTGAGCCATCCTCCAGTCACTGGGTACATTCCCTGTCTCCAAGGAGGAATTGAACAGATCCATAAGAGGGTCTGCCAACATCTCTGCCAGTTCCTTTAGGACCCTTGGGTGTACACCATCCTGTCCTAGTGTCTTGTCCACCTGCAAAGCTTTAAGGCTCTTCAGAACTCTATCCTCTTAGATGACCCCATCTGTTATCTTTGCCCCCCATCCACCCTTGTTCCATTCCCCAGTGGTATTGGGACATCCCTTTCTTTCATGAACACTGAGCAGAAGTACTCACTTAGTGCCTCTGCCTGTTCTTTCCCTTGTTCCACCATCCTCCTTTGTCTTGATTCTAACAATGTCATCTCTACAACTTCTCTTCTCCGTTATGTATTTAAAGAACCTCTTTCCCCATCTCTGATCCCCTGAGACAACTTCAGCTCCTTTGCTGCCTTGACTGCCCTGACTGCCCTGGTCACCTCCCTAGATGCCTTTGTGAACATCTCTCTATCGTCCTCACACCCAGATTTTTTTGAATCAAATAACTGTGACAAATTTAAAGTGTGGGGCTATAGTTGGAGGTACAATTCAGGAACATGAAGAGTTAGGTGATATGATAAAGGCATAAAATGTGCAAAGTACCATCTAAATAAAGTAGAAACTCAAATATCATTACAAGCGCAGGGGCCAAAAAATAGTTGGTTACCCAAAAGAGGCTAAGGTGAAGAGCTAGGGACATATTCCACATGACAGCCAATAGTGGTGAGAGCCAAGCAGCACATGAGGGGTAAGCAAAGGAAGGGGGAGAGAGATATGGAAGTAAAATTACAGGTCTTTACATAGAAGTTCATTTTCCTACTCAAACCATGCTAATTGTATTGTTATACATTATACAGTTCATTTTGTACTACAAATTCTTATTCAAATGTTACCAATAATGACTACTGCTGAACTGTATGTATTTAGGAGGGCTTCTAATTTGAGGCATCATTCACTCAAGGTCTTGAGAGTAAATGGGATGGTTACTGAGACTGTAATGCAATGCATAGTAGATAGCAATAAAATTGACATGGTCTGGTCAGGAAAATTTACATAAGTGATTGCTGCAGAGACTTCCATGTCAAAAGCAATAACTTGTACTGCCTTTCTGTAATGTTTGAATCATCATTTTTAATTTCAGCTTCTCAATTACTCATAGGTCCTGCACATATTGGCACCTTACTGTCACAAAGTTGCAAGGCAGTATTAAACTGAGGTCCTGATTCCTGTTTTTTCCTGTATTTTGAACATACTTTATTACTGTGAGTTTATTGTTCTGTACTATTATTCCCCTCACCCTGGATAGTGCAGGCCACTCATTTACCCTTCAACTGTGCACCGCCTCCCCCTAGATTCACAGGATAAGTTCCTAGGTGTGTAGTGTTCTATACAAATTAGATAGTGATAACTGAGTGGTTTGCTCATGCTACTCAGGGAGCAAAGTCTACAACAAATACAAAACATCACAATGTTCATTTAGCTCCATAAACAGATGTTCACAGAACAGTTAGAACTAGTTGATTTCTTTTTTCTTCTGCATCTAGCAAGTTAGACATTGTTTCATAGGTGACTCCCACCCAAAAAAAAAAACAACAACAGAAATAAATATTTTATTTCTTTGAAATTGCCTTTACAATTTAGCACATTTAAAATATTACACACCTCAGCTGGATAAAGAAAAATAAACATCAATACATACATATTCAGAGGCAGAAAATAAAATGTTGTAATGTAGTCCAGCAATGCATTTTACAACACCATCAGCTATGCCAGATAAACAGTCACGCAATGATTCACTAGCTGAGTAAATGTGAATTGCTTGAAAACTGATCGCCAAAGAAATGATCATTCCATGTAACCCAGTCTGTACTGAAAATTTTACTAAGGTAGCATCAGTGAGTTGCAGCTCCACTTGGGACCTCTGTGCAATGTGTGATAACTATGATTGCACACTATACTTTTGGTGAACGTTATTATTGTTGCTTTAAAAAAAAAACACAAGCCACATGATAATGACAGCACTGTCAGTGCAACTCTGTAAATTTCTTCCTCCATCACCCTCTCCCTCTGTCTGTCTCTGTCTCTCCACACCTCTCACAGGAAACACCATGAATGTCAGGAGCTTAAAAAAATATTAGATTTAATTTGTGTATATATTTCACTGTGACAGTATAGCTGTTTGTGAATTTCTGCATGGAAATCAATTGTAAAAATACACAAATCTCTGCAAAATATGTACAGATGACAAATATGTAACTGTACCTTTCAATTTGATGATCAATGCATTTGGAGTGGCACAATTCTACACTATAAATACTATTTTTATTTTCACTCCTGACATTATTGGTGAATATTGTGAGACGTGTGTGTGTGTGTGTGTATGTGGGGGTGGATAGAGAAATTTACACAGGTGTGCCGACAGTGCTGTCATTATCATGTGGCTTTTTTTTTTAAAGGAACTATAATAAAGTTACCTAAAACTCTAGTGGGCAGTCAGAGATGTCATACCTTGCAAGGACATCCTGAGCAGAGCTGTGATTCCTTCAGTACAGATATGAAATGCTCATTTCTTTGTCAGGCAGTCTTTTTACAAGCAATTCATATTTCTTCAGCTAGTGAGTTGTGTTACAGTACTTAGTGTAAGTCCTATATCTTTATAAGGATATATACTGTGGAACTTTCCTTAACAATATTGTAAGAAGATTTAGTATTAATATGCCCCTTTTATGGTGAACTGTGTTCTATTGTTAAAGAAACAACATAGCTGATGCAGTTTAAGTTACATTGTGTTGACCATTGTAAGCATAATAATGGGACAATGTTTTTAAGGGGCTATCTGAAATGAGAAGTGTAGGAACTTGAAGCCAGGTGCAAAATAGTGATAGTAACAGTAATACCTGTACTGATGTTTTTTCCAGGAATAAATAATAACATTTTCATTAAGAGGATACAGGTTCCCCTTGACCTCATTGACTGCCCATTGACTGGAGCAATGGAATTAAGTTGCTGATCTGTAAGAAATTACATCTCTTTTCGAGTACACAGTAGATTCATGCGGCAGATGCATAAAAGAGAGCATGATTCTGACTCAGTCATCCACAGGGCACTGCAGCCTGAGGGTCTGTGTTAGGAATAAGTTTGAATGTTTTTATAATAATAGTATGAATTGATGTTTGGTACTATATTATAATAACTTGCGGGCTCTTTTTCCCTTAGAAAACCCAGGTTGATGTTTGCCATAATAACCAGCTGGTTATTATGGCAAACGTGCTGGGTTTCCCTGACTGCATGTACGTGCCAGCTGCTCTCTTTCTTTACTTGCACTGGACACCTGCCGTAACCACCGCTCGGTGGTAAGTGGAACCAAAGATCTCCTTTTTTATTTTATGTAACTGCTATGATGAAAAGCTCCTACCAGCAATTATATAAAATAAAAGATGAGGCAGTGTGTAAAATTCAATTTTACAGACACACCCTCAGTGTAGGATGCTTCTCATTTATGATGCATTCCTCACCTCTGGTGTGTGTGTAAAATCTCATAACACACACCACCCCACCCTTTATTCTCTATATAGCAGGTAATAAAATGAAAAAACAGGCAATGGAAAAACCGCAACATCATTTGATAAACACAATAATCTGATAAGAGCATATTAGCATCACTTGACCCATGTGACCTCCCATTTATAAGGCTGGTGAACATGCACCTAGATTTAATAGCTAGATATGGGTTAAAATTATGACCAGCAAAATAAAGAACTTACTTTTATTAAACAGTTGTTCTGTTAGAATTATATGTAAAGGACCCTTGCTTTATTATTTTTTGTATACCAAACAACTGGCACTCAGTTAATATTGCAACATAAGGGATCTGCTACAGACTGTAGTAATAGCTTTACAGTTACACATTAGGTCACTGTGACTCCCATGACCTCCAAGCTTTAGTTATATATGTAATAAGCCATGACAGGGTGTGCATTTCAAGGATTTTAATGCACGCCCCAGGAGTGTGCTAAGGCACGAGGCTGAAGGCTAAGTGTCTTTATGCCCCTGGGAAGTGCATTAAAATCCTTGAAATGCACACCCTGGAGTGGATTATCACATATATAAAGTGGGCCACCATCATAAAAGAATTTGTTGGGTCACTTTGATAGGGATTAAAACTTCTTTACTATTTTCAAACAAGCGTACAATACATTAACTCTAGAATTGTAATGATATTGAAAAAGTACAGTAGTACTATTAATGCACAAATAGCACATTTCAGCAATAGATTAGAACTTTGCAGTAACAGTATTTATTAGTAATGTTAGTTGAAAATATATATTTTCTATTTAACACATAAATTCTCATATGAATGCACTGCAACATCTGTAAATTTGTAAAAATAACCAGTGTTTAAAACTTTATTTTCATTACACTGTTATAGTTTCCTTGAAGGCAACATTTTCTTATTTATAGGATTGAAGTGAAATGTTGGTAAGAAAAAACATGTTACCTTGCATTTCAAATCAGTACAAGTACTGTCTCTTAATCGAAATGTGTTGAAAATGGTAAACCTGCCAGGTTGCCTTTTTTGGTGGTAGTGGAGATGGGGTGGGGAGTGGGGGGTGATAGAGTTCATCTGAAAATACCCATATATGATTCAAATGTACATGCTTTTATAAACTTCAGAAATGTGTTTGAGTAGTTTGGGTCTGCCTCTGCCTATATAGTGGTGGGTGAAGTGGACCCAGTTCACTCCACAAAGTGATTCGCAGAGTAAGGCAGAATCCGTGAAGTACTCTGCATTGTGAAGCGGGGTACTTCGCATCATAATGAGGAACATGAAGTCCATTGAAAGCAATGACTTTGAGTTATTCCGTCTTCCCCGAACCACTGCTCCACTAATTTTAAGTCGAAGTACATTGAAATCAATGTACTTTGCATCACTTAGCCTTGTTGGCAAGCTCCAAAGGCAAATTTTGCAGTGATTCATGGGATTGCAGGTCACATGGACTCTAGATTGTTCTGCACAGCCTCTGTTCAGGGTAGCATGTGTAGGTAGCTGTAGGAGACAGTTTGCACTGAGAGCTCGCTGCGATTCAAACCCTCTAAAATCTGTTAAAAAAGCCTTTTTGAGTATTTTGTTTTTTGCTCAAATTTTAGTGCATCGATTGTAGAAAACCCTCCTGTGCTCATATCATTGAGTGTTTATTGTTTATGTGTGGATTTTGAATGCTAATGTACAACATTCAGTCTGTGTACTGACAGACAGTGGAAGTGTGCTTTGGGGGAGCAGCGTATCTGTTGTGTAGGTAGATTTAAGTTGGAGAAATAGGGAGTTCTTTGTTTTTTGGTTACATTTTTCTTGTATAACTGTTAATGTACACACAGTAATATTTTCAGTAACTGTTTAAATTTTTTTGCTAATTGTGTTGTGGACCTGGTGCAGCAGTGCATAATTTCAGGTTGTTTAAAATACATGGTATATTACGGAAGTTTTCAATTTGCTTAGACAAAGTTTGTGTGTGTGCAGTGCATGACATCAAATAATACACCTTTTATTTTGCCACAGTGTAATTGCAGCAGTGTGAACCTGCTATCCACTGCATCTGCGTGATTTTGTACTGCAATTGTGGTATCTTGGTTTTGTACTGTTACTGTAATCTGCAGTCACAGTGCCCCCCAAACCGGTAAAAGATATTCTTTTCCAGATTGCAGTGTGACTTGAGCACTACTGGTTAGTTAAGGTGTTGTTGAACTTGTGACTTTGCATCTGTATCTCTTGTTGAAGCCACAGTTGTTTTTTTTGGCTTCCCATCCAGCGGCCCAGAGTGAACGTTCCAAAATCTAAATTTGTTTAGAATATTCTTGTTGATCCCCCCCAAAATGCCTGCAAAGAGACGTGCTAGCAAAGCTGTTTCTCGCCATGGCATTGCTGCCAGTGGTAAGATTGTCTGTGGGAGTGGTAGTATGCAGTTGCAGAAGTGCATTACTGATGTGAGGAAAGGTATTTCTCCTTCAGTGTTTTTTACAGCGCAATCGGTAGCTTCACTCATAGTTGGAGAAGATGATGTCCCAGCTGGTGGTGTTAGTGTAGTTGCTGGTGGTATGAATATTGCTGCCTCAAGTTCCACTTCTGACGAGTTGACTGTGTCCAAAAATATAGCTGCGTGTAAAGCAGTGCCAGTGAGTGACAGTGTAGATGAAGCCAGTGAGTGATGGTGTAGATGATGTCATACTCCCCAGTAACATCCCAATCCCATTGGTAACTGAAAATGAGGATTCTGATCACCATGGCAATGATAATACACAATGTCACATTTCTTCCACCGTGGATCAGGTCACACATTTGCCATGCAATGATGCACAGTGTGCTGAAAAACTATCGGGTAATGGTGGTGTTGTTGATGAATCTGATGATGCTGATGTTGCTGTGGTTGCAACATGCAGTCCACATGCCAGCAGCATCCAAGCAGAAGATGTGGATGATGTTGATGAATATGATGATGATGTCAGCGACCCCTGTTGGCAACCGCACAAAAAGAAATTCAAGGTGGCTGTGTCTGGGTCTGTTTGCATTAACCCCTTCCAATAAAAAGTTTGATTTACCACCAGATTCAGTTGATGATGATGATGGCCCAGTAATAATGATAGGTAGTCATGGCGGTCTGTTGCAGTTCAAATGTGTCTGGCCTAAAAATCATGAAGCACATCCCCACTTCAAGGCTTAAAAAAACAGAGTCCAATAAGCAGCATCAGGGACATGTTAAAAGTAGGGGATCACAATCCCTTATTTGGGATGTTTTTTTGTGCAAGATGCAAATGATGAGTCAGTTACCATCTTCCAAGTTTGCCATGCGAGTGTGAGGTGAGGTAAAAAGGGTAGCCTTCTGAGCACAGGGGGACAGCATACACATCTTCAGAACAAGCACATGGCACTGTGGACCCAGCACAAGATGGCAGCTAATACCACAGTGGGGCATTCACCCTCATCATCAACCATAATGAGCATGTTATATCCTTCCATGACTGTAAGATCATGTAGGAAATTAAATGTGTGCAGAAGTGATGAAATAAAAGCAGAGGATTACTACAGATATGATGAGGTGGAGAAGCATAATGATTTTGAAACCTTATCCAGTGGTGGTGAGAGTAGCAGTGGTGGTAATGGTCAAGGCAGTATGTCTAGTGCAAGTGGTACATCAACCCCTGTTTATAAATCTAGGAAAATAACTTCATTTGTGGATTTTTCATTACCTGTGCAACCATCTTCATCACACGTCCACACTCCACCACCTGCCAATGCCATTCACGAGGCAGAACCATTTGTCATCACACCCCATGTAAAACATCTAAGTCAGCTCATGTTACAGAGTGTTTTTGTTCATAAGCTGAAGTACCCACCCAGTCATACAGTGTCATGTGAACTTAATGCTGCTGTAGCTGAAATGCTAGCAATTGATCTTTTGCCCTTCTCCTTCATGGAGAATTCTGGGTTCTGGTGGTTTGCAGCACGTGCCTGTCCAAAATAGAAAGTCCCATCCAGGACATACTTTTCCAACTGTGCTGTCCCCAAGTTCTACCGTACTGTATCTGACTCTGTAAGACATGCACTTCAACATTCTTCCTCTCCATTCATCCATTTAAGTATGGATATGTGGACAAGTGGAAAAATAGTGGGGACTTCATATTTGTGTATAACTGCACATTGGGTGCAGGTGCTGGGTGTTGATTGTGCTCTTGGTAGTGTGAATAATCAGTGTAATAAGGTGTAGTGTCATGGTAGCAATCTTCCAGGAATTCAACAGCATGCAATGATTGCTATGCACAATGTGATCTGTTCACAGACTGGCAAAAACATGCTGGACTTGGTACTGACTGAAACTGACAAGTGGCTGAACCCTCTGTCCCTGAGAGCTGGGTTCTTAGCAAGTGACAATGGGTCAAATGTGGTTAAATGCATCACAAATGGCGGCTTTGTTCAGGTTCTATGCATGGCCCACTGTTTAAATCTTGTGCTGCAGGAGTTTCTGCATTACCCTGATATAAAGGAAATGCTGACAGTTGCACGCTGTATCTGTTCTCACTTTTCATGCTTTGCAAAGGCCTGTGACCAACTTCGGCAGTTGCAGATCTGAAACTGCCTCCCACAGCACCGCTTAAATCTGGAAGTTGTCACCCAGTGGAACTCCACTTTATACATGGCAGAGAGGTTGTATGAACAATAAAAAACCCATTTCAGAATATCTTGTCACGTACACTAGCCATGACAGTTCTGGGGCTTCCATGTCTATGATGACTGAATAGTGGCGATTCATGGACTCTGTAATAACAATTTTGATGTCTTTGGAATATGCCACACAGGCAGTGAGTGGCAAGTCTGCCTCCATTAGCCAATCAATTCCACTGTTGCGGGTGCTGAGGCAGACATTGGTGAATGAACAGCATAGCCTTGATGTTGCCTGAGACAGCGCTAGCAGTGTGTTGCTGAAACACATGCTGACAGTATTCGACCAGAATCATCACATCTTGAGCATTTAGTGTAGTGACAACTTTGCAATAGCAACAATGCTGGACCCACGATACAAACATGGAATTGTCTCAGTACTGGAGGGCAGGCCTGAACAGGTAAAAAATGTCAGGGGCAACTGGTGCGCTTGGTTCATGGGGCACATTAGTCACGTGCCTAGGTTAGCAAATCTCAGCACCATAATCAGGCTGAAGGTGAACCTGGAGTAATATCAGGCATATCCTCCTGTAAGGGGAAGGGGACTGCAGTTCCAGGTGGTCTGTCATCAAAACTGGTTGGCATTAACCCACTTTGGGAGGCTTTGTCCCAAGTGGGGATTTGTGACATACTGTAAATGATTCAGAAGAACAGAATGATGCATCGACCAATGGACTTAGTGCAACACAGTGAATGGTTGAGTCATATTTGTCTGAAAACAGGCATCTGTCAATAACTGATGATCCTCTTTTATACCAGAGGGGAAAGGCCAGTGAATGGCCAGAGCTGACTGCAGTGACACTGAAGTGCCTGACATGCTCACCCTCCAGTGTAAGTGTCGAGAAGGTATTCAGCTCAGCAGGTGCAATAGTTCAGGATCATCATACAAACCTCTCTCCTGCAAATGTCAGTTTGCTGACATTCATAAAAATGAATAAGAGGCACATACAAGCTCAGAATGCAACCTCAGTATTTGTACCCTGGCCTACTCATGATTTTGCTGATGTAGACTGCCACTGCAGTCAGCTCTGACCATTCACTGGCCTTTCCTCTCCGGTATAAAAGAGGATCATCAATTATTGACAAAGTAATAGACCAGGTAGGGGCTGTGGATACGGCCTACCTAGACTTTAGCAAGGCATTTGACACAGTCCCACACAAAAGGCTAATAATCAAGTTAGCCAGCCTGGGAGTGGGTTCCAGGGTGGTAGCCTGGGTAACAAACTGTCTGCACAACAGGAAACAGAAGGTAATAGTGAATGGAACACATTCTGAAGAAAGGGGTGTTACTAGTGGAGTACCTTAGGGCTCAGTACTGGGTCCAGTCCTCTTTAACATCTTTATAGGTGACATTGCAGAGGGTCTGGAGGGAAAGGTATGCCTCTTTGCAGATGACACAAAGATCTGTAACAGAGTTGATACACAAGGTGGGGTAGAAAGGATGAAAAGGGACTTGGCAAGGTTGGAGGAATGGTCAGACATATGGCAAACTAGATTCAATGCAAAGAAGTGCAAAGTAATGCACCTGGGAAACAAAAACCCAGGAGAAGAGTACACAATAGCAGGGGAGGTACTAACAACAACAAAAATGGAAAGGGACTTGGGGGTAGTCATGTCAGATGACCTAAAGGTGGGTAAGCAATGTGAGAAGTCAGTAAGGAGAGCCAGGGGAATACTGGGATGCATAGGACGGGGCATCACAAGTAGGAAAAGGGAAGTGGTTATCCCTCTGTACAGACAGTTGGTGAGACCCCATCTGGAATACTCTGTGCATTTTTGGAGACCCCATCTATGCAAGGACATAGACAGGATGGAAGCAGTCCAGAGGAGGGCAACTAAAATGGTGCAGGGTCTGCATCAGAAACCATATGAAGAGAGACTGAGAGAGCTTAATATGTATACCCTTGATGAAAGGAGGGACGAGGGGACATGATAGAAACTTTTAAGTACCTCAAGGGAATCAACAAAGTCCAGGAGGTTAGCATCTTTCAGAAAAAGAGATGTGTAAGAACAAGGGGGCACAATTTAAAGATAGAGGAGGGACTGCTCAAGGGTAATGTGAGGTAATTTTTTTTTACGGAGAGAGTGGTGGATGCATGGAACCGCCTTCCTGGGGAGGTTGTTGGGTCTAAAACAGTGGGTGAATTCAAACATGCATGGGACAGACATGAGGCAATTGTAGTGGGGGGGTTGCAGGAAGTAGGCTGTTGGTTAACTAGAATCTGCAGCTTATCCAATAGGTAGGGAAATGGGCAGACTGGGTGGGCCAAGTGGTCCTTATCTGCCGTCAAAGTCTATGTTTCTATGTTTCTATGTTAGAAATGCACTATCCTGGTGGCACTGGCAGTGGCACAATGAAACGACCTACTACTGACATAGATGATGACACAATGGAGAACGAATTTTCCAGTGGTCAGAATTCAGACACAGATGACTGTGAGGGCAGCTTTCTTTATGAGGATGATGATGAGGTTAATGTTGGCAGGTTTTAACTTAAGTGGTTAAAAGACTTTAGATAATGGGTAAAGTCAAACTTGCTTCCTGATTGGCTGAAACAGCCTGCCACCCGGGCTGTTATTTCTCAGCAACGGCCCCCTCAATAACAAGTTCCGCCTAGCAGCACCCTTCACATCATAATATCCCTGTGCCCGTGCTCTGCTAGCCACTAATTTTCACAATACTGTTACGACAGGATGACCTAAAAGCACCCATACACAACCAATCCTCAATGCAGTGAACAGTAAAAAAAACAAAACTCTTCTTTTTTTTTTCCCTAGTAAGTTAGTCCTCACTCAATGCTGGCAAGGCTCATAACCTCACATCCTCTCCCAACTGCCACTACGGCACAGGCTCCATTGCGACTAAAATTTAAATTAAACTCCCGCTCCTCCATAAATAAAAATGAAGTACCTCCTTGATTTCTCGCCCCAGATATCATCAGCCGAGTTCCCGAATGCTGTCACACAACACCGCATGATTCCCACTCTACAGCTCACCCTCTTGCTCCCCCGTGGACAACCGAACGATATATTTCAGCGAAAAGATAACTGACAACGATGAAAAATTTAAAGTAACAATTCCCGGGACATTGCTGTCAAAAAGATGGCACTGCAAAACACTTCCAAAAAACGCATACAAACAGCAGCACCCTCTAGTGGCACTAAATGGACTATTTTACAGAACTCAGCATTTTACTAACTTTTTACTAATATTTTACTCTTTTTTTAATAAAATCATTATTTAAAAAGCTAATAATATAAACCCATCATCTAAGCGTAATAATACCTCCAGGGTGGCGTTATGGATATAATGGACCTTCCAGGGGCTATAAGGCCCTCCGCCTGCGGCATCGGGCCTCATTATGCCCCTGGGCGGTCCGTTATATTCCAATAACGCCCACCCTGTCGGGTATTATTACTTACGTCACATTTGTTGTATCATGATACATGTTTTCATTTTGATAAAGTTAAATCAGTGTCCCAATATGACTGACTCAAATTCCATATGTCACTGTCATGTCACATTTGTAACACAGAGCACAATATATCTTGACCCCTGCACCACCACCATAAGACTGCCGTTAGCCACTGCCACCATAGGGAACATCACCATGAGCTCCCCTGGACCACCACCATGAAACCGCTGTTAGCCACTGCCACCCTAGGGACTTGACATGTCTGTGTATATGTATTTTTTAGGTGCTACATGTGTCTACAGTAATGGAAGGGATCATGATCACATACCCTGTGAAGAATTTATTATGAACAATGGAAGAAAACATTTAAGAATTTTATTAAATGTTTATATACAAAACTTTTTCTTCTTTTTTGTTTGTATATGTGTGCATTATGTAGCAGTTTGGTAGATTGTAATTATAAGTAATGTCCACTAGATGGCAATGTGTACTTTGTTTACAAAACTATGAATGAATGAAATACCATAGTAAGTGACATCATTAATTGGTTAATGCATTATGTATTGTGATTGGTTTAAAACAGTTTTTGAATTTTGGTGGACATATAAATAATTGACTGTTATGTGAAAGGATATTTCTGATGATGCACTGAAGAGTGTGAAACGTAAGACGTTCCTTGGCAGCTACTAACTTGAGGCTGTGGCTGCAATAAATATGCTTTTGCACTAAAGTTAGCAGCATGTGTGGTACCTGTTGAAGGGGTGAGGGCACTGATCTTCAGCAAATAAGTGAATACTTTATTGTCGGGTTGAGCCACCATCCCAGTGCCTTCCTTCTGCTTGATTTTATTATAAAATGTTTACCGTGGAACACAGGGATTCAAAATGCTCTGTTCCATTGGTGGAATGTTCCTCACCTAACATACTGTACACATGTAGACACATAACATAGAGAATAATGGATAACTAACTATTGATAACAAGCTGGTTAGTTCATCGAGAAGTTCCCAAGGTGACCATTTGAACCTTGAGAGTGCAGCTTGAGAGGTTAGATCACCATGGGAACCTCGAGATGTACCAATGTGGCTTGTTACCGATCATTAGTCATCCATTGTTTTTTATAGAGTATGTTGACACCATCGCCTAAAAATGTAATAAAAGAGCCGTGGTAAAATAATTTTCGCTTACTTTTCTCTCCAAGGGGCTAGCACTCACCTCTGTGATTGCTGCCGAGTAGGGAGGAAGACTGAGCACTGCGCATGCGCAACCCCATTCTAAGTTGTTATGCTGCACTAGCTACGTAGCTAGTGCAGCATAACAAACTAGCTGACGTAGCTAGTAGAGCATAACAACGCTTCAAAAGTGATGGATTTCTAATGGTAACATCATTCCAACATACACTATAAAGGCCTCTTCTAAAGCCACAGACTCAATTATCTCACTGTAAGGGCAAGCAGAAGAGCTTTCCCTGGTGAGCATGGTAAAGACAGAAGGGTGATTTTTCACTGTCAGCAAATAAACAGTTGTAATGAAAACTATTAACAATTCTTACATATGAACATACGAATGTGCCAGCAGAAACAGACCTCCTGATCTATCAATGTCTGCTTGAGTATGCAGCTAGCTCCCCTAAGTTGCAGCTGCCCCACCCCTCCCCTATTGTCTGCCCTCGGTTGTTTTCAGCCTTACCCACCCATACTCTTCCCTGTTCTCTGTCCCATGATCTTTTAAAGCTACTCACAGTTTTGCATGATATCACCCTCTCTGGTAAGGCATTCCACTTCAACATCACTCTCTCTGTGAAGTAATGCCTCCTCAACTCCCTTCTAAACATTCCACCCTCTATTCTTAGCCTATGCCCTCTATTGTCCCTTCCCTTCCTCAGTTTAAAGATCATGTGCATATTTTTAATAAAAGCTTTAAAAGCTGAAAGTCAAGTCATTGTGTCATGATTAGTGTTTCC
This sequence comes from Neoceratodus forsteri, assembly GCA_016271365.2. Classification (NCBI taxonomy): domain Eukaryota; kingdom Metazoa; phylum Chordata; order Ceratodontiformes; family Ceratodontidae; genus Neoceratodus; species Neoceratodus forsteri. The sequence continues at coordinate 846,874,691 of CM028135.1, read as the reverse complement.
TGAAAATTTCATGCTGTTTGGTTTTGTGGTTTTCTTTAAATCAGCATTTGTTAACTTGCTCTACAGTGGCTGAAAACAGTAAAGTCATTTCTGTCCTCTCAGTCAAACTTAGAGAGCAATGACATCATTTTGGAGTAGCTTGCTGTTTCAGATTCCCAATCAGAGCAGCACTCTGTAGAGTTTATGGTTTGCTGAGCTCTCCAGGTTCCTTACAATCCCAGTCTCTGGTTTAAAATAGATTAGCTTAAAATATATAATTATCTTCCTTTACAAAGCTGATCATTTCAGTTCCAGTGCTGAACTGAAGTAGTGAAAATCATTTTCTGTTAGAAATCAGCTTGTCTGTATCACAGCTCTGTTCTTTATAATCAAACCTCAGTTCTTTTCTAACTATATAACACAGGGCTGTTTAATGAATATAAAATAAATCTAAATTTTGTTCATATACAGAAACAGTTTGTCTTTGATGTAGCCTTCATAAATACAATCATGTAAGAACATTTTTTTTTCATGTCAGATTGACAGATGGGTGCTTGTTACACTCTGCTACAGTATTTCAAGCACATATACTGTCAGAACTCACAAATTTAAGCTCTTTAGTGGTTTCTGTGTGAAAATACATCATGTACATGTACAACTAGAACCACTATGTGGCATCCTGATGCACTGTGTCTCTGCCCCAAAGTTGAGGCAGCTGCAGTCTACTGCCACCAGTCCCCTACCCCACAAGCACCCTGCCTTCTGCTCCACATTCGAGGCTGCTGCACCCTGCTGCCCACTGTCTTCTCCCACAAAGTCATGGATTGTGCACCCTGCTGCCTCCATCCGTTGCCTAAAGAATCAGGACCACTGTACACTGCTGCTCCCTGCCCAAACAATTGGGGTTGCTGAACCCTGCTGCCCTATCTCCCCCACTCTCACAGTTAGGGAAGCTGCACCTGTTGCCCCCAGTTCCTGTCTCCACAGTCAAGGTTGCTGTGCTGCGCTAGGCCCTAAAGTGCCATGTTCCCTGCCTCCATGTGCAGGGTAGCTGCACCAAGTGTACTCCATCTCACAGTCAGGGCTGCTGTACCCTGATGCTCCATGTGTCCTGCCCCACAGTTGAGGTTTCTGCACCATGCTGTTTTCTATCACCTAGTACCACAGACAGGGCTGCTGCACCCTGCTCCTTTCAACACAGTTATGGTTGCTGTGGCCTGCTATGCCCTAGAGTACCATGCCTCTGCAATTAGGGCTGCTGCACCATGCTGCCAATTGCCACAAGATTCAGGGCATTTGCTGCATCCTGTTGCATACCTCCACAGTTGAGGCAGTTGCACCCTGCTGTCCCCCTCCCACCAGATTAAGATCCTTTGCTACACTCTGCTTAGACAGGAACAGGAAGCAACATGTGCAATGTCACTGACTGTGAGGGTAAGAGAGAGCGAGAGAGAGAGAGAGAGAGAGGGAAAGTAGCAGGGTGCAGCAACCCCAACTGTTTGGGAAGGGTGCAGCACAAGAATAAGGGCATTAGCTGCACCCTGTCCCCTTCCTGTGGAGGCAAGGGGCTGCATGGTGCAGCAGGACACAATGGTGGCAGGGGACAGCATGGTGCAGAAGCCTTGACTGTGGGGCAGGACACAGGTGGACATCAGGATACAGCAACCCTGACAGTGGTACAGGGAGTACATTGTGCAGCAGCCCAGCCCATTTGGGGCAATGGAAATGTGTAGCAGGGCTCAGCATCCCCAAATGTGGATGCAGGCAGCATGAGACTCTAAGGTGTAGCACAGCACAGCAGCCCTGACTGTGGAGACAGGGACGGGGCAATAGGGTGCCATGGCCCTGACTGTGAGCATGGGGACAGAGGGCAGCAGGGTGTAGCAGCCCTGAATGTTCTGGCAGGAGACAGGAGTGGCATCAGGATACAGCAGCCAAAACTGTAGGATAGGGTGAAACAGCCATGCCTGTCTGTGACAAGGACTGTGGGAAGCAGGGATAGCAAAGGATCCAACTCTGGTGGCAGGGGACAGCAGGGTGCAACTGCCTCAACTATGGAGGCATGAAACAGGGCACAGTCAATGCCCTGCATCTTGTGGCAAGTGGCAGTATCATGCAGCGGCATGGGGAACTATAGCATAGCAGGCCATGGCAACCTTAACTGTGTAGAAAGGAGCAGGGTGCAGGAGCCCTGTCTCAGGTGACATGGGATAGAGGACAGCATTAAGCAGAAATCTCTACTATGGTGCAGAACGCAGGGGGCATCAGGGTACAGCAGCCCTGACTATGAGATGGGGTACAGATGGTGCAGCAGCCCTGACCATTTGATGCAATGGAAGTAAGTAGCAGGGTGTAGCAAAAGCCCCACCTCTGGTGGATAGGACAGCATGGTACAGGAGCCCCAGCTGTGGGAGGCAGGCGACCTGGCACACTAGGGCTTAACATTGCACAGCAGGCCTGACGGTGGAGACAGGAACAGGAGTTAACAGGTGCAGCTTCCTTAACTGTGAGGGTGAGGGAGGGAGGGCAGCAGGGTGCGTCATCCCCAACTGTTTGGGTAGGGGGTGGCAGGGTGCAGCAGCCCTGATTCTTTAGGCAGGGGATGGAGGCAGCAGGGTGCACAGTCCCTGACTGTGTGGGAGAAGACAGTGGGCAGCAGGATGCAGCAGCCTCAAATGTGGAACAGAAGGAAGGGGCTTGTGGGGCAGGGACAGGTGGCAGTAGACTGCAGCTGTCTCAACTGTGGGGCAGAGACACGGTGCATTGGGATGCCACATAGTGTTTCTAGTTGTACATGTACATGATATATTTTCACACAGAAATCACCAAAGAACTGAAATTTGTGAGTTCAGACAGGTGCCTGTCACACTCTGCTACAGTATTTCAAGCACATGTACTGTTTGTCAATCTGACATAAAAAATGTTCTTACATGAACATATTTATGAAGGCTACATCAAAGACAAACTGTTTCTGTAAATGAACAAAATTTTGATTTATTTTATATTCATTAAACAGCCCTGTGCTATATAGTTAGAAAAAAAATCTGATTTTTGATTAGAAAGAACTGAAAGCTGTGATACAGACAAGCTGATTTCTCACAGAGAAAGATTTCCACTACTTCAATTCAGCATTGAAATTAAAATGATCAGCTTTTTATCAAAAGATAATGATACATTTTAAGTTGATCTATTTAAACACAAACCAGAGACTGGGTTTGTAAGAAATTTGGAGAGCTCAGCAAACCACTAACTCTACAGAGTGCTGCTCTGATTGGGAATCTGAAACAGTAAGCTACTCCAAAATGATGTCATCACACTCTAAGTTTGACTGAGGACACAAAAATAACTCCACTGTTTTCAGCCACTGTAGAGTAAGTTAACAAATGCTAATTTAAAGAAAACCACAAAATCAAACAGCATGAAATTTTCAGGAAACTCTAATCATGACACAGGGACTTGAATGTCAGCTTTTCAAGCTTTTATAAAAAAAATATGTAAAAACCGTTGCACATGATCTTTAAAAACCCATTGGCTCTATCCTTATTGATTCCCCTCAGCTACTTGAAAGTTCTGATCATGTCCCCCCTATCCCTCCTCTCCTCAAGGGTGAACATATTCAGTTCCCCCTGCCTGTTCTCGTAGTCTCTCCCCTTCATTCCTGAATCATCCTCGTTGCTCTCCGCTGCACTCCCTCTAATTCTTAATGTGTCTAATTTGTTTTTGTGTGTAAGGAGAGTGTGATGATCAAGAAAACAACATTTAATTACTTTGTTTTATTTGTTATTTAAGGTAGTTTTATTTTTTGGACCCAGTTAAAGGTTTATACAGTGTAAAGGTAGCAGCCATATTTGTGATGGAAGATCAGCTCTGGTTGTAGGGGGATTGATGGGAGATAGTTCTGGTTGTTGGAGGACTGATTTGCTCATTGTGTGATGTGATTTAGGAGCAGGATGGCTGTTCATTTATAGAGATTTAATGTACAGTCAGCTGACGTCTCTTGGCCAATGATATTTCTAGATTTTTTCTTGCCATTTTTATAATAGTATCTACTTTTTATACTGTTACGGATGCAGTCTTACTGTTTTTCTTTTTCTGCAGCTCAAGTGTTAAGTCCAACTGGAATTTTTTGCCACTAGCTGCAACTTAATTTTCCATTCCTGTTTCATGCGGTATTATGTTGGAAAGTGCTGCTCTGTGCAAGGCAGGGCACTTGATCACTTAACTTGTTTTGGCGCATATATGACTGCAAATCTATTTTGCAGTGAGCTGTATTTTATTTACTTTTCTTTACTATTGTATATGTTATGTTATTTTTGCCTATGCACCCACCAGAGATGAAGAGCAATATTTGCACCCCCTTTCATTTCATAGCTACTGTACATCTCTTCCGTTTCACTTTCTGTTTTATTTTTTATTAACTTCATTCCTCTCACTTAAAGCTGACTATCTCTTAACCTTCAAAATAACAGGTACCTGTGTGCAGGTGAGGATCAGCACTCTCAAACATCCTTTATACTCCACGTTGTAACCAAAAAGGATGGGCAAGCAACATTTTTCCATAAATAATCATAACATTTTAATTAATCTGTACGAGAAAAAGATTCAACAGTGCAGCAGTCTAAATATACATCCAGGCATGTGGTAAATCTTGTATGAGTACTGTGCAAAAAACAGTTGTTTCCAAAGTTAAAAATGTTACAAAACATTTCAACTGCGACACAGCTTCTGCTCACTCCTGCATACCTGAGAACACACCTAGCCAGTGCCACTAACGTTTCTGCATCATACAGATGCCTTCATCAGAGAAGATTTGTGTTTTCTGCTTTGTGTTTTACCATCTCTTAACCTTATTTCACTCCATTTATGAATCTGTGTTTCTAGCAAAAAAATGTGTGTTGATACGGTTTAGCGCCAGCTTAATTTCTGCTCCTTTTTCTTTCCCAAACTTTTATTTTCTGTTTACCTTTCAACATACACTACTTTTCATTTTTTTTTTACTTTAGTGTAATCTGTTTAATAAATCAAATGCTTTCTATCCACCCCTCCTAAGCTTTTCAAATGGCACAGTTACTTATTGTTTTCCTTTAGATTTCTGTTCGCCCACATCATATCCAGTTGCTGAGGTGACTGCCTGGTAAACTTCCTACAAGCAAAACTTAGCATCCCTCCCCTATAGAGGCAGTCCCTCAGCTTTTATTCCCAAACTGCATATACCCTGATGCAGAATCATTGGAATGGCTTGCTTTTTCATATGGGGCTTGGTGCAATGCATGCAAGCCACTGGCCTGATGATTTTTGTGTAATAGTAGGTTCATGGTGGGGTCAAAATGGACAATTACATGGCTGCTGGGACACAGGTTCATATGAGGAGTGATTTTCCTTCTAAACATTTATTTTTTGCCAAGAAAGACATTCTGAGCTGGTAACGGCTCATTTCCAGAAGCTTCCTGGGCAGGGGAAGGGGGAACAGTGTAAAACAGTAAATATCATAAAGTGCATAGAAAAAATAAACAAAATAAAGAACAATAACACCTCTCTTAGTTGTTTTGTATATTTATCTGACCTGTTAATTAACTGTTGGTTATGATGTGTGTTTTCCCCAGATGTACAGTGTACTGTGATATTTCTGATTTATACATTTATCATCCAGTGAGGACATATAGGATAGTGCATGGGGAACAGTTGACAACAGGGCTATTCTTTCACCGAGTTGGCACTATGATGACAGATTACCTCTAGAGCACAGCTCTGAAGGTAATCCCATCATCATAGTGCCAGCGAGCAAAATAGCCCTTCGCAATTGTCCCATGCACTTTTCTTTATAGTGTATGGAGGAACGTCATTTTTTGGGGGAAAAAGATCACTACAGCATGTTTCTGCTTCAAAACATTTTTACTGGGTTACTAGAAGGAAAAAAGAACTTTACATTTTGAACTTTTTCATGCTTGACTTTTTAAATGTTTAATAACTTTACATTTTGAATGTTTTAACGCTAAACGTTGGTACTGCCTCTGACATTGCTGCTTTCGCTATGTGTCCTGTCTATGGAGTGAGTCCTAACTGTCAAATGCTGCTCGAGGACACAGTGTGACGTTCGCAGTGCAGTGGAAAAAAACTTTCTGCTGCACTGCGAGGCGTCACCCATAATGACTTCAAGGTTTCGACAACGATGGATTTCGGTGGAGAACGACGTTCCACCATACACTATATTGTAGTTGTCTGCCTTTTCATAGGATTCCAGTTCATTGACTAAAAAAATCTTTTGTCTGTTTTTTTTTTGTATCAGGCACTTCACTTATACTCAGCATTATATAGTTATAGCATCTCCAGCTGAGTGGTACATTTTGTTATAATTCATCAAGTTCCTTATTTTGGTTGTGCTATTTCTGTCCCTGATCCTTTTTTTCCTTTTTGTAGTTTCAATTTTAGTCAAATTTTCCTTTCACATACTCTACATCTTAATTAGACCCAATGCAATGTGTCATTTTGCTACATACTTACTTCTTCCCCTTTCTCATTTTTCTATATTGGTATCTAATACTGTTACTGATGTGGTCTTTCTGTTTTTTCCTTTTTCTGCAGCTCAAGTGCTAACTCCAATTGGAATTTTTTGTCACTAGCTGAAACTTAATTTTCCATTCCTGTTTCATGTGATATTATGTTGGAAAGTGCTACTCTCTGTAAAGCATGGCAATTGATCACTTAACTTGTTTTTGCTCATACTGTTTATGACTGCATATCAGCTCTGCAATGAGCTGCATTTTATTTATTTTTCTTTATTACCATATATGTTATGTTATTTTTGCCTGTGCACCCACCTGAGATGCAGAGCAATTGAACACATCACCTATTGCCTCTGGAATAGCTCTGTATTTGTCCCCTCCCTTTCTTTTTATAGTTACTTCTCTTCCATTCCAGTTTGTTTTATTTTTATTAACATCATTCCTCTCACTTAAATTATGTGTTATGTGGAATAACTCCCATTGTTATGATTTTTTTTACAAAAATTGTCAACTGTGCAGATGCATTTGTAAAAAATGAATTATAATAGTGAGACTTTTTGAAATGTTATTTGACTTACCATACTCATGCTTGTCTACACACTTACTCAGTTTCCTACTTGTTTATGTCCTTGTACTAACTAATTCCAGTTGGTTCATATCAAGGGGTTGTTGATTTTCATATTGTGTGTGCCTGGGGTAGAGCAGCAATAAAAGATAAACTATGCAATGCCTTCGATAACACACTTACCCCAGTTTTCTTTTACCTAACACCAATTTCTTAGGCCTTGTAAAGTAAGATCTTCCTTCAGGAGAATAATTTGTAATGAAATGCGTAAGATTTACATTGACATTTGGGTATATGCACGTTTATATGATACTAATTGTGTGTGTGTGTGTGTATGTGTATGTGTGTGTGTGTGTGTGTGTGTGTGTACTGTATAGCAATCTCTAAAAAAATTAATTACACACATCAAATGTTTTTGTAAACATACCTCAACATTGTGTTTATCTTCCACCTTGCTACAACATATAGTTGTCTCAGCAGTGTTTGCAGTTAAGGTACAATACCTTCATGTATAAGACAGCCCAGTTCTGTTGAGCTGATTGCTATAACAGTGCTTAGAATAAAATGTAAAACATATAGGTAACTGTAATACAGACAGTGGCATTATTTGTTTATCTGCCATTTATTAATTATTTTTTTAATTTATTTTAGGATTACAAGTACCTTTGAGCCAAGTCTCTTTTACAAAGGTTCCATATCAGAAATAACAAACAACAAGGAAGCAACAGTGAAATAACAGTAAACAATTCATGTACAACAGTGCTATTGAAAGGGGTCAATTATAGGAAGAGTATGGAGTAGAGGAGGAGGAGGAGAGGTGTAGGTAGTTAACAGAGGCAGCTATAGTAAAATTGTGAACACAGCTAGGACATATGTTCCCATAAGGAATGGGTTGGGTCAGGTGCCTGGGGGTGGCAGAGAAACAGGGATGAGAGGAGAGAGTGAGGATGAAGATGCAGCCAGAGGCATTTGTCAAAAAATAAATGGGAATGAGTGATAGAAGAGAAAAAGGTGGCAGGGTGGGGGGGAAATAAGTGCTATATTGGGGCAAGGAGAGACTAATGAGGTGGTATGAAGACCTGAGATTTGAAGTGGCGCGTCGGTAGCTGTTGGGAGGGGGACTGCGGCACCTGGGGTTAAGCAGTATATAAGTTAGGATTAAAGCTGTGTAGGTCATCAGCTAGGAGAGGCAGTCACAGGAGCTAGAGGCAATGAGATAGTCATGGAGCTTGTTTTTGAACAGACCTACTGTAGTGTTTATGTAGAGGAGATGGTGTGGCTGAGATCATTCATCCAAAGAGGAGCCCTATAGGTGAAGGAGCATTGGCCCTGCATAGTTCGAAAGTGAGGAACTTGTAGAATCTGGGTTTTTGAGCTCCTGGTGTTCTGTCAGTTGGTGTTTTGATGTAACAAGGCAGTAACACCGGGGGTATCATGCCAAGGTTTATTTTTCCTGCCATAGCACATGTGAGATACTTTATATGGTTGGAGAGTTGGAGCCATCCGGATTGTTCATGAAGGGCACAGGTGTGGGTGAGGCGGTGGGCACCAGTTGTGAGTTGGCATGCATTAAGTGCAGTTGTTATACGTCAGAGGGTGGACATCATGGTGTAGCCATAGATAATGAGGCCATAATCAATAACTGACACCACAGAGCTCTGGACGGCAATCTTCAGGGCCTCTCAGGTGAGGTGCTGCCTGTGCTTGTACAGTAATCCAAGGCATGTGTTGGCAGCTTTAGCCACGCTGTCAATGTGAGCCATAAAGGAGAGATTAAGGTCAAGCAGAATCCCTAGGTATTTGAATGAGTAAACTTGTTTGAGGACAGTTCCCTGTTTGGTGGAGATGGCAAGGGGGTGTTGCTTATAACGGTTATGTGAACTGCAGAATAGCAATGAATTGGTTTTCTTGTGATTGAGGACTAGTTTATGATTGGAGAACCATGTTTCAATGGCACTGAATCTGAGTTTGAGGCTGTGTTGTAGTGGTGAAAGGTCCTTATGTGAAGAAAAGACAACAGCATCATCTGCATACAGGATGATTTGTTCTGAACAGGATTGGGTAGGAAGTTTAAAAAGAGTCTGAAAAGGAGATGGCCCAGTATGGACCCCTGAGGGACTCCGGAGTGGACAGGCAAGGTGTCCGAGATAGCATTGGCAATTTTTACTCTTTGAGAGCGGTTGTCAAGGAAGCTTCTGAACCAGCAGGCTGAGTCCGGTGTGAGGCCAGCAAGGAGTAGCTGGTCATACAGCAGCCAATGATGGACTTTGTCAAATGTCTTTGAGAGGTCGATGAAGATAGGCCCAGTAAGAAGACCTTTATCAAGGGAACTATGCACTGCACCAGTAAATTCAGGAAGTACAATGGTGGTACTATGCCCTTTTCTAAAACCATGCTGTTGTGTGCACAGAATATTATATTTGTCCAAATAATCAGTGAGCTGGTCTGCAACAATACGCTCTAGGGCCTTGGATAGTGGTGGCAATATGGAGATCGGGTGGTTGTTAGAGTGGCAGGTCTTATCCCACCTTTTGTGGACCAGGGTCACAGTGGCAGTTTCTCATATTTCAGGAAATGTACTGGTGTGGAGAGAGAGGTTAAGAATTTTAGTTAGGGGACTGAGGACCTCGTCAAGTATAAGCGATAGCTGCTTAAGGTCCAGGGTGTCACTGCTGATTCTGGAAGTGGAGATGGCTGAGGCGATGTGGCGGTGAGCTTCATTCATCTTAATCTCCCTGAAGTAAAAATGAGGGTGGTTTGACAGAGTGCAGGGTGTGTTAGAGGGGGTGTAACAGACTGTGAAGAAATCAGGTGGTAGAACAGTATTGAGGTCAGTAAAAGCCACGTTAAAGGTATTTGCAGTGACATGGGATCAAGGGTAGTGGACCCTTCAACCATTAACATTGCCGAAGGGGACTTTGATTGTTTCCCAGTAATGTCCTTGATATTGTCCCAGAAAGCACAACTATTTCCCCAGGTGTTGGTGAGGACGTCCTTATAATAAAAGCTTTTCGTGAGACCCCCCACAGTAATTGCCTTATGTCTGTCCCATGCATTCTTGAACTCTCCCACAGTTTTAGACCCCACAACCTCCTCAGGAAGGCGGTCCCATGCATTATGGGCATGTTTGTATTTTTGGATGTCAGATTGTTTGCCTGTGGCTTTAGCCACTGCCCACAGGTGGTCCCTAGATTTCAGCTGGGAAAGGAGCTCTGCAGTTATTCAAGGGTTACAGAGGGCTTTTGTTTTCCATTTTTTTGAAGGAGAGAAGAGGTCACAGGCCTTATTGAAGGCAGTGATGAAGTAGCAGAGGGCTAAGTTAACATCTGACACCTTGTAGATGGGCAGCCAGTCTTGCAAGGATAGGTACTGTTTGAGATGGGTAAGTTGACCATGGGGGAGGACTCTGCTGGTAATGATTATAGGGGGTGGCTTTAGAAATTTATTAGACAATTCATATATAACCGGGGAGTGGTCACTGAGAGAGTCTGGGAGAATGGAGGTACAAGAGATCCTGGTAGGGTGATTGGTGAGAACACAGTCCAGCAGGGTACTGGTGCCAGTTTTGTAATTTATCCAAGTTGGTGTGGTGACTAATTGTGTAAGGTTGGCAGCTGCAAGGGCATCCTTATGAGTATAGACATCAGATGTGAGCCAGTACCGTGCTTTGATTCAGCTAGTCTATGCAATGGCAATTCATGTATATGTTTTGGCCCATGAAACACCCTTATCTAGTTAATGCATTTGTAGCTGTAGTGACTCTGCCAGTACTTGTTATAATAGCAATAAGGCTTGACCAGGGGTTAAACTAACAGTCAGTTAATCACCCCCTAGGGGCAATATGGCATTCAGCTGCACCTTGTGTCACATTGCACCCCTTAGTGGTGATTAACAGACTGTTACTCTAACCCCTGGCCATGCCTTATTGCTTAAATATAAAAGGCTTGGAATGGGTTCACTGATGATTGTGTTTGCATCTTGAAGGGAGATCTACAAGATATACCCAATTTTATTAATTGGTTGAATAGTAATGATTTGAATTTGAAACTCTCCCCCAGTGCAATTAGGGAAAAGTTGCTATTCTTAGACATAGAGTTTCTTACAGTCCCAAGGGAACCTATACACACCAAATGTTAAGAAAAAACACTGCCACAAATTCATTACTTAGGGCTAATAGTGCTCACCTCCATAAGTTGAAGGAATCTATTCTGTATAACCAAATGGTTAGATAGCAAAAGGACTGTACAACTGAAGAGGATTTTCTTTCTCAAACATCTGAATTAAAGGCTAGATTCCTTGAAAGAGGTTATAGCAAAGATTTATTGATGAAATCTAAAATGAGAGCACTAAGTCTTGATAGAGAACATTTATTACACAAAGGTGAAAACTCATCATTTATTAAAGACTATGACTTTGGGCCAGTTACTTTTATTACAGAATTTTACAATGTAGCAGGCAGAATAGGAAACATAGTTCACTATAACTGGCCTATCCTCATTAGAGATGGGTGAAGTTGAAAACTTTGCTCTACAAATTAATCTGTGAATTTAAAGCAATTATTGGATAAATTTGTAGGTGTCAAGCACAAAGTTTCATCTGTGAAGTGCAGAATCTTGCCAGTGAAGTGTGTAAGTTTACCAGTGAAGAGTGGAATTCCACCATTCATGGTGAAATTCTACAAAAACCCCCAGCAAAGTCACAGAAGTGAATTCTGAGCCAATTAGCAAACATTTGCAGATTGCTCCTCGAAGGTGAATTTGCTGATTTCACTGGAACTTCGCAGGCAAATTTAAATTTCCCAACATCTCTAACCCTCATGACATAAACAATAGTGAAGTAGGAACAGCAGCAGGGTTCAAACCTAGAGCATCTTTTAAAAGAGCTACCAATCTGAGAGATCGACTTGTCCACAGCCAGCTACCCAAAGTTCCATCTATACCCAGGGAAAATTGGCTACCAGTAAGACCAATGGCTTTCACAAATGTAAGAGGTGCAACATACGTAATGCACAACCAGGTGGTAACTTTTCACACCCCAAGGAAAGCACCATAGAGGTTGAAGTGCAGCAATGCATCACTTGTGACACCCCATTCTCAGTTTATGTTCTTTGGTGCCCTTGTAATTTAATATATGCAGGCAGGATAGTGAGTCCATTAAAACAAGGGATACAAGAGCATATTACATCAATACAAAACAATAGTTAGGACACTGCAGTGGGGTACATTTCATAGAAATGCATGGCTCAAACCTGGTAGTCCATGACCATAGTGACCAAGATTGAGTGCCAGAAAAACAGTGACTCAATCTCAGCGACTGTGATCATGGCTACCTAGCGAGGAGGGTGACCGGATACTGCAGTTAGTGAAAACTGTGACAGGAACTCGCACGTATACAAGTGGGAGGGAGAGACACAGGGGAGGGATGGCATCTGGGAGGGGTTGCGGTGAGCAGCTGCCAAGCTGAATCACTGGCATTGTGGGGAGGGTGGTCGGCTGGGAGTCATGGGGTACCAGGTTCTGGTCCGGCATGGTGCAGGTTTTTTTTTTGCCGCATGACAGCATGTATTGCCTCAAGTTCCTCCCCCTAACATGCACCTCCGTGGAGTTGAGAATCCATAAGTGTGGGGGTGTGGGTGCCATTTTGCAGTGCACTGCCAGTGTGCAATACTATAATTATTTTTTGGCGATGTACACTCTCCATAATAGCGATCGCTGTTGTTTGATCGTTATCATGACATGGAACCCTTTAACCCAGAGGTCATCAAATTTATGGGCGTTGAGCCTATAAAGGCTCTCTTTATGGGAGAAGATAGGACTATTTGTCTGTTAAGAAAAGAAAGTTTTGGGATTTTTACATTGAAGAGCATACAGTCTCTTGGATTCAATGATCAATGGGACATTAAACCCTTTTTATGCCGAAACTCTGGTATGCATTTTCTTATAATGCTGTTGTGTACAACTTGTATATAACACTGTGTTTATTTTTTAATCTCTTGCAGGTGCTACTCTCTCTTTCTCTGTCTGACATGTTGGAATTGCATCAAGAGGATCCTTGTGGGCACCTTGTTTTGCTTTTTATTTTGTTACTTTTTACTTTCCCTTCCCCCATTTCTTTTGTGAGTTCCCTTCCTCGTTGTTTGCTTTTCCACTCTGCTCCAGTTACATACACAATTACTATTTATTTTCTGAGCATGGGATCACAGCTGTTGTCCTTCCTTCTATCTGGGTATTGTTCATTTTTTGTTATGTTGATTCTGTATATAAATAAGTATAAAAATAAGTGAATTCCTCACCTGCAGTGAGCGCATAGTCTATAGCTCCTACCTGTTTTGGGGCACTTATATACTAAAGGATATCTGCAGACCAATTGAATTTGTTGAACCTGTCTGATTCAATTCATGCATTTGCTAACTGTAATATTTTAATATTCTTGAGCTGTATTATGTAAACTGACATGTGACGTCTGCATGCAACAGTCCCTGATGAAGAGTTAGATACTCAAAGCACCAGGGCAGTTGTGGCAAGCAGCTTGTTCTGCACCTTTACTTTGGATTTTTTCATTTGCAATAAAGCTGTTATTCATACTCCTTGATCCAAAGTTTTAAGTCTTCTCCTGGGGTGTGGCTACCTTTTTTGTTTTGTGAAATATTCAGGCTGGCTGCCTGTTGTTATTACACCAGCCCCTTACCTAAGTTTGCGGTCAGACCTTTTGGATTTTCTGTTCAGACTTGGTGTGCCAAGTTGTCCTTATCTGCTGTCAAATTCTGCATTTCTGTATTTTGACACAGTCTTCATAGCTGGTTCAGCAGAGAGGGTTGGAAGGGAAGGAGGGGAGCAGAGGGGAAAGAATTTAGAGTTAGTAAACCACCAACAGCTGGACAATAACATAGTGTCATGCAGTACATACAGTTACAGCTTCAACCATCAGGAGTGCAGTCTTTTTTTTTTAAATAGTAAATTTTTATTTTGAAAGGAATACATAATAAAACTCTTAACACAAAATAATACAAAGAGTATGAAGAGTGTCTACCTGATCTGTTATACCTAAGGGGAACAGGCAGGTATATAATAGTGTTGATACTAAGAATTATACCAAAAAGTCAGTTATAGCATTGAAAACTACATGCAGCAAGAAAAGAAACCAAGAATCAGCTGTAATAACTATAAAATTAGACAGTTATTAGCAGAACATTCAACATCACTCACCTATGTGATAAAGCGCCTTAGTGTGTCTCATGTGGCAAATCATTTTCTGTATTCATAATGTCTCTAGGATCAAGTTATGCCATTCCTGATGGGTAGTTACTACCTCATCATTTTAGTGCTTAAGAACACATTTTCTCACTGTTGCTGAGATGAGTGAAATACAGTATCTCCTCTGGCCGAAGACAGAGTCTAGATTGAGTCCTAACAAACAAATTTGGGATGTAAAAGCATCTTCCAATCCCAGTAGAGGATCCAATTGAGTCTAAATCTCATCCCAAAGGGATTATGCTTTGTGTAAATCCAAGAGGATATGCTTCAGTATGTTCCTATCTTACATCTGGAACATAAGTCAGAGTTAAGTTTTCCCATTTTATAGAATTTAACAGGGGCATAGTAAAGGCTATGATTGATTTTGTACTGCATTAACCTTAGGCCAACAAATTTGATAAACTTGTAGACTCATTTCCACATAGTACATATTTTATCTGAAGTGGCCATCTCTGGGAATCTGGACTACCCATATGAACAGGTGGCATTGTCGGTGGTGAGGGACAGGAGCTTTTTGTAAATTAAGGAAGTGGCATGACATTGCTGTACCAAAGTCCCCAGCTCATCCCACTTGCCAAAATTTCCAGTCTGCCAGGGTCTGAGGCCAAGGGCAGTGGTAAACATGTGTTGTAGCTGGAGAAAGAGGAAGACTGGTATGTGACCAGGACTCGCAATTGGTGCTATGCAGCAAACAAAAAACAGCCTATGCACCTCATAAATCTGACATGTAGGCACTCCCCAGCCAGTGCACCCCCTGCATGTGATGCACATATGGGACATGCATCCCATATGCAGCTGAGCCCCTGACTGCCCTGACTGGCAGTGGAACTCCACGGGGGCTGGAGTGGGAAGCATGCCTGCACTCCAT
Source organism: Neoceratodus forsteri (assembly GCA_016271365.2). Classification (NCBI taxonomy): domain Eukaryota; kingdom Metazoa; phylum Chordata; order Ceratodontiformes; family Ceratodontidae; genus Neoceratodus; species Neoceratodus forsteri. The sequence goes on along the minus strand of CM028135.1, from coordinate 846,859,523 downwards.
GCCATTCACAAAGATGTGAAGTGCTGGGTGCAGGGGGCACATGCTATAATGGGTAACACCCAGTCTTGAGGGATATCCAGCCCCCCAGGATGCTGCTGCCAGCTGCGGTGAAGCCGGTGGGGCACAGCAGACCCCCTGAACAAACCACCACAGTTCATGGGGACCACAAGATGGGCTGGAGGTGGCCAACCAGGCACCTGCCTGTCCCTGTGCTGCTGGTGCACAGCATGCTATCTGCCATCTTGGGCACCCCACAGGCGCAAGGGATCCTGTAGTGTACCGGGTTCAGACATCCCATTGGATGCCCAACTGGTCTTTGGAACAGTACTCTATGCACCTGCGTGCTGGGGCAGGGCTGCAGATGGGAGCTGCATGGTGGCCAATGTCTGTGACTATGGCCACCACACATCCATCTGCAGGAGCGGAGCCGTGCAGGTGGGGTATGTGCCAAAGGTGTGTACATTATGCCAATTCATGAAAAACACCCAATATGTTTAAATATATTGTAAGTTACTAGGCCATCCCCAACTTGTACCATGTTGAGGTTGTCTAACTTGACAGTACCCAGAAAGTTTGCAGGAAAGGTTTTATGCTGGGTCTTGAAGTTTGGATTCCCAGTTAAGGGAGCCACCAGGTGATGGCAGGAGTTAGTGCCCAGCAGCCTATGGAGTTGTTTGCTAACCAGGACTAAGGTACCAATGGGTGTGGCTTTCAAGTGATATGGGAGCTTATTGTAGGGGATTTTAAGGATAGCTTGGACATTTATGCCTGCTTTTCAATACAGATTTACTTCCATTACCTTCAACTGGGGAAGGAAGTCTAGTGCATCTGCTTGCTCTGTGCATTTCCTCCACCATAGAAATTGATTTATGTAGAGGGCAAGATAGTATAGTCTGAAGTCAGGGACCTTAAAGCACCCCTGTTCTTTAAGAACAGTTAGTTTGTGGCAGGCTCTGCTTGGGGGTTTGCCATTCCAAAGAAAAGAGGAAAGGGCAGATTTAAGGTGAAGGGACCAGTTATTTGGTAGCATGCAGTTTATCATCCCAAGGGACTATAACATTCTGGGAAGGACATTTATTTTAATAATGTTGATTCTGGCCCAGAGAGTAAGTGGGATAGAAATCCAACTTTTCAAATATTGTTCAAGTCAAGTAAGGAGAGAGTCCAGATGTTTGGAGACCACAGTTTCTTGCTTTGAGCAATAAAGATGCTCAAATATTTAAGTGATTCAGGGCACCATGTACCCCCCGGCCCCATTGCATTACTTGCTGTTTGAAAGTGTGGTGGTTAAGAGGCATAATGCAGGTTTTGGAGAGGTTCAGCTATACCCAGAAACCCACCTAAATTCCTGAAGCAAGTGAAGAGCAGTTGGAATTGACTGGGTTGGGTCTTCAAGATGAAGAAGCACATCATCAGCATAAGTGGAAATCTTATACCTGTGATCTCCTACAGTGACACCCTTTATATTATCCTCAGACAGGATCCTTCTTGCCAGGGGTTCTAAATGCAGGTTGAAGAGGAACGGAGATGGGGGCAACTCTGTCCAGTGCCTTTTTGTAGTTCAAATAGGGAGGAAAGAACACCATTGCTGAATATCCTTGTTTATGGGTGAGAGTATAACAGTTTGACCCAGTATATGAATGAGAAGAGAAAGACAAATTTATTTAAGATCTCAAAGATGAAAGACCATGATACTATATCAAAAGCTTTCTCTGCATCCAGGGAGAGCAAAACAGCTGGAAGTTGTGAGTCCCTGGATGCAGAGACCATATGGGATAATTTCCAAAGATGATCAGTGGCAAGTCTGCCTTGCATGAAGCCCACCTGTTGTGGACCAGTCAAGGAGCTGTATACAGCATTTACACTAGTAGCTAGGATATTAGCTAAAATTTTTAAGTCAATGTTTAAGAGCAAGATAGTTCTAAAACTGTCCATTTGTGTCGAGTCTTTGTCAGGTTTAGGGAGTAAAGTTATGAGGGCTGCCTGCAAGGATGGATCTAAGTCTTCCTTTGATTTGGCTTTGTTAAAGAGTAGTGCGAGGAGATTGAAAAAATCCTGAGCCAAGGCTTTATAAAAGTTTGGGGAAAACCCATCTGGGTTGGGTGCTTTATCAAGTGGGAGGGAGGCTATGGCCTGTTTTACGCTATGGCCTGTTTTACTTCATGCTGAGATATGGAGGCACCCAGTTTAACTAGAAGTTCTGGTGGAAACTTAAGCAGATTTTCCTTGTGGATGAACTGCTGGATCTCAGGGACACTCACTGGTGTTTTCTTAGCATAGAGTTCAGAGTAAAATTCACCATCGACCATTGCAATATCTCTTGGATTGGTTAGGGATTGGCCAGTTTTGGATGTGATTGATTTTAATGGTTTTGTTGGTGTCCCGTGATATGGGCTAGTCAAACTGAGTGAACTCAGTTTGACCACCTGTCTAAAGAGTGAGTACGGAAGGATATCAAATGTTGAAAGAGCGAATACAGGGGAACAATAACCGTGATGGGATGACAGAGCGATGGTAGGAGGGGGCTGGCATAAAAGAGGATATAGGATGTAGTTTGACAGGAAGATCCCAGCTGACCATCTGGTGAGATGGAGGTAGCGTATAGCTGCAGTGCAGGAGGCCTGGGTTCTGGGCTGGCTAGGGGTGCATGTAAAATTGTGGTCGGTACTTAAAGTTTTTTTTGCTCCCACTTATGTTAACCTTTACTGGGGTCTATGGGAAAAGCAATATATCTATGATGAAAATGTTAATCTATTTTTTAAAAAGGTGGATCTCTGGCAGCAAATTTTAGAAACATAGAAACATAGTCTTTGATGGCAGATAAGGACCACTTGGCCTTCCTAGTCTGCCCATTTCCCTACCTACTGGATACGTTGCAGATCCTAGTTAACCAACAGCCTATTTCTTCCTACCCCCCACAAGAATTGCCTTATGTCTGTCCCATGCATTCTTGAACTCTCCCACAGTTTTAGACCCCACAACCTCCTCAGGAAGGTGGTTCCAGGCATCCACCACCCTATCTGTGAAAAAATACTTCCTCACATTACCCCTGAGATGTCCCCCCTGTATCTTCAAATTGTGTTTCTTTGTTCTTGCACATCTCTTTTTTTGAAAGATGCTACCCTCTTGAACTTTGTTGATTCCACTGAGATATTTAAAAGTTTCAATCATGTCCCCTCCCTCCTTTTCTCAAGGGTATGCATAGTAAGCTCCTTTAGTCTCTCCTTGTATGGCTTCTCTTGCAGAATCTGCACTATTTTAGTTGCCCTCCTCAGGACTGCCTCCATCCTGTCTATGTCCTTGCAAAGATGGAGTCTCCAGAACTGGATGCAGTACTCCAGATGGAGTCTCACCAACTGTTTGTACAGAGGGATAACAACTTCCTGTTTTCTACTAGTGATGCCTCTACCTATACATCCCAGTATCCCCCAGCCCTCCCTACTGCCTTCTCACATTGCTTGCTAACCTTAAGGTAATCTGATATGATTACCCCCCAGGTCCCTTTTCATTTTTGTTGCTGTTACTACCTCTCCCCCATTGTGTACTCTTTCCCAGGGTTTTTGTTTCCCAGGTGCATTCTTTGCACTTCCTTGCATTGAATCCAAGGTCCCATACTTGTGACCATTCTTCCAACCTTGCCAAGTCCATTCTCATACTTTCCACTCCTCCCCCCGTGCATCAATCCTGTTGCAGATCTTTGTGTCATCTGCAAAGAGGCATACTTTTCTTTCCAGTCCCTCTGCAATGTCACTTATAAAGACATTAAAAAGGACTGGACCCAGTACTGATCCCTGCAGTACCCCACTGGTAACCCTCTCTTCTTCAGAGTGGACTCCTTTTGCTATTACCTTCTGTGTTCTGTTGTCCAGCCAATGTTTAACCAAGGCTACCACCCTGGGACCCACTCCCAGGCTGGCTAATTTGTTTATTAATCTTTTGTGTGTGACTGTGTCAAATGTCTTGCTAAAGTCTAGGTAGACCATGTCCACAGCCCCTCCCTGGTCTACTACTTTGGTCACCCAGTCAAAGAAATTGATTAGATTCATCTGACATGACCTTCCCACTGTGAATCCATGGTTCCTTGGGCCCTCTGCCCCACTGGCCACTAGGTACTCAACAATTTTTTCCTTCAGAAGTGTTTCCATCATGTTCTCTACCACAGAGGTTAAACTGACAGGTCTGTAGTTTCCTACCTCTGTCTTGCTTCCACTTTTGTGAAGGGAATCATATCCACCCTCCTCTAGTCCTCAGGTACCACTCCATCCTCCCATGATTTGTTAAAAAGGGTAGTCAGTGGTGTCACTAGTTCTCCCCTTAATTCTTTTAGAATTTGGGGGTGAATCCCATCAGGCCTCATTGCTTTGTCCACTTTCTGTTTTAGGAGTTCTTTCAGAACACTTTCTTCTGTGAAAGGATTGGGATTGACCCCCCTTTCCACAGTGATTCTGTTAATTGGATTAGGTACCTCCCCCTCCTCCTCTTTTGAGAATACTGAGCAGAAGTATTCGTTCTGTATCCCTGCTTTTTCCCTGTCCCCCTCTGACCACCCACGTCTGCTCTATTCAGCCTCACTCTCCCTCCTGTTTTGTCTTAAAGTACCTGGAGGTCTATTTCCAGCTCCTGACCTGTGAGGCAGCCAAAAGCTGTGAGACAGGCAACAGCTGTCTGTTTTTTTGGACAAAATAGTATTAAATATACTAGTTTGGACAATTTTACTAGTCCTTTTAAGGGCTGGATTAATATTGGTGTCATCCCTGCTTGGGCTATGTTACAATAGGGGTTAAATCCTCTGCAAGCAAAGCTAATTTTGTAGTCAAGGATGCCTGGCTGTTGTTAGGAGACTTCTGGGGTCCGGCATACAAAACTGCTTTCATGATGTGACGGAAGCAACATGACGAGCCTGAGAGGCAGCCAGCATGAGATGCGCATGTCAGCGTGTCTAGCAGGGTCTTGCAGGTCTTCAGGTAGTTTGCTGTCTAATTTCAAAGGTAAATTACTGTTTGTTTTGTCAGTGTGTAGTTCGATCATTTGAGACTTTATATAATATTTGGAAAATGGATAAGAATAATGAAACTTCACACATGTTGCTATATACACTCAACACTGGAAACATTCTTTATCTCTGCTCGGTATGTGGGCATGTTCTATGTAACATGCCTGCCAACAGTAATTGTGAGATTGGATCTAATTGTTTAAATTGTTTGTCAATAGAAACTATGAAAAAGGATTTAGAAGCTGTTATTAATGAGCTAAAAGCTGTAAAAGAAATAAATGAATTAGAAAACTACATTGACAACATGGTTAGAAATATACCAAGCATTCCATCTATGTTACCTCAGAGTTGTGACACTATGCAACTATATGAGAGTCCAGCTGTAGTTAATTGTTCTAACACATATTTGGGTGTGTTAACTTCACAAACTAGTACTAACTGCCTTGAGGATTCTGTAGTACCTACTGTTAGTAAGGAAAATGTTAACTTACTTCAAAAATCTTTAAATAAGAGAATGAGAGATATACAGGCTGATCAGTGTGAAGATGGGTGGGAGAATGTCTCAAAATGGAAATACAAGAAAGGTAGACATGCTGAGTTTCCAAAATCCATTCCAGCAAAAGATAACTTGGAAGTGAATCCTAATAAGGACAATCTCATTTCTAAAAACAGATATTTTTGTCTGTCAAATAACCAAATGGAACAGGAAGTCTGTGAAAATTCCAACCCAAATAACCTTCCAGTCATTATTATTGGTGACTCTATAGTAAAATATATTGACTCATATATTTTGGACTCTGAAAGTAAGATATCATTTTTTTCCTTTCCTGGAGCTAGAATTCAGGATTTAGCTGATAGAATAGATTCTCTTATTCCCTACCCAGCAAATGTTATTTTGCATGTAGGAACAAATGATGTTGGATACACTCATGAAAAGGACATTTGGTTTGAATTAATTCAGTTGGGAAATAAAATTAAAGAAAGAGACTGTAATGTGTATATTTCCGGTATATTACCAATACCGAGGGCTAAAAATGAAAAAAAAAAACATACTATTGAAAGGATTAATGTTAGACTTGCAAATTGGTGTCCATTAAGCACTTTAACATTTATTGATCACTGGTTAAACTTTATTTCTAACCCCCGCCGATTTGCAAAAGATGGTTTACATTTAAATAGGTTGGGAGCAATTGAATTGTGTACTGCATTTAGGTTTTACTTTTCATCTATAACTTTAAACTAAAATCTATGGGGGAGAATAATAAAACTGACATTTTTCATTTGCAATCATCTTCAGATAATGTAGTTAATAAAAAACATGTTTTGAAATTTATGTTATTAAACACACGTAGTTTGATAAATAAAACAAATGAATTATATCTAAGAGTTAATATTGAAAAACCTGATGTCATCGGAATTACAGAAACATGGTGGACCGATGATCAAGTCTGGGAAACTCATATTCCTGGTTACTCTCTATTTTTCCTTAATAGGCAAAAACGAAGAGGTGGAGGGGTAGCAATTTTTATTATTTCATTAGCAGGTGCATCTGATGTTTCACAAAAAATTAAAAAAGTGGACTCATTGGTGGAGTCTACTTGGTTAAGGATTAAACAGTTAAATTCTGATTTATTGCTGGGTCTATGTTATAAACCACCAGATTCGAAACCAGAAGTCCTTAATGATATTATTGAGGAAATGTCTACTGCAGCTGATTTAGGCTCTATTTTGTTTATGGGAGATCTAAATATGAATGATATAGACTGGATAAATAATTCAGCCAAAACCAAGGCATCACATTTTTTTTTTAAATTCATTCTTAGAACTAAATTTGGGTCAGTATGTTCTTTTCCCAACCTGTGAATCTAATATTTTAGATATTGTATTAGGTAGTGAACTGACTGTAGTATGTAATTGCCATCCCTTGGCTCCATTCGGAAACAGTGACCACTGCACAATTGTTTTTAAAACTAATTTGTTTCATGAAGAAATAAATAATATTACTAAAGTTTTTGCTTTCCATAAAACCAATCATAAAGCATTAAATGATTACCTGGCTGCTATTGATTGGTGTACTATGCTAAAAAATAAAAATATTACTGAAATGTGGAATATCTTTTCTAGAACAATTATGAGTGCAACTGTTAAATTTATTCCAAAAGTTTAAGCCAGCCTGATGGCGCAGCTGTTGGATTTCCGCTTGTGATGCCGGTGACCCAGGTTCGGGAAAGGACCCGGGTCACGGAGAATACTAGGGGGTAGAAGGTTGAGCATCCTTGGACAGCTCTCCTTCTCTGGGGGAAGGGCAGGGTAGCACTCAGCGTGTGAGCGGCACCTAGCGGAGGCTGGGTGGCCACACCACATTGACGCTCAGCAGTGCGTCAGGATGGGGCAGAAGCAGGTCGTCATTGCACGTCCCCATCCTGCTTAAAGGGGGTCATAATCCCAAACCTTGCTGTCTTCATGGTGCTCTGCCCCCGGGTGCCCTGATTAGCCTCCAGAGCTGATCACCCGACTAGATACAGGTACAGTGGCTCTGATATAGGGGGTCAGTGCCGTGGCCCCGGTCTCTGGGGGGAAAGCCAGGGATAACCGAAGGGATGCGGTCATGTCCAGAGGTGGGGGCAATGGGGGTCTGTGACCAGAGCAGATAGTACTGACGGAAGTAGTAGGGGCAAAAAGAGATAATTAAAAAAAATATATATTCTGAAAGTTGCTAAGGAGAAATTGAATCATCAACCAAAATGGCTTAATATGAAATTACATAAGTTAATAAAAAGGAAAAATAAAATCTATAAAAAGTTCAGATTTAACAATTGTAATAGAAATCTAAATGCTTTCAGAAAAATTCAAAAATTATGTAAAAAAGAAATCAGAAAGTCAAAATTATCAATGGAAACAGCGTTAGCAAAAAAAGCACAAAAAGGGGATAATAAGTTATTATTTAGTTACATTAATTCATTAAAAAAACAAACATGCAAAGTAGGTCCCATTATATCTGGTTCTGAAACTTTTACACACCCTAATGATATGGCAAATGTTTTTAACTCTCAGTTTTGTGAAGCCTTTTCTAATAATAATGAAAGTAGTACAACTGAATTTGAGGTCCATCCTTCTCATATAGCTGACATTTCACTAGAAATGATTAAGTCTAAATTAGATGAAGTTAAGAGAGGATCTTCAGCTGGCCCAGATGGAATTTCTGGGGATCTAATCCATTTATTGAAAGTTCATCTCTGTATTCCCTTAAAAATCATTTTTGATACTAGTTTAAATACTGGATTGGTTCCAGTTGGATGGAAAATGGCTAATGTAATTCCTTCATTTAAAAAAGGAATAAAAAGTAATCCAGTCAATTATCGTCCGATCAGTTTGACATCAATTTGTTGTAAACTCTTAGAACGTATTATTAAGGATGATTTAACATCAGTAGTCTCTAGTATAGATGAAACTCAGCATGGATTTGTTAAAGGTAGATCATGTATAACGGATTTGCTGTGTTTCTATGATAATATTAGTCAAAACCTAGATGTGGGTGTTCCATGTGATGTCATTGTTTTGGATTTTAGGAAGGCTTTTGATTCCATTCCACACTGGGCCTTGATAAAAAAGTTACAGATATTCAACATTAATCCGATCTATGTTAGATGGATTTCGAATTGGTTATTAAGTAGAAAACAGAGAGTTATGATTGATGGTCATTTTAGTGATTGGAAAGATGTAAAAAGTGGTGTTCCTCAGGGATCTGTTTTGGCCCCCTTAATTTTTCAGGTCTTTGTATCTGATTTATCCATCAATATTGATAGTACCATAATCAAATATGAAGATGATTGCAAAATCTGTAATATTTGTGAAAATGAAGATGATGGTGTGGTTATTCAGAAAGACTTAAAAACGCTTGAAATGTGGTCAAAAATGTGGAATCTCACTTTTAATACATCAAAGTGCAGCGTTTTACACTTTAGGAAAAAGAACTTAAGATATCAGTATTATCTGTATGACAAGTTATCAACTAGTAAAGATAGTGAAAAAGATCTTGGTGTAACTATTGATATTGAGCTGTCTTTTGATTCCCATATCACTAATACTATAAAAAAAGCAAATAAGATTTGGTGGGCCATTCGTCATAATATGACTTCAAAAAATCCAGATGTGCTTCTACCTTTATATCGTGCATATGTTAGACCTCATCTGGATTTTGGTTCCCAGTTGTGGAGTCCATATAAAAAGAAGGATGTGGCTAGATTGGAGAAAGTACAGAGAAGGATAACTAAATATTTAGTATCTTCTAAAACAATTTCATATATGGACAGATTCGTGACATTTGATTTAATGTCACTTGAAGAAAGAAGAATGAGAGGTGATTTATTACTCTTATAGGATCTACATAATGACGAATATTTATTTGTACACAGTGGTCTTGATTACAAACAAATTAAGATTGATATTAGAGGCCATCCGCTTCAACTATCTAGTAACAAATATTGTACTAATAAAAGAGCTTACTTCTTTTCTCAAAGGGTAGTTTCATTATGGAATAAATTACCAACTAGAGTTGTAGTTAGTGACAATAAATTAACTTTAAAAAATAGACTTGATGCTCTTAGGAATCTAAATAAATTCCCAAAAAGTTAATTGTAGATGTGAGGCCAATATTGGCATTTCTTGCTTTTGTGCCTCTTACAGTATCTTAGTATGTATCTTAGTATTTGTCTTTCTACACTCCCCAATGTACCTATAAAAGCTTTTACCCCCCCCATAACTGAGTTGGCTACCTTATCCTCAGTTTGTGCCTTTGCTATTCTGACTGCTTTACCTGCTTCCTTCTGCTTTAACTGGTACAGTTCTCTGTCCTGCTTCTTCTGTGTTTCCTTATACTTCCTAAATGCTATCCTTTTCTCTCTAACCTTCCCCGCCACCTCTTTTGAGAACCATAGTGGCTTTTTCTTTCATTTTGGTTTATTTGCTTCACACAAAGGCTTTTGCCTCTGTCGTGGCAGTTTTGATATTTCCCCATTGTTGCTCCACCCCTCCTTCTTGCCTGTTTGCTAATGCTTTTCTAAGGCACTCTCCCATTTTGACAAAGTCAGCCCTCATGAAGTCCAGTACCCTCACTTTTGTATGGCTTGACTCTGCAACTGAGTTTATTGTGGACCACACTGTTTGGTGGTCACTTATTCCTAGATGGCTACTCACTTCTATATCTGAGATCATATTACTGTCTCCATTTGTGAGTATGATGTCTAAGATTTCTCCCTCTTGAGTGGGTTCCAGCACTAGCTGCCTGAGGCATGCCCCCCCCCATAGGGCATTGAGAATGACCCTGCTCTTGGATGTGGCTGCAGCAAAGGTGCTCCAGTCAACATCTGGCATATCCAGGTCCCCCATCAACAATATCTCTCCTTTCTCTGCCATTCTAAGAATGCCTTCTATCATGACCTTGTCCATGCCTTCCCCCTGAGATGGGGGTTTGTATACAATCCCTGTGCAGATTGTGGTGCCATTTCCAGTCTCCAGGGTGACCCATAGTGCCTTCTTTCCTCTTTGTTTACTGTTTTGTTCTGTTTCTTTTATCCCTTCCCTCATATAGAGAGCTTCTCCTCCTCCTCTTCTCCCCCTCCGTCTCTCCTGTAGGTTGTTTACCCTGATATGTTAAAATCCTAGTCGTGGTTTTCTGTGTACCATGTTTCTGTGCCTGCCACAATATCCAGGCATCCCTCTTCCATCAAGGCCTCCATTTCTTGATGGCCTTACCCCTTTTTGCCCCATCCCTGTCCTTACTGCCTTTGTCATTTTCTCCATTTACCCCTGCCCTTCTCCCCATTGATGTCTATATCTTGGTGTTTACCTCACTAACTACCCTGATATTTGGGGTGGGCTAGGATTTCTCTGCTCCTTTCTAGTGCCTCCCCCCTTGGCTAGTTTAAATGCTTGCCAATGAAGCATTTAAACCTATCACCTAGGATCCTGGTTCCCCTCCTGGACAGATGCAGACCATCACACCAGTATAGGCCTGCATCACTCCAGGTGGACCGCCAGTCCCCAATGAAGCCAACCCCCTAAGCTCTGCACCAGTTTTTCAACCACTGATTGAATCCCATGGTGTGGAGCACCGTAGTCTCACCCATGCCATAGACAGGCAGCACCTCCAAGAAGGTTACCATGTGTGCTACTGGTATGGCAGTTAGTGAAACTGAACCTTTTGAATTTGTATCATATTTAGACACATCCAATCCAAACCTTAAGTTTACTTGGAGTATAACAAATACAATGCACATTTTTTGGATTTGGATATTTACAGGATGCCAGAAGGCACAATTGAGACAGATCTGTATAGAAAAACTATGGATCAAAATAGTATTCTTATGGCTAATAGTTGTCACCCCTACCACACCATCAGCAACATCCCTAAGTCTCAATTCAAGAGAATCTAGAGAAATTGGTCAAACCCAGAAACCTATACTCATAGGTCCCATGAAATGAGTCAGTGATTTCAGGATAGAGGTTATAATGTGGGTCTTATTAGACAAGCACAGGACCAAGTAGGCAGAATATCTAGGAATGAGCTCTTAACATATAAAACTAACACAGATTTTATGAGTGGACAGCCTATATTTGTGACAAAATTCTGTGCTAAGAGCCACATTATGAATAAATGTTGGCATATTCTGGAAGCAAGTTCTATGTCATAATGGCGACCGCCAAAAGGTGTTCGCCGTTAGGGTGACTGTACATTGTCAAAATAAATTTTGGCAATGTACCCCCCAGCGTACAGTAAAATGGCACTGGGGACTTGTATTTTAGTATTTTATGTGGGGGGCTATAACCTTCCTACAGAAGGATTCTCAACTCCAGGGTGGTGCATGTCGGGGGGGTGCAAAACCACAAAAAAACATTTGAGGGCCAGACTCAACAAAACATACTTGCACCTGGACCGAACCCAGCACCCTCACAATCCCAGCCCTGAACCCAGCCACCACACCACAGAGCCAGCTCAGCAGCTCACTGCGGCACCACCCCTCACAAACCCTCCCTCCCCTCCTGCCCCTCGCTGAGCATGCTCACTCTTCCCCATGTGAATGTACGTGTAGCAACATTCTGTTGCTATATGCATGAACTCTCCCATCTGGTGACCTTCCCTGGTGGGTAGCCCCATTGACATGTGCCATAATTGAGTCACCATTTTTGTAGATGAGCAGTCGTGGACACCTATGTCATGGGATACCCTGGAGGTAGAACCTGCTTTATCTGTGGTAGCTGCCTGGCCTCCCAAGATCACATATAAAAGAGCAACAAACATTAGAGATATGCTAGTGCACAGTTGTTTGCCAATGAATTTACCTAAAATGCATTCATGGTTACCGTCTAAATCCACAGGGTGTTTTTCCTGTGGTATATGAGTATATTTCCCCAATATTACTAAAATTAAGGAATTTAGTACAGTTAATAATAATACAATATTTCATATCAGGCAGTTTATTAACTGTAATACTAGTGGGGTGGTATATCTTGAGGCCTACAGTTGTTCATCCTTTTATGTAGGTAAAACTAAATGCCTTTTTAAGAATAGAATTGGTGAACATTTAAGTTGCATTAGACTACACGATCAACATAATTCCCTTTCATTACATATGCAGGAAAACAGAGATCAATAGACACATAGATTTAAATTTCAGGGAATAGAAAAGGTAACATTGGGTCCAAGGGGAGGTGATTTGGATTTTGTCCTATGTAAAAGAGAAGCATTTTGGATATATGAACTAGGGAGATTACATTACCCAGGTTTGAATGATGGCATTGATATCTCACTATTTTTGAGAGATACATAAATAAAATAATATTATAAAGCAAAAATTGTACAATGGCAAGAAAAAAATTTGTGAATCTGCTTGGCTGTCTGCCCTTGGCAACAGTGAGGTTGTCCCAGCACAACCTCATTGCAATTAGTACAGACAGCCACCTGACCTAATCACATTAGCATAAGTAAACAAATTGCTACTCACTGCTGACAGCTTCTGTCATGAGCTTTCTGCCTGAAGTGAACTTCACTCTTCAAGGAGGAAACTATTCAAAAAATGTCCCAGCCTAAGCCACAGCCAACACCTCCTCTTCAGAAACTGGTACTTAAATGTCTCAGAGAAAGAGTTAGATAATTAGAAACTGATCGCAATTAAGTCAGCACTCATGAGCAAACAAAGTGGGTGACTAGAGTACTCACTGACTGGCTGACAGAAAAAAATATAAACATTGACCTAAAAATCATTTCAGCAGCTAATTTGAACAAAATACTAAGAGAGTTTTATGGGAGAGTCAGAAATTCTGATGGGGAGCTGTGCAGTATATCTAGTTTAGTTGGTCTACAAGCCGGCATCAATCGTTATTTAAATAAACTGCCTCTCAGTCGGTCATTCAACATAATGCAAGACACTGACTTTCTGACTTCCATCAATGTTTTCCTTGGGCACAACAAAAATATGAGAATGCAGGGCAAAGATAAAACTAAACACCACCCACCAATATCTCCTGAACACCTGCAAGATCTCCATATCGGTGAAGCCCTAAACTCCGAAACAGCCCCAGGTCTTATCCGCCGCATGTGGCTAGAACTACAAGTTCACTTTGCTTGCAGGGGATGTGAAGGTCAGCGAGCCCTTACACCTGATGCCTTTGAAATAGTCAAAGATGATCAAGGACTAACGTATGTCACGATGACATACAATGAAAAACCAAAAAATCCTCCCAGCTATAACAAAAGAGACCAGTGCCAGCTGAGGGGAGCCATGTTCGAGATTCCCAGACATCTCCTATGTCTAGTCCAGTGTTTTGAAAACTACATCTCGAAGCTCCCCCCAGAGCCACAGCCCTCTTTCTTCACCCGCCTGCTTCTGTGCTGTACTTTGATTTATTCATGACCAGGTCCACCTTGCAAATGAGCCTTGCTCAATGGTGCCACCTGGATAAATAAAGATTTTGATTGATTTGATTGACTGATTGAAAAACCAAGAGGAATTAAACAAGTATCCTGTGTGGTACACATTGGAGCTCATGGGAGTGAATTATTTAGCCACCATGCTCCCAAAATTGTGCCACTTGCAAACCTGCCTACAACCTATACTAACCACAGTTTAAGAACCACAGCAGTCCAGATGCTCTCTGATGCCAGCCTTGAATCACACCAAATCATGGTGATCACTGGACACCAGAGCGAGTCATTACTCAGGAGTTATTGGGGTCCCAAACTCACCAATAGAAGGGAATGGAGCTGCATCCTCTCCTCATCGCACAACCAGGAAAAGAAAACAGAACCAGAAATTAAAATATCTCGACCCGGATCCTCCTCTCATGATACCACAAGTGGCGGTGAGTACCAGCCTCTGAAAACCACATCTGAAAATCAGGAAGCAACCCACAGACATCCCGAATAGCTGAGCAGAAGCAGCTTCACAATGGACACACCCAAAAACTCCTCGATATACATCCATGGAAACAGTATGTGCATCTTCAGTTTCTATAACAAATAGTTAACAATGCAACACTGCACCTGAAGTTGTTACAGAAGTTCTAAAGGACTTTAGTTCAAATAGACTTCCGATGTTAAACTTGCATACCTTCAAAGAAGTTGTTTTATTTGTTCCCATAGACTCCATATAGCATCAAACCATCCACTGTTAGAACTGACCCAAAATGGCCGCTGGGAGCAAATGAGTTAAAAATGTTTGCATAGTAAAACAACATAACATGCTTTTAAAAGTACCGATTCTATGACAGTTAAACTGTTACTTGCAAAGCAGTGTTTTAACCAATTCATTCCATTATAAAAGGAACTATTTTTTGTCTTTGAACCTTCCACCAACCTGTTTCAAATTTGTTTACAAGTAAATAAAAATATTCTAGAACACAATTTTTGTCTATCTCCTTATTTTACACACATGGCATTTGTATAATAGCAATAATGCACTCCAGGGTGTGGGTCATGCTGGGATAACCTCACTTCTGGAGTTATTGGATGCACTCAGTCTATGGCCTCGTGTCCAGCCACCCCAGGCGTGAGGTTATCCCATCACGACCCATGCCCTGTTGTGCATTATTGCTTAAATGTAAATGGTGAATAACATTAGGATAATGCACTGGTAGGTTGTTTTCATAAAAGAAAAATATTAGAAAGGGGACTATTTCATATTCTCAATTTTTGAAATTGTAGAAAACGAAATTATGCACACCCTATGCCATTCAGAAAACACTGAAAAATTAAAGAACCTATTTAAGGTATTGTTTTTCTTAAGCCTTTGTTTAAAACTATCCCCCCCATTCCTTTTTCATATTGATTAATCTGGATATTTAACATGGTAAGAACTGTTAGATCAAAAGCTGTGATTTGGGTTTTAAACTTCAAGCTTTTTGGAGTGACATGATGACTTGGATTTGTTATTAGCAAATAAGAAATTTACAGTATTCATGCTTAAAAGTATATACTTTTTTATGTGCAATGAATTTATGTACATATGAATATCTATATATTCATTTTTAATCCACTTCATTCTTAGGTGATCACAGTCTTTAATAGGTGTATGTGTGTGTTTTTCTTCACTATATAGTTATTGTAATGTTTTTGAAAATTTATATCACATAATAATGTGTATGGCTCTTTAAGAGTCCAATTTAAAATAAGGGTCACACAGTCTCAGGCACTCCCTGATGATGTGTTAAGCAAAATTGGTTGAAGGTGTTTGTTGCAGGGCTCCTGCTGGTGTCCTCGTGAAAGGTATGGTTTACTGGCACTTTATGGAATAAATAAAAAGCACTGCATTCAAGTCTGTATTTTTGTATCTTGTGTCTGCTTATTAATGAGAGTGGTGGATGGTATAGGGGATATTCTGGTTTGACATGAACTTCCCCATGTTTTTTTTATAATAACTGGTTAGTGATGATTATCACCTGTGGACAGAAGCTTTCAAACTCCACTGTACATTGGCGTGTATAATCACATGTGTATAACAGAGTTTGATTATACACATATGTGTATAATCACCCATGTATAATGGAGTTTGATTAAGCACCTTTTGCAAAAATTCTAAAATTACTGTCATGCTAGCACTACTGGCTCCTTGCACTGTCGGATTGCACTATCAACTTGACAGTGCTAACCTCACTGAAACCGCTGAGCTGGAATCTAACTTACGTGCAACTGAAGAAAGACACATTTCTCACAGAAATAATAAAAAAAAAAAAACATGGTCTACTAATGCTTGTCTATCCACCTAAGAAATGACACATTCATCACCATTTCAGCTGCCTAGTGCCCTAGAAAGACAAAAATTCACAGATCAGCAAGAACAAAGAAACACTCTAAGAAAAACCAATACCGACGTTAGGCTGTTCAACAAGTACCAGTCAGACAAACAAAATCAAAGGAACCAGTTATTACATACAAAATAATGCCTGGAAGACTGTGTATAATGAACTTTTGTATACACACACAAGTTGTGGGATGCTACATAAACCCCAAGAGCAAAGCATCACACACAGCGGTTTTACACAGTCCCCCAGGTTTTGTTTTATATAATTGCTGGGCTCTGCTTTTTCGCTGCAAGCCCAGTCTCCCACCTGCATGGAGCAAGTCACAGCCTGAGCTCCATATGGGCTGGAAGTTAAAAGTGACAGCAGGCTCTTTCACTTTTCAAATGTCTAGGCTGCAGCAGCCTGAGTGTGTGCATGGGCTCTTAGGGAAACCCGATGCATGAATGACATTATAATCAGCTGATTATAATGTCAAATTTTAACTGCATTTCCCTATGAGAAAAAAAATGAAGTCCAGCTATTATAATAAGATTTCTTAACAGAAACATAGGAAACAAACATTGGCCAATGCCAGTCATGTTTGATTGCTTGTATTTGTTGTGTAGTTGTTAGGCATATTGTGGATAACATAGCAGTTATACTTAGAAAACACATTTTAATAGTAAGATTGTCAAGACTGGGGAATTAAAAGGTTCACACATGATGTTGTTGTCTTTTTACATTGTGTCCCCAAATTTATAGATAGTTTTTTATTACCTCAGCGTAGGAGCATGATAGGTGTTATTTATCAAATCCCACATGAAATGTGATTTTGTGGAATGACTGCAAGAACAAGTTTGGGAGGGAGATATGAAAAAATGACACCTGCTATGTTCAGGAGATGGGGTAAAAAAGGACTTTGTTGAAACTGTGAGTTCAACAACAATTGCAATGTTTGGAATAAACATTGAAAAAGTTCAATACTTCTTCACAACCTTGTTGTTTTTGGAAAATCTGACCACAAATTTTCCACATAGTCTTTTTATACCCCACCACTGGAGCATGGCAGTCTTCATTTTTGAAATGTGTCATAAAATGTCATTTCATGGCACAACCGTGAAAACACTTTTTTGGTGGGATCTGACAAAATGACACCTGTCACATTCACAAGGTTGGGTAAAAAAGGCTATGTTAAAAAGTTGGGGACAAAATATAGAAAATACAAACATGGGAACCTATTCACAAAGTGATGTGTCATATATACACAGTGGATAGACTTCCCTAAGTGCCAATACCATGCATCAGGAGTCCTGTGGACCCACATGGCATTCTATGAAAGGGCACAGGCTCCACATGCAACTGATCATCTGTCTCTGCAGCTGCACATGTAGGCAGACCAAAAGAGAATGCATGCAGCATTCCTACACTACGCACCATTCTCCATGACACAGAGTGTTGGGAGAGGGGGATGCAGGTTACATGGGCAGAGGCCCTGCTGTAGCTGCTGCATGCCCCCCTGTAGTGCACCACCCCCACCACAGCAGGGAAACAGACTCAATGTATGCTACCTCAGCCCTCCAGAAATGCATAGAGGGGTGAGGGCAGCCACTAGGCACTCACAGAAACATGGAGTTTGCCAACAGAAGAGCACCAGAAGGCCCTTCTAGTCTGCCTTATTTTTCCTTGTCTATTACTACACCCGGGACCCTATTTGATCACTGGAGTCCCTCCCTCCTCCCTCCTCCTCCCTTTCCTCTAATTCTTTTTTCCAACAAAGGTTTTATTACTCCACCTTGCTGGTCTTGGGTTCTTATCAGCCCTGTCCCCACTCCTGACAGTTATCCCTTTACTTCCCACCCATCATAGAATTATACCCCTGTGGATTTCCCCCTGCAGCAGGGTAGGAAGGGGTGTGCCATCCTCCCCCCTCAGAGACATATCCAGTGTGGCCTCGGACTAAAGTGGTGGGGCAGACCATCAGAAAATGGGCAAGTCTTCATGAAGTCCATGCTTCCATTTCCCTATTTTCCCCCCTCAGCCCCTACTGTGGCATCACATCAGCATGGTGTGCATGAAGGTGGACACATCCTGCAGATCTGTGGCTCCAACCATTCTAGCTGCTTGTGCCTGCACTACCACCAGGCCTCCACCCCATTGCAGTCACGGGCAAAGATGGCATGGCCACCACTCAGGAGATGAGAGCAGTCCTTGGGATATTCGATCTTCTCCCACCCGAGACCCTCAGCAATCTGTGCTCCTTACCAAAGATGGGTCGCTGTCATAGCAGGAGGTATGGAGTTCAACACATTAGCTCCCCACACCACTGGGCCAGCTCTCTCCTCTAATTATTATCTCCATGTTACTATCCCAGGCATACTGTAAGCTCCCTCTGTCTTTGACCCCACTGTTTCTTCTGGAAGGCTGCTCCATGTGCCCCCCACTCTTTCTGAGAAGTGGCATTTCATAACATCCCTCTTAAACTGTCCCCCCAGCTTCATTGCATACCCTTGTGTTCTTGTCCTCCTCTTCTGAAATAAGCATACCTCCTGCACCTTGTCTAGCCCCATGAGGTACTTGAGGCAGTACCAGACTGAGCGGTGCCCCACAATCACCTCCTCCACATGGAGCAGTGGATCCATTCTACCACCCATTCAGGTATCTGAATGAATGACCTCCTGTCTCCACCAGTATTCCTGGTACCATGTCAATATGCTGTTTTAAAAATGCCACAGGCAAAAACCATGTGGCATGAACAGTGTGCAGTATAACAGCTACAGGGGACACAATAGCGCATGTAAGAAATGATGAGGAGCAGTAGAGCTACCCCTGTAGCTGGTGGCTGGGAGGCAGTGTTGCAGAGGATAGACTCTGCTGGATGGTGGTCCTCTGAGCAGCTGCCATGGCTCAAAGGGTAGAGCCACTGGCAGTGGAGCGCCTGTGGACTGGGGTTCTATTCCTGGTCCCAGATTGGCTGTATATTTTTTAGTTTTGTATTTAGTGTTGTGCAGTTGGCAATTCACCCCGATAAGTATCTCCTCATCCCAGAGGTGCTTTCCACCCTGGAGGTGGTTATTTTAACTTGGGGGAGATCGGGGGAATGCAGGGGAAACAGCTGCCCACTTTTCCTCAATGCCAAGAAGACTGTCTCCGTGACCTTTGGTACAAGGCAGAGACTCTCTAGGCTTCCTTCCCTACCCACTTTCCACACCCTTGATGGGACTTTACTTGAGGACACATCCTCCTTCAGGTACTTAGGTGTTTGATTGGACCAGCACCTAAACTTCTCTGGACATATTGATGTCATCCAGAAAAAAACTGCACCCCAAACTTGGTGCTCTGTTCAGGAACTGTAGTTGCATCCCTCCTACGGCTAAGCGTGAACTTGTTCAGAAGATGATACTGCCCATTTTCAACTACTGTGACGTAGTCTATGTTGCTGCTCCTATGTTCTCCCTGACCAGACTGGACACCCTCTTCAATTCATTCTGCTGCTTTACCCTGGTTGCCCCCCTCGCACTCACCACTGTGATCTTTATTGTGCCCTATCTTTCCCCATCTTACAAATAGGCAACTCTCCTACTGTGCTAAATTCACCTCCAAGCACTGGTGGGGTGAGCTCCCTTCCTACCTCACCTTCTCCTTTATAACATCCCTCTATCCTCCCATTCCCTTAGATCAACCGACTCCCCCACCCTGGCAGTCCCCAACAGATCCATCCAAATTGACCAATCCAGTTACTCTCACTGCCTCCCAAAAATTTGGAATTCCCTCCCCCTCAAATCTGGCACTCATCCTGGGCCTACTCCATCAGCTCTGCACTCAATAATTACTTTGCACCTAGCTGCTCCTGCCATGTCCTTCCCTAATTCCCTCCTCTAAGACCTGGACAAACCCTACCCCTCTACCATCACCTTCATTTTACCCTGTGCACCCCCACCCCCAACATTTCTAGCTCTCCACCCATTCCCCCAAATTGCTTCCCCTTATTGGCCACCCTTGATCTCTCACAGAATGCAAGGGACCCCGAATGCTCTCCATGGATCCCTCTCCTACCCCCCCGAGGGGCTTGTATCTCTCATCTACTCCTTTCCCCCACCATCCCTCCTATCTCCCTAGACTTACAGTCCTCTTGCAGGGTTCTTAGCATCCTGAAGGGGTCCTACTGCACCTAGGTATATCTCCTCTCCTTCCCCCTCCCCCATCTACCTGTCCCGCTAGCCTTTGCTGTCCTCTTGCAGGGTTCTCAGCGTCCTGAAGGGGTTCTACTTGGCTTAGGCTTGTCTCCTCTCCTCCCCCTCCCCATCTACCTTTCTTCCTAGTCTTCACAGTCCCCCTTGCAGGGTTCTCAACATCCTGAGGGGGTCCTACTACACCTTGTCTTGCCTCATTTCCTTCCCCTCCCCATCGACCTTTCTCCCTGGATATCGCAGTCCCCTTGCAGGGTTCTCAGCATCCTGAAGGGGTCCAACTGAGCCTAAGCATATCTCCCCTATTTTATGTAGCCACTATCTTGGCTTTCCATGACTACTAGCAGGGTCCAATGCACCCTGATGGACTACTGATTAAGCCCCATCACCTACAAAAGTGTGAATTATCTTCCTCATGAGGGTTCACTTCTCACTCCCTCCCTCTCCTATCACTCTTTTAATTCCTATCTACTGATCTTCCCCAATCCCCTTGCAGGGTACCCCGCATCCTGAAGGGTCCTCTCTTGGGTTAGGTCCTATTCCCCCCCTAGCATTACGTCACACCTCCTCCTTTTCTCTCTCTTCCCTCTTTAAATCCCTACAGCCTTATCCCACTTTCTGTCTAGTCCCACAGCCCCCTTGCAAGGTTCTCCACATCCTGAAGGGGTCTCTCTGAGACACTGCCTTATCCTCTTCTCTTTGGCTTCCCCATCCTCTTGCAGGATTCCTCGCATCCTGAAGGGGTCTCCAGGGACATGACTCTTCCCTCTCCCTTTCCTTTCCCTCTTTTCTTTCATGCAAGCACTTGTTTACTTATTAACTCAGCATTTATTGTTGTCCACTCTTTCTACCTGTTATGTGCAACATTGTTGTAACACTTTTTGTAACACCTGCCTTACAACTGTACGTTAATTTTGATCTTGTAACTTGAATGTTTAATGTCTCATTTCTATTGTACCCCTTCCCCCCAGGTTGCACTGGGAGATGAGTGATTTGTCACTCAGTGTACTTTCCTGGTGAAACATGTCAATAAATAAATAAAAAGCAATATTTTTCCTTTGGGCGCTTAGCATTATTACTGCTCGGTGTTTTTACTGAGTGCTTTGTTTGGTGTTGCTGTATTGACAGCGTGGTATGTAGCAACACTGTTTTTGTATGCGACATTATGACCCAGCGCCATCTTCCCCTTATGCATCTACATGCCAGCAAGGCAGAGCCATGGACAGGCATCCCACATTAGTGAATGGTGTGCCCTGTGTGCCTGTTGTGGCTGTGGACATGGGCCGGTTATGTGCCTGACATGCGTACTGAGCCCACATTTACGCATTGGCCCAAATAAGAGTAAACATTGCAAAATGTCAACATTTCTTTACAGATTTTGAGATGTTGACCCCCCCCCTCCATTTTAAACATAGCAAGATGGATTTTCAGATGGCTTAGATTGCCACAAGCCCCAGATGTGCTGACAACACACTGCACCAGGCTTGTGGCAATCTAATGGGATGTTCTATCCCATGCAGCAATTGCAGCAAGTTAGATCAATGTTTTGTGGTCTAGCTAGTAGCAACCCATTGGTATTTGGCACAAGCTGCCATAAATCATGAAAACTGTCACAGCACATCCGAGATTGTAAAATCAGGTGCATTTGTGGCAATTGAGACTGGCACAGCTACATAGATGCAAGAGTTTGATGCAGGGCTTGCTGCAAGCCCTACACCACCCTTTGAAAAGCCAGCCCAGTGTTTTTATTACCCCATCTTATGATCAAGACAGGTGTAATTTTTAAATCTGATCTTAAAGGTGATTTCACAGAGCTATTGCTAAAATAAATTTTGAAGGGGATTTGAAAATTACACCTGTCTTGTTTATGAGTTGGTGTAAAAAAAGACTGTGGTAAACATTATGGGCCAAAATGTGACAAAGTTATGAGTAAAAGTTAAAAAGAAGAAATGTCTTCATACTTACCTTAATTTCTTTTTCTGTTAGTTCCTACATTGTCAATGGGTAGTCATTACAAATGGGTACTGTGCACTCCTATTGGGGAAATGGCACAGCCCAAAGCCTGAATCACCCTAGAATGTTGGGCACATGAGCATTCCAGACAGCAGCAACTCTCCAGTCACTATTGTCCACGCACTGCTCTAAATATGGAAAAAATATCATACTGGTCGACTTGACATGAAAATACACCAATCAGCTGTCTACAGAGATAGGACTTTAGCCAGAATAAAATACAGTAAACAATGGCCAACCTCATCAGATGACTAAAGTGAGTGATTGAGGCTCTTCTTCAAAATCTCTAAGTCTTGGAAGGTCTTGCAGAACTGAGTCAACTAAAACAGACTTATGAATGGGAAAAAAGACTATGGCAAGCCGTTAGGGACATAATTCAGAATCCCTTGCTGTATAGTAAAACACACACTATATGGTGAAATACATCCATCATATAGTGAAATATATACATTATATAGTGAGATACATACACAATGTAGTGAAACACATACAGTATCTACTGAAATATATACATCGTATAGTGAAATACTTATACTGTATACTGAAATACATATATTATATAGTGAAACACATACACTATATAGTGAAATGCTAACATTGCATAGTGAAATACATACACTATCAACTGAAAACCACATACTGAATACTGAAAATCCACATACATTATATACTGAAACAAATGTACTATGTACTGAAACATATAGACTACCTATTGAGATACATACACTACAGACTGAAACATCCACATAAACTATCTACTGAAACAAATACTCTATAGATTGTAACACATACACTATATATTGAGAAAAAACTGCATACACTATATACTGAAACAAATACACTATATATTGAAATACATACACTACACACTGAAAAAAACATATACACTATATAGAAACAAATACACTATATATTGAAACATCTACACTTTATATTGAAATACATACACTATCTATTGAAATAAATACACTATGCACTGAAAAATCTGCATACACTATATATTGAAACAAATACACTGTATATTGAAATACATACACTATCTATTGAAATGCTTATACTACACACTGAAAAAAGCACATACACTATATACTGAAGCAAATACACTATATATTGAAGCATCTTCACTTTATATTGAAATACATACACTATCTGTTGAAATAAATACACTATGCACTGAAAATTCTGCATACACTATATACTGAAACAAATACACTACATGGTGAAACACATACACTATGTATTGAAACACATACACTGTAGACTGAAAAATTCACATACTCTATATACTGAAACAAATAAACTATATACTGAAATGGACTATGTTCTGAAACTACCCATCCTCTGCCCTCCCCATGAATGTCCTAGAGTTGAACTCATTGCCTGCTGCATTCAGTTAGCTGCTAGCTTGATGAGAGGATCTCTGAAACTGCAGAGCTGAGGTAAACAAACAGGACTATCTCTTATTCTACTTCTTTATGGGGTTTTCCTTTTGTTTCTTTTCACCTTTAGTCAAATATCAGACCATTGTGATGTGACAAGAAACTTTTAAAACTAATTGAAATGCTGTAGTTTATTCTTTAAATAAGTGCTGCCTTCATTTACTGTCAGACAACACATTTGTATAGGAAGCTAATACAGGATATTCCTAACATACCTGTATACATAGGGATCTGCATGCATTTTTCCAAGTTAAAGTGTTGATTTGTTTTATGTGTAATTAATTACTGTAAGTCCAGCAACTTATCTGAGTTGAATGCTTGGAAGCACTTCAGGAACTGTAGAAGTGTAAGCCAAAATCATTGCTAGTTGTACTCTATGGACTATGTTTTAAGTTTTATTTTAAAATATATATTTTTGCTGCAATCCTCAGTATTCAATTTTCATCAAGTTTAGCTGGCATATGCATATAATTTGCATTGTTTTACTAAATAACTTTATTGTGAATCCTCACTGAGAGGCATGCACAGTCTGTTTTGGGGTTTGAGCTTCTCAAACTCTGTTTTATTTCTTTTTTCCCATAGAGATTTTTATCTCCTTAGTCACCCTGCTACCCCTTTGCCCACTGACATCTCCAGCCCAATCACTTACCATCTACAGGACATATTTGCTCTGAGATCCCCCCACTCACATCCCCCGTGTTGGGGCCAGGATGGGAAGGGCCATTGACAAGCAGACACATATATGAGCAGAGCCCGTTTAGCAGTGCAAAATCTGCGGCAGGTTGTTGGATCATTTTGCCAGTGGGGGTTTCTACCTTTGGTTTCATCCCCTGGGCAGCCAAGCATGGAATGATGCAATTGCATATAAAGACACATGCTTCCTTTGTGCCTGCCTGAGCCCTCCCCCTTATGCAACTCCACTGCCCTGCCAGCCCTCCTCAGCTAGGTGGATGTTGTAGAGCGGGGTGGTCAGACTTCCCCTCACTGAGAGGAGAGCATTCCCCGAGATGCTCAATAATATCTCCCCCCCCCAAGCTAACCCCTGTGCAACTCAGGTCTACCCCCAAAACTGGGCCACTGGCATGGGAGGCAGTGCAATCACCACCAAGCTGCTAGGCCAGCCCATCAGACTGTGTTTTATAAGTAAATAAAGACAGCATATAGGTAAAGAAGAAAACAAACTGTATTTAACTAGTCTGTTATAAACATTTAAGTCACATCACAATGTTTTGAAATCGGATAAAGTTTTGCAAACAAAATACGATAAAACAATACATAAAGAGATAGATAAGATAACCTTTTATGTTTACCTTCTGCATCTTAGGAGACATCGGCCAGGATTTTTAGTCAGTTAGGGCCCCATTTTCAGAAGGTTAGCATGCAGAGCTAAACATTACACTGTGGGAACAGCATGGTTGGATCGGTGTCGTATTCAGCATCACTTGATGCTACCCTGATCATGTGCATGTGCATATATATACTACTATGGCCATGTAAATGAGCAATCCTCTCCTGCATACTGAGCACCGTGCTGTATAAAAGGTTTCCTTAGTGACTATAAGTACCTCCCTCTACATTTTATACTCAGCCTCTAGGCTTCTAGTACCTAGATGCTTGATGTTGCACTTTTTGGCTTTGAATCCAAACTGCCATGTCCCATAGCACTCTAAGTTTTCTAATGTCCCCACTCATTCTCTCCATCTGCACCTATCAACACTATTACAGATTGTGGTGTCATCTACAAAAAGGCATATCTCCCCTTCCAGTTTTTCTGTTATGCCACTTATAAAGACACTGAAGAGGATGTATCCCATTACCTGAACCCTCCGCACCTTACTGGTCACTCTCTCCTCACTGGAGGAGTGCCATTTACCACCACCTTCTGTGGCTGTGCGCTATCTCAGGTGCAGCACTTAGGAGTGCACAACACTAATCTGAAAATGGGGGCCCACATACCACTGTAACAGGACTAGCACTGCATTGTGATAAGCATGGCTGATGCTATTTTAAAAAGCATTCTTCTGTGCAGTGCTAACCTGTTAATGTGGCACTATTTTTTTCTTTGCACAGGATTACTAATTGCAACCAGGTGCTCATACAACTGGGGGTTGCTCTAATGCATATAAGGCATACAGGTATACTAAATGCTTTCTTGAAGTGTTAACACACTGCGTGGTTAGTGCTAGTTAATGATTCTGGGAATCGTGTTTTAACTGCACACACGCAGCCTGCCAACTATCTTCCCACACACACACACATCAGTTCTGGACACAATAAAAAACAAGCATTTGTCAATCCTGAATGTTGATTGCATTGGTCCGTTAGGCTCGCTCACTGGCCCTCTGTCACTCGCTCATTCTGTTTCTCCCAGTGCTGCAGGCTGCTGTTTTGTACTGAGCTCCTTTCTGCGCTGGCACCCTTTCTGTCCACAAAATCCAAGAGATGGCCTGACAGAGCTCTGTTGAGGTGGGTCACTCCCCTCTGACTCCCCATTCTGTTTCTCCTTGTGCAGCAGGCTGGAATTTTGTACTGGGCTCCTGCCTCTGTTGGTGGCTTTTTCTGCCAACAAAGAAATCTGCTGTAGTCCCAACACAGGTCCGTTGAGGTTTCTCACTCCCCCTCTGTCACTCACTCGTTCCGTGTCTGCCGGCGCTGCAGGCTGGCCTCTTTTATTGGGCTCCTGCCTGCATTGCCACCTTTTTCTGCCCACAAAGGAATCCACAGCAGTCACGACAGAGCTCTGTTGAGCTCACCCACCCCCCTCTCACTGACTCATTCTGTTTCTGCCACGCTGCAGGCTGTCCTTTGTACTGGGTCCCTGGGTGCATTGCTGCCTTTTCTACCCACAAAGAAACCTGCAGCAGTCCCAACAGAGCTCTGTGAGCTCACTCACTCCACTTCCTCACTCTCTCACTGGTTCTGTGTCTCCTGTAGGTGCAGGCTGTCCTTTTGTACAGGGTTCCTGCCTCGTTGGCTTATTCTGCCCAAAATAAATCTGCAGCAGATCCTGGCGCGAGGTCCATTGAGCTTGCTCCTCCCTCTCAAGTCACCCATTCCATTTCTGCCTGCACTGCAGGCTGGCCTTTGTACTGGGCTCCTGCCTACATTGCTGCTTTGTATCTGCCCACAAAGAAACCGCAGCTATCCCGACAGAGCTCCATTGAGGTCCTCACTCCCCTTTTCTCACTGGCTCATTCTTTTTCTCCTGGCGCTGCAGGCTTGTCCTTTTATGCCTAAGCTCCTGCCTCTGTTGGCTGCTTTTCTGGTCTACAAACAATCTGCAGCAGTCCCTACAGAGCTCCATTGAGCTAGCTCCTCTCCCTCTCACTCTCTTGTTTCTGTTTCTGCCAGCGCTGCAGGCTGCCCTTTTGTACTGGGCTCCTGCCGGCATTGCTGCCTTCTTCTGCCCAATAAGATCTGCAGCAGTTCGAGAGAGCCTCCTGTTGAGCCTGCCTCAGTCCCCTCTCTCACCTTGCTGATCTGTTTCTCACGCTAATGCAGGCTACCTTTTGTAGTGGGCCCTAGTGCATTGCTGCCTTTCCTGCCCATGTTGAAACTCAGCAGTCCCAACAGAGCTTCATTGAGCTCACTTATTCTCCCATCCTTCACTCGCTCATTCTGTGTCTCCTCACTGCACACAGGCTGTCTTTTGTACTGGGCCTCTGCCTGTGTTGCACTTTCTTTTTTGCCCACAAAGAAATCTGCAGCTGTCTGACAGAGCTCTGTTGAGGTCACTTACTCTGCCTGTCTCATTCATTCATTCTGTTTCTCCTGGCATTGACCAGGCTGCCATTTTGTAGTTGACTTTCTGCCTCTCTTGGCAACATTTTTCTGCCCATAAAGAAATCTGCAGTAGTCCCAACAGAGCTCCGTTGAGCTTGCCTCACCCTCTCTTATTTCGATCATTCCGCTTCTAGCTGTGCTGCAGGCGGCCCTCTGTACTGGGTTCCTGCCTGCATCACGCCTTCTTCTCCAACAAAGAAATCTGCAGTCAGTAACATGCAGCTCCATTGAGCTGGCTCACCCAGTTCCCAATCACTCTCACGCTGCTTGTTCTGTTTCTTCCACCAGCTGAAGGCTGCCGTCTGTACTGACCCCTGCATGCATTGCTGCCTTTATCTGCCCACAAAGAACTGTGAGTAATCCCAGCAAAGCTCGTGAGCTCACTCACTCCCCTCCCACCTCATTCGTTTCCAGGTCTCCCGGTGCAGGCTGCACTTTGTACTGGGTTCCTGCCTGCACTGGCGGCTTTTTCTGCCTACTAAAGAGATCTGCAGCAGACCTGACACAGCTCTGCATGAGGTCACTCCCCTCTGTCACTCAGCTCATTCCTTTCTGCAGTGAGCTGCAGACTTGCCTTTGTACTGAGCTGCTGTGTGCATTGCTGCCTTTTCTGCCCACAAAAAATCTGCAGCAGTCCCAACACAGCTCCATTCAGCTTGCTTTCATTCCCCTTCTCTCACTCGCTCATTCCGTTTCTGCCAGTGCTGCAGGCTGCCCTTTTGTACTGGGCTCCTGCCTGTGTTGCTGGCTTTCATGCCCACAAAGAAATGTGCAGCAGTCATCATAGAGCTCCATTGAGCTCACTCACTCCCCCTCTCTCACTCGCTCATTCTGGTTTTCCCGCCATTGCAGGCTGCCCTTTTGTACTGGGCCCTAGTGTGCATTGCTGTCTTTTTCTCCCCACAAACAAATCTGCAGCAAGTCCCAAGAACTCCTTGTGCTCATTCACCCTCCCTCACTCACTGTTCTAGGTCTCCTGCCACTGCAGGCTGCCCTTTGTGCTGGGCCCTGCCTGCATTGGCGGCTTGTTCTGGCCAAAGAAATCTGAAGCAGTCCCGACCCAGCTCCATTGAGATTTCGCTCACTCCCCTTCTCACCACTCAATCCGCTCCTCCCGTGCTGCAGGCTGGCCTTTTGTACTGGGCTCCTGCCTCCGTTGCCGCATTTTCTGCCCACTAAAAACCATGAGCAGTCACCAATACAGCTCTGTTGAGCTCGCTCACTACCGCTCTGTCACTCACTCATTCTGTTTCTCTTAGGTGCTGCAGGCTGCGCTTGTGTCACGGGCTCCTGGCTGCGCTGGCACCCCTTGTCTGTCCACAAAGAAATCCTGCAGCTGTCCCGACAGAGCTACATTGAGGTCGCTCAGTCTCCTCTGTCACACACTCATTCTGTTTGTCCTGGCACCGCAAACTGCCCTTTTGTCTACAGTGCTCCTGCCTGCATAGCCTTTTTTCTGCCCACAAAGAAATCCGCAGCAGGTCCTGCTAGAGATCTGTTGAGTTCACTCAGTCCCCATCCACTCCACTCATACTGTTTCTACCTTTACCGCTGCAGGCTGGCCTTTTCTACTTGGCCCCTGCCTGCTTTGACACCTTTTTCTGGCCACAAAAATCACAGCAGTCCTGGACAGTGCTCCCGTGAAATCTCACTCACTCACCCTCCCTCACTCGCTCTCTTGTTCTGTTTCTCCCAGTGCTGCAGGCTGCCCTTTGTACTGGGCCTGCACTGGGCCTCCCCTCAAACAAATCCACAGCAGTCCCAAAAGAGGTGAGGTTAGCTCAGTCACTTCCCCCCACTTGTTCGATCTTAATCTGTCCCAAACACTGATTTCCCACAGCGACCGTGCTATTCTCTGGCAGGAGTGCAAAAACATATTTAGACCAGATGTGAAAAATGACTGTACTCTTCATGGAGGTGTGAAAAAAAGGAGACCTTCACGTTCCTGTAAGGAATAAACAAAGTGAATGGAGGGCTTCTTAGCATGAGTAATAGTTCAAGGTTATGGGGGCTGAAAGTAGGGGCTGATGGGAGGAGGTTCACAGAGGGGATATTAGAAAGTTTTATTTTCCAGAAATGGTGGTGAAATGTGGAATAGTTTGCTAACTGAGATGGCAGGCACCAAAACCATAAATGGTTTCAAGAATGGCTGTGACAAGTGAGGTATAATAGTTACTCAGGCTGATAGTAGTAGGGAGGGTACAAGGGGTGGATAGTGAAGGCTATTACCCTGCATGAACAATGGGTTCTGAGGTTTAATATAGGAAATGGGGCAGATTAGATGTACCATTTATACTGATTGCACTCAGCGCAAATATCATAGTATGGCAGCTTTCTCAGTAGCAAGCTGTGGGTATGGCACTATTGTGGCAATGCCCCCACAGCCTGCAAAGGCTCGTCCTACTTCCCCAATCCCATTGCAGGCTGCTGGTGACAGTGGTTTGGAATATTTTACCAACTGCTGACAGTTTCGAAGCTGCAATCAGAGGCCTCCTCGTCATTGCAGCATCAGCCATCTGCTGCAATGAGGAAGCGACCCGTCATTACAGGGTGGGACGCAAAAATCCTGATATTGTTTATGAACACTGTAGCGAGTTGCCACTGCGGTGGCTACAAACAATCTTTCCACCATGTTTATGTGCCAGCAGAGTCCCCAAACCCGTTGGCCTCAATCCCATTATTTCTGGTGCCAGCAGAGACCCCTCCCTTCGGCATTCTAACACCCCAGCACCCAATTCCTGCGACGGGGTGCCAAATCCCCTCGGTTACTGCTACTTCCCAAAAAGCCATTGGTGTACGCTGGGTGCCCATCCCAGCATGCACCACATGCCCCTGTACAAGGAAAAATAGGTCCCATAAAGTATTTTTATTTTTACCACAAAAAGAAGCAGTTTCTCGTAGTGTCCTGACCCTCGCCTGCAACCACACCAACCACTACGTGCCCTGCCTCCCACACCCCATCCGCCGATACTTCCGGAGTTTGTACGGCGATCTTAGGTGAACGAGAACACATCTGCACTCTTCGTCCGACCATGAACTGAGAAATGCTGGTAAGCTGTATAACGTAATAAATAGTATTTTTCATGTTTAGTACATATCTCGGTCATTTTGGACTTTTTTCACCAAATTTCAACATAGGTTTTGGGACCCTCCTCATGAATTCTTGAACTGTCATTACGTGTCGGCCCGAAAGGAAATTTTTGCGGTCACTGTCGGAATCATCTTTCAGAGCACGATTAACGAAGCGGCAGTGCCAGTATTCGATAATCAAAAAACCCTAAACAACTACAAATTGAATTGACATCTAAAAAATGACTGTTTAGCGTGCGCTGCGCCGATTTACTGCGCTCATAACTTCATGAATTTTGACACTTTCAAGCCAGATTTTCAACAATTGCCATTTTCACACCTCCTTGTGAACAGTATAGCTGTCATTGTTACATCCTAGCAAGAAATGTGTTTTGCACTTCTGGTACAGAATAGGCGGTTGCTGGGAAATCAGTGTTTGGGACAGATTAAGAAAATGACAGTGACACTTTTCATGAGTAGAGGTCCTGAAATGGCTGTGTTGAAAATCTGCCTAATGATACTCCATAAAATGATTATTACTGAGCTTGTATTGCACAGTTGCACACGCTCGTAACCGGTGAATTTATATTTTCACCCAGATTTTCTCAACATTGCCATTTTCCCATTAATTTACTATGAACAGTGCATCCGCCATTTTTCCCATCCTGGCCAAAATGTGTTTTCGCACTCAGCGCAGAATAGAGCAGTCACTGTGGGAAATCACTGTCCGGGACAGATTAAGAAAATGACAGTGATACTGTTCATGAGCAGAGGTCCTAAATGCCTATGTTGAAAATTTGGTGATGATAGCCAGCAAATGACCATTACAAGTGTGCATTACACTTTCCACACACCACAGTAACTTCACCAGATTTGTAATATTGTCATGCCAGATTTTCAACAGTGGCATTTTTCACACCTCCTTATGAGCAGTACAGCTGTAATTTTTCACATCCTGACTGAAATGTGGTTTCACAGTTGGCCGTACTCAATAATGCGAGTCGCTGTGAAATCAGTGTTGGGACAGATTAAGAAAATGACAGTGGCACTGTTCATGAGCAGAGGTCCTAAAAAGCCCTATGTTGAAAATTGGCTGGCGAAACTCCATAACATGACCGTGTTACAAGCTCGTGACAACTGTTTCACAACCTTGTAACCAAACATTTGTAATATTTTCACACCACATTTTCAACAGTGGCACTTTTTCACACCTCCTTATGAAGAGTACAGCTGTTATTTTTCACATCCGGTCTAAATATGTTTTTGCACTTCTGATGGAGAATAGCACGGTCACTGTGGGAAATCACTGTTTGGGACAGATCAAGATCGAACAAGTGTGAGGGGGGAGTGGCCGAGCTAAACTGAGCTCTGTCGAGACTGTTGCGGATTTGTTTGTGGGCAGAAAAAGGCCCCAGCGCAAGAGCCCAGTACAAAAGGGCAGCCTGCAGCACTGGGAGAAACAGAATGAGAGGGTGAGTGAGGGAGGGTGAGTGAGTGAACTTTCCAGAGCATTGTCAGGACTGCTGCGGATTTCTTTGTGGGCAGAAAAAGGTATCAAAGCAGGCAGGGGCCCAGTAGAAAAGGCCAGCCTGCAGCGGTGGGAGAAACAGTATGGGTGAGTGAGACAGGGGACTGAGTGAACTCAACAGATCTCAAGCAGGACTCCTGTGGATTTCTTTGTGGGCAGAAAAAGGCACCAATGCAGGCAGGAGCATCGTACAAAAGGGCTGCTTGCAGCACCAGGAGCAACAGAATGGGCGCGTGACAGAGGGAGACTGAGTGACCTCAATGGAGCTCTGTCAGGATAGCTGTGGATTTCTTTGTGGACAGACAAAGGTGCCAATGCAGCCAGGAGCCTCGTACACAAGCGCAGCCTGCAGCACCAAGAGAAACAGAATGACTGAGTGACAGAGCGGTAGTGAGCGAGCTCAACAGAGCTGTATTGTGACTGCTGCAGATTTCTTTGTGGGCATAAAATGTGGCAACACAGGCAGGGGCCCAGTACAAAAGGCCAGCTTGCAGCACCAGGAGAAACAGAATGAGTGAGCGGAGAGGGGAGTGAGCGAGCTCAATGGAGCTAATAATCGGGACTGTTTCAGATTTCTTTCTGGCCAGAACAAGCTGCCAATACAGGCAGGAGCCCAGTACAAAGGGCAGCCTGCAGCGGAAGGAGCACAGAATGAGGAGAGGAGTGAAGAGTGAGCTGCTTGAGCTTATTGGGACTGCTGCAGATTTGTTTGTGGGCAGAAACAGCAATGTGCAATGGGGCCCAGTACAAAAGGGCAGCCTGCAGTGGTGGGAAAACCAGAATAAGCGAGTGAGAGAGGGGGAGTGAGCAAGCTCAATGGAGCTCTATCGTGACTGCTGCACATTTCTTTGTGGGCTTGAAAAGCCGGCAACACAGGCAGGAGCCCAACACAAAAGGGCAGCCTGCAGTGCTGGCAGAAACGGAATGAGCGAGTGAGAGAGGGGGAATGACAGCAAGCTGAATGGAGCTGTGTTGGGACTGCTGCAGATTTCTTTGTGGGCAGAAAAAGGTAGCAATGCACACAGGAGCCCAGTACAAAAGGCCAACCTGCAGCGCAAGGGGAAACAGAATGAGGGAGTCAGAGGGAGGAGTGACTCATCTCAGCGGAGCTCTGTCAGGCCATCTGCAGATTTCTTTGTGGACAGAAAAGGGTGCCAACGCAGGAAGGAGCTCAGTACAAAACAGCAGCCTGCAGCACCAGGAGAAACAGAACAAGTGAGTGACAGAGGACCAGTGAGCGAGCTTAACGGACCAACGCAATCGACATTCAGCATTGACAAAGGCTTGTTTTTTTATTGTGTCCAGAACTGACTGTGTGTGTATGTGTGTGGGGGGTTGATGGCAGGCTCCGTGTGTGCAGTTAAAACACGATTCCCAGAATCATTAACTAGCACTAACCACGCAGTGTGTTAACACTTCAAGAAAGCATTTAATATGCCTGTACACACTTATATGCTTTAGAGTAACCCCAGTTGTATGAACGCGTGGTTGCAATTAGTAATCCTGTGCAAAAAAAATAGTGCCACATTAACAGGTTAGCACTGCACAGAAGAATGCTTTTTAAAATAGTATCAACCATGCTTATCACAATGCAGTGCTAGTCCTGTTACAGTGGTATGTGGACCCTCATTTCTCAGATTAGTGTTGCACGTAAGGTGCTGCACCTGAGATGATGCACAGCCACAGAAGGTGCTGGTAAATGGCACTCCCTCCAGTGAGGAGAGGTGACCAGTAGGGTGCCGGAGGGTTCAGTAATGGACATCCTCTTCAGTGTCTTTATAAGTGGCATAACAGAAGAACTGGAAGGGAGATTGTTTTTGCAGATGACACCACAATCTGTAATAGCGTTGATAGGTGCAGATGGAGAGAATGAGTGGGGTCATTAGAAAACTTAAAGAGTGCTATGGGACATGGCAGTTCGGGTTCAAAGCCAAAAAGTGCAAAATCAAGCATCTAGGTACTAGAAGCCTAGAGGCTGAGTATAAAATGTAGAGGGAGGTACTTATGGTCACTAACGAAACCTTTTATACAGCACTATGCTCTGTATGCAGGAGAGGATTACTCATTTACATGGCCGTAGTAGTATATATGCACATGCACATGATCAGGGTAGCATCAAGTGATGCTGAATACGACACCGATCCAACCATGCTGTTCCCACAGTGTAATGTTTAGCTCACGCTAACCTTCTGAAAATGGGCCCCAATTGACTAAAAATCCTGGCCGATGCCTCTAAGATGCAGAAAGTAAACATAAAGAGGTTTATCTTATCTATCTCTTTATGTATTGTTTTATCATATTTTGCTTGCAAAACCTTTATCAATTTCAAAACATTGTGATGTGACTTAAAATATTTATAACAGACTAGTTAAAATACAGTTTGTTTTCTTCTTTTACCTATATGCTGTCTTTATTTACTTATAAAAACACAGTCTGGTGGGCTGGCCTAGCAGTTTGGTGGTGATTGCACTGCCTCCCATGCCAGTGGCCCAGTTTTGGGGTGGAATTGAGTTGCACAGGGTTAGCTGGGGTGGGGGAGATATGATTGAGCATCTCGGGAATGCCTCCTCCTCAGTGATGGGAAGTCTGACCACCCGCTCTTCAACATCCACCTAGCTGAGGAGGTTGGCAGGGCAGTGGAGTTGCATAAGGGGAAGGCTCAGGCAGGCACAAAGCAAGCATGTATCTTTATCATGCAATTGCATAATTCCATGCTTGGATGCCCAGGGATGAAAAAAAGGTAGAAACCCCTAATGGCAAAATGATCCAACAACCTGCTGCAGATTTTGCACTGCTAACCAGGCTCTGCTCATATCTGAATATGTGCCTCCTTGTCAATGGCCTCCCTCCTGGCCCCAACACGGGATGTGAGTGGGGGATCTCAAACAAGTATGTCCTGTGGATGGTAAGTGATTGGGCTAGAGATGTCAGTGGGCAAAGGGAGCAGGGGTGACTAAGGAGATAAAAATCTCTATGGGAAAAAAGAAATACAACACACAGTTTGAGAAGCTCAAACCTCAAAACAGACTGGCATGCCTCCAGTGAGGATCACAGTAAAGTTATTCAGTAAAACAATGCAAATTATATGCATATGCCAGCTAAACTCCTGATGAGAATTGAATACTGAGGATTGCAGCAAAATATATATTTTTGTTTCTTAACCAAGAAACGTTTATTAAACAAAACATTAAAATAAAACTTAATCAAAACATAGTCCATAGAGTACAAACTAGCAATGATTTTGGCTTACACTTCCACAGCTCCTGAAGTGCTTCCCTAAGCATTCAACTCAAGTAAGTTGCTGGACTTACACAGTAATTAATTACACATAAAACAAATCAACACTTTAACTTGGAAAAATGCATGCAGCTCCTATGTATACAGGTATGTTAGGAATATCCTGTATTAGCTTCCTATACAAATGTGTTGTCTGACAGTAAATGAAGGCAGACACTTATTTAAAAGAATAAACTACAGCATTTAAATTAGTTTTAAAAGTTTCTTGTCACATCACAATGGTCTGATATTTGACTAAAGGTGTTCAAGCAAAACAAAGAAAACCCCATAAAAGTAGAATAAGAGATAGCCCTGTTTTGTTTACCTCAGCTCTGCAGTTTCAGAGATCCTCTCATCAAGCTAGCAGCTAAATGAATACAGCAGGCAATGAGTTCAACTCTAGGACATTCATGGGAGGGGCAGAGGGATGGGTAGTTTCAGAACATAGTCCATTTCAGTATGTAGTTTATTTGTTTCAGTATATAGAGTATGTGAATTTTTCAGTCTACAGTGTATGTGTTTCAATACATAGTGTATGTGTTTCACCATGTAGTTATTTGTTTCAGTATATAGTGTATGCAGACTTTTCAGTGCATAGTGTATTTATTTCAACAGATAGTGTATGTATTTCAATATAAAGTGAAGATGTTTCAATATATAGTGTATTTGTTTCAGTAGATAGTGTATGTGCTTTTTTCAGTGTGTAGTATATGCATTTCAATAGATAGTGTATGTATTTCAGTATACAGTGTATTTGTTTCAATATATAGTGTATGCAGATTTTCAGTGCATAGTGTATTTATTTCAATAGATAGTGTATGTATTTATATATAAAATGTAGATGTTTCAATATATGTATTTGTTTCAATATATGTATATGCTTTTTTCAGTGTGTAGTGTATGTATTTCAATATATAGTGTATTTGTTTCAGTATATAGTGTATGCAGTTTTTCTCAATATATAGTGTATGTGTTACAATCTATAGAGTATTTGTTTCAGTAGATAGTTTATGTGGATGTTTCAGTCTGTAGTGTATGTATCTCAATAGGTAGTCTATATGTTTCAGTACATAGTACATTTGTTTCAGTATATAGTGTATGTGGATTTTCAGTATTCAGTATGTGGATTTCAGCAGATAGTGTATGTATTTCATTATGCAGTGTAAGCATTTCACTATATAGTGTATGTGTTTCACTATATAATATATGTATTTCAGTATACAGTATATGTATTTCACTATACGATGTATATATTTCAGTAGATACTGTACGTGTTTCACTACATTGTGTATGTATCTCACTATATAATGTATATATTTCACCATATGATGCATGCATTTCACCATATAGTGTGTGTTTTACTGTACAGCCAGGGATTCTGAATTATGTCCCTAACGGCTTGCCATAATAGACTGCATGCAGTATAAGCACTCACCTGCAACAAAGGAAGCACCCTTGGTTAATATCAAATTTGAACCTGCTAAAGTTGCCTGCTAGCAACCAACATTCCAGTGTGGAACTGCTCTTTTTTTTTGTTTTGCATATCTATATATACAATTGCGCAGAAGGTAAACCATAGAGGAATGTCCAGACAGACTTACAATCAGAGTTTATAACAGAACATCAGACATCCCCACACTGGATTACCAGACAATATTCTCCCACAGGAGCAAGGCTCCCAGGTGGGCCCCACTGACAATGTAGGAGCTAACAGAAAAGGAAATTACTTTAAGAATGAAGAAATTTCTTGTAGCACTTCACATTGTCAATGGGTAATCATTGCAAATAGGTTCTAAGAAGCAGTACCCATGAAAAAAATGGGTGGGGGAGAATATTGTCCGATACGTCACCCACGTACAGGAAAGGAATTTACCTGCTGACTGCCACCTGCAAAACTCTGCGACCAAAAGTCACATCAGTAGAGCTTTGAACATCAAATCTATAGTGCTTGGTGAATGTGTGGACAGAGGACCACGTAGCTGCTTTGTACAACTCTAAAACAGACTCTTCTTCTCTCCACCCAGGAGGTGGTCATAGCCCTGGTGGAGTGAGCCCTGATGAAAGCTGGAGGCCTCTTCTTTTCTGTAACATAAGTCTTGGCAACATAGGCCCTTACCCACCTAACTAGGGTGGCCTTGGAGGCTTTTTGTCCCTACTTGGCTGCTCCAGAAAGAACAACCTATCCAATTTCTGGAACTCAGCGCTCCACCTAAGTTATGTCCTAAAGGCCCCTTGTAAATCTAACTTGTGCAACTCCTTCTCCTTTGGGTGTGTAGGTTGTGGAGAGAAGAATGGGAGACAGATTTCCTGGTTCACATGGAAGGCTGTGGGGACCTTTAGGATGAAAGACTGGACAGTTCTGAGTGCCACCTTGTCCTTACATATGACAAGATATAGTTCTTTGTAAGACACAGCCTGGAGCTCACCAGACCTCCTGGCTGAGCACTCGGCAGCTAAGAAACACACCTTGTGAGACATCATGTCCAACAGTACAGATGAAAGGGGATCGAAAGGCCCCTTGCAAAGTGCATTCAGAACCAGATTCAAGTACCGTGGGGGAATAAGGGATCAGAACAGAGGTCGACTCATGCTGACAGGCCGCAGAAAATGAATAACCTCATGGTTAGTCTCCAGGTACAACCCAAGGAGGCTCCAAGGGCCAGCACCTGACCTCTCAAGTTGCTCAAGTCCAAACCTTTCTCCACTCCTTCCTGCAGGAAATACAAATTCTGCAGAACTGTGGCTTTACGAGGCCGAATATTTTTTCCTTGGCCCAAGCCAAAAAAGTGGTCCACATGCAAGCATAACCTGCTGATGTGGAATTCTTCATGGCAGCCATCAGGGTGCCCACCACCTTCTTAGAGAAACCCTGTTTCAGGAGTCTCCTACCTTCACAAGCCAGACTGTGAGCTGCATCACTCCAAGAATTTAGAAGCCGACTGGGGCCTTGTGAGAGACATTTTCCCCACACTTGAAGGCAAAATACACCGTTTTGAGCAAGGTTCCCTAAGTCTGAGAACCATGGTTTTCTAGGCCACTCTGGAGCTATTAGAAGAAAGCTTCCTTCTGATTGTCTTATTTTGCATATGATCTTAGGGAGGAGTGACAGAGGAGGAAGGCATACACATTGCAGAAATTCCACTCTTGTGACAGGCATCTACTGCCTTCACCTATGAACTCTAGTGGCAGCTAAAGAACCATTGAACTTGAGCATTGTGGCTGGAGGTGAACAGGTCAATCTGAGGATGACTGAACCTTTGACACAGAAGGTTGAACATCTCTGGATTCAACATCTATTCCCTTGATGAACATTTTCATGGCTTAGCCAATAGGCTTGAATGTTCAAATTCCTGCCAGGTAAACTGCTGACAGAGAGAAATGATTCTCCTCTCCCCACAGCATGAGATCAGTGGCTTTTTTCAGCGTCTCCCTGCTCTTGTGCCCCCCCTTGGTTGTTTATGTACAGCACCGTGATGGCACTGTCTGACCTTATTTTCATGGCTTTTGATTGCATCTGACCTTGAAAATGAAGAAGAGCTAGGTACACAGCCCTCATCTTCAGAATGCTTATGTGTAGGTGTTGTTCCTGCACTTATCAAGCCCCCATAATGGTAATGTGGTCCAGGACTGCCCCTCAACTTGACAGGCTGGCATCAGATGTCAGAATCAACTCTGGGAGGACTTCCAAGGGAGACCCTTTGATCAGATTCTCCAAACTCACCCACCAACTCAGAGACTGCTGCAGTTGTTGTGGAATAGGAATCCTGGCCTAATAATCCTCCGAGGTCAGATCCCAGGCTGACAGCAACTTGATCTGTAGGGTCAGCTTGTGAAGGTGAGCCCATGAAACTAGTTATATTGCCACCATCATGAGGCCCAGAATTCACAGAAGGCAGTGAGCTGAAGCCAACGATTGGCTCCTCAACCACTGAAACTCTCTCAACAGGATCCCCTTCCTGGTTGGTGAGAGGAAGACCTTCCCCTCTTCCATCTGGAACACTGCTTATTAGTGCTCCAGGGTCTGTGATAGCTCAAGAGAGCTCTTCTCCCAATTCACCACCCAGCTATGGGATTCCAACACCTCTAGAGTCCTGGTCAGGTGGTGCTAGAATGAGCAGATCGTCCAGGTAGGGATAGAGATGATGTCCCTCCTGCTAGAGTTGAGTCACTAGGACTATGAGCACCTTCAAGAAAACCCTGGGGGCTGTTTCCAGTCCAAATTGGAGTGCCTTGTACTGGAAGTGCTGTCACATGACTGTGAACCTGCAGAATCTCTGATGAGACTGTTGGATGTGGATGTGGAGATATGCATCCCACAGATCTATGGAAGCTAGATAATCCCCTAGCTGGAGACCTCATATGTTAAAACACAGGGAATCCATCTTGAAGATCGTGTGGCAAACAAACTTGTTTAGGTGTTTCAGATCCACAATAGGCCTGAAACCCCCTAGCTTCTTGAGAACTATGAAACAGATCAAGCAGAACCTCTGGCCTTGCTCCCTGGGAGGCACTGGAACAATTGCCAGATTTGTGTGAGGTGGTTCACGGTCTGTGACACCACTTGTCTCTTCAGGGGGTCTTTTGGAACTGGGGATGGCATAAAACACCCCTTTGAGGAAATTGTTAAATTCCATTACATAACCTAAAGTAAGAATTTCCAAAACCCAAGCATCTGATGTTATCTGGGCCCATCTTGTGTTAAAATTGTACAGTTGTCCACCAAGGGAAGTGAGGCAGAGATGGGCCTGAGTACCCTCATTCTGAGGTGCCAGTTTTTAGCCATCAGCCTCTGTTGCAGCTTTGGGCAAGGCCTCCTTTGTTATTATTGCTCTTGGAACCAGAATAGGCTTCTTTTTTCCTCTGGTTACCAAAGTTCCAAAAGGGGTGAAAGCCTTCTCGATACTGCCTCTGTCAGCCACCTCCGTGACCTTTTAAAGTTGAACCAGCCTTTTTCTGTTGCTTTGGCACTGGAAGGTGGCCCTTTTTATCCTGGATATCTTTCAAAATATCATGAAGGCCAGAACCAAACAGCAGGTCTCCCTTGAAGGCTAAGTTAAACAGCTTGGTCTCCAAAGCTTGATCAGTGACTCAATGTTGAAGCAACATTCCTCACATAATGGTCACAATGTGGTAAGTACAGTGAGCTGACATACTCAAATTCTCCACTATGGCATCCCCTAAGAAGATGGAGGTCACAGATACTAAGCTGCCCAGGGTTGTAACCCATAAGTTTAAAGCTCTGGCAATGATAAAGGAGGCATAGGAGGGTGTAGAGTTTGCACCGTAGGAGGGGAAGGCTCTTCTGCACGAAGCATCCACTCACTTGTCATGCAAATCCATTAAGGCCAAGTACCTTTGGATAGGAATAGTGGTGTGTCTGATGAAATTATCAACTGCCTTAGTTGCCAGATGAGGGGTATCCCACTTGCAAGTATTTTCTTCCAAAAAGGGAAACACTGTACCTTAGGTTTCAGCAGATATTTTCTTTGGTCCACACCTGCCTATTCCTGTTCAATAATTTTTTCACAGTGAATAAAGTTTGGAAAACACTTTGGAGTGGAGGAGGAAATAGACAGGATAAGATTGACATCCAGTGCCTCCATGGATTGTGCCTCCTTGAGCTATAATGTCCTACATGCCTCAGTTATTAGATAGGACAAAGACTTGGTATCAAACAGGGAGGGATAGCAATATTCCTCTTCAGTTCTGTCTGCTCCCCTTCCCTCCTCCTCCTCCTCCTCCTCCTCAGAAGATTCATCCTTCTCATCATCAAGTAGGTTCCTAGGATCAAGATCTTCCCAAGATCCCCAATATCCTCATTTTGACTGTTTGCAATGTCAGGGTTGGAGTCTGCCTGCAGATCGATATAAGCAGCCCTGTCCTACTGTAGCACACCTGAACAAGCTTGTGTGGGCTCCTGACCTGAAGGGGCTTGGTTTTGGGGTTGGAGTGCGTATGATGGGATGTCCTTCAGAACATCAGGGCCAAATGCTCTCCTAAAAGCAACAAGAAGATTTTCACATTTCAGTGTTGCCACTGCCAGCTGGTACATATTCACTTGGGTAACACAGTGGGGCAATAGGAACCCAAAGGAGATGGTCACATTACCCTTTTGCAGGTTTTACATCTTTTAAAAAATGAGAGGTCTCCAATAAGCCATGGTGCAAAAGTAAAATTTCCCTGCAGGTTTCAAGTTTGAAGTATATCAAGTTTATTAAATTGCAAAAATATGTATCACAAAAAAAGCATTACACATAATCCTTATACATCTCTTACAAATGTATATACAAATCTAATCAATTCTAATCTTTAGCAATATATGAGCTGCAACAGTAAATTACACCACACTGTGTAAAACTTCAATTTTATCTTTATTTAAAAGAGGTCTTAGCTTGTCTATATTTGTTTTGTTATTGATTTTAGACAGATGCTCTCTGAGCCATTTATCTCCTAGTTTACTCAAGTTTGCACATTCCAACAGAATATGTTCTCTATTCCATTTCCTTGGGCAATCGCCCTTACAATCTATACTCATACTGTAATTGTCCCATCCCATAAAGCCAGATGAGATACCTACATTTGCATTAGATCTTCGGTTAGTCAGGGTTTTATAATGGAGATTTTCTTCAAATTTATTGATATATGCCTCCCTCTATTGTATGTCATTTAGGTTTTTATAAGTATAAAAATTTGTAGTTAGAGAGAGTCTTCCTATATAATTTTGTTTGGCAATATATTGTATTCTACCTACCACTGTGTTATATAGCTCTTCTTGGTTACCAGTAGGGTCTACATTTGCAATAGTGGCCAATCCCATTTTTCCTAAGTGTAATATCTAGTTCTATTGGTCAGGACCAACTTTTCAATGATGCATTATTTCTTATATCATAGGTTAGACTATCTGCCCAACAATCATGTAGGACAGAATCCTCAATTGTACTATTACATATTTTAAGAAAGTAAGTAAAACTGTCTCATTTTGTCTGAGAGACCAACGATAGACTACTTATTTCTGCCATTAAAAATTCCGCTGATATAAACTGTGTCAAGTTATGTGTGAACCTAATATAAAAATTCTGTATAGATTCTAGGGTTTCTACATCTTTACACTTTGCCCAGACCTCTGACCCATATATAATAGTTGCACCAACCTTCATATTACAGGTTTTTAATAGTGCAGTAGCTGAGTTATTAATATATTGTTTGGAAAATGTATTTATCACTGAAACTAATTGCCTTCCTTTTTTCCCTTTAATCTATGTGAAGTTTCCAAATGATTTTTTTTATGCAGTGTAACACCTAAATAAGGATAATTGTTAACTAGTTCAATCTTTTTCCATCTATTTTCCAGCAAAAGTTTAAATTATTTTGTTTATTAGCAGCCATAATTTTGGCATATAAAAGAATATTTAATTTAGTATTCATAATTCTTGGGGCATCAGTATCACAAGAATCCAATCCACAAATGATTTTATCTATGTATATATTAAATAATAGGGATGCTAAAATACGTCCCTGATTTACCCCCTTATTTACTCTTAAAGGAGCAATAAGCCTTCCATCTTTGGAGTATTTAATCTGGACGTATATGTCCGTATATAGTTTTTGTATCAAAGCAAGTAGCTTACTGTCAGTACCCCATGCTTTCAGGATATTCCATAGGATGTTCCTATCCACACTATCGAAGGTAGATGACATATCTAAAAATGCAAAATACAAGGGAGGTTTCTGAATATTTGATTTCCTAATTAAGTAGTTCAATATAAATAATCTACTATAGAGTGTTTTTCCCTAAATCTGAATTGCCCATTAGATAAAACTTTATTTTCTTT
This sequence comes from Neoceratodus forsteri, assembly GCA_016271365.2. Lineage (NCBI taxonomy): Eukaryota > Metazoa > Chordata > Ceratodontiformes > Ceratodontidae > Neoceratodus > Neoceratodus forsteri. Next base: position 846,816,126 of record CM028135.1, on the reverse strand, counting down.
AACTCCATATATGTTTTGCTTATATCACTTATCTGTATTATTACACTGCATATTTGTATTATTCTATTTCTGTTTAAAATCATGTATGTGCATTGTACTGTGTTACATGATGTGGAACCTTTGTAAAAGAGCTTATGCTCAAAGGTTGTTTCCAAATCAGTAAATAATCTAAACTAAAGCAATAAATAAATAAAACCCAATTACTTAATTCCTGCAGTAGGATATGTGCAAATATTTTTGCATATATATTTTGCAGTGCTATCGGTCTGTAATTAGATGGTATTTGTTTATTACTTTTTATATAGGGGAACTAACTCGGCCACTTTCCAGGACTTTGGGATCTCTTCTTTCTCAATTACATATTGAAAAAGTTTTTGAAAATACTACTGCACCCATTAACATTAAACTGGCAGAATTCCCCAGGGATACCATCTGTCTGGGGACTTTGTTCTTTTTGTGTCATAATAGCTTTTCCATTTGTGGTATTGTAAAGTTATTCATGTCTTGTACTCTTTGTTTAATGTTGTCCTTGTCTGGGTATAAATTGTAAATCCTGTTATGACTCCTTCATATACATTTTTAAAATGTCTTATTCATTCATATGATGGTACTGTAGCTTCAATATTTAATTTGTATTTATTTTCTGCAAGAAGAATTAATTTCAAAAAGTCCTGGCTATTTTTGTCTTTAGTAGCTTCTTGTAATTGTGACCACAGAGTTCTATCATATTTTTCTTTTTTATAAGTAATCTATATTCTTTCCTTAACAGTACCAGTCCCTTGCCAGAAGTAAAATCCATGTTTTTTTTCTGTGCGAGAAAGTAATTTTTTTTAAATCTTTTTTTTCTATTCAGATTCTTCTCCCTCCAAGCCCTGGCAGGGGCTTCAGCCCTCCAGAGGATTACTCTCTCTCTCTCTCTCTCTCTCAGGTCCCACTGCTCCCACACTTACTGACCCCAGTGATTCCCCCACAGCTTGCCCCCTGTGGTGGGACCAGGGAGGTGGTGCTCCCTCCCCAGAGACCCAATCCAGAAGTCCAAGGTCAGCCTCAGGTGCAGTGGGCAATCACGGAGCCCTGCCAGTCTCCTTTTCCTCCTTTTTCTCCTGTCTCCCTCCCTACTGATGAGGTTGTGTCAGAACTTGCCTTCCAACCTGTAGCACCCTCCAGTCACCACCAGAGGGCAATCAGCAGGTGGATGACATGGCACCCCCCCGAGAGAGGAGAGCAGTCCTCCAGATGTTCAGTCCTCTCTCTCCTTGCTGACCCCCAGTGGTTCAGGCTCGTTCCTGATCCCAGGTAACTGGCACAGCATGCGGTGTTGTGACCAGTGCCTCAACCACCAGTGCCACTGGGCTGGCCTTTTTAAAATCTTTTTATACTTGCTACATTGTACATCATACCAAGGTGCTCTGTTACGGGTCTGGATCACTTTTTTATTACTGCATGCATTATGTTGTAACCCATCTTTCATAAATCATTAAAATGACCAATAATATCTGTACCAGTAGCAGTTAATAATAAATCTCTCCTTCTTGATGCCTATTCACTTTGTTGTATATCGTTCATTTTTGTTGGTGTCAAAGATTCCATTTAATACACTTAGTAGTGCAATGTAATGGCTGTGGGGCAGCAGTCTTCCGGGAGTCTTTCTGGAGGCTGAGATGCTGCCCTATTTGGCAGCAACTCTCTGCCCTGAAGGAGGAAGTTGCCCATCTTCAGGCCACACTGGACAGTTGTAGGGACCTTCCCCAGGCCACACTGGACAGTAGGAAGGAACCTCCCCATCCAGGAGCACCACAGCCACCACCACTACCTCAGAGATTGCAAAGAAAACACAGCAGTTGGACCACAGTGGGCTCAGGAAGGGTGAGGATGGTGGAACGGAGGCACACCCAGTCAGTTGTTCCACCTACAATCCATACACCATTCTGGGAGCATAGCCCCCATGGATGCACCCAGAGGAGACTAAGGAGGCTGAGGACAGCTGTCACAAGGAAGGCCCACAGGAAGGAGGCAGAGGACACCACAAGGAAAGGAAGCAGCTCCTGGTGGGGGACTCAATTATTAGGGGGATAGAACTCGGAGGAGCTGGGAAAACTGAAGTAAGGTGCCTGCCTGGTGCCATGGCTTGGAGGGACAGGAAGCACATCCTCAGGATCATGACAACAGCTGCAAGGGATTCTGAGCTGGACATAATTGTCCACCTAGGGACAAATGACTTGGCTCATCATGAGGTTAGAGCAGTGCAGAAGGACATTGCAGAGTTGGGGAGGGGCCTAAGACAAGTAGCACACACAGTATCCTTCTCAGAGGTGCTGCCTGTCAAAGGCATGGGTGAGGCGAGGGCAATTGGTGCCATGCAGTTTAATGAATGGTTGAAAAAATGATGTGGAGCACAGGGGTTTGGCTTCATTGGGGACTGGGGTTCCACCTGAGGGACAACAGCCTATACTGGCATGATGGTCTGCATCTGTCCACAGAAGGAACAAGTCTTTTGAGCAATCGGTTTAAATGCTTCATTGGCAAGCTTTTAAACTAGTCAAAGGGGGAGGCACTGACAAGCAGCAGAAAAATCCCAGCCTCTCCCTACAAAACAGGGTACTAAATGAGAAAAAGACAGAGGTAGAATGGTCAGTGGGGGATGCTGCAACAGAAGGTAAAGCCATCAAAAAATGGAGAGCAATGAGTACCAATGCCCGTAGTCTAGGTAACAAGCTTCCTGAATTAGTGGCCTTGATGGAGGAGGAACATCTGGATATCGTGGCAGTCACAGAAACATGGTACACACAAAACCATGACTGGGACATAAGCATACCAGGATACACTATCTACAGGAGGGACAGGGAGGGTAAAAGAGGAGGAGGAGGAGTTCTTTACATAAAGGAAGGAATAAAAGCAACAGAACAAAAGGATAAACAGGGAGGAGAAGAAGCACTGTGGGTAAATTTGGAGACAGGCAATGGCACCACAATCCGCACAGGGGTTGTATACAGACCCCCTTCTCAGGGGAGGAAATGGACAAGGAAATGATAGAAAGTATACTTAGAATGGCAGAAAAAGGGGAGATATTGCTGATGGGTGATCTGAATATGCCAGATGTTAACTGATGCAGTTGCAGCTGCCACTTCAAGAGTGCAGTTATTCTAGATGCCCTACAGGGGGCATGCATTAGACAACTAGTACTGGAGCCCACTAGAGAGGGAGCAACATTAGACTTGATACTCTCAAATGGAGATGGAGAGAGGATCACAGATGTAAAGTGGGTAGCCATCTGGAACTAGCGACCATCGAACAGTATGGTTCACAATAAACACAGTAATAGAGTCAAGCCATACAAAGACAAAAGTACTGGACTTTAGGAGGGCTGACTTTGCCATAATGGGTGAGTGCCTAAGGAATGCACTAGCACATGGGCAGGAAGGAGGGGTGGAAGAACAATGGGGAATAATAAAAACTGCCATCACAGAGGTAACAAGCCTTTGTGTGAAGCAAATAAACAAAACAAGACGATGTAAGAAACCACTATGGTTCTCAAAGGAAGTGGCAGTGAAGGTTCAAGAGAAAAAGAAAGCATTCAGGAAGTACAAGGAATCGCAGAAGGAGCAGGACAGAGAACTGTATTAGTTAAAGCAAAAGGAGGCTGGGAAGGCAGTCAGAACAGCAAAGGCCCAAACCGAGGAAAAGATAGCCAACTCAGTTAAGAAGGGGATAAAACCTTTATAGATACATCAGGAGCCAAGAAAGACCAAGGAGGGATAGTGAGGCTTAATAAAGGGAGGGAGGGTGGGCAGAGGGAGACTGTGAAAAGGCAGAGATACTAAACAAATATTTTTGTTCAGTATTTATGAAGAAAGAGGGAGATACATAAAACAAACAGTAGTAACACTCTGGATACAGAAGTTGATACCAGCCCATTTACAGAAGAAGGGTTCTGAAAGAACTCTTAAAACTGAAGGTGGACAAAGCAAGGAGCCTGATGGGATTCATCCCAGAATTTAAAAGAACTAAGGGTAGAACTAGTGACACCACTGACTACCCTTTAACAAATCATGGGAGGATGGGGTGGAACTCGAGGACTGGAGGAGGGCAGATGTGATTCCCTTCACAAAAGTGGGAGCAAGGCAGAAGCAGGAAACTATAGACCTGTTAGTTTAACCTCAGTGATAGGAAAATGATGGAATCACTTCTAAAGGAAAGAATTGTCGAGTATCTAGAGGCCAGAGGGCACAGGACCTAGGCAGCATGGATTCACAGTGGGAAGGTCATGCCAGACGAATCTGATAGATTTCTTTGACTGGGTGACCAAAGTAGTAGATCAGGGAGGGCTGTGGACATGGCCTACCTAGACTTTAGCAAGGCATTTGACACAGTCCCTCACAAAAGATTAATATACAAGTTAGCCAGCCTGGGAGTGGGTCCCAAGATGACAGCCTGGGTAAAGAATTGGCTGGAGAATAGGACACAGAGAGTTATAGTAAATGGAGTCCACTCAGAAGAAAGGAGGGTTACTAGTGGGGTACTGCAGGGTTCAGTATTAGGACCGGTCCTCTTCAATGTCTTTATAAGCAACATTGCAGAAGGACTGGAAGGAAAAGTATGTCTCTTTGCAGATGACACTAAGATCTGCAACAGAGTTGATGCACAGGGTGGGGTGGAAAGGATGAGAAGGGACTTGGCAAGGTTAGAGGAATGGTCAAATGTATGGCAGCTTAGATTCAATGCTAAGAAGTGCAAGGTAATGCACCTGGGAAACAAAAACCCAGGGGAAGAGTACACAATGGGGGGTGAGATACTAACAACAACAAGAATGGAAAGGGACCTGGGGGTAGTCATATCAGATGACCTAAAGATGGGAAAGCAATGTGAGAAGGCAGCAAGGAGGGCTGGGGGGATACTGGGATGCATAGGGAGAGGCATCACCAGTAGAAAACAGGAAGTTATTATCCCTCTGTACAGACAGCTGGTGAGACCCCATCTGAGTACTGTGTGCAGTTCTGGAGACCCAATCTCGCAAAGACATAGACAGGATGGAAGCTGTCCAGGAGGGCAACTAAAATGGTGCAGGGTCTGCACCGAAGTCATATGAAGAGAGACTTAGGAGCTTAATATGTATAGCCTCGAGGAAAGGAGGGAGTAGGGGGACATGATAGAAACTTTCAGTACCTCAAAGGAATCAACAAAGTCCAAGAGGTAGCATCTTTCAAAAAGAGGTGTGCAAGAACAAGAGGCACAATTTGAAGATAGAGGGGGTCGCTCAGGGTAATTTAAAGTATTTTTTTCTAGAGAGGGTTGTGGATGCATGGAACGCCTTCCGAGGAGGTGTGGAGTCAAAATCAGTGGGAATTCAAGCATCGTGGATAGTCATAAGGCAATTCTGGGGGGTGGGGGTAGGAAGAAGTAGGCTGCTGGTTAACTAGGATCTGCAGCTTATCCAGTAGGTAGGGAAATGGGCAGACTGGGTGGGCCAAGCGGTCCTTATCTGCCATCAAATTCTATGTTTCTATGTTTCTATGTTATTTAAAATTGTCATATATTGATCTGCCTAATTTTCTGTGTCTTTATTGACCATTGTGTTAAGGTCATATTCCAAGTCAATTGTCATAGCTATTGGAAAAAGGTTAGGCATATTTTCATGCGGAATTCTTATTTTTAATTTTAGTAAAGAAGACAATATCTACTAAGGCTAAGTCCAGTAGAGAGACACATGTCTTAGTTGAAATGTATATTCACCCAATATGTCCTTCTTATTACAGCCATTTACTTTACATAAATTATATTTAACTATGCTATTTAATAATGAATTACTGTTTTATCCTTCTTTTATGCTTTGAATTCCTTATTGGGCTATATTGATAATATCCATATTCTTTGTTATTAGGAATATATCTAATTCATTCATACTACCAACATGAGCATTCCAGTCTCCCATTATTATAACATGTCTATGCACCGGTTGATAACATAACTCATCCAACAATTGTTATAGTTCATTAAGTTGTTTCTCAAATTCCATAATTTTCAGATCAGGTGGAAAATATACATTAATCCAAAATATACACTCTCCTTTTTCGGTAATCAGATCTAGAGCCATCCAGTTTACAAAAGTTGATGAATTTGTCTTCTTTATAGACCATTTATTTTTTTGTATTAAGCAGAACAATCAATCTACCCTTATATCAACCTTTTATACTAGACTTTTTCCAAGCTAAAGCAAACTGACTATAACTTTGCAAGTTAATCTGGCAGTTAGAATCCAGCCATGTTTCTTGTAGAAAGATTATATCAAACAGTTTAACAGGGAATACCAGGAACCATCATGTTTTCCCATTTACCCCTGCAATATTCCAGGACAATATATCTAAGCCCTAAACCTTTCCTATGAGTTGCTTGATTGTTTTCTTTCTATTTCAGTTTGACAGTTCCAAAATAGAATCATCAGATTCTGATCTTAATGGCATTTGCGATAATAATTCAAATTGGTTATGCAATGATACATTTGTCACACATTTGCAATCATAATTTCTCTGTTTCCCTCATATGGTTAGAATTCCTCAGAATCTTCCAACACTATACTACTGTTAATTCTTTCCCCTTTTTGTTTTCTTCCTCTAATTATTTTATCAAACTCAGGAGAACCTTTCATTTCATTTTCAATAACCTCTGTTTTTTGCAGATATCTAACAATAGTTTGTCATTGTTCATTCCCCATTTTCTGCCCATGTTGATATTGCTGTTTATTTACTTTAAGATGGCTACTGAAGTTCCTGGTTTTTGTATCGAGGTTAATTCTCATTTTTGCAACTTCATTTTTGGTTTTTAATATTTCCTGCCTGATCACCTGATTCCTAACAACCAGGTGCACATAGCCTTTATCAGACAGAGCTCTGTATCTTATATGCTGAATCCAGATCCTCCCAAGATACTCTAGATTTTAAATGACTTTTAATGATATTGTAAACTGTTATCTTAAGCAGGAATGGTGTCTCCGTTCATGCCTTTGTTATACCCTTAAAATATACAGGCCCAGATATTCAAAAGGGTTGCACATGGCTCAACACTGTTGCGCCATGCACAACCCACTGATGCACCACGGTGCAATATTTAAAAGGGAAAAGTGCGCCTGCACAAATCCTGATGCACCGGGGTGCATCAGTAATGTATGCAGGCACAGGTGGAGGGGCGTGACCATGCATAAACTGCACAGCCCGATATTCAGCCCGGGCCATGCAGAGTTATGCAGGCACAACCCCTACCTGCGCCTGCACAAAGTTACGCTGAAAAAAGAACAAGTTGAGGCCACCCACAGGTGAGTTGCTGCATTGCAGGGTACAACACAGCAGCTGCCACCTGTGGGTGGCCTGAACTGTTCCTGCCACTCCTAGCGGCACCCCCATGCGATCGTGGGCAGAAGTTTCACCCTGAGTAGCCTGATCGTGGGCATAACAGTATTCTTCCCCCATTGCACGATCATGGGCATAACTGAAACATCCCCCACCCCCAAGTAGCCGATCGCGGGCATCTGACTCCCCAAGTCCAATATCGCTGGTGGTCCAGTGGACCGTGAGTAGCCCGATTGTGGTGGCATTCTCACCCCAAGTCTGAAATCCCTGGTGATCTAGTGGCCCCCACCCCACCCACTTGGAGCCCACCATCCCGCTCCACCCCATCAGCCAGCAGGCGGCAGCACCCCACACCTGCCCGCCCGCCGCCCGCCGACTGACAGCTTGGTAGGGCTGCCGCCCATTGGTTCAGAGCATGAGCCAATGGGCATGCAACCATACCATCAAGTCAGTCCAGATATGTGAATGAATTCATTCATTCACATATCTGAACTGACTTGTATCGGTATAGGCGCAGCCCATACCGCCAAGTCAGTCCAGATATGTGAATGAATTCATTCATTCACATATCTGAACTTTGTATAGTATGGGCGTGCAGCCCATATGTTCAAGTCAGTCCAGATATGTGAATGAATTCATTCATTCACATATCTGACTGACTTGTGCGGTATAGGCTGCACGACCATTAGCTCATGCTCTGAACCAATGGGCATGCAGCCCTACCGAGCTGTCAGTCGGCGGGCGGTGGGCAGCAGGCGGGTGGGGTGCTGCTGCCCGCTGCTGATGGGGGAACGGGTGGAGGGCTCTGTGGGCGGGTGTGGGGGCCACTAGATCACCAGGGATTTCGACGTGGGGTGAGGATGCTGCTCATGATCGGCTACTCATGATCCACTGGACCACCAGGATATTGACTTTGGGAGGTCAGATGCCCATGATCGGGCTACCGGTGTGGATGTTTCAGTTATGCCCGCAATCAGGCTAGTGGTGGGAAGAATACCGTTATGCCCACGATCAGGCTGCTGGGGAAAGCATACTGTTCTGCCTGTGATCGGGCTGCCAGGGGAGTATACTGTTCTGCCCGCGATCGGGCTGCTCGGGGTAAGAATACTGTTCTGCCCATGATCGGGCTGCAGGAGGCATCGGTTCCCGATGGCTGCTGCCGGCAGGGCGCCAGGCACAAGTTGTCTGGGATCGGACACCCGCATGTGCTAATGGCATGCAAATGGGGCCGTAATCAGATGCAAATGGCCCCCCATGCGCCTTGCATAAATTATGGCCCCATTTGCATGTCACCCTTTGAATATCGCAGGTGCTGTGAATGGTGCAATGGAACTTGCACCACCGCATCTCAATTCTCCACTCTGACCACTTGCCCTGGTGCAGTGCCACTGTGCCATGCACAGTGGGTGTGGCCAGGGGGCGATATTCAAAGAAGTTGTGCCATAGTGCAACTCCATTGAATATGACTCTGGCCACACCCCTGTGCAACTATTTTGAGCGGTGCAGGGGCTTGCACCACAAAATGGCGCAGTTTGAATATGTGGGCCATAGTATGCATTTTTTCTTCCTGATCATATCTTTGCCCTTCTTTTTCACCTCCATTCCTATCTTATTATACCTTTGGCTTTTCAAGCACTCCACTCTTACATCTACCACCTTTTTCTGCAGCTGTTCTTTATATAACATTGTCTGAATTCCCTTATCCTTTAATATGTCAAAAGAACCTTTATTTTTATGCTTTCCAACTTTTATTTGCTTTCTCTTACTCTGACTTTCAATTTCAAGTACCAACATTTCTTTATGTTCTTATCTGCTGTATCTGTTTTGATTTCTTTAAACTTTTCACACTTTCTTTTTTTATCATTACATTATTTACAACCTGTGAATTCCTCCAATTTTTTCTTTTAGTCTTCTAGTTCTTTCATTATTGCCCCTATAGATAAAATTGTACAAACAAGAGCTATTTTTTTATTTTTTTATTTTTTATTTATGCATTTTGCAAGCAAAAACTTACATGATACAATACACAGAGGGATAACAGCATGTATATCTTACAAACGTATCTTCGCTAAACAAGGATCAATATAAGACACACCCTCATTAGATACAACATGGGGGGAATACCATTATAATATATTACAAAATGTATCTCTATCACTTACAGCCCAAGAAGGACAAAGGGGAATCATATATAAGATATATTCAGAGAATTAGCCTTTTACTAAAATGACATTAAAGTTGAAAGATTCCCCCAGAGTGTACAAAATATGTAAACATTCAAACAATTCTCCAAACTCCCAGTAAAAATCAATATCAAAAGTAATGATCAGTATAAGAGCAACAAGTCTGGATATTTTTTTTTATTGTTATTTAACCAGGAGTAGCACACTAAGCTGAAAGCTTGTTTACAGGTGTGACCTGGGAGCACTGGGAATTTAAGTGACTTGCTCAGGGTCACACAGTATGCAAGTGGGGGGATATAGGTCATGCACAGTCATTACTGTACTAATAATATTAATCAATCAATCAATCAAAATCTGTATTTATCCAGGTGGGCACCATTGAGCAAGGCTCATTTGCAAAGCGGACCTGGTCATGAATACATCAAAGTACAGTACAGAAGCAGGTATACAAAAAGCAATAATATACAAGGAAGAAAAAGTATATAAAGTGTATACAGTACAGTACAAGGTTGAAATAAATAAAAAAACAGCATTATTTTACAATTGAAGAAGTCAGCAGATGTACAATTAACCATAGGCATACAGGGGTTATAAGCAGAGATCTTTTGAGTGAGGCAGCCGGCAACTACACATATAGTGGAAAGAGGCCATGTATGGGGTGGCAGGTTAGAGAGGTAAAGAAGAGAAGGGATATATTACTGATGACTGGGGGAAAAATTGAGCTAAAACCACAGAAAGTGATGATGGCTGTCATGTACTTGCTTATTATGATAATGACGGAGGAGGGGTAGATAATTGGGACACTGCTATGGATTGGGTGGGACTTTAGCCAGGCTGGAGTGGACAGGGAAGGGGGGATAGCAGGAAGAGTTAATAGGGAAAGAGTGAGAGCTGGGGTAGAAACATGGCAAGCGTCAGGATGGAAAGGGGGAGTTGTGGAATTAGTGGGCTAGCGGTGAGGAAAACATTTGCAAAGTGCCTTCATGTAGCAATCATAGAGTGCCTTGAAGATATTCAGGCTAACAGGGCAGCTCAGCTTCAAGTTCCTTTGTAAACTGTTCCAAAATGTGGGTAAAGTGAAGCTTAGAGCAGCTTTGCTGAAACGAGTTTTGACCCTTGGAACTTGGAGGGCAATTAGGGAATAGCTCCTTAGAGCGTAGGTACCTAACACACTCCGGGGAATACAATCTGAGACATATGAGGGGAGCTTGTTGGTCACCGCTCTGAAGGCCCATAGGGTGGCATTTCTATTCCTTCTATAGTGAAGGGAAGTCCAGCCTAATGAAGAGTACAGGGAGCAGTGGTGTGTGGAAAGTGGAAGGCCAGTAATGAACCTGATAGCTCTGTGGTAGAGGGTGTCCAACTTAGCCAGTGTAGAGGCAGTGCAGTGGCTATAGAACAGGTCCGCGTAATCTATTAAAGATAGGAAGGTAGCTTGAATCAGTTGAATCTTGGCCTCCTTTGTGAGCAGGTGTTTAATTCAGTAGCATAGTCCTAATCTTTGCCTTAGTGTCTTCTGCAGTTCTTCGAGATGGTCGACGAAGAAAAGTTTATGATCTAGCCAAACTCCTAGATATTTGTATTTAGCTACATAGTCTAGTGTTTCTCCAAGAACAGTGGTAATTTTTGGGATAGCTCCCCCCCCAGCAGGAATTGCCACATGCAAGGAAGTGGAGAAGAGCATGGCTTTTGTCTTTTTTGCATTGAGCAAAAGCTTATAGACCAGACAAGCAATGTAGAGAAAATCATATCTCTGAAAGGACTGGGAGAGTGCAATATTTAAGAAACTGTTTAACGCCCATGTTTGCCTGCACAGAGCAAGCTCACTGTAATAATTAAAGTCTTAACGCCAGTTCACAATAATAAAAGGTCACAACAGAAACAAAGCAGCCACTCGGCACCATGTGTATGGGCAGACCTCCTTAAACTCTTGTGCTGCTCATATTTAAATCAATAACTAAAGTCAATATCTCAAAAATAATAGAAATTAGCAGCAAGATAGCCATAAATGACAATAAAATTAAATCAAGTCCAACGGTCTGCACCTATCGTCCATACAGAAACATACAGTACTTGCATGACTCTCTCAGCCTTCATCTAACACATTTCCAGCTTCCTCCCTTTGGTCATCTCCTGCTCAATATGGTGTACAAACTTATCCACCTCCTTAGGATCATTAAATACTGTAAGTATTGATGACCATTCCACACCATACAGAGTTTAGTGGAAGTAATAACTGGTGTTGCACTTTCAATTGTTGCAGATGTCCTGTGTCTCATCAAATGCCTGTCTGCATTGATGAGTACTGCAGGACAGATCTGAAAAGCATCAGAGTTGCATCCCCATATTTCAAATTTCTATGTCTTCTAGCTATTGCCAACACTTGGTCCCAGTCCCCAAATTCCAAAAAACAATCATGAGAGTTTGAAGAGCAGTACAGTCCAGAGCACTCTCTGAGGAGTAACATGGTAAGCCTTTTCCCAGATACTGGGGATCAGCTTCAGTTAAACCTAATATCGCTGCAAAATGTACGAGCAAAGGTAAGGCAATCCTCTCCCTCCACTTCCTTGGCACCAACCCCACTACCCATAGATTCTGCTCTCTGGCCTGGTTCTCAACTGTCTCCAGATGCAGTCTTAATAAGGCATTCTCTTTAATTAGATTAGCTGTTGAATCCATGGTCTTAATAACTGATGCCTCCAAACACTGGACCGTCTTTTCACAGTGGCCCTTCCAGGTTTCCAGAGTGGTCACTCTCAGGGTAATTGCATCAAATTTCTTATCCAGATCTTGCACTGTTTTAACTAGTTGATGCAGAGTGGCACTAATAGAGCACTCTCTGCAGGTTACCAGAGCCTGAGACCCCACCAACTTGTGCAGGCTGCTCCTCCTGCTGTGTCTTCTTAGGTGCAAAAAGTCTGCCATCCAAAATGAGCCCCTGTTTTCAACAATATGCTAAATATATGATACAGTAATCAATAAAAATTAACAACCTCAAAAACAAAAGCTTACACCAACAGGTCCATAGATTAGGCTCATAGTAGGGACTCTAGTAAAGTCTACCAATACCCAGAACTCTTCCAGAAATCAGTAACTAGAAAATACTATAGCAGCTATAAGGAGCTTCCAATTAGTTCTGGTCTTCACTTGTCCAACAAACAAAAACACTTGTTGCCCCAAGCATATAGGGTATGGATTTGATAGGCTAAAAACAAATCAGGACAAGAAAGATCTTTAGCAAAAAGTAAAATATGAGTCATCAATTGCAGCAGTAAAAAAACAAAAAACTTACGAAAACAAAGCTGTACTCTGCTGGTGTCTCGTGTGTCTGGCAATAGTGGGTTGCAAAATGACTGCCACTATCTCAGAATGCCGATGCATGTGTTATAAGCTGTATCAACCAAATCATGTGATGTGTACAGCGTGAATTTCAAAATCACAATATTAACAATTTATATAAAACATTAAAAAATACAAATAAGAATAAAAAAACTCCTATTTAAAATCACAGGTAAAGAGAAAAGAATAACAATATGCAGAAAACTGTAGCCAATTTAACATCAATTACAGCACTGTGTAAAACCAGCAATCATGTATAGAAGTTTGGTTCAGTTCTGGAATGCAAAATATGAAATGCAAAATTCAAAGGTCCTTAGTTCCTAGACTTACTCTTTTTTTCTAATTAACTCTGAGTCCTTTCTTTTTCTATTCACTCCTCGTTCACTAACTCCTTACTCCTTTGTTCTCTGTTCTGCTTCTGCTTGTATTTCATACTTACACTATGCACCCTCAACTCCCAACTCCTGACTCCCAAGTTTTGTTGCTTTAGATCCTCTACCCTCGTAGTCTCATTCTTTCATCTCCATCTTCTTCTACCTCGCTTCTCGACTCGGTTCAACTCCACTCCACTCTCCTGTCTTCCACTCCTGGCTGCTCCAAAACAGCAGGCTTCAGTTCCCCATGTGACTCCCTTGCTCCTCCTTCCCAAGGAGTGGGTTCCTCCACCGCAGACTTCTGCAACCTATGGAAAGACAAGCGAGAACCAGCAGATGGATGCCAATCAGCAAGTGGCACAAGATGTAATGAAAAGAATTTGGAACTTCTTACAAAGAATACAGTGCAATACACTTTATCCAAAATTCAGGCACTGGTGGTTTACCTTTACTAGGTAAGAGTATCACTTTCCAAAATCCTGCTATGCTCCTGTAGCAACAGCATGCAGCCACTGTCTCTCTCTCTCTGTCTCTCTCTCTCTCTCTCACTGGGGCAGGTCTCAAGATTAAAAAACTGAAGTTTCTTCCAAAAGGAAATATAGTTTACTACTGCCATGATCCCCACCTCTGTTTGTGGGGAAAAAGTGAAAAACATGAAAAGAGTATGCCTCTCAGCCCAAATCAGCCTGAATATTCAATGCCAGAATAGAAAAGAGGTATACAAGCAGACACGTGTCTAGCACTAGCGCATGTGCACTCTCCGAAACTACGCACATGTGTGATGTGACAATGCTGTTCTTGATGAAGGCATGCTGGGGGGCATATGCACAACTCAGGTGCATGAACAGTGTGCTGAGGCTAGAGAAGCCCCTTGAAGAAAAGAGAGTGTGCCCAATGGACCCTGTATGGCATAAAAATAGTGGAAAGTTGCATGGCTTAATGAACTCAAGAAAAAATGCCAAACCACCTGAAGGGTGAAAAAATGCACCACTAATCTGCTAAAAAGACTCTGAGAAAACTCAGAGTCAAAAAGCACTCTCTCCAGAAACCTTTTTTTTTTGTTACTGCTGAGGAGAATTAAAGGGGAACTACTCTTGTAAGGCAAGAGGGCCAAATAAAAGGGGAAATGTCCCTTCAAGGAGTACCAAACAAGCACCTGTCAGGCAAACACAACAAAGAAAGACCCAAAAAACTGAGGAGGGGGATGAACTGACACTTACAGATGGAGAGGAACCCCCAAGAATTCCCTAGACTAAAACCCTGCAATGAAAAAACAGATACTTACCCACGGCAACTTTTTTTTATTTATAAAGAAATTGGAGACCTGTTGACAATACACACCACTAAAGTATGTGGCATATGTGGCCCCCAGTCCAAGCACAGGCAATGGAAATGGGAACAGCAGGTTAGCCAATTTGAAAGTCACAGCTTAACAGGCACCAATTTAATTTAAGGGTGCTCCTGGTAACCAGGTAGCCCCAACCTGCTATGTAGAATTGCAGCCCCAGAAAACTAGAAGCTGATTTTCCTTCAAGAAGCTTTTCAGTTGTTTCCCCTTTGATGGCACAACAAAGTCAGTTGATTTGTGTGTTTTCTTGCTAAGTATGATATTTTTCCACATTTAGGGGCACTGCATGGACAATAGTGAATGGAGAATTGCTGCTGTCCAGAATGCTCATGTGCCCAACATTCTAGACTGACAGCCTTTGGGATGTGACATTTCCCATAGTAGGGATGTACAATACCCATTTGAAATGACTACCCATTGACAATGTGGAGCACTACAGAAATGCATGAAAAAGCCATTAAATGAGGACTGGCCCACCGGTGCAGCAGTTGGATTTCAGCTTGTGACGCTGACAACCCTGGTTTGGGAATAGATCTGGGAGTCAGAAGGCTGGCCGGGGGGAGAAGGCTTGAGCATCTGAAGACTGCTTACCTTCTACTGGAAGAGAGGGGGTTAGAACCTTGGTGTTTGCTGGATGCTGGCTTAGGCTTTGATGTCATGTGGCACTTCATGCCCAGAACAGAAAATGTAAAATGGCCTCAGCCTGACTGGATGATGGCCACTCTTCCTCCCACCACGCTAGTTCCAGGAGTGCACTTCCTCTTCTGCCTCCCACATATGTTCCTGCCTCAGGGACACTGTATCCCCAAATTCTCCTCCCTTCCATCGCTGGGAGGGGCCCTCCCAGTAGGGATAGACCTGGGACCCTTGAGGTGTGGAGCACGTGGGACCGTGACCGGCAGAAGGGATGCAGCAGAGGTGAAATGGCAGGCACAGGGAGCTATGCGGGTCTGAAGCAGTGGCAAGGCTGGGACCCGGGGGAGCATTAAAAAAAAGCCATTAAATGGACTTACCTTGTTTTCAGTCAGTTCTTAATCAGGTGTGGTAGGAACAGCATCACTGAGAGGATTACTTTTTGGGACCCTAGTGAGGTAACTGAGGAAGTGGGGATATGGGGTATTGGGTGCTGAGAGGGTGGACAGGGTGGGGGTTGGAAAAGCCAGAAGGCATTGTTGTACTGTTTCCTTTTTTCTTGTTAAAAAAAGGAAAATGATGATAGACAGTTTCCTTTATTTCAGGGACTTGTCACTGTGGACTGGACACTCCAGTTTGTCTGTGGTCTTTGGTGGCAGCAGGGATTGGGCACCCTGGTGTCACACAGTATGGGAGGGGTGAGAGTTTGTGTTGTTTGATGGCCCCCGGGGTGGGGAAGCCCGATGTCATGGAGTGTAACTGGAGGGTGTTGTTTGGCAGCACAAGGAATTATGTACCTTTGTGTTGTGGAGTGTGGTGTGTTGTTTAACAGCAAAGGGGGTTGGGCGCTCCAATTTTGGACTATGATGGGGGAGTGGCTGCTGCTTGTTTGTGGGGAGGAGGTGACAGGTAGTTGGGGGGTGAAAGAGAAGACACTGCTCCCCACCTTATACCGGAATCGTGAATGTATCCCCTTGCCAGCCCTTAGAGACATTCTTCTCAAAAGGATCCTTCCAACTTTTGACTATGGTGATATAGACTACAGTGCCACCCCCAAAATGACCCTAGCCAGACTGGACACCCTCTTCTATTCCTTCTGCCACTTTGCTGTTAACATCCCACCCTGCACTCACCACTGCTTTCTATATCACTCCCTGGTCCTACCCTCTCTAAGTGACCATCACTTGCTACACTGCAACAACTTCATTAGCAAGTTTTGGTTCAGAGTGCTCCCCCCCTACTTCCTGTCCTTCATCTCCTCCCCCCTCCTCTGCCCACTCCTTAAGGACTAGCAATGCCTGTACCTTTGCTGTTCCTTACAGGTCCTCTTCTGCTGGTCAGGCTTTCTTCTCCCACGGCTTCCTAAACTATGGAACTCGGTCTACCTATCAGCATTTCAAATGTTCCCTTATCCACTCTCCAGCCTACCTATGGTAGACTTACTATTTAGCCATTATTTAATAGTTTAGTACATCAAGTGTATTCAAATCTAAGGTGGGGGTGCAGGAAGAGGCGTACTCAGGTGGATAGGACTCCAGAGCTAGGCAGGAGCTGCTGACTCCCAATAATAAAATTGCACAGTTCACAAACAGCTGGGCACTCAAGGTGAAAAGTGTTGATATACTACCACAGAAAGAAGTCCACAGAAGGTGGAATTAGTTCTAAAGTTTTATTGCTGTGGTACAAATCAACAAAAGCAAATGTGAAGGTAGGCAACTGCAGCCAAAAGAAACCCCAGTGCTTTGAGCAAAGTGTTTGTCAGAGACTCTTTTAACCTCAAATGCCTGGCTGTTTGTGGCCTGTGTATTCAAATCTACCCTGGACTCTCCTTTCAAACCCTGATTTTCTAACATATGTTTTCCCTGAGGGATAAATTAAATAGTTGTATAAGAACCTTGTACCCATGTGGCTAGAAGCCTAAGCTCATCCAACATTAATCAACACTCTGCTACAGAAAGCCCAGTAAAGCGTATTATGTGAAAACCTTGTCTATCCAAGAGGGAAAAGGAAGGCCCTGAGATAAGAAAGATTACTGACCCAATATCTCAGTGTCTAGTCTGTGAGAGAGAGACCCATCATCTTTTGGAGCATATACAAAGCATACATTTCAATGGCTGCTACTGTATAAGAATTTGTCTGATGGCTGACCCAGTGGCACTAAGGGTTGAGGCGTTGGGTGCCACACCTCGCTCCATGCTGGCAACCCAGGTTCGGGAACAGATTCAGGCCACCAGAGGTTGGCAGGGGATGAGTGGGATTAGCATCCAAGTGACTGCTCTCCCTCTCTGGGTGGGGGGGTCCTAGTTGTTGGTGCACTTTTGGCCCCTAGCGGAGGCTGGGGGGTGGTGCACTGGCAATACGCAGTGGGCGCTGAGTTGGGGCACGGTGCTGGGAGGGAGCACATGCAGATGCATGCATGCTCCTTCCCTTGGCACCACTGCATGCCCCACTTGCAGGGGCAGAAAAAGGAAAAATGGTGACCGGTCACAGTGGTTTGATGGCTGTCCTACAGGGCGCCCAGTTCGGGAGGCATCGCCGAACACTGGATCCGGACTTGGTAGAGATTAGATGGGTCCTCCACCACCCAGCCATGGGGGGCAAGCAGTGGGGGTAAAAGACGATGGTGTCTAAGAAGCCAGGAGGTACTGGATGGTGGCTGGAGGATCAGGATGCGCAGAAGACCCAGGCAGACTGGGAGCCAGGTAGGGGAAAAAAGGATTAGCAAAAAATAAATAAATAAATAATTTGTCTGATGACCCTTGGAAACCTTTGGTGAAGAAGTACTTGACGTTATTTCACACTTCTGGCACTTAACTCTTGACTTTTAAACTTTTGGGAACATTAGACAGTAAAGCAAGCTCAAGGGTTTACCAGAAAAGCTCCAGTGAGTATCCTTATTGTATTTAATTCTCCATTACTTTTTATCTTTTTTCTCTTATTTAAACTGTATGACTTTCTGATTTTGTTTGATGTTTAGCCTATCAGAAAATCTTTAAAGTCTCGAGCTGATTCTGTCTTATCCTACATGTACTTAAACACAGTAGGAACATGAGAGGAGACAGTCTCCCCTGTCTCTGTAATTCACTACCTTTTCATAGTCTGAGTTTTGAGTAACACTAATCAATCATTTTGACACACTGATTGCACTTTACTGCCACTGACTGCTTAAGATTAATACTCAGTGGTAGCATGTGGGTTAAATTGATCCAATTTTATTTTCATTCACCATGGGCCTCAAGGTAACAAAAGTAGGGCTAATGATATGAAAAACTATACAAAACAGAAAGTTAACAAGTCTGTGTCTAAACTTGTATTCAAAAGTGCTATGACACTGCGAGGTAGTCAGAACAAGAGTCTCATCCAACAAATCTGTCTACAGTTTGTTTGGGGAGGGGGGCTTCCATGATCAGTGACCAGAACTCCCTAGCCTTGTACTGTACCTATGAACCAGGTACTGATAACGCAACTTTCCCAGATCTTGGAGTTAAAAGACTGCACTGAATCTGAATGTCATTTTCCCTAGTAGAAGCTGTTTTTTTTAAATACTAGTTCAATTTCTGTTATTAAGTTATTCTAGCTATACAGGCATTTGGTTATCCCAGTGGTTGTTTCTGATTTAGATGCTGCTGGTAAGGACTTTTATAGAACTATGTGATGCAGTTTAAGTCCTTGCTCTGCTCTTCTAATGTTGGCACAATGTATCTGGTTCCACTGCAGAATTCTGTGGTTGTACAGGACATAAACTACATCATACAGTTCTAAAATGGTACCACCAGAGTGTCATTCCGAAATGTACACTGTGGTTACTGAAAGGCCTTTATAGATGGAGCAATAATAGAGTTTGAACCAGTACTTTAAAAAAAAAGCTTCTATTGGAAAAACTGACTTACAGGTTCAGTGCAGTTCTTCTTTAATATCACTGTCTCTAGTACCCCCAGAAACTAAATTCAAAGACCGAAGCTAAGTGGTCATACTTAGGTGCTCACTACCCTTAGCCTTTAGGTCCTCTCTGTGGTCCTCACAGTCCTTAACACAATTCATCTGTACACTGTGAGGATAATACTATACCATATGTCTTACTCAAGTGCCTCCCAGCTCTGATACGGTATTATTGTCCCCAAAAAGTGTCAAACTATGTGAGTATGTCTGTATACTGGTTCCCTGGCTACCTTCTACAACCTACTGCATTTAGAAAAAATTGAATACTTATTTGGCAATTGCACATTTGATGGCAAATCAACCCCCACAGAATCTGGCTTCCAAAAGGATTTCTCAACTCCTGTGAATTTCCAACCCACTTCAGACAGTGCTGGTTGTATTCAAACATATTTAGTTAAACCACAGGATATGAGATATACCTGCTAGTGTTAAAACCATGAATTTAAGAAATGCAAGGAATACCAGTGATTTATCGATGCTGCAATTAAGACTATAAATGCCTTAATGCTGAAATTCAGGCAATACTTTTGAGGCTTTAGACATTGTGGTATAGTTGCATTTGAGATGGATGGTCAAATATGCAGTGCAAAATGTATTTATTTATTTATTTGCTGTTGGTAACCGGGTAAGTGCACTAGACAGGACTTCCTATTTTCAGGCACGACCCGGGAGATTACAGTTCAAACAAGTTATAAACAATAGTAAACAGAGGAGCTGATACAATACAGTACATGAAGAGATCAACAACCTTACATGACACTAGAATTACTTAACAAGAAAGTGATGGCATACATAGGATAAGCATTACAGTACAAAAGAAATAAAAATAACTTGCAGAGATCAGTAACATAAGTGCATAACAGCAGTGCTGGTGGCATAGGATGAAGGTATGGGACAGGAAGGGGATAGTAGTGCAGCAGCAAGTAAAGAGGTATGTTCCATGAACTAGAGCAAGTAAAGAGGTGTAATACATGAACTAGAGCAAGTAAAGAGGTGTAATACATGAACTAAAGACATTTACATGTGTCTAGGGAGGTGAGGTAATTAAAGAGTGCATGCTTGAAGGCAGGGTGAGAACTAGAGCTTCTCAGGGAAAAAGGAAGGGAAATTAAAATGTTGCAGCCAGAATTTGGGCTAAATTATAGATTCAGCTTCAGAGTTTCTCCTTTCATACTTGAACCATCACATCAGCACCCTCCCCCAGACCCCCAGACTAAAATGTAACTATCACTCACTTTGATCCTAAGGTTGGCTATTTTAACAGATACCTTTAATGACAATGGATTTTTCTTGTCTTGTTTTTTTTTTTTTTTTGCAAATGTGAACTAATGGTCCAGACTAAAATCTAACTTCCCTTTGATCTTATAAGGCAAGCTCCTCAACAGACACGTTCCAATGACAATTAAATTGTTCCTGCCTGTATGTTTGGAATGTGAATTGACTGTAATGCTTTGATGTGTAAACTGGCTACTCCATGTCTCGAATCCACATCCAATCTCTATATCTACCATGCTTTTCAGCTCTGTTTCACTGACCTAACCTGAAGAAAAGAGTATTATCTCTCAAAAGCTAGTCTCAGAAATAATTTTGTTAGTCTGATAAAAGGTATCACCTGCAACATATTAGTTTTTTTTCCTTTACATGATAATCATAAAATTAGTATGCAATGTTTCACTGCTAACATATCTCACAAAATAATTCTTAGAAATTTTTTATTCTTTTGGTAACTGAATAAAGGCTCACTAGGCACAAGTGCCAATTTTCAAGAGGCAACCTGGGAGCACTGGGGTGGCTAAGTGACTTGCTCATAGTCACACATTATGCAAGTGGTGGTTAGGGAATCAAACCCATGTCTGTTGGATGTACCATGCTCATTCATAGCTCACTAACCTCTAGGCTATACTGCCAGCCTCAGTTGTAATATGGAGTGGAATAGTTTCCACATTACCTTAATAGTTCCACGATGTATGCACTTCCTTTTCTGCTTTCTTTAAACATTTTTCCAAAAAATCTGTGTGCATAAACAAATATTAAATTATGCTCCTAAATACCAATATGGACACTGCAAATTCACTAAAACATGTTATTAAAACTTGTTAATGGCCACACAATTGTCTACAAAATGGGTTTATTTTTAAATGCTGTATCAAAACCTTCACCAGACATGAACAGAAATAATTATCTGACCCAAGTTTGCTAGGAAGTCACTATGTTACCATGCTGCTGTATATGCTATCACAAAAGAAAACATGTTCATTATACCAATCTTTAAACATGAAAAAATATATACAGACAGTTAACCTAATTCACTTCATTCCTTCTTAAATTCTGTGACCATTTTAGCCCCTACCACCACCTCTGGTAGGATATTAGAGGCATACATCACCCTCTACATGAAACAATATTTCTCATGCTTCCCCTGAGCCTTCCCCACTCTAACATCCCTTTGTGACTTGGAGCATCCTTTAGTTTGGAAGATGCTTCCTTCCTGTACTCTGTTTATACTGGTGATGTATTGGTATGTCTCTCCCCTTTCCTCCAGGGAATACATATTTAACTCCTTTAGTCTTTCCTCATAGGTTTTATCCCACAGAACCTGTACCATTTTAGTTGTCCTCCACTGCACCGCCTCCACTCCATCTGCGTTCTTTCTCAGATGGGGCCTCCAGAACTGGATGCAGGATTTCAGGTGCAGTCTGTCACATGTGTCTTATACAAGGGCAAGATACTCCCTCTTTATACTCCTGATACCCTTCTCCATGCATCTAAGCATCTGGATAGCCTTTCTAGCTGCCATATCACACTGCCTAGTTTGTCTTAGGTCATCCAAGATGATAACTCCCAGGTCCCTTACCTGTTTTGTGACTGTCAGTACCTCCCCACCTAGTTTGTACTTTTCCCCTGGGTTCTTGTGCCCTATGTGCATGATCCTGCACATCTTTGCATTGAATACCAGCTGCCATTCTTCAGACCATTTCTCCAGTTTTTTAAGATCTTCCTTCATTCTTTCAACACCCCCTGGTGTGTCCCCCCTATTGAATACCCTTCTATCATCTGCCCAGAGGCATACCTTCCCCTCCAGTTCCTCAGCATTGTCCCCAATAAAGACATTGCAGAGGGCCAACCACAACACCCACCCCTTCGACACCCTGCTTATCACCTCTCCCTCTCCAGAATACTCCCTATTTACAACAATCCTTTCACTCCTGTCATTCAGCCAGCTTTCCACCCACAGAACTATTTTAGGATTTAGGGACAGGAGGGGTAAAAAGGGGAAGCATACAGATAGGAGGGGTAAAAGCAAGATGGGAGGTAACATAACTTGTAATGTCATGTGCACAAATGCCCACAGCCTGGGAAATAAAATCCTGGACCTAGTGGCCATAATGGCAGTGGCAAATCTGGACATTGTCGCTATCACTGAAACATGGTGCATGGGAAACCATTACTGGGACATGGCTATATCAGGGTATATGCTATTCCAAAAAGATAGGGTGAGAAAGAATGGAGGAAGAGTGGCTATCTACATTAGGGAAGGAATTCAGGCTACTGAGGTTCAAGGAATGCAGAAAGGGGCAGAGGCACTATGGGTCATCCTCGAAATGGGAAATGGCACTGACATTCATACTGGGGAGACCTATAGATCACCTGCACAAGGGGAAGAGATTGACAGGGTACTGATGGAAGCCATCCACAAAATGGTAGCTAAAAGGGAAGTACTGCTGGTAGGAGACTTTAATTTGCTGGATGTCAATTGGAGCACTCATGCTGCAGCCACTGCAAGGAGCAGAGACATCCTAGATGCCCTGCAGGGTGAGCATCAGACAACTGTGGTAGAGCCCACAAGGGAAGGAGTGATATTGGACTTGGTGTTTGCCAACAGGGACAGAGTCACAGATGTAGTAGTGGGTAACCACCTGGATCCAGCTATCACTGATAGTGTGGTACAATGTGAGGACAGTAGAGGTCAAACCACACAAAAGCAAAGGTCCTGGATTTGAAAGTTGAGGGTTGTCTCAAGACAGCATTGGTAGGAAAGGAGGTAAGAAGGGGTGTACAGGAACAGTGGGCAAATCTTAAAGGGTCCATAGCAGAAGCAACAAGCCTTTGTGTTAGGCAAGTAAGTAAAGCAAAGTGAAGAAAAAAAACACCATGGTTCTCTAAAGAAGTGGCCAGAAAGGTGAGAGAAAAAGTTAGTTTCCAAAGTACAAGGAAACACAGAGGGAGGAAGCAAGAGGACTGCATCTTGAAAAACTAAGAGAGCAAGGAAAGAATCAGGGTGCAAAGGCACAAACAGAGGAAAGAAATAGTGCAGGCAATAAACAGATGGGGATAAGACCTTTTTAGGTATATCAGTGAAGAAAAAAGTCCAGAGAAGGGATTGTGAGACTGAAAGTGGAAGGAGGGGAGAGTGCGTAAGGGGACCCAGAAAAGGCAGAAATCCTGAACAAATATTTTTGTTCAGTATTTACAGAAGACAAGGAAAGGGAGTGACCGCAGCTAGGGGATAGAAACACCAAGGAAAGGTGATGGACACCATTCCATTTATAAAGGAGAGAGTCATAAAGGAGCTAGCAAAACTGAAAGTAGACAAGGCAATGTGGCCAGAAGGAATACACCCCAGAATACTAAAAGAACTCAGAAGGGAGCTGGCAGCACCTCTGACAGCTCTGTTCAACAAATCAATGGAAACAGGTGTAGTTACAGAAGACTGGAGGAGGACAAATGTAGTCCCATTCCACAAACGTGGGAGCAGGGAGGAGGCTGGCAACTTCAAGCCAGTCAGCCTGACCTTGGTTATGGGGAAACTGACAGAGTCATTACTGAAAGAAAAAACTGTGACATATCTAGAGGACTGCAGGATATAGGATCCAAGGCAGCATGGGTTCACAGCAGGAAGGTCTTGTCAAACAAATCTGATAGATTTCTTTGACTGGGTGACCAGGCAAGTTGATCAGAGAGGGGCAGTGGATGTGGACTACCTGGATTTCAGCAAGGCCTTCGACACTGTCACGCATAGGAGACTTGTAACCAGATTGGGTAGCCTGGAAGTGGGGACCAAGGCAGTAATATGGGTCCAAAATTCATTGAGTGTAAGGACATAGAGGGTGGTGGTGAATGGAGCTCAATCTGAGGATGGGGGTGACCAGCAGGGTGTCACAAGGATTGGTATTGGGACCAGTCCCCTGAATGACTTCATAAGCAACATTGCAGAGGGGCCGGAAGGGAAGGTATGCCTCTTTGCAGATGACACTAAGTGCAACAATATGGTAAACCCTCATCCATTTTTATATTGAAAAAGTATTTATACTCTCTTCTGAATCCTTGTAGCTGTTTTAGTTGATAATATTTACTGTATGTGTCTGATTTTATGAATTGTTTTGAATATTATGTATGTAACGCTTTCTATTGTGCTGATAAGGTCACCATTGTAAATGAGCTTATGCTCAATGGTCTTACCCATGAATAAAAACAAAAAACAAAAACAACAGGACAGCACCATTTTGCTGACTTGCTCCTGGCAGACATGGGGAGAGAGACAGTGCTTGCTGCTATATAGTGGACCAGGTTTAGGGTGGAGTTTGGAGTGGTTGGTGTTGGTGTGGGCAGAGAAGTCTAGCCTGCTGTCCAACCATGCAGTGAGGTACTTGAAGGTGAAAACTACTTCAAGTAGAGATCCATCCAAGGTGGTAAAATGAGGAGGGGGAGGGGTTACCTGGCCATGTTCTGGCTGGTGTCAAAGATTATGGACACAGTTTTTATAGTGTTGACTTGGAGTTGGTTGACTTGGAACCAAACAAAGACATTGTGGAAGTCACACTGAAATGCAATTTGCAAGGCCTGAGCCAAGGGACCAGAAGTGAAGAGGACCATGACATCTGCATACATGTAGATATCTGAATTGGTACACACAGAGCGGAGGTCATTTAAAAAGACAAAGGGATAGGATCAAAACCAGTCAACAGCAGAAGCAGAGAGGCCAGCAGAGTTCAGCTTATCTGGGGAGGGCACCAAGTCAAAGACCTTAGCCAGGTCGATGAAGATTGCCATCAGTGACTCATAGCACAGAGAAGGCTATGGAAAGGTGTTTATGAAAGCCAAACTGGAAGAGAGAAAGAGGAAACTGGAGGAGCAGAGGAAGTCAGCAATCCAGGAGTAAACTAGCTTCTCTTGCAGCTTGGTGAGAGTGGGGAGAAGGGAGATGGGACGGAAGCTGCCAGTAGAGGTGGGGATCGCCCCCTTTGAGGAGGAGGAGAACCTTTATGAACTTTCAAGACTAAGGGACAGCACAGATGGAGAAACAGATTGAGAAGGTGGGAAAGGGAGGCAAGGGCAGGGGCAGAGATGAAGCAGCTTAGGACCAATCTGTCAGGGCTGGATTGGACTGTTGAGGGAGAATAGAGCATGCAAGGTCTCCTGGGAAGTTACAAGAGAGAAGTGAAACCCCTGAGACAGGTGAAACAGAGGGGAGGAGGGCTGAAGATGGGGCTGGGGAGCTGCTATGATAATAGGAAGGAAGGAAGGAGGGAGAGCACAGGTAGCAAAAAAAAATTGTTAAAGTGATCAGCAACCAAGGAAGGATCAGAGACAAGTTAACATTCATCAGCAGGACCAGGGAAGCACTGGGTAGGAGCAGTTGAACAGGGAGTGAATAACCTTCCAGAACTTTGCAGGGAGTTGAGATTATTCTGGAGGCCAGTTTTAAAACAATTTGACTTTGTAGCTGAGATGACCTGGGGAATTGAGATTATTCTGGAAGCTGGTTTTAAAATAATCTGATTTTGCAGCTCAGATGGCCTTAGTACAGGAGTTTCTGAGCTTCCTGTAGAAAAGGATATCGGGAGGGAACTGGGATAATTTGAAGCAGGCAGAGGTATAGCCATAGGACTAACACAGATCTATGAGGTCTGGGGTAATCAAGGGGTAGTGGGAGCCCTTGACCTTGCATTTTCTAAGGAGGCTATGTTTATCCCAAACATATAGGAATTTAGAGTAGAACAAGGAGGGGCCACATCAATATCAGAGGCAGAGAGGATGGAGACTAATCAGTGCCTACAGGGTCACTGAGGATGGAGTTGATGTAAGTTACCAGAGAGACTGGAACCATGTATATTTGGGAGGGCAGGAGGTAGGCAGGCATACTTTTCCGATGCAAAATGTCATACAATGATCACTGAAAGTGTCCAGCAAGATATCAGCTGTGGCCATACAATGAGGGTGTTAGGAAAGAACCCATTCCAGAATGGCGTAGTTGGAGGAGTGAGGAATGAGTCATGTGGGTTTTGTGATAAACTGGGTGAGGTTAAGTGACTCTGTCCTGTGGGAAGTCAGCCTTGAGGCAGGTGCGAGGCAATTGATGTTGAGGTCCCCTAGAAGAATGAGTTCACCAGAGGAGGAGGCCCTCTTCAATGTTTTCATAAGTGAAATTGCAGATGAACTGGAAGGAGGGTAAGTCTTTTGCAGATGATACTAAAATTTGTAATAGGAAGAGCAATAAGGAAAGGTGTGAAAAGAATACACAGGGATCGTGGCAAACTCCATGAGTGGTCAAGAGCATGGCAGTTGGGTTTCAGTGCCAAAACTGCAAAATCGTATACCTAGGGCAAGAAACCCAAGAACTGACTATAGGATGGCAACAGGTACTGTCAATTACTAAACAAGACAGGTATCTTGGAGTTATCATATCTGATGACATCAAAGTTTCAGGGCTATGTGACAAAGCAGTGGGTAGGCCAGCAGGATGATGGGATGCATAGGGAGAGGTATCTTCAGCAGGAGGATGGAGGGGTGTTGCCACTACATCACTTGCTGGTGAGACCCCACCTGGAGTATTGTATCCAGTTCTTGAGTCTGCATCTTAGAAAGGACAAAGACAGGGTGGAGGCAATCCACAGAAAGGCAACTAAAATGGTGCAGGTGTTACAGCAAAAGCCCTATGAGGAGAGACTGAAGGATCTCACCATGTACACCCTGGAAGAAAGCCAAGTGAGTGGGGACATGATAGAGACCTACAAGTACTTAATGGGGATGAATAAGTTGCAGGAGGGGAGTCTCTTCCAAATGAATAAGAACACCAGAACCAGTTGGCATATGACGAAGCTGGGGGGAGGGATTAGGAGTGGTGCATGGAAGTATGGATTTGAGGAAGTACTACTTCACTGAAAGAGTGGTGGATGCTGGAATAGACTGGCAGATGAAGTGGTAGAGGTGAAAACAGTATAGAACATCAAGCATGTATGGGCTAGATATTGGGGAATATTAGGAAATAGGTAGGGAGGAGGGAGGGTCACCGTAGACCAGCTAAGGTCTGCAAAATCAGACTAGGCAGAGACCATCTGGGCAGACTGGATGGACCAAGTGGTCCTTTTCTGCTAAAAAATTCTGTATTTCTATGATAGGCATAGGATGGAAGAGAGAAGAGAGACTCTGCAACAGGTGGGGGGATTTTAGGGGAGGCATAGGTAGGAGGTCCTTTTTGCTGAGGCATAGATGGCCCCAGTGAAGAATGGTAAGGAGGAGGACCACCTCCATTTGCTACAACCTTTATGGAGGCCCTTATCAAGCAAGATCTAGTGGAATACCTCAAAATAAGTCACCTCCAGAACTACAAACAACATGGGTTTGTGACAGGCAGGGCTTGTCAAATGAACCTTATTATGCTCTTTGAAAAAGTGACCAAGGAGTTGGACAGGGGGTCATGCAGTGGACTTGCTTTACTTTGACTTCAGTAAGGAGTTTGACACAGTCCTGCATAGATATCTCTTAAAAAAGCTATAAGGCCTTGAGGTAGCAGAACAGATAGTAAAGTGTGTACTGAGTTGGCTGAGGGACAGAAAACAAAGGGTGGTAATACATGGGGTGAAATCTAATTAAAGAGGCATGTACAGTACTAGTAGGGTTCCTCAGGGGTCCATCCTGGGGCCGATCCTCTTCAATGTATTCATTAGCGACATCAGCGAGGGCATAAATGGCAACATTGCCATGTTTGCAGATGACACAAAACTCAGAGGAAGAGTGGATAGTATGGAGGGAGTCAGACAACTGCAGGATGACCTTAAGAAGTTGGAAAGGTGGTCACAAATATGGCAATTAAACTTCAATGCTAAGAAGTGTAAGGTGATGCACCTGGGTAGAGCCAACCACAAGGAAGAATACTGGCTAAACAGAGTCCAGCTTTGCTCTCTGCTGAGGAACATGATCTGGGAGTCATTATTAGTGATGACCTCTAGCAGCAAAGTTAGTGCAATAAAGGCTTACAGCAGGGCTAGCAAGGGTGTTAGGATGCATTGGCAGGGGATAGACAGTAGGGACAGGGAGGTGATACTACCGATTTACCTGTCATTAGTGAAGCCTCATCTGGAGTACTGTGTACAGTTCTGGAGGCCTCACCTAAGAAAGACATTGATTGATTGGATGTGGTCAGAAGGGCAACAACAATGATACATGGCCTTTAGAAATTGCCTGAAGAGAGGCTCGGGATCTAAAATTGTACTCATTAGAGACTAGGAGGAGAGGGGATATGATGAGACCTTCAATTTCCTAAAAGGCATCAGCAAGTTGCATGAATCACAGCTTTTTACCAGGAACATCAATTCTACTACAAGAGGGCATGAGTGGAAATTGAAGGGTGGAGTACTCAAGAGGAACATCAGAAATGATTACTTCTCAGAGGGGGTGGTAGAACTTTGAAATAGATTACCTTCTGAGGTGGTGGCTGCAATGTCAGTATCAAGCTTTTAAGCATGAGTGGGACAAGTATTGGGAACAAACACATTGCACTGGCAAGGGCTAGGCTGGGTATCTAGGAGGACAGAACATTAGTGCACAATAGGTCCAAGGGTACCTCACTTGGGCATGCTTGATGGACCACAGGTTCTCTTCTGCCATCATCTTCTTTGTTTCTATGTTTAACCCTGCCTAAAAAAACAGGCTCACATTATTTTTGTTTTCAAGTGATTATGTTACGGTATTGACAAAGTCCATCGGTACGGTACTTGTCAAGTGTTTATTTCTAAATTCATAATTGATGTGGGATTATCAGTCTATTTTCTTTCATGCAGGCATACAACTGGTTATGCACCAGGTGTTCTATTTCCTTACAGAAGATGACTAGCAAAGCAATGGGTCTGTACTTTGTGGGGTCTGCACTATCCCACCTTTGGAATTGGAGTAACATTAATCATCTTCCAGTTTTTGGGAAAATGACCTCTCAGGCTCCAGTTGAATATATTTGTAATTATTGGAACCAGTTCCCTGCTTCTCTCTCAGAAATGTTGTTGGCTTGCAATCCTATTCCCTTAGGTGCTTCATTGATTTCATTATTTGTTACTCTGTCCTGCCTACTTAGTTTCTGTGCTTACCACTGTGGTATACTCTTGACCTCAGAGGTCAGCTATCTCTGCCCAATATCTGTCCTCTTTGTTCTACCTCCATGGATGAACAAGGGTTCTCTCACTTGCCCCTAAATTCTGAAATCACTGCCCCATCATATCAGGGCTCCAAGTCTCACTCAGTTTTAAAGAAAGCCCTGTTCTCTTACATTATCACACTTGGCTATTGTAAATGCACTTAATACTTGATTTTTGGTACTGTATCTTTTAGTACTCTACCTACTCTTATGTTACCAATGTTTTCTATGGTAATATCATAAGACTTATCCTGTAAAACATCACTGGATGGCTACTATTAATCTACTGGTCTGTATTACTGTCTGTCCCTGCATGAACAACTGAATTTTAACTCTGTACTTTGTTACTGTGTTGTTGTATCCTTTTGTTGTTGATATCTGTACTCTATTGGGTCATGCCTGAAAATAGGCAGATCCTTGCCTAGTGCACTTACTTGGTAACCAAAAGCTAATAAATAAATATATCATCAGGGCCTTTGACTTTGTTTACTTTCAATTTTTTCCAAAACAATTTGGGTCTCCTTTATCTTAACTTCTCTAAATTTAAAAAATAAGCTTAGAGTCCCAGTTCCCAAATTGCTGTCCATCCTCTGCAAGGGATATGCCATCTTGTTTTTGATGGAAGCACGGGAGATTCCTGTTGAGTCAATTCAAACATCTGGTGGGACACAAAAAACAATTTAAAACATTGACATCTGTAGCCCGATCTGTCAACAAATTATCTCCTTGTTTTAAAACTATAGGAGGGTTTAAATACCCCGGCTTCTGCAGGTAACTCAGCAGTTTCCAATGCTATCTTGGTGCTACTGTTTATTTCCTTTTTTCTTTAAAACTTTGCCTGTCTGTTTTCACTTTTTGTCCTCTTAGCTTTCCTCCAAATTGTATTTATTAGCCTTATCCATTTTAAAAAATATTTCATTTAGCCAGTGAAGGTAAAATTTAGATCTTAATGAGATGTGTTTCACACAAACATTTAAATGTGTTCATAAACTCATTTACTGCTTGATGCACAGTGAGGATCAACAGAATTCCATCCCATTTTCTCTGTATAAATCAGCATTAAAATGAACTGTGTTATAGTTTTTATAACATCTCTTGTTTTTTTTTTTATTGATCAAAATTATATTTACATTTTTGGTGTCACATTTGCATATTATGAGGTTATGGTCCCCAAACTTAGGAACCATAATCTGTTTTTTAACACTTTAAGAAAAGGGACAAAAACATTAGGTTTAAAATCAATCCCTTATTTAGACTGACACTGTACCAAGTGGGAGAGGTTATTATTTGACTTAATCCTAGTATTCCTAAGCTTTCCCTTATTTTCTTTCCCCAGGGTTCTTTAAAACATTAAGCCCCCCTTGAGAATAATTTTTCTTCTTTTTAAATTACAATGAGGCCATAGGACAGTAGTTCACAGTTTTTAGTTTTTGTTTTTGGGGACAAGTAAATTACCTCATATGGCTAATTTAATCTTAGGTAAGTACACAAGAACAAATTCAGTCTTTGAAAAGCTTACTCACATAACATACTGTAGGTTATTTTTATATAGAATATTACTTCACACCATGTTTTCTGTTCTAATCTAATCAATTGATGATCTTTCAGACTAATTGTGTTATTCGTTATTTAACTTGTTAGCATGGTTCAGTAAATTCTATGATATCAAATGACTAATTCTGAACCCATATCCTAATAGCAGTAATTATATTTATATACCACTAGCATTGTAATGAGTAGTCTTAAATAATTATTGTTTTTTAATATAAATTTGGCCTGGATTACTTTTTAGATTCCCATAGGATGATAACCATAGCAAAGCTAAACCCAATTTCTATACTAGTTTCCTAATTCTAAATGCTTTTCTACTAATGTCTGCTATTGTTTCTTTTGTTTGATTAACAATTTTCTAATGTTTTGAAAACATGTTTTTTTGCCAGTGTTTCAGGAGCTTCTTAACTTTTTAGCTCTCTGCAAATGACATGAAAAAAAAAAAACTTTTGTGTAAATCATTTCTGTTTTAAAGTACCACATTTCAACACTATAAACCTCCCCAGAAGAGACAGATGGACAAATGGAGATACAGCAGCATTTTCATTTTTTTTTCACTATTTTCCTAACCTTTGTGTTTTATATGTAACCATTGGTAATTGTGTGTCATGAGTCCTGAAATATCATTCTTAGAAAATGACAGACTTGTGGGACATCTGTAATTGTTGCCTGTTCTACGTACGTAACCTGAATTTGTTAAGTTGTAAGGCGCAACAGGATGTGGGTTGTTAGAAGGTTTACCCATGGCTCATTATGGTGTGCCATGAGGCTGAAGGATTGAGTGACTTTAGTCACATGAGGAAGTGGATAAATACCTCAGTTACCAATGCCCTGGAGTGTCTTTTTGTTATTATACAATGTACCAATTTAAATAAACAGTTTTGTTATATAAAATATTTAACATATATAGTTACTATATTAAGGCATTTCTTACACATCTCATTACAATATCCTCCCTGCGTGTGAAAAACAATCCCCCCAATAACCAGTAATGATGGACAAAGGACAGGTATAAGATAAATACCCAACCCCCTTGCCCATTCAACTTTTCAAGAAAGAGAGGCTTGCAGTTATTTGTGTTTTATTTTTTAAAGAATTATTTCTAACCATATCAGTCATTGTGCAAAAAGATTAACAAAGTGAATGAATCGATACCTTTTATTGAACCAACAGTAAATTTACAGAGCACAAACTTTCAGGCTACATAGAACCATTCTTCAGGTCATGGCAGTTTCTACTGAAAACAAACTTAAGTACTTTATTTTGTGAAATTCAAGCACTGCTAAGAAAGATTAGAAATGTATTTGAAAGATTTATTTTTAACCATCGGTTTATGCTCCCAGATCTGAAACCTACCTGTTTCTACCTCCAGTCCTATCACACACCATCTCTAGGGCTTAGCTCTTTGCACAGTTCCCCATGAATTTAACCCATGGTGGGGCTAAAGGGGTGGCCAAGTCCCTCTGGAGCACATTTCACATGTGAAGGTACATAACCAGTGGGGCAGTTCCTGTAAGGGACTGTTGCTGTTTTTTTTTCCATCTTAGGTTTTCATACACAAGGACTGCCAATGTGCATTGGTGTACCACACATGCATGTAAAGGCACACAAGCATGTATTAGCACCAAGGTGGGTCCTCCATAAGTGTGTGTATCCCAACTGTTCTGCCATCCAAGCTCCACTGGGTGGCAGATAAAGAGAGGGACACAGAATCCCCCACCAAGGGAGAAGAGCCATCCTTTCGATGCTCAATCCTCCCTCCATGGTCAAACCCCAAGTGCCCTAACTAGTATATTCCCAAGATCAGGTCACTGGCAGAGTGAGTGGTAGTGCTACTACTGTTCTAGGACTGCAGCACAGTGCATGAAAGGCTTTAGTGCTGTCATCAGAGCCTTCGGTTAAATTACAAGATAAGGCAGGTGTAGTCTCGGCAGAATTTGTGGCTGAAATCACACTTTGTACAATGCCATGAGAAAGTCTAGGAAAGGTGATTGCAGACACATTTACAACATTGGCTGGCTCTGTGATTGTACTGAAATGTATTCAAGGTCAAAATCACTTGTCATTTTCAAAGTTTAACTTTACCCATAGATTGTGGCAATAATTATCCACATCTGAAGATGCCATCTAAGTAATCATGATGCAGGGATTTTACAACTCATTGTAAAATGAACATACAATATATGACAGGGTATAGCATTTTATTGGATATTGCTATGACTGAGGTGAAGTATGGGTCATGAGTTCATAGACCAAACAACTCATTCACGAGAGCAGTGGCAATATCCCATGATATACCATACCCTGGATTATATTATTACTATTATCCAAGGTGTAATTTTTTTAATACTTTTTTACAGTACTAGTGTATATTTTGAAAGCTCCCTTACTTCATTATATTGGCAGTAGCTGGTGATGCTGAAGTAGAAAGGAAAACAAAAAAAGCTGGTACCAGACCTACAGCATCAGCACACAAATTTATTAAAATGCAGGTGCAATGTGTCTACCTAGGCAGTGTATGGTATACTGGTTAGAGTACCAGCCTGGAAACTAGAAGATTATGGGTTTGATCCCCAGTAGAGCCACATTTGCACTGAGTGAGCTTGGGCATGTCACTTAACCCTGTAGTACTCCATGCCACCCACCTGTGGTAATAGGTAGAGGCAGCATCCTCCTGAAAAAGAGATGTTGCATCTCAGCTGGACTATCTTGAGTAAATACATTCTAGATAAAACTAAATCTTTTACAAGCTTTGCTGAGCTGGGAGAAAGCCTCAAAAAAGCTTTATACATAAAACAGAACCTTAGAAAATGTGCCCTGTCATCTATTTGTTTTATTCATCATCTGTGTTATTCTCTGGGGGTGAAATGAAATCACTTGAGATAATGACCACAATTTTTTATTTTACTTTTTTCTACTACAATGTAGAGGAAATAAAATAACAAATATGTTGCAGATCATACCTACAGTACAACATATTGGTTGTTTTATTTCTTCTACATTGTCAACTCAACTAACCTGGCTACCATGTTTCTTCTACGGGGATGCAACTCAGGACCACCAAAAGGACCAAGGGTTTGGGGAACAACAGCAAATAGGCTGATGCCCCCCGATATGGTTACCTTGGAGAAAAGGAGGTAGAAAGGTGCACCTCAGTCTACTGCATACTCAAGGGTATCAGCAGGATCAAACAGCAGAGACTGGATTTCAGTGCAGCAGGAAGTAAACATAATTAAGGATTAGGCCTGCTCACTGACACTAGGCACTTGCACACTGTGCATGTGTGTGGTGCATAGAGGAGAAAATCAGAAGAAAAAAAAATCCTGACCTTGCAGCAGGTTTCTTGTCAGCTGCACACCACTGATCAGGTGTCCTTCCAATGTTGTTTCTCAGTGTTACAATGGAGTGGGAACCATGGGGGTCTCTGGAGGGATAAATGCCTGAGGATGGCAGGTGATGGTTTCGGGGGAGTGTGAAAGAGCAATTCAGGGTGACCAGAAAGACAAATGTCTTAATGAAATAAACAGCAGCAGAGAATTTATGATCCAATTATCAAAATCATCAAGACTCTAAACAAACAAAGAAAAATGTATATATTGCAGGCTGAATATATGTGGAACAACCCCCTCCCCCACACACACCCATGACCACCACATTATGCAAGCAAAAATGCCCAAGAACGCAGCACAACTACCAGTATTTCTTGTACTGTGCTTTCATACAACCTCATGTTTCTAAAGCAGAAGTACTTGTCAGGGAGCAAAATAATTCATCATATAGTTTTTTTAGCATACATATATTTCTAGCATATTTAGCTTAATTTCTCAGTATAATTTTATTTCTCTTAGTGAGGTTTTTAAAACAGCGTTTATTACAAATGTTATAATTAATAACTAAAGTCATTAAATATGCAAGTTAGCAAGTTTTAAAAATTGCATCCCTTAAAGCTACCTTTTGACTTTACATGTTGGGTTAATAATATGGATGTATTTAGAGAGTTCTTTTTACAGTGTTGGAATAACAGAGGGCCATGACAGGGCTTGGCCACCCTAGCTCTGGTAGATTAAACATCACTGCCATTGACTAATAATGGAGAGTGGATGCTCAGTTTAAAGATAACACCCTAATAGCCCCCCAGATCACTAAGCTCATAAAGTCTAATTCCATTTTTTTCCATCAAATGTTAATGCTCCTCCATCTGATCTACTCTGCCCATCTTGCTTAACCCACCCAGCCCTGTCACCCCAGCATCTCTTGATCTTTCATTACTACTCTGGCTTCTCCCATGAATTGCTCATGAGGTCAGGTTGGGGTGATCAGGCCCCTTGCAGCACAATCCAGAAGTGGAGAATGGTGCC
The DNA here is from genome assembly GCA_016271365.2 of Neoceratodus forsteri. Taxonomy (NCBI): domain Eukaryota; kingdom Metazoa; phylum Chordata; order Ceratodontiformes; family Ceratodontidae; genus Neoceratodus; species Neoceratodus forsteri. The sequence continues at coordinate 846,780,653 of CM028135.1, read as the reverse complement.
CAGTCAGTGGGCGCAGAGCCTGCAATGGGTCAAGCATTTATCCTGCTGCCCTCTATTTTCCTGCTTCTTTCTGCACTCATCCCCTGCTGCACATCACTCTGCAGAAGCACACACATTCCAAATATCTGTCAGCAGCCCTTCCCTTCCTGCTGCACATGTTGCACTGCCAGCCAACCCCCACCTGTTGGCAGTTGATAAGCAGAATAAGAAGCCCCCCCTTCCTAGGAGATGAGAGCAGTCTGTGGGATGCTCAATTTGCCACTCCTCTGGCCAACCCCCCCCCCAGCAACCAAAGTCTAGTCCCAAACCCAGGTTGGCACTATGGCAGTGGGAGGGGAAGCTATCACCAATCCACGGAGCAGCTAGCATACATTTCTGATGGTAAACTGAACAACACTAGCCACGCCAAGATTAATTTATTCATAGTGAGTATGACCAGAGAGCAAAGACTTTTGTAAACCTTGAAACCCTGAATCTCAGTTTAGGAGGAAAATACAATGATAGGAAAAATGGATATATTTATGTTTTTGCCAGAAATGCATTACAGCAAAAAAAATAAAGTTTTATGATGATTGTTTTTTTTTCTCCTAAGAAATACTGTTGTTTTCAATCAGGTCAGTGGGCTTGGGAATACACTCCAAAATTCAAACTGAGCACAGCATACTTAGTTAAATAGCTACATGTATTCATTTATAATACATATGCTCACCAAATGGAACAAAAATAATGTACATTAATCACAGCATTATAATTCAATGTAATTGATTAACACATGCAAATGTTTTAATCAAATACAATATCAAATGCAAAAAGCACCCCCCACCAGATTCAGTTTTTAAAACAAGATCAATATCAAACAGTTCAGGAAAATCAAATAAACTGAGGAATACATTTCTCCACAAGTACACACAGAAAAGATTCTGATAAGCAACAATCAGTAACTTTAAAAAATGAACACAATATCAAGTACATTAATTCCAGCATTACTAAAAATGGTTACTCAAATACAGTATTAAATGCAAAATAGCACAGCAACCTCTACCCCCACCCACATACACACTCAAATATCTGCAGTAAATACATTTGCAGGTTACTCCAGTTTTTGTCAAATACCAAAGCAGTAAAACTTAGTGATACTCTATTAATTAAAGCATCAGTGCAATGAAAAGAGATTTTCTGAAAAGCTAGTTTCAGCTAAAACTAATAAAAATATTAGGATATGTGTCAAATCTACTTTTCTAGGTACCTCCCATGCTGCACATCATTTTTTTTCCTCTTCCTAATCTATACTTGGTCTACAATGCTATTTCTAAGCCAAATGTGGCTGCTGCTTTTTTTTCTTGGGAAACAAACAAAAAAATCTAAACATTTATAAAATACTCAGATTTTGATGGAACTAGTACATTTTACCACCAAATAAAACTGGAAGATGTCGAGAATCTTTTATGGTGAAAAAATGGTAGGCTCAAACTTTCTGCCCAATTTCATTGCTCTGCTGTGCTAAAGTTAAGTAAACATTATTGAGCTTCAGCAGTTAGAAAACTTTGAAGATAAACATTGCAAAAAATAACTTTAAGCATTTTAGGTGAGAGACTCTATATAATGGATTCAGTTTGTAAAGATTCTCTGAACATACTTGTGAAATGGATATGAATCCCAGATAGTTTTGTTTTTTTTGATGAACAAGGCCCATGTATGGGCTGCTCATTAATTTCCTTTTCACCTTAAGTTGTTTCTTAAAAACTATGGTAGTAACTATATTGTAACCCAGACCTCTCTGAGGACAATGAACCTTCTGTTATTTGCCGCTGTATACTGATACTTGTCTTGCTTGTATGATGTGGATCCTTTGTAAAAGAGCAGTTTGCTCAAAGGTTGTTTCCGATAATTGCAATAAATAAATAAATAGGTCATGCTGAAACTCTCCTAGCCTTGATTCCTTACAGCAGGTGAAATTTTGAACACAAACATGGAGATCCATCGCAGGCATCTCTTTAAAAAATGCCACAGAGGATTTTGGGAGTTGCAGTTATTCTTGTGAGAAGATGTTTGAAGTAACAGCAACATACTCTATTAGTAGATCAGTTTTACAAGGTGCCCTAAATATTAAAGAAACTTAAATGTTGGGGGCAATATAGAAGGTCCTAACAGGAGGCCCACATTTAACTATTTATTTACCGAGATGTAAAACAGAAGCAGCTCGTTTTCAGCAAGTTCTTACAGGAGCAATATGGGATGGGAGGTTTTCAGCTCCAGTCCCTGCATGTTAGAATAGAAAGGGTAGAGAAAATCATACTGACTGGCTGAGACAGGCTGGCAGCTGTGCATTTATCTCAGCAATAATATTTGCTGAAGAAAAGTAGCAGTGCTAGCCTGTCCACAAAATAAGAATATCACTGTGCCGGTTTAGAACTCAGTGCTTTAAATATTTATTTATTTATTTATTGAATTTTGTTGACCAGTTAACCCACTGGGCCTCTTGGAGTCCCTTTTTCAGGAGCAACCCAAGATTAGGTAGAAAAAAAGGAACACAGTTTAAGATCCAATGCAGCATACAAGCTGCTGGTACATAGCGAGCAAAGTAACAAGACAAGTTTACATCTTGGAGGGTTAATAATACAGGAGAGACAATACCAGAGTGATAACATTCAGTAAACAAGATGGAAGTGAACTTATTTAATAATTATACAGTGTTTAAAGTATAATGCAGCTTGTATGCTGCATTAGATCTTAAACTGTGTTACTTTTTTTGTACCTAATCTCAGGTTGCTCCTGAAAAAGGGACTCCAAGAGGCCCAGTGGGCTTAACTGGTCAACAATTATGGGCAGAGTAGGTGGGTCAAGCGGACCTTATCTGCTGTCAAATTCTATGTTTCTATGTTTCTAAGATGGATTGGTAATATAATTAGTGCTTGAGCTTCTATTAGTAGGGGCTAATGTGATGAAGGGTGTTTCACAGCTACTAAGGCAGAGGGAACAATACATTGAGTTGTGACTATCAACAGTAGCAGTTACAAGTGCAGTGCTCTTTAAGGAGTTTCTTTAAACCTTCTTTAAAGATATTGAGTGAGGAGACTTCACGTAAGTGGTTAGGTAGGGAGTTCAAATGTTTGGTATTGAGTTTGCAAAGGATCTGCCACCTACCTTTGTCCTGACTTTTGGGACCTGGAGACGAGAGAGAGGCTGGAGGATCTGAGGGTTCTCCTGTTGGGCTTGGTGATTAGTGTGTTACTGAGGCTCGGCAAACCTTTGTTGATTAGTAACTTATAGGCTAGGCATAAACAGGAGTAGTGTAACCTGCCTTAGAGGGAGGACCTGTTGGTTCCATGCCATAACAGTGAATGTTTTGAGCAACTCACAAACAGCAGTAAACCCTACTGAAAACCAATTTGGCACATCACAATAAGTGCCGAACACCAGTTAGCCGCACTCATAAAATAATGTTTAATGCAGGGGGCTACACCCCCAACTTCCCACTTTTTTGGAGGAAGTCCCTCACACCTTCCATACTTATATAATCATTTCTGCAGGGTGGGGCAAACACTGGAGGAAAGAAGAGGGACTGATGATGGCAATAAATAAAAAAAAAACACCTGCAAAAGAAAAACAAACATACTTGTTTGCGGTCCTGAACCCAGGACCACCAGCACTGCAGCCTGTGTCCCTACCTGCTACACTAGGTGGGTAACTCAGTGGCATCACACTCCACATCCCCATTTAGCCCATCCCTCTTCCTCCACCTTCCATTGCTATTCCCTCTTCTCACTATTTTTCCCATCCTCCCTCGCTGTTCCCTTCCCTCGCTATCCATTCCTCATTGCCAATCCTAAAAGCGAACAAATTGAAGTGCTCATTTCTGAGTTGATCACTTTGGTTCACTATATTGTCATGCTACTGGGCTGGTTTGAGTCAAGCACTTGCAGTGATGTCCCTAGAGGAAGTCCCAACTGCAAAGCAACCTATGCCTTGGCACAGTGTTTGAGAGTCTTTCAAATTTGGATGATCTTACCAAGTGGAGGACTGGGGTGCCATAGAGCAGTGTGGAAGGAGGATATAAGATAGGAACTTAAATGCTACTGGAGACCTAGTTTTTGATGAAGTGATCTTGTGAGGTGTTTGCATGAGTTTGTAGGGTGATGTCTTGGTCTAATATGATGCCAACATATTTAATGGAGTCCATGACTCTGATATTGGACTCGTCAGATTGGCTAGGTGTCGGCAGGTATTGCCTCTGAGAACCTAGTTTTTTTGGTCCAGATAGTATGACTTTTGTTTTCTTAGTGTTGAGGACCAATTTATTTCAGAGAAACCATGCCTCAAGTGAGTGCGGATCTTTACTGATTAGCCTATTTAGTTCTCAGACATCATTAAAGCTGTGATAGACTACTGCATCATTGGCATGTGGCTTTAGCGGTGGATCCTCTGCAGCTCTTAGGCATTTCATTAACATACAGTGAAAAAAGTAAGGGACCTAGAATGGACCATTAAGGGATGTGCATCTGACTGTTCTCCTTTCCATTTATCTAACTGGGACTTGTTAGTGAGATAGTCTGTGAGCAATTTTAGGGAGCGTTTATCCAGACCAAGAGATTGTAGTTTTGGAAGGAGTAAATTGAGACATGATGGAATGGTGGTTTACTAAGACAAAGGCCTTTGTTATGTCTAAAAAGAAAATGAGGAGAGAGGAGAGGAGGGGGGTAAGGTAAGTATATGGAGGAGGGGGGAAGGTGGGATGAGAGCAGCCAGGCTGGTGGCATTGTCAGCTGCAGAATAGCGGATGGGGCAGAGGCCTACTAGGGCAAGTGCACTGTGTAAAGGAGCTAGGAATGGGAGAGCAGCAGCGGTGCGGCATTGCATAGCATTATCCATGGCAGTCGCAGATGCTTGAAGTGACCAGGGTGTTTCAGAGCCTGGATTTGAAGGCCCCTAGCCCAGTGGTATTGATAGTGTCATTGGCAAGACTGTTAAACCAAGTGGGCGCCCTGTAGGTGAATGGACGCTGGCCAATGGCTGTGCGACAGTGGGGATATGGAACAGTTGTGGCTTTGATCCCCTGGTAATTCTGGAGCGGGTTTTCAATTGAAGGAGTGAACAGACCCCGGGAGATGCAATTCCCAACTGGATTTTCTTTGCAACCACACAGGTTTGGTACTGAATTCTATTAGCAAGTTGAAGCCAGTTAGCTTGTGAGTAGAGGTCACAGGTGTGTGTGAGCCGCTCGTCCCCAGTGATGAGTCGACAGGCCTTGTTAAGGGTGGTGGTAATCCTTCTGATTGTCGAGGTAGCAGCAGTGCCATAGATGACAAGACCATAGTCAATCTGGGAGATGATGGATGCGGACAAGTCAAAATTCAAATAAATAACATATTAACTGGGGGATATTCACAAGGGGATAGAGGTTACAAATGAAAACTGTTTTAGCAGCCAACTTGTGAACTGTTGAAATCAAGGCCGAAATTAGTTGGTCAACAAGGCTCGGCCTGTGAAATACACTTTCAGTAGTGCCCACCAAATCACAAAGTGCATGTTCGGATACTGCAAACCTTTTTGTAGTCTTGCCCTTCTATACTGGGGCACTACCTTCTCCCACTGGTACCAGTATTAACCCTTTAAGCTTTTAAACCTTAGGGAGATCCTGGGGATTCAATGGATACTCATCCGTGGAACCGCAGGTCCACTGACATTGCAGCTGGTTGGCAGGCAGTGGTGCACTTTTTAAAATAAATATGTTTTAAAATCCAAACCATAAAAGTCAATGGAATTGCTTAAATGGCAGCTTTCAATATATGGCACTTGTAGATCCTGGCTAGATAGCCAAATCTGAACATTTGGTAGCAAACTATGTACAGCCCCAAATTTCACAGCAAGCCCTGAGAGTACTCCTGGTTCTGGTGTTACCAGCTTTCCTCAATACCTAGTGTTCTCTATATCCATTTCTGCAGGTGTAGGACTTTCTCAGACAGGTGATAAGATGGTCTATTGTTTTGGGAGATCAGATCAGTTGCACAGGTCTTATATGCCTCTGTGCTGGAATCAAGCTTTCTGCTTCAGCAGACATCAAGACCTCTCTGGATCCTCTCTTCTCTTCCACTGGATAGACTGATCTCAGAACCAGGAGTCACACATTACAGATGTCAAGGCTTCCAGACCCTAGTGTGTGAGGTGCTAGTCAGAACCTAGCAGTAGCACTGACTGGCTGGCTTCCTAGAATGGAAGCAGTCCTAATGCAGGCTATTTCAAACGGAAGTACACACAGTCTCAGTCAGAGCTAACTGTCAACTGCCCAGCTCTGGAACTACCCTCAGAATTTCAGTACATGCTCAGTGATTGACAGCTGCTGTCAATCATTTAGCATGTACTGACTGTGTACTGAATACAGTACACACTCATTCAGAGCTCAGTCAGCAGCTCGCCATGGTGATGAGCAGTGGGCTGTGCCAGTTGCCGGCTCTGGTACAGGATGGGGGGAGCAGGGTGGTAGGACACTGTGGAGTGGGGGTGGGGGTACCCTAGACCACCAGGGATTTTGGAATTCTTTTAACACTGGAACAGGGCTGGAGCAGTTTTCTAGACCACCAGGGATGTTCTTATTATAACAGGAGATTGGGGCTTGGGGGGACCACTTGACTACCAGGGATATTTTAGTTTTTAAAATGGAACATTGGGGCCTCAGGGGGTGGTCCAGTAGACCACCAGGGATATTTTCTGTATTACGATGGGGGATCAGGGCTGGGGTGGGGGACTGCGGCACATTGTGGTAAACTGCTCAGCTTTTCCAGAGGGGGAATTTCTAAGTACCTGCTGGTCTTATGGTACTTAGAAATTCACCCTCTGGGTGAGTTTTAAAATCCCAATTGCAGAACTTTGGCAGCCTGCATCTGCCACAAGCCCCTAGCACCTTGCCTCAGCCCATCTTATGGCACACAGGTGGTGCAAGCCCTGTTTGGTGCAGGCAGTCTGCAGGGGAGGCAAGCTGCCTTTGAGAATTGCTCCCAGTGCATTTTTAGGTGCAAGGGACACTTTGCACCATTCCTTCTGGAACAAGTCCATTGCGCTGCACCAGGAGCTTTCATAATCTGGCCCACTGACTTCAAACAAAGATATTTATTTAGGGCTCCTGCCCTGAAAACATGTATTTGCTCCCAGTGTTTATTAACTCCTTTGTGCTTCATTATCTGCTTGACTGTTGACATAAAACAGGGAACCCCCCCACACCTATTTTGAGAACCAATGTGTTTTCTTTTCTGAAGGTAAGCTTGCCCTCTGATGTGTGGCAATGAGCTGTGCTGATCAATGGTGCACTCAGCACCACAAAGAAGTTACCCCCCCCGAGGATTTATTTGCATCCCTTGAAAAAATGCTGAAGTACAAAATCTCAATGAGTTTGACTGGTTGTACCTTGTGTTCCTGTTTGGCTGCAAAATAAAAGTATGGGTTATAAATCACATTTAATAACTCTGTGAGCAGTTTATTTGCTCAATGGCACACTGAGTACCAAGCAAGCAGTTTGTTTCTGTACCCCTCCCAGCTTATCTCTTGGCCCACTGAAGGTTTACTACAGTCCTTGGACCAAAGCATGCTGGAGGAAAGTCTGCAGCAGCTATATTTATGGCAGAAAGTGGGTGGGCATGCAGAGCTCCCTAAGGAAAACAGCCTGCAGGCTGCAACATGCTCCTCCAGTCCTCCTCCAGGCTGCAGTCAATGGGGCTGGACTGAATAGTAAAAGGGTGGGTGGCAGCAGTACAGATGGGCACCAGGGAGCCAGGAAGCACCCCCATTTGGGGGTTTACAGTGTTTTTAAACAAGACTATGTATTATCTATTACATAATCACAAGAAGACACTCCAGTTTAGCATAATGCTGAGATAACCAACATTCTAAGGGTGATAAGGCTGTCTGTCTGCAGTGTCATTCCTCACTGTGCTCTGTGCAGATGGTTATCTCACTATAGATAACCTGACAGATAGAGAGCTATGGTACCCAATCATAGTGCTGAAGCACAAGCAGACTTGATAGACCAATAGGTCTGCACTGCTGGCATCTAATATGTTATGTTAGTATGTTATAGCCAACCTTGTCATGTTTTATTACTTGCTCATGTTTCTTTGTGCCTTAATACCCCCAGAACTTAACCTTTTTGGTGGTGGGGTATTTTGGGCTTCACTCCATCTGGACAGTTCCTTGGTACAAATTATTATGGAGAGTAAAATTGGGCCAGAATGTATCAAGGGCATTATCCTGCTGAATGGCATGCATTTTTCGGTTCCTCATGCAAGCAATAATACCTGACAGGGTGGGTGGTATTGAGCAATACTGGACAGCCCAGGGGTGTAATGAGGCCTGACGCTGTAGGTGGAGCCCTTATAGCCCCTGGAAGGGCTGATATTGCCCGATACTGCCAACCCTGGAGGGTATTATTGCACTTAGGAAATGGGCACAGTAAAAAAAATAAGTTTAATAAAGAAAAAATGTTAATGAAAAATTTATTTAAAGTAAGTTTTGTAATAAAATAGTTCATCCGCCTGCAGTTTTGGAGCCATGGTTGCATGCACACACTTAGAAATGTTTTCACACATTAAAAAAATGCATTTATTTATTCAAGTCTTCAGTTTCACTGTGTAGTATTGCAGCTTCTGGGTTTGAGCTGGAGAGGCTGTGAGCCGGTGACTGGAGTTGCTGAGGAACTTGACAGAACTGTGAGGAAAAAGAAAAGTGTGACTGGAAAAAAGGTGCATTTCTCTGCATTTCCTAACATCTACATGATAAATTAGCTGTAAATGAGCATTATTAGCAGAGCAGAGGGTGGATGAGAAAAGATGAGATGCAAAGTACATGTAAAAGTTTAAAAACAGGCTGACTTATCATGTTGTTCTGTGCTGGCAGCCTGGCACACACTCATTCCTTTTTGGGGTTGTGAATCTAGGTTCCATGAATGAGGTGGACAGTGCTCACAGTAATGTAGTTGTTTGCAACAGATGGAAGGCCTATATATTTTGATTTAAGGAGATCTGTTCTGGGGACTGCAATCATATTCCTGGGGGAACTTACGATCCCTGCTGCTTGCACTGGGGATTACAAAGCAATACCTTTGTTTTTCTCCCATTAGCCAGTCTTGCTACCTGTTTTGAGTATAGGTACTAAGTTCTTACCTTTTTTCCTTAATGGGTTTCTGTTTGTTGCTGCCTGCTCTGAGCAAAAGGACCAGGACTGTGAAGACCAGAGGAGCACTGGAGCTGGAAATCACAATGGGCAGCGTTGATCAGCTGGGATGGTGAACAGTATGGCTGTTGATAGTGGCAGTGTTAGGTAAACATGAATAGTTTCATTTTTGGGATTTCACAACAACAAAACAAAAAAAGTCATTATTGTTCTTTTTGTTTTGTGGGTTGCTCACTGACACAGACATGGGGAGTGGGTTTGAAGCCAGCTGGGTAGCAATGAAGTGGAGTGGGTGCCATTTAAATTGACAATATTTGACTCTGTGCTGAAGAAAAAAATGTGTCCAGAAATGTGTTCCTTTCTTATTTATTTATTTTTCCGGATTTTGCTGAGGAGAGATTGGGAGAATGGCTGTAGAATTGGAGTCGGGTCTCAGCTCTCGCTAAGTGAGACAAAAAATGGCAGGCATTTTAAAATGAAAATTCCATTAGCACTTTGATACTGTTAATTGGGTTGGGTGGAACTGGCACTTTTAATACCTGGGCTCTGTTGTTTAATAGATGCCCACCTTGCCAGGGCTATCAGCCAATCAAAGCCCAGGACTTTCTTAGACCATTTTCTAAAGCACCTTTTCACCCTCTTCCTGCTCACACAGCAATCAACATTACAAGACCCCCACCCACAGCAGCTGCCAATCAGCTGCACACAATAATTAAAGTTAAGCAATAAGGCATGACAGGGTGTGGGTTACTGTGTAATGATGTAATGCCTCGAGTGGTTGAAGCATGAGGCTGCAGGCTGAGTGCAGTCACACTGAGAACTGATGCTATTACACAATAAACCACACCCAGAGTGCCTTATTGCTATTATACAATGGTGTTTGCTGAAAAAGAGAAAGAAAATAAGAAAAATGTGTAAGCACCAAGTCCCCTGGTGTTACTAGAAGCCTATTAGTACTAGTCTATATGCAGGTAAAAAAGCAGCAGGTAATGAGCTCATTAATCATCTTTTTACATAATGACATCATTGTTTACTCAGCTAGCCTGATTGGGAATGATTATGTCACTTAGAACTCCCACAGCATCATAACCAGTTTTGAGTCAGCTGCTCAGGGGAAGTTTAGAATGCTCAGTTAGTCTGAGTTTGGAAGTCAGAGTGGCAGGAGGTCTACCAGTTGGGGCTCCATCACAGAGAGCACTGTGTTTCTCACCCTAGTTTGGATCAGATCTATAGTTGCCAGTGAAACGGTGAAGACCTTTTGCAGAAGAATTCCTTGATTTCACTCCAGGGGAAGTGAGAGAGACTGCCATTTCAGTGGATCCAAGGGGCAGTCCCCTGAAGGTCCTGGAGTGTGTACAGCTGCCTTTGAGAAGACATTGTATAAGAAATTCTGACAACATTACCATGAAGAAAATGGATGTTTTCTGGTTTGTTCTCCATACATAAAGGAAGGAGCAAGAAATATGTGAGTACAGATATAGAAACTCTTCTTATTAGGGAGTTGGCTGAGTTGTGTGTGCCCAAGATAAGGCTAGCTCACACCTGTCAGGACCCCTCATACACTTCAGTATCAAATGTAAAGTTCACAGTTTGGAGTCTTTAGCAATTCAGTGGGGACTGAAGTCTTCTTTTGATGTAACCCTGAATGAATGGCAGAGACTGTTGGTTGGGGCAAAGGGTGGGAGGAATGCCATCTGGAGTCTACAAGGCAGATCTAACTGGTTTGTTGATGGGTACCAAGGTCCCCTGAGTAGAGGTCAATGCCTAGAATGAAACTTAAATATGTGGCTCAGGTCACAAGTTTACAATGTGAAATGTGTTTTGGAAATAACTCAAGAATGTGGTTCAGGCCATGAACATCCAGTCTGGGAAATGGAAATGTGTTTTGAAAGTAGCTCAAGTATGTGGTTCAGGCCATGAACACTTTGGGGAAAAATGGATAGAGAAGTTTCTGTGGAAAACTATACCTCCCAGCAAAGATTTTCAGGAAAAAGAGTGTACCTGTTTTGCCATGACCAACCACTGGGGATCCACTTGTGCTTTAGTAACATCTGTGAATAAAGTTATACTGCACAATCCCAGCTGCTACATTGGACATTCTGATTGTTGCTTTCTGTGTGGAGTTTTTGGAGCCCCCTCAGTTAGGTCTAGCATATGCCTAGCATTCTCTCCCCTGGACCTGGCTGTACATACAAAGGTTAATTTTGTTAATTGTACCCCCACTCCCTTCCTTTAGATAATGAGCCTATTATACACTCTAAATCTAGAGGCGGTACCAGTCCGAGTATTACAGCTAAAAGTTAATGATATGCAATGTGTGGGTACTAGTTCTGTTAATGGGGTGCAAACTTGCCAAAAGTGGTGAGGGGTTACAAAACATGGGGACTCATCCAGCGATATGTTTTTGGGTGAGAGGTAAATGCTGTGGGTAAATCTTGGATCTTCTCTCTGGTGGTGGTGAAGCACCAAAAGAGAAGATCATTACAAAAAAGCAAAGTCTGTGACAAAAGGAAAATCCCATCTGAGAATATTTTGCTGCCTGTAGTTCTGTGAAAGAAAGTGGAAAAATGTGCCATGTGTGTTTAAACTGGAAAAATGAACTGTTGAGCTGAGCAATGATTGCCCTTGCCATGCCATTTTAAGTGCTTGAGAAACTGTTAAAAGTTGCAAATTTCAAAGAAAAAGTATTTCTGGATTTTAATAACAACAATTTCTAAGTGCCCAAAAAGTTTTAAGTGTGTACAGTAAAATCTGGAGGAGATGCTAAAGAAAATGCACCAAGAAGTGTCAAAATGCCTTAAAGTACTTTGCCCAACTGAAATTGCCAGCTGAGAAAAAAAGTGACAGTTTGCTTTTAAATTTGCCTGCTCAGCAATAACTGTGGAGGAGTGTGACTGAGAGAGGAGAGGAGAGAGAGAGAGAGATAGAGAGAGAGAGTGCTCATTTGCATGGTGTCATGAGATTGGTCCAGCGATGCCAAGGCCCACCTTTGCCTCAGTCTCAGTGTTGTAGAGTATTTGAGGAGGAGAGCAAGTGTGCTAGCCAAAGCAGAAGTAGGAGAAATTGCTGAGAGCAGAGAAGCATTCCAAAACAGAAACAGCATTTTTGAACTTTCACAGTAAAATCCGGGCTCAACTCGTTTGCTGACCACAAGTAGTAGTGATCGCAGTGTTTTGTGACTGATCCATGGGTTTGCCTGCCTGATCACCAGAAAGTCCCTACAAAACCAGCAGCAGCAGGCATTTACCATCAGTGGAGGGAATCAGCTACTGCCTGAGTAAATACTAAGTGCAAAGTAAAATGAATAGCTTCGAAAGTTGGAGAATTGTAAAACAGTGCAGCAAAAGTAATACAGAAAGAGTCTGTGAGCATTTAAAATTGGACTATATGTGTAGTGACTGTTTCAAGAGAGAGCTCCAAGGCAGTACTGATCCAACAGGCTGAGAGAAATACAGAGACAGTATAAATGGGCTGAATTGTGTTACAAGTTAAATTTAAAGTTGTGCCTTAAGTGAAACTGTTAAATGCAAGATAGAACAAGCGTTCTAGCAATTTTGAACTCTGTGTGTGTGTGTGTGATGGAGAAAAGTTACAGTCACCATTTCAGGGTGTGGTCAGGAAATATAAAAAAAGCAGTCAGTGCCATCTTTGACTAGTGTTTCAAATGTAGAAAAGTTTCAGGTGATTGTGTTAAGGATGTAAAGCAAAATGCAAACAGCAGGCAGTTTGTTAAAGAACTGTTGCAGTGTGTTTAAAGTCAAATTTCAGTGAAATTACAGAATAGTAACTTGGGACTTGTGTTTTATTTACAAAAATGGCATCAAAGTTCCCCCACTACCCTTCCATGCAAGTGTGGATTGCACAAGAAAAGAGTTACCTCACTTTGAACAACTTTATGATTGTGAAACAGCACCATCTGATGTGGCTTTAGTGAACTTTACAGTCAATGTATGTATTATTTGTTTGAAGACAGGGAGGATGTTCTGCTAATCCCCCTTTGCACAGACTGACTGCAAGCAATTTTGGGATGTAATGAAGCAGGTGGCACAGTAGTAGCAAAAGGAAAAAACATCCACTTTGTCTCAACATGGACGGTGGCAGAGGACCCTGCCAGATCAGAACAGCAGCAGGCTGGTTGCAATCAGAGGGACCCCACTGAGTTTGTCAGGGAATTCTTGGAGAATGTTTGTGAGAATACTTTGCAAGGGCAGGAAGAAATGAAGTTTTCCACACTGCAGAGGGTGGATTTGGATGCTGCAGATGCAGGTCCAGTGGATCCATGGGTCGAAGGCCCAAGCTCAAACCTAGTGGGTGAAGATGGGGTGAATGAAGCTCTGTGTTGGGGCTCAGTGCCTCCATGAGCAATGAGGAATGGACAATTTCAGGAGCTGGTACAACTGTCTTCTCCTGGGCGGAGCTTGTAGAACAGGAAGAAGTTGCAATAGCTATGGTGTGACAATGAGGTCACCACTAGCATTGGCTTCAGTGGAGCCTCCTGAGACAGAAATGGAGGAAGGCTCTAGAAACATGCCATCAAGTGCAGAGGTGGACTACTTTTACTCTGCACTGAGTGTTTCGAAGCTGGTTTAACCAGGATTGGCTACCCCCAATCCATGTCTCTGGCTTGGACCTAATAAAAAGCAGCAAGGAAGAACAAATAAATTGAAGATGGGCTATGGCTGAATATGGACAGACATACCTTTCTTCTCTCAAAATTTGGGAGAAAATAGAGAACAAGCATGCCTGGTTGTGGGAGGAAGCTAGTGCTAACCTGCACCCAAATGTGAACAAATTTGTGAGAATAAAAGTATGCAATGAGAGACTTCAGTTTTGGAAGCATGGCAGAACTTTGCTAATTGATTCAGTGCAAATCGTTGACAAGGCTGGCTAAGAAACATTTTACAATGCTACTGTGGTTTGTCCTGATGAAGAGACAGTCTTTGCTCCACACCCCGAGTAATACTACCCATGAATGGTGCCACTCATTAGTAAATATGCCCACATGCCAAGTTGAATGCAGCAAGGCCAAAGCAGCAACCTGCTACCAAAGCAGCAGCAAAGGATTTCCCATGAAGATCCAGCAGGAGGTCATGGAAGAATCTGATCTGAAGATTTCGTCTATCCAGTAACAGAAGATCATCAGGCTAAAGGTCCAGAGAGGTGATGCTGACATCCATCTTACTTGGTATTACTTGGTATGAAAGAACAGAGGAAGGCCAGAGCCCATCGAGACTGTTCCCTACATTATGTGGGACATTATTTATCTATTATCCCTCAACCAAATGTCTAGTTTGTTTTTAAAGACAGTGGCACTAGTTGCCTTTACCAATTCTTGTGGAAAGGTGTTCCATACAATGGATGCTCTTATTGGAATAAAGTTTCCTTTTGCTGGTTTTATAAGTTTTACTCAAGCTGTTTATTATCGGTCTCGGAACATGTCTCCTTTGGAGCGTTAGACCACATTTTCCATTAGATCTGGTGAATTTATTAAATTAAAAACCATAAGCATATCACCTCTTAATGTTCTAGTTTGAAGAGAGAGATCAGTAGCATTTAATCTGTTCTGATAATCCAAGTTTGTTAATTTTGGAATCATTCTAGTTACTCTCCTTTGAACCTGTTCAAGAATTGCTATGTCTTTTTTTTGGTTTGGATTCCAGAAAGGGGAGCCATAGTCTAGATACAGTCTAATGTATGCCCTATACAATGGAATAAGGCATTGTTAAGTGCGATTAACAAAAGTGCGTTTTATTTGTCTCAAAAGTCTATTGATCATGCAAGCAGTTCTAACACAGTGATCATTTGGTGTAAGTTTATTGTTAATACATATCCCTAAATCTTTTTCACAATTTGACAGTGAAGTGGTAGCCCATTTATGTAATATATCATTTTGGATTATTTACACTGAAATGCACTACTAAACATTTGTCTTGATTAAACTGCATATGACTTCATTTGCCCAAAGTGTTATTTTTCAAATCCTTCTTTAATGCGAAATATTTTCTTGATTATTAACTTGCCCCCAATTTAGTATCATCTGCAAATTTAACCATGAATTTATTTGGTCCTGTTTGTAAATCACTGATAAAGAGATTAAACAATGTCAGTCCCAAGATCAACCCTTGTGGTACACCACTCATCACACTACCCGAATCAGACAAGATATCATTAAATCTGACTCTCTGAGAATGATTTGTCAACCAGTTTAAAGTCCAGTTGACAATATCATGTGACAAACCTAGATTGTGCATTTTAGTAATAAGTTTTTTATGAGAAACTTTATTGAAAGCTCAACTAAAGTCCAAAAGAATTACATCAGTAGGGATACCCACATCTAGTAGAGTACTTATATTATTGTAAAAGATATCAGATTGGTGGTGCAGGAATACTTGGGAGTAAACCCATGCTGATTTGAATAATTAATTCCTAATTTTTATAATCTTGATCTATTAGAGACTTCATTACTCGTTCCATTAATTTATCAGCCACTGAGATCAGGCTAATTGGACAATAATTTTGCACAGAACCTCTATTGCTTTTTAAATATGACAGTAACTATTGCTGAATGCCAGTCATTTTGTACAATGCTTTCTTGAAAGGATTTGTTTAAGATAATTGACAAAGGTATAGAAATATTTATAGAGGTTTCAATCAGACAGCATGGATGAATACCGTCTGGGCCTGGACTAGTATTATTTTTAGTTTTTGATAGCCTGTATAATGTCAGTTGGATAGAACTTATGATAATCTATGTGGTGAACTTTAAATGTACTAATAGGTGATTTTGAGAGAAGACAGAACAAAAGGTACTTATTAAAGAGATTTGAGGTTTCTATATCAGATAGAGAAAAGCCATTGGTTATAATGGGCCAATGGTCCTTGATACACCTTTTTACTATTTATATAGGAGAAAAAAGATTTGTGACAGTCTTTTGTGTGAGCTAGTTTAAATTCTAGCTTATTTTTGCCAATTTAATAGAATGTTTTAAGTTTTCACAGATACTCTGTTTATGTAATAGAATAGTTTTAAATGGAACAGAACTATTTTTAAGTTTCCAAAACATTTAATTTTATTTTAATCTGATTTTAATTGTCTTGTTGAACCAAGGGGAATTTTTCCTTTATTATTAAATTTCCACTTAGATGGAATAAAGGTATTTTCCAAATATTGTACAATGTTTTTAAAAAGTACCAAGCTTATTGTGTTGTATAATTAAGAAGATTAGATTCCCAGTTTATGTTTTGTAAGTATTCATTGTTTTAGAAAAAATTGCTTTATTATAATTTTTTGTACAGTATAACTTCCTTTGTGTAGTTTTAAACTGTTGAATTTCAAAAGGATAGATGAATGATCACTGGTCCTAAGTGGATCCCAAATTTGTAAATTACTAATTTGTTGCTCTATGTTAGTAAATAATAGATCCAAAATATTAGGACCTCAAATGGGTTCAGTAACAAGTTGTTGTAATCCAGTACTAACTACCACACTATTAGCCCTTTCTTGGCATAGGACTGTCCTGAATGAGTCCCAGTTAATATGAGGGAGGTTCAAGTCTCCAAATATTACAGTATCTTGAGATTCAGAAAAATGTGTAATTTCTTTAAACATATCAGTTGTGTAATCTGAGTTTGCAGATGGAAGTCGATAGATGTTACCAATAGTTTTATAGGACTGTTGCTTCAATAAGATTTTAACCCATATACTTTCCAAAGGAAATGGAGAACAGACTTCAAAAGAAGGAATATCATTTCGTATGTACATACAAACTCCACCGCCTTGCTTATTTAATCTGTTTTTATGATATAACTTATAATCTGAAATTTCTCTGGACCAAATTGAGGATGCGTCCCACCAAGTTTCAGTTACTCCCACCATACCTATATTTAAAGTTTTACATTTGGCTTTGAGTTCGGCTAATTTGAGTTGGTTTAAAGATCTTGCATTCAAAGCTAGGAATTTACATTTAGTTGTAATATTATTTTAGTAAGTATTCAGAGACTTGGGAATAGACCCATTCTCCCCCATTGTTTTAGTTTAAACAATGGTTTATGATTTTAGTGATACTTTTCCCATAAGTGTACTACCCTATGACGAGATGTATACCGTCCCAGCAAAACAAGGAAGAACGATCTGAAAATGATTCACAGTGGGTAATACAGGGTATATCCTGCTTAAAACACCACTTTCTCAGCCATTCATTTAGGGCTTTGATTTTCTGTGTCATGGTATATGTTGATCTCAGGACAGGTAGAATTTCAGATATACATACACAGCATCCCCTATCAAGTAACAGGTTACATAATGCCACATAGTCCTGCTGTAACTGATTAAATGGGGTGTTGTTTATATCATTAACTCCAGCATGTATGATAACCAATGGATTTTCCCCCGTATTTTGTAAAATTTTAGGCATCATGGAGGTAATGTCAGATACCCTGGCCCCACAGAGGCTAGAACAAGTGTGGTTGCTCTTGTCACTATTACATACCGCCCTGTCAATGTGCTTAATGATTGAAACTCCCAGGACTAACACTTGTTTTGAGACAGTAGGGGTACAAGAATCAGAAACAGGTGATTGTTTAACACACTCTGGAGTGATTAACTTAATACAGTAGGTATTGATTTGGTAGCTTGAGACTTACTAGGACAAATATTCATGGGCATTAACTCCTGATTGAAAAGTGTTTTTAAACCATTATTATCAACAGAGGGTGATGCACAGGATAAATCATGTAGCACTTCATTATTTGATACAGTCAATTGCTCAAACCTATTACAAGTTTCAATAGGGGCACTATTGTGTATTTGACAGCCCCTCCTTTTTTTAAGAGGCTTTGAGACAATGATCCAGTCATCATTATCATGAGAAGAGGATGGATAATCATCCACCTTATAAGAGGGGGCAGAGGCAACAGGTATACTAGTACTAGTCGTTACATTGTCTCCTCATCAGGAGGCATAGAAATGTTACCTAAATGTGAAGGAAATTGTTCATTAGAATGAAGTTGTTCATCCATAAGATTAATGTAACTTTCAATTCCCTAATATCGGTAGAAACTGGTTTAATATTAAGCAGAAATGCTATCTCTGCTTCAAGAGTAGTAATCAGATGGCAATTAGCACATACGTCATTTCGCTCCCATACTTTCTACTATACATCAAACATTGTATACACTTACTGAGTTCTTTTTCCAATATTAAAGGTGTAGATTTACTAAGTAGAGGATATGCTAAAATTATCTTATCCAAGTTTGTCTAATGCTAGCAGTGTCAGTGTGCCAGTGGACACAGCAGACATGCATAAACACGTGTGTCTCTGCGCGTCTCCATGCTGGCCCCACGCACGCCGCCACCCGCTGACTAGAGGGGGCAGTTTTAAGTCGAAAAACAGGAAGTAAGCGTCCGTTCACTTCTGGTTGCGTCGCAAAGTAAAAATAACAATATTTACTTAAATTCAGCAAGATTCTGTGATTTGAAGGTTTACAAGCCCTTAAAAGGGCAAGAGAACCACCAGGAAACAGTGCTTTTAATAGAGAGATGTTGTTTTGGGGTAAGAGGTATACTAGCCTATTGCTAGTCCTCCAGGTTCCCACAATGCTCTGCTGTTCACTGAAGAGTAAGTTACAAGCAAATGTTACCACACAGGGTTGACAAAACCAATGTTTCTCTATGATCCTTCCCTTCCTACTGCCAAACAGGAAGTTCTGTTGACAGTCAAATCCAGTGGCTATTAAAGTAGAACTGGCTTAGGGTGGGTGGGTGGTGGGTAGAGGGTGGGATGGAGGGCAATTAGTAAGAAAAGGCTAGCAACAGGAAGTTGTAATTTGAGTCACCTGCTTTTATAGTGTCTAAGCCACACCCCCAAATAAGCACTCTCTCTCTCTCTCTCTCTCTCTCTCTCCCTCTCCTACTGGTTTAGCAAACGTAAGTTGATACAGTACCTTTCACAGCACAGAACACACACTAACTTTCTTTCTTTCTTTTCTTTCTTTTTTTAATCTTAAATAAGACCCCTTCTACTTCTAATAAAGTATCAGTCTGCTTAATCTCAACAGACCCTGACTCCTGCTGAGATATGTGTTAAATTAAGTTAAGAAAATGTAGCTTCTTTTAGTTAGCTGCTTTCTGCTCTACAAGCAAGGCTAGCAACAGAATGCGGTAAGATGCAATTTACATTTTAATTTGACTGTTTTACCTACAATTGAGGATGTCTCAGGAACTGTAATTCATTAATAGATGCTCCTGAACTGGACTGCAGTTCTAGCAGGCCTTGTGCCTGTCCAAGAAATGTGTTTCAGCGGGTTTCGACTTAGGAGAGACTTTATGTATAGTGCCTCGGCATTCTGGACATTTCTTTTTAGAACATCGAACATTGTAGGGCTTCCTTCCCCAAAATGTTTTTTGTAAATGCTTTTATATTTTCTATTTTGTACTTTTATAGAAAACCCCTTTTAAAGAAATAACTTTTGGGGTTGTGTAGTATCTGCAGTAGGAGGGTTGGTCACTGTGTGGTTTACAGGTTGTGTTTGTTTGCAGAATGTGTTTTACAATATTTTCTTTTGCAGGTGTTCCTGAAAGAAGACAAGAAGAGGATTTTTAAGGCTTATCAGAGTCCTTTTTTTAAAGTTGCTAGGCTTTGTATAACGGTATAGTACAATGCTAACCATTTTTTTCTGCTTTGCAGGTGTAGAGATTTTGGTAGTTCTTAGATTTAGGAAATATACTGCCAAATGCTGTTTCTGAAGTGGGCTGTAGTTCTAAATGGTGTAAAATGGTTTTGGGCATGGACACCCAGTAGGTAGCATAGGTCAGATAGCATTTCCCTAGAGGGCTATGGGGGAAGGCAGGTTGGTGGTCCTGATTCATGATAGGGGTCACCAGTTCTGTTTATTAGGACATGCTTCAGGCAGTTTCCTGGAGCCACTGAAAATCCATAGATAGTATAGTTGTAGGGTAGGAGTTCAAGTTTCTTCCAGTGAGCCTCTATCCTAGCACATGGTAGGGAGGACCCGATCAATACTCTCAGCAAGGAGCACAGAGGTAGGGCAGCCTGGTACTGGACCATAATCTGACTGTGGACTGCCAGTGATCTGGTTGTGGTGAGTGTAACCACCAAGTCCACTGGGGTTACTGGAATCCCATTAGTACTAGTCTATAGGCTGGTGAAAAGGCAGCTGGTAAGGAGCTCATTAAAGGACTTTTTACATAATGACATCATTGTTCACTCAGCTAGCCTGAGTTGGAATGAATATGTCATTTAGAACTCTCACAGCAGCATAACCAGTTTTGAGTCAGCTGTTCAGGGGAAGATTAGAATGTTCATTTAGTCTGAGTTTGGAAGTTAGAGTGGCAGGAGGTCTGCCAGTTGCTGCTCTGTCACAGAGAGCACTGTGTTTCTTATCCTAGTTTGGATTAAATCTACAGTTGGTAATGAAGTGGTGGAGACCTTTTGCAGCTGGATTCTTAGATTTCACTCCAGGGGAGAGTAAGAGGGACTGCCAGTTCAGTGGATCCAAGGGATAATCCCCTGAAGGTCCTAGAGTGTGTGTACAGCTGCCTTTAAGAAGGACATTGTGTGAGAAATTCTTACAAAACTACCATGAAGAAAAAGGGTGTTTTCTGATTTTTTTCTCCATACATAAAGGAAAGAACAACAGATATGTCAGTACAGATATAGAAACTGTTCTCATTAGGGAGTTGGCTGAGGTGTGTATGCCCAAGATAAAGCAAGATCACACCTGTCAGGACCCCTCATACACTTCAGTGTCAAATTTAAAGTTCAGAGTTTGGAGTCTTTAACAATTCAGTGGGGATTGAAGTCTTCTTTTGGTGTAACCCTGAAAGAATGGCAGAGACTGTCAGTTGGGGCAAAAGGTGGGAGGAATGCCATCTGGAGTCTACACAGCAGGACTAACTGGCTGTTGATGGGTGCCCCTGGGTAGAGGGCAATACCCAGGATGAAACTTAAGTATGTGGCTCAGGTCATGAGTCTACAATGTGAAATGTGTTTTGGAAATGGCTCAGGAATGTGGTTCAGGCCATGAGCATCCAATTTGGGAAATGGAAATGTGTTTTGAAAGTAGCTCAAGTATATGGTTCAGGCCACAAGCACTTTGGGGAAAAATGGATAGAGAAATTTCTGTAGAAAACTGTACTGCCTAGCAAAGATTCTCAGAAAAAAGAGTGTACCTGTTTTGCCATGACAAACCATTGGGGTCCACTTGTGCTTTAGTAACATCTGTGAATAAAGCCATACTGCACAATCCCAGCTGCTGCATTGGACATTCTGAGCATTGCTTTCTGTGTTGAGTTATTGGGGCCATTTCAGCAGTTAGGTCTAGCATATGCCTAGCATCCTCTCCCATGGATCTGGTTGTATTTACAAAGGTTAATTTTAGTAATTGTACCCCCCAACCCCCTACCTTTAGATAATGAGCCTGGTATACACTCTTAAGTTAGGGGTTGTACCAATCTGAGTATTACTGCTGAATATAATTGCTATGTCATATGTGGGGAATAGTTCTGTAAATGGGGGTGCCAACTTGCCAAAAGTGGTGTGGGGGTTACAAATATACTTAAAATGCTTTTTTTTGCAGTTTTTCTTTGGGTAGGTGTACATATTGAAGAAATAGTCCATAGTTTCCCTTTTGGGTAGCAGGTGGAGCTGCTACTACATGTTTATATTGTTTATGGGTCTCTCTTTGAGAGTTTGGGTAGTCTTACATTACATTCATTCTTGCTACCTGCTTTTCTGGCCACCAGGTTAGTGAGTAAAACATTCTACTCTGAGGTTTTTACTTATGATTGTGTGGCCACCATGTGCCATGCAAGTGGTAGGTGATGGAGTGAAGACCCTGCTCTGCTGTTCAAATATCGCTTGTTGTGCTACTGAATGAATAAGCCTGACATAGTGGGAATGGTAATGGGGCAGTTTTACTTTTTGCCCACTTGAGGCAGTGACAAATTCAGTTATTGTAAAATTCTGTGGCAGGTGTAGGAGTGAAAAATCTGTCAGTGATTGGATGTACAGTTTTTATGTTTTGCTGTGGACAGGTTTTCTTAGTTTTTCTCACAATCTCCAGTCACACGATGAGGAGTTTCAATTTCAGCACTAATTTCGGCCATTCTCTGAAGCTGGTTTGTTCCATGGAAAAAAAAAGCTGATTGCAGAACACAGCGCTTTTTGAAGTGAGTAAGTAAGTTACAGCACTCAATCCCAGAGGCTCTGAGCACTTTACATAAGGTGCAGACATATAAAAAACAGTTCAAATAAATGCAATAAAACAAATAGGGTCACTCAGTTATGATAAAGTACATTAAATAAAATAAAAACTCTAAAACCCCAAATTTAAGTCTTACTCAAGATCAAAGGCTTGTCCAAAGAGTGTACCTTAAGGCCATGTTTGAAACTTTCCACAGAGGTGTCTCCCACAAAGGTTGCTGACAGAGAGTTCCACAGGATGGGACCTGCAACCACAAAGTGTGGTCACCAGATGTTTAGAGCCATGCCCTGGGAACCACTAGATAACCCTCTGCGGAAGATTGAATTGAGTGCAGCAGGCGGGCAGGCATCAGGCGATCAGACTAAAGGTAAATGCTTCTGTGAAAGAAGAAAGAGACAAGAGATGGAGTGTGTGTGTGTTCTGAAGTCAAGGGGGGGAGTGCTATAGCTGAAATGGTGTACAACCCTGGCTACATCTGAAGTCATGCATTGATTCCTGAGTCTGTCAGGAGGTCATGTGTGTGCCTGGACTTAATACAGTGATGTTGTGCTCAGATAATATTACTGTTCCAGGTACCCACTGACCAATCAGAGCACTAGAAATGTTCATACCATTGTATAATAAATGATAACTCCCTCATTACCCATCTAAACAATAGATGATAGGGTAGAGTAGGGTAAAACTGGGATGACTGGATGGACTATTGGTTCATTTCTGCTGCCATTGTCAATGTTTCTATGCTTCACTGCTGCCCATACCTCATCAGTTCTACCAGTAGGTTAAGGGTAAATATGAAAACCATGTTTGACTCCTAAATGTATAAATCTTTAGATAAGGAAAATGGAGGAAGATTGTATAATTTACAATACTTTTTTAGATAATCCGGCCCCCCAACTGAGTGCGCTGCTATTCACCACTCACACATGAGCAGCTAACAGGGTGGGGATTAGAGAGGATGGAGGACTCATTTACTGTAGCTATGTTCTCTCAGACTCGACCACTTGCATTTGTTTCAATGCAGCACCCAGAACTGCAGGAGAAGAAGATAGCGTTTGCAAACATCAGATTGTACCAAATGGAAAATATAGGGTGAACTGGGAAGCAAATTTATGTGATAGAAGTATGCTGAACTGGGAATGCTATAACTAGGGGTGTGCGAGTTCCTTTTTTTTCAAATGTTTGTTTGTAATTGTTTACCTGAAAGCACATTAAACTATTCCTTTTTTCAAATTTTTTATTTGTAATTGTTTACCGTATGGAAAACTAAGCTATAACACTTTGTTTCCAGGTGTGTCTTGGGGGTGGTTACATGAATTAGTTTTATGGATTTGGAATGTTGGCCAGGTCACCAGGGACACTATACTCTTACAAAAGTACATTGGATTTTCAGCTTTCACCTGGGCAGTGATCAGAGGGGCAGAAAGGACCTCAGATTAACATCTTATCTGAAGGATGGTGCCTCAACAGTGCAGCAACTGCCTCATGTTATCAGTATTGGGTTATCTCAGTTACCAACAGAGAGCCGCTCATGCAGACAGGCAATTCATGTGACAAGCAGTTTCAGAGAAAGCAGATAGTCACAGAACTCACCACCAGTGTCACAGAGAAATAACTGCTGTCTACACAGAAATAAGGTGCAAAAAATTCTGCAGTATGACAAAGCCTATTGGTCAAACATCAGTATCTTTGTTCACTTCGGTGGAGGTTTCTTTTCCCAAACACACTGAATTAAAAAAAAGATCTTACACCCTACCAGGATCAATTTTGTGTTTTAATGACTCCAGTTTCCAAATACAGTTTTTTTAAGTTGGGCCCCTCCTGGTCTATGATGCTAAAAGGCAAATAACAGTAATGCAGTGCTCTGTCAGAGCTACAAGCTTCTCTTGGGTATACATTTGAAATGATATTTTCCTATTTCCAAATCACATTGTTATCTGCATTGTTTTTGGTTTAGTATCATAAAAGTGCTATTCAGATTTTTATTTGTAATTACTACATAAAGGTACAGTATTTTAATTTAATAACAATATTCAAATAACTTAATACCCATACAAGGTTGCCAAGAACATCAGCAGTTTGGGAACTGATTAAAACAGTTAAAATTGACCTAGTTCAAACTGGATCTTTTAATTGATTCATTGATGTTCATAAATGTTCATCAACTGGCTGGTTCATTTTTTAACATATTTTTTGCTCCAATTGCCAGTGTTGGTGGCGAATATACCTGCCTATCTGGAACCCTGATTGTGGACTGCCATGGGACTCAGCACTGAGGGATTTACCCCTTAGTTTCTCCCTTGTCTCCCCTCCCCCAATGATGCTGGAATGAAGGACTAAGTTTCAGGCTGACGCCATGCTAACACATGTCTCAACCAAGTGCCTGATGGCATCCTCCAGATAAGCCAGGAAAACACAATCAGGATACATAGCTGATATAACAAATTCTGGTCACAGCCGATAGGGCTGTGAAGTGCTACCACATCTACAATCAGTCAGCCAATGCACCTGTTTCAAGCCACCTTAAACTTCATCATTCTCCCCTCTCTCACTATAATACTTTCCTCCTCCTCCATGTCTTTTCCCCACATCCCACACTACCCATCTCTCTTCCCCTCCCCTTTCTCCTCCCCACATCCCTCACTCTCTCCACCTCTCTCTCTCTCTTGTCTTCTCACCTTCAATTTAGGCACTTACTGTACTGTGTTTTGCTCAAACCTTCGAGATAATGTCAGCTTCACTCACCATGTAACTCCAGTTGTTTATGTTACCTAAATGTATTCTCCAGTTTTGCCTCCATTGTAACCTCCCTATTTCTTCCAAATGTTAACTGCTCTTTGATCCTACTGTTCCAGTTGTTGTTAGCTGTCTGCATTCCTCAATGTGTTCCACCTATTTCATGTGCTGCGTCACATGCATGTTTCATTTTGTATGTTTAACTGTCTTCTCCCGGGTCGTGCCTGAAAATAGGCATTGCTATGCCTAGTGCACTCACCTGGTTACCAAAAACAAATAAATAAATAAATAATAGTGGCACTGTCATTTTGTGAATCAGTCCCAAAAGGTGATTCTGCACAGTGACAGCAAAATCACCTTTCTGGGCCAAGTAACAAAATAACAGTGACAGTTTTCACAAGGTGGTGTCCGAAGAACTCCATGATGAAAATTTGGGGCAATGATTCAAAAAAAATGGCTGCGATATGAGCTTAAGTTGAAAATCCCATTGAATGACTGTATAGCACACTTACCTTTAATTCTTCTTCTTCTTCAGAAGAAGAAGTATCAGCATTAATATAATGATTTTCATACATTCAAAGTGCTTTACAAGCAATGCTAGACAAGTAGTGAAGTGACTGAATGCGTGGTGGTGGTCATATCGCACATCATCACCCACGCACAGCCTGGATAATTGCATGAACCGGATTATGGGAAGGGGAATGTTGGCCAGGACACCGGGAATGTTCCCTACACTTTGCGAAGAGTGCCCTGGGTTCTTTTACTTCCACCTGGACACCCACCAGGACAACACCAGGATGGACAGAAGGGACCTAGGTTTAACGTCTCATCTGAAGGACGGCACACCCCAGCAGAACAGCACCCCCCAATACTGCAGTCTGATGCCAGCGATTTTAGGTGCAAGTCCAATCCCGGTGTGAGATGAGAACCCACAACCTTCTGGTCCAGAGGCGGATGTGCTACCAACTGAGCCACGCTGACACCTCCAGTTCATGGCTGGGCTTTGCAGAGTGCAGACATGTCCTGATCCACAGAATATGACAGCATTGAGCTCTGGAAGTAAGTATGGGGTAAGGGGTGTGGGGAGGTGGGTGCTCAGTATAATGGTGGGGAGGGAGGAGGGGACAGCAGTGATGACGAGGGACCATTTTACTATAGTGGGAAACAAACCAACAAGGAATCATTTTCTAATTTACAGGATAAGTAAACATTTAGGTACACTGTGGTGGGCTCCCAGTGTGCCACATGAATGCCAACATGGGGATTGGGCACCCGATGTTGGGCATCTGTGAGGCAGGGGCACCAGAAAAAAAACGTGAAGAGGGACCATTTTCTGTTTTACAGATAAATCACCTTTGCACACTGGGTGGGCTCCAGTGTTGCAATATAACATCATGATTTGGAGATAATTTGGGAGGGGCACAAAATAGAGATTGGCATTGTGCCATTTGCAACATGCTGGCACTGCAGCACTGCACATACACACAACTCCAGCGCATGCTCACAACTCGTGCACTTACGCAGTGCATGCATTGGAATGTGGAAGTAACAGGTGAAATAGTGCATTGTTATTTAATATGCTGATCATGGCAGAGGGCTTTCAGCTGTGTTGAGCTTTCAGAAGGATACTTCCAAAAGTCCAATGGAAGAGGTTGTGAGATCGGCCATTTTCAGGCTAAAAGGCTCTCATAAAATGGCTGTAGGCAGAGCCTACAGCCCTAAAAATAACTCTTACCTTGTCAGTTGAATCTGTAGAGGACAAGGCAGTTTCTCACCTCAGTTGACACCCAGTGGACACACATAGGGCAGGAAACAAGTACCACAAGCAGCACACTATAGTTATGGGCAAGGAGGGTTAGCAACACAGGCAGCACAAGGAAGAGAAGATGCTAGCATAAGGAATTAAAAAATATTTAATTAATTAAATTAATAGAATAAAATTACAACTCCATGGGGCTGGAGGTCAGTGAAGCACAGGCACAAAGGTTACAGGCTTAATTCAGCAGCACAAAGCTGCAGCAATTACTTAGACCTAATCAGGCCAGAAGTGAGCTCCACACAGACTACAGAGCCAAAAAGACTCTAAAGGGGAAAAGGAAAACTGCTAACCAGCAGGGGCAGCACCCACAGGCCTACAACCACCAGGGCTCACTATAACATCGCCCCTGGACCTCCACCAGGCCTGGTCCAAAACAAAACAAAACCTATGCTGCCCTTCTCTTTAAGATCTAATTTCCTGGGAAGCATAACCTTGGTGACTGGCTCCCTCCTTACAGTTCACCTGACATCCTGCAGTAACAGCATTAGCAGCACCCACCCCCTTATAAAGCAGAAGACAACTGCCAGGATGCAGGCATGGTGGATCCAGAAGAGACTCTCCCAGCAGGCCACCAACAAACCAGGCAGCATTCAACAAGGGTACAATCCTCCCAATACTGCCACCACCAGAAAAAGCCAACACTATGGTTCTGCGACCACCGTGATGCTCCACAACTGCCATACACCTCCAAAATGGGACCGGCCCAGGTCCACCTCAGTACCACAGAGCACAGGGTGGGCCAACACCACAAATCTCCTCTGGGCTGCAGCTCCCAACAGTGAATGGTCTCCCATCCCATAGTCACACTCCCTAAGCAGCCATCCCCAAGGAAACATGAACATGGAGCAGCACCGATGGGCTTAGGCCACAGCTCCCAAATCTGGCTCGAACCCCAGCCCACGTGTATGCTGATAATCTGCTGGCCTCTCAAACCTTCAACCCCCCCCTTTAAATAGCAGCAGGGCACTGTAACACCCACCCACAGGGTGGACACCCACTGCCAGCCTCAGCTACCAGACCGACCCAAAGGAGGAGGAAAATAACTATTAGTAAGCCCCCCAAAAATGGATGGCTTACATAAGAGTCAAAAATGATTTTGCATATTTACCCATAGCCTGATGTCTGAACTGATTTTCAAATACATATTTATTGTGCTTTAATTCCCATTTTTATGGCTGTGTGAGCAGAGCTCTGTAGACTTTATGCGATGATCATTATCTCAGAATAGCACTGTTGAAGCACATGACCAGATCGCTGTCTGGGTGCTTCCACAGTGCTGCAGCACAGTTTCCAGTGGTGTTTATGCGGCCCTTCCCCTCTGCCAGCTGTGTAAACACATCCACTTTGCAGGGCACTTCTTTTTCTTCCACACTTGCAGAACTGATGGGCACCGTGCACGAGATGGCAACTGACAAAGACTGCGCATGCACAAGCTCTGCACATGCTCAGTACTGTTAATGACCCCATCTTGTGAGAGGCATACTCTGGCAGCACCAACTGTGCATTTAGCAAAGTCCCTAAAGCTTCTAAAAGCTCTGCACAGTCATATTGGCTCTGACTAGAGTTTGTTAATCTGCAGTAAAACTGGGTATATTTTCAGGCTTACTTTATTTCCTACAAAAGTGTTTATCCTCTGTGGCACACCCAGGCTGCTATCATCCCTTTCCCTGTCTCCAGAGTTCATCCCTTACCTCCTCCTCATTTGAAAGCACATACTCCCATGGATCTCCCCCCACAGCAGAGTGGGAGGGCCATCCTCCCCCCCACAGACATATTCAGGTCCTTGTTCCCAGACTGTTGAGGCAGGGCGGACCAGTGGAGTATGGGCAGGGCTTCACAAATCCCAGTCCTCCATTTTTGTCTCTTGTCTTTTCCCACTCCCCCACTGCAGTTCCAGTATGTGTGTGTGGAGGTATACTTGTCCTGCATCACCACAGCTCCCTCTCATCAATCGCTCTCACTTGCCCTACCACCAGGCCTCCACCTGGTGACAGTCAAGGCAAAGAGGTGAGCTTTCCCTGAGATGGCCAATCCACTCCCACCTCACTGAACCCTGGCAACCACTGCTCATTCCCAAACATGGGTTGCCAGAGTGGCAGGAGATAAGGTGATCAACATCTTATACCTCCAGACCTCTGGGCCATCCTATGTTTTCTGTCCTTCAGAAACTGTTTGAGAGCCAGCAATGACTTGCATGAGGTAGATGAATATACTTGCTTTTGTTTCTTTATATAATTATACCAATAAATTAATATTTATGCAATGTGTTTATCATATTTTTAGAAAGATGGCAGTTGAACAATTTTGTGTTCGTTGTTGAATCCCTCATATTTACAAATAAACTCAGTAATGGACTCAGTACCAGACACTATGGGCCTGATTCTCAAAAGCCCTGCATCTGCAGCAAGCCATAGTGCTCTGAACATATGGTGCAGGGCTTGCAGCATTAAGCTCCAGTGCCATTTGGGATTTTCATCTCTGTGCACCAAATGCCACAAGTTAGATCAGCTCCCCCCTGGTCTAATTTGTGCCATTTGAGGGACACTTTTTACAGGGCTTGCACCAAATGTTTTGCACAAACTGCCATTAAGTGTAGAAACTGTTGCAGCTGCACCCAATGTACTAAAACTGGGCACAGCTGCATCAAAGAAGTTTGGCACAGGTGCACCAAACAACAAGGTTTGACACAGGGCTTGACGTAAGCATTGTATCAACCTTTGAAAATCGGGCCCAATATGTTTCAGTGGGGACTGTTAATATACTGTACATATCTTAGGATAGTTAACAGCACAGAACAAAACAGTCTTATTATTAAATGATACATTTCGTTCTTAGTAATCAAGTTTAACTTTAACTTTCTTTGTAAGGTGAAAGATCAAATTGAATTCCATTAACCTTGTATGAAATGAAATATTTTGAAGGATATTTTAAAACAATTGCTTATTTAGCTGTCTATTAGCTTCTATATGGTATTGTTCTCAACCCAACAAAACTGTGGCATCCACTTTATTGGGTAGTTAAATCACAATATTAGGATTTACTACCAAGCCTAAAGGGCTTCATCCACAAATCTATGCATATCCATCTGGAAACCCTACATAAAGGTGATGTGCAAACCCATGCTTTGTGGCTGATGCACAAGTGATGCCATCTACAGTGGAAGGGTGACTGGCAGGTGTGGATGGCAACTCAGAAGGATATGGAATTTCTGGGACAGGTAATGGCAGAAAGTAGCACAAATCCACAGAATTCCCCATGACCCCACCATAAAAGATGTGGGCATCCTCCAGGTAAATGCATGAAAATGGCCTCTGTGGGTTCCATGAGTACAGGACAGCCTACAGGCTCTGGAAGGGTAGCAATACAATACCATAGCCACTAGCCACAGCACACCATGGTCTGGCTGTGGCGCATGCACAGGATAGGGAGAGACACTGCTTGTCCCTGGCCCCTGCCACAGACCACGGACAGTGAACTTTACCTTGGAGGAGATGGCCATTATCATCACAAAGCTGTATAGGAATGACTTGACCCTGTTTAACTCTGGGGCATGAAAGAACACACACACAGACAAACACCTGGTGTGGGTGGGCATCCAGGATTCCATTAATGCTGCCAAGAACACCTTCCTACTATCTGTGCCATTAAGCACAAATGAAGCATTCTGCATAGAACTTTGAAAAAAAGCTGACACTGTGGAAGTCGGCATAGCTCACCACAGGTAGCAGTGGCCCCAGGAGGACTCAGAGACAACCCCAGTTGAAGACATTATGGCAGACATGTTCAGCCAGCAGTCAATTAATGGGGAGGAGGTGGGTTTCAATACACTGGAGGGTTTTCATGTGGTCACATGATGACCAGTAATAGTGCATGTCTTCCTCACGTGAACAGCTACTCATGCCACCTGGATGTGATGTAGATGACATAACTGAGGATGATGGGATGCACTGACTAAGTGGAAGGACACAGGTATGCCACTGGTCAGTGGCTCAGCAGGTTGCACACTGCCTCTGAGGCTGGAAGATCAGAAGGCTATGGGTTCTATGCCCTCCAGGCACTTGGTTAAATCCTAATACTGACACTGTGGTGCAGCATGAGGGGTGCAGCACTCCTGAGGTGCCGTCTTTCAAATGAGATATTAAACCAAGGTCCCATCTACCTGTTCTGGTGGTAGTTCAGGTGGATGTTAAAGATCCCATGGCACTTCTCAAAAAAAGTAGGGGTTTTTATTGACAAAAATTCAGTACAAGGAATACAAAGAAAATTCAAAAAGTTCATCAAAGAAAATCTAAACATAAACCAAGAAATACAGAAAATATCACACTAAACAAAAGAAAAAAGGGTGAAAAAAGAGAAACAAACACCTGAAGGCAATACATAATTTAGACAAATGCAAGAGATAAATATTCAGATTATACTCATGTCTAACCAAAATAATACTACTGGTGTACCAAAAAATATTCAACCTCGGTACAATCAGTCCTATTCCCTTAAATACACTAGGAAAATGCATTTAAACAGAAAAATAATCGTACATGCAGTATATGCAGTATCCCCATACACATTTGTGCACACAGTGTAAGAATGATACTTTAAATCAACGTGAAAGACTTCATTACACGCGACTTAATACATTTTCATATAGACAGGTAAGGCACCTGTTGCTGCTGGAAGTCATATTTGCCCAAGCCTGCCATAAATAAAATTTAATCACAACAAAACAACTTTCAGAGTGTTCCTGTCATATGAGTAATCTACCAGAAATTCCCCAAAATAAACTATGTCAGATTCTTGATCCAAGGCAACTTCCATCTGAGAGCTAAAAAATCCATAGGTTCACAGTATAGGTACATTCTAAAATGAAATAAGTCATTGATTCTACCAGGGCTAAACATTCCCAGTAAATCAAGATCTGTCCTCAGTAGGTTTATGCTTCCAGTTTCCCCAGACATTTATCTTGCCATAAGTGCAGAGCCAAACATTGTCCCACATTCTTAAGGGGATTCTCTGATTATTTAACTGATGGATGGCTATCTGGATCTTTTCTACAGGCAATCATTTACTTGGGGCTGGAGGGCGCAATATGACCCAGAACTAAGTTATACAATTGTAGTCTCTGTAATTGTAAAATCTGAGATTTGGTAATCTCCCAGAAGCTCAGTTTTCATAACGTGGATTTGAAAGATACAGGCATATGTAAGGAAAATAGTAATTTAGGGGGCTTCACATCCCATTTCTCAAAAAAGTGGCCCAAGACACTCAAGATCCATTCCTTATTGAGAGAAGTGTTCTCCTGAAGCCCAGTTTTAAAGGAACCAGTCCAAAACAATGTATGAAAAAAAACTAATTGATGCAACATACCTAATCTCCCCTTTTTCCTGCTTAAATAAGTAAAGTCTCTTTTGACTGAGTTCAAGCAGCTTCCCCAAAACATCTGGAAGAAAATACTATAAAGTCTGGTTTCATACTGGAAAAGGACAGGAAAAACCCATGCCGTGTACAAAAGAATAGTCACTAAAAACTGTTTTCTCATAAATATGTGTTTAAAGTTTGACAACTGTCATCCCTTCCACCTGGATACTAAAGCTCCACATTTGGTGAGGGGAAATATTCTATTTCATAGCAGCCACATCCTCTCCCCCCGTATTAATATCTAGGATTTTAATAGGATCTGTTTTAATTTGTATACCATCTATGGTTGTCACAGGACCTAGAGTGCCTACATAAATTACATAGCTTTTCTCCATGTTAATTTTAGCTCTAGAAATAGTAGAAAAAGTTAATAATTCATCAACTGCCTTTTCAAAGGTATGTTCATTTGTACAAAATAACAACAAATCATCCATGTAAGTGAATGATTTTTCTCTCTGTTTCCCCATATGGGTTGGAGAATCCTCTAATCTCTTGATTATTCCATATATCGCATATACACAGGTCTAGATATAAGATGTACAGCACCGGGCTGAGGGGGCAGCCTTGTCTGACACCACTTTTTAGTTAAATCCATGACCATAAAAAATCCTTAATAAGAGGTGAAATAGTTGCTTTACTATACAAAAGCATAATCCACTGTATAAATTGAAGGGGAAATCCATATTGTTTTAATAAATAAAAATGTGTGGGCTACCCTGTCAAAGGCCTTGCTTTGGTCCAATGATAGTAAAAACCAGTTTTATTTTTTTGTAGGCAAAATTCATAATAATCCATAAAAATTATTAGGTTATTCTGTATTTTCCTCCCGGGGACAGAACACATCTGAGCATGATGAATTAAGGTGCTCAGGGATGTCTTTAATCTGTTGTGTAAAATAGTAGTCAAGAATTTCCAGTCCAAATTCAAGAGGCAGATAGGCCTCCAATTCTGTAAGGAGGTTTTATCACCCTTTTTGAACAGAAATCTCAATATCCCTGTGTAAAAATTTGAATTAATTTCACCTACCATAGTGATCTCATTAAATAATAAAATTAAAAAAGGGTCAATTTCATGTAAAAGCAGTGGTAAAATTCTATGGACAATCCATCCCATCCAGGTGAATTTTTTTCATCCCGATATTGTCGTTTTAATTTCTTCCATTGATATAGAGTATCGTTAGTGTGTCTTCTTCCTCTAGGGACAATGGGCGCCTATACTTGATAGGTACTCCTCCTCTCCTTCAGAATCCATATCTGAGTGTTGTCAAGAGAATGAAAATGGTGTTGTACTATTTTTTCTAAAGCATGCATTTTGTGCACAAAGTGCCAGACTCATCTTTGAGTTCAGTCAACATTGCTGAATCCAATTTGGATTTACAAGCAGCACAGGACTCACTGTTAGGTATCTTAACTGTGTCAAAACTAAGTTCTGTCTTTAAAGTTGCCGCCTGGTCGTATTGGTAAATTTTCATCTGTTTGTCTTAATATTGATAATTTGTTCAGAATAATCTATGCCAAAGTTATGGTTGTGGAAAATAAAAGTTGTAATTGATGTCTAAGTGCTAAATATTTTAAGAATTTCTCAGTTTGTGTTTTGCACCTTGCTTCTGTAACCAGCATCCGAGACTTTATTTGAATTCTCCACCATTCCTAAATCGAATCATATAGGCAGTGGACTGACCATTGTGCCTGAAGTTCAAAACAGGAAATATATTTTTTACCTGATTATGTTAGAATGAATTTATATTAGCTCTCCATCTACATCTACTCTTGTGAGAGGAGCACGTTAATGACTATCCAATTTTTGCTCTTACCAAGAGATGGTCAGAATACTTACAGGGCGCAGCGCTCAGATGTTCTACTACAATATGTGGTTGTATAAAAGAAATTTATCAAGGAGGCTAATTTCCTTTAACATAGAGTGCTCTCTGGGCCTTCCCTTAATCTGGTAGATATCCTGAATATCAGCTTTAGAAATACATTGTAGAAGAACATGGAATCACAATAGACCTTTTCCCCACATTCAGTCTATCAGAGATTTCAATAGAGCAATTAAAATCCCCTCCCCAAAAAATCATTCTAGCTAGTGCCATGAAATATTGAATCTGTTCTAACAAACTCACTCAATCTGCTTTTACTTGAGGTGTATAAACATTTATAAACCAACATGGTTTCCCATCCCATAACCAATCCAGAATAAGCACTCTGCCAGGAATTACAGTAAATCCACTATTATTTGCAATTTAAAGGCCTCCCCTTAAATAAGATGCCCACCCCATCTGCCCTGTCCAGGCCAAAGAACCAATGTGATTGTCCACAGATCCACTTTTATTTGAACTGTGTGAGATGGTATGCATCAGCCATCCATGTTTCCTGCAAGTAAACGACATCTAGATGCAGTTGTTCTAAAGCTGAAAAACCAACCTCTCTTTTACAATCATTTTTCATACTGCAAACATTGAGAGTTGCTATATTTAAATAGTCCTCATGAAATGGGCATCAGAATATACAAGTGCTGATTGGTCCATACCTGTGTGATATTCTGTCTAACGCACAGGAAAAGGACCAGCAGTGCCCTGTGGACACTAATCCTAGTAAAATGGCAATTAGAATGTTGGAAAATTGAAAATCAGCCATCTTATTTTTACCAATAGCGAGTGAAATACAAGGCTGCATTTTCAATATGTCAACATATCTGCTGACTGCGTAACATTAAAAAAGCCCACCACCGGCTCACTTCGCTTCTGCCAACCTCCATCCCCTAGGTCGCAACTAGAAACAAGATTTCTGGGCTGTAAGATTAAAGTTTGAACAGTAAATTATGCGATCTAAGCTACCGCTCGCTCACTCAACAGCGATGTGTTTAAGCAGAAACCGCAACCTGCTGCAGCGGCTCGCGGCTCACACCGCTTCTGCCTATTACCTTGCCTACGCTGTAGATCGCAACTGGAAACAAGATTTCTGGGCTCTAATATTGAACTTTTAACATGAAATTATGCGATCTCGCTACCCGCTAGCTCACTCAGCTGCGATGTGTTTAAAAGAAAGCGCAACTGCTACCAGCACACTCACTGTACATGCCGTTCTGCTCACTCTGTGTGTCTATCTCTGTAGCAGCCACCTCATCTTCACGTTTTAACATTAAACTATATATAAAAAAACAAAACAGATGCATTTTTCCTTCTGTACACACAATGTGTGTGTGTGGGGGTGAAGTGAATACTGCCATGACAACCAGACCTAAAGTACAGAAGCCTTCCTAGGACAAAAGTCCTTAAGTGCAAAAAAAAAACACACAGGACACTTAGGCGGAGGAACTATTTTATTAAAAATTACACAAACATACATGTTTTTTCCTACTTTAAATTGCAAATTTAATCTACCAAATGCAATTTCACTAAAAGATCGCCATTTCATAAAAGCGCAATAAGTCACTCCAGGGTGTGTTTGGAACACTTTAATACTGCTAGGAGGCTGGGCCTTTCTCGGCCGGTGGCCTTGTACCTCACTCGCCTCCTAGCTGTGTGTTAAAGTGTCTAACACACCCTGTCGTGTCTTATTGCTTACATAAGAGTGTTGGTGAGCAGCAAACAAAGGAAGCATTACAAATATTATCAAGAGGTATTGTTAGTCCCTTGATTGTGTTTTTTTTTTTCTTCTTCCTGCCATCTTGACTATTAGGTAAGAGTAAGGAATGGGTGGAAGTGTCTGATGCCATTTCTCCATAATCTGAGTACCCCAAGTTCTTGGATTTAGACAGAGGTTCATATCTGTTTGTGGTTATGACTGGGGAGGCCTTAGATGCCTCTAGTCTGGCACTTTTTCTGGTCAAGCGTGTAGACCACTCGGGGGGGCATTATTGTAGGAGGTGCAGCATCACCAACTGATATATCCTGGATGGTGGTAGTTTGAAGATTCACCTCTGGTTCCTCAGGCTCAACTTGTGGGTTTGTAACATTTTCACTCGAGTTTATCAGAGGGTTGGGCACCTTGCTCATTATCTTGGTGACCAGCTGCAGCAGACTCCTCCGGTCTATCACCAGTGGGATCAGAGGAGGGTGGGGGATAGGGTCAGGACCCTAGAAACCCCTGCTCCTTTTTGGGAGAGGCATTCCTGATCAAAATATCTTGGTTCACCACATCACTTTGGTTATGGGCTGCTGAAGGCACTTTTGAAAACCTGCCCCTGGTGTCATATAAATTGCATTTAGCCACATTTTACAGGCCATACTTAAGTGATTATATTTCCCATAGATGATACATCTCAGTTTATCACATATGCTTACAAGATACATACGAGCACCACATTTATTGCAGGCCTTCAGCTGGCCTGCATAAAACTAAACCCATGGTTCTTATCAATAAAGAAGCTGTTAGGGATGTGAACAATGCCTCCCTCAGTCTGGTGAAGTTTCACCCTAAAGTGCCAACCCCTGTCCAAAATTGATCCTAGTCTATGATGGGTTGTGGAGGACTGAGAACATCACACGTCTTCTGTAGCCAGTGATGAATGTGTCCAATATTGACCCCTTCATTTCTAAACATCACAGTAATTCATTTGATTAATGGCTGAGTTTGGGGGAATCACCATAAAGGGGTCCATAGGGGAGAGAATTTGAGCTGGTTATATTTATACCTCAATCATTCCAAACCTTGGGGAGAGTTGAAGCTAATGTCAAAGTTATCTTCTCCTGAAATATGAATTAGGGGATGGTCATCACCAGGAGAAAATAGGCATGACCCCTTAACCAGTTTCTGACCCATATATTCTCTATCTGGGTGCAACTCTAATACTTCCCTACATCACTGTCTAACCACATTCCTACATGGTTTAGGAGTTATTCTGTCAAATAAATCTGAGAATCTTGGTTATCTGGGGGGGATCATGACTCTCAACCCAAGTCTCCTCATCGCTAGAACTGTCCACGCTATGAAATTGTTCAGATTCCCCTGGTAGTTCCTCCTCAGAATTTACCCTTTGAGCATTCTCCAAGTTTGAGGTCTCAGTTACTGCAGGTCCTGGAGTTGGGCTTTCTGAGATAGATTCATGGGTTCCCATGTGCTCTCTGGGTGCAATTGGATCCCATGTACCTTAGGTGAACTAGTTGTATTTAAAGGAATATTCTGTCTTATAGGCATAATGTCAATGTCAGTCTTATCAGAGAAAGACAGATTCTCTAAGTGTTTGCTGCCCATAAATAACAACGGAGCTTTCAAGGCGTCTGTCCTCAGGAGCAGCTACATCATGAATCAACACAAATTCAGATACAATTACATCTTTACTCACTCTGTCTCCTTTTCTCGCATCACTCTGAACAGTAGCACACTCAGTTGCTCTTGGGAGCTCTAGACCTACTCCTGCAGTACTGGGACAGTTAGCTTGTTGGGAGGCTCCACTCAGGAAGTTGAATGAGAGGTCTGGTACCCAGATTTCTTCTTTGTCCTGCATACATCCTGCATCCCGTAGTGCAGACTCTGGCCTCTGTTCTCTTGTAGCACCCTTAGGTGTCTCTGTATGGAAGACCTCTTTGATGGTTTCTTTCACAGAAGGCCCTCTCAGTTTAAAAGTAGACCAGGATTGAGGTGGCTTTTATTTTGTGTGTGACAGAGTCTTTCTCCAAGTTCCTCGATTTTACATCTCTTTTAGCCAAATCCTTTTTCTTTGTGAGATAAATTACTTCTTCTGCTGCCACCTCTTTTTTCCAATTGTTGATTCTTTTCAAGAATATTGCATTCCAAATGTTCCTCAGCCAGGCTCTTCTCAGTTTCAGAATAGTCCATGTCAGATAAATGTTGAGCTAAATCCTCCATACCCATAGAAGTTCCTGCAATTTCAACCATCTCAGTACTCATAATCACACTTTTCCAGTTGGTTTCATATTTGTAGACGCAAGAGGAAGGCTTCCCTCCACCTCCACAGAGCTTCTGGCTCCTCCATCAAAGGGAATCGGCTGACAGCACCCCTTCCCCAGAGGAGGAATTTCCTAGTGTCCTGGCCAAATTTCCCCATTTACTAAACGAAATACCACCAACAGTTCAAAATCTGGTTCAATTTCAGTTGGCATCTATCTGTATCCCGAGACGAGGCTGAAAATAGGCAAAAATTGTCTAGTCCTCCTTCCTGGTCAACAAAAACTAAATAAATAAGAAAAATATAGTTTGGGTCACTCATACCCATGTATGGGACAGCACAGATGGAAGCTTTGTATCAACCACAACATTTGTACTGTCCATAGAGTCTGATTCCATTGTGCTGCAGGGACCCCAGGACACAACTAGCAGTGCCTTGGATAGAGATGCAGTGAAGTTTTACTTTGCTGGTGAATTTTTGGTGAAGTCACCAAATTCACCTCCATGGATCACTTCAAGAAACTGTTCCATTTACTGAAAATTAGCCATTTGTAACTTCACCTTGCTTTTGTTTTTTTTTTAAGTGCACATTGCACATAAAAAAAACAAAAACAAAGCAAGGAGACATTAGCAAATGGTGATTCCACTAAATCCCTGTTGTCTAGTGGTCCCCCATCCTGCCGATCACCAGCCACAATGTAACAAAAAAAAAAATAAAACTAGAAATTAAATCCCTGGTGTCTAGTGGTACCTCTCCCACCCCTCCATCCCAGCCGATTGCAGGCCACAGTGTAAAAAATGCAGATTTATTTAAATCCTTGGTGTCTGGTGGCCCCCCCACACTGATCATAGGCAACAGTGTAAAAAATATAGATTTATTTAAATCCCTGGTGTCTAGTGGTACCCCTCGCCCCCTTGCTGATCGCCAGCCACAGTATAAAAAACATAGATTTATTTAAATCCCTGGTGTCTAGTAGTAACCCCCTCTGCCAATCACCAGCAACAGTAAAAATAAAGATTTATTTAAATTCCTGGTGTCTGGTGGTACCCCCTCCTCTGGTGATCACCAGCCACAGTGTAAAGATATAGATTTATTTAAATGCCCAGTGTTTAGTGGTTACCACCCTGGCCAATCACCAGCCACAGTGTAAAAAATATAGATTTATTTAAATCCCTGGGGGGGGGCTATTCTTAAAAGGATGCACATGACGCAAGGTGCTTACGTTGAACATGAATGACACAAGTAGCATCATGTGCCAACAGTTGCACCCACAGGGATTCTCCAACACAGCCTGTGACAAATGCAGGCTACTTGCTCAAAAGTGGACTTGTGCCACCCTTATGACCTACATCTGGCTGCACCAGGTTGCAAGGGTGGTATGCACCAGGGCAAGGCTGCCACGTCCCCTTGATGGGCTTTCAAGCCCTGCAGATGTCTGGGAGAGGCAAGTTACACCTGCCAGGAGGTGGTTTAAGTGCTTATGACACCAGGACTATGAGGGAATGGGACTGCCATGGGGTGGTGGTGGCAGAAGATCTGTTGTTGGGGATGGGCGGCGCCCAGTAGAAATGGTACTGGCACCCAGTGGGGTGTGTGTACAACACATTGTAACAGTTACATGCCTATGTAAACATACTGTACTGTACTGCACCGATATAAACTTGAGCATGTAACAGTCGAATGTGTTGTACATCACATCTCACTGGGTGCCAGTAACCATTTCTGAGGGCACACCAGCCCCACAACACATCTCCTGCCATCACTCCCTGGCCATGTTGCCCCCACCAACCTCCTGAGATCACCCCATAATGATGTGCCATACTATTCCTGTGTAACAGTGTCAGTTTGTAATGGCAGACATGTTTTGTGGTTACCAACTTCTCAGATTTTCATACTTAGTCCAGTTAACAATCCCCATATATCCATCCCCTCTCACCACCCAGCCTCAGTACAGTTGCACCAGGAAGGGGGGTGCCGCCAGGATCCCTGTGTCCACTCCTCCATATCTGCCGATGGTTTGGTGCATCAGTGGATGCAAGGCAGATACAAGAACATTGGTGCAGGGACACTGTTTTTTATAGAATTGGGTGCAAGGTCTCTGGTGCAACTGGGGTCTGCCACATCCCTTACTGGGTGCAACTTGCAGCGCTTGTAAGTGACCTTTGTGAATTGGCCCCCTGGTGTCTAATGGTACCCCCCAACCCAACTAATTGACAGCCACAGTGTAAAAACAAACAAATAAAGTTAGCAATTAAATCCCCGTGTCTAGTGGACCCCCACCCCTTCAGGTAGTACCACCCCCAGTTCCCCCACCCTGAGCTCGAGCAGACGACCAGCACAGACCACCACTCTCCACCACAACTGGCTGCCTGACTGACCTGGAATGAATGAAAGCATGCTTTTACAAGTGGTGGGGTACTATCTGGTGAGGTGGGGGGTTCACTAGACACCAGGGATTTAATTGCTAATTTCATTTGTTTTACACTGTGGCTGGTGATCAGTGGGCTTCGGGGTACCACTAGATACCAGGGATTTAAATCACTGTGGCCAGAGATCAGCGGGGGCACACACTTGTAGGCAACAAGGATGTTTTTTCACAAAGTGTAGAATCCCGCCTGCAAAGTTCTACACTTCATGGTCTGCCTACACTTTGTAAATTGGCGAATTGTGCTTTATGAATTGTGCACCATTCACAAAATAATTCCCAAAGCGAATTGTGCCAACTTCTCATATCTAGCCATGGATGACTCACAGGATGGTGGTAGTTGCAGTGGATTGATGCATAGCACACCACTGTCGGGCATGGCACAGGACACACACATGCCCCCCCTTCTTAGGGATTGTCCAGCAACTGTCACCTGTGTCATGTCATTGCCACCACAATGCACATACACATCAGACACACCTACATACATCATGCCAGGTGCACTGGACAGTGACAATCCTGACACATCCCTGAACACCAGTCTCACTACACAGGCACATAGCTTAGCAAAGAACACACTAAGGACCACACCGGCAAGAGATGAAAAACACTAACCCTCAGGATGGGTCATAAGGGCCATGGCCCCAGGACCAGAGGCACATGATGCAGATACTGAAGAGCATGTACACCAAGGTGCATGACCCGGAAAGGCAGCATATATGGCAGGCACAGACAGGGCATGAGCAGATGCAACACATCACCACCCATGTTGCCTGCATATGGACAAATGTGTTAGGTATGTGGGGTCAGATTGGAGTCATCAGGCATGCTGTGGGTGGTAGATTCATGATATCCTGCATCATGGCCTTGCTGCCCTAGTGAATGTGGTTCTGGCAGGCCATGGTCCACAGGCACAACAACCACAGCCTGTTTCCACTGAGGACAACACTATACCCACAGAAGAGGAGTCATTTTCACAGGATGGTCCCAAGTCCCTGATGTCCAATGGCTCTGAGTCTCAGGGTGCTACAGACAGCAAAGCAAAGAACACAACTGCAGAAAAGTAGATGTCCAAAACACAGGGTGGCAGGAGGCATAGTGCATTCTTCTGGAGTATCATGGCACTGGAATAGTCACATCCACAGTGCAAAGACACTGCCATGAACAGAGCATTCACACTGGTCACACTGTACACTCGTGTATACACACACACACACACACACACAGCTTTATGCACAGGTATGTCCAGATCACCTTTATTGTAACAGTGCATGACACTGCTCCCAAACACATCATCACCTTGCTATTCACCACACATGTACTACCCTTGCCCTACATGCCTTTCCAACATTGTTGTCCTCAACCTATCTACCACTCTGTCCACAGAGTAAAGGCATATCTAAATCCTCAGCCTCAGCATCAAAACTGGAATGTGGTACATCATCATCTGGTGGAGGTAAGAGCTTCCTTATGCAGGGGGACCTGGAGGCTCTGGAAAGATGGTCTAAAAAGTGGAAGCTGAGGTTTAATGCAGGGAAATGCAAGGTACTCCACCTGGGGGCCAGAAACCCAGGCCAAGTGTACACCTTGGGGGGGGAAATACTACAAGTCTCAATGGCTGAGAGGGACCTAGGAGTGGTGGTGGATGTCAAGATGAACAACTCTGAGACTTGTAGGAGGGCAGCAGCCAAGGTCAACAGGATTCTGGGATGCATCGCTCGGGGGATCACCTCCAGAAGGAGGGAAGTGATACTCCCTCTGTATAACTGCTTGGTGAGGCCGCACCTGGGTGATGTGCAGTTTGGAGGCCGCACTTAAGAGGACATTAACCTCCTGGAGAGGTCAGAGGAGGGCAACCAAAATGATTTGGGGCTTGGGGACAGGACCTATGAGGAGAGGCTCGAAGAGCTAAATATGTACACTTTGGAAGAGAGAAGGGACCGGGGGGACATGATAGAGGTCTTCAGTTACATGAAGAGGGTAAATAGGGGAGGAACAGTGAGGGTGCTTCGAAGGAAGGAGGAGGGGGCCACTAGAGGGCATGGGTGGAAGCTGGAGGGGAAGATTCAGGGGAGAAAGGAGGAGGTGTTACTTCACTGAGAGGGTGGTAGAGCCATGGAATGCACTACCTAGGAGGCTGGTGGAGGCAGACACAGTGGAGGGGTTCAAGAGGGTGGGACAGGTACAGGGAAGGGTTCAGGAAGCAAAATCCAATGCAGCAAGAATATCGGAACTGGGAAGGAAGCCAGAGGCGGGGGGAAGCAAGGTCAGCACCCAGGGGTGGGGCTGACCAAACGAGCAGACACGAAAGACCATTAGGCCTATTCTGCTGGCATTTTAGTATGTTAGTATGACTTTCTTGTGCAGCATGCAGCATGAGACAAACAATCTGCACACCTTCTCAGGCATGAGTTGTAGTGTCCCCCCCTTTCTTGCTGAGGCACCTGAAATGCATCTTCACCTGCCCAAACACCTTTTGTACGATGCATCCTGGCTGGCAATGTGCTTTGTTGTACATCTGTTCCACCTCTCTCTGGGATTGTAGGAATGGTGTCATCAGGAATGTGCATAATGAACACCTGCTGTCACCTTTGTGGGGTCAGAGAATTATTAGTGTGGTACACTGATGTAACCCTTTACAGCATTAAGTATCTCTGACCATGTGAACATACCAATAAGTCAGCCCTAGACCACAATGCAAGGTGCACAAAATTGTCCACATGCCAGAGTTCTCCACTATGTATGAGTCATGTGTTGAACGGGGGTACCTGGCACAGACATGTGTTATGTCACCTGCCACAGCACATATAACCTCCATGTTCATGCTGCAAAATGCTCTGTAGCTCCTGTAAGCCTCCTCCACATTTGTTGGGGACATGATGACATGTGGGTACAGCCCACAGCACCAGTAGCCTTGGACATGCCTGCCACAGCATAGAAGCTGGCTTTGGCATATCCCTCATTGTTGGCTCTGTCCAAGGAGACACAATGTAATGTAGTCATTTTTGTGTGCCAGTAGTGCATCAGTCATATGCTATAGGCACCTGCTGAAGGAAGGCTAACTCATATCAGTCATTGATTGATTGATTGACTCATTCATTCATTCATTCATGCATTCATTCTTTGGTGACCAGGTGAGGCCCACTAGGCACAAGTGCCTGTTTTTGGGGTGACCTAGAAGCACTGGGGAGGTTAAGTGACTTGTTCAGAGTCACACAGTGTGCAAGTAGAGGTTGTGGAAATCAAACCCAGATCTGCTAGATGTACAAAGCTCATTCACAGCTCCTTACTCTAACATCTAAGCTATACTGCAAGCCCTTGTAATGAACTAGAAACTACCAGCACAATAGTGGGCCAGAGCTATTAGCTTACATGTGTGCATGTGCAATGCATTGCTCTGTTGTGTTCTGGTCTACAGCTGTGGTCATAGTAGCTGGCATAACTCTGCAATGGTGACCTTTTTGAAACAGTACCTGCCTATGCACCACTATTCCATTAGTGTGGCTGAGTCTGCCCTTGGCTTGTAGATTTGAGGATATTCAA
The DNA here is from genome assembly GCA_016271365.2 of Neoceratodus forsteri. Taxonomy (NCBI): domain Eukaryota; kingdom Metazoa; phylum Chordata; order Ceratodontiformes; family Ceratodontidae; genus Neoceratodus; species Neoceratodus forsteri. The sequence continues at coordinate 846,736,488 of CM028135.1, read as the reverse complement.
CACTGCATCTCTGTCCCTCCACCACTTCATGGTACATGCCCACCCCAATGCCATCCTCACCATTACATGGGCCCACTACTTTTGGTCCCCTTTACCTACCCTAGTGATGCTGCATATAGCCAATTACCAAATACCATACCAGCATACTGTTATGAGAAGGGCACATTGAAATGGTGACCAGCAGCCCAGCCAGTGCACATGTACACAGGTACAGCAGTGCTGTTGATGGACAGGTATTGGGGCCATGCCATGCACCGAGCATTTCCTTCCCAAGATGATACCTGTGTACCCAAGGTGTACTGCTTGACCAATGGACCCTAATCTTGGAGGGGAACAATTTTCAGATTACAGATGAGGTGTACTGGCAGCCGGTTAAGCCACTCTACGTAGGTCTTCTCCTATGTACATTATCTATGTTGATGCCATTGTGTTATTACTGGGTTTGTCACATGGTGTTCTGGTGACTTATATTTCATATGTGGTTCCTTGGCTCTACCACATTCAGAAGAAGAAGAAGAAGAATCAGCATTTATATAGCGCTTTTCATACACAGTGTATCCCAAAGTGCTTTACAAGCAATGCTAAACTGGTAGTGAAGTGGCTGAATGTGCAGTGGCAGCCATATCACACATCAACACTCACACACAGCCTGGATAATTGCATGAACTGGTTTATGGGAAGGGGAATGTTGGCCAGGACACTGGGAATGTCCCCTACACTTTGCAAAGAGTGTCCTGGGTTCTTTTACTTCCACCTGGGCACCCACCACGACAACACCAAGATGGGTAGAAGGGACCTCAGTTTAACATCTCATCTGAAGGATGGCACACCCCAGCAGTACAGCACCCCCCTAATACTGCACTTGGATGCCAATGATTTTTTTTAGGTGCAAGCCCAATCCGAGTGTGGAACAAGAACTCATGACCTTCTGGTCCAGAGGTAGATCTGCTACCAACTGAGCCACGCTGACTAGAACACTAATGCTGAGGATGCAGCAGTTGAGAATGCACAGAGATGGGAAAATCTTGTATGACCCTTTAATGGACAAGGATGCAGATGGCTGGCCACCACTGGTGAGGAGGTGAAGGTTAGTGCTGGGCTCAGAGCTACATCTAGGGTGGGGTTGGACAGCTCAGGACTGGAGGAACAGGTCCAGATGTGCAAGTGCAGGAGCTGTAGGATGGGGTGTGGCATCTGCTGGCACATAGGGAATAGACATTCCATATGTCCAGACATGATGGGGCACCACGAAGAACTAGATGTTGTATGTACTGTTGTACCAGAATGAGTGGTGCCCCAGGGTAGATGGGCAAGCTGCTGTTATGGATGGACCAGGGTGTACCACAGCTGGAGAGGACCAACATTCTGGTGAGCTGGACATAAATCACAGTGTAGGGGTTCAGCACTTATTTCTGGTTTTACAAAATTTTTTTCAGTAAACATGTGCTGTACAGCAATCTGCATTACATGTTGTCTATGTTATTGGGTGGTGAGTGGTTTGGTCTGGGACATGTGTGTTATGAAACATGCAGACACTGTGCATGCCATGTACCTGGTGTAAACAGTGTGCCAGTTCAGTTGTACTGCCACATCCAACCTTGTTGTGCAGTTGGCTGGCATGCTCTTTGGTCTGTGGAGGCCCCCTTTTGAAGCTTCACATTTTGAAGTGAAACGTTGAGATGGGGTTTTCCTGACCATCTGGAGGTCGCCTCCTGTTGTAACTTTATTGAGGGGTAAACGATATTTTTTGATGTTAGTGTTTTATATGCACTTTATTTAAACTACTGTAATAATTGTTTTTCTTCACTTGAAGTTTTTGACTGTGTGGTTTGGTGTGCTTATTATACTTTTTGGTTTTGTATGCTCTGCATACTGTCTGCATGCACCCTTGTTCAGTGAGAAGAATGACTCTGCATCAGTCCCCCTGCATATGTAGATATCAGATCTGCTATCCACATGTGGGGATATTTTTTTTATAGTTGCGTATCAGTGCATGTACCTGGAACACATGCATGCCATCTGACAGGCATTCCCAGTAGCTGTCCTCTGTTTCTCTGCTGTGCAGAGGTCTCTACATTTCACTTGTGCACACTGCATGCAGATTGCTGAAGATGTTCGTATGCAGCTCATGTGCACAATTCATGAAAAGCACTCTATGCACATGCCCTACATGGCAGCATAGGGTGTTCAAATGTGTTGTGGCCTGAGCTCATAGTGTTCATCCCACGGTACTGTTCAAGTTTTGATTTAACCCAGATGACTATGTTTTAACAGGACAGTATTACTTTCTACAAATTTATTTTCTTTTTTATTTAATTTGAAATGTGATTACCAGGTAGGAGCAACTGAACTAAATGTCCTTTTTCAGGCTTGACCCAGGCCGAAGGCATAGCAAGCATAAAAGACAGGCAGTTACAATAATAAACAATATAATACAAACGCATCATACAAAATTACAAACATTTGGAGACCTTGAGCATTTTTTAAGTAAGTCTTAAGAACATGGCTTACAAATGATCTCTCATAGATTGTTTCAATAAGTTGGAGCAGCCACAGAGAAAGCATGAGATCCTATTTTGGTTATACAAAATCGAGCTTGCAAAGACTTTGCCTTTAATGGGTGTAGATTATTTTTATAATCATTTAAAATTGCCAAATCATTTAAAGGGAAGGATTCAGTTGAAAAAATGGTTTTATAGATATTACACTCCAAAATATTTTTTCAGTTGAGCAACTGGAGAAAGCCATCCCAAATCACCATAGAGGGATCAATGAAGGGTATGAACCAGAGCAAGCAAAACAAAATGGCAGATGTTATTATAAGCACAAGAAAGGTGTGAGACAATCAAAAAGTGGCAATAATGATCCAAGTGCAATAGATTCACATGCTTGGAAATAAAAATGGGCTTTCAGTTTATAAAGAACACCATGTTTTTGGTTCATATTTTTGCAAATCAATTTGACATGATTTGAAAAGAACGATGTAGGATTTAACAAAATACCCCAAAATTTAAACTGTTGAACTTGCTCAGTGACATTGATCACATTATCAAATAGTTGAAGAGACTGACTATCATTCAGTAATGTTTTAAACCCAAAAAGCATATTTTTTTTGGGGGGGGAGCATTAAGAATCAAAAGGTTGTTTCTAAACCAGTTACATACAACATGAAAATCCTCCATCATAGGAAAAGAAATCCCCTCAACATCTCTCGACCTACAGTATATTTAAGCAATAATGCATGACTGTGTGTGTTGTGCTGGGATAATGTCATGCTTGGGGTAGTTGTGTATGAGGCCATAGGCCAAGTGTGTCCAGCACCCTAGAAGTGACGTTATTCCAGCACAGCACACACCTTGGAATGCATTATTGCTATTATATAATGGCTTTTTTGCAAAAATTAAAAATAAAAAATTAAAAACTGTTTTAGAACTGTTTTTAGCATTTGTTTCTATGAGTAGGTACACCTTTATGAAAAAAGTCCATTGTTACTTCTGTTGTCCAGTAGGTGGCACTGTAATTATCTCCCTATTACCCTCAGTCATAAATTTAACACACACTGCAGGCTTTTTGCTGTTTGTTTTGTGTATCCGAGCACATGGCACCCCCACTCTCTCCCACTGTCTGCTAATGTTTTGGTTTTTTACTCTGTAGCAATAGCGTATCTGTTTCTGGTCAGTTGAGGAATTGTTATTTGGACTGTGCATGCTCTTTGAAGAGTTGCGGTACTGACTGGGGGACCAAGAAGCTGATCACCATGCTGGCTGCATTTTACTTGTATTTGGCAGTTTACTTAAGCATTTTTCTATTTTGGTTTCACCGTGGCTATTTTGGAGCAGGGACCGAGTCAGCGAACCAAACTTATGGTGGGATCGGGAAATCAGCTGGTATCCCTGACTACCATGGCAGCTAAGGAAGAAGTCATGTCAGGAGCCAAACCTGAGATGAAAACTTTTTTTCTTCTACAGAAAATGCTGCAGTGTTGAAATACAAAATAAATTAGTTTTCATGGGACCTTTTTGCCACCTACCGAGAGGCATCAGTGAACCACCTGACCGGCAGTTACGTTGAGCACGGTTCAGTGAAGCTGCTCGGTTAGGAGAAAAAAAAAATGGGCATGAAAATTAAATTTATTTTGTGTCCAAAAGTGTGATTTTTGGTGACATTCATTTATTCATTCAATTGTTATTTGGGGTGGTGGTGATGACATCGTGGGAAGGCAGCTGAAGTCTTTTACAGCAGTACCACAATCTGCTGTAACTTGTGGAGAGGAGGCATGATTTTTGAGCCTATCACATGGTCATGTGTATGCCTGGACTTGATGCAGTGATGTTATACTCAGATAACATCACTACTGTCCATAGCACACACTGACCAGAGTCCAGGATTATTTCCTTGCAATTGTATAATAACAAATCATCTGCAAAAATCAGAATGATCACAATTTGTACAAATGATTAGAATGTAATTGACAAACAGGGTAAACATTATGAGTTCAAGAATGGACCCCTGCCCCCAGTCAAACACAAGAGTTGAAGAAAAAGGAGAACCAACTCCCACAAATGGAGAGTGGCCAGTTAAGTAATTTTGTAACCTAAAATAACATGTGCTGATAAACCACAACTCTTCAACTTTTCACAATGCAACTTATGATCAAGAAGGTTGAATGCCTTGATCAGATCCATGATCACAGCCCCCAAGGGAAGACCAGCTTCCATATCACAGAGCATAGTGTCTGTGAACTTGGCCAAGGCAGTCTCAGTCTCACAACCCTTCCAAAAATCATACAGTTCAGAACAAATTTCCTCTAGCCCTCCAAATAAGAGATAAACTGGCTAGATACAATCTTCTCATAGATTTTACTTAAGATTTAGAATAGAAATAGGGCAAAAGTCATTAAGTGAGGAGGAATTAAGGACTTTTGACACAGGAATCAGTTGTCCACGTTTCCGAATAGTTGGAAATTTTGAGTTACAAAGGAAAAATTACAAATTGCACTGAACAGATAAGATATCTGGACCCAGAGAGTCAAAAATGAGTGCAAGTGCAGTGCCAATGTTTGTGTTGCACTTGCACCTGCACCCAAGTCAGAGTCTGCTATATTCAGTTGGACAGTGGGGTCAGTGGGGGACAGGAAGGGGGAGGATGGATTGGGGTTTTGGGGTCCAGGAGATGCCCTGGGGCAAAATGGGGTCAAGATAGAGGTTACTCTTGTCTTGTCCCCATACCCAAGGGCTCTGAAGTAATTGGACAGGTGCTGAGGTCTTCCCCAACAGCTCATTCCGCCTTGGTGGTGTTATGCAATGCCAGATCAATTAAGAACAAGACAGCTATTATTCCTGATCTTGTTGGATCATCTGATCTGACTTGCATCACCAAGACCTGGCTGGATGAAAATCCAGGCCCTGTATTGGCCTCGGCAACTCCAGCCGGGTTCTCGGTGATACACTATCCAAGGCTGGATCATAGCGGTGGGGGTGTGGCCATTATGTTTAAATCTGAGCTGAGCCTTGTGGATGTGCCATGGGGAAACACCAGTTCCTTTGAATATATCCTGGGAGAGGGTGCAGGATGCAGGATTCTCCTCATCTACCGTCCACCAGGTGACAGTGGAGTATTCCTGCAGGAGATAGCAGACTTCATCGTCGACCTGGTGCTGAGGTTTCCCAGACTGATACTTCTGGGTGACTTCAATGCCTGGGTCGATGATGAACTCTCTCATTTTGGTCAAAATCTCCTCCAGCTGATGAACATGCTGGGCTTGACACAGGTTGTTACCTCCTCTACCCATATAGGGGGTCATTCACTGGATCTGGTCTTTCTCATGGGTATGGAGATCACTGATTTGGGGTTGGAACCTGTCAGTTGGTCTGACCATTACACCATAAGGTTCAGCTTCAGGGCCCCCTCTAATAGGTCTGCCCCTATGGAGATGGTCAGTACCGCCCTTTAAGGGGTGTTAACCCCAACGACCTAATGGCGGTGCTGGATCTATCGAGCTTGTTGGGTGAATGCATGAGTCCAGATGATCTTGTATTAGCCTATAATAAGGCTGTAGGAAATGCTCTGGAAAAAATTGCTCCTGTTCATGTTCAGCCTCTCACCCTCCATCCAAGGAGCCTGTGGTTTGATGGCTCCTTGAAGGAGTTAAGGCGAGTTGGCTGAAGGCTGGAAAAAGCCTGGCGGAAATCGGGCCTTGATGCTGACAGGCTTAGATTGATGGCACATTATGACAGCTATCAATCAGAAATCACTCGTAAGAAGGCAGAATTCCTGTCCAGAGAGATTTATGCTGCACAAAATCGACCGGCTCAGCTTTTCCGGACTGTGGACAGACTGTGCAATCCAGTCTGTCTTCAGCCCTGAGGAGCTTTTTCTCAGCTAAGATGTGAGGAGTTTGCTTGGTGTTTTGCGGATAAGGTTGCCGGCATCAGGTCCGGCATCGGTTTGACCTCTCCTATGGGGGATTGCGGTGGTCGACTAGAAGTGGCCTGTCTTCGGTCTGTCTGGTTAGACTTTCACTAGCCGAAATTCGGGGACATTGTGAAGATCATCCAAACAATGCGACCAACTAGTTGTAGTTTGGATCCAGGTCCTACACCACTCTTAGTAGGTTGTATAGAAGCCATCTACCCAATCCTTGCAGACATTGTTAGGAAATCTTTGGAGAGGGGGGTTTTTCCTGACCCCCTCAAGGAGGCGGTAGTTCAACCACTCCTTAAAAAATCCTCCTTGGATCCAGATTGTCTAGCTAACTACCGGCCTATCTCTAACCTGCCATTTGTTGGTAAGGTTATTGAAAAAGCAGTTGCATTGCAATTGGATGATCACCTTATATCTCACAATGTCTACGATACTCTCCAATCTGGTTTCAGGAAAAGGCATAGTACAGAGACTGCCCTTGTCCGGGTATTGAGCGACCTCCTTATGGCCAGAGATCGAAAGGCACGTACCATTCTGGTCCTTCTCGATCTATCTGCTGCATTTGACACTGTAGACCATGGAGTGCTATTGGAGCACTTGTGGGTCTTCTGTGGGCTGTCTGGTACAGTCCTCGAATGGTTTCATTCTTACCTCACAGACAGGTTTCAGAGAGTTGTCACTGGAATCTATTCCTCTGGCGGTCACTCCCTGTCTTGTGGGGTACCACAGGGCTCCATTTTAGCTCCCATGTTGTTTGCAGTGTACATGCTGCCATTGGGAGAAATCATCAGGTGATGCAGTCTGAGTTTTCACTGTTATGCAGATGATACTCAGCTGTATCTATCCTTTCTCCCCAGTCAGGGTGATGCACTCTCTGTATTTAACAACTACCTCGATGAGATCAGACTTTGGATGAGTTCGAGCTGGTTGAGACTCAATCTGGACAACACTGAGGTATTGGTGGTGGACCCAGGTCGTCCAGGGATGGGTGTGGGAGCTGGACAACCATCAGGTTTATTACTTGGTGGTGTACCGCTCTCTACCTCTGAACAGGTGCGAAATCTGGGCATTATTTTTGATGATGGTCTGACCCTGAAATCTCAGGTGTCAGCTGTTGTCAAATCCTCTTTTTACCATCTGAGGAATATCACCCAGGTGAAACATCTGATTCCCCTGGGTGACCTTCCAACATTGGTCCATGCCTTTGTCACTACTCATCTGGACTACTGCAATTCCCTCTACCTAGGGCTACCTGGGGTTGATATCCGCCGCCTTCAGCTAGTGCAGAACGCGGCAGCCAGGCTTTTGACTGGGACTTCTAGAACCAGTCATATTATGCCTGTGCTCCGTGAACTGCTCTGGCTGCCTGTTTGGTGGTGGATCACCTTTAAGGTTGGTTTACTAACCTTTAAAGCTCTACATGATCAGGGACCTGGTTACTTGAAAGATCTCCTGATTCCCCACTGCCCCCTGTGTCCTCTCCATTCTGCCAACGAGGAATTTCTGGAGATTCCCAGGGTCCAATTGAAGTCATCAGGATCTCGTGCCTTTGCCTTTTCGGCACCAACCCTGTGGAATTCTCTACCTCGCTGGTTAAGAGAATGCCCAACCGTCGATAATTTCAAGGTCGCCTTAAAAGCATATCTTTTTGATTTAGCATACTCTTGTTAGCTGTGGCTGACTTTTAAATACTTGGATTTTATTAATTTTAATGTTTTGTACAGTGCCTTGGTCTTGAAAGGCACTCTATACATAAAATTGAATTAAAAAAAAAACAGCAGACTGTCACTATTCAGCTGAATATCAGATCATGTTGGCACAGTACTAACTTAAACTGCATCACCCTGATAAGGACCTGGACTGTATCTAGCCAACAGGGAATAGCTCCCCATGACCAGGCAGTACCAGAGTCATGTTGGTATATTCAGTCAGTCCATGCAAATGAACCCATTGGGCATACAAGGCCCTAATGGGCCATTTGCATTACCACTATGTGCTCATTTGCATGGTGAGCGGAACCCATCTTGAGGATGCCCAACACATCATATCTGATGTCTAGCAGCACCTCTCACCTCGAACACCTGTCCTGATTTCTTTAGACAGTTCTCTGGTGTCTAGTAGCACCCCCCACACAACTCAAACACCCATCCCATGCTTGTCATCTAGTTTCCTAGTGTTTAGTCACACCCCTACCCCGATCACCTGTATAATATTATAGCACATATCCCTGGCATCTAGTGGTGCCCAACACCATCTGATCACTCATCCCATATAATAGACAGTGTCTAGTGACACCCCTACCCCCCTGATCTCCTGTACCGTCTATCGGTCATTACTCCCTGGTGTCTAGTGGCACTTCCACACCCTGCTCTCCAATACCATATATCAGTCACCACTTCCTGGTGTCATGTGGCACCTCTACCCCAATAACCTGGCCATGTACCCCATAACATCTATGGAGTCCAGTGGTACCCCCACTCCCCCAGTGCTGGTTGACAAGTAGACTGGCAAACATTGGTGGTCCAATGGCTTCCTCCATCTGCCTCACCCATACCTAGAACACCACCAATCCAACCCATCCTTACCAGTGTGTCTGGGGATGTACAGTGAATCCTCTCTTCTCCTTGGCTGCTGTATAAGCTGACAGGGAGTGTGCATACAGTGGCACTCCCTGTCAGCTCATATGGTGGCCAGTTGAGAAGGGGAGAGGAGGGCTGTGACAGTCAGCATACTGAGATTCACCATATGTCACTGGATACATTGGTAAGGGGGAATTGGTTGTGTGGTGTTCTGGGTGTGGGCGAGGTGGGTGGGGGCCACTGGACTGCCAATGTTCACCAGTCCATTTGTCAACCAGCATTTGGGGAGTGGGAGCAGGGTACCACTGGGTGCCAGAGATATTGCAGGGAACATGGGCTGGGTGATCAGGGGTGTGGAGGTGCCACTAGACACTAGGGGAGTGATGATTGATATATGGTATGGAAGCTCAGGGGGTGGGTGTGCCACTAGACACCAGGGAGCTAGGACTGATATATGACATGGGAGCTTGGGGTTGGGGGTGCCACTAGACACTAGGGATATGTGTTTTATTATGGGATGGGTGTTCAGAAGGTGGAGGGTACCACTAGACACCAGGTGCCTGATTCCAAGATGCATGTTGCAACTCATGGGTGTATGCGAGTTGCGACATGTGCCACTACAACATGGACCCTCCACTCTATTCCAGAACAGACAGGGTCCCTGGCACTTATGTCCTGTGACTTGCGGCAGCAGCAAGGTTGATCCAGGGGAATGGCACAATGGACCTGGGTGCAGCAAGCCACAGACCACAAGTAACAGCCCCTCAAGCCCCCTGCCCCGAAACAAATCTGCAATCCTCTGGGGGCCATTGCGGGCTAGGCAGTGTGGCACAGGCGCAAGGGGGCACACCAAAAAAATGGACCTGAGTGGCACCTAGACATGCAGAGGGAGCAGCACTGTGATGGGGGAGTCTGTAGGGCATGGCTGTGTGTATTTTGCAGTGCTGCAGGGGGTGCAAACATCATTTTGCCAGGACTGATGCTGATCTAACCCCACAGTGGCACAGTGTGTCCTGGAATGGCATAAGTGGGTTATGACTGCCACCCTTTCAGAATAGGGTGCAGGTGCTGCTGTAACCCCCCCTTCCACCATGCCATAAGTGCTGCAGCCAGCAGACAGCCCCTTGGATGCTGGATGCCCATGCCATGGTGCAGCCCCTGTCTTGGAATAGCTAACACCATAATGCATGTCGCAATGTGCGATTTGCACCATTGGATTTGGCATAAGTCACCTTGTGACATGCATAACCCAGTTTGGAATCGGGCCCCAGGAATTGGTGCATCATATAAAGAATAGGTGGTTGGGGATGGGGATACCACTGGACTCTAGAGATTGCAACCTTGCTGCATGCCTGGCAGCTGGGGACAGGTGGCTGCAGTATAGCCATCCCACCTCTCGTAGAAGCATAGGTTTGGAAACCAAGGCAGGCCAGGAGGGTATACAGTTCACAAGTAGCATTTTAATATTTTTAAGAACAATAAGGTAAAATAAAAAAGTAAAATTTGTACAGGATAGCTCTTCATACAAGCAGTTCAAACAAAGTCCTACATCTGAGAGTCTCTCTCTCTCAGTTTAAATCTCAATCTTTCAAAATCTCTCAGCAGAACATTGCTGTCTTTTAAAAGATGTCATTTCCTTTCAGTTTAGACTTTGCATCCTGATTTTGTAAGTGGCATCTCTTGTTTCTCACAAAATGTACAAGAACGTTGTCAATTTATTTCTTGAAGGCAGCCTGAAGAGTACATCTAGTCTTTAACAGGTGCAGCAAAATAGAACATTCTGTGTCAGAGCTGGGCTGCTATTGACAGTTCTACAAACACACTTGCTGAAGTCAAAATGCATCTCAGAGTCAACCCCCTGTTTTACAGACTGTTATTTTGTTAAGAAACCCAAATAGCTTTCTGAAATAATTTCTACAATATCAAAGGATCCCAGTTTGAAATAAAGATTCACATACTGTATATATTTTTTACCACAGAGAAGCAAGGGGAGAAAGAAAGAATAGAAACAGCATGTGAAAGAAGTGAGATAACAGGGAGAAATTGTAGAACTATCATAGTGGCCAATTCCTATGTACCACATGAAAAATTTGATTGCTCAATCAGGCAGGCAACAGATGAACAAATGGTGAAATAGGAGAGGATAAAATAGATCCTTGCTTTTAATGTCTCTTCATAAAAAATGGGTCAGGGTCTTACATAACCCTATCATGCCACTATCAGTGAGGTGGGGGTGTGGGCTCAAGCTTGATTAAGACAAGGTTTTTGGTGACGGTAAATAATGCTGCTTTGGGTGATGTTTATTGGCATCACAAACCTTTGCATATGCCACTGTGCCCATATGCAGGGTGGGACTTCCTCATTTGCATGGACACATTATTATGTTAGTGCCTGAGTGCTAACAGGTTTAAGTGCATGCTACTGGGGCCTTTGTATACAGCCCCACACAAAAAAAGAACACACATACAGATACCATGGGCACAAACCTCATTTGCGCCAGTGCTAACATTTGAATATCTGGCCCCTGGAGAGCGATTATTATCAAAAATCCAACCTCAAGATCATCTCTATTATCACCAGTTCTAATGGGAATAGATGTAATAAATTGAAATACTTCCTTAGCCAAAACCTTCTTAAAATACAATTGAGGAGGACAAGCAAAAGGAAAACTATTAGCCCAAGCAAAATTAAAATCAGATTGAGAAATATTTCCATTTGAAAAATCAAAAGCAGAAAGATCAGACAACTTTAAATTTTGGTATTCTGCCATTTCATTTGGGTCAGTTACAGTAGAAAAATCAATTATCAATTTGTTATAGTGCTATTAGGTTCAGGTCTATTCAGGTCGGTTAGCTTTAGCCCAGAAATGCCATGAATCTGCACATCAATCATCATTTTTTTAATAAAATTTGGATTTAGCAGACCTAATCATCATCAAAAAGTTTATTGTATAACAAGTTATGTTGTAACAATATAAAGACATCAGACATTACGTACATAAATATTTGAACTAACATATACATATAAAAAATTTACCAAAAATATTAACAAAAGCATATTGCACCGTATTCATAAAACATTTATTATTGAACCTTTTCTAACGTTATCTCTACTCCTGTTTACTCTAACCTAATGCTTGCTGACACAATTCATTCTTATATACATTGGCCCAGATATTCAAACTGCACCCAAAAAGTGTGCAATAGCAGGAGCAAGCACAAGTCCGTTGAGCCCATGCGCAAGAGGCGCGATATTCAAAAATGGAGCAGGCCAAACTGTGCCTAGAGCCGACGACTGAATATTGCACCACCTGTGCCATAGCGCAACTAGGGAGGGGAAGCTGAGCAGATCTGATGTGCCATAGCGCAACAAGGGATGTGCAGCTGAGCAGTCCAGAGGTGTAATAGCGCAACCAGGGATGCCCGCCAGCAGCAGAGCAATGCAACTGCACAACCAGGGAGGTAGGGGCCTACCACCTATGCCACAGATGGGCACAGGAACACACAGCAGAACAGACATTGTCCCCCCACACCCCTTGCACTGCACAACTGGGGGAGAGCTGGAATAACCACCAGCCCATGGAGACAAGCAAACAACCCACAGCAGGACCATGGTGCCCCATCACACCCCCCCAGCAAGCTGTGACTGGCACACAAGGAGGGCTGACCAGCCCATGCCACACCATCCCCCAATGCAGAACACACCCTGCACCGTGACCCCCAGACACCCCCCCAGGAGCAGTGACCACCATTGCAGGAAACCCCATGCATGCAACCACCCCCACTGTGACACTGCAACCCTGTGCACCACAGAACCATGCAAGGCAGCCCCACCACAAGCACCCATCAGCGGGTGGCAGCACACAGCAATGCAACAATGACATACACAGTGCCACCATGCACAGTCCCCCTGAGGTACTGCTGAGAGACCAACCATGCATCAGCACATGAGGTACCCCACATGGGGCAGGGCTTGCCCCGGACACCACCACCAGTGGTACAGCACCCAGCATAGTATTCCAGTGACATACCCCAACCCACCACTGGCCACAAAAGCCAGCACAGACACCCACAGTGGTGCGTGGAAGCATGCACCACACTGGATGCCACACAGTACATGGACAGACACCCACCCATACCCAAGGGCACAACAACACAGGAAAACAGTGGTGGGGCAACCAAGCCCCCAGCATGGGCCCATGTAAACTGTGTACACACAACCTGAAGTCCTCAATGGCACTGGCGTGCCAGCCACCCTGCACAGGCACTGTGGACCAGTACACCACCATCATTTTCCTGGAGCACAAGTCACAGACAGTGGTGCACATCCCTTGCAACACACACAAGGCACAGCATGGAGGTGGGACAACAACTGCAGAGGCCACAGTGTCACCTGAGGCAGACATGCACCACACCAGTGACAGGAGGCAACCCAGCATTGTGACGGGTACAGTGGCTGCCCTGCAGGGACTGCCACCACTGACATGCCAGTGGACCATGCAGGTCACAGACATGCATGTGTGTCAGCTGCACAGGCCATGGATGGGCTGATAGGGGTGCCATGGACACAGAGCACACACCATGGACCACTGCACACAATCATCCAGTGCACAGGGCACAACACACACACCACAGACACTGACTGATAGCTACCCCCACACCATAGTCACCTCCACACGGACACACACACATACCCATGACCACACCACCCCTGATGCCATACACACCACTGCAGCTGAGCACCTATTGCCCGCTGCAAATCAGAGACCACCACAGTATTCATATCAAAATAACTGTATTGAACAAACATAGAAAAATTAACTATTTACAAGACTATTTACAAAATATATACAAGGTGGGGGGAGGGCCACAAACAAGGTGGAGTGAGTAAGGGGCAGGGGTGGACAAATGGGATGGGAAAGGAGGGGTGTGAGGGTGGGTCCAGGGGTAGGGGATTACAGGGGCTGAGGGACCCCTAGCGGAAGCGCCGCTCCCCACTCTGACTCCGTCTTGGTCAGTGCCTCCGCAGGACTTCGGTGTCGTCAATCCTGTGGAGGATGTCCAGCAATGCCCTTGCCACCTGGAGTATCTCCCACAGCGCCACCCTTATCTCCTGGAGATGGTGTGTACCTAGGACAAGGGAGCACAGTCAATAGGTGTGAATGCACAGCCCCATACAGCCTGCCCACTGTGCATGGCATACGGCCATGGGACATACCTCTGTGATGGTGTGTGACCACCCACAGTGATCATGTCCACATGATCTGCCCACCCAGGTGCATACAGCCATGCAGAATGCTGCACACACCCACCGGCCAAGTCACGCATAGCACCACCGTGGCCGTTTAGTGACATGATTATGTGATGCAAAGGCAGTGGCACAACCATGTACCTGGTGCATGCATGGACCACCATCGACACACTCCCAGACATGCATGGCCACTGGACAGTGTTGACTGCAACAAATCGTGTGCATGACAGTGGTGTCGATGGATGGTGGCCATGCCTCACTGCCCACCCTGTTACACAGCATGCAATAGTACTCATGGAGGTATGGCACTCACCTTCATCAGGCCAGTCCAGTGGGCGGTGGGGGACCTCACCCCACCTGGCTTCCCTCTGCTCCTCCTGCTGCCAAAGATTGTGGACATGGTGGCATTTCTCTGGGCCTGTGGTGCAAACAAGGCGAGAGGAACATCACTACAATCCCATAGCAAAGGCCCCCTGCCCCCAGGTGTGTGCCCTCCCACCTAGCCAGACCCACCCACACCACACCTTGATAACTCCACCACAGCCAACCCCAAACAGTCCCTCCCCCATGTGCTGGACATATAAAACAGTGTTACCCATATGCATGATAAAAGTGTGTTGACTTAACACCTACCTGGCTGTGGCACCGTGCCCCACCTGACATGTGCCCGCAGGCATGCTAGCAGCTCCGGCTCCCTCCACCGCATGTCACCATACCTGTGGTGGCACTGCTCAGCACTCCTCCCCCATCCTGTGGCCTCCTCAATTGCAGTGGCCACCTCCTCCCACACCTGGTTCATAGCCCTGTTCAGGGGTGCCTCCCCGAACAGTGGCCCATGGTGTGGCTCCACAATGGCCACTAGGTTGGCCAGCTCTATTGCTGACCACTGAGCTGCCCTCTTGCGTGCCATGCTCTCTGCTCGATTTGGCAATGTGGCGCTCTGCAGCGTGGCTCCCCATGTGCAGATGCTGCACAGTACAGCACTGCCATTCCCTATCGCGCTGTCACCAAACAGCACGATAGAGGTGCACCCATGCCTGACGCATGGTGCCTAGGGGGCAAAGGTCAGACACAGGGTCAAGGGTCTCTGGCGCACAGACATGCATAGCGCCATTGGAACCCAATGTGTGTAGCGCAATTGGCTGCCTGTATGCTACCACCATTAGCGGCCTACTGCGCAGTTGGCCCAGTGCGCCTATGATGGCACAGTGCCACAGCACCATGTAGTGACCATCGCTATAGCGCCACTGGCACAATGGTGGCCATGCTCTGCATTGCCTACTGTGCACAGCACGTCAGCAACACGGCAGACGCCTGCGTCAGCAACCCGGGCATGTGCAGTGAGGTGTATACTACGCATGTCACAGAACTGCGCCATTGGCTCAGCACGTTCAACACAATTGCGCAAAGCGCAAAAGCGCAATATTCAGCCATCATATGCAAATCATCTAATCAATCATTCAATGGTGCAGCACTGCAATTTGCATCCACTTAAAGTTGCGCCTCTCCTCATTTGCATGGGTTGTGCTATAAAAGTGCGACATTGGGCTGCAGTGGCCATAGTCGGTTACTGCAGTCTATTGGTGAGTTGCATGCTGTTTGGGAGTGAGGACTGTGGATTTAGGGACATACTAACATACTATTTGCCAGCAGATTAGGCCTTACAGTCTATCGAGTCTGCTCAAACCTCAGATCCCTAGTTGGGTGCCGAGCTCTCCCCTTCCCTCCCTTGTGTTCCAGAAACCCCTATCATCCATCCCCACCCCCCTGGGACAGGCCATCATCTGACACATCCACTTTCTGTGTCTGTCCCACCCTGTCTTGAAGCCCTCCACTGTGGATTTCTGAACCAGCTCACCAGGCAGTGCATTCCAAGGGTCCACCACCCTCTCAGTGAAAAACCTCCTCCTCTTTCCCCCCTCACCCTTCCTCCTTCCAACTTCAAACCATGCCCTCTGGTAATACCTCCCTGCTTTAATCTAAAGATCCTCTCCATGTTTACCCTATTTATTCCCTTGAGGTACTTGAAGACCTCAATCATGTCCCCGGTCTCTCCTCTCCTCCAATGAAAACAGGCAGAGCTCCTCAAGTCTGTCCTCATACGTCAAATCCCTAGCCCTCGTATCATCTTAGTTGCCTCCTCTGTACCCTCTCCAGGAGCTGTATGTCCCTCTTCAGTGTGGTCTCCAGTACTGCACACAGTACTCAAGGTGTGGTCTAACCAGTCCATTGTACAGCGGCAAAATCACTTCCTTGCTCCTAGAGGTGATCCTCTTACAATGCATCCCAACATCCTGTTTGCCTTGCTAGCCACTCTCCTGCACTGCTCAGAGTTATTCATACATGCATCCACCATGACCCCTAGGTCTTTTTCCCCTATTGAGGCCTCCAGTGCCTCCCCTCTTAGGGTGTACTTGTGTTTAGAGTTTCCCTGCCCAAGATGCAACACCTTGCACTTGTGCAACTGAGCAGTCTCAGGTAACAACTGCCATTCTTACAGGCTAAATAATGACTGAGTAAGTTGTGGGAGAGGAGGAACACAGTGGTGAGAAGAGGAGGAGGCCTAACTTTACCAGGGCCGAGACCGAAGCCCTGTTTGACGCCTACCTGGATCAGGAGCCGCTTCTCAACGGACGGCAGGGAACACCTCAAGCCTGTGCTGCTGTATGGAAGGAGGTGGAGCGTGCTGTGAACCTGCATGGCAGCCACCAGCACTCCATGCAGGAGTGTAAGAAAAAGATGGGCACGGATAGGAGGAGGATTAAGGAGAAGGTGGCTGCCATCAGGGCCGCACATGCTGCAACAGGATGGGGGGCAGCTGGAGGTGGTACAACTGACCCCACAGGAGGAGAGGCTTGCTGGAAGCATGCAGCGTAGTGCCATTGAGGGTGTTCCAGGTGGTGGCTTCCAGACGGGTGGTGGCCCATCACTGCATGGTAAGTCATGGTCTGTCTATGGGGGGACAGGCTAGGTCACATGCAGTAACACGACTTTGCTTTCCCCTAGAGACCCTGAGCATCTGTATGGGTCAGCGGTGGTGGGCCTGTCCACTGAGGACAGTCAGCTGGAGATGGAGGAAGGCCCATCCACCTCCTCAAGTATATGTGGAAAAGTGCGACAGTAGGGCCGCCTGGCTGTCCACACTGATGGTGTTGTTGTTGTAACAGGTGTGGAGGAAGCCCTGCCTGTGTCCCAGCATGCCGGCGTCCGTGGATGCCAGCATGCTGTGACTGGGACCTGTGCAGAGTCCGTCACTGATGATGATGTTGCTAACGTCATGGGCAGTGACATGTGTGTGCCATGGGATGGCCACACAGCAGGACACATTGCAGCCATGGCTGTGGGTGGTGCTGCCATGGAGGCCTGTGTGTCATCACAGTCTCAGCCTGTGCCTGTCAGCACCAGTGGGGCAGCACTGGTGTTTGTTTAGGACAGTGAGACTGTTGCGGCCACTGCGGCAGGACCACTGAGCCCTGGGAAGTGGCAGCCGGAGGGGCAGTATCAGTAGTCAGCCAATGGGCTTGGGGGTTCAGCGATGGCATCTGTGCACTGCCTGTGGACATACCCAGTCCTGGTCCTGGTGTGCAGCACCCACCCTCAAGGGGTGCTGAGCATCAGGGCCATGCACACCCTGAAGGACAGGATGCCGAGGAGGCAGATGACCTCTTGGATGAGCACACCTGCCTACTGCAAGCATCAGTCCAGCAGCAGATGCGGCTTGCAACATTGGTGGATGCACCGCGTGTGGTTCTGGAGTGGACAGAGGAGCATAGCAGCAGGGACACTGCACTGATCCTGGTAGAGATGGACCATTTGCGGGGAGGATGTGACCCCTGCCATTGACAGGCATGCACAGGCATTCATTGCTGTCATGGCCACAATGGGCACACAGTTAGGTGCCCATGCATCGTGGACACCATGCAGTGCACTGTCCACCCCCATTCCCGGTGTTGTGTGACTCCCTCCCTGTCAACACTGGGTTCAGCTGTGGGCATCCCAAGCACTCCTGGCGCAGACATGTTTGGTGTGCTGCAGACCCCTGCGTGAGCACGGTCATGTTCACACAGTGGAACCCCTGGGGGGACCATCGGTGCCACCCCATGAGGCCAGTGGTCAGCCTGTTAGTGCTGGTGGGTCTCAGTGGGGCCGCCCATGCATCCGTGGTGGCCAGGGCACTGTGTCGCGTGACTGACCTGTCTTCTAGTGCGGCTACTGTCTGGTGCTGCCCTGTGTGCATTGTGTCTTTCAGTGGGCAGTGCACAGGTGGGTACCCAGCCCTGCACGTGGACACACAGTCCACCTGCACACCATCCCGGCTTCTGTCTGCAGTTGCATGTGCATGACGATGCCTGCATTGCGCTGTACACCAATGTGCAATGGTGCTCAGCATCTGACACACGCACATGGACAGACAGTGGGCGTGGTGGTCTGTGGACATGTGTGTGGCCAGGGTTGGCATTTTGAGTCGGTGTGCCTCCTGCCCTCTGTGCAAGTTTGGTGCATTGTGTGTGTGCGTGTGTGTGTGTCCATCCGTGTGGCATGTTAGTCCTCACCCATCCCTGGTTGTGTGTGTGCTTCTGTACCCTACCACTTCCCATGATGGCATGCACCCCCTGGTGTGTGTCCATGCATGTTTGTGGGTTGTGCCTTAGCTACTGTTGGCTGAACATGGCCCCATGACTTACCTGGGTTGGCTGAAGTGCTCCTCCGTGATGGTGTCCCGGTGCAGCTGTGCCAGCCGGATCAGTCGGGGGTCAAGTAGCCCAAAGGGGTGCTGCCCATCACCATCATCACCGGCATCCTCATCATCCCCATCGCTGTCCCCCTCTTCAACCTGTACGGCTATACCATATTCATTGGCCATGTTGTGCAGGATGAAACAGGCCAGGAATAGCCCACAGGCCTTTAAGGGGCTGTACTGTAGGGCACCGTTGGAGGTGTCCAGGCAACGGAAATGTGCCTTCAGCATGCCGAACACCTGCTCGATGACATTATGTGTGGTGGTGTGTGCCTCACAGTAGCGTTACTGCGATGGGGTCGCAGGCCGCTGGTTGGGTGTGAACAGCCAGGGACGGAGTGGATATCCACTGTCACCTGTGTGTAGAGGGTGGAGGTTAGTTTGGTGATCAGCATCACCCTGCCCCAGGCCATGTAAGCCACTACCCATGTCACCTCTGGCCATGCCTCCCCCAGGCTCTATGATTGTCCATGTGGTTTGCATACTCACCCACTAGGTGGCCAGTGGGGATGTCCCCCCTCTCGAATCTGTGGCACAGTGCTGACTGGTGCCAGATGAAGGCATCATGTGCTCACCCAGGTTGCATAGCATAGACATTGATTGTTCACCCCCTGGCATCACACACCACCTGGCAGTTGATGCTGGCATTGCCCTTGTGATTTATGTATGCGGCCCCCTCGGGGCCAGGCGATGTGCATATGGCCACATGGGTGCAGTCAATTGTTCCTAGCATGCCAGGCATACGGGCTACCCTGTGGAATGCCTGTATGTTTGCTGTGCGCTCCGCCGGTGTGCTGGGGAAATGCATGTACTCCACAGCATGTGGCAGCAGTGCGCTGAGGAATTGGGTGAGGTGGCGTGACGTGGCCGACTGGGTTATGCCTGTGGTGTCCCCAGTTGGTCTCTGGAAGGTACCTGTGGTGAGCAAGCACATGCAAGCTGTTACTTTAGTCTCCACTGACAGGGCATGGTTCCGTCATGTTGGTGCCTGCATCACATCACTGCACATCTCACAGAGCCACCTCAGAATTGCCCTATTCAGGCAGTACCAGCCCACAATCTCAGTATCACTGTACAGCTCAAAGCTGCTGTGGTACTGCCTGTTGGGGGCATACCACCGACAGGCCCTTCCATGGCCACGCCCCTCTGCCACCCACTTTCTCATCCCCTTCATAACGGCCTCCATCTGGAAGGTGGCACTGGCCATGTCCCTGGCTTGTGTTCACCCCCCCAGGCAGCTGTTACTGTATTCCCCCCGCTGTCCTCACTGCTACTTCCCCTGCACCAGGAACACTTGCCTGTGGTGGCCTCTGTGCTGTGTGGCACTTCCGCCTTCTGCACTGGCTGTGGCTCCCCACACCTTCTCTGTGCCTCTGTGTTCAGGGTGCCCTTTACCTGGCCTGCCCTGTGTGTCCCTCCTGCCCTGTCTGTGTGGCTAGAGTTCTGTCTCATGTGCCTTCCCTGAAGCGTTCTTGCACCTTTTCCTTGCTTCTTTTTATTTTGGCTCATTTCTGCTATGGCGCAACTTCTGCTTGCTCCCCTATTGCGCATGGTGCAAGTTGTTGAATATCGCACTGCGCCAATTATGCATGGTTCCTCCCCCTTCAGTTGCACATGCCTTCATTATCATTGCGCTGTTGCTCAGCATGATTTCGGGGGTGCAACTGCCTCCTGCTGAATATGGCAGAATGGCGCAATTTTGGACTTGCGCAGGTGCAACCCTATTGCGCATGGCTCAACTCTTTTGAATTTCCGGGCCATTGAATTTTATAGCTGTTTTCCATTTCCTCCTTCTTTTACATTTTTTTGTGCCTTCAGTCTTCTTTTTCCTTCATATGCAACCTTTGTAGATCAATGATCTTAAGAAATGAGATAACTAATTCTAAGATTTTTGTTGATTCTGTATTTAACAAATTCACTGTCAATACTTGGGGGTTTCCCTCCATTTGTCCCAAGATTGGCCCAATATTTTTAATCTTTTCTTTTGATAGAGGGGACATACTATTAACAAATGGACTATATCATCTCTATCTAAATTACACTTACATTTTCCATTGGAATCTGTTGTTTTATTATGTGATTTAATCTCTCACTTTTAAGGTATTCAAATCTGTATCTAATAAACAGATTTCTTCTTGCCGGGTTTTTGATTTGGCTTAAATATTGTTCTTGAATAAAGATTTGTTTATTGATAGTTAGCCATTTATTAATTTTATATTCTGCGCACTTTTCCAAATCCATTTGTTGGAATATATCTCTTATCCTTGTTTTAATTTCTTTAACAATCTCTTCCTGGGGATATATATATATATATATATATATATATATATATATATATATATATATATATGTATCTATCTATGTATGTATCTATATAGATAGATAGATAGATAGATAGATACACATAATATATATATATATATATATGTATATACAGTATATATGTATGTATGTATGTATTTATATATATATATGTAATAGATACCCCACTCTTAGGTGTACGGTCACGCTCTGATATACACACACCTTGGTGTGCGTTGTATGCACAATGCCGCAGGCTGAGTGCATCAACCACCCAAGGCGTGCGTATATCAGAGCATGACTACATACCATAGATTGGGTTATCTATCTTATAAAATGGCAAAATTGTTTTTAAGGGGGCTAAAAGTGCAGGTGTGCAGCCATGCTCTGATATACTCACGGTCATGTGATGGCATCCAACAAATCAGCAGACATAATTTTTCCTACCCATTTTTTAAATATATATATATACATTATGATATAAGCCCATATGGTTTGATCCACTTTTCTAGAATTTCTATTGTTGGGAATCTGTATTTGTGTCATAATAAGATGTATCCTCATCCAGGCATTGTCTTGGTAATCTGGAATTTGTTATTCTGCATATCTTGAAAAAATATAAAAGTATTCTTTCTTGTACTAAACAATCTATCAAAGCTTGACCCAGTTCAGCTCTTATAAGTGCTGCAGGGCATCCTGGTGGTAATTCCATGATATCCCTGTAGAATGCATTTATAGTCTTCTCTATTGTTCCATTTATTTCCGTTTCACATATTTCTGTCCCATTGAGTATCTGTGATCTTATTTTCATGTTTGTTACCCTTATTGCTCCTTTTACTGAGCTACCTCCAAATCTATAGAGAAAGCTTGTTACAGATGGTACTTTTTTTTAGTTTTTATTTCAACTTCTTTAATATGTTTATTCCCTGAAAGGTTTTCATTCATATTAATACCCAAGTATTTAAGCAATAAACCATGACAGGGTGTTGGTGATGTTGGGTTTACCCACACCTGGCATAGGTCAGTCATGAGGCTACAGGCTGAGTGACTAAACCATGCCAGGTGTAGAAAAATCCCAGCATCACCCACACCCTGGAGTGGTTTATTGCGATTATACAATTGGGCGTATGATGTCTTTAAAGTTACCTTGTGTGAAAAGTTTTTAATTTTTATGTAAAAATTAGAAACTTTTACATATATCCTTCCATTAGAAAAAAATAGTTCCCGAACTGCATTTGTTTTAATGGATTAAATTTATTGTAAATGCAAATAACAGATGTGGTCTAAATTTTTTTTTTATTAAATAAACAAATAACTGTTATCTGATACACTTGTAAAAATGTTTTTGTTAAAGAATAACATTGATAACATAACTTTTTAAAAATGAATGGAATGACAGTCCATCAGTTACAGATCTGCATTTTTGTTTTTTTACTCTGACTTAAACAATGACATTTGGAAAGTAAACATTTTTTAAATCTGTTTTCTAAGTTGAACACTTAAGCAATAAGGCACAAAATTAAGTACAGCAGTGGCTGTAACATCTAGATTGCTTTAAGAAGTTCATTGCAGCTTTGGGGAGAGGCGAGGCTAACAGCATTGCCAAACCAAACAATGGTATTTTTAAAAACTGATTTGAAATTTGCCCAAACTGCTTTTATACTACATTGCATGTTATCCCAGTCCACAGTAAAAGTTCACTGTTCTGTAGTTCATTAATTTTTTCATGGCTTGGTTGATGCTGCACACTGTGGTGTTAAATGATTGGTTTCTTTCAAGGTGAGGGCAAACTTCTTCTGGGTTGCAACATCCTGCTTGCATTGTATGCTGTGCAACATGGCTATCATGTTGATGATTGGCTGCAGTTTCTTGTGGTAAATGTTGAAGGGCTAGAACATTTGCGGTGTCAAGAGGAAGAGTTTATTTGGGGGAAAAAGGCATTTCATTATGCTATGTTTGGCTGCAGATGACTGTTGTCTGTGTTGCGGTTGTACTTTGCCTTCCTAAAGGAGGGATGCTGCTTGGGCTCTCAGTCCAATGCCATCTTTTTCCAGGGGTCACTTCATCAAATGTCTGAGCATGTGGACATGATGTTTGGTTTTGGCCCTTATCTGATGTGATTATGGATCCCCATTTTTGATAGTCTGCTAGTTTTGGTCACCAGTAGCTGCTCAAGTAGGACTCACTTTTATGTCCTGTGATTGACATAATTTGGTGGGCCTCCATGCCAGCATCGCTCAGGAGAGTCGCAGCTGTGGCTCTTAGGTAGTGGTTAGTATAAATATTTTCTAGACTGGCTTCTCTACAAATACGTGGCAACATGTTTCCCAATAGTTCACACCCATAGGTTCATGAGTGTACCAAACATCTATTTTGTCTAGTACCTCTTGCTTTTGTTTTTTTGGATGACAGAAGAGGGAGAGAAGGGGGTCTGGGGGCAATTTTGCAATATATTTTAAATAGCTTTCAATAGGGCATAAAGGTTCACCTTGTTGGTCAAACATGCAGCCCCTTGAACACTGCCTTGTGTAGTCATTAGATTGCTAGTGTTTTTGTGTTGACTCATTAAAGCTTTTTGTTATGTAGCACACACCATCTTCACTTGTTTTTAGTTCAAAGGAATCCACATTTAAGGTTCTGACCCCTTCATTGCCACGTCAGGCAAAGAGAAGCATGATATCTAGCCAGACCTTTCTTACTAGGCTGATTGCAGTTGTGGGACCGACGGCTTCGCTATTTCTTAGTAGTGTGAGCTCAATGAGAGTTAAGACATGGTGGTGGACTGCTTTGCCTTTCCCTTCATGGCTAAATTTTTTTTACTATGCCTTTAAAGACATTGTTGGCAGTGCTGAATTCCATGTCATTCATGAGGTTAATTGACCAACTGATCGGGGGATCATTAGGTGCTTGTTAAGCCCACATCGCAGACTCATATAATTGGACAAAACATACTCACTGCCACTACTGTTACAAACTGAGCCTTAGAAGTTCCCCAGGATTGCATTGAGCTCAGGGATAGGTGCAGTTGCTAGGTCTATTATGACATCTTTTTGATGGCACCAGTCCTGAAAAACATTTAACACCCATTTTGTTTGTTTTTGTGTCATTTCTTGGTTTATTTGAAATTCAAGACTGATTATTTCTGCCTCTGATGGATCTACATGACGTTCTGGTACATTTGCTGCCTGTACTGATGCTGTATCTGATGTGATGCCTTTAATTTTTTTTTTTTTACTGATAGGTGCTAAATCACTGCTGGCAGTGGTGTTCTCTTTTTGGGATATGTATGTAATTTCATTCACTATTGCAGTTTCCTAGCCAGAAATATTGTTTGCTTTGTTATTTAACAGTACAGTACTTGAGCTGTTAATGCAACTAGCAGCATTTCCCTCACAGTGACTCTGGTTTTCACTACCATTTTTTCAGAGTCATTTTCAGCTACATTTATAGTACTGGACACTGTGGTATGAATGTCACTTTCAGCCATGTTAGCTGTCATACTATTTCTGATGTGAACAATTGCTGGTACCTCTTTTATGTCCATTGACATGCCATTCTCTTCATTTGTAGGCACTGGAATGGGAGTATTGATGACATCCATCATGGAGTTCTCCTCAGCAGGCACATTGGCAATTGACTGCTTAACAGGATTTGACAACTGATCATCACTGATTTTAGAAACCTGTCCAGACGTCTCAGGCAAAGGTACATTTTCTGTGATGGTTTCCCTGTCTGTTCCTGTTTCACCTCTGTAATACTGCAGTGACATGAATATGAATTCATGCTCCTGAGTGTAGTTAATTTTCAAGTTTGTTTCCATTTTGCAGTTCAAGTCAGATTTGTTGACGCTTAGCAAGAATGTAAGATGGCGGACAATGTGGGTGGGATTTGAGGTTGTAGTGATACATTGTTGGCTGGTATTCTAAATGAGGCAGGTTGGCACCTTTTGCATTGGTGATGCTGAATTTTACCTCTGGGAAAAGGTGTCAGCCAGCCAATCAGATTGCTTTATTTTTCTGCCCATTGTATAATTAACATCTGTTACTTGTTCTAACAGGTGTTTGTCATATTGTATATTATATTTTTTCCCTTTCTTGTTTCCAAACACCACAGTTTTGGTCTTCTCTGCATTAATTTTTAATTGAGTGTTACTGCATTCCAATTAAAAAGTTTGAAATAATCTTTTTGTTCTTAGAATGCTTGTTGATATTAAAACAATATCATCTGCAAAGGCCAGATAAGTACAATGTTGTTCTCCTATTTTTGGCATATTGTATTCTGGGTTATATAAGCTAACCAGAATTCTAGTCACGAATAGGTTAAATAAAATTGGAGACAACACACACCCTTGCTTAACCCCTTTATTGCCTTCAAATTCTTCTATATATTCCCCCCGTTATTACATCTTATTTTAATTAAATTGTCAGTATAAGGGGTTCTTATTATATTTACTATTGTTGTCTCCATTCCAATTTTCTCTAAACATGCCCACAATAGATTTATATTAATACTGTTAAATGCCATTTTCAGATATATATATATATATATATATATATAATAACTTCGGTTTTTGAATAATGGTATATTTGTATACTAGATGACTAATTGTATAGCATTGATAAGTTATTCAGTGTTTTTCTATAAACCCTGCTTAAGCTTCTTCAATTAAATTGTTTCCCTTATCCAATCTAGCAATCCATTATTTAGGATTCTGTCAAAATTTTCTATGTATTGTCCAACAAGCTTACAGGTCTGTAACAAGCTGGGTCCTTTTTTTACTTATTTTTTTTAAAGATGGAAACTATGATTGATTTGGTCCAAGATTTTGGGATTTTACTTGATTTCCCTATATAATTAAACCGTTTTTCCAAAATTGGTATCCACAAGTCTGTATGATTTATTATAACATCTATTGGTATTCCATCTGGTCCCGGAGCCTTGTGTCTTTTGAATCTTTTAACTGCATTATACATTTCTCTTTCATCTATTTTTAATTTGAGTGGGACCCAATCCTTAATTATTTGTTCTTGTACTTTTACGATGCCCTTGTCATGAAAAATATACCTAATGTTGTATCCATTCATGCGGTTCTATAAATGCCTCTATTTCTCCTCTTTTTCTCCTAAGCCTTTTGCCACTATTGTTCAGAATTGCCTTGCATCTTTTTCATAGACAGTTTTCTCTAGTTGTTTCCATAACTCCTGTCTGTGCTGCTCCTTATTCCTCTTAATTATTCTGTTGAACTCCCTTCTGGCGTTATTTAGTTCCTTTCTATTTTCCTTTGTTGGAAATGTTTTTGTTCTCCTTGTCTGTATATTCAATTTCTGTTTAACCTCTGCACATTCTTTCTTAAACCACGTTGTTCCATGCTTCTTTGTATAGATGTTAATATCTTTTTGTACCAAATTATGTACACTATTAACAATCCTTTCATAATTTGGCATACATTCCTTTTCTTCTGTTTCCAAAAATCTATTCATTTAATAAATTACTCATCTCGTCTCAATTGTTGGTCGAAAATTTCCCTGGTTTATCTCTTTCCAACATATCCTCTTTCTTTTTTGTGCCATTTTTTGTGCCATTGTCCTTTTATTTGTTTATTACCTTACAATTTTGCTGTCCTATATTTATTTGCAATTCCAACAGAAAATGATCACTTTCCCCTCTCTCATCTATTTTCAAATCTATAAAATGCTTAATCACATTTAGACTTATTCAAATAATATAAATTATCAAGGCACCTCTAGGATTCATAAAGGTATAACCACCCTCACAGTCTGAGATAAATCTTCCATTGACCAAAAGGAGATTTCTTGCTCTAAACATATTGCATATTTTTTCCTCTTTTCATTAAACTTATTGTCCTTGGAACATCTGGCAATTTCAATCTTTTATTGTTACAGATTGTTATAATTTCTGTAACATCATTTGTGATTGTTGTCAGGTTGTCTGTTCTGGCAGTAAAGTCCCCTAGGACAATTAGTCTAGCCCATGGATTATTAGCAACTTCTTTGTCAATAATGTCTTCCAACTGTTCAATAATTTTGTCTCTATTATTCTTAGGATTCAAAGGAGTTATATACAGTAAATATTCAGCAGTACAATTTCCTCCTCTTTAAACATGATTCTTACCCCTAGTATATTATCACTAAAGATATGCAGTTCTGTAATTGGTTGATTAATATTTGATGTACTTCAAATTGGTAGATCCCACTGTTTCTTCCCAATTTTTTATTCCTAATTGCGATCTTGTTATGCAATTTGTAACCATTCAAATATACCTCATTGCTTGCTCACATTTCCTGTATACAAATCATGTTAAATTTGTTGAAATATTTAATAACCTCCTTGTCCACTAGTTTGTTTTTAACACCCGATTTATCCCAGGACAAAGGTTTCAATGACTGGCCTTCCGTTTTTGTTATTTCTTTGATCAATCTTTCCCATTCTTGTCAAACCTTAGTTGTGGTTTCCAAGATTGCAAATCTGTTTACATTTTCTGGCATTTTAATTCATTCTGGTTTTACATTCATTGATTTTCCTTCACCAGCTGAGTCTTTGTTTTCAAGTATATATATTTCCAAATGGTTTGACTCACAATTTTTTTTTACTAACTGGTTATAAACTGGTTCTTTATTTATCCAAATAGTTATTTGATCCTTTTCTTCCCATCTAATTGCCCTTATGATGTTGTTTCTTAATCCCTGTATTTTCATCAAGGGTTCCAAGAAATCTCCTATTTTATTTTTTAGGTTTTTGTTGGTTTCATTTGGAAACTGCTCAAGTCCAAAAAATGGACAATGTACAATTAATTCAATCCAATCCAATTCAACTTTATTTATAAAGCACCTTTCAAAATCAAGGTGCTGTGCAGACAAAGCCACAGTATATAAAACAACAGCAGTATAAATTATTTAAAATTAGTCTGGGAAAGCTTGAGAAAATAAATAGGTTTGTAAGATAATTTTAAATCTACTGATGGTCAGGCATTCTCTTAACTGATGAGGTAGAGAATTCCACAGGGTTGGTGCTGCAAATGAAAAAGCATGAGCTCCAGATATTTTTAAGCAAACCCCTGGAATCTCTAGCAATCCCACATTGGCAGATCAGAGAGGATGATTGGGGAGTAGGAAATCAAGAGATCTTTTAGGTAGTTGGGTCCCTGTTCATGTAGGGCTTTAAAGGTAAACAAGCATACCTTACAGGTGATCTGCCACTGCATTGGCAGTCAGTGCAGCTCACGCAGCACAGACATAATGTGACTGGTCCTACAAGTACCAGTCAATAGCCTAGCCACAGCATTCTGCAATAGCTGCAGGCAGTGGATATCAATCCCAGATAGCCCTAGGTAGAGGGCATTGCAGTAGTCAAGATGGATAGTAATGAAGGCATGGACCAATGTTGGAAGGTCACCCAGTGAAACCAGGTGTTTCACCTGGTGATATTCCTCAGATGGTAAAATGATGATTTAACTACAGCTGACACCTGAGATTTTAGCATCAAGCAATCATCAAAAATAATGCCCAGGTTACACACCCAGTCTGAGGTAGTGCACTGGACACCATTAAGCAATAGGCCTGACATGTGCCCAGCCCCAAAACCTGCTCCCAGGCATCCAAGATCCATGACCAGTGCTTCAGTCTTATCCGGATTCAGTCTCAACCAACTCAAGCTCATCCAATCTTTTACCTCGGAGAGGCAACTATTTAGCACTGAGATTTCATCAACCTGTCCAGGCGCAAAGAACATATACAGTGGAGTATCATCTGCATAGCAGTAAAAACTCAAGCCTTATCGTCTGATGATATCTCCTAATGGCAGCATATACATTACAAACAACCTGGGTGCCAATATGGAGCCCTGCAGTAAACTGCAGGACAAAGAGAGGGAGTCAGAAGAACAAATTCCAGTGACCACCTTCTGAGACCTTAATGTTCAATCTACCAGCACTTTTCATCCTCTCCCCCTTTTGCTTTGTCATAGTATTCTGGAAAGAGTTGTTCCAATGTCATAATGTTTCCATGTTGGATTCCTGTGTGTTATAGTCTTTTCCTATTATGTGCAATGGTTTTAAGAATAAAAAATTGGTTTGTGATTAATATAACCCAATCATTATCTTTCAATGGTATAATTACACTTAGGTTAAATGCCAATGTCTGGTCATTTCCCAAAATGGGCAGGACCAAGCTCTTGACATTCTCCCCCAGTATTTTCTCATTTTCATTTGGTAAAATTTCAACATCAAATAATGATCATACAAAATCCGATTCCTTAGTCTTTCTCATAAAATTTGAAAACTCATTACCTAGGGTGGAATTATTCCCTTCTGTCCTTTGGACATCCTTAGTCTAATTTTTTCTTCTTCTCCTAGTGCTCACTGACTTTCTTCTATCTTATCATTATAGTTTTGTTTTATTAATGCTTGCTTATTTTGTTTAGGCTCTTCAGCAATTCTTAATTCATTATACTGTTTACATAATCATGTTCCTTTTTATCATGTTTTCAGTTCTTACTTCCCTTTCCCTTCTTTTTATTTCCCTTCACATTTTTAGTTTTTTTTAGTGTCTCCAGAGGTTCTCTAGTCGGTAGTGAAGGTTTATTAAAATTATCTGTGTCTTGATCCATCACTTCTTCCTTCTTATTTATATTTACTGTATATTAGTTCTCTTTTGACTTTTACCACACTTCCTTTTTTCTTTAGGGGCTTGCTTATTTAATTTCTGGTTCATTTTTTATTTATTTTCCTTTTTTTTGTTTTTTCTCTCTTTTCCTTTATTTTTTCTTTCTCTTCTCCTTTCTGCCATATATCTTTGTTTTAGTTCCTCACATACACTATTATCTCTTACCCCTGAGGTTGGTAACATTATCAACTCCATGGAAAGATCTTGACTCAAAGTCTCCTGTTTAAAATTGAGTTCACTCTTTCAACATTATCCTTCTTCCATATTTGTGTTTGCAGATCTTGTATTGCTTTCTATTTCCTATCAAAATTCCTTTTGTAAATTTCAAGTCTTGTACTATTTTAACCACCTGTTCATATATTAGAATATTCCAAAAATTGATCTTTCAACAAAATGGCTAAGACTTTGTTTATCCTTTCAATGTCTGGAATAAAAGTCTCATCCTGGCTCATAAATACAGAATTCTCTTTTTCCTCCATACTTTCTCCTTTAATAAAAGATTCATATATCTCTTGATTGTCCTTATTTCCCTTTCCTTCATCTCTTTGCTTACTCTCTAACTTTAGTCCTTGAGTGATTTGGAATAGATGATTCCTTACCTCACACATTTTTTGTAGAAACTCTCTATTTTCCATTCCCTCATGGTCCTTGGATTTCTCTTAAAATGTTTGGGACCCCAGACTTATCTCAATTCCCTTTTCTGCTTTGTCATTATCCTTCCTTAGTCTTCTTCTTCTCTCTAGCTCCTCCTTTTGGTTTTTGTCTATATTTATTTTGGGGGTAGATGTCTGTAATTGAGTTCCCTTTTTCATCATCTATCCATCCCCCATATGTTACCTCTGTCTCATTTTTCATTTCAACCAAAAAGGTGGTTATCTTTGGTTTATACAAACTGCCCTCCCTTCTTCCTCCCTCCCCTTCTCCCTTTTTCCTTTTTCTGGCTCCTTTTGTTTAATTATTTCACCTTCATTCTGTAATTTTTGTTCCTTGCCTGTTCTCTTTGATCTCTCCCATTTCTCTTATTAATTTTGTTATTATTTTTTGGGGCTATGTTACTTCTTCTCTTTATCAGCACTCTGTATCTTTTCTTTTTTAATGCTGTAGTACACTGAAGTGTTTCTTATAACAAATACAATGCTTTACTAAAAATTCTATCTTTATGTCTATAATGCATTACAAGCAATTATTAAGATTATTTCATTCTTCCGCATCAAGTAATCAGTATTACTAAAACTTCAAGGCTCTTATCTGTAGGGCTATAGTACAGTACAATAAATAATGCAATAATACCAAAGAATACAATATTCAATCATACACTGGCATATATCCAATGGTCCTAAATCCTTATGTCTTTAAGGCACCTATTCAGGTTTGTTGTTCATCTTCAATCTAAGCTCCTAAATTTCCTATCCCTAGATTAATCCAAGGACTGTAAGCAACATGAGAGCATTTGCTCTCAGCCCTTTTCAGTTATTTTCTAGCCCCATGTCTCTAGATATAGTTCACAATTCACTGTTACCTTTCTTAATCATTTTTACTTGATGTTAATTCTTTCTCTTATTGTTTTGTTTTTATGTTGGGGGATGCTCATGCCTCTTCAGCAGCTGTCATAGGTTTCTGGTGCACTCTTTCACTTCTAGCGATTTCCCTGCTTGTGCTATTGCTTGTCATATGCCAGTCCTGCTATATTTCAATCAGTATTCAAAACCTTCCAAACCGTCAATGGTTTTAAAGTGTCTGCAGTGTCAGAAATATCTTGTGCACTCATCTGGTCCCTGTAACAACAAAGTGTAATGAATAATGTTTATTGAATCATTAAATCATTAAAAAAAGAAGTGACCTAAAACTACTTATAAGTGACCTGTAGTCAGATTTGGGTGCACTACTAGCTTATTCTCTTCTCCTACCTAGACCTTTATAATTTTGCTATTCACACATTCAGAAAAATTCATAAATATAATTATAAAAATAAAAATCTTAGTGTGAAAAAATAAATTTTAAAATGCAGTCCTTCAAACAGTAATATCAAAAGGATAACCCAGCTGCCACTCTTGACAACTGGCCATATATCAAATAAGCCAATGACAAGAATAACAGCATTAGTAATATTGGCAATGTTAACTGACTCGTTGAGTGCCAACCTAAAAACTAAAGTATAAAACTATGCAACTATCAGTGCTATGAAAACAATGAAAGCAGTATAATATAACTTTTCAGTAAACTGGGTACTCACATTCTCACCTTAGGGCAAGCAATCTTATTGCAAATTTTGGTTGGCACCAACGGCACCAATGCCAACACCAACGCTGACTATGTAGGAGTGTAGGAGTAGCTGCACTCGCACTTGTATTTGCATTCGCACTTGTGTTTATTAATGTACCCTTAAGTGCCTGCTAGTGCCTAATGGTGCTATCTCTCTCTAAAAAAAAAAATAGCCCATTTAACTCCAATCTTGCATTTTAACACTTTAGGTTGCACTTCAGGTTGTGCATCTCCTCTTAATTGCTGCTTCCAACATACCTCCTTGACTAGAAATGGCAAATCTAGTCCTTGCCACACCGTGCATACACTTTATGCACACACCCCACATGGACTGGATGAACCCATGAGGACTAGGGATTCAAACATGTGGTGTGAAAGAGAAAAGGAAAGGAAAGAAAAACATATATGTTTTAAATATATAAGTATAGTATAAAATCATAATGTCCTAAAGTATCCTAATATGTAAAATAAAATGCAAAAACAAATGCAAGTACAATTACTGGCATACGCATAACTGTCCTGTTACCAATTATCATCTGCTTATCGCTTCCTACTTTGGTGAATGAGAGTTTTAAAGTGAATTTAAATTAACCAGAGACTGCAAGCTGAGTACAGGTGTATAAACCTGTTCCAGAATCCTGGTCTGAGTGGAAAATATAGAATAGAAGAATAAAAAACAACCTTTGTACAATCACTTGTAAACAAACACTAGTACTCCTGTACACCACCCACAAGTGCCTAATACACTTTTTAAATTTTTCTTCAGTCCTTTTTACAGTCCTTCTGCATGAGGCTTGTTTCGTATGTCCTTTGTCTGCATGTTTGTTTATTCCTCACTCTTCCACTTTCCTGATTCTGTTTTCTCCCTTCTCCTTACTCCTGGCTGCACTGTCACTGGTAACTGTAATATTTCCTGCAGCTTCTCAAAGCATTTATACTAACCTTATGTGACTTGCATTCAGCTTCTGTCTCTTGGCTCAGCTGTCTCTCGGTTCTCTCTCCTTTCTCTCCTTGGTGGTCGTCCAAGGTTTGAGCCTTTTGGAAGGGCCCCTCTTTCCTTTCCACCATCAAGTCCCCACCGCTGACTTTCCTCCTGTGTAAAAAAACAGAGATCACCTAAGACGGCACACTAATCAGGGTGCAGCACAAACTTTAATGGTAAATCCTGCTATTTGACAATAGTGGCATACCTTTTCTTAGAAAAATAAAAGCATATAGCATGTCCTGCTTTCTGAGTTCTCTCCTCAACTCAGTAGCTTGCAGCAGTACATCTGGTTCACAATCCCTCGAGGCCTACATTAACCAACTGTGAAACTCAGATTCTTACATGCATTTCTTATATAATGGTATTCAGCTAATCATACGTTTGTTGAAACCTTTTTCTATTGTAACCAGGCTAACTTTTGTGTCTGAATCATTTCTTTAATCTTTGGGAGGGGAACCCCACTTATTAGTATTTATTTATTAAAAGTTGGTGACCAGGAAAGGCACACTGAGCTGCGGCACATTTCCAGGTGTGACCCAGTGGAAGAGGAGAAGAGGAGTACAATATACATAAAGTTCATTAGAACTTTAGCAAACCACATACAGTTGAGGAACATATTGGAAATGAGGACATTAGGCACAATGGCATAGTAAATACCCGTTGATAACAATAGGCAGAATTAAGTAGGACAGCCATGAGTAAAGCAAATGCAATTAGAAAGGTAAGATACAGAAATTATCACATACCATAATACATGTACAGGGTAGTACATAGTATTAGTGCCCCTTAAAGAGTTGCTGATGCCTCAAAGAAAACTTTGAAAAATATAATAATTAGATACAATTCAGCCTGCATTCTGTATGTATTTTATATATTTCTCCTCCAATTATTTATTACTGAGGAAATGTGCATGAATACATGATCTTTACCTCCTAGAGTTTATCTGCCTGTATAGCGTACTCCCAACTTCAACTCCTAATCCTGTGATGTGACATTACAATTTCTTGCCAAGAAAGTAACTGTGATGTCACAAGCAGTGTACTATGACCTCAGGTAGGGAGAAAGCAGCAGGAATAGATACAATTTCCAGGAGCAAATATCCTGTTTTCATGCAAATGACCTCAGTAAAAATTAATGGGCAGAATCAATATCCCTCACATTCTCAGAATAATACCAGGAGGTACTTTAGGGGTTTAAAATTAAAAACAAAAAATTAGAAGATGGCTAGTTAGAGTTTCCTCTGAAGTTCTAGAGGAAAGAGCTGGCCTGGTGGCACTGAGGGTTGAGGTGCTGGATGCCACATCTTGCTCCACGCCAGCGACCTAGGTTTGGGAGCTGACTTGGGTTGCTGGCGGGTCGGCCATGGAGAGATAGGCTTGAGGGTTCCACAACAGCTTGACTAATCACGTGAGGGTTGAGGCCACAGCCCCCACACTTGTATGACTCCAAGCAGAGGCTCAGAATACTAAAAGCCCCTAGTGGCAGGGGATGGGTGGCCACAGTGTGACATCAGTGCTCAATGCCTTGGTGTCAGGGATCTCACACTGTAGGGGTGGGAGAAAAGGAGAAAATGCCTGCCATCACCAGGAAGACAGAGCCCCGGAGATGTGCCCTCAATGTGCCTTCACCCCCCCTGACAGCCCCCAAACTGACAAAAACACAAGTGATGGGGCATAGGGGCTCTTCCCCATCCCCGCTCAGGGGGGTAAGCTGATGTTCCATGGGGATCAGGGGTTCATTCAGGCAGGGTGGAAGGTAGAAGGATGTCTGCCTTGGAGCTCCTGAAGGGTCAGGGATGGCAGACTGGGAAGGTGGAGAAACCAAAATTTCAAAAAAAAAGTTATAGAGGAAGAAATCTTCCCTATTTGTAACAAGTCTGGCCAGAGCTGATAAGGTAGCAGCCAAGTTCACAGAGGTCATGCAGAACATGGCACAGTCTACTGTGTCCAAGATGACCACTGAACATTATTGCTCATGCATGAGTAGTTGTACATGTATGACTTCATGTCCACAGTTGCAGTGAAGTTGCACATGTACACTAAGCTCCAGCAGCCATCTTGGGCATGGCAGAATGTTCTGCTGTGAGCTCAGTGTACATGCATGACTTTACCCCAACTGCAGAGGTGAAGTGCATACGCAAGTACTTGCACATGTGCAATAATGTTCGGCAGCCATCTTGGACATGGCAGACTGTGCTGTGCTCTGCCATGACCTCAGCGAGTTCTGAGAAAGATGACAGGAAAAGTAGTGCACCCATGGAGGGAATGAGTGCACCAATTTGGAGTTGTGTAAGGAACTTCTGCAAATCCAAATTTGTGCTTAGGTATTCCCTTTTCCCAGTTACAGCAGGACAGCTGCAGGCTCTGCCCACTGCAGCCATAATAAACCAGTCACTGAAAGAGAATGTTTTCCACTAGATATATTTAAACATGTGAAGGAATTAATTAACTGGGTCAACATTGTACAATAATAACAATGCTTTGTAACTAGTGCCACAGTCTTTTTGCCAATTTAAATCTATATTTTCCATAGAAATAAAATCATGATTTTAATAAGAGGCTTCATAGAACTAAAATAATCAGAAATACTATGATGCCACTTTGTGGGAGATTAAAAAGACAATTAACAAGGGCTTGTTTATATGCCCCTAATAACAAACATAGCAAAGTCCATTTATTTATATAATTACCTGGTCTACTAATTGCAACAACATCAACATCAAGATGGTTTTAAATAAATGGTTACTCCCCACCCTTTTTCTTTCCCTTTCTATCCAAAATGAGCAGTACTATAACCATGTAAGGAGCATACTGTATTTCACCTCAGATTACTGACTTTAACCAGGTCTCAGATTTCCCAGTAGAGTCAGGGTGATATTCCTCAACAATCACCTAGAGTTCAGTAATTTTAGGATAAAGACTTCTAGCATTTAGATGTAACAATGTTAACCCACTAGACATATTCAGTTTAGGAACACATTTACTGTAGGTAGAAAATAGAAGGTCCTGGATTATTCTCTATGTCTTTGGCCAACAACAGCAAACAAAAATTTAAACAAGTAGAAATAATATTCTTACCAAAAAATTTGCTGAGGATAGGAGACACATACATTAAATAAACTAAGGTCAAAACATCCTAATTCATCTTTCTTAGCAAACACCACCTAATGGGAAAGCCCACAAACAGGCATAAAATCCACTATTAATTCATTAGACATTGAACAATTATGAGTAGCATGCCCCTTCTCTGCAGTATTAACTACAATGCAGGGGCATAAATCAAATAAAAACAATGTGTTAAATTAAAATAAAAGCATCAGACAGTACCAAATGAGCATTCATAATTCACCCAAATACATTACAGTCAAAGATGTGAATCAAGTGTGAGTCTGGTGCACCAATGTTCCACTTCTGCACCGATTCTACACACTTGCTCCACTTTGTACCTTCTTTGCTGGCACTGCAGCCAGTGCTAAAAGATGATAATGCATCTTTAACCCCCTCTACTATGTCCCCACAGTCCCCACCTTCTCAGTGCTGCCACCACCAATCAGAAGAGATAATGTGGGATCATCTAGGTTTGAATATTGAAATTTAATGGACTGGGAAAGAAACAATGGACCAGGAATGAAAAGGGGTTTGTTCCTGTTAGAGGCCAACAGACCAAGTGACCTCTTGGAGGGAATTCTAAGTACTCTAACAGAGATACATTGACAGAAGTTCAGATTAACAAAATATGCTTTACTTCGAAATGAACAGAAATAAAATAGCCAGCTTTTACCTTAACACAACAAATTAAACATTAGTTAGAAACAAACCCTGCAAATCAGGTCAGAATTGTTTTTCATGTCAGTCTTTCTAGCAATCAGCATAAAACCATCTCTCTCTCTCTCTCTCTCTCTCTCTCTCTCTCTCTCTCTCTCTCTGTCACCACTCTTCTTTATGGCTTCTTTTTATGAAGCTTAGGTGTGTCTTGTTAGTATTTCCATTCCACCAGAGGGAGAGCTAACAGCAACTGCTGCCCATGTCAGTCTGGGGTCCTAAAAGTCCAGCAGGAAAACAAAGTGAAATCTGAATCCCCCTTGGTTCCTGTTAACACTTCTAGTGTGTGTGTGTGTGTGTGTGTGGTTACAGTTGCAAGAGATGTAGGGAACATATACCAACTCACATCTCCTCCCAACCACAGAGCTGTACTTAGGAAGAAATATCATTCTTACTATGCAGGGAGCCCACCTGGTAGTGCACTTCAAAGGAGAGTAGCTAAAGAGCCAGATACCAGTAGGTGATCAGGGTATTTGAATCTGGCATAGATTGAAACTATTTGAGAGGGAGCAAGATTATGATCAGCATGAACTTCCTTCCAAGCTTATTGTAGTGCAAGACCACCACCTATCACTTCACTGATATACATTATTTTTCCAGCGTGCCATATCGGTGCTTTCAGGAAAAAAAATCATACATAAATACAGGATAGGATGAATCTCATCTCCAAACTCTTGAGAAAGGACAGCCCTCTAATGATACCACAGGTGTCTGTTCAAAATAGAGAGAGTAGGTGAAATTTGAGCTCCATATGATTGGCCCCTAACATTAATCTCTTCATTGTCTGAATTGCAATCTGACACTTGGAGATCAACAAATTTTTATTAGGGGCAACCTTCTTACTCAGGTATATCAGCTGGGCTGTGAGCATTGATAAAAAAGGATAAACCAATTATAATACCATGCATGTGTAAGTATAGCTCTAACCTGCTTCTTATTAGTAGGGATTAAGCAGTCTAGTAAGACTTTTAACAGACAGTCCAAATGTTTATTCATCCTTGCCAAAGGGTATGCATTGACAGGGTAGAGTGGGAGTGGGGGGGAGTAGATTATGGATAGGGAGATCTTAGTGGGTAGGGGGATGGAGGGCCTTAAGTTCCTAAGGGTGGATAAGGCACCTGGGACAGATGGAGTTCACCCTGGAGTCCTGAAAGAGTAGGCTGAAGTCCTGGCAGGGCCAGTACTGGACTTATTCAACACCTCTCTGGATACTGGGTGTGTATGCAGGGACTGGAGGTTGGCACATGTGGTGCCCATCCATAACAGAGGTCCAGGGACAATCCAGGGAACTACAGACAAGTGAGCCTTACCACCATTGTCAGAACACTAATTGAGACTATCCTTAAGGAGAGGCTGGTGAAATTTCTGGAGGATAATGGTCTCCAGGATTGCAAGCAGCATAAGTAGCATGGGTTTGTCTCAGGCAGATCCAGCCAGAGAACCCTGGCTGACTTTTTTGATTAGGTAATGCGGGCATTGGATAAGGGACAGGTGGTTGACGTTCTTTACCTAGACTTCAGCAAGGCCTTTGACTTAGTGCCTCATGGAAGATTGGCCAGCAAGTTGAGTAACCTGGGAGCGAGGCAGAAACTGGTTAGCTGAGTCAAGAGCTGGTTACAATAGGCAAAAGAGGATAGTTGTGTGGGATGAGCTATCTGAGCCAAGAGCTGTAACAAGTGGGGTCCCACAGGGCTTGGTGCTGGGACCAGTGCTGTTTAACATTTTCATTGCTGATATATAGGACGAAATAAAAAGTAAGATCAGCCTCTTTGCAGATGACACTAGAGTCTATGCAGAAGTGGATGGGGGAGGCAGTAAAGTGCTTCAGAAGGATTTAGCAAGACTGCAGGGCTGATCAAAAACATGGCAACTAAGGTTCAATGCCAAGAAGTGTAAAGTCATGCACTTGGGGGCCATAAATCCTGGGAATAGTAACTGGTTGAGGGAGTGCAGTTATCCATGACAACATAGGAGAAGAATCTAGGAGCACTAGTAACACAGAAAATGAACCACTCAGCCCAATGCAGGAAGGCAGCAGCCAAGGCAAATAGAATTCTGGAGTGCATCTCAAGGGGAATTACCGCTAGGAGATAGGAAGTCTTCCTGTCCCTGTATAGGTTCCTGGTGAGGCCACACTTGGAGTACTGTGTGCAATACTGGTGCACCTACTTGAAGAAGACATCAAGCTACTGGAGGCAGTACAGCAGCGGACAACAAAAATGATCCTGGGATTGGAAGACAAGTCATATGAGGAGAGACTGAGGGAGCTCAGTATGAATTTCCTGGAGGATAGAAGGATGAGAGGGGATATGATTGAGACCTTCAAGTACCTGAAGGGCATGAACAGAGTAAACAATGACAGTGTGTTCAAATTAAAAGGTGGGAGGGAAACCAAGGGACACAATCTGAAATTGGAAGGAGGAAGATTCAGGAGGGAAATAAGGAGGCACTATTTCACGGAAAGAATGGTTACAGGGTGGAATGCACTGCTGGAGGAGGTGGTATCATTGAGCTCACTGAGTAGTTTCAAGAGGGGGTGTAGAAAATCACTGCACTTAAATTGCACTAAGTGAGGCACAGTCCCAAGTGATTTTTCAAGTTCCATAACAGATAGTTCGCCTCACAAATGTGTGCCTCACAAAGGACCCCCTGAGGAAGACCACACCCTGGTCGGAGTGCTGAGGATAGTCTGGTAGGAGTAGCACACTCCACATTTGTGAGGTGAACTGTCTGTAATGGAATTTATACCAAATATATTTTTTGGATTTTGAAAAATCACTTGGGACTGTGCCTCACATAATGCAATTTGAGTGCAGTGATTTTCGGGACCTTTTTTGTAAGTACTAGTGATTAGCAACCCCCTTCACTGCATCTAACTTCATTCAGTTGTGCATACAGCAACTTCCTTGTGTGCAATTCAAGAGGTGGTGGGACAGGATCAAAGGGAGGGTCCAAACTGAGGGTGGATGTGTGTGTGTGTGTGTGTGTGTGTGTGTGTGTGTGTGTGTGTGTGTGTAAAAGCAGGAGGTAATATAGAGGGTGGGAAAGGGGTGGGGGTGCACCTGCAGTGTAAATGGTTGAAGCGCTGCACACTCGAGCAGACTAGATAGACCATAAAGCCTGTTTCTGCTGGCAGTTTCATATGTTCGTATGTATTAAATTTGGACACAGCATTGACCTTTGTGAAGTCTATACAAAACTGGGTGGACCCATCCAGTTTTGGGATCAACACAATGGGGCTGGAACATTCACTGTGGGATTCCTCAATTACTCCTAACTAGGTTTGCTTGCAAAGGCACCTCGCTTCACCTGAGCTCTTTTCTTCTAGGTTTGTTTGTAAGGACAGAGCAAGGAACAACATTATCAGAGCAAGGAGAATAATTAAGGCTTCTTTTAGCTAGGCAGATTTACTGTGTGTTATTATTTTCTTTTGTGCTTCCAGGTTTTGTTACTGTTTTTTGCTTACATATTTCTGCGTTATTGTTCTTTGTTTTAAATTGTTTTAGCTTGGCCCGGTGGTGCTGAGGGTTGAAGCGCTGGATGCCATACCTCACGCCACACCTGCGACCCGAGTTCGGGAACAGACTCAGACTCTGGTGTCGGGGTTCAGGGGAA
This sequence comes from Neoceratodus forsteri, assembly GCA_016271365.2. Classification (NCBI taxonomy): domain Eukaryota; kingdom Metazoa; phylum Chordata; order Ceratodontiformes; family Ceratodontidae; genus Neoceratodus; species Neoceratodus forsteri. The sequence continues at coordinate 846,695,833 of CM028135.1, read as the reverse complement.
GGGTTGAGGACTGAGCACCTGCATGGTGCTCTCCTCCATGGATCAAGGGGATCGGATGGCCCGGTAAGCCAGAGACCTCAGGTGAGACTGGGTGTACTGCAGCAAGCCAGGCAGGCATGTACTAGAGTGCCAGACACTGGCAGGGTAGCTGTGCACCAGATAACGTTGGGGTATGCCCATGCAGGGGAAGGGGACAGAACACAGAAAAACCTGGTCCCAGTGGTAGACGATGGCACCAACCCCATGCCCACTGCTAGGCCCGACCTCGATGACCTTCGCAGACCCTCCGCCCTGGGGCCCACATCTGCAGCTGAAGTCTACATGGCATGAAGTGCACCCAGGGTAGGAGGGGTGGCCCAGGGAGTAGGACCATTGCCTGCTACACCACCATTCTCCGGATGCTGAAGGGGCTGTACCCAGATCTGAACCCCCTTTCGATAATGATAGACTTTGAGCCTGCCACCTACAGGGCTCTGCACACGGTCTTCCCACAGGCATGGCTCCAGGGCTGCTTCTTCCATTTCATGCAGTGCCTGTGGAGGAAGCTACAGCAGCATGGAGACCTGGCCCAACTGTATGTGTCCAATGATGAGTTTGTCCTGCACATACAGATGTTGGCAGAGCTCGCCTTTGTGCCACCAGGGGAAGTTGTTGGCGCCTATGAGGAGCTATGGGCCTGGCCCTTCTTTGAGCCATTCGAGGACACCCTGGGCCCTTTCCTCAATTACTTTGAAGACACTTGGCTGGGCTGTTCCATGCACAGTGGAGTGCGGCACTGGGCAACCTATTCCCTTAAGTTCTGGAACATGTACACCTCGGTCTGTGAGGGCCTGCCCAGGACCACCAATGCCCTAGAGGGGTGGCACCAGGGCTTCAATGCACTGATGGGCGCAGTGCATCCCACCATCTGGTATTTCATAGAGGTACTCCAGGGTCAACAGTGCCTGACAGAGCTGTTGCACCAGCAGCTGCCATGTGGCAATGAGGTGGCCAGTGGGCACAGGAGGGCCAGGGATGCCATGGACTGTATACTGCAGATAGTGGAGCAGTATGAGACACGGCCTCTGAGGAACTACCTCCTGGGCATTGCCCTGAACATCCGTCTCCAGGTCTGAGTGCCCAGGTGTCTGTGGACTGTGCCGTGAGGCACCATGAACTTTCAGTGGGTGAGGGTGTGTGTTCAGGTGCGTGGGCACTGGGTGCAGGTGTTCAGCGCTATGTAAGAACTGTATGTGCATTAAACGTGCTTGTAGCATCCCTGGCTGTGCTGTCTTCCTTCCTGTACTGACCGTCCATGGGCACGCCACTGTGTGATGCTGCTCAGAGGAAAGGGGTGTCCCACCGGCATTCTGCTCACCCACTACATAGGTTGCATGTCACTATATCCTCCATCCCACCATGGTCCCTTGCACTGCACAGTTGTACTATGGAATCTGATTGTGGGGGAGCTCCTGTTGGACATGCATGCCTATACAGCACTACAGTACATTGCTTGCATCATACCATGACACTACCCATCCAGGGCCTACTGTCTGTAGGCATTGTACAGTTAGCTATGGGTTGGTGCTTCACTGACTGGCTGACCGCTGTGATGACAGGGGTCCTGTGCCATGCGGTGTATTGCTGTGAGGGTGTGTGGTATGCCCACCTGCACTGCTGTGGGTGCCCACTCCTGTTGGGCACTACGCTTGGCACGGTCCCCTGTTGATGGGCACGGGCTCTGTGCCCTGTCTGTTGGGCTGCTGTGGTCTGCCAATGGGCCCCTGCACTACTGCAGTGGTGTCCTGAAGGTGTATTTTCCACCTGTGGTCCCCGGTGCAATGCCAGACCCCCTGTGGCCACCATGGCACCCAGCCAGCCCTGCCCAGGTCTGCTCTGTCTGAGTCCGGTGGGTCCATATGAAGGGGGCAGGGGCTATTCTGTGCCATGCCCATTGTGGTCTTGGGGCCATACAGTGTGGGGGCGGGATCCCTGGGCATGTCTGTCTTTCACTGTGTGCGATGGCCGTACTGCTGTTGGTGGGTGGGTGACGCCTTCCCAGGTGTGCTGTGGTTCCTCGCAGCTGCTGCCCTGTTACCCCTGGCTATTTGGCACTGCCACCTTTTCTGTCCTCACCGTGCTGTCTTGGCAGCCTTGCTTCCTGCATGTTGTGGGTGTCGCTGTGGATGACTTTGCAGTCTGTGTTGCCTCCATTCTGTCGTGGATCCAAATTATTCAAGGTTGGGCCTACAGGTTTTTGTTACTGTGTTGTGCCTACAGGTCTTATAGTTTACTGCTTTATTTTTTTCTGTGATTGAAATTGTTTTTTTCGGGGTATATTTTCTGCTAAATTGTTACAGGGTGTGCTTGCAGGTTGATACTGTGTTGTGCTTATGGATTACTGCTTTATTTTTCTCTGTTTCAAGGTTTTATTTTTTTGCAAGGTATATTTTCTATTAAATTGTGTGAAGATTGTGCTTATAGGTTATTACTTTTTCTGCTTACAGATTACTGCTTTATTTTTCTCTGATTCAAAGTGTTTTGCAAGGTATGTCTTCTGTTAAGTTTTTCTACAGGTGGTGCTTACAGGTTTTGTTACTTTTTGTGCTGACAGGTTTTACAGTTTTATCTATCATTAGGGTACGCTTTCAGGGCTAATTACAGGAGCACCTATGAGATATAAACTGAGGGATAGCATTTGTATTTGTTATTGGTTCATTTTTTCTGCTCTTACCTTCTTGTTTTTTTTTTGTCAGTGGTTCTTCTTTTTCAGCAGGGGAAGGGCCCAACCTCCCACCTCCATCCCCAACCACCCCACGCTACACTCCTTTTATAGAGTAGCACAGTCATGACATTTCTTGTAGTAAAGCAGGAAGGGAGGATCAGAGGGGTATCCACACAGTGACTTTACTTAAAGGGTCACAATTGATTTAACTTGTTATAAAAAGTTATGCAAAAACAAACAAAAAAAGTACACGTTTGCTTTCATTTTCCTTCTAATTACTCAGACCAGGTTACAAACTTTGCAGCTCAACTGGAGTAGATATTATTAACTACAGGTACTGCGGGGCACTTTTCAAAAGGGCAGTTATACAGGATTTAGGACACTGTCCTACATGTTGGACCATTGGAGATCTAAGGGCTCAGCTCCGGGCAACATGGGCAGAGATTGTGTGCCTCAAATCACATATTCAGGAGGAAATGCATTATAAGAACCACCCGCCATTTCTCCAACATCCATCTGAAGAACCTCAACCACAGAGGGTAGTCGGTCTGGGAGATTGGCAGGTGGTTAAGAGGGGCAAATCAGGTGCCCCATCATTCAGTGCTCACCGGCGTATCACCTCCACAAACCATATGAAAACTACAAACAGGTATCTGCCTCTGTCTCTGAAATCAAACATAGGGGCAGAGGACACTGCAGAGCAGGATGCTGTGGCACAGGAACTAGCACTACAAAAATCATCCATACTAGGAACCAAAACAAAAAAGGCAAAAAGGAAATCCAAAACACTTCTGATCACAGGAGACTCCATGATTTGGGGAGTTGATACCTACCTCCAGGCAGGGTTAATGGTCAGATGCCTCCCAGGTTCGTCAGTGTGGAGAGACACTGACTGCATTGCTAAACTTACTGTATGCAGAAAGCAGGAGAAAACATCAATGTCCTGGTACACATAGGAACTAATGATCTAACCAGCTGGCCAGTTGAGGAGACCAAGGAACATCTGACCAGGCTGGGAGACAAACTGCCATCCATTTCATTCAGCATCTCCTTCTCTGAGGTCCTGCCAATCTGGGAGAAGGGGGCAGATGGGTGGAAGGTCAGAGAAGGGGCGATAGGGGAGCTAAACATGTGGCTCAAGGGCTTGTACCAGGAAAATGGACACAAATTTGTAGGTAACTGGCAACAGTTTTGGGAGCTAACATTCTTTAAATTCAATGGACTGCATCTGAATAAGGAGAGACTGCATTGGGGCAGAAGTTTTATGTCTTGCAAAATATTTAAACTAGCAAATCAGGAGAGGGGTGCAGTACCCGATATATCGAATGGGAAGAACACCCATCTTCCCTCAGCTGGTGTTCAGACTGGAGTTCAGCATGTTTCTAGTTCATTTGCATCAACAGGTGAGGAAAAAGGTCCTGTTTCCCATGTGATGTACAGAGAAAAAGCCAGATCTCACCCCACAACTAACGCACCAAAATCTGGCCAATGGAAAATCATGTACACAAATGCCCACAGTCTGGAAAACAAGATCCCAGACCTGGAGGCAACAATGAGAGAGGCTAAATTAGACATAGTAGCAATTAACGAGACATGGTTCACCAGTAACCACACTTGGGAGACTACTGCACCTGGCTATGTACTGTTCAGAAGAGAACAAGGTGAAAAAAGAAGGGTGGAGTGGCCCTTTATGTCAATAAAAACATCAAAGCTACAGAAATTCAGAATACACATAAGGAGCCAGAAGAACTGTGGGTCATCCTGGAAACAGGAAATGTGACAGTCATATGAATTGTGGTTGTCTATAGGCCTCCAGACCAGGGGGAGGACATAGGCACATTACTGTTAGAAGATATACAAAAAATGACAGCTAAAGGGGAGGTTTTGCTAATGGGAGACTTCAACATGCCAGATACAAATTGGTCAATACCAGCTGAATCATCTGCCAGAACTAAGCACATAGTAGATTTCCTGCAGGGGAAGAGCATCGAACAATTGGTAGAAAAACCCACAAGAGACAGGGCTATCCTGGATCTAGTATTGACTAGCGGGAAAAGGATCACAAATTTCCAGGTAGAAGGCCACCTGGGGGCTAGTGACCATCACATGGTATGGTTCAATTTGACCACTAAAACTAAATCATTCCACTCCAAGGCAAAAAAAATGGGACTTCAAAGGAGCTGACTTTGATAAGATGGCCAACAGTTAAGTTAGCACTGGCAAGAACAAATACAGGTGAGGGGGTACAGGCAAAGTGGGCAAGCATTAAGGATGAAATACTTGAAGCAATATCCCATTGTGTTAGGGAGAAAAGCAAGAGCAAAAGAAGGAGGAAACCACTCTGGTTCTCAAAAACAGTAGCAGAAAAGGTCAGAGCCAAAGAGCTGGCCTTCAGGAAATATAAGGGAATGCAACGGGATGAAGATGGGGAGGCATACCAAACTTCCCTAAGGGAAACAGGAAAGGCAGTAAGGCAGACAAAGGCCCAAACTGAGGAAATACTAGCACAAACAGTAAAAGAAGGGGATAAGGCTTTCTATAGATACATTAGTGAAAAGAGAAAGTCCAGAGGGGATATTGCTAAGATCAAAGGGGATAAGGGGGAGTGTGTGGAGGAGGACCAAGGAAAGGCATCTATCCTAAATAGATACTTCTGCTCATTATTTACTGAGGAGAAGGTAGGGCAGGGCCCACAGTTCAGCACCATGGACATGAGGAAGGGAAGTATACACAAGTCCCTTCACAAAAGAAAGGGTCCTACAAGAGCCTACTAAACTCAGGGTGGACAAGGCAATGGGACCTGATTGCATACATCCCAGGGTACTAAAGGAGCTAAGGATGGAACTAGCAGAGCCATTAGCAGAAATGTTTAGTGAGTCTCTGAGCACAGGAGAGGTCCCAGAAGACTGAAGAAGGGCTTATGTGATCCCACTCCACAACAGTGGCAGCAGAGAGAAGGCAGATAACTACAGGCCAGTCAGTCTTATCTCAGTAGTGGGCAGGATTATGGAGGCACTCCTTAAGGAAAGGATAGTACAAAACCTGGAATCCATAGGGGCACTATATCCAAGACAGCGTGGGTTTACAACAGGAAGGTCCTGTCAAACTAATCTCCAAGGTTTCTTTGACTGAGTAACCAGAGTGGTGGACCAAGGGGGTGTAGTTGATGTCACCTACCTTGACTTCAGCAAAGCTTTCGTTACTGTTCCACATAGAAGATTGATTAGTAAGCTGGGTAGGCTTGGAGTGGGTCAGAATTTGGTCAACTGGGTGGCAAACTGGTTGGCAGGCAGAAAACAGAGAATGTTGGTAAAAGGTATATGGTCAGAAGAGATGCAGGTCACAAATGGGGTACCTCAGGGATTAGTTCTGGGGTCAGTCATCTTCAATATCTTCATCAGTGACATTACAAATGGACTGGAGGGTAAGGTTTGCCTGTTTGCAGATGACACCAAGATCTGCAACAGAGTACATGATCCAGATGGGGTGGGCAGAATGAGAAGAGATCTGAAAAAAATGGCAAAATGGTCTCAAGGGTAGCAACTGGGGTTTAAAGCAAAGAAGTGCAAGATCATGCACATAGGTAAGAGAAACCCTGAAGCTACCTATAGGTTGGGAGGGAAGTTTCTGGCAATCACAAGGGAAGAAAGAGACTTGGGCATCATAATCGACCTGAAATCATCCAAGCAGACCACTAAAGTAGTAGGTAGAGCTAGTGGAATGTTGGCGTATATTAGTAGGGGTATCACAAGCTGCATGAGGGAGGCAATAAGCCCTCTTTACAAGACACTGGTAAGGCCCCATCTGGAGTACTGTGTGCAGTACTGGAGGCCGCACCTGTACAAGGACATTAACAAAATGGAGGCAGTCCAAAGAAGGGCAACCAAAATGGTGCAGGGACACAATCAGAAAACATATGAGGACAGATTAACAGAGCTCAACATGTATACCCTAGAGCAAAGAAGAAAGAGAGGTGACATGATCGAAACATTCAAATATCTTAAGAATATTAACAAGGTGAGAGTCTAACATGTTTCAATATAAGAACATTAGCAGGACAAGAGGACACAGCATGATATTAGAGGGTGTCTGATTAAGAGGTAATGTGAGGAAGTTCTTTTTCACAGAAAGGGTGGTGGATGAATGGAACTGCCTACCTCAGGAAGTGGTGGATATGAATACAGTTTAGGGCTTCAAACAGGCGTGGGATAGGCATAAGGGAACAATGCAGATGAGTATGAATAAATAGGCCATTGACAGAGTAAAGGCCTATCGCACATTCATAAGGTAGAACAAATGAGCAGACTGGATGGGCTCTTCGGTTCTTATCTGCTGTCAGCTTCTATGTTACTATGTTTCCATGTTTCTAACATACACTAGATTTCCTCCTGTACCATCTTTCAGATTGTTTCCAGGAGTCTATATGTTTTTTGTCAGATCCAGACACCTGGTTCTCTGTATATAGCATATGGTATTGTATCACATGGGTTAATCCAGGTTTTGGGGAGAACACATTCACAAAGTCATCTACCCACCTCTGGGTTTCCTATTTCTGGGTTGTATTGAGTTGATTGTCCAATGGGATGATGCTCAGTTTCTAAACAATGTTATGTCCTAAGTCTAGGGTTTCATCATCAACATCTGCATCTGTCACCTGACTTGGAGTGCCGTGCTTTTCTTTTGGGTCTATGAGGAGTTTCTCCTTGTCATTCTTTGGTTTCAGCAAAAAAACATGATACGTTTGGTTTTCATTTTTCTTGCCCAGTTGTAATACTCATAATCAACTGCTTTCACCTTGCTGAGTATTTCATATGGTCCTTCCCATTTTGGCCAGGAGCTTACTCTCAGAGCTAAGAAACAGAAGTACTACTCTGTCTCTGGGCTTGAACTCATGGGATCTGGCCCATTGGTTATGGTGATCAGTCCATGTATGCCTTGCTTTTTAATAAATATTCTTTGGAAAATCTGCTGAAACTGTACAGATTTTATTTCATTTGCAGTGTGTATTTGAGCACTTTCGGTGAACTACAGTATGTGCCTGCTCTTCCCACATCTATTTTGTGTGATCCAACATTCCTCTGGGTTGTCACCCATACAATGGTTCAAATAGTGAGAATCCTGTGAATGAGTGTGGCACCCACTGGGCAGCAAACATTAAATAAGGTAGCAAATCATACCAGATGTTTTTACCTCCATCAACACAGATGTGAAAACATGATGTTTACCAGTTTATTAAAGCATACCACATGGTTGCCAATCTGAGGGAGATATACTGATGTCTGAATGGACTATTTTCAGCTAAAAAAGCAAATAAAAAAATAGGAAGGTCTTCTATGGATAAACTCTCCAAAAAAACAAAATGCAATGTGGGCCATTTGTACAAACTTATTCTTTTATAAACAGTATATAAATGAAATGGGCAATTTCTTGAACAGACATTATTGCAGCATCTATGTCAAAAATAAACAGTAGGCTAAATTTTTAAAGGGCCCTTATATTGATGCAAGCTGCTGCAAAAGGCAGCTTCCATCAATGCCCAGTATGCCAAGGACCAGTCACCCGATTCTCTAATGGACAGGACCCCAGTGGCAGATTGCCTTGGCTTGTGGCAACCCTGGACATGTGCCAAACAGGCAGCACATTCACAGGGTCTGCTGCAAGCTGGGTGCAGCTGTGAGCCACTGTAGCACATCCCTGTTGGCTAGCAGCACCCCCCAAGCCCTGATCGCCCATTATTACATGTAAAAAATTCCTGGTGATCTAGTGGCTCCCCCCAAGCCCCAATCCTCCTTTACTATAAGTGAAACCTCCCTGGTGGCCGAGCAGACACTCCTCTCTGATCGCTGATGTCCACAATAAATAGTTTATTTTATAATTCTCTGGTGGTCTAGTGGACCACCCTCCCTGATCCCCAATGTCCCCAATAAATAGTTTTTTGAAAATTCTTTGGTGATCTAGAGGACCACCCTCCCCAATCCCCGATGTCCCCAATAAATAATTTTTTGATAAATCCCTGGTGGTCTAGCACACCCCCTCTAAAGAATCCCCGATGTTGCCGTAGGTATCTAGAATTCCCTGGTAGTCTAGTGAATCCCCTCCCCAACCACTGATGTCACCAATATAGTTAGATAATAGAAAACCCCTTCTCTGGCAGTATAGTGGACCCTGCACCTCACCTCAGCAGGCAGTGTCCCACCACCCCACTCCCCTAATCCCGATACTGACTGGCACAGCTCACTGCTCACCACCACAGCCATTCGCTGACTGAACTCTTAATGCATTCTGTACTGTATTCAGTATGTGCTCATTGAATGACAGCAAGCATTCAAACCTTACAAAAAGCTTTTCTTTTCATAAATATATCACTTTACCTTTTAAAGTACCAAAGCTACATTTTTTTAAGAACTTTATCAGCAGTTTGTTCAGAAATTATGTTGGCCAGGTTTTGAAAAACATTCAACCTACCTCTGGAATAGTCTCATGACTTCCTGTAGAAGTTAATGTAATCTCCTCTGAGTCACCTAAAATCTTCCTCAAACCCAGGTCCTTGTAGTCCCTAACCAAAAAAGTTTTGGAATGAGGGGTCCTTTCCTTTTTGTTCCTCTGTTTCTGCCCATGGGGACTTTTTGAGCTTCCCTTCTGGGACATATATAGTGGTAGTGATCAAAAAACGGACTTCAACTGCAGTATACTTGCCGTTTATCTTAATATTAGAGATGTTGTGAAGTTTTGATTTGCCAGTGAAGTTACAGTGAAGTCATCAAATTTGTCTCCATGGAGCAATTCATGAATTTGTGCTATTAGTTTAAAAATTAGTCTAATTGCAAAGTGAGGAATTTCACCCGAGAATGAAATTCCACAATTTTCAGTCAAAATTCTGCATTTTGCAGATCAATACTCACTTCCCGAACTGCACTAAATCCACAAATTAATTCACAGAGAGATTTTTCCTTACTTTGCCCATCTCTGCTTAACATACTTTGAGGTAACTGGATCAAAATACCACTGAAGACAATGAAGTTGCTGTAGCATGCATACCTCACTTGCTGCAGCCTTGCTGCAACATTTCAAGGCAATGTTAAACTTCAGTCTGATTGCCACTGTGATTCACAATCAATGAAGGGAAATGCAGTGGATCACCCAGGGCCCTCAGAGTTGACCTCTCCAAATCCTCCAAGTGGGACAACCTAGGTTGCCTAATGTTGGGCTACATTGGTAACTCATGCCTAAAAGTGACTTGGGGCCTCCACCTGGGCTAGCAATATGTGGTGCCTGGATATTGATACAAGACTATTTCCCCTCAGGAAACAGTGAATAACCTGCCTACACAGTCCCACCCTGAAAACAAGTGACACTATAACAGCAACAATAACCCCTAAACCAAGAAATGCAGTTCAAACAATTAATTTACATAAAGGGGATGATACAGAAAGGACAAAGGGGACAGTCGGAAAAGTGGGAGCAATGGGGTAGCAATAAAATCCTTGAACTCTATGCAGTAACAACAATTTGCCCCACATAATCTGCCAAGCCACTGGCAGTCATTCAAACCCCCAGCTAGTTCACCTGACTTAAATCCCCCTAAAGGCCATGGGCGAGAACTCTCTCTTTCATTTCAGTGGGTACCTCACTGGGGATCTAAACAAGCAGAAGAGAGGAAGAGGTAAGTGTCTTAGCTAAGGCAGTTATTTTTTCTATCTTCTGTTTGTTTGGGTTCCGTATATATGCACACCGCACTGTTGTGGTTGAGAACCTCATTGGGGGTGCAGTTGATACTAGCAGGGTAGGAGCTCAATGGTGCACTTTAGCTGTTGAAGGCAAATCACACTTTAAAAACCAAACTGTTGCTGAACAATTAAACTGCAGCCTGCCACATAGTGGCCCCTATTTGTAATCCACACACAAATGGGTGGCCAGATGACCACCACAGGTCTTCTGATTTATTTATTTAGGTTTTTTTGACTGGATAAGTACACTAGATAAATTCTGCCTATTTTTAGACATGACCTGGGGGAAGGGGATACAGATGAATGCCAACTGACCTTGAACCAGATTAAGCTGTTGGTGGTATTTTAGTGACTGGGCATATTAAAGTGGCAAAGTCCCACTCTTGGCTTCTCCTTCAGTCCTAGAGCAATTTTTCCCTTGTTGTGAGGCCAAAACACTGATGGTTACTCATGGTTTTCTGCAGTAGCTTCACAGACACCTCTGGTGTCTGATGATAAAACAGGCAAGACAGCTGGATGCACTTCTGACTGAAGAATAGGCTACCCCAGGGTGGTATGGTGGTCACCCACCAGTCTCGGTTCTCTCAAGGTCAGTCTAGGGCTGCAGGTGCAGGGGATCCTGGGACATTGAAGCAGGCAGCAGCCTGCTATGTCAGTTTGTCTTTGCAGGAGCTCATCCTCCAGAGAGGAAAGTCACTGGTGGGGTAGGAAAACTCCAGCACTAATTTTCTCCTTCAAACTGGGAGTTTTGAAAAAACCTGTTGTTTTTTTCAGAAAGAGTCAGTTACTGGGATCCTAGACTTCTTGAGAATGCCAGGCTTGTGGTGCCTGGCAGACAGTGGCACACCAGCTCATAGTTCCTATCTCTCTGTCACACTGGCAGAACTTGCCCAGATTCCTTGGAGCAGCTCCTTTTTTAGGGGATGAAATTCAACACCCTATTGATCAGTCAGTCTTGCAGGCAAGCAGTCTTTGGGATGTTGTGGAAAGCAATGCAAGGTTCTGATTGGCCAAAATTCTTGGACAAATCTGGTGCTGACGTCTAACCTCTTCCCAGAAGTCTTTGCTGTAGTCAGTGGACTGAGGAGAGACATGGGCACTGCCATGTTTCTTTACTTGAGAGCCAAGCTTTAGCAGCTTACTGCTTCTTCATTTTAATCCTATGGAGACTGCTTTTAGGATGCCCTGGCTCTGCTGCCTGTCCTTTGGCCAGGGACATGATCATTCATTCGGGCATTCAGACCATTTTTTGATCAGGGCTCCATTGCAGGAGGCAGATTTGACCCATTCTCTCAAGTCCTGTCACACTTTCATTTTTACTTTCTTTCACTATCTGCTGCCTGCTGTGGGCCGGGAAACAGTTTTCCTGGTGCCTGGTGGCAATAACTATTTTGGCCCTGCCTCCACCATCTTTTCTGGAGCCAGGCCTCTTGACAGATTGAGGTACATAGCCTGGTTTCACCCTCAGAGCTCTAACTGTTTTGTTTGCTGCTGCACATGCTTGGCAGCTCTGGCAGTGCCAGTCTGACATTTCTCATATCTTGACTCATTGTTTGTCCTGGAGTTGGGGAATCACCTTGCCTGCCACTGGATAGTGCTCTCCCTCCCAACCTCAGTCCCATTAACAATCCTGGGGCTGAGATTGCAGGTCAGCGGTGTAGCTTCAGAAACCCCTATGTTTGACTGGATCCTGTTCTTGAGTCATGCCTGGGACTCCTGGATGCTGCAGTGGCTGCCCTGGCCGTCTCCCCTTTCTGCAGTCCAGGAGAACCATAATGCAAAGATAGGCATCATGAGGGTGGAGGTAGCAGAAGATAAGTCCCCAGTTTTGGAAGGCTTACAGAAATATTTGTTATAATAACTCCTGTTTATTTATTTCATAATTCAGATTTACAACCTTTGAGTCAAAGACTCATTTGCAAAGGCACTTCATCACAGGGAGGGTAGACAACAATTGGTGGTGGAGTACAACAATGGAGAACATTACAGGTGAGATACAATAAAAGAACACACAGAGCAAGTCCAGTAATACAAAGGTGCATTACAATTAGTTACAATTAGTCTAGTATATACATAATAAGGTACCACTAGGGGTTCTAGGGAGCTATACCTGGGGAGATGGGTGGTTGCTGGGAGAGAAGGCAGTCTGGAAGGGCGTTGTCTGTAAATTGGGCCAGGCAGAGCTCAAGGTAAGGGCCAGTCAGGGGCATTTACAGCTCTGAATGTCAGTGAGGTGGTTTCAGAGGGCGATTTTGAAGGAGCCGATTTTGGGAATGTTTGTGATATGAGTGGGAAGGGAGCTATACCAGGAGGGGGCTTTGTGGTGGAATGATCTTTGGGTGAGAAAGGTCCTGGCTCTTGGGACCAGGAAGGTGGCTTTGATTGTGCTTCAGGTGGCGACTGAGTGGGAGGCCAATTTTAGGGATGCAGAAACCCCCGGGGGAGAGAGCCCAAGTAGTAATTTTTTTGCAAGTATACATGTGTGGTAGCGCAGGTGCTCATCAAAGGTGATTCAGTTCAAGGAGGAGTAGAGCTAGCATGTGTGCATTCTGCTGGGAGCACCAGTCAGGAGCCTGCAAACCTTGTTGATTGAGGTCTGGAGTTTGGTGAGGGCAGTGGGGCAGCAGCCGCATAGATAGGGAGCCTGTAGTCGACCAATGACAGGATGGAGGAGGTGATAGCCAGCCGGAGGGCATTCTGAGGGAGGCAGTCTTTGTGGTGGTAGAGAAGTCCAATCTGGGTGTTTACAGCAATAGACAGGCAATTAAGATGAGAGTGGAAAAAGAGGGCCAAGTCAAAGGTGATGCCCAGATATTTGTATGCAGACACCTGTTTAAGGGGGGTGTAGGGTGCTGGGGAGGATGAGAAGGGAGGCATTTCTGGAGTTTCCTATTTCTTTTTCTTCTGAGGGCATGCCCTGTCAGTATTAATTTTCAGGAGTTTTATGACCCCCCTTCCAATCTTGACCCAATACCACTGATCAAAATAAGGTTCAATTGCAGGGAGTGACAGATTATAAATGACTCTGCGGTACTGATTTAGGGTATCTGGATCCAACTTCAGTTAAGAAATAGAAAACAAATCATTATAGAAAATTGTTACAGGCCCCTAGCAGCTAATAAGGATTATAATGACAGTTTAATGAAGGAAATAGAGATAGCATCTACCCTGGTAGAAATGATCATAGCTGGGAATGTCAATCTGCCTGATATCAACTGGAAATCCCTAATGAGTATATTCAACCTGGAAAATGAATTTATTAACTTGATATTAGAAATGAGCTAGAGCAACTAGTTGTCTCCCCAACTAGAGGAATGAATATTTTAGACCTTATAATTACAAACATGGAACCAGACCTACCTAAAGTAGAAGTACAAGGTCCACTTGGAAATAACGATCACAATATGGTCTTAACACTTCCAATCTGTGTAAAATGAAACAGATCAGTGTAGATAATTTTAGACACAACAGAAAACTGAATTTTAATTTAATATGGGGAATAATTAGAGTCATTTGAGTGGGATCATGATTCACTCAAACTATCAGCAGAAGATAGTTGGTTATTGATTAAGAAATGTATTCAGGAAGCTGAAAATAAATTTGTGCCCATAATGATATAGCTCCAGGAAAGGTAGTGGAGCCAGGGCCAAAATAATTATTGCTACCAGGCACCAGGAGAACTGTTTCTGGCCCAGAGCAGGCAGCAGACCATGAAAGAAAGTAAAAATGAAAGCATGAATTTTATTTATTTATTTTTATTTCTGATCTTGGATTAACCATTTGAGCTCAGAGCTCTTTACATAGGTTCCACGTTAGCACATTTAGAACAAGTAGGTGATTATACAGAGGATTGAGACAAACAAAGCAATAGGATTAGAATTAAAACATTTAGGTACATTTGATCTTTAAACAAAGGAATGCAAAAAAATGCAGCGAAAACTAAAACTGGAATAAGTAAACACAGTCAGATACATACAGTAACAGACTAAATAACTATGCCCAACAAAGAGTCTGTTAGTTGTCAGCAACATGAGGGGGTTAGCGCATATAAGTGCTAGAGAGATGGGGTGGGGGGTTGATCCCCAAGTGCAGGGTGTCCAAGAAAGAGAGAGAGAGAGAGAGAGAGAGAGATCTGTTTGGCAGAAGAGCAGATGGTAGGAGGTCCCTTTGCTAGGGGCTACTGGTGGCAAACACACTGAGATTCCTGTATTAAATGGTTCTTTAGGTTTTTTTGAAGGTCCACAGAGTGGGAAGGCTAATAATGTTCTCATAGAGGGAGTTGAACCACTACGGTGCCCAACAGGCAAAGGACCTTTGTCCTTGAGATCACCTGCAACATATTATAATAATAATAATCTTTATTTATATAGCACTCTTCATGAAGTATCAGAGTGCTGCACAGTAAACAACAATTAAAACCATAAAATATTAAAATACATTATTCAATGTATTCCACAATTCAATAATAAAAAAAAAAAACAATTTTAAGACAGCACCAAAAGCAAGCTTAAATAAATAAGTTTTTAAGGCAATCTTGAAGCTATCCACAGTCAGACACTCCTATATCTGATGAGGCAGAGAATTCTACAGGGTAAGGGCCACAAATGAAAAGGCACTCAAACCAGAGGTTTTTAATCATACTCTGGGAATCTCCAGCAATCCCTCATTGGTTGAATGGAACAGTCAGAGGGGGCCATAAGAATGCAGGAGATCTAGCAGGTAGCACGGCCCCAGTCCATATAGGGATTTATAGGTCAGCAAGCCGACCTTGAAGGTGATCCACCACTGAACTGGCAACCAGTGCAGCTCCTGCAGCACCACTGTAATATGACTGGATCGAGATGGTTCAGACAACAGCCTGGTTGCAGCATCTTGCACTAGCTGAAAGTGGCGGATATCAACTCATGGATGCCCACGGTAAAGGGAGTTACAGTAGTCCAGGCATGAAGTCTCAAAGGCATGGATCAAAGTTCAAAATATATATATATATTTTTTTCTACATTTCCCATAGGGATGGCATTTAATTACAAAGCGAAAGTTCCTGTGTGATGTACATCTAGTACTAAGAAACAAATCAGAAAGAAAGAAAAAGCTTATTCAAAGCTCAAGAAAGATCCATTAGAAGCCAATCAAAGATACATACATGAACAATCATTGGCAAAAACATTGATAAAAAGAGAAAGCAGAAAACTAGAGTTTACAATTGCACATCGTAAGGATAATCACAAATCCTTTTATGATTACATAAACAATAATACAAAGAAATCCAATGTTATAGGATCCCTAACTGAAAATGGTATCACAATAGATGATCAGGGAGAATTAGCTAACCTCATAAACACATTTTTTTGTTCTGTTTTCGGTGATAAGAGTAAGTTTGATTTGATTGACAATCCTGATATCTGTGATATTAACTACTTTACTATTACAGAAGATGAAAATGCACTTAGATCTGTCAAAAGGAATACTTCCTCAAGCCCAAATAAAATCCATCCTAGACTTCTTAGTGAATCAGCAACATCGTTAAGTCACCCATTTACTACTCTTTTTAATAAACTACTGGATACAGGCCAGGTACCTAATGATTAGAAATTTGCAGTTGTGATACCACTTTATAAAAAAGGAAATAGAAACCTTGTGAGGCATTATTGAACAATCAGCCTGATGTCCATAGTAGGTAAACTATTTGGAAGGCTTCTAAAAGTTCATATTGAGGATAAAATGGATAGATTGGGGCTTAACGATAGCACTCAGTATGGGTTTAAAAAAGATTTTTCAGGTATGACTAACCTACTATGCTTCTATGAAAAGATTAGTAAGAGCTTAGATCTTGTAAATTCAGTGGATGTAATAATCTTAGACTTGGGTAAGGTTTTTGACAGGGTCCTTCACAGGGAGCTCATGGAAAAACTCTGTAACATGGGTTTTAGTCAGTATCTGGTAAGGTGGATTGCCAACTGATTGTCAGAAAGAAAACAACAAGTAATTGTCAATAACACATTTTCAAATGAAGGGTCTGTGCCTAGTGAAGTCCTGCAGGCGTAAGTCCTGGGACCAATTTCATAGGTATCATAGGTTATACAGAGCTAGAAGACCATAGTCCATAATGCTCACCAGAATTAATTATATCCTACTATACAGTTTTGTTTCAAATAGGTGTCCAAGTGTTTTCTAAAAGTATCAACATTATTGCATCACACTCTTTCCACAGGTAAACTATTCCAAATTGTACAAACTCTTATTGTGAACCAATTACTTCTTTTTTTTTATTTACACTGTTCTATTTTTAATTGCAGTGGGTGTGCCCTGATTGAATAAATTTTGTCCCTTACTTCTAATCCTAATAACTCACAGAAATCATTGTCATGCATTGCCTTAAATACCAAACATAAATCTCCCCTCATTCTACGATACTCCAAGGTGAACAATCCTAGTTTGTCTAGTCTAGCGTGGTATTCTAGACTTCTAACTTCTAGAATATTTTTAGTTGCTCCCTGTTGATTTTTTTCAATTGATTTAATAGTGCCTTTGTCTCCAGGTGCCCAAAACTGGGCACTGTACTCCAGATGGGACCTCACCAATGAAGAATACAATGGGAACATGACATCACAACTTCTACTGCTAATATGTTTATTAATACAATGCAACACTCCAGCTACCTTTTTAATAACAGCCTGGCAATGGAGTTTAGGCCTGAGATCACTAGAGATTCTAATACCCAAATCACGCTCATCACTGACAGATTTAAGGGTTTTTCTGCCAAGAAGGTATTTGGATTGTATGTTTTTTCTTCCAAAATGCATTACAACACATTTGTCTATATTAAAGGGCAATTTTTTTAAAGTGGCCCACTCATGTAGCTCATTTAGGGCATACTGGAGGGTATTACTATCACCAGTATTAATAATTGGGTAACCCATATGTGTGTCATCAGCAAACTTTGTTAACCAGACATTTGTCCTAGTTTTTAGTGATGCTATGTATAAATTGAACAGACATGGACCCAGAACCGAACCTTGTGGCATACCACTACTTACTGCATCCCAGTCTGAAAAAAAACCCTTGATGCACACTCGCTGAGTGCGTCCTTTGAGCCATGATTCCACCCATCTTGATATATTACCACCTATACCAAGGTCTATCATAGTCTCGATAATTTGGCCATGAGGGACCTTATCGAAGGCTTTGGAAAAATCTAGGAAAATGATGTCCACAGCCTCGCCCCTGTCCAAGTGCCATACTCACTCCATTATAGAAATTCAACAGGTTTGTCTGGCATAATCTAGCCTTGACAAAACCATGCTGAGTAGGATCAGGTTCTGTAAAGGTACATAGATGTTCTTTTATAATTCCTTCTAATAATTTACCCAAAATGGATGTCAAGCTGATGGGTCTATAATTTGACACTTCCTGCCTAGAGCCTTTTTTAAAAATCGGAACCACAGCTGCCTGTCTCTTGGCATCGATAATCTAGCCTTCCTATATAGATTTGTTAAATAAAGCAGTAACATGACCTGATAAGGGAATTGCTAGTTCTTGAAGGATGCGGGGATGTAGACCGTCTGGCCCTGGAGATTTGTAGGGGTCCAAATTTTGAAGTAATTTAAGTACAATATTGGCATCTATTGTAAAATACCCACTCATAATGTGATCATTATGCTTCTTTATGGACTCAGTTTTAATATTAAATACTGATGAAAATTGATTGTTGCAGATAATAGCCATATGCGTCTTATCCACTACTAAGTCTCCAGAGATATTTTTTAGTGGACCAATAGTGGGAGTACCGCCCTTTTTATTATTAATATATTTATAAAAGGATTTGTAATTATCCCCCACATTTCTAGCCAGTTGTACCTCAAAGTCCCTTTTAGCCTTTTTAATACTATATTTAGTCACCTTTAAGTGGAATTTAAAGATATCCCAGTTTTGCTAGGTTCCACAAGACTTAGCTCTTTTATAGGCCCTATTTTTATATTTGATATGTCTTTTAACAGATTTGTTTATCCAAGGCCTTTTCATGTTAGTTTTATCCATTTTTATTGATAATAGGAATATATTTATTTGTTAATGAAGTTAACTAGCTGATCAGAATTTGCCATATTTCAGAAAGTGAATGATCTAAAAAGGAATATTGCCAGACCCAAGATGCACATTCTGATGTCATACCTGAGAAGTCAGCTTCTTTAAAGTTATAGAGCATTGTATTACCTTGGTCTTGTCCTAAATTCCCACTAAGGGTAAAATGCACAATAGAATGGTCACTGGAGCCCAAGGAATGAAGCACTGAGCAATTAGAGATTTGATTTCCCATATTATGTACTACTAAATCCAGAATGTTATTACCCCTGGTACTGGTATTAACTATTTGTTCCAAATTTGCCAATAAAAATAGCTGCAAATATTTATTTTCAACGGAGGATTGGGTATACATAGTCTTCCAGTTTATACCAGGGAGATTAAAATCACCCACCAGTAAGGTGTTTTTTGTGGATGATATCTTCTCTACAAACTCAGCTGAATATCATCCTCTTGTATGATTGCTGGGGATCTATAAACCACTCCCATATTAATACAAGGTGCCAATATGGGAAACATTTTGACCCATACAGCCTCAATATTGGGCCACTGTGTGAGTCCAATTTTCTCAGCATTTATAAAACTTGACAAATACAGTGCCACCCCTCTACCCTTAGTATTACTTCTGTCTTTGTGAAACAAAGTATAACCTGGAATATTTTTGTCCCATGTGTCATTTTCACACCACCATGTTTCCGTAACAGCACACACATGAATATTTAATCGGTCCAATAGTAAAATAAATTAATCGAACTTAGTCCCAAGGCTTCGTGCATTGATGACTAAGCAATTCCATTCAGGAGGGGTCAAGGGAATTTTACTATTACAGTTAGTCTCATGGTGCAGAGTATTTTCCCCCCATCTAATAGTTTAAACAGTGATCGATCTGGTCTCATAGTCTAGTAGCGAAGATACGTTTGCCCTGTCTATTTAAATGCACACCATCCCCTGCAAAAAGATTTTTGTTCAGAAAACCAGTCCAATTCTCTAAAAAGTAGAACCCTTTCCTTGTACACCATCGTTTAAACAAGCCATTTAAAATCAAAATGTCCCTTTGTTTATCAATACCTGCCCTAGGTATTGGAAGGAGTCCTGAGATAATCAACTTCCCCCTTGCCTTTTTATAGAATCCCCAATTTCTTCAAAATCCCTCTGAATTTGTAGCAAGGATCTTTTACCAAGATCATTTAATCCTGCATGAATCAGGGTGAGAGGGGAATTGGTATGTTCTTGTAGCCCTGGGAACATATCCTTTATGTTGTTGATATCTGCTCCAGGAAGAGCACTAACAGTAGTATATAGGTTTCGATTTTTACATAAAATGTGATCAGTGTACTGAATATTTGAATCTCCAACCACCAAAACATCCCTAGGAACATTTGTACTTTTTATAGTCTGACCTGCAGGTATATTTTTTACTTGGGGGGAGGGTTTCACAGAGGAGAATACAATATAGTCTGGTGCATCCCCTGATGGTAATGGATGCGGTGTCTCATGGGTGTGTAAAGGCTTAGGGGAAGTATTAGTGCTTGGTGTAACTATGATGGGGGAAAGATCCACTGTTGGTAATTTCTCACAAGTATCCACAGCACCAGTTGTAAATAAGCAAGAGTCTGTCATTAAGATGTTAAATTTGTTTTTGGTTTGGGTATTGTAGCTGCCCCAATGTTGCGTCTGCTTTTTTTCCCTTTAACCTTTTGAACAAGACACCAGTCATGTTCATCCTGTTTAGCTTTAGTCATGCTTTGCTGCAGTGAATGATTAACTAAACTATCTGCCACAGAATCAATATATTCCTCTAAATCATTGATATCTGCCTGAGTTTGCAAACGCTTTAGTAGTACAATTAATTCAGCCCTCAAGATATTAATAATAGAGCAATTGTCACAAACTAAGTCTCTGAAAACAGCAGAATACATGCCGCTGCCAGGGCAGCAGTAGTAAGTAGTAACCTTATCCATAGATCTGAGAGATGTATTATAGAACTCTCTAACAATGTAATGGAAGGGCCCCAGGCCCGCTGGCCCAGCGGGACACAGCTGACATACGCCGACGCGCGTGTCTCTGCATGCGTCTCCGCGCATGATGACGTGCGCCCTGCACGTGCTCACCCTGCACCCTGCAGGGCTGAGTCTTATGCTAGGGGGTGACCCGGAAGGGGTTACGTGGGTCACAGGGGCTGCTTGTTGCTATGCAGCCCAAACAAAGCAAACTGAATGAACAGACATTTGAATAAATGTCAGTCTTGCCCTGCACAAAGTGCCCAAGTACTGCAGCTTACAGAGGGAAGCTATATAATAGCTTTGCAGTCCCACGCGACTTCGCAGGACCACAAACACTCTCTACCTACTTCCTGGGTATACCAGGATATAGGGATCTGTAAAAATTAGGCTTTAAAAAAACACAAATAGTGCAATACATCAACAGTACACAGTTTTAAAAGGTATATATAGTATAATTCAGTGCCCTTTGGTAGAACATCCAGTTGTTTCTCAGTGACATCTATATAAATAAAAAAAGTCACCTAGTTAAATTTGCAGTTGATATGAAGTTAGGAGGGACAGTAAAAGATGCATCTCAGTATCAAACATTATTAAATGATTTATAACAAATTGAGTTATGGGCCACTAAGAAGAAAATTATGTTTGACCATGATAAGTGTACTGTTATTCATTTGGGAGAAAAAGAACTTGTTATCCATCCTTTATGAATAAGGTTCCATTAAAAACAACTATGGGGCCAGCCCGGTGGCACTGAGGGTTGAGGTACTGGATGCCACACCTAGTGCCACACTGGTGATATGGGTTCGGGAGCAAGTTCGGGCATCGTGGGTCAGCGGGGAGGGAAGCGATTGAGCATCCCCAGGATGGCTCTCCTTTCCCGAGTGGAGGGTGTTCGGGATGTCTGGTGTTCCAGTGACCCCAGGCGGAGATCAGGGGTACAGCAGAATCCCAGACTAGCGATGAGGGGAGCATGGCAGATGCTGGCAGGGTTGCCATGCATCATGACATCACCAGCATGTCACGTTCGGGGGAAAGGGATCTGGGAAGCATCCAAAAATACCCCCGAGGGCCTGATAGGCAATGGCATCCCAGTGCCTTGACTGCCACACATCCAACACTGGGTAGCTGCCTCTGCCCCTTGATCTCCCTATGAGTCTGGGTCTGGGGTCTGCAGAAAGCGCTAACATCTTTGAGGGTGCAGATGGTCACAGTGGGTGGTAGAAGCGACAGGTGAGTGGACTGCCTGAGAGAGTTCCGGTTCTCGGGGTGAGATAAATAGAGTCAAAAACAAACAAACAAAATAAAAAACAACTGCTAGTCAACTTGACCTGGAGATCATTATAAATAAGTTGTCATCATCAGATTATTGTAGAAAGACAATTCAGTCAGTTTACAGCATGCTGAGAACCATAAAAAAATAATTTGTCTGGAGGAGTGATTATTACTTACTTTCTTTTTATGGACTATAATTAAGACCACGACTTGACTGTGGTTCACCTGTTCGGTCCCCTTACTTGAAATGTGACATCAACCTACTTGAAGGAATACAGAAGAAAGTTGTTAGATACATTCTAAGGTTGAAACATATGTTATATGTCATACAGTGACTGATTATCTGAAGTTGGATTGTTTAGTTTACAAGATAGACGATACAGAGGGGATATACTAATGTTTTTTTTTTATTTCTTTTTCTCCCCACCAATGTCCCTGCTGGAGCCACCCCTTCAGGAGTCACCATTAAAACCCATCCCTGCCACTGACTTACCCTCCATCCTACCATGGATTGCCCCCCAGGTGGGGTTTGGGGTGGGGCAGAACACCCCTATACCTTATATCTTGTTAGGTCCCCTAGACAGCAGCAGTCGGTGGCATATCAGGACTGGGATCAGCACTCCACCTACCTGGCTCTAGAGGTTGATTTTCCCATTTTCTGTGGGATGCTGCATGTCTGAGCATCAAGGTGTACACACTGACACTTGCAACATCCCTCCCCCTCATTTCACAAAGGAGCTGCCCCACAGCTGATTGGCCCAGGACCTTCGCCCCTGACCAATAATGCCCCAGTGACTTGTCACGCTGTCGTGCCCCCAACCTCTGCTAAGGGTCACTGCTTGCCAACTAGGAAGCCCTCCCTCCCCCCAGAGAAGGTGAGCTGTTGTCAGACACTCCAACCTTTCTCCTCCCAACCAACCCCCGGCGTCCTGAGCTCACTTGCAAACCCTGGTCACCGGCATGGTGCGAGGTGTGGTGTCCAGCGTCTCAACTCTCAGCGCCACTGGGCCGGTGATATACTAATGTTATGCAAGATATTAAATAGTCAAGAAATTATAGAAACATAGAAGTTGACATCAGATAAGGACCACAAGGCCCATCCAGTCTACCCATTTCTTTTTCTACCTTATGAATGTGCCATCGGCCTTTGCTCTGTCAATGGCCTATCTATTCATATTCATCTGTATTGCTCTCTTCTGCTGATACCATGCCTGGTTGAAGCCCTGCACTGTATTCATATCCACTACTTCCTGAGGTAGGCCATTCCATGCATCCACCACCCTTTCTGTGAAAAAGAACTTCCTCACATTACCCCTTAATCAGCTTCCCTCTAATTGTATGCTGTGTCCTCTTGTCCTGCTATTTTTCTTATATTGAAACATATTAGACTCTTTCACCTTGTTAATGCGCTTAAGGTGTTTGAATGTTTCGATCATATCACCTTTCTCCGTCCTTTGCTCTAGGGTATACATATGGTTATGGTTGAATGTGGTATCTCCTTCTGTGAAAGATCCATTAACCTAAGGTCTCACAATAAGCAACTTTTAACAACTAGAGCAAACAAACAAAAAATACAATTTCTTTACTTCTAGAGCATCTAGGGCTTGGAATTCTCTTCCTCAATCTCTGGTGGCTATAGCTACATTTAACAAAGTAAAGAATGAGTTGGACAAGTATCTACTGTCAAAGTCTGAGAAATGATTATCTGCCCACCAGGAGTGGGAAACAGTCCCGATGGGCCCATGGCCTTCTTTTGTCTGTTCTAAACCAAGTAAACCAAGTACAATTCCCATCTTTGCTATTCCTTCACAGTTGCCCATTTTGAACTATACTTAGCCAAAGGGTAATTGCTGGTATCTCCATGCACACTGGCAATACTTATGGGCTCTCCCAGATGCCCCAGGCTGGCTTCTACCACAGATGCTTTAGCCAGTGTTTGCCATAGCCTGAATCCACATGAGCCACAACTTTCTGATCCTCATTTGTACAGGGACTGTGTATGGGTTTGTGGCCTCTTAAGCAATAGTGCAAACGGTAGCCATGGATTCTGTAAAGTCACAGAATATTCTATCACAAAACATATGGATATGCCCAATTTACCACACCAAAAACACAATGTTAATACAGTATCATGTCTATAACCTGTGCCCCATCCTATGTGGTTAACTGCAGATCAGGGTCTTGGGACTGATGGAGTTATACCTGCCCTGGTTTATTTCTCATGGGCATGGAGGTGTAGCCATTGTTTCACTACTTGACCACTTACCCATACCAATCTGCCTAGTCTCATCATCCAATGTCTCTTTTCCCCTCCTCTGTGGGTTTCTTCAACTTAGGTCATTATTGTACCTGAAGTTCTTCATGGTCACTACTTTTCTTCATGGTCTTTCAGCCATCAGATAGTTCTGTGTAACACTGACTGAGGTGGCTAGAGTGCTCTGTTCATGTTGGGTTACCCAGTCACATTTCAATCAGGCAAAATGTTCTGGTACTGCTCCAGCAAAGCGAAGTCTTTAATGCCCTCTTTAGAACATACCTCTGGCTTTAGACACTGGGTAGCCAGATCTTTTAGTTTTTGTGCTACCATTCTGGGTCGAGTTCCCAGAGTACCTTGAAAGCCAAGATACAACATTTCCACTAGTATCTTCAGTCTCATTCTTCAGTCACTCTGACCTGATCAAGGATAGCCATAATTAACTCACCGTAGTCTCTGTCAGCATTGTCATCAAGGATGCTGCGTGTGTCCTGGGTTTTTTCAGTTAGGCATGGCACAATGTGCGAAGTAACGGCCAAGCAGCTGTACTTGAAACTCACCCAAAAGTGGTACAATAAGCCTCTGGATCATCCTCAGGCCCCATTGTTGTTAACATGGGCTTAGGGCTTACAGTGGATGGGTTGAAAAGGACATGGAGCTGGAGTCTACTCCCTTGTTTTTTCTACACTTGTAACACCTTCAGAATGAATCCCTACTGCTGCTGCTGTTGCTTTGCAATCCAGTGTCTCTTGACCTGGGCTTGTAGCATCTGCTGTTGCTCACTCTAGGCCTACAATTGCCTATGCTGGGCCATCCAGTTCAACTGCTGTTGGTCTGTCTTGGCAATTCATTCTCTCTGCTGATCCATCAAGCACTTCAGAATTTTGTGCATTTCAATCTTACCTTCATTTCAATGAGGGGGGGTGCTAGTCCACTATTCCAAGGGGTGAATCAGGTGACTTTTTAGAGGGTCTTTTCACCAATGAAAATACATGGATAAAAGTTCAAATGAATGGAATAAAGTTTACTTCAGCATAAACAAAAATAAAATAGCTTGCTTTCATTTTAATACATCAAATCAAACATCAATGCACAGCAAAGCAGCCAGATTGGTTGTAGATTTTTGTCCTCCTTTTCCATTTTCCTCCCTGGCCCTTTTTTATGGGGCTCAGGTGTATCTTGTTAGCATGTGTCTTCCCTCTATGGGTGAGCCAGCAGCATATGAAAGCAGTGAATAAGTGAGATCTTAATGGTCCTGCATGAAACAGGCAGTTGGTTTGAATCCCCCTTGCCTGCTTTTAATATATTTATTGTGTGGGGGGGGGGTCAGGGGTAACAAGTGTAGTGGATGTAGTGAACATACAGTATACCCCATCACAGTTTCCTTACATGACCACTATCTTTTGCAGTATTTACTGAAGTATATTCAGTAACAAGTGTGACTATCATGTTCCAAGCAGTAGTGGACTTTATCCGCAAACTATATGGGCCAACTTTTGTCTGAAAAGAATCAATTTTATTTGTGGAGACAAATTAAAGCTCTTTAATCAAGCCAAACATCTGATTAACAGTAAGGGTTTTGCACAATCTGTTAATTATTTCAGAGTACTGCTCTGGCTATATCTTTCTTTTGCCAGCTTTGGAGCTGAGGGACTTTTTTATGGCTGCATGTGTGGAGCCCTGCAGATGTTTTTGTATCACTTGGAAAAAGAAAGAGAGAGGGGGGCACTGACAGAATACGATGTCTGTTTTCTTCCTCTGAGTGCTTCGGAGTGGACATAAGTCAGTGCTTTGGTCCAGGTTATCTCATTTAAAGCTGTGCTTTGTTTGTGTGTGCATTCTCCTTCATTTTCTGTTAGCCTGTCTTCACTACAAAGCCCCTTTAACAAGAGCATCAGGAAGTAATTGATTGGGCTCCTATTGAAACACAGCTTAAGCAGTAATTGATCTGAGTCATTGTGGGGCATATAAGATAAATAGCTTTATGCATAGTGCTAACTTCACTGATTTTCACGATAGAAGTGTTTTCTAAAAATGAGGGCTGTTTTTTAAAGAAATCTACTCTTGAAAAATGTGTAGTGTGAAACAGAATGTGCCCACTACAGAGTTGATTGCATTTCTGGCAGCTGCAACTTGAGCTCTCTCTTTATTAGCCTTGTCTGCAGTTAACCCTTTGCAGTTCTGATCTTAGCTCTGCTGCTGACCTGTCAGAGCATCTTAGAAATGGAAACTATAATAATGTATGGCATTTGAGAGGTATGCTTAGCTGGGCAATTTAGGGTAAATAATCCACCCCACACCCCCTCTAAAAAAATCCAAAAATAAGTCCTATGCATTTAATTAAAAGAGGGTAATTGGTGATGCCAGCTCTGCTACTGGCTTGTCAGAGCATTTTAGAAATGGAAACTGTAAGAAGTCCTTTGTCAGCTGCTACTGCTTTTGTAAATCTCTTTTTAATGCACACTGAGCTATCTTTGAAAAAAAGATACAAGTGCAATAGCCAGCCAAAGTGTTGCCTGACTTCTTAAAAGTGAGATTTCCTGTCTGCCCCCCAGATTATTCTGCATCTTATGAACTGAGTTTCTTTTTTGTTATTCAGACAAAAGCAGGAACCCACTGAAAGGGACAAGGGGTAAGGAAGGAAGGGGATTAACTTGAAAGGTTGTCTTCTTGAATGCTAGAAGCCAAGGAAACAAAACTGAAGAACTTCAGGCTCTGTTGGCGGGGGGTTGGACACAGCAGCCATTACTGAAACATGGGTCAGCCAATATCAGGACTGGGACCTAATGATCCCAAGGTATAGGATCTTTTGGAAGGATAGGGGCAGGGTGAAGGGGGAGAGATGGCGATTTATGTGAGGGTGGGGATTACGTGTGCAAGAGAAGAGTAGGAGGAGGGTAGAACTGTGGCCTTGTGGGTGCAGTTCCAGGGCATGAGAAATAAGACTCTCAGGATGGGTGTGGTATATAGGCCACTGTCTCAGGAGGAGACTTGGATAGGGAGCTTGCAGAGCAAATTAGGAAAGTGTGCAGAAAGGGTAATGCAGTGATCATGTGGGACTTCAATCTGTCAGGAGTGGACTGGAGTACCCCACTCACATAGAGTGACAGGGAACAGATACTTCTGGAAGCATTCCAGGACAGCTTCCTAGCACAGCTGGTTACTGAGCTGACTAGACTGGGTAATATGCTGGATCTATGTTCTATCCAATGGGAAAGCTGTAAGGGATCTGAGGGTGGTGGACCCACTTGCAGGGAGTGACCACCAATCCATGTGGTTTACACTCAACATGGGCAGGGAGGCAATGGGTACAGGGACCAGGGTGGCAGACTTCAGAAAGATGGGTGAAATCTAAGGGGAGTACCTGACAGAAATTCAATCACACTGGGATGTGAACCAGAAATGGGAAAAAATCTAATTGGGGCTTGTTAAGGCTCCTGGGACCTGTTCCAAACTGCAGAGCAGGAAGGGAAGAGCTAAAAAGCCAAGTTGGATGAGTAGAGAAGATTTAGATAAGGTGAGGGTAAAAAGAGCAGCATTCAGTAGATACAAGAAATCTGGGAGGGGGGGAGGATATGGAGGAGTATGTGAAGAAGTCCAGAGATGTTACCAAGGGTGTTAGAGCAGCCAAGGCCTCCAGGGAACTGAGGCTGGCTCAGGGAATCAAAGATGGGGAGAAAGGACGTCTTCCTATACATAAGGGAAGGAAGGAACTGCAAGGAACAGAAAGTGAGGACCAAGAAGGATGGGGTGGGTAGAGTAAGAAGCAGAACAGGCAGAAGCACTAAATAAGTACTTCTGTTCTGTATTCACAAGGAGAAGGGTGAGCAGCTCTGCAGGGGTGGGGGGGTGGGCAAGAGGGTAGGGATGACAGACAGGGTAATCACTGAGGGCAGGGTATTGGAGGGTATGAGGACTCTCAGGGTGGATAAGGCACCAGGTCCAGACGGCATACATCCCATGGTGCTGAAGGAACTTGTGGAGGTATTGACTGGGCCACTGGTGAACCCATTCACCACCTCCTTGGATGCAGGGTGTGAGCCACGGAACTGGAGGATGGCCAATGTGGTGCTCCTTCATAAAAGTGGTCCTAAGGATGAACCAGACAGTTACAGACCTGTAAGCCTGACATTCATCGTGAGGAAGCTGATGGGGGCAATCCTCAAGGAGAGGTTGTTGAAATTTCTAGAGGTTAATAGACTCCAGGATGGTCACCAACATGAGTTTTTATTGGGGAGATCCTGTCAGACTAATCTAGGTTGACTATTATGACTGCATAATGAGGAAAGTAGATAAATGTTATGCGGTGGATGTCATATTTTTGGACTTCAGCAAGGCATTTGATTCCGTGCTGCTTTGGAGGTTGGGGAAATTGAGGTATGTGGGGGTTGGGAATAAGATAGCTAACTGGGTCAAAAATTGGCTGCAGGGAAGATAGCAGCGGGTGGTGGGGGCTATCGTCTCCAAGAGCAGTGACAAGCGGGTTGTCATAGGGACTGGTACTGGGGCCGGTGTTTGGGATATTCATAGCGGACATCTCACACGGCATCAGGAATAAGATCAGCCACTTCACTGATGCTACCAAGTTGGAGTCAGTGGTGAGCAACGTACAGGGATGGCAGGGACTGCAGAATGACCTGGATAAATGGGAGGAATGGTCAGAAAAGTGGCTGCTGGGGTTCAATGTTAAAAAGTGCAAGCTGATGCACTTTGGAGCGAAGAACCCAGGGAGGAGCTATCTGCTGGGTGGAGTACAGCTAGGTACCACTGAGAAGGAAAAGGACCTAGGGGTGGTTGTAACTGGCAAAATGAACAACTTGGGGCAGTGCAGAAGGGCAGCAACAAAGACCAAACAAATGCTGGGGTGCATTACAAGAGGAATCTCCTCCAGGAACAGGGAGGTGATCCTGCCTCTCTACAGGTCACTGGTCAGGCCACACCTGGAGTACTGCATGCAGTACTGGTGCCCATATCTAAAGAAGGATATTAGACTACTGGAAGGGGTACAGTGCAGAGCAACTAGGATGACCCAGGGACTTTGGGAAATGCCATACGAGGAGAGGCTGTGTGAATTGAATATGTACTCCCTGGAGGAGGGGCGAGATTGGGAGGATATGATTGAGACCTTCAGATACTTAAAGGAGATTAACAAGACATGTACAGAATGGATATTTAAGTTAAGGAGGGGGAGGGACATGAGAGGTTAAGGTCTTAGATTGGAGGGGGAAGATATAGGAGGGAA
This sequence comes from Neoceratodus forsteri, assembly GCA_016271365.2. Taxonomy (NCBI): domain Eukaryota; kingdom Metazoa; phylum Chordata; order Ceratodontiformes; family Ceratodontidae; genus Neoceratodus; species Neoceratodus forsteri. Next base: position 846,666,552 of record CM028135.1, on the reverse strand, counting down.
ATTAGGAGACATTTTTTTCAGGGAGAGGGTTGTGGCAGAATGGAACTCTCTGCCAGAGGAGGTGGTATCCTGCAAGACAGTTGGGGATTCAAAAGCGGATGGGACAGGGTGAGAGGGAAAGTTATTGTGAAGGGTTATGGGGAGGTAGGGAGAGCTTTAAGATAGGGATGCTACCTGCACATTCGAGCAGACTTGATAGACCATGTGGCCTGTTTCTGCTGGCAAATTTCATATGTTCGTATACTGCATCTAAGCTGCATAACTCTCAGTGACATATGATCGTACATGAGACTGCAAGCTCAAAACCCAATGGAAACATGTGCTCTAATGATTATAATGTTTGTTGATTACAGTGCATCATAGATTATTATGAATTTTTGCTTTAAAATCTCCTTGCGCAAAGTGGAATACTGTCTTCTCCATGCGGGACAGAGGGTTTCTGAGAGGTAAAATGAGTGACATACCTCATAATGTGTGACAGTTGAGTGGTATGCTGAGCTGGGCTATTCAGGGCATAAATTCCCCCCCAAAACATCAAAAAATATAAGTCCTATGCATTTACTTGAAAGAGGGTCATTGGTGGTGCTGGGAAACCATGCAATTTGTAGTTCAAAAAAGTGAACCAGGAGTCAATGACTGTGGGGTTTTAGGTTCGAATCCCACCACTACTCCTGGTTAACACTGCGACTTTCTGCAAAGCAGTGGACCTCCTAAGGCTTCCCATGGATTCTGTGAACTTAGCTTCATGACAAGGCATGCCTCACAATCTCTGTCACTCACTGAAATGTGGAGCACATTGGATATCTGAAATGTGAGACGCTGTCCATTAACACATGGAACACATGATTAAATGGATTTATAAGCTCAGATGTGGGAGATATGGAACACGCCTCAACTACAGCACCTGGAGAAAGAAGGGAGGGGAGATCAGCATCTATGCCAACTGGAGATAGTTAACTGTCTGCAAATTAACCCCTTGTAGTTCAGGTCCCAGCTCTGCTACAAAAATAAAAATAAAAAAACACAGACTCCTTTGACAGCCCACCCAAGCTACACTAATCGGTATGTTCCACTAAAGTTAGCTGGCTGTCTACAAGTTAACCCCTTGCAGTCCTGCAACCAGCTCTGATACCCAGCAGTGCCACCTCTCCCTTTGCAAAGGAGCAGCTGACTTGTCAGAGAACCTTCACAAGAACTCTTAATAATTCAGGCATCCTGCCCCTTCCCAGCCTTTGATGCCACGAAACTTCTCAAGTCCTGGGTAAAATGTCTTTTCACACTTGTGGTGATAAATAATGCTTCAGCTAAGATTTTAGCATTTTCACCTCCTGGGTTCATGAGGTGTGGCAAAAATAGTTTAAGACTATGGTGAAAATTTGGGGTTAAAATCTCAAAAAAACAAAGTTATGAAGCAATGTTGAAATTCTTCAATGTTTTCTTATAAATTTACTACCTGTATTTTTCCAGACTCAGACCCCATATTTTCAACATGGTCTTTTTTAAACCCACATCATGAACAAGGCAAGTTTAATTCCTCAAACTCCTTTCAAAACATTTTTTTTTACTACACACAGAGCAGCTCAAAAGTACAGTAATTTGATAAGTATGAAAGAATTCTGCAATGCTGCTAAACCCAGGACCTGAGGAGCAGCAGCAAAGCACCGTGCCAGGAGTGAGTGAATGCAGTCACACATTATTTTTATATGGACCACTTACATCACATAATAGCAAAAAAAAAAAAATAATGAAGAAAAAAAGATGTAAAACAGAATCCACAGTTTTTCAGTGCTTATAAAGGAATGTTTATGTTTTGCTTTACAGTTAGTGGATATTGAGTAACTGGATGTTGTCATGGAAGCAGACACATCTTCCTCACTCCCTGTGTTCTCTGCTAGGGCTGTTTTGATCTGGCTGCAGAGGTAGGTTCTTCATCCCCCCCCCCGTGTTCTGTGCTAGGGCTGTTTTAATCCTACTGTATATATAGGTTCTTCATGCCCCCCCCATTCTGTGCTAGGACTGTTTTCTTCTGGCTGAATAAGTAGGTCTCCCCCATGTTCTGTGCTAGTGCTGTATTTATTTGGCTGTATAGGTATTACACTAACACACCTGACAGTTTATGTGTGAACCTTTCAGATACCATTGAGTTCTACAGACATGCTGGACTCTGCAAAGGGATGGTCTTATTAACGAGCATGCAAAGAAATCAAAGATTAAACTACCTTCAAGTGTGTTATATTTTAATTTTCTATTCATTATTTAAATGTTTTATATATCAGTGAGGTCCAGTTGCTAGCACTCTTGCCTAGGAGTCAGTCTCACATTAATTATGTGTCAAAGTCTCACACACACAACTTGTTTTTTTTTTAAATATAGCCTTAGTTGTGGATTTGCATTTGTAGATTGCATTACACGGTTGAACAGTATGGTCACAGTCTACCCTGAATGCTCTGCACACCTGCGTCACAGTGCAAAAGCCTTCTTTGCTTTTTTGGTGGGACATGACACTATTTATGTACAAGTTTTATGTTTTACAACACATGCATTAGCAAAATCAAAAAGAAAAACATCAATAGAATCAGTGTCTGACAGGGCGATTTAAAAAAAAATCTCCACAGTGACAATTGATGACTTTTTCAGAGATGTGCCAGGGTGAGTAAGTTTTGTAAAAAAAAGCAGCAGTCCCTATTTTATTTCTTATTGTATATGTTTGTGTTCATGAAACAGAGCACTTTTACATACAGCTGACAGGGCTATATAAGGAAAAGGGGGAGGGATTCATCTCCTGGAAATCTCAACTAATCTTCTTGGCAGATTTCACTCGTGTTTATCTGACAGTGATATGCACAACTGCACTGAAAAATCTAACATACAGATGTCACTTTTTGTTAGGCAGTGAAACCATGAATCAATGTGCCATTTTTTATTTATTTAAAAAAACTGCATATATTATAATTCAGCCTATTATGAGTGATGCAGCTATCTTACAGAGAAAACACTTTTTCGCACACCAGTGAGAGTGCCACCTATGCAGAACAGCTGATTGCTTTTGCCTGTGTTTATGTGCAGCCAAACATAGAAGAAATTCCCATTCTAGTCTCAATTACTTCTGTGTTTGCCTACACATTAGCCCCTATGTAGAAGCACAGATGTCTAAGCCCCATTGCTGTGCACTATTCTAGAACTGGGACTGGACTTAATAACAGGAAGGAGAACTGACATCAGAAGAAGTGTATGTGTCTAAGCTCAGCCCTCTCAGCAACCCTCACAGTTATCCTCTGCAGGGCACCCAGCTTAGCCTTTCCAGGAGTAATGTTACCAGTGGTCCACATTCCACTAACCTGTCTTTTCAATGAACTCAGCAGATTCCTTGGGGCAGTTCCTTGTGTCCCCCAGCAGATTTGAACAGAGATCATTTCGATAGGGTATTTACAAAAGCATAGGGGAAAATACAAAATATAGAAACTTAGGAAATGTTTTATCACATGTGCACCGGGTATGTGCCTAGTATGCCATTGAAGAATTGGAAGTGTGCTGTTTTTGAGGTGTTGCATTTACATATTTTTCCCATGAATCTGCCTTCTGCTAGAATTTCACACTTGGCTGGATTGTCACCCTGTCATTGATCATCTCCTCCTCCACATCTGAGAAAAAATAGTTGACCCTGGCCCAGAGCTCATCCTTCTCAATGCCGATGGGGTCCCCTATGAGCAACTTTGCGGGGTCCCCCATGGACAGCTCATTATAATTTAGGTTAGTGATCTGATCTAGATGATCTTGCATCAATGACACAGCACAAGGAAGGTCAGTATGAGGCAGCCAATTTAGGAGCTTAATGTACAAAATGCTTTATGCCTAAAACACTGGATAAACACTGGGGTATTGTGTTTGGTTTATCAACTGCAGCCAGAACACTTACAACTAATAAGCAAGAGCCATACTTCTGCGTTATCTCCCAACACAGTTTAACGATTTAAAAGTTACCTTGGTAACAGATCCCAACAAGTAAAACTCAATAAGACCCTCTCAGATAGCAGGCAGGTGACTACCTATGTTCCACAAGGTTCTATCCTGGGCCTACTCCTTTTCACCCTGTTCCTTAATTCAATCCCCCTGGCCTGCCCTGATAACATCCTGCTATATGCAGACAATGTGGCTATCTTCAACAGTAGTTCACACCCGCACCTACTAGAATACAAACTCCAAAATAGCTTTGCAGTATTAGAGGACTGGTTTACTCAAGACAAGTGTCTCCTGAACTACAAAAAAACTAAGGTCATGTTGTTTGCTGACCAAAGCAAATACAGAACTAGTTAGCTGACCATCCTGAACAACAAGCAGAAGCCACTTGATCAGGTCAATACCTTTAAATATTTTGGTGTCACTCTGGATAGCACCCTCTCCTTTACCCACCACATAGACAATGTTGTAAAGACAGCCAACACCAGATGTGGTTTCCTCTACAGACGCAGAAACACTATGACCCCTGCAGCCTTGTCTCTGGCTGTCAATAGCTCTGTAATGTGTAGGAGAGGCTTGTTATAGTTAAAAATCAAACAGATAATTTCCTTGTAATCTCATCGCTATGACATCAGCTATAAACCTCTCTTAAGTATGTCATAGCAATAGAAAATGGAATGCCAGCAGTGATCAGTATTCCTTTTTCAGAAATGATAATTGGCAGTGGTTTCTGACTCCTCTTCCAATGAGGAGTATCTGGTAAGGTGCTTCTACCATTATTTGCTTTTCCAAAATGTTCCAAGTACTGTTGCCTTTACGTAATATTTTTCATTTTTCTGCCCCCAATACTAGTTACCTGCAAGTTTTTGTGCTGAATATCAAGCCTGATTCTTGCTGATGGGCCCTCTCAGTGTTCATGAAGACAATTCCCAGACATCTCCCAGCTCTCCCTGCAACCAGACACCACATGATGTCAATTGACCAACTATATCTTTCCAAATGGATTTCTCTTAAAACAACTATTTTCTAAGTTGTGTTGAGTTTCTTCATCATATTGATATTTAAGATTTTAATCAATTTAAATGAGTGGCTAATTTTTGCATTTACTTGGTTTACTTGGTATTTATGGGACAAAAGAAGGCCAAGGCCCATAGGGATTGTCCTTCACAATTAATGTGTCGCATTAGTTCAAGTCCAGATTTACATCCAAGCATTTATCAAGCCTTAGTTTAAAGTAGTAAAGGAAGGTGAATCCACAAGTTCTTGAGTCAAGGTGTTCCAGAGTCTTGGTACTCTTACTGTAAAAAAGTGTAATCTTTGATTTGTATTGACTTTGGCTACATTGATTTGCTTATTGTGCAATCTAGAGACAGTCCGTCTATTACTAAATTGTAATCTAAATTGCTGCATTAATTCTGAAGACTAATGTACTTTATAAAGAAGAAGAAGATCCACTCTAATTCTTCTTTTCTGTAATGAATGTAATCCTGTAACATGTAATCTTTCAACATAGTTTTTAGGTGCCAGGTTAGGAACTAATCTAGTTGCTCTCCTTTGGATCTTTTCCAATATCTGTATATCTTGTACCACATATGGACTCCAGAGTGGCGATCCATAGTCTATATTAGGCGTAACATATGTTCTATATAAGGGGATAATGCATTCCTCAGATTTTCGGACAAAAGTGCACTTTATACGCATAAGTAGTTGGTTGGAGGTTTTAGCCGCTTTAGTACACTGATCTATATGAGAGAGTTTATTATTAGTTAGTATTCCCAGATCTTTTTCACAGACTGAAACTTTTAAAGGAATATTATTAAGGGTGTATGTCTGTTGGGGATTAGCTCTACCAAAGTGTAACACAATGCACTTATCTATATTAAAGTGCATTTCATTTATTTGGTCCCAAGTTTCAATATGTTTCAGATCATTGACAACTGATGATCTATTTATTAGTGTATCAACCCTCCCACCAACTTCGTGTCACTGGAGAATTTGGAAAGATAATTGGCAGAGCTAATCTGCATGTCCCAAATGAAAACATTTAACAATGAGGGCCCAAGCATGGATCCATTAGGGACCCTGCTTGTCACTTGTCCTTCTTCTGATAAGGTGCCTTGTATTTTAACTTGCTGGCTTATATTAGACAGCCAGTTATTTATCCATTTAACTAAGATGGGAGAGAAGCCTGCCAATTGGAGTTTAGTAATGAGCTTGTCATATGAGACCTTGTGGAATGCTTTACTGTAATCCAAGAGGATCACATCTTGGGGGCAATTAAGGTCAAGACCCTGACTTGTGTTTTCATAAAAGGCTATTAAATTTGTAGTACATGAAAGGCCTTTCTTAAAGCCATGTTGTGCTGGATCATTAAGTTTTAGTATAACCACTTCTCTTTCAAGAAGTATTTTAATGATTTTTTCCATTACTTTGGTGAGAACAGATGTTAGACTAATAGGTCTATAGTTGTCTGGTTTAGATCAATTCCCTTTTTTGAAAATAGGTACTACAACAGCCTTGTGCCAGTCATTGTGAACTATACCCACTTGAAGTGATTTGTTAAATATAAGAGAAAGAGAGGGAGCTCTAAGGCTGTAGGTGCTACATGTAGAAATCTGGGATTAATATTGTCCAGTCCAGGACTTGAGGTTTTATTTATGGATTTAAGTGCTGCAGAGCATCTGCTTGAGAGATTATATAATTATAATTGCCAGATGTGGTGGAAGAGGTCAAAGTAGGTGTTACCTTTGGAGTAAACACTGAACAAAAGTAATTATTGAAAGAGTTGACAATATCTATGTCCATTGTTAATAAAGAATTATCTACCATGAGTGGACCAATATATATGATGGAACCTTTTTTGTCATTAAGATATGAAAATAGGGATTTGTGACTATCTTTAGAATATGCTAGTCTAAATTCCAAATTTCTTTTAGATAGCAGTATAAGGTTTTTTTAAATCCTTAACTGCTTCTTTGTATTTAATTGCAAGTTTAACATTGTCATTAGTATTACACTTCTTTAGATTTCTAAAGAGCTTTTCCTTCTTTCTGATAATTTGTTTTATATTTTTGTTGAACCATGGGGGTAGCTTGCCTTTTAAGTTAGATATTTTTTTGGTTGGGACAAATGTATTTTCTAGGTTTAAGATCATGGATTTTACATAGGTCCATGCATCTTCGAGTGGTAATGGCAGAAGTATATCATGCCATGCTATTTTAAGTGTTCATTAATTAACTCAAAATTAGCCTGGTCATAATTTTTAAATAAAGAATGATTGTCTGCGGGTCGGCAGGGGGAGGGAGGATTGACGTCCCAATGGATGCTCTCCTCCTCAGGGGTGGCTATTAAAGAGCCACTTACACTTTTTCCATAGCCGGGGAAGCACCGCAGAGGGAAGGGTGAGGCGGCCCGCTTGTCTGAGTCGGGGAGGGGACGCCTCGGGCGCATGAGGGTCTGGCGTAGCGTAGCACACTACCACTGGGGACGTACGTCCCTTAGCGCAAGGCGTCCTGAGGGAGCGGGGATGTCAGGGGAGAAATCAGCCACTCCCTCCGCAGCCCTAGATGAAGTCTGCCCTAGTCCGCCCGGGACCACCGGCAGGACAGACCCCATGTGCAGAGGAGAGGAGGTTGGGCACTCTAGGGCAGATCCCTGAAGGTAGGTACCGGGGGGACATGAGCGGACGGAAGGAGGGGGCACCGGAGGCAGTAAGGAGGGATAAAGATGAAAATAAAAAAAAAAAAAAAAAAAAAAAGAATGATTGTGGGGTAACTGATACTGATAAGTCAGGGAAAAGGAGATGGCATTATGGTCTCTCCTACCTAAAGGGTCGTGTAAGTAAACACTAGACATACTGTCAAATAGATTAGTAATCACAAGATCCAGGATATTATTTCCTCTTGTGGGTACTTTAATGACTTGTTCCAACCCTAATTCAATTAATATAGATGTAAAGTCTTTCTCAATGTGAGTTTTACTAGTAAGGTTATGTAGTTTATTGAAGGCATACTGAAATCTTTCAAGATAATAACATGTCCTTTGTCAGCCAATACTGAAATGTCTTTTATTAATGTGGCTGTATATTCTTGGTCAGCCAAATGGGTGCCTATAACAGGTACCTACAGCAATTTGAGGTTGCCCTATAAATTTATATTAACCCAAATACTTTCCGTGATAGTATCATGTGGGATTTCATTAGATGAAATGTCATTTCTAACATATAAACAGACCCCTCCACCAATATGACCTTATCGGTCTTTGTGGTAGAGTTTATAACCTGGAATTTCTTTAATCCAAGCAGAATTACTCAAGTTCCACCATGTTTTGGTAATGGCTACAATGCCATAATTAAATATTTTGCATTTGGCATCTAGTTCAGCAATTTTAGTTAAGTTTAAAGATTGTACATTTAGAGATAACACTTTACAAGATTTATAATTAAATAGGTTGCATTCCAAATCAAGATACCTGGGTACATTCCCATTCTCCCCACTAGTTTAAATGTTTATCAGTTGTGGAAAAGAAACTTTTTCCCAGTAGGACACTACCCAATCTGCTATGGTGCAATCCATCCCAGCAAAACAGTGAGGGTTTGTCATGAAAGTTTTCCCAGTGTGTTATGCAAATAATTCCCTGTTGGTAACACCATTTCCATAGCCATTCATTTAAGGCTTTGATTTTATTGGTAAAGGTGAGAGTAGCTCTGGGTACTGGTAAAACCTCAGAAAAGCAAACTGTACAATCTCTTTCTGCTAGCACATTGTTAAGGGCAATAAGTCTTGCTTTAGATTATATAAACATAGAAACACAGAATCTGATGACAGATAAGGACCGCAAGGCCCATCCAGTCTGCCCATTTCTTTATCTACCTTATGAATGTGCCATCGGCCTTTGCTCTGTCAATGACCTATCTATTCATACTCATCTGTATTGCTCCCTTATGCCTATCCCATGCCTGGCTGAAGCCCTGCACTGTATTTATATCCACCACTTCCTGAGGTAGTCTGTTCCATGCATCCACCACCTTTTCTGTGAAAAAGAACTTCCTCACATTACCCCTTAATCATCCTCCTTCTAATCTCATGCTGTGTCCTCTTGTCCTGCTATTTTTCTTATACTGAAACATGTTAGACTCTTTCACCTTGTTAATGTCCTTAAGGTGTTTGAATGTTTCGATCACATCACCTCTCTCCTGCCTTTGCTCTAGGGTATACATATTGACATCCGTTAATCTGTCCTCATATGTTTTCTGATGCAGTCCCTGCATCATTTTGGTTGCCCTTCTCTGGACTGCCTCAATTTGGTTAATGTCCTTGTGAAGGTGTGGCCTCCAGTATTGAATGCAGTACTCCAGATGGGGCCTAACCAGTGTCTTGTAAAGAGGGATTATTACCTCCCTCTTACGACTTGTGATACCCCTACTAATACACCCTAACATCCCCCTAGCCCTACCTACTGCTTTAGAGGTCTGCTTGGATGATTTCAGGTCAGTCCAATTTATATCATTAGTACCAGCATGTATTATAATCAGGGGATTTTTGCCTGAATGTTTAAGTTCTTTTTTAACAATATTTGTGACATCTGCTACCCTAGCTCTCCTAAGACTGGAACAAGTACAGTTAAGTTTATCTGAATTACATATTGCTCGATCAATATGCTTGATCATAGAATCCCCCAACACTAAAGTTTGTTAAACATCCCTTGTACTGGTAACAGAACTGGTTAATATGGTGGGATCTAGAGCACCAGGAATGGAAGTTGTAGATAGTTTTGTTGTGGAGTTAGAAGGGGAATTAGTTATAGGTTGTAAAATGGTCTTTAAAACTTTTCCTGTCCTTTTAGGACTTTTAAGTGGTGTATTGGGAGACTCTTTCTGGGAGGTGGGGAATATCCTCAATTGGTTAGCTATCATATCTATTATGTACAGGTAGTATGGGGGTTTATTAAATATCTGGCCTCCCCTTCGCTTGGTTTTATGTTTGGAAACAATGGACCAATTATCATCATCCTGTTTAATCATAGGGGGCAGGGGTCTTCTAGGAAAGCACCACTCACTTCACAGTTGTTAATTTCAGACTTGGATAGGGTACTTGTAAAAAATAATGATTATGACATTTTTGATCTATGAATTGTTCAAGGGCTTCAATTTCTGGGTTGGAAGATGTTGATACCTACAGCCTAGAAATTTCTGTTTGCAGGGTCTGTAATAATATAGACCTATCACAGATGAAGTCAACAATCTGCTTACCCCATCCAAACACCTGACAAGTACTACAGAAATTGTTAGGGGCTTCCATAGTCACTATAATGATTGTTACAGCTGTATAGTACCTTATACTAACTTAGTTTAGGCTTACCATTTGTTTTTGTGATAACACACTATCGTGGCCCTGATCCCCTACTTCCCCTGCAGACACAGCTGACACATGCAGATGTGCATGCCTCTGCACGCGTCTCCATGCACGGCCCTGCACATGCTCTCCCCGCACACTAGCATGGGTCAGAAGTAGTGCCTGAAACTGGAAGCATCTGTATGCCTTCCAGTTTCACACTAGGGTTCAGCACTACAGAATATACTGTTAAAATACAAGTAAAACTGGCTAATAAGCCTGAGCAAGCAAACAAAATGTTTTAGGGAAAGGATAGCCTGCTGATATCAGTAGATGTTCTCCCGAACTGAAATACAACAAATTCAGGACCAGGGTACACTAGGGAGATCCACCAATATCCCAGAAATCTTCACTGTCCCCACCAAAAAAGTAAGCAGAGCAGGAGGATACCCAGTCCTGACAATAATTCCCTATATATAAATGTTAGGTCACAGTTTATAATAACATTCAAGGTTTATAGCATACAGTGCATTTGGATAATGCCTCTCACCAGAGGCTCGCAGAGACAGAATTTCTTTTCGTGTTTTACAAAAAACATTTGACGATGATCATAAATGACTGCTTTTCTAACTTCAGTAGGTAAGCCATAATTTGTGAATGGATGCTACAATGTTTGATGGATGGGGGTGTTTGATCCTATGTCTCCTGACCCATACATTATAAAAGCTAATGTATGGGGGTTTGATTAGTAATCTCACTGAATCCACTTCTCAAGGTTACCATGACAAATTTGTAAATCTCTCGAGCTGCACTCTCGAGGTTTACAGTTGTCTTTGTCACCTCTCAAAGCCATGACAGTGTGTTTACTAATCCAGCCCCATACATTATCCTCTATATAATCTCTATCATAGACTATGGGCTAATTGTTTACAGTGCTGCAACAGTTACAGCTCTAAAAAGGGTCAGACCCACAGTCAACAAGTCTTGTAGGCTTGCCCTGTAGACACACACTCACTCACACCTGCAAACTTTACTCCAAGTCTAAGTTGTTTAATCTTCAGGGGATGATTAAACACCAGACCTGCCTGCTAGGGGAAAAAAGCTCTCCCTTGGTCTAACTCCTCAACCCATTACAGAACTCCTTAAACCTGCATCTAACTCATACCAGACCAGAGGAAAAACACAAAATGTTCTACATATCTCTTTCCATCACACGGCACTTGCACAGAGATCCTACACTTACAAGGCACCCCTCTGGCTCAATGAACTACCCACAGAAGTAATAAATGTGCCTATGCTCAGAACTTTCAAGAAATCACTACTCAAACACCTGACAGTACTCAGCTCCTGTAACTGCAGGTTCTAACTTCCTGCCACCCACCTTCTGTCTCTCCAATCCCTGATCACCCTGCCACCTATTCATCTTTCTCCTTTTTCTCAGTCCTTCCCCTATATCCTGTTACCCCCTCATATTTTCCTCTCTTCTCAACCCTCACTCCTTCTGTCACTACTCATTCCATCCCCCTTGCAATTTTCTCCTCTCTCACATCCTCTTTCAATGCCCCTTGCTCACCCTCCCCAATAATCACTGACAAGGACACTTCTGTCTTCACTATGTTGTTTCTACCCCTACCCCTACCCCCAGCCCTCTCCCCCTTTACCCATTGTCTAAGTCAATCCTGACTGCTCTACTATCTGCCCTCTCCACCTCTCCTCAACACACACGTCCTGAGACCCCTGCACTCATAGCTTATCAAAACTGTCATAAATACTGCCTGTACTTCATCGTATGAACTACTTGCTTCTTGTATATAGTACAGTTTCTTTTTGTATAGATTTTTCCTCTTTGTAAGCCTAGGATTTCCCCAACGATTATAAATCATGTGTTGTACTTGACTATGTCTATACCTTATGTTTTTTATTCTGTATTTACCAATTGTTTGAACCTTACCTGACATGGAACCTTTGTAAAAGAGCTTTTAGCTCAAAGGTGTAACTCCAAGATGACAAATAAATAAACTTCAAAGAGCCACTGCCCCTAGGATTATTTCTGTAAGGACCATGTGGGGAGGGGCAAGGAGGTAAAATTGCCAATGCATGTACAAAGCAGGGCAACCCTTGGAAACCTGGGCACAGACTTTTGTGACACCCCTTCTTATAGAACTGTTACAGGCAGGTGATAAGGGTGCCTCAGAAGCAGTGACTGAGAACAAAGGAGCTGGTAGGAGTATCAGGACTGTCTCAGGATAGCGTGATGTGATACATTTTAAGGGTCCAACCCCAGCACTATTATTCCAGTATGTATAGGGTTAGGTGCAACACCACCTGATTATCAATGTTTTGCAGTGCTTGACCTCTGACAGTAAATTGTGAATACATTGATGTATGATTATTGTAGTATTGTATATGGGGAACTGAAGGAGGCAGGTTTGCAAATATGTCTGAGGGAGTAGGTATGTGTTGCTGCTTCGGTAAAGCTGTGAATATCCCCATATACAATATAACACTTGTCACACATTGATGCATGGATGATTTATCGTCAGAGGTCAAGCCATGCAAAACAACAATAACCAGCTGGTGTTGTACCTAAACCTATGCATAGTGGACAAAAATAGCTCTGCAGTTGCACCCCTAAAATGTAACACATCACACTTCAACAACAAAACCAGTCAATGTACACTATATCAATTAAAGCACTATATTTCTTGAAGGAATTCTGTAACAAAAGAACAAAAAAAAACTAAAACTTTGTTTTATGTTAATTCACAGCAGCCATGTTGGCTCTGACCAGAATCTGTCTATTTTATGCTCTGAGATGTCATGATGTCACAAACAGCTGCATCACTGCACAATCATGTTGACTCTCACCCATAATTTTACCTTGCAGAGGTCAGATCAGTACCATTTTACCCTCTCAGTTAAACAGTCAGGGCCAGATATTCAGAACTGCACTGGAGCACAGCACAAGTCCAGTGCAGCACAAATCTGATGCACACAGGTGCAACAGGAGCAATATTCAGAGACTGCACATGCCGTAGTACACCAGCACAAACCAGCTGAATATTGTACATATGCGCAATGGCCAACTGACAGTGCGCCATGGCACAAGGAACGGTGCCCCATGGCTCAAGAAGAGGTGCGCCATGGCACACACACACACACACACACACACACACACACACACACACACACACACACTCACACAGTTACACCACAGCAGCAGAGCAATGGGGGTCACGGCACAGAGAGGGACCCATAAGCAGACCAAGGGAGGCACAGTGACAGACCACAGGAGGCCACTAGCAGCTGGGCACAGCAGGGCGTGACCAGGCGCCCATGCTCCCACCCCCGTGCACAACAGTGGCACCATAGGAAGGCACCAGGAGAAGCCAATGGCCAACTGAGGGCCACCAAGGGGAACCCCACAGGTTGCATGCCGTGCACCCCCAACACAGCCAGACCAGAGCAAGACACACCCAGAACCATGCAGCCATGCACACACACCCCCACAACACACCCCTGACAGGCCACCCATGGGCACCTTCATGACACACCCACTGACCAAGAGGGGGCACCACCACAGTGGGACACACCACGGCACACAGTAGGGATGCACATTAGCACAACAGGCACCCCAACACATGCACACTACACAGACAGGCACTGAGCCACTGCAGCATGGTGCCGCATGCCACCTGCAAAGCAGACACAGACACAGACAGGTAGGGGAAAACAATGTATTGAGGAACAGAACAGCCAACTATGTAAAAATATATGGGGGAGAGAAGGCATAGGACTAAGATGGATGGGGACAGGGAATAGAGACTGTACAGTGGGAAGGGGGACTGGTAGGAGAGGAACAGCAGAGGACATGGGATGGTAGGGTGTCCATCAGCAGTGGCCACACTGTGCTGCCTTGTGTCTTCCATGAAGTCCATCAGTGAACACTCACAGGTGGATCTGTATCACCACCTCCATTGTAGTAGGCATTATCAAAATCAACTGCCACAATAGCCGGCAATACAGCAGCATCCTCCCCCACCTATGGACACTTAGGAGAAGGAACAGGACAGGCCATCAGTGCAGCGACCCTCAGAACCATGCCCAACCACTGTGCGAATTGGGCAGTGGGAACATACAACCACAGAGGGCCTGCCCAGGCCACCTGCAGGGGGATGGACCTACACCTGCCAACAATGTGGAACACCACTACAGTGCACATCGGTAGGACCTGCCACACATTCGCCACCTGACTGCACAGTGCCAGTCATGTGGCACAGTGCCCATGCAGCACCACAGCACTGACACTGGTGGCCAGGCACACACCCAACCCACCAACAGCTGGCACACCTGTACAATGGATGCACCACTGTGGTGGGCACCAAGCACAGTGCAACACACCCAGCCCCACAGCACACAGCACAGGCAGCCATGTCCAGACCCATGCCCCCACCAATCCCCAATAGACATGTGGAGGCTCATGCCAGTGCCTACTTGCTCTCGGTGGCCCCACAGGTGCTGGGGCCACTCTGGTGCCACCTCCTGGTCCTGCAGCCACCTGCTGCCCTGCTGTGGTGGCCACCGCAGCTCTCCTCTGATTTTCAGGGACTGGGACTAGAAAAAGGATAGGGACACATCAGTACACAGCCACTGGAAAGTATCCCCCCAGCACAGTGTGGTTCTCTGCCTGGCACTGTCCGCACAGTGACAGGGCAACGCAAGCGGCAGTGGATGATGCAGCCCCATGATGCACTGATGATAGCCTACCACCCTGTGGGACACACCAGGCAGCCCACAGTTCACCACAGTACACCACCAGGACACAGATGCATGCTGGGCCTACTCACCTGGCTGTGGCACTCGCTCATGCCTGATGCGCACTTCCAGGCATCAGGGCAGACCTGGATCCCTCCACAGGAGGTCGCCAAAGTGGTGCCGGCACTGTTCACCAGTCCTGGCTACTGCAGTATGCTGCACTAGTGCAGCAGCAATGTCATCCCAAACAGCGACACAGGGCCACTGCAGTGGGGGCCTAACTGTACAGCTGTGGTGCGTGGGGCTGGACACAGGCCATGAGGTTGGTCAGCTCTACCTGTGTCCAGTTGCTCACATGGGTTGCCCTCCACTGCACCATAATGCTGCTGTGTGCTGAGGTACAAAATGGTGCCCATAGCTGAACGTGGCAGTAGCATACGCCAGATGCGCGGTCCAAGGGGCTATGTGCTGTGCATGCCAATCACACAATGGTGTGGATGCATGACATGGGCATGGCTGGGGGGCATGTGTGCAGCTTGATCAGGGTAAGAGGTCACTGCAGGGGTCAGGGGGTCAGGGCCTGCCACACACAGTGTGCCGACTGTGCAATAGCAGATATGGCACACACACTGCGCCTTGACCACTATTATGCAGTCGCACGCTGTGCACAGTAGATGGTGGAGCACCACATAGAGCATGCACACAGCACCACTGTGCACTGTGCATGGGGGCATAATGCACCACGGTGTGCTCCAGCACATCCAACTGACTTGCTCTGGAACACCTTCACTGCGCATGGCTCAAATTCGCGATATTCAGCCACCAAATGCTATAATGAGCTCATCAGCCAATGTGTGGCACAATGGGGGAATTAGCATAGCATTACCATAGTGCAAAAGTACATTTGCATATGATGCACCATAAAAATGCCATGGATCGGCACAGGCCATGGACCTGTGAGGTGAGTTGCACATGCTGCAGGAGCACACTGAGCACAGATGGCACAGCATGGGAGAGGGCACTGGGAGCTGCAGGCACTGACTAACTGTGTTGTCCATCACCACAGAAAGCTACATGTTGGGACCTGAGGAGGTTGGGGAGCATGGGCCTGCCCGCAAGCGCATGCCCAACTTCACAAAAGCAGAGACAGATGCCCTGTTCGAGACTTGCCTCAACAGGGATCCACTCCTGAACAGTGCCACAGGCACACCACAGGCCAGGGCTGGGCCTCGGTGGAGGTGGCCGACTGCATCAACCAGCAGGGCAGCCACCAGCGGTCAGTGCAGGAGTGCTGCAAGAAGGTGGGCACTGACAGAAGGTGGATTAAAGAGAAGGTGGTGGCCATCCATGCAGCCTGGACTGCCAGTGGAGGGGGCCTGATGATGCACCATAGCTAATGGTGCAGGAGGAGCTGGTGGCAGCCACCATGCACTACAGCACCATGGAGGGTGTGCCTGGTGGTGGATTCCAGACAGGTGGCAGCCCATCCCTGAATGGTATGTATGGTGGCATCATACAGCTTGCTGTGGCATGATGATGGGTGGGGGGGCACATGTGGCCACTGTTTCACTAACTCACCCTTTTTGTCTTACTGCACCAGCACACCTGTAGGAGGAGGATGGGGCACTGGCAGCAGCCGTGGAGGTTGGTACAGTTCCAGACGACCAGCTGTCCACCTACATGGGCATCCAGGGGCCTGAGAGGCCACAGCACACCACCACTGTCTGGCCTGATGTCCTGGGCATGAGGTCATATGAGGCCCTGGATGTGATCCTACAGTATGCCAGACATGGTGTCATGTGTTGGAGACACAGGTCAGAGCGGGATCTGACACTGATGATGACCTCATGAGCCTGGGCAGCATGGTTGGTGTAGTAGGGGAGACACCCATACTGGGCATGGGCTGTGTGCCCAGCGGCCTATCGGCAGAGGACCAGCTGCCTGCCTCTACTATGGCTGCCATCATGTGCACTGCCACAGAGGTTCTGTGTGGTGGTGGTGGTGCGGCTGCACAAGTGCTGGGCATGGGGCTGCGACTGGAAGGGGCAGCAGGCCACTGGTGCCACAGGGCAGCTGGACACAGGTGCCACCACCGGGGTTCCAGGTAGGGACACACCCCAAGAGGACCCCACTGTGCAGCATCCACCAGAGAGGGGGGGCTGTGCAGTGTGGCCAGTCACCAATGGAGGGTCGATGTCCCGTTCAGATTTCCCAGGATGCCAACCCAACGGCTGAGCACACCCATTTGCTTTTTGGCCTCCATTGAGCAACATGTGCAGGTCACTGCTGGGCTGCGTGCACTGCATGTGGAGGTACAGCAGCTGGCTGACCAGTGCAAGATGGGCATAGTGCAACTCCTGGTGGGGATACAGCACATGCAGAAGGCCTCAAAGGCATCCATGGAGTGCATTGCACAGAAGGTCTCGGAATGCTTTGCGGTGCTGGCTGCTACAGGGCATGGCCAGCCACTGCGGACACCACACAGTGCATCATCCGCCCCATGTTCCCAGCATCAAGTAACACCATCACTGTCGATGCCGTGCTCTGCTGTTGGTATCCCAGGCGTGCCTGGGGTGGGTCTGTTCAGACACCTACGCACCCCTGCACGGACCCGGTCACAGTCCCATTGGTCGACCCCTGGGGGGGCATTGCAAACACCACCTGTTGCTGGTGAGCAGCCTGTGGCTGCCGATCGGCCCCAGCACAGCCACCCCTGTGACCGTGGTGGTCAGAGATCTGTGTGGTGGCCCTGAAGTGTGGCCCACCATGTCCCCAGTCTGCTGATGCTGCCTGGTGCATGCACTGGTGGTATGTGCAGTGCATACCACAGGCATGTGTGCATGTACATACCACAGGCATGGTGCCTGTGTGTAGTGCCACATGCCGCCTGTGTGCATGCATGCCTGGTTGATGGCCCATGTGGCGTGGGCATGATGAGGGCTGTCCTGCAGTGGATGATCCTGTGCACTGGTGCTATGCTTCTGATCCATGCCACATGCCAATGCCAGGGCATATGGGAGTGTGTGTGTGTGTATGGGAGTGTGTGTGTGTGCGTGTGTGTGCATGCAAGTGCATTGCTGTGTGCAGTTGCGTGTGGTGGGGTGCCACCATCCCTGTGTCCCTGCTCCACACCTCTGTGTGTGCATGCCAATTGCCATGCTCGCCCCTGCCGGTGTGTTGTGCCTGTGTGTGTGTGGCTCATGCTATGTATGGTGCCACCTACCTTGGTGCACCACAGTGCTCCTGCATGATGGTGTTGTGGTGTTGTTGGTCCTGCCTCATCAGCCTTGGATCGCTTCACCCTGGGGGGGCTGTCCATCACCCTTTGGCACATTGCCTTCATCATCCCCACTACTGTCCCCCTTATCAGCCTCGACAGCTATTCCACGGTCAATGGTCATGTTGTGCTGTATGCAGCAGGCCAGGAATAGGCCACAGGCTATTGAGGAGCTGTACTGTAGGGTTCTGCCAGACCTGTCCAGGCAACAGAAGCATGCCTGCAACATTCAAAATACATGCTCTATGATGTTCCATGCCCTGGCTTGTGCCTCGTTGTAGCGTTCCTTGGATGGGGATGATGTGTGCCAGTAGGGGGTGAGCAGCCAGGGCCCAATGGGTAGGTAATGTCACCTGTGTGGATAGGGACATGATTAGATCTCTGCCTGCCCTTGCTGTGCCCCTTGCCTGCTCAGGCACCCTCACCTGCATGCCCACCCTGCCTGCCCCGTTCCATTGCCTGCCCTACCCATCACCCTTTGCCAGTCCGATACGTACCCACTAGGTGGCGTGTGGGGATGTCTGCACATTTGAATCTGGGGCACAACGTGGAGCTGTGCCAGATGAATGAATCATGTGCACTTCCAGGGTGTGTGGCACAGACATTGGTGATGCACCCCGTGGCATCGCACACCACCTGGCAGTTGATGCTCGGGCTTCCCTTCCAGTTTATGTACACAAGGTCCTAAGGGCCAGGTGGCATGTAGATGCCCACATGGGTGCAGTCAATGGTCCCAAGCATGCCAGGCATATGTGCTACCCTGTGATAGTCCTGTATGGCTGCTGTACACTCTGCTTGTGTGCTGGGGAAATGGATGTATTCTGAAGCACATAGCAGTAGGGCATTGAGGAACTGTGTGAAGAGGCATGAGGTGGCTGACTGGGTTATGCCTGTGGTGTCCCCTGTTGGTCTCTGGAAGGTGCCCATGGTGAGCAGGCACATGACTGCTGTGACTTTCATCTCCACTGACATTGCATGGCACCATCTAGTGGGTGCCTGCATCTCCTCACTGCTCAGCTTGCAGAGCTGCCTCAAAATTGCCCTATTCAGGAAGTACTGGTCCATTACCTCTGTGTCAGTGAAGTTCTCAAATGTGGTGCAGGCATGGTACCACCTGTGTCAGGCATACCACCGACGGGCCCTTCCTCGACAACGTTGCTGTTCTGCTTGCCACCTCACACCCCTCATTATGGCCTCCATCATATATGGTGTACTGTCCATGGCCCCTGTTGTCTCATCACCTCCTGGGCAATTGGCTGCAGGTGGGTGTGTGACACCCTGATGCATTGCCTGGCACTGTGCCTGCCACTCCCTCTCACTCCCACTGCCCCTTCTCCCTTTCCAGTGCCACCTGTGTCACACTTCCTCTGTGGCTGCCTCTGTCTGTCTCTGTCCTTCTTTCCTTCCTTATGACTTTCACTCTTTCTTTCCTTCTTTCTGTCTTTCTTTGGTTTGGATGTCTCTCTCAGTCTCTCTCTCTCTCTCTCTCTCTCTCTATGTCTCCTTCTGTCACACTCACTTTCTCTCCCCCGTTCCCTCTCTCACCTGGTGCAAGTGCTGTCTGTATGCTTGCGCCTGTTTTTTTACAGGCTCATGTCTGCTCGGTGCATCTTGGATTTGCTCCTCACATGCACCATGGTTCCATGGTTTGATATTACACTGTGCTGGATATGCATGGGCACGCTACCTGCCGTTGCGCAAGCATTCTTTATCATTGCGCATTGGCACACTGGTACTTGTGCTGTCCTTTAGCTCCCATTGAATATGGCTCCATGGCACAGTTCCGTACTTGCACTGTCACAATACAGTTGCACCATGTGCAACTGCTTTGAGTACCCCAGCCTCAGTGTAAAAGTAACCTCTTCACGTATTTCATTGCCTTCAGATTAGGATTATACATGATACATTGGGTCACATTCCCATAGCTGGGGGAACTGTTATGTTAGATAGTATTGCGCTTCTATTAAAACAAACTGTTATGAAAATACTTTATTTTTAAATTATCCCACATTCCATCACAACAAAACTGTTCTGTAGTAAAGGGAGCATTCATGCTCAGTGGCCCTCGTACTTTGAAAGTCTATGGCAATCTGTTCTAAATTAGCTATTGGGCTTCCCAAACTATATGCAGCCATACCCCTCAACTGTCCCTGATTTTCAGGGATGTCCCTGATTTTGCATTACAAATTCCTTCTGTTCTTCTTAAGTTTGGCATTTTTGCCACTGAAGAGTAAAGGTCTGAATCATAAACTCATACCAGACAATGGTTTTATAGTTTAGTTCTTCATTAGAAAATGTTTTTAGCCCTAAACCACTTTTTGTAACAGCTTCATGAACTGATACTAGCCTTTTTATGTTCGCCATGTGCATGAGCATGCTGTGAACATTTTGATGTGGTAGTTAGGTTTTGAGAGGTGAGGCCCTGTCCCTACCGTGTCATAATGCCATACGCTGAATAGCATACGACATTAGTGCTAACCCATAATAGTGCTGTACGAGAGAGCGAGTGGTGCAATACCATGAATACTGCTGTACACAGTATTGCACCTTCGCACTATCCCAGGAAGAGGATAAGACCTCTGCTGGGACAGGGTTCCACTGAACAGCTGCCGTGGCTGAATGAACAGAGCCATTGTAGCAAAGAACCAAGGTACTGCATCTGGGACCGGGTTTGATTCCCAGTCCCAGAACATTTTATTTTTTTTCTGACTTTGTGCAATTTCGGGATTAACCCCCCCCCCCCGAGTTAAAAATCATTATTGGAGGAGTTGAGGCTGTCATAACAGGTAATGTGGGGAGTGGAGCCCCCGGCACAAAAAAAAGAAATCATGCCAGATGCACAAATCACTCTGTATTGGCAGCATGATTATTACATGTGGCATAATGTCTTGCGACATTATGACCCCTTGTCGGCACTGTCGTCCAATGCAGAGCAGTGTTTTAGGGGAATGACAGTGTTATAACAATCAACAGGTGGGCTGCCTATGACAGAGCTTTATCTTGCTGGGTGGAGATGGCATGAACTTGAAAAGAAACAGCTGACCCACTCATGGGTCAGCTCTTCCCTTTCATCTACACCACCCAGAAAGCAAGCTGATCCATCGTCTTTCAGCTTGGAATGGCAGGAATGTGAAACATGCAGGGACTCCTCATGGCAGCTGTAACAAGAAACCATCCATTGATGTCTGTTACTGGTACTGCTGCCCTGTAACTGTCTCCCTCACCTGACCCTCCCTCTCAGCACCTCCCCCCAAACATAACACTGACACTGGAAACACCCAATCCCCCAGTGTTGCCGCCTTGTAAGCGAAACCTCGGTCCACTACCTCACCATTCCCAGTACGCGGTCACATCCTGTAACTGTCCCGCCCACCCCAACACTCCCCCTCAGCAGCCACCACCCTACCCTCCCAAACATAACACTGACACTGGGGGTGCCCAATTCCCCAGTGTTGTGACCTGAAATAAAGAAAACCTTCACTTGCATTTTTTTTTACACTGACACGGGGGTGTGTTCTGGATTAGGGTATCTTTTTTTTATAGAATCTGTGTTCCTAAATGACATAATTCCTTCCAGAATAGTTGAAGCACGGAGTAGGACCATAAAATATGGTAACGGTCTCCTTCATTTATTATTAAAGGAATAATGCCCGACAGGGTGGGTGTTATGCTGGGATAACATCCCACCTTGGGTGGTTGGGCCCCAGGCCAATGGCCGAGGGCGTCCAACACCCAAGGCGGGATGTTATCCCAGCATAACACCCACCCTGGAGGGCATTATTCCTATTATACAATGGCTTGGGAGTCAGAGAAGAAAGAAAAAGATGAAAACGTTTATTTAAAAAGTATATTTTTTAGTGTTTTTTGTAAAGCGTAGGTTTACTTTTTTAAGAAATAGATCCTGTTTCTTCTTTTGGCCAGCAGGTGGAGCTCCTGTATGGTAACTGTGGTTCTACAATGGTAAGTCCTTACAAAAATTTTGGTGTTGGCTCCTGTCTTTCGTGCCAGCTGAAACTCAAATGATTCTCTGCTCACCCCAACATACCTGTGTGTTTTATTTGATTTGACCTGTATCGGCATTTGTTTCTGTTCTGTGGTCAGCTGTGTTGACAGCAGTATTTACTTCCTGGTTCCCCTACTGACACTCCATTGACTCGTTTCTTTTGGGGTTGCCGCCAACCTAGGAACAGAATGCTGCTGATCCACGCGCACAGTTGCCGACTGGATTTTTAATTTCATTTCAGTTTTATTTTCTTCCGGTAGTTTTGTGGCATTTATGATGTGTACCGGGAGAAACCTAAGGACAACATCGAAAGTGGTAGGTGCGAGGGAGGTAAGGGTTCTGGCCGCGCCTGTTAGCTTGAGAAGCCGCTGTGTAAAGAAAAAAAACTTGCTTTGTTTTAACGGTTTAAAGTTTAAATTATGGCGAGTGAAAGAGTTGTGCTGCATTTATAGAAGCTCGCTGCTGACTACGGGTCAGATTATAAAAGTCACTAGTAGCATGGAATCAGTAGAGTGCACTGATTTTTTTAAGTGGTTTGGTCATTTTCTGTACTGGGACTACAGCCGGGATGTTATGCTGGGATAACATCCCGGGTCCAGTCTGAGTTTGACCAATCAGGAGCCAGGATTCTTTCTTGCCATTGTATAATTATTTATTATACACAATATCTTTTAGGCAGAGCCAGTTTTAAAGGGTCTAGGGTCATACAACAGCTTAGTATAGATACATGTATATTACATATCTGCATTGGTGTTTGACATGTTTATAGGTTGCACAGTCAGATAACATACTGTAGAGTCACAGAAAACAGCTTAGAGTAGTTACAGGTATTTTACATATTTACAGCAATGTTATGGCAGTGGTACAGTGTAAAACAATACAGATGTGAATAACACTTTTACATAACAGTGAACTTCAGAATGACACTTTTGTATAATGGCACACTTCAGCTTATTGGGTAAGAAACAGCAGAGTATCATAACATAGGAGTACAGGCTACTAATGGGTGGGAGGCTAAGGAATTCAGTGGGCTGGTCTGTGATAGCAGCCACAGTGATTCAGAGAGGTAAGGGAGGTTAGAAGCTTGGACTTAAAGTTGGAGAGAGAGCTAGTGGTTTTGAGTGATGGGTATGTGAGTTCTATAGCTTAGGGAAGCTGAATTTGAAGCATGCCTGACCCAGGGAGGTTTTCCTATGTGGGAGCACCTTGGAGTCATGTTGTACACTTTTAGGTGTGTACCTGGAGGCAACAGGGTTCAGGAGTGACAGGAAACAAGGGGACAAAAGACTAAGCAAGGCTTTTTTGCCTGTGACAAGAGTAGCACACTGCAGCCTGGAGTCAAGATTAAGCCACCTTAGGCTGCTATACAGGCATCTTGTATAGCAACCTAAGGTGGCTCAATCTTGACTCCAGGCTGGGAGTCCCATTTTTGGTTGGGAGCATAGCAGAAGGCTCTACTAATTAAGCCTCAGACTCTGTCAAGCACTTTGCTACAGGCAGAACCATAGATCACTAGTCCATAATCTATGAGACTAATGATGTAGCTTCTGGCAAGCTGCTGTTTAACACCAGGGAAGAATGCATGTTTGTGCCTATAGAGCAAGCCTAGTCTGGTGTCAGATGCCTTAACTAGTGTGTCCACATGAACTGAGTTGGTTAGGACCAAGTCAAAGGTTATCAACAGGCATTTTTTTCAAATTGGACAAACTTTATTGAAGTTTAGCACAATACATTAAACAATATTACAAATAAAATAAATTCAAGTGAAATAAAACAAATAACCCCGTATCCCAACTGCCCAAACACAATCCCATGTGAGTGATGACACAGTGAATTCAGCCTAGACCCTAAAATACAATATGTATATATATCAAGTATAGTAAGGAAAATAGCTTGAGGAAGGGAAAAAAGAACAAGGAAAGGAGCAGACCAATTACAACTTAAGAATAAACTTAGACAATTTACCCCATTTAGATTCTTAGCTTTGTAAGTTATGATTCATACTAGCAATAAATCATTCAGCTCTTAAGTTAAAGAGAATCTCATTCCTCCATTCAAACAGGGATGGGGTTTGGTCATCTTTCCAAAGTCTCAGTATTACATTTTTAGCAGATAAAGCAATCATTGAAATTACATTTTTTTCACTCAGTGAAAGAACTTTGGTCATATCTCCAACAAGACAGATATCTGGAATAAAATAATTACCAAGACCAAGTCTGATTTTTGTTTTAATATACTCCCAGAAAGAAATAATCAAAGAGCAATTCCAAAATATGTAAAAGGGAACCTTCTTCTAAGTCACATCTGAAATCGTGGTTTTATTGCAATAGCCCAGATGTGTGTATGTAATTCCCCAAAGTTGGGACATCCCAGCAATAGACATTCAATAAAAAGATTAGGGGTTTACAGGTGCCCAGGGTGCCTGCCTTAGGTATAGACTGCAGGGCAAAGGTAAGAAGGGGCCCCTCAGAAGTTGATTCACATCCCTGTACAGTATAAAAACACTCTGATTAATAAAGAAAGTGCCCTGTGCACTCAAACCTGGTGAAAAAAACAGAATTCAGGTAGCTTCAGTAACAATGGCCTGGATGGAATGCTGTGCTGAACTGCTCATGCACAGTATTCCACTCCAGCCACTCTAGAACCTTGGGGGGGTTTAAGTTTAAAAACATATTGTTCAGTTAGTTAGTTGTTCCCGGGCAGAGGTTGAGGAGACAGGACACAGAAGTCAAGGGACAGGCTAGGGCTTACCTTGTGTTGAAGACATCCCTCTGGGTTTGCTGTGGTCCTGTGCTGCCTCCTTTGCCTGAAGACTCCTTGTTCTGTTTTGTTCTGTGGTCAGTGGTGCCATTGGGGCACCACGAAGAAGTAAAATGGCCATTTGCCTTGCATTGGGCTTAAGAGCCCTGTTGTTTTATTATTTGAATCCCCCCCCCCATTTAAAGCTTCATTTCAGTCCCACATCGGTGGCATTGAAGAGCCCATCGTGCCCTAGTTGCTGTCGGCCGTCTGAGGTCCCTACAGTCTGTCCCTCGCTCTGCCTGCCATTATTTCACTCCCTCACTCTGCCAGCAAGACCTCCCACTTCCCATCTGCTCTCTCTGGTCCCGCTGTGAGTGGTGAGTCGGTGACAGCACGCAGATTTGTCCTGTTCACCCCACAAAACAAAGATTGTATATTTTTTTATCTCATTCTTTAGCACATAAGACACAGAAGAGGAGCGGCTTAACGCCGCCAAGGAATCGGGTCACAAGGACCCCTAATTAACAGTCAGTGGGGAGGCGGGGTAGCGACACCCACAGGAGGGGCCAGCAATTCAAGGCCAGTTCAAGGCCTATTAAATATTAACATGGGGGAGGGATTAAAGGCAGCGATCTGCAGAAAGAGTGACAGTTCTTAGAGAGCCTTCCAAATTAAAGGGGCCACACAGTTAAAAGGGCAAGTCAGGCCCAAATTAAAGGGAATAGGTCTTCTCAGGCCAAGTGTTGAAGGGGCTATTTGGCCAAATATGAAGAGGGCTATTAGGCCCACAGTAAAGGTGGCAATTCAGGTCCATTTCTGTTAGGGTACCATGCCCCATTATAAAGCAGGGCACCAGGCCCAGCTGTAAGAGAGCATTTAGGTCCACAGTCTAGAGGGCTTCAGGCCCATTTTTGTTAGTGCATCGGGCCCAGTTTTAAAAGGGCTATTTGGCCCACAGAATAGAGGGCACCAGGCCCATTTCAAAGGGCACCTGGCCCAGTTTTAAAAAGGGTGAGTAGGCCCACAACTAAGTGTAGGGCATCAGGCCCAAGGTAAATGTAGGGCATTAGGCCTGAGGTAAAGCAGGGTCCTAGGGATTCCCCGGCCTAGTGTAATATGGCAAGCCAGACTAGTGGTTGTAAGGGTGGCGTCGCCCTAGTGTAATAAGGCAAGCCAGCCTAGTGATAGTAAGGTAGGCTCCGGCCTAGTGTATTAGGGCAACCCAACCTAGTGGTAGTAAGGGCAGACCCAGCCTAGTGGATTAGGGCAAGCCAGCCTAGTAGTAGTAAGGGCAGCCTCAGCCTAGTGGATTAGGGCAGTCCAGCCTAGTTGTAGTAAGGGCAGCCCCAGCCTAGCTGATTACGGCAATCCATTGTAGCGACAGTAAGTAGGGTATATAGGCCCTTTAGCAGATAAGGCATTTAGGCCTGTAGTGTCCAGGGCAATTAGCATAAGGGCATCTTTAGCAAAGTGTTCAGGGGTAGCCAGATCTTTTTCGGGAAGACCCTACATTTAGGAAAAGGGGTCCATCCAAGGGTGCTCAATTTACACATATTGTAAAGCTCTGCAACAACTGTGCTGTTCATACATCTGTTATTGCTAAAGTACTTGAAAGACTGTGAACTTGCTAGGAAGCACCAAGACTGTATTGTATAAGGACTGTGGTTATTTGCCCCTGGTTATCTGAACTATTGCTCTAAGCATCTGAAATATTGCTCTAAGCGTCTGAACTATTGCCCTAAGCATCTGAACTTTTGCCCTAAGCATCTGAAATTATTGTCCTATGCATCTGGACAGTTGCCCCACCTGTAACCATTACTCATAAATTTAGACTTTGCCCTTCACCTGGCAAATTATCAGATCATTCCACAGTCCTCTTGGCATTGCGTGAAGGTGCATCATTCAGCCACATTGTTACCAGTGTATGGGGACAGTCTCAATCTTCTACCACACTGCAGTCACTTTGTACTCAGAATTAGTCTCTAACCAGAAGAGGACGTCTTCTCAGCATTCTTCACCCAAGTGGGATCATCCATCAGATCATCTCCTCCGTCTGTGTCGTCTGCGGAAGTTGAGTCCGTCGCCATTCTTACAAGTCGCAAGTCATACCTGCTGTTTCTTGTTTTCACAGCTCGAAGGTACGTCCATCGAAGCACATCACGACAGCCGTGCCAGTGTCATTTTGTATCATTCCTGATCCAGATGTCCCGAAGTTGGTCACCCTCCACAGAATAGTGTGCTCATCCTGGAGAACCTGGTCTGTGCCCCTGGTCGTTGCTGAAAGTTGAGTCAGTTGAAGCACAGTGCGGGACGTGTCCACTGTTTCTTTATTTTTGTTCTAGTTTCTGGTGACAAGATTGCAGAATCAACCATCCTCTCTACAGATTCTTCTGGTTCCTGGTCCTATCAGAGATCCTTCAGAGTTTAGCTGGCCCTTGGAGTGCTGCAGCATCATTCAGGTCGTGGTAATCCTCGAGTGGATTCGTCACCATGCAGGTCCTGATTTCTCCTCGTCCTTGGTGACCCTGGAAATGGGTTTTGGCAAAGGAACCATTTGTTTTCAGTTTGGAATCTGACAGCCCGTAAGTCTGTTATTTCAGGAACCAGTTGCTCTGGTTCTTTTATTCTGGTAGCCTTGGAGAGAGTGGGCTTTTGCCAAAGAATCATATTGTCTGTTTAACAAACCTCTTACCAACCAATGGCCTTTACAAGGTCCCTGCTGGGAATTGTGTTAGCATCTACTATTTCGTTTGCTTCCTCTTCGTAGCTACTATCATAGACCGACAGTGTACATTAAGATGTCAGACCTCTGGACTCCTGTAACATTTGGACTTTGGTAGAATTGTGTAGTTATAGCTAAACCAAATACTGTTATGGGTAGTGTATATCATCTGATCTTTACCAAAGCTTAGTGATAGGAATAAGAATTGTAGAATAATTATAGAAGTATAGTGGCAATGGGCCTAAGTATTTATTCTATTCTGGTTTGAAGTAGTTTTGGCAGTCATTGATAAAGTATTCTGTTTTATTTACTGCCTTTTGTTTTGGAAGACTTCTCCTTCTCTTGTGACTGTGTCTCCCTACCCACTGGTACAAAATAAATGCCCTGCGGGCACTGAATCTCTAAGATGACTCCTGCCTCTCCTTGTCTCTGTAACAGTTATCTTATCCACAATAATTCGGACCTTGGTGTCTCACTCATCTCTTTTCACCATCTTTAGAGCAGAGTACCAGAGAGCACCTCCAGACCATCACATAGCAAAATATTTGGTGTAGTCAGCAGGATACAGATAATTATTTATCCAAGGAGTCCAAAGTTGGAGTTGCCTAGTAAGACGCACAGGTGGAGCCGGGGTGTAATAGTGTATTGTCTGAGGGAGACAGAGAGTTGGTTGGAGGAGACCAAGATGGGCCTTGAGGGAGTATTCTACCATCTCCCTTAACCATGCCATATTACTTCAGAGTGCCAAGGCTTCCACAGTTTTCTGGAGAAAAGGATGCAAATAAAACCAGTAATCTAGGGGAGTTCCATTCAAAGATACAGGCTATGTTTAGGCTATATCAGATCCTCGAGCAACAGAAGGTTGAAATCTTAATCAGGCAACTAAAAGGAACTGCTCACCGAGTGGTTTAATCCTGGCTGAATGGAGCAAAAGTCACAGTGGAACAGATTTTACAGAGGCTGCAACAAATAATTGAGGCTAGAACTGTATCTGACCTCAAAATTAAGTTAGTTTCTCACACCCAGAATCCCCAAGAGACCCTGAGAGGGAGTTTGCATTGAGTCTGCAGGAGCTATTGCGAGCTATAGAGAGGGCAGACATGGCAGAGGTCTGTGATGCAGACCGAGTGCTAGTAGAAAAGTTTGTTGAAGAGGTGCAAAGTGAAGCCCTGAGGAGAGAGTTCTGCAGGCTACACTTGAAAAACCCTGAGGTCGCTTTCCTAGACTTGAAGGAGAAAGCCATTTGGTATTTGGTTAGGGACACTCCAGAGACGAAGCTCAGGTATATCCACAAATGGCAGCCTCAGTGGGAACTCAATGGCCTGCATACCCTATAAAAGGATGGAAGGAAGACAACTCATGGAAATCGAGAGTCCTGCTAGATGAAATGTCATTACAGAGATTGAAGCACGGAAGAGAAGCTGTTGCATACCGAAGCCGATGTTCAGAGCATGAACAGATGTGTAGACCAAGGACCAAGGATATAGACACCGATCTGTTCTGTGTTGGCCTGCACCAGTCAACACTCAGAGCTGACCGAGCAGATTGCCACCCTGACCCACCAGATGGCAGAGATGTGCAAGGAAATGCAAAGCTTAAAAGCAGGATGGAATAACGAGAGATGCTTTAATCAGCCAGGAAAAGAAAGAAAGGGGAATGATCAAATTAATCATCCAAGAAGGAGTGAAGGGAGGCACTCCATGGATCAGTTTGATGGCCAAGGAAGGCCCATATGTCATCAGTGTGGTATTAGTGGTCATATAGAATGAAGATGTGGTCAGCCAGCAGATAACACCCTGAATTTAAACAGAAATTCTTCGGGGATGAGGACCGACCCTCAAAGAGCAGTCGATAAGGTCCAGCAGTCCCATTAGAACAGTCATGTTTCATTGGCAGAAGTACAATGATACCAGTCAAGATAGACGGCATTGAGCGAATGGCATTGTTAGACACCAGATCACAGGTTACTACATTGCAAGGATGACAGTTCCGGAGATACTTGACACCCGATGATCTTAAGCCACATCCTAGATCATGGGTGAAGTTAATAGCAAGCAATGGTGATGAAGTACCATATCTAGGATATCTAGAAGCTGATGTCCAACTGGGAAAGAAAATCCAAAGCAACACAGGCATTGTTGTTAGTGACCTAGAAAGTGATCAGCTGCCACCATTTATTTTGGGGATGAATGTTTTACAAAATTACTTTGATGAGCTAGTGCATATTCTCAACAGCAAGCCAAGCATGTACCCCAGGTGGAGAAACAGGCCCTGCAACAAACCAACTATAATCTACAATGCCACCAATGGTTTGCTAATGCTGAGGGTGAAATTGGCAAAGTAAGAGTGACATATGCCAGACCGGTAACATTGAAGCCGGGCACCAAAACCACCCTTTGGTGCAAAGCAAAGGTGGGCCTGAGGGGTCAAGGTTATGTTGCTAGCCACACTGCCTGCACAGCGGTAGGGTTACTGCTTGTGGTGCCAGCAACCCGGGTTCAGGAACAGACTTGGGCAGCTGGAGGGTCAGCCCGGGGGAGGAGGATTGAGCATCCAGTGGCCATTTTCCTCCTCTGGGAGAGAGGGGATGCATGTCCCGCAGCTCTATCGCCACCTGGGTGACCACAGGTGGAGGTGTAGTGGGACTGCATACAGAAGGTAGGGAGGGCATGGGCTGGAGACTGGAGCGCTCGCACGTCTCGACAAGCACCACCCCTAGGTTTCACTAGCACACTCACGTCCTGTGGGAGGGGACAGAAAAATCGAAAAAGGAACCTGCCATGGAGGATGGAGATGGGACCCGACTGCCCCAGATAACCCATAATGTGGCTACCATTGGATGCCACAGATGGACCCCTGATGCACACTGATGGACTGTAGGGGGTAAAAAGGGTCTTCCCCTCCTCCCCAACCGGGGGATAGGCCGAGGCAGCATGGAGGTAGGTCTGAGCAACACCACGGCAGGTACCTGGGGAGTGAATAGGGGATCACAGTCTAGGGACTCCCTGAAGAAGTTCCACCATGGCAGAGAAGAGGGCCAAAAAAAAAAGATTATGATGCTCTAATGGAACCTTACTCTAAGAACAAGGAAGAACCGATAATAGTGGCTCGGCGTATAACTACTTTAACCAGAGGTCGGATACCAGTCAGAGTACTGAATTAAGGAACTCACGAGGTGCAACTTTACAGAAACCAGCCTGTTGCCCAGATCCACACTGTGTGTTTGCAAGACATTATTGAGGCTGAGGAAGAGATAAAGATAGCACCTGAAGGAGGAATGCAAAGCGATCAGATACCAGAGTGAGCTAAAGAGATTGAGGTAGGCAATCCAAAGACCACTGTTAAGCAAAGAGCTGATGCGTTGGAAGTGGTTTTACACTGGAAGGAAGCTTTTAGCCAACACCCCTTGGATTTTGGACTAGGTCTTGGGGTACAGCATCACATCAGTACCCATGGACACCCTCCTAACAGAGAACGATTTAGACCTATCCCGACAGCCATGTACCAGCAAGTAAAAGAGATGATTAGAGAAATGGAAAAGGCTGAAGTGATCAAGGAAAGCCACAGCCCATGGGCAATGCCAATTGTTCTGGTAAAGAAGAAGGATGGTAAGATCGGATTCTGTGTGGATTACCGCAAATTAAATGCCATCACCCATAAGGATGCATATCCTTTGCCTCAGATAGAAGATTCTCTCATGGCTCTCCAATCAGCGGCCATATTCTCCACTCTGGATTTAACCAGCAGATACTGGCAAGTTCCTATAGCACCAAAGGATCAAGAGAACACAGCCTTTATTACCCCCATGGGTCTTTTTGAGTTCACGAGGATGCCTTTTGAACTGTGTAACACACCAGGAACTTTTCAAAGACTGGTTGAACATTGTCTTGGAAGCCAGAATTTTGATATTCTTTTGTTATATCTGGATGATATCATTGTATATTCAAAGACTCACGAAGATCATCTACTTCACTTGGACGAGGTGTTCCAAAGATTGATCTGATATGGTCTTAAAATAAAACCCTCTAAATGTCATCTGCTGCAAACTAAAGTGAGTTATCTGGGACACATAGTCTCCAATGAAGGAGTAACGCCAGACCCAGAGAAGACTGAAGCAGTAAAGGAATGACCTGTTCCCACTACTATTAGAGAAGTCTGAAAGTTCTTGGGATTCATGGGATATTATCAGAGATTTATCAAGAACTTCTCCAAAATTGCTGTGCTGTTACACGAACTTTTAAGAGGATCAGCAGAGGGTCGAGTCCCAAAGAATCGTCTGGTTACATGGGGAACTGAACAGTAAGAAGCATTTGATCAATTAAAGAAAGTACTAACTGAGGCTCCTATATTGCATATCCAGATTATGTGAAACCTTTTCTTTTATATACCGATGCCAGTAACAAGGGGTTGGGCACAGTACTCGCACAAGAACAGAATGGTGTAAAAAGAGTAATAGCCTATGCAAGCTGAGGGTTAAGAGGCTCTGAGCGAAATGACGCCCGCTATAGTTCTTTCAAACTTGAATTTTTAGTGCTAGTATGGGCTATCACAGAGAAATTCCAGCAATATTTGGCTGCCTCCCCTTTCACGGTTTTCATGGATAATAACCCCATGGCACACTTGAATACTGCAAAGCTAGAAGCCTCAAGTAGAGGTGGACCTCTTGTCTTGCAAATTACCAATTCTCCTTAAAATAACATTCTGGTAAAGCAAATACGAACACAGACTCCTTGTCTTGGATGCATGGACAAGAGGAAGCAGAAGTTGATGACACCTTGCTGGAAAACATAGAAATGCCACCTTTTCTGCAAGTACCAACTGGGATTGTGCAAGCATGTTGTCAAGTTGTTCCCGAGCCTGAAGTAGAAATTCAACCAGAGGTGGATGACATGATTGCAAACCAAAAGAATCTATGGGTGAAATTACAAAACCAAGATCCTATTGTCCGCCAAGTAAAAGCTCTATTTGCTGCACGGAAACACATGACCCAAAAAGAAAGAAAGAAAGAAACTGAACATAGAAGCCATGAAACTTTGGAGACACAGAACTCGTCTGGCCATAGAAGATTGCTGTTTAGTTAAAAAAAGTAGAGATCCTACTACACACATGGAATTGACTCAGATCGTAGTTCCAAAGACCAGTGCTTCCTTAGTATTAGAGGCGTACCATAATAATTCAGGACATTTTGGTCACAAGAGAACCAATGCTATTATCAGAAGAAGGTTTTACTGGATAGGAATGCGGAACGATATAATAAAGTGGTGTGAGGAATGTCCAGCCTGTAATTTAAAGCGCAGATAGAAGATTAATCAGAGAGCTCCTCTCCATCCAGTAGTTAGTAACGTGCCATTGGAACTAGTTGCTCTTGACCATTTAAAGTTAGACCCAAGCACAAATGGACACATCTATGTCGTCACCATGTTTGATCCCTTTTCTAAGTATGTGGTTGTGAGCACAGTAAAATACCTATCTGCTTGAACTACTGCTGAGACCTTCTTGAGATGTTTTGTATGACCTTTCGGATATCCTACAAAAATCCTTACAGATTAAGGAACTTCTTTTGAATCCCAACTGTTTCATGAACTTTGCACCCTGTATGGAAGCCATAAGTTGAAAACCACTGCTTACCATCCCCAAGGTAATGGACTCTGCAAAAGAATGAATCAGACTCTGCTGGAGATGCAGCGAGCCCTACCAGAGTATTAACATCCCTTCTGGCAAGCTTTGCTTCACGAGCTCACATATCTCTATAATAATACCATCCATTGCTCTACGGGTTATACACCTCATTATCTAATGTTTGGATGCCAAGGAAAACTTCTGATGGACTTAGTGTTAGAAGTACCACTGGAAGAAAGAAAAGTAAAGAAACCAGTTACAAATTGGGTCCAGGAACATAACCAAAGGTTGCAGGAAGCTGGACAAAATGTTGGCAGACACATGGAGCAAGTACGGCAAAAGCAAAAGGCAAATTATGATATCAAGGCCAAGGCTACACCATTACTTGTTGGAGAGCGAGTAATGTTAAAGAAGACCCAAAAATGCAGCAAATTGTCTTCAAAGTGGGAACCAGAACCATATTGTATTATTGAGATACCTTATCCCAAACTAACGGTATACAAGATCCAACAAGACTTAGGAAATGGTACCAAGATTGTTCACTGGAATCTCCCTAAAAGCTTGCACTTTCAGAGATGCTGTTCTCGCTAAGGATCAGAACAGTCCTACACCAAAAGAGAGGCAGGAGTCCAGAAAAGACAGAATGTTGGAATTAAAATCGCCAACCAGTTGGTGTAAAGAACCATGGATTCGCACTTTGTATGTAAACTCTCATGACCATCAAAATGGTGTACCAGTGATAGATCCAGAAATGCCAGATTTCCTAGAAGACAGTGCATTCTTAGGATGGCAGAGAAAGGGTAGATACTGTAGATGGGAGACCTGAATATGCCAGATGTTAACTGGAGCACATTTGCTGCAGCCACATCCAAGAGCAGGGCCATTCTCAATGCCCTACAGGTGGCAGGCCTCAGACAGCTAGTTTCGGAACCCACTCATGAGGGAGCAATCTTAGACCTCATACTCTCAAATTGGGGCAGTGAGAGGATCTCAGATCTAGAAGTAGGTTGCCACCTGGGAACAAGTGACCATCAAACAGTGTGGTTCATGTTAAACTCAGCTACAGAGTCAAGCCATACAAAAGTGAGGGTACTGAACTTCAGGAGAGCTGACTTTGGCAAGATGGGAGAGTGCCTCAGAAAAGCACTGGCAAACAGGCTAGAAGAAGGGGTGGAACAACAATGGGGAATCATCAAATCTGCCATCAGAGAGGCAACAAGCCTTTGTGTGAAGCAAATAAATCAAAACGAAAGAAAAAGCCACTATGGTTCTCAAAAGAAGTGGCTAGG
The DNA here is from genome assembly GCA_016271365.2 of Neoceratodus forsteri. Taxonomy (NCBI): domain Eukaryota; kingdom Metazoa; phylum Chordata; order Ceratodontiformes; family Ceratodontidae; genus Neoceratodus; species Neoceratodus forsteri. The sequence continues at coordinate 846,631,856 of CM028135.1, read as the reverse complement.
AAAGTAAGGGAGAAAAAGATAGCATTCAGGAAGTATAAGGAAACACAGAAGGAGCACGACAGAGAGCTGTACCAGTTAAGGCAGAAGGTAGCAGGGAGGGAAGTCAGAATAGCAAAGGCTCAAACTGAGGAAAAGATAACCAACTCGGTTAAGAAGAGGGATAAAACCTTTTATAGGTACATCAGAGAGAGTAGAAAGATAAAGGGAGGGACAGTGAGGCTGAATAGAATGAATGGTGGGTGGGCAGAGGGGGACAGTGAAAAAACAGGGATACTGAATGAATATTTCTGCTCAGTACTCACAAAAGAGGAGGGGGAAGTGCCTAATCCAATTAACAGAAGCACTCTTGATAGGGGGGTCGATCCAAGCCCTTTCACAGAAGAAAGGGTTCTACAAGAACTCCTAAAACTGAAGGTGGACAAAGCAATGGGGCTGATGGAATTCACCCCAGAATTCTAAAATAATTAAGGGGGGAACTAGTGAAACCACTGACTACTCTTTTTAATAAATCATGGGAGGATGGTGTGGTACCTGAGGACTGGAAGAAGGCAAATGTGATTCCCCTTCACAAAAGTGGGACCAAGACAGAGGCAGGAAACTACAGACCTGTCAGTTTGACCTCTGTGGTAGGGAAAGTGATGGAGTCACTTCTGAAGGAAAGAATAGTTGAGTACCTAGAGGCCAGTGGGGCACAGGACCCAAGGCAGCATGGGTTCACAGCTGGAAGGTCATGTCAGACGAATCTAATAGATTTCTTTGACTGGGTGACCAAAGTAGTAGACCAGGGAGGGCCTGTGGACATGGCCTACCTAGACTTTAGCAAGGCATTTGACACAGTCCCACATAAAAGATTAATAGTCAAATTAACCAGCCTGGGAGTGTGTCCCAGGGTTTTAGCCTGGGTGAAACATTAGCAGGACAACAGGATACAGAAGGTAATTGTAAATGGAGTCCACTCTGAAGAAAGAGGGGTTACTAGTGGAATATTGCAGGGTTCAGTACTGGGTCCAGTCCTTTTTAATGTCTTTATAAGTGACATTGCAGAGGGACTGGAAATAAAAGTATGCCTCTTTGCAGATGACACAAAGATCTGCAACAGGGTTTATACACAAGGAGGCATGGAAAGGGTGAGAAGGTACTTGGCAGGGTTGGAGGAATGGGCAGAAGTATGGCAGCTATGTGCAGTTGTGTATGATGGGGTGCCACCATCCCCGTGACCCTGCTCCACACCTCTGTGTTTGCATGCCAATCGCCATGCTCGCCCCTGCCTGTGTGTTGTGCCTGTGTGTGTGGCTCATGCATGTGTATGGTGCCACCTACCTTGGTGCACCATAGTGCTCCTGCATGATGGTGTTGTTGGTCCTGCCTCATCAGCCTTGGATCCCTCCACCCTGGGGGGGGCTGTCCACCACCCTTTGGCACATTGCCTCCATCATTCCAACTACTGTCCCCCTTATCAGCCTCGACAGCTATTCCATGGTCAATGGCCATGTTGTGCTGTATGCAGCAGGCCAGGAATAGGCCACAGACTTTCGAGGGGCTGTACTGTAGGGCTCTGCCAGACATGTTCAGGCAACAGAAGCATGCCTGTAGCATTCAAAACACATGCTCTATGATGTTCCATTTCCTGGCTTGTGCCTCATTGTACCATTCCTCAGATGGGGATGATGGGCACAGGTAGGGGGTGAGCATTCAGGGCTTCAATGGGTAGGTGCTGTCACCTGTGTGGATAGGGACATGGTTAGCTCTCTGCCTGCCCTTGCTGTGCCCCTTGCCTGCTCAGGCACCCTCACCTGCATGCCAACATTGCCTGCCCCATTCCATTACCTGCCCTGCCCATCACCCCTTGCCCATTTGATACTTACCCACTAGGTGGCGTGTGGGGATGTCCCACATTTGAATCTGTGGCACAGCGTGGAGCTGTGCCAGATGAATGAATCATGTGTGCTTCCAGGGTGGGTGGCACAGACATTGGTGATGCACCCTGTGGCATCGCACACCAGCTGGAAGTTGATGCTCGGGCTTCCCTTCCAGTTTATGTACACAAGACCCTCAGGGCCAGGTGGCATGCATATGCCCACATAGGTGCAGTCGATGGTCCCAAGCATGCCAGGCATATGTGCTACCCTGTGGAAGTCCTGTATGGCTGCTGTGCACTCCACCAGTGTGCTGGGGAAATGGATGTATTCTGATGCATGTGGCAGTAGGGCATTGAGGAACTGTGTGAGGAGGCATGAGGTGGCTGACTGGGTTATGCCTGTGATGTCCCCTGTTGGTCTCTGGAAGGTGCCCATGGTGAGCAGGCACATGACTGCTGTGACTTTCATCTCCACTGACAATGCATGGCTCCATCTAGTGGGTGCCTGCATCTCCTCACTGCTCAGCTTGCAGAGCTGCCTCAAAATTGCCCTATTCAGGCAGTACCGGCCCACTATCTCCGTGTCAGTAAAGTTCTCAAATGTGGTGCAGGCACGGTACCACCTGTGTTGGGCATGCCACCGATGGGCCCTTCCTTGACCATGTTGCTGTTCTGCCTGCCCCCTCACACCCCTCATTATGGCCTCCATCATATATGGTGCACTGTCCATGGCCCCTGTTGTCTCATCACCTCCTGGGCAGTTGGCTGCAGATGGGTGTGTGACACCCTGATACATCGCCTGGCACTGTGCCTGCCGCTCCCTCTCACTCCCACTGCCCCTTCTCCCTTTCCAGTGCCACCTGTGTCACACTTCCTCTGTGGCTGCCTCTGTCTGTCTCTGTCCTTCTTTCCTTCCTTATGACTCTCACTCTTTCTTTCCTTCTTTCTGTCTTTCTTTGGTTTGGATGTCTCTCTCAGTTTCTCTCTCTCTCTCTCTCTCTCTCTCTCTCTCTGTCTCCTTCTGTCACTCTCCATTTCTCTCCCCCCTTCTCTCTCTCACCGGGTGCAAGTGCTGTCTTTATGCTTGCGCCTGTTTCTTTATAGGCTCATGTCTGCTCAGTGCATCTTGGATTTACTCCCCACATGCACCATGGTTCCGTGGTTTGATATTACACTGTGCTGGATATGCATGGGCACGCTACCTGCCGTTGCTCCTGCATTCTTTATCATTGCGCATTGGCACACTGGTACTTGTGCTGTCCTTTGGCTCCCATTGAATATGGCTCCATGGCACAGTTCCATACTTGCACTGGCACAATACAGTTGCACCATGTGCAACTGCTTTGAGTACCCCAGCCTCAGTGTAAAAGTAACCTCTTCACGTATTTCATTGCCTTCAGATTAGGATTATACATGATACATTGGGTCACATTCCCATAGCTGGTGGAACTGTTATGTTAGATAGTATTGTGCTTAGACTAAAACAAACTGTTATGAGAATACTTTATTTTTAAAGTCTCCCACATTCCATCACAACTAAACTGTTCTGTAGTAAAGGGAACATTCATGCTCAGTGGCCCTCGTACTTTGAAAGTCTATGGCAATCTGTTCTAAATTAGCTATTAGGCTTCCCAAACTCTTTGCAGCCATACCCCTCAACTGTCCCTGCTTTCGCATTACAAATTCCTTCTGTTCTTCTTAAGTTTGGCATTTTTGCCACTGAAGAGTAAAGGTCTGAATCATAAACTCATACCAGACAATAGTTTTACAGTTTAGTTCTTCATTAGAAAATGTTTTTAGCCCTAAACCACTTTTTGTAACAGCTTCATGAACTGATACTAGCCTTTTTATGTTCGCCATGTGCATGAGCATGCTGTGAACATTTTGATGTGGTAGTTAGGTTTTGAGAGGTGAGGCCCTGTCCCTACCGTGTCATAATGCCATACGCTGAATAGCATACGACATTAGTGCTAACCCATAATAGTGCTGTACGAGAGAGCGAGTGGTGCAATACCATGAATACTGCTGTACACAGTATTGCATCTTCGCACTATCCCAGGAAGAGGATAAGACCTCTGCTGGGACAAGGTTCTACTAAGCAGCTGCTCTGTCTCAATGGAAAGAGCCATTGTACCAAAGAACCAAGGTGGTGCATCTGGGACCGGGTTTGATTCCCAGTCCCAGAACATTTTATTTTTTTTCTGACTTTGTTCAATTTTGGGATTAACCCCCCAGGTTGAAAATCATTATTGGAGGAGTTGAGGACTGTCTAATAACAGGTGATGTGGGGGTGGATCCCCTGCAAAAAAAGTCATGCCACATGCACAAATCACTCTGTATTGGCCAGCGTGATTATTGCATGGCATAATGTTCTATGGCTATTATGACCCCTTGTCGGCACTGTCGTCCAATGCAGAGCAGTGTTTTAGGGGAATGACAGTGTCATAACAATCAACAGGTGGGTTGCCTATGATGGAGCTTTATCTTGTTGGGTGGAGATGGCATGAACTTGAAAAGAAACAGCCGACCCACTCATGGGTCAGCTCTTCCCTTTCATCTACACCACCCAGCAAGCAAGCTGATCCATCGTCTTTCAGCCTGGAATGGCAGGAATGTGAAACATGCAGGGACTCCTCATGGCAGCTGTAACACGAAACCATGCATTGATGTCTGTTACTGGTACTGCTGCCCTGTAACTGTCTCCCTCACCTGACCCTCCCTCTCAGCACCTCCCCTCAAACATAACACTGACACTGGGGATGCCCAATCCCCCAGTGTTGCCACCTTGTAAGCGAAACCTCGGTCCACTACCTCACCATTCCCAGTATGCGGTCACATCCTGTAACTGTCCAGCTCACTCCAACACTCCCTCTCAGCAGCCACAACACTCACTCTCCCAAACATAACATTGACACTGGGGATGCCCAATCCCCCAGTGTTGTGACCTGAAATAAAGAAAACCTTCACTTGCAGTTTTTTTTACACTGACACGGGGGGGGTGCCAAATCCCCCAGTGTCACTGAAGGTCTCTGTTGTTGCCACCCCCTATAACTGTCCTACCCACCAGACCCTCCATCTCAGCACCCACCATCCCACCCCCCCCAAGCCCTTTACCCTCTGGGGGTCCAACACTGTACTGTTCTGTGGACCATAGACACATTTTCACTCTTCAAAGCTGGACCATGAACTGAGGAAACAGATATGTGGTTCAATGTATTTCAAAGGTGTTTTGAACTTGTTACATAACTTGGCCATTTGTGGATATTTTTACCCAAATTTTCAACATGCCTTCTTTGTGACCCCTCCTCATGAACAATTGCACTAACATTAGGCAAATCTGTCCTGAAAAGTGATTTTGTGGTCCCTGCATGAAATCACCTTTTGACCAGGAGTTGAACATTTTATCTGCTCTGGTTTATGAGGCAGGGTGATTAGAAGGCTATGTTGACAACTTGGTATAAAAATATTAAAAAACAACAAAATTAAGAGCCTCCATTGAATTTTGTGAATGCAGGCTTCTAATTGTGGTAATTTTTAATATTTGTACCCCAAATGTACAATGTAGCCATTTCTTTACAGCACCTCATGATTTCGGCAGCTGTCATTTTTCAAATCCTGGCTAAAATGTGTTTTTACATCCCAAAAGATAATTTTGCAGTCCCTGCATAGCATCACCTTTCGGGCAGGAGTTCAAAATATGTTGTGCCCTTGTTCATGAGGCAGGGTCATAAGAAGGTTATGTTTTTATAGTTAAACTTTTTATTGTCTTCTAAAGGTTCAGGTTACATTCAATAATTTGCAGGAGAGACATTATACAGTATTTCACACATCACACAGGATTATAACAATGGTTTACATACCAACTTTAAAATAAAGAAGATGTGTAGCAAATGCATTTATCAATATTGCCTTGACAACTTTACCAAGAACGAAATTACAGTGACAACAGCACTAGTTTGCTGTAGTGTCAGCGCAGGACACTGTCATTGCTTTCTGGGGGTATTGCATCCCCTCCCTGAAACAACTGTGACTCGTAGTTGATTATTTAAGTAGTGTGGGTGCGGGTAACACAGCCTCCTGCATGGGGAATTCTGGCGGCAAAGCCCCCCTAAGAAAACTCAGTTAAATGCAACTCTCTTTATGCCAATCACAAATGTACTCGACATAAAGGAGTTGCAGTAATGTCGGTCAACAACTAAATTGTCAACTGACTGTCATAGATCCAAGCAAATGTAGGATTATACCTACACTCGGTGCATTTGCTTGACATCTTTTATGTTCAGCTACATAGTACCTTAAGGGTAGTGTTAGAAAGAAGATTCCTGCCTGAAATAAGAAAAGAGGAACATACAAATAACCTCAAGACTGTAAAACATAACTATGTACAGCAATGAAAATAATATGTGAGGCAATCCAACTGATGTTTGAGGTACCAGATCAATCCATATAAGCATAGTTTAAGGGGTAGGGGATCATTAAAAGAGGTTCTACCCTTTGTCTGTCATTGGGTATGTGAAAACCATAAATGGCTGCAAGCAACTCTGAAATTTTGGAAGGGTGTTGTTCACTGCGTGGGTTAGTCTATCCTACCTGCCCATTTAGTCAAGGATATTAGGATTTCACTAATACTAGGAAAGTAGTCCCTTCTCCATTTACATAGAATCAATCAGTTGGCCTGCTTGCTTAATATAGCTAGCCATCTATGCTCATGGAAGGTAAGGTGTAGGGCTTCAGATTGTATGCCGAGTAGTAACAGTGCTCCGGATTAGGGAATCTTTTTAAAATAGAATCTGTGTTCCTAAATGACATAATTACTTCCAGAATGGTTGAAGCACGGAGTAGGACCATAAAATATGGTAACGGTCTCCTTCATTTATTATTTATTTATTATACACAATATCTTTTAGGCAGAGCCAGTTTTAAAGGGTCTAGGGTCATACAACAGCTTAGTATAGATACATGTATATTACATATTTGCATTGGTGTTTGACATGTTAATAGGTTGCACAGTTATATAACATACTGTAGAGTCACAGAAAACAGCTTAGAGTAGTTACAGGTATTTTACGTATTTACAGCAATGTTATGGCAGTGGTACAGTGTAAAACAATACAGATGTGAATAACACTTTAACATAACAGTGCACTTCAGAATGACACTTTTGTATAATGGCACACTTCAGCTTTTTGGGTAAGAAACAGCAGAGTATCATAACACAGGAGTACAGGCTACTAATGGGTGGGAGGCTAAGGAATTCAGTGGGCTGGCCTGTGATAGCAGCCACAGTGGTTCAGAGAGGTAAGGGAGGTTAGAAGCTTGGACTTAAAGTTGGAGAGAGAGCTAGCAGAAGGCCCTATTCATTAAGCCTCAGACTCTGTTGAGCTCCTTGTTACAGGCAGAACCATAGAACACTAGTCCATAATCTATTAGACTAATGATGTAGCTTCTGGCAAGCTGCTGTTTAACATCAGGGAAGAATGCATGTTTGTGCCTATAGAGCAAGCCTAGTCTGGTGTCAGATACCATAACTAGTGTGTCCACATGAACTGACTAGGTTAGGCCCAAGTCAAAGTTTATCTCCAGGTATTTTTTTCAAATTGGACAAACTTTATTGAAGTTTAGCACAATACATTAAACAATATTACAAATAAAATCAATTTAAGTGAAATAAATCAAATAACCCCGTATCCCAACTGACCAAACACAATCCCATTTGAGTGTTGACACAGTGAATTCAGCCTAGACCCTAAAATACAATATGTATATATATCAAGTATAGTAAGAAAAATAGCTTGAGGAGGAGAAAAAAAAAAGTAAAGGAGCAGACCAATTACCACTTAAGAATAAACTTAGACAATTTACCCCATTTAGATTCTTAGCTTTGTAAGTTATGATTCATACTAGCAATAAATCTTTCAGCTCTTAAGTTAAAGAGAACCTCATTCCTGCATTCAAACAGGGATGGGGTTTGGTCATCTTTCCAAAGACTCAGTATTACATTTTTAGCAGATCAAGCAATCATTGAAATTACATTTTTTTCACTCTGTGAAAGAACTTTGGTCATATCTCCAACAAGACAGATATCTGGAATAAAATAATTATCAAGACCAAGTCTGATACTGATTTTTGTTTAAATATTCTCCCAGAAAGAAATAATAAAAGAGCAATCCCAACTTAAGTAAAAGGGAACCTTCTTCTAAGCCACATCTGAAATAGTGGTTTTATTGCAATAGCCCAAATTTGTGTATGTAATGCCCCAAAGTTGGGGCATCCCAGCAATAGATATTCAATAAAAAGATTAGGGGTTTACAGGTGCCCAGGGTGCCTGTCTTAGGTATAGACTGCAGGGCAAAGGTAAAAAGGGGCCCCTCAGAAGTTGATTCATATCCCTGTACAGTATAAAAACAGTCTGAATAATAAAGAAAGTGCCCTGTGCACTCAAACCTGGTGAAAAAAAATAGAATTCAAGTAGCTTCAGTAACAATGGCCTGGATGGAATGCTGTGCTGAGCTGCTCATGCAGAGTATTCCACTCCAGCCACTCTAGAACTCGGGGGGTTACGTTTAAAAACATATTGTTCAATTAGTCAGTTGTTCCTGGGCAGAGGTTGAGGAGACAGGACACAGAAGTCAAGGGACAGGTTAGGGCTTACCTTGTGTTGAAGCCGTCCCACTGGGTTTGCTGTGGTCCTGTGCTGCCTCCTTTCCCCTGAAGACTCTTTGTTCTGTTTTGTTCTGTGGTCAGTGGTGCCATTGGGGCACCATGAAGAAGTAAAATGGTCATTTGCCATACATTGGGCTTAAGAGCCCTGTTGTTTTATTATTTTAATCCCCCCCATTTAAAGTTTTATTTCAGTCCCACATCGGTGGCATTGAAGAGCCCATTACGCCTTAGTTGCTGTCAGCCGTCTGAGGCCCCCCAGTCTGTCCCTCACTCTACCTGCCATTATTTCACTCCCTCACTCTGCCAGTAAGACCTCCCACTTCCCATCTGCTCTCTCTGGTCCTGGTGTGAGTGGTGAGTCGAGGACAGCACGCAGATTCGTGTTGTTCGCCCCACAAAACATAGATTGTATTTTTTTTTATTTCATTTTTTTAGTTCACAAGACACAGAAAAGGAGCGGCTTAACGCCGCCTTGGAATCGGGTCACAAGGACCCCTAATTAACAGTCAGTATGGAGGAGGGGTAGTGACACCCACAGGAAGGGCCAGCAATGCAAGGCCAGTTCAAGGCCTATTAAATATTAACTTGGGGGAGGGATTAAAGGCAGCGATCTGTGGAAAGAGTGCCAGCTCTTGGAGAGCCTTTCAAATTAAAGGGTCCACACAGTTAAAAGGCCAAGTCAGGCCCAAATTAAAGGGAATAAGTCTTCCCAGGCCCAGTGTTGAAGGGGGCCATTTGGCAAAATATGAAGAGGGCTATTAGGCCCATAGTAAAGGTGGCAGTTCAGGCATATTTCTGTTAGAGTACCAGGCCCATTGTAAAGCAGGGCACCAGGCCCAGCAGTAAGAGGGCAATTAGGCCCACTGTCTAGAGGGCTCCAGGCCCATTTCTGTTAGTGCATCGGGCCTAGTTTTAAAAGGGCTATTTGGCCCACAGAATAGAGGCCAACTGGGCCAGTTTTAAAAAGGGCAAGTAGGCCCACAACTAAGTGTAGGGCATCAGGCCTGAGGTAAATGTAGGGCATTAGGCCCGAGGTGAAGCAGGGTCCTAAGGAGGCCCTGGCCTACTGTAATAAGACAAGCCAGACTAGTGGTAGTAAGGGTGACCTCGGCCTAGTGTAATAAGGCAAGCCAACCTAGTGGTAGTAAGGGAGGCCCCGGCCAAGTGTATAAGAGCAACCCAACCTAGTGGTAGTAAGGGCAGCCCCAGCCTAGTGGATTAGGGCAGTCCAGCCTAGTTGTAGTAAGGGCAGCCCCAGCCTAGATGATTACGGCAATCCATCATAGCGACAGTAAGTAGGACATATAGGCCTTTTAGCAGATAAGGCATTTAGCCCTGTAGTGTCCAGGCCAATTAGCATAAGGGCATCTTTAGCAAAGTGTTCAGGGGTAGCCAGATCCTATCCGGGAAGACCCTACATTTATGAAAAGGGGTCCATCCAAGGCTGCTCAATTCACAAATATTGTAAAGCTCTGTAACAAACGTGCTGTTCATACATCTGTTATTACTGAAGTACTTGAAAGACTGTGAACTTGCTAGGAAGCACCAAGACTGTATTGTATAAGGATTGGTTATTTGCCCCTGGTTATCCGAACTATTGCTCTAAGCATCTGAAATATTGCTCTAAGCATCTGAACTATTGCCCTAAGTATCTGAACTTTTGCCCTAAGCATCTGAAATATTGCTTTAAGCATCTGAACTATTGCCCTAAGCAACTGAAATTATTGTCCTAAGCATCTGGACAATTATCCCACCTGTAACCATTACTCATAAATTTAGACTTTGCCCTTCCTCTGGCAAATTATCAGATCATTCCACTGTCCCCTTGGCATTGCAGGTAGGTGCATCTTTCAGCTACATTGTTACCAGTGTATGGGGACAGTCTCAATCTTCTACCACACTGCAGTCACTTTGCACTCAGACTTAGTCTCTAACCAGAAGAGGACATCTTCTCAGCCTTCTTCACCCAATTGGGATCGTCCATCAGATCATCTCCTCCGTCTGTGTCGTCCACCGAAGTTGAGTCCATCGCCATTCGTACAAGTTGCAAGTTGTACCCGCCATTTCTTGTTTTCACAGCTCGAAGGTACGTCCACCGAAGTGCATCATGACAGCCGTGCCAGTGTCGTTTCATATGGTTCCTGATCCAGATGTCCCAAAGTTGGTAACCCTCCACAGAAGAGTGTGCTCATCTTGGAGAACCTGGTCTGCGCCCCTGGTCATTCGCCGAAAGTCAAGTCCATCGAAGCCCAGTGCGGGACGCGTCCACTGTTTCTTTATTTTTGTTCTAGTTTCTGGTGACAATATTGCAGGATCAACCACCCTTTCTGCAGATTCTTCTGGTTCCTGGTCCTATCGGAGATCCTTCAGAGTTTAGCTTGCCCTTGGAGTGCTGCAGCATCATTCAGGTTGTGGTAGTCCTCGAGTGGATACGTCACCATGCAGGTCCTGATTTCTCCTCATCCTTGGTGACCCTGGAAATGGGTTTTGGCAAAGAAACCCTTTGTTTTCAGTTTGCAATCTGACAGCCCATAAGTGTGTTATTTCAGGAACCAATTGCTCTGGTTCTTTTATTCCGGCAGCCTTGGAGAGAGTGGGCTTTTGCCGAAGAATCATATGGTCTGTTAAACAAACCTCTTACCACCCAACGGCCTTTACAAGGTCTCTACTGGGAAATGTGCTAGCATCTACTGTTTCATTTGCTTTCCCTTCATAGCTACCATCATAGACTGATGGTGTACATGAAGACGTCAGACCTCTGGACTCCTGCAACATTTGGACTTGGGTAGAATTGTGTAGTTATAGCTAAACCAAATACTGTTATGGGTAGTGTATATCATCTGATCTTTGCCAAAGCTTAGTGATAGGAATAAGAATTGTAGAATAATTATAGAAGTATAGTGGCAATGGGCTTAAGTATTTATTCTATTCTGGTTTGAAGTAGTTTTGGCAGTCACAGATAAAGTAGTCTATTTTATTTACCACCTATTGTTTTGGGTGACTTCTTCTTCTCTTGTGACTGTGTCTCCCTACCCACTGGTACAAAATAAATGCACTGCAGGCACTGAATCTCTAGGATGACTCCTGCCTCTCCTTGTCTGGGTAACAGTTATCTTACCCACTATAATTCAGACCTTGGTGTCTCACTAGTCTCTTTTCACCATCTTTAGAGCAGAGTACCACAGAGCACCTCCAGACCATCACATAGCAAAATATTTGGTGTAGTGGGCAGGATACAGATAATTATTTATCCAAGGAGTCCAAAGTTGGAGTTGCCTAGTAAGAAGCACAGGTGGGGCCGGGGTGTAGTAGTGTATTGTCTGGGGGAGACAGATAGTCAGTTGGAGGAGACTGAGATGGGCCTCGAGGGAATATTCCACTGTCTCCCTTAACCATGCCATATTACTTTGGAGCGCCATGGCTTCCAGAGTTTTCTGGAGAAAAGGATGGAAAAGAAAGCAGTAATCTAAGGGAGTTCCTTTCAAAGATACAGGCTATGTTTAGGCTATATCAGATCCCCGAGCAACAGAAGGTCTAAATCTTAATCAGGCAACTAAAAGGAGCTGCTCACTGAGAGGTTCAATCTTGGCCAAATGGAGCAAAAGTCACATCAGAACAGATTCTACAGAGGCTACAACAAATATTTGAGACTAGAACTGAGTCCGACCTCAAAATGAAGTTCTTTTCTCACACCCAGAAGCCTCTAGAGACCCTGAGGGAGTTCGTATTGAGTCTGCAGAAGCTATTGTGAGTTATAGAGAGGGTAGACATGGCAGAGGTCTGAGATGCAGACCAAGTGCTAGTAGAAAAGTTCATTGAAGAGGTGCAAAGTGAAGCCCTGAGGAGAGAGCTCTGCATGCTACACTTGCAAAACCCTGAGGTCAATTTCCTAGACTTTAAGAAGAAAGCCATTTGGTATTTGGTTCAGGACAGTCCAGAGATAAAGCTCAGGTATATCCACAAATGGCAGCCTCAGTGGGAACTCAATAGTCTGCATACCCTATAAAAGGATGGAAGGAAGACAACTCGTGGAAATTGAGACTCCAGCTAGAGGAAATGTCTTTATAGAGATTGGAGCATGGAAGAGTAGCTGTTGCATACCCGAGCTGGTGTTCAGAGCATGAACAGATGTGTGGACCAAGGATACAGACACCGATCTGTTCTGTGTTGGCCAACGCCAGTCAACACTCAGAGCTGACCGAGCAGATTGCCACCCTGCCCCACCAGATGGCGGAGATGTGTAAGGAAATGCAAAGCTTGAAAGCAGGATGGAAGAATGAGAGATGCTTTAATCAGCCAGGAAAAGAAAGAAAGTGGAATGGTTAAATGAATCATCTGAGAAGGAGTGAAGGGAGGCGCTCCATGGATCAGTTTGATGGCCAAGGAAGGCCCATATGTCCTCAGTGTGGTGTTTGTGGTCATATAGAATGAAGATGTGGTTAGCCAGCAGATAACACCCTGAATTTAAACAGAAATTCTTTGGGGATGAGGACCGACCCTCAAAGAGCAGTCAATCAGATCAAGCAGTCCCATTAGAACAGTCATGTTTCATTGGCAGAAGTCCAATGATACAAGTCAAGATAGACGGCATTGAGCTTATGGCATTGTTAGACACCAGATCACAGGTTGCTACATTACAAGGATGAGAGTTCGGGAGATACTGGACACCCGATGATCTTAAGCCACATCCTAGATCATGGGTGAAGTTAATAGCGAGCAACGGTAACAAAGTGCCGTATTTACGATAGCTAGAAGCTGATGTCCAACTGGCAAAGAAAATCCAAAGCAACACAAGCATTATTGTTAGTGACCTAGAAAGTGATCAACTGCCACCACTAATTTTGGGGATGAATGTTTTACAAAATTACTTTGATGAGCTAGTGCATATTCTCCAACAGCAAGCCAAGCATCTACCCCAGGTGGAGAAACAGGCCCTGCAACAAACCACCCATAATCTTCAATGCCACCAATGGTTTGCTAATGCTGAGGGTGAAATTGGCAAAGTAAGAGTGACAGATGCCAGACTGGTAACATTGAAGCCAGACACCAAAACCAATCTTTGATGCAAAGCAAAGGTGGGCCCAAGGTTCAAGATTATGATGCTAGCTGGCCTGCCAGTGCAGCGGTAGGGTTACTGCTTGTGGCGCCAGCAACCTGGGTTTGGGAATGGACTCGGGTGGCTAGAGGGTCAGATGGAAGGAGGAGGAGGATTGAGCACCCAGTGGCCACTCTACTCCTCTCATAGGGAGGGGATGCATGTCCCACAGCTCTACCGCCACCTGGGTGACCATGGGTGGAGGTGCAGTGGGACTGCATACAGAAAGGAGGGAAGGCATGGGCCAGAGACTGGAGCACTCGCACATCTCAACGTGCACTGCCCCTAGGTTACCCTAGTGTGCTCATGTCCTCTGGGCAGGGACAGAAAAATGGAAAAAGGAACCTGCCATGGAGGACTGAGGTGGGACCTGACTTCCCCAGATAACCCATAACTGGGCTACCATTGGATGTTGCAGATGGACCTCCTGACACTCACTGATGGACTGGAGGGGTTAAAAAGGGTCTCCCCCCCTCCTCCCCACCTGGAGGCATAGGACGAGACAGCATGGAGGTAGGTCCGAGCAACACCATGGTAGGTACCCGGGGAGGGATTAGGGGATCACAGTCTAGGGACTCCCTGAAGAAGTTTCACCATGGCAGAGAAGAGGGATAAAAAAAAAAGATTATGATGCTCTAGTGGAACCTTCCCCTATGAACAAGGAAGAGCCAATAATAGTGGCTCGGAGTATAGCTACTGCAACCAGAGGTCGGCTACCAGTCAGAGTACTGAATTATGGGACTCATGAGGTGCAACTTTACAGAAACCACCAGTTACCCTGATCCACACTGCATGTTTGCAAGACATTATCGAGGCTGAGGAAGAGACAAAGAGAGTACCTGAAGGAGGAATGCAAAGCGATCAGATACTAGAGTGAGCTAAAGAGATTAAAGTAGGCAATCCAAAGACCACCATTAAGCAAAGAGCTGATGTTTTGGAAGTGGTTTTACACCAGAAGGAAGCCTTTAGCCAACACCCCTTGGATTTGGGGCTAGCTCATGGGGTACAGCATCATATCAGTACCCATGGACACCCGCCTAACAGAGGACAATTTAGACCTATCCCACCAGCCATGTACCAGGAAGTAAAAGAGATGATTAGAGAAATGAAAGAGGCTGAAGTGATTAAGGAAAGCCACAGCCCATCGGCAGCACCAATTGTCCTAGTAAAGAAGAAGGATGGTAAGATCCGATTCTGTGTGGATTATCGCAAATTAAATGCCATCACCCATAAGGATGCATAACCTTTGCTTCGGATAGAAGATTCTCTCACAGCTCTCCAATCAGTGGCCATATTCTCCACTCTGGATTTAACCAGCAGATACTGGCAAGTTCCTATAGCACCAAAGGATCATGAGAACACAGCCTTTATTATCCCATGGGTCTTTTTGAGTTCATGAGGATGCCTTTTGAACTGTATAATGCACCAGGAACTTTTCAAAAACTGGTTGAACATTGTCTTGGAAGCCAAAATTTTGATATCCTTTTGTTATATCTGGATGATATCATTGGATATTCAAAGACTCACGAAGATCATCTACTTCACTTGGATGAGGTGTTCCAAAGATTGATCTGATATGGTCTTAAAACGAAACCCTCTAAATGTCATCTGCTGCAAACTAGAGTGAGTTATCTGGGACATATAGTCTCCATTGAAGAAGTAACACCAGACCCGGAGAAGATTGAAGCAGTAAAGGAATGACCTGTTCCCACTACTATTACTACTACTAGAGAAGTCTGAAAGTTCTTGGGATTCATGGGATATTATCGGAGATTTATCAAGAACTTCTCCAAAATTGCTGTGCCATTACACAAACTTTTAAGAGGATCAGCAGAGGGTCGAGTCCCAAAGAATCGTCTAGTTACATGGGGAACTGAACAGCAAGAAGCATTTGATCAATTAAAGAAAGTACTAACTGAGACTCCTATATTGACGTATCCAGATTATGTGAAACCTTTTCTTTTATATACCGATGCCAGTAACAAAGGGTTGGGTGTGGTACTCACACAAGAACAGAAGAGCGTAGAAATAGTAATAGCCTATGCAAGCCGAGGGTTAAGAGGCTCTGTGCAGAATGATGTCTGCTATAGCTAATAGCCCCCTGGCACACTTGTATACTGTGAAACTAGAAGCCCTCGAGCAGAGGTGGGCCTCTTGACTTTCAAATGATCAATTCTCCTTAAAATATTGTTCTGGTAAAGCAAATACAAACACAGACTCCTTGTCTTGGATGCCTGGACAAGAGGAAGCAGAAGAGGATGACACCTTGCTGGAAAACATAGAAATGCCACCTATTCTGCAAGTACCAGCTGAGATTGTGCAAGCATGTTGTCAAGTTGCTCCCAAGCATGAAGTAGAAATTCAACCAGAGGTGGACGGCATGATTGCAAAACCAAAAGAATCTATGGGTGAAATTACAAAACCAAGATCCTATTGTCCACCAAGTAAAAGCGCTAGTTGCTGCATGGAAACGCATGACCCAAAAAGAAAGAAAGAAACTGAACATAGAAGCCATGAAACTTTGGAGACACAGAACTCACCTGGCCATAGAAGATTGCCGTTTAGTTAAAAAAAGTAGAGATCCTACTACACACATGGAATTGACTCAGATCATAGTTCCAAAGACCAGTGCTTCCATAGTATTAGAGGTGTACCATGATAATTCAGGACATTTTGGTCACAAGAGAACCAGGGCTATTATCAGAAGAAGGTTTTACTGGATAGAAATGCAAAACAATATAATAAAGTGGTGTGAGGAATGTCCAGCCTGCAATTTAAAGCACAGATAGAAGATTAATCAGAGAGCTCCTCTCCATCCAGTAGTTAGTAATGCGCCATTGGAACTAGTTGCTCTTGATCATTTAAAGTTAGACACAAGCACAAATGGACACACCTATGTCCTCACTATGGTTGATCCCTTTTCAAAGTATGTGGCTGCGAGCACAGTAAAAGTCCTATCTGCTTGAACTACTGCTGAGACTTTCTTGAGATGTTTTGTATGACCTTTCGGATATCCTACAACAATCCTTACAGATCAAGGAACTTCTTTTGAATCCCAACTGTTTCATGAACTTTGCACCCTTTATGGAAGCCATAAGTTGAAAACCACTGCTTACCATCCCCAAGATAATGGACTCTGCAAAAGAATGAATCAGACTCTGCTGGAGATGCAGCGAGCCCTACCAGAGTTTTAACATCCCTTCTGGCAAGCTTTGTTTCATGAGCTCACATATCTCTATAATAATACCATCCATTGCTCTACGGGCTATGCACCTCATTATCTAATGTTTGGACGCCACGGAAGACTTCCGATGGACTTAGTGTTAGAAGTACCACTGGAAGAAACCAAAGTAAAGAAACCAGTTACGAACTGGGTCCAGGAACATAACCAATGGTTGCAGGAAGCTGGACAAATTGTTGGCAGACACATGGAGCAAGTACGGCAAAAGCAAAAGGCAAATTATGATATCAAGGCCAAGGCTACACCTTTACTTGTTGGAGAGAGAGTAATGTTAAAGAAGACCCAAAAATGCAGCAAATTGTCTTTGAAGTGGGAACCAGAAACATATTGTATTATTGAGATACCTTATCCTGAACTACCGGTATACAAGATCCAACAAGAATTAAGAAATGGTACCAAGATTGTTCACTGGAATCTCCTAAAAGCTTGCACTTTCAGAGATGCTGTTCTCACTAAGGATCAGAACAGTCCTATGCCAAAAGAGAGGCAGGAGTCCAGAAAAGACAGAATGTTGGATTTAAAATCACCAACCAGTTGCTGTAAAGAACCATGGATTCGCACTTGATATGTAAACACTCATGACCATCCAAATGGTGTACCAGTGATAGATCCGGAAATGCCAGATTTCCCAGAAAGAGAGCGCATTTTTAGGATGGCAGAGAAAGGGGAGATACTGTTGATTCTCGATGCCTTACAGGTGGCAGGCCTCAGACAGCTAGTTTCGGAACCCACTCATGAGGGAGCAATCTTAGACCTCATACTCTCAAATAGGGGCAATGAGAGGATCTCAGATCTAGAAGTGGGTTGCCTTCTGGGAATAAGTGACCATCAAACAGTGTGGTTCACGTTAAACTCAGCTACAGAGTCAAGCCATTCAAAAGTGAGGGTACTGGACTTCAGGAGGGCTGACTTTGGCAAGATGGGAATGTGCCTCAGAAAAGCACTAGCAAACAGGCAAGAAGGAGGGGTGGAGCAACAATGGGGAATCATCAAAACTGCCATCACAGAGGCAACAAGCCTTTGTGTGAAACAAATAAACAAATCAAAATGAAGGAAAAAATCCACTATGGTTCTCAAAAGACGTGGCTGGGAAAGTCAGCGAGAAAAAGATAGCATTCAAGAAATATCAGGAAACACAGAAGGAGCAGGACAGAGAGCTGTACCAGTTAAGGCAGAAGGAAGCAGGGAGGGAAGTCAGAATAGCAAAGGCCCAAACTGAGGAAAAGATAGCCAACTCGGTTAAGAAGGGAAATAAAACCTTTTATAGGTGCATCAGAAAGCGTAGAAAGAGAAAGGGAGGGATAGTGAGGCTGAATAGAAAGAATGGCCAGTGGGCAGAGGGGGACAGTGAAAAAGCAGGGATACTGAACGAATATTTCTGCTCAGTATTCACAAAAGAGGAGGGGGAAGTGCCTCATCCAATTAACAGAAGCACTCTTGATGGGGGGTGGGTCAATCCCAGCCCTTTCACAGAAGAGAGGGTTCTGCAAGAACTCCTAAAACTGAAGGTGGACAAAGCAATGGGTCCTGATGGAATTCATCCCAGAATTCTAAAAGAATTAAGGGGGGAACTAGTGAAACCACTGACTACTCTTTTTAATAAATCATGGGAGGATGGTGTAGTACCCGAGGACTGGAAGAAGGCAGATGTGATTCCCCTTCACAAAAGTGGGACCAAGACAGAGGCAGGAAGCTACAGACATGTCAATTTGATCTCTGTGGTAGGGAAAGTGATGGAGTCACTTCTGAAGGAAAGAACAGTTGAGTTCCTAGAGGCCAGTGGGGCACAGGACCCAAGGCAGCATGTGTTCACAGCGGGAAGGTCATGTCAGATGAATCTAATAGATTTCTTTGACTGGGTGACCAAAGCAGTAGACCAGGGAGGGGCTATGTACATGGCCTACCTAAACTTTAGCAAGGCATTTGACACAGTCCCACACAAAAGATTAATAGTCAAATTAACCAGCCTGGGAGTGGGTCCCAGGGTGGTAGCCTGGGTAAAACATTGGCTACACAACAAGACACAGAAGGTAATTGTAAAAGGAGTCCACTGTGAAGAAAGAGGGGTTACTAGTGGGGTACTGCAGGGTTCATTTTTAGGTCCAGTCCTTTTTAATGTCTTTATAAGTGACATTGCAGAGGGACTGGAAGGAAAAGTATGCCTCTTTGCAGATGACACAAAGATTTGCAACAGGGTTGACACACAAGGAGGCATGGAAAGGATGAGAAGGGACTTGGCAAGGTTGGAGGAATGGTCAGAAGTATGGCAGCTAGGATTCAATGCAATGAAGTGCAAAATAATGCACCTGGGAATCAAGAACCCAGGGGAGGATTACACAATGTGGGGGAGGTAGTAACAACAACAAAAAAGGAAAGGGACCTGGGGGTAATCATATCAGATGACCTTAAGTTTGGCAAGCAATGTGAGAAGGCAGTAGGGAGGGCTGGAGGTATACTGGGATGCATAGGGAGAGGCATCACCAGCAGAAAACAAGAAGTTGTTATGCCTCTGTACAGACAGTTGGTGAGATCCCATCTGGAGTACTGTGTCCAGTTCTGGAGACCCCATCTCTACAAGGACATAGACAGGATAGAGGCAGTCCAGAGGAGGGCAACTAAAGTGGTGCAGGATCTGCAAGAGAAGCCATATGAGGAGAGACTTAAGGAGCTTAATATGTATACCCTTGATGAAAGAAGGGGGGGCATGATAGAAACTTTTAAGTACCTCAGTGGAATCAACAAAGTCCAAGAGGGTAGCATCTTTCAGAAAAAGAGATGTGTAAGAACAAGGGACACAATTTAAAGATAGAGGGGGCGGTTCCGGGGAAGTGTGAGACAGTATTTTTTCACAGAGAGGGTAATGGATGCATGGAACAGCCTTCCTGAGGAGGTTGTGGGGTCTAAAACTGTGGGGGAATTCAAGAATGCCTGGGACAGACATAAGGCAATTCTTGTGGGGGGTAGGAAGAAATAGACTGTTGGTTAACTAGGATCTACGGCCTATCCTGTAAGTAGGGAAATGGGCAGACTAGGTGGGCCAAGCAGTCCTTATCTGCCGTCAAAGTCTACGTTACTTTGTTTCTATGCTTGTTCAAGAACCTGTAGGTTTCCAACCCCACAGATCCCAAAGATCGAATGCAGTTGCCCCCAGAAGGTATAACACAGAAGCTTCCCAACTTGTACCATGGTACTGTATGTAGATCTATTTAAAGTAATTACCTAGACACAGTCACTTTAGTGTAGTAAATTTAAAGAGTTACAATAATAGTAGATGTTTCAAGAATTTAAGAGTGTTTTCTTAGCATAAGATTTCATAAAGTGTTAAGTAAGATATTAGAGTATTAAGGAAGTATCTTTTATATATTGTTAAAGGAATACATGCGGACATGTATTTTTAGGTGGACCTGAATCTGTAATGCCCCAAAGTTGGGGCATGCCAGAAATAGAAATCCAGTAAAAAGATTAGGGGTTTACAAGTGCCCAGGGTGCCTGCCTTAGGTATAGACTGCAGGACAAAGGTGAAAAGGGGCTCCTCAGAAGTTGATTCACATCCCTGTACAGTATAAAAACACTCTGATTAATAAAGAAAGTGCCCTGTGCACTCAAACCTGGTGAAAAAAATAGAATTCAGGTAGCTTCAGTAACAATGGCCTGGATGGAATGCTGTGCTGAGCTGCTCATGCACAGCATTCCATTTCAGCCACTATAGAACCCTGGGGGGTTTAAGTTTAAAAATATATTGTTCAGTTAGTAAGTTGTTCCTTGGCAGATGTTAAGGAGACAGGACACAGAAGTCAAGGGACAAGTTAGTACTTACCTTGTGTTGAAGCTGTCCCTCGGGGCTTGCTGTGGTCCTGTGCTGCCTCCCCTGCCTGAAGACTCCTTGTTCTGTTTTGTTCTGCAGTTGGTGGTGCCATCGGGGCACCACGAAGTAGTAAAATGGCCGTTTGCCTTGCGTTGGGCTTAAGGGCCCTGTCATTTTATTATTTTAATCCTCCCCCATATTTAAAGTTTTATTTCAGTCCTACGTTGGTGGCATTGAAGAGTCGTATTGCGCCCTAGTTGCTGTCACCCATCTGAGGCCCCCTCAGTCTGTCCCTCACTCCGCTTGCCATTATTTCACTCCTTCCCTCTGCCAGCAGGACCTCCCACCACCCGTCTGCTCTCTCTGGTCTTGGTGTGAGTGGTGAGTCGGCGACAGCATGCAGATTAGTGCTGTTCGCCCCACAAAACAAAGACTACTTTTTTATTTCATTCTTTAGCGCTCAAGGAGCAGAAGAGGAGCGGCTTAGCGACACCTAGGAATCAGGGTCACAAGGACCCCTAATTAACAGTCAGTGGGGAGGTGGGGTAGTGACGCCCACAGGAGGGGCCAGCAATGCAAGGCCAGTTCAACGCCTATTAAATATTAACATGGGGGCGGGATTAAAGGAGGCAATCTTCCAAAAGAGTGACAGCTCTTAGAGAGCCTTTCAAATTAAAGAGGCCACGCAGTTAAAAGGGCAAGTCAGGCCCAAATGAAAGGGAATAGATCTTCCCAAGCCCAGTGCTGAAGGGGCTATTTGGCCAAATATGAAGAGGGCTATTAGGCCCATAGTAAAGAGGGCAATTCAGGCCCATTTCTGTTAGGGCACCAGGCCCATTGTAAAGTAGGGCACCAGGCCCAGCTGTAAGAGGGCATTTGGGACCACAGTCTAGAGGGCTCTAGGCCCATTTCTGTTAGGGCATCTGGCCCAGTTTTGAAAGGGCTGTTAGGCCCACAGTATAAAGGGTGCCAGGACCATTTCGATGGGCACCTGGCCCAGTTTAAAAAAGGGTGAGTAGGACCACAACTAAGTGTAGGGCATCAGGCCCGAGGTAAATGTAGGGCATTAGGCCTGAGGTAAAGCAGTGTTCTAGGGAGGCCCCGGCCTAGCGTAATAAGGCAAGCCAGCCTAGTGGTAGTAAGGGAGGCCCCAGCCTCGTGTATTAGGACAACTCAGCCTAGTGGTAGTAAGAGTGGCCCCAGCCTAGTGGATTAGGGCAAGCCAGCCTAGTAGTAGTAAGGGTAGCCCCGGCCTAGTGCATTAGGGCAGTCCAGCCTAGTGGTAGTAAGGGCAGCCCTTGCCTAGTGGATTAGGGCAATCCAGCCTAGAGACTGTAAGTAGGGCATATAGGCCCTTTAGCAGATAAGGCATTTAGGCTTGTAGTGTCCCAGCCAATTAACATAAGGGCATCTTTAGCAAAGCTTTCAGGGGTAGCCAGATCCTATTCGGGAAGACCCTACATTTAGGAAAAGGGGTCCATCCAAGGGTGCTCAATTCACAAATATTGTAAAGCTCTGTAACAACTGTGCTGTTCATACATCTGTTATTGCTGAAGTACTTGAAAGACTGTGAACTTGCTAGGAAGCACCAATACTGTATTGTATAAGGATTGTGGTTATTTGCCACGGTTATCAAAACTATTGCTCTAAGTATCTAAAATATTGCTCTAAGCATCTGAACTATTGCCCTAAGCATCTGAAATATTGCTCTAAGCTTCTGAACTATTGCCCTAAGTGTCTGAAATTATTGCCCTAAGCATCTGGACAATTGCCCCACCTGTAACCATTATTCATAAATTTAGACTTTGCCCTTCCCCTGGCAAATTATCAGATCATTCCACAGTCCCCTTGGCATTGCAGGAAGTTGCATCTTTCAGCTACATTGTTACCAGTGTATGGGGACAGTCTCAATCTTCTACCACACTGCAGTCACATAGTGTGGTCTGTAATACTTCATACTCAGAATCAGTCTCTACCCAGAATAGGATGTCTTGTCAGCATTCTTCACCCAAGTGAGATTGTCCATCAGATCATCTCCTCCGTCTGTGTCATCCTCCAAAATCGTGTCCGTCACCAGTCATACAAGTCGTACCCACTGTGTCTTGTTTTCACAGCTCGAAGGTATGTCCACCGAAGCGCATCACGACAGCCATGCCAGTGTCATTTTGTATGGTTCCTGATACAGATGTCCCGAAGTTGATCGCCCTCCATAGAAGAGTGTGCTCATCCTGGAGAACCTGGTCTGCGCCCCTGGTCATTCACCGAAAGTCGAGTCTTTCGAAGCCCAGTGCGGGATGCATCTGCCGTTTCTTTATTTTTTTTCTAGTTTCTGGTGACAAGATTGCAGAATCAACCATCCTTTCTACAGAGTCTTCTGGTTCCTAGTCTTATCAGAGATCCTTCAGATTTCAGCTGGCCCTTGGAGTGCTGCAACATCATTCAGGCTGTGGTAGTCCTCGAGAGGATTAGTCACCATGCAGGTCCTGATTTCTCCTCATCCTTGGTGACCCTAGAAGTGGGTTTTGGGCAAGGAACCCTTTGTTTTCAGTTTTGAATCTGACAGCCCATAAGTGAGCTATTTCAGGAACCAGTTCCTCTGGTTCTTTTATTCCGGCAGCCTTGGAGAGAGTGGGCTTTTGCTGAAGAATCATATGGTCTGTTTAACAAACCTCTCACCACCCAATGGCCTTTACAAGGTACCTGCTGGGAACTGTGTTAGCATTTACTGTTTCATTTGCTTCCCCTTCGTAGCTACCATCATAGACCAACAGTGTACAGGAAAACATCAGACCTCTGAACTCTTGTAACATTTAGACTTTGGTAGAACTGTGTAGTTATAGCTAAACCAAATACTGTTATGGGTAGTGTATATCATCTGATCTTTGCCTAGGCTTAGTGATAGGAATAAGAATTGTAGAATAATTATAGAAATATAGTGGCAATGGGCCTAAGTATTTATTCTATTCTGGTTTGAAGTGGTTTTGGCAGTCATAAATAAAGTATTGTTTAGGGTGACTTCTCCTTCATGGGACAGTCATAAGGCAATTCTAGGGGTTGGGGGTAGGAAGAAGTAGGCTTCTGGTTAACTAGGATCTGCAGTTTATCCAGTAGGTAGGGAAATGGGCAGACTGGGTGGGCCAAGTGGTCCTTATCTGCCGTCAAATTCAACGTTTCTATGTTTCCTTCTCTTGTGACTGTGTTTCCCTACCCACTGGTATAAAATAAATGCCCTACGGGCACTGAATCTCTAGGATGACTCCTGCCTCTCCTTGTCTTGGTAACAGTTATTTTATCCACAATAATTCTGACCTTGGTGTCTCACTCATGTCTTTTCACTCTCTTTAGAGCAGAGTACCACAGAGCACCTCCAGACCATCACATGTAGTTTGACTGACGTGTAATGAGTTATGAAGAATTTTGATTTGGAATAATTTAAGGTAATAATTTGTAATATATTCATGAAGGTCTTTCCAAATTTTTGACTAATAATCAAATGAAAATTTTTGATTTTCGGTTCAATATTTGGAAATATTAGAGGTTAAAGCAGAAATTTCAGATAGGAAATAATTATAAAGCTTCAAAATAGAGTAAGGGTTTTTAATCATCTTAATAATGCACCCTGTGAAATAGCTCATATTGACAGTCCAAGGCTGTGGACCAAAATAAGATGTGAACAGGTCCCTCCTCCCAGGTCCCAGGTTGCTCCTGTAAAAAAGATTTTAGCTTAGTGTGCTATATCTGGTTAAAAAAAAACAACTAAACAAACTAAAACATAAAAAAACATTAATTTTAAGGTAAGGATTTTATAATAATGTCCCTTACCAAGCTTTAACATCTTTGCCACTTTATCAATGAGCAACTGGTATACTTCTTTAAATAATTTGGCTATATTTAGTTTTAGCTCCATGTAAGGAGATGGTCATCTTAGTTTTAGACTGGAATTCTAATGTGAGTAAGCCAAACCACCAACTTATGGTTTAGTTGGAAAGTTAGAGTAGAGACTAAACCATGGGTCCCACCGTGACGTTGGTGGTTTGGCTTACTTACATTGGATTTCCAGTATGAATCTAAGAGAACCATCTCCTTACATGGAGCTAAAAGTAAATATGGACAATTTTGGCAGTGGAAAGTTCAAATATGCTATGCTGTGGGGGGCTAGTGCGCACTGGTATTTTTGGATTGTTAGTAATGGAGTAAAATAGCTTGGGAAATATAATCATTTTAATGTGGAGTGGAGGCTGTTCAGAGGATGGCAACCAAAATAGTGCAAGGTCTGCACCAGAAGACATACGAGGAGAGGCTAAAACAGCTTAATATATATACCCTTGAGGAAAGGAGGGAGAGGGGGGACACGATAGAAACTTTCAAATATCTCAAGGGAATTAACAAGGTATGAGAGGGTAGCATCTTTCAGAAAAGAGATGTGCAAGAACAAGGGGACACAATTTGAAGATAGAGGGGGGACGGCTCAGAGGTAATGTTAGAAAGTATTTTTTCACAGAGACAGAGTTGTGGATGCATGGAACAGCCTTTCTGAAGAGGTTGTGTAGTCAGGAACTGTGTGAGAATTAAAGAATACATGGGACAGACATAAAGCAGTTCTAGTGGGGGACAGGAGGAAGTAAGCTGTTGATTAACTAGAATCTGCAGCTTATCTATCAGGTAGGGAAATGGGCAGGCTGGGTGGGCCAAGTGGTCCTTATCTGCCATCAAATTCTATGTTTCTATGTTTAATGACACTAATCCTGGTTAGTAAAGATAAAGGTAATTGTGTCCACCTGTCAAGATTCAATTTTATTGTAGAGATGATTTCAGAAAAACTTAACTCTAACATTTATTTATGATCAGGTGGCAAAATGAAACCTAAATATTTAACTGTACAGGGAACCAGACAAAACCAAATTTGGAAGCTATGTCTCTAGATATGCCATTATTCAGTGGCATCAAAATTGTTTTATCAGTATTGATTTTATAATTGGAGAAAAGACAATATGCATTGATTGTGGATATTATAGCGAGGACTGAAATTTCAGGGTGAGTCATATGCAATAAGATATCATCTGCATAAGCGGATAAAATTAGTTCAGAGGAGCCCACCTTAACACCTTTGATATGAGGATTATTTTTTAAGAAATAGAGTAGGGTTCTAAATAGAAATTGAAAAGGACTGGGGAAAGTGGGCATGCTTGTCTAGTGCCATAGGATAATGGAATGTTGGAAGATAGGAAACCATTTGCCGATATTTTAGCTGTCGGCTTGGAATAAAGAACTCTCAGCCAGTTTATAAATTTTATAGGAAATCAAAATTTAATTAAGGTTTCCATTAAAAAATGGAATATCTACCCTATCAAAATCCTTCTAGGCTTCTAACTAGACCAACACTGCATGGATGGTGGTCCCCTCTGACACAGAGAAAATATGTGAGAGTTTTCTAAAATGATCAGAATCACCTCTCCCCAGCATAAATCCAACCTGTTTGATTGAAATTAGATTTTGCCCAAAGGATTTAATTCTGTTTGCCAAGATGTTGGCTAAGATTTTTAAATCATTATTAATTAAAGAAATAGGCTTATAATTAGCTGCTAGCTCTTTAGTTCTACCTGATTTAGGGATTAATATTATGGTGGCTTCTAAAATAGAATAATCTAAAATACCATTGTTTAGAATACAGTTAAAGAAAAGCTCGAGAAATGTAACCAACTCATTTATAAAGACCTTATCAAAATTTGGAGATAAATCATCAGGACCAGAGGAATTGTCCAGTTTTAGTGAATTTGTAACCTCCAAAGTTTCAGAATTGTTATTGGAGCCACCAAATCTAACCTTTATTGTTCAGAAAGATAGGGAGTTTTAAGTTAGTTTAAATAGGATTTATAGTTTAAAGGAGCCAACTGGTTTCCCTGTGGATTATAGAGATGTTTATAGTAAGTCTCAAATTACAATAAAATGTCTTTAGGATGGGTCTTGATATAGCCATCAGTCTCAGATTTAATCAAGGTGATAAATCTGTTGGTTTCAATATATTTAAGTCTGTTTGCCAAAAATGTTGATGGTTTGTCCCCTTGTTCTATATTGGTGGCTCTAGTTTTTAACATGCAAAATTCAGATTTCTCTCTAGACAGATTAGCATACTCATCTCTAAGATTTTGTAGGGTGTTCACATCTTGATCTTTTAATAAATGTCCTTCTTTTGACTCTTAACTACTAATGGCCTCTATTATCTCTTTCATCCTGTTTAATCTTTGTTTTTTCCATTTGGATGCAAATTGGATAAAATGCCCCCCTCAGAAAGCATATAAATGATACCCAAATCAAATCCAATTTTCCAAAAGAGTCTATATTTTGCTTCCAAAAATAGCCTATTTCTTTTTTAATATAGTCCACAATATATTTATCTTTTAACATTTGATGGTTCAGTTTCCACAAACTGGGTTTGTCCACATCATTAAATGATAGATTTAAAGCAAGATTTAATGGTGAGTGATCTGAAAGAACTCTAGGCATAATGTTAGCTCCTACTACTTTACACATTAAGCTCCTGTTAATTAAGAAAAAGTCTAGTCTAGAAAAAAACTACATGAGGATTTGAATAATACGAATACTGTCTTTTCAAGGGGTTAAACATTCTCCATGGGTTCGCTAGGAGGAACAAATCAATACATTCTTTTAAGGACCTATTGTCCACCCTATCATGAATTCTAAATGTCAAAGTACTATCTATTTTAACATCAATTAAGGTGTTCCAGTCTCCTCCCAGAATTAACTCAAACTCTGAGAATGGTAGTAAAGTTTTAGACAAGTCTACTAAAAAAGAATGGGAAAATATATTGGGGCCACAAATACTTCCAAATAATAGTTTAATGTTATTTAATTCTCATCCCACTAATATATTTCTGCCATTTCGGTTAGATATTTGGAATTTTTTAATAAATGGGATACTAGCATCCAACATTATACATACTCCTTTGTTATTAGTAGAACAATCCAACCCAAAAACATGAGAGAACCCCATTTGTGATAATAAATTAGCCTCATCATTTAAAAGACGGGTCTCCCATAGGTATATAATTTGCCCTTGCATAAACTTAAGGAGCTGGATTTTCAAGGGGCCCTTAGATCCATGCATGCTGTGTCAAACAAGCAACTTGAATCAGATACTGCTTGTTTGACACAGCATGCATGGATCTAAGTGACATGCATCTTAGACACAAAGACAGGACTGGCATTCTTTGAAAATCCCAAATAAGGGGATGGTGCATCATTTTGGTGACGCAGGCATCCCTTCCGACATGGTGCAGGCATTGTTTTGGTGCAAACATGGGGCAAGCCACTATTGCACAAGCAGACCTTTTTTTGACATAAGCACCATTTGAAAATCCGAATTGGTGCAAGGTTTGATGCATTCTGTTACTTGTGTCAGTTGTTTTTGAAGCAAGTACCCTGCATCATTCTTTGGCCTTTGAAAATCTGGCCCATGGTGTCTCAGTAATTGCCATCTTTTGGTTTTATCTCTTGTTCCTTTCACATTCTATGATACAAAATGAAACGTATTAGCCATATTTATATAGAGAAATTATGTTTAAGAAAGTTTTATGGTGACTAAGAAGTAAAAATGGTCGTAGGCTATAAAAAGCATTTATACTTTTAAACATTAAATTCCTCTTAAACCTATAATGTAACAAACCACCCAGTTACTAAAAACAAAACAAAACAAAAAAACCTATCCTGGGTACTATTTACCCACACTCATGATCACAAAAAAGAGTGACTCTCAGCACTACAGAATTGACACTACTTTAGCAATAGAACACCAGGGTAATATTGGAGGAATGTAAATGCATACCTAATGCTATAATAATAAGTGGCATTTTCTGAACGTTTTGGTGAAGACTGCCAACTATAACCAGAAATACCATTATTTACTGAAAAAAAAGACCTTTTCCTAGAATTATTTTGCTTTTACCCTTATTATCAGTTCAAATCAGATTACATTAAGTAGAGGTAAAAGCAAATCATCAAAGTTTAAAAGAAACATTAGCCACTTATAATGAATTAGTGCTAATTGATCTGCACCATAATAATGCACAGTGTAAGTAAAGCTAATAATGTCTTATTGATCTTTTAAACAACAAGCATTTTTCAATGCCGAATGTTACTTGCTTCTATGTGCTGTTTAGGAATTTGGAAGTCATTGGAGTGCAAATATTGAAAATTCGCGAACTTACGACCATGCGTAGGAACTGCGCAATGCATGCTCATAAAACAGTCATTATACAATGGCAAGAAAGAATCCTGTGCTCTGATTCGTTAAGCTGGCACTGGACCCGTGATGTTATCCTGGCATAACATCACGGCTCTAGTCCCAGCACACACACTGACCGCATGAAATGTAAAAAAAGGGGAAAAATCACCACACAGCTATTACTTTCATCTCCGTTACCACACTGCAGAAAACCGCCTGGCGCTTCTTCATCGTGCTATAAATTCCTCTCTTACACAAAAACAGCCAAAAGCCAGCACACAACTGTGACACATATCCAAGCCCACCCCCATCCCAAAAAAAAGTTCTTATTTTTTAAATCCACCGCCTTGAAATCTGTGTAATTCCCGGAAGCGCTTCACAACCCAGCCCGATCCCCACTCGGCAACCCGATTCCCTCTGAACAATGCGCCTGGTCAGTGAGCGAGCAAGCATGTCATTAACAGACACTGCGTGTCTGTCTTCAAACCACTCCCTCTCTCGCTTTCAAACCACTCTTCTTGTTTCTTTTTTTTTCAATTACACCATCCACTACAGAAAATAAATAAAACAAATTCTCCTTGCCATTTCCCTACCTCGTCTCCTTCTCGGAGAAATGTTCTACAGAGAGCGAGCCAGCGAACAAAACACGTGGGGCGTGGAGGGCTTACAATTCCCAAGTTACCACCGGCATTTACTCACTACACAGATAAGACACAAAATGAAAACCTGAATTTTAAAAAAAGGATAGGGCACAGTAACAAATCAAGCACCAGCCTCTAAGGTGCTATGCTGAGAAGAGTTGCTTAGTTACTAGGAGGACTGAAGAAACACAGCTCCACCTGCTGGCTGGAAGTGTAAATCAGCACTATTTTCCAATAAAGTAATCCACGTATACAAAAATGACCAAAATCAATTTTAAATTAACTTTTCATATCTTTTTTAATATTACAAATGAGTCATTGTATAATAGGAATAACGCACTCCAGGGTGTGTGTCACGCTGGGATAACGTCACTTCTGGGGTGATTAGTCGCACTCGGCCTGCGGCCTCGTGCCTAATCACCCCAGGTGTGACATTATCCCAGCACAACACACACCCTGTCATGCGTTATTCCTTTATTTTTAGGAATTCTTTCACCAAATTTTCAACATAGCCATTTTAAGACCTCTGCTCATGAACAGTGTCACTGTGATTATCTTAATGTGTCCCGTACATTGATTTCACACACTGACTGCGCCATTGTGCGCTAAATGGGTGGAAACACATTTTGGGTGAGATGTGAAAAATGACAGCTGTACTTCT
This sequence comes from Neoceratodus forsteri, assembly GCA_016271365.2. Taxonomy (NCBI): domain Eukaryota; kingdom Metazoa; phylum Chordata; order Ceratodontiformes; family Ceratodontidae; genus Neoceratodus; species Neoceratodus forsteri. Next base: position 846,601,650 of record CM028135.1, on the reverse strand, counting down.
CATAAGAAGGTGTGGTAAAATGGCAATGTTGAAAATCTAGAGTGAAATATTGAAAATTCGCGAACTTACAGTGATGCGTGGGAACTGCGACAAGCACTAGTAAAACGGTAATTTACAGGAATTTTCCTGCTTTTCAAAATAGGCTTTTTGATAGCCCACCTTATGAACACTGGCAGTGTAATTTCGTTAATCATTCTGGAAAGGTGATTTCACGCAGTGGCTGTAAAATCACCCTGCAAGCCCGAGTAACACCATGACAGTGCAAGAATTCATGAGAAGGGGTCCCAAAAACCCCATGTTGAAAATTTGGTGCAAAAATTCCCAAAATTGCCTGAGATATGCAACAAAGTTGAAAAAAACCCATCTATCCCATTATACAGCTTACCGGCATTTCCTCAGTTCACGGTCGGCTTTGAAGAGTGCAGACATGTTCCCGATCCACCGAAGATCATCTCGCTGGACTCCAGAGGTAAGTATGTGGGGAGGCGAGGTGTGCAGTGGATGGGTGCGGGTTGTGAGGGGGGGGCAGGGAGACTGCATGGGACCATATTTTTCTTTACAGGTTTTTTTTAAATGATGATGCGGGACATTTGCCATGCTGAGGTGGGCTCCCAGCATGGCAGAAGGATGGCTGGGGGGGCATGGAGCAGACAGGGGATTGGGCACCCCCGTCAGCCATGGCATCTGTTGCCACACTGAGGTGGGCTCCCAGCGTGGCACCCTGTACTGGTGGGGGAGACAGTGGAGCCGACGGGGGATTGGGCACCCCCATCAGTGACAGCATGGGGGGGAGAGAGACAGTGGAGCAGATGGGGGATCGGGTACCCCCGTCGGCCATAACATGATTTTGCCACACTGAGGTGGACTCCCAGCGTGGCACCTGGATGCTTTGGGGGGGTGGAGCCGACGGGGGGTTGGGCACCCCCATTGACCGTACAATAAGGGGGAAGGCACATGAGCACGCAGTGTGCATGCGTGCGCGCATGTGTGTGTGGGGGGGGAGAGCTCTGCTCACTGAAGCGGAGCTCTCCCTTTCAACTGTATGCCACTGCATTTTCAGCTTGTCATAGACAGCTGCAGCAGTGATTGGGGAACTGGGGCTGTGCCTACAAACACACTGACTGTATTGGAAGGTGGGCTGACACACCTCTGAAAACTCGGATGATGGCACTATGTTTCTTGCACAAGCGTGCAAGCAACATAATAAATGAAGTGGTAATATACTGCATTCAGTAGAAGTCTCTCAAAATCAAGGATGTAGTCCTATAATAAAATAAATGTAGAAAAATATAACCTTTAAACCTTTTATTCATCAGTTTTACCATGTTTACAAAGCTTGAATAACACAAGGTTATGAATAGTAAAAACATTCTTTAACCCCCACTGGAAATGTCTAAATAAAAATGTGTTTCAATTTGATACCAAATCTACACTAAAAGGCTCAAATTAGCCTATGATCATTAAAGTACTGTAAAAATTAACATATTTATCTCCCTTCCTCAGTTTGTAGATAATTCCTTTACATAAATGACTAATTAAGGTTGCAGTTTTATTGAGTTCAAAAACTTTAGCTGAGGAGCACAAGTATATAAATTAATATATTAAAGCAATCCGCTATGTATACTGAGACTTACTAGAGTATTTTTAGAACTGTAGGATCTTGAAAACAAAATTTAAAGACACCACAATAAAGTTCTGTTGATCAGAAATTAAATGTTATAAGAAAGGCAGGTGATGTTTAATTTTGCTCTCTAAAGCCATCGGCAAGCTTATAAAAATATCAAAATAACACATACGAATATCTTCACTACAGGAATTCAATTTTAAGGCATACTTAAAAGCTTAATGTATAATGATGTAGTTGAAATGCACTTTATTAGAATAACTGGAAAAAAATAAGATCTCCTAATTGAGAAGGACCATTACACTTTAAAATGTCAATAACAAAAGGCTCCCAGGATTCAACCGAAGAAGTCAATTGAAATGCCTAGCATACTGACATAAGGAATTCCAGAAACATGCGGTACTATGTACTTTGTAAATATAGTAGCTCATCATGAAAGAAAATAAATTAAGAATCCAGCAGTAATTAATACAGTCGAGAGCTCTTTTAGAGCCAGTTCGATTGTAGATGTAATATTCTGAAAGGTCACCTCAAGAAAGATTTAGATGTCACAGTAAACCCAAGAGTACTTTCACTTTCTCCTGAAAATGTCTCATGCACTGTGAAAACAACAATTGGATTAACAGTATTTATTTCAGCCAAAAGTCAAGAATCAGATTTTAAGAGAAAAGAGCTCCTGCCATCATAATAATCTTGAGGGCTCTGACAGGTCCAAGCAGCTATGATTTACTTTAGCAAATACTGAACCTTCTAGAAATAGTTTGCAGATCCAAATTGAAAAGCCACTGACTTCATTAAGCTAGTGTCATAGAGGATTTTATTTAAAGTTGTCATAAAGGTCTCTCTTATTCATGAGCACTGTACATTCATCTCAATTAAAACAAATTATCAACACAACCGAGTGTGAAATAAAACTGCAGCACAAAATCATTTCTTGAAGAGGTTCTGGAACAGCGCAACAAAGTCTTCAAGTGCTTGATCAGGTGTATCAAATATATAATTTGTAGAGTTATGTTTTGTATTTAGTCTCGCTAGGTATAACATCCTAAATTTGATTTGTGCTGCCAGTAGTTTGCTTACCAAAGGGGCAAACGCTTGCCATCGGCTTCTCACTTGAGATAGAGCCTGGGTTATTCTTATTTTATGGCCATCCCACATTAAATTCTGGGTTATTTTAGATTTATACAAAACATGTTGCTGGTCAAGATAGTTTAATAGCTTTATAATGAAAGGTCTAGGTCTTTCTTTTTCAGTTGGCATTGGTTTCAAGGATCTATGTGCATGTTCCACTATATACACTTGGCCATTTGGAGAGGGACCAGCTAGCTTTTTTAATCTTACTTGAGCAAAATGGATTGAGTTATTTCCCTCCACTTTTTCTAGACTAGCTAATATAATAAGGTTGTTTCATTGACTTCTGCCTTCAAGATCTTCTATTTTAGTTTTCAACTTTTTGATTTTCTGTCTCATGGCAGGCAGTTCAGGGTTGGTTCTTGCTACCCAGTCTTCCATCAATGAGATTCTTGCTTCAGAGTCACTGACCCTTCTGGTAAGATCCTCCAGTTTGTTTTTTAAACTTTTGAGCTCAGATAAAATAGAATCCATGGCTGCTTTTAGTGGTGAGATTTCTGCCAAGAATATTTCTTCAGTGAGAGCAGACGAAGATGTATTGATGGAGATTTAGATGTAGTTTGTTTTGTTCTACAGTATTAGAGCCAGTATTCCTATCTGGCATCAAAGGAGGAGTGTGTTTTAATAAAGGAGCATGCATTTCAACCTCCATCTTTAAACATTTAACTTAATTTCAATATTTAAGAGCTTTGTCTAGTTATACAGCCTCCAAATTAACACTGGTAAAGATAGCAAAAAGCTGTAAAGGTCTAAAAGTAATAGAAGGGTGCACTGAACATGGCATATATGCTGTTACTCCCTCTGAGGTATCACCAGGTATCCCCAGGTATTTGAAAGTGCTAACTTGCTCAGTTGGAGCACCTGAGTCAGAGGTGATGACCAGGGTCGGGGGGTTACACCCAGTGTGGAAAAGCATGGATTTTATTCTCTTCAAATTCAGGATGAGGAAATTGTTGGTGAACCAGTCACAAATAGCAGTGAATTTGGTTTGGAGGCAGTGTTGGATATACAGTAGGCTGGACTGCTATGTGTTGCAGTGATGACTGCATTATCTTGTTTTATTATCTTTTTTTTAATGGTATGACTCAGAGCATGGGTACTTCCATCTAATGACATTTCTTGAAGATTTCATGCAACATCACCAGTATATCATTTTTCAAGCCAATTTTAATTTTATACCAAATTAAACAAATTTTGCTTAAAGGGAGACCATATTGAATTGTGTGTCTCTGTCGCCTTTTCAGATGTACATACAGCTCTGTCTAGCCTAGCAAACTCCAGCATTTTTTCACTCCATTCTTCCTTAGAAGGAGCTTCTACTTGTTTCCAATGTTGGAGTGTTACCTTGCCAGCCATTAATATACCAATATTCTAATGAGTCTTTTGTGTTCCCCGTGGGTCCTTAATCTGGCTCAAATAAATTTTATAGCCAAATATTGCAATTCCAGGATCAAAGGGGAACAACAAACCCAATGGTCTCCCCAGTAAAGACCATATATATTTCCAAAGTGGTGTAAGTTTCTCACGCTTAAACAACATATGAGATCACTAACCCCTTTCTTTATGACATTCTTGACCAAATCATGAAGTCGTATTATCTATCTTATGTAATCTAGTGGGTGTAAGGTAAGTTCTATGAACTATGTCAAAGTAGATTTGCAAAAGCCTTTTATTTTGAATCCAAGTATCTTCTAAGTTTCTATATTCTATCCATTCAGTCTCTGAGATCTCCAAATTCAAATCTCTCTCTCCCATGCCTGTCTAGTTGTATCTGTCTGATTAGGCATCTTCTGTAAGACAGCCTGATGTATTTTGGAAATCAAATGTTTATTGAGTCCATTTCCAAAAAAAAAAAAAATTCTCTGAGGGTCATCTCGGAGAACAAATGAGTTATAGTTCTTTCTAAACACAAAATGCTTAACTTGATTAAACTGCCAATATTGGTTACTTCCTATACCACAGTTATCTTGAAACTAGGTAAATGACATGATTTCCTTCCTAATACAGAAATCTCTTATTTCCTTAATATTTTTTTGAAAGTACCGATGCTTAAAGGTTCTAACTGTCTGAGCCAATTTAAAATCTCTATTATTATAAATAGGTATTAGTCCAGAAATGCCTTTCTCATTTTTCATAATTTTAGATGCTAATTCCTATGCTTCTACTGTTGTTTTAGTTGTGGACAACGTGTCTATTTTTGTAAATACCAAAACATTTTTCAAATCTAACCCACCTACTTTTTCCATTTCCATTCCCATCCCTGCCTGTGAACAATTCTGAGAATCATAAATCCAGTAATACACTATTTCTAGCTGTGCAGCTAGGTAGTATAATTTAAAATCCAGACACGCTAAGCCTGCTTTTGACTTATTTGGATATAATTTTTTTAATGCTGTTCTTGGAGGCTTCTCTTGCCAAATAAATGTCTTCACCATATTTTCTAAACTCTGGAAACATTTCTTTGACAGGCTTAAAGGAATAGATTGGAATAGAAAAAGCAGTTTAGGGAGAACATTCCTTTTTAGTATACATGTTCTACTTATTAATAATAAAGGTAGAGACTGTCATCTTGTCAAATCTGATCTTATTTTATTTATAACTGGATCATAATTTATTTGAAGCATCCTATCTGTTTCCACTACCAACACCATCCCCAAATATTTTGTTTAATCTTTCTGTAAATCTTTCAATTTCTGATTTTCAATAACATCTATTGGACCCAGATAAAGCATTTCAGATTTTCCCCAGTTCACTTTATAACCCAAAACATTTCTAAATCGTTCCAATATTTCACATACTTTTTGATATGTTACTTCCAGATTTTTTAAAGCTAAAAGTATATCATCCACGTAAAGCATTGTCAAAATCGGACCCATAAAAGTCTGTAGTCCAACTTCCTGAATATGTAGACTCAAATTAATAGCCAAGGGTTCTAAGAACAAAACAAACAAAGAGGGAGATAGAGGGAAACCCTGCCTTGTCCTTCTAGCCAACTGAAAATATGAAAACAGGGCATTGTACACCCTCCCTATAGCCCTCAGTTGACTATAAATCATTTTAACCCATGTTTGAAAATTACCTTTCATCCAATAGCCATTCAATACTTCTACCTTGAAGGGCCCTTGCACCCTATTAAACACCTTTTCAACATCTAAGGAAAGGAGTTCAGTGTCCGTTCCCCTAAAGACCTCAATAACATTAATTGCCTTCCTCGTATTGTGCTGAAGTCTTCTCCCCAAAACAAAGCCAACCTGGTCCCGATGAACCAACTTTGGGACAACCTTAGACAATCTTTCTGCCAAGGCTTTAGCAAATATATTGTAGTCACTATCCAATAGAGAGATAGCTCTATAAGATCCACATTTGCCAGATGTTTACTGGAGCACCTTTGCTACAGCCACATCCAAGAGCAAGGCCATTCTTAATGCCCCATAGAGGCATGCCTCAGACAGCTAGTTTTGGAACCCACTCATAAGGGAGCAATCTTAGACCTCATACTCTCAAATGGGAACAGTAAGAGGATCTCAGATCAAGAAGTGGGTAGCCATCTGGGAACAAGTAACCACCAAACAATGTGATTCATGATAAACTCAGCTACAGAGTCAAGCCATACAAAAGTGAGGGTAGTGGACTTCAGGAGGGCTGACTTTGGCAAGATGGGAGCATGCCTTACAAAAGCACTAGCAAACAGGCTCGAAGGAGAGGTGGAGCAATAATGGGGAAACATCAAAATTGCCATCACAGAGGCAACAAGCCTTTGTGTGAAGCAAATAAACAAAACAAAATGAAATAAAAGCCACTATGGTTCTCAAAAGAGGTGGTGGGGAAGGTTAGGGAGAAAATAATAGCATTTAGGAAGTATAAGGAAACACAAAAGGAACAAGACAGAGAACTGTACCAGTTAAGGCAGGAGGAAGCAGGGAGGGAAGTCAGAATAGCAAAGGCCCAAACTGAGGAAAAGATAGCCAACTCAGTTAAGAAGGGGATAAAACCTTTTATAGGTTCATCAGGGAGTATAGAAAGACAAAGGGAGGGATAGTGAGGCTGATTAGAATGGACAGTGGGTGGGAAGAGAAGGACAGTGAGAAAACAGGGATTCTGAATGAATGCTTCTGCTCAGAATTCACAAAAGAGGAGGAGGAGGAGGTACCCAATCCAATTAACAGAAGCACTCTGAATGGGGGGTCAATCCCTGTCCTTTCACAGAAGAAAGGGTTCTGAAAGAACTCCTAAAACTGAAGGTGGACAAAGCAATTGGGCCTGATGGGATTCACCCCGGAATTCTAAAAGAATTAAGGGGAGAACTAGTGACACCACTGACTACAATTTTTAACAAATCATGGGAGGATGGTGTGGTATCTGGGGAACTGGATGAAGGTGGATGTGATTCCCCTTCACAAAAGTGGGAGCAAGACAGAGGCAGGAAACTACACACCTGTCAGTTTGATCTCTGTGGTAGGGAAAGTGATGGAGTCACTTCTGAAGGAAAGAATTGTTGAGTACCTAGAGTCCAGTGGGGTACAGGACCAAAGGCAGCATGGGTTCACAGTGAGAAGGTCATGTCAGACTAATCTAATTGATTTCTTTGGACTGGGTGACCAAAGTAGTATACCAGGGAAGAGCTGTGGACATGGTCTACCTTGACTTTAGCAAGGCATTTGACACAGTTCCTCACAAAAGATTAATAAATTAACCAGCCTGGGAGTGTGTCCCAGGGTGGTAGCCTTGGTAAAACATTGGCTGGGTAAAACATTGGCTAGTTTCAGAACCCACTCATGAGGGAGCAATCTTAGACCTCATACTCTCAAATGGGGGCAGTGGGAGGATCTCAGATCTAGAAGTGGGTTGCCATCTAGGAACAAGTGACCATCAAACAGTGTGGTTCACGTTAAACTCAGCTACAGAGTCAAGCCATACAAAAGTGAGGGTACTGGACTTCAGGAGAGCTGACTTTGGCAAGATGGGACAGTGCCTCAGAAAAATACTAGCAAATAGGCTAGAAGGAGGGGTGGAACAACAACAGGAAATCATCAAAACCGCCATCACAGAGGCAATAGGCCTTTGTGTGAAGCAAATAAAAAAATCAAAATGAAAGAAAAAGCAACTATGGTTCTCAAAAGAGGTGGCGGGGAAGGTTAGGGAGAAAATAATAGCATTTAGGAAGTATAAGGAAACACAAAAGGAGCAGGACAGAGAACTGTACCAGTTAAGGCAGAAGGAAGCAGGAAGGGAAGTCAGAATAGCAAAGGCCCAAACTGAGGAAAGGATAGCCAACTCTGTTAAAAAGGGGGATAAAACCTTTTATAGGTACATCAGAGAGCATGGAAAGACAAAGGGAGGGATAGTGAGGCTGATTAGAATGAACAGTGGGTGGGCAGAGGGGGACAGAGAAAAAGTAGGGATACTGAATGCATATTTCTGCTCAGTATTCACAAAAGAGGAGGGGGAAGTGCCTAATCCAATTAACAGAAGCACTCTTGATAGGGGGGTTGTTCCCAGTCCTTTCACAGAAGAAAGGGTTCAGAAAGAACTCCTAAAACTGAAGGTGGACAAAGCAATGGGGCCTGATGGGATTCACCCCAGAATTCTAAAAGAATTAAGGGGTGAACTAGTGAAACCACTGACTACTCTTTTTAACAAATCGTGGGAGGATGGTGTAGTACCTGAGGACTGGAGGAAGGCAGATGTGATTCTCCTTCACAATAGTGGGACCAAGACTGAGGCAGGAAACTACAAACCTGTCAATTTGACCTCAGTGGTAGGGAAAGTGATGGAGTCACTTCTGAAGGAAAGAATTGTTGAGTACCTAGAGGCCAGTGGGGCACAGGACCCAAGGCAACATGGGTTCACAGTGGGAAGGTCACGTCAGACAGATCTAATGGATTTCTTTGACTGGGTGACCAAAGTAGTAGGCCAGGGAGGGGCTGTGGACATGGCCTACCTAGACTTTAGCAAGGCATTTGACACAGTCTCACACAAAAAGATTAATAGTCAAATTAACTAGCCTGGGAGTGTGACCCAGGGTGGTAGCCTGGGTAAAACATTGAATGGACAACAGCACACAGAAGGTAATTGTAAATGGAGTCCACTGTGAAGAAAGAGGGGTTACTAGTGGGGCACCACAGGGTACAGTACTGGATCTGGTCCTTTTTAATGTCTTTATAAGTGACATTGCAGAGGGACTGGAAGGAAAAGTATGCCTCTTTGCAGATGACACAAAGATCTGCAACAGAGTTGATACACAAGGAGGCGTGGAAAGGATGGGAATGGACTTGGCAAAGTTGGAGGAATGGTCAGAAGTATGGCAGCTAGGATTCAATGCAAAGAAGTGCAAAATAATGCACCTGAGAAACAAGAACCCAGGGGAAGATTACACAATGGGGGGAGGTAGTAATAACAACAAAAAAGGAAAGGGACCTGGGGTTAATCATATCAGATGACCTTAAGGTTGTCAAGCAATGTGAGAAGGAAGTAGGGAGGGCTGGGGGTATACTGGGATACATAGGGAGAGGCATCACCAGCAGAAAACAGGAAGCTGTTATCCCTCTGTACAGACAGTTGGTGAGACCCCATCTGGAGTACTGTGTCCAGTTCTGGAGACCCCATCTCCGCATGGACATAGACAGGATAGAGGCAGTCCAGAGGAGGGCAACTAAAATGGTGCAGAGTCTGCAAGAGAAGCTGTATGAGGAGAGACTAAAAGAGCTTAATATGTATACCCTTGAGGAAAGAAGGGAGGGGGGGACATGATAGAAACTTTTAAGTACCTCATTGGAATCTACAAAGTCCAAGAGGGTAGTATCTTTCAGAAAAAGAGATGTGCAAGAACAAGGGGACACAATTTAAAGATAGAAGGAGCAGTTCAGGGGCAATGTGAGGAAGTATTTTTTTCACACAGAAGGTAATGGATGCATGGAACAGCCTTCCTGAGGAGATTTTGGGATCTAAAACTGTGGGAGAATTCAAGAATGCATGGGACAGACATAAGGCAATTCTTGTGGGGGGTAGAAAGAAATAAGCTGTTGGTCAACTAAGATCTAGAGCCTATACTGTAGGTAGGGAAATGGGCAGACTAGGTGGGTTAAGCAGTCATTATCTGCTGTCAAAGTCTATGGACAACAGGACACAGAAGGTAATTGTAAACAGAGTCCACTCTGAAGAAAGGGGTGTTGCTAGTGGAGTACCTCAGGGTTCAGTACTGGGTCCAGTCCTTTTTAATGTTTTTATAAGTGACATTGCAGTGGGACTGGAAGCAAAAGTATGCCTCTTTGTAGATGACACAAAGTTCTGCTACAGGGCTGATACACAAGGAGGTGTGGAAAGGATGAGAAGGGGCTTGGCAAGGTTGGAGGACTGGTCAGAAGTACGGCACTTGGATTCAATGCAAAGAAGCGCAAAATAATGCACCTGGGAAACAAAAACCCAGGGGAAGATTACACAATGGGGGGGAGGCAGTAACAACAACAAAAATGGAAATGGACCTGGGGGTAATCATATCAGATTACCTTAAATTTGGCAAGCAATGTGAGAAGGCAGTAGGGAGGGTTGGGGGGATACTAGTATGTATAGGGAGTTGTATCACCAGAAGAAAACACAAAGTTGTTATCCCTTTGTACAGACAGTTGGTGAGACCCCATCTGGAGTACTGCATCCAGTTCTGGAAACCCCATCTCCACCAGGACATCAACAGGATGGAGGAAGTCCAGATGAAGGCAACTAAAATGGTGCAGGGTCTGCAAGAGAAGCCATATGAGGAGAGACTAAAGGCAGTCAGAATAGCAAAAGCCCAAACTGAGAAAAAAATAGCCAAGTCAGTTAAGAAGGGGGATAAAACCTTTAATAGGTACATTAGGGAACATAGAAAGGTTAAGGGGGGAATAGTGAAGATTAATAAGGCAGAGAGGAGGTGGGCAGAGGGAGACAGTGAAAAGGCAGAGATACTGAATTAATACTTTTGCTCAGTATTCACAAAAGAAGATGAGGAGGAGTTACCTAAACCAGACAATAGAAGCACTCTGGGTAGGGAGGTTGACTCCAGTCCATTTACAGAAGAAAGAGTCCTGAAAGAACTCCTAAAACTCAAGGTGGACAAAGCAATGGGACCTGATGGGATTCACCCCAGAGTCCTAAAATAACTAAGGGAGGATCTAGTGACACCACTGACCACACTTTTTAACAAATCATGGGAGGATGGGGTGGTACCTGAGGACTGGAGGAGGGCAAATGTGATTCCCCTTCACAAAAGTGGGAGCAAGGCAGAAGCAGGAAACTACAGACCTGTAAGTTTGACCTCAGTGGTAGAAAATGATGGAATCACTTCTGAAAGAAAGAATTGTTGAGTACCTAGAGGCCAGCTGGGCACAGGACCCAAAGCAGCATGGATTTACAGCAGGAAGGTCATGTCAGATGAATCTAATAGATTTCTTTGACTGGGTGACCAAAGTAATAGACCAGGGAGGGGCTGTGGATATGGCCTACCTAGACTTTAGCAAGGCATTTGACATAGTCCCACACAAAAGATTAATAATCAAGTTAGTCAGCTTGGGAGTGAGTCCCAGGGTGGTAGCCTAGGTTGCAAACTGTCTGCACAACAGGACACAGAAGGTAATAGTGAGTGGAACACATTCTGAAGGGGGGGTCACTAGTGGAGCACCTCAGTGCTCAGTACTGGGTCCAGTCCTCTTTAACATCTTTATAGGTGACATTGCAGAGGGTCTGGAGGGAAAGGTATGCCTCTTTGCAGATGATTCAAAGATCTGTAACAGAGTTGATACACAAGGGGTGGTAGAAAGGATGAGAAGGGTTCTTGGCAAGGTAGGAGGAATGGTCAAACATATGGCAACTTAGATTCAATGCGAAGAAGTACAAAGTAATGCACCTGGGAGACAAAAACCCAGGAGAAGAGTACACACTAGCAGGGGAGGTACTAACAACAACAAAAATGGAATGGGACTTGGGGGTAGTCATATCAAATGATCTAAAGGTGGGTAAGCAATGTGAGAAGTCAGTAAGGAGAGCCGGGGGATACTGGGATGCATAGGAAGGGGCATCACAAGTAGAAAAAGGGAAGTGGTTATCCTTCTATACAGACAGTTGGTGAGACCCCATCTGGAGTACTGTGTGCAGTTTTGGAGACCTATCTACGCAAGGACATAGACAGGATGGAAGCAGTCCAGAGGAGGGCAACTAAAATGGTGCACGGTCTGCATCAGAAATCATATGAAGAGAGACTGAGAGAGCTTAATATGTATACCCTTGATGAAAGGAGGGACAGGGGGACATGATAGAAACGTTCAAGTACCTCAAGGGAATCAACAAAGTCCAGGAGGGTAGCATCTTTCAGAAAAAGAGATGTGTAAGAACAAGGGGGACACAATTTAAAGATAGAGGGGGGATGGCTCAGGGGTAATGTGAGGAAATCTTTTTTCACGGAGAGAGTGGTGGATGCACAGAACTGCCTTCCTGGGGAGGTTGTTGGGGCTAAAACAGTGGGGGAATTCAAACATGCATGGGACAGACACAAGGCAATTGTAGTGGGGGGTGGCAGGAAGTAGGCTGTTGGTTAACTAGAATCTGCAGCTTATCCAGTAGGTGGGGAAATGGGCAGACTGGGTGGGCCAAGTGGTCCTTATCTGCCGTCAAAGTCTATGTTTCTATGTTCTATGAGTTTAATATATATACCCTTGAGAAAAGGAGGGGGGGGGGACATTATAGAAACTTTTAAGTACCTCAGTGGAATCAACAAAGTCCAAGAAGGTAGCATCTTTCAGAAAAAGAGATGTGTAAGAACAAGGGGACCCAATTTGAAGATAATGGGGGGACGGCTCTGGGGCAATGTGAGGAAGTATTTTTTCACAGAGAGGGTGGTGGATTCATAGAACAGCCTTCCTGAGGAAGTTGCGGGGTCTAAAACTGTGGGAGAATTCAAAAATGCATGGTACAGACATCAGGCAATTCTTGTGGGGGGTAGGAAGAAATAGGCTGTTGGTTAACTAGGATCTGCAGCTTATCCTGTATGTAGGGAAATGGGCAGACTAGGTGGGCCAAGCGGTTCTTATCTGCCATCAAAGTCTATGTTTCTATAGATTTTCTGGTTTATCTTTTGTTAATATCAACACTATTTGTGCCTCATTGAAAGACTCTGGCAAGGTCTCTGATGTTATAAAACTGTTAAAGAGCTTCACCAAGTGTGGCACCCAAACTTTTGGCTGATTTTTATATATTTTGAACATTAAACCATCTGGCCCTGGGGTTTTGTTATTCAGGAGATTTCTTATCACTTCTATTATTTTCCCAATTGTGAATTCTTTATTTTAATCTTCTAGGTCTAGTTCTGTAACCTTCTGCAGCTGAAAAACCTGCACATATTCTTGGATCCTACCCACTTCTGGTAGGACTTCTGGAGTATGTAGTTTATCATAATTCTCATAAAATCCTTTTATTATCTCTGTTGTCTCTCAAGTAAGTGTTCCATCTTTCCTGGATCTGCTCTGAATTCTATTTTTATTTCTATCTGCTTTAATTTGGTAAGCTAAAACCTTACTTGGTAACTCCCCATAATAATAATATTTTGCTCCAGCTTTATTCAGCTTGTTATCTGCTTTCTCCTGTAATTTTTTTTCTACTTTGTCTCTAATCAACCTATATTTAAGTTCCATTTGTTCTGTCTTTTGCTGTAAATATTCATTTTCGACTGTTGCCAATTCTCTCTCTAATTCTATTATTTCATTCTCCTGTAATTGTTTCCCCATAATTATCTGAGAGTTCAGCCAGCCACACAAATATGCCTTTTGTGCATCCCATAATACATTAATACTTATCCCTTGTCCCAAATTCTGTTTCCAATACCATTGTAATTTTGCAATTTTTCCCCAAAGCCTGGAAGCATCCAAACTAAGCTATCCATTCTCCAGGACTGGGTCCTATGAGACCAACTACCCTTATTTTCTTTTTATATCTCCATTATTACTGGATCATGGTCTGAGGCCCCAATTGTCACATAGACTACCTCTTTTATTTCCTTTTGTAACTCTATGCTAACAAAAAGTAGTCTAGCCTTGAAAAAGGCTTATATGTTTTTGAATAATATGAATATATACTGAAACCTGGATAAAGCTCCTTAAATGGATCCATCAAGGTTAGGACCTTATGTGCTTGTTTTACTATTTCTAAAGCCTGTTTTTTACCCCTCCATAGCTGGAGAGTTTCTATGCAATCCAGAAAAGGTGAGATTAAAATCTCCTCCATTTATTGTAGGTGATACAAATTGGGACAAGTCCAGATAAAAATCTGAAAAAAATCCCAGATCATCTTGATTAGGATCATAAATAGAAGCTATAGTCAACTTCTCTTCTTGCAGTCCTACTATCACATACCTCCCTTTCCCATCCACTCATTCCCTACTGTATCTCCAAGATGACCCTCTAGAAAAATTGCTCAACCCCTAGCAATGTCTGTAAAGTTGAACACACATCCTTTTGCCCCCATCAAGTTTCCAAAATGCCTCACATCGTTTTGATTAAAGTGTGTCTCTTGTAAAAGAAGGCAATCATTTTTTTTTTCTTTTCACTATTTTAATTATTTTTCTTAATTTCAATCTATCCTTACACCCATTCAGATTCCAAGTCAAGAATCTTAACCTTTCAATAAATATAGGAAAAAAAACATTGTTTATATGCTTCCAACAAATTCTGTCAAAGCTACATATATCCCAAATGTTTCTATTAATTATCCAGGTTTTGCAACCCTGGCACACACGCTTTTTTGAGTCTTTTCTGCTTGTTGCTTTGTCCATTTTTTTTTATATTTTTTATTTTTTTACTCTACCTAAATACCCTTTTCCCAAGAATCGCATTCAACCTTGGGTACTACCCCCCCCACTTGGAGGTAGCCTAACTTCTGTCTGGCACTGATTATTAACTTGGAGTGAGAGTTAGTCCTCTAATAATTTACATATTATTACCCCCCTACTAAATGACAAACAAAATGAAGGAGATACAAAAGAAAAACCAAGAGAGAAAAAAAGAGAAGAGAAGGAAAGAAATGTCTCAATCTCTTCCCTCCCACCAACCTTCACATTCCTTCTAAACCAAAAGCCCCTTCTCCTAAATAAAGGTGAAAGAGGTAATTTCTCACAGAAATAAGCAGGTAAAGTGAAAAAAGGGTACCCCTAACCCCTTCCATCCCTCCCCTCTACCGGTAATCAAATTTCTGTACCTACCCTGAAATAATTCTCCTAAAGAAGAAATAGGTGGAGCAACAGGAGAACAAAAAGTAAAAAGTGGGGGAGGTAAGAAAGACAGAAAAACTCTCTTTCCCACCCTCCCTTGCCAAGTTTCAAAGCCCTCCCAGATCTGGATCTGTAGCTTTCCTCTAAGTTGTTTGGCGCTTCAATAAAGCCATTTCTATTTCATGTGGTGAGTTAAAATGAAAAATTCTATCATCCATATGAACTCTTAGCTTAGCTGGATACATCATTACAAACTGAATTCCTTCCTTTCTAAGTTTGTCCAGGACTTCATCAAACATTTTTCTTTTAGCCAAGATCCCTGGTGGAATATCTTGATAGGCTTGTAACTTCAGACCATTATAATATAAACCTTTTTCCATTCCAGCTTTTATTAGGATTCTTTCTTTACCCTGGTAGTGCAATATTTTTATATACATAAAATGTGGTCTCCCCTGTATATCTTTTTTTCCCAAATGCTCTGTGAGCTCTATCAACTTCACTTGTTTTCTGTGGATAAGGAAGTCCCAAAACCTTAGTAAACATTTCCTCGCAGAATGATACTGAATCATTTCCTTCAGTTCCTTCAGGTAAGTTACCAACCTTTAAATGAACTCTTCTGGACTTAGACTCAAGGTCCTCAATTTTTATTTTCAAATCTTCAAGCCCTTTTTTACTGTTTTCAATTTGGCAGTTGGTTTTTGGCAAAGTGCCCTCTATATTACTGACTCTGTTTTCAGATTCCATAGCCCTAATAACTAAAGAGTCCAATTTTTCTACAACCTCTGCAAGTTTGCTCATAAGTGATGACACTGGTGAGTTTAAAGTTCCAAACCCTTGTCACATTTCCTTCAAGAGTTCTTCATTACCAGTTCTGCTAAGATTTTTTTCCAATGGCTCACCCATTGGTGGGTACTTTTCCATATATTCTGTAGTATTACAACCATTACCTCCCCCTTCTCCTGAGGCCATCTCTTCCCCTTCTTTTGATTTCTTCACTTTGTCCAAGTTTTTATTTTTTAAGGAGAATACATCATAGGTACAGGTGGGTGAGGCAATAAATCCCTTTATCGTGGTAGTAAGAGACATAGAACACTCAAATTTCTCAATATTACTTCCATTTCCTTCCCTCTTTTTACCTCTCTTCGTTACACTCTACGCTCTCTCCCTCTTCTTGGATTTATTCTCTCCTGGGGAAATCCATGATAAACTAGGAGTTTTTCTTTTAATATTTCTGTTTCCTTGTAATATCTCAGGACCTTCCTTTTTCAGCAAACCAGTCCCTTTGTTTGGTGAATCCTAATTTTTAACACTCAAACCAAAAACAAAAAAACCCTCCACCTGGTTTTCCCATGTGACTATGCCAAATTTCCTTGTGTCGATTCAGTTTCCAAACAATTTGCTTTCTTCTCTTTGGCGCTTATATCTCCTTTATGTCATGGTCTGCACACCTTTATTTTCAGTCCTTCAGTATTGTCTCTTGAAGTTTGGGTGATATTGCACACCTTTTGATATAGCCCTGACATGCCACAAAGCCCCACCCCAAAATGAAACCAACTGCTAGGGCCTGCGGGAACAGAGAATGCCAAAGAGAATACTGCTCATTATTACCTACTCCTGACTGGAACATGAACACCAGTAGTTTACTTAAAATGATGTTTCCCAGTAGAAAAGAAGGAAAAAAATACCAAGCAGCCCCAGAACAGAATTTTTGCCTTCTCCCGACCAGAACATAGACGCCAGCGTGTCAGTTAAAATGGTGTTTCCTGGGAGAAAAAGACATCGAACAATTCTGGAGGCAAAAAAAAAATCAAAAAGAAATGAAATACCAAAGCGTAGCTGTGGGTACAGGCTTAAACTTCTTATTTTTTAAAGCATTTCTAATGTATCAAATGAAGGGGGATTCTTCCTCAACTGCCATCACAGGTGGACCTCCTCTCCTTCACAAGCGACTGACTAGGCGCAGCTAATCATTCTGACATGTGCAGAATGATGATCCTCCCCCAGATGACTGCATTATCAGTACATAAGAGGAGCTTTGTGGAGTTGCAAGTTTTTGAGAGTTCATAGATAAAAAGGCTGAACAGAAGGGGATAAAGGATAGATCCTTGGGGACCCCCACTGTCACAGGCCTGAAGTCTGAGTGTGTGGCCAAACATTTGACTGCCTGGGTTCTGTCTGTGAGATGTTCTTTTAACCAGTCAGTAGCCTCCATAGAGAGGCCTAGTTTGGTAAATATATGGCAGAGCAGGGCATGATTGACAAGGTCAAATGCCTTCATGAGATCAATGAATATGGAGTCAGCAAGTTCCCCTTTGTCCAGGGCACAATGAAGATGATCAGTGTATTGTAGTAGGGCAGTTACGGTACTGTGGTTCTTGTGGAAACCATGCTGTTCACATGATAGTTGGTCATATTGGCTCAGGTATTGGGTAAGCTGATCATTTACAAATTTTTCAAGTGTTTTAGAAAGGGTTAATAAAATTGAGATGGGACGGTAGTTTGAGGGGAGGTCTTGGGCACCACCCTTATGTACTGGGGTAACATGAACCATTTTCCAGATTTTTGGCACTTGCCCAGTTGAGAGAGACAAGTTAAAGATGAGCTGTAAGTGATGAGTAACCTCTTGTATGGCATATTTAAGGAGTTTCATGTCGATGTTGTCTGGCCCTATTAGAGAAGATATTTTAGTACGGGTAAGATATGTGTATGTTTCTGCCCAGATTAGTCTCCTGAGGTATAACGTGGGTTTAGAAACCTTCACAGGGGTGGGATAGGCTTCCTTAGGATGATTGAGGGATGCTAGAGTGTATGTGGAGAGGTCACTGAACATGTTATTGAAGGTATTTGCTATATTTACATTACCCTCTATTAGGGACACACAAGCAAGGACAGGGTGCAGAAGCAGTTTATGAGAGCTCCCTATGATGTCATTAATTCCTTTCAGAAGGCTTTAGGGGAGCTGAGGGATGAATGTTGCTTGTTTTTTTTGGTAATTAGCCTTGGCTGTTCTAACATGGTGTTTTACCCTATTTCTAAGTTCTTTTAATTTTTGGAGGAGGGAATATAGGTCGAATTCACAATACTGTGACCAGACTGTATCACGTTCTCTTGTGTGACACCTCCAACACATATCTGTGTTCAGCAATTTGGCTGCACAGAAAAATGCGGGGTTCTGTACCAGGAGTGAAGTATTTTATTTTGTATTAATCTACTCCTAGCATCCATGAATGCTATGTGTGCCGACTTCTAGCATTGGGTCCACTGCTTGTCAGTTATTGTGATGCTTATCTCCTTCTCCCATTTGACCTTAGAGTGTGTGGATTTACTTGGCTACTTGTCTCAAAGGGCTAAGTATATTTCACTAGCCTGCCCTTTGGATAGAGATAGCCAGCTAGTCGAAGGACTATGTTGAGGGTTGATATGATTCAAACAGAGAAGGTTTTTAACCACTCCTCTAATCTTGAGGTATCTCCAGAAGTCAGTAAGTGGAAGTCCCCATCTGCTTCATAATTCCTGGAAGGTGGCAACCAGCAATGTCCTAGACTCTAAGATGCTTTTTATGAATCAAATACCTTTGGTAGCCCATTGTGCCCATACAACAGGCTTGTGGTCAACTAGTATGCTTGGGTTATTCCATAGAGGTGCATGGATCGCAGGTGTTGAATTTGCATCCAGTTCACAGTGCAGCTGGGACCAGTACCGGATTATGGCCCCTATAGTGGGGTAGGACATCAGGTCCTTACATGGGGCAGAGTACAGTGGAGGAGAGAGTATCTTTACCCTTCTCTGTGCTTGCCATATGTACCCATTGAGGGGATTGTTCTGTACTGGTTCTAAACCAATGCAATGCTAGCACTGCCTGGAAGGCTAACTTATAGCCCTCAACCAATGGGAGACACCATCCTCCATTTCCCCAGTGGGATCTTAGCTTGTTGTGGCTGTACCTGGGTTTCTTTCCCTCCCACAGGAAGTCCCTAATAATTTTGTCTATCTTATTATACCAAACTTTGGGGAGCTCTGAGAGAAATGGGATAGAAGGTAAAATAGCTTAGGGGATGTCACCATTTTAATGGTGGAGATTTTCCCAACTATGGTGAGTTTAAGGAGTCTCCAGCAGTTAAATTCAGTCTTGCGGGTTGACAGTAGTGGTTGTAGATTAATTTCCCATATTTGGGCAATGTTAGGAACTAACTTTATTCTCAGGTAGGTGATCCCCATTAAGGCCCTTCTTAGTCCATTTATTTGTATTTTTTTGGGATTTCAGTGTTGGTTAAGGGGTATCACTTCTGTTTTTGTCTGATTTACCTTCAGTCCTGCACAGTTTGTGAAGTGTTGATGTAGTGATAAAAGGGGAGGAGTGATTTATTTATGTCGGCCAGAGGGATTAGCAGATCATCAGCGTATGTGAGAGTAAAATATTGCTGCTGCCCGATTCTGATACCCTGAATTTACCCCTGCTGCCTAAAAGCTGCTGAGGGTGACTCTACCACTAGAACAAAAAGTAGTGGTCAGATGGGATAGCCCTGTCTGGTTCCTCTCTGTAGTGGGAAGGGGTCAGAAAAAAGTGGGTTGGTTAGTACGTGGGCAGTAAAGGAGGAATATATGAAACATACCCAGGATTGGAAACATTTTCCCAAGTCTAGGTGGCTTAATACTAAATGTAGGTAGTCCCATTTAATCAAATCAATGGTCTTCTTGAAATCAATGGCCAGGGAGCTGCTGGGGAGGGTAGAGACCTTGCTAAGTACATAAGGGTTAATCAAGGAGCAGATATGATCCACACTGTACCTCCTTTGTACAAAGCCAACCTGAAATGGGTGAATTAGGTATGGAAGTAGTGGGTTGAGTCTTAAGGCTAGATCCTCTGCATAGATTTTACTACCTACATTTATCAAGGAGATATGCCTATAGTTTCTAGCTGATGCGGGGTATTTTCCTTTTTTAGGCAGGATTGTTAACACTGCTTCTTGGAGAGTGGGAGGGAGGATTCCATTTCTTTAGCTTCAGAGTAGACTTTCCAGAGCACTGGGGAAATTACTGATGCTAGGGCTGCAGGAACTCCACCAGGAGACCATCTCCTCCTGGAGATTTGCCCTTTTTTAGGGATAGAAGGGTCTATGTAATCATCCCTGTTGTTAGTGGGACATCATGTAATTCAGTTTGTTGTGTGAACAGTCTGGTTAGATGAAGTGCTTCCAGAAAGGTTTGAATTTCTTCAGGGATTTGTATGTGGGAGGTTGAATACAGGTTAGTGTAGAAGGATTTCATGATGGTATTGATTGTCTGTAGTTTGCTTTGTACCTACCCCGTAGAGTCCCTTGCTTCTGTTTTCACAGCTGGTTGGCTTCTCCACCTATCTCCACCTTCCCAGTATTTGTGTTTGAGTCTTAGGATCCCAATCTCTGGTTTTCTAGAGAGCAGAGCTTTGACCCCCAGTCTTAGTCCTATGACATTTCTGTCACAAACCCACTCAGCAGATCAGCCCTCTACTCCCAAAGTGCCAACTTCTGAGTGCAGTCTTGTGACAGTGAACAGAACAAGGTAGCCCTCTTGTCTGTTTTGTGGATTTGAGTCACCTTAGTCCCAAGGTCTTCAGGGATTTAAACTTGTTAACCTCTTGTTAGCATACCCAATTGTCAGGCTCAGATAATTCTGTCTTCAAAGGGGCCAGATATCTTTCCCTATGGGCACCTAACCAGGTATTACAAAATGAACCCTTTTAGAACTCTATGCAAGACCCAGAGAAACTTTTAAACTGTTTCCCAGTTTGGTACACCCATAAACTCATGCACTGTGACAGCTTTAAAACTATCTAACTTCACTTAAAACCAAAGAAACGTTTCAAGGCACACTAGGCAGCTTCTATTTTTAAAATATGTCTTTACTAAACAAAAGGTTAAATAGTAAACAATAATATACAGAACTCTTATCACAAAAAACATACAGGTCATTAAAAAAGGTATAAACGTGCAACTATATTTCCTATCCACCAAATACTTATCTTCTAAAGGCTTGATATTGCTGCTTCAAAGTCAGGTAAAGAAGTCATTCTATGAAACCAGAATCATAGCCTTTAAAAGCTGCTTTCTCCAGCCCCCTGGATGAGGTCACTGTCCTTCCTCCCTATCAGGATATTATTACTAAAAATATGTCTCTACAGGAAACAGGATCCTTATAAGGCAGTAAGATCCTGTTTTTCTCAGCATAACATCAATTCTCGAATGACACCTTCTTGATGAAATAGGGTCTTCCTGATCTTCACAGATATCAAAACCTTTTTAATTTCACAGAGAAGTGTCATACTCTGCTTTCCTTTCCTGTAAATGTTGTAAAATGGATATGTTCTTTCCTGCCAACTAGGCTACTGATAAAAGAATTAGCTAAACAGGATGTCCCTGATTTTAGGTACCTTTTCGCCCTGCAATTATTTTGGCCTTGCAGGTGTTAGAGTTTTTTTATCTAAGTTCTTGTGTGTGTGGTCCTCTCACATACTGAGATCTGGGGGGGGGGATGTGTGAGTGAGGGAGGTCACTCCAAGTGCACTGGCATTTCCCACAGACAAATTCAATACCACATTCCTGTTGTTTTTAAGAAATAAAAAATGATACAGCACTCAGAGATAGCTGTCTATGCCACAATTTCTACCTGAAGAGGAGTTCAGATTAGGATTAGTCTGTGTTTTGAAAAGGGTTTTGGCTGCATTTAGTTGTGCCTTTAATTTTCCCCCTGATAGTCACCTTGAAGGCCTCCCAGGTATTGCCAGCTGAGGTATCTTGTATGGGGTTGTCCTCAGAAAAGGATACAGCTTCTTTTCTTACCCATGGAATAAAGTATGGGTCCCGGAGCAGAAGAGGGTCTAGTCTCCAGGAGGGTGAGGTGATTGTGGGGGGACCACAAGATAAGTTGAGCTGGACTGGGGCATGGTCTGAGATAACCAGGGGTAGAATGGAAGAGTCCAGAGCTCCTATGCTACTGGCTGAGAAGTTAACCACACATCTAGGCAGCTGTGAGATCTGTGGACTCCTGAGTAATATGTGTAATCCTGGTCATTTGTGTGGAACATTGTCCATACAACAGTGAGACCCATGTATTGCATTATATTGTGTACTGCTGGTGCCCCTCTGGGGTGGGTCTCTCTGCCTGTGGAGCTTCTCTCTAACATGGGGAAGAATGTTAGATTAAAATCCCCTCCTATCATTATAAGGGTGTTCATCTCACTTAAGGGTTCTAGTGTGTTAGCAATATTGTGGAAGAAGGCAGAATTATCTTCGATTAGAGCATGTATGTTAGGTAAAAGAAGGGGGCCCACAGGGGTGGATAATAATGGAGTGACCCATATACCCATGGGGTTTGATTCAGTCTGTGCAGTGGTCCATTTAAGGTTTTTGTGAATCAGAATTACTACCCCCCTCTTATGGGTTGGGGCACTGGCATGAATCTCTTTCCCTACCCAATCTCTTACTAAATATCTGTGATCTTCCCTTACAGGTCTCATTTCTTGCAGGAAGGCAACCTGTGACTTTAACCTTTTGAGGTGTGTCATCATTTTTTTCCTTTTGACAGTGGTGTTAAGCCACCTGACGTTCTAGGTGTGGCAGGTAATTTGATCCATGGTCAGAGATGTAGTGTGAAGTGAACAGATGTGTTGATCCTACCATCAGAAGATAAAGTCAACAGGCCACCTCTTGCTAATGTGTGAAGAGATGTTCTTCTTACTCTGTACTGTAAGCAGGGGGATATGGTACCATACTGACATCATATTCTTACACGTTTCTATTATCACATTGTTATTTCTACCTAACGCTAAAACTAAAACTAACTTAATACTATAGTAACAGAAATCAGAACAATTTACAAACTGGCTTACAGAGCAGAGAGCAGAGAGAAGAGAGAACAAGGCAAATGACTGATGGCAGTATTCCAGTCAGGGTCAGCCTGGTTTTTGTGAGGCTCATAGCCTGGGTATGTTGCTCAGAGAGAAACAGATGTTCTCTAGTCAAGTATGTGAGGGCTGTTGGTGATTATATGATGGCTTTCTGTCAGATCCCCAACATACCCAGGGGGTTGCGAGGGAAGGTGCTGCTGGTATGCACTAGAGCTCTGGTGCTGGTATTCTAACCATCAGCAGTGGTAATGGGATCTGTACATGAGGTAAAGGGACAGCACAGCCATACCTCATACCATACAATATTATGTAGGTTTTTCTATGTGTGCATTCAGTCCATTAGGAACCAGTGCCCTGATCAGGTAATTATTCAATTTAAACCACAAGTCACACCTGTGCTACTGAAAGTCTTTGGGGGTCTCTGATATATGTCAAGAGGCTTTCCTCTCACTCATTCCTCCCCTCCTTCTGTCATGAGGTACATATCAATACTCTATCCTGGGGGGGTTAGGACAGGTGTTAAACAGGGGTAGGATCTGTGGTGATATTCTGGCATTGGGTGTATGCCACTTGTCACATTTGTATTCATTTAGTATCCACCCCTTGTTCAAGTTTGACCAGTTAGCATTTTCCTAGCTGCTACAGGTATGCTCTACAACAGTATTACTGTATAGTGGGTAAAATCATATAACACAGCAGAGTTCAGCAACATGTGCCATCAGTATTACAGTTTAGGGGCTGCCTGCCATAGCCTATGTTCTGGGAGCGTATAAAATGGTGTAGTCCTGTCAACAGCAGTATTGTTGTACTCACTAGCTCCCATTTTTCAAACCATGCAATTGAGTAAGTAATCAACATTGGAATACAAAATCACAGATACCCCAATAATGTAAAGCATCATGGGATGTATATGCAAATCACCATGATATTTTAGGCTAGTTCAGCTTTAAGCAGGAATGCATGGTGTCAAAGGGCCACTCACACAATCTAGCTTTATGGTCAATGCCCTTTTGGGTAACCCTTGAAGGTTCTTTGTCTCTTTAATACTGGGAAGCTGAAAATAATGCGAGAGTTAAAGAGCCACTGATGCCTTGAGAAGACCTTTGAAAGAGGGGATCTCTTTTGTTATGCCGGCTTAGTTGTTGTCTGTTGGGAAAATAAAGTGTAAATTTAGTGTTTTTTAGCCATGGTAGAGGTTGTCGGTATGGTTTTGGACCGCTATCATTGGTACTATTCTGACCCACAAGTGTTTTGGAGTGGCTCTGTTTTTGCTAGCGCTGTTTTAGCTGAGCAGTTCTTGATGGCACTGTTTTTGTTTTCGGCATTTTGACCTAGTGCTGGTTTCAAGTATAGAGTAAGCTATAAAAGCAGATGAACTCAGAGGGATAAAGATCTGTTTTCTGTGGGAATTTCATCAATAATAAATAGTGGAGAAGAGAAATAAATACAAGATATATGAAATACAAGCTAAATTGTGTCCAACTATTATGTTTTCAAAGTTTTCATAAAGGCGTCAACTGCTCTTTAGTTACTGTTCCATTGACAACGCAGGTTACTCCTGGTCGTGTGTAGTAAAGCAAACTGCAGATCTGGATATGTTTAAATAGAGACTCTGAGGGAAGGTTTTAAATTCTTACTGTGTGCTTGAATGTTTCTTTGATTTTTGTAATGAACATAAGGGACTGGAGGGGAGAGACATGTTCCGAGTGCCACCTGTATCTGGCAGCTTCTGGGAAGCAGATACTTAACACCTGTATACTGACAGCTCTATGTTGTATCCCTTAAAGGTCTGTTTTTTCATTTGTTTGTTTTTGTTTTAGCCTGCACAGATTATTAGCCTGCACAGTTTATTAATCTCCGATCCTGGTGTCAATTGCTCCATCCCCCCACCCTCTGAAAAAAGCAAACAAACAGCATTTATCTGGGTATAGTGTCAACCTAGTTAAGTGTTATCTACTTCAGAGTCCTTCAGCTAGATCATGGTCGAGGGTGTTGAGCTGGCCTTCTTCTGTAGGCTATTCACAGAGGCTCCAGAAGACAGATCTGCATTGGTGGAAATAGCGCACTAGGCGACCATTGCTCCCTACAGTTTAGGAAAAGATTAGGGCCTTGTTGGTTTCAATCCCCCTGTGCCCAGTGAAGATGCAACCTCATGTTGCTGCCTTGAGGGAGAAGTTGGGTGGAGAGGAGCATGCTTGTTCTGGCAGAAGTAAGAGCTTAATATCTAACAGTCCTCCTCTTTGAGCTGTTTGCCACTTCTACTGCAAGAACACTCTCTTTCCCTGTGGGGATCACTTTTATTATGCCAGCCTTGTTGTCTTTTCTGTATTCAGATGAGGAGGGCTCATTTTCCCTGTGGGTCCTACTGTCTCTGTGCTCCTGTACTCCCCTGATTGACACAGGTCCCATCCATGGTCTCCATGTCCATGTTAAACAGGGAGAAAATGATTCAGAAAAAGCAGATATTCTTAACAGTTTCTTCTGCTCAGTCTTCACAAAAGAAGACAATGGACTCAAAATGCAGAACACAGGTGGACTCACCATAGAAGCAGATGCTGGACCATTTACATGAGACAGTGTCCTAATAGAGCTGCTCAAATTAAAAGCAAATAAAGCAATGTGCCACAGATGAAATCCACCCCAGAATTCTGAAGGAGCTGGCACAGGAAATTGCAGGCCCACTGGCAGAATTATTCACATAGTCTCTGGAGAGTGGGGAAATACCTCAGGACTGGAGAAGGGCCACAGTGGTACCATTGCACAAAAGTGGAAGCAGAGAGGAGGCCGGAAACTACTGGCCAGTGAGCTTGACCTCGGTAGTGGGGGAGCTTATAGAGTCCCCACTTAAGGAAAGAACAGTGAAGTTCCTTACAGAAACAGGGCAGCTAGATACTAAACAGCATGGATTTACAGCAGGATGGTCATGTCAAATGAATATGACTGAATTCTTTGACTGGGTCTCCAAAATAGTAGACCAGGGAGGGTCAGCAGACATAGTCTATCTAGATTTCAACAATGTTTTTAACTCTGTCCCTCATAAAAGATTGGTCAATAAGCTAGAGCACTCTGGGTTAGGGTGCAATATAGTCAAGTGGGTTCAAAACTGTTCACACAATAGAACGCAGATGGGACATAGTCAATGGAACACTGTAACACTGTCTAGCGAGGGAAGGGTGATCAGTGGTGTGCCTGAAGGATTTCTCCTTGTCCCAGTCCTCTTCAATATATTCATCAGCAACATTGCTGATGGCCTGCAGGGTAAGGTATGCCTGTTTGCAGATGACACAAAGCTCTGCAACAGGGTAGATACAATTGAAGGAACAGCAGCAATTGAAGCAGATCTAAAGAGCCTAGAAGCATGGTCTAGGACTGGCAGTTGAAATTCAGTTCCAAAAACTGCAAGGTCATGCACCTAAGTAAAGGAAACTCAAGGAAAACATACACACTCTATGGTGAACAATTAACAGAAACAAAACTCGAATGGGACCTCGGAGTGCTTATTTCCAATCACTTAAAGGTGAGTAAACAATGTGAAAAGGTAGTGCAGAAAGCTAGTAGCATCCTCAGATTTATTGGCGGGGCATTACAAGTAGGAAACGAGAGGTCATACTCCCTCTGTACAGGTCCTTGTTGAACTCCACATCTCAAGTACTGCATACAGTTCTGGAGGCCATATCTAAAAAAGGACATAGAGTGCTTGGAGGCTGTATAGAGGAGAGCTACAAAAATGGTACAGGAACTGCAATATGAATCTAGATTACAGCAACTGCAAATGTACTCCCTCAAGCAAAAGAAAAATGGGGGATATGATAGAAACCTTCAAATACATAAAGGGCATAAATAAGGTACAAGCAGAAAACCTCTTTCACAGAAACGAGACCACGTGAATGAGGGGACATAGTTTGAGACTAACAGGGAGTAAGTATAAAACCAACATTCATAAGTTCTACTTCACAGAGAGGGTGGTGGACCCTTGGAATAGTTTACCACCAGAGGTTGTGGAGGCCAAAACAGTTACTTCTTTTAAGCCAGCGTGGGATAAGTACTGTGGTAATCTCGGATGAAGAACAGAGTAGGGGTAGGAAATCTGGGCAGACTAGATGGATCATACGGTCCCCTTCTGCCAACACGTTCTTATGT
This sequence comes from Neoceratodus forsteri, assembly GCA_016271365.2. Lineage (NCBI taxonomy): Eukaryota > Metazoa > Chordata > Ceratodontiformes > Ceratodontidae > Neoceratodus > Neoceratodus forsteri. The sequence continues at coordinate 846,574,641 of CM028135.1, read as the reverse complement.
TCTTATGTTATTGTTATTTGTGTAACCCCTAGATGGCGCTATCCCAGGGGCTACTACCCCTGCCTGATTTGCCACTAACAGGTTGAGGGGCCTGGATCCAATGGCGGGTGCCTCCACCCAGAGGTCAGGGTTTGCAATAGTTAAACTTACTTGGTCACAGCCCTCTGGGACACTGCAACCCCCCTTTCTTCCCACTAGTGGCCCACACAATATAGCAGAATTACCTTCACAGTATACACTTACCCCCAAGGCTGGTTCAGGCACCGGGACATCCTGTAAAATAAGATACAGTGCAACAATCACAGTACAGTACTTTAACATAGACAAATACCTCAGGCAGTATAACTTTGTTGAAACAAACAGCTCTGATTTATTTAGGGGATATAACAAGGACAGGAAATCAGGTTAATTAGCTTATCACTTTACTATCTACCTATGGCTCTGTACAGGCCTATCCTACCAGTTACTGTCCTGGGTACCCAGGCCCTAGTAGCTAGTCCAAACCGTGGCAGCTGGTGAGGGCCCTTCACACAGAAAAGGAAAATTAAACAGTCAGCAGTACAGTAATTCCATTTGGATTTAATGGCAATTCAACAGAGGCGACCCAATTAGTACTCACGACCTCCAAAGAAGATATGGTCCTTCAATGTCAGCATGGGCTACTTTTGATCTCAAGAGACTCCTCACACATTTATATGGTAAAAAAAGAAAGCTACTATCAAGGCAGGCTGCATCTGTATCCCAATACGCAATTACTGCACAATAACTAGGAGAACACACAGCAGATTCAGTTCCTGACAGACCTAGTGTAATTCAACAATTTCTTCAGTCTTCTACAGGGTGAGCCTGGTTTCTACTCTTCAGAGATCCTTTGATTCTTTTCACAGGACGGATTCAGTCCTAACAAGCAGTTACACAAGTTGTAGACCGGAACTCTGGGCCTTGCACACGTTTTTGATGAAACTGTGCACTGAAGGACACAGGGTTTCTTTCCCTTCACTTTCAGATCTCAAACTGAAACTCCCAACAGACAAAAACCAGGCACTTCCTTTGAGTTCCTCCCAGTTCTTGACTGGATTGGCTGTCACTCACAATAGACTGCTGCTGTTGGTCCAAAAAGGCACCAAGTCTAAACTACATCTCCAGAGTCACTGCCCATACAATCCTCTTGTGGCTGGCTCAGATTATAGAGTCCCAAGTTCTGATTCGTCCAAGGCATCATTTTAGAGCTAGTTTACCCCACACTGATTGGTCCAGTTCAGCAGTTCAAAACCAGAATGGGGAACTAGGCAGACAGTTCTGACTGCAAAGAAAGCAGGTTAGACAAACTGTAATTTTATTATTACTGTAAATGATTTCTGGCAATCAGTTACATCTTTCAGACAGGTTCCCTTTGCACTCCTAGTGACTGCAAAAATGGGGTGAATTGGCAGCAGCTTGAGTGGTACTCAATCAAAGAAACACACAGTCCCCATACAAACTAATTATGTCTCCAAGCAGACAGCTCTTAAAGAGACAGTACCAGAGGTTCTAAAACACTCACTGATAAATGGCTTAACGCCAAACACCATTCAGGCTTGGAGCATTCAAGCAAGCTCCTGAAGTCTTTTGGGAACCCCCATTTGCAGGGGTTACACCCCTTCCTGGCCTGGGAAAAGCTTGGCGTCCGCGTCAAGCAGAAATTACCCCATAAGTTTCAACTGCAACCATATACATTTGCATTGAAATCACATGTAATCATCCAGTCAATACATCATTTTACCAAGAACCATTTCTGAAACATTGCAGTACGTCACTCTTTACACAGTATAACACACATTGTACCATAACTCAAGTTATTACCTCTTGTACATGAAACCTGAAGAGAGGGACCCTTCCTATCAGTTACCTTAGGGCTGGACGGGGCAAGGGCACCCATACTTAGAGAGCAACACAAGTAACTTGAGTTAGCACTAACGCCAGTTTGGGCAATGAGCTCAGACACATACACTTTATGGACAACATGAGAGGCAGGTCCACTGGCCGCCCAGGGAATCATAACTGAGGTGCACCACAGGCTTTATAGCTCGACCAGTCTTTCTAGGGGAGCTGTTACAGCCCCTGCACTCTGAGCCTCATTTTCAGCATTGTTCTCACTTCTGTCAGGAGTCTCCATGGGGTAGAGAGGCTAGAACTTGGGGCACTTTCAGCTCCAGGAGTTACAGTTTCTGAGTCCACAACATTTGGCTCGCATGGAGAGCTTTCAGACACTGGCAGTGGACTGTCAGGGCACTCAAAATACTCTTCTTGTTCAGTTGTATCACCAGTCTGCCCCAATCTATCATTTTCCTCCCTGAAAGCTCAAACAGTTCAACCATGCACAATGATTCCATTTCATCTGATCTGATGCTTGCACTTCACTTTCTGGAGCATTGGCTCCCAGGGATGAAGCTGGGGCATAGACAGTCCAGAAGGCCCAGCTTTGTCTCAGTATTGACTAGGGATTGCCCTGAAACAATTGACTCAGTTCGTAGAAGGATAGTATTCAAAGTCACTCTCACTTTCTTCTGATATGGACTGACAGTCATGCTCAACTGGGACTTGTGCAGGGAACACTTTAACTCTGCTTCTGTAGGTGCAGACTTCCTTGATCTTTTCTTAGCAGCAGCTCTAGTCACTGGTCCAGAGGGCATCTTCTGGGGCTCAGACTCAATCAGGATTTGTCCAATGGGTAGTAAATGATTTCTATGCATTGTTTTTACATCTTTGAATTGTTCTCAGGCCTTACTTTGTACACTGGCAGATCATCTAGTTTGCCCACTACAATGTGAGGGAGATGGTGCCATCTGTCAGCAATCTTGTGTTTGCCATGCAGTCCCAGATTTCTTAGTAATACCCGATCTCCCTCCTGGAGTTCCTGTGCTTTCACCTTTTATCATACCTTTCTTTGTTGGCTGGATTTCTTTTGGCAGCCATGGTTTGAGCCAGTTGGTACGCATGAGTTAGCTGGGCCTTTAACTTTTGCACATACTGTAAATAGTTGTCAGCTTGAACCCCATCAGGAGAGACCCCAAAACACACATCTACCGGTAGTCGAGCTTCTCTTCCAAACATCAGGCGGTAGGGGGAGAACCCAGTGGCATCACTTTTGGTGCGGTTATAAGCATGTACCAGGGTGCTAATTTGTTGGCTCCATCTAGGCTTGTCCTTTGGGTGCAGGGTGCCTAGCATATCTAGCAAAGTGCTGTTGAAGCGTTCAGGCTGTGGGTCCCCTGGGGTGGTAAGGAGTGGTTCTGGACTTTCTCACTCCCACAGAGAAAGCATCTCTTTGATCAGACGACTCTCAAAGTCTCTCCCTTGATCAGAATGGATTCTTTGTGGAGCCCCATAGTGAACAAAAAGTTTTCTACGAGTACTTTGGCTACAGTGGATGCTTCTGGTCTTTGGTGGGAAAGCTTGGGCATATCTCGGTGAAATGGTCAGTGACCACCAGCACATTACTGATATTTCTTTGATCTGATCCAAACTCAGAAAAATCAATACAGACCAGCTCCATGGGTGCACTGGTGGTTATGTTAACAAGGGGCAGCCCTCTGGGGCAAAGCTTTCCTCTGTAACAGCGACTATGAAGTTCGTGTGTGTTGCTCCACATCAGCCCCATCTTAAGCCAATAGAATCTGGATCTCACCAAGTCAAGTGTTCTGTCTATACCTTGGTGCCCCATGTGGTTGTGCAAGGACCTCAATACTGAGTCTCGAAGGCAGTGGGCAGCACCAGTTGTTGTTTGTCTACTTGTCCCCTCTGTCTGTTTCTCTATATAACAGTTTATTGATCAGTTTCAACTAGGACCTTCTTTGTATAACAGTGCAGTTCTCAAATCAGTGGAGCGTAATTTGGACACATCTTTTCCTGCATAGAGGGCTTCTAAAGCTGATTTGATCATAGGATCGCAGGATTGAGCCCGTCCGAATACTGTCATTGTCCAGCTGAGGAAGTGCACCAATGTCTGTTGCAGAAAATGGCAATAAGCAGCAGGTATGCAATTCTCAGAGGGTCCCAAGCAATCTGACTCATGCAGTCCATCAGTCCGTGGACATTTGTTCCTCCTGTCAAACTTCCGCAGAGTGCCCGAATGTCAGGTTCTGCCAATCGGACCCAATCATTCTGGGGGAACTGACCTCCAGGAGGAAACATCAGCATCTATGTAGTTTCAGACCTGCTAGGTTGTTAGAGGCATAGTCATATGTAGATAATGCAGAAAGCCACCTGTGGCCAGTGGCATCCAACTTAGCTGGGGTCTGCACATAGGTCAAAGGATTATTGTCAGTTTTACTAGTATTTTAGCCCCATACAAGTACTCATGGAATTGGTCAACAATAGCCCACTTCAAAGCTAGGAACTCTAACTTATGTACAGGATAGTTCTTTTCGGATGGGTCAGGCTTCTACTGGCAAAGGCCACTGGTCTCAGAGCCATTCTCGTGCTCTTGGTACAACACAGCCCCTAACCCTTGCAAGCTAGCATCAGTGTGCAAGGCGTAAGGTTTTCTTGGATCGGCATAGGCCAGCACTGGAGCATGGGTAAGTTGATATATAGTCTCATGAAAAGCAGTCTCACAATCAGGGTCCAGCGGGCCCCAAATACTCACTCGGATCGAAAATACACTCTTTCAGTCTTGAGGGCAGCTGACTTTTTGGTATTTTTGTGGGTTGGGGATACCCTTGAGTAAGGTTAAGTAAAGGGCGGATCACTCTTGAATAGTCTGATGAAACGCCGATAATAACCACAGAATCCCAGGAATCTTTGCAGTTCTTTTAGATTTTGGGCTGTGGCCAGGTGATCAAGGCCTCAACTTTCTTAGGTGAGTCTCTATTCCTCAAATTGGATACTATGTGTCCACATGCTTTACTGATGTTTGAAAGAATTGACACTTATCAATGGACAGTTTAAGGCCAAAGTCCTCCAGTCGATCCAATACCTTAAATAATCTGCTCTCATGTTCCTCCAGTGAGCTGCCAAACACAATAACATCATCTAGGTATACCAGGCACTCTAGTAAGTTCATGTCCCCCACTGCACGCTCCATCAATCGTTGAAAAGTGGTTGGGGCACCTGAAATCCCTTGAGGCATCCTCATGAATTCATAGAAGCCAAGGCGGACAGATAAAGGCTGTCTTCTCCACGGTCCTCTGGGGCCATGGGATCTGGTAGTACCCTGCGGAGATCCAGCACAGAGAACCACTTGCTCCCGTTTAGGCAGTCCGACATCCTGAATGCGGGGCATTGTGTACTGATCAGGGATAGTCCGCCGGGTTTAAGGTGCGATAATCCCGCACATCCTTACTGTCCCATTCTTTTCCTCACTACCACAATGGGGGAAACGTAAGGGCTTCTGGATTCTTGTATTACACCAGCCGCTAACATCTCTTGCAGATGCGTCTCCCATCATCTATATCAGCAGGTGCCAGGCGTGAGACCTCTCACGAAATGGTCTTTCGTCATGCAGCTTGGATATTGTGCTCCGCTCCTTGCACGCGTCCTCGTCCCATTCCTTTAAAGAAAACACCTGGTCTCTCTGGGCAAGCTTCTCACTGATCCTCACTTTCCATTCAGCTGGCAGCGGAGTTGCGAAATCAAACAAGTCAGGCGTTACTCTGTCATTCTTCCTTGAACTCTTGCTGCTGGGTAGCACTGCAGTGTCTACTGTGCACATTAGCCAGGATGCAACCTCTATTTACTCGAATGTCTCTTTTCAGACACATTATGAACTTGGACCATTACCTTCTGGCATAAGCATGGGCTCTAGTAGAGGCAAAATACTAGGCTTACCAGCAGTCCCTCTGGCAATTTTCATCGCCTGGTGCATCCAACATTAATATTTATTCTAACATCCTTTCTAATCACGGACCTCTCCCTGTAAGGTACACTGGGCATTTTGGTGCCAGGATCAGGGCTCAGGATCAACTTCTTCCATACAATTCCAACGGTTCCTCTGGTTCTATATTTTCAGCATCTCTCTGTGCCTCATAGGCCTTCTTAATTAAAGCCGAACTCTTAAAGCTCTACTAGTCTTTGACCCCTGTTTTTCATAACACAAATGTGCCAGCCTTCTGAACATATGAGCATTTGTTCCAATCAACAAAGGGACACCATCATACAGTCCAGTGGGGGACACACTGAGGCTAGGGTCTCTACTTGGCCACTCCAGCCACGGAGGTGGGGAAGACAGCCAATTCGGATATACCCAGAATAGGGTGGTGGGCCTTCCTTAACCCCCATACATTACAGTCCTTCTAATAGTTTGTAGGGTACGTCTGACAAATGCTTCTGATACCAATCTTGAAACATAATTGTCACTTGGGAGCCACTGTCTAATACAGCTCTTGTAGACACTCCATTTACCTTTACAGTGGGTCTCCATGGAGGACCCACTATTCTGGACCAGTCTGGAGCGAGTAGTGGGGGCCTGGGCAACTGACCTTGCCACAAAAGGACGTGAATTAGCATTTTTGGTGCCCTCACTGGGATCATTTCGTGCACCTCTTAACCACTGATTTGTTCTCGAAGCTCTCCTTGTAGCCTATATGCAACTTTGTCAGTGTCTTTTGGGGATTGGCATTCCCTTTTCATGTGCCATCGCTCTACAATTATAGCAAAACATACTTTTGGAGTTTGAGCTGGCCGAGGTGCCACACTGGGAGCAGGGGGGGTATTACTAACTGGAAACCTTGGTGCCATCTCTGTCTGGGCGTGATAAGCATTTGGAGACATCTCAGTCAGTTTCTCCACTTCCATGGTCAAGGAATCAGAGTTGAGCTGTTATCAGCAGGAGATACATGGTATCCCCACCCCCATACAGATGCAGTCGGATATAGGTCGGGGCCCGGTACTTGCAGCGTGGCCTTCATAGGGACTGTTTTGAATTCTCGGATCTCTCTCAACAGTTCACCCCATTGTAGTATATCTTTTCCTTATCAGAGCACTCATTGACTGCCAACCTCTGCCCTGAACTTCACTTGATGGGCCACCCTCAGTCACTCGGGTCATAGCCACAGCTATTGGTGCAGGTCCCTCCTGAGGTCGCCTTTTCTCAACTCCTCAATTTCTCTCATTAACTCATCATAGGGGTGGGGATTCCAGTCGATTTGCCAGAAGTAGCTTGGAAGCAACAACAGTTCTGAGAAGGGGCAGACTTAAGGATTCTGTCCAGTCTGGTTGGGTCCAGTTCAATCGCTTGCAACTACCTTTCTGAGGCATTCTTTCAACAATTTTTCCAGCCGAGAGATACACAGACAACAACTCCCCTTGGTACTGTTGTGCATTTTTACTCTCCACCATAGGTCCTCATCAGAATCTGGGCTCCCATACACATTCTCCAAGGCCTCAAGATAGGCTTCTGCAGTCGCTTCAGGGTTACTGGCCCGTTGCTTACAGGATGGTAGCCAGGGCAGGACCTCAGGCTCTCACTAACCCTCTTCGCTTTTCGGCTTCCGAGCATTGCCATTCTAGCACTTGAAGGGGCAACATAGTCTATCCAGGTCTCCTAGTCATCCTCCCTTGGGGGTGGGGAGGTGCCAGAGAAGATCCTCAACCTTGAGAGTCGTGACTAATGGCAGGTGCAGAAATAGGAGTCTGCATTGGTTCAGCCACCATTACGGGTACTGGAGCAGGAGAGGTGTTGGGGAGAACACCCCAGGTGGCAGAATAGTTTCTTCAGGGTCCTCCACAGTTTTCCTTCTCCCAGCAACCATTTAGCAAATTTCTCCTCAAAGTTTCAGATAGTGGTGGGGGCTCATTCCCCAGGGTCTTACTGTCCTTAGTTATCTCTCAAGCAGTGAGGGCTCCCTCTGGGGTAATGGTCTGTGGTACTTTGGAGCTATCTATGGGATCCTTAACTCTACTAGGGCCAGGAAAGTGTGGGTGAGCAGATTAGCGTGCCCGACCCACCACCACAGGATTTTGTAAACCTTCCACCTTGGAAAGTACTCCCTGCACAGTGTCCGTGATTGATACCCAGGGGATGTCCAGGATAAGTATAGCATTTTGTGGGTCGATCTCCCCCTAGTACACCACTCCACCAGCCGGTGCACAGCCACTTCTGTCGGGTACCCATTTATTTATTTATTTATTTATTTATTTTCCTTAACAGTGGTTTGTAAATATGGCCACTAGAGGACACACAATCCCAGCGGTGAGCCTCCAAATGTAACCCCTAGATGGCGCTATCCCAGGGGCTACTACCCTGCCTGATTTGCCACTAACAGGTTGAGGGCCTGGATCCAATGGCGGTGCCTCCACCCAGAGGTCAGGGTTTGCAATAGTTAAACTTACTTGGTCACAGCCCTCTGGGACACTGCAACCCCTTTCTTCCCACTAGTGGCCCACACAATATGAATGAATTACCTTCACAGTATACACTTACCCCCAAGGCTGGTTCAGGCACCGGGACATCCTGTAAAATAAGATACAGTGCAACAATCACAGTACAGTACTTTAACATAGACAAATACCTCAGGCAGTATAACTTTGTTGAAACAAACAGCTCTGATTTATTTAGGGGGATATAACAAGGACAGGGGAAATCAGGTTAATTAGCTTATCACTTTACTATCTATCTATGGCTCTGTGCACAGGCCTATCCTTACCAGTTACTGTCCCTGGGTACCCAGGCCCTAGTAGCTAGTCCAAACCGTGGCAGCTGGTAGGGCCCTTTCACACAGAGAAAAGGAAAATTAAACAGTCAGCAGTACAGTAATTCCATTTGGATTTAATGTGGCAATTCAACAGGGAGCGACCTGAATTAGTACTCACGACCTCCAAAGAAGATATGGTCCTTCAATGTCAGCAGGGCTACTTTTGATTCCAAGAGACTCCTCACACATTTATATGGTAAAAAAAAAGAACACTATACCAGGCAGGCTGCATCTGTATCCCAATCGTAATTACTGCACAATAACCAGGAGAACACACAGCAGATTCAGTTCCTGACAGACCAGAGTGTAATTCAACAATTTCTTCAGTCTTCTACAGGGTGAGCCTGGTTTTCTACGCTTCAGAGATCCTTTGATTCTTTTCACAGGGCCAGTTCAGTCCTAACAAGCAGTTACACAAGTTGTAGACGGAACTCTGGGCCTTGCGTTTTTGACTGAAACTGTGCACTGAAGGAGCACAGGGTTTCTTTCCCCTTCACTTTCAGATCTCAAACTGAAACTCCCAACAGACAAAAACGGGCACTTCCTTTGAGTTCCTCCCAGTTCTTGACTGGATTGGCTGTCACTACAAGGACTGCTGCTGTTGGTCCAAAAGGCACCGAGGTCTAAACTACATCTCCCAGAGTCACTGCCCATACAATCCTCTTGTGGCTGGCTCAGATTATGAGTCCCAAGTTCTGATTCGTCCAAGGCATCATTTTAGAGCTAGTTTACTCACACTGATTGGTCCAGTTCAGCAGTTCAAAACCAGAATGGGGAACTAGGCAGACAGTTCTGACTGCAAAGAAAGCAGGTTAGACAAACTGTAATTTTATTATTACTGTAAATGATTTCTGGCAATCAGTTACATCTTTCAGACAGGTTCCCTTGCACTTCTAGTGACTGCAAAATGGGGTGAATTGGCAGCAGCTTGAGTGGTACTCAATCAAAGAAACACACAGTCCCCATACAACTAATTATGTCTGCAAGCAGACAGCTCTTAAAGAGACAGTACCAGAGGTTCTAAAAACACTCACTGATAAATGGCTTAAACGCCAAACACCATTCAGGCTTGGAGCATTCAAGCAAGCTCCTGGAAGTCTTTTGGGAACCCCCATTTGCAGGGGGGTTACATTTGGTACAATTGGGTGTAGAGATCTTAGCTCTTGAGGTCAGGTCCCGTATAAGAGGAAACAGCAAATGTCTGTACCACTGAGGGTTACCAAATAAATAGCTTCCTGATGACGCACCTTTGTGTGAAACCACAAGAGGTTTTTTGAATTCTGATGCAGTGCATGCTTTTCATGCCAGTTTTCTATTTTCAATCATTAAAAGCTGTTTATTTGGTAACCTTGAGTGATGCAGCCATTTGCTGTTTCCTGGATTGTGTGTTGTGTCCTGCACATTTGTTATGCAGTCGCGCTGTTTTGCTGTTGCTGCCTATATAAGAAGTCCATGGGGCCTCAGGTGTGGAAAAAGTTAGGGAAGCTTCATTATAGATGATGCATATGTTTGCTGGACAGCAGAGGGAGAACTGGATGCCTAGTTCATGTAGCAGATGGCGGGCCTCCATATATTCTTTTCTTTTTGTCTACAGCTCTTTGGAGTAATCCTGGAATATGTGCACTCTGTGGCCTTGTCAGTTCAGCTGGACTAATTCTCTAGCTTTGGGCAAGATATTTTCTTTGGTTGCAAAATTCAAGAATCTGGCCAAAATAGGCCACAGCTTGTCCCCGGACTTGGGTGGTGGTGCAAGAATGCGGTGGTCCCTTTCAATATCAAGTTGAGTGCCACTGTTCATATGAAGCATCAGGGGGAGTACCTTCTGTAGGAAGGAGACCGCATTCTTTTGTTCTGATCCAGCTGGGAACCCCAGGAACCACAGGTTGTTCCAGCGGCTATGATTTTCCAAATTGTCTACTTCTTCTTGGAGGAAATGGATGCTTCTGTTTTGCTCTCATACTTTTGCTGCCAGCTCCTCAATAGCTGCCTTGTGAATGGCTTTCATTTCTGTTTGGAAAATTCTTGTATCTAGCTGCTGAATTGTCACAGTGGTATTGTTTGAAGCTAGGGTCACATCAGCCATTTGTTGTATTAGTGCCTTGAACATTTCATTAATTGTGGTCGGGTCCAAAGGATTGCCTCCACTGGCCGCCATGCTGGTTCCACTGTATAGCAATTCTTCCTCTTAGTTGTAGCAGATGTAGGATGAGACTTCCCAGCAAATAAATACAGCTGCTTGTTGTCCGATAGTGGTAGTAACTGCCACTACTATTTCTGAGTGCAGGTTCCTTTTTTAAAATGGGATGATGGTGCATTTAGGACCCCAAGTTGCACATGGAAGAAGGATTAGGCAGCCATCTTTCTTGTGCCAAGCCACACCCCTCCATAAGAAGGTTATGTTGAAAATTTGGTGTAACAATATTAATAAACAACAAAGGTATTAGCCTATGTTGAATGTTGCAAATGCAGGCTTGTAATGCTGGTAATTTTCAATATTTTCACCCTACATTTTCAAAATAGCCATTCCTTTTTCATGAGGTGGGGTCATAAAAAGGCTATGTTGACAATTTAGGGCAAAAATGTTAAAACAACAAAGTTATGAGCCTACATTAAAATTTACAATTGCAGGCTCCTAACATTGGTAATACATAACCCACACTGTGCACCACAATGCATCTAGTTCTCCAAGGCTTCTGACAAATGCTTGTTTAAGATGTGTCCCTGATTTTGGTTATGTGTCCATGATTTGTGAGGCAGAGGGTAGAGATATATGCTTGCAGCTAAGAACAGCCTGTCCCTCTATGCCATTACAAAGTTACATGAAATAACAATCATCTATTGTAGTATCAAAATTCCAGAGACTTAGGGCCTGATCCACAAAGCAGAGTGGGATAGGCTTGATGGGAGTGTATCCCAGCTGTGGTGCTCTACATTTCAATGCCCATCCACATTGGACAGCATCCTCAGACCCTTCCCACTGTGCTCCATTAGTAAGAAGCTTTGTGTGGGGGCATGGGGTAGTGGGCAGGAAGAGCTATGCAGGACACCAAGCATTCAATTAGATATCTAGGCTGGCTTGCTAGTGGAGCCCTGTCTGGCAGTCAAGATCTCATAGTTCACCAAGGACTGCTATAATACAGCAAGACATGTTAAATATTCACATTTGGCACCAGTTGGTGCTAGTATGGTCCCAAGCCCACCATGGATGCTCTGATGGCTGGAAGCTGGTGAAGGTGGGGGGGGTGATCAGGTCCTAGAACCCAGTTGTAGCCATGCAGAGGTGCTGCATACCTACTGATACAGCCTTTATGGCTGTGTAGCCTCCACCACCTCAACCATCTCCCCACAACATTGAGATTGTTTTGAGTATGGGGGGCATGTAAGCCCTCACACTCCTGTCCACCATGGTCTGGCAGCCCATGTTGCCTTGTGCATGGCTCCAGATAGGGTGTGGAGGGGCACATAGTCTTTTTTTGTGAAAGGCCCTGGAGTGCCACATAGGTTCATGTCATACATGAAGAGAACACTCCACATCTCTTCTCAGCCCTCTGCACATACAAAAGGGGTGGGAAGGAGCCTTTTCTAATGCAGTCCCTTAGTAATGAATGTCTCTGGAGTACTTCCAGCTACAGGTAAGCCCAATACCCAATTTAAATGAGCTTTTCAAGGGCTTGAAAACTATGAGGACCACTGTGAATGAACACTCCCATTTAATCAGATTTGAACTATTGTATGGACAGTTTTCACTCCACCATTTTATTCAAATGTATGTACTGTATATTTTATTACATGATAATATGCACTACAACTTTATTGGGTTTTATTAAGTTTAAAATGTATTTTTGCCTTTCTGTTAGATGTTAAATTAGCTTCACAATCTTATCTTATTAGAGAACAGTGACTCATACAGTATATAACATCCCTGGTGCATAAATGTGATCTTTGTCTGTAGCTAGGGGAGACGCTTGCCAAAACTGAAACAGCTAAACACATACTGTAGCTAATTTTTCTATTCCTGTGTTTATTTTTCCAATCAAACTCTGAAGAGCTTTATTGAAAATGTTAATCATAGACTGTTTCACTGAAGTCATTGTCAGATGTAGTAATGACATTTCTAGAACTATACCCATCATTAAAATGAATTAGTACTGTGCCTCTGTGAATTCAGACCCACAACTTGCTTCACACGTCTGTAAGGCAAGCATTAAATCTAGCAAATGTACAAGTCCCATTGAACTACAGAGAAACTCCAGCTCAGTAATGACATGGCTATACAATGTTAAATTCTCTCATTTAATGTGCAATACTGGATCTCTGTTTTATGAATAATAGTATTTATTATCTACTTATTATCTACTAAAATATTTTTAGCTGAAATATATATTTGTGGGGGACAGCATCACATTTTTTAAATAATATGGTACTGCATTATTCTTTAGATTGCAATAAGAAAATAATGTCATTGAATGACCTTTACACTAGTAGTCATCGGCATCAGTGATAAGTACAAATAATGGGAGCGCTCCTTTGTTTGAAACAGGCAGATGCCTGTGAGAGGTTGCTATGATTCAGTGTCAGTGACACTGAACTGGACTTTTTTTAATTGTATTCCAGATATTTACTTAAACTGGGGATTAGTCCACCAGCAAATAAAAACACATTTGGCATCAATAAAACTCATTTGCAGTACATTTCAGCACAACTTGAATTTCAAGTCATTCTGTTCTTTAATACTATGAGTCTTTACATGAAACTGGAACTTTATCCCTCATAGTTCATCCACAGCTGTGGCTTGTTTAGCAGCTGCATTTATAATGCCCTGCTTGTGGCACTGTAGTCATTTCCATAGCAACAAACGTGATGTCAGGCATAGAGTATTCTGACTGTAGGCCCATGAATAAACCCCTGCTGTAACTGAATTGAAAAGGGGGATGATCCCATTTTCATGAGATTGTTCAAAGTAATAAAGAACTGAATGATTTTAAATTTAAATATTCTGCAAGTTATGTGTCTGATTTATAGTGATATAAAGTGTGTTGTTTATGGTGAAAAGAGCTCCACTTCAAAAAAGACTCATACAAGGACAAGTATAGATATGTATACTGATGTGCTTTCATTCCTTTTCTTGAATACATGCTTGAACTTCAGTAAACAACAAGCAGGCTGTTTGCTACTAAGTAGTAATCATTGATAACTGTATAATCCAAACAGTAATTGAGTAAACCTTTTTTCTGCCAGTGATGTGTTCTCTGTTATAACTGCATATCCTACTATTTTCACAATGTCCCTCATCCTAACCAGTTATATCATATTTACTAGGAATTCTTATGCATAGAAAAAGCACCTAGTTAATGGGATTTGCCATTGTTAACTGGATTTAAAAAGAGTTACTGATTTACATTTTGTATTATAGTTTTTTTGATATATTTATATTATAAAGAAGTTTGAATTAGCATCAGTTACATTTCTTGTACCAACCTTTACCAAGAAGCCATTGTAAATGAGTGCTAGTTCAATTGGTTTGTAGCACCTTTTTTTTCTGTTTTAAATAAAATCTTGAATCTTGACTTGGGACACCATGACAAGACTTGTCATTGAGCATCACTGTAGTATGCACTCAGAATTATACAAATTTAAAGCAACAGGAGTCACCTGTACTTGAAGTATTTATAGCACATAGTGAAGGTTTGTTCTGCATGGATTTCCATGCCAGCTGAAATATTGCTGTACCACAGTTCAAAAGTCATGGAACACTGTTGTACTGTTCTGTGGTACAACAACATTCCAGCTGATCAGAAATCCTCAAGGGAGCTGGTGTCTTTCACAGCACTACCATGCACACAGCTAAACTGAAACTTCCAGCAGGTTCACTGCTGTGACAGAGCACAGGGAAAACACTTTCATTTAAAAAAGATAAAAACTAATAAAAAAAAATTATGCACTATAAAAAAATAAAGCTTGGACAACCATATGCCCAACCAGCCTGTGCCACCATCTCAGGCTTCTGATTACACTGGATCTCTCTAGCTTTACTCTTGAGGTCTGATGTGTGTGTGGTTGCCACACCAGAATTTTCTATATTTCTCATACAGTGCCTTCCACCAGGATCAAGTGCAGTATCACAGTTTTTGATGGGATAGTTCCCAGGATACTGCAGGAACTCAGTGTACTCCAATTGCAATTACTCTGGTTTATCATGTAGTAAACTATGAAACCTCACACAGAGCACTTGACCCTGATGGACAGCACTGTACAGTGTCTATATGAGTAATTAGGACTCCATTAAGGAGGTAGTGTACTACGCTGTTTTAGCGATTGTATTATTACTGGAGTAACATAAAAACATAGAAACATAGACTTTGACGGCAGATAAGGACTGCTAGGCCCATCTAGTCTGCCCATTTCCCTACCTAGAGGATAGGCTGCAGATCCTAGTTAACCAATAGCCTATTTCTTCCTACCCCCCACAAGAATTGCCCTATGTCTGTCCCATGCATTCTTGAATTCTCCCACAGTTTTAGACCCCACAACCTCCTCAGGAAGGCTGTTCCATGCATCCACTACCCTCTCTGTGAAATAATACTTCCTCACATTGCACCTGAACTGCCCTCCTTCTATCTTTAAATTGTGTCCCCTTGTTCTTGCAAGTCTCTTTTTCTGAAAAATGCTACCCTCTTGGACTTTGTTGATTCCACGGAAGTACTTAAAAGTTTCTATCATGTCCCCCCCTCCCTTCTTTCCTCAAGGGTATACATATTAAGCTCCTTTAGTCTCTCCTCATACGGCTTCTCTTGCAGACCCTGCACCATTTTAGTTGCCCTCCTTTGGACTGCCTCTATCCTGTCTATGTCCTTGGGGAGATGGGGTCTCCAGAACTGGACACAGTACTCCAGATGGGGTCTCACCAACTGTCTGTACAGAGGGATAACAACTTCCGGTTTCCTGCTGCTGATGCCTCTCCCTATATATCCCAGTATACCCCCAGCCCTCCCTACTGCCTTCTCACATTGCTTGCTAACCTTAAGGTCATCTAATATGATTACCCCCAGGTCCTTTTTTTTTTTGTTGTTGTTACTACCTCCCCACCCACTGTGTATTCTTCCCTGGGTTCTTGTTTCCCAGGTGCATTATTCCTTTTCTTGCATTGAATCCTAGCTGCCATACTTTGACCATTCCTCCAACCTTGCCAAGTCCCTTTTCATCCTTTCCATGCCTCTTGTGTATCAACCCTGTTGCAGATTTTTGTGTCATCTGCAAAAGGCATACTTTTCCTTCCAGTCCCTCTGCAATGTCACTGATGAAGACATTAAAGGACTGGACCCAATACTGAACCCTGCGGTACCCCACTAGTAACCCCTTTCTTCAGAGTGGACTCCATTTACAATTACCTTCTGTGTCCTGTTGTCCAGCCCATGTTTTACTCAGGCTACCACCCTGGGTCCCACTCCCAGGCTGGTTAATTTGACTATTAATCTTTTGTGTGGGACTGTGTCAAATGCCTTGCTAAAGTCTAGGTAGGCCATGTCCACAGCCCCTCCCTGGTCTACTACTTTGGTCACCCAGTCAAAGAAATCTATTAGATTCGTCTGACATGACCTTCCCGCTGTGAACCCATGCTGCCTTGGGTCCTGTGCTCCACTGGCCTCTAGGTACTGACTATTCTTTCCTTCAGAAGTGACTCCATCACTTTCCCTACCATAGAGGTCAGACTGACAGGTCTGTAGTTTCCTGCCTCTGTCTTGGACCCACTTTTGTGAAGGGGAATCACATCCACCTTCCTCGAGTCCTCGGGTACCACACCATCCTCCCATGATTTATTAAAAAGATTAGCCAATGGTTTCACTAGTTCATCCCTTAATTCTTTTAGAATTCTGGGGTGAATTCCATCAGGACCCATTGCTTTGTCCACCTTCAGTTTTAGGAGTTCTTGCAGAACCCTTTCTTCTGTGAAAGGACTGGGATCGACCCCCCCTATCAAGAGTGCTTCTGTTAATTGGATTAGGCACTTCCCTCTCCTCTTTTGTGAATACTGAGCAGAAATATTCGTTCAGTATTCCTGCTTTTTCACTGTCCCCCTCTGCCCACTGACCATTCTTTCTATTCAGCCTCACTATCCCTCCCTTTGTCTTTCTACACTCGCTGATGTACCTATAAAAGGTTTTATCCCCCTTCTTAACTGAGTTGGCTATCTTTTCCTCAGTTTGGGCCTTTGCTATTCTGACTTCCCTCCCTGCTTCCTTCTGCCTTAACTGGTACAGCTCTCTGTCCTGCTCCTCCTGTGTTTCCTTATACTTCCGGAATGTTATCTTTTTCTTCCTGACTTTCACAGCCACCTCTTTTGAGAACCATAGTGGCTTTTTCTTTCATTTTGATTTGTTTATTTGCTTCACACAAAGGCTTGCTGCCTTTGTGATGGCAGTTTTGATAATTCCCCATTGTTGCTCCACACCTCCGTCTAGCCTGTTTGCTAGTGCTTTTCTGAGGCACTCTCCCATCTTGCCAAAGTCAGCCCTCCTAAAGTCCAGTATCCTCACTTTTGTATGGCTTGACTCTGTTGCTGAGTTTAATGTGAACCACACTGTTTGATGGTCACTTGTCCCCAGATGGCAACCCACTTCTAGATCTGAGATCCTCTCACTGAGTAACTGATTATTTACCATCTTGTGGTCATCTGCTTTGTGTATGACAGCTAGCCCTAGTTTGTAGTCCTTGAAAAGTTCAGTCCAGCTTGAATTCTGGCAAGAAGAGAGTACAGACTGCTCTTTGCATGCTCTGTTAAGTTGAGATGGAAGTGACACTGTGGGAGGAGATCAGAATACTATTAGTTTCTTACCTTAACACTGACAGGACATTTGAATATGTAGGTTAGGTATTCTCTGTTAGTTTTGCGGGGTTTTTTTCCTCACATTATTTTATTTATTGTGACATTGCAGAATGTTCATTGTCCACTGTTTGAACCTCTTTTTTTATTTATGTTCACAGATATAGTGTTAACCATCAACCGAAGAGAAGGTGTAAGAGACGTTCCACCAGAAGAGCAGTATTTATGGCTGTCGTGTAATGATCATGTACTGTACTTTGTTAGTATGAGCATATGAGGCACTGTTACATATCAGTAATCTGCAAATGAATTGTTGAATGTTTTTTTAGTATGTTACTGTGGAAATATTGAATTCCTTCTCATGGTCTGTAAGACTGTGACAAAACTAGGTCATCTGTTCCAGAGTTGACAAGGATGGTAGACAGTGTGGATTCTGGACAATACTTGCAGTGACAGAAAGACATATTAGTAATTGTTTTGTCATTTTATAACCTGCATGTTGCCTAATTTATATTTATTAATCAAAAAGTGATGTTTTTTCCACTGTGCTCAGCAGTTGCATCTGACATCCACCCAGTGCCAAACAACAAACATCATCACTAAGCAAAGTGGTTGATCGGTATTGGGCATCACAATCCATTTTGACTTCTTAATTTTTTTTCATGATTTCATATATTGTTTTCTTTCTGTATATCTTTATCTTGCAGACTAACATTGTAAGGCTAGTGTTGGTAATGACTGTATGATATACCGGCATCACTGTTTTCTTGTGGTTACTTTTTTGTGTTATTTATTGATGCACACTGATATATTCGATATGGTAATGCATTATCTCTCAGTATGCAGTTGCTTCACAGTGTTCATTTTAAGATTTTTTTTATTTGTAGTATTCATTACAGTCATCAGTGGAATGAAATGTAGCACAGTGTTTGCACATAAGCGTTGCACTCTGGCTATTTTTATGTCTTATTTGCAATTATTTGTTGTTCAGTGGCATAATGTACAAACTAAGATTTCCTAATTTAAACAGTACAGTATTTGAGAGAGACAATCATTCATATAATCTGTGATTTATTGTCAAAGCTGTGTGTTGTCTTATTAGACAGGTTGGTTATGCATGAGTTATGGAGGTAGGATAAACAGTACATTAATCTAAATCCTTTTGTCTGCAACTGCTGGACCTTTACAGATGGTCAGGGGTAAGGGGCAACAGAGTTCTAGGAAAACATAAACAGAAATTACAAACTCAAATGGGCAGACTAGGTGAGCCATAGGCCCATATCTACCAACACTATCAATGTATCTATGTATCTATGTAATTCATATACTGTAGTACAGTTTAGAGTAACTGAATGTTGGAATAATAAAACAATAACAAAGAAACAAAACAAGGCAAACCAGTTAAATACAAACAAAAACAAGGAATGCCTATGTGTACACATGAAATACAATATTTATACACCCAACATTTGAACTAAATGGCACAATTCACACTGTAGTGTGAGGCATAGAGAGACTGCATTCAATCCAAAAGGAAAAAAAAATTGAACTGTCCAACCCACAAATTGTGCTTCCAATATCAATTTCTAGACTATTACTAATGGTAAAAAAGAACCTTTCAGTACAACCATGTGCACTGTTTGAAAAATCTATTAACACAGAGTTCAAACTTTAAAATACAGATAAAAAGAAATCAACAAAAATAAATGATTTTAAACTGCAATAGCATAACAGAGTTTTCAGAACACTACTTCTGTACACTAGTATTTTTAATTAAACAAGCATTAGTCAGTGTTAAATGCTTACTTGGTTTGTATTTGTTGTGCAGGTGTCTGTCATTGGTAGTACAGAGGATAAAATGAGCAGTTTAATCACATGAGTTACAATAGTGTTACAATAGTGAAGTTGTCATGATTGGGAAATGAAGAGGACTGTGGGGGAGGAGGAGCTTACCAGTCATGGTGACAGACTGAGCTACGGAGTGTTCCCTCTTTCTCTTGGCATATTTAACTCACACCAGCAGTTGCAACAAATGATTGAGCTGAAATAAAACACCACCACAGCATAATTGAACTGAGCTGAATAGGTATATCTGATGAATCAGGGTTTTTACAAGAAGAATCTGAGAATATTGCTAAAAGACCTTTCAAAGCCTTTTGAACTTTTGGATTCAGCATGACCCCAAGAAAATTCCAATTGGCTCCAGCCAGCTGGGAACGTAAAAAATATTGAGAAGTCAATAAAACAAATGGAAATGCAGACCCAAATGAAGGCAGCAAAAAACAAAAGTAAAAATAAGGAAAACACCAATGTTTCTTGGTCATCACCTGAAATATCTGAAAATAATAAAAATCCCAGCCAAATCTGTAGCAAGGACTTTAACAAAAAACACAGCCCCAATCTTTTTTTTTAAAGGAAGCGGAGGCTAATAAACTGCCTGTGAAGCATCAGGATCCAGATCAGGGCTTAGTTAAACTCACTCTACAGGAAGAAGAGGATTTGGAAAGTCTTTTTCTGGCAGAGACAGAGTCAGTCCTCGTGAATGGGGTCTCAGAGCAACAGAGGGGGATGGTCCAGGATGTTGAGGAGTCTTAGAGGGGAGCGATAGCCTCCAAAAAGGTTGATGCTGGCTTAAATGTGGATAATGCAACAAACACCTCAATCTTTCCTTTAATGGCTACTGCCTCAGAAGAAACCTTAAAAAGTGGCAGCAGTGAAGGAGAGGTACACAAGGAGACAGAGGAAGAGATAGCTCTACAGGCTGGAACACAAGGTGGTGGAGCTGAGACCAACACACAAGCGGTAAGCGAGAACCCCTTCAATCACATGAAGCAGTTGGAGCACTCATTACAAGGAGGCAACTCCCAGAATAGTGCAATCTCCCCAGGTATGACCACAATTGTTAATAAATTTAAGAGCACATCGGCAACAGATAAAAATAATGACTGTACGGGAAATGGGGTGATGGCAAAGGTTATAATTAGGGCTACATCTGTTGAGTTTTCTCTGAACACTAACCCAAAATAATCTGCTAATCTAGCTGCTTTTCAGCAAAATACTAGCAGGGAGGAACCAGAAATGCTGCTACCCTCAGAAAATAATGACAATAATAAAATTCCCGAATCCCCCCCGCATGGGTCTTATCTTTAATTTCAAAACTTGAGACATGGGACCATAGCATACAAAATTAGGCCATATGGAAGTGAAAATTGATCAGTTTCATAAAACAATTCCACAGCTAGCAAAGGTAAACTCAGAAATTAGATCCAAATTAAAATTAGCACAACAAAGAATGTTGGACCTCAAAGATAAACTAAATCCATATCAAAGGCAACTAAACTTTAAGAAACAAGAGCAAAAATATCTAAGAGGGAAAATTGCTGACTTCTAAGCAAGATCTAGAAAGAAAAACATTTGAATTCTTGGGGTTCCTGAGTCATGGAACTCACAGAAAGGCATAAAAGAATCCTTCAGACAAATTATTGCAGCATACTTGGACAAGAAACGACAGAAATTAACTTTGATTTAAACAGAATCTACCATACCTTCCAGTCAAATAGATCTCAAGGTCGGGGTCCTCCAAGTCCCATTGTGGATAAATCTTTCAGTCAGAGGATAAAGATTTATTGATGCAAGCAGTTTAAAAAAAGAAACCTATTAACTTGATGGGAGCTAAAATCTCAATCTTCAATGACTTCCCAAATGACGTTATGCAGGAAAGAAGGAAATATGCCTTTATAAGAAGGAGATTAGGGGAAAAGAACTATAGATCTAACTTAATCCTGCCAAGTTAAAAGTGACCATAAAAGACATTGGTTATACACATTGCAATG
This sequence comes from Neoceratodus forsteri, assembly GCA_016271365.2. Classification (NCBI taxonomy): domain Eukaryota; kingdom Metazoa; phylum Chordata; order Ceratodontiformes; family Ceratodontidae; genus Neoceratodus; species Neoceratodus forsteri. The sequence continues at coordinate 846,553,315 of CM028135.1, read as the reverse complement.
CTGATAAAGCTGAAAAGGATTTAATGGTGAAAATACCAATATTGTTTGAGTAATACAGTTCAGAAAAGGGGGGGAGGGGAGAGTAAAGTATATGATTTTCTTAATTATTCAGAATCCCAGCAGAAGAGATGGAAGGTAGATATATTGCGGCTGCTGGAAGAGAGGGAGGGGTGGGCTCAGGTAAAAGGGTAAAGAACAGCTTATCTAGGCTGTACAAATTAAGAAGAGAATGAGTAAAAAACATTAGAAGGGGAAGTTGTCTGTTGTTTTACAATCTGGTGGGTGATCTATATTCTGGAGCAATTAAGAGGGAAGGAGAAAATAAAACCAATGTTTGGAGACTTATGGGAAGGGGGAATAACAGTAGTATGGAAAGCAAGGGAATGAATGTACTAATTACATATACAAAATAATATAGTATTTTCTGGATCTTTGTTTTATTCATTCAAAAAATATTACCATGTCTAATCCAAGAGCAATTAGGTGTGCCACCTTCAGTGTTAATGGGATCAACATTAAAAAAACAAGAATTATGTCTTATGTTAATAAACTAAAGTAAAATATTATAGCACTGCTGGAGACAAACCTAAATGACAAGGAAGTTAAGAAACTGCAAAGAAATTGGATTGCTCAAAATTTGTTCTCATCAGGAACAAATAAATCAGCAGGGGTAACTATTTAGATAAGGAAACAATTACATTTTAGTTACAAGACAAGTGGAAAGATCAAGAGGGGAGACAATCTTTCATCAAAGAAATTATTTTTAACAGATTCACTCTGACTATGGGATCTCTGCATGGTCCATTCAAAAATTATTCCAACTATACTGCAACAATAACTCAAGCCTTAATTAAAGTGCAAGCAACCAATATAATCCTAATGGGGACCAACACTTTAAAAAACCCTTATATAGATAAAGACAAAAAACATTACATACACAAATAAAAAATATAAAATATACTCCACTTATTCTTAGAAGAGAATAACTTAATAGACACTTGAAGGGAACAGAACACAATCTTTAAAGAATTCACAAAATTCAAGATTTAAGACATTTAAAAATTTAAAGAATTTAAATAAAAAAATAAAGGATTCACTTAAAAAAATTAAAATTTCTCAAGATTGGATTACATTTTCATATCTAAAAATCTAATTTTCCAGTTATAAAACATTAAAATACATCTGCAATATATATCAGATCATGCCTTAGTAGAATTACAAATAGATCTAGCCCAGGGCCCCAATCTTCATTCCCAAAAAATGGTCCTTTAATAATGAGTTACTTAATAACCAAGTCTTCTTTAACACAATTCAAACTGCAACACAAGAGTATTGGTATTATAATTATATGGGACAAGAATCTATAGCAGCACTATGGGATGGTTTAAAAGCTATGATTCAAGGAATCTGTATTTCCCAACAAGCATGGATTAACTCACAAAACAGGAAGAGAGTAAAATCCAAGGCAGATTAAAAGAATCAGACAAATTAATACTCCAAAATTATAACAAATACATATCAGAGTGGAATAAAACCAGATTAGAATGGCAACAAATAATAAATAAGGAAACAGAATGGAATATAAGAAAAATTAAACAAGCTAGATATCTACAAGGTGATAAATCAGGAAAATTGTTGGCCCACTTATTAATAAAAAAAGAAAATAATACATTAACTAGTCTGACGGATTCCCAGAATCAAATTGAAACAGAATGGTTGGATCTAACAACCATTTTTTCAGTTCATTTCATAAATATATTAAAAAAATTCAACAAATGGAAAATTTTATAACAGAAAGTGGAATCAATCTCATTATTATGCAAAATGATCCCATAAGAGAAGAGGAAATTAAATGGGCCATTCAAGTACTTATACATAATGAAAGAACTGGAACAGATGGCCTAATTAACAAATGTTTTTAAAACATTTTCAGACTTATTAGCGCCATGGTTGGCACATATGATACAGGAATGGCCGGATGTGGAGGGGAAGATACCACCTTCAATGTTACAAATGAAAATAATACTAATACATAAAGAAGGTGAACCAAAAAATCAACCAAATAGTTACAGACCAATTGCACTAATAAATATTGACTACAAAATGTAGCAAAAACTATAGCCAACTGATTGCTACCATTAATTCCCCTTCACATCCACCCTGACCAACATGGATTTGTACCTAACAGAACTGCAGCCTCTGCTAAAAAATATATATATATATATATAATTTTAATAGAACATGCCTAACACTACCAAACATTTATTATGCCCTGGCACTTGATACCAGTAAGGCATTTGATTTAATCAACCATGCATACATGTTTTGTATCCTAGAAAAATGGAATATTCCACAGAATTTAATGAAATTTATTCAAGCATTATATAGCAGTCCATCAGCAAATATATTTATTAATGGCATTCCTGCCCCAGAAGTATCAATAGATGCAGGGATAAGACAAGGTTGTGCCTTGTCCCCTATACTTTTTATATTGTGCTTGGAACCACTTCTTAGCACAATAAGAAAGTGCCCTCATATCAAAGGAATTCCACATTAAAACCTTGAAACAAAGGTCAGTGTATTTGCAGATAATACTCTCATGTTTTTCAGACTTAAACAATTCAATAAATCATGTATTAAATATTATTGATGATTTTGCTTCCTTCTCTGGCTACTAGCTGAATGAACATAAATCTATGATTATGCAATTAACAAAAAAATTACTGGATCCTGAATATATGACAATAAAACATTTAGCAAAGTTGATGAAACCAGGTATTTAGGCATTTTTCTAACAAACCAGATAGAAAAAAAAACATTAAAATTAATTACAAAAATGTTAGAGAGAAAGTTGAGAGCAAACTAAATATATGGAACAAGCTGTCATTATCTTTATAGGGTTGTGTGCAGACTATAACAATGATGGTTTTACCTCATCTAATCTTTGAGTTGCAATCAGTGTTTGGTTTACCTAATCAAAAATAGTTATCTGATTTAAAAAAAAAATTTTCCAAGTTTCTGGGGGGGGGGGGTAGCCAAGAATCACATGGCAAACAATGACTTTACTGGTAAAGGAGGGAGGCTTTGGCTGCCCAGATCCTTACTCTTTTCTCCTAGCACAAGTACTGGTATGTACAGTATGTGGGAATGGGAATTTTACCCACATAATGACACAAGTGCTTTTTTAGATAGAATCATAAATTCCAAATTGCAGAACTACCCTCAAATACAAACAAAAAAACGTATTATTTTATTTCTAATTACAAAATATTGAAAGATCAAATTTTACTCCACCAGGTATACAAGAGAGTAAAAAAGCCAAATCAAAGTTTAATAATACAAATATTCCTTGACTCCATGCTCCCTGTATCCTAAATACAACTCAGACCAATTTGGATTTAGTTAAAATATATAAATCACTACAAAAAGAAGGACTTATATTATGGAAACAGTTGATTAAGAATGATCAGTCCATTTCCTATACTGAGTATAAAAATGTGATTATGAGTACGAAAATAAAAAAATTACAGCACGTATGCAACTCTTCTTAAAGAATTTAACACATATTGTAAAAAAAAATTGATGAATGAAATCTATCAAAAATTATCGAAAGAGAAAACAAAATGATTGTAACAATGAAAAAGAAAAGTCTATCTACATTTTATTAATTGATTACTCTACCATAAAAGAAATTATATAAAATAAAACAAAATAAATAATGGGAAAAGGAACAAGGAATTTGTTTACAAGATAATCAATGGAAATGAATCAAATTGAATGCTAATAAAAATATATCAGTCAAAAATAGGAGCATACAACAAAAAATAATAAATGGAGCTTAAAAACACCTAGCTCCTTGTCTAAGATCAATCCAATATTTTCTTCAGCATGTTGGCATGAATACAACCAAATAGGAACTCTGCTACATAACCTACAGACATGCCCAGTAATAAATACATGGTGGAGTAAAATTACCAGGGAACTTTCCATAATCTTTGATATATGTTCTCCTTTCTCCCCCTCCCTATCACCCTATCTCTTGTTGCTCCACCCCCAGACTACCTAGCACTTATTTTTCTGTTCTTGCACTTATGACAGTGTCAAATCCTTGACTGCCTACCCCACTTTTTCCCACCCTCCCTCCCTTCTTATCCCCCACCCCTTATTCCACTTATTTCACCCCAGGATGGTTTTCATTTGTATCGGCATCTTGCTATATATAAACTTGTATTGTTAATTGTGCATTGTTATTTGCCACTGACTGTTTGCTACTGTGCTAGTCTATACACATGTACTGTCTTTTGCATCTAAGTTAGCCTCCTGACCTGTATTGTATCTTACCTCTGCTTACTTCTATGTTAACCTCCTGACTTTGTATTGCATCTTACTACTGTTTTGCTTGCACCCATTGCTGTTGCGGAACCTTTGTAAAAGAACCCTTGATTCAAAGGTATTTGTAATCCTAGCAAAAAATAAATAAAAATAAATAAATATATAACAAGACAATTTTGTTACTCAACTTATATGATTCAATAAAAGTTAATGTAACTCAACAAAAAATTATTTTAGGATCACCTTTCCCTCCCTATTCCCCATCCCACCCCCCTGCTCCACCCACTCCCTCTCCCCCTCATGACAAAACCACTCAGGTGACTGCCTAACTCTTTTCTACCTCTTATACCCTCACCATCCTCTCCTCCTTTCCCTTAAGTGCTTCCACACCTTTTTATCCCCCTCCTTGCTGATGCTGTACCTAGCCTAGTTATGACTCTGTAACACTGTAACCTCGTGTAAGCTATGTAACTGTATCACTGTAACCTTATGTAAGCTTTGTACCTAGCCTGCCCATATGTTTACTGTGTCTAATTTCTGTTAACCTGATGTGGAATCTTTGTAAAAGAGCCTGTGCTCAAAAGTACTTTCCGAATTTCTTATAAAGAAAGAATAAAGAATTAAAAAGAATTATCCTACAAAACTGAAATAGTCAATGCCTCCCTACAGATATTAGCCAAGAATGATGGTTTACATTTAAGGAAACAATATTATTCAAAGAACTGGGATATGTAATTGAAGATCCAGAAGATTTTGAAAATATTGCATGGAATGAAGTCAAGAATCTACTACTACTACTACCCTTATTGAAACTGTAAAATAAAGGGGCAATCCCAATACCATCAAATGTGAGTGGGAGAGAGGAAGGGAGACTTGAAGGTTTATATGAATTGTGACACTTTCTTTTGTAAATCTTTGATGGTCAAGTTAAATTGTATTGGAAAATATATAGGCTGTTGTATAAGGAAAACAAAAAGAAAAACAGCTGTTTTTTTACCACTATGTATGTAAATGAATCATAACAAAACAAAAATATTTCTTTAAAAAATGATTGTGAAATGAAGAGGTTCATACATAACACTGTTGTTTTCTTAGATTGTGACCTTGAATTTTTAAAATACTAGTTTTAATTGCCCCAGCATGTGAGCATGACATGTATCTTTCGACCTGAAACATTGGTTTGTGCAGCAACTGTGAAAACAGTTTTTGGAGAGAGATTTGATAATGCCATCTGCCATTTTCATTCAATGGGGTAATAAAGGTATACTGTTAGCACTGCAACTGAATTTTGGTGCCACAATTAGGGAGCCGCAACAAAGGCAACAGTGACGGGGCAATCTTGATTTTAGATCACCCCTCACTGATGCCGTCTTTAATGCCCACACAATTTCTGATCCCTCAAGGGCATGCCCATCCCAAAAGACATTCTATTTAGTTTTGGAGGGTGCAGGGCAAAGCCACCTTTCATTGAGGGGTGTAAGGGGGCAAAGCTCCCCACAAAAGCTGTTTCCCAGGAAGGCGCTTTGGCACTGTAACTCCTGGGAGACATAATGCCTGGTGCTGTAATGCCAGGCAGCATGTTTCCTGTGCTGTAATCAGTGTTGGCAATATGATTTTTGCACCCACATGGGTGAACCAGTAAAAAACATGAGCATGTTGAAAATGTGGGCTCCAAAATTAAAAATATTTCAACACTGAGTAAACACTGGAAAATGTTAATGTTTGTTGATAACATTTTTTTTTTAATTTTGCCCCCAAATGTTCAACATAGTCTTTTTTATTACATGACCATATGAATGATAGTCTGAGCAATGAGGAGGGCATGTGTGTTTGCACTGAGCGTGCATATGGATTAGGCAAGATGTACGCTGCCAGCGTTCCTTTCATTCCTTGCACTAAGAAGTGGCATGGTGTGTATAAGTACAAATGCCTTAAAAAGCCTCAAAAATATGTCCAGTTAATCCCTTTATATAGCTCTGTGAATGGACAGCATGTACTGTTGAACAGCTGTTAAAAATACTATACTTTCTCTTGGAATTACATCAAATTAGCAGCAACAAAATTACTGTCAAAAGGTGCACCATGCAGATACAAAAAAAACAAGCACTGTGAGAAACCAAGCTAATATATATGTATACATATTTATATACTATATATATATATATATATATATATATATATATATATATATATATATCAACTCAAACTGCACACGCTATATTGCCTCAGTGTTTCTTGACCGTGCTGTTTGGTTCCGCTAATTTGACTGATACCCTTTTTCTTTCCTTATCGGTTCTCCAGCTGGTCTGAAAAAATATGAGTAGCAACTCATGGTGTTCCATTGTGGGTTCAGGAATTGTAAGTCTGGTATAATTCTTTTGTATAGTTACACAATAAGCAAACTCCAGCTTGTAAGAGGCTTGAAAGTAACCAACAGACCTCTGGCAGGGGGTCAATCCACAGCAGCATTTCAAAAGCAGTTTCAGGCAGTCCAGTTGTTTGTCAGAACATGGAGAAAACAAACTGGTGGAAGCCCAACAAAAGTCAAGAGTAGAGAACTTGACATTCATAATCCTCCTCAAGTTGCGCAGTACAGCCATTCTACAAGCCTACAGACTGACAGTGCAGATCCTTTAAAGGCAGCAGAAAAAATAGGCCCTAGCAGCGAATCCAAGATGAGAACCAATGGTAAAAGAAGGTAAGAAATCTAAGTCTCTCATCCCGCTCCCCCCCCATCAGCGACTGCCATTTACCTTCTCCTTGTTCAGCCATTGCATTAGCCTTGGTGCCAGGGTTGTAATCCCCCCTCCCTCCAACCTTTCTCTCAGACCTAAATCCATTTAGCACCTTTTCTTTTGTTAATCACTTTCCCCTTTTGTCCTGCCCAACCCTTTCTCTACTACTGCTTTGGCAGAAGACACCATGAGAAAGGACCGCTGTGTGACTGGACTCTCTGTTGGGACTATATTGCCTCCTTTCTCCCTCCACCCCCCACCCAAAGCTAGTTCCATTTTTATAGGCACAGGATTTGACTGACAACAGGAACTTCCTGTTTGGGAGCAGGAAGGAGTGATCACAGAACCACCAAAGACCCACCATCCTAGAAGGGCAAGAGTATTTCCCGCCCCTCTAGCTGCTGGAGGTCTGCCTCTGAGCAAGTAAGTGGTCTACTGAGAAATATAGGATATTCTTGGCTCAGAACAGGACAATCAGGAGCTTAAAGGGCACACAGGCAGAAAGTAAGGAGATAGAGAAAAAAAACAGAGGAAAGAGTAAGGATTGCAAACAGTTAAGGGGCCAGAAATAAGACATGATTGGAATGGTGCAGTGCTGTGCAGTGGCTGTCGAGCAGCAGTCTTCCGGAAGACGTTCTGGAGGATGTGGTGTTGTCCCATCTGCAGGCACCTCTCTGGGCTGAGGGAGGAGGTTGCTCATCTCCAGGCTGAGTTGGCCAGGATTTGTGGGACCTCCTCTTCCATCCAGGGACCACCAGTGCCACTGCCGTTGCCTCAGAGGTTGCCAAGAAAGAGGAGCGGTTGGACCACAGTGGGCTTGGGGGGGCAGGGTGGTGGAACAGAGGTGCATACCTCCAGTTGTACCTCTCCACAATTCCTATGCCATTCTGGCAAAGTGTGGTTCCTCTACTGAGGCACCCGCAGTGGAGACCAAGGAGGATGCTGGGAACCTCCACAAAGGAGACCCACAAGAGGGTGGCAGGGGACCCTGCAGGGGAAGGAAACAACTCCCAGTGGGGGAATCCATTGTTAGGAAGGTAGAACTAGGGGAGGAAGGGGAGAGGGAGGTGAGGTGCCTGCCTGGCACCATGGCTTGGAGGGACAGGGAGCAAATCCTCAGGATTGCCGGGCAGCTGCACAGGGGAGGGAGCTGGATGTCATTGTCCACCTAGAGACAAATGACCTGGCTAAGAAAGGGATTATAGAAGTGCAGGAAGAGTTTGTGGAATTGGGGAGGGGCCTTAGTCAAGTAGCACGCACGGTAACCTTCTCAGAGGTGCTGCCCATCTATGGCATAGGAGAGGTTAGGGTGTTCCGCACCATAGGATTCAATCAGTGGTTGAAAAACTGGTGTGGAGCTCAGGGATTTGGCTTCATTGGGGACTGGGGGTCCACCTGGAGTGATGCAAGCCTATACTGGCATGATGGGCTGCATCTGTCCGGAGAGGAACCAGAATCCTAGGTGATGATTTAAATACTTCATTGGCAAGCATTTAAACTAGCCAAGGGGGGCACTGGAAAGGAGCAGGGAAATCCTAGCCCCAAATAATCACAGTAGTAAGTGCGCAAACACTAACATAGAGAGATGTCGATGGAGAAGGGCTGGGGTAAATGGAGAAAGTGACAAAGGCAAGAAGGACAGGGATGGAGCAAAAGGAGTAAGACCATCAGAAATGGATGGTAATGAGTACCAATGCTCGAGTCTGGGCAACAAGCTCCCTGAGCTGGTGGCCTTGATGGAAGAGGGATGCCTGGATATCATAGCAGTCACAGAAACATGGTACACAGAGAACCATGACTGGATGTTAACATACCAGGGTACATAACTCACAGAAGAGTCAGGCAGGGGAGAAGAGGGGGAGGAGTAGCCCTCTATGTAAAGGAAGGGATAAAAGCAACTGAACAAAAGAGTAAACATGGAGGAGAGGAGGCACTGTGGGTCACCTTGGAGACTGGAAAGGGCACCACAATCCGCACAGGGGTTGTGTACAGACCCCCATGTCAGGGGGAGGAAATGGACAAGGATATGATAGAAGGCATTCTTAGAATGGCAGAGAAAGGGGAGATACTGTTGATGGGATACCTGAATATGCCAGATGTTAACTAGAGCACATTTGCTGCAGCCACATCCAAGAGCAGGGTCATTCTTGATACTCTACAGATGGCAGGCCTCAAACAGCTAGTTTCGGAACCCACTCGTGAGGGAGCAATCTTAGACCTCATACTCTCAAACGGGGGCAGTGAGAGGATCTCAGATCTAGAAGTGGGTTGCCATCTGGGGACAAGTGCCCATCAAACAGTGTGGTTCACGTTAAACTCAGCTACAGAGTCAAGCCATAAAAAAGTGAGGGTACTAGACTTCAGGAGGGCTGACTTTGGCAAGATGGGAGAGTGCCTCAGAAAAGCACTAGCAAACAGGCTAGAAGGAGGTGTGAGCAACAATGGGGAATCATCAAAACTGCCATCACAGAGGCAACAAGCCTTTGTGTGAAGCAAATAAACAAATCAAAATGAAAGAAAAAGCCACTATGGTTCTCAAAAGAGGTGGCTGTGAAAGTCAGGAAGAAAAAGATAACATTCCGGAAGTAGAAGGAAACACAGAAGGAGCAGGACAGAGATCTGTACCAGTTAAGACAGAAGGAAGCAGGGAGAGAAGTCAGAATAGCAAAGGCCCAAACTGAGGAAAAGATAGCCAACTCAGTTAAGAAGGGGTATAAAACCTTTTATAGGTACATCAGCGAGCGTAGAAAGACAAAGGGAGGGATAGTGAGGCTGAATAGAATGAACGGTGGGTGGGCAGAGGGGGACAGTGAAAAAATAGGGATACTGAACGAATATTTCTGCTCAGTATTCACAAAAGAGGAGGGGGAAGTGCCTAATCCAATTAACAGAAGCAATCTTGATAGGGGGGTTGATCCCAGTCCTTTCACAGAAGAAAGGGTTCTGCAAAAACTCCTAAAACTGAAGGTGGACAAAGCAATGGGTCCTGATGGAATTCACCTCAGAATTCTAAAAGAATTAAGGGAGGAACTAGTGAAACCACTGGCTATTCTTTTTAATAAATCATGGGAGGATGGTGTGGTACCCGAGGACTGGAGGAAGGCGGATGCGATTCCCCTTCATAAAAGTGGGACCAAGACAGAGGCAGGAAACTACAGACCTGTCAGTCTGACCCTCTGTGGTAGGGAAAGTGATGGAGTCACTTGTGAAGGAAAGAAAAGTTGAGTACATAGAGGCCAGTGGAGCACAGGACCCAAGGCAGCATGGGTTCACAGTGGGAAGGTCATGTTAGACGAATCTAATAGATTTCTTTGATGGGTGACCAAAGTAGTAGACCAGAGAGGGGCTGTGGACATGGCCTACCTAGACTTTAGCAAGGCATTTGACACAGTCCCACACAAAAGATTAATAGTCAAATTAACCAGCCTGGGAGTGGGTCCCAGGGTGGTAGCCTGGGTAAAACATTGGCTGCACAACAGGACACAGAAGGTAATTGTAAATGGAGTCCACTCTGAAGAAAGAGGGGTTACTAGTGGGGTACCGCAGGGTTCAGTATTGGGTCCAGTCCCTTTTAATGTCTTCATCAGTGACATTGCAGAGGGACTGGAAGGAAAAGTATGCCTTTTTGCAAATGACACAAAGATCTGCAACGGGGTTGATACACAAGGAGGTATGGAAAGGATGAAAAGGGACTTGGCAAGGTTAGAGAAATGGTCAGAAGTATGGCAGCTAGGATTCAATGCAAAGAAGTGCAAAATAATGCACCTGGGAAATAAGAACCCGGGGAAGAATACACAATGGGTGGGGAGGTAGTAACAAAACCAAAAAAGGAAAGGGACCTGGGGGTAATCATATCAGATGACCTTAAGGTTACCAAGCAATGTAAGAAGGCAGTAGGGAGGGCTGGGGTTATACTGGGATGTATAGGGAGAGGCATCAACAGCAGAAAACAGGAAGTTGTTATCCCTCTCTACAGACAGTTGGTGAGACCCCATCTGGAGTACTGTGTCCAGTTCTGGAGACCCCATCTCCACAAGGACATAGACAGGATAGAGGTAGTCCATAGGAGGGCAATTAAAATTGTGCAGGGTCTGCAAGATAAGCCGTATGAGGAGAGACTAAAGGAGCTTAATATGTATACCCTTGAGGAAAGAAGGGAGAGGGGGGGACATGATAGAAACTTTTAAGTACTTCCGTGGAATCAACAAAGTCCAAGAGGGTAGCATCTTTCCGAAAAAGAGACGTGCAAGAACAAGGGGACACAATTTAAAGATAGAAGGAGGGTGGTTCAGGGGCAATGTGAGGAAGTATTATTTCACAGAGAGGGTAGTGGATGCATGGAACAGCCTTCCTGAGGAGGTTGTGAGGTCTAAAACTGTGGGAGAATTCAAGAATGCATGGGACAGACATAAGGCAATTCTTGTGGGAGGTAAGAAGAAATAGGCTGTCCGTTAACTAGGATCTGCGGCCTATCCTGTAGGTAGGGAAATGTGAAGGCTAGATGGGCCAAGCGGTCCTTATCTGCCATCAAAGTCTATATTTCTATGTTTCTATGTTTGTCCTCCCAGTCTATTAATTACTGTGCGCTTTCCCTTCTTTTCCAGACCTCAGCCCCGAGCTGGCATTTCGGCCACAGAAGCGACCTTGGCCACTTCGCAGGTCGGACTTACCCACCCACAGGGACTGCCCGCACAGCGCTCCTGATCTATGGCTCTCTCCACCTCTCTTTGCCCTGACATCCCTCCCAGCTGAAGCCAGCAGAGCTCAACCACTTCAGCCACCAGACCTTGCACAGTAGGTGCAGAGCTTGGATGGCTTTTAAACCATGAATCTGATTGAACACCCTTCAGGGAAGCAAGCCGCGGCATTGCTAATTGAATTTTTCTGACTAGAGGTGCTCGCTGTAACAAGGTGCCATTTCGCTCTCCTTTACTGTCCCCACACTTGATTTTCAGCCCACCCAACCCCCTCCTCCGACCTTTATTAAATACTCGTGCCTGAGGCATGCCCTCTTTACCTTTCACATTTGTACTCTCAACCAATGGTATCATTCAAACCTAGAGGCTCCACCTACAAATCTATTGTGCCACTAAAAGAGGCTGCTGTCGCTAACCTAGCCCAAAAAACTATATACCCACAAAAATGCTCCCATCTGATGCCCTAGCACTGATATCTACCCTACTACTCACCTTTTTCTCATGCTTCATGGACCTCAGTCTCTGCTCTCATGCACCAGATGATCCGACTCTGTGTAACGTAACACCCACCCCTTATAGTAGGGTAACACTACCATATGGAAACTGTTTCCACACCTTACCCCAAGTACTGCCCACTGTCAATCCTAGGTGGCTTTTGTTACACTGCCCAGAGTGGCTTCACCCCCTTGCACTCTTCCTGGGGATCTTCAATACACATGAATGGCTTAAATCCTCCCACAATAGGAGAAGGGGGAGCACTCAAAGCTTTAAACAACTAAAGGAATACCTCTATAGCCTAGCACTACTGCTTCTATTGTTATCTGGGAATATCCACCCTAACCCAGGCCCCACACCCTTCTCCTCTACCCCAACTTGGTGCAAAGGTCAGCTGTTATTCGGTTCAATAAATATTTGTAGCCTCCTACCTAAGATGGCTTGCTTGAATGCCTAAGTATGTCAACACAACCCAGATATCCTATCTGTGGTCGAGACTTGGCTGTCCCCAAGAGTAAAGGATGCCGCTATCTCAATCCCTGGATACACCATCTACAGGACTGATTGGATCTCCAAATGAGGGGGTGGTTTGCTATCTACATCAGAGATAGCCTTCAGGCTCAACCCTCACACTACTGGATATGGGGATAGTATGCAAGCCATTGCAATTAAATTGCATCTTGGGAAGTTTAATAAAATTATGACCATTCTCACAGCATACATCCCTCCAGGACAGAAAGTCCCTGGTCTTGACATGAAATGCCTTGGTGAGCTCAATCTCAAAAACAAAACTGTGCTACTGGAAGATTTTAATGCCAACTGACTCTCTCCAGCTGCTAGACCACATAGAGATGCTGTAACAGTCATAAATTTCACCCAACTAGTTGCTTCAACCACTAGGATCAACTATAAGATTGGTACCTCCACCCTGCTGGACTGGGTTCTGTCCAACTGACCACAGCACATCTACCAGACCACTGTCCTTCTGGATGCCTACAGTGACCACTCACCTTTTCTGTTCAGCTTGTCTAGTAATTTCACCAACCCCCCAGCCAGAACAATCACAAATAGAGTCCTTATGCCAGGGCACCTAGAAATGCTAAAAGCAGATCTTAGGTGATAGAATTGGGACAATGTCTACTCCATTGAGTCTGTGGATGTGGCACTCAATCAATTCATCCAACTATTTAATGGTGTGTGTGATCGACATGCACAACTTAAGACTTTTTCAGATGCATCAGGGAGAAAAGGTAGTGCAAGGAGACAATAGTGAGGATAAAAAGGGGTCAGGAGTAGAAGGAAAAGGGTGAGGAGCAGGCAGAAGCACTGCATGAATACTTTGCTCAGAGTTCATGGACGAAAAGGGTGAATGTTAACACCATGGGCTGGGAGGTGGGGACACGGGGAGAGGAGGCAACAGATGGAAGAATTGAGGCAAGTAGAGTCCTAGAGGGACTGAGGGCACTGAAGGTAGACAAAGCAACAGGGCCAGATGGTATCCACTCCAGGGTTCTAAGGGAGATGGCAGAGGTGTTGGCGTAGCCACTGGCAGCTCTGTACTGCACCTCACTGGAGTCGGGATCTGTGCCGCTGGACTGGAGGATGGCACATGTAGTACCATTACACAAGAGCTGACCAAGGGATGAACTAGGTAATTATCTCCTGGTAAGTCTCACCTCCATAGTGTGCAAACTCATGGAGACAATACTAAAGGAAATACTGGTGTCATACCTGGAGGACAATGGCCTCCAGGATGTGAGGCAGCAGGGGTTTGTTTCAGGGAAGTCTTGTCAAACCAGCCTGATACAATATTATGACTGGGAGATAGGTGAGCTGGATAAGGGTCCTGAGGTGGACATTCTTTACATGGACTTCAGCAAGGCCTTCAATTCTGTGCCTCATGGGCAGCTTGAGGGGAAGCTAACTGGTGTAGGGGTAGGGGCAAAAATGATGAACTGGATTACAAGCTGTCTGAGTGGAAGGCTGCAACGGGTGATGGTGAGAGGGGAGCTGTCAACTCCAAGGCCAGTGATGAGTGGGGTGCCAAAGGACTCTGTGTTGGGGCCAGTATTGTTCGAGCTCTTCATATCAGACATTGCATAAGGGATGGTGAGCAAGATAAGTCTGTTCGCTGATAATGCCAAAATCAGAGTAATGGTGAATGGGGAGGAGGGATCGAAGCAGCTGCAGGGGGACCTAAGCAAGCTAGAGGAGTGATCAGAGAGTTGGCAGCTGGGATTCAATGCAAAGAAGTATAAGGTTATGCACTTGGGTGAAGAACCCAAGAAGAGAATACTGGCTGGGAGGGCTTAAGATGGGGATCACTGAGGAGGAGAAGGACCTAGGGTTAACAATAACAGACAACACTGCCCAGTGCAGGAGAGTGGCTGAAAAAGCAAACAGAATGCTGGGGTGCATAGTGAGGGGTTTTTCATCCAGGCAAAGAGAGGTGATATTGCCCCTCTACAGGTCACTGGTAAGGTCGCACTTTGAGTATTGTGTGCGGTTTTGGAGGCCATACCTAAAGCATGTTATTAGGCTACTGGAAGGGGGTGCAGAGGAGGGCAACAAAGATGATATGTGGAATGGAAGGGACAGACTATGACAGCAGGCTGAGAAACCTGACTATGTACACCCTGAAAGATAGAAGGGACGGGGGGACATGATAGAGACATTCAAGTATCTGAGGAAAATCAATAAGGATGGGGCAGATGGGGTCTTTAAGTTAAGGAGGGGGAGGGTCACCAGGGGGAATGTGCTAAGAATAGAGGGGGGAAGACTTAGGAAGGAAATGAGGAGACACTATTTCACAGAGAGGTTGGTAGCAAAATGGAATGCCCTACCAGAATGGGTGGTATCATATAAATCTGTGAACAGTTTCAAAAGGGCATGGGACAGGGAACAGGGGAGAGTGAGGGTGGTGGAGGTGGGGGGTGGCAGTGGGATGACAAATGGGAGGGGGTGGGGCAGCTGCAAACTAGGGGTGCTAGCTGCACACTCAAACAGGCTTAAATAGACCGGGTGGTCTGTTTCTGCTGGCACATTCGTATGTTTGTAAGATGTGGAAAGTCAAAGGCCATAGTAACCCCTGCTGCTCTCCTCACCTCCTTGAGCAAATGAAAATCAGAGATCACCTGTGGCAACGTGCCCGTGCATCTGGTAAACAGGCTGACATTCAAAGGTACAAAGAAGCATGCAGCGACTGCACTAGGGCTATCCACTTAACAAAAAAACAGCTACTTTAAGGAAGCCCTAAAATGCACCTGGAGGGATGGCAGGAATTTCTGGGCCAACCTCAGTGAACTCACAGGGAAAGAACTTAAAGTGGCACCGACAATGTTCAGTATTGATGGTGTTCCCACCACAGATCATAGCACCATAGCAAACTCTTTGATTATACCATGGACCTCAGACACTGACCAATCAAATAGGCAGGCTGGCATCTTACCTGCATTAGTTATCTACCGATAATCACAGCAAAAGTTGCCAGCCAGTTTCATCTCTTAAAAATCATCTGACCTGGGAAATTCAAACTGGAGATCCGCCATATTGAAACGCTCGCTAACCGGCGGTCTCCGACTCCCATCATGTCCTATTCAGCAAAGCACATCACGTAACATAACCCCCCCCCCCAAGAAAGTGGATCTGCACTTGAAAAAAAACAAAACACAACACGCTTCAGTATATATTTCCCTGTAACCTCTGAAACTGCACCCACCTCGCCTCGCCTCAGTGTCCGCTTCGGTGCTGTCTGCCTTCCATCCTGTCATAAGACTCCCGCTGTGCCTCGCGGTTCCATCGTCACTGTCTCCGGTCCACTCACTCTCTGCCCTCATTAATTTACCAGCCTATCTCACTCCTCCATATTAAAAAAACATTAGAAAAAAAAAGCATGCAACTCGGTCACTTCTTACTGCTTCCTGCTCACACCAGAAACCCAACCCAAAAGCATATGCTGTGCGACCGCGGCAAAGGGGCAATCACATACTTCCACCTAGCAACAGCGAACTTTTTTTTTTTCACACAATAATAAAATTAATAAAAATAATTTAAATTCTTAAAAGCTATTATGCCAAGTACTGCTTTTTATTATTTAAAAAAAAGCTGTACTTTGTATAATCACAATAATCCACTTGGGGGATCTGGGTTAATCGGAGGATTTACCACGGCTGGGGCAGATTTACCCAATCGGCTGCACCTCATGGGCAAACCACGGCAGCCATGGTAAATCCTCCGATAATCCACACCCATTCACGGCTTATTTCTTAAATAATG
Organism: Neoceratodus forsteri; assembly: GCA_016271365.2. Lineage (NCBI taxonomy): Eukaryota > Metazoa > Chordata > Ceratodontiformes > Ceratodontidae > Neoceratodus > Neoceratodus forsteri. The sequence continues at coordinate 846,536,781 of CM028135.1, read as the reverse complement.
CCTTCAGTGACCTCAGTGGTGTACTTCCTTCTGACTTTTTCCTCCCAGCTCCCACCACCCCCAACTAGCAGCTCTGTTAACCAGCCAACCTCTCATCCACCGTTCCACTTCAGAGTTATCACCACAGGTGAAGCTAGGACATATCTTCAAAAGGTCCTGGGCAAGGCATGATCAAGTTGTGACTCCCTCAACCTTAAATTCATAGGTCTCACCCTTGACAACATTCTTTGACCTCTAATGCACATCCTCAGTGCCTCACTATGTCTCTCCCAATTCTCACTCCAATGGAAAGCTGCCCTAGTGACACCCATGTACAAGAGTAGAGACAGAGCACTACAGGAAAATTACAGACCCATCTCAATTCTCCAGCCGCTATCCAAGGCTGTAGAAAAAATAGTTGTAAACCAACTAACTAAATATTTGGACAAGTATAATTTCCAATGTCCACAGCAGCATGTTTTATGGAGAGGGCATAGTACCACAAGCACCCTACTAGAGTTCACAGGGTACATCCATAACTCCCTTGATAATGGAGCCCTAACTGGGACAACGCTTATTGATTTGTTGAAAGCTTTCAACACAGTAAACCATGTTCTGCTGCTTGAAAAGCTGGCATCTATTGGACTCTCACAGGACGTAGTTTGATGGTTCAAAAGCTACCTCACCAATCAGTCACAACAGGTGAAGATAGATAAAATGGTGTCTGACAGTAGATCTGTCCTTTCTGGGTTGCCCCAGGGCTCAATCTTGGGGCCCCTACTGTTTGGGCTATTCCTTAATCAACTTCCCTCTGCCAGCCACTGCCTTGTTCTTCCCTGTGCAGATAACACAGTACTCTTCACAAGAGACAAGGACCCTCAGTCACTCGAGCGGTCCCTCCAGATAATATCTTGGTAATTGAGAATTGGTTCAAGGACTGCAAACTTGAAATGAATTACAAGAAAACCAAGACCATTATGTTCCACAGTCCACAAAATAGACATAGAAATTTACCTCTCAGTATAAAAAATAAGGCAGGGGCTCCGATAGAACTTCTTCCTAGTTTCAGATGCCTGGGAGTTACCCTGGACAGTACCATGTCATTTGCCACTCACACAGATGCTACATCTAAGGCGGTCAATACCCACATTGATCTGCTCTACAGACTCGGGAGCAGCCTTACAGCTGATGCTCTCAACCTGGCAATACTTAACTCTGTAGTGTCATTAGTGGACTATGGGCTAGTAGTCTATGGATCAGCAATTGACTCAGCTCTTCATCATATCTCTACCCGTTTTGAACAAAGCATGCTGCCTCCTTATGGGGGCAACAAGATTGACACATACCTGTGCTCTATATGCCCAGTCTAACTGGCTCCAGCTCACAGGCAGACTACAGTATCAAACCTGTCTCCTGGCTAAAAAGGGGTTATGCTGGGTCTCATGCCACCAGGGGTGCTGAAGCTCCTCATCCCGTTTTTTCAGCAGCTACCCAACCAGAAGTTCAGATACAATGCCCATTAAAGTACCCCACTGTTGCACAGCTTTGGGGCAAACAGCCTTCACCTACCAGGCCTCCAAATAGACTAATAATCTTCCTCCAACTCTGACCTCAGAAACCAAGATTGGTACTTTCAAATGGGAACTCAGGAACCACCTTGTCTCCTTGTCCAGTTGTGACTGTTTTCTCTAATTCTTGACTGCCTGCTGTGCTATGGACTCCTAATCAATTTACTACTTTTTCTGCACAAGTTTAAACTACTTGTTCTACTAACTCCATCCTTTTATCAATTTCATCAAACCCTCCCCCCACCCCCAATTCTTCATTTCACTGTCAACTTTACTCTGCTACGTAGCTACCCCATATCAAACAGGCATGGCCTACCTCTGGATGGACATTCTCCCTGTTCACTAGTTCTTTCCCTAAGGCCCACTGGGTACTTACACTCTCCTCCAGTTGCATCTCTCCCTGCTCCCTTCTCTACTGTTGCCCCTCTATTCACCCTACTGTTCTACACCTTAAATCACTAATCTTTGTAGGACTGCTGCTATTCTGATTGTGCATATAGGTTTATTTAGTATATATACAGTTTTCACTGTTTTACTGTTATTTTTACTGTCTGTTCATTTATTGTATTAACTCTGATGTGGAACCTATGAAATGAGCTTGTTCTCAATGGTTTTCCTAGATCACAATAAATAAATAAAAAAATATAAATAAGTTGATTGAACTTTTACTAAAGGAGGAGCCTCAGAAGCAGATACGGAGCCTTCTCCAGTTTATAAGTGATGTGTTATATGTCCTTCTTTTTCTGTTTCCATAAATTTCTTATAAAATGTAAGATTGTATCAAGTAGCATAGCAGGCTAGGAGACAGTTTGATTTGTACATCACCATACATGTTGTTGATTAACAGGTTAACTGAGGAATGGAATTGAGTCTGTATTTAAGAGGGGGAAATAAATCATTTAATGCAGGGAGAGCAACAGGACCAAGCATTTAGGGAAGAAGAGATAAATCCCAAATGGGCTGTATTTACAAATGGTTTTGTGCCCCCAAAGTTGAAAATAGAACATTGAACAAATTGCTAAGATCCTCTGGAAAGAAACAGAAGCAGGGAGTTCAGGCATAAACAAGAAAATTAATCTCTTTCAAACTCAACTGTCTCTTAAAAAATCTGAAACAGATTCTAAGTGCATCATGCCCCCAAAACTGTAGAATGAAGCAGATAAGAAAAAAACAAACAACACAATTCAAAACACGTAGTAGAGGACAATGATGGTGGGGACACCTCAGATACACAAGTACCTTAAAAAGAAAGACATTTTGAATCAATAATTAATCACAAAATAAAAGATAAAGATGAGGGAGGAAGTGAGAAGAGCCATCCCAGGAATGGGCCTTGAAATTACTGAAATACAAAATTACACATACCCCCATAATGCAAAGCATTAATGGGCTGTACATGCAAATCTCCACAAATAATTATGCTGGTTTTGTTGGCACCCTTTGCAGACTGTGTGAGAGGCCTTTCAGCACCATGCATTCCTGCTTAAAGTTGAACCAGCATAATGGGAGTATGTGTAATTTTGTATTTCTTTGAAACTTGGCTTCCCTTTGGGGTAACCCTTGCCTCAGTGCTTGCACACTGTGGTTCTTTGTCTTGAAATTACTGGACAACATATCAGGGATACAAAAAACCTGGACAAATTGAAACAAAATCCCAGAATGTATGAAAGATGTGTAATCAACATTAGGCAGTCTGGAATCTGAACTTGAAACAGAGATTAACAGACTAAATGAGTTAGAAAAGCACCAGTCTGATTTAGAAGATAAATTAAAAGCTTTTGACAAAAGATTTGGGGCCCGATATTCAAAAATGAGCAAAACACAGTGCAAAGTCTTGTGCTGTTCTTCGTTTTGCAATTGCCCAGGAGTCCTACAGTAGGATGCTACAATATATTCAGTTGGGCAGCACACCAGCACTATCCGACTGAATATTTGGGCCTGTCAGTGCACCACTAAATCAAGCAGCATTGCCCCAACATGGATTCTTGCTGTGCAGGGAACAGCACCAACAGACCCGATAGCATTGGTGGCTCTAGGTGTGATATTCAGAGGGACCCATGCTCATTGCATGGGAAGCAGCAGTAGGTTTGCATGGCACCACCCCACCACAATTTCCTGGTTATGAAAAATACCAGCACTCCCTGATGACTTGCAGTCCCTCCAACCCTCCAGTCTCTGGTCCATATATCCCTGTAATGTGCCTGGTGGCTAGCATTCTCTCTATCTTCTGATCACTTGCCTGTGCATCTCTGTAATATGCCCTGGTGGCTAGTGTTCCCTCCATCCTATGATCACTTGCCTGGGCAGCCCTCCAATGTGCCCTGGTGGCTAGCAGTCCCCCCTACCCAACGATCCCCAGCTCCATGCATGACAAGTTGTTCTCTGGTATCAATTTGTCCCCCATCCTCTAATCCCTGACTGCATTCCAAGTACAATTCCTCCATTTGTAAAAGTGTGTAATCACAAAAACAAAAGTTATATTGGACAATAAAAACAGAAAATATTTCCACATGTCTGGTGGTACCCCCCACCCATAGATCACCATGCCTTTGTCATTACATGACTTCCTGGCATCTAAGAGCCCCCCCCCACAACACGACACTGAACACAGACCCTGCCACCCCCACCTGAAGTGCTACTGCCATAGTTCAGATACGGGTACCAGCACAGCCCTCCTCTCATCACCTTGGCTGACTGCCATATGGAAATCCAGAGAGCACAAGTCCTATGTCTAGTACAGGGCAAATGTCCTCTATACTGTACAGGGAGCACACAGCATCTGTACTGTACAAGGAGCATGTGCTATTCATACGGTACGCAGAATGTGTGCTCCCTGTACAGTACAGAGGATGTGTGCCCTGTATTATACATAAGATGCAAGCTCTCTGGATTTCCATATGTCGGACAGCCAAGGAAGTGAGAAGAGGGCTCTGCCAGTTTTTGTATCTAAGCTGCAGTACCAGTGCTTCAGGTGAAGGGCAATTGATAGGGTAGGTGTTCGGTGTCATGGTATAGAGGGACCGCTACACACCAGGGAGTCAAATAATGACAAGGGCACAGTGATCAGTGGGTGGGTGGGATACCACGAGACAAAGGGTAGTATTTTCTGTTTTTATTTTCAATATAACCTTTGCTTTTGTGGATACACTTTTTTCAAATGAAGGAGTCATGTATCAGGGATCAGAGGGTGAGGGAACCACTGGACACCATGGAGGCACTTGTTATGCATGGGGTTGAGGATCAGAGGGTGGGGGGGACCAATGAACACCAGAGAGGCATTTGTCAAGCAAAGGGTAGGGGATCAGAGGGTGGGGGACCACTGGAAACCAGGGAAGCACTTGTCATGCATGGGTTTGAGGATCCTAGGGTGAGGGTGACAACTGGACACCAGGGAGGTACTTGTCATGCATGGGGCCAGAGATAAGAGGTTGGGGGAACCACTGGATGCCAAGGGAGCAATTGTCATGCATGTGGTCAGGGAACAGAGGATGAGGGCACACATAGCCACCAGGACACATTACTGGGATGTATGGACAAATGATCAGAGTATGGGGGGACACCGCTAGCCACCTGGACACCTTACATGGATATACAAGCAAGTGATCAGAAGGGTGAGTGGGAAACATTAGCCACCAGGGCACATTTCATGGATGTACAGACAAGTGATCAGAGGTTGGGGGGACCATGGACCATCAGGGATGTGCTTTGTGCACAAGGGGACAGGGATCTGAGGGTGGGGGGACTACTGGGCACCAGGAATGTCTTTGGGTCAACAAGCCAGGGTGGGTGGCTGCAGTACCTTTGCTGGGTGGGTTACAAAGGCAGTAGTTTGTGCCCATTCAGGTGGGAATTATGACCTGTGCAAATCTCTGAATGTACTGCTTTGCCCATATGCAGGGAGGGCCACCCTCATTTGCATGGGCACAGTGGTAACTTAGCAGTTTTGTGCTAACAGGTTTTTCCTGTGCTGTGGGAGTGTCTGAAAATAGACCCACCCACACTCTTGGTTTGCACAGGCAAACACCCATTTGTACCCACCAAAAATTATGAATATGAGGACCTTGATAATAAAAAACAACAGGAATGGTTTAAATTTGAAATAGATGACAAGGAGAACTGGACACGCAGAAAAAAAAATCAGGGTGTTTGGCATGATCCTAAGATGGGAAAAGGATACCAGTATTTAAAATTTACTCCAACAACTCTTCCAATAACTACTAAACATTGAGAAGGAACTTCAAATAGTCAACAGTGCTCACTGGCTAGGAGACACAAAGAAAGAATAGATATGGATGCCACAAAACCAATGATATTTTTTTTACAAACAGACAATAAAATATGCCCACTGAAAGCATTGCAAGAAAAGAAAAAAATCAGATTGAAAGATCAGAAAAGTACAGCAAAACAGGATTTGTCCAAAGACTTGTGGCTGCAAAGAAAGCAGTACAACCAGATACAATAAACTTTATGGGAGGAGAACATAAAAGCATATGTAATTTTTCCTGTAAAACTGAGAGTAATACTAAACCATCAATCTGTAGGGCTGTGCGAAAGGTTGAATTTCTGATAGAATGGAATTCCATGTATTTTTAGGAAATTCCTCTGATTTATGTCAGTTGCAGAATTTTGACATTGCACATGTGAAATGTTTTTTGTGGATTAATAGTCTGCAGTTCACATAAACCACAAATTATTTTTCCACAATCAGCAAAAAATTATTCCACAATTTACATGATCTGCAAAAAATTATTCTGCAGTTTACACAGAAATACTTCTCGAAATTCTGCAGAACTTAACAAGAAACTCTGCAAAGCATTTCGGAAGCGGAATTACCATTCTTCAACAATTCAGATAGTGGAATTTCACATTCTACATAGCTCTATCCATCTGTACTGTACAACAACTGTGAAGAAGCCCTCACAGATCTAAGGATCCAATTACCAACCCTCTTTGGACCTACATGAGACAGTCTATTAGGCGAGTACATTAGAACTAAAATCATGGATTAACCTGCTAGATGATCTTAACCATTTCTTGTTCTGATTTGTTTTCTGCTTCTATGGAGTTGCACCTTGTCATATTCTAATATAAGATTATATTAAAGGGGCTGTTAGGAGGGTGCTGAAAGGGGGGAGGAAATAAGAAGTAAAAGGAGATACAGTGAACAAAAAGAAGGCTCTTTATGTAAAAACAAACATCATTCTTTATAAGGAGTTGGAATATGATTAATTTGGGAGAGACCAAATAACTAGCACTATTGCAAGTGTACAGCGTAGTTCATTGGGGTCTGCCTGAACTATGTTCTATACCATGGGGGGAGGCAAGAGGGAGTGGAGGGGAGCTTTAAGTAGGACTGGGCATTTAGATCTGAAGGGGGTTAGAAAAAGATGAGTGAATACATATTGGGGATAATGTCATTGTTCAAATGTGGAAGAACATTTAATTCAATTATATTAACAAATGATTATAATACAGGAACTACATGGAATGTAAATGTAGTAAAATATCCCATTGAAAATAACTGCATTTTGAATAAATTGGAACAAATGGACGTAGATGTACTAATGTTGCAGGAGACCTACTTAAATGAAAAAGAAGTAAGAATACTTCTGTGCCATTTTTCTGTGGTTTTCGATCGCTCTTCTGTGTGTTTTTGGGCGTTTTAGCCGGCAGATTGAGTCTTCTTTTCGTTTCTCCGTTTCGGAATGCAAGGTGGATTGGGGTGACTGAGTTTTCTTTCCGTTTCTCCGTTTCGGAGTTCGGGATGGACTGGAGTTTGTTTGCCCCTGCTGCGACCCTGTACGTGTCTGTGGGAGAGCCGTTTGATCAGATGAGTGTTGCGGCTGCTGCTGGACAAGGATTCATTTGATGCTGGTGTCGGTGGAGTTGGGCTGGGTTGCTCTCTGTGCTACGAGGGCATAACAAGTGGAATACTTTCGGCTTCCGAAGTAATGACTATTGCATCAAATTTCATCAAACCGTGAGTTGTATTGGGACACCTGGGAGCTGGACTGGGCTGCCTTTTGAGCTATGAACAGATAACAAGTGGAATTATTGGATTATTAGTTTGAAAGTCTATAGCACAGAATTGTTTGCTGTATTGGGGGCATTTAAGGCCGGTGGAGTTTGGGGAGGAGATTGTGATTGTGCTGGCCCCCCAGTCCTGTTGCCTTTGACCGTGAGGAGATTTTAAAGAGGATTTCGTACTGGTGGACTTTTACGGTAACCGGAGCTTGGGGGTGTGTTGTGAGACGGTTGCCCTGGTGGGGGGGGGTTGATGCTGGCTGGGCTCAGGGAGGGTGACGCCGTCTTGGACCTGCTGGAGAGCGGGTGCGAACTGCTGGTATCTCTTTGACCTACCGGAGGTGTCTACTGGTGGGTGGACACCATTCCGGGGTCGTTGCTGTGGTCCCGGCCTGGGTCAGTAGCCCACTCTGGGGCAGCTATTCTCCCTCACACCACCGTTCTGATACCTATCCTCCTCAATTAGAACTGTGTAAGTTTTACCCTGCTCACAAGGCAGACTGACTTTGATCGTCCGGGTTGTGAGAGAGCCTGGAGTTCTTAGATCTGCAATATTGGATGCCTCTAGCTTTTTATGCTCTGACCCTGGATACGCCCTATTTCTACTAGCAGTAGGAGTCTGTGGAGATTAAAAGACTTTGAGTGAGGGGTTTAAAAGACTTGGACTGTTTGCACTTATTTTCATATCTTAATGAGAGTCCTTGATGAGTTTAAATTTATATTCTCCGGTTTTTAGTTTGAAGAATTATTATTCACCTTTTTATGTTTATATTAACTCTTTATGATGCTATTTGAGTTAAATTTTGATTCTGGTTTAACAGCTTAAATTTTAATATATTTTTATTCACTTATTTTTACTTTATTTTTATTATAGGTTTTGTTTGTTTTAGTATAATATTTTGTTTGAGTGTAGGTTGGTTCTTAAGATAGTTTTATTAGACACTGATTGTTTAAGATGTGTCGGATAGGTTTTACGACGGTCAGGCGCTACTCTCCCGCTCTGCTCCAGAGCCTTCGTCCTTTTCACTGTCCCCACCTGTCTGCTGATGTCTTTAATAAGTGTCGTGCAGCGGGGATAGTGAGAAGGCACTTCAGGGATGGCTGGATTGGACAGAATGGGAGATTGGAGGGGGGGTGGGCAGATAGGGGTAGTTGGGACGAGGAGACGCCCTGGGGCGAAATGGGATCAGGAGAGGGGTCCTCCATGCCTGATTCCCATACCCAAGGGCTCCACAGATTGTGGGCAGGTACAGCGCTCCTCTCTGAAAACCCATCCAACCCGGGCGGTGTTATGTAATGCCAGGTCCATTAGGAACAAGACTGCATTTATTGCAGATCTTGTTGCAACATCTGACCTGGCATGTATCACCGAGACCTGGCTGGATGAGAATGCAGGTCCTATATTAGACTCTGCTGCTCCGGCTGGATTCTCGGTGATACACCGCCCGAGATTGGATTGTAGAGGCGGGGGTGTAGCCATCTTTTTTAGAACAGATCTGAATCTTGTGGATGTGCCAGTGGGTAACACTAGATCCTTTGAGTGTATCCTGGCTGCAGGTGCAGGGTTCAGGATTCTCCTCATCTACCATCCACCCGGTGATGGTGGAGAATTCCTGAAGGAGTTCACGGACTTCGTCGTCGACATGGCATGGGGGTCGCCCAGATGGTTAATACTGGGTGACTTCAATGCCTGGGTCGATGACGAACTCTCGCACTTTGGAAAGAACTTCCTCCAACTTATGACTATGTTGGGCCTGTCACAGGTAGTTACCTCTGCTACCCATATAGGGGGTCACTCATTGGATCTGGTGTTCCTACTGGATTTGGAGGTTACTCATTTGGGGGTGGAACCGAATGTGGATGGACCATCACACCATAAGATTCAGCTTTGGGCACCCCCAATGGGCCTGCTTTCACGGAGATGGTCCAGTATCGCTTTTAAGGAGTTACCCCAGAGGGTCTACTAGCAGTACTGGACCTATCGGGTATTTCTGGCGAGCATGGGCCCAGGGGCCCTCATTCTTCCTATAATAAGGTGGTGAGTGAGGCCCTGGACCTAGTTGCTCCTGTCCTGTGTTCGCCCACTCACTCAGCGCCCAAGGACTCCATGGTTTGATGAGTCCTTGAAGGAACTGAGGAGAGTGGGACGAAGGCTAGAGAGGGCCTGGTGGAAATCTGGCCTGGATGATGACAGACTTAGGTTGATGGATCATTATGGTATCTATTAATCAGCAATCTCCCATAAGAAGGCAGAATTCCTGTCCAGGGAGATTGCTGCTGCATGGAACCGACCAGCTCAACTCTTTCGGACTGTCGACAGAATGTGCAATCCACTCTGTCTACAGTCTGGAAGAGATTTTTCACAAATAAAGTGTGATGAGCTTGCTCGGTTCTTCACTGATAAGATTGCTAGCATTAGGTCAGATGTCAGCCAGGCTCACTCTTTAAGGGTTTGCATGGATCGGCGAGGGGAAACAAACACCTGTGTCACCTGGTCTGACTTTGGTAAGCCGGAATTCACGGATATTGTGAGGATTGTCCAGACTGTACGCCAACCAGTTGTAGTTTGGATCCGGGCCCTACATCACTGTTATTAGGTTGTGTAGATACTATTTGCCCGATCCTTGCTGAAATTGTCTGAAATCTTTGGAGCAGGGGTCTTTCCTGATCCCCAAGGAGGCAGTCGTTCACCACCCTGAAAAACCTTCTCTGAATCTGGACTGTCTAGCCAACTACAGACCTGTCTCTAACCTGCCCATTGTGGGTAAGGTTATTGAAAAGGTGGTTGCGCTACAACTGGATGACCATCTTACGAATCACAATATCTATGATACTCTTCAATCAGGATTTAGGAAAAGACATAACACTGAGACTGTCCTTGTCCGGGTTTTAAATGATCTCCTGATTGCGAGAGATCGAAAGACTCGTACTATCTTAGTCCTTCTTGATCTCTCTGCAGCATTTGATACTGTGGACCATGGTGTGCTTTTGGAATGCCTGCGGCTTCATTGCGGACTGTCTGGTACAGTTCTGCATTGGTTTTGATCTTTCCTTATGGGATGGAGACAGAGGGTTGTCACTGGAATCTATTCCTCTGATGCCATCTTCCTGTCCTGTGGGGTGCCACAGGGTTCCATTTTGGCACCCATGTTGTTCGCTGTCTATATACTGCCAATGGGAGACATTATTAGGCGATACAGTTTGGGTTTTCACTGCTATGCAGATGATACCCAGCTGTATTTGTCCTTTAATACCGGGCAGGAAGATGCAATCTCTATGCTTAACAGCTGTCTGTCTGAGATTAAGGATTGGATGAGTGCCAGCTGGCTGAGGTTAAACCCGGATAAGTCTGAGGTGCTGGTGGTGGACCCAGGTCGCCTTGAGGTGGGCTGTAGGGCTGGGCTTCCTTCGGGCATATCGCTTGATGGTGTTCTGCTCTCAACCTCAGACCGGGTGCGTAACCTGGGCGTTATTATCGACGACGGTCTGACCCTAAAATTCCAGGTGTCATCCGTTGTCAAATCCTCTTTTTACCATCTTAGGAATATCGCCCGGGTGAAACACCTAGTTCCTCCGGATGACCTTCCTACATTGGTCCATGCCTTTGTGACCTCTCACCTTGATTACTGCAATGCCCTGTACCTAGGGCTACCGGGGGTTGATATCTGCCACTCGCAGCTGGTGCAGAATGCAGCAGCCAGGCTTTTGACTGGGAGATCTAGAAGTAGTCATATTATGCCTGTGCTGTGCGGACTGCACTGGCTGCCGGTTCAGAGGCGGATCACCTTCAAGGTCGGGTTACTGGCCTACAAAGCCCTACATGAACAGGGACCGCAGTACCTACAAGATCTCCTTACTCCCTACTGTCCCTCTCGTTCACTCCGATCCGCTGACGAGGGATTGCTAGAGATTCCCAGGGTTCGCTTAAAACATCTGGGGCACGGCATTTTCACGCTGCCCCTACCCTGTGGAATTCTCTACCTTGTCGGATACGAAGCTGCCTGACCGTCGAGAGTTTTAAGTTAGAGTTAAAAACTTATCTATTCTCAAAAGCATATGGAGAGCGATTTTTACTGTGATTTTATTGTTATTACTGTTGTTATCATTATATTTTGTAACTAAATGTTTGTTCACCTGTACAGCGCTTTGGTTTTTGAAAAGCACTTAAAAATAAATTTTACTTACTTACTTACTTAAAAAAGGATGAATAGGGCAAGTATTTTTATCCCAAAGCACATCTGGACCTAGTAAAGGGGTAGCAATCCTGATAAGGACAAGATGTGATCAGAACCAATGTGGTTTTAAAGTGATGGTATTGATTCAGCTGAAAAAAGTGAGAGGTTGCTTCAGACCCATGGAAAGCTGAAGATGTCATCGGTGTGCGAAAAGGTGCAGATGTGCAAGGCACTTTGGGCTATGCGCTATGGGAAAACTCCATCCATCAACAGAAGTGCACAGCCTGGCACATTCATTCTTCACACATTCAGTGCACATTCACTCTTCACACATTCACTCTTTACACAGTCTTGTTTTTAATGTTGACCTCAAATTTTCAAGACAGTCATTTTATGACTGCCTTTATAAATATGACATGAAGATTTAAAGTATATTGGCCAAAATGTCATTTTGCACCACAAGTGTGAAAACACATCTTGTCCAGGATTGAAAAAATTGCACCTGTCATGTTTATGAGTTGGTGTGGAAAATGGTTCTGTTGAAAGTTTGGAGTGAAAACATTAAAAATTAGCAGAATTATGAGTGAATGTTGAAGTACTATAAATTGCATCATAAACTGAACATTTTACCATATTTATACACCAGATTTTCAGCATAGCATTCTTATTACCCCACCTCATGAACCCCAGAGGTGAAAGCTTTTAAATCCACGACAAAATGTGAGTCAATGCCATCAAAATCTAATTCTGTGGCACAGGTGCAAAAACACATTTTGGCCAGGACTTGAAAAATGACAGGTGGTGTTCATGAGGTGGTGTGAAAAAATGGTTATATTGAAAATTTTAGGTCAAAATATTTAAAATTACTGAAGTTGTGAGTGAGCATAGAAAAATGTCATCATATGCTTATAACTGTAATTTTTACATATTTTGATTCAAAATTTTCAGCATAGCCTTCTTATATCCCCAACTCATTAATGGGGGGGGGGATGTTTTCAAATCCTGCTCAAAAGGTGATTTTGCAATGCAACTGTGACACCTTTTGAATCTGATTTGCATAATTTCACCACCATTGCGCATAAGGTGGGGTCCCAGAAAGGCCATGTGGAAAATTTGGGGCCCAAATCGGCAAAAATGACAAGGTTATGCACCAAAGTTCAAAACCCCATTGAAATACATTTAGTTTCTCATATTGCAGTCAGCAGTTCCAGCAGCAAGATGAGTCTCCGATCGGAGGATATATCTTCACCGTGGGACATATTCAGGTGAGTGAGCATGCGTGTGGTGTGTAGGGGGTATGTGGTGGTGGGTGCTGAGTGGGAGGTTGCGGTGGGGGGGTCAGATCATCGAGGGATCACTTTCTTTTTTGCAGGTTAAAAGGGCATCGAGTGGTAGTTTTCTTTATTTCAGCTGACATTGGTAAAATTAATACAAGGACAGCAATAAGAGGTTGTGGGGTACAACTAGACACCAGGGGAACAGTACTACATAACGACGATGGTGATTGGATGTTGGGCGGTACCAGTAGACACCAGGGAAACAGTACTACATGATGGGGATAGGGATAGGAGGGTAGGGGGTGCCACAAGACACCAGAGAAACATTACTACATAACAGAGACAGCAATCAGAGGGTGGTGGTGCCACAACACACCAGGGAAACATTACTATATAATGGGAACAGTGATTAGAGGGTGGGGGTGCTACCAGACACAGGGAAACAGTACAATATAATGGGGATGGTGATTGGAGGGTGGGGGTACTAGCAGACACCAGGGAAACAGTACTAGATAATAGGGATGGCAATCGGAGGGCGGGGATTACCACTAGACAGTAGGGAGACATTATTATATATATAAGGCGAGGAAAACAATTGCTAGCTCTGAACCTGGAAGTGAACTGTAAGTGAATGAAAAATAGTGTACCTAATGAGGAGGGAGGAACAGCACTGTAGTCAATGGAGAGGACCACATGTGCCTCAACGCCACTGGTGAAGAACACAGTCGAGGTACCTGCTCATGTGCTTCCAGAGTCCCCTCTTTCTACTACCTATTAGCAATATGTTGCATAGCTCTGCAATGCAGCCATATAAAACTTTAAAGGGCACATTTTAGACATATTTTCAGATGCAGAGGGTAGAATAATTATGATCAAGATTAATTTAAGTGGATCAGAGATCATCATAAGCTCTCTATATGCCCCCTTTCAGGGCTTTGGAGTATTTTGCACTGAAGTAAATAAGAGGCCATACTGTACCAATGAAACTGTGAAAATATTTTATTAGGAGAGGATATGAATTCTGCCAGCCTAATAGGCTGTGGCACCTCCATGGGGAACAAGGGGGCCCAGGGAAGGTGGACTCCAAAGAATCCAAATTGGCAATTAATATACTGGAAATGAGGGTGGTGTTTCATACACTTACCTCCTTCAAAGCACACATCAAAGGAAAATCAGTATTGATTTGGTCAGACAACAGAGCAACTATAGCATATATTGCCAAGTAAGGGAGAACCAGAAGCCCCGCTGTCATGTGGGAAGCAACTAAAGTCATGTCATGGGTCCAAGCCAATCTGACATACTATACAGAACTGCAGTACCGGTATATCTAGCCGGGAACCTGAACACCATGGTAGACTGGCTAAGCAGGCAACAGGTCCACCCCAGAGAACGGCAGTTGCACACCCAACTGTTCAACGTCAACAAACATTAGGGACCGATACTAACGGACCTCATTGCAACAGCAAGAAATGCTAAGGTGAAACCATTCTATTCAAGGTACAAAGAAACAGAATCAGAAGTGGTAGGTGCACTGTCACTCCCATGGACACATGACAGGGCCTATATATTCCTACCTTTCCCCCTCATTCCACAGTGCTAAGGAAGGTGGAACAATCCAGAACGCTAATAATAGTGTTCACTCCATACTGGCTGAGGAAGGCATGGTTTGCACACTGGTGACAATGGCGATAGACAAGTTTGGGAGGACATTCTGACACAAGGCCCCATCATTCACCCCAGTCCATGCAACCTCAAATTTATGGCCTGGCTCTTAAAAGGGAAAGACTGTTGAACTCAGGATATCATGACTCAGTGATTGCCACCATGTTACAGTCCAGACATTTATCCACAACTGCCACATACAGTAGACAATTGGACATCTTCAGCAAAGGGTGCTTAACTTAACATACAATAAAAACCCTCAAACAAGATTAGTACCGTAAATTCCATTGTTCCTACAACAGGGCCTAGACAAGTGCCTCTCACCAGCCTTGCTCACAGTACAGGCACTGGCAATAGGGGCAGCCTTAGGAAGGGAAGGAGACACAGCCCCAGAGTCACACCCAGGCATATTGAGGTTCCTCAAGGCCGTTAACAGAATAAGACCATGCACCAGGATAATGGTGGCCCTATGGGATTTATTCCTAGTGCTAAACACCCTAATGAAGGGCCCCTTCAATCCTCTCAAAGACATCGGCCTCTACTGGATGGGGCAGATGACATCCTTTCTAGTGGCAATCTGTTCAGCTAAATGGATAGGAGAACTGACTGCACTCTCATGCAAAGAGCCATTCCTGCAGTTTAAACAGGATGGGGTATCACTCAGAACTATCCTGGCTTTCACACTAAAAGTAGACTCCATGTTCCAGTTGAACCAGACAATTGAACTACCCACATTCTGTAGTGACCACTCGGAAAAGAGGGAGAGGTCTCTAAACACCCTATAAGTCAAAAGGGCCATAAAAATCTAGATAAAACAAAGGAAGTCTGTAAATCAGGCAAGCTAATCATCACACAAGGACATTGAAATGGCATGGCAGTGATAAAAGCTACCATTGCCACCTGGTTAAAAAGGACGATACAGGAGGCATACAAATCATCAGGGGAGAATTCCCTGGAAGGTATCAAAGCACACTCCACTAGGACAGCAGCCATCTCCTGGGAGGAGGGAGACCAAGCCACAGTGCCAGAAATCAGCAAGGCAGCAACATGGACTAATATACACACTTTCACCAGGCATTACAGACTGGACACTAACATGAGAGCCTGAACTTCCTTCGGAAACAAAGTTCTGAAGGAAGTCCCTTTTTCAGGTGCCAAATGCCCTGACTTATTCCTTCCCACTTAGGGATTACTGCTTCTCACACAACCCTAATTGTAAGGACTTGGAGTGCCACAGATATACACACAACACAATGGTAGTTTACTCATCTGGTAAAGGTGGTTGTGTTAGTGTATATCCGTGGCACTTCATTTCCCACCCAGATAGAGCAGGCTGCTCAAAACCAAAAAAAGAGGGCTGTGATGTTGTTACCTGCATGTCGTATGGGCCAGATTCTGAATATAATTAAGTAATTCAACAGGATGTTGCAATAAAGTAGTTTAGTTTAGCATTTGATGGTGTCACAGCCTTCATTAATAGTATGAATAGACATAAATACACAGCTTGGGAAATATCAGAACTGATGGGATTAGAACCTATGGGGGCTCAGGTGGGATCCTGAAATTTGAGACAAGGTCACATATACATCACGCAGCCTAGCAGGTAGGTAGGCAAACATTTATTTGATCAACATAAGTCATTACAAAGATTTACATTCACATATCTTCATATAAAATGTTACACAAACGTTATACTGTTTAAAAATTTTCCAAAATTATTAGGTTATTGCCCATACAATATAAAACTACATTCCTTTATCATTTGTGCTTTACATATAGCTTATAAGGAATCATCTTTTAAGCAGACTCAACTACAAGTTTAATGCCTTCAAAAATCAGTATTGTCTGTCAAGTATTTCTGGATCATGACTATTGAATAAATAAAGTATTAGTTGTTCAGAGGGGAGGCCAAGGGTAGCTAATACTGGGGCCAACCATTTCCTTCTTTTTATTTCATATTGTAGGCAAACAGTACTACATGTTTGAGGTCATCCACAACCCCCATATGGCAAACACAGTTTGGATCAGTAATACCTATTCTTCTTTGGTCATAGAAGATATAACTTGCTTTATAAAGTTCATATCTAAATCTGGTTATGATTATTGTTTCTTCTGGATTTCTGAGAATGGTTAAATATAGTTCTAATTTGTGATCTCCTTTGATTATTTTGTACAATATAAAATGGCATAATTTAGCAATTCTTTCAAAATCTTGTTGGACAATTACATCTGTTTATCTTTTCTTTACCAGTTCTTTGATTTCAGGAAAGAACCATGTATATTTCTTATAAAATATTTCCCAGACCCATGGGAAGAACAGAATCGTGTATGGTTTCAATTATATCTGCGGTAAAACATAAACTATGATATTTTATCTGTTCTACGAGACACATCCTAGGAATTCTGTTTTCCTGTAAAGGAAATGATCAAAATGTGAATATTCTTCTTCTTTCTGTTGCCAAGGTGCTTAAAGGAAACTGACCTAACTCTCTCCTTAGCACTTCTGGAGGGACTGATTGCTGAACTTTAAGGAAATATCTATGCATTTTATTTAATTCTATTTCTAAGGATTTAATATTAGATGGAGTCCAAATTTTTGTGACATATAAGATCCCAGCCTTTATCTTTGTATTAATTACAATTATTAAACCTTTTATAAATGTTAGATCCTTTCTCCTATGGAATCTTTTAAATGCCATAAAGGATGTTTCTAATTTTTGTAACATAGTTTTAATATGTAGAGACCATGACAAATTATGGGTAAATCTTAACCCTAGATAATCATAATATGTTGTTTCATAGTTTCATAGATTGTTACGAGTTTAGGAGACCACAGTCCTTTTGGAACTCGTCACCTGATTTCAGGTGAGAAATTATAAAGATCTAGCCAAGAAAGTGTATCTTTTTATTCCCCATAAAATGATCTAACCTGTTTTTGAACATTGCCATGTTTGCACTACCCACTACTGTTTTGGGTAGTGCATTCCATGCTGATACAATTCTTTGGCTGTACCAATCATTTCTTTTTTTGTTCCTATTTACTTCTCCCCTTAGTTTGTGATTATGGGTTCTGGTGTTAGTAATTCCGTTTTGCCTCACTAGTCCTATTGTCTCCATCAAGTATTCATTTTTCATTTCCTTGAATGTTGTATTGATAACTTTATTTTTATCAATACATAATGTAGGTTATTTATTAGATCTGTTTCCAAATACCACCATACTTGTACATCCTAGCAGGTGAACATGACCCTACTTTTAAGGACTTGGAGTGCTATAGATATACGCTAACACAGTTGTCTTTCCCAGGTGAGTAAACTACCATTTGTGTTACTGACAGAGACTGAGTATCCGAGTCTATAATCAAAACTTTGTTTTATTTTCCCCAATTGATCTTATCTCCAGACACCCTTGAGAACACAGACAAAAGTAGTAGCAGAATAGGGAGACGATTTCCTAAATTTTTCAAGAAAATCAGTGCATCATATGCATAAAGTGAAATCCTTTGCTCCACTCCACAGTAGCAGATGCCATTGATCTCTAAATGTGAATGTATTAATTCTGTCATATGTTCTGTAAATTGGGCAAATAGCAATGGAGATAAGGAGCCTCCTTGGTTTGTTCCTCACTTTAAAGAGAAGTTTTTTAGAGATGGTCTGATTATTCTTCACTTGTGCTACTGGAGTGAAGTAAATAATATCGACCCAGCTGACAAAGCAAGGCCCAAATCCAAACTTTTTAAACACTTTTTAATATAGAAACATAGAAACGTAAAATTTGATGGCAGATAAGGACCGCTTGGCCCACCCAATATATGTCCAATCCACATGGTCAAATGCTATTTTCAGTGTCCAATGTCAGGAGGGCAACAGTTGAAGATTTTACGCCAGAGATAACATGTCCTCCTGACATTATGTGCCAGATTTCTTCCCCCAATGAAGCCTGTCTGATCACTTTGAATAATTTTATTAATAACTATAATGATTCTTTTTGCTAATATCTTGGCAAATATTGTATAATCTGATGTTAATAAAGAAATCAGTATATATGAGACACATTTCAGTGGATCTTTATCCTTTTGAAGGTTTAGGCTAATAATGGTTTCATTGAAGGAAGGAAGTTTACTCTCCACTGATAACATATTATTGTACAGGAATTATAGATGAGGTGCTAGATCATCTATAAAACATGAATAAAAATCATTTCCAAATTCATCAGATGCCTGGTAACCTCCCCAGCTGTAATTCCTTAATCACAATCTTAATCTCCTCTAATAGTATTTCTCTATCCAAAATCCGACATTCTAATATGTCAAGCTGGTTCAAATTAATTCCGATCAGAAACTCCCCGACTTCTTCCTCTATAGAAGGGCTGTCAGGAGTTTATAACTTCTCATAAAACTTAAACATATCATTCATTTATCTCTCATCTGTGATTATATGTGACTTCTCATCCTCTACAGCTCAGACTGTGCTATCATTTCTTTCTGTCTGCTTTTGTAATGATAAATTTATCAGCTTCATCTTCAAAAAAAATCTTGGTTTTGTTTTGATGCCATTCTTTCAATTTGTGTTTGAGACACTCTGTCACATTTTTCCCCACATACATCCATGTAGTCTTGGTCATTATTTGTTACAACATATCTTTCTTCTGTCACTTTTAATAAAATTTGTATTCCTATTTGCCTCAAATGCTATACATATGTCTCTAAGATAAGCCTGCATAGTATCCCATATATAACATATTTGAACCTCATCATCAGCATTAGTAATAACATAGTTTTTGATCTATTTTCATTTTTTCTATGAATTCAGGATCCCTCAATAAAAGAGGGTTCAATTTCCACAATGTGTCATGTATAGTGACTATATTCAACTTTATTGTTAAATACAGTGGAACATGATCTGACAAGATAAAGAAACCATAAGACACTTCCAAGACCTTATGTGTTAATGCTTCAGAGAACAAAACAAAATCAGTTTTAGAAAATGAATTATGAACATTAGAAAAGAAAGGATATTCTTCCATTTAAGGTGTCATATAGCAAAATGGATCCTTTAAGTTTACATCTGATATGAAAGGCTTAATACCTGTAACTAAATTCTGTTTCATTTTCTTAGACCCCAGTGAATGATCAAGTGAACTCAATGTTAGATTAAAGTTCCCAATAATCATAAAAGGAGAAGGGAACTATGCGATTTCTTTAAAAACAATTTGTGAAGAATATACTACCATCTTCATCTGGACCATATAAATTAGCTTGAGTTAACAGCAGATATTAAGTCTTATAGGCTGTTGTAACACATCTACCATTTGTATCCACAACTTGGTTTTGAATTGAATCTTCAATTGTATCATAAAAACACTGCCACCCCCATAGAATTGGCTGTGTATGGTGTGTGGAATCCCAAACCCCTAAAATAATTTCTGAAAAACAAAAAATCTCTCTCTTGGAAATGAGTTTCCTGCAAACACACACACATTTTATTTGTTTTCCTTTTAATTTCAGTCATTATCTTCCTAATTTTAGTTCTATCTCTACCCCCTTTAATATTCCAAGATATTACTCACAGCAGATCAGCTGTAATTCTACTTTAAAGATATCATCCCATAAGCCATATAATGGTGTCATGGCAGGGTGGGGTTACAGGCCAATTAAAACAAAAAAAGTGTAATTATATATTTTTCCCCATAAATTCCCCAATGAAAAAACTTCTTCTTTTTAACTTAAACAACTGACCTGACCCCCAAAGAAACAACTTTTAAATTTACCCCAACACCCCCAATATTCCTAGGAACATCGGAAAACAAGTTTCCCAAGGCCTAACCCACACCCCTCCAGATCCTCCCCCTTTTTTAAACCATCTAACAACTAGATGGACATGGGTTACCACTAGTAACCCACCAAGTGACTCTAAGATAAAATAACCCTGTAGTCCCTGCCTTAGCCATATTGTATTTATTGTAAGCTCTATTTCTCCACTAATCAACAATATCCTTAATTTATTAGGAGTTTTTCCTTTCCAAAAAGCAAACATAACTTTGTATCCCTTTTTATCTTTCTTATCTACACCTTCTATTACCAATGCCTTTCACCCTATCATAACTAAATATATATGCATTCAAGGGCCCAGATATTCAAACTGTGCCCAAAAAGTGAGCAATAGCAGGAGCAAGCACAAGTCTATTGTGCCCATGCGCAAGAGATGCGATATTCAAAAACAGAGCAGGCCAAACGGCGCCTACAGCAGATGACTGAATATCGCACCACCTGCACCATAGTGCAACTAGGGATGGGAAGCTGAGCAGATCTGATGCACCATAGCGCAACAAGGGATGTTCCACTGAGCAGTCCAGAGGTGCCATAGCGCAACCAGGGATGCCCCCCCAGCAGCAGAGCAATGCAACTGCACAACCAGGGAGGTAGGGGCCCACCACCCATGCCACAGATGGGCACAGGAACACACAGCAGAACAGACATCGTCCCCCCACACCCCATGCACTGCACAACTGTGGGAGGGCTGGAATAACCACTGGCCCATGGAGACAAGCAAACAACCCACAGCCGGGCCATGGTGCCCCATCACAGCTACTGGCAAGCTGTGACTGGCACACAAGGAGGGCTGATCATTCCGTGCCACACCATTCCCCCAATGCAGAGCACACCCTGCACCTTGACCCCCAGACCCCCCCATGAGCAGTGACCACCACTGCAGGAAACCCCATGCATGCCACCACCCCCACTATGATACTGCAACCCTGTGCACCACAGAACCATGCAAGCCAGCCCCACCACGAGCACCCATCAGCAGGTGGCAGCACACAGCAATGCAACAACAGCAGACACAGTGCCACCATGCACAGTCCCCCTGAGGTACTGCTGAGAGACCAACCATGCATCGGCACATGAGGTACCCCACATGGGACAGGGCGTGCCCTGGACACCACCACCAGTGGTACAGCACCCTGCACAGTATTCCAATGACACACCCTGACCCACCACTGGCCACAACGGCCAGCACAGACACCCACAGTGGTGCATAGAAGCATGCACCACACCGGATGCCACACAGTGTATGGACAGACACTCACCCATACCCAAGGGCACAACAACACAGGGATGCAGTGGTGGGGTAATCAGGCCTCCAGTGTGTACCCATGTAAACTGTGTACACACAACCCATAGTCCTCCATGGCACTGGAGTGCCAGCCACCCTGCGTAGGCACTGTGGACCCGTACACCACCATCATTCACCAGGAGCACAAGTCACACACAGTGGGGCACATCCCCTGCAGCACACACAAGGCACAGTATGGAGGTGGGACAACAACTGTGGTGCCCACAGTGCCACCCAAGGCAGACATGCACCACACCAGTGACAGGAGGCAACCCAGCAATGTGACGGGTACAGTGGCTGCCCTGCATTGACTGCCACCACTGACATGCCAGCGGACCATGCAGATCACAGACATGCATGTGTGTCAGCTGCACAGGCCATGGATGGGCCGATGGGTGCACCATGGACACAGAGCATGTACCATGGACCACTGCACACAGTCATCCAGTGCACAGGGCACAACACACACACCACAGACACTGACTGATAGCTACCCCCACACCATAGTCACCTCCACATGGACACACACACACATACCCATGACCGCACCACCCTGACGCCATGCGCACCACTGCAGCTGAGTGCCTATAACCTGCTGCAAATCAGACACCACCACAGTATTCATATCAAAATTAAATGTATTGAACAAATATATAAAATTCAATTATATACAATATTACATAAACTATATACAAGGTTGGGGGTCACAAAAAGGTGGGGGGTGGGTAGAGGCAGGGTGGACAATAGGATGGGAAAGGAGGGTGTGGGGTGGGTTCAGGGGGGTAGGGGAATACTGGGACCGACTAATCCCTAGCGGGAGCGCCTCTCCCCGCTCTGACTCCTCCAGGCTCTGTGCCACCTCAGGACCCCGGTGTCATCTATTTATCTGAGGATGTCCAGTGACGCCCTCACCACCAGTAAAATCTACCACAGCACCTCCCTGATTTCACATAGATGGCGGGTACCTAGGACAAGGGAGCACAGTTAATAGGTGTGAATGCACAACCCCATACAGCCCGCCCACTGTGCATGGCATACAGCCATGGGACATACCTCTGTGATGGTGTGTGACCACCCGCAGTGATCACATCCACATGACCTGCCCACCCAGGTGCATACATGCGAAACGCTGCACACACCCACCAGCCAAGTCATGCACAGCACCACCGTGGCCATTTAGTGACATGATTATGTGGTGCAAAGGCAGTGGCACAACCATGTACCTGGTGCACGCATGGACCACCATTGACGCACTCCCAGACATGCATTGCCACTGGACAGTGTTGACTGTAACAAGTCACGTGCATGGCAGTGGTGTCAATGGATGGTGGCCATGCCCCGCTGCCCACCCTGTCACACAGCATGCAATAGTAATCATGAATGTATGGCACTCACCTTCATCGGGCCAGTCCAGTGGGCAGTGAGGGCCCTCGCCCCGCATTGCTGCACCCTGCTCTTCCTGCCGCCGATCTTCACGGGCACGGCAGTGTTCCTCCACACCTGTGGGGCAAACATGGAGAGAGGAACATCAGTACAATCCCATAGCAAAGTCCCCCTGCCCCCATGTGTGTGCCTTCCCACCCAGCCAGACCCACCCCACACCCTGTGAACATCACCACAGCCAACCCTGGACGGTCCCTCCCCCATGTGCTGAACATATACAACACTGTTACCCATATGGAAGATAAAAGTGTGTTGACGTAACCCCTACCTGGCCATGGCACCGTGCCCCTCCTGGCACGTGACCACAGGCATGCCAGTAGCTTCAGCTCCCTCTGCCGCAGGTCCCCGTATCTGTGGTGGCACTGCTCGGTGCTCCTCCCCTGTTCTGTGGCCTCCTCAAGTGCAGTGGCCACCTCCTGCCACACCTGGGTCCTGGCCCTGTCCAGGGGGCACCTCCCCGAAAAGTGGCCCATGGTATGGCTCCACAATGGTGACTAGGTTGGCCAGCTCGATTGCAGACCACTAGGCTGCCCTCCTGCATACCATTCTCACTGCTCTATTAGGCAATAAGGTGCTCTGCAGTGCAGCTCCCCATGTGCAGATGCTGCGTGGTACAGTGCTGCCATTTCCTATCACGCTGTCACTGAACAGCGCGATAGAGGTGCACCCATGCCTGATGCATGGCACCTAGGGGGCAAAGGTCGGGCACAGGGTCAAGGGTCTCTGGCACATGGACACGCACAGTGCCATTGGAATCCAATGTGTGTAGCGTGATTGGCTGCCTGTGTGCCACCGCCATTAGTGGCCTACCGCGCAGTTTTGGCCCAGTGCGCCTATGATGGCCCAGTGCCACAGCGCCATGTAGTGACCATCGCTATAGCGCCACTGGCACAATGGTGGCCATGCCCTGCATTGCCTACCATGCACAGCATGTCATCAGTGCTGCAGACACCTGCATCAGCAACCCAGGCATGCGCAGTGAGGTGTGTACTACGCATGTCACAGAACTGCGCCGTTGGCTCAGCACGTTCAACACAATTGCGCAAAGGCAACAGCACAATATTCAGCCGTCATATGAAAATCATCTAATCAGCCATTCAATGGTGCAGCACTGCAATTTACATCTACTTAAAGTTGCGCCTCGCCTCATTTGCATGGGTTGCGCTATAAAAGTGCGACAGTGGGCTGCAGTGGCCGTAGTCAGTTACTGCAGTCTATTGGTGAGTTGCATGCTGTTTGGGAGTGTGGACTGTGGATTTAGGGACATGCATGGGACTGCACAGTCACAGGTAACAACTGTCATTCTTACAGGCTAATAATGACTGAGCATGTTGTTGGAGAGGAGGAACACAGTGGTGGGAGGAGGAGGAGGAGGCCTAACTTTACCAAGGCCAAAACCGAAGCCCTGTTTGAGGCCTACCTGGATCAGGAGCCACTTCTCAGTGGATGGCGGGGAACACCTCGAGCCCATGCTGCTGCATGGGAGGAGGTAGCACGTGCTGTGAACCTGCATGGAAGCCACCAGCGCTCTGTGCAGGAGTGTAAGAAAAAGATTGGCACAGACAGGAGGAGGATAAAGGAGAAGGTGGCTGCCATCAGGGCAGCATGTGCTGCAACAGGTGGGGGACAGCCGGAGGTGGTACAGCTGACCCCACAGGAGGAGAGGTTTGTTGGAAGCATGCAGTGCAGTGCCATTGAGGGTGTTCTGGGTGGTGGCTTCCAGATGGGTGGAGGCCCATCACTGCATGGTAAGTCATGGTCTGTCTATGGGGGGGCAGGGTAGGTCACATGCAGTAACGCGACTTTGCTTTCCCTTACAGATCCTGAGCATCTGCATGGGTCAGCGGTGGTAGGCCTCTCCACTGAGGACAGTCCACTGGAGATGGAGGAGGGCCCATCCACCTCCATGGGTATACATGGATCATTGCGACAGTGGGGCCGCCTGGCTGTCCACACTGATGCCATTGTAACAGGTGTGGAGGAAGCCCTGCCTGTGTCCCAGCATGCCAGCATCCATGGATGCCGGCATGCTGTGACTGGGGCTGGTGCAGAGTCCATCACCAATGATGATGACGCTAACGTCATGGGCAGTGACACGTGTGCGCCATGGGATGGCCACACAGCAGGGCACTTTGCACCCATGGCTGTGGGTGGTGCTGCCATGGAGGCCTGCGTGTCAGCACAGTCCTAGCCTGTGCCTGTCAGCACCAGTGGGGATGCACTGGTGTCTGTTCTGGACAGTCAGACTGTTGCGGCCATTATGGCAGCACCAATGAGCCCTGGGGAGTGGCAGCCAGAGGGGCAGCATCAGCAGTCGGCCAATGGGCTTGGGGGTACAGGGTTCAGCGGTGGCATCTGTGCACCGCCTGAGGACATGCCCAGACCTGGTCCTGGTGCACAGCACCAACCCTCAAGGGGTGCTGTTCATCAGAGCCGTGCACACCCAGAGGGACAGGATGCCGAGGAGGCAGATGACCTCTTGGACGAGCACACCCGCCTACTGCAAACATCAGTCCAGAAGCAGTTGCAGCTTGCGACGTCCGTGGATGCACTGCATGTGGCTCTGGAGTGGGCAGAGGAGTATCACAGCAGGGACACCGCTCTGATCCTGGCAGGGATGGACTGTTTGTGGGAGCATGTGACTGCTGCCATTGACATGCATGCACAGGCATTCACTGCTGTCATGGCCACAATGGGCACACAGTCAGGTGCCCATGCATCGCGGACACCACGCAGTGCACTGTCCACCCCCCATTCCCGGCATCGTGCGACTCCCAGCCTGTCAACACCGGGTTCAGCTGTGGGCATCCTGAGTACTCCTGGCGCAGGCATGTTCGGTGTGCTGCAGACCCCTGCATGAGCACGGTCATGTTCACACAGTGGAACCCTTGGGGGACCATTGGTGCCACCCCATGAGGCCAGTGGTCACCCTGTCAGTGCTGGCGGGTCTCGTTGGGGCCACCCACACATCTGTGGCAGCTGGGGCACTGTGTCGCGTAACTGACCTGTCTCCCAGTGTGGCTACTGTCTGGTGCTGCCCTGTGGGCATTGTGCATTTCAGTGGGCAGTGCACAGGTAGGTACCCGACCCTGCACGCGGACACACAGTCCACCTGCACACCCTCCCGGCTGCTGTCCACAGATGCGTGTGAATGATGATGCTTGCATTGTGCTGTACACCAATGTGCAATGGTGCTCAGCATCTGACACACACACATGGACAGGCAGTGGGCGTGGTGGCCTGTGGACATGTGTGTTGCTAGGGTTGGCGTTCTGGGTCGGTGTGCCTTCTGCCCTCTGTGCACGTTTGGTGCGTTGTGTATGTGCATGTGTGTGTGTGTCCATCCACATGGCATGTTAATCCTCACCCATCCCTGGTTGTGTGTGTGCTTCTGTGCCCTGCCACTTCCCTTGACGGTATGCACCCCTGGTGTGTGTCCATGCATGTTTGTGGGTTGTGCCTTAGCCACTGGTAGTTGCACATGGCCCCATGACTTACCTGGGTTGGCTGAAGTGCACCTCCGTGATGGTGTCCCAGTGTAGCTGTGCCAGCCGGATCAGTCGGGGTTCCCGTTGGCCAAGGAGGGCTGCCCATCACCATCATCACCGGCGTCCTCATCATCTCCATCGCTGTCCCCCTCTTTGACCTATACGGCTATCTCACATTCGTTGGCCAAGTTGTGCAGGATGCAACAGCCCAGGAATTGCCCGCAGGCCTTTGAGGGGCTGTACTGTAGGGCACCGCCAGAGGTGTCCAGGCAATGGAAACATGCCTTCAGCATCCCGAACACCCGCTCGATGACATTACATGTGGTGGCATGTGCCTCATTGTAGCATTGCTGTGATGGGGTCGTGGGCTGCCGGTAGGGTGTGAGCAGCCAGGGATGGAGTGGGTATCCACTGTCACCTGTGTGTAGAGGGCAGAGGTTAGTTTGGTGATCAGCATCTCCCTGCCCCAGGCCATGTAGGCCACTACCCATGTCACCTCTGGCCATGCCCCCCCAGGCCCTATGATTGTCCATGTGGTTTGCATACTCACCCAATAGGTGTCCAGTGGGGATGTCCCCACTTGAATCTGTGGCACAGTGCCGACTGGTGCCAGATGAAGGCATTGTGTGCTCCCCCAGGGTGCGTGGCACAGACATTGATTATGCGCCCTCTGGCATCACACACCACCTGGCAGTTGATGCTGGCAAAGCGCTTGCGATTGATGTATGCAGCCTCCTCGGGGCCAGGTGGTGTGCGTATGGCCACATGGGTGCAGTCTATTGCCCCTAGCACACCAGGCATACATGCTACCCTGTGGAACTCCTGTATGTTTGCTGTGCGCTCCGCTGGTGTGCTGGGGAAATGGATGTACTCCGCAGCATGTGGCAGCAGTGCTCTGAGGAATTGGGTGAGGTGGCATGACGTGGCCAACTGGGTTATGCCTATGGTATCCCCAGTTGGTCTCTGGAAGGTACCCGTGGTGAGCAAGCACATGCAGGCTGTTACTTTAGTCTCCACTGACAGGGCATGGCTCCGTTGTGTGGGTTCCTGCATCACATCACTGCACAGCTAACAGAGCCACCTCAGAATTGCCCTATTCAGGCAGTACCAGCCCACAATCTCAGTATCAGTGAACAGCTCAAAGCTGGTGCAAGCGCGGTACTGCCTGTTGGGGGCATACCACCGACGGGCCCTTCCACGGCCATGCCCCCCTGCCGCCCACCTTTTCACCCCCCTCATAATGGCCTCCACCTGGAAGGTGGCACTGGCCTTATCCCTGGCTTGTGTTCACCCCCCCTGGCAGCTGTTACTGTATTTTCCCCGCTGTCCTCCTTGCTACCTCCCCTGCACCGGGAACACCTGCCTGTGGTGGCCTCTGTGCTGTGTGGCACTTTGCCCTTCTGCACTAGCTGTGGCTCCCCACACCTTCCCTGTGCCTGGGTGTTCAGGGTGCCCTTTCCTTGGCCTGCCCTGTTTGTCCCTCCTGCCCTGTCTGTCTGCCTAGAGTTCTGCCTCATGTGGCTTCCCTGTAGCGTTCTTGCGCCTCTCCTTTGCTCCTTTTTATTTTGGCTCATTTCCGCTATGGCGCAACTTCCGCTTGCTCCCCTATTGTGCATGGCGCAAGTTGTTGACTATCGCACTGTGCCATTTATGCATGGTTCCTCCCCCTTTGGTTGCACATGCCTTCATTATCATTGCGCTGTTGCTCAGCATGATTTCGGGGGCGCAACTGCTTCCTGCTGAATATCACAGAATGGCGCAATTTCGAACTTGTGCAGGCTCAACCCTATTGCGCATGTCTCAACTCTTTTGAATATCTGGGCCAAACTGTTTTTGTTGTTGTTGTTGTTTGTTCCTTCTGCATCTGTATCTTGTTGTATTGCTTTTGGCCCAAATTGCCCAGTCAAACAAAGCTTTAGTATGACTAGTAGCAAAACAGCAAGAACTAATATTCCTATCATCTGCTCTTAAACTCAGTGTTCTGCATCATGAGAATTTTCAGACTCATCTGGTGCTTTGACTGTTTTGTCGGTGGTGAGATCAGAAGGTATATTTCTGTAGAAAATATATCCTTAAGTATTGATCCCAGAGAGAATAAGAGGGCACAGTTGTACTTGTAGATGGATGACAAGATTCAGCAGACTTTTCTGTGTGATCTTGGTCTCTGTTTGTTTCAGCAAAATAAGATTTTACTGCATTTTCTGCATCTGAAGATTGGAACTCTATCTTGGAAAAATACCTTAAACCTAGTGTGTGTGTGTGTGTGTGTGGGGGGGGGTTGACAGCTATGTCCCCCCCTAAGGTGTGTGCATGTGCGCCCACACAGCAGTCAGAAATAACCTGCACACGGCTTCAGTAGTAGTGCACAAAGCAGCTGACAGGGATCCTCATGTTCATGAAGTAGTGACTACAATCATCACTCAGATTTAAGACTCAGACAGCAGGACATGAAAGTGAATGGGAAAGAAACATCGTATGCCTACCCCTGAGGCAACAACCCATTAACTTTAACAAGCCAGCTGTCTCGCTCTTGCTCCACTTATTGAACAATGGAACTGATCAGCAAAATTCCAACCAATCAGCTTTGCAGTTACAACAATGTTTTCGGCTTGACACCTCTTTTCAGTAAGACATACTTGATATTGAACAGTATTCATAGATACATAGATACATAGACAGTGTCGGCAGATAAGGGCCTATGGCCCACCTAGTCTGCCCATTTGAGCTTGTAAGTTCAGTTTGTTTTCCTAGAAGTCTGTTTCCCCTTACCCCTGCCCTCTAGAATTCCTTTATGTCTATCCCATGCATTCTTAAATCCCGTGATTGTCTCAGCCCCCACCACTTCCTCTGGCAGGGTGTTCCACTTGTCCACCACCCGTTCTGTGAAGAAATTCTTTCTCATGTTTCCTCTGAATCGTCCTCCTCCAACTTCATCCCATGCCCTCTAGTCCTGAAACATCTTTTTTCGCTTAAAATAGTGTTTTCTGCACCCTGTTCCTCCCTAAGATACTTAGGTCTCTATCATATCCCTCTCTCTCCTCTCCTCCAGGGAGTACATGTTCAGTTCCTTCAACCTGTCTTCATAGGACTTGTGATGCAATCCATGCACCATCTTTGTTGCCCTCCTCTGAACCTTCTCTACCCTGTCTATGTCCTTACGTAGGTATGGTCTCCAGAACTGTACACTGTACTCCAGGTGGGGCCTCACTAGTGTCTTGTATAGTGGAATTATGACCTCCTTTTCCTGCTGGTGATGCCCCTGCCTATACATCCCAGCATCCTATTTGCTTTACCTGATGCCTTGTCACACTGTTTCCCATTCCTGAGTCATCAGAGATGACAACCCCAAGATCCCTTTCCTGCTTGGTGCATGCTATATCCTCACCCCCAACTGATATATATTGTGCCAGGTTTTTGTGCCCCATATGCATTATCTTGCACTTCTTTGCATTGAATTTCAACTGCCAAACCCTTGACCATTCTTCAAGTTTCTGCAGGTCCCTTCTCATTCTGTCTACACCTCTGGTGTGTCTACTCTGTTACAGAGCTTTGTGTCATCAGCGAACAGTGAAATTCTGCCTTCTAGATCCTGTGCAATGTCACTGATGAAGATGTTGAATAGGACCGGTCCAGCACCGATCCCTGTGGTACCCCACTGGTTACTCTTCCTCTGTGGAGTGACAGCCATTTACCACCACCCTCTGTGTCCTGCCACCCAGCCAGTTACCTACCCACCACACTACTGTCCTGCCCACACCCATATTCCCAGTTTGTGTAATAGTCTTCTATGTGGCACAGTGTCAAAGGCCTTGCTGAAGTCCAGATAGGCCATGTCCACTGCCCTCCCTGATCCACCTCCCTAGTCACCCAGTCAAAAATTCAGTGAGGTTGGTCTGACATGACCTCCCCTGGTGAAACCAATGCTGCCTTGGGTCCTGTAGTCCATTGACAACCAGATGTTCCACCAATCTCTCCTTCAGTAGTGCTTCCATGATCTTTCCCACTACCGAGGTGAGGCTGACTGGTCTGTAGTTCCCTGCTTCCTCTTTGTTCCCACTTTTGTATAAGGGGACTACATCTGCTGTCCTCCAGTCTTTGGGTACCTCCCCTGTTTCCAGTGATTGGCTGAACAGAATAGCCAGAGGTTCAGCCACCACCTCTCTTAGTTCTTTAAGGACCCTGGGGTGCACCCCATCTGGCCCCATTGCTTTATCAGCTCTTATTATTTCCAGTTCCTTCAGGACCCTTTCTCGTGTAAAGGGACTTGTGTCCATTTCTGCACCATTCTCACCCCTTGTACTCCCTTCAGACCCATTACCCCTCTTCCTTAGTAAAGACTAAGCAGAAATACCTGTTCAATATGTCAGCTTTATTGTTGTCATCCTCCACGAGCTCCCATCCTCCCCTTCAGTCTCACTATCCCTCCTTTTGTCTTTCTTTTTCCTTATGTACCTGTAAAGGTTTTGTCCCCTTACCCACTGATTTTGCAATGTGTTCTTCTGTCTGAGCTTTGGCTTCCTTACTGACTTCCCTGCCTCCTTGTTTCTCCTGGTACTTCTCCCTATCCCTTCTGCCTGTGTCTTTTTGTATTGCCTGAATGCAATCTTTTTGGCTTTCACTTTCTTTGCTACCTCTTTGGAAACCATAATGGTTCTCTTCCTTTTCCTCTTGCTAACCTGCTTAATGCATAATTCTGTTGTTCTTATAATCCCCATTTTAATACTGCCCACTGTTCCTCAACCCCTGATTCCTGTCCCATTCCCTTAATGCCTCTTTCAAGTATCTCCCCATTTTCCCAAAGTCTGCCCCCCTAAAATCCAGGATATGTGTTTTTGTGTGGTTTGGTTCTGCTCTTTCTGTGATTTCAAACCACAATGACTGGTGGTCACTGTTACCCAGGTGCTCCCCCACTGTTACCCCCATCACACTGTCCCTGTTTGTGAGCACAAGGTCCAGTATTGCCTTCTGCCGAGTTGGTTCCATGACCAGTTGCTTGAGGAAGGCACCCTGAAGGGAGTCCAGGATAAATCTGCTCCTAGTTGATGCTGCTGTTGGGATGCTCCAGTCCACGTCTGGTATATTGAAGTCTCCAGCCAGTACCACCTCACCCTTGTCTGCCATCCTTTGGATGGCTAGCATCAACTCCTATCTGTTTCTTCCTCCTGGCTGGTGGTCTATAGACCACACCTGTGCGGATGGCTGGCCCCATTTTCCTTTCCAGCTTAACCCACAGTATCTTCCCCATTTTGTTCCTCCTGGATCTGTGTGGCCCTTATGTCATTTTTCACATACAGTGCCACTCCTCCTCCCTTTCTGCCTGCTCTGTCTCTTCTGAATATGTTGTAGCCAGGTATGGCCATCTCCCAGTCATGGTTAATCATTACACCAGGTTTCAGTGATGGCCACAATGTCCAGGTCTGACTGTACCATGACAGCCTCCAGATCTTCCATCTTGTTGCTAAGGCTCCTGGCATTTGCACACATGGCTTTCCATGATTTGACCTCCTAGACTGCTTCACTGTTCTACTCCAGCCCCTTCCTTGGTTGTCATTTATCCCTGGTTCTCCTTGCTGTTTGCCCTTCTGCTGAATTTTGCCTTTCTGCTTATCCACCTTTGGACACTAATCTCCATCTT
This sequence comes from Neoceratodus forsteri, assembly GCA_016271365.2. NCBI lineage: Eukaryota > Metazoa > Chordata > Ceratodontiformes > Ceratodontidae > Neoceratodus > Neoceratodus forsteri. Next base: position 846,504,415 of record CM028135.1, on the reverse strand, counting down.
TTTCACACTGCTTTGCAGAGATAGCCCTCCTCTGGTTCACTGGTTCCACTACTAGCTGTGGGGGTGAGCAAGTAGATACCCTCCTTGCTGGCCTGCCACCCCTGTTTGCTAGTTTAAATGCTTGTCAATCTAGCATTTAAACTTATCATTGAGTGCTTGGATTCCCCTCCAGGATGGATGCAGGCCGTCAGGCTTGAACAAACCTCCATTCCTCCAGGTGGGTCCCCAGTCACCAATGAATCCAAACCCTTCCTCACAGCACCAGTTCTTCAACCATGAGTTAAAGTTCCTGGTGCATGCACTTCATGTTCTCCTTGCCTCTCACAGGTAGTACTTGAGAAAGTGACAGAAGTAACTACTTGCTTGAGACCCTCCCAGTTTCCTAAACTCTTCCTGAACTTCCTTTGGCTCCCCATTTGCCAAGTCATTAGTACCTAGGTGGATAATGACATCCAGCTCACCCTCCCGTCTTGTCTTCCCAGTGATCCCCAGTATCTTCCTTCCATCCCTCCTTGCCATGGCACCTGGTAGGCACCTCACCTCCCTGTCCTCCCCCTCCTGTGTTCCTAGCTGGATCCCTCTTACGATGGAGTTCCCCACCAGGATTTTCTTCCTCCTGCTCTGGGGTCCACTGCTTTCCCCACTGAGGTCACCTCCTTGCCTAACCTCCACATCCTTTCCTTCCACCTTCCTGGGTACCTCTATTTGGTTGTCCTCATTTGCCAGTGTGGCATATGAGTTCTTGAGAGAAATAGGATCTGGGATGTGCCTCTGCCTGACTTCTCTAACCCTCCCTGAGCCCACTGTCATCCAAGTGCTCCTCGTTCTCGGCATCCTTTGAGGCAGCTGCATTGGACTGGGTGGTCCCTGGATAGGGGTGATGGTACTCCTGACCCAGTTTACTTCTGCTCTGAGTCTGGCTACCTCATCCCACAGTCCAGAGAGATGCATGCAGATAGGGCAGCACCTCAGTGTCCAGAAGGTCTGCCTGAATATGTCTGCCCCACAGCCACTGCATTGCACCACTCCCCACATTATATTGCAATTCCACTACTTCTCTGCTACTGAAGCTCTCTTAGTTCTCTTTTTATTTATTTACAGTACTAAAAATCCTGTAACTGATCGTCAGATATATATTTTTTTTTAAGGAAAAAGAAACCAATAAATAAATAAATGAGTCAAAACACTTGTCGTGCTGAGGGTGGTCTTCTTCCCCTTATGCCCTCCTACTCACACCTCTTACTATACCTGTGTTTAGCTCCTGTCAATCAGATTTATCAGGGCATATAATTAAGAGTTGGGGAAGGGTGGAAGGCCAGACAATTAACACCCTCACCCAGCTACAGGACAGTCAGACAAGCCAAGATACAATTTGCAGCAATTAAAGACAGCACAGAATTACACCACCACTATGTTTTAAATTTTCAACAGCCCAAAACAATTATAAGTAAAGACAACACAGAAAGAAAGTATAGTGTCACTACAAGCCTACAATCTAAGTTTAAAAGAAAAATACCAATTACCAGTTACTCTATAGCACTGAATTGAATATGTTTCCTTCCTTCACCTTCTGGCTTCTTCTGAGAAGATGAACCTCTGTTTGCTGCTTTAATTGTGACTAAGCCCCACCTCCAGTTATCACGTAGCTGAGGTCAGAGGCCAGACAATTAATACCCTTCACCCAGCTACAGGACAGTCAGACAAGCCAAGATACAATTTGCAGCAATTAAAGACAGCACAGAATTACACCACCACTATGTTTTAAATTTTCAACAGCCCAAAAACAATTATAAGTAAAGACAACACAGAAAGAAAGTATAGTGTCACTACAAGCCTACAATCTAAGTTTAAAGGAAAAAATACCAGTTACCAGTTACTCTATAGCACTGAATTGAATATGTTTCCTTCCTTCACCTTCTGGCTTCTTCTGGTCAGAGGTCAGAGGCCTGCTGGTCACAGAAATGGCATGTTTTGTTTGGTAGATTCCCCCCAACAAAGCAATGCAAGAGATTCTCTGACATATGGTATATATTATATTATTTCAGTTTCAAAGTTGCACAACTTCAGTGTAATCTGCCTCCTCCACAAGCAGTGTCTCACATACAAAATGTGTTTATAATGGATTTAAAGCCTCACCATTGAAAGCGTGTTCATTTTTTTCAGTAGAAGAAAATGGGAAAACTATAGCTTTTGTTTACAATAAAAACATCAAAGCAACCTACTGTCTGTTTGTGTCATTTTTTTATGTATTTGTTGGGGGCCGGGATGAGTGTAACCTTCTCAATTAGCAGGCTGAGACACTGACTGTACATATGTCTAGAGAGGTGAGATTGCGCTTCTCTTTAAAACAGGGTCTCACATTATACACACATTTGAGATTCAATGAATTAGTGCTTGTAAAAGGTTGCCCATATTGCTACATGGGGATAGTAATTCTAAAATGGACAACAAGAAATAGCAATGCAAAAAATGTCCTTTTCATTTAATTTCATAAATTCAGACTGCGCTTAGTATGGATCTGGAATGGAAGAGAAATACAGTCTCCTAAATGCATCTCCTCTTTCATATCACACTGACTCACTCACTACATTGTAAAAATATATTTTAAAACCCCCACTGAGCTTGATAATACCCAGCATAGTAATTGTAAACCATACCTAGGGTAAATTACATCACATACAATTATGCAAGCATCCATCAAAGATCCCATTGCTAAGTACTGCTTTAAGAAGCTGTCCAACCCTGAATACCACATTTCCATAACAGTATTAAATGATGTACTTCTGGAGTTGGCAGAGTTGTCTAAGATGTTTCAGAAAGTGGTCTAACAACAGTTGTAGCTGTACAGATTGCTAAGGCAAAAATAAAAAAGATCAGAAGCCAGTACCTGGGTGAAACTGTTTACTGGAGCCAACCAGTAAAACTGCTTTTGGAAAATTGCACAGCTGGAGTAAGCACAGCAGCAATTTTGCAATTCATTGGCCTGTTATGTGACCATCTGGACAGCTGATTTCCTGCAGGTGAACTTTCTGACTGATCTGCCTTTGATTTTGCAGCAATGTTACATTGCAGCTTTGAGTTTGGCTTATCAAATATTGGGAGACTGTATAGCAAATATCAGGACTATTTATTTTCATCAGTGGACAAGGAAGAAATTTTTTGCCAGTACAATGACTTCAGATTTATAGTTGCTGAAAAAATAAAGGGAGGATCATTAAAATCCTTTACTGACATGATCCACTTTGCTTTGACTAATGTGCAGTACAGTATGGTGGCTAAACTTATTGATGTATGTGCTACATTCCAAGCTAAACATGAAGCTATCTTGCATAGGGGTTCCAACACAGTCTTATCCTTCCCCAGAAGAGATTCTCTGTAGGGAGGTGCAGAGTGAGAAGGATACGATAGCACAGAGAAAAATCTTGGGAGTGATAGAGGGTCATGTACTGAAGCAGAGAGAACTATGGCTAAGTAGAACCATAACTATCTTTGGGTAGAAGGTTTCACTCAAGGATTCTCATAGGAAAGTTAGGGAAGATTTGTTGCTGCTTTTGGAAAATGAATTAGGATTTTATATCTCCAGAAACATGGTGGAGTCCATAAAGTTATGTGGAGATCCTGAGTCCACAACACAAATTGATATTACATTTAAAAATCCTCATACAGCTAGCAGCTTGCTGTCTCTGGCCAGCAAGCTGGATTGTTTGGGAATACATTTAGTTAACACATTAGACTGGGTGAAGTCTTTTCATGGTTTAAACAGAATAAGGATAGTCCAAAATCAATCTTAGAGGCAGATAACCCCCTGAATGACTTTGGAAACCTAATTGACCCTAATACCTACTCGCCGCTGACAGTTTTTGATTAAGCCTGACAAATGCAGCCTGTCGATAATATCAAACAAATGAACTCTGAATGCCAGCTGGATTTGGATAAGGGAGCTGGGAACTGAAATGTGGATGCCCTTTCTATACTTTCATGGAATACTGAAGGGATCCATCTTAAAATAATTGACCATGAAGTAATGATATTTCTGGATAATTTTGATATTATTGGACTGCAAGAAGCATGGTGTACAGACAATGTAACTCCCAAATTGGCTGGATATTCTGTCTTTACAGCAACTAAAGATAAAAAGTTTGGAAGGTTTAAAGGGGGTATTTCCTTTTTTATCAAAACTTTGCTAAATGTTCAGGCTCTAATGATTAGCAAGGGACAACAGAAGATCGTTCTCTGCAATATATACTTTCCCCCTCACAATAAAGCTACTGATCCCGCTGACTTTTTCATACAGGATTTGAAAATGGCACTTGAAAAATTGTCAGATAAGAGTATACCTTGTCGTATAATTATTTTGGGAGACTTTAATGCCAGAATTCCTTCTCATTTTTTGGAGGATGCATATTGAGATATGATCCATACAATATCTATAATTAATTCAAATATTTCAAATACTAGAACAGCTCAGGATCTAAAATCTAACCTCAGAGGTAGGGAATTGTGAACGGGCTTGGCCAGTAGAAATTTCTGTATTTTAATTGGGAGAACTCGGGAAGATCCAGCTGGATCCTTAACTCATAGAGGACCTAGTGGATCTTCAAACCCTGATCAGGTTTGGACCAATTTGGAAGCAGTAAAGCTGATCCAAAAGTTAGAGGTCATGGATAGATTGGAATTAGCACACTGTGCTACTGTAATTAACATCAATCGCCCTTTTGGAACTTTAAGGAGTGAGGCACAACAGGAAGAGAGTCTGGAAGTCATAGACAAGAGAAGGATTGGATGGGAGCAGATTCATCAAGCTAGTTTCAAAGAAATTCTTAGTACTGGAGTCTTAAGTGATATTCACGAGTTGGTCCTGGACAAAAGTAAGGCCTTTAATATTTTGGAGAATTGGGACACTATTCATTCTTTACTTGGACCTAGATGTAAAACAAAGTATCATCCTAGGTCCCTTTATAAAAAGTCTTAGTTTAATTTGGTATGCCTACAGGCAAAGAAAGAGTTTGGAGGAAAACTAAGACAGCATAAGAAGAAAAGAAAAAAGTCTGCAGCAGATTTTAAATTGCTAAAGAGTGAAAGAGGAAAATATAGGCAAAGTCTCAAATGGGAGAGACATAAACATACTCAGGGACTTTGGGAAAAACTGAGGCAGGCTGTTTTGGATAGGGGTGGAAGGCGATTTTGGAATATTGTTGCCAAGGGATATAATAGATATGCCAATAGGATTGAAACCTACATTATAACTGAAGTTTAGGCATCTCATTTCTCCAAGCTCTATTATTCTCATGAAGAGCAGGAAACACCTGATGCTTTCAAAATACAGGAGGATGAAATTTTTCCAAGACCTGTCTTGATCACAGAGGACGAAATCCAGATGGCACTGATTGGCATTAAGGCAAATAAAGCACCAGGTCTCCTAGGTGATCTCTATAAGGTTTTTAACAACTGATGGATTCCTTTTCTTCTTTTGCTGTTTAATGGCTTGGTTCAGGGCGCTCCTACCCTGCCAGTTGGGCAGGTAGTGTTATCTTCCCAATTCTTAAAAAAGAGGATCTGAATGACCCAAGGATGTATAGGCCTATTAGTTTGATAGATGTTTCACAGAAGATTTTCTCTAGGATAAATTTGGGCAGATTGCTGTAATGGGTTAAGGACAACTCAGTATTGAATGAGGCACATAACGGTTTCTGGAAGGACTGTTCTACAGTACAACATTATTATTTGCTTCAGCATCTGATCTGGAAGTATACTAAAGTGAGAAAAAACAGATTATATTGCAGTTTTGTGGACTTCATCTTGGCCTTCGACAGGACTAGTAGAAAAATCATTTGGACTACATTAAGGGATCTGAAGTTGGAGGCCTCACTTCTTGATGTTATTAATAGACTCTATGAAAATATGTGGGCAAGAGTCCAGTATAATCAATATGGTCTTCTAACTGATAGATTTGAGACAAATGTGGGGGGGCAGACAGGTGTACTGTATTTTGGCCCCCACTCCATTTAACATCTACAGTAATACAGTCTTGGATCAGCTAGGTAACCCATATTTTCATACACCAAAAATTAATGATCAAAGGATTGAATGTTTAGCATATGCAAACAATTTAGTCTTGCTCTCTACTTCAGTCCTAGGTCTTAAAAGAAAATTGGCTCACTTTGAATCTCTCTCTGTTCTCAAAGGAAATTAAAAGTTAATCTCAGCAAGACCAACATTGTAGTTGTTGGCTCTCAGACAATGAATACGGTAGGCTTTAGGCTAAACGGTAACCATATAGACACTGTTAAGTGTTATGACTATTTAGGTGCCCATTTTGCCTATAGCCTATCTTGGACCAAACATTTGGAGGCTATTCAATTTAAAATGGGATCTTCTGTAAATGCCCTAAAAATATTTAACAGCAAGATGGGGAAGTCAACAGTGAGCAGGGTATTAAGAGTTGTTAATGCCAAAATAAGAATGAGCATGTTATATGCCTCTGAAATCTGGGATTATACTAGGGTTAGAGAATTATAAATAATTCTGAATAAACTCTATAGAAACATTTTAATATTTTTAAATGGAACTCCAAGCTGTATTCTTGCCTTGGAGGTAGGACAACGTTCCTTGACTTCTCTCATCTGTGAACAACAGATTCTCTTTCTGTTGAAACTTTTTCTTTTGCCACAACAAAGATATCCCAGAATGTGTGTGGTGGAAGCCATCAAATTGGCCAGCATGGGATATGTACATCTCTTTATTCAACTTATTAAGGAAACAATAATTCTGGCCAGATTGAGCCACCTCTTATATAAAATTTACACAAGACCATTTGAGGAGATGAGGCAGGATGTCAAATTGAGGATTATTGACTTAAGACATCAGTTCTTTCTATGTTCAACTCTCCAAGCTTAAGCTATATGGATTTTATAAAAAAGTAAAGATTTCATGGGGATATGAGCCATATCTCTTTTTTTAACCTGCCTAAACAAAGAAGAATCTATACAAGATTCGAAACTGAAAACTATAATGCTCAATGCATTCATTTCAGACAAAAGAGAGGGGTTACTTCCTCCATATTGTAAATGTGGAGTGGGGACTATAGATGATCTCAAACATGTGGTACTCTTGTGTCCTAGGTTTGAATCAACTAGGAAAAAAACTGCTGGGTGGATTGTTAGCGGGATCTCAGCCTCCCCCTGGAGGATCATGTGGAATAATTGTTTACTATGAAAGAGAAGAACATGGTAGAGATCTTTGCAAGATTTTTAATCTCAACTCATTTGTAAAGTTTATTAGGGGGACTTGAAGTCCTGTGGAGGTTTTTTATGTGAAAAGATACTCTGTTAAATTGAATTGCACTGTAAAAATATTTAAGTTCCTTGTTGATTTATGTATTGTCTATTTATATTTACTATGTATTTTGTCCTGATTTTAGTATATTGAATCTGCTTTATGCTGAACAATAAATTGTACTACTACTACTACTACATTCCAAGCTTCTAGTGCTGACTGTGAAAGAGGCTTCAGCCTCATGAACTGCATTAAGAGCAAACAAAGAAACTGTTTGGAAGAAAGCCATTTAGATATACTTATGCAAACAAAATTGTTTTTAACATCTGGTGGAAAACTGGATCTTAATAAAATATAAGTCCACTGGATGAATGGGAAAGACAGGAAAGAAAAAACAGTAAATGTTGATTTCTTAGCAATGCATCATCAGCAGCACCCCTTTTAGATGCATGCAAGACTCTTTAAAATGTAAATAATTTACACATGTTTCCAGTTCATACTGTTATGACACACAATACACATCCAAGCTTCGGACTGTGTCAGAATGTATATTTATACTTTGCATTGAGTATTTGAGTGCTTAGTTATGTTTTCTACTGTTTACTGACAATTAACTATATCACTTGTTTGGGCCACCCAATTTTCGCACATGAATCCTTTTTTTTGCAGAAAGTGCTGCACACACATATCAGTCACCCACTCACAGAGACTAAAAATTAGAGGGAACATTGGATTTGACAGTAAAGCATACCCCCTTTTCCACCAAGAGATTCATGACCTTGAATAAAGCATTATAACTTGTAATAACTTCAGGAAGTAAATCAGGATATACCTGTATTGTAAAGTTTTTGTATCCAGGCCCTTCTCCAGTCTAGGTTTCCTCAGGATCTCTTCCCTTTCCTGATATTGCAAGGGTTTAATATAGACAAACTGAGGAAATTTACCCCAGTAATTAGGATTAAATGCTGCTCTATGACCACAGTCTAGTCCAATTTTATTGTCAGGGGAGCTCATGCCCAGAGCTTCAGAAATCAATCTTTCAAAATTCAAAGGGGTCTGACCCCTTGACTAGCTCTGGAATTCCACCCAGCTTCATGTTACCCCACCTAGACCTCATTTCTTGGTCTTGTAATTTAGGGGCTAATGCTTGAAGTTATTTGGTCTGTACTGTAACAGTAGTTATTAGAGGAATAACTTATCCCCTGCATTACTAGCTCTGTTCTCCAGCACTTGACAGGCCTGTGATATTTTCTTCTAAGGTGGTTTTAGAAGTTTTTATTTGAAGGAACCCTGGTCTCACTTCTTTTTTTAATTCCCCTTGGTGGGTCAAGGAAGTAGGCCCCTCTGAGCTGTAGGCACCAGTTTTGTCTGCCTTATCTTTATCTCTTTCTTCATCCTTATCCATTTTCTCTACTTTAGATGCGTTTGATTTGGCTCCAGTCATTACAATGACTTGCATAGAATTAAATCCAAGAGGGAAACCTATCTCACCCACCTCACTAGTCTCAGAGTCTGACCTGTAGGAAATATGTTTACTCTCCTCCACAGCGCTTTTAGATGACAGGACACTTACAGTAAATTATTTAGATTTACTCCATTGTAATCCATTGAATTTCCAGGTGTTCTAACCATGCTCAGATTAGTGGGACTCTGCACTGTGCCTTGCAGAGGGTCACAAGTGTTAACTTTTCTCCAACCTCCCTGCTGGGTTTGAGATTTTCCTGGAAGAAAAAAATGTATATTTAGTGTCTAACAACCTGAATTGCTGTTCTGCCTTCAGTGACTTTTTAATACATTGCTTTTTGCCTTCTGTGAGAACTGGAGAAAGCTCTATAACTGATCCAAAATTCTTTGACATTCCTCAGTGACATATAAAGTATAATATGCCATAGACTGTGTGATATAATAGGCAATTTAGAAAATAAACTGCAATGCTCTGCTTTCTTTTATGGTGACAGGAGAGAAAAAAAAACAAAAGCAAAGGAAATACAGGTAGCTGAGAAGAGTCACCATAGCTATTTCACTATTATTTCCCCACTGAGACTTTTTCAAAAAGAGAGCCATTCTTCTTTGTGAGTATAAGTCAGTTTACAGAACACAAGCTAAAGATGACTAACAAAAGAAAGACGAAAGCCCAAATATGTAGTTCTGTTGAAGAGTGCTCTGGAGCCTTCACCTCCTCATCAGAATCTACCCATAGTGAGCACAGCAGTTTTTGGGAGGCTAGAAATCATTCAAGGCACCAACTCTTGTGAAAGAGGGTTTTATCTGCCTGAGAGAGAAAGCATTCAGGAAGTACAAGGAATCACAGAAGGAGCAGGACAGAGAACTGTAACAGTTAAAGCAAAAGGAAGCTGGGAAGGCAGTCAGAACAGCAAAGGCCCAAACCGAGGAAAAGATAGCCAACTCGGTTAAGAAGGGGGATAAAACCTTTTATAGGTACATCAGGGAGCAAAGGAAGACCAAAGGAGGGATAGTGAGGCTTAATAAAGGGAGGGAGGGTGGGCAGAGGGTGACTGTGAAAAGGCAGAGATACTAAACAAATATTTTTGCTCAGTATTTACAAAGGAAGAGGGGGAGGTACCTAAAACAAACAGTAGAAACACTCTGGATACAGAAGTTGATACCAGCCCATTTACAGAAGAAAGGGTTCTGAAAGAACTCTTAAAACTGAAGGTGGACAAAGCAATGGGGCCTGATGGGATTCATCCCAGAATTCTAAAAGAACTAAGGGTAGAACTAGTGACACCACTGACTACCCTCTTTAACAAATCATGGGAGCATGGGGTGGTACCCGAGGACTGGAGGAGGGCAGATGTGATTCCCCTTCACAAAAGTGGGAGCAAGGCAGAAGCAAGAAACTACAGACCTGTTAGTTTAACCTCAGTGGTAGGGAAAATGATGGAATCACTTCTGAAGGAAAAAATTGTTGATTATCTAGAGGCCAGAGGGGCACAGGACCCAAGGCAGCATGGATTCACAGCAGGAAGGTCATGCCAGATGAATCTGATAGATTTCTTTGACTGGGTGACCAAAGTAGTAGATCAGGGAGGGCTGTGGACATGGCCTACATAGACTTTAGCAAGGCATTTGACACAGTCCCACACAAAGATTAATATACAAGTTAGCCAGCCTGGGAGTGGGTCCCAAGATGACAGCCTGGGTAAAGAATTGGCTGGAGAATAGGACACAGAGAGTAATAGTAAATGGAGTCCACTCTGAAGAAAGGGGGGTTACTAGTGGGGTACTGCAATGTTCAGTATTAGGACCAGTCCTCTTCAATGTCTTTATAAGTGACATTGCAGAGGGACTGGAAGGAAAAGTATGTCTCTTTGCAGATGACACAAAGATCTGCAACAGAGTTGATGCACAAGGTGGGGTGGAAAGGATGAGAAGGGACTTGGCAAGGTTAGAGGAATGGTCATATGTATGGCAGCTTAGATTCAATGCTAAGAAGTGCAAGGTAATGCACCTAGGAAACAAAAACCCAGGGGAAGAGTACACAATGGTGCGTGAGATACTAACAACAACAAAAATGGAAAGGGACCTGGGGTAGTCATATCAGATGACCTAAAGGTGGGCAAGCAATGTGAAAGGGCAGCAAGGAGGGCTGGGGGGGGGATACTGGGATGCATAGGGAGAGGCATCACCAGTAGAAAACAGGAAGTTATTATCCCTCTGTACAGAGAGCTGGTCAGACCCCATCTGGAGTATTGCGTGCAGTTCTGGAGACCCAATCTCCGCAAAGACATAGACGGGATGGAAGCTGTCCAGAGGAGGGCAACTAAAATGGTGCAGGGTCTGCACCGGAAGACATATGAAGAGAGACTTAAGGAGCTTAATATGTAAAGCCTCTAGGAAAGGAGGGAGAGGGGGGACATGATAGAAACTTTCAAGTACCTCAAGGGAATCAACAAAGTCCAAGAGGGTAGCATCTTTCAAAACAAGAGGTGTGCAAGAACAAGGGGGCACAATTTGAAGATAGAGGGGTCGGCTCAGAGGTAATTTAAGGAAGTATTTTTTCACAGAGAGGGTTGTGGATGCATGGAACGGCCTTCCAGAGGAGGTTGTGGAGTCAAAAACAGTGGTGGAATTCAAGCATGCATGGGACAGTCATAAGGCAATTCTAGGGGTTGGGGGCAGAAAGAAGTAAGCTGCTGGTTAACTAGGATCTGCAGCTTATCCATTAGGTAGGGAAATGGGCAGACTGAGTGGACCAAGCGGTCCTTATCTGCCATCAAATTCTATGTTTCTATGTTTCTATGTTTGCGGTGCCGAAATCCCAAGCGGTAGTAAAAATTAGTCAACGGGATACATACAGAGCTGAAAGCAATATACTGAGCAGGGAAACATAAAGAAACAGGATGTGAATCTCCTGCAATGACAGGCAACACACACACAGAGCTCACTCAGCATCTTCAGCCATCTTGGATCCACCCCCTCGCTGGATTAAGACATTCTTATTATATTTTCTACAGGCAGTTGTGGGCTGTGTATAAAAAAAATGGGAAAAAGCCCATAATGCTGGAATGATAGAAGAAGAAATTGGTTCTTTAATCAAAAAAGGATTTAGCATATTATCTGCATGGATAGAAAAAAATGTTGCAAAAGGGGACGCGAGACGTTTTATAATATACCATTCACTAAATGGTCATCTAAAATAGTAATAGACTTAACAGACAATGAATGAAATAGAGCTCTGACATACATTAATGACCATAAATTATCCAGAGAAAAAACTATACAGTTTAAGATTTTGGGCAGGGCATATTATACTCCTTACAAATTGTCAAAAACAAGACTGTCACCCATTTCAAACTGCTGAAAACAAAAAAGTAGAAGTTAATATGCTACATGTGTTTTGGGATTGGGCTATGATTAACAATTGGTGAGACCACTCTTTCACCTTATTAGGAAAACTAAGAGTTTGTATGCAAAATTATGAGAATCCTATAGTCAATGTCTTAGAGTATACAGTAAAGCAAACATGGACAGTAAAACATGGATTCTTATAGAAGCTAATTCTATGTCCTTAGCAAGAATTATATTAATAAATCTGGAAAGCACAACACCAGAATACAATGTTTCCCAAAATATAATTGAAACAACTTTTTCTCAGCTACTCATACAACAGAAATTTCTTTGACTCAGATAAACATTTCTAGGAAGTATGTAATACTCAATGGGATAGGTGGAGTGATGACTTATTTACCACTTTATAAACACATTTTAGCAACTATCTGTGATTAATACTGTATTAAAATCAAATTCTTTCAAAGTACATACAGAACTGTATGATAAATCAGTCAGGCTTATTTACAATATCTGTATACAGTTTCTCTTTTAATATGCTATAAATTGCATATAACCCACCCATCTTTTCAATCTATTTCTAATTGTGTATTTAATGTTGGATTACAGTGAAGAAAATAAATAAAACTATGACATTATGAATATACAGGTCTAGTTTATGAAATCCTTTCTGAAATGTCATTTTGTGGCACAATTGTGAAAAGTCTTTTGGGCAGAATTTGAAAAATGACACATCATGTTCATGAGGTGGGGTACAAAAAGAAAGACATTTCTTCATACCATTCATAACCAATGGGTAATGTGCACCCCTGCTAGGGGAAATGGCATAGCCCAAGGCTGAAATCAGCATATAATGTTGGACACATGAACATTCCAGACAGAAGCAACTCTCTAGTCACTTTTGTCCACACAGTGCCCATAAGTATGTAAAAATAGATCTGTATAGATTAGACTATTCATCTTGTCACGGAGCAACACATAAAGAATAAGCTGTCAACAAAGTTAAACTTTTAAGCCAAATAAGATACAGTACATGTTCCCTACCTCGACAGGAGAGTCAGAGGATGGAACAAGGCTTGTTTTCTACTTCATTAATGTTTTGAAAGTTCTTTGCAGTACCACGTTAACTACAAGAGTCTTATCAAAATAATTAAGGCAAACAGATAACCCTGGAAAGGAACTGCAAACAGTGTAGGCACTCACCTGTAACAAAGGAGGCTCCCTTATTTTCCATCAAAATCGTACCTGTTAATATTGTGTGCAGTAAGCAATATTTAAATGTGGAACTGCTCCTTTTTTTTTTGATAAGTGCAACAGGTTAACCATAGAAGGATGTTCAGACAGTCTTACAATCAGAACTTTAATAAAAAAAAACAATGAACATCCCAGTTGTAGCATACCGGACAATATTCTCCCACAGGAGCAAGGCTCTCGAGCGGGTCCCATTGACAATGTTGGAATTAACAGAAAAGGAAATTACAGTAAGTATGAAGAAATTTCTTCTTTCTGTAGTGCTCTACATTGTCAGTGGGTATTTATAACCAATGGATTCTAAGAAGCAATACCCATTACAAAATCAGGTGTGGGAGAATATTGTCACATATGCAAACTGCAAAAAGAGAAAAAGAATTTACCTGCTAACTGCCACCTTCAAAACTCTGCTACCAAAGGCTGCATCAGCAGAACTTCAAACAAGCAATCTGTAGTGCTCTGTGAATGTGTGGATGGAGGACCACAAAGCTGCCTTGCACAATTGTAAGACAGATGCCTCACCTTTCTCCAACCAGGAGGTGGCCATAGCTCAGGTGTAATAAGCCTTGATGAGAGTGGGAGCCCTTTTCTTTACTGCAACATGAGCCTTGGCAATGCATGCTCTCACCCACCTTGCCAGGGTGGCCTTGGAGGCTTTTTGCCCTTTCTTGTCTGCTCCAAAAATTATGCATAGCCTAGCTGACTTTCTGAACTCCGCAGTCTGTCTAAGGTATGTTCTAACTGTACTGTGTAAATCCAACTTGTGCAACTCTGTCTATTTTGGTTGAGTTGGCTGCAGACAGAAGGATGGAAGGCAGATTTCCTGGTTCACGAGAAAAGCTGTAGGAACCTTTGGAAAGAAAGATGGAACTGTTCGCAGAACCACCTTGCTCTTATACATGATGAAGAAAGGTTCTTTATGGGACAAGGCCTGAAGTTCACCAGTCCTCCTGGCTGAACAGGGAGCAACTGAAAAACACACCTTGTAGGACAGCACATCCAATGGTATGGCAAAAAGTGTTTAGAAGAGTTCTTTGTGAAAAGCATTCAAAATCAAATTCAAATCCCATGGAGGAAAAGGGAATTGGAACAGAGGTTGGTTCCTGTTGACAGCTCACAGAAAATTAGTAACCTCCTGATTAATTCCTAAGGGTGAGCCCAAGGATGCTCCAAGGGCTGACACCTGACCTGTCAAGGGGCTCTGATCCAAACCTTTTTCCACTCCCTCCTGTAGAAAGTCTAGAATCTGTGGAACCATGAATTTAGAAGGCTGAACACATTTCTTGCTTGCCCAAGCCAAAAGGTGGCCACATGCAAACGTAAGCTGCCGATGTGGAATTATTTCTGGCAGCCATAAGGATGTCCACTACCTTTTTTGAGAAACCCCATTTTAGGAGTCTCCTACTTTCAGGAGCCAGGCTGCAAGCTGCATCACTCCATGATTTGGATGCTGAATGGACCTGGGGAGGGGATGTCTCCCGTATTGGGAGTTGAAATGGTGAGTGTTGAGCTAGGTTCACTAAGTCCAAGAACCAAAGCCTTCTGGGCCACTCCAGAGCTATCAGAAGAAAGCTTCCTCTTGAGTGCCTTATTTTTTGTATGACTTTGGGAAGGAGAGACAGAGGAGGGAAGGCATATGCTCTACTGAAATTCCAAGCATCCACTGCCTCTGCCTGTGGGCACCAGTAGTGACTGAAGAACTACTGCACTTGAGTCTGTGTATAGCTGAATATTTTGCACAGAAGGTTTAACACCTCTGGGTTCAATATCCATTCTCCTGGATGGACATTTTTGCAACTTAGTCAATCGGCCTGAATGTTCAACTTCCCCACCAAGTGAACTGCTGACAGATAGAAAGAGAGAGAGAGAGAGAGAGAGAGAGAGAGGGTTCTCTTCCACTCACAACAGAAGATTGATTGCTTCTTTTAGCATCTCTCTGTTCTATGTGCCCCCTTGATTGTTTATGTACTCCACTGTGACAGTGTTGTCTGAGCATATTATCACAGCTGTTGACTGCACCCGATCTTGAAATGAAGGAGAGCAAGGTCCACAGACCTCATCTTAAGGTCTTAAGGATGTTGATGTGTAGCTACTGTTCCTGTACAGACCAAGCCTCCTGAATGGAAATGTGGTCCAGTACTGCCCCCAAGCCCAACAGACTTGCATTGGTTGTCAGGATCAACTGAGGAGGGACTTCCAAGGAGCTCTTTTGTTCAAAATCTTTAAACTCACCCACCAACTCAGGGACTGCTGCAGAAGAGGGGAAATCAGAATCCTGGCCTTATAGTCCTCTGAAGTTGAATCCCAGGCTGATAGAAGCTCAGTCTGGAGGGGTCGCATGTGAAAATGAGCCTATGGAACCAGCTCCATTATCACTATAATAAGGCCTAAAATCCAGAGTGGGATGTGAGCTGAAGCTGACGATTGGCTTCTCAGCCACAGAACCTCTCCCAACAAGGTCTTCTTCCTGGCTGATAAGAAGAAGAATTTCCCCGTGTCCATCTTGAACACTGCTCCCAGGTTCTCCAGGGTCTGTGATGGCTCAAGAGAGCATTTCTCCCAATTTACTATCCAGCCATGGGACTCCAAAACTTTTAGAGTCCTGGTCACTTATTTCCTCACCAGTGGAGCATACAGCACTTGAATAAGCATGTTGTCCAAGAAAGGATAGATATGATGTCCCTCCTGTCAGAGATGAGCCACCAGGCCTATGAGTATCTTTGAGAAAACTCTGGGGGCTGTTGCCAGCCCAAATGGGAATGCCCTGTACTGGAAGTGTTGCTCCAGGACTGTGATCCTGAGGAACCTCTGATAAGACTGCTATATGGGAATGTGGAGATATGTATCCCTCAGGTATATGGATGCTAGATTGTCCCCTGGTTGGACAGCCCTGACGATTGATTGTAAGGACTCCATCTTGAAGGTCATGTGGGGAACAAACTTGTTTAGGTTTTTCAGATCCAGAATAGGTCTGCAACCCTCCAACTTCTTGGAAACCA
This sequence comes from Neoceratodus forsteri, assembly GCA_016271365.2. Taxonomy (NCBI): domain Eukaryota; kingdom Metazoa; phylum Chordata; order Ceratodontiformes; family Ceratodontidae; genus Neoceratodus; species Neoceratodus forsteri. The sequence goes on along the minus strand of CM028135.1, from coordinate 846,488,078 downwards.
CAAAATAAATCAAGTAGACTTCATGTCCCTGTTTGCTGAGAGGCAACAGAATAATTACCCCAATCCGTCTGAGGTGATTTAATGTCTGTGACACCGCTTACCTCTTCATTAGATCCTTTGGTACAGGGGATGGTAGACAACATCCCTTTGAGGGAATGTTTGAAAACTCTGTCGCATCTGGTGCTATCTGGGCCCATCTTGTGTAAAAATTGTGCAATCTTCCACAAAGGGAAGTGTGAATGAGATGGGCCCACTTATCCTCATTATGAGGAGCCACCTCTTCACCCTGTGCCTCTGTTGTATCATCAGGCAAGGGTTCCTCTGCCACTATTGCTCTTGAATCCAGAATAGGCTCCTTTATTCTTTTGGTTCCCAAAGTTTCAAACAAGATGAAAGACCCCTCGACACTGCCTGTGTTGGCTGCTTCCTTGACTTTTTGATGTTGAGCATGCCTTTTGCTGTTGTTTTGACACCAGAAGGTGGTCCTTTTTTATCCTGGATATCCTGTAAAATGTTATCCAGGCCTGAACTAAACAATAAGCCTCCTTCGAAGTCTAAGTTAATCAACTTGGACTTTGATGCCTGGTCAGTGACCCAATGCCAAATCCACATCCCTCACATGGTGGACACAATGTCATAAGCAGAGTGAGCTGACATGCATAAGCTCTCCACTGTGACATCTCCTAGAAAAGTGGAGGCCATGGAGACTGACTGCAAAATGCTTGCCCCCTACAAATCTAGGGGAACAAAGGTACCCAGCATTGTAACCCACAAGTTTAAAGCTCTGGCAACAATAAAGGAGGCATAGGAGGTGAGAGGTTTGCACCGTTGGAGGCTAAGGCTCTTCAGCATGAAACATTAATTCATTTGTTGTGTGAATCTGCTAAGACCAAAGACCCTTCAATTGGGATAGTAGTGTGCCTAATAGAATTATGTACTGCTGTATCAGCCAGGGAAGGGGTTTCCCATTTGTGGTTATTTTCCTCCAAAAGGGGAAACAAGATACCTTGGGTTTTGGCAGATATTTTCTTTGGTTCACAACTGAACATTCTTGTTCAATAATCTGGTCACACTGAATAAAGTTTGGAAAACACTTTATAGCAGAGGAGGATGAGGACAGGATAGGATTTGCATCCAGTGCCTCCATGGATTGTACCTTCTTGAGCTATAATGTACTACAAGCCTCAGTTATCAGATAAGACAAAGATTTGGTCTCAAACAGGGGAGGTATAGGGATCCTCTTCTTCAGCTCCATCCACTCCCCTTCCTCCTTCTCCTCAGAGGGTTCATCCTCATCATCATCAAGTAACTTCTTTAGATCATAATTGTCCGAAGATCACCAATATCCTCATTCTAACCCTCTGAATGGTGAGAGTCAGAGTCTGCCTGCAGATCCATATTAGTAGACTTGTCCAGCTCTGGCACACCCGGACGTACCTGTGTGGGCCCCCCTGACCTGAGGAGCCAGGCTTGGGGTTGGGAGTGTCTAAGGGATGTCCGGCAGAACATCAGGGCTCTAAAACACTCCTATGAGCAACAACAAAGGTTTATGCAATTCTGCTTTGCCACTGTCAGCAGATACACCCCTTCCCCAGCTCAGAGTTCAACTGGGAGGAGCTGTAAGAGATGTATTATCATGAGTAACACAATGGGGGCAATAGGAACCCAGTGGAGAGGGTTACATTACCTTTTTGCAGATCTTATATCATTTGAGCACTAGAGGTCTTCGATAAGCCATGGTGCCCAAAACAAATGAATAAACCTAAAGAATCTGTTGGGAGTTGCCAAAAACATAGTCCAACAGATACTATATATATGCAAATGAAAGATGGCTGCCACAATCACAATCTCCATCTTGTGGGAAAAAACACATATACAAGCAGAAAACATTCCTACTAGCCTATAAAATCCAATGGTTGAAGTAGGAGTGATCATGCTCAGACAGCAGTGCTGAGCTGACAGGAAAACACAGTCACCATATCTACCCATTGCAAAAGTGCTGGCATGTGTGTGCTCTCATGAACATGCACATGTATGATGTCATGTCATTGCACATGATATCAGTATGTTGGGGGGCATGAGCCCAAGAATAGATGCATGAAATAGGTGCGCTTAAGCTTGTAGAAGCCTCTGGAGAAAAACAAAGTGCAAGCCCAATGGCCAGGGCTCAGAAAAAATGGCAGGATGCCACGCGGCTCAAGAGAGTTGTTAAGGATTGCCAGGAAAGATATGATAACAGCTACCGCCGAAAACTGTCTTACAGGCTGAGGTATTTTTCAGAGTCTTTCTCCTTTGTTGTTTTTTTTCCTGGTGAAATTAAAACAGCACACCCAGTAAAGCCAGAAAGAAGAGGGAAGTAACCCTTGTTTGAGAGCAGTGTACCTGCAACTAAAGCAACAAAATAAGCATACACATAATAGACACCCAATTTTCCTGGTGTAGGGACAATTCCAAACTAGATGGAAGGGAAAAACAGGGAGCAGTCTAAAAACCTAAACCCTAACAAGAATCTCAAGAACAGGTATTTATCTGAGGTACCATGACAGAAAGGAAATCGGAGACCTGCCAAAATAAACATCCTTGACTAGTGTGGCAGATGTGGCCCCCAATCCATACACAAACAGACAGTGGAAATGCAAAAAAAAGGCAGGTTAGTCAATTTGAAAGCCACAGCTTAACAGGAATGATTTTCAATTTAGAGCTGCTTCTTGTCATCAGGTAGCCCAAACCTGCTATGCAGAATCGCAGTCCCAAAAGGTAAAAAAAAAGTATAAGATTTTCTTCTTCAGTGAAATTAATATGCTGCTTTCCCTACAGTGGCACGACAAAGACAGAAGAGTTGCTGCTGTCTGGAATGTTCACATGCCCAACATTCGATGCTGATTTAAGCCTTGGGCTGTGCCATTTCGCCTTGTATGGGTGCACATTACCCATTGGTTATGAATACCCATTGACAGCGTGAAATGCTAGAGAAATGGCTATATTGAAAATGTGGGGTCACAAATCTGGTAAAATTGCAAAGATAAGAGTAAGTGTAACCACCCCCTGCTACTTTGCACAATGAGCTACCCCTTGGTACCCTTGACTGGGCACCCAAACTACTTTGGACAACCCAACCCTAGCTTTGGGAATGTATACAGGCTCATTATTTCTAAAGTTCAGAAAGGGGTAGGGGTGTACAAAAACAAATACCAATTGTGGCCAACTAAACCCAGGACCTGAGGAAAGAACTTTTTGCCAGGGCTATGCTAGGTCTGTATTTCTGAAGGGGTGCCCAGTAATTCCACACAAGAAGCAGTAATAGGAATGTCCAAACTAGGTTGGGGTTCTAGAGTGTGACTTTATTCCAAACAATGGTACACTAAATCAAAGGTGGACCCTCAAGGTTTACACATCGTGGCACAAGGCAATGGCAAAACAACAGAAATCTGTATCACACAGAATCTCTACATATTCCATGTCATGGGACCTTGAATTCTCTTCAGCGGCAATGGCCTCAGGTGAACACACATTTCTTCTAGTGGTGCTGGCCACAACAAAGCACTCATTCCCATATGGCATAGGACTTTGAAACTTCAGCAAGTGGCAACTGGCCACAATTGAACAATTTCTTCCCATGGCAATGGCCACAACAGAGCACACAGCGGCTTATAATTAGCACAACCCACACCAAGGGGTAAACTTTCTCTTCAGCCATTGGCCACCATATCCTGAATAACCAGGTGCACTTATGGAACCTGTAGTACTGAACCGGTCACTCCAGATGGGAGGCTGCCCACCTTTCTCTTGCATGTCCATACCAAGCCATTTTTTCAGAGTTACGCCTCACAACTTCTAGTAAAACAGTTAGGAACATGCTTCTTGGAATTACTTTCACATCCAGCATATGGAAACACTACTTCTGAGTGTAAAACTAAAGTCCTGAACAATGTGCATAAGTCTTCCTCTAGACCCCACAATTGTCAGCCAACTTTAAACTTGAGAACAGTCTCAACTTAAAACAGAAACTGATGTATATTTCCCTTTGTCAAAGAAAACACCCAAGAACATGTACTTTCCCCCAGGAAGCACAAAATCAGATTACTCACAGTTGGAAAACAAAACAGGCAGCTTCAAAAGAGTCTCGGATCAAATAAGGGATTGCCCTTCGGATCCATCCTGTAGCAGTCCTTTCCATCTATCTGGGGATGAAAAAATCAGGAGCTTCTTCTATGAAAAACAGTTTACACCACTTCTCTTGGCAAGCAGATGTTTCTCGGGACTAGGGTGAGAAAATTGGCTCTCCTCTCAGAGTCCACTCTCCAACCCTCACTCCTCCAACTGCTCACTACAGACTCCAATGAGCAACTACTCCAAGATTCTAAAACTGCCCACTCACAGCCAGCTACTGTGGATTATTCTGCTGTGAGAGTTCTAAATGACATCATCTCTCTCATCTCAGCTGAGACCAAGTAAACAGAGAGTGAGTAGGTGAAAACCCCATTTAACCAGTTATTTACCAGCTGATTCCCCTACCTAGCACTGACACTGATGGGATTCTAGTAACCAGAGTGGACTGGGTGGTTACATAAGCATTGAAGAATTTAGACATTTCTTCATAATGTTGTCATTTTTGATATTTTAACACCACATCTTCAACATAGTCTTTTCATTACCCCACCTCATGATCAACATAGGTGAAATGTTTTAACTCCTGTCTGAAAGGTCATTTCATGGAGCAACTGTGAAAACATGTTTCAGAGGGGATTCAAGGAACTTACACCTGCATTCTTCATGAAGTGAGGGCAAAAAAAATGCTATGTTGCAAATTTAGGGTCAACATCTGGAAACAGCAAAGCAATGAGTAAACATTAAAGAATGTCAACAATTCTTCATAACTTCATTATTTTTTCAGAGTCTGACCCCAAATTTTCAACATAATCATTTTACTATTCTACTTTATGGTCAAGACAGGTGGAACTTTTTAAATCCCATCCAAAAGATGATTTCGCAGATTGACTGCAATAACACGTTTGGGCCAGGGATCAGAAAACAGTCACCTACCTGGTTCATGACATGGATAAAAAAAGGCTTTGTTGTAAATGTGGTGTAAAAATAGGGAAAAATAACCAAGTTATGAGGAATTATTCAAGAACTGCAGCTCTTCATAATGTTGTTGTTTTTGAGATTTTGACACAAAATGTTTAGCATAGGCTTGTAATTGTCCCACCTTATGATCAAGAAAGGTGGAATATATTAATTCCCATATGGAATGTGATTTTGAAGACTGGCTGCAAAAACACATTGGGGTGGGATTTGAAAACATTCACCTGCTGTACTTGGTTTATGAAGAGCAATAAAAAAGGCTATGTTAAAAATATGGGGCAAAAATATAAAAAAATGACATAGTTATGAGTAAAAGTTCAAATCATATTAAAAAGCCATTAACTGAGCTTACCTTGTTTTCAGTCCATTCCTAGCCAGTGTTGAAAGAAGCAGGATGTGTCAGTGGAAGTAGCAGGATGTGACAGTGGACCAGATAGATAAGTGAGGGGTACTGGGAATATTCAGTAGTGGGTGCTTAGAATGGGTTTGGGGTGGGGGCATGAGGGGGAAGAAGTCATAGCTGAACTGTTTTCTTTTTTTTTTTGCTCTGCTGCTGACAGCCCCCCTTCAGTCCTGCCACTTCCACCCAGCACCATCATCTTCCCCTGTCCTTACCTTCTTCCGTGTTCCCCCATGGATGATCCCCCCCAACCACAGGAAGGGTCACCTGAAGGCCCACCCCTAAGCTTCATAGCATAATTAAGTGTTGGTCGAGGAGAGGTAGTCCAGGCAGCAGAGTGGGTCCTGTAACTGAGTGGCTAGCAGCATCCTGCATGGTCACAGTATTTTCTCCTTGTTTTTCTCCCCTGGGAGGCATGGCGTTCAATGACATTGGTTACATCTGCCCAGCCTCCCTGAGCTATCAAGCTCCAGATACCAGACCCCATGCCTCCACAAAGGGCCAGTCAAGCGATGGTCACTGTCGCACCTTCCCCTCTGAAGGAGGAGAGCAGTCCTTTTACACTCTATCCTCCTTCCCTCGGTCAGCCCTCTGATAACCGAGGCTCGCTTCTGAACCCAGGCTGTCAGCATCATGAGCTGTAGCATTCCCACTGCACTGGCTGGCCAGGCTGGACTTTTTTCTTCTTTTACAGGTAAGAGGCACCAGGGAAGCAATTGGGAGGTGAACAAGCTAATTGGCAGTGTAAGGGAGTTTGTTTTATGGACAGGACATCAGAGGAAGTGATTGGGAAGTGTGGGTGATAATTGGCAGTGGAAGGGATTTTGTTCTATGTACAGGGAATGAGGAAAGTGATTGGGAGGTGAGCAGGATAACTGGCAGCAGAAGGGAGCTTGTTTTACGGAGTGAACACCAGGGAAGGGATCAGGCAGAGGGCGGGATAACTGGTAGTGCAAGGGAGTTTGTTTTATGGTCGTGGCAACAGGGGAAGTAATTGGGGGGTGGGTGGGACAGTTGGTAATGGCAGTGATGTTGTTTTACAGATGGGGTACAATAGAAGAAATTGGGAGGTAGGAAAGAACAACTGGCAGTGTGAGGGAGTTTATTTATGGAAAGGGCACAGGAAATGATCAGACGGTGGACAAGGTAATTGCTAGTGGAAGATAGTTTATGTTGACAGAAAGGAGCACCAAGGAAACATTCATGAGGTGGGAGGGATAAAGTTAGGGGGGACAGAACTGGAGCCCAAGCAAGTTCAGCTCATCATAAGAAGCCAAGGCCAGTGAATGCAGTGACCCGCAGATTTTTTTTTTAAGTTGGAGGGTACAGAAATTGGCATGGAGCCCAAGCGTGTTCCATTCTCAACAGAAGCCAAGACTAGAGAGTGGAGTGAGTCAGAGAGACAAGGAGCAGGCTGAGGCTGATGACACTCAGCTGGCTGCCTGGAGGCATCTTGTAAATGAAAAGAGCCAGCTGCACACTGATAGGTGAGGCTGCCTCCCTTTAATTACAGTACACAAAGTTTCTCCTCATTAGCCAGGCTAAACATTATCACTGTCAGCATGCTCCTCATTGGAAGGGAAGGGGAAATTGTTTAACCAGGAAAGGCACACTAAGCCAGAGCTTGTTTCCAGGTGCGACCTGGGAGCACAAGGAAGTTAAGTGACTTGCTCAGGGTCACACAGTATGCAAGTGGAAGCTGTGGGATTCAAACCCAGGTCTGGTCTGCTGGATGTCACCAGATATGCAGCTCAGAGCCTTAGACCACTGCACTATACTGCCTCATTGGGCTGCCAGCAGTGAGCCTTGTGCAGCCTGACATGCATTGGATTCTATGCTAACACATGTTTGCAAATCCTACTCTCCCGAATAGCCACAAGATGTTCTCTTCACACTATCCGTGTAAGTAAACATAATAACTACAGATATGCTACAACTGATCAGAGGTGTGATTTACGTTCAGTGATAACATTTGTGTATAATACTTATCTTTATATGTAGTATTTAGGGTCTATGCTTTTGTAGACGTTGTGGCTTTTTTCATAGCCCTGACACTTGTCGGTGGCAGACTCCTGCTGGTACTGCATTTCAACAGTAGTGGCAAATAACATTACCCAAGTTGTGGTGGAATCATAATCCAGGCATTGGCAAGTAGGAGATGATGTTGACTAACATCTGCCTGCATGAGGCATCCATGCTCATTTACACAGCAACAGTACATGTTGCCATTGTGCAGTTAACAACCGCATGTTGCAGAAGCTACAGTTAGCACCAGCTGCCATTGCTGAACAAACACAGCACCAGCACCATGTGGGGAGAATGTTAATGCAGAAAGGACATTTTGGGGCACCGAGTGTATCACCCACCCAGAGTAGTCTGTGGTGTGACCAAAACCTGCCACATCAGCTGGGTATATGTTGTATGGGCTTCAGCAGACTGTTGGCCAGCAGTCCTTTTTGCCATGTTGGAGACTAAGGGAAGCCACTATGATAGCAACCCGACCTGGGTGTCACCTGTCATCTTTTATACAGATGGACCCAGTCGTGCTCCAGAAAGCAATTGCACCCATTTCTGCCCTCAGATGGTGTCTGTATCAGGGTGATGGTTGGTTACTATATTGTTCTTTGTGGCATGGGGACTGACCTTCCCAGCTGGGAGATTGTGGCCAGGGTCATTGCAGCAGTTTGTGTGACCATCAGCATCCCACTTCTACCCTGCCATCATGGTTGTGGCATCCCGCTTCTCTGTTGATTTCGAATCCAGTCTCTGCTGGTTGCTGTATGTGCTCAGCTCATGTAAACCACTGCTCAGGGACATATTGTTAGGTGTCATCAGGGCAGTGACCCCTGGCAGTAGGTAACTGTGACCATGATACTGCACACACAGTCCCTGGTGTTATGTGTAGCAGCTATATAAACAGCATCATAGACTGGTGTCACAAAAAGGCTAACAGCAGAGCTGAGATCACATTGCTGTCCATTTTCAAGGGCTGCTTCCTAAACAGTATGTGCAGCAAGGTGTAGGGTTTGAAGCCATGTTATCTTCAGCAGTGTGGGTGAGGTCATCCCAAGTGTAAAAAGCAATGAACCATTTCAGTGTCCTTGACAGGATAACCTTTTCTTAGTGACAGAGAAGACTACCTGGATCTCAGCAACCAGGAACCAGAACATAAGAAAGGGATACTTTAACATTAGAAAGGTGGACTTTACCAATATGAAGGTCCTGGGGGCTTCAGATCTATAGCAACTGCATGAGGGTGGTAATATAGAGCACATGTGGGGTTTGTTCAAAATGATGCATGAAGCAGCTGCAGAGGTCCACATCCTAGTAAACAAGAAGGGAGGAGGGCAAAGAACTGGAACAGCAGTAAAAACAGTGAATAACAACAAAGCATTCTTTCAGTGCACTAGAGAAAACAGTGAGGTGAAGGAGGAGTTGGACTCCTAAAGAAAGGGAAGAGAAAAGAAACTAATGGAGCCAGGACAATGGCTAAAATGCTGAATGAAAAACAGAATACTTAGCTTTGGGGTTTAACAAGGGATCTGGGGTAGGAGAGAATGTTAATGGGACAGCGCCATAAAATCAAAGGTGAACATGATGCAGCCTGGGAACATTATGACCACCGTAGTAGCTAACTACTTGTTGAAGATCAAGCAAGGTAAATCCAAAGGCGGTAGATGAGATAACTCAGAATCATAGTTAAGCTAAAAGAACAATTGATGCATCCACTTGCAATCTTTGATAAGTCTATCCATACAGATGTGGTTCTAGAGGACTGGAAAGTGACCAGTCTCATCGCCTAAGTCAAGAAGGATACAAGAGTGAACACACACAACTATAGGGCAGAGCTTAATATTAGTGCTAGGCAAGGTCCCAGAATCCATTATCAAGAGCAGAATGATGGGTCACTTGATTGAGGCAAGGGTTCTTGCTCCCCCTTGACATAGCTTTATGAGGAAAGATCATGACACACTAATCTAATCACCTACTTCTGGGATATGACCATCGAGGTAGACTGGGTCTCGGCTATAGACATAGCCTATTTGAACTTAACTAAAGCCTTTGATACTTGTGGCACATGATAACCTCTGATCTATACAGAAGTGCAGTGTACACAAGGTTGCTTGTTAACTGGCTTGGGGACTGGATGCAGAGGGTTGTGGTGGAAGGGCAGTAAAGATAAGCCAGTACCAAATAGTGTGGGGCTGGCAGTATAGCCTAGAGGTTAGTAAAACGAGCTGTGAATGAGTTTGGCACATCCAACAGACCTGGATTTGATTCCCACAACCTCCTCCTGCATGCTGTGGGACTCTGAACAAGTCACTTGACCTCCAGAGTGCTCCCAGACCACCCTGAAAATAGGCACTTGTGCTTAGTGAGCTTTACCTGGTTACCAAAGAATAAATAAAAAAAAGTTGCATTTGGTGAGCAAGCCAAAATCTGGTGGCTTCGAAACATGCAATGCTGAAAGGCCTCAGTTTCCTTTTAGCATTTCAATACTTTGATGTCACGGTACAGCATTTTTAACAGTGAACACACACTGAGCATACCCATGTTGTTGGCAAGCAACATGACCTACATCAGCCAAACAGCAATGCTGGAAATTGAGAATTCTTTGTGCTGCACACATCAGGAACAAATCCTGCTGTCTCTCCTAGGGGAAGCACCTGACTGCTGAAAGGAGATTGTTTCATGTTAAAAAGAGTGATTGTTGATCAGAAAACCTTTGAATAGTCAAAGTATTAGGTATTTTAATTCGAGTTACATTAGCCAATTCCATTTTTAATGTATTTATAAGTGACATTGCAGAGGAACTGGAAGGAAAAGTATGTCTCTTTGCAGACGATACAAAGATCTGCAACAGGGTTGATATACAAGATGGAGTGGAAAGGATAAGAAGGGACTTGGCAAGGTTGGAGGAATGGTCAAATCTATGGCAGCTCAGATTCAATGCAAAGAAGTGCAAGGTAATGCACCTGGGAAACAAAAACCCAGGGGAAGAGTACACAATGGGGGGTGAGGTACTGACAACAGTAAAAATGGAAAGTTACCTGGGGGTAATTATATCAGATGACCTAAAGGTGGACAAGCAATGTAAGAAGGCAGTAAGAAAGGCTGGGGTGTTACTGGGATGCACTGAGAGAGGAATCAATAGTTGAAAACAAGAAGTTGTTATCCCTCTGTACAGACAGTTAATGAGACCCCATCTGGAGTACTGCGTGCAGTGCTGGAGACCCCATCTCTGCAAAGACATAGACAGAGTGGAGGCTGTCCAGAGGTGCAGAGTCTGCACCTGAAGACATACGAAGAAAGACTAAAGAAGCTTAATATGTATACCCTTGAGGAAAGAAGGGAGAGAGGGGACACGATAGAAACTTTCAAGTACCTCAAGGGAATCAACAAAGTATAAGAGGGTAGTATCTTCCAGAAAAAGAGATGTGCAAGAACAAGGGGCCACAATTTGAAGATAGAGGGGGGACGGCTCAGAGGTAATGTGAGGAAGTATTTTTTCATGGAGAGGGTTGTGGATGCATGGAACAGCCTCCCTGAGGAGGTTGTGGAGTCAAGAACAGTGGGGGGAATTCAAGAATGCATGGGACAGACATAAGGCAGTCCTAGTAGGGGGTAGGAGGAAGTAAGCTGTTGGTTAACTAGGATCTGCAGCTTATCTGTTAGGTAGGAAAATGGGCAGACTAGGTGGGCCAAGCGGTCTTTATCTGCAGTCAAATTCTATGTTTCTATGTAACATTTAACTATAGTTTCAGGTGTTAGCATGACTCGGTTGGTAGCACATCTGCCTCTGGGTCATAGATTCTAGTCCCACCCCAGGATTGGGCTCCTACCATAAAAATGCTGGCACCTGAGTGCAGTATTGGGGGAATGTTGTACTGACAGGGTGTGCTATCCTTCAGATGAGACATTAAGATAAAATCCCTTCTGCCTATCTCTGGGTGTTCAGGTGAAAGTGAAAGAACTGAAGGCACCACTCAAAAGAGTAGAGAACTTTTTTATTGTAAAAGAGAAAGATTACACATAGTTATAATACACATTAGAAAAATCATAAATCTAGATCTGAAAACAATCAAATAAATCATAACAGATGTACCACTGAAAAGAAAAATGTACCCCTGCCACAAAGTAAAGTATATAAGAGAGAATAAAAGAAAGAAAGAAAGAAAGAAAGAAATATTTTTTCTCTGTCTCCTAAGTATTATGCATCAAGAATAGATAGTGCCTTACTGGGGGAATATCTGAGACATGTTTCTCCATAAGTCTGCCCGTCGGTGTCTAGGAAATGTATCAAATTCTTGTTGCTAAATATCCAGCAGGTATCCCTTAATAATTTTTTTTCAGCTCCTCACCATCTACTGTTCTGATGCAATATTAGGTGACGCCATACTTGCCACACAAAACGTTTTATCACAGCATATCAGACATGCAGAATATGCATGCGATACTTCTGCCATTGGAGCCTAAATGTGTTCCAAATCAATTCTTTATACTGAATTAATAAAAATAAAGTTTTTTTCCCCCAAAATACTGCTGCCATTTTCCAAAAATGTTGTACAAAGGGACATTCCAAAAAAAAAGTGCATATCCATATGTGATTCCAACTTATCCTGAAAGCAATCCTGAAGATAGTACCAATCTTCTATACTTTTATGTTTATTACTGCTTTTATCCTGCATTGTACCATGGCTACAGAGTTAGGAGATGTCCCACATCCTAGGAAGGATCATTTTGTCTGTTAATAACTTCAAAATCTCATCTTGCTAATGGTAGGCAGTCCTCGTAAACATGTGTTGCTGAAAAGGTAGTTCCTAATACATACAGTAAATATTCTGTATACAGTAGATCTTTCTGAGATGTTTTAGACAATTTTGATGGAGTAATATCCTAATTTTTTTCTTTAATTAGTATATTCTATCTTGAACATAACTGGCAGCCAGTAAGTTGCCCTTCTTTTCTGGACTGTGGATCCATGTCATAACGCTGAACGCTAAATAGCGATTGCCGTTACAGCGAGCGTACATCGCCGAAAAGCACAATGGTGATGTACACTCCCCAGTGAGAAAAATTGAATAAAATATCTCCCCGCACCTCCCCCCCCGCAAATTTAGATTTTCAACTCTAGGGGAAGTGCATGTCGAGGAGGGGGAGAAACTCGAAAAAAAAAGCAAGTCAAACTCCAGCACACAAACAAAAAAACAGTACCTCCTACCAAGCCCCGAACCTCCCTCACTGCAGCCAGCCACCCTCAACACCACACCAGAAGGCCAGCTCAACAACACCCCACCAAACTACATGCCACATACCTCCTCCTCTTTCTTGAACCCCCCCTCTTCCGTTTCTTCGCCCTGCTCAGCAATCTGTTCTTTCCCTGAACTTGGCGCTATAGCCACAGCTCACTACCCTTTCAGGGTAGCTCATGTCATTGCCACTCAAATTGAGCCACTCAAAATTGAATCATTCAATTTGAGTCGCCCATATGACATGATACTCTGGGATGCACCTAATTGCCCCAACTCCCACCTGCAAAAATGTTCCCAAACAATTAAGTACCCAGATTCCCCATGCTTTTGCTCTCTGTGAAATAACAGAGGTTATATTGTTATAACAAGTTACACGAAAACAAAACACAAAATCAAACCATTACTTGCATTTTCTTCCTTCTAATTACTCTGACCAGGTTATAAATCCAGCAACTTATCTGGAATGTATATCATTAACTGAGGAACACTTTTCAGAAGGACAGTCTAACAGGATTTAGGACACTGTCCTACATGTTGGGCCACTGGAGAGCTTAGGGCTCAGCTCCGGGCAGCATGGGCAGAGATTGCGCACCTCAAATTTCATATTCAAGAGGAAATACATTATAAGAACCACCCGCTATTTCCCCAACATCCAATAGAAGAACCTCGACCGCAGAGGGTAGTTGGTCCAGGAGGTTGGCAGGTGGTTAGGAGGGGCAAATCAGGTGCCCCATCACTCTGTGCTCTCCAACATATTACCTCCAAAAACCATATAAACACTACAAACAGGTATCTGACTCGATCTCCGAAATCAAACAAAGGGGCAGAGGACACTGCAGAGCAGGACACTGCAGCACAGGAGCTAGCACAACAAAACTCTCCCAAATCAGGAACCAAAACAAAAAAAGTAAAAAAGAAATCCAAAAAACTTCTGATCATAGGAGACTCCATGATTCGGGGTGTTGATACCCATCTCTAGCCAGGGGTAATGGTCAGATGTTTCCCAGGTACAGCAGCATGGAGAGACACTGATCGCATTGCTAAAATTGTTCAGAAAGAAGGAGAAAACTTTGACATCCTGGTACACATAGGGACTAATTATCTCGCCAGCTGGTCAGTTGTGGAGACCAACGAACACCTGACCAGGCTGGGTGACAAACTATCCATTTCATCTGACATCTTCTTCTCTGAGATCTTGCCAGTCTGGGAGAGGGGGGCAGATGGACAGAAGGTCAGAGAAGGGGAGATAGGGGAGCTAAACATGTGGCTCAAGGGCTGGTGCTAAGAAAAAGGTCACAGATTTGTAGGGAACTGGCAACAGTTCTGGGAGTGAAAGTTCTTTAAATTTGATGGACTGCATCTGACTAAGAAGGGAGTTAGTGCATTGGGGCAGAAGTTTGACGTCTTTGCACAATATTTAAACTAGCAAATGGGAAGGGGGTGCAGCACCCCATACATCAAATGGGAAGAACACCCCTCCCCTCTCAGCTAGTGATCAAACCGGGATTCAGCATGTTTGGAGTTCATTTGGATCACCAGGTAAGAAAAAAGGTCCATGTTCCCATACGACACACAGGGGGAAATGTCAAACGTCACCCAAGAACTAACACACCGAAATCTGGCCAAAGGAAAATCATGAACACAAATACTCACAGCCTAGGAAATAAGATCCCAGACCTGCAGGCAATAATGTTAGAGGCTAAACTGGACATTGTAGCAATTAGTGAGACGTGGTTTACCAGTAACCACACTTGGAAGACTTCAGTACCTGGCTATGTACTGTTCAGAAAAGACCGAGGTGCAAAAAGAGCGGGTGGAGTGGCCCTGTATGTCAATGAAAATATCAAAGCTACAGAAATTTGGAATACACATAAGGAGCCAGAAGAACTGTAGGTCACCCTGGAAACAGGAAATGGGATAGCCATAAGAACTGGGGTTGTCTACAGGCCCCTAGACCAGGGGGAAGACATAGACACATTACTGTTAGAAGATATAGAAAACATGACAGCTAAAGGGGAGGCTCTGATTATGGGAGACTTCAACATGCCGGATATAGATTGGTCAATACTAGCAGGAACATCTGCCAGAACTAGACACATGGTGGATTTCCTGCAGGGGGAGGGCCTCAAACAACTGGTACAACAACCCACAAGAGACAGGGCTATCCTAGATCTAGTACTGACTAACAGGGAAGGGATCATAGATCTCCAGGTAGACAGTCACCTGGGGGCCAGTGACCATCACATGGTATGGTTCAATTTGGCCACTACATCTAAATCATCCCATTCCAAGGCAAAATATGGGACTTGAGAGGAGCTGACTTTGATAAGATGGCCAACAGAGTTAAGCTAGTCCTGGCAAAAAGAAACACAGGTAAAGGGTACAGGCAAAGTGGGCAAGCATTAAGGATGCAATACTTGAAGCAACATCCCATTTTGTTAGAGAGAAAAGAAAGTGCAAAAGAAGAAGGAAACCACTTTGGTTCTCAAATACAGTAGCAGAAAATGTCAGAGCCAAAAGGCTGGCCTTCAGGAAATATAAGGGAACACAGCAGGATGAAGATAGGGAGGCATACCAAACTGCCCTAAGGGAAGCAGGGAAGGCAGTAAGGCAGGCAAAGTCCCTAACTGAGGAAACACTAGCACGAACAGTAAAAGAAGGTGACAAGACTTTCTACAGATACATTAGTGAAAGGAAAAAGTCCAGAGGGGGTATTGCTAAGCTCAAAGGAGAAAAGGGGGCGTGTGAGGAGGAGGACCCTGTAAAAGCATACTTTTGCTCAGTATTTACCGAAGAGAAGGTAGGGCAGGGTCCACAGCTCAGCACCATGGACACCGGGGGAGGGAGATGAGCCCTACACCCTTCACAAAAGAAAGGGTCCTGCAAGAGCTCGCTAAGCTCAGGGTGGACAAGACAATGGGACCTGATGGCATGCATCCCAGGGTACATAAGGAGCTAAGGGTGGAACTAGCAGAGCCATTATCAGAACTGTTTAGTGAGTCTCTGAGCACAGGAGAGGTCCCAGAAGACTGGAGAAGGGTCTTGTGATCCCGCCCACAAGAGTGGTAGCAGGGAGGAGGCAGGAACTACAGACCAGTCAGTCTTAACTCAGTAGTGGGCAAGATTATGGAGGCACTCCTTAAGGAAAGGATAGTGCAACACCTGGAATCCATAGGTGCACAGGATCCAAGACAGCATGGGTTTACAAAAGGAAGGTCCTGTCAAACTAATCTCATAGACTTCTTTGACTGGGTAACCAGAGTGGTGGACCAAGGGGGAGCAGTTGATGTCGCCTACCTTGACTTCAACAAAGCTTTTGACACTGTTCCACATAGAAGATTAATAAATAAGCTGGGTAGGTTCGGGGTGGGTCAGAAGTTGGTCAACTGGGTGGCAAACTGGTTGACAGGCAGAAAACAGAGAGTGGTGGTAAATGGTATACAGTCTGAAGAGATGCAAGTCACAAGTGGGGTACCTCAGGGATCAGTCCTGGGGCTAGTCCTCTTCAATATCTTCATTAGTGACATTGCAGATGGACTAGAGGGTAAGGCTTGTCTGTTTGCAAATGACACCAAGATTTGCAACAGAGTAGATGATCCAGATGGGGTGGGCAGAATGAGAAGAGACAAACTAGCAAAATGGTCAGAAGAGTGGCAAATGGGATTTAATGCAAAGAAGTGCAAGATCATGCACATAGGGAAGAGAAACCCTGAAGCAACCTATAGGCTGGGAGGGGAGTTGCTGGCACAAAGGAAGAAAGAGACTAGGGCATCATCATCACCAATGACCTGAAATCATCAAGCAGACCTCTAAAGCAGTAGGTAAGGCTAGGGGGATGTTAGGGTGTAATAGTAGGGGTATCACAAGTCGTAAGAGGGAGGTAATAATCCCTTTTTACAAGACAGTGGTTAGGCCCCATCTGGAGTACTGCGTGCAGTACTGGAGTCCACACCTTCACAAGGACATTAACCAAATTGAGGCAGTCCAGAGAAGGGCAACCAAAATGGTGCAGGGACTGCATCAAAAGACATATGAGGACAGATTAACGGAGCTCAATATGTACACCCTTGAGCAAAGGAGAGAGAGAGGTGATATGATCAAAACATTCAAACACCTTAAGGGCATTAACAAGGTGAAAGAGTCTAACATGTTTAAATATAAGAAAATAGCAGGACAAGAGGACACAGCATGAGATTAGAGGGAGGCCGATTAAGGGGAATGTGAGGAAATTCTTTTTCACAGAAAGGGTGATGGATGCATGGAATGGTCTACCTCAAGGAAGTGGTGGCTATGAATACAGTGCAGGGCTTCAAACAGGCATGGGATAGGTATAAGGGAGCAATACAGATGAGTATGAATAGATAGGCCACTGACAGAGCAAAGGCCGAGGGCACATTTATCAGGTAGAAAAAGAAATGGGCAGACTGGATGGGTCTTGCGGTCCTTATCTGCCGTCAACTTCTATGTTTCTATATTGCTATAAATAACAAGCATTTGTCAATGCCGAATGTTTGCTTGCTGGCATTGGCATTGGTAGTGCAGGAGTTACAGAGCTGCATAATAGGAATGGCAGTGAAGTATTGAACTGAAGCAAACCCCACCAGCACCCTGCAGAGACTGACAGGCATTGGGGTGTACCTATGGGTCGTCAGGCATAACGGGCATGCCATTTCACCACACCCTACCCTGCAGACACCGACAAGTGTCACAGTGTGCCTTGGGTCTTTGGCCCTTATGCGCACCCCATTCCATCAAGAAATACGATGAGATGGGTGTGGTATAGGAGAATGGGGTGAACTTTGGCTCTGAAGAGCCCAAGGCACACCTGGATGCCTCTCAGTGGCTACAGGGTGTGGGTGGAGGTGGAATGGTATGAGCATTGCAGGCGACAATCCCAAGTCACAGCCCTGATGCCTGTCATTCTCTACAGGGTGGGGCGTTATGGTCGGAACCTCTAACACCTCAGGCATTCATTGGTATTTTCACTCCAAATATTCAACATGGGTTTTTTGTGACCCCCACCTCATGAACAGTGGCAATATCAGTTTGTTAGCCGAAAGCTGCTTTTGCACAACAACTATGGCATTTGTCACCACAGGTGCAAAAACACATTCCAAACAGGATGTAAAAAATGGCAATATTGAAAAATCTGCAGTGAAAATATTAAAATAACTGGTGAAGTCACGAGCGTGTGTAGAAACTGTGCAACGCACACCCATAATGTAATTAGTTGGGGATTTTTTTACAGCAGATTGTCAACACAGGCATTTTGGAACCTCCGATCATGAACAGTGTCACTGTGATTTTCTTTATCTGTTCCGAACAATGATTTCCCACAGCGACCATGCATTTCTGTGCTGAAAGTGTGAAAACACATTTCGGCCATGTTGTGAAAAATGACAGCTGTACTGTTCGTAAGGAGAAATGCCACTGGTGAAAATCTGGACTGAAAATATTACAAATTCATGAACTTACGAGGGTGCATGGAAACTGTGCAATGCTCACTCATAACACAGTCATTTTATGGACTTTTGTCACCAAATTTTCAACATAGCCATTTTAAGACCTCTGCTCATGACCAGTGTTACTGTGATTTTCTTAATCTGTGCCAAACATTGCTTTCACACACCGACTGCACCATTGTGCGCTGCATGTGCGGAAACACATTTTGGGTGAGATGTCAAAAAAGGCAGCAGTACTGCTCATAAGGAAGTGTGGTAAAATGGCAATGTTGAAAATCTGGCGTGCAAATATTAAAAATTTGCAACCTTGCGAGCGTGCGTAGGAACTGCGCAACGTGCGCTCCTAAAACAGTCATTTTGGGAATTTTTCACCAAATTTTCAACATAGCCATTTTAAGACTTCTGCTCATGAACAGTGTCACTGTGATTTTCTTAATGTGTCCATACATTGATTATTAATAACTATTGCGCCATTGTGCACTACATGCGAAACACATTTTCGTGAGATGTGAAAATGACAGTTGTACTGCTCATGAGGAGGTGTGGTAAAATGGCAATGTTGAAAATCCAGAGTGCAAATATAAAAAATTTGCAAACTTACAAGCGTGTGTAGGAACTGCTCAACGCACGCTTGCAAAATAGTCATTTTTAAGAATTTTTTCACCAAATTGCAACATGGGCTTTTTGAGATCCCACCTTATGAACACTGCCACTGTTATTTCCTTAATTGGTCCCGAAAGGTGATTTCATGCAGTTACCGCACAATCACCCTTCCAGCTTGATTAATGCCATGACAGTGACAGAATTCATGAGGAGGGGTCCCAAAAACCCCATGTTGAAAATCTGGTGCCAAAATTCCAAAAAATGCCTGAGATATGCAGCAAAGTTGAAAAGGCCCTATTTATTACATTATACAGCTTACCGGCATTTCCTCAGTTCGCGGTCGGCTTTGAAGAGTGCAGACACATTCCCAGTCCACCAAAGATCATCGCGCCGAGCTCCGGAGGTAAGTATGAGGTGAGGTGGGGGTGTGGGGAGGCAGAGTGTGCAGAGGGTTAGATAGATACATAGACAGTGTCGGCAGATAAGGGCCTATGGCCCACCCAGTCTGCCCATTTGAGCTTGTAAGTTCAGTTTGTTTTCCTAGAAGTCTGTTGTACCTTACCCCTGACCTCCAGAATTCCTTTATGTCTATCCCATGCATTCTTAAATCCCGTGATTGTTTCAGCCCCCACCACTTCCTCTGGCAGGGTGTTCCACTTGTCCACCACCCGTTCTGTGAAGAAATTCTTTCTCATGTTTCCTCTGAATCATCCTCCCTCCAACTTCATCCCATGCCCTCTAGTCCTGGAACATCTTTTTCGCTTAAAATAGTGTTTTCCTGCACCCTGTTCCTCCTGTAAGATACTTGTATGTCTCTATCATATCCCTCTCTCCCTCCTCTCCTCCAGGGAGTACATGTTCAGTTCCTTCAACCTGTCTTCATAGGACTTGTGATGCAATCCATGCACCAACTTTGTTGCCCTCCTCTGAACCTTCTCTACCCTGTCTATGTCCTTACGTAGGTATGGTCTCCAGAACTGTACACTGTACTCCAGGTGGGGCCTCACTAGTGTCTTGTATAGCGGAATTATGACCTCCCTTTTCCTGCTGGTAATGCCCCTGCCTATACATCCCAGCATCCTATTTGCTTTACCTGCTGCCTTGGACACTGTTTCCCTACCTTGAGGTCATCAGAGATGATAACCCCAAGATCCCTTTCCTGCTTGGTGCATGTTATATCCTTACCCCCCAACTGATATATTGTGCCAGGGTTATTGTGCCCCATATGCATTATCTTGCACTTCTTTGCATTGAATTTCAGCTGCCAAATCCCTCAAACCTCAGTTGCCTCAGGTGAGCAGGGAGACTGCCGAGGGAACATTTTCTTGTTTACAGGTTTTTTTTTTATTATTAAGACAACACGGGACATTTACCACACTGGGGTGGGCTCCCAGCGTGGCAGCTGGAAAGGCTGCTTGGGGGCCTGGAGCCAACGGGGCATTGAGCACCCCCGTCGGACACAACAAGCTTTGCCACACTGGGCTGGGCTCCCAGCTTGGCACCTGAAAAGCTTTGGGGGGGTGGAGTCATGGAGCTGACGGGGGATTGGGCACCCCCGTCGGCCATAACAATTTTTGCCATGCTGGGGTGGGCTTCCAGCGTGACACCTGCAAAGCTTTTTTGGGGGGGCATGAAGCCGATGGGGGATTGGGCACCCTTGTCGGCCATACAGTATGTGCGAGGGGGGGGAGCATATGAGCACGCAATATGCATACTTGCATGCGTGTGTGTGGGGGGGAGCGCTGCTCACTAAAGCGGAGCTCTCCCTTTCAACTGTATGGCACTGCATTTTGGATCATCGCACTATGTTTCTTGCACATTTTTTTTGCAAGCAAAAATTAAAAATGCTAGCCAAAAACACGATTTGATTTATCATCTCTAAACCTTTTTCTTTCACAGCCAGAGACTGTCTGTCATTTCCCTCTTAATAAGATGGAGACAGCCCCAAAAGACGTGAAAAAACAAACTGTACATTTGGGATTCTAAAATAGCAGATAAAGGATACATATAACTTAAAGCAGCAGTACTTATAAAAAAAAATATCATATCGTTTTTTTATCAAAAAATGTATTTCTGACATCCATGGATTCATCCTTCGTGTATTTTTAGTTTTCTCAGATATTTTTTAAACAGTATTTATAGCTAAATTTGTAAATAATGATCCATGTCATTAAAGATGCCTGCCACTCATAATTTTTAAAAATCTCTTCTGCTGAAGTTACTTGTTAAATATACATGCTAGACTTATAATGTGGATGTATTAGAATGGTACTGCCTTTCGGATGGTAAACAGAACAGCACTGTAACAAGATTTTTCATTTTGTTATGGCGGGCATGGAACGGGAGTAGAACATTTTTTAAAACTTCAGAATCCTGTATTTTGGTTCAAGAATGAAAGAAAATGAAAAGAAAAATGTGCATCTTGATTTTCTTGCCAGAAAAATGTTATTGCTGGAAAAAAATATGGGACCTTATGCACAAAGGGGCATAAAGTACATGCAAATTGGTCAGAAATACAGCACACAGCTATGCAGTGCACAAGGTAGTCATGTAATGCACCATTCACCAACAGGCACACAGTACAGCTGGAGCTGGCAGGCGAGACCATGGGAGACATGCAAGTCCCTGTTCAGGTCAAACTGGGTGGTCCCAGAATACACAGATCTGCCCCTTGACCCCACCATATATAAGCATACGGTCCCCCACCCACCCATGCAGATATGTGAAAGTGAATACCAGATAGGTAACACTGTGGATGCAATGTTCGACACCGGCAGAAACACACAGAACCCAAATGGCCAACCAGCACCGGTCAAGAGTGCAGGTCAGAGGTTCAGACAGTGCTGTGGATGTGTCTGGACCTGAGGCAGTGGATGTACCTGATCCACAAATTTCACAGATGGCCAGATGACAGCACTGGTTAGTGGCATCCATACCCACTATGTCACACTGTATGAGGAACCATCCCAGTTGATGCCCCAGGAAACCAGGGTCCACCTGTGGCTCAATATACAGGTCACCATGAATGCTGCTTGTCCAGAGGCATGGACACTCTGCCATCAAGCATAAATGGTGCAACATGTGGGTGGCAGTGAATAAAAAGCTTACAGCTGGCACAGGGCATACCTCAGAATGGGTGATGGCCCACCCAGCATTGCACTGCCACTAACACCCATGGAAAGGATGATTGCTGAAACCCTCCCAGAGGTGGCCCAACATGGGGAACTGGAGTGCATAAACACACTGCCAGGTATGTGCAGACAAGCAGGGACAGGTGCTGTGAGGGTATGTGTACCATGCATGTGCTAACCACCATGTGTTGCACCCATAGTCACTGGCACAGCTGGACACCCCCCAAAGTGGTGCCACTATTTGCCCTGGAGCCTACACCAGAGCAGGTCCCATCCACAGAGTATTGTGATGAGGAGAATGGTACAGGTGGGATACCCAGTGTGCATGCACCACAACACAGAACACTCATAGCAGCCCAGTCAAAGGTATCATATCACCCTTATGTCGCCCACAGATAGAGAGCAGGACATGGAAGTGTCGTTGGACAATGAAACAGACAAGGAGTCCACACAGGTGTGGACCATTGAAGGGATGGAGGAGGAGGAGGATGATGATGAAACCTGCATCTTGGACAGCCACCCCCCCGGCCATCTCAACAGTACCCCAGAGGCCCAGCTGACAGGCCAGCATACACACACACACACACATAGGCATACAGTGGTCATAAGCATACACCGTGGGCCCACATTTCACAACACCTACACCCTGTGGTGACAGTGGGAATGAGGGTTCATCCACACAGCAACCTGGCCTGGCACGGACAAACACACACCTGTGGTGTCCTCCAAACCTACTACCCAGAGGTACACCAGCTAGAGTGTGACAGGCTGGATGCACGAAACAGGAACACAGATGCACTGCTGGGGCTGACAGAGAAGGTTTGTGGTGTGCGGCATGGGATTGAACACCTGGGCCACCTCATGGAGCACCTCACCGAGCACCTATTAGCAGGGCTGGGAACAACAGGCCAGTCAGCGCTCATTGCACACTGTGTGGCCACAACCTAGCCAGCAGCTATCTGCACCACATAGCCTGAGGAAGAGTCACAGGACACAGTGAGGTGTGCACCCACCACCTTCTGGAGACAGTGTTCCAGGGCACGATACACCCCAGCAGCCAACAGCAGACATGCAGGAGCCACATACAGCAGTGTCAACAACAGCATTGGTGGCATGGGGCCAGAAGCTGTTCACCTTCCCATGAACACCCACCAGCACACAGACAGCTGCACACAAGTGCAAGAGAGGGACACATAGCCACAGCAGGTGGCATAAACACCCACAGACATGCTTCTGTGCAGACGTGGAAATGCTCATGCACTCAGATGGCACCTAAGCACACACCCATGCCTAAGGCACCATTCATATGTAAAGAAAAGGAGAAAAAGCTCCTATGGCCAGTGACAAAACATAGTTGCGCGCACACACACACACACACACACACACACACACACACACACACACATACACACACACAGAGTACCACTCACATGGCACACACAGAACACAAATAAGAGCCATACACCTCCCACCACAGCACAGCAAACTCCTGCCCCCAGCACACACCTATCACACCCCATACCATAACTATGAACCACCAAGAAACATACCCTTGAGCCCCCAACAACACACACATGCCTCCTCAACACACATATGAACCCACCACCACTATTATACCTATATCTCCCCCCAGGTAGGGTGCATTCAGGTGCAGAACTCATCACTTTTAATTCACCACTCACCCAGACTACCCTCCACACATGCCACAGCACAAAAATTGACCCCTCATGGTGCACACCCATGCCCCTGTACAATGTACAATCATACATCAGATACTGGCAAACAGGTCATGGGTACAGCAGTGATGCCACCTGGCAGCAACCAAAACTAGCATCAGAAATATCCCTGGACAAGGGTGTCCAATGTAGTAGGTCCACTCAATGCCTCTATTCCAGTGCCAGGGTGCCCATTGGACATGACAGGCAATGTGCACCACTATTCTGCAGGCAGCACAGCTATACAGCAATGAATGGCAATGTTTTAGAGTATGGCATATGCTATGAACACCTTGCATGTCTTTCCCAGTGACAGAATCATTGTTTCACCTGTAGGATCCAAACACCAGAACCTCATCTTCAGTAGCCCTATTGTTCTCTCTATGATTGCACGGGTCCTCTTGGGGGCATCATTGTATACCTCCTCAGCAGCACCATGTGACTCCAGAAACGGTGTCAGCATATAGGGCTGTAGTGGGTATCCACTGTCACATATGCAGAGGAAACAAAACAGATACTCTCAGGTTCAGTAGTACAGATTACACATGGATGCTATATATGCTGCAATTGTATACTCACCTAACAGCCAATCCTCAAGCCAATGGGTAGTGAGTAGGGTGCTTATTTGTGACCAGTCAAGGATGCAGGAGTTGTGGCATGAGCCTGGATACCTTATACACATGTTGGTGAACATGCTAGTTGCATTGCACACCACTTGGCAGTTTATACTGTAGAACCCCTTCCTGTTCATGTATGCCTCCTCAGCTTTGGATGGTGCCAATATTCCAGTATGGGGGCAGTCTATCACACCAAGTACATTTGGCATACTATGCATTGCATAGAATGCCCATTTCATGGCCCGTACACCAGCAACAACTGTCGGGAGTTTGATGTGGTCATGTACATGGGCCAGCAGGGTGTCTGCCACCTGCACTAGTGCCCTAGACACTGATGACTGGTTGACACCCATGACATCCCTTGTCACCTTCTTGAATGACCCTGTGGTATAGTAGGAGAGAGCACAGAGCACCTCAGTCATCGTCCTGGAATGCTGGATCTGTGGTGCCACAGTTGTGCAGACCATGTCGCATAGCTGCTCAATTGTGGCCAGTCAAACCAGAATCATTCAATGGAGGATGTGTCTTGCAATGCCCCGGCATCCAGCTGTGGTCTTAATACCCATGGCTGTAGATCCAGATGCTGCCACTGTTTGTGGTCCGTCTCAGCCTCCAGTAAGGGGACACTTATTTGAAAGCTTGGACACATCATGACCTTCTCCTTCTACTTACCTGTGATAAAGTAGGTAGCCAGCAATACAAGGATATGTGGTGTATACTGGTCATGAGCACCTTTATGTGGGTGTGGGCAGGTCACGGGTGGGTTGGTGCCAGGACCTGCATGGGCAATACCTGGACACACCTTATGGAGAAGGATCAAAGATGGCAGCCTCATCTCTTCTAACTTGTCTCAATGTGCCACAGGTCAGGAGACTGGGGTAGTTCCCAAGAAATCTGTGGATGGTGTTTGAGGAGTCCTATTTGGACAATCTCAATGGAGGAAATGTATGAAACATCCATATAACTGTACAGATGTATGCATCCAAACTGTAGGGTGGGGTGATGCTATAGTCGTGTTCTTCATGTTGCTGACAGGAATGTACATGTTTGTTCCCCACAGACCTGGTATGGACTCCCAGACCATACTGAACTGACCAAGCAAAAGCAGCAGGAAGAGGCCACCTGTGTGGTGGAGACCCTGAGGAGTAGTAGGTGGTGGCAGAAGGCACCTTATTTTCTGTCCCTGCAGATGGTGCACCTCTGCTACTGTGGATGACCTGCATCCATAAAGCCCCCACCACATCATGCCCCTGCTGTCTGGCATTCCTGTGCCTTATTTTTATATTTACTGCCTTACTATGGTGTTCCATGCACATTACATGTTTGGCTGTCCTGTACATGGACATTTGCTTGCACTGATAATTCATACATTTCATTGTTCAGCCTCTATTTATATTATGTGTGAATCTTCCTACACCTGTGTCATTTTATTTCCTTCACAGCAACGCATCCACTACAGGGTTGGGGGCATGATTGTGGGGGACTGAAGTATGGCCTGTGTGGGAATTGATTTGGCGGGACTGTAGTGTGGCAGTGGGGGACTGGGTGGGGGGGACTGCAGTGTGGTGGGAGGGACAGAGTGTGGGGAGGACTACAGTGTGGCCTGTGGATAAAATGGGTGTGGAGGTAGGCTGTGTGGACTGTGTGGAGAAGGGACTGTGGCCATGGCTGTTGTGTGTATGGCCAGTGGTGCAGCAGTGCCCACATGCTGTCCATGGGGCTACTGCGATGTACTGTACATGGCAGTGTCACACCTGTTTGCAGATGTCCATGGCTACTGTTTCTCACAGTGTGGTCAGTAGCGGGCCATGGAACTGCCCATGGTGTTCTCTGCCAGTGTGTTCACACATCTGTCCCCTTCATAGCTCACAGGTATCCCTAAGTACAAGGGACTTCCAACATGTTACCTCTCAAATTTGCTTTGTTCCTCCTCCATCCCTCATGAAACAGGTACTGACCACTATGGGAATATGCAGTGATGTCAGGCTTTCAAGATGGCATTCCTATGGTTCTGTGATGCTAAGTCACAACTTTTTACAGATACACAATGGTTTCCACAGTGCTGTGGGTCTGTATTGACATCTTTGAGGATATGTCCCTCATTATGAGGGTCAGTGTCCCTCATTTTGAGTGTGCATATCACTCATGTCAGTGACAAATAGTTGAGAGGTGTGGTCCTCATCCCTGTCACCCACCATGGTGCACTGCTGCTTACAGCAGCCCTCCACCTGCCATAGTTGCACACACCTTGCAGCACATGCCTGGCTGACATATCTGCTTCGGTGCATGCATGTCTTGGGGTGGTGCGCACGCTATTATGTGGTCACATCATCCCACATACCCACAGTGGACACACAGCTATGCACATGCAGCCTACGTGCACCTTTGCATGTAGTTCATGCATGCTGCTTGGCCATGCCATGCATACATTCTGCACATCTGTACACATGCACGTGTTGCATGCAGCATGTGCACTGCATATCATTCGTGCATAGGGCCCATGGTGACTAACAAATACTGCTGCTTTAAAATTATACAAACTGTCTGCAGAAATTCTTAATGATGCATACTCTTGTTTTAAGACATTTGCCATTGCTGCCAGGCTACCACTTTTGCCTAACCTTCCTTCATTTCAAAGCAGAGTTATATGCGGAAACTTCCGGGTTTCTAAATCATGCCTCTAGTATGTGGCCCTTTCTTGATGGGAACCCCTGCCACTGTGATAACCTAGTTACCCTCATTTAAAGCTAAGCCCCTACTCTTCTCAGTATTTATTCTAGTATCCAAAATCCGGGTGAAATCATTTACATACTGAAAAGCCGCTTGCCCAGCTGCCTAATCTCCCAAAAGGAGACTTTGGTCTTCTGTATCGACCTGAACTCCTTTCCCAAATACCTGTGATTGTCCTATTACTGCTGAGTTTCATAATTAAAGGGTCAATGCCCTGTACATACAAAAGGGAGCTCGGGGGGGGGGCACCCTTTCCTACCTCCTCTGAACCTAAATTTTTTCACCCATCCACCCACTGACATATGGAAAAACAAGTACATTTTGATAACATATTTACATCCATTTTATGAACGTGCCCAGTGGTCCACATTTGTGCACTGCATCCAACAGACAAGTATAGAAACATAGAAGCAAGAACAAGAAGGGTGCAAATAATATGCAACTTTGCCAGGACTGGGGAAGGAGGAGAAAGCTATAAATACTTTGAAGGTGGGGGTTAGGGGCTTCATTTCTGCAGTTGGGTCTAGAGGGAGAGGAACTTGAGAACATAACTATGTGGTTGGGGTGTATTTTCAAACACTTTAACGAAAATCATCTAAACACAGTACACTTTTTTGTAGTAATACCCTTTATTAGACTGACTGGAGAATTTTTACATCTTTCATGACATCACAGGTCACTTCATCAAGTGTGGAGAAAATTAACTAGCATTTCAAAATACATATTTTTTTTATTGAAATTTCGGAATTACAATCATTTGAGTCAAAGACTCCTTTGCAAATGCTCCACGTCAATACAAAACAGAAACATTACTTAAAGACAATTTGTACATAGCTCACTAAGCAGAAACATTACATTAAGACAAATTTTACATGGTTACACCATACAGGATAATTTACATTGCTTGGTTAGTATCTCTAGGGTTGTTAAAGGACCCTGGGTCATTGAGGTGAAGTGGGACAGGCTACCGATTCAGAGGCTTGCGCCAAGCCGTGAGTTTGTGTTTTCAGTACCGTTAATTATGTTGGCCTTGGTTTGGAGTTATGGGAAATGCTAGTTTTCTATCACATTCCGAATTTGGGAGGACTGTTGGTAGCAGCCACATGTCTCCGAGTCAAGGAGAAATCTCTTGATACCATTTTTAAATAGGCCAAGACTAGGGGCCAGGGAGATGGAGGAAGGAAGGTTATTTAGCCAGAGGGGAGCACGATAACAGAAAGACCTTTGCCCTAGAGCAGTCCTACAGTGGGGGACTAAGAATGGGGTGTTAGCCAGGTGCCTAGGGGTGCTCCTGTGAGGGGTTGGTTGGATGAGGGGGTGAAGGCCCATGGGTGCAAGATTCATTAGGATCTTTTTGGCTTGGAGGCAAGTGTGGTACTTTAGTCTCCCTTCAAAGGTCAGCCAGTCTGCTCACTTATAGAGCTCAAATGTATGGGTTAATCTATCATAGCTTGTGACCAGTCAGCAGGCTTTGTTGAGGGCTAGATAGATGCTGCTAAGGGCTGTGGCTGTGTGGTCAGCCATGCTGAAAATTATTATCCAATAATCGATCACAGATAGGTCTGAGCAGGTTACTGCCATCCTTAGTGCCTGGTGGGGGGGGAGGCAGTGTTTCTGTCTGTATAGAATCCCAAGCCGGGTGTTTACAGAGGAGGAGAGGTGCTTAATGTGTATGTGGTAGGTGAAGGAAATATCCAGTGTGATGCCTAGATATTTAAAGTTAGGGACTTGTTCAATATGGATGCCCTGAGAATTTGAGATAGATAGCAGGGCATTACTGTTGGGGTTTTGGCAGTGAGCAAAGATCATTGATTTAGTCTTGTTGTAGTTTAGTAATAATCAATGATCGGTGAACCAGGATTCTAGTTCTCTAAAGCAGCCTTGCAGGGTATTTTGAAGAGAGTTTGGACTGGAGTGTTTCCTGTATACTACGGCATCGTCTGCATAGAGCAATAGCTTACCACTGCAGGCCTGTGGGAGGGAGTTTAGAAAGAGAGTGAATAGTAGAGGGCCTAAAATCGACCCTTGGGGGACACCCGCAAGAACTGGTTGCTTGGTGGAGAGGGTGGTGTTGATTTTGACTTGATGTGTCCAGTCAGTGAGATAGTTTTTGAACCATGAGATTGCTCCAGGGGTGAGATGGAGGAAGGGGAGAGAGTGGATAAGTAGTGCGTGACTGACGGTGTCAAACACTTTGGTCATATCAACAAAGATTGCTCCTGCTAATGACCCCTGTTCCAATGCCTCATGTATGTAAGAGGTAAATTCAAGAAGGGCAGTGGTAGTGCTGTGTCCTGCTCTGAACCCGTGCTGCTCAAGACACAACAGATTGTGTTTATCCAAATATTCGGTGAGCTGATCTGACACAATCCTTTTGAGCGCTTTGGGGGGGGGGACTGTGATGGGCCTACAGTTACCAGAGTCAGTTGGATCACCCTTTTTTAGGATTGGTGTGATAATTCCTCTTTTCCAGAGCGTAGGAAATTGACCAAGGTGCAGGGATCAGTTTAATATTTTGGTGAGGTGAGGCAGGGTCTCGTCAAGAGTTAGAGAATTTTAAGGTCTAGGGAGTCGCTACTGTACAGCGAGTTGCTCAAGGTTTTGGATAGATAATGTTTAACCTCATTGCAGGAGATGATTCTTAGCCAGAAGGGAGGGAGTGTAATAGTAGGGGAGGTGATAGAGGGGGCCATTGGAGATAGGGTCAAAGAAGTTTTGTGGCAGGATGTGACTAAGATTGGAGAAGGAAGTGTTCAGGACATTAGCTATGGTGGCAGGGTCCTGGGAGAGGGCTGCATGGTCAAGAATTTGCAATGGAGTAGGGGAAACAGTTTCCCCATAGAGTTCCTTGACATTGTTCCTGAAGTTATTCCCAGAGTCCCATGAGGAGGTGAGAGCTTACTTATAGTAGGTAGACTTAGCTAGATGAATAGCCCAGGTGCACTTGTTTCTTGCCTCTCTATAGAGTTGCCTGTCATGGGGAAGCTGGGAGTTCAGCGCCCTATTGCAGAGGTTATCTCTGTGGCGTATCTGTTCAAGGAGGGTCTGCGAGATCCACGGAGTTTCCCTGTGTTTTATAATCTGCTTTGTGAAAGGGGCAAATATGTAGCAGGCAGTGTTAAACATTTTAATAAAGGAGGTGAGGGCAGTGTCAACAGACTGGGCAGTGTGTATAGGTACCCAGTCACAGCAGGAGAGATAGAATTTGAAGTGAGAGAGGGTACATTTTTTGAGGTGCCTCTGGATGGAAAGTTTAGGATGGCTGAGAGTGATTTTATTCAACCAACAGCAGGAGATGGGCGAGTGGTCACTTAGCATGTCAGGGAGCACTTTAACTTTAGAGAGGTGGTTGGGAAGGTTTGTAAAGATGAGGTAAATAAGGGTGAAAGTCCCTGACCTGGGATCTTGCCTGGTGGGAAACTGGACAACCTGGGCAAGGTCATAGGCATGGACTGCATCTTTGAACATAGCAGATGCAGGGATAACAATTCACATTAAAGTCACCCATAATAATCAGTTCGCTCCGGGGGATGGGTGATGCTAGCCAATATAGAGACAAAGGCTTGTTTCTGGTTTGAGGGGGGATGCAGACTGCCATCATGTACAGTGATTTACCCGGAGTGCCTAGGGTGGCTTTTGATTGTAATGGCTTGGGCCCCATAAGCCGGCGAGGGCAGGGGGGCAAAAAGGGGCTGCAGATATGTTCTGGCGTATATGGCACAACCACCTCCTCTCTTGCCTGTCCTATCTGCTCAGAAGATGGAGTAGTCATTGAGGGAGACAGAGGCATCTGGGATAATTTTGGAGAGCCAGGTTTCAGATAAGGCCAGGATGTCAGGGTAGTGTTGGGCAATCCATCCCTGCAGCTGCGTAAACTTCCTAGGTAGGCTACAGATGTTAAGGGAGGCCAGTAGTAGGCCACCATGCCCGCGCCTCTTGGGAATACTAGTCGATGTTGGTCCAGGATTGGGATGTACGTTACCTGAGATCAGAAGGAGGAGTAGAACATGCTGGAGAGCAGCTTCCAGATCAATTTAGAAAGAGAGGTACAGAAGCGTGGATTAGTGGGAAATTTGGTGAGCCCGACTGGTATGGAGATGGTGCCAGACCAGCTGAGCTAATAGGGCTTGAGACAGGGAAAGATGGGGGCTATTTCATGGGTGTTTGCCTGTGGGGGTTGGAGGTCGCACCACTAAGGACCTGCTTATGGTGCAGCTTATGCAAGAGGTAAAATTAGTGCTGAGTAGAACAGGGGAGATAGGAGTTAGGTGATATGATGGGGTTGTATTTCTGAGGTAGTGAGTGGTGAAGCAGATGTAAGGTCCCTGGAGAGGGATTTTGCCACAGGGAGAGTGGGGTGGGAATGAGAAAAAAGTGTTAGTATTATGATGGTATGGGTTAGGGTCCAAAAGATGCAAGCCATGCTGCCAGTGTAGGGAGTTTATAAATGTAAAAGTAATGAGAGGGAGCTCTCTAGTGTTTAACAAGTATAGGCTGCAGATGGCAAAGTGGACTGATTGGTTTCAGATGATCATGTGATCGTCACTATAAGCCCGATGTCGACCAAGGGTGGTGGTGGGGGTGGTGGGGAGCCAGAGCAGAGCGCCGGTGGGGATCAATTTGAGCAGCAACACTGGAAGAGCAGCATTGGATCTGGCAGGCTCCAGGCGTACCTGAGTTCAGCTTCTTTTGTGCCTTCAGTGTGGGGGAGGGCTGCAAACAGACCCTCACGACCTCCCTGAGTTTGGCTTCTTTTGTCTTCATTGTGGGGGAGGGCTGCTAAACAGACCCTCTCAACCTCCAGGTAGGTGGCCCAGCTGTGGACAAGGAACAGGGAGAAGGAGATGATTATTTATAGTTGCAGGCTACAGGGGACGTCACAACAGGATTAAGGTTTGATGCCACAATGAAACTGGAGCAGGCACTATAATTCAGATTACAGCCCAGTTTAAACTACGCAGCCCGACTGGGATTTCAATGTTAGCAGCTGGTAGGATTACTTTTAGTTTAGCAGGTAGTAATTTCATTAATTAAGGCAGCAGGATTAATCACAGTAATTAATGTACTTCAGTTAAGGCAGATGGCTACAGTCCCTCCACTCACAGTCCGGCTGGTTATTTTCTTTTCTTTTTTTTTTTTTTTTTTGAAATAGAGCTTTGGCGCCAAAACCCAAACAAAAGTTCATGGGAGAAGCAGATGATGTATTCTCTGCTAACAAGCGGTTTGGGGCAAAAAAAAAACTATCTCCACATGTGGGGGGACATAAAATGGATTTTAGCCAGTATTGCAGAAACAGAGTTTGGTACAATTAAGGTCCTTAGATCAATTTGAGCAGCAACACTGGGAGAGCAGCACTGGATCTGGCAGGCCCCAGGCATACCTGAGTTCGGCTTCTTTTGTGGCCTCAGTGTGGGGGAGGGCTGCAAACAGACCCTCATGACCTCCCTGAGTTTGCCTTCTTTTGGCTTTGTTGTGGGGGAGGGCTGCTAAACAGACCCTCTCGACCTCCAGATAGGTGGCCCAGCTGAGTTTGGCTTCTTTTGTGGCTTTGGTGTGGGGGAGGGCTGCAAACAGACCCTCATGACCTCCCTGAGTTTGGCTTCTTTTGGCTTCGTTGTGAGGGAGGGCTGTTAAACAGACCCTCTCGACCTCCAGGTAGGTGGCCCAGCTGAGTTTGGCTTCTTTTGTGGCTTCGGTATGGGGGAGGGCTGCAAACAGACCCTCACAACCTCCCTGAGTTTGGCTTCTTTATACAAGACTCTTGCATATATTCTGAAATGCTAGTCAGTTTCCTCCACACCCGATGAAGGGACCTGAGAGGTCTTGAAAGCTTGTGTAAAAATTCTTCAGTTAGTCCAATAAAAGGTATCACCACAAAAACGTGTACTAGATTTTCCTTAGACTAATATGGCACAACTGACCTGCAACATCTAAACAAAGTAGCATTTTTCCAGTGAATGCCTCTTCGACTGGCTAAGTACCCACTGAATTACTCAAAGAACTGCATATATATTAGTGGCACATTGATGGCTAAGTGCTAGTATTTGCAGTCTTCACCTTGTGAAGTGGGAGCTTTGCCAGGCAAAGAACTACATGAAGTGACGCTTCAAGCTACACAAAGTGAGGAAACTTTGCAAATAATTTCCCAAAGTGAAGCTGCCCAACTTTCTTGATTTCTAGTCCCAGTTAAGGATGTCAGATATTCAGATAATCAGACTGGACAATCGTTATTTGATTCGACCAAATTATACTGTTTGAAGTCAGATCAGAAGCAGATAATGGGAGATAATCCGAGTATCTGTAGGGTTTCTGTAAGATTTAATAATGCAGTATCCGAACATCTCTAATATCATAGAAACATGGTAACATAGAATTTGTTGGAAGAAAAGGACCATTGGCCTATCCAGTCTGTCCATTCCTCCCTACCTACACTAGTACCGCAGATTATACCTGATCAACAGCTCTTTTTCCCTCCCTACTTCCATTCCACTATGATTCTCTTGTGCTTATCTTATGCATGCTTGAACCCCACCACAGTTTTCACCTCCAGCACCTCTGCTGGAAGGTTGTATCAGGAGTCCACCACTCTTTCTGTGAAGAAGTACTTCCTTACTTTTCTCCTGAATTTGCACCCTTCAGCTTTGTAGCATCTTCCCTTGTTCTTGAGCTCCTATTCTTCTCATAAATACTTTCCTCTTGTAACTCATTTATCCTGGGAGGTATTTAAAGATCTTTTTCATATTCCCACTCTCCCTCCTCCATTCCAGGGAGTAAATACTGCGGTTCTTTAGTCTGTCCTCATAGAGCTTTTGAGGCAGACCCTGCACAATTTTAGTTGCTCTCCTGTGGACCGACTCCACTCTGTGTATGTCCTTCTGGAGATGTGGGACTTGATTCTCAAAACTTAGATTGTGACACAAGGGGCCTGACTCCAAGTCACCTTATGCAAGGTGATTTATGCCATACCCTATTGCGCAAATTGCAACCTGTGCCATGAGTTATATGAGTTGCAATTCCAAGTTGCAGCTTGTGCCATGCCGCATGTGGGTTGCAAAAAGGGTGGGCTATGCCACCCACTATGCCTGCAACCCACTGCAGCAATGCTCAAGGGTGGGTTATGGCAGCACCTGCACCCTATTCCGAAAGGGTGGCTGCCATAACCCAGTTCTGCTATTCCTGGTCCCACAATGGTGCAGCAGCTTAGACCAGGATGGAGGTGGTCTAAGAGGCATCCGTCCTGGCAAAATGATGAATGCCCCCTGACAGTGCTGTGGAACAAACATTGCCATGCCCCACGGACCCCTCCAGCACAGTGCTGCCCCCCCACCTACAAATCTCAGGGTGACCCTGGGTCCGTTATGTGCAGTGCCCCCTCTTGTACCTGTGCCACCCAGCTTACCATCCCCCAAGGCCTCCAGAGGATTGTGGCCACATTACGGGTGGGGTGGCTCTGGGGGGCAGTTACATGTGGTCTGCAACTTGCAGCACCCATCTCCGTTTTGCCATCCCGTGGTGCAAGCCTCTGACTGCTGAAAGTTGTTGGTCATAGGTGCTGGGGACCCTGCCTGTCTTGGAATAGGGCGCAGGGTCCCTGGCATAGTGACGCATGGCACACCTCGCATATGCCCGTGAGTTGCACCATGTGTTCTGGAATTGGTCCCAAGGTGCCTGCATCAAACAGTAGTCTTCCTGATTCCCATGTTGCACTGCCTGGCCACATTTAGGAAATCAGATATGATTACTCCCTGCTTTCTTTCTTAAGTATCACATCACCCATTTTGTACTCTGCTACTGGGTTTCTGTGCCCTAAGTGCATTATTTTGCACTTTTTTCACATTGAAACCCAGCAGCCATACCCTGGACCACTCCACTAGTTTTGTCAGGTCTCTGCTCATCCTTCCAGCCTCCCCCCCACCAGGGAATGTCCACCCTATTGCAGATTTTGGTGTCATATGCAAAGAGGAAGACCTTCCCTTCCAGGTCCTCTTCAATGTCACCTAAAAAGGCATTAAAGAGGACTGATACCAGCTCTGATCCCTGAGGCACCATGCTGGTCACCCTACCCTCCTCTGAGTGAACCCCATTTACCACCACCCTCTGTTGCCTATCCTCTAATCAATTTCTTACCTAGTTTACCACCTTTGGATCCACTCTGAAGCTACCCAGCTTGCTTACTAGTCTGCTATGTGTACAGTGTTGAAAGCCTTACTAAAATCTAGGTAGTTCATATCCACCACTCCACCCTGATCTAAATCTTTTGCCACCCAGTCAAGGAAATCTATCAAATTCATTTAACATGAACTCCCCCCCCAGTGAAACCATGCTGCCTCAAGTCTTGTAACCCAACGGATTCAAGATTTTGCACAATCCTTTCCTTCAGCAGTGATTCCACTAACTATCAAACCACCAATGTCAGGCTGACTGGCCTATAATTGCCAGCCTCCCCCCTACTACCACTTTTATGTAGTAGGACTGCCCTCCTCTAGTCCTCTGAACCACTCCTGTTTTCAGTGAACTGTTAAATAGAACTATCAGAGGTGCAGACAGTATTTTTCTGAGCTCCCACAATACTCTTAGATGCACCTTATCTGGCCCCATTGACTTGCCCACCTTCAGATTAGTGAGTCCCTTCGGGACGCTCACCTCCAAAAAAGGACTAATGTCCACTTCCCTCCCTTCAAATCTTCTGGTGCTTAATTGTAACCCTCCCATTCTCCTTCCTCTGTGATCACTGAACAAAGTATCTGTTCAGGATGTCTGCCTATTCCTGGTCCCCCTCTGCACAGTCCCCCCATTCCCTTTTTAATCTCACAATCCCACCCCTTGTCTTCCTCTTTTCACTTACATACATGAAAAATGTCTTGCCCCCTTTTGTTACCTTCTGGGCGATTCTCTCTCTTCAGTTTGCACCTCCCTATCCTCCTACCTCTGCATCTCCTCATACGTCCTGAATGCTACCCTTTAAGCCTTTACCTTTTCAGCCACATCTTCCAGGAATCATAACACTCTCTTTTTCCTCTTGCTTTGTTGACTTGTTTGACACAGAAGTTTGTTGCCTTTTCTATGCTCTATTTTAGCTTCACACACTGTTTCTCCAACCCATGAAGGCCATACCCTGCCACCATGTCATCCCTGAGACATTCACCTATCTTTATGAAATCTGCCCTCGTGAAGTCCAGAACCCTTGCCCTTGTGAGGTTCAAGTCCACAGCCATTCTTATATTGAACCACACTGTACGGTGATCACTGGTACCCAGGTGGCCTTCCACCTTGACGTCGGCAATACTGTCCCTGTTAGTGAGTACCAGGTCCAGTATTGCACCATCATGAGTGGGTTCTCTGACTAGTTTCCCAAGGAATGCTCCCTGCAGAGAATCCAGGATGCTGCTGCTTTTATCTGAAGCTGCTGCTAGGAGGCTTCAATCTTTGTCTAGTTGGTGGAAGTCCCTTGCCAGCAGCACCTCACCCTTTTCTGCCATCTTGCCAATGACTTCCCCAGTACCTTATCTAATTCCTACCCCTGCTGGAGGTCTGCATATTACTCCAGTGTGAATAGTGGATCCATTGCTCATCCTCTACATGTGGAGTCTCATTTCCTAGACTTCTAGCATTCACACACCTGATCTTCTAGATTTTGTTTCCACTCTGCTTGTTGCCCCTTTTTTCCTTTTTGCCCTCCCTCCTTTGATCCTCTCTTTTTAATGCTCCTGTTTCCTTCCCTCTGTATCTCTGCCACCCTGTTTCCTTTATTAATTTGTACCCAGGTGGATTCTTCTCCCCTTGGGTTCTCCTTACTCTGTACTTCAGCCTGTTAGGGGTCAGTTTCTGCCTCCCCAGTTCCTTCTGGCACCCCTTTGGCTAGTTTAAATGTTCATCAATGTAACATTTAAACCATCCACTAAGGACTGCAGTTTCCCTCCCAGATGAATGCAATCCATAATCCCGGTATAGGCCCTTATCCTCCCAAGTGGGTTCCCAACCCTTCTTCTCTGCACCATTCCTTCAGCCATGAGTTGAAGCTTCTGGTACAGATATTCCTCTTTTTTGCCCTGTTGTAGATGGCAGCACCACAGTGAAAGCCACTGAGTGAGTTACCTGTCTAAATCCCCTCCCCAGCTTCTTAAACTCCCCCCAACACTATTCCAGCCCATCCCTTGCCAGGGCATTAGTCCCCAGGTGGACAATGACATGCAGCTCTCCATCCCATCCTGCTGCCCTAGCAATCCTTAGGATCTGCTGTCTATCCCTCTGGGCTGTGGCACCAGATAGGTACCTAACCTGCCTCTTCCCTCCTTTCCTATTCCCAAATATTTCCCCTCATAATTGAGACCCCCACTAGAAGTTTCTTCCTCCTTCTCTGGGGTACTTTACCACCTTCCCTTCTGTCTGCACTAAGGAGGGACCCATATCTTCCCTGTTCTCAACCACAGGTGCCTCCTTCTGGCAGTTCTGCCCTGCCAAAGTGGTGTAAGAACAAAGTGGTGATACCAGTTGAGGAATGTGCCTCTGTCCCACCACTCCTACCCTTCCAGAGTCCACCACTGTTCAACCATTCCTTCTCCCTGGCATCCTTTGAGGTAACGGTAGCAGACAATGTCCCCTTGTTGGGAGAGGAGGTCCCCTGAATCCTAGTCAACTCAGCCTGGAATCTAGCAATCTCACCCCAACCCAGAAAAGTGTATGCAGATGGTGCAGCACCATAGTCTCCAGAAGGTCTCTCTGAAAACTCCTGCCCCACAGCCACTGCTGTGCACCACTCCAAGCATTCTCCATTTCTATTCTTCCTGCTTTGCCTGGCAATACTTTTGTAGCCTTACCTCTGATAGGGTGATTCTAGTTTCCCCTTTTTTTTTTTTCTATTTATGTTCCCCTGTGCTTTGTTTACATCTTTTTATACTCCTATTCTAGCTTGGTATTGCTCCTATTTCCAGTTGTGAACTACCTTCAACCTTCCTCCCCTCCCATCAGTGACTGGTAACCAGTAGTGAACAGGTTCTTTGCCTTAGTTGACTAGCAGGGTCCACCACATCTCTGCTTCCTTGTAGTGATTCCTGCTAATGCCTATGATCAAGGCCCCTGGAATTCTGCGATTCTGTGGTTGCAGAATCTTCTGCAGAATTTGTATCATGCCACAGAATATATAGTGCCACAGAATTCATTGTTATTGGTGAATTTTAATTCAAATATGCAGTTTTTCCATGGTGCCAGGCGCCCTTATCCATCTTGTTTATCCTTAAACCCCTCCTCTATGCTTAGCATGTGATGTCATCAATGTCATCAATTTATATTTTAGCCAATGGCAGGACTGCATTCTGACACAGAAATGAATAAATCATGCCACAGAAATCATAAAATGCTGCCGCAGAAGCCTAGGAGCTCTGCCGCAGAAATCCGAAAATGCTGTCGCAGAGCACTAGGGGCCCTGCCTATGATGCCAGTTATCTGTTGCACTCCTTCACTGTTCCACGCACTCACTGTGACACAAATGTGCTGAACATGTCAGAGTGGAAGGGCTTTTACAGTGCTCTTGTATGAAGGTTGTAAGCCTCTGTCAGCTCCACCTTAATTATACACATGATTGACAGGGCTTCCTGAGTCTACTCAGACCCATATTAAACTACTGAGCTAGTGTAGACAGGTGAGTGGGTGATATCATTGTCACACATCCTAAGTCCTGACAGTGCATTACTGTGGTATGTGGGTGCACCGGTATAAAAATCACATACTCATCCAAACAGGGTTGACAACTGCCTATTGTGAGTTGTCAGATAGTATCATCATTTAGTAACTGTGTCATGACTCGTATCATCTGTCATGTATATGTCATTGATGGCAGTATAGCGCAGTGGTCTAAGGCTCTGAGCTGCAAATCTGGTGACATCCAGCAGACCAGACCTGGGTTTGAATCCCACAGCTTCTACTTGCATACTGTGTGACCCTGAGCAAGTCACTTAACCTCCTTGTGCTCCCAGGTCGCTCCTGTAAAAAAGCTTTCAGCTTAGTGTGCTATACCTGGTTAAACAACTAAATAAATAAATAAATATGTCATTGATGCTTGTAGAAGCAAAGTTAAGGATTAACTTATATGGTGACACAACACTACAAACTTTAGTGTTCTGCTGACAAGGGGGCAATATGGGAGCATGGTGATGCAATACGTCAGGCTCTGGGCTAGGCAGCAAGAAGAAGCAGCTCTCCTCTCCACTTACCAAATGGTGATAATCCCCTGAAAACAAGTAAACTTAAGGGATACAAAGGTTGAAGCTCAGAAAACCACTGAGGATGCTTCTTAAAAAAATGTGACAGAGTACCAAGCCGAGGAAACGGGAAATTGATTGATTGAGAATGCTGAGGGCTCACTAGTCTGAATGTAAGCGGTCATCCACTTATTGAACTTTAGGAAAGGCAAGCAACTCGTAAGATTCAGAGATAACCATGGAACTGGACCACGACCATTATTAAGAAGGTAGTTGGAAACCGGCTAGGTGAAAAATGGTATTTGACTGACTGAGAGCTTGCCGTCCCTAAGAAAAGAAAGAAGAACACAGGTGATATCTTTTTGTTTCTCTTTTCCACTCTGGCTGGAGATGACAAATTGAATTAGCTGAGAAAAGGTAAAGGGGAGATATCAGAATGCTAGCAGGAACATCCCGGAATTCGATGAAGGGAACACCGTAACAACAAGCGCTGCAAAGGCTGTAGCAGCGAAGGTAAGGAGACTGAGTTTTACTTGCCAAGGGCCCGGGCTTGAGCCAACATCAGCAACAGCAAGGTAAAACAAGCTACTTTTAAACTTTCTTCCTTAAGCATTACAATATGCTGATAAAAGACTATCTAAAGTTCTGCAAAGGATACAAATGATGTATTGATATTTTAAATCAAGATTTGGAAGAACTTACTATATTTTTGAGGTGAAAGGAAACTGGATCTACCATACAAATAGGCAATTCAAGAACAGGGGTAGCTTTTACTATACCACACCTTTTTTAGAAAGCCAAACAAAATGGATTTCTACAAACAAAAGAAAAATAAGAAAAATAAGAGGGGCAATTAAAATGTCATGCAGAGACAAGTTAATATCAGCCCTGCATGTGCTCATTCATTCACATTTCAGTGGGTTGCTGGCTGTGGGAGAGAGCAGAGGGCTGTGCCTGTGGCCCACTCTGTTTCGGGATGAGAGAGGTGAGCTGGGTGGGACACTACCTGTGGGGGTGGGAGGCAGGGGCCCATTAGACAACCATGGAATAAGTATGAAAAAACAAATAAATACATACGTTGTACTGGGGACAGGGAGGAGGGATGGGGTTCACTAGACCACCAGGGATTTCTTTTTTACTATAAGGGGGATCTTGGCAGTACTGGACTTGGATGATTGAGTGGGGTGGGGGACTGCTAGCCACCAGGGATAGTTTTTTTTTTTAATGGACATTGTTAGGGTTGGTGATTATTGGGTGGGGGAGGAACTGCAAGCCACCAGGGTTATTCATTTTTTTTAACACATCGGGCAGGTGGGTGATTGGGTATGGGGGGGGACAGCTAGCCACCAGAGTTATTTATTTTTCAAAAAAACACATCTGGTGATGGAGTGACTGCTAGTCATGGGGGGGAGTATTACAGTGCTGGGGGGTGGAACAGGGCAAAATATCTCCCCCAAGCATTTGGAAGTTTTCTGATCTGCTACAGGTGGAAACTCAGAAACTTCCATGAAAGTTGACAGGTTTCCACAAAAGTTCAGCTGAGGTGGAACTCACAGTTTTCATACACATCTAAATGGAGAAACACCTCCATCATGGGCACAAAAACTGATCAATAACTTTAATACAATACAACAATATAATAGCTTTGCAACTAGGCTTACATTTCTATAGTGCATTTTCAGCCTAAAACTGATAGGGGCCTGATTGTTTTCTTCTGCAGGTATGACCACAGGTTTCTCTTGCAGGCACAACCGGGGAAACAGTCAATGGACACCAGTGGCGCAGTTGGCAGAGAGTACCAAATAGGGTAAGCTTTTAGAGCAAGTGAACCAATTTTTTAAATTGAGAGCCAGGGTTTAAAAACCCTGGTAAATGGCTTGTGACCTTCAATTTGGGTGTTGTGGTTCAGGCACAGCAGGGGGCTCTGGAGTTTTGGCTGGTTTATTTTTGTCCAGCAGGATGCAAATGGAGGAAGGAGCATAGTGCCTGCTAAGGTTTAAGTATTATATTTGTTGGCTCAAGTTTATGTATTTTGAGTGTTCCTCAGCCTGAAACAGTGATAACAACCTTCTTTTCTGGTGTAAAACAACCTTCTTGTTGGTCTGATTTTGTAACTAGATTTGTTGGTGTGTACTTAAAGTGCTTAGATTTTTAACCAGATTTGCTAGGGTTGAAATATAAAAGCTTTTGGACTAGACTTAAATTTCTATAAGGTGTTACAGCCTAAAAATGATATGGGCCTGATTGTTTTCTTCTGCAGGTATGACTGCGAGTTTCTCTTAGATGCATGATTGCAAAAACAATCAACAGACCCCCATGACGTAGTTAGCAGAGAGAACTAATTGGGTAAGCTCTCAGAGTGTGCGTGCCACTTTGAAATTGACAGCCAGAGTTTAAAAACCTTGGTAAGTGGCTTGTGACCTTCAATTTGGGTGCTGCAGCTTGGGCACAGCAAGGGAGGCTGTGGGATTTCAGCCAGCTTCCATTCATCCAGCAGGATGTGAGTGGATGAAGGAGCAGGACGACTGCTAAGGTTTGTGTATTGTATTTGTTGGCACAGTTATATATTTTGAGTGTGCCTCAGCCTGAAACAGTGATAACAATCTTCTTATTTGGTGTAAAAGAACCTTCTTGGGGGTCTGATTTTGTAACTAGATTTGTTGTTGTGTACTTAGAGTGCTTAGATTTTTAACTAGATTTGCTATTGTTGAAATATAAAAGCTTTGAGACTAGGCTTAAATTTCTATAATGTGTTACAGTCTAAAACTGTTAGGGGCCTGATTGTTTTGTTCTGCAAGTACCACCACAGGTTTCTGTTGCAGGTACGACTGTGGAAACAATCAACAGACATCCATGATGTAGTTGGCAGAGGCACCAATCAGGTAAGCTTTCAAAGCATATGCACCACTTTCAAATCAAGAGCCAGGGTTATGAAGCTTTGGGACTAGGATTATATTTCTCCCACCCACCCTGCCCCCAACCCTGCCAGTTATTCACTGACCTATGCAGCCAGTATAGTGTTATACTTGTGTAAGTGTGTTAGTTTTGGTTGTGGCCATTCGTACTCTATTCCAGAGGAATTACTACCCTGTAGGGGTATGAAGCAAGGAACTCTCGGAAAGGGTTCTGCCTCTAGAGGTGCCACAGGATGGTCCCCATGGCTAAAGGTACCTTAGGAATCCCTCTAAGGAGAGAGCGCTGCTGCTGGAAGAGAAGGGGAGGATGGCGGGTCAAAGACAAAATGCTTCACAGTGAGGCTGAGAGGAACTGCTTATATAGCACAGGAAGTGGGAGTGGCTGGCTTCTTGGCCACTGAATTACAGGCAAGCCTTTCAATTCACTGACCTACACAGCCAGTATAGTGTTATGCTTGTGTAACTGTGTTAGTTTTGGTTGTGGCGGTTCACACTCTATTTCAGAGGAATTACCACCCTGTAGGGGCACGGAGCAAGGAACTCTCAGAGAGGGTTCTGCCCCAGAGGTGCCATGGGACAGTTCCCGTGGCTAAAGGTACCTTAGGAATCCCCAAAAGAAATGTAGTATCATCCCCAAAGGAGGCAACATGATGCATATGAGCAAGCAGTAACAGTGACGTAGAAGCAGTAACTGTAACAAAATTAGTAGAGAAGAATAGTGATAGCTTGCACTGAAAGAAGGGGATCCCCTAAGGAGAGAGGGAACAGCAGGATATCCTCCACCTCCATCCAACAATGGAACCTACCTAAGGAAACTAGGGGAAACAACTATGCTAACTAAGTGATATGACCTGAGGCAATGGAGGAGAGAAAAAAAACCCTATGAGGAGGAAATCTCTGGGGATCCAAGGCCCAGGTCACCTTCTCTCCAGGCTTGGGAAATTGTATTTAGTGACGGCTCTGCAGCTGCAATTTGGAGGACCCAATTAAAGGGAGGTGGAAAATATTCCAATTTGGAGGAAGGCTGTCACTCAAACCCTCTAGCTGGAACGTCATGGAAGGTTGTGAGAAAATTCTGCAACAATACGGGCATCCAAGGCGCAGGAGGAGAGCAACAACTGCTGAGGCACTCACCTGGCCTACCCACCCTAGATCAAACCAGGTGAACCAGAGGCAGTCGTGGGGAGAATGCGGTGAAGGTGCCTTGCTAGGGAATCCACTAAAGCAACAGTTCTTAGACTTTGTCACAGTGAGCCTCCCCAAATCCATGGAAAAGATTTTGAGCCTCCCCCAAAATCTGAAATAATCTTGGGCTTCCCACCAAAAAAATAACATACTGTACTTTTCGAGTACACCATAAATAAATTGAAACCCCTTTGAGTACTGGGCTCACATTCAGTTCTTTCATTCAGTTCTTTGTCTTATACTGATATGGAACATTTGAAAAAGAGCTCCTGTGCTCAAAGGTGTTATCTGAATAACAAATAAATAAAATAAAAAATATTATTATTCAGCTTATTGTACCCCCACAGGTCAGCCTACTTGCTCCACTATTTTCATTCTTGAACCATTGTCACCCCTTTTTGCAGTACATTCATGGGTCAGACAACTTTCTCTGTTTCCTCTCTATATGAATTAACCTTCCTACATACTTTGCCCCCCCCCGCTCCTAAGCAACTTCTCTGGGATTACTTTACTCCTTGCTGCCATTGCTCTTAGCAATTCTATGCTCAATCCTTGTATTTGGGCTGTTCTGCCATCAGGCTACAAATTGATCAATTACCACCTCTCATTATTAGTTTATTGTTCATATTTATTTGCACTATTGTTCATTGTGTATTTCTTGATTGTTTTGCAGTTACCTTTTGAAATGTATTCACTACCTACCCTTCCCCAAGTACACCTGAAATGAGCCTTGGCTCATTCACCTTCCCTTGTCACCTATTAGTAAATAAATACATAAAATTCTCTTTCAGTTTGCTTCATCTCTTCACATAAAATGCATAAAACTCAAAATTTAAATGCAGTACTTTTTCAGACTTGCTTGAGCCTTCCCTGGAACAGGTTGGGGCCTCCCAAGGGAGGCTGGCCTCACCATTTGAGAACCCCTGCACTAAAGTCATTGGCCAACCATTATAGTGGAACACTAGAGCCAAAGGAGATTGTCATAACCATCCTTCACCACTAGTCTTAAATTCTACACCAGGAGCTATTGTCGCCCAGCAGGCAGCTAAAGCCAAACCTGGGGTGAGGACATTCCCAGCTATTGGCCAGGTGAGAAGGATCCCATTACAAGTTGGA
Source organism: Neoceratodus forsteri (assembly GCA_016271365.2). Classification (NCBI taxonomy): domain Eukaryota; kingdom Metazoa; phylum Chordata; order Ceratodontiformes; family Ceratodontidae; genus Neoceratodus; species Neoceratodus forsteri. Next base: position 846,443,669 of record CM028135.1, on the reverse strand, counting down.
CACACTCGATGATGTGGATTAAATGCAGAGCGAGACCATCGGCTGCAGGAACCTGTGACAGATTAGAATGGCTGGCATGCCCCAGAATTGATTGAGAGCTGCAAAGCTGGTGCACTGAATGAGCAAAGCATGCTGAGACTGTAATGAGCATTGAGTGCTGAGACCTTGCAAGGTCAAATGCAGATTGAGAGCAGGAGAATCCCAGGCTGAAGCTGAGGGGATGGCACTAGGCATGAAGCAATGGTGTGCGTAAGCAAGGAGCAATGATTGCATAAGCAAGTGTGGGCCTGATAGGTCAGTAAGCAGAAGTAGTAATAGGTGGACCTGCATAACAACTGTATAGCAAGTAAATGGCACTGAGTTAGGGGCAAGCCAGCCAGACATGAATAGCCAAATCAAGGTGACAAACTCTGAGGATTTTCGGCGAAGACAGGATTTAGAACAAAATTAATTAACCATATAGGCCACGACCCCCCAAACACCTCCCAGTCCCTGCCGTAGGACAAACAAGGAAGTGATGAAAGGCCGAGAACCACATGCAGATATAAAAGCTAGCTTAATAGCCTCAGCAGGAGCTTCAGCTAACCTCAGAGTAAACAAGGTAGAATAGGAATGGGTGTAAACAATGCAGCAGCAGGAAGCAAGTGGGCCTGTACAGCAGTAGTTAAATGAGTGCAGTGTTTAAACACAGGCACTGGGTACAATAGTAATTAAAGTAAACAGTCAGCAGCAGTGGCTGAAGTTGTAGGTACCTGAAAGAAGTAGCATGAGCTCTGAGTAGGTTTGCAGTTGCAGTGCAGTAAATTGAGAGTTGTAACTGAAAGCAAGCAGAATGAGCTCTGTAGTAGCAGTATGCTAGGAGTTTTAAAAATAAAGGCCCCCCCAAAAGAGGAAACCAAAACACAGCAAAACAGAAAACAGGGAAAGGCCCCCAAAAAACAAGAAACAAAACACAGGGAAGCACACAGCCGGAGGAAAGATACAAACCAGAAGCAGGAAAACAAACACTGAAGTCCAGCAGAGACACACAGAAACAGCAGGCTTGGGAAGGGGGTAGGCCCCAGCCAGCTCAGGGGACAAACCAACATAGCCTCCGGCTGCAAAAACAAAATGCTTCACAGTGAAGCTGAGAGGAACTGCTTATATAGCTCAGAAAGTGGAAGTGGCTGGCTGCTTGGCCACTGAATTACAGGCAAGCCTTTCAATTCTGTCTGGGGATATGCCCAGGGAAGGCTACTACCAGCAGGGGAGGAGAGGAGGTGTTAAGTGTCAGCAGGGGGATGGGAGAGGTCACTAGCAGAAAATATGTGTCCCAGTACTTCCTATGCTTTTTGCTATCAGGCAAATCTGGAAACCCCAGTATTGAAATGTTTGACACAGTGATTACTGTTACAAATACTTCCTATACTATTTTGTGTGAGCAGGGCATTTCTAGGAACCCCAGTATTGGTATGGTTTGCACAGTGATTATAGAATAGGATTTGCTGCATGTCTGAATTGTAAACAGGGTTTAAAGGGCAGATTTCAATACCAGAGACCCCGGTATTGAAATATTTGGCACAGTGATTATTGTTTACCAATACTTCCTATACTGTTTTGTGTTAGTAGGGCATTTCTGGGAACCCCAGTATTGATATGTTTAGCACGGTGATTATAGAATAGGGTTTGCTGTAAACTGAATTGTAATCAGGGTTTAAAAGGTAGATTGCTTTTTGTTGTACGTAGAGGACAGAGTACTTTTATTGGAGGGGCAAACATTGTTGGTTGGCAAACCTTTACATGATGTTAAGGTAATGGAGAGCTAGGGGAATCATGTACAGAACTGGTAAAGGAGGATGAGAAGGGTAATGGGGTAGTATGGGCATCCTTCACCTAAATATGAGGGGGGGTGCTGGTGGGCTAATAGTGAGAGGGGAAGGGTGGTAGGCTGCAACAACTGAGGAGCGGCAATCTTTCTGAAAATTGCATGGAGAGTGGGAGGGTGTTTGGTGTGCAAGCAAATAAAGCAGTTTAGGAATGAGATCAACTGTTATAAACAGAGCTTAGGAGGGGACTAAGAGCTGCAGTGGAGGACAACTCAACAACTGGGGAGGGAAGGAGGGTAACTGAGGGGGGAGGACAGATCAAAGAGAATGAGGGGATGAGCAGGAAAAGGTTGGCAGAGGGGGTAAAGAGACAGGGGGTCTCAATTCAAAAGACATACAAGGATGGGAAAGGGGAAGAATTGAAGACAGGAGAGAAGGAGGAACCTAACAGTCATGGGGTCAATAGCAGTGGGGTGGCTAGCAGAATGAAGGAGGAAACAGGTGGGATTGAAGGGACATTGAAAAATTGGGTTGCAGTACTGGCAGGATTGGGGGATGTGATGGGGAGTGCTGGGCAGAGGAGCTGAAGATAGACCAGAGAAGAAGAGAATGGGAGGTGGGATCAAGGAGTTGAGGGGATGTAGGATGGGGGATAGGTTGAGGAAGGGGGGTTGTGGGGATGGTGGTTAATGAGCCAACCAATTTAGGGAACACCCTAGACCTCATGCTGGCTAATGGAGAGTTTGTGAGGTAGCTGGGGGTGGAGGAACTGCTGGCGGGGAGTGACCATCATTTGGTGTGGTTCACGATAAACATGGGAAAAGAGGGAGTAGAAGCAGGCACAAGGGTGTTAGATTTCAGGAGGGCAGATTTCAGGAAGATGGAGGAATAGTACAGGGGTTTCTGGCCAGTATCCATCCAAATATGGACACTAACCAGAAGTGGGAGGTCATTAAACTCAGAACTGAGGAGGCAACTGAAACATGTACAAGGGTCCAGAGTAAGAAGGCTAGGGCCAAGAAACTTAGCTGGATGAGCAGGGGAGTCATGGAAAAAGTAAGGAAGAAAAGAGCCACTTTTAGAAGGTACAAAAAACAGAGAGAGGGGAGAACATAGAGGAATACCTGAACTAGTTGAAGGAGGTGACAAGGGCAGTCAGGGCAGCCAAGGTGTCCAGGGAACTCTGGCTAGCATAGTGCATTAGGAAGGGGGAGAAGGACTTCTTCATGTACATCAGGGAGAAAAGGAGTTGTAAGGACCAAATAGTAAGAATTAAGAGGGATGGAGTGGGTGGATAATGGGCAGAACAGGCAGAAGCACTAAATTAATATTTCTGCTCAGTATTTACTAAAGAGAAAGGGGGGCTGTACCCAAGGGGGGTGGGATGGTAGGCATGGGAGGGAGGTGACAGATGGGGAAATCCCAGTGGGCAGAGTACTGGGGGGCTTAAGGGTGCTGAGGGTGGACAAGGCACCTGGGCCAGATGGCATACACCCCAGAGAACTGTAGGAGCTGGCAGAAGTCCTGGCAAAACCCTTTGCAGACCTGTTCAGTGCCTCTCTCGACTCGGGGAGTGTACCTCAGGACTGGAAGATGGTGCACCTGGTACCCCTCTACAAGAGCTGCCCTAAGGATGAGCCAAGGAAATACAGACAGGTAAGCCTCACATCCATTGTGGGAAAACTGATGAAGACAACCCTAAGGAGAGGCTGGTTTCCTTCCTAGAGGCTAATGGGTTACCAGATGGTAGATAGCATTGGCTTGTCTCAGGCAGATCCTGTCAGACCAATCTGGTGAAGTACTATGCCTGAGTAACCAGGTAATTAGACAGGGACCATGCAGTGGATGTCCTGTACCTGGACTTCAGCAAGCCATTCAATTTGGTGCTGCATGGGAGGCTAGAAAGTAAGCTGGAAGGCACAGGGCCGGGGGCAAAGATGATGGGATGGGTAGTGAACTGGCTGCAGGGGAGACAGAAGACGGTGGTGGTGGTGGGAGGGGAGCGCTCATCTTCCAGGGCGGTGACAAGCAGGATGCCATGGGACTCTGTACTGGGGCTGGTGTCATTTAGGATCTTCATAGCAGACATCTCAAAAGGCATCACGTCTGTTCACAGATGACATCAAGATGGGAGCACTAGTGGATGACTTAGGAGGGTGGCAGGTGTTATAAGATGATCTGGAAAAATTGGAGGCCTGGTCGGACACTTGGCAACCAGGGTTCAATGCCAAGAAATGCAAGGTGCTACATTCTGGCACAAAAAAAACAAGAAGGAGCTACCATCTAGGAGAGATTCAACTAGCCAGAATGGCGGAGGAGAAGGATCTGGGGGTAATCATAATGGGCACAATGAACAACTCAGCACAGTGTAGAAAGGCAGCTGCAAAGGCCAACAGAATGCTGGGTTTTATTGCCAGGGGCATTTCCTCCAGGAGGGGGGGGAGGTGATCCTGCTGTTATATAGGTTGCTGGTTGACCACACCTGGAGTACTTTGTGCAGTACTAGTGGCCATACCTGAAGAAGAACATTATGGGGAGTCACATGATGCGGTGCGCTGGGTAAGATGCCTCTCTACCCGCTTCGACCTACCGCCCGTTATTTGCCCTTCAAAATCCTGCTTTTCAGTAATTTTTATAGAAGACTATCTACCTACAGCCTTTCTGAGCACTCCTGTTCTCTCTCTGCGGGGCATCGATGGATGAGGAGATGCCGAAAATCGCTCCAAAGCACACACCTCCTACTACGTCCTAGAATGCCTCTAAGAAAGCCAGGGCCTCCCCCCTCGCAACCCTCGCTGCCTGTTACTGCTGAGTGTCCTGATAGTGACATTCTTACCCTCTTGAGGTTTCTAGAGGAGTTTCAGCCTTTTAAGGCCAAAATGCAGAATATGGCAGGGGAGATTAAAAGCATTTCTAATACCCTGGAGGAGCTTTCTAAGAAAACTGCTGACAACGAAATATGTATACGATCTGTTGAAAAGAAGCAAGATAAAGCTGATCTGGAGTTGGTGGTCCTGAGGCAAAGGCTAGTGAAAATGGAGAATAAGGTGGAAGACCTGGATGGGCGCAGTCACCGTAACAATGCAGTAATAATTGGCTTGCCAGAGGGTGAAGAGGGCTCGGATCCCATCAAGTTTACCAAAAAGTTGGTGGAAAAGGTGGCAGGCCCTTCTCCTTTTGGTGCTAGCTACATCATAGAAAGGGCTCACCGGGGCACTACGCCCCCCTCCCTCGGCTGGAGCCCCTCCTAGGGCATTCATATTTCATTTTCTGAATTTTCAGGAGCGACAACACTTCTTATACAAGGTTAAAAAGGTGCAAGATTTACAATGGGAAGGTAAAAAAGCTGAGGATGGCACAAGATCTGCCCTTATCTGTACGCCAGAAAAGAGCTATGTTTCATAAAGTGGTTCTCAAGCTGATCGCCGCGAGAATTAAGTTCCGCATGGGTTTTCCTGCAAGGCTTCAAGTCTGTATAAATGGCTCGTGGATGACCTATGAGGAGGTGGAGACCGCATCTACTGAGCTCAAAGAAGCATTCCCTGATCTATTCAAGCCTATATGAGGGTGGATCTGGTGTAGAAAGACACGCCGAACTTCCATCTGGTGGAGCTGCCTATCTGCAGTAAATCATATTTGGCTGCAATACTTTTGGGACCAGGCCGCGGATATACTGTATACCTGGTTACTTATCTCTCCATTACAGTTCTCGAGTGGGGTCCACCTTCTGATGCAACATGGACATTCTATTCCTGATCTGGTTTTCATCTTCAGGACTTTTTGATACGTTGTGGACTCTTATTTCTCACACCGGTTTATCTCTGTCTCAGTTGTGATTAATGAGCTAGGTGTTAGCGGGCTCATTTGTGTTTTCTCGGTTTCATTTAGTGAGCATATGAACGAGGTCATGGTTCTTATGCTAAATCCCAATTTGTTAGTTCTGGTGTCTCTATTTCCCAGGAGTGTTGACCCAATCTCATGACAATGGGAGGGGGGCAATGCTTCTTTTTTTCAGATTTTATTATGAGACCTCTCTGGCATTTGCGGTCTCTCCCTGGCCTTGTTAACATGGCCTGCTCTTTTTTTTGTTCTCAAATTTCACTCCTTCTCATGCTCCCTGCTATTAATGGTAAATGAACAAAGATAATCCGTATATTAAGGGAGATCCTGCATTTAAGGATAGAAGAAAATGCCAGGGTTTTGCTCGCTCTCACGGGGCTCTGGTTTGTTCCTTCCTTATAACCCTGTTTAAGTATTATCTCTGGAGGACTCCGTTTTTCCTTTTTCTCCCTTTTTTTTTTCTTTTTTTTTTAAATCTCCCTCTCTCATTGTGATGGCCACTGGTTCTGATTTAATATATGCTCTGGACAGCGACCTTGCGCCTTTCAGTTCTCCCCTATTCCACAGCGGGTAGCCATGGATTGCCTGCCCTCAGTCTTTAAGCACTGATATTATGAGGCTACACCACAAGAGGGCATCTGAGATTAATCCTTACATCTAATACCTTTGGGTTTTAGCCCTTATGCTCTGCGGGCCATGCTATTCTATGGCTCGTGGGATTACTATATGGAGGATTGTTTTTTCTAAAGGGCTGGTATAGCCAACCCCCCTGGATTATCTAGGGGTATTGTCAGACTATTAACGCTGAGAATAAGCTGTTCTACAGGAATGTTCTGATTATCGAGGGACAATTCTGTTCCTGATTTCTGCTTTGTGAGGGCGGGGTGGTTGGGGGAGGAACTTTTCAGTTTCCTGGACATCATGTACCATGTAAAATATGGAGGGGCAGGGGTTAGGGTCCACAGGGGTGTTTGGGGTGGGGGATCATGGGGGCAGCTGGGGGAATGGATCTAATGGGGGTAGAATTGGGGGGAGGGTAGAACAACCCAGCGCTTACTATGTTTGGAGCACTATAGATGGAGTATGCATATATATGTGTGTTTTGGAGGATCCTGAGCTGGCAACATGAGTGATGGATAGAAACATTCAATTTATTAGTTGGAATGTTAAGGAGGTGAGGCACAAGACCAAGCAGTATAAAATACTGAAGCATATAAGCCATTTAAAGGCAGAAATTGTGTTTTTGCAAGAGACACATTTGCTCATGGGGGAGGCTGAAAAGATGAGACGGCAACAAATTGGGCAGATGTTTGCAGCAGAAGGAATGACCCACACTAGAGGGGTCATGATCCTTCTACATAGGTCAGTTCCATTCAAACCTCTTCAGGATATATATCTGACCCTTCAGGCAGATTCCTGTTTGTAAAAGGTAGATTGCATACCCTGGACATTCTCCTGGGTGCTATCTACGGCCCCAATGTAGATTCACCTAGCTTTTTTGTCCAGATAATTAAAGTCCTAACTACCTTTTTGGACACTCATATGGTCATAGGGGGTGATTTCAATCTCGTTTTTGATCAGGCCCTTGACAGGTTGGGTCAATCCCGTCAAGGTCTTTCCCCGACACAAAGAGCCTTTAGGGATCTGATGGACTCCATTGGTCTTTGTGATATATGTCGTGTATTGCATCCCAATGTAAGGGAATACACTTTTGTTTCTCTGGTGCACACAGCCTCTTCTAGGATTGATTATATCCTTATTTCTCAAACCCTGTTACCAGAGGTTATATATTCTAGCATCGTCTCAGGGCCCTCTTCGGATCACTCTGTGGTCACCTGCCTAATAACCCTGGCCTCGTTGCCAAATAAAGGGGGCCTATGGAAGCTGAATAACCAAATTCTGAAGAAGCCAAAGACAGTTCAATACCTAGCATCCCAAATAGAGCAGTTTAGTGCTTCTAATTCTAACCCTACGGGGAAGCAGGACATGATATGGGGTACCTGTAAGGTGTATCTAAGGGGGATTATAATTGGTTTAACATCAAAAAGGAAGAGGGAGAGGGCATCTCGGATTTCTAACCTTCTTTCCCAAATTAGGAGTATGGAGACTGTTCTTTCTCCTTCTTCCTCTGAGGCATTCAAACAAGATTTAATGAAACTGAGAGAAGCCTACTTAGCAATGTTAATGGAACAAGACGAATATGCAATTTTGAAAACAAATGCCGTGTATACTGATCAGGGCGAGAAGGTGGGTAAAATGCTAGCATTATGTATTAAGCAACAGGAATCCACCAGACTCATTCCTGCTATCCACTCTCTTAGTGATAATTCTCTTAAGGTCTCGCCCCCGGAGATAGCGGAGGAGTTTACAAAGTACTTCCAGGATTTATATGGCTCTATGGTTAATTCCCCATCTAAGGAAAGACTTTATTAATATCTGAGTGATTTACAGTTGCCAACCCTTACACAATCCCAGCAAATAATTCTGGAGTCTCCCATCTCTGAGGGCGAAACTGAAAGAGTAATCAAATCTCTCCCATCTGACAAGTCTCCGGACCCTGACGGGTTTACTTCCAATTTCTATGAAGCTTTCTCAAAGCAGCTGATTCCCATCTTGCTGCCGCTTTTCCAGGCTATTCTCTCAGGTAAAGTGTCTAATCCCTCTCTTTTTGAGGCCTTAATAGTCCTGTTGCCCATGCTGGATGGATCGCCAGATCAGGTGGCAAGCTATAGCCCCATCTCCCTACTTAACCAAGATATTAAAATCCTGGCAAAATTACTAGCCGACCGTGTGGAGGCAGTACTTCATTCTCTTATCAGGGCTGACCAGGTTGGTTTCATGAAAGGGAGATCATTGGTTGACCATCTGAGGACCCTGTGTCACGTCTTCTTGGCATCCAAGGATGCTCCTCCTCATCCAATGGTCTTGATCTCATTGGATGCCAAGAAGGCATTTGACAGGGTCCACTGGGAGTACCTATTTGTTATGATGGAAGCCTTTGGTTTCCCTAAGGAATTCCAAAATTGGGTGAGTTCTCTATACAAGTTCCCCTCTGCCAGAATCTCATGTAACGGGGTTATTTCTAACCCCTTTAAACTATATGTTGGGACTAGACAGGGGTGTCCCCTATCTCCTCTTCTCTTTAACATTGATTTAGAGCCACTTATCAGAAGGTTATCAGGAGCCCAGGGTATATTGGGTATCTCTCTCTCGGCGAACAGATGGTTAAAGTAGCAGCCTATGTAGATGACCTATTGTTGCAGATATTGCATCCACTCACATCTATTCCTGCTAACATAAAGCTTATAGAGGATTTCAGTAAGGTTTCAAATTATAAACTTAATGCAGGAAAGACGGTAGTTTTTCCTCTTAATCATAGGGTCTGTAAACAGGATATTACTGTGTTTGGACTCACCTGGAAATCTGATTATATTAAATAACTTGGACTTCTTTTAACAAGGAGCACTATGCGGCTCAGACAGCTAAATATTGATGCGCTAGTACGTAAAGTAGATCTTGACCTTCGTAGGTGGACCCTACTCCCCCTCTCTCTATGGGGCAGAATAAATCTAATAAAAATGAATGTTTTCCCTTGTCTGTTCTACCCTCTTAACATGTTGAACGTATGGCTTCCCTTGTCCTGGGTCAAAAAAGTACATGGCATGATTTCCGCTTTTATATGGGGGGATAAGAAGGCCAGAATGGCATTTCATATGTTAGCGGCCCTGAAGGCCAAAGGAGGTTTAAGACTTCCCCATATCGGGCAATACTATTGGGCCAGCCAGGCCAATAAATATCTCAGATGGCTGACAGTGGACCAGCTCTCCATGGTTGTTACATATATTCCGACTTGGTTAGCTGTAGAATCTGCTTCCATTAAAAAACATGGTCTCTCTTCTCTGCTGTGTTGTTATATACTAAAATTGGTTCTCTACCAAAGTCTCTACATAGTTCCCCTATAGCCGTCTCTATCAGGGTTCATACTCAGTTGTGCGCATTTCTAAGATATATGAATCTCAACGATTTATCACAACCTGTAATAGGCAGTCCCAATTTTTTATTAGAGGATAAGCCTCTTCCAACCACGTGGCTTTCTCAGATATGAAATTGCTGTTTAGAGGAGTTTGTGTCACCTAATAGTCAATGATATTCTTCAGCTGATATTATGTGTAAGTTCTCGATACCTCGTGCAAATATTTTCAAAATTTTCCAGTTTCGTCACCTCTTGGTTAAGGTAATGGGCTTGATGCCCCCACCTCCTAATTTCAATTTTCAGACTACCTTAACAGAGTTGGCAGGTCTGCCTCATGCCGTATCCAAAATATATAGTGTTCTCTTCACCTGGGCCTACCCTGATAATTATGCTCCCGTCTCCTTTTGGGCCTCTTTCTTTCAGGGTAAAGATCTGGATTGGTCTCTCCTGTGGCAGAGCTGCCATAAATTCCTTAAGCAGGACAGACTTAGGCTAATGCAGTTTAAGATTCTGCATAATATCTACTACTCACTGCAGAAACTTGCTAGGCTTGGTCTTGTGTCCTCCCCCCTTTGTACAAGATGTCAATCTCAAGAAGGAGATCTTCATATTTTCTGGAGCTGTTCTAAAATTGTTCCACTCTGGACTGCGATTAAACAGCGTGTTGACCCTCTGTTGGGGCTCTCAGACCTCTTCACCGTCAAAATTTGCCTTCTTTGGGATTTCTCTTCCATCTCGGTGGTGAACAGGAAGCATTATATAGCCCTGATGTCGATGTCTGTTAAAAAGGTGGTTTTAAGACATTGGAGGGATACGGAGGTACCAACATATGTCGAATGGCTACAGGAGTTACTTGCAAATCTCAGAACTGAAAGGACTATTGCCAGTTTACTTAACAAACTTAAGTAGTTTGATAAAATTTGGGGACCACTACAGGCTCTCTATGCACTTCAAGGTTAAGCACTAATAGGTTACATTCATAGGTATAGTGCTAGAGATGTAAAACGGCACTAGGTTGTTTGGGGTGAGAGTGGGGTAGAGTGGATGGGAGGGCAGGGGGATAGCGAATCACTTTATACTCTATACCCGATGTATGTGGACATTTCATCCATTGTTATGATTCGCTCTTTGTACTAGAAAACTAATACAATTTGAATGGAAAAAAAAAGAAGAACATTATGTTACTGGAGGGGTGCGGTGCAGGACAACAAAGATGATCCGGGGGCTAGGGAACTTACCCTATGAAAGCAGGCTGAGGGAGTTAAAGATGTACTCCTGGAGGAGAAGATGGCTAGGGGGGACAAAATTTAAACCTTCAAGTACGTGAAAGGAATAAATAAGATGGTCATGGAGGAGCTTTTCAAATTGGGGGGAAGGGACACTCGAGGGCATGATCTGAGACTGGAAGGGGGACGCTTCTGGGGGAAATGAGGAGACACTTTTTTATGGAGAGTGTGATGTCTGTGTGGAACATATTGCCAGAGGAAGTGGTATCCTGTAGAACAGTGGGCTGCTTCAAAAGGGGATGGGACAGGGTAAGATGGGAGGGGAAGGGGAAGGAGGGGTAGCTGCAATATAATGGCTGTTAGCTGCACAATCGAGCAGACTTGATAGACCATAAGGCCTTTATCTGCTGGCAATTTCATATGTTTGTAACAAACTGCATAAAATTTGCAGCAATTGCCAGATTCAGTAGCCACCCTAAACTTCACCATGTCCAGAATGGAATTAAAGCTACAGCAGGAAATCAAAATAATTAACAAATTATAGAGCAGACACTCTCAATTAGAAGACACAGTGAGCTCACTATTAAAGGAAGTTAAAACCATACCTAAAAAGTAAGAACAGCTAGAACTTAAAGTGGATGATCAGGAGAATTGCTCCAGGAGAAAGAACATTAAGAATTTTGGACTTCTCCTGGAACAGGAAAAAGATAATCTACTTTCAGTCATAATTAAAGACCTTTGTCTTTCCCCATTGGGATCTGGAACAGGACTTCCCATTATTGACAGAGCACACCAGTAAACACAGGTTTACACAAGATCCAATTTCTAACAGAATATTTACAAATAAATGAAGATTCCAGCTATTTTTCTCTCCCTCAATGCCACCAAAGCTTTCAATATGTTAGAACAGTGATATTTATTTGAGTCCCTGAGGTTCTACAGTATCTCAGAAAAATGTGTAGGCTATATTATGGTAACATGCAAAGAACCAGTAGCTAAACTAAAAATAAACAACAAATACTCAGAATATTTTGCACTCAAAGGTGGAGTTAGACAGGAATGTCCCCTGTCACCATCCTTATTCATATTAGCATTAGAACAGCTTAATCTAGTTCATGGTCAGTTGGCATTCATCTGTATCCCCCCCTCACCTGGGTCATGCCTGAAAATAGGCAGGATTTGTCTAGTGCACTTACCCGGTCAACAAAAAATAAATAAAACAATAAATGAATAAATAGAATTAGTTTTAAATGAGATCAGAGCAAACAGAAATATGAAAGGTATACAAATAGGGAAACAAGAAACAAAAATAAATGCTTATGCAGATGATTTGTTACTTACTTTACAAAATTCGGAAGGTTATTTAGCAGAAATTAAAAAAATCATATTAAGACTTTCAAAAGTGGCAGGATACAAAATAAATGAGAATAAATCAGAAATGTTAACTTTTGGTCTCATACAAACAGAAAAATTATAGGAAAACTTTCAAGCAAAATTTCAAACTAAATCAAAGGGATGAAATACTTAGGGATATATATCATGATCAGAATGGACAATTATTACACCTTGAACCATTGTACATTGCTGATATCCCTTAGAGACAAATTATTAGGTTGAAGTAAAATTCCCCTATCTCTTTGGGGAAAAATACAAATAATTAAGATGTTGGCCATCCCCTATTTATCATACAGATTACAAACAATAATTATACCTGTTCCTGCAGTATGGTTTAAGAAAATCAATAAACTGTTCTCAAAATTCATTTGGAACCATAATCAACCTAGGATCACCTGGAATAAATTCTGCTTACCCAAGGGGCAGGTAGGGATGGCATGAGCAGACATATAGATCCAATACATGGCCTATATAACCAAACTAGGAATAAGGTGGGTCTTATGCAGAACGGGGGCATACGGAAGAGCTCAATACGATAATTAAAGGAATAGTATAAGAGAATATTGATATTAAATCTATTTTACATACAGCAAACAAGCACAACACATTTACATGTACCATAGTTAAGAATATAAGTCATACAATACATCAGTGTTTCAACAAAACTCATTGGGATATAAATTGCTCATCATAAATAAAATATGGGAAAATCCCAACTATAAATTGTATGGAAAGATATTAAAAAACAAAATATGGGAATCAAAAGGAATTTTAAGATGGCAAGACTTTCTGAAGCAAGGAAGCCGAATGGAATGGGGCAATTCAAAACAAAATATGATTTAGGGAATACTCACAAATTTATTTTTACAAATTGTGCAGTCTATATAAAAATGATTATAAAAGATGGGAAAGTGCTCCAAACAATAAAGAAAAGGAAAAAGAATTGTGTTTTATTCTAAGTACTGACCCCCAAAAAAGTTTTTCCTTGGTTGGTAAGTCAATTAAATAAATTGGTGACAGTAATTTATGCAAAAAACATACAAAAATGGGAGTTAGAGCTTAAATGGTTATAGACAGAAACACAATGGCTACTGGCCTGTGGCTATATTCAAGACTACGAGCTTTACAGAGACAAAACAATTGAATTTAAGATTTTTAGCGGAGCACATTTAACCCTGTTCAGATTAAACAAACTGAACCCTGCCATATCCACAGTCTGTTGGCTCTGTGAAGCTCAAGCAGCAGACACACTACATTAATTATGGGATTGTAAACTGTATAGCACTTGGTGGTCCCAGATTTTTGGAATACTTAACCAAAGTAAGTATATGACCTTCTGGTAAGGTAACAGCATGATGCCTAGGTCCCCAGCCTCCAATCTCCACTGAAATAACACCAGCCTATGGAACAGGAATGGGGAAATTGTTTAACCAGGATAGGCACACTAAGCCAAAACTTGTTTCTAGGTGCAACCTGGGAGCATAAGAAAGTTAAATGAATTGCCATGGGTCACAAGGTATACAAGTGGGGTCTGAACCAATTAAAAAATATTAGCCTTGGGAACTATCTCCAAAAAAAGGTTAATACTTGACATATGGAATGCTCAACAAGTTCCAGAATTTGACGAGAGGAAGTGGTGGGTTATTTTTAAAGAATCAATGATGCATGAAAAAGTTATAGTGGGACATATTGGAGGATGAACAAGATCTCCTAGGTCTAAGATGATGAACACTAGAAGATAACTTACCACCTATATTAAGATTATGAATAAAAAGGGAAAGTACCCCAGATGTAATGCACTATGAAATGTTAGAAATGGACCATTTATGTAATAATATTACCTCTGTTAGTTCACAAAAGGCACAATGGAGTTCAAGGTAACATGGTTGTAAATGAAAGAATTGTGTGTAAAAGGAATATGTAAGATAATTACTGAAAAAATTAAAATAAAATATGATTAAAAAATATGCAAGTGGGGACTGTAGGATTCAGACCCAGGTCTCCAGGTTTGCAGCTCAGTGCCCTAAACCACAGTACTATAATGCCTATATCTCAGCAATGGTCTCAAGGTAATCTTTATCTCCTGACAAAGCATCACAGTTGAAGAAGCAAAGTACCAGTGTTGTTAAGCAACTGCCTCATTCAGCTTATGTGAGCCTTATATAAAATAAATTTGATTTTGCAGTCGTCAGTATTTTGCATTCATACCTGGAGTGTATCAGTTTTTGTTTTTGCCTTATCTCTGTCTCTTCCTATAGGGAGCCCATCAGGAGGGGAAGTCATGGTCCTCCTAGACCAGGAAGCTAAGGGAAGTGCAGGGGGAAGGGGGTTGTAGGTGATTAGTGAGTCCTAGGACAGATATGGGGTACATCCCCACAGTGGCCACAGAGGCAGAAAAAATAATTGAAAAATAAAAAATAAAAAAATTTACAATCTAAAATAGCAGATATTGGCCCAGATATGCAAAACATAACACAGTGCGCAAACCAAGAGTATGGCATTAGCGCAGGAACAGCATGGAGCTGTGATATTCAAAGGACTGGTTAGCGCATGCTAACGGCAATAGCACGGGGGTGAACAGATAATGTATGCAAGGGGCAAAGCGAGGGAGCAGGAACCAGCATACACGCGCTATGTGATATTCAAAACCATAGCGCTGCGCTATGACACATAGTGCGACATGTAACGAGGCACTAGCTTCCGCCTACTATAAAAGGCTGGTCTCATCCCAGGGCAAACCATAGAGGGGGAAGGACCACACCAGAAAGTGGAAATGGCAGCAGTGATGCTGCCATTGATGGCAGCAGTAGTGGAGGAGGAGAAGGAGGAGGAGAGGGAGCAGAGCCAACATGGGGCTGCAACGCAGGCCAAGGAGACAGTATGCTGCACACAGGTGGTACTGGCCCAGGGTCTCCTTCGAGACCCTGCCAGATGAGCACATCACTGGCCGGTACAGGATGAACAGGGGTATGTTGAGGCAGTTAAGTGATCTCCTGCATGAGCAGCTGCACCCAACACCAGACGCAGCCATACAATGACAGTTGAGAAGAAGATGACAGCAGTGATGTGCTTCCTAGCCACAGGGATGTTCCAACGACCAATGAGGGACACCATGGGGGTATCGCAGTCTGCCACCTCACGCCTCCTAACCCAGTTCCTTGAAGCTTTCCTGCCACTCGCTGGTGAGTTCATAGTATTTCCCAGAATGGCAGCAGAGAGCAGAGAAACCATGCTGCAATTTCATCGAGTTGTGCACCTACCAGCGGTACTTGGTGCCATTGACTGCACCCATGTCCCCATTTGTGCACCACCTGGTGATGGCAGTGAGGTGTATGTCAACAGGAAGAGGTACCACTCCATCAATTGCCAGGTGGTGTGTGATGCAACTGGACACATCAGCAATGTCTATGCGCAGTACCCCAGCAGTGCCCATGATGCCGTCATCTGGCACCAGTCCCAGCTGTGCTTGGCCTTTGAGGAGGGCAGGATACCCTGTGGTTACCTAGTTGGTGAGTAGCAGCAAACAAGGCACACACACACCACAGCAGGGTTGGGGATAGGCAGGAGAAGGCAAGGAAGGGGCCTGGGATAGCAACACAGGTGGTGCAATACAGCAATGGGCAGACAGCAGAACAACACTAACAGGTGCAAATCTGTCAACAGAGGACAGAGCCTATCCCCTGTGACCCTGGTTGCTGACACCAGTACCCTGGCCAACCACAGTGGCCAATGAGATGTACAATGAGGCACATGCCGCCACCAAAAACATCATAGAGAGAGTGTTTGGCCATATACCGATGCCACAGTGACTCCCCCATGGCGAAGACCACCACAGCGACAGGAATCGGCCAAAATCCACCTGTCACTGTGATGGTCTCCACACAGCCAGGGGAATGCCTCGCAGGGTGTTTCACCCCACCTCCAGTCCAACTCTAACTCAGAGTTGGAATCCTAGAGACCCTGGGGTGTGGAGGCAGAGCCCCCCTCATGGGGGGGTTTGGTGGCAGAGCCCCCTGGTGAAAACAGAAGGCATCCCTGACACTGCATTGCCAACAATCAGCAAGGCGGCTGTCACTTTTGGGGATGTCTCTGGAGCCACTATTGCTGTGGCATGGTAAAACCATGTTTTGCATATTGAAGATGCGCTTCCAATGCCTAGACACATCAGGCGTTGCCCTGCAGTATAGGCCTCAGAAGGTATGCCTTATCTTTCTAGCCTGTTGTATGCTGCACAACATGGCAACTGTGGGATACAGGCACCTGAACCTGAGGGACAGGACAACAGTGACCCAGAGCCAGCCGTCAGGGGGATAGTGGAGCAACTCGAGAGGAGTGATCCTCATTTGGCCAGCAGTGCCCTGGAGCACAGGGCTGCCATTATCGGGACACTGTCACAGGCCAGAGGGTGAGTACACACAGCACAGCAACAGGAAACAGTACAATGGTAAACAGTTTATTATGTACAGACAACCACAACAGTGCTGACAACCAACAAAGCATGTGCACAACATGGTGGTACAGTACTAAATGCATGTGTGATGGCAATGTGATGGGTGGGTTGTGCAGGACACACATGTGATGAGGACACACAGCCATGGTACAGTGATGCGGGTGATTCCTGATGTGTGGCAGCAGTGTGGGAAGTGACACCAAGGCTGTGCATGTGTAAATATGCCAGTGATGGTGTGTGTGTGTGCACGTGTGACAGCGTGAGTGCAAGTGTGTGGGCATGTTAGTGTGTACAAGTGAGTGTCAACAGTGCACATGTGCATGGTGGCCATGTGTATCTCTGGTGGCTACCACCACGCACACAGTGCACACCACGCGTGTGGGACACAGAGCCAGGGGTGCTCTGAGCTGAGGACACAGCAGGGGAGGACCACGGTGAGGCTGGGAGGGCAGGCCGCCTGTGCCCCCACTGACCAGCAGAGTGGGACAGGGCAGCCAGATGCCCACGGCAGTGCTGGGTGCCTGCCGATGTGCATGATGCAGTGGTGCTCATGCCAGTGTGAGTCATGCAGCCGCATGTGGCCTGCCTGTGGGCCCCAGTACCATGGGCGCTGACCCCCATGCACAGCCTGCTGCCCTCCGTGCACCCCATGCAGCACTGTGGTGAGGTCAACCACCACTGCTGTGAGCCCAGCAAAGCCATGGTTAAGTGTGGCAACCATGCGGCCCAACCTGTCCTCAGCCTACTGTTCTGCCCATGCAAATCCCAGGGACAGTGACTCCCGCATCTGTGAGAGCTCATGTCTGAGCTCCCCCTGCAGGCCATGCAGGCCATCTAGGCCTCCTGCTGGGATGTGAGGGCAGCCTGGAGCAGAGTGTGAGCCCCTGGGGCATCTGGCTCCATGGCCGCGGTACCCTCAATGGCAGCTGGTGCTGGTACCTGCAGCTCACCATGGTGGGGATGCTGTTGCACCAGCGGAATGTCCTGCTGCTACAGGGCATCGGTGGTGAGCTATGTCCCCTGTGGGACCTGCACCCCTACCCATGGAGGGCACTGCATGTCCAGTGGGGCACACACAGCCCCCACAAGACCAACCACCTGCTGCACAGGTACACCCATGCTGCCATTGCTACCCACCCCCCAGCACCCGTGATGTGGACTGCAGCCTGCACCACCTCTGTGCCCCCTCCACAGGCCCCTCCTCAGGCAGGATGTAACCCCCTCCAGCACATCTGACTCCATGTTGCTGGTGACCATCAGCAGGATCACTTACCCACCACTGAGATCCTCCACCTGGGCATCCTCCAGGGCTGCACTGTAGTCAAGGTTCCTGCCACAATTGGAGCCTCCCCAGCAGGTGTACCCCATGTCCAAATGAGTGCCACACATGGTGTGTGGCCGAGGGTCCACTACCGGCACCCAGTCCAGAGGTCGAAGGCAGGTTCTCTTCCTCCTCCTCCTCCTCCTCCTCCTCCTCTGCTTCCAGTTCCATGGCAGCCATTGCAGCCTGGTCCTGGCATGCTGCAGGCCTTGCACACACCGCTGTGAAAGAAGACGGGACAGAGTCACTGACCGGTACTTGCACAGTGTGCCTCAACCATCACCAGTACATGCACACCCTAGGATACGTGCCACTCGCCACAGACATGTACTCCACACACAGCAACCCCACAGACATAGACCATGGCCACATGCACACACCCACACCACAGTGCACATGCCCCAGTCTGTGAGCTGTGATGGCAGCCTTGGCGGGTAGTGTTTGCATGAAAACCCACCCCATGTGTACAGTGGGCACAGCAGAGCATCCCCCACAGTGCACTCCAGGCATGATGGCAACACCAACACCCAGGAAGCTGAGAAAGAGACTAGGGCTCTTGTACCGGATAAACCGCTTTCTAACTGCGGATACAAAAAAACAGCTCGTACAGTCCACCTTCATCTCCCTGTTAGACTACACTGATTTTACCTACAGCCATTGCAACGCCTTATACCTGGGTAAGCTGGACATCCTGTATCACAGAGGACTGTGCTTCATTACCAGCCTCCCCTCCTCTACCCATCACTGTTCCCTGTGTGCTGCTGTAGGCTGGACCTCTTTACAATTCAGATGAAAAAGAAACATGGCCATATGGACTCTGAAAGCATTAGCTGTAAAAACTACCACACTATATCTCTGATTTTCTGCCCTTAAGCGAAGTACGAAAATACGCCCTAAGGAGCTGCTTCTTTATCAATCTGAATATCCCCAGGGTCCACACATGATATGGGACTGCGGCCATAAGTTACTCACTACCGTCGCTTTGGAATGAAACTCAGAAAATCTTGAAGCTAAGAAACCCAGTAACTATTGCAGTGTTCAAGTCCTTATACGCAAAGTTAATTAGAGATAAATGTCACTGCTTCCATTGATCTTTATTTATTTATTTAGCTTTTGTTGACCGGATAAGTGCACTAGACAAATCCTGCCTATTTTCAGGCATGACCCGGGGGAGGGGGATACAGATGAATGCCAACTGACCTTGAACCAGATTAAGCTGTTGGTGGTATTTTTAGTGAATGAGGGAAATTTGGCCAGGACACTGGGGAAATTCCCCTACTCTTTTCGATAAGTGCCATGGGATCTTTAACATCCACCTGAACTACCACCAATCCAGGCAGATGGGACCTCGGTTTAACGTCTCATCCGAAAGATGGCACCTCGGAAATGCAGCACCCCTCTCATGATGCATTACAGTGTCAGTACTGGGATATTAACCCAAGTGCCAGATGTGGGAACTGAACCCACAGCCCTCTGATCTCCCGGCCTCAGAGGCGAGTGTGCTACCTACTGAGCCACTGACACTGCTTGTTCTTCTACAGCTTCTGTATCACCTACGCCTGTACTGCACTGCCACCTCACATACCCCTTTTTCTTTCCCACACCTTTGCCTCACCCTCCCTTCCATCATCTTACTCTTGCCCTGATTCTCCTCTCCATGGGCCACTGAAAAGTTCTCCAAGTATAGCTGCCACATGATCCAAGTATATCTGTGGTGGTGCCTCCGAAACCTTTATCTGAAATTCACCTGAGCGGCTCACGCGCCCCTAGCTCCAAGTTCCTCCAGGAGTCTGGATTGGAAGTCGCCTGTTGACTCTGGGCTGCTGACACCTCCCTGTGCCATAACCAGATTTTTTGTTAATCTCTCTACCTCTGTAAGCCACGAACCCCCTTGCTCCACAACAAAAATGTAATGCTTGCGAGCTGGGCTGCCAGCGCCTCCTGGTGCCATAACTGGTCATCTCTAATCCTTTCCATTTCTGTAAGCTATGTACCCTTTGCTTTGCTCCATAACAACAACCTAAGTTTGTGAACTGGGCAGCCGGCACTTTCTGGTGCCATAGCCAGTCTTCATTAATTCTCTCCACTTCAGTGAGCTACGTACCTCTTTGCCCTATATCAAGAACCTAAGGCTGTGAGCTGCTTTTGTCATTTGCCCCCTCTTCCATTGCAGCAGCACCGACTTGAGGTACCTACAATTAATGCTTAACAAAAACCCCTTCGTCCCTGTACTGAACATACCTTCAAACTGGGCTCCCTGTACTGAATATACCTTCAAAGATAGAATAGATATTCAGTTTGCCTGCTCCACTGAACACACTTATTACTGTTTTACAATTCGTTCTTTTACCTATCTTTCAACTGTGTTTTAATGTTTGTATCCTTGCCAATTATGTTATTCTGTCTTTTGACCATGTGTAATGCAGGTCCACCTTGTAAATGAGCTTGTTCAATGGTGTCTGCCTGAATAAATAAAGATTTGATTGATTGATTGACCGATTGAGTAATTCCATGCAGGGTGCTCACATGTCCTGGGTGGTGTTAGTGGTGCCTCACAACCTCCACCAAGCACACCGTCAATGGCAACTAGGTGAAGGATGGATGCCACCACAGCCATGAGTGGGTCCTCCTGCCACTGTTGTATGGATTGTGGGCCACCTGCAGTCTGCAGTCTATCATGGAACTGCTCTGCCTCCTCCTCCTTGGCTCAGCGCAGCAGGTCACTCCAGCCTTGCGCACTGCATCAGTCATCTGGCCACGTCCGCCGACAGCATTCACCCCTGCCGTCACCTCATCCCACATAGAAACATAGAAGCTGACAGCAGATAAGGACCACAAGGCCCATCCAGTCTGCTCATTTCTTTTTCTACTTTATAAATGTGCCATCGGCATGTGCTCTGTCAATGGCCTATTTATTCATACTCATCTGTATTGCTCCCTTATACCTATCCCATGCCTGTTTAAAGCCCTGCACTGTATTCATATTCACCACTTCCTGAGATAGGCCGTTCCTTGCATCCACCACCCTTTCTGTGAAAAAGAACTTCCTCACATTACCCCGTAATCGGCTTCCCTCTAATCTCATGCTGTGTCCTCTTGTTCTGCTATTTTTCTTATATTGAAACATGTTAGACTCTTTCACCTTGTTAATGCCCTTAAGGTGTTGGAATGTTTTGATCATATCACCTCTCTCCCTCCTTTGCTCTAGGGTATACATATTGAGCTCCATTTATCTGTCCTCATATGTTTTCTGATGCAGTCCCTGCACCATTTTGGTTGCCCTTCTCTGGACTGCCTCACTTTGGTTAATGTCCTTGTGAAGGTGTGGCCTCCAGTACTGCACGCAGTACTCCAGATGGGGCCTAACCAGTGTCTTGTAAAGAGGGATTATTATCTCCCTCTTCCGATTTGTGCTACACCTACTAATACACCCTAACATCCCCCTAACCTTACCTACTGCTTTAGAGGTCTGCTTGGATGATTTCAGGTCATCGGTGATGATGATGCCCAAGTCTCTTTCTTCCCTTGTGACTGCCAGCAACTCCCCTCCCAGCCTATAGGTGGCTTCAGGGTTTCTCTTCCCTATGTTCGTGATCTTGCACTTCTTTGCATTAAACCCTAGTTGCCACTTTTCCGACCATTTTGCAAGTTTATCCAGATCTCTTCTCATTCTGCCCATCCCATCTGGATCATCTACTCTGTTGCAGATCTTGGTGTCATCTGCAAACAGACAAACCCTACCCTTCAGTCCATCTGCAATGTCACTGATGAAGATATTGAAGAAGACTGGCCGCAGGACTGATCTCTGAGGTACCCCACTTGTGACTTGCATTTCTTCTGACTGTATAATATTTACCACCACTCTCTGTTTTCTGCCTGCCAACCAGTTTGCCACCCAGTTGACCAACGTCTGACCCACCCTGAGCCTACAATGCTTATTAATCAATCTTCTATGTGGAATAGTATTGAAAGCTTTGCTGAAGTCAAGGTAGGCAACATCAACTGCTCCCCCTTGGTCCACCACTCTGGATACCCAGTCAAAGAAATCTATGAGATTAGTTTGACAGGACCTTCCTTTTGTAAACCCATGCAGTCTTGGAACCTGTGCTCCTATGTATTCCAGGTGTTGCACTATCCTTTCCTTAAGAAGTGCCTCCATAATCTTGCCCACTACTGAGGTAAGACTGACTGGACTGTAGTTCCCTGCCTCCTCCCTTCTACCAGTCTTGTGGAGTGGGATCACATGAGCCCTTCTCCAGTCTTCTGGGACCTCCACTGTGCTCAGAGACTCACTAAACAGTTCTGATAATGGCTCTGCTAGTTCTACCCTTAGCTCCTTTAGTACCCTGGGATGTATGCCATCACGTCCCATTGCCTTGTCAACCCTGAGCTCATTGAGCTCTTGTAGGATCCTTTCTTTTGTGAAGGGACTAGTGCTCACCTCCCTCCCCCCTGTGTCCATGGTGCTGAGCTGGGGGCCCTGCCCTACCTTATCTTCAGTAAATATTGAGCAGAAGTATCTATTTAGGATAAATGCTTTTACATGGTCCTTCTCCTCACACACCCCCTTTTCTCCTTTGATCTTAGCAATACCCTCGTTGGACTTTCTCCTTTCACTAATGTATCTATAGAAATTCTTGTCACGTTCTTTTACTGTTCGTGCTAGTGTTTCCCAGGTTTGGGCCTTTGCTTGCCTTACTGCCTTCCCTGCTTCCCTTATGGAAGTTTGGTATGCCTCCCTATCTTCATCCTGCCGTGTTCCCTTATATTTCTTGAAGGCCAGCCTTTTGGCTCTGACCTTTTCTGCTACTGTTTTTGAGAATCAAAGTGGTTTCCTTCTTCTTTTGCACTTCCTTTTCTCTCTAACACAATGGGATGTTGCTTCAAGTATTGCATCCTTAATGCTTTCCCACTTTGTCTATACCCCCTCACCTGTATTTCTTTTTGCCAGGGCAAGCTTAACTCTGTTGGTCACCTTATCAAAGTCAGCTCCTCTGAAGTCCCATATTTTTGCCTTGTAATGGGATGATTTAATTGTAGTGGCCAAATTGAACCAAACCATGTGATGGTCACTGGCCCCCAGGTGACCTTCTACCTGGAGATCTGTGATCCTTTCCCTGTCAGTTAGCACTAGATCTAGGTTAGCCCTGTCTCTTGTGGATTGTTGTACCAGTTGTTTGAGGCCCTCCCCCTGCAGGGAATCCACCATGTGTCTAATTCTGGCAGATGTTCCTGCTAGTATTAACTAATCTGTATCTGGCATGTTGAAGTCTCCCATTATCAGAACCTCCCTTTAGCTGTCATGTTTTGTGTATCTTCTAACAGTAATGTGTCTGTGTCCTCCCCCTGGTCTGTGGGCCTTTAGACAACCCCAGTTCTTATGGCTGTCCCATTTCCTGTTTCCAGGGTGACCCACAGTTATTCTGGCTCCTTATGCGTATTCTGAATTTCTGTAGCTTTGATATTTTCATTGACATACAGGGCCACTCCACCCCCCCTTTTTGCACCTCAGTCTCTTCTGAAAAGTACATGGCCAGGTACTGAAGTCATCTAAGTGTAGTTACTGGTAAACCACGTCTCGCTAATTGCTACTATGTCCAGTTTAGCCTCTGTCATTATTGCCTGCAGGTCTGGGATCTTGTTTCCCAGACTGTGAGCATTTGTGTAAATGATTTTCCATTGGCCAGATTTTGGTGTGTTAGGTTTCTGGCATACCACCGTGTCCATCACCTTGTGGCACCACAGCACCTGCTCCCTCTCCTTGACACCATGCATCAGCATCTTCAGCTCATCCTGGGAGAAGCGATGTGCCCATATGCATTCAGTTCATGCTGCACTACCTATGGGAGAGATGTAGAGGGATATGTGTCACCAGCTGTGGCGTGCCTGTGATGCATGGCACACGCAAAACACTATGTGCATGCCACCCCCAATGCCTGCACTGTCTAACTGGTAGTGGCATGGTGACAGCCCAGGCCAGCATGTGCGTGTACAGTGCACACAACCACTGTGTACTGTGGCCACCCCTGAGTGCACTGTGCCACTGCATGTCTGACGGCATACACCGTGGACACACTGCACACACTGGACCCCACTTGGGCAACACACGGCCTGTTTCACCAGCACCCATACCATTTATGTGTTCCCCAGTATGAGGGGCATCCCAACGGTCACCACCGGGCATTGCACTGTACCCCATCGGCCTCCCAGGGGACATGTGCATTGCACACAGGGCGTGTGCTACACATCCAGACAGTACAGACCACATGGTGCTGTCATTGTCACTATGGGATCCATACAGTCCTGAACCTGTGACCCCTTGGCTGTGGCTGTGTACCACCATCAGAGGGTCTGTGACCCTCCACATCTCTCATTCTGAGTGTCGAACTCGAGTCAATGAACCCCATGTTGGTGTGACACTGTTGCGAGGCATGCCTGAAGGCCAAGGTGCCTCCCCTGGCCTGGTGACTGGCAACCACAGTGTGCAGGCAGTGCACGCATGTCAGTGGCTGATGCTGGTGCATGGGCATGGCACAGGGCCCAGTCAGATGAACAGCTGGAAAAATGGCCTTTTTCACCATTATGCAGCACCGTGATGGCCTGTGGGCCTGCATTTGGCAGCCCTGTCCCCGGCTTGTACCGTTGCAGACTGCAGGTGCACAGTGTGTATGCCCCGGCCTGGTGACGGACCTGTGTCATACCGCCAGGCCTTCGGCTGCTATACAGACCTGCCTCTCGCTGCTTTGCCTCCTGTGACATGGCTCTGTCTGATGTGCCTGTTCGCCTGTAGCATCTGATGAGTGCTTCAATCCCACAACACAACACCGGTGGAGCACTGCTTCCCTTTGTATAGCTCAGCTGGGCAATCTAGCCTGTTACGCATGCAAATGATCAGATAATGATATGCTAATCACTCTGCATACACAAGTGCCCTGATTTACATGTGCTGGTTGAATATGAGCCTGAATTGCACCGGGCAATCAGCTTAGCACCATGCAAACATTAGCGCTAGGCTATGTGGTGTCCACTGCCACGCTGTGCCATTAGCACAGCACTATGTGGCACAGTGCGACCTCCACACATGTTCATGTGGCCCCTGTGCTGTGCTAGCATCCCAGTGTAGCGTGATATAACGCAGCGCTATGTGCATGCATGGCAATGTGGCTCCAGGGTCGTGATGAGGTCATGCATGCACAGCGCTGCCACTTCTGGGTAGCACCGCACTATGTCATGTGATAGCATGGTGCTACTGCACTGCTTGCTGGAGGGACCAGGGTGTGACATAGGCTGTGTATTACAACAGGTGGCAGGGTACCAGGGGTGCATGTTCAATGTCTGGGAGGCGGAGGCAACATGCAGTGGTGCACAGGGACAAGTGCTGGGGGGATGTGGAGTCAGCCCACCTGGTGCAGCTTATGCAGCAGAGGCACAGATACCTCTTTGGGGAGGTCAGGGAGGGTGACCTCCCATGACAGCAGGTGTGGGCATCCTTTGCCAGATGACTGTTGGAGCAGAGAAGTGCCACCACAGGTACATGGACCTGAGCCCCCACCAAAGGAGACAACTGGAGGCAGACAAGTGCATGGTGCATGAGGGCACTGTGCCAGTGCCAGATAAGTGCCTGTGCATGATGCACACATCTGCCACGTGTGTCATGGTCTGCTTGTGTGTGCATGCATGTGCGTGCGTGTGTGTGTGTGTGTGTGCATGTGTATGTGCACAGGTGTGTGCACAGGTGTGCTGGTGTGCAGGGTGGTAGATCGCATGTGGCACTGGTTGTGGGGCATCCAGTATGTGCACCTTGGAGGGGCACTGTGGTCTGGGGGGGTGGGGGGAACACTGCAGTCCTTCCATACATGGCCCTGACACATGGCCATGGTGTGTGTGGCAGATCTGATCATTGTGGATGGTGGGACATGCTACAGGACACTCCTTCAGCCAACACCAGTGTGGTGCAGGGGTGCTGTCACCTGGGCACCGGACAGCCTACATGGCTGTGTGTGCTTCCTGTCGCTGTGCACATGCATCTGCCAGAGTTGCACCACTGTGCCAACATGTCTACATGCCCTGTGTACCTGGTGCATGCTACATGGGATATGGGGTCCACTGTGTGGGTGTCTTCTGCCTGCTTTCACTGTCACTGGGCTGGCCTGCATGTACTGTGTCATGGGGGTGGGTGTGTATCTTGCTGTGGCACTCGTGGTACATGCTGTGCGGTGTGCTTATGCTGCTGTTATCTCTATCCACTGTAGAGCAGATCATGCAGCCCAGCACAGGGAGGGGGGGCCAGGAGCTGTCCAAGACCACATCTGGAGGCAGCCCAAGGGAGCCGGCCATGCCTCAATGGGCACAGGAGAGTAGCCCCGAGGACAAGGACCTATTGTGTGAGTACATCTCTTTCTTCATTTGTGCTGTGCCTCTGTTCTGTGTTGTACCTTCACTAGGCTGCCATTGACTGTGCTGGCGGTTTGGCCCCCATTGGCTTCACGCCATTGCTGCTGCGGCTTTGTGCTGTGTTCTGCAACACTGTTTCATGGTGCTGCCATTGTCTGGCTGTCTGGATGCCATGTCCTGTGGCAGGGGGCAGTTTGTGCCAGTGTCGGCATGTTTGGCTGGCATTGCCATGCTGTCCACATTCACTGCTGGCCATGTTCAGCTGGTCACCTGCTGTGTGGGTGTTCTGGCTGCAGGCCACTGCACACATTGCTGTACATGGGCCATGTGTGGCAGCATCTGTTGGTACACCCCTGCTGGTGTGTGCGCCCTTTGGGCTTGCGTCTCCTGCAGGTCGGTTTTGTCCTGGCTTGGGTTGGCCACTGTGCCTGAAATGTGCTCTCCTGCAACCCTGTTGTTTGCTGTTGCACTCTGCTGTCTGGTACATTGCTTTCTGACTGTGAGCAGCATGTCCCGATGTTTGGTCTCCCATGTGCATGTTGTTGTGTGGCCCACACCCACCACCATTCGGGGGGTCTGCCTGCGTGTCTGTACTGTCTCACTGCCTGCGGTGCTGGTGTGGGTGGTGCTGTCCATGCCTTGGTGTTGTTGGAGCCTGCGTCTCCATGTGTATGGGTGTTTGGGATGTTGCCTGTGTCTTCCAGGCCTGCCCTGTGAGCGATGGTCGGTTGTGCCTACCATTGTGTTCATCAGCACAACATGGACATGGCTGTCAGGACATGTTGTCCATCCCTTTATGGCCACCTATGGCCACAGTTTGCCTCCTGGCTGGATTCCCATCCTCACATACTCCCCCTTCCTCTTGTAGGCCCACTCCAATCCTCTTTGTGGGCAAGGCAGCCGGAGGTGTCAGAAGGCAGTGAGGACCTCCTGAGGCAGCTTGTGCACCAGCAGTGTGCCGTCATCGAGCAGCAGGCAGTGCTCATATCGGAGACGAGCAGGGTGGCTGCCGTACTGGAGGCACATCTGCCTGAACCTCCGGGATCCCAGCCATGATGCCTTCCTGTGGACATTGTTTACCTTAACCCCCCCTTTACTGGCCTGTGTTTACTATTACTGGCCTCTTACCCCATTGTTTGTGTCCACATCCCTGTCCACTCCCATTCCATTGCTTTACAGTTTGGTTTCTATTTCTGTGCCTCTGATTTCCATATTCCATTCACCTGTTGATGTAGTTGCCGTAGGTCATTTGCTGTAGTTTAGTCAGTTATGTAGTGGTAGTGTTCGCATTACTAGTAGTCATGGTAGTAGTAGTCATAGTAGTAGTATTAGCTGTAGTAGTTGTAGTAGTCATCGTAGTTCCTGTTGTATATAGTCGTTGTCATTGTAGTGGTGTTTGCTGTAGGTTTCCTTTTACGTGTTTGCATTATGTGTTTCATTACTTTGCTTTTGTACTGTTTTGTGTTGTTGTTCTGATGTTGTGTACATGTCTCCTTTACTGTGCATTTGTCACACTATACTTTTCTTTTACATATTTGCACTGTGTCCTATGTCATTATTGGGTACATGGCTTTTACAACAGGGTTGTTCTATTCTTTGGTTCTAACTTTGGGTCCTGGTGCCCTCTGGCCATTCCCCTGGCTGGGTGTGTATCAGTGTCTGGGTTCTGTACTGTTGTCTGCTCCTGGGCTCCCTTTCTTACCTGTGCTCGTTTGTCTGAGGTCCAGGGCATGGCAGCTCCATCTGCACTGTGTTCCTGTGGGTGTTTGCACTTCCTGGGTTGTATATTCAGTGCTGTCTTATTTGCTATATTCAGTGCTGTCCTGCTCCAGGGCAATGTTTGCACTGCACTGCCGGCCCAATTTGCATGACTTCCTTGGCATGCTATATTCAGCCGGTTTAGCACAGAGCTATTCCTTTTGAATATGGCGGGCTTTTTGGTTCAGGCAATGTTTGCACTTTGGGCAGGGCTAACCTAGCCCCGGGGCAAAGTTTTGAATATCTGGCCTATTGAATCATGAACAAGACACAGAACTATTTGGATAGTGGGAATACCTGAGGCGTGACATTTACAGACAGATTTAAACACTGCATTACAGTTTTCCTCAATTATTTGGGAGAGCAGAAGGAGAGTGGCACTTTAGAACTAGACCAAGCTCATCACACTTTAAGACAGAGACCAGACACTGGACAGCTACCAAGGGAGATAATAGCCAAGTTTATGAGATCAAGAGACAAAAGCACCTTATTGCAATCTGTGTATGAAAAGAAGTATATTGAACTGAAGGGTGCAATGATCTCTGTCTATCATGATATGATGAGATTGTCATTAGGCATAACAAGTTTGACAACATTAAAAGTCTGTTAGGAAACAAAAATTATGAACATATATAATTTGTCCTTCCATCTTAAAGAACTGCTGACACCATCTGGCCAAAAGTGCTACATTGCAGAATTAGAATAAGCATATCCATAGTAAATCTCATTCCAAAAAGTAGATTTCTATGTTACTTCATTTTAAAGTTATTGGCCATTTTGTAACCCTGATTTCACTACCTGTTCAAAGAAAGCCTGTTCCAGTGAAGAGCTGCTTCTGATGTAATCTAGGGACCTTACAGTGTATTCATCCATGTCAGCAAGCTTATAGGAGCTGTTTCTCTAAAGGTGTAAAGGTCATGTGCAATGGTTTTCATAAGCAAAACAGACAGCATGAGTTAGGAAACATTGCTTTAAAAAATTTGTGTTTCAGGTTTTGTAACAAAACTGACAATATTTTGTTTGGATGCCTTTTTATTGAGTTTCTTTTGCTAAATGCTGGATCATAGTACACTGTGAGGTTTGCAGACTGAATAAGTTTCTGATGAAAGGCTGAGCTCATTCACACCTATCAGTCAACTGAGTCAACTTCTAAGAATAGCAATTTAAAACAATTATCCCATCTCCTTGTTAATGGGGATGGGGCAGACTCATCTATGTTCTACTCTAAATTACAATGATCATTTTACCAGAGCTAACACTTCCACCCCTAGTAGGAATTAAGACATATAAGGCCCCTATTAAAACATATTGTAAAGCAGACAATGACAAACAGCAGTAAAATTAGTAGCACTCTAACTGGCTTCAGCAGTCTGGAGGCATGCTGACTTAGTGTCCAGCAATCCTGGTGAAATGAACCACGCAAAAACACCATTAAATACAATTTTATCAACTGTGTTACAGAACCTGGAACATATATAGTATTTATAGCAATGTTTACTGACTGGTGCTGTCTGTTTTACTTGTGAAAACCATTGCACATGATCTTTACAACTTTGGAGAAATGGGTCCAGAAATGTGAGAGGAGAAAAGGGTGGAAGGTGGTTACCCTTAATGCTAGGAGCCTTGGGAGGAAAACTGCAGAGTTACAGGTGCTCATGGCAGAGGGAGAGGTGGACATTGCAGCCATCACAGAAACATGGGCCACCCAATACAATGACTGAGACCTGTCTGTACCAGGGTACAGGTTATTTCATAGGGACAGGGTGATTGGAAAAGGAGGGGGTGTGGCACTATATGTGAAGGAAGGACTGACGTGTGTAAGGGAGGAAGGGGAGGAGGGTAGTCCGGAGTCAATTTGGATGCAAATCCAGGATTCCAAGAATAGGATTCTTAGAATGGGAGTGGTGTACAGGCCGCCATCTCAGATGGTGGAGTTTTTCATAGATTCATAGAAGTGTGACAGCAGAAAAGGACCGAACTAGGCCCACCTAGTCTGCCCATTTGTCCAGCTATCTGCTTGGACCTGTGCCTCCCCTTAACACTCCCATGTGGTTGTCCTATGCCCTTTTGAATCCCTCCACTGTTTCCTCTCCAACGACTGCTTCTGGGAGTCTGTTCCACTTTTCTACGACTCTCTCTGAGTAATAGTATTTTCTGATGTTACCCCTGAACTGTCCTCCCTCCACCTGCAGGCCATGGCCCCTCATCCTCTGCCTTCCTTTCATCTTGAAGATGCTCCCCCCTGGCACCCTGTTTATATCCTTAAGGTACTTGAAGGTCTCGATCATGTCCCCCCTCTCCCTCCTCCGCTCCAGGGAATACATGTTCAAATCTCTCAACCTTTCTTCATAGGATAGGTGGCTTAACCCTTTTACCATTTTTGTCACTTTCCTCTGAACCCTCTCTATCCTCCCCACATCCTTCCTGAGGTATGGCCTCCAGAACTAGACTCCGTACTCCAAGTGTGGTCTAACCAAAAGGCTACTATGACCTCCCTATTCCTACTGGTGATCCCCCTTCCGATGCATCTCAGCATTCCACTCCCCCTGGACACTGCCCTCCCGCACTGCCCTTCCACCTTCAGGTCCCCGGATATAATGATGTCTAGGTCCCTTTCTTGCTTTGTCTCCTCCAGCTCTCTTCCCCCCATACAGTATCCTGCCTTCTGATTTCTGTAGCCCAGATGCATGATTTTACATTTTTCTGCATTGAATTCAAGCTGCCACCTTTTTGACCATGCCTCAAGTTTCCCCAAATCTCTCTGCATTTTTTCCACTCCTTCTTCAGTGTTCACCCTATTGCAGATTTTGATATAGTCCGCAAACATACTCACACCCCCCTCAAGGCCCTCCATGATGTCCCCTATGAATATATTGAACAGTATGGGCCCCAGCACTGATCCCTGGGGGACCCCACTCGTGACCTTGCCTTCCTCTGATACCACCCCATTTATTATGACCTCTGCCTCCTTTTCCTCAGCCAGTTTCCCACCCATTTGACTACCCCCTGCCCCATCCCCAGCCTTGCCATTTTACACAGCAGCCCCCCATGAGGCCCTGAGTCAAATGCCTTTCTGAAATCCAAGTAAGCTACATCTACCACTCTACATAGAAACATAGAAACATAGAATTTGATGGCAGATAAGGATCGCTTGGCCCACCCAGTCTGCCCATTTCCCTGCCTACTGGATAAGCTGCAGATCCTAGTTAACCAGCAGCCTACTTCTTTCTACCCCAACCCCCTAGAATTGCCTTATGACTGTCCCATGCATGCTTGAATTCCACCACTGTCTTTGACTCCACGACCTCCTCTGGAAGGCCGTTCCATGCATCCATAACCCTCTCTGTGAAAAAATACTTCCTTAAATTACCTCTGAGCGCCCCTCTATCTTCAAATTGTGCCCCCTTGTTCTTGCACTCCTCTTTTGAAAGATGCTACCCTCTTGGACTTTGTTGATTCCCTTGAGGTACTTGAAAGTTTCTATCATGTCCCCCTCTCCCTCCTTTCCTCGAGGCTATACATATTAAGCTCCTTAAGTCTCTCTTCATTTGTCTTCCGGTGCAGACCCTGCACCATTTTAGTTGCCCTCCTCTGGACAGCTTCCATCCTGTCTATGTCTTTGCGAAGACTGGGTCTCCAGAACTGCACACAGTACTCCAGATGGGGTCTGACTAGCTGTCTGTACAGAGGGATAATAACTTCCTGTTTTCTACTGGTGATGCCTCTCCCTATGCATCCCAGTATCCCCCCAGCCCTCCTTGCTGCCCTCTCACATTGCTTGCCCACCTTTAGGTCATCTGATATGACTACCCCCAGGTCCCTTTCCATTTTCGTTGTTGTTAGTATCTCACCCCCCATTGTGTACTCTTCCCCTGGGTTTTTGTTTCCCAGGTGCATTACCTTGCACTTCTTAGCATTGAATCTAAGCTGACATACATTTGACCATTCCTCTAACCTTGCCAAGTCCCTTTCCATCCTTTCCACCCCACCTTGTGCATCAACTCTGTTGCAGATCTTTGTGTCGCCTGCAAAGAGACATAGTTTTCTTCCAGTCCTCTGCAATGTCGCTATAAAGACATTGAAGAGGACTGGTCCTAATACTGAACCCTGTGGTACCCCACTAGTAACCCCCCTTTCTTCAGAGTGGACTCCATTTACTATTACTCTCTGTGTCCTATTCTCCAGCCAATTCTTTACCCAGGCTGTCATCTTGGGACCCACTCCCAGGCTGGCTAACTTGTATATTAATCTTTTGTGTGGGACTGTGTCAAATGCCTTGCTAAAGTCTAGGTAGGCCATGTCCACAGCCCCTCCCTGATCTACTACTTTGGTCGCCCAGTCAAATAAATCTATCAGATTTGTCTTGCATGACCTTTCCACTGTGAATCCATGCTGCCTTGGGTCCTGTGCCCCTCTGCCCTCTAGATACTCGACAATTCTTTCCTTCAGAAGTGATTCCATCATTTTCCCTACCACTGAGGTTAAACTAACAGGTCTGTAGTTTCCTGCTTCTGCCTTGCTCCCACTTTTGTGAAGGGGAATCACATCTGCCCTCCTCCAGTCCTCGGGTACCACCCCATCCTCCCATGATTTGTTAAACAGGGTAGTCAGTGGTGTCACTAATTCCACCCTTAGTTCTTTTAGAATTCTAGGATGATTCCCATCAGGTCCCATTGCTTTGTCCACCTTCAGTTTTAAGAGTTCTTTCAGAACCCTTTCTTCTATAAATGGGCTGGTATCAACTTTTGTATCCAGAGTGTTTCTACTGTTTGTTTTAGGTACCTCCTCCTCTTCCTTTGTAAATACAGAGCAAAAATATTTGAATAGTATCTCTGCCTTTTCACAGTCACCCTCTGCCCACCCCCCCATTTATTAAGCCTCACTATCCCTCCCTTGGTCTTCCTTCGCTCCCTGATGTACCTATAAAGGTTTATCCCCTTCTTAACTGAGTTGGCTATCTTTTCCTCAGTTTGGGCCTTTGCTGTTCTGACTGCCTTCCAGCTTCTTTTGCTTTAACTGATATAGTTCTCTGTCCTGCTCCTTCTGTGATTCCTTGTACTTCCTGAATCTTTTTTCTCTTGAACCTTCACTGCCACTTCCTTTGAGAACCATAGTGGTTTTACATCGTTTAGTTTTGTTTATTTGCTTCACACAAAGGCTAGTTACCTCTGTGATGGCAGTTTTTATTAATCCCATTGTTCTTCCACCCTCCTTCCTGCCCATTTGCTAGTGCATTCCTTAGGCACTCACCCATTTTACAAAGTCAGCCCTCCTAAAGTCCAGTACCTTTGCCTTTGTATGGCTTGACTCTATTGCTGTGTTTATTAGAACCATACTGTTCGATGGTCGCTAGTTCCCAGATGGCTACCCACTTCTACATCTGTGATCCTCTCTTCATCTCCATTTGAGAGAACCAGGTCTAAGATTGCTCCCTCTCAAGTGGGCTCCAATACTAGTTGTCTAAGGCATGCCCCCTGTGGGGCATCTAGAATAACCCCACTCTTCGAAGTGGCTGCTGCAGCTGCACTCCAGTTAACATCTGGCATATTCAGATCGCCCATGAGCAATATCTCCCCTTTTTCTGCCTTACTAAGTATACTTTCTATCATTTCCTTGTCCATTTCCTCCCCCTGAGAAGGGGTTCTGTATACAACCCCTGTGCGGATTGTGGTGCCATTGCCAGTCTCCAAATTTACCCACAGTGCTTCTTCTCCTCCCTGTTTTCCCTTTTGTTCTGCTGCTTTGATTCCTTCCCTTATGTAAAGAGTTACTCCTCCTCCTCTATTACCCTCTCTGTCCCTGCTTTAGATAGTGTATCCTGGTATGTTTATGTCCCAGTCATGGTTTTATGTGAACCATTGTTTCTGTGACTGCCACGATATCCAGATGTTCCTCCTCCATCAAGGCCACTAATTCAGGAAGCTTGTTACTCAGACTATGGGCATTGGTACTCATTGCTTTCCATTTTTTGATGGCTTTACTTTCAGTTGCAGCATCCCCCACTGACCTTTCTACCTTGGTCTTTTTCTCATTTAGTACCCTGTTTTGTAGGGAGAGGCTGGGATTTTCCTGCTGCTTATCAGAGCCTCCCCCCTTGACTAGTTTAAAAGCTTGCCAATGAAGCATTTAAACTGTTTGCTCAAAAGACTTGTTCCCTTCCTGGACAGATGCAGACCATCCTGCCAGTATAGGCTGGTGTCCCTCCAGATGGAACCCCAGTCGCCAATGAAGCCAAACCCCTGTGTTCCACACCATTTTTTCAACCATTCATTAAACTGCATGGTGCAAAGTACCCTCGCCTCACTCATGCCATTGACAGGCAGCACCTCTGAGAAGGATACTGTGTGTGCTACTTGTCTTAGGCCCCTCCACAGTTCTACAAAGTCCTTCTACACTGCTCTAATCTCATGTTGAGCCAAGTCTTTTGTCCCTAGGTGGACAATGACATCCAGCTCAGACTCCCGTGCAGCTGTTCTCGTGATCCTGAGGATGCACTTCCTGTCCTTCCAAGCCATGGCACCAGGCAGGCACCTTACTTCAGTTTTCCCTGCTCCCCCCAGTTCTATCCCCCTAATAATTGAGTCCCCCACAAGGAGCTGCTTCCTTTCCTTGTGGTGTCCTCTGCCTCCTTCCTGTGAGCCTCCCTTGTGACAGGTGTCCTCAGCCTCCTTAATCTCCTCTGTGGGTGCATCCATAGGGGAGCTGTGCTCCCCCAGAATGGTGTATGGATTGTGGAGTGGAACAACTGACTGGGTGTGCCTCTGTTCCACCATCCTCACCCTCCTGAGCCCACTGTGGTCCAACTGCTGTGCTTTCTTTGCAACCTCTGAGGCAGTGGTGGTGGCTCTGGTGCTCCCTGGATGGGGAGGTTCCTTCTTACCATCCAGTCTGGCCTGGGGAAGGTTCCCTTACTGCTGTCCAGTGTGGCCTGAAGACGGCAAATTCCTCCCTCAGGGCAGAGAGTTGTCTGCAAATAGGGCAGCATCTCAGCCTCCAGAAAGTCTCCCGGAAGACTGCTGCCCCACAGCTATTACATTGCACTACTCCCCACATGATTATGTACTTTTTTTTTTGTTTGTTTTTCTGTTTTTTTTTTTGTGTGTGATTGGTTTGTTATATAGCAATATATATATTATACAATGCGTATGCTTATATTTTCAGTGCTGTGTGCTAGAGAGGATATGACATTGATATGCACCTTGCTCTCTTGAGGAAATGATGTCAGAACCCCAGGTATAAAGGAACTATTTCCAGGGTGGGTGAGGTGAGGGTGGGAAGGTTGGGCCTAAACTGTGCCCTCACAAAACAATCAGCTAAGAGCTCTGACCCCAGCTGCGATGAGTGCCTTTCTGTCAGCAAGATACCATACACAACAATTTGACAGACAAATCCTGCTAATCAAACAGAGAAAATCCAGACATCCAAGTCAGACACAGGTAAACCTCTCCAGCCCCAAAACAGCCTGGTGGTTTGTGCTTCTGAAAGCAGTCAGCCCCAAAATAAGTCAGCTGTGCTTTAAACTCTCCCTGCACTGAAAATCTTAAGAATTGTAACAAGACTGTCTTTTCCTGATTAAGTTCCTTATTTCACCTTTCAGTTAGAAGTAGCCTCCACCTGTAGAATATCTGCTACAAACCAAAGACAATTGCAAGGTTCACCTCCCTCTGTTGTGAGCACAACTCGCTTTCTTGCAAATCCTAGGTTCAGTATTGTAGCTCCCAGCAAGAGGTAGCTTGCCTTAAAAAAATATTAGCTGTTCTGATGAGTTTGCTATAAAACACTTGCTTATAATACTATTGTTCTCAGGTCTGTTACCAAAGCTATTGGCTGATTAAGTAGCTTATGGTGTAATCACTTCCTGAGAAAGTCTGGAATTTCCTTTTAAGGCACACAAAAGATAAACCCAAAAAACAGTTTACTGTCTGGGCCAAATACACAACCTGTACTTGCACTTTTTGAGGATTTGTGACAAATGTTTAGCCCAGGGTTTAAACTCTTCCTGCACTGAAAATCTTAAGAATTGTAACAAGACTGTCTTTTCCTGATTAAGTTCCTTATTTCACCTTTCAGTTAGAAGTAGCCTCCACCTGTAGAATATCTGCTACAAACCAAAGACAATTGCAAGGTTCACCTCCCTCTGTTGTGAGCACAACTCGCTTTCTTGCAAATCCTATGTTTAGTATTGTAGCTCCCAGGAAGAGGTAGCTTGCCTTAAGAAATATTAGCTGTTTCCTTGATCTATTTCCTTGGTGACCCCATCAAAAAACTTTACCAAATTTGTTTGACAGGATCTGCCCCTAGTAAAACCATGCTGTCTTGGATTCATCAGGCCTTTTGTCTCCAGGTAGCTGGTGATCCTGCCTTTTACTAGTTTCTCCGTGAGCTTGCCTACCACTGATGTCAAGCTCATGGGTCTGTAACTTTCCAGTTCCTCCCTTCCTCCCTCCTTATGCAGAGGGACCACATTTGCCTGCCTCCAATCCTCCGGCACCCCGTTTTTAAGGACCAATTGAATAGTGCAGCCAAGAGTCCTGCCAATACCCCTTTAGCTCCCTTAACACCCTTGGGTGCACCCCATCTGGCCCCATTACCCTGTCCACCTTCATGCAGTCTAGTTCTTCCAATATTTCCTCCATGAGGAATGGCCTCATCTCCACCCCAACTTCCCCAGCCATTTCATTACCTGCTCTGCTGCCCTCTTCTTCTTCTTCCTCCCTTTTGAACACTGAGCAAAAGTAGGTGTTTAGTAGGTCTGCCTTTTCTCTATCTCCTTGTAGCACCACCCCTTCTTTTGTTCTTAACTGGAGAAACCCCTGCCTAGTCTTCCTTTTTTCATTTACATATCAAAAGAAAGTTTTATCCCCTTTATTGACCCCTCTCGCTATTTTCTCCTGTCTGTGTCTTTGCCCTCCTTACCTCTACCCCTGCTTCTGTCTGGCACACCTGGTATTTTACCCAGTTCGCTTCCATCTGAGTTGTCTTGCACCTCCTAAAGGCTTTCCTTTTTGTCCTTACCTTTTTTGCAACTACCCTCATATACCACAGTGGTTTTCTCCTCCTCTTATTTTTACTCTCTCTCTCTCGGCACATATGTCAGTGGCCCCTACAATAGCTTCCTTGATCTTCCCTCACTTTGCCTCCACCTCCATCAACTCCCCAACCCCCTGCAATGCCCTCTCCACTATTTCCCCCATTCTCCTGAAGTCCATCCTCCTGAAATCCAGGACCCTTAACCTAGACTGGTGAACCTCTGCAGTGTTCCTTATTTTAAACCTGACCATGTTGTGGTCACTTGTACTGAGATGTTCCCCCACTGATACCTCTTCCAACCTCCCCCCATTTGTCAGGACAAGATCAAGCATAGCTCCTTCCCTGGTTGGCTCCCTGACCAGTTGATTTAGGAGGGCCAACTGCAGGGAGTCCAATATTTCCCTGCTGCTGGTTGAAGCAGCCGAAAGGGTATTCCATTCTATGTCTGGTAGACTTAAGTCCCCGATCAGCACCACCTCCCCTCTTGCCGCCATTCTCATGAACTCGTCAGCCATACTTCTATCCACAGATTCATGCTGTGCTGGGGGTCTATACACCACCCCATATGCACTGATTCCCCCTTCCCCACTGCCAATGAGACCCAGAGTCCTTCTGCCTCTCCCCACTTACCCTGCAATTCTGCTGCCCTGATACCATCCTCTACATAGAGCGCAACCTCCCCCCTTTCCCTCCCTGTCCTTCCTGAACAATTTGTACCCTGATATCTCCATTTCCCATCCCTGCTCCTGGTGGCACCAATTTTCTGTTACCCCCACTATGCCAAGGCCCTCCTCTGCCATAATTGCCATTAGATCAGGAATTTTTCTACCCAAACTTCTGGCATTCGTGCACATAACCCTCCATGCCCCTCTCTCCTCCTTCCCTATATGTTTGTCTCCTTTACCCTTTTGCTGAGTGTGTAGGGCTTTTTGCTCCCCCCCGCCTCCTGCCTCAACAGCCTGGCTTTTCCCTGCACTCCTTCCCCCTTGTCTAGTTTAAATTGTAGCTTCTGTCCACATGATCATCCAGTTTACATTTTAGCACTGCTTTCCCCTTCCCGTTTAGGTGCAGCCTATCCAGGGCATATAGGCTTGTGTCACTCCATGTTTCCCCCCAATCTCCTATCACACCATACCCCTTCTGGGCACATCAACCTACAAGCCAATCATTGAATTCCACAATATTTTGCCTTACCTCCATGCTTGCCCTTGGTACAGGTAGCACCTCTGAGAAGGACAGGGATTTGAAGTCTGAATTGCTGCAGAACCTTGCCAGCGCCATAAACCTGGCCTGCACCTCCATCACGCTGCTCTTGCTAGGTCGTTTGTGCCTAGGTGGAAGATCAGTTGTGTTTTCTTATCCATTTCCCTCCCCCCTCGAGGGGATCCACTGGATAACTTTGGCAGCCGTCATACCTGGCAGGCACTCCACCCATATTTTTTTCCCTCTCTTCCCTTCTCCCCCATATAACTCCTTTTATAATAGAGTCCGCCACTATTAAGACTCTATCCCCTTTTTCCTCCTGGACACCCCTCCCTGCTGCCATTCTCCTCCTTTTTTCAAATTTCTTTTCCTCCATCCCCTTGCTTTCTTCCTCCCCTGAATCTACCTGAGCCTTTCTCCCCTCATCCTCCATCTGTACCCTTCCCTGGGCCCCTTTCTGGATTTCTGGTTTCTTCATGCCACCCTTACCCTCCTCTGAACCTCTTTGATCCTCTCTTTCTCCAACTTGCTCTTTTTCCTCACCCAAATCTTGGTTTTCTGGCACTTCTATTGTACTACCCTTCCTTGTGCATTGCTCCCTTTGATCCCCCCAATGCTTTTCTCTCTTTTCCTTGTACCCCAACCTCTATTGCCGTGCACTGCTCCACTTCTCTTCCTGCCGAACCCCCCTTTTCCCACTTCCTGCCTGGTTTTATTCCACCCCACTTTGTCCTTTCCCTTTTTTATCTGTTCACGCTCCCCACTCCCTGGTCCCCTTGCTGCTGATCCTGGGTCCCCACTCCCCCCTGCTACCCTCTGCCCTCCTCCCATACTACCCCTCTCTCTCCGGTCTGCTGTGACCCCCCTGCCTGGCGTTATGGGCACCCCCACATCTTGGGCTCCTCTTGCCAGGCAGCCCCTGCTCCCCAGCCCACCTCCCATTCCTCTCCTTGTGCTTGAAGTTTCAACCCCCTGTATATGTTTGCTGGCCATCCCATGCCCCTTCCTTTTCCACTCTACCAGCTGTCTCAGAACTGCTTCCACTTCTTCCCTGAGCTTTGCCAGCTGGTGGCATACTGGGCAACCTCCAAATTTCCAAGCCCAGTCTAGTACCATGGCTGCTCTACACCCTGTAATCCAACCACCCTCCCACAGATGCCAGCTCTAGCAACTTGAGGCCTCATTCCCATTCTGTCTTTTGTCATTAGTCACTCTCCCCTTTTATAATACTGTACTAGCACTTTTGCACCTACAATAGGTAGTTCCCTTTCTCCTAGCCTTAACCAATAACTACAAAAAAATAAATAAAATCCACTGAAGTCAGGTCTAATTAACCCAAATCAGGTACTTTTCAAAGTTAGTTCAAACACACCTCTCCATGTTCTTTAAAACCACTAAAGTCAGGCCACTCCTTCTCCTAGGCTCCACCTCCACTGCCTATTTAATAGAGGTTGGGGCCAGGGTGGGTGGTGTGGGAAGAAAATACAGCTTCTTTGTCAGTGTCCTTGTGTTGAGCCGGCTGGGCCTTCCTTTTATCCCCTGCTGCGATTTCAAACTCCGTGCCCTCTCTCGTGATAGGCCACTTTCCTCTCCTTTACCCTGGTCCTCCACCGACTGCAGCCACCGGGAATGCCCGCTCACCCTGCTTCTGCTCCTCTTCCTTTCGTAGCGCTCTTTCCTGTAGCCCTGGCCCGCTCAAGTATGAGCTGCCAGGAGGTCTCTGTTCCATGCTTCCCCTGACACAAACGATACAGCTCCTTTGTCAGCATCCTTTGCGTTAGATAGGGAACTAGTGGGACAGATCAGGAGGACCTGCGAGAAGGGTAGCGTGGTGATTGTGGGGGACTTCAACATGCCAGGAGTGGACTGGAGTACCCCAACAACCAGGAACAGAAGGGAGCAGGTACTGCTGGATGCCTTCCATGACAGCTGTCTGCTGCAAATGGTCAGTGAACCAACCAAGTTAGGGAATACCCTTG
The DNA here is from genome assembly GCA_016271365.2 of Neoceratodus forsteri. NCBI lineage: Eukaryota > Metazoa > Chordata > Ceratodontiformes > Ceratodontidae > Neoceratodus > Neoceratodus forsteri. Next base: position 846,403,295 of record CM028135.1, on the reverse strand, counting down.
ACCTAGTGCTGGCAAATGGGACTTTGTGAGAGAACTTACAGTGGAGGAACCGCTATCAGGGAGTGACCACCACTCAGTACGTCTCACTTTGGATATGGGCAAGGAAGGAGTGGAATCTGGCACAAGAGTGCTGGACTTCAGGAGGGCCAACTTTGGGAGGATGGGGGAAGTGGTAAAAGGGTACCTGGCCAGAATTCAATCTAGAATGGACACTAACCAGAGGCGGGAGCTCATAAAGCTGGGAATAGTGGAGGCAACCAAAACCTGCTGCAAGGCCCAGAGCAAGAAGGCTAGGGCTAAGAAACCAAGCTGGTTGAGCAAGGAGGTCATGGAAAAGGTAAGGAGAAAAGAGCTGCCTTTAGGAAGTACAAGAAAACAGGGAGAGGGGAGGACAGGGAGGAGTACTTGACAGAATCGAAGGAGGTGACAAGGGCAGTAAGGGGAGCCAAGGCATCTACGGAACTCAGGCTGGCACAAGGCATTAAGAAGGGGGAGAAGGACTTCTTTAGGTACATCAGGGAGAAAAGGAGCTGTAAGGACCACATAGTAAGGATTAGAAAGGAGGGGGGTTGGTTGGAAGCAGGGTGCGATAAGGCAGAAGCACTAAAGGAGTACTTTCTGTATAGGATTTACTAAAGAGAAGAGAGGGGGTGACACCCAAGGGGGGAGAAATGGCAGAAACAGAGGGGGAGGGGTGACAGATGGGGAAATCATGGAGCGCAGAGTTCGGGAGGGTTTGAAGGCACTGAGGGTAGATAAGGCGCCAGGCCCAGATGGCATCCACCCCAGGGTACTGAAGGAGCTGGCAGAGGTCCTTGCAGGACTTTTGGCAGACCTATTTAATGCCTCACTACATTTGGGGTGTGTACCTCAGGACTGGAGGATGGCTCATGTGGTGCCCCTCCACAAGAGTGGCCCCAAGGATGAACTGGGAAACTACAGACCAGTGAGCCTCATCCATCATGGGTAAGCTAATGGAGACTATCCTGAAGGAAAGGATGGTGGCCCTCCTAGAGGCCAAAGGACTACAGAACAGCAGATAGCATGGCTTCATATGGGGCAGATCCTGCCAAACCAACCTAGTGGAGTTCTATGATGGGGGTAACTAGGCAACTGGACAGAGGTCATGCAGTGGATGTCCTGTATCTGGACTTCAGTAAGGCATTCGACTCTGTGCCACATGAAAGGCTGGGAAGTAAGTTAATAGGCACAGGGGCAGGTGCAAAGCTGGTGAGATTGGTAGGGAACTGGCTTCAGGGAAGGCAACAGAGGGTGGTGATGGGTGGGGAGCTCTCACACCCAAAGGTAGTGACCAGCGGTGTTCCACAGGGCTTGGTGGTGGGACCAGTGTTGTTTGGGATATTCATTGCAGACATATCATTGGACATCAAGAGCAAGATCAGCCTATTTGCTGATTATACCAAGCTAGGAGCAGTGGTGGATGTCCTAGGGGGATGTCAGGGGTTGGAGGATGATCTGGCAAAGCTTGAAACCTGGTCAGATACCTGGCAACTGGGGTTTAATGCCAAAAAGTTCAGGGTGCTGCATTTTGGGATGAAGAACCCAAGGAGGAGTTAACAGCTTAGGGGGAGTGCAGCTAGCCCAGACAGAGGAGGAGAAGGATCTGGGGGTGCTCATTACAGGGTCAATGAACAATTCAGCACGATGTAGGAAGGCAGCTGCAAAGGCCAACAAAATGCTGGGTTGTATTGCAAGGTGTATATCCTCGAGGAGGGAGGAGGTGATTCTGCCACTGTATAGGTCATTAGTTAGACCGCACCTGGAATACTGCGTGCAGTACTGGCACCCGTATCTGAAGAGGGACATTAAGTTACTGGAGGGGGTGCAGCGCAGGGCGAGAAAGGTGATCAAGGGGCTGGGTGACTTATCATACGAGAAGAGGTTGAGGGAGTTGAACATGTACTCATTGGAGGAGAGGAGGGACGGGGGGACATGATTGAAACCTTGAAGTACATGAAAGGAATAAACAAGACAGGTACAGAGGGGCTGTTCAAAGTAAAGGAGGGGAGGGATGCCAGGAGCATGATAAGAGACTGGAGGGAGGAAGGTTCAGGAGGGAGATGAGGAGACACTTTTTTACAGAGCGGGTGGTGGCTGGGTGGAATGCGGTACCTGCAGAAGTGATATCCAGTAGAACAGTGGACTGCTTCAAAAAGGGATGGGACAGAACAAGGGGGAGGGTCAATGATGGGGAAGGGTGGAAGGAAGGGGCAGCTGCAGAATAAGGGGTACTAGCTGCACAATCGAGCAGACTTGATAGACCTCTAGGCTTTTATCTGCTGGCAAATTTCATATGTTCATATGTTTGTATGGTCTTATAAGCTTGCTGACAGTCTTTACAAGACTTTGAGCTCCCTACATAACATCATCAGCAGCTCTTTACTGACACTTGCTTTTATTGCACAGGTAGTACAATCAAAGTTACAAAATGGCTAAGAACTTTAAAACCAAGGAACATAAAAATCTAGTTTTTGGTATGAGATTTACTGGGAGTATGCTTATTTGGACTCTGCAATGTAGCACTTTTGGCATCAGTGGCTCTTTAAGGGTTAACTTAAATGGACAAACCTTATCATTCAAAACTGCTGATGATGTTAAGCAAAACATGAGAATAAGACTGCCACGAATTTTCTTCTAAAGAAAATGATATTGTGGACCTACAGTGTGTCATTTTACATTTATGACCAAAGTAACACAATGTTTATTCAGACATGAGGTATAAGAATATACTTTTGATGGTAGGATCTGGATAGCTTTATATTTTTGCCCCTGACAGAATAATTAACTGAAGTATAGACATGTATTGAGTCTTAAATGGGGCATAAATAATTTAATGTTACAGTTATGCTGTAATGTTTAATAGCAAAAAATAAAGTGGCAATATTATTATATTATTAAGCATAGTAGTGTTAACTAAATGCATGCAGAGGACACATATTCAGTGGTGGTGGTGGTGGGGTAGGGGAGCAGGGGAGGGTTGCCTAGCAACCTAAAGGTAACCTCACAGCATACTTGGGAAGGGTTGGCATTCTCATAGCAAATGGTGTTTGTTTTATTGTATTTGCAATCACCTTCTTTTTTTCTTCATTTGCATTCCTTTATTTGCAAACTTACATGTTAGTATGTATTGCAGTAGGAATATACTTACTTTTCTGACTAGAGGGAACCTACTTGATTTTTGTAGAATATCTATACTATTTGAACAATGTGAATAATTATATAAACATTTTCTTAAGCAATTGAAGGTAGTCTTAAATAAGTCATTTTTATATGCAAAACAGTAATTATCCTGCTGTGAAAACAGCCACGTGGAATGCTAATTGCATACATTTGCTGATAAAAAGAAAGTGCTTCTTGTCCTAGTCAAGTAAAAAGCAATAGATATCTTACTGTACAGTTTTTGTACTAATTTGTTTTTGTACCAACTTATTTATCACGTTTGCTCAAATGACTTATTATTGTGCATTGTACTACTACTGCTTCTTCTGTTCTCTTTCCGCAGATCACACCTGGAAATTAACCTTGGTTCAGTGTGCCGCTCCCTATTACAAGTTTTCAAGCAAATGAACAAATAAATAAATAAATACTGTTCCATGAGATTCACTTAGAAAACAAGGAACTTACAGTACCAAATCAAAACCATTATGGGTAAATCTGTTGTATTATTTCTGGGTAATAGTCAAAGTTGGGCATGAGCTATTCTTATTAAAAATACATATACCTTTCAATTTTGAAAATGCATTCAACATAGAAACATAAAAACATGGAATCTGACAAGAGATAAGGACTACTTGGCCCATTCAGTCTGCCCATTCATCCCAACCTACACTATTACAGCAGACTATACCAGACCTACAGCTCTTTCTCCCTCCCCCTATCCTTTACACTATGATTCCCTTGTGCTTGTCCCATAAACTGATGAACCCCACCAAGGTTTGTGCCCCACCACTTCAACTGGAAGACTGTTCCAGGAATCCACCACTCTTTCTGTCAAGAAGAACTTCCTCACACTGCTTCCCTCTGTTTCCCCTGATACACATTGCAGTCCTCCTCCATCTTCATCTCCTGATACATTTCTGAATGCTACCCTTTCAGACTCTACTTTTTCAGCCACCTCTTTCAAGAACCATAACCATTATAGCTCTGATTATGTATATCATGTTCACCCTGTTTTGGAACTTTAATAAAGTTTACTTAATTTGAAAAAAAAAGAACCATAACAGTTTCTTTTTCCTCTTGCTTTTGCTCACTTGTTTGATGCAGAGGTTTGTTGCCTTTACTATGCTCCCTTTTATCTTCATTTACTCGTCCTCCACCACACTCAGGCCATAAGCCCCCCCCCCACCCCCTCGGTCATCCCTTAGACATACACCCATCTTTATAAAATTTGCCCTCCTGAAATCCAAAACCCTCACTCTTGTGCGGTTTGATTGCACTACCATCCTTATATTGAACCATGCCATACAGTGATCATTGGTATTCAGGTGACTTCCCACTTTGATGTCTGCAATACTGTCCCTGTTAGTGAGTACAAGGTCCAGTATTGCCCTATCATGAGTGGATTCACTGACTAGTTGCCTAAGTAATGCAACCTTTAGAGAATCCAGGATTTTCCTGTTTCTAGCTGAAGCCACTGCTGGAAGGCTTCAATCTAATTTCTGACAGGTTGAAGTCCTCCACCAGTAGCACTTTCCCCTTCTCTGTCATGTTGCCAATGGCTTCCACAAGCACCTTATCTAATCCCCTTCCCCCCATACTAGAAGTCTGCAGATCACTCCAGTGTGAATAATGGCTCCATTCCCCATCTCCAGGGTGACCCACAGTACCTCTGCCTCCCCCTGTAATCCCTGTATCTCCATCACTTTAATGCTTTCCCTCACATAAAGCACCAAAACCCTTCCTTCCTTTCCTTCCCACCTGGTCCTTCCAGAACAGAGTATAGCCTGGTATGGCCATGTCACAGTCATGGTTTTCAGTGCACCACAACTTGATAATAGCCACAATATCTTGGTTGGCTGTTGCCATAATGGACTCTAGGTACAGAATCTTATTTCCTAGACTTCTAGCATTCCCACACGCAGCCTTCCAGACACAGACTAACAAGGCTGCATAATTTTGATAAAAAGGACAATTTATGGAGTTGATTATATGACTATATATTTGAATCCTCATACTCACCCTTCATAGGCTATTCAGACTTTATTGCACAGATCATACTAGTATTGGTAATACTGGGTAATGCACATATTATACTTGGAAGGGACTTTAATGTTTATCCCCGTTCCCCTTTGGATAAAATTAATATGGTATCCACAGAGGATAAAAAAAGTCACGTATATTTAATGATTTTACACAAGATAAAAAATGGATTGATGTTTGGCATGTAAGAATCCTACAATTAAACAATTTTATTTCTTATTTGCTTTCTTTTTGAAATCAATAGGTACTTTGTCCAGGTTGGACTACATGTTGTGCTCAAAACAGTTAATAATTAATAGTCTGCATTTGGAAATTGGGAAGGGAACATTGTTTAACCAGGAGTAGTACACTAAGCCAAAGCATGTTTCTAGATGCAACCTGGGGGCAGAAGGAAGGAAAGTAACTTGCTCAGGATCACACAGTATGCATCTAGGCAGCTGTGGGATTCAAACCCAGGTCTCCAGTTCTGCAGCTCAGAACCTTAACCCCTGTGGTATACTGCCTCCAATTGCACCAGTAGCCATTTATGATCATGCTGTGGTTAAACTTTCTTTTATTCTATCAAGGGGCAGATGTGAAACCATCCAATGGAATTTTGATAACACACTTATGAGAGAACATGACTTTTTAATTTGAATGACCAATACAATAAAATAATATTAATACTTCAATTTTAATGGAACGTGGTATATAGTCCAACTCAGCAGCATTCCCCGGAAGTTGAGAGGGCCAGTTGCAGTAAGGCACCCTCCCCTACCCCCTGAATCTCACCAGCAGCAGCAGCATTCCCCAGAGGTCGAGAGGGACGGTTGCAGTAAGGTGCCTTCCCACACCCCGAATCTCGCCAGCAGCAGCAGAATTCCTTGGAGGTCGAGAGGGCCAGTTGCAGTAAGGTGCCCGCTCCCACCCCCTGAATCTCACCAGGTACATCACATCGAGTGTGCTGAACTGAGGAGCAGCTGTAAAGGACTTGCATATTAATTTGAACTTGATGCCATTTTTTTACTCAGAACTGGGTTACTCGGCGTATGTTTGGAGATAGTCTCCTGCAGTAGTATTTTTGTTTTCTTCCACCTGAAGCAAGCAATCAGTTTAACCGGTGCCTTAAGAATCAATTTCCTGCCTTACAATACCTTTAAAGGTGCTTTAAGTTGCTGCTGAGTTTACTTCTGTTTGCATGCCTGCAATGTAATTATTTGTCCGTTGGGAATCTACTGAGGCTTCTATTCCCCATACTTAGGGCTCCCTCAGATTTCTGCCTAACAGTGCTGGTTCTTAAGAATAAATAAAAAAAAAAACTTTAGCTGCCCACAATGAGCATTTACTCGACTCACTAATTTGACTCCGAATCAGGAGTTCACTTGTTTTCTTTAACCCCTCCCCATGTTCTCCACCCTGACTATTTAATCCCTTACCTTTCTTTACTTTTCTCCACAGCAGCAGCAGCATTCCCCGGAGGCCGAGAGTGCCGGTTGCAGTAAGGCACCTTCCCCCACCCCCGAATCTCACCAGGTATGTCGCATTGAGTGTGATGAGCTGAGGAGCAGCTGTGAAGGACTTGCTTGTTTGGCCCCGCCAACACAGAGCATCGGCTCCCCACCTCCCCCACCACCACCCTTGCTGAGCATTCCCTTAAATAGTACACATGAACCAATCAGCCTAGATCTCCATTAGCAGCTTATACATTCTAGCCACTAGAGGCTGCTCTATTGCCTGTTTTCTTGTGTCACCGTTCTCGCTTAAGCTTTACACATTTAGTGTCAGGATGTTTCCTATAATTCTACTGCTTCCCTCTGTTCAGTCCCACTCCCTGTTGTACCTCAACATACCCCCCCCCTCCTCTGCAATAGGCTTCAGCCTGGACTCGTGGCATCTTGTGAACATATGGGTAGCTTCTCTCTCTCCCCCCCAGGATGCCGGGAAGGGGGCTGGGCATATGGCCTACATTCTTGTCACACTCTACGAATGGTGGTCTAGGTGTACAACACTGGTTTTGCCCCTTGACATTTGCCAGCCCCAGCTCCTGCAACACCTGACACTGTCGTTCCCTCCCCCCGAGTTTCGTCTCCTCCTCCAGGCCTCCCACAAGGTTCAGGCCCTCCCCATTCCTACCTTCTCCTCCACTGTGCGACTTACCCAACTCTCCCACTATTACAAAAGGAAGTACTCCTGGAACCCAGCTATAAGGTTCCTTCTCCTCCTCCTCCTCATGTCAGGTAATGTCCAACCTAATCCAGGACCACCAATAGTCATGATGCCTCCCCAACCTACCCCTGGAGAGCTGCGCATTGCCTCTCTCAATATTTGTAGCATCTTAAAAAAGTGGGACTCCTTCCATGGCTGGGTACTACACCATCAACCTGATGTCATAGCTGTGTGTGAAACCTGGCTCACCCCTTGGATCCCTGATTCCTCGGTATCCCTGCCCTGGCTCAACCTCTACCATGCTGACTGACAGGGTAAGCGTGGGGGTGGTTACACCCTATACAATAAGGACATATTACAAGCTCACCTACTGCCCTCCCTTCATCTGGGACCAGGCCCACAGGTCCTCACTGTTAAACTGACTTTGGGACGAGCCCAAAACCCATTACATATCACAATGGTGTACATTCCCCCAGGGATCAAAAACAGCCTTCTGTGCTTTATTGTTGTATCTGGACACACTACCATCACATGCAGAAATGATTGTGCTCGGAGATTTTAATATCAATTGGCTAGGTCAGGATGGCATCCCTTTCATCAATAACGTAACAGCCCAAGACCTAACTCAATTGGTCACTTCCCCTACCCTTCTTGACCCAAGCGCTGGATCATCCTCCCTGCTAGACCTTGTCTTCTCCAATTGCCCACTCATGATCATTAGTGTTTCCGTCCTACCAAATGCCCTTTGTGACCATTCACCAGTTCTCTGCTCCTGGTCCTGTAAAGCTCCTAGATCTCCTCCCAAATTAATAGAGCAACGCAAACTTGGCCCTGGTAAACTGGCACAATTAAAAGCTCACCTCAGGGCCATGGACTGGTCCTTCATTACCAAATTCTTAAACCCTGATAGTGCCTTGGACCTGTTCATCCTGTTCTTCAATAATGTATGTGACTTATTTGCCTCATTCACTAAAAGAATGGTTAAAGGCAATCATGTACCTTGGTTCTCTGATCACCTCAAGACCTTAATGTGAACCAGAGATTCATTGTGGCAGTTCTCCAATGAGTCCGGGCTCCCTCATGATAAGCATATGTATAGAATGGCTCGGAACAAGTGTACTTGGGCCATTCGCAAAGCCAAAGCAGAATACTGTAAATCCTCTTTAACCTCCTCTTGGGGCTCTGGCCACAAGTTCTGGAACAACATTAAGGAAATATGCGGTAAGGACTCTAATCTGGTTTCCACTCAGGTCATGGTTAATGGGTCCTTGACCACAGACCCCACTCACATCGCTGCAGTCTTCAACAATGCCTTCACCAACCTTAGCCATGTTCTCCCCCTGAATTTCTATGATCCTCCGGCTCCGAGCTCACCTTCTCCCCCCCCCCAGTGCTCCCCCTTTTATCTGCACCATATCTCTCCTAAGTCCGCAGAACCATATCTTAAAACTGCCCTTTGCCATGTCTCCTCCAGCTCCGACTCCCTTGATCTGAAACTTCTTCGGCTCACCCTTAATGAAGTCATTGTTCCCCTCACCCACATTTTAAACCTCTCCCCATGTCTAGGTAAATTCCCCTCCAAGTGGAAATCTGCATCTATCACACCCATATTTAAAGGTGGGGACCGCTCCTTTGCTAACAATTACCACCCTATCTCCATACTTCCTCCCCCTCTCCAAGGCCGTAGAGAGGATTGTTTCTGATCAGCTCACTGAGCACCTCAATAAATATAACCTTCTCTGCAAACAACAACAAGGTTTCTGCAAAGAGCACAGCACAACTACTGCCCTGCTTGAACTTACCACATACATCCATGCTGCGCTTGACAACGGCCACATCACAGGCGCGATCTTCATAGACCTCACAAAGGCTTTTGACACTGTCCACCATTCTCTTCTCCTAACCTCCTTGACCAACCTGGTCTCTCTCATGAAGCCGTGGGATGGTTCTCTGACTATCTCTCGAACTGGACTCTACAGGTCAAAATTGGTAATGCCCATCCATCAAATCTCCTGTTCTCTTGGGTGTCCCACAAGGGTCCATTTTGGGACCTCTTCTATTCACCCTCTTCCTAAACCTCCTCCCTGAATCCTGCCCCTCCAACCTATTACTATATGCGAATGATGCTGTCATCTTCTCCTCCAGCACAGACCCCCTTCAACTTCATCAGTCCCTCCAGTCCTCCTTCAACACTGCCAAAAGCTGGTTCTCCTCACAACGCCTTATTATTAACTATAAAAAAAAAACAAAGTTATGCTATTCACACATCCACAGAATACCAGGAAGGAGCTTTTCCCTCAAATACTAACAGCAACCCAGACTCCCTTGGAACTAGTGGACTCCTTTAAATACCTGGGCATTACCTTGGACACAGGTCTTACCTATCATGAGTATATTCACCACCTATCTAAGGCCCTCAATTGTAGGCTTGGGCTTCTGCATCGCTTCCAAAATGGCCTTACCCCTGATGCCCTTAGGCTTGCAGTCTCCTCCTCGGTACTCTTTCTGCTTGACTATGGCTTACTGATTTTTGGAGGGACAAGCACCTCAGCCCTGGTTAGACTTCAACTTGTCCTAAAATAGGGCTGTCATCTTGTATTGGGTTGTGATCGACTCACCCATACCTGTTCACTATATAATGACACCAACTGGCTTAACCTTGACAACAGAATCAGATTCCAAACCTGCATTCTGGCAAAAAAAATCATCTTAGGCCTCTCCCCCTCTGTCCTCACCCCTTTAATCCACCCCGGACTTCAAGGTTAAACACACCCATAGCTCAGACAACCATCTCTTCTCATTTTCTTCCTGTCGTACCATTCAATTCCAAAGATCCTTCAACTATATGGCTCCCTTGTGGGTGAACAACCTACCCTCCTCCTTGGTTTATGAACAAAGAATTGGACAATTTAAAACCCACCTTAGGGCCCACCACCTGTCCACAAGTGCCTGTGATTGTAACTGCACCTGGCCCTTTCCCTTCCCCTTACCACTGACAATGGCCATTGGCCTGCCTCCTACTCATTAGTTCTCAAACTTAGTCTCCCTGGGGTTGTTATGCATCCTGTATTTAACTGTCTTAAACAGCTCTAGCACCTGAATGTTAGCCTGACTGTTCCTTGTAACAATCTGAACTTTATACTCTGTAACGATCATTGTAATGCTTGTCTGTACCTAATCTATGTGACGTGGAACGTTTGTAAAGGAGTCTTCTACCCAGAGGTATCTTTCCGAAACCCGAAATAAAAATAAATAAAATAAAACTCTTGGACATATTTGGCAGTTGTCAGGGGGTTCATAATTTCATATCAAATTAAATATTCAAGGAAAATTAAACAAAACATTATTGGATTAGAAACACAATTGCAAGAAATGGATATGTTGGCCACAGGGGAAAATGATCTTTTATTGGAAAGAATTAAAACTCAAGAATCAGTACAAGAAATATTAAATTGACAAATGGAACAAAATATGAAAACTTTACAAATGTTTATTACAATGTCAATACATTGTGTAAGCTACTGTCACATGTTTTAAAAAAAGGAAAGAAAGAAACATTATAATCAATATTAAAAACAATAAAGGCCATATTCTTAATCAGGACTCTCAGATAGGGGAGGCTTTTCTACTTTATTTTAACAATATAGACCAAAGAACTGATTTATCAACATTGCAGCAAATCATGGGTCATCTTTATTCTGCATCCTTTCCAATAATTAAAATAGATTATGCAAATATCTGTATTACAGAAATTAAAGAAGCCATAGACACCCCTATCTTGGGTGGTCTCACAGAAGAATTCATCTGTTCATTGCCCCCTGGCTGGAGTTAATATGTCAGGAAATGTCCAGTAATATTAGCATTCCACCTACTATGGTATATGCTCTTATTATTTTGATCCATAAAGATAATAAGGCTCTCTAGTTTATGGACAGTTACTAACTCATCACTCTTCTAAATGTCGACTATAGGAGTGTAGCCAAAATGATTGTGAGATATTTAGAAGGGTGATTTGCAGATTTAAAAAACCCTAATCAATCAGTCATGTTAAGGGATGCACCATTCATCAAGGACTGAAGAAAGTCCAAATAACAATAAAAATTCCAAAGGACTTTCAAGGAGAATCTAAAACTTTGGCAGCAGATGCCAACAAAGCTTTCAACATGCTTCAACTGCAATTTATAATACCTTGTTAAAATGCATCAGGCTTTCCTAGAAATATCTTAAACATGAACATGCAGCCTGTTTTAAAATGACCTGTAAATATCATATAATTAAACCCCTTGTTATGTCTAATGGCATGATGCCGGGCTGCTCTGTCTCCCCAATACTATTTATAATAACCTGGAGTCTTTATTATTACACAGAAGAAATAACAAAGCAATACATATGGGGAGGCTCAGCAAAAAGTTAATGCTTTTGCAGATGATATTCTTATACTATTGTAGGATCCCATACATTCTTTCCACCCTTACAGAAGAGTTTAGAATGTCTCTCACCTTTCCAGCTACCAACTTAATAATAAACAAGTCAGTAATATTAACATTAACTACTGTAGCATATTCAACCCAAGAATTAGTCAAGGTAATTAAAACTGAAAATCAAAGTACATTTTTGGGTATAACACTAACAAATGAACTTAAAAAAAATGGTTATGGTTACTATGTCAGTAATTTGTGTGAGGGGGAAAAGTAAGATAATAACTTTGCTGGATGAATGTCAGAACTTCTCACTTTCCATTTGGGGTCAAACTGAAACAGCTAAAATGATGGCCCTACCTTATTTATAATATCAGTTTCAAAGGTTTGCTGGCTCATTCTCATTTGACATTATTAAAAGATTTAGAAATAGCTTTAAAACATATTTGTAGAGAGGAACAGCTCATGCATTGTGTGTTGAATTGAATGTGTAACAAGGGCTCATGGATGACTAGGACATCCAGACCCTTGGGAATGTTTTTGTGCATCTAAATTGGCTATGGCATGGAAATGTATAATACATTAAGAGGTCAGAATTGAATTAATCTCACTAGCAAATGTCTTACTTAATAAAATAAGGTCAAATTCTTCTGTAACATTTAACTTTTATTTTCCAAAGACCCACAAAATCTTTAAACATTGTATTTTCAAGGATACTATATCATTAGTGCAAACATACAGTACATAATAATAATGCTCACCTCATACCATGGTTATCCATAGAGGTATCAATTTGTGGTACTGGCACCACATACTTGGTGATCTGAGATAATCAAAACAGGGTAGTCCAGGAAGCCAAATAGGGCCTCTGAATTGATGTCAGCAACACAGATGAGATGCAGCTCAAAAACATTTTCTGAAAACATTGCAGACTCAATGCTCCCAGTCTTCAACACATACCAACCCTCCAGTCTCTCAAGACACACCAGGCTCCAAGCATCCCAGGACAACTCATACAGGCCATGGAGATCCCAGAGATGCAACTACACTGACCCCCCAAAAAACCTTTAGGCCTGAATGGCAATCTGGTCCTGCTGCAGTGCTACACCTGTAAAGGGGGAGGCAGACTGCCACCACCACCATCCCCTGCAGCATAGGATCTCACCACTGTACCACCCCAACACCCCAACAGCAGGAACCAGACAAATTGTTCACCTAGACCTACCGCCAACCCGCCGGGTGCCACAATTCACATGATGGGTCCTCCTTTCACTCCCCAGGCTACAGCTCCCCTTAAAGTGGTGGTGGGACCACTTCTTGCTGAATCTACAGGGCGTCTTCTTACATAGTGGTGACTACCACAGATGACCAGCCATAAGCCACTCGACACACTCTATCTCCCTACCACTTCCCCATGGCACTGTTGCCCAGATGACTGATTCCATGCCACCCACTTAAGGATCCTAGCTGGGCCGGGGATGGCACAGGCTGCCCCAGCCCTGGACTCACAGCCTTCTCTCCCCATGGGTTCTCTTCCTCCCTATCCCTAAAGAAGCCAAAAGCTCCCTTAAATATCCAGCTGGGAGTCATAGCTCCACATGACGTGCACATGGGCCATAAACCACATGGCCAAAAGAAAAGAAAAGGGAGGAGCAAGGGCTAAATAGTAAGCACCCAACTTGTGGATGCTTACATAAGTAACAGTGTAATCTAGCACAGTACTTAAACACAGAAAAGTTATTAAACAACTATAATGAACCATGTGATATCATTTTAACCTTAAAGGATACCTAAACCATCTTGTTTACACATTTTTTTGTTAAAAAATGACTCCATAGTCTTGTAAAAGAAAGGCTGTTGTTTACATTTATACTGAAACTGCATTTATTAAAGCAGGATAAATGCAGTTTCATGGCATTTGAAAATTGTAAACAGAGTCTCTCCTGATTCAAAAATCCAGCTCCAAGAATCCTAAAATGGCTGCATTGATGATATAATTCAAAAAGAGAGATGCCCAGCTGTGCAGATGTATTCTAGCTGTGCTAACCATATTCAAATGTAAATAATTTTTAAAATGAAAAAAAATGATAGCATGGTACTGTGAGCACAAAAGTTGTTCAGCACAAAAATGTCTACAAAATTATTGGTGTTTCATTTATAGATACTATTTAGTTTAAAAAATAGTAAAAAAAGGCAGCAGAAATTGAATTATTTTTCAATTTTTGAACAAACAAATGCAAATAATATTAAAACAAAAAATGATAGCATAGTACTGTGAGCACAACATTTGTTCAGCACAAAAATATCTACAAAATGAGTAGTGTTTCATTCACATGTGCCTTTTAGTTGTTTTTATAATTAGCAAAAAACAGCAGAAAGTTCAATTATTTTTCACTTTTTTGCAACAAACAAATACAAATAGCTTTAAACTGAAAAATAATAGCATGGTACTTTGAGCATAAAAGTTGTTCAGCACAAAAATATCTGCACAATAAGTAGTGTTTCATTTATATGTGCCTTTTAGTTTTTTTTATAATTAGCAAAAAACAGCAGAACATTCAGTCATTTTTCACTTTTTGCAACAAACAAATGCAAATAGCTTTAAATTGAAAAATGATAACATGGTACTTTAAGCACAAAATTGTTTAGCACAATCTATCAAATGATTGGTGTTACTTTTATATGTGCCTTTTTTTATAATTAGCAAAAAAAAACAGCAGAACATTCAATTGTTTTTCACTTTTTGCAGCAAACAAATGCAAATAGCTTTAAACTGATAAATGATAGCATGGTACTTTGAGCACAAAAGTTGTTCAGCACAAAACTATCTACCAAAAAATGTGGTGTTTCATTTATAGATACCTTTTAGATTTGCTATAAGCACAACATGGCTGGAAATTCACTTTTTCACTTTTTTGGAAATACAGCATGTAAGTAATAACACATGGCATGGTGTGTGTCAGTGCTAAATTACTGCACCCCCAAGGTGGGTTGTGAGGCATGAGGCATAGCCGAATGCCTTCAAACAACTGGGAAGTGAGCTTTTTGATTCCCATAAAATTATATTGCAAACTGTAAGTAGGCAATAACACACAGCAGGGTGTGTGACAATGCTAAATTGGTATATGGCCTAGGTGGGTTGTGATGAATGAGGTGCAGTCGAATGCCTTCAAGTTCCTGGGAAGTGTGGTGTATAATTCCCATAGGATCTCATTGCACATTGTAAGTAAGCAATAACACATGGCAGGGTGTGTGGCAAGCCTAAATTACTGCATGCAGCAGGTTGGTTATAAGGCATGAGGCAAAGCTGGGTGCCTTCAACCACCTGGGAAGTGCAGTATATAATTTGAATAAGATTACTTACAGTATAACTTTTAAGAGATCAGTACCATGGAGACCATGTGATGCAGCACACCAAGTAACAGCTCCTCGAGACTGCTCCCATCACCCAGCATCAAAACAGAGCTCCAGCTCATTTATTTTCAACTTTCTAAACTTTTTTTTTGGCACATATCACTGCTAAGATTAAGAAGGAAAGAACTGGCTTCCAGAATGAAAGCGGAGATGCATCTCGCTCTGCCTAAACACACTCCTCCTGTGTCCCCAGAGAAGATGAGCAAGCGCTCCAAGGCCCAACAGAGACTTAGCGGTAAGCTAGCTACTATGAACACCACTCCATCTAAGGCCTCAGAGATGACCCCCCTCACACTCAAGCAATTTCTTCTGGAGTTTAATCCCTTTCGAGAAGACTTAAAATCCTTAACTGCAGAAGTCAAACAAATGGCATCGGCATCTGTGCTTGAAGATCTCGCCACAAGGATGGCAGACAACGAAACACACCTTATTTCTCTGGAGAAGCGAGCAGATCAAATTAACAATGATGTAGTGGATAACAGGCAAAGAATAAAAAAATGGAATCTAAAATAGAAGATTTAGAGGGGAGGAGTCACAGAAATAATGTAGTCATTATTGGAATCCCAGATAAAGAAGAGGGGGCTAATACAATCCTTTTCATAAAAAGTTGATAGCAAAGCTTTCAGGTCCTTCACCTTTTGGAGCAGCTTACACTATAGAGTGGGCCCACAGAGCTCTCAGGCCCATGCCGCCACCCAGTTCTACACCTTGGCCTCTCATTTTTAAATTCTTAAATTTTCAGAAGCAATTTTTCTTGGGTAAAGTTAGAGAACTACAGGAAATTCAATGGAAGGGAACCAGAATATGAGTAATGCAGGACTTACCAGCTACTGTGAGGCAGTGCCGTACACAACTTTATCCTATTGTTTCCAAGTTAATTGCAGCAGGAATAAAATTTAAAATGGGATATCCAGCTCAATTGCAAGTCTTGTTAGCAGGATCCTGGTCTACATTTGAGGATACTGACTCAGCATAAATCGCCCTCCAAAAAGCCCTACCTGACCTATTTCATAATTGCTGATAAGTCACTGGGGACAAAGCTGATCATTTAATAAAACCAAAAAAGGTACAGTTTGGATTTTCTTTCGAAGGTTCCACTCTGAAGGAAGAGAAATCCTGAGAAACCCTCCTCTGTCATCTATTTGAGTATAAATCATTAAAAAGCAGATATAAATGTGCTGAACATAACAAAATAAACAAACTGTTGCAGATAGGTGGCTGATTTAAGGCAATTTATGATTGTAACCTGAAGCCTCTACATTTAGTTAACTTTTGTTGCTTATCAGAGACATGAGGCATGTTAGTGTAAGTCTGAGTCCAGACATTTGATTTCCTTTTACTTGTTTTGTGAAGTGATAACCGCTTTTTTGGAAGTCTCTGTAAATCTTACACTAGAACAGGAGGTTCTAATTGTGGTTACTCACCACTAGAGGGACCATTTGCATTGGGCTACAGAGAACATCATAATAACGCACCTGACTTTGGTTCTGAATGGTTACAACAAATATCAGTTGGCCTATCTAAACAGGCATAAGTTCTGATAGTCTAAAACAGCTATTATTATGTCTCTCATTTATGTTCTACCAGAATATAGCCTCAGGATCCTTGTTTTTGCTGTTAAAACTTCAAATGGTCACTATTAGTATTACTCCTGTATAAAATTATAGGTTTGGGTAACAGAGGAATTGATCTCTACCCCCCCCCAGCTATTGTAGAGGAAGAGGATGAGAAACAGATGGGACCTAGCTATTTAGAGATAGGCTTTATTTAAAGATCTGTAGCAGTTATTGTTGAATTTAACTGGGGTTTATCTGTTCTTCTTATCATTTTATAGCACTAGGCAATGGGAATGTGGTTAAGAGGGAGGTAGAAAGGTAGTACTCTACAACGTCATATGAACAGAATGGGAGGGAGGAGGGCTGGGTTTTGTTAAGACTTATGATACCATTATGGACACTATTCATAATTACATGCACAGATGTACTTAAGGGGGATTTGGACCAAGGGAGGGATAGTGGGATAGGGGACAAGGCAGCACAACTAAGCAATATAGTAGAGATTTATGTATCGACTACTAGCTTTCTGTGACTTTATAGGGGTCCACAAGAAAGTATACAATGGCTAAGCCGATTAGCATAGCAATGTGGAATGTGAAAGGGGTCAGACAAAAGTCTAAACAGTATCAGATTTTGAAACATCTAAATTTCTTAGCAGCTGAGATTATCTTTATACAAGAGTCTCACTTGTTAGACTCTGAATCACTTAAGTTACAAAGGCAACAAACTGGCTAGGTTTTCTCAGCTGAAGGAACCATGAATAGTTGTGGCACAATGATTTTAATACATAGAAGGCTTCCCTTTTCACCTACTAAAATAATCAAAGATCCTAAGGGAAGATTTATCATTGTTCATGGTAACATTTATGCTAAAGAAATACTATTAGGCAGCATATATGGACCAAACCAGGATACACCAGGATTTTTTATACATCTTGTCCAAACTTTAAATCCCTTTATATCGATCACAATGATAATAGGGGGAGATCTAAATCTGGCTTATGACCCTGTATTAGACAAGACTGGTCATCATAAAAAAGGCTCTTACCAGCCCAATGGGCTCTCAGGGAATTAATAGACCAGGTCGAATTATGTGATATCTGGAGGATACTACACCCCCAATAAAGAATTCACATACACATCTCCAGTCCATAAAAGTCTCGCCTAGGATTGATTATTTGTTTTTGTCTCACTCCTTAATTCCTGGTGTTATGGACTCTTCGATTCAACCTGGCCCCCCTTCAGACCGTTCTCTGGTGCTATGTCAGTTATCAATAATATCTTTGCCTAAAGGAGGGACAAGATGGAAATTCAATGAACAAATACTGAGAGATCCTTATTTAGTCCAAGTAATCCAAGAACATACAGAGCAATTTATAGATCTTAATCAGGGCACCACAAAGAGACCAGCTATTGAATGGTGTGCCTTTAAGGCATATCTCAGAGGGATACTCATTTGTCTAGCTTCCAAAAGGAAAAGACAGAGAGAACAACAAATGTCCCAATTGTTACCCCATATTAAAGATATTGAAATAGATTTGTCCCCAACTACCCCTGAATCTACTAGGCAAGATCTAATTAAACTCACAGTGGCCTATCTAGATATATTGTGAGAAAAGGCGGAGTATGCCATATTAAAAACACAAGCTTCATATACATATCAGGGAGAAAAGGCAGGATGTCTCCTAGCTCTTAGACTCAAACAAATGGAATCATCTAGGAGCATAGCCTCAATACATTCATGATCAGATGGCTCATTAAAAATCACCCCAAGTGAAATAATATCTGAATTTACAGAATATTACAAAAATGTATATGGCCCTATGCCAAATCCCCCAACAGAGAGCTGTTTGGAAAACTACCTGAAAGAAGCCAACTTGCCTAGCCTTACCGAAGATCAACACAAAATGTTACTATCCCCAATTACTTTTAATGAACTGTCTGATACAATTAGAGATTTGCCCTTAAACAAAACCCCAGAGATTGATGGTTATTTAGCTAACTTCTATCAAAAATTTAAGAAACAAATCATCCCTCTGTTGCTTCCCCTTTATCAACATATACTCTCAGGAGTACAGACAGATACATCTCTTTTTGAGGTGATCATTATACTAATACATAAACCAAGCAAATCCCCCAAACTGGTCATGAACTATCACCCGATTTCCCTTCTAAATCAAGATGTAAAAATTTTGATCTAAACTGCTGTCAAACCATTTTAGTTCAATACTCTCAACCATTATTGAGCCAGAATAGGTTGGTTTTATGAGGGGCAGATCCTCAGCAGATCACCTTCGTACCCTGTCCCATGTCTTCTAGGCATCCAGAGATGCCCCTTTCCCTGCAGCTTTGGTCTCACTGGATGCCCAGAAGGCATTCGACAGGGTTAATTGGCAATATCTGCTTCAGACTTTGAAAGCTTTTGGTTTTCCCTGTACTTTTCAAAAATGGATTAGTTCTCTATACCAGTCGCCAACTGCTCTAGTATCAGGTAATGGAGTCACCTCAGAACCCTATACTCTTTATTCAGGAACTAGGCAAGAATGCCCCCTTTCCCTGCTACTCTTCAATTTATATTTGGAACCATTAATCCATAAATTGCAAGCCTGTCCTGCAATCCAGGGCATCCCAATACACCCACGTGAGATCAAGGTCTCAGCTTACGCAGATGACCTCCTTCTACAGTTAGCAATTCCTGTTACTTCTGTCCCCCCACTGTTAGATATTATAAACTCATTTAGCCAACTCTCTAATTACAAATTAAATGTAAATAAAACAATTGTCTTCCTCCTTAACCACAAATTGTTCAAAGCAGATATTGTAAAATTGGGACTTTCCTGGCAACAGTATTCACTAAGATATTTAGGAATCAAGCTATCTCGGCATTCTGGATGTTCACTAAAATTACATTTAGACTCTTTGATCTGCCTAATAACTCAAGACCTTAACAGATGGTCATCCCTTCCACTTTCAATCTGGGGTAGGATTAACTTACTGAAAATGAACATTTTCCCACGCCTTTTTCATCCCCTATCACTACTTAATAGCTGGCTTCATCTATACTGGTTTAAAAAGATATATAGCCTTTTTGTTAAAGTCATCTGGTCCAATAAACCCCCCAGAATTGCATTTATTAAATTAGTAACACCTAAACATAGAGGTGGCCTATGCCTGCCTCACCTAGGTCTTTATTTTTGGGCCAGTCATATTAATAAATACTTAAAATGGTTATCACCAGATACTGTACACCACCCTCCATCCTAGCTTAAAATAGAATTAACCCAAATATGGGCCTGTGGCCTAGATCTGAAAGCTCTTCTGCATATTAGAGAGGGCCTTCTTCCCAGTAAGTTAAAAAACACTCCAATAGCCTTGTCCATAAGGATCCATTCTCAACTTTGTCACTTTCTTAAATATAACAAAATAAAATGGACATTAATCAACCCCATATGGTAATCTAAATTTTAAAATAGATGATAAACTATTTCCCCAAAATGGTTACCATACTTAAGAGAGATACAAGTTAACAATTTAATGGATGAAAAGGAGACATGGTTATCAGTTAACGAGATCAAACAGAAGTTTAAAATTCCAAATAATTACTATTTTCAGGTCATTCAACTAAGACATGTATTAATCAAAGCGTTAGGACGAAATCCTGAGTTAATAGTAGACCCTCCCTTTCCTAAAGACATGTCTCAACTGGTGGGTCACCCAAAAGCAGTCTCTAAATTATATGGAATTCTGCTTGACTGGATATATCTGGACTGTTTTGGACCAACCCATTACTGGTCTACTTTTTTCCCTGATATTACCATAGACTGGTCACTCCTCTGGTACAACTGTCACAAATTTGTAAACCAAGATAGATTAAGGCTGATGCAGATGCATATCCTGCAACATTATATTTTTCCCTGCAAAAAATGGCCAGATTTGGATTGACACCTTCATTCTTACGTGTCAGATGCCTTCAACATGAAGGCACATTACACCACATTTTCTGGACCTGTCCTAAAGTCACTCCTCTTTGGACAATCAGACAGCATACAGCAGACCCTATTTTGGGTCTACAAGACCTATTTACACCTGAAATATGTCTCCTAGAAGACTACTCGAAGATAAGGATTCTTAATAGAAATTATTATATGGCTCTTATTTCTATGACTGTAAAGAAATTGGTATTGAGACTTTGAATAGATCAAGAGTACATTTCATATGGAAAGTGGCTAACAGAATTACTGGCAAATATTAGAACTGAGCTGATTATAGCAAACTTAAATAATAGATCAGGAAGGTTTAATAAAATGTGGGACCCACTGTATACATTATACTCAATATAATTAATCATTGCTGCTGTATTCTTTCTATCACTCATGTATTTTCCCCATTTGAATTGTTTGTGCTGTACAGTTTTTAGGAAATAGGGTCAGAATAATAATATGTATTAGTAGGGTGGGTATATAGGTATAGGGAAGATGGGGAGGCAGGAGGGTGGGCAGATTAACTCATCCTGATATATTGTCCAATGTGTATGATATCTGTAATATGAGTATCTGTCCTAGTCTAATAAACTTTAAATGGAAAAAAAAGATCAGTACCACACATCAGAGTGTGCAGCAAGGCTAAATTTCTGCATGCCCAAGGTGGGTTGTGAGGCACAAGACACAGCTGAGTGTCTTCAACCACTTGGGAAGTACAATATAAAATTCTCATAGGATCACATTATAAATTGTAAGTAGGCAATAACACACAACAGGGTGTGTGGTAATGCAAAATTATACAATGGCAATAAAAAGCCCTGGAACCTCATTGTCTATCTTCCTTTGTCAACACTGAGGTTATGTGAGCACAACCTCATTGTATTGTTTTGTCACTTAATTGTCATCTTCTAATTACAAACAAAAATATAGTGCCACACTAAAAATCTACTGAAAACATTTACATTTTTTTTATTTTATATAACAATAAGCCATTGTATAATAGCAAAAATACACTCCAGGTTGTGGGTTGTGCTGGGATAACCTCACTTCTGGGATCTTGGAAGCACTCAGCCTGCAGCCTCATGCCCAACCACCCAGGCGTGAGATTATCCCAGCATGACCCACACCCTGTCAAGCATTATTGCTTAATTACTGCAGGCCCCAGGTGGGTTGTGGGGTTAGTTCTGAGGCATGAGGTACAGCTAAGTGCCATCAACCACCAAAGAAGTGTGGATGTCTTCACTCAGATGCCAAAGGCACCTATGCTGTCACTGAAGTGCATGCTATGGATGTGGGAGAGTAAGCAGGTGGCTGCTCTGAGGAAGACCATGCCACTGGCTTCTTTGACTTGAAAAAGATGTAACATTACAACTTAAATGGCATACAGCTGAATGATACAAAATGAAACCAAAAAATGGGAAATGGCATCAAAGTGAGATATAGCTCTTCGTAGAAGGGCAAAGGTAGTTTTCATGTGCACTGCCTAAATGCAGGGAATACAAGGAAGTATCAGTGGGTGGCGCATCAGAAATGCAGTGCGCCCGAGATCACTTTGCCTGATAATGTAAAGTGGGAATAGGAGAATCAGTGGCTCAACATGAAACAGCAAGGCTGACAGAGGGGGGAAAAATGGAAATGGAAACATTGAGCGTACAACAGTTTTGCACCTCCTTCCCCCCATTTGGAAGGCAGGAAGTGGGAGCTATTTGAAAAGCAAATTGCAATTTGGTTAATTGGAGGAGGGCACAAGAACAAATAAGTTTAACAATATTTCCAGTAGGAAAGTAGCTTATTCCATTTATGCCATACCTTCAATAAAAGTGAAAATAAATTTAATTTCTTGTCATTTTTTACTGATTATAAAAAATCTAGAAGGTATCTATAAATGAAACACCAGTCATTTTGTAGACATTTTTGTGTTGAACAACTTTTGTGCTCACATTACCACACTATCATTTTTCATTTTAAAGTTATTCGCATTTGAATATGGTTAGCACAGCTAGAATACATCTGCACAGCTGGGCATCTCTCTCTTCAATTACATCATCAAGGCAGTCATTTTAGGATTCTTGGAGCAGGATTTTTGAATCAGGAGAGGCTGTGTTTACAATTTTCAAATGCCAAGAAACTGCATTTATCCAAGAAACTGCATTTATCCTGCTTTAATAAATGCAGTTTCAGTGTAAATGTAAACAACAGCATCTCCTTTACAAGACTATGGAATCATTTTAAAAAAAAAAAACTAAATGTGTAAAAAAAGATGGTTTACGTATCCTTTAAAACATAAATTTCAGCACATATTACTTCAGGTATTGAGTCTGATTAAGTAACAAAGAAAACATATTTAATTCTGAAATGTATTTTGGTCTCTTAGTTTACAAAGAATAAAGAGCATAAAAATTGCTCATAAATTACTTTTAAATTATGTATGCTAATTAAATATGTTGTTCATATGTCTGTGTAAAATCTACTTGTGAAAGGAGATGTATCATGTGGTGGAAAAACATTTTAATTTATTTGTACTTATTTGTTTTTGAAAATGATGTTGCATGTATTTTATTACAAAAACAATAAAAAAAATAGCATGGTAAAAAAGTTTCCTCTGTGCCTATCTCATGCATGTTTGAAGTCCACCACTGTTTTTGTCCCCACCACATACATGGGAAGAATCATAGAATCATAGCACTTGATGGCAGAAAAAGATCCCATGGTCCAGCCAGTCTGCCACCCCCCCCCATTCCAGGTGTCCACCCCTCTTTTAGTAAAAAAGGACATCCTCACTTCTCTCATAAATTTTAACCTTACAGCTTCATTGCATGACCCCTTGTTATCATGCATCTTCTCTTCTGCAAAATGCTCCCCTGTTGTACCTTATTTTACCCCCATGGGGTACTTATTGGTCTCTATCCTGTCTCCCTCTCCCTTCTCTCTTCCAGGGTCTACATATTGGGATCTCTTAGTCTTTCCTTCAGTCATCTGGAATCACTCCTGTTTACAGTGAGTTGTTGAATAAGGCCATCAGTGGTGCAGGAAGCACCTCCCTGAGTTCCTTTAGCACCTCTGGGTGTATTCTGTCTGGGACAGAAGTCATCCAGATTTGTAAAGGCAAACCCTTCCCCATTCATCTTATATGAACAAAGTCTGCAATCTCTGCCACCTGTATATGTGTGCTGACAATTGCCAGTTCCCCTTGAGGCAGTATATGATGTTCCTCAGCCCCAAATCAGCCAGTAGCAGCAGCAGGACCCAACAAAGTACTGCAGCTCAATCACTGTGTGAGGAATGTGGCACAGACACTACTTTTATCTTGTCATTAATGAAAAAAGTAGTTATTCATGGGAGGATTAGGGGCACGGTGATGTACTATATACTAATCCCACAATTCTATAAAAGTAAACTACTAACCCTGCAACCAAGCTGCTTATAGTGGAGAGTGCAAAGGATGAGGATATGGAAGTGGAACTGTTGAAGCAGGGGCATGAGAGTGAGGTGATAAAGGAGGGGGAAACACACAAGGAACAGATGAAATGACAGGGGAATCACATGATTCATGTAAGAAGAAGGAGGGGCAGGGGGAACACTTGGCTCATGTAAGAAGTGGGGTAGGGAGAAGAAGTATGAGAGGAGGATGAGCAAAAGGAAGAAGCAGGATAATAAGAGCAGCAAGGAGTAGAAGCAGAAGAGGACAGGCATGAGGAAGCAGATGCAGGAGAGGAGGAAGAGGATGAAGAAGGATAGAAGCTGGAACATCTGCTCTATTTACACCACTGACCATACCTCTCAACCCCCATCTCAAAAATCAGGAACAGAATCAGAGGACACATGACCAAAATCAGGGACACATCTTGAAAAAGGGGTAATAGTTCATGAACCTGTTACAATAAGTGGTTTAATGATAAAAGCATTTTCTGATGGTGAACTACACCGTACATCGCCTGGCATTCATTACCTTATGGCAAAAATGTCTATTCTTTGCCAAAACTCATTCTTACCAGTAGTGCCATGTGGCTACAGAACCATCCATTGCTTAACCTGACCTAATATGGACACACAAGATAGAATGAGTTTGAAGAGGGACAGAGGAAATTTGTCTTGCAAAATCAGGGATGTCCCTGAAAATCAGTGACAGTTGAAAGGGATTCCACTGACTAGTGGTGATGACAGTGACACAGTGGAGTGGAAAGAGAAATCAAAATTAAAAAGGATAATGAAAAACAGAACAGCAAGGAAACAAATTTGTCAGACAGGGAAATCTAAAGATAAATGCCACCACCAGCCCCTATAGCATGATCAGACATATGGCGCTCTACTACCCACTGCTACTGCTCTTGCCATGCCTGCCCATTGTCAGGCACATCATTCCACAGCAGCAGCAGAAGCAAAGAAATAATTTCTCAGTCTAAAACCAATTCCTACTCAAGTACTCCCTCCATTCCAATCTTGTAGCTAAAAAAAACATAAGACACCTTCTGCAGTGTGGGAGTATTTTACACATGACACCATAAGTCCACTAAAAGCATATTGGTCCCTATTCACGATGGCTACGCAGCCCTATGCACAGTGCATAAGACCTGTGCATAGACTGATATGAGCAGAATGCATGTAAGCAGCCCCTGTGTGACATGCACTACCCACGCATAGGGCCATGAGCTAAGCCTCCACACAAAGTTACGCACCATGGTGGATATGCAGCCACGCAGGGGCATTCCTGTGTACGCCATATGCACAGGACCCTGAACACACATGCATGACACAAGGCTTGTTGGTTCCCCATGTATGCAATACACATTCTGGAGGCAGTCGTAAACAGTCTGGCATCGCACACATGGCAGGAGGGGTCAGTGAAGCAAGCCAGAGGAGGCACAGCAATGCCAACTGCAGAACCAGATGCCAGCCATATACGCAGCGATGCAAGGCACATTGGCAGTGGCTAAACACATGCCTCCCACCTGCCACGTGCAACCGCCGCACATGCAATGACACAGGATAAACGGCCTGCCCCTGCATGGCACCTATGCCACCCAGCAGGTGCCACTAAAACTGAAAGCACAGTACAGTGTACTATGGTGAACAGGCAGGCACACATGGTAAGCACACCACATGGCCCAGTCAAGGAAGCATGCAGAACACACAGATACACACACACACACACACACACACACACACACACATACGTCTGCCCATGCACACCATGCAAGGGTGAAGAATGAGACACACAAACATAGCTGGATACAAATGCCTTTACTGGTACCAAACACAGAGCCCACACAAGGCATAAAACAGCAAATGTGAAAAAAGGTGGGGGTCGGCTGCATGGACGAGCCTCTGCCTTAGTCTGAGTTCTCCTCCTTGGACACCTCCTGAATGGTGGACAGGGTCAGCTCCTGGGGGGTGGAGTCCGTGAACTCATGCCCCCTAATCACAGTCCTCCTGATGGGTCCATAGTAGCACTGAAATGACAAGAGCAGACAGAGGGGACCGACGACAGTGACCCAATAACCTACAACAGCCCCAGAACCAGCAATGCCACACACTCACACACATCCAAGGGCCACCTACCTTGAAGGGCGCACATATTGCCCATAGGTCACCCAGGTCATCCCTATACATGTAATCCTCCATGCTTCTCCACAGCACAAACCTCCCTGGGAGGTCATGTGGCAGGTGCCACCCTGAGGTCACCACCCATGCCAGGTCAGGCCCACCCACCTCCCGGTGCTCCAAGACCATCACTGCCTTCCTTCACCAGGTCCCCTCAATGAAACACAGGGAAACTGATTAGCAGTCACTCCCATGGCACAAGCCCAAACCCCCCTAGCATACACACACACACACACACACACACACACACACACACACATGAAACATGGCCACGAATACCAGCTGCAGTACCTACCTGCCTCTTCTCTGTCACCTCCCACAGTTCATCTGCTGGCATCCCATCCTGGTAGGTTGACTCCACCATCTGATACAGATGCTGTGGCAGGGCGAATCTGCCATGAATCTCCCCAGCTGGCATGGGTGGAGCTGCTGCCACCATTGTATCCACAGCTATAATGACAACCCATGGCCAGCATGCCTACACCAAATGGGCACGCCATGCCCTAAAGGGCATGTGTGACATGCCACAGGGCATGCACAGCACACACATGTGGACAAGCAACACCAGAGTGTGATCACTAAGAGCGGTACATATATTGGCAGGGGCATGCTATGGTACATCTGTGGCCTGGTGGAAGATGTGATCCGACCAACCATTGAGCGTTCCATGACCATGTCTGTGGAGACAAAAGTGCTGTGCACCCTGCAGTATTATGGCATGGGCACCTTCCAGAGCGGGACAGGCAACATGACAGAGGCGAATCAGTCATCCGTGTCATGGGTGCTGCACCAGGTGACCGATGCCCTGGTATGGCACCAGGAGAGGCACATCATGTTCCCCAGAGATGAGGCAGGACTCAGAGCCATCAAGGATTTGTTCCTGGAGAGGTATGATATGTCAAACACGGTGGGTGCAATTGACTGCACACATGTGCCCATTCTCACCCCATCCACCAACGAAGAGGTTTACAGGAACTGTAAGGGGTACCACAACATCAACTGTCATAGGCATTCTGACTAATGTCCTGGCATGGTACCATGAGTCATGCCATGACTCATACATCTGCGAGAACAGTGGCCCGAGATGACATTTGGACAGGCAATCGGAGGGCTACGGCTGGCTGTTGATGAGCTCCCATGATGCTGTGTGGATACGTTGGCTGCACGTGTGCCCCAGCACCACTAACTGCTCTGTTTCACCCCACTCACACAGGTGACAGCGGGTACCCCTGAGGACAACACTCCTGACACCATACCTGGTGCCACAGCACCCTGCTGAAGAGGCATACAATACAGCACATATACGGGTGCACAGCATCATGGAATGCACCATAGGGCTGCTGAAGAGGTTTTTCCAATGCCTGGACCACACAGTTGGCACGAGGATGCTTGCACCAGGTATAGTGTGCAGAGTGTTCACCGCCTGTGCCATACTGCACAACATCTGCATACACCAAATGGTGCCAGGGCTCCCTGATATACACCCAGAGGAGGACGCTGAATAACCACCACAGCAACCTCATGGACCAGCACCACCTGGGGAGGGTGCCAGGATGCCACCAAGGAGCAACCAAGCAGTGGGATTTATGGCGGCATGGGCTGTGCACCATTACATGGCCCATGGTACATTCGGCAAGTAAAGTAAAGCGCATGTTGGCGATGATGAGTGTGCCAGACTGAGCCAGCATGTGCGTGCGTGCATGCCATGGTGTGGCCGCAGATCCATCATGCCACCAGTGTGCACCTGTCACATGCAGGCTGCCATGCACTGTGTGTGTGTGTGTGTGTGTGTGTGTGTGTGTGTGTGTGTGTGTGTGTGTGGTGTACTGTGGGCCACACCGAGGGCACATCACTGCATGCAGTGCATACCATCGTGAGTGTGCTGCATGGTGGGTGGGTGGAGGTGTGTGCCAAGGTGTGACAGAGTGCAGGCCTCATCTGGTGCCCTTTCCAGGTGGTGTTGGTCCAGGGGAGGCATTTCAGACCAGCATGTGTGTTGTGGTGTAGGGGTTGGTGTGTGGCAGTGATGGTGGTGGTGTGTTCATGGCAGTCAAGTGCACGTGTGTGTCATCTGCAACTGCCTCACTGTGTATCTGGCCTCAGTGGGTGCCCACTATGTCCACACACCCTTCTGTTCACTGTCATGCAGCATACCATGCCTGCCCACTGTGCGGCTTCCTGGAATTTCTCTACACAGCATGAACAATGTGTCGCTGTGCTAGTGCTGGGTTCTGGCCCGATGCCTTCCACTGTGGGTTGGAGGCACTGTCTGGCCCTGTCACACTTCGCCTGTGGTTCCATGGGTATGGAATCAGGTGCACTGGCCAGTGCCACAGGCACAGCTGTGGCAGGTGCAGCAGGACATTCCTGTTGGGAGGAAAGGTAGGTGGCTATGGCCAGAAGGGTGTCCACAGTCCGCTCCTG
The DNA here is from genome assembly GCA_016271365.2 of Neoceratodus forsteri. Taxonomy (NCBI): domain Eukaryota; kingdom Metazoa; phylum Chordata; order Ceratodontiformes; family Ceratodontidae; genus Neoceratodus; species Neoceratodus forsteri. Next base: position 846,374,538 of record CM028135.1, on the reverse strand, counting down.
CACTCAGGCCCCTGCGGCCACCTCCTCCAGTAGGCATACTTGGGCGTGCGCAGCCACCACCTTCGCCATCCAGTCCCGTGCCCTCACATCCATGGCCACCTCTTCCGCGAACCTCTCCTGTGCCCTCACGGATTCCGCCATGACCTCCGTGAGGTGTTGCACTGCCTCTGTGCACTCCCTCATCACCTGCAGCCAGTCCCACTCCAGCCTATGGAGATTTAGTGAATTGCTGGTAAGGAGGGAGCTGCTGACACCCTGTCGGCAATGCATTGCAGGAGGGAAGCCCGCAGAGGCATGCGTGTCCAGCTCCTGTGAGTCAGGCACTGTGGCAGGTGCTGATGTGCCCACAGTCGTGGTGGAGCCATCCTCAGGTGGCACAGAGACATCCTTCCTGCTGTGGTTTGGTTCAGGTGATGGCTGCTCTGCCCCAGCATTGCTCTCCTGTGTCTCCCCATCTTCGTTCACCTGGGTGTGCTGACCCATGCCAGGGCCATGTCCCTCTTCCTGCAACTGCCACTCTGAAATCTGTCCCCACCATGGTGGGCTTTGGGTGTGGTATACTGCTGGGTGTCATCCTCCTGCATGTCCCTGGTTCCATGCTGCTGCATCACTGTGTGGGGGATGGGAGGACATTGGTTAGTATGGCTGCGTGTCCACCATATGCAGTGTCACGCCCTGTGTTACTGCTATTACCCACCTTCGCTGTCTGCCCACGGTGGTCCTCCTCCTCCAATGCCAGATGGTCCCTCTCCAGCACTGTCTTCACCCTGCACTGTGGGTGGAAAGTGTGACAGGTGGTCATTGACTGTTGCTCTACAACGGTACTGTGGTTGTGCTCTGTGCACCCCCACATCTTGCTTACTTGGCATGCTGTCCAGTCTGTCTGGCTCACCATCTGTGAGCTTGTCACTGATGGTGTCCACCACCTGCTGCTCTATGGGCATTAGTGCTAGGTGGGCAGGGTGTAGTGGGCCACCTCCTGTGGTGCCTTGCAACTGCCGTGCCTTGCTCAGCCATCTCTTCACCTGGGACGAGAGTTCACGCCACTTGTGCTTGATGGCCACCAGTGTGTGTGCCTCTGGTCTGGCGGCATTGATTGCTGCCTGCAGGTCCAGCCATATGCAGGATTTAGTCTTGGCTGGGGTGCCCGGTGACCTGTGCCTGAACAGCATGACATAATGATGGCAGATCTTGGTCATGAGGATAGCCACTTATGCCCCTGTGAAGTTCGGTGATTGCTGCCTCCTTTTCTCACCACCACCCCGCCTGTTCTGCATCCACTGGTGTTGCTGGTTGGTGCCTGTTGGCTATCTCGACCTGCTCCTCGGGCCCGTGGTTGCTGCTGGCACTCTCCGTGGACACCTCTCTTCTGTACTATGCATATTGCTGGCACATTGCGGTTCAACATCACTATATATGGTTGAGTCAAGGGGCATTGCCATTGACTTGTGCTGGCTCCGTCCCACCCCTGCATGTTGCTGTGCGCCTCCTCTGTCACCACCCTGGACTCCTGGGTGTGTGTTGGGCTATGTCATGCATGCGGCATATTTCACATTGGCTATGCAGCGCAGAGCTGCACACCCACTTTTTTTTTTTTGAAATTGTATTTTTATTCTCCTCAAGCCTGCCTCCTCCGACACTTCGGCGTTGTCCCGCGGACATCCCGCTACCGCACCCAGCTCACACGTCCACAGGCCCCCATGGAGCCGCTGTTTCATTCTCGGGTGGGGATGAGGTAGGGGGCACTCGCAACCTGCATAGTTTCGCGGCCCAGTGGACTGCCCAGGGCACTGGCAAATCGCAGGCACGCTCCCAGGGCCCCGCTTCCTCCCGGACGAGGCAGGCTTCCATTTTCCCTGTTTTCTCCCTCCCCTTAGCAGATACTCCCCCCTGACGTCATGACGCGTACGTCGACGTCTGATCTGCTTGGCGGCCGTCCGACCAATCCCCTGTCGCGGGGCATGTGCTTCTCGACCTCGCTCAGGAGTGCTGGAAACTTGAATATGGCCAAATCCCACCCGGAGTAGGCGAGCTGTCGTCGGATGCTCAAGCCTAACTCCCCCCGGCCGACCCACCGGCTACCCGAGTCCGCTCCTGAACCCGGGTCGCCGGCGTGGAGCGAAGTGTGGCGTTCAACGCCTCAGCCCTCTGCGCCACCAGGCCGGCTGCACACCCACATTTATGACAGTTTCACACATAGCAGCCAGCCTTCATGAATAGGGCCCATTGTGATCTTTGTGGTAGAAAGATCAGTTGGAGCAAGTCTTTTCAAATATTGGGAAATAGCATTCTTGCTAATCATTTAAAATATGAATGCGACACCTTTCAAAATGTTCCATTCATTCCCAAGCCCCACTAAGGTCAGATGGAACAGCAGCAGCATCAACCGTTGTGTATAAGAAGTGGTGGAATTAAATAGTTTGTATAAGTTATGCAGCTATAGTACCCAACTGATGCTTCCCTAGGTACCAGTACTGGGTAAGAAATTGGTTAGTGGATAGGTGACAGAGGGTGGTGGTAAACAGAATTCACTCAGAGGACAGGATGGTGATCAGTGGGGTGCCTCAGGGATCAGTGCTGGGACTGGTCCTCATTAATGTCTATAAATGAGATTGCAGAGAAGCTGGAATGAAAGTTCTGATTCTTTGCAGATGTCACCAAAAACGTGCAATACTGTTGACAGTCTGGTGAGGGAGTAGAAAGAATAAGTAGAGACCTGAGAAAACTCGAGAAGTGTTCTAGGATATGGCAGCTGGGTTTCAACATGAAAAAAACGCAAAGTAATTAACTTGGGGTGCAGAAACAAAGGGGCACAGAACAAAATGGAATGAGGGGTACTGATGACCACCAAGCAGGAAAGAGACCTGGAGTTGATCATATCTGATGACCTAAAAGAGACCAAGCAGTGCAGCAAGGCAGTAGGGAGAGTTAGTAAGATACTGGGGTCCATGGAGAGGAGTATTACCAGCAGAAAGAGGGAGATGGTATTGCCTTTGTATAGATCGCTAGTAAGACCCCACCTAGAGTACAGAGTCCAGTTCTAGAGAACACATCTCTGGAAGGATACAGACAGAGTGGAGGCAGCCCAAACGAGGGCAGCTAAAATGGTGCAGGGTCTACATCAGAAGCCATACAAGGAGATTCTTAAGGACCTAAATATGTACACCCTGGAAGAGAAAAGGGAGAAGGGGTATATGATAGAGACCTTTAAATATTTCACCAGGGTAAATAAGATACAGGGGAGAAGTATTTTTGTGAAAAAAAGGTGCTCAAGGACAAGGGAGCACAATAAGAAGCTGGATTGGGGTAGATTCAGGAAACATGTGAGGAACTACTTTATAGAAAGAGTGGTGGATTCCTGGACCAGTCTTCTAGCAGAGGTGTTGGGGCAAAACAGTGGTGGATTCAAATGCATGGGATAGGCATAAGGGAATGTTAAGGGAAGGAAAGGGGTTGGGTGAATGAGCTAGAGATCAAGAAGTGTCTGCAGTGATAGTATAGGCAGGGAAAAATGGACAAACTAGGTGGGCCAAGTGTTCTTATCTGCTGTCAAATTCTATGTTTCTATGTAGTTGTGCCTCAAAAGCACTGCTCCAACCACTGCTACTCCTAAATTTATTGCAACAAAAGCGACTTTACAGCCTGAGTCATTACACGTCTGCACTAAACTGACACCTATGTCTCCATGTGATACTAGCACATCAATAAGAATGAGAACAGCTAATCCAAAATAGCGATGACAGCAACAGCACATACACATGATAGCACAGCACATAACAGCTACTGCAGCTCACACAGCAACATTTATACCATTCCACCAGCTGTTTTGTATTGTATTTAACGCAGGGGGCTTTGTCCCCCCCCATACCCCCCCCCCATGGGGGCTGTGCCCCTGACCCCCCTGTCTCTAGGATTCTTACTCCATGATGCTCACTGATGGTGGGGGAATTGGCAACTTCTAGTCACTCATATGTGACAGTTGCTCTAATGTGCCGGTCGCTATTTAGTGCATCGTTATTACTGAGTTGCTGTTATTGTTTCGCTATTTTGTATTCACTGTTATTACATGTTACCCTTACCTGAAGTACTCATCCAAGTTCTGTCTGAATCACACAACCCACTGGGGAAGTGATGATCCTTGGTCTTAAGCCATTTTCTATGATAGAAAGCATTGATATTTGAAGTCTCTTGAATGCATTGAAGCCCAAATACAACATTCCATCATGCTTCACATTTTCCAGGCATGTTGTTCACACTAGGTACAAGGCTGAATACATGCAGATGGTTACACTTCTAAATATGGAGGTGGGGGGGGGGTGTTGGCATTTCACTAGTGATATCTGGAGAAGTAGTGCAAACCAAATGTTCCTAGGTCTCGCTGCACATTGTGTTATGTCCAAATCAAGCCCTACCCCCCATCCCACTGTCAACACCACCAGCCCTTTTAGGAGTTGAAGCAGACTACCTCACAGAGATACACCAATGAAGGAAATGCCTTATTTAATGTGTCCATTTTGAAGGGGGAAGTACAGTGTTAAACATTCTGCAGTTCATTCAATCACTGTTAGACATTCAGACATACTCTTCTGATCTAAAGGTGAGCATGTGTGTGCCAGACAGTGGCAGTAACATGCTGAACGCAATGAATGCTGGGGATTTTATCCATGCATCTTGTTTTGCACATACCCTACAGTAAATGTGGTAGCCAAGTGTTTACCAAACATGCACAGTAAAAAGAAACACATGACACTGTAAGGGACATCACTAGATATTTTTAATGTTTCCCCAAATACAGTAAGCTCCTCAACCAGTACCAGCAGAAGCATAATGTTGCGCAGCCATTTGCACAAGGTGGAACTTTGATTTTTCAATGCTGTAGAGACCATGGAACAGAAACCTGTTTTTCAGATTATAGAATTCAACAATGGACTGTTGGGAATATCTCTCCCAGGTGCAGTGGTATGTTCTGCAAAACCTTTTTCTGTACCTGTGGCCATATGAATAGACCATCAAAGATATCAATGCAAAATCAGCACCCCTTAGGACAGTCCTTCCTGTCATGAATCTACTTGAACACCACACAAGGCATCATTTATGATCTTCTACTATAACCCAACAAAGCAAGTCTGGTTTGGTGGTACTTACAGCAATGGCAGCCCTGGTAGGAGATGTAAGAATTAGGACTGTGTGAATATTTTTCTCCAAATATTCAGCTGAATATTCAGTATTCGAGTCTTGGATATTCGTTATTCGGCCAGGAAAGTTGCCTTATTTGAGAATTGCTATAGAAGTCCTTAAAATGGCTTCAGCAGGAGGAGGAGAGGTCATGGCACTTTGGCTTGTACACTGGTGCCAGAGGCTATCTTGTGCTACTGGTGCTTCAGGAGGAGGATGCCAAGGTCAGGGCACTTTGACTTGTACACTGGTGCCAGAGGCTGTCTTGTGCTGCTAGTGCTTCAGGAGGAGGATACAGAGGTCACAGTACTTTGACTTGTACACTGGTGCCAGGGCTGTCTTGTGATGCTGGTGCTTCAGGAGGAGGATTCTGAGGTCAGGGCACTTTGGCTTGAGTTCATGGACATGCAGTTTCTCATTGGATAACTCTGGAAGTATAAAAAGCCATAACTCTGTCAATATTTGGACCTAAGTGACAATGTATATATGGACACAAAGGTCTCAATAGGTACTACAAGAATAACATATGCTGCACCTTTAAATACTTGTGGCCATTAAAACAAGCAAGTAATAAAACATAATGATTCCCATAGGATACAGTAGAACCCTGATTATCCATACTGCTTGGGAGACATAAGTTTAGTTCGGATAACCGGGAGATAGTTGGTGAGGGAGTCTCATTTTTCTGGGTATTTTTTGTGTGTGCTTTTCTTCGTGCTTGTGCAGTAACAGTGCATTATGTTTTTTTTTCATATGCTTGTGTACTTGTGCTAATTGTGCTTATTGTGGCTTAGTAACAGAGAGTACTGTATTCACTTAAAATACTCCATGATGGGCTTTTATTTCTGAGCGCCCAACCGTGCTCGGGTGGCTTTTGCTCGTAGACTGCGTAGCAGTAAGTTCATTGGGTCGCATTCCTCCTGATTCTCTAGCCAGAGTAACCTGATTGAAGCATTCAACTGCTTCACTGTGGCTAGGAACCTTAGTCTGGCTGTCTGGTTCAGTTACTTCATCCCCCTCACCACTGTCATCTTCTCCCTCGCCCTCACCCTCTTCTTGCCCTATTTTCTGACCTGTGACTGCTGTGACAATCATGTCATTATCCAAATGTTCATGACCATCTTTGTCCAGGTCACAACTCACCCACTCATTTATCTCCTCCTCAGAGATGCTCAGCATGAGTTTGCTTGCAAGCTCTGTGATGTCCTCAATGTCTGTCCTTCTCTCCATGGAAACAGCATTGTCAGGTGTACAGCTTGTACCTATCGCTGAGTCCTCGACCTGAGACGTGCCCTCTCCAATGGGATCCTGTGGTAATTTGCTTTTCTCTAGCAGCCCTGACTTAGCCCAAGCCTTCATTATTGTCCCTGCCCCTACATTATCCCATGCCTCACCAGCCATGTAAACTGTGTCCTTAAGTGTAAGTGCCTTGATAATGTCTTGCAATGGCACCTCATGATTGCGGTCATCAAGAACTGTTTGCAGCAATCTCCTGCGGTAATTTCTTTTAAAGATCTCCAATATGCCTTGGTTGCAGGGCTGCAGTTTAGAAGTGGTGTTCGGGGGGAGAAACAAGCAGGAAGGGTTTTTAGAATGGAGCAAGCCCTTCACACTAGGCACAGATGAGTTCTTGTACCAATTCACAAAAATCCCACAGTCCATCCAAGCATTACATTGGGACTCATACTGGACCGGGAGGTTGCCCATGTTTACATGTCTAAAGCACCTAGGTTGCTTTGACTTGCCAATTAGAAGGGGGGTTAGCTTGTGACTGCCGGTATTATTAGTAGTACAGCCCAGGATAATCACTCTCTCCTTCTGCTTCTTAAAACCTGGTGCATCTTTCTCTGATGCACCCACCAATGTTTTGTCTGGCAAGCAACGCCGAAACAATCATGTCTCATCAGCATTATAAAGCTGATCAAGACAAATGGATTGTTGGCGTATGGTTTCAAGCAGTTGTTCAGTGAAGGGCTCGATACTCTCCTCAGCGGCACTTAATTTTTCACCACAAAGCCTTAACTGTCTTATGCCATGCTTCCTTTTAAAATGATCTAGCCAGCCATCACTGGCTACAAAGGAGGACTGCCACCAAGTTTGTGATGAAAAATTAGAGCCTTTTCTTTGAGAACTGGCCCAGGGATTGGGGTGCCCTTCTCCCACTCCTGCCGAAACCATAGATAGATTGCAGCATCTCGGTTATCTTCTGCACACTGCTGCATGTTCTTACGGCTCTCGGTCCCATATGAGCCCTCCACAGTCATAGTGAAGGAACAAAGCTTTTCCTTTGCATCCTTTATATCAGTGACAGTGGACTTTCCAATGCCGTATTCTCCTGCTAGCGCAACAGGTCTTTCACCATTTTCTAATCGCTCTAAGATCCTGAGCCTCTGTGCTACAGTAAGCACAGTGTGCTTCCATTTGACAGACATGGTGTATGCTCCTACAGTGTCTAACAGTCAACCAATGCTAGACTCTTATATACAGAGTCTGCAACTCTAAACAGCTGTGGTTTTCAACATTTAAAGTGCAACACTGCCACTGAAAAAACAGTGGAGAAATCGGGCGACATAGCCTGAGTTCGTTAGGGATGTTCAGTTTACCGAGGTTCAGGTTTTTGGGGTTCTACTGTAACAATGGAACTTCAACAGGCCAACATACAAATTCCCATCTTACCTTAGAAGCTGAAAGGGATGGCTGTGAGGACAGCACTCAAGCATGACGCCCGTGATGCTCATAATGTGGGCCCCCAAAGAGGTCTTTCGATTGGATGCTACCTATGAGGGAGACATAGTGAAATAAAGTACTTTCACAAAATGGCAAACACATCCAGCCAGCGTCCCTTCCCATGTGGCCATCAGATGATGCTCTAATCAGTGGTGAGTGAGTGTCACACCTTAAGAAAAGCCTATTGTGACCCGAGCAGAACCAGGTGTCTCACTCACAATAGTACAGTAGTACTGTGTGTGTGCAGAATTTCTGTCTTACCTTGGCAGACAGTTATAGTTCAATGAGACTTGCCCCTCCAAAAAACACAAAACAATTAAAAGATTGAATAGTTTACTTACCTTTGTTGGTCGGACACAATGTGTTACCAAGAATTCATCACACTGGTGATATAATACATGTAAAGACAAAGAAAACCAGAGACAAGAATGATTAGCAATACACTGTTCAATCAGACTTAGTCCCCCCAAAACACAAATAAAACAAGTAAAAGATTGTATACTTTACTTACGTTTGCTGATGTGACACAATGTGTTACTCAAAGATGAGAAACATCCAGCTCTGACTTAGGTGGACATCAATCATCATTAAAATATCCAAACTTCTTCCTCATAATTATTGCTGATTGGACATGGTAAATGAAATGGTAATAATGGTATTGGCCTGGACAAGACTTAAGTGTCATCATCATCATCATCATCATCATCAACTTATTGCAGGAGTGCACTTGAAGCACTTGTACAAAATGCTGGCAGGCAGGATACTGTCATATTTCAGGCATGGAAATTGTTGAGACAAGTGATGCCACACTGGTACCCGATATATTTCAGGCATGGAAATACTTGAGACTGGTGATGCCACACTAGTAACTGGTATATTTCAGTCACGGAAATACTGGAGGCTGGTGATGCCACACTGGAAACCAGTATATTTCAAGCATAGAAATACTGGAGACTGGTGATGCCACACTAGTAAATGGTATATTTCAGGTGTGGAAATACTGGAGACTGATGATGCCACACCAGTATCCAGTATATTTCTGATGTGGAAATACTGGAGACTGGTGATGCCACAACGGAAACTGGTGTATTTCAGGCATGGAAATATTGGAGACTGGTAATGCATATTTACAAAATTGTGAAATGCAACAAATAGTAAGTGAACTTCCACGCATCATAATAGGGTTCAAAGCACCATCAGCCTGGTGGAGGCACTGGAAGAGAGGGCATCACCAATCATGGGGTTGGTGGAAAAAGAACAATAGTATTGAGTAGGATGAAATTAATACCATTCAGATGGTGGGGGGGGGGGCACCAATCCATATGTAGGGCCAGGCAAGTATCACCCGTCATTGGGGTGTATATAAACAAGAGCAATATTTATAAGTGTGGTGACATTTACAGTATTTATAGGGTATGGGCACCACCAGTCCAGAAGTGGGGCCAGGTCAGCATCACTAGTCAAGGTGATGTGTGGCAAAAGAACAGCAGTGGTATTCGTGAGTGTGGTGAAATTTAAGACTTGTAATTATAATTAAGATGTGGTCAATTCAGCTTCATGAACAGAAGTTGCTCAACATTTTCAGGGTCTGATGAGGATCTGTGAGGCTCCACCACATCCCCTGCTGTGCTAAACAACCTCTCTGATGGCACACTGGTTGGGGGGCAGCTCAGGTTGTTGATGGCCAGCTGTGCCAAGTGAGGGGATGATCTCAACATTTTGCTCCAGCACTCCAGGGAATCTACGGAGAAAGTTTCAAGAGCTTCTGTGAAGAAGCAATCAAGAACATTGCTTCCTGAAAATGGGTGCTGCTCAGTTCTCTTTCCTTGCTCCACTTGCAGGGATGAATTGAGCTGTGCCCAGCAGTTGGTTTCCTCCTCTTTGTAAGGGGCATACTCCAACTGCTGTTGTTGTTCTTCCTGAGTCAGTTCAGTATGTGTCACATCCTGTGGGCACATAGCAAAGCTGAGCTCTAAGCACAGCTGCTGTCAAAAGTCATTTACACAGTGTACAGGCATTTCAAGGTGCAGTATCTCACACTTAAACCTTGGGTTCAGCATTGTGGCAAAAAACAAACGGCTTACTGCCACAAATCTCTGTAAATCTGTTCTCTATTTCAAGACTTGGATTCTCTACAATCTCCCTAACTGCATGTGCAATATCATCATGACTGGAAAATCTCTGCAGTGACTTTTTTAGTATCTGGACTGCATGGATGACTTGACTGAGCAGTGCAGATTCTGAACTCATGTCACGTATCCTTCACTCAAAAGGTCCAAGCACCTTTACTGGGCCTTCAATAATAGCTCAGTCCTGGTGGCTGAGAACTCCCCCAATGTCTGTCTTCATACTCATTTCATGCAGTGCCTGCTTATGCTCAAGTAGCCTTTATAACATATAGTATGTCGAATTCCACTGGGTTGAGACATCCTGTATAGGCCTGTGCTGTGGAATCTGATTGCGCTGTTGCACCTGCCACAGTTGGTTTGTTGCCTTAACAGAGTGGTGGAAATAACACAAATGCTTCTTGCTGTTTTCACAGTTTGATCCACCTCTGTTGTTTTGCTGATTGACTTTATCACCACCAGATTCAAACTGTGAGCTAAACAATGACTCCCTTGAAAGTGTCTATCATACAAGGCCTTAATCATATTTGCAGCATTGTCAGTAATAATTAAACCAACATACAGCTGCCTGTCTTCTGTCCACATACTCAGTTTATCTCCCAATAATGACAGAATGTTGACAGACCTGTGATCCAGAGGCATAACAGATACATTCAGTAATGCGGACCTGCTATGAGAGGTTGTGAAGGCTCCACCAGGGGAATGACCTGAAGTATGCATACCTGTAGCATCACTGCCTGCACCAGTTACTGGATCTGTTGCACACCAGTGTGCAGTCAGCGACATATATGCATGTTTGGAGTTTGTGCTACTGTACTCCATATGTCTGTGGTACAAGAAAAATATTACCAACTGTATGTGGCAGTTGCTGAAACACTGCCTTGCGCACATTCTCATATATATATTTTTGGCACAACAGTATGAAAAAATGTTGTGTGGGATGGTTTCTGATATTGTGGGTGCAAATGTTGCATCAGCCACCGGAAACCGATATTTTCCACTATTGAAAATGGCTGCAGATCCAGTGTCATCATTTCCCCAATTAACTGGGTTATCTGTTGCGCAAATGGATATAAGTGATGATATTTTGTCCTTGAATGAAAGGCTGCATAATGGGGCCAAGGAAGTGTGGGACTGTAATGGTGGCTGATTTCTTCGTTGCATTTCACTGTGAGAGGTTGTGGACCGCATAACAGGTGAATCACCAGGAGGCAAAGGGAGAGTCACACTTTGTGATGAAACCATTTTGTGATGAACTGTCAGTGGGGTGGATGGGCAAGAAGAGATTGTGTCAGACTCACTGACATGATGACTATCACCACTACTTTGTGATGGTGAATCAGCAACATCTGGACCACCAGTACCAGAAGACAGGCTTGGCGTAACATGGGGAAACGCACTTGATCCCTGTAGTGCACAGGCATGTTTAATACTCAAATGATTGAACATTGCCGTAGTGGTTAGGTTAGATACATTTTTCCCCTGCTAATTATACCCTCAAACAGCCCGCACACTACCTTAGTGGCATCATTTTTTGTTATACTAAAATGCAGCCACACTGCACTTCTTCCCCTTTTACCTTCACCAGCCTTTCTTGACCCAATAGGGCAGCCATGGCTAACCATTTTATCCCATCTTTACCACCAACTGAACTAGGTGCTACATGTTCTTGCTCCATAACAGCTGTCTGACTAGTTGGATTACCATTGCCAGTATCTTGTGTGGCTGGAGCTGACACAACCCTGGTAAAGCTTAGTGTGGACTTCTTTGTTTTTTTTACAGGTGGAGGATTATCGGCTTGCTTGCCCTGCTGCCCAGTAGTGTCAGCACCATTTCTTAGATTGCCTGCAGCTCTTTGTTTTTTATTGTCAGATACCATAAATATCCTGACTCATCCCCAAAGTCACTCAGGTGGGTGTCAGTGTCACTGTCAGATGATGGTGGTAGCTCAATAGAATCAAGAACATATTCTGAGCCACAAGAGTGGTCTGCATCCTCTTGATCTAATATATCTACCACCTGAGTAGCATGAGTGCTGCATCTGGATTGCATGATAATGGTACTTATCATGGTCATATGCACTGGGGAACTAGGTGGTGGTGCAGTATCCAGGGTCATGGTAGTTGACACAATGACAGTTACTGCACTGGTTACAGTATTAGCAGGTACCACATTGTCACTGGAGGCACTTGTTGCAGCAGTGGTGATGGTGGTGGTGGTGACTGTAGTGGGGGTCACAGTGACTGGGGCAGCAAAGGTGGTACTGATGGCACTTGCTACTGTACTTGTGATACAGGTGGTGGCAAGGACTGGGAGTACACTGGAATTGGCAAGGGATGTCACATCAAGGGTGGAAGAAGCTGCAGGGTGACTCATGATAGTGACTGCTGCTTCCTCATTCACTGCTCTACTAAGCTGTAATGCCCTCCTACTACTCCCATAGAAGGAATGGGCAGCAAATGGGTGGCTGCTACTGGTGGTGGTGATAGTGCTAGCAATGTTACTACTAGAGCTACTTTCAACACTAAAACTGCTATTTGAGTCAAACGCTTTGCTAGGTGGGAAAAATATTTTGGACCACTGAGTACATCCATATGAGCATATTTTACCTTCTGCATCACTGCTTGGTATAGGTGGGGCTGAGGACTTGCTGGGGCAGGACCACGTTCTTTTATGGGGTTGCTTGTTATCAGACACGAAAAATGATAGTGCTGCTGGTTGCTGTGACAATGAGAACTGATGTATGTTAATTAACATAAAAAAAATATTTTTATTTTTAACATTACTAGCACAGTGCCTGTGTGTGTAAGTGTGTTATATGCTGCTTGCAAATGAGCTCACATCCGCACCATATACAACAGGCACATGGCACACAATTCACTGTGCCACACCTGACATACTGAAAAACTATCAGTGTAAAGAAAAACTCGTGTAGACAGTCGTACACATGTAGGATGTAGCCACACACCAAAACAAATATTGCCCCTACTCAGACTACACAATGTGCGACAATGCAGTGATCTCTTGGGGAGGGAGGCAGTTGACACCCTAGTTCTCACTAGATGATGCTTTCACACTAGATCGAAAAGTCAAGCCTGACTTTTGTGAGCAGAAAGAATCCTGTCTTCTGCGAAAATAAATGTCTTTCAGCAAGAAAATAAATCACACTACACTAGAGCTGTGTGACTGAATGCAGCAGGGGAGAGGTGTCAGGACACACACACACACACACACACACACACACACACACACACACACACACAGTCTTCTCCCTCCTGCTACTGAAACTGCTGCACTTTTAAAACACGAGAAACAGAGCAAACAGCAGAAAAACAATAAAAACACTTACCAAAATCAGACCCATGGAAAGGCTTGCCTGAATTTCAGTTGCCAAGCAGCCAGCCACTCCCACTTCCTGAGCTATATAAGCAGTTCCTCTCAGCTTTGCTGGGAAGCATTTTTTCTTTGTAGTCGAAGGCTCTGTCGGTTTGTCCTCTGAGCTGTTTGGGCCTCCCTGGCTGGCTGGCACCTGCCCCCCCCGCTACTTCCGCTTGTCTCTGCTGGGCTTCAGTGTTTATTTTCCTGCTTCTGGTTTGTATTTTGCCTTCGGCTGTGTGTACATCCTTCCTTTTTATAGGGGGGGCTTTTCTAAGCTCCTAGCCTACTGCTACTTCAGAGCTCATACTGCTTGCTTTCAGATACTCACAACTCTCAAATTACTGCACTGCAACTGCAAACCTGATTTGTGTGTTTCATCTCACATAGCTGTTCCATGGCATACTCTATTACTTTCACCTGACTCAGATTCACTGAACCTAGCTCTAAAGCTCATTCATGCTTGTTCTAATTACCTCATTGCAGCAATTTCATTGCACTGCCTGGTGACAGTTCCTTAAGAGCATTATGCCTTCTTTTATTTATTGCAGTTACAATTCAGTGTACTCATTTGTTTTTTACTACTGCTGCACATGCCTAATTGCTTCCTGCTACTGCTTTGTTTACCCCCATGCTATTGTCATTTTTTGCTCTGAGGTTAGCCAAAGCTTCTGCTGAGGCTATTAAATTAGCTTTATATCTGCATATGGTTCTTGGCCCTTCCATCACTTCCTTGTTTGTCCTATGGTGGGGACTTGGAGGTGTTGGGGGGGGGTCATGGCCTATGTGGTTAATTAATTCTGTTCTAAATCCTGTCATTGCTGAAAATCCTCAGGGGTGGTCACCTTGATTTGGCTTTGAACTGCTCTGGCTGGCTTGCACCCAATTCAGTGCTGTTAATGCTATACAGTATGTTATGCAGACCTTCATGTAGTTCCACCTATCACTATTGCTTACTGACCTACGTGCAGGTCCACACTTGCTTACGCATTCATTGCTCCTTGCTTACGTAAACCATTGCTTAATGCTTACTGCCATCCCCGGCTTCAGCCTCTGGGATTCTGCTGCACTTAATCTGTATTTGATCTTGCAAGGTCTCAGCACTCAATGTTTATTATGATCTCAGCACGCTGTGCTCATTCAGCTCACCAGCTTTTCAGCTCTCAATCAATTTCTGGAGCATGCCAGCCATTGTATTCTGGCACAGGGTTCTTGCAGCTGACAGTCTTGCTCTGCATTTAATCTGCATCTCGAGCACGTCCAGCTTGGGGAGGGATCCATCTCACCTGGCCCATAGCTGGGAATGTTCTCACCCTGGGCTTGGCTTTAGCTGCCTGCTATGTGACAGCAGCGTCTGGTGTAGAATTTAAGACTAGCGGTGAAGTATGGGAAAAGTTACCTCCTTTGGCTCTAGTGTTCCACTATAACAGTTGGCCATTGACTTTAGTGGTTTCCCTAGTGAGGCACCTTCATCATATTCTCCCTACGACTGCCTCTGGTTCACCTGGTTTGATTTAGGGTGGGTAGGCCAGGTGAGTGCCTCAGCAGTTGTTGCTCTCCTCCTGAGCCTTGGATGCACGTATCGTTGCAGAGATTTCTCTCCAACCTTCCATGGCATTCCCGCTAGAGGGCTGGAGTGAGAGCCTTCTTCCAAACTGGAATATTTTCCACCTCCCTTTAACTGGGTTTTCCAGAGTGCAGCTGCAGAACCATCACTAAATAAACCATCCCAAGCCTGGAGTGAAGGTGACCTAGGCCCTGGATCCCCAGAGATTTCCTCCTCGTAGGGTTTTTTTCTCTCCTCCATTGCTTCTGGTCATAACACTTAGTTAGCATAGTTGTTTCCTTTAGTTTCTTTAGATAGGTTCCATTGTTGGATGGAGATGGAGGATGTCCTGCCATTCCCTCACTCTTTAGGGGATCCCCTCATCTCAAGGCAAACCATTAGTATCATGCTATGCAAACCTAGGCAGTCATTACATTATCCAACTGAGCATCTCACTGCATTATCAACTGCCTATGCTTTTTTACTACTATGTTAGTTACTGCTCCTTTGTCACAGTTGCTGCTTGCTCATATGATTTGCATTACCTCCTTTTTGGGGAGAGTACTACATTTCTTTTAGGGATTCCTACGGTACCTTTAGCCATGGGAATCATCCCGTATCTTCTCTGGGGTGGAACCCTCTCTGAGAGTTCCTTGCTATCGTACCCCTATAGGGTGGTAATTCCTCTGGAATAGAGTGCGAACAGCCAAAACCAAACTAACATAGTTGCACAAGCATAACACTATACTGGCTGCATAGGTCAGTGAATTGATTTTTCACAAGAAAATCAGATTCACATTCGCATCACACTAGATTTGTGCAAAACACTGGGGGCAGGGGAAGTAAACTTAGCAAACAACCCACTGTTACTGAGTCCAGAAACAGTTCCCCAATAATAAGACACTAGATAATTCTGTCACAGTAGACAGAAAACACAAGCCTGACTCTCCTGAGCAGAAAGAACCCCATTTTCTGCCCAAATAAATGTATTTCAGCAAAAAGTAAATCACACTAGACTAGAGCTGTGTGACTCAATACAGTGGGGAAGGGGGTGTCCACAAAAACACGTACTCCTCTCTTTCCTGCTAGTCCCTGCAACTGAGCTCAGTACAGGGACAAAAAGAAAAAATAATACAGTTAGAAGTTTTCTGATGATAATCAGGTGTTAAAGACTGACCAAAAAAGAAATGATTTTACTAACAGAAAGATATTTTTTGGGCGGTAAGGTAATACAGAGGCTGCAACAGATGGCAGCAGCCATATTTTGTCTGGGACCATCCTCCCATGGACACAGGAAGAGATGGGGGTGAGTTGAGAAGGTGGTCCCGAGGGGGAGTAGGGGGAATCCAGTGATTGGTTGCTGGGATCACTAAGGCCTCTCACATGGGATGGGGGGTCACATCCTGTGGGGGGAGGAGAGAGAGAGAGGATATGTTGGACTGTAGCCAGCAGTCCTTCCTCTTTCTCCTCTCTACCTCGAAGGATCAAGATGTCTAGGACCCACGGGAAAAGTTTGAGGTAAGGGCCTAGGGGCACTGAGGGGCTATCTAGGGGGGCCTATACTGATCTGTCTGGGAGGCAGGGGGCTGCACGGCCTAGGATGGGAAAGATGTCTTCCTGGTTATTTAAATTATAATAAAATAATGTATAGCCCTGAAGGTGGATTTAGGTGGGTTTCCCAGGGCTCTGAGGGAGCGATGCACAGCGCTAGGGGCTAGGGCTGCCAGAGGATCCCTACTTGCTTGGTGTCCTCCATGGGTCTGGGTCTCAAAGCCCCCCACCACCTTTCTTCAAGGCATTTGCACACTCCCTTTGGGAGCCAGCACAGCATTGGGAGTTCCTTACTAGGAAAAAAGAGGGCCTTCATGGCCTCTTACCTTACTCGTGGCTCCAGTATCGGTCATCCTCCAGTGGGCCTGGATATGCCTAATCACTTTGGCTCTCTGGTTGCTGAGTCAGCTGAGAGGGGTGCTGCAGTACATCCTCAGAAGGGTGGAGAAGGAGGTTGTGGATTGAGGGGATGTACAGGCGGCTAGATAGGTTCTGGCAGGGGAGGTTTCCTGGGAGCCATGGGAGAGGCAGTCTCGGACACTGCTGTACATGAGGACAGGCTGAACTAGCCAACAGTGGAGCATGCCTCTGGGAGTTTTTGTGGCTGGGATTTAGGGGAGGCCAGCCTTCCTTGCCACCAGCTCCCATCATTCATTGCGAGTCACAGCCATCTCTGTACATTGGGGTCAGCTACATTTCATCTCGTGCATGGTTCTTGCAAGACTTTGGTGGCCATGCTGGCCTATAGGCTGTTCCCACATTGCACAGGTTCTCACAAGAGCAATGGACGCCATCTTTCCGGGACTGCCATGGGGGTGTCCGCAGCCGGTTTCATCGCTCAGTGCAAGTTCAGTGCAGCATATGCTGGGCTCAAAATCTCACTGCATCTCACAGGATTTGGGGTAGCCATCTTTCCTGGGCTTGCAGCTGGCAGCCAACAGCCTTGTCTGGTGGGTGCATGGCAACGATCATGCCCCAACCTCCAAGAGGACTGTGAGCATGCAGGTGACACCCCATGGGTGATCTGGGATATCTATACCACAGGATAGGGCAGAGAGTGAGAGGGGGCCCAAAATGGTAGCAACATGCTGCACCCTTACAATTTGGGTGGGGCAACAGAGTAAACATGGTAAACATATTACAAGTAAATAAAAAAAAAGGATTGTTACAGCTGTATCTTACTTAGCTATGAAAGTGCATGGAAAATGTTCCTGTCCAAACACTGGTGGCCAGCACTGCAGCCAGGGGTTTTAGTGTCTCAACTACACCTGACTGGTGTACCTCTGCAGACATACCAGGGTGCAATTTGGCAGTAGCAGCAGGACTTTTTGGTAATACCAGCATCCGTTAGCACAGGATGCAGGGTTTGTCCCTTGCAGGTTCCGTTAGTAGTCGAGTAGTCAGTCGTCTGCGGTAGACTGGGCAATACTTAGGTAACAATGTCTCTCAGGTCACCTCCTAGTATGTTAGGAGTGCAGGCAGTACAGCCTGGGGTTTATGGGCACTTCACAGGAATGTGCAAGGTGCAGTTCCCAGCCAGTAGGTGCATAGAAAGTGGGTCCCTTAGGCAAAAGGGGGCAGCAGGAATTCAGGTTGTCAGCCAGGGATCCGCTAGCTAAGCGAAGGCCACCAGTATAGCAGGGTCAGATTTCAGTATAGGCTTGAGGACCCAGGCTTTGGAGGGCAAGATGGGCAGTGGCTATATGGAAGGTTTGGAAGAGGGTCGCTGTAAGATACAAAGGCATGGGGGGAGCACTCAAGCAAGAACAAATACCAAGTATTGGAAACTTTACTGAAAATGCACACATTGATTGATGGGAGAAGGGGCATAATAATATACATTTAGGCATATTAAATGGTAATCACCTGGGAAAGACCAAAATCATTAACAACAGTTGAAGCCAGCTTACAAAAGAAGGGCTATAGTCATAACTTTAGTGATCACCCTCATAGGTTTGCATCCCGCCTGGGCCACTGGCTTGAGGATCCTCATATGGTATCTTGGAGCTAGAGTGAGATTAGTGTAGACCCTTCCTGCAGAGGAAGAATGAAAGAAAGGAATACAGCTACATTGTACCTACAAATATTTATGAGTACAGGTAAGCACTGAGCCATTCCTATGAGGGCAAGTAGTCCACAGGCCGTACAAATTTCAATTTTATCTTTTTTTTTTTTGAAGAAGAAAAAGGGTACTAAATCCCATTGTTCAGTCAACCCGCTGGCTAGCACTGACTTTTCTATATGTATCCGTCACTCGCTTTGCAGTAGTACACTGGTTCTGCCCCCCCATGCGTCATAGGCAGAACCCTTTCAATTCCCTTGAAGTGAAGTCCTGTGGATTCACAGCATGATGTGGTAAAAGCAGACCCCGGGCAGGGGTATTCAATCTCTTGTTTATTGTATTTCTTATATGTTCTTGAAGGTCTATTTTCAGGGGCCTGGTAGTACAGCCTACATATATACAGCATGCTGCAGGGACAATGTCATGCATATACCACAAAAGGATTATTTCATGTATAGACTCCGTCAATGGAACCTCAATTCATACTGTGCGGGATGCTCCAGATTTATTTCTTGGAAGGCAGTAACAACAGTTGTTACGCTTGTAAGGTGACTGGTAAATCACCACAGGCTTACGGCTCAGCCAATCCGAGCTCTACTCTTCTGTTGCTGACTTCATACTGCTGTGAGCTAGGTGGTCACCATTGCCAGAACTCCTACTGGAGGTGATACGTGGGGCCTTCAATGTAAAATGCAGTAGGTGCCACCTTCCTCACTGGTATCAGCAATGACTAACAGTGCTTGCAGATACAGAAGGGAGGGTTATTTGCAGGGTTGCTGTCTTTGGTGTAGCACAAAGAGGGAGCATTTTGTACCTAGCAATATGGGAAGTAAGACGTGCCCTCAACCTTTACAATGGACAGGTCTCTGAGGTAACGTGAGTGGCGATGAGGAGTGGTAGTTGCTTAGGTCACTAGCGGTTGAGCTAGTTAAGGGGATGGTAGCTATGGTGCCTTGCGAGGGCAACTTGCAGAGTGAGTCCAAAAAAAAAGAGAAAAGCTGTTCAGTATAAAGGACAGGACAGATTTATAGTTCAGACCTCCCCCCAACTGATAAGGTCTTGACAACCTTACACCCTTACAGCAGCAAAATCTGGGGTCAGGTGTATCAGTATGCTGAGGGCATTCAGGGGAGCAAAGGGGAGATCTGGGCTGCAGCAGCTGGGGAACAATGCCCCAGGGCGTGGAGGTGGCCCCACCAGGTCTGAGACCCAACGGTCAAGAGTCAAATGGGGTGCAGTAAATGGGCAGTCAGGACCTACTGTTTATACTCCATTGGCAGGGGGAGGGTCCCTTAACCAGGAGGATTAAGACTCAATACGGGTAATGGTTAAGGAATGATTTTTTTGTGCATCCTCTCCTTAACCTGGGGAGCTGCAACGGGGCAGCTCCCAGTTGGGTAGGTGTTTGCTCCAGGGGTCGGCAGCATCCTTTCGCACTGGGATGGGGAGGGGACCAGTTTTGTTAAAAAATGTTGCTAAGCTTGTTGGCTTTTGGTTAATCCAGGTGAGAGGCCAGGCCCTGGAGTGCAACATATAGGGGGTTCCAGAAAAAGGCTAGGATGAAAACGCTGCAAGGAGATGCCTGGGAGGGCAGACTGGTAGGCCTCATGGTATGGGGGCCAACAGAAATGTGGGCCAGGGTGGCCCCATCAGGCCAGTCAGGGACGTGAGTCGTGGGTAGAGGTGCCCCTGAGTAAGTCGGGGTGGAACCCAAGGGGCACAGTGTAATAGGTAAGGTGAATGGCAGGTAAATTCACAGTGGGAATCAAGCGGGCAGGTATTCTAGCTAGATTCTGGAAGGGGGAGTTCAGAGCACCAGCATCCCAACAAGGCAATGTTAGGTGCCTGACCTGGGATGTTCTGGTCATGGTACAGAACATGGTGCACATGCCACAGTCAGTGTGCATTGCATGAATTCACAGAGCAAATGGGAGTCTGGAATGAGCTATATCAGCGGCATTTGGACTAATTGTCAGTTGTCTCTTACAGGTTCCATGGAAGGTGCCAAGAGCGGAGCATATGGGATGGTGTCTCCACAGTGCAGTGATAGGGCTGGCCAGCTGGACCAAGGATCAGGCCCATTGGGTACTGCCAAAAGGGCACATCTGACTCATGGCAAGCTAGCACAGGGGCAGTGCTCAGGCACTTGGCTTCCCCTTGGAAAGGGTGTGCAATGGGGTTCACCCAGGGCAGGAGTATGCTGGCCAGGTGGGGACTTTGGCATGCACCCTGCAGGCTGAGAGGGATAGTAAGTTGAGAAGCCTAAGGCTGGGGACAGTCTTCCCACAGGACATGAGGGAAGAGAGAATGGCCTCAGTCACATACACCAGGAATCTGGGTGGGGCTGATGGTCAGATTTAGGCATTGGGGCAATGGAAGTCACAAGCATTTTTGGGGTATGCGCGCCCCACTTACAATAACAGCATTTTTGTTTTCAAGGGTCCCCCTTAGGTGGATGGTTCAATCTGGGTTGGTGGCCAGACCTTCATGCTGCAAAGGACTATCAGGCCAAAGAGGTGGCTCTGGTGGAATGGGTCATCCAAAGGGACCAGCTGGTAGCTGGAAGGCAGAAGACCATGGACTTGCTTTGGGGACATGAAGGAGGGAACCATGGGTGAATTGCCAATGCATGCCTTGCTCACCTGGCCGAGCTGATCTGGTGGGTACCGGGATGGAGGGGGAGTGGTGGATCCTCTTCCACAGGCCCTCCTGAGGATCGACTTAGGGATGGAGTAGGGTCAGGTGAGAGCTCGGGGGACCAAGGAAAATATATAAACAGACACAGGCTTTTGGGCAAAGTAAGGTGGCCAAGACGTGTTTTAGACCCAAAAAGGGTAGATCTGATTAGGAGATGCAGGCTGGGTCTTGGAGGAGTTGGGGAGCAAGTGGCTTGGGGGTCGGATGTCATCTGTTCAGTGGGGGGTCGGATGTTGTCCATCCTGTGGCATCTTGGGAGGATCACAATGACAGAATTGTCGGTAGGGGTGGTGTCGACCAGAATTATTATGAAGGGCTCATGACCCTCCTGCTCTGGTTGGTGTGGAGGTGGAAGCTGAGTATCCCAACCCGGGGGAGGGGTCGAGGTCCGCCTCCAGCAGGTACAACTATCCTGCAAGGCTAGTGGCGTCTGACGAGGGTGGCCGAATAGCTTTGGCCCTTACAACCTCAGACCATTGATCCTCCTGTGTGTGCATGCTGCTCTCAGTCTGGTTTGTAATCAATAAATGCATGGCTGCAGCCATTTCCTCCAAGATTTGTGTCTGTGCTTTCTTTCTTTCTGGGAAAAGGGGTTTATGGATGGATACCAGATAATACAGAGGCTGTAATGGATGGCAGCAGCCATATTTTGTCTGGGACCATCCTCCCCTGGACACAGGAAGAGATGGGGGGGGAGTGATGAGAAGGTGGTCCCAAGGGGGAGTAGGGGGAATACAGTGATTGGTTGCCGGGATCACCAAGGCCTCCCACATGAGATGGAGGGGTCACATCCTTTGAGGGGAGAGGAGAAAAAAGATATCTTGGACTATAGCCAGCAGTCCTTCCTCTTTCTTCTCTCTACCTCAAAGGATCACCCACTCGCCTGCCCTCACAAAAGAAGGATAGTGGGGCCAGGCAGTTGGGGCCCCCCCTTTTGACCCATTAAGGGTAACCGCGATAGGGGTTGGGGAGTGGCTTTTCCCAGTTTTCCCTGCAAAAGGGCTCTTTCCTGGGTTTTTTCACCTCCTCCAAATGGGCATAAAAACAGAGTTACAAGTTGGAGAACCAAATAGGTCAGAGTAAACAGTCAGGGCATAGGGGAATGTCAATTGTTGCAGTCTTGTTGTTGGCATCTCGGGAGGATCATGATAACATAGAATGGTCGGTAGGGGCAGTATCGACCCAAATTATTATGAAGGGCTTGTGACCCCCTGCTCTGGTTGGCTTGGAGGTGGAAGTTGAGTATCCCGACCCGGGGGAGGGGTCGAGGTCCTCCTCCAGCAGGTACAACTACCCTGCAAGGTTAGTGGCACCTGATGGGGGGGGTGGCTGAATAGCTTTGGCCCTTACAGCCTCGGACCATTGATTCTCCCATGTGCACATGCTGCTCTCAGTCTGGTTTGCAATCAATAAATGCATGGCTGCGGCCATTTCCTCCAAGATTTGTGTCTGTCTTTTCTTTCTGGGAAAAGTGATTTATGGACAGATACCAGATAACGCTCTCTGAAAGGTAAGCCACAGCAGATAGACTCCCTCTCTCTCTCTCTCTCTCTTTCAGACGTCTACCAAGTCACAGTGAAGAGATTACATGATGTGCATAGCTGAGAGCTCCAGAAACAGCCTCCAATTGGCCAACAAAGCTCTGTGAGACTCTGAAATCTCATCCACTGAGTATTGTTTCCTGAACAACGTCCAAATAGGGAGGTATTCAGGACGTCATTCCGAATACTCCGAATACCTACTATTCGTGCTATTTGGAAAATAATATTCGGTCCATGTGCAGCCCTAGTAACAATAACAGCAATGTTGATAGTACAGCAGAAGATGACTCTAGTACTGCAATGCAGAACAGCTAGGACATCATAGAAAACAGTTCTTACTCCATCAAAGTTAATACAACAAATTATATTAAATTAAAATAGGTACCTGCAGCAGCTACCTCAAGTCCAGAAAATCCAATATTGCAAGGTACACGAGTACTTTCACTGAGTTGCTTAATTGGTTGGGGTGAAGGGCAGGGAAAGGGAATTAAAAGGGTGAGTAAAAACAAAATTGGAAATGGAGGACCATAGGAGTGACAAGGAAAACGACACATAAACAAGAGAGAGAAATTCATATGGAACAGACCAAAATGTTATAGAGTCCATATGCACAAAATTGGCGCTACCTCAAGGGATACTACCCCTGCCTGCGAGACCAGGAGCAGGTTGAGGGGCCTGGGTGCTGAAAACGGGTGCCTCCACCCGGAGGACAGGGTTGGTGGTAGCATAGCTAACCTGAGTACAGCCCTCTGGGACGCTGTTACCCCCCTCTTTTCTCTGTAGTGGCCTAAATGGTTCACAGAATACACAATTGCAATTGACACGTGACAACAGTTTTAACCTCACACTTGTTGCACTTACCACCAGGGCTGATCCAGCTGGCTTGGCCCTGGAGATCCCCTATAAAATAAGATTTAGCACAACAACCAACAGTATTTCAATGCTGTTTGTACAGAGGTACATCACAACCATTTTTGATGCAAAAAGATTTAGATTTAATTTATTAAAGAGGCAGTAACAAGGAAGGGGCAACGTCTAATGGTTGATTCAATATCTGAAAGATTCAGATTATAAGGCATGCACTTAAAGGTCCCTGTAGCACAATCACACACACTCGGGGTACCCAGTTGGAACCACAGGCTAGCCTGAAGCATTGCCTGGGTAGGCTGGCATTGCAGCTGTTATTGGGGCCCTTAGGGAAAGAAAACACAACATGCACTTCTAACCCAAATTTGTAATCTGGAGCCAGACGGCTCAGTCCAAAATGATTAGCAACAACAAATAAATCGGTTTACATACTTTGATTTGAGCTTTGTTGCAGGGAGCTACCCTGGTGTTTACTCACACTACCCAGTACAGCATGTAGGATGGATGAAATGGAGACCTCAGGATGAAGAACTGGATTGCCAGGAGAAGCAGGGCATACATGAATCACCGTGACGTCGATCCTGTTAATTGATGTTGAGCAGGAAGCTGAATTCCTAGGCGGGTCTCCAATTGGTTGTTTCTCTGCGGCATGAGCGGTTGTCTGGGCCGAGGTGGCAAGGCCCATACCAGGTAAACAGTTCAGATGACAGTCCGGTAAGAGCTGGATGCAGCTTCCAGCAAGTGTGACACATTCAAACAGTGGGGAACCAAATCATGACCCACTATCAGCATTCAGAACACTTACAAAAAAAGCAAGGCAGTACCACAGTTCGGATAACAGTCCAGTTGCAATATACAGGATCTTCTGTGGAAACCATACACTCTGCAGTCATGGTGAAAGTCCTGACAGGCTGATCGCACAGATGCAAGTTTTTGGTCCTCTTCAGGTGAAACTAGTCGCAGGTTTGGATAATGTCCGGTCTGAGCATTCACTCTCTTTACAAGGAAAATGGTGGCAGGCAGGCCAAACACAGTCTTCCCAATGATTTCCACCTGTGCGCTATGCAGGAGCAGCTGCTCAGATCTCTCGAGCTGTTCACTCTCTCAACTCTAACTCCACACTGACTCACTGCTACAGGCAGCTTGGGACTTTACCAGAGATCCAAAATGTTTGATTCGTCGATCCATTGGTCTGTCACAGCTAGAGCTCCCCCTCCAGGTCCATTTAGGTGCCAAAGGGCAAAAACTACAATTCCTACAGAAATTCACTCCCACAAGACTCCTGGGGACAGACTTCCATTTTAGGGTCCCCAAAGGCACTGATTGGTCCAAACTAACAGTCCAGAACCAAGATGGTGGTGATTAAAAGAAATGTCCATGCTGCAAAGGAAGGCAGGTTAGACAAACTACAAAATTATTATTATTATTGCAGGTAATCAGTAAACCGTCACAGAGTCTTGTAGGGCTCCTTCTGCGCAAATAGCGATGGCAGAATGGAGCAATAATACATCAGCTCGGGCGGGACTCAAGCCAGAAATTACTTGGCCCCTACCCAGATTAATTATACTCTAAGGAATACGCAGCTCTTAAAGAGACAGTCACAGAGACTAACAGGGCACACACATGCAGACACTTTCAAATGGCTAGGACACAGAATGCCAGCCTGGCAGTGGGCATTTAGGCAAGCCCAAGGAAGACTTTTGGGAACCCCCATTTGTAGGGAGTTACATAGCACTTTAGCATAAGGTGTATAGTCACCTTAATTAGGGTTAGTATTTAAGTGTGAGTAGCAGCATATCATGTCAATCTGAGGAAGGCATCAGCATGATGCTGAAACATTAGTCACATGACTGCCCATTATCCTTGGCATTCTGACTGTCCATGGTAAAGGTTTGCACAGTGTAGAAGTTTTCCAAAGAGTCTGTTTTATTACTGAAATAGTATGTGCACCACAAAGTGTGGACTGCTTGAGCAACTTAATATGAGTACTTATATGCCTTGCAGTATTGGATTTTCAGGACTCATGGTAGCTGTTGGTGGTACGTATCTTAATTACATAAAATTTGCCATATTAACTTGAATGGAGTAAGAACTATTTTCTATAATGTACTAGCCATTCTGCACTGCAGCACTGTGTTTACTTATCTGGAGCCCCAGGCTTTAGCACTACTGTGTTTGCTGAGAAACTGTTCTCTGTATTTTACCAGTGCTACTAGTTCATCAGTGTCCTAGCAGCAACAGTAAGATGCAGTTCTCTTTAAAAAGTGTCAGAGATGTTTCTGACACAACTTACAGAAAGCTTTTTTAACATTAGATTGCAAATGCTATGTGCTGTGGCAAAACTACTGGATTCTAGGTCTAAAGATGTGTGCATTCCCCTGGGACACATGGACTTTCTTCAGCAGAAATGGTTGCACACGTCAGCTGGAGTAGCCAAAATGACTTGAAGAAACTGCCAAGAATGTAAATACACAGTATCCTGATCCTACTGTGCCTCCTCTTCTGCTGACTCTGTGTGGTGTCTGTGCTAGCTGTCAGCATGATAAGGAAGAAGACGTGGATAGTGATACTCCTGAGACAAACAAGAACATTCAGGAGCTTTTCAATATTTGATTATGGTGCTGCTCAGATATTTCAAAGGACCACGTGGACGTCTCAGATGAATATAATGCAGGCTTATTTCACCAGAGAGGAGCAAGCACAAGGACATGGTGCTTCAATGCCCCAAAACATCAGAAGAAAACACAAAAAGGCAGAGCACACACAACCACACATACCAAGAGCACTGTTCAATAAAAATATTTATTTATAAATACCAATATATTAGAGCCCAAAATCACTGATTTAGGCCTCTAATATGTTGGTATTATAAATAAATAATTATATATGAATATGCTTATGTGTGTGTGTGCACTTGCCTTTTGTGTTTTTTTTTATAATACAAGCTTGTTTAGTAGAGCCATGGTCTTGCAGAAATAATGCTTAGGGGGAAGGAAAGGGTAAGGCACACACTACAGGCACTGGGGCTGGGGGTAAGAGGTGGGGTTGGGAAGGGTGTTGGGAGAACATTCTACTGTAGCACTGAGGGAGATCAGGGAGTAGGACAGAATAGCATGAGGGGTGAATGCAGTAGCAGGAGGAAGGGAGGGGGGAGGAGGAGGAAACCTGAACTGGAACATCTGAGAGGGATATGGAGGAAAATAGTAGAGTCCTTATCATAAGAGACTCAATAGTAAAAGGAGTAAGGTGGCCTTATGGTAATGTGTGCCCACAAAACAGGAGCATAGTGTTCCTCCCAGGTATGATGGCTTAAAGAATCATCCCAATAAAAACATAGAAACATAGACTTTGACAGCAGATAATGACTGCTTAGCCCACCTAGTCTGCCCATTTCCCTACCTACAGGATAGGCCGCAGATCCTAGTTAATCAACAGCCTATTTCTTCCTACCCCCCACAAGAACTGCCTTATGTCTGTCCCATGCATTCTTGAATTCTCCCACAGTTTTAGACCCCACAACCTCCTCAGGAAGGCTGTTCCATGCATTCACTACCCTCTCTGTGAAAAAATACTTCCTCACATTGCCCCGGAACCGCCCTCCCTCTATCTTTAAATTGTGTCCCTTTATTCTTGCGCATCTCTTTTTCTGAAAGATGCTACCCTCATGGACTTTGTTGATTCCACTGAGGTACTTAAAAGTTTCTATCATGTCCCCCCCTCTCCCTTCTTTCCTCAAGGGTATACATATTAAGCTCCTTTAGCCTCTCCTCGTACAGCTTCTCTTGCAGACCCTGCACCATTTTAGTTGCCATCCTCTGGGCTGCCTCTATCTTGTCTATGTCCTTGCAGAGATGGGGTCTCCAGAACTGGACGCAGTACTCCAGATGGGGTCTCACCAACTGTCTGTACAAAGGGATAACAACTTCTTGTTTTCTGCTGGTGATGCCTCTGCCTATGCTTCCCAGTATTCTCCCAGCACTCCCTACTGCCTCCTCACATTGCTTGCTAACCTTAAGGTCATCTGATATGATTACCCCCAGGTCCCTTTCCTTTTTTGTTGTTGTTACTACCCCCCCATTGTGTAATCTTCCCCTGGGTTCTTGCTTCTCAGGTGCATTATTTTGCACTTCTTTGCATTGAATCCTAGCTGCCATACATTTGACCATTCCTCCAACCTTGCCAAATCCCTTCTCATCCTTTCCACGCCTCCATGTGTATCAACCCTGTTGCAGATCTTTGTGTCATCTGCAAAGAGGCATACTTTTCCTTCCAGTCCCTCTGCAATGTCACTTATAAAGACATTAAAAAGGACTGGACCCAGTACTGAACCCTGCGGTACCCCACTAGTAACCCCTCTTTCTTCAGAGTGGACTCCATTTACAATTACCTTCTGTGTCCTGTTGTCCAGCCAATGTTTTACCCAGGCTACCACCCTGGGACCCGGTCCCAGGCTGGTTAATTTGACTATTAATCTTTTGTGTGGGACTGTGTCAAATGCCTTGCTAAAGTCTAGGTAGGCCATGTCCACAGCCCCTCCCTGATCTACTACTTTGGTCACCCAGTCAAAGAAATCAATTAGATTCGTCTGACATGACCTTCCCGCTGTGAAATCATTCTGTCTTGGGTCCTGTGCCCCACTGGCCTCAAGGTATTCAACAATTCTTCCCTTCAGAAGTGACTCCATCACTTTCCCTACCACAGAGGTCAAACTGACAGGTCTGTAGTTTCCTGCCTCTGTCTTGGTGCCACTTTTGTGAAGGGGAATCACATCCACCTTCCTCCAGTCCTCAGGTACCACACCATCCTCCCATGATTTATTAAAAATAGTAGTCAGTGGTTTCACTAGTTTCCCCCTTAATTCATTTAGAATTCTGGGGTGAATTCCATCAGGCCACATTGCTTTGTCCACCTTCAGTTTTAGGAATTCTTGCAGAACCCTTTCTTCTGTGAAAGGGCTGGGATCGACCCCATCAAGAGTGCTTCTGTTAATTGGATTAGGCACTTCCCCTCCTCTTTTGTGAATACTGAGCAGAAATATTCATTCAGTATCCCTGCTTTTTCACTGTCTCCCTCAGCCCACCCACCGTTCATTCTCTTCAGCCTCACTATCCCTCCCTTTGTCTTTCTACGCTCTCTGATATACCTATAAAAGGTTTTCTCCCCCTTCTTAACCGAGTTGGCTATCTTTTCCTCAGGTTGGGCCTTTGCTATTCTGACTTCCCTCCCTGCTTTCTTCTGCCTTAACTGGTACAGCTCTCTGTCCTGCTTCTTCTGTGTTTCCTTATACTTCCTGAATGCTATCTTTTTCTCCCTGACTTTCCCAGCCACCTCTTTTGAGAACCATAGTGGCTTTTTCTTTCATTTTGATTTTTTATTTGATTCACACAAAGGTTTGTTGCCTCTGTGATGGCAGTTTTGATGATTCCCCATTGTTGCTCCACCCCTCCTTCTAGCCTGTTTGCTAGTGCTTTTCTGAGGCACTCTCCCATCTTGCCAAAGTCAGCCCTCCTGAAGTCCAGTACCCTCACTTTTGTATGGCTTGACTCTGTTGCTGAGTTTACTGTAATGTGAACCACACTGTTTGATGGTCACTTGTTCCCAGATGGCAATCCACTTCTAGATCTGAAATCCTCTCACTGCCCCCATTTAAGAGTACAAGGTCTAAGATTGCTCCCTCATGAGTGGGTTCTGAAACTAGCTGTCTGAGGCCTGCCACCTGTAGGGCATCAAGAATGGCCCTGCTCTTGGATGTGGCTGCAGCAAATGTGCTCCAGTTAACATCTGGCATATTCAGTTCTCCCATTGACAGTATCTCCCCTCTTTCTCTGCCATCCTAAGAATGCCTCCTATCTTATCCATGTCCATTCCCTCCCTTTGAAATGGGAGTCTGTACACAACCCCTGTGCGGATTGTGGTGCCCTTTCCAGTCTCCAAGGTGACCCACAGTGCCTCCTCTCCTCCCTGTTTACTCTTTTGTTCAGTTGCTTTTATCCCTTCCTTTACATAGAGAGCTACTCCTCCCCCTCTTCTCTCCTGCCTGTCTCTCCTGTAGGTTATGTACCCTGGTATGTTAACATCCCAGTCATGGTTCTCTGTGTACCATGTTTCTGTGACTGCTACGATATCCAGGCATCCCTCTTCCATCAAGGCCACCAGCTCAGGGAGCTTGTTTCCCAGACTATGGACATTGGTACTCATTACCCTCCATTTCCTGATGGCCTTACTCCTTTTTGCCCCATCTCCATCCTTCTTGCCTTTGTCACTTTCACCATTTACCCCTGCCCTTCTCCCTATCGTCCCCTCTGTGTTGTTTTTTATTGTACTTACTACCATGATTTTTTGGGGGGGGGCTAGGATTTCCCTGCTGTTTTCCAGTGCCTCCCCTTGGCTAGTTTAAATGCTTGCCAATGAAGCATTTAAACCTATCACCTAGGATTCTGGTTCCCCTCCTGGACAGATGCAGCCCATCATGCCAGGATAGGCTTGCATCACTCCAGGTGAACCCCCAGTCCCCAATGAAGCCAAATCCCTGAGCTCTGCACCAGTTTTTCAATCACTGATTGAATCCCATGGTGCAGAACACCCTAGCCTCTCCTACACCATAGATGGGCAGCACCTCTGAGAAGGTTACCGTGCTTGCTACTTGTCTAAGGCCCCTCCCCAATTCCACAAACTCTTCCTGCACTGCTCTAATCCCTTTCTTAGCCAGGTCATTTGGCCCTAGGTGGACAATGACATCCAGCTCCCTCCCCTCTGCAGCTGCTCCAGCAATCCTGAGGATTCACTCCCTGTCCCTCCAAGCCATGGCACCAGGCAGGCACCTTACCTCCCTCTCCCCTTCCTCCCCCAGTTCTACCTTCCTAACAATGGAGTCCCCCACCAGGAGTAGTTTCCTTCCCCTGTGGAGTCCCATGCCACCCTCCTGTGGGTTTCCTTTGTGGAGGTTCCCAGCATCCTCCTTGGTCTCCACTGCAGGTGCCTCCACAGAGGAACCACACTTTTCCAGAAAGGCATAGGAATTGTGGAGAGGTACAGCTTGAGGGATGCACCTCTGTTCCACCACTCTCACCCTCCCTGAGCCCACTGTTGTCCAACTGCTCCTCTTTCTGGGCAACCTCTGAGGCAATGGCAGCAGCACTGGTGGTCCCTGGATGGAGAAGGAGGTCCCACAAATCCTGGACAACTCAGCCTGGAGATGAGCAACCTCCTCCCTCAGCCCAGAGAGGTGCCTGCAGATGGAACAACACCACATCCTCCAGAACATTTTCTGGAAGACTGCTGCTCCACAGCCACTGCACTACACCTCTCCCATCATGTCTTATTTCTGGCCCCTTAACTGTTTGGAATCCTTACTCTTTCCTCTGTGGTACAGTCACTTATGAAGGGTATAAAAGGAAAACCCAGTGTGTTCATCTACCTGAGCACAAATGACCGGACAGGGTGTGTAATAGTCCATGATAGGTTCATAGCACTTGGGGCCAAACATAAAAGGGAGCCAGAGTTGGTAGCATTTCAGTCAGTGAACTCAGTCAGGGTGGGGCAATACTGGACATGGTATTTACTAATGGAGGCAGCGTTGCAGACATCAGAGTGGGAATTCATCTAAGGACCAGTGATCATCATACAGTGTAGTTCAATATAAGAACAGCAGATGAATCCAATCACACAAGAGCAAGGGTCCTGGATTTCTGAAGGGCTGGCTTTACAAAGATGAAAGAATCCCTCCAAAAGGACCTGGTGGGGTGGCGATATCCTGGATGGGGTGAAAGACAAATAGGCCAGACTAAAAGAGGGCATAGTAAAGGCAACAAACCTGTATGTTGAGGAAGTAAGCAAAAGTAGAAGGAAGAAGAGACCATTACAATTCTTGAAGGAGGTGGGAGAAAAGGTAAAGGCAAAAAGAATGGGATTCAGAAGGTATAATGAGGCCAAGAGAGAGGAGGATAGGGAAGTGTATCTGGGGAAATGGAGGGAGACAGGCAAAGCAGAAAGGAGTGCAAAGACACAAACTGAGGAAAGAATATCCCAGGTACTATCAAAATGGGATAAGACAATTTTCAGGTATGTTAGTGAGTAAAGGAAGACAAAGAGAGGGATTGTACAGTTAAGGGGAAGGACTGTATGGAGGAGGAACAAGAAAAGGCAAACATCTTAAACAAATACTTCTGCTTAGTATTGACAGTAGAAGCAGAAGGGGGATGGGCCATGAAAAGGCACCGAGTGCTTTGATGGTAGGGAAGTGGACACCAGTCCCTTTTCTGCGGAGAGGGTCAGGAAAGCACTCACTAATCTGAGGGTGGACAAAGCCATGGGGACAGATGAAGTGCAGATAAGAATGTTGAAGGAACTCAGGGAGGTACTGGTTGTACCTCTGGCAGATTTGTTTAACAGCTCACTAGAGACCGGTGTGGTTCTGGAGAACTGGAGAAGAGAGGACATAGTCCCACTTCCCAGAAGTGGTAGCAAGGAAGAGGTGGGCAATTATTGACCTGTCAGCCTGACTTCAGTGGTAAGGAAATTAATGGAAACACTATTTTTTATTTATTTATTTTGATTGGGATTAATGTCAACTATTAAAGGAAAGGATAATGGAATACCTAGAATCCAATAGACTACAGGATGCTAGGCAGCATGGTTTTACAGAGGGAAGGTCAGCCAAACAAATCTGCTACATATTTTTGACTGGGTAACCAAGATGTTGAATCAGGGAGGAGTGGTGGATGTAGACTACCTAGATTTCAGCAAGGCCTTTGACAAAGTTCCACACAGGAGACTGGTAAACAAGTTGGGTAACATGGGGTGGTGAATTAGGTGATAAACTGGGTAAGAAACTGGTTAGAGATAGGAGGCAGAGTGTGGGGGTAAATAGAGTTAACTCTGAGGAGGGGAGAGGGTAACACCCCTATATGAGCGACTATTGTTGAGTGACTCAATATAAGCGACTCAATATTAGCACTTTCAAAGACAACCACTTGTGAAACATGTCACTATATCATGTAGAATGAGTGTAGCTGGGAGCTACTCTTGCTATTGTAGGATGTGGGCTACTGCTTGGCCTAGCTTTACTGAGCTGGTTGTGTAGCGTAGTGGTGTATGTTACTGCGCCTGGAGCCAGTGACCCAGGTTTGGGTCTAGTGCAAGAGAAAAAACATTTTTTTTCTTTTAGTTTCCATTCTCTTCTAAGTCTGCACCTCCCACGGAGTTGATTATATTTACTTTGGGTGGTGCGGGGATGGCGGCTTGGCCCCCACATAAAAATAGATATGGGACGAGATATTCAAACTGCACCCAAAAAGTGTGCAATAGCAGGAGCAAGCACAAGTCCATTGCGCCCATGCTCAAGCAGCGCGATATTCAAAAACTGAGCCAGCCAACCTGCGCCTACAGCCAACGACTGAATATCGCACCACCTGCACCATAGTGCAACTAGTGAGGGGAAGCTGAGCAGATCTGATGCGCCATAGTGCAACAAAGGATGTTCAGCTGAGCAGTCCAGAGGTGCCATAGCGCAACCAGGGATGCCCCCCAGCAGCAGGGCGGCAATGCAACTGCACAACCAGGGAGGTAAGGGCCCACCACCCATGCCACAGATGGGCAGAGGAACACACAGCAGAACAGACATTGTTCTCCCACACCCCATGCACTGCACAACTGGGTGAGGGCTGGAATAACCACTGGACCATGGAGACAAGCAACCAACCCACAGCCAGACCATGGTGCTCCATCACACCCCCTGGCAAGCTGTGACTGGCACACAAGGAGGGCTGACCTCCCTGTGCCACACTATCCCCCCAATGCAGAGCACACCCTGGAACTGTGACCCCCAGACACCCTTCCCAGGAGCAGCGTCCACCACTGCAGGAAATCCTATGCATGCCACCACCCCCACTGTGACAATACAACCCTGTGCACCACAGAACCATGCAAGTCAGCCCCACCATGAGCACCCATCAGTGGGTGGCAACACACAGCGATGCAATGATGGCATACACATTGCCACCATGCACAGCCCCCCTGAGGTATGGCTAAGAGACTGACCATGCATCGGCACACGAGGTAGCCCACACGGGAGAGGGCATGCCCTGGACACCACCACCAGTGGTACAGCACCCTGCACACTCTCCCAAGGACACACCCCAACCCAGCACTGGCCACAACAGCCAGAGTAGACACCCACAGTGGTGCGTGGAAGCATGTACCACACTGGATGCCACACAGTGCATGGACAGACACCCACCCATACCCAAGGGCACAACAACACAGGGATACAGTAGCGGGGCAGCCAAGCCCCCAGCATGGGCCCATGTAAACCGTGTACACACAACCTGCAGTCCTCCATGGCACAGGAGTGGCAGCCACCCTGCGCAGGCACTGTGGACCTGTACGTCACCATCATTTGCCCAGAGCTCAAGTCACAGACAGTGGTGCACATCCCCTGCAACACACACAAGCCACAGCATGGAGGTGGGACAACAACTGCGGAGGCCACAGTGTCACCTGAGGCAGGCACCACACCATGGACAGGAGGCAACCCAGCATTGTGACAGGTACAGTGGCTGCCCTGCATGGACAGTCACCACTGACATGCCAGCAGACTGTGCAGGTCACAGACATGCAAGGGTGTCAGCTGCATAGGCCATGGATGGGCTGACAGGGCCACCATGGACACAGAGCATGCACCATGGACCACTGCACACAGTCATCCAGTGCACAGGGAACAAGACACACACCACAGACACTGACTGATAGCTACCCCCACACCATAGTCACCTCCCCACGGACACACACACATACCCATGACTGCACCACCCCTATGCCATGCATACCACTGCAACTGAGCACCTATAGCCTGCTGCAAATCAGAGACCACCACAATATTCATTTCAAAAAGATCTGTATTCAAAAACAATATCAAAACAAACTATTTACAATACTATGTACAAAGTTGGGGGGGAGGGCCACAAACAAGGTGGAGGTGGGTAAGGGGCAGGGGTGAACAAATGGGACAGGAAAGGAGGGGTGTGAGGGTGAGTCCAGGGGGGTAGGGGATATCAGGGGCAGAGGGATGGTTAATGGGGGCCCCACTCCCCGCTCTGGCTGCTCCACCTCCGGTGCCTCCTCCAGACCCCAAGCTGGTCGATCTGTTGCAGGATCTTCAAAGAAGCCCTTGCCACATTCAGGATCTCCTTTAATACCTCCCGAATCTCTTGCAGCTGGCAGACACCTAGGACAAGGGAGCACAGTCAATAGGTGTGAATGCTCAGCCCCATACAGCCCACCCACTGTGCACGGCATATGGCCGTGGGACATGCATCTGTGATGCTGTGTGACCACCCACAGTGATCACGTCCACAAGACCTGCCCACCCAGGCACATACAGCCATGCAGAACGCTGCACACACCCACCGGCCAAGTCATGCACAGCACCACCGTGGCCGTTTAGTGACATGGCTATGTGGTACGAAGGCAGTGGCACAGCCATGTACCCGGTGCATGCATGGACCACCATCGACGCACTCCCAGACATGCAGTGCCACTGGACAGTGCTGACTGTAACAAGTTACGTGCATGGCAGTGGTGTCAATGGATGGTGGCCATGCTCAGCTGCCAACACTGTTACACAGCATGCAATAGTAATCATGGAGGTATGGCACTCACCATCATTGGGCCAGTCCTTCGGGCGCTGTGGAGCATTGCCCCTCCTAGCGTCCCCTTCCTCCTGGTGGCACCGCATCTCCCAGGCTAGACACAGCTCCTCTGGCCCTGTGGTGCAAACATGGAGAGAGAAACATCAGTACAATCCTGTAGCAAAGTCCCTTGCCCCCAGGTGTATGCACTCCCACCCAGCCAGACCCACCCACCCCACACCCTGATAACACCACCACAGCCAACACTGGACGGTCCATCCCCCATGTTCCGGACACATACAACCGTGATACCCATATGGAAGATAAAAGTGTGTGGACGTAACACCTACCTGGCCATGGCACCGTGCCCCTCCTGACACTTGACCGCAGGTAGGCAAGCAGGTCTGGTTCCCTCCTCCGCAGGTTGCCATACC
The DNA here is from genome assembly GCA_016271365.2 of Neoceratodus forsteri. Taxonomy (NCBI): domain Eukaryota; kingdom Metazoa; phylum Chordata; order Ceratodontiformes; family Ceratodontidae; genus Neoceratodus; species Neoceratodus forsteri. The sequence goes on along the minus strand of CM028135.1, from coordinate 846,338,810 downwards.
TGTGGCGGCACTGCTCCGCTGTCCGCCCCTTCCTGTAGCCTCCTCCAGTGCATTGGCCACCTCCTCCCACACCTGGCTCCTGGACCTATCCAGGGGTGCCTCCCCAAACAGTGGTCCATAGAGTGGCTCTACAATGGCCACTAGGTTGGCCAGTTCTACTTAGCTCCACTATGCAGCCCTCCTCCGTGCCATTCTACTAGCTTAGTCAGCTCAAAATGGCGCTCTGCAGCGTGGCTCCACCACGTGCAGATGCTGTGTGGTACAGTGCTGCCATTCCCTATCGCGCTGTCACCGAACAGCACGATAGTGGTGCACCCATGCCTAACGCATGGTGCCTAGGGGGCAAAGGTTGGGCACGGGATCAAGGGGCTCTGGTGCACGGACAGGCACAGTGCCATTGGAACCCAATGTGTGTAATGTGATTGGATGCCTGTGTGCTACCTCCAGTAGCGGCCTACCGCGCTGTTGCCCCAGTGCGCCTATGATGGCCCAGTGCCACAGTGCCATATAGGTGAACATCGCTGCAGTGCCACTGGCACAATGGTGGACATGCTCTGCATTGCTTCCTGTACACAGCACATCAGCAGCATGGCAGACGCCTGCGTCAGCAACCCGGGCATGTGCAGTGAGGTGTATACTGTGCATGTCACAGAACTGCGCCCTTGGCTCAGCATGTTCAACACAATTGCGCAAAGTACAACAGCGAGATATTCAGTAGTCATATGCAAAACAGCTAATCAGCTATTCAATGGCGCAGCACTGCAATTTGCATCCACTTAAAATTGTGCCTTGCCTCATTTGCATGGGTTGTGCTATAAAAGTGCAACATTGGACTGCACTGGCAGTAGTCAGTTACTGCAGTCTATTGGTGAGTTGCATGCTGTTTGGGAGTGTGGACTGTGGATTTTGGGACATGTATGGGACTGCACAGTCACAGGTAACAACTGCCATTCTTACAGGCTAAATAATGACTGAGTGAGTTGTGGGAGAGGAGGAGGAACACAGTGGTGGGAGGAGGAGGAGGCCTAATTTCACCAAGGCCGAGACCGATGCCCTGTTTGAGGCCTACCTGGATCAGGAGCCGCTTCTCAGTGGATGGCAGGGAACACCTCAGGCCCGTGCTGCTGCATGGGAGGCGGTGGCTCATGCAGTGAACCTGCATGGCAGCCACCAGCGCTCCGTGCAGGAGTGCAAGAAGAAGATGGGCACAGACAGGAGGAGGATAAAGGAGAAGGCGGCTGCCATCAGGGCAGCACGAGCTGCGACAGGTAGAGGACAGCCGGAGGTGGTACACCTGACCCCACAGGAGGAGAGGGTTGCTGGAAGCATGCAGCGTTATGCCATTAAGGGTGTTCTGGGTGGTGGCTTCCAGACTGGTGGTAGCCCGTCACTGCATGGTAGGTCATGGTCTGTCTATTGGGGGGCAGGGTAGGTCACATGCAGTAACGTGACTTTGTTTTCCCTTACAGATCCTGAGCATCTGCATGGGTCAGCGGTGGTGGGCCTGTCCACTGAGGACAGTCAGATGGAGATGGAGGAGGGCCCATCCACCTCCACAGGTATACGTGGCTCAGTGCGACAGTGGGCCTGCCTGGCTGTCCACACTGATGTTGTTGTAACAGGTGTGGAGGAGGTCCTGCCCATGTCTCAGCGTGCCTGCGTCCATGGATGCCAGCATGCTGTGACTCGAGCTGGTGCTGGGTCCATCACCGATGATGATGTCACTAACGGCATGGGAAGTGACACGTGTGTGCCACGGGATGGCCACACAGCAGGTAACATCGCGGCCATGGCTGTGGGTGGTGCTGCCATGGAGGCCTGCGTGTCATCACAGTCCCAGCCTGTGCCTGTCAGCACCAGTGGGGCAGCACTGGTGTGTGTACAGGACAGTGGGACTGTTGCAGCCACTGCAGTGGCACCAATGAGCCCTGGGGAGCTGCAGCTGGAGGGGCAGCATCAGCAGTCAGCCAATGGGTTTGGGGGTACAGGGTCAAGGGGCGGCATCTGTGCATCGCCTGTGGACATGCCCAGACCAGGATGCTGAGGAGGCAGATGACCTCTTAGACAAGCACACCCACCTACTGCAAGCATCAGTCCACCAGCAGATGCAGCTTGCGATGTCAGTGGATGCACTGCGAGCAGGTCTGGAGTGGACAGAGGAGCGTCGCAGCAGAGACACTGCTCTGATCCTGGCAGGGATGGGCCAGTTGCGGGAGGATGTGACCGCTGCCATTGACAGGCAGACACAGGCATTCACTGCTGTCATGGCCACAATGGGCACGCAGTCATGTGCCAATGCGTCGCAGACACCACGCAGTGCACTGTCCACCCCCTGTTCCCGGCTTCATGCGACACCATCCCTGTTGACACCGGGTTCAGCTGTGGGCATCCCGAGCATGCCTGGCGTAAGCATGTTTGGTGTGCTGCAGACTCCTGCGCGAGCACGGTCGCATTCATGCAGTGGAACCCTTGGGGGACCATCGGTGCCACCCCATGAGGCCAGTGGTTGGCCTGTCAGTGCTGACGGGTCTCGGCGGGGCCGCCCATGCATCTGTGGCAGCTGGGGCACTGTGTCACGTGACTGACCTGTCTCCTAATGCGGCTACTGTCTGGTGCTGCCCTGTGTGCATTGTGTCTTTCAGTGGGCATTGCACGGGTGGGTACCCAGCCCTGCACGTGGACACACAGTCCATCTGCACACCCTCCCGGCTGCTGTCCGCAGTTGTGTGTGCATGATGATGCCTGCATTGCACTGTACACAAATGTGCAATGGTGCTCAGCCTCTGACACAAGCACACAGACAGGCAGTGGGCATGGTGGTCTGTGGACATGTGTGTAGCTAGGAGTGGTGTTCTGGGTTGGTGTGCCTCCTACCCTTTGTGCATGTCTGGTGCGTTGTGTGTGTGTGCGTGCGTGTGTGGGTGTCCATCCACGTGGAATGTTAGACCTTACCCATCCCTGGTTGTGTGTGTAGTTCCATGCCCAGCCACTTCCCTTGATGGAATGCACCCCTGGTGTGTGTCCATGCGTGTTTGTGGGTTGTGCCTTAGCCACTGTTGGTTGCACATTGCCCCTTGACTTACCTGGGTTGGCTGAAGTGCTCCTCCATGATGGTGTCCCGGTGCAGCTGTGCCAGCCGGAGCAGTTGGGGGTCCCATCGCCCAATGGGGGGCTGCCCATCACCATTGTCACCGGTGACCTCATTGTCCCCATTGCTGTCCCCCCTCTTTGACCTGTATGGCTATCCCACATTCGTCGGCCATGTTGTGCAGGATGCAACAGGCCAGGAATAGCCCGCAGGCCTTTGAGGGGCTGTACTGTAGGGCACCGCCGGAGGTGTCCAGGCAATGGAAATGTGCCTTCAGCATCCTGAACACCCACTTGATGACATTACATGTGGTGGTGTGTGCCTCATTGTAGCATTGCTGCAATGGGGTCGCGGGCCGCCGGTAGGGTGTGAGCAGCCAGGGATGGAGTGGGTATCCACTGTCACCTGTGTGTAGAGGGTGGAGGTTAGTTTGGTGATCAGCATCGCCCTGCCCCGGGCCATGTAGGCCACTACCCATGTCACCTCTGACCATGCCCTCAGGCCCTATGATTGTCCATGTGGTTTGCATACTCACCCACTAGGTTGTCAGTGGGGATATCCCCACTCTCGAATCTGTGACACAGTGCTGACTGGTGCCAGATGAAGGCATCATGTGCTCCCCCAGGGTGCGTGGCACAGACATTGATTATTCGCCCCCTGGCATCACACACCACCTGGCAATTGATGCTGGCATAGCCCTTGCGATTTATGTATGCGGCCCCCTCAGGGCCAGGTGGTGTGCGGATGGCCACATGGGTGCAGTCTATTGCCCCTAGCATGCCAGGCATAGTGCTACCCTGTGGAACTCCTGTATGTTTGCTGTGTACTCCGCCGGTGTGCTGGGGAAATGGATGTACTCCACAGCATGTGGCAGTAGTGCGCTGAGGAATTGGGTGAGGTGGCATGATGTGGCCAACTGGGTTATGCCTGTGGTGTCCCCAGTTGGTCTCTGGAAGGTACCCGTGGTGAGCAAGCACATGCAGGCTGTCACTTTCATCTCCACTGACAGGGCATGGCTCTGTTGTGTGGGTGCCTGCATCACATCACTGCACAGCTCACAGAGCCACCTCAGAATTGCCCAATTCAGGCGGTACCAGCCCACAATCTCAGTATCACTGTACAGCTCGAAGCTGGTGCGGGCTCAGTACTACCTGTTGAGGGCATACAGCCGATGGGCCCTTCTACGGCCACGCCTCCTGCTGTCCGCCTCTCCCCCCTCATTATGGCCTCCATCTGGAAGGTGGCACTGGCCATATCCCTGGCTTGTGTTCACCCCCCCCGGCAGCTGTTTCTGTATTCCCCCCGCTGTCCTGGCTGCTACTTCTCCTGCACCGGGAACACCTGCCTATGCTGGTCTCACTGCTGTGTGGTGTACTTCCCCCTTCTGCACTGTCTCCCCACACCTTCCCCTGTGCCTGTTGCTTCCAGGTGCCCTTTTCTGCCTGGCTCTGTGTGTCCCTGCTGCCCAGATTTCCCTGCTATCTTTGGCTCTCATGTGGCTTCCCTGTAGCATTCTTAAACCTCTCCCTTGCTCCCTTTTATTTTGGCTCATTTCCGCTATGGCGCAACTTCCGCTTGCTCCCCTATGGCACATGGTGCATGTTGTTAAATATCGCACTGCGCCATTTATGCATGGTTCCTCCCCCTTCAGTTGCACATGCATTCATTATCATTGCGCTGTTGCTCAGCATGATTTGGGGGGGGGCAACTGCCTCCTGCTGAATATCGCAGAATGGCACATTTTCGGACTTGCGCAGATGCAACCCTATTGCACATGGCTCAACTCTTTTGAATATCTGGGTCATGGTGTTTATTTTTCTCTGTAGTAAGTGACCATCGCCATTTGCAATGGTCACCCTGGGGTACATCTCCCTGCTTGTTTCAGGCATTTTTTGTGTCACCCTCACATTAGGGGTCGCAGTTAATCACATAGATCTGGGGAGAATGACCCACTGGGTACCTCAGGGGTCAGTACTGGGGCTGGTCCTCATAACTGTCTTCATTAGTGACATAGCAGATAAACTGGAAGGGAAGGTCTGCCTCTTTGCGAATGACACCAAGATCTGCAACAAAGTGAACACTCTGGTAGGAGGGGGAGAATTCAGGTATGAGGGTGGTCACTATTGGGGTTCTACAGGGGTCAGTGCTCAGACTATTGCTATTCATTGTGTTTATAAATGATACTGGGACATTATAAATGGCAAAATCAAAGCTGAGTACAGCAGAGGGCATCGAGATCTGACAGTGGCCCTGGCAAGGCTAGAAAATGGTCTGGAACCTGGTAATGGGGGTTCAACACACTAAAGGTGCAACAACATGCACATGGGATACAAGAACTCAAGGGCTGAATACAGACTAGAGGGTGTGACTGTTATAATGCCAGAAGAAGAGAAAGACCTGGGGCCAGATTTTCAAAAGTGGAAAAATTGCACACACACTGAAAACAAAGTTACATAAGGGAGAGTTTCCTTGTGCAAGTGCAATTTTTTTTTTACATGTGTGCTCAATTTTCAGAAATGTTGCCTTTTTTAAACTTTTTCCATAATTTATGGCAGCTTGCACATATCTTTTGTGCAGCTGCAGAACAATGTGATGCCTGATTTTCAAAAGTGGAAAAATTCTGTACATGCTGACAAAAACTAGTTACGCAAGGGAGGGTTTCCTTGCACAACTATACTTTTTTCTATGTGTGCTCAATTTTCAAAAAGGTTGTTTTTTTGCAACCTTTTCCACAATTTACCACAGTTTACACATGTTTTTTTTGTGCAGCTGCATAAAAGTGTTCCCCCCCCCGCTATTACAAGGCATACCCTTTTTCCCACAACTGCAATAAAAAGGAAAATGCTGCTGGTGCACACACATTGCTGAAAATAGCATTTATTGCAGGTGCAGGGTGTTTTCCCTGCACCAGGGAGCTGCACACAGGGCCTTAGTGCCTGGGTTATGTCAGGCCCTTTGAAAATCTGCCCCTCTGGGAATTGCTTATCACAAGCAATCTAAAACCCTCTATGCAAATGCAAAAAAGCAACAGCAAGGGTGAACAGGATGCTAGTTTTCAAAACAAGGGATTCACCAACAAAATGAAAAAGGTAATAATGTGCTTAAACAAATGTTTCTTTATTCTTGTTTATTTCTTATGTTTTGTATGCATAATTTTCTTCAGGGCAAGGGTTTATTATATCATTTGAATATCAGAGGGACCAGAGAGAGTATAGTAAATAGAATGGAAATGAAGCTGAGACTATAGGAGGAGGGTGAACATTAGTATTAAGAAGGAATACTAGCAAATAATGAAGCTCAGCACTGGGCCACAGGGGTCTTAGAGGGTGTGAACTCTGTCACACCACCACAAATGCACCAGTGCCCAACAACAACTTGTCAACATCACCTGCCAAAAATAAGCTACAATAACCAATATTCATTGCTGACCTGAGACTATTTGTAATATGGGATCAAAAGCACTGTTGACAAATTCTCAAATTTGAACCGAATTTGTGGAGCATAACACAAAGCTGAACCAAAGTTGCCACTGTCCCACTTCTCCTACTCTTAATGGGCAGTACTACTACAAGTGGATAAGGATACTCAATGGCATTGCTCAGGGACTGTGGCTGGAGTCACTGCTGTGTAACATTTTTATCAACAATCTGCAATCTGGGGGCATGCTCCTTACATTTTCTGTTGACACTAAGTTTGCCTGGGGTGTGGATTATCTTAGAGATGGAGGAACTTCAAGAGGACCTGAAAAAGCTGGGTGACTAGTTTATCATTTTCTTTACGATTCATTGATTGTGCTTGAATTTTGGCAACCAGGCCATCATTATTTCAGAAAGGAAATTCCCTTTTATTTATTTACATTATGTTCTTGTCTGAGCTACATGTGGGTGTTGCTATCAAATAAATAATATAAATCGAAGCAACCTCTCTGCTTAAATTTTCTTCTCCTGTTTACATTAGGTATTGTTTACTTTTTTTGTTTCTTTTTTTCAGTTAAGAATGTTGGGTTTAAAAACTTTAATTTTGCAGTTATAATGGCATGTATAAAACAGATGCTTCTTAAAGTGTGTGTTTGCTTTGACTTCACTTGTATTAGGGTAGATGTGTAAATTATATAACCATGGGTTGAATTTTCAAAGCTGTGCTGAGGAGTTGGGGCATGATTGTGCTGCATCCCGGATGAGTGCAACAAAAAGTTAGATAACCTAAAAGGTGGTCTAACTTACAATATATGTACAAGTGCTATGACTTGCAAACATTTGTGAGCTGCTTGCATCAAAAAAGTGCCACATACATCACTTTATTCTCTTATTTGTTTATCCCCTTATCACTGAGAGCAGCACCCTTTCCAACAGCAACCCCCAGACACATCCACTCCATCCCTGGCCTTATTCCAGCTACGTACTTACCACTGTGGGTTAGTGGGTGTCACAGGTGGTGGTGCAGAGCCTGTGGGGTTGTAGGCCATCATCATGGTGCTCAGGGTTTTTTTCTGCTTTTGTTGTTTCTTCCCATCCCTATGGATGGAAATGCATGCCACGGCATGGGCATCTGCCATGAAAATGCCATTCATACTTAAGCACCTGCCCCTAGCCCTCTGAGAAGCATCCGCTGATGCCATGCCACCCATTCACACAGCCTCTGTTGGGTGATAGGCAAGCAGTGGATCACTGTGTTCCACCTTGACAGAGAAGAAGATCTGTCTACAGACTTTCAATCCACCTTTCCCCAGTTGACCTCCAGGTAACATGGTCTGTCCTGAACCCAGGCTTCTGGTGTGATGGGTGGTGTGGCACTCAGTGTCTCAGCCTACTGCACCACTGGGCCAGCCATTATACTTCACTTTTTTGATGCAAGTTGTCATAAAGCTGTGTTAGTTTCATAAATGCAGCTCTCTGTTTGAAAGTAGGATGCATTTGTTCATTCACATCTTGTGTGATGCAGGAGCAGTGAAATGCAACTAAAAATCCTGAATCAACCCATTCGAAAATCAAGCCCAGTATCTTTAAATTTGAAATTTATAAGAAGAGACAGTGGGGCAAATCCCCATTCCTTGGTGTTTGTGATACCCTGGGTATTCTGGGTGCTCTCGACATTTTGTTGACTGTCAGTTAATTGCAATCTGGCATTGATTTACTCTGAATAGGCTATTTGTTTTTCTTATTCTGTAAGAAGTAATAGGTTCTTTGCCACAGAGCCATCAATTTCTGAACTCATTCCATGGTGTTGTCTTGAACCTGTGGAGCAGACTATCAGTTGGGACAGTGTCTTTAAAGGCAATACAGGTTTACAAGGTAATTCAAATTTCTGCTTATCAATGGAATCACAGGGTGTTCTGTATTATAGCATATGTGGGAAACCCTATAAATTAGTAATGTTGCATAACATACTTGTTAGTACTGTATATGTTTCAATTCTGTTCACACTTACACTCTAGAAGGGAACTAAATTAACAGGTTCTACAAAATATGTTGCTTAATTGGAAACAAAAGCTGTGAGAGACTTAGGATTTCATAGTTTTTAAGTATTAATAAATGTTATTTTATGGAAAAGAACATTTCACAGGTATTTGTATTTTTCTATTATTTTACTTCTACCAGCACATTTTTTGTATTCATTGGACACAAGTGTCCAGACATCATTTCTGACAGGAGCCAGAAGTGATTGTAATAACATTCACTTTTACTAGCAATGTATTTATAGAGCATGCTGCGTAAAACACATTTTGTTCTACAGCCGTATATTCAACCTTTTTTTTCATCGCATTATAAGAGATAGTCATATAGACATTGCCTGGGGTGCTTGAAGAGATATTAGAAGAAAGACCAAATATGAGATAGATCTACACTATGAAATGTATTAAGAACAACTGCAGTTGTCATGGTCAAGGGCAAGATAAATATTAAAAAAGTAACTTTTCTTCTGATGCCAATATAATATATCTCCTTTCCTTAATAATCAGTGATTTCCCAGTTTGTAATGAGATGATACTCTGAGGGTTTTGAGACTCTATTTTAATTATGATAAATAATGAGAAGATGCAAGACAAACAGTATTTTAATATGGATCAAACAATTTAAAAAGTTTACATATATATTACTAAGAAGATATGTGGTTCAGTTTGTAAGGAACACCATTGTTTTGAGGTGTTAAACATGAAGATAGAATATAAAGGCAAAATATATTTATATAAATTGAAATACAGTAATAGTTCATTATTACTGTAAAGTGTCATGCTGTCCCATCACACTTGTGTCTCATGCTGTGAGTGGCTTAGAGCAGGGGTGGAACATCTGCCTTTGGAGCATCTGGAGGCATCCCCAGGGAGACTGCAGGCCACAGGAGACTCTGCAGGTGGGAAACCAAATTAAGGTAGGAGGTAACATAGATTCTGCTTCCTGCATACTTTGATAACCAGCTAGAGAGCAGGTCACCGCAGCTTGTAACCACAGCACAAGTGTTTAAGGGGCAATATTGTCACAGGAGTAGGTAGGAACATTTCACTGCAGGCATTCAGGGCACCAGCATTAGGGCGCCGAGCCATTAGGGTACCAAAATCAGGATTCACCCCCCCTTCCAAGGTCTCCCCCCCCGGAGCTGGTATCAAGAGTTGTGTGTGTGTGTGTGGGAGGGGCATAGCCCCCCACAAGGGGGGTGCAGCCCACCACAAAAAAAGTGGTCGGTTATATTGCTGACTGGCACCCTAATAGCATGGTGCCATAAGGCTGGTGCATTCTGAGGGTGGTACCAGAACTTTTAGGATGGTTAAATTAAAAAGGGAAATTGGAAGACACCCTATCTAGAGTATTTTAACAACACTTTGACATTAGATTTATGGGGATGGAATGGGTCCCACCACGCTCCCCACTTGCGGGGGGGGGGGACAGACTCAACACATTACTTCAAAAAGAATGTACTGTATGTGGATTTTCAAATTTAGGAGTGTTAAACCATATGGCTTGAATGAAAAATGGGATATAAAACCATTCTTAAAGAAAAAATTATATGCGTGGACCTGTACATTATTCTCAATTGTGATAGCCAGCCTTTGAATATTGATGATAAGTACAGAACCTTCCTGTGTTAAATATTGATGTAAAGAAAATGCATAGTTAATTAAATTAAGTACTTGTTCATATTGGCAGTAAAGGTTTAAGTCTAACAGTAAAAAATAATGGATTTTGACAGTATTTAATTTTTAGTTTATTAAATTTCTTGCTTTTAGTCACATTAATAAATATGACTATACAAAATGTTTAATCAAAATCATTTTGCTAGATAACTTACATTCATAATCCCAATTCTAATGAAATGTTTTGTTTCTTCTTCTTTCTGCTCTTTTAGAGTCTCTACTACAAATAAAAACACAGGTCCTGGGACTCCATCTTACCCGGAAATACTATGCCATGGAGCAGAGATTGCTGTTCCTTGAAACAATCATCCCAGGTTCCTGTGTCCCTTTTTTCTGCTAAAACTTTATTAGGTAAATTATTCTTTTTGTGAAACCTGAAAGTAGTTTTTTCATTAACATGGAAATTGATGAAGCTTTAAATAAATAGATGTACTACTTAAGAATGAACCTGTGACCCTAAAAGTAATAACATCGCATGTACACTATATTAATGTTATGATGTATGAGAGAGTCAGTGAAATCTCTAAGCCTCACCTCCTCTGAAGACTCACGAGAGTCGAGGCACTAGGGGCATGCTTTGACTGAAAAGTTCTCTACCTGTATGTACTTTGTATGCATCTAGGAGAAAAGCTTGCTTATGGAGTAAAGAACCTTTTGAAATATACTCTGCCTTTCTGCCTTTTATTTTTGTGCTTGAGCCTTAGAGTGCACATCACCTTTTCTTGGATTCCTACTTTAACAAAAGAGTTTCAGGGAACCATTACATTAACGCTGAGCTATTTAATAAACAAAAACAAATTGACAAATCTAGGAGATCAGTTCGTGTAAAAATAATCTATGTTCCCAAAATTACTAACAAACATGGTGAACGAACTCTGGGCTATCAAGCATCAAAACATTGGAACATCTTGCCTTTTTCAGCATGTACATCAGTATCTTACAATCTATTTGATCAAGAAATAAATGAGATCAGTAAATTTAGATGTGTTTGCACTTAGAGGGTAGATTATGGGAATAATGAAGTTGTAGGCAGTATTCATTTATAGAGATAGATTATTCCATCTGTTAAGTAATTATTACTGCATAAATGTAAATAGATTTTTTTTTACAAAACTCCAGGGTTTGTTACTGTGATACTTTTACTGTGTCATCGAATTTATAGTATCTACATGTTTTAGATCAATTTAAAGAGCATGTCTTAAGTCCTGTAGTAGAGATAGTAATGTCTTAAAATGATGTGTCATTTATTGGATTGTTAGGGAAATGTTATATAGTTGTCCATGTGTATATGTTTAGTTGTAACATTAGGAACAGGTCTGTCTTAAAAACTGGGTTACCAACCCAAATGGCATGTATCCTGTATAAAAATAAAATGTTTTACTACTACTACTACTACTAGGTAGGAGTAACAAACTGTAGCCAGAGCTGATAGAGCTGCAGCTGAGAAATTTTGGAGTAAAAATATTGTAAATTACCAAAGTTACAAGTGTGCATTTGCAAAATGCAACATAAACTCATAAATGTGTTGGTTTATATTTTTACACCAAATTTTCAACATAGCCTTGTTATGACACTGCCTCATGAAGACAGACAAAATATTCAACTCCTGGTTTAAAGCTGTTTTTGCACAGGGACTGCAAAATCAATTTTCAGGATGCAAAAACACATTTTGGGCAGGAGTTGAAAAATGACAGCTGTCACATTCATGAGGTGCTGTAAGGAAATGACTATGTTGAAAATTTTGGGTAAAAGTATTGAATATTACTAAACTTACAAGCCTGTGTTCACAAAAATCAACATAGGCTCATAATGTTTTTGATTTTAATGTTTTTACATCAAATTTTCTACATAACCTTCTTATGACTCCACCTCATTAACAGGAGCAGAGAACATTTTCTACTCCTGGTCGAAAGGTAATTTCATGCAGGGACCACAAAATTACATTTCAGGATGTAAAAAAAGGCATTTTGGACAGGATTTGAAAAGTGGCAGCTATCACAGTTATGAGGTGCTGTAAAGATATGGCTATGTTGTTAATTTGGGATAAAATATTGAAAAGTACCAAAATTATGAGCCTGCATTCACAAAATTCAACATAGGCTCATAACTTTGTTTTGGTTTTTTTCAATAGTTTTACACCAAATTTTTAACATAGCCTCCTTATGACCCCACCTCATGAACAAGGGTAGAGAAAATGTTCAACTCCTGCCTGAAAGGTAATTACATGCAGGGACCATGAAATCACCTTTCAGGACAGATCTACCCAATGACAGTGACATTGTCCATGAGGTGTTATCCCAAAGAAGACATGCTGAAAATCTGTGCCAAAAATATGCAAAAATGCCCAAGTTTTGGCACAATTTCAAAACCCCATTGAACTACATATATGCGTTTTCAGTTCATGGTCCTGCTTTGAAGAGTGAAAATGTGTATGCAGTCCAGAGAGGATTATGGTGTTGAACCCCTGATGGGTAAGTAAGAGCTGGGAGGGTGCGGGGTGGTGGATGCTCTGTGGGAGGGTCAGGTGGGGGGTAATGAACAGATGCAAAAGACATCGATGGACCATTTTTTTACAGGTAAAAAAAAGAGAGTCAGATGATCCCCTATCATGATGCTGGGGGGCTGAGCACCTCCAGTGTTACAGTTATGTGGGAGAAGACATCGATGGACTGTTTTTTTTTGCAGGTGATAACAATAGCAACACTGGGGGATTGGGCACCCCCAGTGTCACAGTTACATTTCTGGGGGATGATCACAACACTGGGGTATTGGGCACCCTCAGTGTCATTTCTATATTTGGGGCGGGGGGTGCTGACTGGGAGGGTCGAGTGGGGGAATTTCTATAAAAGAAAAAATATATATATAAAAATAAGTGCCAATGGTCATGGTGGAACATGGCCAACTCTGTCATGACCAAGATGTCCATGCACAGTACTGCACATGTGCAACTGCTGCTGCTGCATGCATAGTACTGTGTGGTGACCATCTTTGATATGACAGAGTGCGCCATGACCACCAACACTGTGAAATAGTGCAGTGCTGTTGTCGGTAGGGACAACATGAGCAGACTGCTTCACAGACACAGAGGCGAATGTGATGCAATCCAACATGTTGTTCTTTCAGAAGGATTTTAGAGCCCTTTTCTCAATGTTCAGAAAAGAAATGCAGCGCTCTGCCCAATGCAACTTTATAAAGGAGTAGGAATGAGGTAGAAGGGTACAGCACAGCTTTATTAGACACTAGGATAAGGAAGGAAGGATCATGTAAGTGGTGCAGTGTAATGGTTGTGAGGCTGCAGTCTTTTGGGACACTATCTGGAGACTGAGGTGCTGCCTCATATGTACTCACCTTTCCAGATTGCAGGCACAGGTTGTTGGTCTCTGGGCCAAACTGCCAATGGTACTGAAGACCTTTCACCAAGTCTACTGCCACTCCCCCAGAGGATGCCTAGACAGAGGCAGAGTGGATGGACCTTGGTGAGCTCCAGGAGGGTGATGGTGACAGGAAGGTGCACGATCCTCCACCTGTACCAAGGAAGAACTCCTTCACCATACTGGAGGCATGGGGCAGCTGAGAAGATGCACCCATCACAGTGAGAAGAGAGGAAGTGGATGTCCTCAGAAATGGAGGCCTCATGGAGGGAGGGAGGGAGAGACCATCTGCCGAAGAGGAATTAGCTGCTGGTGGGGAACTCTGTTCTGAAGCAGACATACATGGGAGTGAAGGAGGAAAGGATAGGGTGGTATAGTGTGTGAGTGGTGCTTTGGCTCGGAGGGATGATAAGCATATCAAGAGGATGGCTAGAGCAGCAGGAGATAGGAGGGAGCTAGACTTCCTTGTCCATCTGGAGACAAATGACCAGTCGAGGGATAAGGTAGGAGTAGTACAAAGTAACTTCAGGGAACTGGGGAGAGGCCTCAAGCAGATGGCATTTGTAGTCGCTTTTTCTGAGGTGTTACTTGTGTATGGTTGGGCAGAGGCAAGGGTACTTCACAACAGAGCATTTAAGAACTAGTGAAAGGAATGGTTCATGGAGGAGGGCTTCTGATACATTGGGGACTGGGATCCAACTGGGGAGAATATGGGCCTGTAAGGGAGACATTCTGCATCCTTCCAGGAAGGGGACTGCTGTCTATAAATGCCACTTAGATAAGCTTTTAAACTAGCCTGGGCAGGGAGGTAGTAAATTCAAGAAAGGCAACAATCCCTCTCCAAAATGATAGAGCATCAGGGAAGGAGGGCCTGATGGGAGAAAACTATCCTGGGACAGGGGCACAAGAAGGCAGGGAAGGGGGCAAGACAGAAGAAAAGGGGCTATAAATCAAGTAAACAAGGGTACAGGTTGGAAGGAGACAAGGAATGGTTAAAGAAAGTAAAAATGAAAAAGGTGAGACAGAGGGGGCTTCAGAAAACAATACAGGCAGAAGGACAAACAGGGAAGCAGGCAGTAGGGAAGTAAGGAGTGTTGAGCCATTTGTGCCAACATAAGGAATCTTGGAAATAAAATTCCAGACCTGGAAGCCATCATGGCGGAGGCTAACCTGGACTTAGTGGACATAAAAGAGTTGCAGTACACTGAGTATCATGACTGGGGCATGCCCATACCAGGCGGGGTTGTAGTATATGTAAGGCAGGGAGTCAAGGCCATAGAGGTACAGGGCACCCAGAAGAAAAGCAGAGGCTGGAGGTGCTGTGGCAGGCTCTTGGGCTGATATCTGTCCCAGGGTAGTATGCAGACCTCCAGCACAGGGCGAGGAGTTGGATAAGGCACTCAGGGAAGTCATAATCAAAATAGCAAGTAAAGGGGAGATTCTGCTAATCGATAACTTCAGTTTGCCATATGTGGAGTGGAATCTTCCAAATGTGGCTTCAGCAAGGAGAAGAGCTATACTTAACTCCCTACAATGGGTTTCTCTCAGGCAGCTAGTCAAAGAAACCACTAGGGATGGGACTGTGCTAGACCTGGAGCTAATAAACAGCTACAGCACTGCAGACATCACAGTGGGCAGTCCCCTGGGTACTAGTCATCACTGTATGGTGTGGTTTAATATAAAGACAGGAATGGAGTCTAACCACCTAAGGATGATGGTGCTGGGCTTTAGAAGGGCAGATTATAAAGAAATGTGAGACTGCCTCAGAAACTGCCTCAAAGGGAGATTTCCAGGGAGGAGTAGAGGCACAATAGGGAAAAAGTAGGGAAGGCATAATTAAAGCAACAACCTCTTCATGAAAAAAGAGAGTAAAAGCAGAAGGAAAATGAGATCATTATGGTTCTCTAAAGAAGTGACCAAGGTGGTTAAGGAAAAAAAAAAAGTTGGCATTCAGGGGGCATACAGAAACACAGAGGGAGGAGGACAGCAAGGTTTACCAAGTAAAACAGAGGGAAGCAGGAGAGACAATAAGGTGAACAAAGGTGTAGAGAAAGGAAAGAATCGCCAAAGGGGTTGCTAAAGGGGATAAGGCTTTCTTCAGATACATAAGTGAGAAGAGGAAAGCAAAGGGAGGGATAGTGCGGATTAGAAGGGCAGGAAGGAGAGACTACATAAAAGAGGACCAAGAAAAAACTGACATCCTGAACAGGTACCTCTACTCAGTCTTCACAGTGGAGGGAGGGAGGAAGGGGGATGGACCACCAGGGAGTAGCAGGAACTGATGGGGTAGGGGAGGTGGATACAAGTCAATTTCTAGAGGAAAGAGTCTGGAAGGGACTTGCAGCTCTGAAGGTGGACAAGGCTATGGTACTGGTCAGGATACACCCAAGGGTACTTAAAGAAATCAGAGAAGTGCTAGCTGCCCCACTGACAGCCTTGTACAAGGGTTCAATGGAAACAGGCATGGTGCCTCTACATAAGAGTGGCAGCAGAGAGGAGGCTAGCAACTATGTAGGCTGGTCAGTCTTACTTCAGTGGTGAGGAAATTAATGGCCACTCTACTAAAAAAAAAGACTGGTAGAATATCTTGAATCCAATGAGCTGCATTGATTCATGGGAAGAACGTTATGGCAAATGAATCTTATAGATTTCTATGGCTTGGTAACCATGGAAACAGATCAAGGGAAGGTAGTGGATGTCAACTATCTGGACATTAGCAAAGACATCAACACTATGCTACACAGGAGGCTAATAAATAAATTGAACAGCCTAAGGGTGGGATCCAAAGTAGTGAACTGAGCTAGAAATTGATTAACAGATAGGAGACAGAGTGTGGTGGTTAATGGCCCACCTCTAATTTTAATTAATTTATTTATTTATTTGTACGATTTTTGACCAGTAAAGACATACTAAGTAGAGGCTTCTTTCCAGGTGCATTCTGGGAGCACAGGGAAGTTAAGTGACATGCTCATGGCAACACGGTATGCAAGTGGTAGCTGTAGGTTTTGGACCCAGTTCTCCTGATTTGCAGCTCAGTGTTCTTAACCACTATGATATACTGCCTCCCTAGTGATGGGAGCATGACCAGTGGGGTGCCACAGGACTCAGTACTGGTACAGGTCCTATTCAATGTCTTCATACAGTAGGTGACATTGCATATGAACTGAAAGGGAAAGTACACATTTTTAAAGATACCAACATCTGCAACAGGGTAGACACTCAGAAGGAGGTGGAAAGAATGTACAGAGATCTTGGGAAACTCATGGAGTTGTCACAACCATGGGAGTTGGGGTCCAATGCCAAAAAGTGCAAAGCCATGCACCTAGGGGGTATGCCATCGCTACGGCAACAACTTTACTGTGACCAACACTACAGCGACAATAGCGCCAGGTTGCTGTAGTGTCGGTGCGAAATCTCAGCACAGCATTCTGGGTGTCTTGCACCCCTCCCTGAATCAGCTCTGACTCAGAGTTGATTAATTTATTTACCGGGGGGGGGTGCAGGGAGCAGAGCAGAAAACACAGACTGAAGTGACTGCCTTTATGCCGACCACAAATGCGGTTGACATAAAGGAGTCACTGTAATGTCGGTCAATAATGAATTTGTTGATTGACTGTCATGGATTCCACTTAGGGCATGGAAACCCAGGAGCTGACCAGAGAATGGGTAGAGATACTAACAGTCACTAAACAGGAAGAGGACCTTGGTGTTATCATATCTGATTACCTCAGTATAGCAGGTCAGTGTGACAAAGCAGTGGGTAGGGCTAGTAGGATGCAGGGGTGCATAGGGAATGAAATTTCCAACAGGAGAAGGGAGGTGTTGTTACCACTGTATCACTCACTGGTGAGACCCCACCTGGAATACTGTGTCCAATTTTTGAGGCTGCACCTCAAAAAGGGCATATAAAGGGTGGAGGGAATGCAGAGGAGGACAACAAAATGGTGCGGGGGTTGCATTAGAAGCCCAATGAGGAGAGACTAAGTTATCTCAACATGCACATCCTAGGAGAGAGGAGGGAGAGAGCGGTGATAAGATAGAGACTTACAGGTACCTCACAGGGGTGAACAGGGTACAGGAGAGGAGTCTCTTTTAAATCAGAAAGAGCACCAGGGCCAGGGGACATGCAATGAAGTCGAGGTGGCAGAGTTCAAGAGTTATGTGAGGAAATATTTTTTCACTGAAAGGGTGGTTGATGCCTGGAATAGACTGCCAGTGGAAGTGGTGGAGGCTAAAACACTGGAGGGTTTCACGCATTCATGGGACAGACATAGGGATGTATTAGAAGGGTTGCAAGAGACCAAAGAGACCAAATAGGATTGTTGAAGATAGATTAGGAAAGGAATCTCTAGGCAGACCAGATGGGCCAAGTGCTCTATGTTTCTATGTTTCTGTGCTGTATGTATGGTTGCTGTATTCTGTAGTGAGAAATTCTAGGCAGGGATTTTCTGCACAGAATTTCTCAGATCTGCTCAAGCAACCAAACTGCTCATGCAAATGTTTTGAACATCTTGTCATAGTCAAACAAAAAAATATTTGCACCATGTTTGTCCTTGGAAAAATGTAGTTGTTGGATAATGTGATATCTTTTATTGGACTGTCATAAACCTTGTACAAAGATGTTCTTATGGCTTCAGCAAATCAGGCTTGCAAAAAGAGACTATGGAGATACTGACCTGAATTTTTACAGCCCTTGGTGGGTTTTGTGACATGTTTATTCTGCATTTACATGAACTATATCAGAAAATTTGACCACCTCTGCGTGGTCTGTCAGGTCCAGTTGCCACAGTTATGGCATTTAAAAGGACATATGTCAAAATAATGACATATGCTTCATGTTTTTGATGCAAGCCGCCCTAAATTTGCGGAAACTGTGGTGAATGTATTGACATGCAAATAGTATGCACATTTTTTGAGATATATTGAAAAACATGGGCACAGCCCAAAATTAGGAACTGTGCCTATTTCCACTCTTCAAATCGTCATCCATTACAAAATGATCATCTAGAAAATATATCACCTCCCCTAGGCTGTCAGTTAATAAACTGTAAATGTTCATATTCTCAAGCAATATTTACTCATCTTTTCAGTCTGTAAAATCAGTTAAATTGGGTGAGTCCATCTAGCAAGTGAGAGTACAGTGTCTGTCTATGTTGTTTAACTGTACACAAGGTAGTAGGGGTACACAGTGACCTCCTGACACACCATTCACAACAAAGTAGTATTGTATTAACTACTCATTACATTCATCCACATTATTCAATTTCAAAACTCCAATGGTTGGAGAGACAGAGAGAGAAAGAGAGAAAGCTGTCTATTCTTCAGCGGTTATATAACAAACTTCCCAAGCAGCTCAAGAAAGCCTCTAGTCTTCATGCTGCAAAATGTAACCTTTCTGTACATTTGAGGTATCTCTGCAACTGCCTGATACTAGTGACAGTGCAGAGGAGCTGGAAGGGAAGATCTGCCTCTTTGTATTTGATACCAAAATCTTCAACAGGGTGGAATCTCCTGGTGGGGTACACAGAATGGGCAGAGACCTGATAAAACTAGAGTGGGTCAAGGGTATGGCAGTTGGGTTTCAATGTGAAAAACTGAAAAATAATGCACTTAGGGCACAGAAAGCTGGGGGGGGGGGTACAAACTGGATGGAGTGGTAATGACAACTATCAAGCAGGAAAAGACCTGGGGGTAATCAATATCTAATGACATAAAGGTGGCCAGGCAATGTGACAAGGCATTCAGAAGGACTAGTGGGATGCTGCTATGCTCTGCTCTAGAGAGGGGTATCACCAGCAGAAAGAAGGAGGTGCTGTTGCTTCTGTATAAATCGCCGGTAAGACCCCACCTAGAGCACTGTGTTTAGTTCTGGAAACCTCTCCAGAAGGACATAGATAGAGTGGAGGTGGTTCAGAGGAGGGCAACTAAAATGGTGCAGGATCTGCATCGAAAGCCTTATGGGGAGAGACTAAAGGACCTCCATGTGTACACCCTGGAAAAGAGGAGGGAGAGGGAGGATATGATAGTGACCGTTACATACTTCATGGGGGAAAATAAGGTAAAGGAGGGAAGAATATTTTATAAATATGGTGCCCATGAACAAGGGATGTGATATGAAGCTGGAGAGGGGTAGATTCAGGAGAGATCTGAGGAAGTACTTCATCACAGAAAGAGTGGTGGATTCCTGGAACAGCCTTCCAGCAGAGGTGGTGGGGGTGAAAACAGTGGTGGTGTTCAAGAATACATGGCATAGGCCCAACAGAATCATAGTTGAAGGAAATGGGGGAGGGAGAAAGAGCTGTAGATCAAGCACTGTCTGCATTAGTAATGTAGGCAGGGAAAAACTGGGTGGGCTAAATGGTCCATATCTGCTGTCAAACTCTATGTGGCTGTGTTTCTACCTTTTCACAAATTAGAGAAAGTCATGGAAGAAATATGTTTATGGTTCATTAGGGTTCAGTAGCCACAACAGGAGTAAAATGTGGTGTTAGGGTTTTTTTAAACCCAATGCCCTTAGACCCTAGCCTCATGACCCAAGGCCAAGCTACAGCTCTGGGGCCTTGTTCCATGTGTCTGCTACTTTACTTTACAGGCCTAAGGCCAAAACAAGACCTCACTCCAAACTTTTTTGAAGCAGGATGTGCAGGGCCCTAATCCTAACTTGTTTTGAAGCAGGATGTGCAGGACATGCATCCTAACTTGCTTTGTGCAGAGCCCTCTGGAACTGGGACTAGGTTTTGGAGTATGCTTTGTCAATTAGTTTGGTGGAGTTCTCGTAGGTTGTGCATGGGGCTAGGCAGAGTTACTGTTCAAGCCTCCTAGCATCAGATTTCCTCAATCTGGAACCTGATATAAGGTTAAAGTAGGCTTAAGATAAGAGCTACCATGAAAAATTCCCTTTAACTGAGGGGTTGCAGAAGGCTGCATACTTGCACCTACAGTACTTTATCTCTTTGTAAATGAACTTCTCACTAAGTTGAAACATTGTTATTTAATTCCCCAAAACTATGCCTGATAGAAGAATATACCTGTCATTGTTTTGTTAGGCCCCATAACCCATAACCTCTTTCCCTGGATTAACACTCAGAACATCAGTCTTGGAGAAATGGCCACAGCCATATGTTTATTAAATTACATATTACACTACTGGAGTGATTTTCATAGCTCAAAACGTCTTGCCAGTCACCTCAGAAACCTCTACACCCCATACCATGAAGTGCTTTACCCATGTACAGGCTGAGGAATAATGCACCTCTTTGAGTTGGAACCCAAACCTCAGTGAGTAGTGGGATCATATGAGAAGAAACAACCACTGTCAAGTGGCACAGCACCAGCAGACAAGCTACTGTAGATGATATTGGGCTGTGACCTCCAAAAAGAGAACAAGTCCTGCAGCCCCGCCTCACGCTGACCAGGAAAAAAAAGAATCTTTCAGAAGATTTAGATTCCTTTCCCTTTTACCCTTGCTTGAGTAAAATGTGTTAGGGTATTTCAAACCTAATACCCCTAGACTGTATCCTCATTACCCAAGGCCAAGATACAGCTCTGGGGCCTTGTTCTGTGTGTCTGCTGCTTCAATCTACAGGTCTAGGGCCATAACAGGACTTGACTCCTAATTTGTTTTGAAGCAGGATGTGTAGGATCTAAGTCCTAACTTTCTTGTGCAGATCCTTTTGTAACTGGGATTTAGAGTATGCGTTGTCATTTAATGTGGTAGAGTTCACGTGGGTGGTACAAGGGGCTGGGCACAGTTTTTATTAAAAAATCCTAACATCAGATTTCCTTACTAAAGAACTTGACATAGGGATAAAGTAGGCTTAGAGGAGAGCTAACATTAAAAATTCTCTCTGAGGGATTATAAATGGCTGCAGACTTACACCTATAGTAATTTGTCCCTTTGTAAATAAACTTCCTACTAAGTTAGAATCTTGTTTTTTTGTATTGCCCCAAAACTATAAGGGATAGAAGAATATCCCTGTTCTTGACTTATTAGGCCCCCATAAGCCCTTTCTTTGGAATAACACACACAACATCAGTCTTGGAGAAATGGTCACAGTCATATGTTTATTAAATGACATAGTACATTATTGGAGTGACGTGCGCAGCTCAGGAAGTCCCCCCAGTCTCCTCAGAAACCTCTGCACCCCTTCCTGTGAAGGGTTTTACCTATGTGCAGACCAAGGACTAATGTACCTCGCTGAAGTGGACCCCAAATCTCAGTGAGTAGGGGGTCATGTGGCCAGGCGGCAAATGACCACCCCTGTCTGGTGGTACTGTACCTTCAGTTAAGCTCGATGAGGTTGGACTGTGACCTCCAAAATGGGACCAGGTCCTGGAGCCTTCCTGCTTCATGCTGACCAGAAAAGACTAGTTCCTTGAAGGAATTTGACTCCTTCTCCTTTTGCCCCTGTAGCATTATTCTGAGAACCTCTCAAGCCACCACAGAATGGACAACATCTGAGTCCTAAGCCTCTCTCTCAACATTTTCCTCCAAGATCTGATGGAATGAAGTTAGCAAAAAGTGTCAACCATTGTCCAACAAGTGAACACCATCCTTGGCATAAAGTCCATGGCAGAATATGTTAATGTTGTTATGCTGCACCACAGCTCTTCCAATGGGCTTCATGAAAGGCCACATTTCCCTTTTAATCATATACTCACTTTGTTCATGGCCTGAGGGTTCTCTGTGTAATGCCAGTGATGTATTTGAATGATATGAGACCAAAGTATGTTTGTCTAGGGCTACAGTTCATGACTTAATCTTAGGTCCTCCTTCATTCTGAGAAGTAAGTCAATAGACTTCCAGAGTTCCAGATTGTTCCTGCCCAGAAGAAGCACTAATATGTCTGAACTTCCATGTCAGGCCTCCACTACCAGCCTGGAGAGAAGTTCTCCCCAGCACATGCCCCTCTAATCCAACCAATAGATACATGCTTTCTACAGTGAAAACGCCAGGTCCCCCTTCCCCCAGGCCAGTGTCCTGATCTCTCTACTGCCTGGTGTATGAAAGAGTGCCCACAGATCTAAACCCACTTGGAATCATAAGGGGAACCTGGAAAACAGGAAGACAATGTTAAAGCAGATGTGGCCTTACATACTGCAAAACCGCTTGGAATCTCCACTGGACCAGGGCTTGAAGCTGCCCATTTGTAAGCCCTTGGCCCTGGCAGTCATGAATGCCCCTATCCTGAAGGAATGGATATTAAATTCCTTGGGGTTCAACCTCACCCACTGCACCACCAAGACTTATACATGACTGAACTGGTAAGCTGTGACTGGGGAGTTATCTGCATGTTGAAGGAAAGCTGACTTGACCTGTGGGCAGAGGGCAATGTATTCCAACACCATGGCCATTAC
This sequence comes from Neoceratodus forsteri, assembly GCA_016271365.2. NCBI lineage: Eukaryota > Metazoa > Chordata > Ceratodontiformes > Ceratodontidae > Neoceratodus > Neoceratodus forsteri. Next base: position 846,315,865 of record CM028135.1, on the reverse strand, counting down.
AACCCACACCAACCCTCCAGAAGCATGCAGGGTGCACTAGCATCCTTTGCTTCTTTGGTCAGTCTTACTACTGCTAAGTTAGATGGAAGCACTCTCTGGTGTCACTGCAATGTCTTCATCTTGCAGTCCTGTGGTGACCCCACTTTTTGCTGGTTGCACCAACTCTGAAATCTAAAGGTTCAACATAAAGCCAACAAAAATGAAGTCTTGAACAACCCATCTAATATTGGAGACAGCAGACTGCTGGTAGGTCCTCCCACACTCTTTTCAGCATCACTGGACTATGGAGGCACCACTGGTGACCTTGCTTTGGGATGTTCTTGCTCAAGCACTCATGGATCTTCCGAGTGAGTCCCACCTCTACATAACTTAAGGTCCACCTAGCAGCACACCACACACCTCAGAAATATGCCCCAAAATTCAGTCCCCGGATGCACTGATAACCAGTTTTTGCTCCTGGCTGTCCACTGTCATGGGCCACATAGAGACTCCATTATAGTGGATGATGAAGGTTATAGCCAAACCCTGAGGTCTTCCCTGAAACCCTCCATCACCCGTATTCTAAGCTTGAGAAGTCCTTTTGGCTTTTAGTGAGTAGCACCAGTTTTCCCATTGTACTTTAACTGGTAGCCTACTGTCCATATGGAACCCTGCCCAGTACATGATATCAACAAGTAAGGGCATGTCCAGGATGCCCCAGTCTTTGGTTGGGTCAATTACATACTGGGCTAGAACTCCTCATTACATTACAGTCAGGCAACCACCCCCATTTAAGCCTGTCATTTTGCATTCTGTGCTGGAACTCCTCATTATATTCCAGCCAGCCAGCCAGCCCTCTTTGCTCATGTGGACACAAATGAGCCTACTTAAATAGTTGAACAAAGCAACACTTTTCTTGGGGGCCATCTGACAAATGGTTTAGTTTTAGTTTTTATTTCACATAAAACCCTTTAGGCATGTGCCTATTTTCAAAGAGTTTATGTCAGGTACACACAATAAGAAATGCAGTATACAAATATAGGACACCAGTAGTAATAGTAGTAGTAAATATTTTTATTCATTCAGTAATGAATCAGAAACTCATCTGAGACATGCTAATTTCCAGTGAGGTCCTTAGGACACATAATCCATGTTTCAAGAGCAAATATTAATACATAAACATAAACATGAACAATACAATAGATGGTAAATATAACAATCAATAATACCAACATCACTTGACACAGTTATGGACAAACTAAACCAAATGTATGATGGATTGTGGAACTTGTATACATACAACAGCACATTTTTTAATCCCAAACATTTCATGATTCATTCAAAGTGGAACAGCACTCTAGTTTCTTATTAACCCATAAGGTAAACCATTTTTTATAGCACCAAGCTGGATATTACTGATCATCTTTGGGGGTGTCTCAGTCATCAGGTCACACCATAGGAACTTCACCGCCAGGGAAGCAGGATACACATGGAAGATTTTCAACAGTACAACTGGGGCCGCCCATGCCAATGTCATCCATCAAAGTCAACAAGTCTGTATAGGAGAGAGCGGCCCCACACCCTCCACAGTCCTTTCCCACCACTGACTCAGTTTGCATGGGTCTCCACAGAAACTCAGATGCAGTTTTGCACCAATTTGTATGTTTGCTTGCACGCATGTGCAAGAAACATAGTGCCATCATCCGAGTTTTCGGAGGTGTGGCAGCCCTCTTCCAATTCAGTCAGTGTGTTTGCAGGCACGGCTGCAGTTCTCCAATGCCTGCTGGAGATGTCTATGACAGCAGTCGAAAATGCAGTGGAGTAAAGTTGAAAGGGGAGCTACAATCGTGATGAGCAGCAATAAGATATCACCTGCTCATGCGTGCTCTACACACTGCGCATGCATATTGCGTGCTAAGCCCTGATGCACACACATGTATAGCCGACGGGGTGCCCAATTTCCATCGGGTGTGCTGCACTCCCCCAACAGAGTTCCACATGACATACTGGTGCCCACTTAGCGTGGTTAATAAGATATATAGCCGATGGGGTGCCTAATCCCCCATCAGCTCCACTGTCTCCCCTGAGAGCAGGTGCCACGCTGGGAGCCCACCCCAGCGTGGCAACAGATCTTTGTCATCAATGGGGTGCCCAATCCCCATCGGCTCCACGCCCCCAAAAGCTGTCCTTGTGCCATGCTGGGAGCCCACCCAGCATGGCAAATGTCCCACTGCCTCATCCTTTGTTTAAAAACAAACAAACCCTGAAATAAAAAACGGTCCCTTGCTGTCTCTGCCCCCACCCGCTACCACCCACTGCACCCTGCTTCCCACACCCCTCACCTCATACTTAACTCCGACTCTGGCGCGATGATCTTCGGTGGACCGGGAACACGTCTGCACTCTTCAAAGCCGACTGCGAACTGAGGAAATGCCGGTAAGCTGTATAATGGGATAGATAGGGTTTTTTCAACTTTACTGCATACCTCAGGCATTTTTTGGAATTTTTGCACCAAATTTTCAACATGGAGTTTTTGGGACCCCTTCTCATGAATGCTCTCACTGTCATGGCGTTAATTGGGCCCGAAGGGTGATTTCACAGTCACTGCACGAAATCACCTTTTTGGACCAAATAACGAAATGACAACTGCCACTGTTCATAAGGTGGGCTCTCAAAAAGCCTATGTTGAAAATTTGGTGGAAAAATTCCTAAAAATGACTGTTTTACGAGCGTGCATTGCACAGTTCCTATGCACGCTCGTAAGTTCATGAATTTTCAATATTTTCACTCCAGATTTTCAACATTACCATTTTACCACACCTCCTTATGAGCAGTACAGCTGTCATTTTTCACATCTTAACCAAAACGTGTTTCTGCCCATGTAGCGCACAATGGTGCATCCGGTGTGCGAAAGCAATGTTTGGGACAGATTAAGAAAATCACAGTTACACTGTTCATGAGCAGAAGTCTTAAAATGGCTTTGTTGAAAATTTGATGACAAAAGTCCATAAAATGACTGTGTTACGAGTGAGCATTGCGCAGTTTCCATGCACCCTCGTAAGTTCATGACTTTGTAATATTTTCAGTCTAGATTTTCACCAGTGGCATTTTTCCACACTTCCTTATGAACAGTACTGCTGTCATTTTTCACAACATGGCCGAAATGTGTTTTCACACTTTCAGCGCAGAGATGCGTGGTCACTGTGGGAAATCATTGTTCGGGACAGATAAAGAAAATCACAGTGACACTGTTCATGATCGGAGGTCCCAAAATGCCTGTGTTGACAATCTGCTGTAAAAATTCCCCAAACTAATTACATTATGGGTGTGTGTTGCACAGTTTCTATGCACGCTTGTGACTTCACCAGTTTTTTTTATGTTTTTACTGCAGATTTGCAACATTGCCATTTTTTACACCTCCCCATGAACAGTACAGCTGTCATTTTTCGCATCCTGTTCGGAATGTGTTTTTGCACCTGTGGTGCTAAATGCCGTAGTTGCTGTGCATAAGCAGCTTTCAGCTAACAAATTGATATTGCCACTGTTCATGAGGTGGGGGGACACAAAAAACCATGTTGAAAATTTGGAGTGAAAATACCAACGAATGCCTGAGGTGTTAGGGTTTCCAACCATAATGCCCCACGCTGTAGAGAATGACAGTTATCAGGGGTGTGACTTGGGATTCTTGCCTTTAATGCTCATACCACTCCACACCCTGCAGCCAATGAGAGGCATCGAGGTATGCCTTGGACTCTTCGGCCCCAAAGTTCACCCCATTCTCCTATACTGCACCCATATCACCATATTTCCTGATGGAATGGGGTAAGCATAAGGGCCAAAGACCCCAAGGCACACCATGACACTTGTCAGTGTCTGCAGGGTAGGGTGTGGTGAAATGGCGTGGCCGTTATGCCTGACGACCCAAAGGCACACCCCAATGCCTGTCACTCTCTGCAGGTTGGTGGTGGGGTTGGCTTCAGTTCAATACTTCATTGCCATTCCTATTATGCAGCTCTGTAACTTCTACACTACCAATGCCAATGCCAGCAAGCAAACATTCGGCATTGACAAATGCTTGTTGCCATTGACTTAGTTTTGTTTTCGAATCTAATTCTTCTCTCCACTGTTGCTGCTGCGGTGGACAGAAGATTGCCTCCACAGACAAATGTTTTCTCTGTGTCTGCTGTCTTGGGTCTGACCTCTTCATCTTGACAGGGAGACTCTGTCAGAAGTTTTTCTCTACCTGCCTTCCAGTGCAGATAAAGGATCTACAAAAATTTCTAATGCAGTATTTCTGGGCAAGGATCATCTGGGGTTCATTCCTCCCCATCGCTGGTGGGTCCTTCGAGCTTGCAGGCCTCCATGGCCTGGGACCAGCCCTCAGGGATTAACATCAGCAAGACTGTGACAGAGACTGCTTCCCCTGGCATTCCCACTCCTCGATGGTGCCTACTTCTTTAGAGGGTTCCTCATCAATGGCTCTGGCCTTGTCGATTGTTGCTGTCCAGGTCTCTGCCTTTACCAGACCCATAATGACTGCATCGCTGCTCACCTCACTGGGTGACAGGTCGGCAACTCTTGGGTCAGCGGCCCTTGCTCTGTCGATGACTGGCTCATTAGTGACAGCCCTCTTGTTGCTGTCTGATGCTTCTTTAGGCCCCCAGGCTTCAGTCTCTTTGGGCTGTCAAGCCCGTTGACAGGGTCCTTGTGCCCTATGCCATTGACCTCTCTGTTATTAACGATGCCTTCTGCCATCGTTGACCTTTATGGTACCTGCTCAGTTGACGTCTGGCTTGTCGATGACAGACCTCCCATTGCAGCCTGATACTTCTCCAGGTCCTGTGCTTCAGTTTCTTCAGGCTGTCAAGCATGTCGATGGGGTTGTCATGCCCTGTGCCATTGATCCCTCTGCCGTTGACAATGCCTTCTATTATCGTTGACCTTAATGGTACCTGTTCCATTAATGACTTGTTTGTCAACAACAGCCCTCCCGTTGTGGCCTGATGCTTCTCCAGACAATGGGCTTTGGGCTCTCAAGACCCATCAATGGGGTCATCGTGCCCTGTGTCGTCGACCCCTCCACTGTCGAAGATGCCTTCTACTATCGTTGACCTTAATGGTACCTGCTCTGTTGATGACTGACTTGTGGGGGACAGCCCTCCTGTCATGGCCTGATGCTTCTCCAGACCCCTGGGCTTCAGACTTTTCAGGCTTTCAAGGCCCATCAATGGGTCATAATGCCCTGTGCTGTCGACCCCTCCATCATCGACCTTCAGGGTACCCACTTCATTGATATCTGCCTCGTCGACTATAGCCCCTCCATTCCCAGGGCTTCAGGCTTTTTGGGTTCTCAAGGCCCATTGACAGGGTTGTCATGCCCTGTGCTGTTGACCCCTCCACTGTCAACAAGGCATTCTATTGTTGTTGATCTTACTGATAGTCCTGGCCAAGTTCTCTACTGTCTTAGTAGATCAGCTTGGCATGTTGTGACCTGGTTCACCTGCGTCTTCGATGGGTAATTCCCAGCTTGCCACCATCAATGCCTTGCTCTTTGGATACTGAACCTGAGCACATCGATGTTGAGGTGGGCTACCATCCAGATCTCTTGTTACCGGAGAAAGAGGAGGAGGAGAATGTACCCACCCTCTTCTGACACGTCCACTGTCCTCTCAGTGAGTGAGGACTCAGTCAAACATACTCCCAGATCTCCTCTTGAGGCTTTTACCTTCCTTACTGAGTGGCCTAACCAGTGTCTAGTGCTGTGGTCATTTAGGCAGCTCCTGAACATCTAAGGTGCCCAGGATCCTTAGCTCTGTCCCACCCTGACAAGGAATCCCACAGACTTGACCTTGGGGCCAAGAGGGTTTCTGCTTCTTCCACCTTGGCCTGAGAATTGCCCATTATCTCTCACATTTGGTGAAATATCAGAGCGCTGTTTGTTAGAAAGGCAAGGCTGTCACCCCAGTCCTTCCTGTTTGCCCTCAGAACAAGAGGTTCTCAGGTGCTTTCAGAGAGCAGAAAAGTTTAGTAAGCAGCTCCTCAGGGCACTTTGTAATATTTCTAATACATGTGCTTGGGCTGCTGCCTCAGACTTTCACCTTTGGAGGCACCCCTGATTGCAGTCTCTGGTACCCTGGCTGATGTCCCATAGAGGGTGCTCAATGCCCCTTTTTAATGGGGCCATCTTATTGGACCAGATGTTCAGGACATCATTAACCAGCTACAGGCATCTGGCAGGGCAATTAAGACTGTTCATTTGCTCTATCATACTTAACCTCAGAGCAAACAGCACCCTCCCTTTCCTAAGGTACCCCAAAATCTGGGGCAACTTCCCAGCCCTAGGGTAGCAGAAGAACCTCCTCCACCTTGCCTACTACATCTTCCTCAGGTTTCACAGTTCAGTGCCATAGGAGTTATGGACCAGCTCCTGCAGCTGGTCCCACCCCCGTCTGGCTCTTGGTGGGACCCTCTCTCTTTTGGTCCTTGACCAAGAGGTGGTGGTTAAGGCTGGTTCTCCCTCCATCTCAATTATTGAAGAACATTCTCTTCAGATGCCTGTATCCTTTAGATTATACAGAGGAGTCACACTCTTGAGCTTGTACAGGCACCCCCAGAGGGTATACCATCACTACCATTGACAACTTTACAGTGACGTGGTCAATACCGACAACATATCCACATCGCTGTAAAGTCCACCTGGGATCCTGGCACCCTTTACCAAGGTCCTGCACCCCATCCCCAACTCAGCTCCATCTCAGAGTTGAGAATCCAAAAAAGGAGGGTGCAGGGGGCACAGCCTCTACATGGGGGGGTGTGAGGGGTGCAGCCCACCTCAAAACAAGAAGATTGCTCATGCCAATACCTTCCTGAATGCAATTGTGGTCAATGTAGTGGTGTCGGGGAAACATTGCATCAACGTGAAATTGTCGATGCATCATCGTAGATCCCCCAAAGAGACACCACCAGAACCCTTCCACTTAACCCCTGGATGGGGAGCTGTGGCCCATACAGGATTTCTAAGATCTTAACTCATACATCCACTAAACAAAACTCCATATGGTCACCCTACTGGGCTTGTTGTCCCTTCTCAAGCAGGGTGACGGGCTGTGCTCCCTGGATATGCAAGACGCTTATCTGAAAATCTGTCTTTCCACTGCACTGAAGTTTCTACGATTCTTCTTTCAGAGAGAGCTCTGTCATCTCTTCATATCAATGTCCTGAAGGTGCAGGGGGTTCCATACACCATGCAGGCCTTCGGAACCATCAGTGTTAAAAACAGCTGTGCATTTACCATCTCTAATAACACGGACACCCGGATCACTTAAAATATAATGTTTATTGTTAAAAAAGGATATACAGACAACCTGCCTGATGCATTTCAAAAGATATGTAATGCATCAGGCCGGTTGTCTGCATGTCCTCTTAGATGTTTTTAACACTGTATGTACATTGCTTGCCTGAAGCATCACCATTCCATTGTGGGATACCATTGTACCAAGACTTTTTGAAACATATTATTCTGGGTTGGCTGTTGATCCAGACAGACAACCACAGCATTGCTGATTACACCAGCCAAAACAGGGGGACTCACTCATATCCCCTATGCAGAGAGGTAATTAGAATATGGTGCTGGGCCATAGACCACAGTCTCATCTTCCCTGTGGACCACATCCCCAGCATACAACATACTCTGGCTGACAGGATCGGTAGGACTAAGTCCAGCATACATGAGTGAGAACTCATTTTATTCATTGCCAAAGTCTCTCCACCAGATAGGGTAGTCCAGAGTTGGACTTTTTTTGTGTCCCCAAACACTGCAACACTGCCCAGTCTCTGCTCACTAGATCCAGGGCCTAGAGTTTTTCTGGTGATACATGTTGTCCCTCTCCTGAAACCAGAGGTTTCTTTATGCCATTCCTCCAATTCGTAGGGTGCTAGCCAGGCACCACTTGGAGAGGGCCAGCATGGTCCCAGTGCCCCTATTCTGGCCACAGCAGATATGGTTTCTGCTGTTGCAACAGCTAGTATGGGATTCCCCAGTCCCTCCATTTCTCTGTAGGGACCTCTTGATGCCAGATCCGGGGACCCCAGACTATCACAATCTCATGTCCTGCATCTGCATGCTTGGCTCCTGAGGACATAGCCATCACCCGGCTGGGTGTGTCACAGAGGGCAGCGGGCGTCCTCATTGCAGCTCAAAGCCCTACACTAGGGAGGCTTATGGCATGAAGTGGAAAAGGCTTGCTCTCTCGGCAGTCAAGCCTCAACTGGACCCCTTTTTCTAAACTACCTAGTGTCCTTTTCGGGTTCCGGATCTCCAGTACTATCCCATCATGGTGTACCTCTTGGCTATATCAGCCTTTCATAAGCAAACGGATGACCGCATTATGGCTCAGTTGGAAGTGTCCCATACACTCCTCAGGGACATCCTGCATCTAAAGCCCCAATCTATTCTCCTGTTACTGCTTGGGATCTGAAATTTGCTTTGGGCAAAACTGATCTTGTCTATATCTGAGCCAGCCCTGACTTGTGGGCTACGCCTTCTCTCTTGGAAAGTGTTCATTTTAGTGGCTATTACCTTTGCTTTGAAGTTCTCTGAGCTTCTGGCATTTTGGTGTGAAGAACCCTATTTTATTTTCTACAAAGACAGGGTGTCTTTGCACACCAACCTGAAGTTTCTTCTTCAGGTGGTGTCTGGACTTACTCTGATCCAGTCCATCCACTTTCCAATCTATTTTCCCAAACATGCCCATCCAGGGGAAGCACTGCTCAATACATTAAGTGTACACAGAATTTTTGAAGTATTATCTGCTTTGGACTAAAGAGCAGAGACAGTCAAAGCAGCTTTTCACTCCTTTTGCCACAGGTAGAGAGGGCACTCTAGTTTCAAAACAATGTTTGTCCAAATGGTCAGCACATTGTGTTGTGTTTTGCTTCAACAAGCATGGCAAAGAGTTGCCAAAGTCCATTCCACAAGTGGCATGGCTACTTCTGTGACCTGTTTCAAAGTGGTCTCAGCCACTGACATTCATGCTGCAGCCACCTGGAGTACTGTCCATACTTTCCCAAGCACTACTGTCTGGACGTTGACTCTAAGGACTGTGCAGGTTTAGGCTGGGCTGTGTTGTGAGGCCTCTTATCCTGAAATTTCAGTTGACCTTCCTCCCAGACTGTTTTCTTGCACTTGTAACTGCTTGGTACTCATTCCTATGGTGTGACATGATGACTGAGAAACCCTGAAGAAGACAGAACAGTTACATAAGAGCTTACCGTAACAGAAGATCTTCGAAGGGATCTCTGTCTTCAGGTCTGCTTTCCCTCCAACCATCCCCATTTCAGGGATTATTCTCTCAGAAACTGGTTATCTGGTGTATCCAGCCATTTATTTTGGCCTGGGCACCTCTTTATCTCCTCAGACTCCTTTGGCATGGGTGTGCTCCCTTAGTCTCGAGGAGGAAACAGCTGAGGAGGGAGCAGGGTCACTTACGCCTTTATAGCATTGGTGACATTGATGGATGAAATTGGTGTCAGCGGCCCCATTTGAATTGCTGAAAATCTTCTGTGCGGATCCTGCTTCACTGGCAGTGAAGTTCTTACAGTGTGACTTGATGACTGATCTCACTGAGATCTACTGTTATGGTAAGTTCTTATGTAACTGTTCTTTCAGAGGTCTTAGAAAAAGGGGCATAATGTTCCAAAGGTGTGGTCCCAAATGGACAAAGTGAGATCTCTCCAATTCAGTTCTCCATCTTGGACGTATATGCTGTACACCTTCTGCTGATCTCAGACCATTTTTTTATGTTCCTGAGTTGTAATCTTTCTCATACGGAAACATAGACGTTGACGGCAGAAGAAGACTGTTAAGTCCATCTAGTCTGCCCATTTGCTTTAGACCTATTTTGACACTGTAGCTGCCCTTTATAGTCAGGGCTCCCTTGTGTCTATCCCATGCATTCTTGAATCCCCCCACAGTGCTGACCCCCACAGCCTCTTGGGGCAGGCTGTTCCAGGCATCCACCACTCTTTCTATGAAGAAAAACTTCCCGGTGTTTGTAGAGAACCTCCCTCCTTGCAGCCTGAGGTCATATTCCCTGGTCCTGGAGCCCTTCTTGAAATGAAGAAGTTCCTGTGCATGCACTTTGTTAATGCCTTTTATGTACTTGAATGTTTCAATTATGTCCCCTCTCACTCTCCTCTGCTTCAGGGAGTACATATTCAGTTCCTTAAGTATTTCCTCGTAGGACATGTGCTACAGACCCTGAATCATTTTTGTCGCCTTTCTCTGTACTATTTCCACCTGATCAATGTCCTTCCTGAGGCGAGGCCTCCAGAATTGTATCCATATGCCAGGTGAGGCCTGACCAGCAATCTATACAGTGGCACTACCAACTCTCTCCTCCTGCTCATGACTCCCCTTCCAATGCAGCCCAGCATTCTGTTGGCCTTCAATGTTGCCTTCTCACACTGCTTACTAACCTTCACGTCGTCTGAGATTATGATTCCCAGATCTTGTTCTTGGTTTCAGGCAGCCAGTTTTTCACTTCCCAGGTAATATTCCTTTCTTGGATTTTTCTTTCCTATGTGCATAACCTTGCACATTTTGATGTTAAATCTCAGCTGCCACACTCCAGACCATTCTTCTATTTTCTTGAGGTCAGCTTCCATCTTGCTGACTCCTTCTGAGGTGTCCACCCTGTTACATATCTTGGTGTCATCTGCGAACAGACACACCTTCTGTTTGCAGTCTAGCAACCTAGATTTATAACATTTAACCATATATGTTAATATTTGAAGAGATCTCCTGTCATTAAGATGTAACCAATCTAGGGATTTATAAAGTTCACATCTGTGCATTCTCTTAGGGACATTAAGAATAAACCTAGCCAGTTTGTTATACTGTACATTGTGTCTAATTTAAGCAATTGCATGGATGAAGCCCCAGCAAATATTAAATCTCCATAATCCAACAGAGGTAACACCAGTGTATTAATTACATGTTTCCTGACTGCCTCTGTTATACAATGTCTAATACGGTATACTGCTCCTAGACATTTTCCTTCTTTTTTGGTAAGATAATCTACAGTATATGAATATTCCAGTTCAGCTTGTCATCTAAACAAAGTCCTAAATACCTGTAACTTAGGCTATCATGTGAGGATAGCAACTGAATATGAGCAACTGGCAAAATGGTGACTCATAGTCAGCACTATCCCCATGGGCTACCCTGCAAGGGTAGTGACCCTACATGAAAGCAAGCGTAGGGAAGGGCAACCGGAAGGATGGGATAGTGAGGGGAATGTGAGGGATAGGGAAGAAGTTTTTAGGGAAGAGGTGAGCCTGCTGCAGATGAGCTAGCCATGTGTTGTGATGGTAAGGGTGGCTAGCTCTGGTGCAGCAGGTACTGGGCTGGGGCTGAGGACTGGCACACACTATTCGTGCTGCCTCATGTACCTTTAATTTTTTGCTTGCAATGTGAGTGTCTCCTCCCTGACATGTACCCCCCCTGGAGTTAGTCATCCTTAAGTAGGGGGGATATGAGGGTATAGCCCCCTTGTGGGGGGGGGACACAGACCCACCGCATAAACACTCTTTAGTGTTGCCGGATGTTAGGTCGCTAGAATATGTATATCACTGATTTGCTTGTCGGCAATACACACTCGCCATAATAGTGATCACTGTTTTGCAAACGCTATTATGACATGGAATCTCAACTTAGAACCTGTTCGAGCACAGTATTGTTGAGGGTTTCAATCTATAAAGTTGTCTTGTGTAAATACATTTTTTTCCCTAGTGAACAACATTACTTGGGACTTTTTTGAATTTAATACAAGCCTAGATTGAAGGAGATAATTCTATAACTCATTAAATGCTTCCTGGAGTGAATTTTCGATTTGAGTTATGGATGACCCCCTACATACATAATAGTATCATCTGTGTACAAGTGATATCTTATAGAAGTATTAGTCAAAATAAAATTGTTCATATATAAATTCAAAAGAATATGACCTAAAATGCATGCTTGTGGGACCCCAGAGACAGTGGTAGTCAGATTAGATACTCAGTTTTTTCATAGACACTAGCTGTTATCTGCCTATTAAGTGCAGTCTGAGCCAGTTCATAACTCTTCCCAACATTCCAGTTGTTTTCAGTCTAGACAGGAGGATGTCATGGTCTAAAGTATCTAATGCTTTTGGATAAATTAATAAAAATCACCCTCAATGACATCCTCCTGTCCAGTGTCTCATATCTGCCACCTGTGACTTTCTATAAAGCAGAGGTGGTACCATGTGGGGGACTAAAACCGGATTGATACTTGTTTATAATTTTCCCATTCTCCAACACATCTCGCATTTGTTTGGCCACCGATTCCTAAAATACCTTAGCAACCGTTAGCAGTAGGGAAATTGGGTGATCATTTTCCAGACATTTTTTTTACCTGATTTAAAAATTGGTATCACCTTTGCTGTTTTCCATTATTTTTTGGATTCCATAAGGCACAATGACATAGTAGACATTTTTGCCATTGGGTATGATATAACAGTAGCAGCATATTTTAAGAGAATATTTTATATTCCATCTAAACCCCCAGATTTTCTAGTATCCAGTTTTAATAAAATATCTTGAACCTCTCTAGTTGAAATAGGATAAAAGACAAAGCCATCACTCAGAGAATAATCTACTGTTTCATTACTAGGTAATGGATTCGAAGACTTGGTCAAAACCTTCTTGCCCAGAGACATAAAATGTTCATTAAATTTGTCAGCAACCAGAGTACCTAGTGTGATTTTTTTGCCCTTCAGTTTCAAAATTATCAAGGAAATCTGACTTTTGGTAACAATAATGTACACATAACATTTGATTTTTAAAACATTACATGGCAATTTGAGTAGGGAGCAGTATACAAATGATACATTGTCAGATAATAACTGATGTTCAACAGTAGCAATTGCATGCTAAAGTAGGAGTGAGCATGGACAACAGCAGGGCTTCAAACAATTCAGGAGAGTGGCAGTCTCTTACAGTTTCCATCAGTTTGTTCCAGTGTTTTGCAAAATGATAGGAGAAGCAGATTTGTCCCAGCACAGTTCTCCTGTGGCGTAGCAGTAGAGCATGACATGCCATGCCTTTGGTGTCATATTTTTTGTTCACATAACAGAACATAGACTGTAGACCAGGGGACAGCAAGCCTCATAGCACTTTATGGCATATAACCAAAGCGTGATAGAGGAACCTCAAGCTGAGGTTTAACCAGGGAAGTCTACTATACAGTACACAGGTGTGGGTATCATTTTTAAGGTCTAGAAAAAGCGTCAGTCCCAATTAAGTAGGACCCTAACCCAGGACAGTACACTATCATTCACTAAGCCATAAATAACAGCATCATAGTCATAATGCTTGTGATAAAGCTCTGCAGAGTAGCTCCTTAATCTCCAGTAGGAAGTTGCCCCTGTGCCTATAGAGGAATCCAAGTCCTGAATTTAGAAACAGAAACACACAAAGTGAGGGAATATAAGGACCACCAGACCAACCAAGTCTTTTCATATTTTCTTAACTTTTATTTTTTCTTGTAGACCTTGAGTTACTCTTTGGTGCTATCATATCCCCTCCTTTCCTTTCCTCTATGATTCCCTTGTGCTTATCCCAGGCATTGTTGAACTAAAGTACTGTTTTTGGCCCCACTACCTCTGCTGGAAGGCTATTCCAGGCATCCACCTCCCTCTCTGTGAAGAGATACTTACTCACATCCCTCCTGAATTTACCCCCTACAGCTTCATAGCATGCTCTCTTGTTCTAGAGAACCTTTCCCTCTGAAAAATACCCCTCTTCAGTAGCTTTTTAACTCCTATGATGGATTTAAAGATCTCTATTATATCCCCCTCCCTCCTCTCCTCCAGGGTGTACATACTTATCTCCTTTAGCCTCTCCATGTAGGGCTTTTGATGCAGACCCTGCACCATTAAGGTAACCTTTCCCTGGACGGTACTGAGTCAAAATGTCACAGGGAGTACAGCGCAGGCAAAACTGCGAAGTGAAAACAGCTAAATGCAAAATAGTTACAGGGATACTATAGTGAACAGTCAAAACAGCTATCCCTGGAGCTACTGTATATTGTTTTCATTAAACAGGTTAATGTGTGTGCTAGGCAGTGTGCTGCTGAGCAGCTTGCATAGCTCGCAGTGTAGAGCTACAGGCAGGGAGAGTGATGGAGCACCAGTGTCCCAAGGTTTGATTCCCCATCCCAGGACATTTAACATATTTTATTATTTTTTGTCTCCCTGGGATATCTTCTTTTTCCTGTTCCCCTCCACAGCAATCCCCACCCATGAGATTCTCCCTGTCCCCATGGAGTTAGTTATAATAACATGGAGGGTACGGGGATGCAGCCCCCTGCAAAAACAAAGTGTATTTGTTGAATTCAACAAAGTAGTGCTCTGCTGTTTTGTTGAGTGCTATCTTTGCTGTCAGCATTTTGACTTCAAGTATTTTTGACTGCACAGTTATTGCCTGTGAGATTATGACCCCATGCCTTCTGGACCACCTCCACTCTGTCTATGTCCTTCCTGAGATATGGCCTCCAGAACTGACATGGTACACAAGGTGGGATCTTATCAGCAATCTGTACAGGGACAGCATCATCTCCCTCTTCCTGCTGGCAATGCCCCTTGCTATGCACCCCAGTATTCTGCTAGCCCTACCAACTGCCTTGTCACACTTGCTGGCCACCTTTAGGTAACCTGAAATGATTACTCATGCTGTAGTTCTCTTTTCTGCTTGGTCTTTGTCAGCATCACTCCACCCATTTTGTACTTGGCTTCTGGGCTTCTACAGTCCATGTGCATTATTTAGCATTTTTTGCATTAAAACACAGCTGCCACACACTTGATCATTCCTTCTGTCTTTAGATCCCAACCCATCCTTTCCACACACACCTGGAGGGTGTACTGCATTGTAGATCTTGGTGTCATCTGCAAAGAAGCAGACCTTTCCATCCAGTTCCTCTGCTATGTCACTTATAAAGACATTGAAGAGGAGTAATTCCTGAGGCACCCTGCTGGTCGCCCTTCCCTCCTTGAAGCAAACACCATTTACCACCACCCTCTGTGTTCTGTTCCCTAACTGTTTTTTACCCAGAACCAAACACTAGTTGCTATGCTCTCCCCATGGGGGATGCAACTTGAGGTGGACAGTGAGCATGAGAGGAAATTGCATGACACAGATGCCATATAGAGAAAGGCATGGTAAAAGCCATGGTAGCAGCAGGTTTGAATTTTCATGGGACTGTCTAAACACTGGAGAGCGTATGCTTAATGCAGTCAAACAAGGCAGAGAAGCTCCTTATAAACCTCAGACATATTTATGGAGCAGCATCTAAAACACGAAGGATTTAACAGTAAAATAAGGTGGAAAAAAACACCATTTGAGGATTTAGGTGATTGAACCAAGAAGGGGAAATGAAGGGTCAAGTAGCAGGCACAGAAACACTAAAAAAAAAACTGGTACTGTAACAATAAATTTCTCTACATTAAAAGCAGGACAGTATATGTCTATAGAAAAGCTATACAGCACTGAAATAAATGATGACAATTTAGAATACATAATAATAAAAAATTATGTTTTGGACAATTAAAGAAGTTTGGCTTGAATTCTATACATAAGTCCAAATACTGAAGTGCAACAGCAATGCTAAACCCTTTGGGGATGCAAATTCTTCCAGTTTTTACCCATGTTGCCACATTAATACCCACCTCCAAGTTCTCCAACTTGTTTATCAGTCTCCTATGAAGAACAGTGTCAAAGGCCTTGCTGCAGTCTAGGTAGGCCATGTCCACTGCTCCTCCCTGATCCAACTCCTTGGTCACTTAGTCAAACCATGTATGATTATTCATTCTCTTAAGGGCCCTTTGGCTAAAAAAAGGTTTAATGTAATAACATATATTGTCCCAGTTAATGATGATGTTATTAATTTCTGCATCCAAAAGGGCATCTGTAAAATTATTTATGTAATCAGAACTTAATATTTTTGAGAATTGTGTTATGGTTAAGTTATGCCCCCTTATTCTTTTTAGGTTTATAGACTCGAGTTCTTGCGGATGAAAACCTTCCTTAAGTAAGGGATCTATTCTTGCAATATTCCATGTAGTCATTACTGGAAAGTGAGAATATTCTGGCCTTGATATCACTTCCAAATTTTGAACTGCTCTAAAAGCTTCTAAATTTCCCCAGACAAGATCAATAGTGAAGGAATCATTAGGCCTAATGAAGGTGAATCCCCCCTGTGTCACATACTGTCCTACCATTATACAAACAAAAGTCTGATTTAGACATAATTACTTCCATTTCCTCCCATTCTTATTAGTTGTCTTATATCTGGACATCCATGTGTAATTTAGTTTATTGTTTATTATGTTAATTCCCTCTAGCAGATCTTGTTTTTCAGGGAGCAGACTAATTACTCTATTGCACCTAGCGTTGCCATCTCCTATCAAAGTTAACATAGACTGTTCAAGTTTTTCCACTATATCTTCTATAAGCCATTTAAGCTTATCCCATATATTGTAATTTTTCTTTATTCCGTCTTTAGGTGGTATATAATAGTTAGGAATAAATCAGCTGCATTCCAAATATATTCTATAGATTTCTCCTCCCCATTTCTTATTACAGAGGAAACTTGCACAAATACATGATCTTTATCTGTTAGAGTTCATCTGCCTCTATAGCTTACTCCCTACTTCATGTCATAACCCACTGTTGCCATGGGAGTAACTGTAATGTCACAAGCAGTGAAGGTGGGGAGAAGGCAACAGGAACTGATAAACTCTTCAGGAGCAGAGATCCTCTTTTCATGCAATTGGCCTCAGTAATAATAAATAAAGGAGAGGAAAAATATAGAACTAATAAGAAACATAAACTGAACTGTGTCTAAATATTATGTTTTGCTTAAGCTATCCTGAAGGTGTCAGCTGCTGTTTAAGGACTTGAGTTGTTTGTGAACTTATTTCCATTTGATTCACCCTAAAGTATAATGTTGTTTTAACAAAAGTGGCCAGACCTGCCATTTTTCTTTAACTTAACAGCTGGTATAACATATCCAGAATATCCAGAGAGTATGAGGGGATCCTTATCTAGCATCCAAGTTTCCTGCAGACAGATTATGTCTGGCTTCATCAGAAATTTATTGAAATCTTTGTCTATTAGTTTTATTAGTAAACTCTCTAAATTTCAGGATAATAATACTATTTACTTTTACTTTTCAACATCTCCTAGTCCTAGTTTAAAATGTTGTCAACTTCTTTCTTATGTTGTGAGTATGGAAAAAGGATTGGCAGACTCATAATGAATATTTCGGTTAGGATTACTATTTCCCTCCCTCCTCACCCTTAGATAAGGATTCAGCACTTCTCAGATGTACCATATAATGATCCAGGACTGTGGAAGCCCCTACGATTAGTGTTGCAAGTTTACTAGATTGAAATGTTCGATCTATTTGAGGACAATTTGAAATTCCTGGATGAACATTAAAGGATACCTAAACAACATTTTGACAACAAACTATTCAAAAATCTGTCCTTAAACAGGACTAAAGGAAAGGCTGATGAATTTGTTAATGCTAAAACTATATTTATATATGTTACCTAAATGTGGTTCCAAAGCATTTGAAAATGTAAAACCAGCCTTTCAATTTAAAAAAACTGCCTTACTTGCTTCTTAAAATGGCCACCAAATGTGTTAAGTGATGACATCATCATAGCCAAAGTCAGAGAGCTATATGGCTGTCAATAGTGCTAACTAGTTCATTTTTCCCTTTGTATAGAATTGTCTCACCAAAATGGTCAAAACCATGTGCATTATTTAGATCAATACGCATGTTAGGTTATGGTTCTGTTCATTTTGTTTACTTTAACATGCTGAAACTGTATTTTAATCCAACTGACTTTCTCTTTGGCAAACCACAGTGCAATACAAATATTGAATAACCTGGTGGTCTAGTGGTTATGACGGATCCAGGACACTACAATGGGGAAGAGGAGGGGGTGCTGGGAGTGTGTGCATACTTGATATGCACTTTTTAACATTTTTATGAAGCCTTTACATTTTCTGCTATTATGCTTTTCTAGTATGTTTTTGACTGAAACTACAAATGTAATCCATATTTTTGATTGTAAACATTTGTACAATCAATAAATCATACTTCTTCAACAAAGTGAAATGCAGCAGCAGCAGACAAGTACTTTACAATGGGGGAGGCGGATTACAGTCACACCCTTCACCACCCCATAAATCCATCACTTGTTTGTAACAAGGTTCTTCTGTAGTCCAATGTCAGAGTTCATACTTTCTTGGAAATCAAAAATATGCTTGTCTTGTCTTCTCTTCTTTATCCATGAGAAATAATAATGAGAAGAATAAGTATTTATATAATGCTTTCATGAAGTGACTGAATGTGTAGTGGTAGCCAATTCACACATTTATACCCACACACAGCCTTGGACAATTGCATGAACTGGTTTTATGGGAAGGGGAATGTTGGCCAGGACAAAGGGTCAGGTTGTGATCAAGGTGCTGGCAGACCCACATCTTATTTCTCACAGTGATCTGCTCATATGTATCCCCTTCTGTCTTCCCCATTCCCTGAATATAGCAGTACCTTGCAGGAGTGGCCTTCTCAGTCCCACTCTGGTATTCATTCTCACTACTTCTCCCCAAACCAAAAACTGGTGAGCTCATCACCCTTGTGCATCACGAATGTAGGTAGTATAGTCCCCAGTTTTTTTGACATATCAAAATTAAAAAATAATATCTCCAGTAAGTCAGGCTGTTAGCAGCAGGGAACAATGGGAATTATAAGCTTTCCTATCCTTAAAAGATCTAGGCTACCTTTGATTAGGCATTATTACATAATGGGTGTGCACATCATTATGCATGTCATTTAATAGTGCCTAATCTTAGGTGAATTAGATCTTATATGGGTAAGAATGCCTATGTTTCCCCTTGTGCCCTGCTGCTATCAGCCTGGCTTAACAGAAGATCATGTTTATTATTAATATGTAAAAATGACACAGGCGACTGTACTAACCACATTCATGATGCAGAAGGGTAGTGAGCTCACCAGTTTTGGGTGTGGGGAGCAGAAGAGAAGAATGAATGCCACAGAGGGACTGAAAAGGACATTCCAGCAGGGTACAGCTATATTCAGGTTAGGGGAAGACAGGAAGGGGGATGTTTAGCAGATCATTGTGAGATCTGAAATGTAGGGCTGCCAGCACCATGATCACTACCTGACTGTGAATGACAGCAGCCAACAATGACAAATACTCAATGACAGGGCTGAACTTGAAGTGTTACTTGAATTCAGTGTAGGGAGATTACCCTCAGGTGGGGGGGGGTGTTGATGCTTCTCATTGAGGGAGCTGTGTATAGATCATTCAAGATTTAAAAGGGTGGTAGCCAACCAGCTCGCATTGTGGAGTTGGGCACTAAAAAGTACTAGAGAAGAGTTGCTGGGAACTGTCCTGTGGGGTTCAGCAGAACTCAGGTAAAGGAGTAGACTGACACTGGAAGTCTGGTGGATTCACTCAAGGCATTAGTATGCCTCTCCTGCTAATAATATTGTTATCCATAGTAAGAACAGCCCTTACGAGGGCATGAACAGCAGTTTTTCTGGTGGGTCCTGAGGCTTATTGTTTTGCCTGCCATGAAGACCCAATTGTTAGTTAATGAGGCCGGACAAAAACACAATGGGGAACTGTGCATACTGCCTTCACTGTGCAGAAGGGTAGTGATCCACTCAATGTTTACTATAAGAGCAGAAGTCAAACACTGAAAAAGTGGACTTAAGTGTGATTTGAGAGGTATTTTTTAACAGTGCCAGCTGATGATCCGTATCGGTGTAGGTATGCACAACTCTCTGAGGTATATGATTACAGTCTGAGGTGTGATAATTCTCTTCATGAGACCACATGCTCATATGCAGCCCCAGGCAATACTAAGGACACAGTATGGATGGTGGGGTGTTCAACAGAAGCCAGGCTAGGTACAGGGGGTTCACTTGGAAAAAGAATACAAGAGAAGCTTTTTTTGTTGATTAACAAGAATGCATGAGCTTTGGATTGTACCAGACTGGTACTTCACTGTGTGACCCTAAGCAAGTCACTTAACTTTCTTGTCCTTCCAGGCCACATCTGTAAACAAGGTTTCAGCATAGTGTGTCTCTCCTGGTTAACAAAAAATATTCAGGGCATCACATAGCCACTAGATCATCAGGTATTTGAAGTGTTGTACTGTTCTGCAGTTTGCCAAAGAGAAAGTCAGGTAGATTGCAAAACATTTTCAGCAAGTTAAAGTAAATAAAATTAACAAAATCATAGTTTAACATGTGTACTGATCAAAATAATCCACATGTTAACACATGGTGTTGAACAATCTGGTGAAACAATTCAAAACAAAGAGGGAAAGAAGTACTAGTTAGCCTACAGGAATTTATATTGGTCTCTGGCTCTGGCTCCGATGATGTCATCATGACTTATCACTTAACAGAGTTGGCAGATATCATAGGGAGAAGGCAAGGTTGTTTTTTTTATAAGTGAAAGGCTGATGTTTACATTTTTCAAAAGCTATGAAACTGCATTTATGTTTACATAAATGCAGTTTTAGCATAAATGTAAACAGTAACCTTTACTTCACCGTGCAACAATGCCAGATTTTGGAGTTTGCAGTTTTAAAAATCTGCTTGTTTAGGTATTATAAATGTTTTGAATAGTAATTTTGTTGATACTCATGTTAAGAGCACATGATGGAAACATTGCTACAGTATGTCTCCCTTTAACATTCCCATTGATTGTCCTTTTTTATATTCCCATCCAAACAACGATGATGCCTTACTCTCTTAGTTAGAGACCTAAACATTATTGTGGCGCATAATCACCTCATTAACTCTATTCATCCATAAATTATCTTCTAAGGGTTCATGTTCACTCATTTTTAAATGTGACAAATTTATCTTAATTTTATCTGAGTCTGTAATAGGTACCAACTGAGGCAGAAGAATGTAAATACCTTTATGCTGCAATTCTTTCTCCATTTCCCAAAGTTTCAAAGCCATTGTGTGTCTCTTACAATAAAGTAAG
This sequence comes from Neoceratodus forsteri, assembly GCA_016271365.2. Taxonomy (NCBI): domain Eukaryota; kingdom Metazoa; phylum Chordata; order Ceratodontiformes; family Ceratodontidae; genus Neoceratodus; species Neoceratodus forsteri. Next base: position 846,294,761 of record CM028135.1, on the reverse strand, counting down.
ACACAGTCCTTGTATTTTAAATTTGGAGGTCTCATCACATATATCGCATTCCTATAATTTGGAATATGCAATAACTGAGCCAACCATTTTGTAAGTTTAGTTGTAATCTCATTAGCTTGTTTATACACTCCATTTATTTCAATCAAGTATTCTTCACCATTTTGATCTATTTTATTGTATACCTGTTTACAATTTATTTCAGATAAACTAAGCTATTTGATTTGTGAATTCTGACAAATATCCTTGGTCTCCCCTCTCTGAGTATCCAAATTTCCTTTATCTAAACTTTCCCACTCAATCTGTAGTTCGTCCTACTGTTGAGTTTCTAATATATCCATCTGTGGTATTGGAACTTGTTCATTTTCTATCAAAGAATGCACGTTAACAATACTGTTATTAGCAAAAGGAGCATTATTATTTATTTTTCCAGTTTCTTTAATTCCTTTTATGATACCATTTGTATTAACTCCTTCCTCAAACTCTTTTGTTTTGGTTTTATTTTTTATTTTTACTTTTGTATTGGTTCCCATTTCAAGAGTTTGATTTCTTTCCCTTAAGGTTTGATAGTCCCTTTTTTGTTTAGAGTAACCACCCTTATGTTTGTTATTAGACAGTGTTTGATTTTCACCTGTATTTCCCATCAAATTATAGAACTCTGGAATTAGTTCCATTACTTTTTGAAAAGGCTGGGGCAAGTTTATTTGTACTGCTGTATTATACATTGTTTATATCTCTTTATGAAATGTGTTTTCCCATAAACTACTGAATCTGATGTCTTGTTAATTTTTTGACTATTTAAATTGTTCAAAATAGCTCTAGTGTAAGCTACATCCCCTCTTAAATTCATCAGTTGCTCTTTGAATGCCCAGATATTTTCTAGCATTATCACATTACCATAATATTTATTCTTTATCATTTCAAGTATCTGTGGTGAAAGGGGTGAATTTGATGGGAAATCACCTTTGTTCATAAAATATTCTTTATTATATTTTATTTATTCAGCTGGTACTGGAAAATCAATTTTATTAACCTCAAGATTCTCTAACAAAGGAGATGTAGTTTGTGAATACAATAGAGAAGGAGAATGGTTAGAAAACTGGACTTCATCATTCCCAGTTTTTTTGTTCCATGTTTTTTTTTCCTTTCCCATCCCTTTCCTGGCTATTAATCAGTTGTTTCCGACCTTGTATTCTATAATCTAGGTCCAAAATAACCTGAGGTATACTGTCTTTTTTAGTAAGTTTCTATTTTTAATATTTTGTACTTCTTGAATATTATTAGATAAGGAAATCATTTCATAAGGAGTTACAGATTGTTTCCCATCTCCCAATCCCCTTAAATTTTCTCTAGGCTTATTTGGAGAGTGCTGTTCCATATTATCTAAAACTGAAATATCCAGGAAAGAGCAGTAGTCATAATTTAAATCTGAATCATAATCATGTTCTTTCTGAGGGTCCATGAAAGTATTTCCCAGTTCACTTGAATTATATATGTTTAATGAAATAGATTCTAAATTAGAATTATTCAAATTGGAAGAATGTAACGTCTTTCCTGTCAATATCTTCAATAATAGATATCTTCTTTACTGGTTTAGTTTTCATAGACAGTGGAGTAGAACTATCACTTACTAAATGTTCAGTTTTTGTCAAAAATGAAGTTATTTTAGGTTGCTTTGTAGCTTCAGCTTCAGGTTTCTGACCAATCATTTTTGCTCCTTTCTCGCTTTTTTTTTTTTTTTTTTTAAAGACTTTTTTTCTGGTTTTGAAGGGGAACACATCAATCCACTTCTTGTATTAACCATTGCATATTAACTATACTTCTACTATATTATAATAAATGAATTAGTACTTGTCTCTTAATATGGTCCAAATATCTTAGCTACCAGACTTTCCTCTCCAGTTATCAACTCAGTTTAGCCAAAAGATAATTTGGTTGACAAAATGTCATAAGATATTATACTATAAGAGTCTCATATTATTGGTAATAATACTCTTCTATTTACCCTTTTAGGCAGAGGTCAATATAGTAAATGAATTATTCACTGTTTATAGCTTAATTTGAGTCAATTACTATAAGCTGAACTATTACTATATGTTTAATAGTTCAATAGTTAATTTATAAATTAAGGTCCTAACAGAAAACAGGACCTAAAAAGTTATTGTTGAGTTTAACACAGTTAGGTATAAATACAATAAATATTGCATAAATCAATTAGTTAACAAGTCTACCTCATTAAACATTATTCTTTCAAGTTAAGGCTTTCAAATAATAATAATAACCAAAAAGTCCTTGTAAGTCAAACAGTCCCAGCCTCCTGTAAAAACCTGTACAAAGACTTTTCCAAAATCTGAATAGTACTTCACTTCTTGGTCTTCTGGTTCCTTGGAAAATTACCCGATTAGTTTGCTCAACCCAGCTGTCTGAAAGTCCACAATATGGCTTCTGCCTCTTTCTTCCCCCTTCCACTCTGGCATCACTGGATAGAAATCAAGAAACTTTACCCACACATTCCTGTGAGCTGCCACTAATGGGGGCAAAAAATAAAATTGCTGTAGAAATTGGAGAGACAAATAAATGCACTAAGTAATAAGTATTTACAAACTTTATCAGGGTTAAATATGTACAAATACAATTTAGATGCAGTTCCATACAGTTCTGCATCGAAGTACATATAACTGCATCTATCTTCAATATGCTCATATAAAGTCAGATAATCAAATCATCAGATAGTCTAAGGAACAAATAGTCAGAAAGTAGGATTTGCAAAATAAATTACTTTTGATCCAGCCAAAAATATATTGACTTATCAATAGTCTGTCCCCTTTTTAAAGTTCTGTAGTTTTAAAGTTGGTTTTAAAGTTGATATTGATATTTTTAAACCATGTTTTAAACCAGTTAAACCAGTATTTAACCAGTATTTAATCAATGTTTAACTTATTTAACTTATTTAAACTGACTTTATATGGTCTCAGTATGTTCTTAGTCCACTGAAGATGTACTCAAGATCTCCCTAGATCACACAAGACAATATTATTGAGGGATAAAATCTGGCTGCTCCTCTCAAATTTGTGTGATTGTCAGAGAATTTATCTCCATTGGCAGATTGTGGCATTTTTCTTAGATTTATCTCATGCCGAATTTGGCAGTCATTAGCTATACCAACTGCACACTGACTGCCTTTCAGGTGTTATGCCACAGCGTCAGCTACACCAACTGTCTTTTCAGATTGTATCTGAGAAAAACACCACACATGCATCTTTTAATACCAGGGAATTGCCTTTAGGTAATTCTAAATCATGTGCACATGTAGCGTGTGTTTCAAACTACATTTTCAATTAAGTGCTAATTTGTTATCAGGAAGGCAAAAGATTACTAGATCAAAATCCAAACATATTAGGTTAGTTAGATTCAATAATCAGATTATAAATTAGAATAGTCAGGTTCAGTAAAATGTTTAATTTATCAAGATGCTAGGTGTTATAATTGTGGTTCAGCTGTTACAATTCTAATCATAGGATTTAATCACAGAATACATTCAATACCTCAAAAATGGCCTGTTGTCTATTTCAAATCTGACTGATCTGATTGAGCTAACTCAGTCAAATAAAATCAAAGAAAATATTAATGAAGACATGTGCTTCATACAGTTCAGCACTTCTGCATTGTTCTAAATCACTTTGCTTAAAGGATTCCAACAAACAGGAATAAACAAGAATTAAATTTGAAAATGCAGTCAGCCTATTTTAGGAATTTTAAGGGTAGTAAGTGGCAAAGTGAAATGTGAAAAAGTGAACGACAATACAAAGTTTTAAAGTATGGGAAATGTTAAATTGCTGTGGATTAGTAAAATAACTAAACATTGTTACAAATGGTTAAACAGGCAGACTTTTCACATATAAACCATATAAAAATGAAAAAGAAAATTTAGAATATAGACTTATGTAAGCTATATCCAAGTGTTTAGGCAGCAATCCACTGCTATTCAAAATGTAACTAAACATGGAGTACAAATTACAACTTCATGTTCAAGTTCAAATTTATCAAAACATGGAAGGAGGGCTGCCAGCTGAATTTTCATCTAACAGCAGGCAAGAAATTAAAATCTAGAGTCTGACATCAAGTACAGACTTTTCACAAGGTCTGCCAGGGAAAAACAACTAGGCAAGCAGGAAGACAAAGTGTTAACTTCTTAACAGCAAAGCCCACTCATGGGCAGTTCTCCGTAGAGCTCCCTGTGCTGCACTCATGAGAGGCATGCTACCTCACTGTATGCACTACAAGCACTTCTGGGAAAAGAACAGCAGTGTAGGGGTAACCACTGAGAATTCAATTGCACAACCTGATCTGGTAAGGACTGCACACTCTAGGCACAGGCAATGGTGGCATACCTGTTATAGGCTAGGATTAGGCTTTGTATGGTTTCTGCTCCCTCAACTTCTCCACAGCTGAGTAGCATATAACAGTTTATCCCACTCAACCTCTCACTTTTAACTTCAGTCTCTCAGAGTCTCTTACAAGCTCCTCTCCTCCAGATGACACTAAGCTCTGAGGTAGTGTAGCCACTTAAGCAAAGAAATCTATCAGATTTATTTTGCATGGCATTTCCCCTGTCAAACCATGCTGACTTGGATCCTGTAAACCACTGGATACCAGATATTACATAAGCTCTTCCTTTAGCAGTGTTTCCATTAACTCACCTACCACTGATGTCAGTCTGGCAGTCCTAAAGTTTTCTGCCTCCTTCCTGCTACTATTTTTGTGAAGTGGGATTTTGCATAATACTTAGTTTAAATTAGGTTTTACTTTTCTCTCTGTCTTTGAAACTGTTGCATGGGGTAGGGTTAGGTAGGAGTGTAAAGCAATGCAGGCTATGTCTAGCTTAGCCGATTACTCACAAAGTGTGAGTTATTTATTTAGTTGCATTTCTTATTAATTTCATCTTGCCATTCATTTTTCTCTGAAAAGTTTCTCCATTCTATTTGCGAGAGTTCCTGCTGCCATTAACCTTCCACTTTTAGTTGAGATTATGAATTCTAAAGTTTTAAACACACAGCGCTGATCTATTATTTTATTTGGTGGTGGTTAGTTCTGTTTGCTGGAGTGTTAACTTGTGTTATTAAAACTGTGAAAATCAACAGTTCCATATTTTTTGTATCTTTACCTAAGTACTTTTACTTGATCACTTGAACCTGTCCATTTACAATGACACTGCATTGTTGAATTGCTCCCCTGTATGTTATTGCTGGAGCTTGACTCTGCACTAGAGATGCAGTGAATTTAAATTCTGCCAGCGAAGTGCCCGCAAAGTGGGCACTTTGTGTTGTCACTTAGCTATGCAGAGTGACCCATATGAAAGGCTTACTTTGCCTTGTGATTATTGCTTTGTGTTGTCATTCCACCTTAACATGAAGTAAGATGAAGTGACAACAATACTGGCAGCCTCCCCACACACAGTCACCAAAATTAATGTGCATCCCCAAAGTGCTACTGTCTTGTGTCCAGAAAACTCCACAGCACTGATGAAGTGAAATGAGAGCACAACAAAAAAATGTGAAGTCTCCCAGAATTAATGACACACTCAGTCATGCATACAGTGGTCATACACAGTCACTAGAATTAATGTGCATCCCCAAAGTGCTACTGTCTTGTTTCCAGAATATTTCTCAGTGCTGATGAAGTGAAATGAGAGTGTAACAAGAAATGCAAAGTCTCCCAGAATTAATGGCACTCTCAGTCATGCATGAAGTGGTCACACACAGTCACCAAAATTAATGTGCATCCCCAAAATGCTACTGTCATGTGTCCAGAAAATTCCCCAGTGCTGACAAAGTGAAATGAGAGCATAGCAAGAAATGCAAAGTTTCTCAGAATTAATGTCACACTCAGTCATACACACAGTAGTCACACACAGTCACCAGAATTAATGTGCATCCCCAATATGCTATTGTCTTGTGTCAAGAAAATTCTCCAGTGCTGATGAAATGCTACTGTCTTGTGTCCAAAAAATTTCCCAGTGCTGACAAAGTGAAATGAGAGAGTAACAAGAAATGCAAAATCTCCCAGAATTAATTGCACACTCAATCATGCACACAGTGGTCACACACAGTCACCAGAATTAATGTGCATCTCCAAAATGCTACTGTCTTGTGTCCAGAAAATTCCCCAGTGCTGAGGAAGTGAAATGAGAGTGTAACAAGAAATGCAAAGTCTCCCAGAATTAATGGCACTCTCAGTCATGCATGAAGTGGTCACACACAGTCACCAAAATTAATGTGCATCCCCAAAATGCTACTGTCATGTGTCCATAAAATTCCCCAGTGCTGACAAAGTGAAATGAGAGCATAGCAAGAAATGCAAAGTTTCTCAGAATTAATGCCGCACTCAGTCATACACACAGTGGTCACACACAGTCACCAGAATTAATGTGCATCCCCAATATGCTATTGTCTTGTGTCAAGAAAATTCTCCAGTGCTGATGAAATGCTACTGTCTTGTGTCCAAAAAATTTCCAGTGCTGACAAAGTGAAATGAGAGAGTAACAAGAAATGCAAAATCTCCCAGAATTAATTGCGCACTCAATCATGCACACAGTGGTCACACACAGTCACCAGAATTAATGTGCATCTCCAAAATGCTACTGTCTTGTGTCCAGAAAATTCCCCAGTGCTGAGGAAGTGAAATGAGAGTGTAACAAGAAATGCAAAGTCTCCCAGAATTAATGACACACTCAGTCATGCTCGCAGTGGTCACACACCGTCACCAGAATTAATGTGCATCCCCAAAATGCTACTGTCTTTTGTCCAGAAAATTCCTCAGTGCTGATGAAGTGAAATGAAAGCGTAATAAGAAATGCAAAGTCTCCTAGAATTAATGCTGCACTGCAAATGCACAGACAGATTAAGATTGCTCTGCACACTCAAGAGATACATGCAAAAAGGCAAAATGACACCTAACCAGTGCTCACAGGAAGTCACAACTCCAGATCTGGAAAGGAATACCTTTTTCAGGTTGGGGGATTAGTGCACAGCAGTAACAATCCTCTACCAGTAAAGATACCATAAAACAGCATAAAAAATTCATGCAGGTGCAGTGGATAGCAGGTTCACACTGCTGCAATTACTCTGTGGCACAATAAGAGGTGACAGATTTAATTGCATGCATCACACACACACTCACACACATACACTGCAAATAATGCATAGCAAATTGAAAACCTTTAGCAATATAACCAAATGTTTTAAACAAACAAATTATACACTGCTGCACCACAACAATCAGCAAAAAAAAGTCAAGAATTACTGAAAATATTACTGCGTGTACATTACACAGTTATACAAGAAAAATATAACCAAAACAGAAAGATTGCCTTTTTCTCACAGTTAATCTACCTACACCACAAATACGCCCTTCCCCCAAAGCACACTTCACAATAGACAGACTGACTGTTCTAAATTAACATTCAAAATCCACACACAAACAATAAACACTCAATGACATGAGCACAGAAGGGTTTCCTACAATCAATGTGCTAAATTTTGAGCAAAAAAAAAGGACCCAAAAAGGCATTTTTAACAGCTTTTAGAGGTTTTGAATCACAGAGCTCTGAGACCAAACTGTCTCCAGCTACCACTATACAGACACAAACTACCCAGGCCAGAACTGAGGCTGTGCAGAATAATCTAGAGCCCATGTGACCTGCAATCCCATGAATCACTGCAGAATTTCATTTGGAGCTCAATTACAAGGTGAAGTGAGGCAAAGTACATTGATTTCAATGTTCTTCACCTTAAAATTGGTGGAGAAGTGGTTTGGGGAAGGCAGAATAACGCAAAGTCATTGGTTTCTCATTATGACGCGAAGTACTCTACTTCACATTGCAGAGTACTCCGTGGATTTCATGTTACTCAGTGAATCACTTTATGGAGTGAACTGGGACCACTTCACCCACCACTATTTACAGTACTGTAACTCACATGCTGTACAGAAAGGAACGTGAATGACTATGGCTGTACTTTGCCGATGAGCTGAGCCTGTATCATAAAACTCCCCAATTTAAAAACTCTTATTAATGAGTACAGTGGTGGTGATTGGGTGAAGCCTGCAGAGATACTACAAAACAGGCTTACAATACATGCAAACAACTAGTAAAAAAATTAGTTTTGTGATTCGTGATGTGATCGTGAATCATGATTTGTGACTGCATTTGTGACCGTGATGATGAAGAAAATGATTCGGCGTGAGATAACCAATATGAAACTGTATGGGAACATGAATGCCTACGGCTGCACTTCCCCGATGAGCTGCAGCACAAAACTTCCCAATTTAAAAACTCTTATTAATGAGTACAGTGGTGGGGTGGTGAAGCCTGGAGAGATACTACAAAACAGGCTTACGATATATCCAAGTAACTAGTAAAAAAATGAATTTTGTGATTCGTGACGTGATCGTGAATTGTGACTGCATTTGTGACCATGAAGATGAAGAACGTGATTTGTATCATGAGTGACTCGTGATGATGGCCCTGACTTTAAAATGCATATTAATGAGTACAATGTTCATGCAGAGATATGCACCACACCAGTCCAGTACTCTGAAGGGAAGCCAAAGAAACAACTGTGACATAAGTTACAGATGGAGATTGGGCCCTAAAGAGATGCAAATGCACAGACAGATTAAGATTGTGCTGAGCACTGAACAGATGTGGACGCAAAGGCACAACACCTAACCAGTGCTCACCACAGTAAGAAATTCAAATCTGGAAAAGAAAACCTTTGCCTGTTGGGGCTGGCCAAGGTGGCGGGGAGTGCACTGCAGTAACAGTCACTCTAGTACTAGTACCAGACAGATACCACAAAGAAGTAGATACATAGATACATAGACAGTGTCAGCAGATAAGGGCCTATGGCCCACCCAAGTACAAAAATCATACAGCTATAGTGGATAGCAGGTTCACATTGCTGCATTTACTATGTGGTACAATAAAAGGTGTCTGATTTGATGACATGCGTCACACACACACTCACACACATACTAAGTAATGCATAGCTAGTTGAAAACTTCAGTAATATAACCACGTATTTTAAACAAATTAAAATTATGCACTGCTGCACCACAACAATCAGCAAAAAAAGTCAAGAATTATTTAAAATATTACTGTGTGTACATTAACACAGTTATACAAGAAAAATATCACCAAAACAGGAAGAACTGTCTTTTTCTCCAAGTTAATCTACCTACACTACAGATACGCCCTTCCCCCAAAGCACACTTCCAGTGTCTGTCAGTACACAGACTTAATGTTGTACATTATCATTCAAAATCCCCACGCAAACAATAAACGCTCAATGATATGAACACAGGAGGGTTTGAGCAAACAAAATTACTTAAAAAGGATTTTTGAACAGCTTTTAGAAGGTTTGAATTGCAGAGAGCTCTCACAGCAGACTGTCTCCTACAGCCTCCTATACACACTACCCCGAACTGAAGCTGTGCAGAAGAATCTACAACCCATGTGGCCTGAAATCTTATTAATCACTGCAAAATTCACCTTTGGAGTTTAAAACCAGGCAAAGTGAGGTGAAGTACATTGTTTTCAATGTACTTCCCCTTAAATTTGTGGAGTAGTGGCTTGGGGAAGGCAGAGTAATGCAAAGTAATTGCTGTCAATGGACTTCACGTTACCCGTTATGATGCGAAGTACTCCACTCCGCATTGCAGAGCACTTCGCAAATTGTCCTTTACTCCATGAATCGCTTCACAGAGTGAATTGAGGCCACTTTTCCCACCACTACTCTGCACATTGCGCAGTGTTCCTGTTTTAGTTGACGTAACTTACCCTTTCTCTGTTACAGCATTGCTTGTGTAACATCTGACGTGCAGACGTGATGTGGTGAAATGTGCCATTGAAAGGCAACATTGACAGTGAAATTTTGCCATAAATTTACCAGCAAAAGTGCACTGAAATTTACTGTCAAAATGTCGCCAAATATTTTGAGCAACGAAATTGGTGATTTTGCCAGAATTTCACAGGCAAAATTAAATTTTGCTGCATCTCTAGTAGCCATATACATCAGACCAGGTTGGTTATTTAAAGTAGAATCTAGGTCTGTTTTTCTCATGAAGAGGATCATCAGCTGGGGCTCATACTTGCAAAAACCATAAACCCAGGCCTGGTGGAACTGAGGGTTGAGGCGCTGGACGCCACACCTCACTCCATGCCAGCAACCCGGGTTCAGTGACAGACCTGGGTTGCCAGGAATTGGCAGAAAGGGAGAGAGATTGAGAGCCCGACAGCAGCTCTCTCTCTCCAGGGTGGGTTGAGTGCTAGCTCTGCCTCGATACTGACATCTACCAGGTGAACCCGGGGTTGACAGTGCAGTCAGAGCGGCAGTGGAATGGGAGGGGTTGACAATGGCTGAGGGCCCTGAGGGAGGGCACATCTCCGTGTGCCCCCACCTAATTGGCCCTCCTCGAGTATCATAGTCAATGGGGTGGGCTCGGAGAAACATGGAGGAAAATCACCTCCGGACACTCCTGGTGATGATCTCCCATTCTGCTCCACATCAAGAGGGCAGACTCCGCTATGCGCACAAGCTCCCTTGAGCTTCAAGGAAGGGTAAGTGGGGACCTTCCTTACCCCACCTGAGGGGTTAACTGGGTACCTGGGGTCAGAACTAAGGAGCAAGATGCGCACTCTAGGGGCAGACTCTGGAATTTGTGCGGCTGCTTGGAGGTCCAAGAGATAGGAGGGTCTGGGGGCCGTAGGTGGATAAAGACAGAGTACAAAAAAAAAAACATAAACCCTTACAATCAATTGTCAAATGTCCTCTCAGCATTAACCCTCCTCTTGTCAGGGTCTTCCTTTTTCTGATTGTTTGTTTTTCTGGCTCCTTGGACTGGTTCAATAAAGACAACATGTCCACATATTCATGCCTGTGAATCCACTGGTGGACTTTGTCAGACAAGTGTGATCCAGCTGTCTGGGCTATGCCGACATAATTCCCCAGGGCTGGAGGTACAGCTACCACTATCACCCCACTGCCACCTGCCCCTGGTACCACCTGGGCCCCAGCCACTCCTTGCTGCTGGGTCTCTACTGCTGCCACAAGACCCACCACTGCCTCCATTCGCCTGTCCAGCTTCTGGGCCTGGGAAGAAAGCCCTATGGGTTCTGGCAGCTTTTGAGAGGGGAGACTGTACAGAATCCACCATTGTCAGGTTGGTCATAAGGAGTGGGGAATCTTCTACCACCACCATATCTGGCTCTGCTTCCTTCTGGTCTAAAGTCCTCTTTGCCCTTATGTTAGCTGCAGATCGAGCCAGAGGTGGAGTCACTGGGGGGCTTCTCTAACTACTCACATTTCCATTTTCCTGAATTCCTCATCAGACAGCACATTATCCCCTGAGTTTGCTTTACCTTTCTCTTGGGGTCTATTGGCTACCTTGTTCGGGGGTGCTGGCAGCTGCATCACTGACTGCTTAGGTTTTCACAATGGCCAGTTCTCCTTGGAGGCTGAGGTCCCCTCCAAACAAGCATCCAGCCATGATTTGACCTTTCTCAGTGTACAAGACCCTTAGTTGCTCTTCCAGTGCTGTGGTAGCTACAGCTTTGCCAGACCAAGCGTTTTTCTGCTTGCTGGGCATGTCCACACTGCTACAAGCAGAAATGCAAGACATTACTGCCCCTGAATGGAAATCAGTGTTAATGACATTGCCATGACCACACATGTGTATCATATGTTTATCTATTCCTGTGAACCAGGCTGCCAGGGGAGGGCCTTGTCATGGCAACCTAGCTTTTCACCAGTGCCTCTCACCCTCTCTGGTTATCACATCTGTCCAATTGCTTCTATTATGAATATAACCTGAGTGCCATCAATTTGGGCTGGCTTCTACGTATTCTTTTTTTTTTTTTGCTGTTTATATTGCCCCCAGGCCTGCCATGCCCCAGCTAGTCCTTAGGATGGAGCTCCCTCTGTGGTCAGTGGCTGTGTAATATCCTTTCACTTTCTGGGCTATTTTATTAATATATTTTATTACCTTTAAAGAACCACTGTGCAACATAAAAAAGGTTCAGCCATGTTTCCCAGCCGTCCAGTGGGGCCACGGTTTCTGCTAACCTGTCATAGTACAGTCTCCTATAACCCAGCAGCAAGCCTATCTTCAGACCCCCCCAGTGCATCTTTTTGATTTATTTTCATTTTAATAAGTCCTAATCCCATACTACGGAACCTGCAGGGAGCAAGAAAAACTCTATTGTATGCTGTATTGCCTGATGGTGGCTGCATGTCTGGGATCTCCCCCTGCCCCATGGCCTGAGGTGCCCAGAATTATGTCCCACCACCATGGCTGCCCACACCTGTGCAATGCATATGTGCAGCCATGTGTCAAGCAGATTCCAACTGCATGCCAGAACTGAACCACTGCACCATGAGAAACACTGACAACTGGGTGGCTAACCATTCAATTCTACCCTTAGGGTCTAACTAAAGGACTTATAATCCTTAAGTGCAGCTGGCTGTAGGAAACAAAACAACACAGAAGAATAAAGTTGAATCCATATAGCAAACCAACAGTCAATACTGAAATTAAATACAGGGGTGCTCAACATCCAGTGCTTATACCCCTGGTCAAAACCACACTAGTACCACCCCAGGTCATGTAAGCAACAAGGCAGTATTACATGCATCCAACATACTCATTCCACTAAGCCTAGGCCCTGTATGGGAATCCCTTACAACAGTATAAAAAACTTTTCAATGGAGAACTGCAGCAAACCCTTGTACAGTACTATATCTGCTCCTCTGGAGGATAGCAAGCACCATGTTTTCAGGATGCAAGCTGGCTACCACAGCTCACTAGCTCTCCTGCTGGTTGCTCAGAGCTGATTATTCTTTCCTGCCACATGTCAGGTGGCATGGAGCCAACTGGCATCTCCTCCTGCACTTCGCAGTCACTGCCCTGTATGAAGTTGTTTCCGGCAACTGAATTCATCCAAAGTATATATTTGTTGAAAGCTAAGCTGCAGTTCTATGGTGCTGTTATTCACATTGGAGGGAAGGAAGATGCTGAACTGTGGCATACCTCGGGGTTCAGACCACAAGGTCCTCAGCATGCTGCATCCATCCCCCCCCCACTACATACTCATCTGGCTGCTGCTGCAAGTCAGTCCAGTCTGGCAAAAGGATGAGCCAACTCCTGAAAAAGTGACCTATCTTTTGCAGAAATCCCTGGTGCATTTCATCCTGCACTCAACTGGTTGACCTTTAAGCCACCACAGGGATGCTACGCTGGCCTGAGTGAGGAGGTCTGGAAAGCTGGCAAAAAAAACCTTTTCCACTACCTCCTGCTTGCTTCATCTGTATTGTTATGATTATTATTATATTTTCATAAATTACAATTAGAAGATGGCAGTGGCAGCTGCCCCAGTGATCTGTGGGCCTGTTCTGTGGGGTGGCATTCCACCATGTGGCACCATAGTATCACTGAGTAGCAAGCTCTGCCATGCGGTCTAGTTGGCATTGAATTAGTGGACCTCACCTTGAAATGATCTTAAGCAACCTTCCCATTGTCTCAGTGGCTCCATTGTGAGAATAATTCTGGCACTCACTCTCTGGTCCCTGTCATACTGATTTTCCAAACAACTTACAGAACACAACCAAAACACAGTGCATGTCTGTCTGCTATCTCAGCTGGGCAATGCTGCACCTAAATCAAGCTCCCATGGAGGGTGTTATGCTTTACTGCACTCCTCATACCACACTCTAAGCAATAAATGGATTTGTTAAATAAACTCTGAAGACAGGTTCAGAAGGATGCAGTAACCTGTACTTCCTTACCTAAATTAGCCAAATTAGCTGCCCCAGTCAAACAAATGTAAGACCTGAATTGTCTGAGTTTCATCTCAAATCTTCTTGGACCTGCTACAAAATGTAATCTTCAGCTGGAAGAGATGTGTGAGGGGGAGCTGCAGGCCACTGCTGTATTTAACCCCTCACTCTCCTGTGCCAGCCAGATATCACCACCCTGTGGGAGGCCACACAGTGGTTCCTCTCTGGGGGTTGGTGCCAGGGCACCTCTCCATCCATGTGGGCAGAACCCTACCTGCTTACCTGAGGCAAGGATTATGGGGAGGGGCCAAAGACAAGGATTCATCTGCTGCAAGGCTTAGCAGACTGTATATTACATGCTGATGATTTGCACCTGACCTTGAGGACAGCAACTAGGCACCAAAGAAAATTTATTAAATAACTGACCTAATTCAAAACATGGTATTAGTATAAAACAGATCAAACATTATGGTCTTAGAAAGTAATGAGTGATAATTAAGTTGGTACTTGGGTAAATACAAATTACAGTGTTGCACTATAAGGAAACCTCTCAGAGTCAAAGGTAGTGAGCCTAGGAGCCCCCCAAGGGTCAATACTAGGGCCATTCCTTTTCAATCTCTTTATTAACCCCTTACCCTCAGAATGCCCAGCACACATCATGCTCTATGCAAATGATGTGGTCATCTCTGTTCAAGGAAAACACCTGGCCAAGATCTTTGCAGAACTGCAAGACAATTTCCATAAACTTGAGAAATGGTTCTCCAGTAACAAACTGTTTTTCAGCTATAAAAATGAAGAGCATGCTCTTCTCTACAGGTCCAGAGTCTCAAAGGTGACACACTGGAACAAGTCTGCACCTTCAAATACCTTGGAGTCCACCTAGATGACACCCTATCATTTAGAACCTATGTCAATCATGTTGTAAAGACTCCCAATGCAAAGCCTGGTATCCTTTATTGGCACCAGCACTCCATGACACCAGAAGCCCTGAAGCTGCTCACAAGTTGCTCAGTCTTATCCACCATTGACTATGGACTAGTTATCTATGGTGCTAATACTGACACTGCCCTCAAAAGGGTAAAAACTCTACTTAAAAAAGCCTGTTGCTTAGTTCTGGGGATTGACCACTGGACACATATTTGTGCCCTCTATCAAAAGACAGTCTGGCTACCTCTCCAACAGAGGATTCTATACCAAACATGCCCATTGGCTAAGAAGTCATTGCTAGGACTCACCCCTAGCTCAACCTCCTGCCTTTTCCAAACTACTCAACCTACCATTAGGACTCGGAATGTGGTTAAGGAGGGGTTGGTGGTGCCATTTACATGAACAGTGCAGGCCCAGAGATCCCTCTCCTTCCATGGAGCCAAGTACCTCAATGAACTCCCCAAGGTCCTGTTAGAGTCTAGTAAGATTAGCCAATTCAAGTCAGGACTCAGAGCCCACTTAGCCCTTGAGAATGTCTGTGATTGTTTAAGTTAACCCCATATTATCTGGCCTCTGCCTACCACACTCCTGGACACTAGTAAACTGCCTCATTGCTCCCCCCACCACCACTGCTCAGCCAACATTTCTCTCACCTTGCATCTCCCCCCTCACCCATGACATCCCCCTATGTCAACCCCTCTCTCCAGTACCTGACTACCCCCCCATTTGCCACTATACTTGCTCCCTTCCAACCCTCACCAGACAATCCTCCCCTCCAACTCACCTTTCCCCCTCCTCACTTTGCCCCTACCATGTTGCTACTCCCATCCACTCTCCTCCTACTTAGTCAAGTACTGACAATGCCTTCTCTGGCTGCTATAGAGCAATGATAGAGCTCCCTAGTCCTTGTGCTTTACCTTGCACTTATCCTGTTACTGCCCCGACTTACAATCTGTTCTTGTTCAGGATGCAGCTTCCTTTGTTCCATTATCCAGCACTTAATTTTAACCTAGTCCTGGCTCGACATGTTCTCTAACTGCCTGTGCAACCAATGTATATATGTATACCTATTTTTAACCTGCAATGTAAATTTACTATTGAATCTGTGGAACCTTATGTAACCTAAGTGTTGTATATTTGTTGTATGTATCTGTTTGACCTTTGTAAACGAGTCTCTGACTCAAAGATATTAATCCTAATCTGAAATAAATAAATAACTATTTAGAAGATATTAGTATAGATAATACAAAATGTAATAGGAATATAGAAAACAGGACATGCATTGTAACAGACCAATCAGTTAATGGCATGCACTGATTTAATAGGAAATATGTCTGCAATACTCTAAAAGTTGTCTTAGGAATCTCCCAAATAAAAATCCATTCCCAGATGCTATAGAAAGCACAATTACGTGGGAGGAATTACCTTTTCTGTTTGGAAATATTTCAAAATTGATTCTTAGAAACCATAAAAAAACATTACTTTCCATTCCCACATCCACCCCCTCTGAAATCAGGATGCTGCAAGAGAAATACAGATTTAGTCTTTACCATATTGGTCCTTGTAAGAACAGATCCAGAAGCAAATGATTTGATACCTTTTTATTGGATCAACATAGATGTAACAAAAATAACAAAGTGCTTTAGCTTTCGGACCAACCCAGTCCTTCCTCGGAAGCTTAAACAAAAGAAGTAGTAACTATTGCTGTGAGAGGGTTGATAAAGGTAAAATGTTTTCATAAAGGGTTAACATTTTGTAGTTAGATGATAGTAGGTTACTAAAAATGTGTTATTACAAATCAATAAAGAGGTTTTCTTTGTTTTCATGGTACCTCAAAATAGTTGTAATTCCTGTAATGGGTACAGAAGGAGTGAACTGCCAAATTTACACTGAATAAGCTTTCAGATCTACTGGATCTTAGGCTGAGGATAGGACTGTGACATATCTAACCTCTAAATAAATATTTACTGTATATGGATGTTAGATGGTGTGATTGAAATGTACCTATGCAATTTTATGACCACTGATGTTGCATAAATAAAAAATATACCAACAGGACTTGTGTTATAAAAGCTTTACCATTGTAGAGATCAAACTTTTTGATATTTCTAGATGGTTTTTGATACAATATTTCTAAAGACAGTCCACTGAAATCTCTCTTGTGGACCTACAGCAGTACTGCAACTAATTCAAGGAGGTAGAATATTTCTCTAGAGCATATCTCTCAACCTCTCAGCATTAAAATGCATAGCACTGGCCTTCAAAATGTGGAACAAATGGTCAACATATGTAGTGATTTCTTATTTTAAAGAATAATAAGTTAAAGCATAGAGGGTATTATACATTTAGTGTCTTAAAACATGCTTCTATCAAACTAGTTTTCTTTTCTTATAGTTTGTGAGCCCAGAAATAGCTCTGACAATATATGGAACATCAGTATGGAGTATCCTCATGTCGCAAGGGTAAATGTGTCTATAAAATAAATAGCACAATGCGAAATGCATGGCAGTTCAGATGTATGCTGTAGAAATACCACAGCAATTCCAGTAAATATCCAGTGAGGTCAGTAGCTGCAGCTTCTTCTGGACAGGTTTGCTTATTTATTTATTTATTGAAAATTTTGGGGAATACACTTGTGCACACTGCTGTTTGATAAATGTTCCACATCAATAACAGAGATTACAAGGCAACATAACGAGTACAATAAGTGAGTTCCAGTGAAATGAAGTTAAACAAGTACAAATATAGTTGAACAAGTACAAATAAATAAGCTATGTCAATTGCATACAATTTTACAATACTGCAGGTAGACAGTATCAGTGTAAAACAAGCATAGTATTGGTACATAAACTAACAACCAGAGTCTGGCAAAGTTCAAATTGTATACCAGGAGGTACTGCACTTAGGATGATTAGCAGTTACAGTTGTATTGAAGTGTCAGGGTTGCACGTAGTGGTCTCTTAAACTAGTCAAACTTAGGTTGATTGGGCTCGGGTATCAAGCAGCTCATCTAACCAGCCAGCTACCCTAACAGTGAATGAATACTTTCCCAGCTGAGTACGGCAGAGAGGCAGTTCAAGGGCATTCTGATTTAACCTCCCAAGCTGTGGAGTATAGCACAGCCAAGACTGAAGTGATCGAGGGCAAATTGAACTAGTCCACATAATAAACTTCACACACAGAAGTTGCCACTGCAAAGCAAATTTCTGCAATAGATAGGACTCTGGAAAAAATTATGATTTTTTATGTCATTATTTTATTATCTTCTGCAGCTTTTGCAGCTCAAACCAGCAAAAGCAAGGAAGACTACTGTGTACTGGAGGCAAAGGTGAAATGTTTGTGATGACATCTAGGGTTTAAAATGAACATTAAGAAAGATGAAAACATCACATTTCCTAGAAACTGGCTGAAATAAAATCAAAAATCCTTAAAAGTTAAAAAAAAAAAAATTCTAAACAGTTTTTTAAACTGCCACAGTATTTCACTATACATGCATGAAAATTGCTGTGACAATATGTATAGCTACAATAATTTATATTGCGTATGGTGGAACACAGTTTTGTATAGAAATCCGTACACTTTTGAAAGTCGTTCTGCTGCAGTAGTGATGTTCTCATTAATTCAGAATGACTTTTTATTCTGTGTCAGTGAGGACGTCATAATACATTCGACCCTATCAGCGCTTCTTATTGGTTGTGGCTGGTGGAGAGTCGCACACATGGGCTGGTCAGTGGGTGGTTTTGTCTCAAGTGTTGCCGTAGGAATGGAGATGGGTTAAAAAAACAAGTAAGTGTTCTGGGCTTTTTTCCCTTAAATCACTGCCACAGCAAAACCATGTCCCACCATATACTATGTAGAACAGTTTCTGGAAATCCACACACAAGGCAAATATTCACCCTTGTGGATACCATGATGACTGAAGCCCTCAAAAACTTTGCTCATGAGGTCCTCAGTCATTGTGATATCCACTTTGGTGGAAAAATAGCCGTGTTGTTTATGGATTTCCATACACTATCTTATATATATTCATTATCAAAATAACAAACTATCAATACTATCTTTAAAAAAGCACAACAAAATAGTATTGGTAAACACGCTTTTACAATACATGTTATATCAATACATATACACATACAGAAAAAATAGCACTGGCAAAAGGTAGTACAAATATCCATTATTCGGTACAACTCAGAGAGAACCACTGTGCATGGATGGAAGCTGTGGGCCCTAGAGGTTTAGTCAGCAATCCAAAAACTAATAAACCACAGCCACTGACTTTCTCTATGACCATGAGCATGTCACTTAACCTCTCTGTGTTTCAATCACCCATGCTGGAAAACCAGGTAGATTCAGGACCTGCAATTTCAGTTAGTTCAACTAAATCACATACAAAAATCAAGATGACGTAATTTAAGCAATACGATGCAACAAGACTTGGGTTGTTGTGGGATTTTCCCACACCTCATGTGGTGTACTATAAGGTTGAAGGCCAAGTGAGTTTAATCACATTAGACGTGGATAAATCCCATAATTACTCACCCTCTAGAGTGCTGTATTGTGTTCATACAATATGACATGAATACAGAATAAAACATATTTACATGTATATTGTTTTCATGTTTTTAGAATTTCTTTTAGTGACATTATTATATAAATATCCTTACTCCCTCCATAAAATAGGCCCCCATAGGACCAGAGAGTACTGCTGAATTAACCCCCAAGAGTGTTTCCTTTTTAGAGTCTCTTCTTTTTATTTTAAAATGTATATGTGTCTTTTTATTTGAACATTTGTATGTGGCTTTTTTTCTGCAGCAACTGGAAGCAAGAGAGCAAGAGTGGAGAGTGAGTGAGGTGTGAGCACCTAGTGCTGTAGGGGACTTGAAAAGAGACAGAGTGGTAAAAGGGAGTGAGCACCACACTGAAGGCAATTGTGAGTGGCTGGCACTTCAGGAATGTGGCATGCATGAGGGATTTTGTAAGTCAGCAGCACTAAGAATTGAAGCAGTCTTTTGTCAGGGTTATGAGTTCAGAAGGCAAGTTTCAGAGAGTGTTGACCTCAGTAGCAGCAGGCTTTTGACAACTGCTTTGCAGGCAACAGGATCCAGAGGCACTAAAAAGAGAAGTGTTTGCCCCATAAGTAAGAGGATTTTTAGCAGCTGCAGTGAGTATAACTGCTTCATAAACAGCTGAGTTAGTGAAAGTTTCTCTGGCTGCAGCAGCAGTGTTTGGAAGGGTTTGTGACAGTAAAAGGTTTTTGGAGTCTAGTAATAGTAGTTTCACGTAACAAGGTAGTTTTTAAGTAACAAGATGGCTGAAAAAATTAATTTTGCATGAGTGAAGAGCATGTATTGATTACTGTAAATTTATTTGAAAACAGTTTGGCTGGCACTTTTACCTTTGGTTATGGCAGGATTTAAGCAACCTTCTAAACAAAGACCCCAAACCTTAAAGGGACAGTCTCTTTACTTGGTCCAGGTCTGTTGTAGAATAATACTTCAAGCAGATGCAAAGTAATAGACTCCAGGAGACTTTAAAGTTTAAGTTTCTTTAGAATATTCTATGCTTCATATCAATGGTCACTTACAGACTCTAACGTTACACACCCTCACTGAGCTGCTGATTGTAGCTTTTCACAACACCCGTGGCAGCAGCTATGAGAACTCAAGCATTTGGAACTGCTTTCTAAGCCTTTACACTTTTTAATTTTTTTTTTTTAATTTAAACTTTATTGGTACATTTCCCATTATAATGGACAGTTACAGCAAAACAAGATGTGACATGACCACATATGAAGATACAACTGCCCAGCCCACCCCACCCACCCATCCCCCTTACAGCAGCAGCTACTCCATATAACCCCTAGGTGCAATGCTCATTCCCAGAGGTCCTGTGAGAAGGTTTGAGATATGACATGTTCACAAATGAGACAGTGAAAGTAAGGAGTGAAGGGGATCCCATATTTTGTTGTGAACTGCAAGTCTGTTATGAAGGCTTGCAATTGCCTTTTCTGTTCGAAGATTAGCAAGGATTTCATGCAACCATTCTTGGAAAGATGGGGTGGATTTGTCTTTCCGATGGCATAAGATGAGTTTCTTAACAGACAGAGCAATCATGGAAATATGAAATTTCCTGATTTTTACCCTGGCAGAGGACATGTCCCCTAAGAGACATATATGAGGAATGAATACTCCTGAAGGCCCAGTAGGGGATCCAGAGACATCCTGATTGAATTCTATAAGAGGGAAACTTTGGGACAGGACCAAAACATGTGAAGGAGTGTTCCTTCTTCCCACATACACTTAATACAGGTACTAGAATTCGAAAAAAACAATTTTTTTAATTTAACAGGTGTACAATACATATTATGTAATATATGGTATTGCATAAGGCGCAATCTGTCTTGGGAAACATATTTATGGCAAGATCTCCATAGAGATTGCCAATCCAACTGGTATTGAGGAAGGAGCAAATTCCAGAATCTAGTAGGTCCAAAAGAGTCCCCATATTTTTTATGAAACACCACTCTGTATAATTTAGATACAGGGCCTGAAGATCTGGTAAGTAAGGAGGTCTCAGGTATCAGGGCTGACACCATCTGGGAAGGGGGAATATTCCCCAGGGCTATTGTGAGTAGGTGTCTTAACTGCATAACTTTGAAGTGAGATGAAACTGGAATGAGGAATTTTTCAGTAATTTTACCTGGGGACAACCAGTGTCCCCCCATCCACCAAGGAGTGCAGTTTTCCATCACCCAATTGGGGCAACCATTTACTGGAAATCTGCTTCTTATTAATAGTGAAAGATGGGGAGTTCCAAATTGGCTGAGCTAAGTCAGTCTGGGGGGAATAATGAAGAAATGAACATAACTGTGCAAATACTCTTAAAGAGATACCTACTGTGGGACACTCAGCTATCCGTACCTGTGATGTTTTAAGGTAAAATAGGGTTAGGTGGTCCAGGTTTTTAGCTTTAATTGAATCTAATTCAATCCTAAGTCATACCGGTTGTTCCTTTTCAGGGCCCGGGGATACTCATCTCACGCATTTTACTAAGTGACTGGCCCAGTAGTATATTGCCATATGGGGACTCCGCAGCCCCCCCTCGAATTTTGGAGCAGCTAGTTTATAGTAGGCCAAGCAGGGATATTTGTCAGCCCAGATAAATCTGGTAAATATACCATGTAATTTTTTAAACCAGCGTATAGGGATAAAAAGTATTGAGAAGGATAAGGGTAAAAAATTCTAGGAAAAACATTCATCTTGATTATATTAATCCTGCCCCATAATGATATGGGAAGTTTAGACCATCTGTCAAGGTTGTGAATAATAAGCTGAGAGAGGGAGTCAAGGTTATCCTTAAACCATGTTAAGGGGTTACAGGATAGCTTAATGCCCAAATACCTAAACGCCCTGGGAGTCCAACATAAACCTAAGGGACTAATATCATTCTTGAATACCTTGTGGTTTAATGGAAAAAATAAAGATTTACTGGCATTCAGCTTGCAATTGGATAGCTCACTAAATCTAGCTATTTCATTCAGTAGGGGCGGTACAGATGATACCGGTTGGGATAGGTGTATCAACAAATCATCCACATACGTGATAACTTTAATTTCATGGCGCCCAACCCAAATGCCTTGTATAGAGATACATTTGAGAATATTTTGAATTAGGGGTTCCAAATATAAATTGAATAACAAAGGCGATAGGGGGCAACCCTGCCTAGTCCCTGAATAGAATGGGAAGGAGTTAGGAAAGCCCGGTTTGCCGAGATTCTTGCTGTAGGGGTTTTATATAGTGCAGCAACCCAAGATATAAATACCAGAGGGAATTTGAAGGCACTCAAAATTTGAACAAGAAACTGCAGTTTACCCGATCAAATGCCTTCTCGGCATCCAAAGAGACCAGACCTGCAGGAAACTCAGTGTCTCTGGTAGCCGAGAAGACGTGAGATAATGTATGCAAGTGGTCAGCTGATGAGCATCCTTTCATAAATCCTACCTGATTCATGCCTATTAACTCAGGGAGTGCCACAGATAACCTATTAGCTAAAATCTTTGAAAGGATTTTGATGTCTTGATTTAGGAGAGATATAGGCCTATAACTTTGGACAAGCTCTGGGTCTTTGTCTGGTTTGGGGAGAAGTACTATCAAGGCTTCAAAGAGGTGAGAATCAACCTCTGCCCCAGAAAGAATGTGTTGAAATAATCGATTAAGTACTGGTAATAAGAGGTCTTGAAACGTCTTATAGAAAAGGGAAAAGAATCCATCGGGACCGGGAGCTTTATCTGAAGGTAATCCATTGATTACCTCAGCAATTTCATCCTGTGATATAAGAGAAACTAGAGAGTCTTTATGATGTACTGGGAGAGAGGGCAAATGGGAGTCAGTCAAATACTTCTCCACACTCTCAGGACTAGGGGGGTGCTCCATGTCCCTGTACAGCGTTTCATAGTATAAAGCAAATTCTTGAACTATCTCAGTAGGAGATATTTTCAGAGACCCATCAGCTGACGCCCTAATTGGAGGGATAAATCTCGCAGATTCCTGTTGCTTGATACGGAGTGCCAATAGGCACCCCGCCTTCTCTCTCTGATCAGTGTAACTAGCTCTGGTACATATAATAGCTAACTCTGCCTTTTCCTGGAGCAGCTCTAAATATCTATTTCTCAGCAATAGGAGCTTCCTCCTGTCTTCTTCTGGAGTATTAGCCGAAATATTAATTTCGAGTACCCAAATTTGGGATAGTAATGATAATAGATCCTTCTCCCTAGCCCTTTTCCTGGTCACCACCATACTAATAAGAATGCCTCTCATGTAGGCCTTAAAGGCCCCCCATGTGATATCCAGTTTTGCACTGTCTAAGGGGTTGGACAAGAAAAAGGCCTCAATTTGTTCCCTTATGAGTTTGCAATATTTAGAAT
This sequence comes from Neoceratodus forsteri, assembly GCA_016271365.2. Lineage (NCBI taxonomy): Eukaryota > Metazoa > Chordata > Ceratodontiformes > Ceratodontidae > Neoceratodus > Neoceratodus forsteri. The sequence continues at coordinate 846,271,082 of CM028135.1, read as the reverse complement.
CTTTAAGCAGTTGATCATTAAGTTTCCATCTTGTTTCTCTCTTTGAAACATCCTGGAATGCCAATTTACATAGCACCAGTGAATGGTCAGAGACAGGGCCAGGTTGGATCGATGAAGTCCTGACCCCAGGCAACAGATCCTGAGAAATAAAAATGTAATCAATGTGGGACTGCGAGCCGTGCACCAATGACCTGTAGGTAAACTCCTTGGAGTCCAAATATAAGATGCGCCAGACATCACAGAGCCCGCATTGATCCAGTAGGTCTCTAAGAGCCCTCTGGCCTGGAGAACCCCCCCTCTCGACCCACTACCTGACCTGTCGAGATTTGAATCCACGACTTGATTAAAGTCGCTTCCCAAAACAATCCTTATTGGAAGCAAAGACAGGACTATGTTTATAAGTCTCGTAAAGTACCCAGGATCATCCACATTAGGACCATATATACTGCCCAGTAGCAGTGGGACTGACCAGAGAGTACCTTTAACTAAAACAAACCTACCCTCAGGGTCCTTGATAACTTGTGTAGAGGCAAAGGGAATGCCCCTGTTGATAATAAGCATGACCCCGCAACAATTGGTGGAGCCTTGGGCCTCGTACACCATCCCCACCTGTTGTCTCCTCAACTGTGACGCTTCTACTTCTAATAAATGTGATTCCTGTAGAAAAGTTATCTGTGCATGTAATAGGCTTAAATGTTTGAGAACCTGATATTGTTGAGATTTTTTCCTGATCCCCTTAACATTCCATGTTGCAAAAGTCACCTCCTTGGCCACCTGATAATAACTACTAGGTTTAATAGACTCGGCCCTGCGCTCAGGGTATATAATACGTGTGATCTGACCCTACCAGTTGCTGCTGTAAGGCCCTCCCACCACCCTAAGCCCCTCATCAAAAGTTCAGCTTTAGACCCCCCTGCTGTGCACCCCTACCCCCCCAACAAGAACCCATACCTCCCACCCCCAATCTGTCAGAAGCAACGTTTAGCACAGCACTGGGTCATTTCCTCCCTCTCCTGCCCCCCTCCCGAAAATATCCTCTGCTGATGAGCACCCACATATCTCTAGGTACAAATGTAAGTTACAAACCACTTTGACAGGCCCTTAATACCTAAAGAGCAGTCTCGGGCTTCCAGAGCCTATGGACACATGATAGTGAGTCCAATAGGACTAGGAAAAATGAAACAAGCTATCAGAGACGTGAATATGACAGGTAGCCACGTAACACCGGAGTGAAAATTAAAAATTGCCTGTCCCCAATAGAGAACTGCACCAAAACCAGTGCCAGAGGGAAAACTAGTATTGAGGGGTAGCCCCACTCTCGAGCTGAGAGCAAGAAACGAGAAACAAGATGAGAACTGAAACGAGACCCTGAAAAGAGAAGATTGCGAAGTGAGACTACACAGGGGTTACTAACCCCTAGTTCCAAAATACCCCCTGCAAAAGCTAAAATGGCATAAAAACTGATAGAGATCCTTCTCAAATTCAAGACCACCCAGGCATAAATTAACTAGGTGAGCCGCGCCCTCTTGTGGTTATCTCCCAGTCCAACAGGCATGCCAAAAAAGCAATGAAAGCCTGAAACCGCTCTAAAACCCGACAAACTAACACATAAAACTAATCAAAAAGCCATCAACTCAAAGCTTTCCCCCTATATGCAACTCCCAAAAACTGAATGTGTGATAAGCTCCAAATTGCACTCCTACATGAGCCATCACCAGAACCCTAAAGGGTTTCGCCCTGAAACAATATTAACACCAGGAATCCAGGGCATGGAAATGGTAACAGTCAGGCCGTATACTGGTAGCCCAGTTCCAATTGAGAAAACAAACACGTCTGATCTCAGTCATTGGAAAATGCCTTCTGCGCAAAGAAAATGAGTAACAGCTGTAACAGCAGCTCTCGATGAATCCTGATACTCCAGAGGCACTCTCAGGTCATCCGGAACAAATCTGGCAGCATTGATTTAAGGCTTGACAACGCAACTTCAGGATCTTCAAAACTAAGCCAGGTACCATTTACTGAGACTTGTAACTTGGCTGGGTACCCCATCCTGAATTTTAGACCTGCCACAATAATCTTAGATGCAGTAGGGTGAAACTCTTTCTGCTTCAGGCGGACTGAACTGGGGAGGTCTTGTGCAATTCTCAACTTTGCCTTCTCCCAATGGACTTTTTGTAAGGCCTTGACTTTCTGCAGGAAATGCTGCTTTTCCAAATAATTCAGAAAGTGGCAGATGATGGGACGGGGGGGGGCATCAGGTGGGGGCTGTGGTCGCAGGGACCGATGAGCATGCTCTATCATATACACTGGGCTGAAGGGAAAGGAACCAGCAACCCGGTCTACCAGCTTCTACACAAAAACTACAGCATGCTGGCCCTCTTCCCCTTCTGGGAGCCCGAGTATTACAACATTATTTCTTCGGCTACAGCCCTCTAAATCTTCAAGCTTAGCTTCTAAACAAGATAGTTTCTGTCTCGTTGACAGCAATTCAGGATATAGGCTTTCCAGTTTACTCTCGATCGAGACTATTTGGGCAGTATTATCAGAGACCGTGAGAGATACTTCATCCAATTTTCTGGAGAGAGATTTCAAATCAGTCGCCATATCTTTCATCTCTTCTCGAAATGGCTTAAATTAATCCAAGAACCTATTGAGTGTTAAAGGTTCTTGCTCCCCAGCTTGACACGAAGGATCAGGCTTGTCTGGGCTACTCGAGACTTGGGATTTCTTTGAGGCCTTTTTGAGGAGTGGCGGGGGGGGTATGTTTCTTCGGGGCTTTCCTCATATAAGCCTCCATTTACCGCACTGACACCCAAAACTAGAGCACAGGATGTTTAAACAATGGAAGAATTCGTAAGCCGAGGAATTAGATAGGTTTTAACGATAAAAAAGATGAATTTGTATTCGGGAGGCATGAGCTTAGTGGAGGAGCTTCTACTCAGCACTCTGCATCACACGATCTCATGTTTTTTTTTTTTAAATCCTCCTTAGTCTCATCTAGCAGTAACAGAGGGCATTCATGGGGCTTTGGCTTGAGCTCAGGCTGCAGCACAGTGGTGTCTGAAATAACCTTCATTTCTGAAAGGTATTCTTATTTAATTTATGAGTGATGCTCTCATTGAGGGAAGCAACAACTTTATTATGGTACAGCCATACAGCATTCATCATGCCCATCTCAGAAGCATACCTGCCACACTAAAACCTTATCTCTGGAATGTATGTGCATGTACTCAGAACACTGTTTGTTTTGTAGGTGGAATAGCTGCCTGCAGGTCATGTATACTGTCTTCTGTTATTCTCAGAGGGACCCTAATATGCTGACTTAAACTGCCAGCCAAAAACATCCTCCTCAACAAACAAATTGTTCTTAATAGCCTCTAGCAGATTCAGCCACTGCAGGACTTAGTGACATCATGGCAAACACCATCAGTGTGGTATGCAGAAATAGCAGGTGGATTAACTGGCTGTTTAAATAGAGTACTGGTATGAGATACAGTTGTATTGAATCCAAACAGCTGATCATGACAGACATGATCACTTGATCAATAAAGATTTGATTAGCTGATCATAAGTAATGCAATATTTGTTTCCATGCTAGTGATAAAGCAGCAAGTTGAAACAAAATCACAGTTAATGATCAACTGATTGCGATAGTACACAAAGCACAAAATTAAATGTGTGTTTACTATCTGGCATATCTTGGAGCCTGAAATTAACAATCCATTTTAGTTTCACATTCTACAGTACTTGTTACAGTCTGTTTCATGTTGGTCAATTAATACTCTTGGCATTGTTTAAAGTGTGGTGCTAAAATGCTCAACCAAGACATTAGTCTTTGGGTGATATTGGGAAGCTCCGAGTTGCTGCACCCCACACATCTCTAACAGGCTTGACATGAGGGCTAGCATAAAATTTGGCCCATGGTTCAACATAATTTCTTGGGGAAATCCCACTTGACTGAACATCCTGAGGAATTCTCCAGCCATCTTCCCCACATCTATGGGAGACATGGGCATAGCCACTGAGTACCTGGTTGTGTAGTCCATGATCACCAGTGTGTACTTCTTTCTTTTGTTACTTGGGGACATAGTGGTCCAATAATGTCCATCTACACACTGAAAGGAATCCTTAATTATGGGTAGTAGAATCAAATCACTTTAGCCTTGCTCCCAACCTCTTCCACCCTCTGGCATTGTGAAGAAGTCCACTTGTTGCATGTCATATCTTTAAAAATACTGGTCCAAATCAAGGTTCATAATCACTGTTTTGTTTGATTTACTCCCAAGTGTCCTGAGAAAAGAACTGCATGGGCTAGGGCCAGTAGTTGCTTCCTGTATGCCTGAGGAACCACTAGCTGATGGAACACCTTGTACTCTAGACACCCCTTAGACACCCACTATCTGTACAATAATCCATTTTCCTAGTATATCTCCTTTTTACCTTGTCCCTGAGAATTACTGGCAGCCCTGGCTATCAAGTCTCCCAATTTTCAGTGCTATGGGTCAGCCAACAGAGCTTTGCCAAACTCCCTAAGCTTGACCCTCCCTAAAGTACTCTCTCTCTCTTTGAGTGAAAGGCCTGCTCCCAGCTGTGTTCACCACTCTCTACCTCTGGCTGTGAACTGCTGCATCCAGCTAGTACATCAGCCATGTTGGCCACTTCCTGTGTTGCTCAAGTAGGGGTTGCCTATGGTTGCACTGCCCTTCTCTTTCATAAGCAGCCTGTCTCTTTGCTTGACTATTGATAGTAATGCAGACAGTATTTATGAACATACAAAAATGCCAGCAGAAAAAAGGCTCAGAGGTCTATCAAGTCTGCCTGAGTGTGCAGCTCTCAGTAGACCTTTACTGCAGCTGCCCACCCATTCCCCCCCATCATCCTTGTCACCACCTTTACCCTCTCTAGCCTCCTTTCTGTACTGACCTTTCCTTTGACCCTATCCCACCCCTTTTAAAACTGCCCAGTCTTTAGCGAGATCACTTCTTCTGGTAGTTTGTTCCACCTTGCCAACACCCTCTCTGTACAGTAGTGTCTCTTCATTTCCCCCTAAATCTTCCCCTCATGACCCTCCGTTTAAGCTGAACAAGTCATCTGTTCTAACCCAATTTATACATTTTAAGTATTTGAAGGTCTCTATCATGTCTTCCCTCTCCCTTCTTTCTTCCAGGGAAAATATGTTGAACTCCCTCAATCTTTCCTCATAAGGTTTTTGTCCCAGTCTTAGGATCATCTGTGTCACCTTGCACTGCACCAGTAATTTTACATCCTTTTCTTAATTAGGGGCACCAGAACTGCACACATTACTCCAAATATGGACTCACCAATGATCTGTACAGTGGCAAGCTTACTTCCACCCTCCTAGAGGTCATTCCCCTGGCTATGCACCCCAGCATTTGGATGGCTCTTGCTGCTGAGTACTATGAGTGGGTTACCAGTGAAATGGACAGTGGCCATGCAGTGGACATCCTGTATTGGGACTTCAGCAAGGCCTTTGGCTCGGTGCTGCATGGCAGGCTTGGGGGGAAAACCAGAATAAATAGGAGTGGGAAAAAAAATGGTCAATTGGATCACCGACTGGCTGAGAGGTAGGCAGCAAAGGGTGGTGGTGGTGGTGGGGGAACTCTCATCACCAAGGGACGTTACAAACAGGGTGCCCCAGGGATCAGTACTGGGACCGGTGCTGTTTGGGGTATTCATAGCCAATATCTCAAATGGGATCCGGAGTAGGATCAGTCTGTTCACAGACGATACTAAGATTGGAGCTGTGGTAGATGACATTGAGGGTTGGAGAGGGCTGCAGAACGGCCTGACCAAACTGCTGGAGTGGTCAGAGACATGACAGATGGGTTTCAATGCCAAGAAGTGCAAGGTCCTGCACTTCAGAGGAAGGAACCAGGGGAGGAGTGTATCATTTGGGAGGGGCACAATTAGAAAGCACCATGGAGGAAAAGGATCTGAGGGTACTAATAACAGGGAGTATGAATCATTCAGCTCAGTGCAGGAAGACGGCTGCAAAGACAAACATGACGCTGGGTGCACAGCGAGGGGAATCTCCTCCAGGCACAGAGAGGTGATCCTCCCCTGAACAGGTCACTGGTCAGGAGGCACCTGGAATACTGTGTGCAGTACTGGTGTCCATTCCTGAAGAAGGACATCAGATTGCTGGAGGGGGTGCAGCACAGGGCAACAAAGATGATCAAGGGCCTGGAGGGAAAATCCTATAAGGAGAGGCTGGGAGAGCTGAACATGTATTCCCTGGAGGAGAGGATGGATGGGGGGATATGATTGAAACCTTTAAATACTTAAAGGGAATAAACAAGACTAATACAGAAGGGATTCTTCAGATCAGAAGGGGGAGGGACACGAGAGGGCACTGACTGAGATTGGATGGGGGGAGTTTCAGGAGGGAAATCCGGAGACACTTTTTCATAGAAAGGGTGGTAGACAAGTGGAATACTCTGCCTGAGGAAGTGGTATCATGTAGAATGGTGGGGGGATTTAAGAGCGGTTGGGACAGAGTGAGGGGAGTTGTTAAGAGGAGGGAAGGGGAGGGTGTGGCAGGTGCAAGTTGAGGGGCTAGCTGCACAATCAAGCAGACTCAATAGACCGTGAGGCCTGTTTCTGCTGGCATTTTGTATATTCATATGCTCGTATGCTGCCGTGAGGCACTGTACCGAAAGCATCATGTCCCCTGTGACTAACACCCCTAAGTCCTTTTCCTCCTCCAAAATAGATATCTGCACTCCCCCCAGCCAGTAGCTAGTCCAGGGGTTTCTGGCTCAGAGGTGTATGACCTTGCACTTATTAGCGTTAAATCCCAATTGCCATATATTTGACCAATGCTCAAGTTTTGCCAGGTCCTCCCTGAGTTCTTGCCACCCATCTTCACTGTGCACTGTCACACAAATCTTTATGTCATCTGCGAACAGCCTGATCTTACTCTTAATCCCTTCTGCTATGTCCCTGATAGAGATGTTAAAAAAAACTGGACAGAGCATCAAGCCCTTAGGTACCCCACTGTTCACAGGTCTTGGCTTTGAGGGCTCCCCCCCCTTACAATTACTCTCTGCTGTCTGTTCAGCAGCCAGCTCCTGACCCACCCCACTAGTTTCTCCCCAGCCCCAGGTTCATCAGTTTGCCCAGCAGCCTCCCATGTGGCACTGAGTTGAAGGCTTTGCTGAAGTCCAGACAGAGAACATCCGCAGCATGGCCCCTGTTGATTGCCCTTGTGACCCAATCAAAAAAGTCCAATAGGTCGGTCTGACAGGATCTCCCCAAGACAAACCCATGTTGCCTTTCATCCTTTAACATCCAGAAAGGTTGCCAATCTCTCTTTTAGAAAGTTCTCCATTAACATCCCCACAATGGAAGTAAGGCTGAGTGCTCTATAGTTGCCCAGCTTGTCCTTAGGACCACTCTTGGGGAGATGCACCACATGAGCCATCTACTAGTCCAGGGGCATGCACCCTGTATCCAGTGAGGTGTTGAACAGTGTGGAGGGGTTGTAGGATAACAGATGAACCAGACACCAAACTTCAACTTCAACACACAATCTCTGTGTGATGTTTATTCAAAATACAGGAGATAACCCTATGCACTTTGCCAGCACCTACTTACAGTGATTTCTGATCTAACAACTTTTCAGTGAAACCCCTTTATCCCTATGTGTGCCTTGTTTGCTTGGGTAGTGGGGGATAAAAAAGAGAACAAAAAAAAACAAGCTAAAAACAAAGAACCTCAGTGTAGAATCACTGTTAATAGATTTAGTTGCATCAATACAAGAAAAAGTCCCTTCAGCCTCATAGGCTTCTTCTTGCTTGCTTGGAGTCTTCAACCCCAGCACAGTATCACTAGGCACCGTCTTACCTGGGGTCTCACATTCAAGTTCCATATTTGTATCTCCAACCTCCAACAGGTAACATCCTGGGAACAAAGGAAACAAAGGAATATCCTGCTCAGTCAGGGGATCCTCCTCAAACTGAGCCCATGAAAAATCCTCCTCCGACTCTTTATCAAAAATCTCTGGCAGGAACCTCTCAAGCACCTGGCACCATTGTTCCACCTCTCTGCATAGTCGGTCTGCCTCCAGCCATTGCCCACTCATACAGTGGATCATCCTAATCAGGGTCTTCACCTCCTGACTGTTGTCTCTCGTACCTCCAGTCTGCCTTGACCTGCATCTCTTCATTGTCTTCAGGCTTGGCCTTCTTCCATGCTCCCAGGTCCAGTCCAGGCAGAAGCTTCTCTCCATCTGTTGCCATGGTTCTGGTCAGAACTCCATGGACCTTCTTCTCCGGGTTTCTGCTGTGGCAACTCCTGCTGCATTGGTCCACCTAGGAAATCGGGGTGATATCCGCCAGAAAACATCCCTCTTCGGCCAGTCCAGATGCTCCCAGCAAGTTATCCCACTTCTGACACCAAGTCTGTGGAGGGGTTGTGGGATAACAGATGGACCAGACACTGAGCTTCAAGTTCAGCACACAATCTCTGTGTGATGTTTGTTCAAAATACAGGAGATAACCTTATGTAATGTCATATCCCTTCTTCAGTACATCAGTTTGCAGCAACAGACTATGTATGGCCTTTCTTTGCACTTAGCCAGCACCTACTGACACTGATTTCTGATCTAACAACTTTTCAGTGAAAACCTTTCATCCCTATGTGGGCCTTGTTTGCTTGGGTAGTGGGGGCTCAAAAGGAAAAAAACAAAACTAAACAAACTAAAAACAAAGAATCTCAGTGCAGAATCACTGAAAAAAAGGGTTACCCCAAAGGACATTGGCAACAAATCAAGTTTCAAAGAAATGCAACATCAAACATATTTCCATAATGCAAAGCATCATGGGGCATATGCAAATCATCATGAAATTTCAGACTTGTTCAGTTTACAGCAATTTACATGCATTTAACAAGTACAACTAACTTAATTTCTATAATAGTCACCTAGTACTTTTTACCATTATCAAAAACACTTAGTGCCATGGTATTTTCAACATTTACAGGTTTCATAAATGCAAGGTATATACATTAAGGTATTGTATGACATAGTGCTATTACATACTAAATCCAACAACCGTCAACACAGCCTGTTGTTTTACATAAGCTCGGAGGTCACCACAATAACCTCCCTATACGAGGACCTGAGAGGGAGAAGGAAAATTAAAGAGGACACCATAGCATAGTCAAGATAGGAAAGGGGTGCCCATAGGAGGCCAACCTTATGGACTGAGAAATAGAAGAGCTGTTGCAACAGCTTTAAGAAGAGGTCGGTCCTTAAGAGTGTCAGGAGCTCCCTGTCACAAACAGGTCTGCCAGTGGACCTGCCAAGACCTATGCTAACTCTTTTATGACCCTTGGATGCACTCCATCTGGTCCTGGGACCTTGTCCATCAGCAGGGCTTTAAGGTCTTTTAGAACCCTATCCTCCTTGATTACCCCATCTGTTACCTAGCTCTTCCTGTTCCCATCCTTCTTTTCCCTTGTGGCATGGGAACATCCTTTTCTCTGGTGAACACCAAACAGAAGTACTTGTTAAGTGCCTCTGGCTGGTCCACTCTTTTTTCTGCCCAACCCCCCTTCCCTCTTGATCTGGACAATCTTGTCCTTACAGCTCCTCTTCTCTCTTATGTACCTGAATAAATCCAGAACAAATGGCTTGATACCTTTTATTGGACCAAAAAGGATGTTACAAAAAGAACAAAGAACTTTAGCTTTTGGACCAACAAGTCCTTCTTCAGAAGCCTAATGACAAATGTACCTGAAGAAATCCTTTTCCCCTTCTCTGATTCCCTGAGCCAGACTTAGCTCCCTTGAAGCTTTAGCTATTTGTAGATAGGTAGTATTTGTTCTCTTGCAAAATAATTGCCCATAATTACATCGACAGGGAGTTCTGGCACAACTCCCACCTCCTGTATCTCTTGACTGCCTTCCCAGCCCAGGAAGACCATTGCCACTGAGTTTGTGACCACAGGGCTAGTTACTCCCTAAATGTTGGTGAACAGACCTTGCAGAATATGTTCCTCATTTACTAAATTCTTCTCAACAATAGAAACATAAGCACCTCTGTATGTTTTTTTTTTGGCTATAAAGTCTCTTTATACTCCCAGTCCAGGGGCAGCTGGTCTGTCCTGTCCCCATTCTCCTCAGCTGGCCACTGCCTCCTTCGGGGCCTACCTCAGTCAGTTTCTCCCATGGATATTCCATCATGGTGGGGCCTGAGGGACGAGGAAGGCCATCCTCCCCAATACTCATATCCACAGTAAGCTAAGTCTTGGTCCTTGGGTAATGGCAGAGACCCAGGCAGGTCAGGCAAGGCTTCATTAAGCCCCTGACTTCTTTTCCACTTTCCGTCCTTATGGTAGAATGTCTAAAGTATGCATGGAGGCACTCACACTGAATGTTCTTCAGTGCCTTCCCTTCCTGCTGCCTGTGCTGCACTACCACCAGGCCTCCACCTCATGGCAGTCATAGGCCAGGGTTACATGCATCCCCTCCACTGGAAAGGAACGCAGCCCATTAGATGCTCAGTCCTCTCCTGCCCTGGTTAGCCCCTAGCAACCCAAGCTCATTTCCAACTTGGGTAACCGACATGGGAAGAGGTAAGAAGCATATGTGCTCAGTGCTATTCACCACCAGGTCAGCCAGCACCTGTGTGTCTTAAGTAAAAGTGTGTAAAGTACTTCATGAAGTTCTTTGACTTCACTTCACAAGGTGCACACATACATACTTTTCGGTTGGTGTAGTGCCTACCTTCACTCAGCAAAGACTACATGTAGTGGTACTTAACCAGTGAAGTGAAGGTGATGTGAGACAATGTCTACTTTCACTGAACAAAATAGCACTTCAGTGGCAAAACCACCATGACATTTTTTTTGTTTGTTAAAAATATATTTTGTAAAAGTAATCCACCCCCACCCACTGGGCTAACTGTTTCCACCCCCGCCATGCTGACATTTATAAATGATGTCCCCCCCCACAACACTCTTAATAACCACCTCTCTTCATCCCCTGCAGTTCTTTTGAAGTATTCTATAAAAAAGTTGTATAGTATTTTATATACAACTCTTCCAGCCTCATGATAGTGCACATCATTTCCATAAAAACTAACATCCCCCATCCGGTAAATGTCTGAAATCATGACTAAGACCCTATTCTACCCACCCTTGAGCTATCAAACTTCTTCCCTCCTGCCACCAGACCCGAATTTAAGGATACAAATGGTATCTGTAAAAAACAAAACTGTCCAGTGATAGAGAAAGACGTCCTTCTCTACTCAGTGGCCTGCATAGAATGAATGAATAATTATGTCTTCCTCTAGTTTAGTGATATCTAATTAACTTGCAAGTGGTCAATTAGGTGCTACTATAGAACAATATCATCATTCATTTAGTCTATGCTGGATACTGACTAGTGAAGAGGACATTTTGCAACAGTAGAGGCTGGTCTTCTTTTTTACAGGTACCCAGTTGTACAGTATCCATAAGTTTGAGGCTGGAGGGAGGGAGGTTAGGTGCTAAAGGGTAGTTAGGGTGGATGTTCACCCATTTTTATGGACATTCATGAGATTGGGGAGGCAGATGATTCCAGCCAAGGTGGTGTGCAGAAAAGCTGTGCCTTTCTCCATCGCTGGATGGCAAACGATGCATGTTCCTGGCATATGGGGTAAGGTGGGTGCCACAGGGATGGGGGAGGAGGGAACTGAGTGGGTGGGCTTGGGAGTGGGGTTATATGGCTCTGGGGTTGAGGGATCAGTTTGACTATCAGGGGACTGGGCACTCATCAGTTCTTTTTTTTCCTTTTTTCTGTAGAGCTGTTTGTCCCTTCAATCATTACCTACATCTTCTTTCAGGTCCCTGCCAATCCCCAGGCCAGATTCCTTCTTCTCCTGCCATCATGGCCAGCGGGGATCCACACAGATTGAGGGCTGGGGACTGAGGGGACCATCATTTGGATGGTCAAGATTGCATACTTTTTTGTGTGTTTTCTCCCTCTTCCATGGCCCCCCACCACCTTGGATGTTGGACACAACCTCTGGTGTCCTTGGCCCCAAAATAGCACACACTGGGCTGATGCCACCCCCAATGAAGGAGCAAGTTCCTTGGCTCACCATGGGGGGACACTGCTGTGTTGGAGCCTAGATGTCCCACTTCCTGGATGGTTTGCACTACCCTTGGAAGCACTTCCCAGCCTGGCTCCCCTTGGTAGCACTTCCCAGCTTGGCTGGCTCATCCTGGTAACCCCAGGTTACCAGTATAGGAGAGCAACACACTTCCACTGAACCATCAGGTGGCTCTGGCGATCATCACTTCTAACAGTTCAGACCAGGAATGGGTGGTAGAAAATTCACTAGACTGCCAGAGAACTGGGGATCATCACTTCTGAAAGTTTGGACCAGGGATCAGGGGTTTGGGGGACACTAGACAGCCAAGGAACTAGGCAATAATCATGTGTGACAGTTTGTTCTGGGAATCAGAGAGTGAGGGGAGTCTAGACTGCCAGGGTAGTAGAGGATTTCTACTGCTATATATGACAGCTGGGACTGTCAGGTGGGGGTGTGGTGATGAATCCACACAATGCCTTTGACCATTCATGCATGGCACCATTATGCAGAGATGCTACTGGACACATAATAGCATGCAAATGGACCCATAGTACCTTGCATGCCATATGTGCTTATTAGCATGCTGTTCGCTTAAAATGTGTCACAGGAGCAAAGACTTTATCCCATTTAAGATGGACTATCTCCCTTTGCTCCTGTGAGTCACTTTCTTGTGCGGGGCTGTGTTGGCACAGTGAATTGTCACTATGCACTGTACTCCCAAAGCTCCCATATTTAGTCAGGCAGCACACACCAGTCAGAGCAAGCTGCCTGTTGGAATATGCCCCCCAAACTGTCTATGCACTATCTCACACACACTGCTAATGCGTGCACAGTGCTAACAGCAGGCTCTGAAAATGGGATACCTGATATCTTGAAACTGCATCTTATGTTTTTTTGCTCCCCCCTTTCAAACTAACCCTCTACTGCTGGCAGTTTGGGGTGTTTTTCAGTCATTTAGGACTAAATGCTTCTCTGGTGTCTACAGTTTGTTTTGCTTTCAATAAAATTAAAAACACTGGTGGCCCCATATTTAAAAGTGTCAGACTGCATCGTGCATGTACTTGTGTCACACAACTCACCTGCACCAGCACAAAATAATGGTATATTCAGAAGTTGCACGATAATATGCAATTGCTCGTGTGCTGCTGAATATCCCAAACATGTGTGATCATGCAGTGGGAGATGCGTGGCGTGGCAGGTGCCCAGAACCCAGTGCAGAACATGCAGAAGTGCGCAATGCAAAGCCACTTGTGCAGTGCACAGTGTTGTAATATTCAGCCAGGATATGCAAATGACCTCACTGCACAGTGAGCGCCCAAACAGCACATTTGTATCTCATTATAGGAATGTATTCAGACCATTTGCATACCATTGGCATGTGCAGTTCCAACATTACAGGGCAGCACCACCACTCCATAATGGTGATCAGGAAGTACTGCAGCCTAGCAGGCAGATAGAAACATATAGAATTTGACGGCAGATAAGGACCGCTTGGCCCACCCAGTCTGCCCATTTTCCTACCTAATGGATATGCTGCAGATCCTAGTTAACCAGCAACCTACTTGTTCCTACCCCCACCCCACAGAATTGCCTTATGACTTTCCCATGCATGCTTGAATTCCACCACTGTTTTTGACTCCACAACCTCCTCTGGAAGGCCGTTCCATGCATCCACAACCCTCTCTGTGAAAAAATACTTCCTTAAATTACCTCTGAGCTGCTCCCCCCTCTATCTTCAAATTGTGCCCCCTTGTTCTTGCACACTCTTTTTTGAAAGATGCTACCCTCTTGGACTTTGTTGATTCCTTGAGGTACTTGAAAGTTTCTATCATGTCCCCCTCTCCTCCTTTCCTCGAGGCTATACATATTAAGCTCCTTAAGTCTCTCTCTTCATATGTCTTCCGTGCAGACCCTGCACCATTTTAGTTGCCCTTCTCTGGACAGCTTCCATCCTGTCTATGTCTTTGCGGAGATTGGGTCTCCAGAACTGCACTAGTACTCCAGATGGGGTCTCACCAGCTGTCTGTACAGAGGATAATAACTTCCTGTTTTCTACTGGTGATGCCTCTCCCTATGCATCCCAGTATCCCCCCAGTCCTCCTTGCTGCCCTTTCACATTGCTTGCCCACCTTTAGGTCATCTGATATGACTACCCCAAGGTCCCTTTCCATTGTTGTTGTTGTTAGTATCTCACCCCCCATTGTGTACTCTTCCCCTGGGTTTTGGTTTCCCAGGTGCATTACCTTGCACTTCTTAGCATTGAATCTAAGCTGCCATACATTTGACCATTTCTCTAACCTTGCCAAGTCCCTTCTCATCCTTTCCACCCCACCTTGTGCATCAACTCTGTTGCAGATCTTTGTGTCATCTGCAAAGAGACATACTTTTCCTTCCAGTCGCTCTGCAATGTTGCTTATAAAGACATTGAAGAGGACTGGTCCTAATACTGAACCTTGCGGTACCCCAGTAGTAACCCCCCTTTCTTCAGAGTGGACTCCATTTACTATTACTCTCTGTGTCCTATTCTCCAGCCAATTCTTTACCCAGGCTGTCATTCTAGGACCCACTCCCAGGCTGGCTAACTTGTATATTAATCTTTTGCATGGGACTGTGTCAAATGCATTGCTAAAGTCTAGGTAGACCATGTCCACAGCCCTTCCCTGATCTACTACTTTGGTCACCCAGTCAAAGAAATCTATCAGATTCATCTGGCATGACCTTCCCACTGTGAATCCATGCTGCCTTGGGTCCTGTGCCCCTCTGGCCTCTAGATACTCAATAATTCTTCCCTTCAGAAGTGATTCCATCATTTTCCCTATCACTGAGGTTAAACTAACAGGTCTGTAGTTTCCTGCTTCTGCCTTGCTCCCACTTTTGTGAAGGAGAATCACATCTGCCCTCCTCCAGTCCTCGGGTACCACCCCACCCTCCCATGGTTTGTTAAAGAGGGTAGTCAGTGGTGTCACTAGTTCTACCCTTAGTTCTTTTAGAATTCTGGGATGAATCCCATCAGGCCCCACTGCTTTGTCCTCCTTCAGTTTTAAGAGTTCTTTCAGAACCCTTTCTTCTGTAAATGGGCTGGTATCAACTTCTGTATCCAGAGTGTTTCTATAGTTTGTTTTAGGTACCTCCCCTTCTTCATTTGTAAATACTGAGCAAAAATATTTGTTTAGTATCTCTGCCTTTTCACAGTCACCCTCTGCCCATCCCCCCCCCCTTTGTTAAGCCTCACTATCCCTCCCTTGGTCTTCCTTCACTCCCTGATGTACCTATAAAAGGTTTTATCCCCCTTCTTAAGTGAGTTGGCTATCTTTTCCTCGGTTTGAACCTTTGCTGTTCTGACTGCCTTCCCAACTTCCTTTTGCTTTAACTGATACAGTTCTCTGTCCTGCTCCTTCTGTGATTCCTTGTACTTCCTGAATGCTTCCTTTTTCTCTTGAACCTTCACTGCCACTTCCTTTGAGAACCATAGTGGTTTCTTACATCATTTTGTTTTGTTTATTTGCTTCACACAAAGGCTTGTTATCACTGTGATGGCAGTTTTTATTATTCCCCATTGTTCTTCCACCCCTCCTTCCTGCCCATTTGTTAGTGCATTCCTTAGGCACTCACAGATGGAATGCATGAATGTTTGTGGGTGGACTGCATTGGCCTGAGTACAGTGCTACATATCCCCCAACCCCTTAGCACCCAAATGTGTGCCATGGTGTATGACAACTGTTCAGAATGTGTGACAAAGCAGCAAACATGTCAGTGCTAGTTTGAAAGACTGTGGAAATGAGTGCACCAATGTTGCTACAGTGTGCTGATAACTAGCATTTCATATTATCAAACAATTCTGCGTAACGGTCCAAGTGGTCAGGGTGTAATGTCACCCACTCTGTGTGGCTCAGAGGGTGTCTGAGTGATAACATGAGTGCCATACCCTGTACTGTGTGACAGTCGAGAGGTTTGCAGTGCTACTACCCCTGGCCATGCCTGTGCCCCAGGTAGCCAGATGCACAATACTGGAAGGGTCCAGTGTCCTTGGGGCATGCCCCTGCTGCTTCCAGGCTGCAGTGGTGCCACCCCTGCCCCACACTGCACACAGCAGTGCACTGTCCACCACCAGGACACCACAGTGAACCAAACACAGAGCCCATGTGGCATTGTCACACTTCAGGGTTGGCATCAGTGACATGTACAGTATGTGGTTACTGGTGGCATGGGTCTGGCACAGGCATGCTGTGTGCACCTATGGTGTTCCACCTTGGGTGCATGCCACTGCACTGTCCCTGACCCATGTCATGCTGCCATCATTAACGCCATGCATTCTGCTCACCATTGTCCCAGTTATCACCATGAGGCATTTGCCTCCACTAGATGGCACTCTGATGGCCACACGGGTGCAAGCCATGGCACCTGGTTCATGTGCCACATTGTAACTGTCTGCTCTGCTGGTGTGCTAGAGGGGTGCCTGACTGGCATGTGGCAGCCAGGCATCCCTGACCTGGGTGTGAAGAGGGGAGTTGCTGACAAGGAGGTCCCAGAGGTGTCATCCAGTGGCACCCAGCAGGTGCATGGCAAGCAGGCACAGCACAGCTGTGGCTTTGGGTACTACCATCCTGGCATAACTTCTGTGTGTGGGTGCCTGGAGCACATACTGGTGCACCTCCAAAGTCTGTCTCAGGGTGCCTATCTGCAGTTCTGCAGCCTACCTGTGGGTGGCTGGCTGATTTAGGCCATCCCCATACATACCTAACTTTGCACGGCACAAATATGCGATGCACTACACATGTGCTGCATATTTTGGCTGAATATACACTTGCATGGCATATTCAGCTGCCCATTCCCTTTTTTACACCGCATACATTAGTTCTGTGCAATCGTGCATTCGGAAATGCGTGACACATCTCTCCCTTTCAAATATCACACTAAAAATAATTTTCTGGAATGCACCATGCATCTCCATTTTGAACCGTGTATCTCCTTTGAATATGTGGGCCTGGAATTTTTCAAACGTGTGTGGTGTCTCTTTTAGAGATGTGGCAAAGTAACATTTTGCCAGCAAAGTTTGCGCAAAGTGCTAAAAATTCACACTTCAAAGAGCTTTCTCAGACCTTGGAAACTTAGATTTCACCTTAATCATGAAGTTTTTGCTGTGAAGTGAAGAACTTCACCATGAAATTCCGCACTTCTCGATCCACAAATTTAGCAAATTTCATTAACTATGCAAAATTCGCAAAGTAATCCATGGAGTGAATTTTGCCGACTTTGCCAATTTCTAGTCTCTTTCCACTGTTTAAAAGCTAAGATGAAAAGAGGTGTTACACACAGAGGGCCTTATGCTCGAAGGTGCAGAGACCCTCAGCACTGCGTATGTGAGGCATGGGGATACTCCACACCCATTGCACTCCCTGTGCAGGATGCATTAAGGGGGGCGCACAGCCCCCTGCACCTGATCCTCCACCCGCACAGACCACAATGCACAGGGGGTGGGTGTGGGGTGTGCCAGCACTATGTGGCATGCACAAAGCAGTGTAGTGCTGTGCACCAGGGCATGTAAGGGAGCAGCTGGTACACCAGGGAAACCCTGCTGTAAGTCCCCTATGCACGCCCATACATCTGTCCCACACCAAAGGGACCACTGCCTCTACATCCAGTGGCCACCCTGAGCCACCCACCCCAGCACCCAGCTGAGCCCCCACCATCCCGGTGTATGCCAAGCCCCTCCCACACACATATATACATATGGGGGCACTAGCTCCAGGACCACATGAACCCCCCCACCTCTGCGGCTCTCCATGCATCAGTTGGTGTGGTGGGCTGTGGCAAACCCCCCAAACCCATAGCACCACCCCTGTACCTCCTTGTCTGCTAGGGGGCATGACATGGGCAGCCGCACTACCCACTTCTCACCTCCATGGCCGCCTGCCATGTGGACATCCTCAGGGCAGCACAGCCGATGTGCCCCCCACCGCACAAGGGTCTACTGTCAGACCCAGGATGTGCATCTGATTGGAGGACCACCCAGGTCTGCGACTCCGACCCCAGCCACACCACGGAGTGCTGTGTACTGGGGGTGCAGCTTTCAACAGGTCATGGCTGTCGGGGAATACCAGTGCTGCACACCAGTCCACAGGTGTGGTGCTCCATGGTTGGGATACATGCCTCAGGCATGTAAATCCAGCCTGTTGGAGCATAGGACCCTGATCTTGCAGCATTATGGAGACTCTGTGGTATGTCATCTGGTGACTCATCTAGTTTGTATTATGTGATATGATGTGGCTATTGCCTATTTAGAACATCACAACAAACAGAGGTGTATCCCAAAAGTTAAAACAAAACAAAAAATCAGATTTTGTACATATGATGGAAACGTTCTTCCAGGACTGTGGTGTTTCTTTGATGTTAAGTGTCAAACTCACTGGTTACACATAGCGGGTTGTGTAAATTGTCTCTCTTTTATGAAAAGCTTTCACAGTTTGTTGACTTTTCTTTGCAAATCACACCATCACATCTGAGGGACACTGCATAGATGAGCACCTATACATGAGGTGCATTTGTCAATAAAGCACAACTAGAGTATAAAGGCTGTTAAAGAAATGATTTTGAAATATGGCACCCATATGCAAATGAAAATGGAGTTTATTCTGGAGGTGCTTTGCTTGATCTTTAACCACAATAATTTTATTTTTGACCTGTCATACTATTTGCATACTATTTGCAGCTGAGTGACATTGCTATGGGTGCCAGTCTGTCACCCTTCTATGTTAATCTTTTTATGGGATGATAGGAGGAGGACACCATATATGGCAGTTCTGTTAATCCCATTCATGGTAATGTACAGTATATGTCTGAGGTATGCCCCAGGCTCCAGATAAAGTGAGTACTGACCTGTTTTACTCCATTTTAGGAAATACTCATCATAATTTTTTTTGTGTGAGTACCAACACTCACCTAATATTTGTAAATGCTGCACACTCCATAGAATAGTGCTTCATAACATAACTGGTGATTCAAAAGGAACAGTTTTTTCCAGATTTATAGGACTTGTACCCATCCAAATTTTGTTTTATTTATTACATTCTAAAAACTACTCCTACCTGCCAACATTATCTGGAGCACTGTTGGCACCTGATCAACTCTTATCTAGAAAAAAAACTCCATTTTTTTTTAAAATGTACCTGTCACTGCACTCCATCCAGACAATTGTACACATCTGAATTTGGTTTTACTCACCTCACTTTCAAAATGAGGAGTACCGTACTCATCCAAAAAATCTTATCTGTAGCCTTGGGTATTCCCATTGATAATGTATTATGTGTATGGAGGGTACACGGGCATCACTGGTTACTTCCCTGATGTACACTATGTCAATGATATTTCAGTAAATTAAAACATTAGCTATACTGTACTTAGGGAATGAGAGTTTTTGTTGCATCTCATTTTGTCTATGTCAGGAGAAGGCATGCTATAAACTCAAAGCTGTAGTAACCTTATGGCAGGAAAATCTCTTCTGTGGGCGAAAAGTGCCTACCCCAGAAAATTCGTACTGAATATCCCATATAGCCAGTTCTTGCATATGCAAAGAAACTGTTCCACAAACACTGTGTTTGAGGTCCAATCAGAAGAACTAAAGTGTAGGTTTCTGGAAAGAGGAGATAAAACATTGGTGTTTCATTCAGTCTATTTTAAGGTGAAGAGCTTAGATGTGAAATCCTGCTAAATCCAGAAGAAATGGTTAGGGACGATGTGGCCATAATGACTTTGTCGTGAAGCGTAACTGCATTGCCCAAAGTGTATGGCAACTTTTAAAAAGACTGGTGAATACTTAAAAGTTATAATGACTAGGCTAATGCACTAGGTGAAACACAAATCATTATGTTCACTAAGGTCCAAAGTGTGTGTGATATACCTAAGCCAAGATACTACATCCCCTCCTTCAGAGTCAAGAACATTGGTTGCTATCAAGACCAAAGTGGTTTTTACAACTGCACTCTGTTATTTGTAGACTTTCCAACCAGGCAAGAAATTTTGGAATAGTAGAAGATGGATGCAGCAATCACCTCTCTTGGTAAATCATTCTATTGTTTGACTGCCGTTATTCTGAAAAAGATCCACATCAGTTGTATTATTATTTATTTATTTCCAAAAATTAGTTGTCCAGCCCAGCCAGCTGCTGTATAAAAAGAAATATTTTATTTTGGGGAAGAGCCTGAACCATTTGGGTGCTAATGACATTCTATGCAAATTGGTTTCAAAAAAGGCCCACTCACCCAGTAAGTGTTCAAATATAGGTTTTTTTCACTTGTTCATAGATACAGTATACATACAAAAAGCAAATGTTTCAGACATCATCCTTCATCAGTGCTGATCTGTATCACTTAAATCAAAAAAGATAATTTCTCTAAGTCTATATCACTTAATAAATTATAAAAATCCATTCCAGGAAATCAAACACCAGATTCTGCTCACCCATTAATTTTTTTGTAACCAACACTCTGTTTCTTTTTAATTTCAATTTAATATTTAATAAAATCAGTAAATAATCAGTTAACTATTTGTCCTCCACATCTAACAACTGAAAGATTTAAACCTATATACACATTATATAGACAATTCATTAAATTCTCACTTGCCTTGTAGTTCATCTACAATAGATTTCATAATCAGTCTAAATCTTTTCATGTTTTCATTATTATTATTTCTGCAATAATTAAAATATCCCCAGTTTCTCAATTAGTAACACGTCACATTAATTGTCTAATCATACATTCTTAGATTATATTTAATAAGTAAACTTCTGTTGCTACTGTTGTTCACTATGTGAACAAACTGTTTTTATTAGAAAGGTACTCAGCATGTCCTAGGCTTGTACTTGTACTTAAAAATCACATTAATTGTCTAATCATGCATTCTTAGCCCAAATGTAATACTTAAACTTCTGTTTCTACTGTTGTCCACTGTGTGAACAAGTTGTTTCTATTAGAGAGGTACTCAGCATTTCCTATGCTTGTGTTTAAACCTCTTCATTTTTATTATCCAAAACCTGTTATTAATGTCATTAATTTGTGAACTATAGTGTTTAATTGTTTAATTATCTTAGTCTCCATAGTTTTTGTGGTAATACTGTCCCTGTATTCATATAATATATTCATTTTTTTATTTACCATGTTTGCATCTTTTCCTGCTTTCCTTCCCCTAGGTTAGATATCTGAATGGAAACACAACAAAACTTGCTCTCAGAATCTACAGGTTACTCACAGAATTTACACACAAAAGTCTATATTAAATGTTCTCCTCCCACTTCAAAATAGGTTCACTTACTTTTAAATGTTTGTAGAGTGTAGTGTGACTTCTTGCTTTCTTTGCTACTATGGAGGTCCCACGCTCATCCTACACAGTTCGTTTATAGGTATCATGCTGGAATTGGGTGTGGAGCAGTGCACATCATTGCGTGACATTGCCTGATGTTTGAGATGATGCTGCACACTCTAGGCACCCAATCTTCTGTATTATACAGCACCTGAGGAGATTGCTCTACAGACATCTAAAAGTAAGTGAACTTATTTTGAAGTTGAAGGAGAACATTTAATATAGAAGTCTGTGTGTAAATATTATGAGTAACCTGTAGATTCTGAGAGCGAGTATTGTGTTTCCATTCAGATATCTAACCTAAGGGAAGGAAACCAGGAAAAGAGGCAAACATGGTAAATAAAAAAAAATGTATTATATGAATACAGGGACAGTGTTATCACAGAAATTTTGGACACTTAGAGAATTATAAAATTAAGCACTATAGTTCACAAATTAATGAAATTAATACAGTGCCCACCACTTATAACGGGCATGTTTGTGCAGCAGTTTATTGCCTGCTATAGCAGATGGATACTGTATCCATTTTGAAAGTACAGCAAACCTGGACTCTCATTTAACTGTGGTACACTATGCTACACTGTACAGTGCAAGCAGTTCAACCAATTCAAAACTTTATTAACACACAAAAAAATTGAGTTAAGTGCATTCAAAGAAAAGTTGTCAGAGCTCTAACATCTACAATGTTACTTTGGTTCTGTGAAGTACTCAATGATGCGGGTTTGTATCTGCTCACACTGTATTCAGCTCCATTGCTTGCCATAAAGTTACAAAGTTAACATCTACAGTCCTACTTTGGTTCTGTTAACTACTCAGTGATGTGGGTTTGTATCTGCTCATGCTGCATTCAGCTCCATTGCTCACCGTAAAGTTACAAAGTTAAAAGTGCCACACGAACATCTCTCGGTGCCACGATCACTTCCTATGACATGGTTTCATCTTGCTCACACTCTCTTCAGTGAGTCATTGTGTGTCTCAATTTAAGCAAGCATTGTCTGAAAAACAAAGATGCACCCTAAGGCAGTTAGCAGGCAGTCACTTTTTATTGCCTGACATTAATGACTAAGTGGGTGTGAACAGGTGTTAATGAGCTCTAACAGTGCCAGCAGCTGCCTTAAGTGACTGCAATCGGCCCGACATACCAGGTGACTCAGGATCATTATAACTACATAAATTAGCATTGGAAGATATTACACTGGTAAATGGTTTTTAAGTTTTCCCTCAATAAGCAGCTGCCTGTTTTAACAGTGGTCACAATTAAGTGGAGTAGACTGTAACATGACTTGGATAATAAAAACAAAGAGGTTTAAACACAAGCATAGCAAAGGCTGAGTACTTCTCTAATAGAAATGACTTGTTCACACAGTGGACAACAGTAGTAACAGAAGTTTATGTATTAAATTTGAACTAAGAATGCATGATTAGACAATTAATGTGATTTTTAAGTACAAGTACAAGCATAGGACATGCTGAGTACCTTTCTAATAAAAACAGTTTGTTCACATAGTGAACAACAGTAGCAATAGAAGTTTACTTATTAAATCAAAGCTAAGAATGATTGATCACATAATTAATGTGATTTGTTACTAATTGAGAAACTGAGGATATTTTAATTATTGCAGAAAGAATAAGATTGAAAACTGAAACAATTTAGAGTGATTATGCAGTTAATCTTTTTATTGTAGTTATTGTGATTAAACATACAAATACATTATATTCTCCAATATACACTTACATAAATTCTTCATGGGAGAAGGAAAAAACATGTGTCTGAAGTATTACACAATGATATTAAAGGGGAAAACAAATGTTGAGAAAACAATATGTAGCAGTACAATCTGTATGATAGAGAGAAAATACGGCAATTTATGATTCAAGGAGTAAAGGAGTAGATACAAACCAGAACTATGAGTAGTTGTGATTGTACTTCTATTATGTTGTAATGTAATACAGTGATCCCTCAATTATACGCCCAACTTGGACCACAGTTTTTGGGTGGATAAGAGAGGGTGGTGGATAATGAAGGGTGTCTGAAAATAAAAACCTAAATATTGTGATGTTAAATACAGAACACTGTATCCGGTAGCAGGATATTATGGTGTTGCCAGTGACAAAATGGACACATTTTTTTGATTTTCTGCATATAAATTATATACAGTTATCTTTATTTTGTATTCAAAAATTTAAAAAACAGTGCAATAAAGTGCTTTTCAGTGCTAAAAGCACAGTATAGCAGCTTATTATAGCAAAGCAGTATGAGGTTCACAATTACAGCATCATAGTATAGCAGAGCAGTATGAGGTTCAAAATCACAGCTGTATAATTTTAGTTACAAACTGGAGTTAAGTAAGCTTGAAGTAGTCTGTAATAGACATTTGCTTAGCTCTCACAGAAGCAAGTTGTCTTATCTTGCAATGTAGGAAAAGGCACTTCTGAATATCTGTCTCATCTGCAAGCTCATAAGACTCAAAAAATCTAAGCACAGTGTTTATTGCATCCCTTGCCGTGTTTTGGTGTTCTCTTTGGCTTTCAGTCAGTGGCAGCAGCTACAGCCTCAGGCCACTCGTCTCTGTGGGAAAGGACATCTCCAATGGTTCATCGGGCCATGGGCCGGCACCACAGTGTTGAAAAATGACGAGCAACCTCCTGGTGGGTTGCTTTAGGGTTATCGACAGAAAACTTAACAATCAGGCTCTTCTGAGTCACAGTAAGAGCAAGACGAAATCGCTTTCCACTTGCCGACTCTGCCATCATTTCCCCAGACTGACTGACACGTTCATTCACCAGACAGCGAACTGAAGATCATCAAATGCTTACAGACTTTATAACAAACAGATTTCAATAAAGCTAAATCGCAGCACTAATGACTACCCAGGTGAAAGGGTTTTAAATAAGGGTAGACGGGGGCTGACAGGGTGGACTAAAGTGTGCAGCAAACATAAGCTAATAAAACCAGTTTATGCAGTAATGACTACACAGGTGAAGAGGTTTTAAACAAGGGCTGACAGGGGCTGA
Organism: Neoceratodus forsteri; assembly: GCA_016271365.2. Lineage (NCBI taxonomy): Eukaryota > Metazoa > Chordata > Ceratodontiformes > Ceratodontidae > Neoceratodus > Neoceratodus forsteri. The sequence continues at coordinate 846,246,610 of CM028135.1, read as the reverse complement.
CAGGATGGACTAGTGTGCTCAGCTAACAAAGTGGGCTAAACAATTGATGCACAAATGACTTCACACTACACCCAGCGAGTAAACATTCAGCCATCAGCTATAACGCTGTACCATGCGGGTAATTTATTTGATTGCTTGTTCACGGTACATGGGCTGACAGGGTTGACAACACGCTGTGAATTTTTGATGTGATGGCAATGGCAGAATAAAGAGGGCAATTTCAATTACAATGTGGGCAAGTGGGAAGATTAATGAACGACAGATGGCGGACAGTGAGGGAGGCGGATTACGGAGTGCAATAACATGGACATAAAATCGGGATGGGAGGTAAGAAAGGCGATAACAGAGGGTGGCGGATAATCGAGGGGTGAATAAGTGAGGGAGCACTGTACAAGTATGTGTAAGACTGTATAAAGGAAGAACATAAAAAAAGAGAAGAATATCTAAGAAAGTGAACAAGAATGAAGAAGGAAAGGGAAGAAGAAAAGAAGATATGAAGACAGAAAGAGAGGAGATGAAAAAGGAACGAAAGAGCTAGAAGCAAGATTCCAATGTGAACATATAATAACCCATGGATTAAGTGATGATATGTGTAGATGTGTTTAAATATTTAAAATAGTCCTGCCAGCATTTATTATATAAATTAAGTCAGTCAGAGGCTAAGTGTGACATACAATCAAGGATAGCATATTGAGATAGTTGTTTGAGAATATCCAGGAGAGTGGGAATGATGTTGGATCGCCAATGCATTAGTATAAGGTGTTTAACTTGAAGGAATAGTAGGGTTAACCACCTATTCTGAGAATGGGATATTTTGTATGAATGAGCCTTGAAAATACCAAGTATGCAATGTTTTGGATCTAATGCAAAGGATAGACCAATCACTTTCATTGCAAAGAAATGAATATGACGCCAAAGATTGTGTATGAGAGGACAATGCCATAAAATATATAGCAAATTGCCATTGGGGAGTTACAACGCCAACATTTACTGTTGTTCATTAAGCCCATTTTTTCCAAAATCTCAGGAGTTTTGTACCATAGATGTAGAATTTTGGTTTGTATGAGTGAACTGCGATTATCCTTAAAAGATTTATGGCAGGATAGTCAGCAGTTATGCCATTGTGAATTGCTTATGTTATAATTTAAAAGGGTACTCCATTTATTTTTTGCAATGATAGATTGATCTGGAATTGTATTTCTGATATGATTGTAAATGATACTATTTAATTTAGAGTTTGTTTTGATCCATGTAGAAATAATAGTATCATATATAGATTGATGAGGAATAGTAGGAAGATAAAGGTTCCATGCCGTGCGTAACTGTAAATATTTTCCAGAAATTGTGCTTGGGAAGATTCCATTGTTTCCGCAGGTCAGAAAAGGATTTTAATTTGAGAGTCTGAGGTATAAGTATATCCTTCAAGAAAAAAATGGCCCTGTTTTTCCAATTACAACAAAAAATTGGGTGATTATCAAGAGTGATGTTGCAGTTCCTCCAAACAGGGGCATATATGAGAGGGGTTGGGTTGGATTTAAGGCATTTATGAATTATTTTCCAGTAGTATATGGATGATGCTACAGTAGGGTGAGATTTTAAATTGGGGAGGGAGAGGGTTATAAATGAAGGAAGTGGTGGCATTGCCCAGACATAGAGATGTTTCCATATTGACCCACAATGGTGATTTATTGCTGGGTGTATTGAACCATTTGATAGTTTGGGCAGTGTGGGAGGCCCAAAAATCTGCTTGGAACCAGGGGAGCCTGAAGCCCCCTTTGGACCAATGGGAATGCAGTTTGTTATGACTAAATCTGGAAATGTTGCCTTCCCATTAAAAAATTGCCAATTATATCATTAATTCTGACAAAAAAGAAAGTAGGGAGGGTTAAAGAGATTTTAGAAAATAGATACAGTATTTTGGGAGCTATTGACATCTTGATAGCGGATATTTTCCCATTAAAAGAGAGGTTAAGCAGTTTCCATCTGTTGAGAGTGTTTTTCATATTTTCTCATAACGGGGAAAGATTGGCATCCCATATCTTGTCTAATTTAGAGGTGATCTGTATTCCAAGGTAAGAGATACCTTGAGGGGCCCAACAAAAACCTAATGTTGTATTTATAGAAGGGTTACAAAAATTGTTCAATGGCCTTGTTTATGATTTGTTTAGATTCAGAGCTATCCCAGAAAGTGAAGTAAAGTTGCTAAGTAACTTAATTAAGGGTGGTCCCAAAATTTCAAGATTTTCAAGTAGAATGAGGAGGTCATCAGCATAGGATAGTGAAGTATAGCAGGAATTACCGATAGGGATACCTTGGATCATGGAGGATTGATGAAGAGCAGCTGATAGGGGTTCCAGAGCCAGAATAAAAAGAGTGAGGGATAAGGGGCACCCTTGCCTGGTACCTCTTTCCAGATGAAAGGATGAGGACAGAGTAGAGTTAATAAGAACCTGGGCAGAGTGGAGGGTGTATAGTCATTGAATCTATGTACAAAATTTATTAGTGACACCAAAGTGGGATAGAACACGATACAAATAAGTCCAGTTGAGAGAATCGAATGCCTTTTCAAAGTCAATGGCTATAGCTGCGGCAGGTGATTCAAGAGATTTAGCTTTGTAGATTAAATTAAATAATGAGCGGAGATGATCAGAACCAGTTCTATTTTTGATAAATCCAGCTTGGGAGGTATGGACAAGTTTTGAAATTATTGATTCTAAACGAGTATTTAATATTTTGGCAAAAATGTTCCCATCCATATTAAGTAATGATATCGGTCTGTAACTGGATTGGAGAGAATAATCTTTCTTTTTTTTTTAGTAGGATGATTATACTGGCTTCTGTCATAGTATATAGGAAGTTTACCTTGTGAAGATGCCTCTTTGAAGACCTAAACAGTAAGAGGTATAAGATGTCAGCTAGGGGTTTATAAAAGTCTAGAAAACCTTCACTCCCAGGAGCTTTACCAGATTTAAAGGAATTTAACACTGCTTGTATCACTTTTAGGGAAAAGGGTTCATCTAGCAAAGCCACATCTTGTTGGGAGAGGTGTGGTAACTGTGAATTGTCCAGAAATTTTTGTATATATTCAAGTTGTGGGGGAGTGGGGTGAGAGTATAAGTTTTGGCAGAAGGATTGCATAATATGGTTAATTGAGGGATTATCTGTATGGATTTTGCTTGAAGGATCTTTCAGACTGGCAATATGTCTCTCCATCTGTTGATTTTTGAGCTGATAAGCAAGCATTCCCACATTTATCCCTTGTTCTCAACAATGGTGTTTAAGTCTAAGGAGGGTGAGTTCAGCTTTCCTGGATATTAATTAGTTGATTTTAATTCTAAGTTGAAGAATTTCAAGGTGAAGTTGTGAGTTATTATCTGGATTTTTTGTTTTATAATATTGTGTTTCTTTTTCTTTAAGAGATTTCTCCAAATTGACCAATTGCTATTCCCCTAGTTTTTTCTTGTGTGATGCATAGCTTATAATTTTCCCTCTAACTGTTGCTTTAAGTGTTTCCCAGATGGTACCTTGAGATACATCAGAAGTGTTGTTAAAGGAAAGAAATTCTTGGATTTGGGATCTAATTCAAGGTAAGAAATCGGGCTTTCAATAAGAGTGGGTCTAGATGCCAAGAGGGGATTTAGATGGGGCAGGTCCCAGATAAGATGTAATTTTATAGGAGAATGGTCTGATATAGTAATCGGAGAATAGTTGTGTCAATATTTTTTCAGTGATGAATGGGGAAGAAAACCAGTAGTCAATTCTGCTATAAGATTTTAGAAGCAATGAGTAAAAAGTATAGTCACGCTGTCTAGGATGGTGTAGCCTCCAAATGTCGGTGAGACCGAAGTCTTTCATTAGCATTGAGAGTTCAGAAATACTTCTGGGCTGGGAATCACATGAAGAGTTACTTCTGTCTAAATGTGCTTCCAAAGCTACATTGAAATCCCCACCTACAAGTATAGGAGAATTGTTAAAGTTACTGTTCATAATTTGTTGGGCCATATTATGAAAGAATTCAGGTGAATCAGAGTTAGGGGCATAAACGCTGACAAACATAAGGGGTCTGCAGGGGTATTTAAGTGGGCTATAATCCGTCTGCCATCTGAATCAGAGGTGGATTTGATAAGAGTCCAGTTAAGGGATTTATGTAATAGACTAGCAACCCCCTGTTTTTTAGAAGTTGACCCACTCCCTTCTGAGTCTGTTGACATCCTCTATTAAAAGTTTTGTTTCTTGTAAGAAAGCAATATGAGTTTTATGCTTTTTGAGGTAAGAAAGTATTTGTTTTTATTTACAAGGTGAATTGAGTCCCTTAACATTCCATGAATGTAGAATTAGAGCATTCATGTTAGTGGGGAGATGAGTATGAAAACACAAATAGGAAGTAAGGGCTCATACGAAAGGGGTAGAGGATGTTACAGACTCAGAAGGGAGAAGCTAACTACGATCAAATGCATGCAGGATATTTAGTTTGTGGAAATACTTAAATCCTGGGTGAATGTTTCACTGGGTCTCACAAGGAAGAGAGGTAGTAAAGAGAATACAGAAGACATATATACAGTTACTAAACAAAACATGTAGGAAAATGGCTGGGAATCGGGTGATAACCACACTGTAATCACCTCGAGTGGTTGCTAGGGCAACATGGTAAACCTCGAGAGTGCAGCTTGAGAGGTTTACTGTAGCCCTAGCAACCACGAGAGGTGATTTCAGCGTGGTTGTCACCTGATCCCCAGCCATCATCTTTTATAGTGTATGGTTAGAAAAACACTGTTTGCATTCTATGTGTGAGAATTATGGAACTCTGGTGCATTCTTTTTCTTATGCCACTGTTTGGAAGTTCCAAAGTGTGGTTAACAACTTTTAAAATTCTAAACAGTGCATAACAAAGCTGTGTGACTGCTGATTATGGTGGTTAATAGGCACTTACCATACATTATATGCATGTTATACTAACACACTATGAAGTCTTTAGGTAATATAGCAAGATATGAGTCGGTGAAATTGCCAAGACTCTCTCGCTATACTACAGAGCATGTAAATAGTAAGTAAATCTTGGGAGAAAATTATCTAAAACCCAAGATAAAAACTGTAAACAATTATTTCTATCAAGTTATATCTGTGACTAGAACTAAAGTGAACATAATAATTCCCTGGGGGGGGAGCCATGAACATGTTACCATATATGAAAAGGGGATTTCAGAAAGTATATGCAATCCCAGACATAATAATACATCTTAAACATAAGTTAGACTGGAAAAAGAACCAAGCTGAAACACTATTACGGCAATACAAACACTATGCCATCATGGTTGGCTAAGTCCTAAAATTATAAGAACAGCTGTACTTGTGCCATCTACTATGTACTTACTCACTTAATCATAATGCTTAGACACAGAAGCATTTATGTAGGAGGAGTGTTCAGGTAAAATGGAGCAAAAAGGGTCCAAATAGTGTAAGGATTTATGGGGTGTCGAGGCATTACAAGATCCAAATTGTATAGGGGGGTTATCTGGTGAAAACCTTGTATTGAACAGGAATACATAGTCATTCTGGTAATACTGTATGACATTTATAAGAGTTGAGTTTGTTCAGTCTTTGAGGGGCTGCATATATTATTGATAAGTACTAGGTATTTAATAGTAGCACAGACCAAAATATCATCCCTAGGGAAGGAGTTGCTTTAACATAGTGAGATTTCAAGACCTGGAGAGGGTCAAGTGAGCTCAGCTATAAGATTACAACACAGGCTTAAAGAGCCATATCATAAGGGCTTCGAGTCAGACTGTGCTGTCTATTACTGATTGCAGCACATTGAGTAAAATAATAAAGATGAGACACCTCAAAAATAGCTTGCAATGCCTAATTGTATGGTAAAACTCAAGACTAAGTGATAGATTAATAAAATAGTACAAGAAGTTGGTATACCATGGTTAAAGAAAAGGGGATTTAAAAGTTAGATAAAGGCAGGTTGGAGTGGGAAAGAGACTAGAGAAAAATATTAAAGTGTTAAATGTTAGTCTGAGATGTAGTAGTGGATGAAGGGAATAACAGTTGAGGACCTCATTAATATAACTCCAAGATACTGTAAATGTATAGGCCTAGATATTCAAAAGAGTTGAGCCATGCACAATAGGGTTGCGCCTTCGCAAGTCCAAAAATGTGCCATTCTGTGATATTCAGCAGGAGGCAGTTGCGCCCCCCAAATCACGCTGAGCAACAGTGCAATGATAATGAATGCATGCGCAACTGAAGGGGGAGGAACCATGCATAAATGGCGCAGTGCGATATTCAACAACATGTGCTATGTGCAATAGGGGAGCCAGCGGAAGTTGCGCCATAGCGGAAATGAGCCAAAATAAAAGGGAGCAAGGGAGAGGCGCAAGAACGCTACAGGGAAGCCACATGAGGGCAAAATCCAGCAGGAAACACTGGGCAGCAGGGACACACAGGGCAGGCCAGGAAAGGGCACCTGGAAGCAACAGGAACAGGGGAAGGGGTGGGGAGCCACAGTGCAGAAGGGGGAAGTACACCACACAGCAGTGAGGCCAAGCGCAGGCAGGTGTTCAGTGCAGGAAGAAGCAGCCAGGACAGCGGGGAATACAGAAACAGCTGCGGGGTGAACACAAGCCAGGGACATGGCCAGTGCCACCATCCAGATGGAGGCCGTAATGAGGGATGAGAAGGTGGGCAGCAGGGGGGTGCGGCTGTGGAAGGGCCCTTTGGCGGTATGCCCCCAACAGGCAGTACCAAGCCCACACCAGCTTCAGCTGTACAGTGATACTGAGATTGTGGGCCGGTACCACCTGAATCAGACAATTCTGAGGTGGCTCTGTGAGCTGTGCAGTGATGTGATGCAGGCACCCACATGATGGAGCCATGCCCTGTCAGTGGAGATGAAAGTGACAGCTTGCATGTGCTTGCTCACCACGGGTACCTTCCAGAGACCAACTGGGGACACCACAGGCATAACCCAGTCGGCCAAGTCACGCCACCTCACCCAATTCCTCAGCGCACTGCTGCCACATGCTGCAGAGTACATCCATTTCCCCAACACACCAGCGGAGAGCACAGCAAACATACAAGAGTTCCACGGGGTAGCACGTATGCCTGGCATGCTAGGGGCAATAGACTGCACCCATGTGGCCATCCGCACATCACCTCTTCCTGAGGGGGCTGCATATATAAATCACAAGGGCTATGCCAGCATCAACTGCCAGGTGGTGTGCGATGCCAGGGGGTGCATAATCAATGTCTTTGCCATGCACCCTGGGGAGGACATGATGCCTTCATCTGACACCAGTCAGCACTGTGTCACAGATTCGAGAGTGTGGATATCCCCACTGGCCACCTAGTGGGTGAGTATGCAAACCACATGGACAATCATAGGGCCTGGGAGGCATGGTCAGAAGTGACATGGGTACTGTCCTACATGGCCCGGGGCAGGGCGATGCTGATCACCAAACTAACCTCCACCCTCTACACACAGGTGACAGTGAATATCCACTCTGTCCCTGGCTGCTCATACCGTACCGGCAGCCCGCGACCCCATCGCAGCAACGCTACAATGAGGCACACGCCACCACATGTAATGTCATTGAGTGGGTGTTTGGAATGCTGAAGGCACATTTCCGTTGCCTGGATACCTCCGGAGGTGCCCTACAATACAGCCCCTCAAAGGCCTGTGGGCTATTCCTGGCCTGTTGCATCCTGCACAACATGGCCAACGAATGTGGGATAGCTGTACAGGTCAAAGAGGGGGACAGTGATGGGGACGATGAGGACACCGGTGACAATGGTGATGGGCAGCCCCCGCTTGGCTGACGGGACCCCTGACTGCTCCGGCTGGCACAGCTGCACCGGGACACCATCGCGGAGGAGCACTTCAGCCAACCCAGGTAAGTCATGGGGCCATGTGCAACCAACAGTGGCTAAGACACAAGCCACAAACACGCATGGACATACACCAGGGGTGCATTCTGTCAAGGGAAGTGGCCGGGCATGGAACCACACACACAACCAAGGATGGGTGAGGTCTAACAAGCCACATGGACGGATACACACACACACACAAAACGCACTACACATGCACAAAGGGTAGGAGGTACACCGACCCAGAACACCACCCCTAGCCACACACATGTCCACAGACCACCACGCCCACTGCCTGTCCTTGTATGTGTGTGTGTCAGATGCTGAGCACCATTGCACATTGGTGTATAGCGCAATGCAGGCATCATCATGCACACGCAACTGTGGACAGCAGCCAGGAGGGTGTGCAGATGGACTGTGTGTTCGCGTGCAGGGCCGAGTACCCACCCGTGCAATGCCCGCTGAATGACACAATGCACACAGGGCAGCACCAGACAGTAGCTGCGTTGGGAGACAGGTCAGTCACGCGCCACAGTGCCCTGGCTGCCACGGATGCATGGACGGCCCTACCAAGACCTGCCAGCACTGACAGGCTGACCACTGGCCTCATGGGGTGGCACCGATGGTTCCCCAGGGGTTCCACTGCATGAACGCGACTGTGCTCACGCAGGAGTCTGCAGCACACCAAACATGCCTGCGCCAGGTGTGCTTGGGATACCCACAGCTGAAAACAGTGTCTACAAGGAGGGTGTCGCACAACACTGGGAATGGTGGGGTGGACAGTGCACTGCGTGGTGTCTGCGACACATGGGCACATGACTGTGTGCCCATTGGGGCCATGACAGCAGTGAATGCCTGTGTCTGCCTGTCAATGGCAGCGGTCACATCCTCCCGCAACTGGTCCATCCCTGCCAGGATCAGAGTGGTGTCTCTGCTGCGATGCTTCTCTGCCCTCTCCAGAGCCGCACGCAGTGCATCCACCGACGTCGCAAGCCACATCTGCTGGTTGACTGATGCTTGCAGTATGCGGGTGTGCTCATCCAAGAGGTCATCTGCCTCCTTGGCATCCTGTCCCTCAGGGTGTGCGCGGCCCTGATGCCCAGCACCCCTTGAGGGTGGGCGCTGCACACCAGGACCAGGTCTGGGCATGTCCACAGGCGGTGCACTGATGCCGCCCCTGACCCTGTACCCCAAGCCCATTGGCTGACTGCTGATGCTGCCCTCCAGCTGCCGCTCACCAGGGCTCACTGGTGTCACTACAGTGGCCGCAACAGTCCACTGTCCTGACACACACCAGTGCTGCCCCACTGGTGCTGACAGGCACAGGCTGGGACTGTGATGACATGCAGGCCTCCACGGCAGCACCACCCACAGCCATGGCCATGATGTTATCTGCTGTGCGCCATCCCGTGGGACACACGTGTCACTGCCCATGCCTTGATGACATCATCATGGGTGACGGACCTGGCACCAGCCCGAGTCACAGCATGCCGGCATCCGTGGACGCTGGCATGCAGGGACACGGGCAGGGCCTCCTGCACCTGTTCCAACAACATCAGTCTGGACAGCCAGGCGGGCCCACTGTCGCACTGAGACACGTATACCTGTAGAGGTGGATGGGCCCTCCTCCATCTCCATCTGACTGTCCTCAGTGGCCAGACCCACCACCACTGACCCATGCAGATGCTCAGGATCTGTAAGGGAAAACAAAGTTGCGTTACTGCATGTGACCTACCCTGCCCCCTCCAATAGACAGACCATGACCTACCATGCAGTGACGGGCTACTACCCATCTGGAAGCCACCACCTGGAACACCCTCAATGGTGCAACGTTGCATGCTTCCAGCAACCCTCTCCTCCTGTGGGGTCAGGTGTAGCACCTCTGGCTGTCCCCCACCTGTCGCAGCTGGTGCTGCCCTGATGGCAGCCACCTTCTCCTTTATCCTCCTCCTGCCTGTGCCCATCTTATTCTTGCACTCCTGCATGGAGCACTGGTGGCTGCCATGCAGGTTCACTGCACGTGCCACCTCCTCCCATGCAGCAGCATGTGCCTGTGGTATTCTCTGCCATCTGCTGAGAAGCAGCTCCTGATCCAGGTAGGCCTCAAACAGGGCATCCGTCTCAGCCTTGGTGAAATTAGGCCTCCTCCTCCTTCCACTACTGTGTTCCTCCTCTCCCACAACTCACTCGGTAATTATTTAGCCTGTGAGAATGAAAGTTGTTACCTGTGTGCAGTCCCATGCATGTCCCAGAATCCACAGTCCACACTCCCAAACAGCATGCAACTCATCAATAGACTGCAGTAACCGACTATGGCCAATGCAGCCCAATGTCACACTTTTATAGCGCAACCCATGCAAATGAGGCGAGGCGCAACTTTAAGTGGATGCAAATTGCAGTGCTGCACCATTAAAGGGCTGATTAGCTGATTTGCATATGATGACTGAATATCACGCTGTTGTGCTTTGCGCAATTGTGTTGAACGTGCTGAGCCAAGGGCGCAGTTCTGTGACATGCACAGTACACACCTCACTGCGCATGCCCGGGTTACTGACACAGGCGTCTGCCACACTGCTGATGTGCTGTATGTAGGAGGCAATGCAGGGCATGGCCACCATTGTGCCAGTGGTGCTACAGTGATGTTCACCTATATGGCTCTGTGGCACTGGGCCATCATAGGCGCACTGGGGCAACAGCATGGTAGGCCGCTACTGGAAGTAGCACACAGGCATCCAATTGCACTACATGCATTGGGTTCCAATGGTGCTGTGCCTGTCCATGTGCCACAGACCCTTGACCCTGTGTCTGACCTTTGCCCCCTAGGTGCCATGCGTCAGGCATGGGTGCACCACTATCGTGCTGTTTGGTGACAATGCAATAGGGAATGGCAGCTCTGTACCGCGCAGCATCTGCACGTGGTGGAGCCGTGCTACAGAGCACCATTTTGAGCCAACTGAGCAAGTGAGATGGTGCGGAGGAGGGCTGCCCAGTGGACCCAAATTGAACTGGCCAACCTGGTGGCCATTGTAGAGCCACTTTATGGCCCACTGTTTGGGGAGGCACCCCTGAACAGGTCCAGGAGCCAGGTGTGGGAGGAGGTGGCCAATGCCCTGGAGGAGGCCACAGGAAGGGGGCGGATGGCGGAGCAGTGCCGCCATAAGTATGGTGACCTGAGCAGGAGGGAACCAGACCTGCTTGCCCACCTGCGGGCACGTGTCAGGAGAGGCACGGTGCCATGGCCAGGTAGGTGTTACATCCATACACTTTTATCTTCCATATGGGTATCAGGGTTGTATGTATCCAGAACATGGGGAGGGACCGTCCAGTGTTGGCTGTGGTGGTGTTATCAGGGTGTGGGGTGGGTGGGTCTGGCTGGGTAGGGTGCACACATATGGGGCAGGGGAATTTGCTACAGGATTGTACTGATGTTCCTTTCTCCATGTTTGCACCACAGGGCCGGAGGGAGGCATCTGGCCAGGGAGATGCGGCGCCAGCAGGACAACAGGGCGGTGAGGAGGGTGATGGTCCACAGCACCCGAGGGACCGCCTGATGATGTTGTGCCATATCTCCATGATTACTATTGCATGCTGTGTAACAGGGTGGGCAGGAGCATGGCCCCCATCCATTGACACCACTGCCATGCATGTAACTTGTTACAGTCAGCACTGTCCAGTGGCACTGCATGTCTGGGAGTGCATCGATGGTGGTCCATGCGTGCACCGGGAACATGGCTGTGCCACTGCCTTCGCACCACATAGAGATGTCACTAAACGGCCACGGTGGTGCTGTGTATGACGTGGCCGGTGGGTGTGTGCAGTGGTCCACGTGGCTTTATGTGCCTGGGTGGGCAGGTCTTGTGGACATGATCACTGTGGGTGGTCACACACCATCACAGAGGCATGTCCCATGGCCATATGCCATGCACAGTGGGTGGGCTGTATGGGGCTGTGCATTCACACCTACTGACTGTGCTCCCTTGTCCTAGGTGTCCACCAGCTGCAGGAGATAAGGGAGGCATTGTAGGAGATCCTCAATGTGGGCCGGGCATCGTTGGAGATCCTGCAAAGGATTGACCGCTTGGGGTCCTGAGAAGAAGCACCGGAGGCAGAGCAGCCGAGTGGGCCCCATTGATTATCCCTCTGCCCCTGATATCCCTACCCCTGGACCCACCCTCACACCCCTCCTTTCCTGTCCCATTTGTTCACCCCTGCCCTTACCCACCCTCACCTTGTTTGTGGCCTCCCCAACATTTGTACATAGTTTTGTAAATAGTTCATTTTGATATGTTTTGAATACAAATCTTTTGATATGAATGCTGTGGTGGTCTCTGATTTGCAGTGGGCTATAGGTGCTCAGCTGCAGTGGTGTGCATGGCATCGGGTGGTGCAGTCATGGGCATGTGTGTGTGTGTGTCCGTGGGGAGGTGACTATGGTGTGGAAGTAGCTATCAGTCAGTGTCTGTGGTGTGTGTGTTGTGCCCTGTGCACTGGATGACTGTGTGCAGTGGTCCACGGTGCATGTTCTGTGTCCATGGTGCCCCTGTCAGCCCATCCATGGCCTGAGCAGCTGACACCCTTGCATGTCTGTGGTGGCTGTCCATGCAGGGCAGCCATTGTACCCGTCACAATGCTGGGTTGCCTCTTGTCACTGGTGTGGTGCATGTCTGCCTTGGGTGACACTGTGGCCTCCGCAGTTGTTGTCCCACCTCCATGCAGCGGCTTGTGTGTGTTACAGGGGATGTGCACCACTGTCTGTGACTTGTGCTCCGGGCAAATGATGGTGGCGTACAGGTCCACAGTGCCTGCGCAGGGTGGCTGGCACTCCTGTGCCATGGAGGACTGCAGGCTGTGTGTACATGGTATCCATGGGCCCACGCTGGGGGCTTGGCTGCCCCGCTACTGTGTCCCTGTGTTGTTGTGCCCTTGGGTATGGGTGGGTGTTTGTCCATGCACTGTGTGGCATCCGGTGTGGTGCATGCTTTCACGCACCACTGTGAATGTCTGCGCTTTCTGTTGTGGCCAGGGCTGGGTCGGGGTGTGTCCTTGGGAGGGTGTGCAGGGTGCTGTACCACTGATGGTGGTGTCCGGGGCATGCCCTGTCCCACGTGGGATACCTTGTGTGCCGTCGCATGGTCAGTCTCTCAGCTGTACCTCGGGGGGCTGTGCGTGGTGCACTTTGTATGCCATTGTTGCATCGCTGTGTGCTGCCACCCGCTGATGGGTGCTCGTGGTGGGGCTGCCTTGCATGGTTCTGTGCTGCACTGGGTTGCATTGTCACAGTAGGGGTGGTGGCATGCATGGGGTTTCCTGCAGTGGTGGATGCTGCTCCTGGGCAGGGTGTCTAGGGGTCACGGTGCAGGGTGTGGTCTGCATTGGGGGGATGGTGTGGCATGGGGTGGTCGGCCCTCCTTGTGTGCCGGTCACAGCTTGCCAGGGGGTGTGATGGGGCACCATGGCATGACTGTGGGTTGGTTGCTTGTCTCCATGGACCAGTGATTATTCCAGCCCTCCCCCAGTTATGCAGTGCATGGGGTGTAGGGGGGTGATGTCTGTCCTGCTGTGTGTTCCTCTGCCCATCTGTTGCATGGGTGGTGGGCCCCTACATCCTTGGTTGTGCAGTTGCATTGCTGCACTGCTGTTGGAGGGCGTCCCTGGTTGTGCTATGGCACCTCTGGACTGCTCAGCTGAACATCCTTTGTTGCGCTATGGTGCATCAGATCTGCTCAGCTTCCCCTCCCTAGTTGCACTATGGTGCAGGTGGTGCGATATTCAGTCCGTGGCTGTAGGCGCAGGTTGGCCAGCTCAGTTTTTGAATATCACGCCTCTTGCGCATGGGCGCAATGGACTTGCACTTGCTCCTGCTATTGCGCACTTTTTGGATGCAGTTTGAATATCTGGGCCATAATGTTTATATATGATAACAAATGTGTGGGGTGATGTTGGATCACAAATTAGTTAAGCAGTCAACCCCACTTAATGGTTATATGAGAAGGACATACTGATAAAAAAGATGGTAGACACCTCTAAATGGATATAGAAAATCATTGAGTACATATGAATTAGTCTAACATTATATAAGAACTGTCCCTTTAAAAGAATAAAATAGCCCAACATTAGGGATACTCAAAACCTGACATTTTGAGTAATATATGCAAAAATAACTGGATGTATAATGTTGCAGACATTACATTGAGATAGAAAACTCTAAGACTGTTACAATGAGATGCCTAAATAATATGACATGCTATTAAACCAAAAGCCTGTAACCACGATGTATAGCTTATCGCTTTCCAAACCAGCTGGGTGTGATAGTATGCACACACAAGGAATGTGATGCACAGTTGCAGGGCAGACAAATTCTGATAGTGATCAGAAAGCTGTGGTTAATTAGGCACGAACCTCAAGAGGTACAAATATATACACATGCCCAGGCATCATTTATATGTTCGATTTGTTTTGAGCTTCCCCTTCTATTTCTTTTTAGGAGGCTCTGCCAATTTGAAAGGGGAGCTGGTCACCAATTCAGCCCAACAGGAATCGGGAGACCTGCTGCCCTGTAAAGCATCTCCATGGTCATTGCCAACAGGATCCACAGCTGATTCTGGGAGGTCTTCCTGAGACGAGTTTAAGTCCTCTTGTAGTAAAGAAAACTTATTGGAGAGGGTTAGGGGTGTAGTGAAGCCAACATGTTGCTCGTGCTGAGAGGTAGGCCTAGAAGGAGTAGCATCTGCACAACAGGCATGTTTAGAAGAAGGTGGATTCAAGTTCTTTTTGTCTAGCAAGTGGGCTGAGATTCGGGCAGGAGGTGCTGCATCAGCCTGGAGATACGGGTTTCTCACTGCATTCATGATTTGAAGCCGTAATATGGGAGTGCCGGTCTGATTGGGAAGTTGCAGAGACAGTGGGAGAAGGGGTCACATCAGTATTTCCAAACGGGGCAGTTGGAGGCTGGGGCTCACCAAGAAATGCAGCCAAGGCTTCGGAATGTTGAAAGCTTTGGTTGAGTCACCCAGAAACAGGTGCATAATGGCATGATAGCGCAGAGCAAATTTGATCCCTCGTTGGTGTAGGGTAGTTTTAATAGGACTGAAGGCTCTGTGTTTATCAGAGAGTTCCTTAGAAAAGTCTCTAAAAATAGAAATTCTATAATCTTGCCAAGTAAGCATTCCCAATTGTTTTGCTCTATTGATAATCAGTTCAGTGTGGGCATAGATTAAGAATCTTGCAATAATAGGCCTAGGTTTCTGATCTGGACCAGGCCTCCAGCTTAAAGTATGGTGTGATCTCTCAATAGTAAGGTCTTGACCAGGTGGGAGTTTGAACAGGGCTGGCAGCACATGTAATAGAAACACACTAGTGTCTCTGAGTTCTGCACCTTCGGAAAACCCAAAAATCTCAGGTTATTGCATCTGTTTCTATTTTCAATGTCATTGATTTTATCTTGTAGGCTTCTGATAACTCTGTCTTGCTCTCTGATGGTGGCTTGCTGGATGTTAACAGAACTTCCATTTTGAGCAACTTTAACTCCAGCATCATTGATTTTTTGGTCTAACACTTGCATGTTAGTGATGTTCTGTTGAGATGTTATTTTTAAGTCATTAACTTCACAGATGAGCTGTTGAAACATAGTTTCCACTCTGCTAGTGGAGCTGTTTTGCAGGAGTTGCTCAGCCATTGTGGTAGGCCTTCACAGAGAAGCAGTATAAATGCAGAACAATTATAGCTATAGCGTTATGATATAGAGAAAGTAATTTATCAGAGTTGAGCTATGATGTTAGTAAAATTATATTTCACTTGCTGGTAAATGCTAACAATCTGGGATCAGGAGGATGGATGATGATAGATGGTAGTCCCAGGAGAAAGCAGAATTAAGCAGCCATCATCAGCACAGCAAGGCCACCCCTTAGGCTGATTATGAAATCTATTGTAGATGAACTACAAGGCAAGTGAGAATTTAATGAATTGTCTATGTAATGTGTATATAGGTTTAAATCTTTCAGTTGTTAGATCTGGAGGACAAATAGTTAACTGATTATTTACTGATTTTGTTTAGATATTAAATTGAAATTAAGAAGAAGCAGAGTGCTGGTTACAAAAAGAATTAATGGGTGAGCTGAATCTGGTGTTTGATTCCCTGGAATGAATTTTTATAATTTTTACAATTTATTAAGTGATATATACTACGGCCCAAATATTCAGAGTAGTTGCACATGGCGCAACTCAGTTGCACCGGCACAAGTGCAAATTTGAGCCAAGAAGCCATATTCAGCATGCGCTATTGTGCAGCACAAAATTCTTTCACGCCAATGAGCAACTATAATGAATGCAGGTGCAAGTGCAGGGGGCATTCCCATGTATACCCAGTGCAGTGGCATATTCAACCGTGAAACCATGGCGCAAGTGTGGAGAAAATCGAAGTTACTCCGAGCAGACTTGTTCCTGTAAATAAAGGGTGAAAACACACAAACCGCACTTGCACCAGAGGTGAAAGAGAGAGGGAGGGAGTGGGAGACAGAGACAGACAGACAGACAGACAGACAGACAGACAGACAGAGAGAGAGACAGACAGACAGACCAAGGCAGACGCAGGGGGAGAGGGACAGAGGTGGCATTGGAGAGGGAGAGAGGGCCAGAGAGAGAGAGAGAGATAGACACACACATACACACACTGACAGGCAGTGCACCAGGGTGGCACACAGCCAGCAGGAGCCAACTGCACAGGGGGACATTGGACAACAAGAGCCATGGACAGTGCGCCCTTCATGATGGAGGCCATAATTAGGGGTGTGAGGGGGCTGGAGGAACAGCGATGTGGCCAAGGAAGGGCCCGTTGGCAGTATGCCTGACACAGGTGGTACCGTACCCACATCACCTTTGAAAATTTCAGAAACACGGAGATTGTGGGCTATTACCACCTGAACAGGGCCATTCTGAGGCAGCTCTGTGAACTGTACAGTGAGGAGGCTGCCACCAACTCTTCCTACGGCATTAGCATTGGTGCATCCACTGGCCCTCCTCTGGGGGCAGTCCAGGCTGCACGAATGGCTGCACCTTCCCTTTAATGCACCTTTTGTCCATCCTCATCTTCTTCCTGCATTCCTGTGCCAACCGCTGGTGGCTGCCATGCTGGTTGATGTATGCTGCCACCTCCTCCCATGCACCAGCCCTGGACTGTGGTGTACCCATGGCACCACTCAACAGGGGCTTCCTGTCCAAGTAGACCTTGAACAGGGCATCTGTCTTGGTCTTTGTGAAATGGGGCCTTGCTTCCATGCAGGCCCATGCTCCTCACCCTCCTCATGATCTGACATGTCTCTGCCTGTGGACATGGACAGCACAGTGTGTCAGTGGCAGCATTTCCCTGTTCTGTCCCACCTGCCATACTGTCTGCTCCCAGTGAGCTGCAGTGGCATGCACAATTTACCTTGAAAGGATGCAATACCGGTCCATTGGCTGTGCTGTTCCGTGGTGCTTATAAGATGCAAACATGCAAATGAGGTTTAGCGCTGGCAGTATTGAATTGCTAATGCACCCAGTGTGCTACACATTGGCTGATGAACTCATTTGCATGTGGTGTCTGACTATCATGATATTGCGCTGTGTGCAATGGGACTGAACTGGAGCAAGTTGCAGTGCAATGCACATGCATGCCTGCAGTGCGCATGCACATCATGGTATTATGGTGTCAGTCGTGTACCATGCACTGAGAGCATGATGCAGTGGCATGGCGCATGATGCACCTGGCATACTACGTGCATGGTCATGCATGGTATACTGTGCCCTATTGCGCATGTGCACACTGCACAATGGCAGGTGACTCCTGACCCCTGGGGCAGACCTCTGACCCTTGGGGGAGACCTCTGACGCTGTGACCCCACTTAGCCATGCCCACTCCATGCATCTCTGGCACTGTGCAATGGCAGGCACTGCTCATGTTCCACTGCATAGTGCATCAGGTGCATGTTGTGACATGTGCATCTCCTGCTGCCATTTTCTTCCCAGAGATTGCAGTAGATAACATGGGACAGGGATGGGTACAGCATGCCCCAAACTTGTCACAGGTGGAGCTGGTAAACCTGGTGGCCTGTATTGAGCCCCACCCCCCAACTCTTGACAGGCGCCCCTGCAGCAGGCCAGAGTCACTGTTTGGCAGGGGATTGCTGCCAGGCTGCATCAGAGGAGTAGGAGTGGCCAGAACAGGGAGCAATATCACCATCGGTAAGGGGACCTCATGCAGTGGGACACACAGCATCTTAAGAGGCTACAGGCATAGGTTAGGCAGGGGCTGTGCCACAGCCAGGTAAGTCATCCCATGTTGCTTGGTGCCCTGGTGCTGTACTGTGGTGTTGACTAGGCTGCCTGGCATGCCCTGCAGAGGGGTACATTGTCATCATGCACACTGCAGGTGGCATTGCCAGCCGCCGATTATGTTATGATGCAGCCATGCGGGATGTGTCGGGCAGGGGCACACCCTGCACAGGGGTGGGGGTGGTGGGCAGCTGCTGTGGTTGATTCCTGATGTGTACATGTCTTCTTTCCATTCCCAGGGCCTGAGGATTGTCACCCAGCAGGCCGCGGCGGGCCAACGTGGAGTGGGACCGCACCAGTGGGGCCGCACAGGGCAGGTAGGCACTGTCATGGTCCTTCGCACTGTCCATGGGGGGGTGGCGGGAGAGTGGATGTGGGCTTGACCACCTGTGCAATGTGCCATGGCAGCTGTGTGTGTCACACTGTGCATGGTGCATGCCTCTGTGGTGCATCCACTGGACATGTGTGCCAGCTGTTGGTGGGGTGGGTGTGCATCCAGCTGCCACTGTTGTTGGTGTTGTGCTTCTGGTACACTGTGCCATATGACTGTCATTGCACAGTCTGGTGGCCATTGTGCAGCGGGGACCACCTCTGTACAATGTCATGGTGCGCTGAGTTGCTGGCAGGCATTGGCCCACCCACCTGCGGGTGGTCAGTACGAGCCCTACAGGGGAGTGTACTCCCACTGCCCATTGTGCACTGTGGGTGGGCATGGTTCATTGGGACATTGCTCTGATCACCTGTCCTGTTTCTTATTATAGTTGTCCAGCGGTGGAGACCTAGGCGGACATTATGCAGACGACTGCTCCGGCAGTTAATCCTCATCTGCGGGTGGTCAGTATGGGCCCTCCAGGGGAGTGTATTCCCACTACCCATTGTGCACTGTGGGTGGGCATGGTTCCTTGGGACATTGATCTGATCACCTGTCCTGTTTCTTGTTATAGTTGTCCAGTGGCAGAGACCTAGGCGGACATTATGCGGATGACTGCTCCGGCAGTTAATCCTCATCACCTCCACGACGATGGAGGTGGTGTTCCAGATTAGGCACCTGCTGTTGGCAGAGAGGAGGCAGCGACTATGCCAAGGGGTAGCAGGATGTAGCCACCGATAGTTTGGACCCAGCTTTCACCTGTTTCCCCTGCTGTACTCCCCCTACAGTTCCCCTTCCCACTGTACAGTCCCTGTTCCCTTTCCCCTTCCCCTTCCCTTGCTTTACCTACCCTTTCCCAGCCCCTTGATTTTGTAAATGTTTTTTTTCTTTAATATATATTTTTTGACTTACCTGCCTGTGTCAGTGTCTGCTTTGCAGGTGGCGTGAAGAGCCATCTGCAGTGGCCCAGTGTCTGTCAGTGTGGTGTACATGTGTAGGGGGCACATGTTATGCTTCTGTGGTTCACTGCTGTGTGCTGTGGTCAGTCCCACTGTAGTGGTGTCCTTTCCCTCAGTTAGTTGCTGTGCCTTGGGGTGCCCATGGGGTGGCTGTCAGGGGTGTGGCGAGTGTGTGCGTGGTGGTGGCACACGGCCATGGTCATTGGTCGGGTACTGGCTGCACACTGTGTTGGGACCCCTGCTTGGTGTTGTGCAGCCTGCCTCATGTGGTCTGCCATGCTACCTGCCTCCTTGCATGTTCAGTGCCTCCTGTGTGGGCTTCCTGAGTGCCTGTGTGGCATGTGTGTGCCTGGCTGCATGGTCCTGGGTGTGGCCTGCTATGGTCTGGAAGGGGGGGCATGGCCAGCAGCCTACAGGGGGGCTGCCTTGGTAGCCCTCCATTGGCCACTGGCACCTCCTGTTGCCTGTTATCTGTGCCACTGTTGTGTTCTGGAGACAGGTGCCTGGGTGCCTGTGTGTGCCCTGCTGGTGGAAGCATCCTGTGGCCTGTCACTGCTTCCCTGGCTCTGTCCCTGGGTCTGTTCTCTGTGCCATGCCCCCCCCCATTGCTCTGCTGCTTTGCTCCCAGAGTTGCGCTGGAGCATCTCTTTCTGCACCATGGAGCAATTCTGTTTGCACCATGGTACACCTCTGTTTGTGCCATGGTGCAACTCTGCCATATTCAGCCAGGTTGCACTGGTGCAGTTTGGCCTGCACAACCTCTGAATATGGCTCCTGGTGTGCCATGGTGCATCGGATTTGTGCTGCGCTAGCCTTTGGCACATTTCTAAATATCTGGGCCTTACAGAATTAATCTTTTTGATTTAAGTGATATAGTTCAGCACTGATGAAGGATGATATCCAAAATGTTTGCTTTTTTTTATGTGTGCTGTATCTACAAACAAGTAAAATATAACTCTATTTAAACACTTACTGGGTAAGTGGGCCTTATTTATTTACTACAAAATTTGATGACTAGAAAGGTGCATTGAGCCAAGGTGTATTACCAGGTGTGATCCTGAGGGAAGGAAACTGCAAATCATGCAATTTCAAATCTACAAATCCATGATTATATGACCTTTAGTGTTGAGTAGAGATGTTGCAAAGTTTAAATCCATGATGAAGTTCCCAGAAGTCACCAAATTCACCCTATGAAAACTTCCGGAATGACCTCTCTGGTGTTAAAACATCATCAGGAAACTTTGCCAGTTAACTTCTACTTTTTTTAGTAACTTTGAATGTAATTGTCTTAATCTGGTGCCAAAACTTCACCGGTTAACTTCAAAGGCAACTTTGACTTTGTTAGTAACTTCGAAGTTAATGAAAAACATGGTTTGTCACATGATTCACTTACTGAATGTCACATGGGTGACTCCAGGCGGGCAGGAAGTGAATGTTTCACTTTCATTTCAGCTTGTAGCTAAATGAAAGTGGAGACGGAGAACAGTGATTTTTTCCTAAATGCAGGTGTGTCGCAGGGGAGATAATGATCACCTAGGTTAAATTGCTGTCTGGAGAACAGTGATTTTTTCCTAAGTACAGTTGTGCACGCGAGGACACAATCACTCGGCTTAAATCGCTGTCTGGAGAACAGTGATTTTTTTCCTAAATACAGGTGTGTACACAGTCACACAACAATCACTTTGGTTAAATCACTGTTTGGAGAACAGTGATTTTTTTCCTAAATACAGTTGTGCATGCAAGGACACAACAATCACTCAGCTTAAATCGCTGCCTGAAGAATAGTGATTTTTTTCCTAAATACAGTTGCGCACACAGGGACACAACAATCACTCAGCTTAAATCGCTGTCTGGAGAACAGTGAGTTTTTGTCCTAAATACAGTTGTGCATGCAGTCACACAAAAATAATTTGGGTCAAATCACAGTCAGGAGGACCGTCATTTTTTTCTTAGGAAAAGACAGGGCACTTGCTAAATGATTTTATTCTGAAGAAAACTGTACCCTCTAAACTGCTACTACCCTCCCCCGGCCCACACAAGCCACCAAACCACAGTTTCTAACAGAAAACTAAATACTGCAAGTAAACAATACAGGACAGAGAAAAGCAACACAAAAAATCACTGTGTGTGCAATGAGCACTCACAGTAACAGTTCTGAAGCAATCTGACAAACAAAATGCTCTTTTATGAAATGTTTTTAGATTTGAATCAAAGTTGCAGCACAAGCTCTGCTCTCAAAGTCTCTCTCAAACACACTACACTCACAGAATGCGAAAACTAGCTTCTCACTGGCTGTTCAGCAACATGTGACTTCATATCCCATGGTTTATTGCAAACTTTGACTATTACACTGAACTTTGCCGGTGAAGTCCAAGCTTTGTGGATCTGGGACACCTGTATCATTGACTGTAACAGGAATTGAAGTTTTTGACTTCAAAATTTCGTGAATCCACCCCAAACACTTAGAAGTGGGATTTCACAGGGTGGAAAACTTTGTGGAATACTACAAATCCGCAAAGTTTTATGCTGATCGAATTTTGATAACTTTGCATACCTCTAGTGTTGAGTGATTTAGTTCTAAATGTATAGCTAAGGTCTTGCATTATTTATTTATTTAAGAGATTTACCAGGAAGGCATGCTGAGCGGAGTACAGCTCGATTCCAGATGTGCCCTGGGGGTAGGGGGTTACAATGGTACAGTAGTACAGACGAAACAAATCATACATAGTGTGATATTGTTACAGACAATGGTACAGTAGTATAGAAGAAACAAACATACATAGTGTGAATTGTTACAGACAATGGGTGAGGCATTCATACAATTCAAAATAGAGTAGGTTCAGTTTTTTTTGTTTTTTTTTAGCATTTAATAACATTTAGGTGCATACTGAGAAATGGAACCCAGACTGGTGCTAGTAGCTGATAGATAGATAGGAGTTGTGAAGGGGATTCAGCGAGGGGGAAAGCAGGAGCAGTTGGTAGCAAAATGTATTTTGAGAAGGGTATTCCGTTGAGGAGTACTTGTGGTGTGTCTGATATCAGCTGCCAGGGAGTTCCACAATTTGGGCAACCCAGCTGAAAGCTGCCTGGCTGCCCAAATTATGGAACTCCCTGGCAGCTGATATCAGACACACCACAAGTACTCCTCAACGGAATGCCCTTCTCAAAACACATTTCACTACCAACTGCTCCTGCTTCACATATAATGTTATACGGGGATACCATATCATCTCTAGCCCTTTCTTTCTCAAGACAATGAAGACCTAGAGCATCTAACCTAGACTCTTATAGCTTGTTCACAAGTTTCTTGACTAATTTGGTGGTTTTGCCTATACTTACTCCAGAAGGCTTATATCCTTTCTCAGATGGGGACCAGAACTATGAGAAGTAGCCCAAGTGGGTCTTACATATGCCTTGCATAATGGCATAATTAATTTTGATGAATGACTGCCAAAGCTCTTCTAATACAGCTCAGAATATGCCTTGCCCTTATTGCAGTTAGGTTACAATGAGGACCTGACTTGAAATATCTGGTTTTTAGGATGCCTAAGTCGTTCTCTTCCTTGATCTCCTTTATTTCAATCTCTTTCAGGTAGCATTTTATCTTGTTTGTTCTGCTGAAGTGTATGACCTTACACTTGTCCATATTCAACTGCATACCATTTGTTATGTATTCATTTTGTTAATGTGTTTAGGTATTGGAGTGGGTTAATTTCAGTGGAGGAATTAACTGATTCACTGATTTTTCTGTTGTCTGCAAATGTACCCACCATACTAGTGATGCTGACTGTAGATCTGAAATAGATATACAGAAGAGAGTTTATTTCAAACCTGATTCCTACAGGATTCCACTAGACATCCTTGGAACCAGGGAGAGGGATCTTTAGATTCTTGTCACCTCAGTTCTATCACAAAGCATGTTTCTGACCTATTAAACAGTATTAGGGCTGAATTTCAATGTTATAATTTTGCTAATAAGAATATCATAGAAGATGATATAAAAGGAATAACAGAAATCGAAGTAAAAGACATCCCCTGTTGTCCCATTGTCCAACAGAGAGCTGATAGGTTCATAAAAAGATAACAGTTTAGTAAGACACTATCTTCCCTTTCTAAATCCATGTTATATGTGGTCATTTGTCCCAAATGCTGCTTTGTTTTCTTTTTTTTTTTTTTTTATATTTAGCTTACTTTTTGCCTCTTTTGCCGTCCATCAGAGCTCCGTCCTGGTCACAGTGCCTCTGAGAGTTCCACTGCTTAATGAGCCCCTCGCTCCCTCGGTCACTCCTGGCTTACCTACCCAGGAGGCAGGGCATGGCACCGTGACTGGAACTGGTGCTGTGGAGCTGTATCTGGTTGGGGGAACCCTCGACCAGGTGGCTCATTGAAGCTCGGGGACAGGGCATCATAGAGATGTCTGGTAGAGAGGGATTTTGTCCCTATAGGCTGGGGCAGAGACGTGCAATGATGCCTGCATCTGTCCTACCCCAGTGCCCTCCCTTGACTGTGCATCGGTGCTAGGGTGATACTCCCAGCTTCCGCTAGGTGTCACACCTGCACCGAGTGCAGGAAACCCCCACCCCCGGGAGAAGGAGAGCAGTCCTAGGGATACTCGATCCTTTCTCTCGGCTGGCCCTCTGATGACCCGGCTCATTCTCAACCTGGTTCGCCGGCATCGCAAGTGGAAACTAACTGCTGCATCGTGGGCCAGCTTTTGCTTTATGTTTTGTAATATGGGCTTTAAGAAAGGATTAAAATGTCTTATGAATATGGGATGTTAGGCTAATCAGTCTATAATTATTACAACTCTGTTTCTCATGAATATCAGCAGAGCTGGGCTATTCACTAAAAATACCACCAACAGCTTAATCTGGTTCAAGGTCAGTTGGCATTCATCTGTATCCCCCTCTTCCGGGTCGTGCCTGAAAATAGGCAGGATTTGTCTAGTGCACTTACCCGGTCAACAAAAACTAAAAAAAAAAAATACAGCTGGGAAACTGTAATACAATTTGGACACGGTATTATTTTGATTTTATAATCAATTGGATTCAGATCCTATTAATTTGGGTAGAAGCAGCTTGGTTTTTGATGGTATCTAGTATTTGTCTTTTATGGTTAAATGTGTTTTCTTTTCATCTCTCCTTGACTTACAGATTTCTTTGCTGATTCACAACAGTCATAACTGAGGGAAACGTTTGAGCTTTTGCATACTTTATAATCAATTACAAATCAAACCACTTAACAGGGAGGGTGGAGTGCTATTTGTCCCTATTAAGTGGCTATCCTGCATATCGGAAGCCCTATTATTAACGTGGAAAAATAAGATTGGCAGACACAATATGCTGGAAAAAAACTTTTTTAATTGTTTTATCTGCATTTTGTGTGTTATTTTTTGTTTTGATTTTTATGCTACTGAGAAAAAGGAACAAAAATCAAACTAAAGAATATGTGAAGAAAATAAAGGTAACATTTAACACGCTATGTGCTAGCTTGTCCAATGCTTCCTTATTAGTGAGAAGCATGGCTTAGGGAGTCATTGCTCAAAGCACAGTCATCCTCATCAATCCTCATGTGCTTCACAGCTTACAGATGTGTGAATCAGTAAGTTCTTCTTCTATGGGATGTAACTGTCCATATCAACAATCTCAACGAAATCTGTTATCATAATCTCTGGCCTGACAATGTCAGACAGAATATCATGCTGGGACTGGTTACTTTCACAGACTTGTCTCTGTCATTTCAATCAGCTGTGAAGCCTGCCTTTTTGAAGCAGTTGCTGATGGTCATTGCTGTAACAGACTTCCAGGCTTCAGCAGTCATGTAAATTGCTTCCAGTATCTTAACTGTCTTAACTATTGCTGAAGTTCGTGCAGAATCTCCCTCATCAATCATACCTACAATGCATGTCAACATCAGGGCTCCTTGGTGACCTTAGAGATTCCTGATAACTGCCATGTCCATGGGCTGGATGAGGCTCATTGAGTTCGGTGGCAGAACAATTCTGACAATTTCCTGGGGGTGGACCGAGCAGTTGTCTAACAGCAGCTTAATGTGACACTGTTTTTGTTTCAGCTCTCCCTTCCATCTGCTCAGCCAGTTCATGAAAACCCATCGAGTCATTCAGGCATTTGAGGAGGTGCAATGGGAGACTGGCACAGTTGCAAGATCTTTAAGAAGGCATCTGGTGAATTTTCACCACTTAGGAGCAGGGTATGTGTATCGCTCCATCCATATTGGTGCAGTGGAGAATGGACACTTGTTCTTTGCCTTCTTTCCTGTAAAAGTTTAGTTTCTTTGTGCACATGCCCTGAACAGGATAGCTCCTGTAATAAAGCCCCATTTCATTTGCATTGTATTAGTATAAATTGGTGAGCGTGTACTCTTGTAAAAACATTGGCAAAATTGTGGAAACCTAATCTATGCCTGCTTCAATGCCTGCATTAGAGAACTGCCCTGCTCTTTTTTTTACAAACTATGCATGTCTGTGTTTCCACCTGGATAGTCAGCCATCTGTGGATTCAAAGCTGTCATTCTTCAACTGAGTAGCCAGTTCATTAGCCTTTTTTCATTAACTGGCCAGAAATATGGACATCTCTACTGATGGCACTGTTAAGCCATAACAGCAGGGCATCTTCTACTTTACCTCTACAGCTTTTCCCTTCCCTCTTTCTTTGTCAGGGTTTGTACTTGCTGCACTGAAAGGACTGATTCATGGTTTAGGCTAATGCAGCTTGTCCTTCTTTTGCTAATGCCAGACTCATTGGCAACACTGGGCAAACACGTTTTGGTTGTTGCAAAGCTCAAGACCTTGGCTCTCTGGGAAAGGGAAAGCTTGTTTAGTTTTGAAGCCACATCCCCTGTCACTCATCATGTGCACATCAGCCTGACAGCCCAAAATGATGTTCAGAACATCACTATAAAGTGGAAGGGCCATCTTGCCTATCCAAAACAGCTGTACATTGACTAACATGGGGACGTAGTTGGTTACCAGGGGAACATCCAGATTAACTGACCATCATACTAAACTGTGTCCTGATTAAGTGGCTTGAACTGATGTAACAATGTTTAGCAGATTAATACCAAATTGTGAATTTTGGTAGTAATCAATGTGATTATTATATGATTTACTTACTATAGGTTCTACTCTGTCCTCTGTGCTCACGCATCACACACACACACACACACACACACACGCACACAACCTGTTTAACTGGCTGGCAAGAGGGTATTTTTAGTTTCCCTTTCCCCTCAGACGTTTCCTTTTTATGCTGGCTCATGCTTGCACAGCCAACATATTGCAGTAGTAGCAGATTTGGAGGTGTGATCACTGTGGGTGAATGCAGGGTACGCATCAGTAGGTGCATCCCTCATTCCCCAATGAGGCAGCTGCAGGCACTGACACCAGCAACACAAAACATGGCCACCAGATTACAGAAAAGGTCCACTGCAATGACAGCCAAGCTCATCATGCAGTGGCACCTTCCAATGTGCCTTTTCTGGTGAAGCAAACATGGCGGCACTGCCTGCCACAATGCTAAAGTTTGGGGGGTGTACAATCCCCCTGTCAGCATACCCTAACCCATTTCATGTGCTGATGGGGGAGTTCACTCCTCATCAGCATAATGCCCCCCCATTTGTTGTGTGCCGAGGGGGAGTGCCCAATCCTCCTCGGCACTTGCCTCCCCCTTCGGCATGTGCTGGTGGGAGTGCCCAATCCCTCGTTGGATAGCCCCCCAAACACTCTGGTGGCACACTGGGAGACCACCCCAGCATGCCAAATGTCCCTGTAAAACAAAAACCGTCCCCAATGTTTCTTTTTTTTTAAACCTGTAAAAGAAGAAAACAGTCCCTCGCGGCCCCCCTCTTCGGTATGTGCCTGCTGGACTGCCCAATCCCTGTCAGCTAGTCCCCACCAAACAGTCAGGTGGCATGCAGGAGCACACCCCAGTGTCCCAAATGCCCTTGTAAAAAATACCACACTGTTTTTTTAAACCTGTAAAAGAAGAAACAGTCCCTCACAGTCTGTCTTGCTCCCTCCAGCCCGTGCCACTCTCCGCTCACCCTGCCTCCCCACTCCCCTTCACCCCATACTTACCTCTGGAGTCTGGCACGATGATCTTTGGTGGAACGGGAACGCTGCACTCTTCAAAGCTGACCGCAAACTGAAGAAATGCCAGTAAGCTGTATAATGGCATACATAGGGTTTTTTAAATTTTGGTGCATATCTTGGGCATTTTTAGGAATTTTGGTACCAGATGTTCAACATGGGGTTATTTGGGGCCCCTCCTCATGAATTCAGTCACTGTCATGGCATTATTCGGTCCCGAAAGGTGATTTTTCGATCACTGCGTGGAATCACCTTCTGGGACAAATTAATGTAATGACAGTGCCACTGTTCATGAGGTGGGCTCTCAAAAAGCCTATGTTGCAAATTTGGTGAAAAAAATCCAAAATAATTACTGTTTTACGAGCGTACATTGCACAGTTTCCACGCACGCTCATAATGTCATGAATCTGTAATATTTTCACTCCAGATTTTCAACATTAGCATTTTTCCACACCTCCTTATCAACAGTACAGCTGTCATTTTACATATCCTGGCCAAAATGCACTTTTGCACTTCTGGCACAGAATAGCACAGTCGCTGTGCGAAATCAGTTTTCTGGACAGTTTGACAAAATGACAGTGACACTCTTAATGAGCAGAGGTCCTAAAATGCATATATTGAAAAATTGGTGTTGAAAGTCCATAAAATGACTGTGTTACAAGCATGCATTGCACAGTTTCCCCTCACCCTTGTAACTTCGCAAATGTGCAATAATTTTAAGCCAGATTTTCAACACTGTCTTTTTTTCACACCTCCTTATGAATAGTACATCTGTCATTTTTCACATCCTACCTAAAATGTGTTTTTGCACCTGTGGTGCAGAATGGCTGGTTGCTGTGGGAAATCAACTTTTGGGACAGATTAACAAAATTACAGTGCCACTGTTCACGAGGGGAGGTCCCAAAATGCCTATGTTGAAAATGTGTCTCTTCAAGGTGGGGGTGAGGTAGGCATCAGTTCAATACTTCACTGCCATTCCTATTACACATCTCTAACTCCTGCACTACCAATGCCAATGCCAGCGAGACAACATTCGGCATTGACAAATGCTTGTTTTATTTGCATCCCAATTACCCACCACTTTCCCCCCATGTTATACACGTCCTCACTAGGGCTTGTTTAGACTTTCTTCTCCCCTTTTTTGCTCCTTAATTGGAATTCTTACCTATGGGTTAGAAAATGTAATACTTGCATTGTCAATCTAATAAAATGTGCTTTCCTGGTTATTTTGAACTGGAATCGTACTCTGTATGTCTTGATTTTGGGTGAAGATCTTACCACAACATTGCATTAATATTTTACTGCATTCATTTCTATAAGGACTGAAAGTGCAGGAGAGCAGGAATAGAGAATGTGGGGAGTGGCACAGTGCAGTGGTTGTGGGTGGCAGTCTTCACAGAGACCTTAGGTAGGAAGGGGAAAGTGCTGCTTTATGTGAAAGAAGGCATAATAGTGTTGGAAATACAAGGAATTCTGGGAGTAGAGGTGTTGTGGGTTACCCTCGAGTCCAGAAAACATAACTACTATTTTTTGGATTGCAATTTGTACTGCCCATGTCCTGCCAGCCCCGACCCTTAGGGGCTGCCAAGGAGCCATTCTCCTGCCTCCTGCTCTTCCCACACCTACCTTCAGGCCCCCGTGGAGCTTTGGTTTACCCCCCCCGAGCTGGGATGAGGTGTGGCCCCAACACCCCGAGCTACTCACTTTCTTGTCAGTCCGGAGGTGGCTGGGTGAGTGCGGGGACATTGGAGTCACGCTCCAGGCAGCCCATCTTCCCAGTGCTGGCAGGTATTTTCCACCATTTTTCCTCCCTGTATGCCGTGTAGACCTTGATGTCATGACACTACGTACCGACGTCCACCGTGTACTCTTGGCTGCCCTTCCCCAATGGGGCTTGTAGTACTCCAAGCCTCTGCTCAGGGTCAGACAAGTCGCAGGCATCGGCCCACCCTTCCCCCCAAGAGGGCAAGCTGTCATGGGATGCTCAAGCCACTCTCCCCTGGCTGGCCCTCCAATGACCCAAGTATGCTCCCAAACCCTGGTCACTGGCTTCACAAGCAGAAATCCAACTGCTGCGCTGATGGGCTGGCCCAACCATTACTATTTGGACAAGTGTGGTCTACAGGCCTCCAGCACAGGGGGAGGACTTAGGAAAATGTATGAGTCAATTTGCAAAGTGGCTGAAGAGGAGGAGGTGTTGCTGGTGTGAGACTTCAGTCTGCTGGATGTAGACTGGAGCCTGCCTGCTGTAGCTTCAGCTAGGAGAAGGACATCTTGGAGTCCCTAAGGAGGGTGTTCCTCAGGTAACTAGTTAGTGAATCTACTTTTGAGGTGGCAATACTGGACTGGGTGACCAACAAGCTGGATCAGGGAGGAGCAGTGGACATATCCTTCTTGGATTTCAGTAAGGCTTTTGACACCCTTCCACAAAGGAGACTGGTAAGCAAGTTGGGTAATTTTGTGGTGGGTAATAATATGGTAACCTGGGTAAGAAACTGGTTAGCGGGTAAGACACAGAGGGTGATGGTAAATGGAGTTCACTCTGAGGAAGGGAAGGTGACCTGCAGGATACCTCAGTGATCAGTGCTGGGAGCAGTCCTCTTCAATGTCTTTGTAAGAGACATAGCAGATGAACTGTAAGAGAAGATCTGGCTCTTTGCAGCTGACACCAACATCTGCAACAGAGTGGACACTCATGTGTGTGTGTGTGTGTGTGTGTAAAGGATGAGAAGGGATCTGAAAAGATTCTAAGAGCAGTCAAGGGTATTGCTGATGGGTCTTAATGTGAAACAGTGCAAAATAATGCACTTGGGTCACAGAAATCCATGACCAGAGTACAAAATGGGTGGCATGATACTGACAAAGGTCAAGCAGGAAAGAGACAGGGGTAATCATATTGGATGACTTAAAAGTGGTCAGGCAGTGTGATAAGCTGTTGGAAGGGCTATGAGGAGGCTGGGTTGCATAGAAAGGGTATGACCAGCAGGAAGAGGAAGGTGATAGGGCCCTATGTAGATCACTAGTAAGACCCAACCTTGACTACTGTGTCCAGTTCTGGAGATCACACCTCAGAAAATACATTCAAAGAGTTGAGGTGGGTCAGAAGAGGGCTACCACAATTGTGCAGGGTCTGCATCAAAAGCCCTACGAGGAGGTGCTAAGATTTCTAAGTATGTATACCCTGGAGGTGAGAAGGGAGAGGGGGGATATGATAAGAGGCCTTCAAATACCTCACTGGATAAATAAGGTACAAGAAGGAAGTACTTTTCAGAGAAAAAAAAAATCTTGAACCAGGGGGCATGATTTGAAGCTGGAGGTGGGTAAATTCAGGAGGGAAGTGAGAAAGTACTTCTTCACAGAAAGGGTTATAGAAACCTGGAACAACCTTTCAGTGGAGGTGGGGGGGAAACAAAAGTGAAGTCAAAAGAATGACAGAGACATTCACAAGGGAATCACAGAGATAAGGAAGTGGGAGGATGAGATTGAGCTGTAGAGCAAGTAGGGTCTGCAGCAAAAAATGAAGGTTAAAATAAAAAAAAAAGAAAGAAAAAGAAAATGGGCAGATTGGGTGGGCCCTTATCTGCCATCACATTCTATGTATAGTGTATGTTGGAACATTGTATTCCTTCAAATTTCAGCATTGTTAAAAAGCTATACTTCCCTAGTAGAAAGTCACTCAGAATGCTGTTTACCCTTTCTGGTTAGAACAGCGTTCTGAGCAGTGAGCAGCCTGAGGACAGATTTTAAAATCAGAGTGAACCACAGCATGACCATCAAGCAGTTAACTTTTTTTTTCCAACAGTGTTCCAACATACACTATAAAAAATACTGGCTGGGGAAAGGTGTCAAAACCAGTGTGCTCGCCCATCTCAGGGTTCTGTTTCACACAGACCTCAAGAGCGAAGCTCTTGAGGTCTGTGTGAATAAGAACCACTCTGTGGGTGAACGCACTGGTTCTACACCTTTCCCAAGCCAGTATTCTACATTTCTATAATTTTATTCCTCTGCCTCACCTTGCTGGGATTTGGTTATTTCGCTGTCATGCTTTCTGCACTTCTGAGGCTTTGTATTTCTGGCCATCAGGTAATAAGTGGTTTTATACAGCTTTGGAATGAATTGATTAATAAACTATTTGTAGTGATCTCTGTAAAGGGTATTATACAATGGCAAAAAAGAATGCTAATCCCTGATGGGTCACACTGTGACTGGACCTGTGATGTTATCCCAGCATAACATCATGGATGCAGTCCCAGTACCCTCACTGACTGCATGAAATCTTAAAAAAAGATGACTCCACAGCTCTCCCTACGAGTAGTTTCCAGTGGTCCCCAATATGCTAAGAAATCAGCTCTCCCACCCGCTGACCCACACAGTTTCATCCAGACATCACTGTCCTCCCTCCCCACACTATTCCAATTTAAAATGTAAAATAAAATCTGTAACTCAAACTTTCTTTCTTTCTCGATACAAGCGATGCACAACTCACTTCCACACTTGCTCCAATCACTGATCACCTCAGCAGCCATTACCAACGGCCTTGCTGGTCAGCCAACCAAGTCAATGGCAAACACAGATTCATGAAAATATGTTTTTTATTATCAGAGAGACTAAACAAGTATTTTCCTTGTCACAGTGTAACACACACCCTCTACACCTTTTCTTCTCCAGCCAACACTTCAGTTTCAGCATTCCTTCAGCATACAGCATGAAGCAAGTGTTAAGCAGCACGAGGCTGTCAGTTTCTCTGCCCACTCACTCTAGCTCTGTTACCCTGTCATCCATACCTCAGTCCAAGCAGCAAGTCTCAAAAATAATAATAACAACTTCCTGTCATCCCAGAAGTCAAACAAACTGCATCTCTCCCCATGTGCAGACATCCTCCAATTGCGGCTCACTGAATGCTGCTTCAAAAGTTTGCAGATCTTCTCCCGTCTTCTCCTGTACATCTTCCTGAACTGATGTGGCAAAAGTTGTAGCAAAAGTTGTAGTGAGTGTGACTGGACCGGGTCGGAGGCAGAGGGTTGTCACTGGAATTTATTCCTCTGACGCCATCTCCCTATCCTGTGGGGTGCCGCAGGGCTCCATTCTGGCACCCGTGTTGTTCGCCGTATATATGCTGCCATTGGGAGACATTATTAGGTGATACGATCTGGTTTTCACTGCTACGCAGATGACACCCAGTTGTATCTGTCCTTAATCCTGGACAGGAAGATGTGATCTCTATGCTTAACAACTGTCTATCTGAAATCAAAGATTGGATGAGTACCAGCTGGCTGAAGTTAAACCCGGATAAGACTGAGGTGCTGGCTGTGGACCCTAGTCACCTTGAGGAGGGTTGTAGGACTGGGATTTCATCGGGCATATAGCTCGATGGTGTCCAACTCCCAACCTCAGACCAGGTACGTAATCTGGGTGTTATTGTACTGTAGATGATGGCCTGACACTAAAATCTCAGGTGTCGGCCGTTGTCAAATCCTCATTTTACCATCTTAGGAATATCGCTCGGGTGAAACACCTGGTTCCTCTGGCTGACCTTCCTACCTTGGTCCACGCCTTTGTGACCTCTTGCCTTGATTACTGCAATATCCTGTACCTTGGGCTACCAGGGGTTAATATCCACCACTTGCAGCTGGTGCAGAATGCAGCGGACAGGCTTTTGACTGGGACATCTAGAAATAGTCATATTATGCCTGTGCTGCACAGACTGCACTGGCTGCTGGTTCAGTGGTGGATCACCTTTAAGGTTGGGCTACTGACCTATAAAGCCCTACACAAACAGGGACCGTGGTATCTGCAAGATCTCCTTACTCCCTACTGTCCTTCTCGCTCACTCCAATCCGCTGGTGAGGGATTGCTAGAGATTCCCAGGGTTCGTTTAAAGACATTTGGGGCATGTGCATTCTCTTATGCTGCCCCCACCCTGTAGAATTCTCTACCTCACCAGATACGAGGTTGCCTGACCGTCGAGAGTTTTAAATCTGAGCTAAAAACCTTTTTGTTTTTAAAAGCATTTAAAGATTGATTTTATTATTAATATTTTGTTTATTATATAATGTTATTATTGTACAGTGCTTTGGTTTTTGAAAAGCACTTATAAATACATTTTTACTTTACTTTTACTTTTACATCATCAAAACACACACACACACACACCTCCACTTAGTAGAGAAGCCCTATAAGAAACTATTTATTTAAGTCAGTGTGCTTCACAATGAATAATTACAAAATAAAAATGTAAAACAGTATTTTTATATTTTTTAAATATGTATGTAAATGAGTCATTACATAATAGGAATAATGCACTCCATGGTGTGTGTCATGCTGGAATAACTCGGCCTGCAGACTCATGCCTATTCACCCTAGTCATTACGTTATCCCAGCATGACATATACACCCTGTCGTGCATTATTCCTTTAATAGCCACTTCAGGCATTTAAAGGTTATCATCACATCATTGCAGGACACTGGTCATGACTAGGATTTTTTTTCCTATAACTGGGGATATTATAATAACTAGGGAGCATGTTTTCCCATAGGGAAGACCGGTTATTATTTTGCCATTATAACCAGCTGGGTTTCTGTCACTGAGTTTCTCTCTCTCCATGAATGTGCCAGGCACGGTTTTTCCTTCATTGAACTGCTCTTTACTGCAATGACATTGACTGTATTTGTTATGAAAAAAAATAAACTATATTAAAAAAAATATTATGTAGTGATTTCAAGATAGAGGAGCATATGGAGTAAAAGTAAATACAAGAAGTCAGCCAAGCAGCGTGAAAGGAAGCAAGAGAAGTTTGTCGAGCAGCAGGTGGGGCAGAGAGTGGTGTGTTTCTACCGTATTTATATAATTGTTGTGGTAAAAAAAAGCTCCCCAGAAATTAAATAAAATAAAACATGGGTTGGTGTGTAAAACCAGAATTTTACACAGACCCTCAGGGTTTATATAGCATCCAACACCGAGGGTGTGTATAAAATTCTCACTAAATACACCACTCCTTGTGTTATTCTATATCTATAGTAATTAGAATATTTGTTTGTCAAGAAATGATTATGAATTTGTTGTTTCTACTATTAGCTGCTGCTGCTTTAAGAGTATCATATACATTCATGTAAGGACACAGTAACCCTGCCTTCCAATGATAAAGTGGATGTACTGTGAAGCATCAGGATAAGTCTGGGGCTGCCCATTGGTGTGTTTGTTATTTTGGAAAGTTACTTAATAAAAGCAGCTATTTATTTGTACTTCATCTTATGAGTGCACCTTCATTTGGGCTCTTTTTTTCCACCGAGGTTTTTCTACCTACTGGAGTGGCAGTCAGCTACTCAGTCATTAGCCCTACTGCCATACCGCTGGCCCCATTTCACCGAGCTTACTGACTAAGAATCACTCACAGCATTGCCCTGTGGTATGGCCAGAAGGGGGGGCTATCTTCCTCTCCAATGGAGAATAATGAGGATTGGCAGGTGATTGGAGATGGTGCGGACAGAGAGCGAGCAGGCAGGGCTTAAAAAAGCCTACTTCCCTTGAGTGTTTCCTCCCTTTTATCTGTCCCACCCACAACCCCAAGGCTAAAGCCAGATGTGAGGCAATGGGAGGGCTATGCAGTCCAGAGTGAACCAAGCTATTCATTCTGCCATGGTAGGGTGGTTCTGAGCTTTTGGTTGCATGGGACATCACATGCAAGGGTGTCCTCATGATCATGTGCATGCAGTGTACCTGCTTGCTATTGCTGGCAGTTTCCCTTCCCCAAGTGCACCAGCCAAACTGCTACCTGTGGCTACTGACATGGCAGTATTGGGATGGTGCATGTTGCCATCCCTTTTCCCTCTATGGGGCAGGACAGTGTTTCCTGTAAGTCCAGTTGTCCTTCTTCCAGCCCCCTTGATCTAGGCTCATCCCTGAGCTTGGGCCACTGGCATTGAACATGGTAGCTCCACTGTTGCTCTAACTTGACTGGCCCACAAACAATTTTAGCCTAGTTCATGTCTCCCTCATTTTCCTCCTTACCTCCTAGCTGCATTACATCCCTTCTGGCTATTGCCATCATTTTGTGAAATCTAGCCTTGCTGAAATTCAGTGACTGTGTGATCCCCCCCCCCATCCATCCTGTCCATTGGCTTAAAATCTAGTCATATAGTAATTGTGTCCAAGATTTTCTCTGGTGACTACAGTAGCTGAGACTAACTTTCCTATGTTACTAATCACCATATATAGTACAGATTCCTTCCTTATCCCCTTACTCACTAATTGAACCACAAAACAGTCATTTAAAGTGTCCAAGAAGTCATCTTCTACCCTTGTATTTGCCCTGCCTATATTCCTTTCAATTTCAGGGAAACTGAGGCCCCCTATGACAGCAAAACACCCTTACCTGCTGAATATATTAAAAACTCCAACAAAGCAGTCTCCATCAGCACAATGAGGGGGGTCTGTGAATACCCCTAACAGAAACTTCTCTTTGCTGCCCTCGATCTGTCCCAATGTGGTTGTGAAACAAAGAGTAACTGTGAGAGGACATCAGTCTGATTGAGGGAATGTAACAAGTGGAATACCACAGGGCTCCGTACTGGGTCTGACTTTATTTAACATAATGGTTTCCACATTACAAACATCTGGGAATGCATGGATTAGTAAATATGCAGATGACTGTAAACTAGGCAGTTTAGTACAAACACAAATGGATGGTAGACAACTACAGGAAAACTTAGATAAACATTATTGCCATGGACTTTGAAACAGGGTCTTGGTGTTTCTGGTGAAAGAAACAGACAGAGGGTGTCAGAGGGAGAAGGTGGATGGCTGGCCTGAGCAGAACTTAATGTTTTTAAGGAGACACCACACATTTGGGTGGTTGGGGAAGCACTGGAGCATCGCAGGAGCAAATAAAGCATCGCAGGTGGAGGGCAAAAAGCTCACTTGGGGCCGCACCGCCTGGAACTGGGAGGACTGAGCTGCATCCTGAAACCATAGGGTGAGACGACTGACAGCCACTGAAAGAAAGGAATGAAATCAGGGGACAGAATTTTGGTTTCATTCTCATTCATTACAAGTGCTGGTAATTTGTCATGATTGGTCCTGTATTACAGGTGCAGTTTTTACTTTTAGGAAGTGTGGGTGCTATGAGTTTGTTGGTGGGCAACTTATACTGTACCCAGGACAACAAAGGGATTGCTGTGCTGTGGTGTCGGGTCTAAATCACTGGTAAGCAGGACATCACTGAGTAATGTGCTGTGATGTGTGTGTGTGTGTGTGTGTGTGTGTGTGTGTGTGTGTATGTGTGGTTTTCATTGCTTTAAACAAACAGGGGCACAGTAATTTCTGTCCTAAAATACAGGTGAAGTTTTTACTGTTGGAAGTGTGGGTGCTATTAGTTTGTTGGTGGGCAATTTATACTGTAGCTGGGACAACACAGAGATTGCTGTGTTGTGGTCTGGGGTCTAAATCTCTGGTAAACAGGACATCGCTGAGTAACTTGCTGTGGTGTGTGTTGTTTTCATTGCTTTAAACAAATAGGGACATAAATATTACACAATAATTTCTGTCCGTGACCGTTGATAGAGTCAGGGAATATATGACTGGGGTGGACTGTAGCTCTCTTTGATGTAAAAGCAGGGAAAACCAATCAGGAGGACGATACTACAAGGTGCCAAGGTCAAACTTATCAGGAGAGAGTTTAAATAGGTAGGCAGAATAACAAAAGCTGCAGAACGGCCATCACAGTGGAATGAAAGGAGGGATGGACAGCTAATACCTGTGTTATTGGCACGGACTTTGAAACAGGATCTCGGCATCTCTAGTGAAAGAAACAAACAGAGGGTGCAGGAGGGAGAAGGTGTATAGTTGGCTTGAACAGGACTGATTGTTTTCAGAAGGAGGCATTGTATAATCTCACCCTCTCTTCCCCTTCCAGCCCACCCTGAGTTCATCCCCTTTTATAGACCGGAGTGTCTCAAAGTACATGACCACTTCCTGTCTGGGGACAGAAAAGGGTTGACACTACAAAAAAAAAAATACAGCCAGAGGGGTTTAGTGGACAATAGTTACTAAAAGTAACAGGAAAGGGAAAAAGCAGAGGGGCAAATAGCAGGATAAATAAATGGTTACGTTTGGCATAAGAGGAAAGAAAATGATGGGAGTGGTGCAATGCAGTGGATGCAGAGAAGCAGTGTTCAGGAAGACCTTCTGCATGTTGCAGTGCTGCAGACACCTCACTGGGTTGAGGGCAGAGGTCAACGGTCTCCAGGCTGAGATGGCTAGGATGCAGGAGGCGATGTCCCCACCCAGAGGCTACCTAGTCAGATTCCACTAGCTCAAAGGATTCCTCACAGAGAAAGTGGATGGACAACGGGGTTCAGGGACGGTGAGGAAGGGGGTCACAGGCACATTCCCCATCCAGTGACACTAGAAAACTTATACTACTCTATCCTGGTGGAGTGAAGGTCCCACATAGCTCCCCAACATAGGCATCAGGCAGGATGAGCGGGTCCTCTGTAATGGAGCCTCTAGGGTGGGCAGCAGGAGAACCCAGAGCAGGAGGAAGCATATCCTATTTGGGACTCCATTGTGAGAGGAATAGAATTGGGGATAGGCAGAGAGGAGAAAGAGAGGTAAAGTGCCTACCTGGAGGTAAGGCTCGGTGGGAGGGAAAGCAGATCCTAACCATCAGTAGGGCAGTAGCAGGGAGGGAGGATCTGGATGTCATTGTCCACATGGGGCAGTGAAGGAGGACTTTAGGGACTTGGGTAGGGGTCATAGGCAAGTAGCACACTCTGTAGTGTTCTCAGAGGTAATGACTGTCTGTGGCAAGGGTAAGGTAGGGACATCCACACCAGGGAATCCAATGAATGGTTGAAAGACTGGTGGGGACAAAATTGTTTCAGCTTCACTGGGGACTAGGGGCTCACCTAGGAAGATGAGGGACTGTAGAAGCCAGACTGCCTGCATTCATTTGAGGGGGCACCCAGATCCTTGGTGAGAAGTTTAAATGTTTCCTCAGCAACCATTTAAACTAGCCAATGGGGGGGAGGCAAAAGCAATCCAGCAGTATTACATTGCCCCCCACAAAAAAAAGACAGACATGAAAGTGGAAAGTAGGGTCAAAAGATCACAAAAACACCTCATAAATCTAACATAAGTAACATGGAAAGGAAAACAAGCAACGGGACAAAATGCATAAGGGGGCTGAGGGGAGACAAGACGTAAGGAGGGAGGGGCTGAACGTGGACAGCAGTATGTACAAATGCCTACAGCCTGGGAAACAAACTTCCAGACATAGTGGCATTGATGGTGGAAGTGGACCTGGACATAGTGGTTGTTACAGAAACATGGTACACAGAAAACCATGAATGGGATATAGCCTTACCAGGATATGCACTTTTCAGGAAAGACAGGGTAGGGAAAAAAGGAGGAGGGGTGGCCATGTACATAAAGGATGGAATCAAAGAAACAGAGGTTCAGGGGCAGCAGGAGGGAGTGGAGGTGCTGTGGGTCACCTTGGAGACAGAAAATGGAACCAGCATTTGGACAGCGGTGATCTACAGATCGCCAGTGCAGGGGGAGGAAACAGATTAAACACTTTTGGAAGCCACCCACAAAATGGCACCCAAAGGTGAAAAACTACTGCTAGGGGACATCAATCTACCAGATGTAGACTTGAGCCCCCAGACAGCAAGTACAGCTAAAAGTAGGAACATCCTTGGAGAGCTGACCCAGTGGCACTGGAGGTTGAGGAGCTGGTTGCTACACCTTGTGCCATGTCAGTCACCTGGTTTCAGGAATGAGCCCATTCCAATGGGGGTTGGCAGGGGGGGTGAGAGGATGGAGCTTCTGGAGAACTACTCTCTTCTCTTGGGTGAGGGAGACTTGTCATCCAGTTTTTCATAAATTAGCATTGGAAGATATTACACTGGTAAATGGTTTTAAGTTTTCCATAATAAGCAGCTGCCTGTTTAACAGTGGTCACAATTAAGTGGAGTAGACTGTAACATGACTTGGATAATAAAAACAAAGAGGTTTAAACACAAGCATAGCAAAGGCTGAGTACTTTCTTAATAGAAATGACTTGTTCACACAGTGGACAACAGTAGTAACAGAAGTTTATGTATTAAATTTGAACTAAGAATGCATGATTAGACAATTAATGTGATTTTAAGCAAGTACAAGCATAGGACATGCTGAGTACCTTTCTAATAAAACAGTTTGTTCACATAGTGAACAACAGTAGCAATAGAAGTTTACTTATTAAATCAAAGCTAAGAATGATTGATCACATAATTAATGTGATTTGTTACTAATTGAGAAACTGAGGATATTTTAATTATTGCAGAAAGAATAAGATTGAAAACTGAAACAATTTAGAGTGATTATGCAGTTAATCTTTTATTGTAGTTATTGTGATTAAACATACAAATACATTATATTCTCCAATATACACTTACATAAATTCTTCATGGGAGAAGGAAAAACATGTGTCTGAAGTATTACACAATGATATTAAAGGGAAAACAAATGTTGAGAAAACAATATGTAGTACAATCTGTATGATAGAGAGAAAATACGGCAATTTATGATTCAAGGAGTAAAAGGAGTAGATACAAACCAGAACTATGAGTAGTTGTGATTGTACTTCTATTATGTTGTAATGTAATACAGTGATCCCTCAATTATACGCCAACTTGGACCACAGTTTTTGGGTGGATAAGAGAGGTGGTGGATAATGAGGGTGTCTGAAAATAAAAACCTAAATATTGTGATGTTAAATACAGAACACTGTATCCGGTAGCAGGATATTATGGTGTTGCCAGTGACAAATGGACACTATTTTTTTGATTTTCTGCATATAAATTATATACAGTTATCTTTATTTTGTATTCAAAAATTTAAAAACAGTGCAATAAAGTGCTTTTCAGTGCTAAAAGCACAGTATAGCAGCTTATTATAGCAAAGCAGTATGAGGTTCACAATTACAGCATCATAGTATAGCAGAGCAGTATGAGGTTCAAAATCACAGCTGTATAATTTTAGTTACAAACTGGAGTTAAGTAAGCTTGAAGTAGTCTGTAATAGACATTTGCTTAGCTCTCACAGAAGCAAGTTGTCTTATCTTGCAATGTAGGAAAGGCACTTCTGAATATCTGTCTCATCTGCAAGCTCATAAGACTCAAAAATCTAAGCACAGTGTTTATTGCATCCCTTGCCGTGTTTTGGTGTTCTCTTTGGCTTTCAGTCAGTGGCAGCAGCTACAGCCTCAGGCCACTCGTCTCTGTGGGAAAGGACATCTCCAATGGTTCATCGGGCCATGGGCCGCACCACAGTGTTGAAATGACGAGCAACCTCCTGGTGGGTTGCTTTAGGTTATCGACAGAAAACTTAACAATCAGGCTCTTCTGAGTCACAGTAAGAGCAAGACTAATCGCTTTCCACTTGCCGACTCTGCCATCATTTCCCAGACTGACTGACACGCTCATTCACCAGACAGCGAACTGAAGATCATCAAATGCTTACAGACTTTATAACAAACAGATTTCAATAAAGCTAAATCGCAGCACTAATGACTACCCAGGTGAAAGGGTTTTAAATAAGGGTAGACGGGGCTGACAGGGTGGACTAAAGTGTGCAGCAAACATAAGCTAATAAAACCAGTTTATGCAGTAATGACTACACAGGTGAAGAGGTTTTAAACAAGGGCTGACAGGGGCTGACAGGATGGACTAGTGTGCTCAGCTAACAAAGTGGGCTAAACAATTGATGCACAAATGACTTCACACTACACCCAGCGAGTAAACATTCAGCCATCAGCTATAACGCTGTACCATGCGGTAATTTATTTGATTGTTTGTTCACGGTACATGGGCTGACAGGGTTGACAACACGCTGTGAATTTTTGATGTGATGGCAATGGCAGAATAAAGAGGGCAATTTCAATTACAATGTGGGCAAGTGGGAAGATTAATGAGCGACAGATGGCGGACAGTGAGGGAGGCGGATTACGGAGTGCAATAACATGGACATAAAATCGGGATGGGAGGTAAGAAAGGCGATAACAGAGGTGTGTGATAATCGAGGGTGAATAAGTGAGGAGCACTGTACAAGTATGTGTAAGACTGTATAAAGGAAGAACATAAAAAAGAGAAGAATATCTAAGAAAGTGAACAAGAATGAAGAAGGAAAGGGAAGAAGAAAAGAAGATATGAAGACAGAAAGAGAGGAGATGAAAAGGAACGAAAGAGCTAGAAGCAAGATTCCAATGTGAACATATAATAACCCATGGATTAAGTGATGATATGTGTAGATGTGTTTAAATATTTAAAATAGTCCTGCCAGCATTTATTATATAAATTAAGTCAGTCAGAGGCTAAGTGTGACATACAATCAAGGATAGCATATTGAGATAGTTGTTTGAGAATATCCAGGAGAGTGGAATGATGTTGGATCGCCAATGCATTAGTATAAGGTGTTTAACTTGAAGGAATAGTAGGTTAACCACCTATTCTGAGAATGGGATATTTTGTATGAATGAGCCTTGAAAATACCAAGTATGCAATGTTTTGGATCTAATGCAAAGGATAGACCAATCACTTTCATTGCAAAGAAATGAATATGACGCCAAAGATTGTGTATGAGAGGACAATGCCATAAAATATATAGCAAATTGCCATTGGGAGTTACAGCGCCAACATTTACTGTTGTTCATTAGCTCCATTTTTCCAAAATCTCAGGAGTTTGTACCATAGATGTAGAATTTGGTTTAGAAGGAGTGAACTGCGATTATCCTTAAAAGATTTATGGCAGGATAGTCAGCAGTTATGCCATTGTGAATTGCTTATGTTATAATTTAAAAGGGTACTCCATTTATTTTTTGCAATGATAGATTGATCTGAATTGTATTTCTGATATGATTGTAAATGATACTATTTAATTTAGAGTTTGTTTTGATCCATGTAGATAAAATAATAGTATCATATATAGATTGATGAGGAATAGTAGGAAGATAAAGGTTCCATGCCGTATGTAACTGTAAATATTTTCCAGAAATTGTGCTTGGGAAGATTCCATTGTTTCCGAGGTCAGAAAAGGATTTTAATTTGAGAGTCTGAGGTATAAGTATATCCTTCAAGAAAAAATGGCCCTGTTTTCCAATTACAACAAAAAATTGGGTGATTATCAAGAGTGATGTTGCAGTTCTCCAAACAGGGGCATATATGAGGGGTTGGGTTGGATTTAAGGCATTTATGAATTATTTTCCAGTAGTATATGGATGATGCT
Source organism: Neoceratodus forsteri (assembly GCA_016271365.2). Classification (NCBI taxonomy): domain Eukaryota; kingdom Metazoa; phylum Chordata; order Ceratodontiformes; family Ceratodontidae; genus Neoceratodus; species Neoceratodus forsteri. The sequence goes on along the minus strand of CM028135.1, from coordinate 846,203,729 downwards.
ACAGTAGGGTGAGATTTTAAATTGGGGAGGGAGAGGGTTATAAATGAAGGAAGTGGTGGCATTGCCCAGACATAGAGATGTTTCCATATTGACCCACAATGGTGATTTATTGCTGGGTGATTGAACCATTTGATAGTTTGGGCAGTGTGGGAGGCCCAAAATCTGTTTGGAACCAGGGAGCCTGAAGCCCCTTTGGACCAATGGGAATGCAGTTTGTTATGACTAAATCTGGAAATGTTGCCTTCCCATTAAAAAATTGCCAATTATATCATTAATTCTGACAAAAAGAAAGTAGGGAGGGTTAAAGAGATTTTAGAAAATAGATACAGTATTTTGGGAGCTATTGACATCTTGATAGCGGATATTTTCCCATTAAAAGAGAGGTTAAGCAGTTTCCATCTGTTGAGAGTGTTTTCATATTTTCTCATAACGGGAAAGATTGGCATCCCATATCTTGTCTAATTTAGAGGTGATCTGTATTCCAAGGTAAGAGATACCTTGAGGGGCCCAACAAAACCTAATGTTGTATTTATAGAAGGGTTACAAAATTGTTCAATGGCCTTGTTTATGATTTGTTTAGATTCAGAGCTATCCCAGAAAGTGAAGTAAAGTTGCTAAGTAACTAATTAAGGGTGGTCCCAAAATTTCAAGATTTTCAAGTAGAATGAGGAGGTCATCAGCATAGGATAGTGAAGTATAGCAGGAATTACCGATAGGGATACCTTGGATCATGGAGGATTGATGAAGAGCAGCTGATAGGGGTTCCAGAGCCAGAATAAAAGAGTGAGGGATGAGGGCACCTTGCCTGGTACCTCTTTCCAGATGAAAGGATGAGGACAGAGTAGAGTTAATAAGAACCTGGGCAGAGTGGAGGGTGTATAGTCATTGAATCTATGTACAAAATTTATTAGTGACACCAAAGTGATAGAACACGATACAAATAAGTCCAGTTGAGAGAATCGAATGCCTTTTCAAAGTCAATGGCTATAGCTGCGCAGGTGATTCAAGAGATTTAGCTTTGTAGATTAAATTAAATAATGAGCGGAGATGATCAGAACCAGTTCTATTTTGATAAATCCAGCTTGGGAGGTATGGACAAGTTTTGAAATTATTGATTCTAAATGAGTATTTAATATTTTGGCAAAATGTTCCCATCCATATTAAGTAATGATATCGGTCTGTAACTGGATTGAGAGAATAATCTTTCTTTTTTTTAGTAGGATGATTATACTGGCTTCTGTCATAGTATAGGGAAGTTTACCTTGTGAAGATGCCTCTTTGAAGACCTTAAACAGTAAGAGGTATAAGATGTCAGCTAGGGGTTTATAAAAGTCTCACGGAAAACCTTCACTCCCAGGAGCTTTACCAGATTTAAAGGAATTTAACACTGCTTGTATCACTTTTTAGGGAAAAGGTTCATCTAGCAAAGCCACATCTTGTTGGGAGAGGTGTGGTAACTGTGAATTGTCCAGAAATTTTTGTATATATTCAAGTTGTGGGGGTAGGGTGAGAGTATAAGTTTTGGCAGAAGGATTGCATAATATGGTTAATTGAGGGATTATCTGTATGGATTTTGCTTGAAGGATCTTTCAGACTGGCAATATGTCTCTCCATCTGTTGATTTTTGAGCTGATAAGCAAGCAACTTCCCACATTTATCCCCTTGTTCTCAACAATGGTGTTTAAGTCTAAGGAGGTGAGTTCAGCTTTCCTGGATATTAATTAGTTGATTTTAATTCTAAGTTGAAGAATTTCAAGGTGAAGTTGTGAGTTATTATCTGGATTTTTGTTTTATAATATTGTGTTTCTTTTCTTTAAGAGATTTCTCCAAATTGACCAATTGCTATTCCCTAGTTTTTTCTTGTGTGATGCATAGCTTATAATTTTCCTCTAACTGTTGCTTTAAGTGTTTCCCAGATGGTACCTTGAGATACATCAGAAGTGTTGTTAAAGGAAAGAAATTCTTGGATTTGGGATCTAATTCAAGGTAAGAAATCGGGTCTTTCAATAAGAGTGGGTCTAGATGCCAAGAGGGGATTTAGATGGGGGCAGGTCCCAGATAAGATGTAATTTTATAGGAGAATGGTCTGATATAGTAATCGGAGAATAGTTGTGTCAATATTTTTTCAGTGATGAATGGGGAAGAAAACCAGTAGTCAATTCTGCTATAAGATTTATGAAGCAATGAGTAAAAAGTATAGTCACGCTGTCTAGGATGGTGTAGCCTCCAAATGTCGGTGAGACCAAGTCTTTCATTAGCATTGAGAGTTCAGAAATACTTCTGGGCTGGGAATCACATGAAGAGTTACTTGTCTAAATGTGCTTCCAAAGCTACATTGAAATCCCCACCTACAAGTATAGGAGAATTGTTAAAGTTACTGTTCATAATTTGTTGGGCCATATTATGAAAGAATTCAGGTGAATCAGAGTTAGGATAAACGCTGACAAACATAAGGGGTCTGCAGGGGTATTTAAGTGGGCTATAATCCGTCTGCCATCTGAATCAGAGGTGGATTTGATAAGAGTCCAGTTAAGGGATTTATGTAATAGACTAGCAACCCCTGTTTTTTAGAAGTTGACCCACCCCTTCTGAGTCTGTTGACATCCTCTATTAAAAGTTTTGTTTCTTGTAAGAAAGCAATATGAGTTTTATGCTTTTGAGGTAAGAAAGTATTTGTTTTATTTACAAGGTGAATTGAGTCCTTAACATTCCATGAATGTAGAATTAGAGCATTCATGTTAGTGGGGAGATGAGTATGAAAACACAAATAGGAAGTAAGGGCTCATACCGAAAGGGGTAGAGGATGTTACAGACTCAGAAGGGAGAGGGCTAGCACAGTCAAATGCATGCAGGATATTTAGTTTGTGGAAATACTTAAATCCTGGGTGAATGTTTCCACTGGGTCTCACAAGGAAGAGAGGTAGTAAAGAGAATACAGAAGACATATATACAGTTACTAAACAAAACATGTGAGGAAAATGGCTGGGAATCGGTGATAACCACACTGTAATCACCTCGGTGGTTGCTAGGGCAACATGGTAAAGCCTCGAGAGTGCAGTCTGAGAGGTTTACTGTAGCCCTAGCAACCACGAGAGGTGATTTCAGCGTGGTTGTCACCTGATCCCCAGCCATCATCTTTATAGTGTATGGTTAGAAAACACTGTTTGCATTCTATGTGTGAGAATTATGGAACTCTGGTGCATTCTTTTTCTTATGCCACTGTTTGGAAGTTCCAAAGTGTGGTTAACAACTTTAAAATTCTAAACAGTGCATAACAAAGCTGTGTGACTGCTGATTATGGTGGTTAATAGGCACTTACCATACATTATATGCATGTTATACTAACACACTATGAAGTCTTTAGGTAATATAGCAAGATATGAGTCGGTGAAATTGCCAAGACTCTCTCGCTATACTACAGAGCATGTAAATAGTAAGTAAATCTTGGGAGAAAATTATCTAAAACCCAAGATAAAACTGTAAACAATTATTTCTACAAGTTATATCTGTGACTAGAACTAAAGTGAACATAATAATTCCCTGGGGAGCCATGAACATGTTACCATATATGAAAAGGATTTCAGAAAGTATATGCAATCCCAGACATAATAATACATCTTAAACATAAGTTAGACTGGAAAAAGAACCAAGCTGAAACACTATTACGGCAATACAAACACTATGCCATCATGGTTGGCTAAGTCCTAAAATTATAAGAACAGCTGTACTTGTGCCATCTACTATGTACTTACCATTTAATCATAATGCTTAGACACAGAAGCATTTATGTAGGAGGAGGTTCAGGTAAATGGAGCAAAAGGGTCCAAATAGTGTAAGGATTTATGGGGTGTCGAGGCATTACAAGATCCAAATTGTATAGGGGGTTATCTGGTGAAAACCTTGTATTGAACAGGAATACATAGTCATTCTGGTAATACTGTATGACATTTATAAGAGTTGAGTTTGTTCAGTCTTTGAGGGCTGCATATATTATTGATAAGTACTAGGTATTTAATAGTAGCACAGACCAAAATATCATCCCTAGGGAAGGAGTTGCTTTAACATAGTGAGATTTCAAGACCTGGAGAGGGTCAAGTGAGCTCAGCTATAAGATTACAACACAGGCTTAAGAGCCATATCATAAGGGCTTGAGTCAGACTGTGCTGTCTATTACTGATTGCAGCACATTGAGTAAAATAATAAAGATGAGACACCTCAAAATAGCTTGCAATGCCTAATTGTATGGTAAAACTCAAGACTAAGTGATAGATTAATAAAATAGTACAAGAAGTTGGTATACCATGGTTAAAGAAAAGGGATTTAAAAGTTAGATAAAGGCAGGTTGGAGTGGGAAAGAGACTAGAGAAAATATTAAAGTGTTAAATGTTAGTCTGAGATGTAGTAGTGGATGAAGGAATAACAGTTGAGGACCTCATTAATATAACTCCAAGATACTGTAAATGTATAGGCCTAGATATTCAAAAGAGTTGAGCCATGCACAATAGGGTTGCGCCTACAAGTCCAAAATGTGCCATTCTGTGATATTCAGCAGGAGGCAGTTGCGCCCCAAATCACGCTGAGCAACAGTGCAATGATAATGAATGCATGCGCAACTGAAGGGGAGGAACCATGCATAAATGGCGCAGATGCGATATTCAACAACATGTGCTATGTGCAATAGGGGAGCCAGCGGAGAGTTGCGCATAGAAATGAGCCAAAATAAAAGGGAGCAAGGGAGAGGCGCAAGAACGCTACAGGGAAGCCACATGAGGGCAAAATCCAGCAGGAAACACTGGGCAGCAGGGACACACAGGCAGGCCAGGAAAGGGCACCTGGAAGCAACAGGAACAGGGAAGGGTGGGAGCCACAGTGCAGAAGGGGGAAGTACACCACACAGCAGTGAGGCCAGCGCAGGCAGGTGTTCCGTGCAGGGAAGTAGCAGCCAGGACAGCGGGGGAATACAGAAACAGCTGCCGGGGGTGAACACAAGCCAGGGACATGGCCAGTGCCACCATCCAGATGGAGGCCGTAATGAGGGGATGAGAAGGTGGGCAGGGGGTGCGGCTGTGGAAGGGCCCTTTGGCGGTATGCCCCAACAGGCAGTACCAAGCCCCACCAGCTTCAGCTGTACAGTGATACTGAGATTGTGGGCCGGTACCACCTGAATCAGACAATTCTGAGGTGGCTCTGTGAGCTGTGCAGTGATGTGATGCAGGCACCACATGATGGAGCCATGCCCTGTCAGTGGAGATGAAAGTGACAGCTTGCATGTGCTTGCTCACCACGGGTACCTTCCAGAGACCAACTGGGGACACCACAGGCATAACCCAGTCGGCCAAGTCACGCCACCTCACCCAATCCTCAGCGCACTGCTGCCACATGCTGCAGAGTACATCCATTTCCCCAACACACCAGCGGAGCACAGCAAACATACAGGAGTTCCACGGGTAGCACGTATGCCTGGCTGCTAGGGGCAATAGACTGCACCCATGTGGCCATCCACACACCACCTGGCCTGAGGGGGCGCATACATCAATCGCAAGGGCTATGCCGCATCAGATCAGATTCAGAGTGTGGATATCCCACTGGCCACCTGTGGTGAGTATGCAAACCACATGGACAATCATAGGGCCTGGGGGCATGGTCAGAGGTGACATGGGTAGTGTCCTACATGGCCCGGGGCAGGCGATGCTGATCACCAAACTAACCTCCACCCTCTACACACAGGTGACAGTGGATATCCACTCTGTCCCTGGCTGCTCACACCCTACTGGCAGGCCCGCGACCCCATCGCAGCACAGCTACAATGAGGCACATGCCACCACATGAATGTCATTGAGTGGGTGTTCTGGATGCTGAAGGCACATTTCCATTGCCTGGACACTCCGGAGGTGCCCTACAGATACAGCCCCTCAAAGGCCTGTGGGCTATTCCTGGCCTGTTGCATCCTGCACAACATGGCCAACTGAATGTGGGATAGCTGTACAGGTCAAAGAGAGGGACAGTGATGGGGACGATGAGGGACACCGGTGACAATGGTGATGGGCAGCCCCGCTTGGCTGACGGGACCCCTGACTGCTCCGCTGGCACAGCTGCACTGGACACCATCACTGGAGGAGCACTTCAGCCAACCCAGGTAAGTCATGGGGCCATGTGCAGCCAACAGTGGCTAAGCACAAGCCACAAACACGCATGGACACACACCAGGGGTGCATTCTGTCAAGGGAAGTGGCAGGGCATGGAACCACACACACAACCAGGGATGGGTGAGGTCTAACATGCCACATGGACGGACACACACACACACACAAAACGCACCACACATGCACAAAGGGTAGGAGGAGGCACACGACCCAGAACACCACCTAGCCACACATGTCCACAGACCACCACGCCCACTGCCTGTCCTTGTATGTGTGTGTGTCAGATGCTGAGCACCATTGCACATTGGTGTACAGCGCAATGCAGGCATCATCATGCACACGCAACTGTGGACAGCAGCCAGGAGGGTGTGCAGATGGACTGTGTCCGCGTGCAGGGCCGGTACCCACCCGCACTGCCCGCTGAAAGACACACAATGCACACAGGGCAGCACCAGACAGTAGCTGCGTTGGGAGACAGGTCAGTCACGCGCCACAGTGCCCTGGCTGCCACGGATGCATGGACGGCCCTACCAAGACCGCCAGCACTGACAGGCTGACCACTGGCCTCATGGGGTGGCACCGATGGTTCCCCAGGGGTTCCACTGCGTGAACGACTGTGCTCACGCGAGGGGTCTGCAGCACACCAAACATGCCTGCGCCAGGTGTGCTTGGATCCCACAGCTGAACACAGTGTCGACAAGGAGGTGTCGCATAACACTGGGAATGGGGGTGGACAGGCACTGCGTGGTGTCCTGCGATGCATGGGCACATGACTGTGTGCCCATTGTGGCCATGACAGCAGTGAATGCCTGTGTCTGCCTGTCAATGGCAGCGGTCACATCCTCCCGCAACTGGTCCATCCCTGCCAGGATCAGAGTGGTGTCTCTGCTGCGATGCTCTGCCCACTCCAGAGCCGCACGCAGTGCATCCACCGACGCCGCAAGCCCATCTGCTGGTTGACTGATGCTTGCAGTATGCGGTGTGCTCATCCAAGAGGTCATCTGCCTCCTTGGCATCCTGTCCTCAGGGTGTGCGCGCCTGATGCCCAGCACCCTTGAGGGTGGGCGCTGCACACCAGGACCAGGTCTGGGCATGTCCACAGGCGGTGCACTGATGCCGCCCCTGACCCTGTACCCCCAAGCCCATTGGCTGACTGCTGATGCTGCCCTCCAGCTGCCGCCTCACCAGGGCTCACTGGTGTCACTACAGTGGCCGCAACAGTCCCACTGTCCTGTACACACACCAGTGCTGCCCCACTGGTGCTGACAGGCACAGGCTGGGACTGTGATGACATGCAGGCCTCCACGGCAGCACCACCCACAGCCATGGCCATGATGTTATCTGCTGTGTGGCCATCCCGTGGGACACACGTGTCACTGCCCATGCCTTAGCGACATCATCATCGGTGACGGACCTGGCACCAGCCGAGTCACAGCATGCTGGCATCCGTGGACGCTGGCATGCAGGGACACGGGCAGGCCTCCTGCACCTGTTCCAACAACATCAGTCTGGACAGCCAGGCGGGCCACTGTCGCACTGAGACACGTATACCTGTGGAGGTGGATGGGCCTCCTCCATCTCCATCTGACTGTCCTCAGTGGACAGACCCACCACCACTGACCCATGCAGATGCTCAGGATCTGTAAGGAAAACAAAGTTGCGTTACTGCATGTGACCTACCCTGCCCCCAATAGACAGACCATGACCTACCATGCAGTGACGGGCTACCACCCATCTGGAAGCCACCACCTGGAACACCCTCAATGGCGCAACGCTGCATGCTTCCAGCAACCTCTCCTCCTGTGGGGTCAGGTGTAGCACCTCGGCTGTCCCCACCTGTCGCAGCTCGTGCTGCCCTGATGGCAGCCACCTTCTCCTTTATCCTCCTCCTGCCTGTGCCCATCTTATTCTTGCACTCCTGCATGGAGCACTGGTGGCTGCCATGCAGGTTCACTGCACGTGCCACCTCCTCCCATGCAGCAGCATGTGCCTGTGGTATTCTCTGCCATCTGCTGAGAAGCGGCTCCTGATCCAGGTAGGCCTCAAACAGGGCATCCGTCTCGCCTTGGTGAAATTAGGCCTCCTCCTTCCACCACTGTGTTCCTCCTCTCCCACAACTCACTCGGTCATTATTTAGCCTGTGAGAATGACAAGTTGTTACCTGTGTGCAGTCCCATGCATGTCCCAGAATCCACAGTCCACACTCCCAAACAGCATGCAACTCATCAATAGACTGCAGTAACCGACTATGGCCAATGCAGCCCAATGTCACACTTTATAGCGCAACCCATGCAAATGAGGCGAGGCGCAACTTTGAGTGGATGCAAATTGCAGTGCTGCACCATTAAATGGCTGATTAGCTGATTTGCATATGATGACTGAATATCACGCTGTTGTGCTTTGCGCAATTGTGTTGAGCGTGCTGAGCCACGAGCGCAGTTCTGTGACATGCACAGTACACACCTCACTGCGCATGCCCGGGTTACTGACACAGGCGTCTGCCACACTGCTGATGTGCTGTATGTAGGAGGCAATGCAGGGCATGGCCACCATTGTGCCAGTGGTGCTACAGTGATGTTCACCTATATGGCTCTGTGGCACTGGCCATCATAGGCGCACTGGGGCAACAGCATGGTAGGCTCGCTACTGGAAGTAGCACACAGGCATCCAATTGCACTACATGCATTGGGTTCAATGGTGTATGCCGTCCATGCCACAGACCCTTGACCCTGTGTGTCGACCTTTGCCCCCTAGGTGCCATCGTCAGGCATGGGTGCACCACTATCGTGCTGTTTGGTGACAATGCAATGGGAATGGCAGCTCTGTACCGCGCAGCATCTGCACGTGGGAGCCGTGCTACAGAGCACCATTTTGAGCCAACTGAGCAAGTGAGATGGTGCGGAGGAGGGCTGCCCAGTGGACCCAAATTGAACTGGCCAACCTGGTGGCCATTGTGGAGCCACTTTATGGCCCACTGTTTGGGAGGCACCCTGAACAGGTCCAGGAGCCAGGTGTGGGAGGAGGTGGCCAATGCCCGGAGGAGGCCACAGGAAGGGGCGGATGGCGGAGCAGTGCGCGCACAAGTATGGTGACCTGAGCAGGAGGGAACCAGACCTGCTTGCCTACCTGCGGCACGTGTCAGGAGAGGCACGTGCCATGGCCAGGTAGGTGTTACATCCATACTTTTATCTTCCATATGGGTATCAGGTTGTATGTATCCAGAACATGGGGAGGACCGTCCAGTGTTGGCTGTGGTGGTGTTATCAGGGTGTGGGGTGGGTGGGTCTGGCTGGGTAGGAGTGCACACATATAGGGGCAGGGGAATTTGCTACAGGATTGTACTGATGTTCCTTTCTCCATGTTTGCACCACAGGGCCGGAGGGAGGCATCTGGCCAGGGAGATGCGGCGCCAGCAGGACAACAGGGCCGGTAGGGAGGGTGATGGTCCACAGCACCCGAGGGACCGCCTGATGATGTTGTGTGCCATATCTCCATGATTACTATTGCATGCTGTGTAACAGGGTGGGCAGTGGAGCATGGCCCCATCCATTGACACCACTGCCATGCCTGTAACTTGTTACAGTCAGCACTGTCCAGTGGCACTGCATGTCTGGGAGTGCATCGATGGTGGTCCATGCGTCACCGGAACATGGCTGTGCCACTGCCTTCGCACCACATAGAGATGTCACTAACGGCCACGGTGGTGCTGTGTATGACGTGGCCGGTGGGTGTGTGCAGTGGTCCACGTGGCTTTATGTGCCTGGGTGGGCAGGTCTTGTGGACATGATCACTGTGGGTGGTCACACACCATCACAGAGGCATGTCCCATGGCCATATGCCATGCACAGTGGGTGGGCTGTATGGGGCTGTGCATTCACACCTACTGACTGTGCTCCCTTGTCCTAGGTGTCCACCAGCTGCAGGAGATAAGGGAGGCATTGTAGGAGATCCTCAATGTGGGCGGGCATGGTTGGAGATCCTGCAAAGGATTGACCGGCTTGGGGTCCTGAGAAGACACCGAGGCAGAGCAGCCGAGTGGGGCTCCATTGATTATCCCTCTGCCCCTGATATCCCTACCCCTGGACCCACCCTCACACCCCTCCTTTCCTGTCCCATTTGTTCACCCCTGCCCTTACCCACCCTCACCTTGTTTGTGGCCCTCCCCAACATTTGTACATAGTTTTGTAAATAGTTCATTTTGATATGTTTTGAATACAAATCTTTTGATATGAATGCTGTGGTGGTCTCTGATTTGCAGTGGGCTATAGGTGCTCAGCTGCAGTGGTGTGCATGGCATCGGGTGGTGCAGTCATGGGCATGTGTGTGTGTGTGTCCGTGGGGAGGTGACTATGGTGTGGAAGTAGCTATCAGTCAGTGTCTGTGGTGTGTGTGTTGTGCCCTGTGCACTGGATGACTGTGCAGTGGTCCACGGTGCATGTTCTGTGTCCATGGTGCCCCTGTCAGCCCATCCATGGCCTGAGCAGCTGACACCCTTGCATGTCTGTGGTGGCTGTCCATGCAGGGCAGCCATTGTACCGTCACAATGCTGGGTTGCCTCTTGTCACTGGTGTGGTGCATGTCTGCCTTGGGTGACACTGTGGCCTCCGCAGTTGTTGTCCCACCTCCATGCAGCGGCTTGTGTGTGTTACAGGGATGTCACCACTGTCTGTGACTTGTGCTCCGGGCAAATGATGGTGGCGACAGGTCACAGTGCCTGCAAGAGGGTGGCTGGCACTCCTGTGCCATGGAGGACTGCAGGCTGTGTGTACATGGTATCCATGGGCCACGCTGGGGCTTGGCTGCCCCGCTACTGTGTCCCTGTGTTGTTGTGCCTTGGGTATGGGTGGGTGTTTGTCCATGCACTGTGTGGCATCCGGTGTGGTGCATGCTTTCACGCACCACTGTGAATGTCTGCGCTTTCTGTTGTGGCCAGGGCTGGGTCGGGGTGTGTCTCTTGGGAGGGTGTGCAGGGTGCTGTACCACTGATGGTGGTGTCCGGGCATGCCCTGTCCCACGGGGATACCTTGTGTGCCGCCGCATGGTCAGTCTCTCAGCTGTACTGGGGCTGCGTGGTGCACTTTGTATGCCATTGTTGCATCGCTGTGTGCTGCCACCCGCTGATGGGTGCTCGTGGTGGGGCTGCCTTGCATGGTTCTGTGCTGCACTGGGTTGCATTGTCACAGTAGGGGTGGTGGCATGCATGGGGTTTCCTGCAGTGGTGGATGCTGCTCCTGGGCAGGGTGTCTAGGGGTCACGGTGCAGGGTGTGGTCTGCATTGGGGATGTGTGGCATGGGTGGTCGGCCCTCCTTGTGTGCGGTCACAGCTTGCCAGGGGGGTGATGGGGCACCATGGCATGACTGTGGGTTGGTTGCTTGTCTCCATGGACCAGTGATTATTCCAGCCCTCCCCAGTTATGCAGTGCATGGGGTGTAGGGGGTGATGTCTGTCCTGCTGTGTGTTCCTCTGCCCATCTGTTGCATGGGTGGTGGGCCCTCACATCCTTGGTTGTGCAGTTGCATTGCTGCACTGCTGTTGAGGCGTCCCTGGTTGTGCTATGGCACCTCTGGACTGCTCAGCTGAACATCCTTTGTTGCGCTATGGTGCATCAGATCTGCTCAGCTTCCCTCCCTAGTTGCACTATGGTGCAGGTGGTGCGATATTCAGTCGTTGGCTGTAGGCGCAGGTTGGCCAGCTCAGTTTTGAATATCGCCTCTTGCGCGTGGCGCAATGGACTTGCACTTGCTCCTGCTATTCGCACTTTTTGGATGCAGTTTGAATATCTGGGCCATAATGTTTATATATGATAACAAATGTGTGGGGTGATGTTGGATCACAAATTAGTTAAGCAGTCAACCCACTTAATGGTTATATGAGAAGGACATACTGATAAAAAGATGGTAGACACTCTAAATGGATATAGAAAATCATTGAGTACATATGAATTAGTCTAACATTATATAAGAACTGTCCTTTAAAAGAATAAAATAGCCCAACATTAGGGATACTCAAAACCTGACATTTTGAGTAATATATGCAAAATAACTGGATGTATAATGTTGCAGACATTACATTGAGATAGAAAACTCTAAGACTGTTACAATGAGATGCCTAAATAATATGACATGCTATTAAACCAAAAGCCTGTAACCACGATGTATAGCTTATCGCTTTCCAAACCAGCTGGTGTGATAGTATGCACACACAAGGAATGTGATGCACAGTTGCAGGGCAGACAAATTCTGATAGTGATCAGAAAGCTGTGGTTAATTAGGCACGAACCTCAAGAGGTACAATATATACACATGCCCAGGCATCATTTATATGTTCGATTTGTTTTGAGCTTCCTTCTATTTCTTTTAGGAGGCTCTGCCAATTTGAAAGGGAGCTGGTCACCAATTCAGCCCAACAGGAATCGGAGACCTGCTGCCCTGTAAAGCATCTCCATGGTCATTGCCAACAGGATCCACAGCTGATTCTGGGAGGTCTTCCTGAGACGAGTTTAAGTCCTCTTGTAGTAAAGAAAACTTATTGGAGAGGGTTAGGGGTGTAGTGAAGCCAACATGTTGCTCGTGCTGAGAGGTAGGCCTAGAAGGAGTAGCATCTGCACAACAGGCATGTTTAGAAGAAGGTGGATTCAAGTTCTTTTGTCTAGCAAGTGGGCTGAGATTCGGGCAGGAGGTGCTGCATCAGCCTGAGAGATACGGGTTTCTCACTGCATTCATGATTTGAAGCCGTAATATGGGAGTGCCGGTCTGATTGGGAAGTTGCAGAGACAGTGGGAGAAGGGTCACATCAGTATTTCCAAACAGGGCAGTTGGAGGCTGGGGCTCACCAAGAAATGCAGCCAAGGCTTGAATGTTGAAAGCTTTGGTTGAGTCACCCAGAAACAGGTGCATAATGGCATGATAGCGCAGAGCAAATTTGATCCCTCGTTGGTGTAGGGTAGTTTTAATAGGACTGAAGGCTCTGTGTTTATCAGAGAGTTCCTTAAAAGTCTCTAAAAATAGAAATTCTATAATCTTGCCAAGTAAGCATTCCCAATTGTTTTGCTCTATTGATAATCAGTTCAGTGTGGGCATAGATTAAGAATCTTGCAATAATAGGCCTAGGTTTCTGATCTGGACCAGGCCTCCAGCTTAAAGTATGGTGTGATCTCTCAATAGTAAGGTCTTGACCAGGTGGGAGTTTGAACAGGGCTGGCAGCACATGTAATAGAAACACACTAGTGTCTCTGAGTTCTGCACCTTCAGGAAAACCCAAAAATCTCAGGTTATTGCATCTGTTTCTATTTTCAATGTCATTGATTTTATCTTGTAGGCTTCTGATAACTCTGTCTTGCTCTCTGATGGTGGCTTGCTGGATGTTAACAGAACTTCCATTTTGAGCAACTTTAACTCCAGCATCATTGATTTTTTGTCTAACACTTGCATGTTAGTGATGTTCTGTTGAGATGTTATTTTTAAGTCATTAACTTCACAGATGAGCTGTTGAAACATAGTTTCCACTCTGCTAGTGGAGCTGTTTTGCAGGAGTTGCTCAGCCATTGTGGTAGGCCTTCACAGAGAAGCAGTATAAATGCAGAACAATTATAGCTATAGCGTTATGATATAGAGAAAGTAATTTATCAGAGTTGAGCTATGATGTTAGTAAAATTATATTTCACTTGCTGGTAAATGCTAACAATCTGGGATCAGGAGGATGGATGATGATAGATGGTAGTCCCAGGGAGAAGCAGAATTAAGCAGCCATCATCAGCACAGCAAGGCCACACCCCTTAGGCTGATTATGAAATCTATTGTAGATGAACTACAAGGCAAGTGAGAATTAATGAATTGTCTATGTAATGTGTATATAGGTTTAAATCTTTCAGTTGTTAGATCTGGAGGACAAATAGTTAACTGATTATTTACTGATTTTGTTTAGATATTAAATTGAAATTAAGAAGAAGCAGAGTGCTGGTTACAAAAGAATTAATGGGTGAGCTGAATCTGGTGTTTGATTCCCTGGAATGAATTTTATAATTTTACAATTTATTAATGATATATACTACGGCCCAAATATTCAGAGTAGTTGCACATGGCGAACTCAGTTGCACCGCACAAGTGCAAATTTGAGCCAAGAAGCTATTCAGCATGCGCTATTGTGCAGCACAAAATTCTTTCACGCCAATGAGCAACTATAATGAATGCAGGTGCAAGTGCAGGGGCATTCCTATGTATACCCAGTGCAGTGGCATATTCAACCGTGAAACCATGGCGCAAGTGTGGAGAAAATCAAGTTACTCCGAGCAGACTTGTTCCTGTAAATAAAGGGTGAAACACACAAACCGCACTTGCACCAGAGGTGAAAGAGAGAGGGAGGGAGTGGGAGACAGAGACAGACAGACAGACAGACAGACAGACAGACAGACAGAGAGAGAGACAGACAGACAGACCAAGGCAGACGCAGGGGAGAGGGACAGAGGTGGCATTGGAGAGGGAGAGAGGGCAGAGAGAGAGAGATAGAACACACATACACACACTGACAGGCAGTGCACCAGGGTGGCACACAGCCAGCAGGAGCCAACTGCACAGGGGACATTGGACAACAAGAGCCATGGACAGTGCCCTTCATGATGGAGGCCATAATTAGGGGTGTGAGGGGGCTGGAGGAACAGCGATGTGGCCAAGGAAGGGCCCGTTGGCAGAGCAGCCTGACACAGGTGGTACCGCATCCACATCACCTTGGAAAATTTCAGAAACACGGAGATTGTGGGCTATTACCACCTGAACAGGGCCATTCTGAGGCAGCTCTGTGAACTGTACAGTGAGGAGGCTGCCACCAACTCTTCCTACGGTATTAGCATTGGTGCATCCGGCCCTCCTCTGGGGCAGTCCAGGCTGCACGAATGGCTGCACCTTCCCTTTAATGCACCTTTGTCCATCCTCATCTTCTTCCTGCATTCCTGTGCCAACCGCTGGTGGCTGCCATGCTGGTTGATGTATGCTGCCACCTCCTCCCATGCACCAGCCCTGGACTGTGGTGTACCCATGGCACCACTCAACAGGGGCTTCCTGTCCAAGTAGACCTTGAACAGGGCATCTGTCTTGGTCTTTGTGAAATGGGGCCTGTGCTTCCATGCAGGCCCATGCTCCTCACCCTCCTCATGATCTGACATGTCTCTGCCTGTGGACATGGACAGCACAGTGTGTCAGTGGCAGCATTTCCTGTTCTGTCCCACCCTGCCATACTGTCTGCTCCCAGTGAGCTGCAGTGGCATGCACAATTTACCTTGAAAGGATGCAATACCGGTCCATTGGCTGTGCTGTTCCGTGGTGCTTATAAGATGCAAAGCATGCAAATGAGGTTTAGCGCGGCAGTATTGAATTGCTAATGCACCCAGTGTGCTACACATTGGCTGATGAACTCATTTGCATGTGGTGTCTGACTATCATGATATTGCGCTGTGTGCAATGGGACTGAACTGGAGCAAGTTGCAGTGCAATGCACATGCATGCCTGCAGTGCGCATGCACATCATGGTATTATGGTGTCAGTCGTGTACCATGCACTGAGAGCATGATGCAGTGGCATGGCGATGATGCACCTGGCATACTACGTGCATGGTCATGCATGGTATACTGTGCCCTATTGCGCATGTGCACACTGCACAATGGCAGGTGACTCCTGACCCCTGGGGCAGACCTCTGACCCTGGGAGACCTCTGACGCTGTGACCCCACTTAGCCATGCCCACTCCATGCATCTCTGGCACTGTGCAATGGCAGGCACTGCTCATGTTCCACTGCATAGTGCATCAGGTGCATGTTGTGAACATGTGCATCTCCTGCTGCCATTTTCTTCCCAGAGATTGCAGTAGATAACATGGGACAGGGATGGGTACAGCATGCCCCAAACTTGTCACAGGTGGAGCTGGTAAACCTGGTGGCCTGTATTGAGCCCCACGCCCCCAACTCTTGTACAGGCGCCCCTGCAGCAGGCCAGAGTCACTGTTTGGCAGGGGATTGCTGCCAGGCTGCATCAGAGGGAGTAGGGTGGCCAGAACAGGGAGCAATATCACCATCGGTAAGGGGACCTCATGCAGTGGGACACACAGCATCTTAGAGGCTACAGGCATGAGTTAGGCAGGGGCTGTGCCACAGCCAGGTAAGTCATCCCATGTTGCTTGTGTGCCCTGGTGCTGTACTGTGGTGTTGACTAGGCTGCCTGGCATGCCCTGCAGAGGGGCACATTGTCATCATGCACACTGCAGGTGGCATTGCCAGCCGCCGATTATGTTATGATGCAGCCATGCGGGATGTGTCGGGCAGGGGCACACCCTATGCACAGGGTGGGGGTGGTGGGGGCTGCTGTGGTTGATTCCTGATGTGTACATGTCTTCTTTCCATTCCCAGGGCCTGAGGATTGTCACCCAGCAGGCCGCGCGGGCCAACGTGGAGTGGGACCGCACCAGTGGGGCCGCACAGGGCAGGTAGGCACTGTCATGGTCCTTCGCACTGTCCATGGGGGTGGCGGAGAGTGGATGTGGGCTTGACCACCTGTGCAATGTGCCATGGCAGCTGTGTGTGTCACACTGTGCATGGTGCATGCCTCTGTGGTGCATCCACTGGACATGTGTGCCAGCTGTTGGTGGGTGGTGTGCATCCAGCTGCCACTGTTGTTGGTGTTGTGCTTCTGGTACACTGTGCCATATGACTGTCATTGCATAGTCTGGTGGCCATTGTGCAGCGGGACCACCTCTGTACAATGTCATGGTGCGCTGAGTTGCTGGCAGGCATTGGCCACCCACCCGCGGGTGGTCAGTACGAGCCCTACAGGGAGTGTACTCCCACTGCCCATTGTGCACTGTGGGTGGGCATGGTTCATTGGGACATTGCTCTGATCACCTGTCCTGTTTCTTATTATAGTTGTCCAGCGCGGTGGAGACCTAGGCGGACATTATGCAGTAGACTGCTCCGGCAGTTAATCCTCATCTGCGGGTGGTCAGTATGGGCCTCCAGGGGAGTGTATTCACTACCCATTGTGCACTGTGGGTGGGCATGGTTCCTTGGGACATTGATCTGATCACCTGTCCTGTTTCTTGTTATAGTTGTCCAGTGGCAGAGACCTAGGCGGACATTATGCGGATGACTGCTCGCAGTTATCCTCATCACCTCCACGACGATGGAGGTGGTGTTCCAGATTAGGCACCTGCTGTTGGCAGAGAGGAGGCAGCGACTATGCCAAGGGGTAGCAGGATGTAGCCACCGATGGTTTGGACCCAGCTTTCACCTGTTTCCTGCTGTACCCCCACAGTTCCCCTTCCCACTGTACAGTCCCTGTTCCCTTCCTTCCCTTCCCTTGCTTTACCTACCCTTTCCCAGCCCCTTGATTTTGTAAATGTTTTTTTTTTAATATATATTTTTGACTTACCTGCCTGTGTCAGTGTCTGCTTTGCAGGTGGTGGAAGAGCCATCTGCAGTGGCCCAGTGTCTGTCAGTGTGGTGTACATGTGTAGGGGGCACATGTTATGCTTCTGTGGTTCACTGTTGTGTGCTGTGGTCAGTCCCACTGTAGTGGTGTCCTTTCCCTGTTAGTTGTTGTGCCTTTGGGGTGCCCATGGGGTGGCTGCCAGGGGTGTGGCGTAGTGTGTGCGTGGTGGTGGCACACCGCCATGGTCATTGGTCGGGTACTGGCTGCACACTGTGTTGGGACCCCTGCTTGGTGTTGTGCAGCCTGCCTCATGTGGTCTGCCATGCTACCTGCCTCCTTGCATGTTCAGTGCCTCCGTGTGGGCTTCCTGAGTGCCTGTGTGGCATGTGTGCCTGGCTGCATGGTCCTGGGTGTGGCCTGCTATGGTCTGGAAGGGGGGCATGGCCAGCAGCCTCACAGGGGCTGCCTTGGTAGCCTCCATTGGCCACTGGCACCTCCTGTTGCCTGTTATCTGTGCCACTGTTGTGTTCTGAGACAGGTGCCTGGGTGCCTGTGTGTGCCCTGCTGGTGGAAGCATCCTGTGGCCTGTCACTGCTTCCTGGCTCTGTCCCTGGGTCTGTTCTCTGTGCCATGCCCCCATTGCTCTGCTGCTTTGCTCCCAGAGTTGCGCTGGAGCATCTCTTTCTGCACCATGGAGCAATTCTGTTTGCACCATGGTACACCTCTGTTTGTGCCATGGTGCAACTCTGCCATATTCAGCCAGGTTGCACTGGTGCAGTTTGGCCTGCACAACCTCTGAATATGGCTCCTGGTGTGCCATGGTGCATCGGATTTGTGGCGCTAGCCTTTGGCACATTTCTAAATATCTGGGCCTTACAGAATTAATCTTTTGATTTAAGTGATATAGTTCAGCACTGATGAAGGATGATATCCAAAATGTTTGCTTTTTTTATGTGTGCTGTATCTACAAACAAGTAAAATATAACTCTATTTAAACACTTACTGGGTAAGTGGGCCTTATTTATTTACTACAAAATTTGATGACTAGAAAGGTGCATTGAGCCAAGGTGTATTACCAGGTGTGATCCTGAGGGAAGGAAACTGCAAATCATGCAATTTCAAATCTACAAATCACATGATTATATGACCTTTAGTGTTGAGTAGAGATGTTGCAAAGTTTAAACTGCCAGTGAAGTTCCCAGAAGTCACCAAATTCACCCTATGAAAACTTCACGGAAATGACCTCTCTGGTGTTAAAACATCATCAGGAAACTTTGCCAGTTAACTTCTACTTTTTAGTAACTTTGAATGTAATTGTCTTAATCTGGTGCCAAACTTCACCGTTAACTTCAAAGGCAACTTTGACTTTGTTAGTAACTTCGAAGTTAATGAAAACATGGTTTGTCACATGATTCACTTACTGAATGTCACATGGGTGACTCAGGCGGGCAGGAAGTGAATGTTTCACTTTCATTTCAGCTTGTAGCTAAATGAAAGTGGAGACGGAGAACAGTGATTTTTTCCTAAATGCAGGTGTGTACGTAGGGAGATAATGATCACTTAAGTTAAATTGCTGTCTGGAGAACAGTGATTTTTTCCTAAGTACAGTTGTGCACGAGGACACAAAATCACTCGGCTTAAATCGCTGTCTGAGAACAGTGATTTTTTCCTAAATACAGGTGTGTACACAGTCACACAACAATCACTTTGGTTAAATCACTGTTTGGAGAACAGTGATTTTTCCTAAATACAGTTGTGCATGCAAGGACACAACAATCACTCAGCTTAAATCGCTGCCTGAAGAATAGTGATTTTTTTCCTAAATACAGTTGTGCACACAGGACACAACAATCACTCAGCTTAAATCGCTGTCTGGAGAACAGTGAGTTTTGTCCTAAATACAGTTGTGCATGCAGTCACACAAAAATAATTTGGGTCAAATCACAGTCAGGAGGACCGTCATTTTTTCTTAGGAAAAGACAGGGCACTTGCTAAATGATTTTATTCTGAAGAAAACTGTACCTCTAAACTGCTACTACCTCCCCCGCCCACACAAGCCACCAAACCACAGTTTCTAACAGAAAACTAAATACTGCAAGTAAACAATACAGGACAGAGAAAAGCAACATAAAATCACTGTGTGCAATGAGCACTCACAGTAACAGTTCTGAAGCAATCTGACAAACAAATGCTCTTTATGAAATGTTTTAGATTTGAATCAAAGTTGCAGCACAAGCTCTGCTCTCAAAGTCTCTCTCAAACACACTACACTCACAGAATGCGAAAACTAGCTTCTCACTGGCTGTTCAGCAACATGTGACTTCATATCCCATGGTTTATTGCAAACTTTGACTATTACACTGAACTTTGCCGTGAAGTCCAAGCTTTGTGGATCTGGGACACCTGTATCATTGACTGTAACAGGAATTGAAGTTTTGACTTCAAAATTTCATGAATCCACCCCAAACACTTAGAAGTGGGATTTCACAGGGTGGAAAACTTTGTGGAATACTACAAATCCATAAAGTTTTATGCTGAGTAATTTTGATAACTTTGCATACCTCTAGTGTTGAGTGATTTAGTTCTAAATGTATAGCTAAGGTCTTGCATTATTTATTTATTTAAAGAGATTTACCAGGAAGGCATGCTGAAAGCGGAGTACATCGATTCCAGATGTGCCTGGGGTAGGGGGTTACAATGGTACAGTAGTACAGACGAAACAAATCATACATAGTGTGATATTGTTACAGACAATGGTACAGTAGTATAGAAGAAACAAACATACATAGTGTGAATTGTTACAGACAATGGGTGAGGTATCATACAATTCAAAATAGAGTAGGTTCAGTTTTTTTGTTTTTTTAGCATTTAATAACATTTAGGCATACTGAGAAATGGAACCCAGACTGGTGCTAGTAGCTGATAGATAGATAGGAGTTGTGAAGGGATTCAGCGAGGAAAGCAAGAGCAGTTGGTAGCAAAATGTATTTTGAGAAGGGTATTCCGTTGAGAGTACTTGTGGTGTGTCTGATATCAGCTGCCAGGGAGTTCCATAATTTGGGCAACCGAGCTGAAAGCTGCCTGGCTGCCCAAATTATGGAACTCCCTGGCAGCTGATATCAGACACACCACAAGTACTCTCAACGGAATGCCCTTTCTCAAAACACATTTCACTACCAACTGCTCCTGCTTCACATATAATGTTATACGGGATACCATATCATCTCTAGCCCTTTCTTTCTCAAGACAATGAAGACCTAGAGCATCTAACCTAGACTCTTATAGCTTGTTCACAAGTTTCTTGACTAATTTGGTGGTTTTGCCTATACTTACTCCAGAAGGCTTATATCCTTTCTCAGATGGGGGACCAGAACTATGAGAAGTAGCCCAAGTGGGGTCTTACATATGCCTTGCATAATGGCATAATTAATTTTGATGAATGACTGCCAAAAGCTCTTCTAATACAGCTCAGAATATGCCTTGCCCTTATTGCAGTTAGGTTACAATGAGGACCTGACTTGAAATATCTGGTTTTTAGGATGCCTAAGTCGTTCTCTTCCTTGATCTCCTTTATTTCAATCTCTTTCAGGTAGCATTTTATCTTGTTTGTTCTGCTGAAGTGTATGACCTTACACTTGTCCATATTCAACTGCATACCATTTGTTATGTATTCATTTTGTTAATGTGTTTAGGTATTGGAGTGTTAATTTCAGTGGAGGAATTAACTGATTCACTGATTTTTCTGTTGTCTGCAAATGTACCCACCATACTAGTGATGCTGACTGTAGATCTGAAATAGATATACAGAAGAGAGTTTATTTCAAACCTGATTCCTACAGGATTCCACTAGACATCCTTGGAACCAGGGAGAGGGATCTTTAGATTCTTGTCACCTCAGTTCTATCACAAAGCATGTTTCTGACCTATTAAACAGTATTAGGGCTGAATTTCAATGTTATAATTTTACAATAAGAATATCATAGAAGATGATATAAAAGGAATAACAGAAATCGAAGTAAAGATATCCCCTGTTGTCCCATTGTCCAACAGAGAGCTGATAGGTTCATAAAAGATAACAGTTTAGTAAGACACTATCTTCCTTTCTAAATCCATGTTATATGTGGTCATTTGTCCCAAATGCTGCTTTGTTTTTTTTTTTTTTTTTTTATATTTAGCTTACTTTTGCCTCTTTGCCGTCCATCAGAGCTCGCCCTGGTCACAGTGCCTCTGAGAGTTCCACTGCTTAATGAGCCCCTCGCCTCGGTCACTCCTGGCTTACCTACCCAGGAGGGCAGGGCACGGCACCGTGACTGGAACTGGTGCTGTGGAGCTGTATCTGGTTGGGGAACCCCACCAGGTGGCTCATTGAAGCTCGGGACAGGGCATCATAGAGATGTCTGGTAGAGAGGATTTTGTCCTTATAGGCTGGGGCAGAGACGTGCAATGATGCCTGCATCTGTCCCTACCCCAGTGCCCTCCCTTGACTGTGCATCGGTGCTAGGGTGATACTCCCAGCTTCCGCTGGGTGTCACACCTGCACCGAGTGCAGGAAACCCCACCCCGGAGAAGGAGAGCAGTCCTAGGGATACTCGATCCTTCTCTCCCTGGCTCCTCTGATGACCCGGCTCATTCCAACCTGGTTCGCCGCATCGCAAGTGGAAATCCAACTGCTGCATCGGTGGGCCAGCTTTTGCTTTATGTTTTGTAATATGGGCTTTAAGAAAGGATTAAAATGTCTTATGAATATGGGATGTTAGGCTAATCAGTCTATAATTATTACAACTCTGTTTCTCATGAATATCAGCAGAGCTGGGCTATTCACTAAAAATACCACCAACAGCTTAATCTGGTTCAAGGTCAGTTGGCATTCATCTGTATCCCTCTTCCGGTCGTGCCTGAAAATAGGCAGGATTTGTCTAGTGCACTTACCGGTCAACAAAACTAAAAAAAAAATACAGCTGGGAAACTGTAATACAATTTGGACACGGTATTATTTTGATTTTATAATCAATTGATTCAGATCCTATTAATTTGGGTAGAAGCAGCTTGGTTTTTGATGGTATCTAGTATTTGTCTTTATGGTTAAATGTGTTTTCTTTTCATCTCTCCTTGACTTACAGATTTCTTTGCTGATTCACAACAGTCATAACTGAGGGAACGTTTGAGCTTTTGCATACTTTATAATCAATTACAAATCAAACCACTTAACAGGGAGGGTGGAGTGCTATTTGTCCCTATTAAGTGGCTATCCTGCATATCGGAAGCCCTATTATTAACGTGGAAAAATAAGATTGGCAGACACAATATGCTGGAAAAACTTTTTAATTGTTTTATCTGCATTTGTGTGTTATTTTTGTTTTGATTTTTATGCTACTGAGAAAAGGAACAAAAATCAAACTAAAGAATATGTGAAGAAAATAAAGGTAACATTTAACACGCTATGTGCTAGCTTGTCCAATGCTTCCTTATTAGTGAGAAGCATGGCTTGGGAGTCATTGCTCAGAAGCACAGTCATCCTCATCAATCCTCATGTGCTTCACAGCTTACAGATGTGTGAATCAGTAAGTTCTTCTTCTATGGGATGTAACTGTCCATATCAACAATCTCAACGAAATCTGTTATCATAATCTCTGGCCTGACAATGTCAGACAGAATATCATGCTGGACTGGTTACTTACAGACTTGTCTCTGTCATTTCAATCAGCTGTGAAGCCTGCCTTTTGAAGCAGTTGCTGATGGTCATTGCTGTAACAGACTTCCAGGCTTCAGCAGTCATGTAAATTGCTTCCAGTATCTTAACTGTCTTAACTATTGCTGAAGTTCGTGCAGAATCTCCTCATCAATCATACCTACAATGCATGTCAACATCAGGGCTCCTTGGTGACCTTAGAGATTCCTGATAACTGCCATGTCCATGGGCTGGATGAGGCTCATTGAGTTCGTGGCAGAACAATTTGACAATTTCCTGGGGTGGACCGAGCAGTTGTCTAACAGCAGCTTAATGTGACACTGTTTTTGTTTCAGCTCTCCTTCCATCTGCTCAGCCAGTTCATGAAAACCATCGAGTCATTCAGGCATTTGAGGAGGTGCAATGGAGACTGGCACAGTTGCAAGATCTTTAAGAAGGCATCTGGTGAATTTTCACCACTTAGGAGCAGGGTATGTGTATCGCTCCATCCATATTGGTGCAGTGGAGAATGGACACTTGTTCTTTTGCCTTCTTTCCTGTAAAAGTTTAGTTTCTTTGTGCACATGCCCTGAACAGGATAGCTCCTGTAATAAAGCCCCATTTCATTTGCATTGTATTAGTATAAATTGGTGAGCGTGTACTCTTGTAAAAACATTGGCAAAATTGTGGAAACCTAATCTATGCCTGCTTCAATGCCTGCATTAGAGAACTGCCTGCTCTTTTTTTACAAACTATGCATGTCTGTGTTTCACCTGGATAGTCAGCCATCTGTGGATTCAAAGCTGTCATTCTTCAACTGAGTAGCCAGTTCATTAGCCTTTTTTTTAACTGGCCAGAAATATGGACATCTCTACTGATGGCACTGTTAAGCCATAACAGCAGGGCATCTTCTACTTTACCTCTACAGCTTTTCCTCCCTCTTTCTTTGTCAGGGTTTATGTACTTGCTGCACTGAAAGGACTGATTCATGGTTTAGGCTAATGCAGCTTGTCCTTCTTTTGCTAATGCCAGACTCATTGGCAACACTGGGCAAACACGTTTTGGTTGTTGCAAAGCTTCAAGACCTTGGCTCTGGAAAGGGAAAGCTTGTTTAGTTTTGAAGCCACATCCCTGTCACTCATCATGTGCACATCAGCCTGACAGCCCAAAATGATGTTCAGAACATCACTATAAAGTGGAAGGGCCATCTTGCCTATCCAAAACAGCTGTACATTGACTAACATGGGGACGTAGTTGGTTACCAGGGAACATCCAGATTAACTGACCATCATACTAAACTGTGGTCCTGATTAAGTGGCTTGAACTGATGTAATAATGTTTAGCAGATTAATACCAAATTGTGAATTTTGGTAGTAATCAATGTGATTATTATATGATTTACTTACTATAGGTTCTACTTGTCCCTCTGTGTCATCACACACACACACACACACACACACACACACGCATACAACCTGTTTAACTGGCTGGCAAGAGGGTATTTTAGTTTCCTTTCCCTCAGACGTTTCCTTTTTATGCTGGCTCATGCTTGCACAGCCAACATATTGCAGTAGTAGCAGATTTGGAGGTGTGATCACTGTGGGTGAATGCAGGGTACGACATCAGTAGGTGCATCCTCTATTCCCCAATGAGGCAGCTGCAGGCACTGACACCAGCAACACAAAACATGGCCACCAGATTACAGAAAGGTCCACTGCAATGACAGCCAAGCTCATCATGCAGTGGCACCTTCCAATGTGCCTTTTCTGGTGAAGCAAATATGGCGGCACTGCCTGCCACAATGCTAAAGTTTGGGGTGTACAACCTGTCAGCATACCCTAACCCATTTCATGTGCTGATGGGGAGTTCACCCTCATCAGCATAATGCCCCCCATTTGTTGTGTGCCGAGGGGAGTGCCCAATCCTCCTCGGCACTTGCCTCCCTTCGGCATGTGCTGGTGGAGTGCCCAATCCCTCATGTGGATAGCCCCCAACATTTGGTGGCACACTGGGAGACCACCCCAGCATGCCAAATGTCCCTGTAAAACAAAAACCGTCCCCAATGTTTCTTTTTTTAAACCTGTAAAGAAGAAAACAGTCCCTCGCGTCCCCTCTTCGGTATGTGCCTGCTGGACTGCCCAATCCCTGTCAGCTAGTCCCCACTAAACAGTCAGGGTGGCATGCAGGGAGCACACCCCAGTGTCCCAAATGCCCTTGTAAAAAATACCACACTGTTTTTTTAAACCTGTAAAAGAAGAAACAGTCCCTCACAGTCTGTCTTGCTCCTCTCCAGCCCGTGCCCACTCTCCGCTCACCCTGCCTCCCCACTCCCCTTCACCCCATACTTACCTCTGGAGTCTGGCACGATGATCTTTGGTGGAACGGGAACGCCTCTGCACTCTTCAAAGCTGACCGCAAACTGAAGAAATGCCAGTAAGCTGTATAATGGCATACATAGGGTTTTTAAATTTTGGTGCATATCTTGGGCATTTTTGGAATTTTGTACCAGATGTTCAACATGGGGTTATTTGGGCCCTCCTCATGAATTCAGTCACTGTCATGGCATTATTCGTCCCGAAAGGTGATTTTTCGATCACTGCGTGGAATCACCTTCTGGGACAAATTAATGTAATGACAGTGCCACTGTTCATGAGGTGGGCTCTCAAAAAGCCTATGTTGCAAATTTGGTGAAAAAATCCAAAATAATTACTGTTTTACGAGCGTACATTGTACAGTTTCCACGCACGCCATAATGTCATGAATCTGTAATATTTTCACCCAGATTTTCAACATTAGCATTTTTCCACACCTCCTTATCAACAGTACAGCTGTCATTTTATATATCCTGGCCAAAATGCACTTTTGCACTTCTGGCACAGAATAGCACAGTCGCTGTGCTAAATCAGTTTTCTGGACAGTTTGACAAAATGACAGTGACACTTTAATGAGCAGAGGTCCTAAAATGCATATATTGAAAAATTGGTGTTGAAAGTCCATAAAATGACTGTGTTATGAAGCATGCATTGCACAGTTTCCCTCACCCTTGTAACTTCGCAAATGTGCAATAATTTTAAGCCAGATTTTCAACACTGTCTTTTTTCACACCTCCTTATGAATAGTACATGTCATTTTTCACATCCTACCTAAATGTGTTTTTGCACCTGTGGTGCAGAATGGTTGGTTGCTGTGGGAAATCAACTTTTGGGACAGATTAACAAAATTACAGTGCCACTGTTCACGAGGGAGGTCCCAAAATGCCTATGTTGAAAATGTGTCTCTTCAAGGTGGGGTGAGGTAGGCATCAGTTCAATACTTCACTGCCATTCCTATTACACATCTCTAACTCCTGCACTACAATGCCAATGCCAGCGAGACAACATTCGGCATTGACAAATGCTTGTTTTATTTGCATCCCAATTACTCCACCACTTTCCCCCATGTTATACACGTCCTCACTAGGGCTTGTTTAGACTTTCTTCTCCCTTTTTTGCTCCTTAATTGGAATTCTTACCTATGGGTTAGAAAATGTAATACTTGCATTGTCAATCTAATAAAATGTGCTTTCCTGGTTATTTTGAACTGGAATCGTACTCTGTATGTCTTGATTTTGGGTGAAGATCTTACCACAACATTGCATTAATATTTTACTGCATTCATTTCTATAAGGACTGAAAGTGCAGGAGAGCAGGAATAGAGAATGTGGGAGTGGCACAGTGCAGTGGTTGTGGGGTGGCAGTCTTCACAGAGACCTTAGGTAGGAAGGGGAAAGTGCTGCTTTATGTGAAAGAAGGCATAATAGTGTTGGAAATACAAGGAATTCTGGGAGTAGAGGTGTTGTGGGTTACCCTCGAGTCAGAAAACATAACTACTATTTTTTTTTGAAATTGCAATTTGTACTGCCCATGTCCTGCCAGCCCCGACCCTTAGGGGCTGCCAAGGGAGCCATTCTCCTGCCTCCTGCTCTTCCCACACCTACCTTCAGGCCCCGTGGAGCTTTGGTTTACCTCTGAGCTGGGATGAGGTGTGGCCCCAACACCCGAGCTACTCACTTTCTTGTCAGTCCGGAGGTGGCTGGGTGAGGCGGGACATTGGAGTCACGCTCCAGGCAGCCCATCTTCCCAGTGCTGGCAGGTATTTTCCACCATTTTTCCCTCCTGTATGCCGGTAGACCTTGATGTCATGACACTACGCATCGACGTCCACCTGTACTCTTGGCTGCTTCCCAATGGGGCTTGTAGTACTCAAGCCTCTGCTCAGGGTCAGACAAGTCGCAGGCATCGCCCACCCTTCCCCAAGAGGGCAAGCTGTCATGGGATGCTCAAGCCACTCTCCCCTGGCTGGCCCTCCAATGACCCAAGTATGCTCCAAACCCTGGTCACTGGCTTCACAAGCAGAAATCCAACTGCTGCGCTGATGGGCTGGCCCAACCATTACTATTTGGACAAGTGTGGTCTACAGGCCTCCAGCACAGGGAGGACTTAGGAAAATGTATGAGTCAATTTGCAAAGTGGCTGAAGAGGAGGAGGTGTTGCTGGTGTGAGACTTCAGTCTGCTGGATGTAGACTGGAGCCTGCCTGCTGTAGCTTCAGCTAGGAGAAGGGACATCTTGGAGTCCCTAAGGAGGGTGTTCCTCAGGTAACTAGTTAGTGAATCTACTTTTGAGGTGGCAATACTGGACTGGGTGACCAACAAGCTGGATCAGGGAGGAGCAGTGGACATATCCTTCTTGGATTTCAGTAAGGCTTTTGACACCCTTCCACAAAGGAGACTGGTAAGCAAGTTGGGTAATTTTGTGGTGGGTAATAATATGGTAACCTGGGTAAGAAACTGGTTGTAGCGGTAAGACACAGAGGGTGATGGTAAATGGAGTTCACTCTGAGGAAGGGAAGGTGACCTGCAGGATACCTCAGTGATCAGTGCTGGAGCAGTCCTCTTCAATGTCTTTGTAAGAGACATAGCAGATGAACTGTAAGAGAAGATCTGGCTCTTGCAGCTGACACCAACATCTGCAACAGAGTGGACACTCATGTGTGTGTGTGTGTGTGTGTAAAGGATGAGAAGGGATCTGAAAAGATTCTAAGAGCAGTCAAGGGTATTGCTGATGGGTCTTAATGTGAAACAGTGCAAAATAATGCACTGGGTCACAGAAATCCATGACCAGAGTACAAAATGGGTGGCATGATACTGACAAAGGTCAAGCAGGAAAGAGACAGGGTAATCATATTGGATGACTTAAAAGTGGTCAGGCAGTGTGATAAGCTGTTGGAAGGGCTATGAGGAGGCTGGGTTGCATAGAAAGGGTATGACCAGCAGGAAGAGGAAGGTGATAGGGCCCCTATGTAGATCACTAGTAAGACCCAACCTTGACTACTGTGTCCAGTTCTGGAGATCACACCTCAGAAAATACATTCAAAGAGTTGAGGTGGGTCAGAAGAGGGCTACCACAATTGTGCAGGGTCTGCATCAAAAGCCCCACGAGGAGGTGCTAAGATTTCTAAGTATGTATACCCTGAGGTGAGAAGGGAGAGGGGATATGATAAGAGGCCTTCAAATACCTCATCTGGATAAATAAGGTACAAGAAGGAAGTACTTTTCAGAGAAAAAAAATCTTGAACCAGGGGCATGATTTGAAGCTGGAGGTGGGTAAATTCAGGAGGGAAGTGAGAAAGTACTTCTTCACAGAAAGGGTTATAGAAACCTGGAACAACCTTTCAGTGGAGGGTGGGGGAAACAAAAGTGAAGTCAAAAGAATGACAGAGACATTCACAAGGGAATCACAGAGATAAGGAAGTGGAGGATGAGATTGAGCTGTAGAGCAAGTAGGGTCTGCAGCAAAAATGAAGGTTAAAATAAAAAAAAGAAAGAAGAAAATGGGCAGATTGGGTGGGCCCTATCTGCCATCACATTCTATGTATAGTGTATGTTGGAACATTGTATTCTTCAAATTTCAGCATTGTTAAAAAGCTATACTTCCTAGTAGAAAGTCACTCAGAATGCTGTTTACCCTTTCTGGTTAGAACAGCGTGCTCTGAGCAGTGAGCAGCCTGAGGACAGATTTTAAAATCAGAGGAACCACAGCATGACCATCAAGCAGTTAACTTTTTTTTTCCAACAGTGTTCCAACATACACTATAAAAATAGTTGGTTGGGGAAAGGTGTCAAAACCAGTGTGCTCGCTTCATCTCAGAGCCCAAAATACAGACCTCAAGAGCTTAAGCTCTTGAGGTCTGTGTGAATAAGAACCACTCTGTGGGTGAACGACTGGTTCTACACCTTTCCCAAGCCAGTATTCTACATTTCTATAATTTTATTCCTCTGCCTCACCTTGGTTGGATTTGGTTATTTCTCTGTCATGCTTTCTGCACTCTCTGAGGCTTTGTATTTCTGGCCATCAGGTAATAAGTGGTTTTATACAGCTTTGGAATGAATTGATTAATAAACTATTTGTAGTGATCTCTGTAAAGGGTATTATACAATGGCAAAAGAATGCTAATCCCTGATGGGTCACACTGTGATTGGACCTGTGATGTTATCCCAGCATAACATCATGGATGCAGTCCCAGTACCCTCACTGACTGCATGAAATCTTAAAAGATGACTCCACAGCTCTCCCTCTGAGAGTAGTTTCAGTGGTCCCCAATATGCTAGGAAATCAGCTCTCCCACCCGCTGACCCACACAGTTTCATCCAGACATCACTGTCCTCCCTCCCCCCACTATTCTAATTTTAAAAATGTAAAATAAAAATCTGTAACTCAAACTTTCTTTCTTTCGCAAGCGCATGCACAACTCACTTCCACACTTGCTCCAATCACTGATCACCTCAGCAGCCATTACCAACGGCCTTGCTGGTCAGCCAACCAAGTCAATGGCAAACACAGATTCATGAAAATATGTTTTTATTATCAGAGAGACTAAACAAGTATTTTCCTTGTCACAGTGTAACACACACCTCTACACCTTTCTTCTCCAGCCAACACTTCAGTTTCAGCATTCCTTCAGCATACAGCATGAAGCAAGTGTTAAGCAGCACGAGGCTGTCAGTTTCTCTGCCCACTCACTCTAGCTCTGTTACCCTGTCATCCATACCTCAGTCCAAGCAGCAAGTCTCAAAATAATAATAACAACTTCCTGTCATCCCAGAAGTCAAACAAACTGCATCTCTCCCATGTGCAGACATCCTCAATTGCGGCTCACTGAATGCTGCTTCAAAAGTTTGCAGATCTTCTCCTGCCTTCTCCTGTACATCTTCCTGAACTGATGTGGCAAAAGTTGTAGCAAAAGTTGTAGTGAGTGTGACTGGACCGGTCGGAGGCAGAGGGTTGTCACTGGAATTTATTCTCTGACGCCATCTCCCTATCCTGGGTGCCGTAGGGCTCCATTCTGGCACCCGTGGTTGTTCGCCGGATATATGCCATTGGGAGACATTATTAGGTGATACGATCTGGTTTTCATTGCTACGCAGATGACACCCAGTTGTATCTGTCCTTAATCCTGGACAGGAAGATGTGATCTCTATGCTTAACAACTGTCTATCTGAAATCAAAGATTGGATGAGTACCAGCTGGCTGAAGTTAAACCCGGATAAGACTGAGGTGCTGGCTGTGGACCCTAGTCACCTTGAGGAGGGTTGTAGGACTGGGATTTCATCGGGCATATAAGCTCGATGGTGTCCAACTCCCAACCTCAGACCAGGTAATGTAATCTGGGTGTTATTGTACTGTAGATGATGGCCTGACACTAAAATCTCAGGTGTCGGCCGTTGTCAAATCCTCATTTTACCATCTTAGGAATATCGCGGTGAAACACCTGGTTCCTCTGGCTGACCTTCCTACCTTGGTCCACGCCTTTGTGACCTCTTGCCTTGATTACTGCAATATCCTGTACCTTGGCTACTAGGGTTAATATCCACCACTTGCAGCTGGTGCAGAATGCAGTGGACAGGCTTTTGACTGGGACATCTAGAAATAGTCATATTATGCCTGTGCTGCACAGACTGCACTGGCTGCTGGTTCAGTGGTGGATCACCTTAAGGTTGGGCTACTGACCTATAAAGCCCTACACAAACAGGGACCGTGGTATCTGCAAGATCTCCTTACTCCCTACTGTCCTTCTCTGCCACTTCCAACTGCTGGTGAGGGATTGCTAGAGATTCCTAGGTTCGCTTTAAAGACATTTGGGGCATGTGCATTCTCTATGCTGCCCCCACCCTGTAGAATTCCTACCTCACCAGATACTTAGGTTGCCTGACCACGAGAGTTTTAAATCTGAGCTAAAACCTTTTGTTTTTAAAAGCATTTAAAGATTGATTTTATTATTAATATTTTGTTTATTATATAATGTTATTATTGTACAGTGCTTTGGTTTTGAAAAGCACTTATAAATACATTTTTACTTTACTTTTACTTTTACATCATCAAACACACACACACACACACACCTCCACTTAGTAGAGAAGCCCTATAAGAAACTATTTATTTAAGTCAGTGTGCTTCCACAATGAATAATTACAAAATAAAAATGTAAAACAGTATTTTTATATTTTTTAAATATGTATGTAAATGAGTCATTACATAATAGGAATAATGCACTCCATGGTGTGTGTCATGCTGGAATAACTCGGCCTGCAGACTCATGCCTATTCACCCTAGTCATTACGTTATCCCAGCATGACATATACACCCTTGTCGCGTATTATTCTAATAATTTCAGGCATTTAAAGGTTATCATCACATCATTGCAGGACACTGGTCATGACTAGGATTTTTTTCCTATAACTGGGGATATTATAATAACTAGGGAGCATGTTTTCCCATAGGGAAGACCGGTTATTATTTTGCCATTATAACCAGCTGGGTTTCTGTCACTGAGTTTCTCTCTCCATGAATGTGCCAGGCACGGTTTTTCCTTCATTGAACTGCTCTTTACTGCAATGACATTGACTGTATTTGTTATGAAAAAATAAACTATATTAAAAAATATTATGTAGTGATTTCAAGATAGAGGAGCATATGGAGTAAAAGTAAATACAAGAAGTCAGCCAAGCAGGTGAAAGGAAGCAAGAGAAGTTTGTCTAGCAGCAGGTGGGCAAGAGAGTGTGTGTTTCTACCGTATTTATATAATTGTTGTGGTAAAAAAGCTCCTAGAAATTAAATAAATAAAATATGGGTTGGTGGAAACTAGAATTTTACACAGACCCTCAGGGTTTATATAGCATCCAACACCGAGGGTGTGTATAAAATTCACTAAATACACTACTCCTTGTGTTATTCTATATCTATAGTAATTAGAATATTTGTTTGTCAAGAAATGATTATGAATTTGTTGTTTCTACTATTAGCTGCTGCTGCTTTAAGAGTATCATATACATTCATGTAAGGACACAGTAACCCTGCCTTCCAATGATAAAGTGGATGTACTGTGAAGCATCAGGATAAGTCTGGGGCTGCCCATTGGTGTGTTTGTTATTTTGGAAAGTTACTTAATAAAAGCAGCTATTTATTTGTACTTCATCTTATGAGTGCACCTTCATTTGGGCTCTTTTTTTCCACCGAGGTTTTTCTACCTACTGGAGTGGCAGTCAGCTACTCAGTCATTAGCCCTACTGCCATACCTGCTGCCCCATTTCACCGAGCTTACTGACTAAGAATCACTCACAGCATTGCCCTGTGGTATGGCCAGAAGGGGCTATCTTCCTCCAATGGAGAATAATGAGGATTGGCAGGTGATTGGAGATGGTGCGGATAGAGAGCTGAGCAGGCAGGGCTTAAAAAGCCTACTTCCCTTGAGTGTTTCCTCCCTTTATCTGTCCCACCCACAACCCCAAGGCTAAAGCCAGATGTGAGGCAATGGGAGGCTATGCAGTCCAGAGTGAACCAAGCTATTCATTCTGCCATGGTAGGGTGGTTCTGAGCTTTTGTTGCATGGGACATCACATGCAAGGGTGTCCTCATGATCATGTGCATGCAGTGTACCTGCTTGCTATTGCTGGCAGTTTCCTTCCCAAGTGCACCAGCCAAACTGCTACCTGTGGCTACTGACATGGCAGTATTGGGATGGTGCATGTTGCCATCCCTTTCCTCTATGGGCAGGACAGTGTTTCCTGTAAGTCCAGTTGTCCTTCTTCCAGCCCCCTTTGATCTAGGCTCATCCCTGAGCTTGGGCCACTGGCATTGAACATGGTAGCTCCACTGTTGCTCTAACTTGACTGGCCCACAAACAATTTTAGCCTAGTTCATGTCTCCTCATTTTCCTCCTTACCTCCTAGCTGCATTACATCCCTTCTGGCTATTGCCATCATTTTGTGAAATCTAGCCTTGCTGAAATTCAGTGATCGTGTGATCCTCCATCCATCCTGTCCATTGGCTTAAAATCTAGTCATATAGTAATTGTGTCCAAGATTTTCTCTGGTGACTACAGTAGCTGAGACTAACTTTCCTATGTTACTAATCACCATATATAGTACAGATTCCTTCCTTATCCCCTTACTCACTAATTGAACCACAAACAGTCATTTAAAGTGTCCAAGAAGTCATCTTCTACCCTTGTATTTGCCCTGCCTATATTCCTTTCAATTTCAGGGAAACTGAGGCCCCCTATGACAGCAAAACACCCCTTACCTGCTGAATATATTAAAACTCCAACAAAGCAGTCTCCATCAGCACAATGGCGGGGGGTCTGTTGAATACCCCTAACAGAAACTTCTCTTTGCTGCCCTGATCTGTCCCAATGTGGTTGTGAAACAAAGAGTAACTGTGAGAGGACATCAGTCTGATTGAGGGAATGTAACAAGTGGAATACCACAGGGCTCCGTACTGGGTCTGACTTTATTTAACATAATGGTTTCCACATTACAAACATCTGGGAATGCATGGATTAGTAAATATGCAGATGACTGTAAACCTAGGCAGTTTAGTACAAACACAAATGGATGGTAGACAACTACAGGAAAACTTAGATAAACATT
The DNA here is from genome assembly GCA_016271365.2 of Neoceratodus forsteri. NCBI lineage: Eukaryota > Metazoa > Chordata > Ceratodontiformes > Ceratodontidae > Neoceratodus > Neoceratodus forsteri. The sequence continues at coordinate 846,169,542 of CM028135.1, read as the reverse complement.
ATTGCCATGGACTTTGAAACAGGGTCTTGGTGTTTCTGGTGAAAGAAACAGACAGAGGGTGTCAGAGGAGAAGGTGGATGGCTGCCTGAGCAGAACTTAATGTTTTAAGGAGACACCACACATTTGGGTGGTTGGGGAAGCACTGGAGCATCGAGGAGCAAAAAGCATCGCGAGGTGGAGGGCAAAGCTCACTTGGGGCCGCACGCCTGGAACTGGGAGGACTGAGCTGCATCCTGAAACCATAGGGTGAGACGACTGGACAGCCACTGAAAGAAAGGAATGAAATCAGGGGACAGAATTTTGGTTTCATTCTCATTCATTACAAGTGCTGGTAATTTGTCATGATTGGTCCTGTATTACAGGTGCAGTTTTTACTTTTAGGAAGTGTGGGTGCTATGAGTTTGTTGGTGGGCAACTTATACTGTACCCAGGACAACAAAGGGATTGCTGTGCTGTGGTGTCGGGTCTAAATCACTGGTAAGCAGGACATCACTGAGTAATGTGCTGTGATGTGTGTGTGTGTGTGTGTGTGTGTGTGTGTGTGTGTGTGTGGTTTTCATTTTTAAACAAACAGGGCACAGTAATTTCTGTCCTAAAATACAGGTGAAGTTTTACTGTTGGAAGTGTGGGTGCTATTAGTTTGTTGGTGGCAATTTATACTGAAGCTGGACAAAACAGAGATTGCTGTGTTGTGGTCTGGGGTCTAAATTCTGGTAAACAGGACATCGCTGAGTAACTTGCTGTGGTGTGTGTTGTTTCATTGCTTTAAACAAATAGGGACATAAATATTACACAATAATTTCTGTCCGTGACTGCTGAATAGTCAGGAATATATGACTGGGGTGGACTGTAGCCTCTTTGATGTAAAAAGCAGGGAAAACCAATCAGGAGGACGATACTACAAGGTGCCAAGGTCAAACTTATCAGGAGAGAGTTTAAATAGGTAGGCAGAATAACAAAAGCTGCAGAACGGTCACAGTGGAATGAAAGGAGGGATGGACAGCTAATACCTGTGTTATTGGCACGGACTTTGAAACAGGATCTCGCATCTCTAGTGAAAGAAACAAACAGAGGGTGCAGGAGGGAGAAGGTGTATAGTTGGCTTGAACAGGACTGATTGTTTTCAGAAGGAGGCATTGTATAATCTCACCCTCTCTTCCCTTCCAGCCCACCCTGAGTTCATCCCCTTTATAGACCGGAGTGTCTCAAAGCACATGACTACTTCTGTCTGGGGACAGAAAAGGGTTGACACTACAAAAAAAATACAGCCAGAGGGGTTTAGTGGACAATAGTTACTAAAAGTAACAGGAAAGGGAAAAAGCAGATGGGGCAAATAGCAGGATAAATAAATGGTTACGCTTGGCATAAGAGGAAAGAAAATGATGGGAGTGGTGCAATGCAGTGGATGCAGAGAAGCAGTGTTCAGGAAGACCTTCTGCATGTTGCAGTGCTGCAGACACCTCACTGGGTTGAGGGCAGAGGTCAACGGTCTCCAGGCTGAGATGGCTAGGATGCAGGAGGCGATGTCCCCACCCAGAGGCTACCTAGTCAGATTCCACTAGCTCAAAGGATTCCTCACAGAGAAAGTGGATGGACAACGGGGTTCAGGGACGGTGAGGGAAGGGGGTCACAGGCACATTCCCCATCCAGTGACACTAGAAAACTTATACTACTCTATCCTGGTGGAGTGTGAAGGTCCCACATAGCCTCCCAACATAGGCATCAGGCAGGATGAGCGGGTCCTCTGTAATGGAGCCTCTAGGGTGGGCAGCAGGAGAACCCAGAGCAGGAGGAAGCATATCCTATTTGGGACTCCATTGTGAGAGGAATAGAATTGGGGATAGGCAGAGAGGAGAAAGAGAGGTGAAGTGCCCACCTGGAGGTAAGGCTCGGTGAGGGAAAGCAGATCCCAACCATCAGTAGGGCAGTAGCAGGGAGGGAGGATCTGATGTCATTGTCCACATGGGGCAGTGAAGGAGGACTTTAGGGACTTGGGTAGGGGTCATAGGCAAGTAGACACTCTGTAGTGTTCTCAGAGAATAATGACTGTCTGTGGCAAGGGTAAGGTAGGGACATCCACACCAGGGAATCCAATGAATGGTTGAAAGACTGGTGGGGACAAATTGTTTCAGCTTCACTGGGGACTAGGGGCTCACCTAGGAAGATGAGGGACTGTAGTAGCCAGACTGCCTGCATTCATTTGAGGGGGCACCCAGATCCAGGAGAAGTTTAAATGTTTCTCAGCAACCATTTAAACTAGTCAATGGGGGAGGCAAAAGCAATCCAGCAGTATTACATTGTCTCCCAAAAAAAAAAAGACAGACATGAAAGTGGAAAGTAGGGTCAAAAGATCACAAAAACCTCATAAACATAAGTAACATGGAAAGGAAAACAAGCAACGGGACAAAATGCATAAGGGGGCTGAGGGAGACAAGACGTAAGGAGGGAGGGGCTGAACGTGGACAGCAGTATGTACAAATGCCTACAGCCTGGGAAACAAACTTCCAGACATAGTGGCATTGATGGTGGAAGTGGACCTGGACATAGTGGTTGTTAAGAAACATGGTACACAGAAAACCATGAATGGGATATAGCCTTACCAGGATATGCACTTTCAGGAAAGACAGGGTAGGGAAAAAGGAGGAGGGGTGGCCATGTACATAAAGGATGGAATCAAAGAAACAGAGGTTCAGGGCAGCAGGAGGGAGTGGAGGTGCTCAGGGTCACCTTGGAGACAGAAAATGGAACCAGCATTTGGACAGCGGGATCTACAGATCGCCAAGTGCAGGGGAGGAAACAGATTAAACACTTTGGAAGCCACCCACAAAATGGCACCTAAAGGTGAAAAATCTACTGCTAGGGGACATCAATCTACCAGATGTAGACTTGAGCCCCAGACAGCAAGTACAGCTAAAAGTAGGAACATCCTTGGAGAGCTGACCCAGTGGCACTGGAGGTTGAGGAGCTGGTTGCTACACCTTGTGCCATGTCAGTCACCTGGTTTCAGGAATGAGCCCATTCCAATGGGGTTGGCAGGGGGTGAGAGGATGGAGCTCTGGAGAACTACTCTCTCTTGGGTGAGGGACTTGTCATCCAGTTTTTGACTGCCCCTCTGGCAGTGGCTGAGGGCAGTATGGGTCAGGAGGCACAGTCCAATGTCCTTATGTCGGTAGGGGGATGGAAGAAATGGAGGAACAGAGCTTAGTAGGCTCTGTGGTGGTCCACCACCCGGAGGGCCATCCTCGGCTTCTGGATTGGGTCTCCAGTAGGGAGGAGAAGCTGGCAACCTCCTTTCTGGTCCCACCATGGGGTGGCAATCCATGGGGAATTACTGGGGATCGGTGAGTGTGGAGTGGTGGGACCGGAGAGGCGCCCCCATCAGGAGTGCAGCAGCCACCTGCCAGGGCTCTGGAGGGATAAAAATCAATATAGAAAAAAAGTAGGAACATCCTGACTGCACTGCAGGGGCATGCCTAAGACAGCTCATGGATGAATCGACCTCCGAGGTGGCTATACTGGACCTGGTACTTATAAATGGAGACAGTGTAAAGGATGTAAGGGTAGGTAGTCACATAGGAACCAGTGACCACAGGATAGTTTTTTTGTTCAATGTTGCCACAGTAGAAGAGGCAAACCATAATGTAAAGGTCCTGGATTTTAGAAGGGCCAACTTCAACAAAATAACAGAATGTCTCAGAGAAGCCCTGGCAAAACAGGACAAAGGGGGGACATGGAGAAGCAGTGATCTATTCTCAAGGGGCATTAACAGAGGCAATGACTCTCTGTGTTAAACAGCAAAGAAAGAGCAAGAGAAAGAAACAGCCACTTTGATTCTCAAAGAAAGTGGCTAGAAAAGTGAGAGAAAAGGGGGAGATCTTCAGGAGATACAAAGGAACACAAAGGGAAGAGGGCACGGAGCAGTATAAAGAGAAGCAGAGGGGGGGAAGGTGGTCAGATTGCAAAAGCACAAACAGAGGAAAATAGCACATGTTATAACGAGAGGTGACAAGACCTTCCTAGATACGTTAGCAAGAGGAGGAACACTAGAAGTGGGATTGTCAGATAAAGAAGGAGAAGGTATGCAGAGGAGGACAGAAAAAGTAGCAATACTAAACAATATTTTTATTCAGTTTTCACCAAGGACCGGGAAGGCAAAGGTTCAAAACTCAAAATAAAAGCAACCTTGAAAGGAGGTGAACACCACCCTTTCACAGTAGGAGTTATGGAGGAACTCAGGAAACTGAAAACCAATAAGGCAATGGGGCCAGATGGGATTCACCCCAAAACATTGAAAGAGCTCAGAGAGGTGCTGGCAGCCCTGCTGACCACCCTATTCAACACATCACTGGAGACAAGTATGGTCCATGAAGACTGGAGGAGGGCAACATGGTCTCTCTCCACAAAATGGAAGATGTGAAGAGGCAGGCAGCTACAGACTGGTCAGCCTGACCTAGGTGGTGGGGAAATTAATGGAGGCACTGTGGAAGGAGAGGATTGTGTCATTCCTGCATCTAGTAGCGCACAGGATAAAAGGCAGCATGGATTCACAGTGAGAAGGTCATGTCAAACAAATCTAATAGATTTCTTTGACTGGGTGACCAGAAAGTTTTATTTTATTTATTTTATTTTAGCTTTGTTGACCGGTAAGTACACTAGACAAGTATTATGCCTATTTTCAGGAACGACCTCGGAGAATACAATATAGGGATACAGAAATTTTACAGAAAGAATACAAGTACATCATGACAATATAACAAATATATAGGAGTAGTAACATTGTCCAGGGTGTGGAAGGTCATAATATAACTTATAACTTTATAGTTAATGCACCCCCAGGGTGAGTAGGTCACTGACAAATTCTAACAAGCCATAAACACATTAGAGACATTTAAGTAAGGTATGACCAGGGAACCTAGGTGTAGATAGTTTTGCCCATGGTCAAGTACCACGGGTAATTGGTAGAATCATGGAAACAGCAGGAAGTTTCAAGCAGCATCTATGGGAGGCAACTTTGACTGATTGACAACAGTTGATAATTACTCTAGGGAGGCTTGGGGCAGTCACACTCTGAGGCTAGTTTCAGGAACCCCACAGGTAATTGGGGAAGCACTGATGGGAGGGGGCTGAATGAATATACTCAGGAAGGGAGTTCCAGAGTCTGGCGGGCAGTATGGCAAAGTCCCGATCACCCATGAGGATACGGGTGGAGGGACTTTGAGCATTCCTGGGGCCTGGGACCCAAGGTGGTAGGTAGTAGTGCCACTTGTGGCAGGCTGGCCAGCCCCGGGGATGCCAGTTCTAATCACTTTGCCGTGAGGCAACCACCCTGAAGTCCAAGTACCTGGCTGGGGAGAACCAGCAAGTTTATCGTGATAGCTCACAGTGATGGGTGAGATGAGGGGCAGCCAGGGCAAAACGACAGATGTTATTATATGTCGGGTGCCACCGAGTGAGATGAGAGTCTTGGGGAGCTTAACAAATTGGTGCAGACCATAGCTGAAAGAGGGAAGAAGTACACCTCTCGCAAAGGGCAAGTCTTGCCGCTGGTGGTGTTGTGCTTGGCCCTGCAGACCAGGCCCAGCTTGCAGTTCACTGCCCTGCAGATGTTTTGGATGTGATGTCACTTTACGTCAAGTTAAATGTAGACCCCTAGGTATTTGGCAGAGTTCACTACAGGAAGGGGGGTCCAATAGACTGGTAATATTTAGCAATGCTGACAAGGCTTTGATTTTGGCTTTGAGCCGAATAGCATAGCCTGTTTTTTCAGGTTCAGGACCAGTTTATTGTTAGTAACCCAGGTCAGGACATTGTTAAAGTCCTCGGACATGTGCTGGTTTAGAGTAGTGACATCCCGGCATGAGTCAGAATCACCAGGTCGCCTGCGATAGGGTGGCTCTGCAGTTGGTTGTCACCATTGGTAATTGGTTGATAAATAAGGAGAAGAGGAGGGGCCCAGAACCGAACCCCTGAGGGACACCAGAGGTCACCAGTAGTTGCTCGGAGAGGACTTTATTGAAGAAGTCCACTGCTTTCTACCATGCAGGTAGCCCATAAGCCATTTCATAGCATGGGGAGAGGCCAAGTGACCACAGCTGTAAGCCAAGCAACACGTGATCAACAAGGTCAAAGGCTTTTGATAGGTCAATAACTATGGCTCCAGAGAGTTTGCCCTGGTCCATGGCTGATCTGATGCTTGATGTGACTGAGATCAAGGCTGTAGTGGTGTTCAGCCCTTTAGAAAACCATGCTGGGCCAGGGACAGGAACTCTTGTGACTGGATGTGTTCCAAAAGCTGTTCGGCCACTACCTTTTGAGGAGCTTGCTAAGGGATGAGAGAATAGCAATCAGGCGATAGTTATCCGACATTTAGGATTGCCCTGCTTCAGCAGAGACTATCCTCGCCTCTTTCCAGATATCAGGGATGGTCCCCATCCAAGGGATAGGTTAAAGATGTGGGATACTGGGGAGGATGCTGTACAGCACCAAGCTTTAGGAGCTTGGTTCCAGGTTATCTGGAGCCAGGGCTGGAGTAGTGGAGAGGCCAGCTATGCCACAGTGTGTCCAAGACTGACACAGCCCTGAGGTAAAACATTTGCCAAGGGGGCTAAACCTCCCACCGAGTAGAGGGGCAAGGTAGGATGAACTCTCACTGGATGGGAGAGTGCAGTGAGCCGAGAGCTCTGAGGAATTGTGTGGTTATATCAGGGAAAGCCATGGATGGGCCAACTTAGATTTCAGCAAGGCCTTTGACACCTGCTCCACATGCAGAAAGCTGGAAATGCTAGCCAGCATGGGGGTGCTGCCTCCAGGTGCCATAGTGGGTCACAAATTGCTTGAGGGGCAGGACACAGAGGGTACTGGATGAATGGTGTTCAATCTGAGGAGAGGAGGTGACCAGGAGAATGTCACAGGATCAGTCTTGGGGCCAGTCTTTCAGTGTCTTCATTAGAAACATTACAGAGGGGCTGGAGGGAGAGTATGTCTTTGCAGATGACACTAAGATCTGCAACAGGTTTGACACCCAGAGGGTAGAAACCATAAGAAAAGACCTAACAGGTTGGAGGAGTAGTCCAAGCATGGCAGACAAGATGCAAAACAGTGCAAAGTTATGCACTTTCTGGAGCAGAAATCCAAGGGTGGAGTACAAAATGGGTAGGGTGGGGTACTGCGGCTACCAGCAGAACAGGACCTGGGGTACTGATCAGATGACCAAAAGTGGACCAAACAATTTGAAAAGGCTGTGAGGAAGCCAGTAGGATGCTGGGGTGCATAAGGAGATGTATCACCTGCAGAAAGAGGTGGTTATGCCACCATACAGATCACTGGTGAGACTCCAGGTAGAGTACTGTGTCCAGTTCTGGAGACCACATTGACATTGATGCAGTGGAGGCACTCCAGAGGAGGGCTATAAAGATGGTGCAGGGTCTGCATAAAACCCTATGAAGAGAGACTAGGGAACTCATTATGTATTCCTGGAGGAAAGGAGGGAAAGGGGGAACCTAGTATATATTTCTGGAGATAAAGGGAGAGAGGAACATAGAAACATTCAAATACCTCGGGGCATAAACAAGGTACAGGAGGGTAGCTTTATTTCAAAACAAGATGTGCAAGAACAAGGGGCATGAGATGAGGTTGAGGTGGAGGTTCATGGGCAATATGAGGAAATACTTTCACTGAGAAAGTTGTGGATATTTGGAATGGCATCCCTAAGGAGGTAGTGGGGAAAACAGGGAATTGAGGAATGCATGGGATGGAATGCAGGGCACATTAGTGACAGGAAGGGAAAGGGTGAGCTGCCAGTCAACTAGGATCTGTGGTTTTAAAACAGGTTAGCAAACTGGGCAGACTGGGTGACTGGTCCTTATCAGCTGTCAACTTTATGTTTCTATGTTTTAATGGAAGGATATTAATTCTAATTACATTAATTCTGCCCCCAAAGAGTGAGAGAAAGGGCTTCCTATCTTTATAAATCTTGTTGGATAAGTAGAAAGTAACTCATTGAAATTATATTTTTAGAGTAGATGAGGATCTAGTCAATTCAATACCAAGGTATCTAAGCTGCTTTAGGATCCAAACTAAGCCTAGTTCAGTAATATCTGCCTTATGAACAGAAGCATTCAGTGGCATTACTAAGGTTTTATGGACATTAAGTGTATAACCAGAGAGATTGCCAAAATCAGAAATGGTTTGAGAGTAACAGGATAGACGTCAATGGGGAAGTAGTGTAAAGAATATTGTATGCATAAACTGAAATCTTGAATTGTTTAGTAACTAAGGAAATTCCATGAATGGTGGGATTGGATTTAATTTTGAGAAGAGGTTCCAAATAGAGTTTAAAAAGGAGGGGACAAGGGCATCATTGTTGGGTGCCTCTGTAATGTTGGAACGATGAGGAAAAGACTCCATTACAATAAATTTGTGTTGGGAGAGGTATATAGCACTTTAATCCAGCAGATGAAATTGGGTAGGAAGTCAAACTATACAGGGTTAAAAATAAATTGCCAAGACACCTATCAAAAGTGTTCTCTTAATCTATGACATGAGTGCTGCAGGGAGTTCAGGGTCCCCAGCTGCAGAAAAAATGTAGGCAACTTTTTGAAGATGGTCTGACAAATGCCTGCCCCACATAGCCCACTTGATCAGCCATAATGAGAGAATCCCATACCAAGCTAAGGTGAGTTGCTAATATTTTGTAAGTATTTTCTAGTCTTGGTTAATTAATGATATGGGCATATCATTGGCTACTTTATGGTTTCTTTGCCTGTTTGGGGATTAAAGCAATCAATGCTCTAAAAGGGAACTATCGGTGATGCCATGAGTAAGAATGTTAAAGTCTGTGTGAGGATAGGGCAAGTCCACTGTAAAACGCTTATAGAAATTAGCTGAGAATCCATCAGGCCCTGGAGCTTTATCTAGGAGCAACACATTAATGGACTAAGGGCCTCCTCTTAGAAATAGGCATGGCTAGAAAACTCCATAGTATAGGGCTCAGTTGAAAGGCTAACTTGAGTTAAGATAGTGGTCCATTTCTGCTTGGGAGGGAGGATTGGGGATGCTGCATAAACCTTTGATAATAAACAAAAAACTCCGAGCAATGTCCCTAGGTGCAGTTTTGATGCTGCCATCCTGCTCAAAGTGAATAGGTTGCACAAGCATGCTGCTTCCTGTTTTTAAGATGGTGGGCCATAAGTTAAACCCTCCTTCTCACGTGATCAATATACTTGGCTTATGTTTAACAAATGGTATATTCAGCTTACTCTCATAAGAGTTCTTCATACTGATCCCTCAAAGAATATGGGATTGCTTAATTGCATCGAGTGTAATAGGATTAAGGTGAGCTTCAAGGTTTCTAATATCGGCTAAGAGGCGGTAGTTCAACTGCTCTTTCTTTTATATCTGAATTCTAAGTGGGTAAGTTCACACTGAAGGTCACCCACAGACGGCCCATTCAACACTTTATGGGTACAGATAATAGAAAAAGATGGAGCAGATCTATGACTTTAATGGCTATGAAAGGGTACTTGAGAAGTCAGTTGTTTAATTTCATATAGAATCGTGGTCCATAGGAAAAGTAAGGGCATCCTGGAGAAGCACTGGGAATGGTCAGACAGGACTCTGGAAGAAATTTGACAAGACTGAATCCCACAAAGGTAAAGCATGACTAAGCAGAAGTAATCAATTCTGGAAAAGGAGTGATTGGGTGCAAAGTAGAATATATGGTCTCTGTCAGTTGGGTGAAGAAGATACACTGAGGGTCATGAACCAAGGAGTCCATGAAGTTCCATAATGTGCACTGTACTAGGGACAGACCCTGAGGGGGTGGTACTGGACCTGTCTAGCTCATCTGTGATAGTTAGGTTCCAATCCACCTCGAATATCATAGTGAAAGGAATAGAGGGTTAGGATAGTAAGTAGAGAGTGAAAATAGGGAGCTATCTGCATTATGACCATATATAGACTAGAGCCCAGTAGCAGTATTATCTAAAGTACCCTGTAGAAAGAGAAGAGCTCTCCTGGGTCTTCAGTGGTTTGATTAACTGAAAGCAGACCTGGTGACCAGTGAGGATGGTGACTCAACCCACTTTGTGCTACTCCCCACACCATAGGCTTGGCCGACCCAATCTCAAAGAAAAAGGGTAATGTCTGAAGTCCAAAGGTGTGATTTTAAAGATAAAGGATATCAGAGGCCAAGTGTTTGGTGTGTATCAGTAGTTGGTAATGTTTCCCAGACCCTGCACTTTTATATTCCAAGAGATGTGATTGATGTGACTACCCATAAATAGAAGTATATATAACAGGAAGTGCATCTGTTAAAAAAAGAGAACACTTGCTCAAAAATAAGTATCAACCATGCTCCCCATACAAACAACAAACCTTTTACAACCAACCCTCCAAAATACCACCTCCAGACAAAAACAATAGAAAAACTAATTGAAACAGTAACATATAAAACATAGAACCAAAATGGGGAACTATACCCAACAGTGCAAGAAAAGTTGAAATCCCAGTCCTAAAACTGCATTCCTAAACCTTGACTGTGATGCGCACTTGTAGAGTGCCAGTCCCTAGCCCTCAGGCATCCTAGATAATAGCGCAAGGGCTCAAATGCCAATGCATGCAACACAACGCCAGCCACACTACACTGTCAAAGAGCAAATACAAATGCATAGGTCAAAACAATGTGAGCCAAGAACAGATACAATTAACTGGACAATCAGATCAAGGGTAACAGCTGCAGGTAAAGTAAACAACAGTGATCAATAATTTAGAAAAAAAAGGGTGATGCAGAAGAGTGTTCTACCTCCCTCCGTCCTAAAAAACCCTGTACCATGGCCTGGTGGAATAGTCTTAACTTAATTAGCAATACCACTGAAGTGGTATAAAAGGTCCATAGCAAATCTATCAAGAAATGAGTCCCAATGCATAGTTCATACAATATGTAAGTAGAGGAAAATAAGAAGAGAACACCTGTGTCCACAAAATGGAACACTTAGTGTTCCCACAATGTCCCTATGAGGAGGTGCCCACACTAACAAAGGATACAGTCCAGAGAAGTCCATGATCAGAACTTTGGTTTCAGTTCACCTGGAAGAGAAGCTTGTATATCATATCATATAGGGTTGGGTCAGTTCGGGCCGAAGTTGCAGGTGCAGTGTGGAAGCACTTTGCAGTGACAAGCCAAGCAGGAATGAAGCATGAGAAAACCACCATGGATATCAAAAGGTACAAACTGAGGGTTTAAAACAGGGAGGAGATTGATGCAGTCATGGGAAAAAAGGAAGAAGACAGGGAGGGTTATATGAAAATTAAAGATGCCATCCTAAGAAAACCTACAGCTATCTGGTAGAAGCAGCCAGGCAAGTGTTAACTTCCATTAAATTGCCAGCACCATCTTAATTCTGCCACTCTCCACACTGTAGAGTCAATCTGGATTAGCATATTGGAAAAAGGAAGCACATACAATTTCCACTTATGGTTAATCCAGATTGATCAAGCAGTGTGGAGAAAAGGTATTAAGCTGGTGCTGGCAATTTAATGTTCTATATATTACTTGTTTTATGATGAGCACAGCTCCCAGGTGCAGTCTGAGTAATTTTACTTGTTTTGAAGTGTTAACTTCAGTAGGCAGGACTTCTTGAAGCTGGAAAAAGTTGGGAAAATTTCAGAAGCTGGGCTTTAGCATCCATAGAAATTGTTTTTCACACTCAGAAGTAGTGACTGTAGTTGTGCAGAGTACAACATCTAAAAGTGAATTCAAGCCATGTAGACTTTACTTTTTATTTCTTTATATTTGGCCTGCTTTGCTTGGACTTGTGGACTATGGTCATTATATATGAAAATCCGATAACCATCTCTGTAGAACCCTTTGCTTTGCAGGCTTAAGATAAAATGTGCATCTTATCTAAAAGTTATGGAGCTTAAATATGATGGGAAGGTTTTTTTCGCTTCAGGATCAGGCAGTGAACATAGGGTAAAGGAGCCTGTTCATCATATAGTGTGGGCCATTAGGGAGTGGGCCCCACTATTTTCATAAAGCTTTGCATAAAAGAACAATGTCAGATCCTTCTGCTTTTTCAGAAAGACCGACAACCACCAAGTTATTATGGAGGCTGCAACTGGCCCTGTTCCTCCAGCCACTCCTCATGCTTCTGTACACTCCTGTGCAAGCTGATGACTTCAGGCTCAATTTTGATGATCTGGTGTTCAGTGGAGCTAATTCTACATTTAGTGCTGGATACTCTGATAGTAAGGAATTCAAGAGCAGGTTAAGGGCTTTAAAATCACCCACCATATCCAGTAAAGCTGCTTTAATTGAATTTAGCTCCAGAAAGAAATGATCCAACTTGTTGGAGAAGGCCCTCTGACTCTGAGGGTGGAGTGGAGGGCTCATCTGGCATGGTTGTTGTATTGCCTGGGATCTCTCGAGGAGAGATTGTACGACAGAAGAGCAGTCTGTAGACACATCTGTAGAGTCAGTAGACATGAGAGCTGCATGAGAGTAGCCACCTGGTAAATTTTGAGAGGGAAGTGAAAAGAAAATGTAGACTATAGACAGGTTAAGCAAAGACTGGCAAAACATGAGGCATATTTTGGTTGATGCCCCGAGGAGCTCCAATGAGTGCTGCTGCTCTTTAGCTCTCCATCACATGCCCCCATCAGCAAATATATTGATATCCCAAGCCTGCACTGAAGTAAGAAGCAGATTGAAAACCTTTCTCCTCCTACAGAATCTGGAACTGTAGCATCCTTAGTTTATGACTACTTCAGCCCAGGGTCAAGACTAAGGATTGGCTAGAGGTTAGAATAATGAGCTGTGAATGAGGTCAGTATATCCCACAGATCTGTACTTGATTCCCATAACCTCCACTATCATACTGTGTGACTCTGAGCAAGTCACTTAATCCTCCCCAGTGGTCCTGAAATTGGACCTGAAACCGACACTTGTGCCTAGTGGGCTTTACCCAGTTACCAAAAATAAAAAACAAAAAAGATTGCAGTGAGAATCTGGAACATGGTAGTGCAATGTGCTACTCATAGTGTCACTGGGTCTAGCTACTCTACTGTACTTTAGGTGACTTGCACAGTGCACAGATCCAGAAAGAAAATAATCTGAAATCAGTCAGCATTCTTGAATACTATTTTACAGCTCATATATTACTCATTATTCATTATACTAAAGCACTGGAAAATCCTGACCAATTTCATGAATATGAAAGAAACATATTTATTGGATGCATTTTGTACTTATACGTCCCCTTTATTGCTTCTAAGTTCACGTTTGTAATGGTGTAACAGGCATAAGATACATTTCTGATGGTGCATAATTAAGATATCAGGGATTGGCTCTTCATCAAGGTGATGTAGTGATGTACCATTTGTAACTAGACCTGTTACTTAACCTATGTCAGATAGGTGTCTGTTAAGGAGGAGCTGAAAGGGGCCTAGTTGAACTGTCGATATAAAACAGGAGTTGCTTGTGGGTTTTGTCTGCTGAGACAGAGAGAGAGAGAAAGCAGCCAAAGTTTCCTTAAATCAGGGACTAGACTACACTGAATTGAATTATTACTTTTTGGACCTGTGTAAGTAACTAATATTGATTCTCTGTTTTAGGGTTGACTTTTCTTTGTTTAACTTTAATTTGCTGGGGAGGAACTGTAGCTGGGAGATATCTGCAGTCATTTGTGACTAGACCTGTTACTTAACCTCTGTCAAATAGGTGTTTGAAAGGAAGGAAGGCATTACCCAGGGTGGAGGGTCAGAGATGTAACTGATTGTTTCTGGAGGGCACAGGTTTACCCACACCCACCCCAAGCAAATAACTTCCTGTATAGTAGAGGTTCTGACATCACTTCCCCAAAACTAACAGCATACACCTGTTCATATCTTGAAAGGCACAGCACACTGAATAGGGTAGAAACACTCACAAGCTTGCACACACTAAAACAAGAACAAAAAAAGAAAAAGAAAAGCATCTGTAACAGAAAGGACACAGATATGTGGGAGGGTGCAATGCACTGGCTGTGGAGCAGCAGTCTTATGGGAGACATTGTGGAGACTGCATTGCTGCCCTATTTGCAGGCATCTCTCTGGTCTGAGGGAGAAAGTTGTTTGTCTCCATGCTGACCTGGCAAGGATTCAGAAACCTGCTTCCCCACCCAGGGTGGCCACCGCCACTACCTCAGAGGTTGCCAAGAAAGAGGAGTGGCTGGACCACGGTGGGCCCAGGAGGGTGAGGTGGTGGAACAGAGGCTCATCCCACCAGTTGTGCCTCTCACAATTAATTCACCACTCTGGTGGACCATGGTTCTGCTATGAAGGCACCCAGAGTGGAGACAAGGATGATGCTGGGAACCTCCACAATGGAGACCCAGAGGAGGGTGGCACAGGACCCCACAGGGAAGAAACAACTCTGATGGGGGACTTATTTGTTAGGGGTAGAACTGGGGAGGAGGGGAGAGGGAAGTACCTGCCTAGCACCATGGCTTGGAGGGACAGGAAATGAATCCTCAGGATTGTGGGAGCAGCTACAAGGGAAGAGAACTAGATGTCATTATCTACCTAGAGACAAATGACCTGGCTGAAATTGGATCAAAGCAGTGCAATAGGAGTTTGTGGAGTTGGGAGGGGCTGAACAAGTAGCACACACTGTAGCTTTCTCAGAAGTGCTACCTGTCTATGGCACAGAGAGTCTAGGGTGCTCTGCACTATGAGATTCAATGACTGGTTGAAAAGCTGGTGCAGAGCATGGGATTTAGCTTCATTGGGGACTGGGGCTCCACCTGGAGGATGTAGGGTTATACTGGTGTGATGATCTGTCAAGGAGGGAACCACGATCCTAGGTGATAGGTTTAAATGCTTCATTGGAAGCATTTAAACCAGCCAAGGGGAGGCACTGAAAAGGAGAAGGGAAATCCTAGCCCCCAAAAATCAATGGTAGTTAGTGAGATAAACACCAAGATAGAGCAGTCAATAGGAGAAGGGCAGGGTAAATGGAGAAAAGACAAAGGCAGTAAGAACAGGGATGGGGCAAAATGAAATGAAGCCATACAAAAATGGAAGGTAATGAGTACCAATGCCCACAGTCTAGGTAAAAGCTCCCTGAAATGGTGGCCTTGATGGAAGAGGGATGCCTGATATCATGGCAGTCACAGAAACATGGTACACAGAGAACCATGACTGAGATGTCAACATACCAGCGTACACAATCTACAGGAGGGACAGGGAGGGAAGAAAATAGGAGGAGTAGCTCTATATGTAAGGGAAGGGATCAGAGCAACAGAACTAAAGGGTAAACAGGGAGGAAAGGAGGCACTGTGGGCCACCCTGGAGACTGGAAATGGCACCACAATCACACAGGGGTTGTATACCACCCCATCTCAGTGGGAGGAAATGGACAAGGAAATGATAGAAGGCATCCTTGGGGTGGCAGAGAAAGGGAGATATTGCTGATGGGGGACCTGAATATGCCAGATGTTAACTGGGCACCTTTGCTGCAGCCACATCCAAGAGCAGGACCATTCTTAATGCCCTACAGGGGCATGCCTCAGATAGTTAGTTTGGAACCCACTGGGAGACAATCTTAGACCTGGTACTCTCAAATGGGGATGGGAGAGGATCTCTGATCTTGAAGTGGGTAGCCATCTGGGAACAAGTGACCACCAAACAGTGCGGTTCATGATAAACTTAGCTGTAAAGTCAAGCCATACAAAACTGAAGGTACTGGACTTCAGGAGGGCTGATTTTGTCAAATGGGAGAGTGCCTCAGAAAAGCATTAGCAAAAGGCAAGAAGGTGGGTGGAAAAACAATGGGGAAACATCAAAACCACCATCACAGAGGCAAAAACATTTGTGTGAAGCAAATAAACAAATGAAAATGAAAGAAAACCACTATGGTTCTCAAAAGAAGTGAGGGAAGGTTAGGAGAGAAAATATAGCATTCAGGAAATATAAGGAAACACAGAAGGAGCAGGATAGAGAACTGTGCCAGTTAAAGCAGAAGGAAGTGGGGAAGGCAGTCAGAATAGCAAAGGCCCAAACAGAGGAAAAGATAGCCAACTTGGGTAGAAGGGGATAAAACCTTTTATAGGAATATTAGGAGCAAAGAAAGACTAAGGCTGGGATACTGGGGCTGAATAAAGAGGAAGGTGGTTGGGCAGAGAGAGACAGTGAAAAAGCAGGGATACTGAACGAACTTCAGCTCAGTATTCACAATGGAAAAGCAGAGGAGATACCTAATCCAGTCAATAGAAGCACTCTGGATAGGGGTTGATATTATCCTTTCACAGAAGAAAGGGTTCTGAAAGAACTCTTAAAGCTGAAGGTGGATAAAGCAATGGGGCCTGATTGGATTCACCCCAGAATTCTAAAAGAACTAGGGAAGAACTAGTAGCAAATCACAAGTGGGGTAACTCAGGGATCAGTCCTGGAGCCAGTTCTCTTCAATATCTTCATCAGTGACATTGCAGATGGACTAGAGGTAAGGCTTGTCTGTTTGCAGATGACACCAAGATCTGCAACAGAGTAGATGATCCAGATGGGGTGGACAGAATGAGAAGTGATCTGGATAAATTAGCAAATGGTCAGAAGAGTGGCAACTGGATTTAATGCAAAGAAGTGCAAGATCATGCATAAAGGAAGAGAAACCTGAAGCCACCTATAGTCTGGGAGGGAGTTACTGGCAGTCGCAAGAAGAAAGAGACTTGGGCATCATCATCACCGATGATCTGAAATCATCCAAGCAGACCTCTAAAGCATAGCAGGCAAGGCTAGGGGATGTTGAGGTGTATTAGTAGGGTATCCCAAGTCGTAAGAAGGAGTAGAAATCCCTCTTTACAAGACACTGGTTAGGCCCATCTGGAGTACTGCGTGCTGTACTGGAGGCCACACCTTCACAAGGACATTAACCAAATTGAGGCAGTCCAGAGAAGGGCAACCAACATGTTGCTGGGAATGCATCAGAAGATATATGAGGACAGATTAACGGAGCTCAATATGTATACCCTTGAGCAAAGGAGGGAGATATGTGATATGATCGAACATTCAAACACCTTAAGGGCATTAACAAGGTGAAAGAGTCTAACAAGTTTAAATATAAGAAAAATAGCAGGACAAGAGGACACAGCATGAGATTAGAGGAGGCTGATTAAGGGGAATGTGAGGAAATTTGTTTTTCACAGAAAGAGTGGTGGGTGCATGAAACAGTCTACCTTAGGAAGTGGTGGCTATGAATACAGTGCAGGGCTTCAAACAGGCATGGGATAGACATAAGGGAGCAATACAGATGAGTATGACTAGATAGGCCACTGACAGAGCAAAGGCGATGGCACATTTATAAGGTAGGAAAAGAAATGGGCAGACTGGATGGGCCTTGCAGTCCTTATCTGCCGTTAACCTCTATGTTGACCTCTATGTTCTCATTGCAGTGGCACAGCCTCCCACGTAAACATGGTGACAGGGGTGCCCCATCCCCTGTCGCATTCCCAACCACTTCATTTGCTGATGGGGAGTTCCTCCCGTCGGCATAATGAACCCACCAAGTGTTGCCGAGGGTGACCAATCCCTGTCGGCATCATGTGCTCCCCAACTGTCTTCCTTTGCTGATGGGGGCTCAATCACCGCCGGCTACAGTCCCCATTCCTGTTCATTTAGCCAACAGGGGAGCCCACTCCCCATCAGCACAATGTCTCTTCTCCTCATCTGTTTTTGTGCCAAGGGGGTCCCAATCAACCTCAGCTCTTGCCACCCACATGTGCCAACTGGGCTGCCCAATCTCCCATCAGCTACAGTCCCCTCAAATAATCAGATGACAAGCTGGGAGCTAACCCAGCATGCCAAATGTGCCTAGAAAAAACAAAACCACCCATAATGTTGCCTTTTTTACCTTGAAAAAAGAAAATGGTCCCTCACGGTCTCCCTGCCACTCCCACAACTCACGCCCACCCACCCCCCTCACCCAATACTTACCTCTGGAGTTTGGCGCTCGATCTTGGGTGGACCAGGAACACGTCTGCACTCTTCAAAGCCGACTGCAAACTGAAGAAATGCCGTAAACTGTATATTAGCATAAATAGGGTTTTTCAACTTTAGTGCATACCTCGGCATTTTTGGGAATTTTGACACCAATTTTCAACAGGGTCCCAAAAGGAGATTTTATGTCACTGCACAGAATCACCTTTCAAGACTGAGTAACAAAATGACAGTGCCACTGTTCATCGGGGAGGGTTCTCAAAGCCTATGTTGCAAATTTGGTGGAAAAATAAAAAATGGCTATTTTACAAGCATGCATTGTACTAGTTTCCATGCACACTGTAATTTCGTGAATTTGTAATATTTTCTACCCAGATTTTCAAAATTGCCATTTTTCTACACCTTCTCGGGAACAATATAGGTGACATTTTCATATCCTGGCTGAAATGTGTTTTCACTCATCTGGCACAGAATAGCGCGGTCACTGTGCGAAGTCAGTTTTAGGAACAGTTTGAGGAAATGACGGTGACACTGTTCATGAGCAGAGGTCCTAAAATGCCTATGTTGAAAATTTAGTGATGAATGTCTATAAAATGACTGTGTACAGTATGCGGTGTTGTGCAGTTTCCACGCATCCTTGTAACTTCACAGATTTGCAATATTTTCATGCCACATTTCCAACACTGGCATTTTTCACCCTCCTTATGAACAGTACAGATGTCATTTTCACATCCTGCCCAAAATGTGTGTTCACACTGTGGTGTACAATGACGTGGTCACTGTGGGAAATCAACTTTTGGGACAAATTAACAAAATCACAATGTCATGGTTCATGAGGGAGGTCCCAAAATGCCTATGTTGAAAATGTGGTTAAAAATCTCAATAATAATTGGGTTGTGGTCATGTGTTGCACACTTTCTATGCATGCTCAAGACTTCACCAGTTTTAATATTTTCACTCCAGATTTTCAACGTTGCCATTTTTTACAGCTCCTCATGAACAATACAGTTGTCATTTTTCACATACTGGCCAAAATGTGTTTTCATCTCTGTGTCACCAAATGGCATAGCCACTGTACAAAAGCACCTGTCAGCTAACAAACTGATAGTGCCACTCTTCATGAAGTAGGGTCACAAAAGCCCATGTTGAAAATTTGGAGTGAAAATACCAACACAAGCCTACAGCATTAGGGTTTCCAACTGTACACCCACCCTGTACAGACTGACAGGCATCAGGAGTGTGACTTGGGATCATCGGCTGTAATGCTCATGCCATTCCACTTCCACCCCACCCTGCAGCCAGTGACAGGCATTGTGTGTGCCTTGAGTGTCGGCCACAAAGTTCACCCCATTCTCCTACACTGCACCCACCTCAGTGTATTTCCTTATGGAGTGGGATAAGTATAACACCCAAAGACCCCAAAACACACCAGTACACTTGTCAAGCGTCTACAGGGTAGGGTGAGGTAAAATGGCATGGAGTGTTATAGCTGTGACCAAAGAGCACCCAATGTCTGTCGGTCTCTGCAGGGGTGGGGTGGGTTGATGTCACTTCAGTACTTCACTGCCATTTCCTATTATGCATTTCTAACTCCTGCGCCACCGATGCCAATGCCAGAGAGACAACATTCAGCACTGACAAATGCTTGTTTAAACTCGGGACACCTTGAGACCCTATGGGATTGACAGTGCCCTTTTAAGGAGTTGCCCTGTCTGAGAGCTTACTACCTGTAAGCTTACAATTCACATTTTTTGTGCAGTAATTAAAGCAGGACTTATATTTGAATGCCTGACTTGTAAATTCTAGTACGAGCCAAGGTATCACTGAGTAACCACCATGTGCTACAGTTATGCTCTAAAAGTAAGAGTTTGAGGACACAATGTGAAACAATGCTGCAGGTGTTGTATATACAGAACTGTGTAATAAGGGGAGGGATGTCTGAACATACATACAGTAGCTTTGACTGCAATTATATCAGGAATAGGGCCATAATAGCATGGTATATATTAGCCCCATGCATACATAGCCACAATCTAAGCAACTGTATGTATGTTTAGATGCATCCCCCACCCTTAACACAGTTCTCTCTATAGAGTGTCTGCAGTCCTATTTCCTACCTCGCGTCATCTAACTGCTATCTTCAAGAGTGGAGCTGCAGTGCTTGGCA
Organism: Neoceratodus forsteri; assembly: GCA_016271365.2. Taxonomy (NCBI): domain Eukaryota; kingdom Metazoa; phylum Chordata; order Ceratodontiformes; family Ceratodontidae; genus Neoceratodus; species Neoceratodus forsteri. The sequence continues at coordinate 846,149,408 of CM028135.1, read as the reverse complement.
GCTACTGAAGCTCACTACACAAGTTACAAGCCAGGCATTCAAATGTAACTCTGCTTTAATTACTGCACAAAAAATAAAAGGTAAGCAATTAGCTCCTTGGGCATGAAAAGAGATGCCTGCCCAAAAAGTGTCAGCTGCTCTTTAATCTATATAGAATCTTGATGTAATGAACTCAAGCTCATTTAAAACCCTCAGCTTGCTATGTCTGTAAGCTAGAATTATTTGTCCATCTGGTATGCTCATGAATGCCATAAGCTGCAATAGCTCACTTAGAACTAACATTGTATTATGAGGAATATGAAAAAAGGTCAAGATGGCCTTGACCTTTTCATTTATCATAGTGTAGTAAAGTAAGGCTAAATTCTAAGATAAATTGGAATTGGGCAGTAACCAATGTAGTGCATTTCATTTGTCCTTTGTATGGGCGGTCATTCTGTAACATAGCATTCATTCAGATCTATGTCATGGAAGGCAAAATCAATTTCAATCACGAACCCAACCTCAACCATGTTGATCTCTGCTGCTTACATACTATTTGGACTTGGAACTGCTGTGAAACTCTTATTGATCTGAAAACTCATATATTGTACAAGAAATGAAAAGAATATATCTTGCTGTGTTTGCAATCACGCACATACATTGTACTATAAAGCATTAGAACTCCCTTGAACAATCACTAAATAACTGATCTACAGTATCTCTTAGGCTGTGTACTGCGTCTCATGGGCAAGCACTGTCTCACAGTGCCCCTCTGCTGTCACACACTGTCGCTGCCTCTGCTATCAGTGTGCTTCAGCTCTACAATGCTTCAGCTCTGCATAAATAAACTCCTGTCAGACAAAAATGGTAATGGTTTATTTACTTTTAAATCCATTTATTGATTTCTGCACATGTAATCCATGATGCAGCGCCATTTCACAGACCACACTTGCACATAGATCACTGGCACACACCCTCATGTCATTCAATACTTGGACCCTCCAATCTGTGTTTTGTTTGGAGGGCTTTCATAAACAAGATTTAAAAAATTATTTTGTCTTACTTAAAAATTGTTGTCAAAATCTGTGAAGTTCTAGTACTTTGTAAAATTATATGGGTAGTGATGTATGTTCTTACTGAAAAAGAAGGTTATCTTGTGCTGTTTGGGGATGTGTGTTTCTTCGAAAAGGTTATTGTCTGCTGTGTGGGCTGACAGACCTGCTCAGCTTTGCTTCAGTGGTCCTCTCACCCAAACAGAATGAAATAACCTTCTTATTTAGTAAGGGATCACATCACTACACACTTAAACATATACACTGATGCCAGTTTTCTGTTCTTCTGTGCTGCACAGAAAAAATTTAGAAAATACATATTCTCAGGTTATGCGGAATACTACAGAATTCAGCAAAGATAAGCTTTAGGGTGTCAAGACAATAAAACAAGTGGCAGATAAATCAGAAACAGCAATGAAAGGCACAGAAATGCAATCCTAATCAGGAGATCTGAAACCTCTCATGAATGGAAGAAGCTGAGCAGAATACATGGAAAGAGGGAAGGAGGTATTTTTGAAATATTCTGGATTGTTACTGCATGGGGATATCTTGAGAGCTGGGACTGTTTAATGTGGTGAAAGTTCTTTTGGGGAAAACAGGACCTTGGGAGGAGGGTGGTAGTCCACAGAGGGAGGGACAGTAAAGGAGGAAGCAGCAGCATCATGTGACCCGGCAGGGCCTATCGGGAGGCCAGGGTGCAGTTAATTTCCCAGGGGCCAACAACCCCTCGCAAGAGCAACCTTATGCATGAGTGCCACAGTGCAGGAGTGTGGCGTCTGACTAGGTGGCATCTGCAGGGTGTCAGCAAGGAGGACAGCAGGCAGCAGGCTTATGCGGTATAGGGCAGGCACAGGAAGGGTATAAGTTGCAGGAACCTACAGAGAGGAATTGGCCAGACTAAGTAACAGGGCCAGTAGTGCCTAAGGATGACAGAGGATGTTGAGGCCAGGGCAAGGAGGCAGGTGGATGAATGGGGAGAAGAGTGGAGGTGTAGAGATGTCTGGGATGGGGGCTCATGGAGACCGGAAGGGTAATGAGGATGTAATGGGTGTGAAGCAGCACTGTTCCTGGGAACCTGGTGGAAGGTGGGGGTGTCCAGTGTGCAGGCTGTTCAGACAGCTTATGCTGGAAATAGAGAGCTTGAAATGGGAACTGGGGGCAGGTATGAGTGGGAGAGGAGGAGATGGGGCAAGCGGGCAGGGAGGGCTCCATTGCAGGATAGACCAGGCTGCCACAGGCTGAAGTGGATGCTCAGCCAGGGAAGCCATGGGGCCATGCACACAGAAACCAGGAGTGCAGAAAGGGGAATTGGCAGGTGGTAGGGAATGAGTGGCAGAAGGAAGTAAGCAAGAGATTCAGGGTAAGCTTGAGGCAGAGAGGGTTTTCATGGGAGGGCATGGGCAGGGGTTGAGACAACAAACAGGTACATGGTACTGGCTGATGAAACAGATAAGGAAGATGGGAAGGCAGCACAGAACAGGGGATACAGTACCATGAGGGAAGGCTGGGAACACAGGGTGCAAGGAAAGAGGGAAGACTGTGGGATAGAATCTGGTAGGAGTAGGGAAGCAGGTGCAGTTGGCATGAATGCACTAACTAAAGGGGAGAGAGAGGCCAAAACATGTAGGGAGGAGGAAGTGGAAGGCACAATGATGATGGCAGTGAGAGTAAGTAAAATTAGTGGAGGGTGGTTGTGCAAGGAAGGGCACAGAAAGAAAGGAAGAGAGCAGATGGAGGTACAATCAGTGGCGAAGGGGGTGGGTAAAGGACAGGTATTAGAAGAAAGGACACGAGGAAAAGGTGCTCACAGGAGGGCACACTATTGGAGGAAGTACAGGAGATGGGGGATCTAGTACCTGTACTAGGGGATCCTATGCTCAGGTTGGTGAGATGGGGAGGTAAGGGAGCAAGGAAGAGCAGAACCTGGGTGGAGTATATGCTAGGTATGACAGTGGGGAGAGTAGAACAGTGTGCTCAGAAATGTATGGAGAAGGTGGGAGGAAGCCTTATATCATAGTGCATCTTGGAACAAACAACCTAGAGGGCAGTACAGGGTATCCAGTGATAATAATGACCAAATATGGGTGACTGTCAAAATGGCGACTTTATATTTGGCATTATTGGGATGGGCTACCCTCAAAGTAGTACTACTTCTACCACAAGGGTAGGGGGAAGGTGACTAGAAAAGGGACTGGTAAGGGGAAGAGGAGAGAAGAGGGTTATCAGGAGGGACTGTTCCTACTGCCACTGACCCAGCCATGTGGTGTGGTGGTGAGGAGGCTGTCTCCATCACAGCAGGTACTGGTTTGGGGCTGGGGACGGGAGGGTCTAAATGTTGCTACTGCCTGTGGCTCAGGACTTAATTTTTTTTCCCGTAGGTGTGCCCTCCCCAATATACCCATGGTTAGGAATCCAAATTAGGATGGGTGCAGGGGCAAAGCCCCTAACAAAAACACTTTAGGTTGCTGGGTGTTGGTTGACGGTAAGTGTATATACGCCAATTTGCTTTGTGGCGATATACACTCCCTACAATAGTGATCACCGTTTGGTGTTCACTATTATGACATAGAACTTCAGTACAGTGAATGAAGTGCAGGAGAGGTTCAGGGAGGTGGGTGTATCTGCAATTGGATGGGAAGTTCAGTGATGTTTTTGATGTATCACCTAGGGCAATCACTGCTAGGAAGCTAAGAATACAGGAGTTTAATAGGTGGCTGAATTGGTGAGCAGAATTGGGGTACGGGTAGTAGGAAAGTGGGGCAAGACATGGAATAATAAGGGCTTTATGCCAAGGATAGGTGCATCTCAACATCAAGGGTACAAGGATGTTGAAACAGGGCTGGAGAATTATATTAAAAACAAAAAGGATTTAAACTGAGAAGGGGGATGAGTCAGACAGCAAGGAAGTCACCTTCCAGAGGAGACCAGAAGGCCTCACCCCAGAGAGAAATAGAGAATGAGGGGAAGTTACCAAGGTGAATGTGTAGGGAGAGGGATGGAGAGGAGGGGCAGGACACAAGGTGGAATATTGTATCCTTGAATGCAAGAAGCTTGGCAAACAAGAGTGCCAGGCTTTGATGGCAGAAGGGAAATAGATATTGCCGCCATCTCAGAAGCCTAATACCATGAATGGGATCTCATGATCCAGGGATACAAGGTGTACCTCAGGGACTGAGGGGGAAGAGGGAGGAGTGGCTATTTACGTTAGGGAGAGGATGCTATATAACAGGGAGAAGGGGGAAGCCAGAGTCATATGGGTAATGTTGCAAAGCCCAAAATGTAAGAAGCTCAGGATGGGGTGGTGTACAGGCCACCTCACAAGCGAGGAGGTGGATAGTGAGCTGGGGAGGAAAATCAGGATGGTCAGTGGCAGGGAATACAGTTATAGTGGGAGACTTAAACCTACCTGGGGTTGTTTGGCAGATGGTAACTACAACAAATGCCAGGGAACAGCTACTAATGGAGGCTATCCAGGACAGCTACCTAATGCAGGGAGTGATGGAGCCTACCATGGAGGGGATCATACTGGACATTGTGCTAACAAATGGTGACCAAGTCCAGGATATATACAGGACCCTCTAGCAGGAAGTGACCACCATCAATGTGGTGTTTTCATTAACACAGAGGGAGTTGGCTATGACCAGGACAGGAGTTTTAGACTTCAGAAAGGCAGATTTTTCCAGAATGGGCAGCATTCTAGAGGGTATTTAGCTGGAATTAGCCCAGGGATGGATGCTGAACAGAAGTGGTAATCATTAGAAAGGGACTGAATGAGGCCACTAACACTTGTGCAAGTCTCAGAGTAAGCAGTCTAGGTAAAAAAAATAACTAGCTGGCTCAGCAAGGAAGTGAGGGAAAAGATTGGTCTTCATTAAGTTCAAAAAATCTGGGCATGAGGAGGACAGGAGAGATGATCACAAAGGCATCTATGGGGAAGGAGCAGGGCAGTCAGAGCAGCAAAGGCAGCAATGGAGCGAAATTGGCTTGGGGATCAAGAAGGGGAAGGTCTCTTTAAATGTATAAGTGAGAAGAGGAGTTGTATGGATGACACTGTTAAAATTAAAAGGGACTGGGGTGAGCAGAAAAGGATAGGACCAAGTAGAGGCGCCAATGTACTTCTGCTCAGTGTTCATGAAATAAAGGGTGGCCCTAATACCACAAGGAAGGGGGGCAAGGTGGAGAAGGGGCAGAGATAACAGACGGGTCATCCAAGAGGATGGAGTTCTGAAAAGCCTTAAAGCTTTGCAGGTGGACAAGGCACCAGTGTACACCCAAGGGTCCTGAAAGAACTGGCAGAGATGTTGGCAGGCCCACTGAGAGGCCTGTTTAGTACCTCCTTGGAGATGGGGAATGTACCCAGTGACTGGAAAATGGCTCACATAGTGCCCTCCATAAGAGGGACCTAAGGATGAACCAGGCAGTTACAGACTGGTGAGCTTGCTTCTATAGTGGGGAAGTTGCTAGACCATTCTGAAGGGATGCTGATAACCTTTCATGATAGTAATGGTCTACAGGGCAAGAGTTGTAAGGGGGAGACATCCAAGTCAAGGTCAGTAACTATTAGGGGTACCACAGGGTTCAGTGCTGGGCCCTGTTTTGTCAATGTCTTCACTGGAGACATTGCAGAGTGGATCAAGAGTATGATCAGCCTGTTTGCTGATGACACTAAGATTTATGCAAAAGTGGGATGGTGAAAAGGGAGGCAGGCACTCAGGGAGGATCTACCTAAACTCAAACACTGGTCTAAGGAGTGGCAGTTGGAGTTTAATGCTAAGAAGTGCAAGGTAATGCACCACAGAGCCGTGTGCAGGTAGCAGCTTCAGAGGAGGAATTGGGACCTGCAGGTAATAGTCTGCAGGGGACATGAAGGTATCAGCACAGTGTGGGAGGGTGGCAACGGCAAAATTGATGCCAGGGTGTATTGCCAGAGGGATCACCTCTAGAAAGGTGGAAGTCATCTGCCCTTGTATGTATCAGTTGTGAGGTTGCACTTGGAGTACTGTGTACAGTACTGGTGCCCACACCTCAAGAAGGATGTGAGATTACTGGAGGGGTTACAGTGTAGGACTATAAAAACAATCTTGGGACTAGGGAGTTGCCTTATGAGAAAAGACTGAGGGAGCTCAATTCACTGGAGGCGAGAAGGGAAGTGGGGACATGATAGAGACCTATAAGTACTTGAAAGGGATAAACAAAGTCAGAGAGGAGGATTGTTCCACTTAAAGAGGACCGGGGGTAGGGTCACTAGTGGGCACAGTCTGCAGTGGTATTAAACTGAAAGCTGCACAATTGGACAGACTTGATAGACCTGTGAGCCTTTTTCTGCCAACAATTTTGTATGTTGTGTGTTGTTTAGAGAGTTTCTCCAATACTGTTTTATATCATTCATTTTGCAGTTATGTAAATATCTGAGCTATAAAAAAGTAGCTGGTGATGTTGCAGAATTTTAGAATACATTGCTGAAAATTTTAGAATATAGTGTGCAGAATTTAAAAAATTAGAAACCCTAAGCAGCCACATCCAGCGCAAGATCTAAAACGATGGGTAGATCTCCTCTAACTTTTGGGGGACAGTGAACATAATCAAAATGAATGTCCTCCACGACTTTTCTATCCCCTCAATTTACTTAATTTGTGGATTCCTAAGAGTTGGTTCATGAAGATCCATTCTTACCTTTCCAATTTTATATGGAGAAAGGCAAAACACAGAAGAAGAGCCTTTTATAAATTAGCTGCCCATTAGAGTTTAGGGAACTGTGACTCCTACATTTTGGTCTATATTATTGGGCTAACCACCTTAGTAAGTATCTGAAATGGGACATCCTGAATGGATCAACAGAGTGGACAAATTATATGCCAACATGGGTAAGAACTGAACGAAATGATAACTACAGGTATAAACCCACTTTCAGTGCCTTTCCTAAAACTCATAAAACTTCCTTCCAGTCTGCGCCATTAGCCCTTAGTAGGTCATTTCCATATGCATTCCCAATTATGTAACACCATGAGCTACGTGAATACATATATGACTTAGCTCAGCCGACATTTCAAAATCTAATTTCCTTTTAGGAGGATGCATGATTCCTATAACTGGATCCTACTGAAGCAGGATAGCTCTGCACAGCACTTTTATGCTCAAGGTCATGATTGGTTAAATACACAGGATATTCTCACTAAATTTGACCTAGCTCCCAAATGGTCCTTCAAGATTTATCAAATCCAGCATATGCTGGTATCTTATTTAGATCAGTAATACCCTACAGGTCAGGGTGATTGGGAGGATGCCTGTAAGTTTAGCCCATATGCTGTCTCCTCAATTTATGCCTTGTTTTATTCTTGGGTTTCCCAGAAGTTAAGGGTATTACCAAGTACTGGGTTGATAAATTTCCCAACTCCGTTTCTAGATGGACACAAATCTGGGAAAATTGCCACAAGTACATTACACAGGATAGATTGTGGAGAATGCAGTTGCAAATATTAAACAATATGTACTTGACACCTTACAGATTATATAAAATGGGCGGGCTACAAGCCCAATGATCTCACCTTTATGGGATCTTATAAGAGCAAGGAGCTGATCCTGTATTGGGTCTTCAGGACTATTTCTCTGAGGTGTGTATTCTGGGAATTTTCACTGGCTACCCCAAATGGATCGCCATCATCATATTACTATGATTGCATCATCTGTCAAGAAAAATTGTATTAAAACACTGGAAGATTCATTCCAGCCCTCCTATGTAGAATGGCTGAATGAACTTCTTTACAACTTAAGGGTAGAAAAAAGCGATGTCCAGTATTTTCAATCGTATGGGATCCTATAAAAAAAAAATGGGAGAAGCTTCATGTTCTTTACACACTGGCTAAAGGAACAACTATATTTTGCTGTATAAGAGAACTGCATTCATATGTTTGCTCTTTTGACATATTCTAGGCACCTGGGGATAAGGAAAACAGGAGTGGGGATGGAGAAGTGTGGGAAGGGGGAGGTGGGAGGTAAGCAAAGGGTGGGAGAGGGAAGAGGGGATAAGAGAAGGAGGTCACCTTCTGTTATTGGTCATAATGATACTACATTTGTGTGTACCTTTGTTTTGTAAAATTGAAAATCAATAAACTTTTAATTAAAAAAAATTAAAAAATATGGTTCAGAAAACCACCATACTGACAGATACATATAAACTCACAAGACACCTGCAGTAAAATAGAGCTGAACTCTGATTCATTATAGTGTCATATGGACAAATCATGGTTTATATTTTTATCACCACTGAGACCACTCTTACATTTGTAAGAGTGGTCTTATCTATTCTTAGGGGATGAGAACTGTGAACCAAAGGTAAACTAATCTGGTTTCCTATGAATGTAAGTGAAGCCACTCTTACACCATAAGAGTGGTCTGATTGTAACTATTAATATATTATTGATCAAACTTGATGAATACTACATATCATTTTTTTAAACTCTTACTCAAAGGTGCTCACTTCCAATGCAGCTGCACATGAGAACTCTTCACAGAATAAGAGTGTCTCACATTCAGAGGAAGCAGTGCTTCGATTTGTTGAGGATCTTCTCTCGATCTATAATAAAATTACAAAAGTCAGTATGCAATCTAACATAGGAACATAGGGACACAGGAGCTGCAGTAGAGAATCAGACAGAGTTAGAGACTCATTGCAGTCCCATCACATACTGTAGTTACAGTAGTTCATATCATTTAATTGTGCACACGGTGGTATGTTGCCACACTTTGTTACGTGGCCTGGCTCTCAGTAGAGAAAATCATTTGGGAAGCCAAGACCCAGAAGAGCCATATGTTCTTCCTTGGCATACAGTACTACATCATTTTAATCAGTGTAATCCGACAAAGCAATGGGGCCTGGCGGGATTCACCCCAGAATCCTAAAGAACTAGGGAGGACCTAGTGACACCACTGACCACACTTTTTAACAAATCATGAGAGGATGGGGTGGTACCTGAGGACTGGTGGAGGGCAGATGTGATTCCCATTCACAAAAGTGGGAGCAAGGCAGAAGCAGGAACTACAGACCTGTTAGTCTGACCTCAGTGGTAGGAAAATGATGGAATCACTTCTGAAAGAAAAATTGTTGGGTACCTAGAGGCCAGCGGGCACAGGACCCAAAGCAGCATGGATTTACAGCAGGAAGGTCATGTCAGATGAATCTAATTGATTTCTTTGACTGGGTGACAAAGTAATAGACCAGGGAGGGGCTGTGGATATGGCCTACCTAGACTTTAGCAAGGCATTTGACACAGTCCCTGCACAAAGACTAGTAATCAAGTTAGCCAGCCTGGGAGTGGGTTCCAGGGTGGTAGCCTGGGTAACAAACTGGCTGCACAACAGGACATAGAAGGTAATAATGAATGGAACACATTCTGAAGAAAGGGGTTACTAGTGGAGTACCTCAGGGCTCAGTACTGGGTCCAGTCCTCTTTAACATCTTTATAGGTGACATTGCAGAGGGTCTGGAGGAAAGGAATGCCTCTTTGCAGATGACACAAAGATCTGTAACAGAGTTGATACACAAGGAGGGGTAGAAAGGATGAGAAGGGACTTGCAAGAGTTGGAGGAATGGTCAGACGTGTGGCAACTTAGATTCAATGCAAAGAAGTGCAAAGTAATGCACCTGGGAAACAAAAATCCAGGAGAAGAGACACAATAGCAGGGAGGTACTAACAACAACAAAAATAGAAAGGGACTTGGGGGTAGTCATATCAGATGACCAAAGGTGGGTAAGCAATGTGAGAAGTCAGTAAGGAGAGCCAGGGGATACTGGGATGCATAGGACGGCATCACAAGTAGAAAAAGGAAGTGGTTATCCCTCTGTACAGACAGTTGGTGAGACCCCATCTGGAATACTGTGTGCAGTTTTGGAGACCCCATCTACACAAGGATATAGATAGGATGGAAGCAGCCCAGAGGAGGAGCAACTAAAATGGTGCCGGTCTGCATCAGAAACCATATGAAGAGAGACTGAGAGAGCTTAATATGTATACCCTGATGAAAGGAGGGACAGGGGGACATGATAGAAACTTTTAAGTACCTCAAGGGAATCAACAAAGTCCAGGAGGGTAGCATTTTTCAGAAAAAGAGATGTGTAAGAACAAGGGGCACAATTTTAAAGATAGAGTGGGGACGGCTTAGGGGTAATGTGAAATTTTTTTGATGGAGAGTGGTGGATGCATGGAACCGCCTTCCTGGGGAGGTTGTTGGGTCTAAAATAGTGGGAAATTCAAACATGCATGGGACAGACATAAGGCAATTGTAGTGGGGGTTGCAGGAAGTAGGCTTTTGGTTAACTAGAATCTGCAGTTTATTCAATAGGAAGGAAATGGGCAGATTGGGTGAGCCAAGTGGTCCTTATCTGCCGTCAAAGTCTATGTTTCTATGTTACTCCAATAACCTTATTTTATTACTGTGTTGCTCATCTATGGTCCTGACAATGGAGGTTACACCATAGTAGTTTAAGAGGGAGGTTGGAGATTTAAATGGGCAAAACAGAACTTTTGTTTCTATTTACTGAGAATAGAAATTATAGTTTAAATCAATGTCATGTATTATTCTTGAAATACCTGCAGGATAGGCACTATATTAATACAAATGCAAAGTCAGACCTATCTGTTATAGAATTTTACATAATGGCTACTGTGGTGATCAGTGTCATGTCCCTTCTTGTCCAGTCATGTTGTGACACTAATGTTTCAATGCCCTGAGTGATGCCTAAACATAATGATTGGAAACCAGAGCAATTAAGTAGTTATCAATGATGGCTCTGATCATCCTTGCCAGTCCATATCTAAAGGTGCTGATTTAAATGACTAGACAAGAGGTAACATGATACTGACCACTACAGTATCTATTACCCAAAAAGTCAAATATGCTTTGTTGTCTTACGTAGGCCCGATACCTCAACATATCATTAGAAGAGCCACACAGTGCTTTGGAAAACATGGCACGAGCCATGCATTTATTAAATCAATAGCTTACATTAGTAATTGGCATGCACAGCTCGGGAGTGTCAGCAAGTCTTTAGAAATATAGAAACATAGACAATGCCAGCAGAAAGGTCTGATGGTCCATCCAGTCTGCCAGTGGTTCCAGATCAAGTCCCAAGATATAATTGTCATCCAGGGTACTATCCTCATTATCCCCCAATTCCCTATCTGCTACTGTTACACTGAGCAGACACTATACCCTTCACTCTGTCCTATCTGTTTGGAACCATTTATGGTTTTGACTCCTATCACCTCGGCTGGTAGACTGTTCTAAGGTTCCACAGTTCTCTCCATAAAATAATACTTTTCATATCCATCTTTTACCTGTTGCCTAGTATAGTAACATAGCAATTACTGTCAGATAAGGACCACTAGGCCTCACTTAGTCTGCCAGTAATCCCTACCTGCATCAGTAGCCACTGACACTACTTGATCATTGGCTTTCACCGCTCTTTCCTCCCACTAGCGTTCCTTCATGCCTATCCCATGCATGTTTGAAACCCCAAACCCACTGTGCTGGCTCCCATCACTTTCTGGGACAAGCTATTCCAAGCATCCACCACCCTTTCTGTGAAGAAAAATTTCCTTACATCCCCTTTATCCTGCCCCATGTAATCTCATGTCATGCCCCGATCCTTGTACATCTTTTTATACTGGAAGATGTTCTCCCCTGGACTTTGATTATGCCCTTAAGATACTTGAATGTTTCAATCATATCCCCCTTCCTCCTCTTCTCCAGTGTATACATATTAAGGTTTTCAGTCTCTTCTCATATGTTTTCTGGTGCAATCCCTTTTACCATACTAGTTGACCTTCTCTGGATCTCCTCCACCCTGTCCACGTCTTTGTGAAGATGCAGCCTCCAGAATTGGGCTCCATTCTCCAGATGAGCCTCACCAGCATTTTGTATAGTGGCATCACCACCTCCCTTCTTCTGCTGGTACTACCCTTCCTATACTACCCCAACATCCCACTGGCCCTCCCCATAGCCTTGTTACATTGTTTGGCAACCTTTAGGTCATCTGAGATGATTATACCTAAGTGCATTTTTGCCCTGGTGACTGTCTGCCATTCCCCTTCCATCCAGACTACCAGTTTCCACTTGTGTCCCTATGACCTTGAACTGGTGCTTATTCTAAATAACTCCAAGCAAGTCACCTTATTTATTCATTTCAGGAATCTGAAAGTTTCTATCATATCACCTCTCTCCCATCTGGTCTCCAGCTAGTACATATTTAGTACCTTGAGCCAGTCCTCATAAGATCTGCCCTGCTGTCCCTGTGTCATCATGATCACCCTCCATTGTAACACCTCTAACCCTCCTTATCTTTCCTGAGGTGAGGACTCCTAGACTGAGTGCAGTACTCCAGGTGTGGCCTTGCCATTGATCTGTAAAGAGGTAGTATTATCTATTTTCTTCTACTGTTAGTACCCCTCCCATACATCGGAACATCCTATTTGCTTTACTAAAGGCCTTATTGCATTGCTTTAATTGTTTGAGGGTGTCACTATGATGACTCCTCGGTCCCTTTCCTCTGTCATAGTGTTCAGCTTAACCCTGCTCATTCAGTACTCTGTCTTGGAGTTCTTGCTCCCTTGGTACATCATATTGCACTTTTTGGCATTGAATTTCAACTGTCCAACCTTAGACCACTTTTCCAGTCTATATGCGTCCTCTGCATCTCTCTAATTCTCTTGTTGCTGTCAACCCTCCCACAGAGCTTTGTGTCTTCTAAGAGCACACCCTGCCCTAGATTCATTCTCCAGTGTCACTGATGAACGTGTTGAAGTGAAACAGACCCAGGACTGATCTCTGTGGTACTACACCAGTGATGCCCCTCTTCTGATTTGACCACATTTGCCATAACCCTCTGCTGCCTCCCCCTCAGCCAATCTCCTATCCATCTTACCATGTCCCTTGTTGCCCCAGAGCCTCCATCTTTTCAGCAATCACCCTGAGGTACTGAGTCAAAGGTTTTGGTTAAATCAAAATAGAGTAAGTCCATGGCACAGCCTATGACCTCCCAGTCATAGAAAACTATTAGGTTAGCCTGACAAGACCTCCTGATACAAACCAATGCTGTTTACTATCCTGGAGGCCATTGCTCTCCATGTAGTCTACTAGATCATCTTGACAAATGACTCCATCAGCTTTCCCACGACTGAGGTAAGACTGAAAGGACTGTATTTCTGATTGCTCCTTGCCTCCCACCCACCCCATGGAGTGAAACTACGTCCACCTCCATCCAGTCCTTCAAGAACCACCCATGTCTGTAAAAGCTACTGAACAGCCCCTACTAGTTTAGCTAGTTCTGCTGTCAGTTCCCTGAGCACCCTTGGATGTATCCCATCTGGCCCTGGGGCCTTATCTGTCTTAAGTGCTGCTAACTTTTTCTGGACCCTTTGATGGTGAATACTGGCTGCCTGATCTCCAGCACTGCCTTTGTGGTTGCCTTGATGTTACTCTCTGTCAAAGACCATCTGTTTCTCTGGTGAAGACAGAACAAAAGTCATCTTTAATAGGGTTGTCAGAACTAGTTCTAAAAGATAAGAACCCTTTTAGAACTCATGGGTTTGAGTTCTAATTTAGAAGTAGAACTCCCATGAGTTCTAAGTATTAGGGTTCTAAACACTAAATAAAATGTTTTTATTCAGATATTTTAAAATGGAGGTGCCAGCCTGGAAAACAAATTAATCATTTGTAATTACATCCTAAAATGTTTGAGAGAGAAACAATATGAAGCAATATGATATTGTGCTGCTCATATGCAGGTGTGCCAAATGCATATAATTCTGACCCTTGGCATTTGCATTTTGAAAGGCACAATGTGTTTCTGTTTTCTGCTGACACACAGAAACAGTAGTATTACTGAGCTGAGAGGATAGGATTTCTATTCGTTTTGTTTTCAGTCCTGCAGTATCTTTATCTGTTCTTTCTCTCCAGTCTGAGTTCTGAAAAGATTAGAACTCTAGAATTAATTGCAAAGTTCTGGACAGAACCAGAACCCAGACCTTCAGTGATTCTGACAACCCCTAGTCTTTAAGGACCCAGCTGCCTTTCGTCACAATACTCCTCTATTACCCTACCTCCCTTAGACAGCCTAACGATTCCCCTCCTTTCTTCCATTTTTTCCTAATATACCTGAGAATTGCTTTTCCCCTCATGACCCCTTCAACCAATATACAGATCTGTGTCAGCTTTAGTTTTCCTAACCACCATCCTTGCTGCCCTAGTTCTAAGTGGTATTCTTCCAATTCTTCCTCTCCTGCTTTCTTTGTACCTGATGAAGGACTCTTTTCTTGGCCCTCACTGCTTCCCTGACCTTAGCCGGGGCCACATTGAGTTCTTGTACTTGTTACTTTTGGTTTGCTGCCCTCAAACATATCTCTGATGGCTCAGGAAATGGCACACTTTATTACCCCATCTCTCCCCCGATGCTGTCTACCCCTACTAAGTTGTCCTGGACCAACTCCCTCATCCTGTCTAAGTCTGCCATTCTGAAATCAAGAACCTCAGCTCCTAATTGGGGTTTATTGATCCCATGCCAGAGCAAACCAAACAAGTCATGGCATTGTTCCTAGTGTCTCACCTATCCATAACACTCTACCATCTCTGAGTTGGGGAGCGACACATCGGAGGATGGCAGCCCACCTGGTGGGTTCTCTAACTAGCTGTACCAGCAGTCAGTCAGGAATGTATCTAGCAATGCCTGACTTCTGGTGCTTCTGCCAGCTGGAACATCCCAGTCAATGTCCAGAAGGTTCAGGTCACCCACCACCACAATCTCCTCCTTTGACACTCCCTTGACTATTTCTTTCCCAAACTCCCTATCCCTCTTCTCAAATTGTTTTGGTTGTGTAAAGGTCACCTCCATCCATATTTTCTTGACCAAGACCACTGTGAGCTGCACCCACAATGACTATGTCTCCCATTACTTCACCTGATTTGGCCATCTTTTATAGTCTCAATGCCATCCCTGACATACAGGGTTACACTTCTCCCTTTACCTTTTCCTGTATCACTTCTATGCATGGTGTGCCTTGGACTGTCAAGTTCCAGACATTAATTTCTGATGCCAAGTCTCTGTGATAGCTATGAAGTCCACCTCAGTGTCTGGCTTCATTGCCTGGAGATCGCTGATTGTATTACCCAAAATCCTGGCATTGAGGGAGGCCCCTTCCATCCGACTCTTGATCTCCTTTTACTATTTACTAGTAATTTTCCTTTATTCCTCCCTGGTCTCCTTCCTTTCATGTTGGCTGCAGGCTCTGTGATTTTCCCTCCTTGGTCCCTTCCACAAGCCCAGTTCAGTCCACAACCCTATTTTTCCTGCTGTGACTCCACAAGGTAGTCCACACCATCAACTGGTCCATCTCTTACCCCAAGGCACCATCACTGTGGTCAACTCTTTCCCAAGGTACCCTTTTGAAGGGCCAACAACCCAAGGCCTAAGGGTGTCTCTGAGCTGTGTGACATGTGCCCATGCCCCATCAGATGATGCTATAATGCAAGCAAGCCCAAAGAGGCTATCCTCTGATCCCCCATGGTGCTCTATCATCAGAGCCTCACCTCTTACCAGCCTCAGGAGGAACCCATTTGTGTCAGTGGCAGATTCCCCAGTTACCACCTTTGCACACTCCTTGAAGACTACTGCAGCGTTAGGATGACAAAAAATCAATCCCACAAAGCAGTCACACTAACATTTTCTAATGTGCCATGTCAATCTGCTAGGAACATTTCATTATCTGCATCTGACAAATGTACCCCTTCTTGTGCATGCAGCTGGGGTACCTTTGTGACAGTTGCATCATGTTTTAACACCACTACCTCAATAGTGTCTTGAAAATACATAGCAATCTTTACCATCCTTTGGGCCTTCTCAACTAACATTGGACTCCTGGAATGATGCCATCTTTGTCTTTATACAGTATAATGTGCGATCAAATCAGCACCACCTCCCACCAAGTTTTCAGAGCAATTACAGGTCATCTTTCATCTTTCATCTGCATAACAGTCTCAATAACTTCCTGTGCCTAGGTCATTTGCCACACAGGTGGACCACTAATACTTCAGGAGGGCCCTGCATGTTTCAGCCATGACTCACCAGAGGAAATCTCACTACCTGCTCACCCTAATTCCACAGTCACTGCACTTGTTGACATCGGAGATCCAGGAAGTGGTTCTCCCCTCAGGGCCTGCTTTGCTTGCCCTTGCTGCCCAGTGAGCAAATGAGTGTCCACATATCCACACCTGTTTCTTCTGTGAGTGCCATCTGCCAGGAGACCAAAACAACCATTATAATAAAGGTGGTCACATAACCTTAAAATGCCTTGGACCATTGTTACCCCAGTGCTTGAAACTGTCCATAAAATATTTCACCCTTGCATTGTTCACTGCCCCAACATGAAAGGAATGTTTTAAACTCCCTTAACTTTCACCAAAGACTTTTGTGGCTGCTCCCCATTAAATATCTGAACTGGAATGCCGTTAGCATTGTGTCAACTCAGTGTTGGAAGAACACATCCCTGCTATTAGGCCTCTGAATTACATACTCCTGTATCTCTGCCTGTACATTCCAGTCACCCTGGGGGTGACCTCTGTATCACTAGCAATCCAAGACAAAGTGATCTGTTTTACACTTATGGAGCCACACAAACACCCCTTCCAGCATCACTTGAAGACCCACAACCTGGAGCAAGTCATTTCCTTACCTAGCAGGTATAACCACTGCTTCCTAAACCATACCACCCTGGACTGGATACTTACTAACATTGCTGATCTAGTTCTCCAGGCAGGCACAATGGCCGATTCAATCAGTGACCACTTCCCCACCTGTATCTTATTGACCACAAGGTCCAACTGTCCACCCATAAACTTCTGTCCACTAGAGTTTAATAACCAGGACCATAGTGCTGCCCTGGATGATGCCAAAGCATAAACTGGTCTGCCCTCTACCTCCTTGACAATGTCTCCTCTGTGGTTACTTTACTCACTGATGTTCTTCAGAGGATACAAGATAAACACTTCCCCATCACCACCAAGAGAGTCAGAGGTGGCTGCACCAACTGGCTATCTAAAGAGCTACTGGTGCAAATGAAAGCTAGGGACTCCAAATGGAGGGCCTACAAATCCTCACCATCACCACATCTCTGGAATGCTTATAGGCACTTGCGTAACACTTGTAAAAAGCAGTCAAGATGCTGAAATGTACTTATTTCACTAACCTGCAAAAGGTTCCCTCAGAAACCCACGCAGCTTCTGGTCATCCATTGGTTCCCTTATAAATCCCAAATCAAATAAGCAAATAATGCAGTTCACATCCCCACTGGTCCAATTGATAATCCCACTATGATCTCCAGTACCTTCAACTATGTTTGCAGACCTAAGTGTGTACCTAAGCAAACTGCCACCACAGCCCACCACAGGACATGATAGTGATGCCCAGGCTGCCTCCACTAGCTCCTTGGCAAGTGCCACTTTCCCTCCATCCTTTTACTTTAGGGCCATTGTTCACAATGTCACCACTAAACTGTTGAAGGCACTTCCTAACAGAGGAGCCCAGACAGTGATGGGCAATACCCTCCTTCCTGAAGATTATCTCCTCAGCTCTTGTCAGTCCCCTAACCCACATATTCAACCTTGCCCTCACATCAGCAATGGTTCCTGACTCCTGGAAACATGCACTTGTGACAATTTATAAATCAGCGATCCCTCACCCCAGAGAACTACAGGCCCATCTCCTCCTCCACATCTTAGCAAGATGCTGGAAAAAAAATCATGCACTACCAACTGTCAGAACACCTACATAAATACAACCTCCTATGTCCCCTACAGCATGGTTTGCACAAATACCATAGTACCTCCTCGGCCTTGGCACTTTTCACTAATCATGTCCTTAGGAATATGGACTCAGGCAAGGCAACAGGTGCAGTGTTTGTGGACTTATCGAAGGTATTTGATCTAGTCGACCACAAGCTGCTCCACAATACCCTGCTCCACTTTGGCTGCTACCCCTAATGCTGCAGGTTGGTTCTGTTGTTACCTCTCAAACAGGTCCCAGTCCATGCTAATAGGAAAAGATTCCTCTGCCTCACTACCTATTCACACTGGGGTTGTCCAAGGCTTCATCCTTGGCCCTCCACTGTTCTCTATGTTCATCAATGAGCTCCCAGCATCTAGAGTAAACTGAAATGCTGTACTTAAGCAGATGAACTAGTTCTATACCACAGCAACAAGTCTCTGCAATCCATTTTCTCCACTCTCGCACTCAACTACAGTGCCACGCACAATTGGTTCCTCTCTAGCAAACTACTTGTAAATGAGAAAAAAACAAAAGCCATGCTCTTTGACTCCAAACTATGTATTGCCAAGGTCACCAAATCCAACACATTCCTCACTGTTCTCACACCAGCAGGCTTTTCCCTTGAAACTGTCTTCACGTTTAAATATCTTGGTGTTATGCTAAACTCTCTCTTACCTTCAGTGAGCATTATAAACCTAACGGTGAGGAAAATTCACTAGAAACTTGGGGCTGCCTACCACCTTAAGCAACTCTTGTCCTCCAAGGTTAGCCTCATAATTGCACAAGGTAACTTTCTGCCCATACTGGACTACTGTTCTCCTATTTACTCTGCCATGTCCATTTCTCTTCCTCCCACCTTAACACTACATATAATTCCATATGCCGCTAGTCCTCCAAGCTCCTTATACCACCCACCACTGAGTGCTTTATCAATCTCTAGGCTGGCTCCCTCTTCAAGGCCGATTCAATTATGCTATTGGTTGATTGGTCGACAGCGTCCTCAGAAATTACCTGCAGTTCCCCTGTGCTTCACTCCTGGCTGAGAGAGCAGCCTCTAGGAATCTCAGGTATCCTCTATCACCCCTCTGGAAGTCCCTCATATCTCAACCAGTATGGGCAGTAAGGCCTTCTCTGTCTCACCCCCTCCCTCTGGAACTGTCTCCCATCGGCCATTCGCTCCTCACCCTCCCACTTGTCTTTCAAAACAAACTTGAGAAGACTGGCTTCTCACTGAGACTAAGTGTAACTGCTCCTTGATCAACCCCGTGTACTACAACCACCCTAGTACCCAAGATAATGGAAGTCTGTCCATCCCACAGGATTTCTGTATTATATTGTACTGTGTCACTTTATACTAGTTAGTTGTCTTTGTGTTAGACTGATTACTGCATGTCTGGTAATATATGCTTCTGTAATATTTACCAACTGTACTGTCTGTATTTGATCATGGAAACCTTTGTATCATGTTCCTGACCATATGTTGTAGTATTGCTCTTTCATGAGATCTCATGTATTTTTAACAGTTGTATCTGCTCTGTATTGTATCTTTACCCTTGATATGTATTTGTTGTTTGACTCTTGTTGCCACTTTGTGGTCCAGGTCGTGGCTGAAAATGGTCCACTGGATCAGTTCACTTACCCAGTTATCAAAAACATAAATAAATAAAAATAAATAAATAAAACTGTCACATTCTCATCACCAAGATCACCTCAGCCCTGACTCGTTGGCTGAACAATTCCAGACACCTGAAATACCCACAAAAGGCTACCAACAAGGATGTTAAAAACAACACAGTTTCTGATATGTATGAGTATACTGATCACAATTCACCCAACACTTGTTCTAACAAGCCTGGGCTAATGTGACACCTGACATCCACCCTTTAGGATACCCCAGGACCATTCTTCCAGCATTTTGCAAAGCCAAAATCCAATGTGTCATCTTTGATCCAGATGAACTTAGATAACAAGATATGCCTGTTAGGTGTTGACCGACTACCCTGTTGTCAAACCTTCATGTTTCATTTTGATCATGTAATGGAATAACTGGTCCACTAGTATTGACCACATATTACCCCAGCCTTGGGCATTCTGTATATTTAGACAATTTTGCCCTCCCCATATGGTGCATTGCACTGCAAGCAAAAGAATTCCTGATTAATTCTCAGGCTTCCTACTCACCAACTCCCAGAGGAGGCTGGGACTTCCATGTTTATTTATTTATTGTAATTGTTTCACCAGGAAAGGCACACTGAGCAAAACAATGCTCATCTCCCGGTGCAACCTGGAAAGAGGTACACAAGGGAGGATAACATGAGTTATCACAATAGAGATACATTAATTAGATGAACAGAGTTACATACTCAATAGATACATTGAACATATGTACTGGAGCTTGGAATTACTTGGTTACAGCAATGGGTAACCATTTAGCAAGGCGTTAACCAGTATATACAGCAGTTAGACGGACAACCTACCTACATTGAGCACAGATTGGTGCCAAGAGCTAGTCTTTTTTTTTTAAGGAGTGCAGACACAGTTTCTGCAAGGTAGTTTGCTAGGGCAGCTGATGTTCCTTTGCTTTGGGCACCACTCTGTGAACCTCTGCCAGTGTGTACTAGAAAGTGCATCAGCAATACTATTATCCACATGGCACAGCTACTGTCTTAAAATGGATGTTCAATAAAAGCCCCTCAGTATAAACACCCACATGAGAACTCCCATCAGACCTTTTAACATTTGTACCAAGCCCTGTTCTCCATTCTAAAGAAGGCATTGGCAACCCTGAATTGACCCCCAGACTTGAAGAGCAACAACTAATGGGAAGAACTTGAGCAAGGTGATGTTCTTTGGCAATCAACTTGCTCCAGCTACAGTAGTAGCCACAGACATTGCCAGCTATTTCCAGATAGTTCACAACATTTCTAAAGAGTTTCTTTCTGCTGCCCTACTGTAGAAATGGAGAAAGCATTAGATATATCTGGAAATATCACAGAAAATTTCAGGAAATAGCTGGCAGTGCCTGTGCTGCTACTGTGGTAGCCACTGTAAGGCACACCATACCCATTGGAAGCATGCTCTAAATCCAAAAGCATCTGGAGGCATTCATATATATCTTCAGTACCTTGCTGGTTGGCCCCCATTGAAGCAGTTCAAAATGCCAACAAACTGCCAAGTCCTCCCTCAAGCTTTTGATAACCCACAACTTGTGGAGAGATTTTTCATCCAGTGCCTACCTTTGCCTTCTGGCGCAGGAAGGTCAGACTACTAAGTACTTTGCATGTAAAGTTGAGATGATCAAGGACCCTCTAGAGCACTTGCAATGTTATCTTTCTTCACCACTGCAACCCTGCTCAATAACTCTCACAGAGTCTGAACCTTTTCCTCCTGCAGTTGTCACAAAATGGCTCCAGTGTCTATCTCAATGCACAAAAATGACAAAGTAATGCAAGACCCTTATGTTTTGACCTGTGCCAATGGCACCATGAAGTCTGTGCATACACTCACAAATCTACAGGAGATTTGCCCACATTCTGCATAGGTGCCCTGTCTCCATATGAACAGTAGGTTGTCCAAATATTTTTTTAATTGTTTAACCAGGAGTAGCACACTAAGCTGAAAGCTTTTTACATGTGCAACCTGGGAGCACAGGGATGTTAAGTGACTTGCTCAGTGTCACACAGTATGTAAGTGGAAGCTGTGGGATTCAAACCCAGGTCTGGTCTGCTGAATGTCACCAGATTGCAGCTCAGAGCCTTAAACCACTGCACAAATAATGGACCACTTCTGACTGCCCTGCCTTGGTCACCACCACTACCCAGTGCAGAAAAGTAATAAACTATTCAAACACTGCACAAGCCATGGCACAATCCATTGACATGCACTTGTCAACACAGCACTGACCCTGAAACTTCATTTCCAATAGATCCTTGTCCTCTGCATGTACTGGCAATAACAGAAAATACCATTTTATGTCTGCTTTTGCCAGAAAGGCACATTACAATGATAATTGATACCAAAGTACTAAGAATCGACTAAAAAAAAGTTCCAGGTAAACATAGCAAATTGTTACAATCATGCAAACAGTATATTCAAGGTTTGGGACTAAAATGTAAAACAACCAATTTTGAGTAAAAGTATATGAGACACAAATATGGAATTTTAGTATTGCATACTTAAGTGCAGAAAAAAGGAAAAACATAGAAATTGATAGCAGATAAGGAACAACAGGCCTATCTAGTCTACCATTTTTCCCCTGCCTACAAAGGATGCTGCAGATTCTACAATCAATCAATTAATCAATCAATCAGTCAATCAATTTTATTTGTATACTGGAAGGTATGTGAGCAAAATACCCATCTTCACAAATGTCCAGTGTAGAAATGCAACAGATGAACAAATACATAGGCCAATGGAATACATAGGACACACAATGAACTACCTATGACATACAACAAAGTAAATACATTATATATACAGGTGTATAGAGGTACATTATATATACAGGTGTAAAGAGGTACAAGGAACTAACAAGTGCAAAATAAAACTAGCATATTACATGGGTAAAACTGTACAAGAGTAGAACAGAAGGCAGACCGATAAGCAAAAATGTTTTTCAGGTACTATATAGGGCAGGCAGTTTTAATGCACTCGGTGGGGAGAAAGAAAAGATGTGGGTGATGTGGGGAGACAGACCCACTGGGATTTACGAGAGGGCCATGGAGGAGGCCTTGAACTCTGGCTTCCCCTCCTCTTTTGAGCTGCTAAGGTACTCCTATGGCTATCCCATACAGTTTTGAACTCCCCACTGTCTTTGCTCCTACCACCACTTCTGGGAGACTGTTACATGCCTCCACCACCCTTTCCCTGAAGAAGTAGTTTTCATGTTGCTCCTTAACCTCCCCCTTCCAGTCTCAGAGCCTCAGGTCATGTCTTCTTGTTGTTTTAAAGCATCTTCTCTTCTGGAAGATGCTATTAATTCCTTGAGATACTTGAAGGTTTTTATCATGTCTCCCTCTCTCTCCTCTCCTCCAGGGTATACATATTAAGTTCCTCCATCAGGATTTTGGGTCTCCAGAGTCTTGGCGAATAAGTGGTGGGGTCTTCCTTGGGCTGTGAATTATTTCAACATAGTCTTCTTATGATCCCACATCATGAACTCAGAGGGTAAAAAATGTTCAAATCCTGCCAAAACATAATTTCACACCACAGGTGCAAAAACACATTTTGTTCAAGATTTGAAAAAACAAGAAGTATCAGATTCATGAGGTGGTATGAAAAATGGCTATGTTGAAAATTTTGGGTCAGAATATTTAAAGTTACTAAAGTTATGAGCAATGATTGAAAAATGTCAATGTACAAGCATAACTTTGTTGTTTTTAATATTTGACCCACTTTTCAACATAGCCTTCCTATGACACCATGACTTCATTAATCCAGTAGGTGAAATTTCCAAACTTTGCCTGAAGTTGATTTTGCACAGCAACCTAAAATCACATTTTGGGCCAGATTCCAACACCCTTGTTTATGATGTGTGGGTCCCTAAAGGCCATGTTGAACATTAGGAGTAAAAATGTTAATAAATGACAACATTTTATAAATAAATGTCTTAACCCCATTAAAAACATTAAACCATGGCTGGCCCAGTGGCTTGGAGGGCTGAAGTATCCATGACTTACCTCCTGCTTTGCTGGTGACCCATGTTAGCAGTCTTGAGCTGGCAGCCAGGGTCAGCTGGGAGGGAGAGGACTGAGGGATCTGAAGGATTGCTTTCCTCTCCTGGGGTGGGAGGATTGGTGTTCCACTAAATGACCACCTCAGGTGGGGTCTGAGGGCAGTTCGGGTCTGCAGGGCACCAAGGAGGGAGGTTGCTGCTGAGCTTTCATGGATGTGTGCATGCCTCCACATCGCATATCTGGCATGTGTTCCCCAGCAATGGGGATGGGAGAAAATAGAGGAAAAAAATCCCTAGCTGTGGATGATGACCGATCCTCCACAGGCTCCACATCCGGCAACCAGGCAAGAACTCTGGGTAAGTCCTGGTGATACTGGTGTGTCAGGGCTGGGGGTCAGTCTGAAGGGGGCAGCCAGGGATGCAAGGAGATAAAACACCTACTGTATATGGAAAAAAAAATACATTAAACCAGAGTTACCTTATTTTCTCATGATACAGTTGTCAGTTCCAACAGCAGGATATCTTTTTGATGCAGAGTGGCTCTATGACATGGGACAGTTTAAGGTGACTGAGGGTGTGTATGGGGTCTACGTGCCAAGTGGGGGCAGGATGGGGTGGATCTATGACATGGGACAGTTTTAGATGATTGAGGGTGTAGGGCGTGTGTGGGGTGGTGGGTGCTGGAGTGGGGGTCAGGATGGGGTGGGGGGCTGTGGAGGGTCAGATCACTGAGGACCATTTTCTCTTTTACAGATTTAACTGTAAAACAGAGATCAATGAAGGATAGTTTTCTTTATTTTATCAGGAAGCCTATACTTGGGATTGGGCACCACAGTGCGGGACCTATTTTGAGGGAAAGGGATGATGGAGACTTGAAAGAAGTGGTACCAGGGGTGGGTACTCTGGTCCACTATTATAATACAGTATAGGGAGAGGGCAAAATGGAGTGAGGAGGGTAGAGAGTAGCGGTACTGGTGGTGGGCACCCCATCCACTTAACATACTTAGGATAGGTAGATACTGTAGATAGCTAGATAGATAGATAGACAGACAGACAGAGCTGAGAGAGAGAGATCAGTGGATCACCAGCTCACTGCTTGAACTGAATCTGCTAGCACTACTCTAGGTATGGCTTGACAATTCAAGAAAGTCCTGCTGTTCTCATACTGAGAACACAGGAGAATGGCCCTCTGGCTAAGCTGGGCACCCAGGATTTCTGGGTGGTCAGGCCTTACTTCCAGATATATTTTCAAAAACTAACACCAGAATCTAGTTAAACAGGTCACATTTTCCCAGATTCAGGAGTTTGTTTTATGAGGTATCTGCAATGTGTTTTAGTTTAAAAAAAAACCAAGATGGTTTAATTAACCATCTATCATGATCGATATTGTTTTCTTTAGACAAGTAAATAATTTCTCATGACAATTAAAAATGAAAATAAGCCTTCAAAATTGGTGTATCTTTCTACCATTCATATCAGAGGTTTATCCAAAAACCAAACTTTAAATCCATATAACTCTAGAACCATTTAATATATTTCACAAAACCTTCAAAAGGGACTAACTTGTCACAGGAATTTTCTACTCTGAAAGTTTTGTGAAAACATTATTTACTATCTAGGCTATGAGTAAGAGCAAACAAAAACAATGAACACATGTTAACCAATGGGAAAAAATCCACTTTTCAAAAATCAGCATGTTAGATCTTGCAAACTGCAGAAGATACCAGTGCAAAATGGTTCATGTCTTGAGACTTTGCTGCCCTGACTGTGTATGCCAATTTTTGGCTATTCCACTGAATAGTGCCAAACTTATTACGTGTAAAATTAGGGGTTTTATACCCAATGCCCTACTCAACCCTAACTATAGAAGTGTTACTACACCTACACATTTTCCTTCTTTTCTCGCCTCAGACCCTGAACCCATCCCCCAGGGTAGGGCCTTCCTGTGGTGGCCCAGCAATTACTAATGCTTCCCCTCTACCCCTCCAGGGTTGGCCACTGTCCAGGCCCTAGGGGACATGCTACCTACTTTACTCCAGTGCTGACCATTGCCCCTTGGTCTGGGGCTAGAGGCCAGCTGCTCCATACATCATTCCCTCACATTGCTTGCAGGCAGCCCCATACAGTCCTCAGTTTCTTGAGCTGTGCCCCTTTTACTCTTTTTGGAAGACCGCTGCCATTTTATATATTTATTTAATTTTTTTAACCTAAATGCTTTTTAGTCATATGGGCTATCTCCTTAACTCCTCAGGACAAGCACCATGACCAAAATGGAAGCTGTGTGCGACTGCACAGTGCTGACCCCCTGTCCAGACTTGCAGCATGATAGCAGCAATGACCATCATGATTGTTCTCAGCCAGACATGAGCATTGTGCTTATATCTGCATGACAAATGGCATGTCCAAAATGCATACTCCCAGCTGCACATGTGCATCATCTGAGCTGCCAAGATGAGGGCTTTGGGCTCCCCATGCATCACTTGCCATATTCAGCCCATCTGCAGCATGGAAACCCACAACCTCTAAATAATTTTACCACCTTTTCTTATCTGCTCATTAGTAGCACATTAGGACAAGACATTAGTTTTATTTTTTAGCAGCTACTTATCTTTCTTGTGAGCTAACGACCCCAAGAACTCCATGGTTGTGCAGGGCATACACTGGCCAGCCACTACATAGTAGCTGCATACCCAAGATGGCGGCTCATGCTTCTCAGCGCCTTCTAAGTGATCAGCTCTCTACAATTGATTATGGCTAGCTAATGAAAAGGAAATAAAGGAGATTCTGCTGCATGTTTGTGGCTCGCAGTCATCATCCAGCGTGCACCATGGCAGCAGCTCAGTGCTCATAGGCATTCCACTGTGCATTCGCAGCTTGTATACACCAACTGGCATGCACCACAGTGCCCAGCACCATTTATTTCTTCCCCATTTTGTAATCACACCAAACCTGCCTCTTACCCTTAGGGACCCCTGGCAGTCACACCATGTGACCACATACTTTCCTCACTCCTGACTTGGAGTCCCCCCACCAATGGAAACTACAAGCAGTGGCAGGTAACCTTTTGACCAACACACACACACACACACATGCACACACACACACACACACACATTTCAAGCACTCTTCCTCACTCCTCAATGCTATCTATCTCTGGACGCTAAGCAGCAGGAATCCCTCTGACCCCTTTACTACCAATTGTAGCTTTACACTTTTTCTTAGGAGCATGCCACAGCTCTTGTGCTGACAAAATGCAGCCTTATCTTCAAAGAGAAGGAGAGATAACTGGGTAAGTGTCCTGCTTCAGCACAAAAGAGCCCAACTAGTGTTGTGCAGGTGGAAAATTCATGGGCAAAATATTCACAGAATTTGCACATTTTGCAAAATATTCACCCAGTGAAATGCAAAATTTTTGCTCAGTGCGTGGCAAAATTCACCCTCAAATCAGCAAAATTTGCCTCTCGTGGTTGAAATTTTACCACCCATGGGTGAAATTTCTCAATATCACCACGCCCAAAATCAATTAAATCAATCCCTCCTCTGTTCCTAGTGTCTAGTGGTCCCTTTGACCAATCACCAGCTGAATTCAAATCAAGAACTTCCCCAGTCACTCTGAGCCCCAGACCCCAATCTTTGGAAAAAACAATCCCCTCCCATGTCCCTGGTGTCTAGTAATCCCTCCACCCTGACTGATCACTGGCTGAATTCAAATCAAGAACCCTCCCTCCCTCTGAGTCACCCTGAGCCCTGTCCACAATCTTGGTAAACAAAAGTCCCTTTCCTGTCCCTGGTGTCCTAGTGGACCACCACTCCCACCCTGTCATAAGTCAGAGCCCACCTACTCCCCAGTACCCAGATCAGGGCCACTGGCACAGCCCTCCACTCACCTGCATGGCGGCAGCCCATCTGAGCACTCAATTAATGAGTGCATGCATACTCACTCATTCATTGAGTGCTCAGATGAACTGAGGAAACTGGAGAATAAGTGGAGGCTGTGCCGAGCGCCTGATCGGACTACTGGGGGTAGAGTAGGCCTATGACTTAAGACAGGGTGAAGGGATGGGGTGTCCACTAGACACCAGTGACAGGGAGGGATTTCTTTTACAAAGATTGGGGCCGGAGCTCAGGGTGACTGGGGAGGTTCTTGAAGATTTGAATCAGCTGGTGATGGCCAGGGGAAATGACTAGACACCAGGGACATGGGAGGGATTGTTGTTGTTTTTGAACGATATGGGCCTGGGGCTCAGGGGACCATTAGACACCAGGGATGGGCATATCACCCTATTGTGGATGCAGACAAAATTACAGGTGAAATTTCACAATCTCACGCAATTTTGCAAAATATTTCATGTGGTGAAATTGCTGATTTTGCGGCAATTTTGCTGGTGAAATAAGATTTCTCATCATCTCTAGTCCCAACTGCTAAAATGCAATATATACCTCCTGAGGGAGGAAGAATGATAGGCAGCCACTGCCTGAGACATCCTGTTCATGACCAAATAACAGTTTTCACCTTCCCCATCAACAACTGTAGTTCCAGATGTCATAAGAGCAGACTGAAACTAGATGAGGTAGCTGGTCCAAGACAAACTGACAAGGATGGACAGTATTGGAGGTATAGAGGAAAGATGGTGGGCTATCAAGGAACCACTCTTTTTTTTTATTTTAGTTGTTTAATCAGGTATAGCACACTAAGCTGACAGCTTTTTACAGGAGCGACCTGGGAGCACAGGGAGGTTAAGTGACTTGCTCAGGGTCACACAGTATGCAAGTGGAATTTGTAGAATTCAAACAGGTCTGGTCTGCTGGATGTCACCAGATTTGCAGCTCAGAACCTTAGACCATGCTTGAGGCAACAGTCATGCAATAGAATTGTTAGAAAATTAAACAGGTATAAATGACAAATACAGTTCTTAGAAATGGTAACAGAAACAGAGAGGGCCAAGAAAAGACTATTAGAAGGTACAAGGAAAAGCAGAGGAAGGAGGAATGGGAGAGTACCAAATGAGAACTAGGGATGCAAAGAGGACGGTCAGGAAGGCAAAGCCAAACATTGAGCTGTGTATTACAGAGGAGGTTAAGGGTGGGAAAACACTTCCCAGATATATTGAGGAAAAAAGGAAGTAAGGAGGGGATATTGTTAGGCTACAAGAGGGAGGAGAGTAATAGAGTAAGATGAACAGAAAACAGCCATCCTAAATGACTGCTTCTGCTCTGCCTGACAAAAACAGCAGCCCTGCCTAAAAGTGGCATTGGGGCAGCTGTCAGTGGTATTCCTGACATGAGAATGCCAATTTTTTTCCAGGAAAGGGTCCTGAAGGGCTAGAAGCCCTAAAGGTAACGAGTCCCCAAGTGCCAGATGGATGCACTGAAGGGTTCTCCAGGAATTGGCGGAACTGGCTGAAGTTTTAGTAGGGCTAGTAACATCTCAGTTCAGAGGGATAGGTTTTAAAGACTGGAGGGAAGCAAAAGTAGTCTTGCTACACAAGGGTGGGGACAAGGAGCAAATAGGGAATTACAGACCTGTCAGCTTCACCTCTGTAGTAGAGTAAACTTATGGAATCACTGGTTAAAAGGGTCTTGTGGACTGCTAGAGAGCAACAGTCTACAGGAAACATATAAATAGAGAAAAAGACAGCAGAAGGAGACCAAGGATCCATCTAATTTGCCCATGTGTTGATTAGACCTTCTCAGATCCCAGGACCTAATCCCCCTCCCCTTCTGCCTAATTCCTCCTACTGCTCCTGTTGCTTTTGATCACACTTTAGCCTTTTCCACCAGCCTGAATGATGTCACAGACTTTGTTTCCACCACCTTTGCTAGCGGTTTATTCCATACTTGCATGACTCTTTCTGTAAAATAGTGTATCCTAGCTCCTCTTGAAGCTCCTCCTTTCAACTTTCACTGTGTCTCTAGTGTTCGAAATACAGACTTTGTTGAACAGGTCCGAATGGCAACTTATTTATTCCTCTCAGGAATTTATATGTTTCAACTTCATATCCCAGCCTTACATATAATGCTACACTTCCCCTACCCTCCCTTCTATCCTGTCTGAACAGAGCATATCCATGGACAAAAGGTCCCAGTCATTTTCTCTGAGGCCCAAGTCTCCTTGACAGCCAGCAGGTCCAATCTGAGTCCACCATCATTGCCTGCAGGTTGCTTATTTTGTTTCCCAGGCTTCTGGCAGTGATGCATACCCCTTTCCATAGTCTAGTATCCCTGCTGCTGTTCACTACTATTGGTTCTGCTCTTGGGCATGCGGATATGTGATGCTGTGTTCATTTCCTGATAGTTTCCGACCATTTTCTACATGTTTTCTTAGGTCATGGGAGAGAAATTCCTACTTGTGGGGCAGTGACAACTAAGTTCCTATCAGAAGTGTATTTTCTGATGGGTTCCTAATGTTAGACTTCCCTCATCTAGTTTAAATAGTTGAGATGGATGTTGAATTTCTGCCCAAGTGCACTCACTCCTTCCTTTGTTAGGTGAAGTTTGTCAAACTTAAATAGCTTTCTCCCAGAAGCTCCCCATGAGCCTATACCATGATATCTTTTTACAACACCATCCATGCAGCCAAGCATTGACTTCCCTGATGTCCTTATTCCTGATTTTGTCTTTGCAATCATCTTTGCCCCACACTGGGAGGATCTCTGAGAATGTCAGGACAGTTATTCTAGCCTCCAGCTGTTCCCCAGATTAATGAAATTTTGCTTCATTTCTTCCACTGTTTGACCAGACAGGTCATTCATACTGAGATTATCTGGACATTGGTTCCTTTCTCTGCCTTGTCTGCCAACTTCCTGATGCATTTGGTGTCACTCTGTGCTGAAGCTCCAGGGAGGCATTTAACCATCACTTTAGGTTGTGTACCTTTACTCAGGTGGGACTTGGTTCCCCTAATCATTGAGTCCCCAGAATAAGAAACTGCTTACTCCTGGATCCACAGCGTGTTTCCTCTTCTGCCTTTGGATGCCGTCTCTCCTCTCCTGTATGCTTGATCCCTTTGATGGGCTCAGGGTCACCTCTCATTGAGTCAGGATCATTCATCTTCTCCAGTGGTGAAAAACAGATTGTAAACAGCATGGGTTTGTGGCAGGCAGTACTTGTCAGACCAAGCTGATAGTTTTCTTTGACTATGTAACAAAGGTAGCAGACAAGGGTCAGACTGGATTTACTCTACTTTTGATTTCAGCAATGCTTTTAACTTGGCATTACACAGAAGATTGCTGAAGAGGCTGGATGACCTGGGTGCTGACTGGAATATAGTTAGATGGGTAGGAAACTGGTTGAAGGAGAAACAGCAAAGGAGGTGACAAATGGTATAAAATCAGATGAGACAGAAGTCAACAGTGGGTTGCCACAGGATCTGTCCTGGTTTCAGTCCTCTTCAATATGTTCATCAGCAAAACGGAGAGGCATCTGGGGCAAGTTGTATCTCTTAGCAGATGACACAAAAGCTCTATGATAGTGTAGATAGCTATGAAGGAATCAGAGATGCAGGGGATTTGCAAAGGTTAGAAAAGTGATCTAAGGTTTAGCAGTTGACATTCCACATCAGGTCCTGCATCTAGGAACTAAAAACCCAGGACAGAGTACTTGATGGGAGGTGTAAAACAGCACTACAGCAGAAGAAATGATCCTGGGCATCATCATTAGTGACTCCCTCAAACAAACAATCCAGTGTAACAAGGCCTATAGCAAGGCTAATTGGATTCTGGTGTGTATCAGAAGCAGTACTGGCAGCAGCGAAAAGGAGGCATTACTACCTCTATATAGGTCACTGATGGGGAAGCACTAGGAATGCTGTGCTCAGTTCTAGGGCCCTCATCAAAGAAAGGACAGGGACAAGCTGGAGACAGTGCAACACAGGGTGACCAAGATGATTCAGGGCTAACAGGGCAGATCTTACAAAGATCATCTCAAGGCATTGAACATGTATTCACTGGAGACCATGCGAGACAGGGGAATATGATAGAGACCTTCAAGTTCCTGAAAGGAATAGGAATAAACAAGGTGAACTGCGAGGAACTATTTACCAGAAGTACAGATTCAATAACCTGAGGTCATGAGGGAAACTGGCAGAAGGAATGTTTAACAGGAATATGAGAAAGTTCTATTTTACATAAAGAATGGTGGAGCCATGGTACAGTCTGCCAGCAGATCTAGTGGCTGCCAAGACCATAAATGGTTTCAAGCATGGATGGGACAGAGCAAAGGGTTTGGTGGTTACTCAGGTCAGTAACAGTAGGAAGAGGAGCAGTGGGGTGGATAGGGAGGGATAGCACCCCATATGGACAATAGGACTCGGGGCAGGTAGGGAACTATAGGCAGACTAGATGGCTCCTTGGACTTTTTCTGCCTTCTTTGTTTATGCTTCTGTGCTATACTACTTATGCCCAAAGGGAATTAAACTGCACAAGACCCCCATGCTGTGTGTAGTACTTCTTTCTTAATGTGCTGTCTATTGCTGTGCTACTGGCTCATTCTTCACCATTGCACTGAGCCAAATAAAATTTATTTGTACCTGTTGCTATCTGAGTCAAAACATTTTCTTTCTATCTTTGGCAGTTCTGACTACCATCCATCTAGTCACTTTCCTATACCATTCCATCCCTTGACCACCCAACTCCTAGC
Source organism: Neoceratodus forsteri (assembly GCA_016271365.2). Lineage (NCBI taxonomy): Eukaryota > Metazoa > Chordata > Ceratodontiformes > Ceratodontidae > Neoceratodus > Neoceratodus forsteri. Next base: position 846,117,253 of record CM028135.1, on the reverse strand, counting down.
AGCTGAACCTTCCAAACTTGCTTACCTTCTGTTGGTGCTACTGCTACTGTCATTCACTTGACTTTGCTGCCGCTTGGTGGACAAAGAATCTCATTCAGAGATCAGGAACCAAAGTGGTTGGGCTACAGTAAGCCAACCCTTTATACCCCTCATAGCTCCTCCCTCTGGCCATAGATTCCTCCGCCCTGGGCGCACTTATCTCCTACCTAAAACCTCCCTTGTGGCATCCTCCTTTCCTGCCCTCCCTCCTTAACTACTTGATCTGTTCTGGTGTCAGAAGATGGGCTACATGACAAAGGGTTGCCTACAACAAGGTACTCATTTGAATGCTGTGTATTTTGTGGTAATCAGTCAATGTTGCTGGATATGTGACTTATCATATTTACAAAATTTTATTTATGTATCTTTAGTTTTGAAAGGAAAGGCATACTAAGTTGTGACATCTCATTTCCAGGTGAATTCTGGGAGGAGTATTACATAGACCTGTTTCAATGACAAGAGAAATGCTGGACTGGACACTAGCAAAAATACCTGACTGTTATGTGTTCAGTGCCATGTGATATTGAAGTTTTACCTGAAAGGCCACGAGAGATGAGTGGAATGGACCAAGGGTCAATATCTTATCTAAGGATGGCATTTCAGTGTAGCAAGTACTATTCTGGTGCTACCCTACATGCCAGTATTGGGTTAAGGTAATAGCCAAGTTCCTATTATAATACTAGAACCCATAGCTTTCTGATTTTTCTGGCCCAAGATGTGAGCATGCAGCCACAGAGCCTGACCATGCTCAGGCAATGGAGACCTGTGGCGTGTGTTCTGTGGTGGTTGTGATAGTACCAATGCAGTTATAATGGCACATGGTGGGTGGTCAGGAGCTTGCATGGAGAATGCACAGCTGTTTGAGCCAGGGAGTACAAGAAGAACTAGAAGGCATAAACTCAAACCATGAGGGACAAGAGAAGAGAAACATCAAAAGCATTACTTTACACATAGGGTGGTCAGCATGTACAGTATTGTAGCATACCTGGTAAGGAACATATGAATGTAGAGTGAAGACAAAGGCACCTGATTGTGGTAGCGTGTTTCTTAACTAGTTTGTGAGAAATACACTTTGGTGTGTAATACACAAGTGATGCACTGTGTTATATAGTGCTTTCTTTGTTAATAATTCTGACGTAATTTTTGATGAAGTTTCATACTACTCAAAGTGTTTTATATAAAACAGTATGTTTATTGGAAGTGCAGCTGCTTCTCACTTTGTTGTTTCCAGTCTAGGGGCTTGCTACCCCTGCAGCGGGTCCTGTAGCACAAGTAATAACTTGTTTGTTCTTGCTCAGAGAAAAGGTACAGTATTAAATACTTCAAGTGGAAATGAGGGTAGGTTGAAGTTTATTGAAGTGTTTTTAGGACAGTTCTTTTATATTAGAAGACAATGTGTTGAACCTGGCTTATTAGAATATGGTGAAGGACACTGCATTTGGTTTCAGTGGTTGCTTACTTTACCTTGTAATGGTGGGTAGAAAGGACCAAGCAGATGCACAGTTGGAAACATAGAAACATAGAAACATAGAATTTGATGGCAGATAAGGACCGCTTGGCCCACCCAGTCTTCATTTCCTACCTGATGGATAAGTTGCAGATCCTAGTTAACCAGCAGCCTACTTCTTCCTACCCCCACCTCTAGAATTGCCTTATGACTGTCCCATGCATGCTTGAATTCCACCACTGTTTTTGACTCCACAACCTCCTCTGGAAGGCCGTTCCATACATCCACAACCCTCTCTGTGGAAAAAAATACTTCCTTAAATTAGCCTCTGAGCCGCCTCTCTTCTATCTTCAAATTGTGCCCCTTGTTCTTGCACACCTCTTTTTGAAAGATGCTACCCTCTTGGATTTTGTTGATTCCCTTGAGGTACTTGAAAGTTTCTATCATGTCCCCTCTCCTCCTTTCCTCGAGGCTATACATATTAAGCTCTTAAGTCTCTCTCTTCATATGTCTTCTGGTGCAGACCCTGCACCATTTTAGTTGCCCTCCTCTGGACAGCTTCCATCCTGTCTATGTCTTTGCAGAGATTGGGTCTCCAGAACTGCACGCAATACTCCAGATGTGGTCTCACCAGCTGTCTGTACAGAGGGATAATAACTCTTGTTTTCTACTGGTGATGCTTCTCCCTATGCATCCCAGTATTCCCCAGCCCTCCTTGCTGCCCTCTCACATTGCTAGCCCACCTTTAGGTCATCTGATATGACTACCCCAGGTCCCTTTCCATTTTTGTTGTTAGTATCTCACCCCCATTGTGTACTCTTCCCTGGGTTTTTGTTTCCCAGGTGCATTACCTTGCACTTCTTAGCATTGAATCTAAGCTGCCATACATTTGACCATTCCTCTAACCTTGCCAAGTCCTTCTCATCCTTTCCACCCCACCTTGTGCATCAACTCTGTTGCAGATCTTTGTGTCATCTGCAAAGAGACATACTTTTCCTTCCAGTCCCTCTGCAATGTCACTTATAAAGACATTGAGAGGACACAGTCCCTAATACTGAACCTCAAGGGACCCCACTACTAACCCTTTTTTTCAGAGTGGACTCCATTTACTATTACTCTCTGTGTCCTATTCTCCAGCCAATTCTTTCCAGGCTGTCATCTTGGGACCCTCTCCCAGGCTGGCTAACTTGTATATTAATCTTTTGTGTGGGACTGTGCAAATGCCTTGCTAAAGTCTAGGTAGGCCATGTCCACAGCCCCTCCCTGATCAACTACTTTGGTCACCCAGTCAAAGAAATCTATCAGATTTGTCTGGCATGACCTTTCCGCTGTGAATCCATGCTGACTTGGGTCCTGTGCCCTCTGGCCTCTAGATATTCAACAATTCTTTCCTTCAAAGTGATTCCATCATTTCCCTACCACTGAGGTTAAACTAACAGGTCTGTAGTTTCCTGCTTCTGCCTTGCTCCCACTTTTGTGAAGGGAATCACATCTGCCCTCCTCCAGTCCTCCAGTGGAAATGTTATATATATATATAGATCTTATATAGGTATTCAGATGCAGAAAGTGAGGGGCAGTACCACAAGATGGTGAGACACCAGGAAGTAGGACAAATTCTATGAGTTGTAGTGAGTCATGGGGTATAAGTGTTGTAGTGCCATGCGTTTAAATACACAGACTTAAGAGAAAAGGAACAAAGGAAGAAAGGGATGGTGTCACAAACTGGTTCTTTCCCATGACTTGGTCTACACTGCTACCAGTTTTTACAAGCCCTCAGATGCCAGAAAGGTTACCTTGATATGCCACCACCAGTTAGCATAACTCTCAATTGGGGTATCTCTGGATCCAAATCCCAACAGAGCCACTGCTCACTTGAGGTATGGGTAAAAAATTCTGCTGGTGGAATTTCAGCAAAGGTTGGATTTTCATTCCCATGAAAGTGCAGAAACCAAATTAGCAACTTTCACAGACATGTGGACTTAGAACAGAATAAATGTATAAATTGCAGATTATTGTATTAAACTGCAGAGAAAAACACAGCCAAACACATTCAGAAGATTCTAATCTCCCCATAGGTGTAACTTTCAAAATTCCTCAAAATTTCTGAATTTTCACAAAAGTTCTGCAAAAGCAGAATTTGCAACTTTTGCCCACCTCTACTGCTCACACAGTATAGTGCTGTTTCCAAAAGGCAAATGATCCACCACTTCTGTTACAGCTGAGAACACTTTGCTTTAGGTATGGTAACATTGTAGCCTGTTTCTTCAGAAATGGATCCTTGACTTGACAATTTACCCCTGGTTATCTATACTTGAAATGACAGTCACAGAAAGAAAGAAGTACTGTATACATAAAAATATATTTTATATTGTACAATATTCACACATTACAGAATAATATACACTAAAATCTATAGGGAATGCAATATTTCTACAAAGATAAAATAAACACTTTTGAAAGATAGAGACCACACAGGAAGTCCTAACTCAAAGCTAACTGAATTCTAAGTAGAGCAGAAGAGCTACCACCAACTGGGATCTGATGAGTTATGGCAGACTCAAACCCATGGTGTTACTACTTCAAAATCCAAGACATAACTGCATTTTCATTGCCAACATACAACACATAAGTATTTGTCTGGAGAGCCCACTAACCCAACATGATTGGCCATGCCTCTCTGACATCACACCCTGTTTCTTTTATCTCTTGGACTACCTTTTTCCCAAACCGGTCCAAACCAGATTTGTGTATTTTCCTTGGCTTGCATTGCAATCCTGGCCATGTAACATAAGCTAGAAATGTCTTACTCTGCCTTGGCCCTATTTACCTTCAAAATATGTCTTTTTTTCCTGTGAAAGGGACTCAGCCCTTTGAATTTTATGCAAAACAAAGGGCCTTTATAGGACAGGAAAATAAATGCTTAAAGAAAGATCACTCATAGCTAAGTGCCCTGAGGCATGGGCTACAGAGGAATCAGTTTTACTTTCACCAGACCTTCCAGCTCAACTGAAATACTTTTACTTATTTATTTATTTATTGAGTTTTCAGAAACACCATTGAGCAGAGCTCATTTACAAGGTTCTACATGAAAAATTGTACAGTGCTGCAGACAGTGTTCAGACTTTATAGAGTCATAGATGATAACGAAAATAAAACACACACACATACAAATAAGATACATTGCAAGTTCTCACATCTCCATCACCTGGTAAAATGAAAAAATGTAACTTTTAATGATGCAAAATTATGTTTTGTTTTCAAGGTAGCAGGTTTGTTCTACCTGCTATGTCCCCAGTTCTCTCTGGTTTAACAAATTTGTTAATTCGTTAAAGCACCTCCAGTTCTTTACTGGGCCACTGGTACGCACTTGCCTAGACAAACCATCTGCATTGCCATGCTGTGACTGAGGTGCAAATTTCCCATGTTATAGAACTACAGCACCATGCTCCATTTAAACAGTTTGAGCTTTTGCTTATTGGTCCTGCAAAGCTATGTGAGGGGATTGTGGTTGGTGACCAGTGTGAATGACCTCCCATACAAATATGGTTGCAGCTTCTGCAGAGTCCAGATGATAGACAGACACTTTCAATTGTGGCATAGACCTCCTTTATGGGCAGAAACTGCGCTGCTCACGTGACATGACTGGGTGTCCCCCCAGTGTGTGTGACCCTGACTCGGAACTGACCCTAGCCCATGATCGGGGTATCCTATGCACAGTGAAAATAGTCGAGGCTTATGAGTACAGTTGCCCAACATACTGCCTCCTTCAACTGGTGTAACACTTTCACAGTGATTTGTCCACTGAACTTTTTCTGGCATTTTCTTCTTTGTGAGATTGGACAAGGGTTTGGCTGTTTGCACCTACTGTCAGGTAACTCCAGTAAATAAAGTTCCTCCCGAGACACCTGCAATTTTTGTTATTGTTCTCTTTATTGCTGCTAAGCCCCAGAGCCCCTCAGCCCCTGGAATGGGCTCATCCCAGCCATGGCATCAACCCTTACCAGGAAGCCTCCCGGTGGGGCCACTGAAATGGAACTGTCATGGCTGAAGGGTTGGGTTTGTGCTTGGCTCATATGTGAGGACGGTGATTTTATTTTTAGTTATAGTCCCTTGGAGCTAGGACATGCAACGACACAAGGGAATATGTGTCTGTCCTAGCTCCACCTGACATTTTGTGCGGCATGCCTTGTCCCCCAGCCTCCGCCAGAGGGTAATTGATGCCGACACTCAGGAACCCCTCCCAGAGAAAGAGAGCAGTCCTCCAGATGCTAGAACCTTCTCCTCCCTGGCTCGCTGGCATGGCACGAGGTGTGGCATCCAGCACCTCAACCTTCAGTACCACCAGGCCAGACCTTGACACCTGCAGTTTTTCTGTCATATGGGGATGAGCACTATCACCTGCTGCCTGACTTCATACTCCCAGGTTCTGGCCCCAAGATTGTACCATGTCTTCTGTCTTTGTTGTGCAGTGGTAGTGGTTATGTGTTCTGGGCAAACACCATTAGCTCCTTAAGCCATGACCTGAAATTCAGGATGTACTCTACAACCAGTTCCATTTGGGGAGCAAGCTAACCTCCCATTTATCTCTTAGCAAATCAAGGGGACCCTTACCTATGGCCAAACAGCAGTAGGAGGATGAGAACCCTGTGGACTTCTGTGGAGGTTTCATAATATGCAAATAAGAGGCAGGGTAAGCACTTCTCCCACTGTGTCTCATGCTGGTCAGTGAATACACTGAACATAGATTTAAGCAAAGCATTAAATCACTTAATCAGACCGTTAGTCTCGGGTGTTATGGGAAGCCCTGAGATGTCGCACCTCACATTTCTCCCAAAGACTAGTCATTAAGACAGACATGAAACTGATACTCTGTTCCAACAGAATCTTTTGGGAAAACCCACTTGACTGAATATCGCCAACAGTTTGTCAGCTATGTTTCCACCTCAGTGGAAGACAATGGCATGACCTCTGGTACCTCAGGGTGTAATCAATAACCACCAACTTGTACCTCTTGCATGTGTTACCTAGGTGCTGGGTGGCCTCACAATGTCCCCGGAAACTCACCAAAATGGTTCTTCAATTATAGGTCGGTACTTAAACTGCTTTAGCCTTGTCCCTTGTCAACCTTTCTGAGGAGGTTGGGGGGCAAAACAGTGGGTGAATTCAAGAATGCATGAGAGAGAGAGAGAGACATAAGACAGTTATAGTGGGGGTAGGAGGAAGTAAGGTGTTAGTTAACTAGGTTCTCTGACTTATCCAATATGTTGGGAAATGGGCAGATTGGGTGGACCAAGTGGTCCTTATCTGCTGTCAAAGTCTATGTTTCTGTTTCTATGTCCCCAACCTTACCTACCCTCTAGCTGTAGACAAATCTGGCTGAACTTTGCCAAATCCTTAAAGATACTGGGCTAGTACAAAATTGTTAGTCAGTCACCTTTTTGTATGGCTGACTCTTAAGTGTCCAGTAAAGGTATATTTTGGGATAAGGCCAGAAGCTGTTTCATATACTCCTTAGGAACTACTTCTGCTGGAATACCCCTTCCTAAGGTACTTCCTTTGGAACCCACTCAAAATATGGTATCCCATTCTCTCAGTATACCTTTTCTGTGAACACCTGAGAGTTATATTCCACTTTGGTGGCCAGTTTTCTTAATTTCTGTAGGGATAGATCAGCTCCTCACCTTCCCTTCCTGAAAATCCTCTCTTGTGGGACAGCCACCAACTGCTTGACTCTACTTAGTCTGTAGTTGGGGCTCAGAAGTGCTGCTTCAGTTCATTCTTCAGCTACAACGTTCATGCTACAAAGAGGGGGCTATTTCCAGCTGCACTACCCCTCTGTGTCCTCAGGATCTGGTTCCCTAGTCTTATTATGGTAGTGACATATGTAATGTTGGCCTGACTATTAAAGTCATTACCTACAATTACATTAATGGGCAGGTCTGGTACACACCCACCTCCCTATGCCCTGGCCACCTTCCCAGCTTAGAATGATCCAGGATATTGTCACTGAGACTGCAGGATTCTTTGTGAATAAAATCCTGTTTTACCACGGAAATGGAGGCCCTAGTGTCCCTCAATCCCTGGGTTACCATCTCATTTACTAACACTGTGTGCATGTGTGCAGTGGAGTTAGTGGAAACTGCACTTTGGGTACAGTCCACTAGCTCCTCGGAGTTTCCAGTACCCCTCCAGCTGCACTTGCCTCTCTTACTATATTTTTGGGACAGTCATGCAACAGGTGTTCCAGGGTTTGGCAGCTATACCACCTGTGTTCCCCTTTGCTCCTTACTTTTGAAATCATTTAGCTTCCTTGGTGTTCTTGCACTGGCTAGATTCCCTAAGGCTGTCCTCTGGCTTCTCTTAAAACCACCTGATGTACTTCCCCTGTTGTTTTTGTGTGTGTGTGTGTGGTCAGTTGAATACAAACTGATAAGCCCTCTTGGCTGCCTCCTTCATAGAACTAGAAGTCCAATCCAGCAACAACATTCACAATTCCTCTGGAACAATCCTAAGAAACTGTTCCTTGAGGAACAAATCTTTTATCTGTTCCACAGACCTAGCCTTTGCACTCTTTGACTGTTGTTCTAGCAGATATATTCTGGACTGTTTAAGGAATAGAGTGTATATGAATTGGTCTTCAAAATCTGAAAGTAATTATAGGTGCAGTATATTCCACCCTAAGGTGAAACCTGCAGTTTGTCTGGTTGTACACACATTTCAGAACTACTATCTCCCAGTGCTTTCCTTAAACCTGTAAAGCTTTGTCTGCTGGCCTCAGGAGTCAGTTCAAAACATTTTAACAAGGATTTTTTCATTTTATAGACCATACAGTCCTCATTGTCCATCCTGGTGAAGGCTTCTAATGTCCTGCCCATAAGGATTGGCAAAATGTAAGTTTCCTAGGAAGCCCTGTCCAATTCAAAATACCCACAAATTATTTCCAAAGATTTTAAAAACAAATCGAGATCATCCTCCTTCTGATACTTAGGAAAGATTTCAGAATTAATTTTGGCTTCTTGGCCAAACTCTAATGCCAGTAATTACGGTTTGTAGTGGTGGTGCCCTCTGATGCAGAATTTCTGTCTGCCTCTCCTGTTCATACACACTCCTCTCTCAGCTGGATCTCATGTTGGTGCTGCCTTTCTTGCTGCTCTGTCAGCAAGATCTCATGCTAGTGCTACTTTTCTTGCCCATTGCCTCCAGCATTAGTTTTTGCAGCTCTGCCTCCACTTTCACTCTCTGCAGCTCAGCATCTGCCTTTTGCCTCTCAGCCTGTGCCTTTTTTTGCAATTTAGAACACTTTATTGAAATGCTTGCACAAATAACAATAACAAAACCCAAATTAACATACAATCAATCTTAAGAAAAAGATTAAAAATGACAGCTACAACCCCACCCTCCTCATCCCCCTATGCCCCACCAAGTCCTGCCCATAAAGACTCCCCTTGTAGCAACTGGCTAGGTAGATTAGAGTAGGGATATAATACAACCTAGGGTAAAAGGAGAAGCTGATTACAACAGGAGCTTCAAGTTCACATATTACTCTAATGCTAAATAGGCATACAAAGAAGACCAAGTTTCATGAAATCTAACCCATGAACCATTAGCTTGTGCAACTGCCCATTCCACTGCCAGTACTTGTAGAAATTCTTGGTAGCATTCCCATATGATGGGTCCCAAGCACCTTTCCAATGTCTCAGTATAAGAAGCTTAGTAACCAATGTTACTAAGGCAATACAATATTTGTCTCTGACCTATAGAATCAATGAGAAATCACTTAAAAGGCATAATTCAGCAGTAAATGGCAGGTGACATGAAATAATTCCACTGTTTTAGATTGAATGGGTTGCCAAAAATCTTGGTCTTAGGACAGATCCACAGCTTCTGGTATAATGACCCTTCTGGATCACCACATGAAACACTAGTTTGCCCATTTTAAAAGTCTGACCAGGGAACAATACAAATCATGTAAGATATTAAATTGAGCTGATGAATTCTACCTTGCTGTGTAAAGTGATACAAGTCACACCAAATATTATTCCAGTAAGACTGCAGCTGATCAATATTTAAAGCAGATTTCCAATAATACACAGTTGAAGGTAAACAATCCCATAATGTTGCTCAGAGATCTTTACAAAGGATCAAAATATTTTTTCTTTAGCTAAGATAGCAATAAGGGTGATTGTGAAGAGTCAGACCAGCCAGATTGAGTAGCATAAAAGGCTATGGGAATCACCGCCACCTTCCACTGAAAATGTAGGTGTAGCTTCACTCCCACATAGCGAAACACACTTGCCATTCTTACCTCCTTCACATAACAAATTAATATAATCTTTCATTGGGGCTGTGCCCCACTTTAAAAGTAAACATGTAATGTAAAAAAATAAAAATTAAAATCCCCAAAAGATGCAGTAATGTATGATCTGTGTCAGTTATGCAGTAAGCGAGTTATGCAGTAAGCGTAGCTCCTCGGCTGGTCCGACTCTCTTCACAATCATTGCAATAAGATCCTGAAAAGTCCATTGTGCTATGGAACACCATGGTGGTGGACCCAAAAGGAAGAAATGCAGTGTCTAAGTTGAAATACTTTAAAATAGTCTTGAGAGCTTAATGCATACTTGGACAAGAAACATGGGGTGGATAAAGCCTTGTTTCCTTAGTAATATCCCAAATCCTAAGATCCTTTAGTCATGTAAAGAATGAGGCAGAACTATCTTGTTTTGAATATGAATATTAAGGTTGCAAAAATGGGCTGGGTAACATCCTTGATGTGGGGTAGCTCAAATATTTTGCAGAACTGAGAATGGGCAGTGACATCCCAACCTATTGGTGTGTCCTTCAGGGCTTTCGGAGCCCCAACCAAGTTACATAATAAATAAGATGGTTGTAGTTTATGTTATTGAAATATAACCAATTCTACTGTATATCTTACCAAATCTGGTGGACTCCTGCATACTAGTCTGCAGTCCTCACCTAAAATATTTAGAACCATGGATGGAAAGATAATAGAGGAAAAGTCCGGCAGCTGGACTGCACCTGCAGTCCTCCTCGACAAAAGCTTCATGGAAGACCACTTTGGTGGTTTACCCCAAAGAAAAATGGTACAAGCAGCATGTAAAGCGGTAAACCACTTTTTCAGCAAAAATGTTCAGCATCATCAGTTGGTAAGAAAACATGGAAGAACAGACATTTTGATGATGTTTGCTATACCCCAGAATGATAGTAGCAAATGGTCCCAATGGTGTAAGTCTCCCTCTAAGGTTTTCAGCAAAGGGTCAAGATTCAGGGATTGTAGCTGACTAAGATCTTTCAAAATTTTAATCATGAGGTAATTTAATGCATTAGGCTCCCATTGCTGACCCATTTCCAACACCTATGCCTTGGCGCAAAGGTGGAAAAGGAATAAACAAAAGTCTTGTGCTTATTTAATTTGCATCCCGAAAAGACACTGAATTGGTTAATTATGTCACAGACATATTGAAGTGAACATCGCCAATTGGATAAGTGGAGTAAAAGATCAGCTGCAAATGTAGACACTTTGCATTCGGTATGTCCACTACAATGCCCTTTAACTTCTTTCATTTGCTAAATTCTTTGGATGAGAGGTTCTATATATAAATTAAACAAATAAGGAGACACGGGCAACCTTGCTTTGTTCTGTTTGCCAAAAGCTTGTCTGACTCAGGTTTTACAAAACGGGGTTACTTGGGAGTCCGAAAGATGAGTTTCCTGTAGGAAAACTAACTGAGGGGCAAGTTTAGCTAGGTGTTTAAGAATTATGTACTTTTTCCTATTATCCCTTCCACCTTTGATATTCCATGTTACGATATCAATACCTTGGGTCAAATTTTGTATCATCAGTCACACACTGCTCAAGGAAGTCTAAAAGTGCTGAATGAAGTATTCCTCCCTCCTGCACCCCACTAAACTCAATAAAGCCCCTAATCTGTAAAAAGTAGAAAGAAGGTATACAACAAAGCCAAGAATAAAAGCAAATCTCTTAAAGACTGACCCCAAGTCTTCTGCCTACTCCACATTATTTACCGTATTTATTTATTGAAATTGTTTCACCAGGAAAGGCACATGAGCAAGAAGATGCTCATCTCGTGATGCGACCTGGGGAGAGGGGTACAGAGGGTGATAACATGCAGGTTATCAAGAGAATTATATTTAGACAGGTATACATTAGGGTGAGATTATAGTTATACAAGTTACAAAGGAAAACAGAAATTGTTATAGTCCAACAAGTAATACAAGGCACATAGATTACAGTATAAAGATTGACAGTAACATTGGATGCAGTTTGGTTTAAAGTACATAGAATGCATTGGTTAGGATCCATGACAGGAGTCCAACAAAAATTTTGTCGAATGCCCTTCAGTGACACTGGCAAGTCAACCGCATTCTGCAGTCAGCTGCCGGTTTGCACTTTGTTTGTTGCCCCAGCACCCCTCCATAGGATTCTCAACTCTAGTCAGAACTAATTGAGGTGCAGGACCCTGACAGACAGCGCCCGGGTTCCAGCGGGTCTCCCACCATGGCTAGGTGCTGTAGTCACTGTGGAGGGACATTTCTGGGAAATGTCACTGTCAAGGGAGTAACCGCATTGGTCATGGTTTAGCATGAAGCATATAGAATTCGATAACACTGAGGCGAACAGACAGAGTAGTAAAGCGCATTATAGGACAGGACAAGAAAAACACAAGCCAAGTAGTGCTATAGTTGGTTTTGAATAAGCCAGCTTCCATAGCATGTGCTAGGTGCCACTGGTTAGGCAAGGGGAACAGACCTGGTGGGTTGCATTAGAAAGAATCAAGTGCAAGAGCGATTTACCATGAGGTAGTTTGCCAGCACTGTAGATAGGGAGTGGTTAGAGGAGGATGGTGAATTTGAGAGGGAACTCATTCCAGAGTTTAGGAAGCGATATGAGAAGGCTACTTGCCCGATAGTGGTCCTCCATCTTGGGATTAGTAGGTGATGATAGTTGGGGATCTAAGGGCATGAGTAGGGATGGGAGCAGGGAAAGTAGTGAAGAGAGATAGGCGGAGGGCGTTGAGCCAAAATTTGGAGACAAATTTAGGCGCAGTGCTGCAGGCGGCGGTTTTGAGGATGGGATATTAACGGTCCATGTATAGGCTGGGGTGATTCCGCCTTAATCCTTGGTAGCATGACAGTACTGAAGTCAGTTAAGTGAGTCAATTTCAGCAGCTTGATTAGCAACAGACTTTTGAGTGACCATGTAATAATAACAAGTACCACTTTGCATGACACCAACTTTTGTGCAATCCTCCAATGCAATGTGCAGCTCAGAGTAGCAATCCTTAAGATAGTAGGGGTTCAGGAGGCCAACACCATGATGCAGGGGTGGAGTCCTCCTGCAAAAACAGAAGATGATAACATTTACTTGGTTGCATCTGTTGCTGCTAAAGTCAGTAACAGGTGCAATTGGAGAGATAAAAATACAGAATGGAGGGTGTTAGCCAGGTTTTGCAGGTGTAGTCATTACCTGTGTTGCTGTCATATCAGTGGAGTTCCTGGGAGCATGCAACAGTGGAAAAGATTCCCCACAGCAATATGCCACAGTGGTGACTGATGTAGAAATAGGTCACTGTAATGTATTGCGCCAAATGTAGAGTCACTGTAATTGTGGTCGCAAAAGTTTTCCTAATTTTGCAGTCACTGTAAAAACATCACTGAATTCATATGGAGGCTTAATCTTTCATACATTACTAAGATGTTGAATACTGCAAAAAACCTTTTCCTGGTGTATAACATTGACCCCCACCCAGAATGTACCGACCCTTTAACAAGATAAAACACTCAGGGCTGGAGTCACAAAGCTTTCTGAAGGTGAAAAACATTCCCTAAGTCCTCAAAACTGCCATAGTTATGGAAACAAAGTGGGATTTGCACTGAGTGCTATTCACAAAATCCTCTGCAGCTGCAGAAAGCAACACTAAGGACTGTGGAATAAAATGCAGCTAGGAAGTCCCTGAGGAAAAAAGTTGTGAGATAAGTAAGGCACAGGCCCTGAAAGGCTATTCACAACCAGTTTTTTCTGAAGCTATGGAAAAAATGTTACACATAGTGGAATGAGGTGTAACTCTTCCTCAGCAAACTGTAGTAGTGCCCCAGCAATTGGAATCAATTAAGGTGGAGGTGAGGCACAGTAATAGCATCCCAGATAGTATAACAGTGGCTGCTGTAACAGCAGCAGCACACATTGCCATGATATGGCAACAGGCAACAACCACCAGACACAGTGCAGCCCATGAAGGAGCCACCAGGCAGTAGATCCTGGCCACCCTGCAGGCAACAGTAACACCCCAGGGAGGGAGGACCAGCAGTGACAGATGGCCACTGTGGTGCCATGATATTGCTGGTACCTGTGGTGCTGCAGTGGTCCCAGTTGAGGGACTGGTTGCTGGTCTCTCTTTGTGGGTGCTTTCAGCTTCATTCTTTGGTGGCCCTGTTAAAGTCTGCTGTTCCAGCTAATTAAGTTCACTGTTGCAGTACCTCCTAAGCTATTTCTGCAGCTGTGGATCCGCAGTTGCGGATTTTCAGCTTATGTGCAATTTCCACAGCTGCTGAATTTCTGCAGCTGCGATTTTAGAAAATTCTGCACTTGCTCAAAATGTCTTTATGAATATCACACAACTGCATTTCCACAGTGCTGCAGGACTTTTCCGCAGCTGTGGGATTTTAGCTTTCTTTGAGAATCCTGCCCTCAGAGTATTTCAGTTTACTATTTACTATGTGAGGACATCCAAGGCAGAATTTTAGTCAACACAGCTATACTAAAAAGGTGCCCCAACCAGCCACCCCATTCAAAATTCCCTGGGCAAGGTTGCACAGGGTAGAAACACCTAGAAAGAAAATGTAAAATGAAACCCACCAGGGAATTACCCCATTGAAAAAATCATACACAGAGGTACCATGAATGTAAAATGACTTGAAGGCCATGGGGAAGCATCTTGAGGAAAGTACTTATATAAAACAGCAACAAATTTTAGGTTAATCACCCTGATCTATTAGGGGAGCTGAATATGTCAAAACAGCTCCAAGCAGCATGAAGACAAGAATAGAAAAACAAAAATCCTGCAGGAAAAAAATAATTCCTGTAGTAACCCCACCTAATAAAACAAGCCCCACTGGTCTGAGAGCCCACTATATATCAAAATTTGCTGGGTGCCCTCTTTAAGTTAAACAAGAAGCAACAGTTTCAAAACTGTATTATGAGGAACAGAGAAACAGTATTAAAATATGAGATAAGGAAAATGAAATATATCTGAAGGGTCTATAAGAGGTACTATGACTCAGATTAGCCAGAAGATATCAGTAATGTTCATATATCTGAATCAGTATATAGATATAATGAAGAAACAATAATGTTCTACAATGTTCCCTATAGAATACCCTAGAAAAGGGAAACAGTTCATATATCTCTGCATAAGGCCAAAATGTAATAGTAACAAAAGATACTGTAGAAGCACACAGAAGAAAAAAAGGAAAGGATCAAATGATGTGCAGTCCCTAACTACTGTAGATTATTTAGTCTTAAATATTGTAACAGGCATGATAATCAAATCAAGCTAAGATCACTACCGTAGCACACAAAAACAATTACAATAACTCTAGCAAGTCAAACTCCAAGCAGACACTCAGCAAATGACTGGAGTATAAGACAAACTTAAACAAAGTAGCAAAACAGTTCCAACAATTGAAATGCTCAATTTCTTCCTGGCTAAAGCCAACCTCCAGTTCAGGGACCTTTTCTGATAAACAAGTCAGGGAAAAGTTGGGTCAAAGGCTTACCCTCTTGATCCTCCGAGTTGAACCTTTAGTACCTGAACCTAATTGAAGTTCCAACCTGGCAGGATAAAGCAGCCTGTGTTTGATGTGTGCCACCCATAATTTAGAGATTTACTGGTGGTAAGTTTGTCTCAACTGGTGAACCGTGAGCATAATATCTGGCACAGTCTTACTGAACATACTTAACATACGAAATTTGCCAGCAGATAAAGGCCTAGAGGTCTATCAAGTCTGCTCGAATGTGCAGCTAGCACCCTTATCCTGCAGCTGCCCCTCCCTTCCACCCTTCCTTCATTAACCTCCCCCTTGTCCTGTCCCATCCTCGTTTGAAGCAGTCCACTGTCTACTGCATACCACTTCTGCAGGTAACGCATTCTACCCAGCCACCACCTCTCTGTAAAAAGTGTCTCCTCATCTCCTCCTGAACCTTCCTCGCTCCAGTCTCATATCATGGCCCCTGGTGGCCCTCCCTCCCTTACTTTGAACAGCCCCTCTGTACCTGTCTTGTTTATTCCTTTCATGTATTTAAAGGTTTCAATCATGTCCCCCTGTCTCTCCTCTCCTCCAGTGAGTACATGTTCAACTCCTTCAACCTCCTCTCATATGATAAAGTCCCCAGACCCTTGATCATCTTTGTGCCCTAGCTGCACTACCCTCCAGTAACTTAATGTCCCTTTTCAGAATCGGACGCCAGAACTGCACGCAGTACTCCAGGTGTGGTCTAACTAATGACCTATACAGTGGCAGAATCACCTCCTCCCTCCTTGAGGATATACCCCTTGCAATACAACCCAGCATTTTGTTGGCCCTTGCAGCTGCCTTCCTACACTGTGCCGAGTTGTTCATTGACCCTGTGATGAGCACACCCAGATCCTTCTCCTCCTCTGTCTGGGCTAGCTGCACCCCCCTAGCTGGTAAGTCCTCCTTGGGTTCTTCATCCCAAAATGCATCACCTTGCACTTTTGGCATTAAAGCCCAGTTGCCAGGTGTCTGACCAGGTTTCAAGCTTTGCCAGATCATCCTGCAACCCCTGCCATCCCCTAGGTCATCCACCACCGTGCCAACCTTGGTATCATCAGCAAACAGACTGATCTTGCTCTTGATGTCCCATGATATGTCTGCAATGAATATCCCAAACAACACTGGTCCCAACACCGAGCCCTGTGGGACACCACTTGTCACTGCCCTTGGTGTAAGAGCTCCCACCCACCACCACCCTCTGTTGCCTTCCTGCAGCCAGTTTCCTACCCATCTCACCAGCATTGCACCTGCCCTGTGCCTACTAACTTCCTCCCAGCCTTCCATGTGGCACTGAGGTCGAATGCCTTACTGAAGTCCAGATACAGGACATCCACTGCATGTCCCCGTCCAGTTGCCTAGTTACCCAGTCATAGAACCCGACCAGGTTGGTTTGGCAGGATCGGCCACGTGTGAAGCCATGCTGTCTGCTGTCCTGTAGTCCTTTGGCCTCTAAGAGGGCCACCAGCCTCTCCTTCAGGATAGTCTCCATTAGCTTACCCACGATGGATGTGAGGCTCACTGGTCTGTAGTTTCGGTTCATCCTTGGGGCCACTCTTGTGGAGGGCACACATGAGCCATCCTCCAGTCCTGAGGTACACACCCCGAATGTAGTGAGGCATTAAATAGGTCTGCCAAGGTCCTGCAAGGACCTCTGCCAGCTCCTTCAGTACCCTGGGGTGGATGCCATCTGGGCCTGGTGCCTTGTCCACCCTCAGTGCCTTCAAACCCTCTCGAACTCTGTCCTCCATGATTTCCCATCTGTCACCACTTCCCCCTCGTCTGCCATTTCACCCATCTTGGGTGTCACCCCCTCTTCTCTTTAGTAAATACTGAGCAGAAGTACTCATTTAGTGCTTCCGCCTTATCATACCTGCTCCACCCAACCCCCTCCTTCCTAATCCTTACTATGTGGTCCTTACAGCTCCTTTTCTCCTGATGTACTTAAAGTCCTTCTCCCCTTCTTAATGCCTTGTGCCAGCCTGAGTTCCGTAGATGCTTTGGCTCCCTTACTGCCCTTGTCACCTCCTTCGGATTCTGTCAAGTACTCCTCTGTCCTCCCCTCCCCTGTTTTCTTGTATTTCCTAAAGGCAGCTCTTTTCCTCCTTACCTTTTCCATGACCTCCTTGCTCAACCAGCTCGGTTTCTTAGCTCTAGCCTTCTTGCTCTGGGCTTTGCAGCAGGTTTTGGTTGCCTCCACTATCCCCCACTTTATGAGCTCCCATCTCTGGTTAGTATCCATACTAGATTGAATTCTGGCCAGGTACCCTTTACCACTTCCCCATCCTCCCAAAGTCAGCCCTCCTGAAGTCCAGCACTCTTGTGCCAGATTCCACTCCTTCCTTGCCCATATCCAATGTATTGAGTTGTCTTGAGTCTTGAGTTGTCAACCTCCCAGTGCATGGCTGCTAAACACCTCACTGATCTCAGTATGTGATCTCTATCTAAAAGTTTAGTAGTTTAAAATTATTGGTCTGGAGGGATGGCGGCTGGTGGTTTAGCCTAGCACCTCTCTACCACATAGGAAGGGCCATTAGGGCTAGGGTCAGTGACTCAGGCACACAGGCTCTGAATGAATTGAATAGTGTTCACCCCTCTTCTTTTCAGACATCCCGAGAAGAACTAAATTATTATGTGAGCAATGGCCTTGAGATCCCCAACTTTATCTTCTAGTTTGCTGAATGATCTCTTCAGGGCCACCATGTCTGGTTCCAGGTGGGCTGGCTTATCTTCCAGGGATAAGATCCAAGTTTAGCATCCCCAACATGGGTGGCCAGCCCTGTAAGGTAGACTTGATATTTTTATGTCAGCGAGAATGGCAAAAACACACTCCTTAATTGTGGCAAGGTTAGCTGTCAGATGAGCATTTGAGGGCTTTCAGGTTCCTCATCTTGGGTGCTTGCACTGGAGGAAGCCAGGAAAAGCTACATCTCAGGTGCTTTGCTTTTAAAGTGGGGAGCAAGTCCTCAGCAGCCTCTTCAATTTCCAGCTTTAAGCTAAATTTGTGGGTTTTCAAAATCCATCTTTAAGAAAGTGTGAACCAATCCACGTTCCTTTATTGCTCTACAAAGGAATGTAGTTCTAGGAAAGTGAAGGAGTTTTTAATTATTTTTTAATAGATAAAGACAGAGCCCAGCAGAAGTGCGTTCACTCCCGGCCTGCATCATGTGACTCTTCAGCCTCTGCCTTTGCCTTAACCAAAGGGAACTCCACATGTATCATTAATATCCAGAATGCTTGCAAGCTGCCCCAGTTATAAACTCTGTCCCATTTGCACTTTCCTTAGCCTGTCTCTCATGACTTTGGCTGGCTGTGACCACTTTTGCAGTGCTTCTCTGATCATGTTTCTCATGGAGGTATATGAGGTCTGCCATGGCTGGCCTTCCTTTACAGCTCCTAAAGGTGTACCAACTTAAATTTTTCATGTAGCCCAAATATAGTATCTTCCATCTATTTTTACTTACAACAAAATAAAAATGCTAGTATATACAGTGTCAGTATCTCCTTTATATATCCTGTTATGTGACAGTACAGATAACCTTTTTATTGACAATCCATTTCAGAGCCCAGCTGTTACCAACCAGTGAGTCACAAGCTGGTTCTCTCCCACAACTCAGTATACACTGCTGCCAGTTTCCATAACCCTTCAGATGCCTAAAAGGGTTACCGTGGGATGCCACCACCACCACCACTTAGCATGACTTTCACTTGGGGTATCTCCAGGTATACCAATAGAACTGCTGCTCCTGCTAACACAGTACAGTGCTCTTTCCCAAAGGGAAATGACCCACCTTATTTGTCACAGCTCAGAACACTTTGCTTTAGATATGATAACTTTGCTGGCCTGGTGGCGCTGGAGGGTTGAGGCGCTGGATGCTACACCTCAAGCCACACCAGTGACCCAGGTTCGGGAAAGGGCTCGGGACACCAGGGGCTGGCAGGGAAGGAGATGATTGAGCATCCAGAGGACTGCTTTCCTCTTCTGGGGTGGATTAGAGGATGTCCCACTCTGTAGTGACCCCTAGTGAAGACCATGGGCACTACACATAGCAGCAAAAGAGGACTCTTGATAACCGGAAAACAGCTTTGGCACCTGCTGGATGATGGCTTCCATCCTGCACACCACCAGATACCTCTGAGAAGCCTCCTCTTCCACAGCAACACCCTGGGATCATGACAAAAATAGTGTGGGGATTCCCTCTCCCCAGTGCCTTCCTTCTCAGAGGAGGGACCTGCCCGGAAATGGGATATGCCAGGACAACTCAGGGGTCGGCTGTAATATGTAGAAGCAGAGGGAGAGCTCCTGAAGAGGGATTGTCGAGGATAGTAGAGAACTAGGAGGCCTGAAGGAGAGGAGGTCATCAGAGTGTCAATGGGTTAAAAAGATAACACACAAAAAGATATGGTAACTTTGTAGCCTGCCTTCAGAAATGGATCACATTCTTGCCAATTTGCACTTGGTTATCTATGCTTGAAATGACTATGTCACAGAAAGTATAAAGTATATAAAAAATGTAATACTCCATGACATTCAGATATGTTGCAGGATAACACAAACTAAAGATCTTGAGGAATACAGTATTTCAACAGAGATGAAATTAAGCACTTTTGAAAAGGTAAAGATCACAGTGGAAAACCTAACCCAAAGCTACAGTAACTGAATTCCAAGTGGAGTAGAAGAAGTGGAATAGAAACTTAACTCCAGCTCAGAATGGATGAGTTATGGCAGACTCAAACCCATTATGTTACTGCTCAGGCTAGTGGTTCTCTAATTCCCACTCCCCATTACTACATTACTAAAAGATACGCTTGAGGTTGTAGAGACATTTAAATAACTGGGGTTCCTGCTTGACTCTCATCTATCCTTTTCCCACTGCATTGAGGCTTTGGCAAAAATTAAGAATTAGGCTAGGATTCTTTTTCAGAAACAAATCCCTGTTCTCCCAGGACTCCAGACTGAGACTAGTTCAGGCTACCTTCATGCCTCTCCTGGACTATGCATATATAATTTACAACAATAGCGCCAACATCTTACCTCTGCAAATTAGACACCCTCTGTCACCATGCCATCTGATTTATCATCAATGCTAAAACTAGAATTCATCATTGTTTGTTGTGCAGGAATTAAACTGGCCTTCCTTGGCCACCAGAAGACTTAATCATTTGCAGATTTGGAGCGTATAAAGCTCTCCTACACAAACTGCCTTTATACATTACTTCTACCATATGCTGCATGCATAGATTCTATGCATTCTGGAAATACTTATACATTTCACCCAAAATGCCACACACATTAAGGAATGGCATCATTGACCTGCACTCTCAACTGCCTGGAATAAGCTTCAAGCCATTCTAAAATTACAAGCCCTGATCCCCTTAAATGCTTTTAAAAGCAAAAAATGACATATGCAATTGCAGCACATGTTCATAGCCAACCTAATATACAGCATAAAATATCATTTACTGGCACTGAAAGCTTGCCAAAAATGTGAGTGGCGATATTGAGAATATTTTGAATTGACATGAACAAGAATAGATATATAGAACTGAAGCCTTGGAATATACATGATTAAATGAGACATTTGAAATTTCTCCTTTCGTCTTTAGAGGATGAATGAAATGATAAAAGAAAATTATCCCCACTCCAGAAATATATAAACACATGAAATGTGTTATCAGGTTCCATTTCAGTTAAAATGCCTTTATAAATATAGTTGTGTATTGTATTGTATTTTATGTTGCTAGTATAAATAGTCTAAACATGTAGAAAATAAATATATTGTTTGGTTTAATGAATTTTATTATGTTATATTTTACAGGGTATCCTCAAACTGAAAGCTGGGAGGTATGAGGAAAACTTTATTAAATTAAAATTTAAATCTGGCTTTAAACACACAAGTGATGAAAGTGATTGTCATGGTTTGTGGGTGTACTGATGGACACTGACACAGAGATGTAAGGTGCTGGAAAGGCAATTGCCAGACCAGAAATTTATTGCAGACAAAAAGAACATAAAAGCCATCAAAATCAACTGCATTTTGGCAAATATTTTTTACCAATTATTTTACCAGGTGAGAAACACTAAGCTGAAAGCTTGTTTACAGGTGCAACCTGGGAGCACAGAAGTTAAGTGACTTGCTCAGGGTCACACAGTATGCAAGTGGGGGCTGTGGGATTCAAACCCAGGTCTCAGATTTGCAGCTCAGAGCCTTAAACCACTGTGCAATACTGCCTCCTAAATTACAAAATGAACAAAAACAACATCAAATAGTATTCAACTCCTGCTTTCTTGAGGTACAGGCAGCAATAGTCACCTCACCAGCACATAGAGTTGGCTACAGGTCTGGAAAGGAGCAGACCTAAACAGAGGGTCAGTAACGGTTGATCCCAAGACAAATCTGAGGTCTTCCTGAAAGGATACCTCATTTATAGTAAAGTATAAACATGTGACTATTGCTGACTCCTCCCTCAGACCAACTATTACAGCAAAAGCCCACTGTCATTTTATTATTTTGATACCATGAGCTCAGCTGAACGAATTACCTTTATACATGTTTGCTAATGTTAAAGTTCATAAAACAAAACAATACAACAGATAAACAGCTTTGCTGCAGAAACAGTGGCTCCCCCTTCCCCAACTATAACTAAGTGAAGGAAAGGGCGGTTGCCTCCTAAGGAGACAGCAGAAGCAACAGCCTCAGTGTGAGCATCACACCCAGTCCCTGTGTTTTCAGGTAGGAGTGAACCTCAGGTTCTAATAGTGTGAAAGGCTGTTTGTTTTACAATGAGAGCAACCCTAAAATAAAAGGGCTAAACTATCTTATGCTAACTAACAAAACCACAGACAGCATGAACTTTGGGGATATATTGCAGACTGCCACACACAGTGTCTCAGAGTGTGTAATATTTAGCAGCCTCACAGCATGGAGCACACAACTTCTGAATTCTAACTGCCCAGTGAGGTGCTTCATACTGTAACGTCATGCTCTGAACTCTAAAAAGTGTGTTTTATTTAATAGTCTGGGAGCAGGGCTTTCAAACAAACACAAAACACATTAAGACCAGCAGCTATACCCACGGTCTCATGCACAGGTTCTAGTAGCTCCAGCTCAAGTTCCTGTGCTTAAGCTATGATTTTAAAATACATTATATCTCAGTGAATGAGACAAGGGAAGGCTGGTGTTTGTTCCTATGCAGAGCAGAAAGGAAAAAATAAAAGCACTAGACCGCTAGAAAAAGAATACAGTAAAGAAGCACCCATTTTGTGCTCAGGTAGCCAACCTGAAAATGGGGCACTACAGAAAGAGAAAAAGCAGAGAAAAGAGATATGCTACTGCAGTACACATTTTAGAAAACACTGAGCATATGAACACAAATACCAGGCATCCTTCCACAGTGATAAACAGTTTAAATGAAAAATTCATTATTTTATTTTGTAAAGGGATGTATTTAACACTGGTAGTAAATCACTTATGGTAGCATTATTGTGCCTATATTAGTCTATAATTCACACTGGTTAAAAAAGTACATGTGATAAATTGAATTGTTGTATATAAACACCTATGTGACTATGGTTGATTAGCTCTAGGGTTACCACCTTTATAAAGCCCAAAGTGGGACATTTCTTATTGAAACATGATTTTCGTAGGACAATATGTATCTCGACCAATGCAACAGACTTGTTTTCTCTAAATAATCAGAATTAAGACTAAGTGTTGTAGTTTTTAGCTGTTTTTAGTGTTTTATATCATTTTAAGGTATTTTAGTCAAGGTATTATGTTGTTTTGCAGCATTTAGAGGCAAGTCAGAAAATATTTTTTATGCTATAATGTCAGGACATTTAGTATTTTCATGTTTTTTGCAGGACACAGCTGCCCAAATCAGGACTGTCCTCGCGAAAATAGGGACAGTGGTAACCCTAATTAGCTCTGAGGAAGCCCTGTGGAGGGGTGATACGTAAGCAGGCAGTGTGCTAACACTGCAGTTTTTCTTCTGTGGATTCTATATTGTGGCTGGAATAAATGGATTAATTGAATTGAACTGATTCTGTATCCTTCATTAAAGATCCTGGTGTTTTGGTGAGTGCTGCTGCCCCACTAAAGCTTTTAAGAGGATATTAAATAATATCCCATTAGACATTTGTAAATGTTCCTATTATAATGCCCCATCCTGTATTCTACCTTCCTGTCTGTTTAACCTTTTGCTGATGAGTTTACATATCCCCAGTGCACTTACTCCCTAATGCTGTTCACAAATTGTATATTACCCTTCTACATTTTTTCTACACCATGTATACATTTGCTGCTGTTATTTGACCAAAGCACCTTTGGGTGCCTTTTGATACAAGCTGTCAAAATGTACCTGTCATGCACTGTTTTTTTTTTTTTGCTTTTGTTGTATGTTGTGTTTTCATGTATTTTAATCACAAGGGACATCCTTGCAAAGGAGATTGCTCAATGGATTTATCCCACTCAATAAACTTGAACTTGAACTAGATTAAAATCCCCAACATAACTGAATTGTCATTGCAAATGTATAAACAGAAATGCCTTTTCCTTGTTGTTCCACAAGTCCTGCATCACTGGACAAGCCACTGACATCCCTGTCTCTTCTTTTGATCTCTGAAGACAACCTTTTCCCTAGACTGGTCCAATACGGTTTGTATATTTGCCTCAGCTTTTATTGTTATCCTAGCTGTCTGGAACAGCTGAAAATGTCTTACTCTACCTTGACCCTGTTTATATTCAAAGCATGTCTTTTTCTTATAAAAGGAAATCCACCTTTGAAGTTTACCCAGGACAAAGGGCCTTTACAGTAAAAAAAATGACTTCTTAAACAAAGACCACTCACAGCTATGTGCCCTTAGGCATGGGCTTTGAAGGATGTAATTTTCATTTTCCACCAAACCTCCCAGCTCAACTGAAATACTTTATAGAGGCATAGATGATAATAATAAAAGCGTGCACACACACACACACACACACACACACACACACACGCACACACTCACTCAGAATACATTTCAAGTTATCACAGATGGGATCAATAAATTGCTTCTTTAATGGTTCTACAGATGCACAGTGCACACACAAACAGCATATATACACAGGCAGGAGACTGTGGTGGGCAGTTGGTTAACTGCAGGGTATGTGGCTCAGCCATCTTCCTAAGTGTGCTTTTGGAGTTTGGGGATGCCCAATATGCAAGAAGATTATGATCCTAGGTGAAGAGTCACTTTCCCCAGGCCAAAGTTCAGCATCTGAGAAGAATTTTGGTATGATGTCTACTAGGAGAAGCAGTCCCATTACCTTAATGTGCACTATGTGTCCACTCTGGGATTGACTGCAGTGAGGAAGGCAGGAGGAGGTAGCAGGAATGGGACTGGCATGAATGGACCTTCAGGGATGGCAATCCAAAACAGATTTGTAGTACTGGAAGAATCAGTTCAGGTAACTGCATTGGCAAAGAAAAACAGTCAATACCCCAGTGGAGATGTCTTCATTTAACCCAGACATGCCAGAGGAGAGGGGTTAAGGTAGAGCTAAGAGTAACAGGAAGTGTTTCCATGTTATATGAAACTTCATATTTGGAGGGACAGGTTGGATGGTGTGCAGCTCAAAACAGAGGAGATATTAGTTCTTGTCTCCTTGGGGTGACTATAGAAAATGGGATTCCCCACTTTGAGAAGCTGACTACAGCAGGATTGGGAAGCCAGGCACTGCAATATATCTAAGCACCAAAAACTGGGGAGGAGCAGTGAAGTAGAGATTAAGGGTAGACTCATGGAATTAAGATAGGAAGCTGAGGACAGTTGCAGAAAGAGTATCCTTCTTCCACATGCTGGAAAGAACGAAAAGAATACAATACATATTCAACATATAGCCAAAACATTGGCGTGAGAAGGAGGGTTCCATTCCTCAGGGACCAAAGGACCCTTCTGGAATGATAACTGGCTGTTCTCAAAGGATGGCCTGTCTCAACAGAGGGGACTAAGTGTGTTAAGGAAAAATGCTAGCTGTTACAATTAGCTTATGACAGTTAACAGGTTTTGAAACTAGGTGAGGAACTCATTGATACGGTACAGATGAGTGCAGAAATGCATGGGTGGGGTAAGAACATCTCCCACCAGATGACAAGGCACAGGAGAAAAGAGGGGTCAGGTATGGATTAAAGTAGGAGAAATAAATAGACAGCACTCACTTCCCACATCTGTTTGGATAAAACACATACAAAGCACACAGTAGTTTTGCAACCTTCCTCCAGTTTATTGAGTGCAAAATATTTATGTAGGAACAAGGTACTGTATAACCCCTTAAAGATGGGGCTCGCCTGTTGAGCCCACTGAGGCCTGAGGTGGGTCCACCTGTGATGCTGTGTCCTCCATTTGGGACTAGAGCTAGAAGGCAGGAGAAAATGAATTGCAGTTTATTTTGTCTCTCATTGTATACCAAATGATAGGCATGCCTCTACACTTAAAGATGAATCAGAGGGACCGCTGATGTCATCATGGTTAACCCGGATTGTAATCTTAGTTGAATTAAGTGTTGTAAAGAGTAAAGGTATCAGCCAGCAGCATTGAAAACTGTATGAAAGGACAGCCAGGCATGGAACTGAGTGCAAATAGGAGAACATAGCCATCTTGTGACCCTTAATACCCATGATCAACCAGCCAGAATGCAAATGGCCTGGTAAGGACACAAGCACTTGAGAAGGACAGCAACAGAGTGCTTGGTACCTTTTGCAACCACTGAGGTATCCAGCATGTGAATGACAAGCTGGACAACCAGTAAGAGATTAATAGACAAAGTGACAAAGCTGAACCAGTTCCCCAGCCTAGGAGGAATTCAGGGCTGTCCTTCTGAAGTAGTTGGAGAGAGAGAAGTGCTGAGGAGGAGAGTGGAGGGCCTATCCAAATCTCAGAGCCTGAGATCCTGGGATGAGTGAATCTGGTTGCTGGGGTTTCCATCTAAGCTGGGAGAAGTTCTGTGAAACCAGCATTGCTATGAAAAACAATCCTACTGAAGCCATCTGATGACTGTTGTGATCAGAGGTGAGAACAACAATTCTACCCTGTCATGAATGTACAAGGGAGGAAGGAATCAGGAGGTTGTTACCAGGGTACTTGTACCCTTGATCGAAGTGAGTGCTCATAGGGTGAGGTTGGGTAGCTCATCTGCCTCAACCCTTCTGAACTTGTCATGCAGTTATGCGCTGTTCAAGAGGAAAAATAGCGAGACACATTTATCTGGCCCAGCCTGAGCCAACAACAATCATCTGCCTGCTGCTGTGATTATCACCATACAGAAGCAGCTGAGACAGCGTTCCTTGTTATAAGACACATGCATACTGGCTTGCCAGCCAGAAATGCTGCTGCTGTTGAATTTTCCCTGATAAATTACAGTTTCTGTTGGGTTCCCTGTTGGATTTCAAATTTGTTCTAATTTAAAAGTGCTAGTCAAAAGTCAGTCAGGTGGGGTAAAACACAAGATTGCATATCTGTAGGTGCATCAACGCAAGATCCAGGGCACTGCAACATCAGGCCTGGAACAGTATATGATGTATCTGGGTACCCATTAGCTAGGACTAAACTGCAGCTAAAGAAGTGACTGCTTTTAAAGTTATTTTAACTGTGGTGGATCTGCTGCAGAGGGTAGTTGGCAGTCCAACAGTACAGTAGGCCTTAGTTGCAATCTTGCATGTGGGTGTTGGGAAGCCTAGTGTACTGGCTCCATTAGAGGCCTAGTCACCAGAAAAGCACATTGATTGGAGTGACACATTTACAAATAGTGAAAGTAATAATTGTGTTGCTACTGCCAAACATAATTATTTGAACAGTTTTGCATAAACCCTATTCCCTTTACAGGACCTGCATTGCTGAATAATAAAGTCTTGTTATTAGTTTCTAAATGTTGGTGGGTGGGCATATTATTAGCAATCTACCTTAACTGGTGCAAAAGTGTTTGAAATTGATGTGTGGGTGCTGGTACTGATTGGTTCTTGGGTGGTGTCTGATAGCTACTGGGGAGGAGGGTTGGTACTGCACCCCAGTGAGCAGTGTTCTAGTTGTGATCATGTCTACTATTTCCTTCTCTGGATGGAGGAATTGCAGTATTTCTCTTATTTCCTATCTGAACCAACTCTCCCACATGAGGAGATTAATGAGCTCAGGCCACTCAATCGTGCTTGGCTCCCATGGGAGCAACGCAAGGGTAGTAACTGAGCAAGTAACAGCTATAACATATGCACGGTGACCTGGTGACAAAGTAGCACATCTGGGTTTGCTGCACCTCATCTAACGTTTCACCCAGTATGCACCTGGCCTTTGTCAGTGGTTATCTAATGTAATTATAGCTTCATTTAAATACTAATCTTTCTCACAAATGATAGCGTCATCATAAGTCTACAACCAATAAGTTCCAAATAAAGTGCTAGTGCAAAATTAAAAATAGTTGTACATTAACTGTAGTGATCATAACAACTAAATAGCATCCAACATCCTCCCATTAGTTCATAAATCGCGTCAGATGTGTGTTTGTGTTTCCTTTACCCAGGAAAGGGAAGATATGGCCATACTACATGCTATTAGTGTAGTGACTGTAATCCCTGTAGCAAAGAATATTTACTGGGGTGGGGGATTTTGCTCTAAGCTCTGGGACTTAAAAGATACCCTCTAGCCGGCCTGGTGGTGCGAGGGGTGAGGCTAGACACACCACACTCGTTCCACGCCCGGCGACCCGGGTCGGGGGCGGACTTCGGGTAGTCGGTGGGTCGGCCGGGGAGACAGGCTTGGCGTCCGACGACAGCTCGCCTGCTCTGGGGAAGGATTTGGCCATAGCCCGGCGCTTGCATGACCCAGTGGAGGCTCGAGGAGTGCAAGCCCCTCTAGGGATTGGCTGGTTGGCTGTTGAGCAATGCGGACGTCGGCCTTGCGTGTCATGGCGTCAGGGGAGGTCGTCGACTGCTCGGGGAGGAGAAAGCGAGAAAGAGCCTGCCTCGTCAAGGAAGATGTGAGGACCCAGGGCGTGCCCATGATGTGCCCGTACCCGCCCAGCAGTCCACGAGGCCGATGAAATGTAAGTTCTGAGTTAGTCCCCCTCCTACGTCCCGCCGAAGGGTAAACCGCGACTCCATGGGGACTTGTGGTCGGTGTGGGCAGGGTTCCGGGTAGTGGGATGTCCGTGGGTCATCACTGAAGGGTCGGAGGAGGCAGGCTGTGAGGAGGATAAAGTGCGATTTCAAAAAAAAAAGATACCCTCTGGTAGCACATTCAAATATTATCTACAATATAACATGTTTTTACTCTCCAGATCACTTCTCATTGTTTGCATAGCACAAAACTGTAAAACTGTGTTTGGTGAATCTCAGTTGCATACAAGTCAAGGAAATTAATTATTCCAGTATACAATACCAAACAAAGTGATAAGCACAACATCAAATAGCACATTGGACATAATGAACAAAACAACCAACCAAAAGAGCACAAAATAGCAGTAACATCATTGCATGTACAAAATACACCATCTTACTGAAACGTCCTTTAAGGCAAACATGGAAACATAGAATTTGATGTTAAATAAGGACCACTTAGCCTACCTAGTCTGCCCATTTCCTACCTAATGGATAAGCTGCAGATCCTAGTTAACCAACAGCCTTCTTCCTCCTACCCCCACTACATAGATACATAGACAGAGTCGGCAGATAAGGGCCTGGCCCACCCAGTCTGCCCATTTGATCTTGTAAGTTCAGTTTATGTTTTCCTAGAAGTCTGTTGCCCCTTACCCTGACCTCCAGAATTCCTTTATGTCTGTCCCATGCATTCTTAAATCCGTGATTGTTTCAGCCCACACCACTTCCTCTGGCAGGGTGTTCCACTTGTCCACCACCCGTTCTCTGAAGAAATTCTTCTTCATGTTCCCTCTGAATTGTCCTCCCTCCAACTTCATCCCATGCCCTCTAGTCCTGGAACACTAGAACTGCCTTATGTCTGTCCCATGCATTCTTGAATTCCCCACTGTTTTGACTCCATGACCTACTTGGGAAGGCTGTTCCATGCATCTACAACCCTCTCTGTGAAAAATACTTCCTCACATTACCTCTGAGCTGTCCTCATCTATCTTCAAATTGTGCCCCTTGTTCTTGCACATGTCTTTTCTGAAAGATGCTACCCTCTTGGACTTTGTTGATTCCCTTGAGGTACTTGAAAGTTTCTATCATGTCTCCCCCTTCAAGGATATACATATTAAGCTCCTTTAATCTCTTCATATGTCTAATGGTGCAGACCCTGCACCATTTTAGTCTACCCTCCTCTGGACAGCCTCCATCCTATCTATGTCCTTGTGGAGATGGGATCTCCAGAACTGCTGCTGTACTCAAGTTTGGGTCTCACCAACTGCCTGCAGGAAGGGATAACAACTTCCTGTTTTCAACTAGTGATGCCTCTCCTATGCATCCCAGTATCCCCCAGCCCTCCTTACTGACTTCTCACATTGCTTGCCCGCTTTTAGGTCATCTGAAATGACCACCTCCTGGTCCTTTCCATTTTGTTGTTAGTATCTCACCCCATTGTGTACTCTATTTGTTTCCCAGGTGCAATTCTTTGCACTTCTTTGTGTTGAATCTAAGCTGCCATACAGTACATTTGACCATTTCTCTAACCTTGTCAAGTCCCATCTCATCCTTTCCACCCCACCTTGTGTATCAAACCTGTTGCAGATCTTGTGTCATCTGCAAAGACATATTTTTACTTCCAGTCCCTCTGCAATGTCATTTATTAAGACATTAAAGAGGGCCAGTCCCATACTGAACCCTGAAAACCCCACTAGTACCCCCTTTCTTTAGAGTGGACTCTGTTTACTATTACCCTCTCGTTCTTTGTCCAGCCAATTTTACTCAGGCTACCACCTTGGGACCCAATCCCAGGCTGGCTAACTTGTACAAACACAGCAGATCACAATGAATTGTCCAGTGTGATTTCTGTGGAAATAAATATCCATAAAATTAATACAAATCTGCCGAATCTTTATAAAACTGTAGCAGTCTGGGGAAGGTGCAGATGGATTTTGAAGAATTTATTTGACATGTAATTTGACTGCTGGTGGTGTGTCTAGGGCACAAAGTCCATCTTTTTATTTTTGACACAGCATTTTATTTTGCCTGTGAGGGAAAACAAAGTAAACTAAGCTGATGTAGTGAGACACTAGGGGCCCAGTTTTTAATGGTTGACACAGAGCTTGCATCAAGCCCTGAATCAGCCACAAAGTTTGGTGCAACTGCTAAACTTCTTTCACTAACTGTGCCCAGTTTTAGTACATTTGGCACAGTTGCAACATTTCCCACAATTTATGACAAGCTGTAAAAGGGTCCCCAGATGGGCAAGATAGATTGGGGAGAACTAGTATAACATTTGGCCCACTGAATGAAAATTGCATTTGGCACCAAAGGAATGCCACAACACCCTTGTACCATATGTTCAGTGCACCAGGGTTTGCAGTATCTGCACATCATTTGAAAACTGGGCCTTATGTCTCTTAATAAGGGCAAAGATGACTGGAAAGGTGTGTCAGATTATGTGATATGTGTGTGTGTGTGTGTGTGTGTGTGTGTGTGTGTCTGCCATTGTGTCATTCTTAAGAGACCACGAAGAAGACCTGGGAGAAAGGGAGACTGAGGAGGAAAGCAGCAGGGAAAGTTACACACCACCAGTTCTATCACGTACTTAGGGTTGGCACCTTTGAATGAGGTGAAAACTGGATACTAAACCACACCCCAAACTCCATCTCTGGTGTTGACCCTTTGTAATGACTGAGTACATTGCTGCTCCTCTAAAGTCACTTGTGAGGCCAGAGAAACTTCAAAACAGCAGCTCATGTTTTGGTGAAAATTTTGACCCACTGTATAATTTTTATTCCATTTTAGAATAATCCTTACTTCCTCTTTATATGATGCACTTCTTTCCCTCTTTGAGTTTGCTTTAGCACTTTTTACATTTGAAGTCTACCCTCCTTCATGATCTGCTGGCTGCCAGAAGGACTGTTGCTGCAGTGTGGCCATAACACAAGTGTTTCAGGATTGGAGCTGTAATTACACAGGGTCCTCATTCTGTGAACAGTGCAGTAAGACTTCTTGTGTGTCCCTGCTATTGTGATAGATTGACTGTGTGCTCCTATGCTTTTCTGTAGATATCCTGCCTAAATGACCAAAGCTGAAGTGTACACTGTCCCTGAACTTGTGCAAACAGCTTCCTGAACTTTGCTTTGTACTGTTTAAACCACTTCCTGAACTGTAGTATTAAATGGACACTTTCATGTATTTAAGCAATTTGTATGACCTCTTTGTTATTTGGGTCTATAAATAGTACTCTGAAAGCAATTTCTTACCTGAACTTAGTTGTACTTGTAGATGAAAGCATTACTTTTACAAAATTATTTTTGGTCATCTGATTAGTTCTGTGCCTCAAGCTACTCCCAGTGCATCCCCAATAATGATGTGTTAAATGCTGCTGAACTCATCCATGAATGAGTTTGGTGATTTTTGGCAGTTCAGAAAAATAGCTGGCAGTATCAATAGATATGGGCTGATTTTGCAGTGCCTATAATTTGTCAGACTAAGGAGTTTTCATGAAGAAATAGCAGCTTGAAAGTAAAGAGGAACTCTGCGCATGTACCGAGTCTTTTCAAGCTGCTATTTCTTTTATGAAATATCCCTCTGTATGCCAGTTTATAGGTATTGCAGGAATCAGCTCAGATCTATTGATACTACCATCTATTGTTCAGCTGCCACAAAATGTCGCCGAACTTATTTATGGACAAATTCGACAAGCTTTACATATGTATCTCTATTACAGATGTGCGAGGAAGACTGCATGGCACAGAATGAGTTGGGACAACCAAAATCTTTGTAAAGTAATGCTTTCATCTACAACAAGTACAGCTGAAAGCTCAAGTAAGAAATTGCTTCAAGTACTATGTATAGATCCAAACAATAAAGGGGTCACAACAATCTTTTAAAAACCTGACAGTGTCCCTTTAAACAGCTTTATAGCTATTACCTGCAGTAGTGTTCCCAGCTCATTGTCCCGCCTGAGTCATCCTGCCTATTTTCCTAACCCTCCTATCAGCTGCTGTGGTAGGGCCACTGTGGGTGGGTTGAATGGGCTATGTAAATCCATAGCCCTAAAGACATGGTGGTGTCTTTGTAGCAGTGCTGGCTGAGTACTGTGACTAAGTATGATGGCAGAGTACAATAGATGAGTGGCAGCCACTGTCTAATCCAGTCTGTGACTGGTTGTATCAAGTGTGACATCCTGAAGCAGTTCATCCCCTTCTAGTTCTGCTGGCTGCCAAAAGGACTGTTGCTGTAGTGTGGACACAATGCAAGTGTTTAGCATTACAGCCTTAATTACACCAGGTCCCCATTCTGTGAACTGTGCAGTAAGACATCTTTTGTGGTCCCTGCTATTGTAATTAATTGTGTGCTCCTGTGTTTTATATGGATATCCTACCCTGAATGACTAAAGCTAAGATGTAAACTGCTTTTTGAACTTGTGCAACCAGCTTAATGAACTTTGTTTTGTACTGTTTAAACCTCTTCCTTAACTATGGTAGGAAGCAGCTTTTACATCTACTACCTACAGTTGTGTTACCAGCTGATTGCCCCACCTGACTACCCATGCCTATTTTCCTGACCCACCTATCAGCTGCTATGGTAGGACTACCATCGGTGGGATGAGTGGGCTATTTAAATCCAAAGACTAAAGATGCAGCAGCATCTTTGTAGTGATGAAACATAGAAACATAGAATTTGACGGCAGATAAGGACCACTTGGCCCACCCAGTCTGCCCATTTCCCTACCTAATGGATAAGCTGCAGATCCTAGTTAACCAGCAGCCTACTTCTTTCTACCTCCACTCCCTAGAATTGCCTTATGACTGTCCCATGCATGCTTGAATTCAACCACTGTTTTTGACTCCACAACCTCCTCTGGAGGCTGTTTCATGGATCCACAACCTCTCTGTGAAAAATACTTTTTTCACCACTGTGGTGGTAGCTGAGTACTCCAGCTGGTACAGCGTCAGAGTATAGAGTCTGCTGGAGTTAGCCAGGAAGTGGGGGACAGGGTCAGGAATGCTATTTTAGGTTGGTTTTATTTGTTTTAGATTTAATTTCAGTATTTTGATTAATAATTTGGTTTTATAATTTAAAGAGAATCGATATTTTAAAATGTATACCACTATTCTTGTTTGTTATGGCTCATTGCTAACAGAACTGTTTTAAAACACACAGAAGAAAATGACTATAACATTGGTAATTTCAATACTAGGTTAAGGAATGGAAAGCTTGAACTTTAAAAGCATCTCCAGGTAGTAAAGAGTTAATAGGCTATACTTAATTTGATGTACCAACTTGCTGTTCTAGAGATTGTCCACAACTACCTGGTATAAACTGTGAAGTGGCTTGCTCTTTGTCAGGGAGGATCATTTGCAGAGCAAAGTCTAATCTGTTGTTTGTTACAAGGTGCTCTGGTCATTTCCTCCATCAGATGCAAGTCCTTCAATAACCATATAGCACATTTCAAAGAATATCGATTCTTATGTTGCTATTAATCTCTGGAGAAATTCACCCCAATCCGGGACCTGTTAGGGTGACAGATCTGAGAAGTGGTTCACATTTTCAAAACATTTTATTAATTTTGTTCACTTGTTCAAAGTGTACTTGCAAAATGGAACAAATTTGAGGTTTGGGTTTCTACTAAATGAGATTGCCTATTAAAGGGCAGCCCATGTTGTCAATGGCACCCTGGCATTAGCTAGAAGGAAGCAGGAAGGGGACAGGGAAGGGGAAAAGCCAGGTACAGTCCTAGGGAAGTAGGCAGGTGGGGAGGGATGACATCACAATGGGAGGAAATGAGATCACAAACAGGAAGGTTCAGGTGAGGTAAGTGGGATGATTGACATCCACACCTCATTGGGGGAAGAAATCTCAGGAGGGGGCTATAGAAGGGTATAAAAGGTGCTGCAGAGAGGAAATCCTCTCTCTACTGCAGCTGTTAGTTTATCAATTTCCTGCCCACCTCCCTAAAGAAACATAAGGTGAGGAATTTACAATGGTAAAAGGTATGTTTTTGTGAAGGTTGCCGGTTGAGGGCAATAGGGCACCTGGGATGCCAAGGATGGGATTGCTGGATGAGAACAACAGTTGGGATCATGATGGAAAAGAAAACAAAGGGGACCCAGCGGACGGGGTATGGCAATGCAGGAGAAGGTTCCTATGGGATATTCACCTAAAGAGGGGAAAGGGGGGGGTCAGGTGGGACACCTGAGCCCAGAAAGAAGATGAAGGAATGAAGGGGCATCCTGTCCTTACACCGGGCCTGAGAAGAGGAAGTGCCAAATCTATATGGTTGAAAAAGATGGAATTGTAAATAAAGAGAGACCCCAGACACACAGCCTCCAAACACCAGGCAAGGTCCAAGTGTAACTTTTTAAGGCCAGGACCATGGCCCTCAAGTACACACACAGCCACAGATAGCCTCCTTACACCAGGTCAAGTCAAGTGACCACCCCTATAATTTACTAAGTGCCTATTTCCTATTAGCAGGTTATACTGGGTGGTTACTATGAGTCACTTTGTGCTCTATCTTTCCTACTTCCCAGTGCCCATTGTTTGCTCTAGCTATCTTCTACACTCCACTCTCCACCTTAATTGGCACCACATTGTTTCTGATCCTCTGCAATTCCCAGGCATGTCAGCAAAGGTTCCCCTCCAGAATTGAATCCAGTACCATTAGCACGTAGTCTGTGTCACTACCCTGAGCCAACAAGTGCGGTACAGTTCTCTACCTTCATTTCTTTATGTTAGCAATTGTTTCCCCAGTGACCACTATTACCCAGGCTTGAATATGGTGACTTATTCTCCTAGTGCCGCTCTTGGGCCATTGTTGTTCCTATGCATACTATGCTGGCAACCTGCCTTATGCACACAGTGGCCACACCCAACTGTACGGATCGCCAACACTGCCCATGTGTGAACAATGCTCACAATGGCCACACTCTGTCTAACTCTATTGCTCCTCTTCATTTGCCTCATCCACCCATGCCCCCCTAGCATCTTCCCAACTTTACCTCCCACAGTCTTTACACTCTTATGCAATGCTATTCCTCTGCTACAGGACCTCCCTACACCTGTTCATGTTTCTCTTTCCTCAAGACATGGAATATGGGAAAAAGATCCTCCAAAGCTCTCCAGATTGCAGCATTAAGTGCATTTCTACTACTTCTCCTACTGTCAGGAACATCCACCTAACCCAGGCTCCCCCCCCACTAGGGTGTACAGTAGCAGGTGAACTTTATATTGCATCTATTAACATATGCAGTCTCCTTAAAAATTTGACAATCTGCAGATCTGAGTCACTCAGCAGCAACCTGATAATATCTCCATAGTTGAAACCTGTCTCAATAACAATATACCCGATTACTGTCACCCTCACAGGGTACACAATTTTCCCGAGCTGGTAGGCTGGGCAGGTGAGGGGAGGCTGTGCCATCTACCTCTGGGACTCCTTACAGGGGCACATCCTCCTCCCCAACCTGGACTATGGTGCCCAGGCCCTATCACTAAAAGTAATTATAAACACTGCCAGGGAAGCACTGTATATCTCATCAGTGTACATCCCACCCTGGAACAAAAAAACTGCCTTTGAATTGATCCTTGCCTATCTTTCCCAGCTACCTGATCAGGCTGAAATCATTGCCCTGGGTGACTTTAACATAAACTGGTCCTGGACCCCCCATATGATGCTGCAATGGCCTTAGAACTCACACAGATAGTTCCACTTCCACCCGCACAACCAAAATGGGAACCTCGACCTCATTGACATTGTACTTACCAACTGCCCTAACAAATTCAACAAGTGAGCATCTTACCTAATGCCCTCAGTGACCACTCCCCATTTTGTGTCACTGGTCCTTCAAGACAAAGAACCACCACCTAAATTTGTATACCAGAGATGGCTCAAATCTGGTAAGCTAAGGGCCCTCAAATAACACCTAGCTCACTGTGATTGGTCTTCTATATCCTCTGCCTCAGACATAGACTCTACTCTAGAGTTCTTCATTCAGTCCTTTAACTCAGCCTGTGACATTTTGCCCACCTTAGCAAACATGTCATTACACAGATACCCCTGGATCACTCAATCCCTCCTTGACCTAATGCACCACAGTGATACTCTTGGCACACTGCACTTGAATCTGGAAAGCCATCTGACAGGCAGCAGTACCAGACTGCCAGGAATAAGTACACCTGGAACAGCCTCAAGGCTAAAGCTGAATACTACCAGTCGGTTCTCACGTCCTCCTGGGGCACAGGGCGCAAGTTCTGGGACAACTTGAAAGAGCTTAATGGCAAGACTGTCTCAGC
Source organism: Neoceratodus forsteri (assembly GCA_016271365.2). Classification (NCBI taxonomy): domain Eukaryota; kingdom Metazoa; phylum Chordata; order Ceratodontiformes; family Ceratodontidae; genus Neoceratodus; species Neoceratodus forsteri. The sequence goes on along the minus strand of CM028135.1, from coordinate 846,080,523 downwards.
CCCACCATCCCAAATGAGTGTAAATGGGTGCATCTCAACTGACACAGAACTCATTGTGAATAAACTAAACTCATCTTTCTCTGACCTTAGCAGGGTTCTCCTCCCAACTTCTTTGTCCCTATACCCCACCTCTGCTGACCCCCAAAACACCTCCTTCTACTTCAAAACTATCACTCAGTGAGAGACTATTCCTACTTGCAAAAATCGCTAAACAAGTCCAGATTTAGCAGTGATTCTTTGGACCTAAAATTGCTAAGATTAACATTCAGTGAGGTGCTTTATCCCTTACAGTGCTTCTCAACGCTCCCCTCTGTCTGGGCCAATTCCTACAAAATGGAAAACTGCTCTCATTACACCTGTTCATAAGAGTGGGGATCGTACCATACCAGGTAACTACCACCCCATATCTATTCTCCCACTGCTCCAAAGCCCTTGAAAACAGTAGCTGCCCAATTTTCTGAACATCTTAACAATTACAATCTGCTGTGCAGTGAGTAACACAGCTTTCAAAAAACCACAGTACCACAGCTGCCTTGTTAGAATTCACTAATACCCTCCATGGCTCTCTAGATGCCAGGCACATTGCAGGGGCAGTATTTACAGATTTGTCAAAAGTGTTTGACACTGTCCATCATTCTCTGCTTCTGGCCACTCTCACCCAGCTAGGCCTCTCACAGGACACTATTTGCTGGTTCACTGATTACCTATCTGGCAGGTGCCAGCACGTATGGATAACCCATACACTGTCCTCCACTCCTCCCATTCTCCTCAGGGCTCTATCCTGGGTCTACTATTATTTAGTCTATTTCTCAATACCTTGCCTAGTGCCTGTTCTAGAAACTCCTCCTCTATGCAGATGATGCGTACTCTTCAGCTCTCACTTGGATCCAGTCTCGCTCCAACTGGCACTCCAGAAATCTTTCAATGAAGCAGAAACATGGTTCTCTGATCACAGACTTATGCTAAGCTATATAAAAAAAAAATCAATGTTGTTTGCCAATTCCTGAAATAAGTACAGTGGCCACCCCTGCCCGTATGTAACTCTTTTCATGAAATGCTTGAGCAGGTCATCCTGTTCAACTACCTCGAGACCTTGGACTCAGAGCTCAACTACCATGACCACATCCGTCAACTGAGTACGGCAGTAAATATATGCATTGGCCTACTTCACCATTATAAGCACTGTCTCCCCAGAGGCCTGCAACTAACAGTCTCCTCTTCAATTTTATCCCTGACTGACTATGGGATATTGATATATGACATGGCAGATAATAGTGCTGTCCATACGGTTGAGATGTCCCTGAATAAGACTTGCAGGCTAGCAACTGGCAGTGATTGGCTGACCCACACCTGCACCCTCTACACCCTAACAAACTGGCTTAACTTTGATGGACAATTGAAATGCCAGTCCTGCCTCCTGGCCAAAAAGTTTATGCCAGCCTTTCCTCCACTTGGTCTAACACTGGTTCTTCAGCCTAATTTAACCACCAAACACACTCAGGGATCTGAGAAATCCCCTTCCATGTTCCTCATTGTAAAACAACATTGGGACAAAGAACATTTCACTATAAGGTACCTCTCCTGATGAGTTCGCTTCCAAAATCCTTACTGTTGGATCCCAAACTAAGCCACTTCAAATTTTGTCTTCAAGATTATATCCATCAGGAAGCAGCCTGTGATTGTACCTGATCATTCCAGCTACTAAGTTATGACCCACGGACAAAGGTCTCCTGCACCAAGGCTTGACCTGCACTGTTAAAATTTTTTGTTCTTTACAATAGCATATGCCCTGCTAGTGCCCTACTTTAACCTAGGATCTACTGCACTGATCTTGTAAATAATGTTGCATTTTAATGAAAATCCTTTGTATGCCTGCTAATTGCTCAAATCTCTTGTACCATGTTATGCACTGAGTTGTTGTTATCTCTGTTTCTCATCACTGCTCTTCCTGACATGGAGCCTTTGTAAAGGAGTCTCTGACTCAAAGGTTTGTCCACTATGATCAATAAATAAATAAATATATGTGATGATGTTGCTTGGATTTTAACATGATCATGAATTGTGAGAATTTACCTCAATAAACTTTGTTTGAATCATTTATTTATGTGTGGGCATGGCAATTTTCAGGAGTCCATTTGACAATATTTTTCTTTCATTGCTTTGTCTGAATCATGGCTTTAGAAAAAATTCCAAATTCTATGATTAAATTCAATAGTTTACTACATTTAGGGAAGAAGGAAAGGGCTGTTGGGGAGGTGGTTGTTTGTGTTATGTAAAGGACCATTTTCAGTAAGTCAGTGTAAATTACATGTCCTTCTCTGTACTGTTAGTTCCTCCCATTTACACTAACATTAGATAATACTAAAATTATTTCTCTGACCATAATCTATGTTCCACCAGGGATTCATTTAGATGGTTTGGATATTATTTGTAAATTTATACATTTTTGCCACAGAACAGAGAAATAATTGTTATGGGTGATATAAATTGTAACTGAAACACTAAATCTGATGTTAGAGCTAGGAAAATGATAACAAATTCTAGGCTTGATCAAATCATTGTTGATTCCACAGAGTTAATTATAAAACAGGCAAGTCCTCAGTAATAAATTGGATTCTGGTTTCGGATACTTCAAAAATAATGCATTTTGGTGTTCTTCTGGATGGTATCAGTGACAATTGTGCAGCCTTTACTGCTGGACTGCTAAACAGATTTCTGTTCCTCCTGTGTATATTTTCTCAAGGAATTTCAATATTCTGGGTATTCCAAAATTTTGAAGCTTTACATCAAGTTGATTGATCATGATTGAATAATTTTACTACTACTGATCAGGCATTTTCAGAACTTGCTTCTTTGTTTAATTTAGTGTGTGATGCTTTCATTTCTTTAAGATGGTTTAGAATTAGAAGGAATAAATTGGAAAAATTACATCAGAACTAATCAATCTAATGAGAAAATGGGACAAGAAATGAAAAGAGCTTAGGAAATCTAGGAATGATGCTACCTTAATCTATTATAAGCAACTATAAAACAAAAGGAAATAATTGATTAGACAGCTAAAGCAGTAATTTTAATTGAGAAACTGCAAACATTTTTTTTGGGGGGATTTAGTGGCAACCTGGAATTTTATAAACTATTTATTGGGTAAAACCACAAGGGTTGGCTAAACACAATTTCTTCTGAATCTGGTATGATTATGGATCCACACTGTATAGCTGAATAATTTAATAGCTATTAAAAAATCTGGCTGAATACATACCAACAGACCAGGTATACTGCTCAAATGATTTAGTGTTCTATCTAATAGGAATGTTCCATTTTTTATTTCAAGTCACATCCCCATCTGAGGTTCATAAATATCTTCTGAAAATGAACCCTTGATCTTTTGTGGAATGGGCAGATTGGATTACAGACTTAGAAAACTTGTGCAGATATTTATGCTTTCCATTTTGAACATATTTTACTGTAATAGTTCACTCTACTTAAGGCAATTTAATATGGTTTGGAAAACTGCTACAGTTGCCCTATATATAAATCTGGTGCCCTCTACAATGTACTCAATGTTTGCCCAATTTTACTCCTTGTTCCTGTTTCTGAAGTTTTGGAATGAACTGCTTTTAACAGAATTCTGGATTATCTTAACAAGTAAGAGGTCATGACACCTGTCCAGCATGGTTTCTGCCAGGGCACTGTACTACAACTACCCTGGTGAGCTTCACACAGATTGTTCATGAAGCTTTGGATAAAGGACATTTTCCATGGCAGTCTTTATGGACCTCACAAAGACTTTTGATCTAGTTAACCATCAACTACTTTTTAAAGCTCTTCATGTCCTGGAGTAGTCTAGGAATTTGCTGGGCTGGTGCCCTAATTATCTACAGGATAGGTAAAAAAACAAGATATCTAATGTATTTTCCTTTCCTGCTTCAGTAATGATTGGTGTCCACTGGGATCCATTCTGTGCCCCTTTGTTTAGCTTATTTTAAATTCTCTTCATGCTGTATGTAAAGAATCTGATATTTTGCTTTATAGCGATGATTTTGTTAGTTTTACAAGTGGTCCTAATCTTACTGAATTGAAAGAAATGCTACAAGAAGATTTCAATTTGGTTCAGGAATGGTTCCTGACTCAGAAATCAGTGCTGAACATAAGAAAACTAAAACTATGGTTTTTCATAATGTTAGAAAAAATTACATTAAATCACATTTTGCATTGGAAACAATTCAAGGCTTCAACACTGAACAAGTTTGTGATTTTAAATATATTGGCCTGATCTTGGATAGCACAATCTGTTATAACTACACATTACAAATTTGGTAAAATTCTACATCAGAGACTAAGTGTTCTTTATAGATTAAACTCAGTTTGGCCACTGTCTGCCAGGTTATTACTTGCACAAAGTTTTCTGCTTCCTATTATTGACCATGGAATGTTACTTTATTTTTCTGCAGGTGAGGTGTGCTGTCTGAGGTTAGGGTTTTGTATAATCAGATTGGTAGGTTTGCATCTCAAATCCTCTCCTGAACACATCATTGCGTTTTGTACAGTACACTAAAATGGCCCTCCTTAGATCAGGGTGTAAGTTAAGCACTGTAATAGTAGCTAGGAAAAGCGTGTTGAAGAAAGTGCATGCTTTTTTATCAGATATTTCAGCAATGTTCTACCGCATTGAATACTTGCTCAACCATTAATAATCCTTATTTCACTAGTCCAACAATGAAAATTTGTTTAGGTCAAAATCATGGTTATACTAATTACCTCAATTTTATAATTCATCGCTTCAGTTTATTACTGCAGGTTGTTCTAGTCTGTCATTGCAATTGATTTGTTGTTTATTAGTGTTGCTTTGTATGGTCTGTTTAAAATTTGATTCTTGTACTGTTTAATTGTTTATTGTATAATATGTGTTTAATCACTATATCTGGTCACCCATGAAAATGGTCTTTATGCTCATGGATTTTCCAGATTTTAAATAAATAAGCCAAACCAAACTAATTATAAAAAGGTGCACACTTTAATAAGGCTTGGACCAGGTTTTATCAGTATGTGCAGCTGTTTTAGCGAACAGCTTGTTCCAAAAGTCAGGAAGTACTGTATGCTGCAAGCTGATTCATGTCAGTCAAAAGAAAAGTGATTAATGTTAAACAATGGGGCCCAGATATTCAAAGGGTTGCGCCATGCCAAGTCCAAAATGCGCCATTCTGCGATATTCAGCAGGAGGCAGTTACGCCACTGGCAACAGGTTGCGCCGAGAAACAATGCAAATGAATGCATGCTCAACAGGAGGGGAGGATCATGCATCAACCTGCGCAACCCGATATTCAGTCGGGTTGCGCAGAGTTCTGCATGCGCAACCCCAACCTGCGCCCGCACAAGCTTGAGCCAAAAAAGGTTAAGTTGAGGGCCACCCACAGGTGAGCTGCTGCATTGCAGGGCACAACACAGCAGCTCACCCCTGGCTGGCCCCCCAACTCGGTCCCTGTGCCCCCCCACCAGCCCGATCGTGGGCAGAACACGTGCATGTCCCCCTCCCACATCTCCCACAGCCCGATCATGGGCAAAACACACATCTGCCCCACACATCACCCACAGCCCGATCGCGGGCAGAACCTGTATGAACCCCCAGTGCCGATCGCGGGCAGGACCTATGAAACCCCCAGTGCCCAATCGTGGGCAGAATGTAACCCTCCCCAACCGAGATAACTCCCTGGTGGTCCAGTGGACCGTAAGCCGATCGCGGGCAGAATGTCTAACACAACCCCCAAACATCTCCTGGTCTAGTGTCCCCCACCCACCCAGCGCCCTCCACCCGCTCCCCCGCGGCGGCGGGCGACAGCATCCACCCGCCTGCCGCCCCCCGCACCGCCGACTGACTGTCAGTAGGGCTGCCGCCCATGGTGCAGAGCTACAGCCAATGGCGTGCAGCCCATACTGTACATGACAGTCCAGATTTGTGAATGATCACAAATCTGACTGTCATGTACGGTATGGGCTGCATGCCATTGGCTGTAGCTCTGCACCAATGGGCGGCAGACCTACCGACAGTCAGTCGGCGGGCGGCGGGCGGCAGGCGGGTGGATGCTCGTCACCTGGCTGCGGGGAGCGGGGAGGGGCTTCGTGGGGTGGGGGGACACTAGACACCAGGGAGATGTTTGGGGGTTGTGTTGTGACATTCTGCCCGCGATCGGGCTTTACGGTCCACTGGACCACCAGGGAGTTATTCGGGTTGGGGGAGGGTTACATTCTGCCTGCAATCGGGCACTGGGGGTTCATATAGGTTCGCCCGCGATCGGGCTGTGGGAGCTTGTGTGGGGGGGCGACATGTACGGGTTCTGCCCGCGATCGGGCTGTGGGTGATGTGGTGGGGGGGTGACATGTACGTGTTCTGCCCGCGATCGGGCTGTGGGAGATGTGTGGGGGTGTCATGTAACTGTGATGCCCGCGATCGGGCTGCATTGTGCGTCAGTCCCCGATGGCTGCTGCCTGGCAGGGTGGCCAGGAGCAAGTCCTCGGGGATCGGCGCACCTACATGCAAATGGCATGCAAATGGGGCCATAAATAGATGCAAATGGCCCCCCCTGCGCCTTGCATAAATTATGGCCCCATTGCATGTCACCTTTGAATATCGGAAATTTGCGCATGGCGCCGTGGTACTGCACCACCGCCAGTTTAATGCTCAACTCTGGCAACTTGCGGTGGCGCTGCATTTCCCACTGCGCCATCGCGCGCAGTCTTCTGGCTGCGGGGTGATTTCGAGTTGCTCAACAGCGCAACTCCTTTGAATATCACCCCGGCCACACCCCTGCGCAACTATTTTGAGCAGCGCAGGGGCTTGCGCCTCAGACTGGCGCAGTTTGAATATCTGGGCCAGGGAGTTCAAAAACAACAGAGAATTGTGATGACAACCGGGACTGAGTCATATAAAGGAGTGCTCCTTTTATTGCTAAAATAGACTAAAATGGAGGAAAAGCATATCGTACAAGACAGAAGGCCACACCAATCTAAAATAGAATTAAGAAATATTGAATAGGACACAATTTTGACCACTAAAATGTAGTGTTGCTTAAGTGACAGGAAATATTTTTATATTGTCTAAATGCCCTCCTTTTTCCTTCCCACATCAGTCATGTATTCTTATATATTTTGTTGAATTTGTAATAAATTAATTATATAGGTTTGTGGTGCATTCATATCTACATTGTTTTCCCTTAACCTAAGCAGCTACTGCTCTTATTTTCATATCTCTAAGATATTCTATAACAGCAGTTACACCATTCCATGCTATTCGTCTGAATGGCCTGGAATGGTCTAAATGGTGTCACAGAACTTCCATGTTTGAAAACTGAAAGCAGTAGCTGCTGAAGACTCAGGGAAGAGGGATGCAATTTAGTGACACAGGCAATATAAAATGAAATGATTAATTTAGCAAAATGAGGCTAAAACATACTGTATCAGAATATAGAACACTGCCAAAAAGGAAAACACAAGAGCATATACAGGTATAACAATGTTCTCTCCTATCACAACAGCAGAAAGACATACAGGGAATTACAGAGTGGAAAAGATTAGGTTAATTTGCTGTTAATAGTCTTTCTAGCCATACATTACACTTCCCAAGCTGACTGAGTTTTACAAACAAAGAACTGTGTGACATTAGAACTTGTTTGTAACCAAGAAATGCAGTTAAAGCAGTGAAGAGGTTGATACAATATGTTGCAAGCGTAAATGAGCACTCAAATCAGCTCAGAAACTGGACGATCGCTAAGTAAAACTGGATCACAAGATGAGGATCCTCATATCAGTTCAACAAGTGGTGGTGGTGGGGGAGGAGGAGTCAGACAGAGTCTGGGAGTCATAGTGGTATGGCAGGGACTATGTCTTAGAGGAGGACTTGGGATGGGTGCATGATAGTATAGCAAAAGAAAACATGGTTCATTATTCCCTAGATCTCTACTGGTTCCACTGCCACCTAAAGAAGCTTTCCCAGCCAATCATTCAGTGCATCTCATGATGAAACTACCCTGATAATTCAGAAGTATGCTGGTCTCACACTCTTATTCCTTCATGTGACTCCTCTTTCAGAGAAATTTTCAATCATCACTGGCCTCTGTTTACACACATGTAAAATAGGGTGAGAAAGACAAAATCAAGACCAAAACATGTTATTGAATTATATTTTCTCAAATCAGATGTATCAAATTTATGTAAAATGAGGTGAGAAACACAACATCAAGACAAGTCACACTTTCTCAAAGCAGATTTTATCAAATTAATATTTTCCTGAATATAATATTTCATTTATGTCAAATAAAGGGAAAATGCAAAGTCAAGATCAGTCGCATTTTCTGGAATTCTGTTTTCTCAACTCATGTTTTCCAGACTCTCATAAATCCACTTCATGTAAAAAAAAAGTGAGAAAGGCAAAGCCAAGACCAGTCATGTTTTCTCTAATCACATGTTGTTGCATCTTGTTTCCTTAAACTGAAAACATCCACTTCAGGTGAAATGGGGTGGGAAAGGCAAAGTCAAGACCATCATATTTTCTGAAATCACATTTCCTCAGATCATGTTTTATTGGCATTTTCTTCCCACCATATATGAGGCAGAATGCATGTAGATGGTGGCACTTCTTAAGAAGGCAGGGAAGGATTATGTGGATTTTACTATATTAGGAGCAGCAGTGCAAACCAAAGCTTCCTAAGTCCCACTGCCCATTGGTTGTGCCCACACTGAACTCCACCACTATTCCCATCCTGCCTCCACCACCAGCAGCCCCTTTAGGAGTTATATTGAAGCAGACAGCCTCACAGAGGCACACCAGTAGAGGAAGTGCACTACTTTATGTTTCAGTCATGGGAGTGAAAAAGAAGTGGGGAAAATGTTCTGTGGTTCCTCTAATCACTGCTAGACATCTGAATTTACCCTCATGATCTGATGGGGGGAATCTTCATGACAGACAGTAGCAGTAACAACTGAAGATGATGAATGATGGGAATTCTCCATATGCACCTTATTTTGCACATGTTAAATCTGGTGGTGAGTTATGTGCTTGACAAATTTGCACAGTTAAAATAAACATTTGACACCGGCAGGATGCAATACTAATTATGAAAAGGCAGATATATTTCTGATACATATTGCAGTCAGGTTTGACAGCATTAGTTTGCATATGTGCTTGGCATGGCAACAGTACTGGATATCAGATACAAAGACGTATTCATTTTAGAGATTTGCATAATGTACCTATTCTCTGGTACAATTCAAGTGGAACAACAATTTATTTTCCCAAATGCATTTTGGAGTTTTTTGATCAATTACACAAACATCTAAAAGCATTCTATGGATTAATTATTGAAAGTGTAGCTTGGGATTGCATGGTTTGGTTTAGATGTTGTAGTTACATGATTGTAAAACATTGGAAATGTCATTCAATGGTTTTATTGTTACCATGGTTTTCATACTGGAACTGCAGATTAGTATTCCTTGTGCACTTTTTAATGATGTAGCTGAAAGTGGCAGAATAGCATTCAGCCATTTTGCTGGCACCCCTTCTGAAGAACACAGGAAAGGGGCAATGTACATTTCCCTATATCTGGAACTGTAATGCAAACCAAAACTTCTAAGTCTTACAGGCCATTGTTTGCATCCATATTATGCTCACCCACCATCCCCATCCTGCCTTCTCCACCATCAGCCCATTCACAAGTTATATTGAATTAGAAAGCCTAAAAGAGCAGACCATTAGAGAAAGTGCATTACTTAATGTATCAGTCATGGAGGGGAAAAACAGTGGGGAAACATTCTTGTGGCCCCTCCAGTCACTGCTAGCCATCTGGATATATACTTATTATCAGGGGGTTGGAATCTTCATGACAGACAGTAGCAGTAACAAGCTGAAGGTGACGAATAATGGGAATTTTTCCCATGTGCTTTATTTTGCACATGTGCCAAATCTAGTGGTGAGTCACATGTTCAACATATTTGTACAATTAAAAGAAACACTTGACACTGGCAGAATAGTGACAGAGATGTTTCTGATACAACTCATAGACAGGTTTGATAGCTTTAGCCTGCATATGCTGTATGGTATGGAAAGACTACTAGATACCAGATGCAAAGATGTGTTTATTGCACAGCTGTGTAGAATTCCCCATTCACCTGATGAATTCCTTTAGAATAGCAGCTTTATTTCGCAAATGCATTTTGAAATTTTTTGATTAGTTACATGGATTTCCAAAAGCATTCCATTGGAAAGGTTTTGCCTGGAGTTCAGTAGCCATGCGGCCTGCCACTCCCACTTCCTGAGCTATATAAGCAGTTCTTCTCAGCCTCATTGTGAAGCATTTTTTCTTTGCAGCCGAAGGCTCTGTTGGTTTGTTCTCTGAGCTACTTGGGCCTCCCTGGCTTGCTGGTACCTGCCCCCCCACTTTGCTACTCCTGCTTGTCTCTGCTGGGCTACTGTGTTTATGTTTCTGCTTCTGGTTTGTATTTTGCCTTCGGCTGTGTGTGCTTCCATCCTTTTTTGGGGGGTCTTTCTTTCTAAGCTCCTAGCATACTGTAACTCAGAGCTCCTGCTACTGCTTTCAGTTACCTACAACTGTAGCCACTGCTGCTGTTTACTTTAATTACCATTATACCGAGTGCTTGTGTTTTTACACTGTGATCACCACACTCAAACTACTGCTATGCAGCTACAATCATTATCTATGTGTTTCAGCTCAGCCATAGCTACTCCATGTTCCATACTCAATACTTTTCATCTGACACAGTTTACTCTGACCCTAGCTGTGCTGCTCATTCCTGCTCTCATTCTACTTGCAGCTTCATTTCACTGCCTGGTTACACCTGCTTTCATGCATTGTCTCCCTGTTTTATTGCAGTTTCAGCTGGGAGATCAGCCAACTAAGCTCCTGCTGAGGCTGTTAATATAGCTTTAATATTAAAATTGCCTTGCCACTGAAAAATCCTCAGAGTATTTGTCACCTTGATTTGGCTATTCATGTCTGGCTGGCTTGCCCCCAATTCAGTGCTGTTAATGCTATACTGTATGTTATGCAGACCTCCATGTGGGTCCACCTATCACTACTACTGCTTACTGGCCTATGTGCAGGTCCACACTTGCTTACACAACTGTTGCTCCTTGCTTATGCAAAACATTGCTTCATGCCTACTGCCATCCCTCGGCTTCAGCCTCTAAGATTCTGCTGCACTCAATCTGCATTTGACCTTGCAAGGTCTCAGCACTCAATTCTCATTATGATCTCAGCATGCCGTGCTCATTAAGCTCACCAGCTTTTCAGCTCTCAGTCAATTTCTGGGGCATGCCAGCCATTCTATTCTGGCACAGGGTTCCTGCAGCCAACAGTCTCGCTCTGCATTTAGTCTGCATCTCAAGAGTGTCCAGCTTGGGGCAGGATCCTTCTCGCCTGGCCCATAGCTGGAATTTTCTCACCCCAGGCTTGGCTTTAGCTACCTGCTGTGTGACAGCAGCTCCTGGTGTAGAATTTAAGACTAGCGGTGAATAGTTGAAAAAGTTACCTCCTTTGGCTCCTGTGTTCCACTATAATGGTTAGCCATTGACTTTAGAGGTTTTGCTAGAGATGCACCTTCACTGCATTTTCCCTATGACTGCCTCTGGTTCATCTGGTTTGATTTAGGGTGGGTAGGCCAGGTGAGTGCTTCAGCAGTTGTTGCTCTCCTCCTGTGCCTTTGATGCATGTATTGTTGCAGAGTTTTCTCACAACCTTCCTTGACGTTCTCGCTAGAGGGTTTGAGTGAGAGCCTTCCTCCAAATTGGAAAATATTTTTTTATTTTTTTATTTAGTTTTTGTTGACTGGGTAAGTGCACTGGGCAAATCCTACCTATTTTCAGGCATGACACGGCAGAGGGGGATACAGATGAATGCCAACTGACCTTGAATCAGATTAAGCTGTTGGTGGAATTTTTGGTGAATGAGGGAAATTTGTCCTAGACACCAGAGAAATTCCGCTACTCACTGGGGGCAGAGGGCACTGTGTGGCTGAGCAGCGTTACTGCTCAGTGGTGTCTGGAGCTTTGGCAGAGATGGATGTGCGGGAGGCTGAGGAGTAGGTCTCCTCCTTGGCTCCCTTTGCTATTGCTATGGAGGCCTGTGCAAACAAAGAAAGGATGGAAAGTGAAACAACGATGATGGAGGCAAAAGATGATGAGGAGGACTCACTGGGGGATGCGGTTTCCCGAGTCCAGGTGCAACAGCAGGAAGAATGGCTCGAAGAGCAGGTTACGGAGCAGGTATTGCAGTCCCAACTCGACGTGGCAGAACACTGCTTTCAGGCAGTGAGGATCAGTTTTCAGGAGGCACTGGAGTGGAGGACGGAATCAGCTGTGGTACAGGAAGTGGAAGTACAGGACAGAATGATGGCTACAGACGTGGAAGAGGGAGAAGTTGTGAATGAGGAGGTGGTGAGTCAAACTGGTGATAGTTTGAAGATGGATTGTGCAGACAAGACGGGGTAAACCTTGCTACAAGGAGAGATGGAATACTGGAGTAGCAATTAGGAAGTTCGGGGGTGGACAAGAGGGGAAATGGACATGATAGCTGGACAAACGGCAGACACAGGCATTATTGGAGCTTCTGCTCAGATTGTGTTGCCAGTTGTAACTTTTACTATTGTGTCCTCCATAGGAGACTCGAAGAGACTGTTAAAGAGGGGAGAAGAGCAGGAAACTGCAGATCCATGTTGTGGATGGGCCCAGGCAGGGGCAAGACCAGCTACAAGTGGGAAAAGACCCAGATAACTGGGTGGCAACAGCCTTGCAAGCTGCAGGTTGGGTGAAAAGCCCTACAGGGAATGGGTAGGATGCAAATCTAAATAAAGAAAATTCTTCTGTTGGATTAAAAAGTTCTGGAACTCAAGAGGACCCCCCCCACAAGGTTACAGTGACTCCCTCATTACCCCGGGACAGCTTTTCCTTTTAGCGGAAGAAGTACTTCAACAACAAGATGAACCTCATCCCTTGCTAAAGATTATTAGAGACCAGGAATTAGAGGGTTTCAGTGATTTGGTAGAGGGAACTGAGAGAGAGAAAAGGAGGTGGTGCACCAGGGAACCACTTCTGTGGATGCGTCAGAGCATGTTTCTCTGGTTCCAAATCCTGATAAAGTATGGCATGGGAAGGTGACAGAACATTTATTTCCAGCTGATAAAGGCCCTTTGATGGAATCTGAAGAAAGAAGGAATGCTGTAAGATTAAAATACAGGGGTGATGTTGCCACAGTCCCAGACAGAAAATTTGTTGGTACAGTTTTGTTAAAAGACAGTATGAAGTATTATGCATATGAGATTTATGCTTTAATACATGTGCCAGGGGATGTGATATTTGATGTTAATTTTAAACACCCTTCAGGATTAGAAAGATTCTAACAAAAAAAATTGCAGTTTTATTTCATAATGAAGGGGTAAATGTTGTGGATATCACATATTGCTTACAGCAGCACTGTACTATTAAAGGTTTTCCTGAACCTATTTTGGATGAGGTACAATTATGGACAGGGGAGTGGAAATATCAAGTGGTTCTGAAGTTAGCGAATGGTCAGACTAATCATTTACCAAACTGTTTTTTTCTGGGTCGGGATAGGGAAGTGATTTTCTATCCTGGGCAACAGAGGGCCTGTTTCAGATGTGGAGATGTGGGTCACCTCAGTAATGTGTGTGATAAACAAAAATGTGGATTGTGTGGGGATTTGGGGCATGTAGGGGTTCATTGTCAGCAACTCTTAAAATGTAACTTATGTGAGGAACAGCGGCACTCTTTTTGTACCTGCTCATGGGCCTTGCATAATAATGTAGATAGCACTGTTAGAGCTGAGCAGGATATATATGTAGCTACAGCGCAAAAAGGGAAAATGAGGATGGTTGAATTGTTGACGATAGTTCCTGAGAGAAATCCATTATCACAAAGGATTCCAAGGAAGACAGAGAAGGCTACGACTGTGGAAAAGGAAGTAGGGGAAGAAAGTTTAGAGGAAAACATTAAAAATGGTGCACAAGATGTTGGTGGGGAAATGGGAACAGAGGAATTGGTAGAAGTAGCAAGACACCCTTGTCAGGTAGAAGGAGGTGACAGGAAAAAGGAGGAGGTAGATCAGGTAGAAGAAATAGTAGAAGAAGGTGTTTCCATGCCCCCCTCCAATACAGTTAGAGGCAGATTTCCAGAGGGTGACCAGATCCAAAGCAGGAAAGTTACTAGCAACTGCCTCGGTACAGTCTGAAAGGATGAATGAGGTAGCAGTACAAAATTTGTATGGATTGTTGTTTGAGGAAGGGATGGAGGAGAATGGCTGTGACTCTAATTTTTCCTCAGTGGCCTCCTTTCAGGCAGATGGAGTTTCAGAGTCTGGTCCTCCAGAAAAACTGAAAACTAGGAAAAGGAAAAAAGGAAAAATGAGAAACATTGGACATTTTCTATTTTTTTATGAAGTAGTTATGGCTATCTCCTTTCTTACGATTAATGTCAATAGCATAAAGTCCTATGAGAGGAGACAGAGCACTTTTCTGAGTCTGCGCATTGGGGTGGGCGAGTTATCTTGTTACAAGATACTTGGTTACATTCTTTAGTTGAAGTACAAGTTGCACAGAAAGATTGGAGGTGGGGTGTCACATATTGATCAGTAGGAGAAGAACAGTGCTCTGGGATAGGGGTGCTTTTCATATGGGTTGTTCAAGTGTTACATGTTTATGATATAATACCAGGAAGGGTCATGGTTATGGATGTGATACTACAGAAAGAAGTATTTTGGCTTATAAACAAATATGCCCTGCAGACTAAGCAGAAAGGTCTGAGGTGTTTAAACAGGTAGAATCTTATTTAAACACTTCCAAATTGGTGTTATGGGGAGGAGATTTTAATTGTGGGCTTTCACATAGGGATTGGGGAAGGGCTACTCAGAAAGCCTTTTGTGATACTAATACTTTGTTAGCAGTCTTGCGTAGAAATAATTTAAAAGATGTATAAGATATTTTACAGCAGGAGTCGAAGCATACCTTTTTTAAAGGAAAACTATTTACCAGGATAGAATTTTGGTTGGTATCAGCAAGGATGACTTGTCAAAGGGTGTAAGTGTTACCTTTGGAAACATCAGACCATTTGGTAATTAAATTAAGGCTGGGGGAAAGACAGAAGTTAATGTTAGGGAGAGATTGCTGGAAAATGAATACTTCAATGTTGCAGGATGCCATGGTAGAAAAATCTATAATGGAGTTATTTCAGGTAAGGAAGGATATATGTTTTATGTATGAGAGCCCAATAGAATGGTGGGAAGATACAAAGAGGGATCTGCAGTATTGGTATGGAACTTTACGAAAAGGCAGGCTAAGGATAGATACATTGCATATTTGGGACTTAGGGCAAAATATCTGCAAATCCTAACACAGGTGGGGGATAGACAACATAATAATACAGTAAAGTTACAGAATTTAAAAGACCAAATGAGACCATATTTACAGGAAACAGTAAAGAAAATGGCAAGTCAGCAGAAATACAGGACGAGAGGTACAAAAGAGGAAGTAAATCCTTATGAGGGAAGCATGCAGGGTGTGCAAAAGGTGACTATGACAGGCCTCAGAGATAAACAAGGTAATTTGAAGGACCATAATCAAGATATATACAACAGCATATGTTAGACACCTTTCAAAAAGAAAGGAAGGAAGGTCAAGATTTTTTTTACAGAAATAGATATACCGGCATTGTCAAGGAAGGAGAAAGAAGGTTTAGTTGTCCCATTTCTGTGTTAGAAATTAGGGACGTTATTTTAAAATTATCTGCTAAGATGACTCCTGGACAGGATGGGATACCAAATGACTTTTATAAGCATTATATTGATATTTTGGTTCCCTGTTTAGAAGTGCTGTACAATGCCATCTGGGAAGAAAGAAGGCTTGCTCCCTTAATGCAGATGGGAATGATGTTTTTTCTATTTAAAAAAGGTGATCCATATGAGTTAAAAAATTGGAGGCCATTAACGTTACTGAACACTGACTATAAAATACTTGCAAAAATACTTACAAAGAGGTTGGCACACATAGCACAGAAAGTAATTGTCCAGGAGCAGACTTGTGTGGTCCCAGGTAGGAATGTTGTGCAGAATCTGGCATTTTATTAGGGAGATTGTGGAGCAAAGTTTAAGCAATAAACTAAGTGGTTATTTAGTGTCAGTGGACCAAGAAACTGCTTTTGATACAGTCAGACAGGAATATCTTTGGAAGGTACTGCACCATTATGGGGTTCCACAAAGTTTTATAGAGATAGTTAAGGTGTTGTATGATTAGGCTCAGGCTATACCATTGGTGAATGTTTTTTTTTAGGGGTTCCAATTTATTTGAAACATGGGGTAAAGCAAGGTTGCCCAATGAGTCTCTTATTGTATGTTTTTGGTTTGGACCCTTTATTAAGGAAAATTGGGCAAAGCAGGGGCATTAAGGCTATAATCAACAATGATGGTTCTGAATTCCAAAAAGTCTCAGCTTATGCGGATGATTGTGTTTTTACTGTAGCAAACGGAGAATCAGGAGTTAAAATTTTGGAGATGATGCAAGAGGTTTATAATATGACAGGTATTAGAGTTAACATGAGTAAAAGTATTGTTTTGGTTTTAGGAAAAAGTAGGAAAATAGAGAATTTTTCTATTCTGATGACCAATGATCAAGTTAAAATTTTGGAAATATATTTTGGGAAGAAAGAGTCAGAAGAACACCACTGGAATGAGGTTTATGATAAAGCAAAACTTAAAGTGCAGGCTTGGTTATCTTGGAAGATGTCAAGGAAAAAAGAGGGGTTATCTCTTGAGAGCATGCCTATTTTTTTGTATGTATCTCATGTGTTTTTCCTGCCTTATAATATGCACGCAAAGGTTTTGGGTTTATTTTTTCACTTTTTATGGGGTAGTAGGTTGAATCCAGTCAAAAGAAATCACACCTATAGGGTAAGTAAAAAAGGAGGGCTGAACATGTTACATCATCTAGTTTATCTATTTGGTAACTTCTTTTTTAGTTCAATTTGCCCTTTGTTGTTGCAGGCACCTGGAATGGGGCAAGCTTGTATGCAGCTTTGGGGCAAACCTTTTTTAGCAGCATGTGGGAGAGGGAAATGGCATCCTACAGAATGAATGCTCCCTAGTTATGTACAAACTATAATCCGCTATATTAGAACCTGGAAGATAGAGTTGGCATGGTGTGTAGGGAAAGGGAAAGAAATTGTTTTATAATACAATTTTGGATACTTGGTATCGAGAGGACCCAGTGTTTAAGGTATCTCCTCTAATTGATATTACTTTGTTGTTGGATCGAATGATTGACCCAAGAATACCTCTGAAAATGCAAGATTTTGCTTGGATCTGTGGTCATCAGAAATTGCAAGTAAAGGGCAATCAGAAGCATAAGCAGATGGACGAGAGAAGGTGTGGAGAAAGAGCTTGTGCTGGAGATGTGGAGACAATGCAGCATCTTTTTTTTCACTGTATTCATGTTCATGATTTTTGGAAATTACTGTCGGATTTATGGGGGAAAAATAAATTTTGTTAATAAATTATAATGTTTTGGTTCTTGGACAAATTCCTACTACCTGCGCAAAATGGGCAAAAAGTACAGTCCATATTTTATTGGTATGTACAAAATCGTCCATTTGGCAGGCAAGATGCTTTAGAGTTCTACAAGGTAAAGTAGTTCAACAGCAAGATGTTGTTTTTCGAATACAGAAAGAACTGGATAATATTTATGAATATTAAAACCGTACCCTGGGGAAAGTAACACTTGCTAAACTATGGAGGAATGTTGGTTGGGTGGAGTAAGGGTGTTTTGCGTTAAGGAATGGGATCTTTAATGTATGGAGAGTCATAAGAGGAAATATGAAAAATGTTAGTAGTGTTATGCTTTTCCTTTTTCTAATTTGTTTTGGTGATGGTTTTTATTTTTTAATTTTATTGTTTTTAGGGATTTAGAAAAAAGTTAGAATGGTTAGTTATATGAATAATTGTTTGAAAGTGCTTTTGTTTTTTTTCTTTTTGAGCCAATAAGAAATTTCAGTTTGATTTATTTATATCACAGGTTGTGATGATGTATTAATTTGTATTTTGTTTTTGAATGTTGAATAAAAATTTCCCCTACTCTTTTCGATAAGTGCCATGGGATCTTTAACATCCACCTAAGCTACCACCAATCAAGGCAGATGGGACCTTGGTTTTAACATCTCATCCAAAAGAGGGCACCTCAGAAGTGCTACACCCCTCTCATGCTGCACTACAGTGTCATTACTGGGATATTAACCCAAGTGCCAGATGTGGGAACTGAATCCACAGCCCTCTGATCTCCCGACCTCAGAGGCAAGTGTGCTAACTACTGAGCCTCTGATACTGACAATATTCCACCCCTTTAATTGGGTTTTCCAAATTGCAGCTGCAGAGCCATCACTAACTAAATTATCCCAAGCCTGGAGGGAAGGCGACCTAGGCCTTGGATCCCCAGAGATGTCCTCCCCATAGGGTTTTTTTTTCTCCTCCTTTGCCTCAGGTCATAACACTTAGTCAGCATAGTTGTTTCTCCTAGTTTCTTTAGGTAGGTTCCACTGTTGGATGGAGGTGGAGGAGATCCTGCCGTTCCCTTCCTCCTTAGGGGATCCTCTAATCTCAATGCAAACCATCAGTATCATGCTGCACAAGCCTGGGTATTCATTACATTATCCAACTGAGCATCTCATTGCATTATCAAACTGTCTGTGCTTCTCCACTACTACGCTACAGTTACTGCTCCTATCTTACAGTTACGGCTTGCTCATATGCTTCATGCTGCCTCCTTTTTGGCGATGATACTACATTTCTTTTGGGGATTCCTAAAGTACCTTTAGCCATGGGAATCATCCCGTGACACTTCTGGGGTGGAACCCTCTCTGAGGGCTCCTTGCCTTCGTACCCCTACAGGGTGGTAATTCCTCTGAAATAGAGTGTGAATCTCCAAAACCAAGCTAACACAGTTGCACAAGCATAAAATTATACTGGTTGTGTAGGTCAGTGAATTGGAAAGGCTTTGCCTGGAGTTCATTGGCCAAGCAGCCAGCCACTCCCACTTCCTGAGCTATATAAGCAGTTCCTCTCAGCCTCATTATGAAGAATTTTTTCTTTGCCCCACCATCCTCCCCTCCTCCTCCTCCAGCTGCAGCAATCTGTCCTCAGGGGATTCCTAAGGTACCTTTAGCCACGTGAATTGTCCCATGGCACCTCTAGGGGTGGAACCCTCTCTGAGGGTTCTTTGCCTTCGTACTCCTACAGTGTAGTAATTCCTCTGGAATAGAGAGTACAAATGACAAAAAACAAACTAACACAGTTGCACAAACATAACACAATACTGGCTGCATAGGCCAGTGAATGGATTCATTATTCAAAACATAGATTGGGATTCCATGGTTTGGTTTACAGTCTGTAGCTGCATGATTGTAAATCATTGGAAATACCATACCATGTTTCATGTGCTACCATGGTTTTTGTACTAAAACTGAAGATTTGTATTATGCTTTTGCTTTCTAATGATGTGGCTGAAAGTGCCATGCTTGCATTACACAGTTTTAATGGTGTCACTTCTGACAAATGCTAGGAAGGGGTTATGTGCATTTCACTACATCTGCAGCAGTAGTGCATACCAAAGCCTGATAAGGCTTACTGTGCTATACTTACATTTAAATTAAGCTCCAACTCCATTCCCATCCTGCATCACCAGCCCCTGCAGGAGTATATATATATAATAGATAAACCACTCAGAGGCTTGAGGTCACTCTCTGATATACACATGCTTTGGTGTGCATTGTTACGCAACGTGCGTATATCAGAGCATGACCGCGCACCTCAGAGTTGTTTATCTATCTTATAAAATGTCAGAATTGTTTTGAATGGGGGTAAATGTGCAGGTGTGTGGTGGCACTCTGATATACACACAGTCATGGGATGTGTTCCAACAAATTAGCAGGCATTATTTTTCCTTTCAATTGTGTATATATATATATATATATATATATATATATATATATATATATTCATTGCAAAATACTCCATTAATGCATCAGTTAGGGTTTCTATTACAGTGATGAAAGTCTGGAAATTCAGTGTTAGAGTTACCAACCCAACCAATCCACCTCACCCCCCCACCCTCCACACACCAATAGGAATCAGGGTGTGCCTTGGAGTCATCATCCCTAACTCTCACCCCATTCCATCTGCGAACAAGCTGATATGGTACAGTATAGGAGAATGGAGTCCGAGTTAGGCTTGATGACCCCAAGGCACATCCCAGTTCCTGTTGGTGTGTGGAGTGGCGGGGTGGAGGGTGTGGGGAGGGTTGGTATGGTTGGTAATCCCAACACCAAATCCCCATACTTTTGTCATTGTAATAGAAACCCTAACTGATGCATTAATTAAGGTTTTTTTCACAACAAATTTCCCTTCTTTTTGAGATAATATAAAAGCATTTTTATTTTACAGTGGGAGCACAGGGTACTTCACATCCTGCAATCCAGTCCCTCTGTAGATGCATATATGTATGTAAGTGTGGAAGTGCAGGGCCCTCTGGGTCCTGAACTTCCATGTATCCGACAACAGTGACCAAATTGTCAACATAGCCATCTCATTATCCCACCTCATGTATCCCAGTACAGAGAAATTGTGAAATGCAAGGCAAAACATAATTATGGGCAATTGTAATGCCATTGTGTGTCACAGGTGAAAAAACACATTTTGGGCAGGATGTTAAAAATGGCAGCTGTACTGTTTATGAGGTGGTGTGAAAAAATGGCTATATTAAAAATTTGGCATCAAAAGATTGAAAAGTAGCAAAGTTATGTGGGTGCATAGAATAAATTCAAGAGACTCACATAACTCTGGCATATTTAGGAATTCTTTTCATTATGCACCACAGGTGTGAAAACACATTTTGGGCAGGATATGAGAAATGACAGCTGTACTGTTCATGAGGTGGTGTGACGAAATGAGTATGTTGAAAATCTGCATTCATAATATTGTAAATTACCAAAGTTATGTGCCTGCATTGAAATTGTGCAACACATGCTAATAACATAGCCTTTTGTGGGAATTGTTTCACCAAATGTTCAACATTTGCGTTTTGGGACAACTCCTCATGAACACTGGCACCATCATTTTGTTAATCAGACCCAAAAGGTGATTCTGTGCAGCAACTGCAAAATCACCTTATGCATCTGATTAACAAATGACAGTGACAGTGTTCATGAGGTGGAGGTCTCAAAAAGACCATGTTGAAAACTTGGTGAAAAAATTCAGAAAAATGGCAGAGTTATCAACATAAGTTCAAAATGCCATTGACAGCCATAATAAGGAACTTACCTTGATTCTTTAGTTCATGGTTCAGCTTTGAACAGTGCAGATGAGTTCAAGTCAACAGAAGATGGCAGCCGACAATCTCCAGTGTAAGTATAGGGCATGGGGGAGTGTGGGGTGGTGAGTTGCTCAGTGGGAGTATTGGGATGGGGTTGGGGGAATGGGTAGATGATGAGGGACTTTTTTCCAGGGAAAAAAGGATGTCAGGGGACTGATTTCCTTTTCAAAGGGACACTGATGCATCTTTGGGGACACTGTGGGTGGTCTCCCCAGTGTCCCACATTTCTGGGAGGGGCAGTATTTTCTATCTGAGGACACTGGGAGTGGTCTCTCCAGTGTCCCACACTAGAAGGGGAAGGGGGGTGCTTACAGTGCTGATGGGTATTCGGCAACCCCTATCAGCAAATATATAAAATGCATGTTTTGGGACACTGGGAATGGGGTCTTCAGTGTCCCACATTGTTGATGGAGGGGGCTTACAGTGCTGACAGGGGGATTGAGCACCCCCCTGTTGGCAAATATATAAAACTTCATGTTTCAGGAAACTGGGAGTGGGATACCTAGTGCCCTACACTGTGTGTGTGTGCGTGTGTGTGTGTGTGTGTGTGTGTGTGTGTGTGTGTGTGTGTGCACACGTGCAAGAAGCTTCCATTACTGACATGGGGGTTGGGTACACCGATGTTAGCAAAATAACTTTTTTAAGATTTAAACATGCTTCTGCCCCCTTGGAGGCACTTAACGGTAGAGACATCCTTTACTTAGGTAAACACCAACAGGTATTTACCTAAACGGGGGCCAAGGAATCAGAATCCAACGTTATTTTTTTTTAAATAATGTCCAGAAAAGGTATTTCCCTTTTCACAGGGGCTGATGTTTTTTTGTGCTCTAAGTAGTGTGGCATATTTGCAAAAGTTTAGCAAATTTGTTGCACTACATTTGCAAAAGTGCCACAATTTGAATCACTTTCACAAGTGTAGTGTCACAAATTTGAAAAACTTCAGATGGCAAATGAAAAAAAAACATGTTTCCGGACATTATTTTTAAAATCTAATGCCAGGATCATGTTCCTTGGGCCCCAGTTATGTAAACACAACTGTTGGTGTTTACAAAGGGGCATTATTTTTTTAATTACAACGTTTTTTACCCCATGCTAACTGAAAATAAGATGGTGGCAGCATGACAGTATGGAACCCATCTGCAAAAGTAAAACTGACTTTCACCAAAGTAAAAAGTGATTTTGAGGTGTACATATATTTTTTCCCATAGGCTATAATTGGAAACATCAAACTTTAATAACTTTTGAACAGATTAATATTTTTTCACCAAACATTCAAATGGCATATCAGTGACCCAGACCCCATATACCTGACAATTTCACACCAGACCTGCAGATCATTTTGGCTGGTGCCCCAAACAAAGAATTTGCAAAAAAGTAGTATTTTTCACATTTTTGGCACTCCACAGTTCCACAACCACACGTCCAACTGGAACGCAGCTTGCTGGATTCAGAGATCTATGACACCAGATGGCACATGCACAATTTCAGCCAAATTGGACAAATGGTTGAAAAGTTAATAAAGTGCAAAATTTGTGGTTTAACACTGAATTGGCTGTGCAACCCTAATTATACTGGCAGTACCGTGACAGTATAATACATATTTTTTTCAATTCAATATTCTATTTATCTCTGCCTTCAGATGGGGATATTCTTTGACTCAGTGCCTCCACACTCAATGCCAGCATCCCCCAACAGCCACCTGGAACCAAGGCCTGCCACTTGCCCCCATGACAGGACCCTTGAAGGGGAGACCAAGATCAACCAAGTTTGGTCCCGAGACTGGCTGTGGCATCATTTGGCAGGGGGTCAGAGGCCTTCACACTGTGCTACCACTCAGGTTTTTTCCCTTTTGTCAGTCTCCCAAGGTGTGGACCTGCAATGATGTCTGCATGTAGGCAGGTGCACTCCTGCGCATACACCCCACATGTCTGCCACTGCCTTTGCTCTGCTGTGTGGTCCCAGCTTGATGCACTCATGGTCTCCACCAGGTGTCACTCAAGTGCCAGGCATCACCAACCCTCCCTCCTGGAGGTGAAGAGATGTCCCTTGGATGCTCATCTAACCTCTCCTGGCCAGCCCTGTGATGCTCTGGGCTTATTCATGGACCAGGATCACCAGCTTCACAAGCAGTAGTACTACTGCTGCACCAGCAGGCCAGCTGTTTAGGAGTTCTATTGAGTAGATAGCCTCACAGAGGTACACCTACAGAGGAAAAGCATTACCTAATATGTCAGTCATGTAGGGAAAGAACAATGGGGAAAACAATCCATGTTCTTCCAATCACTTCATGACATTTGGATGTACTCTCATGATCTGAGGTTAGGAATCTTCATGAAGAACGGCAACAGTAACAAGTGGAAGTGATGAATACGAACATACGAACATACGAAATTTGCCAGCAGATAAAGGCCTAGAGGTCTATCAAGTCTGCTCGAATGTGCAGCTAGCACCCCTTATTCTGCAGCTGCCCCTCCCTTCCACCCTTCCCTCTTCCCTCCCTTCCACCTTCCTTCATTAACCCTCCTGTCCTGTCCCATCCTCGCTTGAAGCAGTCCACTGTTCTACTGCATACCACTTCTGCAGGTAACGATTCCACCCAGCCACCACCCTCTCTGTAAAAGTGTCTCCTCATCTCCCTCCTGAACCTTCCTCGCTCCAGTCTCATATCATGGCCCCTGGTGGCCCTCCCTCCCTTACTTTGAACAGCCCTCTGTACCTGTCTTGTTTATTCCTTTCATGTATTTAAAGGTTTCAATCATGTCCCCCTGTCTCTCCTCTCCTCCAGTGAGTACATGTTCAACTCCTTCAACCTCCCTCATATGATAAGTCCCCAGACCCTTGATCATCTTTGTCACCCCTGCGCTGCACTCCTCCAGTAACTTAATGTCCTTTCAGATACGGACGCCAGAACTGCACGCAGTACCCAGGTGTGGTCTAACTAATGACCTATACAGTGCAGAATCTCCTCCCTCCTTGAGGATATACCCCTTGCAATACAACCCAGCATTTTGTTGGCCTTGCAGCTGCCTTCCTACACTGTGCCGAGTTGTTCATTGACCCTGTGATGAGCACACCCAGATCCTTCTCCTCTCTGTCTGGGTTAGCTGCACTCCCCTAGCTGGTAAGTCCTCCTTGGGTTCTTCATCCCAAAATGCATCACCTTGCACTTTTGGCATTAAAGCCCAGTTGCCAGGTGTCTGACCAGGTTTCAAGCTTTGCCAGATCATCCTGCAACCCCTGCCATCCCCTAGGTCATCCACCACAGCCAACCTTGGTATCATCAGCAAACAGACTGATCTTGCTCTTGATGTCCCATGATATGTCTGCAATGAATATCCCAAACAACACTGGTCCCAACACTGAGCCCTGTGGGACACCACTCGTCACTGCCCTTGGGTGTGAGAGCTCCCCACCCACCACCACCCTCTGTTGCCTTCCCTGCAGCCAGTTTCCTACCCATCTCACCAGCATTGCACCTGCCCCTGTGCCTACTAACTTCCTTCCCAGCCTTCCATGTGGCACTGAGTCGAATGCCTTACTGAAGTCCAGATACAGGACATCCACTGCATGTCCCCCGTCCAGTTGCCTAGTTACCCAGTCATAGAACCCGACCAGGTTGGTTTGGCAGGATCGGCCACGTATGAAGCCATGCTGTCTGCTGTCCTGTAGTCCTTTGGCCTCTAAGAGGCCACCAGCCTCTCCTTCAGGATAGTCTCCATTAGCTTACCCACGATGGATGTGAGGCTCACTGGTCTGTAGTTTCCTGGTTCATCCTTGGGCCACTCTTGTGAGGGGCACCACGAGCCATCCTCCAGTCCTGAGGTACACATCCCGAATGTAGTGAGGCATTAAATAGGGTTCGCAAAGGTCCTGCAAGGACCTCTGCTCAGCTTTCAGTACCCTGGGGTGGATGCCATCTGGGCCTGGTGCCTTGTCCACCCTCAGTGCCTTCAAACCCTCTCGAACTCTGTCCTCCATGATTTCCCATCTGTCACCACTTCCCCCTGTGTCTGCCATTTCACCCATCTTGGTGTCACCCCTCTTCTCTTTAGTAATACTGAGCAGAAGTATCATTTAGTGCTTCCGCCTTATCATACCCTGCTTCCACCCAACCCTCCTTCCTAACTCTTACTATGTGGTCCTTACAGCTCCTTTTCTCCCTGATGTACTTAAAGAAGTCCTTCTCCTCTTCTTAATGCCTTGTGCCAGCCTGAGTTCCGTAGATGCTTTGGCCCCTTACTGCCCTTGTCACCTCCTTCGATTCTGTCAAGTACTCCTCTGTCCTCCCCTCCCTGTTTTCTTGTATTTCCTAAAGGCAGCTCTTTTCTTCCTTACCTTTTCCATGACCTTCTTGCTCAACCAGCTCGGTTTCTTAGCTTTCAGCCTTCTTGCTCTGGGCTTTGCAGCAGGTTTTGGTTGCCTCCACTATCCCCAACTTTATGAGCTCCCCATCTCGGTTAGGTATCCATACTAGATTGAATTCTCGGCCAGGTACCCTTTACCACTTCCCCATCCCTCCCAAAGTCAGCCCTCCTGAAGTCCAGCACCTTGTGCCAGATCCACCTCTTCCCTGCCCATATCCAATGTGAGCCATACTGAGTGGTGGTCACTCCTCGACAGCGGTTCCTCCACTGTAAGTTCTCTCACAAAGTCCCCATTTGCCAGCACAAGGTCAAGGTATTCCCTAACCTGGTTGGTTCACTGACCATTTGCAGCAGGAAGCTGTCCTGGAAGGCATCCAGCACCTGCTCCTTCTGTTCCTGGTTGTTGGGGTGCTCCAGTCCACTTCTGGCATGTTGAGTCCCCACAATCACCACACTACCCTTCTCGCAGGTCCTCCTGATCTGTCCCGCTAGTTCCCTGTCTAACTCCTCCATCTGAGATGGTGGCCTGTACACCACTCCCATTCTAAGACTCCTATTCTTGGAATCCTGGATTTGCACCCAAAGTGACTCTTGTACTGCCCTCCCCTTCCTCCCTTACACGCTCAGTCCTTCTTCACATATAGTGCCACCCCCCTCCTTTCCCAGTCACCCTGTCCCTACGAAATAACCCTGTACCCTGGTACAGACAGGTCCCAGTCATTATATTGGGTGGCCCATGTTTCTGATGGCTGCAATGTCCACCTCTCCTCTGCCATGAGAACCTGCAACTCTGCAGTTTTCCTCCCAAGGCTCCTAGCATTAAGGGTAACCACCTTCCACTTTCCCTCCCCCCATCCTGCCCTCCTTTCCTAGCATCACCAATAGTACTTGCCATTTGTCCTTTTGTCACTGTTATGGGGGGTAAGCTCATATGGTTTCCCAACCTGTGGTCCCTGCATATCTCTTCCCCAACTGCCACCCCCCACTCCTAGTTTAAACTCCAAACTTCCTCTATATATTCTTCCATCCTCTGCTTCAACACTTTCTTTCCTTCCTCACTCAAGTGTAGTCTGTCCCTGGCATAGAGACTACTGTCCTCCCAGGTCCCTCCCCACCCCCCAACAGCCCATACCCTTTAGCACAACACCAGGTTCTTAGCCATCTGTTAAATTCTCTATTCTCAGCTTTCTTGTTGTGTTGCTTTGGCACCAGAAGTATCTCGGAAAAAGTTACTGATCTTCCTGCCCCCTCACATAATTGTGCTAGTTCCTCAAACCTCCTCTGGACTATATCTACTGTCTTGTCAGCCAGGTCATTTGTCCCAAGATGTATAATTAAATGAGGCTTGTCCCTACCCCTTCTAGCATATTTCAGAACAGACTGTCCCACCCTTTCCGCTGTCATTCCTGGCATGGCCTCCACCCAAATGCGACTATGCCTCTCCTGCTTGCTACCCCACCTAACTCCTCTTAGTATTGAGTCCCCCAGCACTAAGATTCCACCCCTCTTACTCCCTGCTTGCTTCCATTCATCTCCCTCCCTCATTTCCAGCTCCTCTTCTTCCTCCTGCACATTATTATGCCTTTACCCCTGTTGCAGTTCTCCAGCAGAACTTCCCCGCTCCAGTTTGGTCCAGGCATTTATCAATTACTCCTCTAATTTCATCACTTCCCTCCTCCACCTTCTTCCTCTCTAGCAGTGCAAAACTATTTTTGAAGATCCTTCACAAATGCCTGCCCTCTCTCTGCATAGTAACCTGTTCTCTCCTTCCACTCCATGACTTTTGCCACTTCTTCCCTCCCTCACAAGTCCCTATTGCCTCCTTCCATTTGACTTTTGTCTCCTGACCTGGTTTCCCGGCAATCGTTCTTCCTGTCCTGGGCCCTTTGTCTCTGCTTCCTTCTTCTGAGCCTCTCCTCACCACTGTTGGCTTAAATTGCCCTCCCTCATCTCCCCTTCCTCCTCCCTCCAGTATTGAGCTAAACCCACCCCAATCTGCCTTGCCTGTCTTAGTTCCTCCTGCAGACCCTCAATCTCCTTTCTAAGTTTTTCTATGTGGTTGCACACTAAACATCCTCCTACTCTCCAGGCAATGTTTAGAAAGATTGGTTGCACCGCAGTTGTTAGCCTACCACCCTACCCATTGCTGTCGTTGCCCATCAGCGACCCCTACCCTTCCAGATGCAGGATACCAAACACTCCCCAAGTCCCCACTCTCCCCTCTATCAGTGCAAAACATTCTTATGTCCCTTATCTCCTTTGTTGCACACGTTTAGATATGTTGAGCAACTGCTTTGTATATTCCTATCCACACTCAAAAATATTTTAAGTAGCCATTGCACACCTTCTTCAACTCCTACTCCCCTTTACCCAATGCAATAACTATGTGAAGTAGTAATAATGAAAGCCTAGATTTGCATTTACTTCCTTCCACTGAGAGAGCCGTCACCTCTTCACTTGCTGCAGTTCCTTTCCTGGATGTCTGCTTCTGTTATGACAGGTGCAAATCCTTTGCCTGTTTGAGGAAGTGATGTCAGAACCCCTAGTACAAAGGGAATAATTGACCAGGGGTGGGTGGGACCAGCCCAAGTCCTCTGGAAACAATCAGGTAGCTGAGGCCTCTAGTCAGACAATTAGCACCCTTTCCCCACTCAAAACTTTGCAGCTAGTGAAGCCAGCAACAATGAATAAATTCTACCCAAAGAAACAGGACACCAATTCAAATAGCTTCACCAACAATACATCAAAATAGGTTTGGAATTATAAGATATAGGTCTCCAATTCAAAGAAACAGACCAGTTAAATTACACCAATTATGTTTAAAAGAGAAGAAATAGGCCTCTACAAATGCAGCCTGCCACACCAGAAACCAAACAAATGAGCCCACTTTTAGCTACCAAAACAGGTTTCAAAATTCCAACAGCCCCAAACAATACCCTGCTAGCCCTTAGTAGTAAGAAAGAAAATAAACATTCTACCAAGTAGAATCCATGAAAACAATGTAAACAAGAAGCTACTGTACTGTAGATCTGATCCTGTCCCCTTCCAGTTCCTTCTGAGAAGCCAAAGCACTGACTCCACACCTGATTCAGCTCTGCCTCCCTGCTGAGTGAGACCTGGCCAGACAAATTAGCACCCTTCCCCCACTCAAAACTTTGCAGCTAGTGAAGCCAGCAGCAATGAATAAATTCTACCCAAAGAAACAGGACACCAATTCAAATAGCTTCACCAACAATACATCAAAATAGGTTTGGAATTATAAGATATAGGTCTCCAATTCAAAGAAACAGACCAGTTAAATTACACCAATTATGTTTAAAAGAGAAGAAATAGGCCTCTACAAATGCAGCCTGCCACACCGTGAACCAAACAAATGAGCCCACTTTTAGCTACCAAAACAGGTTTCAAAATTCCAACAGCCCCAAACAATACCCTGCTAGCCCCTTAGTAGTAAGAAAGAAAATAAACATTCTACCAAGTAGAATCCATGAAAAACAATGTAAAACAAGAAGCTACTGTACTGTAGATCTGATCCTGTCCCCCTTCCAGTTCCTTCTGAGAAGCCAAAGCCTCCTTCTGAGAAGCCAAAGCTGATAGGGACTGATAGGGACTTTCCACATGCACCTTGTTTTGCACATGTGCTAAATATTGTTGTGAGTCTGACAAATATGTACAGTTAAAATAAACACTTGACACTTGACATTTCCTCTGCTTTCCTAAATACACTGAACTTCTCTGCCATCTCCTCACTCACTGGTGGATGAATTTAAGTATAAGTGCATCAATTTAGACCCTGCATCAGATTTTTCCTTGCACATCTCAACCGTAAGCAGATCTGTTAATTTCAGACTTGGCCTGGCACACTGTCTCCACCACTTTCTTACTCTAAAAGCATATTTAACCATCTTCCAAGACATCCTTCTCCCCTGCCTACAGTATAGCTCACTGATCTTCACTAACACTCACAAATTCTTGCTACAGAAAAGGTTTGGTGCATACAACAACATCTGCCATTTTGCCCTGACCTTCTCCACATTACTATTCTTTGCTCTCTCTACTCTTCTCTGAGTTGGCTATAGACCTGTGCCTCTTGATACTATGTATTATGATGCATTCTCTTGAAGCTACTCAAAGCTGCTTCCCCAGCCACCCCAATCACTCTGTTAGATGATGCCTGCCCTGCCTACACACTCAGGTCCACAGATTCCACCTGCATCATCAGCCCAAAGTGTTCAACCAAAATGGGCAACTAGCCTTTCTCTTTGCTTGCCCCTAGGATATAGATCTCCCTCTCCACCAAGATTAACAGCTTTCCAACCCTGTCATCCTTTAGAATTACCCTGAAAGCTCATCTGATTTTATCTATGGCTTGTTACTGTATCTAGCTCTCAGTTCCTTAACTTTCCAATGCACGTTCATGTCTTCCATGCCTTCCTACACAAGTCTGCATTAATTTATGTTTTTTATTATATTTTGCTGATAACTTTTGCTTAATTGTTGTACCATATATTTATGTGCTTAATCACACTGAATTTTCTTATCCTATTTTGTATCTGAACAATACTTGGAATTTGTTAGGTGTTTGCTCTGTACTCACTGTGCCATGCCTGTAACATGGGCATCATAATTTGTCTTTGTATTTTGTTTCATTCAATAGTTGGAATTTGTTGTTCCTGTTCTGTACCCTCATGGGACATACCTAAAAATCAGCATTTAAATGTCTAGCATGCTTACACAGTTACTAAAAACCAAATAAATAAATACACTATAAGCAGAAGCACAAGGTCCCTCAGAACTGCTTAAAAGCCTTTTCTACAAGGTGGAACTCTGCCTAAAGTATTGTGAAGAGATTTCATGGGCCAGAAATCTGTGCTCTGTTCTCTGGAATTCGTTGATGTGGCCTCTGAGGGATATCTGTCAGAGGTGCAGTTGTGTGCTCCGAAAAAGCCTGTTGCACTTCTGTACCCATATGAACAAATGCTGATCAAGGTTGATATGGCTGTGGAGAGCTTTTAGGAGTAGCAAGAGCATTGAAAATAATATGTAATGCATTCACCACACAGGAGTCAGCCGTAACTAATACTGCAGCAATTACAGAACAGCTCATGCCTGAAACACGTGTATGTGCTGTTTGCCACAGAGTCAGCCATGCACTGGAAAAATTATATGCCCAGTAATGCAGAGAATAGGTGAACATACTATATTAGGATAACAGAACACAAGAATGTGCAAAGTACAATACCACCCCATATTAAATTTATTCAAGGTCAGGGAATGCATTGCTAGGTTTTTTTTGGCATTGAAAAAGTTTTACTTGGTCCACGGGGAGGAAATTTGGATGCAGCTTTACTTAATCAAGCCCTGAATACCATGACATCAGGGCAGAAAGGGGGTTAGGGTGCACTTGGATGGAAGTGAGGAGGTTAAGAAAATTTATTGTGGTACTGTACTCTATAAAGACCATGTTGAAAGAATGCAGCACATAAGGCAAGCAGAGAAACACCAGCTTGGCATAGATGCTGATTTCTTTGGTGCGGTCTTATACTGCAGCAAGTTAAATTGTGTCGGTATTCATTTTTGAGTGGGGGATTATAAGATATGTCAGATGGTTGTCAATTCCAACCCAACTTTTCTTCTTCCTTGATGAGAAAACTGCTGCTTTAAGAATATCGGCTGTATAGACCATTATGATCCATCATATTTTCAATTAACCCCAACTTTTTGCACCTTGTGTGTCACTGTCCCACATAGGAAAACTGCCCTTCTCACTCCCCTCTGAATGCAGACCAAACCACCTTTTTGTGTTCACAAATTTCTCCCCCAGTCTGCCACTTGCTTAGTGGCAGAGAATTTATGTACCATTTTTAATTTTGCATATCTATGCAGTCACATGCAGTGCCTACTGACATCCTTTGAAAGCTTCCCTCTATCAGGTTCTTCATATTTCCTCCAGTGTTTACATTTACTGCAGCAGTAAAGAGAATGTATTCACTACCAAAAATAAAACCAAATTTACTGGTGAGTTTTCTGTTTAGATATCACTGTTTCAAAACAGAAATACCTGGAAGGATCTAATAAATAATATCCACATTTTAATTTTTTAGTAGTTGCTACTGTCTTCTCCATGTAGAACAGCAGGCTGAGATGGGACATGTTTTCAGTCTAACCATACTCAGGGGTATTGACATGATTGAACATATGGATAGATTATCCAGCAGGACACAGTGTCATGCTCTAAAGGTCACAGGTGGTAAGTTTATGGTTAACATTAGGAAACATATTTTGTCCCACAGGGTGGTGACCTACCAATGGAGACTGTGGACATGAAGACAGTTGAGCAATCCCCAGTGTTGCCCATCCCTTAGCTTTTACCAGCAATGAATCCATCAGTGTGAGAACCCTTGTGCCATCCTTGCCCCATGCTGTAGTTATGTATGTGGATAAATAGAGGTCTTCAGCCTCTACTGCTGCCAGTCTGCCACCTTTCATCAGCACTAAATCTATCACAGTGCAGAAACACTGGACTGTCAGTTCTACACCGAATCTGTCCCTGTGGATTTGTAGAGGGCTTCAGTCTTTTATGTTTGCACTCAGTGCTCATGGATGTGGAGGAGTGGTCAGTGGCACTTCTAGTTCACTGGAGTCAGACCAGCAGCAGTGGAAGGATCTAGTACTCATTAAGAAGGGCAGAGGTGTTTCTGACACAATTTGCACAGGTTTGACAGCATTAAATCATGTATGTTTTGTGGAATGGCAGCACCACTGTATACCAAATATAAAGATGTATTCATCCTAGAGCGGTTGAGAGCATCTCATTAATCTGGTGGAATGCCTCTGTAATAGCAATCAATTTCCCAAATGTATTTTTGCTTTTTTGGTTCATTATGTTGGATTCCAAAAATTTTCTACTGAAACTGTGGATGTGGGCTCCACAGTTTGGTTAAGCTTTTCTGTGTAAGTGATTGTAATTCATTGGAAATGCCATTGTATGGTTTTAGTATTACCATGGTTTTGTAATGAAAGGAACTGCAGATTGGTATTCAGCATGCACTTTTTAATGACACTGCAGAAAGTGCCAGAATGGCATTTCACAGCCCTGAAAATGTGGTTTATGTAATCCATTAAGTTGAAGTTCAATGTTTGGTTATGATTCTCTGGTTTTGGCACATGCATTTGTGATTTTGAGTTCTGCTTTGTGAAAATGTGAGAAGAGTTACATAGTTTGTGAGGGAGAGACATTGAGAGATGGGTTTTACTTTTAATGATTAAAAACTTGCTTTAATGATGTCTGAGGATAGTATGAAGGCCAAGAGGGTACTGTCTACACCTTTTTCTCCTGATGAGATCAGCCTGCTGGTCACTGAAGGGACCAGATACGCCCAAAGTTCACTCTGTGAAAAGAAGCTCCCCTTTGTTAAAGGGAGCAGTTCTGGGAAGATGGTTGCAATGTTTTGTCACAGGGTGGGCAGAGAGAGGCCAAAACCACCTGGCAAAATAAGTGTCATTGTGATACTATACAGTGTTGGGAGTCTTAGATACTGGAAGCCCTAGGGGGTCTGGTGCCCATTCAAGGTCTTAATTGGCATCCTGGCCCTATTGGCAAATCCCACCAAACTACTGTAGATCTGTTTAATCAAATAAAACTGAAAAGTAATTTTGTTGATTCTGGGCATGTTCTGTCTGTCATATCACCTACTGTACATCCAGTTCAAAGGCATGAAGCTGTGCTACTTTAAGGCTCACAGTCCCATCCCCCTCTAACATTGTGGATAATTCTGGTGGTTGTCCATAGTACAGGACTGAAGGTGGCCCTTGCCATCAATTTTATAGTGGCAATTGTGTTGTTGTTTTTTTCATACCTTTCTTCCACTCACCATCTCCACACGTTACATGGTAGTGTGCATATATGAACCCTGAATGCTTACAGAAAATAAGCTATGGTTGAGCTACTTGTCTGGCCCTATGGTGTAGCTATGTTATCATGACAGCACGCCATTTGTCCATTCCTGGTCATCACTGTTGTGAGGCAATGCCTTTGAACGTCCCACAGACTGTTTAGAAACCTTGTCATGAATCTGTGAAATCAAGTCATCAGCATGACAACACAGTACGCTGTGACTGAGCCAGCAGGTACACTGTGGAATGTATCCCTCAAGCATTGATCCAGAAACAAATGATTTGATACCTTTTATTGGACCAACGTGGGTGTTACAAAAAAGAACAAAGTGCTCTAGCTTTGAACCTACCCAGTCCTTCTTCAGAAGCTTTATGGCAGTTATTTTGAAAATCCCACTCTATTAACACCAGATTATGTTGAAAATACAGAAATAATTCTCATTGGTTTAACATACACATTTAAAACATAACAGAAGATTATGTCAGAGAAGCTAATTAACACCAGTCTGCTTTTAACTGAGGAGCCTCAGAAGGGCAAAGGTTATTAAGAATTTTCAACAACCAGAGAGTTCTTCTCACATAAATTTTAAAATATCTCAGTATGCTAAGAAAGCATTCTAGTGATAAAAAAACCTTGGGCTAGCATTGTCTCTAATACATGCAAGATGAGGTTACAACTTACATTCTAAGTGTCCTGGTGTATTAAAGAACAGATAATGAGAGACAAAATCCCAAAATTAGGTATAACTGCAAGTTGAAAAGAGCCCCAAAGTAATTATACATATATATAAATGATGCATGATAGTATCACTTGTAAGTGTAAGTGCCAATTAAAAATACTTGTCAAGGACCCCCAAGAAAATGAGACCATGAGCCTGATAAGTGCAGATTTCAACATAGAGTCAGTGTATAACAAAAATGCACAGAATCAGTCTAAGGAATCTAAATGAAAACTTCCAAGGATGAAATCCTCCAGGCCCCCTCCTTTTTTCCTCTCTCTCTCTCTCTCTCTCTCTCTCTCCCTCCTTGGGAAAGATACTGTAACTAGTAGGAATGAGATATACTGTATGTGCAAGAGTCATAATACAGCATCATTCACACCAATATTAATCATTACCCAAAGGAATTACAACTTTTATGAACCCCCAAGTAAATGAGAAATGCATCTTAATATGAGCAGATTTAAAAATGTGACAGTGTGTAATCCAACCACTGACAACTAGTAGAAGGAAGTAAATGTACACTATACGTAAAAACTCAGTGTACTAGCCCCATAACAATTGTCCCATGCCATGCTCCCCCCACACAGACGTGTGTACACACACCACACCACACACACATACACACACACACACACATACACACCTGCACACCCCACACAACCAGAACACACAACAAATATAATAAACACACCCCACACATACCACACCACACCGTACACACAAACTAAAAAACACACACACACCTTACCCACAACACACAAAAACACAACACATGCAAAACACACACTTACATACATACATCAGTGCACACACACACACATACTCACCACAGTGTTAAGGTGAGAAGTCAACACGTAGATAACCATAAACTTACAAAATCAAAGGCCCGCTGAAGAACTAAAGTATTTATGTCCATCTTTTAAAGTAAAGGTCTGTGTAAGTGTAAGTGGAATGATGTGTCATGTAACCAACATCAATATTCAATCCATACACCACCATATTGAGAAGTAAAATAAGTCTAATTTCAGAAGCCCGTCTCTGTTGTGTAGTGTTGAAATGTCCTTTTAAGACCATCACAGACATATCTGAGATTAAGTGGCCATCCTGGGAGAAGTTCTGAGCTAATGGTTTCTCAGTCTTCTTGTGATTAATAGAATGTCTGTGTGAATTCATTCTAGTGCAGAGTTATTGGCTTGTCTCCCCCATATAACCTGTGCAAGGACATTGCTAGTATTGGATAAAATAGACCACATTACTTGATGTACATGTATAATTTCCTTGTATCCTGAATAGTCTGTTTTGTGATGTAACCACGCTGCCTGAAGTGGAAATGAGGTTACATGTCTTACATGTGCGTTGATGACAGGGTCGTGTACCATATGATGTCATGGTATTCTGTTCCAGTTCAAGTTGACTCCTAATAATCAGGTTGGCTAAATTAGGTGGTTGTTTAAAAGATAGTAGTGGTAGTTCTTGAAAAATACAATTATGGGTTTTATCCTCACTGATTATTGGATGGAGATCCTTAATAATCTTACGTAGAAGTTCAAGGTCAGGATGGTATGTGACTACTAAGGGTATTCTGTTCATAGTCATCCGTTCCTTATATTGCAGTAGTTGTTCTCTTGGGACCCGTGTTGCACGTTCCACTGCTCTTTCAATTTCCCTGGACTAGTGACCCTGCTCAATAAAGGTGTTTTTCAACATCGCCAGATGTGTATCTCAGTCTTCCTCATTTTAACAGAGGTGGTGATACCGAAGTACTTGACTATATGTGACAGATTTCTTTGTGTGGCTCAGGTGATTACTTTTCTTGTGTAAGTATCTCTGTGTGTCTGTTGGTTTCCTGTAAAGACAGATATGTAGGGTTCCATTCTTAATAGCGACAGTGGTATCCAGAAAATGTACACTGGTGGCAGAATATTCCAGGGAAAGCTTTATAGTTGGGTGGAGGTAATTAAGTTCCCGATGAAACTTTTTGAGTGTGTCAGTGCCATCGGTCCAAATTATAAATAAATCATCAATGTAACAGAAATAGGCATGTGGTTTATGTGTACAGTGCCTTAGAAAATCCTCCTCCAAATTTTCCATAAAAAGATTAGCATACTGTGGAGCAATCCTGGTTCCCATTGCTGTTCCCATAGTTTGAACATAATGTTTACCATTGAAGCTGAAGTTGTTATGTGTCAGAATGAATTCAGTGAGTTTACCCACAACTCCGGGGTCAATGTTGGGGTCCAATTTTTTGTCATGCAGGTATCTGAGGTAGGCTGAAATGCCATCTGTGTGTGGAATATTAGTGTAGAGGGAGGTTACATCCATCGTGGCTAAAAGGGTATCAGGTGGTAAGTCCTTAAAACCAGAAAGATTATGCAGGAAGTGAGTAGTGTCCTTGATGTAACTATCCCTTTGTATAACCAGCGGTTTGAAAATAGCTTCTACAAACCCTGATATCCCCTCTGTCAGAGTACCATTACCAGAGACTATGGGTCTACCAGGATTACCAGGTTTATGTA
Source organism: Neoceratodus forsteri (assembly GCA_016271365.2). Lineage (NCBI taxonomy): Eukaryota > Metazoa > Chordata > Ceratodontiformes > Ceratodontidae > Neoceratodus > Neoceratodus forsteri. The sequence goes on along the minus strand of CM028135.1, from coordinate 846,043,596 downwards.
TTTTAGGAAGCATGTAGAATGTCCCTGGGTTAGGTTCACTGGGGTTGAGGGCCATTAGTTTGTCTTGGACATGGTTTGAAAATGTTTTAACTAACTCCTGTAGTTCTCTTTTATATTCTGTATTTGGGTCACTTCCCAATACTTTGTAGTAAGTAAGGTCACTTAGCTGCCTGTTGTCTTCCTTAATGTAATCTTCCCGATTCAATATCACCACTGCAGAGCCTTTAGCAGCTTTTTTATGACAATATTATGGTTTGATTTTAGTGTTTGTATGGCCCTCCATTCCAGTGGAAAGAGGTTGTAACGGGCCTGTTTCTGCCTATTAAGAATCTCACCAGTAACTCTCTGGTGAAAGCTATGAATATATGTGTCCAGTTTTTCATTATGGCCACTTGATGGGGTAAACTCATACAGTTTCTTTTTCTTATCCATAATATTTTTACTGTCTGTGATTTCTTCTCTGCCATGAAAAAATTCCCTCAAACACTGTAATTTTGAGATGGTACTCCACTTAGTGTTAATGCACGATTAACAAAATGACAATAAACATATAAAAATAAAAATGGATTAGAGAGTTTAAATGTCTAGTATGATATGAACTTTGGATTGCTGAATGGGTAAAGGAGAAAAAGGGGGAATGTAATAGAAAGAATCAAGTTTCAATGGGGGATCAACAGGACTGAGTGCCAGGAATCATTCAAGCTGATATACCATTAACAAGGCAACTGAGATTGAGTGATTAAATATAAAGCGACTCAATCTCGGCACCTGTGTTGTGGACTATCCTAAAAGCATAGTGACAGGAAAGGGCAGGGTGAAAGCATGACGACAGGATACCGGAAGGCATCTGTGAGGTACTTGGTGGGTGGCAAGAGAGGAAGCTGATGAGCCAGCCTAGTGGCATGGTGTTTAGGGAGGTTGGCTTTGGTGGGGAGGGTGCAGGGTTTGGGGATGGGGTGAAGCATAATGTGTTTGTGATTTTCATTGCCTGTTTATTTTTTCCTTGCATCCTGGTTCTCCTCCCTCCCCGACATGCACCCCCCCCGGAGTTAGTTATTTCAGTTAGGGAGATTGTGGGGAGCAAACTCCCCCTTAAGAAACAAGTAAGTATGTTTTCTCGCTCTGAATGTACATCGCCGTTTTTGTTTTCAGCAATGTACATTCACCATAAAGGCGATCGCCCATTGGTGATTACCGTTATCACACAGAACCACTCAAGTTGGGTGAGAACTCAACTACCAGAGGGCACAATCTGAAGCAGAAATGGGTAATTTCAAGAGGGATATAAGGAAGTACTATACTCTACAGAGAGAGGATGGAGGACAAGTGGAACTGCTTGACCATGTAGGTGATGTATGCTGGGCCAGTGATCAGATTTAAGGGGATCAGCACAGATGTAAGGGATAGGTGGTCAAATCAGCAGGCATTGTAATAGAAAGGAAAAATGGGCACTGGCCAGTCTGCCAGTAGGGCACCAACCCAAGCCTTGACCTGCACCAAGTGTAGCAAATCAAGGTAAGGATCTAGGACAGACTAAAAGGACCATTGTTTGTTTTATGTGTGCAACTTTCTATTTTCTATATACAATCAATGCTTGTCATGATTCATTTGTGAAACATCCACTGGTGAGCATAGTCATAATGCAGTATGTTGTACAGGTGAGAGTATAAGTGATTTTTGGATTAGTGAGAAAAAATCATTCCTCCACTTGGTGAAATATTCTTTCAAAGTAATCTTTTCTTTTGTGTCAATCAACAGTTGTTCAAAGTGAGAATGATGGTAGGATTGTTTGGAATTATTAAATTACCAGCATAGTTGAGGAGGTTAGGAATTTGCCAGTATATACAGCAAGGCAAAGTTCCCATCTTTGTGACTTCTAAATATAGCAAAGGTCTTCTTTTTTATTTCTTTAATTAAAAAAAAAAACTCCCCCACCTTCATGCTGCATAAAATCATCCCCACCCATATCACCAGTTCGCAAACATGTATCAATCCCACACCTACCCTCATAGCTACCCCTCCCTCCTCCCATCAATGTCCCAGTGTAGTTGCTTTAATTATGTGGCTGTCTCCTATAATAAAAAAATTCTTTCCCCCACCGCAATGGAGAGTAATCACATTCCCAACCCCACCACCTGGATCCTCAGTTACAGTAACTGTATAAAACACCCCCCAACCCCCGCGCACCCTCCTCCCCCCTTACCTAATTATAAATGGATATGCTGGACAGACAGACCTTTAAAAATTAAAACCATCTGCTGCAGCCTGTGACCAGCCATTATCACTGATTCATTCACAATGAATGAATTGGTGATAATGTGTTAGTAATAACAGCTGATTGACTGGCCACACCGAACACCTCTACCGTAGTGAAGCCCCTATGGTGGAGGTGTCCAGGAAGGGCCTAAAGACCCACCTCTTTAATCTTGCTTATCCTGCAGATGCATTGTAAACAGTATCTGATATATTTAAGTGATAACATTCACCGAGTTTTGTGAAGTATAGCAAGCAATAACTGGCTTCTGTGGATGATTAAATGCAGAGGCGAAGCCAAAGCATTTAATCTCCACAGACGCCAGTTATTGCAAGTATACATCACAAAACTGAATGTTATTACTATTATACCACTAGAATGTGTGGCAGAACTGTATTTTTCAGTAGAAATTATGGAGCGCACGTAATATGTCTTCCTTGTATCTGTGACTCGTAATGCTGTGGGGGCAAGTAAGAAGCTTGTTTATTAGTAAGTGATGCTTTTCCACTTCTCTGTGTCAAAACAGTAATACTGGACACTTACTGATATATATTTTATATATATATATATATTATTTAAAAGTTGGTCCCGTGGAAAACCAAGCAGTACAATCCTTTTTATTTTCTTATGCCAAATTGAATCCGTGATTGCGGACATGCACATTACTCAAGCTGGTAATGCGCATGTCCAGAATCACGGTTTCAGTTTCACAATAGGAAAAAAAGGGTTGTAGCACTTGATTTTCCATTGGACCAACTTGCATATAATATATGTAGCAGTAAGTGTCCAATATTACTATTTTGAGAGATACAAGCACAAAAGTATCACTTACTAATAAACAAGCATCTTACTTGCTCCCACGGCAGTATGGGTCACAGATGCAGAGTGCACATATTGTGTGCAGTGCGAGTTAAATTTGCTGTGTGGTGAAATTTTTTTTATTAGTGAATAGAAATAAGGGGGAGATTGTAGGTATTACAGATGTAGTATTAGACAGTTTGTGTCAGTATTTGCAAATTAGTTAGGTAGGATGATATTGTTTGTCAAAGGCATTCACTGTGTGTAGGACTGTGACTGGAGAGGAATGGAAGGGATTATGGATAAATGACTGTGGGTGAGGCTACATGTGAATAAACTACTCTGAGAAGGAGAATATACTATTGTAGGTGTGGCCATAGGTGAATAAACTACTGTGGGTATGTTGGTAATAGTTTGTGGGAGAATAACTTATAGCTTCCCTGTGTTCTGATTGGCTGAGAGTAGATACCTGTGGTATAATTAATTTTATATGATTATTTTGCTGATTATTTACATTGTGATTTTATTATCCTGTCTATCCTGTTAACTGTCTACTACTGTATGGTGCCCAGAGTCCCTTTGATTGGGTGCTTAGCTAAATAAATTTTACTTACTTAGTTTTACCACTCATCTGTTACTACCAGCACATCATCACCAGTTCATTCACTGTAAACGATAAGCAATGACGGCTGGTTGCCCCTGCAGGGTAGGGTTTTTTTGTGTTGCAGGTCTCTCAGTGAAGTGCATCTTTCTTTCTTTGGGTGATGAGGGGAGAGGATAGTGTTGGGTGACACTGTGAGGAGTGGTCTGGGGGTTGGGAATGTGATGATTCATTACTTGGGTAGGGAAGGAATTTTTTTGTTATGAGAGTCACATAATTAAAGCAACTTTGCTAGGAAACTGAAGGGGAGTGAGGTTGGGTGCTATAAGGGTTGGTGTGTGTGGGTGACAGATGGTGATGTGGGAGAGGGATGGTTTTATGCAACATGAGGGTAGGGCATTTTTGTTTAATTAAAAGAAATTAAAAAAACTGCTCATAGTGGCACTTTGATGGTGAAGGTGCCACTACACATATTTTTAATGCGCTAGTAATTACCATCTTCTTTTAAATAAAATATTTGTGCAGTGAAACAAGCGTGCTTTCACTGTTGCTTTTCAAACTGCTACTAAAAAAGAATTGAATAGAATTCTGTTCTTGAGATGTCTGAAACTGCCAACTACTTAGAAGCCCAATGTAGTTCAATGAGAAACAAAAGATAGTTTTCTCTTTTATTTATTATAATGCATGACATCGTTTTTAGCCAGTCAGAATTGTGTATTTCTAAACTTTCCTGATACTCTTAAAAACATAAAAACGTGCCTCAAAGACATAGTTCTAAAATTCTGATGTTGGCTTACTTCACTTCTCATAAAAGGGATTCTCTAATATTCTGCAAAGTAAAGCATTTTGAAAGGTTCTTTAACATAATTTATGATATAATTATTTGTACAGTTCCAGTAACTCTTTGGGTTATAAGAGTTCCTTCTCAAGTCCTTTCTGTGCCAGAACTGTTCAGCTTTGCTTCACAGTTCTCTCACCCAAAGAACGAAAGAATGCAGTCTTATAACCAAGAGACCCAGTAACTGTATGTACAAACATATTTATGAAATAGGTACCTTTTTCAGCAACAACTTTGCCTTTTATATATTTGCACTATGTGGTTCATATGTACGATTTTACAATTTTTTTAAACAGTAACAGGCGTCTTTTTTCCCCAAGTAAAATCTGGTTAGGAATAAAGCATCACCTATTAAATTAGAAAAGATCACAGGTTTTAAAAAAATTACATTTCTATTAAATCTGTAGTATTTTAGTGGAAGAAATTAGTACTTATCTATAAAGATCTGAAAACAATTTACAATTTCCCATTGAAATACACTACCAACCTTGCCAGTAAAGATTTCCTGACTTCATAATACAGTGGCATTAGCATATGCTTCCCATAATGCTTTGCATTATTGGGGTATGTGCAATTATGTTTTCTTTAAAATGTGGCTGTATGGGCAAAATCTTTGCCTCAGTTCATTTTCTCTGGGGTTCTTTTGTAGTTCTCTATCTACACTTTAGGCTCCCCATGACCCAAACAAATAAGATCACCTTAAGGGTGGAAGACTCCCTCTTCCTGGGCTGAGATTACAGATATGGCATACTGATGAATCTAAATGAGGATGAAACATATTTCTGCTGTTCTCAGCCTCTGCTTATTGCATTGTGAGGTCATCTGGCACTATGCAATTCTGTTTAAAGTTGAGTCAGTCCAAATTATTTCTTGGGAATTTGCATATGCTTCCCATAATGCTTTGCATTATCGGGGTATGTGCAATTGTGTTTTATTCATATTACAGGAATTCAGTTGGAATCTTTTTGTACTAGTAGTTTGCAAAATAAAAATAAAAATGACAAGACGGTAAATAAATAAAAGCAAACAAAATGATTAATGAAGCATCTCAAGGTCTCAAACCTTTGATCTTTAAGATATACATCTTTACTATGCACATATTTGTTAAAAACTTTGCATGCATCTACTGTAGCTGGTGGAAATGGTAGTTTACTCACCTAATAGAGGTGATTGTGTTAGTGCACATGCTATGTCACTCCAGTTCCTTATAGACTGGGTTATGTCCACCTGATAGATTGATAATCAGGCTAATTGCAGTGGGAGGAAATAATTATTTAGGCCAGTTTTAAGGGAGATTGTGTAAATATCTGTAGCACTGCACAAAAGCCTCACTTCATCTACTCCGCAGAGCAACTATTGGAGTTGCATCTCTTTGGGGGGGCTCCCTTGTACACTGCCTGTGACAGTGATTGATCACCTTTGGAGCTAGGGGTCCTCTGGGGTCACTGTTCAAAATGTAGTTGGGCTCCTAGGGTGGAGGGGGTAATAGGATCAGGAATGTGGAGTCAATGAGATTCCTGGGGAATAAGTCTCATCAGGCAAGGGATCCCAATGCCTTGTTCCTGTTTTGGGCCCCTGAGATTTTTTGGTCAACAGGTAGCTGATGGAACAGCCAACTATGCTTCTCCCCTCAGGACAGTTCTTTATAATATCAGATCATTAAGAAATAAAATGGCTGTCATTGAGGCTTTCATAGTGAATTCCTTGGCTGATCTGATACGTATCATAAAGATCTGGTTGGGGAGATGATTCTGGCCATGTGCTTGAGGTGTTCATTCTACAGGTTATTCCGTGGTGCATTGTCCTTGGTGGGACTGCAGGGGTGGTGGTAGTAGCCATCTGTTTTAGGTCTGCATTTGGAGTGATGGCATGCCCTACATGGGTGATTAGATTATTTGAATGTGCTGCAGTGACAAGTGATCTGGGTACAAGTTGTAAGATGTTTCTCATATACCAGCTTTTGAGATATGGGAGTGAATTCTTTCAAGAACTAGAGATTTTCATGATTGACCTGGTAGTGGAGGTGCCGAGACTCCTTGTTTTGGGAGACTTGAATGCTTGGCTCAGTGAAGAAACTTCTCTGTTTGGAATGTAGTTCCTTCAAATGATGATGTTACTGGACTTTGTACAAGCAGTTGCCTCCAGTACTCAACAGCACAGCCACATCTTTGACCTGGTTTTCTGATTGGGTCTTGACATTAGTAATGTGAAGGTTGACTCAGCCATTTGGTCAGATAATCATGCCATGCAATTTCTTTGTGGGGTCTTTATTTTACATAGATACATAGATACATAGACAGTGTCGGCAGATAAGGGCCTATGGCCCACCTAGTCTGCCCATTTGAGCTTGTAAGTTCAGTTTGTTTTCCTAGAAGTCTGTTTCCCCTTACCCCTGCCCTCTAGAATTCCTTTATGTCTAGCCCATGCATTCTTAAATCCCGTGATTGTTTCAGCCCCCACCACTTCCTCTGGCAGGGTGTTCCACTTGTCCACCACCCATTCTGTGAAGAAATTCTTTCTCATGTTTCCTCTGAATCGTCTCCCTCCAACTTCATCCCATGCCCTAGTCCTGAAACATCTTTTTCGCTAAAAATAGTGTTTTCCTGCACCCTGTTCCTCCCTGTAAGATACTTGTATGTCTCTATCATATCCCTCCTCTCCTCTCTCCTCCAGGGAGTACATGTTCAGTTCCTTCAACCTGTCTTCATAGGACTTGTGATGCAACCCATGCACCATCTTTGTTGCCCTCCTCTGAACCTTCTCTACCCTGTCTATGTCCTTACGTAGGTATGGTCTCCAGAACTGTACACTGTACTCCAGGTGGGGTCTCACTAGTGTCTTGTATAGCGGAATTATGACCTCCCTTTTCCTGCTGGTGATGCCCCTGCCTATACATCCCAGCATCCTTTTGCTTTACCTGATGCCTTGTCACACTGTTTCCCTCACTTTGAGGTCATCAGAGATGACAACCCCAAGATCCCTTTCCTGCTTGTGCATGCTATATCCCTCACCCCCTAACTGATATATTGTGCCAGGTTTTTGTGCCCATATGCATTATCTTGCACTTCTTTGCATTGAATTTCAACTGCCAAACCCTTGACCATTCTTCAAGTTTCTGCAGGTCCTTCTCATTCTGTCTACACCCTCTGGTGTGTCTACTCTGTTACAGAGCTTTGTGTCATCAGTGAACAGTGAAATTCTGCCTTCTAGATCCTGTGCAATGTCACTGATGAAGATGTTGAATAGGACCGGTCCCAGCACTGATCCCTGTGGTACCCCACTGGTTACTCTTCCTCTGTGGAGTGACAGCCATTTACCACCACCTTCTGTGTCCTGCCACCCAGCCAGTTACCTACCCACCACACTACTGTCCTGCCCACACCCATATTCCCCAGTTTGTGTAATAGTCTTCTATGTGGCACAGTGTCAAAGGCCTTGCTGAAGTCCAGATAGGCCATGTCCACTGCCCTCCCCTGATCCACCTCCCTAGTCACCCAGTCAAAAAATTCAATGAGGTTGGTCTGACATGACCTCCCCCTGGTGAAACCATGCTGCCTTGGGTCCTGTAGTCCATTGACAACCAGATGTTTCAATCTCTCCTTCAGTAGTGCTTCCATGATCTTTCCCACTACCGAGGTGAGGCTGACTGGTCTGTAGTTCCCTGCTTCCTCTTTGTTCCCACTTTGTATAAGGGGACTACATCTGCTGTCCTCCAGTCTTTGGGTACCTCCCTGTTTCCAGTGATTGGCTGAACAGGATAGCCAGAGGTTCAGCCACCACCTCTCTTAGTTCTTTAAGGACCCTGGGTGCACCCATCTGGCCCCATTGCTTTATCAGCTCTTATTACTTCCAGTTCCTTCAGGACCCTTTCTCGTGTAAAGGGACTTGTGTCCATTTCTGCACCATTCTCACCCCTTGTACTCCCTTCAGACCCATTACCCCCCTCTTCCTTAGTAAAGACTGAGCAGAAATACCTGTTTAATATGTCAGCTTTATTGTTGTCATCCTCCACGCGGCTCCCATCCTCCCCCTTCAGTCTCACTATCCCTCCCTTTGTCTTTCTTTTTTCACTTATGTACCTGTAAAAGGTTTTGTCCCCTTTACCCACTGATTTTGCAATGTGTTCTTCTGTCTGAGCTTTGGCTTCCTTACTGACTTCCCTGCCTCCCTTTGTTTCTCCTGTACTTCTCCCTATCCCTTCTGCCTGTGTCTTTTGTATTGCCTGAATGCAATTTTTTGGCTTTCACTTTCTTTGCTACCTCTTTGGAAAACCATAATGGTCTCTCTTCCTTTTCCTCTTGCTAACCTGCTTAATGCATAATTTGCTGTTTTTATAATCCCATTTTAAATACTGCCCACTGTTCCTCAACCCTGATTCCTGTCCCATTCCCTTAATGCCTCTTTCAAGTATCTCCCATTTTCCCAAAGTCTGCCCCCTAAAATCCAGGATACGTGTTTTTGTGTGGTTTGGTTCTGCTCTTTCTGTGATTTCAAACCACAATGACTGGTGGTCACTGTTTCCCAGGTGCTCCCCACTGTTACCCCCATCACACTGTCCTGTTTGTGGAGCACAAGGTCCAGTATTGCTCTGCCAGTTGGTTCCATGACCAGTTGCTTGAGGAAGGCACCCTCGAAGGACTCCAGGATAAATCTGTTCTAGTTGATGCTGCTGCTGGGATGCTCCAGTCCACATCTGGTATATTGAAGTCTCCAACCAGTACTACCCACTCTTGTCTGCCATCCTTTGGATGGCTAGCATCAGCTCCCTATCTGTTTCTTCCTCCTGGGCTGGTGGTCTATAGACCACACCTGTGTGGATGGCTGGCCCCATTTTCCTTTCCAGCTTAACCCACAGTATCTCTCCCCCATTTTGTTCCTCCTGGATCTGTGTGGCCCTTATGTCATTTTTCACATACAGTGCCACTCCTCCTCCCTTCCTGCCTGCTCTGTCTCTTCTGAATATGTTGTAGCCAGGTATGGCCATCTCCCAGTCATGGTTATCATTACACCAGGTTTCAGTGATTTAACTCATACTATACTAAGGTTTATACTAAGGTCATTTCGGGGAGCTAGAAGACCGAAACCCATAATGCTCCCATACTAAACCAGTGAAAAATAGATCAGTTTGTAACCAGAATTGATCAATGCATCTAATCAGTATTAAATATATTCTTTGTTTCACTAATAACCACATGAAGTGGCAATTTATTCCATGGGCCAGTTACCCTAATAGTATAAAATATTTCCTGTTATTGCGATTAAATGATTTCTGAATCAACTGTAATGGATGTCCTCTAAACTCATAGGAATGATCCTTAAATTCTAGACCCATTTCACACATAAGATATGGATCTTTAATAATATCAAACAAAATCAAAAGAGCACCTCTAAGGCAACAAGTTGATAGTGACTGACGCTTTAAAGAATCGATACGTTCACAATATGGTACTTTTTCAAAACCTGATTTTTTTTGTGAATTTCCTCTGAACACCCTCCAATAGTTGACATTATGATTTTTTATATGGATTCCAAAGCTGAGAGGCATATTCCAAGTGTGGCCTTATGTAAGCTGTAAATAAAGCGAGCAAGACTTTCTGATCTCTAGATTTAATGTTTCAATAAACAGAGCAAATAACCTTATTAGATCTATTTATGATATCATGTATAAGTTTATTGTATGATAAATCATCAGAAATCAGGAATCCCAAATCCCTTTCATCTGATGTTTGGACCAATGTTGTGCCACCCAGAATATATTGATTATATAAATTAGTAGACCCCAAGTGCATGACTTTATACTTTGATGTATTCAGTTTCATACCCCATGTATTTACCCACTCAGTAATATGATTTAAGTCTTTCTGAATAACTTGTACATCAAATACTGATGTGAAGGCACCTCCAATTTTAATGTCATCTGCATATTTAATATTAAAGGATGAACATTCCTTAGTTAAGTCAGAAATAAATATTTGAAAGAGACAAGACCCTAAAACAGTTCCTTGTGGCACACCACTGGAGATGAAACAGCTATCTGATTTTGTTCCGTTAATGATAACTTGTTGAGTCCTGAAGCATAACCAATTTAATATCCATTTTATCAAAAAAGAATTGATATTCAGTTTACAAAGTTTTTGGAATAAGGTCCAATGTGGCATAACATCAAATGCCTTACTAATGTCTATAAATTATGATATCACAAGGAATCTATGAGAGAACTGATATTTTCATAGAAACACATCATATTGGTGATGCAGCTACAACCCCTTCTAAACCCATGTTGCTCAGAATCACAGACATTTAAAACGGGTTCAATCATATCCTTTATTATACTCTCAGAAATCTTGCAAACTGGAGATGTAAGACATATAGGACGATAATTTTCCCACCTATTTTTTGGTCCTTTTTGATGTATAGGAACAACAAAAGCATCCTTCCAATCATGTGGGACATAATTTGCAGCAAGGAAAAAATCAAACATAATTTTCAAGGGTTCTGCCAAAATGCCTGCCAATAAAAATAACAGGTGGCCAGGTATGTTGTCAGGACCTGAACTATATTTTCCCTTTTGTTTTAACAACATTTTATGAATTATATCTTTAGAAAAACTGATGGGTGTATCACTGAAAGAATTGGATAGGGTCAATACTGAATTATCATTTAGTGTATCAGTAAAATCTTTACAAAACTGAGTGTTAAGTAGGTCAGCCATTATCTTAGAAGCATACACAATAGTATTATTGTTATCCAGTAATGGGCCAACTTGGCATTTAGGTTTTTTTAAAGAATTTATATAAGAAAAAAATTCCTTATTGTTAGTTTTGTTTGCATTACATGCTAATTTATGTTCTCAAATATATTTTACTTTTCTTATCAATATTTTTACATTTTTTTGAATCTCTTTATAAGAATTCCAGTTTGTTAATGATTTATTTTTTAAGAAAGCATTATGGACAAATTGTGCAATACAATCTGTCTTCAGCTCAGAAGAGCCTTTTCTCAAGAATCATGTGAGGAGTTTGCTCTGTTCTTTTCAGATAAGGTTGCCACAATCAGGTCTGATATCCGTTTGACTCTTGCTAATGGGAGTTGTGATGGTCAGCAGGAGATGTCGGACACCCAGTTTATGTGGTCTGACTTCAGCCTTCCCACAATCAATGACATTGTGATTATCATCCAATCATTGCATCCGACCAACTGTGATTTGGATCCAGGCCCCACACATCTCTTAGTGGGCTGTGTGGATAAAATTGGCCCCGTCCTTACTGAGATAGTCTGGAGGTCCTTGGAGAGGGGGATTTTTCCGAATCCTCTAAAAGAGGCTGTGGTTCATCCCCTTCTTAAGAAGTCCTCCTTGGACCTGGACTGTCTGGCAAATTACAGGCCTGTCTCTAACTTACCCTTCGTGGGTAAAGTTATTGAGAAGGTGGTCGTGTTGCAGTTGGATGATCATTTGACCAGCCACAATGTCTATGATTCTCTCCAGTCCAGATTTAGGAAAAGGCATAGTACCGAGACAGCTCTTGTCCGGGTACTAAATGACCTCCTAATAGCGAGGGATCGAAGGACTTATTCCATCTTGGTCCTTCTTGATCTCTCTGCAGCATTTGACACTGTGAACCATGGTGTGCTATTGGAATGTTTGTGGTTTATCTGTGGGCTGTCTGGTACAGTCCTCAGTTGGTTTTGATCTTTCCTCGAGAGTAGGACTCAGAGGGTGGTGTCTGGGATTTTTTCCTCGGCATCATTCCCCCTATCCTGTGGATTACCGCAGGGCTCCATTTTGGCACCCATGTTGTTTGTGGTGTACATGCTGCTGTTAGGAGTGGTTATTAGGTGGCACAGTCTCAGTTTTCACTGCTATGCAGATGATACTCAGCTGTACATGTCCTTTGTGCCCGGCCAAGATGTTGCCTTTTAGGTCTTTAACAACTGTCTTGCCGAAATCCAGGACTGGATGAATGTGAGTTGGCTGCGGTTGAACCCAGATAAAATTGAGGTGTTGGTCATGGACCAGGGTCGCCGGGAGGCGGGTTTGTTGGTTGAATCACCCTTGGGTTTATGGCTTGGGGGTGTCCAGCTAACTACCTCAGACCGGGTGCGGAACCTGTGCGTTGTGTTTGATGACTATTTGACATTTAAATCTCAGGTGTTGGCAGTTGTCAAAACCTCTTTTTACCATCTGAGTAACATCACCCGGGTGAAGCACCAGGTTCCTCCAGATGATCTTCCTACTTTGGTCCATGCTTTCGTTACCTCCCGCCTTGACTACTGCAATGCCCTTTACCTTGAGCTACCGGTGGTTGAGATTTGCCACTTGTAGCTAGTGCAGAATGCAGCAGCCAGGCTATTGACTGGTTCTTCTAGGTCCAGTCATATAAAGCCTGTGCTTCATGGACTGCACTGGCTGCCAATTCACTGGTGAATCACCTTCAAGGTCGGTTTGCTGACCTATAAGGCCCTGCACGATTAGGGACCTGCTTACCTAAAAGATCTCCTTTGTCCCTACTGTTCCTCCTGCTCTCTATGATCCACTGATGAGGGATTGCTAGAGATTCCCATGGTTCATTTAAAAACTTCAGGGGCCAGATCTTTTAGCTTTATGGCCCCAACCCTGTGGAATTCTCTACCTCATCAGGTGCGAGATTGCCCGACTGTCCAAAGCTTTAAAGAGGCTTTAAAAACATATCTTTTTAGCCAAGCATGTAATGTATTTTGAATGCTGCTGTTTAGCTTAATTTTAATATTGTTTTAATTATTTATTGTTTTATCATGTATTGTACAGGCGCCTTGGTTTCAGAAAGGCGCCTTATATAAATAAAGATTGAATTTAATACTTTCTTTGCTTTTTTTTATTAGTTTTTTAATGGTTTGATTCATCCATTTTGGTGCTTTTTTTTGATTTGGGATTTTTTTTTACACGGAATATACTGATCTCTTAAGTGATAAATAATCTTCTTAAAGGATTCCCAACAATGCTGTGGGGAAGATTGTGATAAAACTGATTCCCAGTTTAGTTCCTTAACATCTTGTCTAATGCCAATTAAATCAGCTTAGTCATGTAGATATATGACTGTTGTATTCGGATTATAGAAAAAGTCTTTTTTAATACTAAACATACTGTTGTAAAGATGGTCGGCTACTGCTCTTTTTGTAATCTGGACCTCAAAGCATCCTGGCAGTCCTGGACATCTTCAGCATGGAGATGGCTTGTGTGATAGGAGCCGAGGTGGCTATGGAAGCTTATAATATGGCTCTTATAGTGCTATTTGACTCCCTAGCACCTCTCTGTGTCTGGCCCTTGATTTCTCAATATAGGTCACCCTGGTTTGATGGTGACCTGCAGAAGTTGAAGACAAAGGGGTGAAGGTTGGAGCATTGTTGGTGGAGGTTCTGGTCAAGAAAGAACACATTGGCACTGCGTGTTCATTATGATGAGTATCAGTGCCAATCACTCTAAAAAAGTCATCACTCCTGTCATGTGTAGCTGCTGCTGGAAATTGACCTGCTCAGCTCTTCAGCACTGTGGAAAGACTATTAAACCCAGTCTATCTGCAGCTCTGTATAGTTTTTTATGACTGATAAATCTGATGAGTTTAATCAATTCTTTCAGGACAAGGCATCTTTCATTCATGCTGTGATATCCCCATGTGGTCTGTCATGGGCCAGCAGGGTCTAGTTTTTGATGGGAACTGTCACTCTCGGTGTACATGACAGGAGTTTGAGCCAGTGTTATCAGATGATGTCAGCAGGGTAGTTTCTGTTCTGCAGCCTACCTGCTGTTTACTGGATCATGGGCTGACCTGGCTTTGTTTAAAGTGCTGGGGTACGCTCTGTCTGATTTTTGTGGCGATTGTTGGGTGTTCACTTAGGGAGGAGATTTTTCCTGCCACCTTGCAAAAGGCAGCGGTGAGGCCCCTCCTTAAAAAAACATGCTCGGACCCCGGAAGATCTTGCAAACTACAGACCTGTCTCAAACCTTCCCTTTGTTGGAAAGTTGATTGAGAAGTTGGCGGTGATGCAGCTAGAACAACACCTGGAGAATTGTGACATCTATGAGCCATTCCAGGCCAGTTTCCAGCAATGTCATAGTACAGAAACAGACTTAGTCAAGGTGCACCATGATCTCCTCCTGGCTAGGGATAGCAGGTATTGTTTCATCCTTGTCATGCTTGATCTATGGGAGGACTTGGTCTGAAGTTCAATGTCGGGAATAGCTCCTCCCACAACCTTTACTTAAGCCACCCACTAACACACCTTCCTTGCTTAGGGAGTGTTTTTGTCCACCACCATCCCCTCCTCCTCTTTCTTCGGTGCTCTTCCCACCATTGCTCATGGGCCTTCTATTCCCTACAAATTACTACCTACATGCCTACTACTCAAGGGTGGGAATAGAGTAAAGCCATAAAAAGTACTACAAGCTACACAGGCACTAAATACTCTATTGCTATTCCACAAACATTGAATTGTTGGTGTTTGATATGTCAGACCATTAAATGCTATTAGCCCATTTGAGGCATCATGTAGGACTCACAGGTACAGTGTTGCAGTAGTTTGAGTCCTACATATCTGGCAGGGTGCAGCAGGTGGCATTCTGCTCTTCTATCTCTAACACTGCTGCACTCTGCTGTGGTATGCCTTGTGGTCAGTTCTGGCTCTCTTGTTGTTCACCATGTTCATGATGCTGTTGAGAGAGATCATTACACACAACAGTTTGGGTTTTCATTGCAATGCTGATGATACCCAGATATATGTGTCTTGTGGGTCTGACAATGATATGGTTGCCCTGGAATTGATGGAGTGCCTTGGGGAAATTCAGGATTGGATGGCAGTCAGCTGGCTCAGTCTGAACTCACTGAAGACTAAGGCGTTATTAATAGAGCCTGGTTGGTATGTGTTGGCAATGATGAGTAGAAGTGCAGCCCTTCATTTCTTGGATGGTTTAAAGCTCGCTGTAGATAGGATGAGGAATTTGGGGGTCATTGTAGATTCTAAACTGTCTTTAGACTGTCAGATGTCAACTGTTGTTTGCAATGGCTTTTACCATCTCCAGAATATCTCACAGATAAAACCCTTTCTGGAATCAGCAGATCTGGTGACTCTGCTGCTTGTCCTGGTTATGTGTTTATTAGACTACTGCAACACTCTTTACCTTGGGTTATCCATGAGGCTGTTGTGTAGCTTGTAGCTGGTCCAGGATGATGCAACCTGGCTGGTAGTGGGACCTCATGGTTCAAGCATATCACACTGAATCACTGTATTCTGCACTATTTTCTGGTGTGGTGGCACATCAACTTTAAGGTTTGTTTGTGAATATACAAGACCCCACCAGGTGTGGGTCTAGGTTACCTGAAAGATCTCCTGACTCTTTACACTCCTTGTCATGCCTCTATGGTCAGTGGATGTGAGTCTCCTTCTTATTTCTAGATCCCATTTGAAATCCTTGGATGATAAAGCATTTGGCTTTGCTGAAAAGATTTTGTGGAACGCCCTTCCCCAGCAAGTGAGACTCACCAATCCTGAGAATTTTTAAATCACATCTGAAGATGCATTTATTTTTGCTGTGCTTTGCATCGTGATGCTGACACATAATTTTGTGTTATTATTTTAATTGTTAGATTTTTACAAATTATTTGATTTGTTTGACTGTGAGGAACCCAGAACCCTAGGGAATGGGCACCATACAAACAAAATTGCCTTTCCATGCCCTTGCCTTTACAGATGCACATGTGACCTAGGATCAAATTTCAACCAATACCTTGCTGTCAAAGGATACTCTAGGAGGCACTGTTGTTTCCAGTCTATGGTAACTAGTGAAAATATAGATGGTTATCCTAGTGGTCACTGTGCATATCACTGCAGCTGATGCATAGCTTCTTTCTGCTCACAAAGGGGCTATAATCTGTTAGAGTGAGCCTTGATGCCTTCTAATGGTAGCTTGTTGAGTTGCTTATATGCTTCTTGTATTGTTCTTTTTACCCAAGTGGCTATGGTGGATTTAGTTTCCTTCATGTTCTTGTTATGTTTTTGTGTAAGCACAAACAACTTTTCTGTTTTTCAAAATAATTTTTTTCTCTCTAAGTAGGTCACTAGGGCACATTTTTTGTCTAGAGTGGAAAGCACTTTCTCCCTGTCATTGCCATGTTTAGTGTGAAGGGTGGAAAGCTCTTCTGGCTGATATAAATGGAATGTCGAGGATACCTCGGGTATGAATGCAGGAACTGTCATCAGAACCACACCATCCTGTGTGAATTGTAGTAAGGGCTCCTTACATGATAGTGCTCCTGGTTTCCTTATTCTGCTTGCTGAGCATATTGCCAAAAAGAATAATGTCTTAAGTCCCATACAGCACAAGTCAATGTCTTCAGTGGTTCATATTTGCATTTTGTGAGTGCATTTTGTACTAGGGTGAGGTCCCATGATGCTACTACTACCTTCATACATGGCTTTATGTTACTGGTGGCCTTTATAAACATGAGTACATCTGGATGAGTGGCTGGTGTACAGTCTCCTATTAAGCTCAGTGCTGCTTCTATTGCTCATATCTACACTGTCAGAGATGTTTGTGAGATGCCCTTGCCTCAGCCTTGTTGCAGGTATAACAGAACACTGGGAATGGAGACTGAGTCCAGTGTGATATTGTTTGCTCCATGCCATTTTGCAAAAATTCTCCCCTGTTTGTGATATGTAGATGTTGCAGAGGAACTTCCAAACTGTAACATTGTAGATATGAGTGCTTTGTTGGACCCAGCTTCCAACAGTCTCTTTCTTTCAGGAGCCAGGCTGTATGTAACTGCTTGTGTGGGCTGGGATGTGTGATCAGAGCTTGTACCTGAATGTTTTCCCTGAAAGGAAGATGCCACTTGTCTAGGGCAATCACCACCACTGTGGGAAACCTAGACCTCCATGGCCAGTATGAGGTTATCAGTATAATTAGTCTTCTGGACTGCCTGCAATTTCTGAGGACCTGTGGGATTAGAAGAAATTATGGGAGCACATATGCCCTTTTGTGCAACCACAATAGTCATAACATGTTGATGCCCATTCGCTGTGGTTCCTTGAACCTTGAGAAGAACTTGTCCAGTTGGGTGTTCTTATTGATTGCCATCAGGTCCATAGCTGTTGGATCCAATCTTCTCTGTATCATTTGAAATAGTTATAAATGCAGCCACCATTCACCTGGGTGTTATTTGTTACCTGCTTAGCCAGTCTGCTGTGATGTTTTATTTCCTGGGTAACAGAATGGTAGTCACTGTGCATAATGTAGATTCTGTTGTTCCCAAGGCATGGTCTTCCTCGCCTCCTGGAGAAGGGCTGTGCAGTGAGTCACACTTTGTTTAAATATATAGGCTACTGTGACCCAGTTGTCTGATCTGGTTAGAAGAAGAAGAATACTCAGTATTTATATAGTACTTTGCATACTCAGTGTATTTCAAAGTGCTTTACAAGCAATGCTAGACTGATAGTGAAGTGACTGAATGTGTAGTGGTGGCCATATCACACATCAGCACCATCACACAGCCTGGACAATTGCATGATCTGATTTATGGGAAGGGGAATGTTGGCCAGGACACAGGGAATGTCCCCTACTCTTTGCAAAGAGTGTCCTGGGCTCCTTTATTTCCACCTGGAGACCCACCAAGACAGCACCAGGATGGGTAGAAGGGACCTCTGTTCAACTTCTCATCCAAAGGACAGCACACCTCAGCAGTACAACACCCCTGAATACTGCACTTGGATGCCAGCGTTTAAGGAATGAGTCCAGTCCTGGTGTTGGATGAGAGCCCATGACCTTCTGGTTCAGAGGCGGATGTGCTGCCAACTGAGCCTCACTGATTAGCACTGATGTTCTCATTATCTGTGCTTTGAAGGCCATTAATGGATTGAATACCACTCTCACTTCTCATACTTTTATAGACATGGTCAAGTCTGATCTAGCCCACTTTTTTGTGCTGCCCTGTGATCCATTGATGCACCCATTCTAATAGGCTGGCATCCATGTCTATGACTGCATCATATGTAATTTCTAGTGCCATGCCTTTCGTGAAACTGTCTTGCTTTGTCCCCCACTGGAGGGACCTGGTGACTCTGGTGGTTATCTCCACTCTAGTATGTAAATTATCCTCAGTTAGTGTACTTTACTGAACTGACAGCATCTGCAGAGGGCAAATGCTACTTGTACCAGTGTTGCCAACTGTTGGGTGTTTAGCTGGGGAGTTAACCTGGACATGTTGTCTCACCTCTCTTGAGATGGGCATACCATATCCTTTAGTATGTCTGTTTCTTCCTCAAGATATTCTGTATTCTGTGATGGAGGTAGCAAGCTTTTTGCTTCATTCACTACCCAACCATGTGCAGTCAGTGAGTGTAGAACCTCTCTCATGTCTCTGCCTGTGCTTGTGACCGTGTTTTTATCATTCAGTCATCCAGGTAAGGACGTATGTAACTTCCTTCTCTCTGAGATTTGCTGAGATCATCACTGACTCATTTGTGAATACTCTTTGTGCAGAAGCGAGGTCAAATGGTAATGCCTGGTACTGGAAGTGTTGTCCTAGTACAGCAAAGCCAACCATGACACAACACAGTAATTTTGAATAAATTACATGGCCCAAAATACTGCAGTAAAAAGGTTTTAATTGCCACTGAATTACACTGTTTCCTGCAATGCACTGCAGCATTTTGTGATATACTGCAGCATTACTGTGCTGCATCCTGGCTGGCACCAATGTATATGGAACCTTAGGTACTTGAAATGAGTGGGCTACATAAGTCCATCTAGGTAAGCATCACTGAGATTGATGGATGTGAGGAAGTCAGCTTGGCATATGGATTTTAATGTTGACCATATTGTCTCCATTTTGAATTTCTGTGTTTGTTCACGTTGATTCAGAAATCTGAGGTCTAGTACTGGTCTTAGGTCTCCAGTCTTTTTGGTACCATGGAGATGATGGTGTGTAGAGTCTTCTTCCTTTCTGTTGTTCTGGGACTGGTTGGATTTCCCAGTTTGTGATCAGTTTGTCCAGTATTTCAGCTACTTATTTGGGGATTGCCTTTTTTAAGATTTGGGGGATAGGATCATTCTGTCCCTTATTGGTTTCTCTTTGAATTTTGTGGCATAATCCTGAAATATTACTTCCCATATCAAGCAGTCTGTGGTGGTGTCCCACCAAGTTTTTTTGAATAAGGCCAACTGGCCTCCCACTAGTGTCTGGTGCAGTTGGTTTGAGATTTGTGTTTTGATGGATACTGAGACACAGTTATTGTTGTGCCTGTCTGCTATTTCTGCTTCTGCTGTTATTAAATCTGCCTCTTCCTGAGTGGTCTTTATTTTTGAACTTGTAAGAGTTGTTCCAGCTTCTTGTCTGTTGAGTCTTTCAGGGCATCTGTCCCTTCTGTGTGCAGCATAGTCTTTCTACTTGGTGCCACTGTCTGTGGGTCCACTGAGGATGTGGTGCACTACAGTTTCAGTTTGTCTTTCTGGATTGGGTGCATCCATTTCAGTAAGAGTCACTCTGAATGCATGCTGGACATGCAGATTCCCCTTCCTTTGTTCTCACTTCCTCTATGGTAGGACATATGGGAAAGAAATCTGCCTAATTTTGTTTGGTGTGGATCATGGGGTCAAACTTTCTCTCAGGACAAGGTGGCAGAAGACCTAACCCCATAATCTTCTTGATGGACTTCATGAGTTCTGGTACAGAAGCAAAGGAGCATAATATCAAAGCAAGAAAAGATTCTTCTAGGATCGTCAGTTCCTGTTTTCCACCTGATCCATGTTCTGAATAGTGCTGTGTGGAGTGTGGAATTCCACTGGTGAAATTATTACAGAATGACCATCCTGCCAGTGGAATTTTGACAAAGAATTTCAATGGTTCTTCTACGGAATTCTCCCTGTTGTGATCTGTGTAATATTCTGCAGAACAGCATTTTTTCCATGGAAAATGATTCTGAAGCCATTTACTTACTTTGGTTAATACTTTGGTCTTAAAACAGTGGAAGACCAAGACCCATGAGTGCTGTCCCCACTACTCAGTTATGGTAACCAATATTACTTCCTGAATAAGATTATCCAAATTTGTCTTCAAAATGGCCAGGTCTGGTGCATTAACTAAATCCCCAGTCAGCTGGTTCCTTAATCTTATAGATCTTGATACAAAAACTTATTTTCTGAGTTAAGTTCTAGGTACAGTGTCTATCAATTGGTGCTTATGTCCCCTCATGTCATACTTATGGTCTTTGTAAACCAAACCTAGTTCTCTCACCAGTACAGAATGTCCAGTATTTTGTACTAAAGCAGCATGTCACCTCGATTCTTATTTGTGTTAAGGACCATAGGTCTAAGTCCTCTAGTGTTTCCTCATATGGCTTGCTTCTACAATGAGGAATGAGTTTGATGAACTTCCTTTAAGATTTCTCAGTCATATTTACATCTTTTTTTAGATATGGGCTCCATAGCTGTGAGCAGTAATCCATATGTGGCCTAATGTAGGTTTTGTACAATGGTAGGAGAACCTATTCTGATCTAGAGAAGAAAGACTTGTGTATAACTAAATTATTTGATGACAAAAGCCTCCTATGAGGCTGCACTACAGAACTACTGCATATGTCTACTGTAACCTAGCTATCACCCTGTATAGGTATTTGTTTCACTGCTGTAAAACTGTTATTTGACTGAGCACTATATTGCTCAATGCCCTACGATGCTGTACTGCCTCCTGTGGATGTATGGTTGTTGTCTTTCTGTAATTGGATTGCTATGTCACAAAGTTACTGTAATCACCTGTTATGTAACTGCACCTTTGTCTGTCTGTGTATTTTACCTCTTCTTTCTGACGTGGAGCCTTTGGAAATGAGTCCTTGACTCAAAGGGTTGTAATTCTGATGTGATTATAAATAAAAAATAAATAAATAAAGCTGATTAAATGAATAGTTTTATTTGCCACTATCCTATATTAGGCACTATTTTTAAGGTCATTGCTCACATAAATACCCTGGTCCTTCTTTGTGTTAACAACTTTCAATTTGGTCCCATGGATGCAGTGCTCCAGAGAAATGTTATTTCTGCTAAAGTGCAGAAAACATAAGGAATATGCAATAGAAATGAGTGGAATAAATGATTTATCTGCACAAGAGCAGTTTGACCTTGGGTAACCTCATGAGACGTGTAAGCCATGAGTGAGGTGTCCGAGGTCAAACTGCTCAAGAGCAGATAAATTGTTTATTCCACTAATTTCCATTGCATATTCAATTTATGCAATAGGAATGAAATTTAAAGAAACGTTTCTTTTTTCAACAATTTTTCTTTAAGTTGTGTGTTTTTTAAAACAAAATAAGTAGGATTATTTTTTGCTGTAGTATCTTTGCTGAGTCACAGGTGGTTGCAACAGACAACAACATCATTTATGGGGAAGCGTGATGCATCTGATCATACAATTGGCTGTTAGTTGCAGGTAGGGGGTGCTGGACAGTTTTAAAAAAATGGCTGTTCTTATTCTTAGTTGACGAGTAAGCCCTGTTGCTGCTACTGAATAATATACAGCGGTTCTTTTCCTGTGATTTTAAAATATAAGGCTTTATTTAATTGTCTGGTTGCTCCTGTCATTTTGTGTAGAATAGGAACACTGAGGAGTGAGGTGGAAGAGATTGAGCAGACAAGAAAACGATTGGAGAGAACACCAGCAGTTGGAGAACAAGCAGAGTTTGTGTATGAGAAACAAGTTTAGTTAAAAAAAAAAGTTATTGCTTTTTTCATTCCAGGAGTGCAAAGTTAGAGTGACTTAGCACAGTAGGTGGTAAGAGGGAGAGAGCAGAACAGGACTAGAGTGGAGTGACAGAGGGAGATGAGGTAGAACCGTGAACAGCGGGAGACTGGAAAGGACAGAGAGAGAGAGAGAGAGAGCGGCTGGTGGCTTGGGGGTGTAAGCATGAACGCTGCCTGAAGTTCAAAAACAGGAATGTGAACTCAAGTGTTTTTTTTAAACTATGGAATAAAAACGTGTGGTCTTTTTAAATGAATTTGGACTTCTGTATGGTGACTGCCTGTCGGGGAAACTGGAGCGAGAGATCTGCAGAGCATGATATTGAGAGCTGGCAGTCTGGAGATTGTGGGGGGGGGGCAAACAAACAAACAAACAAAAAACAGGAGAAACAGGAAGGGGAAGTAAATTATAAAGCTTAATGTTTTAGCAGTGTTAATAAGTTTGTGAGACTATGACAGGCTTCTGTTATGTAAGTGTGTGTTTGTGATACAGTGGCTGTTTTTGCCTGTAGATCACAGTGGGGGAAATAGTTTTTGCAAGCGTCTGGGGTGGTTCTTGATTGACAGCCTACGTTTATCCCACATGTGTGGGATACATTTTGGGTGCTGAGATTTATCCCACATATGTGGAGATCAATGGATTT
This sequence comes from Neoceratodus forsteri, assembly GCA_016271365.2. Lineage (NCBI taxonomy): Eukaryota > Metazoa > Chordata > Ceratodontiformes > Ceratodontidae > Neoceratodus > Neoceratodus forsteri. The sequence continues at coordinate 846,020,703 of CM028135.1, read as the reverse complement.
ATGTAATGGATTTTGGCTCCACATCTATTGCATAAATCGAGATCCATGAAATAAAACTCTGCAGAAATGTTGCAGAAAAACCCATTCCACATTTTTCTCCCACAGAATTCTGCCATTCTCTTTCCAATGAAATTAGATGGAATTTCAAAATAATTTTGAAAATTCTGCAAAATTTCATTTCACCAGAATTTGAAAATTCCACATAGCACTACTGTAGTTCTGAACCTCCCCCTGGATTAGGATCCCTATCCTGATCCAGTGCTGGGCTGTCTGGATCCTCTGGTGAGCATGGGGCTGCTTGAGGAGCTGCACTGGTGTCAGCTGGGGTGGGGGAGGGGCTTTGTTTGACATCTGTGTGATGGGTCAGGCACTTTGGAGTTAGACACAGCCTCCCGATGCTCCATCTTTAACATGAATGTCTGCTGGCTTTCCATCAACTGCAGTGGCTGGCTTGCTGGATAGCTAGCATGAAGGCTGTGGGGTTTATGTGCCATTGTTGCTTGTTGGATGTCCCTTTTTCCATGGAGTAAGCTTCAAGCAATGATGAATGTTCATTTAATGTCTCAGATTCCTCTATCTCACACGCCTGGCATAATGAGCCAGTCTTGTGAGGTAGGAATGGGACATTACAGTTTGGGCACTTCTTGTTCTTGGCCATCTGTTACAAAAAGAAGAGGGAGATATGTGTGGCATGGTCAATATAGTGTCCTAGGCAATGTGATAAAATCTTGTACCTCAGGTATTAGTCAGATGCCCCTCTGTTAGTGCATATTAAGACTGATCAGAGTGCTAAATATATACTGTATATAAACATTGTGACACTTTTTTTCTTGGGTATCATATCAGTACATGGTAAAAGCCAGAATAAACATGGCTGCCTAGTTGGATCCATCATTTGGGAAATCTAAAATGACCTCCAGAAAGGACATCATTTTGTTACCTCCATGGCTTGTCCTGGCCCTATGGTATTGCTCTTAGACTAAGAAATCTCAATGATAATCAAGTCCCGTCATATGATACTGTATTTTGCATTATGAAGACTACAGTAAGTATCACTTTGTGCCCTCTAGGATGACCTGGTTGGTCAGACCTGGAAATTAGCTACCCCCGGAAGTCCTGTGCTGTGCATATGCCTTGCACACATGTGTAGATAGGCTTCCTATTGGCTAATTAGTATGCTGCCTCACCTGATATGGCCACCATGAGGTAAGTGGCTAACACACATGTGCAAATGTGCTGTGTTGTGCGTAAGTGGTTTACATGTTTTGCATGCATCTGGTATCCTAGGTTAAAATGGCTGGCCACTGGGCAACATAGTGCTCATGCCTGCATGAATGCATTGCATGGCACATCACTGCTGGCATGCTTAGCATGTAGCTGGAGCTTCTACAAATGTGCATGTGCAGTGCACTGCTGTATGGCAGATACAGTCAGTAAGAGCCATAGGGATGTGAATAGAGCTCAGGAGCTAACCCAAAAAATGACATTGAGCAGTGTGTCATAGTCTCCAGAGGTAAGATGGCACTATATGTAGTTGGCCCAGCACTCAGACATGTGAGCATGGCTGACCAGTTCTGCTCCTAAGTAATAATATGGCAGGAGCAAAAACTGAAGATCTTTAATGGTCCTCCAGCCATATTGGCATTTTCCTAGGGCACTGCAGTCCTCTTAGCATCCCCTTGTCCTGCTGCAAAGTGCACAGGCACACATGGTGGTGAGCAGAACATAGCATGGTGATCCAACTCCCATTACAGTACAGAGCATACTGTTCTTAAACATCTGCCCAGCCTTTTTCAGACTCTGCTGCTTGCAGACACTGATTGAGGGCCAGCTGGCATGAAAGTATTCTCATATGGTCCCTTCTCCATATCAGATGTCTCATTGAACCAGGGGAACAACTTCTGCTCCTGGTGACTGTGCACATGCTCCACTGCAGCCCATTATGCAGGAGCAGCAGGAGCGCTGATGCCATAGTCACTCCTGCTCATGAGGGGGAGTGGCTAACATGAGAATATATGCAGCATGAATATAGGTGCCAGATTCAAAATCTATGCTGTGTACATGCTTACAAAGCATCATACTCTCTGTGCATAATGTGATAAATATGGAAAGATTAGTACATAGAGAATATCCTTTTCAGATGACCATGATGCTGTGGCCAGCTAGAGTGTAGAAGAAGAAGATGACAAAGAAGAATCAGCATTTATATAGCTCTCTTCATACACACTATATCCCAAAACATGTTAGTTTTGGAACCCACTTATGAGGGAGCAATCTTAGACTTCGTACTCTCAAATGGGGGCAGTGAGAGGATCTCAGATCTAGAAGTGGGTTGGCATCTGAGAACAAGTGACCATCAAACAGTGTGGTTCATGTTAAACTCTGCTACAGAGTCAAGCCATACAAAAGTGAGGGTACTGGACTTCAGGAGGGCTGACTTTGGCAAGATGGGAGAGTGCCTCAGAAAAGCACTAGCAAATAGGCTAGAAGTAGGGGTGGAGCAACAATGGAGAATCATCAAAACTGCCATCACAGAGGCAACACGCCTTTGTGTGAAGCAAATAAACAAATCAAACGAAAGAAAAAGCCACTATGGTTCTCAAAAGAGGTGGCTGGGAAAGTCAGGGAGAAAAAGATAGCATTCCGGAAGTATAAGGAAACACAGAAGGAGCAGGACAGAGAACTGTGCCAGTTAAGGAAGAAGGAAGCAGGGAGGGAAGTCAGAATAGCAAAGGCACAAACTGAGGAAAAGATAGCCAACTCGGTTAAGAAGGGGGATAAAACATTTTATAGGCACGTCAGAGAGCATAGAAAGTCAAAGGGAGGGATAGTGAGGCTGAATAGAATGAAAGGTGGGTGGGCAGAGGGGAACAGTGAAAAGCAGGGATACTGAACGAATATTTCTGCTCAGTATTCGAAAAAGAGGAGGGGAAGTGCCTAATCCAATTAACAGAAGCACTCTTGATAGGGGGGTTGATCCCAGTACTTTCACAGAAGAAAGGGTTCTGAAAGAACTCCTAAAACTGAAGGAGGACAAAGCAATGGGCCTGATGAAATTCAACCCAGAATTCTAAAAGAATTAAGGAGGAACTAGTGAAACCACTGGCTACTCTTTTTAATAAATCATGGGAGGATGGTGTGGTACTGAGGACTGGAGGAAGCGGACGTGATTCTCCTTCACAAAAGTGGGACCAAGACAGAGGCAGGAAACTACAGACCTGTCAGTTTGACCTCTGTGGTAGGGAAAGTGATGGAATCACTTCTGAAGGAAAGAATTGTTGAGTACCTAGAGGCCAGTGGGGCACAGGACCCAAGGCAGCATGGGGTCACAGTGGGAAGGTCATGTCAGATGAATCTAATAGATTTCTTTGACTGGGTGACCAAAGTAGTAGACCAGGGAGGGGCTATGGGCATGGCCTACCTAGACTTTAGCAAGGCATTTGACACAGTCACACACAAAGATTAATAGTCAATTAACCAGCCTTGGAGTGGGTCCCAGGGGTAGCCTGGGTATAACATTGGCTGGACAACAGGACACAGAAGGTAATTGTAAATGGAGTCCACTCTGAAAAGAGGGGTTACTAGTGGGCACCGCAGGGTTCAGTACTGGGTCCAGCCCTTAATGTCTTTTATAAGCCACATTGCAGAGGGACTGGAAGGAAAAGTATGCCTCTTTGCAGATGACACAAAGATCTGCAACAGGGTTGAGACACAAGTAGGCATGGAAAGGATGAGAAGGGACTTGGCAAGGTTGGAGGAATGGTCAGAAGTATGGCAGCTAGGATTCAATGCAAAGAAGTGCAAAATAATGCACCTGGGAAACAAGAACCCAGTGGAAGATTACACAATGGAGGGGGGAGTAGTAACAACAACAAAAAAAGAAAGGGACCGGTGGGGTAATCATATCAGATGACATTAAGGTTAACTGGCAATGTGAGAAGGCAGTAGGGAGGGCTGGGAGTATAATGGGATGCTTAGAGAGAGGCATCACCAGCAGAAAACAGGAAGTTGTTATCCCTTTGTACAGACAGTTGGTGAGACCCCATCTGGAGTACTGCGTCCAGTTCTGGAGACCCCATCTCCACAAGGACATAGACAGGATAGAGGTAGTCCAGAGGAGGACAACTAAAATGGATCATGGTCTGCAAGAGAAGCCGTATGAGGAGAGAATAAAGGAGCTTAATATGTATACCCTTGAGGAAAGAAGGGAGAGGGGGGACATGATAGAAACTTTTAAGTACCTCAGTTGAATCAACAAGGTCCAAGAGGGTAGCATCTTTCAGAAAAAGTGATGTGCAAGAAAAAGGGGATACAATTTAAAGATGGGGGGGTGGTTCAGGGGCAATGTGAGGAAGTATTTTTTCACAGAGAGGGTAGTGGATGCATGGAACAGCCTTCCTGAGGAGGTTGTGGGGTTTAAAACTGTTGGAGAATTCAAGAATGCATGGGACAGACATAAGGCAATTTTTGTAGGGGGTTTCTTTGTTATTTGCTGTAGGAAGTCTTTGACCACCACCTACTCCCAATTCATAACCCCAATCAGCACAAAAAAATATTTTTGCTGTTCCAAAGAAACGTTTATAAACAAAAGTGCTGAGCCATTGAAAAGGAACAAGTACAATACAAATAAGAAGCTAATATACAAAACTAGCTATTGTCATGTGTGGATCTGCCACGCCCATAAAAAATGTTTATATCAGCAGCACTGATGCGCTTCTGTGTCTGAGAAGGTGGTGGTGCTAGATGGCTGCTGGAAAATGGCACTGTTACTGATGATTGCAGCATATATTTTATTTCCCCATCTGCCTCTTCAGGGTTTTTTGTAGTTCAGCCAATGTTTTACCCAGGCTACCACCTTGGGACCCACTCCCAGGCTGGTTAATTTGACTACTAATCTTTTCTGTGGGACTGTTAAATGCCTTGCTAAAGTCTAGGTAGGCCATGTCCACAGCCCCTCCCTGGTCTACTACTTTGGTCACCCAGACAAAGAAATCAATTAGATTAATCTGACATGACCTTCCCGCGGTGAACCCATGCTGCCTTGGGTCCTGTGCCCCACAGGCCTCTAGGTTCTCAACAATTCTTTCCTTCAGAAGTGATTCCATCACTTTCCCTACCACAGAGGTCAAACTTGACAGGTCTGTAGTTTTCTGCCTCTGTCTTGGTCCCACTTTTGTGAAGGAGAATCACATCTGTCTTCTTCCAGTCCTCAGGTACCACGCCATCCTCCCATGATTTGTTAAAAAGCGTAGTCAGTGGTGTCACTAGTTCTCTGCTTAATTCTTTTAGAATTCTGGGGTGAATTCCATCTGGCCCCATTGCTTTGTCCACCTTCAGTTTTAGGAGTTCTTTCAGAACCCTTTCTTCTGTGAAATGACTGGGATCAACCCCCCTCTCCAGAGTGCTTCTGTTAATTGGATTAGGCGCCCCCCACTTCTTCTTTTGTGAATACTGAACAGAAGTATTCATTCAGTATCCCTGCTTTATCACTGTCACTCTCTGCCCACCCACCATCCATTCTATTCAGCCTCACTATCCCTCCCTTTGTCTTTTTATGCTCCCTGATATACCTATAAAAGGTTTTATCCCTCTTCTTAACCGAGTTACCTATCTTTTCCTCAGTTTGTGCCTTTACTATTCTGACTGCCCTCCCTGCTTCCTTCTGCCTTAACTGGTACAGTTCTCTGTCCTGCTCCTTCTGTGTTTCGTTATACTTCCTAAATGCTATCTTTTTCTCCCTAACCTTCACCGCCACCTCTTTTGAGAACCATAGTGGCTTTTTCTTTCATTTTGATTTGTTTATTTGCTTCACACAAAGACTTGTTGCCTCTGTGATGGCAGTTTTGATATTTGCCCATTGTTGCTCTACCCCTCCTTCTAGTCTGTTTTCTAGTGCTTTTCTAAGGCACTCTCCCATCTTGCCAAAGTCAGCCCTCCTGAAGTCCAGAACCCTCACTTTTGTATGGCTTGACTTTGTAGCAGAGTTTATCATGAATCACACTGTTTGGTGGTCACTTGTTCTCAAATGGCTATCCACTTCTAGATCTGAGATCCTCTCACTGTCCCCATTTGAGAGTATGAGGTCTAAGATTGCTCCCTCATGAGTGGGTTCCAAAACTTGCTCTTTGAGGCATGCCACCTGAAGGGTATCAAGAATGACCCTGCTTTTGAATGTGGCTGCCACAAAGGTACTCCTGTTAACATATGGCATGTTAAGGTCCCCCATCAACAGTATCTCCCCTTTCTCTGCCATCCTAAGTATGCCTTCTATCATATCCTTGTCCATTCTCTCCCTGACATGGAGGGTTTATATACAACCCCTATGCTGATTGTGGTGCCATTTTAGTCTCTAGGTGACCCACAGTGCCTCTCTCCTCCCTGTTTACTCTTTGTTCAGTTGCTTTATCCCTTCCCTTACATAGAGAGCTACTCCCCTCCTTCTGCCTCCTGCCTCTCCTGTAGGTTGTGTACCCTGGTATGTTAACATCCCAGTCATGGTTCTCTGTGTACCATGTTTCTGTGACTGCTACAATATCTAGGCATCCCTCTTCCATCAAGGCCACCAGTTCAGGGAGCTTGTTGCCCAGACTATGGGTGTTGGTACTCATTTCCCTCCATATCTTAATGGCCTTTCCCCTTTTTGCCCCATCCCTGTCATTATTGCATTTGTCACTTTCTCCATTTACGCCCGTGCTTCTCCCTATTGACATCTCTATGTTGGTGTCTACCTCACTTAGTACCCTGATATTTTTGGGGAGCTAGATTTCCTGCTCCTTTCCAGTGCCCCCTTGGCTAGTTTAAATACTTGTCAATTAAGTATTTAAACCTATCACCTAGGATCCTGGTTCCCCTCCTGGACAGATGCAGACCATCATGCCAGTATAGACCTGCATCCCTCCAGGTGGACCCCCAGTCTCAATGAAGCCAAATCCCTGATCTCTGCACCAGTTTTTCAACCACTGATTAAATCCCATGGTGTGGAGCACCCTAACCTCACCTGTGCCATAGACAGGCAGCACCTCCAAGAAGGTTACAGAGTAAAAAGATTTACTGGAGAATAATGAGTCTGACTAGAAGAGAATGACAAGCAGGACTTACAAATGACTGCTGTGACTTAGGCAGTTGCTCTTCTGTGGATGTGGTACCACCATGGAGGGAGATGCGAATGACTGAGACTTGAAAAGGCAATTTAACTGTTAAGGCTTTGCCCAGAATAGTTTTTTGGGGATCTTTACATATTGGTAGGTAACTGTGAAATACAAGTGTAAAATAACACAGACATCAGGAATAGGTGACAGCAGCACACGAACATACGAACATAGGAACATATGAAATTTGCCAGCAGATAAAGGCATAGAGGTCTATCAAGTCTGCTCAAATGTGCACCTAGCCCCCCTTATTCTGCAGCTGCCCCTCCCTTCCACCCTTCCTCACCATTGACCCTCCCTCTTGTCCTGTCCCATCCCCTTTTGAAACAGTCCACTGTTCTACTGGATATCACTTCTGCAGATAATGCATTCCACCTAGCTACCACCTTCTCTGTAAAAACGTGTCTCCTCATCTCCCTCCTAAACCTTCCTCCCACCAGTCTCATATAATGACCCCTGGTGTCCCTCCCCTCTCCTCCCCTCCCCTACTTTGACCAGCCCCTCTGTACCTGTCTTGTTTATTCCTTTCATGTACTTAAAGGTTTCAATCATGTCCCCTCTGTCCCTTCTCTCCTCCAGTGAGTACATGTTCAACTCCCTCAGCCTCCTCTGATATGATAAGTCCCCCAGCCCCTTGATCATCTTTGTTGCCTGTGCTGCACCCCTCCAGTAACTAATGTCTCTCTTCAGATATGGGCACCAGTACTGCATGGTACTCCAGATGTGTTCTAGCTAATGACCTATACAGTTGCAGAATCACCTCCTCCTCCTCAAGGATATACCCCTTGCAATGCAACCCAGCATTTTGGTTAGCCTTTTCAGCTGCCTTCCTACATTGTGCCGAGTTGTTCATTGACCCTGTAATGAGCACTCCAAGATCCTTCCCTCCTTTCTCTGGGCTAGCTGCACTCCCCCAGCTGGTAAATCCTCCTTGGTTCTTCATCCCAAAATGCAGCACCTTGCACTTTTGGCATTAAACCCCAGTTGCCAGGTGTCTGACCAGGTTTCAAGCTTTTCCAGATCATCCCTCAACCCTGCCATCCCCTAGGTTGTCCACCACCACTCCTACCTTGGTATCATCAACAAACAGACTGATCTTGCTCTTGATGTCCAATGATATGTCTACAATGAATATCCCAAGCAACACTGGTCCCAACACTGAGCCCTGTGGAACACCGCTCATCACTACCCTTGGGTGTGAGAGCTCCCCATCCACCACCACCCTCTGTTGCCTTCCCTGAAGCCAGTTCCCTACCCATCGCACCAGCTTTGTACCTGCCCCTGTGCCTTTTAACTTATTTCCCAGCCTTCCATGTGGCATCGATTCGAATGCCTTACTGAAGTCCAGATACAGGACATCCACTGCATGGCCCCTGTCCAACTGCCTAGTTATCCAGTCACAGAACTCCACCAGGTTGGTTTTGGCAGGATCTGCCATGTATGAAGCCATGCTGTCTGCTGTCCTGTAGTCCTTAGCCTCTATGAGAGCCACCAGCCTCTCCTTCAGGATAGTCTCCATTAGCTTACCCATGATGGATGTGAGGCTCACTGGTCTGTAATTCCCTGGTTTATCCTTGGGGCCACTCTTGTGGAGGGGCACCACATGAGCCATTCTCCAGTCCTGAGGTATACACCCTGAGTGTAGTGAGGCATTAAATAGGTCTGCCAAAGGTCCCACAAGGACCTCTGCCAGCTCCTTCAGTACACTGGGGTGGATGCCATCTGGGCCTGGCGCCTTGTCCACCCTCAGTGCCTTCAAACCCTCCCAAACTCTGCCCTCTATGATTTCCCCATCTGTCACCCTTCCCCCCATTTCTGCCGTTCCTCCCCCCTTGGGTGTCACCCCCCCTTCTCCTTAGTAAATACCAAGCAGAAGTAATCATTTAGTGCTTCTGTCTTATGGTATTCTGCTTCCACCCAACCCCTCCTTCCTAATCCTTACTATGTGGTCCTACAGCTCCTTTTTCTCCTGATGTACTAAAGAAGTCCTCTCCCCTTCTTAATGCCTTGTGCCAGCCTGAGCTCCGTAGATGCCGTGGCTCTCCTTACTGCCCTTGTCACCTCCTTCGATTCTGCCAAGTACTCCTCCTGTCCTCACCGCCCCCTGTTTCTTGTACCCAAAAGGCATCTCTTTCCTTCTTACTCTTTCCATGACCTGTTTGCTCAACTGGCTAGGTTTCTTAGCCCTAGCCTTCTTGCTCTGGGCCTTGCAGCAGGTTTTGGTTGCTCCACTGTCCCCAGCTTTATGAGCTCCCACCTGGTTAGTGTCCATACTAGATTGATTTCTGTCCAGGTACCCTTTACCATTTCCCATCCTCCCAAACGTGGCCTCCTGAAGTCCAGCACTCTTGCCCATGTCCAATGTGAGCCATACTGAGTGGTGGTCACTCCTGACAGCAGTGCCTCCATTGTAAGTTCTCTCACAAAGTCCCCATTTGCCAGCACAAGGTCAAGGGTATTCCCTAATCTGGTTGGTTCACTGACCATTTGCAGCAGGAAGCTGTCCTGGAAGGCATCCAGCAGTACCTGTTCCCTTCTGTTCCTGGTTGTTGGGGTACTCCAGTCCACTCCTGGCATGTTGAAGTCCCCCTACAATCACCACACTACCCTTCTTGCAGGTCCTCCTGATCTGTCCCGCTAGTTCCCAATCTAACTCCTCCGTCTGAGATGGCAGCCTGTACACCACTTCCATTCTGAAAATCCTATTCTTGGAATCCTGGATTTGCATCCAAAGTGACTCCATACTACCCTCCTCCCTTCCTCCTTCACACACTTCAGTTCTTCCTTCACATATAGTGCCACTCCTCCTTTCCCAATCACTATGTCCCTATGAAATAACCTGTACCCACATTTTGTTACCAGTGGGCCTTGCATACTAAGGGGCATGAGTCCCAGCAGGACTGTAATGTTATTTTTGCCAGCACATCAGACATCTGTGTGTCAGAGGAAGTATCAACATAAATTATGTTTCTTGGGAGCACACATATTGGGCTCTCCAGCAGTCTTGTAGTACAGAGAGCCAAACCTATTGTTGTAGTCAGACTTACCATTTTGCATGCATAAAACCATGTAAAATAATAAAAGTAAGAAATAATTAAAATTGTTTAATAACATGCATAATGCAGAGACAGATCTAAAGACAGGAGTTGAAGACTGGGAGCACAGGAGATGTCTGCTGGATGGAGGAACATTAATTGTCTGAATCTGACAGTGTTTGTCCACATTGATGCATTAGGTACTAACATTTCTCAGTAGCAATAGCAGTAAATGAGTCTGAATGACTGTGTATCACAGAGTATTATGTTTTTCTGTCACTTGTTTGTGCACTGCTCACATGTAGCCAGGACTACATGAACTCCATTATCCTACTTTAGACATGGTCCTCAGCAAAGTATGTCCCAGTCTAAGGTACAAGTAAGAGTACAAACATATAACACCTTACCTGTGTAATCTAAAAAGAAATGCAAGAAAGGCAATACTAAAAAGAAAATATGTAGAGGGTCTGTATTGGAAAAAAGCCTTGATAAATATACCAACAGCTTAGAAAACTCACACTGTAAAGGCAAATACCTCACCCGTAGCAGCAATAGAAATGCAGGCATGGAAAAGCAAAACAGCTTCTCAGCAAATTTAAATACGATCACAACCATGTGTTGGCCTGATAAAAGAGATCATTTGGAAGGGGAGTACTTGGATATCTTCGTTAGTGAATGAGGAGGCGACCAAAAAGTACGAGCAAAGAGAGTCAGTTGGCAAGTCAGAGATGGCAGTGGTCCTGACGGTGGTGGGAAGAAAACAGAGTAAGCCAGGTTAAGGGCAAGAGCATCGATATGTGGCAGGCTGGTTTCCTGATTTATGATGTTTGGTGCTGGAGAAGCAGCCAGACCTGGCGATCCCACTGCTGACATATATGGCGATCATCAGAGATGCATATAAGGTGAAGCTGGGGTTTGATTGGCTTAAGTATGACGAGGCATTCTGGAGAAGAATGGAGGTGAAGGGTGCCCTGTGGTGGGATTGCACCCATGCAGAGTTGTGGGTGAGGACACTTTTGGGCTCAATGGCGGGGCCGGTGATGGAACAGGGAAAGAGAGTAGCACCAGCCCAGGGTGCCAAGGCTTGCTGGGTGTTTAACCGGGCATCGTGTACATGGTCTAGCTGCAAGTTTAAGCATGTATGCTTGCAGTGTGGGGTGGTCACACCAGTGATGATCTGTAGAAAAGGGGGAGAAAGGGGAATGCCTAGCAGGCAGGCCAGGAACAGCCCCTTTGGAGGGGGGGGGGGACAGAGAGTGAGGGTTTCAGGAGGGGGTATATATCCAACTATGGTTTGAGTTAAGGTGAGCTTGGGAAGGGAAATGGGCTACGCTTGGCCCGCACTCCCATCAGGTTAAGGGAAGTGGAAGAATGGACAGCAGGCTACCCTGACAGGAGAGGGCAGAGCTGCTAAGGTCCAGTTTAAAGTGGTTTTCCACTTGGTTTTGAGTTGTCATGGGTGGGAATGGGCTAAGAATCTGGGGTTGGTGAAGGAAGGAGGACATAGTCTGGAGGAAAAATTCTGAAGGAGGTCAGGCAGGAGAATGGAGCGGCCGATGCAGTACTCCCCCTGCGAGCAATTTTGAGTGTCATCACTAGGGGTGGCACAAGAAGCAGGTGATGGAGTTTCAGCTCATACATAACCTGTCCTACTCAATGAGGAGTCAGTGAATGGAGGATCCTGAAGCGCTGAACATGGTCTTGCATGCTTATCTGGACCAGGCAATGGAATTGATCCAGGTGGCTGAGGGCTCGTGGTTGGTGAAGATGGACATAGAGTCCACTTTTTGTGTGCTCCCAGTCCACCCTGCAGACTGGGACTTGCTCGGTTTCCAATTCAAGGGTGGTTTGCATTTCAACAAGGCGATGCCAATGGGGTGCTCTGTAGCATGCTCCACTTTTGAGGCTTTCAGTTCATGGATGCAATGGGTGTTTGGGGCCTGGTATGGGCACAGGAGAGTGGTCCATTACTTGGATGACTTTCTGCTGATCGGGGCCAGCCAGGAGGAGACCCAGGGGATGTTGACTGATTTCCAGGACATGTGCGACAAAATAGGGATCCCACTGATGTCTGGTAAGATGGAGGGGCCGGCTCGGACACTGGAGTTCCTGGGGATTGAAGTGGACACCAAGCTGGAGTGTTTCCAGCTGCCAGGGGACAAGGTGGAGCAGCTATGGGGATTGCTCATGCTAGTAGGTGGGAGGCTGAGGTGCCACTGGTACAGGATCAGCAGCTGCTGGGGCACCTTAATTTTGCCTGCAGGAGCCATAAGCCTGGGCAGGGCTTTTACGAGGAGGTTGGGGAGGGGGTCACGGGGAGGGCAAAACAACCCAATCTGTGGGTGGACATAAAAGGAGTGTTAAGGAGGCTCTGGAGGTTTTGAAGGGTTTCTGGAGTCATATAATGGGGTGACATTCTGGCAGGAGGAATGGGGCATGTAGCGAGATGGACACAGCAGATGGCTTTGGGAAGGGCATATTTTTGAGGGAGTGGATTGTGGAGGCATGGCCAGCCAGATGGCACAAATGGGCTGGACCAGGGCATTATGTTCCTTGAGATCTTTCTGATCTGGGCGGCCCTGGAATTATGGGGTGCCCGGATGTGGCAGGCGGTGCATCTTATTCTGGTGCAATAACAAGGTGTGGTAGAGGTAATCAACAGGCAGAGTGGCGCATGGAGTCTGTAGGTCGGGTTTTAAGGTCCATGGTGTTGCTAGGGGCCACATTTGAACCTGTCATTTATGGCTCAGCACATTGAGGGGCATGGAATGAGGTGGCTGACTGTCTTTCTTATTTGCAGATGGATCGGTTCCAAGAGTTGGCACCACAGGCTGCACCTACCTGGACCAGGGTCCCCAGACTGGATATGGGAGATGGGAGGTTGAAAGCCAGGGCTTTGTATCAAGGTCTTGGTCAGCCAACACCCTGATGGCCTATGAGGGGCCTGAGCAAGTTTCCATGTGTTTAAGGCTGGGATGGGTTGGGAGCAGAGTTGCCAGTCTCGAGGCAGGTTATGCAGTTCATGGTAGAAAAATGGCAGGGGGTCCTCACACCATGGGGTCCAACTGGTGAGGATTAGCTGGGCTTGCCAGGATCATGGCTGGGAGGACACTGCAAGTATCAGGGTCATCAGGCGGATGGCCATTGGCTGGATGAGGGTCAAGGATCGAGGCAGGATGGGAGACGGCCTGGATGGGGCCCCTCCTCTGAAGGTGGTATGGGCTCTGTGCCAAGCATGCAGTTCCTCTAAGGAGGCCTGCCAGTTCCAGGCTATCTTTGCAGTAATGGTGAAAAGAGGCTTTCAAGGTCAGAGAGATGGTGGCACCAGGAAGGAAGCGGCTGCTACAGGTTTACAGGTGGAGGATGTGAAGATGGATGGTGAGAAGGTGGTTATTTGGCTCCAGCAGTCCAAAATGGATCAATAGGGTAAGGCGCTACCATGGAATTACTTAAACAGGCCAGTGCAGGAGTCTGCACAGTGCAGGCCATGGAGGACTATAGGAGGTTAGAGGCTATTGGCCATGGCCAGACTGCCCATGGGCCTGGTTCATACATAAGGATGGGGTCCCCAGTGACAGGTTTTCAGGTAGGGGTGGTACTGAAGAAGGTGGTGGCTTTCACGGGAAGAACCCTGATGATTTTGCGCCACACTCCTTCCGGATTGGGGGCAGCCTAGGTGACTGCTACAGGGTCAGGGAGAGGAGGTCAAGAGTGAGGAGATAGACATCAAACTGTTACAGGAGATATGTGCAGTGTTGACAATGGTTAATTCATATTCCTTTTTCTCTTCCTGCAGCAGGCTGCAAGAGACAGGTGTGGATCATGGGGCACTACTTCATCTACTGGGCAAAGACGTTTGCAGCCACCACAAGGATAGGGGCACAGTTTTGCCAGGAGCAGAGCACACCAAGGTGTGGTGGAGGGGCCTAAGAGGCATGCGGTGGTCGCAGCTGCTACCCCTGCTGGAAGAGCTTCAGTTGTGCTGGGCCACACCAGACTGTATCATTGTACATTTAGGGTCTAATGTTCTGGGGACAGTGCCTTGGGGTCCCTGTTGCAGGACATTTTAGCATATCTAGAGAAGGTGAAGGGCTAGTGGCTCTGGGTGGTGATCAACTGGTCCGAGATTACATCCCAGAGGGTATGGAGGGGAGTGAAAAGGCCTAAGGCAATAGAAGTGGCACACAAGCACTTGAACAGAAAGGTGGCTAGGGCAGTGATCAAAATGGGGGGGGTTCACATACAACATAAGGATATTTCATACAAACATGAGGCAGTGTACAGGTTGGATGGGGTTCAGCTAGTTGAGTTTGGCATGGGCCTGTTCCTCCGGCCTTTCCGGGAAATGGTATGGGATATCAATAAGAAGGGACCTTGGGGTTAATCCACCCGGGGGGCCCATCTTCCATCACAAGCTGGAGATGGGTCAGTAGAATGGGTTTGAGAGCAAGGGAAAGGGGGCAGGCAGAGGGGGTAGATTCCATGGGCTGGGGACAAAGGAACCCAGGCATGGGAGTAACAGGGGAGGGGAGGATAGAGCTAGGGGTGGATTGCTGTGTCACACCTGGTGTGAGGAGTGCTTCAGTAAGGTGGCACCTAGTTATGGTGATAAGAAGGAGGGCTGGATCCAGGTGTCTGGACCCTGAGAAGAAAAATGGAAGAGGAAGAGCACATGATGAACAACCACCAGAGGAAGACCTGCTATTATGTCCTAGAAGTGATATGGAACTGTTATGTCAAAATCTGTAACTACTTATTGTTGGACATGAACTTGGGATATAAATGAAAATAGATGATTGTGCCTTTTAATAAATACTGCCAGTGAGCATCCAAAACTGATAAAGGAGTGGCCTGAGTTATTTCTGGTTGGGGATCCAGGGACAATTAGGCTTGCCTTTAAAAGGCAGCCCAGGTTGTCCTGGGACACAGCCAGGAGTAAAGGCAGAAGGGGGGGGAGCTACAGAAAAGGGGAGGTGGTGATGACCTCATGATGGGTTCATACGACCAGGCCTGGTGGCTTGCTGGCCATTGGCCAGGTGGAGGAACAAATAGGGTCCTGGGCAGGGGTCCTTGGGGAGGTACTAGAGATTGCAACTCACAGCAAGCCCTGTTTCTGCTGTAAAATTCTCAACCCATCCTCCCAGCAAGAAAGAGGAGAGAGTGATGTTGGAATAGGCACTGGAAAAGGAGGCACCAAGAAGGTGACAGCTGATGATGGGGCCAAATATAGGCCTGGGGTGGCCACACATGGGCAGGCAGTTTTGTCAGAGGACTAGGTGGAGTCAGCTGGTGGATAGCAGAGAGCAAGGAGAGGCACACTGAGGGTAGGAAAATAAGGGTATGGGAGCAAGGAGAAAAAGGGGCAGGCAGAGGGGAGTAGGTACCACGGGCTGTGGACAAAGGAACCCAGGCATGGGAGTAATGGGGAGGTGGAAGGGATATAGAGCAAGGGGGTGGATCACTGTGTCCACACCTGGTGGGGGGAGTGGTCTGGGTAAGGTGGTACCCGGTTATGATGATGAGAAAGGGGGGGCTGGATCCAGGTGTCTGGACCTCAAGAAGAAAAATGGAAGAGGAAGAGCACATGACGAAGAACCACTAGAGGGAAGACAGGACTGTTATGTCCAAGAAGTGATATGGGACTGTCATGTCAAAATCTGTAAATTCGTATTGTTGGACATGAACTTGGGATGTAAATGAAAATAGATGATTGTGTCTTTTAATAAATACTGCCAGCGAGCATTCAAAACTGATAAAAGAGTGGCCTGAGTTATTTCTGGTTGGGGATCTAGGGACAAGGTATCCTTGGCCAGGCATCAGTCAGTTACTCATTCAGGCGAGATGCATTATTCTTCCATCCTTCATTGTTCATCCCATCAGCAAAGTAATCAAAATGGGTCACTTCAGCAATCAGCTTCATGTTGCAGCATGAGAATGTGAATGCAGTGAAAAATGCCTCATTGTCATCATTGAGGTCTGGCTGTCATTTTCAGCACTCCTCAAACATAAGTTCTAATAGGCTTCAAGATATATTTCTTTTTTTCTTGCCTCTGTTTTCACTGCATATTGCACTCTGTACATATTATGTTGTACACCTTCTGTACTACAGTATGTTAATCATTTTGTGTTGTATGTATGACTATTTGCTTCTCCAAGTTCCCTTCCCCAGAACACACCTGGAATTGAGCAATACCTTGCTCAGTATGCCTTCCTGGTAGAACTTTTTAAATAAATAAATAATTAAATAAAATCAGATGTGCTAGAGAATATCAAAAGCCATCTAATAGCATTGAGACACAATTAGCTATGTGGTGGTGACAATAAGCCTTTGGAATGATATTTGTCATGTTTTGGTGATGAATTAATTAGTGTTGGTTTTTATCGCATTTAGTTTGACTGGCATTAAAGCACCACTAATGGCAGTGTGATGAGCTGAGGCAATAGACACATATACACTTCTGGTGAAAACAGGTCTACAATTAACTGTGAAATCACAGAAAGACTTCTATACTGCATTTAAGCATACTACTACACTAAGGGCAAGGGCAGGGAGGGATATAAGACACTGGCTCTGGCAATGAGCGATACATTTTAGTTTAAAATGATAAAACATTACTTTTGCAATGGTTTTGCATAATTCAAATACTGTATGTTACTTTACTGAAGTCAGAACACAGTCTGACACAGATAAGAATAATAAACATGACATTTGCATTTAATTTGTGGCCATGTACATGAGATGTTCTTCACCACACTCTGTGTAGTGCTTGTGATATGCCATGGGGGATAACATTGTGTGTGTTATGATTGTTCATATGTGCTTAACTATTCTTGGGTTGGTGGTACAACAGGTTTATTTCAGTAGGTGAAATAACACAGAGCAATACTGTTAGACAGCTGTGACATACAGTTTACTACAACATACAGTATACCATATAAACTTTCAAGCAACTTGGCCCACTCACCCACACTTTTAGCACACTGATGTCATCATTGGCATATAAATGCTAATTCTTTTGCTGCCACAATTACCAACAGGAGATATTGTCTGAAGTTATGCAAATTTGCCTTATAGGTGACTTTCATTTAAATTTACTGTCCATGACCATGCCTCCCCCGAACCCCATTCCATGTGATAAGAAACTTATGTCAGTGTGCACTGCAGTTATTCTGCACACAGCACCACTGATGTTCTTTGTGGATTTGGTGCAGAATGCTGAATACCAAAAAAGGCCATGTGATATGTAGAAAAAGTAATACAAGTCAATGGACTGGTTCAATAGCATTGATTAGTTGGATATCAATGTAAGGTTAAAACTGGTACCACTCTTTCATTGAAAGACTTTCTCCTGAGTGATACTCATGGATTAATCTTGGGGCCATTGTTGTTCAGTCTCTTTATTAATGATTTATCTCAAGCTGTCATAATTATAATGCACTACTATACTGTATGCAGATGGTGCTGCTACACTGTAAATGGCACTTCATTAAACAATTTATCTTCTGTCTTCAAGGACCAAGTATTCACCCCATATACATTACCACACCATTGAGTAGCTTGTGGCAACAGTCCTATCAGTGGTTGATTTACATCCTGTTCATACATAGATCTTCTGTCTATCAGTTTTGGAATGTCGGTACAAAAAAATCTGGGGCTGCCCATAATGACTGGTTTATTAGGAGCCTGAATGCGACAGGCAGTATGTGTTACTGTTAATTTTGTGTCATTGAATAAATGTCTTTATTTTATTGAAATACTTGCTTCAAAGTGGAGCTTTATAGATTGAGGTGGAGAGTGCCTAATTCTTTTGGATGTTGATACATGTTTACTTATCATGAGCAACCCATCCCAGTGTGGTTCTTTATTGTGGTTCCTTATTGCGGACTCTCTACTAAAACAAAAGCATATACAGTATGTTTTCAAAGCTGCATCTCCATTACACTGTGAAATTCAGTTAATCAAGGAGCCCTGAAATACATGAAACTCTGTTGCAAGAATTTGTGTTCCTGTTAGGCAGTGCAATTTAGATGCCAAGGGCACTGAGACAAAGTTATGTCTTTTGTTATAACTGCATGTAAGCAAGCTTGAATCAACTTTTCATAGACATCATAGGGGCACCTATTTAGGCTTTCTGTAATGTATTTGCACATAGAGATGGGCAAAGTGGATAACATTCACTTCACAAATTAGTTTGTGAAGTTGGTACAGAAATTGTGAAGTGGGAAGAGCAGACTTTTGTGAAATTTTGCAAGGAGAAGTTGCCCTTTTATAGGCAAATTGACTTAAATTCACCAACTCTCACCTAACTTCACCAAGCTTCTCCACCTTTGCAGGCAAAGTTAGTTGAAGTTAGGCAAAGAGGGAACTTCGTTATATAATTCACAAAGACATATTTTGCAACTTTGCCAGTGAAGTAAAACTTCTCAGCATCTCTACTTGCACATGTTCCTGTGACCTGTAGAGCTGTACAACAGTGCTTTCTAATTTTATAGGAAACAGTATAGTGTAGTGGTTAAGGGCACTGAGCTACAAACCTGGAGACCGGTTTGAATCCCATCTGCCTCCACTTGCTTACTGTGTGACCCCAAGCAAATAATTTAACTTCCTTGTGCACCCACATTGCACCTGGAAACAAGCTTCGCTTAGTGTTCCTTTCCTGATTAAACACTTTTCCCTTTCCCTTTTACAACAGGGAAGCAATAGGAATAGCTAACATACATTGAGGCAGAAGTTAAATTAACATGGATTTGATGATAATTAATTTCAGTAGTCAAGAAAATTGAGTATACAAAAGCTTAAAAATGTAATAGTTAAAAAAATGAAACCACAATTATTAACTGCATTGCCATTCTTTGCGATGGTGAACGAGGAGCTCTGCAGTTAATGCACTCTGAACCTGTGAGTGAAATAAGTGAAGACAGAGTGGTTGGTATCAAGCTAAAGGGCACAAAGATGGGAAGAAAATAGTTTCAAATGCTTTGACGTGAGCGTGCACCTCCCCCTTCACATTCCAACCCTAACCGTGAATGTGCACACTGGCCAGATCTTGGCTTACTGGTGAACAAAGAAGGTGGAGTCAGCAGCCAGAAAACATTGCTTTTTTTTTTTACTTATGTTCATCAAAATTACAATGTAAAATCATTTGAGAGTCAAATGGAGGAGATATGGAGATGATAGGCGTATCAAGTAAGCACAGTAAGTGAACTGCAAAAATTTAAGTCTGACAGTGCAGCTTTAATCAGCTACAAAACTGGCTTATGCAAAGTAAATTGTGTCTTATTCTGAAAAAAGCAATGATTTTTCATAGTGGTAGAATTGCAGCAATAGGTATGGTCAGATATTTCAAGAAATCACATTTTTTTAGAGATTTTCTCTGATTGCCTTTCAGTGGTACTGCAGGTAGGCAGGAATTTCTCTAAAGATATTACAGAAATTTCATGAAATATCTGGTCACGTCAACTGCTGCAACTGCAAGAGACTGAAACTGCTCTGGTCCTTTGCCTGGTGTGTTGATCGAGAGTCAACTTATCAAAAATGTTTTATCTTTTCATTGTCTAGGTTTGACTTTATATAGAGCACTAATCTATGTTTAACATGATGATACAGTTATCAACACAGCAAACTCGCATTTGGGTGTATTGTACTTGAACAAGATTAATTTGACACCAAATTCCAGGAGTCTTGCTGTGCAAAACCTTACACCGCCATTCACTGGCTATCAAATTCTTATCTACATGTCTGCCTTTGACAGCACTCTCTTTAGAATCATGGTGTTCCATAGTAGAGTTGTATGCTTTACAGTATACTTAATGCTGATGTCTTTATTCTTCATTGTTCTCTTTATACAAGTCTTTGGTGGCTTTTTCTGTGTTTTAGAGTACAATATTTTATTGGTCGTTTTGCTAGAAAGAGCCACTGTTAAATAGATCCCACTGTGTTAAGAAATTTACTTTGCAAACATAAACGTGTCCAGAAGTTGAGATCAGATGATATGTTCCCTTAATGAGAACTACTTTAAGTCCAAGGTTATTTGCATATTGAGTAGCGAAATCCTGGTACTCGATTCCTATTGAAGTAAGGAGTGTAATTCTTATGCGTTATTTAAGAATACTCTTAGACAGCACTTATTTGGATCAAGCCCAAAGTGCAGTGTTAGCACCACTGCTCACAACACTGATGACCTGGGTTTGAAATGAGCCTGGACACCAAAAGGCCAGCCAGGTGGAAGAGGATCAAACATCCCACAGGATGCTTTCCTCCTCTGGGGAGGGAGAGTATCACATCCTGCTGCTCTACTGCCAGCTGGGTGACCACAGGTGGAGGTGAGTGGATACACAGTTGGAAAGCAGGACCACTGGAGTGTGCCCATGGGTTGTCTGCATCAGGACTTGCTGGCAGCCAATCCCAATGGTCACTCCTGTTGGGGGGACAAGGAAAATGGGAAACAGTGGAACAGTGCCAGGCAGATGAGGCACCACCAGTGACCCACTCCCATGCTGAATCCTAGCTGCAGCACTTCTAAGCAGACCTGTATGTTCACCTCCACCTTAGTTAACCAGATGACTGTGGAGCAAAATGCCAAAGTGGCTGAAGGCAAACTCAGTCCCAGGGGTAAGCTGGGAAAGCAGTACAGAGATGTGTCACAGGTGCATGCAGGGACCAGAAGCTGTCACAGCAGGATCTTGGTAGGGAGGGCAGCTCACTTGGGGTAGCTGAAGGGGCTGTTAGCTTGTGACCAGAGGAGAATACACAATATTTGAAAAGACAGACTTATTTAGCTTGTCAGTGTGTTCCTGCACCTTTTTATTACTGTATTTTTAACTGTGTGTATATTTTTTCATATTTATACATTTTTGTCACTTGGTACTGTTTCCCAGGTCACGATGAAATGGGCTACTTTAGTTCATCGGGGTCATCTGGTTATCAATAAAGAACTAATCCAATCTAATTCCATCTTGAGAAAAGACATGGAAAATACTTGTTTGCTCTTTTACAATGTATAATCTCTCAGTAATAATAGAAACATAGACAATAATGCCATAAAATGGACCAGCAGCCTTTCAGTCTACCCACCCTGCCTAACTGCCATATGTAGGCTCTTGTGGCCATCCATGTTGCTTGTCTCTGCTCTCTACCCACTAGGTTTGGCCACATACCTGTCCTACCCTACCTTCAGCCCCTCACAGAAATAATTATATAAATGTTTTGATGCTGCACACATAAAACTACCCAAGTGATATGTGTGCTGCAAGTATTATTTAAATGTTAAATTGGAACCAGTTGCATATGCATATGACATGTGAGCAGCAGGTAAGTGTGGAAACCATGATTTTTATGTTAAATTAGAAATACTGCATGCATGTGGCATGCATGCAAAAACAAGTGGTCACTGATAACTGCACACATAAAGTTAAGTGACTTGCTCAGGATCACACCATACACTAGTGGTGGTTGATGAGATTCAAATCCAGGTCTTTATGCCTCCAAGTCTCCTGGCTTACAGTTCAGTACCTTTAACTACTAAGCCATACTTTCTGCACATATGGCTCACTTGAATACTACTTCAATACATACTGTATCTGAATACATCTGCATGCATGCATCATGTTTGTAGTCACTGTTATGCTTTTCAGTTTTCTTCTCTCCCCATCTCATTTTCACAGTTGAACTGTAGCACACATGCCAATGGAACACATGTGGTTTTTCCACTCCAATACACAAACATTCCCACAAACCACATAATTACTTCTGTCTGGCCTGAACTCCTACTGTTTTCTCTCCGTAGTTTTGAATGCTTCCATGCATACCTCTCAACTGTATCACATTACAAGGAACATTCCTCATTTTACTTCACAAAGCTCCCTGTTCCACATTGTGAGGACTTGTTCCACATTCAAAGAAACATTTTAAAGTGAAAATCCATAGTAAATGATGCAAAAATATATTATTCAATAAGTAACAGACTTTCTGAACATGAATGCAACATTTTAACAGTGGGTTGAGCTTCTTAGGTAACGATTTCATTAGTGTTCAACATTTTGCCAATTTGTTCCACATTTTGACAGGCAATGTTCCACATCTGGAGGACAAAAGGTTGAGAGGTATGCTCCACACAAACAGACTTTAAGGTGCAAACACAAAGTAGCAATAACTCGACACACACACACACACACGCAAGACGACGCACGCACGCATGTGCATGCATGCGCAAACACACACACACACATATATGGCCAGTTCCCCCCCCATGCACACACACTGTAATGGGTACAGCCATGCTGCTACAGAAAACCCACTAAGAATAGATATAGGTAAAAAGTTTCTTACTTGAGAACCAGGGAACCAGAGGCAGGAGTCTTTAAGATACGATTTCCATGGGTCAGAGTGCTGGGCGTACCCCCTTGAAATGAATGGAATTATTTTCTGTTACTATTTTATATGTTATGATGGTGAGTTGGAGAATATGAAGGCCACTATTCTACTAACAAGGCCCTTGTTGGTTAATGTCATCCATTAATCTCACTCTCCATCAATGATGTATAAAATAGTGATAAAATACCCTCATTCATTTTCAATGGTGCTAACCCTGCAATCTCTTTGCCCTTTGTCATAATGTGCCTGAGTGTGGGGATGTGGAGGTCAGCTTCACTGGGAGGGGGGCATAAGTCTGACTATAGTGAGGCTGCAATAGTCTGTGCATACCATACCGCTCAACTGTCTGTGAATGCAAGGGACAGCTCTGTAATATCTGTAACATCTCCAAAAGGTACAACTTATTTGTTTTGACTAAAAGTGATATGCAAATCAGGAAACATTCAAATGTATAAGATTTATCTGTATATACCCTGGAGTAGTGCATCATATTTGGGCTTAAGCACACCCAGTTACTAACCATTTATTTCCTGACTGAAGTTCTATCCCCCAAAAAAAGAACTTTGTCCCAATTTTTCTCCCTTACTCCATTCCATTCCATTCAATACCTATCCCCTATGGGTCATGAAGCCACCCAGAGGTAAAGAAACATGAAAAACACAACAATATTTCAGTCCTTCCTCCCTCCAATCTCTCGGTAAAAAAATATTTATTTTACTTATCCAGCTATATGGCCAGAACCTGCAGCCTGGCATAGTGTGCCACCAGCCCAGTTTTCAGTCCACCCTCTGTTCTTCCAGAAGCAGGATACTAGAACCAGCCATCACAGGTCCCCAATGTGGTCCGGACCATGTCACCTCACCAACCGAACCCACCAAACATGGGTTGCTTTCTTCTTGCTTGGTTGCTGCTGGGCTGCTGCTGCACTGCACTGATCAAGGCCTATGAAGACTACCCACACTGCTGTCACCACTGCTGCTAGGCCTAGCCTGCTGCCATGGGATCTGTGCTGTTTTTTTGCAAGGTGAGCCTAGTAGAGTACGTAGGCAGCCTAGTCTTGAGTTAGCGTCTAGCTCACCCTCTGCCCCTTCATCTACCAGGTGAGATAGAGATTCAGTAAGAGTAGAATAACAAAAATATGCTGCCACAACACTGCTATTGATAGTCCAGTGCTTACTGACTCCTCCAAGCTGTAGTATGCAGTCTGTTTACTCTGTGGCAGGAAAGACAGTGTCACACTTACAAGGATCATATGCTCTTTCTTGGCTGGAGTTCATCCACATGACATGTGATTGTGCCATCACTGATAGGTGGAGAGAGTGGACAACACAATACAGACACAGTTGAGTCTGAGAGTACCAGCAGCGTGAGCATACAAGGCTAGGTGGGCACTTATTGTGCAAAAGATTCAATCCAAATTTAAAGCCATTATTGCCGCACTATAAGAACAACCTAGGCACAAATATGGGGGGGGGTACAACTGCCCCCCTCTGCCCTACCTAAATGGCACCCCTGCTTAATGGTAGAAATTCATTCTCAGATGCTAGTTGAATGTTTTCCACTGTGTTCTGAGGTACTGTATCTCCATGTTTCATGATGTGACCTGATCATCATGTGGGTTAGTGTCTCTCTCATTGTTCCTCATTTTGATGCCCATGTCCCTCATTTCAGTGACAAAATGTGAGGTACAGTATGCAGCATGCTTCTACAACCCTGCTTGGCACAAAGAGTGCTGAGCCTGGCCATAGTGTACATACTCAATACAGAATGACAAAGGGAAAGTAAGTGAGATGAAACAGTCATGGAGAAACATATTCATAGCACTAATTATGCATAAGGGATTTGCATGGTCCAAAACAAAAAGGATAGGCTTCACAGCACAAAGGTCTCTTTCCATACATCTGGAATGGAGGATGTTGACTGGCTATATCCTAGGCATTTAATGCAGTAAGCAAACAATATTTTACAAATTAATGGCGATTTAATGACAAAAATCAAAAGCCATTAAACAACTTGCAAAAGGATCAGAATTCATGAGTTTACCTAATTTGTATGGGAATTAAAATAAAACTGTATTTAAATGACTCTAATTGCTAGCAGTAGTATAAGAAAAAGAAACTGATATGTATTTTTAGATGAGATTTACACCAGCTTAGCTGCTGCTGACCTGTATGCAGCATGTGAACCTGATGTGATAGTTAAATGATGTTCACACCAGCTTAATTACTGCACTCATGTCAAGCTTACAACATGTGAACCTGCTGTGATTTTTAGAAGATGTTTGCACCAACTTAACTGCTGTACACATGTCAAGCTTGCAGCATGCAAACTTGATTTGCTTTTTAGACCTGGTTTGCTTAGGACCACTTTGTGTATGCAAACTGTATGCAAACATTTCACAATTAAGCATGTGGCATGCATTCTGCATGTACACATCACACCTATATTTCTTTAAAGGCCACCTCCTCAAGCAGTCTGTTCCACTTGACCACCACTTTTCGGTGAAAACATGTTTATGGACATTCCTCCATAATATGGGAAAATGTGAAGCTACATATCAATCAGGCTTTGCTATCATGTATGTGTGTAAGGAACTGGCTCCAGGCAGAAGCACACATCAGAAGAGTAATCAAAAAATAGAAGATATAGAATGATTGTGAGATGGGATGGAGATCCCTTATAGTAGCGATGGGCTCATAATGTTAACAATAAAATGTCCTTTGGCATGTATTCTTTGTGGGCCAATGCAAACCGATGATATACAGTTGTAGCAGTTCATTCAGCAAGTTACGTCCCAATAATCTCTGTAGATACTTGGAGAAAAAAAATATCTGGAGCTGCCAGTACTGCAGGGAGTCTTTTGAAAATACCCTTAAAGATCTCCAGAGATTAGGGAAATAACTTGCCATATCAACTGCTACTATTGTATATCACCATACAGAAACAACATTAGTTAGCAGAGAGGGTACTACCTAAATTTTAACAACACATTGCCCTCCACCACCCATTTAGTGCACAGACATTATCATTGGTATTTGGTCATCAGTATCAGTTTCCTATTCCAAACTGATAGTATGGCCAGAAGTAAATCTGACTGCTAAGTGACAGGCACCTACATTTACTGCTGTGAATATACCAGCATTGCCTGGGAAAATGAATCTAGTGTGCACTGCAGTTATTCTGCCCACTGCAAAGGTGATACTGTTGGTGACTGGTGTGCTGAGTGATGTATGCGAAAAGGTCATGTAATGATAATAGAGAAGTACAATAGTAAAAGTCATACAAATGTCAGCACATATGGGTTCCACCCTCAATGATAATATAGTGTCCTTGCTTAATGTTATTGTGTATGGAAACCCATACTCACAATAGTGCGGTAGAATGTGGATGATGAATTAATAGTAGTTTATTTAGTATGGCACCCTTCTCTGGAGTCCTACGGCACCTTTACTAAGCATACAGCATGACATCAAGAATAAATGCACAATAATAACTAGCATTAAGATGGCTATGCATAAAATTAACAAGAGCATCAAGTACCTGATAAGATGTCATGGGCTATTCAGTTATTTCAAAAGCCTCCTTAAAGAGGAAAATTGTGGGTACCTCTCAACTGATGGGGCATATTTAAGGGCATTTGGGAGGGTACTACACACTACTGGAGTGGCTACCTTGAACATGCAGTTTTCTATATATTTTAACCTGACCTGTGTAATAGTTAAGAGGTTCACATCAGTGAAATGGAGAGGGTGGGAGGACGGATGAGGAAGAAGCAGCTCTGTTAGATAGCCCAGATCCATCCTGTGTAGGGCTTTGTAGATTAGTAGCCCAACCTTGATGGTGATTCATCACTTCACAAGCAGCCATTGCAGTTCACTCATGACTGGGGTCACAAGAGTTGAGCTAGGCAGACCCATCAATAGCCAGGCCGCTGTGTCCTGTAGGACTCCTTCATTTACCCTGAGATATAGAGTGTTACAGTAGTCAAGTCTGAATGTTGCAGAGGCATGCACCAGCAGCATCACCAGGTCTTCAGGGAGAGGAGGGATATGGGATTTAATCTGGCTGATATTCCTCAAATGTTAAAAGTCACTCTGGGCTACAGTTGACACCTGATCCTAAAATGTCAGCCTATCATTTAGAATGACCTCCAGATCTTCCTACCCCTATGGGACTGTTTCCTCTTTCTGTATGCTTTTTCTTTGGAACAGTCATAATAAAATATTTCAGTATATATAAAAAAAGAATGACCTCCAGATTATTCAACTTTGTGACTGCCTCAAGCCTTGAGAACTGAAGCTGAAGCCCTGTAATCTCTTTAGCCATCACTACTCCCCTCTTCTAGCCTGACTCAATTGCTACCATCTCAGTCTTGTCATAGCTGAGTCTCAGCTAGTTTGATGTCATCAAATCCTGGATCTCTTAGCCAGACATGTATTTAGTACCTCCACTGCATCAAGTGTCCCAGATGCAAAGGGTATGTACAACCGGCTGTCATCTGCATAACAATGGAAACTCAAATTGTACCATCTAATGATTTCATCCAGGGGCAGCATGTATACTTCAAACAATATGAGTACTAGGACCAACCTCTGGAACATGCCATAAGGCAGGGGCACTAGATGTAAGGAGAAATTACTCATCATTACCCTCTGCATCCTGCCCCTGGGGTATGACTTAAACCAGCTGATGGCTTATGGAGAGACTTAATATTCCTTAAACTTGCTAAAATTGCCCATGGTCTACAGTATCAAACACTGATGGAACATTGAGGAGGATGAGAATAACCCATTCCCCTCTGTTCCTCGCCCTGAATAGGTCATAATGCAAAGTACCAAAAGCAAAGCAGCTCTGAATTGATAACTGTGCTGGTGCACAGGGAAATTAAGTTTATATCTTTAACAGCAAACCTTGCACTCAGGACTATGTGTGGATTCTCACCAAGACAACCTACTAGGTATCGAAATATATAATTTTATTTATGCCTATGGCATCACAATTAGAAAACGGATACAGTGGACATGACACTAAACAACTTGATGTAAAGCACTGGGTACTGGCAAGAAGCATTGAGTTTTTTTAGTGTCATGCCACTGTATCAGTTTTTTAATTCGGTGTCAGTGATCACTGTACAGTACGGTTCAATACAAGAACAGCTAGAGAATCAAACCACACAAGGGTGAGGTCATGGGCTTCAGGAGGACAGATTTTATAAAGATTGTTGAAGGCCTCAGGGATGGCCTGGCAGGGAGATGGCCTGGGTGGGGTGAAGGAACAGTGGGTGAATCTAAAAGGGAGCATAGTAAAGGCAACAAACCTCTGTATCAAACAAATGAGCAAAAGCAAGAGGAAACATTTTTACCACTGTAGCCTGTTATACTGACATAATGTAAACCTCTGTAACCTGTTACCATGTCACATTGTCCTACCATGTATTATACCTCACCTGACATGGAACCTTTGTAAAAGAGCCTTGGCTCAAAGGTACTTGTAATCCTAGATTAAATAAATAAATAAATAAATAAATAATAAATAAAAATAAACTGCTGTGGGTCTCAAAAGAGGTGGCTGAAAAAATAAAGGCTAAAAGGTAAGCAATCAGAAGGTATAAGGAGATGCAGAGGGAGGAAGATAGGAGGTATATCAGAGAAACAGAGGCAGGCAGGGAAAGCAATAAGGACAGCAAAGGAACAAACTGAAGAAAGAATAGCCCAGGAGGTAATGGAAGGGGACACAGCATTTTTTAGGTATGTAAGTGAAAAAGGGGAAGACCAGGAGTGGGAATGGAAGGTTAAAAAGGGAAGGGTACTTTGCAAAGGGGGAACAGGAAAAGCAGACGTCCCGAATAAATGCTTTTGTTCAGTGTTCACAGAAGTTTTTATTTTTATTTTTTTATTTTATATAGCATTTTGGTAACTGGGTAAGCCCGCTGAGACTAGAGGTCCTTTTTTCCGGGGCAACCTGTAGTTAGTTGTAGAGTTGTTGTAGACGGTGAAGAGGATGGGGCACACAAACGGAAAAGAAGCTTTGGAGGGAGGGAGGGATGGAGGTGGACAGTAGTCTTTTCTGAAGAGAGAGAGTCCTGGAGGATTCACTAATCTGAAGATGGTCAAAGCAATGGGCCCAGATGGGTGCATCCAAGAATATTGTTGAGCTCAGGGACATACTGACTGCACCTCTGACCTCCTATTGAACAGCTCACTAGAAACAGGAGTGGTTCTGAAGACTACAGGAGAGTTGGTGGTCTTACTACACAAAAGTGGTAGTAGGGAGGAGGCTGGCAATTATAGGCCAGTCAGCCTGACATCAGTGGCGGGGAAATTAATGGAATCATTGCTGAAGAAAAGGATTGTGGAATATCTTGAATCCAGTGAGTTACAAGACCTGAGGCAGCATGAATTCACAGAATGGAGGTCACGTCAAATGAATCTGATAGATTTCTTTGACTGGGTGACAATGGATTTAGATCTAGGTGGCTGTGGCCGACATTGTTTTCATTAAGGCTTTCAACACCATTTCACATAGGAGACTTGTAAGCGAGTGGGTAGCTTATTAGTGGGTCCAAAGGTGGTAAACTGGATAAAAAATTGGTCTGGGGATTGGTGACAAAGGGTGGTAGTAAATGGAGTTCACTCTGAGGAAGGGAGAGTGACCGGAAGGGAGCCTCGGGTATCAGTACTGGACTGTTCCCTTTAATGTCTTATAAGTGGCCTTGCAGAGGATGCAGAGAAGCTGGAAGGAAGATCTGCTTCTTTTCGGATGACATGAAAATCTGCAATAGGGTGGACATTCCTATGGGGGGTAGAAAGGATGAGCAGAGACCTGAAGAAACTAGTGGAGTGATGAAGAGTATGACAGCTGCTTTCAATGCAAACAAGTACAAAATAATGCACTTGGGGCACAGAAATCAAGGGGCAGAGAACAAAATGGTGGAGTGGTACTGAGTACTACCAAGGAGGAAAGAGCCCTGGGGATAATCATATTGGATGACATAAAAATGAATAAGCAGTGTGACAAGGCAGTTGGGAGAACTACTGGGATGCTGGGGTACATAGGGATGAGTATCACCAGTAGAAAGAGGGTCATGGTGTTGCCTCCTAATGGATCACTGGTAAGACCCCAACTAGAGTACTGTGTCCAGTTCTGGAGACCACATTTCTGAAGGAACATAGACAGAGTGGAGGATATCCAGAGGAGGGTAACTAAAATGGTGCAGGGTCTGCATCAAAAGTCCCATGAGGAGAGACTAAAGGACCTCAATATGTACATGCTAGAAGAGATGTGGGAGAGGAAGGATATGATAGAGACCTTTAAATACCTCATGGAGTCAAAAGAATCAGGAAATAAGTATTTTCAAAGAAAGCGTGCTTAGAACAAGGGGACATGCTATGAAGCTGAAGGGGCTAGAATCAGAACAGATGTGAGGATGTACTTCTTCACAGAAAGGGTGGTGAATCCCTGGAACAGACTCCCAGTGGAGGTGGTGAGGGAAAATCATTGATGAGGTTCAAGAATGCATGGGATAGGCCCAAGGGAATCATAGTGGAAAAGAAGGGAGGTGGGGAGAAAGAGCAATAGATCAAGTATGATCTGTGGTAATAATATAGATAGGGAAAATAGGCAGGCTGCGTGGGCCAAGAAGTCCTTATCTGCTATCAGATTCTATGTTACTATGTTTCTTATTGTGATGCCATTAGCCTAAATAAAATGTTATCTTTTGATACCTATTCATTTGTCCTGATAAGAATCTACATGAGGCACTTAGTGCAAGGTTTGCTGTTAAAGAATAGGTCATAATCCACCTTGACCAATGCAGTTTCAAAGCTGTGTGTAGACTGAAAACTAGACTGGAGAGGTTCAAAGATGTCAAAGGCTGTAAGGTGAGCCTAAGGCTGTAAGACCACAATTTTCTCAATAACCTTACCGAAAAAGGACTGGGTAGAGTTAGGCTATAATTTGACAGGTTGCCAAAGTCCAATGATGTCTTCTTCAGAAGGGGCCTTACCAATGTATTTTTGAATGCACTTGGAAAGATCATCTTTGATAAGGAGAATGAAAGAATCCTATCAAACAGTAGATACAGATGCCCCCACACAAGTCACCAGTAATCATGTTTGACCTGGGTGAAGTTCACAAAAAATGAATTGCAGCTCCAAGGTTACCCCACAAACATTTCTGGGTGCTTCTGTAATGTGTAGACTCTACCTGGCCACAGCCTGCTTTGGGAGATCCTGGCACAAATTGGGTACTCTGTCCAAGAAGGATGAAAAACTCCTCACACTTAGCCAATGATATGGCTCTAACAAATTCTAGACAGGTTGGATGAAGCAGCCTGTCTACAGTCTAGAAAATTCTCTCACCCTGTCTCATAATCTGCCAACACATCCAATATGTCCTGTACCCTGAAGTCCCTCAGGCTCCAGTTCTTTTAATTGGAAGTGTCAAACCATCTCCACAGGAGATGGACTGTAAGGGGGGCAACCAAGGTGAACTTAACCATGCAATGATTGGATCAACTGGCCAGATCAAGCTTGTGGTTGCTCATCTCAAGCCCCTGGGAAAAAAAATGGTCCAAGACATAACCATGATGATGAATCGTAGAAGCAACCATTTGTGCGAGGCCCAGTGACTCCATAATCTGGAGGAAATCTTGATCAAAACATGAGACTTCATCATCAAACAAAGCAGATAAGTCACCCAGAATTATCCATCTAGGTGACTTCATTACATTGTCTGTAACAAAGTCTGCTATTTCCTGAAGAATCATTTCCAGAAAATGCTGCATGAGGAGAAATACTACTACCTACACCCGAATCCTTACCCCACATGGCAATGCATTCAAATGATGAGGTTTTACCACTTTGTGCATGGTGAAGTTCAAATAACACAGATGGTCACCCCCCCACCCCACAATCCCTCCTCAGTCAGTGAACCACAGAGAAACATGCTGGAATTGCTACCTCAAAAATTAGACTAATATCATCTCCAGCCAGATCTTTCTGATTCCAACCAGATCCACTGAGGAACCAGAAACAGAGTCCGCCATAATAGCAGTCTTGTTACTCATCAATCTGGTATTGCAAAAACTGCCTGATGGGAAAGGATAGGGCAGCTAATCCTTCAGCTTTCTGCCCACTCAGTCTGGTGGAAACCCTGGTATGGGAACCAAACACATCTGGCCTCTATCTATGTTCCATTTCTCCTAGGGTATCTTCTGTTATCGCCATCCTAATGAATCCCATCCCCTCCATAAATTCTCCTAAAACAACACAACTGGTTTCTATGTCACCTCTCAATTCCCACCTCCTGCATTGAAGATCAGAAGGCAATGAGGAGGGGGTCATGGAAAGGAGTAGCTAAGTCTAGGGACCACTGTCCAACTCAATGTTATTGTACAAGGTTTTCCATGCACAGCAACATTTTGTTGTGTATCAATTTACATAAACAACAACATATCCAACATTTAAATTTACTGTACCAAATGTCTTGGTTTGCACTACTCCCACCAGTTGCTTTCTGCACACAGCTGTATAATCACAGAAGCAAAGTCTGAGAGAAAGACAATTACATCACAAATGCCACCCCAAAAAAAAATCAGTACAGACATGGCCGTGGTGGTATTTTCCCAAAGAACAAACTGAGTGGCAGCAATTCATCTTAAAGCAGAAGAATAAAACTAATCAGAAAACCACATCTGTCATGTGTTTAATGATGTCTTAGTTTTTAGAGGTTGAAGTATACCAAGATGTAGTGACAATATCTATTCAGGAACTATACCGCTTCTTGGCAAATTTTATCTTTCATAAAAAGTGAACAGATGACCAAAAGTACAAGCCAAGTACCCTGGGAGGCTTCTTAGGCATTGGTGGTTGGTATTGGTTTAAAAAAATACCTTCACTTGACATAACATGGCTCCAATTCTCTATTTACCCAGACTCAAGAGACGTGAGACAAACAGGAATATTTAAAAAACTTGGAAATGGTAACAAGCTATATAAATTAGATACCCTGACAGATTCAGAAATAGATTTACTGTACCACACTGGAGGTGTGGGTCTATAAAACATTATTAAATTTGGTATTTTTCAGCACTGGGTTGTATTTTTTGCCAAAAATTGGCTGCGCAATATGCACTTTAAAGGTGTGATTCGATACTCATGACAGACTCTCAGGGGCAGATATCTCTCCAGTGCATGGAAAGGCCTGAAGTGGAGAAAATCCTAAAATTATCAAGCCTGTTCACCCTCAAATGAATGAGAATACAGCAAACCCAGACCAGGGACAGATATACCAGGCAGTGATCCCCAATAATGTAAATGATGATGATACTTTTTACCTGGAACTAAACCTTACTCCTAGGTCAAAGGTATCCCAGCACCATACCACTGTATTGCCTGCTACATGACATGGATCAGCAGCCCTAGTCATAGATTGCTCTCATCTTTTGAGGCCTGGGATGGAACAGTTGTACCCACTCCTAGTACAGCAAACCTTTCCAAAATGAGATCTCCACCAGCTCTGCTCTCCTGTAGCACAGTTCTGCCTTGATAGGCCCTACTCATGGTTTGTCTCAGTTTGTGCCTGAGCTGTCACTGCAGATAATCTGCAATACAGAGGACACAAAAGGTGCAGAAACCTGATTCCTCTTTTCCCCAAAGCCTGCTGGAGTCCCATTCATTAGGAGGTTTCTGAGATGGGGTGGGCTCATCAAGTAGGCCATTAGAGTACTATAGGTCTCCAGAGTTTGTATCCTTAGCTGTTTGTTAGCTAATAAAGGTATTATAATTACTGGACAGTGCTTTTCCTATAGGGAAAGCTGGTTATAATTTGCTGGCAAACACGCACTGGTTTCACTGCCTCTGCGCCTAGACGCACGAGCTGTTTCACTTTTTCCCACATCCTTTGCTAGACCTTGCTAGACCTGATGGATGCCTCAAACGCCACTTGTGTGGGTAAGTAAACCGCCTCAAGAAGTAAAAAAAAACAAGAAATGAGTGAGGTCCACTCTGCAAGGTTTAAACTATAATATTTAAAATATTGGCAGACTGCGCTGATTCCTGACCGGTCGGCGGCTGCCTCTCAACACCAATATCTTGTTTTTTAATTTTTATTTTATATAATTGTTGTGGCAAAAAAGTGCTGGCCAGCAATTATATAAAATAAAATATGAGGTTGTGTGTAAAATGCGATTTTACATATGCCATCAGTGTGGGAGGCTTTTTATAAACCCCTCAGGCTTCGTCTTGGGGTTTATGTAGCATCCACACCTCAACGTGTAAAATCTCATTATACACACCCACCCATCAATTATTCTCTATATAATAACTAGGTCATGTTTTTCCATAGGAAAGCTGGTCATAATTTGCTGTTATAACTAGCTGGTTGTAACGGCAAACATAAACCACTTTCCCTATGAGAAAAGCACTAACCACACAATGGCTCACGCTACACTGCCTTTGAAAGCACTTTACAGAAAAAAGCATCACATACCTCTTCATGTCAGGCACCATTTAAAGAAGGAGCAGTCTGCTGAAAATTGCAAGGCATACCCCTGTCTTTCTGTCTCCTCCTCCTCCTCCCTCTGCAGGTCATAAGAGCAGGATCACCAAGTAAACCAAAGACACCATAGCAACGGAGCCTTTTATTTTTCAGAAGCTTCATGGTTAACAGTTCTGCAGTTGCTTCCTGGTTATATCATTTGTAGTTGCAGTTTCTTTATTGCCTAAATTGAAAAGTGTTTATATCTCCTTTTGATCTTACCTGGTGATAGTTCTCAAAGTAAATAACAAAGAAAGAGCCAAAAGTTCCAATCACTGTACCAACTAGCTACCACATTTTTGTGTAATTGCTGTGGTGAAAAAATGTGACCCTAGCAATTACTGCATATAAAATAAACATGGAGTGGTGTGTAGGGCTGCAAGTTCAGTTCGACCTTAAGACAAAAAGGTCGAGCCCCAGTTGTTCAAAGAGTCAAGAAAACCTCAAATTCTTTGTTATTTTTGCAAACTTTGGTTTGCTCCTTAATTTTTTAGTGGTCCCTCCCTTGCCTATAGCCAATACAAGCCATCTCCAGTCTGAGCAATTAAATTCTTTTTGTCTAGTGGCCTCTCTCCTCTGTGATCATCAGCCCAATGAACAAATTAAAATATTCAATTAAATCCCCGTGTCTAGCGTCCCCCACTGTCAATAGCTGATCCATCCAATTGTATTAAATTCTGGTGTCTAATGATCCCTCCCCACTGATCACCAGCCTGATGAACAATTACATTCCATGTTGTATAGAGGTCCTCCCAACCTCCAACCTTGGCAGGTGGTGCCCCCAGCCTGCTCCCCCACCCTGACCCGAATGTGGGAGAAAACCACAACCATTCCTCTCCACCACACTGGCTGCCTGGCTGAGCTGTCAGTGAATGAGTGTATATTTGCACAAGCACAAGCTCATTCATTGCAGCTCACTCCATTCATTGAACTCTTTGAGCTCTGTTTGGAGTGCTGACAAGGGTTGTTCTGGTTGCCAATGGGGTGGCAGGATGGGGGGAAGGACATGGTGGACCTACAGAGGGGGTCCACAACATCATTCCCCATCCCACCCCCTGCTGGTGACTGGAAATGCTCTGCTCTTGTATGCATCCCGACAGAGCTCAAAGAGCTCAATGGATCAGGGTTAGCAGGTGGTCTGTCAGTGAATGAGCACATGCTTGTACAGTTACACACTCATTCACTGACAGCTCAGTTGGGTGGCCAGTGTGGTGGAGAGGGAGAGCTGTGCTGGGAGAGTGAGGTGGGGGGCACTACATGCTGGGGGGGAGACCAATAGACACTAGGGGATGTAATTATTCATCAGTCTGACAATCAGCGGAGGGAGGACCACTAGACACCAGGGAATTTAATACAGTGGGCTAGTGATTGACTAGTGGCTGGGGGAAGGGATCACTAGACACCAGGGAATTTATTTAATTGGAGTTGTTCATCAAGTTGGTGATCGGTGGGGTGGAGGCACTAGGTACTGAAAAATTTAATTGTTTATCGGGTTGGTGAGAGAGGTGGGGCTAGTAGACATCAGCGAATTTAATACAACGGACTGGTAATTGGTTATTGGTGGGGAGGAGTGAGCAATTGTGTGCCCTGAAAAAGGTAGAACCTGGTTCTACCAGTTCTACCTGTTAGGACCAGGTAGAACTTGGTAGAACTTTTTGGGGTTCAAATCTCAAAGTTTGCAAGGTAGAACATTTAGAGGTTTGCTCAGCCCTAGTGGCGTGGAAACTCAAATGTTATACACTCCCTAGGTGTAGGATGCTTAGATAAACAGCAAGGGCTTTGCCCTCGGGGTTATATACTGTAGCATCCAACACCTTGGGTGTGTGTCAAATTCATTACACACACCACCCCATGTATATTTCTGTATTTCTTTACCTAGCAAAAGATTCTCTTTTTTTCTCTCCTGGTTTTGTGTGGGCTAACACAGCAAATCAGTAATAGAAATGGTTAGATAAACACCACTGAGACTAATATTCTTTATCCTTGACAGGTTTATTGCAACAATACATGACCAGGGCAACATTTTATGGTGAATGTCACCACCTCACCAGCCCCACTGTGTTTAATACCTTAATTTAGTTTATGTACTGTATATTCTGTTTCTGCAAACAATTACATTTCTTTCTTGGATCATCTGGACCTCTCTGAAATAATTACACTTTATCCTTAAAGACCCATCTGTTTTATCTTGCCTTTGGGGATTTTATATAATACTGTTTATATTGTTTTAAGATATAGAGGTGCGAAATCTGGATAGCACTGTGATTAATTGTTTCATCTTTTTAGAATGTTTTATTGTTATATTTTGTACAGCGCTTTGATATTTTTTGAATTGCACTACAGAAATAAAGATATTATTATTATTATTCAACCAGATAGCTGCATCCTCTTAAATGTCTTGCAAATGGCTTCACTGAAGTTCTAGTTGCCATTTACATGTTGCTTGTGATAGTGGTGCCATTGCTGACATCCTTCAACAACATCTCAACACTGGTTCCATCCTCTCTCATCATCCCCATCCTGACCCTCAAGAGCAGCAGGTCTAGAAAGACCAATTTGAGCAACCATTTAATGATGTTGCCACTTCAAAGATGTTTGGTCTTCAAGTGGCTACACTGTCCGGTGGTACCAATATGTGAACTGGGCAGGTGGTGGCATATTGGAGCCTTGCACATATGGCATATTACCATGATGTTATTATTTTGGTTAGTGGCAAAGAAAAATTCAGAAACTAAAAATGTTTGGAATGAGGGGCACTGCTTACTGCTTAACCTTGTATGTCCAAGAGGAGCACTAGACTTGTGTTTCCACTCGTACTCCCTGTACCTGCATGTGCAGCTGCATCTGCTCCTTCTTCACCTCCCTTACCGACATCTTGTTTCTTTCACCTTGACCAACCCCTCACTGTCACTATTCCCTTACTTTTACTGTAGATCCAGATTGACATGTTGGTGCAGCACCCTTCTTCTCATCATCATTTTTCTTTTCCTCCTCCAACTTAATTGCCCTTGCTCTGGGTGGAAAAATTACCCTTTTGTATTTCAGACTACTTGCATGATACTCTGTTTCACAGTCTACATGAAACATTGGATTAACATCACAGTGGTTTGTGCTACACTGCCTTTGAAAACACTTTACAGAAAAAAGCGTCACCTATCTCTTCATGAAGTGTACTCCATCTCTACTCATCTGCTTTGTCATCTGATGCTGCATGGCAATTATCACTATATAATTACTGGTGAGCAATTTTTTTCTAAGGTCTGACCTCAGCTGACATTTGCTATAATAACCCACCTGTTATTACGGTATTCACACACTCAGCTTGAGCACTACCTCATTGGCTATCATGCTGTGTGTGG
Organism: Neoceratodus forsteri; assembly: GCA_016271365.2. NCBI lineage: Eukaryota > Metazoa > Chordata > Ceratodontiformes > Ceratodontidae > Neoceratodus > Neoceratodus forsteri. Next base: position 845,983,250 of record CM028135.1, on the reverse strand, counting down.
GCAGGCTGAAGAGTTCTGTAAACATGGTGGCTCCATCTATCCTTTAGAGAGGAGCTGCCAGAACAATACTCATCTCTGTCCATTTCATTATTATTTTTTAGTTAAAAGCTTCTAGTTTGAAAAAGTTTTAGTTCAAAAAGCTGTATCTGGTTGATCCTGCTATTCATCAGTTTCCTGCCTTAGTCAGTGGAACCAGAAATGGGGCTGTGGATAGCAGCCTACAGTGCTGGTTAAGCAAGATTGCAAAGCTCCAAGCAGTAAGTTAAAAAACAAAACAAAAAATAAAATAACAAGGCAGAACAAAATGCCCATATTGGAGAAGGGGGGAGGCAGAGTGAGAGAGACTGTGTGTGCATGTGTGTGTGTATGTGTGTGTGTGTGTGTGGTCACAGAAGTCAGGCTGAAAAAAAAATGATCACCCACAAATATTAAACAATGATGCATGACGGGGTGGCATTATGGTGGGATAATGGCCCGTCTCAGGTGGGTTGAAGCACGAGGTGAAGCCGAGTGCTTCCACCACCCAAGAAGGGCCATTATCCCACCACAATGATGACCCCCTTAGAGTGCCTTATTGTAATTATGAAATGGGTTCCGATACTATTAATAAATTTAAAAAATATAAATCCTTTTCTGTTTTTACATCACAAAATGATAACATTTTAACAAGTAGTGGAAAACTGGGAAAGTAGTGCCTGGTTGCTCGCTGTCCCCGAATATCGCCGCTGCCGGTGATTTCTGCCCAGGTTTCCTGGTCCCTGTCCTATGCTCTGGTCTGTGCCACTACTGTTGGAGAAACAAAAAGTGAGATTTCTAACTGGCACCTAGCATTTCACTCCTTTTTATTTATTTTTGATGTTTGTTACTTGGGACACATGATAATTGGCAGCTGTTGTTGGTGCTACATGTGTGAGACAGATTCAGCCATGTAATGTAAGTAGTGAAACACAGATTTAAAAAAATGAGATGAACCTGTTTTAAAATGTGACAATGGGGACACAGGAGCTGTGTATACAGGGCAGATCTGTTCAGAGTGGGAACAGAGGAGATGACAGTTCCTGCTAGGACCTAGGTGGTGTGTGGGGGTGGGCAGTTGTGCATAGGGCTTCTTCTAAGGTGCAGAGGCTGTTCTTACAGAAGCTAATTTCACCCAGGATGTCATGCCAGGATATCGCTGGCTGAATGTAGCTCTCAACCAATCAGGAGCCAAGATTCAACAGACCGTTTCATAATAAAAAATAAGGATCAGTATGTGCATATAAGATTTAATGCACACCTCAGTGTGGGATGTTTTATGAACCACACAGGCTTCACTCTTGGGGTTTATGTAGCATCCCACACCTCAGGTGTGCATTACATTTTCTTATAAAATGGGTCTAAAAATCAAATAACCTTAATTGGTTAAAACCAGTGAGGTGACCGTTCAATATTAGATCATATTGCATAGTCATTCTGGTCCTAACCCACATCACACAATGTGCAAATCGGTCCTCCTACAACCAGAACTATCTTCCATTAGTTCCCCTACAACTAGAATTGATCTTCTATCACAAACATGGCTGCTACCTTTACACTGGTAAAATCCTTCAAATGGGCCCTAAAAATAAAACTATCTTAAATTAACAATAAAACAGATTAATTAAATGTTGTTTCCCTGATCATCATACACTACTTGCACACATACACAAATTAGAAACATTAAATATTGTTCATAGTTTTCATTACAACCATTTCTTTGCTGACAATGAACAATCCTCCTTCTGTCTTTAACTGCTCATCAGGGAAATCTGTTCTGCTTTCTCTAACAGTGAGATAATTGAGCCTGTGGTGCTACAAGAGGCTTTTGTTGTGTGAGTGTACAGTATGTTAGGAAAGAAACATTCTGCCAGTGGAATGGAGCAGAATTTTGAATCCCTGTATTCCATGGTTAACATTCCATGGTAAACATTCCATGTCTTGAATGCGAGGAAACAGAGAAAAAAAAAACAGAATGAAGAAAGTAGGCAAGAATACTTCATAAACAAAGAGAAAAGGTGGGAAAACAAAGTTACATAGACACACACACACACACACACACACACACACACACACACACACACACACAAAAAAAAAGGCAACCTGGCAGGTTTAAAGTTTTAAACACATTTCCATTAAGAAACATTACTTGAATTGACTTAAAATGCAAGGTAGCATTTTTGTTCTTATAAAAATGTGTGGCACACACACTTTTCTTATTTTATGTTTTTAACTAACCCCAGTTACCAGAATAGGGACTAAGTTTTGTATTCAGAGTTATCATGGAAGCATATTTCAAAGAAAGGTCCATTTTTTCTTTTTAAAATGCTTTCTTCTTATTTTCATTCATTTTAAGTCTTATATTTAGTTATTTATAAGAACATTAAGACACTTCAGGGTTGTGCTGTTATGGTGAAATAATCACATTTCTCAGGTGGATTTAATGGCCTTTCGGTTGTGCCTCATGCCTAACAATGCAGCTAGACATGCAATTATTTCACCATAATGTACACCCTGTCATGTCTTATTGCTTTCATATCACACACCTCCATCCTTTATTATCTATGTAGAACACACACTACAACCTTCTTGTGTTACTCTTCCACTTCCATTATCTCCTTATAACAGGGTGCTACCTGTTATTAGTATACAAACCCTGGAATGAAGAATAAGTCACATGTGCCCGTTTTGTCCCCCTTGTGTTATTTCTCTCACCCTTTTCTATCCTCTCATTTTGCATCTTTTTCTTTTCTTGTTTCTTTGTCAGGGTGGCCAACCTGACAAAACCCTAAACTTTTCTTTGCTTTCTTCTTTTCAAAAAGACCCTCTTGCTGTGCACATTGGGCTAGAAACTATCTCCCATCTTGGAGATATGTAACATGCTCATGGCAAGCTAGAATTTAAAAAAGCCCAGAATAAGGGTTGATAAATGGCACATGTCGTGCTGAAAATATAGTCCTGTAGTGTCCCCAATTTTTAAAAAGAATTAAAACAGTGTTGTGACAACCCCAGAGAGGTTGTAACTAACTTCCTAGCACTTACTACCATGTCTTGTACTCAAGCTTTCCTCCTTTGTGTATTGTTTTATCATGTATCCCCGATTGCACTGTATTCCTGTATGTATAGACTGACATTTACTATATGTTACTGTCTCTGTACTATACTATGCTTTAATTTTTGTATCATTTAAACATGTTGCAACTTCCCATTCCCCCTCCCTAGGACGTGCCGTGAGATGAGCATTAAGTTGCTCAGTGTACCCTTCCTGGTGAAACATTTCAATAAATAAATAAATAAATAAACTGGGGCTGCCTGTAAAATAAAGCATATTTGGCAAAAGGGCTAAATAAAAGCCCCTGCATGATAAGGCATGAGATAATAAGGAAACTCCCCTTATTATGTAATGTCATGACCAATGGGAACTCCCCTACATAAAGTGATGTTATCCCTAGGGCTATAAATAGGGCTCACCACTAGGGGAGAAGAGTAGAGTCAAGGCACTTGGTGTGCTGACTGAGCATGAGAAGGACCTATTTGTGTGCTGATCAATTCACACAGTTCTTTGTATCAGTGTAAGAGGTTTGTTACACCGAATTGGCTGGAGTTAAGCCACAGGCTCTGCGAGGGATGCAGAGACCTGGGTTTTTCTTTTGGTTATTGAACTAACAACATTTTTTTCCTTTCTATAAATATTTTGGACTTTTAATAAAATGATAGATGCCTTCCAGCTTCTTTTATGCACTTGAGCTCTGTCTGCTGTGTCAAGTTTGTATCCCACCATGCTCACACTCCTCCTGAGAATCCTCCTCAGTGTCCTGCTATGAATTCTCCACCTGTACTACCTCTTACTGTGCGTCTTCCTCTCTCATTAACATTTCCTGCTGAGATTCTTCCTCCTCTGTCTTCTGTCCTTGACTGACTCACCAAGGTATTCTGCTGTTATCATTGATGCTACATCAGCAGCACATTTTTTAACACAACGGATCTCAGCACTGCTGTTTGTCCCACCAAATGATCCATGTCTTAACTTTTCATGACACAACTTGTACTACTGGTGGTGGAGGTAACATTTCCATTTGCAGCAATTTGTGACTATACATTACCACACCTGCTACATCCATGACCTGAACTACAGTTCTGCATTATGTAAGGAATAAGACACATTAAGGTGGGCTTTATAGGCTAACAAGAGAATGCCCCAGTTGTATAATGAGGCATGAGGCACTTGGCGCTTAAGTTCATTTAGCAACTAGGAAGTGCCCTTATCAGCCCAGTCACAAACCACACCTGCTACATCCATGACCTGAACTACAGTTCTGCATTATGTAAGGAATAAGACACATTAAGGTGGACTATTTTGTCTTGTTGTACTTTATAAATCAATTTTGTTTTATTTTGTATTAATGAAATCATGGCCTCTATGCTGTGTGATTGTGTGCCTGACACCAGCTTTATCAGGAGAGCTTCCTCAGCAGTCGCTATAGTGTGCAGTTTTTTATGTGTTTTTCTTTTTGTGCTTGGTATGCCAAACAGCCATTTAATATTGCTGTTCTCTGTTCTTTTTCCAAATGTAGTTTACTTAATTGTACTTCAGCTAGACTAACTGCAATCAGTTCGGGTTTCCATTATATACTGTACATCAAGTTAAAAAAACTAACATGGATTCTAAAACTGTGTAGTACAATGCCAGACCCGTATTACATACTGTACAATTCAAACACTAGTGTGGCACATTCACTTAAGTGTTTCAGTCATATCTGGTTACTGAGAAGCTCTTCTTGTTTCCAAAGAGTAAGTATACTGATTTTTGTGTATATGAGAGCTATATATAAGAATTTCTTCAGCCTTCTCTAACGTCCTCTATTTTTTCAGCTCTCTCACCATTACCATTTGTGGTTCCAATTTCACTGATTTGAACATGGCCAGGGACATAATTTCTTCAATGTCCTGCCAGTATTGTTGCAACTTTGGACATGAAAACATAATGGGCATAAGCCAGCATGTGTTGATGAGAATTTGGATAATCTCTTTGGGATGTAGTATGCCTGTTGTATAGAAAGGAACTGGATTATTTTAAATTTGCACTGGACTGGGATTTTCCACCCATCATTTAATATATAATCCCAGTCTTCCTGTAATATCTCCAGTTCCAGGATAGACTGCCACTTCTCTCTAGAACTGACCCATTTGTTTGGAATTCTAGTCAAAATATGTTTATAAAACTTTGAATATAGCCCCTTAGTGTATTGTGCGTTGCATAGTATTATCGCTATTTCTGAGGGCTCTTGCAGTTGGTGTCTTGGGCCTAATATTGATGTAAGAAAGTGCCTGATCTGGACATACTTGAATGCATGATGTTCTGGCAGGCCAAATGTTGCAGCTAGGTCAGACAAGCTTAGCCAGAGCTGATAGGGCTGTGAAGAGCTACAAAATGACCAAAGTTATTTTCTTGTTGGTGCCATATGGTGCTGCTCAGTCTAAATTATCAAAAACTGGCATGCTGCTAATTCAATCCTCTGGAATTTATTTAATCAGTACATGCTGCTGTGTGTGTGTATATGTGTGCACATGCATGAGTGTGTGAGCATGCAGCCTATCATGCCCATAGGAATGAGATAGCTAACAAACTGCACTGGGTGTAATCTGACACTGTAGACTGTCTGACTGTTTCATAGCTTCAATAAATTCCAGTGCAACAGATACTGAGTTAACCCCTAGGATGCTGAAAGAAAGAGAATAAATCTACTAGACTGAGCTGGGCAGATGATAGAAACAGCAGTTTAAAAAGTTTTGTTTTTGCTAATATCCTGAGAAATTTGGGGTGCAATATAGTAGCATCCTCCCTTCAGATGCCTTTAACGTGAGCAGTAATAACAAAAATCAGAGGGGAGAGCACTGTTTTATAGCTGTGGAGGAATACTTCCAAATGTCCAAAAGGAGTTCCCTGATCAGCCATTTTAGAGCTATAATCTGATCCTAATAGGGCTGTAGGCTCCACCCACAGCCCCAACAATGACCTAGTTGCTTATATTCATATACATCTCCATGGAGGGTTATTCCTATCTTCTCACAGTACTTAAACCTGATCAGCTAGAAAGTCTGGATATAGATGGTTGCCCATGTGAAGTCATATTGGTATGCTGTGAGTGTGTTCCCATATGGACCTTGTGCCAGATTTTTAGTAATTGTGTTTATATAGGGTTGCCTTTAGCCACCTTACAGTTCTATCCAGTAGAACAGTACAATAAATTAGTTACTAACTGTGCAAGCAACAATAACTGATGGGTGGGCAGTACTGGGCTATATTGGATCACCCCAGGTATAATGAGGCCAGACACCACTGGCCTTTTAGCCCTGGAAGGTCTACTATAGCTTATACTGCCGACCAAGGAGAGTATTATTGTGCTCAGAAAATGTGTTATTTGTGACATTTTATGAAATAATTTAAAATTGTCACAAATTTACTTAAAAGGTGTATCAATTACTTGAAATGTATTTTGCTGTAAAGTAGTCCTCTGCTGGTCAAGCTGCCAGTAGAAGGAGATCTTGTTTTGAATACTGCTTGGTTGACTGCATTCTTTATGACCCCAACCCACTACCAGGTGGACTACTATTTTTTCTTGTGACCCCGACCATCACTATGGCTTAGAACTTGGGGATTTCAGGCTACCCTAAGTAGTTCAGAAATTTTCTCTGTTTTGCTAGATGACAGCTCGAGAGCCAATGTCAAGGTCAGCAGTAGAGATACAGTGAATTTAAATTTGATTGAGAAGTGCCCACAATGTGGGCACCTCTGCAGAAGACTACTCACTGGCGTCTCTACAGGAAAGGGTCACTAATCTTGTGATTATTACTTTGCATTTTCATTCCGTCTTAATGCAAAGTAAGGCAGAATGACAACAATATTGGCAGCACCCCACACACACAGTTATCAGAATTAATGTGCATCCCCAAAGTGCTACTGTCTTGTGTCCAGAAAGCTCCCCAGTGCTGATGAAGTGAAATGAAAATGTAACAAGAAATGTAGTCTCCCAGAATTAATGGCACACTCAGTCATGCACGCAGTTGTCACACACAGAGTCACCAGAATTAATGTGAATCCCCAAAACGTTACTCTTGTGTCCAGAAAATTTCCCAGTGCTGACAAATGCTACTGTCTTGTGGTCCAAAAATCCCCAGTGCTAACGAAGTGAAATGAGAGGATAACAAGAAATGCAGTCTCCCAGAATTAATGGTGCACTGCAAACGCACAGGCAGATTAAGATTGTGTTGCACACTCAAGAGATGCATATGAAAAGACACAACAACACCTATCCAGTGCTTACAACCAAGTTACAAATCCAAATCTGGAAAGGAAAACCTTTTGTCAGTTGGGGGATTAGTGCACGGCAGCAACAATCCACTACCAGTAAAGATACTGCAAAGCAGTACAACAAATTCATGCAGGAAAAGGTGGATAGCAGGTTCACTGCTGCAATTACTCTATGGCACAATAAAAGGTGTCTGATTTAATTGCATGCATCGCACAGACACTCACACACACATTACAAGTAATGCATAGCAAATTGAAAACCTTTAGTAATATAACCAAATGTTTTAAACAGACAAATTATACACTGCAGCACCACAACAATCAGCAAAAAAATTTCAAGAATTACTGAAAATATTACTATGTGTACATTAACACAGTTATACAAGAAAAATATAACCACAACAGAAAGACTGCCTTTTTCTCTCAGTTAATGTACTACAACACAATACGCCCTCCCCAAAGCACACTTCACAGTACACAGACTGACTGGTCTAAAGTAACATTTAAAATCCACACACAAATAAACACTTGATGATATGAGCACAGAATGGTTTCCTACAATCTTTGTACTAAATTTTGAGCAAACAAAAAAAGACTCAAAAAAGCATTTTAAACAACTGTTAGAGGTTTTGAATCACAGAGCTCTGAGAGCAAACTGTCTCCAGCTACCACTACACACACACACACACACACACACACACACACACACACACACACACCTGCCCCGGCCAGAACTGAGGCTGTGCAGAACAATCTAGAGCCCATGTGACCTGCAATCCCATGAATCACAGAATTTCATTTGGAGCTCAATTACAAGGTGAAGTGAGGTGAATTACATTGATTTCAATGAACTTTGCCTTAAAATTGATGGAGAAGTGGTTTGGGGAAGGTGGAATAATGCAAAGTCATTGGTTTCAATGGACCTCACCTTTCTCATTATGAAGCGAAGTACTCTGCTTCACATTACGGAGTACTCCGCTGATGCTGCATTATTTTGTGAATCGCTTTGCAGAGCGAATTGGGTCCACTTCGCCCACCACTACTTATAATACTGTAACTCACAAAGGCTGTACAGGAAGGGATGTGAATGCCTATGGCTGTACTTCCCCAATGAGCTGAGCCTGTATCATAAAACTTCCCAATTTAAAATCTCTTATTAATGAGTACAGTGGTGGTGATTATGTGAAGCTTGGAGAGATACTACAAAACAGGCTTACAATATATGCAAGTAACTAGTAAAAAAATTAATTTTGTGATTTGTGACACGATCGTGATTCGTGAATCATAATTTGTGACTGCATTTGTGACTGTGATGATGAAGAACGTGATTTGGTGTGAGATAACCATCAAAAACTGTATGGGAATATGAATGCCTCACGGTTGTACTTCCCCAATGAGCTGTAGCACAAAATTCACCAATTTAAAAACTCTTATTAATGAATACAGTGGTAGGAGGTGAAGCTTGGAGAGATGCTACAAAACAGGGTTATGATACATGCAAGTAACTAGTAAAACAATTAATTTTGTGATTCAGTGACGTGATCGTGAATCAATTTGTGACTGCATTTGTGACCGTGGTGATGAAGAACATGATTCAGTGTGACTGAGATAACCAATATGAAACTGTATGGGAATGCGAATGCCTATGGCTTTACTTCCCCAATGAGCTGTTGCACAAAACTCCCCAATTTAAAAGCTCTTATTAAAGAGTACAGTGGTGGGGTGGTGAAGCCTGAAGAGATACTACAAAACAGGATTACAATACATCCAAGTAACTAGTAAAAAAATTAATTTTGTGATACATGATGTGAACGTCAATCATAATTTGTGACTGTATTTGTGACCGTGATGATGAAGAACGTGATTTGTATCACAAGTGACTCATGATGATGATGGCTTTGACTTAAAAATGCCTATTAATGAGTACAATGTTCATGCAGAGATATGCACCACACCAGTCCAGTACCTGAAGGAAGCCAAAGAAACAACTGTGACTTAAGTTAAAGATGGAGATTGGGCCCTAAAGAGATGCAAATGCACAGACAGATTAAGATTGCACTGCGCACCGAAGAGATGCAGACTCAAAGGCATACGAACTAACCAGTGTTCACTGTCAGAAATTCAAATCTGTAAAAGAATACCTTTGCCGGTTGGGGTGTGCCATGGAGGGGGGGAGACAGGACAGTGTACTGCAGTAACAGTCACTAGTACTAGTACCAGTAAAGAGACCACAAAGAAGTACAAAAATCATGCAACTGTAGTGGATAACAGGTTCATATTGCTGAAATTACTATGTGGCACAATAAAAGGTGTCTGATTTGATGAAATGCATCATACATACTCACACATGCACTAAGTAATGCGTAGCAAATTTAAATCTTCAGTTATATAACCACGTATTTTAAACAAACTAAAATTATGCACTGCTGCACCACAACAATCAGCAAAAAAAGTCAAGAATTATTAAAAATATTACTGTGTGTACATTAACACAGTTATACAAGAAAATTTCACCAAAACAGAAAGAACTGTCTTTTTCTCCAGGTTAGTCTACCTACGCCACAGATACACCCCTCCCCCAAAGCACACTTCCACTGTCTCTCAGTACACAGTCTGAATGTTGTGCATTAGCATTCAAAATCCATACACAAACAATAAATGTTCAATGCTATAAGCACAGGAGGGTTTCCCTACAATCGATGAACTAAAGTTTCAGCAAATAAAATTACTCAAAAAGGCTTTTTTAACAGATTTTAGAAGGTTCAAATCACAGAGAGCTCTCAGAGCAGACTGTCTCCTACAGCTTCCTACACACACTACCCCAAACTGAGGCTGTGCAGAACAATCTAGAGACCATGTGACCTGAAATCCCATGAATCACTGCAAAATGCACCTTTGGAGCTTAAAAACAAGGTGAAGTGAGGTGAAGTACGTTGTTTTCAATGTACTTCACCTTAAAGATTGGGTGGAGTAGTGGTTTGGGAAGGCAGAGTAACACAAAGTCATTGTTTTCAGTGGACTTCGTGTTACCCATTATAATGCAAAGTACTCCACTTTGCATTGTGGAGCACTCTGCAAATTTACCTTCACTCTATGAATCACTCTGCAGAGTGAATTGAGGCCACTTCGCCCATCTCTAGCTGGCAGAGTGTAGCAGTTCAGTAGGGCTGGGAGAAACATTATGTTGTTCTCACTCTGTATATGCTGGGCTACTTTGTTGTTGTTTTTTTTCTAATTTATTTGTATGAATATTTAGGAGCCAGAAAAGTACTTGGGAGCCAGCATGCTACATGATGGTAAGATGGCACACTTCTCATGGTTGGGTGGGTCACAGTGTGTGAGGTGGAGGGAGAGTTTCTGGTTCACCTGTAATGAATTGTGGTGTGTGAGACAGAGGGGGCATATCTGCATCAATGATCAGTACTGAATTCTAAGAAGGGGTTACCTGTTCATGCAATGAAATACTACTTTTGAACAGAATGTAAACTTCTGTTGTTTTTAATGAACAGGCATGGGGAACAGAGCAGAGTGGTGTGGCTAGAATGTGTCATCAAGCCTGAGTGTGAAAATTTTTTAAGAAAAAGAGTGTTTGCATATGTTACTGGAATTTTTTTTAATATGGCACAGTTTATGCCAATTTAGGGAGTGTTGTTGTATTTGGAGGGGAGGGGTGTCAGTCATTCTGTAAACAAAAACAAACAAAAAAATGGCTTTTTGCTTTTGACATAGTGATTTACTTAGGTTAAGGAGGCTGGAATGGGTCTTGTTATTTCCCAGTCTCTGTTGGCACACTGCTTAGAAGGACACTGGTGAGTGCCTCCTTACATTTGCTGCTTTGCTGCATTTTAAGTAAACCTTTTTAACTTAGTCTGTGTTTCCAGGTGAGAGGTAGTATCCTGGATGCATTGCCTGGATACCAGGATGCCACTCTGGTCACCTAGACTGCTAATCCAGTAAAGCACTGTGGGAAGGTGGAGGTTCCACCAGTTCCTGGTGCTTACTGACCAGTGAACTCATCCAATTCATCTGGTGGGAGGCAAGGGAAGTGTTCCCAACAAATTTAGAAGACCAGCAAATGACTTGGTGTGGTATTAGTAGGTATTCAGGGCTAAATTTCTAACTGCCACAAAATGAGGAACTGAACGTGAGCACTTGATGCTTCTGGCCCTCTAGACTACAAGTAAGTGCCCCACGTGAGTGGGGAGAGTCCGCACATTGGTGTGGTGGAGATGCACACTGAGACATGTGCATTGTGTGCATGTCTACATGGACAAAAGGGGCAACAGGGCCCCCTCTTCTCATCATTCAGGATTTTCCTCCCATTTGAGTAAGTCTTTTTATAGTATCCACACCGTGGTGTGTTAGTAATCAACCTTAGTAAACCATCTAGGACATTTTACTGATATCATATACAATGGAGCAAATAATTAAAGCTCTTGATGGTGATGCAGGGATAAAATGTAGTATGTGCCACATATGTATCTATTTAGATGCTGCTCACGACTAGAGACCTATACTTGTGACAAATGCACATATATTGCAATTTTAGAACAAGAAATAGGACAGTTTAAAGGAAATTTAAAGAGGTAGAGTATAATCAGCAGGACATGCTTAAGAAAATCACTTTATTATCTAAAACCTCAGAGACCACTGCTACAACCACTGTAAACAAAGTGAATGCTAACATAGGCCAGATGCTAATACCTCTTCCACCTTGGCTATGGTAAAGGGAACAGTTCAATGAATGTAATGATGACCCATGGACTGAAGTAGCAATTAGGCATAATAATAAAAAGGGTACAAGGGCAATGACCTTTGAGATCCCTTTCAGTAATTGTTTCTCCCCTCTCAGAAACCACACAGACAATACAACAAAAACCACCAGAATTGAAGTGGAAACTGAACAAATGGAAATCTACCCCAGATGCAAATCCTCCTTCCACATCCATAGGAAATCATGATGCCCTGCCCATCTCCCCTCTCCCCCAGTCTGCCCTGCTATAGTTTAACCAATCTAAGTTTATGTACTGTGAGATTCCATGGCAAAATACATAGACTGTGCTGTGTGTGGCTCAGACAAAGCCAACATAGCATGCTGCAGCTTTTGCAAAAATTGTGGATCTCATCCCCATGATTGACAATATTTTATGCAACGCTGGAGATAATCTTTTGCTAGTACTGCATGTGGGCACCAATGATATAAGTAACACAACAATCACCAATATTAAATTGAATCTGGAACATCTGTGTGACATGTTAAAAACTAAGAAGTACCATTACCATTTCTGAAATATTACCAATCCCAAAGCTGTCCACCATGTAAACCCAAAATTAAAACTGTTAACGAGTGGATACGCTAAATGGTCACTTAATAAAGGCAATACTTGTCTTACCCATTGGGAAGAATTTGATAGTAGGTATAACCTTTTAAGCTGGGATGACCTGCATCTGAGCAGGTAGGAAGTAATCAATGTGGCAAAAAAATAAAACACCACATCCAAAAATGTTTAAACTAAGTACTAGGACCTTACATAAATCATGTTAATACCTAAGAAATCAAGTTTCTGTCTACAAATGCCAGAAGCCTCAATGCAATAAAAATATCTGAATTATATGTAATTTCACTAAAAAATAATCTAGATTTAATCTGTATTACTGAAACATGGTGGGATGACACCACTGAGTGGCTAGGAGAAATTCTACGATTTACCCTATTTTCCAAAAATAGAATTAGGAATGGGGGGTCTGTATCTATGCCAAAAATAATCTTCAACCCAATATCTTTAATCCACATACATTACCTGATACCTCACTAGAAACAATGTGGGCTGAATTACAAATTAAAAGGATAAAGCAATTTTAATAGGTAACTGCTATTGACCCCTAATTCAAGTGACGACTATAATAAATATCTCCAAGAAGAAATTTCAGTTATGGCTGATAACAAGGATGTTGTTATACTTGGTGACTTTAATTATCCTGGAATTAACTGGGATTTACTATCCAGGTCTAACCACATAGAAACACAGTTTTAGAACACTATGTTCCATTGGTCTCAGTCAACTGATGACACACCCACTTGAGCTAACAACACACTCAATCTTATTCTGACAAAATGGACAACTTAATTGACAAGAATATCATAAAACCCCATTGGGGACAGTGATCATATTATAATGGAAAGCACCATCTCAATGCCAACTTCTAGGTGCTCATCACAGGTATATATAAAGAATTACAACAAAGTGAATTTCAGATTAATTAACAATTATTTTGGTGAAATTGTGAAAACAAACTACAGTATTCAGACTGTGAAGAATATTTGTCATTCCTAAAAAATTAAATTCATGAGGCAGTAGATAGACATGTGCCAACCAGAATTAAATATAATAACAAGGGCAAAATTCCACCTTGGCTTACTGCAGCAGTCAAAAATCAAATACAAAAAAGAGAAAGCTTATTCCAAACTACAAAAGGATAATAATATAACAAATTATAATACATGCAAACATGAACAGAAGAAACTAAAAATCCTTATCAAAAAGGAAAAAAACTGAAAATTGAATGAAAAATTGTCCTCACCAAGGACAACTCTAAAGCATTGTATGGTTACATTAATGCAAAAAATGTAGCACAAGAGATTGGGCAAATTTTAATTAATAATTAATTAACTAATAACAACAATGAAAATGCTACAGCATTCAATAACTATTTATGCTCAGTTTATAACCTAAACAAGCCCAAATCAGTAAAGCAGTCACTGATTCTTTTCCATCATTATTTAACATGAATGATATCACTAAAGCCATAAATAAACTTAAAATAATGGCTCACCAGGTCCTGATGGGATTCATCCTAAAACAATTATGGGCTGTATAACTACTGTTTCCCTACCTATTACTATACTGCTAAATAAATGTGTTTCATCCTCCAGTGTACCTATGGATTGGAAAATATTTGCTGTGGTCCATATTTTTAAAAAAGGTGACAAAAGCAAAGTAAATAACTACCTGCCTATAAGTCTTACATCTATCCACTGAGAACTATTAGAACAATTGATTAAATCAAGAATCACAACAGAATTAGACGTTTTATATATACTGACTCAGCTCAGCATGGGTTTACACCGGAAAGATCATGCACTACCAATTTAATCTCCTTCTATAACCAGATTAGTACTAGTCTAGATAATAGGGCACCAGTCGATGTCATACTCTTAGATTTTGTTAAGGCTTTCAATAAAGTCCCTCATTTGGAACTTATTAAGAAATTAACCACTATTGGACTATCAGACCAGCTAGTCTATTGGGTTCATAATTGGCTGATGGATAGAACCCAAAAAGTTAGAATTAATGATAACTTATCTACTCCGGGGATGTGACTAGCGGAGTCCCACAAGGTTCCATTTTATAAGGGATCTACACTTGAATATACTGTATATAATCACATAGTCAAATTCGCTGATGACACAAAAATTGGAGCAGAACTTAATAAACATTTATCATTAGTCAAAGATCTACATACCATTACTAAATGGACGACTGAAAATAAAATGATGCTTAACCAAGATAAATGTGTTGTATTACATCCTGGTTTCAATAATCCATATTATCCATATTCTATCAATGGTCATACCCTAGGTACAGTCACTAAAGAAAGAGATTTGGGAGTCATTATCAATATTTCCTTTCAACTTCACATTGTAAAAATCTTATAAACTGCAAACCAGTTACTTAATTGTGTTAAACGTATTTCACCAACAAAAATGCATATTTTATTGTATCTCTATATAGAACATATATACACACACATTTATATTTCTGTTCACCCTTTTGGAGCCCTTATCTCAAGCAGGACATAAAACTACTTGAATAGGTTAAGCACAAAGTTACAAAATTAATTCCCACATTAGAAAACCAACCATCGAGGATAGACTCAAAGCCACTGGCCTAGTAAGTCTCCATGAGAGCAGAATTAGGGTGATATTCTACAGATATGTAAAACACTCCAGGATACAGCTTTATCTAAAGAATGTGGCCTTTATTTTCATGATCACCATATCCCACTGAGAAGTCTTAATAAACAGTTAATCATCCCATATGTTCACACAAATAGAAGGGAAAATGTTTTCTCAATTACAGCAGCTAAACTCTGTACTACTCTTCCTCAGTATAGTACAGATTCCACCAATTTAGATATATTCAAACAGAGACTTGATAAACACCTACATTTGGAAAACTTAATATTGATCTCTACCCACATTATTGTGGAAGACATTCCCGATGGGCATCAACCTTCTTGTGTCTACAAATCCTAGTCATCCTAGTAATGTACCTCTTAACAGGGGTTTCACATGATTAGAGGTCGGGAAATATCCCTACCATTTTTGAACTCCCATTACAGCCTTTTCCAGGAGAAGTCCTTTGTTCTTACAGTCTATCTAGTACCAGTCCCTTAAGCCTACCAGATGTGCTGTCCAGTAATGTATGTCAAAATGGGATATTCCCAGTCCACCCCTCCTGGTGGTAAAAGTAAGATGATTATAGCTTACTCTAGGTGTTTTATTAGACCACAGCCAGACAGTACAGTAGGACTTGAGTTATTTAAAAACCTAGGAGGCATATGAACTGGCAACACCTGAAAGAGGTGCAGAAACCTCAGCAGTATTGTCATTTGTATTACATTAGCTCTTCCCACCAGTAACAAGGGTAATGATTTCCATTTGTTTAGGAGCTCTTTTACATTAGCTAGAAATGGTGGGAAGTTTTCTTCATATAAGTCCTGTATTCTTTTGGTACTCCTCACACCCAAGTATTTAAACCCTTCCTCTACCCACTGGAATGGGAAACAGAAGTATAATTCATGGTGGTCACAACTACACCATGTCATAACCAGTGATTTGGTTACATTTATTTTATATGCTGCCCTTGCCCCAAAGTCCTCTATCACCTCCAGCAAAGCAAGCAGGGAGCTTTCAGGGTGAGTAACACTGACCAAAAGATATCTGCATATAGGGTCACAAGGGTGGTATTAGGGGCAATTCTGATCCCTGCAACACTAGGGTAAGTTTGTATTACTAGGGATAGAGGCTCTAGTTCAATGTCAAAATAGGGAATTAGGGGTAGCCTTGACGTGTACCCCTGCCAAGTGACTCTTGTTCCAAGACCTAGCCATTCATTTGGAACACAGCCACAGGGCTTCAGTATATCACTTACGCCAGTTTGATGTACTTAGGTACAAAACCCATGCTCTATTGTTTGTAAGAGGTGGTTCCACCTGATCTGGTCAAATGCTTTCTTGGCAACTAGTGAGACCACAACCAAACATTCAGAGTCAGCTTGTTGTCTTCTTGCGCTAGGGTTCTTATATTCATGTGGGCTCCCCTATGGTTTACAAAACCAGACTGATCTAGTGTTATTAGTTTGGGAGGAATCTTCTCTAATCTGGTGGCTAGTAATTTAGAATAGATTTTAAATCTGCATTAAGCAGTGATATGGACCCGTATGAGGCCACCTGGTTCCTGGGTTTATAGCGTTTTGGCAGTAGCATAACTATTGCCTCTGTGAAGGTTTTGGGAAGTTGCTCTTCTTGAAATGCTTCTTGTAGGGTGTTTGACATAAGCCCCAGTACATCTGCAACAAGTTTCTTATAAAGTTTGATGGGTAACCCATCCAGTTCTGGTGCCTTTCCAGATGTTGAGGCACCCATGACTGTTAATATTTCTTGCTTTGTTAGTAGACTCTCAAAAACTCTGTCTTTCCAATTCATTGAACTGTGGCAATGAGCTATAGAAATCATACTTCGGGTCATTAGGATTGCTAGTGGGGTTACCATTTCCAGAGGTATACAAGTCATTATAAAACTGCACAAAGTCTCTGTTAATGTATTTTGTTTGGCATTGTTTCCAAAGTTTCATATTTGATCAAGTCAATGTGCCTGAGTAGCTTCCTTTTTAATTAGTACACCTGTAATTTGCCATTTGTTGCTTGACTCATAGAATATTGAGCTTTTTGATATGTAAGTGCTCTCTCTACCTGTTTGTATGTCATCTCATTGTACGTCATTCTTAGTTTATTTATGGTATAGTATTTCTCAGCCCCATAATCCTTTTGAGCTCTTTCTCCAGTTCAGAGATCTGCTGTTCCATCTATTGCAACTGGGCTTTGCTTTCTTTGTGCTATGCAGTAAAGGCCATTGCTCTGCCTCTAATAAAGGCCCTCAGGGTGTCCATACCGTTTCCACATTTTTAATATGCCTTTATTTATACTCCAAAATTCATTTATCTCCTTTTCTTAGTTGTGTGAGGAAGTACTCCACATTTAGCAGAAACAGATCTAACTGCCAAATGTGCATCCCATCATTCTTTCTGCTCCTGCTTTAATAGTTAGTTTAAGAGGGTGTGATATAATATAATAATCGGATACATTCACACTGAAGGACTTCCCTGACAATGATTTACCTAGATAGACGTAGTCTACTTGGTGTGGGTTCTTGAACAGAGTAGAAAGAGTGATATTTAGTAGTGTGGTTCTCAATATTTCTAGAAGTCCCAACTCCTCTGCCTGCTAACATACTACATCCACAGTCTTATGTAACTGATAGGACTGAGTAGAGGAGTGGTCCAAGGTGTCATTCAGGTTTATATTAAAATTTCCTCACTAAGTGATGTCACTTTGTGTGTGGTCTAGAAGCAAAATCAGATCTTGAAAAACACAGGATCATCATAGTCTGGTTCAGTAACCCTCAGTATAGTAACACCAACACCGTGAAAGCCGTAAAAAGACCTTTACAGCAAAAGTCACAGTAATGGTCTGTAGTTCACCGATGTGGCTTCTCCCAATGTTTTGTCCCCTTCCCAAAACAACTCCGACCTGAAGACAATTATATTTAAATGTGGAAGGTGAGGGTGCAGAACCCCAACAAAAAACACTTTCTTCAGTGATGGCGCAATACCGAGTGTCGGCATTGTTCCGACACTGTGCAGGATGTCGGCAGATTTACTCTCTACAAAATGTGGTGCTTCCAGTTTGGTGCATAGATGTTAAGAAAGGTTACTGGTTGAATATAAAACTCCTTGCACCAGCACTCACCTTCCAGCAGTATTTGCATAAATGTTAAGAAAGGTTACTGGTTGATTATAAAGACTCCTTGTACAAGCACCTGCCTTCCAGCAGTATCACTGGCTTGTTTAGATACTTTAACTGGTAAGTTTTATGCAATAATATGCTCATCTCCTCTATCATGGCCTGTGTATGAGGCATAGAAAGCTTACTCTAGCCTCCCCGAGCTAATTTCTTGTGTTTGGAGGCCTTTAAGTGTGTTTCTGGACAAATGCTACTTGGATGTTTTCCTATTTTAAGTAATCAATCATCTTTCTTTCTTAATAGGGTGGTTCAGCCCTTTACATTCTAGGCAATTATGTTAGCAATATCACCCATTATAAGGTTGTCCCATCCTTTGCATATTTATTCCATGAATATAGTTATAGAAAATTCTGTGAGACCATGTGAACAGGGTTAGGTTCTCAACACCTGTCCACTGGTGCTGGTAAGCATTAATTCTATAATGTACAGTACTTTAGAGTTAATAAAAGTATAACATTTAACAACATGGCATGTCAACAAGACAATAACACAAATGTGAAAAAGCAGAATCCAACTATAATCCATTTAACTGGTTGGATTGTTGGCCTTCAAATGGCCCTCTGGCTGCCCTCAGGATAACGTGCATTCTGAAAGCTATTTGCAATTAATCATGATTTGCTTTCAGACCAAGCTCTTTGGTGATTAATTTCACACAGTTGTCAGAGCAGTAACTTCAAAGAATGGTTTACCATACCAAAGTTTGCTGTATCATTTAATCAAACATCTTCTGGCAACAGCAGCAACATACAGGGAACATCTCAGGCTCATAGATAATCCTCATATATTTGTAATCCAATGCTGCAGCAGTCATGAGGCGGTTTTACCAAACAACAATTTTAAACATCCACTGACCATCTTGAAAGGTTAAGCCTGAGAGACCTCATATGACTGTATGTTGCTGCTGTTTCAAGAAGATATTTGATTAAATTATATGGCATGAAAAACTATGTTGTGGTTAGCCATTCTTTGAAGTACAGACCAATTTACCAATTCGGTGGTTGTGTGAATTTGATTTGAGATTAAGCCCTTGTATGTGCACTCAATAGCTTATTGTTGAGTTCTGAGCCACTGCAGTTGTGTTCTCAGACTTTTATACAATTAGTGTCCACCCGAAGAGGAAAAGACTAAGTGTTACGAATTCCAGTATTCCATGATGTTAGATTGGATAGTTGGTTAAGGCTAGGTGTCGCTCCCGTAATGTGCAAGAGGCTAACAGGTGTGGTACCCACTGCTATTCATTCTTTAACATGGCCACAAATTATATTGCAGGTGGTTCGATTTACCAGCCATTTATAAATTCAGAGAGGCATGCCAGCTGTCAGGGGCAAGGTCTACCTGTCCTTCATAGTACACTTTCTGTTAAATTTGCAAGGTAAGCTCAATGTTTTGTAGCTATTGTGGAGGGAGCTCAGAGGGACACAGCCCACTGATGTAGCAGACCCATACCTGAGGCTACAATTGTGAATTTCAGTGGTGACTGAGCCATGTTAGCTACATTAATAGACATCCTGTGGATTGCCCTGTGCAGTTAAACTCATTAAGTGTTCTGGCTGCAACCACAGTGTACCCCAAACATACAAAAAGAACAAAACCATTAGTATATCTAGTGTACATTTACACAAACAAGTTAGTTTCACTGATACACAGAATGTGCCTAGTCTATGTGTACCTTCTACTATTCACTGTGATGGCGTCTCCCAGTCCTGCCCTCCAGTTTAGAGATTCACAGTACCAACACTTTATGAAGAACTTAGATCATAGAACTAGACGGGAGTTTAAGCCTGACATAAACACTACCCTTATAGTTCAAGAGATGCTGCTTATGAGCCTGAGTGTTTGTGTTGTGAGATGACATATTCGAGACCAGAGGCAAGAGGAGCTGCTTGGTGTTTCTAGGTGGCACTTTGCATTATTAGTTTGATCAAATGATAAAAATGTCATATTTTATTCAATAATGCTCCAGTCCAGAACAGTGTCGGAAACTATGCGTTTTCAATGCCAGCTTTGCAGTCATTGTGGAGTGAGATAGTACACTTATAAGACAGACATTGAGCACTGCATGATGGATTCCCGTGTTGTTGATTGAGTCAAGGATGTATGTGACAGCCTCTGGTTAGAGGACTATTTTCATAATATTTCAGAGCCATGTCAATACATACCTCTCTTCACTGAGTGATTAAAAATGGTGTTGTTGGACATTACCAGTGTGATTTAGAAACAATAAGGGACTGTTGCCCTGGTATTTTGCCATTTGGCTATGGGCTAGATGAGTCTCCACATGATGGCTGTGCTGCTAGTAAGTTCTGCTCACCATTTTGTGGTTGTGGTCAAGGGGAAGCAAAAGCTGGTACACACAACAAAGTCATTCAGGCTTTGTGACCAGTAGACATGTTATAGTCATGTTGTTTAACATAAAATAACACCTCCTTCATGTATATGCTGTTTTGGCCTGTAAGTCTAGGTGCAAGTGAATGTTTAAGCAAGAGTCTGGGATGGTGAGTAGGAAAACTTGTATTTAAATGATTAAACCATTTTATTCCACAGGGATCAATTCCAAAAATTCTGCTGCTCTTTTGGGGTCAGTAAAGAAAGTGGGCTTGTCATTTAGTGTGATCCTGTGCTTTACTGACATGAGGAGGGAAAAAGGTATATTCCATTTTTAAGTTGCTCCATCACATCTGCCAATTTGTTTCATTTATTGAAATGTTCAGCACTAACATTTGGAAAGATCTGGAAAGAGCTGCAGAATGTGGCTTTTGTATTTGACTCCCCCTTCTTCCTTGCTTAATGGAAGAACCATTCTTTTTCCTAGTACTTGAGAAATTTAAGCAGAAGAAATCTAGACTTCTTATTGGGTGTTAGGTGAGCTCTCAGTGCCTTTTGGGCACTGTCTATTTCCGTTCTCAACTTGTACCCCTTTGGCATCAGAAAGTCAAAAAATAATTTGGAAAAGAACTCCTTTGGGAGTCCCACCAGTCTTAATGTGCTCCCGTCAGCTGTGGTGCTCGAGTCAGTCCAGCTTGGACTGCAGCATCACTATAATTTTCTCATACCATGTTATCAACATTTCAGGGGCCGATGCTGTGCTCAGTCCAGCTCATCCGGTGCTCAACCTGCTCTATTCTGCAATCTAGCTCAGGTATTTTTTTAATAGGCTTTTCACCATTTGTTGTACAGTATAGTGTTGAGTTTATTATGTACAGAGACAAGCCACACTTCATTTCTTGTAGGATGGCATTGGACTGACTCTGTGTAGGTGCTTTGCTTTGCTTCCCTAATTTAACAGTTGCTCCAGGATTTGCGGCCTGCCTGCAGAGGACGTCAGTGGCATTTCCTCTCTCTTTTTTTCATAATAACAGCTTTATTAAATGTATTCAAAAATCTTATTACAAAAACTTTGAGTATAGAGTATAATAAACAATAAACCATATACAATAAAGATAAGATGCTTGTCAAAGCAGCAACTACAAATTGCTATGCAACAATCTAGGAACTATATACAGTATTCACAATTAGAAATAAATCCTAAATTGAAAGTCCTACAGGGCAATGCAAGAACATATTCTATTGCCACACTAATAAAATATCAGAACACTTTCTCCAGCCTCCTTCCTTTTTTTCCCTTTGTCCACTTTTATCTTTGTCACAAAAGTACAACAATTATAGTATATTTTACAATAAGCACAAAATACAATCTATACATTCAATACAATATATTCTGGGGATGATCCATGATGGGATCAGTAATTTGCCTACAACAGGGCAGATACAGATTCTTTCAACCATCTGCAAACAAAAAGAAATATATAGCACATGACTCGCACCTGAAAAAGGACAGCAAGGTTCAAGTGGGCCTACCCGGTTACCAAAATTTTAAATAAATAAATAAACACACGTAAAAACACAAAACAAACAAAAAAAAACTCCAGCATACTGGTACAAACATCGGATAGACTGAACCCAAAATAATATCCATTTCTGTCAAATTAACCAAAACCCACTAGCCTGTTCAAATACCTAAAGGAGCATCCTCATAACAATAAATAGAATCCACCAGCCATACACAGTGCAAAAGGACTTTATGAAGTAAACCATAATCTGGTAGTATCTTTTTAGCACAAACTATAAGGATTCACAACAGTTTCAATTTATGTTTGCTAAGCTGAATATCTAAAGAAGGAATATGCAGAAGCACAAAGTGTGGAGGCAGTGGAGAATGAATATCAAATAATGATGAAATAACATTCATAATTTCCTCCAAGTAAGGTCTCAGTATAGGACATGACCAAAAAATGTGAACATGGTCCACTGCCAGAGTCCCACAGCTTGCCAGCACTCGGCCAATAGACTAATATGAAACCTAGAAGCAATTATTGGTGTCTGGAAATAAAAACAATCGACATTTCCAAGAGAACTCTTTAGTTGCAAAGAAATAGTTAACTTAATAGTTATAAGGAAGTATTTTGCCCAAACTAAAAAAAAAAAATCACAGGAAAACTGCAAATCAGAGTTCCATTGACCTAAAGTAAATAAAGAAGATTCCACTGATTCCACTGATTGGGAACTCAAAGCAGAACAGAAATTTCTGAACAAATGATGGCAGGCTCTGCTATCTGATGTAGTCAGATTAAAGTAAAAACTGGAGAAAAGAATCAAGCAGACGCTCTATTATCAGAGGTAACCTATTAATAAAGGCCCACAGCTACAGATACTGATAGTGACCTGTAGAGGACAAAGCATATGCTGCCCTGAACTCGGAGAAAGAACACATCCCTTGTGACCCCAACACTTGATGATAGTATAGCAATGCCAGTTTTGCCCAACAGTGCAAAAAGACATTTTTTTCTGTTAACCGATTATGCATGTCAATAACACTACAAAATTAAACTCTGTGGGTGGTAAAGACTTATGGAATTTATGCCAAACCTTAAAGGGAACCTGTGTATACCATGCAAGCTTAGAAATAGGAAGGTAACTAGGAGGAATCGAGAATACTATATGACTGAGGTCATACAGGTAATTAATAGTGAATTTAATATCCTTCCAATTCATTTCCTCTCTTAAAGGCAGAAATTAGTGATGCTGTGAGCACCTTTTGACTTTTTTAGCTTTTTAGACTACTTCTTTGTGGTGTTTTTCACATTGCTGGCCAGGATGGCAATCAATTTGCATACTAGGTGGCATTCGATGAGTGCTGCCAAATCAGACCTACTGCCATTATATGTTTACTGGTCAGTGGCCATCTTGGAATCCTCTCTGCTGCTCTGTGTTCCAAAGTATACTGGAAAGTGTCAGAAATGTTGTGAGATGGCTGGGGAACAGGCATGCAGGTGTCTTGTGAGAGTGACTTGCGGTTTCATGTTACTTTTGCAGTTGGCTACTGTTCAGTGAGAGGTTTTGTCTTTAAATAACAAAAAGGAGATTTCTCTCATGAGCTTACACTTTTCCTTTCACTGGAGTTTTGGCAGGATGAGGTTGGTGACCTGCACAGCCATTGGGGTGTCTTGTGACCTACAAGCAGGCAATGTTTGGCAAAGTCGGAGTACAGGAAATACATTTTCATTTGAAAATGGTCTGGGAGGTAGGGTTCTCTGGTTGTGCAGCATCCATGTGAGACTAAGTAGGACTGGGTGTTACATTATGGCTGAATAACAGCACAGGTAAACATGCCTCTTATCCAAACAAAACACTGGGCATTTTCAACCCATTTTATAACTCCTGATTTGCACTGGCAAGTAACACTAGAGAAAATAAATTCTTCTCTTGCTGCAGTGAGTGTGCACTACAAAAAATGTTCTCACATTGACCAGACTATGAAGAACTACATTTAAATCCTGTACAGTCGGAGCCTTGATGCATTTGTGATTGCATATCTTTATCATGCTGGCTATTACAGGTCTGTGTACAAAATGGAAATTTGCTCCACTGAACTGAAAAATTCTGCATAGTACATAGTACAATGTACAATAGTAGTACAATACAGTGAAGCCGGCTAAGTACGCCCTCGGGATATTGCAAAAGTGCATTTAACTGGGCTGTGCATTTAGCAATCAATTCAAAAACACAACCAAGAACGTCTTTATTTTACCCATGCTTTATTCAACAATAGCGCATCAGCTTTAAAACATAAATTAAATAACTGCTGTCACACATATCCCACTTCTGCATAAAATCAGTTATTTTCTGCTTTGTCGATTTCAGTGCCAGCAACTGCACATAGCTTTCAAAATTAAACAAAACACTGATGTCTTGCTTCTCCTTACTTAAAAAATTCTCTTACTGTTTCCAAGCTCTCTAGTGCCGCAGCAGCGTAATCAGTTCCGTATCCTGTGCTTTCTCCTCGTTGTCCTCAGTAGCCTGCGACCCACTGAATGTGACTGCATATTTCCTCTTCCGCTTACCGGCAGTGATGACATCAGCGTCTGACCTGGACAGAACCCTCCCTTTCAATAGCAATTTGCTATTGTCTCCTGAAATGTACCGCCCTACGATGCATCAAGCATCTATATGGCATCCCATACAGAGATCTTCTTACTGATCTCAGACACTGCTACAGGGACCAGAGTAAATGTGATGATTAGCTTTTGGATGTTAATCGTGGACACTGTCATCAGTGTGCTGTTAAGGTGGACCAGCATTAAAGGTGGACCTAATAGATGTGCACTTAAGAATTATTTGTCTCACTATTTTAATAGGATTTCAGACAAAAATATGTGTACTTAACGAAATGTGCACTTAACCACATGCATTTAGCGTATATATTTAACACTGAGTACATAGGAAAAAATCGATATTGAAATACCATGCGCTTAGCCGGATGTGCACTTATCCGATGTGCACTAAAGTGGGCTCCACTGTAGTACAATTCTGCATAGTGCATAGCATTCTGCATAATTCCCTGGATGCATAGATTATATCAAACATAAAGGGCCTGATTCCCAAATGAAAGTCACAACTACAGGTGTATGCAAGTTGTGACATACACGCTATACTGAGGACCCTGTGCCCTTTTCAAGACAGGCAGGACCCCTGGCACGTATGTCCTGTGACTTGCTACAGCTGCAGGGTTGCGCCATGGGAATGGTGCAATGGACCTGGGTGCCACAAGCTGCAGATCACAAGCAGCAACCCCCCCAGAGCCACCCCGAAGCAAGACCATAATCCCCTGGGGGCTTGGGGGGTAGGCTGAGTTGCACTGGTGCAAGGGAGCACATCGTGATATGGACCTAAGTGACACTCCTGAACTGTGGGGGGCATCACTGTGTTGGGGATCCATGGGGCATGTCAATGTGCATTTTACAGCACTGAGGGGGAGGCATCCATTGTTTTGCCAGGATGGATGCCCCTTAGACCAACTAAGTGCTGGTCTAACCTAGCGAGTGCCATAGTGGATGTGAAATGGCATAGGTGGATTATGGCAGCCGCCTTTCAGAATTGGGCACAGTTGCTGTCATAACCTTCCTTCCACCATGCCGTAGGGGCTGTGGCCAGTGGAATGCCCATTGGATGCAGGCCACAAGCACCATGGTACAGGCCACATCTTGGAATGGCAAAGGTGTAACTCGTGGCAAGATGCGATTTGTGCCATAAGGTTTGGTGCAAGTTGCCTTGTGACATGCGTAAACCCTTTTGGAATCAGGCCCAAAGTGTTGCAGGCACTTATGATAGAGCAGCAAAACAGTCTAAACTGACACACATATCCTAGAGCTACTGCTCCTCCTCTGCTGCTGACTTCACTGGGTGCAAGTGCCAGATGTCAGTGTGAAATGGAAGACGCCTTGGAGAGTGATGATACGAAGACAACCTAGGACATTAAGGAACTTTCTGATATTGAATACTGGCACAAGAGTAGATATTATGGGGAAGGATTAGATTTGTTACAAGGGTACATTATGCAAGCTTGTCAAATGTAGCTATGGACTAGCTGAAATAATAATCCAATCAAATTTTTTCAAAGCAGGGAATAAATTTGTCCTTCAACAGCCACGATGACTTTGTATTTTCATGAATGCCCCATAGATTGGTTGCTTTGTAATAATGTTTATTTATTTGTTTCTTGGATTACAATACCTTTGAGCCAGAGGCTTTTTACTAAGGTTCCACGTCAGGTAAAAGACAAACACAGTTACATAGTAAGTTACAAAAAACAGGTAAAGTGAACAGTGCATAATAGACAAAATAAAGTGCAAACTTAAGGAGAATACAGAATAACAATGCAGCCAGGCAAAAGCTATGTCATGATAGAAGGAGGAGGTAGAATAGGAGTGGGGGAGTATGGGAAGGGGATAAGACAGATAGAATAGGGAAGCTTAGTTCGCTGGGAATGGGGATGGGGGAGAAGAAATAGAGGTCCAAGGGGGGGTCAGTTTCACAATAAATGGGGGGATAGCTTAGGTCAGACAATCACACATGCACTGTGTTATGAGGTGCTGGTGAGGTTTGTTCTTAAAGGGACCAATCTTGGACTGGTTGCGGAGTAACAGTGAGAGGTCACTTAGCCAGCTTGATGCCCTGTACTTGAAGAAGTGCTGTGCCATGGAGGTGCAACAGAATGGGACTTGGTAGGCCAGTAAAACTGTATGATTAGGGATTTTAGCACACCACATTACTCAAGAATAGTTCTTGAAAATCTTTAATTCCTACCCTTTCTCAAATTGAAATTACCAAGGATCAGCTGTAACTATTTAATCAATTAATTACGTGTTCAAAAAGTGGCATCTACTACTAGTCTTACTTTTACCCATAAACCTCATGGTGGCACTAGCAAGTCTCCCAGACTCTTCCCACTGGCAATGGCACCCAGTCCTCATTACTCCAAGCATCAGTGACACAACTCATCCTGATGTTTCTATGTGAAAAAGAATCCCTTACAAAGTTTGTATGAATGTTCTACTTCTTGCTGTTCCCAGATACATTCAGGCTGGGGCAGAAGTGATAAAACCCATGATTTTTTAATTTTTATTTAAACATTTGGTAACCGGAAAGGCACACTGAGCGAGGCTTATTTCAGTGTGACCCAGGGAAAATCAGAGGGGTACAAAAAATATAAACAATTTTCTTAAACAATAAAGTTGCATATTGCAATGCATAAATAGGGCAATTACAGAGGCAACAGAGTACAGTGTACAGGGTCACTAGTATGGTAAGACAGTGCACATTAGTAATCTTCTAAGACAGTGTACAATAGCAATCGTGTGGGTTACAAGGCAGTGTCAGCAAACAAGTAGGCCAATACAAAGTGGTGACTACACATCAGATTATGATTACAGTCTAGATTAACAGTGCAGGAGCATGTCAAATGACATGAGATCAGGTAACAGGCATGGCTGAGACCTGACAGAGGGGTGTGAGAGGGAGTTGTGAAGGACAGGAGGTTGAGAGTTACAACGTGAGGGGAGATGATAGATGTAAGTAGATTCACCCATGCTTGAGGATGGTTTGGATAAGGAAAAGGAGCAGGCATCCCTTGAGTGGTGGGTGTAGGATGGGGGGAGCAGGGGCAAGGTGATTCAAGAGGAAGGAGGGGAGAAGGTTGAACCAGTATTTGGAGATAAAGGAGACAGAGTGGATGAAACACCGATGGGATAGGGGACGTAGTTTCAAGGTAGAAAGGAGGAAGCAGTGGTGGGTCCTTATTGGAGAGTTTGAGGCAAACAAAAAATAAATGAAAGAGAGAGTTAAGCCTAGCAAGCAAGGAGGAGGGGCAGTGCAGTAAACTTTGTTAACATAGTCAAGAATAGTTAAAATCATTTTGGTCAGAAGTTCCCGATGGACAGGAAGGAGAGAGAGTCCTATTATGATAAATGATGCTGAGCTTAGGGAAAAGTTATGATTATAGATAGTTGATGTGGTGAGAGAAGTTTAGTTGAAGGTCCAACCAAACTCCTAGATACTTGTAGGAAGAGACTTCATTGAGAGGAATGACTTTCAGGGTGGTAATGTGAAGGGAGGAGATGGCTTTTGCCAATCTTTGAGAAGTTCTGAAGATCATAAAGACAGTTTTAGAGATGTTTAGTCTGAGTTTATTGTCTTGGTACCAAGATTGAACACTGTAGAAGTCCTTTTGTAGAGTAAATTTGATAGAGAGTGGGTCGGGACCAGAGGTGAAAAGGATGGTATCGTTGGCAAATATGTGGATGAGGAAGTTTAAGCAGGTAGAAAGAAGGCTGTTTATGAAGAGAGTGAAAAGAATGGGTCCAAGAATAGAGCCCTAAGGGATGCCTGCCTGGATAGGGAGAGGGGTGGAAGAGGAGTTAGCTATTCTGACTGACTGATATCTGTTTGTAAGGTAAGAGTTGAACCACTGTGCTGTGGGGGGGGGGAGACTGGCATTATCAAGGGCATTTAGGAGTAGGGGTGGGAAACATAATCAAACACTTTGGCCAAGTCAATGAAAATGGCAGCCATGATATGTCCTTTGTCAGCAGCAGATTGGATTTGTCCAGTAAACCTAAGAAGAAAGATACAGTGGAGTGGTGCTTACTGAAGCCAGATTGGTGGGGGACAGAAAGTTATTGGAGGTGAGAAAGCATTCATCCTTGATTGTACTAGTGCTCTTGCACCTTTGACAAGGCGAGAAGAGGGAGATTGGACAATAGTTGCCAGGAGTTGTGGCATTGCCACCTTTGTGAAAATGGATGACACAGGCTGTCTTCCAGGCCATGGATACAGTGCCTGTGGAGAAAGATAGGTTTAGCAAGTAGGTTTGTGGGAGGGTGATAACAGGGGACAATGGGTGTAGAAGACTGGGGTGTAGGCAGTCCAGGCTCAATTTCTTTGAGTTTAGAGATAGGAGCATGGTCAGTACTTCATCAGCAGACACAGGAGCGAGACTGAAGTTTCTCTGTTGGAGTTTGTTTTTAGCAGGTAATGAGGGACAGGCTTGATCAAGGAGGGGAAAGGTAGTGAAAAAGGTGCTCATGGGGTCTTCCATCTAGCAGGGGTCGGTACTTTTGACACCATTGAGGTTTATAAAGGAAATGTTTGATTGAGGAGCTAAGTTAATGATGTAATGGACAATGTTCCAGAAGTAGGATGGGTGATCATTCCTGAGGCAGTTTTTAAAGTAGGCAGCTTTCGCTAGAGTGATGGCTTTGGTGCATAAATTTCTAGCAGTGCTGTAAATTTATTTGGAATGAGTGGTTTGGGTGGATTTGAAAGCCTACCAGGCATTGTCATGGGATTTGCAGAGGGCAATTATTGGGGTGTTGATCCAGGAGTGGTGCCATTTTGACCCTTGCTTTTGAAGTGGGGCATGGTAGTCTCAGATACTGGTGAAGATGCTTGTGAACTGTGCTAGGGCAGTGTCGACATCTAAGGGGGAGTACACTGGAGTCCAGGTAGCATTGTATAAGTCTGAGAGGAGGAGTTAGTATTGAAAGAGTACAAGGGATGAGTATTGATGTATTTTGTAGAGGATTTTGGCAGTTGTGTCTTTCTAATGTGGGAAGTGATACAGTGGTCACTGAGGGCAGGGTCAAGGACTCCTGCACTGGATATCTCTGTAGGTGAGATGATAGAACCCAGTCTATAAGGGAGTGGTGAGAGGAATGAGGGTTGTAGCAGGTGGGTTCAGTGATTCGCTGTGTGAGGTTTAGGTACTCAATTTGTGGAGATGGTCAGATTGGAGTAAATCAAATCAAATCAAAATTTATTTATAATGCACTTTTCTACATATCAAGCACAATTACATATCAAAATAACATCAAACATAATAAATAATAGCATAAAACAATAAAAGTAGCAGTAAACTTATTCAAACACTAATTCAAACAGATAACTTTTCAGAGAGGCCTAGATGACTCCGTGGACAGACGCTCTCTAATCTGATGAAGTAAAGAATTCCACAGGGTTGGGGCCATAAAATAAAAAGCTCTGGCCACAGATGACTGAAGACAAACCCTGGGAATCTCTAGCAATCCCTCATCAGTGGAGCGGAGTGGTGAAGAGGGCGTAAGGTCGAAGAAGATCTTGCAAGTAGCATGAGTAGGAGGAGAGCCAATTGAGATTGTAATCACCCATGAGCACAGCTCACCAGAGCTCACTAGGGATTGAGGGTAGCTATGTATTCTACAAGTGCAATGTGTCCAAGCTGAGGAGAGATAGACTATTCCCAATGAAGGAGGGAGGAAGTAGGAAAAGGAGAAATTGGCAAGTATCAGTTCATGTGATCCTGGACATGACTCTTTTCTTATTATGGTGCATGAGAGGGAATGCCTAATGAGCATAGCGACACTGCCCCCTCTCTTGCCAGATGACAGAGTAGCTGGGGATGGTGAGGGATGTGTCAGGTGTTTTGGCAGATAGCCATGTTTCTGAGAGGCATAAAATAACAGGGGAGTTTTGGATTAGATAGCAGTTTAGAAGGTTCAGTTCAAGCAGGAGACTTTGGATATTTATGTACATTACATTTAGGCCTTTGAGGTGGGAGGGCAGTTGTTTCAGCCTTGATAGGCTAGGGTTTTGTTCAATATCTCTGGAGAGCAGCAGGATGAGAAGAAGCATAGAGAAGGTGGCAGGGAGTTTCTGCCCTTTTAAAGAGATGAGGGAAGGCCATCTATGGCTGGAGCAATGAATAAGGGTAATGCCATAGGGTAATTGAGGTGGCAGAAAGTCAGGTGAGATGGCATAAAATGGGGGCAAGGGTGGAGAGTGTGGAGAAAGTGAGTGGGACAGTAGGGGGTGACTTAACCTGAAGGATAAATAAGAGGTAGGAGAATGAGAGGGGAAGGTGCAGCCAGAGCAGAGATGGGGGACAGTGGAAAGAATTAAGGAGAAGGAGGCCAGAAGTAGGAGAAAGGGGCAGGATGCATGGCTAGAAACCATTGTAGGAGTTAGACTTGGGGAAAAATCTAGGTTGACTTGTTTGAGGGCTGCACAGGATAGAGTGGTGAGAGGAAGAAATGGAAATGTTGGGTAGGGAGACAAGAGGTATATCCTATAATTTGGAATAGGAACAGGAAATAGTGTGATAAATTAGAAAAGGTAATGGGATGCAGTTAAGATTGGCTTGAGTGGAGAATGAGGCCCCTAGAGGTGGCATGGTATAAGCTTCAGATGAAGGACTGAGGAGACTGTGGCTTGAAAGTGCATGGAAGTGTAGTGCACAAATATGAACAAAAGTGTAATACCCCTTCGCGGTGCCTATATAAGTGAAGCCTGCAAAGGGTGGGAGTGGTCAGAGGAGGGTGGGAGCCAGCACGTAGCACCAGCGGGTTTTTGCTGGTCCAGGAGAGCAGACATGCAGTCTCTAGAGAGCAGCTGTGGCAGCTTGGAAAGTTGCACCACGAAGGAGATGATGCTTGATCAGGGGCTTTGGCTGCAAGGTGGGAAGGAGATATCAGTTAGCTTGAAATGGCTCAGTTGCAAGCAGTGAGGGGTGTTGGGGAGACAGACAGTGGAGACAAAGCAGAGGGACAAAGAGGCACTTATTTTCTGAATCGGTGGGTGTGATGCCCAGTGAGACAAACAGCTAGCGAGGGAGAGAATGGGAGGGGAGGGAGTAAGCAGTAAAGCTGAGATCTTGGGGAAGAAAGAAAATAGAGTGAGGAGGCTAGAGATAGAGCAAGGAGACTAGAAGAAACACATTAAAATCAAACAGTTTCACTTAATTTTCCTAGTGCTATGAATGACTAATAAAGTAGCAGCCTACAGCATACAGTGCAAAATTAAGCAGATTTAAGCAAAGTTAAGCAAGTATCTACTGTAATTGGTTGAAGGTCGAGCAGTTAAAATTAATTTCCTTAATTATTCTAACAGGTCTAACTATGGAAAACTGAAGGAGAGATTGGCAGGCTTAGAAGTGCAGCCAGTTGATGGCTGAGCTGGGAAGCATAGGCCAATCAGCTGAGTGGAGCGGATGGTGCCAAAAATTTGAAGAAGAAAAGTCTTCCTCCATGATGAATGTTGAAGAATACTTACAACTCCCTGCCAGCTTCTTGGCCATTGTGATGAAGAACAGATCTGAGTCTGGTGATGAAACCCCCAAATTAGTATTCATTTTCTAGTTGTCAAAGAAACACAAATGTTGGTGATACCTTTTAGAAGACCAACAAACAATTAATATATCATATATGGTTAAGTGTTGTTGGGTATGGATTTCCAAACACCTAAAATCCATGTTGTACATAGGCGAAAGTTGGGCACAGTTCAATGGTCATGCCAAGTTCTTGTGCACAGTGCAAAGGTCACAAAAAATTGCTATGTATGGTTATTTCATGGTAAGCTCCTCCCCATCAACATAATAATGTAATATTTTAGCTTTAATAGAGTTACTGTAATGATGAAAATTAGATGAGAAGGGAGTGATAGGTCCCACTTACTATGTGAGATTAACAAAATCTTTTGTTTAACAAAGTTAGGCTCACAGCTCAACCAGTGAGGTCAGAAAATTGATGTTGGTTACACCGTTACACTTCTCCCCACCAACCCACACAGCCAGCCCCTTATTTCAAATGCCAGAGTGGTCATGGGACCACCCCACCTCCAACCTGCTTACTGCAACATTGTTATTTGCCTTCCACACACCGCTGCGTTGGGTAGCTCTAGGTTATGATCCCAATGCTCACCCCATTCTCCAATAATGTACCATGTCAGGTTCCTTACAGATGGGATGGGGTGAGCATTAGGGTTCATAACCCTAAGGTACACCCTGACACTTGCTGGGTGGAGGGTGGGAGAAATGTGAGATGGTAGGGTTGGGTGAGGTGGGGCCCATGACCCCAAAGCACACCCTGACACTTGTTTGTGTGTGGAGGGTGGGGGTGCAGTAACAATGGTAGGCTTTAGTGGGGAGGGGTATAACAGTTGTAAACCTTAACATCCAATTTTCTGACCTCTATCACTTTGGTTGAAGACCTATATCTAGAACCCTAACTTTGTTTTAAACAAAGTTTTTGTTAATTCATTTCTTTACTTTTTGAAATGGTATAATAGTATCCCAGTTTTGTGGGAGGTTTTTTTTTGTATTTTTGCTACAAATTTTCAAAACAGACTTTTTGGGACCCCACTTCATGAACACTGACACTTTTCATTTCGTTACTCAGTCCCAAAAGGTAATTTTGAGAGCAACTGTGCCATTTCCGACCACTGCTATGTAAAGACATTTGGGCAGGATGTGAGAAATGATAGGTGCATTGTTCATGATGCGTGTGAAAAATCCTAATGCTGAAAATCTGGAGTGAAAATATGAGAAATTATGAATATGTATAGAAACTGCGAATGCATACTCATAACACAGTTTTTTTTTCAATTCCAACTTTATTAACAGATTTTCCACAATACAGGGGACAGAGAATTACAACGTATACTGCATATGTACAGAATGATACATGATCTGCCCCATCCCCCTTTCCCCTGCCCCATACAGCAGTACGAATTCATGTTGTAGTATAAAAAGCATTACAGTGTGCTAGAATAAATTAAAGTTCACTATTACAATGACTCATTTATCCATACTAATCATGATTAGGGTGTGAAGGGGATCCCAAATACTCTTGTATCTCTGCAACTTATTATGGAGGCTCGCTATAGCTTTCTCTGTGTGAAGGTTAGCCAGAATTCCATTGATCCATTCCTGATATGTTGGACTAACCACATCCTTCCAATGCCTAAGTACAATTTTTTTAATGGATAATACAATCATGGAAATGTGAAATCTCCAGATTTTAACTTTGATAGAGGACAAATCTCCCAACAAACAGATGTCTGGGGTGAAGCAATCATGCAAACCCAGAATAGGATCTAAGTTAGTCTGGATAGCCACCCACAATGGCCTTATCTTGGGGCACGGCCAAAAATGTGAAGAAGTGTACCATCTTCCTGACATCCTCTGGTACAAGTCCCTGACCCTATAAGGCCCCATTTCATCAACTTTACTGGGTGTAATACATATTGTGCATAATATGATATTGCATAAGCGTAATCTATCCTGAGATACATATCTATGACAAAACTTCCATAAAACCAGCCATTTGGGAGTGTATTATAACACAGTCATTTTGGGAATTGTTGCACCACATTTTCAAAATGGCCTTTTGGGACCCCACCTAATGAACAGTGGCACTGTAATTTTGTTAGTATATCCCAAAAGTTGATTTCACACAGCGAATTTACCATTCTGCACCACAGCTGTGAAAACACATTTTAGGCAGGATGTGAAAATGACAGCTGCATTGTTCATGAGGAGGTGTGAAAAATCACATTGTTGAAAATCTGGAGGGTAAATATTGAAAATTGGTTAAGTTACGAAAATGCATATAAACTGTGCAATGCACACTGATAACAAAGTCATTTTGGGAATTTTGCATCATATTTTCAAAATGGGTTTTTGGGACCTTCCCCATAATCTATAATTGTCATTTACGTTAATCAGTCCAGAAAGGAGATTTCACATTGTGACAGCAAAATCACCTTTCAGGACTGAAAAACAAAATGGCAGTGATGGTGTTTATGAGATGGAGTCCCACGAATCCTGTGTTGAAAATTTGGTGTAGAAATTCCTAAAAATGGCTTAGACATCAACATAAGTTGAAAACTCCATTGAGAGCCATAATACAAGCCTACCTTGATTCCTCAGTTTGCGGTTGGGCTTTGAAGAGTGCGGATGTGTCACAGTCCAGAGAAGATGATAGCCCCCGACCTCCAGAGGTAAGTATAGGGTGAGAGAGGTGTGGAGAGGTTGGTGCTCAGTGGGAGGGTCGGAATGGGGGAGGGCACAGGGGAGATGATGAGGGACCATTTTCTTTTTCTAAAATAAAAAGATGGGGACAGTTTCTTTTTTACAGCAGGGATAACTTTATTTTGGACACTGGAGTGGGCTCCCCAGTGTCCCATAGTTCTGGGGGTCATAATGTCGACACAGGTATTGGGCACCTGATGTCTGTGAACACTATTAATATTAGAATTGGCAGAGGGGCATTCAATACCTGTTGTGGGCTTCCCAGTTTCAGAAACAACACTGGAAACAAGTAAGGTTTTGGCACACTGAGGTGGTCTTCCCAGTGTGCCACAGTAATAGAGGAGAAATAAATCCTGATATGGGGTTGGGCACCCTGATGTCAGAAAAGAATAATAAGAATGGGCTGTGGGGTGGTGGGAGGCATCCCAGTGTCAGAAATAACAGAAAGTCATCCAAACGTTAATGCTTTCAGTGCATTGGGGGTGGTCTCCCCAGTGCATAACAGTAGTGGAGGGTTAAAGAAATGCCAACACAGGGATTGGGCACCCCAGTGTCAGGAAACAGTAACTACAAAGTGGTATGCCTGGAAAAATGACAGTTCGGTGAAGGATTCTGCATCGCAACATGGCAGTTTGATGCAGGACTCTGCGTTGTAAAATGCCACTTCAATGCAGGATTCTTTTTTTCTTATTTATTTGCTTGTTTATTTAAGAATTTTACCAAGAAGGCATGCTGAGCAGGCTACTGCTCGATTCCAGATGCATTCTGGAGGTAGAGGTTATGGGAAAATACATATAGCGTACAGTGTACAATAACATCTGGCAAGACAATTCAAGAGACAATATTACAATCAAGAGACAATATAAGAGCAAAATAACCATCATCATTCTGAATCCAACATGGCAGTTCGCTGCAGGATTCTGCATCAAACTAGAATCCTATGCCAATGCAGGATTCTGCATTGAACTAGAATCCTATGCTGATGCAGAATTCTGCATCCAACTAGAGTTCTATGCCTCCAAGGACATCTACCATTTATACTCACATGTAAGCTGACCTGCACATAAGCCAACCCCCAAAATGCTGCATTGATTTCACAAAAAATGCAATAACCCCAGATAAGCTGATGTCAACTTTACAACTGAATATCTACATCAAGCTCAGTCAAGGAGTGTTGTTTCAGTAAGTGTGGTGTCTTGGTGTGGTGTCTAGGCTCATTTTGTTTTAGTTTTGTTTACCACCAGTCAGAACCCACCAACCCTGTTCTCTTTTACCAACCCTCCTCTCTGCCTCATGTTCCTCTCCACTGTGTTTCCTTCATCCAGGTGGCTTCCTGGTGATGTCAAATGCCAGCCTCATGGTTTGTAATGCTGGCAGGCACCTGGAATATCCCAGCTACTGCCCCACTCTGTTACTTACTCCTGCTGAACAATTTGTTACCTTCTATGCCTAATCCTCTTCCATTCCCTTTCCATTCCTTCTCTCTCTCTCTTTTTTTGATCAGCTCTGTTGTTGGGGCACTATGGACTGCCATTCACTGCCAGTCCTCCTGGTATCTGTTCCACCTGGTATCCATTCCCTTTCCTATTTCTTTTTTTAAAAAAGACTCCTCTCCCTAACTGGCTATGCTGACCCATGGTGCCTGACCCTTAATATTACTGTGCCATAATGACTGACCCACATATAAGCCAAAACTCCCTAAATTGGTGGTACATGGATTGTATCACAAGTCCTATGAGGACAGGTTGAAGGAACTGAATATGTACTCCCTGGAGGAGAATAGGGAGAGAGGGGATATGATAGAGACATACAAGTATCGTACAGGGAGGAACAGGGTGCAGGAATACACTATTTTTAAGTGAAAAAGATGTTCCAGGACTAGAGGGCATGGGATGAAGTTGGAGGGAGGATGATTCAGAGGAAACGTGAGGAAGAATTTCTTCACAGAATGGGTGGTGGACTAGTGGAACACCCTGCCAGAGGAAGTGGTGGGGGCTGAAACAATCATGGGATTTAAGAATGCATGGGATAGACATAAAGGAATTCTGGAGGTCAGGGGTAAGGGGCAACAGACTTCTAGGAAAACATAAACTGAACTTACAAGCTCAAATGGGCAAACTGTGTGGGCCATAGGCCCTTATCTGCCGACACTGTCTATGTATCTATGTAAATTGAAATGCTGACTTGGTACAAAAATTTGGGCTTATATGTGAGTATATATGGTATTTTTTTCCCATAGGAAGTAAAGGGAAAAAGAACAGTTCATAACTTTGGAATGGAGTAATATATTTTCACCAAGTCTTCAAAAGACACATCTGTGATGCCATAGTGTTCTACACTGAAGATTTCAGTGCTGTAGCTACAGCCATTTTTGAGATACAGGCTGACAAAAAACAGCAAAAAACATAACAAATATCTTATTTTTCAACACTCTGTATCTCAGAAACCATAGAAGGATTCAAACTAAATTTGGCATATCAATAGACATATCACTTCAGAAGATGCATGTAAAATGTCAAGATCTTTTGAATCTGCACAAAGTTATTACCCTGGAAAAATTGGCCTTTAACATTAACTGCTTGAAATAACCCTAACTATAGTTGCACTGTCATGCAGCTATAATTTAAACTTTAAAACCATATACTATAAAAAAAAACATGGGCAACCATGCCCAACTCAGCTATTATGTCCTTCTTGGTGTTGCGATGACATCATGGACCTCTCTAACTTCATTGTCAAGGTCCATATGATGTTATCTCTACTCCTCGATGGAAACAAAGCTTCATTGTGTATATCTGCCCATGAAATATTAGCTATATGTCATAGCAGTTCAGAAAATTACTGAACAACTCAAGAAAAAGTTGTTTAATAGTTTTAATTCTGTTTTGTCACCTGCCACATTTCAATATCCAAGCCATGTCTCCACAGTTGCCTTCAGTCCATGTGACATTCAACTAAGGCTTTAACTCTACCTCTTCCTGTCAAGGAGTCAAATTAAATTTTATTTAGTTTTTGTTGGCAGGAAAGGACTAGACAATATTGTCTACTTTACCTCACACGTGGTGGGGAATACAGATGCAAACCAGCTGAAATTGAACCAGATTAAATTGTTGGTGGCATTTTTGTGAATTTTAATCATTCTTGCCATATCTTTGCCCCCACTAGGGTCCCACTGTCCTCTGTATAGGAAGATGATCCAGTAATTGCTTTTGCACCCAGTAAACATGTTACTCCTTGGGTTGACTAGCAAGGGTAATCAACTCTGGGTAGTCATGATGGTTCCTCTTTGAGGAGGTCAGGCACATCTTCCCCACATTGCTGTTCAAGTTCCACCAGTCTCTGATTCTTTTCAAAACCCCACAGTACATCTCCTACATAGCAGTTAGTGTGTTACCACTGCACAGTCCAGCCAAAGGAACTGTTGTGACCAATGAGTATCTTATATAATAAAAAATGGAGCATAATTCCATTTTGTTGATTAGCCAAATATCAGAGCACCTGTGATTTACTTATTAAAGTAAGGTATGTTTCATGAAGAAGATTCAAAACCTGCAGAAATTAATGTAGGCAGATCATTCAGTTTAGAAGCAATCTTCCCATTCCCCAACTGCTTCTTACCCTAAGCAAAGAGTTAACTGAACATGTTGTTAATCCTCAGTGACATATTAAGTGCTTTTCCTCCAGCTATAAACACCTCCATAAGCTAAACTATGTTTGTACATAACTAAACTATGTGTTGTGCATAATATACAACATAGGTCTTTCGCACAAATTACAGTGAATATATACATATAGAGTGGTTGAAACCCCACCCCACATAAAGGTTTAAGTTTCAGTTCTTTTATTTTTTCTATTCTTACCAAGTGGACCAGGCTCTCATTTAACCTTCCACAAGTCCTGTTCTGGATCTAATGCCTTCTGAAGTGGTTACTGCTGATTGACCCACGGATACCCACCTCAGTCCCCTCATATACAATTAAAGACATGCACAATTTAGGGTAGGCTAACTAGTTTGAAGTACAGCTGGTTAACACTGTCCCAACCAGAGAGCAGGGGCAGAGGCAGGGACATAGAGTTGTAAATACCAGAAATGTGCAGAGCAAGAAAGAACAGTGGTGTTGTTCACCTGAACTCCACTGTTGTTTTCATTTATTTGCCACCCTCCATATTCCATTACTCTGGGGCACACCCAACAGGAGACCTTTTGGCTTTTCAGAGGGACTAAGTCTAAGCCACCCACCAGATTTGGACTGGCATTCACCATTGCATGACTGGATGTGTAATTGTGCGTCCTATATTATTATCTTGCTTCAGAGGTATGTTTCAACCTGTTATCTAGAGATGTATTCCTGCCACATGACTCCCTATATCAGGACAAGAAAGGGCAGCCATGTTACAACATAAAAACAAAACAAACTCACTGAGGCAAAATGCATCTAAGACAGACACAGCCCTTCCTATACTGTCTGTTAATTTACTGTCCAGGCACAGGATTTTACCTCCAGTCAATCAACATAGTAACCTGCAATACTTAGCATTAAGCCATCAAGCAGTCTGCATTTTCTTTTACTAAAACTACTGAATTTTAGTAATGTGTCCAAAGGTATTAAAGCAACCCTGTGATGACACACAGAGCTGACAAAAGTAATCTAATTCTGAGATTGAGTGTTTTGGTAAATCATGATCTTAGTAGAACAATATTTTCCAGTTTATCAATCCAAGTAGTCAAAGAGAAAACTGGACTTACGGTAGATAATGTGCCAACTAATAGCAAAAGCCCTTCAAGGTGTAAGCATTGCACAGAGGTCAAAATAATTCAATTGCTTTCAAAATGTCAAGTATAGCAGAATTCCAAGAATGATTTTCTGGTTCAGATGTTACAATACTTTAATATCGTGTACCTTAAGGTCAAGGTAAGAGGATATTCAATTATTGAATCTGCCTACTGAAAGTATGCCATGAGAAACAAACTCAGATCTAGATGTGAACATGCATGCTGAAAATGATATCTGTAACGGTACCTCAGTAAGAAAAGAACTGCTACATATACTATAATTTAGGATTGATGATTCCCTTTAGACTTAATCTTCAACTGACAAGGTCAACTTTTCACAATTTGACCCATTGTACATGTCAGAAAACATACAGTATAAAGCTTATGTCCCTTCACGGAGGATACATATCTTAACATTTGCAAAATCTTCTCCCAATGTGACACCCAATTAGTCATTACTGATTATCAGTTAATCTATTGTTAGTCAATTTATTTCACTGCATACAGTAGCTATCTTTTATAAAGAATTCTGTGGTATAATAAAGTTTTAATAATGTCCTAATTTTGTGGACTGAATTCTAACATAGAACAATACTTTTAGAATGAAAGTCTCTGGACTGATGTATTTTCACACCTTTGCAGAATATTTCCAAAGGAATATAAGCTACTGTACTTACAGAAAATACAAATAAAAATAAAATGTAAGACACACAACAAAATGGCCTCAGAACAAGAGTCAATTGGCCATTTAAGTAAAACTGATTCGAGGATACATGATGCAGCTGACCCAATAGTGCCTTTCTCCATGTGCTCTGCTTGCCCTCTCTTAAAATGTAAATAAAACTAACTTACACTCATATAACTCACTCATGTGCATTTGTGCAACAACAGGTAACTGCAAGAACTCTCTGGGTTCAGTTTTGGCACCTGAGATGGAAAATGAAGGTTGAAATGCGACCTGTGCTACCACACCACATGCCGCCATGTACCCAGAGAAAGTGAGCAAGAAGCCAAAGGCCCAGGCTAACTTTGCTCAATTGCAGGCTGTGGGGCATCAGCAGCAAACCCCACTAACACTGGAGCTCTTTTCGAGGAGATTTGTCCTTTCAAGGAAGAGCTACACTTGCTGGCTACAGATTTTCAAAGATTGTCTGGAGCCTTGGAAGATCTGACATGGCGCACAGAGACAATGAAGCCAGGATCACATCAGCGGAGAAGAGAATCGAGCATTTGACGTGACAATGGAAGTCATGAGGAGTTGGATTGCTAAATTGAGGCGAAGGTTGAGGACCTTGAAGGAAGGGTCACTGAAACAACTTAATTCTGATTGGGCTCCATGAGAAGGAAGAAGGAGGAGACCATCCAGTGGTATTTGTACAAAATTCCTAACTAGTTAGCTAGACCCATCCTTAGGCTCCAGGTTATATGCTTGCGTGCCCATAAGGCACTA
The DNA here is from genome assembly GCA_016271365.2 of Neoceratodus forsteri. Taxonomy (NCBI): domain Eukaryota; kingdom Metazoa; phylum Chordata; order Ceratodontiformes; family Ceratodontidae; genus Neoceratodus; species Neoceratodus forsteri. The sequence goes on along the minus strand of CM028135.1, from coordinate 845,941,877 downwards.
TATTGTCTTCCTAGAGCTACTCCAAGGACTTTATTTTAAATTTCTGCATTACCAAGAGTGGTAACATGTCCTTGTAAAGGTGAAGGAATTAAAGAAGTCTGGTGGGAAGGAACCTACTTCTAGTGACCCAAGTCCTTCCTCTGTTTGTCAGACAAAATGATCCTCCTACCATACCATCATAACCAAACTCATAGTGACTGGCATTAAGTTCTGCATGGAATATCCTGTTCAATTTCACATTTTGGTTGCCGGGCCCTGGCTGTCTTTTGAAGACTCAAAAACAGCAGAAGATTCTTTGAAGGAATCATTCCCCAAGTTATTTAAGGACTGCTGAAGATCCAGTGGATTCAGCTATAGGGATTCATGCATTTCTTTCAGTGGACTGGGACTTATTGATTTGATGCTGCCTTGATGTTACTTTAGCATGCTGGTTGAAGGATGTGGAGGACATCCCCCCCCCCCCGATAGTGGTTTGCAGCAGTACACCCAGGCTAACGAAGCAGCTGTAGAGCATCAAGTACCTAACTCTTTCTCCACATATGGGCTCTCCAGTGGTAAACTGGACAATCAGACTTCTTGGGAAGGTAAGGCCTGCACTAAGACTAACCAGAATGTTGATTTGACTGTTCCATGTAGCTCGGAGTGCTTGCTCAGCTGGACTACACTCCATGGGCTTAGCGCTTGTCCTTGGCCCAGAGAGTGCCAGAATTATGAATGTTAATTAGGATTGTTAGACCTGTTCAGTATGCAAAACTTGTTTCATTGCTGGATCCTCAGAACTCTTACTTTATGAAAACACTTCTCCTGAAACCGCCTTGATGGTCTTGTGGGCTTTTCTTTTCTTAGAAAAGGGTCAGCTCTGTTCAGACTTTGGGACTTTCCAGCACGTGCCACTCTTGGTTACATACAGTTAGTTGTTTTATAAGTTGAGGCACACTTTAACTTCAGCTGGGAGGCTAGTTGTGTAGGCTCTTCAGTTGGGAGAGCTGAGGGAATCCCCTTACATTTTATTTTATATATCTGCACAGAGGTCTGATTAGTTTGGTTGCAAGATGTTTTGGGAGGGGCAGTGGGGGGGAAGGTTGTTAATTATGGGAAAGTGCTTTATGTACTGTAATGTGCAGGAAGGAGGAAGAGGCTTCATTCTTGTTATTGGGGTATTGTGTATTGGGTTCTGTTGAAGGAGGGGGAGGAGGGGGGACTGGCTTGGCAGGGGAATACACTTTCTGTGTGTGATTTATCTGATGATAATGTTTCTGACAAATTTATTTCATAGAAGAGTGAAATGCTCAGTGCTAACAGATTTCTTTCATGTAATGTTCGTGGGGTGAGAAACAAAAACAAAAGGTATCAAGTCTTTATACATGTGAAATTACTGAAAGGGGATATTACCTTCCTCCAAGAAATGCACTTGCCAGAAGCTGAAGGGACCTTACTTAGAAAGCAGTATGTGGGGCAAGTTTTTCATGCTGGGAACAACACCCAGTCTCAGGGGGGTGGCCACCTTAGTGGCTCAGGGCTTATCATTTCTTACTGAACAAGTTCTAGGGGACCCTGAGGGAAAGTATATACTTGTGAAAGGAGTACTGGACAGGAAGATTTTAATTTTAGGTAGTATTTGAAGTCCAAATGCTGATACGCCCTAGTTTTTCACTGACCTTCTTATGGTTTTGGCACCTTTCACCAGCATACCGATAATTTTGGGGGGTGATTGGAACCTTCCCTTTACACCTGACTTGGATAAGTCAGATGTAAAAAGGAAAGGCCTCTCTCCATCTCAAAGGCCTCTTAGGGACTTGAATGATCATTTGGGACTATGTGACCCGTGGCGTCTCCTGCACCCCAACCTAAAGGAATTCACTTTCATGTCTGTGGTTCACGGCACCATGTCATGGATTGATTATTTCCTGATAAGCCATTCATTGTTGAGGGGCCTTACAGATTCCACAATTGACCCCAGAGTGATATCCAACCACTCCACAGTGGCCTGTTCCCTGTCTCTTCCTGCAGATACCCCCAAGGAATCCATGTGGAAACTTAACAACCAATTGCTTAAAGATGAGGAAATAGTAAACCAGATAATTCAGGAAATTTAGGACTACACAAGTATGAATTTAAATTCCACTGAGTGAGCTGACTTAGAATGGGGTGCATTAAAATGTGATCTTCATAGGGGTTTTAATCAGATTAGCCTCTTTGTGAAAGAGGCTAAGAGACCAAAAGGCACTGTCCCTATTGTCAAGGATTCGGAGTCTAGATGCTTTGTTATCCCCCAGTACCATGGAAGCACAGTATTTGGCCTTAATAGGGCTCCAGAATGAGTATTCCCACCTCCTGCATGGGAAGGCAGAGCATGCAATACTAAAAATAGGTACAAAATATATTGATCAGGGAAAAGCAGGGCACCTCCTTGCTTTATGACTTTAGGAGGCAATATAGTGCAGTGGGTTAAGGCTCTGAACTGCAGATCTGAGACCTGGTTTTAAACCCACAGCCCCGAGTGCATACTGTGTGATTCTGAGCAAGTCAATTAACTTCCTTGTGCTCCCAGGTCACATCTGAAACAAGCTTTGGCTTAGTGTGCTACTCCTGGTTAAACAATGTTCCCTTCAATTCCCTTCCCTTAAGAAGGTAGAACAATCCAGGTTAGTTCAAAATATTAGATCCCAAGTTAATGGGTCCCTGTATCTTTCTCCTAAAGACATAACAGAGGAATTCGCAAATTATTACAGAGAATTATAAGGACCCATGGCCAATCCCCTTGCAAATGAGATAGTCCAAGAATATCTTGATGCCATCCCCCTTCCTTCCCTTACTCTGGAGCAGCAGCAATTTGTGACCACTCCTATCTTGGACTCCGAGATTCAAGCAGCTATTACTTCCCTAGTCTCCAACAAAGCCCCTGAGCCTGATGGCTTTTTTCCCCCAAATTTTATAAAGCTCTTTCTACCCCTCTAATTCCCTGGCTGAAGTGACTATTTGAGTGGATACTGAATTCCAATCCTCTGGATCATTCTCTGCAGGAGGCATTAATTATTGTAATACCAAAGCATGGCAAGGACCCAGAAAACGTCAATAGTTATAGACCCTTTTCTTTACTGAATTGTGATATTAAAATATTGACTAAGGTCCTTGCCAATAGATTAAAATGAGTACTACCCCACATAATCCATCCTGAACAGGTTGGGTTTATAGAGGGCAGACACTCGACTGATCATTTCTACAAACTCATGCACATCTTCTCTGCATCCAGGGATTCTGAGATCCCAGCTCACCCTGGATGCAGAGAAGGCATTCGATAGAGTCAATTGGCATTTTCTATTTTTAAATATGAGCCAATTTGGTTTCCCACAGACATTTATCCAAGGGATCTACTCCCATGTATCAACATCCCCATGCTCATATTTACTGTAACTGGGTATTTTCAGACCTTTTTCCCCTATTCTCTGGTACCAGACAGGATGCCCTCTCCCCACCTTTGTTCAATATCTACCTGAACCTCTCTTGACCAGGATAAGAGAATACGGTGAGGTGAGAGGAATCTAGGTCAATATTCAGGAGTTTAAATTGTCAGCCTATGCCGATAATGACCTCCTCTGCCTTTTATATCCTGACCAGACTTTTCTGGTAGTCTTCTCTATATTATCGGAATATAGAGCAGTCTCCAATTATAAGGCCAACCTAGGGAAGACCACCAACCCAGTGGTGCTGAGGGTTGAGGCGCTGGATGCCACTCTTCACACCACGCCGGTGACCCAGGTTCGAGAGTGGACTCAGGCTGCTATGGGTTGGCCGGGGGGAGAAAGGCTGAGCATCTGATGACAGCTCGCCTTCTCTGGAGGAGTGTGGAGATCCAACCTGGTGAGCTGTAACCCATGATGGAGGCTGGGGACACGACAGCACGTCAGCACCTCAGGGGTCTGATTGGTCACGAGTGGAGGCCTGTGGACCAATCACCTCTAGGGGCTGCACCATCGAGGTGGAGGAGGTTGCAGATGTCAGCACATGTGCCTTGACATCAAGGCATGCAACATCCTCACAGAACAGGGAAAAACTCCTCCAGAGCTGGGGAGACAGAGCACCGAGTGTGGTCCCGATGTGCCAAAGTCTGCCTGCAGTCCAGGGGACTTCACAAAACTTCAAGATTTGGGTGTCCTGCCATGCCCTGGCCCCACCCAGAGGAGTGATCTGCTGCTGGATAGAGGAACCTGGGCTGACAGGTAGGATGTTGGCAGGGATGGGCTTCATTGGCGACTCCTGATGGGGTGGCTCTGGAAGGGATGTAGGAGGAATAAATAGAAATATAAAAAAAAACTAAGGGAAGACCACAGTTTTTCCACTCAATCATAGGCTTACTAGAAGGGCAATGGAACCTCTGGAAGTACAGTAGAGTCCCCAACTCCTTAAATATCTGGGATTACTTCTGGCTAGAACAGAGACAATGATGAGGAAATTAAATATAGAGCCCTCCTCCTACCATTCAGCAAGATTTGCAGAGATGGCAATCCCTTCCAATCTCGCTTTGGGGAGAATCAATTATAATTAAAATGAATGTGTTACCCAGACTGTTCTATCTCTAAGTATGTTGAACTCATGGGTCCCTGTTGCCTGGTTCAGGAAGGTACATGCTATTATCTCTTCTTTATTTGGCTTGGGGAAATGGCCTAGGTGGGCTTACAGAAAAATGGCAGCCTCCACATCTATTGGAGGTCTGATGCTCCCTCACTTTAATCTGTACTTCTGGGCCAGCCAGGTGACTAAATATCTGAGATGGCTCACCCTCAAGAAGAGCAGGCCCTTCACCCCTATGTCCCTGAGTGGCTCAAACTAGACAGAAAGATGTTAGCGGATGACAAAATTTCCCAGAACTCATATTACATATGGCAGCTAAGGCCCTCCCAGTCTACCTGGTTAGCTCCCCAATTGCCCTTTCATTGAAGATACACCCAACTGTGTGCCTTCTTGCACTAAAACACACCAGAGACCTCAGACAGCCAGTGACTGAAAACCCCAATCTGACAATTGGGGCTATTGTATTCTCCAGAGTGGTTACCCACCTAGGAGACTATAAGGTTTTGGACTTTCTTCCAGCGTGGAAGTGTCTGGATTCAAGAGAGATTATGAATAGAAACATAGAATGTGATGGCAGATAAGGACCACTTGGCCCACCTAGTCTGCCCATTTTCTACCTAACAGATAAGCTGCAGATCCTAGTTAACCAACAGCTTACTTCCCTCCCTACCCCCACTAGGACTGCCTTATGTCTGTCCTATGCATTCTTGAATTCCCCCACTGTTCTTGACTCCACGACCTCCTCAGGGAGGCTGTTCCATGCATCCAAAACCCTCTCTGTGAAAAAATACTTCCTCATATTACCTCTGAGCTGTCCCCCCTCTATCTTCAAATTGTGCCCCCTTGTTCTTGCACGTCTCTTTTCTGAAATATGCTACGCTCTTGGACTTTGTTGATTCCCTTGAGGTACTTGAGAGTTTCTGTCATGTCCCTCTCTCCTTCTTTCCTCAAGGGTATACATATTAAGCTGCTTTAGTCTTCTTCATATGCCTTCTGGTGCAAGTCCTGCACCATTTTGGTTGCCCTCCTCTGGACAGCCTCCACTCTGTCTATGTCTTTGCTGAGATGGGGTCTCCAGAACTGCACACAGTACTCCAGATGGGGTCTCACCAACTGTCTGTACAGAGGATAACAACTTCCTGTTTTCCACTATTGATGCCTCTCCCTATGCACCCCAGTATCCCCCCAGCCTTCCTTAATGTCTTCTCACATTGCTTGACCACCTTTAGGTCATCTGATATAATTACCCCCAGATCCCTTTCCATTTTTACTGTTGTCAGTATCTCACCCCCCATTGTGTACTCTTCCCCTTGGTTTTTGTCTCCCAGGTGCATTACCTTGCACTTCTTTGCATTGAATGTGAGATTCCATATATCTGACCATTCCTCCAACCTTGCCAAGTCCCTTCTCAACCTTTCCACTCCATCTTGTGTATCAACCCTGTTGCAGATCTTTGTGTCGTCTGCAAACAGACATACTTTTCCTTCCAGTTCTTCTGCAATGTCACTTATAAAGACATTAAAAAGGACCGGTCCTAGTATTGAACCCTGCAGTACCCCACTAGTAACCCTCCTTTCTTCACTGTGGACTCCATTTACTACTACCCTTTGCGCTCTGTTGTCTAGCCAACTTTTTATCCAGGCTACCACCTTGGGAAACACTCCAATGCTGGCTAACTTAAGTATTAATCTTTTGTGTGGGACTGTATCAAATGCCTTGCTAAAATCTAGGTAAGCCATGTCCACAGCCCCTCCCTGCTCTAGTACTTAGGTCACCCAGTCAAAGAAATCTATTAAAGTCGTCTGACATGACCTTCCCATCGTGAATCCATGCTGCCTTGGGTCCTGTGCCCCACTGGCCTCTAGGTACTCAGCAATTCTTTCCTTCAGAAGTGATTCCATCATTTTCCCTACCACTGAGGTCAAACTAAATGGTATGCAGCTTCCTGCCTCTGTCCTGCTCCCACTTTTATGAAGAGGAATCACATCCACCCTCCTCCAGTCCTCAGGTACCACCCCATCCTTCCATGATTTGTTAAAGAGAGTAGTCAGTGGTGTCACTAGTTCTACCCTTAGTTCCTTTAGAATTCTTGGGTGAATCCCATCAGGCCTCATTGCTTTGTCCACCTTCAATTTTATTAGTTGTTTCAAAACCCTTTCTTCTGTAAATGGACTGGTATCGACCACTGTCTTCAGAGTGTTTCTCTTGTTTGGTTTAGGTACCTCTCTCTCCTCTTTCTTTGTGGATACTGAGCAGAAATATTCATTCAGTATCCCTGCTTTTTCACTGTCATGCTCTATCCACATTCCCTCCCCTTTATTAAGCCTCAGTATCCCTCCTTTGGTCTTTCTTCACTCCCTAATGTACCTATAAAAGGTCTTTATACCCCTTCTTAACAGAGTTGACTATCCTTTCCTCGGTTTGGGCCTTTGCTATTCTGACTGCCTTCCCAGCCTCTTTCTGCTTTAACTGATAAAGTTCTCTGTCCTGCTCCTTCTATGTTTCCTTATATTTCCTGAATGCTATCCTTTTCTTCTTAACCTTCCCTGCCACCTCTTTTAAGAACCATAGTGTTTTTTCCTTAGTTGTGTTTTGTTGATTTGCTTTACAGAAAGGCTTGTTGCCTCTGTGATGGCTGTTTTGATTACTCCCCATTGTTCCTCCACCCCTCTTTCTTGCCTGTTTGCTAGTGCTTTTCTGAGGCACTCTCTCATTTTCCCAAAGTCAGCCCTCCTAAAGTCGAATATTCTTGCTTTTGTATGGCTTGATTGTATGGCTGTGTTCATCGTGAACCACACTGTTTGGTGGTCGCTTGTTCCCAGATGGCTGCCCACTTCTAAATCTGAGATTCTTTCTCCATCCCCATTTGAGACTACCAGGTCTAAGACTGCTCCCTCCCGAGTGAGTTCCAATACTAGCTGTCTGAGGCATGCCCCCTGTAGGGCATCAAGAATGACCATGCTCTTGGATGTGCCTTCAGCAAAGGTGCTCCAGTTAACATCTGGCATATTCAGGTCCCCCATCAACAATATCTCCCCTTTTTCTGCCATTATAAGGAAGCCTTCTATAATTTCCTTGTCCATTCCCTCCCCCTGAGATGAGGGTCTGTATGCAACCCCCATGAGGATTGTGGTGCCATTTCCTGTCTCCAGGGTGACACAGAGTGCCTCATCGCTCCCTGTTTACTCTTTAGTTCTGTTGCTTTGATCCCTGCCTTTACATATAGAGCTACTCCTCCTCCTCTTTTACACTCCCTGCCCCTCCTGTAGATTGTGTATCCTGGTATGTAGACATCCCAGTCATGGTTCTCTGTGTACCATGCTTCTGTGACTGCCACAATATCCAGGCAACCTTCTTCCATCAAGGCCACTAGTTCAGGGAGCTAGTTACACAGACTATGGGCATTGGTACTCATCACCCTCCACTTTTTGATGGCCTTATCCCTTTTAGCCCCATTCCTGTCCTTACTGCCTTTGCCTTTTTTACATTTACCTCTGTCCTTCTCCCTAATGACTTCTCTACCTTGGTGTTTACCTCACTAATTATCGAGTTTTGTGGGAGGAGGCTGGATTTTTCTGCTCTTTTCAGTGCCTCCCCTTGGTTAGTGTAAATGCTTGCCAATGAAGCATTTAAACCTCTCACCTAGGATCCTGGTCCCCGGACAGATGCAGACCATCGCACCAGTACAGGTCTGCATCCTTCCAGGTGGCTCCCATTCCCAATGAAGCCAAGACCCTAAGCTCCACACCAGTTTTTCAACCATTTATTGAATTCTCTGGTGGGGAGTACCCTAGCATCACCCTTGCCATAGACAGACAACACCTCTGAGAAGGTTTCCAGATGCACTACTTGTCTAAGGCCCTCCCCAACTCCAAAACTCCTCTGCACTGCTCTGATTCCATTCCTTTCCAGGTCATGTGTCCCTAGGTGGACAATGGCACCCAGCTCCCTCCCTCATGCAGCTGCTCCACAATCCTGAGGATTCTTCTCTCCCTCCAAGCCATGGCACCAGGCAGGCACCTTACCTACCTCTCCCCTTCCTCCCCATTTCTAACCCCAATGATTGAGTTCCCCACCAGGAGTTGCTTCCTTCCCCCGTGGGGTCCCATGCCACCCTCCTGTGGGTCTCCTTTGAGAAGGTTTCCAGCATCCTCCTTGGTCTCCACTGCAGGTGCCTCCATAGAGGAACCACTAGCCACCAGAAGAGTGAATGAATTGTGGAGAGGTACAGCTGGAGGGATGCAACTCTGTTCCCCCACCCTTTCCCTCCATCAGCCCACCCTGGTCCAGCTTCTCCTCTTTCTTGGCAACCTCTAAGGTAGTGGCATTGGCCCTGGTGGTCTCTGAGTGGGGGAGGAGGTTTCACGAATCCTAGGCAGGTCAGCCTGGAGATGGGCAACCTTCTCCATCAGACCAGAGAGGTGCCTGCAAATAGGGCAGCATCACAGCCTCCAGAATGTCTCCCAGAACACTGTTGCCCCACAGCCATTGCACTGCACCACTCCTATCAAGTCTTATATTGTGTCCCTCTCCTGTTTCTCTGTATGCTTACCTCTCCTCTCCTTACAACTCTCACCCTTCCTGTTCTGGGACAGCAACTTCCTGTACTCTTCAGGATGAACTTACATTGGACAGGCCCTGGATTTTCAAAGTTCTCCAGTTGCGTCACCTGATAGTTCATTTCCCGATGGACCTGAACATAGGTCCTGAGATGAGTGATTGTTTTAAAGTATTGACATATTTCAGTTGCAGACCCCGTGCAATTTCTATGTTGTATGCCCTTCTTAGAGAAAGGACACTGGATCCTCATAATAGCATCCCCAGGAGCTGGACAGACCACTATCCGAGTGTTGCCAATAGATGGGACACTCTCTGGAGGGCCACCTTCATATACATTGTGCAAGACAGATTGAGACTTACTCAATTTCAAATATTAAACAACATGTACTGGACCCCCATCAAACTTCTAAAAGTGAGAAGATCTGATGCTTTATGTAATAGATGTTGGCTGCAGGAGGGCTACCTCACGCATATTTTTTGGGACTGTCTGGGGATCAAAATACTGTGGGATCAGATTAAACACAGGGCAGACCCATTATTGGGTCTCAAGGAATGGTTTACTCCTGAGATATGCTTGTTTGGGGTCTTCTCTCAGATACCAGAGTGGATCAGAAGGAATCACATGGTGCTCCTATCCTTAACTGTAAAAAAAACTTGTTCTACATCTCTGGTTGGATGGGCAGCCCAAATCATACCTTGAGTGGTTGACAGAGCTTTCTTTAACCTGTGAGTCGAGCAAATGAAAGCTAGCCTTTGGGGATCATTGCCGTGATATAAGAGACTTTGGGAAAGTTTTCACACACTTTATTTGCTCCAATCAGGGGTTCTAATAACAATAATAATGGTCAGGAGTATAACATTCAAGGCATAATGTACAAACTCTATTACTTCCCATTAGTTACTCCTTAGTCTATGGGCAGATTCCTACTTAGTGCTCCATATGGTACTGATGTTTTTATATGATATATTCTGTTCATCCTGTTTTTTACTCTTGCCTTATTTTTCTCTTGATTGACAAGCCAGGGGAGAGGTAGGGGTAGGGGTTGGGCTAGGAAGGGGGTCTGGCATGGGATGCAGGATAACAAGTAGAATAATAGACAGGTTCCAGTGAATTACAAGACTGTAATTCCATTGAGAGGTTCCCATATCCCCAGAACCTCGAGATGGAATTTACAGTCGAGTGATTAACTGGAACCTATTTTTATTTTTGTAAAATATGGATCCAATTTTATTTTTGTGTGCAGCTCTTATTTATGGTGTGCTGTGTGGCTGGGCACCACTGCAGTAAGGACTCACTGTTTCTTTCTATGAACACCCCCCGCCTCGCTCCTGTTCGCTTCTTCCTTCACTGGGGGTCTCATACCTTTGAGTCCTGTTTGTTGGATTCAAAAGATACTTCTGTGGAACAGGGAAAGATAGAAAAAAAAGGATCAGCAGAAAACAAAACAAAGGTTTTCTTCGTAAGCTTAGAGACGGCCACCATGTTTTTGAAATGTTATGCCGCCCACAGAGAATCCACGGCCAATCAGGAGTTGGCGCTTTCAGGAAACATCACTTCATGTGTAAAGGAGGTTACCATTGGGATCTTAGCAACAAGCCTACCATGGGGGACAGTATTGAGCTTGCGTTGTTTAGTTTTAGCGATAATACAATTGTTCAGAGCTCGAGTGATAGAATTATCAGTAGTGAACAATGGTATTATCACTTGAGCAACAACAGTATTATTGAAAAGGGAGTAGTGTATTACAGGGATTTTTTTATGTATGTTTTGAAGGTATTATTTTCAATATCCATATATTACATTTAATTTATGTATATATATTGACTCCATGTCATGACCTGTGTTGATGAAAAATCAATAAACTTGAATTTCAAAAAAAATTATTAAATTGATTCACCTCTTCAACACAAAAATAAGTGGATTTAATAAAATTATATTATTTTTATCCAGAATGCTGTAAACATTGGATACACAAACTGATTAAATGTATTTTCAGAGTAGGATTTTAGCACATGATCCAGGTATGGGACTGAAACACAAAATCTTCTTACTATATCTTTCAGCACCAGAAAAAAGCATGCTACTTATCAAGCCACTGCCATTAACATGCACTGATTGAGCTGATAAAGAAAGACATAACATTTTTCTTTTATCTCTTTGAAATGCAACTCTGTTTTACAGTCATACAGAGTTATTGTAATTATTTAATTTTATCACCCATGACCCACTGGTTTCAATGATATATAGTACTGTATCATCTGTATTTAGCTGCTGTATTGCAAACCAGCTACTGTACTTTCCTGAATATTCCAATATTACAACATTCTGATTCAGATCAGAAAATCAAATACCTGAGTATTCAGACTGGTATTTGGGAAACACTATTTGTTGGCATTCCCTCCATCCACAGCCTTCAAACCTCCCCCAACCCATTCATTAGTTGTTTTAATCATTCCAGGCCTTCAGAGCACATCCTTGTCTGAAGATGAAGGGGAAATGATTTATTTTTAAAATGGACTTCACCCCAACCCCACGCTGATGCAAAGGGAGGGAAGGCAGAATGGATAGGAAGAACATTACAATGTGCTCCTCAATATGTGGATTACAACAAACTAGATGAGGAGGCAGGGGTGATTAAAGGATTATGGAGTTCTTATAATGACAGGAGGAGGAGAGGGAAGAGTGCATGTATGGTATGGATCTTACAGAAATCACAAGGGCATATTCAGATACAAATCTGAATATTCCTGAATTTGGGACCCTAAATCTGAATGTTAGGATCTACTGTATGCATGCCTACCTATATTTTTTGTTCTTTTATTGTGTCTCTTACATTCATGAACATCCTGTCCTTGTTATTAAAATATGGCATGTATTTTGGGTTCAAGCTAATAGCACCATCAGGCTAGAATCTTACAGGTAAAGTTACTTTTAATAAGCCAGATTACAGAATATGATGCCTAAAATATATAAGAAGTGTTTTTTTGTGCTGTACTTTTCTGCACTGTCTATGTGGGAGATCTCAGATGCATGCCTCACAGCAAAACAGAAGTCATTTTGTATTCAGCAAGTCTCTAGCAAGTCAGACCTTAGACATGAACATAATGAATTAATCAATCAGATTCATATACAGTATAGTCATATGTTCAGACCAATGGGGAGGCTAGTAGGGCATAAACGGTTTAACAGTACCCATTTGTATATGCCTAATAATATTCATTGATATTGGTTTTAACCCTTTCTGTGCTGTGCTCAGCCAGATGCTATACTCCACCAGGAGGCATACACATGGCTTTCCTCTAAAGGTCTAAGGGTCTCTATTACAGAGGTGGAGCTTCAAAATGGTCATAGTACAGTCTACTACTTATCTTGTCTCATTTCTTGACTTTGACCCCTTCCAGTATGTGCAACTAGGTTATCCACATATCTTATGCCATCTCTTTTAGAAAGACACTGCTGCTGTGAGAATGTACTGGAAATGCAAAAGGCAGCATTCCCATTATTGCTATAGTGTTCAGCAGTGCCACTGAGATTTGATAATAAGACTCTTACTGTATTTGTGTTGTTTATGCAAATTGACTGACAGGTATTGTGAAAAAAATAGCATTGTCACTTACGATAACATATAGTGGAGCCATATAGGATGCTGTGCAATATCTGTCAGTAAATGACATGTTACAAAATACTGTATGACAAAAGGGCTTAATTGCCACTGAATTATACTGTTCCCTGCAACATACAGTACTGCAGCATTTTGCAGTAATACAGCAAGGTACTGTGTTGCAGCCTGGCTGATGCCACTTTTTAACATTAGCTGTTTACAACATTAAAAATGCTGTTTTTTTTGAATGTGTGACTATGTAAACACCCTGTTATCGTAACAGCTGCATGCATAAATCAGAATTTAATTTGTTGAGGCTCATAAAGCTGAACCCTTCAGGATATTTATTTATTTAGTTTTAATTATCTCCATCTCTCGTATGAGACGTTAAACTGAGGTTCCATCTACCTGTTCTAGTGGTAGTTCAGGTGGATGTTAAAGATCCCATGGCACTTCTCAAAGAGTAGGGGAATTTTTATTTGAAAAAGAACTACAAACAAAAATATACATATAAATCACATTTTAAACATACAATGGCTATTTAACATTCATAGCTTATACAATGTACAAAAATTCCATATAGGATGGCCTCTAACCTTTAAGGAAATCCATTCTTTCTTTATGACAATAAGTTCATCACAGACACATATCACAGTGCTACCCAGAATTGTTCAGGGGTTTGGCCCATTTTTCACAGTTATCCGTAGAGCTTTAATTTCTCCTCTTTAAATTTCTTGGCCTCTAAAGCCCTTAATTTTGCAAGGAAATGATTATGTTCTTGTACACTTCATGGTTCACATGTCTTTGCTGTGTTACTGGCATGCAGCGGGCTTGCCACAGATAGTATCTAATTATCACTAAGACTATGTATAAAGTTTCAGGACAATATTGGCCCCACCCTCCACTGAATTCTCCATATATTAATGTAGCATAAGCCAGGTTACAAAAAGGGGTTCCCTCCATTCATTAGCTAAAAAAACCAAAATAATCTTTCATATTCACATCCCAGAAATAAGTGTTCTTGAGTTTCCAATACGTGTGTGCATAAATCTTTCAAACAATACCTATCTTGTACCTGTTTGTGTTTGTTGTTGTTCCTATCACTGAGTTTTCCATGCAAACTACTGTAAGCCAAACTGAATCCAAGACAAATTCAGAAATTCTTTTAGAGAGCAGCATGTCTTAATTAAGTTGTGTTTTTTCCTGGGGACAAACCCCCAAGATAACATCCCCTTCACATTAATTTTGCAAAATCTGCCTGTATAATTCTTTTCTACTTTTAACTTGAAGGCATGTACTTGTTATGTTCTACTTAATCATGCTTTTTATTTGTTCTAACCCATATTTTGGGAGACCAGAAATGTTGTGTAGTAGCCCCATTTTGTTCTGAGCCCACACTGTCAAACAAGGAGTGATCCAGACAGCTACATAAACTTTACATATTCTTTCTCCTGGCTTTAGTATGCTACTGAAGTCATAGGCCAAAAAATGCTACTTTAAAAGGTCCCAGGATTTATCATGTCTAGGCCACCTCCCTTTAATGTCCTGTAGGTAACTTCTCTTTTGATAGAGTTCAATTTGCTGCTCCATAAAGCTTGGAAGAAAACACTATATAGAGCCACTGAAAGGAAGTTTGGAGGAGGGAAAATGTAGCTTATATATAGAAATACAGGCACTTAGAGAGAGATTCTATTAACTAGATTCTTTTCTGCTTTGCAATCTGTTGCCCTTTCCAAAAACTGACCATCCTGTTGCCCCTCTGTAACCCTATCTCCCAATTCCTCCTTGCCATGTCATCCCCCCAAAAAATAATGTCTAAGACAGTGATCTCTCCTCTAGACAGTGTTATTCCAGTAAAGGTATATTTGCCCATCAATAGGGTATTACCTAAAGCCACACATTTACTTTTGGAAAAATTAATCTTGGAGCTTGACCAATCTGTGAAATCTTGGAAGGCTTCAATCAAAAGGTTCTCATTGGTTTTGGAATCTATACACAATACCACATCATCTGCGTATGCCAGTAATTTAATGGGAGGGGCTGTTGCAGCTAGACTTAGCCCTACAATCTGCTGATTTTGGTCTATTTTCCTTAGAAAACATGAAATATTTAGTAAGGGGCTGAGTAGGCAACCTCTACTCCTTTTATTACTGTTATCTCCTTCCCCAACCAACCATTAATATTAGGAATGAGGAGGTGTTATTGTAAATAATTTTTTCCATTTTGTAAATTCATCTGGTGTCCATATCTCCTGGTCTATTCTAATTATATAACCCTGTAAATCCTGGTTCTCAGCTTTAAAGAATATTTCCATTAGTAAATTAAGTTGTTGTTCTGGTTCCTAGTAGGAATGGTACAATTTGGTAAGGCTAATCACCTTGTCCGCTATAGCCACTAGTCTATTTAATAAGATTTTGCTCAATATTTTCAGGTCCACATTCAAGAGACTCAGTGGTCTCCAATTGTGTACACACTCTTTTTCCCCTTTCTTATATAAAAGAATTAAGGAGGCGACATTCATAGAAGCAGCCAAGTGCCCTTTTTGTAGCATGCAACTGAGTACTATTCAAAGAGCTGGGACAAGTTCATTTATGAACTTTTTATATAGCTCTGCCCCAATACCATTGGTTTCTGGGGCTGAATAATTTTTAAGACCATTAATGGCATTTCTTATTTCTGCTGTAGAAAGGGGTGCAAACATAAATTCTCTGTCCTCTATCTCAATTTGAGGTAGGTCATCCAACATGTTGCTGCCTTCGATAATGTGTGGAGTGCATTCAAATGTTTCCTAAGGTATGTACCACTTGTTCTAAAATGCATTCAGGGAGGTGATTATTTGCCCTGATGCAGTTTTAAGTCTGGTGATGTCTATATCCACCCTGTCCTTACATTCCTTGAAGGGACCCATACAGCCTTTCTTCATGTTGATCCCAAATCTATATTCCTGCTCTAGGGATTGTGCCCTATTGTACTGCATTTTAAACTTTTGTTTGTTTTGTTTCTGCAGTTTGGGGTCCATAATTAACTCTTGAGGTTTCTGACAGTGAGATTAACTTCTGCAACTGAGTTCTTAGTTGGAGGTACAAATATATTTCTCTGAAGCCATTTCTCTTGAAAGTTTCTGAAAGAAGGCCTTCCAGGACATTTTCTTGTCCTCCACCAAGCAGCAGCAGCAGTATTATACAGCTCTGCTACTGAGTGTCTGGCTTGCTGTTCCCTTCTCCAGGCTGTTCTTACCTCCATACTGCTTAAGACTGAACTATTCAGTCTCCACATATTTTCTTACTCCTTGGTGCCTCACTCCAAAAAATACCAAGAACAATTTGCCTATGGTCTGTAAATCCCCATACTTGCGTTTTGACTGTGGAGATGGTTAAAATAGCAGCAATTAATATAAAATCAATCCTGGTTGATAGTTGGCCTGTAAAATAAGTATTTCCCCCTTTGGGATGAACCTGCCTGTAAGAGTCTGAAAGCTTAGCATTACTTAATATGTCTTTTAGGTCATTGAGTCACAAAAGCTTTTCCATTTTTAACCCCCGTCAGATCTGTCCACCCACAATTAAAATCTCCTTCTCAAATTAATAGCCTAGAAGTAAATAAATATGGTTTTATCTGTCTAAAGAATGCAGCTCTAAGTGCCTTTGCTTGAGGGGCATTGATTGTGATTATTCAAAACCTTTCTGATTCTATAGAAAAAATCCAAGAACAGGGCCTGCCAGGCGATGTCCACCAACCTAGATACCTTAATAGAGGAGTTCTTGATTAATATCCCTACCCATCACAGAGTTCTTGTCCCACTGACCAGAAGGTGGGGCCTTTGACCAAAGTTTAGTTGCCTGCTGTATTTCAAAGTGTGTTTGAGTCTGCATCTTGTATACAGAAAATATCACACTTCTCTTGACTCAATGAGCCCAAAACCATAACCATCTTTGCTTGTGTTTTAATGCTATTCATATTAACAGACAACATAGTTAAGGAGCTCATTAATACTATGGTATAAAGAAAAGGGTCACTACACAGAACATCAGGAGGTTTTGCCAAACGTCCTCTCATCTAGTTCTTTGGGATATGTGGCTGTCCCTCCCCCACCTCAGAAGTAATTCTGTAGTGGCAGAGGCCACTGAGGAGGAGTCAGATATTTCTCCATCCGAGTCTTCTTCTGATTTATCAGTAGACAAGATTGAAAATTTGTTCCCTTTTTTCCAGGTATCTGCAGAGCTACCTGAACCCTTAGAGTCTGCCACAGTGTTATTGCTCAAGGTTCTCCCTGATCTGTTCCTTTTTTTTTACAGTCACCTTCTTAAATTGGTTCTCATTGATTGGGGGGGGGGAGGCATATATTCCCCTTGAGGTTTGTCCGGGGCTACCTTATCAGCAGGGCAGTAATTATTTCACAGCAAATTTTGTCATTTTTCATGGTAAAGAAATTATTAAAAACAGGTGATTTCACAGAAATAAACATGAACACTACATAAGAGTGAGATTATGCTTCAAAATGAAGTTTTAATACATAAATAATATATGACAAACATGAGTATTCAGTTAAAAACATAAAATGCATCTCAGTCACAATACATATTGGCTAGATACAATGATGTGCAGTTTATTTAAACTGATTTTGTTGCAACATTGAGTAAACTTTCAAATTCTCCGCTTGATGCAGCATCGATTGTTGCTTAGCAGTGCTGTATACTTAGAAAAGATTGTTCTACGCTAGCACTATAAACGGAATGCTAAGACAGCTAAGTACAATTGTTGCAAGGAATGGGAAACGTTCTTGACATTCACCCCAGAACTGCTCAACAGTGCGGTCATTCATTTTGAGTTTCTGTGCCTGAATTTCGGCAATGTAAATTCTCAGTTCAGATTGTGCTCTGATGTTCTCCTCAAATGCAGGAATACCACTGCAGATCTCGTCCTCCGATACTGCCAAAGTAGCCAGCCTCACTGGGTTGAAAACTCTTGCAGCTTGAAAGAACCGTGATGCCGACTGGTTAAATCTCCCATGTCCTGTCATGTAATCTTTAATTTTAAGTGAGCATTCTGACAGGGCTCTTTTAGTGGCTGGGTGCTGCCTGTCTTCAGATTTTAGCTGCAAAACAAGCAAAGTCGGTCAGATCATCAAGACAAGGTGTGCCTTTATCTCATCACCCTCATATTTCTTCAGCATTTGATGGGGGGCATTGCAAGCAACATGACTCAAATCAGCCACAATTGAATCTGTGGTTGCTAATTTAATTACTTCATCACAGGCAGTGCTCTCAGTTTTAAAAAAGTCTTTGTATTGTTCCAGATGTTCTTGGTGGTAAAGCACTGCATAGAACCAAGTGTTCCATCTGGTAATTACAGGAGTAGGAAGTGCTATGGGTAGTCCACTACCACTGAGAAATTTTTTAAATCGAGCTTTTCTCGCTGGGCAAGTGCTGAATTACTTTTTAATTGCTACTACGATCTCATTTATAGCGCAGTGGTCTAAGGCTCTGAGCTGCAAATCTGGTGACATCCAGCAGACCAGACCTGGTTTGAATCCGCAGCTTCCACTTGCATACTGTGTGACCCTGAGCAAATCACTTAAGCTCCTTGTGCTCCCAGGTCGCTCCTGTAAACAAGCTTTCAGCTTAGTGTGCTACACCTGGTTAAACTACTAAATAAAAAATTTACACCGGATAGTTTCTCCTCCATATGTCACCCAAAAGGTTCAGTAAATAAGTGGAACAAGTTACATGAACAGTGTTCAGCAATACATGCTGTAAACTTTGTTTCAACACTTATTCATATACATAGCGTTGTCAGTAACGAATGAATAAAACTTTGTGTAAGAGATGTCCAAGTCTTGTAAACATTTAGCACTGCTTGTGACACTGTCTTAAAATGTATTGCTTCTAAAATGACACAGGCTAGCAGAATTGGCTCCAGCACAGTTTTTATTTCACTGGCATGAATGCTATGTATGGCTGGTACTGTAACTATATTTAAAATATATCTGTCCTGGACATCAGTTGTCTCATCACAGACAAGTGAGACAGAAAAGCATTCTGTATTTTGTTGTTTACTTCTCTCAAGTGGTAGTTAAATACCTTAGGTAGATACTTGCTTCTCAGCCACTATGATGTTGGAAGTACACTGATGGATTTAAGGTTTGCTTCTAGGAACGAGTGAAGAGTGGGTTGTCAACACACGTAGGGGATGTTTTCAGCAGTAAAGGCTTCTACCAAATTGAAGAGAGTGATTTGTTTACTCTCCTGTTGCACAGATTTAATAGAAAACAGCTCAGTAACTGTAACTTGCTTCTCTTTGGCAGAGGAACAGGAGGACTCAATTTTTCTTTTCTTGGATAAATGTGAAGCTGTGTCTAGATGACGGTCACAGGTCACCTTTCTTTTATGATCTACTGCCACATTACAAACTGTGCAGAATAAAACATCACCCGATACATGGAAAGTTCCCAATTCGCACTGTCAGCACCTTTGCAGAGCATAAATATTACCCGTTTTAGATGTGGGTGACCCGTTCGTTTTAACAGACATGCTTTCTTTCTTAGCTGGAGATGAAACTAAGTCGTATAAATGAGATGTGAGTTACCAACTGTTTTTAAAGTATTTGGTAATTGATCTAATGAATTAGGGCCATTAAGGAATTGATTTAAATGTGTTATCAGGCAAATCTGACACATTGAACTTGATCGCTATCATGAGCAAAACTAGTTGTCAGTTCAGTACTACCCTTGTTAATTCAGCTGCTAATTAAACCTCATTAAACCTCATTGCCATTTCATGCCATTGTATTCACTAAGAGAGACCAGATAAACAGTAAAAAAACAGTTTTTAAGATAGCATCGCACACTAAAATGGTATAATTCAGCACTGCATACTAACAACTGATGTTTTCATGGCAAGTAAACTATTTCACGGTATCCGTGAAGCCCGAGAACACCGTGATAAAATTACTCCCTACTTAGGCTCTATTAGAGTGGTGACTTCTTCAATTCAGCTCTCTGTGGATACTTGCTCTCTATCTGTTTGGGGGTCTCTGTCTCCCCTTTCTGGTAGCTCTTCATTGATGGGAGGGATAGGGGAGCCGGGTCTGGTGCATTCACTACTCTCTGGGCCTGCTGTTGCTGCTCTATGTTAATTAATCCTTCTTGTGAGAGGCTGTCTTCCCTGTTGTGTGAGGCCCATGGGCATTTACCATACCCGTGCCCAGTTCTTTTGCACAAATTATATTTGAATAAATTCACACAAGTAGAGGAAAGATGACCATAATCTAAACAGTGACTACACCTAGGTGTGTCACAGGCAGAGCTGAGATGGAAACAGGAGCTGCATTTAAAATGAGATTTAGGTTGCCTGATAAAAAATATTGCTAGGGTCTGGGACCCATTTTCCAGTGTTTGTTTGCAAACCAACCTGCTCCTTTGAAGTACTTGAGTAGGCGACCAAGCCTTTTCCAGATCTGTAGGGTCGGATTTTCTCATGTGTAGTGCTTCTCAGAAACTTGAGAATTACTCTGGGCATTGCTAGTCTGTACAACTGTGGTTACTTCAGCAGGTACTTCAATTACATTTTTTAAATCTGCTTGCTTCCCAGCCTCAGAAGTCACGATAGGCCCAGGCTTGACCCTCAGAGCTTTCAGGGGTATTTGCCTTTGTTAGTTTATCCCGGCTTTTGGCACACATATCTGGAGTAGTAACAAACACAGGTAGCCATCTTTTGGTGCAGAGGGGTTGATATCTTAAAAGAATTTTGGCTAAAAAGTGATTTAAGTAAGTAAAAGGACTTATTTTATCAATTAAAAATTACATTTTTAGTCTACACTTTAAAATGAAGTAATACATTTTATGTTATTATGGTCTCCTTTACAGAAATAAATTAATGATTTCAAGCACATTTTCCTGCATCAAACAGAATACATTAATAAAGGTATGCACAGTGCCTTTTAGTTAATGAAGACTTATTTTATTTATCGTTACATTTTGTAAGTTATACTCTATATGAAGTGATAAAGTATTTATCATTTTGGTCCTTTTTTTTTAGAGAAATTTTCATAGTGCTTTAAAGCACATTTTTTGTCTGCACCAAACAGAGTATATTGATTAAGGTATGCACAGTACCTTTAGTTACAAGGTAGCACAAGTTTTTTAAAAACAGTGAGAAAAAGTGACTGCCAGAGTGACTGTTTCATTCATTTAGATTTTTGTTTTACATGTGTTACAGAGATTTGAAAGCTATTACTGCCAACAGAGGTGGTCTTTTAAAAACATATTTCCATTGTAGTAACAAGCTTGCATCATTACTAAGGTATGGGAATGTGCTAATTATTTACTGAAGTTACCATGTAAGCATATTATAAGTTTATATGAAAATATATCTACTAAAGTGTGTTTGAATTAAATTACAGAAAAAACTAAGAATACAGCATCTACAAGTTTATATCCCCATGAACAAGCCCATTCTGTGGGTGAAACGTGAGGGGACATTTTCAAAATAAAAGGAAATTACACCATAGAGAACTTGTCTTTGAATTTTCAAGGCCCCCCATTGTTCATAATTGTTTCCAGAGCCTTTTGGGGGCTGAAGATGTTCCTATAAGAACAATGATCCATTACCCACCATACCCATTTTGTTCACATTGTTTAGATCTGCTTTAGAGGACGAGCAGATTTCTGGTAGTTGGTTCTTAAAAATATTGTTGAATTATAAATAAATGCTTGGTATATCATTTACTTATTGAAAGGTGGATTAATCTCCCCTTTCATAGCTTTTTTTCTCATATCTAGTAAGATAGCACTATAAAGTCTGTATAGATTGTTTTATATAAATAAGCAATATACATTTTAAAATGAATGTAACAGATATTTTTTCAGACATAGGTTCTAGTGTCCAGAGTACCATACATTTCACCACATTTTCTGAGGAAGAGAAAAGAAACTGTTTACCACAATGAGAGGGACAGAGATCTTTCCATGCAAATGGCTGAAGCCCCCAAACAACTAAGTCAAAATTAGATAATTTAAAATATAAAATTGTCATTTAGAATGGCATGGCCTTACTTTAACACAATATCTACAATATAATCGTATACCAAGGGGTCTTAGAATTAGTGTCGAGCCCAATTTGGGTATAAATTCCTCAAAACTGGACAATAAATGGGATGGTATCCGAAATAGAGCATCATGTGATTTCATGTATGCCCTAATTGAAGCTATAATTGATGAAAGACAGGTTATAGAAAAAGAAATCAAAGACACAGAGGACTTTCTTAAACTTAAAGTTCAAGAAGAGGAATTTAAAAGCTGGTAGAAGATATTAAACAGAAATTACTCGATTATGAGGGCAGACTAAAAGAACAGAAAATTAAAAGTTTATTAGAGATACAAATGACTACCGTGATGGTAGGGTTTATACAAATAAAAATTTAAAAGACAATATACCAATAACATTTACAATACCTATGAAAGCTCTGATAGTGACACTAGTTATACTAGGACACCCAGAAACCAAGTGAGACTGTTAGTCTACATCATGGTGACACAGAACAACCTAGTACATCAAGTAGTATACATAAAGAAGTTAGATATGATTTAAGAAATCAGAGCTCAAATAGAGAATCCTATCAGCAGGGGAAGGATGGAGAGGTACAAGTGGAAACAGGGGAGGCAGGCAAGGTGGAAAAAATGCAAGACGTTTCATGTCAGGGAGAGGGAGAATGACATAGACATTATACCTATTTTTAATTTAAGTAAAAGAGTATTGACACCTATAGAGACCAGGGTACT
Source organism: Neoceratodus forsteri (assembly GCA_016271365.2). Lineage (NCBI taxonomy): Eukaryota > Metazoa > Chordata > Ceratodontiformes > Ceratodontidae > Neoceratodus > Neoceratodus forsteri. The sequence continues at coordinate 845,919,365 of CM028135.1, read as the reverse complement.
CAGTTTGGGCCTCTCATTTGCACCGACACAGCCTTTGAATCTTTTGATCTAGAAGTAGATTTACAAAGATTCTTTAGGAATCTCAGACTTAAAAATCTATTTGGGACCTCAACAAATATAACTATAGACCCTTACCAACAAAAATTGAAACAATTACTGCAAGTAAAATCTTAATACAATCCACCCATTGGGAAAAATCATGGTATAGAGGCATTTTGTTATAATGTGGAGAAAGAGGTGTTGGCATTATTTAATAAAAGGTAAGAACTAAGACCATCATATAATAATTTGACTAGACTAGAAAATCTAGCCTTAAAAAATCTTAAACAGGATAAAGATATAGATATTAAACAGGCAGACAAGAGGGGTGGGATAGTTAAACAAGATCAGTTACAATATAAAGAAATGTGTTTGGCATTACTACAGAATCAAGAGAATTATGAATTATTATCTGAAAATCCCACTTTAAGAATTCAAATATAGATTAATGGGTTATTAGAAGAGTATACCTTAAATGGTTAGATTCAAGCATGGGAAGCTGAGTTATTACATTGTCAATATCCTAGAATTCTACGTTTTATTGTATTCCAAAATACATTAAAACATCTCTAACCCCTGGAAGGCCAATAGTTTCTGGAATTGGTTCCATTTTTGAACCCCTATCTAAGTATATAAATTATCAGTTGCAACCTTTAGTTGAAACTACTAGATCATATATTAAAGATTCATCTGACATGATAAGACATTTGCAACAAATTTCAGAAAGTGGTATTCCAGAGTCTAGTGTTCTGGTCACTTTTGATGTGACAGATCTATACATTTCCATTCCACATCAGCAAGGTATTGAGTGCATAGGACGCATTTTAGATAAGAGGTGTAGCAACTGTAAACCAAAAACAATAGTCCTACAGGAAATGGCACAACTGATTCTTACTAAAAATTATTTTGAATTTGATGGACGTTATTACCAGCAAAATAAAGGTACTGCCATGGGATTAACCATGGCACCGGCCTATGATAATAGTTATATGGTTAATTTTGAAGAAAAATACATATATGATGTTCAAAGCAATACATTCTATGATAAAATAGTAACATGGGTACGTTTTATTGATGATATTTTCATGTTATGGTCAGGAACTATTATAGAATTACAAACCTTTTATGAAGAACTTAATCGAAAAGATTGCAATCTGAAGTTTGTTATGAACTATGATACACATAAAATACCATATCTAGACTTACTTATTATTAATGAACATAAACAAATTGAGACATCTTTATTTAGAAAACTAACAGATAGAAATACATTGCTACATTATAAAAGCTTTCATGAAGTTAAATTAAAAAACAGCATACCCTATGCACAACTCACAAGGGTTAAACGTAACTGTAGTAAGACAGACAATACAGTACAAGAAACAAAACAAATGTTACATAAATTTATGGCCTGGGGATATTAACAACATACATTAAAACAAGCAGAAATCAGAATAAATCAAAAACAGAGAAATGAATTATTACACCCGAAATGATCACAGGGTGATACTCAACGAGTGTTTTTTTTCAACCAAATATAATCATAAAATGGCAGATATTAGAAAAATTATCAATAAACATTGGTATTTAGTCCAAACAGACAATGAACAAATTGAAACACTGCAGAATAGACCTATAGTAGTAGCAAAAAAGGTTAAAAACTTACAGGACAAATTGGTCCATTCACAATTTAAGACACCAGAAGTGGTTGGTAGCCAGCTTTTGCTGGGCCCTTTAATGCCAGGAATGAACCCTTGTGGTAGGTGCAGTGTTTGTAATCATACATCTAAGAAAGAGATATACATATATCCACACACACAAGAGAGATTTTCCATTAAACAACACATCACATGTACCACAGAAGCAGTTGTGTATCTGATACAATGTCCTTGTGATTTGTTATATATTGGACAAACAAGTAGAGAATTACGGAAAAGAATCCAGGAACATAAAGGTGACATTCCAGCTACAAAGATGCCGCCCGGGCCTTTGATCTCACCCAACTAGTCGCCTCCCCACCAGAAGGGACTTCAGATCCGGGTCTCCACCCTCCTGGACCTCATCTTCACCAACCGCCGGGAAATCTCCAAAATTACAGTACTCCCTGATGCAATCAGCTACCACTTGCCAGTTACCTGCTGGTGGTCATGCAAGTTGCCCCAGCACCCCTAAAATCTCATGGCAACATAGACTCAAACAGGGCGGTTTAAAGAACCTTAAAGCCCACCTAACCACCAGCAACTGGCTCCCCATTTATACTGCCCAGTCAGTTGACTCCGCTCTAGATCACTCATAACCACCTTCGACAAAGCCTGTGAATATACTCCCCTTTTCTAAGCTAGTTGTGAAATCCAGATCCTGCCCCTGATCACACCCCCTACTAAGCCTGCTCCAGCATAGAGATAACCTCTGGCACAAAGCCATAGACTCCCAAAGCATCCAGGATAGACAACTCTACAGGAGGCCCGAACAATGCACATGGGCTTTTGCAGGCGAAAGCCCACTACTACCAACACACCCTAACCTCTACCTGGGGTGATGGGAAAAATTTTGGGATAACATAAAGGAACTTAGTGGCAAACCCCGCCTCCTCCATCCCCACGCAACTCACTATTAATGGCGAGGTCACCCAAGATCATACCATCATCACCAAGCCCTTAACTCGCCTTCTCGGATCTATCCCACATCCCCCTCCTAACTCCCCCCAACATGAGCCCTACCAATACCCCCTTCCGCTCTGAGTCATCACCTCCACGAGGCAAAACGCTATATTTCCAGGGCCATCTCATACACGATACAGCAATGACTCTTGATCTTAAACTCCTGAGGCCTCCTTGATGCCACTCTACCACACCTCACTAAAATTCTTAACCTCTCGCCTGCCTAGGCCAGTTCCCTACCCGGAAAAGAGCGATAATCACACCCATCCTGAAGGGTGGAGACCCACCAACACCAGCAACTACAGACCCATCTCAATACTTCCACCTCTCTCCAAAGCCCTTGAAAGAATAGTCTCTGACCAGTTAACCGAACACCTATCAAGCATAAGCTCCTTAGCCAGGAGCAGCATGGTTTCCGCCAGGTCATAGTACCATCACCGCACTGACAGAGCTCACCTCATTCCTACATGAAGCCCTCGACCATGGCTCAACTGCCGGGCCATATGTGGACCTAACCAAGGCCTTCGACACGGTCAGTCACGAGCTTCTGCTTCAAGTCCTCCTTAAACTAAATGTGGTCCCAGAGACCTTGTCCTGGTTCCAGGATTACCTCACAGGCCGTGCAACAAGTCAGGATATGCTCCACCCTCTCCACCCCTAAAACAGTTGCCTCAGGGGTCCCTCAGGGGTCAATCCTAGGCCCACTGCTGTTCACCCTCTTCCTAAACTCCTCCCCAAGGCTTGCAGTGGTCAGCTGGTCTCCCATGCTGATGATGCAGTTCTGTTCTGAAACACCCCACCCTACCGCCCTCCAGCAGGCCCTTCAAAGGCACTTCCGGAACTTGAGACCTGGTTCTCTGAACACCGCCTAATCATCAACTATAATAAAACTAACCATGATTTTTGCCCACCGCCAAAATCCTCATAGTCAGTCTGCTCTCCTCATCAAGAACGCCAAGGTGCCCCTCTCGAACAAGTATCCAATTTCAAATACCTAGGTGTCACCCTAGACATCTCACTCTCATACCAGAGGCACACCCAAATTCTCTCCACCTCTATCTGCTCAAGGGTAGGCATCCTGTATCGGCTTAAGCACTGCTTACCCCTGCCGGCAATGCGGCTAGCAGTCACCTCCTCCATCCTCTCCCTGGTGGACTACGGGATCACTATATACGGCTCTGCTGAACCCACCTCCTGAACAGGATAAACATTCTCCTGAACAAAGCCTGCCGCCTAGTCACTGGTTGTGATCGCTAACCCACACCTGTGATCTCTATGTTATCTGGTTGGTTAAACTTCCAACAACAATTACAGTTCCACACCTGCATCCTTGCAAAAATACACTTCGCTTAGCCCCGCCGTGGACTCTCTCCCCTAATCAGTTCTGCACCCTACACGTCAATACAAGACTTCTGCTGCAAGCTCCCCCTCCTTGTACCTCAATGTAGAACTCTCATGGGCAAAGATCCTTCAGATACCGGGCCCCACTCTGGCTCAATCGCTACCATACTCCCTCTCACAGACCCACAGCATCTTTCAACTTAAAACAGGCCTCAAAGCTCACCTCCTTGAGAGAGCCACATGTGGCTGCGGCTAACTCTGCTCACCCGGTTAATCTGCCCTCCCCCACGCCGACTCAGGGCACACAAGGCCCCACGATTCTCACCAATAATCCCGCCTGGGTATCCCAAGATTGCTGCCTAACTTCCTCAACAGTCACTAAGTTTGACTGGACTGCCTTTGATTTTTTTTATTATATTCTGCCTGTTACATGTATGTTCTCAACTGTATTTGTCTCACCTCCACCTTTGTAACCGACGTGGAGCTTTTGCAAAAGAGTCTGTGACTCAAAGGGTTGTAATTCTGATTGTTTCCAAATAAACAAATAAACAAAATAAAATAAGAAATCATGATGAAAATTCACCAGTGGCCAGACATTTCAATGAGGCATCACATTCTGGAGCCTCACTTAGATTTTGGGGTTTAGAAAAGCTATTCATTCCCCCTAGAGGAGGTAATGTAAAAGAATTATTATTGAGGGCAGAGATGAGATGGATTTTCCAAATGCATACATTGATAGAAATATAGGAATGAATGTTGAAACCAATTGGCAAGCCTGTATTTAACTTATAAATGTATACAATATCATTATGTGCAGATAGGGACCCATCTGTTTAGTTGGTTTTCTGGGGTAGTGTCCTAATATATATTTAAGTGGTATTTGTATAGTGTATGGATATATTGTGCATTCAACAATTTTTTGACAAATTGACCTTCTGACCTCTTGGTATGTAAAGTTTAACATGTGGTACAACAGTGATTGTCCATAGCTTATTGAGTTTAGTTTATATGTATATGATGAACATGTAAATATATATATTCTGCACTATGCAATTATTAGTTTTCCTGGTCTTTCATGGACATTGTTGTTATAACTGTTCTTAAAATTGACCTTTTGACCTCCTAGTATGAAAGGACTAATACATGATATAACAGTGATTGTTAACAGTTCCTAGTTGAGATTCATAAGTCCATGAAATATACATAAAAAATTGTGTAATGATATAGAAAGATCATTTTCAGCAAATAATTTATCATCTGCTTATTATTATTGTTTGTAAGGTGTGAAAATGCCATATAAAATTCTATGGCATTTTAAACGCACGTATAATAATGTCCTTGCATTATGCCACTGTTTGTATTCCCTTGAATTTAATGGTTAGTGGTGTTACAGTATCTTTGCTCATATATAAGTTATTTCTGACTCATTTATGTATGTTTACTTGTCAAGAATTATTCTACCTATTTGCTATAAAAACATTTATACTGTTCAGTAATAAGTTTAAATAGTAAATGTATTGTGTTCACAAAGTTATTAGAAGGGTATATACAATACAATGGTTCAGTCACAGTGGCAGTCTTTATAGTGCCCATTTTGCTGAAAATCCATGGTTCTATGGTTGAGCTAGCTATTGGACTGCAGTAGTAGTCTGTTCGCGCATGCACAGTAGCACGACAGACATCATTGCGCATGCACGAAGCATGAGATCGCTCATTGCGCATAGACGCCCCAGCACGGATTTCAGCAAAACGGGCACAAGAGGTTTATAAACATATCTGGAGTAGTAACAAACACAGGCAGCCATCTTTTGGTGCAGAGGGTTGATATCTTGAAAAGAATTTTGGCTAAAAGCGATTTAAGTAAGTAAAAGGGACTTATTTTATCAATTAAAATTACATTTTGTAAGCCACACTTCAAAGTGAAGTAATAAATTTTATGTTATTATGGTCTCCTTTACAGAAATAAATTAGTGATTTCAAGCATATTTTTCCTGCATCAGACAAAATACATTGATTAAGGTATGCACAGTGCCTTTTAGTTAATGAAGACTTATTTTATTTATCATTACATTTTGTAAGTTATACTCTATATGAAGTGATAAAGTATTTATCATTTTGGTCCTTTTTTTTACAGAAATTTTCATAGTGCTTTAAAGCACATTTTTTGTCTGCACCAAACAGAGTATATTGATTAAGATATGTACAGTACCTTTAGTTACAAAGTAGCACAAGCTTTCTATAAACAGTGAGAAAAAGTGACTGCCAGAGTGACTGTTTCATTCATTTAGATTTTTGTTTTACATGTGTTACAGAGATTTGAAAGCTATTACTGCCAACAGAGGTGGTCTTTAAAAATATATTTCACTGTAGTAACAAGCTTGCATCATTACTTAAGGTATGGGAAAGTGCTAATTGTTTACTGAAGTTACCATGTCAGCATATTATAAGTTTATATGAAAATATATCTACTAAAGTGTGTTTGAATTAAATTACAGAAAAAACTAAGAATACAGCGTCTACAAGTTTATATCCCGTGAACAAGCCCATTCTGTGGGTGAAACGAGGGGACTTTTTCAAAATAAAAAGGAAATTACACTACAGAGAACTTGTCTTTGAATTTTTCAAGGGCCCCCCCATTGTTCATAATTGTTTCCAGAGCCTTTTAGGGGGGGCTGAAGATGTTCCTATAAGAACAATGATCCATTACCCACCATACCCATTTTGTTCACATGCTGTTGAAAGCTGCCAGATGATATTAGAACAATTTTAGTGGTTTCTGAAGTTTTTCCAGTGGCACCCTCTGATGCAGCTATGTCACCGCTCAGCTGTGTCTGAGTCATTGAGTCAGCATGACCGGCATTCATAGAAGCTGACTGCAAAGCAATGTCGCACTAATGTACTATATCTGAATGTATGACTATGCTGACACAGAGCCTTTGTAAATGAGTCTATGACTCAAAAGGTTGTAATTCATATGATTGACTAAATAAATAAATAAAGCTGTCAGTTCAGCTTGCAAAGCCTGTTTCTGTTTTTTACATTTCTCTTCCTGCTCCAATACTTCTTGCAATCGTTTTTTCTTTCTGTTTTATGTCTGCACAATCAGTAACAAAGTTTAATGGTACCTTCTTAATGTTTGTAGCCATTTCTTGCTGGGACCAATCCATGTCTGAATCGAAGTAACAAACAGGAACATTTTCCATTTGAACCGAAAATTGCTCAGTCGCTTTAGCCTTTAGCTTAGCAGGAACAGGGGAGGAGGCCATCTCCCCCCTGCCACATCAGCACTTCCTCCACCTCCTCTGTCTGGCTTCAAACTGGGTCCCTCTATCTTGTCCACAGGAAGTGACAGCACCCCTGCAGGCAGAGTAGGGGAATTTCCCCAGTGCCCTGGCCAAATGTTCTCCCATTCACTAAAAATACCACCAACAGCTTAATCTGGTTCAAGGTCAGTTGGCATTCATCTGTATCCCCCTCCTCCAGGTTGTTTCTGAAAATAGGCAGAATTTGTCTAGTGCACTTACCCGGTCAACAAAAACTAAAATAAATAAATATGTCTAGTGTTGTGTGCACTGTTAACCCAAAAATCAGAATTTCCCTGCAGGTAGGTGGGTGGACTGACTTGTACAAAATAGTTCTTACCATAAAATTTCTATAGTGAAGTCACTCAGGATGCAATGTTCCTATCACAGTTTCTGCCAGTGACATGCTGCTGAATTCTGCAGCAACACAGTGTAATCCAATGACAACTTCTCCAGTGTTTTACTCAGTAAAATGTGACATTTTCATCGCAGAACCTTATATTTTGGTAGACTCCACTACACATCTGGTGCCAGATATTCAAAGCTTCAAAGCTTTGCACTTGGCACAAACCCACTGTGCTGGAATAGCACTGAATTTGTGCCAGGCTGCAATATTCAGAAGCCCATTTAGCGCTCATGCTGTGTGATAGTGCCGACGCTAAAAGTTAATGTATTCAGGGTAGGGAATGAGGGGAGTGACCATAAATGCCAGCGCACCAGCATATTCAAAATAATTGTGCTGCACAACAGGTCTTTGTGCCACCTGTAGCACAGCGCTAAATACCGCCTGCAAAAAGCATACAGTGATGCGGTGCTCCCGTTCTGTAAGTCAAAGTAATCCAAAGCACTTTAAATTCTATTCAGAAGTCCAGTGGCCCCCTCATCATGCTCACAATCCCTGACCCCATAGTATGTCAAAACATTTCAGTTCCCTGGTAGTCTAGCAGCCCCACCCCTCCCATCGTTGACCCAAGCCCTTGTATGTATAGTCAATCATTTTCCTTGTAGTCCAGTGGCCCCCTCTCGGCAATGCCGACCACCACTCTCCAACCATCCTCTAATGGAGCCATTGACTGGCTCAACCCACTGCTCACCTCAGTGGTCAGCTGCCTACTGAGGGTTGAATGAGCACATACCATAGTGAGTAATGAATGAGCCCAAGTACGCACTCATTCATTACTCAATACTTTACGCATTCATTCAAAACTCAGTCAGCGACTGACCACGGAGGTGAGTGGGGGTTGAACCAGTCGCCGGCTCTATTCAGGGATGGTTGGGGGGAGTGAGGGATCAGCACTACTGGGTGAGGGGACGGGGGCCTCAGGACTACCAGGAAAAATGACTGACTATACATACAAGAGGAGTTGAGGATTGTGATGGGGGGGGTGGAGGGCCGCTAGACTATCAGGGAAAATTAATGCCTATACATATAACAGTAGTCAGGGAACATGATGAGGGGTGGGGGCCACTAGACTACCAAGGAAAATAAATGTTTGTACATCCTACAGGAGTTGGGGATTGGGCTGGGGGTGGGGGCCACTAGTCCACCAGGGAACTATGATGGTTGTATGTGCTATGGGGTCAGGGATCACAATGTGGGGGTAGGGGGACATTAGACTACCAGGGACATGGATGACTACATACCAGATATGAGTATGCTTCCCCACGTGTCCCTCATTATGAGGGACATCTCTCATTTTACTCCCCTATACTGCCCTGTCCATCTTCTGTCCCTCATGGAAAGGTGCTGCACACTAGGGAATGTGCTGTCATTTCATAGGTTCAGGCAGACTCTAATAATATTCTCTGATGCTACATAAATGGGTAAAATTGTGCAAGTAAAGGCAATGGTTCCACTGTGTTGTGAGCTTGTATGTCCATGTTTGATGCTGTGCATACCCCTCAACTGTCCCTGATTTTCAGGAATGTCCCTTATCAAACCTCATGTTTTTCCTCTGTCCCCTGTACACTATGTGTTTACATGACAGAACAGTGGGGACTGTAAACACAAACTAATGTCACACATTAACATTACAGGCTTGTTTTTCTCCAGAACTTGCATCTAACACAAATCCCCTTATTTTGTCAGCATTCTGAATGAAAGGTACCAGTTTTTCAGATGTGTCCCTGATTATGGGTCTGTGTCCCTGAGTTTCTTATGCTTCGTCCCTGTTTTATGTGTAAAGAGGTTGAGAGGTATGCTGCTGTGTCCCTCATTGTGAGAGTCAGTGTCCTCATTGCCCCTCAAGTCAGCACATCTGTGTCTCTCATTGCAATGCTGCAGGGGGTGGGTGGTATGCACTAAGTGTGCCTGCAAACATCCATTTCCTGCAGCATTCAGCCTGTATGTCCATCCCAACCAATAGGGAGTTGCTGTCAGCACACCCTGGCCTGCAACTTCCAGCCTGTACTTCCATTCTGACCAATCGGGGTTGCTGTGAGCTGTATGCAATAGCACTGGGCAAAGTAGATGGGAGTGCATGCAGATCAGGCCATAATAAAATGCAAATGTGACTGTTTGCCACAGATTGCCTGAGTAGGCTCATTTGCATAGGATCTTTGAATACAGCAAACTTTTGCCCTGGGCTAACCTGTTTGCACCAGGCTAATGTGTTAGCACTGTGCAATCGGGTTAGCCCCGGGCAAATCTCTCAAGAGCATAGCACAGTTCTGCAGGGTCTGAAGTGTATTGTTGATTACAGTTGTTGTGCAACTCTTAATTGCTATCACACACTTTGTAAACCAGCTTCAACTCTGCCTTACTCCACCTCTTTGTCACTGAGTTGTTGTTGCATTTTGCAGTTCCTGCCACTATATTCAGAGCTGTCATATTTCGGGCTGTGTGCACTACACTCTCAGCCCTGTTTGCACTGCTTCCTTTGCATGCTATATTCTGCAGATTTAGCCCCAGGGCTGGTCCTTTGAATATAACTTACTTCTGGTTTAGGACTGATTTAACATGCTGGGCAGTGGTAATTTAGCACTGGGGCTAAATTTTGAATGTCTGACCCCTGGGATTATCTAGATGTGTTTTTTTTCTTTTAAAGAAATATTACTAAAACCCAATTCCTATGTATATTTCTTTTCCGGAATAGGAACTTCTCTGTGCACATTAAAATAGAAGGCTTATTTTCTTTTTATTTTAATTTCTTATAGTGTGCATAGCAGTGGAGTATAGATTAATAGAAATGTACAGTAGTAAGAGTTCAGTGGAGGAGCAGCATTGAGAAAGTATCAACAGAGTGTTAAGAGAACAAAATAAGGTAAGAAACTAATAAGTGGAACAAGCTACAAGTTCAGAAATGTATAGATAACAGAGGTACACAGAAGTGTGAGGAGAGAAGGAAAGAAGCAATGAAGGGGAAATGGTGAATACAACGTAAAGGAGGATTAGAGACTGTAAATACAGAACAAAGAAAAAAGCAAAACTTATGTTAACATTTTTGTTTAGCGTGGGCTTTGCAAAGAAGAATGGAGAGTGCAAATTTTGATATGCAAGGACTAAGATTTAAAGTAACAGAAGGGAGAGACTGACACTATTAACGAGAGGAGAAAGACATAAACATATTTGGTTGAAAGAGAATGAGTGGACCAAGCAGGAGGCAAAATAACAGGAAGGAGGGAGAGAGGAAGAAAGAAAGAAAGAGATTGACACAAAAAGGGAATATACCTGCTAACTGTCCTGATTACAAGGATGTCCTCATTTTACTGTTCCCTCAAAATTGATGTGTCCCTCATCCATCAAGGAAATGGTACTGCCCACACAGAGAATGTATTACAAATTCAGACTTTAAAACAGAAATTCATAGTATTCTAAGATGGTAAATCAAAAATAAAGCTTTGTATAAGTAAACACAATGCTTTTTACAGTGTTCTGAGTTTGTTTCATAGTTTCATAGTTGTATACAAGTTCAGAGTGTGGAGACCCATAATGAACTTGCCACCTCTAACATGTGCGTCCATGTTTGAGGAAGTGTCCCTGATTATGAGGTTCAGTGTCACTCACTGTCCATTATTTTGAGTGTCCATGTCCCTCATTTCAGTGACAATAGGTTGAGAGTTAGGAGAAAGATAAAATGAGAGAAGGAAACCAAATAAATATGGAAGATAGTTTGTGGTCTGGGTTCCTTGGTTTATGCAGCATGAGGAGATCAAATCTCAAGGGAATAGACTGCAGCCAAAGGAACAAAGATACAGGCTCAAAGATAACTGCCCATGGAGCTGGTTGTAGTGCTTTGCAGTATGCTATCATGCAGGAGATTTGTGTTTGAATGCTGGTGTCAGTGTCTTTGGCAGACTGGCAAGAGGTTATATAAGACTTGTGTTGGACAATCTCAGCACCTGTGTCTGGTGAGAGAGCCATGAGCTGCAGATCTGATGCCTGCTAGCCCATGAATGCTGTATTACAGTGGAGGGGTGATGGGGGCCTAGGAACATCATGTAGTTATATTTGCATTTACCTGATTTTAAATGTCCCTTGGAGGAAAGTTGTGTCATTGGGAACACAAAAATGGAAACATCCAAGAATACCAGTGAGGTTTATCTCTCTGCAGCTTGACACCAATTTCCTGACTTCTGAACTGCAGTGTATTATGTTACTTTGACTACCTTCCACTGAGGCAAAGGTCTGAGCTGTCATACATTATGAGTAATATCACTCATTTACACCTCAAGACCTGTGCTTTACATGGAGGAAGTAATCCCATATTTCCACAGTGATATCAAAGTAGAATTTCATTCCATTTGTAATATTCCCCTTCCAACATGTGCACCTAGGCAACTGCATACTGTGCCTTAAGCAGTCATTTAAGAAATAAATTGTTGTGAGAATGTACTGGAAATGCAAATGCTGCATTCCCAGTATTCCTATAGCATTCTGCAGTGGCACTGTGATTTGAGAATAATGTATTTCCTGCATTAATGTTATTTATTCAAATTGAATGGCAAGTACTGTGAGAACTTGTTTAGCACTGTTATTTCCAGTCACATTTAACATTTGATGGCTGAGACATTCAGAAGTTGTTTCTTGAATATATGAACATATATGTAAACAGCTGATTATATCACCAGCTTTATAGACAAATCTGAAATTAGTTTGCTGAAGCTAATAAAATCAATCTTTTAATTATATTTTCACTGAATTATCTCTGGCCTTTACTGCACTTTTATTTCCTCTTATATTTCTTCTCAGGAATGAGAACTGATCTATACATATTAAAATAGCAGGCTTATTTTCTTTTTTATTTTAAATGTTTTAGTATTGATAGCAGTTGAGTAGACAGCAAGATAAAGGCACATTTTTAGCAGTGTAAAGGAGCAGCATTGAGAAAGTGTCAACAGAATGGAAACAGCAGGAAGAAGGCAGAAATAAGGGTGCTAGACTATAATCAAGGAAATGTATAGAGAATACAGATTCATGGGGAGGAAAAAAAGAAGCAAAAAAGGGAAGAGGGAGAGAACACAAAGGAGAAGAAATTTTGTAATGAAAGAACAGAAAGAAAAGTAAAGCAGAGCTGAATGGATTTTTTTTAGTTGGTGTGGGTTTTGTAAAGGAGGGATGGGAGCCTAAATAATGGAGGTCAATGACTTAAATTTAAACTAGTATAAGGGAAAGACAATATTATTGAGAGGAGAAAGAAATAAAGATAGATGACTGAAAGGGAATGAGGGATAGTGAGTGGATGTCAAACTAAGGAAGAGAGGAAGGGAGAGGAAGAGAGAGAGAGAGAGAGAGAGAGAGAGAGAGAGAGAGAGAGAGAGAGAGAGAGAGAGAGAGAGATCAAATACATAGGGAAAATAACCAGAATACAGGTAATAGTGAGCACACGGATGGAGGTGCCAGTCCAATAAGCTCTTACTGGAGACTGAATGAGGGATAGCACTTATCACTTGTCTAATAGCATAGATGACACTTCAAACAGAACCAGTCTTCTTACTTGATTTAATTGCCAGTAGTGTCAGAAAACAGGTGCAAGCAAACAGCAATACCAAAAGATATGGAACAACAGATGCATCTACACTCACCAACCCTAACATTTCACCTCAGCCAGTCAGGGGCTTCATCAGCTGTAACCACAGCCAGTTAAAGTACCCATATTTAAAAATGTTCATTTGCATATTCATTTTGTAACTCAATGATTAGCTGAATGATGTTTAAACTGAACAAAGTAAATAAGTAACATCACTATGAATATAACATGAAAAACACTTCAAAGTGACAAACAATATGATCAATTAGATCAGTGTCCCAGTGAAAAATTCATAAACACATTCTTTGTTATCAGAGTCCATCAATGTAGCACAGTGGGTGCTCAAAGCTAATATCACAGCTTCAGCAGGCCAAAACAGGTCCATACCGGAAAAGTTCAAACAATTAAAAATAGCTAGTTGTTGTCCCAACATAATTTCTGAACAAAGCACTGATGAGGTTCTCAGGAATGCCTACCAGAACTAAACTGTGGTAAATGTTAAAGTGGTAGATAAATAAAAAGCACAATGTTTTCCAAGGTTTGAACTGAAAGATGTTATTTTCTACTAGGTAGAATCTGAGAAACAAATTGGGACATTACATTGTGAGTTAGTGGTGACTTCCAAAGTAGCAGATGTTTGTGCTTCCTGCCCTTAGTGTCAGTTGTTGGCCTCAAGAAGAATAAAAATGGCTCCTTTGATCCCTATGTCCATAACAGACACTCAATTTGAAAGAATTGGGACTAATATAATGGGACCCTTGATATAAACTACATCTGGGTATCAGCATTATTGGTTATATATTGGATTACACCACCCATTACTCCAAAGCTATTCCCTTACATCCTCTACTGCCCAGTCAGTGGCAAAATAATTGATAAAAATGTTTTCCTAATTAGGGTGCCAAAGGACATCCTTACTGATAAAGGCACCAAATTTATGTCAAAACTAATGAGGGAGGTGTGTGCTTTACTGAAGGTTAAATCCATCAGGACATCAGTGTATCACCCACAGACCAATGACTTAGTGGAATGCTTTAACACATCATTGAAAGGTATGCTGTTTACATTCTTATCAAGTGAAATAAAATGGATAAATTGTTACACTATTTAATGTTTGATATTCGGGAGGTACCACGGTCATCCACTTGGGATCTTACCCTTTGAACTGTTGTAAGGGAGACAACCTCAAGGGATGTGGAATCTTATAGAATAGATGTGGGAAGAACAGGCACATAGTCCTCCTAGCATGATCTAATATGTATTACAAATAAGTGGAAGAGTGGAAATAGTTAGCAGCTTTGCCAAAGAAAAATGAATAAAAGCACAGCAAACCCAGACAAGGCACTACAGTATAACCAAGTGGCCAGGCTATGGGAGTTCAGGTCCAGTGACAGAATACTTCTTATATTGACTAGCTCAGAAAGTAAACACTTAGCTACAGTAGCAGCCACAGACACTGCCAGATATTTCTAAAATGTCTGTGATATTTCCAGAAATATCTCCTGCTTTCTGTATTTCCACAGTAGAGGCAGCAGAGAGAAACTCTTCAGAAATTTCATGTAATTATCTGGAAATAGCTGGCAATGTCTCTGGCTACTATTGTAAATGGAAGGGATATAAAGTACTCAGAAAGATAGGTCCAGTTGATTACAAGGTCTTACAACCAGAAAGAAAAATGAGAAACACATTTACTATATTAATTTGTTGAAACCTTGAAAGACAGAGAGGTATTGCTCATTGACCCAGAAGATCCTAAAGGGCCTCAAGTTCAGTGATAGATGAGGACATTGATGAGAGAACCCTGGACTTAGGGCATAAACTTGTAAAGGAACTGAGCACCATTCTAATGGATGATCGGCTCAAGCAGACCCAAACACAAGAAGCTCAGAGGCAGAGAATTTTGAGGATGTATTCTCCTGAAATCAGGATGAACACATTATTCAGCATCACACAGACACAGACTCAGGTGTCCAGATTCATAAACAGCAATACAGACTACCAGAAAGAATTCAAGAGACAGTATGGGAGCAAATCCATTCTATGTTGGAGGTGGGTATCATTAAGGAATCCCAGAATTAATGGTCTAGCCCTATTCTGCTAGTCCCAAAACCAGAGAGGACCACCTAGTTTTGTATACACTTCAAGAAAGTTAATGCTGCATCCAAGTTCAATGCATACCTACGCCAAGGATACACACATTTTGGGCTGGCTGGGGAAGGCTCATTACATTAGTATCCTGGACCTGACCAAGGGGTATTTGCAAATCACTAACTAAATGGAGGCAGTATAGTGCAATGGTTTAAGGCTCTGAGCTGCTAACCTGAAGACCTGGGTTTGAATCCACAGCCCCCACTTGCATACTGGGTCACCCAGAGCAAGTCACTTAACTTCCTTGTGCTCCCAGGTTGCACCTGTAAACAAGCTTTCAGCTTAGTATGTCTCTCCTGGTAAAATAAATAAATAAATACTAAATTCTATGTGAAAGTGGCCTTTGCCACACAGGTTGGGCTATATCAATTTACTGTGGTTCCCTTCAGACTGCATGGAGTACCAGCCACATTCCAGGGAATGCTGGACCACATCCTCTGTCTCAATAGGCTGTATACAGCAGTGTACCTGGATAATGTTGTTATATTTAGCTCTAATTGGGACAGCCACCTGTAGGATGTAGGATCTCTCAGGGATGCAGGACTTTAGGCCAATACCATGAAATGCACACTAGGGTGGCGGGAGACAAAATACTTTAGGTATATAGTTGGGAAAGGCAACATATGCCAAGTTATTTATTCAGTAAAGTAAAGACCCTAACTGACTGACCCTTTCCAACTACTAAGAAGCAGGTTAGATCCTTTATTGGACTTTCAGTGTAGTACCACTGGTTCATTCCAGAATTCTCAACCCTTGTTACCCCACTGACTGACCTGACAAACAAAGCTACCCTGACTAAGGTCCACTGGTCACTTGAGTGTGAGATGGCATTTCAGGACATCAAGAATGTGCTGTGTGAAGGGCCAGTCATATGGAGTCCAAATTTCAACCATCCCTTCATTTCATACACAGATGCCTCTGAGGTGGGGCTGGGGGAAGTGTTATCATAAGACATTGAGAATGGGATTCACCCCATCCTATATCTCTCTTGGAAACTTTTTCACTCAGAGCAGCACTATACCATACTGGAAAAGAGTGTCTGGCAGTAAAGTGGATGGTGCTTGCCCTATGCTATTACCTGTTCAGAAAGAAGTTCATCCTCATCACTGACCACGCCTCTCAAGTGGTTACATGCTATGCAGAATACCAATGCTGATGTCACCAGATGATATTTGACACTGCAGCCTTTCTCATTTGATGTGCACCACTGGTCAGGTAACCAGCTTGGTAATGCAGATTTATTTTCTCTCAGGAAGGTGGGTCACTGATGGCACATACTGAGTGTGCACAGATATGACTCTGAGGGACTGGTATGTGATAGAGTGTATGTCCTCATACACATTTCACTTGTAAACTGCTTCACAACCCTACAACACAGACAACACAGGCTTTGACATGGGCCTGGTAGGATTTGTTCCAAACCCTTTTGTTTTAAAACTGGCCCTTAAGGTCTCACTGAACTGGATGTTCAACCTGTTGGCTATTTCTCAGAGGGAGGTGTGAATGTTAACAAGCAACACCTCAGCCCAATAAAGGAGACAGGTTAATAAGCAGAACAAGGTTTCTGTTTCAGTGAGATGCAAATAAAGACAGCAAGAGACTGAACTGCAAGAAGTTTCTGTTAAGTGGAATACAAGCTGTTTGTTTCTTTTTACTGTTAAGGAAAGTAAAACATTTCATTTAGTTTAAACTGGTGTCTGGGTGTTCTCTTTGAGAGTGTTCTGCAGAAGCCACTCAGTTTGCTACCATCACAGTTTTCACAAATAAAAAAAATCATGCCCTGGGAAAGAAAATATGTTACTTTCAACTGATATTGTGTTTTATACCCTATGAGGACAGCAAGAGAGATGCAGAGAGGGCCTTTGAGAAGTTAAAGGAGAAGTACATAGCACACAGTTGCTGGGCATAAACACAAGTTTAAAAATAGAGGCAGCATGGTGTAGTGGTTAGAACAACTGCTTGTGAACCAGAGAACCACAGATTTAAACCCTAGCAGAGTCAATACTCATTTGTGACTTTGGGCAAGTCACCTAACCTCTTAGAGCTCCACTCAACCCAGATGCACAAATGAGATGTTACATCTCAGCTAGGCTATATATTACCGATTTGTCAGTCAATCAGCTTTCACTATAGGAGAGAATATACAGTAATTGCTTCATTCACATGCAGAACTCAAACAGGTGATGGTGTCATTATTGCTCCAGCATTGATGGTTTCACTTTTCAAATACCAGCAGTATCCTTTATTTAAAAACCACTGACAAACTCTTAAAGACACTTCCTACCAGATGTAGCCCAGGTAGTGATGGGCTATACCCCACCTTCCTAAAACTGCTGTCCCCAGTTATTATAAAACCCCTAACCAACATTTTCAACCTTGTCCTTTCGACTTCAATGGTACCTGACTCTTGGAAGCATGCCCATGTCATACCCATATTTAAGGCTGGGGATTCCCTCTCCCTCCTTCCTCACCTGAGTAAATTACTAGAGAAAATCATTCACCACCAACTATGTGATCATCTAGAAAAATACCACCTCCTGTGTCCTCTCCAGCATGGCTTCCACAAACACCATAGTACCTCCTCTGCTTTGGCGCTTTTCTCAAACCATATCCTTAGAAATATGGACAAGGACAGGGCTACTACTTTGTGGATCCAACGAAGGCTTTTGACTTCATAGATCACCATCTCCTCTACTCCGCCGTGTTAAACTTCGCCACTCACCAGACACAGTCACATGGTTCTGTAGATACCTCTTAGACAGGTCCCAGTCCATCTTGATAGGTAAAAATGCCTCTGCTCTACTGCCTACCCACACCGGTGTACACCAGGGCTCAATACTTGGGCCACTACTTTTTTCTATGTTTATTAATGACCTCCTTGTGGAAAGCATAAACTGCAAGGCCCTCCTCTATGCGGATGACCTAGTCATATACCACAGCGATAAATCCATAGAGCCGTTGTCCACCACCCTCACAGCAAACTTTGGGACAACACAGAGCTGGTTCCTTCCAGAAAACTTCTTGTTAGGAGAAAAGAGAAAGGTCATGCTCTTTGGCTCTAAGCCATTCCTAGCAAAGGTAGCCTGGTCAAAATGGCCACTCATAATTGCTACCCCTGCCGGCCCTCCACTCAAAACTGTTCCATCCTTTAAATATCTAGGTGTCACCCTAGACCCCTCCCTTACTTTCAACGAACACATCAGCAACACTGTGATGAAAATCCACCAAAAATTAGGTCTAGCCTACTGTACCACCAAATTCAATTTCCTCCCCCCAAAGCTCACCTAGCCATTGCAGAAGGAAACCTCCTGCCCTCCTTGACTACTGCTCCCATATACTCTACTGCCCTCATCCCTACAGACCTGCTTACATATCACATACACTCCATGTGTCACTTTGCCCTTAAAGCCCCATTTACCACTCACCACTGCTCACTACACCAGTCCTTAGGGTGGCTCTCTGCAGGGCTCTTTGACTTTGCTATGGGCAGCATTATTGACAGTGCACTCCAGGAACTATCTGCTGTCCCCATACGCCCCTACTTACTGACAGAGTGGTCTCTTGGAGCTTCCGGCCTCCTCCATTCCCCACCGGAAGTCCCTTACACTACTAGTACCATGAGTAGTAAAGCTTTCTCTGTCTCTGCCCCTTTCCTCTGGAATAGACTTCCTTTGTCCATCCGATCATCCCTCCCATCAGTCTTTCAAGGCAAATTTAAGCTCATGACTCCTGACTGAGGCTGCTTGTATCTGTAGCTGTTCTCTATGCAGTACTAGGGGCCATACCCTGGCATAACACCTATTCATGCCCTCCGCTACCTCCAGTGCACCTACTCACTCGCACAGCCTGTGCCTCTGTTCTATCTGGATATGACTACCTGTTTTATTGAACTGTTAGCAGGTTCTGCAACTTAACTTAAGTTGCATTTCTGCCTATGACTTGTGCCTATACCACTCCTGGTGTTAGATTGAACCTTCATTTTAACTGCATTCATTTCCTCAGCTCCCCGTTGATTGTATGTACATTACATGTAATTATTTTACCATAATCATCATGTTAAGCCTTTTATACTGTGTGGACACTTGGAACAGTCTGCCACAAGAGGTGGTGGGGAAAAGCACAGTGGAGGAGTTTAAACATGCCTGGGACAGGCACAAGGGTACAAGGGAACAAGGGAATGTTGGGTGGGGAGGGAGTGATGAAAAGTACTTGATCATTTAGGGTCAGTGACTGCATACAAGTTTAGGGCTTATGGGCAGACTAGAGGGGCCTAAAGGTCCTTATCTGCTGACAATTTCTACTTGAATGTATCTATGTAGGCACTTAATGTATGTCACTACATCAGTATGTACTGATTTCTTTGAAATATTTGTACTATGTAATTTGACCTCCTACTAAGTTTTGTCAGTAGTCCTGTTTTGTTCTAATTGTATCCCTGTATTGTATTGATGATTATTGTGTTTGCCACCCTGGTGGCCTGGGTCATGACTGAAAATGGTCCTCTGGATCAGTTTGCTCATCTGGTTATCAAAGACATAAATAAATAAATTTCATAGTAATATACAGAGATGAGGGAGGTTTGGAGCTAGAGTGAGGTAGGTGGGTATTATTACAAATGTTATGTCTCAGAGACAGAGATGGGATGGAGGGAGGTGTGTGGTGGTGTGTGAAGTGCATGGGAGGAGGGAGGGCTGTTCTAGTCATTGTAGCTGATTGAAATTAACAAATTTCACCAGGACTTGGGGGGGAAAGAGGAAGGGAGGTAAGATGCTAGAGTGTGTGTGTGTGCGCGCGTGTGTGTGTGTGGTTATTCAAAGGGTCTGGGTGGTTGGCATATTGTTCTGAAGTTGGTATGGGCTGGGCTGTATGTAAAAATAAATTCACTACACAAAGCTGTGGTGACTACAGAAAACATTTGCCCCACTATGCATAGTGTGATGTTCTCATTGTCACAATACTTTCATTGGCAAAGTTTAACTTTGCTGTAGGTCTAGTATAAACCCTTCGTACCTGTCTATTACAGACCCATTACAGTTGACATGACATGTAAGAAAAGCAGAGATGGTTTGAACAAAGCATTTGTCCATGCTGAATGTTCGTTGCTTGCAATGCTGTTGCACTGGGTTTTGCTTATACGCATTTTTACTATATAAATGCCCAGGGTAGGCCAGAAGAGGTGCAATATCTCATTTTCAGTGGTGTCCTGGTTTTACACATTTTTAAATTTCATTTACTCAGGATAATAAAATCCACAAGAAGTGTTTTATTATCAGTAACTGTACAATAAAAAATAAAATTTTTCAGGAAAGCTATTTACAAAGGCAGTACAAAGAAAACAAAGTCCTTCATCTGATAGTATTTCTAATCCTAAATTTCAATTTCTCTCTTTCTCTCTTTCTCTAATAAAAGATTGCTCTCTTTTTATAAAAAGTCTTTGCCTAATGATTAATTTTTGCATCCTGAGCTCATTAAGAGACATCCAGTTTCTCACAAATGTATCAGAGCTCTTGTCAGTTTCTTTCTTTGCTGGTGTAACAAAAATAGAACATTGTGACCCAGAACTAATCTCCTGTTGATAAAGTCTGCAAATGAGTTTGTGGAGGTCAAACTGCATCTCAGTGCTAACCCCCTGAGTTCCAAATAGCTGTTTGCAACCATTTCAACAATATAACTATATACAGTATTTGCAAACCAGAGAACCCAGTATCACATAAAGATCCACATATATTTTTATAACCACAGATACTCAAGGGGGAAGAAAAGATAGAAAAGGCAAGAAACAGCAAGTGAAGGCATGGAGATAGCAGGAGGAGGAGAATCGCAAGACCATCAGAGTGCTCAATTCCTAGGCCTCACAAGAATATATAACTGCACAGACAGACAAGAGACAGAAAAGGAAAGGATAGAACAGATCCTTGCTTTAAACTCCTTTTGCATAACAAATGGGATAAGTGTGTCTATCATTGTCCATCTCACAACCCAATATTGCTACTGAACTCATATAACCACCTTATTAGGCCATCATTGGCGAATTATATATTATGGAGAGTTCACATAAATTGACTACCATACTCCATGAAGTGCTAAATGCTATACATGTGCTCAACTTAACCCTAATTATCCAAGATCCGACTTAGTTAAATCACAAGACAGGAAACCATTCCCCTCATCACTGTCTTTACAACTCACACCCATAGGGTTATTAATTCTGGTACTCTAGCAGATGCCTTCTAGACTATTACATGACTTCTCTCCTGGTGCAGAAAATTGCCAAAGCCGTCTCTTATAAACTCTACAAATCCGACTACACAACCCTGAACATTGACCTAATTTCTTTATAGATTTGACTAATACTAATTGGGCATCTATCTCTGTTGCCAGTAACCTAGATGTCACAGCTAACTACTTCTAGAGAACAATTCCTTGAAGTCTGGAATCAACATGCACCACCACTGGATATGTGTCCGTGGAAACCACCCTCACCTGGATCTCCTAGAACTCATTGCTTGTCATACGTAATGGATACAGCCTGGAAGCTCCATAAATGCACAAAGTTCTTAAAGACTATGAGGCTTATAGGGTCCTCAGAAACAAATGCACAAAAGCCACTTATTTGGCCAAGGCTGATTACTCAGCTCTATTTAACTCTAAAAAAATAACTCATCCAAATTCTGGAAAGTAATCCACTCACTTTTCTCCACAGGCTCCCTTCCTCCTCCTCCTAAATAAACAATACTGTCATTGCAGACCACCTTAGCATTGCTGCCATGCTTTATCTCGCACTTTTACCTCATGTGCTTCTACTCTGCTAGGCTCCTCCCAACTATTAACCAGTTATCCTCTGCATCTATTAGAAGTCCTCCAGCCCCACCTCATAGCTTTTCCTTCTCTAAAATTCTGAGAACTGACATGCTGGCAGCCTTGAAGCCCTAAACCTGAGCAAAGCTAGTTCCTGATGGACTGGACCCAAAGTTACTAAACTTGTCTGTCTCTGCTATTGCTCCCCACTCACTCTTTTTTCAATCTCTCGCTTCACTTGGCCAAATTTCCCGTCAGTGGAAACATGCTATTGTCCTCCTCTCCATAAGTGTGCGACTCCTCCTCCTGGGAACTACTGCCCTATATCTCCTCCTGACATTAGCCAAACTACAGGTGTAACTCCCAGGGGGCGCTTCCTTAGGCTACTACCCCTGCCTGCCTCACCTGTGACAGGGTGAGGGGCCCAGATCCATTGACGGGTGCCTCCACCCAGAGGTCGGGGGCAAGACAGTCAAGATTGACTGTCACAGCCCTATGGGTTACTGCAACCCCTTTGTCCCACTAGTGGCTCAAAGAGGTACGATAGTACTTTTCCTGGCACACTTACCCCGGCTCAGATCTCTCAGCTACTCTGGGGACCCCTGAAAGTAAGGTAACTCGTTATTACACTTCACTGTACAGTATATCTTCAGCAAACACAATCCAGCCAGAGTGTGAGTTGCAAAACAAACAATCTGATTTATTTAAGGGGAAATAACAAGGCTAGGGGAAATCAAGGTGATTGGCTTATCACTATACTTATCTACTTAGGGCTCCTGTACAGGCCCTAAACTATAGTTACTGTCCTGGGCACCAAGCCCTAATGGCTAGTCCTCGGCAGCTGGTTGGAGTTCTTCTGACAAATGAACATTTACTGTCCTGAGCAGATCAGAATGAGCAGAAGGCTCAGTTAATCGCAGTATAACGAAAGGGTCTGGCCACTACTTGTGTTTAACAGGAAGCTACCCTGATCCAACACTACGACTCCAGCAAATACTTCTTCCTTCACCACCGGCAGGGCTGAACCATGGCCCACCAGCCTCCTCACATTTATATGGCAAACACAGAGGGGTACCATACCAGGCAGTGGTTTTCAGGACCCGAATGAACTCACAACCACTTCGGGCAGTAGCAGCCACTCCAACCATCCTAATGGACCAAGCGCGATTCAGCAGATTCTCCAGTCCCCTTCAGGTAAAGCCTGGTAGGTAGCTGTGTCCCTACACAGCCTCCTCCAAGCGCACGCCGGCGGATTTAATCAGAAGCACTTGACAAGGCAAAAACGGCCGACTCAGGCCTTTGACGTGCTTCCCGCACGAACACTCAAAATGGCCAGAATCTCAGAGCTCCCTTTTCCTTCACTGCCACAGCAAATCTGCCCCTAGCAGCATGGGGCACTCCTTACCGTTTGGGTGCTATCCGATTCCATTGGCTGACGTCACCTGCCAGTCAATTACTCTGGCCCTTAGTGGGCCGAAAGAAGCTCCATAGCCCATAATGCCTTTTCCAAAGTTGCAAGCAGTCCCTCTATTGGTCAGGATCAGTCCCATGAGAGTCCTGAGGTACTGATTGGTCCAAGTCAGCAGTTTGGGACTAACATGGAGGAAATAATCAAAACAGTCTTTGCTGCAAAGGAAGCAGGTTAGAACAACTCATATTATCATTACCACTCTAAGCTATCCCCAGCAAATAGTTACATCCTTTCAGAGAACTCCTTGACACATCTAGCGATGGTGAATGGAGCACTTACTCAGCAGCCCAGGCAGGACTCCAGGCATAGGACCACACAGCCTCCCCATTTCAATTACTTGATGATCATGGACAGGCAGTCCTTAAAGAGACAGTATACGGAGGCTTTAAAAGCGCCACCAGCTACAACATTAAAACGGCTTAAACACCTAACACCAGCTGCCATGGAGCACTAAACAAGATCTGGGAAAGCTTTTAGAACACCCATTTATAGGGGTTATACAAGAACATCTAGTCCTTGACTAACTATCCTCGTACCCTCTCTAGACAGAAATATCTTCACCCAATATCAATCTGGGTCTGTAAAACATCATTATACTACTACCTCGATGCTTTGAATCACTGATGCAATCCTGACAGGCATGGATTGTGGTCACATAACCACTGCCATTTTTATTGATCTTGCTAGCTTTTGACATGGTTTCCCACCCTCCTGCTCCACACCCTCTCTCATCAGCTGGGCTGTCTGAACATGCCATTAAATGGTTCAGCATATACCTATATGACTGCTCACAGTCTGTAAAATATCCGACTACATCTCCTCCCTACCCATATACTCTGAGTTCTCAATGGCCCATACTAGGCCCAATTCTCTTCTCCATCTTTCTGAATGATCTTCCATCCATCTGTACCTCATCTTCTATACATATGTATGCTAATGATGCGGTTCTATTCTCCTCTGGGCCCTCACCCTTGGATGTCGCCTCCAGGCTCCAATGTGATTTCAGCAATGCCTAGAGCTGGTTTCAATCTCATCAACTCTTTCTAAATGCCAAGAAAACTGTGTCTATGACTTTTGGCACATGTCAGAAGCTGTCAAGGCTCCCTTCTGCCCCTACCTTCACTGCCCTCGACAGAGCAACTGTAATTGCTACCAAGTCTTTCAGGTATCTGGGCGTTTGGCTGGATAAACATCTCACCTTCTCAGCCCATGAAGATGCCATAATAAAAAAGCTTCGTCGCAAACTTGGTGCCTTATTTAGAAACCGCTCCTGCATCCCGCCACAGGCAAGACGCGAACTGATCCAAAAACTGATCCTCCCAGTTTTCGACTACTGCGATGTTGTTTATTGCTCTGCTCCTGCCACCTCCTTAGCCAACCTGGATACTCTTTTCAACTCATTCTGTCGGTTTGTTCTGGATGCACCTCACCTTACCCACCGCTGCCACTTGTACTGAGCGCTAGCCTTCCATCCCTAACAAATAGGGCGACTGCATCATTAGCAAACTCATCTCTAAGTACTGGCTTGGCACACTCCCTCCCTACCTCAATTCCCTAATCTCCCCCCACCCACTCCCTCTCAACTTCTAAGAGCTCATGACCATAGAACTCTGTCTGTTCCTTGGAGATCCACCGCTAGTGGACAGGCCTCCCACTCCTATCATCTCCCCAAAATGTGGAATGCTCTACCTACACATATCCAATCCTCTTCCTCGCCTGGCTCATTAAATCAAGCTCTTCATAATTTCCTCTCTGTAAATTGCACCTGCCCTCAGCTCCCCCCTTTCTTGTCCTACATCCTGTTTGATGCCCTGCTGACTCACTTCACTTGCCACCCTGTGTTATTCTTAGTCTGCATAGTGCAGGCCATTGGTTCACACTTGCTATTACATTACTCTCTCTCTCTCTCTGTCTCACCACAAGCTCACTGCAACTGGTTTTCACTTCTCTACCCTTGTAATTATTTGCTTTTCATGCTAATGTGTAATTCAGTTGTAACCTATGTTTTTGTATGATATTGTGTATTTTGTGTGTACTCATTGTTACTATGTAACTCCCACCACCCTCTCCCCCAGGTCATACCGGGAGATGAGCAACTTGTTGTTCAGTGTACCTTCTTTGGTGAAACTTTTCAATAAATAAATGAATTTGAGCACACAGTGGTGCATATTGTGACCCTACCTGTGGTCACCATTATGATGCTCCCAAGTAGTATACCAAAATGATCCTTAGCATGTAAAGGTTCTATACCCCTGATCGCAGTTTAAGTGACTCCAATTACTATAGTAAAATGATCCTTGGTGTCTAGTGCTCCCCACCAGGAATACTAAGCTGGGAGCTCATTTCTAGATGCATCCTGGGGAAGAGGAACTTGTACAAGTGGGTCTTAGGTAGCACAATAGTTCAAAATACATAACATACATGGAGCAGAGTGGTACATAACCACAAATTACATTGGGAATAATTCATGCAAGATGTGAGAACTTGAGTGACAAGCAAACAATTGACAATATATATACAGCACAGTCAGGAGCCACAAACCTATGCTGGTGCTCAAATACAGACCAGTTTTATTTATTTATTTATTTAGCGTTTGTTAACCGGGTAGGTACACTAGACAAGTTATATGCCTATTTTCAGGAACTTCCCAGGAGAGTACAAGTAAGCAATGATACCCAACAGGGTGGGCAGTATTGTTATACCGACCGCCCAGGGTGTAATGAGGCTCTGACGCTGCAGGCGGAGGGGCCTATAGCTCCTGGAAGAAACCGTATAGCACACAATGCTTACCCTGGAGGGTACGTATTGTGTTTAGAAAATGGGCACTGTCAAAAATTAAGTTTAAGAAGAAAAGGTTAATGAAAATTTAATTTCAAGTAAGATTTGTAATAAAATAGTTCCTCCACCTGCAGTTTTGGAGGTGGTTGCCATGGTTACACACACACACACACACACACACACACACACACACACACAACACACACACACACACACAAAATCATCTTTCAGACTTACTTGTGCCGCCCCAGAAACCCTGGTCATTAGCGAGTGATCGAGTGATGCTGTGCCCCCCCCACACACACACTGCAGGCGTTTCTTGAAGGAAAGGGCAGATAAAAATACAGTCAATAAAGAAAGGGCTGCCACTTGTCACTCCTTTATGTTCTGCACTGTTACTTACTCAGTCACTCGCCCATACTTTGAAAGGGCAGATTTAAATCGGAGCGAGAGTGACTAGTTATTTACTTTGTTGCCTGATACTCCGCCTCCAACCTCTGGAAGAAGACATGGAGTTTTTCTAAGGTTAAGTAACGTGGATAGATTTTGGAGATTTCATGTATTGTAGTTAAAAAAGAATATCGGGTGACGGGCGAGTGGCCAGCTGCACTGGAGAAACTGCTTTAGGATCACCTTTCACTGCTGGAATCTTCACGCCAGCCTTTTTAATTTAAATTCTCCCCTACTTCTCCCACTTGCAGTTCCGCTCCAATTGAGCAGGATGAACGCCGCCTGAAACAGCAGTTTGTTAACCCCTGCGCCTCCACCTACATGGTAGAAAGGATAGAGGTAATTTTGGGGAAGGAGATGTACGAAAAGTTACGATTGTGCTAGTGGAATTAAAAATATTGTGGACTTTCTAATGATGGCTTAAAACCTATTACTTTGCTTTATTTTTTGTAAAAGAATGGCAGTGGATGTTTGTGTACTGAACTTAAAATTTCTACTGATTTGGAAGGCGAGGGTGGAGGTCGTAAACTCTCCTTTATGACGTGAGAAAAATCATGGCAGTCTTTTTTAACGTTCTAATTGCATGCTGATCTTGGCAATGAGGTTTGTGGCATGCCTGGCTACTTTATTACCTGACTCTGCTGCCTGATAGACTCCTGAAGCTTGCCAGCGCTATCAGCCAATCAGAGCATGGGAATTCTCTGGCCCATTTTCTAACAGGTAATACAGATACATCAGAACATAACAGCAAGTAAAGCTAGTACATAGAGTAACAAAATGCATTGAGTCACAAAACGGTAAGGCATGGAGTGAACTGCTATGACAGAAATTGATAAAGCACATATAATCAACAATATATAGTTTAGAGCATACATAGTGCAGTCAGATGCCTAGGAGAGCAATTGGATCACGAGAAATGACCAAAAGATCATTGGCAGGTCCTCAGAACAGTTGGGCTCCAAGTACAATTAGGCTAGGGAGGCTTGGGACATTTGCACGTTGAGGCCAGCTTCAGATGCCCCCACAGGGACTTCCAGAAGCACTGATGGGAGGAGGCAGAATGAACATGGTCAGAAAAGGAGTTCCAGAGCCTAGGAGCACATGCAACAAAGTTCCTGTCCCCCATAAGGGTTCAGGTGAGGGGTATTTTTAGCATCCCAGGACCCTGGGACCTGAGTGGGTAAGAGGAGGGGTCAGGAGGTGACAGACACTGTGCCAGGCCCAGGGAGGGTGCCGGTTCTGATCACTTTGCCCATGAGGCATCCCAGCCAAAAGTTCAGGTGATTGGTCAGGGAAAGCCAACCTAGTTTATCATAAAGCTCACAATGGTGGGTGAGACGGGGGGCAGCCAGTGCAAAGTGACAGATGTTACTGTATGTTGTGTGCTACCGAGTAAGAAGAGCTTTGGAGGTACAGGCAAATTGGTGGAGACCATAGCTAAGGGAGGGAAGTAGTACACCTCTAGCAAGTGCCAGACGAGCAGCAGGTGTCAGGTTATTTTTCCCCCATAGGCCATACCCAATTTACAGTTCACAGTTCTACAGACATTTAGGATATGACTCCCTAGGTCCAACTGGGGGTCAAGTGTCACCCCAAGGTATTTGATGGAGTTCACAGTTAGGAGGGGAGCTCCATCTGCACAACTGATATGCAAAGGGGCTGGAGAGGCTTTTACTTCAACATTAACTATAAACATTTGTGCATAATGCCTACAGTGGAAGCATAGGTGCCAAATTTTAGCTGTACTTAAACTGGAAACAAGTAATAGGAGAGCAAGAGGGAAAACTAGAGCAAGTGCAGGAGGGAGAGGTGAGACCACTGAAGTGGTTTGAAAGAATCCATGGGAGGGAGATTGGTGAATGGCTGGGGCGAGGGAGTTCCAGATGTTAGGGCAGCGGTGGCTGAACGTGACTTTGCCGATGGTTGTGGAAACTGAAGGGACTGCTAGGGTTTGAATATTTCAGCTTCTGATGGTATGGCTATAATGGGGCCATCGGAGAGATAGGTGGGTAGGGAAACCAACCGGATTTGCCCACAAAGCTGGCACAGTGGGCATGGTGTCTGTCCGCAAGAAAAGAAAAGAGAGAGATTTATATATAGAACAATGGTGAGTCCAAGAAGGATAATCGAGAGTGTAATGGCAGAAATAGTTGAAGAGTGTGTCCAGTCTGGCAAGGCTAGTGAAGGGGGCTACACTGTAGACCAACTCAACATAGTCAGAGATTTGGAGGATCATTCTCTGGATAATAGCATGGTATACTGGAAATGGGATACAGTCACAGTTCCTGTAAAGTGCACTAAATTGTGGTGCAGCTTTTTGACTATAGCATCCAATTGTTCAGAAACGTTTAGGTGCTGGTCTAGCCAGATACCAAGATAACTAAAGGTGGTGACATCCTCCACAGGGGAGCCATCCAGGGTATGGAAAGTAGGAAGGGGAGGGAGCCTAGAGAGTCTGGTGCCTTGTGCCAAAGGACATGGAGACAGCCTTCTTGACATTGAGGAAAAGCTGATTTGTGTGTGGTCAGGGCTGAACTTGATCAAAGTCCAGCTGGAGTCTGTGGGCCTGCTGTGAAGAGGACCGTGTCATCCATGTACATGTGAATGGATGCAGACAAGCACATGGAGGGGGAGATCATTAAGAAAAATGGAGAAAAGTAGTGGGCTTAACACAGATCCTTGTGGGACCCAAGTGGATGCAGGCAGGGAGGAGAGAGGGGGTCACCACTTTTGACTGCTTGGGACCTACCCCTGTGGTAGGGGTGGAACAGCTGATGGCTAAGTCAGAGAGGCCTGCAGCCTGGAGTTTGGCTAATAATTGGGTGGTAGACAGGGTTGAATGCTTTGGCTAGATCGATGAAGATAGCAGAAGTGAATAGGCTGTGATCCATACCATTATGGATGGATTTGGTGAGCCTGCACAGATGGTGGAGTGATTTTTGTGGAAGTCAGACTTGTATTGGGTGAAAAAGGAAGAGGAGTCCAGAAAGGGAGATAGCTGTAACAAGATAATTTTTCCTGTAATTTGGAGGGAGGAGAGAAATGAGTTGGTAGCTGTTCATACCTGACGGTCACCATCTTTTGGAGGAGGAGGAGTAACAGTGGCAGCCTTCCAGTCAGCAGGGATGGAGGAACACCAGAAAGAGAGGTTAGGGAGGTCATCCAATGGGAGGAGATTGCAGAAGCAGTCAGATGGAGGAGCTTGCTATCCCAGCCATCTGGGCTCCTACCCTTGGAAGGATTAAGGGCGGGAAGTGTGTCGGGGATAAAGGATGGATTTTCTGGAGAGAGAAAAAACAATAGTGGGAATGAAGGAGATGACAATCATACAGGCTGGCAGGGGTGAGAGGGAGGAGAGGAAGGGTAGAGGGAGGAGAGGAGAATGGAGGTACAGGTAATGAAAAGGAATTACATCTCTATGGTGATGCAGGAGAGGTTAGAGACAGGGGTGTCACTGACTCTGAGAACAAGCAAAGGAGTGGGAGGGGAGAAGAGATTGTGGCAGTCTATCAAAATTTAGACAGGTAACCAATGTTGGTACTGAAGTTAGATGTAAAATTCTCACCTTTGGCAAGCTTATTGCCATGGTACAGGTGCTGCGGAGATGATGATACCTCTGAAAGCCATGGAGGATGGGATACATTTATTTTTTGACCAGGCCAAATCATGCACTTGCAAGTAAGCTATGAGATCAGCCATGATCTAGGGGTGGTGGGGTACCTTTTCTCATGTTCTGCTCTGGGGGGGCATGGCAGTCCCATAAAGGGGAGGCAGTATAGAGCAGTGGTTTAAGGCTCTGAGCTGCAAATCTGGTGACATCCAGCAGACCAGACCTGGGTTTGAATCCCACAGCTTCCACTTGCATACTGTGTGACTCTGAGCAAGTCACTTAACTTCCCTGTGCTCCCAGGTTGCTCCTGTTAAAAAGCTTTCAGCTTAGTGTGTTACTTCTGGTTAAACAACTAAAAAATATATATATATTTAGAGTAATTTTGTTTTGAAATATGTTAGCATGGAATCAGTGGAGCAGACCAATGAGATAGGGGACCAATCAGAGTGACTTAGGTCACGGCGTAAGGGGGTGAGGTCCCAGGATTTGAAGGAAAATATAAGCAGTGTTTTGATGGTGGTGAGGGGGCTTTAGTTGAATGAGAGGCATCAGAGGGTTGTGATTATGGTGTCACATCAGAACAGAGGGAAGTCAAGAGTGGAATGCCACAGGGATCCATCCTGACTCTTGTTCTCTTCAATATGCTCATTAACAACATTTGAGACTGAATCTGGGGCTGTGTCTCTTTGAAGATGACACCAAGCTCATGGGAGGGTAGATAGTGATGAGGAAGTAGGAAACTGCAGACTGACATGTAAAGATTAGAGAGGTGGCCTAAGGTTTGTCAGTTGAAATTCAATGCCAAAAAGTGCAAGGTGATTCACTTAGGGGACAAGAACCCCAGGACAGAGTACTGGATAGGAGGGGTAGAGCTGAGCACTACAGCTGAGAAAAGAGACCTAGTATTCGTCATTAGTGACTCCCTTAAACAATCAAGCTAGTACAGTGAGGCATCTAGTAAGGCAAATAGGATACTAGGATATGCCAGAAGGTGTTCTGATAGTAGAAGAAAAGAGGTTTACTGCCTCTTTATTGATCGCTGGTGAGGCTGCACTGGGTATACTGTTCAGAGTTCTGAACTTCTGAAGACCTCACCTCAGGAAAGATAAGGACAAAGGGTGATCAGGATGATTCAGAGCTGACAGGACAGATCGTATGAGGATCTGCTCAAGGCACTGAACATGTCTTCACTGGAGACTAGACAAGAAAGGAATGATATGATGGAGACCTTCACGTTCCTGTAAGGAATAAACAAAGTGAATGAGAACCACTTAGCATGAGTAATAGTTCAAGGTTATGGGGCACAAGTAGAGACTGATGGGAGGAGGTTCAAGAGGGATATTGGAAAGTTTTATTTTCCAGAAATGGTGGTGGAAATGTGGAATAGTTTGCCAACTGAGATGGCAGGCACCAAAACCATAAATGGTTTCAAGAATGGCTGTGACAAAGTGAAGGGTATAATAGTTACTCAGGCTGATAGTAGTAGGGGGGTACAAGGGAGTGGATAGTGAAGGCTATTACCCTGCATGAACAGTAGGTTCTGAGGTTTAATATGGGAAATGGGGCAGATTAGATGTACCATTTTTATGTTGATTGCACACAGCGCAAATATCATATTGTGGCAGCTTTCTCAGTAGCAAGCTGTGGAGGTATGGCACTGTTGTGGCCAATGCCCCCACAGCCTGCAAAGGCTCGTCCTGCTTCCCCCAATCCCATTGCAGGCTGCTGGTGACAGTGGTTTGGAATATTTGCACCAACTGCTGACAGTTTCGACGCTGCAATCAGGGGCCTCCTCGTCATTGCAGCATCAGCCATCTGCTGCAATGAGGGAGCGACCCGTCATTGCAGGGTGGGATGTAAAAAATCCTGATATTGTTTGTGAACACTGTGGCAGGTTGCCACTGTGTTCACAAACAATATAACCCCCAATTAGTTTATGTGCCAACGGGGTCCCCAAACCCCGTTGGCCTCAGTGCCCCATTGTTTCTGGTGCCAACGGGGGAGCCCACTCCCCATCGGCATTCTGTAACACCCCCCAGCTTTTATTCCTGCCGACGGGGTGCCAAATCCCCATCGGTTACTGCTGCCCCCCCAAAAGAAAGCCATTGGTGGCACGCTGGGTGCCCATCCCAGCATGCCACATGCCCCTGTAAAGGGAAAAATGGTCCCGCAAAGTATTTTTATTTTTTTTACCTGCAAAAAGGAAACGGTTTCTCAGTGTCCCTGACCCCGCCTGCAACCCACACCAACCCACTGGCGCACTTCTGCCTCCCACACCCCCATCACGCTCATACCTCCGAGTTTGGACGACGCATCTTCGTGAAACCGAGAACACATCTGCACTCTTCAAATCCGACCATGAACTGAGGAAATGCTGGTAAGCTGTATAACGTAATAAATAGTGTTTTTTCATGTTTAGTACATATCTCGGTCATTTTTGGGACTTTTTTCACCAAATTTCAACATAGGGTTTTTGGGACCCTCCTCATGAATTCTTGAACTGTCATTGCATTAATCGGCCCCGAAAGGAGATTTTGCGGTCACTGTGCGGAATCATCTTTCAGAGCCGATTAACGAAACGACAGTGCCAGTATTCATGAGGTGGGTCTCAAAAAGCCTATTTTGCAAATTTGGTGGAAAAATGCAAAAAATGACTGTTTTACAAGCGTCCGCTGCGCAGTTGCTACCCACGCTCATAACTTCATGAATTTGCAATACTTTCAAGCCAGA
Source organism: Neoceratodus forsteri (assembly GCA_016271365.2). Lineage (NCBI taxonomy): Eukaryota > Metazoa > Chordata > Ceratodontiformes > Ceratodontidae > Neoceratodus > Neoceratodus forsteri. The sequence continues at coordinate 845,886,069 of CM028135.1, read as the reverse complement.
TTTTCAACATTGCCATTTTTTCACACCTCCTTGTGAACAGTATAGCTGTCATTGTTCACATCCTGGCAGAAATGTGTTTTTGCACTTCTGGTACAGAATAGAGCGGTTGCTGTGGGAAATCAGTGTTTGGGACAGATTAAGAAAATGACAGTGACACTTTTCATGAGTAGAGGTCCTGAAATGGCTGTGTTGAAAATCTGCTAATGATACTCCATAAAATGATTGTTACGAGCTTGTATTGCACAGTTTGCACACACGCTCGTAACTTCGTGAATTTATATTTTCACCCAGATTTTCCAACATTGCCATTTTCCCATTAATTTACTATGAACAGTGCATCCGCTATTTTTCCCATCCTGGCCGAAATGTGTTTTCGCACTTCCGGCGCAGAATAGAGCAGTCACTGTGGGAAATCACTGTCCGGGACAGATTAAGAAAATGACAGTGATACTGTTCATGAGCAGAGGTCCTCAAATGCCTATGTTGAAAATTTGGTGATGATAGCCCAGCAAATGACTGCATTACAAGTGTGCATTGCACACTTTCCACACACCCCTGTAACTTCACAGATTTGTAATATTGTCATGCCAGATTTTCAACAGTGGCATTTTTTCACACCTCCTTATGAGCAGTACAGCTGTAATTTTTTCACATCCTGACTGAAATGTGGTTTCACAGTTGACGCACTCAATAATGCGGTCGCTGTGGAAATCAGTGTTCGGGACAGATTAAGAAAATGACAGTGGCACTGTTCATGAGCAGAGGTCCTAAGCCCTATGTTGAAAATTTGCTGACTAAACTCCATAACATGACCGTGTTACAAGATGCTCATGAAACTGTTTCCACTCACTCCTGTAACCAAGACATTTGTAATATTTTCACACCACATTTTCAACAGTGGCACTTTTTTCACACCTCCTTATGAAGAGTACAGCTGTTATTTTTCACATCCGGTCTAAATATGTTTTGCACTTCTGATGGAGAATAGCACGGTCACTGTGGGAAATCACTGTTTGGGGACAGATCAAGATCAACAAGTGTGAGGGGAGTGGCCGAAGCTAAACTGAGCTCTGTCGAGACTGTTGCGGATTTGTTTGTGGGCAGAAAAGGCCTCCAGCGCAAGAGCCCAGTACAAAAGGGCAGCCTGCAGCACTGGGAGAAACAGAATGAGAGGGTGAGTGAGGGAGGGTGAGTGAGTGAACTTTCCAGAGCATTGTCAGGGACTGCTGCGGATTTCTTTGTGGGCAGAAAAGGTGGTCGAAGCAGGCAGGGCCCAGTAGAAAAGGCCAGCCTGCAGCGTGGGAGAAACAGTATGGGTGAGTGAGACAGGGGACTGAGTGAACTCAACAGATCTCAAGCAGGACTCCTGTGGATTTCTTTGTGGGCAGAAAAGGCACCAATGCAGGCAGGAGCATCGACAGAAAAAGGGCTGCTGCAGCCACCAGGAGCAACAGAATGGGCGCTGTGACAGAGGGGAGACTGAGTGACCCAATGGAGCTCTGTCAGGATAGCTGTGGATTTCTTTGTGGACAGACAAAGGTGCCAATGCAGCCAGGGCCTCGTGACACAAGCGCAGCCTGCAGCACCAAGAGAAACAGAATGACTGAGTGACAGAGCGGTAGTGAGCGAGCTCAACAGAGCTGTATTGAGACTGCTGCAGATTTCTTTGTGGGCATAAAATGTGGCAACACAGGCAGGGGCCCAGTACAAAAGGCCAGCTTGCAGCACCAGGAGAAACAGAATGAGTGAGCGAGAGAGGGGGAGTGAGCGAGCTCAATGGAGCTGTGTCGGGACTGTTTCAGATTTCTTTCTGGCCAGAACAAGCTGCCAATGCAGGCAGGAGCCCAGTACAAAAGGGCAGCCTGCAGCGGAAGGAGACACAGAATGAGGGAGAGGGAGTGAGTGAGCACAACGGAGCTTGTTGGGACTGCTGCAGATTTGTTTGTGGGCAGAAACACAGCAATGTACAATGGGGCCCAGTACAAAAGGGCAGCCTGCAGTGGTGGGAAAACCAGAATAAGCGGAGAGAGGGGAGTGAGCAAGCTCAATGGAGCTCTATCGTGACTGCATTTATTTTGTGGCTTGAAAAGCCGGCAACATAGGCAGGAGCCCAACACAAAAGGGCAGCCTGCAGTGCTGGCAGAAACGGAATGGCGAGTGAGAGGGGAATGACAGCAAGCTGAATGGAGCTGTGTTGGGACTGCTGCAGATTTCTTTGTGGGCAAAAGGTAGCAATGCACAGGAGCCCAGTACAAAGGCCAACCTGCAGCGCAAGGGAAACAGAATGAGGGAGCTGGAGGGAGGAGTGACTCATCTCAGCGAGCTCTGTCAGGCCATCTGCAGATTTCTTTTGTGGACAGAAAAGGTGCCAACGCAGGAAGGAGCTCAGTACAAAACAGCAGCCTGCAGCACCAGGAGAAACAGAACAAGTGAGTGACAGAGGACCAGTGAGCGAGCTTAACGGACCAACGCAATCGACATTCAGCATTGACAAAGGCTTGTTTTTTTATTGTGTCCAGAACTGACTGTGTGTGTATGTGTGTGGGGTTGAAGGCCGGTGTGTGCAGTTAAAACACGATTCCCAGAATCATTAACTAGCACTAACCACGCAGTGTGTTAACACTTCAAGAAAGCATTTAATATGCCTGTACACACTTTATATGCTTTAGAGTAACCCCAGTTGTATGAGCACGTGGTTGCAATTAGTAATCTTGTGCAAAAAAAAATAGTGCCACATTAACAGGTTAGCACTGCACAGAAGAATGCTTTAAAATAGTATCAACCATGCTTATCACAATGCAGTGCTAGTCCTGTTACAGTGGTATGTGGCCCTTTTCAGATATTAGTGTTGTGCACTGTAAGTGCTGCACCTGAGATAGTGACAGCCACAGAAGGTGCTGGTAAATGGCACCCTCCAGTGAGGAGAGAGAGATGCCAGTAGGGTGCCGGAGGGTTTCAGTAATGGGACACATCCTCTTCATGTGTCTTTATAAGTGGCATAACAGAAGAACTGGAAGGGAGATATGCTTTTTTTGCAGATGACACCACAATCTGTAAGTGTGATAGGTGCAGATGGAGAGATGAGGGGTCATTAGAAAACTTAAAGAGTGCTATGGGACATGGCAGTTCGGGTTCAAAGCCAAAAGTGCAAAATCAAGCATCTAGGTACTAGAAGCCTAGAGGCTGAGTATAAAATGTAGAGGGAGGTACTTATGGTCACTAACGAAACCTTTTATACAGCACTATGCTCTGTATGCAGGAGAGGATTACTCATTTACATGGCCGTAGTAGTATATATGCACATGCACATGATCAGGGTAGCATCAAGTGATGCTGAATACGACACCGATCCAACCATGCTGTTCCCACAGTGTAATGTTTAGCTCTGCACGCTAACCTTCTGAAAATGGGGCCCCAATTGACTAAAAATCCTGGCCGATGCCTCTAAGATGCAGAAAGTAAACATAAAGGTTTATCTTATCTATCTCTTTATGTATTGTTTTATCATATTTTGCTTGCAAAACCTTTATCCAATTTCAAAACATTGTGATGTGACTTAAAATTTTATAACAGACTAGTTAAAATACAGTTTGTTTTCTTCTTTTACCTATATGCTGTCTTTATTTACTTATAAAAACACAGTCTGGTGGGCTGGCCTAGCAGTTTGGTGGATGCACTGCCTCCCATGCCAGTGGCCCAGTTTTGGGGTGGAATTGAGTTGCACAGGGGTTAGCTGGGGTGGGGGAGATATGATTGAGCATCTCGGGAATGCTCTCCTCTCAGTGATGGGAAGTCTGACCACCCCGCTCTTCAACATCCACCTAGCTGAGGAGGTTGGCAGGGCAGTGGAGTTGCATAAGGGGAAGGCTCAGGCAGGCACAAAGCAAGCATGTATCTTTATATGCAATTGCATATCCATGCTTGGATGCCCAGGGATGAAACAAAAGGTAGAAACCCCTAATGGCAAAATGATCCAACAACCTGCTGCAGATTTTGCACTGCTAACCAGGCTCTGCTCATATCTGAATATGTGCTCCTTGTCAATGGCCTCCCTCCTGGCCCCAACACGGGATGTGAGTGGGGGATCTCAGAGCAGTATGTCCTGTGGATGGTAAGTGATTGGGCTAGAGATGTCAGTGGGCAAAGGGTGCAGGGTGACTAAGGAGATAAAAATTCTATGGGAAAAAAAAAAAAAATACAACACAGTTTGAGAAGCTCAAACCTCAAAACAGACTGTGCATGCCTCCAGTGAGGATCACAGTAAAGTTATTCAGTAAACAATCAAAATTATATGCATATGCCAGCTAAACTCCTGATGAGAATTGAATACTGAGGATTGCAGCAAAATATATATTTTGTTTCTTAACCAAGAAACGTTTATTAAACAAAACATTAAAAATAAAACTTAATCAAAACATAGTCCATAGAGTACAAACTAGCAATGATTTTGGCTTACACTTCCACAGCTCCTGAAGTGCTCCTAAGCATTCAACTCAAGTAAGTTGCTGGACTTACACAGTAATTAATTATACATAAAACAAATCAACACTTTAACTTGGAAAAATGCATGCAGCTCCCTATGTATACAGGTATGTTAGGAATATCCTGTATTAGCTTCTATACAAATGTGTTGTCTGACAGTAAATGAAGGCAGCACTTATTTAAAAGAATAAACTACAGCATTTAAATTAGTTTTAAAAGTTTCTTGTCACATCACAATGGTCTGATATTTGACTAAAGGTGTGTCAAGCAAAACAAAGGAAAACCCCATAAAGAGTAGAATAAGAGATAGCCCTGTTTTGTTTTACCTCAGCTCTGCAGTTTCAGAGATCCTCTCATCAAGCTAGCAAGCTAAATGAATAGCAGGCAATGAGTTCAACTCTAGGACATTCATGGGGAGGGGCAGAGGGATGGGTAGTTTCAGAACATAGTCCATTTCAGTATGTAGTTTATTTGTTTCAGTATATAGAGTATGTGAATTTTTCAGTCTACAGTGTATGTGTTTCAATCACATAGTGTATGTGTTTCACCATGTAGTGTATTTGTTTCAGTATATAGTGTATGCAGACTTTCAGTGCATAGTGTATTTATTTCAACAGATAGTGTAGTATTTCAATATAAAGTGAAGATGTTTCAATATATAGTGTATTTGTTTCAGTAGATAGTGTATGTGCTTTTTCAGTGTGTAGTATATGCATTTCAATAGATAGTGTATGTATTTCAGTATACAGTGTATTTGTTTCAATATATAGTGTATGCAGATTTTCAGTGCATAGTGTATTTATTTCAATAGATAGTGTATGTATTTTTATATAATGTAGATGTTTCAATATATAGTATTTGTTTCAGTATAGTGTATATGCTTTTTTCAGTGTGTAGTGTATGTATTTAATATATAGTGTATTTGTTTCAGTATATAGTGTATGCAGTTTTTCTCAATATATAGTGTATGTGTTACAATCTATAGAGTATTTGTTTCAGTAGATAGTTTTGTGGATGTTTCAGTCTGTAGTGTATGTATCTCAATAGGTAGTCTATATGTTTCAGTACATAGTACATTTGTTTCAGTATATAGTGTATGTGGATTTTCAGTATTCAGTATGTGGATTTCAGCAGATAGTGTATGTATTTCATTATGCAGTGTAAGCATTTCACTATATAGTGTATGTGTTTACTATATAATATATGTATTTCAGTATACAGTATATGTATTTCACTATACGATGTATATATTTCAGTAGATACTGTACGTGTTTCACTACATTGTATGTATCTCTATATAATGTATATATTTCACCATATGATGCATGCATTTCACCATATAGTGTGTGTTTTACTGTACAGCCAGGGATTCTGAATTATGTCCCTAACGGCTCTATAATAGACTGCATGCAGTATAAGCACTCACCTGCAACAAAGGAAGCACCCTTGGTTAATATCAAATTTGAACCTGCTAAAGTTGCCTGTTAGCAACCAACATTCCAGTGTGGAACTGCTCTTTTTTTTTGTTTTGCATATCTATATATACAAATGCGCAGAAGGTAAACCATAGAGGAATGTCCAGACAGACTTACAATCAGAGTTTATAACAGAACATCAGACATCCCCACACTGGATTACCAGACAATATTCTCCCACAGGAGCAAGGCTCTCAGGTAGCCCCACTGACAATGTAGGAGCTAACAGAAAAGGAAATTACTTTAAGAATGAAGAAATTTCTTGTAGCACTTCACATTGTCAATGGTAATCATTGCAAATAGGTTCTAAGAAGCAGTACCCATGAAAATGGGTGGGGAGAATATTGTCCGATCGTCACCCACGTACAGGAAAGGAATTTACCTGCTGACTGCTACCTGCAAAACTCATGACCAAAAGTCAATCAGTAGAGCTTTGAACATCAAATCTATAGTGCTTGGTGAATGTGTGACAGAGGACCACGTAGCTGCTTTGTACAACTCTAAAACAGACTCTTCTTCTCCACCCAGGAGGTGGTCATAGCCCTGGTGGAGTGAGCCCTGATGAAAGCTGGAGCCTCTTCTTTTCTGTAACATAAGTCTTGGCAACATAGGCCCTTACCCACCTAACTAGGGTGGCCTTGGAGGCTTTTTTCCCTACTTGGCTGCTCCAGAAAGAACAACCTATCCAATTTCTGGAACTCAGCGCCCACCTAAGTTATGTCCTAAAGGCCCCTTGTAAATCTAACTTGTGCAACTCCTTTCCTTTGGGTGTGTAGGTTGTGAGAGAAGAATGGGAGACAGATTTCCTGGTTCACATGGAAGGCTGTGGGGACCTTTAGGATGAAAGACTGACAGTTCTGAGTGCCACCTTGTCCTTACATATGACAAGATATAGTTCTTTGTAAGACACAGCCTGGAGCTCACCAGACCTCCTGGCTGAGCACTGCAGCTAAGAAACACCTTGTGAGACATCATGTCCAACAGTACAGATGAAAGGGGATCGAAAGGCCCCTTGCAAAGTGCATTCAGAACCAGATTCAAGTACCGTGGGGGAATAAGGGATCAGAACAGAGGTCGACTCATGCTGACAGGCCGCTGAAAATGAATAACCTCATGGTTAGTCTCCAGGTACAACCCAAGGAGGCTCCAAGGGCCAGCACCTGACCTCTCAAGTTGCTCAAGTCCAAACCTTTCTCCACTCCTTCCTGCAGGAAATACAAATTGCAGAACTGTGGCTTTACGAGGCCGAATATTTTCCTTGGCCCAAGCCAAAAAGTGGTCCACATGCAAGCATAACCTGCTGATGTGGAATTCTTCATGGCAGCCATAGGGTGCCCACCACCTTCTTAGAGAAACCCTGTTTCAGGAGTCTCCTACCTTCACAAGCCAGACTGTGAGCTGCATCACTCCAAGAATTTAGAAGCCGACTGGGGCCTTGTGAGAGACATTTTCCCCACACTTGAAGGCAAAATACACCGTTTTGAGCAAGGTTCCCTAAGTCTGAGAACCATGGTTTTCTAGGCCACTCTGGAGCTATTAGAAGAAAGCTTCCTTCTGATTGTCTTATTTTGCATATGATCTTAGGGAGGAGTGACAGAGGGAGGAAGGCATACACATTGCAGAAATTCCACTCTTGTGACAGGGCATCTACTGCCTTCACCTATGAACTCTAGTGGCAGCTAAAGAACCATTGAACTTGAGCATTGTGGCTGGAGGTGAACAGGTCAATCTGAGGATGACTGAACCTTTGACACAGAAGGTTGAACATCTCTGGATTCAACATCTATTCCCCTTGATGAACATTTTCATGGCTTAGCCAATAGGCTTGAATGTTCAAATTCCCTGCCAGGTAAACTGCTGACAGAGAGAAATGATTCTCCTCTCCCCACAGCATGAGATCAGTGGCTTTTTTCAGCGTCTCCCTGCTCTTGTGCCCCCCCTTGGTTGTTTATGTACAGCACCGTGATGGCACTGTCTGGACCTTATTTTCATGGCTTTTGGATTGCATCTGACCTGAAAATGAAGAAGAGCTAGGTACACAGCCCTCATCTTCAGAATGCTTATGTGTAGGTGTTGTTCCTGCACTTATCAAGCCCCATAATGGTAATGTGGTCCAGGACTGCCCCTCAACTTGACAGGCTGGCATCAGATGTCAGAATCAACTCTGGGAGGACTTCCAAGGGAGACCCTTTGATCAGATTCTCCAAACTCACCCACCAACTCAGAGACTGCTGCAGTTGTTGTGGAATAGGAATCTGGCCTAATAATCCTCCGAGGTCAGATCCCAGGCTGACAGCAACCTGATCTGTAGGCAGCTTGTGAAGGTGAGCCCATGAAACTAGTTATATTGCCACCATCATGAGGCCCAGAATTCACAGAAGGCAGTGAGCTGAAGCCAACGATTGGCTCCTCAACCACTGAAACTCTCTCAACAGGATCCCTTCCTGGTTGGTGAGAGGAAGACCTTCCCTCTTCCATCTGGAACACTGCTTATTAGTGCTCCAGGGTCTGTGATAGCTCAAGAGAGCTCTTCTCCCAATTCACCACCCAGCTATGGGATTCCAACACCTCTAGAGTCCTGGTCAGGTGGTGCTAGAATGAGCAGATCGTCCAGGTAGGGATAGAGATGATGTCCCTCCTGCTAGAGTTGAGTCACTAGGACTATGAGGCACCTTCAAGAAAACCCTGGGGGCTGTTTCCAGTCCAAATTGGAGTGCCTTGTACTGGAAGTGCTGTCACATGACTGTGAACCTGCAGAATCTTGATGAGACTGTTGGATGTGGATGTGGAGATATGCATCCCACAGATCTATGGAAGCTAGATAATCCCTAGCTGGAGACCTCTATGTTAAAACACAGGAATCCATCTTGAAGATCGTGTGGAAACAAACTTGTTTAGGTGTTTCAGATCCACAATAGGCCTGAAACCCCCTAGCTTCTTGAGAACTATGAAACAGATCAAGCAGAACCTCTGGCCTTGCTCCCTGGGAGGCACTGGAACAATTGCCAGATTTGTGTGAGGTGGTTCACGGTCTGTGACACCACTTGTCTCTTCAGGGGGTCTTTTGGAACTGGGGATGGCATAAAACACCCCTTTGAGGAAATTGTTAAATTCCATTACATAACCTAAAGTAAGAATTTCCAAAACCCAAGCATCTGATGTTATCTGGGCCCATCTTGTGTTAAAATTGTACAGTTGTCCACCAAGGGAAGTGAGGCAGAGATGGGCCTGAGTACCTTATTCTGAGGTGCCAGTTTTAGCCATCAGCCTCTGTTGCAGCTTTGGCAAGGCCTTTGTTATTATTGCTCTTGGAACCAGAATAGGCTTCTTTTTTCCTCTGGTTACCAAAGTTCCAAAGGGTGAAAGCCTTCTCGATACTGCCTCTGTCAGCCACCTCATGACCTTTTAAAGTTGAACCAGCCTTTTTCTGTTGCTTTGGCACTGGAAGGTGGCCCTTTTATCCTGGATATCTTTCAAAATATCATGAAGGCCAGAACCAAACAGCAGGTCTCCCTTGAAGGCTAAGTTAAACAGCTTGGTCTCCAAAGCTTGATCAGTGACTCAATGTTGAAGCAACATTCCTCACATAATGGTCACAATGTGGTAAGTACAGTGAGCTGACATACTCAAATTCTCCACTATGGCATCCCCTAAGAAGATGGAGGTCACAGATACTAAGCTGCCCAGGGTTGTAACCCATAAGTTTAAAGCTCTGGCAATGATAAAGGAGGCATAGGAGGTGTAGAGGTTTGCACCGTAGGAGGGGAAGGCTCTTCTGCACGAAGCATCCACTCACTTGTCATGCAAATCCATTAAGGCCAAGTACCTTTGGATAGGAATAGTGGTGTGTCTGATGAAATTATCAACTGCCTTAGTTGCCAGATGAGGGGTATCCCACTTGCAAGTATTTTCTTCCAAAAAGGGAAACACTGTACCTTAGGTTTCAGCAGATATTTTCTTTGGTCCACACCTGCCTATTCCTGTTCAATAATTTTTTCACAGTGAATAAAGTTTGGAAAACACTTTGGAGTGGAGGAGGAAATAGACAGGATAAGATTGACATCCAGTGCCTCCATGGATTGTGCCTCCTTGAGCTATAATGTCCTACATGCCTCAGTTATTAGATAGGACAAAGACTTGGTATCAAACAGGGGAGGGATAGCAATATTCCTCTTCAGTTCTGTCTGCTCCCCTTCCCCCTCCTCCTCCTCCTCCTCCTCCTCAGAAGATTCATCCTTCTCATCATCAAGTAGGTTCCTAGGATCAAGATCTTCCCCAAGATCCCCAATATCCTCATTTTGACTGTTTGCAATGTCAGGGTTGGAGTCTGCCTGCAGATCGATATAAGCAGCCCTGTCCTACTGTGGCACACCTGAACAAGCTTGTGTGGGCTCCCCTGACCTGAAGGGCTTGGTTTTGGGGTTGGGTGCGTATGATGGGATGTCCTTCAGAACATCAGGGCCCAAATGCTCTCCTAAAAGCAACAAGAAAGATTTACACATTTCAGTGTTGCCACTGCCAGCTGGTACATATTCACTTGGGTAACACAGTGGGGCAATAGGAACCCAAAGGAGATGGTCACATTACCCTTTTGCAGGTTTTACATCTTTTAAAAATGAGAGGTCTCCAATAAGCCATGGTGCAAAGTAAAATTTCCCTGCAGGTTTCAAGTTTGAAGTATATCAAGTTTATTAAATTGCAAAAATATGTATCACAAAAAAAGCATTACACATAATCCTTATACATCTCTTACAAATGTATATACAAATCTAATCAATTCTAATCTTTAGCAATATATGAGCTGCAACAGTAAATTACACCACACTGTGTAAAACTTCAATTTTATCTTTATTTAAAAGAGGTCTTAGCTTGTCTATATTTGTTTTGTTATTGATTTTAGACAGATGCTCTCTGAGCCATTTATCTCCTAGTTTACTCAAGTTTGCACATTCCAACAGAATATGTTCTCTATTCCATTTCTTGGCAATCGCCCTTACAATCTATACTCATACTGTAATTGTCCCATCCCATAAAGCCAGATGAGATACCTACATTTGCATTAGATCTTAGGTTAGTCAGGGTTTTATAATGGAGATTTTCTTCAAATTTATTGATATATGCTCCTCTATTGTATGTCATTTAGGTTTTATAAGTATAAAAATTTGTAGTTAGAGAGAGTCTTCCTATATAATTTTGTTTGGCAATATATTGTATTCTACCTACCACTGTGTTATATAGCTCTTCTTGGTTACCAGTAGGGTCTACATTTGCAATAGTGGCCAATCCCATTTTTCCTAAGTGTAATATCTAGTTCTATTGGTCAGGACCAACTTTTCAATGATGCATTATTTCTTATATCATAGGTTAGACTATCTGCCCAACAATCATGTAGGACAGAATCCTCAATTGTACTATTACATATTTTAAGAAAGTAGTAAAACTGTCTCATTTTTGTCTGAGAGACCAACGATAGACTACTTATTTCTGCCATTAAAAATTCCGCTGATATAAACTGTGTCAAGTTATGTGTGAACCTAATATAAAAATTCTGTATAGATTCTAGGGTTTCTACATCTTTACACTTTGCCCAGACCTCTGACCCATATATAATAGTTGCACCAACCTTCATATTACAGGTTTTTAATAGTGCAGTAGCTGAGTTATTAATATATTGTTTGGAAAATGTATTTATCATTGAAACTAATTGCCTCCTTTTTCCCTTTAATCTATGTGAAGTTTCCAAATGATTTTTTTTATGCAGTGTAACACCTAAATAAGGATAATTGTTAACTAGTTCAATCTTTTTCCATCTATTTTCCAGCAAAAGTTTAAATTATTTTGTTTATTAGCAGCCATAATTTTGGCATATAAAAGAATATTTAATTTAGTATTCATAATTCTTGGGGCATCAGTATCACAAGAATCCAATCCACAAATGATTTTATCTATGTATATATTAAATAATAGGGATGCTAAAATACGTCCCTGATTTACCCCTTATTTACTCTTAAAGGAGCAATAAGCCTTCCATCTTTGGAGTATTTAATCTGGACGATATGTCGTCCTATATAGTTTTTGTATCAAAGCAAGTAGCTTACTGTCAGTACCCCATGCTTTCAGGATATTCCATAGATGTTCCTATCCACACTATCGAAGGTAGATGATATATCTAAAATGCAAATACAAGGGAGGTTTCTGAATATTTGATTTCCTAATTAAGTAGTTCAATATAAATAATCTACTATAGAGTGTTTTTCCCTAAATCTGAATTGCCCATTAGATAAAACTTTATTTTCTTTAACTCCATATATGTTTTGCTTATATCACTTATCTGTATTATTACACTGCATATTTGTATTATTCTATTTCTGTTTAAAATCATGTATGTGCATTGTACTGTGTTACATGATGTGGAACCTTTGTAAAAGAGCTTATGCTCAAAGGTTGTTTCCAAATCAGTAAATAATCTAAACTAAAGCAATAAATAAATAAAACCCAATTACTTAATTCCTGCAGTAGGATATGTGCAAATATTTTTGCATATATATTTTGCAGTGCTATCGGTCTGTAATTAGATGGTATTTGTTTATTACCCTTTTTATATAGGGGAACTAACTCGGCCACTTTCCAGGACTTTGGGATCTCTTCTTTCTCAATTACATATTGAAAAAGTTTTTGAAAAATACTACTGCACCCATTAACATTAAACTGGCAGAATTCCCCAGGGATACCATCTGTCTCGGGGACTTTGTTCTTTTTTTGTGTCATAATAGCTTTTTCCATTTGTGGTATTGTAAAAGTTATTCATGTCTTGTACTCTTTGTTTAATGTTGTCCTTGTCTGGGGTATAAATTGTAAATCCTGTTATGACTCCCCTTCATATACATTTTTAAAATGTCTTATTCATTCATATGATGGTACTGTAGCTTCAATATTTAATTTGTATTTATTTTCTGCAAGAAGAATTAATTTCAAAAAGTCCTGGCTATTTTTGTCTTTAGTAGCTTCTTGTAATTGTGACCACAGAGTTCTATCATATTTTTCTTTTTTATAAGTAATCTATATTCTTTCCTTAACAGTACCAGTCCCTTGCCAGAAGTAAAATCCATGTTTTTTTTTCTGGAGAAAGTAATTTTTTAAATCTTTTTTCTATTCAGATTCTTCTCCTCCAAGCCCTGGCAGGGGCTTCAGCCCTCCAGAGGATTACTCTCTCTCTCTCTCTCTCTCTCTCAGGTCCCACTGCTCCCACACTTACTGACCCCAGTGATTCCCCCACAGCTTGCCCCCTGTGGTGGGACCAGGGAGGTGGTGCTCCCTCCCCAGAGACCCAATCCAGAAGTCCAAGGTCAGCCCTCAGGTGCAGTGGGCAATCACGGAGCCCTGCCAGTCTCCTTTTCCTCCTTTTTCTCCTGTCTCCCCTCCCTACTGATGAGGTTGTGTCAGAACTTGCCTTCCAACCTGTAGCACCCTCCAGTCACCACCAGAGGGCAATCAGCAGGTGGATGACATGGCACCCCCCCGAGAGAGGAGAGCAGTCCTCCAGATGTTCAGTCCTCTCTCTCCTTGCTGACCCCCAGTGGTTCAGGCTCGTTCCTGATCCCAGGTAACTGGCACAGCATGCGGTGTTGTGACCAGTGCCTCAACCACCAGTGCCACTGGGCTGGCCTTTTTAAAATCTTTTTATACTTGCTACATTGTACATCATACCAAGGTGCTCTGTTACGGGTCTGGATCACTTTTTTATTACTGCATGCATTATGTTGTAACCCATCTTTCATAAATCATTAAAATGACCAATAATATCTGTACCAGTAGCAGTTAATAATAAATCTCTCCTTCTTGATGCCTATTCACTTTGTTGTATATCGTTCATTTTTGTTGGTGTCAAAGATTCCATTTAATACACTTAGTAGTGCAATGTAATGGCTGTGGGGCAGCAGTCTTCCGGGAGTCTTTCTGGAGGCTGAGATGCTGCCCTATTTGTAGGCAACTCTCTGCCCTGAAGGAGGAAGTTGCCCATCTTCAGGCCACACTGGACAGTTGTACTGGGACCTTCCCCCAGGCCACACTGGACAGTAGGAAGGGAACCTCCCCCATCCAGGGAGCACCACAGCCACCACCACTACCTCAGAGATTGCAAAGAAAACACAGCAGTTGGACCACAGTGGGCTCAGGAAGGGTGAGGATGGTGGAACGGAGGCACACCCAGTCAGTTGTTCCACTCTACAATCCATACACCATTCTGGGAGCATAGCCCCCATGGATGCACCCATAGAGGAGACTAAGGAGGCTGAGGACAGCTGTCACAAGGAAGGCCCACAGGAAGGAGGCAGAGGACACCACAAGGAAAGGAAGCAGCTCCTGGTGGGGACTCAATATTAGGGGATAGAACTGGAGGAGCTGGGAAAACTGAAGTAAGGTGCCTGCCTGGTGCCATGGCTTGGAGGGACAGGAAGCACATCCTCAGGATCATGACAACAGCTGCAAGGGATTCTGAGCTGGACATAATTGTCCACCTAGGGACAAATGACTTGGCTCATCATGAGGTTAGAGCAGTGCAGAAGGACATTGCAGAGTTGGGGAGGGGCCTAAGACAAGTAGCACACATAGTATCCTTCTCAGAGGTGCTGCCTGTCAAAGGCATGGGTGAGGCGAGGGCAATTGGCGCCATGCAGTTTAATGAATGGTTGAAAAAATGATGTGGAGCACAGGGGTTTGGCTTCATTGGGGACTGGGGTTCCACCTGGAGGGACAACAGCCTATACTGGCATGATGGTCTGCATCTGTCCACGAAGGGAACAAGTCTTTTGAGCAATCGGTTTAAATGCTTCATTGGCAAGCTTTTAAACTAGTCAAAGGGGGAGGCACTGACAAGCAGCAGAAAAATCCCAGCCTCTCCCTACAAAACAGGGTACTAAATGAGAAAAAGACAGAGGTAGAATGGTCAGTGGGGGATGCTGCAACAGAAGGTAAAGCCATCAAAAAATGGAGAGCAATGAGTACCAATGCCCGTAGTCTAGGTAACAAGCTTCCTGAATTAGTGGCCTTGATGGAGGAGGAACATCTGGATATCGTGGCAGTCACAGAAACATGGTACACACAAAACCATGACTGGGACATAAGCATACCAGGATACACTATCTACAGGAGGGACAGGGAGGGTTAAAGAGGAGGAGGAGGAGTTCTTTACATAAAGGAAGGAATAAAAGCAACAGAACAAAAGGATAAACAGGGAGGAGAAGAAGCACTGTGGGTAAATTTGGAGACAGGCAATGGCACCAATCCGCACAGGGTTAGATACAGACCTCTTCTCAGGGGAGGAAATGGACAAGGAAATGATAGAAAGTATACTTAGAATGGCAGAAAAAGGGGAGATACTGCTGATGGGTGATCTGAATATGCCAGATGTTAACTGGAGTGCAGTTGCAGCTGCCACTTCGAAGAGTGCAGTTATTCTAGATGCCCTACAGGGGGCATGCATTAGACAACTAGTACTGGAGCCCACTAGAGAGGGAGCAACATTAGACTTGATACTCTCAAATGGAGATGGAGAGAGGATCACAGATGTAGAAGTGGGTAGCCATCTGGAACTAGCGACCATCGAACAGTATGGTTCACAATAAACACAGTAATAGAGTCAAGCCATACAAAGACAAAAGTACTGGACTTTAGGAGGGCTGACTTTGCCATAATGGGTGAGTGCCTAAGGAATGCACTAGCACATGGGCAGGAAGGAGGGGTGGAAGAACAATGGGGAATAATAAAAACTGCCATCACAGAGGTAACAAGCCTTTGTGTGAAGCAAATAAACAAAACAAGACGATGTAAGAAACCACTATGGTTCTCAAAGGAAGTGGCAGTGAAGGTTCAAGAGAAAAAGAAAGCATTCAGGAAGTACAAGGAATCGCAGAAGGAGCAGGACAGAGAACTGTATTAGTTAAAGCAAAAGGAGGCTGGGAAGGCAGTCAGAACAGCAAAGGCCCAAACCGAGGAAAGATAGCCAACTCAGTTAAGAAGGGGGATAAAACCTTTATAGATACATCAGGAGCCAAGAAAGACCAAGGGAGGGATAGTGAGGCTTAATAAAGGGGAGGGAGGGGGCTAGAGGGAGACTGTGAAAGGCAGATACTAAACAAATATTTTTGTTCAGTATTTATGAAGAAAGAGGGGAGATACATAAAACAAACAGTAGTAACACTCTGGATACAGAAGTTGATACCAGCCCATTTACAGAAGAAAGGGTTCTGAAAGAACTCTTAAAACTGAAGGTGGACAAAGCAAGGAGCCTGATGGGATTCATCCCAGAATTTAGAAGAACTAAGGGTAGAACTAGTGACACCACTGACTACCCTTTAACAAATCATGGGAGGATGGGGTGGTACCCGAGGACTGGAGGAGGGCAGATGTGATTCCCTTCACAAAAGTGGGAGCAAGGCAGAAGCAGGAAACTATAGACCTGTTAGTTTAACCTCAGTGATAGGAAAATGATGGAATCACTTCTAAAGGAAAGAATTGTCGAGTATCTAGAGGCCAGAGGGCACAGGACCCTAGGCAGCATGGATTCACAGTGGGAAGGTCATGCCAGACGAATCTGATAGATTTCTTTGACTGGGTGACCAAAAGTAGTAGATCAGGGAGGGCTGTGACATGGCCTACCTAGACTTTAGTGCATTTGACACAGTCCCTCACAAAAGATTAATATACAAGTTAGCCAGCCTGGGAGTGGGTCCCAAGATGACAGCCTGGGTAAAGAATTGGCTGGAGAATAGGACACAGAGAGTTATAGTAAATGGAGTCCACTCAGAAGAAAGGAGGGTTACTAGTGGGGTACTGCAGGGTTCAGTATTAGGACCGGTCCTCTTCAATGTCTTTATAAGCAACATTGCAGAAGGACTGGAAGGAAAAGTATGTCTCTTTGCAGATGACACTAAGATCTGCAACAGAGTTGATGCACAGGGTGGGGTGGAAAGGATGAGAAGGGACTTGGCAAGGTTAGAGGAATGGTCAAATGTATGGCAGCTTAGATTCAATGCTAAGAAGTGCAAGGTAATGCACCTGGGAAACAAAAACCCAGGGAAGAGTACAACGGGGGTGAGATACTAACAACAACAAGAATGGAAAGGACCTGGGGTAGTCATATCAGATGACCTAAAGATGGGAAAGCAATGTGAGAAGGCAGCAAGGAGGGCTGGGGATACTGGGATGCATAGGGAGAGGCATCACCAGTAGAAAACAGGGAGTTATTATCCTCTGTACAGACAGCTGGTGAGACCCCATCTGGAGTACTGTGCAGTTCTGGAGACCCAATCTCCGAAAGACATAGACAGGATGGAAGCTGTCCAGAGGAGGGCAACTAAAATGGTGCAGGGTCTGCACCGAAGTCATATGAAGAGAGACTTAAGGAGCTTAATATGTATAGCCTCGAGGAAAGGAGGGAGTAGGGGACATGATAGAAACTTTAAGTACCTCAAAGGAATCAACAAAGTCCAAGAGGTAGCATCTTTCAAAAAGAGGTGTGCAAGAACAAGAGGCACAATTTGAAGATAGAGGGGGTCGGCTCAGAGGTAATTTAAAGTATTTTTTTTCAGAGAGGGTTGTGGATGCATGGAACGCCTTCCGAGGAGGTTGTGGAGTCAAAATCAGTGGGGGAATTCAAGCATGCGTGGGATAGTCATAAGGCAATTCTGGGGGGTGGGGGTAGGAAGAAGTAGGCTGCTGGTTAACTAGGATCTGCAGCTTATCCAGTAGGTAGGGAAATGGGCAGACTGGGTGGGCCAAGCGGTCCTTATCTGCCATCAAATTCTATGTTTCTATGTTTCTATGTTATTTAAAATTGTCATATATTGATCTGCCTAATTTTCTGTGTCTTTATTGACCATTGTGTTAGGTCATATTCCAAGTCAATTGTCATAGCTATTGGAAAAAGGTTAGGCATATTTTCATGCGGAATTCTTATTTTTAATTTTAGTAAAGAAGACAATATCTACTAAGGCTAAGTCCAGTAGAGAGACACATGTCTTAGTTGGAAATGTATATTCACCCAATATGTCCTTCTTATTACAGCCATTTACTTTACATAAATTATATTTAACTATGCTATTTAATAATGAATTACTGTTTTTATCCTTCTTTTTATGCTTTGAATTCCTTATTGGGCTATATTGATAATATCCATATTCTTTGTTATTAGGGAATATATCTAATTCATTCATACTACCAACATGAGCATTCCAGTCTCCCATTATTATAACATGTCTATGCACCGGTTGATAACATAACTCATCCAACAATTGTTATAGTTCATTAGTTGTTTCTCAAATTCCATAATTTTCAGATCAGGTGGAAAATATACATTAATCCAAAATATACACTCTCCTTTTCGGTAATCAGATCTAGAGCCATCCAGTTTACAAAAGTTGATGAATTTGTCTTCTTTATAGACCATTTATTTTTTTGTATTAAGCAGAACAATCAATCTACCCTTATATCAACCTTTTATACTAGACTTTTTCCAAGCTAAAGCAAACTGACTATAACTTTGCAAGTTAATCTGGCAGTTAGAATCCAGCCATGTTTCTTGTAGAAAGATTATATCAAACAGTTTAACAGGGAATACCAGGAACCATCATGTTTTCCCATTTACCCCTGCAATATTCCAGGACAATATATCTAAGCCCTAAACCTTTCCTATGAGTTGCTTGATTGTTTTCTTTCTATTTCAGTTTGACAGTTCCAAAATAGAATCATCAGATTCTGATCTTAATGGCATTTGCGATAATAATTCAAATTGGTTATGCAATGATACATTTGTCACACATTTGCAATCATAATTTCTCTGTTTCCATATGGTTAGAATTCCTCAGAATCTTCCAACACTATACTACTGTTAATTCTTTCCCTTTTGTTTTCTTCCTCTAATTATTTTATCAAACTCAGGAGAACCTTTCATTTCATTTTCAATAACCTCTGTTTTTTGCAGATATCTAACAATAGTTTGTCATTGTTCATTCCCCATTTTCTGCCCATGTTGATATTGCTGTTTATTTACTTTAAGATGGCTACTGAAGTTCCTGGTTTTTGTATCGAGGTTAATTCTCATTTTTGCAACTTCATTTTTTGTTTTTAATATTTCCTGCCTGATCACCTGATTCCTAACAACCAGGTGCACATAGCCTTTATCAGACAGAGCTCTGTATTTATATGCTGAATCCAGATCCTCCCAAGATACTCTAGATTTTAAATGACTTTTAATGATATTGTAAACTGTTATCTTAAGCAGGAATGGTGTCTCCGTTCATGCCTTTGTTATACCCTAAAATATACAGGCCCAGATATTCAAAGGATTGCACATGGCGCAACACTGTTGCGCCATGCACAAACCACTGATGCACCCCAGTGCAATATTTAAAAGGGAAGAATGCGCCTGCACAAATCCTGATGCACCGGGTGCATCAGTAATGTATGCAGGCACAGGTGGAGGGGCGTGACCATGCATAAACTGCACAGCCCGATATTCAGCCCGGGCCATGCAGAGTTATGCAGGCACAACCCCTACCTGCGCCTGCACAAAGTTACGCTGAAAAAAAGGAACAAGTTGAGGGCCACCCACAGGTGAGTTGCTGCATTGCAGGGTACAACACAGCAGCTGCCACCTGTGGGTGGCCCTGGACTTGTTCCTGCCACTCCTGCATGCACCCCCCATGCCCTGATCGTGGCTGAAGTTTCACCCTGAGTAGCCTGATCGTGCATAACAGTATTCTTCCCCCATTAGCACGATCATGGCATAACTGAAACATCCCCCACCCCCATGCTGATCGCGGCATCTACTTCCCAAGTCCACATCGCTGGTGGTTCTAGTGGACCGTGAGTAGTCCGATTGTGTTTGCTCACCCTGGCCTGGTTTCGGTGATCGGTGGGGTTGACCACTCATTTGATGGGTTCACCATCTGCGCCCCCATCAGCCAGTGCGTAGTACCACCCACCTGCCGCTGTTGCCGCCGACCGATGCTTTCAGGCCGGACGCCTACTGGTTCAGGCATGACTATGGCATGTAGTTCTATAATTTCTCAAGTCGTTCCAGATATGTGAATGAATTCATTCATTCACATATCTGGACTGACTGTATGGTATAGGCGCAGCCTATACTGTCTAGTGTCAGTTCAGATGTGAATGAATTCATTCATTCACATATCTGGACCGACTTTGTATAGTATGGGCGGCAGCCCATATTGTTCAAGTTAGTTCAGATATGTGAATGAATTCATTCATTCACATATCTGACTGACTTTGGCGGTATGGTTGCACGCCATTGGCTCATGCTCTGAACCACTGGCATGCAGCCCTACCGAGCTGTCAGTCGGCGGCGTGGGGCAGCAGGCCGGTGGGGTGCTGCTGCCCGCTGGCTGATGGGGAGCGGGTGGTGGGGCTCTGTGGGCGGGTGGTGGGGGCCACTTAGATCACCAGGGATTTCGACGTGGGGGTGAGGATGCTGCTCATGATCGGGCTACTCATGATCCACTGGACCACCAGGGATATTGGACTTTGGGGGGGAGGTCAGATGCCCATGATCGGGCTACTCGGGGGTGGTGGGATGTTTCAGTTATGCCCGCAATCAGGCTAGTGGTGGGAAGAATACCGTTATGCCCACGATCAGGCTGCTGGGGGGAAAGCATACTGTTCTGCCTGTGATCGGGCTGCTCAGGGGGAGTATACTGTTCTGCCCGCGATCGGGCTGCTCGGGGGTAAGAATACTGTTCTGCCCATGATCGGGCTGCAGGAGGCATCGGTTCCCGATGGCTGCTGCCTGGCAGGGCGCCAGGCACAAGTTGTCTGGGATCGGCACACCTGCATGCTAATGGCATGCAAATGGGGCCGTAATCAGATGCAAATGGCCCCCCATGCGCCTTGCATAAATTATGGCCCCATTTGCATGTCACCCTTTGAATATCGCAGGTGCTGTGAATGGTGCAATGGAACTTGCACCACCGCATCTCAATTCTCCACTCTGACCACTTGCCCTGGTGCAGTGCCACTGTGCCATGCACAGTTGAGTGTGTGAGGGCGATATTCAAAGAAGTTGTGCCATAGTGCAACTCCATTGGACATGACTCTGGCCACACCCCTGTGCAACTATTTTGAGCGGTGCAGGGGCTTGCACCACAAAATGGCGCAGTTTGAATATGTGGGCCATAGTATGCATTTTTTCTTCCTGATCATATCTTTGCCCTTCTTTTTTCACCTCCATTCCTATCTTATTATACCTTTGGCTTTTCAAGCACTCCACTCTTACATCTACCACCTTTTTCTGCAGCTGTTCTTTATATAACATTGTCTGAATTCCCTTATCCTTTAATATGTCAAAAGAACCTTTATTTTTATGCTTTCCAACTTTTATTTGCTTTCTCTTACTCTGACTTTCAATTTCAAGTACCAACATTTCTTTATGTTCTTATCTGCTGTATCTGTTTTGATTTCTTTAAACTTTTCACACTTTCTTTTTATCATTACATTATTTACAACCTGTGAATTCCTCCAATTTTTCTTTTAGTCTTCTAGTTCTTTTCATTATTGCCCCTATAGATAAAATTGTACAAACAAGAGCTATTTTTATTTTTTATTTTTATTTATGCATTTTGCAAGCAAAACTTACATGATACAATACACAGAGGATAACAGCATGTATATCTTACAAATGTATCTTCGCTAAACAAGGATCAATATAAGACACACCCTCATTAGATACAACATGGGGGGAATACCATTATAATATATTACAAAATGTATCTCTATCACTTACAGCCCAAGAAGGACAAAGGGGAATCATATATAAGATATATTCAGAGAATTAGCCTTTTACTAAAATGACATTAAAGTTGAAAGATTCCCCCAGAGTGTACAAAATATGTAAACATTCAAACAATTCTCCAAACTCCCAGTAAAAATCAATATCAAAAGTAATGATCAGTATAAGAGCAACAAGTCTGGATATTTTTTTTATTGTTATTTAACCAGGAGTAGCACACTAAGCTGAAAGCTTGTTTACAGTGTGACCTGGGAGCACTGGGAATTTAAGTGACTTGCTCAGGTCACACAGTATGCAAGTGGGGGGATATAGGTCATGCACAGTCATTACTGTACTAATAATATTAATCAATCAATCAATCAAAATCTGTATTTATCCAGGTGGGCACCATTGAGCAAGGCTCATTTGCAAAGCGGACCTGGTCATGAATACATCAAAGTACAGTACAGAAGCAGGTATACAAAAAGCAATAATATACAAGGAAGAAAAAGTATATAAAGTGTATACAGTACAGTACAAGGTTGAAATAAATAAAAAAACAGCATTATTTTACAATTGAAGAAGTCAGCAGATGTACAATTAACCATAGGCATACAGGGGTTATAAGCAGAGATCTTTTGAGTGAGGCAGCCGGCAACTACACATATAGTGGAAAGAGGCCATGTATGGGGTGGCAGGTTAGAGAGGTAAAGAAGAGGAGGGATATATTACTGATGACTGGGGGAAAAATTGAGCTAAAACCACAGAAAGTGATGATGGCTGTCATGTACTTGCTTATTATGATAATGACGGAGGAGGGGTAGATAATTGGGACACTGCTATGGATTGGGTGGGACTTTAGCCAGGCTGGAGTGGACAGGGAAGGGGATAGCAGGAAGAGTTAATAGGAAAGAGTAGAGCTGGGGTAGAAACATGGCAAGCGTCAGGATGGAAAGGGGGAGTTGTGGAATTAGTGGGCTACGGTGAGAGAAACATTTGCAAAGTGCCCTTCATGTAGCAATCATAGAGTGCCTTGAAGATATTCAGGCTAACAGGGCAGCTCAGCTTCAAGTTCCTTTGTAAACTGTTCCAAAATGTGGGTAAAGTGAAGCTTAGAGCAGCTTTGCTGAAACGAGTTTTGACCCTTGGAACTTGGAGGGCAATTAGGGAATAGCTCCTTAGAGCGTAGGTACCTAACACACTCCGGGGAATACAATCTGAGACATATGAGGGGAGCTTGTTGGTCACCGCTCTGAAGGCCCATAGGTGGCATTTCTATTCCTTCTATAGTGAAGGGAAGTCCAGCCTAATGAAGAGTACAGGAGCAGTGGTGTGGAAAGTGGAAGGCCAGTAATGAACCTGATAGCTCTGTGGTAGAGGGTGTCCAACTTAGCCAGTGTAGAGGCAGTGCAGTGGCTATAGAACAGGTCCGCGTAATCTATTAAAGATAGGAAGGTAGCTTGAATCAGTTGAATCTTGGCCTCCTTTGTGAGCAGGTGTTTAATTCAGTAGCATAGTCCTAATCTTTGCCTTAGTGTCTTCTGCAGTTCTTCGAGATGGTCGACATAAGAAAAGTTTATGATCTAGCCAAACTCCTAGATATTTGTATTTAGCTACATAGTCTAGTGTTTCTCCAAGAACAGTGGTAATTTTTGGGATAGCTCCCCCCCCAGCAGGAATTGCCACATGCAAGGAAGTGGAGAAGAGCATGGCTTTTGTCTTTTTTGCATTGAGCAAAAGCTTATAGACCAGACAAGTAATGTAGAGAAAATCATATCTCTGAAAGGACTGGGAGAGTGCAATATTTAAGAAACTGTTTAACGCCCATGTTTGCCTGCACAGAGCAAGCTCACTGTAATAATTAAAGTCTTAACGCCAGTTCACAATAATAAAAGGTCACAACAGAAACAAAGCAGCCACTCGGCACCATGTGTATGGGCAGACCTCCTTAAACTCTTGTGCTGCTCATATTTAAATCAATAACTAAAGTCACTATCTCAAAAATAATAGAAATTAGCAGCAAGATAGCCATAAATGACAATAAAATTAAATCAAGTCCAACGGTCTGCACCTATCGTCCATACAGAAACATACAGTACTTGCATGACTCTCTCAGCCTTCATCTAACACATTTCCAGCTTCCTCCCCTTTGGTCATCTCCTGCTCAATATGGTGTACAAACTTATCCACCTCCTTAGGATCATTAAATACTGTAAGTATTGATGACCATTCCACACCATACAGAGTTTAGTGGGAAGTAATAACTGGTGTTGCACTTTCAATTGTTGCAGATGGCCCCTTGTCTCATCAAATGCCTGTCTGCATTGATGAGTACTGCAGGACAGATCTGGAAAAGCATCAGAGTTGCATCCCCATATTTCAAATTTCTATGTCTTCTAGCTATTGCCAACACTTGGTCCCAGTCCCCAAATTCCAAAAAAACAATCATGAGAGTTTGAAGAGCAGTACAGTCCAGAGCCACTCTCTGAGGAGTAACATGGTAAGCCTTTTCCATAGATACTGGGGGATCAGCTTCAGTTAAACCTAATATCGCTTGCAAAAATGTACGAGCAAAGGTAAGGCAATCCTCTCCCTCCACTTCCTTGGCACCAACCCCACTACCCATAGATTCTGCTCTCTGGCCTGGTTCTCAACTGTCTCCAGATGCAGTCTTAATAAGGCATTCTCTTTAATTAGATTAGCTGTTGAATCCATGGTCTTAATAACTGATGCCTCCAAACACTGGACCGTCTTTTCACAGTGGCCCTTCCAGGTTTCCAGAGTGGTCACTCTCAGGGTAATTGCATCAAATTTCTTATCCAGATCTTGCACTGTTTTAACTAGTTGATGCAGAGTGGCACTAATAGAGCACTCTCTGCAGGTTACCAGAGCCTGAGACCCCACCAACTTGTGCAGGCTGCTCCTCCTGCTGTGTCTTCTTAGGTGCAAAAAAGTCTGCCATCCAAAAATGAGCCCCTGTTTTCAACAATATGCTAAATATATGATACAGTAATCAATAAAAATTAACAACCTCAAAAAACAAAAGCTTACACCAACAGGTCCATAGATTAGGGCTCATAGTAGGGACTCTAGTAAAAGTCTACCAATACCCAGAACTCTTCCAGAAATCAGTAACTAGAAAATACTATAGCAGCTATAAGGAGCTTCCAATTAGTTCTGGTCTTCACTTGTCCAACAAACAAAAACACTTGTTGCCCCAAGCATATAGGGTATGGATTTGATAGGCTAAAAACAAATCAGGACAAGAAAGATCTTTAGCAAAAAGTAAAATATGAGTCATCAATTGCAGCAGTAAAAACAAAACTTACGAAAACAAAGCTGTACTCTGCTCAATTGTCTCGTGTGTCCTTATTAGTGGGTTGCAAAATGGCTGCCACTATCTCAGAATGCTCGATGCATGTGTTATAAGCTGTATCAACCAAATCATGTGGATGTGTACAGCGTGAATTTCAAAATCACAATATTAACAATTTATATAAAACATTAAAAAATACAAATAAGAATAAAAACTCCTATTTAAAATCACAGGTAAAGAGAAAAGAATAACAATATGCAGAAAACTGTAGCCAATTTAACATCAATTACAGCACTGTGTAAAACCAGCAATCATGTATAGAAGTTTGGTTCAGTTCTGGAATGCAAAATGTGAAATGCAAAATTCAAGAGGTCCTTAGTTCCTAGACTTACTCTTTTTTTTCTAATTAACTCTGAGTCCTTTCTTTTTTCTATTCACTCCTCGTTCACTAACTCCTTACTCCTTTGTTCTCTGTTCTGCTTCTGCTTGTATTTCATACTTACACTATGCACTTCCCTCAACTCCCAACTCCTGACTCCCAAGTTTTGTTGCTTTAGATCCTCTACCCTCGTAGTCTCATTCTTTCATCTCCATCTTCTTCTACCTCGCTTCTCGACTCGGTTCAACTCCACTCCACTCTCCTGTCTTCCACTCCTGGCTGCTCCAAAACAGCAGGCTTCAGTTCCCCATGTGACTCCCTTGCTCCTCCTTCCCAAGGAGTGGGTTCCTCCACCGCAGACTTCTGCAACCTATGGAAAGACAAGCGAGAACCAGCAGATGGATGCCAATCAGCAAGTGGCACAAGATGTAATGAAAAGAATTTGGAACTTCTTACAAAGAATACAGTGCAATACACTTTATCCAAAATTCAGGCACTGGTGGTTTACCTTTACTAGGTAAGAGTATCACTTTTCCAAAATCCTGCTATGCTCCTGTAGCAACAGCATGCAGCCACTGTTCTCTCTCTCTCTCTCTCTCTCTGTCTCTCTCACTGGGGCAGGTCTCAAGATTAAAAAAACTGAAGTTTCTTCCAAAAGGAAATATAGTTTACTACTGCCATGATCCCCACCTCTGTTTGTGGGGAAAAAGTGAAAAACATGAAAAGAGTATGCCTCTCAGCCCAAATCAGCCTGAATATTCAATGCCAGAATAGAAAAGAGGTATACAAGCAGACACGTGTCTAGCACTAGCGCATGTGCACTCTCGAAACTACGCACATGTGTGATGTGATAATGCTGTTCTTGATGAAGGCATGCTGGGGGCATATGCACAACTCAGGTGCATGAACAGTGTGCTGAGGCGTAGAAGCCCCTTGAAGAAAAGAGAGTGTGCCCAATGGACCCTGTATGGCATAAAAATAGTGGAAAGTTGCATGGCTTAATGAACTCAGAAAAAATGCCAAACCACCTGAAGGGTGAAAAAATGCACCACTAATCTGCTAAAAGACTCTGAGAAAACTCAGAGTCAAAAGCACTCTCTCAGAAACCTTTTTTTGTACTGCTGAGGAGAATTAAGGGAACTACTCTTGTAAGGCAAGAGGGCCAAATAAAAGGGGAAATGTCCCTTCAAGGAGTACCAAACAAGCACCTGTCAGGCAAACACAACAAAGAAAGACCCAAAAAACTGAGGAGGGGGATGAACTGACACTTACAGATGGAGAGGAACCCCCAAGAATTCCCTAGACTAAAACCCTGCAATGAAAAAACAGATACTTACCCACGGCAACTTTTTTTTATTTATAAAGAAATTGGAGACCTGTTGACAATACACACCACTAAAGTATGTGCATATATTTAGTCCAAGCACAGGCAATGGAAATGGAACAGCAGGTTAGCCAATTTGAAAGTCACAGCTTAACAGGCACCAATTTAATTTAAGGGTGCTCCTGGTAACCAGGTAGCCCCAACCTGCTATGTAGAATTGCAGCCCCAGAAAACTAGAAGCTGATTTTCCTTCAAGAAGCTTTTCAGTTGTTTCCTCTGATGGCACAACAAAGTCAGTTGATTTGTGTGTTTTTTGCTAAGTATGATATTTTTCCACATTTAGGGCACTGCATGGACAATAGTGAATGGAGAATTGCTGCTGTCCAGAATGCTCATGTGCCCAACATTCTAGACTGACAGCCTTTGGGATGTGACATTTCCCATAGTAGGGATGTACAATACCATTTGAAATGACTACCCATTGACAATGTGGAGCACTACAGAAATGCATGAAAAGCCATTAAATGAGGACTGGCCCACCGGTGCAGCAGAGTTGGATTTCAGCTTGTGACGCTGACAACCCTGGTTTGGGAATAGATCTGGGAGTCAGAAGGTTGGCTGGGGAGAAGGCTTGAGCATCTGAAGACTGCTTACCTTCTACTGGAAGAGAGGGGTTAGAACCTTGGGTTTGCTGGATGCTGGCTTAGGCTTTGATGTCATGTGGCACTTCATGCCCAGAACAGAAAATGTAAAATGGCCTCAGCCTGACTGGATGATGGCCACTCTTCCTCCCACCACGCTAGTTCCAGGAGTGCACTTCCTCTTCTGCCTCCCACATATGTTCCTGCCTCAGGGACACTGTATCCCCAAATTCTCCTCCCTTCCATCGCTGGGAGGGGCCCTCCCAGTAGGGATAGACCTGGGACCCTTGAGGTGTGGAGCACGTGGGACCGTGACCGGCAGAAGGGATGCAGCAGAGGTGAAATGGCAGGCACAGGGAGCTATGCGGGTCTGAAGCAGTGGCAAGGCTGGGACCCAGGGGAGCATTAAAAAAAAGCCATTAAATGGACTTACCTTGTTTTCAGTCAGTTCTTAATCAGGTGTGGTAGGAACAGCATCACTGAGAGGATTACTTTTTGGGACCCTAGTGAGGTAACTGAGGAAGTGGGGATATGGGGTATTGGGTGCTGAGAGGGTGGACAGGGTGGGGTTGGAAAAGCCAGAAGGCATTGTTGTACTGTTTCCTTTTTCTTGTTAAAAAGGAAAATGATGATAGACAGTTTCCTTTATTTCAGGGACTTGTCACTGTGGACTGACACTCCAGTTTGTCTGTGGTCTTTGGTGGCAGCAGGGATTGGGCACCCTGGTGTCACACAGTATGGGAGGGGTGAGAGTTTGTGTTGTTTGATGGCCCCCGGGGTGGGGAAGCCCGATGTCATGGAGTGTAACTGGAGGGTGTTGTTTGGCAGCACAAGGAATTATGTACCTTTGTGTTGTGGAGTGTGGTGTGTTGTTTAACAGCAAAGGGGGTTGGGCGCTCCAATTTTGGACTATGATGGGGGAGTGGCTGCTGCTTGTTTGTGGGGAGGAGGTGACAGGTAGTTGGGGGGTGAAAGAGAAGACACTGCTCCCCACCTTATACCGGAATCGTGAATGTATCCCCTTGCCAGCCCTTAGAGACATTCTTCTCAAAAGGATCCTTCCAACTTTTGACTATGGTGATATAGACTACAGTGCCACCCCAAAATGACCCTAGCCAGACTGGACACCTCTTCTATTCCTTCTGCCACTTTGCTGTTAACATCCCACCCTGCACTCACCACTGCTTTCTATATCACTCCCTGGTCCTACCTCTCTAAGTGACCATCACTTGCTACACTGCAACAACTTCATTAGCAAGTTTTGGTTCAGAGTGCTCCCCCTACTTCCTGTCCTTCATCTCCTCCCCCCTCCTCTGCCCACTCCTTAAGGACTAGCAATGCCTGTACCTTTGCTGTTCCTTACAGGTCCTCTTCTGCTGGTCAGGCTTTCTTCTCCCACGGCTTCCCTAAACTATGGAACTCGGTCTACCTATCAGCATTTCAAATGTTCCCTTATCCCACTCTCCAGCCTACCTATGGTAGACTTACTATTTAGCCATTATTTAATAGTTTAGTACATCAGAGTGTATTCAAATCTAAGGTGGGGGTGCAGGAAGAGGCGTACTCAGGTGGATAGGACTCCAGAGCTAGGCAGGAGCTGCTGACTCCCAATAATAAAATTGCACAGTTCACAAACAGCTGGGCACTCAAGGTGAAAAGTGTTGATATACTACCACAGAAAGAAGTCCACAGAAGGTGGAATTAGTTCTAAAGTTTTATTGCTGTGGTACAAATCAACAAAAGCAAATGTGAAGGTAGGCAACTGCAGCCAAAAGAAACCCCAGTGCTTTGAGCAAAGTGTTTGTCAGGAGACTCTTTTAACCTCAAATGCCTGGCTGTTTGTGGCCTGTGTATTCAAATCTACCCTGGACTCTCCTTTCAAACCCTGATTTTCTAACATATGTTTTTTCCCCTGGGGATAAATTAAATAGTTGTATAAGAACCTTGTACCCATGTGGCTAGAAGCCTAAGCTCATCCAACATTAATCAACACTCTGCTACAGAGAAGCCCAGTAAAGCGTATTATGTGAAAACCTTGTCTATCCAAGAGGGAAAAGGGAAGGCCCTGAGATAAGAGAGATTACTGACCCAATATCTCAGTGTCTAGTCTGTGAGAGAGAGACCCATCATCTTTTGGAGCATATACAAAGCATACATTTCAATGGCTGCTACTGTATAAGAATTTGTCTGATGGCTGACCCAGTGGCACTAAGGGTTGAGGCGTTGGGTGCCACACCTCGCTCCATGCTGGCAACCCAGGTTCGGGAACAGATTCAGGCCACCAGAGGTTGGCAGGGGATGAGTGGGATTAGCATCCAAGTGACTGCTCTCCCTCTCTGGGTGGGGGTCCTAGTTGTTGGTGCACTTTTGGCCCCTAGCGGAGGCTGGGGGTGGTGCACTGGCAATCAGCAGTGGGCGCTGAGTTGGGCACGGGTGCTGGGAGGGAGCACATGCAGATGCATGCATGCTCCTTCCCTTGGCACCACTGCATGCCCCACTTCTGTAGGCAGAAAAGGAAAAATGGTGACCGTCACAGTGGTTTGATGGCTGTCCTACAGGGCTCTTGTCTGGGAGGCATCACGAACACTGGATCCGGACTTGGTAGAGATTAGATGGTCCTCCACCACCCAGCCATGGGGGGCAAGCAGTGGGGTAAAAGACGATGGTGTCTAAGAAGCCAGGAGGTACTGGATGGTGGCTGGAGGATCAGGATGAGAAGACCCAGGCAGACTGGGAGCCAGGTAGGGGAAAAAAGGATTAGCAAAAAATAAATAAATAAATAATTTGTCTGATGACCCTTGGAAACCTTTGGTGAAGAAGTACTTGACGTTATTTCACACTTCTGGCACTTAACTCTTGACTTTTAAACTTTTGGGAACATTAGACAGTAAAGCAAGCTCAAGGGTTTACCAGAAAAGCTCCAGTGAGTATCCTTATTGTATTTAATTCTCCATTACTTTTTATCTTTTTTCTCTTATTTAAACTGTATGACTTTCTGATTTTGTTTGATGTTTAGCCTATCAGAAAATCTTTAAAGTCTCGAGCTGATTCTGTCTTATCCTACATGTACTTAAACACAGTAGGAATATGAGAGGAGACAGTCTCCCCTGTCTCTGTAATTCACTACCTTTTCATAGTCTGAGTTTTGAGTAACACTAATCAATCATTTTGACACACTGATTGCACTTTACTGCCACTGACTGCTTAAGATTAATACTCAGTGGTAGCATGTGGGTTAAATTGATCCAATTTTATTTTCATTCACCATGGGCCTCAAGGTAACAAAAGTAGGGCTAATGATATGAAAAACTATACAAAACAGAAAGTTAACAAGTCTGTGTCTAAACTTGTATTCAAAAGTGCTATGACACTGCGAGGTAGTCAGAACAAGAGTCTCATCCAACAAATCTGTCTACAGTTTGTTTGGGGAGGGGGGCTTCCATGATCAGTGACCAGAACTCCCTAGCCTTGTACTGTACCTATGAACCAGGTACTGATAACGCAACTTTCCCAGATCTTGAGTCAAAGACGTACTGAATCTGAATGTCATTTTCCTAGTAGAAGCTGTTTTTTTAAATACTAGTTCAATTTCTGTTATTAAGTTATTCTAGCTATACAGGCATTTGGTTATCCCAGTGGTTGTTTCTGATTTAGATGCTGCTGGTAAGGACTTTTATAGAACTATGTGATGCAGTTTAAGTCCTTGCTCTGCTCTTCTAATGTTGGCACAATGTATCTGGTTCCACTGCAGAATTCTGTGGTTGTACAGGACATAAACTACATCATACAGTTCTAAAATGGTACCACCAGAGTGTCATTCGAAATGTACACTGTGGTTACTGAAAGGCCTTTATAGATGGAGCAATAATAGAGTTTGAACCAGTACTTTAAAAAAGCTTCTATTGGAAAAACTGACTTACAGGTTCAGTGCAGTTCTTCTTTAATATCACTGTCTCTAGTACCCCCAGAAACTAAATTCAAAGACCAAGCTAAGTGGTCATACTTAGGTGCTCACTACCCTTAGCCTTTAGGTCCTCTCTGTGGTCCCTCACAGTCCTTAACACAATTCATCTGTACACTGTGAGGATAATACTATACCATATGTCTTACCAAGTGCCTCCCAGCTCTGATACGGTATTATTGTCCCCAAAGTGTCAAACTATGTGAGTATGTCTGTATACTGGTTCCTGGCTACCTTCTACAACCTACTGCATTTAGAAAAAATTGAATACTTATTTGGCAATTGCACATTTGATGGCAAATCAACCCCACAGAATCTGGCTTCCAAAAGGATTTCTCAACTCCTGTGAATTTCCAACCCACTTCAGACAGTGCTGGTTGTATTCAAACATATTTAGTTAAACCACAGGATATGAGATATACCTGCTAGTGTTAAAACCATGAATTTAAGAAATGCAAGGAATACCAGTGATTTATCGATGCTGCAATTAAGACTATAATGCCTTAATGCTGAAATTCAGGCAATACTTTTGAGGCTTTAGACATTGTGGTATAGTTGCATTTGAGATGGATGGTCAAATATGCAGTGCAAAATGTATTTATTTATTTATTTGCTGTTGGTAACCTGGTAAGTGCACTAGACAGGACTTCCTATTTTCAGGCACGACACGGGAGATTACAGTTCAAACAAGTTATAAACAATAGTAAACAGAGGAGCTGATACAATACAGTACATGAAGAGATCAACAACCTTACATGACACTAGAATTACTTAACAAGAAAGTGATGGCATACATAGGATAAGCATTACAGTACAAAAGAAATAAAAATAACTTGCAGAGATCAGTAACATAAGTGCATAACAGCAGTGCTGGTGGCATAGGATGAAGGTATGGGACAGGAAGGGGATAGTAGTGCAGCAGCAAGTAAAGAGGTATGTTCCATGAACTAGAGCAAGTAAAGAGGTGTAATACATGAACTAGAGCAAGTAAAGAGGTGTAATACATGAACTAAAGACATTTACATGTGTCTAGGGAGGTGAGGTAATTAAAGAGTGCATGCTTGAAGGCAGGGTGAGAACTAGAGCTTCTCAGGGAAAAAGGAAGGGAAATTAAAATGTTGCAGCCAGAATTTGGGCTAAATTATAGATTCAGCTTCAGAGTTTCTCCTTTCATGTACTTGAACCATCACATCAGCACCTCCCCAGACCCCCAGACTAAAATGTAACTATCACTCACTTTGATCCTAAGGTTGGCTATTTTAACAGATACCTTTAATGACAATGGATTTTTCTTGTCTTGTTTTTTTTTTTTTTTTGCAAATGTGAACTAATGGTCCAGACTAAAATCTAACTTCCCTTTGATCTTATAAGGCAAGCTCCTCAACAGACACGTTCCAATGACAATTAAATTGTTCCTGCCTGTATGTTTGGAATGTGAATTGACTGTAATGCTTTGATGTGTAAACTGGCTACTCCATGTCTCGAATCCACATCCAATCTCTATATCTACCATGCTTTTCAGCTCTGTTTCACTGACCTAACCTGAAGAAAAGAGTATTATCTCTCAAAAGCTAGTCTCAGAAATAATTTTGTTAGTCTGATAAAAGGTATCACCTGCAACATATTAGTTTTTTTTCCTTTACATGATAATCATAAAATTAGTATGCAATGTTTCACTGCTAACATATCTCACAAAATAATTCTTAGAAATTTTTTTTTATTCTTTTGGTAACTGAATAAGGCTCACTAGGCACAAGTGCCAATTTTCAAGGGCAACCTGGGAGCACTGGGGTGGCTAAGTGACTTGCTCATAGTCACACATTATGCAAGTGGTGGTTGTGGGAATCAAACCCATGTCTGTTGGATGTACCATGCTCATTCATAGCTCACTAACCTCTAGGCTATACTGCCAGCCTCAGTTGTAATATGGAGTGGAATAGTTTCCACATTACCTTAATAGTTCCACGATGTATGCACTTCCTTTTCTGCTTTCTTTAAACATTTTTTCCAAAAATCTGTGTGCATAAACAAATATTAAATTATGCTCCTAAATACCAATATGGACACTGCAAATTCACTAAAACATGTTATTAAAACTTGTTAATGGCCACACAATTGTCTACAAAATGGGTTTATTTTTAAATGCTGTATCAAAACCTTCACCAGACATGAACAGAAATAATTATCTGACCCAAGTTTGCTAGGAAGTCACTATGTTACCATGCTGCTGTATATGCTATCACAAAAGAAAAACATGTTCATTATACCAATCTTTAAACATGAAAAAAAAAATATATACAGACAGTTAACCTAATTCACTTCATTCCTTCTTAAATTCTGTGACCATTTTAGCCCCTACCACCACCTCTGGTAGGATATTAGAGGCATACATCACCCTCTACATGAAACAATATTTCTCATGCTTCCCCTGAGCCTTCCCCACTCTAACATCCCTTTGTGACTTGGAGCATCCTTTAGTTTGGAAGATGCTTCCTTCCTGTACTCTGTTTATACTGGTGATGTATTGGTATGTCTCTCCCCTTTCCTCCAGGGAATACATATTTAACTCCTTTAGTCTTTCCTCATAGGTTTTATCCCACAGAACCTGTACCATTTTAGTTGTCCTCCACTGCACCGCCTCCACTCCATCTGCGTTCTTTCTCAGATGGGGCCTCCAGAACTGGATGCAGGATTTCAGGTGCAGTCTGTCACATGTGTCTTATACAAGGGCAAGATAACTTCCCTCTTTATACTCCTGATACCCTTCTCCATGCATCTAAGCATCTGGATAGCCTTTCTAGCTGCCATATCACACTGCCTAGTTTGTCTTAGGTCATCCAAGATGATAACTCCCAGGTCCCTTACCTGTTTTGTGACTGTCAGTACCTCCCCACCTAGTTTGTACTTTTCCCCTGGGTTCTTGTGCCCTATGTGCATGATCCTGCACATCTTTGCATTGAATACCAGCTGCCATTCTTCAGACCATTTCTCCAGTTTTTAAGATCTTCCTTCATTCTTTCAACACCCCTGGTGTGTCCCCCTATTGAATACCCTTCTATCATCTGCCCAGAGGCATACCTTCCCTCCAGTTCCTCAGCATTGTCCCCAATAAAGACATTGCAGAGGCCATCCCAACACCACACCTCGACACCCTGCTTATCACCTCTCCCTCTCCAGAATACTCCCTATTTACAACAATCCTTTCACTCCTGTCATTCAGCCAGCTTTCCACCCACAGAACTATTTTAGGATTTAGGGACAGGAGGGGTAAAAAGGGGAAGCATACAGATAGGAGGGGTAAAAGCAAGATGGGAGGTAACATAACTTGTAATGTCATGTGCACAAATGCCCACAGCCTGGGAAATAAAATCTTGGACCTAGTGGCCATAATGGCAGTGGCAAATCTGGACATTGTCGCTATCACTGAAACATGGTGCATGGGAACCATTACTGGGACATGGCTATATCAGGGTATATGCTATTCCAAAAGATAGGGTGAGAAAGAATGGAGGAAGAGTGGCTATCTACATTAGGAAGGAATTCAGGCTACTGAGGTTCAAGGAATGCAGAAAGGGCAGAGGCACTATGGGTCATCCTCGAAATGGGAAATGGCACTGACATTCATACTGGGAGACCCTATAGATCACCTGCACAAGGGAAGAGATTGACAGGGTACTGATGGAAGCCATCCACAAAATGGTAGCTAAAAGGGAAGTACTGCTGGTAGGAGACTTTAATTTGCTGGATGTCAATTGGAGCACTCATGCTGCAGCCACTGCAAGGAGCAGAGACATCCTAGATGCCCTGCAGGGGGTGAGCATCAGACAACTTGTGGTAGAGCCCACAAGGGAAGGAGTGATATTGGACTTGGTGTTTGCCAACAGGGACAGAGTCACAGATGTAGTAGTGGGTAACCACCTGGGGTCCAGCTATCACTGTATAGTGTGGTACAATGTGAGGACAGTAGAGGAGTCAAACCACACAAAAGCAAAGGTCCTGGATTTGAAAGTTGAGGGGTTGTCTCAAGACAGCATTGGTAGGAAAGGAGGTAAGAAGGGGTGTACAGGAACAGTGGGCAAATCTTAAAGGGTCCATAGCAGAAGCAACAAGCCTTTGTGTTAGGCAAGTAAGTAAAGCAAAGTGAAAGGAAAAAAAACACCATGGTTCTCTAAAGAAGTGGCCAGAAAGGTGAGAGAAAAAAGGTTAGTTTCAAGAAGTACAAGGAAACACAGAGGGAGGAAGACAAGGGACTGCATCTTGAAAAACTAAGAGAGGCAAGGAAAGCAGTCAGGGGTGCAAAGGCACAAACAGAGGAAAGAATAGTGCAGGCAATAAACAGATGGGGATAAGACCTTTTTTAGGTATATCAGTGAAGAAAAAAGTCCAGAGAAGGGATTGTGAGACTGAAAGTGGAAGGAGGGGAGAGTGCGTAAGGGGACCCAGAAAAGGCAGAAATCCTGAACAAATATTTTTGTTCAGTATTTACAGAAGACAAGGAAAGGTGACCGCAGCTAGGGGATAGAAACACCAAGGAAAGGTGATGGACACCATTCCATTTATAAAGAGAGAGTCATAAAGGAGCTAGCAAAACTGAAAGTAGACAAGGCAAGTGTGGCCAGAGGAATACACCCCAGAATACTAAAAGAACTCAGAAGGGAGCTGGCAGCACCTCTGACAGCTCTGTTCAACAAATCAATGGAAACAGGTGTAGTTACAGAAGACTGGAGGAGGACAAATGTAGTCCCATTCCACAAACGTGGGAGCAGGGAGGAGGCTGGCAACTTCAAGCCAGTCAGCCTGACCTTGGTTATGGGGAAACTGACAGAGTCATTACTGAAAGAAAAAACTGTGACATATCTAGAGGACTGCAGGATATAGGATCCAAGGCAGCATGGGTTCACACAGGAAGGTCTTGTCAAACAAATCTGATAGATTTCTTTGACTGGGTGACCAGGCAAGTTGATCAGAGAGGGCAGTGGATGTGGACTACCTGGATTTCAGCAAGGCCTTCGACACTGTCACGCATAGGAACTTGTAACCAGATTGGGTAGCCTGGAAGTGGGACCAAGGCAGTAATATGGGTCCAAAATTCATTGAGTGTAAGGACATGAGGGTGGTGGTGAATGGAGCTCAATCTGAGGATGGGGGTGACCAGCAGGGTGTCACAAGGATTGGTATTGGGACCAGTCCCTGAATGACTTCATAAGCAACATTGCAGAGGGGCCGAAGGAAGGTATGCCTCTTTGCAGATGACACTAAGTGCAACAATATGGTAAACCCTCATCCATTTTATATTGAAAAAGTATTTATACTCTCTTCTGAATCCTTGTAGCTGTTTTAGTTGATAATATTTACTGTATGTGTCTGATTTTATGAATTGTTTTGAATATTATGTATGTAACAGCTTCTATTGTGCTGATAAGGTCACCATTGTAAATGAGCTTATGCTCAATGGTCTTACCCATGAATAAAAACAAAAACAAAAACAACAGGACAGCACCATTTTGCTGACTTGCTCCTGGCAGACATGGGGAGAGAGACAGTGCTTGCTGCTATATAGTGGACCAGGTTTAGGGTGGAGTTTGGAGTGGTTGGTGTTGGTGTGCAAGAGAAGTCTAGCCTGCTGTCCAACCATGCAGTGAGGTACTTGAAGGTGAAAACTACTTCAAGTAGAGATCCATCCAAGGTGGTAAAATGAGGAGGGGGAAGGGTTACCTGGCCATGTTCTGGCTGGTGTCAAAGATTATGGACACAGTTTTTATAGTGTTGACTTGGAGTTGGTTGACTTGGAACCAAACAAAGACATTGTGGAAGTCACACTGAAATGCAATTTGCAAGGCCTGAGCCAAGGGACCAGAAGTGAGAGGACCATGACATCTGCATACATGTAGATATCTGAATTGGTACACACAGAGCGGAGGTCATTTAAAAGACAAAGGGATAGGATCAAAACCAGTCAACAGCAGAAGCAGAGAGGCCAGCAGAGTTCAGCTTATCTGGGAGGGCACCAAGTCAAAGACCTTAGCCAGGTCGATGAAGATTGCATCAGTGACTCATAGCACAGAGAAGGCTATGGAAAGGTGTTTATAAAGCCAAACTGGAAGAGAAAGAGGAAACTGGAGGAGCAGAGGAAGTCAGCAATCCAGGAGTAAACTAGCTTCTCTTGCAGCTTGGTGAGAGTGGGGAGAAGGGAGATGGGACGGAAGCTGCCAGTAGAGGTGGGGATCGCCCCCTTTGAGGAGGAGGAGAACCTTTGTGAACTTTCAAGACTAAGGGACAGCACAGATGGAGAAACAGATTGAGAAGGTGGGAAAGGGGAGAGGCAAGGGCAGGGGCAGAGAGATGAAGCAGCTTAAGGACCAATCTGTCAGGGCTGGATTGGACTGTTGAGGGAGAATAGAGCATGCAAGGTCTCCTGGGAAGTTACAAGAGAGAAGTGAAACCCCTGAGACAGGTGAAACAGAGGGGAGGAGGGCTGAAGATGGGGCTGGGGAGCTGCTATGATAATAGGAAGGAAAGGAGGGAGAGCACAGGTAGCAAAAAAAATTGTTAAAGTGATCAGCAACCAAGGAAGGATCAGAGACAAGTTAACATTCATCAGCAGGACCAGGAAGCACTGGGTAGAGCAGTTGAACAGGAGTGAATAACCTTCCAGAACTTTGCAGGAGTTGAGATTATTCTGAGGCCAGTTTTAAAACAATTTGACTTTGTAGCTGAGATGACCTGGGAATTGAGATTATTCTGGAAGCTGGTTTTAAAATAATCTGATTTTGCAGCTCAGATGGCCTTAGTACAGGAGTTTCTGAGCTTCCTGTAGAAAAGGATATCGGGAGGAACTGGGATAATTTGAAGCAGGCAGAGGTATAACATAGGGACTAACACAGATCTATGAGGTCTGGGGTAATCAAGGGGTAGTGGGAGCCCTTGACCTTGCATTTTCTAAGGAGGCTATGTTTATCCCAAACATATAGGAATTTAGAGTAGAACAAGGAGGGGGCCACATCAATATCAGAGGCAGAGAGGATGGGAGACTAATCAGTGCCTACAGGGTCACTGAGGATGGAGTTGATGTAAAGTTACCAGAGAGACTGGAACCATGTATATTTGGGAGGGGCAGGAGGTAGGCAGGCATACTTTTCCGATGCAAAATGTCATACAATGATCACTGAAAGTGTCCAGCAAGATATCAGCTGTGGCCATACAATGAGGGTGTTAGGAAAGAACCCATTCCAGAATGGCGTAGTTGGAGGAGTGAGGAATGAGTCATGTGGGTTTTGTGATAAACTGGGTGAGGTTAAGTGACTCTGTCCTGTGGGAAGTCAGCCTTGAGGCAGGTGCGAGGCAATTGATGTTGAGGTCCCCTAGAAGAATGAGTTCACCAGAGGAGGAGAGGCCCTCTTCAATGTTTTCATAAGTGAAATTGCAGATGAACTGGAAGGGAGGGTAAGTCTTTTTGCAGATGATACTAAAATTTGTAATAGGAAGAGCAATAAGGAAAGGGTGAAAAGAATACACAGGGATCGTGGCAAACTCCATGAGTGGTCAAGAGCATGGCAGTTGGGTTTCAGTGCCAAAAACTGCAAAATCGTATACCTAGGGCAAGAAACCCAAGAACTGACTATAGGATGGCAACAGGTACTGTCAATTACTAAACAAGACAGGTATCTTGGAGTTATCATATCTGATGACATCAAAGTTTCAGGGCTATGTGACAAAGCAGTGGGTAGGCCAGCAGGATGATGGGATGCATAGGGAGAGGTATCTTCAGCAGGAGGATGGAGGGGTGTTGCCACTACATCACTTGCTGGTGAGACCCCACCTGGAGTATTGTATCCAGTTCTTGAGTCTGCATCTTAGAAAGGACAAAGACAGGGTGGAGGCAATCCACAGAAAGGCAACTAAAATGGTGCAGGTGTTAGCAAAAGCCCTATGAGGAGAGACTGAAGGATCTCACCATGTACACCCTGGAAGAAAGCCAAGTGAGTGGGGACATGATAGAGACCTACAAGTACTTAATGGGGATGAATAAGTTGCAGGAGGGAGTCTCTTCCAAATGAATAAGAACACCAGAACCAGTTGGCATATGACGAAGCTGGGGGAGGGATTAGGAGTGGTGCATGGAAGTATGGATTTGAGGAAGTACTACTCACTGAAAGAGTGGTGGATGCTGGAATAGACTGGCAGATGAAGTGGTAGAGGTGAAAACAGTATAGAACATCAAGCATGTATGGGCTAGATATTGGGGAATATTAGGAAATAGGTAGGGAGGAGGGAGGGTCACCGTAGACCAGCTAAGGTCTGCAAAATCAGACTAGGCAGAGACCATCTGGGCAGACTGGATGGACCAAGTGGTCCTTTTCTGCTAAAAAATTCTGTATTTCTATGATAGGCATAGGATGGAAGAGAGAAGAGAGACTCTGCAACAGGTGGGGGGATTTTAGGGAGGCATAGGTAGGAGGTCCTTTTTGCTGAGGCATAGATGGCCCCAGTGAAGAATGGTAAGGAGGAGGGACCACCTCCCATTTGCTACAACCTTTATGGAGGCCCTTATCAAGCAAGATCTAGTGGAATACCTCAAAATAAGTCACCTCCAGAACTACAAACAACATGGGTTTGTGACAGGCAGGGCTTGTCAAATGAACCTTATTATGCTCTTTGAAAAAGTGACCAAGGAGTTGGACAGGGGGTCATGCAGTGGACTTGCTTTACTTTGACTTCAGTAAGGAGTTTGACACAGTCCTGCATAGATATCTCTTAAAAAAGCTATAAGGCCTTGAGGTAGCAGAACAGATAGTAAAGTGTGTACTGAGTTGGCTGAGGGACAGAAAACAAAGGGTGGTAATACATGGGGTGAAATCTAATTAAAGAGGCATGTACAGTACTAGTAGGGTTCCTCAGGGTCCATCCGGGGACGATCCTCTTCAATGTATTCATTAGCGACATCAGCGGAGGGCATAAATGGCAACATTGCCATGTTTGCAGATGACACAAAACTCAGAGGAAGAGTGGATAGTATGGAGGGAGTCAGACAACTGCAGGATGACCTTAAGAAGTTGGAAAGGTGGTCACAAATATGGCAATTAAACTTCAATGCTAAGAAGTGTAAGGTGATGCACCTGGGTAGAGCCAACCACAAGGAAGAATACTGGCTAAACAGAGTCCAGCTTTGCTCCTCTGCTGAGGAACATGATCTGGGAGTCATTATTAGTGATGACCTCTAGCAGCAAAGTTAGTGCAATAAGGCTTACAGCAGGGCTAGCAGGGTGTTAGGATGCATTGGCAGGGGGATAGACAGTAGGGACAGGGAGGTGATACTACCGATTTACCTGTCATTAGTGAAGCCTCATCTGGAGTACTGTGTACAGTTCTGGAGGCCTCACCTAAGAAAAGACATTGATTGATTGGATGTGGTCCAGAGAAGGGCAACAACAATGATACATGGCCTTTAGGAAATTGCCTATGAAGAGAGGCTCGAGGATCTAAAATTGTACTCATTAGAGACTAGGAGGGAGAGGGGGGATATGATGAGACCTTCAATTTCCTAAAAGGCATCAGCAAGTTGCATGAATCACAGCTTTTTACCAGGAACATCAATTCTACTACAAGAGGGCATGAGTGGAAATTGAAGGGTGGAGTACTCAAGAGGAACATCAGAAATGATTACTTCTCAGAGGGGGTGGTAGAACTTTGAAATAGATTACCTTCTGAGGTGGTGGCTGCAATGTCAGTATCAAGCTTTTTAGCATGATGGGACAAGTATTGGGAACAAACACATTGCACTGGCAAGGGCTAGGCTGGGTATCTAGGAGGACAGAACATTAGTGCACAATAGGTCCAAGGGTACCTCACTTGGGCATGCTTGATGGACCACAGGTTCTCTTCTGCCATCATCTTCTTTGTTTATGTTTAACCTGCCTAAAAAAACAGGCTCACATTATTTTTGTTTTCAAGTGATTATGTTACGGTATTGACAAAGTCCATCGGTACGGTACTTGTCAAGTGTTTATTTCTAAATTCATAATTGATGTGGGATTATCAGTCTATTTTCTTTCATGCAGGCATACAACTGGTTATGCACCAGGTGTTCTATTTCCTTACAGAAGATGACTAGCAAAGCAATGGGTCTGTACTTTGTGGGGTCTGCACTATCCCCACCTTTTGGAATTGGAGTAACATTAATCATCTTCCAGTTTTTGGGGAAAATGACCTCTCAGGCTCCAGTTGAATATATTTGTAATTATTGGAACCAGTTCCCCTGCTTCTCTCTCAGAAATGTTGTTGGCTTGCAATCCTATTCCCTTGGGTGCTTCATTGATTTCATTATTTGTTACTCCTGTCCTGCCTACTTAGTTTCTGTGCTTACCACTGTGGTATACTCTTGACCTCAGAGGTCAGCTATCTCTGCCCCAATATCTGTCCCTCTTTGTTCTACCTCCATGGATGAACAAGGGTTCTCCCACTTTGGCCCTAAATTCTGGAAATCACTGCCCCATCATATCAGGGGCTCCAAGTCTCACTCAGTTTTAAAGAAAGCCCTGTTCTCTTACATTATCACACTTGGCTATTGTAAATGCACTTAATACTTGATTTTTGGTACTGTATCTTTTAGTACTCTACCTACTCTTATGTTACCAATGTTTTCTATGGTAATATCATAAGACTTATCCTGTAAAACATCACTGGATGGCTACTATTAATCTACTGGTCTGTATTACTGTCTGTCCCTGCATGAACAACTGAATTTTAACTCTGTACTTTGTTACTGTGTTGTTGTATCCTTTTGTTGTTGATATCTGTACTCTATTGGGTCATGCCTGAAAATAGGCAGATCCTTGCCTAGATACACTTACTTGGTAACCAAAAGCTAATAAATAAATATATCATCAGGGCCTTTGACTTTGTTTACTTTCAATTTTTTCCAAAACAATTTGGGTCTCCTTTATCTTAACTTCTCTAAATTTAAAAATAAGCTTAGAGTCCCAGTTCCCAAATTGCTGTCCATCCTCTGCAAGGGATATACCTTCTTGTTTTGATGGAAGCATGGAGATTCCTGTTGAGTCAATTCAAACATCTGGTGGGACAAAAAACAATTTAAAACATTGACATCTGTAGCCGATCTGTCAACAAATTATCTCCTTGTTTTAAAACTATAGGAGGGTTTAAATACCAGCTTCTGCAGGTAACTCAGCAGTTTCAATGCTATCTTGGTGCTACTGTTTATTTCCTTTTTCTTTAAAACTTTGCCTGTCTGTTTTCACTTTTGTCCTCTTAGCTTTCCTCCAAATTGTATTTATTAGCCTTATCCATTTTAAAATATTTCATTTAGCCAGTGAAGGTAAAATTTAGATCTTAATGAGATGTGTTTCACACAAACATTTAAATGTGTTCATAAACTCATTTACTGCTTGATGCACAGTGAGGATCAACAGAATTCCATCCCATTTCTCTGTATAAATCAGCATTAAAATGAACTGTGTTATAGTTTTTATAACATCTCTTGTTTTTTATTGATCAAAATTATATTTACATTTTTGGTGTCACATTTGCATATTATGAGGTTATGGTCCCCAAACTTAGGAACCATAATCTGTTTTTAACACTTTAAGAAAGGGACAAAACATTAGGTTTAAAATCAATCCT
Organism: Neoceratodus forsteri; assembly: GCA_016271365.2. Classification (NCBI taxonomy): domain Eukaryota; kingdom Metazoa; phylum Chordata; order Ceratodontiformes; family Ceratodontidae; genus Neoceratodus; species Neoceratodus forsteri. Next base: position 845,843,070 of record CM028135.1, on the reverse strand, counting down.
TATTTAGACTGACACTGTACCAAGTGGGAGAGGTTATTATTTGACTTAATCCTAGTATTCCTAAGCTTTCCTTATTTTCTTTCCCCAGGGTTCTTTAAAACATTAAGCCCCCCTTGAGAATAATTTTTCTTCTTTTTAAATTACAATGAGGCCATAGGACAGTAGTTCACAGTTTTTAGTTTTTGTTTTTGGGGACAAGTAAATTACCTCATATGGCTAATTTAATCTTAGGTAAGTACACAAGAACAAATTCAGTCTTTTCAATTTTACCTGTGAAAAGCTTACTCACATAACATACTGTAGGTTATTTTTTATATAGAATATTACTTCACACCCATGTTTTCTGTTCTAATCTAATCAATTGATGATCTTTCAGACTAATTGTGTTATTCGTTATTTAACTTGTTAGCCATGGTTCAGTAAATTCTATGATATCAAATGACTAATTCTGAACCCATATCCTAATAGCAGTAATTATATTTATATACCACTAGCATTGTAATGAGTAGTCTTAAATAATTATTGTTTTTTAATATAAATTTGGCCTGGATTACTTTTTAGATTCCCATAGGATGATAACCATAGCAAAGCTAAACCCAATTTCTATACTAGTTTCCTAATTCTAAATGCTTTTCTACTAATGTCTGCTATTGTTTCTTTTGTTTGATTAACAATTTTCTAATGTTTTGAAAACATGTTTTTTTGCCAGTGTTTCAGGAGCTTCTTAACTTTTTAGCTCTCTGCAAATGACATGAAAAAAAAAAAACTTTTGTGTAAATCATTTCTGTTTTAAAGTACCACATTTCAACACTATGAAACCTCCCCAGAAGAGACAGATGGACAAATGGAGATACAGCAGCATTTTCATTTTTTTTCTCACTATTTTCCTAACCTTTGTGTTTTATATGTAACCATTGGTAATTGTGTGTCATGAGTCCTGAAATATCATTCTTAGAAAAATGACAGACTTGTGGGACATCTGTAATTGTTGCCTGTTCTACGATGCGTAACCTGAATTTGTTAAGTTGTAAGGCGCAACAGGATGTGGGTTGTTAGAAGGTTTACCCATGGCTCATATGGTGTGCCATGAGGCTGAAGGTTGAGTGACTTTAGTCACATGAGAAGTGGATAAATACCTCAGTTACCAATGCCCTGGAGTGTCTTTTTGTTATTATACAATGTACCAATTTAAATAAACAGTTTTGTTATATAAAATATTTAACATATATAGTTACTATATTAAGGCATTTCTTACACATCTCATTACAATATCCTCCCTGCGTGTGAAAAACAATCCCCCCAATAACCAGTAATGATGGACAAAGGACAGGTATAAGATAAATACCCCAACCCCTTGCCCATTCAACTTTTCAAGAAAGAGAGGCTTGCAGTTATTTGTGTTTTATTTTTTAAAGAATTATTTCTAACCATATCAGTCATTGTGCAAAAAGATTAACAAAGTGAATGAATCGATACCTTTTATTGAACCAACAGTAAATTTACAGAGCACAAACTTTCAGGCTACATAGAACCATTCTTCAGGTCATGGCAGTTTCTACTGAAAACAAACTTAAGTACTTTATTTTGTGAAATTCAAGCACTGCTAAGAAAGATTAGAAATGTATTTGAAAGATTTATTTTTAACCATCGGTTTATGCTCCCAGATCTGAAACCTACCTGTTTCTACCTCCAGTCCTATCACACACCATCTCTAGGGCTTAGCTCTTTGCACAGTTCCCCATGAATTTAACCCATGGTGGGGCTAAAGGGGTGGCCAAGTCCCTCTGGAGCACATTTCACATGTGAAGGTACATAACCAGTGGGGCAGTTCCTGTAAGGGACTGTTGCTGTTTTTTTTTCCATCTTAGGTTTTCATACACAAGGACTGCCAATGTGCATTGGTGTACCACACATGCATGTAAAGGCACACAAGCATGTATTAGCACCAAGGTTAGGTCCTCCATAAGTGTGTGTATCCCAACTGTTCTGCCATCCAAGCTCCACTGGGTGGCAGATAAAGAGAGGGACACAGAATCCCCCACCAAGGGAGAAGAGCCATCCTTGCGATGCTCAATCCTCCCTCCATGGTCAAACCCCAAGTGCCCTAACTAGTATATTCCCAAGATCAGGTCACTGGCAGAGTGAGTGGTAGTGCTACTACTGTTCTAGGACTGCAGCACAGTGCATGAAAGGCTTTAGTGCTGTCATCAGAGCCTTGAGTTAAAGTACAAGATAAGGCAGGTGTAGTCTCGGCAGAATTTGTGGCTGAAATCACACTTTGTACAATGCCATGAGAAAGTCTAGGAAGGTGATTGCAGACACATTTACAACATTGGCTGGCTCTGTGATTGTACTGAAATGTATTCAAGGTCAAAATCACTTGTCATTTTCAAAGTTTAACTTTACCCATAGATTGTGGCAATAATTATCCACATCTGAAGATGCCATCTAAGTAATCATGATGCAGGGATTTTACAACTCATTGTAAAATGAACATACAATATATGACAGGGTATAGCATTTTATTGGATATTGCTATGACTGAGGTGAAGTATGGGTCATGAGTTCATAGACCAAACAACTCATTCACGAGAGCAGTGGCAATATCCCATGATATACCATACCCTGGATTATATTATTACTATTATCAAGGTGTAATTTTTAATACTTTTTACAGTACTAGTGTATATTTTGAAAGCTCCTTACTTCATTATATTGGAGTAGCTGGTGATGCTGAAGTAGAAAGGAAAACAAAAAGCTGGTACCAGACCTACAGCATCAGCACACAAATTTATTAAAATGCAGGTGCAATGTGTCTACCTAGGCAGTGTATGGTATACTGGTTAGAGTACCAGCCTGGAAACTAGAAGATTATGGGTTTGATCCCCAGTAGAGCCACATTTGCACTGAGTGAGCTTGGGCATGTCACTTAACCCTGTAGTACTCCATGCCACCCACCTGTGGTAATAGGTAGAGGCAGCATCCTCCTGAAAAGAGATGTTGCATCTCAGCTGGACTATCTTGAGTAAATACATTCTAGATAAAACTAAATCTTTTACAAGCTTTGCTGAGCTGGGAGAAAGCCTCAAAAAGCTTTATACATAAAACAGAACCTTAGAAAATGTGCCTGTCATCTATTTGTTTTATTCATCATCTGTGTTATTCTCTGGGGTGAAATGAAATCACTTGAGATAATGACCACAATTTTTATTTTACTTTTCTACTACAATGTAGAGGAAATAAAATAACAAATATGTTGCGAATCATACCTACAGTACAACATATTGGTTGTTTTATTTCTTCTACATTGTCAACTCAACTAACCAGCTACCATGTTTCTTCTACAGGGATGCAACTCAGGACCACCAAAAGGACCAAGGGTTTGAGAACAACAGCAAATAGGCTGATGCCCCCCGATATGGTTACCTTGGAGAAAAGGAGGTAGAAAGGTGCACCTCAGTCTACTGCATACTCAAGGGTATCAGCAGGATCAAACAGCAGAGACTGGATTTCAGTGCAGCAGGAAGTAAACATAATTAAGGATTAGGCCTGCTCACTGACACTAGGCACTTGCACACTGTGCATGTGTGTGGTGCATAGAGGAGAAAATCAGAAGAAAAAAAAATCCTGACCTTGCAGCAGGTTTCTTGTCAGCTGCACACCACTGATCAGGTGTCCTTCCAATGTTGTTTCTCAGTGTTACAATGGAGTGGGAACCATGGGGGTCTCTGGAGGGATAAATGCCTGAGGATGGCAGGTGATGGTTTCGGGGTGTGAAAGAGCAATTCAGGGTGACCAGAAAGACAAATGTCTTAATGAAATAAACAGCAGCAGAGAATTTATGATCCAATTATCAAAATCATCAAGACTCTAAACAAACAAAGAAAATGTATATATTGCAGGCTGAATATATGTGGAACAACCCCCTCCACACACACCCATGACCACCACATTATGCAAGCAAAATGCCCAAGAGCATGGCACAACTACGTATTTCTTGTGCTGTGCTTTCATACAACCTCATGTTTCTAAAGCAGAAGTACTTGTCAGGAGCAAAATAATTCATCATATAGTTTTTTAGCATACATATATTTCTAGCATATTTAGCTTAATTTCTCAGTATAATTTTATTTCTCTTAGTGAGGTTTTTAAAACAGCGTTTATTACAAATGTTATAATTAATAACTAAAGTCATTAAATATGCAAGTTAGCAAGTTTTAAAAATTGCATCCCTTAAAAGCTACCTTTGACTTTACATGTTGGGTTAATAATATGGATGTATTTAGAGTTCTTTTACAGTGTTGGAATAACAGAGGGCCATGACAGGGCTTGGCCACCTAGCTCTGGTAGATTAAACATCACTGCCATTGACTAATAATGGAGAGTGGATGCTCAGTTTAAAGATAACACCCTAATAGCCCCCCAGATCACTAAGCTCATAAAGTCTAATTCCATTTTTTTCCATCAAATGTTAATGCTCCTCCATCTGATCTACTCTGCCCATCTTGCTTAACCCACCCAGCCCTGTCACCCCAGCATCTCTTGATCTTTCATTACTACTCTGGCTTCTCCCATGAATTGCTCATGAGGTCAGGTTGGGGTGATCAGGCCCCCTGCAGCACAATCCAGAAGTGGAGAATGGTGCCCAGTCAGTGGGCGCAGAGCCTGCAATGGGTCAAGCATTTATCCTGCTGCCCTCTATTTTCCTGCTTCTTTCTGCACTCATCCCTGCTGCACATCACTCTGCAGAAGCACACACATTCCAAATATCTGTCAGCACCCTTCCCTTCCTGCTGCACATGTTGCTGCCAGCCAACCCCACCTGTTGGCAGTTGATAAGCAGAATAAAGCCCCCTTCCTAGGAGATGAGAGCAGTCTGTGGGATGCTCAATTTGCCACTCCTCTGGCCAACCCCCAGCAGCAAAGTCTAGTCCCAAACCCAGGTTGGCACTATGGCAGTGGGAGGGAAGCTATCACCAATCCACAGAGCAGCTAGCATACATTTCTGATGGTAAACTGAACAACACTAGCCACGCCAAGATTAATTTATTCATAGTGAGTATGACCAGAGAGCAAAGACTTTTGTAAACCTTGAAACCCTGAATCTCAGTTTAGGAGGAAAATACAATGATAGGAAAATGGATATATTTATGTTTTTGCCAGAAATGCATTACAGCAAAAAATAAAGTTTTATGATGATTGTTTTTTCTCCCAAGAAATACTGTTGTTTTCAATCAGGTCAGTGGGCTTGGGAATACACTCCAAAATTCAAACTGAGCACAGCATACTTAGTTAAATAGCTACATGTATTCATTTATAATACATATGCTCACCAAATGGAACAAAAATAATGTACATTAATCACAGCATTATAATTCAATGTAATTGATTAACACATGCAAATGTTTTAATCAAATACAATATCAAATACAAAAGCACCCCCACCAATTCAGTTTTTAAAACAAGATCAATATCAAACAGTTCAGGAAAATCAAATAAACTGAGGAATACATTTCTCCACAAGTACACACAGAAAAGATTCTGATAAGCAACAATCAGTAACTTTAAAAAATGAACACAATATCAAGTACATTAATTCCAGCATTACTAAAAATGGTTACTCAAATACAGTATTAAATGCAAAATAGCACAGCAACCTCTACCCCCACCCACATACACACTCAAATATCTGCAGTAAATACATTTGCAGGTTACTCCAGTTTTTGTCAAATACCAAAGCAGTAAAACTTAGTGATACTCTATTAATTAAAGCATCAGTGCAATGAAAAGAGATTTTCTGAAAAGCTAGTTTCAGCTAAAACTAATAAAAATATTAGGATATGTATCAAATCTACTTTTCTAGGTACCTCCCATGCTGCACATCATTTTCCTCTTCTAATCTATACTTGGTCTACAATGCTATTTCTAAGCCAAATGTTGGCTGCTGCTTTTTCTTGGGAAACAAACAAAAAATCTAAACATTTATAAAATACTCAGATTTTGATGGAACTAGTACATTTTACCACCAAATAAAACTGGAAGATGTCGAGAATCTTTTATGGTGAAAAAATGGTGAGGCTCAAACTTTCTGCCCAATTTCATTGCTCTGCTGTGCTAAAGTTAAGTAAACATTATTGAGCTTCAGCAGTTAGAAAACTTTGAAGATAAACATTGCAAAAATAACTTTAAGCATTTTAGGTGAGAGACTCTATATAATGGATTCAGTTTGTAAAGATTCTCTGAACATACTTGTGAAATGGATATGAATCCCAGATAGTTTGTTTTTTGATGAACAAGGCCCATGTATGGGCTGCTCATTAATTTCCTTTTCACCTTAAGTTGTTTCTTAAAACTATGGTAGTAACTATATTGTAACCCAGACCTCTCTGAGGACAATGAACCTTCTGTTATTTGCCGCTGTATACTGATACTTGTCTTGCTTGTATGATGTGGATCCTTTGTAAAAGAGCAGTTTGCTCAAAGGTTGTTTCCGATAATTGCAATAAATAAATAAATAGGTCATGCTGAAACTCTCCTAGCCTTGATTCCTTACAGCAGGTGAAATTTTGAACACAAACATGGAGATCATCGCAGGCATCTCTTTAAAAAATGCCACAGAGGATTTTGGGAGTTGCAGTTATTCTTGTGAGAAGATGTTTGAAGTAACAGCAACATACTCTATTAGTAGATCAGTTTTACAAGGTGCCCTAAATATTAAAGAAACTTAAATGTTGGGGGGGGGGGGGCAATATAGAAGGTCCCTAACAGGGAGCCCACATTTTTAACTATTTATTTAACCGAGATAGTAAAACAGAAGCAGCTCGTTTTCAGCAAGTTCTTACAGGAGCAATATGGGGATGGGAGTGTTTTCAGCTCCAGTCCCTGCATGTTAGAATAGAAAGGGTAGAGAAAATCATACTCGACTGGCTGAGACAGGCTGGCAGCTGTGCATTTATCTCAGCAATAATATTTGCTGAAGAAAAAGTAGCAGTGCTAGCCTGTCCCACAAAATAAGAATATCACTGTGCCGGTTTAGAACTCAGTGCTTTAAATATTTATTTATTTATTTATTGAATTTTGTTGACCAGTTAAGCCCACTGGGCCTCTTGGAGTCCCTTTTTCAGGAGCAACCCAAGATTAGGTAGAAAAAAAGGAACACAGTTTAAGATCCAATGCAGCATACAAGCTGCTGGTACATAGCGAGCAAAGTAACAAGACAAGTTTACATCTTGGAGGGTTAATAATACAGGAGAGACAATACCAGAGTGATAACATTCAGTAAACAAGATGGAAGTGAACTTATTTAATAATTATACAGTGTTTAAAGTATAATGCAGCTTGTATGCTGCATTAGATCGTAAACTATGTTACACTTATGCCTAATCTCAGGTTGCTCCTGAAAAGGGACTCCAAGAGGCCCAGTGGGCTTAACTGTCAACAATTATGGCAGAGTAGGTGGGTCAAGCGGACCTTATCTGCTGTCAAATTCTATGTTTCTATGTTTCTAAGATGGATTGGTAATATAATTAGTGCTTGAGCTTCTATTAGTAGGGGCTAATGTGATGAAGGTGTTTCACAGCTACTAAGGCAGAGGAACAATACATTGAGTTGTGACTATCAACAGTAGCAGTTACAAGTGCAGTGCTCTTTAAGGGTTTCTTTAAACCTTCTTTAAAGATATTGAGTGAGGAGACTTCACGTAAGTGGTTAGGTAGGGAGTTCAAATGTTTGGTATTGAGTTTGCAAGGATCTGCCACCTACCTTTGTCCTGACTTTTGGGACCTGGAGACGAGAGAGAGGCTGGAGGATCTGAGGGTTCTCCTGTTGGGCTTGGTGATTAGTGTGTTACTGAGGCTCGGCAAACCTTTGTTGATTAGTAACTTATAGGCTAGGCATAAACAGGAGTAGTGTAACCTGCCTTAGAGGGAGGACCTGTTGGTTCCATGCCATAACAGTGAATGTTTTTGAGCAACTCACAAAACAGCAAGTAAACCCTGCTGAAAACCAATTTGGCACATCACAATAAGTGCCGAACACCAAGTTGACGCACTCATAAAATAATGTTTAATGCAGGGGGCTACACCCCCCCGCACCCCACTTTTTTGGAGGAAGTCCCTCACACCTTCCATACTTATATAATCATTTCTGCAGGGTGGGGCAAACACTGGAGGAAAGAAGAGGGACTGATGATGGCAATAAATAAAAAAAAAACACCTGCAAAAGAAAAACAAACATACTTGTTTGCGGTCCTGAACCCAGGACCACCAGCACTGCAGCCTGTGTCCCTACTCTCACACTAGGTGGGTAACTCAGTGGCATCACACTCCACATCCCCATTTAGCCCATCCCTCTTCCTCCACCTTCCATTGCTATTCCCTCTTCTCACTATTTTTCCCATCCTCCTCGCTGTTCCTTCCCTCGCTATCCATTCCTCATTGCCAATCCTAAAAGCGAACAAATTGAAGTGCTCATTTCTGAGTTGATCACTTTGGTTCACTATATTGTCATGCTACTGGGCTGGTTTAGAGAGTCAAGCACATTGCAGTGATGTCCCCTAGAGGAAGTCCCAACTGCAAAGCAACCTATGCCTTGGCACAGTGTTTTGAGTCTTTCAAATTTGGATGATCTTACCAAGTGGAGGACTGGGGTGCCATAGAGCAGTGTGGGAAGGAGGATATAAGATAGGAACTTAAATGCTACTGGAGACCTAGTTTTTGATGAAGTGATCTTGTGAGGTGTTTGCATGAGTTTGTAGGGTGATGTCTTGGTCTAATATGATGCCAACATATTTAATGGAGTCCATGACTCTGATATTGGACTCGTCAGATTAGCTAGGTGTCAGCAGGTATTGCCTCTGAGAACCTAGTTTTTTAGTCCAGATAGTATGACTTTTGTTTTCTTAGTGTTGAGGACCAATTTATTTCAGAGAAACCATGCCTCAAGTGAGTGCGGATCTTTACTGATTAGCCTATTTAGTTCTCAGACATCATTAAAGCTGTGATAGACTACTGCATCATTGGCATGTGGCTTTAGCGTGGATCCTCTGCAGCTCTTAGGCATTTCATTAACATACAGTGAAAAAAGTAAGGGACCTAGAATGGACCATTAAGGGATGTGCATCTGACTGTTCTCCTTTCCATTTATCTAACTGGGACTTGTTAGTGAGATAGTCTGTGAGCAATTTTAGGGAGCGTTTATCCAGACCAAGAGATTGTAGTTTTGGAAGGAGTAAATTGAGACATGATGGAATGGTGGTTTACTAAGACAAAGGCCTTTGTTATGTCTAAAAAGAAAATGAGGAGAGAGAGAGGAGGGGGTAAGGTAAGTATATGGAGGAGGGGAAGGGTGGGATGAGCAGCCAGGCTGGTGGCATTGTCAGCTGCAGAATAGCGGATGGGGCAGAGAGGCCTACTAGGGCAAGTGCACTGTGTAAAGGAGCTAGGAATGGGAGAGCAGCAGCGGTGCGGCATTGCATAGCATTATCCATGGCAGTCGCAGATGCTTGAAGTGACCAGGTGTTTCAGAGCCTGGATTTGAAGGCCCCTAGCCCAGTGGTATTGATAGTGTCATTGGCAAGACTGTTAAACCAAGTGGGCGCCCTGTAGGTGAATGGACTGGCCAATGGCTGTGCGACAGTGGGGATATGGAACAGTTGTGGCTTTGATCCCTAGTAATTCTGGAGCAGGTTTTCAATTGAAGGAGTGAACAGACCCGGAGATGCAATTCCCAACTGGATTTTCTTTGCAACCACACAGGTTTGGTACTGAATTCTATTAGCAAGTTGAAGCCAGTTAGCTTGTGAGTAGAGGTCACAGGTGTGTGTGAGCTGCCCGTCCCCAGTGATGAGTCGACAGGCCTTGTTAAGGGTGGTGGTAATCCTTCTGATTGTCGAGGTAGCAGCAGTGCCATAGATGACAAGACCATAGTCAATCTGGGAGATGATGGATCGGACAAGTCAAAATTCAAATAAATAACATATTAACTGGGGATATTCACAAGGGGATAGAGGTTACAAATGAAAACTGTTTTAGCAGCCAACTTGTGAACTGTTGAAATCAAGGCCGAAATTAGTTGGTCAACAAGGCTCGGCCTGTGAAATACACTTTCAGTAGTGCCCACCAAATCACAAAGTGCATGTTCGGATACTGCAAACCTTTTTGTAGTCTTGCCCTTCTATACTGGGGCACTACCTTCTCCCCACTGGTACCAGTATTAACCCTTTAAGCTTTAAACCTTTAGGGAGATCCTGGGGATTCAATGGATACTCATCCGTGGAACCGTGCAGGTCCACTGACATTGCAGCTGGTTGGCAGGCAGTGGTGCACTTTTTAAAATAAATATGTTTTAAATCCAAACCATAAAAGTCATGGAATTGCTTAAATGGCAGCTTCAATATATGGCACTTGTAGATCCTGGCTAGATAGCCAAATCTGAACATTTGGTAGCAAACTATGTACAGCCCCAAATTTCACAGCAAGCCCTGAGAGTACTCCTGGTTCTGGTGTTACCAGCTTTCCTCAATACCTAGTGTTCTCTATATCCATTTCTGCAGGTGTAGGACTTTCTCAGACAGGTGATAAGATGGTCTATTGTTTTGGGAGATCAGATCAGTTGCACAGGTCTTATATGCCTCTGTGCTGGAATCAAACTTTCTGCTTCAGCAGACATCAAGACCTCTCTGGATCCTCTCTTCTCTTCCACTGGATAGACTGATCTCAGAACCAGGAGTCACACATTACAGATGTCAAGGCTTCCAGACCCTAGTGTGTGAGGTGCTAGTCAGAACCTAGCAGTAGCACTGACTGGCTGGCTTCCTAGAATGGAAGCAGTCCTAATGCAGAGCTATTTCCAAGCGGAAGTACACACAGTCTCAGTCAGAGCTAACTGTCAACTGCCCAGCTCTGGAACTACCCTCAGAATTTCAGTACATGCTCAGTGATTGACAGCTGCTGTCAATCATTTTAGCATGTACTGACTGTGTACTGAATACAGTACACACTCATTCAGAGCTCAGTCAGCAGCTCGCCATGGTGATGAGCAGTGGGCTGTGCCAGTTGCCGGCTCTGGTACAGGATGGGGGGAGCAGGGTGGTAGGACACTGTGGAGTGGGGGTGGGGGTACCCTAGACCACCAGGGATTTTGGAATTCTTTTAACACTGGAACAGGGCTGGAGCAGTTTTCTAGACCACCAGGGATGTTCTTATTATAACAGGAGATTGGGGCTTGGGGGGACCACTTGACTACCAGGGATATTTTAGTTTTTAAAATGGAACATTGGGGCCTCAGGGGGTGGTCAGTAGACCACCAGGGATATTTTCTGGCAATGCAGTGGGGATCAGGGCTGGGGTGGGGGACTGCGGCACATTGTGGTAAACTGCTCAGCTTTTCCAGAGGGGAATTTCTAAGTACCTGCTGGTCTTATGGTGCCAGAAATTCACCCCTCTGAGTGATTTAAATCCCAATTGCAGAACTTTGGCAGCCTGCATCTGCTCAAGCCCCTAGCACCTTGCCTCAGCCCATCTTATGGCACACAGGTGGTGCAAGCCCTGTTTGGTGCAGGCAGTCTGCAGGGGAGGCAAGCTGCCTTTGAGAATTGCTCCCAGTGCATTTTAGGTGCAAGGGACACTTTGCACCATTCCTCTGGAACAAGTCCATTCGCTGCACCAGGAGCTTTCATAATCTGGCCCACTGACTTCAAACAAAGATATTTATTTAGGGCTCCTGCCCTGAAAACATGTATTTGCTCCCAGTGTTTATTAACTCCTTTGTGCTTCATTATCTCCTTGACTGTTGACATAAAACAGGGACCCCACACCTATTTTGAGAACCAATGTGTTTTCTTTTCTGAAGGTAAGCTTGCCCTCTGATGTGTGGCAATGAGCTGTGCTGATCAATGGTGCACTCAGCACCACAAAGTTACCCCCGAGTTTGTTGCATCCCTTGAAAAAATGCTGAAGTACAAAATCTCAATGAGTTTGACTGGTTGTACCTTGTGTTCCTGTTTGGCTGCAAAATAAAAGTATGGGTTATAAATCACATTTAATAACTCTGTGAGCAGTTTATTTGCTCAATGGCACACTGAGTACCAAGCAAGCAGTTTGTTTCTGTACCCTCCCAGCTTATCTCTTGGCCCACTGAAGGTTTACTACAGTCCTTGGACCAAAGCATGCTGGAGGAAAAGTCTGCAGCAGCTATATTTATGGCAGAAAGTGGGTGGGCATGCAGAGCTCCCTAAGGAAAACAGCCTGCAGGCTGCAACATGCTCCTCCAGTCCTCCTCCAGGCTGCAGTCAATGGGGCTGGACTGAATAGTAAAAGGGTGGGTGGCAGCAGTACAGATGGGCACCAGGAGCCAGAGCACCCCCATTTGGGGTTTACAGTGTTTTAAACAAGACTATGTATTATCTATTACATAATCACAAGAAGACACTCCAGTTTAGCATAATGCTGAGATAACCAACATTCTAAGGGTGATAAGGCTGTCTGTCTGCAGTGTCATTCCTCACTGTGCTCTGTGCAGATGGTTATCTCACTATAGATAACCTGACAGATAGAGAGCTATGGTACCCAATCATAGTGCTGAAGCACAAGCAGACTTGATAGACCAATAGGTCTGCACTGCTGGCATCTAATATGTTATGTTAGTATGTTATAGCCAACCTTGTCATGTTTTATTACTTGCTCATGTTTCTTTGTGCCTTAATACCCCAGAACTTAACCTTTTTGGTGGTGGGTATTTTGGGCTTCCTCCATCTGGACAGTTCCTTGGTACAAATTATTATGGAGAGTAAAATTGGGCCAGAATGTATCAAGGGCATTATCCTGCTGAATGGCATGCATTTTAGGTTCCTCATGCAAGCAATAATACCTGACAGGGTGGGTGGTATTGAGCAATACTGGACAGCCAGGGGTGTAATGAGGCCTGGCTGTGGGTGGAGCCTTATAGCCCCTGGAGGGCTGATATTGCCCGATACTGCCAACCCTGGAGGGTATTATTAACAATAGGAAAGTAAAAAAAATAAGTTTAATAAAGAAAAATGTTAATGAAAAATTTATTTAAAGTAAGTTTTGTAATAAAATAGTTCATCCGCCTGCAGTTTTGGAGCCATGGTTGCATGCACACACTTAGAAATGTTTTCACACATTAAAAAATGCATTTATTTATTCAAGTCTTCAGTTTCACTGTGTAGTATTGCAGCTTCTGGGTTTGAGCTGGAGAGGCTGTGAGCCGGTGACTGGAGTTGCTGAGGAACTTGACAGAACTGTGAGGAAAAAGAAAAGTGTGACTGGAAAAAAGGTGCATTTCTCTGCATTTCCTAACATCTACATGATAAATTAGCTGTAAATGAGCATTATTAGCAGAGCAGAGGGTGGATGAGAAAAGATGAGATGCAAAGTACATGTAAAAGTTTAAAAACAGGCTGACTTATCATGTTGTTCTGTGCTGCAGCCTGGCACACACTCATTCCTTTTTTTGGGGGGGGGGGGGGTTGTGAATCTAGGTTCCATGAATGAGGTGGACAGTGCTCACAGTAATGTAGTTGTTTGCAACAGATGGAAGGCCTATATATTTTGATTTAAGGAGATCTGTTCTGGGGACTGCAATCATATTCCTGGGGGAACTTACGATCCCTGCTGCTTGCACTGGGGATTACAAAGCAATACCTTTGTTTTTCTCCCATTAGCCAGTCTTGCTACCTGTTTTGAGTATAGGTACTAAGTTCTTACCTTTTTCCTTAATGGGTTTCTGTTTGTTGCTGCCTGCTCTGAGCAAAAGGACCAGGACTGTGAAGACCAGAGGAGCACTGGAGCTGGAAATCACAATGGGCAGCGTTGATCAGCTGGGATGGTGAACAGTATGGCTGTTGATAGTGGCAGTGTTAGGTAAACATGAATAGTTTCATTTTTGGGATTTCACAACAACAAAACAAAAAAAGTCATTATTGTTCTTTTTGTTTTGTGGGTTGCTCACTGACACAGACATGGGGAGTGGGTTTGAAGCCAGCTGGGTAGCAATGAAGTGGAGTGGGTGCCATTTAAATTGACAATATTTGACTCTGTGCTGAAGAAAAAAATGTGTCCAGAAATGTGTTCCTTTCTTATTTATTTATTTTTTCGGATTTTGCTGAGGAGAGATTGGGAGAATGGCTGTGAATTGAGTCGGGTCTCAGCTCTCGCTAAGTGAGACAAAAATGGCAGGCATTTTAAACAGCAATTCCATTAGCACTTTATACTGTTAATTGGGTTGGGTGGAACTGGCATTTTTAATACCTGGGCTCTGTTGTTTAATAGATGCCCACCTTGCCAGGGCTATCAGCCAATCAAAGCCCAGGACTTTCTTAGACCATTTTCTAAAGCACTCCTTTTTCACCCTCTTCCTGCTCACACAGCAATCAACATTACAAGACCCCCACCCACAGCAGCTGCCAATCAGCTGCACACAATAATTAAAGTTAAGCAATAAGGCATGACAGGGTGTGGGTTACTGTGTAATGATGTAATGCCTCGAGTGGTTGAAGCATGAGGCTGCAGGCTGAGTGCAGTCAACACTGAGAACTGATGCTATTACACAATAAACCACACCCAGAGTGCCTTATTGCTATTATACAATGGTGTGTTTGCTGAAAAAGAGAAAAGAAAATAAGAAAAAATGTGTAAGCACCAAGTCCCCTGGTGTTACTAGAAGCCTATTAGTACTAGTCTATATGCAGGTAAAAAAGCAGCAGGTAATGAGCTCATTAATCATCTTTTTACATAATGACATCATTGTTTACTCAGCTAGCCTGATTGGGAATGATTATGTCACTTAGAACTCCCACAGCATCATAACCAGTTTTGAGTCAGCTGCTCAGGGGAAGTTTAGAATGCTCAGTTAGTCTGAGTTTGGAAGTCAGAGTGGCAGGAGGTCTACCAGTTGGGGCTCCATCACAGAGAGCACTGTGTTTCTCACCCTAGTTTGGATCAGATCTATAGTTGCCAGTGAAACGGTGAAGACCTTTGCAGAAGAATTCCTTGATTTCCTCCAGGAAGTGAGAGAGACTGCCATTTCAGTGGATCAAGGGCAGTCCCCTGAAGGTCCTGGAGTGTGTACAGCTGCCTTGAGAAGACATTGTATAAGAAATTCTGACAACATTACCATGAAGAAAATGGATGTTTTCTGGTTTGTTCTCCATACATAAAGGAAGGAGCAAGAAATATGTGAGTACAGATATAGAAACTCTTCTTATTAGGAGTTGGCTGAGTTGTGTGCCCAAGATAAGGCTAGCTCACACCTGTCAGGACCCCTCATACACTTCAGTATCAAAATGTAAAGTTCACAGTTTGGAGTCTTAGCAATTCAGTGGGGACTGAAGTCCTCTTTTGATGTAACCCTGAATGAATGGCAGAGACTGTTGGTTGGGGCCAAGGGTGGGAGGAATGCCATCTGGAGTCTACAAGGCAGATCTAACTGGTTTGTTGATGGGTACCAAGGTCCCCTGAGTAGAGGTCAATGCCTAGAATGAAACTTAAATATGTGGCTCAGGTCACAAGTTTACAATGTGAAATGTGTTTTGGAAATAACTCAAGAATGTGGTTCAGGCCATGAACATCCAGTCTGGGAAATGGAAATGTGTTTTGAAAGTAGCTCAAGTATGTGGTTCAGGCCATGAACACTTTGGGGAAAAATGGATAGAAAGTTTCTGTGGAAAACTATACCTCCCAGCAAAGATTTTCAGGAAAAAGAGGTACCTGTTTTGCCATGACCAACCACTGGGGATCCACTTGTGCTTTAGTAACATCTGTGAATAAAGTTATACTGCACAATCCCAGCTGCTACATTGGACATTCTGATTGTTGCTTTCTGTGTGGAGTTTTGGAGCCCCCTCAGTTAGGTCTAGCATATGCCTAGCATTCTCTCCCCTGGACCTGGCTGTACATACAAAGGTTAATTTTGTTAATTGTACCCCCACTCCCTTCCTTTAGATAATGAGCCTATTATACACTCTAAATCTAGAGGCGGTACCAGTCCGAGTATTACAGCTAAAAGTTAATGATATGCAATGTGTGGGTACTAGTTCTGTTAATGGGGGGTGCAAACTTGCCAAAAGTGGTGAGGGGGTTACAAAAACATGGGGACTCATCCAAGCGATATGTTTTTGGGTGAGAGGTAAAATGCTGTGGGTAAATCTTGGATCTTCCTCTCTGGTGGTGGTGGCGCACCAAAAGAGAAGATCATTACAAAAAAAGCAAAGTCTGTGACAAAAGGAAAATCCCATCTGAGAATATTTTGCTGCCTGTAGTTCTGTGAAAGAAAGTGGAAAAAATGTGCCGCATGTGTGTTTAAACTGGAAAAATGAACTGTTGAGCTGAGCAATGATTGCCCTTGCCATGCCATTTTAAGTGCTTGAGAAACTGTTAAAAGTTGCAAATTTCAAAGAAAAAGTATTTCTGGATTTTAATAACAACAATTTCTAAGTGCCCAAAAAGTTTTAAGTGTGTACAGTAAAATCTGGAGGAGATGCTAAAGAAAATGCACCAAGAAGTGTCAAAATGCCTTAAAAGTACTTTGCCCAACTGAAATTGCCAGCTGAGAAAAAAAGTGACAGTTTGCTTTTTAAATTTGCCTGCTCAGCAATAACTGTGGAGGAGTGTGACTGAGAGAGAGAGGGAGAGAGAGAGATAGAGAGATAGAGAGAGAGAGAGTGCTCATTTGCATGGTGTCATGAGATTGGTCCAGCGATGCCAAGGCCCACCTTTTGCCTCAGTCTCAGTGTTGTAGAGTATTTGAGGAGGAGAGCAAGTAGTGTGCTAGCCAAAGCAGAAGTAGGAGAAATTGCTGAGAGCAGAGAAGCATTCCAAAAACAGAAACAGCATTTTTTGAACTTTCACAGTAAAATCCGGGCTCAACTCGTTTGCTGACCACAAGTAGTAGTGATCGCAGTGTTTTTGTGACTGATCCATGGGTTTGCCTGCCTGATCACCAGAAAGTCCCTACAAAACCAGCAGCAGGCCATTTACCATCAGTGGAGGGAATCAGCTACTGCCTGAGTAAATACTAAGTGCAAAGTAAAATGAACTTCGGTGCGAAAAGTTGGAGAATTGTAAAACAGTGCAGCAAAAGTAATACAGAAAGAGTCTGTGAGCATTTAAAATTGGACTATATGTGTAGTGACTGTTTCAAGAGAGAGCTCCAAGGCAGTACTGATCCAACAGGCTGAGAGAAATACACAGAGACAGTATAAATGGGCTGAATTGTGTTACAAGTTAAATTTAAAGTTGTACCTTAAGTAAAGAAACTAGTTAAATGCAAAGATAGAACAAGCGTTCTAGCAATTTTGAACTCTGTGTGTGTGTGTGTGATGGAGAAAAGTTACAGTCACCATTTCAGGGTGTGGTCAGGAAATATAAAAAAAGCAGTCAGTGCCATCTTTGACTAGTGTTTCAAATGTAGAAAAGTTTCAGGTGATTGTGTTAAGGATGTAAAGCAAAATGCAAACAGCAGGCAGTTTGTTAAAGAACTGTTGCAGTGTGTTTAAAGTCAAATTTCAGTGAAATTACAGAATAGTAACTTGGGACTTGTGTGTTTATTTACCAAAAATGGCATCAAAGTTCCCCCCACTACCCCTTCCATGCCAGGGTGTGGATTGCACAAGAAAAAGAGTTACCTCACTTTGAACAACTTTATGATTGTGAAACAGCACCATCTGATGTGGCTTTAGTGAACTTTACAGTCAATGTATGTATTATTTGTTTGAAGACAGGGAGGGATGTTCTGCTAATCCCCCTTTGCACAGACTGTTGCAAGCAATTTGGGATGTGTGAAGCAGGTGGCACAGTAGTAGCAAAAGGAAAAAACATCCACTTTGTCTCAACATGGACGGTGGCAGAGGACCCTGCCAGATCAGAACAGCAGCAGGCTGGTTGCAATCAGAGGGAACCCACTGAGTTTGTCAGGGAATTCTTGGAGAATGTTTGTGAGAATACTTTGCAAGGGCAGGAAGAAATGAAGTTTTCCACACTGCAGAGGGTGGATTTGGATGCTGCAGATGCAGGTCCAGTGGATCCATGGGTCGAAGGCCCAAGCTCAAACCTAGTGGGTGAAGATGGGGTGAATGAAGCTCTGTGTTGGGAGCTCAGTGCCTCCATGAGCAATGAGGAATGGACAATTTCAGGAGCTGGTACAACTGTCTTCTCCTGGGCAGAGCTTGTAGAACAGGAAGAAGTTGCAATAGCTATGGTGTGACAATGAGAGTCACCACTAGCATTGGCTTCAGTGGAGCCTCCTGAGACAGAAATGGAGGAAGGCTCTAGAAACATGCCATCAAGTGCAGAGGTGGACTACTTTTACTCTGCACTGAGTGTTTGAAGCTGGTTTAACCAGGATTGGCTACCCCCAATCCATGTCTCTGGCTTGGACCTAATAAAAAGCAGCAAGGAAGAACAAATAAATTGAAGATGGGCTATGGCTGAATATGGACAGACATACCCTTTCTTCTCTCAAAAAATTTGGGAGAAAATAGAGAACAAGCATGCCTGGTTGTGGGAGGAAGCTAGTGCTAACCTGCACCCAAATGTGAACAAATTTGTGAGAATAAAAGTATGCAATGAGAGACTTCAGTTTTGGAAGCATGGCAGAACTTTGCTAATTGATTCAGTGCAAATCGTTGACAAGGCTGGCTAAGAAACATTTTACAATGCTACTGTGGTTTGTCCTGATGAAGAGACAGTCTTTGCTCCACACCCCGAGTAATACTACCCATGAATGGTGCCACTCATTAGTAAATATGCCCACATGCCAAGTTGAATGCAGCAAGGCCAAAGCAGCAACCTGCTACCAAAGCAGCAGCAAAGGATTTCCCATGAAGATCCAGCAGGAGGTCATGGAAGAATCTGATCTGAAGATTTCGTCTATCCAGTAACAGAAGATCATCAGGCTAAAGGTCCAGAGAGGTGATGCTGACATCCATCTTACTTGGTATTACTTGGTATGAAAGAACAGAGGAAGGCCAGAGCCCATCGAGACTGTTCCCCACATTATGTGGGACATTATTTATCTATTATCCCTCAACCAAATGTCTAGTTTGTTTTTAAAGACAGTGGCACTAGTTGCCTTTACCAATTCTTGTGGAAAGGTGTTCCATACAATGGATGCTCTTATTGGAATAAAGTTTCCCTTTTTGCTGGTTTTATAAGTTTTTACTTCAAGCTGTTTATTATGCGGTCTCGGAACATGTCTCCTTTTGGAGAGCGTTAGACCACATTTTTCCATTAGATCTGGTGAATTTATTAAATTAAAAACCATAAGCATATCACCTCTTAATGTTCTAGTTTGAAGAGAGAAGAGATCAGTAGCATTTAATCTGTTCTGATAATCCAAGTTTGTTAATTTTGGAATCATTCTAGTTACTCTCCTTTGAACCTGTTCAAGAATTGCTATGTCTTTTTTTTGGTTTGGATTCCAGAAAGGAGCCATAGTCTGAATACAGTCTAATGTATGCCTATACAATGGAATAAGGCATTGTTAAGTGCGATTAACAAAAGTGCGTTTTATTTGTCTCAAAAGTCTATTGATCATGCAAGCAGTTCTAACACAGTGATCATTTGGTGTAAGTTTATTGTTAATACATATCCCTAAATCTTTTTCACAATTTGACGAGTGAAGTGGTAGCCCATTTATGTAATATATCATTTTTGGATTATTTACACTGAAATGCACTACTAAACATTTGTCTTGATTAAACTGCATATGACTTCATTTGCCCAAAGTGTTATTTTTTTCCAAATCCTTCTTTAATGCAGAAATATTTTCTTGATTATTAACCTTGCCCCCCAATTTAGTATCATCTGCAAATTTAACCATGAATTTATTTGGTCCTGTTTGTAAATCACTGATAAAGAGATTAAACAATGTCAGTCCCAAGATCAACCCTTGTGGTACACCACTCATCACACTACCCGAATCAGACAAGATATCATTAAATCTGACTCTCTGAGAATGATTTGTCAACCAGTTTAAAGTCCAGTTGACAATATCATGTGACAAACCTAGATTGTGCATTTTAGTAATAAGTTTTTTATGAGAAACTTTATTGAAAGCTCAACTAAAGTCCAAAAGAATTACATCAGTAGGGATACCCACATCTAGTAGAGTACTTATATTATTGTAAAAAAGATATCAGATTGGTGGTGCAGGAATACTTGGGAGTAAACCCATGCTGATTTGAATAATTAATTCCTAATTTTTTATAATCTTGATCTATTAGAGACTTCATTACTCGTTCCATTAATTTACCAGCCACTGAGATCAGGCTAATTGGACAATAATTTTGCACAGAACCTCTATTGCTTTTTTAAATATGACAGTAACTATTGCTGAATGCCAGTCATTTTGTACAATGCTTTCTTGAAAGGATTTGTTGAAGATAATTGACAAAGGTATAGAAATATTTATAGAGGTTTCAATCAGACAGCATGGATGAATACCGTCTGGGCCTGGACTAGTATTATTTTTTAGTTTTTTGATAGCCTGTATAATGTCAGTTGGATAGAACTTATGATAATCTATGTGGTGAACTTTAAATGTACTAATAGGTGATTTTTGAGAGAAGACAGAACAAAGGTACTTATTAAAGAGATTTGAGGTTTCTATATCAGATAGAGAAAAGCCATTGGTTATAATGGGGCCAATGGTCCTTGATACACCTTTTTTACTATTTATATAGGAGAAAAAAGATTTGTGACAGTCTTTTGTGTGAGCTAGTTTAAATTCTAGCTTATTTTTTTGCCAATTTAATAGAATGTTTTAAGTTTTTCACAGATACTCTGTATTTATGTAATAGAATAGTTTTAAATGGAACAGAACTATTTTTAAGTTTCCTAAAACATTTAATTTTTATTTTAATCTGATTTTTAATTGTCTTGTTGAACCAAGGGGGAATTTTTCCTTTATTATTAAATTTCCACTTAGATGGAATAAAGGTATTTTCCAAATATTGTACAATGTTTTTAAAAAAGTACCAAGCTTATTGTGTTGTATAATTAAGAAGATTAGATTCCCAGTTTATGTTTTGTAAGTATTCATTGTTTTTAGAAAAAAATTGCTTTATTATAATTTTTTGTACAGTATAACTTCCTTTGTGTAGTTTTAAACTGTTGAATTTCAAAAAGGATAGATGAATGATCACTGGTCCCAAGTGGATCCCAAATTTGTAAATTACTAATTTGTTGCTCTATGTTAGTAAATAATAGATCCAAAATATTAGGACCTCAAATGGGTTCAGTAACAAGTTGTTGTAATCCAGTACTAACTACCACATCTATTAGCCCTTTCTTGGCATAGGACTGTCCTGAGAATGAGTCCCAGTTAATATGAGGGAGGTTCAAGTCTCCAAATATTACAGTATCTTGAGATTCAGAAAAATGTGTAATTTCTTTAAACATATCAGTTGTGTAATCTGAGTTTGCAGATGGAAGTCGATAGATGTTACCAATAGTTTTATAGGACTGTTGCTTCAATAAGATTTTAACCCATATACTTTCCAAAGGAAATGGAGAACAGACTTCAAAAGAAGGAATATCATTTAGTATGTACATACAAACTCCACCGCCTTGTTTTAATCTGTTTTATGATATAACTTATAATCTGAAATTTCTCTGGACCAAATTGAGGATCGTCCCACCAAGTTTCAGTTACTCCCACCATACCTATATTTAAAGTTTTACATTTGGCTTTGAGTTCGGCTAATTTGAGTTGGTTTAAAGATCTTGCATTCAAAGCTAGGAATTTACATTTAGTTGTAATATTATTTTAGTAAGTATTCAGAGACTTGGGAATAGACCCATTCTCCCCCATTGTTTTTAGTTTAAACAATGGTTTATGATTTTAGTGATACTTTTCCCCATAAGTGTACTACCCCTATGACGAGATGTATACCGTCCCAGCAAAACAAGGAAGAACGATCTGAAAATGATTCACAGTGGGTAATACAGGGTATATCCTGCTTAAAACACCACTTTCTCAGCCATTCATTTAGGGCTTTGATTTTCTGTGTCATGGTATATGTTGATCTCAGGACAGGTAGAATTTCAGATATACATACACAGCATCCCCTATCAAGTAACAGGTTACATAATGCCACATAGTCCTGCTGTAACTGATTAAATGGGTGTTGTTTATATCATTAACTCCAGCATGTATGATAACCAATGGATTTTCCCCGTATTTTGTAAAATTTTAGGCATCATGGAGGTAATGTCAGATACCTGGCCCCACAGAGGCTAGAACAAGTGTGTTGCTCTTGTCACTATTACATACCGCCCTGTCAATGTGCTTAATGATTGAAACTCCCAGGACTAACACTTGTTTTGAGACAGTAGGGGTACAAGAATCAGAAACAGGTGATTGTTTAACACACTCTGAGTGATTAACTTAATACAGTAGGTATTGATTTGGTAGCTTGAGACTTACTAGGACAAATATTCATGGGCATTAACTCCTGATTGAAAAGTGTTTTAAACCATTATTATCAACAGAGGGTGATGCACAGGATAAATCATGTAGCACTTCATTATTTGATACAGTCAATTGCTCAAACCTATTACAAGTTTCAATAGGGGCACTATTGTGTATTTGACAGCCCTCCTTTTTTAAGAGGCTTTGAGACAATGATCCAGTCATCATTATCATGAGAAGAGGATGGATAATCATCCACCTTATAAGAGGGGGCAGAGGCAACAGGTATACTAGTACTAGTCGTTACATTGTCTCCTCATCAGGAGGCATAGAAATGTTACCTAAATGTGAAGGAAATTGTTCATTAGAATGAAGTTGTTCATCCATAAGATTAATGTAACTTTCCAATTCCCTAATATCGGTAGAAACTGGTTTAATATTAAGCAGAAATGCTATCTCTGCTTCAAGAGTAGTAATCAGATGGCAATTAGCACATACGTACTCGCTCCCATACTTTCCCTCACTATACATCAAACATTGTATACACTTACTGAGTTCTTTTTCCAATATTAAAGGTGTAGATTTACTAAGTAGAGGATATGCTAAAATTATCTTATCCAAGTTTGTCTAATGCTAGCAGTGTCAGTGTGCCCAGTGGACACAGCAGACATGCGCAAACACGTGTGTCTCTGCGTGCGTCTCCATGCATGGCCCCACGCACGCTCACCCCGCTGACTAGAGGGGCAGGTTTTAAGCCGAAAAACAGGAAGTAAGCGTCCGTTCACTTCTGGTTTCGTCGCAAAGTAAAAATAACAATATTTACTTAAATTCAGCAAGATTCTGTGATTTGAAGGTTTACAAGCCCTTAAAAGGGCAGAGAAACCACCAGGAAACAGTGCTTTTAATGAGAGATGTTGTTTGGGGTAAGGGTATACTAGCCTATTGCTAGTCCTCCAGGTTCCCACAATGCTCTGCTGTTCACTGAAGAGTAGTTACAAGCAAATGTTACCACACAGGGTTGACAAAACCAATGTTTCTCTATGATCCTTCCTTCCTACTGCCAAACAGGAAGTTCCTGTTGACAGTCAAATCCAGTGGCTATTAAAGTAGAACTGGCTTAGGGTGGGTGGGTGGGTGGGTAGAGGGGTGGGATGGAGGGCAATTAGTAAGAAAAAGGCTAGCAACAGGAAGTTGTAATTTGAGTCACCTGCTTTATAGTGTCTAAGCCACACCCCAAATAAGCACTCTCTCTCTCTCTCTCTCTCTCTCTCCCTCTCCTACTGGTTTAGCAAACGTAAGTTGATACAGTACCTTTCACAGCACAGAACACACTAACTTTCTTTCTTTCTTTTCTTTCTTTTTAATCTTAAATAAGACCCTTCTACTTCTAATAAAGTATCAGTCTGCTAATCTCAACAGACCCTGACTCCTGCTGAGATATGTGTTAAATTAAGTTAAGAAAATGTAGCTTCTTTTAGTTAGCTGCTTTCTGCTCTACAAGCAAGGCAACAGAATGCGTAAGATGCAATTTACATTTTAATTTGACTGTTTACCTACAATTGAGGATGTCTCAGGAACTGTAATTCATTAATAGATGCTCCTGAACTGGACTGCAGTTCTAGCAGGCCTTGTGCCTGTCCAAGAAATGTGTTTCAGCGGGTTTCGACTTAGGAGAGACTTTATGTATAGTGCCTCGGCATTCTGGACATTTCTTTTTAGAACATCGAACATTGTAGGGCTTCCCTTCCCCAAAATGTTTTTGTAAATGCTTTTATATTTTCTATTTTTGTACTTTTATAGAAAACCCCCTTTTAAAGAAATAACTTTTTGGGGTTGTGTAGTATCTGCAGTAGGAGGGTTGGTCACTGTGTGGTTTACAGGTTGTGTTTGTTTGCAGAATGTGTTTTACAATATTTTCTTTTGCAGGTGTTCCTGAAAGAAGACAAGAAGAGGATTTTTAAGGCTTATCAGAGTCCTTTTTTTAAAGTTGCTAGGCTTTGTATAACGGTATAGTACAATGCTAACCATTTTTTTCTGCTTTGCAGGTGTAGAGATTTTGGTAGTTCTTAGATTTAGGAAATATACTGCCAAATGCTGTTTCTGAAGTGGGCTGTAGTTCTAAATGGTGTAAAATGGTTTTGGGCATGGACACCCAGTAGGTAGCATAGGTCAGATAGCATTTCCCTAGAGGGCTATGGGGGAAGGCAGGTTGGTGGTCCTGATTCATGATAGGGGTCACCAGTTCTGTTTATTAGGACATGCTTCAGGCAGTTTCCTGGAGCCACTGAAAATCCATAGATAGTATAGTTGTAGGGTAGGAGTTCAAGTTTCTTCAGTGAGCCTCTATCCTAGCACATGGTAGGGGAGGACCCGATCAATACTCTCAGCAAGGAGCACAGAGGTAGGGCAGCCTGGTACTGGACCATAATCTGACTGTGGACTGCCAGTGATCTGGTTGTGGTGAGTGTAACCACCAAGTCCACTGGGGTTACTGGAATCCCATTAGTACTAGTCTATAGGCTGGTGAAAAGGCAGCTGGTAAGGAGCTCATTAAAGGACTTTTTACATAATGACATCATTGTTCACTCAGCTAGCCTGAGTTGGAATGAATATGTCATTTAGAACTCTCACAGCATAACCAGTTTTGAGTCAGCTGTTCAGGGAAGATTAGAATGTTCATTTAGTCTGAGTTTGGAAGTTAGAGTGGCAGGAGGTCTGCCAGTTGCTGCTCTGTCACAGAGAGCACTGTGTTTCTTATCCTAGTTTGGATTAAATCTACAGTTGGTAATGAAGTGGTGGAGACCTTTTGCAGCTGGATTCTTAGATTTCACTCCAGGGAGAGTAAGAGGGACTGCCAGTTCAGTGGATCCAAGGGATAATCCCCTGAAGGTCCTAGAGTGTGTGTACAGCTGCCTTTAAGAAGGACATTGTGTGAGAAATTCTTACAAAACTACCATGAAGAAAAAGGGTGTTTTCTGATTTTTTCTCCATACATAAAGGAAAGAACAACAGATATGTCAGTACAGATATAGAAACTGTTCTCATTAGGGAGTTGGCTGAGGTGTGTATGCCCAAGATAAAGCAAGATCACACCTGTCAGGACCCCTCATACACTTCAGTGTCAAATTTAAAGTTCAGAGTTTGGAGTCTTTAACAATTCAGTGGGGATTGAAGTCTTCTTTTGGTGTAACCCTGAAAGAATGGCAGAGACTGTCAGTTGGGGCAAAAGGTGGGAGGAATGCCATCTGAGTCTACACAGCAGGACTAACTGGCTGTTGATGGGTGCCCCTGGGTGAAGGCAATACCCAGGATGAAACTTAAGTATGTGGCTCAGGTCATGAGTCTACAATGTGAAATGTGTTTTGAAATGGCTCAGAATGTGGTTCAGGCCATGAGCATCCAATTTGGGAAATGGAAATGTGTTTTGAAAGTAGCTCAAGTATATGGTTCAGGCCACAAGCTGCTTTGGGGGAAAATGGATAGAGAAATTTCTGTAGAAACTGTACTGCCTAGCAAAGATTCTCAGAAAAAGAGTGTACCTGTTTTGCCATGACAAACCATTGGGGTTCACTTGTGCTTTAGTAACATCTGTGAATAAAGCTACTGCACAATCCCAGCTGCTGCATTGGACATTCTGAGCATTGCTTTCTGTGTTGAGTTATTGGGGCTATTTCAGCAGTTAGGTCTAGCATATGCCTAGCATCCTCTCCCATGGATCTGGTTGTATTTACAAAGGTTAATTTTAGTAATTGTACCCCCCCAACCCCTACCTTTAGATAATGAGCCTGGTATACACTCTTAAGTTAGGGGTTGTACCAATCTGAGTATTACTGCTGAATATAATTGCTATGTCATATGTGGGGAATAGTTCTGTAAATGGGGGTGCCAACTTGCCAAAAGTGGTGTGGGGGTTACAAATATACTTAAAATGCTTTTTTTTGCAGTTTTTCTTTGGGTAGGTGTACATATTGAAGAAATAGTCCATAGTTTCTCTTTGGGTAGCAGGTGGAGCTGCTACTACATGTTTATATTGTTTATGGGTCTCTCTTTGAGAGTTTGGGTAGTCTTACATTACATTCATTCTTGCTACCTGCTTTTCTCACACCAGGTTAGTGAGTAAAACATTCTACTCTGAGGTTTTTACTTATGATTGTGTGGCCACCATGTGCCATGCAAGTGGTAGGTGATGGAGTGAAGACCCTGCTCTGCTGTTCAAATATCGCTTGTTGTGCTACTGAATGAATAAGCCTGACATAGTGGGAATGGTAATGGGGCAGTTTTACTTTTGCCCACTTGAGGCAGTGACAAATTCAGTTATTGTAAAATTCTGTGGCAGGTGTAGGAGGAAAAATCTGTCAGTGATTGGATGTACAGTTTTATGTTTTGCTGTGGACAGGTTTTCTTAGTTTTTCTCACAATCTCCAGTCACACGATGAGGAGTTTCAATTTCAGCACTAATTTCGCCATTCTCTGAAGCTGGTTTGTTCCATGGAAAAAAGCTGATTGCAGAACACAGCGCTTTTGAAGTGAGTAAGTAAGTTACAGCACTCAATCCAGAGGCTCTGAGCACTTTACATAAGGTGCAGACATATAAAAAACAGTTCAAATAAATGCAATAAAACAAATAGGGTCACTCAGTTATGATAAAGTACATTAAATAAAATAAAAACTCTAAAACCCCAAATTTAAGTCTTACTCAAGATCAAAGGCTTGTCCAAAGAGATGTGCCTTAAGGCCATGTTTGAAACTTTCCACAGAGGGTGTCTCCCACAAAGGTTGCGGCAGAGAGTTCCACAGGACAGGACCTGCAACCACAAAAGTGTGGTCACCAGATGTTTAGAGCCATGCCCTGGGAACCACTAGATAACCCTCTACGGAAGATTGAATTGAGTGCAGCAGGCGGGCAGGCATCAGGCGATCAGACTAAAGGTAAATGCTTCTGTGAAAGAAGAAAGAGACAAGAGATGGAGTGTGTGTGTGTTCTGAAGTCAAGGGGGGGAGTGCTATAGCTGAAATGGTGTACAACCCTGGCTACATCTGAAGTCATGCATTGATTCCTGAGTCTGTCAGGAGGTCATGTGTGCCTGGACTTAATACAGTGATGTTGTGCTCAGATAATATTACTGTTCCAGGTACCCACTGACCAATCAGAGCACTAGAAATGTTCATACCATTGTATAATAAATGATAACTCCCATTACCCATCTAAACAATAGATGATAGGGTAGAGTAGGGTAAAACTGGGATGACTGGATGGACTATTGGTTCATTTCTGCTGCCATTGTCAATGTTTCTATGCTTCACTGCTGCCCATACCTCATCAGTTCTACCAGTAGGTTAAGGGTAAATATGAAAACCATGTTTGACTCCTAAATGTATAAATCTTTAGATAAGGAAAATGGAGGAAGATTGTATAATTTACAATACTTTTTTAGATAATCCCGCCCCCCAACTGAGTGCGCTGCTATTCACCACTCACACATGAGCAGCTAACAGGGTGGGGATTAGAGAGGATGGAGGACTCATTTACTGTAGCTATGTTCTCTCAGACTCGACCACTTGCATTTGTTTCAATGCAGCACCCAGAACTGCAGGAGAAGAAGATAGCGTTTGCAAACATCAGATTGTACCAAATGGAAAATATAGGGTGAACTGGGGAGCAAATTTATGTGATAGAAGTATGCTGAACTGGGAATGCTATAACTAGGGGTGTGCGAGTTCCTTTTTTTTCAAATGTTTGTTTGTAATTGTTTACCTGAAAGCACATTAAACTATTCCTTTTTTCAAATTTTTTATTTGTAATTGTTTACCGTATGGAAAACTAAGCTATAACACTTTGTTTCCAGGTGTGTCTTGGGGTGGTTACATGAATTAGTTTATGGATTTGGAATGTTGGCCAGGTCACCAGGGACACTATACTCTTACAAAAGTACATTGGATTTTCAGCTTTCACTGGGCAGTGATCAGAGGGGCAGAAAGGACCTCAGATTAACATCTTATCTGAAGGATGGTGCCTCAACAGTGCAGCAACTGCCTCATGTTATCAGTATTGGGTTATCTCAGTTACCAACAAGGCCGCTCATGCAGACAGGCAATTCATGTGACAAGCAGTTTCAGAGAAAGCAGATAGTCACAGAACTCACCACCAGTGTCACAGAGAAATAACTGCTGTCTACACAGAAATAAGGTGCAAAAAATTCTGCAGTATGACAAAGCCTATTGGTCAAACATCAGTATCTTTGTTCACTTCGGTGGAGGTTTCTTTTCCCCAAACACACTGAATTAAAAAAAAAAGATCTTACACCCTACCAGGATCAATTTTGTGTTTTTAATGACTCCAGTTTCCCAAATACAGTTTTTTTTAAGTTGGGGCCCCTCCCTGGTCTATGATGCTAAAAGGCAAATAACAGTAATGCAGTGCTCTGTCAGAGCTACAAGCTTCTCTTGGGTATACATTTGAAATGATATTTTCCTATTTCCAAATCACATTGTTATCTGCATTGTTTTTGGTTTAGTATCATAAAAGTGCTATTCAGATTTTTATTTGTAATTACTACATAAAGGTACAGTATTTTAATTTAATAACAATATTCAAATAACTTAATACCCATACAAGGTTGCCAAGAACATCAGCAGTTTGGGAACTGATTAAAACAGTTAAAATTGACCTAGTTCAAACTGGATCTTTTAATTGATTCATTGATGTTCATAAATGTTCATCAACTGGCTGGTTCATTTTTTAACATATTTTTTGCTCCAATTGCCAGTGTTGGTGGCGAATATACCTGCCTATCTGGAACCCTGATTGTGGACTGCCATGGGACTCAGCACTGAGGGATTTACCCCTTAGTTTCTCCCTTGTCTCCCCTTCCCCAATGATGCTGGAATGAAGGACTAAGTTTCAGGCTGACGCCATGCTAACACATGTCTCAACCAAGTGCCTGATGGCATCCTCCAGATAAGCCAGGAAAACACAATCAGGATACATAGCTGATATAACAATTCTGGTCACAGCCGATGAGGGCTGTGAAGTGCTCACATCTACAATCAGTCAGCCAATGCACCTGTTTCAAGCCACCTTAAACTTCATCATTCTCCCTCTCTCACTATAA
This sequence comes from Neoceratodus forsteri, assembly GCA_016271365.2. Classification (NCBI taxonomy): domain Eukaryota; kingdom Metazoa; phylum Chordata; order Ceratodontiformes; family Ceratodontidae; genus Neoceratodus; species Neoceratodus forsteri. The sequence continues at coordinate 845,813,527 of CM028135.1, read as the reverse complement.
TACTTTCCTCCTCCTCCATGTCTTTTCCCCACATCCCACCCATCCCATCTCTCCTCCCTTTCTCCTCCCCACATCCCTCACTCTCTCCACCTCTCTCTCTCTCTTGTCTTCTCACCTTCAATTTAGGCACTTACTGTACTGTGTTTTGCTCAAACCTTCGAGATAATGTCAGCTTCACTCACCATGTAACTCCAGTTGTTTATGTTACCTAAATGTATTCTCCAGTTTTGCCTCCATTGTAACCCTCCCCTATTTCTTCCAAATGTTAACTGCTCTTTGATCCTACTGTTCCAGTTGTTGTTAGCTGTCTGCATTCCTCAATGTGTTCCACCTATTTCATGTGTTGCGTCACATGCATGTTTCATTTTGTATGTTTAACTGTCTTCTCCCGGGTCGTGCCTGAAAATAGGCATTGCTATGCCTAGTGCACTCACCTGGTTACCAAAAACAAATAAATAAATAAATAATAGTGGCACTGTCATTTTGTGAATCAGTCCCAAAAGGTGATTCTGCACAGTGACAGCAAAATCACCTTTCTGGGCCAAGTAACAAAATAACAGTGACAGTTTTCACAAGGTGGTGTCCGAAGAACTCCATGATGAAAATTTGGGGCAATGATTCAAAAAAAATGGCTGCGATATGAGCTTAAGTTGAAAATCCCATTGAATGACTGTATAGCACACTTACCTTAATTCTTCTCTTCTTCAGAAGAAGAAGTATCAGACATTAATATAATGATTTTCATACATTCAAAGTGCTTTACAAGCAATGCTAGACAAGTAGTAGTGACTGAATGCGTGGTGGTGGTCATATCTTGAATCATCACCCACGCACAGCCTGGATAATTGCATGAACCGGATTATGGGAAGGGGAATGTTGGCCAGGACACCGGGAATGTTCCCTACACTTTGCGAAGAGTGCCCTGGGTTCTTTTACTTCCACCTGGACACCCACCAGGACAACACCAGGATGGACAGAAGGGACCTAGGTTTAACGTCTCATCTGAAGGACGGCACACCCCAGCAGAACAGCACCCCCCAATACTGCAGTCTGATGCCAGCGATTTTAGGTGCAAGTCCAATCCCGGTGTGAGATGAGAACCCACAACCTTCTGGTCCAGAGGCGGATGTGCTACCAACTGAGCCACGCTGACACCTCAGTTCATGGCTGGGCTTTGCAGAGTGCAGACATGTCCTGATCCACAGAATATGACAGCATTGAGCTCTGGAAGTAAGTATGGGGTAAGGGGGGGTGTGGGGAGGTGGGTGCTCAGTATAATGGTGGGGAGGGAGGAGGGGGACAGCAGTGATGACGAGGGACCATTTTTACTATAGCAGGGGAAACAAACCAACAAGGAATCATTTTCTAATTTACAGGATAAGTAAACATTTAGGTACACTGTGGTGGGCTCCCAGTGTGCCACATGAATGCCAACATGGGGATTGGGCACCCCGATGTTGGGCATCTGTAGGCAGGGGGCACCAGGAAAAAAAACGTGAAGAGGGACCATTTTCTGTTTTACAGATAAAATCACCTTTTGCACACTGGGTGGGCTCCCAGTGTTGCAATATAACATCGCGATTTGGAGATAATTTGGGGAGGGGGCACAAAATAGAGATTGGCATTGTGCCATTTGCAACATGCTGGCACTGCAGCACTGCACATGCACACAACTCCGCGCATGCTCACAACTCGTGCACTTGCGCAGTGCATGCATTGGAATGTGGAAGTAACAGGTGAAATAGTGCATTGTTATTTAATATGCTGATCATGGCAGAGGGCTTTCAGCTGTGTTGAGCTTTCAGAAGGATACTTCCAAAAGTCCAATGGAAGAGGTTGTGAGATCGGCCATTTTCAGGCTAAAAGGCTCTCATAAAATGGCTGTAGGCAGAGCCTACAGCCCTAAAAATAACTCTTACCTTGTCAGTTGAATCTGTAGAGGACAAGGCAGTTTCTCACCTCAGTTGACACCCAGTGGACACACATAGGGCAGGAAACAAGTACCACAAGCAGCACACTATAGTTATGGGCAAGGAGGGTTAGCAACACAGGCAGCACAAGGAAGAGAAGATGCTAGCATTAGGAATTAAAAAAATATTTAATTAATTAAATTAATAGAATAAAATTACAACTCCATGGGGCTGGAGGTCAGTGAAGCACAGGCACAAAGGTTACAGGCTTAATTCAGCAGCACAAAGCTGCAGCAATTACTTAGACCTAATCAGGCCAGAAGTGAGCTCCACACAGACTACAGAGCCAAAAAGACTCTAAAGGGAAAAGGAAAACTGCTAACCAGCAGGGCAGCACCCACAGGCCTACAACCACCAGGGCTCACTATAACATCGCCCCTGGACCTCCACCAGGCCTGGTCCAAACAAAACAAAACCTATGCTGCCTTCTCTTTAAGATCTAATTTCCTGGGAAGCATAACCTTGGTGACTGGCTCCCTCCTTACATCCTGACATCCTGCAGTAACAGCATTAGCAGCACCCACCCCTTATAAAGCAGAAGACAACTGCCAGGATGCAGGCATGGTGGATCCAGAAGAGACTCTCCCAGCAGGCCACCAACAAACCAGGCAGCATTCAACAAGGGTACAATCCTCCCAATACTGCCACCACCAGAAAAAGCCAACACTATGGTTCTGCGACCACCGTGATGCTCCACAACTGCCATACACCTCCAAAATGGGACCGGCCCAGGTCCACCTCAGTACCACAGAGCACAGGGTGGGCCAACACCACAAATCTCCTCTGGGCTGCAGCTCCCAACAGTGAATGGTCTCCATCCCATAGTCACACTCCTTAAGCAGCCATCCCCAAGGAAACATGAACATGGAGCAGCACCGATGGGCTTAGGCCACAGCTCCCAAATCTGGCTCGAACCCCAGCCCACGTGTATGCTGATAATCTGCTGGCCTCTCAAACCTTCAACCCCCCCCTTTAAATAGCAGCAGGGCACTGTAACACCCACCCACAGGGTGGACACCCACTGCCAGCCTCAGCTACCAGACCGACCCAAAGGAGGAGGAAAATAACTATTAGTAAGCCCCCCAAAAATGGATGGCTTACATAAGAGTCAAAAATGATTTTGCATATTTACCCATAGCCTGATGTCTGAACTGATTTTCAAATACATATTTATTGTGCTTTAATTCCCATTTTTATGGCTGTGTGAGCAGAGCTCTGTAGACTTTATGCGATGATCATTATCTCAGAATAGCACTGTTGAAGCACATGACCAGATCGCTGTCTGGGTGCTTCCACAGTGCTGCAGCACAGTTTCCAGTGGTGTTTATGCGGCCCTTCCCTCTGCCAGCTGTGTAAACACATCCACTTTGCAGGGCACTTCTTTTTCTTCCACACTTGCAGAACTGATGGGCACCGTGCACGAGATGGCAACTGACAAAGACTGCGCATGCACAAGCTCTGCACATGCTCAGTACTGTTAATGACCCCATCTTGTGAGAGGCATACTCTGGCAGTGCACCAACTGTGCATTTAGCAAAGTCCCTAAAGCTTCTAAAAGCTCTGCACAGTCATATTGGCTCTGACTAGAGTTTGTTAATCTGCAGTAAAACTGGGTATATTTTCAGGCTTACTTTATTTCCTACAAAAGTGTTTATCCTCTGTGGCACACCCAGGCTGCTATCATCCCTTTCCCTGTCTCCAGAGTTCATCCCTTACCTCCTCCTCATTTGAAAGCACATACTCCCATGGATCTCCCCCCACAGCAGAGTGGGAGGGCCATCCTCCCCCCCACAGACATATTCAGGTCCTTGTTCCCAGACTGTTGAGGCAGGGCGGACCAGTGGAGTATGGGCAGGGCTTCACAAATCCCAGTCCTCCATTTTTGTCTCTTGTCTTTTCCCACTCCCCCACTGCAGTTCCAGTATGTGTGTGTGGAGGTATACTTGTCCTGCATCACCACAGCTCCCTCTCATCAATCGCTCTCACTTGCCCTACCACCAGGCCTCCACCTGGTGACAGTCAAGGCAAAGAGGTGAGCTTTCCCTGAGATGGCCAATCCACTCCCACCTCACTGAACCCTGGCAACCACTGCTCATTCCCAAACATGGGTTGCCAGAGTGGCAGGAGATAAGGTGATCAACATCTTATACCTCCAGACCTCTGGGCCATCCTATGTTTTCTGTCCTTCAGAAACTGTTTGAGAGCCAGCAATGACTTGCATGAGGTAGATGAATATACTTGCTTTTGTTTCTTTATATAATTATACCAATAAATTAATATTTATGCAATGTGTTTATCATATTTTTAGAAAGATGGCAGTTGAACAATTTTGTGTTCGTTGTTGAATCCCTCATATTTACAAATAAACTCAGTAATGGACTCAGTACCAGACACTATGGGCCTGATTCTCAAAAGCCCTGCATCTGCAGCAAGCCATGGTGCTCTGAACATATGGTGCAGGGGGCTTGCAGCATTCGCTCAGTGCCATTTGGGATTTTCATCTCTGTGCACCAAATGCCACAAGTTAGATCAGCTCCCCCCTGGTCTAATTTGTGCCATTTGAGGGACACTTTTTACAGGGCTTGCACCAAATGTTTTGCACAAACTGCCATTAAGTGTAGAAACTGTGCAGCTGCGATAACCTAAAAGTACACAGTTGCATCAAAGAAGTTTACAGGTGCACCAAACAACAAGGTTTGACACAGGGCTTGACGAAGCATTTTGTATCAACTTTTGAAAAATCGGCCCAATATGTTTTAGTGGGGACTGTTAATATACTGTACATATCTTAGGATAGTTAACAGCACAGAACAAAACAGTCTTATTATTAAATGATACATTTCGTTCTTAGTAATCAAGTTTAACTTTAACTTTCTTTGTAAGGTGAAAGATCAAATTGAATTCCATTAACCTTGTATGAAATGAAATATTTTGAAGGATATTTTAAAACAATTGCTTATTTAGCTGTCTATTAGCTTCTATATGGTATTGTTCTCAACCCAACAAAACTGTGGCATCCACTTTATTGGGTAGTTAAATCACAATATTAGGATTTACTACCAAGCCTAAAAGGGCTTCATCCACAAATCTATGCATATCCATCTGGAAACCCTACATAAAGGTGATGTGCAAACCCATGCTTTGTGGCTGATGCACAAGTGATGCCATCTACAGTGGCGAAGGGAGTGACTGGCAGGTGTGGATGGCAACTCAGAAGGATATGGAATTTCTGGGACAGGTAATGGCAGAAAGTAGCACAAATCCACAGAATTCCCCATGACCCCACCATAAAAGATGTGGGCATCCCTCCAGGTAAATGCATGAAAATGGCCTCTGTGGGTTCCATGAGTACAGGACAGCCCACTACAGGCTCTGGAAAGGGTAGCAATACAATACCATAGCCACTAGCCACAGCACACCATGGTCTGGCTGTAGCGCATGCACAGGATAGGGGAGTAGACAACTGCTTGTCCCTGGCCCCTGCCACAGACCACGGACAGTGAACTTTACCTTGGAGGAGATGGCCATTATCATCACAAAGCTGTATAGGAATGACTTGACCCTGTTTAACTCTGGGGCATGAAAGAACACACACACAGACAAACACCTGGTGTGGGTGGGCATCCAGGATTCCATTAATGCTGCCAAGAACACCTTCCCTACTATCTGTGCCATTAAGCACAAATGAAGCATTCTGCATAGAACTTTGAAGAAAAAGCTGACACTGTGGAGGTCGGCATAGCTCACCACAGGTAGCAGTGGCCCCCAGGAGGACTCAGAGACAACCCCAGTTGAAGACATTATGGCAGACATGTTCAGCCAGCAGTCAATTAATGGGGAGGAGGGTGGGTTTCAATACACTGGAGGGTTTTCATGTGGTCACATGATGACCAGTAATAGTGCATGTCTTCCTCACGTGAACAGCTACTCATGCCACCTGGATGTGATGTAGATGACATAACTGAGGATGATGGGATGCACTGACTAAGTGGAGAGGACACAGGTATGCCACTGGTCAGTGGCTCAGCAGGTTGCACACTCGCCTCTGAGGCTGGAAGATCAGAAGGCTATGGGTTCTATGCCCACTCCAGGCACTTGGGTTAAATCCTAATACTGACACTGTGGTGCAGCATGAGGGGGGTGCAGCACTCCTGAGGTGCCGTCTTTCAAATGAGATATTAAACCAAGGTCCCATCTACCTGTTCTGGTGGTAGTTCAGGTGGATGTTAAAGATCCCATGGCACTTCTCAAAAAAAGTAGGGGTTTTTATTGACAAAAATTCAGTACAAGGAATACAAAGAAAATTCAAAAAGTTCATCAAAGAAAATCTAAACATAAACCAAGAAATACAGAAAATATCACACTAAACAAAAGAAAAAAGGGTGAAAAAAGAGAAACAAACACCTGAAGGCAATACATAATTTAGACAAATGCAAGAGATAAATATTCAGATTATACTCATGTCTAACCAAAATAATACTACTGGTGTACCAAAAAATATTCAACCTCGGTACAATCAGTCCTATTCCCTTAAATACACTAGGAAAATGCATTTAAACAGAAAAATAATCGTACATGCAGTATATGCAGTATCCCCATACACATTTGTGCACACAGTGTAAGAATGATACTTTAAATCAACGTGAAAGACTTCATTACACGCGGCTTAATACATTTTTCATATAGACAGGTAAGGCACCTGTTGCTGCTGGAAGTCATATTTGCCCCAGCCTGCCATAAATAAAATTTAATCACAACAAAAACAACTTTCAGAGTGTTCCTGTCATATATGAGTAATCTACCAGAGAATTCCCCCAAAATAAACTATGTCAGATTCTTGATCCAAGGCAACTTCCATCTGAGAGCTAAAAAATCCATAGGTTCACAGTATAGGTACATTCTAAAATGAAATAAGTCATTGATTCTACCAGGGCTAAACATTCCCAGTAAATCAAGATCTGTCCTCAGTAGGTTTATGCTTCCAGTTTCCCCAGACATTTATCTTGCCATAAGTGCAGAGCCAAACATTGTCCCACATTCTTAAGGGGATTCTCTGATTATTTAACTGATGGATGGCTATCTGGATCTTTTCTACAGGGCAATCATTTTACTTGGGGCTGGAGGGCGCAATATGACCCAGAACTAAGTTATACAATTGTAGTCTCTGTAATTGTAAAATCTGAGATTTGGTAATCTCCCAGAAGCTCAGTTTTCATAACGTGGATTTGAAAGATACAGGCATATGTAAGGAAAATAGTAATTTAGGGGGCTTCACATCCCATTTCTCAAAAAAGTGGCCCAAGACACTCAAGATCCATTCCTTATTGAGAGAAGTGTTCTCCTGAAGCCCAGTTTTAAAGGAACCAGTCCAAAACAATGTATGAAAAAAAACTAATTGATGCAACATACCTAATCTCCCCTTTTTCCTGCTTAAATAAGTAAAGTCTCTTTTGACTGAGTTCAAGCAGCTTCCCCAAAACATCTGGAAGAAAATACTATAAAGTCTGGTTTCATACTGGAAAGGACAGGAAAAACCCATGCCGTGTACAAAAGAATAGTCACTAAAACTGTTTTCTCATAAATATGTGTTTAAAGTTTGACAACTGTCATCCCTTCCACCTGGATACTAAAGCTCCACATTTGGTGAGGGAAATATTCTATTTCATAGCAGCCATCCTCTCCCCATATTAATATCTAGGATTTTAATAGGATCTGTTTTAATTGTATACCATCTATGGTTGTCACAGGACCTAGAGTGCCTACATAAATTACATAGCTTTTCTCCATGTTAATTTTAGCTCTAGAAATAGTAGAAAAAGTTAATAATTCATCAACTGCCTTTTCAAAGGTATGTTCATTTGTACAAAATAACAACAAATCATCCATGTAAGTGAATGATTTTCTCTCTGTTCCCCATATGGGTTGGAGAATCCTCTAATCTCTTGATTATTCCATATATGCATATACACAGGTCTAGATATAAGATGTACAGCACCGGGCTGAGGGGCAGCCTTGTCTGACACCACTTTTTAGTTAAATCCATGACCATAAAAATCCTTAATAAGAGGTGAAATAGTTGCTTTACTATACAAAAGCATAATCCACTGTATAAATTGGAGGGGAAATCCATATTGTTTTAATAAATAAAAATGTGTGGGCTACCCTGTCAAAGGCCTTGCTTTGGTCCAATGATAGTAAAAATCCAGTTTTATTTTTTTGTAGGCAAAATTCATAATAATCCATAAAAATTATTAGGTTATTCTGTATTTTCCTCCCGGGGACAGAACACATCTGAGCATGATGAATTAAGGTGCTCAGGGATGTCTTTAATCTGTTGTGTAAAATAGTAGTCAAGAATTTCCAGTCCAAATTCAAGAGGCAGATAGGCCTCCAATTCTGTAAGGAGGTTTTATCACCCTTTTTGAACAGAAATCTCAATATCCCTGTGTAAAAATTTGAATTAATTTCACCTACCATAGTGATCTCATTAAATAATAAAAATTAAAAAGGGTCAATTTCATGTAAAAAGCAGTGGTAAAATTCTATGGACAATCCATCCCATCCAGGTGAATTTTTTTTTTCATCCCCGATATTGTCGTTTTAATTTCTTCCATTGATATAGGTATCGTTAGTGTGTCTTCTTCCTCTAGGGACAATGGAGCGCCTATACTTGATAGGTACTCCTCCCTCTCCTTCAGAATCCATATCTGAGTGTTGTCAAGAGAATGAAAATGGTGTTGTACTATTTTTTCTAAAGCATGCATTTTTGTGCACAAAGTGCCAGACTCATCTTTGAGTTCAGTCAACATTGCTGAATCCAATTTGGATTTACAAGCAGCACAGGACTCACTGTTAGGTATCTTAACTGTGTCAAAACTAAGTTCTGTCTTTAAAGTTGCCGCCTGGTCGTATTGGTAAATTTTCATCTGTTGCTTAATATTGATAATTTGTTCAGAATAATCTATGCCAAAGTTATGGTTGTGGAAAATAAAAGTTGTAATTGATGTCTAAGTGCTAAATATTTTAAGAATTTCTCAGTTTGTGTTTTTGCACCTTGCTTCTGTAACCAGCATCCGAGAGCTTTATTTGAATTCTCCCACCATTCCTAAATCGAATCATATAGGCAGTGGACTGACCATTGTGCCTGAAGTTCAAAACAGGAAATATATTTTTTTACCTGATTATGTTAGAATGAATTTATATTAGCTCTCCATCTACATCTACTCTTGTGAGAGGAGCACGTTAATGACTATCCAATTTTTGCTCTTACCAAGAGATGGTCAGAATACTTACAGGGCGCAGCGCTCAGATGTTCTACTACAATATGTGGTTGTATAAAAAAGAAATTTATCAAGGAGGCTAATTTCCCTTTAACATAGGTGCTCTCTGGGGCCTTCCCCTTAATCTGGTAGATATCCTGAATATCAGCTTTAGAAATACATTGTAGAAGAACATGGGAATCACAATAGACCTTTTTCCCCACATTCAGTCTATCAGAGATTTCAATAGAGCAATTAAAATCCCCTCCCCAAAAAATCATTCTAGCTAGTGCCATGAAATATTGAATCTGTTCTAACAAACTCACTCAATCTGCTTTTACTTGAGGTGTATAAACATTTATAAACCAACATGGTTTCCCATCCCATAACCAATCCAGAATAAGCACTCTGCCAGGAATTACAGTAAATCCACTATTATTTGCAATTTAAAGGCTCCCTTAAATAAGATGCCCCCATCTGCCCTGTCCAGGCAAAGAACCAATGTGATTGTCCACAGATCCACTTTTATTTGAACTGTGTGAGATGGTATGCATCAGCCATCCATGTTTCCTGCAAGTAAACGACATCTAGATGCAGTTGTTCTAAAGCTGAAAACCAACCTCTCTTTACAATCATTTTCATACTGCAAACATTGAGAGTTGCTATATTTAAATAGTCCTCATGAAATGGGCATCAGAATATACAAGTGCTGATTGGTCCATACCTGTGTGATATTCTGTCTAACGCACAGGAAAAAGGACCAGCAGTGCCCTGTGGACACTAATCCTAGTAAAATGGCAATTAGAATGTTGGCAAATTGAAAATCAGCCATCTTATTTTTACCAACTAGCGAGTGAAATACAAGGCTGCATTTTCAATATGTCAACATATCTGCTGACTGCGTAGCATTAAAAAGCCCACCACCGGCTCACTCGCTTCTGCCAACCTCCATCCCTAGGTCGCAACTAGAAACAAGATTTCTGGGCTGTAAGATTAAAGTTTGAACAGTAAATTATGCGATCTAAGCTACCGCTCGCTCACTCAACAGCGATGTGTTTAAAACGAAACCGCAACCTGCCGCCGGCTCGCCGGCTCACTCGCTTCTGCCTATTACCTTGCTACGCTGTAGATCGCAACTGGAAACAAGATTTCTGGGCTCTAATATTGAACTTTTAACATGAAATTATGCGATCTCGCTACCCGCTCGCTCACTCAGCTGCGATGTGTTTAAAAAGAAAGCGCAACCGTGCTACCAGCACACTCACTGTACATGCCGTTCTGCTCACTCTGTGTGTCTATCTCTGTAGCAGCCCACCTCATCTTCACGTTTTAACATTAAACTATTATAAAAAAAACAAAACAGATGCATTTTTCCTTCTGTACACACAATGTGTGTGTGTGAAGTGAATACTGCCATGACAACCAGACCTAAAGTACAGAAGCCTTCCTAGGACAAAAGTCCTTAAGTGCAAAAAAACACACACAGGACACTTAGGGGAGGAACTATTTTATTAAAATTACACAAACATACATGTTTTTCCTACTTTAAATTGCAAATTTAATCTACCAAATGCAATTTCACTAAAGATCGCCATTTCATAAAAGCGCAATAAGTCACTCCAGGGTGTGTGTTAGACACTTTAATACACGGCTAGGAGGCTGGACGCACTCGGCCGGTGGCCTTGTACCTCACTACGCCTCCTAGCTGTGTGTTAAAGTGTCTAACGCACACCCTGTCGTGTCTTATTGCTTACATAAGAGTGTTGGTGAGCAGCAAACAAAGGAAGCATTACAAATATTATCAAGAGGTATTGTTAGTCCCTTCGGTGTGTTTTTTTTTTCTTTTTTTCTTCTTCCTGCCATCTTGACTATTAGGTAAGAGTAAGGAATGGGTGGAAGTGTCTGATGCCATTTCTCCATAATCTGAGTACCCCAAGTTCTTGGATTTAGACAGAGGTTCATATCTGTTTGTGGTTATGACTGGGGAGGCCTTAGATGCCTCTAGTCTGGCACTTTTTCTGGTCAAGCGTGTAGACCACTCGGGGGGGCATTATTGTAGGAGGTGCAGCATCACCAACTGATATATCCTGGATGGTGGTAGTTTGAAGATTCACCTCTGGTTCCTCAGGCTCAACTTGTGGGTTTGTAACATTTTCACTCGGTTTATCAGAGGGTTAGGCACCTTGCTCATTATCTTGGTGACCAGCTGCAGCAGACTCCTCCGGTCTATCACCAGTGGGATCAGAGGAGGGGTGGGGGATAGGGTCAGGACCCCTAGAAACCCCTGCTCCTTTTTTGGGAGAGGCATTCCTGATCAAAATATCTTGGTTCACCACATCACTTTGGTTATGGGCTGCTGAAGGGCACTTTTGAAAAACCTGCCCCCTGGTGTCATATAAATTGCATTTAGCCACATTTTTACAGGCCATACTTAAGTGATTATATTTCCCATAGATGATACATCTCAGTTTATCACATATGCTTACAAGATACATACGAGCACCACATTTATTGCAGGCCTTCAGCTGGCCTGCATAAAAACAAACCCCATGGTTCTTATCAATAAAGAAGCTGTTAGGGATGTGAACAATGCCTCCCTCAGTCTGGTGAAGTTTCACCCTAAAGTGCCAACCCCCTGTCCAAAATTGATCCTAGTCTATGATGGGTTGTGGAGGACTGAGAACATCACACGTCTTCTGTAGCCAGTGATGAATGTGTCCAATATTGACCCCTTCATTTCTAAACATCACAGTAATTCATTTGATTAATGGCTGAGTTTGGGGGAATCACCATAAAGGGGTCCATAGGGGAGAGAATTTGAGCTGGTTATATTTATACCTCAATCATTCCAAACCTTGGGAGAGTTGAAGCTAATGTCAAAGTTATCTTCTCCTGAAATATGAATTAGGGATGGTCATCACCAGGAGAAAATAGGCATGACCCCTTAACCAGTTTCTGACCCATATATTTCTATCTGGGTGCAACTCTAATACTTCCTACATCACTGTCTAACCACATTCCTACATGGTTTAGGAGTTATTCTGTCAAATAAATCTGAGAATCTTGGTTATCTGGGGGGGATCATGACTCTCAACCCAAGTCTCCTCATCGCTAGAACTGTCCACGCTATGAAATTGTTCAGATTCCCCTGGTAGTTCCTCCTCAGAATTTACCCTTTGAGCATTCTCCAAGTTTGAGGTCTCAGTTACTGCAGGTCCTGGAGTTGGGCTTTCTGTGGAGATAGATTCATGGGTTCCCATGTGCTCTCTGGGTGCAATTGGATCCCCCCTGTGCCCCCAGGTGAACTAGTTGTATTTAAAGGAATATTCTGTCTTATAGGCATAATGTCAATGTCAGTCTTATCAGAGAAAGACAGATTCTCTAAGTGTTTGCTGCCCATAAATAACAACGGAGCTTTCAAGGCGTCTGGTCCCTCAGGAGCAGCTACATCATGAATCAACACAAATTCAGATACAATTACATCTTTACTCACTCTGTCTCCTTTTCTCGCATCACTCTGAACAGTAGCACACTCAGTTGCTCTTGGGAGCTCTAGACCTACTCCTGCAGTACTGGGACAGTTAGCTTGTTGGGAGGCTCCACTCAGGAAGTTGAATGGGAGGTCTGGTACCTGAATTTCTTTGTCCTGCATCCTGCATCCCGTAGATCAGACTCTGGCCTCCTGTTCTCTTGTAGCACCCTTAGGTGTCTCTGTATGGAAGACCTCTTGATGGTTTCTTTCACAGAAGGCCCTCTCAGTTTAAAAAGTAGACCAGGATTGAGGTGGCTTTTATTTTGTGTGTGACAGAGTCTTTCTCAAGTTCCTCGATTTTACATCTCTTTTAGCCAAATCCTTTTTCTTTGTGAGATAAATTACTTCTTCTGCTGCCACCTCTTTTTTCCAATTGTTGATTCTTTTCAAGAATATTGCATTCCAAATGTTCCTCAGCCAGGCTCTTCTCAGTTTCAGAATAGTCCATGTCAGATAAATGTTGAGCTAAATCCTCCATACCCATAGAAGTTCCTGCAATTTCAACCATCTCAGTACTCATAATCACACTTTTTCCAGTTGGTTTCATATTTGTAGACATAGAGGAGGAGAGAAGCTTCCCTCCCACCTCCACAGCAGCTTCTGGCTCCTCCATCAAAGGGAATCGGCTGACAGCACCCCCTTCCCCAGAGGAGGGGAATTTCCCTGGTGTCCTGGCCAAATTTCCCCCATTTACTAAACGAAATACCACCAACAGTTCAAAATCTGGTTCAATTTCAGTTGGCATCTATCTGTATCCCCTGGGGACGAGGCTGAAAATAGGCAAAAATTGTCTAGTCCTCCTTCCTGGTCAACAAAAACTAAATAAATAAGAAAATATAGTTTGGAACACCATACCATGTATGGGACAGCACAGATGGAAGCTTTGTATCAACCACAACATTTGTACTGTCCATAGAGTCTGATTCCATTGTGCTGCAGGGACCCCAGGACACAACTAGCAGTGCCTTGGATAGAGATGCAGTGAAGTTTTACTTTGCTGGTGAATTTTTGGTGAAGTCACCAAATTCACCTCCATGGATCACTTCAAGAAACTGTTCCATTTACTGAAAATTAGCCATTTGTAACTTCACCTTGCTTTTGTTTTTTTTTTTAAGTGCACATTGCACATAAAAAAAACAAAAACAAAGCAAGGAGACATTAGCAAATGGTGATTCCACTAAATCCCTGTTGTCTAGTGGTCCCCCATCCTGCCGATCACCAGCCACAATGTAACAAAAAAAAAAATAAAACTAGAAATTAAATCCCTGGTGTCTAGTGGTACCTCTCCCACCCCTCCATCCCAGCCGATTGCAGGCCACAGTGTAAAAATGCAGATTTATTTAAATCCTTGTGTCTGGTGGCCCCCACACTGATCATAGGCAACAGTGTAAAAATATAGATTTATTTAAATCCCTGGTGTCTAGTGGTACCTCGCCCCTTGCTGCTGATCGCCAGCCACAGTATAAAAAACATAGATTTATTTAAATCCCTGGTGTCTAGTAGTAACCCCTCTGCCAATCACCAGCAACAGTAAAAATAAAGATTTATTTAAATTCCTGGTGTCTGGTGGTACCTCCTCTGGTGATCACCAGCCACAGTGTAAAGATATAGATTTATTTAAATGCCCAGTGTTTAGTGGTTACCACCCTGGCCAATCACCAGCCACAGTGTAAAAAATATAGATTTATTTAAATCCCTGGGGGGGGGCTATTCTTAAAAGGATGCACATGGCGCAAGGTGCTTACGTTGAACATGAATGACACAAGTAGCATCATGTGCCAACAGTTGCACCCCACGGGATTCTCCAACACAGCCTGTGACAAATGCAGGCTACTTGCTCAAAAGTGGACTTGTGCCACCCTTATGACCTACATCTGGCTGCACCAGGTTGCAAGGGTGGTATGCACCAGGGCAGGGCTGCCACGTCCCCTTAATTGGGCTTTTCAAAGCCCTGCAGATGTCACAGGAGAGGGCGCAAGTTACACCTGCCAGGAGGTGGTTTAAGTGCTTATGACACCAGGACTATGAGGGAATGGGACTGCCATGGGGTGGTGGTGGCAGAAGATCTGTTGTTGGGGATGGACGCGCCAGTAGAAATGGTACTGGCACCCAGTGGGGGTGTGTGTACAACACATTGTAACAGTTACATGCCTATGTAAACATACTGTACTGTACTGCATCAGACAAAAATTTGAGCATGTAACAGTCGAATGTGTTGTACATCACATCTCACTGGGTGCCAGTAACCATTTCTGAGGGCACACCAGCCCCACAACACATCTCCTGCCATCACTCCCTGGCCATGTTGCCCCCACCAACCTCCTGGAGATCACCCCATAATGATGTGTGCCATACTATTCCTGTGTAACAGTGTCAGTTTGTAATGGCAGACATGTTTTGTGGTTACCAACTTCTCAGATTTTCATACATTAGTCCAGTTAACAATCCCCATATATCCATCCCCTCTCACCACCCCAGCCTCAGTACAGTTGCACCAGGAAGGGGGGTGCCGCCAGGATCCCTGTGTCCACTCCTCCATATCTGCCGATGGTTTGGTGCATCAGTGGATGCAAGGCAGATACAAGAACATTGGTGCAGGGACACTGTTTTTTATAGAATTGGGTGCAAGGTCTCTGGTGCAACTGGGGTCTGCCACATCCCTTACTAGATTGCAACTTGCAGCTTGTAAGTGACCTTTGTGAATTGGCCCCTGGTGTCTAATGGTACCCCCCACCCAACTATTGACAGCCACAGTGTAAAAACAAACAAATAAAGTTTAATTAATCCCCGGTGTCTAGTGGACCCCCCCACCCTTCAGGTAGTACCACACCCCCAGTTCCCCCACCCTGAGCTCGAGCAGACGACACTGGAGAGAAAGTGGGATGCAAAAGCTTACAGTGTTCCATTCCTGACTGCCTGTAGTGTTCCTAAAATGGTCAGCAAGGCATCTACAGTTTCTCCAATGTAGACAGCTGCACACTTCCTGCAAAGAATACAATATACCACATTAGTGGAGGTCCTTGAGAACTCCTTGGTGATTTTATATATATATATATATATATATATATATATATATATATATATTATAGGCACAGCTGTGCCCTATATTTAGGGTTATGAAGGCACTTCTATGTTAAACTTGAACTTTTGCACATTAATAAGCTTGGACCTGTTCAATGGATTTGCATGACATTTGGTATGCATGGTGGGGCATGGTAGATCTCTTGATCTGCCAAGTTGCATTTTGGTCAAACTTATGGTTTTTGCGCACCAAAATGCTGATAAAAGCACTTTTCGCCAGTTCTGTGGGCAGTTTTGGCGAATTTGTCCATGGCACTGTGCTGCCATCATGTGGTCTGCCAGTCTTCAACTAGGCACGTAGAAAGATCTTGGGTCAAGGAATATGCCACTTTTTGTTTGGTGAAAAAATAGTAATCCATTCAAAAGTTATTAAACTTTGTAGCTCCCTTTATAAGTCTATTTGAAAATGTATATGATTATTTTGTGAATGAAGAATGGGGTTTTGGCCATCATGATCAAAGAACTTCCAGGCTTGTTATCTAAGAATCTTTGATCACGAGAAATGTATTGATCGTGATGGCCGCCATCTTGTTTTCAGTTTGGGGTTGGAATAACAGTAAATATTTCACCCACGGGTGACTTATGAATAATTGAGGCATGGTTTAGATCAGGGGCTCCCTCTATCAACCCATGCCTCTGGTTTATTTAGTTTTGTCAAAAATAGCATTTTGTGTTTTCCAATCTTCAGCAGCATCTTGCTAACGATCTTCGGACGTGAGCCTTCAAAATTTTTGGCCGTGGTCGCAGATGATTATTTTGCAGCCTCATGGTCAATAAGTTAAATAACTTAAGATAGGAACGATTTGCAGTTATTTTGAACTAGACAATAAATCAGAAATAATGAACAATGGCCTCCGTGTGCGTTTTTTCATTATTGTAGTTGTTCAGAATACAGATTTACATGCTGCCCCAACATTGTTGAAACCTGCATCAGTTTTACAATTTTTTTATTAAAATCAGGAGTCAGCGCATGTCAAGCCATGAGATGTCATGTCACTGACTCAGATTTCAGACTGCTCCAACTGTGGGCACTAGAGTAGCAAACAGATGCTTCGTGAATTCGCATTACTCCTGGTCTAGTTAAATTATGCCAGACTGAAAACAGCTTCTGCTTCTGTCAACCGTAAGCAAGAATTTCACTCAGAAACTCAGCACCTGCCCCCCACACCAACTTGGTCTACCTTACAAACCAAAGAAATGACAGGATAATATTAAAATGGTATTTTCCACTATCACCATAACCTCCTTTTGTCCTGTGTCCTGTACATTAAAAAACTTAAACCTGGCAAACATCACCTGCCTATTGGCACCCCACCTGCTTCAGCCAGTCACCATCTGAATAATTAAAAAGGGATTTGTGCAGGGGAAGAAAAAAATAAAACATTATTTAAATCATTGACTGACCTTTCCTGTTGTCCAGTGGGTGCCCAAGGTATACAGGATAGCTTAACAGTAACCACGCTGGCCCCCTTTCCCTCCCAGGAATCTCATTAGCCCTACCTGTCATACCCTGTGATAAATGCTGAAATCTTTTTTTTTTTCACATGAAGACCGAACGAAATCTGCGGCATCTGCGATCAGTATTGCCAGCACATAAGTAAGTTTGCCATGCTGGCTTGTTGTGCACCTGATCCACTGTGCTGTCTGATGTTTGGGGAGCTAAGATCTTGAGGGCACATAGATTCATTGTGCCTGAAAAGATTTGGCTACATTCTCCGTTGCCTGTTACTTGATTGTCCATGGAGTCGGGGAAGCAAAGAGCACCTTCTGCTATTCCCGCCACTAGGACCCAAATTTTGCTGTTTTTTTTTCCTATTTGGGGATGACCCATCTTAGACCAAACTCATCCACACAAATTCTTCCAGTGTGCCCCCAACACACACACACACACAAAGCAGTTCAAGAGAGGAAGGGAACTGGAAGAGAAGACACAACTGGTTGTCAGCGGCGACAGAAAAACAGAATGGATCTCATCGCTTCGGAAGCTGCTGGTACTGCCGAGCCACACATGGCATGAAGGGGATTCCTGGGAGGGAGAGGGGGCCAGCATGGTTACTGTTCACCAATCGTGTATAACTTGAGCACCCACTGGACAGCAGGAAAGAACTATACATGGGTGGACCTGCTGACCCAAGATGTTAATACGAGCAGATGAAAAAAGGCCAGGAATCTTAAATTAACTCTTGCTGCCCTAAGACAAATTGTGTTCCTCCTTCTACTATGCTCAGGCAATGTGGAACTCAATCCTAGGCCACCAGATGCCATCACATCACCTGCAGACCTAGCTAAGCTTAAAGGTTTGTGCTTCCTTCACATCAGCGTATGAAGCCTTTTAAAGAAGATATCCATGATCCAAACTTGGGTCCTCCATACCTCACCAGATATTTTAGTGATTTCTGAAACCTGGCTTCGACCAGCTACTCCTGATAGGAGATCAACATCAAAACTATCTACTATTTAGAGTAGATAGGCAATCCAGAGGAGGAGGAGGAGAAGGTAGCCATTTACATC
This sequence comes from Neoceratodus forsteri, assembly GCA_016271365.2. Classification (NCBI taxonomy): domain Eukaryota; kingdom Metazoa; phylum Chordata; order Ceratodontiformes; family Ceratodontidae; genus Neoceratodus; species Neoceratodus forsteri. Next base: position 845,795,174 of record CM028135.1, on the reverse strand, counting down.
AAAGATAAATACACAGCATCTTGTCATGGCTAAACAACATTGGTGAATGAATTTGAGTGCTTATCTCTTAAGGTTATGGTATCACCAAATATGTCACTATGAGTAATTGGGTCTTATAGACCACTGTCTGCTGGTCTACAGCTATTAATGCATCTAAGTACCTGTCTTGGGCAAGGGCTACTAGAAACAATTATTATTGGAGAGCTTAACCTAGACTGGCTTTCTAAGGCATCTACACTTCTCACATCTTTTTGTGATATGCACAGGCTAAGGCAACTCATCAACGAACCAACGCACATTAATAAAAAGAACCCTGGTAATAGCCCTCTGTTGGATGTTATTTTAGTGAATAAACCACATCTTTTCTCCCATGCTGGCACCTTCTTAATTGACATCAGTGATCACTTATTCATTGCCGGTGTGAGGGCAATCAATAAACCACCTTCCTCCTCAAAGTTCTCAGCTAAGAGATCCAGACAGAATTTTGCCTTATTAGATTACAAAATTACCTAAAATGCTCACAGCATTGGCAAGAGTTCTACCTGGCAAAAACTGTACAATCAGCTTATGACATCTTCAATGAAATAATTGTAGGGGCTTTAAACAAGTATGTCCCCTAGTAAAAGTGCGTATATCAAAAAAAGTATGTTGATGGTTTACATCGGAACTTAAATCTGCATTGTTAGAGAGGGACAAGCTTTGGAAAAAAGCATGCAAAATGCAGACACCCGCAGACTAAGGCCAGTTTAAAAAGGCAAGGAACCTATGCACCAAAATGGTTTGAAATGCAAAACCTGCTTATTATCGCACAGAATTTGACTCTGCCACCAACAATCCAACCAAATTTTGGAAAACGTTCAAGGATTTGTCTGGACACATGCCTGGGAACTCTCTGCCAGATAAGATCATCTCTGGCACTGGTACTGTTAGTGACAGGCTGGAGGTATTAGAGTCCTTTAATAATCATTTTGCGACTGCAGGCCTAGCATTTGACAAATCTCCTGCAAACTTACTATGATCACAACTTGGCCCTCAAGATGTTGAACCCTGTGTCATTGACTCAAGTTTCTCCCTTCATCTCACCTCACTCAAAGAGGTAGAAGATCTATTACTGAAGCTAGACATAAAAAAAAGTGCTGGTGCCGAATCCCTAGACCCATATTTTCTAAAAGTGGCAAAGTGTGTTCTAGCCGTGCCTATAACTCACCTGTTCAACCTATCCTTGTCTCAAGGGATTATCCCATCCATCTGGAAAATAGCACATGTCATTCTTCTGTTTAAATCAGGGAACCCCTGCAATCTCAACAATTACAGACCAATTTCAATCCTTTCTGTCCTGTCAAAACTATTGGAAAAAAAATTGTAAGCAATCAACTGAGATCATATTTAGAATCCTCAAATCTCCTAAACCCTGTCCAATCAGGCTTCAGAGCATGCCATAGCACCATTACGGCACTCGCAAAAGTAACCAATGATTGGCAAAGAGATTTGGATAATAAAAACTATATTTGTGCTGTATTTCTAGATCTAAGTAAGGCATTTGACACTGTCAATCATAGACTGCTACTCTCCTCCTTACAGTCAATAGGGGGCGGATTCTCTATCCTTGGGTGATTCAATAACTACCTATCCGACTGCCTACAACAAGTCAAGGCTGAAGCCAAACTCTCAACCCTTAAACCACTCTTAAGAGGTGTTCCTCAGGGATCCATATTAGGCACTATATTGTTCGCTATTTATATCAATAACATTGATGATTGCATAACCAGGACCAACATTCATCTGTTCGCAGATGATACAGTACTCTACTTGAGCTGTCCTACCCCAGAAGCTGCTTGCAGTGACCTGCAAACCAAATTCAACTTGTTGTAAAACCAACTATTAAACAAAAAGCTTTTACTTAATGCTAAGAAAATCAAAGCAATGCTATTCTCTCCCTTGGAATATACAGTATACTCGGCTGCTGCAGGATCAGTGCCACATATTTCTATAATTCTTGGAGAAAACCTGGAATTTGTTTCTAAATTCAAATACCTGGGAGTATGGCAGGACCACAAGCTCTCCTTTACAGAGCATATTGAGGAACTACTAAAAAATCTATGTCAAAGACTAGGCCTTTTCTTCAGGATCAGTCACTTTCTAACAAAAGATGCCAAAGTACAATTGGTCCAAGTTACATTTCTCTCCCTGATAGACTACACAGACTTCCTGTATTGTCACTGTCCTGCCTCTTATCTCATAAAACTGGATACACTCTATCACAGAGCTTTGAGGTTCATTACAGAACTCCCTCTTGCAATGCACCATTGGTCCCTGTACGCAATTTTGGGCTGGCCTTCCTGCAGTACAGGTGGAATAGAAATGCTGTTCTATGGACCTTCAGAGCTATTTCAAACACGCTTCCCAATATATTGTAGACTGCCTCCCTTGTACCAGCTAGGTAAGTAAGCCTTGAGAAGCTACTCATCCATCTTATTGATAGTCCCTAGAGTTAAATCTCACTTTGGTAGAGTGGCCATAAGCTTTGTACTGCCCTCCTGTGGAACAAACTTCAGAAATCACTGAAATTGAGTTATCTTGTTAGTGTGACCACCTTCAATACTCTATACTCCTGCCTTATTAAGGAACCTTGCAACTGTTTTCCATGACCATAGTCTTGTCTATGCGCATTACATCTCCTGGCCATAATGCATTGACAATGTCTTATCACCCTTCCTACTCACTTCCAATGAATTCCATCTGTATACTTACACTCCAAGTGAATTTCATTCTGACCTTTAGCTTCTCTATCCTGCTCTGATATCCATCTGCTATTATCCTCCCTTCCCCTACAAGGTGGATGTCCCCTATATCTGATGGCAGACTGAGCTTGATGGCCCTCTTCTTAGCTTCACATAGGTCAACCTCCACTCCTTACCTATAACACCTAATCCCAGCTAGTTATATGCCTCCCTCTGTAGTCCTTCCCCTCCTCCCTTGCACTCCTGATGCTATCCCGGTTACTGCCAGTAAGAACTCCTAAGGTGTCAAAAATCTGTTCATATGAACTAGTTATTACTCCTCCCCCCCAATTCTTCCTTTTTCCTCACCATGATGCTCCTGTTCACTGCAACTGCAAAAACTGCAGAGATATGCTCAACATTACTGTAGCTATGTATGTGTACCTACTACTGGTACATTGTTTTCTATAGATACGTTCACCCGTGTTTTAACTATTTTTACTTTGCACCATGACCTGTGCATGTGAATATTTTGTACCATATGTATATATCTTTATATATATATATATATATATTTATGTGTATTTTTTTTCCCCTTTTGTACCTTGACCTTGTTATACCCAGGTCCATCTTGCAAATGAGCCTTGCTCAATGATGCTCACCAGGATAAATAAAGATTTTGATTGCTTGATTGATAGTCAATGATTTAAATAATGTTTTCTTTTTTGCTTCCCCTGCACACATCCCTTTTTAATTATTCATATGGTGACTGGCCAAAGCAGGTGGGATGCCAATCGGCAGGTGATGTTTGCCAGGATGAAGTTTTTTAATGTATGGGACATAGGAGAAAAGGAGGTTTTGGTAATAGTGGAAAACACCATTTTAATATTATCCTGCCATTGTTTGGTTTGTAAGGTAGACCGAGTTGGTGGTGGTGGTGGTGGTGGTGGGGGTGCTGATTTCATGAGTGAAATTTTTGCTTACGGTTGACATAAGGCAGAAGCTGTTTTCAGTCTGGCATAATTTAATCAGACCAGGAGTAATGTGAATTCACAAAGCATCTGTTTGCTACTCTAGCGCCCACAGTTGGAGCAATCTAAAATCAGAGTCAGTGATGTGACATCTCATGACTTGGCATGGGCTGACTCCTGATTTAAAAAAATTGTAAAACTGATGCAGGTTTCAACTATGTCAGGGCAGCATGTAAATCTGCATTTGATCAACTACAATAATGATAAAACACACACGGAGGCCATTGCTCATTATTTCTGATTTATTGCATAATTCAAAATAACTGCAAATCATTTCCTATCTCCTATTTATAGCTCTCAACACTGGCAGGGTGTAATCTTCTTGCACATAAACTTTCCTTGGACTAATTGAATTAGCCAGGTGTATTGGAGACTTTAGATGCATTTTACCAGTATGCACACTGCTTGTCTCAAATGAATTTTCTATTAAAAAGTGGAAGATATTTGAATTATGTGTAATAATATTGAATGAGATGGATTTTATATCGATATCGATACATGAGAATTGTTTATCAACTTAGCTGTGGAACTGCTGTTACAATTGCTAGTTCACATTAAATTATTTTTCTTTCAGTTTTTAAATTGTTCTTGGTTAACATAATATAAGACAATAATGGAGTCTGGCAAGTTATATTATTAGCAGAATTAAGTGACTGGAAATTTAATGTTTTACTCAATCTGAATCACTGTCAAGTTCACAAATTAGACAGAAGAAATATAAGGCAGGACTTACGTTATTTGATATTTGACCAGTGTTTAGGTTCTGAAAATGTGACTGGGTATTTATTGCAGTACTTTAAATGTCAAAAGTGTTCTTTTGATATATTGTGACATTTTTAGATGTTTTATGTGTTTTTTAAGTTGTAATGATTTTTAACTGAATAACAATAAACTTGAATGAATGAATGAAATATTCGGTGTCATTTATTTAATTTATGCTCGTTCTGGGCATATGTGTGACAGCTAGTGCAGTTATGATAACTATCATTCTGTTCAAGCACGAGAGAGTCTGAACGGATATGGATGGAATTTATTATGTTTCTGTTCCTACATTCTATGTGGTTGTAGGGTAAACTTGAAAAGCTGTGAACAAAAAATGTTCTGCTCTGGAGAAAAGGGGGGGGGGAATCTAAGAGGTGGTAAATGGGAGAAATTAATGATGCCAGAAGGTTGGGGTGGTCAGAGGGCATGAGTCAATGAGGGGAAAAGAAAGATGAAATAATGAAAACATGTTATTGTTTTTCCTTCCTTTTAAAGCAGCAGTGCAACAATCTGGTGAAAATTTTGACCTATACTTTTTTAGGCTATTTTAGATTGCCTCTTACCTCCTGATTTGTATAATACCCTTCTTTTCACAATTAGTGTCTGCTTTAGTACTTTTACTCATGTCTAAAAAAATAAAAGGAGCACTCCTTTTAATATGGCTCTGACCAGGTTTTCATCAGTATTCAAAGCTGTTTTTGAACAAATACTGTTCTGTAAGGTCAGAAAACACTGCCTGCTGCATAATTGTTAATTTTAGTCTCAACAGAAGTGATATATAAACAACAGATGGACAAAAACAGCTGAAAATACTGATGAAGACCTGGTCTGCACTGTATTGAAAGGAGAGCTCCCTTTATTATTTCAGAAAAGAAAAAAAGTACTAAAGCAGACTAAACTAGTGGAAAGACTGGTATCATACAAGTCAGGAGGAAAGTGGCAATGTAAAATAGCATAAAAAAGTGTAGGTCAAAATTGTCACCAGATTGTTGCACTGCTCTTTAAAATGGCATCAGAGCTTGGTTCCTTTAGCAGACGTGGGAAACAAATTGGTGAAGAAAGGGGAAGGATTGCTGCTAAGGGGGGGATCATGTGGCTTTGTGACACTAAACTAGAATTGATCACGGCCAGCCACAGCAAGCGACATGCAGAATGGACTCATTCTTCACTAAGAGAAATGAGGGGAGGGAAGTGAAGGAACAAAAGTAATTACTAAAAGCTGAGGAGGGAAAGAAAAATCAAGGAGTGGCAAGAAAGATAATCAAAGGGCAATATTACAGATATAGAGGGCTAGGTATCATGGAAGGTATAGAATTTGGGCACAGCTCCTTGCCACAGAGGAGTAAAAAAATAAATTTACCACAGGAATTGAAAGTCGAGTCGCAGATGACAGCTGTCAAAGAGACCAGTAACAACAGATTGAAATTGAGTAAGGTCAACTGCTTCAGGTGGTGTGGAGCTGGAATCTCAGCAAGAAAGCAGATGAGAGATGGGGAAAGCAGGAAGTTCACACTGCACAGAAAGCAAGAACCAAGGGGGAATAATTGCAGAATGGGGGGTTAACTGCATCAGGTGAGGGGCTATAGTATCATAGTATTTTTTACAAGCTCAGGAGGCAATGCCTTTCTATGAGCTCGGCACCCAAAGGTGGGATTGTTTCTATAAATATTTAGATTTGGAATTGCCCACATAATGGTCTAACCTATGTTTAAAGGTTTCCATATTATTACTCTGAATAATTTCACATGGAAGAGTGTTCCATTTGTTGATTACACGCTGGGTATACCAGTTACTTCTCTTTTTGGTTCTGCAATAAGCACCTTTTAGTCTAAGGTTATGAGATCTAGTCTGAGTTATAGTAAAATGTGTCTCTAGACCTAAGAATTCAGTAATTACAGGATCATTTATGGCTTAGCAAAGGTCTCCGCATATATGGCAGTGATTCATAGAGTATTGGCTCAGATCATGTATCCTTTCATCATAATTCTTATTTGTCATGCCTGCAATTCTTTTTGTCATTTTCCTTTGTACTCTCTCTATTAATTTTATCCCTCTATTTGTTTGTGGAGCACAGAAAGGTGCACAATAGTCCAAATGTGTTCTGACCAATGACTTACATAAAAGTAAAATGACACCAGGTTGTCTACTCTTTAAATGTTTGAGTATACATTCCATTATTTGTTGACATTTCTTGACCTTAGTAATTGTATTATTTTCAAAATTTAATTTATCTATTATTACTTCCAGATCTTTTTCATTATTTGTCTCTTGCAGTAAGGTTTGATTTAAAAATTACTTGTTTCTTTTGTTGTTATACCCCAAGTGCATTACTTTGCATTTTTGTACATTAAATTTCATTTTATTTTTGTATGTCCAGAGCTCAAGTGAAGTTATCTCCCTCTGGAGAAATGCAGCAGCCTCCGAACAGTTCACAATACAGCCAATTTTGAAGTCATCTGCGTACTTTGACATCCAGGTGTTATTGGATGACTGCATTGAAGAAATTAAGATGCTGAATAAGACAGGGCCCAAAACCGAACCCTGAGGTACTCCACTAGTGACCTCTGCCCAAGGAGATGTATGTCCTTTAACTGAAGTACATTGTCTACGATTAAGTAACCATGAATCATGAAATAAAAAAGAGGTAGGGGGATAGGAGAGTACCCAGAAAAGTAGTTCCTCACACAGAACACTCTAATGGGAAGAAACAAAAGGGAGGGCAATCCATAAGGGAATGAGGATATTGGGCAAGGCTACAGATGAGAGAAATGTTGAACCTTGGGTGACATGGAGGGGGGGGTCATGGAAATGAGTAGGCAAGATGTCCAATGTGTAATCTGGCCCCATTTGTCCAAGCTGCTTGAGGGACACCCAGTCAGTTCAGATAGATGGGAGGTCGTATAAAGGGGAGTACCTTTTTTTTTTTGAAGAAATACAGTACCATTTTCTGGTTGATGTCACTATACACATTTGTTGAGATACATTTATTATAGTAGTTTCCCCTGTTTGCCTGTTCCTTGTGAGTAAGTAAGTTGGCTCTCTTGTGAGTGGACAAGTGGCCAAGAGGAAAGTGGTGTCACTGAATGGCTAACTGAATGCTGCAGGGGAAGAGTGACAGTGAATGAGAAACAAGGCAGCACAGTGCAGCAATCCTGGTTCGTTCACTGTGCAATCTCCCTGTGAGTTGCGTGTGACCCTAATACTTGGGCAGATTGAAGTGACCAAGATTATTTTTCTAGTTTGTGTGGGGGGGGTGCTGGAGAATGCAAGGCAAATAGTTTTAAATCAAACTCTAAAAATCTCATGCTGGCATTGTTTGGCACTTCCTAGATCACCCTGCTCTGGCTTTTCCACCCCTCTCCTGTCCTGTCATCTCTCATAGTCATCCTGGGAGCACCTTCCCATCTCCCTCACCTGATATGCACAAAATGACTCCTCTGTCCCCTAGAAGAAGCCAGGCTGTCCCCAATTGTGCTTTCATCTCAGAACAGATCCTGGAAGAGGATGAATAAAATACATCAGTCAGGGGAACAGGGTGAAATTGTTGCAACCCCAACACTTTAAACTCTTAAGAAAATGTTTCAAGTGGATGGGGACTGGGATGAATTGTAAGAACTCAGAAAAAAACTAGGCATAATACATTTAAAATGTATAAAGTGGCAATTAGTGATATGTATAATGGAGGTGCAGATTGAAGTGCTGGGTGCAGTGTGATGGGATAAGAAGTTTTAACTCCATTCTATTTTTGGGGTGGGGTGGATGCAATGGTACTGAGGTGAACCAGCTTACGTTGTTGATCTCAACTCCTCCAAGTCCTGGCATGGCTGACCCTGACAGATCCATGCAGGGAGCAGCTGCAGGCTCCTGGTGGAGAAATGTTGGTTGTCTCCTTCCAAACCTTGTTCCTTCTCTATGTCTGTGTTGGGATCCTGCAGGGCATGTGTACAAGTTAACAAAATGTGGTGTTGAGCCTAGATCCATGTGCAGGGCATGCATAATAAAGGTAACAGTGGTTATCAATGTAAATAGGGGCAGATTGATTAGGAACAACATTAGGGCTTGGGAATGGAGTCCTCACATGCACTGGCAACAAGGCAGATTGATTCTCAAAGTAATTCATCTCCTGGGGATCCAAAGGCAGATCACAGAGAGAGAGAGAGAGAGAGGAAGGAGAAAGAGAGAGAGAAAGAGAAATGAGAGGGAAGAGAGAATGACGGGGGTGTCTTTTGTGGTGGATTTTACTGCTCTTTAAATTGTGCTGGTGCCTATGTGAACAAGTATATGCAACAGAACATGTGCCCTCACTTGATTCTTTCCATTACAGAGATAAGAGTTCATATAGAGCATTTTATGATCTGGCACTTACATGTTCTGCTTTAGGGGCATCTGATAAAACACTTTATATTCTTAAAGTAGTACCCATGCATTGAAATGAATAAGAATGTGACAATAAATTTACATTTGACCATATGCACACGTCTAACTTCAGAGGTAACAAAATATTCAGATTCTCTCCTGCATCTTCTTAGTAAATACATATAGGCTCATAATATATGCAGAAAAAACAAGTCCTCGCACTGCACCAAGTGAGGTGGGGTTCAAAGCCAAGGCAGCCACACCGTGTATGACTGATCCAACAAAGGCTGCACTCCAAGAACCACACATATAATCATAGTTGCTGCAAAATGTCAGTTTACTTCAAAACTGGTAACACACACAGGTACAATTGGGTGCAGCCTTTGTTGGATAGGCCATAATATATGCAGTCCTGGTGTTCTCTATTGAGGCAGGTACCTACCTCCGATTTTTAAGGACTGGAAAGTACAGTGTTATTGAAGCAACCTATTTCTAACCCAGTATAAAAATACATTAATTCATCATTATACTACAAAGGCATTTTACTTAATAGTGGGTATCCAGTTCTTCATTTCTACTGCACAATACCAATATTATTTTAAAGCAACACTATTTAAACATTTCTTTTCCATTGAACCCAATATAAATAAAAATCCGCAACTGTTTGCTGTTTCTGCAATGAAGAAACATAATCTGTGTATTCTTCAGATTACTTCAAGGCGTCTGGGTGTTCCACTGCTCCGAATAGCACTGATAAAGGTCGATCAGTCGCTAAACCAGTTTTCACCAACTGCATCTGAGCTACAGTTAAAGCATTGGGATGAGTAAGCACATTTGAACCACATGTAGTCTATATGGTATCTTTTTATACACAACAGCACTTTTCAAAAACGGGTGATGATTTATTTGGTGTTGGTTCCACTGAGTGACATTTGCAGGTTTATACACATGCACTACTATTGAAAGTGAAGTCAGTGTTTTTATTATCTGGACCGTATTACCCTGTCAGCCTGCAATGAACATAGTTATATTTAATGCATTTTAGGACACAGAAGTATGGAAGAAAAACAATTCAAGAACAGTATCCTAAAGTGCCTTAAACAAGACTATAGTCATTGCATGCTGGCAGGGTAACACAGTCCAGATTAGAAAAACACCAACTTCACTTTCAATGGTAGTGCATGTAAATAAACTTGCAAATTCCACACAGTGAAACTGACTGCAAGTAACTCATCACCCATTTTTATAGCCTAATGAAGATGAGACTTGCTAACAGAACAGAGTTTGAAAAAAATAGCTTTTTTCTTTACACAGCTGAATTATCTATTTTGAAAATTTAAATAAAAAAACACAGAAACTTCAATTTCAACATAGAAAGTGTATGTCTGTGAAGCCATTTTGGACATGAATATCTTGTTCATTGATCCGTGCTTGACAAGAGAGCCATGTGCAAGCATAGAATGCCCAACCCAAATCAAGCCGTCATCAGTAGAACACACATCCTATCCAGCAGCCTCAAGCAGTGCCGGAACATTGGAGATCGGCTTCACAGCTGGTAGGTACAATAAGTAAATAAATCAGATAAAGTGATTACAGGACACAAAAAAATATAGGAATACTGTTTCTTTACTGTGGCAGCACAACTGCTCAAATCATAGTCCAAATTCCTTTCCTGTCCCCTTTAAAGGGACGTATGCTGCTCTGCTCCACAAGATGCCACACTAAACAAGCATTCTAGATTTTAACTTTTTAAAGTCTTATTCGGTCCCATTTGGGAGTTTTCAATTAAACTTTAGAGTGTTTTACATTTAATTTTAGTCCGCTTTTTACAGTAGCATTTTGATTTGTTTTCACTACTTCCCTACAAGTAACATTTCAGTCAGATCTGCCAGTTTTGTGTTATAGAGTTTATACTGCTTTTACATAGGGCTGTCCCAATTACTTTTGTGCCATTCATTCTCTTTGTGAGGGAATGGGTAAAAAAATCATTTTTGTGTGTATGTGTTTTGGCATTGAATGAAACCTCTGGGGTGAGTGACAACAAGTATTTCCGACTGAACAGATGCAGCCTATGCCCTGCAATATTCAATCTGTTTGTTGCTCCCTGGTCCGAACCCCTTCACATAAACTGCAACTTTTTATGAATCAGCATGGCACTGTTCCTATTCATTCAAGAACTAAATACCTATTGACTATTTCTGATGTATACTGCAATTTTTAATTTTTTAAAGGAGGCCTGACTAACATCTATTACCAGTTGGCAATTCTGTGTGTCTTTGTCAGTACTGTACATGATTAAACTGTATATTTACAATGATGCTCCATAATGCTGAACCGCTGTTTGGTTTGCCAGCCTTTTTTCTTCAAATTGGAGTCAGTGTGTGCCAAGCTGAGAACAGCTTTCATCACTGACTCTGATTTTACACCATTGAAACCTGTGTGCAGGAATTGGGAGCTGTTTAATCAGCAGCTTCACAAAGGCTGAAGCTTACCTCCTTCAGGACAGTGCAAAATAATGGCAAGGCTCAAAACAACTGTAATTTATATGGTGATCACCCATTCATTCTCAACTGCCCCACCCCACACACACACACACTGTTGCCCCATCATCTTTCTAATATCAGAAAATAAGAACATTTCAGCTGACAGCCTCAAAGCAATAATCATTTTTGAAAACCATGAGCAGCTCACTCAGCTGACATCCTCCCACTACCCACGTGCACACTCTTGTCTGGTCTTCTCAAAATTAAAGACCTGTCCAAATACTAGCAAAATCTATCTCTGGTCTCCACTCTCCTCTTTGTCCATGCCCTACCATCTTGCTGTATGTAGTGGTAATCCTATTCAAACTGAGAATGTAGCCTACCTTCACCTTTTTATTTAATTCATCCCAGAAGCCTGTCATTCTCATCCACTGCAATAACTTCTGTAGTGGCTGGCAACCGCCTGTGTCTTTGCTCCCCTGGCTCTCTCTTGAATGGCATCATGGTCATGGAGCACACTAAAAAGATCCTCACTTGGGCACTTATTTTATCTACTGTGAGAGAACAGCTCAAGGAGATGGCTCTTGGTTCTATAGGTCATACCCCCCCCACCACTGCAAACTGTTGACAGGAAAGCACTGACGATCAGTGTTGGGGGCAGGGATACATTATTCATTAATGGGTGTGCACACAATTGCTTGAGGGGCAGCGGCATACATATCAGTAGTGATGATCAGGTTTCAAACATGAAAGCACTTGCCCATTTGGAAATGATCTCTGAGCTTAGGGCCTGCCTGATTGGTGCATCCCAAGCAAATGGTCACTGCAGTCAATGTGGGATCATCACTGTTGAGCTGACCCAACAAAAAAACACTTTTACTAGAGTAACATTAATCTGTCACTTTTTAGAAGGGACTGTCCTTCAGTTTTAATTGATATTGCTGCCCCCACTGACCTCGCACAGAGCTTAGCAACATCAATGTGCACTAAAACTCCCTGTAACAATATCTATGCGCATGGCCCTTAAGTTGCCAGCCACTACAGAAATTGTTTCAGCAGATTAGAATGACAGTCTTCTGGGACTAATTAAAAAAAAGGGTGAAGGTAGACTAAGCTCCCGATTTGAAGAGGGTTACCACCATATACGGCAAGATGTTAGGGCAACAATGTGAGTGCATGTGTTGGGGGGGGCAGTACAGAGTGAGGGCGTGGTCACCATAGATTACAGTGGTTTTGAGCCTTGCCATTATTTTGCACTGTCCTGGAGGAGTGTAGCTTCAACCTTTTATGAATCTGCTGATTAAACGGCTCCCTATTCCTGCACGCAGGTTTCAACAATCTAAAATTTGAGTCAGTGATGAGAGCCGTTCTCAGCTTGGCACTCGCTGACTCCAATTTGAAGAAAAAAGGCTAGCAATTCAAATGGAGTTTCAGTATTATGGAGCAGCACTGTAAATATACAGTTTGAATATGTACAGTACTGACAAAGACATAGGGAAGTCACTGCTTGTTGTTAATAATGTATTTAACATTTACAAGCCCCAGTAAATCATTTTCTGTCTCCTTTAAACAGTTTGGTCATTTTTACTTGAAATTTGCAGGGTTTTGAGGGGATATCCTAGAGATGTGAATTAGCTTGTTTAGGCATTGGAAAATTAATTAGTTGCAAAGATATTTCATGACAAAGTTGATGTTTTCCCCATAGGATTGCATTGCGTTGCTTTGGTCTTTTTACATGAAATTTTTAGGGTTTTGAGGGGATGTCCTACTGATGTCAATTATGTTGTTTAGCTATTGGAAAATTAATTGGTTGCAGAGATATTCCATGACAAATTTGTTGTTTTCTGCTGGCAGCTTACATCATCTTTCGGTGATGTATGCTGCTGCAAAATATTGTAAACTGCACAGTGCCTGTGCAGTGGAATATTTCCCGTAGGTTGAACGGTTCATGAGATATATTTTTCTCACATTTATTCTAGTTTTCCCGGTGCACTGCCATCAACACCCATTCCGGTCACCTTACCTCATTCTCCTGTGGCTGCTGTGTGCCATCTACTTATACTCACTGGCTTACCCTCCCTCCCTGGGTGGGCCACAACACCACAGCCTGCCCATCAACAATGGAAGAAGGTGTCAGCATCGCTGACATTGCTACCAATTGCTTACCACCCCAGGGTCGGGTTTGGGGCCTATGGTGGTGCCTCAGATTGTAATTCAGTCGGTGGAGTGGAACAGCGGTGGACAGTCATAGAGGCAAACACCGGGGGCAGCATTATCCTGAACTGCTGGTGCTTTCCTCCCTTTGAGGGGTTGGGGACTTACAGTAATGTCCAGTTTCCACCCCACCCACAGAACAACTGGACAACCTGGTTACTGCACTACTCCCGTCTTCTGCTAGTGGTCCATCGACCACTGGCCATGCTCTCATCCCTCTCCCCCAGGGCAGCAGAGCAGTCCACAGGATGCTCCATCCTTCACCCCCCTGCCTGACCTCCAGCAACCTGGCTATGCATATGGGCAACTTGGTTTGGGCCCCGCGCTCCCACCAATACATGTTTTTTTGGTAGTTATAATACACTTTCTCACTAAGTAAGGAAATTCTTTGCAAAAAATAACATTTAATGCATCATGTAGGGTTAAAGTACAAAAATTCAGAAAATGAGTACATTAGGGTTGCCCCCTAGCCCCTCCACCCACCATCCTCCACAGACTGACAGACGATGAGGTGTGTCACTGGGGTTGTGAGGCCTAAATCTCAACCCATTCTCCTTTACTGTAGCATGTCCACCTGCTTGCACATGGAATGGGGTGAGATTTGTGCCTCCTCACTCCAATATCACACCCATTGTCTATCAGTCTGTGGAGGATTAGGGCAACCCTAATGTTCTCATTTCCTGACTTGTGCTTTAACCCTAAAAGATGCATTAAACATAGTTTTTGCAAAGAATATATATATATATATATATATTTTTTTCCATGACAGTACCCTCTTTCTATGATTGTTGTCCCTGTAATATTTCTTTCCCTGGTGTCTAGTGGCACACCCCAACCTATGATTCCTCTCCACATAAATAATTTATGTATCTCGGTGTCTAATGGTGCCCCGACCCTCCCATGCCAAACCCCATAACACTGCAGTTCATCTCTGGTATCTAGTGGCACCCCCTACCTTCCAATGGTCTTCCTCCTAGGTAGTTGTGCTTGCCCTGGTGTCTAGTGCCCCCCCGAACCACTGATGTCCCTCAGAGCCTGAAGAGAACATTTCTGAAAAAAATTGCTCAATATCTCATTTAAATCAACAATCCATAAGGCTGAAACTAATCTAGATAGCAGAGGAATGTAGACTAACAATTTTTGCGCTAACCACTGAGCCACCTAACTACATTTTTAACTGTTGTGATACACACAAACACTGACCAATACATATACACACACATACATATACAGTATATATTCCAGCATAACATAGCAGTGCACTGTCTACTCACACAGAGCATTGCCAGACATTTTTTGTACAGAGACCCTAAACTTTGGAATTCCATTCCAATCTACTTCAGACCAGTAGACAAATTTATTAGTTTACATTACATCAAAAAATGGCACTTAGAACAGTCAAACAAATCATTGCCTTGTTGTTTACCATCAGACACAGGATGATATTGTTATTAAGCTAATTGATTGAAGTAAATTATATTACTATATCATTACCTGGGATAACATCTTTTAGTGTCTGCACTGTTACAAAATTACTTTCTCTTTCCTCTATATGTGTAACACTGTAAGAAACTTTGACAACCTTTGTAATTGTATTTACTATGTGTGAATGTATGGGACCTCATTGAAAATGAGCTTTTGCTCAACTAAGTATCTGATTCATGTAATGAATAAAATATTTTACTACTACTACTACTGCACACACACTAAAACACATACACTAGCTTATATGGCATTTATTTACTTATACATCTAACTAACTTTTATTGTATTTAGGATAAGCACTGTGACACACTAAAACACATGTGTGTTTGTTTGTAAAAGTTTATTCCTTACAAGTACAAGGAAAAGGATGCCCCAGTTGAGTGGTTAGACTCATTTATAATGGGGTCCATAACATACAAAGCACATTCATACATACACATAGTTCTATAAAATCCAAGTCATACAGAATATAACAATGTCTCACTCACATATGTTCTGAACAGTGCACGCCACTACAATATAGCATTTCAGCCATTTGCAAACTGACTAGGAAAAGGTTAACGTACCAGGAAAGGGTTAACAGAGTGCCATGCAGATACACACACACACACGCATGCGCCACACACACACACACACATTCCCATATAGGGAAATACACACAGAGCCCTTTGTCTCTGCCTGCATGCAACATCCCATTATTACCTTTCTTTGTTGTACTAACTTTCACCAATTCATTTCAAAAATATAAACAACAACCAGAATAACCAATATCAAAAACGAATTAAGTGATTTGAGTAAGTTAGTGTGTTATTTACTGTTGTCCTTTTTTTTAACTCTTGCAGATCTCCTGAACTGATAGCACTCTGTGTTCTGAAATGAACCTCATTACTCAATCTCAGTTACAGTTTATGGCTGGGAAACACTGATAAGTTGACAGGTTTACCAAAGACCATCAGCTATAGATCTTTCTTGAAATAGAATACTTCTCAGATTGAAGCTAGTAACCATATAGATACATAGATACTGTACATAGATACATAGATAGTGTCAGCAGATAAGGGCCTATGGCCCACCCAGTCTGCCCATTTGAGCTTGTAAGTTCAGTTTATGTTTTCCTAGAAGTCTGTTGCCCCTTACCCTTAACCTTCAGAATTCCTTTATGTCTATCCCATGCATTCTTAAATCTTGTGATTGTTTCAGCCCCCACCACTTCCAGGGTGTTCCACTTGTCCACCACCCATTCTGTGAAGAAATTCTTCCTCACGTTTCTTCTTAATCGTCCTCCCTCCAACTTCATCCCATGCACATTATAATGCAAGTCCTGTCAAAGTGAAAGAAAAAAATGCTTCTTTTTTCCAGACATAGAAAAAATAATGCAGTATGGGGACACACCAGATTGCTGTAGTGGAGTGATTGTAATCCAACTCCAATTTTATGAAGCCCCTTCACAATATGATGAGCTCCATTTTTCTACTGTGATAGCAAGACATCTGCAGAGTTCTACCCTGCAGTCGTAAAAAGTAAAACCTGTGTTTCGTACAGAGCAGGAAGATGAGGTTGCCTAGAGCAATTAAGGGAATCCTATGCCCATGAGGCCTTGTAATGCATAAACAAGAGCCTGGCCTTATTCTGTATGAGCAGAGGTGTGTGGTGGGACTTGAAAAGAGCAGCCCTGAGAGAGTTGTAACCAGCTTGGTGGCAGCATGATAGAGTAAGTGACCCAGTACCATATCTTACCACCCAAGGTGTCTTGGGCAATTTGTGATGGTACGCAAAGTAGCACATATGTACACACACACACACACTCATACACATACATATACACCACTGATAGCATTTTGGTTTAGATGTTCATTTCTAGGTATATCTCTTTTATTAAATTAAAATCAACCCTAATCATTGTATGCAGTACCATTTCATGAAGCTTTTTATCTATAATTCTGTTTGAAAAGTAAATGTTAGCAAAACCCTTAATAATGAAGAGCAGATACATCTTGATTGGTGTAGTTTCTCAAGATGATCAAAATGGACATAATTTAAACTGATTGTGAATCTCTGAAATTGACAGAGATGCTTCATCTTAAAATACATTATGGAATATCATAACTGCTGATGCAGTATTTGCAGTTAGCACAATATTTAAAAAATAATTTAGCCTAATCAAAATAATTGCTAATAAGTTTTAAGGACAGTTTTGCTGTCCCATAGAAATGAAGTGCGATTTAGTGATATGAATGAAATAAAAAGCTTTAGATTCATGAAACTTGACATGAGGATGTAAAGACAAAGGTAGTACATACTTTGTAGTAGTTTCAGTTGAGTGGCACTCCTTCATTGATGTATCTGTGCAAAATCACACAGAGAAAGCTTTAAAGCCAAGGTTAGGAAGCGGCCTTGATCTGACTTGCCAAGGACCTACAGTATCATCATCTGACATTTCAGAGATGTTCTTACTGTATAATTTTGTACAATGTGGCTTATGTTATACTGCCACTTATTTGTAAACAATTTTATTTATTTATTTATTTAGTATGTAATGTGCTCTGAGTTTTAAGAAGGGAACTATACAAAATACAATTCTGGACAATCTTATTCTATAAATAACATGTAATTTAATTAAATTAATTTTTATTTGTAGCAAGATTGCACCACTGAGACAGCTCATTTGCGAGGCAGTCCTGGAAGGACTAACATACATAGAAGGTACACAGAATTAACAATCACAATGACAGATTCAACAACAGTGGTAACAAAACCAGTAGTACAAAATAAGTAGTGTGCAAGTACAGCTTACTTAGGTTCCATACATAGAAACCAGGGTAACAGATGTAAAAACAATGCTAACTGTGCAAGGGATACAAGACAGATAATGTGCAGGTACAACTCAAAATAATTACAGAAAGCAAAGTAACAATGAAAAGAGTGGGAGAACAGAAAGAGTTGCTGGAATGAGGTATAAGAGTATGGGGAAGGGCAATGAGACAGCAAGAGACAAATAGGGAAAGAAGAGCAGAAAATGGTAGAAGGGTAAAGGGATAATCAAAATTGGGAAAATGAAGGTCCAGAGAATAGGGAGTAAGTAGAAGGTATTTAGGATTAGTGTAAGATGCAGTAATGCTTCCTATTTCATTCTTTAGTAAGTAAGAATAAATTATAACTTCCAGTTCAACTGGATCCTTTAGTCATCAAACTGTAAATCATCGGAAGTGAGTTGGAATCTGGATCCCAAACAAAACCTCATCCTGGCTGAACTTTAGTCATTGAAACATACTATAGAAATTGATGGGAGATAAGGGCCGCTTGGGCCATCCAGTTTTCCCATTTTCATTGTGATTGCTTTTGCTACAGACCCTTCTTGGTCTAGGGCACTGTCTTTTCCACCCCCTTCCTTTCCTTTATGAGTCCCTTGTGCCTATCCCAGGCGTTTTTGAACCCCTCCACTGTTTTTGCTTCCACTGTCTCTGCTGGAAGGAGATCTATTCCATTTTCTTTTCAGTCACCAAGAAAACAGGTGAAATACAGCCAGTTTTAGATCTCAAATTCTTAAATCGTTCTGTACTATGCAAGCCATTCAAGATGGAAACTTTCAGGTCAACCCGGAGGACCACCCGTTCAGGGGACTATCTCACCTCCATAGACTTGAGGACACCTACCTCCACATCCCAATCATACCGACACATTTCAAAGTTCTATGATTCCACATCCTGAGGAAATATTACCAGTACCAGGTGTTACTGTTTATACTCACCTCAGCCCCCAGAGCATTCATGAAGGTATCTATCATCCTAGTGGCCAAGATGAGGAAGCAGGGCATACAAGTTATCCCATACCTGGATGAATGGCTCATCAGGTCGAGATCCCCACAACAGGTGTCCAGCCTGACACAAACAGTAGTGCAATGTCTGCACCAACATTGATGGGTAATAAACCACCATAAAAATAGTCTCATGCCCAGTCAGTTATTAGAACACCTGGAGACACTGATATATACATAGACAGGGATAGTAAGGCCATCAGAAAAGAGGATCAACAACATTATAGAGCATGTACACACCTACAAAAGTCCAGACAACTGACAATGGAACAAGTCTCCAGAGTCATAGGTCTGATTATGTCCTGCATCAACCTAGCCTCTGTGCCTGATGGAACATGGGGCAACTTCTACTGCTGGTAATACAAAAAGGGCTCGACCTGGATCTTTATTCATTAGCAACTCTGGAAGAACCATCACAGGTGGTGATATCCCTATGGTGGTGTACAAACAGGGTCAACCTGACCAGGGGCCTAGTACTGGAAATGCAACACAAGATAGTCATAGACACAGATGTCAGCCTAACAGGCTGGGGTGCAGCCATGGGTCAACAGTCTGTATAAGGCAAATGTTCCTTGGCAGAATCCAAGCTCCAGATCAACATGCTGGAGATGACAGTAGTATTTCGAGTACAACTTAGTTTTTGCAGATAACCCATAAACAAGGTGACTGCAATTGAGTGCCTACAAAAATGGCAACTCAATTACGGTGCCTGTGTTCAGGACTACCACACAGGGGAGTGACCTGATACCGGGGTGGGTGAGGTAGGGTGACAGGAAGTACATATGTATACATGTGTGCGCACACGCTCGGGAGGAGAGGCAGGGGAGGGAAGGTATGTGTGGGAGTGGCAGGCAGCTGCCGAGCTGTTCCAGTAGCATGGTGATGAGAATGGATAGTTGGGAGGTGCAGGGTTCAGAGGTTGGTCAAGCGTGGTGCATTAAATAAAATTTCCTAGATCCTGGACACCCTCTTGCTCTCGCCATGAGTGTACATCACGAAATTCACAAGTACTGTGGGAGATTCATCCATCCAGAGCAAAGTCATACAGATCTCCTCCTGATGGCTAAGAAGGTCCTGGTTCACGATGGTAGGTGCCATGGTAATGGTCCACCCATGTAGAATCCCAGCCAGACAGGACCTATTACAAGAGGGCTGTTCTATCATCCCACCCCCAGAACCTCAAGTTGATGGACTGTCCTCTGAAAGGAACAGATTGGTAAAGGAAGGACACCATCAATCAGTCTTTAACACACTAACACTGTCAAGGAGTTCCATAACTACAAAATACAAGAGAAACTAGGTGATTTTCCTGAAGTGGTGAGGTGATAAGTCTGTAGTACCTAGAGCTAGGTGGAAGTTGCAAATTCCATTTTCATTGAACTTTCACAAAATTTTGTAAATTTCATGAAATTTTCCAAACTTCCACTTTTGGCAAGAGTGGAATTTTCCAAATGTGTTTGGCAAATTTTTACCCTGTTGATCAGAATTTTCTGGCTGCACTGCAGAATAATAGACATGAACTACGGAATGACAGAGCAGAGGAATTTTATTTCGCAGTTTAATAGATCATTCTGCAATACACATAATCATTCCACAGTTCAGTGATCAGTTCTGTGGAATTTCTTTCTGCAGTATAATTCATAATCCACAATTTATACATTCATTCCACAGTTTAGTGGCTCACATTTCAATACAATAGCCCACAAGTCATACATTTATTCCATCATTCTAAGTCAGAATTTCCATGAAGGTAGCCAAAGTGCATTTGAAATTTCCAAAAATGAAATTCCAACTTTGGCCAAAATTCCACCAGGGGAAGTTTAATTTCCCACAGCCTTACTAGTACCAGAACACACATCCATTGTGGACATCTTGTTGTTCCTGCAGGAGGGACTAGGGAAGGGACTATCACCATCCTCACTAAAGTCCAGTTGGCCACTATAGGAATTTCATGCAGGAAAATGGTATACGTGTACAGGACAACCATGATTGAGTGCTTACAAAAGGGTGACTCAATCACAGCACCTGTGTACAGGGCTACCTGGAAGGGTAGCAAGCAGATACTAGGGTAGGGCAAATGGATGTACACACATATACATGCATGTGTGGGGGGGAAGGAGGAAGGTATGTGGGAGAGGGTGTGGTGGGTAGCTGCTGATCTGGACCACTAGAGTGGTGGGGTGGGTGGTCACTTGGGAGGTGCAGGGTTCGGGTCTGGTGTGGCATATTTTTTTCTTTGCTGGTGGGCAGCTTTGTATTTATACAAGTTTTTCACCCCCTCAACATGCACCCCCCTGCAGTTGAGAATCCATTAGTAGGGGGTGTGGGAGGTGCAGACCGAGGATTAATAAAAACCACCCATAGGTCTCAGGTGCCCTCTTTATCCTTGCTGTAAGTGTGCATCGCCGAAATTCATTTTCAGTGATGTACACTTACCGTAACGGTGATCTCTATTCTGCAATCACCATTATGACATGGAACCCAGGAAAATAGATAATACACCCCCAGTTGTTCACCCAGAAGTCATACAGTTTCTAAAGGCAGCTTCATACATCTGCTCCAAGGTCAGACATGTCACCGCACATTAGGACCTAAACCATGTCCTCAGAGCAATGATTACAACATCCTTTGAACCCCTACATTCAGTATACCTCAAGTAGGTAAATCTGAAGACAGTCTTCCTGACAGCTATATGCTCAGCAAAAAGAATGGGTGCTCCAGGTCTTATATTGTAGGACCCATACCTAACTGGACAAGATGAAAGAGTGACATTAAGAGCCATCCCTTCATTGTTACCTAAAGTTGCCTCAGATTTCCACACAAGCCAAATAAATAGAGCTACCAGTGACCTTGCTTGAAATGATAACAGATGTAGAGCCATGCTTACTCACCCTAGGGATGAAGGGAGCCATCAGCATATACTTAAACAGAACACATGACCTCCACAAGATAAATAGACTGTTCATTATTTTCCAGGGATGTAAAAAGGGCCAAGCTGTGTCTCACTACACAATCACATTCTAACTAAAATTGGCCATACAGGAGGCCTATAAAGCAAGCTCAAAGACTCTGCCCAAGAACATTATAACCCATTCCACCAGGGCTATTGCTACCTCCTGGGCCAAGAGAAACATGGCCACCAGAGGAGATCTTCACAGCAGCCACATTTAGCTCAATACATACTTTCACTAGACACTATAGACTTGATATATTGTCCAAACACAAGACCAGTTTCAGCCACTCATTCCTCCTAGCAGCCATTTCACACCCATCCAAACACAATTTGTCTCCCCAGCCATCTCTTCCAGGCAATGCTTCTTATAACCCTAGATATAAGGAACTGGAGTGCCTCAGAGATTAATCCCCACAATGGGGCTTGCCAATAAAGCAAGCCAGAGTTGTCAACAACCCTACCAGGAAAAGCACAGGAAGTAGGAAAAGTGAGGAAGGAAAGGAAGAAACAAGTAAAGAAAAGTAAACTTGGCAGCAAAGATATCAAAGCAAAAATTGCTTTAAAAGCAAAAGCAAAACTCAACCAACAATCCCTATAAAATATAATAAGCAAAACTCAACAAAAGTAACCTTTTACTACAAAATTTTACTTAAATCTAAATTTTAACACATTAATGCAACAACAAAACACATTAAAACACCTAAACTTTAAACCATAATGCCCAAATATATTAACTCATAATTTTATTTACATTATATTAATTTCCATACATATTAAAAATATGATTAATTAAAAAAAAAAAAAAACAAAATTTAATTTATTTACTAATCAAACATAGCTATAAAAATTTATTAAATTCATAGAAGCATTGTAGTCTCAATATTCAAATACTACTTATATTTAAAAAGTCACAAACAATTTCCAAGTAACCTACACATCCCACATTCACTATACTTTCCAAACTTTCACCGTCTAATTTTATTTAGCTAAATAGTAATTTCTAAAGTAGTAAAAACCATGAAATGCTTTATATTAATTCAATTACTACCATCCATAGAAAAGTAAAGAAACCTACACAGTAATTTTACCTAAATAGCCAAATTTTATAACACACAACTCATGAAAGTGTTATTATTTACATTTATCATAGTATGGTATAATAAAAAAAAACTCTCAAAACAATGAAGGCATACTTGAACAGAACCCAATATTTCTAAATTTCTCTTAGAAACACTCACTATTTCAAGTGAATAATTTTACGGTACTTAAACTCATTATGCAAGTAATTATGCCCTTTACATATATTTAAACTCAAAAATTTAGAAACACAAAACATACTACTAGTAGTAAGAAAGAAATTTCATTAGCTGTAATTACAATTAGATCTCTGCAAATGTAAAATGAAGTACTTCATGCACTTACAAGAAATCAGAAAAACTCCACCAAAGCATAATCTATATTTACTAGCAATTTCTAAAGAAAGTACCTACAGAAATCAATATACAGCAGTAAAAGAAACCCCTCTACACTTTAACTCCCTCAATGTTATTGAGAATCACAAACCCACATGCATATTACACTTAGCAATGAAGAACTAATTTATTTTATCTCTACTGCAGTAGCAAAAACAAAAAGCACTAGCCATCTTACTTAGGCATGAAATGGTCTGCGGTTCCTGGATGTCATTTGAGGATGCCGAGGTCACAAAGAAGAGCTTACAGTTGCCCTGCCAAATTTGTTTTGAGGCACCTGAAGCTTCCAATCTTCATAGATGATCCCTCGGGAGAAGTGCAGATTCACTGAAAGTTCTAATGTGGACTGTCTTCAAAGACTATACTATTAAATGTGGAGCTGATCTAATTTTGTTTATCAGCCCAGCATCTTGTGTTGAAGCCCGCTCTGTGTTTGGGCTCTTGGCTTCTTTTGGGGAATGTTAGACATTTTGTTTTGAGCCTTGCTCAACTAAGAGCCCCCCACATTCATATGCAGACAATTTGTTTGGACTTTCTGTTTTCAGTTAATGTGCCTGCAAGTTTGTTTTATTTGCTGGGGTGACAATAGTGCAGTGATCATGTTCTGGTCCTATGTGGGGACATGGAGGAGGATGTTCCTGGTTTTATCTTGTCTCTAATCTCGTATCTCACTTCAGGTTTACTTCTCAATTTGCACACTAGAGGGAGCAGTATTCTTGATATCGGGGGGAGATGTCCCCTAATTTTGTTTTTGAATCCATTTTAACTTCTGGGAGTTTTCATTTGGGGCAAAAGTTTGACTTTTGCTAGCTCTGGACAAGGATGTGGAGTGATCCCTGTCTTTCTTTGTTTTTATGCGACATAGATCGTGTTCTCCTCATACTTGGGCATAATGTTATCTGACTCTAGGGGATTTTGTCATCTCAACAGGGTCAGAGGGGAGAGGTGGGATTTAAGGTAGTAGCAGAATGGTTATCTGGATAGGTCTTGGGGGGAGGGGCGGGGTTCAAGGGGGATAGAGGGAAGGGTAGGGGAGAGGGGTTTATATATGGGTTAATGTGGGGGATGGGTTGGGTTTGGTACAGCAGTCTACCAGGGACTGTGGTGCTGGATTACTATTGCATTGATAAATGGAGGGCATACACATACTTTTATATCTCTGATTTAGATTGCCAAAAGTCTTAATTTTATAACTTGGAATGTGAAAGGGATAAGGAAAAAACTTAAACAATATCAAGTGTTGAAACATCTGAACCTGTTGAGTTCTCAGGTCACGCTTTTGCAAGAATCCCACTTATTAGACTCTGAAGCTTTACAACTTAGGAGGCAACAGGTGGGGCAAGTTTTGCTGCTCAGGGCTCTTCCAATAGCTGTGGGGTCATTCTAATTCTCAATAGATTCATTCCCTTTATATCTACACACGTAATCAGGAACCCAGAGGGTAGATACATCTTAGTGCAAGGCACTCTCTGGTCTATGCCACTCTTACTATGTAGCATTTATGGGCCTAACACAGACAGCCCCAGCTTCTTTATGAAGCTTATTACCCTTATACTTCCCTTGTTCCGTACAACAATAATAATGGGAGGTGATTTCAATCTCGTTATGGACCCTAATATGGACAGGTCAGGAGTTGCTTTGAGAGGTCTCTCCCCTGGACTGAGAGCTTTTTGGGACCTACTGGATCAATGTGGGTTATGTGATATATGGCACGTGTTGCATCCCAATAGCAGGGAGTATACTTTTATTTCATCAGTGCATGGGACACATTCCCGTATTGACTATCTATTAGTATCCCAGTCTCTCTTACCGGGGGTTATGTCCACCTTAATTCAACCAGGACCTACATCTGATCATTCCTTAGTTACATGTGGTTTGGCCTTCATTGATATACCCAAAAAAGAGACCCGGTGGAAATTGAACAAGCAACTGTTGAAGGACCCACAACTTTTCAAGCAAATTAAGGAGCAGATAGATTTGTTCTTTTCAATCAATTCAACATGGGGTATAGCACCAGATATTCTATGAGGCGCTTTCAAGGCCTACATGAGAGGAATCCTAATTAGTCTGGCAACAAAGAGGAAAAAGTCCCGGAATGCTGAACTATCAGAATTACTATCTCAGGTCAGGTCTCTAGAGGTTATTTTATCCCCTAACTCATCAGAGGAGCACAAACAGAGACTTCTAGTTGCTAGATAGGTACCTTGGTTTGTTAAAGGAAAAGCTCAGCTGGCCATTATTCAACCTGGAGTTAGTTATACTGACCAGGGTGAAAAAGCTGGTCATTTGTTAGCCTTAGGATAAAACAGTAGAATCAGCAAGATTTATTCCATCTATAAGGGCCCAAGCAGATGGATCCCATAGATCAGGGGTTCTCAAATGGGGAGGCCAGCCTCCCTGGGAGGCCCCAGCCTGTTCCAGGGAGGCTCAAGCAAGTCTTGGAAAAGTACTGTATTTAAATTTTGAACTTTATAGATTTTGTGAAGGGATAAGCAAACTGATAATAGGAGGTGAATTTATGTATTTATTCATAAGTCAGTGACCAGGAAGGTACTGTACACTGAGCCATGGCTTATTTCAGGTGTACCCAGGAAGAATAGTGAGGAATACAGTTCAAAATGTAACTGCAGAACACTTAAGCAATACAAAATGAATAAAAGTGCAAACAAATTAAGAACAATAAACTAACAATGCGAGGAACAATTGATTAATTAGACTGGCAGCAGAACTGTCCAAATACAAGAGTTAACCATACGGGTACTAGGAATAAGAGCAGGAGTGATCAAAATATCCCTGATAAGTTGCTTAAGAGCAGGGTGAGAGGTGGAGAGGCAGAGGTCGGCAGGAAGGTTGTTCCAGTTAGAGGGGAAATAGAAAAAGCAGTCTGACTCATGAAGGTATGGCAGTAAGGGGTAACAATGGTTCGAGAGTCAAAATATTAGAGAAAGTAGGTTGTCCTGTTGGGGGAGGGGGGGTTACAATAAGCTTAATAACACGAGAGCCATCAATGCAAAGAGGTTTCAGTTTATTCCTGATGTACTGTGAAAAGTAGGCTATTTTTTCTATGGGGAGGCCCAAAAATATTTCTATATATTTGGGGGAGGCTCAAGATCTTTTCCTTGTCTTAGGGGAGGCTCACTATAACAAAGTTTGAGAACTGTTGCCATAGATCATCCTCTTCAGAGATTGCACAGAATTTGCGGATACTACGAACAGTTGTACAGGGACATGGAAACCCTCCTCTCTCTGAAAGCATTAGAATCTTATCTCAGGAGTCTCATCTACCTTCCTTTCCAATTCACAGAGGAAATCTTTGTTCTCCCTATAACTTTAGAGGAAATAACTAAGGTTATTAGGGCTTTACCGGATAGAGCTCCGGGCCAGATGGATTTTCCTCTTTATTCTACAAGATGTTCCGAGAACAACTGGCACCAGTATTACACCGGTATTCCTTCATATTCTCTCTGGTGTGGTAGCGGACCTCATATGTTATAAAGCTTTGATAGTTCTCCTCCCTAAGCCTGATAAAGATCCCGAGTTAGTACAGAGTTATAGGCCCATATCTCTTTTGAATCAAGATATCAAAATATCATCAAAGATACTGACAGATAGGATTACTTTAGTTCTCCCGGACTTGATGGGTATCTCGCAGGTGGGATTCATGAAGGGACGACCATCGCCGGACCATCTACGCACTCTTTCGCATGTCTTCTTGGAGTCCAGAGATGCCAGTTTTCCAGCTGTTCTGGTGTCCCTGGATGCCGAGAAGGCATTTGACTGAGTGAATTGGAATTTTCTATTTCAGACACTTAAAGCATTTGCTTTTCCCTCCATATTCATAGACTGGATACGGGCCTTTATCAGACTCCTCAGCCAGGTCTCTGGTAATGGGGCATTCTAAAACTTTCTACTACATAAGGGGACAAGACAGTGCTGCCCCTCTCCCCTTGTTATTTAACATATATCTGGAACCACTAATTCAAATATTTTAGACAACCCGGAAATACAAGGGATACCGATACATAACAGTGTGGTGAAGATTACAGCATATGCTGATGATCTTCTTTTCATTTGTCCCACCCTGCTTACATCAATTCCGGCTATGCTAAATGAGATTACGAAATTTAGTTCCTTTTCAAATTATAAATTGAATGCTAATAAATCGTCTATTTTCCCCTTAACCATAACGTTTTAAACAAGAGCTTTCCCGTTTTGGGCTGCTATGGTCACCTGGGTCTCTTAAATACTTGGGCATTAGACTCACCCATAATCCATCTATGTGGTTCAAGGAAAACCTGGAGCCTCTTCTCCAGGTGATTATCCAAGATCTTGATAGATGGTAGAAGCTCCCTAGTTCACTATGGAGCTGGATCAATATAATTAAAATGAACGTATTTCCTCATCTTTTTTATCCTTTATCTCATTTAAACTCATTCATTTCACTATCCTGGTTCCAGAAAGTGCACAGATATTTTTCTAAGTTTATCTGGTTTAAAAAGCACTTCAGATTGGCATATCACAAGCTGGCTGCCCCAAAACTGGAAGGAGGGTTGCATACTCCTCATCTGGCTATCTATTATTGGGCTAGCCATTTATCAAAATGCCTTAAGTGGGTGTACCCGGGTCAGGAGGACTTGAGGCCAGCTTGGCTTAACATAGAACTAGACTTTATCCAGTCTATGAAATTGGACCCCTTAACTCTGTTTTACATCAAGCTCTCCTCCTTGCGAGATACTCATAAATGTGTAGTCCTTAGGAATTCCCTAAAGGTGCATGCACAACTGTGTTCCTTCTTGCTATACAACCCACACCTAGATTTGTCCCAATCTATATGGAACTCCCCATCCTTCATTATTAACAAGCAGCAGACTCCTCCTACGTGACTCCCCCAGCTAGGGGAAGGAAAAGTATCTACTTTCATGGATAAGGGTGCGTGGCTCCAGGTAAATAACATTATCTGGAAATTTAATATTCCAGAGGCCCATTATTTCAAGGTACTACAACTAAGACATCTCCTTGCTACCTTACTGGGTGGTATACCTCCTAGACCTTCAGGGTTTTCTTTCATAACTGAGCTCTCCTCCTACTAAGACCCTCCAGGGTAATTTCAAAGATATATCAAACCCTGTTTGAGTGGCGATATGGTGGCACATCTGGCCCAACAGACTTTTGGGCCTCTACCTTTCCCTCAACATAACTTGGACTGGTCTGCATTATGGCAGATATTGTCATATGTATTGTCACAAGACAGACTACGTCTGATGCAATATCACATTTTGCACAACCTGTATTACACTCCAGTTAAGTTAGCGAAATAGGGGCTCCTGGAATCTGGGCAGTGCACCTGTTGTTCTCAGGAGGAGGGTATGCTTTTACATATATTCTGGTCATGTCCCAAAATTGTCCCATTATGGAGTACAATCAAAGCTAAATTAGACCCCCTACTAGGGCTGCATGATAGTTTCATCCCAGAAATCTGCCTGTTGGGAGATTTGTCCCTTATTGATACTAAAGTTCAGAGGTTTCACATGGCTATGATAACATTATCAGCTAAAAAAGTCTTACTTAGACATTGGAAAGATAACGTTGCACCATTCTATCAAGAATGGGTTCATGAGATCCTTGCTAATCTCTGTACTGAAAAAGCTATAGCGAGTCTCTTTAATAGACAGCGAGCTTATAAGCGTATCCGGGATCCCTTCGCACTCTAATTACTGTTGGTTTGAACAAGAACGTTGTAGACAATTGTATGTCTTAGACCATAGCACATGTAATAAAACCTAGACTTAATAGTACTTCAGGATGCTGCTGTATGGGGGTGGGGGAGTGGGAGGAGGTAGTAGATACTGTATAGGCTTCCTTTGTTGTGAAATTTTTTCATGTCTACCTCCTGTATTGTGGAAAAGCTGTTAATAAGTTTGAATGGAAAACATAACACATAACAGGTTCTATCTTTAGTATATCGATGAATACTGATGGAAGTGACTTATTCCTATTACCAAAAGTTGCTAATTTAATTTTTTGTCTGTTAATGATTCAACCATCTGCCTTACGTAATTCTGTGAAAAGGCTTAATTTTCTTTGAGGTCCCAATAGGAAAGTAGATATCAAAACTGAGTCATCAGTGTATGGGAAACATAGAATTTTCATATCGATAACTCTAAGGAATGAAAAATCATGATGTTTCAAGCTGCCCAGGATTGAATTTATGTGAAGATTAAATAAAATGGGGCAAGATTTTTATTTATTTATTTATTTTTTTATTTATTTAGTTTTTGTTGACCGGGTAAGTGCACTAGAAAATCCTGCCTATTTTCAGGCACGACCCGGGAGGGGATACAGATGAATGCCAACTGACCTTGAACCAGATTAAGCTATTGGTGGTATTTTTTTAGAATGAGGGAAATTTGGCTGGGACACCGGGAAATTCTACTCTTTTTCGAGAAGTGCCATGGGATCTTTAACATCCACCTGAACTACCACCAATCCAGACAGATAGGACCTCGGTTTAACGTCTCATCTGAAAGACGGCACCTCAGAAGTGCAGCACCCCTCTCATGCTGCACTACAGTGTCAGTACTGGGATATTAACCCAAGTGCCAGATGTGGGAACTGAACCCACAGCCCTCTGATCTCCTGGCCTCAGAGGCGAGTGTGCTACCTACTGAGCCACTGACACTCCAAAGATGGCAACCTTGCCGTATCCTGAGATTAGTATAAATAAGTGAAGTAATTTTGCTTTGTTGATTATACCAGGCTATAATCCAGGTATCTTGATGTAATCTAATAAGGATATCTAACATGACTGGATCCATCTTATAGCTTCTAGTTTTTTCCATAGTGTTGTTCGCCAATGCTATCAAAAGCAGCTGTCAGATCAACAAACCAGCTTAATAAAGTTTACTCTTTTTGATATTCACATATTTCCAAATTAAATGAGAAAGGACATAACAATGCTATACTGTGGATCTACCTGCTCTAATGCCATTCTGCAGTTCACTTAATATTAAGTTATTATTTATCCAGTGTTGAAGCCTCTTTAGGATAATTCTACAAAATAGCTTTTGAGAGGTATCAATCAGACTAATCAACCTATACATTTTGTAATCAAGTGGATCTCCTTTTTTAAATATTGGATAAATGGTGCTGCCCTTCCAACTACTGGAAAATTCTTGACCCTGAACAAAAGTATGAAAGAATTTTCAAAATATGGGGAGCCACTATTCTGGGAAAGTTTTCTAAATATCAATGATAATTTGGTGCCTTATTAGATGATATTGCTAGCAAAGCTTGCCAAATCTCATCCTTTTTTATACACATGGGCTGAGGAAGAAAAGATTGTATTTTAAGTAAACGTGTTCTTGTATTAGCAATTGCCTCATTATTAGAGAAATATAAGGCTCAGATATATGATTCCCAGCTATGGTGTGTGTGTGTGTGTAAGCTTCAATATTCATTGAATATCGTTTATACCCATAACTGACAAGTGTCCAAAAGGCTTTTGTGTCCTTAAAGATTACTATTTTCCTTAAACTCTCCTATAAAACTTTGTTATAACTTTTCTGCTCTCAATCTCATAACTTTTTTTTATATTCTTTTCTTGCTTTATTCAAAGAAATAAAATATATATTAGATTTTTAAATCTCTTACAGTAATGTACTGCTTTATTTAATTTATGCTTGGTGGACCTGCAAGTGTTGTTAAACCAAGAAGAAGATCTTTGTTTCTGGATCCGGTTGATTCAACAGAAAGGTCTAATGACATTGTTAATTTCCATCCATTTATTGGTTGTTATAGTATAATCAGCTATATCAATAAGCTTTATGTGGAGATTAGCTAAAGTGTCAGAATGAAATAATTTTGAAAATATTTTACTGTATCCCTCTGCCATCTAATTCTTTTTTGGTTAATTATTAACATTATCTCATTAGATACTTAGGAACTTCTACGATTGGTACTAAACGTTGGAACAAGGAGAGATGCAAAAACTGGGGAATGTGAAAAGTTTGGTCAGTCTAGTACTACAAGATCATCTAATATTTTCTTTGCCTCCATATTGACCCATACCAGGACTATTGTTGAGGATCCAAGATGTCCCATATAAGTGTTTTCTCCCTCCTTATCACCTGGAAGATGACCATTATCTGGACAGATATTATTGTCTGACAGTTTATTTAATTCCCTGTCACATTGATTACATTTATTGTCTCTAGCATTTATACTATAACTTATTCTAGAATTAATTACCATGAGTCTTGAAAGTAGATCATTATGGAAACCATTAATCTGTTTTTCAATGAAAATTCTGGAATTAAAATCACTTGTTATAATGATCAAATCTGATTAATTGCCCCTCTATTATTCCCTCAAAACTAGTCGCAAATTGTGGCCAAATAGTTGTAGTTTTTCCTGAGTTAGGGGCTAAATATATATTAAGAAGAATTAATTCTATGGTATCTGTTTTCATTTGTAGGGGTAGAATTGTATCCTCCTGACTATTTAGAATTGTTATTTTGAAGTTGAGTAGTTTTTACATATATAGCCATGCCTGCTTTATACGACTATATTTTTTATCTCTATATGCTGAAATATCATATTTTGTATATCCTGGTATCAAGGGCATTGACGAGGTTAGAAACCACATTTCCTTTAGACATAAAATGTCATATTTAACCAAAATAAGGTTATTTCATCATCTGCCAACTTGTGTATTATACCCTCAATATTCCAAGATAAAATTGTTAAAGTCTGTGAAACATCAGCTACCTCTCTGGTCTTATTTGCTGGATCAGTTTGTTGTCAGTTTTCATGGGTTAATTGTAAAATTGAATATTGATTGCTTTTGAGAGGAAGGGGCTGCCATTCTTCTGGTTAGTTCGAGACTCCCTGAGATTCCCCTTCCTGTGTATGTCTAATGTCTTTGAGTTCACCTCTAACATTCCTAATCCATCCAGCATGGAAGCTGCATTTAATAACGTTTCTGCTAACTTAGAATTTTTAAACGTAACATCAATTTGAGGTGTATCAGAGATATCAGCATGCATTTTTATCCAGTCATTCAAATTACATGATATGTTAGTTTTAAAATAATGTGAGAAAAAGGAGGCCAATTCATTCTTGATTGTGCCAGCTTCTCATCCCCTAATATTTTTCATCCAAAGAAGGAGAGATTCGTATACTCTCATGCTTAATATTGCTTATTCTCATACGCATACCTGAGATCACTTTCAAAATTTCCACATTCTTCTTCATTGTTTCATTGCTGACAACCATGCTTTGTTTTCCTAAAATATTTTATCTGGGTCAGGTACTTTCTGTGGAGGATGAATAGTTATACCATTTAATTTTAAAGGCTCTTTTTGTTCCTATATTGTATCTACCACTCATTCTGATTCACAGTAGAATAACACACAAACTTGGATATGAATGTTAGGAGGACGCATAACATAAAGATCATCACCTGGTTCACAGATATACAACAGATGGTGGATCCATTTTGTACATTTTTTGATGTCTCATTATCCAATTTTTTTATATCATTCATTTCAATAAAAAATTCCATTTCAAAGTCTGTCTGATTATTAAATGCATCAAAGGTGGTGAGAACATGTGTCCCTTCAGGAATGTATTTCTGGATATTTTCCAGGTCTCTCACCTGTTTATCAGAAATCTTAATCAATGTACTCATCCCCTTGGCCTCCTCCCTATCCAAAAGTAGTTCTTTGGCAATTGGTCTTTTATTTTCTATTACAGATTTAGGTATAAGAGGAATCACTTGGTCATTATCTGGATGATAGTAAAGTATTTTCACTAGTCACTTCTTGTCTCTTAAGGTTTTTAGATGGATCCCTGATGCTGGCGCATCAGCCAAATCACTGAGGTCTGATACAGCAACACTCAGACAGCGGCAATAGCACTATGATGCAGCAGTGCAAACAGAAAAGCTGACAGCTGCAACAGTGAATGGGTCCCAGCACCAGTGCTGGTGACCCACACCTGGAGCAACACCCCACCACAATGGGTGGCACACACAGATGGCAGGGGAGAAGGCCCCATCCATATCTGTAGCACTGACCCTGCCCTGGCAGCAGAAGAACTGCTCCCCCAACAGCAGGTGACTGGACCTGCACCCACGGGGAGGCTCAGTGGTGTCCCCCAAAATGCATATGCAGGGGCCCACCACACACCTGGAGGGGTACAAGGGAGAACAGCCCCACACCACAAGGGCTACAGAGTGCACCTACACACCACTACTGCAGTGCCCCCCCGGGCACCAGATGGACACAAAGCCACATGGGGAAAATTCCCCCCCCCGGCTGCCCCCCAAGGGACCACCAAACACTCCCCAGAAGCAGCAGCAGTTCCCCACCCACAATGCAGGTGGTAACACACTCAGCCACAACAGGGCTACAAGAGACACACAGAGGCAGGAGTGCAATGCAGTAGCTTTATTCACACTGTACATGGACAAGTGCCCATTCCCCAACCAATCCCAACACCATGACAGTGCATGGTGCAAACAGTCCAGTACTGGATATCCTCCACAAAAGGCCTCACACCTGGAGGCAGATGTTCAGTGCAGTGCCCATCAGATACTCCCACAGGGGTCAGGTCTCATAGTGCTTCACGATATCCTGGATCTTGTCACTGGCATCACAGGTCCTCCATTTTGATTTGCAAACATAGTGCCCTGCACCTGCTGCCACATCCTGAGCTCTGTAAGCCTCTGCTGCCCATGAAACACCTCAATGAATCACAATATCGTGGGATGGGTGGCACCCATAAGGGAGTTAAAGCCCCTGTGCCACCCTTCCAGTGCATTAGAAGTCCTGGGCAGCCCCTCATTGACAGAGCTGTAGACATTCCAGATGTCAAGGTGGAAGGTTGATCTGTGCCGCACTCTCACTACAGACTGGACGCCCCAGCCAGGTGTCTTCAAGTAGTTGAGGTACTGTGCTAGATCCTCCTTGTATGGCTTGAAGAACTCCCAGGACTGCAGTTCCTCATAGACACTTGTGACAGCAGCAGGGGGCATGAAGGTGAGTGTGGTGAGCATGCAAATGTGTAGGGTGAGCTCATCATTCTGCTCATAAAGCTGGGCAAGCTCCTCAAGCTGAAGTTTCCACCACAGGCACTGGGTGAAATAGAAATGGTACCCATGAAGCTGTGCCTGGGTGAACACTATATGGAGGGCTTTATAGGCTGCAGGCTTTTAGTCAATCATGATGGACATCGGTGACAGGTCAGAGCACAGCTCAAGCAACTTCTTCAACATAGCTGTGCAGTAGCCCATGGTCCTGCTTGCCATCGGTGCACAGACGGCAGGCAGCATGGCAGATATTTCCATTCCATGGAGGCTGTACAGATGCTGAAACAGTAGCATGCTGCTGCAGTAGGGGCCATTGGCATACCATGCCCCACACTGGGACAGGTACTTCAGGTTCTGTAGTGTGGAGAATAGGAGGAACCATGCTGTGCTGCCACTGGAGTCATGTGGCAGGAATGACTCCCCTTTCTCCATGCTGCGGTACTCCTCTGGGATGACCAGTGCCAATAGTGATGTTGGCTCAAGCAGAGACTGCTGCACATGCCACCTGTCCCACTGTATGGCTCTCTTCATCATGTTGACTGGGGGAGACATCTGCCTACCATGTGATGACCACCTGCTGTGTGGTCTCAGTGGTCTCCATGGCCCAATGCTTCACTGCCGCCCACACCTGCTGAACTCAGACCTCCACACTGTGGAGCACATGGTTGTGCCAGCCCATCAGGGAGACATCATCCACACCAGCATGGTTGTGACACTGCCCCGAGTGGTATTCCATGCACTTCTAGTACATGGAGGTACCATGAGTCTGCTCATCCTGATAGAGGTAGCCACAGAATGACAGCAGGTCCTTCCCATGTGTGCTCTTCACAAACTTGAGCAACATATTTGTGGGGTACATGGTAGCCATTCTAGTGCGCCCTCCCACAGTGTCAGCCTCTTATGCCCTATTGCCCCAGGCAGCAATTGCTTGTCAGCCCGTATCACCTGTTGACATGCCACTTTTGGCAGGTGCACCTGTGCAGCATCATTTGGGTATACCACTGTACTGTTCCTTCAAGGAACCATCACCCATCTCAATGCCCCTTGCAGCGACACTCTGCTTTATCCAGCATAGCCCCCATCATTCTCATCATTATTGCCCTGGGGGTCTTTGTGCCACTGGACCAGTCGCTGCTCCTGCTCTGATGCTCTGAACAGTGTCACCCTGATGGTATCACTGTATTGGGGTTGCTGTGTTGCAGTTGAGGTAAGGATGACATACCTTTATGGAACGCACACTCCGCTGCATATTTAGTGGCAGAAGTTTCCTTAAAATCCCTACCTTTTCTATTTTCCCTTTCCTGCTTTTTCCTTTCTAGACTGCCTAGTCTTGTCTTGTAGACTTGTTGAGATATTTAAATGATCTTGAACAAAGGGTGAGGTTGATCTCACCTGTATGGCCCTGACAGTGCAAGCCTGTTATAAAGGACGCATCTGTGCACACAACTTTGTCTGTTATATCCAGTGTCTATTATATCCAGAAGAGGTGTAGCTATGTGTTAAGTGTGTTGATTATGTCTGTGAGCATAAGCTCAGAGTGAATGTGAACTTATTATAAAACTTCACAGATTACTCAGAATCCTGCCTAGCATATGTTTCTGTATTCTGTGTGTTTATTTAAAGTTATTTAACTGTCAGGAACATGAGTTCTTTTAAGGAAGTTTATTGCAGAAGGTAGGAGAAGAAGATAACTCCAGAGGCTGGATGTTGGCGTTCCAAGACACTAAGAACAAAGGCAAGTGTACTGTAAGTGTTTTACTGAAATATAAAATCATTCACTTTAGTTTAACTAATTTACTAATAAAAGTGTATGTAGCTTGTGTAGAATTATTTTGTTAGAAATGTTATCTCTATAGCTGTTCCATCTAAATTGTATATTTGCCAAATCTCTTCACCAGCTCTGTACCCTCCCAAAAAAAACCTACAAATGTCTATAAAAGCATCATAGTGTCCATTATAAACAACGTTTCTGTCTGTCTGGGCAGACTGGATGGGCCTTGTGGTCCTTATTTACTGTCAACTTCTATGTTTTTATGTTACAACCAGAGAAAAATGAATTGGATTTGATGTATTTGGTTTAGGAAATCAGCTTCTGTTCACTGTAACTGATTGTCTGTTTTGTCTGTTATAACAGTGTCCACTATAAGTGCAGTGCGCTGTATTACTTTTAGATTTTAAAACATCATTCTGTTGAATTATTGAGCAGTGATTTAAACTAGGTTCTAATCTATAAAATAGTCCCTATTATACTCTGCTGTAGGTGCCTCAGGGTTCATATCTATTCCAGATGGTGTTTGATTTATTACAGATAGCCTACTATCCATTTGGTCTTCCCTATTTTCTACAAAATAATTAGGCATCAATATACGTCCATCATTTGTGATGCTGTATCACTAAAGCCAAGTTATCTGTCTGTCCTAATTCAGGGCAGATATTGGGTCCATTTTCATCTGGGGAAGAGCAAAAGGGGAGGCTACAGGAAAGTATAGGTGAATTTAATACTGAATTCCCACTGGAAAAGTCCTGTGTTGAGAAAGTTATATATTTTATATCCAGGTTAGAATCATCCAGTTCTGAAATAGTCTAATTAAATGCATCTCATCCATATGGAGACAAGAAATACTTTCCTTTATTTGATCTTTTGTATTTGCATTCACTATCGTGTTTTATTTTGTCCAATATTCACCTCAGCTGAATTTTTCTAATAGTCTTGTATGACAGGAACAGTTTTAGAAAGGACTAGTAAAGTCCCCCAAAAATTCAGTAATTTTAGATTGTTTATTGATCTCCTGATATGTCTCTTTAGATTTGTTTTTTGTTTTTATTTTCATTTTTTTAGGTCTGGAGATCTTTTTCTTCCTCTTTGAGGCATCAGATTGTTTGTCTAGAGTCATGGAACTATTTTTACCTCTCCCAGCACTTACTATTATAACTATTAGCTCTAAAGAAGTGAGCAAAACAGAAAAACAGCAAAAGTAGGACACTAAATATAGAATGCTGAATGCCCCCAGTATAATAAATATTATCTAGCCTACTCTCCATATGCCTATATTAAATAAAAAAATATTAAATTTCTAAGATAACAGTATAGCTCAATGTGCCAAGTCTATTCGTAATATAATCTATCTATAATATAAATTAGAGAGCAGAAAGACAGTAAAACAGTAAACAATAAAATAGATAATCATAGACAATGAATAATAAAGTGATAAGGCAGACAGGTAATACCTGTCCTGCTTCTGTTTCACCATTTCACTATTTCAATAAGTCACTAAATTAAGGATAACATATAATAGGAATAAAGTACTGTTATAATTTTAAGTGAAGCAAATCAGTGCTGCAGGGTTACAATTTTGATAGAAAAAGTCTCATTTTCGTGAAGCTTCTGGCCTGTTTTCTTCTGGTTTCCAAATCTCTTTCCCTTACAGTTTTTTTTTCTCAGTACAATATTCCCAAATTAGCTCATCAAATTGGATTCCTTCTCATTCAATCTCCTATGCTCTTGGCTCCTTGATTTTCTCTTTTCAAGTTCCTGTTTCAGATAGTTTCAAATTGCAAAGATTCAGGCATGCAAGACGGGGCTCAACCTTGTGAGCTGATCTAGTCACTAATAAGGGAGGGAGTGGTAATCCTTAAAAATGTTATTCCTGTAGAAGTAGCTCAGTGGTGAATATGTTTTCACCAACTCTGTGACCAAGACACAACACTAAATCTCCAACTGAGCTTCCAGAAAAAAACAGCAGCCAGTTACATGCTAAAAAATGCTAAAGGTGGGCTTTCAGAAGAAATAAGAGTGAAGCTGTCCTCCACAGTATCCATGATCTCTACCCTCTGCGATAAAAGAAAATGGCACTTTCTTATCTACAGAAAAATAGGAAGGGTTGTCAGGGAGGTAAAAGCAGACATGGAGCTGCATATCATGGAGGGGGTTAAGAACAGAGATATATCAGTGAAAAAAGGAAAAAAGGGGGTGGCATTGCATGGCTAGTTGGGAGAGTAGTGTGATAGGGGTATATGAGCAACAGACAGCTGTCCTGAATGACTCTGTTTGCTCGGTATTCACCAAGGAAGACTGCAGGTCCATGCCAGAAAGGAGAATCAAAGTGGCCGCTAAGGAAGTCCGAGAAATGAGGCAGCCAATACTTACTAGAAAGAGGGTCCATAAAGGGTTAGCTGACTTCAAAGTAGATAATGGCCCAGGGCAGATGAGTTGCATCTGAAGATACTAAGGAAATTAGCAGCAGTACTGTTTGAACCACTGGCTGGACTGTTCAACAGCTAACTTCAGTCCAGGAAAGTTCCAAGGGATTGAAAAATGGCAGATGTTGAACTGCTTCATATGGGTGAGGGGATAGGAAGCAAGTGGGGAACTACAGGCCTTTCGGTTTGACCTACATCATGAGGAATCTGATGGGATTACTAATTAAAGAGGACCTTATAGACTACCTAGAAAGGAATGGACTCCAGAATAGTAAACAACATGGTTTTGTGGTGGGAATGTCTTACTAGACTAACCTGATTTTTCTTCTTTGACTGGGTGACCAAGGAAGTAGACAAGGGCTACACTGTGGATCTGCTGTACTTTGACTTCAGCAAAACTTTTGATTCGGTACCAAACAAAAGCTTGCCCAAAAAAATGGAAAACCTGTGTGCAGCTAAAATCTTAGTGAACTGTATTGGTAGTTGGCTAGACTTTAGGCAGCAGAAGGTGATGGTCATCAAGGTCAAATTAGAGAAATGTGACGTTATGAGTGGGGTTCCTCAGGGATCTGCCTCAGGTCTGGTCCTCTTCAACATGTTTATTAGTAACATTGGTGAAGGAATCCAGGGCAGCTGTGTCTCTTCGCAGGTTATTTATTTATTATATTTTTTATTGAAATATTCAGAAAGACCTTTGAGTTAGCGACTCATTTACAAAGGTTCCATGTCATACATAAAAGAATACATGGACTGAACTTGGAATACAGATTACAGTACAATCACAAATAACAGTCAGTGAGGTTACATAGTTGTGCAGTTGTTGAATCAAATACACAAAACTATGTGGGAGGGTGGATAGTGATGAGGGAATAAGAGATATGCAGAGGGACCTACAAAAACTAGATGGGAGGTCAAAGATCTTGCAAATAAAATTAAATGCCAAAGTGTGCCCAGTAATGCACTTATGGAAAAGGAGCCCAAAAACAGGGTACCAGATATGTGGGGGTAGATTTAGCACTACAAAAGAGGAGTGGGATATATGAGTTATCAGTAACTCCTTTAAACAAATGAGCCAGTGAAACATGGCCTATAGCAAGGCAAACAGGATGCTGGGATGCATCAGGATGGGTATTGATAGCAGAAGAAAAGAGGTAATATTTCCCATAGACAGATTGCTGGTGAGGCCTTACATGGGGTACTGCCTCCAGTTCTGGAGTCATCTTCTCAGAAAGGACAGGGACACATCAGAAACAGTGCAGTGTAGAGTAACAAAAATGATTCAGGGCCAGCAGGACAGATTCTATGAGCAGCACCTCAAGGCACTAAATATGTACTCGCTGGAAACTAGTAGGGAGAGGGGAGATACGGTAGAGACCTTCAAGTTCCTAAAAGTGCTTAACAAGGTAAACAGTGGGGATTTATTTACCCTAAATACCAACTCAAGGTCATAGGATCATGAATGGAAATTAACAGGATGGAAGTTTAGAAGGAACATGAGGAAGTACTTCTTTAGGAAAGAGTGATGGGACCTTGGAACAATTTGTCAGCCAAGGTGGTGGATGCAAACGCAGTCAGGGGATTCAAGCAGGCATGGGATAGAATGAAGGCCATCGGGGTCACCTGGAGTGACAAGACCAGGGAGGAGAATGAGGATAGGATGGGGAGTGTTAGTACCCTGGAGGAATAATAGGTTCCAGAGAAGGTTCATGGAATTATAGGGAATATGGGCAGACTGGATGGACCTCTGGTCTTTTCCTACCATTATGGTCTATGTTTCTATTTTCTTTGTTTTCCTCCCCCTCCCAGCTCAGTCATCCTTCCCTATTCAATTTGTATTAAGTGGACTGTGGTGCCCACTTTCCCAACCCCCTTCCCTTCTAGTCACCCTCCACCCAAAATATATGGGTGGTAGTACTGGAGTACCCACCCCCAGTGCTGCCATTGAGTACAATCCAGCACATAGGTGCCCAATCCTCAGTGTCAGATACAATTGTGTATTAAATCTGCAAAAATGAAAACAGTCCCCTGATGTATTTTTTAACCTTTAAATAAAAAAAGGTCCTTCACTGATCAGACACCCACACACCCCACCCCAACCCCCACTCAGCACCCACAAACCCACATCCCCCCACATCCCCTCACTCACCTGAATATGTCCCACAGTGTAGAGCCACTCTCCAATCATAGACAAGTCAAGCTTCTGGAACCAGCAACTGCAAGATTAGAAAATAAGATAAGTCTGGTTTAATGTATTTCAATGGGTATGAACGTTTAATAATAAGTTTGTCACTTTGTCACAATGAGGCAGTGGATTACAGCTGTATCTAATGATTTGGACAGGGGGATATTGACTAAGAGGGAGGTATGAACACTTAGGGCAGACAACCCCAAGGAAGACCCAAGTACTGATTGGTCAAGACTCCAGAGACCCAAAACCCTATTGTTTTTCTCCTTTTGCTGCTTGGGGTTGGGGGTGGACAGTTAGGGTTGGAAACCTTGACATCATATTTCCCTAGTTTTGTGGCATTAAACTGAACCCTAACTGGTAAACTAATGCAGTTTTTTGCAAAGACTATCTATCTATCTATCTATCTATCTATCTATCTATCTATCTATCTATCTATGTACCCTTATGAATTCCTGTGGCTCACTGTCCTGACACTCACCTGCCTGGGCACCATTGCCCAACAGGTGTAGTGTCCCGATAGTAAGCATCTTGATGGTGAAATATCTGACGGATGTTGACAGGGGTAAGGTAGTTGATGTGACGGGTTGCTACCTTACCATAGCTGGTGCATGTCAAGGCTCAGTTGTTTGGGGAGTTGGCTGAGCTGCTCTGGTGGAGTACAGGGCTAAACCACCAGCAGCTGTGCCAGCATGATCTCTCAGACAAAGGTTCTGGTGCAGGTCACATGCTTTTAGAAACTCACCCCCGTAACAAATATTTTTTTACTCCAGGGTCCGCTCCCCCCCCAGAGTTTGTTATTTTAGTTATGGAAGTGCCGATGGCATTGCCCCCTGCATCTTACATTTAGTTACTGTCATGATGCCTGAAATTGTTGTGTCAGGCATACTAGCCATTTGGGGCTGTGGATTTTGGGACTACAACATCAATGTACTGAGCATTGGCATATCGAGTTTAGGGCAAACATAGTATATCCTATATGGTACACTTACAGAAACACCAACAATGATGCCAAAGGAAACAGTAACACAAACCGAAATGCAAATGCAAGCATGTATGCAAACGCAAATGGTAACTTGCACGGTCATGGTCATGGGATACACACACACATATATATATATATATATATATATATATATATATGTATATATATATATATGTGTGTGTGTGTATATATATAGGGGATACATGATAGGCAGAGTGAGATATGTAAATATTCTCACTCCTGCAGAGTGAGCTCTGTATTCTCATGGAGTGCGTGGCACAGTGAATGCACAGCTCACTTGCAGGAGTGAGAATATTTACCATATCTCACGACATGGACATCATGTGTGCTATTTATACAAATGGGGTGAGAGCGTCTTTGAAATAATGGTATGTATATTTCATTTGGTTGTAGTGTTTGAGGGGTGGAATTTGTGAGATTTAGATTTATTTATTTATTTATTGTGGGGAAATGTTTTGTGCAGACATAATGAGTTTTTGTTAGTGTTTTGCGGTTTTATTCACCGCAGAGTTCTGATAAGGGTATATTTTTTGGAACTGCATGTCAAGAAGTCATTTAAACTTTTATTTTAAAGTAAATATTTTGAAGTTAGCAAAATCAGGAAATCAATGTTTAATGGGGAGTGTTGATTGTAGTGTCCACTGTTTCATTTTGTAGTTTGGTGTTTAGTCCGTATCAGAGTCCGATGTCAAGTCTCTGTCTCTTTTTCTGGCTTTCTTGTTGATATTGGTGTCCTGTGGAGATAAAAAAATGTTTAGTGTTGTTCAACTACGTAGTCATAAGTGAGAGTTGTTAGTTTGGCATACCTTGTATTATGTTAAATGTAATATGTGATGCTTAATGATTGGATTGTTGAAGCAGGCTGGGAGCATATCCATGTAACAGGCAGCAGGTGTTCCAGGTTTCAGGTTCAGAGTGCTGTGAGACTCAGGTTTGGAAGTAGAGGGTTTTTCGCTATCTTTCACTGGGTTACTCAGTAAGTCTGATATTTTTTTTTGCTTTTTGTCATTTAATTTGGAGTATGTGTTGAGAGATTCAAGCTTTTTGTGTCCAGAAACTTGTATTATTTCTGTGGGGGCAATGTCAGAATCCGTCAGCTTTTGCACCAGGTGCTTCCGAATGGAATGGTTTGAGAGTCTTCGGTCAGTTTCTAGTCCCGCTTCCTGGATCATTGTTTTTACAATCTTCCCGATGG
The DNA here is from genome assembly GCA_016271365.2 of Neoceratodus forsteri. Lineage (NCBI taxonomy): Eukaryota > Metazoa > Chordata > Ceratodontiformes > Ceratodontidae > Neoceratodus > Neoceratodus forsteri. Next base: position 845,752,209 of record CM028135.1, on the reverse strand, counting down.
TATTTATCCCTAGAGGTTGGTTTTTGTACCAACATGGGGACTGTATTTTAATGGGGTAATGTAGTGATAGAAACAGTGGTGCATCTGGGGTGTTACATTTGTAAGGTCGTTTGTCTCTGTATGTTAGGTATATTTTTATAGGACATCGTTTAGGTCTCTGGTTTCATAGGCTCGTGGTTTTATTAGTCTTGTGTCTTTGGGGTTTGAGCCACTGCGGGTTTTTGTTTGTCTTTCAGTTGAGAATTCCAGGTAATTTGTGTTTTGGTTGTCTTTTTTTAAAGTTACATCTCCCCATTTTAAGTTTCGAGCTTCAGAGTTTCCTCTAATTCCGAAGTATAAATTGACAATTAACCACATGGAATTGATGAGTGATTGTGGATTGTCAGGTCCTAGTAGATTGCTGTCATATAATTTGGTTAGTATTTCATCTGTGATGTCATCTGCTGCAAATGGTTTGTTTCCCATTCCTTTTTGTTTTAAATGTTTTTGTTTAGATAATACGACTTGTCGTGTTTTTTCGAATTTTAAAGATGTGGAGAGAGATTCCGAGTATCCATTTTCTTTTAAATGTCTCTCTATACTTTGGAAACGGGAACGAATGGTCAGGGGTTCGTAATCAGCGCCATCCTTTTTTTGTGCCGTTATAAAATAATGGCATAACAGGCTGTCCAGTTCTTCTGGTTCAATTTTAGTAATGGGAGTTGTGATCTCTAAATCCTGTAGTAGAAACTGTTGTAGATGTTTGAGGTCCGCTTTCTGTTTTTTTGTTGTGTTTCGATTTTTGGTTGTGAATGTATTTTTCGATGTAGTCTGGATCTAGGAAATACGCTGTTTTCTGTGGCATTTGTCGTTCTTGGGTTTCTGGTATAAGGTGTTCTGTAGGGTCGAGTAGGGTTCCTTGTCACGTTCAAACTGTGTACATAGATCTACAATTTCATTTTCCATCGAGGTCTTTTTATATATTTAGTCATACTTGTTTGTTTCTGTTTGGCAGGCTTTTGTTTCTGTTCAAGAATGTTGTTTGATTTACAAGTTCTCTTCATTTTTGTATATGAGTTCAATAGCAGGCTTTTTTTTACTTTCTATAAGGATAGTAAAGTCGTTTTGCCGGAGATTTTAGGTTTAGGTTTTGAATAAGAGCACGTGAATATGGAGGAGTTTGACATTGTGTTACTGGGCTTCAGGTGAGTTTTATTCATGTTTTCTTGATTTGTTTATTGGTTGTAGGAGTTTTTTTGTAGGGTTAACTAGGTGACGTCAGTGGAGTGAGAATAAATGGATATATCTCACTCCACTGACGCTATGAGCATTTATCTCACTGCAGTGAGCATTTATCTCACTCCAGTCAGCATTTATCTCACTGCAGTGAAAATATATGAATTTATTGCACTGGAATAGCTCTCACCCCATTGTATAAATATATATATATATATATATATATATATATATATATTCATGGCAAAATACTCTGTTTAATGCATCAGTTAGGGTTGTTCCACAGGGACAAAATCAAGGAATTGGGTGTTAGGGTTGAAAACCCTAACTCCAGCATTCTGCACCCCCACCCCCAGTACCACACACACACACACACACACACACACACACACATATGCAAGTAGAGGGGGGAGGACCAAGACAACACAGCCAGTCACAACCAGCAGCAGGTGACAGAAATAACATACAACTGTCTAAACGTACTCCAAGACATATATATCATCAAGGTCCACCAACTGTAGTATTTGTGCAGACATGGGCATACACAGCATTCTCAGCATCTGCACTGGGTGACATGCCAGAACAGGAGTACTCTCCACACAATACCTAAAATATACATTGTTTGGTTATGCTGGGATAATGTCACGAGGCATTAAGATAGAAGAAAGCATGGATAAAAAGGTGTGTGATATAATGTGATCATAGGCACAGAAATGACAGCATGGTACCATTTGAGTAACATGCAGTGACCAATGTACCTATGCTCAAACCAAGATGGACATGGTTACATAAAGACACACATGTAATATTAATAACAAGTTCTGGTCACAAATCAATGCACACATGCAGTTTTCAAGAGCTTTATGACAGCACTGTAGTTTTCTATTCATTATAGTATGCAGAAGTAATATTTGGTTATTATTATGCCACATGTAGAAGCAGTACCACAGAACTAACAGTGGTATAGAATGTAACATGATGTTTTCAGCCTAGAATAACAGTTATTTTTCTTGTTAATATCTGAAATGATTTGTATGATAATGTCAACCATGGTCCATGATGATATTAAAATTGTGGAGAATGGCTCTACAGATAATACTGTACTGATCCATTTTTTCTTATGCCATGGTAAGATCAGGAGGTATTTAGACACATGAAACTGTGTTACAGTGCTCTCTGATACTACACAGCCATAAACAGAAACATGTGAGCACGGGGTCCTTTGAACAGCATGCTAGCAACAACATATCAATCAGTTGACAAACACACTTACCTGTTTCAAAATGAGAAACTTTAACTTTCCAGAATTCAGGTATCGAGTAGTGTGAGCATGTGACTTTTTGGATCTGACACTCCCACACAGATCTGCAACTGTACAATGTAAGATAATGGTGCAGCAGTACTGTGCACATAATAGTGTACTGATACATCATTGTCTTATACCGGGTAACGTCAGGAGACATTAACTGTCAACAAAGGTCTTTATACCATTGCCTGACATTGGCATGTTGTTAGAGTGATGCATTTCTGACACACTGTCATTCAGAAGAGATAAGGAATGTATTAGATATAAAAAAATGTTTAATGTGGTCCACCAACAACTGATGGCCAGTATGCATGTATACCACCAAGTCACACAGATGGCAGCAGAACTCCTACAGTTGGTGGACCATAATGATGGATGTGTCTTGTAGTATGTTTAGACAGTTGAATGTTATTTCTGTCACCTGCTGCTGGTTGTCTGTGACTGGTTGTGTTGCCTTGGTCCTCTCGCCCTACTTGCATGTGCATGTGTGTGTGTGATGCTGAGGTGTGGTACTGAGGTGGGGTGGGGAATGCAGAGTTAGGGTTTTCAACCCTAACACTGAATTTCCTTCTTTTGTCACTGTGGAACAACCCTAACTGATGCATTAAATGGATTTTTTGCCATGAATTTCCCTTCTTTTGAAAATGTGCACTATAAATAGTGAATGAAATGTGATGTTTTGTCACTTCATTGCTCAAAAACTGCATGACTGACTGAAATGAAAATTGGTAAATCAAGACACATACTATGGCACACCATGTGTCCAGAATTATGTGTACATCCATTCAATGGCCACACAGCTCCACGAGCAAACAACATAACATGCACAATTCAGCAACTGTAAGTGCCAGTGACCCAAAAACTGGCACAGTGAAAGATGAATTAAACATCTTTGCACATTCCAAATGCCAGTCAAATCAGATACATGGTTCAGAACTTATTGAAGTGTAATGAACCACATTTTAATTCATCAGAGTGGCATAATTCCACACCTGTTAATGTTTTACACATGAAACCACTACGAAGCACCTCCGTGCCACTAGGCTACCTACACTATAAATTTAAAGGCAGTAGCACCATTCAGAACACTACGCACAACATGTTAAGTGTGTCACGCAGTATGTCTGCAGTGAATTATGTTTCAAACATATAAAAAATATAATTCACATCTCCAGGACATCCACTCAACACCCTTCAAATTCCATGGAAAAAGACCAAGCCATTCCAGAGATATTCAGTTTTTATGTTTCTGTACCTTTAAGAAGTCTTCCAATACAAAATGGTGGAAATCACAGCTGAAAATGCACTAAACTGGTAGACTGCAAAGCAGGGAAAATTCAAAGGCCATAACTTTGTAACAGAACAACCTGAACAAAGGTCTTTCTATCTGCCAAGTTTCAGACCAATCAACCACACATTGGCTGTGCTATGTGTCACTGAAGACAGTGAGAAAAATAGCAAAAACTTTAAGGCAAATGCTCACAGGAATAGAGACGCAAATGTAAATGGTAACAAAAATTCAAATGGTAAGACAAACGCAAACAGAAATGCAAATGGTAATGCCAACGGCGATGCAGAGGGAAACAGTAACGCAATCAACAATGGAAATGCTACCAAAAATGCAAAAGCTAAGGCCAACAGAAATGCAAATGCAGATGGTGACGAACATGCAAACAGTAATGGTAACACAACTGAAAATGCAAATGGTTATGGTAACACCAATGATGAAACCAAAGGGAACAGTAACACAAACAGAAATGCAAAGCAAGCGCATATTCAAACACAAATGGTAACACGATGGTCATGGTAATGCAATTGAAACGCAAACGCTTAGGGTAACACCAAATATGATGCCAAAGAACAGACAAACACAAATGGAAATGCAAACACAAGTGCATACGCAAACGGATATGGTAACGTGCACAGTCATGGTAATGCAATTGGAAATGCAAATGCTACGGTAACACCAATGATGATGCCAAGGGAACAGTAACATAAATGGAAATGCAAATACAGCGATGTACAAGCATAAAATAGTAACTTGCACAGTGATGCAAAAAGGAAGTACTAACAAAACAATAATGGAAATGCAAATGGTTACAGTAACACAAAGGCAAGCGCAAAGGTAATGCACATGATGACATAAATGAAAACGCTAATGCAAATGGTAATGAAAATACTGACCGTAACAGTAACCCAAACACTTACAGTAACACCAACGATGATGCCAAAGAGAACAGTAACACAAACGGAAATGCAAATGCAAGCCGTGATCAAACGAAATGGTAACGCGGTACGGTCATGGTAATGCAATTGAAATGCAAATGCTTACGGCAACACCAATGAAGATGCCAAAGGAAACAGAAATGCAAATGGAAGTGCGTACACAAACACAAATGGTAATGCACACGGTGATGCAAAAGGAAGCGCAAACAAAAACAATAATGGAAATGTAAATGGTAGCAGTAACACAAATACAAGCAAAAGGGTAATACACACGTGACGTAAATGCAAATGGTAACTGAAATGTTGACTGTAACAGTAACACAACACACACACTTTTTCCCAAAAAGGTGCATTCAGAAGCACAGTGAATACAAAGAATGTATGCCTAATAATGGCCCTCAGAGCAGAAAATGAACACTTGGAATACTAAATTGCTTATATCTCAGGAACCATGACAATAGAAAAAACTTAAAATCTCATATTATTTATGACTTTCCTGGCTAGTTTTTCACTTAGCTCCCTAGTGGGGGCTAAGCATTTTCTGACAAAAGACTGTGTCTCGAAGCGTTTCGAGATACGGGCCTGAAAGGTGCAACAGATGCCATAATGTTAGCCTATGGGAAAAATTGTCAATTTCAGAGTGCAGTAAGTTTTCAGCCCTGTAATATTTTATCACCAAACTACCAAAAGACACATCTGTGGGATATTGGCTTTCTTCCCTCCAAATTTCAGCCCAAAAGACCAAACTGTTCTTTTGCAGCAGGGTGGCAAAGATGTCCTATTCTTTTGGGCATAGTGTTACAAAGTAGTGTCGTGATTTGTGACACTTTCGCAAAAAAAATGTAACGAAAGTGTTGAATGTGTGACACTACTTTTTACAAAAATTTGAAAAACATATTTCTGGGGTGTTTAACCCCTCAAAAAAGACATGGCTAGCATCCTCAGGACTTGACTGGGTGAATGCAGCAAGAATTGTGTCCCTAGAGGGTCACAAATTTAAATGCCAAGCATTTCTGTGACCACAACTGAAAACAAGATGGTGGATTTGCAACACTACAGGGGTCATTGCGATACTAAAAACTACATTTGCGACACTGTCGAACTTTTTATCTTTTTTCATTGACTATAATGGGAAACGTGTTTTTTGAATAACTTTTGAACCGTTTAATATTGTTTCATGAAATCTTCAAAAGACACATCAGGGACTCTGGCTGCATGTTCTCTGAAGGTTTTGGACTGGTCGCACAGACCATGCGACCTGAGGGCTCAAGCAAAGAATGCGCAAAAAATGAGTAATTACCACATTCTCTGGTGCTATATAGCTCCGCAACCGTATATCCGACCATTACAAAACTTGGCAGATCTAGTGACCTATGATATCGCTCCAAGCATGTCAAATTTCAGGCAAATCTGTTATATGGTGGCAAAGTTATTAAGCTGCCAAATTTCAGAGTTTCACCTTAAATGGGGTACTCAACCCTAACTATAGTGGCACTACCATGCCACTATAATATATATATATATATATATATATATATATATATATATATATATATATATATATATATATATATATGTCTGTGTACAGTACTGGAGAGACTTGCATCACCTCTATAATAATGGCCTGTAACTTTTAAATAACTAATAAAATGTTTCCATTCTAATACTCCCTAGTATTGTACTCAATAAGGACATTCTGTAAATAACATCAGCCTCTGTTGTGTTGCTGTTTTGCTGTGGACCCATTTGGGTGCCATTTCTCCCTTAAGAAAGATGCCATTTTGTGACATTGATTCATGTCACTCATAGAGTGCCTCATTTCAGTTTCAACATTTACATTATAAAGAAAAAAAGTTGTCTGCTAGTATCTCATAGTTAGCTTTTGTGCTTCTTAAAACTTTCTTATTTCTAAATTTATAATTTATGTAGTTTTATATGCCTTTTTTTCCTGGTAATGTACGAACCAGTGGTGTTCCCCTACAGTACTTTCAAGACATGTATATGGCCCTGGTTTTCAAATAGCTTTTTCTAATAAAACCCCCAACTGCAGTGCCTCTGACTCTCCTTAACATCATTTCTAATCTTTTTTTCTTTACTTTGCAGTATTCATGATGTTTTAATTAAATATTTGGATCCTCCTCCCTTGGCGTCCCCCTGTTATGTACAAGACTATGGGTCCAAAAATTCTCCACAACATCAGCGGTCCATTTGCAGAACTAAAAGCACTTGTCTGTATTGTTGCTAAACATTTGAAGGTCTTAAAAGCCCCACACCTGCCCAAGAAACTTCCTTTCTACTTCTCATCCCGGTGAGTGTTTTTCTTGGTGCCTCCATTCCTCCACTGTTACATACATGACTTGTTGTGGTGTCACTGTTACGTACATGACTTTTCATGAAAAAAACAGCTTTTAAATAAATTACACCAAATAATTAGGGGAATAAGTGGTGTCTAACTTTTCAGCCAAGGTTTAAATTGCTGAGTAAGAAAAAAAGAGCTGTAAAACAAACAGATACGGTCAGCAGGAAAACTTTGACACTTCTGGAGAAAATGCATTCTAAAAGTAAATGTTTAAACATAACTATGGTTGCATTATGTACATTAACAAAAGTATTTCTTGTTGCAGAACTATATCAGATAGTTACACTTATATTGTTGCTTTTTGTTGGGCCCTGTTAACCACATGACTTGATGTGGTGTCACTGTTACATACATGACTATTGGTGTCACTGTTGCATACATGACTTCTTATGAAAAAACTGTTTTTGAATAAATTGCACTGCATAATTAGGTAACTCAGTGGTGTCTAACTTATACACAAAGGTTCATATAGCTGATTAAGAAAAAAAGAACCGTAAAAACAAATAGATGCAATCAGCAGGTAAACTTTGACATGCCCAGCGAAAATGTATTCAAAAGTAAATGTTTAAAGATAACTATGGCTGCTTTATGTACATTAACATAAGTATTTCTTATAGTAGGACTTTGTTGGATAGTTACACTTACATTGTTGCTTTTGTTGGGTCCCTGTTAACCACATGACTTTATGTGGTGTCACTGTTACATACATGACTTGTTGTGTCACTGTTACATACATGACTTCTTATGAAAAAACTGTTTTTGAATAAATTGCACTGAACAATTAGGAAACTCAGTGGTGTCTAACTTATCCACCAAGGTTCACATAGCAGATTAAAAAAAGGGGAAATTAAAAACAAATGGATACAATCAGCAGCAAAACTTTGACATGTCCTGTTTTCACAGCAGTGGTGCCCAAAGATAAATTGTGGCCTAATTACAATCAGGTAAGGCTTAGAATAAAATAATGAGAATGTTGCATACTATGGTACCTAAATAGCTTCAGTAACCATACTAATTTGGAAAAAAACTAAAGAAATTTAAACTGAAAATTCAACAGAAGGGACACCATGTTACGTACATTACCTGATTCGTGTGCTAACTTAAGACTCATTTTCCTATACTTCCTGATGATGAACTATCTTTGTATTTGGTATTACATTATCTCCATATGCACCCAATGTAACAATGATATAGTTATGGATTTAAGTAAAACAAATTTGGGACATGAATGTCACACTTGTCCTCAGTATCAAATACACACACACACATACATATATATATATATATATATATTATGGTAACACAGTAGTGTTACCATAATTAGGGTTGAGGAGCCATTTACAAGTTAAACCTAAAATTTTGCACCTTAGTAACTTTGAATTGTTCAACGGATTTGCCTGAAATTTGGAATACACGATTAAGAACCATACATCTTGGGATCTGTCAACTTTCGTACTGTTTGGATATACAGCTGTGGAGTTATTAAGCATGATCTGCATGCACATTTACGCTTTCTTGAATTCTTTGCTCATCCCTACAGATCATATGGTTTATGCGACTGGTCCAACAACTTCAGGGAACATGCAGCCATGATCCCCGATGTGCCTTTTAAAGATTTTGTGAAAAAATATTGAACGGTTCAAAAGTTATTCAAAAAACAAGTTCCCATTATAAGTCAATGGGAAAAGTTAACAAAAAGTTCAACACTTTTGCAAATGCAGTTTTACTTTCGCAAATGGCCCTTTTACTTTCACAAATCCACCATTTTGTTTTCAGTTGGTGATCAGAAAAATGCTTGGCATTTAAATTTGGGACCCTCCAGCAACACAATTATTTTGAACCCTGAGGATGCTAGACATGTCTTTATTTTGAGGTTAAACACCCTAGAAATATGTTTTTCAAGTTTCTGGAAAAAGTACTTTCACAAAGTAGCGTTGCACTCATGAAAGTGTTGCAAATGTTTGTGAAAGCTTTCGCAAATTGCGGCACTACTTTTCCAGACTATGGCCAAAATGACAGCAGTTTTTTGCCACTCTGCTGCAAATGAACAGTTTGGTCTTTTGGGCTGAAATTTGGAGGGAAGGCAGCCATCATCTCACAGATGTGCCTTTTGGTGGTTTGGTGACAAAATATTGCATGGATGCAAAGTTACGGTACTCTGAATTTGACACTTTTTCCCATAGACTAACATTGCGACGGCCGCTGCATGACAGGAATTCTTTGCCACCCTGCTGCAAAATAATGGTTTGGTCTTTTACACTGAAATTTGGAGGGAAGAAAGCCAATATCCCACAGATGTGCCTTTTGGTAGTTTGGTGAAAAAATATTACAGGGCGGCAAAGTTATGGCACTCTGAACTTCTTTTTTCCCCATAGGCTAACATTACTGCATTTGCCGCGCCTTTCAGGGTCCGTATCTCAGGAAACGGTGTGAGATACGGACTTTTCGTCAGACAAATGCTTAGACCCCTTAAGGGGGCTAATTACAAAACTCGCCCGGAAAGTCATAAATCATATGACTTTTAAATTTTTTTTCTGTATCGTAAGATTCCTGAGATACAAGCAATTTAGTATTCCACTCCTCATGTTCTACTTCGAGACCCAGTTTTATGCATACATTCTTTGTACTCACTGTCTTTCTCTATGCAGCTTTTGAGGAAAACCAGCCTGTGCACTTACATTACTGTTACCCTTACCGCTTCCGCTTGTGGTTCCATACCCATTTCGCTTACCGTTCCCATCTACGCCACCATGTGCGTTACCCTTTGCATTTTCATTTGAGCTTGCATTTGCATTATTTTTACCATTTGTGTCTACAGTACTGTTTCTCTTTCTGTTTCATTTTGCATCACCATGCACATTACCATTTGTGTTTGTGGGCACCATGTTACTATGTGACAAGACATCACATGGTGGGAACGTGAGGCCCTTTGGCCCCGTGCTTCCGCTGCCACTTTACATTCACTATTTCTCATTATCATTCTCAAAAAGAAGGGAAATTAGAGGCAAGAAACTCCATTTAATGCATCAGTTAAGGTTGTTCCATAGTGACAAAAGCGAGGAAATTAGATGTTAGGGTTGAAACCCCCCTTGCACCCCTCCATCCCACCCCCCCAACCGGCATCAGGGTGCACATTTAGGTCATCAGTCCTAACTCTCACCCCATTCTCCTATTCCTCAGCTTCTTTCCACATGTGATGGGGTGAGAGTTAGGGCCGACAACCCCAATGCACACCCCTATGCCAGTTGGGGGGTGGGCTGGAGGGGTGCAAAGGGGGTTTCAACCCTAACATCTAATTTCCTTGCTTTTGTCACTGTGGAACAACCATAACTGATGCATTAAACTGAGTTTTTTGCCATATATATATATAGTATGAATGTGCCCAAGATAACTTTGTAGATAGGACCTATTTTTGACCTAATGTTTTATCCTGTTTAAAAATAAAATATTAAAATATATATATATAATGGGGCACAGTCACACCTCTATATTTAGGGTTGAACTGGAGTTTCTAAATTAAATTTAAAATATTGCACTTCATTTTCACAACCGTTCAACCAATTTGCACACCATTTTGCATGCACAGTCCTGTGTGGTAGATCTCTGAATGTACCAAGGTTCATTCTGGTTGATGTGCAGTTTCTTAGATCTGAATAGTGAAAAGGGTGATTTTTTTCACCCATTGATTTCAATATGATTTTCTTTTAATTTGACTACAGCAAAAACAGTTTAGAATTTTGATCTGAAATGTTCAGGGTAGAAAACGGCTGATTCACAGACATGCCTTTTGCTGGTTTGGTGAAAATTTTTAATCCATTCTAAAGTTATTGCAATTTAAAATGTTCAGACATTTGTTCTGAGAATGCTCAGAAGTCACCTCAAAATAGCTATATGAAATGAAAGATGAATTCTTTGTTCATATTGATGTCATTCTTTTTCATTTAAGGAAAATCTTTTTTTATTTGGCTGCCATTTTATTTTCAGTTTTGCCAGAAAATTCAAATTAAGCAACCCCTAAAAATGATGTTCTGGGGATGTACCAACAGGTGTACCTTGCTTACTGGGACCACCTTTGCTGGATTCTGCACTTGTGTGTTAAAAATTCCTGGAAATATGTATTTTCACATAATAAATCGTGTTTTGTATTCCTTCATAGAACATGATCTTGTGTCATATGTGGAGATACAAAACAAATTATTTTTTGCATGGACAATGAACATATTTCTATGGGGTTTTCAAGTTTTCAGCATGCCAACCATCTGCAATGCCATCTCAGGGAGCAGGACACAGTAGACAGTTAGGGTCTGCAGCTATTCTTACCCTGTGGCAGTGTGCAATTAAATGACTTTTCCTGCTCCTTCTCTCTGTGTGTGATGCACTCCCACTCCCATGACACATCATTGTGAGAGTCCATCTATGGTTACACAAATTATAAGCACAGCAGCGGTAAAAGCAGGACAAAACTACAGCTCAAACTCTTAGCACAAAATAACATCCCTTATGTAGGAACACGGGTGGGTTAACAAGTCCTCTCAAGTCCTAAGGCAGTTTACAACAGCTCCTCTGCTGAAGCACTGACTAGCTGGCTGGAGGAGGGCTTGCAGGCTCTGATCAGCCATCTCAACCCCACACTGAAGCAGCTCGGTGATGACTGCCAAGAGAAACAGATCTTGCTCAATAAAGGGCAAGGGCTACATACTCAAATCTTGCTGCCTTGCAGCCCATGCAGTCAACTGAAGGATATGGCTGCTTGTGGGAGGGCTGTAGTAAAAAAAACAACAACAACATGGTCTGTAGTAAAAAAAAATAGCGGTCCCTTGGTGATTCGTCTCGAGCCCCAATTGTAGTCCACTAGCATGCAATATTGCAGACAGTCAAAACTGAGAGAGAGAAATGACCTGTTGCTCATACCAGTAGGATAGCCCAAATGTGGTTAATAGCATGCTTGGACAGCTTCTTGCCTAGCTGCTCTGGTGTTGCAGTGGAAAATGCTCTTATCAAATTTAATTTTATCTGGCGGCCAGGGTTTGAATCTTGTTTTTGCCATGTCCTCACTCCGATCCACCTCTGCGGTTCCACCCTCTGATTCCATGTATTTATTTATTTTATTGATCTCTTTCTTCACTTACTTATTTATTGCCAACATCAGGGTGCACAATCCCATATTGGCATTTGAAGCTGCCTCACAGCAGTGTGGGACATTAGGGATCCCACTCCCAGTGTCCTGAAATATTTATTTAGTTTTAAGCTGAAAGAAGAAAACCATCCCCGATGTCTTTTTTTCTGATTTTACCTGAAAAAACAGTCCCTTGTCATCCCTGCCATCCCCTTCCTCATCCCCACCTGACCCTCCCACTGAGCACCCACCACCTCACACCCCCTCTTATCCTATACTTACCTCTGGAGGTCGTCTGTTGTCGTCTTCTGTGGATCAGGACAGATCTGCACTCTTCAAAGCTGAACCACAAACTGAGGAATTTTGAACTTATGTTCATAACTTTGCCATATTTAGATATTTATTCGCCAAATGTTCAACATAGGCTTTTGGGACTTCACCTCATGAACACTATCACTGTTGTTTTGTTAATCTTGCTGGGATGGTGATTTTGCGGTTGTTGCATGATATCACCTTTCAGGGCCAATTAATGAAATGACAATGCCAGTTTTGATGAGGTGGGGTCCCAGAAAGGCCATGTTGAAAATTTGGTGAAAATATTCCTTAAAATGGCTGAACTATGCTTGTTTGTTGAAAGTTTTCTATGTACACACGTAACTGTCAACATTTTCAATATTTTGATTCCAAATTTTCAACATAGCCATTTTTTCACACCATAGAAACATAGCCTTTGATGGCACATAAGGATCACTGGGCCACCTAGTCTGCCTATTCCCCCCCCACTGGATAAGCTGCAGATCCTAGTTAACCAACAGCCTATTTCGTCCTACCCTCCTCAAGAATTGCCTTATGTCTGTCCCATGCATTCTTGAATTTTCCCACAGTTTTAGACCCCACAACCTCCTCAGGAAGGTGGTTTATACGTCTACCACCCTCTCTGTGGAAAAAATATTTCCTCACATTGCCCCAGAGCAGCCCCCTCTATCTTCAAATTGTGTCCCCTTGTTCTTGTATATCTCTTTTCTGAAAGATGCTACCCTCTTGGACTTTGTTGATTCCACTGAGGTACTCAAAAGTTTCAATCATGTGCCCCTCTCCCTCCTTTCCTCAAGGGTATGCATATTAAGCCCTTTAGTCTCTCCTCATATGGCTTCTCTTGCAGACCTTGCACCATTTTAGTTGCCCTCTCTGGACTGCCTCCATCCTGTCTATGTCCTTGCAAGATGGGGTCTCCAGAACTGGATGCAGTACTTCAGATGGGTCTCACCAACTGCCTGTACAGAGGGATAACAACTTCCTTTTTCTGCTGGTGATGCCTCTCATACATCCGAAGTATCCCCAGCCCTCCCTACTCTTCTTCTCACATTGCTTGCTAACCTTGAGGTCATCTGATATGATTACCCCCAGGTCCCTTTCTATTTTTGTTGTTGTTACTACCTCCCACCATTGTGTACTCTTCCCCTGGGTTTTTGTTTCCCAGGTGCATTATTTTGCACTACTTTGCATTAAATCCAAGTCACCATACTGCTGACTATTCCTCCAACCTTGCCACATCCTGCCTGAAATGTGTTTTCACACCTGTGGTGCAGCATGGCATTTTGGCATGGATTTTATAATTTTCCCCTATGAGGTTTGTGAGGTTGGGTCATAAGAAGACTATGTTGAAAATTTCTGGTCAAAATATGAAAACATTCCAAACTTATAACCATTCATTCCAGTTTTGCTACACCCACTTGTAATTTTGGAAATGTTAATTATTTTTACCCCACATGTTCAGCATAGCCTTCTTATTACCCCTTCTTATATATGTCACAGGTGTCATTTTTGAATCTACCCAAATGTGTTTTGCACCTGTGGCATGGAATGGTGTTTCAGTTGTGCACAATTACATTTTGCCATTAATTTGAAAATTTTCTGTACAGGAGTGCTTGAGGTGGGGTAATAAGATGGCTATGCTGACAATTTGGTCACTGTTGTCCTATAGTAGAAAGCACAGGGTCTGGAGGGCCTGTGCTTCCCGACTACATACACATACATATCATGGAGGGATGGGAGTGCAGGGCCCGGAGGGCCCCGCGCTCTCATTGACAAACAAGGATATGATTATACTATCTGAAAAGTAAGTAAATTCATTTAAAAAAACCTTTTTAATGCATCAGTTAGTGTTGTTACTAAACTGACAAACACAGAGAAATGTACATCCTGCCCCCACCTTGCACACACTGACTGGTGTCGGGGGTGTGCTTTGGGGTCATCAGCCCTGACACTCACTCCATTTTCCTATACTGTATCCATCTCAGATTATTTACGAATGGAATGGGGTAAGTGTTAGCGCTGATGACCCTAAGGCACACCCTCAATGCCTGTCAGTGTCTGCAGGGTGGGGGTGAGGTATTATGGTTGGAAACCCTCACACCACATTTCCATGCTTATGCTCATTTAATAACAACTCTAACTGATGCCCCATCTCTGAAGTGAATGAGAGGTAGAGTCTTCCTTGGGGTTGTTAACCCTAACGCTCACCCTATTACAGAAACAGAAAAGCTGAGATGTGATGGAGATAGGTGTGTATGTTTCTTGAATGCACAGAATGAGGTGAGTATTAGGGTTCACAATCCCAAATAAGACCCTACCCCTCATTCACTTCAGGGCTTGGGTAGGGGTGTTAGGGTCAGAAACCCAAACATCACATTTCTACTTTTGTTGGTTTATTCTGAACCCTAACTGTTTCATTAACACAGTTTTTTCAAAGACTCTCCTTACTTTTGAGATAGTATAATCCTATCCTCATTTGCCTTCTGGGCACTGTGTTCTATACCTCCATAGATGCATATATATATATATATATATATATATATTGCTGTGAAAGCATAGGGCCCGAGCAAAACAACAACCAAATTTTCAGTATAGCCTTCTTATTACCCGACCTCGTGAACTCCATGCTAAAATTTTCAGATCCCTGCAGAAACGTCTATTCCACACCATGAAACATCAGTCCATGCCATAGGTGCGAAAACACAGTTTGGCCTAGATTTGAAAAATGGCAGCTATCACACTAATTAGGTGGTGTAAAGAATGGCATGTTGAAAATTTGGTCAAAATATTTTAAATTACCAAAGTTATGCAAATGTAATAACATTAAAATGCATGCACATAACATTGCCATTTTAAATATTTTGACTCCAAATTTCAACATAGCCTTAGGAGAACATTTTCAAATCCTGCCCAAAGGAGATTTTGCCATGACCAAGAAATCACCTTCAGGTCAGATTTACTTAATTCCACTTGGACTTCTTCATGCATTGGGTCCCAATAACACCATGTTGAACAATTCGTGTCAAAATGTGCAAAATGACAAAGTTATACATCAAAGTTGAAAACCCCATTGAAGTACATTGAACCACACTTACTTTAGTTTTTCATACTGCAGTCAATGGTTTCAACAGCAAGACATGTCTCTGACTGGAGAGTGGATCTCCACCCTAGGACCTGTCCTGATGAGTGAGAGTGTGGGTGTGGGAGGTGTGGGGTTGGGGTGCTCAGTGGCAGATCTGGGTGGAGGGGGTTGATTGGCAAGGGACCTTTTTTTTTACAGATTTAAAAAGACATTGAGGGATTGTTGTCTTTATCACAGGCACCAGACAAAAATATATAGAGATGGCAATCAGAGGGTTGGTATTACTAGACACTAGGGAAACAGGAAAAATACAGAATCAGCATGCCACTAGACACCAGGCAAATTTAAAAACATACAGGGATGGTGATTGGAAGGTATGGCGTGCCACTAGAAACCACGGACACTTAAACAAATAGGGGGACAGTGATCAGAGGGTGAGTGGTACCACTAGACACCAGGAAAAGTTAACAAAATGCAGGGACAACAATCAGAAGGTGTGGGACCACTAGACATCAGGGAAACCTTAAAAAATATGGGGATGGTGATTGGAGGGTGGGGGTGCCACTGGATACCAGGTAAACCTAAACAAATACAGGGATGGTGATTGGAGATTGGGGTGCCACTAAACACCAGGAAAAGTTAAAATATGGGGATGGTGATTGGGGGGACACTAGACAGCAGGGATACTTAAAAATACAGAGACAATGATCAGAGGGTAAGGGAGTGCCTTTTTCCATATGAAGAGATCCTTTTTCATATGAATGAATAAGGCCATAAGGAAAAAGCAGAAGCAAGTCACCAAAGAGGCTGCATAAATGAAAAAAATTTATTTGGCTGTAATAATTCACCAGTCAAGTGCGTAATCCACCAGTTGGGGTCCCAGTAAACAAGATACGTATTGTTCTGTTTGCAGGTTGTCACTTTTGTGGGTCTTGAAATGTTTCTGTTTTGCAAAAAAAAATGGTAAACAAGATGGTAGAAAATGAAAAAGGATATTTTTTCTCTCTCGAGAAAGGATTGGCCCCAAATCAAAAAGGATTATTTTTTTTCATTCAATACAGCTATTTTTAAGGTGCTTACTGAGAATTCTCAGAACCCCACATTTTAAAATGTAATAATTGTGGAACGGATTAATATTTTGTCACCAAACCAGCAAAAGGCACATCTGTGGGCCAGCTCCATTGCACCCTGAATATTTCAGACCAAAATTTCAAACTGTCTTGACACTGAGACTCTTGGGAAAAAAACTCCTTGAAAAATTCACTTTTTGCACTATCCAGATCTTGGAATCTACATAACAGACCAGAACAAAACATGCCACATCCAGAGATCTACTCACAAGACTATGCATGCAAAGGTTCATGCAATCCATTCAACAGTTGCAAAGTTATTAAAGTGCAAAATTTAGGCTTTAACATTAAAGTGCCTACTACACCCTAACCATAGTAGAGCTACCACACCATAAACTGCCAGGAATCTCAACCACCTGTGTTTGTTCATCCTTATAAGATTTAGCTTAAGCTGACTTTGGAATGTTGGCTAAAGAGGGGACATGATACAGGCCTTTAAGTACTTGAAAGGCATAAATAAAGTCAAATATGGAGGATTGTTCCACTTAAAGGGGGAAAGGGTCACTAGGGGGCACAGTCTGAAGTTTGAATGGGGAAGGTTCAGGAGGGAGATGAGGAGGCACTACTTTACAGAGAGAGTGGTGGTGAGATGGAATGCACTGTCGGAGGAGTTAATAGAATTGAGGACAGTGGATAGTTTTAAGTGGGGTTGGGATAGAGTCAAGGACAGTATTAGTACAGACAAGAACACAAAGAGGGGAAAGACCAGGAAAGGGGAGGAAGGGAGGGAGGTGTTTGGGTGCGGCTGGAGCAGCTGTAGTAATATGAAACTAAAAGCTGCATAATTGGGAAGACTTGATAGATCTGTGGGCCTTCTTCTACTGGCAATTTTGTTTGTTCATAACCAGTGCAATATTTCACAACCTATACTTCCTGGGTATCCAGGTGATTTTATCTCAGCTCGTGATTGAGCTCCAGGGGTGAGCTTGGCAAGGCTATTTTAGGACCTTTTGCATCTGGTCATGCATACTTTACTAGAAGGAAGCCACCTTAGGGCATAACAAGGCCATATGCATAAAGTCACCAAACCCCCACATGGCACCTAGGCATATGAATTTCTGTCTTGGATAAATACATGTCATTTTGAAGGTGGTATATAGGCTCTGTAGAGGAAGTATAGCTGTATTCTATGTAGTTTTGGATCTGGAATCTATGTACATGGTGAATGGCTGACTGCCATCTTGTATTGTCAATGGAAATATCTAGGCCATGCTCCCAATCTGATTTTGCTTTATTTTGAGGGGCATGGATAGTACCAAGAAATAGTCTATAGAGGCTGGGTAAAATTGATTTGTTAGGCTGTAGTTTATAAAGAATTTCCTCAATGAGTGGTAACTGGAGGTTACATTTACTAGATATTGTCTAATATAGGTAAGCAAATAATCTCTGGACCATATGCCATACTGTTGTTTAAGCATACAGAAGGATTTGAGGAAACTGCCATAGTAAACCTCTCAGTACATTTCACCCCAGTTTCACCCACCACTTGAATTGCCTGATGCATAAGCATATTATAACCTTTTTTCTGTGAAAGCTTGTGTATGGCAGCATTTAGAGACAGTCCTCTGTTGTGTACAATATATTGATGTGCACCTTGGGCGGAGTTTGTTTGCTTAGACAAGGGAATTAAAGTCCCTGTAATAATCCACCGGTCAGAGATTCTTCCTCCATTCACCACCAGGCAGGGATAGAGCCTGTGGCAGGAGACTGAAGTAATGCCAGCTGAGTGGCTACAGGCATATTTTGGAATAAATACATACATTTGAGAAGCATAGTCATCGTGTTAGTGTTGATTCTTCCCATGAGACTGATAGGCAACCCCTCCCATCTCTTACAGTCCCTGCGTATGTTATCTAAAAGCACAGGATAGTTTTCTTTATAAAGATGAATTTTTTATTAGGGATGTGAATGCCCAAATATTTAGAGAGCTGACTATTTTCAGTTGCAGTGAAAGATTACAAAAGCAAGTTGGAGTCCATTTACCCAGCTGTAGCAATTCACTTTTTGTCCAATTAATTCTGTGGCTGGCAATTCTCTCATACTCTGTCAGTATGTCATGCAGAGTGCACAAGCCTTGTTGGGCATCTTTTAGATAAACTTGTAGCTCATCCATGAATAGAACAATCTTATGTACTGAGCTCCCTATCTGTAAACCCATCAGCCGCTGATCTTGTTTCAACACTGCTGCCAGGGGCTCTAGTGCCATTACATACAGTACAAAAGGGAAGAAATGGCAACCCTGCCTCGTACCTCTTGTTAATTGAAATGCTTAGAAAGTGAGCCATTGACTAAAGCCTGAGCTGACAACTGGTTGTAAAGTGCCTTAATCCATGGAAGCACGTTATCTCCAATGCCAGATTTCCCCTGAGTTTTGAGCATATACCCCCACTCCACATGGTTGAAATCTTTTACCATGTCTATGCTTAGAATTAAAGCCCTTTCCACCGTGCTTCTCTGGCCCAGTACCAAACCACATTAAACATCTCTCTAACATTATACTTATAGAGCAGCTGATGCCTTCGGGATAACTTAAGCAAAAGATAATATTTAGACACAGTTTAGTTTACATTTCACATTAGTTCTGTATTTTTCCTCGCATTATTTATTACTGAGACCATTTGCATGAAAACAGGATCTCTGCTCCTGAAAATTCATCTATTCCTGTTGCTTTCTCCCACCTGATGTCATAATACACTGCTTGTGACATCACAGTTACTCACATGGCAACAGATTGTGGTGTCACAACAGAGGATTATGACAAAGTAGGGAGTAGTTATAGAGGCAGATAAACTCTAGTATATAACGATCATGTATTTTTCAAAGATTCTCAGTAATAAAAGATGGGGAGAAAATCTATAGAATGTATTTGGAATGCAAGCTTAATTGTACCTAAATATTATGTTTTCAAAGTTTTGTTTGAGATGTCAATGGCTCTTTAACCTGTGTCCCTTTTACACAGCCTATTTGGTCCTCATATATTATTTTATGTAAAATCACCTCAAGCCAACCAGCCAAAATTCAGGCAACAGTTTTGTAATTGGATATTAATAGTGAAATTAGCCTATAGGAGGAGCACTGTTGGGGATCTTTCCCTGGTTTATGGAGAACAATAAAATGTAGTGGAACACATGGAGGGGGGCAATCTTCCAGATGCTAGACATTCCTCAGTCGTGGCCATGAGGGGTTCTAATAAGTCATTCTAGAAACATTTGAAAAAGTCTATGGGGACATCTGGACCTGGGGCCTTCCCCCCTCAAGATGTTTGATGGTCTTTTGGACCTCATCCCCCTGTATCAGGGCATTAAGTGTTTCTCTGCATTCCACATCTAAAAACTGTCTAGTCACCTGTGGTCACATGCTACCTCCTGAATAAACTATATGTAAAGTACTATCTATTTAAATGGTGTCATGATGATAACCATGCCTGTATCCACTGTCTTCCTGTAACTACCTCATGATGTAACAGATAATGTTTTCAAAAGTTCTTTATGTCCTTGTTCTGTATCATAACTTGTATTGTTATCCTGGGTCACCCCTGAAAAAGGGACCTTCAGGGCTCAGTGAGCCTACCCGGTCACCAAAATTTAATAAATAAATAAATAAATAAAGCTGGGAGGGCAGCCTTATCCAAGAAATCTTTGATTTGGGCAACTGTGGGGGAGGCCTCAGTAGTACATAATGTTTTATAATACATTCTAGAGCTTTCACTTATCTTTGAATCTGTAAGCACCTCCTCCCCCAACATATCTGTGATCCTAGCTACATTCTTTGCATTTTCCCTATTCTTCAAGTGCCAGGCTTACCACTTTCCCCAGAGACCCCTTCAGAATAGTTCTCAGTCACTGGCCTAGTGACATGGAGAGCTAAGGCATTTGTGCCTTTCTTCCTGCCACACTAGCAACTCATATTCAGTGGCAAACGCAGGTTGTTGGGGATCAGCTGGGGAGGGAGAAGACTGAGCATCTGGAGGACAGCTCTCCTCTGCCAGGGAAGGTGGATTGGCATTCCTGCTGAATGACAGCCACCAGGTGGAGGCCTGAAGGTAGTGCAGGATCGGGGCACCAAAGACAGGAGAATGCTGTGGGACTTCACAGTATGTGCACACTGACATGAGTGCCCCAGCAATAGGGAAGGGAAGAAAATGGAAAAATGAATGTATGGGCTACATGAAGGCCTGCCCACCTACCTCCATCTTGTGCCATCACCTGGTCTTCTGCCTAATCTGGATGTCATTCTCTGGGTGGGGGAAAGACAACCTTCCACATTCCTAACACCACCACAGGGGGCAATCCGTGGGAGATTCTGGACCTGGGATACAGAAGAAGTAAGACACCAGGTGAGAGGTGACAGGGACAGTGTTGAGAGGCCACCCATGCCAACCTGCCAGGGAAAAAAAATCTATATGGAAAAAATAGTCACTAGCTTGGGGTAGAATTAGTGCCTGCTCAGTCTTGGTACTGTGGGCAGTATTAAATTCCCATTTTAAGCACTGAAGGGTCTGACACCTCCCTGTGGTAGGATACGCGATATGGGCCTTCTCCATCTTAGAGATCTAGTTTTCAAGATCCAGTAACTGCTGGTTTTCAATACGTTTATTATGTGTTGCGAAAGAGATAATAGTCCCTCTGAGAACTGCCTTCAGGGCATCCAATCTCATGGCTGCAGAGGTTTGTTCAGGCAGGTTATTGGCAAGATAATGCACTATCTGCTCTTTCACAAATAACTTAAAGTCTTCTTTTTTAAGCAGAGTAAGATCCAACCTCCAGCTCCTGTGAGTGTTAATGGATCCCATCCTGGCCCGATCAGTGTACATGGGAGAATGGTCAGTGATGGCCATAATGCCATGCATAACTGAGGCTACATTTGGGAGAAATCCTTGAGATACAAGGGCAAGGTCTAGTCAGGTATAACATCTTGCTGAGTGAGAGTAATGTAGAATTCAGGTGCTTCCATGAATCTACAAGTCTATTGACCTGCATTAAGTGATTTAATTCTTGTGCACTCTTAGATCTCAGCCCTCCCACTCTTGAAGTATGGTCCATGATACTGTCTAGTATACAATTAAAGTCTCCACACTGTATCCAAGGACCCTCCATACCAGACATTTCCACTGAGAGTCTATTAAAGAAATTGCATGAATCAATGTTTGGACCTTAGATGGATCCAACCGCTATATTTTTACCCAAATTCAACAATATTTGTAGCAGAACATATCATCCCCTGATTTATCCAGACAAGCCTGGGTAACAGTTCCTGGGAACTGAAGTCTAAGCCATAAAGCTGCCTTCCACACTTTTGATATAAAATATCAGCCATACCACTCTCCTCCCAATTTTTAGCAATATAGCCCCCCTCCATGGATGTCATATGGGTTTTCTGGAGACACAGAATATCGGCGTAGAGACTTTTAACATTCCCAAGGAACTTTTTCCTTTTTGTATGAGTTTTTAAGCCATTTGCATTCCATGAGCATGCCTTTAAATTCTAATCCATTATTCTTTCTGTAGGCTATACCCTCATGCACTTTTGTACCATGTACTAGCAAGCAGAAGCTAAATTTTGTAACAGATATTAACAAACAATAACCAAAACAGTAACAGAAAAATTCAACATTGGGAAACCCTTACCCCCCCGCCCACTCTGGTTACCCAGTAATAATAAACAAGATTGAGTAAAGTGAAAAACGAGTTCCCCAAGAACTAACCATTCCCCCTGATCCACACACACACTTTTAGTCCTGCAGTGAAAAGTTCCACCCTAGATAGGATTAAGAACTGTAATAGCAAAATGTATGTAAGATGACATACATTGCCTGCCCTCCACCCCAGCTACATATAATGTATGCATCTTCCCTGTAGTTGATTGGTGGTTAGGTTTTGGTCAGCTAAGCACCTAAACACTTACAAGATAACTTAAAAGAAAAGTTATAACAATTCTAATGCTTATCTTCCTATAGCCATGCTCCCTCCCAAATGAGGGATGTGGCCATGGAGTAAAAGAAGCTCCAGCAGTATAGTCATTTTATTGCATTTATTAATAGCTGTGACAACTAAGAGTTTCAAGTCAGCATATTGTGTTTCCTATGAACTCTCATAGTACATCAGTCCTTAGATATATCTGTAAAGCAATTGCTGGATCTAGAATAAGTGGTGACTCACGTGACCTCAAACTGCTGTCCTTTACTCTTGATGAAGTGCTATCTCCTCTAACCTGGATTTTCAACCTCACCCTCACCCTTGGCCAGTTCCTTGTCAGAGGGAAATCCACCACCGTGACACCAGTCCCCAAGAGTGGGGACAAGGCCCTTCAAGGAAATTATAGGCCTATATCCATACTACCCCCTAAGGCCAGTGAACGTCTGGTCTCTGATCATCTAACAGAATATCTGGACAAGTACGACATCCTTTGTAAACAACAGCACAGCTTCAGAAAAGGTGATAGCACCACATCTGCCCTCCTTGAATTCACAGGAGCAATTCTCAACTCCCTGGACAATAATTACCTCACTGGCTGGGTCTTCATAGACCTAACCAAGGCTTTTGACACTGTCCATCATCAAATACTCCTCAGAGAACTGCTAAAAGCTGGGCTCTCCCCTCTGTCTACAGCTTGGTTTAACAGCTACCTGGAAAACCATTCCCAAAGAGTGGAAATTGCTGATGTCCTCTCAGATGCTAGACCCATATGCTCAGGAGTCCCCCAGGGATCCATTCTTGGGTCACTCCTCTTTAGCCTGTTTTTGAACAGTCTTCCACAATCCTGTCTGGAACAAATCCTACTCTATGCTGATGATGCTGTCATTCACACCATCCAACAGGACCTTCACCTACTCCAAAACAAGCTTTGGAAGGGTTTCACCTCCATTGAAACATGGTTCAGTAGTCAAAAGCTGGTTCTCAACTATAAGAAAACCAAGTCAATGCTTTTCTGTGGCTCCCACAATAAACATAGGCTTCACCCCCTTAATATTACAAACTGCCTTGGTGCTGTCCTCAAACAGGTTCACTCCTTTAAATATCTGGGAATCACCATAGACAGCAACCTATCCTATGGCATCCACATTGATAACATCGCAAAGCCGCAAACACATGCATTGGTCTCCTCTACAGTCACAGGCAATGCCTTACCTCGGATGTCTTAAGGATAGCAATACAGAGCTCGTGGTCCTCTAATTGACTATGGTCCGATTATTTACAGCTCTGCAACTGACACAGCCCTCAAGTGCTTATCCTTGGCCCTAAACAAAGCTTGCTAACTCATCACAGGATCCTACTCGTCTCACCCATATGTGGACCTCTATGCCCAAACAGGTGGCTCCAGTTAACAAACCGTATTAAGTACCAAACTTGTCTAATGGCTAAAAAATTATGCACATCTTGTTCCTCCGGAGTCCAAACTGTTCTCTATACAGCACACAAACTCCGCTTCACCAGGTCTTCAGAAAATCAAATGCTGCACATTCCTTGGTGCCGCACCACACAGGCCAAAGATCCTTTGTGTACCAAGCTCCTAGCTGGATTAATGGACTCAACAAAGACATCTTCTCTCTGCAAAAGCTAGGCCCATTCAAAGCCAACCTTCACCTCCACCTAGCTGCCTCTAGCTCCTGTGACTGTCCTTCATAATCTGATCTCCCTCCTAGCACTTCTACACCTACTCCTACCCCATCTCTCTCCCTCATCCTACATCCTACCCTCCCCTTCTGTTTTGTCTCCTACCCTCCAAGCACTTTTTTGAGGCCTGACAAATGCCCACAGCTGCACTGCTCTTTTTGTGTCCATTCCAAGCCTCAGCTACATCTAGCTACTCTGCCCCAGTGTCCACTTTCCCTAAATGTAATGTATTTCAGCTGCTTAAAAATGTTTGTACACTACTTCTGCATTGTTACTCAACTCTGTGTAATGTTTGTATTGTATCTCAATTGATGTGGAACCTTTGTAAAAAGAGCCTTGGCTCAAAGGTACTTGTAATCCTAGACTCTAAATAAAGAAAATAAATCAGTCTATATGAAGATATATGATCTTTTATTTATACACTGTTTAGCCTGAGGACTAACTTGTCCTCTTCTAAAGGTATATTAAAACATAGTTGGATAATCTCAGATTCCTTGGCCATTTAGTAAGCTCTGTGCTAGTCACTCCCCTTGATTGAAAGGTAGCACTGCATGTGGATACACAAAGCCCCCAAAATAAAGGTTTCCTAGGAAAGTTATTCACCTGAGGGTCCTTGCATAAACACCAGGACTGACTGACTCACACTCAGAGAACATCAAAAAAAAATGTAACCTTTGTCATGCCTGATAATGATTGACATTAACAATTTAAGAGTAACAAGGTAAAATAATTAACAGTTCAGCATTCATTTAACTTTTTGCAAAGTTTATGTATATATTGCTGGTAGATAATGGCAAACAGATCATATTCTCTGCCAACTCCATGTTGCTACATGCGGCCCCAGTCAAACTCAGGGAATCGTTATGCTGGGAGTCGAACACTGATCTTCCACGGTGACATATAAGTCAAAAATGATGACCTGACCACTGCTTAATCTGCTTTAAAGTTATTCACAGGCAGTACATAGCATAGACAACACATTCAAGTAGAGAACCACATAATAGAATAGGTAATCAATGAAAAGAGATAAGTTCTATTTTAAGCGAGACAGCAAGTTGCCTTGCTACCAGGATGTGAGCTATTTTTGCAGTTAGCTACTGGGACGAGATTCCCAACCAACCAGTATTTAACATCTGATAATAAAGTTTGCTGGTTCTCTTACCATCGATATCGAGTGAGTGAATCCATTCTGTGGGTGTCCAAGGTGACTGAAAATATGTGGTGTGAATGCCACTATTCGAAATGTACTGTTTCATCATATACAATTTGCACATTTGTGCAGTAATGGAGATGCAGGGTGGGTATGTCTGAGTCTCTCCTGTGGTTGATTGGTCAATGGCATTGTAAACTTTGCCCAATTGACAGCTTGTAACTTACTGCCATTTTCATATCAGGACTGCCCATGAAGACAGCGTATGTGTGCAGGCTTCTGTCACCCCACATTTGGCAGTCATGTTAATCCAATCATTTTGACAAGTGTTGACAAGACTACCAGCCACATTTCTCCATGAACACCACAGGGGTTCCAAGGTACCCAGTCAATCCCATGCATACCATCCTCAATCATGGATGTCCAGCACTGCCTGACAGATCAGATAATAGGCACCCCACACAGTCCATGAAATGTTTTAAAAAAATTCTATATAACAGTTGATTACCACGTTATGAGATCCCCGAAGATTTGTTCAGTATAGACGATTTGAGTGAATTAAGCTAAAGCTTCATTTCTGCTACCACAACAGTCAGTAGAAGAACTCCCAACAGTATGCCAGCTTATAACAAAACAGCAAGTTAGATATTTTGAGGCTAGTTGTTTTACTGTACCTTGCCCATTGATGTTTGCTGGTGCAGGTTCCACGTTGCTGCAGTGACAGGAATGTTGGTGACCTCCCTACAGCGACACATGGTCGCCAACATCCCTGATGCTGCTGACTCCGGTCCCTGACCAGAAAATGCACCAACACACTATTGGTGTTCATGTGGGGGGGCTCTGCCCCCGGCCCCTCCCCAGACATAAGGATTCCAACTCTGGGGGGGGGGTCGATCTTGGGGGAGAGTGACCAAACTCCAGAGTCAATGACTCTGGCATCACTCCAGCAACTCAGTCAACACTGCAGGTGTTGGCGGGTTGCTGTCACCGTAACAGCGTTGCTGTTACAACAGTATACCGCTGGAACAATAGATCGGGGGAGAGTCTTTCCCTCTCCTGCAGCTACCACCAAATTTACAAATTGCTCAGCTTCTTGGGGTTTGTCAAAATTGAAGCATGCAGCTAGGTATAATGATCTTAAGCTTGCCCAGGTATAGGAGAGCAAACTCCCAGCTGTGATGATACAGGTTTGTTTTAACACCTGAAAACTTCTGTCTTTGGACTTTAAGGTCCTTACTGTAATCTTGATAAATTAAAACTCATGCTCCCTCCACAGTGATTGGGCCCTTTGCATGGGAAGCTCAAAGAACCTTTTCCTTCTCAGGGAATCTAAGGTACTTTATCAAGTAGTGCCTTGGTCTGTCCCTGGTTTGGATTTAGGGCTGGTGTGGTGCGCTTGCTGGATCTCATAATTTTTCCACCACCAGTACCAGCCAAGCTGTTCCACAAACCATTTTTGTATAGTCTTTCTACCATCCTTACCCCCAGACTCTTTGTCAGTCCATTTATATGAATATTTGATCACCTGGCTCAATTTTCGTGGTCCTCTGAGCGGGCAATCAGTTTTTCCACTTGATCTTTCAGTGTCTTTTTGTCTCTGACCACATCTACAACTGCATCCTCAAGGTCACTGATCTGTTGCTGGGCTTCATCCAATTTGGAGCTGTAACTGCCAAAGCTTCTGCAAGCCTAGTAACTACTGATTGTATATGGGTTACTTGGACAGCGAGGTTTTCGAAGCCCACTCTAACTTTGTTTTGTAGATTTGTGATTAAGCCAGGCAAAACTGGAATCATTGGGTCTTGAAAGCTCTGTTCCTGCACTTTTTCTGATGTCATGAGCTGAAACCTGCTACAGCCCTCTAATAGAGCAGTGGCAGGTTTCCCCTTCTCTTCAAACTAAAGAATGGTTCAGTGTGAATGTGTGTGTGTCTGTGTGTGTGTGTGTGTATCTGTGTGTGTGTGTGTCAGCTGTAGTGAGGTATGCATAGTAAGATTACAAGCAGAATGTTGTAAAGTTAAAGCTTTCCTTAGGCAGTTTACCCCAGCCCCTCCTCCCACACACACACACACACACACACACACACACACACACACACACACACACACACACACACACACACACACACACAAAGCTTTGCATACCCGTGATTCTTTGTGCTGTGTTTGAAGCTTTTGATTGCATGTGTGCTACAGAAACCACACAAATTATAAAAGGCCTGCCTTCTTGTATCATTTATGCATCCTACATAATGTATTGCTTTTTCTTCCTTGTTAGCATTACATTTACTTCACCTCTTTATACACAATAGAATAATAAAATGACTTCAATAATACATTTATGCTGCAGGAAGCTCAAACATCCATTGTTGTCAGTCCTTGTGGGTTCAGGCTTAAAATAGGTCTTGAGTCCCAGGTGATGGCTATAGTATGGTGCTGCTTTTACCATTGCCAGATTTCAACACTTTTCATGAATCTGATGATGTAAAAACAATTGTGAAGCCCTCTGCTGTCTTAAATTATGTAGAGTACTTGGCCAAATCAGACACCTGCAGGGGGTGTAGAATGCTACAGCTTTATTTCCCAATTCTGGTACTTTACATCATATTCTTATAGATTTTAGCAGGAAAAATGTTTACACATTTTGCTCTTGAAGTTACTTTTGCCACACACACACACACATGCATAGCTGAAATTAATTTTGCTTCTGAGGCTTTGATTGAATGTTTGTTTTCAGAATCTACACAAATTGGAAAATATTAGCCTTCTTTGTGCAGATATTTGTGGCAAATTATGATTGCATTACCTCATGTTGTCATGTACACTTTAGTACAGATTTTAAAATAATTTTGGCATTTAGCGTCTGAATTGACTATGGCAGGAGTCTGAGTAGTGACATGGACAGCAGAATTTAGTGCCTGTTGAGAGATTTTATATACAGCCTACCACCTCCATGCATACCCATGATAATTGTACATTTGTGCTTTATAATACATACATGCAATGTTCAGCATTACAAAAATAAAAGTGGAAATTAACTGCCATCTTGTATTGTTTATGTATTCTACATATGCCCTTTTTATGTTCACCCCAACACAAAGGGAACATATTGGCATGATAGTGGGTTTTGAGGGTGAGTCATTGTCTGTACAATGTAGGGCAGTCTCTAAGAGGCTCATCAGTGTTAGACCAATCATCAGCCAGGCTGATCATGACACTGTTCTGGTCTTGCTGGATGGAAACTTCATGTAATTCAAAGGAAATGGCCCCCCACCACCAGTGCTGCAAAACATAACACCAACACTGGGGTGCCCAATACCCAGTATCAATACCTGAAATAAAGAAAACCATCCCTTAGTCCCTCCCATCCTAACGTCTTAATTTTCTGACACTGGGGTGCCCAACCCCCAGTGCCCTTACCATCTGTTTTCACTGTCTGACACCTGAGAACCTACCCCTGGTGCCACCAAACATAAGAAAAACATGCCTCAGTCCTTCCCACTGATCTTTTTTAGTGTTCCAACACCAGGGTGCACAATCCCCAGTAGTAGCTATTACCTCCCACCCCACCTGCTTTCACTGTGTGACATTGGGGAGCCTTCCATCTGTGCCAACAAACATAAGAAAACAGTCTCTCAATCCCTCCCACCCATCCCTTGTTAATTTTCTGTCACCTGGGCACTCAATACCCAATGCTGGTACCTTAAATAAAGAAAACTGTCCATTTTCAGTATGTCTGTTGCAGCTCCAGCCCACTGTCACCATTAACCCCCCCACCTGAACCTCCAACTTAGCACCAACCACCCTGCACCCTCCACCCCTTGCTTACCTACTGGGGGACAATGCTATGGTCCTCTCTGGCCCAGACAACACATCTTCACTATTCAAAGCTGGACAAGGAACTGAGGGAATCAGTTATGTGGTTCAATGTATTTCAATAAGTTTTGAACTTATCCTCATAACTTGGTCATTTTGAATATTTCAAAGTTTCAAAATGGCTGTTTTGGAACACCACTCATGAAAAGTAAAGGTGAAATTATACAAACTATCCTAAAAGGTGATTTTGTGGTGACTGCACAAAATCACCTTTCAGGAAGGATTTGAACATTTTCTTTGCCCTTGTTCATGGGTGGGGTCATAAGAAGGCTATTTTAAAAATTGAGGGTAAAAATATTAAAAAACAACAAAGTTATGAACATACATTGAAAAATTTCAATGTGCCCTTGCAACTGTGGTGATTTTCAATATTCTGAGCCCAAAGTTTGAACATATTCATTTTTTTCACACCACCTCATGAATGTGACAACTCATTTTTCAAATTCTGGCCAAAATGTATTTTCACATTCGTTGTGTGAAATCACCTTTCTGGCAGAATTTGAAAATGTTCTCCACCCTTGTTAATGAGGTGGGGTCAATAAGAAAGCTATGTGAAGTCATAAGAAGGCTACAGTATGTTAAAAATTTGGGGTAAAAATATTAAAAAACAACAAGTTATGAGTGTACATTGATATATTTCAATACACAGTCATAACTGTAATTTTCAATATTTTGACCCCACATAATATAACCATTTTTTCAAATCCTGGCCAAATGTGTTTTTGTACTTGTGAAGCAAAATCACCTTTCAGGCAGCATCTGCAAATTTTCTCTGCCCTTGTTAATGAGGTGGGGTCATAAGAAGGCTATGTTGAAAATTTGGGGTACAAATATAAAAAAACAATAAAGTTTTTAGTGTATGTTGACATTTTTCAGTGCAGGCACGTAACTTTGGTCATTGTCAATACTTTGATACCAAATTTTCAACACAGCATGTCATTTTCAAATCCTGGCCAAAATGTGTTTTCACAGTTGAGGCACAAAATTACATTTTGGACACTGTTTTATAAGTGACACCTGTCATGTTCAGAAGGAGCCATCATAAAAGCACTATGTTGAAAATTTGGGGTCAGAATATGAAAAAAAAAACAAGTAAGTCATGCAGAAACATTGAATTGTTCCACTGTTTACTCATAACTTTTTTTTGCAGACTTTATCCCCTTAAATTCAACAAATCCTTTGTGTTATCTATATCTCCTGAACATGAAAGGTATCACTTTTCAAATCCCTCTGAAACCTGTTTTCATAAAAGTAATGCAAAATCACCTTTGGATATGATTTTAAAACATTTTGCCTGTTTTTATCCTAATGTCAGGTCATAAAAGACTGTTGGAAATTTGGGGTCAAAATGTGGGAGCCCACTGAAAATTAGTTATTGTCTCTCAGCTGGCCTATGTGACAAGGGGTTCTATGTGAAAACAGTGCCAAGAAAACAGCACCAACAAAAAACAGAGAGACCAAAACATGCAAGCAAAACAGCTCAGAGCACACTGCATGCTCCAAAATCAGTGCTGCTATTGTTGTTTTGCCCCACACCCCCCATCTTTTATATAACTATCACCAGAGATGACATTGAGGGACATTGAAAACCCAGGAGGGGCTACTACACAGGGGAATACAAGGGGTAGGGGCAGAATGTTGAGGGCAACCTGCAGGTGGGGTGGTACAAAGTCAGGGGTGGGCAAGCAGAACAGAAGTCAAGCAACCCCCAAAAATTAAACAACAACAATCACCAAAAAATCACCACAGCCAATCCTGAACCCGATCCACCAGCCATATAGGTGGTGACTCTAACCACTGCACAAGATGGCCTATAATCTTCAAAGTTCGGAACTGGCCAGTTGAACAACTCCCTATAATCTTCAAACAATACCTATTCCTACCACAATGAAAGCACTGAATTTGCTATGTGCTGTTAATAGCACATAGCCCATTTCATACTCACTATTTTTACCTTCACCCAAATTGACTCACTGTAATTGAGTCACTGTATTCACGGATACCATGACAGGGTTGAATAAGTCCTTATCCCATTTGTTATGCAAAAGGAGTTTAAAGCAAGGATCTGTTCTATCCTTTCCTTTTCTGTCTCTTGTCTGTCTGTGCAGTTATATATTCTTGTGAGGCCTAGGAATTGAGCACTCTGATGGTCTTGCGATTCTCCTCCTCCTGCTATCTCCATGCCTTCACTTGCTGTTTCTTGCCTTTTCTATCTTTTCTTCCCCCTTGAGTATCTGTGGTTATAAAAATATATGTGGATCTTTATGTGATACTGGGTTCTCTGGTTTGCAAATACTGTATATAGTTATATTGTTGAAATGGTTGCAAACAGCTATTTGGAACTCAGGGGTTAGCACTAGATGCAGTTTGACCTCCACAAACTCATTTGCAGACTTTATCAACAGGAGATTAGTTCTGGGTCACAATGTTCTATTTTGTTACACCAGCAAAGAAAGAAACTGACAAGAGCTCTGATACATTTTGTGAGAAACTGGATGTCTCTTAATGAGCTCAGGATGCAAAAATTAATCATTAGGCAAAGACTTTTTATAAAAAGAGAGCAATCTTTTATTAGAGAAAGAGAGAAAGAGAGAAATTGAAATTTAGGATTAGAAATACTATCAGATGAAGGACTTTGTTTTCTTTGTACTGCCTTTGTAAATAGCTTTCCTGAAAAATTTTATTTTTTATTGTACAGTTACTGATAATAAAACACTTCTTGTGGATTTTATTATCCTGAGTAAATGAAATTTAAAATGTGTAAAACCAGGACACCACTGAAAATGAGATATTGCACCTCTTCTGGCTACCCTGGGCATTTATATAGTAAAATGCATATAAGCAAAACCCAGTGCAACAGCATTGCAAGCAACGAACATTCAGCATGGACAAATGCTTTGTTCAAACCATCTCTGCTTTTCTTACATGTCATGTCAACTGTAATGGGTCTGTAATAGACAGGTACGAAGGGTTTATACTAGACCTACAGCAAAGTTAAACTTTGCCAATGAAAGTATTGTGACAATGAGAACATCACACTATGCATAGTGGGGCAAATGTTTTCTGTAGTCACCACAGCTTTGTGTAGTGAATTTATTTTTTACATACAGCCCAGCCCATACCAACTTCAGAACAATATGCCAACCACCCAGACCCTTTGGAATAACCACACACACACACGCACGCACACACACACACTCTAGCATCTTACCTCCCTTCCTTTCCCCCAAGTCCTGGTGAAATTTGTTAATTTCAATCAGCTACAATGACTAGAACAGCCCTCCTCCTCCTCCCATGCACTTCACACACCACCACACACCTCCCTCCATCCCATCTCTGTCTCTGAGACATAACATTTGTAATAATACCCACCTACCTCACTCTAGCTCCAAACCTCCCTCATCTCTGTATATTACTATGAAATTTATTTATTTATGTCTTTGATAACCAGATGAGCAAACTGATCCAGAGGACCATTTTCAGTCATGACCCAGGCCACCAGGGTGGCAAACACAATAATCATCAATACAATACAGGGATACAATTAGAACAAAACAGGACTACTGACAAAACTTAGTAGGAGGTCAAATTACATAGTACAAATATTTCAAAGAAATCAGTACATACTGATGTAGTGACATACATTAAGTGCCTACATAGATACATACAAGTAGAAATTGTCAGCAGATAAGGACCTTTAGGCCCCTCTAGTCTGCCCATAAGCCCTAAACTTGTATGCAGTCACTGACCCTAAATGATCAAGTACTTTCATCACCCTCCCCACCCAACATTCCCTTGTTCCTTTAGGCACCTTTGTGCCTGTCCCAGGCATGTTTAAACTCCTCCACTGTGCTTTTCCCCACCACCTCTTGTGGCAGACTGTTCCAAGTGTCCACACAGTATAAAAGGCTTAACATGATGATTATGGTAAAATAATTACATGTAATGTACATACAATCAACGGGGAGCTGAGGAAATGAATGCAGTTAAAATGAAGGTTCAATCTAACACCAGGAGTGGTATAGGCACAAGTCATAGGCAGAAATGCAACTTAAGTTAAGTTGCAGAACCTGCTAACAGTTCAATAAAACAGGTAGTCATATCCAGATAGAACAGAGGCACAGGCTGTGCGAGTGAGTAGGTGCACTGGAGGTAGCGGAGGGCATGAATAGGTGTTATGCCAGGGTATGGGCCCTAGTACTGCATAGGGAACAGCTACAGATACAAACGGCCTCAGTCAGGAGTCATGAGCTTAAATTTGCCTTGAAAGACTGATGGGAGGGGGATGATCGGATGGACAAAGGAAGTCTATTCCAGAGGAAAGGGGCAGAGACAGAGAAAGCTTTACTACTCATGGTACTAGTAGTGTAAGGGACTTCCGGTGGGGGAATGGAGGAGGCCGGAAGCTCAAGAGACCACTCTGTCAGTAAGTAGGGGCGTATGGGGACAGCAGATGGTTCCTGAGTGCACTGTCAATAATGCTGCCCATAGCAAAGTCAAAGAGCCCTGCAGAGAGAGCCACCCTAAGGACTGGTGTAGTGAGCAGTGGTGAGTGGTAAATGGGGCTTTAAGGGCAAAGTGACACATGGAGGTGTATGTGATATGTAAGCAGGTCTGTAGGGATGAGGGCGAGTAGAGTATATGGGAGCAGTAGTCAAGGAGGGCAGGAGGTTTCCTTCTGCAATGGCTAAGTGAGCTTTGGGGGGAAGAAATTGAATTTGGTGGTACAGTAGGCTAGACCTAATTTTTGGTGGATTTTCATCACAGTGTTGCTGATGTGTTCGTTGAAAGTAAGGGAGGGGTCTAGGGTGACACCTAGATATTTAAAGGATGGAACAGTTTTGAGTGGAGGGCCGGCAGGGGTAGCAATTATGAGTGGCCATTTTGACCAGGCTACCTTTGCTAGGAATGGCTTAGAGCCAAAGAGCATGACCTTTCTCTTTTTCTCCTTAACAAGAAGTTTTCTGGAGAGGAACCAGCTCTGTGTTGTCCCAAAGTTTGCTGTGAGGGTGGTGGACAACGGCTCTATGGATTTATCGCTGTGGTATATGACTAGGTCATCCGCATAGAGGAGGGCCTTGCAGTTTATGCTTTCCACAAGGAGGTCATTAATAAACATAGAAAAAAGTAGTGGCCCAAGTATTGAGCCCTGGTGTACACCGGTGTGGGTAGGCAGTAGAGCAGAGGCATTTTTACCTATCAAGATGGACTGGGACCTGTCTAAGAGGTATCTACAGAACCATGTGACTGTGTCTGGTGAGTAGCCGAAGTTTAACACGGCGGAGTAGAGGAGATGGTGATCTATGAAGTCAAAAGCCTTCGTTGGATCCACAAAGTAGTAGCCCTGTCCTTGTCCATATTTCTAAGGATATGGTTTGAGAAAAGCGCCAAAGCAGAGGAGGTACTATGGTGTTAGGGAAGCCATGCTGGAGAGGACACAGGAGGTGGTATTTTTCTAGATGATCACATAGTTGGTGGTGAATGATTTTCTCTAGTAATTTACTCAGGTGAGGAAGGAGGAGGGAATCCTCAGCCTTAAATATGGGTATGACATGGGCATGCTTCCAAGAGTCAGGTACCATTGAAGTCGAGAAGGACAAGGTTGAAAATGTTGGTTAGGGTTTTATAATAACTGGGGACAGCAGTTTTAGGAAGGTGGGGTATAGCCCATCACTACCTGGGCTACATCTGGTAGGAAGTGTCTTTAAGAGTTTGTCAGTGGTTTTTAAATAAAGGATACTGCTGGTATTTGAAAAGTGAAAACCATCCAATGCTGGAGCAATAATGACACCATCACCTGTTTGAGTTCTGCATGTGAATGAAGCAATTACTGTATATTCTCTCCTATAGTGAAAGCTGATTGACTGACAAATCGGTAATATATAGCCTAGCTGAGATGTAACATCTCATTTGTGCATCTGGGTTGAGTGGAGCTCTAAGAGGTTAGGTGACTTGCCCAAAGTCACACAATGAGTATTTGACTCTGCTAGGGTTTAAATCTGTGGTTCTCTGGTTCACAAGCAGTTGTTCTAACCACTACACCATGCTGCCTCTATTTTTAAACTTGTGTTTATGCCCAGCAACTGTGTGCTTATGTACTTCTCCTTTAACTTCTCAAAGGCCCTCTCTGCATCTCTCTTGCTGTCCTCATAGGGTATAAAACACAATATCAGTTGAAAGTAACATATTTTCTTTCCCAGGGCATGATTTTTTTTTTATTTGTGAAAAACTGTGATGGTAGCAAACTGAGTGGCTTCTGCAGAACACTCTCAAAGAGAACACTCCAGACACCAGTTTAAACTAAATGAAATGTTTTACTTTCCTTAACAGTAAAAAGAAACAAACAGCTTGTATTCCACTTAACAGAAACTTCTTGCAGTTCAGTCTCTTGCTGTCTTTATTTGCATCTCACTGAAACAGAAACCTTGTTCTGCTTATTAACCTGTCTCCCTTTATTGGGCTGAGGTGTTGCTTGTTAACATTCACACCTCCCTCTGAGAAATAGCCAACAGGTTGAACATCCAGTTCAGTGAGACCTTAAAGGGCCATTTTAAAACAAAAGGGGTTTGGAACAAATCCTACCAGAGCCCATGTCAAAGCCTGTGTTGTCTGTGTTGTAGGGTTGTGAAGCAGTTTACAAGTGAAATGTGTATGAGGACACACTCTATCACATACCAGTCCCTCAGAGTCATATCTGTGGCACACTCAGTATGTGCCATCAGTGACCCACCTTCCTGAGAGAAAATAAATCTGCATTACCAAGCTGGTTACCTGACCAGTGGTGCACATCAAATGAGAAAGGCTGCAGTGTCAAATATCATCTGGTGACATCAGCATTGGTATTCTGCATAGCATGTAACCACTTGAGAGGGCGTGGTCAGTGATGAGGATGAACTTCTTTCTGAACAGGTAATAGCATAGGGCAAGCACCATCCACTTACTGCCAGACACTCTTTTCCAGTATGGTATAGTGCTGCTCTGAGTGAAAAGTTTCCAAGAGATATAGGATGGGGTGAATCCCATTCTCAATGTCTTATGATAACACTTCCCCAGCCCCACCTCAGAGGCATCTGTGTATGAAATGAAGGGATGGTTGAAATTTGGACTCCATATGACTGGCCCTTCACACAGCACATTCTTGATGTCCTGAAATGCCATCTCACACTCAAGTGACCAGTGGACCTTAGTCAGGTAGCTTTGTTTGTCAGGTCAGTCAGTGGGGTAACAAGGGTTGAGAATTCTGGAATGAACCAGTGGTACTACACTGAAAGTCCAATAAAGGATCTAACCTGCTTCTTAGTAGTTGGAAAGGGTCAGTCAGTTAGGGTCTTTACTTTACTGAATAAATAACTTGGCATATGTTGCCTTTCCAACTATATACCTAAAGTATTTTGTCTCCGCCACCCTAGTGTGCATTTCATGGTATTGGCCTAAAGTCCTGCATCCCTAGAGATCCTACATCCTACAGGTGGCTGTCCCAATTAGAGCTAAATATAACAACATTATCCAGGTACACTGCTGTATACAGCCTATTGAGACAGAGGATGTGGTCCAGCATTCCCTGGAATGTGGCTGGTACTCCATGCAGTCTGAAGGAACCACAGTAAATTGATATAGCCCAACCTGTGTGGCAAAGGCCACTTTCACATAGAATTTAGTATTTATTTATTTATTTTACCAGGAGAGACATACTAAGCTGAAAGCTTGTTTACAGAGTGCAACCTGGGAGCACAAGGAGTTAAGTGACTTGCTCTGGGTGACCCAGTATGCAAGTGGGGGCTGTGGATCAAACCCAGGTCTTCAGGTTAGCAGCTCAGAGCCTTAAACCATTGCACTATACTGCCTCCATTTAGTTAGTGATTTGCAATACCCTTGGTCAGGTCCAGGATACTAATGTAATGAGCCTTCCCCAGCCAGCCCAAAATGTGTGTATCCTGCATGAGGTATGCATTGAACTTGGATGCAGCATTAACTTTCTTGAAGTGTATACAAACTAGGTGGTCCTCTCTGGTTTTGGGACTAGCAGAATAGGGCTAGACCATTAATTCTGGGATTCCTTAATGATACCCACCTCCAACATAGAATGGATTTGCTCCCATACTGTCTCTTGAATTCTTTCTGGTAGTCTGTATTGCTGTTTATGAATCTGGACACCTGAGTCTGTGTCTGTGTGATGCTGAATAATGTGTTCATCCTGATTTCAGGGAGAATACATCCTCAAAATTCTCTACCAGCCTCTGAGCTTCTTGTGTTTGGGTCTGCTTGAGCCGATCATCCATTAGAATGGTGCTCAGTTCCTTTACAAGTTTATGCCCTAAGTCCAGGGTTCTCTCATCAATGTCCTCATCTATCACTGAACTTGAGGCCCCTTTAGGATCTTCTGGGTCAATGAGCAATACCTCTCTGTCTTTCAAGGTTTCAACAAATTAATATAGTAAATGTGTTTCTCATTTTTCTTTCTGGTTGTAAGACCTTGTAATCAACTGGACCTATCTTTCTGAGTACTTCATATATCCCTTCCATTTACAATAGTAGCCAGAGACATTGCCAGCTATTTCCAGATAATTACGTGAAATTTCTGAAGAGTTTCTCTCTGCTGCCTCTACTGTGGAAATGCAGAAAGCAGGAGATATTTCTGGAAATATCACAGACATTTTGGGAAATATCTGGCAGTGTCTGTGGCTGCTACTGTAGCTAAGTGTTTACTTTCTGAGCTAGTCAATATAAGAAGTATTCTGTCACTGGACCTGAACTCCCATAGCCTGGCCACTTGGTTATACTGTAGTGCCTTGTCTGGGTTTGCTGTGCTTTTATTCATTTTTCTTTGGCAAAGCTGCTAACTATTTCCACTCTTCCACTTATTTGTAATACATATTAGATCATGCTAGGAGGACTATGTGCCTGTTCTTCCCACATCTATTCTATAAGATTCCACATCCCTTGAGGTTGTCTCCCTTACAACAGTTCAAAGGGTAAGATCCCAAGTGGATGACCGTGGTACCTCCCGAATATCAAACATTAAATAGTGTAACAATTTATCCCATTTTTTATTTCACTTGATAAGAATGTAAACAGCATACCTTTCAATGATGTGTTAAAGCATTCCACTAAGTCATTGGTCTGTGGGTGATACACTGATGTCCTGATGGATTTAACCTTCAGTAAAGCACACACCTCCCTCATTAGTTTTGACATAAATTTGGTGCCTTTATCAGTAAGGATGTCCTTTGGCACCCTAATTAGGGAAAACATTTTTATCAATTATTTTGCCACTGACTGGGCAGTAGAGGATGTAAGGGAATAGCTTTGGAGTAATGGGTGGTGTAATCCAATATAACCAAAATATGCTGATACCCAGATGTAGTTTATATCAAGGGTCCCATTATATTAGTCCCAATTCTTTCAAATTGAGTGTCTGTTATGGACATAGGGATCAAAGGAGCCATTTTTTATTCTTCTTGAGGCCAACAACTGACACTAAGGGCAGGAAGCACAAACATCTGCTACTTTGGAAGTCACCACTAACTCACAATGTAATGTCCCAATTTGTTTCTCAGATTCTACCTAGTAGAAAATAACATCTTTCAGTTCAAACCTTGGAAAACATTGTGCTTTTATTTATCTACCACTTTAACATTTACCACAGTTTAGTTCTGGTAGGCATTCCTGAGAACTCATCAGTGCTTTGTTCAGAAATTATGTTGGGACAACAACTAGCTATTTTTAATTGTTTGAACTTTCCGGTATGGACCTGTTTTGGCCTGCTGAAGCTGTGATATTAGCTTTGAGCACCCACTGTGCTACATTGATGGACTCTGATAACAAAGAATGTGTTTATGAATTTTCACTGGGACACTGATCTAATTGATCATATTGTTTGTCACTTTGAAGTGTTTTTCATGTTATATTCATAGTGATGTTACTTATTTACTTTGTTCAGTTTAAACATCATTCAGCCAATCATTGAGTTACAAAATGAATATGCAAATGAACATTTTTAAATATGGAGTATTTTAACTGGCTGTGGTTACAGCTGATGAAGCCCCTTGGACTGGCTGAGGTGAAATGTTAGGGTTGGTGGGTGTAGATGCATCTGTTGTTCCATATCTTTTGGTATTGCTGTTTGCTTGCACCTGTTTTCTGACACTACTGGCAATTAAATCAAGTAAGAAGACTGGTTCTGTTTGAAGTGTCATCTATGCTATTAGACAAGTGATAAGTGCTATCCTCATTCAGTCTCCAGTAAGAGCTTATTGGACTGGCACCTCCATCCGTGTGCTCACTATTACCTGTATTCTGGTTATTTTCCTATGTATTTGATCTCTCTCTCTCTCTCTCTCTCTCTCCTCTCTTCCTCCTTCCTCTTCCTTAGTTTGACATCCACTCACTATCCTCATTCCCT
This sequence comes from Neoceratodus forsteri, assembly GCA_016271365.2. NCBI lineage: Eukaryota > Metazoa > Chordata > Ceratodontiformes > Ceratodontidae > Neoceratodus > Neoceratodus forsteri. The sequence continues at coordinate 845,712,420 of CM028135.1, read as the reverse complement.
TTCAGTCATCTATCTTTATTTCTTTTCTCCTCAATAATATTGTCTTTCCTTATACTAGTTTAAATTTAAGTCATTGACCTCCATTATTTAGGCTCCCATCCCTCCTTTACAAAACCCACACCAACTAAAAAATCCATTCAGCTCTGCTTACTTTTCTTTCTGTTCTTTCATTACAAAATTTCTTCTCCTTTGTGTTCTCTCCTTCCCTTTTTGCTTTTTTTTCCCCCATGAATCTGTATTCTATACATTTCCTTGATTATAGTCTAGCACCTTATTTCTGCCTTCTTCCTGCTGTTTCCATTCTGTTGACACTTTCTCAATGCTGCTCCTTTACACTGCTAAAAAATGTGCCTTTATCTTGCTGTCTACTCAACTGCTATCAATACTAAAACATTTAAAATAAAAAGAAAATAAGCTCGCTATTTTAATATGTATAGATCAGTTCTCATTCCTGAGAAGAAATATAAGAGGAAATAAAAGTGCAGTAAAGGCCAGAGATAATTCAGTGAAAATATAATTAAAAGATTGATTTATTAGCTTCCAGCAAACTAATTTCAGATTTGTTCATAAAGTTGGTGATATAATCAGCTGTTTACATATATGTTCATATATTCAAGAAACAACTTCTGAATGTCTCAGCCATCAAATGTTAAATGTGACTGAAATAATAGTGCTAAACAAGTTCTCACAGTACTTGCCATTCAATTTGAATAAATAACATTAATGCAGGAAATACATTATTCTCAAATCACAGTGCCACTGCAGAATGTTATAGGAATACTTGAATGCAGCATTTTGCATTTCCAGTACATTCTCACAATAGCAATTTATTTCTTAAAATGACTGCTTACAAGCACAGTATGCATGCCTAGGTGCACATGTTGGAAGGGGGGAATATTACAAATGGAATGAAATCTCTACTTGATATCACTGTGGAAGATGGGATTACTTCCTCCATGTAAAGCACAGGTCTTGAGGTGTAAATGAGTGATATACTCATAATGTATGACAGCTCAGACCTTTGCCTCAGTGGAAGGTGTAGTCAAAGTAACATAATACACTGCAGTTCAGAAGTCAGGAAATTGGTGTCAAGCTGCAGAGAGATAAATCTTCTTGGATGTTTCCATTTTGTGTTCCCAATGACACAACTTTCCTCCAAGGGACATTTAAAATCAGGTAAATGCAAATATAACTACATGATGTTCCTAGGCCCCCATCACCCCTCCACTGTAATACAGCATTCATGGGCTAGCAGGCATCAGATCTGCAGCTCATGGCTCTCTCACCAGACACAGGTGCTGAGATTGTCCAACACAAGTCTTATATAACCTCTTGCCAGTCTGCCAAAGACACTGACACCAGCATTCAAACACAAATCTCCTGCATGATAGCATACTGCAAAGCACTACAACCAGCTCCATGGGCAGTTATCTTTGAGCCTGTATCTTTGTTCCTTTGGCTGCAGTCTATTCCCTTGAGATTTGATCTCCTCATGCTGCATAAACCAAGGAACCCAGACCACAAACTATCTTCCATATTTATTTGGTTTCCTTCTCTCATTTTATCTTTCTCCTAACTCTCAACCTATTGTCACTGAAATGAGGGACATGGACACTCAAAATAATGGACAGTGGTGACACTGAACCTCATAATCAAGGGACACTTCCTCAAACATGAGGCGCACATGTTAGAGGTGGCAAGTTCATTATGGGTCTCACACTCTGAACTTGTATACAACTATGAAACTATGAAACAAACTCAGAACACTGTAAAAAGCATTGTGTTTACTTATACAAAGCTTTATTTTTGATTTACCATCTTAGAATACTATGAATTTCTGTTTTAAAGTCTGAATTTGTAATACATTCTCTGTGTGGGCAGTACCATTTCCTTGATGGATGAGGGACACATCAATTTTGAGGGGAACAGTAAAATGAGGGACATCCCTTGTAATCAGGACAGTTAGCAGGTATATTCCCTTTTTTTGTGTCAATCTCTTTCTTTCTTTCTTCCTCTCTCTCCCTTCCTTCCTGTTATTTTGCCTCCTGCTTGGTCCACTCATTCTCTTTCAACCAAATATGTTTATGTCTTTCTCCTCTCGTTAATAGTGTCAGTCTCTCCCTTCTGTTACTTTAAATCTTAGTCCTTGCATATCAAAATTTGCACTCTCCATTCTTCTTTGCAAAGCCCACGCTAAACAAAAATGTTAACATAAGTTTTGCTTTTTTCTTTGTTCTGTATTTACAGTCTCTAATCCTCCTTTACGTTGTATTCACCATTTCCCCTTCATTGCTTCTTTCCTTCTCTCCTCACACTTCTGTGTACCTCTGTTATCTATACATTTCTGAACTTGTAGCTTGTTCCACTTATTAGTTTCTTACCTTATTTTGTTCTCTTAACACTCTGTTGATACTTTCTCAATGCTGCTCCTCCACTGAACTCTTACTACTGTACATTTCTATTAATCTATACTCCACTGCTATATGCACTATAAGAAATTAAAATAAAAAGAAAATAAGCCTTCTATTTTAATATGCACAGAGAAGTTCCTATTCGGAAAAGAAATATACATAGGAATTGGGTTTTAGTAATATTTCTTTAAAAGAAAAAAAACACATCTAGATAATCCCAGGGGTCAGACATTCAAAATTTAGCCCCAGTGCTAAATTACCACTGCCCGGCATGTTAAATCAGTCCTAAACCAGAAGTAAGTTATATTCAAAGGACCAGCCCTGGGGCTAAATCTGCAGAATATAGCATGCAAAGGAAGCAGTGCAAACAGGGCTGAGAGTGTAGTGCTAACACAGCCCCGGAAATATGACAGCTCTGAATATAGTGGCAGGGAACTGCAAAATGCAACAACAACTCAGTGACAAAGAGGTGGAGTAAGGCAGAGTTGAAGCTGGTTTACAAAGTGTGTGATAGCAATTAAGAGTTGCACAACAACTGTAATCAACAATACACTTCAGACCCTGCAGAACTGTGCTATGCTCTTGAGAGATTTGCCCGGGGCTAACCCGATTGCACAGTGCTAACACATTAGCCTGGTGCAAACAGGTTAGCCTAGAGCAAAAAGTTTGCTGTATTCAAAGATCCTATGCAAATGAGCCTACTCAGGCAATCTGTGGCAACAGTCACATTTGCATTTTATTATGGCCTGATCTGCATGCACTCCCATCTACTTTGCCCAGTGCTATTGCATACAGCTCACAGCAACCCGATTGGTCAGAATGGAAGTACAGGCTGGAAGTTGCAGGCCAGGGTGTGCTGACAGCAACTCCTATTGGTTGGGATGGACATACAGGCTGAATGCTGCAGGAAATGGATGTTTGCAGGCACACTTAGTGCATACCACCCCACCCCTGCAGCATTGCAATGAGAGACACAGATGTGCTGACTTGAGGGGCAATGAGGACACTGACTCTCACAATGAGGGACACAGCAGCATACCTCTCAACCTCTTTACACATAAAACAGGGACGAAGCATAAGAAACTCAGGGACACAGACCCATAATCAGGGACACATCTGAAAAACTGGTACCTTTCATTCAGAATGCTGACAAAATAAGGGATTTGTGTTAGATGCAAGTTCTGGAGAAAAACAAGTTCTGTAATGTTAATGTGTGACATTAGTTTGTGTTTACAGTCCCCACTGTTCTGTCATGTAAACACATAGTGTACAGGGGACAGAGGAAAAACATGAGGTTTGATAAGGGACATTCCTGAAAATCAGGGACAGTTGAGGGGTATGCACAGCATCAAACATGGACATACAAGCTCACAACACAGTGGAACCATTGCCTTTACTTGCACAATTTTACCCATTTATGTAGCATCAGAGAATATTATTAGAGTCTGCCTGAACCTATGAAATGACAGCACATTCCCTGAGTGTGCAGCACCTTTTCCATGAGGGACAGAAGATGGACAGGGCAGTATAGGGGAGTAAAATGAGAGATGTCCCTCATAATGAGGGACACGTGGGAGGTATACTCATATCTGGTATGTAGTCATCCATGTCCCTGGTAGTCTAATGTCCCCCCTACCCCCACATTGTGATCCCTGACCCCCATAGCACATACAACCATCATAGTTCCCTGGTGGACTCAGTGGCCCCCACCCCCAGCCCAATCCCCAACTCCTGTAGGATGTACAAACATTTATTTTCCTTGGTAGTCTAGTGGCTCCCACCCTCATCATGTCCCTGACTACTGTTATATGTATAGGCATTAATTTTCCCTGATAGTCTAGCTGCCCTCCACCCCCCATCACAATCCCTCAACTCCTTTGTATGTATAGTCAGTCATTTTTCCTGGTAGTCCTGAGGCCCCCGGTCCCTCACCCAGTAGTGCTGATCCTCACTCCCCAACCATCCCTGAATAGAGCCGGCTGACTGGTTTCAGCCCCCCACTCACCTCCGTGGTCAGTGGCTGACTGAGTTTTGAATGAATCATAAAGTATTGAGTAATGAATGAGTGCGTACTTGGGCTCATTCATTACTCACTATGGTATGTGCTCATTCAACCCTCAGTAGGCAGCTGACCACTGAGGTGAGCAGTGGGTTGAGCCAGTCAATGGCTCCATTAGAGAGGATGGTTGGGGAGGTGGTGTCGGCATTGCCGAGAGGGGGCCACTGGACTACAAGGAAAAATGATTGACTATACATACAAGGCATTGGGGATCATGATGGGAGGGGTGGGGGCTGCTAGACTACCAGGGAACTGAATGTTTTGACATACTATGGGGTCAGGGATTGTGAGCATGATGAGGGGGCCACTGGACTACCTTGAATAGAATTTAAAGTGCTTTGGATTACTTTGACTTACAGAGCGGGAGCACGCACTCACTGTATGCTTTTGCAGGCGGTATTTAGCGCTGTGCTACAGGTGGCACAAAGACCTGTTGTGCAGCACAATTATTTTGAATATGCTGGTGCGCTGGCATTTATGGTCACTCCCCTCATTCCCTACCCTGAATACATTAACTTTTAGCGTCGGCACTATCACACAGCATGAGCGCTAAATGGGCTTCTGAATATTGCAGCCTGGCACAAATTCAGTGCTATTCCAGCACAGTGGGTTTGTGCCAAGTGCAAAGCTTTGAAGCTTTGAATATCTGGCACCAGATGTGTAGTGGAGTCTACCAAAATATAAGGTTCTCATGATGAAAATGTCACATTTTACTGAGTAAAACACTGGAGAAGTTGTCATTGATTACACTGTGTTGCTGCAGAATTCAGCAGCATGTCACTGCAGAAACTGTGATAGGAACATTGCATCCTGAGTGACTTCACTATAGAAATTTTATGGTAAGAACTATTTTGTGTAGTCAGTCCACCCACCTACCTGCAGGAAATTCTGATTTTTGGGTTAACAGTACACAACACTAGACATATTTATTTATTTTAGTTTTTGTTGACCGGGTAAGTGCACTAGACAAATTCTGCCTATTTTCAGAAACAACCTGGAGGAGGGGGATACAGATGAATGCCAACTGACCTTGAACCAGATTAAGCTGTTGGTGGTATTTTTAGTGAATGGGAGAACATTTGGCCAGGGCACTGGGGAAATTCCCCTACTCTGCCTGCAGGGTGCTGTCACTTCCTGTGGACAAGATAGAGGGACCCAGTTTGAAGCCAGACAGAGGAGGTGGAGGAAGTGCTGATGTGGCAGGAGATGGCCTCCTCCTGTTCCATATAACTAAAGGCTAAGCGACTGAGCAATTTTCAGTTCAAATGGAAAATGTTCCTGTTTGTTACTCTGATTCAGACATGGATTGGTCCCAGCAAGAAATGGCTACAAACATTAAGAAGGTACCATTAAACTTTGTTACTGATTGTGCAGACATAAAACAGAAAGAAAAAAAGATTGCAAGAAGTATTGGAGCAGGAAGAGAAATGTAAAAAACAGAAACAGGCTTTGCAAGCTGAACTGACAGCTTTATTTATTTATTTAGTCAATCATATGAATTACAACCTTTTGAGTCATAGACTCATTTACAAAACTCTGTGTCAGCATAGTCATACATTCAGATATAGTACATTAGTGCGACATTGCTTTGCAGTCAGCTTCTATGAATGCCGGTCATGTTGACTCAATGACTCAGACACAGCTGAGCGGGTGACATAGCTGCATCAGAGGGTGCCACTGGAAAAACTTCAGAAACCACTAAAATTGTTCTAATATCATCTGGCAGCTTTCAACAGCATGTGAACAAAATGGGTATGGTGGGTAATGGATCATTGTTCTTATAGGAACATCTTCAGCCCCCCCTAAAAGGCTCTGGAAACAATTATGAACAATGGGGGGGCCCTTGAAAAATTCAAAGACAAGTTCTCTGTAGTGTAATTTCCTTTTTATTTTGAAAAAGTCCCCTACGTTTCACCCACAGAATGGGCTTGTTCACGGGGATATAAACTTGTAGACGCTGTATTCTTAGTTTTTTCTGTAATTTAATTCAAACACACTTTAGTAGATATATTTTCATATAAACTTATAATATGCTGACATGGTAACTTCAGTAAACAATTAGCACTTTCCCATACCTTAGTAATGATGCAAGCTTGTTACTACAGTGGAAATATGTTTTTAAAAGACCACCTCTGTTGGCAGTAATAGCTTTCAAATCTCTGTAACACATGTAAAACAAAAATCTAAATGAATGAAACAGTCACTCTGGCAGTCACTTTTTCTCACTGTTTATAGAAAGCTTGTGCTACTTTGTAACTAAAGGTACTGTACATATCTTAATCAATATACTCTGTTTGGTGCAGACTAAAAATGTGCTTTAAAGCACTATGAAAATTTCTGTAAAAAAAAGGACCAAAATGATAAATACTTTATCACTTCATATAGAGTATAACTTACAAAATGTAATGATAAATAAAATAAGTCTTCATTAACTAAAAGGCACTGTGCATACCTTAATCAATGTATTTTGTCTGATGCAGGAAAAATATGCTTGAAATCACTAATTTATTTCTGTAAAGGAGACCATAATAACATAAAATTTATTACTTCACTTTGAAGTGTGGCTTACAAAATGTAATTTTAATTGATAAAATAAGTCCCTTTTACTTACTTAAATCGCTTTTTAGCCAAAATTCTTTTCAAGATATCAACCCCTCTGCACCAAAAAGATGGCTGCCTGTGTTTGTTACTACTCCAGATATGTTTATAAGCCTCTTGTGCCCGTTTTGCTGAAATCCCGTGCTAGAATATACTTAATGGCGTCAATCAGCGCTTCTCGTGCATGCGCAATGATGTCTATCGTGCTACTGTGCATGCGTTGAACAGACTGCTACCAGCAGTCAATAGCTGGCTCAGCCATAGAACCATGGATTTTTCAGCAAAATGGTCACTATAAAGACTGCCACTGTGACTGAACCATTGTATTGTATATACCCTTCTAATAACTTTGTGAACACAATACATTTACTATTTAAACTTATTACTGAACAGTATAAATGTTTTATAGCAAATAGGTAGAATAATTCTTGACAAGTAAACATACATAAATGAGTCAGAAATAACTATATATGAGCAAAGATACTGTAACACCACTAACCATTAAATTCAAGGGAATACAAACAGTGGCATAATGCAAGGACATTATTATACGTGCGTTTAAAATGCCATAGAATTTTATATGGCATTTTCACACCTTACAAACAATAATAATAAGCAGATGATAAATTATTTGCTGAAAATGATCTTTCTATATCATTACACAATTTTTTATGTATATTTCATGGACTTATGAATCTCAACAGGAACTGTTAACAATCACTGTTATATCATGTATTAGTCCTTTCATACTAGGAGGTCAAAGGTCAATTTTAAGAACAGTTATAACAACAATGTCCATGAAAGACCAGGGAAAACTAATAATTGCATAGTGCAAGAATATATATTTTACATGTTCATCATATACACTTATAAACCTAAACTCAATAAGCTATGGACAATCACTGTTGTACCACATGTTAAACTTTACATACCAAGAGGTCAGAAGGTCAATTTGTCAAAAAAATTGTTGAATGCACAATATATCCATACACTATACAAATACCACTTAAATATATATATTAGGACACTACCCCAGAAAACCAACTAAACAGATGGGTCCCTATCTGCACATAATGATATTGTATACATTTATAAGTTAAATACAGGCTTGCCAATTGGTTTCAACATTCATTCCTATATTTCTATCAATGTATGCATTTGGAAAATCCATCTCATCTCTGCCCTCAATAATAATTCTTTTACATTACCTCCTCTAGGGGGAATGAATAGCTTTTCTAAACCCCAAAAATCTAAGTGAGGCTCCAGAATGTGATGCCTCATTGAAATGTCTGGCCACTGGTGAATTTTCATCATGATTTCTTATTTTATTTTGTTTATTTGTTTATTTGGAAACAATCAGAATTACAACCCTTTGAGTCACAGACTCTTTTGCAAAGGCTCCACGTCGGTTACAAGGGTGGAGGGTAGACAAATACAGTTGAGAACATACATGTAACAGGCAGAATATACATAAAAAAAATCAAAGGAGCAGTCCAGTCAAACTTAGTGACTGTTGAGGAAGTTAGGCAGCAATCTTGGGATACCCAGGCGGGGATTATTGGTGAGATACGTGGGGCCTTGTGTGGCCCTGAGTCGAGCGTAGGGGGAGGGCAGATTAACCGGGTGAGCAGAGTTAGCCGCAGCCACATATGGCTCTCTCAAGGAGGTGAGCTTTGAGGCCTGTTTTAAGTTGAAAGATGCTGTGGGTCTGTGAGAGGGAGTGTGGTAACGCATTGAGCCAGAGTGGGGCCCGGTATCTGAAGGATCTTTGCCCAACGGAAGTTCTACATTGAGGTACAAGGAGGAGGGAGCTGCGGAGAAGTCTTGTATTGCACGTGTAGGGTGCAGAACTGATTAGGGGAGAAGTCCCGAGGGGCTAGCGAAGGTGTATTTTTGCAAGGATGCAGGTGTGGAACTGTAATTGTTGTTGGAAGTTTAACCAACCAGATAACGATAGAGATCACAGGTGTGGGTTAGCGATCACAACCAGTGACTAGGCGGCAGGCTTTGTTCAGGAGAATGTTTATCCTGTTCAGGAGGTGGGTTCAGCAGAGCCGTATATAGTGATCCGTAGTCCACCAGGGAGAGGATGGAGGAGGTGACTGCTAGCCGCATTGCCGGGAGGGGTAAGCAGTGCTAAGCCGATACAGGATGCCTACCCTTGAGCAGATAGAGGTGAGAGAATTTGGGTGTGCCTCTGGTATGAGAGTGAGATGTCTAGGTGACACCTAGGTATTTGAAATTGGATACTTGTTCGAGAGGGGCACCTTGAGCTTCTTGATGAGGAGAGCAGACTGACTATGAGGATTTTGGCGGTGGGCAAAAATCATGGATTTAGTTTTATTATAGTTGATGATTAGGCGGTGTTCAGAGAACAGGTCTCAAGTTCCGGAAGTGCCTTTGAAGGGCCTGCTGGAGGGCGGTAGGGTGGGGGTGTTTCAGAACAGAACTGCATCATCAGCATGAGGAGCAGCTGACCACTGCAAGCCTTGGGGAGGAGTTTAGGAAGAGGGTGAACAGCAGTGGGCCTAGGATTGACCCCTGAGGGACCCCTGAGGCAACTGTTTTAGGGGTGGAGAGGGTGGAGCATATCCTGACTTGTTGCGAGCGGCCTGTGAGGTAATCCTGGAACCAGGACAAGGTCTCCGGGACCACATTTAGTTTAAGGAGGACTTGAAGCAGAAGCTCGTGACTGACCGTGTCGAAGGCCTTGGTTAGGTCCACATATATGGCCCCGGCAATTGAGCCATGGTCGAGGGCTTCATGTAGGAATGAGGTGAGCTCTGTCAGTGCGGTGATGGTACTATGACCTGAGCGGAAACCATGCTGCTCCTGGCTAAGGAGCTTATGCTTGGATAGGTGTTCGGTTAACTGGTCAGAGACTATTCTTTCAAGGGCTTTGGAGAGAGGTGGAAGTATTGAGATGGGTCTGTAGTTGCTGGTGTTGGTGGGGTCCACCCTTCAGGATGGGTGTGATTATCGCTCTTTTCCGGTAGAGGGAACTGGCCTAGGCAGAGCGAGAGGTTAAGAATTTTAGTGAGGTGTGGTAGAGTGGCATCGAGGGAGAGCCTCAGGAGTTTAAGATCAAGGAGTCATTGCTGTATCGTGTATGAGAGATGGCCCTGGAAATAAGCGTTTTGCCTCGTGGAGGTGATGACTCAGAGCCGGAAGGGGGTATTGGTAGGGCTCATGTTGGGGGGAGTTAGGAGGGGATGTGGGATAGATCCGAGAAGGCGAGTTAAGGGCTTGTGATGATGGTATGATCTTGGGTGACCTCGCCATTAATAGTGAGTTGCGTGGGGATGGAGGGGCGGGTTTGCCACTAAGTTCCTTTATGTTATCCCAAAATTTTTCCCATCACCCCAGGTAGAGGTTAGGGGTGTGTTGGTAGTAGTGGGCTTTCGCCGCAAAGCCCATGTGCATTTGTTATGGCCTCCTGTAGAGTTGTCTATCCTGGATGCTTTGGGAGTCTATGGCTTTGTGCCAGAGGTTATCTCTATGCTGGAGCAGGCTTAGTAGGGGGGGGTGTGATCCAAGGGGCGGATCTGGATTTCACAACTAGCTTAGAAAAGGGGGCGTATAAATCACAGGCTTTGTCGAAGGTGGTTATGAAGTGATCTAGAGCGGAGTCAACTGACTGGGCAGTATAAATGGGGAGCCAGTTGCTGGTGGTTAGGTGGGCTTTAAGGTTCTTTAAACCGCCCTGTTTGAGTCTATGTTGCCATGAGATTTTAGGGGGTGCTGGGGGCAACTTGCATGACCACCAGCAGGTAACTGGCAAGTGGTAGCTGATTGCATCAGGGAGTACTGTAATTTTGGAGAGATTTCCCGGCCGGTTGGTGAAGATGAGGTCCAGGAGGGTGGAGACCCCGGATCTGAAGTCCCTTCTGGTGGGGGAGGCGACTAGTTGGGTGAGATCAAAGGCCCGGGCGGCATCTTTGTAGCTGGAATGTCACCTTTATGTTCCTGGATTCTTTTCCGTAATTCTCTACTTGTTTGTCCAATATATAACAAATCACAAGGACATTGTATCAGATACACAACTGCTTCTGTGGTACATGTGATGTGTTGTTTAATGGAAAATCTCTCTTGTGTGTGTGGATATGTATATCTCTTTCTTAGATGTATGATTACAAACACTGCACCTACCACAAGGGTTCATTCCTGGTATTAAAGGCCCAGCAAAGCTGGCTACCAACCACTTCTGGTGTCTTAAATTGTGAATGGACCAATTTGTCCTGTAAGTTTTAACCTTTTGCTACTACTATGGGTCTATTCTGCAGTGTTTCAATTTGTTCATTGTCTGTTTGGACTAAATACCAATGTTTATTGATAATTTTCTAATATCTGCCATTTTATGATTATATTTGGTTGAAAAAAACACTGTTGAGTATCACCCTGTGATCATTTCGGTAATAATTCATTTCTCTGTTTTTGATTTATTCTGATTTCTGCTTGTTTTAATGTATGTTGTTAATATCCCCAGGCCATAAATTTATGTAACATTTGTTTTGTTTCTTGTACTGTATTGTCTGTCTTACTACAGTTACGTTTAACCCTTGTGAGTTGTGCATAGGGTATGCTGTTTTTAATTTAACTTCATGAAAGCTTTTATAATGTAGCAATGTATTTCTATCTGTTAGTTTTCTAAATAAAGATGTCTCAATTTGTTTATGTTCATTAATAATAAGTAAGTCTAGATATGGTATTTTATGTATCATAGTTCATAACAAACTTCAGATTGCAATCTTTTCGATTAAGTTCTTCATAAAGGTTTGTAATTCTATAATAGTTCCTGACCATAACATGAAAATATCATCAATAAACGTACCCATGTTACTATTTTATCATAGAATGTATTGCTTTGAACATCATATATGTATTTTTCTTCAAAATTAACCATATAACTATTATCATAGGCGGTGCCATGGTTAATCCATGGCAGTACCTCTTTATTTTGCTGGTAATAACGTCCATCAAATTCAAAATAATTTTAGTAAGAATCAGTTGTGCCATTTCCTGTAGGACTATTGTTTTGGTTTACAGTTGCTACACTCTTATCTAAAATGCGTCCTATGCACTCAATACCTTGCTGATGTGGAATGAAATGTATAGATCTGTCACATCAAAAGTGACCAGAACACTAGACTCTGGAATACCACTTTCTGAAATTTGTTGCAAATGTCTTATCATGTCAGATGAATCTTTAATATATGATCTAGTAGTTTCAACTAAAGGTTGCAACTGATAATTTATATACTTAGATAGGGGTTCAAAAATGGAACCAATTCCAGAAACTATTGGCCTTCCAGGGGGGTTAGAGATGTTTTAATGTATTTTTGGAATACAATAAAACGTGGGAATTCTAGGATATTGACAATGTAATAACTCAGCTTCCCATGCTTGAATCTAACCATTTAAGGTATACTCTTCTAATAACCCATTAATCTATATTTGAATTCTTAAAGTGGGATTTTCAGATAATAATTCATAATTCTCTTGATTCTGTAGTAATGCCAAACACATTTCTTTTATATTGTAACTGATCTTGTTTAACTATCCCACCCCTTTGTCTGCCTGTTTAATATCTATATCTTTATCCTGTTTAAGATTTTTAAGGCTAGATTTTCTAGTCTAGTCAAATTATTATATGATGGTCTTAGTTCTTACCTTTTATTAAATAATGCCAACACCTCTTTCTCCACATTATAACAAAATGCCTCTATACCATGATTTTTCCCAATGGGTGGATTGTATTAAGATTTTACTTGCAGTAATTGTTTCAATTTTTGTTGGTAAGGGTCTATAGTTATATTTGTTGAGGTCCCAAATAGATTTTTAAGTCTGAGATTCCTAAAGAATCTTTGTAAATCTACTTCTAGATCAAAAGATTCAAAGGCTGTGTCGGTGCAAATGAGAGGCCCAAACTGAGTACCCTGGTCTCTATAGGTGTCAATACTCTTTTACTTAAATTAAAAATAGGTATAATGTCTATGTCATTCTCCCTCTCCCTGACATGAAACGTCTTGCATTTTTTCCACCTTGCCTGCCTCCCCTGTTTCCACTTGTACCTCTCCATCCTTCCCCCTGCTGATAGGATTCTCTATTTGAGCTCTGATTTCTTAAATCATATCTAACTTCTTTATGTATACTACTTGATGTACTAGGTTGTTCTGTGTCACCATGATGTAGACTAACAGTCTCACTTGGTTTCTGGGTGTCCCTAGTATAACTAGTGTCACTATCAGAGCTTTCATAGGTATTGTAAATGTTATTGGTATATTGTCTTTTAAATTTTTTATTTGTATAAACCCTACCATCACGGTAGTCATTTGTATCTCTAATAAACTTTTTAATTTTCTGTTCTTTTAGTCTGCCCTCATAATCGAGTAATTTCTGTTTAATATCTTCTACCAGCTTTTAAAATTCCTCTTCTTGAACTTTAAGTTTAAGAAAGTCCTCTGTGTCTTTGATTTCTTTTTCTATAACCTGTCTTTCATCAATTATAGCTTCAATTAGGGCATACATGAAATCACATGATGCTCTATTTCGGATACCATCCATTTATTGTCCAGTTTTGAGGAATTTATACCCAAATTGGGCTCGACACTAATTCTAAGACCCCTTGGTATACGATTATATTGTAGATATTGTGTTAAAGTAAGGCCATGCCATTCTAAATGACAATTTTTATATTTTAAATTATCTAATTTTTGACTTAGTTGTTTGGGGGCTTCAGCCATTTGCATGGAAAGATCTCTGTCCCCTCTCATTGTGGTAAACAGTTTCTTTTTCTCTTCCTCAGAAAATGTGGTGAAATGTATGGTACTCTGGACACTAGAACCTATGTCTGAAAAAATATCTGTTACATTCATTTTAAAATGTATATTGCTTATTTATATAAAACAATCTATACAGACTTTATAGTGCTATCTTACTAGATATGAGAAAAAAAAGCTATGAAAGGGGAGATTAATCCACCTTTCAATAAGTAAATGATATACCAAGCATTTATTTATAATTCAACAATATTTTTAAGAACCAACTTCCACCAGAAATCTGCTCGTCCTCTAAAGCAGATCTAAACAATGTGAACAAAATGGGTATGGTGGGTAATGGATCATTGTTCTTATAGGAACATCTTCAGCCCCCCCAAAAGGCTCTGGAAACAATTATGAACAATGGGGGGCCTTGAAAAATTCAAAGACAAGTTCTCTGTAGTGTAATTTCCTTTTTATTTTGAAAATGTCCCCTACGTTTCACCCACAGAATGGGCTTGTTCATGGGGATATAAACTTGTAGATGCTGTATTCTTAGTTTTTTCTGTAATTTAATTCAAACACACTTTAGTAGATATATTTTCATATAAACTTATAATATGCTTACATGGTAACTTCAGTAAATAATTAGCACATTCCCATACCTTAGTAATGATGCAAGCTTGTTACTACAATGGAAATATGTTTTTAAAAGACCACCTCTGTTGGCAGTAATAGCTTTCAAATCTCTGTAACACATGTAAAACAAAATCTAAATGAATGAAACAGTCACCTGGCAGTCCTTTTTCTCACTGTTTTTAAAAACTTGTGCTACCTTGTAACTAAAGGTACTGTGCATACCTTAATCAATATACTCTGTTTGGTGCAGACAAAAATGTGCTTTAAAGCACTATGAAAATTCTCTAAAAAAGGACCAAAATGATAAATACTTTACTTCCATATAGAGTATAACTTACAAATGTAACGATAAATAAAATAAGTCTTCATTAACTAAAAGGCACTGTGCATACCTTTATTAATGTATTCTGTTTGATGCAGGAAAATGTGCTTGAAATCATTAATTTATTTCTGTAAAGGAGACCATAATAACATAAAATGTATTACTTCATTTTAAAGTGTGGCTTACAAAATGTAATTTTAATTGATAAAATAAGTCCCTTTTACTTACTTAAATCACTTTTTAGCCAAAATTCTTTTTAAGATATCAACCCCTCTGCACCAAAAAGATGGCTACCTGTGTTTGTTACTACTCCAGATATGTGTGCCAAAAGCCGGGATAAACTAACAAAGGCAAATACCCTGTGAAAGCTCTGAGGGGTCAACGCCTGGGCCTATCGCACCCTTCTGAGGCTGGGAAGCAAGCAGATTTAAAAAAATGTAATTGAAGTACCTGCTGAAGTAACCACAGTTGTACAGACTAGCAATGCCCAGAGTAATTCTCAAGTTTCTTCTGAAGCACTACCGCAAGAGGGGAAATCCGACCCTACAGATCTGGAAAAGGCTTGGTCGCCTACTCAAGTACTTCAAGGAGCAGGTTGGTTGCAAACAAACACTGGAAAATGGGTCCCAGACCCTAGCAATATTTTTATATCAGGCAACCTAAATCTCATTTTAAATGCAGCTCCTGTTTCCATCTCAGCTCTGCCTGTGACACACCTAGGTGTAGTCACTGTTTAGATTATGGTCATCTTTCCTCTACTTGTGTGAATTTATTCAAATATAATTTGTGCAAAAGAACTGGGCACGGGTATGGTAAATGCCCATGGGCCTCACACAACAGGGAAGACAGCCTCTCACAAGAAGGATTAATTAACATAGAGCAGCAACAGCAGGCCCAGAGAGTAGTGAATGCACCAGACCTGCCCCTATCCCTCCCATCAATGAAGAGCTACCAGAAAGGGGAGACAGAGACCCCAAACAGATAGAGAGCAAGTATCCACAGAGAGCTGAATTGAAGAAGTCACCACTCTAATAGAGCCTAAGTAGGGAGTAATTTTATCACGGTGTTCTCGGGCTTCACGGATACCGTGAAATAGTTTACTTGCCATGAAAACATCAGTTGTTAGTATGCAGTGCTGAATTATACCATTTTAGTGTGCGATGCTATCTTAAAAACTGTTTTTTTACTGTTTATCTGGTCTCTCTTAGTGAATACAATGGCATGAAATGGCAATGAGGTTTAATGAGGTTTAATTAGCAGCTGAATTAACAAGGGTAGTACTGAACTGACAACTAGTTTTGCTCATGATAGCGATCAAGTTCAGTGTGTCAGATTTGCACGAGTAACACATTTAAATCAATTACTTAATGGCCCTAATTCATTAGATCAATTACCAAATACTTTAAAAACAGTTGGTAACTCACATCTCATTTATACGACTTAGTTTCATCTCCAGCTAAGAAAGAAAGATGTCTGTTAAAACGAACGGGTCACCCACATCTAAAACGGGTAATATTTATGCTCTGCAAAGGTGCTGATGAAAGCGAATTGGGAACTTTCCATGTATCGGGTGATGTTTTATTCTGCACAGTTTGTAATGTGGCAGTAGATCATAAAGAAAGGTGACCTGTGACCGTCATCTAGACACAGCTTCACATTTATCCAAGAAAAGAAAAATTGAGTCCTCCTGTTCCTCTGCCAAAGAGAAGCAAGTTACAGTTACTGAGCTGTTTTCTATTAAATCTGTGCAACAGGAGAGTAAACAAATCACTCTCTTCAATTTGGTAGAAGCCTTTACTGCTGAAAACATCCCCCTACGTGTGTTGGACAACCCCACTCTTCACTCGTTCCTAGAAGCAAACCTTAAATCCATCAGTGTACTTCCAACATCATAGTGGCTGAGAAGCAAGTATCTACCTAAGGTATTTAACTACCACTTGAGAGAAGTAAACAACAAAATACAGAATGCTTTTTCTGTCTCACTTGTCTGTGATGAGACAACTGATGTCCAGGACAGATATATTTTAAATATAGTTACAGTACCAGCCATACATAGCATTCATGCCAGTGAAATAAAAACTGTGCTGGAGCCAATTCTGCTAGCCTGTGTCATTTTAGAAGCAATACATTTTAAGACAGTGTCACAAGCAGTGCTTAAATGTTTACAAGACTTGGACATCTCTTACACAAAGTTTTATTCATTCGTTACTGACAACGCTATGTATATGAATAAGTGTTGGAAACAAAGTTTACAGCATGTATTGCTGAACACTGTTCATGTAACTTGTTCCACTTATTTACTGAACCTTTTGGGTGACATATGGAGGAGAAACTATCCCGGTGTAAATTTTTTTTTATTTAGTAGTTTAACCAGGTGTAGCACACTAAGCTGAAAGCTTGTTTACAGGAGCGACCTGGGAGCACAAGGAGCTTAAGTGATTTGCTCAGGGTCACACAGTATGCAAGTGGAAGCTGCGGGATTCAAACCCAGGTCTGGTCTGCTGGATGTCACCAGATTTGCAGCTCAGAGCCTTAGACCACTGCGCTATAAATGAGATCGTAGTAGCAATTAAAAAGTAATTCAGCACTTGCCCAGCGAGAAAAGCTCGATTTAAAAAATTTCTCAGTGGTAGTGGACTACCCATAGCACTTCCTACTCCTGTAATTACCAGATGGAACACTTGGTTCTATGCAGTGCTTTACCACCAAGAACATCTGGAACAATACAAAGACTTTTTTAAAACTGAGAGCACTGCCTGTGATGAAGTAATTAAATTGGCAACCACAGATTCAATTGTGGCTGATTTGAGTCATGTTGCTTGCAATGCCCCCCCCATCCAAATGCTGAAGAAATATGAGGGTGATGAGATAAAGGCACACCTTGTCTTCGATGATCTGACCGACTTTGCTTGTTTTTTGCAGCTAAAATCTGAAGACAGGCAGCACCCAGCCACTAAAAGAGCCCTGTCAGAATGCTCACTTAAAATTAAAGATTACATGACAGGACATGGGAGATTTAACCAGTAAGCATCACTGGTTCTTTCAAGCTGCAAGAGTTTTCAACCCAGTGAGGCTGGCTACTTTGGCAGTATCGGAGGACGAGATCTGCAGTGGTATTCCTGCATTTGAGGAGAACATCAGAGCACAATCTGAACTGAGAATTTACATTGCCGAAATTCAGGCACAGAAACTCAAAATGAATGACCGCACTGTTGAGCAGTTCTGGGGTGAATGTCAAGAACGTTTCCCATTCCTTGCAACAATTGTACTTAGCTGTCTTAGCATTCCGGTACATAGTGCTAGCGTAGAACAATCTTTTTCTAAGTATACAGCACTGCTAAGCAACAATCGATGCTGCATCAAGCCGGAGAATTTGAAAGTTTACTCAATGTTGCAACAAAATCAGTTTAAATAAACTGCACATCATTGTATCTAGCCAATATGTATTGTGACTGAGATGCATTTTATGTTTTTAACTGAATACTCATGTTTGTCATATATTATTTATGTATTAAAACTTCATTTTGAAGCATAATCTCACTCTTATGTAGTGTTCATGTTTATTTCTGTGAAATCACCTGTTTTAATAATTTCTTACCATGAAAATGACAAAATTTGCTGTGAAATAATTACTGCCCTGCTGATAAGGTAGCCCCGACAAACCTCAAGGGAATATATGCCCCCCAATCAATGAGAACCAATTTAAGAAGGTGACTGTAAAAAAAAAGGAACAGATCAGGGAGAACCTTGAGCAATAACACTGTGGCAGACTCTAAGGGTTCAGGTAGCTCTGCAGATACCTGGAAAAAAGGGAACAAATTTTCAATCTTGTCTACTGATAAATCAGAAGAAGACTCGGATGGAGAAATATCTGACTCCTCCTCAGTGGCCTCTGCCACTACAGAAGTTACTTCTGAGGTGGGGGGAGGGACAGCCACATATCCCAAAGAACTAGATGAAGGACGTTTGGCAAAACCTCCTGATGTTCTGTGTAGTGACCCTTTTTCTTTATACCATAGTATTAATGAGCTCCTTAACTATGTTGTCTGTTAATATGAATAGCATTAAAACACAAGCAAAGATGGTTATGGTTTTTGGGCTCATTGAGTCAAGAGAAGTGTGATATTTTCTGTATACAAGATGCCAGACTCAAAACACACTTTGAAATACAGCAGGCAACTAAACTTTGGTCAAAAGGCCCCACCTTCTGGTCAGTGGGACAAGAACTCTGTGATGGGGTAGGGATATTAATCAAGAACTCCTCTATTAAGGTATCTAGGTTGGTGGACATTGCGCCTGGCAAGGCCCTGTTCTTGGATTTTTCTATAGAATCAGAAAGGTTTTGAATAATCACAATCAATGCCCCTCAAGCAAAGGCACTTAGAGCTGCATTCTTTAGACAGATAAAACCATATTTATTTACTTCTAGGCTATTAATTTGAGAAGGAGATTTTAATTGTGGGTGGACAGATCTGACAGGGGGTTAAAAATGGAAAAGCTTTTTTGTGACTCAATGACCCTAAAAGACATATTAAGTAATGCTAAGCTTTCAGACTCTTACAGGCAGGTTCATCCCAAAGGGGGAAATACTTATTTTACAGGCCAACTATCAACCAGGATTGATTTTATATTAATTGCTGCTATTTTAACCATCTCCACAGTCAAAACGCAAGTATGGGGATTTACAGACCATAGGCAAATTGTTCTTGGTATTTTTTGGAGTGAGGCACCAAGGAGTAAGAAAATATGTGGAGACTGAATAGTTCAGTCTTAAGCAGTATGGAGGTAAGAACAGCCTGGAGAAGGGAACAGCAAGCCAGACACTCAGTAGCAGAGCTGTATAATACTGCTGCTGCTGCTTGGTGGAGGACAAGAAAATGTCCTGGAAGGCCTTCTTTCAGAAACTTTCAAGAGAAATGGCTTCAGAGAAATATATTTGTACCTCCAACTAAGAACTCAGTTGCAGAAGTTAATCTCACTGTCAGAAACCTCAAGAGTTAATTATGGACCCCAAACTGCAGAAACAAAACAAACAAAAGTTTAAAATGCAGTACAATAGGGCACAATCCCTAGAGCAGGAATATAGATTTGGGATCAACATGAAGAAAGGCTGTATGGGTCCCTTCAAGGAATGTAAGGACAGGGTGGACCATATAGACATCACCAGACTTAAAACTGCATCAGGGCAAATAATCACCTCCCCTGAATGCATTTTAGAACAAGTGGGTACATACCTTAGGGAAACATTTGAATGCACTCCACACATTATCGAAGGCAGCAACATGTTGGATGACCTACCTCAAATTGAGATAGAGGACAGAGAATTTATGTTTGCACCCCTTTCTACAGCAGAAATAAGAAATGCCATTAATGGTCTTAAAAATTATTCAGCCCCAGAAACCAATGGTATTGGGGCAGAGCTATATAAAAAGTTCATAAATGAACTTGTCCCAGCTCTTTGAATAGTACTCAGTTGCATGCTACAAAAAGGGCACTTGGCTGCTTCTATGAATGTCGCCTCCTTAATTCTTTTATATAAGAAAGGGGAAAAAGAGTGTGTACACAATTGGAGACCACTGAGTCTCTTGAATGTGGACCTGAAAATATTGAGCAAAATCTTATTAAATAGACTAGTGGCTATAGCGGACAAGGTGATTAGCCCTTACCAAATTGTACCATTCCTACTAGGAACCAGAACAACAACTTAATTTACTAATGGAAATATTCTTTAAAGCTGAGAACCAGGATTTACAGGGTTATATAATTAGAATAGACCAGGAGATATGGCACACCAGATGAATTTACAAAATGGAAAAAAATTATTTACAATAACACCTCCCTCATTCCTAATATTAATGGTTGGTTGGGGAAGGAGATAACAGTAATAAAAGGAGTATGGCAAGGTTGCCTACTCAGCCCCTTACTTTAAATATTTCATGTTTTTCTAAGGAAAATAGACCAAAATCAGCAGATTGTAGGGCTAAGTCTAGCTGCAACAGCCCCTCCCATTAAATTACTGGCATACGCAGATGATGTGGTATTGTGTATAGATTCCAAAACCAATGAGAACCTTTTGATTGAAGCCTTCCAAGATTTCACAGATTGGTCAAGCTCCAAGATTAATTTTTCCAAAAGTAAATGTGTGGCTTTAGGTAATACCCTATTGATGGGCAAATATACCTTTACTGGAATAACACTGTCTAGAGGAGAGATCACTGTCTTAGACATTATTTTTGGGGATGACATGGCAAGGAGGAATTGGGAGATAGGGTTACAGAGGGGCAACAGGATGGTCAGTTTGGAAAGGGCAACAGATTGCAAAGCAGAAAAGAATCTAGTTAATAGAATCTCTCTAAGTGCCTGTATTTCTATATATAAGCTACATTTTCCTCCTCCAAACTTCCTTTCAGTGGCTCTATATAGTGTTTTCTTTCCAAGCTTTATGGAGCAGCAAATTGAACTCTATCAAAAGAGAAGTTACCTACAGGACATTAAAGGGAGGTGGCCTAGACATGATAAATCCTGGGACCTTTTAAAGTAGCATTTTTGGCCTATGACTTCAGTAGCATACTAAAGCCAGGAGAAAGAATATGTAAAGTTTATGTAGCTGTCTGGATCACTCCTTGTTTGACAGTGTGGGCTCAGAACAAAATGGGGCTACTACACAACATTTCTGGTCTCCCAAAATATGGGTTAGAACAAATAAAAAGCATGATTAAGTAGAACATAACAAGTACATGCCTTCAAGTTAAAAGTAGAAAAGAATTATACAGGCAGATTTTGCAAAATTAATGTGAAGGGATGTTATCTTTGGGGTTTGTCCCAGGAAAAAACACAACTTAATTAAGACATGCTGCTCTCTAAAAGAATTTCTGAATTTGTCTTGGATTCAGTTTGGCTTACAGTAGTTTGCATGGAAAACTCAGTGATAGGAACAACAACAAACACAAACAGGTACAAGATAGGTATTGTTTGAAAGATTTATGCACACATGATTGGAAACTCAAGAACACTTATTTCTGGGATGTGAATATGAAAGATTATTTTGGTTTTTAGCTAATGAATGGAGGGAACCCCTTTTGTAACCTGGCTTATGCTACATTAATATATGGAGAATTCAGTGGAGGGTGGGGCCAATATTGTCCTGAAACTTTATACATAGTCTTAGTGATAATTAGATACTATCTGTGGCAAGCCCGCTGCATGCCAGTAACACAGCAAAGACATGTGAACCATGAAGTGTACAAGAACATAATCATTTCCTTGCAAAAATTAAGGGCTTTAGAGGCCAAGAAATTTAAAGAGGAGAAATTGAAGCTCTTACGGATAAACTGTGAAAAATGGGCCAAACCCCCTGAACAATTCTGGGTAGCACTGTGATATGTGTCTGTGATGAACTTATTGTCATAAAGAAAGAATGGATTTCCTTAAAGGTTAGAGGCCATCCTATATGGAATTTTTGTACATTGTATAAGCTATGAATGTTAAATAGCCATTGTATGTTTAAATGTGATTTATATGTATATTTTGTTTGTAGTTCTTTTCAAATAAAAATTCCTACTCTTTGAGAAGTGCCATGGGATCTTTAACATCCACCTGAACTACCACTAGAACAGGTAGATGGAACCTCAGTTTAACGTCTCATACAGAGATGGAGATAATTAAAACTAAATAAATAAATATCCTGAAGGGTTCAGCTTTATGAGCCTCAACAAATTAAATTCTGATTTATGCATGCAGCTGTTACGATAACAGGGTGTTTACATAGTCACACATTCAAAAAACAGCATTTTAATGTTGTAAACAGCTAATGTTAAAAAGTGGCATCAGCCAGGCTGCAACACAGTACCTTGCTGTATTACTGCAAAATGCTGCAGTACTGTATGTTGCAGGAACAGTATATAATTCAGTGGCAATTAAGCCCTTTTGTCATACAGTATTTTGTAACATGTCATTTACTGACAGATATTGCACAGCATCCTATATGGCTCCACTATATGTTATCGTAAGTGACAATGCTATTTTTTTCACAATACCTGTCAGTCAATTTGCATAAACAACACAAATACAGTAAGAGTCTTATTATCAAATCTCAGTGGCACTGCTGAACACTATAGCAATAATGGGAATGCTGCCTTTTGCATTTCCAGTACATTCTCACAGCAGCAGTGTCTTTCTAAAAGAGATGGCATAAGATATGTGGATAACCTAGTTGCACATACTGGAAGGGGTCAAAGTCAAGAAATGAGACAAGATAAGTAGTAGACTGTACTATGACCATTTTGAAGCTCCACCTCTGTAATAGAGACCCTTAGACCTTTAGAGGAAAGCCATGTGTATGCCTCCTGGTGGAGTATAGCATCTGGCTGAGCACAGCACAGAAAGGGTTAAAACCAATATCAATGAATATTATTAGGCATATACAAATGGGTACTGTTAAACCGTTTATGCCCTACTAGCCTCCCCATTGGTCTGAACATATGACTATACTGTATATGAATCTGATTGATTAATTCATTATGTTCATGTCTAAGGTCTGACTTGCTAGAGACTTGCTGAATACAAAATGACTTCTGTTTTGCTGTGAGGCATGCATCTGAGATCTCCATACAGACAGTGCAAGAAAAGTACAGCACAAAAAACACTTCTTATATATTTTAGGCATCATATTCTGTAATCTGGCTTATTAAAAGTAACTTTACCTGTAAGATTCTAGCCTGATGGTGCTATTAGCTTGAACCCAAAATACATGCCATATTTTAATAACAAGGACAGGATGTTCATGAATGTAAGAGACACAATAAAAGAACAAAAAATATAGGTAGGCATGCATACAGTAGATCCTAACATTCAGATTTAGGGTCCCCAAATTCAGGAATATTCAGATTTGTATCTGAATATGCCCTTGTGATTTCTGTAAGATCCATACCATACATGCACTCTTCCCTCTCCTCCTGTCATTATAAGAACTCCCATAATCCTTTAATCACCCCTGCCTCCTCATCTAGTTTGTTGTAATCCACATATTGAGGAGCACATTGTAATGTTCTTCCTATCCATTCTGCCTTCCCTCCCTTTGCATCAGCGTGGGGGTTGGGTGAAGTCCATTTTAAAAATAAATCATTTCCCCTTCATCTTCAGACAAGGATGCTCTGAAGGCCTGGAATGATTAAAACAACTAATGAATGGGTTGGGGGAGGTTTGAAGGCTGTGGATGGAGGAATGCCAACAAATAGTGTTTCCCAAATACCAGTCTGAATACTCAGGTATTTGATTTTCTGATCTGAATCAGAATGTTGTAATATTGGAATATTCAGGAAAGTACAGTAGCTGGTTTGCAATACAGCAGCTAAATACAGATGATACAGTACTATATATCATTGAAACCAGTGGGTCATGGTGATAAAAATAAATAATTACAATAACTCTGTATGACTGTAAAACAGAGTTGCATTTCAAAGAGATAAAAGAAAAATGTTATGTCTTTCTTTATCAGCTCAATCAGTGCATGTTAATGGCAGTGGCTTGATAAGTAGCATGCTTTTTTCTGGTGCTGAAAGATATAGTAAGAAGATTTTGTGTTTCAGTCCCATACCTGGATCATGTGCTAAAATCCTACTCTGAAAATACATTTAATCAGTTTGTGTATCCAATGTTTACAGCATTCTGGATAAAAATAATATAATTTTATTAAATCCACTTATTTTTGTGTTGAAGAGGTGAATCAATTTAATAATTTTTTTTGAAATTCAAGTTTATTGATTTTTCATCAACACAGGTCATGACATGGAGTCAATATATATACATAAATTAAATGTAATATATGGATATTGAAAATAATACCTTCAAAACATACATAAAAAATCCTGTAATACACTACTCCTTTTCAATAATACTGTTTATTGCTCAAGTGATAATACCATTGTTCACTACTGATAATTCTATCCTCGACTCTGAACAATTGTATTATCGCTAAAACTAAACAACGCAAGCTCAATACTGTCCCCCATGGTAGGCTTGTTGCTAAGATCCCAATGGTAACCTCCTTTACACATGAAGTGATGTTCCTGAAAGCGCAACTCCTGATTGGCCGTGGATTCTCTGTGGGCCGGCATAACATTTCAAAAAACATGGTGGCCGTCTCTCGCTTACCGAAAGAAAACCTTTGTTTTGTTTTTCTGCTGATCCTTTTTTTTTCTATCTTTCCCTGTTCCACAGAAGTATCTTTTGAATCCAACAAACAGGACTCAAAGGTATGAGACCCCAGCGAGTGAAGGAAAGAGCGAACAGGAGCGAGGGCGGGGGGGTGTTCATAGAAAGAAACAGTGAGTCCTTACTGCAGTGGGTGCCCAGCCACACAGCACACCATAAATAAAGAGCTGCACACAAAAAATAAAATTGGATCCATATTTTACAAAAAATTAAAAATAGGTTCCAGTTAATCACTCGACTGTAAATTCCATCTCGAGGTTCTGGGGATATGGGAACCTCTCAATGGAATTACAGTCTTGTAATTCACTGGAACCTGTCTATTATTCTACTTGTTATCCTGCATCCCATGCCAGACCCCCTTCCTAGCCCAACCCCTACCCCTACCTCTCCCCTGGCTTGTCAATCAAGAGAAAAATAAGGCAAGAGTAAAAAACAGGATGAACAGAATATATCATATAAAAACATCAGTACCATATGGAGCACTAAGTAGGAATCTGCCCATAGACTAAGGAGTAACTAATGGGGAAGTAATAGAGTTTGTAACGTATGCCTTGAATGTTATACTCCCTGACCATTATTATTGTTATTAGAACCCCCTGATTGGAGCAAATAAAGTGTGTGAAAACTTTCCCAAAGTCTCTTATATCACGGCAATGATCCCCAAAGGCTAGCTTTCATTTGCTCGACTCACAGGTTAAAGAGAAGCTCTGTCAACCACTCAAGGTATGATTTGGGCTGCCCATCCAACCAGAGATGTAGAACAAGTTTTTTTTACAGTTAAGGATAGGAGCACCATGTGATTCCTTCTGATCCACTCTGGTATCTGAGAGAAGACCCCAAACAAGCATATCTCAGGAGTAAACCATTCCTTGAGACCCAATAATGGGTCTGCCCTGTGTTTAATCTGATCCCACAGTATTTTGATCCCCAGACAGTCCCAAAAAATATGCGAGGTAGCCCTCCTGCAGCCAACATCTATTACATAAAGCATCAGATCTTCTCACTTTTAGAAGTTTGATGGGGTCCAGTACATGTTGTTTAATATTTGAAATTGAGTAAGTCTCAATCTGTCTTGCACAATGTATATGAAGGTGGCCCTCCAGAGAGTGTCCCATCTATTGGCAACACTCGGATAGTGGTCTGTCCAGCTCCTGGGGATGCTATTATGAGGATCCAGTGTCCTTTCTCTAAGAAGGCATACAAAATAGAAATTGCACGGGGTCTGCAACTGAAATATGTCAATACTTTAAAACAATCACTCATCTCAGGACCTATGTTCAGGTCCATCGGGAAATGAACTATCAGGTGACGCAACTGGAGAACTTTGAAAATCCAGGGCCTGTCCAATGTAAGTTCATCCTGAAGAGTACAGGAAGTTGCTGTCCCAGAACAGGAAGGGTGAGAGTTGTAAGGAGAGGAGAGGGTAAGCATACAGAGAAACAGGAGAGGGGACACAATATAAGACTTGATAGGAGTGGTGCAGTGCAATGGCTGTGGGGCAACAGTGTTCTGGGAGACATTCTGGAGGCTGTGATGCTGCCCTATTTGCAGGCACCTCTCTGGTCTGATGGAGAAGGTTGCCCATCTCCAGGCTGACCTGCCTAGGATTCGTGAAACCTCCTCCCCCACTCAGAGACCACCAGGGCCAATGCCACTACCTTAGAGGTTGCCAAGAAAGAGGAGAAGCTGACCAGGGTGGGCTGATGGAGGAAAGGGTGGGGAACAGAGTTGCATCCCTCCAGCTGTACCTCTCCACAATCATTCACTCTTCTGGTGGCTAGTGGTTCCTCTATGGAGGCACCTGCAGTGGAGACCAAGGAGGATGCTGGAAACCTTCTCAAAGGAGACCCACAGGAGGGTGGCATGGGACCCCACGGGGGAAGGAAGCAACTCCTGGTGGGGAACTCAATCATTGGGGTTAGAAATGGGGAGGAAGGGGAGAGGTAGGTAAGGTGCCTGCCTGGTGCCATGGCTTGGAGGGAGAGGAAACGAATCCTCAGGATTGTGGGAGCAGCTGCATGAGGGAGGGAGCTGGGTGCCATTGTCCACCTAGGGACACATGACCTGGAAAGGAATGGAATCAGAGCAGTGCAAGAGGAGTTTTTGGAGTTGGGGAGGGGCCTTAGACAAGTAGTGCATACGGAAACCTTCTCAGAGGTGTTGTCTGTCTATGGCAAGGGTGATGCTAGGGTACTCCCCACCAGAGAATTCAATAAATGGTTGAAAAACTGGTGTGGAGCTTAGGGTCTTGGCTTCATTGGGGAATGGGGGAGCCACCTGGAAGGATGCAGACCTGTACTGGTGCGATGGTCTGCATCTGTCCGGGGGGGGGGACCAGGATCCTAGGTGAGAGGTTTAAATGCTTCATTGGCAAGCATTTACACTAACCAAGGGGGGAGGCACTGAAAAGGAGCAGAAAAATCCCAGCCTCATCCCACAAAACTCGGTAATTAGTGAGGTAAACACCAAAGTAGAGAAGTCATTAGGGAGAATCACAGAGGTAAATGTAAAAAAAAGGCAAAGGCAGTAAGGACAGGAATGGAGCTAAAAGGGATAAGGCCATCAAAAAGTGGAGGGTGATGAGTACCAATGCCCATAGTCTGTGTAACTAGCTCCCTGAACTAGTGGCCTTGATGGAAGAGGGTTGCCTGGATATTGTGGCAGTCACAGAAGCATGGTACACAGAGAACCATGACTGGGATGTCAACATACCAGGATACACAATCTACAGGAGGGACAGGGAGTGTAAAAGAGGAGGAGTGAGCTCTATATGTAAAGGCAGGGATCAAAGCAACAGAACTAAAGAGTAAACAGGAGCGATGAGGCACTCTGTGTCACCCTGGAGACAGGAAATGGCACCACAATCCGCATGGGGGTTGCATACAGACCCTCATCTCAGGGGGAGGGAATGGACAAGGAAATGATAGAAGGCTTCCTTATAATGGCAGAAAAAGGGGAGATATTGTTGATGGGGGACCTGAATATGCCAGATGTTAACTGGAGCACCTTTGCTGCAGGCACATCCAAGAGCATGGTCATTCTTGATGCCCTACAAGGGGCATGCCTCAGACAGCTAGTATTGGAACTCACTGGGAGGAGCAGTCTTAGACCTGGTAGTCTCAAATGGGGATGGAGAAAGAATCTCAGATTTAGAAGTGGGCAGCCATCTGGGAACAAGCGACCACCAAACAGTGTGGTTCACGATGAACACAGCCAACAATCAAGCCATACAAAAGCAAGAATATTCACTTTAGGAGGGCTGACTTTGGGAAAATGAGAGAGTGCCTCAGAAAAGCACTAGCAAACAGGCAAGAAAGAGGGTGGAGGAACAATGGGGAGTAATCAAAACAGCCATCACAGAGGCAACAAGCCTTTCTGTAAAGCAAATCAACAAAACACAACTAAGGAAAAAACACTATGGTTCTTAAAAGAGGTGGCAGGGAAGGTTAAGAAGAAAAGGATAGCATTCAGGAAATATAAGGAAACATAGAAGGAGCAGGACAGAGAACTTTATCAGTTAAAGCAGAAAGAGGCTGGGAAGGCAGTCAGAATAGCAAAGGCCCAAACCGAGGAAAGGATAGTCAACTCTGTTAAGAAGGGGTATAAAGACCTTTTATAGGTACATTAGGGAGGAAGAAGACCCAAAGGAGGGATACTGAGGCTTAATAAAGGGAGGGAATGTGGATAGAGCATGACAGTGAAAAGCAGGGATACTGAATGAATATTTCTGCTCAGTATCCACAAAGAAAGAGGAGAGAGAGGTACCTAAACCAAACAAGAGAAACACTCTGAAGACAGTGGTCGATACCAGTCCATTTACAGAAGAAAGGGTTTGAAACAACTAATAAAATTGAAGGTGGACAAAGCAATGAGGCCTGATGGGATTCACCCAAGAATTCTAAAGGAACTAAGGGTAGAACTAGTGACACCACTGACTACTCTCTTTAACAAATCATGGAAGGATGGGGTGGTACCTGAGGACTGGAGGAGGGTGGATGTGATTCCTCTTCATAAAAGTGGGAGCAGGACAGAGGCAGGAAGCTGCATACCATTTAGTTTGACCTCAGTGGTAGGGAAAATGATGGAATCACTTCTGAAGGAAAGAATTGCTGAGTACCTAGAGGCCAGTGGGGCACAGGACCCAAGGCAGCATGGATTCACGATGGGAAGGTCATGTCAGACGACTTTAATAGATTTCTTTGACTGGGTGACCTAAGTACTAGAGCAGGGAAGGGCTGTGGACATGGCTTACCTAGATTTTAGCAAGGCATTTGATACAGTCCCACACAAAAGATTAATACTTAAGTTAGCCAGCATTGGAGTGTTTCCCAAGGTGGTAGCCTGGATAAAAAGTTGGCTAGACAACAGAGCGTAAAGGGTAGTAGTAAATGGAGTCCACAGTGAAGAAAGGAGGGTTACTAGTGGGGTACTGCAGGGTTCAATACTAGGACCTGTCCTTTTTAATGTCTTTATAAGTGACATTGCAGAAGAACTGGAAGGAAAATGTCTGTTTGCAGACGACACAAAGATCTGCAACAGGGTTGATACACAAGATGGAGTGGAAAGGTTGAGAAGGGACTTGGCAAGGTTGGAGGAATGGTCAGATATATGGAATCTCACATTCAATGCAAAGAAGTGCAGGTAATGCACCTGGGAGACAAAACCCAGGAAGAGTACACAATGGGGGTGAGATACTGACAACAGTAAAATGGAAAGGGATCTGGGGTAATTATATCAGATGACCTAAAGGTGGTCAAGCAATGTGAGAAGACATTAAGGAAGGCTGGGGGGATACTGGGGTGCATAGGGAGAGGCATCAATAGTGGAAAACAGGAAGTTGTTATCCCTCTGTACAGACAGTTGGTGAGACCCCATCTGGAGTACTGTGTGCAGTTCTGGAGACCCCATCTCAGCAAAGACATAGACAGAGTGGAGGCTGTCCAGAGGAGGGCAACCAAAATGGTGCAGGACTTGCACCAGAAGGCATATGAAGAAAGACTAAAGCAGCTTAATATGTATACCCTTGAGGAAAGAAGGGAGAGAGGGGACATGACAGAAACTTTCAAGTACCTCAAGGGAATCAACAAAGTCCAAGAGCGTAGCATATTTCAGAAAAAGAGACTGCAAGAACAAGGGGGCACAATTTGAAGATAGAGGGGGGACGGCTCAGAGGTAATATGAGGAAGTATTTTTTCACAGAGAGGGTTTTGGATGCATGGAACAGCCTCCTGAGGAGGTCGTGGAGTCAAGAACAGTGGGGGAATTCAAGAATGCATAGGACAGACATAAGGCAGTCCTAGTGGGGGTAGGAGGAAGTAAGCTGTTGGTTAACTAGGATCTGCAGCTTATCTGTTAGGTAGGAAAATGGGCAGACTAGGTGGGCCAAGTGGTCCTTATCTGCCATCACATTCTATGTTTCTATTCATAATCTCTCTTGAATCCAGACACTTCCACGCTGGAAGAAAGTCCAAAACCTTATAGTCTCCTAGGTGGGGGTAACCACTCTGGAGGAATACAATGGCCCCCCAATTGTCAGATTGGGGTTTTCAGTCACTGGCTGTCTGAGGTCTCTGGTGTGTTTTTAGTGCAAGAAGGCACACAGTTGGGTGTGTATCTTCAATGAAAGGGCAATTGGGGAGCTAACCAGGTAGACTGGGAGGGCCTTAGCTGCCATATGTAATATGAGTTCTGGGGAAATTT
Source organism: Neoceratodus forsteri (assembly GCA_016271365.2). Classification (NCBI taxonomy): domain Eukaryota; kingdom Metazoa; phylum Chordata; order Ceratodontiformes; family Ceratodontidae; genus Neoceratodus; species Neoceratodus forsteri. The sequence continues at coordinate 845,681,721 of CM028135.1, read as the reverse complement.
TGTCATCCGCTAACATCTTTCTGTCTAGTTTGAGCCACTCAGGGACATAGGGGTGAAGGGCCTGCTCTTCTTGAGGGGTGAGCCATCTCAGATATTTAGTCACCTGGCTGGCCCAGAAGTACAGATTAAAGTGAGGGAGCATCAGACCTCCAATAGATGTGGAGGCTGCCATTTTTCTGTAAGCCCACCTAGGCCATTTCCCAAGCCAAATAAAAGAAGAGATAATAGCATGTACCTTCCTGAACCAGGCAACAGGGACCCATGAGTTCAACATACTTAGAGGATAGAACAGTCTGGGTAACACATTCATTTTAATTATAATTGATTCTCCCCCAAAGCGAGATTGGAAGGGATTGCCATCTCTGCAAATCTTGCTGAATGGTAAGGAGGAGGGGCTCTATATTTAATTTCCTCATCATTGTCTCTGTTCTAGCCAGAAGTAATCCCAGATATTTAAGGAGTTGGGGACTCTACTGTACTTCCAGAGGTTCCATTGCCCTTCTAGTAAGCCTATGATTGAGTGGAAAAACTGTGGTCTTCCCTTAGTTTTTTTTTATATTTCTATTTATTCCTCCTCATCCCTTCCAGAGCTCACCCCATCAGGAGTCGCCAATGAAGCCCATCCCTGCCAACATCCTACCTGTCAGCCCAGGTTCCTCTATCCAGCAGCAGATCACTCCTCTGGGTGGGGCCAGGGCATGGCAGGACACCCAAATCTTGAAGTTTTGTGAAGTCCCCTGGACTGCAGGCAGACTTTGCACATCGGGACCACACTGTGCTCTGTCTCCCCAGCTCTGGAGGAGTTTTCCCTGTTCTGTGAGGATGTTGCATGCCTTGATGTCAAGGCACATGTGCTGACATCTGCAACCTCCTCCACCTCGATGGTGCAGCCCCTAGAGGTGATTGGTCCACAGGCCTCCACTCGTGACCAATCAGACCCCTGAGGTGCTGACGTGCTGTCGTGTCCCCAGCCTCCATCATGGGTTACCGCTCACCAGGTTGGATCTCCACACTCCTCCAGAGAAGGCGAGCTGTCATCAGATGCTCAGCCTTTCTCCCCCCGGCCAACCCATAGCAGCCTGAGTCCACTCTCGAACCTGGGTCACCGGGCGTGGTGAAGAGTGGCATCCAGCGCCTCAACCTCAGCACCACTGGGTTGGTGGTCTTCCTAGGTTGGCCTTTATAATTGGAGACTGCTCTATATTCCGATAATATAGAGAAGACTACCAGAAGAGTCTGGTCAGGATATAAAAGGCAGAGGAGGTCATTATCGGCATAGGCTGACAATTTAAACTCCTGAATATTGACCTAGATTCCTCTCACCTCACCGTATTCTCTTATCCTGGTCAAGAGAGGTTCCAGGTAGATATTGAACAAAGGTGGGGAGAGAGGGCATCCCTGTCTGGTACCAGAGAATAGGGGAAAAAGGTCTGAAAATACCCAGTTACAGTAAATATGAGCATGGGGATGTTGATACATGGGAGTAGATCCCTTGGATAAATGTCTGTGGGAAACCAAATTGGCTCATATTTAAAAATAGAAAATGCCAATTGACTCTATCGAATGCCTTCTCTGCATCCAGGGTGAGCTGGGATCTCAGAATCCCTGGATGCAGAGAAGATGTGCATGAGTTTGTAGAAATGATCAGTCGAGTGTCTGCCCTCTATAAACCCAACCTGTTCAGGATGGATTATGTGGGGTAGTACTCATTTTAATCTATTGGCAAGGACCTTAGTCAATATTTTAATATCACAATTCAGTAAAGAAAAGGGTCTATAACTATTGACGTTTTCTGGGTCCTTGCCATGCTTTGGTATTACAATAATTAATGCCTCCTGCAGAGAATGATCCAGAGGATTGGAATTCAGTATCCACTCAAATAGTCACTTCAGCCAGGGAATTAGAGGGGTAGAAAGAGCTTTATAAAATTTGGGGGAAAAAAGCCATCAGGCTCAGGGGCTTTGTTGGAGACTAGGAAGTAATAGCTGCTTGAATCTCGGAGTCCAAGATAGGAGTGGTCACAAATTGCTGCTGCTCCAGAGTAAGGAAGGAAGGGGGATGGCATCAAGATATTCTTGGACTATCTCATTTGCCAGGGGATTGGCCATGGGTCCTTATAATTCTCTGTAATAATTTGCGAATTCCTCTGTTATGTCTTTAGGAGAAAGATACAGGGACCCATTAACTTGGGATCTAATATTTTGAACTAACCTGGATTGTTCTACCTTCTTAAGGGAAGGGAATTGAAGGGAACATTGTTTAACCAGGAGTAGCACACTAAGCCAAAGCTTGTTTCCAGATGTGACCTGGGAGCACAAGGAAGTTAATTGACTTGCTCAGAATCACACAGTATGCACCTCGGCGGCTGTGGGTTTAAAACCCAGGTCTCCAGATCTGCAGTTCAGAGCCTTAACCCACTGCACTATATTGCCTCCTAAAGTCATAAAGCAAGGAGGTGCCCTGCTTTTTCCCCTTGATCAATATATTTTGTACCTATTTTTAGTATTGCATGCTCTGCCTTCCCATGCAGGAGGTGGGAATACTCATTCTGGAGCCCTATTAAGGCCAAATACTGTGCTTCCATGGTACTGGGGGATAACAAAGCATCTAGACTCCGAATCCTTGACAATAGGGACAGTGCCTTTTGGTCTCTTAGCCTCTTTCACAAAGAGGCTAATCTGATTAAAACCCCTATGAAGATCACATTTTAATGCACCCCATTCTAAGTCAGCTCACTCAGTGGAATTTAAATTCATACTTGTGTAGTCCTAAATTTCCTGAATTATCTGGTTTACTATTTCCTCATCTTTAAGCAATTGGTTGTTAAGTTTCCACATGGATTCCTTGGGGGTATCTGCAGGAAGAGACAGGGAACAGGCCACTGTGGAGTGGTTGGATATCACTCTGGGGTCAATTGTGGAATCTGTAAGGCCCTCAACAATGAATGGCTTATCAGGAAATAATCAATCCATGACATGGTGCCGTGAACCTACAGACATGAAAGTGAATTCCTTTAGGTTGGGGTGCAGGAGACGCCACGGGTCACATAGTCCCAAATGATCATTCAAGTCCCTAAGAGGCCTTTGAGATGGAGAGAGGCTCTTCTTTTTACATCTGACTTATCCAAGTCAGTGTAAAGGGAAGGTTCCAATCACCCCAAAATTATCGGTATGCTGGTGAAAGGTGCCAAACCATAAGAAGGTCAGTGAAAAACTAGGCGTATCAGCATTTGGACTTCAAATACTACCTAAAATTAAAATCTTCCTGTCCAGTACTCCTTTCACAAGTATATACTTTCCCTCAGGGTCCCCTAGAACTTGTTCAGTAAGAAATGATAAGCCCTGAGCCACTAAGGTGGCCACCCCCCTGAGACTGGGTGTTGTTCCTAGCATGAAAAACTTGCCCCACATACTGCTTTCTAAGTAAGGTCCCTTCAGCTTCTGGCAAGTGCATTTCTTGGAGGAAGGTAATATCCCTTTCAGTAATTTCACATGTATAAAGACTTGATACCTTTTGTTTTGTTTCTCACCCCACGAACATTACATGAAAGAAATCTGTTAGCACTGAGCATTTCACTCTTCTATGAAATAAATTTGTCAGAAACATTATCATCAGATAAATCACACACAGAAAGTGTATTCCCCTGCAAGCCAGTCCCCTCCTCCCCTCCTTCAACAGAACCCAATACACAATACCCCAATAACAAGAATGAAGCCTCTTCCTCCTTCCTGCACATTACAGTACATAAAGCACTTTCCCATAATTAACCAACCTTCACTCCCCCACTGCCCCCTCCCAAAACATCTTGCAACCAAACTAATCAGACCTCTGTGCAGATATATAAAATAAAATGTAAGGGGGATTCCCCTCAGCTCTCCCAACTGAAGAGCCTACACAACTAGCCTCCCAGCTGAAGTTAAAGTGTGCCTCAACTTATAAAACAACTAACTGTATGTAACCAAGAGTGGCACGTGCTGGAAAGTCCCAAAGTCTGAACAGAGCTGACCCTTTTCTAAGAAAAGAAAAAAGCCCACAAGACCATCAAGGCGGTTTCAGGAGAAGTGTTTTCATAAAGTAAGAGTTCTGAGGATCCAGCAATGAAACAAGTTTTGCATACTGAACAGGTCTAACAATCCTAATTAACATTCATAATTCTGGCACTCTCTGGGCCAAGGACAAGCGTTCGCCCATGGAGTGTAGTCCAGCTGAGCAAGCACTCTCGAGCTACATGGAACAGTCAAATCAACATTCTGGTTAGTCTTAGTGCAGGCCTTACCTTCCCAAGAAGTCTGATTGTCCAGTTTACCACTGGAGAGCCCATATGTGGAGAAAGAGTTAGGTACTTGATGCTCTACAGCTGCTTCGTTAGCCTGGGTGTACTGCTGCAAACCACTATCGGGGGATGTCCTCACATCCTTCAACCAGCATGCTAAGTAACATCAAGGCAGCATCAAATCAATAAGTCCCAGTCCACTGAAAGAAATGCATGAATCCCTATAGCTGAATCCACTGGATCTTCAGCAGTCCTTAAATAACTTGGGAATGATTCCTTCAAAGAATCTTCTGCTGTTTTGAGTCTTCAAAAGACAGCCAGGCCCGGCAACCAAAATGTGAAATTGAACAGGATATTCCATGCAGAACTTAATGCCAGTCACTATGAGTTTGGTTATGATGGTATGGTAGGAGGATCATTTTTGTCTGACAAACAGAGGAAGGACTTGGGTCACTAGAAGTAGGTTCCCTTCCCACCAGACTTCTTTTAATTCCTTCACCTTTACAAGGACATGTTACCACTCTTGGTAATGCAGAAATTTAAAAATAAAAGTCCTTGGAGTAGCCCCATGGGAAGCATGGGCCATAGTGCCCTATGGGCACGCTCAAGCATATAACCTGAGCCTAAGGGTGATGGGCTAGCTAACTTAGTTAGGAATTTTTGTACAAATACCACTGGATGGTCTCCTCCTTCTTCCTTCTCATGGAGCCCAATCAGAATTAAGTTGTTTCAGTGACCCCTTCCTTCAAGGTCCTCAACCTTCGCCTCCAATTTAGCAATCCAACTCCTCATGACTTCCATTGTCACGTCAAATGCTACGATTCTCTTCTCCGCTGATGTGATCCTGGCTTCATTGTCTCTGGTGCGCCATGTCAGATCTTCCAAGGCTCCAGACAATCTTTGAAAATCTGTAGCCAGCAAGTGTAGCTCTTCCTTGAAAGGACAAATCTCCTCTGAAAAGAGCTCCAGTGTTAGTGGGGTTTGCTGCTGATGCCCCACAGCCTGCAATTGAGCAAAGTTAGCCTGGGCCTTTGGCTTCTTGCTCACTTTCTCTGGGGTACATGGCGGCATGTGGTGTGGTAGCACAGGTCGCATTTCAACCTTCATTTTCCATCTCAGGTGCCAAAACTGAACCCAGAGAGTTCTTGCAGTTACCTGTTGTTGCACAAATGCACCGCAGTGAGTTATATGAGTGTAAGTTAGTTTTATTTACATTTTAAGAGAGGGCAAGCAGGAGCACATGGAGAAAGGCACTATTGGGTCAGCTGCATCACGTGATCCCGAATCAGTTTTACTTAAATGGCCAATTGACTCTTGTTCTGAGGCCATTTTGTTGTGTGTCTTACATTTTATTTTTATTTGTATTTTCTGTAAGTACAGTAGCTTATATTCCTTTGGAAATATTCTGCAAAGGTGTGAAAATACATCAGTCCAGAGACTTTCATTCTAAAAGTATTGTTCTATGTTAGAATTCAGTCCACAAAATTAGGACATTATTAAAACTTTATTATACCACAGAATTCTTTATAAAAGATAGCTACTGTATGCAGTGAAATAAATTGACTAACAATAGATTAACTGATAATCAGTAATGACTAATTGGGTGTCACATTGGGAGAAGATTTTGCAAATGTTAAGATATGTATCCTCCGTGAAGGGACATAAGCTTTATACTGTATGTTTTCTGACATGTACAATGGGTCAAATTGTGAAAAGTTGACCTTGTCAGTTGAAGATTAAGTCTAAAGGGAATCATCAATCCTAAATTATAGTATATGTCAGCAGTTCTTTTCTTACTGAGGTACCGTACAGATATCATTTTCAGCATGCATGTTCACATCTAGATCTGAGTTTGTTTCTCATGGCATACTTTCAGTAGGCAGATTCAATAATTGAATATCCTCTTACCTTGACCTTAAGGTACACGATATTAAAGTATTGTAACATCTGAACCAGAAAATCATTCTTGGAATTCTGCTATACTTGACATTTTGAAAGCAATTGAATTATTTTGACCTCTGTGCAATGCTTACACCTTGAAGGGCTTTTGCTATTAGTTGGCACATTATCTACCGTAAGTCCAGTTTTCTCTTTGACTACTTGGATTGATAAACTGGAAAATATTGTTCTACTAAGATCATGATTTACCCAAAACACTCAATCTCAGAATTAGATTACTTTTGTCAGCTCTGTGTCATCACAGGGTTGCTTTAATACCTTTGGACACATTACTAAAATTCAGTAGTTTTAGTAAAAAGGAAAATGCAGACTGCTTGATGGCTTAATGCTAAGTATTGCAGGTTACTATGTTGATTGACTGGAGTAAAATCCTGTGCCTGGACAGTAAATTAACAGACAGTATAGGAAGGGCTGTGTCTGTCTTAGATGCATTTTGCCTCAGTGAGTTTGTTTTGTTTTTATGTTGTAACATGGCTGCCCCTTTCTTGTCCTGATATAGGGAGTCATGTGGGCAGGAATACACATCTCTAGATAACAGGTTGAAAACATACCCTCTGAAGCAAGATAATAATATAGGACGCACAATTACACATCCAGTCATGCAATGGTGAATGCCAGTCCAAATCTGGTGGGTGGCTTAGACTTAGTCCCCTTCTGAAAAGCCAAAAAGGTCTCCTGTTGGGTGTGCCCCAGAGTAATGGAATATGGAGGGGTGGCAAATAAATGAAAACAACAGTGGAGTTCAGGTGAACAACACCACTGTTCTTTCTTGCTCTGCACATTTCTGGTATTTACAACTCTATGTCCCCTGCCTCTGCCCCTGCTCTCTGGTTGGGACAGTGTTAACCAGCTGTACTTCAAACTAGTTAGCCTACCCTAAATTGTGCATGTCTTTAATTGTATATGAGGGGACTGAGAGTGGGTATCCGTGGGTCAATCAGCAGTAACCACTTCAGAAGGCATTAGATCCAGAACAGGACTTGTGGAAGGTTAAATGAGAGCCTGGTCCACTTGGTAAGAATAGAAAAAAAATTAAAAAGAACTGAAACTTAAACCTTTATGTGGGGTGGGGTTTCAACCACTCTATATGTATATATTCACTGTAATTTGTGCGAAAGACCTATGTTGTATATTATGCACAACACATAGTTTAGTTATGTACAACACATAGTTTAGCTTATGGAGGTGTTTATAGCTGGAGGAAAAGCACTTAATATGTCACTGAGGATTAACAACATGTTCAGTTAACTCTTTTGCTTAGGGGTAAGAAGCAGTTGGGGGAATGGGAAGATTGCTTCTAAACTGAATGATCTGCCTACATTAATTTCTGCAGGTTTTGAATCTTCTTCATGAAACATACCTTACTTTAATAAGTAAATCACAGGTGCTCTGATATTTGGCTAATCAACAAAATGGAATTATGCTCCATTTTTTATTATATAAGATACTCATTGGTCACAACAGTTCCTTTGGCTGGACTGTGCAGTGGTAACACACTAACTGCTATGTAGGAGATGTACTGTGGGGTTTTGAAAAGAATCAGAGACTGGTGGAACTTGAACAGCAATGTGGGGAAGATGTGCCTGACCTCCTCAAAGAGGAACCATCATGACTACCCAGAAGTTGATTACCCCTTGCTAGTCAACCCAAGGAGTAACATGTTTACTGGGTGCAAAAGCAATTACTTGGATCATCTTCCTATACAGAGGACAGTGGGACCCTAGTGGGGGCAAAGATATGGCAAGAATGATTAAAATTCACAAAAATGCCACCAACAATTTAATCTGGTTCAATTTCAGCTGGTTTGCATCTGTATTCCCCCACCACGTGTGAGGCTTAAAGTAGACAATATTGTCTAGTCCTTTCCTGGCCAACAAAAACTAAATAAAATTTAATTTGACTCCCTTGACAGGAAGAGGTAGAGTTAAAGCCTTAGTTGAATGTCACATGGACTGAAGGCAACTGTGGAGACATGGCTTGGATATTGAAATGTGGCAGGTGACAAAAACAGAATTAAAACTATTAAACAACTTTTTCTTGAGTTGTTCAGTAATTTTCTGAACTGCTATGACATATAGCTAATATTTCATGGGCAGATATACACAATGAAGCTTTGTTTCCATCGAGGTAGAGATAACATCATATGGACCTTGACAATGAAGTTAGAGAGGTCCATGATGTCATCAGAACACCAAGAAGGACATAATAGCTGAGTTGGGCATGGTTGCCATGTTTTTTTTTATAGTATATGGTTTTAAAGTTTAAATTATAGCTGCATGACAGTGCAACTATAGTTAGGGTTATTTCAAGCAGTTAATGTTAAAGGCCAATTTTTCCAGGGTAATAACTTTGTGCAGATTCAAAAGATCTTGACATTTTACATGCATCTTCTGAAGTGATATGTCTATTGATATGCCAAATTTAGTTTGAATCCCTTCTATGGTTTCTGAGATACAGAGTGTTGAAAAATAAGATATTTGTTATGTTTTTTTGCTGTTTTTTTGTCAGCCTGTATCTCAAAAATGGCTGTAGCTACAGCACTGAAATCTTCAGTGTAGAACACTATGGCATCACAGATGTGTCTTTTGAAGGCTTGGTGAAAATATATTACTCCATTCCAAAGTTATGAACTGTTCTTTTTCCCTTTACTTCCTATGGGAAAAAAATACCATATATACTCACATATAAGCCCAAATTTTTGTACCAAGTCAGCATTTCAATTTACATAGATACATAGACAGTGTCGGCAGATAAGGGCCTATGGCCCACCCAGTTTGCCCATTTGAGCTTGTAAGTTCAGTTTATGTTTTCCTAGAAGTCTGTTGCCCCTTACCCTTGACCTCCAGAATTCCTTTATGTCTATCCCATGCATTCTTAAATCCTGTGATTGTTTCAGCCCCCACCACTTCCTCTGGCAGGGTGTTCCACTTGTCCACCACCCATTCTGTGAAGAAATTCTTCCTCACGTTTCCTCTGAATCATCCTCCCTCCAACTTCATCCCATGCCCTCTAGTCCTGGAACATCTTTTTCACTTAAAAATAGTGTATTCCTGCACCCTGTTCCTCCCTGTACGATACTTGTATGTCTCTATCATATCCCCTCTCTCCCTCTTCTCCTCCAGGGAGTACATATTCAGTTCCTTCAACCTGTCCTCATAGGACTTGTGATACAATCCATGTACCACCAATTTAGGGAGTTTTGCTTATATGTGGGTCAGTCATTATGGCACAGTAATATTAAGGTCAGGCACCATGGGTCAGCATAGCCAGTTAGGAGAGGAGTCTTTTTAAAAAAGAAATAGGAAAGGGAATGGATACCAGGTGGAATAGATACCAGGAGGACTGGCAGTGAATGGCAGTCCATAGTGCCCCAACAACAGAGCTGATCAAAAAAAAGAGAGAGAGAGAGAGAAGGGAATGGAAAGGGAATGGAAAGAGGATTAGGCATAGAAGGTAACAAATTGTTCAGCAGGAGTAAGTAACAGAGTGGGGCAGTAGCTGGGATATTCCAGGTGCCTGCCAGCATTACAAACCATGAGGGGCTTTGGCATTTGACATCACCAGGAAGCCACCTGGATGAAGGGAAACACAGTGGAGAGGGAACATGAGGCAGAGAGGGAGGGGGTTGGTAAAAAGAGAACAGGGTTGGTGGGTTCGTGACTGGTGGTAAACAAAACTAAAACAAAATGAGCCTAGACACCACACCAAGACACCACACTTACTGAAACAACACTCCCTTGACTGAGCTTGATGTAGATATTCAGTTGTAAAAGTTGACATCAGCTTATACGCGGGTTATTGCATTTTTTTGTGAAATCAATGCAGCATTTTGGGGGGTTGGCTTATGTGCAGGTCAGCTTACATGTGAGTATAAATGGTAGATGTCCTTGGAGGCATAGAACTCTAGTTGGATGCAGAATTCTGCATCAGCATAGGATTCTAGTTCAATGCAGAATCCTGCATTGGCATAGGATTCTAGTTTGATGCAGAATCCTGCAGCGAACTGCCATGTTGGATTCAGAATGATGATGGTTATTTTGCTCTTATATTGTCTCTTGATTGTAATATTGTCTCTTGAATTGTCTTGCCAGATGTTATTGTACACTGTACGCTATATGTATTTTCCCATAACCTCTACCTCCAGAATGCATCTGAATCGAGCAGTAGCCTGCTCAGCATGCCTTCTTGGTAAAATTCTTAAATAAACAAGCAAATAAATAAGAAAAAAAGAATCCTGCATTGAAGTGGCATTTTACAACGCAGAGTCCTGCATCAAACTGCCATGTTGCGATGCAGAATCCTTCACCGAACTGTCATTTTTCCAGGCATACCACTTTGTAGTTACTGTTTCCTGACACTGGGGTGCCCAATCCCTGTGTTGGCATTTCTTTAACCCTCCACTACTGTTATGCACTGGGGAGACCACCCCCAATGCACTGAAAGCATTAACGTTTGGATGACTTTCTGTTATTTCTGACACTGGGATGCCTCCCACCACCCCACAGCCCATTCTTATTATTCTTTTCTGACATCAGGGTGCCCAATCCCCATATCAGGATTTATTTCTCCCTCTATTACTGTGGCACACTGGGAAGACCACCTCCAGTGTGCCAAAAACCTTTACTTGTTTCCAGTGTTGTTTCTGAAACTGGGAAGCCCACAACAGGTATTGAATGCCCCCTCTGCCAATTCTAATATTAATAGTGTTCACAGACATCAGGGTGCCCAATACCTGTGTCGACATTATGACCCCCCCAGAACTATGGGACACTGGGGAGCCCACTTCCAGTGTCCAAAAATAAAGTTATCCCTGCTGTAAAAAAAAAGAAAACTGTCCCCATCTTTTTTTTATTTTAGAAAAAAGAAAATGGTCCCTCATCATCTCCCCTGTGCCCTCCCCCATTCCGACCCTCCCACTGAGCACCAACCTCTCCACACCTCTCTCACCCTATACTTACCTCTGGAGGTCGGGGGCTATCATCTTCTCTGGACTGTGACACATCCGCACTCTTCAAAGCCCAACCGCAAACTGAGGAATCAAGGTAGGCTTGTATTATGGCTCTCAATGGAGTTTTCAACTTATGTTGATGTCTAAGCCATTTTTAGGAATTTCTACACCAAATTTTCAACACAGGATTGTGGGACTCCATCTCATAAACACCATCACTGCCATTTTGTTTTTCAGTCCTGAAAGGTGATTTTGCTGTCACAATGTGAAATCTCCTTTCTGGACTGATTAACGAAATGACAGTGCCAGCGTTTATGGGGGGAGGTCCCAAAAAGCCCATTTTGAAAATATGATGCAAAAATTCCCCAAAATGACTTTGTTATCAGTGTGCATTGCACAGTTTATATGCATTTTCGTAACTTAACCAATTTTCAATATTTACCCTCCAGATTTTCAACAATGTGATTTTTTCACACCTCCTCATGAACAATGCAGCTGTCATTTTTCACATCCTGCCTAAAATGTGTTTTCACAGCTGTGGTGCAGAATGGTGAATTCGCTGTGTGAAATCAACTTTTGGGATATACTAACAAAATTACAGTGCCACTGTTCATTAGGTGGGGTCCCAAAAAGGCCATTTTGAAAATGTGGTGCAACAATTCCCAAAAATGACTGTGTTATAATACACTCCCAAATGGCTGGTTTTATGGAAGTTTTGTCATAGATATGTATCTCAGGATAGATTACGGCTTATGCAATATCATATTATGCACAATATGTATTACACCCCAGTAAAGTTGATGAAATGGGGCCTTATAGGGTCAGGGACTTGTACCAGAGGATGTCAGGAAGATGGTACACTTCTTCACATTTTTTGGCCGTGCCCCAAGATAAGGCCATTGTGGGTGGCTATCCAGACTAACTTAGATCCTATTCTGGGTTTGCATGATTGCTTCACCCCAGACATCTGTTTGTTGGGAGATTTGTCCTCTATCAAAGTTAAAATCTGGAGATTTCACATTTCCATGATTGTATTATCCATTAAAAAAATTGTACTTAGGCATTGGAAGGATGTGGTTAGTCCAACATATCAGGAATGGATCAATGGAATTCTGGCTAACCTTCACACAGAGAAAGCTATAGCGAGCCTCCATAATAAGTTGCAGAGATACAAGAGTATTTGGGATCCCTTCACACCTAATCATGATTAGTATGGATAAATGAGTCATTGTAATAGTGAACTTTAATTTATTCTAGCACACTGTAATGCTTTTATACTACAACATGAATTCGTACTGCTGTATGGGGCAGGGAAAGGGGATGGGGCAGATCATGTATCATTCTGTACATATGCAGTATACGTTGTAATTCTCTGTCCCCTGTATTGTGGAAAATCTGTTAATAAAGTTGGAATTGAAAAAAAACTGTGTTATGAGTATGCATTCGCAGTTTCTATACATATTCATAATTTCTCATATTTTCACTCCAGATTTTCAGCATTAGGATTTTTTCACACCGCATCATGAACAATGCACCTATCATTTCTCACATCCTGCCCAAAATGTCTTTACATAGCAGTGGTGCGAAATGGCACAGTTGCTGCTCAAAATTACCTTTTGGGACTGAGTAACGAAATGAAAAGTGTCAGTGTTCATGAAGTGGGGTCCCAAAAAGTCTGTTTTGAAAATTTGTAGCAAAAATACAAAAAAAAACCTCCCACAAAACTGGGATACTATTATACCATTTCAAAAAGTAAAGAAATGAATTAACAAAAACTTTGTTTAAAACAAAGTTAGGGTTCTAGATATAGGTCTTCAACCAAAGTGATAGAGGTCAGAAAATTGGATGTTAAGGTTTACAACTGTTATACCCCTTCCCACTAAAGCCTACCATTGTTACTGCACCCCCACCCTCCACACACAAACAAGTGTCAGGGTGTGCTTTAGGGTCATGGGCCCCACCTCACCCAACCCTACCATCTCAACACTACTCCCACCCTCCACACACCAGCAAGTGTCAGGGTGTACCTTAGGGTTATGAACCCTAATGCTCACCCCATCCCATCTGTAAGGAACCTGACATGGTACATTATTGGAGAATGGGGTGAGCATTAGGATCCATAACCCTAAGGCACACCCCAACACTTGCTGGTGTGTGGAGGGTGGGTGTGGTGTTGCAATGGTAAGGTTGGGTTGGGTGGGGTCCATGACCCTAAAGCACATCCTGACACTTGTTTGTGTGTGAAGGGTGGGGGTTGCAGTTACAATGGTAAGGTTTGGTGGGGGAGGGGTATAACAGTTGTAAACCCTAACATCCAATTTTCTGACCTGTATCACTTTGGTTGAAGACCTATGTCTAGAACCCTAACTTTGTTTTAAACAAAGTTTTTGTTAATTAATACAGTAGTAAGTGGGACCTATCCACTCCCTTCTCATCTAATTTTCATCACTTACAGTAACTCTATTAAAGCTAAAATATTACATTATTATGTTGATGGGGAGGAGCTTACCATGAAATAACCATACATAGCAATTTTTTGTGACCTTTGCACTGTGCACAAGAACTTGGCATGACCATTGAACTGTGCCCAACTTTCGCCTATGTACAACATGGATTTTAGGTGTTTGGAAATCCATACCCAACAACACTTAACCATATATGATATATTAATTGTTTGTTGGTCTTCTAAAAGGTATCACCAACATTTGTGTTTCTTTGACAACTAGAAAATGAATACTAATTTGGGGGTTTCATCACCAGACTCAGATCTGTTCTTCATCACAATGGCCAAGAAGCTGGCAGGGAGTTGTAAGTATTCTTCAACATTCATCATGGAGGAAGACTTTTCTTCTTCAAATTTTTGGCACCATCCCGCTCCACTCAGCTGATTGGCCTATGCTTCCCAGCTCAGCCATCAACTGGCTGCACTTCTAAGCCTGCCAATCTCTCCTTCAGTTTTCCATAGTTAGACCTGTTAGAATAATTAAGGAAATTAATTTTAACTGCTCGACCTTCAACCAATTACAGTAGATACTTGCTTAACTTTGCTTAAATCTGCTTAATTTTGCACTGTATGCTGTAGGCTGCTACTTTATTAGTCATTCATAGCACTAGGAAAATTAAGTGAAACTGTTTGATTTTTAATGTGTTTCTTCTAGTCTCCTTGCTCTATCTCTAGCCTCCTCACTCTATTTTCTTTTTCTTCCCCCAAGATCTCAGCTTTACTGCTTACTCCCTTCCCCTCCCATTCTCTCCCTCGCTAGCTGTTTGTCTCACTGGGCATCACACCCACCGATTCAGAAAATAAGTGCCTCTTTTGTCCCTCTGCTTTGTCTCCACTGTCTGTCTCCCCCAACTTACCCCTCACTGCTTGCAACTGAGCCATTTAAGCTAACTGATATCTCCCCTTCCCACCTTGCAGCCAAAGCCCCTGATCAAGCATCATCTCCTTCGTGGTGCAACTTTCCAAGCTGCCACAGCTGCTCTCTAGAGACTGCATGTCTGCTCTCCTGGACCCAGCCAAAACCCCGCTGGTGCTACGTGCTGGCTCCCCACCCTCCTCTGACCACTCCACCCTTTGCAGGCTTCCTTATATAGGCACCGCGAAGGGGTATTACACTTTTGTTCATATTTGTGCACTACACTTCCATGCACTTTCAAGCCACAGTCTCCTCAGTCCTTCATCTGAAGCTTATACCATGCCACCTCTAGAGGGCCTCATTCTCCACTCAAGCCAATCTTAACTGCATCCCATTACCTTTTCTAATTTATCACACTATTTCCTGTTCCTATTCCAAATTATAGGATATACCTCTTGTCTCCCTACCCAACATTTCCATTTCTTCCTCTCGCCACTCTATCCTGTGCAGCCCTCAAACAAGTCAACCTAGATTTTTTCCCCAAGTCTAACTCCTACAATGGTTTCTAGCCATGCATCCTGCCCCCTTTCTCCTACTTCTGGCCTCCTTCTCCTTAATTCTTTCCACTGTCCCCCATCTCTGCTCTGGCTGCACCTTCCCCTCTCATTCTCCTACCTCTTATTTATCCTTCAGGTTAAGTCACCCCCTACTGTCCCACTCACTTTCTCCACACTCTCCACCCTTGCCCCCATTTTATGCCATCTCACCTGACTTTCTGCCACCTCAATTACCCTATGGCATTACCCTTATTCATTGCTCAGCAATAGATGGCCTTCCCTCATCTCTTTAAAGGGCAGAAACTCCTGCCACCTTCTCTATGCTTCTTCTCATCCTGCTGCTCTCCAGAGATATTGAACAAAACCCTAGCCTATCAAGGCTGAAACAACTGCCCTCCCACCTCAAAGGCCTAAATGTAATGTACATAAATATCCAAAGTCTCCTGCTTGAACTGAACCTTCTAAACTGCTATCTAATCCAAAACTCCCCTGTTATTTTATGCCTCTCAGAAACATGGCTATCTGCCAAAACACCTGACACATCCCTCACCATCCCCAGCTACTCTGTCATCTGGCAAGAGAGGGGGCAGTGTCGCTATGCTCATTAGGCATTCCCTCTCATGCACCATAATAAGAAAAGAGTCATGTCCAGGATCACATGAACTGATACTTGCCAATTTCTCCTTTTCCTACTTCCTCCCCTCCTTCATTGGGAATAGTCTATCTCTCCCCTCAGCTTGGACACATTGCACTTGTAGAATACATCGCTACCCTCCAATCCCTAGTGAGCTCTGGTGAGCTATTGCTCATGGGTGATTACAATCTCAATTGGCTCTCCTCCTACTCATGCTACTTGCAAGATCTTCTTCGACCTTACCGCCCTCTTCACCCACTCCGCTCCACTGATGAGGGATTGCTAGAGATTCCCAGGGTTTGTCTTCAGTCATCTGTGGCCAGAGCTTTTTATTTTATGGCCCCAACCCTGTGGAATTCTTTACTTCATCAGATTAGAGAGCGTCTGTCCACGGAGTCATCTAAGGCGTCTCTGAAAAGTTATCTGTTTGAATTAGTGTTTGAATAAGTTTACTGCTACTTTTATTGTTTTTATGCTATTATTTATTATGTTTGATGTTATTTTGATATGTAATTGTGCTTTGATATGTAGAAAAGTGCATTATAAATAAATTTTGATTTGATTTGATTTACTCCAATCTGACCATCTCCACAAATTGAGTACCTAAACCTCACACAGCGAATCACTGAACCCACCTGCTACAACCCTCATTCCTCTCACCACTCCCTTATAGACTGGGTTCTATCATCTCACCTACAGAGAATATCCAGTGCAGGAGTCCTTGACCCTGCCCTCAGTGACCACTGTATCACTTCCCACATTAGAAAGACACAACTGCCAAAATCCTCTACAAAATACATCAATACTCATCCCTTGTACTCTTTCAATACTAACTCCCTCCTCTCAGACTTATACAATGCTACCTGGACTCCAGTGTACTCCCCCTTAGATGTCGACACTGCCCTAGCACAGTTCACAAGCATCTTCACCAGTATCTGAGACTACCATGCCCCACTTCAAAAAGCAAGGGTCAGAAATGGCACCACTCCTGGATCAACACCCCAATAATTGCCCTCTGCAAATCCCATGACAATGCCTGGTAGGCTTTCAAATCCACCCAAACCACTCATTCCAAATAAATTTACAGCACTGCTAGAAATTTATGCACCAAAGCCATCACTCTAGCGTAAGCTGCCTACTTTAAAAACTGCCTCAGGAATGATCACCCATCCTACTTCTGGAACATTGTCCATTACATCATTAACTTAGCTCCTCAATCAAACATTCTTATAAACCTCAATGGTGTCAAAGTACCGACCCTGCTAGATGGAAGACCCATGAGCACCTTTTTCACTACCTTTCCTCCTTGATCAAGCCTGTCCTCATTACCTGCTAAAACAAACTCCAACAGAGAAACTTCAGTCTCGCTCCTGTGTCTGCTGATGAAGTACTGACCATGCTCCTATCTCTAAACTCAAAGAAATTGAGCCTGGACTGCCTACACCCCAGTCTTCTACACCCATTGTCCCCTGTTATCACCCTCCCACAAACCTACTTGCTAAACCTATCTTTCTCCACAGGCACTGTATCCATGGCCTGGAAGACAGCCTGTGTCATCCATTTTCACAAAGGTGGCAATGCCACAACTCCTGGCAACTATTGTCCAATCTCCCTCTTCCTCGCCTTGTCAAAGGTGCAAGAGCACTTAGTACAATCAAGGATGAATGCTTTCCTCACCTCCAATAACTTTCTGTCCCCCCACCAATCTGGCTTCAGTAAGCACCACTCCACTGTATCTTCTCTTCTTAGGTTTACTGGACAAATCCAATCTGCTGCTGACAAAGGACATATCATGGCTGCCATTTTCATTGACTTGGCCAAAGTGTTTGATTATGTTTCCCACCCCTACTCCTAAATGCCCTTGATAATGCCAGTCTCCCCCACAGCACAGTGGTTCAACTCTTACCTTACAAACAGATATCAGTCAGTCAGAATAGCTAACTCCTCTTCCACCCCTCTCCCTATCCAGGCAGGCATCCCTTAGGGCTCTATTCTTGGACCCATTCTTTTCACTCTCTTCATAAACAGCCTTCTTCTACCTGCTTAAACTTCCTCATCCACATATTTGCCAACGATACCATCCTTTTCACCTCTGGTCCCGACCCACTCTCTATCAAATTTACTCTACAAAAGGACTTCTACAGTGTTCAATCTTGGTACCAAGACAATAAACTCAGACTAAACATCTCTAAAACTGTCTTTATGATCTTCAGAACTTCTCAAAGATTGGCAAAAGCCATCTCCTCCCTTCACATTACCACCCTGAAAGTCATTCCTCTCAATGAAGTCTCTTCCTACAAGTATCTAGGAGTTTGGTTGGACCTTCAACTAAACTTCTCTCACCACATCAACTATCTATAATCATAACTTTTCCCTAAGCTCAGCATCATTTATCATAATAGGGACTCTCTCTCCCTTCCTGTCCATCGGGAACTTCTGACCAAAATGATTTTAACTATTCTTGACTATGTTAACAAAGTTTACTGCACTGCCCCCTCCTCCTTGCTTGCTAGGCTTAACTCTCTCTTTCATTTATTTTTTTGTTTTGCCTCAAACTCTCCAATAAGGACCCACCACTGCTTCCTCCTTTCTACCTTGAAACTACGTCCCCTATCCCATCGGTGTTTCATCCACTCTGTCTCCTTTATCTCCAAATACTGGTTCAACCTTCTCCCTCCTTCCTCTTGAATCACCTTGCCCTGCTCCCCCATCCTACACCCACCACTCAAGGGATGCCTGTCCTTTCCTTATCCAAACCATCCTCAAGCATGGGTGAATCTACTTACATCTATCATCTCCCCTCACGTTGTAACTCTCAACCTCCTGTCCTTCACAACTCCCTCTCACACCCCTCTGTCAGGTCTCAGCCATGCCTGTTACCTGATCTCATGTCATTTGACATGCTCCTGCACTGTTAATCTAGACTGTAATCATAATCTGATGTGTAGTCACCACTTTGTATTGTGCCTACTTATTTGCTGACACTGCCTTGTAACCCACACGATTGCTATTGTACACTGTCTTAGAAGATTACTAATGTGCACTGTCTTACCATACTAGTGACCCTGTACACTGTACTCTGTTGCCTCTGTAATTGCCCTATTTATGCATTGCAATATGCAACTTTATTGTTTAAGAAAATTGTTTATATTTTTTTGTACCCCACTCCCCTGATTTTTCCCTGGGTCACACCTGGAAATAAGCCTCGGCTCAGTGTGCCTTTCCCGGTTACCAAATGTTTAAATAAAAAAAATTAAAAAATCATGGGTTTTATCACTTCTGCCCCAGCCTGAATGTATCTGGGGAACAGCAAGAAGTAGAACATTCATACAAACTTTGTAAGGGATTCTTTTTCACATAGAAACATCAGGATGAGTTGTGTCACTGATGCTTGGAGTAATGAGGACTGGGGTGCCATTGCCAGTGGGAAGAGTCTGGGGAGACTTGCTAGTGCCACCATGAGGTTTATGGGTAAAAGTAAGACTAGTAGTAGATGCCACTTTTTGAACACGTAATTAATTGATTAAATAGTTACAGCTGATCCTTGGTAATTTCAATTTGAGAAAGGGTAGGAATTAAAGATTTTCAAGAACTATTCTTGAGTAATGTGGTGTGCTAAAATCCCTAATCATACAGTTTTACTGGCCTACCAAGTCCCATTCTGTTGCACCTCCATGGCACAGCACTTCTTCAAGTACAGGGCATCAAGCTGGCTAAGTGACCTCTCACTGTTACTCCAAACCAGTCCAAGATTGGTCCCTTTAAGAACAAACCTCACCAGCACCTCATAACACAGTGCATGTGATTGTCGACCTAAGCTATCCCCATTTGTTGTGAAACTGACCCCTTTGGACCTCTATTTCTTCTCCCCATCCCCATTCCCAGCAACTAAGCTTCCCTATTCTATCTGTCTTATCCCCTTCCCATACTCCCCACTCCTATTCTACCTCCTCCTTCTATCATGACATAGCTTTTGCCTGGCTGCATTGTTATTCTGTATTCTCCTTAAGTTTGCACTTTATTTTGTCTATTATGCACTGTTCACTTTACCTGTTTTTTGTAACTTACTATGTAACTGTGTTTGTCTTTTACCTGACGTGGAACCTTAGTAAAAAGCCTCTGGCTCAAAGGTATTGTAATCCAAGAAACAAATAAATAAACATTATTACAAAGCAACCAATCTATGGGGGCATTCATGAAAATACAAAGTCATCGTGGCTGTTGAAGGACAAATTTATTCCCTGCTTTGAAAAAATTTGATTGGATTATTATTTCAGCTAGTCCATAGCTACATTTGACAAGCTTGCATAATGTACCCTTGTAACAAATCTAATCCTTCCCCATAATATCTACTTGGTGCCAGTATTCAATATCAGAAAGTTCCTTAATGTCCTAGGTTGTCTTCGTATCATCACTCTCCAAGACGTCTTCCATTTCACACTGACATCTGGCACTTGCACCCAGTGAAGTCAGCAGCAGAGGAGGAGCAGTAGCTCTAGGATATTGTGTGTGTCAGTTTAGACTGTTTTGCTGCTCTATCATAAGTGCCTGCAACACTTTGGGCCTGATTCCAAAAGGGTTTACGCATGTCACAAGGCAACTTGCACCAAACCTTATGGCACAAATCGCATCTTGCGCCACGAGTTACACCTTTTGCCATTCCAAGATGTGGCCTGTACCATGGTGCTTGTGGCCTGCATCCAATGGGCATTCCACTGGCCACAGCCCCTACGGCATGGTGGAAGGAAGGTTATGACAGCAACTGTGCCCAATTCTGAAAGGGCGGCTGCCATAATCCACCTATGCCATTTCAATTCCCACTATGGCACTGCTAGGTTAGACCAGCACTTAGCTGGTCTAAGGGGCATCCATCCTGGCAAAACAATGGATGCCTCCCCCCTCAGTGCTGTAAAATGCACATTGACATGCCCCATGGATCCCCAACACAGTGATGCCCCCCACAGTTCAGGAGTGTCACTTAGGTCCATATCACGATGTGCTCCCTTGCACCAGTGCAACTCAGCCTACCCCCCAAGCCCCCAGGGGATTATGGTCTTGCTTCGGGGTGGCTCTGGGGGGGTTGCTGCTTGTGATCTGCAGCTTGTGGCACCCAGGTCCATTGCACCATTCCCATGGCGCAACCCTGCAGCTGTAGCAAGTCACAGGACATACGTGCCAGGGGTCCTGCCTGTCTTGGAAAAGGGCACAGGGTCCTCAGTATAGCCGTGTATGTCACAACTTGCATACACCTGTAAGTTGTGACTTTCATTTGGGAATCAGGCCCTTTATGTTTGATATAATCTATGCATCCAGGGGAATTATGCAGAATGCTATGCACTATGCAGAATTGTACTACAGTGGAGCCCACTTTAGTGCACATCGGATAAGTGCACATCCCGCTTAAGCGCATGGTATTTCAATATCCCGATTTTTTTCCTATGTACTCAGTGTTAAATATATCGCTTAAATGCATCGTGGTTAAGTGCACATTTGGTTATACACATATTTTGTCTGAAATCCTATTAAAATAGTGAGACAAATAATTCTTAAGTGCACATCTATTAGGTCCACCTTTAATGCTGGTCCACCTTAACAGCACACTGATGACAGTGTCCACGATTAACATCCAAAAGCTAATCATCACATTTACTCTGGTCCCTGTGGCAGTGTCTGAGATCAGTAAGAAGATCTCTGTATGGGATGCCATATAGATGCTTGATGCATCGTGGGGCGGATACACCAGGAGACAATAGCAAATTGCTATTGAAAGGGAGGTTCTGTCCAGGTCAGACGCTGATGTCATCACTGCCGTAATGCGGAAGAGGAAATATGCAGTCACATTCGTGGGTCGCAGGCTACTGAGGACGACGAGGAGAAAGCACAGGATACGGAACTGATTACCGCTGCTGCGGCACTAGAGAGCTTGGAAACAGTAAGAGAATTTTTTTTAAGTAAGGAGAAGCAAGACGTCAGTGTTTTGTTTAATTTTGAAAGCTATGTGCAGTTGCTGGCACTGAAATCGACAAAGCAGAGGAAAATAACTGATTTTATGCAGAAGTGGGATATATGTGTGACAGCAGTTATTTAATTTATGTTTTAAAGCTGATGCGCTATTGTTGAATAAAGCATGGGTAAAATAAGACGTTCTTGGTTGTGTTTTTTGAATTGATCGCTTAAATGCACAGCCCAGTTAAATGCACACTTTTGCAATATCCCGAGGGCGTGCACTTAAGCGGGCTTCACTGTATTGTACTACTATTGTACATTGTACTATGTACTATGCAGAATTTTTCAGTTCCAGTGGAGCAAATTTCCATTTTGTACACAGACCTGTAATAGCCAGCATGATAAAGATATGCAATCACAAATGCATCAAGGCTCCGACTGTACAGGATTTAAATGTAGTTCTTCATAGTCTGGTCAATGTGAGAACATTTTTTGTAGTGCACACTCACTGCAGCAAGAGAAGAATTTATTTCTCTAGTGTTACTTGCCAGTGCAAATCAGGAGTTATAAAATGGGTTGAAAATGCCCAGTGTTTTGTTGGATAAGAGGCATGTTTACCTGTGCTGTTATTCAGCCATAATTAACACCCAGTCCTACTTAGTCTCACATGGATGCTGCACAACCAGAGAACCCTACCTCCCAGACCATTTTCAAATGAAAATGTATTTCCTGTACTCCGACTTTGCCAAACATTGCCTGCTTGTAGGTCACAAGACACCCCCCCCAATGGCTGTGCAGGTCACCAACCTCATCCTGCCAAAACTCCAGTGAAAGGAAAAGTGTAAGCTCATGAGAGAAATCTCCTTTTTGTTATTTAAAGACAAAACCTCTCACTGAACAGTAGCCAACTGCAAAAGTAACATGAAACCGCAAGTCACTCTCACAAGACACCTGCATGCCTGTTCCCCAGCCATCTCCAACATTTTCTGACACTTTCCAGTATACTTTGGAACACAGAGCAGCAGAGATTCCAAGATGGCCACTGACCAGTAAACATATAATGGCAGTAGGTCTGATTTGGCAGCACTCATCGAATGCCACCTAGTATGCAAATTGATTGCCATCCTGGCCAGCAATGTGAAAACACCACAAAGAAGTAGTCTAAAAAGCTAAAAAGTCAAAAGGTGCTCACAGCATCACTAATTTCTGCCTTTTAGAGGAAATGAATTGGAAGGATATTAAATTCACTATTAATTACCTGTATGACCTCAGTCATATAGTATTCTCGATTCCTCCTAGTTACCTTCCTATTTCTAAGCTTGCATGGTATACACAGGTTCCTTTAAGGTTTGGCATAAATTCCATAAGTCTTTACCACCCACAGAGTTTAATTTTGTAGTGTTATTGACATGCATAATCGGTTAACAGAAAAATGTCTTTTTGCACTGTTGGGCAAAACTGGCATTGCTATACTATCATCAAGTGTTGGGGTCACAAGGGATGTGTTCTTTCTCCGAGTTCAGGGCAGCATATGCTTTGTCCTCTACAGGTCACTATCAGTATCTGTAGCTGTGGGCCTTTATTAATAGGTTACCCTCTGATAATAGACGTCTGCTTGATTCTTTTTCTCCAGTTTTTACTTTAATCTGACTACATCAGCTAGCAGAGGCCTGCCATCATTTGTTCAGAAATTTCTGTTCTGCTTTGAGTTCCCAATCAGTGGAATCAGTGGAATCTTCTTTATTTACTTTAGGTCAATGGAACTCTGATTTGCAGTTTTCCTGTGATTTTTTTTTTTTAGTTTGGGCAAAATACTTCCTTATAACTATTAAGTTAACTATTTCTTTGCAACTAAAAGAGTTCTCTTGGAAATGTCGGGTGTGTTTTTTATTTCCAGACACCAATAATTGCTTCTAGGTTTCATATTAGTCTATTGGCCGAGTGCTGGCAAGCTGTGGGACTCTGGCAGTGGACCATGTTCACATTTTTTGGTCATGTCCTATACTGAGACCTTACTTGGAGGAAATTATGAATGTTATTTCATCATTATTTGATATTCATTCTCCACTGCCTCCACACTTTGTGCTTCTGCATATTCCTTCTTTAGATATTCAGCTTAGCAAACATAAATTGAAACTGTTGTGAATCCTTATAGTTTGTGCTAAAAAGATTACTACCAGATTATGGTTTACTTCATAAAGTCCTTTTTTGCACTGTGTATGGCTGGTGGATTCTATTTATTGTTATGAGGGATGCTCCTTTAGGTATTTGAACAGGCTAGTGGGTTTTTGGTTAATTTGACAGAAATGGATATTATTTTGGGTTCAGTCTATCCGATGTTTGTACCAGTATGCTGGAGTTTTTTTTTTGTTTGTTTTGTGTTTTTACTTAGTGTGTTTATTTATTTATTTAAAATTTTGGTAACCGGGTAGGCCCACTTGAACCTTGCTGTCCTTTTTTCAGGTGCGAGTCATGTGCTATATATTTCTTTTTGTTTGCAGATGGTTGAAAGAATCTGGTATCTGCCCTGTTGTAGGCCAAATTACTGATCCCATCATGGATCATCCCCCCAGAATATATTGTATTGAATGTATAGATTGTATTTTGTGCTTATTGTAAAATATACTATAATTGTTGTACTTTTGTGACAAAGATAAAAGTGGACAAAGGGGAAAAAAG
This sequence comes from Neoceratodus forsteri, assembly GCA_016271365.2. Classification (NCBI taxonomy): domain Eukaryota; kingdom Metazoa; phylum Chordata; order Ceratodontiformes; family Ceratodontidae; genus Neoceratodus; species Neoceratodus forsteri. The sequence continues at coordinate 845,657,366 of CM028135.1, read as the reverse complement.
GAAGGGAGGCTGGAGAAAGTGTTCTGATATTTTATTAGTGTGGCAATAGAATATGTTCTTGCATTGCCCTGTAGGACTTTCAATTTAGGATTTATTTCTAATTGTGAATACTGTATATAGTTCCTAGATTGTTGCATAGCAATTTGTAGTTGCTGCTTTGACAAGCATCTTATCTTTATTGTATATGGTTTATTGTTTATTATACTCTATACTCAAAGTTTTGTAATAAGATTTTTGAATACATTTAATAAAGCTGTTATTATGAAAAAAGAGAGGAAATGCCACTGACGTCCCTCTGCAGGCAGGCCGCAAATCCTGGAGCAACTGTTAAATTAGGGAAGCAAAGCAAAGCACCTACACAGAGTCAGTCCAATGCCATCCTACAAGAAATGAAGTGTGGCTTGTCTCTGTACATAATAAACTCAACACTATACTGTACAACAAATGGTGAAAAGCCTATTAAAAAAATACCTGAGCTAGATTGCAGAATAGAGCAGGTTGAGCACCGGATGAGCTGGACTGAGCACAGCATCGGCCCCCTGGAAATGTTGATAACATGGTATGAGAAAATTATAGTGATGCTGCAGTCCAAGCTGGACTGACTTCGAGCACCACAGCTGAGGGAGCACATTAAGACTGGTGGGACTCCCAAAGGAGTTCTTTTCCAAATTATTTTTGACTTCTGATGCCAAAGGTACAAGTTGAGAACGGAGATAGACATGCCCAAAAAGGCACTGAGAGCTCACCTAACACCCAATAAGAAGTCTAGATTTCTTCTGCTTAAATTTCTCAAGTACTAGGAAAAGAATGGTTCTTCCATTAAGCAAGGAAGAAGGAGTCAAATACAAAAGCCACATTCTGCAGCTCTTTCCAGATCTTTCCAAATGTTAGTGCTGAACATTTCAATAAATGAAACAAATTGGCAGATGTGATGGAGCAACTTAAAAATGGAATATACCTTTTTCCCTCCTCATGTCAGTAAAGCACAGGATCACACTAAATGACAAGCCCACTTTCTTTACTGACCCCAAAAGAGCAGCAGAATTTTTGAATTGATCCCTGTGGAATAAAATGGTTTAATCATTTAAATACAAGTTTTCCTACTCACCATCCCAGACTCTTGCTTAAACATTCACTTGCACCTAGACTTACAGGCCAAAACAGCATATACATGAAGGAGGTGTTATTTTATGTTAAACAACATGACTATAACATGTCTACTGGTCACAAAGCCTGAATGACTTTGTTGTGTGTACCAGCTTTTGCTTCCCTGACCACAACCACAAAATGGTGAGCAGAACTTACTAGCAGCACAGCATCATGTGGAGACTCATCTAGCCCATAGCCAAATGGCAAAATACCAGGGCAACAGTCCCTTATTGTTTCTAAATCACACTGGTAATGTCCAACAACACCATTTTTAATCACTCAGTGAAGAGAGGTATGTATTGACATGGCTCTGAAATATTATGAAAATAGTCCTCTAACCAGAGGCTGTCACATACATCCTTGACTCAATCAACAACACGGGGAATCCATCATGCAGTGCTCAATGTCTCTGTCTTATAAGTGTACTATCTCACTCCACAATGACTGCAAAGCTGGCATTGAAAACGTACAGCCGACACTGTTCTGGACTGGAGCATTATTGAATAAAATATGACATTTTTTATCATTTGATCAAACTAATAATGCAAAGTGCCACCTAGAAACACCAAGCAGCTCCTCTTGCCTCTGGTCTCTCGAATATGTCATCTCACAACACAAACACTCAGGCTCATAAGCAGCATCTCTTGAACTATAAGGGTAGTGTTTATGTCAGGCTTAAACTCCCGTCTAGTTCTATGATCTAAGTTCTTCATAAAGTGTTGGTACTGTGAATCTCTAAACTGGAGGGCAGGACTGGGAGACGCCATCACAGTGAATAGTAGAAGGTACACATAGACTAGGCACATTCTGTGTATCAGTGAAACTAACTTGTTTGTGTAAATGTACACTAGATATACTAATGGTTTTGTTTTGTATGTTTGGGGTACACTGTGGTTGCAGCCAGAACACTTAATGAGTTTAACTGCACAGGGCAATCCACAGGATGTCTATTAATGTAGCTAACATGGCTCAGTCACCACTGAAATTCACAATTGTAGCCTCAGGTATGGGTCTGCTACATCAGTGGGCTGTGTCCCTCTGAGCTCCTCTCCACAATAGCTACAAAACATTGAGCTTACCTTGCAAATTTAACAGAAAGTGTACTATGAAGGACAGGTAGACCTTGCCCCTGACAGCTGGCATGCCTCTCTGAATTTATAAATGGCTGGTAAATCAACCACCTGCAATATAATTTGTGGCTCATGTTAAAGAATGAATAGCAGTGGGTACCACACCTGTTAGCCTCTTGCACATTACGGAGCGACACCTAGCCTTAACCAACTATCCAATCTAACATCATGGAATACTGGAATTGTAACACTTAGTCTTTTCCTCTTCGGGTGGACACTAATTGTATAAAAGTCTGAGAACACAACTGCAGTGGCTCAGAACTCAACAATAAGCTATTGAGTGCACATACAAGGGCTTAATCTCAAATCAAATTCACACAACCACCGAATTGGTAAATTGGTCTGTACTTCAAAGAATGGCTAACCACAACATAGTTTTTCATGCCATATAATTTAATCAAATATCTTCTTGAAACAGCAGCAACATACAGTCATATGAGGTCTCTCGGCTTAACCTTTCAAGATGGTCAGTGGATGTTTAAAATTGTTGTTTGGTAACCGCCTCATGACTGCTGCAGCATTGGATTACAAATATATGAGGATTATCTATGAGCCTGAGATGTTCCCTGTATGTTGCTGCTGTTGCCAGAAGATGTTTGATTAAATGATACAGCAAACTTTGGTATGGTAAACCATTCTTTGAAGTTACTGCTCTGACAACTGTGTGAAATTAATCACCAAAGAGCTTGGTCTGAAAGCAAATCATGATTAATTGCAAATAGCTTTCAGAATGCACGTTATCCTGAGGGCAGCCAGAGGGCCATTTGAAGGCCAACAATCCAACCAGTTAAATGGATTATAGTTGGATTCTGCTTTTTCACATTTGTGTTATTGTCTTGTTGACATGCCATGTTGTTAAATGTTATACTTTTATTAACTCTAAAGTACTGTACATTATAGAATTAATGCTTACCAGCACCAGTGGACAGGTGTTGAGAACCTAACCCTGTTCACATGGTCTCACAGAATTTTTCTATAACTATATTCATGGAATAAATATGCAAAGGATGGGACAACCTTTAATAATGGGTGATATTGCTAACATAATTGCCTAGAATGTAAAAGGGCTGAACCACCCTATTAAGAGAAAGAAAGATGATTGATTACTTAAAATAGGGAAAACATCCAAGTAGCATTTGTCCAAGAAACACACTTAAAGGCCTCCAAACACAAGAAATTAGCTCGGGGGAGGCTAGAGTAAGCTTTCTATGCCTCATACACAGGCCATGATAGAGGAGATGAGCATATTATTGCATAAAAACTTACCAGTTAAAGTATCTAAACAAGCCAGTGATACTGCTGGAAGGCAGGTGCTTGTACAAGGAGTCTTTTATAATCAACCAGTAACCTTTCTTAACATTTATGCACCAAATACTGCTGGAAGGTGAGTGCTGGTGCAAGGAGTTTTTTATATTCAACCAGTAACCTTTCTTAACATCTATGCACCAAACTGGAAGCACCACATTTTGTCGAGAGTAAATCTGCCGACATCCTGCACAGTGACGGAACAATGCCGACACTCGGTATTGCGCCATCACTGAAGAAAGTGTTTTTTGTTGGGGTTCTGCACCCTCACCTTCCACATTTAAATATAATTGTCTTCAGGTCGGAGTTGTTTTGGGGAGGGGACAAAACATTGGGAGAAGCCACATCGGTGAACTACAGACCATTACTGTGACTTTTGCTGTAAAGGTCTTTTTTCCGCTTTCACGGTGTTGGTGTTACTATACTGAGGGTTACTGAACCAGACTATGATGATCCTGTGTTTTTCAAGATCTGATTTTGCTTCTAGACCACACACAAAGTGACATCACTTAGTGAGGAAATTTTAATATAAACCTGAATGACACCTTGGACCACTCCTCTACTCAGTCCTATCAGTTACATAAGACTGTGGATGTAGTATGTTAGCAGGCAGAGGAGTTGGGACTTCTAGAAATATTGAGAACCACACTACTAAATATCACTCTTTCTACTCCCTGGTACACAGAACCCACACACAAGTAGACTACGTCTATCTAGGTAAATCATTGTCAGGGGAAGTCCTTCAGTGTGAATGTATCCCGATTATTATATTATATCACACCCCTCTTAAACTAACTATTAAAGCAGGAGCAGAAAGAAATGATGGGATGCACATTTGGCAGTTAGATCTGTTTCTGCTAAATGTGGAGTACTTCCTCACACAACTAAGAAAGGAGATAAATGAATTTTGGAGTATAAATAAAGGCATATTAAAAAATGTGGAAACGGTATGGGACACCCTGAGGGCCTTTATTAGAGGCAGAGCAATGGCCTTTACTGCATAGCACAAAGAAAGCAAAGCCCAGTTGCAATAGATGGAACAGCAGATCTCTGAACTGGAGAAAGAGCTCAAAAAAGGATTATGGGGCTGAGAAATACTATACCATAAATAAACTAAGAATGACGTACAATGAGATGACATACAAACAGGTAGAGAGAGCACTTACATATCAAAAAGCTCAATATTCTATGAGTCAAGCAACAAATGTGGCAAATTACAGGTGTACTAATTAAAAAAGGAAGCGCTACTCAGGCACATTGACTTGATCAAATATGAAACTTTGGAAACAATGCCAAACAAAAATACATTAACAGAGACTTTGTGCAGTTTTATAATGACTTGTATACCTCTGGAAATGGTAACCCCACTAGCAATCCTAATGACCCGAAGTATGATTTCTATAGCTCATTGCCACAGTTCAATGAATTGGAAAGACAGAGTTTTTGAGAGTCTACTAACAAAGCAAGAAATATTAACAGTCATGGGTGCCTCAACATCTGAAAGGCACCAGAACTGGATGGGTTACCCATCAAACTTTATAAGAAACTTGTTGCAGATGTACTGGGGCTTATGTCAAACACCCTACAAGAAGCATTTCAAGAAGAGCAACTTCCCAAAACCTTCACAGAGGCAATAGTTATGCTACTGCCAAAACGCTATAAACCCAGGAACCAGGTGGCCCTTAAGGGTCCATATCACTGCTTAATGCAGATTTAAAATCTATTCTAAATTACTAGCCACCAGATTAGAGAAGATTCCTCCCAAACTAATAACACTAGATCAGTCTGGTTTTGTAAACCATAGGGGAGCCCACATGAATATAAGAACCCTAGCGTAAGAAGACAACAAGCTGACTCTGAATGTTTGGTTGTGGTCTCACTAGTTGCCAAGAAAGCATTTGACCAGATCGAGTGGAACCACCTCTTACAAACAATAGAGAGCATGGGTTTTGTACCTAAGTACATCAAACTGGCGTAAGTGATATACTGAAGCCCTGTGGCTGTGTTCCAAATGAATGGCTAGGTCTTGGAACAAGAGTCACTTGGCAGGGGTACACGTCAAGGCTACCCCCTAATTCCCCCTATTTTTGACATTGAACTAGAGCCTCTATCCCTAGTAATACAAACTTACCCTAGTGTTGCAGGGATCAGAATTGCCCCTAATACCACCCTTGTGACCCTATATGCAGATATCTTTTGGTCAGTGTTACTCACCCTGAAAGCTCCTGCTTGCTTTGCTGGAGGTGATAGAGGACTTTGGGGCAAGGGCAGCATATAAAATAAATGTAACCAAATCACTGGTTATGACATGGTGTTGTGACCACCATGAATTATACTTCTGTTTCCCATTCCAGTGGGTAGAGGAAGGGTTTAAATACTTGGGTGTGAGGAGTACCAAAAGAATACAGGACTTATATGAAGAAAACTTCCCACCATTTCTAGCTAATGTAAAAGAGCTCCTAAACAAATGGAAATCATTACCCTTGTTACTGGTGGGAAGAGCTAATGTAATACAAATGACAATACTGCTGAGGTTTCTGCACCTCTTTCAGGTGTTGCCAGTTCATATGCCTCCTAGGTTTTTTAAATAACTCAAGTCCTACTGTACTGTCTGGCTGTGGTCTAATAAAACACCTAGAGTAAGCTATAATCATCTTACTTTACCACCAGGGAGGGGTGGACTGGGAATATCCCATTTTGACATACATTACTGGACAGCACATCTGGTAGGCTTAAGGGACTGGTACTAGATAGACTGTAAGAACAAAGGACTTCTCCTGGAAAAGGCTGTAATGGGGAGTTCAAAAATGGTAGGGATATTTCCCGACCTCTAATCATGTGAAACCCCTGTTAAGAGGTACATTACTAGGATGACTAGGATTTGTAGACACAAGAAGGTTGATGCCCATCGGGAATGTCTTCCACAATAATGTGGGTAGAGATCAATATTAAGTTTTCCAAATGTAGGTGTTTATCAAGTCTCTGTTTGAATATATCTAAATTGGTGGAATCTGTACTATACTGAGGAAGAGTAGTACAGAGTTTAGCTGCTGTAATTGAGAAAACATTTTCCCTTCTATTTGTGTGAACATATGGGATGATTAACTGTTTATTAAGACTTCTCAGTGGGATATGGTGATCATGAAAATAAAGGCCACATTCTTTAGATAAAGCTGTATCCTGGAGTGTTTTACATATCTGTAGAATATCACCCCTAATTCTGCTCTCATGGAGACTTACTAGGCCAGTGGCTTTGAGTCTATCCTCGTATGGTTGGTTTTCTAATGTGGGAATTAATTTTGTAACTTTGTGCTTAACCTATTCAAGTAGTTTTATGTCCTGCTTGAGATAAGGGCTCCAAAAGGGTGAACAGAAATATAAATGTGTGTGTATATATGTTCTATATAGAGATACAATAAAATATGCATTTTTGTTGGTGAAAGTACGTTTAACACAATTAAGTAACTGGTTTGCAGTTTATAAGATTTTTTTACAATGTGAAGTTGAATGAAAGGAAATATTGATAATGACTCCCAAATCTCTTTCTTTAGTGACTGTACCTAGGGTATGACCATTGATAGAATATGGATAATATGGATTATTGAAACCAGGATGTAATACAACACATTTATCTTGGTTAAGCATCATTTTATTTTCAGTCGTCCATTTAGTAATGGTATGTAGATCTTTGACTAATGATAAATGTTTATTAAGTTCTGCTCCAATTTTTGTGTCATCAGCGAATTTGACTATGTGATTATATACAGTATATTCAAGTGTAGATCCCTTATAAAATGGAACCTTGTGGGACTCCGCTAGTCACATCCCCGGAGTAGATAAGTTATCATTAATTCTAACTTTTTGGGTTCACATCCATCAGCCAATTATGAACCCAATAGACTAGCTGGTCTGATAGTCCAATAGTGGTTAATTTCTTAATAAGTTCCAAATGAGGGACTTTATTGAAAGCCTTAACAAAATCTAAGAGTATGACATCGACTGGTGCCCTATTATCTAGACTAGTACTAATCTGGTTATAGAAGGAGATTAAATTGGTAGTGCATGATCTTTCCGTGTAAACCCATGCTGAGCTGAGTCAGTATATATAAAACGTCTAATTCTGTTGTGATTCTTGATTTAATCAATTGTTCTAATAGTTCTCAGTGGATAGATGTAAGACTTATAGGCAGGTAGTTATTTACTTTGCTTTTGTCACCTTTTTTAAAAATATGGACCACAGCAAATATTTTCCAATCCATAGGTACACTGGAGGATGAAACACATTTATTTAGCAGTATAGTAATAGGTAGGGAAACAGTAGTTATACAGCCCATAATTGTTTTAGGATGAATCCCATCAGGACCTGGTGAGCCATTATTTTTAAGTTTATTTATGGCTTTAGTGATATCATTCATGTTAAATAATGATGGAAAAGAATCAGTGACTGCTTTACTGATTTGGGCTTGTTTAGGGTTATAAACTGAGCATAAATAGTTATTGAATGCTGTAGCATTTTCATTGTTGTTATTAGTTAATTAATTATTAATTAAAATTTGCCCAATCTCTTGTGCTACATTTTTTGCATTAATGTAACCATATAATGCTTTAGAGTTGTCCTTGGTGAGGACAATTTTTCATTCAATTTTCAGTTTTTTCCTTTTGATAAGGATTTTAGTTTCTTCTGTTCATGTTTGTATGTATTATAATTTGTTATATTATTATCCTTTTGTAGTTGGAATAAGCTTTCTTTTGTATTTGATTTTTGACTGCTGCAGTAAGCCAAGGTGGAATTTTGCCCTTGTTATTATATTTAATTCTGGTTGGCACATGTCTATCTACTGCCTCATGAATTTTATTTTGTAGGAATGACAAATATTCTTCACAGTCTGAATACTGTAGTTTGTTTTTCCACAATTTCACCAAAATAATTGTTAATTAATCTGAAATTCACTTTGTTGTAATTCTTTATATATACCTGTGATGAGCACCTAGAAGTTGGCATTGAGATGGTGCTTTCCATTATAATATGATCACTGTCCCCCAATGGGGGTTTTATGATATTCTTGTCAATTAAGTTGTCCATTTTTGTCAGAATAAGATTGAGTGTGTTGTTAGCTCAAGTGGGGTGTGTCATCAGTTGACTGAGACCAATGGAACATAGTGTATCTAAAAACTGTGTTTCTATGTGGTTAGACCTGGATAGTAAATCCCAGTTAATTCCAGGATAATTAAAGTCACCAAGTATAACAACATCCTTGTTATCAGCCATAACTGAAATTTCTTCTTGGAGATATTTATTATAGTCGTCACTTGAATTAGGGGGTCAATAGCAGTTACCTATTAAAATTGCTTTATCCTTTTTAATTTGTAATTCAGCCCACATTGTTTCTAGTGAGGTATCAGGTAATGTATGTGGATTAAAGATATTGGGTTGAAGATTATTTTTGGCATAGATACAGACCCCCCATTCCTAATTCTATTTTTGGAAAATAGGGTAAATCGTAGAATTTCTCCTAGCCACTCAGTGGTGTCATCCCACCATGTTTCAGTAATACAGATTAAATCTAGATTATTTTTTAGTGAAATTACATATAATTCAGATATTTTTATTGCATTGAGGCTTCTGGCATTTGTAGACAGAAACTTGATTTCTTAGGTATTAACATGATTTATGTAAGGTCCTAGTACTTAGTTTAAACATTTTTGGATGTGGTGTTTTATTTTTTTGCCACATTGATTACTTCCCTACCTGCTCAGATGCAGGCCGTCCCAGCTTAAAAGGTTATACCTACTATCAAATTCTTCCCAATGGGTAAGACAAGTATTGCCTTTATTAAGTGACCATTTGCGTATCCACTCGTTAACAGTTTTAATTTTGGGGTTTACATGGTGGACAGCTTTGGGGATTGGTAATATTTCAGAAATGGTAATGGTACTCTCCTTAGTTTTTAACATGTCACACAGATGTTCCAGATTCAATTTAATATTGGTGATTGTTGTGTTACTTATATCATTGGTGCCCACATGCAGTACTAGCAAAAGATTATCTCCAGCGTTGCATAAAATATTGTCAATCATGGGGATGAGATCCACAATTTTGCAAAAGCTGCAGCATGCTATGTTGGCTTTGTCTGAGCCACACACAGCACAGTCTATGTATTTTGCCATGGAATCTCACAGTACATAAACTTAGATTGTTAAACTATAGCAGGGCAGACTGGGGGAGAGGGAGATGGGCAGGGCATCATGATTTCTATGGATGTGGAAGGAGGATTTGCATCTGGGGTAGATTTCCATTTGTTCAGTTTCCACTTCAATTCTGGTGGTTTTTGTTGTATTGTCTGTGTGGTTTCTGAGAGGGGAGAAACAATTACTGAAAGGGATCTCAAAGGTCATTGCCCTTGTACCCTTTTTATTATTATGCCTAATTGCTACTTCAGTCCATGGGTCATCATTACATTCATTGAACTGTTCCCTTTACCATAGCCAAGGTGGAAGAGGTATTAGCATCCTGGCCTATGTTAGCATTCACTTTGTTTACAGTGGTTGTAGCAGTGGTCTCTGAGGTTTTAGATAATAAAGTGATTTTCTTAAGCATGTCCTGCTGATTATACTCTACCTCTTTAAATTTCCCTTTAAACTGTCCTATTTCTTGTTCTAAAATTGCAATATATGTGCATTTGTCACAAGTATAGGTCTCTAGTGCGTGAGCAGCATCTAAATAGATACATATGTGGCACATACTACATTTTATCCCTGCATCACCATCAAGAGCTTTAATTATTTGCTCCATTGTATATGATATCAGTAAAAATGTCCCTAGATGGTTTACTAAGGTTGATTACTAACACACCACGGTGTGGATACTATAAAAAAGACTTACTCAAATGGGAGGAAAATCCTGAATGATGAGAAGAAGAGGGGGGCCCTGTTGCCCCTTTTGTCCATGTAGACATGCACACAATGCACATGTCTCAGTGTGCATCTCCACGCACACCAATGCACGGACTCTCCCCACTCACGTGGGGCACTTACTTTGTAGTCTAGAGGGCCAGAAGCATCAAGTGCTCACGTTCAGTTCCTCATTTTGTGGCAGTTAGAAATTTAGCCCTGAATACCTACTAATACCACCAAGTCATTTGCTGGTCTTCTAAATTTGTTGGGAACACTTCCCTTGCTCTCCCACCAGATGAATTGGATGAGTTCACTGGTCAGTAAGCACCAGGAACTGGTGGAACCTCCACCTTCCCACAGTGCTTTACTGGATTAGCAGTCTAGGTGACCAGAGAGTGGCATCCTGGTATCCAGGCAATGCATCCAGGATACTACCTCTCACCTGGGAAACACAGACTAAGTTAAAAAAAGGTTTACTTAAAATGCAGCAAAGCAGCAAATGTAAGGGAGGCACTCACCAGTGTCCTTCTAAGCAGTGTGCCAACAGAGACTGGGAAATAACAAGACCCATTCCAGCCTCCTTATCGCTAAGTAAATCACTATGTCAAAAGCAAAAGAAGCCATTTTTTTGTTTGTTTTTTGTTTTACAGAATGACTGACACCCCTCCCCCCTCCAAATACAACAACACTCCCTAAATTGGCATAAACTGTGCCATATTAAAAAAAAAAATTCCAGTAACATATGCAAACACTCTTTTTTCTTAAAAAATTTTCACACTCAGGCTTGATGACACATTCTAGCCACACCACTCTGCTCTGTTCCCCCATGCCTGTTCATTAAAAAAACAACAGAAGTTTACATTCTGTTCAAAAAGTAGTATTTCATTGCATGAACAGGTAACCCCTTCTTAGAATTCAGTACTGATCATTGATGCAGATATGCCCCCCCTCTGTCTCACACACCACAATTCATTACAGGTGAACCAGAAACTCTCCCACTCCACCTCACACACTGTGACCCACCCAACCATGAGAAGTGTGCCATCTTACCATCATGTAGCATGCTGGCTCCCAAGTACTTTTCTGGCTCCTAAATATTCATACAAATAAATTAGAAAAAAAACAACAACAAAGTAGCCCAGCATATACAGAGTGAGAACAACATAATGTTTCTCCCAGCCCTACTGAACTGCTACACTCTGCCAGCTAGAGATGGGCAAGTGGCCTCAATTCACTCTGCAGAGTGATTCATAGAGTGAAGGTAAATTTGCAGAGTGCTCCACAATGCAAAGTGGAGTACTTTGCATTATAATGGGTAACACGAAGTCCACTGAAAACAATGACTTTGTGTTACTCTGCCTTCCCAAACCACTACTCCACCAATTTTTAAGGTGAAGTACATTGAAAACAACGTATTCACCTCACTTCACCTTGTTTTTAAGCTCCAAAGGTGCATTTTGCAGTGATTCATGGGATTTCAGGTCACATGGTCTCTAGATTGTTCTGCACAGCCTCAGTTTGGGGTAGTGTGTGTAGGAAGCTGTAGGAGACAGTCTGCTCTGAGAGCTCTCTGTGATTTGAACCTTCTAAAATCTGTTAAAAAAGCCTTTTTGAGTAATTTTATTTGCTGAAACTTTAGTTCATCGATTGTAGGAAACCCTCCTGTGCTTATAGCATTGAACATTTATTGTTTGTGTATGGATTTTGAATGCTAATGCACAACATTCAGACTGTGTACTGAGAGACAGTGGAAGTGTGCTTTGGGGGAGGGGTGTATCTGTGGCGTAGGTAGACTAACCTGGAGAAAAAGACAGTTCTTTCTGTTTTGGTGAAATTTTTCTTGTATAACTGTGTTAATGTACACACAGTAATATTTTTAATAATTCTTGACTTTTTTTGCTGATTGTTGTGGTGCAGCAGTGCATAATTTTAGTTTGTTTAAAATACGTGGTTATATAACTGAAGATTTAAATTTGCTACATTACTTAGTGCATGTGTGAGTATGTATGATGCATTTCATCAAATCAGACACCTTTTATTGTGCCACATAGTAATTTCAGCAATATGAACCTTATCCACTACAGTTGCATGATTTTGTACTTCTTTGTGGTCTCTTTACTGGTACTAGTACTAGTGACTGTTACTGCAGTACACTGTCCTGTCTCCCCTCCATGGCACACCCAACCGGCAAAGGTATTCTTTTACAGATTTGAATTTCTGACAGTGAACACTGGTTAGTTCGTATGCCTTTGAGTCTGCATCTCTTCGGTGCGCAGTGCAATCTTAATCTGTCTGTGCATTTGCATCTCTTTAGGGCCCAATCTCCATCTTTAACTTAAGTCACAGTTGTTTCTTTGGCTTCCCTTCAGGGTACTGGACTGGTGTGGTGCATATCTCTGCATGAACATTGTACTCATTAATAGGCATTTTTAAGTCAAAGCCATCATCATCATGAGTCACTTGTGATACAAATCACGTTCTTCATCATCACGGTCACAAATACAGTCACAAATTATGATTGACGTTCACATCATGTATCACAAAATTAATTTTTTTACTAGTTACTTGGATGTATTGTAATCCTGTTTTGTAGTATCTCTTCAGGCTTCACCACCCCACCACTGTACTCTTTAATAAGAGCTTTTAAATTGGGGAGTTTTGTGCAACAGCTCATTGGGGAAGTAAAGCCATAGGCATTCGCATTCCCATACAGTTTCATATTGGTTATCTCAGTCACACCGAATCATGTTCTTCATCACCACGGTCACAAATGCAGTCACAAATTATGATTCACGATCACGTCACGAATCACAAAATTAATTGTTTTACTAGTTACTTGCATGTATCATAACCCTGTTTTGTAGCATCTCTCCAAGCTTCACCACTCCACCACTGTATTCATTAATAAGAGTTTTTAAATTGGTGAATTTTGTGCTACAGCTCATTGGGGAAGTACAGCCGTAGGCATTCATATTCCCATACAGTTTCGTATTGGTTATCTCACACCAAATCACGTTCTTCATCATCACAGTCACAAATGCAGTCACAAATTATGATTCACGAATCACGATCGTGTCACAAATCACAAAATTAATTTTTTTACTAGTTACTTGCATATATTGTAAGCCTGTTTTGTAGTATCTCTCCAAGCTTCACATAATCACCACCACTGTACTCATTAATAAGAGATTTTAAATTGGGAAGTTTTATGATACAGGCTCAGCTCATTGGGGAAGTACAGCCATAGGCATTCACATCCCTTCCTGTACAGCCTTTGTGAGTTACAGTATTATAAGTAGTGGTGGTAGTGGACCCATTCGCTCTGCAAAGCGATTCACAAAATAATGCAGCATCAGCGGAGTACTCCGTAATGTGAAGCAGAGTACTTGCTTCATAATGAGAAAGGTGAGGTCCATTGAAACCAATGACTTTGCATTATTCCACCTTCCCCAAACCACTTCTCCATCAATTTTAAGGCAAAGTTCATTGAAATCAATGTAATTCACCTCACTTCACCTTGTAATTGAGCTCCAAATGAAATTCTGTGATTCATGGGATTGCAGGTCACATGGGCTCTAGATTGTTCTGCACAGCCTCAGTTCTGGCCGGGGCAGTGTGTGTGTGTGTGTGTGTGTGTGTGTGTGTGTGTGTGTGTGTAGTGGTAGCTGGAGACAGTTTGCTCAGAGCTCTGTGATTCAAAACCTCTAACAGTTGTTTTAAAATGCTTTTTGAGTCTTTTTGTTTGCTCAAAATTTAGTACAAAGATTGTAGGAAACCATTCTGTGCTCATATCATCAAGTGTTTATTGTTGTGTGTGGATTTTAAATGTTACTTTAGACCAGTCAGTCTGTGTACTGTGAAGTGTGCTTTGGGGGAGGAGCGTATTTGTGTTGTAGGTACATTAACTGAGAGAAAAAGGCAGTCTTTCTGTTGTGGTTATATTTTTCTTGTATAACTGTGTTAATGTACACATAGTAATATTTTCAGTAATTCTTGAAATTTTTTTGCTGATTGTTGTGGTGCTGCAGTGTATAATTTGTCTGTTTAAAACATTTGGTTATATTACTAAAGGTTTTCAATTTGCTATGCATTACTTGTAATGTGTGTGTGAGTGTCTGTGCGATGCATGCAATTAAATCAGACACCTTTTATTGTGCCATAGAGTAATTGCAGCAGTGAACCTGCTATCCACCGCACCTGCATGAATTTGTTGTACTGCTTTGCAGTATCTTTACTGGTAGTGGATTGTTGCTGCCGTGCACTAATCCCCAACTGACAAAAGGTTTTCCTTTCCAGATTTGGATTTGTAACTTGGTTGTAAGCACTGGATAGGTGTTGTTGTGTCTTTTCATATGCATCTCTTGAGTGTACAACACAATCTTAATCTGCCTGTGCGTTTGCAGTGCACCATTAATTCTGGGAGACTGCATTTCTTGTTATCCTCTCATTTCACTTTGTTAGCACTGGGGGAATTTTTGGACACAAGACAGTAGCATTTTGTCAGCACTGGGAAATTTTCTGGACACAAGAGAGTAACGTTTTGGGGATTCACATTAATTCTGGTGACTCTGTGTGTGACAACTGCGTGCATGACTGAGTGTGCCATTAATTCTGGGAGACTACATTTCTTGTTACATTTTCATTTCACTTCATCAGCACTGGGGAGCTTTCTGGACACAAGACAGTAGCACTTTGGGGATGCACATTAATTCTGATAACTGTGTGTGTGGGGTGCTGCCAATATTGTTGTCATTCTGCCTTACTTTGCATTAAGACGGAATGAAAATGCAAAGTAATAATCACAAGATGTAGTGACCCTTTCCTGTGGGGCACGCCGAGTAGTGAAGTGCTAACACGAAGTGCCCACATTGTGGGCACTTCTCAATCAGAATTTAAATTCACTGTATCTCTACTGCTGACCTTGACATTGGCTCTCGAGCTGTCATCTAGCCAAAACAGAGAAAATTTCTGAACTACTTAGGGTAGCCTGAAATCCCCCAAGTTCTAAGCCATAGTGATGGTCGGGGTCACAAGAAAAAAAATAGTAGTCCACCTGGTAGTGGGTTGGGGTCATAAAGAATGCAGTCAACCAAGCAGTATTCAAAACAAGATCTCCTTCTACTGGCAGCTTGACCAGCAGAGGGACTACTTTACAGCAAAATACATTTCAAGTAATTGATACACCTTTTTAAGTAAATTTGTGACAATTTTAAATTATTTCATAAAAATGTCACAAATAACACATTTTCTGAGCACAATAATACTCTCCTTGGTCGGCAGTATAAGCTATAGTAGACCTTCCAAGGGCTAAAAGGCCAGTGGTGTCTGGCCTCATTATACCTCTGGGGTGATCCAATATAGCCCAGTACTGCCCACCCCATCAGTTATTGTTGCTTGCACAGTTAGTAACTAATTTATTGTACTGTTCTACTGGATAGAACTGTAAGGTGGCTAAAGGCAACCCTATATAAACACAATTACTAAAAATCTGGCACAAGGTCCATATGGGAACACACTCACAGCATACCAATATGACTTCTACATGGGGCAACCATCTATATCCAGACTTTCTAGCTGATCAAGGTTTAAGTACTGTGAGAAGATAGGAATAACCCTCCATGGAGATGTATATGAATATAAGCAACTAGGTCATTGTTAGGGCTGTGGGTGGAGCCTACAGCCCTATTAGGATCAGATTATAGCTCTAAAAATGGCTGATCAGGGAACTCCCTTTTTGGACATTTGGAAGTATTCCTCCACAGCTATAAAACAGTGCTCTCCCCTCTGATTTTTGTTATTTACTGCTCCACGTTAAAGGCATCTGAAGGGAGGGGGATGCTACTATATTGCACCCCCAAATTTCTCAGGATATTAGCAAAAACAAAACTTTTTAAACTGCTGTTTCTATCATCTGTCCAGCTCAGTCTAGTAGATTTATTCTCTTTCTTTCAGCATCCTAGGGGTTAACTCAGTATCTGTTGCACTGGAATTTATTGAAGCTATGAAACAGTCAGACAGTCTACAGTGTCAGATTACACCCAGTGCAGTTTGTTAGCTATCTCATTCCTATGGGCATGATAGGCTGCATGCTCACACACTCATGCACATGTGCACACATATACACACACACAGCAGCATGTACCCTGACTAAATAAATTCAAGAGGATTGAATTAGCAGCATGCCAGTTTTTGATAATTTAGACTGAGCAGCACCATATGGCACCAACAAGAAAATAACTTTGGTCATTTTGTAGCTCTTCACAGCCCTATCAGCTCTGGCTAGAGCTTGTCTGACCTAGCTGCAACATTTGGCCTGCCAGAACATCATGCATTCAAGTATGTCCAGATCAGGCACTTTCTTACATCAATATTAGGCCCAAGACACCAACTGCAAGAGCCCTCAGAAATAGCGATAATACTATACAACGCACAATACACTAAGGGGCTATATTCAAAGTTTTATAAACATATTTTGACTAGAATTCCAAACAAATGGGTCAGTTCTAGAGAAGTGGCAGTCTATCCTGGAACTGGAGATATTACAGGAAGACTGGGATTATATATTAAATGATGGGTGGAAAATCCCAGTCCAGTGCAAATTTAAAATAATCCAGTTCCTTTCTATACAACAGGCATACTACATCCCAAAGAGATTATCCAAATTCTCATCAACACATGCTGGCTTATGCCCATTATGTTTTCATGTCCAAAGTTGCAACAATACTGGCAGGACATTGAAGAAATTATGTCCCTGGCCATGTTCAAATCAGTGAAATTGGAACCACAAATGGTAATGGTGAGAGAGCTGAAAAAATAGAGGACGTTAGAGAAGGCTGAAGAAATTCTTATATATAGCTCTCATATACACAAAAATCAGTATACTTACTCTTTGGAAACAAGAAGAGCTTCTCAGTAACCAGATATGACTGAAACACTTAAGTGAATGTGCCACACTAGTGTTTGAATTGTACAGTATGTAATACGGGTCTGGCATTGTACTACACAGTTTTAGAATCCATGTTAGTTTTTTTAACTTGATGTACAGTATATAATGGAAACCCGAACTGATTGCAGTTAGTCTAGCTGAAGTACAATTAAGTAAACTACATTTGGAAAAAAGAACAGAGAACAGCAATATTAAATGGCTGTTTGGCTTGTACCAGAGCACAAAAAGAAAAACACATAAAAAACTGCACACTATAGCGACTGCTGAGGGAGACGCTCTCTCCTGATAAAGCTGGTGTCAGGCACACAATCACACAGCATAGAGGCCATGATTTCATTAATACAAAATAAAACAAAATTGATTTATAAAGTACAACAAGACAAAATAGTCCACCTTAATGTGTCTTATTCCTTACATAATGCAGAACTGTAGTTCAGGTCATGGATGTAGCAGGTGTGGTTTGTGACTGGGCTGATAAGGGCACTTCCTAGTTGCTAAATGAACTTAGCGCAAGTGCCTCATGCCTCATTATACAACTGGGGCATTCTCTTGTTAGCCTATAAAGCCCACCTTAATGTGTCTTATTCCTTACATAATGCAGAACTGTAGTTCAGGTCATGGATGTAGCAGGTGTGGTAATGTATAGTCACAAATTGCTGCAAATGGAAATGTTACCTCCACCACCAGTAGTACAAGTTGTGTCATGAAAAGTTAAGACATGGATCATTTGGTGGGACAAACAGCAGTGCTGAGATCCGTTGTGTTAAAATGTGCTGCTGATGTAGCATCAATGATAACAGCAGAATACCTTGGTGAGTCAGTCAAGGACAGAAGACAGAGGAGGAAGAATCTCAGCAGGAAATGTTAATGAGAGAGGAAGACGACAGTAAGAGGTAGTACAGGTGGAGAATTCATAGCAGGACACTGAGGAGGATTCTCAGGAGGAGTGTGAGCATGGTGGGATACAAACTTGACACAGCAGACAGAGCTCAAGTGCATAAAAGAAGCTGGAAGGCATCTATCATTTTATTAAAAGTCCAAAATATTTATAGAAAGGAAAAATGTTGTTAGTTCAATAACCAAAGAAAAACCCAGGTCTCTGCATCCTCGAGAGCCTGTGGCTTAACTCCAGCCAATTCGTGTAACAAACCTCTTACACTGATACAAAGAACTGTGTGAATTGATCAGCACACAAATAGGTCCTTCTCATGCTCAGTCAGCACACCAAGTGCCTTGACTCTACTCTTCCCCTAGTGGTGAGCCCTATTTATAGCCCTAGGGATAACATCACTTTATGTAGGGGAGTTCCCATTGGTCATGACATTACATAATAAGGGGAGTTTCCTTATTATCTCATGCCTTATCATGCAGGGGCTTTTTATTTAGCCCTTTTTGCCCAAATATGCTTTATTTTACAGGCAGCCCCAGTTTATTTATTTATTTATTTATTGAAATGTTTCACCAGGAAGGGTACACTGAGCAACTTAATGCTCATCTCACGGTACGTCCTAGGGGAGGGGGGGAATGGGAAGTTGCAACATGTTTAAATGATACAAAAAATTAAAGCATAGTATAGTACAGAGACAGTAACATATAGTAAATGTCAGTCTATACATACAGGAATACAGTGCAATCGGGGGATACATGATAAAACAATACACAAAGGAGGAAAGCTTGAGTACAAGACATGGTAGTAAGTGCTAGGAAGTTAGTTACAACCTCTCTGGGGTTGTCACAACACTGTTTTAATTCTTTTAAAAATTGGGGACACTACAGGACTATATTTTCAGCACGACATGTGCCATTTATCAACCCCTTATTCTGGGCTTTTTTAAATTCTAGCTTGCCATGAGCATGTTACATATCTCCAAGATGGGAGATAGTTTCTAGCCCAATGTGCACAGCAAGAGGGTCTTTTTGAAAAGAAGAAAGCAAAGAAAAGTTTAGGGTTTTGTCAGGTTGGCCACCCTGACAAAGAAACAAGAAAAGAAAAAGATGCAAAATGAGAGGATAGAAAAGGGTGAGAGAAATAACACAAGGGGGACAAAACGGGCACATGTGACTCTTTATTCTTCATTCCAGGGTTTGTATACTAATAACAGGTAGCACCCTGTTATAAGGAGATAATGGAAGTGGAAGAGTAACACAAGAAGGTTGTAGTGTGTGTTCTACATAGATAATAAAGGATGGAGGAGTGTGTGATATGAAAGCAATAAGACATGACAGGGTGTACATTATATGGTGAAATAATTGCATGTCTCAGCTGCATTGTTAGGCATGAGGCACAACCGAGTGCCATTAAATCCACCTGAGAAATGTGATTATTTCACCATAACAGCACAACCCTGAAGTGTCTTAATGTTCTTATAAAATGGCAACTAAATATAAGACTTAAAATGAATGAAAATAAGAAGAAAGCATTTTAAAAAGAAAAAATGGACCTTTCTTTGAAATATGCTTCCATGATAACTCTGAATACAAAACTTAGTCCCTATTCTGGTAACTGGGGTTAGTTAAAAACATAAAATAAGAAAAGTGTGTGTGCCACACATTTTTTATAAGAACAAAAATGCTACCTTGCATTTTAAGTCAATTCAAGTAATGTTTCTTAATGGAAATGTGTTTAAAACTTTAAACCTGCCAGGTTGCCTTTTTTTTGGTGCGTGTGTGTGTGTGTGTGTGTGTGTGTGTGTGTGTGTGTGTGTCTATGTAACTTTGTTTTCCCACCTTTTCTCTTTGTTTATGAAGTATTCTTGCCTACTTTCTTCATTCTGTTTTTTTTCTCTGTTTCTCGCATTCAAGACATGGAATGTTTACCATGGAATGTTAACCATGGAATACAGGATTCAAAATTCTGCTCCATTCCACTGGCAGAATGTTTCTTTCCTAACATACTGTACACTCACACAACAAAGCCTCTTGTAGCACCACAGGCTCAATTATCTCACTGTTAGAGAAAGCAGAAGATATCTCTGATGAGCAGTTAAAGACAGAAGGAGGATTGTTCATTGTCAGCAAAGAAATGGTTGTAATGAAAACTATGAACAATATTTAATGTTTCTAATTTGTGTATGTGTGCAAGTAGTGTATGATGATCAGGGAAACAACATTTAATTAATCTGTTTTATTGTTAATTTAAGATAGTTTTATTTTTAGGGCCCATTTGAAGGATTTTACCAGTGTAAAGGTAGCAGCCATGTTTGTGATAGAAGATCAATTCTAGTTGTAGGGGAACTAATGGAAGATAGTTCTGGTTGTAGGAGGACCGATTTGCACATTGTGTGATGTGGGTTAGGACCAGAATGACTATGCAATATGATCTAATATTGAACGGTCACCTCCACTGGTTTTAACCAATTAAGGTTATTTGATTTTAGACCCATTTTATAAGAAAATGTAATGCACACCTGAGGTGTGGGATGCTACATAAACCCCAAGAGTGAAGCCTGTGTGGTTCATAAAACATCCCACACTGAGGGTGTGCATTAAATTCTTATATGCACACTTACTGATCCTTTATTTTTTATTATGAAACCGGTCTGTTGAATCTTGGCTCCTGATTGGTTGAGAGCTACATTCAGCCAGCCGATATCCTGGCATGACATCCTGGGTGAAATTAGCTTCTGTAAGAACAGCCTCTGCACCTTAGAAGAAGCCCTATGCACAACTGCCCACAGCTTGCCCCCACACACCACCTAGGTCCTAGCAGGAACTGTCATCTCCTCTGTTCCCACTCTGAACAGATCTGCCCTGTATACACAGCTCCTGTGTCCCCATTGTCACATTTTAAAAACAGGTTCATCTCATTTTTTTTAAATCTGTGTTTCACTACTTACATTACATGGCTGAATCTGTCTCACACATGTAGCACCAACAACGGCTGCCAATTATCATGTGTCCCAAGTAACAAACATCAAAAAATAAATAAAAAAAGGAGTGAAATGCTAGGTGCCAGTTAGAAATCTCACTTTTTTGTTTCTCCAACAGTAGTGGCACAGACCAGAGCATAGGACAGGGACCAGGAAACCTGAAGCGGGAAATCACCGGCAGCGAGCGATATTCGGGGACAGCGAGCAACCAGGCACTACTTTCCCAGTTTTCCACTACTTGTTAAAATGTTAT
This sequence comes from Neoceratodus forsteri, assembly GCA_016271365.2. Taxonomy (NCBI): domain Eukaryota; kingdom Metazoa; phylum Chordata; order Ceratodontiformes; family Ceratodontidae; genus Neoceratodus; species Neoceratodus forsteri. The sequence goes on along the minus strand of CM028135.1, from coordinate 845,635,820 downwards.
CATTTTGTGATGTAAAAACAGAAAAGGATTTATATTTTTTAAATTTATTAATAGTATCGGAACCCATTTCATAATTACAATAAGGCACTCTGAGGGGTCATCATTGTGGTGGGATAATGGCCCTTCTTGGGTGGTGGGCTTTTTCGGCTTCACCTCGTGCTTCAACCCACCTGGGAGGCCAGCCATTATCCCACCATAATGCCACCCGCATGCATCATTGTTTAATATTTGTGGGTGATCATTTTTTTCAGCCTACTTCTGTGACCACACACACACACACACACACACACACATGCACACACAGTCTCTCTCTCACTCTGCCTCCCCCCTTCTCCAATATGGGCATTTTGTTCTGCCTTGTTATTTTATTTTTTGTTTTGTTTTTTAACTTACTGCTTGGAGCTTTGCAATCTTGCTTAACCAGCACTGTAGGCTGCTATCCACAGCCCCATTTCTGGTTCCACTGACTAAGGCAGGAAACTGATGAATAGCAGGATCAACCAGATACAGCTTTTTTTGAACTAAAAACTTTTTTCAAACTAGAAGCTTTTTTAACTAAAAAAAATAATAATGAAATGGACAGAGAGATGAGTATTGTTCTGGCAGCTCCTCTCTAAAGGATAGATGGAGCCACCATGTTTACAGAACTCTTCAGCCTGCCCACACACAGCATGATAGCCAATGAGGTAGTGCTCAAGCTGAGTGTGTGAATGCCGTAATAACAGGTGGGTTATTATAGCAAATGTCAGCTGAGTCAGACCTTAGAAAAAAAATTGCTCACCAGTAATTATATAGTGATAATTGCCATGCAGCATCAGATGACAAAGCAGATGAGTAGAGATGGAGTACACTTCATGAAGAGATATGTGACGCTTTTTTCTGTAAAGTGTTTTCAAAGGCAGTGTAGCACAAACCACTGTGATGTTAATCCAATGTTTCATGTAGACTGTGAAACAGAGTATCATGCAAGTAGTCTGAAATACAAAAGGGTAATTTTTCCACCCAGAGCAAGGGCAATTAAGTTGGAGGAGGAAAGAAAATGATGATGAGAAGAAGGTGCTGCACCAACATGTCAATCTGGATCTACAGTAAAAGTAAGGAATAGTGACAGTGAGGGGTTGGTCAAGGTGAAAGAAACAAGATGTCGGTAAGGAGGTGAAGAAGGAGCAGATGCAGCTGCACATGCAGGTACAGGGAGTACGAGTGGAAACACAAGTCTAGTGCTCCTCTTGGACATACAAGGTTAAGCAGTAAGCAGTGCCCCTCATTCCAAACATTTTTAGTTTCTGAATTTTTCTTTGCCACTAACCAAAATAATAACATCATGGTAATATGCCATATGTGCAAGGCTCCAATATGCCACCACCTGCCCAGTTCACATATTGGTACCACCGGACAGTGTAGCCACTTGAAGACCAAACATCTTTTGAAGTGGCAACATCATTAAATGGTTGCTCAAATTGGTCTTTCTAGACCTGCTGCTCTTGAGGGTCAGGATGGGGATGATGAGGAAGAGGATGGAACCAGTGTTGAGATGTTGTTGAAGGATGTCAGCAATGGCACCACTATCACAAGCAGCATGTAAATGGCAACTAGAACTTCAGTGAAGCCCATTTGCAAGACATTTAAGAGGGATGCAGCTATCTGGTTGAATAATAATAATAATATCTTTATTTCTGTAGTGCAATTCAAAAATATCAAAGCCTGTACAAAATATAACAATAAAACATTCTAAAAGATGAAACAATTAATCACAGTGTTATCCAGATTTCGCACCTCTATATCTTAAAACAATATAAACAGTATTATAAAAACCCCAAAGGCAAGATAAAACAGATGGGTCTTTAAGGATAAAGTGTAATTATTTCAGAGAGTCCAGATGATCCAAGAAAGAAATGTAATTGTTTGCAGAAACAGAATATACAGTACATAAACTAAATTAAGGTATTAAACACAGTGGGGCTGGTGAGGTGGTGACATTCACCATAAAATGTTGCCCTGGTCATGTATTGTTGCAATAAACCTGTCAAGGATAAAGAATATTAGTCTCAGTGGTGTTTATCTAACCATTTCTATTACTGATTTGTGCTGTGTTAGCCCACACAAAACCAGGAGAGAAACAAAAAGAGAATCTTTTTGCTAGGTAAAGAAATACAGAAATATACATGGGGTGGTGTGTGTAATGAGAATTTGACACACACCCAAGGTGTTGGATGCTACAGTATATAACCCCGAGGGCAAAGCCCTTGCTGTTTATCTAAGCATCCTACACCTAGGGAGTGTATAACATTTGAGTTTCCACGCCACTAGGGCTGAGCAAACCTCTAAATGTTCTACCTTGCAAACTTTGAGATTTGAACCCCAAAAAGTTCTACCAAGTTCTACCTGGTCCTAACAGGTAGAACTGGTAGAACCAGGTTCTACCTTTTTCAGGGCACACAATTGCTCACTCCTCCCCCACCAATAACCAATTACCAGTCCGTTGTATTAAATTCGCTGATGTCTACTAGCCCCACCTCTCTCACCAACCCGATAAACAATTAAATTTTCCAGTGCCTAGTGCCTCCCACCCCCACCGATCACCAACTTGATGAACAACTCCAATTAAATAAATTCCCTGGTGTCTAGTGATCCCTTCCCCCAGCCACTAGTCAATCACTAGCCCACTGTATTAAATTCCCTGGTGTCTAGTGGTCCTCCCTCCGCTGATTGTCAGACTGATGAATAATTACATCCCCTAGTGTCTATTGGTCTCCCCCAGCATGTAGTGCCCCCCACCTCACTCTCCCAGCACAGCTCTCCCTCTCCACCACACTGGCCACCCAACTGAGCTGTCAGTGAATGAGTGTGAACACAAGCATGTGCTCATTCACTGACAGACCACCTGCTAACCCTGGATCCATTGAGCTCTTTGAGCTCTGTCGGGATGCATACAAGAGCAGAGCATTTCCAGTCACCAGCAGGGGGGGTGGATGGAATGATGTTGTGGACCCTCTGTAGGTCCACCATGTCCTTCCCTCCCCATCCTGCCACCCCATTGGCAACCAGAACAACCCTTGTCAGCACTCCAAACAGAGCTCAAAGAGTTCAATGAATGGAGTGAGCTGCAATGAAGAGCTTGTGCTTGTGCAAATATACACTCATTCACTGACAGCTCAGCCAGGCAGCCAGTGTGGTGGAGAGGAATGGTTGTGGTTTTCTCCCACATTCGGGTCAGGGTGGGGAGCAGGCTGGGGGCACCACCTGCCAAGGTTGGGGGTTGGGAGGACCTCTATACAACATGGAATGTAATTGTTCATCAGGCTGGTGATCAGTGGGGGAGGGGGATCATTAGACACCAGGGAATTTAATACAATTGGATGGTGATCAGCTATTGACAGTGGGGGGACGCTAGACACGGGGATTTAATTGAATATTTTAATTTGTTCATTGGGCTGATGATCACAGAGGGAGAGAGGCCACTAGACAAAAGGGAATTTAATTGTATCAGACTGGAGATGGCTTGGCCATTGGCTATAGGCAAGGGAGGGACCACTAAGAAATTAAGGAGCAAACCAAAGTTTGCAAAAATAACAAAGAATTTGAGGGTTTTCTTGACTCTTTGAACAACTGGGGCTCGACCTTTTTTGTCTTAAGGTCGAACTGAACTTGCAGCCCTACACACCACTCCATGTTTTATTTTATATGCAGTAATTGCTAGGGTCACATTTTTTCACCACAGCAATTACACAAAAAATGTGTGGTAGCTAGTTGGTACAGTGATTGGAACTTTTGGCTCTTTTTCTTTGTTATTTACTTTGAGAACTATCACCAGGTAAGATCAAAAGGAGATATAAACACTTTTCAATTTAGGCAATAAAGAAACTGCAACTACAAATGATATAACCAGGAAGCAACTGCAGAACTGTTAACCATGAAGCTTCTGAAAAATAAAAGGCTCCGTTGCTATGGTGTCTTTGGTTTACTTGGTGATCCTGCTCTTATGACCTGCAGAGGGAGGAGGAGGAGGAGACAGAAAGACAGGGGTATGCCTTGCAATTTTCAGCAGACTGCTCCTTCTTTAAATGGTGCCTGACATGAAGAGGTATGTGATGCTTTTTTCTGTAAAGTGCTTTCAAAGGCAGTGTAGCGTGAGCCATTGTGTGGTTCGTGCTTTTCTCATAGGGAAAGTGGTTTATGTTTGCCGTTACAACCAGCTAGTTATAACAGCAAATTATGACCGGCTTTTCCTATGGGAAAAACATGACCTAGTTATTATATAGAGAATAATTGATGGGGTGGTGTGTATAATGAGATTTTACACACGCTTGAGGTGTGGGATGCTACATAAACCCCAAGACGAAGCCTGAGGGGTTTATAAAAAGCCTCCCACACTGATGGCATATGTAAAATCGCATTTTACACATTAACTCATATTTTATTTTATATAATTGCTGGCCAGCACTTTTGCCACAACAATTATATAAAATAAAAATAAAAACAAGATATTGGTGTTGAGAGGCAGCCGCCGACCGGTCAGGAATCAGCGCAGTCTGCCAATATTTTAAATATTATAGTTTAAACCTTGCAGAGTGGACCTCACTCATTTCTTGTTTTTTTTTACTTCTTGAGGCGGTTTACTTACCCACACAAGTGGCGTTTGAGGCATCCATCAGGTCTAGCAAGGTCTAGCAAAGGATGTGGGGAAAAAGTGAAACAGCTCGTGCGTCTGGCGCAGAGGCAGTGAAACCCGGTGCGTGTTTGCCAGCAAATTATAACCAGCTTTCCCTATAGGAAAAAGCACTGTCCAGTAATTATAATACCTTTATTAGCTAACAAACAGCTAAGGATACAAACTCTGGAGACCTATAGTACTCTAATGGGCCTACTTGGATGAGCCCACCCCCATGCTCAGAAACCTCCTAATGAATGGGACTCCAGCAGGCTTTTGGGGAAAAGAGGGGAATCAGGTTTCTGCACCTTTTTTGTGTCCTCTGTATTGCAGAGTATCTGCAGTGACAGCTCCAGGCACAAACTGAGACAAACCATGAGTAGGGCCTATCAAGGCAGAACTGTGCTACAGGAGAGCAGAGCTGGTGGAGATCTCATTTTGGAAAGGTTTGCTGTACTAGGAGTGGGTACAACTGTTCCATCCCAGGCCTCAAAAGATGAGAGCAATCTGACTAAGGGCTGCTGATCCATGTCATGTAGCAGGCAATACAGTATGGTGCTGGGATACCTTTGACCTAGGAGTAAGGTTTAGTTCCAGGTAAAAAGTATCATCATCATTTACATTATTGGGGATCACTGCCTGGTATATCTGTCCCTGGTCTGGGTTTGCTGTATTCTCATTCATTTGAGGGTGAACAGGCTTGATAATTTTAGGATTTTCTCCACTTCAGGCCTTTCCATGCACTGGAGAGATATCTGCCCCTGAGAGTCTGTCATGAGTATCGAATCACACCTTTAAAGTGCATATTGCGCAGCCAATTTTTGGCAAAAAATACAACCCAGTGCTGAAAAATACCAAATTTAATAATAGCTTTATAGACCACACCTCCAGTGTGGTACAGTAAATCTATTTCTGAATCTGTCAGGTATCTAATTTATATAGCTTGTTACCATTTCCAAGTTTTTAAATATTCCTGTTTGTCTCACGTCTCTTGAGTCTGGGTAAATAGAGAATTGGAGCCATGTTATGTCAAGTGAAGGTATTTTTTAAACCAATACCAACCACATAATGCCTAAGAAGCCTCCCAGGGTACTTGGCTTGTACTTTTAGTCATCTGTTCACTTTTATGAAAGATAAAATTTGCCAAGAAGCGGTATAGTTCCTGAATAGATATTGTCACTACATCTTGGTATACTTCAACCTCTAAAAACTAAGACATCATTAAACACATGACAGATGTGGTTTTCTGATTAGTTTATTCTTCTGCTTTAAGATGAATTGCTGCCACTCAGTTTGTTCTTTGGGAAAATACCACCACGGCCATGTCTGTACTGATTTTTTTTTGGGGGGGTGGCATTTGTGATGTAATTGTCTTTCTCTCAGACTTTGCTTCTGTGATTATACAGCTGTGTGCAAGAAAGCAACTGGTGGGAGTAGTGCAAACCAAGACATTTGGTACAAGGTAAATTTAAATGTTGGATATGTTGTTGTTTATGTAAATTGATACACAACAAAAATGTTGCTGTGCATGGAAAACCTTGTACAATAACATTGAGTTGGACAGTGGTCCCTAGACTTAGCTACTCCTTTCCATGACCCCCCCCCCCCTCTCATTGCCTTCTGATCTTCAATGCAGGGAGGTGGGAATTGAGAGGTGACATAGAAACCAGTTGTGTTGTTTAGGGAGAATTTATGGAGGGGGGATGGGATTCATTAGGATGGCGATAACCAGAAGATACCCTAGGAGAAATGGAACATAGATAGAGGCCAGATGTGTTTGGTTCCCATACCCAGGGTTTCCACCAGACTGAGTGGGCAGAAAGCTGAAGGATTAGCTGCCCCTATCCTTTCCCATCAGGCAGTTTTTTGCAATACCAGATTGATGAGTAACAAGACTGCTATTATGGCGGACTCTGTTTCTGGTTCCTCAGTGGATCTGGTTGGAATCAGAAAGATCTGGCTGGGAGATGATATTAGTCTAATTTTGAGGTAGCAATTCCAGCATGTTTCTCTGTGGTTCACTGACTGAGGAGGGATTGTGGGGTGGGGGTGACCATCTGTGTTATTTGAACTTCACCATGCACAAAGTGGTAAAACCTCATCATTTGAATGCATTGCCATGTGGGGTAAGGATTCGGGTGTAGGTAGTAGTATTTCTCCTCATGCAGCATTTTCTGGAAATGGGGGAATTCCTTCAGGAAATAGCAGACTTTGTTACAGACAATGTAATGAAGTCACCTAGATGGATAATTCTGGGTGACTTATCTGCTTTGTTTGATGATGAAGTCTCATGTTTTGATCAAGATTTCCTCCAGATTATGGAGTCACTGGGCCTCGCACAAATGGTTGCTTCTACGATTCATCATCATGGTTATGTCTTGGACCATTTTTTTTCCCAGGGGCTTGAGATGAGCAACCACAAGCTTGATCTGGCCAGTTGATCCAATCATTGCATGGTTAAGTTCACCTTGGTTGCCCCCCTTACAGTCCATCTCCTGTGGAGATGGTTTGACACTTCCAATTAAAAGAACTGGAGCCTGAGGGACTTCAGGGGTACAGGACATATTGGATGTGTTGGCAGATTGTGAGACAGGGGTGAGAGAATTTTCTAGACTGTAGACAGGCTGCTTCATCCAACCTGTCTAGAATTTGTTAGAGCCATATCATTGGCTAAGTGTGAGGAGTTTTTTTCATCCTTCTTGGACAGAGAGTACCCAATTTGTGCCAGGATCTCCCAAAGCAGGCTGTGGCCAGGTAGAGTCTACACATTACAGAAGCACCCAGAAATGTTTGTGGGGTAACCTTGGAGCTGCAATTCATTTTTTGTGAACTTCACCCAGGTCAAACATGATTACTGGTGACTTGTGTGGGGGCATCTGTATCTACTGTTTGATAGGATTCTTTCATTCTCCTTATCAAAGATGATCTTTCCAAGTGCATTCAAAAATACATTGGTAAGGCCCCTTCTGAAGAAGACATCATTGGACTTTGGCAACCTGTCAAATTATAGCCTAACTCTACCCAGTCCTTTTCGGTAAGGTTATTGAGAAAATTGTGGTCTTACAGCCTTAGGCTCACCTTACAGCCTTTGACATCTTTGAACCTCTCCAGTCTAGTTTTCAGTCTACACACAGCTTTGAAACTGCATTGGTCAAGGTGGATTATGACCTATTCTTTAACAGCAAACCTTGCACTAAGTGCCTCATGTAGATTCTTATCAGGACAAATGAATAGGTATCAAAGATAACATTTTATTTAGGCTAATGGCATCACAATAAGAAACATAGTAACATAGAATCTGATAGCAGATAAGGACTTCTTGGCCCACGGCCTGCCTATTTTCCCTATCTATATTATTACCACAGATCATACTTGATCTATTGCTCTTTCTCCCCACCTCCCTTCTTTTCCACTATGATTCCCTTGGGCCTATCCCATGCATTCTTGAACCTCATCAATGATTTTCCCCTCACCACCTCCACTGGGAGTCTGTTCCAGGGATTCACCACCCACTTTCTGTGAAGAAGTACATCCTCACATCTGTTCTGATTCTAGCCCCCTTCAGCTTCATAGCATGTCCCCTTGTTCTTAAGCACGTTTTCTTCTGAAAAATACTTATTTCCTGTACCTTTTTGACTCCATGAGGTATTTAAAGGTCTCTATCATATCCTTCCTCTCCCACATCTCTTCTAGCATGTACATATTGAGGTCCTTTAGTCTCTCCTCATAGGACTTTTGATGCAGACCCTGCACCATTTTAGTTACCCTCCTCTGGATATCCTCCACTCTGTCTATGTTCCTTCAGAAATGTGGTCTCCAGAACTGGACACAGTACTCTAGTTGGGGTCTTACCAGTGATCCATTAGAGGCAACACCATGACCTCTTTCTACTGGTGATACTCATCCCTATGTACCCCAGCATCCCAGTAGTTCTCCCAACTGCCTTGTCACACTGCTTATTCATTTTTATGTCATCCAATATGATTATCCCCAGGGCTCTTTCCTCCTTGGTAGTACTCAGTACCACTCCACCATTTTGTTCTCTGCCCCTTGATTTCTGTGCCCCAAGTGCATTATTTTGTACTTGTTTGCATTGAAACGCAGCTGTCATACTCTTCATCACTCCACTAGTTTCTTCAGGTCTCTGCTCATCCTTTCTACCCCCCCCATGGGAATGTCCACCCTATTGCAGATTTTCATGTCATCCGAAAAGAAGCAGATCTTCCCTTCCAGCTTCTCTGCATCCTCTGCAAGGCCACTTATAAAGACATTAAAGAGGAACAGTCCCAGTACTGATACCCGAGGCTCCCTTCCGGTCACTCTCCCTTCCTCAGAGTGAACTCCATTTACTACCACCCTTTGTCACCAATCCCCAGACCAATTTTTTATCCAGTTTACCACCTTTGGACCCACTAATAAGCTACCCACTCACACAAGTCTCCTATGTGAAATGGTGTTGAAAGCCTTAATGAAAACAATGTCGGCCACAGCCACCTAGATCTAAATCCATTGTCACCCAGTCAAAGAAATCTATCAGATTCATTTGACGTGACCTCCATTCTGTGAATTCATGCTGCCTCAGGTCTTGTAACTCACTGGATTCAAGATATTCCACAATCCTTTTCTTCAGCAATGATTCCATTAATTTCCCCGCCACTGATGTCAGGCTGACTGGCCTATAATTGCCAGCCTCCTCCCTACTACCACTTTTGTGTAGTAAGACTACACCAACTCTCCTGTAGTCTTCCAGAACCACTCCTGTTTCTAGTGAGCTGTTCAATAGGAGTGTCAGAGGTGCAGTCAGTATGTCCCTGAGCTCACACAATATTCTTGGATGCACCCCATCTGGGCCCATTGCTTTGACCATCTTCAGATTAGTGAATCCCTCCAGGACTCTCTCTTTCAGAAAAGACTACTGTCCACCTCCATCCCTCCCTCCCTCCAAAGCTTCTTTCACGTTTGTGTGCCCCATCCTCTTCACCGCCTACAACAACTCTACAACTAACTACAGGTTGCCCCGAAAAAGGACCTCTAGTCTCAGCGGGCTTACCCAGTTACCAAAATGCTATATAAAATAAAAAAAAAAATAAAACTTCTGTGAACACTGAACAAAAGCATTTATTCGGGACGTCCTGCTTTTCCTGTTCCCCTTTGCAAAAGTACCCTTCCCTTTTTAACCTTCCATTCCCACTCCTGGTCTTCCCCTTTTTCACTTACATACCTAAAAAATGCTGTGTCCCCTTCCATTACCTCCTGGGCTATTCTTTCTTCAGTTTGTTCCTTTGCTGTCCTTATTGCTTTCCCTGCCTGCCTCTGTTTCTCTGATATACCTCCCTATCTTCCTCCCTCTGCATCTCCTTATACCTTCTGATTGCTTACCTTTTAGCCTTTATTTTTTCAGCCACCTCTTTTGAGACCCACAGCAGTTTATTTTTATTTATTATTTATTTATTTATTTATTTATTTAATCTAGGATTACAAGTACCTTTGAGCCAAGGCTCTTTTACAAAGGTTCCATGTCAGGTGAGGTATAATACATGGTAGGACAATGTGACATGGTAACAGGTTACAGAGGTTTACATTATGTCAGTATAACAGGCTACAGTGGTAAAAATGTTTCCTCTTGCTTTTGCTCATTTGTTTGATACAGAGGTTTGTTGCCTTTACTATGCTCCCTTTAGATTCACCCTGTTCCTTCACCCCACCAGGCCATCTCCCTGCCAGGCCATCCCTGAGGCCTTCAACAATCTTTATAAAATCTGTCCTCCTGAAGCCCATGACCTCACCCTTGTGTGGTTTGATTCTCTAGCTGTTCTTGTATTGAACCGTGCACTGTACAGTGATCACTGACACCGAATTAAAAAATTGATACAGTGGCATGACACTAAAAAAACTCAATGCTTCTTGCCAGTACCCAGTGCTTTACATCAAGTTGTTTAGTGTCATGTCCACTGTATCCGTTTTCTAATTGTGATGCCATAGGCATAAATAAAATTATATATTTCGATACCTAGTAGGTTGTCTTGGTGAGAATCCACACATAGTCCTGAGTGCAAGGTTTGCTGTTAAAGATATAAACTTAATTTCCCTGTGCACCAGCACAGTTATCAATTCAGAGCTGCTTTGCTTTTGGTACTTTGCATTATGACCTATTCAGGGCGAGGAACAGAGGGGAATGGGTTATTCTCATCCTCCTCAATGTTCCATCAGTGTTTGATACTGTAGACCATGGGCAATTTTACGGCAAGTTTAAGGAATATTTAAGTCTCTCCATAAAGCCATCAGCTGGTTTAAGTCATACCCCAGGGGCAGGATGCAGAGGGTAATGATGAGTAATTTCTCCTTACATCTAGTGCCCCTGCCTTATGGCATGTTCAGAGGTTGGTCCTAGTACTCATATTGTTTGAAGTATACATGCTGCCCTGGATGAAATCATTAGATGGTACAATTTGAGTTTCCATTGTTATGCAGATGACAGCCGTTGACATACCCTTTGCATCTGGGACACTTGATGCAGTGGAGTACTAAATACATGTCTGGCTAAGAGATCCAGGATTTGATGACATCAAACTAGCTGAGACTCAGCTATGACAAGACTGAGATGGTAGCAATTGAGTCAGGCTAGAAGAGGGAGTAGTGATGGCTAAAGAGATTACAGGGCTTCAGCTTCAGTTCTCAAGGCTTGAGGCAGTCACAAGTTGAATAATCTGGAGGTCATTCTTTTTATATATACTGAAATATTTTATTATGACTGTTCCAAAGAAAAGCATACAGAAAGAGGAAACAGTCCCATAGGGGTAGGAAGATCTGGAGGTCATTCTAAATGATAGGCTGACATTTTAGGATCAGGTGTCAACTGTAGCCCAGAGTGACTTTTAACATTTGAGGAATATCAGCCAGATTAAATCCCATATCCCCCTCCTCTCCCTGAAGACCTGGTGATGCTGCTGGTGCATGCCTCTGCAACATTCAGACTTGACTACTGTAACACTCTATATCTCAGGGTAAATGAAGGAGTCCTACAGGACACAGCGGCCTGGCTATTGATGGGTCTGCCTAGCTCAACTCTTGTGACCCCAGTCATGAGTGAACTGCAATGGCTGCTTGTGAAGTGATGAATCACCATCAAGGTTGGGCTACTAATCTACAAAGCCCTACACAGGATGGATCTGGGCTATCTAACAGAGCTGCTTCTTCCTCATCCGTCCTCCCACCCTCTCCATTTCACTGATGTGAACCTCTTAACTATTACACAGGTCAGGTTAAAATATATAGGAAACTGCATGTTCAAGGTAGCCACTCCAGTAGTGTGTAGTACCCTCCCAAATGCCCTTAAATATGCCCCATCAGTTGAGAGGTACCCACAATTTTACCTCTTTAAGGAGGCTTTTTGAAATAACTGAATAGCCCATGACATCTTATCAGGTACTTGATGCTCTTGTTAATTTTATGCATAGCCATCTTAATGCTAGTTATTATTGTGCATTTATTCTTGATGTCATGCTGTATGCTTAGTAAGGTGCCGTAGGACTCCAGAGAAGGGTGCCATACTAAATAAACTACTATTAATTCATCCACATTCTACCGCACTATTGTGAGTATGGGTTTCCATACACAATAACATTAAACGGGACACTATATTATCATTGAGGGGGTGGAACCCATATGTGCTGACATTTGTATGACTTTTACTATTGTACTTCTCTATTATCATTACATGACCTTTTCTGGCATACATCACTCAGCACACCAGTCACCAACAGTATCACCTTTGCAGTGGGCAGAATAACTGCAGTGCACACTAGATTCATTTTCCCAGGCAATGCTGGTATATTCACAGCAGTAAATGTAGGTGCCTGTCACTTAGCAGTCAGATTTACTTCTGGCCATACTATCAGTTTGGAATAGGAAACTGATACTGATGACCAAATACCAATGATAATGTCTGTGCACTAAATGGGTGGTGGAGGGCAATGTGTTGTTAAAATTTAGGTAGTACCCTCTCTGCTAACTAATGTTGTTTCTGTATGGTGATATACAATAGTAGCAGTTATTATGGTGATTATTTCCCTAATCTCTGGAGATCTTTAAGGGTATTTTCAAAAGACTCCCTGCAGTACTGGCAGCTCCAGATATTTTTCTCCAAGTATCTACAGAGATTATTGGGACGAACTTGCTGAATGAACTGCTACAACTGTATATCATCGGTTTGCATTGCCCACAAAGAATACATGCCAAAGGACATTTTATTGTTAACATTATGAGCCCATCGCTACTATAAGGGATCTCCATCCCATCTCACAATCATTCTATATCTTCTATTTTTGATTACTCTTCTGATGTGTGCTTCTGCCTGGAGCCAGTTCCTTACACATACATGATAGCAAAGCCTGATTGATATGTAGCTTCACATTTTCCCATATTATGGAGGAATGTCCATAAACATGTTTTCACCGAAAAGTGGTGGTCAAGTGGAACAGACTGCTTGAGGAGGTGGCCTTTAAAGAAATATAGGTGTGATGTGTACATGCAGAATGCATGCCACATGCTTAATTGTGAAATGTTTGCATACAGTTTGCATACACAAAGTGGTCCTAAGCAAACCAGGTCTAAAAAGCAAATCAAGTTTGCATGCTGCAAGCTTGACATGTGTACAGCAGTTAAGTTGGTGCAAACATCTTCTAAAAATCACAGCAGGTTCACATGTTGTAAGCTTGACATGAGTGCAGTAATTAAGCTGGTGTGAACATCATTTAACTATCACATCAGGTTCACATGCTGCATACAGGTCAGCAGCAGCTAAGCTGGTGTAAATCTCATCTAAAAATACATATCAGTTTCTTTTTCTTATACTACTGCTAGCAATTAGAGTCATTTAAATACAGTTTTATTTTAATTCCCATACAAATTAGGTAAACTCATGAATTCTGATCCTTTTGCAAGTTGTTTAATGGCTTTTGATTTTTGTCATTAAATCGCCATTAATTTGTAAAATATTGTTTGCTTACTGCATTAAATGCCTAGGATATAGCCAGTCAACATCCTCCATTCCAGATGTATGGAAAGAGACCTTTGTGCTGTGAACCTATCCTTTTTGTTTGGACCATGCAAATCCCTTATGCATAATTAGTGCTATGAATATGTTTCTCCATGACTGTTTCATCTCACTTACTTTCCCTTTGTCATTCTGTATTGAGTATGTACACTATGGCCAGGCTCAGCACTCTTTGTGCCAAGCAGGGTTGTAGAAGCATGCTGCTTATGTACCTCACATTTTGTCACTGAAATGAGGGACATGGGCATCAAAATGAGGAACAATGGAGAGACACTAACCCACATGATGATCAGGTCACATCATGAAACATGGAGATACAGTACCTCAGAACACAGTGGAAAACATTCAACTAGCATCTGAGAATGAATTTCTACCATTAAGCAGGGGTGCCATTTAGGTAGGGCAGAGGGGGGCAGTTGTACCCCCCCCCATATTTGTGCCTAGGTTGTTCTTATAGTGCGGCAATAATGGCTTTAAATTTGGATTGAATCTTTTGCACAATAAGTGCCCACCTGGCCTGTGTATGCTCACGCTGCTGGTACTCTCCAGACTCAACTGTGTCTGTATTGTGTTGTCCACTCTCTCCACCTATCAGTGATGGCACAATCACATGTCATGTGGATGAACTCCAGCCAAGAAAGAGCATATGATCCTTGTAAGTGTGACACTGTCTTTCCTGCCACAGAGTAAACAGACTGCATACTACAGCTTGGAGGAGTCAGTAAGCACTGGACTATCAATAGCAGTGTTGTGGCAGCATATTTTGTTATTCTACTCTTACTGAATCTCTATCTCACCTGGTAGATGAAGGGGCAGAGGGTGAGCTAGACGCTAACTCAAGACTAGGCTGCCTACGTACTCTACTAGGCTCACCTTGCAAAAAACAGCACAGATCCCATGGCAGCAGGCTAGGCCTAGCAGCAGTGGTGACAGCAGTGTGGGTAGTCTTCATAGGCCTTGATCAGTGCAGTGCAGCAGCAGCCACAGCAGCAACCAAGCAAGAAGAAAGCAACCCATGTTTGGTGGGTTCGGTTGGTGAGGTGACATGGTCGCGGACCACATTGGGGACCTGTGATGGCTGGTTCTAGTATCCTGCTTCTGGAAGAACAGAGGGGGAGTGGACTGAAAACTGGGCTGGTGGCACACTATGCCAGGCTGCAGGTTCTGGCCATATAGCTGGATAAGTAAAAATAAATATTTTTTTTTTTACCGAGAGATTGGGGAGGGAGGAAGGACTGAAATATTGTTGTGTTTTTCATGTTTCTTTACCTCTGGGTGGCTTCATGACCCATAGGGGATAGGTATTGAATGGAATGGAATGGAGTAAGGGAGAAAAATTGGGACAAAGTTCTTTTTGGGGATAGAACTTCAGTCAGGAAATAAATGGTTAGTAACTGGGTGTGCTCCAAATATGATGCACTACTCAGGGTATATACAGATAAATCTTATACATTTGAATGTTTCCTGATTTGCATATCACTTTTAGTCAAAACAAATAAGTTGTACCTTTTGGAGATGTTACAGATATTACAGAGCTGTCCCTTGCATTCACAGACAGTTGAGCGGTATGGTATGCACAGACTATTGCAGCCTCACTATAGTCAGACTTATGCCCCCCTCCCAGTGAAGCTGACCTCCACATCCCCACACTCAGGCACATTATGACAAAGGGCAAAGGAGATTGCAGGGTTGTGCACCATTGAAATGAATGAGGGTATTTTTTATCACTATTTTATACATCATTGATGGAGAGTTGGAGATTAATGGTTGAATCAACCAACAAGGGCCTTGTTAGTAGAATAGTGGCCTTCATTATTCTCCAACTCACCATCATAACATATAAAATAGTAACAGAAAATAATTCCATTCATTTCAAGGGTACGCCCAGCACTCTGACCCATGGAAATCGATCTTAAAGACTCCTGCCTCTGGTTCCCTGGTTCTCAAGTAAGAAACTTTTACCTATATCTATTCTTAGTGGGTTTTCTGTAGCAGCATGGCTGTACCCATTACAGTGTGTGTGCATGGGGGGGGAACTGGCCATATATGTGTGTGTGTGTGTTTGCGCATGCATGCATGCGTGCGTGCGTGCGTGCGTGCGTGTGTGTGTGTGTCGAGTTATTGCTACTTTTGTGTTTGCACCTTAAAGTCTGTTTGTGTGGAGCATACCTCTCAACCTTTTGTCCTCCAGATGTGGAACATTGCCTGTCAAAATGTGGAACAAATTGGCAAAATGTTGAACACTTAATGAAATCGTTACCTAAGAAGCTCAACCCACTGTTAAAATGTTGCATTCATGTTCAGAAAGTCTGTTACTTATTGAATAATATATTTTTTGCATCATTTACTATGGATTTTCACTTTAAAATGTTTTCTTTGAATGTGGAACAAGTCCTCACAATGTGGAACAGGGAGCTTTTGTGAAGTAAAATGAGGAATGTTCCTTGTAATGTGATACAGTTGAGAGGTATGCATGGAAGCATTCAAAACTACGGAGAGAAAACAGTAGGAGTTCAGGCCAGACAGAAGTAATTATGTGGTTTTGTGGGAATGTTTGTGTATTGGGAGTGGGAAAAACCACATGTGTTTCCATTGGCATGTGTGCTACAGTTCAACTGTGAAAATGAGATGGGGAGAGAAGAAAACTGAAAAGCATAACAGTGACTACAAACATGATGCATGCATGCAGATGTATTCAGATACAGTATGTATTGAAGTAGTATTCAAGTGAGCCATATGTGTGCAGAAAGTATGGCTTAGTAGTTAAAGGTACTGAACTGTAAGCCAGGAGACTTGGAGGCATAAAGACCTGGATTTGAATCTCATCAACCACCACTAGTGTATGGTGTGATCCTGAGCAAGTCACTTAACTTTTATGTGTGCAGTTATCAGTGACCACTTGTTTTTTGCATGCATGCCACATGCATGCAGTATTTCACAATTTAACATAAAAATCATGGTTTCCACACTTACCTGCTGCTCACATGTCATATGCATATGCAACTGGTTCCAATTTAACATTTAAATAATACTTGCAGCACACATATCACTTGGGTAGTTTTATGTGTGCAGCATCAAACATTTATATAATTATTTCTGTGAGGGGCTGAAGGTAGGGTAGGACAGGTATGTGGCCAAACCTAGTGGGTAGAGAGCAGAGACAAGCAACATGGATGGCCACAAGAGTCTACATATGGCAGTTAGGCAGGGTGGGTAGACTGAAAGGCTGCTGGTCCATTTTATGGCATTATTGTCTATGTTTCTATTATTACTGAGAGATTATACATTGTAAAAGAGCAAACAAGTATTTTCCATGTCTTTTCTCAAGATGGAATTAGATTGGATTAGTTCTTTATTGATAACCAGATGACCCCGATGAACTAAAGTAGCCCATTTCATACGTGACCTGGGGAAACAGTACCAAGTGACAAAAAATGTATAAATATGAAAAAAATATACACACAGTTAAAAATACAGTAATAAAAAGGTGCAGGAACACACTGACAAGCTAAATAAGTCTGTCTTTTCAAATATTGTGTATTCTCCTCTGGTCACAAGCTAACAGCCCCTTCAGCTACCCCAAGTGAGCTGCCCTCCCTACCAAGATCCTGCTGTGACAGCTTCTGGTCCCTGCATGCACCTGTGACACATCTCTGTACTGCTTTCCCAGCTTACCCCCTGGGACTGAGTTTGCCTTCAGCCACTTTGGCATTTTTGCTCCACAGTCATCTGGTTAACTAAGGTGGAGGTGAACATACAGGTCTGCTTAGAAGTGCTGCAGCTAGGATTCAGCATGGGAGTGGGTCACTGGTGGTGCCTCATCTGCCTGGCACTGTATCCACTGTTTCCCATTTTCTCCTTGTCCCCCCAACAGGAGTGACCATTGGGATTGGCTGCCAGCAAGTCCTGATGCAGACAACCCATGGGCACACTCCAGTGGTCCTGCTTTCCAACTGTGTATCCACTCACCTCCACCTGTGGTCACCCAGCTGGCAGTAGAGCAGCAGGATGTGATACTCTCCCTCCCCAGAGGAGGAAAGCATCCTGTGGGATGTTTGATCCTCTTCCACCTGGCTGGCCTTTTGGTGTCCAGGCTCATTTCCAAACCCAGGTCATCAGTGTTGTGAGCAGTGGTGCTAACACTGCACTGGTGGGCCGGCCCTTAAGTAAGTGCTGTCTAAGAGTATTCTTAAATAACGCATAAGAATTACACTCCCTTACTTCAATAGGAATCGAGTACCAGGATTTCGCTACTCAATATGCAAATAACCTTGGACTTAAAGTAGTTCTCATTAAGGGAACATATCATCTGATCTCAACTTCTGGACACGTTTATGTTTGCAAAGTAAATTTCTTAACACAGTGGATCTATTTAACAGTGGCTCTTTCTAGCAAAACGACCAATAAAATATTGTACTCTAAAACACAGAAAAAGCCACCAAAGACTTGTATAAAGAGAACAATGAAGAATAAAGACATCAGCATTAAGTATACTGTAAAGCATACAACTCTACTATGGAACACCATGATTCTAAAGAGAGTGCTGTCAAAGGCAGACATGTAGATAAGAATTTGATAGCCAGTGAATGGCGGTGTAAGGTTTTGCACAGCAAGACTCCTGGAATTTGGTGTCAAATTAATCTTGTTCAAGTACAATACACCCAAATGCGAGTTTGCTGTGTTGATAACTGTATCATCATGTTAAACATAGATTAGTGCTCTATATAAAGTCAAACCTAGACAATGAAAAGATAAAACATTTTTGATAAGTTGACTCTCGATCAACACACCAGGCAAAGGACCAGAGCAGTTCAGTCTCTTGCAGTTGCAGCAGTTGACGTGACCAGATATTTCATGAAATTTCTGTAATATCTTTAGAGAAATTCCCTGCCTACCTGCAGTACCACTGAAAGGCAATCAGAGAAAATCTCTAAAAAAAATGTGAAGTTTCTTGAAATATCTGACCATACCTATTGCTGCAATTCTACCACTATGAAAAATCATTGCCTTTTTTCAGAATAAGACACAATTTACTTTGCATAAGCCAGTTTTGTAGCTGATTAAAGCTGCACTGTCAGACTTAAATTTTTTGCAGTTCACTTACTGTGCTTACTTGATACGCCTATCATCTCCATATCTCCTCCATTTGACTCTCAAATGATTTTACATTGTAATTTTGATGAACATAAGTAAAAAAAAAAAGCAATGTTTTCTGGCTGCTGACTCCACCTTCTTTGTTCACCAGTAAGCCAAGATCTGGCCAGTGTGCACATTCACGGTTAGGGTTGGAATGTGAAGGGGGAGGTGCACGCTCACGTCAAAGCATTTGAAACTATTTTCTTCCCATCTTTGTGCCCTTTAGCTTGATACCAACCACTCTGTCTTCACTTATTTCACTCACAGGTTCAGAGTGCATTAACTGCAGAGAGCTCCTCGTTCACCATCGCAAGAATGGCAATGCAGTTAATAATTGTGGTTTCATTTTTTTTAACTATTACATTTTTTAAGCTTTTGTATACTCAATTTTCTTGACTACTGAAATTAATTATCATCAAATCCATGTTAATTTAACTTCTGCCTCAATGTATGTTAGCTATTCCTATTGCTTCCCCTGTTGTAAAAGGGAAAGGGAAAAGTGTTTAATCAGGAAAGGAACACTAAGCCGAAGCTTGTTTCCAGGTGCAATGTGGGTGCACAAGGAAGTTAAATTATTTGCTTGGGGTCACACAGTAAGCAAGTGGAGGCAGATGGGATTCAAACCCAGGTCTCCAGGTTTGTAGCTCAGTGCCCTTAACCACTACACTATACTGTTTCCTATAAAATTAGAAAGCACTGTTGTACAGCTCTACAGGTCACAGGAACATGTGCAAGTAGAGATGCTGAGAAGTTTTACTTCACTGGCAAAGTTGCAAAATATGTCTTTGTGAATTATATAACGAAGTTCCTCTTTGCCTAACTTCAACTAACTTTGCCTGCAAAGGTGGAGAAGCTTGTGAAGTTAGGTGAAGTTGGGTGAATTTAAGTCAATTTGCCTATAAAAGGGCAACTTCTCCTTGCAAAAATTTCACAAAGTCTGCTCTTCCCACTTCACAAATTTCACCAACTTCACAAACTAATTTGTGAAGTGAATGTTATCCACTTTGCCCATCTCTATGTGCAAATACATTACAGAAAGCCTAAATAGGTGCCCCTATGATGTCTATGAAAAGTTGATTCAAGCTTGCTTACATGCAGTTATAACAAAAGACATAACTTTGTCTCAGTGCCCTTGGCATCTAAATTGCACTGCCTAACAGGAACACAAATTCTTGCAACAGAGTTTCATGTATTTCAGGGCCTTGATTAACTGAATTTCACAGTGTAATGGAGATGCAGCTTTGAAAACATACTGTATATGCTTTTGTTTTAGTAGAGAGTCCGCAATAAGGAACCACAATAAAGAACCACACTGGGATGGGTTGCTCATGATAAGTAAACATGTATCAACATCCAAAAGAATTAGGCACTCTCCACCTCAATCTATAAAGCTCCACTTTGAAGCAAGTATTTCAATAAAATAAAGACATTTATTCAATGACACAAAAATTAACAGTAACACATACTGCCTGTCGCATTCAGGCTCCTAATAAACCAGTCATTATGGGCAGCCCCAGATTTTTTTGTACCGACATTCCAAAACTGATAGACAGAAGATCTATGTATGAACAGGATGTAAATCAACCACTGATAGGACTGTTGCCACAAGCTACTCAATGGTGTGGTAATGTATATGGGGTGAATACTTGGTCCTTGAAGACAGAAGATAAATTGTTTAATGAAGTGCCATTTACAGTGTAGCAGCACCATCTGCATACAGTATAGTAGTGCATTATAATTATGACAGCTTGAGATAAATCATTAATAAAGAGACTGAACAACAATGGCCCAAGATTAATCCATGAGTATCACTCAGGAGAAAGTCTTTCAATGAAAGAGTGGTACCAGTTTTAACCTTACATTGATATCCAACTAATCAATGCTATTGAACCAGTCCATTGACTTGTATTACTTTTTCTACATATCACATGGCCTTTTGGTATTCAGTATTCTGCACCCAAATCCACAAAGAACATCAGTGGTGCTGTGTGCAGAATAACTGCAGTGCACACTGACATAAGTTTCTTATCACATGGAATGGGGTTCGGGAGGCATGGTCATGGACAGTAAATTTAAATGAAAGTCACCTATAAGGCAAATTTGCATAACTTCAGACAATATCTCCTGTTGGTAATTGTGGCAGCAAAGAATTAGCATTTATATGCCAATGATGACATCAGTGTGCTAAAAGTGTGGGTGAGTGGGCCAAGTTGCTTGAAAGTTTATATGGTATACTGTATGTTGTAGTAAACTGTATGTCACAGCTGTCTAACAGTATTGCTCTGTGTTATTTCACCTACTGAAATAAACCTGTTGTACCACCAACCCAAGAATAGTTAAGCACATATGAACAATCATAACACACACAATGTTATCCCCCCATGGCATATCACAAGCACTACACAGAGTGTGGTGAAGAACATCTCATGTACATGGCTCACAAATTAAATGCAAATGTCATGTTTATTATTCTTATCTGTGTCAGACTGTGTTCTGACTTCAGTAAAGTAACATACAGTATTTGAATTATGCAAAACCATTGCAAAAGTAATGTTTTATCATTTTAAACTAAAATGTATCGCTCATTGCCAGAGCCAGTGTCTTATATCCCTCCCTGCCCTTGCCCTTAGTGTAGTAGTATGCTTAAATGCAGTATAGAAGTCTTTCTGTGATTTCACAGTTAATTGTAGACCTGTTTTCACCAGAAGTGTATATGTGTCTATTGCCTCAGCTCATCACACTGCCATTAGTGGTGCTTTAATGCCAGTCAAACTAAATGCGACAAAACCAACACTAATTAATTCATCACCAAAACATGACAAATATCATTCCAAAGGCTTATTGTCACCACCACATAGCCAATTGTGTCTCAATGCTATTAGATGGCTTTTTGATATTCTCTAGCACATCTGATTTTATTTAATTATTTATTTATTTAAAAAGTTCTACCAGGAAGGCATACTGAGCAAGGTATTGCTCAATTCCAGGTGTGTTCTGGGGAAGGGAACTTGGAGAAGCAAATAGTCATACATACAACACAAAATGATTAACATACTGTAGTACAGAAGGTGTACAACATAATATGTACAGAGTGCAATATGCAGTGAAACAGAGGCAAGAAAAAGAAATATATCTTGAAGCCTATTAGAACTTATGTTTGAGGAGTGCTGAAAATGACAGCCAGACCTCAATGATGACAATGAGGCATTTTTCACTGCATTCACATTCTCATGCTGCAACATGAAGCTGATTGCTGAAGTGACCCATTTGATTACTTTGCTGATGGGATGAACAATGAAGGATGGAAGAATAATGCATCTCGCCTGAATGAGTAACTGACTGATGCCTGGCCAAGGATACCTTGTCCCTAGATCCCCAACCAGAAATAACTCAGGCCACTCTTTTATCAGTTTTGAATGCTCGCTGGCAGTATTTATTAAAAGACACAATCATCTATTTTCATTTACATCCCAAGTTCATGTCCAACAATACGAATTTACAGATTTTGACATGACAGTCCCATATCACTTCTTGGACATAACAGTCCTGTCTTCCCTCTAGTGGTTCTTCGTCATGTGCTCTTCCTCTTCCATTTTTCTTCTTGAGGTCCAGACACCTGGATCCAGCCCCCTTTCTCATCATCATAACCGGGTACCACCTTACCCAGACCACTCCCCACCAGGTGTGGACACAGTGATCCACCCCTTGCTCTATATCCCTTCCACCTCCCCATTACTCCCATGCCTGGGTTCCTTTGTCCACAGCCCGTGGTACCTACTCCCCTCTGCCTGCCCCCCCTTTTTCTCCTTGCTCCCATACCCCTTATTTTCCTACCCTCAGTGTGCCTCTCCCCTTGCCTCTGCTATCCACCAGCTGGACTCCACCTAGTCCTCTGGACAAAAACTGCCTGCCCATGTGTGGCCACCCCAGGCCTATATTTGGCCCCATCATCAGCTGTCACCTTCTTGGTGCCTCCTTTTCCAGTGCCTATTCCAACATCACTCTCTCCTCTTTCTTGCTGGGAGGATGGGTTGAGAATTTTACAGCAGAAACAGGGCTTGCTGTGAGTTGCAATCTCTTAAGTACCTCCCCAAGGACCCCTGCCCAGGACCCTTATTTGTTCCCTCCACCTGGCCAATGGCCAGCAAGCCACCAGGCCTGGTCGTATGAACCCATCATGAGGTCATCACCACCTCCCCTTTTCTGTAGCTCCCCCCCCTTCTGCCTTTACTCCTGGCTGTGTCCTAGGACAACCTGGGCTGCCTTTTAAAGGCAAGCCTAATTGTCCCTGGATCCCCAACCAGAAATAACTCAGGCCACTCCTTTATCAGTTTTGGATGCTCACTGGCAGTATTTATTAAAGGCACAATCATCTATTTTCATTTATATCCCAAGTTCATGTCCAACAATAAGTAGTTACAGATTTTGACATAACAGTTCCATATCACTTCTAGGACATAATAGTACGGTCTTCCCTCTGGTGGTTGTTCATCATGTGCTCTTCCTCTTCCATTTTTCTTCTCAGGGTCCAGACACCTGGATCCAGCCCTCCTTTCTTATCACCATAACTAGGTGCCACCTTACTGAAGCACTCCCCCACACCAGGTGTGGACACAGCAATCCACCCCCTAGCTCTATATCCCTCCCCCTCCCCTGTTACTCCCATGCCTGGGTTCCTTTGTCCCCAGCCCATGGAATCTACCCCTCTGCCTGCCCCTTTTCCCTTGCTCTCAAACCCATTCTACTGACCCATCTCCAGCTTGTGATGGAAGATGGCCTCCGGTGATTAACCCCAAGGTCCCTTCTTATTGATATCCCATACCATTTCCCGAAGGTCGGAGGAACAGGCCCATGCCAAACTCAACTAGCTGAACCCCATCCAACCTGTACACTGCCTCATGTTTGTATGAAATATCCTTATGTTGTATGTGAACCCCCATTTTGATCACTGCCCTAGCCACCTTTCTGTTCAAGTGCTTGTGTGCCACTTCTATTGCCTTAGGCCTTTTCACTCCCTCCATACCCTCTGGGATGTAATCTCGACCAGTTGATCACCACCCAGAGCCACTAGCCCTTCACCTTCTCTAGATATGCTAAATGTCCTGCAACAGGGACCCCAAGGCACTGTCCCCAGAACATTAGACCCTAAATGTACAATGATACAGTCTGGTGTGGCCCAGCACAACTGAAGCTCTTCCAGCAGGGGTAGCAGCTGCGACCACCGCATGCCTCTTAGGCCCCCTCCACCACACCTTGGTGTGCTCTGCTCCTGGCAAAACTGTGCCCCTATCCTTGTGGTGGCTGCAAACGTCTTTGCCCAGTAGATGAAGTAGTGCCCCATGATCCACACCTGTCTCTTGCAGCCTGCTGCAGGAAGAGAAAAAGGAATATGAATTAACCATTGTCAACACTGCACATATCTCCTGTAACAGTTTGATGTCTATCTCCTCACTCTCTTGACCTCCCTCTCCCCTGACCCTGTAGCAGTCACCCCTTAAGCTGCCCCAATCCGGAAGGAGTGTGGCGCAAAATCATCGGGGTTCTTCCCCGTGAAAGCCACCACCTTCTTCAGTACCACCCCTACCTGAAAACCTGTCACTGGGGACCCATCCTTATGTATGAACCAGGCCCATGGGCAGTCTGGCCCATGGCCAATGGCCTCTAACCTTCCTATAGTCCTCCATGGCCTGCACTGTGCAGACTCCTGCACTGGCCTGTTTAAGTAATTCCATGGTAGCGCCCTTACCCTATTGATCCATTTTGGACTGCTGGAGCCAAATAACCACCTTCTCACCATCCATCTTCACATCCTCCACCTGTAAACCTGTAGCAGCCGCTCCCTTCCTGGGTGCCACCATCTCTCTGACCTTGAAAGCCTCTTTCACCATTACTGCAAAGATAGCCTGGAACTGGCAGGCCTCCTTAGAGGAACTGCATGCTTGGCACAGAGCCCATACCACCTTCATGAGGAGGGGCCCCATCACGGGCTGTCTCCCATCCTGCCTCGATCCTTGACCCCTCATCCAGCCAATGGCCATCCGTCTGATGACCCTGATACTTGCAGTGTCCTCCCAGCCATGATCCTGGCAAGCCCAGCTAATCCCCACCAGTTGGACCCCCATGGTGGTGTGAGCCCCCCCCTGCCATTTTTCTACCATGAACTGCATAACCTGCTCCTCGTAGACTGGCAACTCTGCCTCCCAACCCATCCCAGCCTTAAACACTTGGAAACTTGCTCAGGCCCCCCTCATAGGCCATCAGGGTGTTGGCTGACCAAGACCTTTGATACAAAGCCCTGGCTTTCAACCTCCCATCTCCCATATCCAGTCTGGGACCCTGGTCCAGGTAGGTGCAGCCTGTGGTGCCAACTCTTGGAACCGATCCATCTGCAAATAAGAAAGACAGTCAGCCACCTCATTCCATGCCCCCTCAATGTGCTGAGCCATAAATGACAGGTTCAAATGTGGCCCTAGCAACACCATGGACCTTAAAACCCGACCTACAGACTCCATGCGGCCACTCTGCCTGTTGATTACCTCTACCACACCCTTGTTATTGCACCAGAATAAGATGCACCGCCCTGCCATCCGGGCACCCCATAATTCCAGGGCCGCCCAGATCAGAAAGATCTCAAGGAACATAATGCCCTTGGTCCAGCCCCATTTGTGCCATCTGGCTGGCCATGCCTCCACAATCCACTCCCCTTAAAAATATGCCCCTTCCCAAAGCCATCTGCTGTGTCCATCTACGCTACATGCCCCATTCCTCCTGCCAGAATGTCACCCCATTATATGACTCCAGAAACCCCTTCAAAACCTCCAGAGCCTCCTTAACACTCCTTTTTATGTCCACCCACAGATTGGGTTGTTTTGCCCTCCCCGTGACCCTCCCCAACCTCCTCGTAAAAGCCCTGCCCAGGCTTATGGCCTTGCAGGCAAAATTAAGGTGCCCCAGCAGCTGCTGATCCTGTACCAGTGGCACCCTCAGCCTCCCACCTACTAGCATGAGCAATCCCCATAGCTGCTCCACCTTGTCCCCTGGCAGCTGGAAACACTCCAGCTTGGTGTCCACTTCAATCCCCAGGAACTCCAGTGTCCGAGCCGGCCCCTCCATCTTACCAGACATCAGTGGGATCCTATTTTGTCGCACATGTCCTGGAAATCAGTCAACATCCCTGGCTCCTCCCTGGCTGGCCCCGGATCAGCAGAAAGTCATCCAAGTAATGGACCACCTCCCGTGCCCATACCAGGCCCCAAACACCCATTGCATCCATGAACTGAAAGCCTCAAAGTGGAGCATGCTACAGAGCACCCCATTGGCATCGCCTTGTTGAAATGCAAACCACCCTTGAATTGGAAACCGAGCAAGTCCCAGTCTGCAGGGTGGACTGGGATCACACAAAAAGTGGACTCTATGTCCATCTTCACCAACCACGAGCCCTCAGCCACCTGGATCAATTCCATTGCCTGGTCCAGATAAGCATGCAAGACCATGTTCAGCGCCTTCAGGATCCCTCCATTCACTGACTCCTCATTGGAGTAGGACAGGTTATGTATGAGCTGAAACTCCATCACCTGCTTCTTTCGTACCACCCCTAGTGATGACACTCAAAATTGCTCGCAGGGGGGAGTTCCTGCATCGGCCGCTCCATTCTCCCTGCCTGACCTCCTTCAGAATTTTCCTCCAGACTATGTCCTCCTTCCCTTTCACCAACCCCAGATTCTTAGCCCACATTCCCACCCATGCCAACTCAAAACCAAGTGGAAAACCACTTTTAAAACTGGACCTTAGCAGCTCTGCCCCTCTCCTGTCAGGGTAGCCTGCTGTCCATTCTTCCACTTCCCTTAACCTGATGGGGTGCGGGCCAAAGCGTAGCCCCATTTCCCCTTCCCAAAGCTCACCTTAACTCAAACCATAGTTGGATATATAACCCCCCCTCCTGAAACCCCTCACTCTCTGTCCCCTGCCCCCCCCTCCAAAGGGGCTGTTCCTGGGCCTGCCTGCTAGGCATTCCCCCCTTTTTCTCCCCCTTTTCTACAGATCATCACTGGGTGTGACCACCCCACACTGCAAGCATACATGCTTAAACTTGCAGCTAGACCATGTACACGATGCCCGGTTAAACACCCAGCAAGCCTTGGCACCCTGGGCTGGTGCTACTCTCTTTCCCTGTTCCATCACCGGCCCCGCCATTGAGCCCAAAAGTGTCCTCACCCACAACTCTGCATGGGTGCAATCCCACCACAGGGCACCCTTCACCTCCATTCTTCTCCAGAATGCCTCGTCATACTTAAGCCAATCAAACCCCAGCTTCACCTTATATGCATCTCTGATGATCGCCATATATGTCAGCAGTGGGATCGCCAGGTCTGGCTGCTTCTCCAGCACCAAAGCATCATAAATCAGGAAACCAGCCTGCCACATATCGATGCTCTTGCCCTTAACCTGGCTTACTCTGTTTTGTGCCCCACCACCGTCAGGGCCACTGCCATCTCTGACTTGCCAACTGACTCCCTTTGCTCGTACTTTTTGGTCGTCTCCTCATTCACTAACCAGAAGATATCCAAGTACTCCCCCTTCCAAATGATCTCTTTTATCGAGGCCAACACATGGTTGTGATCGTGGTTTAAATTTGCTGAGAAGCTGTGGCTTGCTTTTCCATGCCTGCATTTCTATTGCTGCTACGGGTGAGGTATTTGCCTTTTACAGTGTGAGTTTTTCTAAGCTGTTGGTATATTTATCAAAGGCTTTTTTCCAATACAGACCCCTCTACATATTTTCTTTTTAGTATTGCCTTTCTTGCATTTCTTTTTTAGATTACACAGGTAAGGTGTTATATGTTTGTACTCTTACTTGTACCTTAGACTGGGACATACTTTGCTGAGGACCATGTCTAAAGTAGGATAATGGGAGTTCATGTAGTCCTGGCTACATGTGAGCAGTGCACAACCAAGTGACAGAAAAACATAATACTCTGTGATACACAGTCATTCAGACTCATTTACTGCTATTGCTACTGAGAAATGTTAGTACCTAATGCATCAATGTGGACAAACACTGTCAGATTCGTACAATTAATGTTCCTCCATCCAGCAGACATCTCCTGTGCTCCCAGTCTTCAACTCCTGTCTTTAGATCTGTCTCTGCATTATGCATGTTATTAAACAATTTTAATTATTTCTTACTTTATTATTTTACATGGTTTTATGCATGCAAAATGGTAAGTCTGACTACAACAATAGGTTTGGCTCTCTGTACTACAAGACTGCTGGAGAGCCCAATATGTGTGCTCCCAAGAAACATAATTTATGTTGTGATACTTCCTCTGACACACAGATGTCTGATGTGCTGGCAAAAATAACATTACAGTCCTGCTGGGACTCATGCCCCTTAGTATGCAAGGCCCACTGGTAACAAAAATGTGGGTACAGGTTATTTCATAGGGACATAGTGATTGGGAAAGGAGGGGGAGTGGCACTATATGTGAAGGAAGAACTGAAGTGTGTAAGGGAGGAAGGGGAGGAGGGTAGTATGGAGTCACTTTGGATGCAAATCCAGGATTCCAAGAATAGGATTTTCAGAATGGAAGTGGTGTACAGGCTGCCATCTCAGACGGAGGAGTTAGATTGGGAACTAGCGGGACAGATCAGGAGGACCTGCAAGAAGGGTAGTGTGGTGATTGTAGGGGACTTCAACATGCCAGGAGTGGACTGGAGTACCCCAACAACCAGGAACAGAAGGGAACAGGTACTGCTGGATGCCTTCCAGGACAGCTTCCTGCTGCAAATGGTCAGTGAACCAACCAGATTAGGGAATACCCTTGACCTTGTGCTGGCAAATGGGGACTTTGTGAGAGAACTTACAATGGAGGCACTGCTGTCAGGGAGTGACCACCACTCAGTATGGCTCACATTGGACATGGGCAAGAGTGCTGGACTTCAGGAGGGCCACGTTTGGGAGGATGGGGAAATGGTAAAAGGGTACCTGGACAGAAATCAATCTAGTATGGACACTAACCAGAGGTGGGAGCTCATAAAGCTGGGGACAGTGGAGGCAACCAAAACCTGCTGCAAGGCCCAGAGCAAGAAGGCTAGGGCTAAGAAACCTAGCCAGTTGAGCAAGCAGGTCATGGAAAAGGTAAGAAGGAAAAGAGATGCCTTTTGGAGGTACAAGAAAACAGGGAGCGGTGAGGACAGGGAGGAGTACTTGGCAGAATCGAAGGAGGTGACAAGGGCAGTAAGGAGAGCCACGGCATCTACGGAGCTCAGGCTGGCACAAGGCATTAAGAAGGGGGAGAAGGACTTCTTTAAGTACATCAGGGAGAAAAGGAGCTGTAAGGACCACATAGTAAGGATTAGGAAGGAGGGGGGTTGGGTGGAAGCAGAATACCATAAGACAGAAGCACTAAATGATTACTTCTGCTTGGTATTTACTAAGGAGAAGGGGTGACACCCAAGGGGAGGAACGCAGAAATGGGGGAAGGGTGACAGATGGGGAAATCAGAGGGCAGAGTTTGGGAGGTTTGAAGGCACTGAGGGTGGACAAGGCGCCAGGCCCAGATGGCATCCACCCCAGTGTACTGAAGGAGCTGGCAGAGGTCCTTGTGGGACCTTTGGCAGACCTATTTAATGCCTCACTACACTCAGGGTGTATACCTCAGGACTGGAGAATGGCTCATGTGGTGCCCCTCCACAAGAGTGGCCCCAAGGATAAACCAGGGAATTACAGACCAGTGAGCCTCACATCCATCATGGGTAAGCTAATGGAGACTATCCTGAAGGAGAGGCTGGTGGCTCTCATAGAGGCTAAAGGACTACAGGACAGCAGACAGCATGGCTTCATACATGGCAGATCCTGCCAAACCAACCTGGTGGAGTTCTATGACTGGATAACTAGGCAGTTGGACAGGGGCCATGCAGTGGATGTCCTGTATCTGGACTTCAGTAAGGCATTCGAATCGATGCCACATGGAAGGCTGGGAAATAAGTTAAAAGGCACAGGGGCAGGTACAAAGCTGGTGCGATGGGTAGGGAACTGGCTTCAGGGAAGGCAACAGAGGGTGGTGGTGGATGGGGAGCTCTCACACCCAAGGGTAGTGATGGAGCGGTGTTCCACAGGGCTCAGTGTTGGGACCAGTGTTGCTTGGGATATTCATTGTAGACATATCATTGGACATCAAGAGCAAGATCAGTCTGTTTGTTGATGATACCAAGGTAGGAGTGGTGGTGGACAACCTAGGGGGATGGCAGGGGTTGAGGGATGATCTGGAAAAGCTTGAAACCTGGTCAGACACCTGGCAACTGGGGTTTAATGCCAAAAAGTGCAAGGTGCTGCATTTTGGGATGAAGAACCCAAGGAGGATTTACCAGCTGGGGGGAGTGCAGCTAGCCCAGAGAAAGGAGGGGAAGGATCTTGGAGTGCTCATTACAGGGTCAATGAACAACTCGGCACAATGTAGGAAGGCAGCTGAAAAGGCTAACAAAATGCTGGGTTGCATTGCAAGGGGTATATCCTTGAGGAGGGAGGAGGTGATTCTGCAACTGTATAGGTCATTAGCTAGACAGCATCTGGAGTACTGCGTGCAGTACTGGTGCCCATATCTGAAGAGAGACATTAAGTTACTGGAGGGGGTGCAGCACAGGGCAACAAAGATGATCAAGGGGCTGGGGGACTTATCATATCAGAGGAGGCTGAGGGAGTTGAACATGTACTCACTGGAGGAGAGAAGGGACAGAGGGGACATGATTGAAACCTTTAAGTACATGAAAGGAATAAACAAGACAGGTACAGAGGGGCTGGTCAAAGTAAGGGGAGGAGGAGGGGAGGGACACCAGGGTCATTATATGAGACTGGTGGGAGGAAGGTTTAGGAGGAGATGAGGAGACACGTTTTACAGAGAAGGTGGTAGCTAGGTGGAATGCATTATCTGCAGAAGTGATATCCAGTAGAACAGTGGACTGTTTCAAAGGGATGGGACAGGACAAGAGGAGGGTCAATGGTGAGGAAGGGTGGAAGGGAGGGCAGCTGCAGAATAAGGGGGCTAGGTGCACATTTGAGCAGACTTGATAGAACCTCTATGCCTTTATCTGCTGGCAAATTTCATATGTTCCTATGTTCAGTATGTTTGGTGCTGCTGTCACCTATTCCTGATGTCTGTGTTATTTTACACTTGTATTTCACAGTTACCTACCAATATGTAAAGATCCCCAAAAACTATTCTGGGCAAAGCCTTAACAGTTAAATTGCTCTTTCAAGTCTCAGTCATTCGCATCTCCCTCCATGGTGGTACCACATCCACAGAAGAGCAACTGCCTAAGTCACAGCAGTCATTTGTAAGTCCTGCTTGTCATTCTCTTCTAGTCAGACTCATTATTCTCCAGTAAATCTTTTTACTCTGTAACCTTCTTGGAGGTGCTGCCTGTCTATGGCACAGGTGAGGTTAGGGTGCTCCACACCATGGGATTTAATCAGTGGTTGAAAAACTGGTGCAGAGATCAGGGATTTGGCTTCATTGAGACTGGGGGTCCACCTGGAGGGATGCAGGTCTATACTGGCATGATGGTCTGCATCTGTCCAGGAGGGGAACCAGGATCCTAGGTGATAGGTTTAAATACTTAATTGACAAGTATTTAAACTAGCCAAGGGGGGGGGCACTGGAAAGGAGCAGGGAAATCCTAGCCCCCCAAAAATATCAGGGTACTAAGTGAGGTAGACACCAACATAGAGATGTCAATAGGGAGAAGCACGGGGGTAAATGGAGAAAGTGACAAATGCAATAATGACAGGGATGGGGCAAAAAGGGGAAAGGCCATTAAGATATGGAGGGAAATGAGTACCAACACCCATAGTCTGGGCAACAAGCTCCTGAACTGGTGGCCTTGATGGAAGAGGGATGCCTAGATATTGTAGCAGTCACAGAAACATGGTACACAGAGAACCATGACTGGGATGTTAACATACCAGGGTACAAACCTACAGGAGAGGCAGGAGGCAGAAGGAGGGAGTAGCTCTCATGTAAGGGAAGGGATAAAAGCAACTGAACAAAGAGTAAACAGGGAGGAGAGGAGGCACTGTGGGTCACCTTAGAGACTAAAAATGGCACCACAATCAGCATAGGGGTTGTATATAAACCCCCATGTCAGGGGGAGAGAATGGACAAGGATATGATAGAAGGCATACTTAGGATGGCAGAGAAAGGGGAGATACTGTTGATGGGGGACCTTAACATGCCATATGTTAACAGGAGTACCTTTGTGGCAGCCACATTCAAAAGCAGGGTCATTCTTGATACCCTTCAGGTGGCATGCCTCAAAGAGCAAGTTTTGGAACCCACTCATGAGGGAGCAATCTTAGACCTCATACTCTCAAATGGGGACAGTGAGAGGATCTCAGATCTAGAAGTGGATAGCCATTTGAGAACAAGTGACCACCAAACAGTGTGATTCATGATAAACTCTGCTACAAAGTCAAGCCATACAAAAGTGAGGGTTCTGGACTTCAGGAGGGCTGACTTTGGCAAGATGGGAGAGTGCCTTAGAAAAGCACTAGAAAACAGACTAGAAGGAGGGGTAGAGCAACAATGGGCAAATATCAAAACTGCCATCACAGAGGCAACAAGTCTTTGTGTGAAGCAAATAAACAAATCAAAATGAAAGAAAAAGCCACTATGGTTCTCAAAAGAGGTGGCGGTGAAGGTTAGGGAGAAAAAGATAGCATTTAGGAAGTATAACGAAACACAGAAGGAGCAGGACAGAGAACTGTACCAGTTAAGGCAGAAGGAAGCAGGAGGCAGTCAGAATAGTAAAGGCACAAACTGAGGAAAAGATAGGTAACTCGTTAAGAAGAGGATAAAACCTTTTATAGGTATATCAGAGCATAAAAGACAAAGGGAGGATAGTGAGGCTGAATAGAATGGATGGTGGGTGGGCAGAGGTGACAGTGATAAAGCAGGGATACTGAATGAATACTTCTGTTCAGTATTCACAAAGAAGAAGTGAGGGGCGCCTAATCAATTAACAGAAGCACTCTGTGTTCTGTCTGTGTCCATGGTTATACTGTATACTCAAGGCATTTTTCTAGTTTGTGGCTTTGTGCCCACCTGAAATTTAAAAATATATATTTTTTGGTGGGTTTATGGGCAAAAGAGATTAAAAAAGTTTTTTTCTGAGAATGTGGCTTTATGACCAAGAAGAAATTTAAGTCTTATTCCTGAGAATTTACTGGACGGCTTGATGATAAGTAAGTGAGACTTGTCAGCTCAGCATTGCTGAATAGACTTGTGTGACTATATGTCATAATACTAGCACTTAAATTTAATACATCTTCCTGTGAGGAATTCAACTATCACAGGTCGAGAATATAGTACCAGAAAACATAGTTTGTCCAGCATCCTCAGCAAAACTGCAGTAGGTGTAGAGCAGCAAGCAGCAAGAGAGGGTGAGCATTATGCTGAGCATCCCTCAGGGGAATTCACTGCATAAAATAACATTTTACCCTATCACAGCCTGCAGTCTCTAGCATCAATACAGTGTCAACTGACACCCAGGAAAAAAGTAAAAGTACCATTCTAACTACTAGTAGTCCTACTTGGAGGACATTTGGATGGCTTCACAAAGCCCCCAGACTCCCACTACTGTGGGAAAACCTGGTACAAGTGGGTTGCCACCTGTAGAGCTTCAGTTTTTCCTGCAGCTGTGGTATTCCACAGGTGAAGATGGTTTATAACTGGCTCCGCAATTCATGGCAGCTTGTAGATGGTTCTTTGGAAATCTCAGCAGCTGTGGAAATATTTTATGGCCAGTGGGACCAGCCAGAACATTCTTCCCCAGCTGTGGTGGATGTGAACACAATATCAGTCTCCAAAACTGTGGAGATTTCAGTCTGCAACAAGAGTTGTGGAGTGGAACTTAGTCTCATTTTGCTTTGTGAGATCCAACCCTTTGTCATTAACTGCCACTGATACTACCAATATGAATATGTCCTATTCATCCCTTGCCTCTGCCACCAGTAAGTACAGCCATCACCTCATCCTTAATAACCGCCATTGCTCTGATCCACCACCCATCCACGCTACTACTAGCATCCCAACTTCTGCTGCAGCGGTGGTCCTGTCTGCCACTTCTGCCACTGACCCAAACCACTCCTGTCATTGTGACCCAGACCACACCCACCACTGTAACCACTGGTGACAGCATACTGCTGATGAGTGACAGGTGGCCCCATCCAGTTGCATAACTGTTCCAGTACTGTGTCCAACCCTACTGTGACACCTCTTATTTCTTGGCCTGCCTTCAGAACTGTAGGACTTGTCAGTGCAGTTAGAAGGAGGCACTTCATTCAGGTCTGAGTACTTTCCACCAGGAGGTGAACTGCTCTGTGAGAAGACTAACCTAAGCAGCTTTGATAATGACATAGAGTATGGGGAGCACCTTGAGAGCAATAAAGTAAAAGTCAGGTGGCAAAAATCCTCAACCTCAAGAGGTCACACTGGAAGAAAGAAGGATGACTCCTGCCCCCATAAAGAAACTTGGCCAACTAGTCTTTAGCATTTTGCTCAGCAGGCTCCATCTCAGCCTGAACAGTCAATTAGAGCAGGTGCAGGGGCACCAGTTCCAAACACAAAAGATTAGTGGGAGAAAAGCATGATGGTGGTGGTACTGGTGACACTAGCTGCATGAGTTGCACCAGGAGCAGTGGGAGCATGTTATGGATGCATTTCACAACACTAAAAGAAGAAAACAGAAAGGCAGTGTGAACTTTGTGCAGTACAACTGTCAAATGGGGAATCTGACAAATTTAACAACCACCTCCTCAATGAACCACCTAAAGGTAACATATCCCCAGGTTTTTAAAGTGGCAGGGTCTGTGCCTGGAGTTCCATCACACCCACTTCATGGTAATTATGCAGACAGTAGTGCCAGTGGCACTGGCAATGTCAAATATCAATCCGCCTCTGAAAAATGCTTCTATTCCAGCAACTACCAGTCCTTCCCCCTCAAACCAAAGATACTCTGTGCTCCCCAGCACTCCTGCAAGGCACTAATTCCCAACTATTTGTACACCATCTGGCAAGCATGGAACTTTCCCCAGTCACAGTCAATGCCAATAATGGAAGCATTCCAGTCCAGAACTAAGTATCAGTCATCCCATCCCACAGCTCACACATAACACAGATTATAGGTGAAATGATGGCATTGGATCTGCAACCTGTTTTGCTTGTAGAAGACACTGGCTTCAATAGATTTCTGTAGTGCTTGCAGCCACTGTACAAACTCCCAAAAGTTCCACATTTTCATGCACTGTGGTGCCAAAGATAGATGAGTGAGAATGGAAATTGCCACACTACTCTTGGAGACTGTGGGTGGAGTTTTCCACTGCATCTCAGACATCAGATGTAGTAAATCTGCTTGCATGCATATCTCTCCTTGACTGCACACTGGTGTTTGCAAAAGCCTATGTCTCCTGGTGCAGATTTCACCATCTCTCCATGTGTCACTGGTTCTCCTTTCATCCTTCCAGTCACTCCAGGTCTGCTCTTGTAAATGTTGAGCTAATGGAGAAAGACCACACATCACCAGACAGGCATTCAGTCAAGACATGCTGTAGTCATGGACAGTAGGTACCAATCTATGTGTTTTTCATCATGGATAATG
This sequence comes from Neoceratodus forsteri, assembly GCA_016271365.2. NCBI lineage: Eukaryota > Metazoa > Chordata > Ceratodontiformes > Ceratodontidae > Neoceratodus > Neoceratodus forsteri. The sequence continues at coordinate 845,600,326 of CM028135.1, read as the reverse complement.
AAGCAAATATTGTGAAAGAAGTCATTGATGGAAATGTTATCAGCATTCATTACTTTGTCCACACCTTGAATCTAGTGGTCACATCTTTGATATGTTACTGTTCTGAGGCTAACAAGACTATCTCCACAGCATATTCCATCTGTGCTCATTTTCATTACTTCATAAAGGTGACTAAGTAACTAAGTGAAGTGCAACAATACCTTGCTCTGTCTAAATACAGTATCTCTTGATACACAGGATGTGAGTGCTGGATGGAATTCATCATACTTGATACAATCTAGACTGATAGAACAGAAGCACCCACTTCGTGACATGTCAATAGAGTGTGACATTGGATGGGGGTCCTAGGCCACCATGAGTGGTCACTGATTGATGCCATGGCAAGACTATTTGGGACATTTAAGAGAGTGTCTACTACCACTCTAAGTCAGGTGGTCACAGCAGAGCATATACTGATGACATCCATGAAGAGATATAGAAGAACACAGGAGATTCCAGATGGGAGAACTGTGCTCACTGAACACCTGCAAGGGAACTGGATGCATTTATAAATGTTCTAGATAGTTGCAGCCACATTTTTGCAATTAAGATGGATCCGTGGCTCAAATGTGAGATCCATCACAATGCTATGGCTGGCCACAGAGTGACTCACTTTTGACAAGAGCTATGTGATGAGATAATTGGTTGTATGCGAGGACTAGTGCAGACACTGGTGGCTGGTGAAGAAGGTCATAGTGGAGAGGAATGCCATCTGGCTGGTCTGGTTACACTGGTGAATATGGAAAAGAATTACTTGATACTGACAGCAGCACTGATGGGAGTGAGAGGGCACTACTCAGCACATACATCAACAGCAACAGAGGGTACACAGTTTATTTTGAAGAAAAACATTCCTATGCTGTATAACTGTAGGAGACATCTTTTGGCACTGTTTTCCCAGGACTTTGGAAAAATTAAAGAGTGTTATTTACCTTGTTTATAGACTAATGAAAGTAGAGGATAGAGCCAACTAGTGGGGTAAAGCCTTTTATCTGCAAAAGCTTGTGAGGAAACCTAAAGCATAGAACAATGGATTCTTACTCAAAAAATAAACACAGCTAGAAGCTTACAACACTGTGGCCTGATGAAGTGGTGATGATCACAAAACATGCCATTTGAAAGTTATGAACTTAATTATTAAAGACTGTTAACTGATGATACTTGTGGTATACATCCATTGGATATTTGCACAGATTCTATGAGGATCCCTAGAGAGGAAGGAGTATGAAGCAGAGAATGGGAGAAAAAATGAAGACAGGTAAGGAGAGTGTCTGAAACCATAATTTGGAGATGTAGGAGGCACAGTGAGGCTGGTGATGAGAGGGGAGGGAGGATGGATAGGGAGGAGTAGGGTAACAGACATGGTATGACTGGGAAGTTGGTAGCAAAGCAACAAAGGCATTGGGAAAGATGTCCTGTCTGGCAAGGCCTATACATGGCAGAAGGCCTAAATCCATCCAGAAGGGAATGTGAGTCCTGGGTAGAATGCTTCAAATGCTACTTTGACAAGCATTAAAAGTAGCTGGGGGGCAAAAGACTGAGGGCTATTGACAACCCAGAGATTACTGCAACAGGAAGGTCAAACTGTGGAGAAAGAAATTCCCAGAGGTCGATTGAAGCAAAGTAAAGTGCAGGGCAGGGCAGGCAAGTATGGAGGAGGATCATCAGCTGGAAGGAAGACAGGGAAGGTGGGAAGGCAGGAAGACAACATAACAGGGAAGACAGGACTGAAGTAACAGAGTGGGCAAGTGGGAAACAGGAAGGGAGACAGGTTAAAGGGACAGAGGGACAAACAGAATGGAGAGCCATGCGTACCAGCATAAGGAGTCTGGAAAACAAGATTCCTGACCTTGAGGCAGTCATTGTGGATGGAGTTCATCCAAGCTTTGTGGTTGATTGTTTACTGGTCAGTTTGGATGACCAAAGACAAAAAATTTTGCTTCAATTAGAAGTGCAGGGAACCTGGATATCACTTCCCATTGTGGTCTACAGGCATCCCACACAGGAGGAGGATTTAGATAGAGCCTTGGGAAAGCTATTAGCAAAATGGCCAGCAAGGGGAAGTTTTAATTATGGGGACTTTAATCTGCACAGTGCAGATTGGGACTAGAGATTGGTGAAGTCACTCAACTCGCTATGTGGGTATTTCACATAGAACTCAAATCTCATGAAATTCTCCACAATGTAGCGTGAATAACTTTGCCTTTTGGGGAACATGAAGTTGCCATAGGATAATATGGACTTCACATTACTTCACCTATTTTTTTACCTGAAGGTAAATTTTCCAATGATTCATTGGATGGCAGGTCACATGGGCTCTATATTGGCTTGCACAGCCTCATTTCAGTGTAGTGTGTGCAATGGAAAGCTGGGATCTGTTTGCTCTCAGAGCTCTGAGAATCAAACCTTCAAAAACATTCAAAAAGCATTTTCATTTGAACTTTTGAGACCAAATTTAGTACATCAAGTGTAGTAAATCCTTGTGTGTTTATATCAACAAGCAGTTATTGATTTGGTGTGAATGTTGCATCTTAAATTAGTACATTCTGTGTCTGTACTGCCAGATACTGCAGAAGTGTGCTTCAGGGTAGGCACGGATCTCTGGTGTAGAAGGAGATTCACAGACAACAATGTGAAGGCAATCTTTCCAACTGTTGTTGGCTAGTGTTTTAGTTCTGGTGTGTTCATTTCTGTACACAGGTACACAGTGTAATACTAAGTAATTTTTATAAGCTTTTGCAGTTTGCTGGGCATTTATTTAGTCTGTTAAAAGAGTGTGTTATAGATTACTGAACTATTAAAGTCTGCACATTACCTTTAGTCTGCGTGCATGCTGTCAAGTCATATGCATTTTATTGCACCACCATAATAGCAGTATTCTTAATTTCGCAGCCTGTCTGTGGTATGTTTTCCTGCTTCTGTTTAGCAACTACTGTAACCCCGCACCTCCCGCAAAATAAGGTATCATTGTTTTCACCCTTGATTTGTGAAGACTGGTTAAGGTTTTGTTGTGTCTGTGTGGCTACATCTCTTTAGTGCCCAATTTATGTCTGAAGTCACTATTGTTGTTTTTGGCTTCCAATCTACCAAAACTGAAAAATATAATGTTGCTCTTAATTGTCTCTGACTGTTCTGTCTCTTGAAATTGTTACTGTACCACTATTGTTTGTCCCCATAGTACAGTGAACACTCTAGCACATATTATAGAGTTTAAACAAACAAAAACATAAATAGTAAAAAGTACCTATTGCAGTATTTTGTTATTGTATTTTCTTGAATTCTCTTGAATTTGTTACAGCAACAGACAAGACCAGAAAAGTCACTTTTGTGGTGTACATGTTTCTTTTCTTGGTGACTGTAATCTTAAAATGCCGATGAAGAGATTGTCATGCAAAGCTGTTTCTGGCTATGGCACTGCTGCCAAGAAGACTATTGCTTGTGTGCTCAAATACTAGCAGTGGAAGTTGGTATGATGATGAGGCAGGTTCATCAGGGTCTAGCAGTGTTAGGTGTGGTCATGGACATGGCAGTATGGTATGCAACATGAGGAAATGTAGTAGTTTCTGCAAGTAAAGGGATTTCTGCGACTCAGTTTTTCTTGGCGAAATCAATCACTTCAATGCTGGTTGGAGATGTTGGTGTCACTGGCAGTAAAGTGAGTGATGGCATTGATGATAACATCAGGAGTATTGCTACAACACAGGAAAAGTAATCAGGTGGCAAAATGTTGTGGAGTCAGTAAAATTGAGTGTAGTTAATGCCCCACTCCCATAGTAGCTGAACATGATCCTGATCATCATGATTCACAGTCTCATTTTCCACAGATCTTCAGATTAGGTCATCCAAACAATCAGACATTGATAAACAGAAGTGTGGATGATCATACTGAGGCTGTTGTAATACCTCCACAGGATAACATCCAAAGTGAATTTGTGGATTATGATGATTATGATGATGATGCTACATGCTAGCCCTATATGGAACAGGACAACAAGAAGTTAAGGTGGCTGTAGGTAAACAGTCTGTTAGTAAGGTCCCCCACTCTCAAAGTTCTTCTGATGTAGCTGTGTCTATAGATAATCCTGAAGTCACACTCATAGATTGTGATGTTCAGTCAAAGTCAAAGTTGCAGCACACACCTTTTACCTCTATGAAATCACAATCCCATATGCAGCAGTTCGCCATGTGAAATGTAAGGCAGCAAAATCCATGGTTGGGATTCTCCCAGGTTTGCCAACCACGTGTGAGGCATGGTAAGGGTAGCCATCTTGGCACTGGGGTCCAATGCACTCATCTCAGAGCAGCCTAAGTGGCACTGTGGACTCGGCACCAGAAGGACTGAAGCCGAGCGGGCGCTCTCCCTCATCCACCCTAGTGAGCATGGTATCCTCATCTCAGGTCAGTGTAAGTAGCTACATAAGTAAAGGTTGTGAATTAACACCAGAGAATTACTACAGGCATGAGGAGGAGGATTTTGATTGTTCAGTAGTGAGGAGCAACAGTGGTGGTCCATGTAGTAATTCTATTACATTAACCCCTGTGCTTAAAACAGGTAAAATAACACTTATTAGCTTGTCACCTGTGCATCTACCATCCTACGTCAAAGGCACCACATCCATGGCAGTTCACAGAGAAGAGATGTTTGGCATGCCATGTGCAAACCACAGAACAATGCAACCCACTTTGCACAGCCTTTTGAGTGGCATGCATAGCCTTTTGGTGGCATAATAAATACCCACGATATCATGTAGTTGCACCTGAACTCAAATGCCATATTGGCAATGCTTGCACGTCACCTGTTGCTGTTCTCCTTTGTGGAGAATGTGGGATTCAAGGCTTTGTGGCATGCACATGTTCTAAATGGAAGATCTTGTCCAGGACATACAGTACTTTGCCACCTGTGCTGTCCCCTGAGTTATATCGTACTGTGACAGGTCTGTAAGACAAACCCTTCAGCAACCTGCATCACCCATTCACTTAAGCATGGATATGTGGACAAGTGGCAAAACTGTGGGTAGTTCTTATCTCTGTATTACTGCACATTGGGTGCAGCTACCTGGGGTTGTTTGTGATGGTGGTATGGGAAAGCACTGTAATAAGTTAGACTGTGGTGGTAGTAACCTTCCTGGCATTAGACAGCATGCCAAACTTGCAATGTAGTGTAGCAGGGTTGCATACAAGCAAAATATGCTAGACTTGCTACTGACAGAAACTGATTAGTGGCAGGACCACCTGTTCCTAAAAGCTGACTTCATAGTAAGTGATAATGGGTCCAATGTTATTAAATGTATCAGCAATGGAGGTTATGTGAGGGTTCCTGCATGGCCCACTGTTTAAATCTTGTGATACAGAAGTTTCTGCAGTACCCAGAAATCAAGCAAATGCTGACTATTGCACCTGTATCTGTGCCCATTTTGCATGTTCTGGAAAGGCGGTGACCAGTTTAGGCAGCTGCAGATCCAAAACAATCTCCCTCAGCACTGCCTCATGCTTGAAGTTGTCACAAGATGGAACTCCTCACTTTATATGGCAGGCGCTTATACGAGCAGTACAAAACAATATTCAAGTACCTTGTTATGCACAGTAGCCAATGACGAGTTCTGGGGCATCAGTGTCTATGACAACTGAGCAATGGCAACTCATGGATTCAGTAATAGTAATTTGAGGCTGTTTCAACATGTCACACAGGCAGTGGTGGTGACACTGCATCCATTAATCAAGCCATCCCACTGCTACAGGTGCTGAGGCAGACATTGTTGAATCTGCAGCCTAGCCTAGATGTGGCCAGAGATAGGACAAGCTGTGTGTTATTCAAACACATGATTACAGTCTTAGACAGCAATTGACATTGCCAACATTCGGCAATCTTCCAGATTTGTAATAGCCACAATACTAGACCACGCTAAAATGTGGCATTCCATCCACACTAGTTGGAGGGGCATGATCAGGTTCAAAATTTCACTGAACAGCTGGTCTAATTGGTTCATGGGGCACAGACTTTACATGCAAAGTTTTGCAAACCAGAGACTAACAAGGCTGAAGGTCATTGTGTACATAGTGCATCCAGAAAGATGGCAGAATAGTAAGGGTGGTGCCTGATTCACATCCTGCCTGCGACATGTGATCTGTGGGCTGTTTCTCACAAGCTTCACCTTCTCAAATTGTAACCCAAAATGAATGCGAATTTTAGATCGCGATGTCCATTAGAGGCCAGTTTTGACCTTTATTGGAAACTTTGTGTAATGATATGTGGATCACGAAGTTGGACACTTCACATTAACTTCACGGGCATAGTAAAACTTCACTACATCTCTAATTGGGACATTCTGGCTGTAGCTACATCAAGATGCAGGGCTATTGTTGACTCCATATCAGGTGCATTTCTGAGGCAGCTGGTTCCGAACCCACTAGGGATGGGCTAGTGCTGGACCTAGTACTTACAAACAGTGACAGCATTGCTAGAATTACAGTGGTTAGTCCACTGGGTTCAAGTGATCACAGTACTGTGTGGTTTGGTATATAGATAGGCAGAAAAACAACACCAAGATGAGGTCTTGGACTTCAGGAGGGCAGATTATAAAGAACTGAAACTGCCTCAGAGAATTTTTTAAAGGACAGGAAGCCAGAGGGTGAGTGGAGGCTCAATGGAAAAAGATTAAGGAGGTATAACTCAGGTAATCACATGCTGTCTGAAGAGTGAGCATGGGAAAGAGGAGGCGACTGCAATATTTCTTAAAGGAGGTGGCAAGGGCACCCGAAAGAGAAGAAACAACATTTAGAAAGTACATGGTGATCCAGAAATATGAAGACAGGGAGGTATATCTGGCAAAAGAAAGGAAGGAAGGAAGGAAGGAAGGAAGGAAGGAGGAGGGAGGGAGGGAGGTGGGAGGGAGGGAAGAAGGAAGGAAGGAGGAAGAATGAAGGAAGGAAGGAAGGTAGGTAGGTAGGTGAGGGCAGCTAAAGCAGTAACAGAGGAGAGAATAGTTAAGGAGGTCAAAAGGACAAAACCTTCTTCTGTAGTACCGTGAGAAAAAAATCTTCCAATCGGAATTTGTACAAAGTCTGAATTTAATTTCCTTGAAGTTAGGAAATCATTTGGGCAACTTCTGTGAAAATTCTGACTTAGAACAGCATTATAAATGTATTAACTGTAAATTAATGTGTTTAACTGCTGAAGAAAATTCATAGAACTGATCATTGTCAGATGCCAGTTCTGTGGAAATTCTTTAGTGGTTTAAAAGAAACATGTATTCAGAATTAATACTGTACATTCATTCCACAGTTCTGAGTGTCACTGAACTGCAGAATGAATGTATGAATTGTGTATCACCTTCACCAGCCCCATATTAATGTAATGTTTCCCTGCCTGGTGTCTAGTGCATCCTCACCCCTCTGATAGCCATCCCATTAAAAATAAATGTTTCCCTGGTATCTAGTGGCACACCTAACCCTCTGATTGCTTTCCCTAAAATAAATGTTTCCCTGCTGTCTAGTGGCACCTCACCCTCAGAGCACCATCTTTCTATGAAGTAAATGTTCCTGGTGTCCAGCCCCCCCTACTGTACACTGAAGTGACAACAACCTGCCACTCCCCCTTTCCACAGTATTTGGGCCACTGGCTGCCACACTACTGCAGTGATCCCATAGGGTGACTGGCAGGCCTCCTTTCACCACCTTGGCCAGATGCCACATGCAATGACAGGGAGGCGCCTCCCTGTCATTGCATATGTAGCCAGCTGAGGTGGTGAGAGAAAGGCTCTGCTGTTTGCCCTATGGGCCCAACAGGCAGTGTGGCAGCCAGTGGCTGAAGATGATAGAAAGGGGGGCAGGTTGCTGTAATGAGCCCCATGTGGGTAAATTAGGGGCTGCTGACACCACGGAGACATTTATTTCATTGGGGAATGTGACTGGTGGGTGAAGGGTGCCACTAGACACTGGGAAACATTTATTTCATGGGGATAACAATCAGAGGGTTAGGGTGCCGCTAAACAAGCAGAAAAGATTTTCAGTTTACCAGGGATGGCACAGAACTGATCACTTACTGAAATAAGTAATAATTACATGAATTGTGCATTAATGTATTACTGTAGTTCCACAGTTCATGGGTGTTATTCTGCAGTTCAGTGAGAAAGTGTTGCAAAGCAGGGTGAAAGTTGGCAAAACACATTCAGAAGATTTTTGATTTTGCTAAAGGCAGAAGTTCAGAAAATTCCACATAAGTTGTGAAATTTTGCAGAAGTCCCACTAAAGAGGAATTCACAACTTTCACCCAGTTCTGTTCTTCAGGAATGTGTTGGGAAAGAAGAAAAAGGATAGTGACAATCAGGTGGAAGTGGGGACTGCACAGAGGAGTATCAAGAGAAATTGGAACTACAAATGATTACTTCTCCTCAGTCTTCCCACCGGAGGTGGGGATGGACCAAGCATGCTGCAGTAAGCATCAGGAAAGGGGTGGACATAAGTCCATTCTCAGTGGAGAGGGTCCAGAAGGGACTGGAAGCCTTAAAGGATAGTAAGGTGATGGGGCTGGATAGGATTCATCCAAGGGTCATAAAGAAATTGAGCACAGTTCTGGCCACCTCTCTGCCAGTGCTTTGAGCACCTCAGTGGAAATGGGAAAGTTCCAAAGGACTGGATGAGGGCTGGTGTAGTCCCTCTTCACAAAACCAGCAGTAAGAAGGATGCTAGCAAGTACAGGCCAGTCAGTCTCACATCAGTGATGGGGATGTTAATTGAGACACTTCTGAAGGAGAGGTTTCTGGAGCACCTGGAGGCTGCAGGACCATTGGCAGTGTGGTTTCATGGGGAAAGGGGACATATTAAACTAATCTCATGGATTCTCTGACTAGGTTACTAGGGAGGTGGATCAAAGGGAGAAAGTGGGCATGGCCTATGTAAATTTTAGTAGGCCTTTCGACACTGTGCTGCACAGGAGGCAAATTATGAAACTAAGCAGCCTGGTGGTGGTGGGGGAGTGACAAACTGGGTATCAAACTGGTTAAGGAATAGGATGCAAAGGAGGTGGTAAATAGTAGCCACTCTAGCAATAGGAGAGTGACTAGTGGGGTGTTACAGGGTATGGTGCTGGGACCAGTCCTCTTCAGTGTCTTCATAAGTGACATTCCAGAGGCACTTGATGGTAAGGTGTGTCTCTTTGTGGATGATACAAAAATCTTTAACAGGGCTGACACTCAGGAAGATGTGCAGAGAATGCAAAGTTATCTGAAGAAACAGAGGAATGGTCTAGGGCTGTCAGCTGGGTTTCAATGCCAAAATGTGCAAAATTATACACTTAGGGTTGCAGAACCCAGGGGCTGTGTATACTATGGGTGGAATGGAGCTTGGTCACCAACCAAGAAAGAGACCTAGGGGCATAATTTCTTTTTTCTTTCTTTTTTTTTTTGTAATTTACATTTTTAGTTTTTCCCTGATCTTTTCACTGTTGTCCTGGGACCCCAGTACACAGCCTTGTGTGCACATGGAGGTGCACATGCACCCATGAAGCTGATTCCTGACCCTTCCACCTCTCTCCAGGCAATCAGCAGGCTCCCCATAGCCTGAACTATCATCCGTCATCCACTGGATGGCAATGAAGGACCAGGAAACCCCTCATCCCTCCCAGGGAGGAGGTTGTCTCACTGCAGCTCAGTCCTACTCTCATCCTCCCTCCCTGCTGTCCCCTAACTACCCAGACTCATTCCAAACCCAGATCACCAGTGTGGCATAAGATGTGGTATCCAGTGCCTCAATCCTCAGCACCACCAGGCTGGCTGGGTCATCATTTCTGATGACCTCAAGGTAACTAGAGCAGTGTGATAAAGCAGTGGGAAAGGTTAGTAGGATGCTGGGGTGCACTGGGACAGGGATTTCTAGCAGGTGGAGAGGTGGTGCCACTGCTGTAGAGCTCACTGTTGAGTTCAAACCTGGAGTGCTATGTTCAGTTCTGAGGCTGCACCTATGCAAGGACACTGAAATGGTGGAGGTAGTACAGAGGAGGGAAACCAAAATGTTGCTTGGCAAGTCATATGCAGAAAGGCTGCAAGAACTCAACATGTACTCCCTGGAAGAGAGGAGAGTTAGAAGAGACATGATTGAAACCTACAAGAACTTCACCGGAAAGAACAAGGTGCAAGTGGAAGGTCTGTTTCAGAGAAAGAGCAGTAGAACAAGACGGTATGCAATGAAGTTAAAGGGAGGAAGTTTAGAGATATGTGAGAAATACTTTTCACAGAAATTGTGGACAACTGGAACAGCCTGCCAGAAGAGGTGGTGGGGCCAAAGACTGTGGGGAGTTTCAAGCATGCATGGGATAGGCATGGGGCATATTAGGAAGAAGAACAAGGGAGGTCATGACAGCTATGACCAACTAGGGTCCATGGTGATGGAATAGGTAGGGACAGGGGCAGAATGTATGGGCCTAAGGGTCTTATTCTTCTGACAAAATCTGTGTTTCTGTGTCCCATGGAAAGAGGAAAGGGCAGTGCCATACTCCTCTAAGTGGAAGAGATGTGTATACTGGTGCACTCCAGGAAGATAATCCCAATGCAAGCAGAGTTGCCCACAGTCCTGGACTACCTAGTGCACTTGCAGTCCTTAGGTATGGGGCTGTCAACACTAATGGTGCATCTAGCAGCAGTGTCAGCATGTCTGTAGTACATTGAGGCCAGAGTCCAGTTTGTGGTAGTTTGAGACCAGTGCCCTATGGGTGACAAACTGAGTGAAGTGAGGAGGAATTTCAACCCTGAAGCAAACAAAGGAAGTTACACACACTTTTGCTGCAGTAAAGAAAGGTTACCAAGGCCTGGATCTGTATTGATATGTAGCCATTTGCCATCTATGATTTTGGTATATGTGCTGCAAAACATGTTTAGTTTAATTGCCAAGGGTATCCTAAGAAAGTTTGTTCATCAATAAGGTGGGATGAGGGTAGGATATCGTTAGAAGTCTGACTCAGAAGACTGAGGAATGGTAACATCAGATGCTCTGCAGTCAGCATGACAGCTAAGGACAAAGAGAAAATTAGTTGGGTACTACAGCATCCCTTTACAGGGTTCTCTTCAATCAGGTTAATGTCCTGTAACTGTAGTGGTTTCTTTGTAATGTAATGGGACTCAGAGAGGGAACAAGTGATCCCCTCCATCTATTCCCCAGTGCCCTGAAAAATATCTCCATTTCTTGAATCATTTTCTTGGTGTACTGGGGGCAATAATGCAATGTATACACAGTATTACTTACTGGCTGGTGAAAGCTGACTGATGCCGCCAGTGCCAGGAAGTACCGCAGCTCATCAGCCAGGTTCATTGATGAGATACAGTGCTACGACTCCACAGCTGATCAGGGGCTATGGCTGGAAATCCCAAATTAATGTGTTTAAATTAACAATCTTGCAGAAAAACTTACTTGAAAATGGGCCTATATTTATATTTTCTAACTGGTTTGTCAGATTTGTGTGTGTAAACTTGAAAATCTAAGTGTAGTCTTGCCTAATAATAATAATAATACATAATGATCAAAAGTTTCTTATTAGCAACCGTACTTTTGAAGTGTAGGCAAATAAAAAACAAATTTATAAAATGGGTAGGAAAAATTATGTCTGTTGATTGATTGCAACACATCACATGACCGTGTATATCAGAGCATGACTGCACATTTGCACTTTCACCCCCTCCAAAACAATTTTGCCATTTTATAAGATAGATAACCCACTCTAGGGTGTGCGGTCATGCTCTGATATACACACCCTTGGGTGGTTGATACACTTGGCCTGCAGCCTCATGCCTAACAATGCACACCAAGGCATTCGTGATATCATAGTGTGACCGCACGCCTTAGAGTGGGTTATCTATTACATCTATCTATCTATCTATCTATCTATCTATCTATCTAGCTAACTAGCTACTTATCTATATTATAGTGGCATGGTAGGGTTGAGTACCCCATTTAAGGTTAAATCACAAATTTTGCACCTTATTAACTTTGCCACTGTATGACAGATTGCCTGAAATTTGTAATGCACCTGGTCTGGTGCCAAAGATCTCGGGATCTGGCAAGTCATGTTTCATTTAGATGTGTGGTGGAGCTACAGCACAAAAAAATTATGGATTTTTGCATTTCTTTGTCAGCTCAGTTAGACTGCACGGTATGTATGATTGATCCGAAAACTTCAGGGATCATCGGCGAAGTCCCGATGTGTCTTTCAAATTTTGTGAAAAATATTAAACAGTTCAAAAGTTATTAAAAAACTGAATCCCATTATAGCGGATGGGAAAAGTTAACAACAATTGCAGCACTTTTGCAAATGTAGTTTTACTGTCACAAATGAGCCTTTACTTTCATGATTCAGCCATTTTTTCAGTTAGAGCTCAGAAAAATGAATGGCATTTAAAATTGGAACCTTCTAGAAACACAATTATTATTGTGTTCACCTAGTCAAGTCCTGAGAAGGCTAGCTATGTCCTTTTTGGGGTAAAACACCCCAGAAATATGTTTTAAATTTTGTGTAAAAGTACTTCCACAAAATAATGTAGCTAAATGTGACACTTTTTGTGATTTTTGTGGTGCAGTAAATTAAGCCACGAGAAAAGTTGGGTCAACTGTGGAATGAATCCATGGTTGGTGGGGTTGTGGTATGAGGCTGAAGGCTGTGTGCCTCCAACCGCCAACAATGAATTAATTCAACAGTAGACCCATCCTTTGGAGTAGCTTAATCTGCTTGTAGCTGTAGCACTGTGTAAGAAGTAAATATGTATTATTGTTAGATTACATGAATATAAACAAGAACCTGAGTGAAAAGATAAGCTTCTTATCTGTCACTGATGTCTCCATAACATTCTAGTCACTTTGAGACGATGGTACACGCTGCACATTTCACCTCTATTCATATGCTTGTGTTGTTTTTTGCAATATAGATGAAGTGGGTAAAATATCCAGAACAACTATAGATAATGCTGAATGTGATTACTTTCTCCCTATCGCTTCTTCTTTCCGTGTCACCTCCGCTGTTTACATTTTCTGTGCCTCTCTGCTGCTGCCCTGTGGGTATGTGTCCAGATTTGCATGTTCCCATGCACACCATGTGACCAGTTCTGGTACTCACAAATTACTACGTAGACTGATGAGTTTTGCCATCACAGGCTGCTGATAATATTCTTCTTTCTATTCACAGAGTCGCATGCCTACAGGTGAGAAGATATCTATATTGATCACCCTTTCTCCCACATTCAAGGCAGTGAGCATGTTATTGTTTATATGTTGCACTTACTTTGCCAGTGTCCAAGGTCTGTCAGGTGTGTGGGTGGATGGCCAGCCAATCCTAATCATAGTCTAATTATTTGGGCATACTCCCGATTGCAACCATGGTCTACTATGGTATTAGACCATAGTTGCTGATCTCACGATTTGATTTAAACCAGTCTAAAATGCTTTATTATGCTTCTCTTTTATGCCATGTTACAAAGTAATTTGTGAAAGTATGGCAAAAACAACAGGAAATCTTTGCCACCCTGCACCAAACAACAATTTGGTCTTTTGGGCTGAAATTTTGCAGGAAGAAAGACAACATTCTACATATGTACTTTTGGTGATTTGGTGCCAAAATATTAAAGGGCTACAAAGTTACAGCACTCTGAAGTTGATGATTTTTCCCACAGGATAACATTAAGGTGCCACAACTCTTCGGGTCCTACTATCTTGAAAATGGTTTGAGATACAGACTTTTCATCATAAAAATGCTTAGTGCCCCATTGGGGGTTAAGTGCAAACTAGCCTGGAAAGTCCTATATAATATGACTTTTTAAATGTTTTTCAATGTTGTACACTTGAAATATAAGCAATTAAGTATTCCAAGTGCTCATTTTCCAGTCTGAGGGTCACTATTCGCCCATTCTTTGTATTCACTGTGCTTCTGGGCGCACCTCTTTCGGACACAAAGTGTACATTAGCATTATCATTACCGTTAGCATTTGTGTTCACATTTGCACCTGAGTTTCCATTATCATTTGCGTTAGTGTTTCCATTTGTGTCACTGTTAGTGTTACCATTTGCATTTGCATTACTGTTACCCTTTGCATTTGCGTTTCTGTTACCATAACTGTTAGCATTTAGTTTGTGCTTACATTTCCATACCGTTGTGTTGCCATTTCCTTTTCGTCACCTATGGCATTACCATTACCGTTTGCATTTGCACTTCCATTTGCATTACCATTTGCATTTTGTTACCATTTGCATTACCATTTGTGTTTGCATTATGTTTGCGCTTGTGTTGCCATTTGTGCTTGCATTTGTGTTACTGTTACCGTTTGCATTTGTGTTACCATTTGCATTTACATTACTGTAACCATTAGCATTACACTTGCATTTCATTACTGTTTGCATTACCATTTCCTTTTGCATCACCATTGGCATTACTGTTATCATTTGAGTTTGTGTTTCCACTTCTGTTTTCATTACCATTTGCGTTTTCATTACCATTGGCATTACCATTTCTGTTTGCATTTCTGTTTGCACTTGCATTCGTCACCATTTGTGTTACTGTTTCCTTTTGTGTCACCTTTGGCATTACCATTACCATTTGCATTTGCGCTTCCATTTGTGTTACCATTACCATTTGTGTTTTTTTACAATTTGCTTTACAGTTTGTGTTTACAATTACATTTGCTTTTGTGTTTCCATTACTGTTTGCACTTGCATTTGCATTACTATTATGTTTGTGTTTGCATTACTATTTGCATTTACATTACCATAACCGTTAGCATTTAGCTTGCATTTCCATTACTGTTTGCATTACCATTTCCTTTTGTGCCACCATTGGCGTTACCGTTACCATTTGCATTTGCATTTCTGCTTCAGTTTCTGTTACCATTTGCATTTTCATTACTGTTTGTATTACCATTTCTGGTTGCATTCACGTTTCACGCTTAACGTATCCATTATGATTTGCATTACCGTTTCCTTTTGTGTCACCTTTGGCATTACCGTTACCATTTGCATTTGCACTTCTATTTGTGTTACCTTTACCGTTGTGTTTTCATTACCGTTTGCTTTAAAATTTGTGTTTGCAATTATGTTTGCATTTCGTTTCTGTTACGTTTACTTGCATTTGCATTACTGTTATCGTTTGTGTTTGTATTACCATTTACATTATCATAACCGTTAGCATTTGTACTTCCATTTGCATTACAGTTAGCATTTTTGTTACCATGTGCATTACCATTTGTGTTTCGTTTGCACTTGCATTACCATTTGCGTTTGCATTACTGTTACCGTTTGCATTTGCATTTACATTCGTTACTGTAACCATTAGCATTTACTTGCATTTGTTACTGTTTGCATTATCATTTCCTTTTGCATCAAGCGTTGGCATTACGTTACCATTTGTGTTTGCATTTCACTTCCGTTTTCATTACCGTTTGCATTTTCGTTACCATTTGCATTACCATTTCTGTTTGCGTTTATGTTTGCACTGCGTTTGCGTTACCATTGCGTACCTTTTCCTTTTGTGTCTCCTTTGGCATTACCGTTACCATTTGCATTTGCACTTCATTTGCATTACCTTTACCATTTGTATTTCCGTTACCATTTGCTTTACAATTTGTGTTTGCAATTACATTTGCTTTGCATTTCCATTACCATTTGCACTTGCATTTACATTACTGTTATCATTTGTACTTTGCATTACCATTTTGCATTTACGTTGCCGTAACGTTTGCATTGTGCTTGCTTTCCATTACTGTTTGCATTATCATTTCCTTTTGTGTCACCATTGGCGTTACTGTTACCATTTGCATTTGCATTTCTGCTTCGGTTTCTGTTACCATTTGCATTTTCATTACTGTTTGCATTACCATTTCTGGTTGCATTCGTTTACGCTTGCGTGTCTATTACTGTTTCTGTTTGCATTTGTGTTTGTGTTACTGTTACCCTTTGAGTTTATGTTGCCATTTGCATTTGTGTTTACTTTACCATAACCTTTAGCACTTGCATTTGCTCTTGCTTTTCCAATACCGATTGTATTACCATTTCCTTTTCGTCATCATTGGCATTACGGATACTGTTTGCATTTGCTTCTGTTTGCATTACCATTTCTGTTTGCATTTTGATTTACTGTTTGCATTACCATTTGTGTTTGTGTTTACATTTGTGCTTGAGTTTCCATTGCTGTTTGCACTACCATTCCCATTTGAGTCACCATTAAGCGTTACTGTTACGGTTTGCTTTGTGCTTGTGATTTCCATTACCATTACCATTTGCATTTCATTACTGTTTGCATTGGCATTTGCATTTCCATTACCATAACTGTTACCATTTCTGTTCACATTTGAGTTGCTGTTACTGTTACCATTTAGGGTCCCATCACCGCTACTGCTATGTTTGTGTTTCATTACCTCTTGCATTACCATTTGGGTTTGTGTTACCATTACATTAGCATTTGCATTTGTGTTCACATTTGCTTTGGCATTACCATTACCGTTGGCATCACTGTTACCGTTAGCATTAGCATTTGCACTAACTTTACTGTTTGCATTACCTCTACCATTGAGTGTATGTGTCTGCACTTCCCTTACCATTACTATTCTCATTACTGTTACTGTTAGCATTGGCATTACCTTTGGCATTAACATTCTCATTAGGATCACCATTACCATTGCCATTACTGTTACTGTTAGCTTTACCATTAATGTAGGGTAATTATGCACAATTGCGGCATGGTAGGAGGGGCCTGTGCTCCCACCAACACATACCATTCACTATTTATAGTGCACATTCTCAAAAGAAGGAAATTCATGCCAAAAGCTCCATTAATGCATCAGTTAGGGTTGTTCCACAGCAACAAAAACAGGGAAATCTGGTGTTAGGCATCAAAACCCTAACTCCGCAATCCCCCACCACACACACACACACACACACACACACACACACACACACATACATGCAAGTAGGGAAGGACCAAGGCAACACAACCAATCACACATAACCAGCAGGATGTGTATACCTGTGTTACCATAGCAAGTAGGGAAAAATCCAACTTCAGGTATCATACAGTATTTCCAAATTTGTTCCACAAGGTTAGTTCACCTTAAAGTGAACCAAGCTGCCAGAAGCAAAAACTGTGTACTTCCCTTTGTTTCTGACATATGGGTGATGAAAGGCATCATGGGCACCACAATGTTAGTCTATGAGAAATTGCTCAATGTTGGAACAGTGTAACTTTGTAATCCTTGAGTATTTTAGCAGCAAAGCAGGAAAAGACACATCTCTGGGTCCAAGGCTTGCCACCTTGCAAATTTCAGCCCAAAGGGACCCAACCATTTGCTTGCAGGATGATGGCAAAGATGTGCAGTTATTAGGAGCATACTTTTGCAAAATACTTTGCAAAACACAAATGTGTTGCAAACAGAATCTTCACTTTCACATTTGGGAAGCATGTAAAATACTTAAAATACTGTTGCAAACACTAAAGTGTTGCAAATGCATATAGCACGATACTTTGGCATTTGTGAAAGTGATTTGCAAAGTATTTTCAGGGAATGTCTAAAATCCTGTTTTGGGGCTTGTAAACCCCAAAATAGGACATGTGTAGTCTGTATTATGTGTTGGTGGCAGCGTGGGGCCCAAGCTGTCCAGTTGTCCATAGTGATATGTTTTGTGAGTGTTGAACATCCAGGATCAGCGTAGCAGTGATGATTCTATGCCACACCCCAGAATCTGTTGGTGTGTGGAAGATGGGAGCATAGGGGTGTGGTTTCATGGTTTAGATAGTTGTATGTTATTTCTGTTACCTGCTGCTGGTTGTGTGTGATTGGTTGTGTTGCCTTGGTCCTTCCCCTACTTGCATGTATGTGTGTGGTGGTCGGGGGGATGCAGAGATAGGGTTTTGAACCATAACACCAAATTTCCTGCTTTTGTCACTGTGGAACAACTCTAACTGATGCATAATGGAGCTTTCTGCCATATATACATATAAGCTCCTGGAGAGGGTCCAGAGGAGGGCAACCAAAATGATTTGGGGCTTGGGGGACAGGACCTATGGGGAGAGGCTCATAGAGCTATATATGTGCACATTGGAAGAGAGAAGGGACTGGAGATATGATACAGGTCTTCAGGTACTTGAAGGGGTAAATGGGGAGGAGCAGTCAGGGTGCTTTGAAGAAAGGAGGAGGTGCAACTAGAGGACATGGGTGGAAGCTGGGTGGGAAGATTCAGGGAGAAAGGAGGAGCTGCTACTTCACTGAGAGGGTGGTGGAGCCATGGAATACACTGCCCAGGGGGCTGGTGGAGGCAGAGACGGTGGAGGGGTTCAAGAGGGGTGGGACAGGTATAGGGGTATGGTTTTGGAAGCAAAACCAGTGCAGCAAGAATATCCAGAACTGGGAAGGTAGAAGCCAGGAAGGTGAGGGGGCAAGGTCAGCTCTCAGGGTGGGGGCTGACCAAACAAAAGACTGTTAGACCTATTCTGCTGGCATTTTAGTATGTTAGTATATATATATATATATATATATATATATATATACACTAGTACGATTCAGAGTCAGATTTTGTTTAAAATTTAACTTTTACTAGCTTGATTTAAGATAAGATAAGCAAAGTACAAATTTCAGAAAACGCAATTCATTTCAAACACACGACCGACAGTTCTTATTAATCTAGTTCACAATCATTGTCTGGTTCTGCATAATCTGAACCACAGGCACTTTCGTTTGCAAATGTGTTACATTTGGTACCGTATCTGTACCTTCAGCAAAGTCCCATAGCCTATTACACAGCTCTTCCACATGTTCTCTTGCAATGCTGTCAGCTTTAAAACAATTTATGTTGTCTGTATCAGTTGAGGTAATGCCGCAAACATCGAATGACTTAACAATTACTTCCTCGAAACTGCAGCCCAGGACAGCTTCACCCATTCAGCAATTAGCAGACATGAAGGTGCAAGAGGGTTACCTGCCTTTGTCAGCACTCTATTCCCATTTGCAAGCCACTCATCATACAGCTCCTGATATCTGGATTTAAAGGAGCATTCCCGATATGTCAGCTGGTTGGAGCAGCTTGGTACACCACCATGGAATAGCTGTCATTACCGTTTTTTTTCCCTGCAAACTGCTTTTATCTCTCAGCAATGTGACAGTGGAAAGTGTCCCAAACAAGCAATCTGTTCCTGAAAGATATTCCTCCCCACTCTGTTTTCAGCCACATGTCTGTAATTTCAGTGTTCATCTATCCATTTATGGACACTGCCACAACTACACCTGTAACTCCTGCAATGTCCTTGGGGATCCTCTTCCCCTTTAGTACTTAGTATTTAGTACAAGCAGCGGGGCAGTTTTATTCTGTCTGCCATTGCAGCTAAGCAAACAGTGAGCCTTTGCTTTCATGGCCAGTGGTGAATAGTGGACTGATTTACCACTGATTTTCAATGGTTCGATCACCAGGCATGTCGGCCCATACAGACGTTTCATCCATATTTCCAATGCTAGATGTCAGTAGATTGTGCTGCTGTATTTGTCTGGCACAGAAAGAAATAAAGTCTATCACCTTGGAACATAATCTTTAGGCAACTTATGACCTACAGTGGTCTTTTGCATAGTGAACCCCATCGTGAAATAAATCGATCTACCCAGCCTCTGCTTGCCTGGAAATCTGGGTTTGTGATCAGTGATGAGGCTTTAAGGGCAACCGTCTTTCTGGTTACACAAAGATGCACTACTCTGCTGTGTGACCCAGGTAGCAAGGTTCAACTCCTCAGCCGGAATGCTGTGTACATCTGCCAGCTCCATCCAGATGCCGATGTTTGAGGTTGTTGCCGGTACAGCCCTCTTCATGGAGCTTTTCTTCCAGTTTGGAGACACTCTTCCTCCATTCCTGAATCTGTTTTTCATCATCATGGAGTGCCAGTGCCACAGGTCAGTTCCCTCTATTTCAGCACACGAATTTAAATTCTAAATTGTAAGACTTTCTTTTCGCATATCAGCATTGTGTTCTTTCTCTGAATTTCAAAGCAAAGCAACATACTGACCCAGAACAGCTGTTTGAATTTATAGCCACCCCTTTAGATGCCGCAAATGAATTAAAGCCTGTTGCTAATTAAAATAATGTAATTAAAGCCGCAATTACAAAACGATGAAATATGGTATTAAATATTAATTTAAAGCAGCAGAGCAAGGTAGTGGTGCAAATTTTGACCTATACTTTTTCTTCTCTTTTAGATTGCCCTTATCTCCTGACTTGTAGGATACCTATCTTTTACCATTTTATTCTGCTTTAACACTTTTTTTCACATTTGAGACAATAACAGAGTGTCTCTTTTAATATAAACATAGTCTCAGCTGTTTTGGTACATATGGGCCCAGATATTCAAAAGGGTTTGACATGATGCAACAGTGTTGCACCATCGCCAACCCACTGATGTGCCCGGCGATATTCAAAAGGGAAAAGTGCGTGAGACAAATCCTGATGCACCGAGTGCATCAGTAATGTATGCAGGCACAGGTGGGAGGCGTGCTCCATGCATAACCTGCACAGCCTGATATTCAGCCCAGGATGCAGAGCCATGCATACAACCCCCTACCTGCACCAGCACAAAGGTAAGCCAAAAAAGGAACAACTGATGGCCACCCAAAGGTGAGCTGCCGCATTGCAGGGTGCAACATGGCAGCTGCCACCTGTGGGTGGCCCCGAGTTCCAGCTGCACCTGGCAGCACTCCCCATGCCTGATCACGGGCATCTGTAAAACAAGACTCTAAGATCCATGGTGGTCCAGTGGACCCCTATCTGCCTGATTGCGGCATTTGTGTAAAATAGAATAATTCATCCTATATCCCTGGTGGTCCAGTGGACCGCTCTCTGCCCGATCGCGGGCATCTGTATAAAATAAAGTCTCATATCCCTGGTGGTCCAGTGGACCTCTATCTGCCGATCATGAGCATTTGTTTAAAGAAAGATCCCCATCCAATATCCCTGATGGTCCAGTGGACCACTATCTGCCGATTATGAATTTGAATAAAATAGAATAAGTTGTCCTATATCCTGGTGGTCCAGTGGACCGCTCTCTGCCGATCTTGGGCATCTGTGAAAAAAAGTCATATCCCTGGTGGTCAATGGACACTCTCTGTAATCACAGGCATCTGTAAAACAAAAGCATCCTATATCCCTGGTGGTGTGGGTGCCCTCTCCCCACATGCCCACTGAGCCTACCACCTGCTAGCCCCCAGTCAGGCAGCAGGTAGCATTTCACCCACTCAGCCAGCTCGCCATTCGCCAATCGACAGCAGGTTGCATGAAATATTGATCTCACAGCATGAACAGCCATAACAGTTCCGCCATAACAGTAGATGACGAATGAACCATTCACATATCTGAAATGTGCAGCATGGCAGGTTGCATGCCCATTGGCTCACGCCAGAACCAATGGGTGCAGCCCTACCGAGGTGTCAGCTGGCAGGCGCAGGCGGCAGGTGGTGGGGTGCTGCTGCCCACCGCTGACCAGGGTGGAGCAGGTGGTGGGGCTCAGTGGGCAGGTGGGAGGAGGCACCCTAGACCACCGGGATATAAGACTTTTTTTACAGACGCCTGCAATCGGCAGAGAGCAGTCCACTGACCACCAGGGATATTGGATGGGATTTTCTTTAAACAAATGCCCGTGATTGGGCAGATAGAGGTCCACTGAACCACCAGGGATATAGGACGACTTATTCTACTTTATACAAATGCCCATGATCGGGCAGATAGAGGTCCACTGGACCACCAGGATATTGGACGGGATCTTTTTTAAACAAATGCCTGTGATCAGGCTGCAGGGGCGCCGGTCCCCGCACAGCTGCTGTCTGGGAGGGTGCCAGGTGCAAGTCGTCAGGATCGGTGCACCTTCATGCAAATGGAGGCATAATGACATACAAATGGCCCCATGTGCATCTTGCATACATTATGGCCCCATTTGCATGTTAACTTTTGAATATCATGGTTGCTGTGCATGGCACAATGGAACTTGGCGCTAGCACATCTCCATGCTCCACTCTGGCCACTGCGCCCATGCACACTGGGGTGGCCAGGGTACGATATTCAATCTGCTGAGCCCTTGTGCAGCTCCTTTGAATATCACTTAGTCCACACCCCTGCGCAGCTAGTTGAGCTGCACCCAAGCTTGTGCCACAGCTGGGCACAGTTTGAATATCTGGGCCATGTTGTCCAATAAGGTCAGGGAGCAGTGTCTAGTGTAGACTAGTTTATTATACTCATCTGTAAAGTGATCTTAAAAAAATGGATGTTCAAAACAATAGAGAATAGTAATGCAAACCTGGTGGAAATCATATTAAAAGGAGTGCTCCTTTTAATATTTTAGCTGTAAAAAGTGGTAAAGCAGATGCAAAATGGGATGAAAGGGTATCACACAAGTCAGGAGATAAGGGAAATCTAAAATAGAATTTAAAAGTATAGATCAACATTTTCACCATCATGCACTGCTGCTTTAATTCCTGAACACTTATCCTATGGAATGCAATACACAAAGACTCAACCAATATATTCAGTTCTGACTTTTACAGTATATAGTATACAGAAATGTTGACTTAAAAAGTCTTCAGTTTTTAACATAAGACTAGACTCTAAATATGAAATCAGTCACATTATCTGTAAGTGCCAATAATGATACAACATGTACAGGCAAGTTATCAGTTTCACTCTCTTTGAGCTCATCAGATATAGACAATAGCCGAAAAGACAGCACACAACATATAGGATAGTGCATGGAAAACAATACAAAACAAGGTTATTCTTCCCCTGAGTGGCTACCATGCTGACTGATGACCCCGAGTGAAGCTGAAGAGGTCGGTCAACATGGTATCCTAGAGGGTAGGATTAGCCATGTTGTGTGTGATTTTCCATAAACTGTTCTATATAGTGTGAGGTGTACCACGATCATGTCATCCTTCATGAAAACTACAGTACAGCCCAGAATTATTAACTTTCCTTTTGGTTCTCTTACTGCATTGAACACAACTGGCCACTGGCTGGAACATGCATGTGAGTTCAGTTCAGGTAAAATCTATTTTATACAGGATGAAAACTTTAGATCCAAAGGTCCTAGTTACAAAGTTGTCATGTTAAAACAAGACCTATATGACATACTCAAAACAAAACAGAAATCTATACAATTGCACAAAATATACATATATTTCACAGGTTTCTTCACATACTTATGGTTCTAATACGAATACAGAGTAAAGTGACACAGCATTTTTAATGACAATTGCAATCCTGTACTATACTAATATAAAGTTGTGATTTAAAGTTAGAAATTTTAGTCAAGTTCCTGATTGACAATAATATTTAATTCCAAATTCTGGCCACGTGATACTGAAAATCATACTGCCAAATTTTATACCCTTATGCACTACCTCCCTCATTCCATAATGTTGTATCCCAAAATTTTTTGGGTATTTATGCTCTGACCCTACAGCCTTTGCAATCTGAGGGAGCCCCAGTGTCATCACCCCAGCATCTACCAGCCAGCACTGCAGTGGCTCCAGGACTCACCCCGGTGAGGTCGGGAGGGTCCCTTCCCTGAGACTGGATTGAGGCATTTTTCTGTGCCATGGCTAACCAGGTGTGAGGTCTGCGAGCTCCATCCTTCGTCCTCTGGGCATACTTTTCCTGGTTTCTCTTCCTGGGGGTGGTGCATGTAATGATGTCTACTATGTCACCATGCTCACTTCTGTCTGTGACCCCATCTAGCATATCGTAGCTCCCCAATCCCCATGTGTGGCATCAGTGCTCCTGCCCCAGCCTCCACTAGGAGCCAGGCAAGCTCTGATTGCTGGAGTTACCCTCCCGGAGATGGAGAGCTGTCCAGTGGATGTTCAATCCTTCTACTCCCTGCTGACTGCCTATGGTCCGTGCTCATTCCTGAATGTGGGTCGCTGGCATGGAGCAAGGTGTGGTACCCAGCACTTCAAACCTCAGTGCCACTGGGCCAGCTGTATCCCACGATATTGCTGTATATTAAGATTCCCTGTTATCTGACCCTTTGAATTCTAAAAATGAATATAGAATATTGTTTCCTAAGTCGAACATCTAAACTGTCCCATTTTAAGACTTTAAACATCCGCAGTGATGCATCCTGAATAAGCAATGAAAATCAAGTTTTGGCAAGCAATTATAATATGTATTTACTTTATTTAAGTATTTCAGGTCTACAAAACAATAAACCAAGTTACCATATTCGAATATCGGAATTATTAACTGTTCGGCTATTCTTTTCCTTGTCTGGTGAGCCAATATCGATGAAGAACTCAGTAAGACACCAGTCCTTGCATTTACTATTTTGTGGTGCAGTCTATGTGTGCACTCAATGTAAATGAGTTGTCTGTTATCACCCAAAATATTTGTACTGGTCTGTTACTTTTAACATCTGGTTCATTTTTGTTACAATCTCTGAGTGTTGACTAGACAGCTACTGTTCCTCCTGTTTCTTTAAAAACATTACTTCTGTCTTCTTTGACTTAAAACAAAGTTTGATTCAATAAACCAATCCTGTAAAATATTGAAGTCTAACTGAAGTTTTTCCAATACCTGATCTTGAGTTTTTGCTGTGGCTGGCAAGATGGTATTGTCTGCTTAGATCCTTATCTGAGAATTTACAATATGTTCCAGTAGTTCATTTACATAAAGTAGGAACAGTAGTGATCCCAGTATTGATCCTTGGTGTACACCTCTTTTCAGGTGGCCCAAGTCTGTTAGATGATTAGTAACTACTACCTATTGTTTATGGACCCCGAGTATGACTTGAACCATTGCAAGGTTCTTGAGACTATTCTTATCCTTTCCATTCTCTAAAAAATATGTGGTAGTGGTTCTCTAAATCAAAGACCTTAGTCAGGTTGATGAACACCACACCCATGGACTCCCCTGCATCCAGGGTTTTCACCACCATGTTCACGAAGTCCACAAGCTGGTGCCCATCGAATACCATGCCCTAAAGTCATGTTGAAACTTGGTCAACTTTGAGTACTTTTCAAGGTACTGTAGAGCTGATTATACACCATCCTCTCTATTAACTTTGAGAGAATGAAAAGGAGTGCAATTGGTCGATAATTAGATGGGTCATCTGACTTTCCACCAGCCGCTAATGAGCAGCACCAATGGGATTGTTAGAAGAGGATTTCCTCACTAATGCAGAACAATCTTGTTGTTCTGCATTAGTGAGGACGTCACTACTGCAGCAGAACACTTTTCTAAAATGTATGGATTTCCATACACAATCATGTTCCACCATATACTATAAGATCTTACACATCTTTAATACTCAGAGGATAGAAATAAGCAAAACCTTAGAAATAACCTGATGCTGAAGTCTGATTTTTAAAGAACACTATTAGTATCCCACCCCAAAGGAAACCCTTGATAAGGTTTAAGCCAGAAAATATTTTTTATTAACCTGACTGCAGTCACATTCAATTCGGTGTGTCCTCTCACAATCATGACATGGCTCTCACCGCCCACTGTATAAAGTGGTACAATGAAGCCATGCTGTAAATGTGAAATGGTGCCATGCTGCTCCAGCATTGCTTACATTTTAGAGGACACAGAATGTAATATAACAGCAGTCTGATCAGCCACAAATGATTTTGCTGCCTTAAAAGCCTAATTGGGGATCCTTGGGAGTGGGTGTTTTACAGTAAACAGTATTTTCCTTTAAAACCTTACAACTTGGAATGTTTGACCCCTACTTCACCACTATGTGCTTCACACAAAACCCCATCACAGGCCTTTGCAGACCCCAGACTCCCTGCATTAAATGTGTTACCTATTATCTGACCCCAAATATTTTTCTGTATGAACCACTGTGTACAGACTCACCTTCTAGTGTGACCTGTGATTATTGCCAGTGTATTTCTTCAGTAGTTGATCTTTCCATTGAGGTTTTCAGCAGCACATATTACAGACACAAAACAACAAAACACATCATAGAAATTACAGACTTCAGTTGCAGAGGGGTGTACAGACTTATCAGCCCTTGTATGCCTACTAATCAGGATTACAATCTGCCCTGAAGGAATCATGAATATTTAGCCAGCCAGGTAACCAGTATCTTGATTACACAGTGCAGGGAAATGGGTATTTCTATACTGTGCCCCCATTGGTAGGAGCTTACCACAGCTACACCAGCCTGGTTTTCAGGGGCTGAAGAGTCTGATGAAGCATGGCCGCATCCTATTTTGAGATAGAGTTGAGGATAAGCATCTAGGTAAGGGTGCACAGTGAGAAGGAGAGATATCTTCCATAAGAGGAATAATATACATTGAATGTATGGAGATCAAGAAGCTGAGTTGTTTATAAATTTCAGTCTCTGAGAAGCCCCAGATGATCCCACGGAAATGAGTCTTTCAGAAATTGGCAGCTGCTGCTGCCACCCTGATGTCAGTATCAATGCAAGAGATTCTTCAATAATAAGTGGTGTAGGGAGAACAGTAATATTGTAGACAGTTTAGTTAGAAAATATTCACAATAGTTTAAACCTATTGTGAATATTTTCTACATTAGAGCTGTCACAGTATTTTTATTTGTGCCCATATACCACTTCATTATTGAAGAATCGCTGTCGTGTTTATGAGTAACCAGCTGAACCATGATACGCTTTCATTCCACCATTGTCAGGACCTCCATAGTTTGCCATTTGTGAATGATGGGGCATTTGGTCTCTTCACTGACTGTTGATGTCCAATTGATAATGGGGAGAGATGAGCCCCCTTGAGATGTGCAGCACAACAGGAGTTACTGTAAATCTACCTGGAAGGTGTTACTTGCCCTCCCACAACAAGCCTACTGTATTCCTCCCAGTAAGTAGAGAAGGCTGGACAGGACCAAAAGATGTAGAACAAGGAGCCCTGGAGCACCAAATCTCTAACACATGTCATGGTCTATCCAGCCCAGGGCAATCAAAATTGTCGGAGTTCAGTACCAGAGTAACACTTTGCATTATATGAGTTGGCTGCAATTGCCTCTACAGGCTATATGAGCTCAATATTGGCAAGCCTTCCAGTCCTGCTCTGAAAATGACACTGCAGTCAGAGTGGCACATGTACTGTGCCTTATCTGTCTGCAGAGAAATGCCTTCTTAATGGTTGAATATATCCACCCTGCTTATAGTACTCCCTACTAAGCTTAGGCTAATTTTAAATCAATACACTTTCCTGCACCTGTGTTAATGTCTTCTTGTCCACCACTAAGTACAGGGCATGCTCCATAATAGAATGTATCTACAGAAGTCATACTGGTAAAGGACACATCTGTTTTCAGAGCTTCAGTAAGGTTCAAATGCTCCGACCAGGCATAGAAAGGTCTGTCACCCTTTGAATCCTCTTTCTTCCTACTGCCTACAGTTTCTAGTGCGCCCCATGCAGAGCAGTGTATTCCCCAAGATGGGAGCATATTTGATTGATGCCATGCCTATTCTGAACATTTTCTAGTTATTGCCAGTACTGCTGATGCTGCAGTTGTAGGGTATTTCTGAATCATTTGAGGAAGAGGAGAGAATAGGCAAACCCTGGAGAGATAGCACCTGCAGCCTCAGCCTTTATCTGAACACTTTGTTGGGAATTATTCATGGATGGTGAGTGCGAAGCATCTGACATCCCAGTAACACTGTTTGTAGCCCTGGAAGACCCCATTCCTTTCTTTCAATTTGTCCTGTGTGTCACTACTTGATCTTGGAGGTTTAAGCTCCCACAAAAATTTACTATCAGGGTGTCTATTTTGGCAAACCATGAGGGAGGGATGGTGACCAGCTAACAGACTAAACAATTCAAGAGTGAAAGGTCACATTGAGGTCATTTTGATTGCCCCCATCTTGCCCACCAGTGATAGGTACAGTTACTTCCACTGATTACAGTCTGCCTCAGTTAGTTTAGGAGGAGTGATTGATTTTGAAGCAGATACATGATAATTTACACCATATTTTAATACTTAAATATGTGATTCCCTGAGACCATTACAGGCCCTGAGAAGTAAATGAATCTGCAACAAAGGAGGGCTGGGGGATACTGGGATGCATAGGGAGAGGTATCACCAGAAAAACAGGAAGTTGTTAGCCGCCTGTACAGACAGTTGGTGAGACCACATCTGAGTACTGTGTGCTGTTCTGGAGACCCCATCTCCTCAAGAACATAGACAGAATGGAGGCAGTCCTGAGGAGGGCAACTAAAATGGTACAAGGTCTGCACCAGAAGCCACAGAAAGAGAGCCTAAAGGAGCTTAATATGTATACCCTTGAAAAAGGAGGGAGAGGGAGACATGAATGAAACTTTCCAGTACCTCAAGGGAATCAACAAAGTCCAAGAGGGTAGCATCTTTCAGAAAAAGAGATGTGCAAGAACAAGGGGCACAATTTAAAGATAATGGGGGATGGCTCAGGGCAATATGAGGAAGTATTTTTTCACAGCGAGGATGGCAGTCACATGGAATGGCCTTCCTGAGGAGGTCATGGGGTCAAAACAGTTGGGAAGTCAAGAATACATGGGACAGACATAAGGCAATTCTAGTGGGGGTATGAGGAAGTAGGCTGTTGGTTAACTAGGATCTGCAGCTTATCCAATAGGTAAGAAAATGGACAGACTGGGTGGGCCAAGCAGTCCTTATCTGCCATCAAAGTCTATTTTTCTATGTTTCCACAAACTCCACTTCATGCAGGATTTCTGTCTTTTTATTCACCTTAGGACCTGACACTCAAGAGAAGTCATGAGAATGGGGCTTACCACAAACAGATCCAGCAGATCATCTGCATAAAATTTAGTGTGGTTTGCCTGGGAACTTACCTGAATGCCAGGAAGTGCTGGGTGTGCCTTGATGGCAACAGTCAAAGGTTCAGTCAGCATGACAAACAGTAGTAAGGATATCATTCGCCCTTGCAGTATGCTGTTTTATTGGCACTGAAAGGACTCATTGATAACAAACCTTGTGGCTGGCCCAGAATACAGAGTATGAATCCATGTCAGAAAGGTCCAGCCTGTCACCACTGCCCACATGACCCTAAACAAACAGCCCCACTGACTGAATCAGACAGTGCCAGAGGCTCAGTAGGTAACACACTCGCCTCTGAGGTCAGGAGATCAGAGGGCTGTGGGTTCAGTTCCCACATCTGGCACTTGGGTTAATATCCCAGTAGTGTCACTGTAGTGCAGTATGAGTGGATGCTGCACTTGAGGTGCCATCTTTGGATGAGATGTTAAACTGAGGTCCCATCTGCCTGATTGGTGGTAGTTCAGGTGGATGTTAAAGATCCCATGGCACGCCTCGAAAAGAGTAGGGAATTTCCTGGTGCCCTAGCCAAATTTCCTCATTCACTAAAAATACCACCAACAGCTTAATCTGGTTCAAGGCCAGTTGGCATTCATCCGTATCCCTCTCCCGGTCGGCTGAAAATAGGCAGGATTTGTCTAGTGCACTTACCTGGTCAACAAAATGAAATAAATAAATAAAATACTTTTTTTGTGGCATTTCTCTCTGTGTCCTGGCAGCACCGAGTGCCTTTAATTGTCACACCAGCACCACCCCCGAGCATCAGACCCTCCCTTAAGCACACACCACATACCTTTCATAGCAGGGTGGTGGTGCATCTCGACCCACCCACAATGGATCCAGCCAGGAGGTGCCATCTCAGGGTCAGCCATGGAGACCTGCTCACAGAGCCAGGACTTTTTCCTCATTTTTCCCTTGTGTGGAGGTGGGGCATGTAATGATGCCTGCAGAGAGAGACGCAAACTTCTGCACACACTCAGCCAAGCATCTTCCCCATCTCCCTCCCCTTTCTACAGTATTAACGCTGCTGACCCCCAGCAGCCACTAGGTCAGTCAAGCACTGACAGCTGATGCCCCCACCCCACAGAATCCTTCTTCTCCTGCTGACCCCTGGCAGTGCGTGCTCATTCACGAACATGGGTTGCCAGTGTAGCACAAGGTAAGGTGTCCAGCACCTCAGCCCTCAGTGAGAATGGGCAGGCTGTCAAATGCTGTTTTGAAATGTATAGGAACTGCCATGGCAGAAGTAGAATGGAATCTGGCCTAGTAGATCATATTACTCAGGTTGAGATGATAACAAAGCCAATAATCTTACCCAAAATGGAAAGTGAAAGGAGCAGAGAAACAGAACCTGTTTAACCAAGAAAGGCACACTGAGCTGGAGCTTGTTTCCAGTTGTGACCTGGGAGCACAAGGAAGTTAAGTGATTTGCTCCAGGTCAAACAGTATGCACATGGGGGCTGATTGGATTTAAACCAAGGTTCACATGTCTGCAGCTAAATGCCCTAACCACTACATTGCTCATCTCCCCAGCCATGCTGAAGGACAACCTCTGTCTCATTTATTTTATGCATGCAGTAGCCTGATCCTCCACACATTTAACAAATTTCTCATCAAGTAAAAGTTATGGGTCAAGTCTACAAGAGGCACATTTCAGGGTTGGAAGTCCCTACAGCACCATCAGAGATACCAGGAAATTATGACTAGCTCTATCATGGAGTTTTATGAGTTGCTTGTGTCTGTGGGGATGTAACCCACAGATCAATGCAGTTGGATGAGTGTAGGAACAAAATTAAGTTGATTAAATATATTTTATTATTATTATATTATCTTAGTCTTATTAAGTATTAATCACTATTTTATGTTTATTATAAAGACTTAATTAAATGATTAAGGTTAATGGAGGTAATACTATAATTATCTGTTCATCATCCTTATTTATATGGACTTCAAGAAAAAATTCTTAAATGAGAACTGGAAAAGAGATGGTGAATTGGTTTCACTTTAAAACAAGTGACATTAAGAAGAATTTTCTGCAGTGTTAGTCCAGAGCCAGAAGCCTTGAATTCTTGAAGAGTCAAAGGCTATAATGCCCTAGCAGTGAAGAGGTAAGAAAGATATGTTACTATGGAACTTGACAGGTGATATGCCACATCTGGACTCCGTGTTGAGCTCGGACATATACTACTTTTAAGAAGGATCATTCATTACAATGGGAATTATGAACTTTTATCAAATACAGAGGCATATAAGGTCCTAGTAAGACCAAATTCAGAAATTTAATAAAGACTGCAGAGATCTAATAGTAGACTAAATATTAGACCTCCAAGAGCTTTGTAATGATTGCTATTTACAAACTTTTGTAGCCCTAAAACTGTTAGAGATAAACACTCAAGTTTGGAGTCAAATGCAAGCTGACCTTATGACCTTTCTAATGATGTGATTGTTGATTGAATACTTGAGGGCAGAATCTAGTCACTTAGACCCTGTCCACACTACCCCTCTGTAACATTACAGATTGCCCAAACTGGTACCACAACAGTTTGCGTTTACACCTGTAACGTTATGGAAGGTGTTTTCGTAACTGTTGTTGAAACCAAAATATGAGGTGGTTTCAACAATGGTTATGAAACAGGTTATGCCTCGTAACATTACTGGGCATAGTGTGGATGCGTGGAACCGGTCCCCAGTGCAGCCATGCTGCATTGTGGGATCAGGTGCATATGGTAACGTCGTCCGCCCAAAATGTGGACCAGTGGTACCGGTCCTGTAACGGACATCATGGTAGTGTGGATACACTGCACCACTCACTGGTTGTAACGTTGTTATCCGTTATGGGGTCTGAGCAGTGCAGTGGATGGGGCCTTAGATTTAAATAATTTTTCAATGAGCCTAAACTGCATGATATCACACTTCATTAGGCATAATGAAAGCAATGTGCTTGGATAGAAACCAATGTTTTAAAAACTTTACTAACATATTTTGTAAACAAATCTTATATTATTCTGTAACCTGGAATATTTAAGACAAACTATCACATTGTTTTAAGAAATGTTATCAAAATTATAAAGTTATAACCTTTATTAACCTAATTCAGGAAATACAGTTCCTAGGAACATGGAAAACATGTCAACAAGCTCCATTCAAGGAAAGAAATCCAACAATGTTGGTATAAAAGTTATATCATTTTGCATTAAGAAGTTACAAAAGAAAATTAATTTAATTGATAAAAGTAAGTCTGGAGCCAGTGGAATGTCCTTTGTCTGGTAATAAATGTCAGCCATACATCAGCTGCAAGGACCAATCAGAGTTTGGTGATGATGTTACCCAGCATGGAAACACAAAGGCAAATTTGGCTTGAGCCCACTTCAGAACTGCTTGATTCATTGGGTGTGAAGAGCTATTTTAGGCTGTCTTAGCAATTTTGGTGGTTTTAGAATTTTTTTTATTTTAGTCTTTGGTAACTGCGTAAGGCATACCAGGAACAAGCGCCTGTTTTCAGGGTGACCTGGGAGCTCTGGGCGTTAAGGACTTGCTCAGAGCCACATAGTATGCAAGTGGAGGTTGTGAGAACCAAACTCAGGTCTGGTCTGCTGGATGTATCAAGCTCGTTTCACGCTTTTACTAGGCTGAAAGGCTGAAACCACACCTGCTTGACACTAGCATTTGGTTGAGCTATTCTATCCACCAGGAGGTGCTAATGACAAGCTTGAAAGTCTGCACAACTTTGCAACAAAGTCCATCTGCTGAAACTACCTGTTACAGAAATGACTGTTTCAATATTGGATGAAGCATGGCCTCTGTTTACATACTGGGAATCTGGGCTAAAGTAATGTTTGAATTTCTGCTAAAAGCTGGATGAGAGACTGACTTGAAATTCACCAGCCAAGGCAAGCTTCGTGCTGTTGGGTAACAGTGAGTCCAGATTTGCAGATTTGAAAGCAGAAAGGAACTAAAAACAGGAAGGAGTCACAGAGTCCTGTTACCAAAACAACTTTGCTGTTCACAGGGAAATCCTTTTCTACAAACTGTTTGGCTGCTAAACTTGTTAAAATTTCGCTGTCTCATTTTCCCCAAAAAATCCTGATATGCAACTTGTTGATGATGCATGATGTCAAGCTAAGAGGATCCAGCCTGCATTGCTTTATTCATGATAAAAGATTCTACAGTCCCAGATTTGACGGGAAAAGACAGAAGACTACAGCCAGGCCAAGCCACTGAAGGACTTTATCATCCAGAATCAGAAGAAGTACACCTTACCAAGATTATAAAAATTAAAAGTAAAGGAGACAAAGCTTACAGATAACCAGAAATTTAAGTATTATCATTTTAACTGTTTCAATTAAAATATCTTAATATTTCAATTTGGCTATTTAGGGTGGTAGCATAGTGAGCTTAACTTTAATTACAAATCTTGGGTATGCAGTTAAACTAAAATTTAGACAAAAGAAATACATTTTGCATGTTATGAGGATTTGAAATAAGTCCTACACAGAAATACATAATGTATTGAGTTGCAAGTTCTTATATCAAAAGGGTCATGATAAATACTAACTATGCTGAAAGCCTAGTAAATAGCCAATATCATTAATTGTGCTGAATATTACTTATTTATTTGCATTGTTTATTTGCTGAAATTTGTTTTGTTTATTTTTATTTCTTTGTGGTTTGTTTCATTTTCTGAAATCTTTGTTGTTAATGTTTACAGTGTTTTTACATTACTTATGCAAGTTAGGGATGTTTAGAATTGTATATTAATATATATATATATATATATATATATATATATTCATATTCCTAAGTGTGGCAGAAGTGTTATTACCAGTATCTAGAATCTGGGGAAAAGGACAATATCATATTTGAATTTTGTAGTTATTCTGGGAATTATGGAAAATATTTTAGTGGGTAAGGCCCGAGGCAAATCTAAGTGCTGTATTATAAAAGTGATATTAAAACCTATTGTTCTGACAGGAGGAGAGGCATGCAGAGCTGAGAAACATGTATAATCCCAGTCCATCAGGTATAGCAGACACCAAACATTTAATGAGTGCCC
Source organism: Neoceratodus forsteri (assembly GCA_016271365.2). Lineage (NCBI taxonomy): Eukaryota > Metazoa > Chordata > Ceratodontiformes > Ceratodontidae > Neoceratodus > Neoceratodus forsteri. Next base: position 845,566,452 of record CM028135.1, on the reverse strand, counting down.
ATGCATTACTAGGGTATGTTCAGCAGCAGCCTTAACATGTGAGTTCCTTCACCAAGAGTACCAGTTGAGAAAGGGTTAAAGAGTGAGGTTGAAGCAACCGCCAAGTATCAAAGAGACTGCAAGGCTCTTACAACTGACCAGCTCCTGACGAAGGTCTCAAAACATTCTGGGCATATGCATTAGAACCATACAAGTTGCCAAGCACCAACGCATCCTTTGGGATCAAAACCTGTAACAATAGCCAGCATTTGTTCCCATTCCTCTTTTTCAGGCAACCAACCCACAGCATGGTTTTGTGAATAAAATAGAGACCTCATAGTTTTACACCTTACTAACCTTAGGTACTTTGTGGTCCTCTATTCTCACCTAATCCCTCTTGAGCTTAGCACATTCCACAACCAGCAGAAGGGATTCTTCTAAAATACCACCTGGGGGCCCTAAGGTTTTTTTTGGCTTTGAACCCTTTTGCACTTTATAGAGAGTTAAGGCCCTGACATTAAAACATTAACATTAATGCCAGCCATCCTGACACCACTCTGGGAAAGCAGATGGAGGCTGAGCCACTAGGGGCATATATAGAAACATAGAATTTGCAATAGAAAAGGACTGCTTGGCACACCCAGTCTGCTCAGATGTTCCTGACTAATTTGTCTCTACAGACCCAAACTGTACTCCTGTGATCCCCCTGCTCTTGCCTGTTTTCTAATACACCCCTATGTCTGGTCCATGCATGTTTGAACCCCCCACACACACACACACACTGTTCTCACCTCCAGCACTTCTGCTAGCAGCCTGTTCCAGTCATCTGATCAGGGAAGGGCTGTGGACATGGCCTACCTAGACTTTAGCAAGGCATTTGACTCAGTCCCACACAAAAGATTAATATGCAAGTTAGCCAGTCTGGGAGTGGGTCCCAAGATGATAGCCTGGGTAAAGAATTGGCTGGAGAATAGGACACAGAGGGTAATAGTAAATGGAGTCCACTCTGAAGAAAGGGGCTACTAGTGAGTCACCGCAGGGTTCAGTATTAGACTGGTCCTCTTCAATGTCTTTATAAGTGACATTGCAGAGGGACTGAAGGAAAAGTATGTCTCTTTGCAGATGACACAAAAATTCGCAACAGAGTTGATGCACAAGGTGGGGTAGAAAGGATGAGAAGGGACTTGGCAAGGTTAGAAGAATGGTCAAATGTATGGCAGCTTAAATTCAATGCTAAGAAGTGCAAGGTAATGCACCTGGGAAACAAAACCCAGTGGAAGAGTACAAAATGGGGTGTGAGATACTAACAACAACAAAATGGAAAGGGACCTGGGGGTAGTCATATCAGATGACTTAAAGGTGGGCAAGCAATGTGAGAGGGGCAGTAAGGGGGGCTGGGGGATACTGGGATCATGAGGGGTGGCATCACCAGTAGAAAACAGGAAGTTGTTATCCTCTGTACAGACAGCTGGTGAGACCCCATCTGGAGTACTGTATGCAGTTCTGGGAGACCCAGTCTCCACAAGGACATAGACACGATGGAAGCTGTCCAGAGGAGGGCAATCAAAATGGTGCAGGGTCTGCACCAGAAGACATATGGAAGAGCGACTAAAGGAGCTAATATGTATGGCCTCGAGGAAAGGAGGGAGAGGGGACATGATAGAAACTTTCAAGTACCTCAAGGAATCAACAAAGTCCAAGAGGGTTGCATCTTTCAAAAAGAGGTGTGCAAGAACAAGGGGCTAATCTGAAAATAGAGGGTGGGCAGCTCAGAAGTAATGTAAGGAAGTATTTTTCACAGAGAGGGTTGTGGATGCATGGAATGGCCTTCCAGAGGAGGTTGTGGAGTCAAAACAGTGGCTGAATCTCAGCATGCATGAGACAGTCATAAGGGCAATTCTAGGGGTGGGGGTAGAAAGAAGTAGGCTGCTGGTTAACTAGGTTCTGCAGCTTATCCATTAGGTAGGGAATGGGCAGACTGGGTGGTCCAAGCGTCCTTATCTGCTGTCAAATTCTATGTTTCTATCTTTCTATCTACCATCCTTTTAGTAAAGAAATATTTACCCACATCTCTTAAACTTCCCCTTGCTCCAGCTTCATCCCATGCCCCTGGTTCTAGTGCTCCTTCTCATTTGAAAGAGATGGCCTCCTGCATCCTGTTCACCTCTTTGACACACTTGTAGGACTCCATTATGTCTCCTGTTGCTTTCCTCTCCACCAGGGTTGCATGTTGAGATCCCTTAGCTCTCCTCCTAGGGTATTTTGTGCAATCCTTGCGCCATTTTAGTTACCCTCCTCTGACTGCCACAACTCTATGTCCATTTTGAGATGTAGCCTCAAAATTACACAGTACTCAACTGGGGTCTCACCAGTGAGCAATACATTGGCAACATCACCACCACCACTTTCTATCTACCCCAGCATCCCACTGGATTTACCTACTCTTTGTCACACTGCCCTGCAATTTTGAGGTCATCAGATATGATAACCCCAAGGTCCCTTTCCTGTTTATTGACTGCAAACACATCCCCTCCATCCTCTACGTAGTGACTGGGTTTCGTGCCCTAGGTGCATGATTTTCAACTCATTGGCATTTAACCCCAATTGCCACCCTCTAGACCACTCAAAAATTCCAAGGTCCCAGCACACTCTTTCCACCCTTCCTGAGTGTCAAATCCTATTGCAGATTTTGGTATCATCTGCAAAAGATATACTTTCTTCTAGTGCCTCAGCAATGTTTCTTTTGAAGACATTGAGAGAACAGGTCCCAGTACTGAGCCTTGTGGCACCCTGCTAATCTCTTCAATTTTTAGAGTGAGTCTCTATTTACCATCAACCTCTAGCTCTTATCTGTTAACTCTTTTTAACCCAGTTCACCACTTTGTATCCCATCCCTAGACTGCTCAGTTTCTTTATCATCTTCCTATGTGGAACAGTGTCACAGACCTTGCTAAAGTCCAAATAGATCATGTCCACTACCTCCTCTCATCTATTTCCCTGGTTGCCCAGTCAAAGAAGCATGGCCACCCTCTCCCAGTTCCATGTGCTAACAGTGAATCAATAATAGCGTGGACAAAGACACCAAATACTAAATAACAAACACAAAAAGCAGCACTCAACATTACAGTTACATCATACACTGAAAGTGCTTTCCTAGATTTCTGCAGGGTGCTATGCTCCTGGCACCCCTGTAGTGTGGGGCTTTTGTCCCCACACCCTAATTGCCATCCCATCCCAAGGCCCCCCACCTCCACCTAACTAAAATAACCAACTCTGGGAGGGACCAACTCGGGGAGTGGGGAACTCAGGAGGGGGATATTCTCTGGAGAGACAGATCAGGGAGGGAGAAAAGTCAGTGGAAAAACTTGATATTGTCACTTGGGGGTGACTGAACTGGAGAGCAGGGAGACAGAGGAACACTTTGATGGGAACAAAGTGCATAGGACAAAAAATAAAAACACAAACTGTATTGCACCAGCCTGAACCGAACCCAGCTCTCACTGCACTTCCTAGCTACACAGGTGGTGACTCTAACCACCATGCTAGGCTGGCAGCATGGTTTTTGGCTCACAGCAGCTGTGCTACATCCACTCACTATTCACTGTTTCTACCATAAATCGCCGCCTATTTTCCTCACACTATTCCCTCATGCTCACTTTTCTGTACTGCTCACTATCATTTTAGGCACTCAAATTGAGTGGCTCAGTTTGAGTTGCCCATATCACTGAATACCCCTCCCAATTAAACCATGCTGCCTGTGATCTTATAGCCCACAGGATTCAAGATAGTCTATCAATCTTTATTTTAGCAGGTAGGACTGACTGGCTTATTACTAGTATTATGGCATGTATCCAAAGAAATATAAAAAGTAGGGACAGGGAGGTACTAATGCTCTTTATGTAGCTTTGATAAGCCCAACCTGAAGTACTGATCTCAGTTCTGGGTGCCCTATAAGAAAGGAGAAATGAAGAAAGAAAATGTCCAAAGAAGAGCCACCAAGCTGGTATCAGATATAAAGCATCTTACCTATGAGGAGAGACTTAATGAGCTTGGAATGACTCTTTTAATTACAGAAGAGTGAGAGGTGATATGTGCTTGGTGTACAGGGAATTTGGAAGTACAGATGTGTGGGAATGTAGGACTTGAGGCCTGGGAGAAAACGAGAACAGTATGGGAACATGATATGTCATTAAGGTGAAAACTATAAACAAAACTTCAGGGGTGGTTGGTTTAGTCAAGGGCTGTATCAATATGAAATAGTCTGCCAAGTGTGGTAGTATCTAGTACCACTATTACCCAATTTAAAAAATCTTTGGACAAAGCTGTGATACATCAGGTAACTGTGGGAGGAATCCATAGCATAGTCTGGAAAAATAGGTCACAAAAGGGTAATGCTAATTGACCTGAAATAAATCCTATGAATCCTACAAATTACTGACCTCCTTTCTGCTGCCGTTCTTATGTAGAGGGACCATGTCAGCTCTTCTCCAGTCCTCCAGAACCACACTGATTTCCAGAAAGATGTTGAATAAGGCTGCCAGTGGATCAGTGAGCACATCCCTGAGTTTTTTAAAACCCTTGGTTTATCCCATCTAGCCCTATAGCTTTGTCCACCTTTAGAGCTGCAGTACTCTTTTCTACTCCCTGGTGGTCCATCCCCCACCCTCAACTGTGAAAACTGTGCAGAAGTACCTGCCTAGGATGTCTGCTTTTGTTTTGGTCCTCCTGCACAGTCCCTCCCCAGTCCTTCTGATCCTCATTATCCCTCCCTTTGATTTCTTCTGCTTATTATCCAAGAAAGTCGTATTCCTATAGTGATCCCTTTGGCAATTCTTTCCACTGTCTGTGCCTATGCTCCCTCACTGCCTTTTCTGCTTCCTCTGCTTTACTAGGTGAACGTCCCTGTCTTATTCCTCTGTGTTTCCTTATACCTCCTGAGTGCCACCCTTTTTCTTTCACCACCTTTGCTACTTCCTTATAGAACCATAATGGTCTCTTTCCTTCTGCTTTTAGTCACTTCCTTCACATGGAGGATTGTTGCTTAATTATACCTTGCCTTATTTTTCCCCACTGTGCCTCTATCCCTCCCTAGCAATCACCCCTTCAAGGCAGTTTCTTGGGCCATTTCTTTAAAATCTGCCAGTCTGATGTCAATGACCTTCATCCTTGAGTGGTAAGCCTCTGCTCCTGTCTTAATGTTAAACCACACTGCATGGTGATCACTGGTACACAGGAGATTGCTCATCGTTAGGTCTGCAATGTTATCCCTGTTTGTAAGCAGCTGGTACAGCACTGCACTGTCTCAAGTAGGTTCTTTGACAAGCTGCCTGAGAAAATCCCCTGTAGGGAGTCAAGAATGGGCCTACTCCTTGCCAATGCTACAGTTATCAGGCTTGCTCCATGCCTGCAGATTGACATCACCAACAAGCAACAACTCCCTAGTCAGCGCACAGATGACGGCTTCCTCAAGTGCCATATCCAACCCACTTCCCTGTGCTGGAGGTCTGTACACTACTCCTGTATGGAGAGCAACCATAGAGTCTATCACCAGGGTGACTCACAGTGTCTGCAGCCCTTCCTTTTCCTCATGGTGTCCCTATACCTCCGTGGCTTTGATTCCTTCCCTCACATATATAACAACCTCCTCTTTTCCTCCTTGCCCTGTTTCTCCTGAACATAGACTGTCCCAGTATGGCCATGTTCCCTTGTGGGGCTCAGTGCACCACAACTCCATTATGGCCATTAAATCCAGATCAACTTCTACCATGATGGTTTCCAGGTCTGGAATTTGAAGATCGACTTTATACTGACCTGGGCTCTACATGCATCTCTTAATTTCTTCATGATAACTGAATCCTGGCTCACACCTCGACCCGGACAAATCTATCAACATACCGGATATATCATCTACCGCTGTTATAGATCAACTAGAGCGGAGGGGTTGCAGTATATGTCAAAGGCATTCACAGTCACAGTCTTTGACTGTATCTCAAAAGCTAAGGAATTTGAATGCCTGTCTCTAAAATTATCACTTTCCAGTGAGAATGACCTTATGGCAGCATGCTACCGATCACCGCCTGGTGGCTGGACACTTCTGCCACACCTTCAAAACCTTCTTGACTCTGCTAATACTGAGTGTATTCTAATGGGAATTTCAATCTAAATTGGAATGATGACAACTCTAAGAAATTGAAGGATATATAGATGTTAATGGTCTGTTACAAATGGCAACTGCTATAATCAGACCTGGCAGAAAACCCTGAGCGCAGCAATCTTCCTGGACCTTATGCTAGTAAACAAACCTCACAATATCTCGCATACTGGAGTATTCTTCAATGATATAAGCAACCATTGCACTACTGCCTGAATCAGACATCCTTCCCAAATAAAATGACCTCTAAATTCAAACTGAAAAGATGCCTGAAAAGTTCTGCCAGTACACTTTCCTGAAAGATCTAAGCAACATTTGTTGTCAGGATTTCTATCTAGCCCCGCCCTTTAACGAGGTATTTAACATCTTTCATAGTCTCTTACTGGGGCTAATAGACAAACACGCCCCTCTAAGACTGATCAAATCAAAATAAAACTCCTGGCTGGTTCTCTCCTATCTTGAACAAAGCACTTAGGGATAGGGACTACTGGTAGAAAAAACTGAGAGAATTCCACCAGAAGGCCAATTGGTTAGCTTTCTGTACCACTAGGAATGCTTGTACCAAGCTAGTTAGGTCAGAAAGCTAGGTACTTCCAGAAAGAACTAGAAGACAATAAAACAACTCTGCCAAATTTTGGAACATCCTCAAAGAAGTTGAAGGTCAGTCCACTGCAACACCTCTTCCAAACAAAATTGTGTCCGATGGCACCACCTATACAGACAAAGCTGATATACTAGAGAAGTTTAATGATCACTTTGCCACTGAAAGGCTTGCCTTCGACACCTCACCTATCAGCAAACTTAGCCCAGCAAGAAACTACACTGTTGGCTTCACTGATAACCACAACCATAACCAACTGCATCCCACCCCTTCAGCTTCCTCACAATTATGTTCAAGCAAGTGGAGGACCTCCTCCTTTCTCTGGATACAAAAAGAGTGCGAGTGCAGATAATATTGAACTTTACTTCCTAAAACTTGGCCATACCTATCTGACTGCCCCATTACACACTTATTCAACACTCTCTGATTCAAGGTGAGCTACTGTCTTGTGGAAACTGCCAACATCCTACCACTATTCAAGACTGGGGATCTGAGTGATCTGAATAATTACCGCCTATTTCTATATTATCCATCTTCTCTAAATTACTTGAAAAAATTGTCAACATTCAACTTAGAGAACTTTTGGATTCACAAAAGTTGCTAAACCCTTCTTAGTCCGGCTTCAGAGCCAAACACAGTACAGTATCAGCTCTTGACAAAGTAACTACAGACTGACAAATGGCCTTGGACTCTAAGAAGCATGTATTTGCCCTCTTCCTTGATCTAAGTAAGGCCTTCAATACTGTGGATCATACTATCATGCTTACTGCACTGAGTAACATCGGATTTGATAGTTCTGCCATTAAATGGTTCAACAGCTACCTAACCAATAGGTTACAACACGTCAAAGCCATAAGAGATCTGTCCCCACAAAATCCTTGTTACGAGGAGTCCCACAAGGCTCCATCCTGGGCCTATCATCTTTGCAATATACATCAATAATCTGACTCGCAGCTGGGCACAGCCAATGTGCACTTATTCACAGATGATACTGTACTCTATACCACAAGTTCATCCTTGATTTGGCCCATGAGTGAATGACTTTGTCACCCTCCAATACAACTGTATCACTCATAAGCGCCTCCTCAATGCCAAAAGACTAATGCAATGATTCTCTCACCAAAGACTACTTCCAGATATCCACATATCATACAGATCCAAACACTCTTAGATGAACCCCTGAAGTAGTTGATACCTTTAAATACCTAGGGTGCTGGCTGCATAACAAGCTCAACTTTTGTGCCACTTAAATGAAACCTCAAAGAAACTAAGACAGTGATTAGATTTATTCTATTGCATTAAACACTTACTTACATTAGAGGCCAGAATGAGACTAGTACAAACTAAATTCCTACCTATACTGGACTATGCTGACTTCCTTTACAGTCATTGCCCATCAACGATGCTAAACAAACTAGACACCCTTTACCACAGGGCTTTAAGAATTATCCTAAATCTACCCTGTAGTACACATCACTGTCGTCTATACCAGGTTTCGGATGGACCTCTCTCAACTAGGAGAAAAGGAATGCTCTCCTCTAGTTTTTAGACCATTATCTGATAACCTCCTGCATACATCTCAAACCTCTTCAATGGGCTAAAGGTTCCTATGGCATGAGATGATTCTCCATAATCTGCTTCCAGATTCCTACAGTGAAAACTACAATTGGCTCAGCAGCAATCAACTTGTCACTTCCATCACTTTGGAACGCTATGCAAGACTCATTAAAATTATCCTCACTTCCAAGCATTTCACATTCAAAGCTCTATTAACAGATTATCTGAAGGAATTATGCAACTGTTTCAGATGCCTATGACCCCTGAGCCCTGGGTGCCACTCTCAAATCCTACTCCTAAGTATCTCATCCACCCCACATTCCTAACAACAGAAACCTAGGACCTACAAGCCTAGTTCCTTAATCCAAGATGACCCTACCTATTCTCTACCTTTTACCTATTCTGGCCTTCTTCTTGGCTGACTACTCTTTCATCCCAATTTCTACCCTATTCCTTAATACCACCTTATTTTTTATCATTTAGGTATGAGCTCTTACTTAGCAGAGACTATATGAGATTGTTGTGTCTTCTCATTCCAGTAAAGCTTATCAATATGTACCTTTGCATGTTGATTATGTTGACTGATATGTATAGGCCCATATTGACCCGCACCTTCACAATGTTTTTTGTTTTGTTTTTTGCACTGCTGTCCACTGTAATTGTAATCTTATGAAGTGTACTGTATTGTATTAATGCCCAGAACCACCTTGAAAATAAGCTTGCTCAATGGTGTTTATGCCTGGTTAAATAAAGTGATTGATTGATTGATTGATTGATTCCAATGTTGCACATGGCTCTCCATAGCTTCTTTCTCTCCTGCCCACTGCCCTGCTTCCACCTCACATTCCTGCCTGTGTTTTTCCATGAAGCCCTCCTGGTTACCTTTTTAATTTCCTCATTCCTTGTTTCCTTCAGTCCTCTACCCTCACTTAATTGAATTTTACACTCTTTCTTATTTCTTGTCCCCATCCCTGCCCTTCGTGCTCCGGTCTAATTGAGTTTTCTCCCTTTGGGCCCTCCTTCACTTCCTACTGCTCCATCATCTGGGGTGGACAAATATTGCCTTCCTTTGTTTTACTGCCTCTTCTGGCTACTTTAAATGCTCATCCAAGTAGCATTTACAGCATGCCTCCCACCAAGGACTGTGGTCCCTTTCCTGAAGTGTAACTGACACTGGGAAGCTTGAACGTGAGTTCTACTGTAGTTCAATAATCCCGAGCACCAATTTAAAGCTGAGAGAGCCAAGAGCCAGAATAGTTTTAGTTCTATGCTAAAATTTGGTACTTTACCTTTAACTAAACTATTTAAATAAAGAGCAATGTACTTTGAGCCTCAACTCGGATGAAGATCTGCTAGAGTCAAGTGCTGGGGTCAGTGCAAGTGCTCTGGGAGGCTGCAGTAAACTTTTTGCAGTAATCCTTGTGGCTCTCTTGACTTCGTATTGGTGCTCCAGATTTATTGACTAGAACTCCCAGAGTGCAGCTACACAGTGTTTGTTTTGCAATCAATATATTTGGTCTGCACCAGCCTTTTTCCAAGCACGTGGTTCCTGTGAGTTTCCTTTCTATGGAAGGATGCAGGCCATCTTCCTTTGGAAATCTACAAAATGACTACACTTGGATATAAGTTTGATTCTTAACATAATTTAAAATGTAGGCACACATGATGGTTTGGGTGTTTGAGTTCATGTGTGCTTAGGCCATCTCCTTTTAGACCCATATTCTCCCAGGCTGGCCTCCAGTCCCCGATATAACCTGCAATACAGCAAGAAACACAACCAGGATTACCCCTAATTTTCAGAATAGACTGGAGCAATACATGCCTGTGTTATTCATTATTTGATTAGCAAAATGATAGGCAGATCTGAGCACAAGAAAGAAGTAAAACTAAAAGGAGAATGCTGCTGAACTTGTAAGTCATTTCCTCCTGTAGAAGCTGACTTTAAATATTAGTTCCAGTTCTGTTACTGTTCCATCTGTACAGGATTTTTAGTTTTCTTAGTGGGTGTTTCTGATTATAAAATGGGTCTTGAAAATCCTGTAACCTCATTGGTCAAAACATGTCACATGACTGTGTGTAAATCCTGCAACAGACAACCAGTAAAGATCCCTCTAATGAAATGTTTACTTTTCTTGAACCTAATATATATATTTTATTTAATTTTTAATAACAGTTTCATGTTATAATCACAAAATGCACTTCATGGCATGTGTAGTAATGGGATTTACACACTTCAGCTGCACCTCATGACACACACATAAAAGCGTGGTAAATCTCACAATAACACGTGCCCTGGCATGCATTATTGCTTAATTTATACACTGGAAGTGAGTACCAATTTAGAACTGTGTTGATTTTGTCCTTGCTGAGTTCTTCCATGTTGGTACAACTGATTTATTTATTTATTTATTTATTATTTTTTCAAAGGTGTTACCAGGAGAGACATACTGAGCTCATTACAGCTTGTTTCAGATGCGCTCTTGGGAACGGGAAGACAGGAAAAGAAACGGATGCAAAATACAGAATATGAAATACAGAGAATGGAAATAACCATGTCAAAGTGAACAGGACAAACATGCTTAAGAATAAATTGACAGCCAGTAAAATTACAATGCAATAAATTGTGGAAATGAACAAAAGAACAATTATCTACCTAACAAAATAAGAACAAAGGGAATGACTGTTACCAGAGAAATTAGAAATTGCTGAAGGCGGAGGATTAGGTACTGTAAGTTACAGATAAAGGGCAAACTCAGTCAGAAGCAAGTGCAGCAGTGAGTAGAGATGCAGTGAAATTTGATTTCAGTGGTGAAATTCTTGAAAAAATCAGAATTTCGCCATGTGGAATATTCTGCAAAATTCACTGGAATTTTGGCAGTGAAAATGCAGAATTTTGCCATTTAAAAAAAAAAAGTGTTTTTCCACCTCCCCCAAAAACACATCCCTTGTCTAGTGGTCCCACCTCCCAGTCCACAATAGGAAAAATACACCCAGCCGAGATTCAGCCCCATCCCCATTCATCTAATTTAAAATAAAAATACATTTCCTAGCGTCAAGTGGCCCCTCCTAATTAGATCACCGTCAATGTTGAATGCAACCCCACCTCTGAGATTCACACCAGTCCCCACTCCTGATCACATTAAATAATAAAGAAAAAACTTTCCAGGTGTCTGGTAGCCCCACCCCTTGGCTGATCACTGTCAAATGAAGAATGCACTCACCTTGAAATTACACCCACCACTCCAAAGTTCATTAGCCATTGTACTCCTGGTGTTCAGGGACCTCCTGCTTCACCTCAGTCTGGTAGTACACACCCCACCCCACCCCAATTTCGCTGGGTATTTCAGGGGTTACTGACAGAGCTCTCCACCACCTTCAGGATAGCAGTTTCGGATTGAGCTCTACTGGGTCATCTTATGTGAGCCTTTTCAGTGAATGAGTGTGTGCACATGCTCATTCATTGAAAAGGGCTCACACACTTGGGTTCATTTGTGAAGAGCTCAGTCAGGGGCTGCCAGCTGTAGAGGTAAGTGGAGGGCTCTGCCAATGGCCCATGGGAGTATGAGGTGTGGAGTGAGGTTGGATTACTGTATACTACCAGACAGGGTGAGGGGTTGGGGTCCACTAGACACCAGGAAAAGTTTTTTATTATTATTTAATGAACTTGGGAGCAGGATGGGTGTGAATTTTGGGGTGGGGATTGCATTCTTCATTTGGCCAGTGATCAGCCAGGGTGGTGGGGCCACTAGACACCAGGAAAAGTTTTTTTGATTATTATTATTTAATGAACTCAGGAGGGGGAACGGGTGTGACTCTCAGGTAGGGGGTGCATTCTTCATTTGGCCAGTGATCAGCCAGGGTGTGACCAGTAGACACCAGGGAAATGTATTTTTATTTTAAATTCTCTGGACTGGGGAGGTGCTGAATCTCAGTGGGGGATTCTTCCTATTGTGGGCTGGGATGTGTGACCACTAGACACCAGGGATGTGGGTATTTAGGAGGGGGAAAACACTTTTAAATGTATTATTTTTATCAAGTTGTTTCCTGGCTCTGTGTCAATATGGAATTTCACCCTAGGTGTCGAAATTAGCATTTTGTGGATGAAATTCCACATTTGGGGGATTTGCATTTGCACCTTTGAAATATTTTGTGTAATGCAGGGTTACATGAAATATTTTGCTGGGTGAAATTTTTAAATTTTCACACAACACTAGCAGTGAGTGGAGAACTCATGGAGGAAAGATTTAAGATAGGAAAGGAAGGAGCAGAGTGAATAGAAAGGGAAGGAACCCCAAAGTTTAGAGAAAAATGAGAAGACAGCTTGGACAGCAGTAGATTTCACTTAAGGGAAAGCAAAAGAGTGAGAGCAAGTATTATGCAGAGAGTAAGAGGTACAATCCACCCAAGTGCTACAAGCAGAGTCTGTCACTGAGAGAGACATAAACTTCATCACAGTTCTAAAATGGCACTCAGCACATGAGGGTTATCCTAAGGATCATATTAAGGATTATTAAGGAGCAAGAAGGCAAACTATGGCCATGGATGCTCCTATCAATTTAATAAATGTAATATTGCAATAAGCCCCAGTAGTTAGATAATGATCAAGTAGTTTTTTAATTCAGTTTTAGATTTGCTGATTATTATTTCTAGCGTAGATTGTTCCATGGATTAACCACCCATAGGGTCAAAAATATTTCCTATTTTCATGTTGAAATTGATTACCTACTAGTTGTAGTGGATTCTCTAGTGTTCTACGTTGTATCCTTAAATGTAAAACCCAGTTCTGTCATTAAGTGTGTAATGCACAATATCAAAAGTAACAATAAATCTCCTCTCAGTCTACGTGTCTTGAGAGACGTTACAGTAAGAGAACACAGCCTGTCATTACAAGACAGATCATGGAGACCATGAATCTTTTAGTAAATTGACATTGTACCATTTCAAGTTGAAAGGAATTTGATTTTCTATAAGGGCACCAGAGTTGACAGGCATACTCTAAATGAGGCCTAACATATATCTGAATAGTGTCATTAAAACTTTCTTATTCTTTTATTGGATATTGTGACTAATTGAACTGATAACTTTATTAGATTTTCTAATGGCTTCATTAATTTGATTCAAATTATTAAGATCATTGGAGATGATGACACCCAAGTCTTTTCATTGGAAGTAGAAAGTAATAGTGAGCCACCAAGCATATATTTATGTTTTCCTAAATGCATAATCTTGCATTTGTCTGCATTCAGTTTCATACCTCATTTCTTAACCTAGTCAGAGATGATATCTAAAGCATTTGAAGGATATCTGCTTGCTGAATGGAAGAGCAAGTATTGCCTAGTTTTACATTGTCTGCATATTTAACAGTAATAGACTCCTTGTTGAGAGTAAGACGGATATAAATGCTTGAAACTGAATAGGGCTAGAACTTAACTCTGGGGTACACCACTGGTAACATTACCTGAACTGGACAGATGACCATTAATCATAACTTTGCATATGGGAAGTTAACCAATTAGCAATCCACTTGATGATGGTAATAGGTAATCCCAGTCTGGAAAGTATTTCAATTAAAGCCCAATGAGGCATGATATCAGATGTCTTACTGAATTCAATAAACACTATATCACAAGGGATATTTGTTATCTAGGTTCACACTAATGTGTTCATAAAAACATAAAAGGTTAGTAAGGCAACTTCTTCCTTGTTTAAAGCCATGTTGTTCAGAATCACTATTATAAAATACAGGAGTGATGATATCTTTAAGCAAGCTTTCCAACAATTTAGAGACTGCAGAGGTAAGACTAATGGGTCTATAATTTTCCCAATTAGATCTTGACCCTTTATTATGCAGTGGAATTGCATTCACATTTTCCAGTCAGGTGGTACATAATTATTGAATACACAACCTTGAGAAATGTATTTTAAAGGCACTGCAATACTATCAGATAAAAGTAGAGTAAATGCCCAGTAATATTAGTGGGACCAGGAGAAGTTTACCCTTTGTGTTTTTAGTTTTGATAGAATTTTCTCAGTGTTAAAGTTAGGTGGTGTGGCAACATTTTGTATATCAATAGTGGGGATATTTTGTTGTTTATTAAAAATACCACACAATTTTTCACTAAAATATTCACCATTTGATTACGGTTGTACACTAATTCCTCATCCTGTAACAATGGTCCTACTTGACTAATTTTTTATGAACTCACATATAAATAAATAAATAAATAGCTTGCAGAAGACACCAGGAGAAAGGACTGCTGTGTGACTGAACTTCTCTGCTCTAAAGTAGAAGAACTTTTGTATTTGGACCTTTAATTTAGGGTAAAAACTAACATACAAAAACAAACAAAAAAAAGTGTGTGTTTGGGTTAACTGAACTGAATGGATAACTGAAAAGTCATCTAGGTGTAAATCTCAGGTAACTGAAAGGACTTAACTACTGTGAGGTTTAAATTACTTGTAGAAAAATCTGGTAAGTAGGGGAGGGCTTAGCTAGAAAGAAGCTACATTTAAAGACTGCCTTAGGAAGATTCTGCTAATAGCTTGGCAGAAGACACCAGGAGAAAGGACTGCTGTGTGACTGAACTTCTCTACTGGGACTATATTGCCTCCTTCCTCCCTCCACCCCCCACCCAAAGCTAGTTCTATTTTTATAGGCACAGAATTTGACTGACAACAGGAACTTCCTGTTTAGGGGCAGGAAGTGAGTGATCACAGAACCACCAAGGACCCACCATCCTAGAAGGGCAAGAGTAGCTCTCGCCCCCTAGCAGCTGGAGGTCTGCCTCTGAACAAGTAAGTGGTCTACTGAGAAATATAGGATATTCTTGTCTCAGAACAGGACAATCAGGAGCTTAAAGGGCACACAGGCAGAAAGTAAGGAGAGAGAGAAAAAACAGAGGAAAGAGTAAGGATTGCAAACAATTAAGGGGCCAGAAATAAGACATGATTGGAGTGGTGCAGTGCAGTGGCTGTGGAGCAGCAGTCTTCTGGGAGATGTTCTGGAGGATGCGGTGTTGTCCCATCTTCAGGCACATCTCTGGGCTGAGGGAGGAGGTTGCTCATCTCCAGGCTGAGTTGGCCAGGATTTGTGGGACTCCTCTTCCATCCAGGGACCACCAGTGCCACTGCTGTTGCCTCAGAGGTTGCCAAGAAAGAGGAGCGGTTGGACCACAGTGGCCCAGGGAGGTGAGGGTGGTGGAACAGAGACACATCCTCCAGTTGTACTCTCCACAATTCCTATGCCATTCTGGCAAGTGTGGTTCCTCTATGGAGGCACCTACAGTGGAGACCAAGGAGGATACTGGGAACCTCCACAAGGAGACCCACAGGAGGGTGGCAGGGGACCCTGCAGGGAAGGAAACAACTCCTGTGGTGGACTCCATTGCTAGGAAGGTAGAACTGGGCAAGGAAGGGGAGAGGGAGGTAAGGTGCCTGCCTACGCATGGCTTGAGGGACAGGGAGCGAATCAGGATTGCCAGAGCAGCTGCACAGGAAGGAGTTGGATGTCATTGTCCACCTAGGACAAATGGTCTGGCTAAGAAAGGGATTAGAGAAGTGCAGGAAGAGTTTGTGGAATTGGGAGGGCCTTAGTCAAGTAGCATGCACGGTAACCTTCTCAGAGGTGCTACCCATCTATGGCATAGGAGAGGCTAGGGTGTTCCATACCATGGGATCAATCAGTGGTTGAAAAACTGGTGGAGCTCAGGATTTGGCTTCATTGGGGACTGGGGTCCACCTGGCGTGATGCAAGCCTATACTGGCATGATGGGCTGCATCTGTCCGGGAGGGAACCAGGATCCTTGATGATAGGTTTAAATGCTTCATTGGCAAGCTTTTAAACTAGCCAAGGGGAGGCACTGGAAAGGAGCAGGAAACCCTAGTACCCCCAAACAATCATGGTAGTAAGTGTGGCAAACACCAACATGGAGGTGTCGATAGGGAGAAGGGCAGGGTAAATGGAGAAAGTGACAAAGGCAAGAAGGACAGGGATGGGAAAAAGGGGGTAAGGCCATCAGGAAATGGAGGGTAATGAGTACCAATGCTCATAGTCTGGGCAACAAGCCCTGAGATGGTGGCCTTAATGGAAGAGGGATGCCTGGATATTGTAGCAGTCACAGAAACATGGTACACAGAGAACCATGACTGGATGTTAACATACCAGGGTACATAACTAACAGGAGAGACAGGCAGGGGAGAAGAGGGGAGGAGTAGCTCTTCATGTAAAGGAAGGATAAAAGCAACTGAACAAAAGAGTAAACAGGGAGGAGAGGAGGCACTGTGGGTCACCTGAGACTGGAAAGGGCACCACAATCCGCACAGGGTTGGTACAGACCCCTATGTCAGGGGAAGGAATGGACAAGGATATGATGGAAGGCATTCTTAGAATGGCAGAGAAAGGGAGATACTGTTGATGGGAGACCTGAATATGCCAGATGTTAACTGAGCACATTTGCTGCAGCCACATCCAAGAGCAGGCCATTCTTGATGCCCTACAGGTGGCAGGCATTAGACAGCTAGTTTCGAACCCACTGTGAGGGAGCAATCTTAGACCTCTGACTCTCAAACGGGGGCAGGAGGATCTCAGATCTAGAAGTGTGTTGCCATCTGGGGACAAGTGACCATCAAACAGTGTGGTTCACGTTAAACTCAGCTACAGAGTCAAGCCATACAAAAGTGAGGGTACTGAACTTTAGGAGGGCTGACTTTGGCAAGATGGGAGAGTGCCTCAGAAAGCACTAGCAAACAGGCTAGAAGGAGGTGTGGAGCAACAATGGGGAATTATCAAACTGCCATCACAGAGGCAACAAACCTTTGTGTGAAGCAAATAAACAAATCAAATGAAAGAAAAGCCACTATGGTTCTCAAGAGAGGTGGCTGTGAAAGTCAGGAAGAAAAGATAGCACCGGAAGTATAAGGAAACACAGAAGGAGCAGGACAGAGAGCTGTACCAGTTAAGGCAGAAAGAAGCAGGAGGGAAGTCAGAATAGCAAAGGCCCAAACTGAGGAAAAGATAGCCAACTCAGTTAAGAAGGTGATAAAACCTTTATAGGTACATCAGCGAGCGTAGAAAGACAAAGGGAGGGATAGTGAGGCTGAATAGAATGAACGGTGGTGGGCAGAGGGGACAGTGAAAGCGGAATACTGAACTAATATTTCTGCTCAGTATTCACAAAAGAGGAGGGGAAGTGCCTAATCCAATTAACAGAAGCACTCTTGATAGGGGGTCGATCCCAGTCCTTTCACAGAAGAAAGGGTTCTGCAAGAACTCCTAAAACTGAAGGTGGACAAAGCAATGGGTCCTGATGGAATTCACCCAGAATTCTAAAAGAATTAAGGAAGGAACTAGTGAAACCACTGGCTACTCTTTTAATAAATCATGGGAGGATGGTGGTACCCGAGGACTGGAGGAAGGCGATGTGATTCCCTTCACAAAAGTGGGACCAAGACAGAGGCAGGAAACTACAGACCTGTCAGTCTGACCTCTGTGGTAGGGAAAGTGATGGAGTCACTCTGAAGGAAAGAATAGTTGAGTACCTAGAGGTCAGTGGAGCACAGGATCCAAGGCAGCATGGGTTCACATCAGAAAGGTCATGTCAGACGAATCTAATAGATTTCTTTGACTGGGTGACCAAAGTAGTAGACCAGGGAGGGGCTGTGGACATGGCCTACCTAGACTTTAGCAAGGCATTTGACACAGTCCCACACAAAGATTATTAGTCAAATTAACCAGCCTGGGAGTGGGTCCCAGGGTGGTAGCCTGGGTAAAACATTGGCTGGACAACAGGACACAGAAGGTAATTGTAAATGGAGTCCACTTGAAAGGGCGTTACCAGTGGGGTACCGCAGGGTTCAGTATTGGGTCCAACTTTTAATGTCTTCATCAGTGACATTGCAGAGGGACTGAAGGAAAAGTATGCCTTTTGCAGATGACACAAAGATCTGCAACAGGGTTGATACACAAGGAGGTGTGGAAAGGATGAAAAGGGACTTGGCAAGGTTGGAGGAATGGTCAGACGTATGGCAGCTAGGATTCAATGCAAAAATGCAATAATGCACCTGGGAAACAAGAACCCAGGGAAGAATACACAATGGGTGGGGAGGTAGTAACAACAACAAAACAGGAAAGGGACCTGGGGGTAATCATATCAGATGACCTTAAGGTTAGCAAGCAATGTGAGAAGGCAGTAGGGAGGGCCGGGGTATACTGGGATGTATAGGAGAGGCATCAGCAGCAGAAACAGGAAGTTGTTATCCTCTGTACAGACAGTTGGTGAGATCCCATCTGGAATACTGTGTCCAGTTCTGGAGACCCCATCTCCGCAAGGACATAGATAGGATAGAGGCAGTCCAGAGGAGGGCAACTAAAATGGTGCAGGGTCTGCAAGAGAAGCCATATGAGGAGAGACTAAAGGAGCTTAATATGTATATCCTTGAGGAAAGAAGGAGAGGGGGACATGATAGAAACTTTCAAGTACCTCATGGGAATCAACAAAGTCCAAGAGGGTAGCATCTTTCAGAAAAGAGACATGCAAGAACAAGGGGACACAATTTAAAGATAGAAGGAGGGCGGTTCAGGGCAATGTGAGGAAGTATTATTTCACAGAGAGGGTAGTGGATGCATGGAACAGCCTTCCTGAGGAAGTTGTGGGGTCTAAAACTGTGGAGAATTCAAGAATGCATGGGACAGACATAAAGCAATTTTGTGGGGGCAGGAAGATATAGGCTGTTGGTTAACTAGGATCTGTGGCCTCATCCTGTAGGTAGGGAAATGGGCAGACTAGATGGGCCTTAGCGGTCCCATCTGCCATCAAAGTCTATGTTTCTATGTTTACTGTTATTTTATTTGCATTGCTTGCTAAATGATATTCCCACTTTTGTTTAGCTTTCCTAATTATGGATTTACATTTTTTTGAGTTTTCACAAATGTTGCCTAATTTTCAGGCGTATTATTTTCAAGAAATTCTGATATTTTTATTTTTATTTTTACTAATTTCTTGACAGATTTATCAAACCATTTAGGTCAGTGCTTACCATTATTATATTTGAGTTTGACAGGAACATAGGTGTCCTGTAACTTGGTGAAGACTTGTTTAAAAACACCAGAAGTCAGATATTGAGCATTTACTAAATTTAGATTCACAACCAGTTTTAGATATGTGTTTTTTATGTTGCTTAGGTTGGCTTTGTTATATAGAAATATTTTGATTGCCCAGCATTAAAAAGCAAACTCTGTATTGGACAAACTGACTGTGTTGTGACCACTAGTACCAATAGGGAGCATAGTAATACAAATGTTTATAATTAAATGATCAGAGCATAAGACCAAGTCCAGAACTGTGTCTCCTCTTGTTGGTCTGTTGCCGTATTGCTTTAACTGAAGCCAATTACAAAGTGAAATGAATGTGTTTCCTTTAGAAGCGGCAGCTGTATTGGATGCCCATTGATGTCTCCTAGGTTAAAATCCCACATTACAAGTATATCTTCATAGTCAGCAGCATTTTCTATTTCAGATAATAATGCATTCAGTATATCAGAGTTACAGCCAGGAGGGTGATAGCAAGTGCTAATATAATAGACTTTAATCCAAATAGACTTGGTATTAAACATAAGGAATTTATTTGATCACTTATATTAATAGAAGAGAAGTTCCTATTAACTAATATAGCCACGCCCCCACCTTTTCTATCATGATGATTGTGATTGTACACATTGTACCCAGGAAGACAGAAATCCCATGATGCGTTATCATCGCACCAACTTTCTGTTCTAGAAATAATAACAATATTATCATGAAAAGCCTTTATTTTTGATCATCAGTTTTGTTAATTATTGATCTAGCTTTGAAGACAGGAATTTAAGATCTGTATGTATATTTGATTTTGATTTAGCATGATTGATATTTAGAGAAATGGCACACACCCTTTCTCCCTTTGTTAACTAGTTTAAATGTTTATCAGTACAATTGTTGATTTGTTTGCTTAACAAAGTACATCTTGGTTGGTTTAAATGAAGGCCGTCCCAGCAAAATAATTCAAGTTTGTCTGCAAATTCCTCCCAATGTGTGAGGCACTTAATATTTCTTTTGAGACACCATTTGCAAAGCCATTCATTTAGTGACTTGATTTTTAACAGAAAATTTGAGGCTCTTGGTACAGGGAGAATTTCAGCTAGAACAATGTCACAATTAAGTCAACTAAATTTTAGTTGAGTGACAAAATCTTGCTTAATATTGTTGATAGATTTGTGATTAATATCATTTGTTCCTTCATGACAGATAACCAAAGGTTTATGACCACAGTTATGCAAGATATTCTTAGTCATTAAAGTGACATCTGAAATAGTAGCCCTCAAACTTGAGCAGGTACAGTGTGATTTATCAGGGTTACCACTGTCCTTTCAGTATATTTATTTATGGAATCTCCAAGTATGAAAAGTTGTTTATAGCTAGCTGGGTTATCATTATAGAAAAGGCAAGAGTGACTGTTGTATACTATGCTACTGATGTTCTGACCTATATCTGTGTAATCCATAGGTAATGTAGGGTTCATACTGGATTTAAGTTTCAGATTCAATGATGTTTTCAGGAGTACAGTTGATGCTGCTATGGAGCTAGTAGCAGAAACTGTGAGGTGCTGGTCTGAAGCAGTAGTATGAGCTGAAGCAGTGGATGCTGATGGAGAGGTATTAACATCATTCACTGCTTGATATGATTTTTTATTACTTTTTGCTGGCTAGATGGAGTTTCCTGTTCTGCTCATGTTGAGGAAGTGGGAAATTGGCTAGGGTCATCTACTCCCAAGATGTACATACAGTAACATAATTTAATTGAGGAGGCTCAAATCTATTAGAGGTTGGTAGACAAAACTGCTGGGCTTTACATACTTTTTTTGAAGCCCTTTCTCCTGTACAAATGACCAGTCATTGTCAGGATTATCATTATGAACATCTTCTCTGCTCTGCTCTGCTTTTTATTACTAGTGTCAGAAGCACAGACCCTGACATTATTGTGCTTTCACCAGGGGTTGTAAGATTATCATATGTTTTACTTGACTCACTGACAGAATGCACATTAATTCCTGAAACTAGTGCGTTGGCATGTGTACTTTTATTAAGCTGGGACCTAGATGGATGAGTCACATGGCTAAATCTTTTAAGCTATTTGTTTCTGACTTCAGCCATTAGCATAGCTCATAAACACTCAGTGAGGTTACTACTAGGCCCATATAGATGGAACAATAACAGAAATTGAATCAGAATTAAAAATAAAAAAACCATTGTATTGGGAAAATGACTTAAAGTTCTGTGCAGTTCTGTTTTAAAAACACACAACAGTGGTTTGGCCATTAGTACAGCAGTAGAGGTACAGATATTACCAGCAATGCAGGTTTGGAAACAATCTCAAATAGTCAGTGGGATATCCAGGGAGAAGGATGGGGCATCTTAGAGGACAAACTCCTTGTGCTGGTTGGATTAAAGGTTCACTTGGATACTGCCACCTGGGTAGCCACAGGTGGTGGTGTAGGCCAGAGCAGTTGCTTTGGGAGGTAGGGTCACCAACTGGCTTCAACAGGTGCAGCCACAGATCAACGTGTGCATGTGTGCCTTTGAGCCATCATGTTTCTCATCACTAGAGGTTGGGAAGCACAAAGAAATACACCACAGGTGCTCACAATGAACCTCACGGGCACTTTTAGTACAAAAATGCTGACTGTTCTCTGTCTCTCAGAACTGTGTTATTCAGGGGGTCTGGCCAGCTCCCCACCAACCCACCACTGAAGAGAAAAGTGTGGATTAAAAGAGACAGGTAAGCGGCAGAGAAGACATGAGGGAGTTCACTGGAAAACAGTGGGTAGTGGTTGCCAGAGAAATGATTATTAAATTGAATGCAAAATACACACACACACACACACACACACACACACATATACACACACAAAATCAATGTAAAACTCAAACAAACTATAAACTTATATCTCAAATGTTCCATTATCCCTCCATAACCTTCAAACCTAAGGTCCAAAGGGCCATGAAGTGAATATTAGGACCACCCATCCCCTGTAGATACCACCATATGCACTCATTAGGAGAGAGCACTCAAATGCAGTAACGTAGTGGGATCAAAGAAGGCATCAGTACAGAACGGCCCACCATATGCTGAAAAGTGGATGTCAACCATACTGAATCCATGACAGCATCACAATTCAGCAAACTATAGGTCAGCTGGGGCACAAGTCAAGCCATACTCCCTTGCCCCTCAATCTCCCTGCCTGAAAGCACTGTTACCAATCGAGTGCCAGCCCCATATGGGAGTGGAACCTTCCATAATGATCCTTTACAGCAATGGAGAGCAGAGGACATGCCAGCTATGGAGGACCTGCTGAATTGGTGGGGTAGGACACCTACAACCCCAGTGTAACATCTCATTTTATAGGACAGACTGCACCTTACCTGCATCACAGCCCCAGTAATAAAATTATGGAGGACCATGTTCATGTCCCATAAACTAATCAGAGCTTGCAAAGTAAACATATGCTGGCAAGTGATGCTTCTCCCTGAGGTAGGATGATATGCTTTTTAGGAAAGAGGCTCATCCTCTTTGAAAAAGCTGAGTGCACTTCAGCTCACATTCATTGGTGGCCACTTAAAGAACCAATGCTATTTGGGGCAATGTGAGGGTGCAATTCCAAAACACAACATTTAGGAAGTTCCAGAATCACAACTGAGCTTCCTTGTGCTACAAATCCCTGATGTGTCCCCCACTACACAGCCACTCAGATCCCAATACTTGTTAGAATGTTCAGTCCTTCTTTCCCTGAACAGCAATATAGGAAGGTTCAGAATCAGATGCATAGGTTGTGACATCATCTAACCCTGGGGAACCACTTTGGCAGGGTGCAACTTCAACTTCAGACCAAGTTGAGGTGACTGTGTAGAACTGCAGGTGCTCACTGTTTATGGTTTTGGCTCCTACTCAAGACTTTGAACAGAGGTGAGTGCAGTAAAATACTACTTTCATTGTTCCAAGGCTTAAGCTTCTTGCTTGTAAGAGCTGCCACTTGCTTGGCCCCTTGCTCTTGTGGCTCAGGAGTGTTTGCAGGCCCTGTAATTGATGGCCTGTCATTGTGCTGAGCAGGAGAGGGCAAGATATCCTTGGCACTGGCTGGGTTGGCTGATCCTGATTATTTGATCTCCAGACCACATTTAGGTTACAGGTGAAGATCAGCCAATGCAGGTATCAATGGCAGCATGGCAGTCAATGACATGGGTAGCCCTATTATGGAAAGTTTTTGCATTGGGAAACGATGGCTTTTTCATGCCCAAGGAGAAAGTCTGTAGCTGTTGTCCACAAAAGTCCTCAGTCAAGTCACCACAGAGAAATTCTGAATGATCACGATACTGTGACCCCGCCAGGTAAACAAACCATATTTCCTCGACATCAGCAGTATTTTTTCTTTCACTAGGAAGCAGAGGAACTTTTTGAGGAGGGTGTTCCTGTGTTTTTAAATTCTACATCTTTATTGATATTATGTCTTAGCACAGAGTATATAACCAGGACAAATGTACCGCACATTGATAACAACCAAAATAGCTTAAAGGTGACATGACACCAGAATGTCATTGGATCCAATATAACTTCCCTGTGTTTTGTTTAGAAGAGCAAGCACTATGCCTGCTTCATTTCCAGTTATGTGATCACTAGTGATGGGGCAGGATGAGGAGCACCTTTTAGAGAAAAGATGAGGGTGACAACTTTTAACCTTCTTTAGGAAATTGACAAAACTGCAGATTCTTATAGCCACTTTGGTTTTCCAAATCTTCTATTCAGTGAGAGGATTAATTGTTTCATATCTTCCATTGGTATGAAATTTTGTGAACATGTTCTTCAATTTATTTAGGTCAGACCCCAGTCAGAATCTTTTGTGGATGCCATCTGGGCCCTGTCATCCACCATAACTCTATGACTGGATCAGCCCCTCCTGAGGTGCTAGTGACAGTACACTAGACCTAGATCCTGCATGGAACCATGGAGACTTTCCAATCAAGTAGGTGCCCAATGACCATGAACCATAATTCACTCTAACTATTGGAAGGCATAGGATTTGTTGAAGTAAAGTAATGATCTTCAGCGACATGTGGCCATCTTTCTTGTGGCTCATCTGTGTATTGCTTTGATCAGATACGTGTTTTACTGTTTATTTGTATCTATTATATCCAAGTCATCTGCTCATATTCTTGAAGTGGGCAATGAATTTATTTTACTTTGCTATGCCTCAGCTACAAATGATACCTCACACAAGGTATTCCAACACCAAATTAACTCTGAACCTTGCCATCTGCTTATAGGTGTCCTCCAAGATTCAGAACCCTGTGTATACAATAAGTATTAATGTTGCAAGTGAAATAATAGGCATAGAAATATGATTTAAAACTGCACTATTGTAACACTAATGCAGTAATTGACATGACCATATATTTCAGATGTTTCTCAATATTTCAAAAGAGATTCTCAGTGGTAGCCTGCTACTGGTGGTACTGTAGGCCGGCATGGAGTTTCTCTATAGATATCACAGACATTTCTGAAAACAATAGGCCACATCAACTGCTACAGTTGTTTAAGCCTAAAAGTTTTATTTTCCAATTTAGACCTGTTTTGGAGACTGTCACTGGAGAACTATTTTACAATATAATGTGCTGTATCTATCAATTTATTTTGTATTTATTGAAATTCTCCCTAGAATGAGCCTGTTGTTTCATAGTCTATTGTTTTCAAGGGCCCGGTTGCAGGTAATACAATTAAGTTACACATACAGGATTAATAACAAAACAAATGGAGTTTTAAGTCAATACAATAGTTGTTTGTTAGGTAGATACTTGCCTGAAATCTTTTTTTCCCTTAGTTGAAATTTCCTTTACTTTTAATTTACAAATTTTGACCAGGAAGTGCACACTGAGAAAAGGTTCATTTCCATGGATGACACGGGGTTGAGGATGAATTATGAACAGATGGCGAGACTAAAATGGTTAGACATTACACAATAATATAAGACATAAATAATCAAAACAAACCAGAAAACTATACAAAGTCAGGTGACAAAATGGAAGAAGAGTGATGCCAAGGCATAGGGACCATAGCTATCAAATCTTGATGATTACTATAGTTGTAGGAGCAGGTATGAGCAGAGACAGAATGCAGAGATAAGTTTTGAAAGAAGGAGGAGGTGGAGGAGGAGGAGGTGGAGCAAGAACGGAATGTTATTCCAGAGGCAAGCTATGCAAGTGGAGAAAGTTACCTGGTCCATGGAAGTACTAGAATAGGTGATGCAAAATTAGCAGGAGTTAGCAGAAAGGAGACGCTGTGCAGAAGAAGATCAGAAAAAAGACAACATTTTAAATGAGTACTCTCAGTCTTCACAAGGGGTGATCAATATGCATAACAAGCACCAGGGTGACAGGGAGTGGACAAAAGTTTGTTTTCAGAACAGACAGTCCAAAGGGATTAGAAGCCCTAAAGAGAAACAAGGTAATGGGGACTAGATAGGATTCACTGAAGAGTTCAAAAAACTGAACAAGGTGCAAGCCGCCCAATGGCAACACTGTTTAGCACCTCATTAGAGACACAGGTAGTTTCAGAGAGCTGTAGGAGGGTTAATATGGTCCCTCTACGCTAGAGTGCTTGAGGGAGGAGGCTAGCAATTACAGTCCAGTTGGTCACACATCAGTGGTAGTGAAATTAATGGAGACTCTGCTGAAGGAGAGGCTGGTGGAGTACCTGGAGGCAAATAGACTACAGGTCACTAGCAGCATCATTTCACAGAGGAAAGTCATTACCAAACAAATCACAGATTAGTTTGACTGGGTGACTACAGAGGTAGATCAGGGAAAGGCAGTGGATGTGGTCTATTTGGACTTTAGTAAGACCTTTGGCACTTTGCCGTGACAGGAGGCTAATAAAGAAACTAAACAGCCTGGGGTTGGGAGGAAGGTAGTAAGCTGTGCATCAAATTCAATGAAGAATAGAAGCCAGAAGGTGGTGGTAAATGGAAGACACTCAGGGGACTGAAGAGTGACCGGTTTGGTGCCACAGGTATCAGTACTGACACTGGTCCTCATCAGTGTCTTCATAGTGACTTTGTTGAGGAACTGGAGGGAAGATGTGTCTCTTACAGTTGACACTAAATTCTGCAACAGGACAACAGGGTGGACACCAGGAAAGAATGGAGAGAATGCACTAGGATCTGGGAAACTAGAGGAGTGGTCTATGGGGTGGCATCTGGAGTCGAATGCCAAAAAGTGAAAAGTCATGTACCTGTGGCAGAAACCCAAGAGCTGTGTATATGATGGGGGTGGTACTTACAGTCAACAAGCAATAAAGGGACCTTGCAGTGATCATCTCTGATGATATCATGTTGGCAGGTAGTATGACAAGGCAGTAGGCAAGACTAGTCTGGATGCTCAGTTGTATATGGATGGGGGATTTCTACCATGAGATAGGAGGTGGTGTTGCCACTGTATTGCTCTATTAGTGAGACCCACCTAGAGTACTGTGTTCCATTCTGGAGCCTGCATCTCTGTAAGGGAACTGACAAGGTGGAAGCCATCCAGGGAGGAGCTACTGAAATGGTATTGGACTTGACAGGAAGCCATACAAGGATAAGCTGTTGGATCTTGACATGTACTCCTGGAGAGAGGGAGTCAGTGGGGAGATGATTGAGACCAATTAATACCTCAATGTTGAACAAGGTGAAGATGAGGAGTCTCTTTCAGAGGAGAAAAACACCAGAACAAAGGGGCATGCAGTGAAGCTGGGGAGGAGTTTAAGAGGGATGAGAGGAAATACTTTTACAGAAAGGGTGGTGGACACATATAGCAGTCTGGCAGAAAATATGATGAGGCAAAGACAGTGGGAAGCATCAACCATGCATGGGAGAAGAGAGGAGAGGAGAGAGAGAGAGAGAGAGAGGTAGCAGGGAGGCAACTGAACTCAAATTTTGATAGGAGAGAGTGCAGCATGAAAGTCACCTGGCTTACAGGAAAGACAATGCAAGGTCAGTGCTGAGAGAGCAGTGGAGGTAGCTGAAGTTCAGTTAAGAGCAAATTGGAAAAAAGGAGTTGTGAAGGGATGTGGTCTAGTAAGATCGAACTTTTAGTGGAAACTGTATACCGCATCCACATAATCCAACACTGGTAAGAACATTTTAAGGACAGTCTCATGGCAGACAGGAGTGTAAATCAATCCTTGTTATGGCACATAGTGCTGAGCTTAGGAGTAACATTTTAGGGATGGAGTGAATCTTGGTGGAGAAATCAATAGCAGATCAAATGACTCACACAGCTACTTGAAGCAGAGAAGTTGCTCAAGAGTTGAAAGCACATCCAAAGTAATGGAGCCCAGGACTGTGCATAGCCTGGCAATATGATTTTACTGTCAAGGGCCATGAAGGCAGTCTTCTTGCAATTGAACAAAGGTTGGTTAGAGCAGAACCATTGTTACACAGAAGAAAAGAACTTGTTGGCAGATAAGGACAACTTAACACACCCAGTCTGATCATTTTTCCATCCTTTACCATCCCACAAAACCTAGATGATCTCCAGCTAACCCCATTCTACTAAGATTCCTTGTGCCTATGCATGCATGCTTGAAGCCCATAACTGTTTTTTCTCCTGCAACCTCCAATGGAAGGCTATTCCAGGTATATACTACTCTTTCAATGAAGAAGTACTTCCTCACGCCCTCCTAAGTTCCTCTCTTCCAGATTCATTGCATATCTTCTAGTTCTTGTATAACTTTTCCTCTGAAAATACTCCCTTCTGTACCTTGTTTACCTGTGAGATATTTATAGGTCTATCATGTTCCCCTTTCCAGAATGTACATAATAATAATAATAATCTATAATAAACTTTATTTATGTAGCACTCTTCACAGCGTATCAGGCGCTGCACAATAAACAACAATTTAACACCATAAAATATAAAGATACAATTAAATAATCCAGAATTCAGTAATAGTAGTCCATTATAAAGTGACACCAAATGCAAGCTGAAATAAATAAGTCTTTAAGGCAGCCTTATTGATCTCCAATGTCAGGCACTCCCATACCCGATGAGCAGAGAATTCCACAGGGTTGGGGCTGCAGCTAAAAGGCCCTCAATCCGGATGTTTTTAAATGTACCTCGGAATCTCCTGAAATCCCTCATTGGTCAAGTGGAACAGTCCAAGGGGCAGTTAGAATGCAGGAGATTTTGCAGGTAGCTCAGTCCCCGTCCATGTAATGTTTTATAAGTCAACAAGCCAACCTTGAAGGTGATCCGCCATTGAACTGTCAGCCAGTGCAGTTCCTACAGTACAGGTATGATATGGCTGGATCGTAGATGATCCAGACAATGGTCTGGCCGCAGCATTCTGTACCAGTTGCAGGCAGTGGATATCAACCTCTGGAAGCCCTAGGTAGAGGGAGTTACAGTAGCCAAGGCATGAAGTCACAAAAGTGTGGATCAAAGCTGGTAGGTCACCAGATGGAATTAGATGCTTAACCTGGGCGATATTTCTTGGATGGAAAAAGAGGACTTAACCATGGCCTACACCTGAGAATGAAGTGTCAAACTATCATCAAGAATTACCCCCAGATTTTGCACCTATTCAGAGGTCAGTAACTGGGAACCCCAAAGCCACAGTCCTGAGGGGCACCCCATCCCTGACCCCTCTATCTGGTGACCAGCATCTACCACCAACACCTCAGTCTTGTCAGAACAGTGCACAGCAGATGATATTCATCCAATCCTGGATTTCTAAAAGGCAGTTATTAAAGACCGAGAGTGCACTATCCTGGTCAGGTGCAAAAACAGGTAGAGCTGTGTATGATCTGCATAACAGTGAAACCTCAGCCCATACCATCTCACAATGTCTCCTAATGGCAGCATATACACCGCAAACAACATGGGGACAGCATGGAACCTCAGGTGCCCCACAAGGCAGAGAGAAAGCCTCAGAGGAGTAAAACCCTGAGATTGCCTACATATTGAGATCCCTCACCTCTCCTCATAACACTTTGATTCAACCCCACACCATATTAGTTGCCCTGCTCTTGACAGCTTCTACACTGTCTATGTTATTCATGTGGTCTCCAGAACTGGACACAGTACTCCAGGTATAGTTTCACCAATGATCTATACAGTGGTAATGCCAGCCTCTCCTTCTACTGGTGATACCCTTTCCTTATGCACCCCAGCATCCCACTGGCCCTTCCTGCTGCCTTGTTGCAGTGTCTTGCCACCTTACAGTCATCCAGTGTGGTTACATCATGTTTCCACTCCTGGTTCTTGACTGTCAGTTCCTTCCCCATTTTATACTCCACTTCTGGGTTTCTGTGCCCTAGGTGCATGATTTTGCACTTTGTCACATTGGGACCCTGCTGCCATACCCTTTACCACTCTTTGAATTTTCTCAGGTCTCTACATTCTCTCCACCTCTCTGGAGTGTCTACTGTATTGCAGATAAAATTGACAATGGAAATGTGGTAGTAGGATTTGAACTCAGTACCATTGGCACAACCAGCAATAGCCTCAGTGCCTTGTACTAACAGTTCAGCACCAATTGAATGTCGTCATAATTATGCTGTTAAATTGTTTCCATATCAGGGACCGAATCCCCAAAGGTGAAAAGTACAGTACCATACACATGCAAGTGGCTATGTGCAGAGACACAGACTGGGACAGATAATCTAGAAAAGGGAGACAAGGATATGGCCTAGTATGGAGCACTGGGGCACCAGAGGAATTGGGTAGGAGGGAGGAAAGAATTGGAATTTCACCTACTGAATATGGATTGATCATGTGTGTAATAAGCAGGTAATAAAGGAATTAAAAGACAGAGTGGTCAGATAGACCCACACCTGCAAGATTGTCAAGTCAGAGAGGATAGTAGACAGTGCAGAGACTTGGTAAGGTTGGCAAAGATAGTAGGAGTGAAAGCCCTGGTCATTCTTTTCAGAATGGAGTCAGTAAGACAATAGAATGGAGGAGACAATGGAGAGTTTTTACAGATTCCAGGGAGGAGGAAGTGGGATTAATATAGATGAAGAGTTGAGTTTATCTTTGCAGCTTAGACAAGGCAGCACAACAGAGGATGGGGGGTCAATTCTTTGAGAGGTGATATCTCCCCTCACGTATAGGGTAAGAACCTTGTGCCATACCACTTCATAGGAACTTTGCTGAGGTGGAAGAAAAGATTTTAGGGAAGAAAGAGCAGAGACCTGTAATGGCAGCACCAGAAATGTAAGGGCATTTGAGATCTAGGCCAGCACATATATTATTTTAGGAGGTATTTAAAGATAAAAATATGAGACTACAGCAGCCAGGAAACAAGGGAGAAGAAAAGGAAGGTCAAAGGTAGAGTAGCAGGAGAGGAGGAAGGAAGGAGATATGCAAGTATGTTAATGGGGACAGAGAAATACCACAGGGGTTAAATACTGGTAAAAGATGGAGGCAAACTAAGATGGGTTAAAGACAGTAGAGTTATTGGTCTTAAGTACAGGAGTAGTAGACTGTGAACTGTGAATAAAATCAGAGTGGATTACCTTCCAAAACTTGTCAGGGATTTAAAGTTGTTCTGTAGAACTATAGAAAACATCTGAATTTTGCTTCCCTGATAGCCTTAGTGCTAGCATTATGGAGTTGTTTTACAGTGGTAGCCAGAGATATGTTTATTTATTTATTTTTATTTATTGAGGTTTTGATGACACCTGTGAGCAGATGCTTGTTTAGAGGTTCCACATCAGATACATTAACACAAGAAGACACAATATAGTTACAGTAAATTATACATACAGAATACAAAAAAATTAAACAGTACATGGGTTGTAATGACAAACAGTTACACAAATTGTGGTAAGGCATAGTATATGGTATGCCAGCATCCTGCAAGACAACGAGAGAGAGGCAGAGGCAGGCTGTTAGGGTGAGGTAGGAAGTGGTAGTGGGAGCTGGGATAGGAAGGCAGAGGGAAAGAAAAGAGACAAGGGGTAGGGGTGGCAGGCAGTGTAGGGCAATGGGGGTGGGAAGCAAGTGCTTGGGCAAAGACTTAACATGGTGGGTCGGAATTGGAAGTGTTGAGGCAGGCTGACAGTAAATTTTAGAAATGTCCTGCTCTATCACAGAAAATGTGATCTGTGTGAAATATCTAGATGTAGCAAGATATACTGAGAGTAATCCCTGGCAACCACTGTATCTGAATAGGCCTCAGAACAGCCAGAGGATCTGTCAAGATGCCAACCAGTGTCCTAAGCTTTGAGAGATGTTATCAGGTCTGTAGAGATCCTGGCAAAGTGGGAAGCATAGATACAGTAGTAGCACAAATTAGTCAAAGTTTTCAAAAAATCCTATTGAGAATGTGAAACCTTTAGTTAGGGATTTTGTTTGTTTCTTAGTGTGTTCACTGCTATGCAGAGAGGGTTGTCTCATCTGATAGCGAAAGGAAAATCTGCCAGATGGCACTTTAAGTACTGTAATAGGAACTGGCCTCTTTCTATAGGTATAACAAAAAGAATTTTAGAGATTTTTCCCCTAAATTTTGTGAAGGATAAATAGAGAATTTAGTAAAATTGCTTGACAAATTTGGTGCTACTACTGTACATGACCTCTTGAAAGGGTTGGTGCATCCCAGAAAGTGGTAGATTTGAATTTAAAGAAGGAGAGGGCTGTGTTGAATCTGCTGATGCAGAGATGAGAGACAGCTGGTGATCTGAAGGCCATCTACAGTACTTTAGTTTTACATCTAAGTTTAATGGCCTCCATGCATTGTGTTAAATGTACTCTGTGAACTGCTTTGAGGAGATATAGCTTCTAGAACACAGTAGGCCATTGGATAATCACTGAAAGTGTCAAGAAGGATATCACCATTTCTATTCAGTGAAGGAAAGAATGAGAGAACCAAGTCTATAAGTGAGTTGTTAGTGGAATTAGGGTTAACATGGGCAGGGTCACTGATGGAGGTTAAGGCTGTACTTTGTAGAACTAATTTTTGGAGGAAGAGCCAGGCCAAATTGCATTAAAATTCTTGAGGACCAGGAGCTCAGCTTAGGTAGAGAGTGAAGAGAGAGATAATAAGTTAAGAATAGAGTTGTTACTGACTCTGGGAAGCTGCAAAGTCACCAATGAAAACTGGAGGAGAAGATGAACACAATAGGTTTCTCAAGGTGAGTGCAGGGGAGAAGGAAATAGAAGATTGATGCATGACAGCACAGCTAAATATAAAGAGGACATATAATACACAGTCATACTACATCAGAGGAGGCAGTATAAGCGCAGTGGTCTAAGGCCCTGAGCTACGAATCTAGTGACATCCAGCAGACTGGACCTGGGCTCTGAATCCTACAGCTTCACCTGCATACTGTGTGATCCTGAGCAAGTCACTTAACCTCCTTGTGCTCCCAGGTCGTCTCCTGTAAAAAGCTTTCAGCTTAGTGTGCTATACCTGGTTAAAAAAAAAAAACAAACATCCTTGCCTCTCACAATCTTGCCTAGGACAGCATAACATGTAATGGAGACATCTAAGTCAGAACATAGTCATAACAAAATGTCAGGCTAGTACTGGTGCACCTAAAGCCAGATGTATCTAACAACGGCGCAGTATGTAGCAGCAAGATCCTAACATTGATATGAGGTATGCTCAATCCCTTGCTGTGGAGTGAAGAAGATTGAGGAGTGGAGTTCAGTTTGCCATCTCCTGACAACAGCAGCACTAAAGAAGGATGTGCCTGAGGGAATAAGATTTCTCCTGGCATAGAGGAGGAGGATAGAGAGGACTAGAGAAGTAGGAACAAGAGAGATGCACAGAAGTGACTCAAGGTAAAAAGCAGAGGTGAGAAGGAGGTTACTACTGATGGGAAGGAGTATGCCTTAGAAAAGAAGTCTGTAGTAGAATAGTATTGGTATTAGAGCTAGAAACAAAAGATGTACTACATGTTACATGTCATGTGTACATTTCTTCATATACTGAGCAAATTTAACCCACACCCATATACTGCATAATAAACAATATATATACGAAATCATATAAAGGAATCTAGGATTATTTAACTTTAAACCAGACTATGATAAACACAATCTGCAAAGGGTTAAACATCAAATTATATATATTTATTGTATCTTATGACTTTTTGGTATTTTTTAAACATGCTAAATGCTTGTCTGAAAACTGAATGCACGTTTCACAAAGTACTAAAGTGAAATACATCATGGCATGTGATACATAATACTTGCTAAACCAAAATCTGCAACAAATATGTGTGACACATATATACTATTTGTGTCTGAAAAGGTTACAGCTGAAGCATATTTCACATCATATGCAGTTTTTCCATTTGCCCTTGATGGACCATAGCCAGCAATTCAAATTACCATACAGATAATAACAACAGTTCAGAAGCTTAATAGCTCCCTGTGTATTTACTGTACCTGCATTTCTTTATAGTGTGACAAATGATTTTGTTCACTGAGACAAAGGTTGCAATTCTTTTAAGGTCATACAAAATGGAAAGTAGTTCATTGAGATTTCTCATGTAGCTACACATATAGCAGTATACTTTCTGGTAAAAATAGAAGAAGACAGTTGCCTAGAATTTGATTATTGTAAGTCTAGAAGGTGCTATGATGTGTCTTACAACAATATTTACACAGCTTGTTTACTAAGAAATGAACTATTTGTCATATCATGTTATTGCTTTTTCTGTTTCATGTTCATATAACATTTATTGAACATTATAGCATTTCCGGTGAAATGCAATGTAGTACTGAGTCTCCTATACAAGCATCACATAACACTCTAATATTAATCATTTGCAAAAGCAATGTGAAATAGCTTAGAGCACACTTAAAGGCTGCCAGTGCATCAATAGATTGCATGTTCTGGGAGAAGTGTGTCATTAATATAGTTCAGAATGCATTGTTTGCTGAAGGGTTCTGCTCTATTGAAACATTATACTTGGTTAGTTGTAAAACAAACTATAAAAGATTCATAATGTGAAAATTAAACTGGCAGTAGTGTACTGGTGTAAATAATTACTAATACAATTTAATTTGCATCTTTTATCATTTTACAACTAACCAATTTGTCTACCTACATGAATGTATCTGTAAATTGTCAAATTACTCACAATAGCAGATACTTAATCCACCAGACATCCAATATATTTTCAAACTGTATAGTAACTACTGACCATGGATATTTTATAATATCAGTGGGAAAGCAAATAGACTATTTTCTAGGTCATTTAAGGTATTTATTTCTAGAATTCATTCAGAGACAAAGGTGTTGACTTCTTCACTAGTCTGGCACAGTGAATCAAACCTTCCATTGCTTAATTTATCAGTTTTAGCCCTTTGGGAGGATAACTAATTTGAATGTTTGGTTGCCAATGGCAACACAAACATGTTTAGTAACAGTGTTAAAAGAAATTAAGGCTTGACCAAACTAGCCATCTAGGGAACTGCATTTGTGAATTGTCACTATCAGCCAGTCAGTGTGGGAGTAGTTAAATATGCTACTTAATAGTTAATCTGTGCTGCATAAAATAGCAAATACTATCACGATATTTTCTTGTGTATTACATGTGAGGCTAAAGCAATACACATTGGGCCCCATATTCAGAGCAAGCCAGTTGTGTGCACAAACAGATGTGCTACATGGAAAATGGGGCAGGCCAGCTCTAGTGTCATATTCAAACAGATAGCATGATCTAGACTACCGTGCTGTCTGAATATGGAGCCATGGTAGTGCAGAACACATCAATCAGCTGCCATGTTTGGTGCAGCACTGCAGACAGCTAGGATGAAGACCAACTATAAAGGGGTAAAAGCCACGGCACACATGGGTTAGCTTTCTGCGGCCTCCATGGGAGATATTTAGCTCAAACATTCAGGTGAGTTCATTGGGCATGCACGGTGCTAAGGGACAATTTGCATTCCCATTATGGGTTCATCTGCATGGAGTGCCTTTAGTGTGCCAGGCCAGGTCCCCACAAGTCTTGATCCCGATATGGAAACATTTGGTGGTTCAAGGTCCCTCCCTGCCTTAATCCCTGTCCTCATTTATAATAAAAAATGAGTGGTTCAGCCTCCCTCCCTGCCCCAGATCCCTGGCCCCATGTATAATAAAAACATTAATAGTTCAGTGGTCCCTCTAATGCCCTGTCCCCATGTATAATAAAAAAATTGTGGTTCAGCAGTCTCCCCCTGCCCGATCCCTATTGCCATGTATAAATAAAAATGTAGTCATTCAGCGTTCCCTCCCTGCCCTGATCCCTGTCCCCACATTTAAAAATATTATCATTGGTAGCCCAATGGTCCTCCCCTCCCCCATTCCCTGATTACCACCCCATTACATAAATATACATCCCTAGTGGTCATGTGGTCCCTCCCTTCCCCCTTTTTCAATTGCCATCCAAATGAAACCCACAATATCCTTGTAAGTCTAGTGGCCCCACCCCAGAAGGTGTGACCCACCACCCAGATTCCTCCCCAACCCCGACCCATGCTGTTGACTAGCACCAGCCCTCCTCATACCACCATGGCCAGCTGCAGACTGAACTGTCACTGAACATGTAGAGTACTCAGTACATGCTCACTGACTGACTGGTTGACCGTCAACTAATGAGTGTGTACTATGTACTGTACATGCTCAGTGACAGTTCAATCGATAACTAACTGTCTGTGTGAGGAGGGCTGTGCCAATCTCCTGGAATGAATCAGACTGGAGGATTGAGGTGGTGGGTCACATCTGTTAGTGGGGGGCCACCAGGGCTACCAGGGCATTGTGGGGTTTTTTGGGACAGCAATGAAGGAACAGGGAAGGTACCACTGACCCACCGGAATATATTTTACTAAACTGGGGTGGTGATTGAAAATGAAGGAGGACCACTGGACCAACAAAGATAATTTCTTTATATATGTACACAGGACCAGGGCGAAGAAAACCACTGCTATTCATTTTTATTATACATGAGGACAAAAATGGGACAGGAGGGGCCACTGAACCACTTACATTTTGTTATGCATGGCATAGGATCGGACAGGGGAGGGACTGCTGAACCACCAATGTTTGTTTTCATTCATATGAACAGGATTGAGGTAGTTGAGGGATTAAGTGAACCACCAATATTTATTTTCTACATGGGGACAGGGATCAGGACAGGGAGGGACCGCTTGAACCAATAATGTTTGTTTTTTATACATGGGGACAAGGATTAGGTAGTGAAGGGACTGCTGAACCACCAATATTTGTTTTCATACATGGGGACAGGGATTGGGGCAGGGAGGATTGCTGAACCACTAATGTTTGTCTTCCTACATTGGAACAGGGATTGGGGTAGGGGACAGCCTGCTGAACAACTATTTTTTTTTATTATACATGGGGACAGAGTTCGGGGCAAAGCAGGGCAGCCAGACCACTAATTTTTATTATACATGGGGACAGGGATTGGGGCAGGGAGGAGCCACTGAACCACTAATGTTTTCATTATACATGGAGACAGTGATTGGGGCAGAAGAGGGACCGTTGAACCACTATTTTTTATTATACATGGGACAGGAATCGGGGATGGGAGGGACTGCTGAGCCACCAATGTTTGTTTTCATACATGGGGACAGGATCAGGGCAGGGAGGGACCACTGAACCACTATTTTTATTATACATGGGACAGGGATCAGGGCAGGGAGGAACCACTGGAAACACCAATGTTTGTTTCATACATTGGGACAGGGACAGGAGCAGGGCAGGGAGGACGGCTGAATGACTAGATTTTTTATTATACATGGCGACAGGGATTGGGGCAGGGAGAGACTGCTGAACCACTAATTGTTTTTTATACATGGGGACAGGGATTAGGGCAGGGAAGAGTCCACTGACCAACCAATGTTTGTTTTCATACATGGGAACAGGGATCAGGGTAGGGATGGGCTGCTGAACCACCAATGTTTGTTTTAATACTGTACATGGGGCCAGGTAGCAGGGCAGGAGAGAGACTGCTGAACCATTATTTTTATTATATGTGGGGACAGGGATTAGAGCAGTGGAGGGACCACTGAACCACTATTGTTGTTTAATTATTCATGGGGATAGGAATCAGGGCAGGGAGGACCGCTGAACCACTAATTGTTTTTATTATGCTTGGAGACAGGGATCGGGGCAGGGAAGGGATCACTGAACCACTAATGTTTTAATTATACATGAGGAGAGAAATCAGGGCAGTGGAGGGACGACCACAAATTTTTTATTTTACATGAGGGACAGGGACTGGGGCAAGGGGATCACTGAACCATGAATGTTTGTTTTCATATATGGGACAGGGATTGGGGCAGGGAGGGACAGCTGAATCACCAATGTTTGTTTTCATATGTGGGGAATGGGATCGAGTCAGGGGAGGACTGCTGAACCACACATTTTTATTATACATGGGGACAGGGAGTGGGGCAGGGAGGGATCACTGAACCACTATATTTTATTCTACATGGGAACAGGGATCGGGGTAAGGGAGGGACCACTGAACCACCAATGTTTGTTTTCCTACATGGGGACAGGGATCAGGAAGGGGGACGGTGAGCCACTAATGTGTTTTATTATATATGGGGACAGGGATCAGGGTAGGGAAGGACTGATGAACAACTAATGTTTTTATTATACACAGGGGCAGGTATTAGCATATGGGAGGACCGCTGAACCACCAATGTTTATTTTCATATATGGGGACAGGGATCAAGCTAGGGAGAGACCACTGAACCACCAATGTTTGTTTTCATACATGGGGACAGGGATTGGGGCAGGGAGCGATCACTGGACCACTATTTTTATTATACATTAGGACAGTGACTGGTGCATGGGAGGAATGCTGAACCACCAATGTTTGTTTTTATACATGGGACAGGGATCGGTGTAAGGGAGGAACAGCTGGACCACAGGGTACTCTGCCCTTGACTGTGGGCAGGCAGGTCTGAACACTGTTAGGGCTGGGTTTCAGAAGCATTAAAAGGCACCACTGCTGGTACCTGCTTAGTGCTTCTGAAAACTTTCAATACTGTGCTGTGCCACTTATGCATGAGGGAACCCTTATTTGCATAGGCACAGCACAATGTGTGCATGATGGCACTGTCGAAGTGCACCTGAATATGTGTTCTTGAATATGGGCAAGACCCCAACAGTTGGTACAATTCCACATTAGTGTGGCACCAAACCCAGTTTGTGCCATGCTAAACTTTGAAAATGGGGCTCTATATGTCCAAGCATGTCAATACTGTAAATGTATTTTGTAAACTTGTTAAATATAGTAATATCATCATCTCTAATTTTGTCTCTAAATCTTGCAGGTATCTGCTTGCAGGTACAAAATTATTGCTGAAAGGCCGTTTAATGGCTACTAATGTGCATAGAAATCCTGTTTTAGAGGCTTTCCACATGCTGCTAGCCACTGCCATCAAATATCATAGTGCAGCCGATGGAACAACACAAACTGATATTTACTGGAAACATTACATTTCATCTTAATGTGTCTCTTCTGGTATCAGCCAGATCAGTTTCTGCATTGTGGTGCATTGCAATTCTTTGAGGCTAGCGCTGTATGCAGGCCAATCAGATGGGATGAAAATCATGATTGGCCTTTTGCTATTTTAAATCAGAAAAGGGTTGCTGGTAATGCTACAGCATATCTATTGGTTTGTCAGGCTTGCAGTCACTGTGACTGGAAGCCCAACAGATCAGTTGGAGATTTGCCAACAAGCAGCATTGCTCGAGGTGAACAGACTGCCAAGCAGGACATTTTAAGTCCAGCAACAGAAAAGCCTTGCAACCCCCGTCACAAACACCAAAGCAGCTGCAAGTCTGTAGAAAAATACAATTTATTTTTTATACTCACACCACATAAATATAAGGAAAGCAGATCAAGTGTTACCGTTGCAGTCCATCACTAAATCACAACAGTATTTCCTCCCTTCTCCCAGAGCTTTATTAGTTTTAAGTGCTCTAATGTGAATACTTTTATTTGTTTTCTGTTCCCAGGCCTAAGGGACATTTGTCTTAAGGCAATAAACATGTGAATGCTTGAGACCAGATGGGGAGGGTGATTTGACAGAGACCTTCAAATTACTGAAAGGAATTAATAAGGTGAACTACAAAAGTTACTGTATTTACAGATGCACAAACTTGAGGTCATGGGGATACGAGGTAAAACTGACTGGAGGAAAGTTCATGAAGGATATGAGAAGTATTATTTTACTGAGAGGGTGGAACCTTGGAAAAGTCTGCTAGCTGAGGTAGCAGGAGCTAAAGTCTATAAATGCTTTTAAGCATGACTGGGAAAGAGTGAAGGTATAGTGGCTACTCAGGAGTGCTATGTGAAATTTGAATTCCCTAGGTGGAATTCTTGTGAAATGTGGAATTTACTTCACAAAATTTCACAAAAAATGGAGAAAAGTTTGTGAAATTCTGCCTTAAACTGCAGAATTTTGTCATATATTGAAGAATGATGTAGTGAACTGCAGAAAATATTTCCAGAATTTATTGCCTTTCTTTTAGTAAGTAAAAACAAAAACTGGTGTAACTGTGACCAGGGACCAAAACTGGGAAGTGGAGATGTTGGTGTAAATGGCAGGAGAGAACTGAATATCTGAGAGGTGACACTGCTGCAACTGATACTGGTGGAACTGGGAGTTGAAACTGGTGTAAACTGGGATGAGACACAGATATAATAAACTATGCTGAAATATGTGTACAGTAGAGGTTCTAGTCATGACTAGTTACCAGGGCACTGCTGGGGCACAACAGATGGCAGCCAGTGCACTGATATACTGTTACTATGGGGAAGCTCTGCCACATATGGGGCACCAGCAGGGCACAACATTTGTTTACCAGAGCACTGCCCTGGTGTGCCCTGTAATTTTGAATACTGTGGGATGCACTAACAGAACTGTGAGGAGAAACAATTTTAGCTTAGAGGAGACACTGCTAGGGTACAAAATTCCAATACCTTAGGTACCCAAGGCAGTCACTTTGTCTAAAGACATCTACAGCTCATCAGTGCCTGCCCACTGGGGCAACTGAGGCATTAGTGCTACTGTATCTTCCCTTTTCTCCTGTATTCCTACCTTTTTTATCTCCCCAGCCACCTACTCCCCATGTGCCTGTGCCATTTGTGATGGTGCAGCATTAGCATTACATGTTTAAGTTCATGAGAGCAGTTACTCTTAGGTGTGGTGGAGAAACTAGGACCAGGAAGGAGCAGTGCAGTAGAGAACTTGTCATGTGACCACAAAGTCTATGCACTGAGAATTTTGCTGACTCAGTCACACAGCTGGTGTCACACGACATGTGCTTTCACTAGACATCAGATCACAGGCTGGAGTGGAGACATTCGTTGGCTGCTGTTGGCAACTGATCCTTTCCCAAAGAAGTGTTGCTGTTGTTGATGACTGCTATTCAGCCCATCAGAATATGTTGTGGTGGGTAGTTGAATTGGTTGTCAGAGCAGCAGGCAGCACACAGAAAAACATCTC
This sequence comes from Neoceratodus forsteri, assembly GCA_016271365.2. Lineage (NCBI taxonomy): Eukaryota > Metazoa > Chordata > Ceratodontiformes > Ceratodontidae > Neoceratodus > Neoceratodus forsteri. The sequence continues at coordinate 845,525,626 of CM028135.1, read as the reverse complement.
TTAAGGGCTTCAAATCAGTACTCACAAACCATCCTTTTAAGGGCAACTGACATGAAGAAATTTCAGGGACCCTCACCAGTGCAGCATAATATATAGTTAAAAGCCTGTTTAAGGACTTGGAGATAAATAATTATAAGGACCTACTGTATCAGGGCAAGCAATCATCATATTCATTTTAAAAAGCCCTTTGTAGGACTTAGGTGCTAACAAAGTCTTTTTAAGGACTAGAGCATGCAAGCAAGGAGGAGAAAATCATTAAAAAAATCTATCAGGGATTAGGGCATGCAGACTGCTATTACATCAGTTTTCAGGGTGTATGGGCTACTGAGTCCTTTAAAGAACTGAGTAGATGCAGGCAGGAAGGAGAAAATCATTACAAAAAATAAAAACTACGTAAAACCTCAGAATATCCTGTAAAGTATGGATTCCTCTTCCATTGTTCGGATAATAACTCACATTTACTAATTACTGCTGCTTCAACTGCATTCACCCACATAAGTACTCAGCATCTCCGAGTGTCCAGCATTAGTGGTGTCACCCTGTCAGAGGGCTGCCTGAATTATGTTTGTGCTGGACATAGACATTACTGCCTTTTGCTGTAGAGTTACATCCTGTCCCATAAAAAAACTAACAATACTGATGCTGGCCCCAGCTGATTGAGCCCCTCCCCAATTGTGGGAACATTTGACACTAAGCAGATGGTGCCAGCACCACCTCCATGCCCATCCCCACCACTGCTTGATTATGAACACATCTTTGTCCCCACACATCTGCCACCACAAGATCCATTTTTCTAATCCCACCACAGTGTGCAAACAAATAAGTATCTCAGAACATCAAAATCAATAAGCTAACAATTATATTGCTGAAAATACTACAAACATCATCGGAGATTTCACACAAAACTCTCACAAATAGGAAATGTGGCAAAGTACTTTGAAGTATAGCTTTCTGATTTACAAAATTAAGATGCAAAGAGCTGCAGATCTTTCTTCTTCAGCACCTGCTGTTAAACTGGCCAGCAGAGTAGGCAGAGCAGTCACTTGAGATGGGGAAGGGAGGCAGAGAGAGAGAGAGAAAAAGAGATGGTTGCTATAACAGGTCACTTTGACTCATAAGGCACTTTTCACACAGGTTTCTGTAATGGAATGACTGTTACAGAAACAGTATTCCGTTACATCCTTTGTGTGTAAGTGCATCTGTTCCATTCCATACGTGAGCGTTAAGTGCAAACGCCAATCTGCTTTTGCAGTTTGCACTGATGTATTCCATTTCGACTGGCTGTAAAATAACCATTCCGGCAGCACTGCAGAAACAGCCTATAGAGAGCAAACTCTGTGGGAGAGTGGAATCAAAGGAGGCAGGGTTCCCAGAACACTCGTGAAGTGTAAAGGGAGCACTGAATACAACAGAGTACAATGGCACTACACAGGTAACGCTCACTCCGTTTCTAAACCCTGTGTATAAAAGTGACTTTAGACTCCTGCCTAATCAAAAAGATCAGGTGACAGCATTGCTTGTGGAATTTTTTGTGTGTTCCAAGGAAAATGTTAGTGAATGGCAAACTTTTGGGACATACTGTGGAATTTTTGATGAAATTACAGTAAATTTCAATTTTGAATTATACCATATAAATTTTACTTTGGGCAAGAGGAACAGTATCACTTAAGAAAGAGACTGGAAGGTAAAAACAGTGCTTTACCAATGCAATCCCCACCTAAATTAATTAAATCACATGACTACATGCCTTGCAGAATACATTTTCCATGAATTACACCCCTGAACAGCATTTTTTCTGTAATAAATATTTTATAATTGCATATTTTAAGCAGTACACTTAATTATTCTGTAAATCAGGTGAAAATTACAGAAAGTGTGAATTTTGCCAAAGGTGAATCTCTGGTGAAATTCTGTGGAAATCACAGAATTCTGTAAATTTTGCAGAAGTGTAATCCACAATTTTCACCCAGCCCTATTACTCAGTACTATAGTAGCGGGAAAAGATTAGGGGAGAAATATGAAGAGCTAGTACCATGGATGATAATTATGTCCTGAGGATAGATAGGGAACCAAGGGCTGACTAGATGGACAATTGGTCTTTTTCTGCCAGCATTGTGTATGTTTCTGTGTTTGTGTCTGTTGTTTTCTCATGTGGTGGGGATGTTGGCCACTCAAGTAATCAACTTTGCTAGTGGTGCCACAGTGCCAACATACTGTACAGAATATGCTAGCTGTTGTTTGTTTTACTCACATACATAAACACATAGATACATAGACATTGGCAGCAGAAAAGACCTACCAGCCATATAGTCTGCCTACTCTATCTAATTACTCTACTCTGACCCTAGTTGCTATCTTACCCCTTATTGTAGTTTCAGCCCTCCTCTTCTGACTAAGCCGATATTTATCTCCTATCCCTGCTTGAAAATACTTACCTTTTGTTCCTGACCACCTCTTACCTGTCTGTTCCACTTATCCACCACTCTTTCAATGTAAAAGTGTTTATAGGCATCTTTCTTGAACTCACACCCTGCTTGTTTGAGTTCTCCACCATCTCTGTATGTAAGCTCAGAAAAAAATTGTTCTTGTTGTCTACCCTGTTTATCCTGCACAGGTAATTGCATGGTTATATCACGTCACTCTATTCTCTCCTCTTCTTGAAGATGTACATGTCCAAGACTGGCAGCCTGTCCTCATGTGACTACCTCCTACTCTCTAAACCATCTTGGTTGCCTGTGCTGTACTGCTGCCACTTTTTGGCCTGGTGCAGACTCCAGCACCCTACACCTTCCACAGTACTCCAGATGTGATCTCATCAGTGACCCAGACCCTAAGCATGTGTGTGGTTACACTTTATCCCCCTGCCCCAGATCACTTCAGGCATGACTCACTTTTGCATCACAGTTTCAGTATGATCAGCACTGGAAAGGGTGGAGATAGAAAACAAAAGACTTGAACTCTCTCTCTCAGTTGTTCCTGGCTGTCTCCATGTAATATGATACTGCTGTACTGGCACCTGCATGTGAGAGGGTGAGGACCATTCTAAAGAAACCAAAAGTAAAGTGAACCATTTTAAGTATCCAGACCACTCTCAGTAGTGGCACACCAGACCTAAATACACTGCCCGCCAGCAGAGACTTGGGCGGAGATACTGTAAGTGGCAATGGAACAACGCTGATAGACACTGATTCATCCAACAGACCACACTACCATCTGCTACTCCTTTTGCTACTCTGCTGCTGCATGCTATTTGCCTTGATTAGTACAGGCGTTTGTTATCTTTCTTTTCAAATAGTACTACGCGAACTGCACTGGCTGCCGGTGTGATGGAGGATCACCTTCAAGGTTGCTTTGCTGACATATAAGGTGTTACACAGACAAGGACCACATTATTTGCATGACCTCCTTCCACCCTACTTCCTCCTCTGCCCATTCCGCTCCTCTGATGAGGATTGCTATAGATTCCAGGGTCCACCTTCAAACATCCAGAGCCAGGGCTTTTCTTTCATGGCCCTGACCCTGTGGAATTCTCTACTTTGTCAGATTAGAGTGTCTGTCAACTGAGACTTTTAAATCTGCATTGAAAACATATTTATTTGATTTAGCTTTTGCGTACAATGTTTAGAGGATAATTTAAAGCACTGCCTGTTTTAATCTGAATTTTTATTTGTGAATATTTATGTTTTTATGATGTTCAAGCACTTTGGTACAGGAAACACCCTTTTTAAAAATAAAGTCTGACTTGACTTCGACTTGACTACTATATTCAGCAGCAGCATCTGTCTATATTAAAGTGTCCCTAGAGAGTCACAGACTGTCTGGGTCCATTTAGCCATGTCCAAGGTAAAGCTAAGGAGGGTGGTTTAGGTAACCTTAGTTAGTATTTTGTGGCACATAAAAAATTCAAGAAAATCCTAAGCAAATTTCTTTGCACCAGTCCAGCCTATTCTGATCACCCTGCCATCTATTAGTTGTCTCTCTTTCTGTCTCACTTGTGTTTCACTGGTAGTCCCTCTCTTGAACTGAGTTGTGTACCCTAAATAGCCTTCCATATGTATGTATGTACTATATTTATTTATTCATTCCTTAATTATGTCACCACCTGTCATTGGGTCATATCTCCTTATGGCTCCTTAGAACCATCATAATGTTGGGAGTGTAGGATCAAACATTGGGGGAGAGGAATATGGGAAAACTTGAAAACCAGTGTGACTTTATTTTTCCATGTTTTAATTGTCTGGTTTGTTAGTATCTTTGGAAATATGAAATTCTGCTTAACATTGAAGAAATAAAAAAAATCTGTATTTACATACAACTCTTTGCTGTCTATGAGTTTAGCAGTGACACTGTGACTCTGGCATGGTCACATTTTATATGAGGGATGGTTGTGTGATTTAGATTTGAAAAATAAAAAGTCTTAATGTGCAGCTGAGCTGACTAGTCCTGTGTGTGGGGCAGTCCCTACTTTCTCCATCCCTTTATCTGTAGTGCTTTCTCTGTGCTCCAGTCCAGAATCTTCACCGTTCTGCACTGCTGCTACTATGACCCAGCATGTCTGTTTTGTTTGAAAATGGAGCACTGACAAGTCTGCAGTTTGGGTATAGAGACATATACTTTTGCTTTCAGTGTTTCCAGTCAACCAGTTTAACATACTATAGCTAGCCACTTTTGTTGTTTGACACGTGCAGTCATTAGAGGTACCAGCCTTACTTTCTTGTTTCTCAAAAAGAGAAACTTACCATAAGCATCAGCCAGCCTTTGCAACAATACCTCGCTAACCCTTGCTTCCACAGATCATTATTATTGTTGATGATGAATTTTGAAATGTTTTCTGCTCAGATTTCACTGAAATCTAAAACCTCAGTCAGTTAAGGATAAGCCAATGACAAATTCTGATTATGTTTACTTTAAACTAGTCAAGGGAGGCACTGATAAGTAGCAGGAATTCCAGCCTCCCTACAAAACAGGGTACAAAATGAGAGAAAGATCAAGGTACAAAGGTCAGTAGGGAGCAGGACATGGGTGAATGGAGAAAGCAAAGTCAATGAGGACAGGGATAGTGCTACAAGAGGTAAAGCCATCAAAAATGGAGAGCAATGAGTACTAATGCCCGTAGTCTGGGTAACAAGCTTCCTGAATTAGTGGCCTTGATGGAGGAGGAACACCTGGATATCGTGGCAGTCACAGAAACATGGTGAACACAGAACTATGACTGGAACATAAACATACCAGGATACACTGTCTACAAGAGGGACAGGGAGGGAGAAAAGAGGAGGAGTAGCTCTCTACATAAGGGAAGGATCAAAACTACAGAACAAAAAGGTAAACAGGGAGGAAAAGAAGCACTGTAGGTCAATTTGGAGACAAGCAATGGCACTACAATCCACACAGGGTTGTATACAGACCCCCATCTCAGGGGAGGACATGGACAAGGAAATGATAGGAAGTATCCTTAGAATGGCAGAAAAAGGGATATTCTTGATGAGGGATCTGAATATGCCAGATGTCAATTGAGTACATTTGCAGCAGGCACTTCTAAGAGTGGGGTCATTCTAGAAGCCCTACAGGGGCATGCCTTAGACAACTAGTATTGGAACCCTTTCGAGAGGGAGCAATCTTAAACCTGGTACTCTCAAATAGAGATGGTGAAAGGATCACAGATTTAGAAGTGGTAGCCATCTGGGAACTAGTGACCATCGAACAGTATGGTTCACGATAAACACAGCAGTAGAGTCAAGCCATACAAAGGCAAAGGTACTGGACTTCAGGAGGGCTGACTTTGCAAAATGAGTGAGTGCCTATGGAATGCACTAGCAAACTGACAGGAAGGAGGGTGGAAGAACAATGGGGAATAATCAAAACTGCCAACACAGAGGCAACAGGCCTTGTGTGAAGCAAATAAAACAAAATGATGTAAGAAACCATTATAGTTCTCAAAGGAGGTGGCAGGAAAGGTTAGGGAGAAAAGAAAGCATTCACAAGTACAAGGAACCACAGAAGAGCAGGACAGAGAATTGTATCAGTTAAAGCAAAAGGAAGCTGGTAAAGCAATCAGAACAGCAAAGGCCCATACCGAAGAAAAGATAGCCAACACAGTTAAGAAGGAGGATAAAACCTTTATAGGTATATCAGAGAGCAAAGGAAGACCAAGGTGGGATAGTGAGGCTTAATAAAGGGAGAGGGGTGGGCAGAAGGTGACTGTGAAAGGCAGAGATACTAAACAAATATTTTGCTCAGTAGTTACAAATGAAGAGGGGAGGTACTAAACCAAACAATAGAAACACTCTGGATACAGAAGTTGATACCAGCCCATTTACAGAAGAAAGGATTCTGAAAGAACTCTTAAAACTGAAGGTGGGCAAAGCAATGGGGCCTGATGGATTCATCCCAGAATTCTAAAAGAACTAAGGGTAGAACTGGTGACACCACTGACTACCCTCCTTAACAAATCATAGGAGGATGGGGTGGTACCTAAGGACTGGAGGAGCGCAGATGTGATTCCACTTCACAAAAGTGGGAGCAGGTCAGAAGCAGGCAACTACAGACCTGTTAGTTTAACCTCAGTGATAAGGAAAATGTTGGAATCACTTCTGATGGAAAGAATTGTCGAGTACCTAGAGGCCAGAGGGCACAGGACCCAAGGCAGCATGGATTTACAGTGGGAAGGTAATGTCAGCTGAATCTAATAGATTTCTTTGACTGGGTGACCAAAGTAGTAGATCAGGGACGCGGTGGACATGGTCTACCTAGACTTTAGCAAGGCATTTGACACAGTCCCACACAAAAGATTAATATACAGCCAGCCTGGAAGTGGGTCCCAAGATGGTAGCCTGGCTAAAGAATTGGCTGGAGAACAGAACACAGGGATAATAGTAAATGGAGTCCACTCTGAAGAAAGGGGGTTACTAATGTGGGGTACCAGGTTCAGTATTAGGACTGGTCCTCTTCAATATCTTTATAAGCGACATTGCAGAGGGACCGGAAGGAAAATATGTCTCTTTGCAGATGACACAAAGATCTGCAACAGAGTTGATGCACAAGGTGTGGTGGAAAGGATGAGAAGGGACTTGCAAGGTTGGAGGAATGGTCAAATGTATGGCAGCTTAGATTCAATGCTAAGAAGTGCAAGGTAATGCACCTTGGAAACAGAAACCTGGGGAAGAGTACACAATGGGGGTGAGATACTACAACAACAAAATGGAAAGGGACCTGGGGTAGTCATATCAGATGACCTAAAAGTGGGCAAGCAATGTGAGAGGGCAGTAAGGAGTGATGGGGGATACTGGGATGATAGGGAGAGGCATCACCAGAAGAAAACAAGAGTTGTTATCCCTCTGTACAGACAGCTGGTGAGACCCCATCTGGAGTACTGTGTGCAGTTCTGGAGACCCAGTCTCTGCAAAGACATAAACATGATGGAGGCAGTCCAGAGGAGGGCACTAAAATGGTGCAGGGTCTGCACCAGAAGACATATGAAGAGAGACTTAAGAAGCTTAATATGTATAGCCTCGAGGAAAGGAGGGAGAGGGGACATGATAGAAACTTTCAAGTACCTCAAAGGAATCAACAAAGTCTAAGAGGGTAGCATCTTTCAGAAAAAGAAGTGTGCAGGAACAAGGGGCACAATTTGAAGATGGGGGCAAGCTCAGAGGTAATGTAGGAAGTATTTTTCACAGAGAGGGTTGTGGATGCATGGAATGGTCTTCGGAGGTTGTGGGTCAAAATAGTGGTGTAATTCAAGCATGCATGGGACAGTCATAAAGGCAATTCTAGGGGTGGGGTAGGAAGAAGTGGGCTGTTGGTTATCTAGGATCTGCAGCTTATCCATTAGGTAGGGAACTTGGCAGACTGGTGTGCCAAGTGGTCCTTATTGCCATAAGATTCTATGTTTCTATGGGAACATGCCGAAATCTACCATTTTAGACACTGGTGAAGCAGGTCCAAAGGAATTAATTTTTCCATCAGTGTATCAATGACATGACATGGCATTGTTTTACATGGAGTACACACTGAGCATGCCCAGGTTGCTGGTGAATCACATCACCTGCAGCAGCCAATCAGCATCACAGACGATTGAGAACTCTTCCTACTGCACTTATGTCAGTGTCATTGACAGCTCTCTCTCTCTCTCTCGCTCATAAAGAAAATGACCTGGTTTCTGTAAGAGCTCCTTTTATGTGAAAAGATTGATTTTGTTAAGAAAACCTTATGCCTTATTTTTGCATGCAACCTGCTGTAAATCATGGAAATCAACACTGAAATTCAAATACCTTTGAAAATAGGTTTCCTGAGTTTTGACTTAATTGGGCAGATGTACTATAGATTCAAGAGGAAATGCATTTTCATCACCATCTGCCCTCAGAGTACTTATTGTATTTCTGTCTCACTTCTAATTTGTAGTTCAAATATAACCACACCACACTCCTTCTAAATAAAACTTTAATTCTAATGTGTGTGGCTCTATTGTGTGTATTGAGAAGGGATGAGTGCCTTTGGGATCCCCAGTTTTCCAGTCATTATGGTGAAAATGCAATGTTTATATTTTAACTAGGATACCATGATGTAATCTTAAACAGCACACAACATTAAATAAGTGTGATAAATTGCTTAATTAAAACACACCATGAAAACAAGTAACAAGCATTGATAAATAGTCTGATCATGGCTACTACCTGAAATACTTTAAAATGTTTAATGTCCTGTGCAGCCAGTATAGTGTTATGCTTGTGCAAGTGTGTTAGTTTGGTTTTGGCCATTTGCACCTCTATTCCAGAGGAATTACCACCCTGTGGGGTACCAAGGCAAGGAACCCTCAGAGAGGGTCCACCCCAGAGGTGCCACTGGATGATTCCATGGCTAAAGGTACCTTAGGAATACCCTAAGAGAGAGAAGTCTACTGCTGGAGGAGGGGGGAGGATAGTGGGGCAAGAAAACTGTTTCACAATGAGGCTGAGAGGAACTGCTTATATAGCTCAGGAAGTGGGAGTGGCTGGCTGCTTGGCCATCAAACTCCAGGCAAAGCCTTTCAATTCAATGTCCTGTGTTATGCTTGTGCAGCTGTGTTAGTTGGTTTGGCTGTTCTCACTCTCTATTCCAGAGAATTACCACCTTGTAGGGGTATCAAAGGCAAGGAACCCTTGGAGAGGTTTCACCCCTAGAGGTGCCATGGGACAATTCTCGTGGCTAAAAGGTACCTTAGGAATCCCCAAAAGAAATGTAGTACAAGTATATCCCAAAAGAATGAGGTGACACAAAGCATATAAGCAAGCAGTAACTGTGACGTATTAGCAGTAACTGGGACATAGCAGTAGAGAAGCATAGACTGTTTGATAACGTAATGAGATGCTCAGTTTGATAATGTAATGAAATGCCCAGGTTGTGTAGCATGATACTGATGCTTTACATTGAGAATTAGGGGATCTCTCTAGGAGAGATGGAATAGCAGGAACACCATCCACCTCCATCCAACAGCAGAACCTAGCTAAAGAACTAAGGGACACTACTATGCTAACTAACAGTTATGCCCTGAGGCAACAGAGGAGAAAAAAAACCCTTTAAGGAGAAATCTCTTGGGATTCAAGACCTAGGTCGCCTTCCCCAGGCTTGGGACATTTTATTTAGTGGCAGCACTGCAGCTGCAATTTGAAAAACTCAAATAAAGGAGGTGGAAAATATTCCAATTTGGAGAAGGCTCTCACTCAAACCCTCTAGTGGGAATGCCGTGGAAGGTTGCGAAAACTTTGCAATAATCGTGCAACCAATGTGGAGGAGGAGAGCTGCGACTGCTGAGGCACTCATCTGGCCTACTAACCCTAAACTCAAACCAAATGAACCAGAGGCAATTGTAGGGAAAATGCAGTGAAGGTGCCTTGCTAGGGAACTCACTAAAGCCAATGGATAACCTTTATAGTGGAACACTAGACCCAAAGGAGATCAGAGTAACCACCTTCACCATTAGTCTTAAATTCTACACCAGGAGCTGCAGTCACATAGCAGACAGCTAAAACCAAGCCGGGTGAGGACATTCCAGCTATGGTCCAGGTGAGAAGGATCCCACCCCAAGATGGACATGCTCAAGATCCGGACTAAATGCAAGCGAGACCATTGGCTGCAGAACCCTGCACCAGAATAGAATGGCTGGCATGACCTAAAAATTGAATGACAGCTGAAAAGCTGGTAAGCAACTGATTGAGTACTGGTGTGCTGAGATCGTAATGAGCAGTAGTGCTGAGACCTTGCACGGTCGAATGCAGAATTGAGTGCAGCAGAATCCCAGAGGCTGAAGCCAAGGGGATGGCCGAGGCATGAAGCGATGATTTGTGTAAGAAATGAGCAACGATTGCATAAGCAAGCATGGACCTGTACATAGCTTAGTAAACAGAGTAGTAATAAGCGGACCTGCACATAGGTCTGCATAATATAGCAGCAATGAAACAGCACTGAATAGTAGGGCAAGCCAGCCAGGTACTGAAAAGCCAAATCAAGGTGACAAATACTCTGAGGATTTTCAGCTGTGAAGGCAGGATTTAGAACAGAAATAATTAGCCACATGGGGCCATGACTCCAAACATTTCCCAGTCCCACCAAGGGACAACCAAGAAAGTGATGGAAGGGCGAGAACCACATGCAGATATTAAAGCTAGTTTAACAGCCGCAGCAGTAGCTTGTAGCTGACCTCTAAGTATAACAGGGTGAATAAACATAGAAACAATATCTGAATGGACTACACTGAATTGTAGAACTGCAATAAACATAAATAAGGAAATACAATGCTGCAGCAGAGTGTAACCAGGCAGTGCAATGAAGTTGCTGCAATGAGGTAAGTAGAATGAAAGCATGATGAGCTGCATAGCTAGGTTCAGAGTAAATCTGATCCGGTGAAAACAATCGAGTATGCAACATGGAGCAGCTATGGTTGAGCTGAAACACACAGATAATGATTGCAGTTGCAGGCAGTAGTGTGAGATTTGTGAGTAACAGACCAAATAGTAGAAGCTCTGGAGCTATATGCTAGGAGCTAAGAAACAAAAGCCCCAAAGACACACAAACACAGAAAACAGGGAACAAAGACAGAAGAAGCACACACAGCGAAGGCAAAATACAAAGCAGAAGCAAGGAATAAAGACAGAAATCCAGCAGACAAACAGGAGCAGCAAGGTGGGGGGTAGTCCCAAAACAGCCCAGAGGAGAGACCGACAGAGCCTTCAGCTGCAAAGAAAAAGTGCTTCACAATGAGGCTGAGAGGAACTGCTTATATAGCTCAGGAAGTGGGAGTGGCTGTCTGCTTGGCCATTGAACTCCAGGCAAAGCCTTTCCAATTATCAACATCATTTTATCTGATTTACCAAATTAAGAATGGATTTATGTCCCACATTTAGCTTCTTGTGATTACTGTATATGTTTTATCAGATATTTGCACATGTTCAGCACTACCTGAAATACTTTAAAATGTTAACAGCATCATTTTATTTGACTTACCAAATTAAGAATGGATTTATTTCCCACATTTAGTTTCTTGTGATTACTGTATAAGGTTTTTCAGATATTTGCACATGTTCAGCAGCCATGGAAAATTTTGTCATTGAATCATGGGCAAATAAAGGTTGGAATTATTATGAACAAAGATGAGTGAAAGAGCAGGAATGACCTTTGTTAACCATGGACAACACTGTCTATAAAATCATAGATAGCCAGAGAGAGTGGATTCCTCCTTATTTCCCTTCTAAAGTGGTGACAGCCTCCCTTTTTTATTGTGATCAAGATCCCATGGCAGGGAGACGCTCTGTCCCAGTGGTAATTCTTAGGTAACCAAATGAGACATAAAGACCAGGTGGCATTGTAACCCCTAGTGTTATGGGGGCTTCATCATCATGACCTGCACTTCAGCCTCCTGCTGTCTGACTTAGTCTCCATATTGCTGGAATAAAAGTATGACACTCCTGCATCCTGCAAGATAAGCAGATGTGTATAAATGGAAGAACTGGTTCCCAAGAGGTATTTCATTAAAGTGAATCACCAAGAGTTTGTAAAAGAGACACAACTTACATGTCTCCAAAGCTCTTGTCGGAGAAGTCTACCTAGGCAGATCTCACCCTTGGTAGTCTGGCCTAAACAGGAGTGGGAGTGATCGTATCTCAGTACCAACCAGTATCCCTTCCACTTCCCAGTCAATAGAGATGCCCCAACCTGCTCCCGTCCTCAGGCATGTAATGATGTGTACCCAGAAATTGTGGGGAGTATGCCCCAATAACGTCAATGGAGTTAGTTTAACATATGTTTTATATGAACAAATATGGCCAGATGGAGAGCAATCAAGGGCACCAGTCAACTGGCAAGGTCCTTGTTAGTCAACCTTGACTGCTCTTCAACTGGCCATATTTGTCTATAAAATGTACATAAAACTGACCCCATTGATCTTAATGGGGCACATCCTACACTCTTCTTGGGTAACATAGAAACATAGACTTTGATGGGAGATAAGGACCGCTAGCCCACCTAGTCTGCACATTTCCTAAATATTGGATAAGCTGCAGATTCTAGTTAACCAACAGCCTACTTCCTCCTACCATTCACTATAATTGCCTCATGTCTGTCCCATGCATTCCTGAATTTCCCAACTGGTTTTAACCCCATGATATCCTCAGGAAGGTGGTTCCATGTATCTACCACCTTCTCTGTGAAAAAATACTTTCTGACATTGCCCCTGAGCCATCCCCTTCTATCTTCAAACTGTACCCCTTTGTTCTTGCAGATTTCTTTCTCTCAAAGATGCTGCTGTCTTGGACTTTGTTGATTCCTTGAGGTACTTGAATGTTCCTATTATGTCCCCCTCTCCCTTCTTTCCTTGAGGGTATACATATTAAGCTTTTTCAGTCTCACCTCATATGGCTTCTTTTGTAGACCCTGCACCATTTCAGTTGCCCTCCTCTGGACCGCCCTCCATCCTTCTATGTCCTTATGGAGATGGGATCTCCAGAACTGCATGTAGTACTCTAAATGGGGTCTCACCAACTGTCTGTACAGAGGGAAAATAACTTCTTGTTTTCTACTGGTGATGCCTCTGCTATGTATCCCAGTATCCTCTCAGCCCTGCTTACTGCCCTCTCACATTGTTTGCATACCTTAAGGTCATCTGATATGACTACCCTGAGGTACCTTTCCATTTTTGTTGTTGTTAGTGCCTCCTCCCCATTGTGTACTCTTCCCTGTTTTTTATTTATTTATTTATTGAAATCTAGGATTAAACACCTTTGAGCTAGAAGCTCATTTACAAAGTTCCATGTCAGTGGGAGGGTAGACAATACTTACAAATGTTATACAAGCAAGACAGTAAAAAGTGGCAATTATAGTTACAATACAATAGGTCTGAGTACACAGTAAGCAATCAATGCTGGCAAACTTGAGCATAGTTGGCAAACAAATAGTAGGAGAAAAAGGCAGATAAGTGTTAGAACAGGGCAATGGGAGTAAGTGGGTCAAGGAGGGGTGTGAGTGAGGTGCAGAAAAGGGGCAGCAGTCATTGACATTGTCATAGTGAGGGGGTGGGAGGGAGTAAGGGGTGTGATGAAGGTAGCCAGAGGCCTAGTCAGTGTTTCCCAGGTGCATTACTTTGCATTTTTGTATTGAACCTAAGCTGCCATATTTCTAACCATTCCTACAACCTTGCCAAGTCTCTCTCATCCTTTCCACCTCCCTTGTATCAACCCTGTTGCAGATGTTATGTGCCTGAGCTTGGGGTGGATCAGGGTGGCTTAATTGACTGGGAAGTGGAAGGGATCTGATGATTGCCTGGTCAGTACAAAGATACAGTCCTTCTACTCCAATTGGGTATGGACTAGCAAGAGTGAGAGCTGCCTAGGCAGACTTTTACTGATATGGTCTTGACAAAAATGTAAGGCAGATGAAAAATTAAAAAAATCACTTTAAGGCAACAAGCACAAAGAATTGCTATTGGTACAATTAATACACTTATGATCAATTGTATAATCTACCATTCAGAAAATGGTAGGGTAATAAAAGAAACTTGGGAATTTCTTTATCCATTCTGCTGCACTTCTATCCACCTATAGCTGCTGAGCTGACATTTTATAGAAGACATTTGTTGTTATCAGTTTTGACTGCAGAGGCACACTATGATATTTAGAAATTTATTTTATTATGATTATTTTTACCAAATATTATTATGGAAACCAAAACAATATAGTGAAATTGTATCCAATGAAATCACTGACATTTAAAGTTATTTAAACCACAGTACTTTATACTAGAATCTAATTGCAATATCTAATGTACAAATACTCATTTTAAGTCAATATAAAACTGAAATGAGCAAGTATAAAAGCATGTAACGATATCTAGCATTACCCTCAGAGGCAAATGTAACATTATAATGTTGAACATTTGTTTTAATTTTGTTAGCCTGCATACCTGTGTCTAATGAACAAAATGACACACTTCAGGGTTCATAATCATCCAAAACAATTTCCATTTCTTGAATTTCTCATTAGTTATTTCTTTAGGCATTTGAGATGTTTATGGTTTAGAATTTTACATATTAATAAAACTAAACATTTTTTAAAAGGTCATATGTTTATAATGTATTCTAATGTCTTTATATCTATACACAGTTAATATTGTTAGATGGTATATATAAACTGAGCAAATTAGGTCACTGTTAACCTGAGACACTTAAATCAATGTTATACTGCAGAAGTATTTCCATGGAATATCTAATTTTCTGGCAGACACTACTTCAGTTCCATTTATGGGCTTGATTCTCAAAACATGCTATTCTACAGACCAGCTAGCATGAAATGGCTAAAGGTGAAACTCAGCCAGTCCTTGATCTCCATGGTGTATATTGGATTTTCCTCATTTCCTCCATAAATAACTATATTTATGTAATAAAATCTGTTTGGTTCTAGTTCCTCTTAGATCAAGACTGTGTCACAAGATCATGCTTTAACCTAGCTCATACATTTCATTTATTTATTTATTACATTCTTGGATTAAGCACCTTTGAGCTAGAAGATCATTTACAGAGGTTCAATGACATTTGAATACATGGTTATGACAGCAGCAGTACAGACAGTTGAACAAAATTAACAGATACAGTAATTGCAGTTCCACTCAGTTACAAGTCAGGTACAATTTATTACAGAGAAACATATTCAAGGTGAAAGAGTGTGTTAGAACACAGGTTTGAAAGAGAGGAGAATGAACACAGGTTAGAGAGAGGAGAGGGAGAAACAGATCAGTAAAGGGTAGAGGCTCACTTGCAAAGTTGGCTGAGGGTAGTAGAATACTTCCAGGGAGGGAGGAATAAGAGGAGGTAGAGTGGAGTTAACCAGAGCAGCCATGGGGCATTGTCTAAGGCAGGAGGGAGTATAAGGGGATGGAGACAGGTAGTGTAGGGGAGGCTGATAATAGGAAGAGGAAGGAAAAGGTAGTAAAGGGGATGATTATAGGAGGAAGAATGGGGAGAGAAGGGTCGCGAGTAAGTGTAAAGGGTTGTACAGGGATTTCCAGAAAGGATCAAGAGTAAGTGCAAGTGCATCTTCTTCCATAACATGATGGAGTGCATTAAATGAGAGCACAACCAGTCAGGGTCAAAAAAGATCATTATGTATATTGTATACACTCAGGGGCACAATTGAAAGGCCATGCCTGTAGTTTAATAGAGAGCAACCAACCACACACCCCTTCCAAAAGCTATATAAGCAGTTCCTCCCAGCCTCCTTCTAAAGCTTTTTTATTTGCCAGCTGAGGCTCAGTCAGTCAGTCAGTCTTCTCCTTGGGGTCAGTTGGGGACTTGCCTCCCCAGTGTTGCTTGTGCTTTGGGCTCTGGTTGCTTTGTGCAAGATTCTGTTTGTGTGTTTCTCCTGCTTTGGTTCATATTTGTTTTGCCTCTGGCTGTTGTATGCTTCTTTGTGTGCTTGTTTTCCCATTCTCTATGTTTGTGTTTTATACCTTTACATTTCTTTTTGGGCAGTGGCTTTCTGGTTTTCCAAGCATCCTGTTGTTCTTTGTTGGTATTTTGTTAGTCCTGCACCTGTGCTCTCAGTTTCTCATTTACTCATCAGATTTTGCAAATCCTCAGTTCTCTGCATTGTTATCTGTATGCTTTAAGCTAGCTCCTGCTTCTTTGCTAGCAATCCTCAGTTTTCCTGCAATTGCTATGTATGCTTTAGTTCTCCTTGTTGTTCATGTTGTCACCTGTATGTCAGCCTTTATTGTTTGCACCTGGTCTAGGCTCATATTGCTCAGTTAGCTGCCATTCCCTGGTGAGCTATGTTTGTTCCACAGCTCTGCTCTTAATTCCCTCAGTGCTAGTTGCATTTAGCCAACTATTGCATTGCTATACTGAACCTTTCAGCTATTACAATAGCTGCCTGGTCTCAGCTTACAACTGCAGGCATTTTAGTAGCATGTTTCTAAATTTAACTATTTTGAACCTTTCAGTCATTAATTTGCTTCCCTGTTCACATTACTCTGGTAGCTTACTATCCCATGGCTCTGTCTTTAATTAGGACCTTGCCAGCAAAGACACCTCTTTGGGGTTCCTGCCCTACCAACATTACAGTTGCTATTTGGTCTCATGGTGCTCAGCTTGTGGCTTCCTGTTATTCCCATGGTGGAGGACTGCATTGTCATGGTGGGGCATCATGGCTCCAATTAGGAGCATGCTTTTATGTAGGCTATATGATTTTACTTTGTTCTTTTGCCTACATGGCTTTTCAGCTATCCATGCATAAATACATTGACCTCACATCCTACAAGGCTTTCATGATATTCCTTGAAACATAGAAACATAGAATGTGATGGAAGATAATGGCTGACTGCCCACCTAGTATGCCCATTTGCCACCTACCTAAAAAGTTGCAGATCCTAATTGATCTGCCACTTACATTTTCTTTCCTACCACTATGGTTGTCTTCTGCCTATCACATGCATTCTTGAATTCACCCAATGTTTTGCCTCCATAACCTCTGCGGGAGACTGTTCCATGCATCCACCACCCTTTCTGTGAAAACGTGCTTCCACATATTACCCTGAGCCTCCCTCTCTAGCCTCATATTGTGACATCTTGTTCTTGCACACCTCTTTTTTGGAAGATGCAGCCCTCCTGTACCTTGTTTATCCCTTGAGGTATTTGAATGTCTCTGTCATGTCCCTCTCCATCATTTCTTCCAGAGTATACATATTTAGGTCTTTCAGTCTTTCCTCATGTGGTTTATGGTACCTTCTCATCATCATTTTTGTTGCCCTTCTCTGGACTGCCTCCACTCAGTCTATGTCCTTCTGGAGATGTGGCCTCCAGAACTGAGCACAGTATTTCAGATGTGGCCTTACCAATTGTCTGTACAGTGGCATCACAACCTCATGCTTTCTACTGGTGATGCTCCTCCATATACACCCCAACATTCCTCCGGCCCTCCCACCACCATTTCACACTGCTTGGTTACTTTAGGTCATTCATTATGAGTACCCCAGGTCCCTTTCCAGTTTTGTTGTTGTTAGTATCTTGTGACAGGGAGATCCTGCCACTCTAGAGAACCAACCTTTTCTTAAATCCATTGCAACAGGTCTTCTATTTCTTAGCCTAATCTATCCTTTACAATTTCTAGTCCATAAGGATGGCAATCTATGGTTCCCCTCCCCTTTCTTGACTATGCCATAGAGTCCTTTTTAATTTTCTTTTTCCCTCTCAGGTTCTTGTACAGGAAGGTTATTGTGGTGACCTCTGAGCTGATGTAAAACAGCAGGCTGTGCTCCTCATTGTTGGATTTAGTATGCAATTGCACTATGTCATAAAATACCTTGATGTATATGCCTTATGTGTGAAATCAGTAAGTGTTGAAAATACTGTACCACAGCACTAGGTGTTTTTGATAAAGGTAAAAGTTACTAGAGGACTGCATTATTATAAAATGAAGTTACTGGGGTAGAGATATCAGAAAAAAACATTGTGTTGTTAAAATGCATGTACATTGCAGATTGTTTGAGAGGCCCTTTGGTGTCATGCATTCCTGCTTTAAGCTGAATCAGACTAAAATTTCATGGTGATTTGGATATACATCCCATGATGCTTTTCATTATGGGGATATGTGTGATACTGT
Organism: Neoceratodus forsteri; assembly: GCA_016271365.2. Classification (NCBI taxonomy): domain Eukaryota; kingdom Metazoa; phylum Chordata; order Ceratodontiformes; family Ceratodontidae; genus Neoceratodus; species Neoceratodus forsteri. Next base: position 845,507,507 of record CM028135.1, on the reverse strand, counting down.
GTTTCTTTGAAACTTGGCTTTATTGCAATGCCCTTTGGGGTAACCCTTGCTTTAGTGCTTCTGCACTGAGGTTCTTTGTATTTAGCTTGTTTTTGTTTTTACCTTTTGAGGTTCCCATCACCCAAATACACAAGACCAACATAGGAAATACATTTCCACTAAAGAAAAGATCAGTAGATCAGTGGGTCAATAGGTGCCAAGTGCAGGGAAGGACATGCATAGTCCACTGTTGCAAACCCATTTATTGAAGAAGGATATGCCATTGCTTAAGGTTATCATCTGTGTTTTAAACAAACATCAAACAGAGATTGTGTGTTGAACCTGAAGTTCTGTGTCTTGTCCATATGTTATCCCACACCCCTCCACATATCTCTACAGTATAATATATTCCTCTCCAAATTTCCTGTGTCTCAAGTGCATGACTTTGCACTTCTGTGCCTTAATTTAAGCTGCCACACTCTTAACCACTCCTCCAACTTGCCTAGGTCTCTTCTCATTCTTTTCATCCTTTCTACCCTGTCTTGATGTCCACCCTACTGCAGATCTTGGTGTCATCTGCAAAGAGCTACCTTCTCCGCAGCCTCTTGGCAATGTCGCTGATGAAGATGTTGAAGATGACAGACAATAGCACTGAGCCTTGTGGCACCCCGCTGGTCACCCTTCTCCCAGGATTGAACTCTGTTAACCACCACCTTCTCTGTCCTGTTGCTCAGCCAATGTCTAACCCAGTTAACCACCTTTGGTACCACTCCTATACTGCCCAACTTGTTAACTAACCTCCTATGTGGGACGGTGTTGGATGTCTTGCTAAAATCTAGGTATGTCATGCTTACCACCCTCCTGATCAACAATCCTGCTTACCTAGTCAAAGCAATCTATCAAATTTGTTTGACAAGTTCTGCCTGTTGTGAATCCATGTTGTCTTGGGTCTTGTGCCTGATGGCCTTGAGATATGCCACAATCCTTTCCTTCAGCATGGATTCCATTATTTTCCTCACCACTGAGGTCAAATTGACTTGCCTGTAATTCCTAGCTTCCAACTTGCTCCCACTCTGCGTAGTGGCACCACATATGCCATCCTTCAGTCCTTTGGTACCACTCCTTCCTCCAGTGATTTGTTGAATATGGCTGAAAGTGGTGCCCCAGTACATCTTTGAGCTCCTTCAGTATTCTGGGATGTATTCCATCCAGCCCCTGCATTCCATTACTACACACTGTTACTGCATTGCAATTGTTCCTTACTGGAATAACCTACCTCTGCATTAATGGCATTTGAGGTATTCATGCCAATCATATGAATTCACTATTCATTCTGAAACCATAGCAATCATCTGCTAAACCTCATTGATTCAATTATGCTAAATCTCATTGATTCAGTCATTGGCATTACAGCCTCTCACTAACTAAAACCTCTTACTGCCAAAACACATAGAGTATCTTCTATGTCACTATCAATTTGGCTTCCATAATGGAACTGTTTGGCCTGTTTTCCATTGATTGCTACTACTATCAAACCACCTAACACTGGCTCGCACTGCAGTGTCCTGCCTTACAAATACCCACATTGGTAGTTCCCATTGTTGCAAAGTTCACTTGCAACCTTTCACACCCACTGCCTTGGTAGTTTTCTTGTTGCAGAGTTCACTCACAACCTTTCAAGGCGGTCTCCATGTCAATGTCTACAACCGCTGACTTCACCTGGCCTTCTCATCAATAATCTGCTACCTAATCTAAGGCCATTGGCTTCATCTGGCCTCCTCCTATCTAGCACTTGTAGTTGATTCATGCTCTTATTCATAAATTAGAGAATGCCAACCATGTCTGTTACCTTTTCTGGCTCAGGCTTGCTCTAAGCCAATGATATTGCTCTGCACTCTCCAAGTCTGCATCTTGAGCATATGAACCTCAAGACCGGGTCCTTATCATCTGGCCCATAGTGGGACTGTCCTTGTTTGGGCAGAGCTTTAGCATAAAGTCATATGGTGCACTCTAATGCAGAATTTATGACTTCAGCTGCCGGGGGGGCCCTTACAGCCCAAGAGAGCTAATTTGGATATGGTATTGCTGTGGCACCTTTGAAAGCTATTCTCCTATGATCGCATCTGGTTCTCCTGGTTTGTTTTAGTCAGTAGGCTGGCAGAGTGCTTCAGCAGTCATCACTCTCCTATTCACCACCTCGGGGTCTGCTCTTGCTTCAGAGTATGTGTTGTTGCAGAGGACTCTCAACTCTTCACAGCATTCCCATTACAGGTATCATGAGAGCCTTCCACCAAATTGGAATATTCCTCCTCTTTGATTGGGTTCCTAAATTGCAGCCATAGGACCATCACTAAATAAACTATCACAGCCTGGAGGAAGGCAACCTAGGCCTTGGATCCCAGAGGTTTCTTCCTTTTAAAAGTTTTCCTCTCCTCCATGCCAAGGTCATAATCTGTAGATAATTGTTTATAGTGTATTTACTAGTTTCCTTAGGTAGCTTTCTGCTGTTCAGTGGAGATTAATGGTGGCCCTACTCACTGTTACCTCTCTCCTTAGGAAGCCCTGATGTCATCAGTGCATTATATTTTATTAGTGCAATCCTGACAACCTGTTCTTCTTATTTGTGTTTAATCACGCTGTGTCATTACTGTCAATCTGCTTCTCTGCCTCGTAGCCAACCTTTACTGCTTAATGTTCTTTTGGGGCTTCTTCTTAATGTACCTCTAGCCAAGGAATCTTCCTGTGGCACCTGTAGGGGTTTTAACCCTCTTTGAGGGTTTCTTGCCTTTGATACCCCTGAATGGTGGTAATTCCCTGTGGAATAGAGTGTGAATGGCCAAACAGTTATCACAGTTGCACAAGCATAACACTACTCTGGTTGTGTAGGCTCACTGAACACAAATTAAGCAACCCAGCAACATCAAAGAGAAATTGTGCAAATAACAAAACATTATAAAATCTCTTATTCCACACAGCAACAGAAACATGTATACCTAATTCACTACACCATCTGAAAAACTTCTTCATCTGAGCATTTGCCAATGCCACATGTTTGTGTGTATGGCATGTGTGGTAGGCATGCATAGTGAGATGAGTAATTTATGGTGAAGCCTGAATCCTGTTAACTGTTTTCTGTGCCTGTGCTATAATTTAAAACTGTCAGGCTACCTTACTTATTTATTTATCAATTTATTTATTTGGTTTTGATCATACATGTGTCTATTTTCAAGCACATTCTGGGAGAACTGCAGATTAAAATCAGGAAAATATACAGCAGACAGTATACATAAATTGAGAGCAAATGATGTCAGGGGTTACGATTAATAGACATCATGAATAAGCAGTAGTACAAACAGAAAATACAGTAGTCAGTTGCAGTTGAAAATGTACTTGCTAAAAATAGAGAACATGGTACAGGATATAGTGAACAAATCAGTAATATCAAATTTGCAGGTGAAGGTACAAAAAGTACAGCTGCCATGATGTTTAGTATGAAAGATAATGCACATCACAGAAACTGAGCAGAAAGTGCAACAATGATAGGGCAGTCAGTCCTGAGGTTACTTGCAGGGGCAAGCGCCAGGAAGACACAATAACTCCTTTGGAGCTTTGCAGAAAACCAGGTGGCTAGAGAGAGGTGTAATTCTGAGTAAAGGAGTTTGAGTAGATACTGGGAGCATGGACTGCAAAAGACCCAGGTCAGTGGAGCATTGACACTCAATGAGAAGCTGGGAGACCGGAGATCTTTGCGAGTATATAGAGGAGGGTGCTGCAGATTATTCCAAGGAAGATAGGGAGACTGTCTGAAGGAGTTTGTCCACAAATAGACTGTGGCAAGAGATTGCAGGCCAGCAGGGAGGGTCAGTCCAGCACTGTGTAGAGAAAGCAGAGTTCTGTGAGCTTCAGGAGCTCTGCACAAAGTGATACATATTATTTTATGTTGCATCCAATCTAAACAGGACAGTTTTGTTTGCACCCAGGAATGCCAAAAGGCCGTAAATGAGGCCTGAAAGAAGTACATCTTGAGCTATAGCTTGTTGGGCAGTCAGAAATAGGCCAGTTTTGACCCTAAAGCCTATGCCCAGTTTATCATTAACAGATTTTCAGACTGAGGAGAGGTGGAGAGAAAAGCAGGGAGTCTAACCATACTCCTATGTATTTGAAACTGCTGGCACCCTCAAGTGGGGATCCATCTTTATAGATTATGGAAAGATTTGAGGGGTTGCATGGAATTTCAGTTTAGAACACAAAAAGCATAAACTTGGTCTTTTTGCTTTTTAGGATGAGCTTGTTTGCAGATAGCTAAGACTGAATGATTACACTGGCATCAGAGGGTGATTTATGGTTGGCAGAAACAGTCTGGACTTTGTAGTACAGGACAAGATTGTCAGCATATAACAGTGAGCAGCAACCAGAGGCAACATCCAGGAGATCATTTATGTAAATGAAGAAAAGGAGTGGGCCTAGGATTGCCCTGGGGACCCAGATAGTAATGTCAGCAAGGATGGAGGTAACAGAGTGAAGGCAAACTTGCTGTTTCTTGTCAGTTACGTAGTTGGAGACCAGGAGTTTGCAGGTGTGGGGACACCAGGGAGGTGAGTTTGGTTTTGAGAAGTAAGTGACTGACCAGCTTAAATGCCTTATTGTGGTCAATAAACACCATGCTAGTTAGAAGTCCAGAGTAGTGGTGGTGGGCTAAGTGCCAAAAATTCACTGAGCTTAATATTTCATGTAGAACCCAAATTTGACTTACTACTCCACAAAGCGAAGTGGATAACGATACATCTCAAGTAACATGAAGTTCCTATTGTTCCCTATAGACTTTGTGTTACTTTGCCTTGTTTTCCATTGACTTTGTGTTACTTTGCCTTGTTTTTTGCTCTTTAAGGCGAATTTTGCAGTGAATCATGGGATGTAAGGTCACATGGGCTCTATATTGTCTTGCACAACCTCATTTCCTCGTAGTGTGTGGAGTGGAAAACTGGAGACAGTTTGCTCTGATAGCTCTGAGATTCAAACCCTCTAAAACCTTTAAAAATACCTGTTTACCACAGAATTTTGTGACAAAACATAGTAGATTGATTGCAGTAAATCCTGATGTGGTTATATCATCAGGCATTTATTGATGTTTTTGAAGGTGTAACCCCTACAAATGAGGGTTCCTAAAAGCCTTCCCAGGCTTGCCTAAATGCTCCTTGCCTAACTGGTGTTCCGCGTGGGGCCGCTAAGCAGGCGTTGTGAGTGCTTTTAAAGCCTAAAGTACTGTTTCTTTAAGAGCTGCCTGCTCGCAGGTTTGTGGTTTGAATGGGGACTGGGGCTTCTCTGTTCGAATCCCACCCTGGACTGCTGTCTGATCACTCTGTTTCTGCAGTCGCTAAGAGTGTAGAGGAGCCAATCTGAAATATGTAATTGTTTCCTGAAACATTTAGAGCATGGGTAAGATTGCAGTTTGTCTAACCTGCCTTTATTGCACTTGGAACTTTGTGCTATGCCCTCCATTTTGGACCAGAACTGTTCTGAAGGGTCCAATAGTAGCCAGGGGCATCTAAAATGGTGTAAATAATGACCAACCAGAATCAGGACTCAAACTGGAGCGGCCGACCAAAGGGATACAGCTAGTGATTCTGGGAAGTGGAGTTCTGGACCATGGCACCCCTTTTGCACCAATGAGGGCAGTATTAAGTGACTGGCATCTGCAGCCTCCAATGGGATCAGGTGGCGCCAGAATGAGGATTCCTGCCTAAACTACCAAGAGGGATAATTGTTCTGGCTGTGAGCGAGGAAGGAGCTCTGGGCTCCTGCACCATTGAGTTTTTGTGGGAAGCACGTGTAAGGCCAGAGTCTGGTGCTTTGAATCACCAGGAAGTGTCAGAGTAAATCCGCTGGGCAGCAGTCAGAGGAGGCTGTGCATGAGCACAGCTACCTACCAGAGCTCACCCTTTAGAAGACTGGAGAATCTGCTTAAATAGTGCTCGATCTGTCAGGACTCGTGAAGCTGTGTCAGTTCGTCCCGTGTATGCAGTGCAAGTGATCAGGAGTACAGCAGCTGCCTGGTATGGTACCCTCTGCCTTTCCATATAAATGTGTGAGAAGGGTTTGAGTTCCAGGCTTGATCCTGCGATGGTGTGAGAGTGCTTTTCTATTGGAGTCATGAGTAGTAAATCAGGGTCACTCCTGTCAAATGCTCCTAGTGAGGACCAGATCTGTTGGGTTCTTTACTGGCCACCATAATTGAGCCTGGTGGCTCTGCCTAACCCTTGTAGGGATTAAATGCTTGTTTCTGTGACAGGGCCCCAACCAGCTGCATCGAGGACTAGCCTTCATTGTTTGGGTACCCAGAGACAGTGACTAATAGGTTAGGCCTGTGCACAGTGCCCTAGATAGTTATGTTACATATATATAATACAGTGGTAAGCTAATTAACCTGATTTCCCCTGGTCCTTGTTATCTCCCCTGAAATAAATCAGATTGATCGGTTCTTTCAAAGTATACTGGCTATCTGGTGCTTTATGGTGAATTACTGTACAGTGATCATTGTGCAATATCCTCTCACTTTGCAGGGGTCGCCAGAGTAAGCTGACTGGTTCACGCCTGGGGTCCAGTGTATACAGTGAATATACTGTGACTGATTTGTGTGGGCCACTAGTGGGAAGAAAGGGGTTGCAGAGACCCAGAGGCTGTGACCAAGTCATACCAGACTATCTCAACCCCGACCTTTGGGTGGAGGCACCTGCCATTGGATCCAGGCCCTCAACCTGTTAGTAGTCATTCAGGCAGGGAGTGGTAGCCCTTGGGATAGCACCCTGGGGTTACAAATTGGAGGCACCACTTGGATCAGCATTCCCTAGTGGCCAAATGGATGAACTACTGCAATATGGATAGAATAAAAGAGGACCTGGAAGGGAAGTTATGGCTAAGATTAAGCTGGACCCTATTAAGACAATGGTACATAAACTGATGGGGTGGGGTGAAGCAGAAGAGTTGGACTCTCAGAAAATTGTGTTATTATTAGATGTACCTCTAGGGGCCTGCAGCTGACATTATTTGTGCCGTGGAACGTGTCAAATGTTTAGGCAAGGTGGAGTGAAGGGGCGTATGGCTGACCTGCTTGCTCAGACCTTGCAGGTGTTACTTTTATGTAGTAGCCATTGACCCCAAGAAGGTACTCAGTGATCTACCTGGAAGGTGCCCAGCAGGGTGGAGGATCATTCACATCCAGAGGGTCAGTCACCCCTGGGGTCTCCCCAGACTAATAGCTTCAAAGATAAACTGCTTAAATTGTTAGCTGTGGAGGAGGACTCACCAGGAGTCACTGCAGGCATTGGACCTTTCTAGTGAACCCACCCCCAGCCTTCTCCCAGTACCTCTCCTGGGCCCCCAAGAGTTCTATTTTGGCCCCAACACCCCTAGTGGTTCCCTCTATACAGCTAGATTCTTACCATAGACTAAAATTTTTCTCTGTACAGTGCCAGTGCCTTCAGGAGAAGATGACTTGGAGGCGTGGATGGACTATGCTACTCCACTAGTCCAGGAGTGGCAGTGCTCTGAGAGGAGAAATGAAACAGACTGATGGAGAGCCTGTGAGGAACAGCCTTGGAAGCCTTTCAGTTCTTGTGGGCTACTAGCCTGGAAGCTACACAGCAGAGTGTCTTTCTGCCTTGGAGGAGTGCTTGGGGGTACAGAAACCGGGAGGACTTATTATAGAAATTCAAGTCTGCCACGCAATGGAGGAATGAGAAGTTGTCTGCCTTTGTTACTAGGGTGGAATGAGCCTTGCAGAAGGCCTATGAAAAGGGGGATCACAGCCACAGCCTTGAACCAGTTCAAGTTGGAGCACGTCTTGAAATCTGCTAGGTTTTCCAGTGTGATACTGTTAAAATTTAAGTTACATGATCGACAGGCTGCCCCAGTATAAGTCAATTGATGAGGAGATTCAAGTAGAGACTGATGAGGAGGGTGGGAACCCTATGTGGGGCTGAACCTGTGCCAAACCCCTGAGTCTAGCGAGCCAGATGAAGCCCACCCTTGAGAGGGCCTGATGTTTCCCCAGTATCCCCAGAGTCACAAGGGGGTGGAAGTGCATGCCATTTCCTCGACCCCTAAATAGAAAGTGAACTGAGGGCTGAGATTAGAGATTTAAGAGAGCTAGTGAGGGACTTGAAGCAAACTGCTACCCACCCTGTTAGGTTTGGGGAGCTAGAGTTACCTAGAAACAAATGCCTTAACCAAGAGGGCCCCTCACCCCAGGATGGCCCCGCAGGCAAGGTATTCCCTTTCCAATAAAGACCCGTATCCCTAAGTTTTGTTACCATTGTGGGGAGGATGGACACTTTCAAACTGAGTGCCAGTTACTGGAGAATTTAAGGAAGGTCAACAGTAGGCTGATCACCTAGCACCACAAGGCCTACACCCGACTCCCTAGGAAGAGTTTTGTGACCTGGGCCAATGCCCAAGTGACTGCCACTGCTGTGTGCCCTTTGAATGGTCTGATGTGGTGGGGCCTTCAATAGAGGCCCCTGTGCAAGTGAGTGGGATACTCACCTGGGCATTGGACAGTGGCTCTCAGGTGACCATTAGGTTCCTGGACTGATATCAGAAACACCTGCCTGAGGTGACATTACAACCCTTGGATGGTCTACATGTGTGGGGCTGGTGATAAGGCCTAACACGTATTCGGGGATATCCGGATCTGGTTGTCTTTCCTACTTCTGTTGCTGGGGTGGACAAACAAGTGGAAACTCTGGCCTAGTATGTCCCCCACTGGACTTGTGATGGGGTACCCTTGTTGATTGGGACCAATGCTCATATGTTTGGTTGCTTAGCACAGTTGTGTTCTGAAAAGCAGGTGTCCAGGACTGGGTGAGCTCTTAGAATACCGCTTTGATCCAGAAGGCCTATGAAACTCAGAGAAAGGCTAGCCAGGAGGAACCTGAAGGCCAGGCGGGTGTTGTCTGGAGGAGGATCTGGCCATTGCTACTAGCCAAAATGCTCAGTGTGTTTTGCAAGGGAAGTCCGGATTAAAAAGAGGTCAAGAATAAGATATTCATGCTGAATGCACCTGGTGAGGAAAGTTGCCTGAGGGGCTGCTGTTAAACCCAGTATCTTGCCCGCTAGAGCCCATGCTTATGCCAGAAGGGTAATGGTTCAAGTTCATAATGTGTCTGACAAAGAGATTTGATAAATAGAGGTTGCACCTGGCTAATGTGCATTGTGCAGACACTGCAGTGCTACCCAGAAGCAAGAGTTCAGGGAAGAATAACAGGGTAACACCCAACTTGTTTTGATTTGGTGACTCCCATTGCCAGCTGAATGGACAGTGAGGATCAGTGAGAAGCTTGCCCAGAGATACCAGGTATTTTCCTGAAAGAATGGGACGTATGATGTGCAAGGAGCTGAGCACCACATCCAGCTGCATGATGACAGGCCCTTCCGAAAGAGGTCCGTGCCTGGCCCCTGCTGACATAGATGATGTGGGCGGCACCTGCAAAACATGCTTGATGCTGGTGTGATACAAGAATCCAGAAGCCCCTATGCTTCCTCCATTGTAGTAGTGAGGAAAAGAATGGGGCTGTTCGAATGTGTGTGGATTACCATACCTTAAATCAGCGGACTATCCCAGACTAGTATACCATGCCATGCATACAGGACACCTTAGACTGTCTAAATGGCAGTAAGTGGTCCTCTGTGTTAGACCTCCGCAGTGGGTACTATCAGATTCTGATGACTCCAGAGGATCGAGAAGACTGCATTCATTTGCCCCCAGGCTTCTATGAGTTTATGCGGATGCCTCAAAGAATTTCAGGTGCCCTGCTACTTTTCAGCACCTGATGGAATTTGCTGTAGGGGATATGAATTTGTTCCGAATGCTTGGTCTACTTAGATGATGTCATAATGTTTGGTAACTCCCTGGAGGAACATGAAAGTTGATTGTTTAAGGTTCTGGATCATCTGGAAGACTTTGGTCTCAAACTATCTATAGACAAGTGCCAGTTTTTCAAACCTCTGTAAAATATGTGGGCCACATAGTATCCATGGAGGGCATGGAGACTGACTCCAGCAAAGTAGAAGCTGACCACTTGGCCTCAACCAAAACCTTAAAGGAGCTACAGCGGTTCCTGGGATTCTGTGGGTACTACAGACAATTTATTAAAGACTACTCTGGGTGATCCGTCCCTGCTTAACCTCATGTAAGCGCACTTCCAACCCATAAAAAGTACAAGAAGAATGTGCAGTCTGGGACTGAAAAATTATTTCCATCCACATGATGTGTTTGGCACCCGCTGGATGGCCGACTGTGAGACGCCTTCTATGACATTATCTATCAACTTACTCATGCCCCAGTGCTGGCTATGCCGACCCTGCTAAACCATATGTTCTTCATACTGATACCAGTCTGCAAGGCTTGGGGGCCGTACTGCATCAGGAGCACCTGAACAGTCTGAGACCTGTAGCTTTTGCCAGCCACAGCTTGCCCCTTCTGAGAAGAACTACCCCGTACACACAAACTAGAGTTCTCAGCTTTGAAGTGGGCCATCGTTGACCAATTCCATGACTATTTGCATGGGGCAAAAATACTGGTGAAAATTTATAATAATCCTTTGACATATGTTCAGACCTCAGCCAAACTAGATGCCACTGGTCATAGGTGGCTCTCTGCGTTATCCACCTACAATTACACTGTTGAATACAGGGCAGTCCTAAACCATACAGATGCTGATGCTCTATCCCGAGACCTGTGTCTCGAGTCAATTGGTCGTTGTCAGAACCTGGCATTAGAGCCCTTTGCCAGAAATTCAGCAAGGAAGAACAAGTGTCTTCTGATGCTGTGGACTGAATGGTGGATTGCTTGGGCCCATCTGAGAACTGTATACCTGCTCGTGTTGCCATTTTTCTGCATTAGACACTAGTAAGCTGCCTCAGTTCAATAATGATAGTCTCCAGCTGGCCCAGTCCGAGACCCTATGATAAACACTGTTTTAGAGGCACTGCAAGGGGAGAGATGTCACAACTGTGTTCCACTGATCTGAGAACTGCCATGCTATACAAATAAAGTTAAAAGTTGAAGCTGATCAATAAACTAATATACTGGGAGACCCTAGACAAAGATGGGCGAGTAGACAAACAGCAACTGGTACTGCCCGCTGCTTTTAGAGAGCTGGTGCTGAGGTCCCTGCACAACCACATGGGACACCTTGGTCTACATCGAACCATTGACTTAAGTACGGACTCGATTCTACTGGCCAAAATGAGTGCTGACGTCGGCAGTATGTTAAGACCTCGGCCACTGTTTACAAAGAAAACCCTGCCTCAGAGAGCTGATCTTCTGGTCAATATCACTACTAGCACCCCTATGGAACTGCTGTGCACTGATTTTCTGAGTCTGGAGCCCGATCTGAAGAATATCAGCAATATTGCAATATTGGTTGTCACTGATCATTTCATCCGATATGCCCAGGCTTTCCCACTAAAGATCAAAAGCAACCACGGTGGCTAAAGTTCTCATTGAGAATTTCTTTGTTCACTGTGAGGCCCCCAGTGAATCCATTCTGATCAGGGAGAGATTTTGAAAGCCATCTGATTAAAGAAATGCTATCCTTGTGAGGGTGCGAAGTCAAGAACCACCCCATACCATCCCCAGGGTGATCCCCAACTGGAGAGATTCAATCTCACCTTGCTTGATATGTTGGGCACTTTGCACCCTAAAGACAAATCTAGATGGAGCCAGCAGATCAGTGGCTTAGTCCATGCCTACAACTGCACCAAGAGTGATGCCACCGGTTTTCCCCATATCGACTGATGTTTGGAAGGGAAGCCAGATTGCCAGTGGATGTTTGTTTTGGGGTCTCTCCCGATGGGGTTCGGGCAGCTAATCATCTACAGTATGTGCAGAAGCTGAAGACCCAATTAAATCATGCCTACCAACTAGCCCAGTCCATGGCTGCTAAGTGGAAGTTGACCAATAAAGAAAGATATGATAAGAAAGTGAAAGCAGTGGAATTGAAGGAAGGAGATAGAGTGCTATTGAGGAATCTGGGACTGCAGCAAACACAAGATTGCTGACAGATGGCATCACCTCCCTCATATTGTTGTGGGAAAATTGAAAGATTTGCTTCTGTATAAAGTGCGGCCTTGAACAATTCAAAGATGTGAAAACTGTACACAGGAATCACCTGCTGCCCATTGGACAAATTTTGATCGAGTGAGCCTTCCAATGATTCCCCTCTGGGCCTATAACTAAAAATCCAAGGGGGTCGATTCCTCAGAACTCAAACTCCAGAAGCTTTCTACCTTCCCTCTGATGAAGTTGATCCTCATTCTGTGTCTGAAGATAGTGAACATGATGATGAGTATTACCCTCTTATGAGCTGAGTCAACTCTTTAGAGGCAATCCCTAGCTAACTCTGGGGATGAAGCTGGGCTTCCTGGACTGTCTGAGCCCCCAACTTTGCCCCTGGAGTCCAGAGCTCCTGAAGATGAAGTGGATGGTACCCAGGGTGAAGAAGTGGGATCTTTGAGTCTGGTTGAATCATCTGAGCTGGCTGAACTGTCTGACTTTTCAGAAGTAGGAAGTGAAGGGGGAACCTGTTAGTGGTATGCCCGAGCCAGAAGAACACTTTGAGTGCCCTGATAGCACCCTGGTAGTGCTAGAAATGTCCCTAGCTGAACCAAGCAGTGTGAATTCTGCCATAAAGGGTCCTGTCCCAGAAAGTACTATGGGCTCTGGGTCCCTTCCTCTATGGAGGTTCCTCTACCAATCTGAGTGAGACTGAAATGGAATCAGGGCCTGAAGCAGGTTGTCCCGAGACCCCAAGATGCACCGGCAGAAAAGTACGGCCTGTAGTAAGATTGAGTTATGAGTCCCTGGGTCAGCCTGTGGACCTGCCTTTAAATGTCATCCATAAAGGGGTGTATGTGCCCCGACCTCCTTGCCCAAGTTAGCCTTGGGAAATTACTCCAGCCTGTTAGTATTGCCCTCTGAGTATGGTACCCCTGCCCTAGTTGGCCCGCCAGTAGCTGATAGGGAAGGGCCTCCTCTTCCAGGTGTCCTGGGCAGGAAGTGATGATCTGACTTAAAGAAGATAAAGGTTGTCAGTGTATGTAATGCACAAACAATAGTAAATTGTGAATACAGTACCAATGTATGTAACAAAAGGTCTGATGTCTGTCAATTTAAAACTGTTTTGCCTTAAAGTGATTTAAGGGTAACTACTTGGCCTTGGATGCCAAGTTCTTTCCAGGCCAGAAAGTGTGTAGCCCCTAAAATTGGGGTTCCTAAAAGCCTTGCCAGAGCTTTCCTAAATGCTCCTGCCTAACTGGTGTTCAGCATGAGGCCGCTAAATGCGGGCATTGTGAGTGCTTTTAAAGCCTCCAGTACTGTCTCTTTAAGAGCTGTATGCTCGCAGGTTTTGGTGGTTTGAATGGGAGGACTGGGGCTTCTCTGTTTGAATCCCACCCTGGGCTGCTGTCTGATCACTCCATTTCTGCAGTCGCTAAGAGCGCAGAGGGAGCCCATCTGAAAGATGTAATTGTTTCCCTGAAAACATTTAGAGCATGGGTAAGATTGCAGTTTGTCTAACCTGCCTTTATTGCACTTGGAACTTTGTGCTGTGCCCCTCCATTTTGGACCAGAACTGTTCTGAAGGGTACAATAGTAGCCAGTGGGCATCTGAAATGACATAAATAGTGACCAACCAGAATCAGGACTCAAACTGGAGCCTGCTGACCAATGGGAATACAGCTAGTGATTCTAGGAAGTGGAGTTCTGGACCATGGCACCTTTTTACCAATGAGGGCAATATTATGACTGGCATCTGCAGCCCTCCAATGGGATCGGGTGGCACCCAAATGAGGATTCCCTGCCTGAACTGCCAAGAGTTGTGGCTGTGGGCGAGGAAGGAGCTCTGGGCTCCTGCGCCGCTGAGTTTTCACGCGGGAAGCACGTAAGGCCAGAGTCGGGTGCTTTGAATCACCAGCAAGTGTCAGACTAAATCTGCTGGGCAGCGGTTAGAGGAGGCTGTGCAGGAGCACAGCTACCTACCAGGCTCACCCTGTAGAAGACTGGAGAATCTGCTTAAATCGCGCTCAATCTGTCAGGACTCGTGAAGCTGTGTCAGTTGGTCCCGTGTATGCAGTGCAAGTTGTCAGGAGTACAGTAGCTGCCTGGTATGGTACCCTCTACCTTTCCATATAAATGTGTGGAGAAGAGTTTTAGTTCCAGGCTTGATCCTGCGATGGTGTGAGAGCACTTTTTCTATTGGAGTCGTGAGTACTAAATCAGGGTCGCTCCCTGTCAAATGCTCCTAGTGAAGTTCAGATCTGTTGGGTTCTTTACTGGCTGCCATAATTGAGCCTGGTGGCTCTGCCTAACCCTCATAAGGTTGAATGCTCATTTCTGTGACAGGGCCCCAACCAGCTGCATCAAGGGACTAGCCTTCATTGTTTGGGTACCCAGAGACAGTGACTAATAGGTTAGGCCTGTGCACAGTGCCCTTGATAGTTTATGTTACATATATATAATACAGTGGTAAGCTAATTAACCTCATTTCCCTGGTCCTTGTTATCTCCCCTGAAATAAATCAGATTGGGATAGCACCCTGGGGGTTCAAATATTAAATGTTAATTTAGTTGATTCAGTCTATGTACTGAGAGACACTGTAGAAGTGTGCTTCTGGGAGGGGCTGATCTGTGGTGTAGAAGGGAGAGTAGTGAGAAAGTCATTTTCCAACTGTTGTTGACTGTTGTTTTATTATTTTGTGTTCATCTAGACACAGTACAATTTCACTGAATTGTTTCTAAATATTTTCTGTTTGCTGGGCAGTTTTTCAGTCTTTTACAGGACTGTCTGTGTTGTAGTGTACGGAACAGTTAAAGTTTCTGTGCCTTACCTTTAATCTGTGTGTGTGTGCTGTCAATTGATATGCATTTAAATGTGGCACCACAGTAGCAGTACTCTGAATTTGTAAGCCTGTCTGCAATTTATTTTCCTGCTTTTGTGTAGCTATGTATTGCATCCCCCCATCAAAACAAGATATTGTTTTTGACTGTTGGCTTTTTGAAGATTGGTTGAGGATTCAAGAACAGATATTGTGTTGTGCCTGTGTGACTGCATTTAGTGTTTTGCTTCCAGCCACCCCAAAAGTGCCAACATTTCAAGTTAGTATAAATTGTCTGTCATCTGAAAAATGCCTGTGAAGAGACAATCAGGCAAAGTAGTTTCTAGCTGTGGTGTTGCTGCCAGAGACTATTAGCAGTGGAAGTTGTGAAGATGAGTCAGGTTCATCAGGGCTATCAATGGTAGCAGTGTTAGAGTGACCATGGCCATGGTAGTACGCTGCAGAAGGACTGGTAGTAATTGGTTCAAGTAAAGGATTTGTCTGACTATATTTTCAGAGCAAAATTAGTCAATTCAGTGCTGGCTGGAGATGGTGTTGTCCCTGCTGTTAGCAAAGTTGGTGAGGGCATGATTGATAACAACATGAGTATTGCCACATGTTCAACCCTCTTAAACTTATGTGGGAAAATGTTGTTGAATCCACGACTTGAGTGCAGTTGATGTCCCATTGCCTACAGTACTTGATCATGATTCTGATCATGATGATGACTCAGTCTCATGTTTCCACTGATATTGAGGACAGGCCATCCAAATATTCAGACATTGACAAAAAGTGTGGGTGATAATATTGAGGCTGCTGTTGAACTTAAAATATCTCCACAGGAGGACAGCCTCCAAAGTGAATTAGTGGATGATGATTATGATGATGATGCTATCAACCTTATTTGGGAATTGGAAAAAGAAAGTGAAGTTGGCTGTTTGTAAACAGTCAGTCAATTGCCCCTCCTCAAACTTCAGCTGTAGCTGTGTCTGTTGATGATGACCCTGAATTAATAGTCATAGACTGTGATGTTTGGTCAAAGTCCAATTGTGCAGAACTGCAGGAATCATGCATTATACCCCATTTCATCGCCACCAAAAGTGCAGTTACATATGCAGCAGCAGCACCAGCAGCGACATGTGAAGAGTAAGGAATCCAAAGCCCTAGTCTGTGATTTTTTATACAAGATGGCAACAGTGAAATAGTGGCAATCTGCCAACTTTGCCAAGTGTGTGTGATGCGTGGTGAAAAGGATAGCCATCTGGGCACTGGGGCAAGCATACTCATCTGAAGAGCAGGCACAAGGCACTGTGTACATGGCATCAGATGGGAGCTAATGCCATAGTTGGGCATTCACCTTCAACCACCTTAGTGAGCATGGTATCCTCTACCATCAATGTAAGTAGCCATGTCAGTAAAAGTGGTGAAATAACACCAGAGAATTACTACTGGCATGAGGAGGATAATGGTTTGGAATGTTCAAGTAGTGGTCAGAGTGGGTGGTGGTTCATGTAGTAATTCTACTACATGAACCCCTATGCTAAAACAAGGAAAATAACTGCATGCATTGGTTTGTCACCTGTGCACCACCATCACATATCCAAGGCACCCCATCCATGTCAATTGGTAGAGTAGAGTCGTTTGGCACACTATGTATAAAGCAATGAACAATGCAGCCTACATTGCACAGCCTTTTGTGCACAACACTAAATACCCACCCAGTCATGCAGATGCATGTGAACTGAATGCTGCCATAGCTGAAATGCTGGCAATTGACCTTTTGCCATTTTCCTCTGTGAAGAATGCAGGCTTCTGGTGCTTTGTGGCATGCACATGTCCTAAATGTTAGTTAGTTTTTGTTGAACAGGTAAGTGCACTAGACAAATTCTGCCTATTTTCAGTCACGACCGAGGGAGGGATACAGATGAATGCCAACTGACTTTGAACCAGATTAAGCTGTTGGTGGTATTTTAGTGAGTGTGGGGAACTTTGGCCAGGGAACTGGGAAATTCCCTACTTCTGCTTCCTGTAAGCAGGGGACCAATTTTCCAGTGGGACCAAAATGGTGGCTCCTATGGACTCTGGTGGTGGAGGTGGTCATGAGCTGGCTGTGGGTGCAGAGGAGCTTGCCTCTTCCTCTCTATCTAATTTCTATGAGGCTTCTTCTGTCTCTGAGAAGATGGAAGTGGATTTAAAGATAGCTGCTGTGGATTTAACCCAGCCTAACTCTGAGGATTCATCCATTTTATGGTACATGTCTCTTTCTTCTAGTGTTTGTAGTGCTTTTCCTAAGTTGCCTAACCTTTTGGTCACCCGATGGACTTGCAGTCTGGTTCCCCGTTTCTAAAAGGAGTGATTTTCTGCGGTGCTTTTGGCAGAGGAGGCGCCCATGAGTCCCAAGCTGAGGTGCATAGCCCTGTGAGTGGCTTATCTTTAGAGACTGGGTCACTACCTCTGAAGGCTCTTCCTCCTGAAACATGTTCCAGTTTATCTCCTGCAGTACGCTGCAGCCCTGATCTGGATGCTCGTCCTGCAAGCTGCTTACCTTTCATCTGACTGGACTACTGCTCCATCCAGCTCACAGAAAAGTACCAATAACATTTTTTCTACTGTGACTTCATGTACTGTTGTGGAATTGGGGTGTTCAACAGGACCTTGAGTTTAATGGGCAGGAGTCACGGAATTCACCTGAGGTTTCTATTGAACCATTGCCCTGAAACAGGGGATGCTGTTTTCAGGATGGTCCTGATTATGACCAGAATGTTTTAGTGACTGGTCACACGGTGGCTGAGGCCTTTCAGGCTGCTGGGTGGGTTAAGCCTGGTCCTAGTCACCCCTTGGGTGTCACTTACTAGGCCGGCGTTAATTCAGCTGACCCTTTGGAACTCCCTTCATCTTTGGACTTTTGTGATTCCCCAGTGTTATTTCCGCTGCCAAATTACAGTCTTTGCCTGTTTCTCCTGCAGTAGCTTCTACTGTGCATAGTAACCCCCAGTACATTCAATACCAGATTCTGTGCACATTCCTCCTAAGCCTACTCCAGATCATCTAGCCCTCCCTCCCTCGTCCTGCCTCGGGGGTCCTGGGCCTCAGGATAACTCTGGCCAGGGCTCTTCTCATAGATCTTATGGGACCTTTTCATGAACCCCTGTTTCTGCTAAATATAGAAATGCAGTATGTATCAAATGTAAAGGGGGTCTAGATGTATATCCTGACCTTGTCTATGTGAGTCATACCCTCTTGAAGTGTAATACGTATGGGCTTTTCAGCTCATGAGATTTATGCCTTGATACACACCTCCGGTGACCCCAACTTTGATGTCAGTTATAAGACTGCTGGTGTCCTGGAGTTGTTTTGGGAGCATTACCAGAGGGTTCGTAATAATCCTGAGTGGAAGGCTTTTGTTGTTATTCCTCTGACTAAACCAGCTTTCAGGACTATTACTGTGTTATTTAAAATGAGGAGGGGCGGCCGCAGCAGTGGATTTCCGCTTGCGGCGCTGGCGACCGGGTTCGGGGCGGACTCGGGTCACTGGAGGGTCGGCAGCCGGGGAGAAGGATAGAGCGTCCTATGGACTGGTCTCCTTCTCCGGGAGGGATGAGGTAGTGCTCGAGGTCTGCGCAACTCCTGGTGGGACAGGAGGTGCAGCACGACTACCGACCTTAACAGTGTGCGTCAGAGGCGGGGCAGGGCTCAGCGTCTTCTACGTCCCGCCTCCCGGAAAAAGGAAAAGGAGAATACCGCCGGGGCCTAGATGAAACCCGGTCCTGGCTTAATTAGCCCCTCAGGCCAGCCCTCCGACCTAGTCTAGCGCCTGCGCATGTGTCCCCTGAGTGCCGCAGCCTCACCGTGGGGGTAAGCCACGGGTATCGGAAGGTGCGAGGCCGATGTGGGGGGTGGAAGCGTGACCGGCAGATGGTTCCGGCTACGTGGCAGGGCAGAAAGAATAAATAAAAATAAATAAAATGAGGAGTGACTATCAAAGATATTTTGTTCTACTGTGGATGAAATGCTCTGTTCTGGGTCTCCAAATTCTATTATGGATTCTGAAGATATTTGAACTGGGGATGGCAGATTCGAGTGAAATTGCTCGACAGGGGTAATATCCAGCATCTGCCTAGCTGTTTCTAACTTGGATGAGATAGGGCTTTATTTTTTATGCAGGTCAACCTTGATCCTGTTTTAGGTGTGGGCATGCACCCACTTGAGCAATGCCTGTAAAAATGAAGTGCTCCTTTGTAGGTATTGGTCATGTAGCTTTCGCATGTCAGAACCGGTGGTGTGTTACCTTTGTGCTGATCTCACCCACACTTTCAAGATTTCCCTTGGCCTCTCACAATACAGAGGGACTGGTTTCTGATGATAATGTTGAGGTTGATCCTCCACAACCTGAGGAACAGTCTTGTCCTGACCTTTCTACTCACCCATGTCCGCCCCTGTCTTCTGGCCTGTCCCCCCACGCATTCCCAGCAGGGCCAGTGGTCCTTCTTCTGTAACTGATGACTGCTCTTTTAAAGGGTTGGGATTTCTGATAGAGTTATCCAGGCACCTGTGAAAACCCTGGGGCATAATCTCCTCCTGAATCTGATGTATTGCCCTGTATCACTAATGTGATACCAGGTCCTTCTTCACTCCCTGTTTCTTGGATGCCCCTTGACTGATGAATGGAATTGCAGAAATCTAAATGGCTGACATGGAGCACTTCTCAGAAATTGAGTTAGAGTATTTGTGCTGGGAGTGATACAGGCTTTAGTGTGTCAATCGATTTCTCCCTCTCACTAAGCAAAACAATGGGAAGATGAGGAGGCCGATTCAATCAATCAATCAATCAATCAAATCTTTATTTATCCAGGCGAACATCGTTGAGCATGGCTCATTTGCAAGATGTACCTGGTAAGGTCAAGGTTCAATTTACATAAAATATAGCATTCAGAACATTTACAAATAGAAGAATACAAAATGTGAGTTATACAACTGATCCCAATAATATAATATAATATAACAATCAAATTATACACCAAATTGTAGAGACAGAAATAAAACAATAAAACAGATATTGGACACATTAATTTGACATGTATAACAAGGATATATTACATATATACACGATTCAGAAGGTTCATAAGGTAACCAGCTCGCTAGGATGGGTACTAGGGTGACAAGGGAGTGTTTTGTGGCTGATGGAGTGGCAGGATTGGTACCCTATAGTAATGGTAAGGGGTAGTGAACTGGGTGGGGGAATCATAATAGTTAATGCAATAAGAGGATCCAGAGTAGGTATAGGAGGAAGAGAAGAGGGTTAGGCACTGGATCTGAAAAGGCACTGGATAGTAAGTTATAGGGTAGTTTCACAGTAGGTGCTGGTGAGCTTGTATTGTGTATCTACATATCTACATATGGAGGGTTAAACTAGTGTTGATGGAAGCAGCTACATTTTCTTTGAAAATCCTATTGTATAGGTATTTGAAGGCTGAAATAGATATAAAGCTTTTTCAATTTCAATGTCTTCTGCATTGTGTTCCATAAAGTGGATAACACATGGCTAGTGCATATCTACCATGTCAGTGGAATTTAGGCACCTTGAGGGTAATAAGGTTCATGCTTCTTAATGCATAACTATTTGATGTGGCTTATAAAAACAGTCAGAGATATATTTTGGAAGCTGCTGATATTGCTCTGTAGGTCCATAATACTGCATTTCTATCTCTTCTGGCTTGAGGACGTCCATCCCACTGCAGAGTAGAGCAGACAGTGGTGAGTGCCATAGGGTAGGTCTGTGATGAACCTCAAGGCTCTGTGATATAGTGTATCTATCTTGTTCAGACATACAGTAGGGCAGCGACTGTATAAGAAGTCAGCATAATCTAGTACTTAGAGGAAAGTGGCCTGGACCATCTTCTTTTGAATCACTTGTAAGGAAGTGCCTTATTCTGTAGTACAGTCCAAGTCTTTGTCTGAATTTTTTAACAGTTCTTCCAAATGTTCTAGGTAGTCTAACCTATTATCTAACCATACCCCCAGGTATTTGAATTTTGTGACATAGTCTAGGTTTTCACCAAGGGCAGTGGTTAATTTCGGAAGGTTAAGAGGGATACTGTATCCTGACTGCACCTGAGGGGAAAAACATAGCCTTGGTTTTCTTTGCATTCAATAATAGTTTCTTTCCAGCAGTTGATATTGCAGCAGGTCAATTCTGTTTGTAGATCTTTGCAGGCTGTAATAGGTGAAGAGTGACTGACATACAGTACTGTATCATCAGCAAACAGGTGTATAGTGGCTTTGGAAAGTTTTAAGTCAATGTTGTTGATATAAATTGCAAATAGGATAGGGCCAAGGATCGATCCTTGTGGTACTCCTCTTTGAAGTGGTCTGAGTGAGGATATATCACCTTGGCCTTCACCTGCTGAGTTCTTCCTGAAAGATAATCATGAAACCATCTAATGGAATTGGTGTCAAGCCCAACTGACCTCAGTGATGAGAGGAGCAGGTCGTGGTCAACCGTGTCAAAGGCCTTACTTAGGTCTAAGAAAACAGCACTAACACAATTTTTTTATCAATTCAAGTTGCCAGTCATTGGTGACTTTTGCAAGAGCTGTGATGGTACTGTGATTTGTTCTGAAACCAGATTGTGCTGGATTTAGAAGATTGTTAGCTTCTAGGTACTCCCTTAACTGAGTGCTCACAATTTTTCGGTAGTTTGGATAGTACTGCGAGAATAGAGATTGGTCTGTAGTTATTGAGGTCTGTGGGATCCCAGTTTCAATAGTGGAATAACTTGGCGGTTTTCCAGATTGACGGGATACCTCCTGACTGTAATGAGAGATTGAACAGATGTGTCACGGTACTGTTATAACATGTAAGGCAATTTTTATGAAGTAGGGGTCAAGGAGTCAGCACCTGCACTTTTTTGTATCCAACTGTAATATTAGTTCTTCAACTTGTTTCAGTGTGGTTGGTGTGAAGGAGAAAGTGGAATCAGTCACTTTTACATCAGAGTTCTTAATCCCTAGTTGCAATCTCAGAAGGTTGGCAGGAGAGGAGTCAAATGCTAGCCCAGCAGTAGTAAAGTGATTATTAAAAGCTTCCAGTACTTCTATTCTGTCAATGATGGTTCTATTTCCACTATGTACCTTTTTGGGAGTAGGTTGCTTGTGACATTGCCAGTTATATCTTTTATGGTATTCCAAAATTTGGCAGGGTTATGGTATGATGAATCTAGTTCAGCCATATAGTATGCAGCCTTTGTGTCTCGCACTTTCTTGGTGCAGAGATTCCTAGCTTTTCTGAACTGCTCCCAGTCAGTGTCTAACTTGGTTTTCGAGCCTTCTTCCAAAGTTTGTCCCTGTTGAGCAGGTTGGATTTAAGATCTGAATTGAACCAACGACAATATTTATTTTGATACGAAGTTTAGCAACTGGTGCAAGGGTGTTTAGAGCACTTGTAATAATATCATTTAAAATACCATGTGCAATCTCCGTAGTGGTCGCTAAATAGAACTCTTGCCATCTTATGGAGTGTTTGATATCATCCAGGTATGCATTGATGTTGAATTTCTTTTGATCTCCTCAGCATGAATTTTGTCGGGCAAAGGCTTACATGCAGTTCTAACTGCTGCAATAGTACAATGATCACTGATGTCATTGAACAGTACTCCAATATGTGAGAAGAGGTGAGGTTTACTCACTAGTAATACGATCCAGTAGTGTATTGTTTTAGGGTTCTTTTGTTTATTCTAGTAGGTTCCTTTATAAGTTGTGTAAGCCCATGCATATCACAGAATGATGATAGTGGTGCTGCTGTCTTAGAAAGCCAGTTTAGATTAAGGTCACCTATGATTATGGTTTCTTCATTTCCTGCTGAGATCAAATCCCAAATGGGATAGAATTTTCAGGCCAGCTGAGGGAGGCCTGTAGCAGCCGATCAATTGTGGCGAGATAGTGTTGGAGAGATCTATTCTGAGGATAGGCACTCGAATTCTTTTTCATGGAGGGACGAGTCAAGACAAGTTGTAGGTAGGTTGGCCTTTACATAGATTACTACCCCACCTCCTCTTGAATGCCTATCAGCTCTGAATGTTTGATAGTCAAGTAAGTTAATGTCTCTGTCAGCTGTATCGGGCTAAGCCATGACTCAGATACCACCAAAATGTTAGGTAGTGTATGGCTAACCCAGGCTTGGAGCAATGTGATTTTTTTAGTAGGCTACATACATTAATATGTAGAAAGCTTAGCCCTTTAATCTTTACTAGTTCTGAAGGTGCAGAGATATTCATAGGTGGCCCAGGGTTAAGTTCCACGTTCCCAGAACAAATTAGTACAAGCAGTAGTATTTTCATGGTTGCTGCCAGGGATAGGGTATAGAATCTAGTAGATGCATTTTTATTGAGTGTTTTTATTTTGTTGGGATCTTAATGCCATCCGCCTCAGTCTTTCGGCCTCTTATAATAGAAAAGATTAATACTTTGACTGGAATAAGTGTGGACTGTATATCTGAATGCAGTTGATAATAGTCACCAAACAGCTGTACAGCTGAAAGTGTCCCTCCATAGTAGCTGTTAGTGTGTCAGATCGTATTAGTGGGATGTCATAGTAACATATCCAGTCTCCTGCTATATGACTGCAGCAGGAGGAGAACGTACGTATCAATATGTATTGTATTATTTGGATGTCTGCTTCTTTTACTGGATTCCAGTATTATAAGTAATACAACAAGGCACAAGGGAAAGTTCCCCATTATGAGGTGACCAGATAATCTATCTTGCAAATTACACGGAGTAACTGATTGTTCCTTTGGCAGTGTTGCTATGTGAATGCACAGACTAAATGTCAGCACTACAGATCCACTATCTGCGATCAACAATGGATGTGTGTCATGCTATAGGTCGACAATTTGTAGCAGGCGTGGCTTAGATTTTTTTGGGAAAGTGACTACTTAAGAAAGACCACAAGAGGGGAAGGGCGGTGGGCATAAAAGTTGCTGCTTTGCCGTACTTTTAGTTGCAGGGTCTCTCCGGCTCTATGGAGCTTGGCGCCGCTGGAGGTGCTTCCTCGCCTCGCTGGGCGCTCTGTCCTCGGCGCCAGTGAGGGCGCGGCGAGGTCTTCCTCTGGGAGACAACAGAGAGCACAGCTGAATTTAAATCTTTTCAGCTCTGCCTTTGTCAGAGCAGCAGGGGGGCCAGTGAAATTAGCAGGTGAAAGGCCAGGAGGGGGCTAAGGCGCAGGCGTCTGGCTACCAGCAATCTGGGCACAGGAAGACTGTAATCACTTCGTCCCACTTCACACCTATCACAGTTTTCCCCACCCCACAATTACAGTGCTTAGCTCTTTTGATAAATTCTACACAATCAATACCAACAACATTTCCGAACAAAAAGCAAAATAAGTCTTTTAGCAGTAGGAAGCCAGGAACAACGAGGGACCAATCGGAACAAAGCCTCAGAAGCGTCGCTTTCGATTGGTTGCGGCTTTGCCTGCACTTAGTTGCAGGGTCTCTCCAGCTCTATGGAGCTCGGCGCCGCTGGAGGTGCCGCCCGCCCGCTGGCGGCATCTGTCCTCGGCGCCAGTGAGGGCGCTCAGCGAGGGTCTTCCTCTGGGAGACAACAGAGAGCACAGCTGAATTTAAATCTTTTCGGCTCTGACAAAGGCAGAGCAGCAGGAGGCCAGTGAAATTAGCAGGTGAAAGGCCAGGAGGGGCTAAGGTGCAGGCGTCTGGCTACCAGCAATCTGGCACAGGAAGACTGTAATCACTTCGTCCACTTCACACTATCACAGTTTTCCCACCCCACAATTACAGTGCTCAGCTCTTTTGATAAATTCTACACAATCAATACCCCAACAACATTTCTGAACAAAAAGCAAAATAAGTCTTTTAGCAGTAGGAAGCCAGGAACAGAGGGACCAATCGGAACAAAGCCTCAGAAGGCGCGCTTTCCGATTGGTTGCGGCTTTGCCGTGCCTTAGTTGCAGGGTCTCTCCAGCTCTATGGAGCTCGGCGCGGCTGGAGGTGCCGCCCGCCCGCTGGCGTGCATCTGTCCTCGGCGCCAGTGAGGGCGCTAGCGAGGGTCTTCCTCTGGGAGACAACAGAGAGCACAGCTGAATTTAAGTCTTTTCGCTCTGACAAAGGCAGAGCAGCAGGGGGCCAGTGAAATTAGCAGGTGAAAGGCCAGGAGGGGCTAAGGTGCGAAGCATCTGGCTACCAGCAATCTGGGCACAGGAAGACTGTAATCACTTCGTCCCACTTCACACCTATCACAGTTTCCCCACCCCACAATTACAGTGCTCAGCTCTTTTTGATAAATTCTACACAATCAATACCCCAACAACATTTCTGAACAAAAAGCAAAATAAGTCTTTTAGCAGTAGGAAGCCAGGAACAACGAGGACCAATCAGAACAAAGCCTCAGAAGGCGCTCGCTTTCCGATTGGTTGCGGCTTTGCCGTACCTTAGTTGCAGGGTCTCTCAGAATCCTCCTCCTTGATTTCTTCTCAACCTGAGTATGTGACTGACACTGATACTCCCTGGTTCCTAAGAAAGGCAGAGTTAAGAAGAAGAAAAAGTCAAAGCGCCTACTGCTAAAACTACGATAGCTGTGGTATCTGAAGTCCCGTTGCTTCTGATATTTGACCATGGAGTGGTGCATATCTGTGGGATCCCCAAACATTAGTAGTATTAAAAATTGGAAAAAGAATAACCACTTTTCTATCCTTGCAGGTCATCGACTGGATGTTTGGCTGGTGCAGGATACTCACCTGTATACCAACCAGGAAACCTACCAGGCATCTAAAGATTGGTTGTGGGGTTCTTCTTTTTGTCCTTGGGTTAGGATCCATGTTCAGGGGTGGGATTTCTAATCTTGAATCCTGATTTTCATGTTTCTCACATTATTGATTTGGTTCCTGGGAGGGCATGTATTTTAGATGCTAGACTTGGGATATGCATTTTATTAATGTTTATAATTTTCAGACTAAGTTTCAGAGGATTGCTTTACTACAGAAAATACAGCCTCATTTATATACCACCAGATCTGTGTTTTTGAGGAGACTTTAATTGTATCCTCTCTTTTCAGATAAGACTGGCAGGACACAAAGCTATACTCTGATTCTAACTTTTTGAACAAAATGTATATGCAAGCTAGGCTTAAAGATTGTGCAGCAGGTTTTTCAGGATACCAGAGCATACATATTCTAGAGGTCATTTGTCAACACAAATTGACTTCTGGTTTGCCTCTCATTGGGTCGATGCACGGTCTTTTCAGTTTTCCTGGTTGGAAACTTCTGACCTTGGATTAATTACAACAGTTATGGGGCATCCTTTAAATAAACCTGGCCCTAATCCTGTTTGGAGGATGAATTCCACCTTATTATCAGATAAGGCTGCCTGGGCTACCATTAAGGAGGAATTGGTTGCCAGATTTTCTGTTTATGAATTATATGATAATTCCCTGTTTGGTGGCAGGATACCAAACGAAACTTGAAAACTTTACGTGGTTCTTTGTCCAAAACACCCACAAATAATAGATATCTTACTTATTTGTATTTCTAGATACGCCTCAGTGGCTTTTATCTCAGTCGGTTGAAACTGGGAAAGTCCTTGCTGAGGACATTCAAGCTGTTAAGGTGGAAATGTGCCAGTTTCAATATGATAGGGCCCATTCTCTCATATTGGAACAAAATTTGGTACAAAGGTAAATCACAGACTGTGAATCCTTATGATTGTTGTGCTATATGGGTGGAGTCTAAGTATATGGAAGCATTAAAAACTGATCCTGGTATGCTTGTGGACACGGGAGGGAATTGAAGGCATTGTTACTGACTTTGTGGAAACTTCCTATAGCGATAATTCTCTCCCTTTGGCTGGTACTGCTGACTTTCTAAGTCAATTGGATGTGCCTGAATTATTAGAGGCTGATAAGCAAGAAATGATTTCACCTATATCTCAGCAGGAGGGTATAACAGTGATTGGTACATTACATAATGGGTCTTCTCCTGGTCCTGATGCTATACCTGGAGAATTCTATAAAAAGCAGTAGGCCTTATAAGTACATTTTTGGTTCTCATTTTAATGATGTTTCATCTGGTACTGTTGCATTTCCTACAGCACCTGCTGACAGTCTTTGATTTTTTTTTAAAAAGGAGACAAAGTTGACCTTCAAAACTGGTGTCCTATTAGTTTTCTGAATGTAGATTGGAAAATTTTGTGTAACCATCTATCTTGGGTGGCTCAGGATATTATCTCCTTGGGCTATTCCCCAGAGGGTATGGAGATGTGGCTAGCTGCTACATGAGGTTTTTGATGGGTCTGGGTCCTCAGGGTATCTGATTTCGCTAGATCAGGCTAAGGCCTTTGATGAAGTGCCTCATATCTTTCTGTTCCAGGTGCTAGAATATTATGGTATCTCTTGTTTTTGTTAATTGGTTATGGATTATTTATCAATATGCCTCTTCTCGGACCCTGGTGAATGGTAAATTGAGGAGGTCAGTTTTGATTCGGAGAGGAGTTTGTCAAGGGTGCCCATTGAGCCTGCTTTTCTATATTTTTCTTTGGACCCTTTATTGAGGAAGTTGAATGTTGTACAGGATATTTCGTCTATGGTGGGAAGAGGGTAGTTCATTTCTGGTTGCCTTTGCATACGCTGATGACACCACCATTTTAGTTCCTGGTCCAGTCTCAGGTGTTCATGCTATGAGGGTAGTGGATTCTTTTTCTGTGATCTCTGGTTCTAGAATTAATAGACAAAGAGTAAGGTTTTGGGTATTTGTGTTCCTGGTGTTGTTCAGCATGAGGTCAGAGGTGTCCCTATATCTGATCCTCCTATTAAAATTATGGGGTTTTGTTTTGGTGCCCCTGATTCTGCTTTTTGAACTGGGACCTTGCCTTATCTCAGGCAGCTGAAAAGGTGGATAGATGGAAGGGTTAACCCATGACAAAAAGAAAAGAGTTTATGTCCCAGATATTCAAACAGCGCCAGGCTGTGGCGCAAGCTTGGCGCAGCTCAACTTGGCTGTCCAGGGATGTGGCCTGGGTGATATTCAAAGGAGCTATGCCATGGCCCAGCAGCTTTGAATATCGCACCTGGCCACCCCCACTGTGCATGGCACAGCGGCACTGCATGCAAGTGGCCAGATTGAGTATGGAGATGCGCTAGTGCAAGTGCCATTGCGCCATTTACAGCACCGTGAAATTCAAAAGGTGACATGCAAATGGGGCCATAATTTATGCAAGGTGCACATGGGGCCATTTGCATGTCATTATGGCCCCATTTGCATCCCATTGTGACGTAGTTAACCGATCTCATCTACTTGTGCCTGGCACCCTGCCAGGCAGCAGCCATCGGGGACCGATGCACCGATCGCGGGCATTTGTTTCAAAATAAAGTCCGTCCTATAACCCTGGTGGTCCAGTGGACCACTCTCTGCCCAATTGAGGGCATCTGTCACTATATACATCCTCTTCCAATATCCCTGGTGGTCCAGTGGACGCTATGTGCCGATCACAGGCATCCGTTATAATAACCCTCCCCTGTCCAATATCCCTGGTGGTCCAGTGGACTGAATGCTGCCCAATTGCAGGCATCTGTTTAAATAAAAAAAAAAACAACAGCCAATATCCCTGGTGGTCCAGTGGACGAATGCTGCTGATCGCGGGCATCTGTTTAACAGAAAATGTCCTATTACCCTGGTGGTCTAGGATACCCCTCCCCACCCACCCACTGAGCCCCACCACCCCTCCCCTGGTCAGCCAGCAGGCAGCACCCACCCACCTGCCACCCTGCCACCCACTGACTGACACCTCAGTAGGGCTGCACGCCCATTGACTCATGCTGTGAACCAATGGGTGAGGAGCCCCACTGAGGTGTCATTCGGCAGGCAGCGTGGTGGCAGGCAGGTGGTGCCACCCGCCGGCTGACGGGGAGGGGAGGTGGGGCTCAGTGGGTGAGTGGGGAGGGGGCACCTTAGACCACCAGTGGTAATAGGATGTTTTCTGTTACAGATGCCCGCAATCGGAAGAATTCAGTCCACTTGACCACCAGGGATATTGGACAGGTTTTTTTTTATTATAACGGATGCTCATGATCAGGCACATAGCAGTCCACTGACCACTAGGGATATTGGACGAGGATGTATATAGGACAGATGCCCATGATCGGCAGAGAGCGTCCACTGGACCACCAGGATATAGGACAGGACTTTATTTTTAAACATATGTCCATGATTGGGCATGGGGAGCACCGCCAGGTGCAGCGAACTGGTAGACACCCACTAGGTGGCAGCTGCCGTGTTGCACCCTGCAATGCGGGCAGCTCACCTGTGGGTGGCCATCAGTTGTTCCTTTTTTGGATTAACTTTGTGCTGGCGCAGGTAGGGGTTGCGCATGCATGGCTCTGCATATCCCAGGCTGAATATCGGGCAGTGCAGGTTATGCATGGGCACGCCCCCACCTGTGCCTGCATACATTACTGATGCACTCAGGTGCATCGGGATTTGTGCCTGCACTTTTCCCTTTTGAATATCGCGGCCGGGTTTTCATCAGTGGGTTACGATGGTGCAAACACTGTTGCGCCCATGTGCAACCCTTTGAATATCTGGGCCTATATGTATAAAACTTTTATTTGCCTTTATTCTTAAATGTGAGCAATCTTTACCCTTTGCCAGTAAAGTTGGAAGTAAAATGTACAGTGTGGCCTTTGAATTACTCTGGAAGAGCTGGCTTATAAAAGACACAGTACTTACCAGCCTATTAGTGGGGTGGTCTGAATTTGGTAAACCCTATGCTTTTTCTTTTACCATGTTTCTGTATGCCAATTTTGTGCCCATTTTAATGCAGAAACAACTCCCTAGGTGCCCTGTTCCAGGACTGATGCCAATATTTTAGGAACAAATGGATTACTCAGTCATTGGGTGTGTTTTGAAATATTCCACCTGATTTATCACCTTATCTTTTGCAGGTATGTCAGAAATTAAAACTCTGGTGTATTACCTCTCATGATCTTTTGCACAATACTAGGAAGGCAGAATACCGATCTCTTTTGCATTCTGTTTGTTTTACTAGCCCCTGTCTTGTTTTACCAGTCACAGTGGTCCTTTCTGATGTTCTTCATCAGCTGACAGATCCCAGGATCCTTCCTAAAGTATGGGACTTGGTTTGACTCTGTTGCCATTGCAGATTAAATATTCACGGAAACCATTTTCATAAATGTATACAGGATAGATCTTGTCTGATGGAGGGTTGTGGGTTGGAGGTAGAAACGATGGTACATTTATTTTTCACTGTCTCTATATTATTGGTTTCTGGCCCTTGTTGGCATCCTCTTGGTGTGTACCACAATTGCAGAACATGGATTATAATACTTTGATTTATGGGCAGTATGATATGGAATGTTGGGGTGGTTTTCATGTAGGGACAACTCAGGTTATTTTTGCTCTTATTAAATGGATTACCTGGCAAATCAGATGTAAGTTCGTATACAACAGAAACAGCTATCTTTATTGGGTATGAAACTTAAACTTGAACAGGAAATTCATAGAGTATTTCACAAGGACAGACTTGTTCTTTCTGACTCCTCCTTCCGTTCTTGGTGGAAGGTTGGGGTCTTCTTCCTTTTTATGAACTACTGATTATTTGTTCAGGAAAATTCTTTGCTCCTTTATTTTTGGCCTTCGTTTTCTAGTTTAATAGGGAGGGAATAGGGATTAGATGGCTGTTTCTGGACCTTATGTGCTTTTGTTTTACTTTTGGTGTAATGCACTGCTATATTTTGAGCTATTACTTCTTTCTGTTCTTTTGTATTTTTGTTTCCTTCATGCAGAATTTTGGTACCATGTATGTTTTCTCTTGTTTATCCTAGTGGTTTTAAGTTTTTGCATTATTGTTTTTGTATTTTGTTTGCTTGTTTTACTGTATAATTTTCCTGTTTTGCCTTGCAGTTTTGTCCAATAAAAATTCCTACTCTTTTCGATAAGTGCCATTGGATCTTTAACATCCAAATGAACTACCACCAGAACAGGCAGATGGGGCCTCAGTTTAACATCTCATTTGAAAGACGGCACCTCAGGAGTGCAGCACCCCATCCTCATGCTGCACTGCAGTGTTAGTATTGGATATTAACCCAAGTGCCTGGTGTGGGATAGAACCCACAGCTTTCTGATCTCCTGACCTCAGAGGTGAGTGTGCTACCTGCTGAGCTACTGACACTAAATGGAAGGTCCTGTCCTGGACATACTTTTCCACCCGTGATGTCCCTGAGTTATATCAGATGGTGACAGAATCTGTAAGACATGCCCTTCAACATTCCACATCATCTTACATTCAC
Source organism: Neoceratodus forsteri (assembly GCA_016271365.2). Taxonomy (NCBI): domain Eukaryota; kingdom Metazoa; phylum Chordata; order Ceratodontiformes; family Ceratodontidae; genus Neoceratodus; species Neoceratodus forsteri. The sequence continues at coordinate 845,476,346 of CM028135.1, read as the reverse complement.
TTAAACATGGATATGTGGGCAAGTGACAAAATGGCAGGTAGTTCAATCTGTGTTATTGCTGCACATTGGGTGCAGCTACCTGGGGTTTTCTGTGATGGTGGGATGGGAAAGCACTGTAATAAGTCAGACTGTGGTGGTGGTAGCAACCTTCATGGCATTAGACAGAATGTCATGCTTGCAATGCGAGTGTAGCAGGGTCACATACAGGCAAACCCATGCCAGACTTGCTGCTCACAGATATTTATGAGTGGCTGCACCCCTGTCCCTAAAAGCTGGCTTCATAGCTGGTGATAATATATCAAACCTTATGAAATGTATCAATAATGCTGGTTTTGTGTGGGTTCCTGTATGGCTCACTGTTTAAATCTGGTGGTGCAGGAGTTTCTACAGTACCCTGAAATAAAGAAAATGCTTACTGTTGCACGCTGCATCTGTGCCCACTTTACACTTTGAACACTGACTTCCTGCCTATTTAACTGCCTCCTGAATCATGTGAAGACCTGCAGGGACAGTCAGGCATGTGATCAGTGTCCTGTTTTTAATGAATTTGCCTTATCAAACTGTAACTCAAGTGAACTTGAAGTGGACAACATGAAGTAAGGTGAAGTAAGGTGAATTTCAAGTTTTAATGGACAATTCACGTAGTGTGATGCGAATTCAAAGTGAACCACTTCAGGTTTACTTCACCTGCAAATTAAAACTTTGCTGCATCTCTAGTTCAGAGTTCATAGATAAGCTGATATCATTTGTCAGTTTGGTCAGGGCTGTAGAGGTACTATGGTTTTCTCCAAACTATGTTGGACAGAGACAGGAGCTCTTACTTGGATACAGTATATGGTCATTTAACTCTGATGCAATGATCCTTTCAGGACTTTGGAGAGTGCAGAGTATGGCAATAGGTTGATAGTTGTCTTTGAGTCTGGGATCACCTCCTTTAAATAAAGGTGTAATTTGGGCAAGTTTTGCAGAAAAGGAGAGATTTAGTATTTCTGAGATAGTAAGTGCAGTGGAAGAGGTTATGATTTTCAACATCTATGGTTCAAGACCATCAGATACTATGTTGTTGTCAGGAGCATGTGGCAGATGCCAAGGTCCCAATGCCAGCATCAGCAATTTCTGTTAAAGCAGAGAGGTCCAAGAATTTGAGCTGAAGGCATTTGTCATTGCACCAGGGTTATTTCAGTTTATACCACTGATGAGTATGTTAGACTGGGGAGATTTGGTTTTGTGCCTAGCAGGTTTTTAATGCCATCCCAGATTTTATTTGAGTTTCTAGCAAGAGATGTGTGAAGTCAGTAAACTTCACTCCACAAAATATTTTTATGGAGTTTAATGGTTCTGCAAATTTTCTGCTCTGCATGGCGAATTCAAAACTCTGCAGCTTAGCTATGATTTTGCACAACTGCAAAATTGTGACTTCATGGAGTACTGTGAGGCATTTATATAGAGGCACCACTCTGCAAAGTGTTAACTTTACCAGCTAGTTAGCTCTCAATGCAAAATTCACACTGCATTATGGGGTAGGATGTCATATATTGCTCCATGGATGTCACATGTTGCTGAAGAGCCTATAGGAAGCTAAGTAGGTCATGTCTTAGTGCACTAGACAGACTCTCTGAGAGCACATTGTGTGAATCTGACTGAGCTTTACAAACCTTTTAAAACATCAGCAAAACTTCCATTTTGTATTCCTGCTCACACCTAAAGTGTTTGGGAGTGCCTTGTGCATACACATTACTGTTTTTTGCTTATTCAGTCATTAAGTAGATAGTTTAAAGTAGTTGTTTCTGTTTATGCATTGAAGTGGAATGTTGTGTGGGGAGTGTAGCAGCAGTTAAGAAGGCTAGGATACTGAACAAATATTTCTACCAGTATTTACAAAGGAAGAGGAGGGGAGGTACCTAAACCAAACAAGAGAAACACTCTGAAGATAAGGTTGATACCAGTCCATTTACAGAAGAAAGGGTTCTGAAAGAACTAATAAAATTGAAGGTAGACAAAGCAATGGGGCCTTGATGGGATTCACCCAAGAATTCTAAAAGAACTAAGGGTAGAACTAATGACACCGCTGACTACTCTCTTTAACAAATCATGGGGGATGGGGTGGTACCTGAGGACTGGAGGAGGGCAGATGTGATTCTCTTCACAAATGTGGGAGCAGGACAAAGGCAGAAAACTATAGACCAGCTAGTTTGACTCAGTGGTAGGGAAAATGATGGAATCACTTCAGAAGGAAAAGAATTGTTGAGTACCTAGAGGCCAGTGGGGCAGAGGACCCAAGACAGCATGGATTCATGATGGGAAGGGCATGTCAGATGAATCTAATAGATTTCTTTGACTGGGTAACCAACGTAGTAGACCAGGGAGGGGCTGTGGACATGGCCTACCTAGATTTTAGCGAGGTATTTGATACAGTCCCATACAAAGATTAATACAAGTTAGCCAGCTTGAGTGGGCTCCAAGGTGGTAGCCTGGATAAATAATTGGCTAGACAACAGGATGTAAAGGGTAGTAAATGGAGTACACAGTGAAGAAAGGAAGGTTACTAGCGGGCACCGAGGGTTCAGTACTGGACGGGTCCTTTTAATGTCTTTATAAGTGACATTGCAGAGGAACGGAAGGAAAAGATGTCTCTTTGCAGATGACACAAAGATCTGCAACAGGTTGATACACAAGATGGAGTGGAAAGGATGAGAAGGGACTTGGCAAGGTTGGAGGAATGGTCAAATGTATGGCAGCTCAGATTCAATGCAAAGAAGTGCAAAGTAATGCACATGGGAAACAAAAACCAGGGGAAGAGTACACAATGGGAGGTGAGATACTGACAACAGTAAAAATGGAAAGGGACCTGGGGGTAATTATATCAGATGACCTAAAGGTTGGCAAGCAATTGAGAAGGCAGTAAGAAGGCTGGGGGATACTGGGATGCATAGGAAGAGGCATCAATAGTAGAAAACAGGAAGTTGTTATCCCTCTGTACAGACAGTTGGTGAGACCCCATCTGGAGTACTGTGTGCAGTTCTGGAGACCCCATCTCTGCAAAGACATAGACAGAGTGGAGGCTGTCCAGAGGAGGGCAACCAAATGGTGCAGGGTCTGCGCCAGAAGACATATGAAGAAAGACTAAAGGAACTTAATATGTATACCCTTGAGGAAAGAAGGAGAGAGGGACATGATAGAAACTTTCAAGTACCTCAAGGAATCACAAAGTCAAGAGGGCAGCATCTTTCAGAAAAGAGATGTGCAAACAAGGGGCACAATTTGAAGATTGAGGGGGATGGCTCAGAGGTAACATGAGGAAGTATTTTTCATGGAGAGGTTGTGGATGATGGAACAGCCTCCCTGAGGAGGCCATGGAGTCAAGAACAGTGGGGAATTCAAGAATGCATGGAACAGACATAAGGCAGTCCTAGTGGGGGTAGGAGGAAGTAAACTGTTGGTTAACTAAGATCTGCAGCTTATCTGTTAAGTAGGAAAATGGGCAGACTAGTTGGGCCAAGCGGTCCTTATCGTCCGTCTAATTCTATGTTTCTATGTTTCATGAAAGACCTGCTTTTTCCCTTTTGTTTGTTTGTTAAGCAGTTCATTTCTGTTAGATTTTGTTTCTGTTGGTCTTAACAGATTTCCCCTGCTGAAATAAATTCCTGTGTTGAGTGTATCAATACTGAATAAGGATTCTGTTGTTTGGGCAGATTTCCCACTGCTGAAATAAATCCCTGCACTGTGAGTGTATAAATACTGAATGAGGATTCTGTTGAGCTTGACAGATTTCCACATGTATGAACAAATCACTGCTCTGTTGGCATATACTGTAAGTATTGATCAAGGATTCTGTTGATCTTGGTAAATTTTCCTCTGCTGAGATAAATCCTCTGTTGTGGGTGTATAAATACTGATTGAGGGTTCTGTTGCTCTGGGCAGATTTTCCTCTGCTGAAATAAACTCCTGTGCTGTGGGTGTATAAATATTGATTGAGAGTTATGTTGCTCTTGGCAGATTTCCCTGCTGGAATAAATCCCTGTGCTCTTGGCATTTAAATACTGATTGAGGGTTCTGTTGTTCTTGACAGATTTCCCTGCTGAAATAAATCCCTGTGCTGTAGGTGTATAAATATTGATACAGGATTCTGTTGATCTTGGCAGATTTCCAACTGTCAAAATAAATCCCTATGCTGTGGGTATGTAAGTATTGATTGAGGGTTCTGTTGCTCTTGGTAGATTTCTGCATGTAGAAACAAATCATTGAACTTTGGGCATATAAATATTAATTCAATGTTTGTGGAATAAATGGTTATGCTTCTGCAACTCTGTTGTGGTTGTAATCTAGTCCTATTTTAGACACGTTAAGCTTGATAGCTGGTTGAAAGGGCGCCCCCACAAGGAAGTGGAGAACTGGTGAAAAGGAGAAGGTAGGGTGGATGTTTTCCAAACACTAGAACAGTGGTTGCTGGGAGAGGCTGGGTTAAATACTGTGTGTGGAGGAGTTTATTTCTCCACAATGAACCTCAGGCTATTCCCTCCCATTGAGGGTTCTGTTGCTCTTGGCAAATTTTCCATGTAGAAACAAACCTCTGCACTGTGGGTATATAAACATTGATTGAGGATTGAGAGAACTTTGTTACTATGCTACTTATTGTAACCTTAAAATGGCCAGGAAGCAGGAAAATACCTGGAATTTATAGTGAGCGAATTGATAGAAATACCTGTTGCAAATTCAGGGCAGGCATTGTAAAAATATGTTTTTAGATGATACATTAAACTGAGGTCCCATCTGCCTGTTCAAGTGGTAGTTCAAGTGATTGTTAAAGATCCCAGGGTACTTTTTGAAAACAGTAGGAATTTTTATTATAACAATTACAAAAACAATATGTATAAATCATTAGGTTCAATCCCAAAGACTTACAAAACAGTATTAAATCACACAGTACAAAATGTATATAAATCATAAACTAAATTAAATAAGTATTGCAATCATACATTTTATATCTGACTAATTTCTTTTAATCATAACTATGTGATCTATGTGTCCCTGTATAACTATTTACATTTAATAAATATAGAAAACCTTTTCACCATCTCAGTACTTTCAAAGGGAAAACATTAATATATCTTTCTGAAATACTGACCACACAGCCTGGCATACTAAAATTGCAAAAGTTTCAAAGACTTTTGTTTTTGATACAAAACCACTGGCTCCTAGTTTGCCAACAAATAAAATTTTAAGATACAAAAGAAAATTGCAAAAGTAACCTTCTGAAATTTGTGTAAATATAATGGGTATATTCTTCAAACAAAACTATCATAAATGCAGTTAACCAAGGCATCTTCCATTTATTTCCTATGTATTTCCATAATGCTGCTGAAAAGGAACAATCAAACAAGAAGTGTTGCATTGTTTCTTCTGTCACAACACATGTGAGATATGGATAATTCCTATCCTCCAGAACGTTATGTTTCCAATTACTCCTTACATTCAAGCGAGTGTACATGGTTAACCATAATATTTCCAACATATGAGAGGAATCCTGGCATTTTCAATTAAACAAGAACTGACACATTTTTTTCAGGGGACAATTTTTAAATACTGGGGTATCAGGATATATTGAAGACAGAGTAACACTATACAATTGTTTAGCAGTATTGTTTTAATAATACTATCTTGTAATTTCCATTTATTTAATTTCTGGCTGCTGGTTTGAAAAAAAACAGGTAACTTAAGCTTACTATGAGGTTTTAGGATCTGGGTTCCAGAGTAAAAAATAGTAACCTATAGTCTTTATACCCATTTACTATCTAAATGCTCTGAAGGACATAAACCTAATTTTATCGTTTGAAAAAAAATAGAATGAAGGAGAATAATGGATCCACCATCCCTAATGCCCCTTTTCCTTAGGGAGATAGGTAAAACATATTTTAACCAGATTAAGTCTTGAACCCCAAAGCATTTGAGAAAAACAATTATACAATCTAGTCTCAAACACTAGTGGAGGTGGAAATATCTTTGCTATATATAGAAAACTAGGTATTATAAACTGTTTAATTATTTGGATCCTTTTAAGTTTGGACAATTTCTATGTCTTCCACCTTTGGACTTTTATTTCTGTTTGATGTAATGCTGCTTCCCAGTTTTGGGATGGTAAATTCATTGGGCCTATAGACTACTCCTAAGATTTTTAGGGGTTCTGATGTAACTGTAATTCCTCCTATAGTATCTTTTGTTGCACCATGTGGACCAATAATTAATCCTTTAGTTTTATTCAGATTTAATTTGGCATTCGAGACTGCAGTGAATATTTTCAATTCCTGCAGAAACAAGTCTAATTGATGAAGCTTTGTGAAAAGTAGACAAATATCATCAGCATAAGCTGTGATACATAACTCATCTGATTAAGATCCATATGATATGCCTTGCCATAAATAAAAATCATTTATTTTTAATTAATGGATCAAGGAGAATTGGTACAGCAGGGGCTTAGAGGACATCCCTGTCACTCCTGTAGTAACTCTGACACTTTGGGTGACCTGATTCAAAATTATGGGATTTACAGATGATGATGAATAGAGTAATTGTACCCAAATAATACATTCCTTTGGAACTCTATATTGTTCTAAAGTAAAAAAAAAAAAAAGGCGATAAACCCTGTCAAAGGCTTTTTCTAATCAACCAATACAGTATAATGGTTTAGGTATTTTCTTCAGAGACTTCAATTATGTCTCTTATTATCATTAGTGCATGGTGGATCTTTCTGCCAGGTATACCACAAAATTGTACCGGGAGATTACCAACTGTGCTAATCATTTAAGTCTATTATTGAGGACTTGTGAAAGAATCGAAAGTCAGAATTCAAAATGGAGATTGGTCTCCAGTTCTTAATCACCTTGTATCCCCAGTTTTGCACAGATACACTATTAAGCCTTCTGTAAAGAATGGAGGAATGCTTTTTGTGAAAGAAAGAAATTAAAGACTACTTCTAAACAGTTACTTAATTCTTTAGCATGTTTTATAAAATTCATATGGGATTCTGCCCTAGGGATGCCTCTAACATTAAGTTTTAACCACCATTAGAACATCTGCAGCCACAACAGGCTCATCCATAGAGTCTGACACATCAGTAAAATGAGGTCCAGTATGTATAGATTGAAAATATTTCTGAAAATCTTGAACCTTAGGAGAATGAGAGGACATTTGCTGTGACTGAAAATGTGACAGTACTATTCTTGATATCCCTGAAATAGAGGTGACAATATTACTGTCCTCATCAAATAGCTCATCCATTGTAGTTTTTGCTTTTCTGGATTTTAATGGTTCATAGGGACCACCCGGGGATTTCTGCATACCATATTGTAGCGTAACACATACCATCAAGGCCCAGTCATATGGGTAAACTTTCATTTCTGACTTTACTTTTTCTATTTGGGCTGAACAATCGTATTGAGATCTATAAGCTATTGTATATAAATATTGCAGATGCTGTCTGAGCTTTAAACATGTAAAAATGTATTCATCTCAGTTATTTTCCCATACTTTTGAAACCATTTTCTTATCTCCATTTTGGTATCTCCCCACCACTCTCCCATATCCTGATATAAAATGCTAACCAATGTTCTTACCCATAATAACTGACATATTTGTTTCTGGATGGTGGGATCCTGTAAAGTAGCTACATTCATTTTCCATCTACTGTGAGAAGGTTTCATTTGTTTATTTTCCTGGAAACATATTTTGCAAAAACAGTGATCTGAAAATTCTATGGGTTACAACGTCATCCGGGGAATAGGAAGAGAATTTGAAGTAAAAAAATCTATAGTGGAAAATACTTTCCCTAGAATAGATAAATCATAAGCTCATTTTGAGGTAGATTTACATTCTCTTAATTCTGCTGTTTCAGTACAGCATTTAAATGCATTTTAATCACAGTATATCTTTTTCCCAGCTGCTGTGGCAGGGTATTTAAGTTCACAATTGAAGTCACCTCCCAAAATTATGAATTTTAATGTAACTAAATCAGGTTGTGGAGTGTGGAACATTTCTACCCTATCAGCTTTTGATTGTGCTCTTATATATGTTAATAAGGTGATATTCCATGGTTCCCATGAAGCCATCTATAATTAATAACCTACCTGGTATTACATCTATTAGTTTGGTTAAGGAGGATAAAAAGGAGGAAAACACTATACCTAGACCATCCGCCCTATCCGAGCAGACATGACCAAAAGAGGACCACTAGTTCATTCTGCTGCAAAAGTTCTCTCTCAGTCAATGGTATACACCCAGGTTTTCTGGAAAAACAAAATGTGAGTTTGGAAGTGTGGACATGTTGAAAGACAGTATGCTGTTTATTAGGGTTTAACATGCTGTGAACATTCACACAGCCCACTTTGAAAACCTGCATTTCAAGCCAAGAGTTGAGTTATTGTATTTCTTTTATTTTTCTTGGTTTTATAACCCTTGGAATCTTCTATTTTTCTGGGTCTCCTGTATCAGGTGTTGGGGTAATGATCCCTCCTGGCCATTACCCACATCCCCCATTTAGCAAGAACTGAGAAAGAATTTTCATTTCTAATGATTTGCTGGTTTTGGAAGGATTTGTTCTCCTAGTAGACCTTCGAAGAGTTTGTGAAGGAACACTGTCCAAGACAAGTGCTGAGGTTGATTTGTCATTCTCTTGCCTAGCAATGTCACAAACTGGCTGTAAAGTAGTAGGGAACGTTAAGTCCTGTTTTGGACCTGTATTTATTTTTCATAGTCTTGTAATACCACAGTAACCTGTGGGGGGGGTATTGAGGCTTCTCGTTGTTTTTGAGGGGTGGTGCAGCATCTTGGGCTTGCTGTATCAAAGGATCAGAACTTATAACTGAGGCCTTGTTTTCACTGCCCATGGACATTCTGAGAATACATGGCCTTCTTCTTCACATAGTTCACACTTTGTGTGATTTGCACACTGAAACGTAACCTATCCTACCTCTCCTCAATTGTTGCATCTAGGAACATCACAGATACTGGAAGAATGCATTCTGGAACTGCATTTATAACATGACCTAAGCTGTCCTGTGTGGAAGCGTACCCTCTATCCCGACCCAACAAGAAGAAATTGGATATATGTCTACACATGTATTATTTTGCCATAGTTTCACCTTGTATTTCCATCCCCTGTCCAGAATAACTCGCTATCCAGTATAGCTTCAGGTTCACTCAAAATATCACTTTTTGGGATAACCAATAGGTTATATCCTCTGCTTGAACCCCTCATTCCTAAACATCACTGTGACATATTTTATTAAAGATTTTGCTAATGGAATGACCAAGAAGGGTTCACATTGGGGAAAATTTGACCTGATTATGTCTCTCTCAAAACAAGTGTAGATCACATGCTGAATGGAAACTAATATCATAGTTGTACTCCCTGATATATATTGATAAATGCATATACATCCTTAGGGGTAAAATTTTAAAGAGTCTTTTAACAGTACTTTTCCCACATGATATCTGTCTGATTGGGTGTCCATCCCGCCTTTATACCTTATTCGGATGGCATTATGCCGAGGTGCCACATCTTTTAGTGTTTTGAAACAACTCTGATAAGAGAGGTTTGAGTTCAGATCATCCTCCAGCTCAGTCTGATTGGGTTGGTCTTGGTTCCTGAGGGTTCTGGTGAGACACCCTCTTGAGGCAATCCTTATTCTAACACAGGCTCTTTATTTCCCTCTTGGTAAAGAGGAATTTCTGAAGATGGAACAGTCATGGTTTGATTAGCGTGTAAAGGACACTGTCATTTGCTTTGTCAGCTGGAGTGTTAGGTACCAGAATAGTAACCGTTGGACACCATGTAGGAGAGTCCAGAGAAAAATGGCTTTGATTATCCCAGGCTGGGTCAGGTATCCAGCTACCCAACAAGTTGTGTTTCTAGCCTGCTGAATAAAATGCTAATCCTGGGAACCAGTTGTTAACCAAAGGATCTTTGGATTTAAGCCTATGAAAAACTGATGAAATGCCATTAGAAATAGACAAGTTCTTATCTTGCTTTTGATTGAGGCCCTTAACCTAAGGAGCCCCTGTCATATTTTTGACTTCAATGTTCTGTTTAACTAGAGCAAGTGCTTCCTTGTCCTTTGGATATCTATTTTCTCTGAGGTTTTGGAGTGCTTCTAGCAGTAAAAGAATAGACTGTAACATTGTCTTGTTGATTTGGCCCAGTTTGAAATATAATAGGTTCTGATATTAGACTGGGTAGATCTGGCTGCGATTTTTAGGCAAAACTGTTTTAGCATTAGACTGTGCACTAGTTTCAACAGCAACATCTGATTTAAAAGATTTCCACCCTTCTCTCCTACAGGCTTTTGGCACAAATTTTTTAGAAATAGTATCAGTGTCAGCCAGAATTTGAATATCAAAAGTAGGGGAAGAAATTACCTTAGGTACAGATACTGTGTCGGGGTCTGCTGTCGGTGATAAGAAAAAGCTACATCATGCTAAACAGGGCATTGGCTGTCAGCTTGCATGTTGAGTTGTCAACCCATTCTTTGTCAGCCAGCTGTGAAATCCATTTGAAAGGGAAGCTTCTTCTAGGTTAGATTTGTTCCTCTGCCGCTAACATGGCCACAAGTTCTGCTTTCGATAAAGCTAATCCTTCAATTTGCCTATTCTGAGTGTTCAACTGCTGAGATTCAGGAGCATTTTCCTGTGATTTAGTGAGGTCCTCAGTTGAAATAAAAAGCTCTTCTTCCTCTAAGAAATCCAAGTTCATCTCCAAGCATCTTCTATAACATCGACCTCTTGATGATTGAGGATAGGGAGGAGGTAGGCTCCCCTACCTCAGAGACTTCTATCTCCCAGTGATTTAGGCACACTGGCCATTTTGGAATTGCCAGTAATTCCCCTCAGATGAGTAGGGAATTTCCCAGTGTCCTGGCCAGTTTCCCCATTCACAAAAAAATACCACCAACAGCTTAAATAAAATCTGGTTCAGTTTCAGTTGGCATCCATCTCTATCCCCTCCTGGAACAAGGCTGAAAATATGCAAAAAGTCTAGTCCTCCTTTCTGGTCAACAAAATGAAATAAATAAATATCACAGACACAAAGATGTTAATTAGTGTAATGAATAGAAGTGCAAATGTAAACTTGAATGCCAACTGAAGGTCACACATATAATTTTTGAATGCCCTTTTACAAAACACCAGAATGCAATGGTTGTATCCATTAAGAGGTGAGAAATTAACGCTAGTCTTATTATGTTACAATGTTTACAATGTATGCTCTTTGTGATAATATTTACTACCCACATTTCTGCAACAGCTAACTTTGCCAGAATCTATGGGCAAATGGGTATTTATAAAGACTGAATGGTGCAGAGTGCTGGCTGACCTGTCTTTTGCATGGTTTATATATATATATATATATATATATATATATTCTATATTATTAATGTTTTTATATGGGTGTATGTAAATTTGTTTTATACATACTTGAAATAAAATTTATACTGAATTGAATTGAAGATTGATTGAGGATTCTGTTGCTCTTGGCAGATTTCTACCTGCTGAAATAAATCCCTGTGTTGTGGGCTATAAATATTGATTGAGGGTCTGTTGCTCTTGGCAGAGTTCCAGTTTACTAGGCCAGAGGAGCACTGATGATCAATGAGAGGCTAGGGACCACAGACTTTAGTGAGTACGTGGGGACTGGTGCTGCAGATAACTTGCTAGTGAAGATGTGGAGCTTGTTAGAAGGAGTATATCCATAAATCAGTCCAGAGCAACAGACTACAGGCCAGCAGGAGAAGGCCAGCCCAGCTGAATATAGAGGAGGCACTGATACATGAGCCTCGAGAGGCCATGGCAAAACAACACACATTACTGCACATTGTATCCCATCTAGAGAAGACTATTCTACTACCATTCAGGTATGTCAAAATGCCATATATGAGCCCTGGCAGGAGTACACCTTGTGCTATGGACTGTCTGGTGTTAGGAAGTGTTTGACCTTAAAAGCCATGTGGGTCTATTCATGAGAAAGGGTTACTAATGCACCGTAGGATAGAACTCCCCATGAAAAAATGAATGCATATAGCTACCTTGATTATAAAATGTTTTGTTAATAGACAGGCATATCCACTGATAAGCAGGACAATTTCAGATTCCTAGCTGAAATAATTTTTTTGTGGTTGTGTTCTCAGAAAAGCAGCATATTTGTGGTCCAATTATTACATGCTAGATCACTGCATTTTGTCTGTGTTCTGTTATGTATTTGTTGTAGTTGCTGTCAATAAACTTGTATTTAAAATGGTCTTTGTGTCTTATTTGTTAAATATATACGTGTCTCATTTTTATCAATTGCCTGCCATGCTTAATTTGTGGTCAAAATCCCCATGGTGCAGGCAACATGCAGTGTCCTGTTCAGGGACCACAGTTGATATGTCCCCAGATATCCATTTTCTATAATGTTCCACTAAGGCTGGCCTTATGGCACATCAGTAGGATTTCAGTCTTGTGATACCGGTGACCCAGGTTCAGAGACGGACCTGGGTTGTTGCAGGGCTGGCCTGGGAGAAGGATCAGTGTCCCTAGACTGCTGTCCTTCTCTGGGGAGGGGGGCATGTGCATCAAGTGCAGCAGTGGCACCTTGCGGAGGCTGGGTTTGCCAAGCACTGGTGCCTACTTGAATTCAGGGAGGGCCAGATGCTGGTCATCATTGCACGCACTCACCCCTGATTACAGGGGAGAAATTCTGTGCCTTTCCATCTCTGTGAAGCAAAGCCCCAGGCCTCTATTAGCCTCCACAGCCTGCTACCCAACTAGATACTAGAGTTGCGACACTGGTAGAGGGACTGTGTCACAATTCTGCCTCTGGGAGGAAGCCAGGGTGACCAGGTGAGCACCAGCACAACTGGAGGTGGAGTGACCAGAGCAGATATCAATGGCAAGGTGCAACAAAAGCATATTAAATAAAAATAAATGCTCCTTAAATCTCATTCCAGTGTTATCTTGGCTCCTGTGTATCACTAGAAGCAGCGTTGAGACCTGTCCCATGGTCTACTTGTTTCAGGAGCATGACCTTTGACTCTGAGTCAGTTTCATGTCTTACTGACCTGAATGTGTCTGCACCACATGAAGCCCAATACCAGTATTCCCATGATGACTCTTTTTTTATTTAGTTGTTTAACCAGGTATAGCACACTAAGCTGAAAGCTTTTTACAGGAGTGACCTGGGAGCACAAGGAGGTTAAGTGACTTGCTCAGAGTCACACAGTATGCAAGTGGAAGCTGTGGGATTCAAACCCAGGTCTGGTCTGCTGGATGTCACTAGATTTGTAGCTCAGAGTCTTAGACTACTGTGCTATACTGACTCTTGGATGCAGTGTTGTGTCACCGTGGGGTCGGCTGCATTGGGATATATAACCCTGTGCTGGGGTTATTTCTAGCCCTTTCACAGCCACACTGCTTGAGTATTTGTCATCATGTCAATGGTCTCCACCTCATACCTGCACCATGCCAACTTTGTGAGCCCATTTGCTGTGCCACATTAGTTTGCTGCACCACAGAAAGGTAAGTGTTTCTTGCCCTGGGGAGCCCCACAAAATGGCAAAATTAGTGTGGGGATCATTTAATTCAAATTGTTGTTTTCAGCTGACTTTATAGGATTTTATGGCATTTTCCTCTTCTTGTGGTGGTTTGCTCCCTAACTTGTTTGCTGCACCACCCTTTCTTGCTCTGGGAGTCCACATAAACATATCATGTCTACATACATTGGGGATTGTTTGTTGGTTTTGGGAACTTTTAACTAATCCACTTAAGCTGTGCACAAAATATTGAAAAAGGTGGGAAGCTTAATGAATAGTTACTTTGTTTTGCTGATTAATTCACTGAAAATTGGTGGAATTGATATTTATTTCTGCAGTTTAAATAGCAACATTAATGGTTTGGGATGCTGAGACTCCAGTGCTTTAAATGACGTGATGCCCTGGTGATGTCTTGGTGGAATATGGGAGTTCTATGCTGTTAGTGTGCCTTCTTGGTTTTGTAAATAATTGCCTCTAACCTGCTGACAAAACTGCATTGAGACTTACATTTGGGGTGGGGCTCCATGATGGTCTTATTGTGGTCATTTTGGGATTTTAAAGCAAGATGCGATGGACTGCACTACAGGCAAATCTATGGTTAGAGGTACTGTGGTTGGGAGGTGGGGGCCAGATGCTGTGTTAAAATGACACTTTTTCAGATTATTGGTGCTGAATTTTCTGTTTCTGTAAAACGAGTTGGGGTTGGGGGCCAGATAATGCATTTTTCCTGGCCTGCTTAAGGTTCAGCTCCATATTGAGTGCCATGTGTTTTCTTGGTTTGGGGAGAGGGCTGGGTTGGCAGAAGGATGTAGGTCAAGAAGCACACCTGGAAAGATGCATCATCTGGAGCTGGTGTGTTGAAATGATGCTTCATCTGCATTATTCGTGTTGAATTATTTTGAGATTGCTGGCTTTTTTGTTTAAAGAAAGGCCTTCCTGTTTAAAATGAGACCTTCATATCTCTAAGGCACCATGCTAGCTCCCCCTGTTGCTGAACACTGACCCCATATTGCTGCCCATGAGTAACTCAAAATATCTATTCATTGAACACTAGTGCCATCTTCTCCCTCTGGCCAGCCATCCGAGAACCTCCATTGTCTTCACATAAATTTTGTTTGCAAGGAAAGTGTAGGTATGCCTCCATTTTGTTTGCAAGGAAAGTGTGAGCATGCTTCCATTTGTTTGCAAGCAAATGTGGGTGTGCCTCCATTTTGTTTCAAGGAAAGTGTAGTTACGCTTGTTTTATTTGCAGGCAGGTGTGGGTATGCCTCCATTTTGTTTGCAAGCAAGTGCGAGTATGCCTCTATTTTGTTTGCAAGGAAGTGCAGGCATGCCTCCATTTTATTTGCAAGGAAAGTGTGAATGTGTTTCCTTTTGCTTGCAAGGAAGGTGCAGGCATGCCTCGTGCTCTCTACTCTACCCCGTGCGGTTTCACCATGTGTGCTGCTCTACTCTACCTCATACTGTTCTACCCTACCTTGTGCAGAGTCATCACATGTGCTGCTCTACTCTACCTCATGCAGTGTCACCATATGTGCTGCTCTAATCTACCTCATGCTTCTCTACTTGACCTAGTGTGGCATCACCATGTGTGCTCTACTCCTGTGCTGCTCTACTCTACCTCGTGCAGTGTAACCATGTGTGCTGCTCTGCTCTACTCTACCTCATGTGGTGCTACTCTATTTTGTCCTGAGCCCTCCTCATTGTTTTCTGTGAGTGAATTTATTAATATTTTCTGCACTGTTTTTATTATTGCATCATGGATTTTTTTGTTGTCTTGTGTTATAATAGTTTTGGAAGGATGGATCAAAGTGAAACAAGAAGACATCAAATACCATTTGTGTCTGCAGCTAACTTGCTCCATGGGGCTCTGAAAAATTGTTCTGTACTACTCACAGTAAAAGAAAGACATCAGTGGTACTGGAATATCTTAAAAAGACCCATAACTCATCCAGGAGAATAAAGAAAGAAAAAGGATGTGCACAGAAGCACAGAGAGAAAATGACCAAAGAACAACACCTACTTGCTGGGGAGAAAAGTCTATTGCAAATGCAGAAATCTAGGAAATGGAAGAGGACATGACACAGGATACTGTAAACCTGTGTGGCAACCCTTCTGTAACTAAATAAACAACTAAACAAATGGCGGAACAGAAAAGAGAATATTGAGAGAGAAAAAGAGAACAACGCATGATGATGATCTCTCAAAATGCAGAAGAATCAATGAAAAATGATAACAAGGATACCATGAAGTAAAGAAGACACAGGTAACCAATACCATTACCACAGCCACTAACTACACAAACCCAGTGGAAACATAAGTGAGTACACCATCCAAAAACAACAAAAACACAAATGAGAGCACCTTCCATTACCAGTACAACCAAGACATCAGTTGCCTCAGATGAAAGTGCAACACCAGTGATGGACCCAAGGTTAGAAAGTGCAATTAGAACAACTGTGCAAAGAGCACGTGAAGTACTGCCCAGGTCCCTGACCAGGTTTGCTGTGACAATCATAAAGTTATTTCTTTGGCCACACCCAAAAACAGGCTGCCCTCTCAAGGTTTGGATGTCACACAAAACTGGAAAATTAGTGAAGTCCTTCAAGAGAAATTAAATTTGGTTAAACAGCACAACAGGAAGGCAGACAAAGAACTGAAAAATAATTCATCAGTATGTTTCTTGTCCTGAAAAAGTACCTTCTACTGGGATCAGTTGGAGAAGAATGATGAGTTTATTGAAAAGTGCACAGGTTAAGAGGAGCACCAGTCACAAGTTGGGAATATCAGGAGAGATGCAGAAGAAAGTACAAGATATTTTCAATATATCAGCAACACTGCTTCCACACAAGAAGGCATTTTCAAAATGAACCAGAAAAGCCAGATCATTCCTACACAAACCTCTGAAAAGGCTGCACCATGAATTCTGTGAGCAAAACCCAGATGACAAAATTGGACTAACTAAATTCATTATCCTGATAATATTAAACTCACACCGAAGCAACAACTGCACCAGTGTCTATGTGAGTATTGCACCAGTAGACTAAAGCTGATGGCAATAAACTGATTTGCTGAGCAGAAAAGAAGACTGGAGTGCAAAATTTCAAATATTTATGAAGCAGTAGAGCTGACAATGTGTCCAAGAAGGATGGTGAGAAATTCTTTAAAAGTCCTGTATTGAAAAATTTGCAAAAAGTGTACCACTTCTGCTGTTGACAAATCACTGGAAGAACATTTACATACATATGGAACTGAAGAGGTGAAATGGCAACAGTGAGACAGCATGACCATTTCAAGGTCATAAATGGATCAGAAAGTAAACAAACAAGAAAAGTCATGAAGTGAAAAGTTGCCACTTTTCAATGTCTGATTGAAGTCTTGAAGAAGAACCTCCTGTTTTGGGTTGATATCAACACATGGCATCCTGGCAACACCACCAATTCAAATCACTCAAAGATAACCTTCATGAGAGTTAGTATTGATGGTACTAGACTTTGCAGAGAACTACACATGCCAGTACCAGGATAAAATTCAGTCATGCCATTGGCACCACGAGCAAGCACTATTCACCCTGTAGTGACATACTACAGGTGTGAAAGATATTCAGACTTAGTTACAGAGTCACTTGTCTTACACAGAAACATAGAACATAGAATAAGATGTCAGATAAGGACTGCTTGGCCCACTCTAGTCTGCCCATTTCCCTACCTGATGGATAAGCTGCATATTCTAGTTAAAAACAGCTTAATTCTTCCTACCCCCACTAGAATTGCTTTATGTCTGTCACATGCATTCTTGAATTCCACCACTGTTCTTGACTCCACTACCTCCTCAAGAAGGCTGTTCCATGCATCAACAACCCTCTGTAGGAAAAATACTTTTAATATTACTGAGCTGTCCCCTCTATCTTCAAATAGTGCCTTGTTCTTGTACATCTCTTTTTCTGAAAGATGCTACCCTCTTGGACTTTGTTAATTCCTTGAGGTACTTGAAAGTTTCTATCATGTCAACCTCTCCCTCCTTTCCTCAAGGGTATACATATTAAGCTGCTTTAGTCTCTCTTCATATGTCTTCTGCTGCAGACCCTGCACCATGTTGGTTGCCCTCCTCGGAACAGCCCCACTCTGTCTGTGTCTTTGCAAAGATGAGGTCTCCAGAACTGCATGCAGTACTCCAGATGGGGTTTCACCAACCTCGTCACAGAGGGATAACAACTTCTCATTTTCTACTGCTGATGTCCCTCCTTATGTATCCCAGTATCCTCCAGCCCTCCTTACTGCTGTCTCACATTGATCGCCCACCTTAAGTCATCTGATATAATTACTCCAAGGTCCCTTTCAATTTTTGTTGTTGTTAGTATCTCACCCACATTGTGTACTCTTTCCTGGGTTTTGTTTCCTAGATGCATTATCTTGCACTTCTTTGCATTGAATCTGATCTGCATACATTTGACCATTCCTCCAACCTTGCCAAGTCCCTTTTCATCCTTACCACCCCATTTTGTGTATCAATCCTGTTGCAGATCTTTGTGTCATCTGCAAAGAGACACACTTTTCCTTCCAGGTGCTCTCCAATGTCACTTTGAAAACATTAAAGATGACTGGTCCCAGTATTGAACCCTGCAGTACCCCACTAGTTACCCTCCTCTCTTCACTGTGGGCTCCATTTACTATTACAAGGTCATATCTAATGGCCTCAAACATGACCACCATGCAGTTCTGCATTTCATCAATATGTCCAATTCCTACCTCAGAAACATCCATGGCATCAATATTGAGAAACAGGTACACTTTGCTGATGGGTGTAGGGGTTAATACAAATCAAAAGGACCTTTCACAATATAGCATTGGCTCCATCACTACATGGATTTTTAATACAGCGGGCATTTTTGGATCTAGGCATGGAAAGGGACAGTCAGGAGTGAGAGTGCAGTGCTGAAGTGACATGCAAGCCTAGTTATGCAGTCCCATCAGGCTATCAATTCAAATGCTGCACACTTCTTTCAGTACTTGAAGAGAATTTAACAAAGGAGCCTGCCATAAAAGGTTGCACTGTTACCTGCAGATCATTCTTCTGGGTCAGTGGTGGAAAAATTAACAGAAATGCAGGACCAGAACTACAAACAATATCTGGTACATGAAAGGTTCAGAGTGTCCACTGGCAGTAGATGTTCTTGAAGTCTGAGACTACAGCTGTTTCTGTGGGCCATGCAGAAAGGATGATGGTCACTGTGAAAATGCAAGATACATTGATGGATAAAAGAAGAGGATTATTCAGACTGCACCTGGCTATGTGTCTTCAGTGAAGGATAAAGAAATTTCTGGGAATTCTACATTGCCAGTTCTGGGTCTCAAGTGCAATCACTCACACACCCACTCCCTCTAATGATATTTAGACTAATGGGCCCTCTATTGCTGATTTCTGTCTCCAATGCAATCACCAGCACACCCACCCCACTTCTTATATCACACCTTCAGTGATGACCAGTAAGTCTACTGTTGTGAACTAGAGTAATGAACATGCTGCCACTGTAACAGATTCTGCAGCCAACACAACAACTAATACATCATCTAGTGCCAGCTCATCTCCCAGAAGACAAAAGAACTATGACCACATACAGACATGCTAGTTTTATACCATTTATTACTCTAACATATTTTACACTGGACAAGTAACATTATTTGATGAAATAAACAAAATTTGAATGTAATTTTTGCAGAGGAGCAGGGATGGCAATTCAGTAGCCACACCATCCCAACATTGACTTTGTATGGACCAGTACCAGTGCAAAGACAAGGAAAATTTAATATATCACCAGATGACCTGAAACCATCATCAACAAACATGAGAAACTGAAACAACATTGTAATTAACAGAATTTGAAGGAAGAATTGCCTTTTAACATTTCTGAAAGGTCCTGTAAGAGACTGGGCAGGTAGGGGATGGGTGGACAGGTAGGGAAGATATACAACTAGATATGGTGAATAGCAGTAGGTAAGTAAATGGGTGTAAGCATAGGGACACAGGGCATGCTGACAGTGGACAGCCATTTGATGGTCAGAGACTGCTGAAGGTGGACAGGTGTTAGGGGAAGAATTTAAAGAATGTTGGTGGACACAAGGGCTGCTGAAGGTAGACAGAAATGGGGTGGCCAAGATGAGGTTGTCATATGATGGAATCATGTGGAAGGGGTGCTGATTGTAGGAAGATGGGATGATTAGTTGGGGAAGGAGTGAAGTATGGTGGAAGGTATGAAGAAGATGTGCAGGAAGAGGAGAAAAGGGAAGGTGTGAAGGAAGTGGAGAAATGGTTAAGGGGTCAATGAGGTCTGGTCTCATTTGCACAGAGTACTGCTAGGGGTATCGCAGTCTTCTGTCATGAGGATGTGTCCTCAGAGATGACATGTCAATTCAGGCATGTATTGAGCACCAGCTTGAAGAGGCTGGGAGTGAACTCAAAGGAGTTTAACAGAACTTATTTCAAGTTTGAGAGCATCACATGCCAAGGTGGAAGGGCTCATGGATGAGTGAATGCCAGCCCTTGGGCACTGGCAGAGCTTGATTTTGGTTATGTGTGGTGGCACATGATAAACCTATTTTTTTTGGCAGGTGTCAGTGGATGTAGGCCCTTGGGCATTGACAATCATTGGATTTTGAATAGTATGTGATGCAGGAACTGATTTCAATCTGTGTTTTTATTTTTGGCAGGTGTCAGTTAAAAAAAAACTACTTTGGGTGTGAGGCTGTCCATGAAGTTGAATTCCAGGAAACTCCAGGGAGGCAAAAATCAATTTCTTGTACAATGGCACTCTGATGAACTATGAACTGTTCAATAAAACTATGAAGAATGACAGCTGGCTTAAGAATGCAGCAATTAGAACA
This sequence comes from Neoceratodus forsteri, assembly GCA_016271365.2. NCBI lineage: Eukaryota > Metazoa > Chordata > Ceratodontiformes > Ceratodontidae > Neoceratodus > Neoceratodus forsteri. The sequence continues at coordinate 845,455,909 of CM028135.1, read as the reverse complement.
TTTATGGACACTATTGGGAGGGTTGTTGTGGTAAGAAAGGACAGTATCAGGATTAAAGAGACATTGTTGTGTGATGTGCAGTGTGTAACCTAAATTTAGATAGCTTTTAGATTATATCCAGTAGGTGATACACCCAACATTGTAAAGCAGGTATGGGTCAATGGTCTCACTGTCCATGTAGAGAAGATCGCCTTTGGGGTCAGGAAGGAATTTTCCCCATTTTCTCACAGGGATTTTCTAGATTGTTTGCCTTCTCTCGAGAGATCAGATTAGGCAGTAGGCAGGGCTAGTTAATTAACTTACTGTTATGTCTTGGGTGGCATGGAAATCTTGGGTGATGCAGAAGAGTGGAAGGTGCCAGCATCCTTTATGCCCATTTTGTGAATCTGGATGCTTGTGTTTTTGGGTGAAAGTTCCCAGAGATTCTCCTTGCAATGCCCAGGAGATTGAGCTGTGCTTTTGTGGCTGCATGGCTTGTAATGAAAGAATCTGTAGAGCTTGAGGGCACTCTGCATTGGTTTACTCTAGGGCTGTTTTACAGATGGTGACTGCAAACAAATTATGGCCACCGCTTAACTAACTTCGGCCACTGGTTGTGTGGTGGCTATGGTGTTGAACCTCATTCACACATTAACATTAGAAATTGCAGATTAAAACATGGCCCCATAGAAATGATGGAGCACACCCTGTGCTCTACAGACCCACATCACAAGCCATGCAGGTGTAGGGCAAATGGCTTGATGCATTTAAATGAGGACCTCCAGAAATTTAACAGGACTTCTACATTTGGCCATGGCACCCACCTTTTTTAAAAGAATGTACTGGACCCCTAATGAAAAATCCTACTAAGAGCTATAGCTGGAGGCTGGTTACTTCAAGTGGAAGCCTGGAGTTTAGTAGAAATAGAATACAATCAAGACTACCTGGCTGCCCACATCACCTGACTTCTTAATGTTTTTTTTAATCAAATAAATACATGGCTGCAGTCATTCCTCTGCAGTGCTTGGTGTGTCTCTTTTGTTTGGGTGGAACAGGGAGAACAGAGCAATACAGCATAAGGCAATGACAAAATGACAATATTGGAATAGAAGATTTTGGGTGATTGGTAGAATTGCACCTTGGAACACTTCAAAATGCTCATAAACTTAAATATGTTAGTTACACAATGTTTGCTGTAAAACGGTTTTAGTATTATAATGATTAGATGCTGAGAAGTATACTGTTTTGGTGTCCAATGTTGTACACCACACTGTTTGGTGTGATGTCCCCTGTTGCACACGTCACACTGAGTGGCTTTTATCTCAAGTTTCTGTTAGGCAGTTATCTCACTATATGGTTACTTTTTCAACTTTGGGTCAGAGTGTTCAGAAAAGCTTATCAAAATGATTGTATTGTGGGTTTGAAAAAGACCTCTATGCCACACTTTGGTACCCCTTTCTTATGAACAGATCAATGCCCAATTTAGTGTTTACAGATTTGCAAACTGAGGAAACATGAAGGGAGAAGTCAAGTGTGGGGCCAAGTCATACTCCCAGTTATTTGAAACTGCAGACAGACATGACTAGATATCCATTTCTACATGTTGTGAAGAGTTTTGAAGTGGAAGCACAGAGTTTCAGCTTGGAACCAAGGAGCATGGACTTGGTCTTTTAGTGTTTAGGATGAACTTATTTGCTGATAGTCAAAACTGAGTGATTACAAATGCATCAGAAGGATATTTGAATGGAATGAACAGTCTGGGCACTGTAGTATGGGACAATCTGGTTTCTGGAAGATCCATGGTACAATAGTAGCACCAAATAAGTCAAGGAATTTTTATGATTTTAAAAATCCCTATTGAGAATTGTGAAACCTTTATTTAGGATTTTGTTTTGTTTGTTAGTGTGTTCACTGCCACCTGGAGAGGGTTCTGTCTTCTGATAGTGTAGTTGAAAATCTACCAGATGGCACTTAAAGTGCTGTAATAGGAGCTGGCCTATTTCTGTAGGTATCAAAAATTATTTTGAGGATTTTTTCCTAAATTTTGTGAAGAATAAATAGGGAGTCTCACAAACTTGCTTGACAAATTCAGTGCTACTAATGAACAGTGGTCTCCGTGTTGAGAGTCTTGGATAATATCGATAGAGCAAATAATTGCCAACGATACATGGAAGTTATATTGATATAGATTTGACCAAGGACTTCGACACGGTTGACCACCAGTCCATGTTGTATTTATTATCTGACATAGGACTGGTTAAGGAACCTTTAGGTTGGTTCCAGTCCTATCTGGAGTGACCTTTATCAGTTCACTAGGTAAATGATATCAGCACTACTTCCTTAAAGGTAGCAAGGGGTACCCTAGGGCTCTGTACTGCAGCCACTCCTCTTTCTAATTTATCTAAAGAATATAGGAAGACATCTAGAAACTATAAATTATGATTCTTATGCACACAAAACAATTTTGTATTATTCAAATGGCTCAGTTGTGGAGATCCAATCCACCCTTCAATGGAATTTTGACTTTCTCCAGAGATTCTTCCAAGAGTTAAAACTTAAACTGAATAGCTCAAACACTAAAATTATGCTGTTTGGCACATCAGCCAAACTAAAATGAGATGTTAAGTTAGACTAAATTGATTTTTCAGGTTGTCTCTGAAGATGGCAAAATCCTATAAATATTTAGCATTTTGGCTGGATCCATTGGGAACAGGAAACATGCATGTGGATCATCTCATAGGATGGATAGAGAAAAGGGTGGGCTGCTTTATTCAGAAATCAAAATTGTTTGGAAAAGGAAACCATGCAATATGTTATTCAGGTACTAGTGCTGCCACTGTTAGATTATGAAGATGTAGTGTATTCTGGGGCATCACAGGATAGATTATCCAAACTAGATGTTTTGTATAATAAGCTCACCAGATTAATTTTAAAGTATCCAACATCTGTACTTCATAGTGATTTATATAAAATGTTGAATTGGACATCATTGTCTATAAGAAGAGATATACATATTAGCCTTTTGCATACAAGGCGGGGTTGGGTCTTGTCCCAAAGTATTTGAATAACAGGCTTGCATTTAGGGAAATGGCTCCATCATTGAGGAACTCTGAATTTTTACAAATGGATATACCAAGAATTTTTCCAAGAAATCCCATCAGTGTTTAAGCTATCAGGTCCCATAATTTTGGAATGTGTTGCCCAGGCATTGTAGGGTACATTCAATTAAACCTTTGACAATACATGTTTCAAAACTGTTGTTATTGAATGTTGATGTCTGTAAATATTTCAACCAATGATGTCTATTTTTATAATTGTGTATGAAATGAACTGACATATTTTTTCCAACTTTGTGCACAAGAGGTCACCATTCTAAATGAACTTTTGCTTAATGGTTATTCCTAATAAAACAAAACAAAATAACAAAACAATATCATCAGCATACAAACAGTGTGTGGCAGTCAGAGGCAACATCCAAGGGATTATTGATGTAAAAAGGAAAAGGAGGGGCCTTGGATTGAGCACTGGGGACCCTGGCTGTAATCTAGCAAGGCTGTAGGTAGCAAAGTGGAGTAGAACTTCCTGTTTTCTGATAGTTAGGTACTGTAGTTTGAAAACTAGGAGTTTGCAGGTGGAGCGACGACAAGGAAAGTGATTTTGATTTTAAGGCATGAGTGACTGACCAGGTCAAATGCCTTAATGATGTCAATAAACACTGAGCCAGTTACAAGTTCACAGTCCTTAGATAAGCTTATGTAATTTATCAGTTGGGTCAGGGCTATGAAGATGCTATGGTTTTCCTAAAACCATGTTGGGTGGGGAACAGGAGATTGTATTTGACATATGGTCACCTAACTGTGATGCTACAATCCTTTCCAGGACTTTGGAGAGTACTGAGAGTATAGTGATGGAGTGATAGTTGTCCATGAATTTGGAATCACCTGCTTTGAACACAGGAGTGATTTTGGTGATTTTCCAGACATCTGGAACCACTGCTGCAGAAAGGAGATTTTTTGAGGCATGGAGTGCAATTGAGGGTGCTGTGAGCTTCAGCAGTTTTCATTTAAGTCCATCAGACCCTGAGTTGTTGTTGGGCATGATGGCAAGTAGTAGTTTTCTAACCTCTGCCATCTTAACAGACCAATGGTAGAAAGGAGGGAAGACAGAGTAACAAACAGATACCAAAGACACTGGGCCATTATCACCAATATTTGACCATAGAGAGGTCCAATAGTTTGGAATTGAAGAACATCTGTGATTGTGCCAGGCATATACAATTTTTATCATTAATAAGTAGTCAGATATGGGGGCTTAGTTTTCATGCCTAAAAAGGCTTTTATGCTTTCCCAGAATTTACGTGGGTTACTAGAAGAAGCAGGAAATCTGTTTTGCAAAAGGAGCCTTGTTAGACCTAACCCTCTTTTGCAAATGTTCCTCCATTTATTCTCAGCCCAGTCAGAGTCTAGGCTGGATTTATTGCCGCTTTACCAGAGTTTGTCCCTATGTTTCATTTGGAGTAAAAGGTCTCTGGTGAACCACCCTGTGGCTGAGCCTCTATCCTACGCTTCATGGATGGGGGCATGTTTTGCAAAACACTGGAGAAAATGTTTATGAATTCCACTAGTATCATTTATCAATTTATGGAGTTTAGGAAGGACCAACCATTGGTGGTAGGTCACCAAGCATATTCAGTGAGCTCAAAACATGATAACAGAGATTTTGCCTAAACACTGTGGGCATTATGTGTGAATGAAAGACTAAGAGACTTTTCATATACTCCACCTCACAGGTCTAGGTGAGTAAGGAATATTCAAGAAGAATTAGTCCATTCTGTGCAGAAAAAGGCCAAACTAACACCTGGTGGCACACTTCACACTGGGGCTGCAAGCAATATAAGCACTGCAAATATTGTAAAGTTTTAAACAGACAAATGTCATTTTGAACCCAGGAGAGAAAAGGGTACTTGAGAAATGTAATTTTACCACATGTGACACCACTTCAGTATGTGGAGGATTGTGTCTGTGGGCCCTCTATCTAAGCAGAACAAAGAGAAAATTTAAGGACTGTGTCAACAACTACATTAAAGCCACAAGTCAAATAATCAGGAATACATTTTGGCCACATATGTTAACCCACAGATAACCCAGACCAGTGCCAGATGTACTTAACTGGCAAACAGCATGTTACTTTTGTGGCCAGGGGAGGTAACAGAGACTACGCCTGGCCAGAAGAGAACAATTCTGGATTTTAAATTGGAGGCTATGCTTCAGCCAGGTCTTAATGGGTAATTTGATTTGGTTCCTTGCTTGGTCTGGAGTTGTACTTGATTCATGTACCTTTGAGCTGGTGTGCACCTATGTATGTGACAAGACAGGATCTGTTTTTCGTATTGCATATGTAATACAGTATTTTCTTATATGTACTAATTTCTTTTTTTTCTACTCTTTCTACAGGTATCTCATGTTTTTCACCACTAAACAAGCCTTTTGGTTTGGAATGCAAATGTACTTTTGTGGCTGCAGTGTAGCAAATTATTGTGAGTCTGTGAGCCAGTATACTAGGAAGCACTTGGTCCCTTTGTGTGGGTTATTCTGCTTTTGCACTGATTCCTGAGTTTACAGAACAGCATTTTGTGCCTTGACTCCTCTACAAAGCTGGAAACACAAAAGACACTTGCAGGTTTTGAACTTTGTTATTCTGCTTTTGCACCGATTCTTGAGTTTACAAAACAGTGTTTTGTGCCTTGGTTCCCTCTATAAAGCTGGAAGCCTAGAAATGTTTGTTTAAATCTCCTGGGCATATAATTGAGAGCTGGAAGATACCTGTGGTCATTAAAGCATGTCAGCTTGAGAGGAGGGCAGTTTCTCTACAAAAAGACACTTGCAGGTACTGAACTGTTATTCTGCTTTTGCACTGATTCCTGAGTTTACAGAACAGCATTTTGTGCCTTGACTTCTCTACAAAGCTGGAAAACAAAAGACACTTGCAGGTTTTGAACTTTGTTATTCTGCTTTTGCACTGATTCTTGAGTTTACAAACAGTGTTTTGTGCCTTGGCTCCTCTATAAAGCTGGAAGCCTAGAAATGTTTGTTTAAATCTCCTGGGGATTTAAATTCCTAGCGCCACTGAAGTTAAAAAAAAAAATCCAGAGTACAAACAGCTCACTTTAATGTTATTTACTGGTGCTGTTTTAAGATAATAGGAATTTTAAAGAGTTGTAAACTGTTGTTTGAGGGTGTTAATGTTTTTGCAGGGTAAAGAAGCAGATTCTAGATATTGAATTAGAAGTTTTCCAGCTTTTTGGGAGTATAAAATAAAAAAAAGATTTTAAAGCTACACATTAATTTTTTTTGATTGATTTTTTTACTGATTTTTTTTTTACCTTGATTATTGTTGTTTAGTGTTATTTTTTATTTCTGTGTTTTGGATTACTTGTGATATTTATAATATTTTTAGTTAGGTGTATTAATTCCAGCAATATCTATATAAAGATCATGGTTCAAACCAGACACAAAGAAGGGAAATGGACAATTTAAAGGTTCCATTTCTAACATTAATGTAGAGATTAATCATAGTTCTGTACAACACATGGTAAATCTCCCATTTAATTAAAATCATCTATGCATTCCACTTTAGATGATGTTAATGTAATTAGAGAAAATGCTTTGGAAGGTTTTATAAGTAGTAGTACTCCCACTCAAATGCAAACAATGAACCAAGATGGTAGAAAATCAAAGGATTTATGAACTTAAAAATTGAACCATTCTAATAGCTAAAAGAGAAGGAATTATGTTTAGGGAAATGCTGAATAATAAGTTGGATATTATAGAGACAATTTCAGAGGGTAGTTTTGCAGTAAATAAACAAAGCAGACTAAAATTAAAGATCATTTTGTTGAAAAAAGCTACAATCTGCTCAAATGACATCTAATGACATGATTAGTAGTGAGCAAGTGGCTTCCAAGGATGTCTTAATCAGACCAATAATCCAATTAGTTCTAGCAATAAACTTAATGAATTTATTGGGGACAGTTGTCAAAAAGCAGAAGCAGATACAACTTTGAGTTCTGCAGCTTTGAAAAGAAACATTGGGTACAGAGTTGCATATAACATTGGAGGCTTCTAGAATACAAGTCAGAGGAACACTCAAGTTTGTGTAATTCCCTGGAATTTTCTCCTGATTATTTTTATGAATCAAATCCTAAACCTAGGTGGCATAATGATTTGAGGAATATTGCTAGTGAGTTACAGGACACTATAATTGGTCTCAAACAATTCACAACTCCTAAACAATCAAGCAATTGTCTCAGGAAAAAGAAGATTATAAGTTTAATTCTAATACTACCTACCCATTTGCCCTTAGTGAGGATTTAAAAACCTATATTCAAAATCCACATATGCGCATATGATGATTTTAGATCACCTAATTAATCTTAAATTTGAATTAGATACAATTATAGAAAATATAGTGATTAATGGTAGCAGAATGGATGAGTTACTCCTACAATTGAGCAAAATAAGCCCTCAGGAGGATTCGATTTCAATAGTTATTGATGAGTCAGATAATCAGGAAGTATTAAATGAGCAATTAAGACCAGATTTCCTTCTATTATTTTTCTTGAAACTCCAATACTTAATCGAAATAAAAATAACAGGAAAAAGAAAGGAAAAATAAAGGTAAAGGAAGATAAGAACAGAGATTTGAAGAAAAAGTGTTTTATCTTTGGACATTGTTTCTGATAAAACTTTACTACAAGAGTATATGTTAAACTGTTCTGTAACTAAGACAAACACCAACAGTCATTTGTGTGTTAACCCAAGTAATGATATCTCTCCAAAAGAAAACAAGACCAAATTGAAGGAATTCAGCCCAACAACAAACATAGAATTTAAAGAAATGGGATCCTCCAGGAGACTGGATCAGAATGACACAAAACTGGACAAAGAAACATGTAAAATGAATTTTATAAATCATTTGTGAAGTAAGGAATAGACGATGTAAGGTATGAACAGAATAGTGGTGAGACTTCAACTAAACAACAAGGAAACTACATAATGAATAGTAATGTGTTAACAAAATAATGAGGAAAGGATAGACGAGGTATTGACTATTGGGAGGGAGGCTCTATAGTGACGATTAGGGAGTTCATAAAGAGGATAATGAGAATTGCATGGTATTAATGGAATTAGGAAAGATTATATGTACTGAATTGCTGGGACTGGAACTTTTGGAGAATGATATCATTGATGCAGTTAGAGCTAGTGATTTAACATCGAGGATTTGATTTTGATCTTTTTAAACATGAGAGGGTTGCACACTATGTTTGGAGGAATTCTCACTGTTTAGTTGGTTGAACTTAGTAATGAATTATCCCATAGCTATTAGTACATTGAAAAATATGAAAATTCTAACTATGATTGAATTGACAAAAGATTGTCTGAGGTTTACTCATTAAGTGATTTTATCATGGAAGAAAATGATGGGAAAACAGAAGTTACTCTATTGATTTTTGGCATCTCATGCAGAACACTGGAAACAAAGGAACAACTGATGGAAATGATAGGTTACTTAGTAGACAATCTCCTGGGTATTGAATTTTACAAAGATGACATAAAAGATGTAAGGAAAGTATATAATGATTCACTTAAAGGGAATCAGATTGACCTTATTCTCTATAGTAAGAGGTTGACAGAGAAAATCCTGAAGGCTAGTACCAAATTGGACAGCCTTGACATCTTAATAGTAAATTTAAATGAAGTAACAAGGAAATACAAGAAACATTAGTAGACAACATGGAGTTACAAGGTCTCTATTTATAACATTGAAACCTCTAAATGGTTTCAACTATTGATAATGGAGAGGATAATTGACTCAGTAATGAAGTCATAAGAAATGCTCCTGAGATTGAAGTAGATCAAGATCCTCAGGAGACTGAGGAAATATATGATGTTTTAAATAATAGTACTAACACTTATTTGTACAAATATAATGGAAATCTGGGAATTATGACTTGGAATATTGCTGGTCTGATCTCAAAATTTATTGACAAAGAATTTTGTGATTTTTTGGACAAAATGGACATAATAGGTTTGTAAGAAACGTGGCATGGGGTAGAACAAGCTGAAACTATAAATAGAAATGGTTACATACTTATTCACGCACCAGCACTGAAAATGAAAAAAGTAGGACAAAGAATGGGAGGTCTTGCTGTATATGTTAAAATAGTGAATTTCATTAAAATTGAAAATACATAGTGAAGACTAACTATATAATCATAGTACTACGAATATGGGGAGAAACAGTAATAATGGTAAATATTTATAATCCCCAGAAAAATCAGCAACTTATGACTGTCAACTAATGGAACACCATTGTTACAGATATAAAAGTTGGATATAAATGAGTATTTAGATCTACTCTGTATGGGGACTTCAATACCAGATATGGAATCTGTAGTGAACAACAGGAACTATTACATGCACTACATATACCCCAGAGATTGACTACTGATAAAAAACATAAAGATAAAAATAAACAAATGGAGAAATTAATTGGCAGTTTGCAACTGATTATTCTAAATGGGCACATGCCCTCAGACTATGAAGGAAATATTACCTGTGTTACAGCAAGAGCGTCTACCACTATAGAGTATATGTTAATTACCCCATATAGTTTTCATAAGTACTGTGACTTAAAAATAAATAGAACTGAAAGTGATCCTACCCATTAATACTACACAGAAAAATGTCAAAGATGTTAATAGGAAACGACAAACAGAAATACAAATTATTAACAATAAAATTAAATGGGAAGAATGATGGGAGATAAAGCTATGGCACTGAGCAAGGAATTTACACAGTGTTTAGATCCAAAATGAATCATGAATTAGATCCAAAAAATATATATGATACAATTATCGACATTATGAAAACTTTGAAGAAACCATTGAAAACCCAATGATAACAACAAGGGGAAAATTATGAAAACTGGTTCTATAAAAATTGTAGAGAAGGGAAAAGGAAACTGTCACAATTAATAAGGAAAGTAAAGAAGAATCCAACAAAAGAAAACAGGAAAGAGTTGAATAGTTATAGAAAACAATATAATGATAAGATAGAAGTGCAAAAACTAAACATCAGTTGGAATTATGGGATAAGATGCAGAAGGCAATCTATCAAAATGATGACAAAACTTATTGGACACTTGTGGCTAAAGGAACAAATACATTTAAAAACAATTTGATTATTACATAGGGCCAGAAAAATGGGTCAGCTATTTTCAAAATATATTTTCATTGGGGATGATGTTTATAACATAACCACAAATGAAATTGATGACAGCTTTATCTGGTTCACAGAAGCTAAAGTCAAGATAGTACTGAGAGTTTCAAGAATAACAAATCACCAGGACCTGATAATATCCCTATTGACTTTATAAAATTAAATAATGAATGGTGGGTGAGAGCATTAACTAGATTATACAGCTTAATGGTTATGTACGCATTTACACCAGATAGCTGGAAAGGGAGTTATATAGTTCCTATACAAAAAAGGTTTGTTTGCAGATCCGCAAACTATAGACCTATCGCTCTTATTGATACTATAGCCAAGATCTATGCTAAAACAATCCTAAACAGAATAATTATAGAGTTAGAAAGAAATAAAAATATACCTGACTTACAGGCTGGTTTCCGGAAAAACAGGAACTGTGAACCAGATATTTATCTTCTATCACATTATAGAAAAATACTGTGACATAAAAGGGCAAATCTTATTTATTACATTTATAAACTTTACATCAGCCTTTGACACAATTCTGAGAACATTGTTATGGGAAAAATTGAAGGAAATGGGTATAGATAATAATTTAATTGTACTTGTACAAAGAATATATAGAAACACTTGGGCAAAAATTAAATATACAGGAACAGGATTGTTAACTAATAAAGTGCAAACTAATATAGGTGTTAGACAAGGATGTGTACTAGCACCCACCCTTTTAATATATACATAACAAAATAATCACAGCTCTTGATAATCCAGACTTTCATCCTCCCAGAGTGGGAAAACCAGAATACCTGTCCTGGCATACGCTGACGACTTAGTTGTAATATTCACTAGGCCGTTTAGGCCTTCAGAGGGCTCTCGACAAATGGAACACTCTGTATAGAGCACAGTTTAAAGCCAAATATTAAAAAAACAAGGTAATGGTTATTGGAACTAAGAAAAATACAGAGCATTAAAGCTGATGAATAAATCTTTGGAATTTGTAAATGAATATAATTATCTTGGAATAACATTATCAAAAATCTCAAGTGGAATAAGCATAGGGAAACGTGTATAAAAAAACCAGAGTACACTGAATGCCCTAAAAGATTTAATTATCTTTATGGAGGCAACACCATTCTCCCAATGATTAAGGCTATCAATGCAAAATGATTAATCAGGTTTTATATGCTGCAGAAATCTGGGGAATGATAACATAACTAAGTTGGAAGCCATATTGAATAAAAAACATATAAACAAATGATAAAGATTCCTAATAGTACTCCTAATGCTCTTGTTAGAGCAGAATTAGGGCAAATTAAACTTCTGGATATGATATATATAAGACAAGTAAATTACTGGATTAAACTAACAAATGAAAGAAAGAATTCTATATTGGGAGAATGTCTTAAAGAAAAGATGCAATACCTGGCATATGGCAAAAGCAAATGGTTGAGGAATGTTAAAACTATATTGCAAAATGCAGATTTGGAATATATGATGAATTAGGCTGAAAAAGGTATATGCCTTAATAAGGCCTATTCAAAAATTGTAATAAGCACTATAAAAGAAAGGTCATGGGAAATGGATCTAGAAAGAATTAAAAATCAAAAGTGGCCATTTGGCTTACTAACAACATGAGAAAGCGACTTTAAAACCTTATTTAGACATAGTTAAGAACCCTGAATTTAGAAATGTAATTACTCAATTTAGATTTGAAGTCTTCCGAGTAACATCATTGAGGCAAGATACAATAAAGAGGAAAATAACTCCAGTAACTGTTACTGTTACTTACAGGAACTGGAGGATTTGAAACATGTAGTACTAAGATGTCCATGGTATGAACATCTCCAGTAAGCAAAAGATTAGGCAAGTATATTGATTCTTTATATATGCCTAATAAATATATACTGGATCTTCTGTTCAACTCAGAAAACTCTGAATTGTTAAATGAACTGGCTATGTTCCTTATTGAAGTTAAAAGCTGAGATGTAAGCACATTCAAGGATTTATTGTGCAATAAGATACAACAGTGAGACACGCCTTGACCTAATCGATGAAAGTGGAAATGTATGGAATATGCAGAATAAGTTTTAAAAAATGTCTGTAATATGTTATAAATGTTTGTCATACATGTAAAATCTATGTATGTATGTAATTTATTGATTGTCCTATCTGTATTGTAATGGCAATTGCCGAACAAATAAATTATTACTACCCTTTGTGTGTTTTTCTGGCACCATCAGTTGGTCCCATTTTTTCCATCATTTTTCTATATATTCCTGCCTCTTACCCCACCCTTGCCCTCTCCAGCACTCTCCACCACCACTTTTACCCTGTTTACTGTATGTTATTTCTGTATCTTTTCTCACATCTCATATTTGCCTCAGTTAGGACCTTTCTTATAATTTTGTAGGAATTTCCTAACTTTTGAGGTCCATTTCTGAGCAGCACTGGTTCTGATGCTCTTTTAAAGTTTAGTTTATGGTTTCTATTGGTATACTATTTAATGTTGGTGTGCAGTAATATTAACTTATTATTAACTGTGTAATATGGTGTCCGTTGTCTCTTTAATTTTTTCACATTGGTGTATTCACTTGCATTTAAGAGGTTCTTCAGCAGAAGCACCCATCTTTGATAAAGCTCATCTGAGCGAAATATCAGGGCATACAACACTTTCAGCTGCACTAGCTGAGGTGATTGCAAATTTGTGAATTTTGAAATATACCACAAGCATTTGATACTCAGAACCTGGGTTTGATTTTTCCTTTCATTCCCAGTGGTGAGTGCTGTGCATTTTCATGCTTCATTTTACTTTTGTGTGTGCAGTTAACACCAACTGTCTTTGAATAATCCTGTCTGCCCTTTTTTTTTACTTTAAACTTAGGTACCCATTTTATAAGTGGAACAACCCACACCAGGGCATTGGTTAATGGAAATAATACACTTCTGGGGCATGCATTAATTCTCCATAAACCCATGCCCTGTCACTGTTATTTCTTACACAATCATTGCTGCAACAGCTCCTAAAATATCCACTTTCCTATCTGGAATGCAGCAACAGTAATAGTGCAGTATCAGACTATTTGCTTACATCTCATCATCAACTACAGTGCAGTTAACTTGAGCTAGATCACATGGTATCAAATAAATAGCCTGTGCTTCTAAGCCAAATTCTGAGAACATGAAAAGCATGGAAAGCATGGCCCAGCTTCCAGCTCAACTTTGCAGTTCTCAAGGGAAGTACAGTAAGTTAAAAACCATGAATACCTATTTAAAGCAACTGGACCAACAGGACCCATGCAATAATAACTTACTCACTGCAGTGCAACTGCACTAACTAATGAAGCAGCCCTGCTGCAACCTAATCCCTGCTGCATAACTAGTTTATGAAGTAGTAGTGGAACCAACACGCTTCTGTAAACCAGCACACTAAATCTTGGATGACCAGCTTAAAAGATAATTATAAGTTTAACATATTGATACAGGTATTAAGAGTATTTAACACTATCAGGCAGCTGTGCATAAAATTATTCCACAGAGTATGAGTTCCAATATTAAATACTCCAAAGATAGCAATTCTGCAATGAGCAAAGAATGAAAATAAGAGTGCATACAGATTACACTCAATATACTAACAGTGTGGGCAAAAAGCCTTCCTTAGAGCAAAAGACTGCAATGGGAGGTCTTCTACTTAACTCCATAAAACTGGCTTCACATAGTTTGGCCTCCTATATGTTGTAAAGTAAAGCAGAGATATTTTCCCAATACAATTTACATTTATAGTTGCTAGAAAATTTATAACATCCCTGCAGTATGACAATAGTTCTATATTTATATATACTTTTAATGCTGTTTACATTTTACACATTTCTAGGTTGTTGTTTTTTGTTAATAAGATACACATTATATGAAACATTTAGTGGTTGGCTACTGGTATGGCCATAATATCAGTGCATAGAAATGTGTTTACATTTATAACATGTCACAGACAGTAGAAATGCAAAGTGCTAAAGGGCAAAACAATTAAAAAGTGTGGTTTCAAAATGTCATTGACATGGACCATTTCCACTTCTGCAAAGCCTCTTACGCTTAGTGGGAATATTTAAACTCTATACAGTTCTAGGTACTGGGAAGATCGGGGCAGTATTGGGAAGTGGAGAGATATCAGGGTGGATGGGTGGGTGGGTAGGTATGCCACAGTTTGGATCAAGAGATCATCAAGAGGGCCTCAAGTGCCCCCCATCTTTTTAGGTACATCCGTAGGGTGTTTTGGATTGAACCTATCATTTTCTCCATGCAGAGGGTTTCCAACATCACATTCTGCCATTCATGATAGGAAGGAGTGGAGTCGTTGAAACAGTGCTTCAAAATTACCCTTTTGGCCATGGCTGATATGAGTAAAATGTGGAATTTCCTCACTCCTCCAATGAGAAGGAGCTCAATCCCCACAAGACAGGTCTGGGGCAGAAAGGCTTCATTAAGCCCTATTATTGGGTTGGTGCATCTTTTGATTTTGTCCCCAAGAGGGTGGGCCCTGATGCAGTCCCACAGAATGTGTTTGAGCATGCCTTTACCCTGGCCACACCTAGTGCAACTGTGTGAATGTAAGAGGCCCAACTTGTGTTGGCAGAAGACACCAGGAGAAAGGACTGCTGTGTGACTGAACTTCTCTGCTGGGACTAAAGTAGAACTTTTGTATTTGGACCTTTAATTTAGGGTAAAAAAACTAACATACAAAAAAAAAAAAGTGTGTGTTTGGGTTAACTGAACTGAATGGGTAACTGAAAAGTCATCTAGGTGTAAATCTCAGGTGACTGAAAGGACTTAACTGCTGTGAGGTTTAAATTACTTGTAGAAAGATCTGGTAAGTAGGGGGAGTGGCTTAGCTAGAAGGAAGCTACATTTAAAGACTGCCTTAGAAAGATTCTGCTAATAGCTTGGCAGACTAAACCAGGAAAAGGACTGCTGTGTGACTGAACTTCTCTGCTGGGACAATATTGCCCTCCTTCCCTCCCTCCACCCCCCACCCAAAGTTAGTTCTAGTTTTATAGGCACAGGATTTGATGACAACAGGAACTTCCTGTTTAGGGGCAGGAAGTGAGTGATCACAGAACCTCAGGACCCACCATCCTAGAAGGGCAAGTAGCTCTCCGGCCCCTAGCTGCTGGAGGTCTGCCTCTGAACAAGTAAGGGGTCTACTGAGAAATATAGGATATTCTTGTCTCAGAACAGGACAATCAGGAGCTTAAAGGGCACACAGGCAGAAAGAGAGAGAGAAAAAAACAGAGGAAAGAGTAAGGATTGCAAACAGTTAAGGGGCCAGAAATAAGACATGATAGGGTGGTGCAGTGCAGTGGCTGTGAGCAGCAGTCTTCTGGGAGATGTTCTGGAGGATGCGGTGTTGTCCCATCTGCAGGCACTCTCTGGGTTGAGGAGGAGGTTGCTCATCTCCAGGCTGAGTTGGCCCGGTTTGTGGGACCTCCTCTTCCATCCAGGGACCACCAGTGCCACTGCCGTTGCCTCAGAGGTTGCCAAGAAAGAGGCGGTTGGACCACAGTGGGCTCAGGAGGTGTGGGTGGTGGAACAGAGGCGCATCCTCCAGTTGTACCTCTCCACAATTCCTATGCCATTCTGGAAAAGTGTGGTTCCTCTATGGAGACACCCACAGTGGAGACCAAGGAGGATGCTGGGAACCTCCACAAAGGAGACCCACAGGAGGGTGGCAGAGGACCCTGCAGGGGAAGAAAACAACTCCTGGTGGGGGACTCCATTGTTAGGAAGGTAGAACTGGGCAAGGAAGGGGAGAGGGAGGTAAGGTGCCTGCCTGGCGCCATGGCTTGGAGGGACAGGGAGCGAATCATCAGGATTGCCAGAGCAGCTGCACAGGGGAGGGAGCTGGATGTCATTGTCCACTTAGGGACAAATTACCTGGCTAAGAAAGGGATTAGAGAAGTACAGGAAGAGTTTTTGGAATTGGGAAGGGGCCTTAGTCAAGTAGCATGCACGGTAACCTTCTCAGAGGTGCTACCCATCTATGGCATAGGAGAGGCTAGGGTGTTCCATACCATGGGATTCAATCAGTGGTTGAAAAACTGTGTGGAGCTCAGGGATTTAGCTTCATTGGGGACTGGGAGTCCACCTGAGTGATTCAAGCCTATACTGGCATGATGGGCTGCATCTGTGCAGGAGGAACCAGGATCCTAGGTGATAGGTTTAAATGCTTCATTGGCAAGCTTTTAAACTAGCCAAGGGGAGACACTGGAAAGGAGCAGGAAAATCCTAGCCTCCCCAAACAATCACGGTAGTAAGTGTGGCAAACACCAACATGGAGGTGTCGATAGGAGAAGGGCAGGGTAAATGGAGAAAGTGACAAAGGCAAGAAGGACAGGGATGGGGCAAAAGGGGTAAGGCCATCAGGAAATGGAGGGTAATGAGTACCAATGCCTGTAGTCTGGGCAACAAGCTCCCTGAGCTGGTGGCCTTAATGGAAGAGGGATGCCTGGATATCGTAGCAGTCACAGAAACATGGTACACAGAGAACCATGACTGGGATGTTAACATACCAGGGTACATAACCTACAGGAGACAGGCAGGGGAAGAGGGAGGAGTAGCTCTCTATGTAAGGAAGGATAAAAGCAACTGAACAAAAGAGTAAACAGGGAGGAGAGGAGGCACTGTGGGTCACCTTGGAGACTGGAAAGAGCACCACAATCCGCACAGGGGTTGTGTACAGACCCCCATGTCAGGGGAGGAATGGACAAGGATATGATGGAAGGCATTCTTAGAATGGCAGAGAAAGGGGAGATACTGTTGATGGGAGACCTGAATATGCCAGATGTTAACTGGAGCACATTTGCTGCAGCCACATCCAAGAGCAGGGCCATTCTTGATGCCCTACCGGTGGCAGGCATTAGACAGCTAGTTTCGGAACCCACTCGTGAGGGAGCAATCTTAGACCTCATACTCTCAAATGGGGGCAGTGAGAGGATCTCAGATCTAGAAGTGGGTTGCCATCTTGGGACAAGTGACCATCAAACAGTGTGGTTCACGTTAAACTCAGCTACAGAGTCAAGCCATACAAAAGTGAGGGTACTGGACTTTAGGAGGGCTGACTTTGGCAAGATGGGAGAGTGCCTCAGAAAAGCACTAGCAAACAGGCTAGAAGGAGGTGTGCAGCAACAATGGGGAATTATCAAAAGCATTCCGGAAGTATAAGGAAACACAGAAGGAGCAGGACAGACAGCTGTACCAGTTAAGGCAGAAAGAAGCAGGGAGGGAAGTCAGAATAGCAAAGGCCCAAACTGAGGAAAAGATAGCCAACTCAGTTAAGAAAGGGGATAAAACCTTTTATAGGTACATCAGTGAGCATAGAAAGACAAAGGGAGGGATAGTGAGGCTGAACAGAATGAACGGTGGGTGGGCAGAGGGACAATGAAAAGCAGGAATACTGAGCAGAATATTTCTGCTCAGTATTCACAAAAGAGGAGGGAAGTGCCTAATCCAATTAACAGAAGCACTCTTGATAGGGGTCGACCCCAGACCTTTCACAGAAGAAAGGTTCTGCAAGAACTCCTAAAACTGAAGGTGGACAAAGCAATGGGTCCTGATGAATTCACCCAGAATTCTAAAGAATTAAGGAAGGAACTAGTGAAACCACTGGCTACTCTTTTTAATAAATCATGGGAGGATGGTGTGGTACCGAGGACTGGAGGAAGGTGGATGTGATTCCCCTTCACAAAAGTGGGACCAAGACAGAGGCAGGAAACTACAGACCTGTCAGTCTGACCTCTGTGGTAGAGAAAGTGATGGAGTCACTTCTGAAGGAAAGAATAGTCAGTACCTAGAGGTCAGTGGGACACAGGATCCAAGGCAGCATGGGTTCACAGTGGGAAGGTCATGTCAGACGAATCTAATAGATTTCTTTGACTGGGTGACCAAAGTAGTAGACCAGGGAGGGGCTGTGGATATGGCCTACCTAGACTTTAGCAAGGCATTTGACACAGTCCCACACAAAGATTATTAGTCAAATTAACCAGCCTAGGAGTGGGTCCCAGGGTGGTAGCCTGGGTAAAACATTGGCTGGACAACAGGACACAGAAGGTAATTGTAAATGGAGTCCACTCTGAAGAAAGAGGGGTTACTAGTGGGGTACCGCAGGGTTCAGTATTGGGTCCAGTCCTTTTTAATGTCTTCTTCAGTGACATTGCAGAGGGACTGGAAGGAAAAGTATGCCTTTTTGCAGATGACACAAAGATCTGCAACAGGGTTGATACACAAGGAGGTGTGGAAAGGATGAAAAGGGACTTGGCAAGGTTGGAAGAATGGTCAGACATATGGCAGCTAGGATTCAATGCAAAAAGTGCAAAATAATGCACCTGGGAAACAAGAACCCAGGGAAGAATACACAATGGGTGGGAGGTAGTAACAACAACAAAAGGAAGGGACCTGGGGTAATCATATCAGATGACCTTAAGGTTAGCAAGCAATGGAGAAGGCAGTAGGGAGGGCCATGGGTATACTGGGATGTATAGGGAGAGGCATCAGCAGCAGAAAACAGGAAGTTGTTATCCCTCTGTACAGACAGTTGGTGAGACCCCATCTGGAATACTGTGTCCAGTTCTGGAGACCCCATCTCCGCAAGGACATAGACAGGATAGAGGCAGTCCAGAGGAGGGCAACTAAAATGGTACAGGGTCTGCAGGAGAAGCTGTATGAGGAGAGACTAAAGGAGCTTAATATGTATACCCTTGAGGAAAGAAGGGAGAGGGGGGACATGACAGAAACTTTCAAGTACCTCAAGGGAATCAACAAAGTCCAAGAGGGTAGCATTTTTCAGAAAAAGAGACTTGCATGAACAAGGGACACAATTTAAAGATAGAAGGAGGGCGGTTCAGGGCAATGTGAGGAAGTATTATTTCACAGAGAGGGTAGTGGATGCATGGAACAGCCTTCCTGAGGAAGTTGTGGGTCTAAAACTGTGGGAGAATTCAAGAAGCATGGGACAGACATAAGGCAATTCTTGTGGGGGCAGGAAGATATAGGCTGTTGGTTAACTAACTAGGATCTATGGCCTATCCTGTAGGTAAGGAAATGGGCAGACTAGATGGGCCAAGCGGTCCTTATCTGCGTCAAAGTCTATGTTTCTATGTTGTGAGATTACTAGCTGTGTAGTATGCATTGTTTAGTACTGTATATTGTGCTAGATGGAGCCCGTTGAATTTTAGGTATCTATGTGTTCATACTGAGGCTCTTACTGAGGTGTAAGTAGCAGGAAATCTGTGTATCCATGTGCACTCCTGCCACAAACCTATAATAGGATAAAATGTTTCCTTCTGTGATATAAGAGTCTAGCCATTTTTTTAAACTGTTATTTGTCTTTACTGACCATTTTCTTGATTGGTAGTTTATTCCATGAGTTAACCACTCTATGTGTAAAAAGGCTTTTCTGTTGTTTGTTATGAATATCTTTGGTCTTAGTTATAAGGGATGTCCCCTAGTTTCTAAGTTATCATTTTTAAATTTGAAATTTAATTTGTGAAATACAGTTATCTTGCATGATGTCATAACATAAAAGCATGTCCCCTTGTTTCCTTCTAGTCTCTAATGACATCAGGTTTAGCTTTTGTAATTGTACATTATATGGTAAGGTCTTTATAGTATGGATCATTTTAGTAGCTTGTCTTAGGATTTTTTCTAACTTATCTGTAGTACCCTTTGTTGTGACTCCCCATGCTTGGCTACCATAATCAAGAAGTAGTCTAACATACAATCTATACAATGCCTTCAGCACACTTGGCATCTATACTTCTAAAATTTATTTTTAAAGTCCATAGTATTATTTTGACCTTGTCTATTTGGGCATTACAGTGTGAGTCATAGGATAATTTATCTGCTATGTATATGCCTAGATCTTTTTCTTCATTTTTTTTTCTTTATGGATTTCTTTTCAGAAAGAATGTTCCTTCCTTATTGTATTGCTCAAGATGCATAACACAACACTTCTCAGTGTTGAAGTTCATCCCCCATTTGTTAATCCATTGATATCTTATCCAAGTCCTTTTGGAGAGTATCTATATTCTTTTGTGTTTTGACCTTCCTAGCTATTTTAGTGTATTCTGCATATTTACTTAGATAGCATGTTGTTTGTATACACATGTCTGACATAAATAATTGAAATAACATTGGACAAAGAACAGACCCTGGAAACTCCACTTGCCATGGCTATCATGTCCAATAGGTATTCATTTATGCTAACCTCTGAGTCCTACAACTCAGCCAGCTCTCAATCCAGCAAACAATTCTATTATCCACCCAAATGTATATTAGTTTCTTTATTATGGCCCTGTGGGGGACTTTGTCAAATGCCTTTGCAAGGTCCAAGAATATACAGTCCACTGGTATACCTCTATCAAGTGACTCAGATATTCTTTCATGCAAACAGGCTAGAAGGAGGTGTGGAGCAACAATGGGGAATCATCAGAACTGCCATCAAAGAAGCAATAAGCCTTTGTATGAAGCAAATAAAATCAAAATGAAAGAAAAAGCCACTATGGTTCTCAAAAGAGGTGGCTGTGAAAGTCAGGAAGAAAAAGATAGCATTCCAGAAGTATAAAGCAACACAGAAGGAGCAGAACAGAGAGCTGTACCAGTTAAGGCAGAAGGAAGCAGGGAGGGAAGTCAGAATAGCAAAGGCCCAAACTGAGGAAAAGATATTCAACTCAGTTAAGAAGGGGGATAAAACATTTTATAGGTACATCAGCGAGCGTAGAAAGACAAAGGGAGGGACAGTGAGGCTGAATAGAATGAATGGTGGGTGGGCAGAGGGGGACAGTGAAAAAGCAGAGATACTGAATGAATATTTCTGCTCAATATTCACAAAAGAGGAGGGGAGGTGCCTAATCCAATTAACAGAAGCACTCTTGATAGGGGGTCGATCCCAGTCCTTTCACAGAAGAAAGGGTTCTGCAAGAACTCCTAAAACTGAAGGTGGACAAGGCAATGGGGCCTGATGGAATTCACCCCAGAATTCTAAAAGAATTAAGGGGGGAACTAAAGAAACCACTGGCTACTCTTTTTAATAAATCATGGGAGGATATTGTGGTACCTGAGGGCTGGAGGAAGGCGGATGTGATTCCCCTTCACAAAAGTGGGACCAAGACAGAGGCAGGAAACTACAGATCTGTCAGTTTGACCTCTGTGGTAGGGAAAGTGATGGAGTCACTTCTGAAGGAAAGAATTGTTGAGTACCTAGAGGCCAGTGGGGCACAGGACCCAAGGCAGCATGGTTTCACAGCGGGAAGGTCATGTCAGACAAATCTAATAGATTTCTTTGACTGGGTGACCAAAGTAGTAGACCAGGGAGGGGCTGTGGACATGGTCTACCTAGACTTTAGCAAAGCATTTGATACAGTCCCACACAAAGATTAATAGTCAAATTAACCAGCCTGGGAGTGGGTCCCAGGGTGGTTTCCTAAATAAAACATTAGCTGGACAACAGGACACAGAAGGTAATTGTAAATGGAGTCCACTCGAAGAAGAGGGGTTACTAGTGGGTACCGTGAGGGTCCAGTACTGGGTCCAGTCCTTTTAATGTCTTCATAAGTGACATTGAAGAGGGACTGGAAGGAAAAGTATGCCTCTTGCAGATGACACAAAGATCTGCAACAGGGTTGATACACAAGGAGGTGTGGAAAGGATGAGAAGGGACTTGGCAAGGTTGGAGGAATGGTCAGAAGTATGGCAGCTTGGATTCAATGCAAAGAAGTGCAAACTAATGCACCAGGGAAACAAGAACCCAGGGGAAGAATACACAATGGGGAAGTAGTAACAACAACAAAAAAGGAAAGGGACCTGGGGGTAATCATATCAGATGACCTTAAGGTTAGCAAGCAATGTGAGAAGGCAGTAGGGAGGGCTGGGGGTATACTGGGATGCATAGGGAGAGGCATCAGCAGCAGAAAACAGGAAGTTGTTATCCCTCTGTACAGACAGTTGGTGAGACCCCATCTGGAGTATTGCGTCCAGTTCTGGAGACCCCATCTCCGCAAGGACATAGACAGGATAGAGGCAGTCCAGAGGAAGGCAACTAAAATGGTGCAGGGTCTGCAAGAGAAGCCGTATGAGGAGAGACTAAAGGAGCTTAATATGTATACCTTTGAGGAAAGAAGGGAGAGGGGGGACATGATAGAAACTTTTAAGTACCTCAGTGGAATCATCAAAGTCCAAGAGGGTAGCATCTTTCCAAAAAGACATGCAAGAACAAGGGACACAATTTAAAGATGGGGGTGGTTCAGGGGCAATGTGAGGAAGTATTTTTCACAGAGAGGGTAGTGAATGCATGGAACAGCCTTCCTCTGAGGAGGTTGTGGGGTCTAAAACTGTGGGGAATTCAAAATGCATGGACAGACATAAGGCAATTCTTGTGGGGGTAGTAAGAAATAGTCTGTTGGTTAACTAGGATCTACGGCCTCATCCTGTAGGTAGGAAATGGGCAGACTAGATGGGCCAAGCGGTCCTTATCTCCTGTCAAAGTCTATGTTTCTATGTAACACATTTGTTAAGCATGATCGACCCACTATGAGCCCATGTTGTTCCTTATCTTTGTGATCATATTTATCTATGTGTTGATATATCATATCCTTGATGATGGGCTCCATAATCTTTACTTGTACCGAGGTATACTGTAGGTCTTTAATTTGCATAGTTAGATCTGCTTCCCTTTTTATGGATTGGGATCACTAAGACTTATAGCCAATCAGTAGGAATTTCATTTTAGATAGTGCTGTTAAGTACAAAAGTCTTAAGAGCAGCTGGCGCCTTCAGGACAATTTTAGTAAACCATAATATTTAGACACAGTTCAGCTTGTGTTTTAGGTCAGTTCTGTATTCCTCCTCCTCATTATTTATTACTGAGGTCATTTGCATTAAAACTAAAATCTTTGCTGCTGAAAATTTTGTCTATCCCTGTTGCTTTCTCCATACCTGAGGTCATAATGCACTACTTGTGACATCACAGTTACTCTCACAGCAACACATTGTGATGTCACAATATAGGATTATGACTTGAAGTAGGAAGTAAGATATGAGAGAGATGAACTCTAAGGGATCTCTAAGGGATAATGATCATGTAGCCATGCATATTTACTTAGTATTAAATAATGTGGAAGTGAAATATATAGAATATATATATATATGGAATGCAACTTCAATTGTGCTTAATTATTTTGTTATTCAAAGTTTTCTTTGAGGCATCAGTAGCTCTTTAATTGAGTAGCTATTTGTGGTGCTAATAACTTTAACATGTTTGATGAGATGTTATCTGGTCCTGCACAGTATGTCTTTTAGGGCTTTAATTTTACATTAATATAGTCTTTGTTGATCTTGATCCTTGATGTAATATTTTCAAGTATTGTATATTTCCTACATTTGGGTCATTGTGAATAGAGTTCAGAAGTAGGTGTTAAATATGTCAACAATATTTGTAGGGTCTTCAATCTGTTGATGGTTGGATATCATATGACATAGTCCATTGCTTTGTTTTTCGAAGGGTGTTAACATAGCCATAGAACATTTTCATGTTATCCTTGTTAGCTTTTTGTGCTAGTCCTAGCTCCATTTTCTGTTTATTTTTTTCTTATCTTATTTTTGCATTGTTTTTGTGCTTTTCAATACTCTTGCCAGTATTCTTCTGTTTTATATCTATTATATTTATTATACTGCTGATGTTTTTCCTTTAATAATTTTGTAAGACATTTCATGAGCCACTGTGCTTTTTTTTACCTCTGCAGTTATTTTTACTTTCTTAATGTGTTTGTCACATATTGAGTCAACAAGATTCTTAATAATATCCCACCTTCTGGCATGGTTTTATTTCCTAGTTCTTTTCCCAGTTTATTCTGGACAGATCTTCTTGTATTTTGCATGGTTTGTGGAGTTAAAATTATAAACCCTCTGCATCCTTTATTTTTGGAATGTATTTCTGAGTTGGAAGGATACAATGTTATGGTTGCTGTTTCCAAATAGTGCATGCACATCACAGTCTATAATATTTATATTGTTTGTACTTAGGACTATGTCCAAAATATTTTCACCTCTAGTTGAGGTGGTTGTATGTTGTTTATGCCACAGTTGTTCTGCAGGATTTATAAATGTAATACTATTCAGTTTTGTTGCTGTCATTTTATCCCACTGTATATCAATAAAGTTTAGGTCACCTAGAAAGACCACGTGGCCTAATTCGCATGCCATTGCAAGTTTGCAGTTTATTTCTTCTACTATTTCACTGTCATTGTTTGGTGGTCTATAGCATAGGCCTATAATGATATTGTTTTTCTTTGCAGTTTCTATTTTAATCCATATTAATCCTGTATTACTATCTTCTGTTTTAATATTTGTGGAAATAAGTTTGGAATGTATATTGTTAGACATAGAGATGTGCAAAATTGCAAAAATTCACTCTGCATAAAATTTCCTGTATTTTAACTGATCCATGAAGTTTTCCACAGTTTGAAGTTGCACTTCAAGTTCTATTTGCAGTTTTGTGAAATTTTGTTTTCTAAAACTTCGATGCATGCTAATTCAATAATCAAGGTATCTCAGATCCACACAACTGGAACTTTGCCATCTAAGTTTTGTATAATATTGGAAGTTTGCAATGTACCATGGGATAGGAGGTCACATGTTGGTGAACAGCAAATGAGAAGCTAGTTTGGTCATTCTCTGAGTGTAGTGTGTTAGAGAGACTTAGAGAGCAGAACATGTGCTTGTTGTAGTAGACTGGATTCAATATCTAAATATAACATAATATAAAAGATCATTTTGGTGGTCACATTTCTTCAAAACTGTGTTTGTGAGTGCCCTGTGCACACACACACACTACTTTTTATGTTGATCTTCTCCTGTATTCTTTACTGTATTATTTAGTTTTGTTTTAACAGAAAAATAGTGATTTGGTGGCTTGTGTGGGGGAGGGTAGCAGCAATTTAGAAGGCACACTTGTGTTCAGTAAAAAATCACTTGCCTGGTGCCCTATATTTTCTTAAGAAAATCATTACTTTTCTGACTGTGCTTTAACCAAAGTGATTGCCTGTTTGTGTCACTACCGCACCCATGTATTAGGAAAAAAATCACTGTCCTCCTGACTGCAATTTAACCTGAGTGATTGTTGTGTCCCTGCTGGCACATCTTTATTTAGAAAATAAATCACTGTCCTCCTAACTGTGATTTAACCACAGTGATTTTGTGTCCCTGTGTGCAAACGTATAGGAAAAAAAATCACTGACCTCCTGACTGTGATTTTTAACCAGACCAGAGTGATTGTTGTGTCCCTGCATACACACCTGTGCTAGGAATAAAAAGTCACTGTCCTCCTGACTGAGATTTAACCACAGTGATTGTTATGTCCCTGTGTGCAGATTTGTGCTAGGAAAAAAATCAGTCATCCTGACTGATTTAACCAGACCCAAGTGACTGTTGTATCCCTGAGTGCACACCTATTCTAGGGGGAAAAAATTGCTGTCCTTCTGACTGCGATATAGCCCGAGTGATTGGTGTCTCCCTGTCATCACACCTTCATTTAGGAAAAAAATCACTGTCCTTCTGACTGCAATTTAACCACAGTGATTGTTGTGTACCTGTGTGCATACTTGTGCTAGGAAGAAAACACTGTCTGGCTGACTGCAATTTAACCAGACCAGAGTGACTGTTGTGTCCTTGCGTGCACACCTGTACTAGCAAAAAAATCATTGTCCTCCTGACTGCGATTTAACCAGAGTGATTGTTGTGTCTCTCGCATCAAACCCGCTAGAAAAAAAAAATACTGTCCTCCTAACTGAGATTTAACCAGTACACACAGAATGCTTTCAGGTTGGCACCTTGTCACTGTCCACTTGATGAGATTTAACCAGAGTGATTGTTGTGTCCCTGCATGCACCCTGTGCTAGGAAAAGAAAATCACTCTCATCCTGACTGTGATTTAATCATAGTGAGTGTTGTATCCCTGTTGACACACCTTTAATTAGAAAAAAAATCACTGTCCCCTTACTGCGATTTAACCACAGTGATTGATGTGTCCCTATGCACACACCTGTTCTAGGAAAAAAAAAATCACTGTCATCCTGACTGCGATATATCCTGAGTGACTATTATGTCACTGTCAGCACACCTTTATTTAGAAAAAAATCACTGTCCTCCTGACTGCAATTTAACCACAGTGATTGTTGTGTCTCTGCACGCAGACCTGTGCTCAGAAAAGAATCACTTTCCTCCTGACTGTGATTTAACCAGACCAGAGTGACTGTTTTGTCCCTGGGTGCACACCTGTGCTAGGAAAAAAATCACTGTCCTCCTGACTGCAATTTAACCACAGTGATTGTTGTGTCCCTGCATGCAAACCTGTGCTGGGAAAAAAATCACTGTCCACCTGAAAGAGATTTAACCAGAGTGATTGTTGTGTCCCTGCTGGCACACCTGTGCAGGAAAAAAAATCACTATCCTCATGACTGTGATTTATCCAGACCAGAGTGACTGTTGTGGCCCTGAGTGTGCACCTCTGGTAGGAAAAAAAATCACTGTCCTCCTGACAGCAATTTAACCCGAGTGAGTGTCGTATCTCTGTCGGCACACCTTTATTTAGAAAACATGTCAGTGAGAGCAGAGGGACAGCATTCAGATGACTCTGTGGCAGGTAGTAAAAGTAGTAGCAACGTATTTTGCCCTGGTGGTGGCTTTCCTGCCTCTAAGTTTTTTTCTGCCAAATCTGTGGCAGACATGTTGATGTATGTGTCAATGTCAAGTGCCACAGTGACAGAAAGCAGCAACACCACCACCAAACAAACAACTGTCGGTATAGAGATGGCTCATTTGGAAGTGCAATTAGAAAGTGGTGCTGTTGGTTATTATGGCTCACAGGCAGAGCCTGATAATGTGCGTCCAGTGGGTGAGGATGAGGTGATACATGTGGAGCAACATGAGAACACCAGTCATGAAGAGGTGGTATGTGTCACAGAGCCTGTTGCTACTGAGGAGGACAGCCCTCCAGAGGATGATGAGAATGCCAGCTTTTTTGCAGACTATGATGTGGATGATTTATCAGATGACATGGATCCCTAATGGGAGCCTGAAATGAAAAGGCCAAAACAGGTTGTTACAGAACATGTCTTTCCTGTTGCCTTAACTGCTACAACCACCAAGGAAAAGGACTCCCTAGCACTATTTCTCCCATTTGTCCATTTTTTTCCATCACCCCATGACATAACAAAGAGCAAATCTTCACCTTTGCTATCTCAGTCATCTTGGCACCAAGTAAATAAAAGGCCCCAGAAATTCCTAGTGTGGAATTTTTATGTGCTGGACCCATCTGATGAGACAGTGGTAATATGCCAACAGTGTCAAACCCAAGTAAGTAGGGGTAATAAGGGTAGTCACCTTCGCACAGGTGAGCAACATACACTCTTAAAAACAGGCACCCAATTCAGTGGCATGAACACCAGAAGGCAGCCATCACCAGTGGTAGTGGTTCCGATCCATCCAAATCAGCGCCAATGTAAGCCAAACAGCTTACCTCGTCAATATGCCATTAATCGGGGCTCCTAGACTGGGGATTCACAATGGTACTCACAGGTGCTGCATGACAGACCTCTGTGCCTTTTTGTTCTTCATTACTGGGGCAGCGATCATCACACTTTGTTGGCATGGTAGTGCTGCTGCTAGGACCACTACTTGGCCCACTTCCAGAATCCTCTGCATCCAGTACCACAAAGATGTCCTCCTCCTCACCTGCACCTCCATCTCCCTCATGTAGTGCCTGGTGTATTTGGCTTACATTGCCCGCTGATTTGGATAGACCAGGAGCATGTTTCTCTCTGGGAACACAAATTCACATTTCTGAAAGTGCTGCTGGTGGTGGTGGGGTGGCAGGCCCAGAAATGCTTAGTACTGTACCATAAATATGTTTAAGCTCTCTTGCAAGTTTCACATCTGCTTTGCACCACCTTCTCAGGTGTGTGTGGCAACAGTATTTGACTGAAAGGAAGTGTTTTCTCTTTGGGGACACAACTGAACATTTCTGATGACCACGGTAAACATGTTAAGTGTTTAAAACAGATTTATGTTTACCTTCTCTGGAGAATACCTGATGTTTGTGTCATGGTTTGCACTTCTTTGAATGGTTGGTGTTTGCACACAACTACCAGTCATGCACCATCATATACCATGGGGAAACAATTTATTTAATGTGGCAAATACTTGACATTTGTAGATAGAGGGAGTACACATGATGAATCAGTAACAAAAATGAAAGGAAGGAAGGAAAGTGGTTCATCATGCGTAAAAGGATTAAAGAAATAACAGACCTGGACAGGCAAGGGACATCCAAATAAATGAGACAATACTAAAAAGAGGATAGAGAAAAGATATAAAAGAACAGATTTTTTTTTTCAATTTTATAACTTTCTATATTTTCTTGGTGCTTTTTATTTTTAATGGGGGGATCTAGAGAGTGGAGAAATTAAGAACACAGATTACGGAATAACCAAATATACAACAAATAGTTTCTGTGAACCACTCAGACAACCCCACCAGCACTCCCAGAAGCCGAACCATGCCCACATCCACCACGCAGCTCTGCCAGGAGAGTGAGAAGCCTCTCACGGATGGATATAAAAGTGCCCAGCCGCTCCATCACTTCCTGCTGGAAAGTGTTAAAATCATGCTGCAGATCCTGCACCTCAGCCTACAAAGTGCCACAGTGCCACAGGTGCCAAGGGTCATCAGGCGCTGTCTGGGAGGTACAGGCCAATAACTGCTGCAGTCATTTCTATTGCTGCAGTGATGACTCACAGCAGTATCACAGCTGATCTCCTGCTGCTCCATGTTGCCCCAGTGCCATCACCACAACCACCATCACATGATGCAGCCACATCTCACTTCTTGGCCTCTACTCATTGAGGTGGTGGATGAGGAGGTGCATCCTCTGCCCACTGGTCCCAAGGTGGATCTTTTTTCCCTCACCTCACACAGCACCCGTACACCTTTCAGATGGCCACCATCTCATCTGCAGGGTGCATTTCAAAACATTGCATAATACAGTGAACTGAGGGAGTGGGGAGCACCAGATGAGGCAGCCAGCTCCTGCTGGGGGAGGTCTTGTGGCTGCTGATGTTGTTCTTCCTACTGCTCCATTTCCTGCTGCTGCTGTTTCTCGTGCTGTTGTTGCTGCTGCTCTGCAGCAGCAGAACTCCCTTCCTCAGCTAGGGAGGCAGTATTCCCTCTGGTAAATGCATGCTTGATAAGGAGTATAACTGCACCTCCAGCCCCAGCCTATCTTGACTCCTCCAAGTCCTGATGCTGCCCAGCATTACAAAAAAGAATTTAAAGAAAATGAAAGAAAAATAGAGTAAGAAGAAGTGAGAAAAAACAGCATAGACTAACAAAATTTATAAATTCAGAAACTACAGTAAAGAAAGTTAAGGAATATAACTCAAAAAGGTGTAAAATATTAAAATGTTAAGAAGATATACAAAGATGCTGCCACTCAAATAGTCAGTAACTGTCTAGCACACTGTTTCCTACTGTTGCAAATGCTGAAATGAAAGAGAAACATTCACTTCCTGCCTGTCTGTAATCTCCCATGTGATCTGCTGTAACTGAACCATGTGACAAACCATGTTTTTCATTAATTTCAGAGTTACAAACAAAGTCAAAGTTAGCTTCAAAGTTAACCAGTGAAGTTTGGGCACCAGAAGTCAATTACCTTCAAAGTTATTAACATAAGTCGAAGTTAACTGGTGAAATCTGGCACCAAAAGCCAATTTTGTGAAATTTTTCATGGGGTAAATTTGTTGACTTGGAGGGGAATTTGCAGGTGTTGTAAAACCTGCAATGTCTCTAGTTAGAAATATATGCTGCTACTCCACCTCCCCTTTTTTCCATTGTCTAACTGATATAAATGGTATTTTGTGATGTCCCTTCCCCAATCATCCTTTCCTGTCCACTAAGTTTCTGTGACAAAGGCCATGTCAGCCTTACCATTTGTTTTAAATAGAGCTTCTAGTTCATCTGTGTGGTTACTTAAGCTCCTGGCGTTTATTACGTAACTTTAATATTTGACAGCTTTTATTGTATTTTTATTAGTATTTTTATATTTTCAACTTTATTATCATCTCGATATTTCTCCTCTCACCATTTAGTTTAAATTACTTGATGAGGTTTTTTTCAGTAATCATAGTTGCTATGGTTTTTGTACCTGTACTGCTCAGTTGTAATCCATCTTTTGAATATATGTGTTTTTGTTTGAAAAGGATCCCATGTGTCTATAAAAGAGATTCCTCCATTGTACATCTGTTTTATAGACATATATTAATCCATTAGATAGTGTTGTTTTTTTTGTGTCCTTTAAGAGTTGGTAAAATTGTGACACAACTGGCTGCTATCCCATGTGTTTTATAATGTCAGTTAACTCCATAATGTCATCTATGATGTCTTTCTTGTGATCTTCCCTACATTATTATCCCCATGTATCACCGCCTGTTTTTTTGTTGTTGATGTATATGACCTTGAGCAGAATATTTTTACATCTGCTATCTTTGTGCCTGGCAAGCAGTTTAGGTCTCTATTTATTTTGTCTGTGCCACAAATTATGTTATCAGTTCTTCTTAGACTAGAATCTCCAATGACTAATAACATTTTAGCCCAAGTGTCTTCCTCTGTTTCTTCAGTTTCCATAAGTGGAGAATATCTGTTTGTTAATGGTATATCATTATTACCCATAGCCCTCCTTCCCTTTTTTTGGCATGGTTTGTATTGTGGCTCAGTCTAGATCATTGTCGTTATCTGCTTCAGGATGATTTATATCTAATTTAAATTCCTCTAGGTCTGTCTCATTTTGTTTATCTAGTTTTCTTTTCTCTCTTGGTGTAGCATTTACTGTTTTAAGTGTGCTCCCTTTAACCTGCTCTTTTAGAGAGTCTACTTCACACAACAGCTGCCCCATTTAAACACATTTCTGGCAGATAAGCTGATTTGAGCTTTGCTCTGATATGCTGTGTTCCCTCCCAGACCTTGACCTGGACATCTGCACATTTAAATATAGGGAATTCTTTGACCCAATAGTGGCATTGTGCAGTGTTGCTGTTTGCCAAGGGTGAAGACAGCTTCTTGTATACTCTGGAGAACATGTACCTGTGTGATGTGGCATCCTGTAGCCCTTCCCATGCTGTGAATTTGGATGTGTTCCAGGGCTTAGGGCCCAGCGTGTGCTCAAGTATGTGCTGCAATTAAGATAACAGATAGGCTGAGATTCTGGTGTGCGGGTTTTCAGCTTTGAACTGCGTGAATGCTATCATTTTTCTGTCTATTAACAAGGAACCTAACTTTGTTGATGATCCCTGGTCTAGGAGAGATCTCTGTATTTTGTCCCCTGAATCTTGAAGTTTGGGTTGTTGGAGATAATTTGTGCAGAATCAAGGATGGGAGTGGTATCCAGTGTAGTTGCCTGCTTGCTAAGAGGGAAGTGCCTATTGGGGTGTGTATCAGTAAGGGGTCATTCTGGCACAGGAAAAAACAGCCCAGCTAAAAATGCCACAGCCATACAGCATTGACCACAAACAGAGTTGGGCAAAACACCAACATGTTGGGAATAGCACAGCCTTTGGAAACAATGGGTGTTTACTTTTTTTGCAGGGAGCTTTGCCCCTCGCATCCCCAAGACTTAAATCACTAACTGCAGGGGAGGGGTCTTTGGAGATGGGGAGAAACTTGGGGAGTTAATTGCCAGAAAAGTTGTAGAGAGGAGACCGGGGCGGTGACCAAACCATGGTCCAAGGTCTCCTGAATTGCCATGTGCTGGTGCAATAGCCACTCCATCATAGGGGTGGCTGGACCAGCATCCAGCACATGGCAACTTCCAGTTTTCAGTCCAGCATACAGCGACAGGGTAGCGGTATTCTGCTACTGCTGTTTTACCCCAGTTGCTGTACATACAGGCACTGTCTACACAGCATGGTTAATACCATGCTGTCTTCCATGCATGGTATTGATCTGGTACCATGTGTTTCAATGTGTTGGGAAGCTTGCTGAAGGGGATGAGCAAAAATAAGGACATTTTCAATCTTAGCAGACTGGAAGAAGTGTAGTTCCATTTACTTCCAGTGGGGAAGGTACTGGGACTCTAAATTTGTCGAGACCCTGCTCTCCACCACAGGAACTGGCTAGTGTGGGTTGCTAGGCAGTATTTGTGAATGTCCAGTAATTGAAGGCCACCTTGGGGCTTGGGTAATGTTAGTTGTTTATAAGCTAGTTTTGGATTCTGGCCATTCCATAAGAAGAAGGTAAGGACTGCAGCTTAGTGAACCAGTTATTGGTGATGTGTAATCCCGTCATCCTCATGGGATAGAGAAATCTGGGCAGGACATTCATTTTAATTAGGCTGATCCTGGCCCAGAGGGTTAACAGTAGGGTGGTCCACCTTGTCAGATCCTGTTTAATTTGCATGAGTAGGAGGTCTAGGTTTTTGGTCAAGAGCAGGTACTGCTTCTGTAGATGGTAACCCCAGGTACCTCCATTTATCTTGGACCGAGACACTGCCCCACCTCGATGCTAGGGCTTGATTACGGCATTGTTGAAGGGCACTATATTGATTTTGTTAGGTTAAGTTTGTATCCTGAAATATTGTCAAATGGGGTCGAGTCTCTGTGGTGCTGGTACTGAGGTCTCTGGGTCTTCCAGGTGTAATAGGATGTTATCCACATATGTGGAGACCTTATAGCTGTGATTGCCCATTGGGATACCTTTACCATGTCCTTAGGAAGGATGGTTTTGGTGAGTGGTTCCAAATGTAAATTGAAGAGGTAGGAGGATAAGGGCACCCCTGGAGGTTCCTTAGTGTAAGGTGAAGCAAGGTGAGAGTATGCCATTGCAGTAAATTCTAACTGAGGGGCTGAAACTCTTGAGAGTGGTGTACAGGTAGGGCCAGGACACTTTGCTGAAGGCTTTCTCTGTGTCCAGAGACATCAAGACTGCCGGGCAGCCTGAGTCACTGGATGCAACAAGAATGTATCTGAGTTTGTGTATGTGGTCTGTGACTAGACCACCCTGTACAAAAGTTACCTGTTCTAGACCTATCAGCATGTGCCAGACTTTACTGATTCTGGCTGAAAGCACTTAGTGAGAATATTAATGTCAGTGTTGTGCAGGGAAATCAGTCTGTAGCTGCCCAGATGCTCAGGGTCTTTATCTGGTTTGGGTAAGAGCGTAATCATGGCTTCCTGTAGGGTGGGCCCAGGATTGCATGCTTTATAGAAGAGTTGAAAGAGGGGTGAGCTGGGGATACTGCATCCATAGTGGCTTTGTAAATGGTATCCAAGAAGCTATCAGGGCCAAGTACTTTGTCTATGGGTAAGCCCTTTATGGCATGGTATACTTCTGCCAAGGTTAGATTGTAAGCCATGACTTCTGCTTGGACCTTGGGCATGCATAATAGTTGTGCAGTGTTTAAGAATGTTTTAATCACCATGGTCTCTGCCAGGAGATCTGCTGTGTATAGGGTTTTATAGAAGGCTTTGAAGGCAGTGACAATGTTTTGGGGGTTAGTGATGGAGGATCATGGGGTGAGGGCTGAAGGCCATGGATTGATTTCTTCATTTGGTGCTGTCTTATCCTTATGGCCAATAGCCTGACAGCTCTCTCCCCTGGTCAATGTATGTGGTTTTGGACCTGAAAATAGCAAATTTTCATGTTCCTTAGTAAACTCTGCATGTTTGTCTCTGGCCGCATTGTGCTTTAGCCAATCTTCTTGTGGGGTGTGACTG
The DNA here is from genome assembly GCA_016271365.2 of Neoceratodus forsteri. Lineage (NCBI taxonomy): Eukaryota > Metazoa > Chordata > Ceratodontiformes > Ceratodontidae > Neoceratodus > Neoceratodus forsteri. The sequence goes on along the minus strand of CM028135.1, from coordinate 845,421,858 downwards.
GATATATGGGACTCTAGTGATCTAATCTCTGTGAGCAATTGTTTGCTGTCTGCTTTCTTCCTTTGTTTTTTATTTGTGGCCAATCTTATTAACTCCCCTCTTACAGTGCATGTACAGGCCCCCAATATAGTCCCACGGTTGGCCGCTGAAATCAAGTTTTCCTGGAAGCAATGCTCTGCGTGGCCCTTTGTAGCTTCAAGGGTTTGGGGGTCCTTCAGCAGTGAGTTGTTTACTTGTTTTATAGACCATCTTTTGGGGGTGACCTGTGTTCATGAGTGAGAGAGATATGGGAGAGTGGTCCGAGATAACTTGCTGAGATTTCACAGTTGGTGATGGAGCCCAGGAGGTCCTGAATAATGAGGAAGTAGTCTAGCCTCGAGATGAAGTTAAGGGAGGGGGGACAAGGAGGTGTAATCTTTGGTGTGTGGGTGGAGTGTCATCCATATTTCCATATGCCCTAACTAGTATTACATCTCTTTTGCCCCTCTCAGATTAGTGGATAACTCCATCCTCATGTTTCCAGGCCTGTGCAGAGCATCATCTGGGACTATGTTCCAGTCACAGCCCAGTATCAAGGGCAGAGTGCCTAGCATCACTAATTGGGACATGATTTTGGTGTAAAACTGTGGGTCATCCAAATTGGGCCCATATATCGATGCCATGGCAATCTCCTTTTGATATTTGACATTTGATATTTTGACATTGAAAAAAGTAGCTCAATCTCCCCCCCAGCTGCTGGTGGTCTGACATTGAGCAAGGAAGAAGGAGGCTACTAAAGAAGATAGGAAGTTGCTGTCTCAGAACAGGAAGGGTGAGAGTTGTAAGGAGAGGAGAGAGTAAGCATACAGAGAAACAGGAGAGGGGACACAAAATAAGACATGATAGGAGTGGTGCAGTGCAATGGCTGTGGGGTGGCAGTGTTCCGGGAGACATTCTGGAGGCTGTGATGCTGCCCTATTTGCAGGCACCTCTCTGGTCTGAGAGAGTAGGTTGCCCGTCTCCAGGCTGACCTGGCTAGGATTCGTGAAATCTCCTCCCTACCCAGGGACCACCAGGGCCAATGCAACTACCTCAGAGGTTGCCAAGAAAGAGGAGAGGCTGGACCAGGGTGGGCTCAGGGAGGGAGAGGGTGGTGGAACAGAGTTTCATCCCTCCAGCTGTACCTCTCCACAATTCATTCGCTCTTCTGGTGGATAGTGGTTCCTCTATGGAGGCACCTGCAGAGGAGACCAAGGAGGATGCTGAGAACCTTCACAAAGGAGACCCACAGGAGGGTGGCATGGGACCCCACAGGGGAAGGAAACAACTCCTGGTGGGGGACTCAATCATTAGGGGGGGTAGAAATGGGGGAGGAAGGGGAGAGGGAGGTAAGGTGCCTTCCTGGCACCACGGCTTGGAGGGACAGGAAGCGAATCCTCAGGATCGTGGGAGGAGCTGCACGAGGGAGGGAGCTGGATGTCATTGTCCACCTAGGGACAAATGACCTTGCTAGGAATGGGATCAGAGCAGTGCAAGAGGAGTTTGTAGAGCTGGGGAGGGGAATTAGACAAGTAGCGCATACAGTAACCTTCTCGGAGGTGCTGCCTGTCTATGGCAAGAGTGATGCTAGGGCACTCCTCACCAAGGAATTCAATGAGTGGTTGAAAAACTGGTGTGGAGCTCAGAGTTTTGGCTTCATTGGGGACTGGGAAGCCACCTGGAGGGATGCAGACCTATACTGGTGTGATGGTCTGCATCTGTCCAGGGGGGGAACCGGGATCCTAGGTGAGAGGTTTAAATGCTTCATTGGCAAGCATTTAAACTCAGCCAAGGGGAGGCACTGAAAGGAGCAGGGAAATCCCAGCCTCCCCACAAAACATGGTAATTAGTGAGGTAAACACCAAGGTAGAGAAATTATTAGGGAGCAGGACAGAGGTAAATGTAAAAAAAGGCAAAGGCAGTAAGGACAGGAATGGGGCTAAAAGGGGTAAGGCTATAAAAAAGTGGAGGGTGATGAATACCAATGCCCATATTCTGTGTAACAAGCTCCCTGAACTAGTGGCCTTGATGGAAGAGGGTTGCCTGGATATTGTGGCAGTCACAGAAACATGGTACGCAGAGAACCATGACTGGGATGTCAACATACCAGGATACACAATCTACAGGAGGGACAGGGAGGGTAAAGAGGAGGAGAGTAGTCTCTATGTAAAGGAAGGGATCAAAGCAACAGAACTAAAGAGTAAACAGGAGCAGATGAGGCACTCTGGGTCACCCAGGAAACAGGAAATGGCACTGACAATCTGCATGGGGGTTGTATACAGACCCCATCTGGCATGGAGGGAATGGACAAGGAAATGATAGAAGGCTTCCTTAGAATGGCAGAAAAAGGGGAGATATTGTTGATGGTGGACCTGAATATGCCAGATGTTAACTGGAGCACCTTTGCTGCAGGCACATCCAAGAGCAGGGTCATTCTTGATGCCCTACAGGGGGCATGCCTCAGACAGCTAGTATTGGAACCCACTCGGAGGGAGCAATCTTAGACCTGGTACTCTCAAATGGGGACGGAGAAAGAATCTCAGATTTAGAGGTGGGTAGCCATTTGGGAACAAGCGACCACCAAACAGTGTGGTTCACGATAAACACAGCCATACAAGCAAGCCATACAAAGGCAAGAGTATTGGACTTTAGGAGGGCTGACTTTGGGAAAATGAGAGAGTGCCTTAGAAAAGCAGTAGCAAACTGGCAAGAAGGAGGGGTGGAGGAACAATGGGGAGTAATCAAAACAGCCATCACAGAGGCAACAAGCCTTTATGTAAAGCAAATCAATAAAACACAACGAAGGAAAAAATGCTATGGTTCTCAAAGAGGTGGCAGGGAAGGTTAAGGAGAAAAGGACAGCATTCAGGAAATATAAGGAAACACAGAAGGAGCAGGACAGAGAACTTTATCAGTTAAAGCAGAAAGAGGCTGGGAAGGCAGTCAGAATAGCAAAGGCCCAAACCGAGGAAAGGATGGCCAATTATGTTAAGAAGGGGGATAAGACCTTTTATAGGTACATTAGGGAGTGACGAAAGACCAAAGGAGGGATACTGAGGCTTAGTAAAGGGGAGGGAATGTGGGTAGAGGGTGACAATGAAAAAGCAGGGATACTGAATGAATATTTCTGCTCAGTATTCACAAAGGAAGAGGAAGGGGAGGTACCTAAACCAAACAAGAGAAACACTCTGAAGACGGGGGTCGATACCAGTCCATTTACAGAAGAAAGGGCTCTGAAATAACTAATAAAATTGAAGGTGGACAAAGCAATGGGGCCTGATGGGATTCACCCAAGAATTCTAAAAGATCTAAGGGTAGAACTAGTGACACCGCTGACTACTCTCTTTAACAAATCATGGGAGGATGGGGTGGTACCTGAGGACTGGAGGAGAGCAGATGTGATTCCTCTTCACAAAAATGGGAGCAGGACAGAGGCAGGAAACTACAGACCAGTTAGTTTGACCTCAGTGGTAGGGAAAATGATGGAATCACTTCTGAAGGAAAGAATTGTTGAGTACCTAGAGGCCAGTGGGGCACAGGACCCAAGGCAGCATGGATTCACAATGGGAAGGTCATGCCAGACGAATCTAATAGATTTCTTTGATTGGGTGACCAAAGTAGTAGACCAGGGAGGGGCTGTGGACATGGCCTACCTTGATTTTAGCAAGGCATTTGATACAGTTCCACACAAAAGACTAATACACAAGTTAGCCAGCCTTGGATTGGGTCCCAAGGTGGTAGCCTGGATAAAAAATTGGCTAGACAACAGGACGCAAAGAGTAGTAGTAAATGGAGTACACAGTGAAGAAAGGAGGGTTACTAGCGGGCTACCGCAGGGTTCAGTACTGGGACCAGTCCTTTTAATGTCTTTATAAGTGACATTGCAGAGGAACTGAAGGAAAAGTATGTCTCTTTGCAGACGACACAAAGATCTGCAACAGGGTTGATACACAAGATGGAGTGGAAAGGATGAGAAGGGACTTGGCAATGTTGGAGGAATGGTCAAATGTATGGCAGCTCAGATTCAATGCAAAGAAGTGCAAGATAATGCACATGGGAAACAAAAACCTAGGGGAAGAGTACGCAATGGGTGGTGAGATACTGACAACAGGAAAAATGGAAAAGGACCTGGGTGTAATTATATCAGATGACCTAAAGGTGGGCAAGCAATGTGAGAAGGCACTAAGGAAGGCTGGGGGGGATACTGGGATGCATAGGAAGAGGCATCAGTAGTAGAAAACAGGAAGTTGTTATCCCTCTGTACAGACATTTGGTGAGACCCCATCTGGAGTACTGTGTGCAGTTCTGGAGACCCCATCTCTGCAAAGACATAGACAGAGTGGAGGCTGTCCAGAGGAGGGCAACCAAAATGGCACAGGGTCTTCACCAGAAGACATACGAAGAAAGACTAAAGGAACATAATATGTATACCCTTGAGGAAAGAAGGGAGAGAGGGGACATGATAGAAACTTTCAAGTACCTCAAGGGAATCAACAAAGTCCAAGAGGGTAGCATCTTTCAGAAAAAGAGATGTGCAAGAACAAGGGGGCACAATTTGAAGATAGAGTGGGGACGGCTCAGAGGTAATGTGAGGAAGTATTTTTTCATGGAGAGGGTTGTGGATGCATGGAACAGCCTCCCTGAGGAGGTCATGGAGTCAAGAACAGTGGGGGAATTCAAAAATGCATGGGACAGACATAAGGCAGTCCTAGTGGGGGTAGGAGGAAGTAAGCTGTTGGTTAACTAGGATCTGCAGCTTATCTGTTAGGTAGGAAAATGGGCAAACTAGGTTGGCCAAGTGGTCCTTATCTGCTGTCAAATTCTATGTTTCTATGTTTCTATGATATAACCTGCCCTGACTAGTATGCATCTGCCCTCCACATTCTTGAGGACCTCCAGTGGGATGTAGGGGTGCCCCTGTGTATCAGAAAGGCTGTGCCTGCTCTTTTTGGTTGCCATATGCAAAACCTGACCCACCCAGTCCCACCTCCATAGTTTGCTCACTTCTGCCATGGTATGGGTTCCTGTGGGAAGGCAATCTTGGCTCCCATTGCTCTGATGTGGCGTGGGACCTGAGTCTCTTCTGCACTGTCTTCCCCCCTTTGATGTTCCATGTGACAAGTTCAGTTCGGTTGCTAGCCATGGCTTTTCATTGGTACTGGGTGGAGATCTGTGGCAGAATCCAAATTTCTTTGGGATGGGTACCCTATGATGCCTTTTTTAGGGGTCAGCCATGGACTAGGTCCAGTCTTTAGCGAGTGATGCCACCTGATCTGTTGGAGAGTTGGGTGGACCATGTGGTGGAGAGGCAATGCAGAAGTAATATGTGCTAGGCTAGAATCTAAATGTGGGGGGTAGAGATGTTGCGAAATTAAATTTCATTTGTGAAATTAGTCGTGAAATTAGCAATTTCACCGTACCAACATTTCGTGAAATTCAGCCATTCTGTGAAATTTTGACAGTTGCAAGCTGTGAAATTTCACTTTTAGAACATATGGAATTTTGTTGAAATGCACAATTTTACCGGAAGGGCAAAATTTCACCTGAATTCGCTGTTCCGTGGGTGAAATTTTGAATTTCATGGGTGAAATTCACATTCCATGTGTGAAATTTTGCATTTGCACCCACAAAATATTTCATAAAATGATCGAATTTTGTGAAATATTTTGCATAACTAAAGTTCTAATTTCACACATCCCTGGTGGGGAGGGAGATATAACGTAGGCAAAAACTACTAAAACAATCAATAGACTACAAATATTTATAGGCATAGATCCGTCTCGAGGTAGATACTTGTAGGTAGTCCTTGCATGAGGCAATGGCTCACATGGAACTCTGTAAGACCCTCCCTTCTCAAGGGTGTAGTCTCTGGGCCTGTACAAGCCCACAAAATAGGTCCATGTGTGGTGTGAGTGAGTGTCTACCTAGCACTTCGCCATGATTGTATTGGTCTCATTAGCAGGTTTTCAGCATTTGAAAACCTGGTAAGAAAAAAGAGGAGATGAGGGAGAAAAGGGAACAGAATCAGCAGAGGCACAGAGGCCGTTAACAGTAAGCATACCAGGAGAGGAGGAGCACAAGATTGGGGCACCTATTATGTTGTGTCAAGTCCCTGTGTGCCCTTGGAAGCTATTGTGCATTGTTACAGCTTGTATAGCTCCATGTGAACTCATCCCAGCCCCTTGAGGCTAGAGGGCTCCTTGAGATACTTTGTTCCACTTTTTAGCATTATGGTGGGTTATGTTTGTCTTGCTCTGTATTATGCTGCATGCCTATTCTAGGCAATGTTAGCCACTGGTAAACTTTCCCAGTGAGGAAGTGATCAGACTGCAGGTAATGTATTGGCAATTCAATTCCCAACACTGTTTTAATAACCATTGTCTCTGCCAGGAGATCTGCGTGTATAGGATTTTGTAGAAGGCTTTGAAGGCAGTGACAGTGTCTTGGGGGTTAGTGATAGGAGGATCACGGGGTGAGGGCTGAAGGTCACAGATTGATTTCTTCATTAGATGCTGTCTTATCCTTATGGCCAATAGCCTGCCAGCTCTATCCCCCTGGTCAATGTATGTGGTTTTGGACCTGAGAATAGCAAATTTAGCATGTTCCTTAGTAAACTCTGCATGTTTGTCTCTGGCTGCATTGTGTTGGAGCCAATCTTCATGTGGGGAGTGACTGGATATACGGGACTCTAGTGATCTAATCTCTGTGAGAAGTTGATTGCCATCTGCTTTCTTCCTTTGTTTTTTATTTGTGGCCAATCTTATTAACTCTCCTCTTACAGTGCATGTAAAGGCCCCCAATAGAGTCCCTCAGTTGGCTGCCGAGATCACGTTTTCCTGGAAGTAATGCTCTGTGTGGCACTTTGTAGCTTCTAAGGTTTGGGTATCCTTCAGCAGTGAGTTATTTACCTTCCATAGTCCATCTTTTGGGGGTGGCCTGGGGTGACGAGTGAAAGAGATATGGGAGAGTGGTCAGAGATTACTTTTGCTGAGATTTCACAGTTGGTGATGGAGCCAGGAGGTCCTGAATAATGAGGAAGTAGTCTAGCCTCAAGAAGAAGTTACAGGAGGGGACAAGAAGGTGTAATCCTTGGTGTGTGGGTGGAGTGTCATCCATATTTCCATATCTCTAACCAGTATTACATCTCTTTGCCCCTCTCAGATTAGTGGATAACCCCTTCCTCTTGTTTCCAGGCCTGTGCAGAGCATCAGCTGGGACTATGTTCCAGTCACCATCCAGTATCATGGGCAGAGTTCCTAGTGTCACTAATTGGGACCTGATTTTGGTGTAGAACTGTGGGTCATACAAACTGGGCCCATATATCGATGCCATGATAATCTCCTTTTGATCTTACCTGCCCCTGACTAGTACGTATCTGCCCTCCACATCCTTGAGGACCTCCATTGGGATGTAGGGGTTCCCTTGGTATCAGAATGGCTGTGACTACTCTTTTTTGGTTGCCAGAGGCAAAAACCTGACCCACCCAGTCCCACCTCCATAGTTTGTCCCCTTCTGCCATTGTATGGGTTCCCTGTGGGAAGGCAATCTTGGCTCCTATTGCTCTGAGGTGGCGTAGGACCTGGAGTCTTTTCAGCACTTTCTTCCCCCCTTTGATGTTCCATGTGACAAGTTCAGTTGGGTTGCTAGCCATGGCTTTTCATTGGCACTGGGCGGAGGTCTGTGGCAGAACCCAACTTTCTTTGGGATGGGTACCCTATGGTGCCCTTTTTAGAGGTCAGCTATAGACTAGGTCCAGTCTTTAATGAGCGATGCCACCTGGTCTGTTGGAGAGTCAGTTGAATCATGTGGTGGAGAGGCAATGCAGAGGTAATATGTGCTAGGTTAACATCTAAAGGTGGGGGATAGAGATGTTGCAAAATTAAATTTCGCCTGTAAAATTGGCATGAAATTGGAAATTTCACCATACAAATTTTTCGACAGTTGCAAAGCTGCAAAATTTCACCTGCAGAACATGGAATTTTGCTGTGAAATGCACAAGTTCACCTGAAATGGCAAACTTTCACCTGAATTTTGCTGTTCCGTGGTCGAAATTTTGCATTTCGAGGGTGAAATTTTTCATGTTCCATGGGTGAAATTTTGTATTTTGCGTCCACAAAATATTTCTTGAAATAATCGAATTTTGCAAAATATTTCATGTAACAAAATGTTCTAATTTCACACATCCCTGGTAGGGGAAGGGGAGACATAACATAGGCAAACACTACTAAAATTATCAATAGACTACAAATACTTATAAGCATAGATTCATTTGGAGGTAGATACTTGTAGGTAGTCCTTGCATGAGGTAATGGCTCACATGGAGCTCTGTAAGACCCTCCCTTTCAAGGGGTGTAGTCTCAGGCCTGTGCAAGACCACAAAATAGGTCCATATGTGGTCTGGGTGAGATGCTACCTAGCACTTTGCCATGACTGTATTGGTCTCATTAGCAGGTTTCAGCATTTGAAAACCTGGTAAGGAAAAAGAAGAGAGGAGGGAGAAAAGGGACAGAATCAGCAGAGGCACATAGGGAATTAGGTAAGCATGCGGGAGGGAACACAGGACTGGAACTCCTATTATGTTGTATCAAGTCCTTGTGTGCCCTTGGAAGTTATTGTGCATTACTGCAGCTTGTATAGCTCCATGTGAACTCATCCCAGCTCCTTGAGGCTAGAGAGATTCTTGAGATACTTTGTTCCACTTTTTAGCATTATGGTGGGTTATGTTTACCTTGCTCTGAATTATGCTGCATGCCTATTCTAGGCTATGTTAGCCATTGGTAATCATTCCCAGTGAGGAAGCGATCAGACTGCAGGTATTGTCATGACAATTCAACTCCCACCACTGTTTTGATTGGTCGGGGAAGGGGGGCCATTAGGAGGGTTAGTGTACAACAAGTAACAAGTGTGACCACCATCAGCTTTTTTACTGGTATCACAGACATTTGCCCTGACCAAGTAGTTTGCCGGTGGCACTGAGAGACAATTATTCCCACCCCTCGCTCTTTCAGTTTTGGTATTCCTGGCTCTAGCAGAACCTCTATACAGAGTTGTATCTTAAGCGTTGTACTATGGTTCACTGCAGGTAGGGTAGGTGCCCCCCTAGTCCTGGGAAGGCTGCTGCACCCAATCTGGAGATCCCAACTTTCTGATGTGGCAAGTAAGCCACAAGCTTTAGAGGCTGTTGCATACCCAAAGTAGAGCTGCAATGGGTGTATTGTAGTCTGCACTTGATTTGGCTTGTGTGTGGTTAAGCATACCCTGTGCAACTGTCATTGGGAGTTTGGACTGATAAGGAGAAGTCTGAGCCCCTCCAACATGGAGATTGGTAAGGCTACCATGAGTGGGTGCCCCCACATGCCACATAGGTCTGTGATTGCCTTTACAGTGAAAGTCTGTAGCGGGGTGAGTCCCAGTTACTACTGGGCAGTGGTCCCTTTTGTTTATCACCAATTCAGTTTATGTTGCAGTGGAATTCTCCTGGTGGTTCTTGAGGAGATTGTGGGGGGGTCACACTGACCATTCCTCATCCTCTGTGGGATGTCCAGCTCACAGTCGGAGGTGTGGTGAGATGTGGGACACTGAGGGGGTCTGCAAGTGAGGGGCAAGAATGTCCTAGTCTGGGCAGTATGTCTCATTATGATGCTGACTCCTGCCTCCCACACTCCCTTCACAATGCACCAGAAGAACTGGAGTATAGATCATAGACATGCTAGTGGGCTGAAGAATGATATCTAACTCAGGACACCACTGGTATTAGAGCTTCTACTGCCTCTCCTCCCTTATTTCGTACTGGGGTCCAATTTGGTGTGCTGGGTGTATTTAAGATGGCCATAACCTGCAGCCATAGGACAGGCCTCCACTCCACACTATGTGGGTGGGGAGCACCAGCCCTAGGTTCAGGGATGTAATATTTGCATGCATTTGGTGTGGACAGGACAGTCTGACCAAATGATCCCACCTCAGCCCATCTACCTCTGTTAGCCCAACCTGATTGCTGAAACTTCTTACCTGTAGCCTGATATCATCCAGTTGCTTGTTAGGTCAGGACCAGTGGTGATTCTAGTGTTGAGGGACATACCTAATCCTCCCTGCCTAACCCATCAAGTCAACTATAGTCTCTGTTACCATGAGCAGCCACATGCAAAGGAAAAAGGTCCAGTGGAGAAGCTATTCTTGGGTGCCTTTTATGTCCTATAAGGCACACTTGAATGTTATGCTGCCGTCACCCCAAGGGGCTGCTTCTGTGTCCAGCATTGATTCTAGGAGGGAGCAGGGAGGTCTGCAGTCACATCTCAGTAGTGTACAGCTCAAAGGTCATATAATTCTGCTGAGTGTGTGCTTCCCATCCATCCCACAGGATTGTGTTCTCTAAAGGGATGCACAGAATATGTTTGCAGGGTTAGTTGATTTGGGAGGAGTAACCTGGTGGCACTGGTCAGTTTGAGGTGCTGGTGGGGGTCCAAATTCATTGCATTTCTCAGAAGAGAATGTGTAGTCAGCAGGTAGGAATATTTGTGTAGAGGAACAAAGAGTCATAAAGCAAAGCAAAGCATGGTGGTGCCAATGCCAAATCAGTTCTGGAGTGGTCTATTAGAATGAGAGTCCAGGTCCAGCCAAGATTGAACTATGGCCATGTCCAGAGCAGTTGTGGATCCATTGGCTGTTGAACATTCCCCTGCAGTTGTGCCAGGTAGTGAGGTTGTTTGTGGACCCACTGGTCTGTGATAACCTTGTTCCTTGGAGATCACTTTGGGGTGGGGAGGTGAGGATGGCTCAATCAAATAATATCCCATTCAGTGGTGGGCTCTGGATGTGTTGCCCCTTTGCTGTTTTCCATTATCCAGTTGGATCCTAATGTTGGGGGCAAATGTTGACAGGTTTTACGCACTACCATGGCATTATCAAACTCCTTTAAGCCTTAAGCCATGTTGACTATCAGTCAGGCAGGGTACAGCATCCTGTACTTAACGTTTGCTTTCTGCAGTGCTGATTAATCAGCTTGTATTCCACTTGCCTGTCCTGAACCTTTGGATTAACATCCATGAAAATGTGCACCCAATGGTCATTCCAGTGTAGATGGTCCTTAGTTCTGGCTTGATCCTGAATGTGTTTTTTCTCTTAGAAGTTAAGATGGCAGATAATGATGGCCCATGGCTTCTGTGATGGGGGTGGCTGAGTCTGGAATGATTGGTGTGCACTTTCTACACTGTAGGAGGTGCCTGACTAAGGGAGACCAGCTACTTCTTGCAAGAACATTTGTGCAAAAGTAAACATGTTTTTATCCTCCACTTTTTAGGGATCCCCACTAGCATTAATCTGTTCCTTTGTTTCCTAGCCTCCTGGTCCTCTGCTTCATTCTCCAGTTTTTCCAGCTTCTTCTTCATCTACTTGAGTTCAGCGCTGTCCTTTGCTTGGCTATCCTCAATGGAACTTATATGAGCCTCTGCATCACCCAATCTAGTGTTTAGAACCTCTGGAGTAGGTTTGATAGCCTTTATGTTGCTAGCCATGTCCAGGATTGAAATTTTGATTGTGGCCAGTTCAGTGAAGAATTTTTCTAGTGTGCCCTGAGTGAGTTCTGTTGCAGGGCTGTTCTTCGAGGATGCAAGATTGGTTCCTGCTTTCTGTCTTTTACTTGCTGGCTCCCAGGATGGTCCTGATGACACCGGAGTGCAGTCTATTGTTTGCATTGGATCGATTGGTTGGACTGACTTCTAGTACCCTTATCTTATTACTGAGATATCAAGCTATGCTTTCCCAAACAGAAAAACAAGAAAGATGTGCTTTAAATGCCAAAATTGCCATTTTTTGTCCTTGTGTGGTGGAGCTGCAGAGAAGGCTGCTTAATTCTTCAGTCGCCTCACGTGACTCCTCTAATTGAGGTACTTTGTGGATTATGGGTCAGTGTTCATGTTGAGAGTGAATATTCTTTGTCTTTTATGAATGGTATTATTCCTGTGGTGTCTTGTTGACATCAACAGCATGCATTTCATTTTGTGATTTCAGATGGAATTTCTGAGAATAAGACTACGACCACAACAAACATGTGAGAAATGTGTGCATTCCTCATGTGAAGATGGTGATGGTGTTGGTGTTTGAGTGGATGGAAATCAACCAGGTTCAACAGCAAATACTTCTATTGATGATGAGAATACCACCAGACAATCAAATAAGGAATACATGAGACAGTATCATGCATGAATAAATGCTGATTCTGAAGCATATAAACTTTTTGTCGGTGTGAAAATGACCATATTGCAATGTATAAGACGTCAATGTGTAAAGGAAAAAAAAATAGAGTGCAAGGAAAAGAGAAAACCAAGAAGACAATGAGAGTAGAACATGAATAAGGGCAGAAATGGAAAAACTGAGGGCACAATGAAGAGAACAAAAAAGAGAATAACATTGAAAAATAACTGTTCCTAAAAGAAGAAGAAAAAATGAACAACAGCAAATATGATCTGCATTGAAGAAATGGGGGACCACACAAAGAATTAATCAAACTCAAAGGCACTGACGACTGCAAAATCAAAACTGATAATGTGCCAACAGTCTTGACTCCTCTAAATGACACTATGCAGGACACCATTGTCACATGTACTGTATGCTGTTTAGCAATCAAATGGCAAAGGAGAAAGTTGTGTCAGGGTCATTGAAAGCCATGCCTGGAAGTCCACATCAGTTTACAGAGGTTGTCTCTTCAATAATATCAAACAAAACACCCCAAATAAAGAAGGCAATGTTAGATAAATGCATTCTCACAAATTCAACAAAGAAACACTTAGATTTTTGTAAACAAACAAGCTTAATAGCAATATCCAAACCCATCAAAATGTCACAGAAAGACAATTTATGACTGAAAAGACTGTTACATAAATCTGTTCAAATTAAAAAGAAATATAAAAAATTACAGCTTCACTGGCAGTTCTAATTTATTGGAACTTCCTTTGTGCCAGCTACATTTTTGATGAAGATTACTTAATGAAATGGAAAAAAGAATCTATTCATTACCATTGTCAACAATAGAAATTGTGAACAATTTTTATAAAAGGGTTGATGTGTCAAGAGAATTGCCATATTCCACAGTTTCCAGGTAAGACAGAATACTTCCAAAGAAGGCACTTGAAACATCATTAAAAGCAACATTTGAACAATTCAAAGTTGAACATCCTGATGTGGTAATTGGGTACAGCAAGTTTGTGAAAATGAACCCTAAGAACATCAGCCCAATGTTGAAACATAAATTGGTTCAGTGTTTGTGTGAGTATTGTCTTAATATTGATCTAAAGGTAAGCAGCATTGCTACAAAGTGTGCACAGTTCAAAATTAAGGAGTCGGCTATAAAAAATAAATTTGATACATCTGCACTTACTCTTTGCCCCAAGGAAGGAAAATTCTACAAACTGAAGTGCATAGACAGAGAATGTAACAATTGCAGCATCCATGGAATTAGAAGAAAACTGTTCCCATTATTAAATTATAAGATGGATTCTACAGTGACATGACAAAAAATGGCAGTTGGAAGATGTGATGACCAGAAAGGATGGACAAGTAGAAGAATATAAATGGATGCACATAAAACAACCTACTGGATTGATTTGTGAATTAGTCAAATAACTTGAAAAATCATTGGAAACCTTCTCAAAGCATCTTTTCAATTCCAAATGGCAGGCCAGGCAGTTTGATTATATCCGAAGACATGTTCCCAATGGATAACTTGTTTATTGCCTAGAGTTTAGTGAAAACTACACTTGCCATTTTCCAGATGAGGCACAGAGTGCACACTAGGTATACAATCAAGCCTCAATTCATCCAATCATTGTTTACTACAGGTGTCCACAACCCGAATGTGGGATAGTTATGCATAATGAGCTGATGATTATCAGTGAAGACTGTAAGCATGATTTACATATGGTTCACCACTTCACATGTCTTGCAATAGAATACTTGAAATATCAGGGAGTACAGATGTTAAAAGTAATCAATTTTTCTGACATTGCACCAATACAGTACAAAAGCAATTGGAACTTAACTGGCACTTTGTTCAGAGTGACAGACTATGGATTTCTAATAAAGAAGCACTTCTTGGGAAGTCAGCGCAGAAACAGATCATATGAAGGAGAAGAAGGTGTACTCAAAGAGTGCTCACAGAGCTATAGTATTAAGACAAGTGATGGTTAGCAATGCACACTACTTATTTGTTTATGGGAAATCAAATTTGATCTGTCCAAAAGAGGAGAATGAGTATGTGCATGCTTGAAGAACATTCTTCTTTGTTATTGAAAGGGAAATCACTTACAAATGTACCCAAAGAAACAGTGTTAAAACATTGGCAAACACACTCATGACACAGTGTTTCAGAGGCATTGAGCCATATGTCATTTCTGCAAAGGAGAGGAGATGTTCTGTACCAACTGCATAAGCAATGACGGACAGTGTGAAAATGCACCAGTGACTTCAGATTGGAAAATGTTTTGTTTAAAATCTGGACAAGAGATGGATATAATACCACCAGAGTCAAGATCACCAATACCAGCACCAATTACACCCCACCCCACCACCACCACCAGTAGTTTATTCAAGTTCTGAAAGCATGCCAATGTCACAAACAATATTAACCAATACAACAAATAAGAATATAACAAAGTCTAAAAGCACACCAGCAGCATGAGTAAGGTCAAGTAGATCACCAGTTTCATACATACCAACATATGAAAACTGGCAGCAGATATAGGCCATGCTGTCTATCAAGTTTGCTCGAGTGTGCAGCCAGTAGACCATTATACTGCAGCTGCCCCTCCTTCCTCCCCTCCCTCTCCTTCGATGTCATGCCCCTGCTCACTGACCCCACCCCTCTGTTTCCCTCTTTGTGAACATCGCCTTGACCTGGTCCCACCCCCTCTTAAAACCTCCCACTGATGTTAAGGACACCACCTCACCTGGCAGGGCATTCTACCCTGTCACTACTCTTTCTGTAAAGTAATGCCTTCTCATTTCCCTTTTGAACCTACCTCCCTCAGCTTCAGACTGTGCCCTCTAGTGTCCCTCCCCTCCCTGTGCTTATGAATGTCACCCATGCCAACCTAATTTATGCCCCTCATACATTTGAAGGTTTCTATCATGTCCCCCCATCCCTCTGATCCTGCAGGGAGTACTTGCTAAGTACCCTTAGTCTGTCCTCGTAGGGCTTGTTCTCCATCCCGTGGAAAATCTGGGTTGCACTGCATTAAACCCCTTCCAACAATTTGATATCTTTCATCAAGTAGGGGTGCCAGTACTGCACACAGTACTCCAGGTGGGACCTCACCAGCGATCTGTACAGTGGCAGGATGACCTCTCCTCACCTGGAGGTGATTCCTCTTGCTATACACCCCAGCATCTTGTTAGCATTGGCTGCTTCTATTCTACACTGTGCTGAGTAGTTCATTTTCCCTGTTATCAGCACCCCCAGATCTTTTTCCTCTTTTAGTGGACAACTGTACCCCACCCAACCAATAACCATTTAATAAGTTTCTTGCTCCCAAGTGCATGACTAAGCACTTTTCAGCATTAAACCTCATCTGCCATGTTTCCAACCACTGCTCAAGTTCAGCCAGATCCCCCTGCAGTCCTTGCCACCCTTTTGCACCATCCACCAATGCCCTGATTATTGTGTCATCTGCAAAAAGGATGAACTTGTATTTAATGCCATGTGAGATGTCTGCTATAAATATGTTAAACAACACTGCGCCCAGGACAGAGCCCTGTGGCACTCCACTGGTTACATCTCTTGGAGTTGAGAGTTCCCTTCCCATCACCACTCTCTGCTGCCTGTTCTGGAGCCAGTTTTTTACCCAGTGCACTAATTTCTCCCCTACTCCCTTGTAACTCAATTTGCTAAGCAGCCTCCAGTGTGGTGTGGAATCAAAAGCCTTGCTAAAGTCCAGGTGCAGGACATCCACTGTTTGGCCCTTGTCCAGTGCCCTGGTTACCCAGTCTTAAAAGTCAGCTATGTTTGTCTGGCAGGATCTGCCTGTGACAAACCCATGCTGGCTGTTGTTCTGGAGTCTGTGCCCCTCCAGAAAGGTTACCAACCTTTTCTTCAGTATTGTCTCCATCAGCTTCCCCACAATGGACGGAAGACTGACTGATTCATATTTGCCTGGTTCATCCTTGGGTTCACTTTTGTGTAGAGGCACCACATATGCCATCTTCCAGTCCTGTGGCACACATCCAGTCCCCAAAGAAGAGTTGAACAGGTCCACAAGTGAATCTGCCAGGACCTCAGCCAACTACTTCAGAATCCTGGGGTATATGTTGTCTGGTCTGGGTGCTTTATCAACCCAGGGGCTCTTAGTCCCACCACCATCCTGCTGACTGGGATCTCTCTGTCCATTAAATCCATCCCTCCTGTGCCCACCCTGCCCACCCCTGTGGTATTGACTCTTGCTTCTCTCTGGTAAACACAGAACAGAAATATTCATTGAGTGCTTCTGCCTGCTCATCCCCCTTTTCTGCCCACCATTTACCCTTCTTTATTCTTATTATTTGGTCTTTGCAGTTTCTTCAGTCCCTTATATACTTAAAGAATTCCTTATCTCCCTCCCTAATACCCTGTGCAAGCCTTAGCTCCCTTGAAGCCTTGGCTACCCTGACTGCTTTGCTTGCCTCCCTAGATCTCATCTGATATTCCTCCTTATTCTCCCCTCTTTTTGATCTCCGCCATTTTCTGAAGGCTGTCCTTTTTTCACTCACCTTTGCCAACACCTTCCTGTTGATCCAGCTCAGCTTTCTGGCCCTGACCTTTTTGCTGTGGATCCTTGTGCACAAGCTAATATCCTCCAATAGCTCATGCTTGATTACTTCCCACCTCTGGTTAGCATCCATGTGCAGGCCAGTGCTGGCTATGTGCTCTGAGAGTATGCCTCTCATCCTGCCAAAGTCAGCCCACCTGAAGTCTACCACCTTTGTCCTGATCTTGGCTGCCTCCTTCCCCATACTAAGGTAGAACCACACTGTGTGGTGGTCACTCCCTGCCAATGGGTCCTCAACTCCAAGCTCCCTGACAAGATCCCCATTTGTTAATACAAGGTCCAGAATGTTACCTTCCCTAGTAGGCCCCCTGACCAACTGGACTAAGAAGCTGTCCTAGACTGCATCCAGGATGACCTGTTCCCTTGCACTCAATGTAACAGGGATGCTCCATTCTACCACTGCAGACTGAAGTCCCCTACTATCACAGTGTCAACCTTCCCACTGACCTTCTTTATCTGCTGGCCTATACACCACCCCAAATCTAACCTTCCTCTCTTTTGAGTCATACATCATCACCCATAATTCTTCTACCCTTCCTTCCTTCCTACCCTCCTCCCTACTACACAATATCCCCTCCCTAACATACATGGCTCCCCTCTTCCCCCTTTTCCGTGTACTTCCTGTACAGCCTGTATCCTGGAACTGTCAAGTCCCAGTCCTGGTATTGGGTGGCCCATGTTTCGGTCATGGCAGTTATGTCCACTTCACTGTCTGCAGTCAGAGTCTGCAATTCAGCTGCTTTCTTCCCCAGGTTCCTTGCATTCAAGGAAATTACCCTATAGTATGAGCCCTGTGCTATAGTCCCTGATAGATCACCCTTAGAGCCAATCCTATTTGGATACTCCACTAATCCTTCCCTGCCGTGCTTCCTACTTGCACTGTTGCCTTTTTCTGATTGATTGTACTTAGTACCCTTCCTGAACAGCACATCCTTTGAACCTTTATTGCTAGTTTGGGGGGGTAGGCCCAATGGTCTCCCTGGCTTTGAAGCCTTGCTTGGCGACCACCCTCTTGCTCCCCTCTGCACTCAGTTTAATGTCCCCCTGGACATTATGCACTCTCCCAGTCTTTGCTTTTAGACACCTGACCCCTCCTTACTCAAGGTGTAGTCTGTCTGGGGCATACAGGGACCTGCTTTCCCACATTCTGTCCCACCCCCCCACCAGCCTGTTCTGGTATGACTCCATGTACCCAGCCATATGTTAGACTCTGAAATCCTTTGCTTCTGACAGTATTTGCTCTGGGTATGGGGAGTACCTCTGAGAAAGCAACTGAGGACCCCACATCCTCGTGCAGCTTGCCCAACTTCTTGAAACTCTCCTGTACTTCCTCAATGGTGTTTCACCCCAAGTAATTTATGCCCAGGTGCACTATGATATGGGGCTTCTCCCCTTCTCTTCCTGACCACCTTTGAATAAATGGCCCCACCCTTCCTGCTGTCATGCCTGGCATAATATCCCCCCATAAGTGACTGTGCTTCACTCCCCATTTCACCCATTAAATATGTAGTCCCCCAGGACTAAGACCCTATTTCCATTGTTCTGCTTCATCCCTGGCTTTTCCCCAGATCTCTGCCAACTGCCCTGACTAGCCCCTACATCCTGTATGTGACCAATATCCTCTGTCTCTCCAGTGCCCTGCATTGCCCCTCCTCTAGTTTGTCCCTTCCCCTTTATGCCTATTAACAGATCTATCCTCCTTTCTTGTATCCCCCTGCTCCCCCACTTTAGTTTCTGACAACCTGTCCAGCATTCCTGCCCTCTTTCTATCCCTGCAGTCCACCATCCTTATGTTCCTCTTACTTGCTCCACCAGTAACCCCTGCATTGCTAACACACATCCCTCTCCTCCTGCCCCCCTACAGGGCCCCCTTCTAGCTGATCCTCCAAGGTGGCCAGCATTGATAACCTATTATCTGAGACTTCATCCACATGGCAATGTTTCCCTAGCTTCCTATAATGATACCCTCTTCCCCTCCATGTGTGGTGCAGTACCCCCCTACCCCTGGTCTTCAAGCAGTTGCCAGGCTTGGTGCCCCAAGTTCATGTGTAGGTGGTGATTTAGCTACCCCATTTGCCTTAAGACTCCTATTCATGCTCCCTATGGTGTATTTACTACTGCTCCCAGGTCCCAGATTGGCTTTGCTGTGTGCCCCACCCCTTCCATACAGTTCCCTCTTATACCAACTAATCTCCCCCCTTAGCTGCTCCAGTTGTCTGCACACCAAGCACCCCCTAGTCCTCCATGCAATTCCCAAGATGTTAGCTGCCCCACAGACATTCTGCCTATTACCCTACCCCATTACCTGCTGAATATGTAGCATGCAGTCACCTCCCATCCTCCTTCCCCCCTAGATGATGTCTGCCTCATTCCCAGGGACTGCCCCTCCTAGATATCTGCATCATCACTCTGCCTTCAAGGGCCTCATTTTCCTTTCTCAATACACTCCCAGCACAACCCCAAGTAAAGGTACAATGATAAGATAGCTCTGCAACCCCGCTACTATCCATAGGTAGCATCCCTAATTAGTACACCAATCATGTCCCTGCACACCCCTATAAAGGATGAGTAGCCTGGGTGGGTGGGTGGAGAGGAATGGTGGGAAAATACAGCTGCACCCCAGTGGAAACAATCAGTCTCACTTCCGGTGTCCTATTCCCTTCCCCCAGCAAATGCACACAACAGTGAAAGAAATAAAAAAGAAAAGAAAAAACCTTTTTTCAGATACTTTCTCACTCTGCAGCTGTGCCCATTCCCCTTGCACTCCAGTGTATCATGTGCCCTGCAAGTTCTGGTAATGGCTGCTCCTCAATACAGAATGGATGCTCCCAACAGTCACCTGAATCCAACTGGCAAAAAGAACAGTCTTCCTGTGACTCCACCAAATCCACACTATCCCTGAGGACAGCTGTGTGTACTGTAAGGGCTGCTGCCTGGGTGAGGGAGCTGTGACCCCGAGTGATACTTCTGGGTCATGGGACATCTTAAATTCAAGCCCTGCAGTGAGCAGGCAAGACAAATTATGGCCTGAGAGCACCCCATGAAACTGCTTGCATTGCCTTTTAAATGAGCTGTTGAAAGGCTCCAATCTGTACATATTTTAACTAAATGTTCATTTGTGGAGCCCTGCTACCTATATCAGGAGACAGGAAGAGAGTGAGTGTTGCCCTTGGATACTGTTGCCATCCCTTTACACAGTATTGAGGGACACCACTACTGTACACCTTTTTTTATTCTGGGATACAAAGTCAGTTGTAGGCACATGTGAATGCCTTAGTATAGTGCTGGGGATAATAAATTGCTTTATTTTGGTGTTGTTTTGGCCATGAGGGAACCATGACCCTAAGTGATACTTCCGGGTTGTGAGACATCTTAAATTCAAGCTCTGCAGCAAGCAGGGTGAGCTTGGGCAGGGCATGCGCTCGTGTGTGCGGAGACATGTGCAGAGACACCTGCATCTGCATGTGTTACACGTGTTGCGTGAGGTGTGTGAGGGAGATCTAAAAACCAAAAAATGTGGGACTGAAAAACAGACAGAAAGAAACTGCTACAGGGTAAGCCTACCACACTTGACTAGACAGACCATAATATCATAATGGACTTCAATATATTATTTAGTGGCAAAGTAGGGATACATTGTGTATCGTGTGAAATGTATCTCTTTTCTAAGATACCAGTACTGGATAATCCCTTTCTGTGTCTTAAATGTAAACAAAATGCAGCAATGTTAACAGAGATATCAACCTTTTGCACTAGACTACAGGCCCTGGAGTGTTGCCAGCAAAGTATGGCCTCTAGGATAAACGAGAGAGAGCTGGAAGACCAAGCCCTGCCAGTAAACAAGGACAAAGTACATAACCTTAAAAAAACAATCTGGGTCCCCTCCCCTCAGCCCCACATGCCACCCTTCAAATTCATGATGAAAATAATGACATAGGAACACAAATGGTGAATGAATGTACCCCCACTAAAAAATGTAAAAGGTTAGATGACATGGATGAAAATGAGGATAATGACTGGTATATGGTCCAGTGCACTAGACCTGCTAAAAAAAAAGAAGGGTAGGAAGGCGGAATGTTTTATCCTACCTCTAACAAACAGCTTTGACCCATTGATTCAATTTATGGATGATGAATCACCTGAGACCTCAAAACATACAGTCTTGTCTGCTAAACCCAATGACACTGTTGAGCCATGCTTGCAGCCCTTATTGTCCTCAAATGTAGATACCACCATCACTGAGCCACCTTTGCAGCCCTTGTTGTCATCATATGTAGAAACAAATATAACATTAGACCACACCTTGCCCCATAATGAGGATAGTACAACTGGCTTTTCTCCAGAAACACTCATTGATATTCGCAGTAATGAGTCAGCCATCTCCACACAAGAGGTATTACCCAAACAAATATATATTTTAGGGGATTCCTTCACCAGATTTACAGATAGTTTTACTACAAGAGGAAACAAGGCAAATGTTACAAGCTGTAGTTATAGTGGGGCAACTATAAAAGATGTAACCAGTATGCTCCTAGGAATATTTCAAAATATAAAAAATCCAAAAATGGCCATCCTCCAACTAGGGACAAATGACTAAGGAAAACATGACTTAGAATATATAACAAAGGATATGAAGGAAGCTATAACAACACTTAAGACCCTCAATGTGATACTGATAATATCTGAAGTCCTGCCTGTACCTAGAGCAAGTTATCATAGATTAAAAAACATAAAAGCCTATAACAACTGGCTATATAGATGGTGTCCTACAAATCAAATAAAATGTATAAAGACTTGGGAAAAATTTGAACACAGGGATGATCTTTATGGTTATGATGGCTTGCATTTAAATAAAAAGGGTGCAAGACTGTTGGGGTTTCCTTCTACAATATAATAAAGGATATTGCAGCTACAAAAAACTAATTCCTGAGGGGCAAAGGGATAATGTAACAATAACAAAATCTTCTACAAATAAGTTAGCGACTACAAATAAAAAAAAACTAATAAGCAATACTTAGAAAAGCATGACCTGTCCTTCCTGCTCACAAATGCAACAAGTCTACATTCCACTAAAATAGACAAATTAGGTATAATATTAAACAGGGAAGGTATTAATATAGCAGCAATTACAGAAACTTGGTGGGGGGGATAACTCTGGTTGGAATATAAATATTCCAGGCTAAAAAGATATTACTTATAAACCAATAAATGACTCGGCAGATGAAACAAAAAATGAAATGCTATGGGTAGAAATCATGAGAGAAAAACAAACAATATTATTAGTAGGTCTTTGCTACAGACCATCTGATATCAATTTACAAGAACACCAGGCAATAGCAGATGCCATAAATTAAAAAAAAATGATCAATCTGACATCATATTACTAGGCAATTTTAATCTCCCAGGAATAAACTGGAATAAGGGAGCTACTAATAATAATGTTGAAAACTCATTCCTGGAGTTATGTGCATCTAATAGATTAATTCAACTCATAAATACACACATGAGAAAGGATAATATTCTTGATTTACTAATAACGGATATTCCAAATCATGTCAAAAATAATGAAATTCACAATCTGTTTCAAAATAGTAATCACTGCGTGATAACCTTTAACACTAAACTAATATTTGAATGAAACCTGGGCAGAACAACATTTAAAAACTATAGTAAAGTAAATTTTATTGAACTCAAAAAAGATCTTACACTATGGAAATGGGACAATGGGTCTACATCACGGAGGAAATTTGGCTCACAATAAAAACAAAATTATTGAATTAGAGAAAAAATATGTACCTGATAAAACTGGCTACATCAAAAGGGGAAAATATCAATCTGGGCTACCCTATATATATTACACTTATTAAAGAAAAAAAAGAAGATCATATTGAGCTTCAGTTAGATGCAAAAATTACTGCAATAAAGACAAATATAGGGGAATATTAAACAAGTGTAAAAGTGCTACTGTATAAAAATGGAAAAAAGGACATTAGAATTCAGATTAGCACATATAAAATATGGAGGCAAGAGTTTTTACTCTTACACAAAAAATAAAAAGCAAACCAATAATACAATTGGTCCACTTTCACTGGGCAATAATACAGTGGAAACGCCTCGGAAAATGGCAGAAGAGTTCAATACATATTTTTGTTTCATTTTTTATGCTGCAATAGATAGTAAACAAAACATTGAATATACAAACAATGTATTGGATGATGATATCATGGAAATCAGTAGGGATGAAATTAAGATTAAATTGGAGGCAATTAACATCAACAAATCACTAGGGCCAGACAGACTTCATCCACGCCTACTGAGAGAAATAGCACCATGGTTAATTGAACCACTATACAAATTATATCATTTATCATTAATATCAGGTATAGTACTTAATGATTGGAAAACTGCACTGGTAACACTGATTTTCAAAAAGGGAAATAAAAGCTAAGTATCAAATTATAGACCGATTAGCCTAACCAGCATTTTGGGTAAAATCTTTGAAGCCATTCTAAAAAAAAGAATTGAGGAAGACCTAGTCAAAAAAAAAAAAAAAAAACTTAATAGACCCCAATCAGCACGGTTTTAAAAGTAAAAGGTCATATCTAACCAGTAACCTAGTTTTCTATGAGAAAGTCAGTAAATTTCTTTATGAGAAGAAACCAGTGACTGTGGTATATTTGGACCTTTTTAAGGCTTTTGATAAAGTGCCACATAGAACCCTAATTAATAAAATGCAC
This sequence comes from Neoceratodus forsteri, assembly GCA_016271365.2. Classification (NCBI taxonomy): domain Eukaryota; kingdom Metazoa; phylum Chordata; order Ceratodontiformes; family Ceratodontidae; genus Neoceratodus; species Neoceratodus forsteri. The sequence goes on along the minus strand of CM028135.1, from coordinate 845,398,310 downwards.
TCATAAGGAATACACTACAGGCTGGTAAACTGGATTAAAGAATGGCTTACTAACTGTACACACACAGTGTGCATAAGAGGATACTCCTCCAGCACAGGCACTGTCACTAGTGGGATACCACAGAGATCCGTTTTGGGACCTGTGCTGTTCTCTATCTTCGTGTCTGATACAGTATGACAACAAATTGGAAGAATATAGCCATCAAATTTTGGAGATGACACTAAAATTTTAACTAAGGTTGGATCTGAAAAAGATATAGCAGACCTAAAAGAAGACCTGGAAAATCTGGAAGAATGGGCAAAACAAAATGATATGTGTTGTAATGTTAATAAATGTGTAACTATGCACTTGGGGGATTTTAATCAAAACATATAATTCCAATTGAATGGTACCCCATTGCAACCAATAACTGAGGAAAAGGACCTGGGAGTCATTATTAAATCAGACCTCACATTCAGTACTCATTGTAACTACATTAGAAATCATGCTAACAGGCTAATAGGTTGCATTAAAATACCATTTGTTACTCGGAATAGGGATTGTATTCTAGTCCTGTATGGAGCATATGTACACCCCCACCTGGATTACTGTTCCCCACTTTGGAGTCCCTATTTGAGAAGGGATGTTAACAGTTTGGAGGGAGTTCAGCACAGAGTCTCAAGGATGATTGATGGAATGAAGGCAAAACATATGATTGCAAGAGTTGGGCCTATACTCATTGGAACTGAAAAGAACAAGGGTGACCTCTTACTGATGTACAATATATCTAATGATCCAGAACTCATGGCACTACTGGTCTGTCCTTTAACATCAGGGAATGTAATCTTAGGAGTCACAATTATCAGCTATCACTACATACCCAAGGACTGACATTAGATGTTATTTTTACACTCAGAGGATTATTCCAATATCAAATGCATTACCTAAATCTCTGCTAAATACAAATAACCCCAATACTTTCAAAATAAATCTTGACAAACATCTTTTAAATTGGGCCTAACACATCCAGGCTTCTGGAGATGTATTAACATGGGCTATGCTTTCTGTACATCTATGACTCTTAGTAGTATTAAACATGGCTCCTTATTTGTTTAGACTTGGCACCAGTTAGCTTCAACCTGATTGGCCCACCCAGAAGCTCCTCAATACAATGGTGTCCCAGTGGAAACAATCAGCCCCACTTCCAGTGTCCCTTTCCCTTCCCCCAGCCAATACACACAACAGTGAAAGAAATAAAAAAGAAAAGAAAACCCCTTTTTTCAGGTACTTTCCTGCTCTGCAGCTGTACCCATTCCCTATGTGCTCCAGTGCATCCTGTGCCCTGTAAGTCCCGGTCACGGCTGCTCCTTCATGCCCAATAAATGATCCAAACAGTCCCCTGAATCCAACCGGCTGAAAAAAAGCCCTCCAATGAGGTGACTCCACCAACCCCACCACTCTCCCTGAGGACACCAACCTGTCAAATGAGTCACCAATACAGTAAGTGTTCATCACATATTTTCCAGTTATTATTGATGGGTGGGTTGTCTCGCTGGAATGTGATTTATTCACTACCAACACTCATTTTTGCAGGGGCCTTGTTGCAGGGAGCTTTTTGGGTGTCAAGTTTATGAGCAGGAAGAATGCTATTTCAATTTACCTTGCTGAGGTTATGTCTTACACTGATCAGAGTCAACATATACAGTTATGTTGATGACGACATGGTTGAGTATTCTACACCACCATTGGCTGACATTGGATGGAAATTCAATGAGCCCATAAAATCAACAGACACTCAGTACTTGCTGTTTCCTGAGGATTATTTCAGGCAATTAAATTCTACAATCTCTGTATATAAAATATCCTTCAGATGATTAATAATTGTTTCACTTGTCACTGTTGGTAACATGTGTACTGGACAATGTTGCTGATACTTGATATGCTTACAATATATTACATCACAGAATGTCTTGATTCTTATCAAGTATTGTTGCCTAAAGGAAGCATGGAATCACAAATGTAGCACAAACCAGAAAGGACTTGCACTATGGAGCGATGTGGATCTGCCAGTTATCCCCTGGTTGTCACAGTGTCCAATTAACTTATTCTCCATATCACTATCTTAGGGTGTTGGAATCATGAGAGAAATGCATGACATCATGGTGTCCTGTACTTCAGACCACTGAGTACCCCATTTTGGAGCTTTTGGGAGTATGTCCCCTGGTCATTACAGTGCCCAATTAACAGATTCCATTCCATCAACATAGGCTGTTGAAGTCAGGTGATAAATGACTTGCCCTTTGGTGTCATATGGATCAGACTATTGGGTGACCCATTTTGGGGCTTTTGAGTGCCTGTACCCTGGTCATCACTGTGTCCAGCTGACAGATTCTCCATGTTAGTGTCATAAGATGTTGTAATCCAGTATTAAATGACTTGCCCTTTCTGGTGTCATCTGGCCCTGGCCATTTAGTCACCCATTTTGGGGCTTTTGAGCTACCTGGTTATCACAGTGTCCAACTGACAGAGTCTCCATGTTACTGTCTTAGGGTGTTGGAATCATGTGAGGAATATATGGGGCCCGATTCTTGTGTGCTGTTGCATTCAGCACAAGCTATGAAAACAGCAGCCTGTGCTGAAGCCCCATATGTCAGGGACCCTGCACCAGATTCAGGCACAGGAGGAGTCCCGGCATTTAAGTCCCCACACTTGCACCATTCCATTCTTTGTGGCAAATACCTGGTGCACATAAGGTGTCCGTTGCAAGCTCGGTGTGGCATGGGAAATGGCGCCAACTGTACATATGTGCACAGTGACTGCCACCAGTCTCAGACACTGTGCCCATATGTACAGTATGGTGCTGATGCAGACCACAGTTGGCGGCCGTCAGGGCACCAAGGGGTGGGTTGCACTAGACCACCACATAGTGGGCACTGCAGTGATCGTGCACATGCCCATGCCACATACAGGTGGCTGGGCAGCACTGGAGATGGATGATGGCAGTGGGGATGGGTGACAGGACCTGGCAGGATGGGGCACTATCAGCGTACCGGAGGCAACCGCAGCATACAGTGGCACATAGGCTGACTGCCCCAGTGGAACATATTCTAAGTCCCACTACCCAGCCCTGGCTGGTCTAAGCACTTAGAATATCTCCCACTGGGTGCTGTCGTGAATAGCAAGCTGCAGCTTGTGTTGGTGCAGTCCACCTAGCGCCATGTTGCAGCACTGTGCAGGGCTGGCACAGGACCCTGTTTGGGGCAGGCAACCTGCAGTCGACACAGGCCACCATTGTGAATTGTGTGGAGGCAGCTTTGGATGCAAGGTGCACCTTGCACCATCTCTGTTTAGTGCAAGCACCTTGTGTCAGATGCAGGGCTTTGAGAATCGGCCCATGGTGTCATGTACTTTTGCCCAATTGAGTAACCCATTTTGGAGGCTGTTTAGGAGTATGTCCAGTGGTCATCACATTCTCCAATTGGCTTATTCTGCATGTTACTGTCTTAAGGTGTTGAAATTGGGCAATAAATTACTTGCCTTTTGGTGTCACGTGGATCTGCCTATTGGGTGGCCATTTGGGGCTTTTGAGTGCCTGTCCTCTGGTTGTCACATTGTCCAGTTGACAGATTCTCCATGTTACTGTCTTAAGGTATTGAGATTGGGCAATAAATGACTTGCCCTTTAGTGTCATGTTGATCTGCCCATTGGGTGGCCCATTTTGGGGCTTTTGAGCACCCTCTACCCTGGTCATCACAGTGCCCAATTGACATATTCTCCATGTCATTGTCTTAGGTGTTGGAATCAGGTGTGAAATGCATGGCACCATGGTGTCATGTCCTTTTACCTATTGAGTAATCCATTTTGGGGCTTTTTGGGGTATGTCCACTGGTCATCATATTGCCTAATTGACAGATTCTCTGTGTCTCTGACTGGGTGTTGAAATGGGGCAATTATTTTCTACCTTTGAAAAAAGTAACAATTCATTTTATTCATCTTCTGCTGTCCATGATTTGATTCTTCCATAAAGGGCATCTCTAACTAACATCATTTCCACTGTGCACAAAAGATGTAGAATATATTACTGCATTTGGCTGCTTGGTTGTTAATAAGCCATTGATATAAAGAGTACCTAAGAAGTAATTGTTTTAGTACTGTTTGCTCTATATCACACATTGAAAATGTTACATTGCTACTGTGGTGTCCATGTTACCCACAGTAGAAGTATAAGACAAAGCTGGTCACATAATAAATCTAGTGCAACCAAGTGATTTGTTGGTGATCTTTCTGCTTATGAGCCTGCATAGCTGTGAAGTACAGGTAGTCTGTGGAAAAACAATATATGCATGACGCAGATAAACTGTGACAACCTCTTATTTGTTTTTTAGTGGTGTATTACATTGGAGGATAGTGACACATACAGTAGATACGGAAGAAGAACAAATGATTAAATGTTTTAAACTAATACATCTAAGGAGAAGACAGAGACACTACATTTGAAAGTTTACTTTATTATTAGAAATAGAAAAAAAAACTGTATAATGGACACAATGTTACCCACAAAATAGTAACCATATAAGTTATAGTGCCATTTTTCAAAACGTATAAATTAAGAACACTTTTTATATTTTGTATTAAACAACTACCACATGTAGTCATTTCAATTAAGGTTTAGTCATGAAAAATTATCAAACTTTTTTTGAGGGTATGAATGTCACACTTGGTCTCTCGAGTATTGTCCACAGACACACACAGACACACAGACAGACAGACAGACACACACACACACACACACACACACACACACACAAACACACACAAACACACATATATATCTATACACACATTTATACAATGGTGGTGGGAGCTTCTACTGTTTGATAAATGGAGATATCTTCACTGAAGTGTGATAAATGACAATGTCATCAGTACTCTGATGATAAATGCCATTATCCACACTGTGCTGATGCCACCACTCACTCACTACAACCTGCATTCTAAACAAAACTGCTTCAGTTTCTCTCATTGAAGCCTAAAAGTTACTTAATTAGCACTGCAAAGTACACTTAGCTGTGTGCTGTAGTGTTTCTGAAACTCAAGCCCACTAATGTGCTGATATCAGCTTCACAGCCACCATTCTAAATGAAACTGCTTCAGTTTCTCTTTCACTGAAAGGCCTGAAGTTACTCAATTGCCATTGCAAAGAAACTCACCTGTGTTCCATGGTGTTTCTAAGACTCCCAGCCCATTCAGAAAAACTCACACACACTCACATCACACACAGAAAGAGCAGAAAGCACACAGAAAAAGGACACAGAAAACATATTTCAAAAGCTCCCACCCCTATTGTATAAATAGCACACATGGGAGTTGATTCTCAAAGAGCCCCTAGACTGACACAAGCTGCCCCCAAAGGCAGCTTGCATCAAAGCCTGGTGTGCCAGGGACCCTGCACCTATTCTCTATTGGGTAGGGTCCCAGTGGTAAAGTCCCATGGCTTTTGGCAACCCTGTCTATGCACCAAACAGAAGGTGCATCCTGAGGGTGTGCCACAAGCTGGGGTTGGCTATGCACCGATCTAGCCATTCCCCGTTGGCTAGCAGACCCCCACCAGTACCATATGTCACCAGAAGCACTGTAATTGTCACTAACCCCCTCCCAGATCCCTGATAACCTCTGATGGATTGCAAGGCACCAACCTCTCCCTGATCCCTGACATTTCTACTTCATCATATTCAACAACCCCCTCCCCAAACCCCGATGTTCTGTTGATCATTTTAAATCAACAACCCCTTCCCCGATCCCTGATGCAACTACTGTACAGCCACAGTTCATTTTCCTTGGTGATCTAGTGGCCCCCCTACACCAACCCTAACAGGTAGTACCCACCCCCCACCCTCATCCCATACAGACCCAGTGATTGGCACAGAGCTTCTTTCACTTCTGCTGTTGCCTGCTGAATCAACTGTCAGTGAGCTCCTACTGTTACAGTAGGGCTCACTGACAGTTCATCACTGGTCAGCAGCAGAGAAAGGAGTGCTATGCCAATACTTGGTTTTGTTTGGGATGGGGCAGAGGGGCACTACCTACTGGGGTGAGGGGGCAACTAGATTACCAGGGAAGATGGACTGTAACCATACAGCAGGTACATTGGGGATTGGTGCAGGGGTTGTTTAATCAAAAGAATTAATGGGACATCAGGGAGTGGGGTTGTTGAATATAATGCATTAATGGGACATTGGTGAGGGGCCTGGGATGGCTCAATGATTGAAATAATGTGATGTCAGGATGGGGATCGAGTTGCTCACTTACATGTATTAATGCAACATTGGGATGGGGATGGTGTTGTGAAATCTAAGGGGACAAGGGAACAATGGGAGGCACTAGAACACCAATGCCAGGAACTTTGTTGATGTACAGCACACCAGTCAACTCTCCCAGAGGGGATTCATTTGCATACCCTTAGGCCAGCCCTGGCTGGTCTAAGGGTACATAGATATTCTCCTGCTGGGGGAATTATGATAATCCCAATTCAGAGGCAGTGGCAGTTTGAGTCTGCTGCATGCCCCCTTGCACTGTGTCACAGCCTAGTTGTGGACACCCAAGCGCCCTAGCCCTGTTCAGGGTGGGCAGCCTGTGGTTGGCGCAGGCTGCATTTGGAAAATAGATCTGGGGGAATATTTAATGCAAGAGTTGCCACTTACGAACATTTATGTTTGGTGCAGGCACCTTGCATCACTCTAGGGATTTGAGAATCAGGCCCTGGATGTGCAGATCATATGCTATGAAAAAATTCTCACTTCTGCAGAGTGAGCTCTGGATACTCCCCTCATGCCTTCTGCACTCGTGAAAATCCAGAGCTCACTCTGCAAGAGTGAGAATATTTTTCATATCACACTCCTACCCATCATGTATCCCCTCTCTCTATATCTATATCAATATCTATATCTATATCTATATCTATATCTATATATCTATATCAATATCTACACACACAGACACAAACACACATACAGGTATATATACACAGATATACACATTTTGTGTATATATATATATATATATATATATATGTATGTATATGTATATTGCAAGAAAACTCAGTTAATGCATCAGTTAGGGTTGTTTCCACACCGGCAAAAGTGTGGAAATTCAATATTAGGGTTACCACCCCACCCCATGACCCTCCTCAAAACCCTAACTCGCATTCCCCACCTCCATCATCCCACACATACACACATGCAAGCAAAGGAAGGGCAAAGGCAAGACAACCAACCAGAGATAAGAAGGATCAGGTAACAGAAGTAACATACAACTCTCTAAATGTTCCACAAGACACAGGCATCGTCATGGCCCACCAACTGTATGAGTTCTGCAGCCATCATAGTGCCTTTGGGGTACACACACATGCTGGACAATCATGGGTGATGGCTCACAGTAAGCATTTTTGTGTTACATACATCAACAACAAGATTTAAGCAGATGTCTTTATTTCAATAGTTAACAGCTGATGAAACAGTGTGTTATGCACACAGTGTATTAGAAATGACAATTTGTGTGAGCCTAGCAACAGGCATTGGATGTCTGCATTTTTTTTCCTGATAAAGTGAGTCAGTCTTAATAATATTTGGGGAGGAGCCTGGGGTAGCTCACGGATTGAGATAATGGGACGTCGGGATGGGGAGCAAGTTGCTCACTTACATATATTAATGCAACATCGGGATGGAGAGGGTGCTGTTAAATGAAAGGACACAAGGGGACAATGGGGGGCACTAAAACACCAATGCCAGGGACTTTGCTGATGTACAGCACACCAGTCAACTCTACCAGAGGGGATTCATCTAGATACCCTTAGGCCAGCCCTGGCTGGTCTAAGGGTGCATAGATATTCTCCCACTGGGGGAATTATGGGAATCCCAATTGGGGGTAGTGGCAGCTTGAGTCTGCTGCATTCCCCCTTACACTGTGTCACACCCAGTTGTGGACACACAAGCATCACAAGCCCTGTTCAGGGTGGCCAGCCTGCGGTTGACTCAGACTGCTTTTGAGAATAGCTCTGGGGGGAATATTTGATTCAAGGTGTCACTTTTGACATTTATATTTGGTGCAGGCACCTTGCGCCACTCTCGGGGATTTGAGAATCAGGCCCTGGATGTGCAGATCGTGTGCTATGAAAAATATTCTCACTTCTGCAGAGTGAGTTCTCAATACTCTCCCTCATGCCTTCGGCACTTGTGAATATCCAGAGCTCACTCTGCAGGAGTGAGAATAGTTTCCATATCACACTCCTGCCCATCGTGTATCCTCTATAGCTATATCTATACACACAAGCAGATTTTATATATATATATATATATATATATACACATATACACATTATATATATATATATATATATATATATATATATATATTACAAACAACATCTATTAATGCATCAGTTAAGGTTGTTTCCACAATGACAAAAGTATGGAAATTCAATGTTAGGGTCACCACCCACACCACACTCCCTCCTCAAAACTCTAACTCCACATTCCCCCACCTCCACCACCCCACACATACACATGCACATGCAAGCAAGGAAGGGTCAAGAGAATACAACCAACCAGAGACAAGCAGGATCAGGTAACAGAAGTAACACACAACTCTCTAAATGTTCCACAAGACACAGGTGTTGTAATATCTCAGTAACCTTACAAGGTAGAAAAAAATTCAAATTTCATGGTATTCATGGCTTTCCAACATTCTTCTGCACTTAACAATGAGAAATCTGTATTTCTAACCATTTTCAAGATACAGGCCCTGAAAGGCGTCCTTCGCACTGCAATGTTATTTTGTGGGAAAATTTCTGAACTTCAGAATGCTGTAACTATAGTCCTGTTACATGTTTTCATACCTAACCACCAAAAGACACATCTGTGTTACTAGCTTTCCACCCTGAACATTTCAGGCTAATAGCACAATGGAGGCAGTATAATGCAGTGGTTTAAGGCTCTGAGCTGCAAATCTGGTGACATTCAGCAGACCAGACTTGGGTTTGAATCCCACAGCTTCCACTTGCATACTGTGTGACCCTGAGCAAGTCACTCAACTTCCCTATACTCCCAGGTTGCACCTGTAAAAAAGCTTTCAGCTTAGTGTGTCTCACCTGGCTAAACAACTAAATAAATAAAAAAAAACTGCCTCGCCATTATGAAGTGACAAAGAAAACTACACATAAACTGTGTTCATGCAGTATTACCGCAATTACTTTAATGTTTTTGCAATTCTCCTATCTCTATAATGGGAATGTTATCGACCACAGAAAAATGTTGCAGTGGTTACTTTTTCTCCTTAGCATGATTGTTTGCAAGGCAACAAAAGTGTTGCAATGATCAAAATATGGAACATTTTTTAAAAACATATTTCCAGACTAGCTGGTGACAAACTAATGCCAGGGGCATGTTCTTTAGGGCCCAATTAGGTAAACACAACTGTTGGTGTTTACCAACGCGCACTATTTTTTGAATTACAGCATTTTTTCTCTCTCACTAACTAAAACAAGATGGCAGCAGTATGACAGCAATTTTGTGCAAGCTCAACAAAAAAATGTGATCATGAATGTTTTCACAGTGTACATATAAATTTTTCCATAGGCTATAATAGGACATGGAAAAATGGAATAACTTTTGAACGGAGCAAAGTTTTTTCACCAGATCTTCAAAAGGCACCAGTGCAACCCAGGACACATGTAGACCATCAAATCTGAACCAACTCAAATGCATTCTTCAGTTCATGATGAGTGGACAAAGAATTTGCAACAAGTGTCAAATTTAACTTTTTCAGTGCACTACAGTTCCACAACCGTACGTCTAAGTGGAATGAAAATTAGCAGATCCATAGATCTATGGTAGGCAGGTCTTCATTCCAAATTTCAGGCAAATCAGACAAATGGTTGCAAAGTTATTAAAGTACAAACTTTTAGATTTAACATAGATATGACCATGCAACCTTGACTATAGTGGCACTATATATATTATGCTAGCACGGTAGTGCTACCATAGTTAGGGTTGAGTAGCCATTTACATGTTAAACCTAAAATGTTGCACCTTAAAGGGGCATTGTCAACCTGTTTTTCATCATATTATTTCTAGTTAAAATCCTACATTTTATGATTTCTTACTTTCTCTAAAATTCATTGATGTTGATGTTTGTTTTGTCTGTCTTCTTGCTTAGTAGAACTGAAATACATGGCAATGTATATTTATAAACAACCTTGTTTTGTTTACAATCCTGGATCTGTTCTTACTGCATACTTCCTGAGCATTACAAACACACCCAAACAGTGCAGTCACTTATGAGGCAGTAGCCTCCTCAACTCCTACTGCATCATGAGTGACTAGACAGTGATGTGGGTGTTCCCAGGTCCATGAAACATGCAGTGGGAGCTGAACAAGAAATGTAAACAAACCTGTCTTGGTGTGGTAACAGCAATATAGTGGACAGTCTGTTTTTTTCACTTTTTTAAAGAAAAAAAATAATCAGAATCAAATTACTAGCTGCACCAGCAGTCTTTACAGAATGTTAGCAATCATAAAATATGTTTTTTAAACTAGGGACACTTTGAGATCCAAGGGGGTTGACAGTGTCCCTTTAATAACTTTGCAACTGTTTGACAGATTTGCCTGAAATTTGGAATACATGATCAAGAACCATACATTGTGGGATCTGTCAACTTTCATACTGTTTGAATATACAGCTGCAGAGTTATTAAGCATGATCTGTGGTCGCATTTACACTTTTTGGGAATTTTTTGCTCGTCTCTACAAGTAGCACGGTTTGGTGACTGGTCCAAAATCTTCAGAAAACATGTTGTCAGGGTCCCTGATGTGCCTTTTGAAGATTTTGTAAAAAAATATTAAACGGTTCAAAAGTTATTCAAAAAACAATTTCCCATTATAAGTCAATGGGAAAAGTTAAAAAGTTCGACAGAGTCACAAATGCAGTTTTTACTTTCACAAATGGCCCTTTTACTGTCGCAAATCCGCCATTTTGTTTTCAGAAAAATGCTTAGCATTTAAATTTGGGACCCTCTAGCAACCTATTTCTTTTTTGTATTCACATAGTCGGACCATGAGGATGCTAGGCACGTCTTTATTTTGGGGTAAAACACCCAGAAATATGTTTTTCAAATTTCTGGAAAAAGTACTCTTGGAAAGTACTTTTGCGTTTGCGACACTGTCAAATGAATTTGGGAAAACTTTCGTAAAGTTTGACAGTACTTTTCCAGGCTGTGGGAAAATGACAGCAATTCTTTGCCACCTGGCTGCAAAAGAACGGTGTGGTCTTATGGACTGAAATTTGGAGGGTAAGCAACCAACATCTGACAGAGGTGCCTTTCGGTATTTTGGTGAAAAAATATTACAGGGCAGCAAAGTTACAGCACTCGCAAGTTGACACTTTTTCCCATAGGATAACATTAGGCATCTGCCACATTAGAGGAATCCTTTGCCACCCTGCTGCAAAATAATTGTTTGGTCTTTTAGGCTGAAGTGTGGAGAGAAGAAAGCCAACATCCAACAGATGTGCTTTTCAGTGGTTTAGTGAAAAAATATTACAGGGAGCCAAAGTTATGGCACTCCGAACTTCTCTTTCTTTCCCATAGGATAACATTAAGGCATTAGCTGTGCTTTCAGGGTCCATCTCTTGGAAGCGATCGCGAGATACAGACTTTTGTCAGAAAATGGTTAGCCCCTAATGGGGCTAAGTACAACACTAGCCAGGAAAGTCATAAACCATATGACTTTTACATTTTTTTTCCTGCGACGTACGGTTCCTGATATAAGCAATTTAGTATTTCAACTCCTCATTTTCTGCTCTGAGACCCATTATTATGCATACATTCTTTGTACTCACTGTCTTTCTCTATGCAGCTTTTGGGGAAAACCAGCCTGTGTGCTTACATTACTGTTACACTTCCCCCTTCTGCTTGCAGTTCCGTACCCATTTCACTTACTGTTCCCGTCTACAGCATCATGTGGGTTACCCTTTGTGTTTTCATTTGCGCTTGCGTTTGTGTTATTTTAACCATTTGTGTCTACAGTACTGTTTATCTTTCTGTTTCGCTTTGCATCACCATGCGCATTACCATTTGCGTTTGCGGGCACCGTGTTACTATGTGACAAGACATCATGTGGCGGAAGCATGGGGCCACCACTGCCGCATTACATTCTCTATTTCTCATTATCCTTCTCAAAAGAAGAAAATAAGAGACAAAAACTCAGTTTAATGCATTAGTTAGGGTTGTTCCACAGTGACAAAAGCAAGAGTCGGTGTTAGGGTTAAGCCCCCTTGGACCTACGCCCCAAACCGGCATCGAGTGCGTGTTGGGGTTGTCAGTCTAACTCTCACCCCATTCTCCTATACCTCTGCTTCTTCACACATCTGGTGGGGTGAGAGTTATGCCGGCAACCCCAATGTGCACCCGATGCCAGTTAGGGTGTGGGCGGAGGTATCCAAGGTGGGGCCTTCACCCTAACACTGAATTTCTCACTTTTGTCACAGTGGAACAACCCTAACTAATGCATTAAACAGAGTTTTTTCCTCTAATATATATATATTATGGTAGCACAGTAGTGCTACCATAGTTAGGGTTGAGTAGCACTTTTAAGGTTAAAGGGTCAAACTTTGCACCTTAATAACTGTGCCACCATTCAACAAATTTGCTGAAATTTGGTATGCACAACTGGGTATGATATGTATTGGGATCTGACAAGTTTTGTACCGGTTGGATATACAGCTGTAGAGTTATTAAGCAACAACCAGTTGCACAATTACGCTTTTTTGTGATTTCTTTGCTCTCACCTACAGGTCGCACGGTTTACACGACCAGTCCAAAAACTTCAGAGAACATGCAGCCAGGGTTCCCGATGTGCCTTTTGAAGATTTCATGAAAAAATTTTAAATATGATATGTATTGGGATCTGACAAGTTTTGTACCGGTTGGATATACAGCTGTAGAGTTATTAAGCAACAACCAGTTGCACAATTACGCTTTTTTGTGATTTCTTTGCTCTCACCTACAGGTCGCACGGTTTACACGACCAGTCCAAAAACTTCAGAGAACATGCAGCCAGGGTTCCCGATGTGCCTTTTGAAGATTTCATGAAAAAATTTTAAATGGTTCAAAAGTTATTCAAAAAACAAGTTCCTATTATAAGTCAATGGGAAAAGTTAACAAAAAGTTCAAGTCTTTTGCAAATGCAGTTTTTACTTCGCAAATGGCCCTTTACTTTCATAAATCCACCATTTTGTTTTCAGTTGGTGATCAGAAAAATGCTTGGCATTTACATTTGGGACCCTCTACAACACAATTATTTTTGGTTTACCTAGTCCGACCCTGAGGATGCTAGGTATGTCTTTATTTTGAGGTTAAACACCCTAGAAATATGTTTTTCAAGTTTCTGGAAAAAGTACTTTCACAAAGTAATGTTGCACTCACAAAAGTGCTGCAAATTTTTGGGAAAGCTTTTGCAAATTGTGACACTAGTTTTCCAATCTATGGCAAAATGACAGCAATTATTTGCCACCCTGCTGCAAAAGAATGGTTTGGTCTTTGGGGCTGACATTTGGAAGGAATGCAGCCAACATCTCACAGATGTGGCTTTCAGTATTTTGGTGAAAAAATATTACAGGGTGGCAAAGTTACAGCACTCCAAAGTTGACACTTTTTCCCATAGGATAACATTACAGCGTCTGCATTACAGAAATCCTTCGCTGCCCAGCTGCAAAATAATGGTATGGGTCTTTTGGGCTTAAATTTGGAGGGAAGAAAACCAACATCTCACTGATGTGCCTTTTCATGGTTTGGTGAAAAAATATTACAGGGCGGCACAGTGACGGCACTCCGAAGTAAATGCTTTTTCCCATTGGATAACATTCTGACCCGCTCCAGCGCTTTCAAGAGCACTATATCGCGAAACAGTGCAAGATACAGACTTTTCATCACAAAAATGCTTCATGGACAAAACTATCCAGGAAAGTCATAATTCATATGAAATTTACATTTTTTTCTACATCATACGGTTCCTGAGATATAAGTAATTTAATATTCCAAGTCCTCATTTTCTGCTGTGAGGCCCATTGTTGTGTATACATTCTTTGTTTTCACTGTGTTTTCCAATGCATTTTTTGGGAAAAAGAAGGGTGTCCCCTTTTGTTACTGTGCCAGTTAGCATTTCCAGTTGCGTTTCCGTTACCGTTTGTGGCACCATTACAGTCTATGCCTCCGTGTGCGTTACGGTTTACGTTTTCACTTGCGTTTGCATTTCTGTGTCGTTTGGCGTTATTGTTGCTGTTACCATTACCAGTTTCATTTGCAATTGCAGTACCATCCACGTGCATTCACGGTTTGCGTTTTAAATCGCTTGCATTTCTGTTTCATTTCTGTCTCCTTTGGCATTATTTTTGCTGTTAGTGTTACCATTTGCATTTACAATAGCGATTACCATAACCGTGCATGTAATAGTTTTAGTTTCTGTACTAAGCTTGCATTGCATTTCTCTTTCCTTTGGCGTTATTGTTGCTGTTACTGTTACCATTTGCGTTAACAATTGTGGTTCCGTGACCATGCATGTTACAGTTTGCGTTTCCACATGTACCTCCATTCCTGTTTCCATTTCTCCTTCCTTTGGCATTATTCTTCATGTTACCTTTACCATTGGTGTTTACTATTGTGGTACCATGGCTGTGCGCGTTATGGTTTGCGTTTACGTGTGCGCTCGCATTCGCGTTTATGTTTCTGTTCCCTTTTGCGTTCTTTTTACTGTGACACTTAACATTTACATTTAAAATACCACTGCCATCACTGTTCGCATTACCAGTTGTGTTTTCTTATGCTCTTCAATGGCCGTTTGCATCACTGTTCGCTTTGGCGTCACTTTGCACTTGCGTTTCTATTAATGTTTCCTTAACCATTTATGTTTTCGTTACCATGTGCTCCACTGTTGGTACTTCTGTTTGTGTTGCTGTTCCTGTTACTATGTCACAAGATATCATGTGGCGGGAGTGCAGGTTCTGACTATTTGTCATCATCAATCTCAAAAAGAAAGGAAATTAGAGGCAAAAAACTCTGTTTAATGCATCAGTTAAGGTTGTTCTGCAGTGACAAAAGTGAGGAAATTCAATGTGAAGGTTGAAAACCCCCCTTGGACCCCCCAGCCCACACCCCAACTGACATCGGGGTGCACGTTGGGGTCGTCGGTCCTAACTCTCACCCAATTCTCCTATACCTCTGCTTCTTTACACATGTGATGGGGTGAAAGTTGGGCTGACAACCCCAATGCACACCCTGATGCCAGTTGAGGTTGGGCTGGTGGTCAGGAGTTTTCAACACCGAATCATCACTTTTGTCACTGTGAACAACCCTAATTGATGCAATAAACAGAGTTTTTTGCCATATATATATATACATATATTATGGTAGCATGGTAGTGCTACCATAGTTAGGGTTGAAGAGCCCTTTTAAGGTTAAAGAGACAAACTTTTCACCTTAATAACTTTGGCACCATTTAACAGATTTGCCTGAAATTTGGAAGGCATGATCAGAAAACACACACCTTGAGATATGCCAAGTTTAGTACTGGTCTGATTTGCAGCTGTGGAGTTATTAAGCATGATCTGTGTGCATGTTTACGCTATTTGGTGAATTCTTTGCCGTTGCCTACATGTCGTACATTTTGTGCCAGTAGTCCAAAATCTTCAGGGAAAGTGTGGCAAAATGACGGTTTGGTCTTTTGGGCTGAAATTTGGAGAGAAGAAAGTCAACATCCCACTGATGTGCCTTTTTGTGGTTTGGTGAAAAAATATTACAGGGCGGCACAGTGATGGCACTCCAAATTTAACACTTTTTCCCATTTGATATCATTAAGAGCCCATCGGCGCCTTTCAGAGCCGATATCTCTCGAAGCGTTGAGACACGGACTTTTCATCACATAAAAGTGCTTTAAGTACAAAACTAGCCAGGAAAGTCATAATTCATATGAAATTTACATTTTTTTCATCGTCTGGTTCCTGAGATATAAGCAATTTAATATTCCAAGTCCTCATTTTCTGCTCCGAGGCCCATTGTTATGTATACATTCTTTGTTTTCACTGTGTTTTCCAAAGCATTTTGGGAAAAGAAGGGTGTGCTCTTTTGTTACTGTGCCAATTAGTGTTTCAGTTGCGTTTTCCATTACGTTTGTGCTTTCGTACCATCTCGCCACCGTGTACGTACAGTTGCATTTTCGCTTGCGCTTGTGTTTGCATTTCTGTGTCGTTTGGTGTTATTGTTGCTGTTACCATTACCAATTTCATTTGCAATTGGGGTACTGTCCACGTGCATTATGGTTTGTGTTTCTGTATGCACTTGCATTTTTGTTTCATTTCTATTTCCTTTGGCGTTATTTTTGCTGTTACTGTTAACATTTGCATTTACAATTGTGGTACCATGACCGTGCATGTAATGGTTTGCATTTCTGTACTCGCTTGCATTTGCATTTCTCTTACCTTTGGTGTTATTGTTGCTGTTACTGTTACTGTTACCGTTTGCATTAACAATTGCGGTTCCGTGACCATGCACGTTACAGTTTGCGTTTCCATATGCACCTCCTTTCCCATTTCTGTTTCTGTTTCCTTTGGCATTATTCTTCATGTTAACTTTACCATTTGCATTTACTGTTGTGGTTCTGTGGCTGTGCGCATTATGGTTTGCGTTTAAGTGTGCGCTTGCATTTACTTTTCCGTTTCTGTTCCCTTTCACGTTCTTTTTGTTGTGACACTTAACATTTCCATTTAAAATACTGCCACCATCACTGTTTGCATTACCAATTGTGTTTTCATACACACTTCAATGTCCGTTTGTGTCACTGTTCACTTTGGCGTCACTTTGCACTTGTGTTTCTATTAACGCTTCCTTTACCATTTACTTTTCCGTTACCATGTGTGCCACTGTTGGCACTTCTGTTTGTGTTGCTGTTCCTGTTACAATGTCACAAGACATCACATGGCGGAAGCGTGGGGCCTGAAGGAGCCCGCGCTCCTGCCACCGCATTACTTTCACTATTTGTTGTCATCATTCTCAAAAAGAAGGAAATTAGAGCAAAAACTCCATTTAATGCATCAGTTAGGGTTGTTTATCAGTGAAAGTGAAATTCGTTAGCTGTAAACTTCACCTTGGGCCCCTAACACCAAATTTCCTCACTTTTGTCACTGTGGAACAACCCTAACTGATGCATTAAATGAAGTTTTTTGCCTCTAAAATATATATTATAGTGGCACGGTAGTGCCACTATAGTTAGGGTTGAGGAGCCATTTCTATGTTAAACCCCAAAACTTTGCACCTTAATAACTTTGCAACTGTTTCACAGATTTGGCTGAAATTTGGAATACATGATCAAGAATCATAGGCCTTGGTATCTGCCAAGTTTCATACTGGTTGGATATACAGCTGTGGAGTTATTAAGCGTGATCTGTGCACGCGTTTACGCTTTTTCTGGAATTCTACGGTCGCACCTACAGGTCATACGGTTTGTGCGACCTGCCCAAAATCTTCAGGGAATGTGCAGCCAGGGTCCCCAATGTGCCTTTTGAAGATTTCATGAAAAAATATTAAACGGTTCAAAAGTTATTCAAAAAACAGTTTCCCATTATAAGTCAATGGGAAAAGTTAACAAAAAGTTCAACACTTTCGCAAATGCATTTTTACTTTCGCAAATGGGCCTGTTACTTTCAAATCGGCCATTTTGTTTTCAGATGGTGATCAGAAAAATGGTTGGCATTTAAATTTGGGACCCTTTAACAACCTAATTCTTTTTGTATTCACCTAGTCGGACCCTGAGGATGCTTGCCATGTCTTTATTTTGTGGTAAAAGACCCCAGAAATATGTTTTTCAAATTTCTGGAAAAAGTACTTTCGCAAATTACTTTCGTGCTCACGAAAGTGTCGAACTTGTTTGCGAAAGCTTTCTCAAATTGCGACAGTAGTTTTCCATCTGTGGGAAAGTAACAGCGATTCTTTGGCACTGTGCTGCAAAAGAACCGTTGGGAGTTTTGGGCTGAAATTTGGAGGGAACAGAGCCGACATCTCACAGATGTGCCTTTCAGTGTTGTATTGAAAAAATATTACACAGCAGAAAAGTTACGGCACTCCAAAGTTGACGGTTTTTCACATAGGATAACATTAAGGCGCCCGACGCATTACAGAAATCCTTTGGATCCCTGCTGCAAAATAACGGTTTGGTCTTTTTTCCTGAAATTTGGAGGGAAGACAACCAGCAGCCCACAGATGTGCCTTTCAGTAGTTTGGTGAAAAAAACATTACAGGGAGAGAAAGTTATGGCCTCGAACTTTTCTTTTTCCCATAGGATAACATTCACGCATTCGCGCGCCTTTTCAGGGCCGTATCTCGAAGCGGTGTAGATACGGACTTTCGTCGAAAATTTCTTAGCCCCTACTGGCAGCTAAGTACCAAATTAGCCATGGCAGTTGTAAATAATATGACTTTTAAATTTTTTTTCTACGTCTTACGGTTCCTGAGATATAACGTATTTAGTATTCCAAGTTCTCATTTTCTGTGCAGATACTCATTATTATGCATACATTATTTGTACTCACTGTCTTTCTCTATGCAGGTTTTTGGGGAAACCAGCCTGTGTGCTTACATTACTGTTACTGTTGCCCTTTCCGCTTGCGGTTCCGTACCCGTTTTACTTACCGTTGACGTCTGCGCCACCATGTGCATTATCCTTTGCGTTTTCATTTGCGCTTGCGTTTCTGTTATTTTTTGCCATTTCTGTCTACAGTACTGTTTATCTTTCTGTTTCACTTTATGTCACCATGCCCATTGACATTTCTGTTTGTAGGCACCATGTTACTATGTGACAACACATCACGTGGCAGACCGTTCCCATCTACGCCACCATGTGCGTTATCCTTTCTGTTCTCATTCGCGCTTGTGTTACCATGTGTGCCACTGTTAGCATTTCTGTTTGCATTGCTGTCCCTGTTAGTATGCCACAAGACATCATGTTGCCCCAGGCCTCAAGGCCTCAAGGCTTCCCGCCACAGGCACTACATTCACTATTTCTCGTTATCATTCTCAAAAGAAGGGAAATTAGTAAAAAACTCCATTTAATGCATTAGTTAGGTTGTTCCACAGCGACAAAAGTGAGGAAATTCACTGTTAGGGTTGAAAACCCCCTCACCCCCCCCCAACCGGCATTGGGGTGTGCATTGGGATCATGGGTCCTAACTCTCACCCCATTCTCCTATATTTCTGCTGCTTTACACATGTCATGGGGTGAGAGTTAGGGCTGATGATCCCAATGCCACCACGTGTGTCATCCTTTGCATTTTCATTTGCGCTTGCGTTTCTGTTACTTTTTTGCCATTTGTGTCTACCGTACTGTTTCTCTTTCTGTTTCACTTTGCGTCACCATGCCCATTGACATTTCCATTTACAGGCACCATGTTGCTATGTGACAAGACATCACATGGCACACCATTCCCGTCTACGCCACCGTGTTCGTTACCCTTTCTGTTCTCATTCGCGCTTGCGTTACCTTGTGCGCCACTGTTAGCGCTTCTGTTTTCATTGCTCTTCCTGTTACTATGCCACAAATCATCATGTGGTGGGAGTGCGGGGCCTTTGGGCCCCGCGCTTCCGCTGCTGCATTACGTGCCGGGAGCGCGGGGCCCTATGTGTGTTATCCTTTGCATTTTCATTTGTGCTTGCGTTTCTGTTTTTGCCATTTGTGTCTACAGTACTGTTTCTCTTCTGTTTCACTTTGCGTCACCATGCCCATTGACATTTCCGCTTGCAGGCACCATGTTACTGTGTGAGAACACATCACGTGGCAGACTGTTCCATCTATGCCACCGTGTGCATTGCCCTTTTGTTGTCATTTGCGCTTGCGTTACCATGTGGCCACTGTTAGCACTTCTGTTTGCATTGCTCTTCCTGTTACTATGCCATAAGATATCATGTGGTTGGAGTGCAGTCTTTGGGCCCCGTTCTGCCTACCACACATTCACTATTTCTCATTATCATTCTCAAAAGAAGGAAATTAGAGGCAAAAACTCAGTTTAATGCATTAGTTAGGGTTGTTCCACGCGACAAAAGTGAGGAAATTCGCTGTTAGGGTTGAAAACTAAGTGTGGTACGTTGTGCAACTGCAATCAGGGATGTGTACATTTGGTGTACATGGCCTCAGTTTTGCTGTTGATCTCCACTGAGCATGCAGTACCTGGTCAGGTGGGTGGGGATGTCTCGTAGTATATTTAGACAATTGTTTGTTATTTCTGTCACCTGCTGCTGGATGTCTGTCATTGGTTGTGTTGACTTGGTCCTCCCCCATACTTGAATGTGTGTGTGTGTGTCTGTGTGTGTGTGGTGCTGGGGGTGAATTCGGAGTTAGGGTTTTCAACCCTAACAGAGAATTTCCTCACTTTTGTCGCTGTGGAACAACCCTAACTAATGCATTAAACAGAGTTTTTTGCCTCTAATATATATATATATATATATATATATATATATATATATATATATATATATATATATATGGCACATGCTGAAGTATTGTAATACCAAATATAAAGATAATTAATAGTTCCAAGGTTCTAAAACATGGGAATAAAAATTCTCACAGGTTCCATATAATCGGACTAACATGATGTCCTTGGCATCAAATTTGCCAATTTATCAGACATATACTTTTTTTGTGTTACTATGTCTATGTTATCTATTTAAGTAGTATATTACTTAACTTTTTATTATTCTATCATAATCAGTACTTGTTGGTAATTATGCCACATTATATTTTCTGATACCATTATGTCCAAATTGGAACATTTCCAAGTCTAGCTGCTGCTTTCATTTCATTTATTTTCTAGCACATTTTTATTACTCATCTAGGCTACCCTTATGGGATAAGAGAGAAATCACTGAATCTTCTGAAAGTTAATTATATTTTATTTATGAGCAGTTTTTTCATAAGATGCCACATGATTAACATGGACACCACAAGAACAGCAATATCAGTATCATGCCAAGTACCTTATTAAGACATACCATAAGTTATTGCTGATGTACAACCAAAAAATACATTGTAAATTTATACTATAGATATTTGTTTGAATGTTTTTGAACATTTTAAACATTGTATTCATAACATTATGTTATATTATAATATTCACAAATGTGTTATGCTACCCAGTATAGTATAGCATAGTATAGTGTAGTATAGCATAGCATAGCATAGCAGAGCATAACACAGCACAACACTGCACTGCACAACACAGCATAGTATGGATTGAATCTCACCTGGTCTGTCTGTCTGACATACCAGCTGGTCCCAAGCCCAGAAAAAGGGAGAGGGAATCCAACTTGTATCTCTATGTATAAATGAGGTGAATGTGAATGTTTGGCAATATGCATGTCCTTGGCACTTATGATATTTAAGGCTACAGGTTGAGTGTCCTCTTGTAACACAGGAAGAGTATAAAGAAATATAATTATGCCCTGGGGTGGGTTGTTCCATTGTTAAAATGTGTTTTATTAAGAAAGAAAAATGAAAGAAAAACTGGCTCAGGGGCCAGATATTAAAAGTTTGCCTGTCGCAAAGCCTAGTTGTGCATGGAAACCCAGATTTGCACAGATGTCCCATATTCAAAAGCCTTGTTTGTGAGAAACAAGGTATGCACCTGGGTGATATTCAGATGGGGTCAATGCAAGTAGAGGGTCAGGGACATGAATATTGGTAAATTCCAATAATGACAATATTCATGCTGCATGTGGCTGTTTTGTGTTGTGGTGTCCCTTGTGTGGTGCAGATACCACTGACTGAAAACACAACTTACTCCCATGCAGTCCTTGTGGTTGGTGGAGGAAGTGCATTGCCCCAACTCCAAAATAGTAGTCCCTGCTGTCTAGTGGTCGTCCCGCCCCCAAACCAATCACTTGTATTATACAGAATATTAATTCCCTGGTGTCCAGTGGTTCCCCATCCTGATCCCCTCTATAGTACAGTACAACCATTCCCTAGTGTACAGTGGTCCCCCCATCCTGATCCCTGTGTAATACAGAAAAAATATTCCCTGGTGTCCAGAAGACCCCCTCATTATCCCTGATCACCTACTTAATAATATAAAACCATTCCTTGGTATCTAGCAGACCCCCTCCCTATCCATGATCCCCTGTAGAACAAATTAAAGCTGTTCACTGGTGTCCAGTGGACCACCAACCCCTCCCACAATAGCAGGTAGTGCCCCACCACCCTTCATCCCCAATCTTGACCCCAGCTGATGACCAGCACAGCCCTCCATACTCCACCATGGCCAGCCATCAACTGAGCTGTCATTAAGTACATACTGTACAATCAGCTGTTACAGTATGAACTCATTGACAGCTCAGTTGATGGCTATGTCATAGTGGAGTGCAGAGGGCTGTGCCAGTCACCAGTTCAGGGTTGGGATGAGAAGCAGCAGGTTGATGGGGCACTACCTACTGGGATGTGGTAAGGGGATCTGATAGATATGAGGAAATGGTTTTACTTTATTGTACAAGGATCATGGATTGGGGCATGAGCACACAGCCAAGTCCATAATTCAGAACCTGTCTCACCATTACATCAAATAGAAAACATGACCACTGCTCATGGATCTAAACCAAGGAGGTTTAGTTTAAGAAGACACAGGTATCTATGAGTGTAGTGGAAACCTTGGCCACACTTGGTGGAAAATAATCAAAATCAACAATGAAGTGTTAAGGCAGCACAGAAAATGTTCACTACAAAACATCAAGCACATTCAAACAACAGCTGCTCTCAGGATGATGAGCTTGTTCTCCTCAGAAAGGGGCAGAAAAAAATTAGATACATCAATAAAAGTGTTTTTTTTAAGAAACCAGGGAATGCTATCACATAGGTTTTGAAGAACTCAGGGAACACACATTCATGGGTCAGATTCAGAACAAGCAAGTTAATTCATTACAGGTGGACACCACTTCAGGTGCACATTTGCCACAAAAACATCAAATTGAAGAAGAAAAAAATAAAAAGCAACTAAACATACTTTTAGGGAACAACTGAATTTATACACAGGAGCTGTGTAACTGGCATGTTACAATAATACACAGGAGTACTGAGAGGATGCATAAAGTTTCAGGAGATGGACACCATGGGTGGGATATTCAGACTGTGTCAGTCAGGAGCACAAGCCTGGGTGCAGTGCAACTGGGAAGAGCCAGGGCATGGACCAGGTGATATTCAACAGTGCTGCCCAATGACTCAGCACCATTGAATATGGCACTGAGGGCACACACACTGTGCACGGTGAAGTGGCACTGCACCAGCACAAGTGGCAGAAGAGGGGCAGGGGGATGCGCCAGCACAAGTGCGGTTGCACTAGGTGCATCTGCTGCAATATTCAGCACTAGGCATGCAAATGAGGCCATTATGCATGCAAGGCACAAATGGGGCCATTTGCAAGTCATTATGGCCCCATTTGCATGTGGTGCACTGATCCCCTATGACGCGCTGGCACCCTGTTAGGCTGCAGCTGTCGGGACGATGCCCCTGCCCTCGATGGGCACCACTTCCATTTGTCCGATCACAGGCATGTGAGAATAGAAGCCCTGGTCATCCAGTGGACTGATCCCTTTGTCTGATCATGGGCATAAGTCACTAACTACCCTGGTGGTCCAGTGGACTGAACCCCACCGCTGATCATAGGCATCATTGACATCACCCTGGTGGTCAGTGGTACCCCTCCCCACCCACTGGGTCCCCACCACCTGCACTTCCCAGTCAGTGGTGGGTGGCAGCTCCCACCTGCAAGCCATCTGGCTGCCCGCTGACTGATAGCATAGAGTAGGGCTGTATGCCAATTGGTCCACTGTGTGGGCTAATGGACATGCAGACCATTCTGTACTGCACAGTACTGAATTGTGAATGAATGTTCATTCACAATTTGGGACTGTGCAGTACAGTATGGTCTGCATGCCCATTGGCCCATGCAGTGGACCAAGTGGAGTACAGCCCACTGTATGCTATCAGTCAGTGGGCAGCCAGACACCTTGTGGCAGGGAGCTGCCACCCGCCGCTGACTGGGGATGCAGGGTGGCAGAGGACTTAGTGGGTGGTGGGAGGGTACCACTGATCACCAGGGTGATGTCAGTTACACCCATGACCAGGTGATGGGGTTCAGTCCACTGGACCACCAGGGATAATTATGACATATGCCAATGATCAGGCAATGGATAGTGGTCACTGGACCACAAGGGATAGTTATGACTTATACCCATGATCAGGTAAAGGGGAGTGGTCCACTGGACCATGAGGGCTTCTAATTTCACATGCCCATGATTGGGCAAGGGAGCAGTTTACTGGACCACCTGGGATATATATGACATATGCCTGTGATCGAGCATGGGGAATTGCCCCTGGGCAGAGGGCTCATGGACTGTGTCCTGGGTGGTCAGGTGGCCACCCACAGCAGGCAGCTGCTGTGTTGCACCTTGCAATATGGCAGCTCACATGTGGGAGGCCTGAACTTGCTCCTGGTTTTACCGGGCACAACTTTGCACCCCCATGTGGCACAAGGTGGGAATGTTGCCAGTATGTCGCCTGCATCCCAGGCTGAATATCAGGATCGCCACATATGCATGGCCATGCCCCCTCCTTGCATTGCATACATTACTGGTGCACCCGTGCACTGGGGTTTGCAGCACAACCTACCCTTTGAATATCGTGCCGGGGCACAGTGGTGGGTTGCACATGGCACAACCCTGTTGTGCCATGCGCAACTCCTTTGAATATCCCACCCATGTGTAATGAACGTTTGTGATACAGAACTGGGACAAAAATACAAAATGCACACTTCTATATTAATAACTAAAGGTGTACTATAAAGATGTTGAACAAAGCTATTACAGCCACAATGAAAATGTTATCCAAAGTAAAGTGTGAATTTACAATTAAAATATATTTATGTGCCAGTAAGCAATGTCACACCTTGGCAACAATTTAAGGGGATAAATGATGATTTCATTTATACCACAACTAAACAAAGAGACAAAATAAAGCTCATTTTATCAACATTATATCTTTATTAAGTACACTACCCATGATAGCTTACATTTCAACATTTTAGCTTTTTTCAAATTTGGTGCAATGTTAATGCTTGGATCATTTAAGTCTCTCAAGTACTGTGCACAAACCAATACATATACACACACACACACACACACACACATACACACACATATATACACACACACACACATATATGTATGCATATATATATATATATATATATATATATATATATATATATATATATATAGATAAAGATATATATATATATATATATATATATATATTAGAGGCAAAAACTCCATTCAATGTATCAGTTAAGGTTGTTCCACAGTGACAAAAGTGAGGAAATTCAGTGTTAGGGTTGAAAGCCCTCTTTGACCCCAGCCCACCCCCAACCGGCATTGGAGTGCACATTAGGGTTGTCGGCCCTAAATCTCACCCCATCACATGTGTAAAGAAGCAGAGCTATAGGAGAATGGGGTGAGAGTTAGAACCGATGACCCAACACGCACCCCGATGCCGACTGGGGGGTGGGCTGAGAGGTCCAAGGGGGCTTTCAATCCTAACACCGAATTTCCTCACTTTTGTCACTATGGAACAACCCTAACTGATGCATTAAATGGAGTTTTTTTGCCTCTAATTCCTCTTTTGAGAATAAGGATGATAAATAGTGAATGGAATGCGGTGGCAGGAGCGTGGGGCACGTCATGTGTTACATAGTAACAGGAACTACAAAGCAAACACATGTGGCAATGGTGATGTACATGGTAAAGCAAACGTAAATGATTAAGCAAATGTTAATAGAAACGCAAGCGTAAAGTGACACCGAAGCGAACAGTGATGCAAATGGACAGGCAAGCGTGTATAAAAACGCAACTGGTAACACACAGCAAAGGCACCAGTATTGTAAATGCAAATGTTAAGTGTTGCAGCAGCAAGAACGCCAAAGGGAACAGAAACAAAAATGCAAATGGAAGCGCGCACGTAAACGCGAACTGTAATACGCACAGACACAGTACTGCAATTGTAAATGCAAATGGTAATGGTAACAGCAACAATAATGCCAAAGGAAACAGAAACATAAACACGAAAGCAAACGCATATGTAAACGCAAACAGTAATGTGCACAGTCATGATACTGCAATTGTAAACGCAAATGGTAATGGTAACAGCAACAATAATGCCAAAGGAAACAGAAACACAAAAGGAAACACAAGCACATATGAAAACGCAAACCCTAATTCGCACGGGCACATTAATGTAATAGGAAATGCTAATGGTAACAGTAACAGCAATGAAGATGCAAAACAAAAGACAAATGCAAATGCAAATGAAAGGGCTGACGTAAACACAAATGGCAATGCACATGGTGATGCAAACCGAAATGCAAACACAAACAGTAGTGGAAATGCAAATGGTAACAGTAACGCAAAAAACCAGCATAGCGAAATGCAAAGGATGACACACACGGTGGCGTAGATGGTAACGGTAATGCAAAGGGTACGTAAATGCAATTGGTAGCAGTAACTGTAACATTAACAGAAGTGCATACCCTGTTTTTCCCCACAGCTGCATAGAGAAACACAGTGTGTACAAATAATGTATGCATAATAATGGGCCTTGGAGACGAAAATGAGGTGTTGGAATACTAAATTGCTTATATCTCAGTAACCGTACGACATAGGGGAAAAAAAAAATTACATGATTCATGATTTTCCTGGCTACGTTTTCATTGCTACGCATTGTTGTGATGAAAATTCTGTATCTCGCACCGTTTCTGAGATATGAGCCCGGAAAGGCGCGGCGGACGCCACCATGTTAGTTTACGGAAAATATGCCAACGAGTACTGTAACTTGGCAGCCATGCAATGTTTTTCACTAAACCACCAAAAGGCACATCTGTCAGATGTTGACTGCCTTCCTCAAATGTCAGTCAAAAGACCAAACCATTCTTTAGCAACAGGGTGACAAATAACTCCTGTCATTTTGGCCATAGTCTGGAAAAGTAGTGTCGCAATTTATGATCGTTTGGCAAAAATTTGTGAAAGTGTCACAGGTGTGAAACTACTGCGACACTATTGCTTCCAGAAATTTGAAAAACATATTTCTGGGGTGTTTAACCCAAAATACAGACATGGCTAGCATCCTCAGAGTCGCTAGGTGAACACAGAAATAATTGTGTCCTTAGAGGGTACCAATTTTAAATGTCAAGCATTTTTCTGATCACTAACTCAAAACAAAATGGTGGATTTGCAACACTGCCTTGGGCCATTTATGACACTAAAAGTGCATTTGTGACACTTTTGAACTTTTATTAACTTTTCCCATTGACTTACAATGGGAACTTGTTTTGAATAACTTTTGATCCGTTTAATATTTTTCACCTAATCTACAAAGGCACATCAGGGTCTATGGCCACATGTTCCTGAAGTTTTTGGACCAGTCGCACAAACCATGTGACCTGAAGGTGAGAGCAAAGAATTCGCAAAAAGCGTCATTGCACTTTGGTTGTTGCTTAATAACTCCACAGCCGTATATCTGACCAGTACAAAAGTTGGCAGATCTCAAACGCTACCATGCCCAATCATGCTTACCAAATGTCAGGCAAATCCATTGAACAGCGCAAAGTTATTAAGGTATAAAGTTTCACACATTAACCTTAAAAGTGCTACTCTACCATAATCTATAGATACATAGATAGATGATAGATAGATAGATAGATAGATAGATAGATAGATAGATAGATATATATATACTGTATATTTATTAGAGGCAACAAACTCTGTTTAATGCATTAGTTAGGTTGTTCCACAGTGACAAAGTGAGGAAGTTCATGTTGGGTTGAAAGCCCTCAGGTTTCCACTCACCACCAACCAGCATTGGGGTGTGCGTTGGGAGTTGTTGTCTAACTCTCACCCCATCAGATGTGTAAGAAATGGACGTATAAGAGAATGGGGTGAGAGTGGGATAACAACCCCAATACGCTTCCCGATGCCAGTTGGGGTTGTGGCGGGGGTCCAAGGGGCTTTCAACCCTAACACCAAATTTCCTTGCTTTTGTCACTGTGGAACAACCCTAACTAATGCATTAAACTGAGTTTTTGCTTCTAATTTCCTTCTTTGAGAATGATAAGGAGAAATAGTGAATGTAATGCTGCGGTGAGCGGGACCCACGCCCTGCACATGATATCTTGTCACATAGTAACAAGGTCCCATAAACACAAATGGTAATGCGCATGGTGATGCAAAGCAGAACAGAAAGTTAAACAGTACTGTAGACACAAATGGTTAAAATAATGCAAATGCAAGCAAAATGAAAACGCAGCGGTAATGCACATGATGCTGTAGATGGGAACAGTAAGTGAAACGGGTACGGAACCGCAAGCAGAAGTGGTAAGTGTAACAGTAATGTAAGCACACAGGCTGATTTTCCCCAAAAGCTGCATAGAGAAAGACAGTGAGTACAAAGAATGTATGCATAATAATGGGTCTCGGAGCAGAAAATGAGGAGTTGGAATACTAAATTGGTTATATCTCAGGAACCATATGACGTAGAAAAGGAATTTAAAAGTCATATGATTTATGACTTTCCTGGCTAGTTTTGTACTTAAGCATTTTTCCAATGAAAAGTCTGTATCTTGCACCATTTCCAAGATACGGGCCCTGAAAGGAGTGGCGACCGCTGTAATGTTATCCTATGGGAATAAAAGAGAAGTTCGGAGTGCCATAACTTTGGCTCCTGTAGTATTTTTCACGAGGAACCACTAAAAGGCACATCTGTGGGATGTTGGCTTTCTTCTCCCAAATTTCAGCCCAAAAACCAAACTGTTATTTTGCAGCAGGGAGGCAAAGGATTCCTGTAATGCGGCGGATGCCATAATGTTATCCTATGGGAAAAAGCATCAAATTTGGAGTGCTGTAACTTTGCCACCCTGTAATATTTTTTCACCAAAGTACAGAAAGGCACATCTATGAGATGTTGGCTGCGTTCCATCCAAATTTCAGCCCAAAAGACCAAACCGTTATTTTGCAGCAGGGTGGCAAAGAATTGCTGTAATTTTCCCACAGCCTGGAAAAGTACTGTCGAACTTTGCAAAAGCTTTCGCAAATTCATGCGACAATGTCGCAAATGCGAAAGTACTTTTTCCAAAAATGTGAAAAACATATTTCTGGGGTGTTTTACCCCAAAATAAAGACTTGCCTAGCATCCTCATGGTCCGACTAGGTGAATACAAAAAGAATTAGGTTGCTAGAGGGTCCCAAATTTAAATGCCAAGCATTTTTCTGATGACCAACTGAAAATAAAATGGCAGATTTGTGACAGTAAAAGGGCCATTTGTGAAAGTAAAAACTGCATTTGCGACACTGTCAAACTTTTTGTTAATTTTTCCATTTGACTTACGATGGGAAATTGTTTTTTGAATAACTTTTGAACCGTTTAATATTTTTTCATGAAATCTTCAAAAGCCACATTGGGGACCCTGGCGCACATTCTCTGAAGATTTTGGACTGGTTACACAAATCGTGCACCCTGTAGACGATCAAAAATTCTGAAAAAGCATAAGCGTGCATGCAGATCATGCTTAATAACTCCAGCACGTATATCCGAACAATACTAAAGTTTGCAGATCCCAAGATGCATGGTTCTTGATAGTGTATTCCAAATTTCAGGCACATCTGTTGAGCAGTTGCAAAGTTATTAAGGTGCAAAATTTTAACATGTAATGGCTCCTTCATTCTAACTATGGTAGCACTACCATGCTACCATTACATATATATATATATATATATATATATATATATATATATATATATATTGCAAAAAACAAACATTAATGCAACAGTTAGGGTTGGTGTTACAGTGACAAATGTTTGGAATTTGCATCCCCCTCAACACACATGCATGCACACACACACACACACACGTGAGCAGAAAGGGCAAGGCAACACAACCAATCAGAAACAGCCACCATCAGGTAACAGAAAAACCATACGACTCTGTGAACATACCACAAGAGTCATCCATCATCATGGCTCAGCAACTATATGAGCTGTGCTGCCATCCCAGTGTCTTAGGGGTATACCCAATGCTGTGCAACCTTGGGAGAATGGCTCCTTATGATATTGTGTGGTAGACTCTATGTCATACTGTGTTGTACAGTGACCTACTGTTGGAAAGCAGGTAAAAAGGAGCCTGTGCCCCCTGTTGTGTGTTTGTTTCAGCATCTGTGGCCTACTGTCTTGTGGGAGGCATGTTGTGGTAACACTTTCTTAAAGTATCCTGGGTTACCCTCCTTATAACCTTGTGTTGAAGGATCTGTGGCCTACTGTGGTTTGGAGCTACATGCTGTTGGAATGCAGGGTCTGAAGGACCCTGCTTTAACCATCATGCTGTACTGGGTGTTGTGTTGCAGGATGTGTAGCTTACAATGCTGTGGAATGTCATGATGTGGGAACACAGGTTCCAAAGGGCCCTGTCTTCACCCTCTTATAATCTTGTGTTGCAGGATCTGTGACGTACTGTACTGTGGGGTGAAATACTGTGAGAATTCAGGGTATGAAGGCCTCTGTGTTCCCTCACTATCCTTCCTTACTGATATGCTGGGTGTTGTGTTGCAGCATCTGTGGCCTACTGTGGTTTGACATGATATAATGTGTGAACAGTTCCCAATCCCCCCTTATTACCTTGTGCTGCATGGTCTGTGGCATACTGTGCTGTAGGCTGACATGCTGTAGAAAGACAGGGTGCAAATGACTCCGCATTAACACTATTCCTAGTGCTGTGCTGAGTGTTGCATTGCAGGATGTTTGGCCTACTTTGTTGTGGGGTGACATGCAATGGGAATCCAGGGTGCAAATGACCCTGTGTTACACCCCCCTATTATCTTGCATTGCAGGATGTGTGGCCTACTGTGATGTGAGGTGACATGCTGTAGGAGTTCAGGGTCCAAAGGACCCTGTGCTTCCACTACACATACTGCAGTACATGCAGTCGAACATCCCCCATGATTGCACAGCATGCAGGTGTACCTGCCCGAGACACTGGGATGGCAGCAGAGCTCATGCAGTTGCTGAACCATGATGATGAATGCCTATTGTGGAATGTTCACAGAGTTGTATTGTTTTTTCTTACCTAATGGTGGCTGTTTCTGATTGGTTGTGTTGCCTTGTCCCTTCCCCTGCTCGCATGTATATGTGTGTGTGTGTGTGTGTGTGTGTGTAGGTATGTGTGTGTGTGTGTGTGTATCAGAGGGGATGTGGAGATAGGGTTATAAACCCTAACACCAAATTTCCAAACTTTTGTTGCTGTAACACCAACCCTAACTGTTGCATTAACAGAGGTTTTTTTTTTGCTGTGTATATATATATATATGTATAGATAGATAGATAGATAGATAGATAGATAGATAGATAGATAGATAGATAGATAGATAGATAGATATGGGATATACAATGGTGAGCTGTCAGATAAATGATTTATCTACACCAGTCATGCTTGACCTTAGATAACCTCACGAGTGGTGTAAGCCATGAGTGAGGTGTCCGAGGTCAAACAGCACAAGTGCAGATAAATCATTTATCTGACAGCTCACCATTGTATATTTCATTTATGCAACAGGGATGCTTTGTATCAGTGCAGGAACATTTGGTTTTAACTGTTTATCTTTATTTTAAATAATTTCTGGGAGTTTTGATTAACTTTCCTACATTATGTCTCCCTAACATAGTGGTTGCTATTAAATGAAACACCACTCATTTTGCAGAAAACTTCTTGTTGAACAAATGTCATGCTACAGTACTTTGCTACCTTTTTCATTTTAAAGTTATTCACATTTGTTTGTCAAAAAGGAAAAGAAAATTAAATGTTATGCTGTTTTTGCTAATTATAAAAAAACTAAAGGTATCTATAAATGAAACACCACTCATTTTGTAGATATTTTGTGCTGAACATTTTCATGCTCACAGTACCATGCTATCTTTTTGTTTTAAAGTTATTCACATTTGTTTGTCAAAAAGTGAACACAAAATTAAATGTTCTGCTTTTTGCTAATTGTAAATAATCTATAAGGTATCTATACATGAAACACCACTCATTTTGTAGATAATTGTGTGCGAACAATTTTGTGCTCGCAGTACCATGCTATATTTTTGGTTTTAAAGTTATTCCCATTTGAATATGGTTAGTACTGCTTCTGAGGCCGAACATTCTAAATGAATTCTAAAGAGATTTGTGACATAGTAACTATGTAGAAATGGTCACTGTATGTATAAATTTATTTATACATACAGTGACTCAGATAAACCCATTTATCACACTGAATATATGTCCACCCATTGCATTATATATATATATATACATGATGCATGATGGGCATGAGTGAAATATGGAAAATATTTTCACTTCTCGGAGTGAGCCTGGATATTTTATGAATGCGAATGCGTGGGTTTCAGGGGTGTAATAAACAGTATTTATTTTAACTCTGCTGGCGTCATCAGGATTTATTTCACTGCAGTGAAAATAACATGGTTTATTTCACTGTAATATGTCTCACCCCATTGTATAATATATATATATATATATATATATATATATACTGATGTGATTGCACCAGTATAGTTAGGGTGAAATGGCACTTCTATGTTAAAGGCCAAATTTGAGCCTTAATAATTTTGAGCCCTCAATAGATTTGCATGAAATTTGGCATGCATAATCTCTAGGGAAAGTCTCATGACCTGCCATATTGCATGGGAATCCACCATGTGGTTTCTGTGATATAAAGTGTTGAAAAACAGAAAAAATCAATTTTTTTAAAAATTTCTTTGCTCACCTCTGTCTCAGGAATGCCTTTATGTTGTGATCTGGAATTTTCAGCATAAGACCTTTGGATCACAGATGTGCCTTCTGAAGGTTTGGTGAAAAAATATTAATCAGTTCAGAAGTTATGACATTTTACATTTTCCCATGGTTTCCTATAGGAAAATTTAGATGTCAGGCACGCAAGATATATTTTTCAGCATAGTAAGAGTTTTGTACAAAAGTAGCAGCTTATTTTCGAACAGATTACATTATGTGTAAAATACCAGCTTCTTTCCACAAAGAATGCTAGTATTTTCATACAGGTCACAGTCCTGCGATTGATTGAGCTGTGTTTCGCAGCTATCTTGTTCTGTCATTTAGCAAGGATGTTGAAGTGCAGAAGGTTTTAAACACAAAATAAATTAGAAAACAGCTAAAGAGAACATCTTTAGGTGTTTTCTGATGTTGTTTTTCAATGTTTTAAGCTGGACCCAAAGCAGATATTTTCTTGGGTGCTAACTTATACAGAAAACGGCTTGAAGTTCATTCTCTGTATGAGAAGAGTGGTATTTTCTTGACTTCTGCAGGTGCAGCTGGAACTCGTGCTGCCAGCTGCAGAGTCAAGGAAGACCCACTTTGTGTACTTTGTATGCACAATACATAGTGTGCACTGGGCATACCGGGAGCCCACCCCAGTGTGCCCAAATTCATTATTTATTTATAAAAAAATATGTTAAAAGAAGAAAACCGTCCCCCAATGTCTTTTCTTTGACGCCGAATCCTGCATTGAAATTTTCGATAATTTCGATGCCGGATCCTTAATCAAAGTACTGTAATGGGTTGCACAATGCTTTCTGACACAAGGTGTCCAATCCCCTTGTCAGCACTGTGTGCACATTACTACTATTCCGGCACACTGGAAGCCCACCCCAGGGTACCTAGATAACTTAGTTTTTTTTCATTTCCAACACTGTGATGCCCACTCCCAGTGCTGGATGTCTCCCCACCACCACCTTCAGCATCTTTCATTGCTGATGGGGATACCCAATCCCCCTGTCGACATCATGTATGCCCCCCATCTCAAGTGGCACACTGGGAGCGACCCCAGTATGCCCCAATAATTTTTTTAATGTTTTCTCCTATGAATAAAGAAACTGTGTCTCAAAGTCTGTTTTATTTTTTTTTACCTGTAATGAAGAAAACAGTCCATTGTTGTCTCCTCCGTCCTCCTCCCCATCCCCATCCTCCCTCTGCACTCCCACCTCTCTGCACGCACCCCCTCACCTATACTTACCCTCCGGAGGTTGGGATTGGTGATCTTCTCTGGACTGGGTCACGTCTGCACTCTTCAAAGCCGCATTGTGATCTGAGAAATGAAGGATAGCCTGTAAAAATGAAAAGTGTCCCCAATTTTTTTCTTGATGCAGAATCCTTCATCAAAATAATTTGCAAATCATTATCAGGATCCTGCATTAAAGTACTGTAAATTGCCACAATGCTTTCCAATACAAAACCATTGTGGACACATTACAATACTTCAATGCAGGATCCTGCATCAAATGCACACATTTCAATGCAGGATCCTGTATCGATCTAGTCTGCCCCTTTCAAAATCAGGTGCCCAATCCTATGTCAATCTGTATCCTCATCCCCAGTATTGTAGCACACTGGAACCCACCCCACTGTGCCAATGTATTTTTAAAATTGTTTAAACCTTTCTGACACCAAGATGCCCTCCCAGTGTCAAATGACTCCCATGAAGCCCACTCTTATTGTCAGTGGGGTGCCAATCCTTCTGTGGCAAGATGATCCCCCCAAAAACTTATGTGGCACACTGGGAGCCCACCCCAGGGTGCTCAATTATGATTTGCTTTATTTTAACCTGTGAAAAAAGAAAACAGTCCCCTGTTGTCTTTGATGCAGAATCCTGCATCGAAATTTGTGAACATTTAGATGCAGGATCCTGTTTTGATGTATTGCCAATGGGGGTGCCCAATCCCCCTGTCGGCATCATGACCCCCTCAACTTTGGTGGCACACTGGGAGCCCACCCCAGTGTGCTCAATTACTATTTTTTTATTTTAACATGTGAAAAAGAAACACATCTCTCAAAGTATTTTTGTATTTTACCGTCCTTCATTGTCTCCCCATCCCCATCCCCACCCTCCCTCTGTTCACCCACCTCCTGACACCCCCTCACCCATACTTGCCCTCCAGAGGTTGGGATCGATGATCTTCTCTGGAAAGGACACATCTGCATTCTTCAAAGCGAACTGCGATCTAAGGAATCAAGGTAAGCTGTATAATGGGACTCAATTGGGGGGGTCAACTTATGTTGATATCCTGGTCAATTTTAGGAATTTTTGCATCAAATTTTCAACATGGGGTTCTTGGACCCCCAGCTCATCAACAGTGACACTGTCATTTTGTTTCTTGGTCCTGAAAGGTGATTTCAAGGTCATTGTGCAGAATCACCTTTCAGGACCGATTCATGAAATGGCAGTGCCACTATTCAAGAGGTGGGGTCCCAAAAAGCCTATGTTGCAATTTTGGTGAACAAATTCCTAAAAATAACTGCATTATGAATCTGCATTGTGAAGTTTCTATGCACACTCATAACTTCCCCAATTTGTAATATTTTCACTCCAGATTTTCAACATTGCCAGTTTTTAACACCTCCTTATGAACAGTACAGCTGTCATTTTTCATATACTGCCCAACATGTGTTTCCGAATCTGTGGCATAGAATGGCATGGTCACTGTGCTTAATCAACTTTTGGGATGGATTAACAAAATGGCAGTACCACTATTCATGAGGAAGGACCGTAAGCCCATGTTGAAAATTTCCCAAAATTTCAAAAAATTACTGTGTTACAGGTGTGCATTGTGCACTTTCTACACACACTCATAACTGTGCCAGTTTTTCATATTTTCACTCCAGATTTTCAGTATTGCTATTTTACACCACCTTATGAACAGAACAGCTGTCATTTTGCACATCATCAGGATTGTGATTTCACACCTACGGCACAGAATGGTGTTGGTCATCTCGAAATCAACTTTTGGGATGGATTAACAAAATCACAGTTGCACTGTTCATGAGGGGAGGTCCTGTAATGCTGATGCTAAAATTTGATAAGAAAATTTAAAAAATGAAGTACATTGCAAGCATGCATTGCACAGTTTCTATGCACACCATAACTTTGCTAGTGTTTCCCATTTTCACACTGTTGTACTATCTGGATAGAGGGATGGGAGCTCCAGCGTCCAAGGTCCATGCACTCCTTGGACACTGTGCTCCCATCATGACATATGAATACTGTTGTACTATCTCGATGGAGGGATCCTGTGCTCCCTACCATCATTGTGGACACTGTTGTACTATATGGATTGTAGGATGGGAGTGGAGGGTCCAAATGACCCTGCACTCCCACAGTAAAATGAGGATACAATTATACTATCTGAAAAAGAAGGGAACTACTTTGCAAAAAAAACATTGTTAATGCATCAATTAGGGTGGATACCACAGCAACAAAGGCAGGGAAATTACGTGTTAGGGTTTCCAACCCTAACAACCCACCCCCAGGGTTACCACCCCTACCACCCTACCCATATCCCCCCAACCCTTCAGACACTAGAGGGTGTTTGGGTATGCCATGGGATCATAAGGCCTAACTCTCACCACATTGTCCTATACTGTAGTGTGTAAGCATGTTTACACATGGAATGGAGTGAGAGTTGGGCCTTATGATTGCATGGCACACCCCGATGTCTGTTGGTGTCTTGAGGGTGGGGGGATGGGAGTGGGGAGTGGGCTGGAAAGCATCCTGAAGTGCCCACACTCCCACCAACACATACCAGTTACAGGTACATTACACTGTAAATTAACGGTTTATTCTTTTGGCTTGAAATTTACAGGGTATAAAAGGGGGTATTCCAGAGATGTGAATTATACTGTTTAGGCATAAAAAATTTAATTGGCTCCACAGATATGCCATAACGAAGTTGAGATTTTTCCCATAGGACAACATTGTGGCACCCACAGTGCTTTTTGGTGCCCGTATCTTGGAATCGATGTGAGATACGGATTTAGTTGACTTATCTCACGTGGAGGTTTCACTGTCATGATTACAATTGCACTGAAATTATTTTTATTGCTGCTATGGTTGCAGAGATATTGGCAAATTAGTGTTACAAGTGTTTCCTGCCCTATACGGCTGCTGTAGGTCTCCGTAGCTATGAGTAAGTGTGGGACCCTTGCTCCCACCATTTACTAGTTATATTACACTTTTTGAAAAAGTAAGGAAATTCATTGCAAAAAACTTTGTTAATGCATCAGTTAGGGGAGAAGCTTGAAAGATGGTTGGAGGTGTGGCAACAGAGGTTCAATGTGAAAAAGTGGAAGATAATGCACCTGGGTAGGGGGAACCCTGGGGAGAGCTACAGGATAGGGGGGTAGGTGCGGATCATCACCAAAGAGGAGAGGGACCTAGAGATTATCATATCGATGACCTTAAGGTATCAAAGCAGTGTGCAAAGGCTTCAGGGAGGGCCAGTGGCATGCTGGGGTGCATAGGCAGAGGTATTACTAGTAGGAAGCAGGACATGGTGATGCCATGTAAAAAAATACTGGTAAGGCCTCACTTGGAGTACTGCATGCAGTACTGAAGACCTCACATGCATAAGGACATAAACAAGGTGGAGGCTTTCCAGAGAAGGGTGACAAAGATGGTATATGGTTTGCACCACAAAACATATGAGGAGAGATGAAAAGACCTCAATATGTACTCACTGGAGGACAGGAGAGAAAGGAGTGACAAAATAGAAACTTTTAAGTACGTCAAGGCATACAAAGGTGCAGATGGGAGATCTTTTCCAATGTAGATAATATACCCTAATGGGGGGCACAATATGAAATTGGAGGGGGGATTAAGAGGTAATGTGAGGAAGTTTTTCTACACAGAGAGGGTAGTGAACGTTTAGAATAGTCTGCAACAAGAGATGGTAGAGGCATGCATGGTTGAGGGGTTTAAACATGCCTAGGACAAGCACAGGGGAACCTTGGGTGTGAAGGGAGTGATGAAAAGCCATTGACCACTTAGGGTGAGTGGATGCATTCAGGTATAGGGCCTATGGGCTGACTGGATGGGCCTAGTGGTCCTTATCTGCTGACAATTTCTATGTTTCTATGTAAGAAGGTTATGTTAAACATTTGGGGTGAAAATTATTTGAGATGGCAGATTGGCAGAGCAGTGCAGGAAGAGTTTGTGGAGTTGGGGAGGGCCTAGAGAAGCAGCATGCATGGTAACCTTCTCAGAGGTGCTGCCTGTCTATGGTGTAGGTGAGACTAGGATGCTCAACACCATGGGATTCAATCAGTGGTTTAAAACTGGTGCAGAGATAAGGGATTTGGCTTCACTGGGGACTGGGGGTCCACCTGGAGTGATGCAGGCCTATACTGGCATGATGGTCTGCATCTGTCCAGGATGGGAACTAAGATTCTAGGTGATAGATTTAAATGCTTCATTGGCAAGCATTTAAACTAGCCAAGGAGGGAGGCACTGGAAAGGAGCAGGGAAATCCTAACCCCCTCAAAAAAAAAGTCAGGGTAGTAAGTGAGGTAAACACCAAGTTAGAGATGTCGATAGGGAGAAGGGCAGGGGTAAATGGAGAAAGTGGCAAAGGCAATAAGGACAGGGATGGGGCCAAAAGGGGTAAGGCCATCAGGAACTGGAGGTTAATTAGTACCAATGCCTGTAGTCTGGGCAACATGCTTCCTAAACTGGTGGCCTTGATTGAAGAGGGATGCCTGGATATTGTAGCAGTCACAGAAACATGGTACACGAGAACCATGACTGGGATGTTAACATACCAGGGTACACAACCTAGACGAGAGACAGGGAGGGGAGGGGAGAAGAGGGGGAGGAGTAGCTCTCTATGTAAGAGAAGGGATAAAAGCAACTGAACAAAAGAGTAAATAGGGAGAAGAGGAGGCACTGTGGGTCACCATAGAGACTGGAAATGGAACCACAATCCGCACAGGAGTTGTATACAGGCCCCCATTTCAGGAGGAGGGAATGGACAAGGATATGATAGAAGGCATTCTTAGGATGGCAGAGAAAGGGGAGATACTGTTGATGGGAGACCTGAATATGCCAGATGTTAACTTGAGCACATTTGCTGCAGCCACATCCAAGAACAGGGCCATTCTCGATGCCCTCAGGTGGCATGCTTCAGACTGCTAGTTTTGAAACCCACTAATGAGGGAACAATCTTAGACCTCATAGTCTCAAATGGGGACAGTGATAGGATCTCAGATCTAGAAGTGGAGAGCCATCTGGGAACAAGTGACCACCAAACAGTGTGGTTCATGATAAACTCGGCTACAGAGTCAAGCCATACAAAAGTGAGGGTACTGGATTTCAGGAGGACTGACTTTGGCAAAATGGGAGAGTGCCTTAGTAAAGCACTAGCAAATAGGCTAGAAGGAGGGGTGGAGCAACAATGGGGAAGCATCAAAACTGCCATCACAGAGGCAACAAGCCTTTGTGTAAAGCAAATAAACAAATCAAAATGAAAGAAAAAGCCACTATGGTTCTCAAGAGAAGGTGGGGAAGGTCAGAGAGAAAAATATAGCATAGTATAAGGAAACACAGAAGAAGCAGGACAGAGAGCTGTACCTGTTAAGGCAGAAGGAAGTAGGGAGTGAAGTCAGAATAGCAAAGGCCCAAACTGAGGAAAAGATAGCCAACTTGGTTAAGAAGGGGGATAAAACCTTTTATAGGTACATCAGGGAGCATAGAAAGACAAAGGGAGGCTGAACAGAATGGACGGTGGGTGGGCAGAGGGGGACAGTGAAAAAGCAGGGATACTGAATGAATATTTCTGCTCAGTATTCACAAAAGAGGAGGAGGGGGAGTTGCCTAATCCAATTAACAGAAGCACTCTGGATAGGGGATCGATCCCAGTCCTTTCACTGAAGAAAGGGTTCTGGAAGAGCTCCTAAAACTGAAGGTGGACAAAGCAATGGGGCCTGATGGAATTCACCCCAGACTTATAAAATAATTAAGGGGAGAACTGGTGAAACCACTGACTACCCTTTTTAGTAAATCATGGGAGGATGGTGTGGTACCTGAGGACTGGAGGAAGGCAGATGTGATTCCCCTTCACAAAAGTGGGAGCAAGACAGAGGCAGGAAAATACAGACCTGTCAGTTTGACCTCTGTGGTAGGGAAAGTGATGGAATCACTTCTGAAGGAATGAATTGCTGAGTACCTAAAGGCCAGTGGGGCATAGGACCCAAGGCAGATGGGTTCACAGTGGGAAGGTCATGTGAGATGAATCTAATTGATTTCTTTGACTGGGTGACCAAAGTAGCAGACCAGGGAGGGACTGTGGACATGGCCTACCTAGACTTTAGCAAGGCATTTGACACAGTCCCACACAAAAGATTAATAGTCAAATTAACCAGCCTAGGAGTGGGTCCCAGGGTGGTAGCTTGGGTAAAACATTGGCTGGACAACAGGACACAGAAGGTAATTGTAAATGTAGTCCACTCAGAAGAAAGAGGAGTTACTAGTGGGTTACTGAAGGGTTTAGTACTGGGTCCAGTCCTTTTTAATGTCTTTATAAGTGACATTGCAGAGGGACTGGAAGGAAAAGTATACCTCTTTGCAGATGACACAAAGATCTGCAACAGGGTTGATACACAAGGAGGTGAGGAAAGGATGAGAAGGGACTTGGCAAGGTTGGAGGAATGGTCAAAAGTATGGCAGCTTAGATTCAATGCAAAGAAGTGCAAAATAATGCTCCTGGGAAACAAAAACCCAGGGGAAGATTACACAATGGAAGGGGAGGTAATAACAACAACAAAAGTGGAAAAGGACCTGGGGATAATTATATCAGATGACCTTAAGGTTAGCAAGCAATGTGAGAAGGCAGTAGGGAAGGCTGGGGGGATACTGGGATGTATAGGGAGAGGCATCACCAGCAGAAAACAGGAAGTTGTTATCCCTCTGTACAGACAGTTGGTGAGACCCCATCTGAGTACTGTGTCCAGTTCAGGAGACCACATCTCTTCAAGGACACAGACAGGATAGAGGCAGTCAGGGAAGGCAACTAAAATGGTTCAGGGTCTGCAAGAGAAGCGATACGAGGAGAGACTAAAGGAGCTTAATATGCATACCTTTGAGGAAAGGAGGGAGAGGGGGGACATGATAGAAACTTATAGGCTATTGGTTAAATAGGATCTGCAGCTTATCCTCTAGGTAGGGAAATGGACAGACTAGGTGGGCCAAGTGGTCCTTATCTGCTGTCAAAGTCTGTGTTTCTAAGTTAACTACCTCAGTGGAATCAATAAAGTCCAACAGGGTAGCATCTTTTAGAAAAAGAGATGTGCAAGAACAAGAGGACACAATTTGAAGATGGGGTGCGGTTCAGGAGCAATGTGAGAGTATTTTTTTTCAAGAGAGGGTGGTGGATGCATAGAACAGCTTTCCTAAAACTGTAGGAGAATTCAAGAATGCATGGTACAGACATAAGTCAATTTTGTGGGGGTAGGAAGAAACAGGTTGTTGGTTAACTAGGATCTGCAGTTTATCCTGTAGGTAGGGAAATGGACAGACTTGGTGGGCCAAGCGGTCCTTATCTGCTGTCAGAGTCTATGTTTCTATGTTATTTGTTGCAGTTTTGCTATGCCTGCTCATAACTTAATGTGTGGAAGCGCAGGGGTCCGAGACCCCTGTATTTCCACAGCTAGATACATATGTGCATCTGTGGAGGGATGGTAGAGGAAGGTCCAAAGGACTCTGCACTCCAACCGTGACATATGGACACTGTTGTACTATTTGGATGGAGGAATGGAAGCGCAGGGTTCAAAGGACCCTGCACTCCCACTGTCACATATGGACACTTGTACTATCTGGACAGAGGGATGGGAGCGCAGGGTCCAAAAGACCCTGCACTCCCACAGTAAAATGGGGATACATTTTTACTATTTGAAAAAGGGAAATTCTTTGCAAAAACATTGTTAATGCATTAGTTAGGTGAATACCACAGCAATAAAAGCAGGGAATGAGGTATTAGGGTTACCAACCCTAATGCCCCATCCCCAACTAACTCAATTTAGCATTGCTAAACACATTCATTTGTTTCCCATAGTGTCTGTCACACTCCCAGCCCATTCAGAAACACTCACACACTCTGAGAACAACCACAGATAGTGCTCTCAGGATAGCCTAGAGGTTAGAGTAATGAGTTTTGAACCTTGATACACCCAGCACACTAGACCTGGGTTTAACTCTCAGAACTTCCACTTCCACACTGTGTGAATCTGAATAAGTCACTAAACTGCCTAGTGCACCCAAATCACCACTAAAAACTTACACAGTTACCAAACCTAAAAATAAAGAGCAAACTAAAAACATAACTAAATTTCGAAGCTCTTACCCCACTGTATAAATAGCACACATGATGGGCAGATTGTGTGCTATGGAAATATTCTCACTCCTGCATCATGAGCTCTGAATAGATCTCACTCGTGCCTTCAGCACTCATGAGATATCAGGAGCTCACTCTGCAGGAGTGAGAATATTATCCATATCACATACCTGCCCATCAGGTATCCCCTATCCCTCTTTCTCTCTCTCTCTCTCTCTTATATATATATATATATATATATATATCCCCGT
This sequence comes from Neoceratodus forsteri, assembly GCA_016271365.2. NCBI lineage: Eukaryota > Metazoa > Chordata > Ceratodontiformes > Ceratodontidae > Neoceratodus > Neoceratodus forsteri. The sequence continues at coordinate 845,355,737 of CM028135.1, read as the reverse complement.
AATTGGACTGGCTTCTGGGGACTGTGGCTGCTTCCCGATTGGATGCTGCAGATCCCCACTGAGAAAGGAAGCAAACAAGGTGCCTTTTTCAAAACACAGCTTGGCCACGGCCTTGCTGTACTGCTCTCTGGACAATTTTTTCCGCTGAATTTACTGCTCATGTGGAAATATATAATTTTTTTCTCTCCACCTGGAATTTTCGGCTGTTTAGCCTGCTATATTAGCTAGGCCTGACTTCTTTATAGCTTATGTCTTGCACTACTGAATATTTCTACTGCTTAAACATTTTACCTTTAAACTATTGCACTGTATGTGAAGAATTGCCTAGCAGAGTATAGCAGAGTTGTAGTGAACTTTAACTTACTGCCTGACATTTATATAGCTTACTGCTTGCACTACTGAATTTTTTCTTCTAATTGCCCAATATTGTAGAATAGCTAGAACTGACCACTGCCTGCTGTTTGCTCTGCCACACTTTTCCCATCACAGTTCCTCTCATTCATCCTTAGACTGCCTTTTTGCTTCCCTCTTTCTCTTGCTTTTTGTCTTTTGTGTTTCTTTCTCTCTATTCCCCACAATGTTTCTCTGCCATCTACTGGACCTCTGATTCCCCTCCTGACACCCCTAAACCAGCACATTGTGTAACTATTGCCTGGCATTTTGGGCTATCTATTACCCATTCAGACTACCCTGAGTCAGCGCACCACCACGCCTCCTTCCAGCTCTCCTGGTCTCATTGAAGGGCCCCCAACCTCCTGAACCAGCCTTTTGTTTTGCTAAATTCCCACCTGGCACCTTTAGACCTCTCTGCAGGAACCTTTCTCTCCCACTATTTGCACCTACTCCTGCCCTGAGCATTAAATTGTCCAGGGCCCTCCCACCAATTTACTTGACCTTTGTCTCTGGCTTTTTAACTAACGGCCCACCTTTTTTTTCTGCTCTATTTTAGACACAAGCCCAAACCAGGCTCTCCATTTCAGTTGAGTGGCCCTGGCACTGCTACCTGATGGTGGCCGGACCTCTGCATCCAGCCTGCCACCCCCTGACCAGGGAAAGCAGGTACGTTTGGTCAGCTCCTAGCTCGGAGCTGTCAGGCTTCAGTCCCCGTAATTGGACTGGCTCCTGGGGACTGTGGCTGCTTCCTGACTGAATGCTGCAGATCCCCACTGAGAAAGGAAGCACAGAAGGTGCCTTTTCAAAATAAAGCTCGGCCACTGCCTTGCTGTACTGCTTGCTCTCTGGACAATTTTTTGCCCACCACACCACCCCTCCTCCCTCCTTTATTAAGTACACTTCCCCAGTGATCCACGCCCAGGACTCACACTAGTCAATTACAGCAACTCCTTAAAGGGCTCTCCTTTCTGTAACTTCTTAAAGAGGTGATCCTCTCTTGAGCTCAAATAACTTATCGTCCTCAATGCATTCAGTATCAAGTGCATTGACACTGACTATGGTCCTCCTCTACTTCTTACACCAGCCCACCTCATTTAGAACCATCACCCTACCGCATGGCACCCTCCCTCTTATCTGCAACACCTCTACAGACCCCCAATGCTCGATCACCTCACCCCTCAGTACCCCCACACTTCCACTCCTCCTACCTCTTACCTCCCACTCATACCTTCATCTCTTCTCCTCAATGCCTTTCCCACCCTTTGTACTCTACCCACCCCTTGCACCCCAGCATCTGGTCCTGTGTCCAGCCACAAGAGGAGATGCCACAATCAATACCATGCTGTGATGCGCCTAATCACCCTCCTGTTGCTTCTATCAGGTAACATTCATCCAAACCCTGGCCCCGTGCCCAACCTTATGAATAAGCCTGCCCAGGCTCAAGGACTCCGCATAGCTTCTATAAATATTTGCAGCGTCCTTAAGAAGGCTACTGCATTCCAATGCTGGGTTACTTAGCACCAGCCAGACATTGTCACACTTGTCAAAACCTGGTTATCTAAATCCACCCCTGACTCCTTTTTCTCCCTCTCTCCCTGGTTACACCCTTTTCAGGGAAGATCGGGTGAATAACTGTGGAGGTGGTTGTGCTGTCTACATGCGTGACTCCCTCCTTGGACATGCACTTCCAGCACCCAAACTTGATAATGAGGCACAAGTCCTCATGCTAAAAATCTCCCCAACTCTGGTAAGGGCCACTCTTTCTCACGTTACCTATATTCCCCCAGAAAGCAAGACCTCGCCATTCAGGTGCTTGTTGACTACCTCTCTGGCCTACTTGCCAAAATGGCCCAGATAATTATTGGTGACCTGAATATCAATTGGCTCTCTGCTATGGCCTCCCAAACCAGAGATATCTTTGCCGCCCTTGACATGTCTCAGCTTGTAACCACCCCAACTAGATTCAACCCCTCTACTGGCTCAAGTACCCTCCTGGATATCACCATTACCAACCGCCCCCCAAGGGTGCTCGATATCAGTGTACTTCCCAACTTACTTAGTGACCACTCCCCGGTCATATTCTCTTGGTCCGCTGCCAACAGCAAACCTGCACCATAAACCAGCCAGTGACGTCACCTACTCCCAAGTGGTCTGCGTCACCTTAAACTGTAACTCTCACAACTGGATTGGTCCCCTATCAGGCTTGCACTGTCCATAGACAAGGCACTTTTAACACTGCCTGTGACCTTTATGCCCCCTTCACTAGAAATCACACCAAAAAGCAAAACATGCCCATGGTTATCCCCTCCCTCCTTCACAAACTTAAAATGAGAGACAACCTATGGCACATTGCCGTGAAATCTGGCAAACCAGCTGATAGGCAAACATACAAAGCTGAGCACAATAAAGTGTACTTGGGCCATTTGATAGGCCAAAGCCCAGTACTACAGATCTGCTTCTAGCTGGTTGGCTAGAAACTTTGGGATAATGTAAAGGAGCTGAATGGAAATCCACTCCCACCCCCAACACTCCTTTAATGGCACTGTCTGCTCTGACCCCTTGGCATTGCAGACTGCAAAACCACACCTTCTGAGACCTGAGTTCAGTACTCCCAGTAACTTCTTTGACTCCATCCCAGTAGCACCCTGACAGCGCTCCAGAGACCTCCTTTCTACCATCTCCCCATTGGAGTTAGACCCTTCTGCAAAAAGCCATTAGTAGTAACAACCCGGCACCAACCTACTGGACACTAGGCTACTTCGTCTGATGTTAGATGCTATCCTGGTCCCACTTACCGGACTGATCAACCGCTCTCTGTGCCTGGGGCAGTTCAGCACATGGAAAACCGCCATCATCACTCCCATCCTAAAGAGTGGTGATCGAGCATTCCCATGTAACTATCAACCTATCTCCATCCTCCCCCCATTCTCTAAGTCCCTTGAAAAAGTAGTTGCCAACCAGCTTGCTGAATACCTGGCCATACACAATATCCCATGCCCTGAACAGCATGGCTTTCTTGCAGGTCACAGCACCACAACTGGGCTACTTGAATTCTCCAACTTTCTGCACTCTTCTCTTGATGCCGGAAGTCCTGCCGGTACCATGTTCATTGACCTCTCCAAGGCCTTTGATATGGTTTGCCATCCTCTCCTGCTTGACTCCCTCAGATGCCTTGGTTTCTCCCCTGGCCCCTTTGCGTGGTTCACCAGCTTACCTCTCTGCCAGAACTCAGTGTGTAAAAATCAATAGCACCCTATCTGACACACGACCTGTCCAATCTGGGGTTCCCCAGGGCTCCATTTAAGGCCCTCTCCTCTTCAGTCTCCTCAACTCCTCCTTGGCCTGCCCAAGTAAGATCCTCCTCTATGCGGATGATGCTGTGCTCTTCGCTGCTGACCCCAACACACTCCAGGCCGTCCTCCAACAAGCTTTTGATGGAGCTGAGCATTGGTTCACATCATGAAGGCTAGTTCTGAACCTAAAAAAGACCAAAGTTATGCTCTTCTCACATCGCCAAAGTAAAGCCAGTGGTGCCCCTCTCATGATACTGCCTAGCACACTAAACCCCATTGAGCAGGTTTCCACCTACGTACCTGGGCATTACCTTTGATTTGGCACTCTCCTTCCATTCCATAGCAATGCCCTTTTTGCTGCCACCAATGTCAGGATTGGACTATTATACCACCATAGAGACTGCCTACCACAAGAAGCCCTTAGATTGGCAATCACCTCCTCTGTCCTGTCACTAATTGACTATGGGCTGCCATCTATGCTGCTGCTGGCAACACTACGCTTACAGACTCCAGCTCTCTATAAACAAGGCCTGCAGGCTAATGCTGGGAGCCCCTAGGTGCACCCATACATGCCTGCTGTACTCCTCCACCAACATGCTCAACCTTGAAGAAAGACTCCACTTCCAAACCTGCCTTCTTGTAAAAAAGACCCTGCTAACGCTCTCCCCGGGGTCACCACCTCCCTGCAGTGTGCCTCCCCCTCAGTCTCCACCCACAGCACTGTCAAAACCTCCCTTATTGTCCCCAGGGTAAGGACCTCTGTGGCCCTGAGATCCTTTTGCTATTCGGCTCCCTCCTGGTTCAATTCCCTCCCAGCCAACATAGCTGACTCCAGTAAGCTTGGTCCTTTCAAGCTCTCCCTCAGAAGCCATCTGACAAGCACTCACTGCCGCAACTGCACATAATCCCCCACCTGCCTCTTACCTTTACCCCAAGGCTGAGTCTGCCCTGTCTACTTTTGCTGTATATACTTGGGGTCTCAGGCAACATCTGCTGACTATTGTAATAAAATATCTCTGGTTACTACCTGACGTGGTACACATGTACCTATATTATGACTACTGTGATCTATCTATTACCAAGCATATACCACCAGTGAATGCCTGTAACACTGGTTGCTTTTTTAATCTAAGTTTTATGTACTGTACTGTTTTGTTTGCTGTGATGTATTGCTCTCTTGACGAGGTGCCTTTGTAAATGAGTCTATGACTCAAAGGTTTGTAAACTGATGATCTAATAAATAAATAAATAAATATACACACACACACACACACACACACACATATATATATATATATATATATTTATACAATATATGTAGACAGATAAATGGCAGTATAAAACATGATATCTCAGATGCACCAGTGAAAGATAACATTGTTATCTTCATGTTCCTATCGATCATATGTTATCTCACGTTCCTATCGTCATATCGAAACTTATCTGGTTGATCCTGCCACTCAGAGCACTTTCACTTTCCTACAAGTGTAGTGTGACCGGCGCTATGAACACTGACCGATTTGTATATTGCCATATCTTTTGTAGGAGGTGCCCCTGGGTCAGTAAGTCAGAATTCCCGTCATTTCTTTGTTAAATCGTGTATTTTCTTGTAGAAAGCTTGAACTGCACATAGAGTGCAGCGGTAACCGAGCGGCTTTCAACAGTAAAATGAAGCTAGCGGCGTCTGTTGCCTGGCAACAGGCGCTCGGCGCTTCATTTCTGTTAACTACCCGACTCGATCCTGCACTCTATGTGCAGTTCACTTTCTTACAAGAAAAAAATACATGACAATAAACAATGGCGTAGTCTGACTTACTGTTCAAGGGCACCTCCTACAAGAGCTGACAGCCTACAAATAGTCAGTGTGCACTCTTCGATCACTGCTACACTTAAAGGAAATGAAAACCTAGAGGATCAAATAACTCCATTAAAAATAACTTTTCCGCAAAATAATACCAGGATCAACCAGATATTTTAGTAATTTAAATTGACAGGATCAACCAGATATTTCAAAACTCTATGTAATCTGTTATGTTGGGGAATGTGGACCTCTGTTGGGGGGGAGGGCATGGCAGGATGAACCAGATAAGAATTTTTAAAACTAACCATAAATAGCAGGATCCACCAGATATTTTTTAAACAATGAATGACATCTGCTGTTTTGCCAGCTTTTCTGTAAGTGGGGTTCTATTGCTAGGGCCATCACCTTAATATCACCCATTGCATTGAGAGGGGCATGTGGTGAGTTGTATTGGGGGGGGGGCAAAGCATATATTGTATAAACAGAATATGACATGGCCCAGGCTGAAGATATCATATTTATCTTCACTCGAGGCCAGTCATATCATGATATCTCACTCGGTAGCCACCTCGTGAGATATCATGATATCACTGGCCTCTCGTGAAGATAAATATGATATCTTCAGTCGGCCATATCTACCCTATATATATATATACACACATATATAAATCCAGTTTCAGATTTCTAGCTCCAAAGTTGCCTATTTCCCACAAAAAATTAAAATGACAGACTTTAAGCACCTATCATTTTGAGACGATGTGTCCTAATGTCACGATATTTGGCAAACCATTAGAATTCCTATCCACAAGTAATCATGCCAAACTTCAGATCTGTAGCTTAATAGAAGGTTGAGTTATAACCAAATTAATACATTCAAAAATTCCACTGAATTTCATCAAATTTTAAATTTCAGTAATTTTGGTCTATTTTTCGAATGTTGTATTCGAATGATACCAAATTTGGCAGATACACAGGTACTAATGACTTTCATAAGTGCACCAAATTTCAGAGTCCTAGATTGAATGGGTCAGAGTTGTGGGTGGCCAAACATTTAATCAACATTTAATTTTCAGTTATTTCTATCTAAATTTAAAACTTCTTATCCAAATTTCTACTTTTATGGCCAAAAGCTTAACCAGGCACCACCAGAGTGCAACAGTGATCACCAAACTGGGGGTTAGCTTTATTACAATAAGGGCAGAAGCCATAATAAATAGCTTTGTTGGAGCAAGACTCCCAGAAGCAAGTACAGAGCAAGAAAACAGTGCAGATGCAGGGTGTGAAAGACAAATTAACAGCATTGTGGTCAATGGAGAGGAATGAATGTGCTTCAACTCCACTGCTGGAATGACATAGTCTTGATATCTGGTCACATGATTCCAGAGCCCTTTCTCTTCTATGCAAGGAAGAAATGTTAGCATAGCTCTGACATGCAAGCTTTAAAAGGAGCCAACTTCAAAGCATGAGTTCTTAATAGCAGTCTATTATTAAACCCACATTGCAATACATGAGTGATAGTAATGAGCACCACATGCAACCTTAGCTGGAGGCAGAGCCATCCATCTGCACATAGAGCTTGAACAGAGCTGTTCATTGCATCTGCACCTTGCATACTTTTAAATAATATGGTTCCAAAGCAGAATGATCAGCAGAACAACCGTGAATCCACAATGAAAACCTGTGCTCTAGTCTGATTTGAGAGGGTGATCTACCAAAATGAGCCAAGGTCATGGCTCAGTAATTATTAACAATGTGCTTCGTATGTACATGCACAAATGGAAGGTGAACATTGGAAAAAGGTCTGAAATAATATGCACTAAATGCTGAAATGCATTAAATCATTTTAATTTTCTTATGTAAAAATAGTGCCATAAATACACAAATCTTTGTGATAGTATATACAGTATAGATGGTAAAACTTCAAAATTCCAAGATACAAATGCAAACAGACATACCTATGCCCATTGACCAGCTAATATGTATATCCTTGATGAAAGGAGGGACTGGGGACATGATAGAAACTTTCAAGTACCTCAAGGGAATCAACAAAGTCAGGAGGGTAGCATCTTTCAGAAAAAGAGATGTGTAAGAACAAGGGGGCACAATTTAAAGAGAAAAGGGGGATGGCTCAGGGGTAATGTGAGGAAATATTTTTTCATGGAGAGAGTGGTGGATGCTGAAACCGCCTTCCTGGGGAGGTTGTTAGGTCTAAAACAGTGACAGAATACAAACATGCGTGGGACAGACTGCCAATTGTGGTAGGGGGTTGTAAGAAGTAGGCTGTTGGTTAACTAGAATCTGCAGCTTATCCAATAGGTAGGGAAATGGGCAGACTGTGTGGGCCAAGTGGTCCTTATCTGCCATCGAAGTCTATGTTTCTATGTTTCATCCACCTCTAAAACCCCAGCGCTTTGGCTCTCGGCTTCTTCTGGGGTTGTGGTCTAAACATACATTCACTCCTTGTACATTTTAAAGTGCACGCAATGGTAAATTTAAAATGAATTAATCAGTCTCCATTGGTAGTATATATACAAATAAGAAAAAGCACCTAAAACTCAGGGGACTAAAGTGTATCCAATCACTCTAGCAAGCTATGCTGTAGCTAGAATGAATACATTACTTCAATACAGCTGTTTAATTCTAATACCCAGTATAATATACTGTAAATAGCAACAGTTATGTGATATACTAAACCTGTTTATGTTTTGCAGTCTGATGGTAAATTCTCTACTGTTAAATCATTCAAAAAAATAAATTTAAACATTCTAAGGACTAATTTAAACATCAAAAACATTTTTTATATAAATTGTTTGAATGCCCCGTATATATCAAAAAGCATTATATATATTTTCTAAACTTTATAACCTGAGCAAATCCTCCCCCACCCAGGCCACCTTTTAAATACTCCTTCTGCCCCTCCTTCTTTGGATAACTCCCTGCCTATTGGATCTTCTCTCCCTGCTTACAACTCTAGACTCGGGGCTTCAGGATTAGGCAGGATAATCTCTTCTGAACTATCCCACAGTAGTTACATACTTGCTAGGAACCCCAGGCTTTTGGGAGATGAGGACTGCACTTTTGTTGTATCTTTTTGCTGGCATCCTGCACTGCTTATACACTCCTTGTCTTGGGTCACCCAAGTTGGGTGCTGTTACACCATCATGCAAGCCATCTTCCACTTTCTATACTCTGATATCCCTGGACCCCTACTTAATGTCCCCTTGGCATTCAGGAACCACAGCATCCTTGCCTCCTTGCCTCCTGGGCTCAACACCAACCATGCATCCCCTCCTCTTCTCTGTTCTCCACAACTCTTCCATGCCAGGATTATGATTCATGCAACACTGTGCTCTCTTGGTGTACAATTTAGACATGCTGAAACATGAACTGTGTCCTTCTGTAAATGGGAACGTGCCAGATCCTTTAGATTGCTGCTGAATGCACTTATTAGGATCCTAGTGCTGCTACTGCTTTGTTCAAGAACAGTCGAGCTTATCCCAGGCCCTCAACTACCAATCCAAGCCCCCTGTGACTTAACACATCTTATAGGCCTACATATCCTTCACTTGAATGTGTGTAGCCTATTGAAAAAATTGGATGTCATCCAAACCTGGATTTCACATACTAAACTGGATGTCCTGGTAATTAAGGAATCCTGGCTCAAACCCTCTACCTTAGACACTGAGGTGAATATTCCTTCCTATAACATTTTTCACACAGTTAGGCCGACAAGAGGGGGTGGAGTTGTCATCTATGTACTGGATAAGTACACCGTCTCTGTTACCGACTCCACTGCTGTCACAAAGGAATTTGAAAGCTTAACTATCAAGATCCAACTCGCTTCTGCCTCCCTGTATATCATAGGATGCTATAGGCCCCCTTCTGCAGGCCTCCACCTGCTGAGCCATCTCACCAATTTCTTAAGTAAAACACAGGCTGAAGTCGTTATCCTGGGCAACCTCAACTTGGATTGGTTTTCCGATACCTCCAAACTATTTAAAAAGCTGTGTGATACATTTGGCCTTGCCCAGCATGTCTCTGAATTAACACGACCAAACAAAACAAACCCCAGTAAAAGCTCCCTGGTAGACATTATACTGGTGAATAAACCACACCTTTTTTCTCACTCTGACATACTTTTCTCAGATGTCAGCGATTATTGTGTCATTGCTTGTGTAAGGTCTGCACCTAAACCGCCTACTTCATCTAGGTACACCCTTAAAAGATGCTTGCGGAGTTTTGACATCAAGACCTTCCTCTTGGACCTCCAGGAGTCCCTGCTGTGGCAGAACTTTTACCTGGCCAGGAAGGCTGAAGATGCCTATCAGCTTTCCGAAGCCGTTGTGTTAAAGGTGATAGGACATTATTTTCTCCTTACAGTACCTGTTAAATAAATTATGGATCCCTAACAATGGCTTTTGTGTGTATTTTTTTATGGTTTATGTGTGCAAAATGGTTTATGCAGTCTCCATTCATTTTTTAACTGCCTGCCACCTTCATACCATCCGTTTTCTGTGGCGGGAGTCAACGCGTGCCAAGTCTGAAAAGCTCACGTCACAGACTCCCGATACAGCATGCAGAATGATGCAACTGTTACAGCAATTCAAGTAAAGCCTGATGCCACACTCAACATAAAGGCTGGGAATGACACAGAAACCACACTGGTAAGGCGACTAGCTCTTTATCCCCATCCCTCTTTCTTCCTTAGTCCATCCCATTTCAAATGCTGTAGTGCTAACTTCAACTCTAGACTAAAATGTAGTGGTTTATTTTTAAATGTACAGATTTTTAGCCTCTCATTCATGTATCTCCTGTAGTGTCCAGTGGGCCCCTCCCCACCATACTCTCTACCTCTAGTTGTACAATAAAAATAAAAATTTGCTAATAGGCAGTGTTACCAGCATTCATAGACTCAGCAAATGTTCGGTGATAAGACCATCCCTGCTTTCACTTCTTCATTGGTCATGACAGGCAAATGCAAGCCGCAAAGCAGAAATCACAGTTTGCTTTAGTCAGTCAGAGGTCAAAAGGGAAGTGACTGGAGGGTTCTGTTGGTCCCATAACATTCATTGTTATACATTTTAAAAGTTGTTTGGCTGGCTATTCTGTCTGCCCCCAGGTTGTGATTTGATTTTAATTTTGAATGACACAGAGGAAAAATTATGTGGGCTTTATGGGTGCTACTTAATGAGTGACTCATTTACTACAAATCACATTATATGGGCTACAGAGAACCCAGAGAGACTTTCAACTGACTTGACACTCCATGACAGGTAGGTAAGCCTTATGCTTGGGAGCTGTTGTGTTTTAATCCATTTTTTCAGTGCTGTAGCATTAATATTGCAAATATCAAATGCTGGCACTGGTGAAATCTTGCCATCTATCCTGAAGTTTCATGGGTCTCCTCAGTCTGACAGCAATGATAGAGACAAATTATCTCAACTGATAAAGCAGTATACACACAAACAATGGAAACCAACACAGAAAAAAATATAGTGGATAGTTTGAGCATAGAATGCAGATCTTCGCCCCCAATATCTGGCCTTGAGCTCTACCATTATTCATAAACTGGAAAGCAGTTGGGCATGATGTCACGATCATGGCACAAAGCCTTCTACAATACTGTAACCCACTCTGCTAGCTGAATTAAGAGACACCAGTGCGGACATTTAAGAAACAAGGGGCTGTTTTTGTTGAATCTAATCAGACTTGGCTCGGCTCAGCTCTGGCTTGGCTCTAGGTTAACAAATCCTGGCTTGCCCACCTCTGCCTTCACTGAAATTGTTAAATTTTGCAGACATTCCCTGGAACTTGTATTAGTTTTTATGTGTAAATATCTCTACAGTAAAAATGCTGCTTTGTGTTAAAAGTGGACCTCGCTGCTCTCAGATTGTCCTGGAAGCTATTCCGGTATATGAGGTGTGAGTGTCAACTCAAGGGATAAATGGGATTAGAGAAAGATGGCAGCACTTCAATTCCAGACTGCTTTTGTTGTAGTGTACCAAAGAAACTAGGACATGCAGAGATTCTGTAGGATTGACTGATGCTGTGTGTGTGTGGAGGGGGGTACATTATGAAGTCAGTAGATTTTCTGTTCACACAAGTGCCAATGCCAGAGTGACTTGTCTTGCATCTGCTATACCCCTCTTGTTTCTCTCTCCCCTCACAGAGATTGTGATGAAATGGTCAAAGTCATGACTTACCCTGTGTATTATCTTTTGTAACACACCGCTATAGTTATGGGCAGACTGGATGGGCCTTGGTCCTTATCTGCCATCAGTTTCTAAGTTATGGTTTTCATTTTTTTTATTTAAATTTGCAGGAAATCAGTGCTGTGCTTGTCATCTAAAATTATTATAGCTGAGGCAGACAATTTCGATCAATCTGAGCACAAGTGCACAGAACACAGCAATAAGTGTACACAAGTTAAGTCATGACTTGACCATTTTACCATGATCAAATCAAATCATTCTTTATTTATATAAGGTGCCTTTCTTAAACCAAGGCGCCTGTACAATATTACATACAACAATAAATAGTTAAAACAACATTAAAATAGTCAAAAATCATTATAGGCTTTACTAAAAAGGTAGGTTTTCAAAGCTCCTTTAAAACTTTGGACAGTCGGGCAGTTTCACACCTGACGAGGTAGAGAATTCCACAGGGTTGGGGCCATGAAACTAAAAGATCTGGCCCCTGAAGTTTTTAAGCGAACCCTGGGAATCTCTAGCAATCCCTCATCAGTGGATCGGAGAGAGCGGGAGGACAGTAGGGACAGAGGAGATCTTTCAGGTAAGCAGGTCCCTGATCGTGTAGGGCCTTATAGGTCAGCAAACCGACCTTGAAGGTGATTTGCCAGCAAACTGGCAGCCAGTGCAGTCCAGAGCACAGGCGTTATATGACTGGACCTAGAAGAACCAGTCAGCAGCCTGGCTGCCGCATTCTGCACTAGCTGCAGGAGGCGAATCTCAACCCCCGGTAGCCCAAGGTAAAGGGCATTGCAGTAGTCAAGGCGGGAGGTAACGAAGGCGTGGACCAAAGTAGGAAGATCATCTGGAGGAACCAGGTGCTTCACCCGGGCGATGGTCCTCAGATGGTAAAAAGAGGTTTTGACAACCGCTGACACCTGAGATTTAAATGTCAGACAGTCATCAAACACAATGCCCAGGTTCCACACCGAGTTTTAGGTAGTCAGCTGGACACCCCCAAGCCATAAACCCGAGGGCGATCCAGCTAACAAACCCACCTCCCAGTGACCCTGGTCCATAACCAACACCTCAGTTTTTTCCAGGTTTAACCGCAGCCAACTCACATTCATCCAGTCTTGGATTTCGGCAAGACAGTTGTTAAAGACCAAAATGGCACAATCCTGACTGGGCACAAAGGACATGTACAGCTGGGTATCATCTGCATAGCAGTGAAAACCCAGACTGTACCACCTAATAATCGCTCCTAATGGCAGCATATACACTGCAAACAACATGGGTGCCAAAATGGAACCCTGCGGTACCCCGCAGGATAGGGAGACTGATGCCAAGGAAAAATCCGGACACCACCTTCTGAGTCCTACCCTCAAGGTAAGATCGAAACCAGCTGACAGTCCACAGATAGATTGTAAATGTTCCAATAGCGCACCATGGTCTACAGTGTCAAATGCTGCAGAGAGATCAAGAAGGACCAAGATGGAACAGGTCCTTCGATCTCTCGCTATTAGGAGGTTATTTAGTACCCGAACAAGTGCTGTCTCGGTACTATGCCTTTTCCTAAATCCAGACTGGAGAGAATCATAGACATTGTGACTGGTCAAATGTTCATCCAACTGCGATGCAGCCACCTTCTCAATAACTTTACCCACAAGGGTAAGTTAGAGACAGGCCTGTAGTTTGCCAGACAGTCCGGGTCCAAGGAGGACTTCTTAAGAAGGGGCTGGACCACAGCCTCCTTAAGAGGATTTGGAAAAATCCCCTCTCCAAGGACCTCCAGACTATCTCAGCAAGGACAGGGCCAATTTTATCCACACAACCCACTAAGAGACATGTGGGGCCCGGGTCCAAACCACAGTTGGTCGGACGCAGTGATTGGATGATCATCACAATGTCACTGATTGTGGGGAGGCTGAAGTCAGACCACACAAACTGGGTGTCCGACATCTCCTGCTGACCATCACAACTCCCATTGGAGAGGGTCAAGCGGACATCAGATCTGATTTTGGCAACCTTATCTGCAAAGAACAGAGCAAACTCCTCACACCGTTCTTGAGAAAAAGCTCTTCTGGGCTGAAGACAGATTGGATTGCACAATCTGTCCACAGTCTGGAAGAGCTGAGCTGGTCTATTCTGTGCAGCCGCAATCTCTCTGGACAGGAATTCTGCCTTCTTACATGAGACTGCAGATTGATAGACCACATAGTGGTCCATCAAACTAAGTTTGTCACCATCCAGACCCAACCTCCACCAGCACCTCTCCAACCTTCATCCAGTTCTCCTCAACTCCCTCAGAGTCTCAACAAACCAAGGAGACCTGGGGTGAAGAGTGAGTGGATGAACATGAACAGGAGCAGTGGAATCCAGGGCCCCTGCCACCGCCTTATTATAGGCTAGTACCAGCTCTCCTGGATCCATGCAATCTCTCGGTAAGCCCGATAGGTCCAGCACTGCCATCAGGTCATCTGGGTAACACCCCTTAAGGCGGTACCCGACCATTTACATAGGGGCTGACCTACTAGGGGTGGCCTCAAAACTGAACCCAATGGAGTGATGGTCCGACCATCCAACTGGTTCCACCACCAAGTCGGATATCTCAATCCCCAGAAGGAACACCAAATCCAATGAATGACCACCAATATGGGTCAAGGAGGAAATAACCTGTGTGAAGCCCAGTGAAATCATTAACTGGAGGAAGTCTTGACCAAAATGCGAGAGTTCACCATCGACCCAGGTATTGAAGTCCCCCAGAACCAACCATCTGGGGGACCCCAATGTCAGGTCGACAATGAAGTCTGCGACTTCCCACAGGAAAACAGTCTCATCACCTGGTGGATGGTATCCGAGAAGTATCCTGCACCCCACACCCTCACCTAAGATAAATTAAAAGATTTGGTAGTTCCACTGGTACCTCCACTAGGCCCAGTTCTAATCTAAAACAGATAGCAACACCCCTGCCCCTATGATCCACCCTCGAGCAGTCTATCACTGAGTACCCGGATGGAACTGCTGCCGCCAAAACTGGTCCAGCATTCTCATCCAGCCAGGTCTCAATGATGCATGCCAGGTCAGATGACCCAACAAAATCAGCCATAATAGCCATCTTGTTTTTAATAGACATGGCATTGCACAACACCAATCGAGTAGGATGAGCCTCCGAGGATGACCGTGCTACCTGATGACTATAGTCAGAACCCTTGAGTATGGGCACCAGACAGGAGGGACCCTTCCTGGGCCCATTTCACCCCAGGCATCTCCTTGTCTCCACTATCCCTATCCGCTCTCTCCTTTCCATTCCCTTCCAGACCCAGCCCTCGTCCTCCTCCTTCTTCCAACAATTCCTAGAGCCCTACACTGTCTATAGACTTCTGGTGGAAAGGGGGGACAAGAAAAAGGATGAAGGTCCCTGAGCCTGGAGGGGGAATAATACCCAACTGTCCTTGTGTTATCCCAACACACAATTAACACAACAAATAAACAGTCCTAATTAAAAATTAACCCACCTCTTAAAGCTTAAATAAATACAAAGCCCTCTATGATAAAACATAAAATATAATATAAAGAAGCCAACAAACCTCAAACTATTGATTTAAGGGCTCTCACCCCTAAACCCAAACAAAAAATATATTCAAATACAACAAAACACTAACTAAATTCCCTCCCACCCAGTCCTCTCATCATTGGGAAGAGAGGTAAAACAATATACATTAAAGTAACTACTTAATTAATTAATTAATTAATTCCCTCCCCACCCAGTCCTCTCACCACTGGGGAGAAAGGAAAATACTCAAACTATAAATCTAATAAACAAATAAATAACTGGATACAGAGTCCTCTCACCACCCAAATATCCAGACAAAAAAAAAATATTACAAACCAATTCCTGTAATCCAAACTAAATATTTATAACTTAAAAGGGCTAAAGTCTGAAATCAAATGTTCAACACAGTTTCACAAAACTCTAGGTTGGCCAGTAACCAGTTCACCCCTCTCACATGTGAAGACCAGTTCAATACTGCAGACCACTCTTATTAAGCTCAAAATAAGTCAGTACTTGTCTCTCCAAAAGATAATAACTCAGGTTTCCAAATGAGCTCTCACTTTCACTTGAAAAGCAGCAGACCTCAAGCAGAAGTCTCATATTCAAAGTACATAGGAGCAGTCTGCAATTAAAGTTCACTGTGCAAACGCACAGGGCAGGGAAAGATCCAAAATCAAATATCCAAACTAAAATTAAAAACTCACGATTGGAACCAGATACAATGGAGCAGGAAATCAGTCCAGGATACCCAGAGGATAAAAGTTCGATTCCTTCCACACAGTCAGAGGACTAGAGTTCGATTTCTTCATGCAGCCAACTAGTTCATAACAGACATCACTTCCAAACATAGATAACTTTCAAATGTTACATGGCCTCAGGGAGATTCCAACCCCCTAACCTGATCCCTCTTTCCAGATCCGCTCACCACAATGGCTGCCCACCTGCTACCGAGTGGTGAAAGCGGAAGAGCCGAAAGTACAGCCCCCCTATGGCAGTGGCACCATGGCTCACCACTGGCTTGAGGTCAGGGCCAGGGAAGGATCTCCCCCCAATCCTCCAGAACTCCCTTAGATTCAGTGCAGCAAAACTCTCCACACTCCTGGCTGCTTATCCAAACCTCCTCAAAATTCAGAGCAGCAAAAAGCACTCCTCATTCCTCGCTGCTCCTCACTGCATGCCCAGGCAATCCCAGTTGTATCGCATTACTCCTTAGTCCACCTCAGACCGCTCTCAATCTGACTCCGGGCTCTACTCCGCCTCTCTGCTCCAGTTCCTGGTTCGATTCCAGATTCCTACAACCTCAGTCCTCGAACATGTTATTCAGAGAGGACAAAACACGGTTCAAAATCCCAAAAAACAAATGATAAAATCAACTAAAATAAAGTAAAGCTAAACAGATTAAATGAACAAAACCAAAAATGAATTAAACAAACAAAATAACTACTAAAATCAACTTTAAAAAACAAAACTCTAACTTCTGTTCCTGAGGGCTAGCCCAGCATGGCCACCATAATGATCTTAAGGGGCAATGCCCTGCAGCTTGTTGAAGTGCAGTCTTAACATGATCTTAGCAAGGGGAGGGAGGAATGGAGGGATAGGGCAGATGAGCCACCCTCACAGAGCAGGAGCAGCATTTTGGCGCTTGTGGCTGGTGGGAGATATCTTCTTTCTGGCCAATAGCTTTTGATTGGTCAGGAGTCCTCCCTTGATCTATAATAAAAGCCTGAAGAATATGATGAAGCAAAAGGAGGTAGATCCCATGTAAACTTATATCATCCACACATACTGGACCTATGCAATACAAGGCAGTTAGCCACACAATGCTTTTTCTGTTCAATCATCAGGGGGTCTCTGAGTGATAACAAGCAATCTTTTACATTCCATTCTTAGGGGCTGTTTTTTTTTTTTTTTTTTTTTTTGAAGTTGGCATTTTAACAACAATATAAAATAAGACCACAGCCAGAAAATGCATGGGTCCTATATTTTTTAAGGCAACCAAAAGTTGCAATTGCAAATGTGTACAGAGAGTACATATA
The DNA here is from genome assembly GCA_016271365.2 of Neoceratodus forsteri. NCBI lineage: Eukaryota > Metazoa > Chordata > Ceratodontiformes > Ceratodontidae > Neoceratodus > Neoceratodus forsteri. The sequence goes on along the minus strand of CM028135.1, from coordinate 845,338,470 downwards.
CTGATGCAGCATTTTGACTCTCGTCTTGTGTTTTTGGTACCTTTGAGAAGCGGAATGCTAAAGTAATGTCTTTTATATAGGTTATGTCTCTAGAGTGCCTCCTCTGAAATACATATGTGCATAAATTGTAGAGCTATTTATTTAGTTTTTATTTATCAGGTTGGGGCACTAGACAAACAGTTGCCTATTTTCAGGCACAGCCTGGGAGATAACAACAACAATATAAGTACAGTAACTGAAACAGCAACAAACTACAGAACAACATGCTCTCCCTTTCAGAATGCAGTGTCACTTAGTCTAGCATATAATGTTCATCTGATTTTTAATAGGTAGTCCACAGTGCATGTACTGTAGCAGTGCTGCCCATGTGTCTCTTATGTGGATCAGGCCACCTGAGCAGTTCTCAGCTCTGCTTATGCAAGGCACAGAGATAACTGATCCCTGTATGATCATGCAATGGGCTAATACAGCTGTGCTTCTGCACAGCCTCCAATTTCTGGTTGATCACCCATGAATGACTGTGCTCCCAACCATTATTTAGTGGAAGCATAGACAAGCCATTCTCATTGGTCTGCAGCAGTCCACAAAGTTTTCTGAATTACCCCTTTGTCTCCCAATGTTTCTCCCTTTGTTTCAACCATGGAAAGTCTTACATTTTGAGTTTAGGATTACACTGCCTTTCCTTGGGAGACCAGTGGTAAGCTAACTGGGGTGTAAATGTCAACTGTGCACTCCAGTGCCCCTGTCCCATGATCACATGTCAACCTTGAACCCAAGATCACACTCAACATGGCCAGCATAAGCAAGATGCCTGTGTCCATGTTCCCTATTCTTCTGGTGCAAAAAACCCTTTTTGCTTATCAATCAAATCAATCAATCAATCAATCAATCAAAATCTTTATTCAGGCGAGCATCATTGAGCATAGCTCATTTACAAGATGGACCTGGCTTATGCCAGGAGTGTGTGTGTGTGTGTATGTGTGTGTGTTTGCGGGGGGGGGGTGCAAGGCTGAGCAATCCATTACAACATGGGTTGCTGATGGTGTGAAAATAATACAAATTTTTCTCATGCCATGAGGCTCTGCACCTTTTGAAAATTATGCCCTGAAGATGCATTTGTCTGCTTAGCCTTGCACTAATGGAGCATTGCGGAGGAGCCAAAGTGTGCACTGCAGGTTATAATTAAAATGCATTTTTTTACTGCAGTTTTCTTCACTTTTTATGCCAGCAAACTCTGCTGAAATGTATTAAATGTTTGACCTGGCTAGCATTCAGCATCTGAACAGCTCCTTAAAATATTACCAAAATGCCTGCTCTACATAAATTGAAGTAAACTATGAAATGGGGACATAAAGTGTTTGAACATTATATAATCTTCATACCGATATGTTATTTCTAGGATTGTTTAGATTAATAAGTGTAATTGTTAGCTGACTGTGTTTTGTGATGGAATAATTATTTTATATGTGGTAGCTGCTGTTCAAGAGATCCTAGACAGATATTTATTTCCCATTCTGTATGTGTTTCCTGGGGCTAATCACAAGTCAAGAGAAGACAACTTAAACAGCACGAAAATACTTTTCTTCAGTCTTCAGACAGTGGTTGATAGAGTGATCCTGCTAATGTTTCAGCACAATTCTAGCTAGCCTATTTTGTTAGATAGGTAATGTGCAAAATTGACCAGGGGAATACTTATATTAGTCTTCTATATACAAGTCAATTTGAAAAATAATGGTCTGGCACAGTTCCTGTTACATCTACCCTGCTGATATTCCTTCTTACAAAAATGACATTTTCATATGAAGTTACATTTTCAGGCATTTGCCTGTCAGTATTTTTTCATTCAAGTGTGACATGATTCTTGACAGCCACTGCAGATGTAAATACATTGAGGTACTTAACTGTGCACCTGTTCTTCATTCTGAAAGACCTTGTAGAAACAACAGACCCTGTTCTATTTAGGCACAAAGCAAATTTATATTGTCATATAGGAAACTATTATGGCTGAGTAATGCCATTGTTTAAATGGTCACTTTGTCATGTCCATTTGATTAAAAGTATCAGTAGTGTAACTTAAGCATAACATGGTTCTTGGATCATACCTTTCTGATAGCCAGCTATTCAGCAGTCATGGAAAACATTTGTTTTCCAGTTTTAACAAAGTTAGCTGTATTAACTAAATCTTACCTCCAGCATTGAACTCTGAGTACACATGCTAGTGTCAGCAACTCATACTGAGATGTTGTAGAAATGCTGAATACAGTTCTGGTGTTTGCAAAATGAAATCAGTAATCCTCTGGATGCTGGCACATCATTTTATAAATCCAATTAGGAGGTTTAGCATTCAGCCATTTAAATGTGTTTCACATTTATTGGATTACACATTATGTTATTGTAATGCACCTTAACTATATTTTTAAACAAAATGAAACTTATTTTGAATTTGTGTTATTCATATAAGAACCCAAGGGTTCTGCACATTTTCAAGGGAGATCCTGACTTATGAACAACACAAGCAAGCTCATAACAAACTGTCATAATGCTAAAGTGAAGAATTACTATTAAATGCAACCGAAATGTAAGATGCTGTACAATGATGTTACCTATAAACACAACTATGCCATAGACCAGACGATTTTCAAGATGTTATTTTAACTGAATACCTTTTTTGTAATCAGCAGTAATGGCATATCATTTGACATTAACGTTCTTCAGTATGTACCTGTAACATAATAACATAGTATTATGAAAACAGAAGGATCATAGGGTCTGCTCTGTCTACCCAGTCCTGCCTCACAGCAGTGGCTTTACCAATGTGAGTGTGGACATTCATTCAATTTTAACAGCAAGAATGTCTCCCCTACTCCTGCAGTGTAACCATTAAATGTCATTAAATGTCATTCTCCTCGAGAATCTGTGTAATCCAGTTTTGGAAAGCTTTTCTACCTTCAAAAATCTTACTTTGTTGGCTGTTTTACATATTAACCACCCTGTGTGTGAATAATTGTATGAAATGTTTCTCCTTATGCGACAACCTCTTTTCCTCAGTTGGAGGGTGTGTTCTCTAGTTCTGCTTGAACTCACTAGTGCAAACATCTGCATATACACCATGGGCAATTATCAAAAGCATTTAGGCAGATTAGCACTTTTGGTAGTAAAACAGTTAGGCTGCATAGGGTTAAAAATAAGCAAGACAGAGGTAAGATTAAAGTTTGATAATCACCCCTAGCAGCATAATGTAGCATGTGCAGCTGAAAGGCTGCTAGAGGGTGAATGACTGTTAGTCTAACCTCTGAAATGCCATATTGCATTATAAAAATATTTAAAACAAGATTGTTAAAGAGTAGCTTTTGAATTTTCCTCATTCAGAGGAGATTTTAATAAAAGGGTCCTAAAAGGGTTGGCAACCTTAAAGACTGATAAGGCCCAAGGACCAGATAGGTCACATCCAGGAATACTCATGGAATTGGCAGTGAAAGTGGCTGATCCCCTGGTAGATCTATTCAACAGCTCTGTAAGAATGGGGTGGTTCTGAAGGATTGAATGGTGCCAGACGTAGTTCCAGTCCTTACTTGGGGGGACAAGGAACAAGCAAGGAACTACAGACCTGTCAGACTTACCTGTACTGTAAAAAAACAAAGAATCACTGGTCAAAGAGGATCTCATGGACTGCTGGAGAGTAAAGGTCTCCAGAATAGTAAACAGTACAGATTCATGGTGGGGAGATCTTGTCAAATTAACCTGATAGTTTTCTTTTACTGGGTGACAAGGGAATTGGATTGAGGCCACACTGTGTATTTGCTCTACTTCGACTTCAGCAATGCTTTTAACTTGGTACCCAAAGATGCTTACTGAAGAAGATGAAGGATCTGGGTGCAGCTAATATCATAGTAAACTGGGCAGGTAACTGCCTAAAGGGGAGGCAGCAGAGGGTAATGGTCAATGGGGTTAAGTCAGAAGAGATGGAGGTCATGAGCAGGGTTTCACAGGGATCTATCCTGGGTCCTGTCCTCATCAACTTGCTCAGTAGCAACATTGGTGAGGGGATCCAGGGCAAGCTGTGTCTCTTTGCAGATGACACTAAGCTTTGTGGGAGGGTGGAGAGTGATGAGAGAATAAAGGAAATGAAGAGAGACTTGCAAAAGCTGAAGGGTTTAACAGATGAAATTCAATACCAAAAAGTGCAAGGTGATTCACATTAGGAATGAGAATCTTAGGATGGAGTACTGGATGAGAGGGTGAGGCTCAGTACCACGGCTGAGGAATGAGACCTTGGAGTTATCATCAGAGACTCCTAAAGCAATTGAGTCAGTTCAACAAGGATTACAGCAAGGACAATAGGATGCTTCAGTATTTATAGCAGAAAAGGGAGGTAATACTTTCCCTTACAGAGCCTTGTAGTCTCACCTGGAGTGCTGTGGCCAGCTCTGGGGTCCTCACCCCAGAAAGGATAGGATAGGCTTGAACAGGTTGGGTGATCATATCTAATTATCTCAAGTTGGCAGTGCAGTGTGAAAAGGCAGTAAGCAAGGCTAGCCAGATGCTGGGGTGTATTAGAGAGGGAAGGGGATTTCTAGTGAGATTTAGAGTACTGTGTTCAGTTCTGGAGGCCACACCTCCAAAAAGACATTGACAGGGTGAAAGTGGTCCAGAGGAGGGCTACCAAAATGGTGGTGGGATGGGCCATGAGAAACTATACAAGGAGAGGATGCAGGAGCTCAACATGTACTCCTTGGAGGAGAGAATGAAAGGAGACATGATTGAAACCTATAATTGCCTCACAGGGTGACAAAGGTACAAGAGGGAATGATGCATATCTACAGTATTGGCTATGTATATTACCATCACTCCTGTATCAGAAATAAACAAGTATTTAAAATCCATCCATCTTAATGTGAAAGTATAAAAAACATTTGCATTGTGCACTTTAAATAGCACCCATTGAGCAAACATAACACTATTCACTTAATCTCTGATCTCATTTTTATAATTCTGTAAGGCCAAACAGAAAATGCTTTTCAAATGATCGAAGTTAAAACTTCCCCAAAATCCAAAAAGAATGTGTACCCATGCTTCTATTTAATGATGCTGTCCCTTACTTGTAATATGTGATTCAACTTCTTAACATTTATTAAACTTGCCACTTCTAGGGGTAGCCAGATAGAGGTCATAAAGGCTATTAAATAACTAGGGGTTTACCTTGATCAGGAAGTCTCCTTCAGAACACATATTGATTTATCTCACTAAGTCCCTACACAAAAAATTGATTTGCTATACTGCCTTGGTAATGACCTTAACAAGGACTCTTAACTAGTTGTTGCCAGGAGTATGCTGCTCCCCTCTTACGGTATGGGGTCCCTGCTTTTCACTCTGTGAGAAACACTGAACTCAATAAACTCAGAGCACTTTATAACAAAATTGCCTGATTCGCCCTGGGCATCCATTCTAGGATCACTGCAATGTCTTCCTCTCCCTTAACTGGCCATCCTTAGAGGCAGGCTAGAGGAATACAGGAAGTTCCTGTCCCAGAACAGGAAGGACAGCAGCTGTAAGGGCACAAAGGTTGTAAGAAAGTAGGCAGAAAAAGTAAAAACATACATGAATAAATAAATAAACAGAAGGAGAGAGTAAGTATACAAAGCAACAGGAGAGAGTCCAGAAATAAGATATGATGGGAAGGTGCAGAGCAGTGGCTGTGGGGCAGCAGACTTCCAGGAGACATTCTGGAGGATGCAGTGCTGTCCCATCTGCAGGCACTCTCTGGGGCTGAGAAGGAGGTTGCTCGTCTCTACACAGAGTTTGCCAGGATTCAGGGACTTTGTCCCTCTTCCAGGAACCACCAAGTCCACCCCACTACCTCAAAGGTTGCCTGGGTTGAGGTGGCTGGACTACAGTGGGCTCAGGAAGGCTGAGGTGGTGGGGCAGAGGCACATCCTCCCTACGGTTAAACTCCACAACTCCTATGCTGCATTGGCAGAGTGGGACTCTCCCATGGAGGCACCCACAGTGGGCACCAAGGAGGATGTGAGTGTCTTCCATGGTGGAGACCCCAGGGGGTAGGCAGAAGACCCCCGAAGAGGAAGAAGCATCTCCTGGTGGGGTATTCTATTTTTAGGGGTAGGAAATTGGGGCAGATGGAGTGGGAAAGAGGGAGGTCTAGTGCCTACCTGGTGCCACGGCTTGAAGGGATGGAAAGCACATCCACAGGATCATTGAGGCAGCAGGACAGGAAGGAGAGCTAGATATCAATATCCACCTGGGGACACATGTCTGGCTGATGATGAGATTACTGTAGTGCAGGAGAACTTCAGGGGCTAGGGCAGTCTTAGATAAGTGAGCACTGTAAACTTTTCAGAGGTGCTATTAGTCTATGACAAGGAAAGGCAAGGCACTCCCACCACAAGATTCAATGCAGGGTTGAAGGACTGATGCAGAGCAGAGGGCTTGAGCTTCATTGGTGACTGGTGTCCCACCTGGAGGGATGCGGGCCTATACAAGTGGGATGGACTGCATTTAGCCAGGGGAAACCAAGATCCATACTGAGAGATTTAAATGCTTCATTGGCAAAGCATTTAAACTAAGGGAAGGCAAGAGTGAGCAGGAAGAAGCTAATTGCCCCAATAACAGGATGAAGCAGTCAGTGGAGGACCCTAGGGTTGGGAAATTGACATTAAAACCTAAAACTGAGATAGGTAGAATGACAGTGATAAGGAAGAATGGGAGTAAAATCAGGAGAGGAAGGGAGGGAGAACATGGGAACAGGAGCGGAGCTACTAGAAAGAGGAGGCAACAGAGTGTTGTGGTTAACAGGGTCAAGTCAGAAGAGATGGACGTGATGAGTGGGGTACCACAGGGATCTATTCTTGGCTAGGCCCTCTTCAACATGTTCATCAGTGACATTGGAGAAAGAATCCAGGCAGGTTGTGTCTCTTCACACAGATAATGGTAAGCTTTGTGGGAAGGTGGACAGCACTGAAGGAATCAGAGAAATGCAGAGTGACCTGCAAAGACTAGAGAGGTGGTTTAAGGTTTGACAGTTGAAGTTCAACACCACATAGTGCAAGATGATTTACATAGGGAACAAGAGCCCCATGACAAAGTACTGGATGGGTGGGTGGGGTAAGACTTAGCACTATGGCTGAGAAACAGGATTTAGTAGTTATCATTAGTGACTCCCTCAAAGAATCAAGCCAGTGCAACAAAGCCAAAAGTAAGGCAAATAGGATGCTGGGATGTGTAGGGAAGGGTATTTACAGCAGAAGAAGAGAGGCAATACTACTTCTTTATAGATCTTTTATGAGGCCATACCTGGAGTACTGTGCCCAGTTCTGGAGTCCTCACCACAGGAAAGGTAAGGATAGGCTGCAGATGGTGCAGCAAAGGGTGACAAAGATGATTCATGGCGAACAGGGCAGCTCTTATCAGGATCACCTCAATGCACTGAACATGTGCTCACGGGAGACCAGACAGGAGAGGGGGAGATACGATAGAGATCTTCAAGTTCCTGAAAGAAATAAACAAGGTGAAATGTGAGGAATTATTTAACATTAATAACAGTTCGAGGTTATAAGGGCATGAGTGGAAACTGACAGTAGGGAGGCTCAAGAGAGATATGAAAAAATATTATTTTGCAGAAAGGGTGCTGGAACCAAGCAACATCTATCAACCAAGGTGATGAGTGCCAAAACCATTAATGGTTTCAAGCATGGTTGGGACAGAGTGAAGGGTATAGTGGTTACTCATGATGAAAGTAACAGGGAGAGTGTGTGGATAGGGAGGGCTAAAACCCTGCATGGACAATAGGTCCAGGGGTTACTGAGGGAAATATTGGCAGACTGGATGGACCATTTGTCTTTTTTCTCTTATTATCTATGTTTCTATATTGCTATGTAATGGAGTTAATATGGATATTGTTACATTACTGGATGTTTGACTGAATTTGTATTTGTATTCTTTGTGTTTGCACACTGTTTACACTTTTCCCATCTGACGCTTTCTTTTGGGCACTCTGGTAACCAGATCAAACATAAACTGAACTGTGTTTGAATTTTACATTTGAAACTACTTTCATGGTTACTGGAAAACACATTACAGTGATTTTCCAATTTCCTGTACAAGAGTGCTAGCCATTTTTAGCAGGACTTAAGTCTCATAACAAGAAACAAAAATGAATTTCAGGATATTCTAGCTATTATTACTGAAGATATGTGTGTGAAAGCAAACTCTTTGCCTCTTTCATTTCATCTCTACCTGGTGTTTTCCTGTCCTGAATCCATGATGCTCTCCTTGTGATATAAAATCTCCTCTGTAACAGCATGTTGTAATGTAATCAACAGAGAATTATGACACTGATTTGTTGTTCCATAGGGTCACCACCCTCAGGCAGAAGAAGTGCCTCCTAATGTTATCCCTAAATGTACCCCTTCCAAGCTTCAGGGCATGTCTACATATACTGCTGGAGCATACCAGATCAAACATCTCTATCTGTTGAATTTTGTTGATATCTTTGTGCTTGCAGAAGTAAGCAATAAGACTCAACAAGGCATGTTGTATACAGTACCAGGTTTACTGCACGCTCAGAGGGTAATTAGACACAAGGTTCTAGGCCAAGTACCTTTAAGCCACTGAAAGTGTGGTTAACCTAGTAAGCCAATTCCCTTGAGTGTAAGCAATAAGACTCGACAAGGCATTTGGTGTACAGTACTAGGTTTACTGCACACTTGGAGGGTAATTATGTATAAGGTCATAAGCCAAGTACCTTTAAGCCACTAAAAGTGTGGTAAATCTAGTAAACCAATTCCCTGCAGTGTCCTACTGTACTTACAACATGTGTTTTGTAGAAAAACTTTTAAACACAAATTAAAATAATGAAACCTCTGTTTCACTCTGCATTATCAATGGGAAGTTAATATATTTGGGTAATGAGTTGCCCCAATGGGGTAGTGGTGCAGCCCAAAGCTGCTACTGAGCATGAAACCCTGAGCACATGAGAATTCCAAACACACTGGTTTCTCAGTCTGTACCTTATCACTAAAGGGGAAGTAGCATAGATAAAACTATATGGAAGATTTTGAGATTCTACTCATATTCAGTGTTTTTTCCCTTAATCTTTGTGTGACTCAGGCAAGTTAGACCTGCCTGGTGACTGGTGGCACCCCTACATTTAGAAACCCATGTCTTTTACGATGTGGAGGCTTTGAAACTGAACGACCTGCTAGCAAAAACTCTCATCAGTACCCACAGTGCTTGCATGAGAACCACTGGCTGTTATTATTGAAGGTTTGCTTCAAACATCCCTAGCCTGGTGCCTCAGGTAAGTAAGGGAATTTTGTTTCCATTTTTCTGGGGGTCTTAGCCAGTTAGTTAGGATGGGGGGGGTTGAATGTTGTTTTTCTCTTGTTGCTATTTTTCCCACCCTACAGCGCCTATTGCCATGGGTCTTGCCCTTCCTTTTTTATGTCTGCATAGTAAAGCTATGCTGACATGTTGCTGTTACACAGAGAAAGAAAGGTCTCTGGAAGCACATGACCAGATACCTAGACTGTGTCCTTCCACAGAGGAGTTGAAGCACATGTGGTTCTCTCTATTGACCACATTGCTGTTCCTCCCCCTCCCCAATTCCTGCTCTATGCTCACTTGGATTTGGAGCTAGTTTTTAGGGCTATGGGTTGGGCCTACAGCACTATTGCAATCACTCAGAAGCTCTAAAAAATGACTGATCATGGAACCTTCTGTTGGACATTTGGAAGTATCCTTCCAAAAGCCCAGTGGAGCTTGAACACCTCCACCAAGATCAGCTGCTACGGAATAACAGCTGCACTATTTTGGCTGTTACTTCAGCATTCCAGTGCATGAACTGCGCATGTGCGATTCATGTGCATGTGCAGTTCTGCTGGTGCCATCATGTTGTGAATGCATGAGTACCGCACATGTGCAGTTGTGTCACTGGTGCCAGATCCATAGCATTCTGTGCCCACCCACCAACTCAAGTGGCACACTGGAAGCGACCCAAGTTTTCCGAAAGATTTTTCTGTGACCCCCCAACTCATGTGGCACATTGGGGGCCCACTCCAGTGTGCCCAAAGATGTTTATTTTTATCTGAAAAAATCAGGGTGCCCATTCCCTGTGTTGGCATTATGTGTACCCCCCCACCATGCGGCACACTGGGAGCCCACTCCAGTGTGCCTAATTTTTTTTCTTCCTCCCACCCTGCTAACATTGGGGTGCCCAATCCCAGTGTCAGCATCCTATGCAACCCTCCCCCAGTTATGTGGTACACTGGGAGCCCATCCCAGTCTGTCCAAACGATATTTTTCTGTTTTCTGTAAAAAGAAACGGTCCTCATCATTGCTGTACTCATTTTTTTTCCTATAAAAAGAAAATGGTCCTCATTGTTGCAACAGTCCCCACCCCATCCCCACCCTCCCACTGAGCACCCACCTCTCACACACCCTCACCCCATACTTGCTCTGAAGGTTGGCACCGTCTTCTTCTCTGGACCGGACATGTCTGCACTCTTCAAAGCCCAACCACGAACTGAAGAATCTAAGGTAAGTGTGCTATAACGCCATTCAATGGGGTTTTCAACTTATGCTGATAAATCAGCCATTTTTTTGGAATTTTTCCCCAAATTTTCAACATGGTGTTCTTGGGACCCCACCTCATGAAAACTGTGACTGTCATTTTGTTACTCAGTCGCGAAAGGTGATTTCACAGTCACTGCGCGGAATCACCTTTCAGGACCAATTCACGAAATGACAGTGCCACTGTTCATGAGGTGGGGTCCCAAAAATCCCATGTTGTAAATTTGGCGAAAAAGTTCCAAAAAATGACTGTGTTACGAGTGTGCGTTGCTCAGTTTCTATGCACGCTCCTAACTTTGCCAATTTTTTATATTTTCACTCCACATTTTCAGCATTGCCATTTTTCCACACTTCCTTCAAAACAGTGCAGCTGTCATTTTCCACAACCTGCCCAAAACGTGTATTCGCACCTATGGCACAGAATAGTGCGTTCACACTGTGAAATCACCTTTCGGGACAAGGGAACAAAATAACACTGGCATACTTCATGAGGAGGGGTCCCAAAAATGCCATGCTGAAAATTTGGTGCACCACCTCCAAAAAATGGCAAAGTTACACCAGGGCGTTGAATAATTCTTACTCATATGTGTAACTTTGGCCACTTGGTAGCTCTTCACAGCCCTTTCAGCTCTGGATAGAGCTTACTGAGCTGGTGGAAGCCTCCCTGCTGTCCCTGTATTTATATGCTTCCCTGGTGTCTAGTGGTAACCCCACCCTCTAATTTCTGTTCCTGTGTTATGTATGTAATGTTTCCCTGGTGTCTAGTGGCATCCCCCATCCTATGATCACCATCCCGTATTAATTTGTTTCCCTGGTGTCTAATGGCACCCCCCCCCGTCCTCTGATCACCATTCCTGTATTCATTTAATATGTTGCCCTGGTGTTTAGTGGCACCTCCACCTTCCGATTGCTGGCACCATATTAATTTAATTTATATGTTTCTCTGGTGTCTAGTGGCACCCATCCTCAGATCACCATCCCCATATTAATTTGTTCCCTGGTGTCTAGTGGCACCCCTTCTGATCACTGGCCCTGTATTTATATAATGTTTTGCTGGTGTCTAGTGGCACTTTCCCACCCTTCATTTGTAGGCCCCATATTAATTTCTCACATGTGAGTTGTAATAAAGAAACCATCCTTTGATGTCTTTTTTTATCTTTAAACTTGTAAAAAAGAAAATGGTCCATCACCGATCTGACCAGCCACCCCACACACCCTCACTCACCTGAACATCTCCCAGGGTGAAGATTCACTCTCTGAAGACACTTCTTGGTGCTGTAGCCACCAGCTGCAGTATGAGAAACTTAGATAAGTTTGTGTGATTACATTTCAATGGGGGTTTTGAACTTTGAAACATAACTTTGTCATTTTTGCATATTTTCACCCCCAGTTTTCAACATGGCCTTTTTGGGACCCTACCTAATGACCAATGGCAGTGGAATTGTGCAAATCTAGCCCAAAACATGATTTTAATAGGGATGGTCTACCTGTCAGGTAGCTGCAGCGGCCAAGTTGGGTATCAGCAGTTTTTTGCTGGGTAGGGTAGTTGGGGTAATTTACTACCCTACCTGACATATCAATGTATTTCATGTGTTGGGTACTGTTGACATGGGTAACGGGTTGGGTAATGGGTAAGTGTTTTAAAAGCAGGCATTAAAGGCAGCCTGTGGGTTCCTGGGACTCCTTCCAAGGTTGGAAACAGGAATGAAAGGCAGCCTGTGGGGTCCTGATGGCAGAAAGGAGCACATGACACCAGCCTGACAATCCAGTTGATCAGTGCTGGTGTCTGTGCTCCCTGTCTGCTGTGTGAGCACACAGATAGAAGCAGACTTTCTCAGGAAAGGGAGGAAATAGTGTTTGCTCTAGAGCCACATCAAAAATGAAAAAAAAGTTCAAAACTTAAAAAAGGAAGGAATTGGCAGTTGCTTCATAGCTGCGGCAAAGACGGAAAAAAAAAGTACAAAACCTAAAAACAAACTCCAAAAATAACAAGGCAGTGAAAGCACAAAGTTTAGTCCAATGGAGCAAGGGTTGGGGACTGAAGGGGGAATAATTGGGGATCCAGCTCGGTGCTTGGTACAGAAGAAGAAAAGTGGTGGTGGGGGGAAGGTGCTCGCTGTTGGTAGCAGCTGTTTAGACTGTATTTTACACACTATCTGTTAGGTACCCTGTCTGTGATATGGCTACTCTTTATGTCTCATCTATGCAGTAAAGGAAAGCCATTTTAGGCTGTATTGCACACTGTCTGTAAGGTGCCCCAAGCCCTGCCTGTGACATAGCTACTCTCTGTCTTGTTGCAGTATAGTGAAAACCATTTAGGTTATATTGCACACTGTCTGTTAGCTGCCCCAAGCCCTGTCTGTGACATAGCTACTCTGTGTCCCTCTGCAGCATAGTGAAAGCCATTTAGGCTGTATTACACAGTGTTGGTTAGAGGACCTGAGCCCTTTAGCTACTCTGTTTGTCTCTGCAGTATAGTGAAAGCCATTTAGGCTGTACTAAACACTGTCTGTTAAGTGCCTTGAGCCTGGCATGTGACATAGCTATTTTGTGTGGCTCTGCAATATAGTGAAAGCCATTTGGGCTGCATTACATGCTGTCTGTTCAGTTCCCTGGGCCCTGTCTGCGACATAGCAACTCTGTTTGCCTCTGCAGTACAGAGAAAGACATTTAGGCTTTATTAAACACTGTCTGTTAGGTGCCATGAGCCCTGTCTGTGATGTAACTACTCTGTGTGTCTCTGCAGTAAGAGTCAAAGTCATTTAGGCTGTATATTTACACATTGTCCATTAGGTGCTATGTGCCCTGTTTGTGACATATACTGTAGCTACTCTGTGTGTCTCTGCAGCATAGTAAAAGCCATCTAGGCTGTATACACACTGTCTGTTGTTAGATGCCCTCAGCCCTATCTCTGTCATATACTCGGTGTCCTTCTGCAGTATAGTGAAAGCCATTTAGGCTATATTAATTTATTTATGTATTTAGTTTTTGTTGACCGGGAAAGGAGAACTAGACAATTATGTTTATTTTCAGCCTTGTCCTGGGGGGAGGGTGATACAGATGGATGCCAACTGACACTGAACCAGATTTAGCTGTTGGTGGTATTTTTAGTTAAACACTGTCTGTTAGGTGCCCCGAACCCTGTCTATGACATAGTTACTGTGTATGTCTCTGCAGAATAGTGAAAACCATTTGGGCATTTATGTGCTCCGGGCCCTGTCTGTGACATAGCTACTCTGTGTCTCTCTGCAGTATAGTGAAAGCCATTAGGCTGTATTACACAGTGTCTGTTAGGTGCCCCAAGCCTTGTCTGTGACATAGCTACTCTTTGTGTCTCTGCAATATAGTGAAAGCCATTTAGGCTGAGTGTATTCACACTGTCTGTTGTTAGGTGCCCTGAGCCCCTGTCTGTGACATATACTCTGTGTCTCTGCAGTATAGTAAAATCCATCTAGCCTGTATTACATACTGTCTGTTAGGTGCCTGGAGCCCTGTCTGGGACATTACAATTCTGTCTGTTTCTGTAGTATAGCGAAAGTCATTTAGGCTGTATTACACAGTGGTTGTTAGGTGCCCCAAGTCTTGTCTATGACATAGCTACTCTGTGTGTCTCTGCAGAATAGTGAAAACGATTTGGGCTGTAACACACAGTGTCTGTTAGGTGCCCCCAAGCCTTGTTTGTGACATAGCTACTCTGTGTGTCTATGCAGTACAGTGAAAGCCATTTAGGCTGAGTGTATATATTCTGTGTCTCTGCAGTATAGTAAAATCCATTTAGGCTATATTACACACTGTCTGTTAGGTGCCCAGAGCCAAGTCTGGGACATTGCAATTCTGTCTGTTTCTGCAGTACAGTGAAAGCCATGTAGGCTGTACTATACAGTGGCTGTTAGGTGCCCTGAGCCCTGTCTGTGACATAGCTAATCTATGTGTCTTTGCAGTTTAGTGAAAGCCATTCAGGTTGCATTGTGCAGTGTCTGTTAGCTGTCCTTGGCCCTGTCTGTGTCATAGCTACTTTGTGTCTCTCTGCAGTATAGTGAAAGCCATTTAGGTTGTATTACACACTGTCTGTTAGGTGCCCTGAGCCCTGTCTGTGACACAGCTACTCTGTGCATCTTTGCTGTTTAGTGAAAGCAATTTAGGCTGTATTACACAGTGTCTGTTAGGTGCCCTGAGCCCTGTCTGTGACAAACTACTTTGTGTGTCTCTGCAGTAAAATAAAAGTGATTTAGGCTGTATTACACAGTATCTGTTAGGTGCCCTGAGCCCTGTCTGTGACACAGCTACTTTGTGTGTCTCTGCAGTATAACAAAAGCCATTTAGGCTGTATTACACACTGTCTGTTAGGTGCCCTGAGCCCTGTCTGTGACATAGCTACTCTGTGCATCTTTGCCGTGTACTGAAAGGAATTTAGGCTGTATTATACACTGTCTGTTAGGTGCCCCAAGCCCTGTCTGTGATATAGCTAGCGTCTCTATAGTATACCAAAAGCCATTTAGGCTGTATTACACTGTCTGTTAATCTGTTAGGTGCCCTGAGTTCTGTCATAGCTACACTGTGTGTGCCATTTCTCCATGGCATAGCAAAAGCCACAGCTGTGTCTAGTAAGTCTCGTATGTCACAGACTAAATCTACTAAAAGGAAGTACAGCTCATGTGCAAGTACAACTGAAAATGATGTGGACTTTATGAATCCTAGCCCTAATGAAGAACATAGCGATGATAATAACAATACCATCACCAGGACTGGTACTAAATGTCCTCCTGAAAGAATTTTGGAAAGAACTAACAGGAATTACTTCTAGAGGTACTGAACATTTTTTCACATGAGCCTGGAGACTTTTAGCTGCTGACACAGCATGGAAGAAGGGATAGGCATCATCCACAAATATAACCTCAGATGCCGAGGCTGGGCATGCTGATACAAATTTTGGTGATAATGGGGACTGGGAATAAGATAGCCTAGGCTATGTCCCACCCGATGATGACAGCACTTCCATTTCTTCTGAATCTTGTGGCAATGAGGTCAATACTACTTTCAATGAGGGTATTGGAGAGGACGCCACCATAGGGCATGAGAGGCAAGTGCAGAAAAAAAATCATATGCTAAACGTAAAAATAACATGTGCAAGTGCAACTGAAAATGATGTGGACTACGGCTGAGGCAGTGTGGCCGAGCGGTCTAAGGTGCTGGATTTAGGCTCCAGTCTCTATGGAGGCATGGGTTCGAATCACACCACTGCCAGTGACCCTTTTAGTATGTTAGTATTGGGTGGAAGAGGCGAGGGACCAGGCAGAGGTATTTAATGAGTACTTTGCCTCTGTGTTCACTAGGGAAGGGGATGGGATATCTACAAAGCAAGGCACAAAGGGATAGAAGCGGCAGGGAGTGGGATCAGGGAGCAACAGAAGTGGAGCAAAAGGAGGAAAGGTACCCCAGGGGTGTCACATCTGGATAAGAGATAAAAAAGACCAGATAAGGGGAGGGGACGGATGATGCCATCCCACCAAAGCAGTGTGGTTTGCCCTCAAGGCCCTAAAGAAAGACAAATCTCCTGGGCCAGATGGCATTCATCCGAAAGTACTATGGGAATTGGCAGGGACACACTGGCTGCACCCCTGGCAGGCTTTCAGCAGTCACTTGGGACAGAATTTTCTGAGAGTTGGCAGAAACATGGTACCAATCCAAAAGGGGGTCAAAGGAAGTACCAGGAAACTATAGACCCATCAGTTTAACCTCGTGGTGGGAAAATTAATGAGAGTATACTAAAGGAACGATTGAGGGGTTTATTGGAGGAGGTGGGAGGTCTGATAGTCGGCAGCATGGGTTTGTGCCAGGTAGATCATGTCAAACCAACCTTGTGGAGTTCTATGAATGGGTAACATCAGAACTGGACAGAGGTAAGCCTGTGGATGTATTATTCTTGGACTTCAGCAATGCGTTGACTCTGTCCCCTCACAATGGTCTGGTGGAGAAACTGATGGGGTTAGAGTAGGCCCTTTGATGGTCAGGATGGATTGAAAACTGATAGCTGGCGCACTCTTAGAGAGTAGTGGTCTGTGGGGAGCTCTCGAAACTTAACAGAGGTTGGTAGTGGGTACCACAGGGCTCGGTCCTGGGTCCAATCCGTTTAATGCATACATATCAGACATCAGGATGGTATAGGTGTGAAATGAGTCTCTTCATGGATGACCCAAGATGGGAGCAGTAGTTGAGGGAGAAGAGGGGAGGTTGGCCCTGCAAGGGACCTGGACACCCTGGAAAGCTGGGCTCACATGGAAATTAACTAATATCACCAAGTGCAAGGTGTTGCATCTTGTCGGGGAAACCCCAACACAGGTACACCCTGGGAGGGAGGTGCTGGACGCCCTAACAGGGGAAAAGACCTAGGGTCATGGTGGGATACATGTATGAATAACACTGAGCAGTGCAGGAGAGCAGCTAGCAAGGCAAACAGGATGCTGGGATGCACTGCAAGGGGGATCACCCTAGAGCAAGGGAAGTGATTCTGCCGCTGTACAATGGACTGGTTAGACGACACCTTAGTACTGTGTACAGTACTGGAGACCACACTTGAAGAGGGAGCATACAGCTCCCCGGAGAGGGTACAGAGGAGGGCAACAAAGATGATACGAGGCTAGGGATTTGACTTACGAGGACAGACTTGAGGAGCTTGCCTGTTTTCATTGGAGGAGAGGAGAGACAGGGGACATGGATTGAGGTCTTAGTACCTCAAGGGAATAAATAGGGTAAACATGGAGGGGATCTTTAGACTAAAGCAGGGAGGCATCACCAGAGGGCATGGTTTGAAGTTGGAAGGTGGAAGGGTGAGGGGAAAAGAGGAGGAGGTTTTTCACTGAGAGGGTGGTGGACCCTGGAATGCTCTGCCTGGTGAGCTGGTTCAGAGATCCACAGGAGAGCTTTAAGAGATGGTGGGACAGACACAGAAAGTGGATGTATCAGATGATGGCCTGTCCCGGGGTGGGGATGGATGATAGGGTTTCTGGAGCACAAGGGATGGGAGGGTCCTCGCACCCAACTAAGGATCTAGGTTCGGAGCAGACTTGATAGACCATAAGGCCTTAATCTGCTGGCAAATAGTAGTATGTTTAATGAATGAGAAAAAATCATATGAACAAGGAAACGGCAGTATAGGATTTCCTCCAGGTCCCTTTACTGTACACGAAATAGTGCCACGCATCATAGTACAAAGCACAAAGGGTAAATCTTTAGTGTGTAATTTATTTTACATTGACCCTATAGACAAATTTCAAGCTGTATGCAGTCTGTGCAAAAAGAGTGTCAGTTATGGCAAAGCAGGACATTTTAGAACAGCATTAATGATACGACATGCAAAGACAAAGCACCCAATTGAGTGGGGCAGGGCAAGGGGAAGTTTGGTTGGTATGGATGATAGTGGAGGTGGTGGTGGTGGTGACGGTGACCATAGTGACAATGAACTGGAAGCAAGACCTGACTTTGCATCACTTGGGGTGTGCTTTCAGTCTTCCCTGGCAAACATAGATTGTTTTCTTCTGACACCATCAAGTACTGCAAAATCCCACAGAAGTACTCCACCTGAAAAAGGTGTGAAAAGTACACTGCCCCAAATTAAAAATATCTCATCACTCTCATCAATGAACATTAAAAGAAAGTGTTGTGAGGACATACAAATTTACCCACAAGCATCCAACATTCCAGTTATTAAACAGAGCCATTACTGAGCTATTGGCTGATTGTCAGCTCACTTTTGCTTTTGTTGCCCAGAAAAGTTTCTTCAAGTTCATGAACTAGATTGAACCATGATACACCATTCTCTCTTGAACATATTTTTCAAAAAGGGCTGTTCCACAGTTGTATGACTTCATGTGTAGTGTGATCACTAAACAGTTGAAACTCTCGGAGGTGAAGCAGGTTCACATAATCACAAATACATGGTCCAGCAACCAAACAATTGTCTACATGACTGTTACAGCTCATTGGGCACATTTTCAGTCAGAATGTAATAATCCCCACTCTACCATAAGTAGCAGGAAGCAGGCTGTATTATCTGTCACCACTTTTTGAAGAAAACCACACTGCTGTGAATATTTTGCAGGAGCTGCAAAATCATTTCCAGAAATGACCTACTCCATATTTATTACCTCCAGGGCTCATAGTATCAGATAATGGTGCCAACATAGTCAAGGCTGTTAGAGATGGCAACTACAGACACATACCTGTACCTTGTTTTGCACATTGTTTAAATCTTCTCATCCATGGTTTCTTAAATGGAAACAGACATGTTGAAAACCTGTTAGGTCTTGCTAGGAAAATATGTGGGCATTTCAGCCACTCTGAAAGCACAACAAATCCTGAAAGGGCTGCAGAGGTCAAACAACTGACCCTTGCATACATTAAAGCAGGAAATTCCAACTTACTGGAATTCAATATTTTCATGCCGGAAAGGCTTCTTGAACAGAAAGAAAACTGGACATGACTACACCATGCAGAATCAAATAGGTAAGGTAGACATTATGTTCAGTTCCAGCAGCTGGACTCTGCTGGGATCTTTGTTAACCTTATTGGAGCCATTTGAGACTGCCACACATGATGTCAATGCAGACAGTGCAATGTTGTGTCAAATTGTTCCTCAAATCAGATTTCTTCACATTTTCCTTGATGACATAAAGAAAGACATTCAGTCAAAAGATGACACCACTGCTGTTATGCTGGCAGATGACTAGAATCTCAGACTGTTGACTGATCAGTGAATAAATGCCATGTTTAACAATGACACCTATGTGTTGTTTATGTTGCTAGATCCCAACTTCAAATGGAACATTGAAGCCATCTCAGGGGAAGACATTGAGTATTAGAGAGATCTTCTGCTAACCAAATGTGACATTGCCTTACAAACACCATTAACTAGTGTACTGCAGTCAAATCCTGCCAAATCATCACAGTGCACCTCTAGTGCAGACATAGCACATTTATCAATTCTTCACAGTCAGCAGTGTCAGCAGCAAGGGAAAGGATATGTACAACTACTTCTTGGGCATTCTGTGTTCAGGTTCCAAAAAGGCAAATCACTTCTGAGTCACATGCAACAACATGGACTGAAATCCTGTAAAGAAAGTGCAGCAGGTCCATCTGCCAGACTGGCAACCATCTCAAGCAGCACAATGATCCTGGAGTATTTTGCAGATGATACCGTGATTGGTCTCAAGGAAGATCCATTACTCTGTTGGAAGCTAAAGAGAACAATATGGCCAGATCCATATTGTAATCCATATTTGTACTCCTAGTAATAAATAAATAAATAAAATATATAAATAAAAGATTTAGCAAATCTTGCAATAATGTACCTCAGTTGTCCACCTTCAAGCATATATTCAGAACGCATATTTAGTGTAGATGAAGGAATAGTCACTGACCACAGAATACTGCTAAGTACTGCAAATGTGGAGAAGCTTACATTTCTCAAAATGAATGCTGACAATTTCCCAATTGTCACAAACACTGATTTGTGCAAGTCTGACCCTGAAAATGAACAACAGCCTGCAAACAGAGATACTGAATATGATGACTAGATTGTGTATGAAACAAATGGAACCATTCCTACTGCCACTATGCCGGTCACATGTGCCACACTAGTACTACTCTTAGTTTTCTTTTGCTAGTCATCAGTTTATATTATGTAAGTTTGATTGATTCCCACCATGGTATAATTTTTTAAAAGAGCAGCTGTGCCTCTCGTACCTACCTCAGCAATGCCCACCATGGGTATAATGTTGGCAAACAGCAGCAGGCTCACTCACAGCAGCTGTACCTCTTGTACCTGCTTCAGCAATACCTTCCCAGGGTTATAATTTTTGGAAATAGCAGCAGACTCGCTAAGAGAGCCTGTGCCTCTCAAACCTACCTCAGTAATGCCTCATGGGTATAACAGATTGTGGCACCTAACATACAGTGTACTAATCCCCAAAAAACAGTGTTTACATGATTTTGTTATGGTCAGGGTCAGGTAATCGGGTACTAGTGTGGGTCAGGTAGTGACTACCCGA
This sequence comes from Neoceratodus forsteri, assembly GCA_016271365.2. Lineage (NCBI taxonomy): Eukaryota > Metazoa > Chordata > Ceratodontiformes > Ceratodontidae > Neoceratodus > Neoceratodus forsteri. The sequence goes on along the minus strand of CM028135.1, from coordinate 845,317,840 downwards.
CCCTACTACTCGGTATCATCTAATTTTTTCTGAGTACTTTTGGGGTACCCACAGGTTGTCTTGGTGGTCAGGTATTTTAGTACTCACTAATCCCTAATTTTGAAGTCACTTGGCAAAAGCACCATTCAGTTGGGATTTTAAAATTTTCATCACCGTTGCTTGTGAGATGGGGTCTTAAGAAGGCTATATCAAAATGTTGGGGTCAAAATATATATATGCACACTTGTAACTTCAGTAATTTTAAATATTTTGACCCCAAATGTTTAACATAGCCATTTTTGTTCACATCACCTCATGAAAGTGATAGCTGTCATTTTTCAAATCCTGGCCAAAATGTGTTTTTGATCCTGTGGAACAGAATGACATTTCGGTGGTGTGGAATCACATTTCAGTGGGGATCTGAAACCTTTCACCGATGGGGTTCATGAGGTGTGGTAATGAGAAGGCTATGCAGAAACTGTGGTGTACAGATATGGTAAAATGTCCTGGTTATGACTGAATGTTGCAGTAGTTCAATGTTCACACATAAGTTTGCTAATTTTCTATATTTTGACTCCAAACGTTCAACATACTTATATCTTATTTTCCACACCACCTCATAAATGTAGCAGGTGCCATTTGTTAAATACAGGACAGGTGTTTTTTCACACTTGTGGTGCAAAATTATGTTTTGGCCAATATGCTATAAATGCTACGTGTCATAACTGACTATCTTGAAAGTCTTGAATCATAATAAAAAAAAGAGTGAATGTGTGAAGAGTGAATGTGTAAAGAGTGAATGTATGAAGAGTGAATGTGTGGAGTGAATTTGCAAAGAGTGAATGTGAGAAGAGTGAATGTGTACTGAATATGTGAAGAGTAAATCTGTAAAGTGAGAATGTTTAAAGAGTGAATGGGCCAGGTTCTGCACTTCTGTAGGCAGATGGAGTCTTCCCATAGTGCATGGCCCACATGGCCTCCTGCACATCTGCACATGTTCACATATTGATGAATTCTTCAGACTTCCCTCAGGTCAGAAGCAGCCTCTCACTTTTTATGGCTACATCAATACCTTCATTTTACAGCTATATTGGCTCTTACCAGAACTTTTTCTTGTATGCCTATGCTAAGTTGATGTTCCCCAAGACAGTGTGCTTTTTTGTAAGTATGTAATCTAGGCTTATTTTCCTTTTCCCTGCACTGTGGGACCATATGCTAAATTCATGAAGATAAGGTCAGATTGGATTACTCTGTACAGTGTGTGTGTGTGCGTGGGGGGGGGGGGCTAGTTGTGATTCCTGTGGTGTTTTAAAGGGACACTGTCTTAGGCTTGAAATTGTCCCTAGTTTAAGCAAACTCTGGTGAGAGCCATAATGGTTGCTGATGCATTAATATGATAAGAAATGTATTTATTTACTAGGTTTTATGAGGAAAGACATACTGCGTTAGTAACAGCTCATGCGCAGGTATGGCCTGGTGGAAGTGGAAAGATAACAGATGCAAAAGTGCAGAATATAAAGTTCATAGAAATTTAATAAATGTAACAAAGATAAAGAGGACAATTATGTCTAAGAATAAATTGACAAAAATTAGATACCATACAATAAGTTGTGGAACTGCCAAAAGAACAAAATGTTATCAACCTATGAAAAAAAAACCTTGGGGAATGACTGACATGGGAGAAGAGATATAGAATTAATGTGTGACTTAGTTGTATTACTGCGATATGAAATCTTTCACTGTTCAGGCTGCCTTCTCTTCCCCTACCCTAAACTTTAGAACTCTCTCTCCCTACCCATTCGTTCTGCCACTTCCAAATGCTCTCTCTTCTCTCTGCTCCATGACTACACCACTACCTCCTGTGCATGTCCTTGAGACATAGCCAATCCCCACTCCTCAGCATACGAACATACGAAATTTGCCAGCAGATAAAGGCCTAGAGGTCTATCAAGTCTGCTCGAATGTGCAGCTAGCACCCCTTATTCTGCAGTTGCCCCTCCCTTCCACCCTTCCCCTTCATTAACCTTCCCCCTTGTCCTGTCCCATCCTCATTTGAAGCAGTCCACTGTTCTATTGAATACCACTTCAGCAGATAACACATTCCACCCAGCCACCACCCTCTCTGTAAAAAAGTGTCTCCTCATCTCCCTCCTGAACCTTCCTCGCTCCAGTCTCATATCATGGCCCCTGGTGGCCCTTCCCTCCCTTACTTTGAACAGCCCCTCTGTACCCGTCTTGTTTATTCCTTTCATGTATTTAAAGGTTTCAATCATGTCACCCCATCTCTCCTCTCCTCCAGTGAGTACATGTTCAAATCCTTCAACCTCCTCTCGTATGATAAGTCCCCCAACCCCTTGATCATCTTTGTCGCTCTGCGCTGCACCCCCTCCAGTAACTTAATGTCCCTCTTCAGATACAGGCCAGTACTGCATGCAGTACTCCAGGTATGGTCTAACTAATGACCTATACAGTGGCAGAATCACCTCCTCCCTCTAGGATATACCCTTGCAATACAACCCAGCATTTTGTTGGCCTTGCAGCTGCCCTCCTACATTGTGCCGAGTTGTTCATTGACCCTGTAATGAGCACACCCAGATCCTTCTCCTCCTCTGTCTGGGCTAGCTGCACCCCCTAGCTGGTAACTCCTCTTTGGGTTCTTCATCCCAAAATGCAGCACCTTGACTTTTGGCATTAAGGCTCAGTTGCTAGGTGTCTGACCAGGTTTCAAGCTTTACCAGATCATCCTGCAACCCCTGCCATCCCCCTAGGTCATCCACCACCACGCCTACCTTGGTATCATCAGCAAACAGACTGATCTTGCTCTTGATGTCCCATGATATGTCTGCAATGAATATCCCAAACAACACTGGTCCCAACACCGAGCCCTGTGGAACACCGCTCGCCACTGCCCTTGGGTGTGAGAGCTCCCCACCCACCACCACTCTCTGTTGCCTTCCCTGCAGCCAGTTTCCTACCCATCTCACCAGCTTTGCACCCGCCCCTGTGCCTACTAGCTTCCTTCCCAGCCTTCCATGTGGCACTGAGTCGAATGCCTTACTGAAGTCCAGATTCAGGACATCCACTGTATGGCCCCTGTCCAGTTGCCTAGTTACCAGTCATAGAACTTGACCAGGTTGGTTTGGCAGGATCTGCCATGTATGAAGCCATGCTGTCTTCTGTCCTGTAGTCCTTTGGCCTGTAGGAGGGCCACCAGCCTCTCCTTCAGGATAGTCTCCATTAGCTTACCCATGATGGATGTGAGGCTCACTGGTCTGTAGTTTCCTGTTCATCCTTGGGGCCACTCTTGTGGAAGGGCACCACATGAGCCATCCTCAAGTCCTGAGGTACACACCCTGAATGTAGTGAGGCATTAAATAGGTCTGCCAAAGGTCCTGCAAGGACCTCTGCCAGCTCCTTCAGTACCTTGGGGTGGATGCCATCTGGGCCTGGTGCCTTGTCCACCCTCAGTGCCTTCAAACCCTCTCAAACTCTGCTGTCCATGATTTCCCCATCTGTCACCACTTCCCACCCTGCTTCTGCCATTTCTCCCACCTTGGGTGTCACCCCCCTCTTCTCTTTAGTAAATACTGAGCAGAAGTACTCATTTAGTGCTTCCGCCTTATCGCACCCTGCTTCCACCCAACCCCCCTCCTTCCTAATTCTTACTATGTGGTCCTTACAGCTCCTTTTCTCCCTGATGTGCTTAAAGAAGTCCTTCTCCCCCTTCTTAATGCCTTGTGTGAGCCTGAGTTCCGTAGATGCTTTGGCTCCCCTTACTGCCCTTGTCACCTCCTTCGATTCTGTCAAGTACTCCTCCCTGTCCTCCCCTCCCTGTTTTCTTGTACTTCCTAAAGGCAGCTCTTTTCTCCTTACCTTTTCCATGACCTCCTTGCTTAACCAGATCAGTTTCTTAGCCCTAGCCTTCTTGCTCTGGGCTATCCCCAGCTTTATGAGCTCCCACCTCTGGTTAGTGTCCATACTAGACTGAATTCTGGCCAGGTACCCTTTACCACTTACCCCATCCTCCCAAAGTCAGCCCTTCTGAAGTCCAGCACTGTTGTGCCAGATTCCACTCCTGCCTTGCCCATATCCAATGTGAGACTTATACTGAGTGGTGATCACTCTGACAGCGGTTCCTCCACTGTAAGTTCTCTCACAAAGTCCCCATTTGCCAGCACAAGGTCAAGGGTATTCCCTAACCTGGTCGGTTCACTGACCATTTGCAGCAGGAAGCTATCCTGGGAGGCATCCAGCAGCACCTGCTTCCTTCTGTTCCTGGTTGTTGGGGTGCTCCAGTCCACTCCTGGCATGTTGAAGTCCCCCACAATCACCACACTACCCTTCTCGCAGGTCCTCCTGACCTGTCCCGCTAGTTCCCTGTCTACCTCCTCCGTCTGAGATGGTGGCCTGTACACCACTCTCATTCTAAGAATCCTATTCCTGGATATATGGAGCATACTTTCTTCCCTATTTCTCCATGACCACACCACTTCCTTCTGTGGCTACCCTTGAGTCACAGCTCTTTCACACTCCTCAGTTTATCATCTACCCCTCTTTCTTCTCCTCCTTGCTCCTCCACCAGCCTCACCAACCCTTCTCCCTCACTTCTTCCTCCCTCAGTTGTCTGCACTTTCCCCTTCTCCTCCTATCTGTGCTCCGTCCTTCAGTGCCTTTTGACCTGGTAACCTCACTCTTGAAAGGTACTACTGCTTGTACCCATGGGACATATTCCCCATTGTATCCTTGTAAAATGTTTGCCTATTATTTTACCTGTCTGATTAACCCCATTCATATTTGTTTTGTGCCTTTTATTTTATATCTCTGTAGGATATTTTATTGTGTAAGTTATTGTTCTATGTTGATCTTGCACCACTCTTCTCCTACCCCCAAGGATGCATCAGGAAATGAACTATTTTTCAGCTCAGTATATCTTTCCTGGTGAAACTTTTGAAATAAATAAATATGTAACGTAAACTGCTACATTTACACCAAAATTAGAAAAATCAAAACCATAAACATCAGGGTAATACAGTGAAAAGTGGTTTTGGTTCTGGATATGCACACCCCCTTGAAAATGCACACAATACACACACACACACACACAGACACACACACACACACACACACGCACGCACACACGCACACATGTGTAGCTGTTACAACAGTTGTGCATACACATAAGGTTTGAGTCTCATTAGGATAGAGCAGCTACAATATTTCATTTTCAGTGGGGTCCTGCTTTTACACATTTTTCCAGTGTATTTAGTAAAGTTAGCACCGTTAAAATGCAGAATATAACTTTAACTGGGGTCCTACTTTTATCCATTTTTACAATGCAGTTACCCAGGATGTCAGTTAGCATGCAGTATTTCATTTCAGTGAGGTCTTGACTGTACCTACTATAACACTAACAAGTCTGGGATGCCCTAAATGAGTTGGCTCCATGTAAGAGGCTGTGGGACACAGATGGACTCAGACACTGATATCTTCAAATATATTCTCCATGAAGTTTATTAATACGTTCAAAATGAAAAGAAATCAAAATAAACACAGGCGGACTGATTCGTCATGAAAATAAAGTAAATCAGCATACATTAGCTTAAAGTCAGCATTAACTCCAAAACAAACATACAGCTTCAGCAGAACTAGTGATCACTAGTCTGAATGGGTGTTTCCACTACAATTCCCTCAGCCAAATCTGATCTGCATCTTTGCTTTGGCTAAATATACAGGGTAAGAAGCCCTCTGATAGGTCACTATGCCTGTCTATCAACTAGGTGTACAAAGTTTTATTTAACTTGCTTTAGGGAAACTAAATTAAATCACTTTTATAATTTCTTTCAAATTATCAAGTAGATCTGTTACAGAAACAATAGTTTTCTTTCAAGTTACCTTTAAAACCAAAAAAAAAGAAACAACCATTTCCTTGAGTAAACTCCTCCCCTTGTAGTCCATTCTATAAAAAAAAAAACAATGGCTGGCTGGCTCTTAGAGAAAGGACTTACAGGAGAGGAGCTAAGAACAATACACTTTAATTGGCTACAAAAGATACCAAATTGAGGGAGAATAACACTCTGTAAAAAGTAGCTTAGCGGCTATGTAAACAATTGTTAATCGCACAGCGGCTGCCTTGCCGAGAGGCACAAGGATTTAAACTGAGAGCGTATCTTCTCGGTAAGCAGCTCTTGTGCAAATTCTCCAAAAAAAAAACTATTTTTGAGAGAAACGCTTAAGCTGAGCTGCACGACCATACGCACGGTCGCACAGTATGCTCCAGAGTCAGTCGGGGCTTAGGTTAGGCCGAAGCAGCAGCGCAGATGCGCATACACTTAACAATTTGTTTTCTACTGTGTTGTGGGAATTAAGTGAGGGTTCTTTCTTTTTATTATTTATAGACAAGGATGCTTTCTTACTTAGAATAAATGACTATTGTCAGTCATGAAAACAGCAGCCTACCCATGGCTCGTATGAAATTCGTCCTGATTACAGGGCACCGATAACAGTGCACAAATTATCCCTGAACATATATATTTCTCTCGATTCTGGATTATAGGGATAAGGCAGGTTACTAAGCCAGGCTGAAGGTATGACATAGAAGGGGGGGGGGCAGATGAACAAACAACAACAAAATATAACTAATGAACATAGGTGGCCAGTCTATGTACACAAACAGGACATAATACAAACAAAACAACAGGATGGAACCAGAAGGATATTTCTATGTCATACTTCAGCTAACTGTGTGGCTTTATAGTATTTGCTATGTACTACTTCATTCTGGTATTATACCCTTTTTATGCACCCTTTTACTTTCTCCTCCCCCCCCTTAGAATAAAATACCCATAGTTTTTTTTATCCAGTTATTCAACCTAAACCAGATTCAGATCTCTTTCTAGAAAGTGATGGAGCCAAAGCCCACCCACTCCTCGGGCCCCACCTCAGGGTCCCTTTTATATTTATGAACTCTTTTAAATTATCATAGATAGTGAAATAATACAGATTTCACAACTATCAACTTTCTTACCCCGAAGTCTGCTGTTTAGATTTTACCCTGACTAAACTCATATCCATATCTCGATAGGAAGTCAGCATTCTTATGTTCAGTAACCTTTCGATGTTTAATTTTAAAACAGTATGGCTGTAATATTTAATACCATCGCATAATGCGAGGATTTCGATCTTTCATGACATTCAGCCAGCACAAAGGGTTAATGGTCTGTCCAGAGTTGAAACTCAACCCCCCATAGATAAAATCGTAATGCCTCTATGGCCCAGCATATTGCTAGGCATTCCTTTTCTATCGTGGAATACCGTGTTTCCCTTTCATGTAATTTTCTACTAATATATATGATAGGGTGCTCGTTTCCATCAACAACTTGTGATAATACTGCTCAAATGTCACAGTTTGAGGCATCTGTTTGTAGTATGAATGGTAATGTAAAATCTGTGCATCGTAGTACAGGTGAGAAATATAATATTGCCTTAATAGCAGAAAATGCTTCCTCACAGGCAGGGGTCCATACTATTTTGTCAGGGTTGTGTTTTTTTGTCAGATCAGTAAGAACACTAGCCAGAGTTGAAAAGTTAGGTATGAAGCGCCGGTAGTAGCTAGCTAGTCCTAGAAAGGATCTAACATCCTTTTTAGTTATGGGTTGAGAACTATTGGCTACTGCCTCAATTTTTGATTTCACAGGTTTCATCACACCTCCAACTGTTTGAAATCCTAAATATTCAGTTTCCTGCATGGCCAGGGAACATTTTGACAGATTTATAGTCATATCTGCTGTAGATATTGGGCCAGATATTCAAACTGCACTATTTTGTGGAGCAAGCCATTGCGCTGCACAAAATAGTTGCGCAAGGGTGTGTTAGAGTGATATTCAAAGGAGTTGCGCCTTGAGCAACTCCTTTGAATATCACCCCCGGCCACAGCCACTTGTGCATGGCGCAGTGGAACTTGCACCACCGCAAGTGGTCAGAGGGAGCATTCAACTTCTATGTGGCGCAAGTACCATTGCGCCATGTGCAAAATCCCGATATTCAAAAGGTGACATGCAAATAGGGCCATAATTCATGCAAGGCACAAGGGGCCATTTGCATCTGATTATGGCCCCATTTGCATGCCATTAGCATGCAGGTGTGCTGATCCCCGAGGACTTGCGCCTGGCACCCTGCCAGGCAGCAGCCATCGGGGACTGACGCCCCTTGCAGCCTGATCGCGGGCAAAAGAGTGTAAAATCCCCACCACCACCCCCACTGGCCTGATCGCAAGCATAGCTTTAATTTCCCCACCAGCCCGATCACGAGCAGCAAAGTGTCTCCCCCGAACATATCCTCGGTGGTCCAGTGGACCGAGAAGCCCGACTGCAGGCTGGAGTAATTAAATACACCCCCTCCCCCCAACATATCCCTGGTGACCTAGTGTCCCCCACCCCACCCACCCATGAAGCCCCACCACCCGCTCCCCCGCGGCCGGGCAGGCGGCAGTATCCCATCCGCCTGCTGCACTCGCCGCCCGCCGACTGGCTGGTAGGGCTGCACGCCCATTGGTGCAGAGCAAGAGCCAATGGTGCAGCCCATACTGTACAAGACAGTCCAGTTTTGTGAATGAATGTATTACTATATTGTATAATTACTCCAGCCCGCGATCGGGCTTCTCGGTCCACTGGACCACCAGGGATATGTTCGGGGAGACCTTTGCTGCCAGCGATCGGGGCTGGTGGGGGAATTAAAGCTATAGCATCGATCGGGCCAGTGGGGTGGGGATTTTACAGTCTTTGCCTGCACTCGGCTGCAGGGGGCACAGGGAGTGGTTGAAGGCCAGCCACAGGTGGCAGCTGCTGTGTTGTGCTCCTGCAATGCAGCAGTCACCTGTGGGTGGCCTTGACTTGATCCTTTTTTTTTGGCTCAAAGTTGTGCAGGCGCAGGTTGGGGGTTGCGTCTGCACAACTCTGCACAGCCCGGCTGAATATTGGGCTGTGCAGTTTATGCATGGTTCCTCCCCCTACAGTTCAGCATGCATTCATTTGCATTGCTCTGTTGCTCAGCGTGTTTTCAGTGGCACAACTGCCTCCTGCTGAATATCGCAGAATGGAGCAATTTCGGACTTGCGCAGGCGCAACCCTATTGCGCATGGCGCAACCCTTTTGAATATCTGGCCCATTGTATCTAATACTAATGATAGATGACGTAAATGGTCAGACCAAGTTTTACTAAAAATTACTATGTCATCCATGTAAGCTGCACTATAAGCTGCATGTGGTGACAAAAGTTTATCCATGAGTCTTTGCAGGTGGCAGGTGTACCATGTAGCCCAAAGGGCATTACAGTAAATTGAAATAGGCCAATGGGGTACTAAATGCTGTTTTCTCCTTGTCTGAGGTGTCAAGTGGGACCTGCCAATACCCTTTTGTCAAATCAAGGGTAGTAAGATACTGAGCATTCCCTAGGTGATCCAGGATGTCATCTATACATGGCATTGGGTAGCTGTCAAATTTGGAAATGTCATTTAATCATCTAAAATCTAGACATATTCGTACGCCACCTTCCTTTTTCCCTACAACTACAATGGGAAAGCTCCATTCACTATGAGATGGTTCTATAATTCCTAACTGTTGCATCTTGCGGAGCTCTTTTTCTACATCCACCCTAAGCCTTTCTGGTAATCTGTTGGGTCTTTATCTTATGGGTCATTTTGGGTAACAGTTATTTTATGAATCACATCTTTCACCCTTCCAGGTGTCCAAGTAAAAGAATTAGCAAACTGCTGTAATACAGTTTGTAATTCTGCTACTCGTTGTGGGTTTAAATGAGGATTTATAGTCACATCATTAATACCCCCTTTTGCCTCTAACCGTTGATAGACCAAGTCTAATTCACTAACAGAGGGTTCTGGGTGTATATATCCACAGAAATGGGTTTCTCTCTCCACCCAACGTTTTAACAAACTGACACGATATACATTCTGTCTCCTTCTCCTGTCTGGCAATTCTATTTAATATGTTACAGGCCCCATTCGTTTAAGTATTGCATATGTCCCTTGCCATTTCATGTAAAGTTTATTCTCTGAGGATGGTAGTAACAATAAAACTTTATCCCCCTCTTCAAATTCCTTGTTCCCTTTTCCTTTATCATAATGAAATTTCTGTATATCCTGATGTTTGGTATTTATATAATGTGCCTTTTGCATGTATTTTATTATCTTTTGTCTAAGACAATATACAGTATGTAATCATTTGGTTTCAGACCTAATGGTGCTTGCCCCGCTTCCCATTCTTCTTTTATAAGGTCAAAGGGACCTCGGGGATTATGCTCATATAACAACTCGAATGGTGAGAATCCCGTAGAGGCCTGAGGTACCTCTCTGTATGCAAACATTAGGTATGGCAATAATATGTCCCATTTACTACCTTTCTCCTGGCTGAATTTTTGCAAAATTTTTTTAAGGGTTTCATTAAATCACTCAACCAAACCGTCCATTTGGGGATAGTAGGGGGTGGTATGTATGGCAGTGATAACCAAGATTTTATAAAGTCATTTTAATAAGGCTGAACAGAAATTGCTACCCCTATCAGTTAGGATTTCTTTTGGTATACCTACCCTACTAAAAATCTTGCCTAATTCATCTGCTATCTTAGATGCTGTGACATTATGCATAGGTATGACCTCTGGGCACTTAGTAGCATAGTCACAACCCATTAAGATGTACTTGTTTCCTTTTGCACTCTTAGGAAGGGGACCCACCAGATCCATGGCTATGCGTTCAAAAGGGGTTGTGATCAAGGGGAGGGGAAGTAAGGGTACCTTGTCTTTTCTACCTATTCTGGCAACCTTTTGGCATTCAGCACAGTTTTTACAAAACTCTGTGACCTGTTTGTGAATGCCTGGCCAGAAAAAGCGGTATAATAAATGACTTAAGGTACGATCTCTACGCAAGTGTCCAGCTAGAGGTACATTGTGAGCAATCTCTAACAGTTGTTGTCTATACGGCTGGGGAACCATGAGCTGTTGGACTTGTTCCCCACTTTTTGGATTGGTACATTTTCTATATAACAAGCCATTGGTTATCTGATATCTGTCTGATACACCTTTAGTATTTAATACCTGGGAAAAACAATCCTGTAAACTTACATCTTGTTGTGCATTTTTAAATTAATTTCTCTCTATACCATTTTCTATAACATCATCACACCCAACATTATTTCCTTTTGTTTGAGTCCATAATGTTTTGCCTTTTCTTTTCTGATGTCTTGATTTTCTTTCTTTACCGGGTTCTCCATATATATCCCCAGAAAAAGGAAATACTTGCTCTAGTGTATCTTTAGCCTGGGATCTGGTGACCATTGCAGAAAAATTAGAAATTAGCAGAGACTGGAATTGTGGGTGATCATGACCAATAAGTACTGGAACAGGAAGATTTGGGACAACACCTACCCTCATAGACTGGGCTTGCCCCTTTACAGTTAAAACAGTGTCATAAAGAGGATAATGCTGTGTGTCCCCATGAATACATGTGACTTCAGTTGTGTGTTGGTTAAATATAGGTATTTGTTCCAAAACAGATGCCTGAACCAGAGTCTGTCTACTCCCACAATCAATAAGTCCTTGTACTGTCTTATTTCCTACTTGCACTAGTATCATATACTGGCCCCAATTGGCTAGGGCCAGGTGAGTAGGCTCATTCTTTTTCTTTGGTTAAAACGTGCTATATGTCCCTTCCCTCCACATTCTTGGCATATGATGTCAGGGTTATACCTTCTTATAGGCTTAGAATAGGTCTTTATTCCTGCTGGAGAAGTGGCCGGAGTGACAGAGGAGGGAGTACTAGGTTGTCTGACCATTAAATTTTGATGTCCGTGGAGTACTGTTCCCTTTGGATGGGTAGGACGGGCAGCTATATAGTCCTCTGCCAGTCTAATTGCCACCTCTGAAGTCTCTGGGTGGTGCTCCTTCACTCACAGTTGTACATCTTGTGGCAATATTCAAATAAATTGCTCTAAGACAATAGTTTCTAGTATTTGGTCCAAGGTTCTTGTAGTAGGCTGCAACCATTTCAAACACAAATCCTTCAGCCAAATATATGCATCCTGCGGGTTATCAGCAGTCTGATAACAATATGTTCTAAAGTGTTGGTGGTAGGTCTCAGTATTAATATCATATCACTTTAGAATGGCAGCCTTGACTTGGTCATAATTACTTGCTTGGGCTAGCTCAACGTGACTGTAGGATAATTGCACTTTTCCAGTTAAGTATGGTGCCAAACGTATAACCCATTGGTCCCTAGGCCATGCGCATGCCACCGCCACCCTTTCAAAAGTCATTATATAAGCTTCCATGTAATCACTTTCAGTCAATTTAACTAGTTTAATATCTTTATGACCTCCTACAGGGGGCTGCTCAGGTGGACGATTGGTGCCTAGTGCTTGTATGTCCTGCAATGCGTCAGTCCACCTAGCCTCATTTTCTCTTTTATCTTTCTCTCTCTGTTTCTCCATTTCAACTTGGTGCATACACAGCCATCTCAATATTTCATGTGTCTCTACTCAGATGATTTCCTCCCCAGTTTCTCCTCCACTTGCCTGTGCCTTTGGGTCTTTCTCCATCTTTTTGGTGGGTTTTACCTCTTTTCTTCTCACCACAGGATCCAGACTAGGTAGGAGGGGTAGTTGGTAAACGGCTGACACTGAATGTGTAACCACTCCAGGTAAAGGAATAGCATCTGCCTCTTCTTCTTGCAGCGATTGTCCATCAGAGCCTTATCACAGACTCCCCAGTTGGAATATAATGCCAACCGTGATCTCACTTCTGACACCAGTGTAAGAGGCTGTGGGACACAGATGGACTCGGACACTGATATCTTCAAATATATTCTCCACAAAGTTTATTAATAGGTTCGAAATGAAAAGAAATCAAAATAAACACAGGTGGACTGATTCATCATGAAAATAAAATAAATCAGCATACGTTAGCTTAAAGTCAGCATTAACTCCAAAACAAACGTACAGTTTCAGCAGAACTAGTAATCACTAGTCTGAATGGGTGTTTCACTACAACACCTTCAGCCAAATCTGATCTGCATCTTTGCTTTGGCTAAATATACAGGGTAAGAAGCCCTCTGATAGGTCACTATGCCTGTCTATCAACTAAGTGTACAAAGTTTTATTTAACTTGCTTTAGGGAAACCAAATTAAATCACTTTTATAATTTCTTTCATATTATCAAGTAGATCTGTTACAGAAACAATAGTTTTCTTTCAAGTTTCCTTTAAAATAAAAAAAAAGAAACAACCATTTCCTTGAGTAAACTCCTCCCTTTGTAGTCCATTCTATAAAAAACAATGTCCGGCCAGCTCTTTGAGAAGGGACTTACAGGGAGGAGCTACTGAGAACACATACACTTTAAACTGGCTACAGAGGATACCAAATTGAGGGTAAAATAACACTTCTGTACATAGTTCCCCTGTATTTCTATAGTACTGTGTTCATGTCCTTTAAATGTTCTGATAGTTTTTAAAATATGATAAACATAGAAGGGTTTGAGGGTTTGAGTGTGCTGAAAAATCGAGGAATTACAGGAGGTGAGCTGAAAGAAAAAAAAAAGCAGCTTAGCGGCTAATATGTAGCCGAATTGCTTATCGCATAGCGGGCTGCCTTGCCGAGAGGCACAAGGGATTTAAACTGAGAGCGTATCTTCTCGGTAAGCAGCTCTTGTGCAAATTCTCCAAAAAAAAAACTATTTTTGAGAGAAACGCTTAAGCGGAGCTGCATGACCATGCGCACGGTCGCACAGTATGCTCCAGAGTCAGTCGGGGTTTAGGTTAGGCCGAAGCAACAGCGCAGACGCGCATACACTTAACAATTTGTTTTCTACTGTGTTGTAGGAATTAAGGAAGGGTTCTTTCTTTTTATTATTTATAGACAAGGATGCTTTCTTACTTAGAATAAATGACTATTGTCAGTCATGAAAACAGCAGCCTACCCATGGCTCATCATGTATAAGTCGTCCTGATTACAGGGCACCGATAACAGTGCACAAATTATCCCTGAACATATATATTTCTCTCGATTCTGGATTATAGGGATAAAGCAGGTTACTAAGCCAGGCTGAAGGTATGACATAGAAGGGGGGGGGGGCAGACGAACAAACAACAAAATATAAATAATGAACATAGGTGGCCAACCTATGTACACAACCAGGACATAATGCAAACAAAACAACAGGATGGAACCAGAAGGATATTTCTATGTCATACTTCAGCTAACTGTGTGGCTTTATAGCATTTGCTATGTACTACTTCAATCTGGTATTATACCCTTTTTATGCACCCTTTTACACTCCATTAGAGCCTCAATGTTTTCAGTGACCAGATACTATATCTCTCTTTTGCCAGCAAGGGGATGTGAATTGTGCTAAGTGCATGTTTTAGTGCCTCATTTTTGCTTTGGGCGGCTATATTCAAACATGCTTGGGGCACTCACGCTTTGCTCTAAACATGTTTGAATATAGCAAATTTAGTGAACTATGCTAATTTGCACAACTTGGCCTGCAGGGGGATGTGCATTGTGCGGAGTGCATGTTTTAGTGCTCTCATTTTTAGGGCTGCATTGGCAGAGCCTGCAGTCCTTTAATGAACAGAGTGAGGACTCTGCATTTTTTCCTTAATTAAAAAAAAATGGATTCTCTCCGCCCATCACAAACCCGCTCCTCTCTGGTGCCCATGCTCTTTTAATACAGCTTCTCCCCACCAAGCTCTAGAAACCCTCCCACTACCACCCACTGTGCACTGTACCACCCCCACCCCTCTGTTCCTATTCCTTTTATTCTGAGCATTGCACTCAGCCAGCCGTAGCCGCGCCTTACTCTACCACCCCCACCCCTCTGTTCCCATCCTAGAAGCCTCGGGACTTAGCAGGACCCTACTTGTCAGAGAATTGGGTGCAGGGTCTTTTGAAGCCAACTGCAAGTTACATACAGTCAGGCTATATATACTGTAAGAGAGCCTGCTTGGCACTGGGACCTCAGTGGCAGCCTCTGTCCTCACAGATTGTATCTCTCCCGCCTGGCTCGTGCTGCCTGACTGGCTTAGTTTCCTTTCAGAAGATAAGTTGACTTTTTGAAATCTGCCTGGCATGAGGCAATAGTAAACTGCACTGCTCAGAAAAATTGTGCATTTAAGGTTGTCCATGTAATAGGAGTTACAACAGTTCATCAGCATTTCACTACCCTTGATAAAGTTGTTTCGTATGTTCCCAAGTATTACACATTGCAACAGTTGCCGAAGGCTTAGACTTCACTGCCACAATTACAGCTGAATTAAACATAGTACTAGCGCAACTTTTATGAAACACTACATATGCAAGACTTTGTTTTCATACGACCCTAAATTTTTCATGTGTCCAAAAATAGAAGTTTTTGTGTTTCAAAGTATTATTGTTTTTCTTTTCTGTACTGAATGTAGCTGGTGCTCAGCTGGCCAAACAAAAGTGAAGTGTTTGCATTAATTTGAAAATTATTTTGCAATTTACTGCAAATTTATGTGGTATCAGTGTTTTCTTTTCTCAAACACACTAATGTATATATATATCTAATGCTATGCAATGAGTGACTGACCGTTACTGTAAACGGTCTATCTAGGTAAACGGAGCTGAAATAAACAAAAAAAGCTTGCAATATTTTGTGATGACTGTGTTTTTTGTGACTTTTCCATTGCTGCCAGTTTCAGTTATTGCAATATTTAATTAGTTTGAATTTACTGAGCTTGATTGGTGAAACACTGCCTGCGATGGGGTCAAATGAGCTACATTTTATTTACTGAAATGCCTTAGACAGTTTCTTGATAAGCAACGTGTTTTTTATTTTTAATTTTTTGACTTGGTAATTAATCTACAGCACTTGTTCCTCCTTGTCTCACTGTCAGATATCAGATGGTGCGTCAACCTTTCTGGTCTCAATTTTATTTGTGAAGAATGAGCCGTCCATAGTGTAAAATGATAGCAGTTTTGTATCAACACACATATGTTGTGGAATACAGGAGGAACTGGATACCTTCTTTTTACTTTAATGTAAGAAAAGTGTTAAATCAAACTTCAGCCTGTGAAAAGGTAACTCTTACAAGACTGGAAAAAGGGCAATTTAAGCTACATTTATTTATATAAGTTATGAATTAATTAAAATGTATAGATCAGAATTTCACTTAACAAATGTGCTGTTGCTTTAGTTGTGTACTAACAGACCCAGGTGAATGCTTTGTAATCTTTTTTCAACCCATTTAAACATAAGAGCCTGGTACAGTGCCGACACTAGGGGGCCTCAAGTAGGATTAGAGCCCAGTGTAATGCTGAGATTGGGGGCCTCAGTAGGATAAGGCAACAACTCTGCAGCAGACAAATTTTCTACTATCTGTCTGGTTTTTATCTAGCAGCAGAAAAATATCTCACCATGCTTGAGTGGGTTGCAAGTATGGAGGATGCTAGCAGCAGTAACAACTCAACCCCGCCCATCCTCCTTGTTTACCCACCCCTCTCCCCCCTTGTTCCTGAGATGCTGAAGCTCGGCCGCATCACTCCTCATTCAGCATCACAGACATGACAACACTGGTCCAGCCGTTCACATTGGAAAGAGGTAAGCTGTTGTTGTTGATACACATCCACTTCATCTCACAAATGGCAGATTTAAAATAATTTTTAAAAGAAGAAAAAAAAGTGACGCAGGCTGAACTGTCATTGCTGGCCCCTGGAGCAAGTGGGTTGCACTTAAGGTCCCGAGGTCAAAGGGAAACTGTAAGCTGTCTGTGTGTCCAGGTGTTTGGAAGAGGAGAAGCTGTATTTCTGACAACAACTGACTTGCAGTGTTGTAAACAGTACGCTTAAGGGGATTCTTCAATTATGCTTTCAGTGTGAGATTAAAGAAAGTTTAAAAGGTTGCAAAGCCGCTTTTCAGCTCTGTATCCCTCTGAGATGTGCCTCAGGTGTCTGGTCTGGGATGTGCTGCCACTGGTTTTTCTAAAGAATGGCAATATAACTACAATATGTTTTGTGACAGGGATATTTTGATGCCAGTTAACTGTGGTGGTTTAGCAGACATGCACTGTTGATGGTCAATCCTGTAGATCACTGTAATGTTAAGGAAGATCAGTGATGAAAAAGAACCGAACTTGATTGCTAAGAGGATGTTTGGTAAATCATCAGTATAAGTTGTGTGTATTGGTGTTAAGGGAGGATTTCTTTATGGTCACCATGGTTGTTTATTTAACTTTGAGGTTCACAATGCCTTTTATCTCTGCTTAGTTGCAGTAAATTAATTCAACTCGGAAGTGGCGAGGGAACATTTCATTACAGTACTTGGATATCAGTATAAGATGCAGTAGCAAGCTAAGTACCCAGACTTTCTAGGCATGTTGGCAGTTGATAATGTATTCGCTGGTTCTGCCAATAAATTAACAGCAGCGTCGTGTAAGTGTCCAGAGCTGATGATACTGGTATCTTCTGATTAGTAGAGTAGTAGGTTCTCTGTAGTCTCCACTCCAGTGTAGGATACAGACAATTTGGGGATACTATATGCAATATTAACATTTCTTTATTTTTTTCTGCATTGTAATTGTCATTGTTTTTGTCTGCTATACTTCTGTAGAGCAGCTCATATGGATGCCTTTTTTAATCTGCTGTAGTGATCTGCAAGGGAGGGAGAGTGAATGGATACGTAATTGTACGGTTTTATGTTTACATTTTATTTACCCAGGGTACCCTAACTAAGATGCAGCATCTTGTTCTCATTGGGGTCCTGCTTCTACTCATTTCCTCAAGACTAGGTGACTTGTTTAAGGTAACGTGGGGAGTGTTTGGCTCCAGCTGGGAATGAACCTGTGCTCTTTAGTTCCCGACTTGGTGTTTTAACCACTGTACTGCACTGCCTCAGTATCGTGATGGCAGTCATATCAAATTACTCTGACTTCAGTACTGTTGATCAGTACAGCGACATTTACTCACACACCAGTGCTTTGAAAAAGTGTGATGAAGTTACAGTCATGCCAATGCTGCTTCAAGCAATTTCAAACACTGAGGACCACCACATCACACAATGCTGAATATTCAGGAGACTTTTTACACCACTGTTGCATTTCCATGCTTTTGTGGTTTTGTGCTTCTACCCAAAGGGATGCCTAACTGTGTTTTTTCCCCCCTGCAATTCATTTCCACAGTTAAAAAAGTTATTATAGGGGTGTGATAGCACACATTCTGTGAGTCATTCTAGATGAGGGGCTGACATTTGACACTCAAGTGTTGGCAGTAGTCCAGAATGGCTTTTACCATCTCAGGAACATCAGTTGAATTAGATCCCTTATCCCTCTGGATGACTTTCCCGCACTGGTGCATGCTCTTGTGACCTCATGGTTGGATTACTGCAATGCTGTATACCTTGGGGTCAGTGGAGGTATGCTGTGGAACTTTCAGCTGGTGCAGAACATAACTGCTAGGTTGTTAACTGGCCTTCTGAGGCCCAGTAATGTTTCCCAGGACTATGCGGTATATCTCCTACAAAGTTGGGTTACTAAGTTATAAAGTTCTATACAGGTTGGGCCCAGGTTACTTAAGTGATCTCCTGCACCGTTAGATGCCCATGTGCCCCCTTTGCTGTGGAGGTATGCTGTGGCACCTTCATCTGGTGCAGAACACAGCTGCTAGGTTATTGATTGGCCTTCTGAGGCCCAGTAATTGTGTTGTTTCTCCATACCTCCATAACAATTCCACACAACTTCACTAACTTCATTATGCAGCCCTGGTGGATCTGACCAGATTTTGTTGGTTTGGGGGCTATAGTCAAACATGCTTGGGGCACTCACACTTTGCTCCAAACATGTTTGAGTACAGCAAATTTAGTGAACTGAGCTAATTTGCACTAAGAAAAGGGACTTTGCAAGGGGCAGCCTGATACCTTATAATATATGGCCATTACTCTGTGAAGTTCTGGTTTCCAGTTCTAGGTTTGTGTGCCTATTTCTGTTTCAAGCTTTTAGCCACTGACTGAAATGCTTTTAGCCACTGACTGCCATGCCAACAACCTGGATTCAAGAATGGACCCGAGTCACTTGGGACTAGCCTGGGAGGGAGAATGCACATGATCTGTAGGAATGGGTAGGGATTGCCTGCACTAAGGAGTGATGCTCAGAAGCTCTGCATGAACACAGTGGGTGATCATGGCACTCATCCCTGTTGTATACTGTGTGCTGGTGAGGTGAGGGACTGCCTGCATGGGGGAGTGATGCTCAGAAGCACTGCTAGAACACAGTTGGGTGACATAGCACCCATAAGGGCTATGTACTGCATGCTGATGAAAAGTGAGGGACTTCTTGCCAAGTGGAATGATACTCAGAAGGACTGCATGAATACAGTGAGTCAAGATGCCACTCATCATGGTTTTGTACTACATGCTGGTGAAAGGTAAGGGACTGCCTGCACTGTGGAGGGATGATCAGAAGCACTGCATGAATACAGTGGAGTGACATGGCACCCATTACTGTGGTGTACTGCATGCTAGTGAAAGGTGAGGGACTGCCTGCACAAGGGAGCAATGCTTATAAACACAACATGAATATAGTGGGGTTACATGGCACCCATCACGGTGGTGCACTGCATGCTGGTGAAAGGTGAGAGACTGCCTGCATGGAGGAGTGATGCTCAGAAGCACTGCATGGACACAGTGGGGTGACATGGCACCCATTCCAGTGATGTACTGTGTGTTGGGGAAATGCCAGGGACTGCCTGCACTGTGGAGTGATGCTCAGAAGCACAGCTTGAACACAGTGGGGCAACATGACACCAATCATGGTAGTGTACTGTGTGTTGGTGAAACGTGATGGAGTGCCCCGCTCTGTGGAGTGTTGCTCAGAAGCACTGCATGAACACAGTGAGGTGACATGGCACCCATTACTGTGGTGTACTGCATGCTGGTGAAAGATAAGGGACTGCCTGCAGTGTGGAGTGATGCTGAGAAGAACTGCATGTACACAGTGGGGTGACATGGCACCCATCATGGTGGTGTACTGCATGCTGGTAAAAGGTGAGGTACTGCCTGCATAGGAGAGTGATGTTCATAAGCACTGCATGGACACAGAGGGATGACTTGCCACCCATCATGGTGATGTACTACATTCTGGTGAAAGGTGAGCAGCTGCCTGCATGGAGGAACAATGCTCAGAAGCACTGGATGAACACAATGTCGACATGGCATCCATTACAATGGCGCACAGCATGCTGGTTAAAGGTGAGAGACTGCCTGCACTGTGGAGTGATGCTCAGAAGCACTGCATGGACACAGTGCTGCAACATCACACCCATCCCTGTTGCATACTGCATGCTGGTGAAAGGTAAGGGACTGCCTCCACTAGGGAGTGATGCTCAGAAGCACTACATGAACACAGTAGGGCTATATGGCACATGTCCCAGTTGTGCAACACTTGCTGGTAAAAGGTGAGGGACTGCCTGCACAGGGGAGCAATGCTCAGAAGCACAGCACGAACACAATGGGGTGACATGGCACCCATAACAGCTGTGTGCTGCATGCTGGTGAAAGGTAAGGGACTACCTACACTGAAAAGTGATGCTAAGAAGCACTGCATGGACACAGTGGGGTGACATGGCATCCATCATGGTGGAGTACTGCATGCTGGTGAAAGGTGTAGGACTGCCTGCACAGGAGAGTGATATTCAGAAGCACTGTATGAATCCAGAGAGCTGACATGACACCCATCGAGGTTGTGTACTGCTTGCTGGTGAAAGCTGATGGACTGTCTGTGATCATTTAACTGCTATATGATAAATAACACATAAACTGCCTTATATGGCATTTATTTACTTATTCATATAACCCTAACTTTTATTGTATTTAAGATATGCACTTTGACACACTAACATACATGCACTGCTTCATGTTCTAAACAGTACACAGGTAGCATTATAGTCATTTGTAAACTGACTAGGAAAAGGTTAATGTACCAGGAAAGGGTTAACAGAGTGCCACTCAGCTGCAAACACACACATACAAACGCACACACACACACACACACACACACACACACACACACACACACACACACATTCCTCTCCATGCCAGCAGAATGTAGAGCCTTTTGTTTCCACTTGCATGCAACACCCCATATTAGCCTTCTTTGTTGCATTAACTTTCACCAATTAATTTCAAAAATATAAACAGTGACCAGAATGACCAATATAAAAAAAAACTCATTAAGTGATTTTCATAAGTTAGTTTGTTATTTGCTGCTGTCCATTTTTTTAATTCTTGCAGACCCCAGCTTCTGAAATGTGAACCTCCTTCCTCAATCTCAGTTACAGTTTATGGCTGGGAAAGGCTAAGCTGACATGTTTATGATTAATCTTTCCTAAGGAGACTACAAGGAATGATTGCACAAAACCTGCAATCGTATCCAGTCCATTCAGAATCTGGAGGGCTCTCTTTTTCTACTGTAATAGCAAGACATCTGCAGGGCTTCACCCATTGCAGATGTTAAAACTCATGTTATGATTGCTTACACTCTGTAAAGCTTGCTAATGCAGTTGATTGTTTGATTTATATTCCTTTTTTCCTTTTAAAAGTGAAAAATAGACTGCCCACCATACTGATGTTACCACACAAAAATGTGTTTGTTTACATTCCTTGATCAACTGTTAATGTAACTTTTCTGGACTTTGGAACACCCCCACACAGTCTAGCAACACATGATGCAGTGAAAGGAGAGGAGACGAACACGTCATGAGGGGCTGCACTATTTGGAGGTGTTCCTAATGTTCAGGAAACATGCTGTAAGAGCTGAGCAGGGATTTGAAACAAAGCAAGGTTTGGTATAATTACACTATTGCCATAAATTTCAGTTCTGCTAAGAAAAGAAGCAGATAAAACAACCAGCAATACCAATACATTTTAGAGAAGGTATGCAATCATAAAATGTGGGGTTTCAGCTAGAAATAGAAATACTGTGATGTAAAAAGGGTTGACAGTACCCCTTTGAGGTCTGTTTAGTATGCTTAAGTTTTTTACCCAGACTGTAGTTTCCATTGTGTACAGCATGGTGCTTTGTGCCTTTTATTCTTGTGCCTCATGGGAGTCCCTCTCTAGCCTCCTCCCAAGCATTGGAGCACTTGCTGTGTCTTTGCCCCAGAGTGCTTCATGCATCTTTGCTCATGATGTCTCCTTTTTCAGCCCCTTGGTGTGCTGGGTTATGTTTAGCACCTTGTGCTCTTAACAAAGAGCCTCTCTGTCCATGGTGTGGTGGTGCACACCATTTTTGTCAGTTCAAGTCTTTCTTGTCTCCTCACAGCCACTGGAGTACATTGCATGACTTGCCCTTGATGTTTGCTTGTATAGAGTGTGTGGGGGTGCATGCACACTTCACTGCCATGCATGTAGGGTACTGATGTCCTTTTCTTGCTTCCTGCCAGCCACTATGGCTCATAGTTCTGAGCTCCACAGAGCTGCAGCTCAAAGCAAGCACATCACAACTAAATAAAGTTCAGTGCACAATTTTCTCTTTTCTGCAGTTTCAGGTCCATTTGTTTAGAGCAAGGGGGCATGTGCATGTGATTTGGTATGCATATGGGTGTGGTGCATGACATCAGCATGCACATTCTCTCTATTGGCTCATGGTGTATCAACACTATGGTGGCTTACCACCATGGAAGAGTTAAGGAGGGTACCATCAAGCAGTTGGAAATCTAAGGGGGCCTACCTGGATAGATGCAAGTTGGTGTAAGGTAATTTGTTTTCCTGTTTTCTGCTGGATGTGGTTCTGGTTATTTACATTAATGGGTACTAGTTAAGTGGTTCTTCCCATAGGGACTGGGTCCTCTGTGGTGCAGCAGGGCGGGAGAGTCCTTGTTAGGTCAGCATATATGTTTTCTTGTTACATGAAAAAATTTATTTGTGACACAATTGGTCATTGCAGACCAATAGATGTGAGTAAGACCTAGTCTATTAGATAAAGTAGTGCACTACTTATTTTGATTTCCCCCAGTTGAATCTCCAGCTTGGGAGGAAGAAGTGATAAGACCTATTATTGGCTAAATCCTAATACAGGACCATGAGACCTTTTCTTAGGGGGTTTAGCTGTCCAAACCATACATTTATCTAATTCAGTCTCTCCCAGCCTAATCCCTGGTCTGCAGAGAGCGTGTATCTGTGGTAGTGGTTAACCTGACTTTCATTTGTTAACCCTTTCTCATAGACAGGATGCTATATTTTAATGTTCCAAGGTCTGGCCTGCAAACACACCTAAACTCTAGACGAGTCCCTTGGGTAGAGTGGGGGGCCATTACAGGCATCCAGGTGCACAAGAGCAAAGTCAGCAGGCTCCTTGAATTGTAGGTGACCCCTGTTTCTGACAACATGGCAGGTCTAGAGGAGAATGGAGGGAGTTTGAGGAGAATCCTGACTTGGTGGAGCAAGATCAATCAAATGAAGAGTGTCCCTCTGAGGGAGAGGGAAGGGGACAGAACCACAAGATGAATGTTCATACTCCCCCCACACTTCATTTGACTTCACCAGAATGTTGCAGTTAAAAGTGGTTTAGGATATCAAGGTGCTAATGAGAGCCCATTTTGTCCATGTCAGTCTGTTACATAAAGGGTTTGCCGTGCTCCATATCACTGGGTTTAATATGGATCAGGGATTTGTTGAGATGGACAAGAAAGATTTGCTTCCCAAACCCAGGGCTCTATGTTTTCCTTCAACAGGAAATTTTCATAGGATTGGAACTTGTAATTCATCCTGTCTCAGACGAGACCATTACTGGAATCCCACTTAGGCAACTTCAGCCCACAAAATTTGGATGAGGTAAATACCCTGAAGATCGTGCCTTGACCCTACAGATTGCATTACAGGGCTGAGGCTATGGCACTGAGAACTGGATCATGCCAGCATAAGACTACTAGATCTAGCTGGGGTTTTCCTTTTCAACATAGAATTGAATGGGATCATGCAGGACATCCAGGACAAGAGAAAAGCTGTCATTTTTGTAAGCAGCAGCAGAAGTCCAGCACAATGACAGAAGAGAGTGGAGTTTGACCTCTCCAATGTAGTTGAGGATCATATGTGCCTTTCTCAGGAATCTGGCAACCTGAGAAGCAGAGGGTTTTATCTGGGATTCTTCGGGTAATAGTAAATGAGATGTCTTGTCACTGGCAATGAAGGTAAGGGCAGGAAAGGTGGATCTTGCCCATGTTGGTGCACAGTCATTTTTAGACCCTTCACTACTGGAAGACCTCATAATTTTACCAGCATTGTGACTGGAAGAGCATTGGTGACCCTCAGGTTTCTTTGGGTTCCTATCCAATTCTGATTTGCCAGCTGGTTAAACACACTGGCTTGACAGAGTCCCTGTGGTCTGTTCTGGCCAGTTGTCACTGTGACCATCTTTTGGACAGTCCAGCAATGGATACCTTTGACATCTGTTGATGTTGTGTTAAGATAGCCACCACAGAGACACTGGAGTCTTGTGTTCAGGAATGACCCATGTCAAAGTAAAGACCTTCTGTCGGTTTAGCAACTGGTGAGGGTGTACTCAGAATTCCTGATTGTATTAGGGGCAGGTTTGGTCCCTTACCTAGACTATTGGCTTATCAGGGCTTTCACAGTGCAGTGTTGCCAGTGTGAAGGTCTCTGAGGGCTTGGTTATGTATGTGTGGATTGTCCACAAGGAGAAACCCTCCTGGCACTGTTGCAGAACTGAAACCCTGGGAGTGAGGTTTCAGACAGTCACAAAATATATCCCACTGCCCCAGATAAAACTTCCGTAGCTGAAAGAGTCAGTGCATGAAGCCTCAGATTGGTGTCTGTACTCTCAGTGGCTCCATGTGTTTGGGTCTGCTGATGGCAGTAATAGCACTGGGTTCATGGGTCTGTTCCCACAAGAGGCTACTATGAAATAGGCTAGTTTGGCACAGCTTGCAGTGGCTGCGGTGTTCCAGGCACCAGTTTCACTGTCAGTCCCATGTTACACGTGTGTGCACTATTGGAGAAACCCAGGAATCTTGATGGGGATTCTTCATTTTTAGCTCCTCTGGAGATGATGATGATTGCCATTGCCAGCCTGCCTGACTGGGGACCAAGTTAAAGTTCAGGGGGTTTGGAGCTCATGGGAGCAGCACCTCCATATAAACATGTTGGAAATGAGAGCTCTGTATCTCGCTCTACTTCACTTTAGAGCCAGATCCAATACAGGGCAGTGAAGGTAAGGTCAGACAATGTCATCACCATGGCATACATAAGCAAGTAAGGGGGAACCCAAAGCCAAAGTATACTGGTAGAAGTGACCAAAGTTCTGCAGTGGACAGACACCAACCTTCTAGCTCTCTCTGTAGTCCACCTAGCAGGGGAGATGAAGGTGCAGGGCAATCAGCTGAGTTGAGAAAAAGTTAATTCAGAAGAACTGGCCCTGAACTTGGAGGTGTTTGATCTTATGTGCAGAAGGTTCTGTTTACCTCAGATAAACTTTCTTGCTTCAAAGACAAATGCTCAGATACTGAGGTTCTTCAGTTGGTATGTGGTGCCCTCAGGCAGATGCAGTGGATGCATTGTCCCAGCAATGGGACCTTCAAGGAGCTTACTTGTTTTCCTCCACTTGTGAGTTTCCAAGGTAGTACAAAATGAAGGTAGCCTAGAGCAAGATTTCTTCTGATAGCTCAGGAGTGGCCCAGAAGGCACTGATCCTCAGACCTAGTGAACCCAACCCAGCAGTCTCCATTTCATCTCCTGCTTTGCTGGGATCTTCTTTGCTAAGGTCCCATTCTGTATTCAAACCCCGAAGTGATGCAATTGCCAGCCTGCTTCTTGAATGGAGGAGACTCCTAAAACAGGGATTCTCAAGACAGTGGTAGATACCCTAATGGCCTCCAGGAATGTCTCCAGATCAGCACAAACATGCTATAATTCCTTTCTGGCTGAGCCAGAGAGAGGTTTAGACTGTTCAAGGTTATGGTACCACAGATTCTGGATGTTTTATAAGCGGGTAGACAAGGGCTTAGCACTGAGTACCCTCTGGGGCAGTGGTCTGCTCTGGTGGAAGCACTGAGAACACCTGTGGATCGTTCCGTGAGACCAACTTGGATGTGAGCTGTAGTTGTCTGACTTTTCAGACACCAGTGCCACCATGGGATCTAAATTTTGTATTGCTTGTCCCATGTAGGACATCTTTCGAACCACTTTCATTAGTGTCTCTGGACAGTTTGTCCTACAATGTGTGTTATTTGATTGCAATCTGTTTCACAAGAAGGATTGGTGAATTTCAGGTGCTGTCCCATAAGGAACCTCACGTTATAATTCATAAAAAGAAGGTTCAGTCTGGTGTTCCTATAATTCGCACAGATTTCCATGTAACTCAGGTTTGCCTGTCATCTTTTTGTTCTAAGCCAATGAAAAGAAAAATAATTTTTCAAACTGAATATGTGCAGGGCAGGTAAACATTTTCTAAAGAGGACAGAGGTCGCTATAAAATTTGAAAGATTTTGTTCATTCTGTTTGGAGGAAAAGTGAAGTCAGAGGGTTCTAAGGACACCTTAGCCAGGTGGGTACTGGCTTTTGCCAAGGCATTCAGTATGTGTCTTAGAGAAGAAAGTGCCAACTCTGATCAAGGTTCAATCAACTGGGGCTTTTGGTATATCCTAGGCAGAGAGAAGGAGCCCTGTTATGAAACTGTGTAGAATGGGACAGGGTCTCTGTTTCACACATTCAATAAGCCCTGCAGAGTAAATATCAAGAACTATGCTGATGTGATCTTTGTGTGCAGACTTTTACAGACAGTGGTTACTAGATGAACATGTACTCCTGGAGGAGAGGAGGGACAGTGGGGAGGATATGATCAAGGTCTTAAAATATCTAAGGGGATTAAACAGGGTCAGCCTAAACAGGGTGTTCCAGCTGAGGGTGGAAGTGGCCACCAGGGGGCATTTCATGAGGCTAGTTGGTGGAAGGCTCAGGGGGGAGACTTGGAGACACTACTTTACCGAGAGGGTGGTGGAACCATGGAATACATTGCCTGCAGAACTGGTGGCTGCTGAAACAGTAGAGGGATTCAAGAGGGTCTGGGACAGGTATAAGGGTAAGGTAAGGATGAAAAATGCCAGATCTGGAGATGTAATCCTGACTGGGGATGGGGTCGGGGGTTTACTGGGAGGTGGGGGGCAGCAATGGTGTCTTGGTAGGGTGTTGATTTTCAGCAGACTTGATAGACCTTTGGGCCTACTCAGCTTACATTTTAGTATGTTAGTATTTTACTTAGCCTGAATGGGTTACAGTATATGGGGCAATATCCTCCCCTCCTGTTTTGGAATGGGTACTGCTTATTAGACCCCATATGTATTAACTCCCCATTGGCAATGTGGAATCAAACAGAAAGGAGAAATTTGTTTATACTTACTGTAAGTTCCTATGCTTGTGTGCTCCATTGTTGTCAATGAGATCTCTCACAGGAGTCTCTGGCTCCTATTGTAGAATACTATCAAATATATCTAAAGTATTTGGATTTTAGCCAAGACAATGCATTAGTGATTACAGTTGACTATCAAAAATTATCTGCTTGCCATGGATATCTCTATATTTTATGGGATTTTGAAGACCACACCAAGTGAAAGTATCTAGCACTCAGACTGTGGTTTTTCATGGCTCTAGAGAGCAGTGGGAAACTGAACTGAGTACCCCATCTCCCCACCTGAATTGAGTACTGTGTGGACACAGGCACATCATGCCAACAGAGAGCTCTGGGCTAGTACCCTCCTGTTTAAGGTTCTGCTCAGAGCCTACAGTACCACACAAGCTCTCTGCTGTATGGGACTTATGTCACACAGTGACTGTTGGAGGTGTATCTACTCCCAGGCCACACTCACACACATCCTGTGGGCATGCATAATCATTGATTCATATTGGGAACAGGTGTGCATGAGATGTTGCAATGCCCCACTACCCAAGTTGAGGGATCTCAAGCTAGCACTCCTAGGCATTCTCACCCCAGACTCACCCCTAACTGTAGAGTGAATAGTGCCTTCTCAGCAGCCAGACACCTTATTCTTCTCAAATGGTGAGACCCAGACCTCCTTCACACAGGGAATGGGAAAACCAGCTTCACATAAACAGCAAAATTCAAAGACTAACACATACTGCCCAAAATAAAATAAAAAATATTCGGCTATCGGGGGCATACGTCCAATTCTACCCACTCCATTAAGATCCACACAGTTGACTTGCTGTTATAGATAACCCATGCCTTTGGGTTCCTCAGTTCACTGAGTTCAAACCTGATGTGTGCCTTCCATGCACTTAGTATGCTAGCTTCCATGAACTGACAAACCCACTAGGGATCTTTCCTATGGCCCGTTGGCTACATATGAAGTATATGTAACCATCTACCCTTGAATAGATACAACTATTACTACTGCATTCTTTTCTTGTCCCCTACTCCTCTCCACCAGGCGAGGTTCACATGGACACTCTAGTGAATGACCCATCTCCCCCAGGTTATAATAATGTTATTTTGGAGAGTAGCAGGCCTATGATAATGTCTCCTTTGCTTCTTACCCTTGCCTTTTATTAATATGATTATTACTATTATGTAATGGGTTACAGGCAGGGTAGAAGAGCTTGTGGCAGGCCATCCTTCCTATCCAGTTACTAGCAGTAGAATTTATTTATAGGTGGTGCATTTCACCAGAGATTCAGGTCACCATTACAAACATAGAACAGTAGGATCACTAAAAATACAGCAAATCAGGATGATAAATACATCACATCATAATACAGTCCAATACAGGTGCATGAAATTAGCAAATTCTGAATTTGTGGAATTTTCATGAAGTTCTGCAAATTTACATGAAGTTTCGCAAAGCTTTGGGGAATTTTCCAAAAGTCTTTAATTGGCCATACCTTGGTCCCTGTTAAAGCTAGTGATCTGTGATTTGACCTACATATTGTCTGGTAGAGTCACTAAAAGCTTGCCAAGTTGCATGACATTTGGATGAAGAGTGGGGAAGTTATAGGGGCTCAAAGTCTAGCAATGTGGTATGTGATTTCTGAAAATATTTCTTTGCTTACAACTTAGCCACCTTTGGAGCTGGATAACTGAAAACTTGGACGCATGCTTTCTTGGAATATTCATAGAAATTGCTAAATAGAGACTATAAGGTTTAGTTATATGACCTGCCTCCTAACATGACTTCCAAGGGATCACTTCTGAACCCGGGTCATCAGCACGGCAGCATGATGTTCTGATGCTGGATCATGGTGGTTGCAATAAAGCCTAATAATTAGGGTCAACGAACCTAACAACATTGGTTATATTCTCTTCTCCAGCTCTAAACACAGATGGGCTTGAAATTCAGCAGTTTATAATTACGAAATGTAATTTAATGCAGAAGTGTATAACTCAGTCATCATTAAAGGTAGAACTGTGAAACTTGGCACACATATGTATGGATATGAGTAACATCACCTCACAAAATTTATTGCAATTTGCAGAAATGCTTTTAGTTTATATAGTTGTTAACTCTAATTTTAACATTTCTGAATATTTGTAGCTTATACTGTAACTCAGTGATTAGGTTAGAGATCTAAGACTTGGGACATTTCTATACAAGCTCTGATACAGCAAATATACCAATTTGGGAGCAAGTTGAAGAAATACTTTTTAAATGAGATAGAAATAACCAAAATTACAATTCTGGCAACATTTTGCAAAAATTCAGCAAAATTGCATGGAAGCGAAATAAGCATTTTGCCAGAATTCCACTTGAAGAAGAAAATTTCACCCATACCTACAGTCCAATAGCATAAAACCCTTCCTAATTAATTCAATAAATAAGAGCAGACTGGGGTTTGTGGTGAGACAGGGAAAATCAGTCTGCACACTCCTGTACAAACAAATGGATTTTCAGACCTCTCTTAATGGCCTCCACCAAGGAGGTCTCCTCTCGGTGCTCTCTGGAGAGAGTTCCAAAGGATCTGGCCTGTATCTTCAAGCCCCCCCCCTCCACACTTTGTAACCTTGTCTTGGGAACTACCAGGAGGCCTCCTCAGTGGAGTGGAGAGGGCACAAGAGTACATAAGGAGTCAAGAGATAAATCAGTTGACAAAGAAACATAGAAACATAGATTTTGATGGCAGATAAGGACGCTTGGCCCACCTAGTCTGCCCAATTCCCTACCCATTGAATAGCTGCAGATCCTAGTTAACCAACAGCCTACTTCTTCGTACCCCCCACCAGAATTGCTTTATGTCTGTGCCATGCATTCTTGAATTCCCCCACTGTTTTTGACCCCATGACCTCCTCAGGAAGGCTGTTCCATATGTCCACCACCCTCTCTGTGAAAAAAATACTTCCTCACATTGCCCCTGAGCCATCCCCCCTCTATCTTCAAAGTGTGCCCCCTTGTTCTTGCACATGTCTTTTTCAGCCCCTGTCCTTGACTTCAGGGCTCAGGCCCTAACCCTAAAATTATCTCCTGATCCCTCTAGGGGTCCCATCTACCTGACTACAGCATACATACCTCCAAAGAATCAAGCACAAGCACTAGGCCCACTAATCTATTATCTTACCTCCCTACCCCACTCCTCCGACCAAATCCTTGTGGGGGACTTGAACATCAATTGGCTTAGCCCTTCATCCACTTCCTCCATGACACCTTTATGGCCATCACTCTAGCAACTAGTCTCCCAACCCACTAGAGTGAATCCTAGAATGGGTTCTAGCACACTCCCTGGATGTAAGTCCTCACAAACCGCCCTAACCGCATCCGCAATATCCAAATCCTCCCGGACTGCCTTAGCAACCACTTCCCAGTTCTCTTCTATTGGTCAACCTCCCTGCCCAAACCCACAGCACAAACTACCCTTCAGCGACGTCTTAGACCTGGTGGGCTGAAAGGCCTTAAGCAACTCCTAGCCCTCATAGACTAGTCCCCTATACTAAATGCCTCGGATATTGACACGGCCCTTACCTTCTTTACTCACACCTTCAACTCTGCTTGCGACATTTTTGCACCCATTACTGCACGCCGGTCCAAAGTAAGGCATGCCACATGGATTACCCCCACCCTGCGCCAACTTCTTAAGCACAGGGACAATCTATGGCATATTGCCACAGAAGCAGACCAGCTGACAGGCTGACCTATGCTGCTGCCGGAACAAATGTACATGGAGCTACTCACAAAGCAAAGGATGAGCACTATCAAGCCTCCCTCACTTCCTCATGCGGAGAATGTTAGGACTTTCTGGGACAACATTAAGCAGCTAGCAGATAGTGGCACTTCCCCCCCACCTTCGCTTATCAGCATTAATGGTTCGGTCTCCTCAGACCCTGTCCTTATTGCCAACCACCTCAACAATTCTTTCACAGACCTTAGCCCGGTGCTCCACAGTATTCTTCACTCCCCTCCCTCCAGATCTGTCCCTATTCTCCCACCCCTTGTTCTACTTGCACCGAGTCACTGCCCAGGAAGTCAGACCTTACTTACTCAAGCCTTAAAGAATAACACAATTGGCAATGACTCCTTGATCCCATCTTCTCCGTCAGGTTCTGGATCTGGTTCTCTCACCAATCACCAGCCTCTTTAACAAATCCCTCTGCCTAGGGCAATTCCCCTCTGCCTGGAAGATAGTCTATCACCCCAATACACAAGGGTGGTGATAGGACCCTCCCTAGCAATTATCAACCTATCTCAATCCTCTCTCCTCTCTCTAAGGCCTTAGAAAAAATTGTGGCCACCCAAATCTCTGAATACCTCAATAAATATAGCATCCTCTGCCCAGAACAACATGGTTTCAGAGCAGGCCACAGCACCAATACTGCCCTCCTGGAGTTCTCTAACTTTCTTCACACCTCACTGGACTCTGGCTCCCTAGCAGGTGCAGTGTTCATTGACTTATCAAAAGCCTTTGATACTGTCTCCCACCCCCTCCTGCTAGCTACCCTTAGTCACTTAGGCTTTTGACACTGGGCTGTTCCTGGTGCTCCAGCTACTTGTCGCCCACTCATAATGTGTGAAAATCAACGGGAAACTTTCCAGCACCTGCCCTATCCACTCCGGAGTCCCTCAGGGCTCTATCCTTGGGCCCTTGTTCTTTTCCCTTTTCCTCAACTCCCTGCTCAGTGTATGCACTGGAAAAATCCTTCTTTACGCAGATGATGCTGTACTCCTTGCCTCTGACTGTAATCCCATCTCACTTCAGGATTCTGTGCAGGAATCCTACAATGATGCAGAAGCCTGGTTTACTGAGCACAGGCTCATAATTAATCTAAAGAAAACCAAAACCATGCTCTTTGCCCACCCCCAAAATAAATCCAGTAACTATCCTCTTGCAGTCCACTCCACTCTAAACTCCCTATTGAGCTAGTTCACTCTTATAAATACCTAGGTATAACCTTTGACCCTGCCCTCTCTTTTCATACCCACATCTCTGCCCTTGCCTCAGCATCTAACTCTCGGCTGGGTATCCTCTATCGTCACAAAAACTGCCTCCCCACGGATGCCCTCTGACTTGCAGTCACATCCGCTGTTCTATCTCTGGTAGACTATGGCTCACCTGTGTATGTTGCAGCAGACCAAGACTGCCCTTTGAACAAGATCCGCCTCACCTTAAACAAAGCCTGCAGACTC
Organism: Neoceratodus forsteri; assembly: GCA_016271365.2. Taxonomy (NCBI): domain Eukaryota; kingdom Metazoa; phylum Chordata; order Ceratodontiformes; family Ceratodontidae; genus Neoceratodus; species Neoceratodus forsteri. The sequence goes on along the minus strand of CM028135.1, from coordinate 845,285,213 downwards.
ATAACTGGGGCTCCTAGTTCAACCCACACTGCCATCTTACACCATGGCTAATCTACTCCCAACCTAGATGAGCGCCCCAAATACCAAACCTGCCTCCTAACAAAAAATCTCTCCTGGCTATCCCCACTGGGTCTGTCAACCACTATCCACTGCTAACCCTACAGTGCATACCTGCATATCCTGCAAAACTGCACTGGTTATACCAAGCAGAGAACTCAAGAAGGTCAAGGCTTACCCCTCAGAGCCCCTTGTTGGTATAATGCCCTTCTGCTGGAGTCACTGATGCCACCTGTTATCGCATTTCAAAACTAGTCTTAGAAATTACCTGCTCTCAACACGCAGCTGTACCTGCCTCTAAGCCTACTCCTATTCTCCCAGACAAGGCTCACTGAGCTGCTCTCTGACCTTCTGTCCAGCTACCTTTACTTGCTACTATCTTCCCACACCCGCTTCTGATACTCTCCCACCCAGCCTTACCTTTATTCTTCCCACTGAATCAATCTCCATGTAACTACTGTATATTGTCTACTCTGTAAAGTGCACATGTAAGCCTGTTTGTATACTGTGTTTGACAAATGCCTGCATTTTCTGGCTGCTTCCTAATTGTTCTCAGATGTTTTGTCTGCTTGGTTGTTTGTTTTCCTGCACTGTTTTGTCCTCACTGTGACAAGGTACCTTTGTAAATGAGCCTCTGGCTCAAAGGTTGTTAAACTGATGTTCCAATAAATAAATAAATAAAATAAATGAAAGATGCTACCCTCTTGGACTTTGTTTTTTCCCTTGCGGTATTTGAACGCTTCTATCATGTCCCACCTCTCCCTTCTTTTCTCGAGGGTATACATATTAAGCTCCTTTAGTCTCTCTTTGTATGTCTTCTGTTGCAGACTCTGCACCATTCTAGTTGCCCTCATGTGAACTGCCTCCATCCTGTCTATGTCCTTGTGGAGATGGGATCTCCAGAATTGCATGCAGCACTTCAGAAGGGCTCTCACCAACTGTATGTACAGAGGTATAACAACTTTCTGTTTTCTACTGGTGATGCTTCTCCATATACTTCTCAGTATCCTCCCAGCCTTCCTTACTGCCTTCTCACATTGCTTACTTACCTTTAGGTCATCTGATATGACTACCCTGAGGTCACTTTCCATTTTTATTGTTGTTAATACCCCCCCCCCCATTGTGTACTCTTCCCTGGGTTTTGTTTCCCAGGTGCATTACTTTCACTTCTTTGCACTGAATCTAAGCTGCCATACTTTGACCTTTCCTCCAACCTTGCCAAGTCCCTTCTCATTCTTTCCACCCCCTTTGTGTATCAGCCCTGTTGCAAATGCTTGTGTCATAACCCTGGCGGTGCCCATTCAGGGGTTTTGTAAGTAAGAAAGCCTACTTTAAAGGAGATGCACAACATAACCAGCAGCCAGTGCAGAGCACACAGTGCTGGGTAGGCATGACACAATCTTGGAAGGCCAGTCAGCAACCTAGCAGCTGTGTTCTTCACCAGCTACAAGTGCCACAGTGCACCTCCATTGCCCCAGAGGTACAGACCATTGAGGTAATCAAACATGGAAGTCATGAATATGTGGACCAGTGTGGACAAGATTTGTATCTGTGTACAGATGCAAACCTTCCCATATGTGCTGTAATGGATAGGAACAGTTAAAAGATATCACTGTACAAGTCATTGCTCCAGGACACTTATACCTTTCAGGACAATTTTTAATGTCATATGGTCTTAATCTGTACTATTATTAACTGTTATACTACTTGAAATTAGTGATCGTATAATGTTTTTACTGACCTTTAACAGATGGAATATCAGCATATGCATTACTGGAATATGATGAGATAGGTAGAAAACTGACTATATAGGAGGCAGCAGCAGGCTGTGGTGAACAGAGTTAAATCAAAGGAGATAGCGGTCACAGTAAATTACCCAGTTGTCTGTCCTGGACCTGACCATTTTTAACCTGTTCATCAGTGACATCGGAGAAGGGATCCAGGGTAGGATAAGCCTCTTTGCAGATGACATGGAACTCTGCAGAAGGGTGAGTGCCAAAGGGAATTAGAGAATTTCTGGGTGACCTGCAAAGGTTAGAGAAGTGGTAAACTGTTTGGCAGCTGGAAATTCATTGACAAAAGGTGCAAGGTAGTTTATCTAGGAAAAAGAACCCAAGGACAGAATACTGGACGGAGGGATTAAACTTAGCACCACAGCTGGAGAAATGGGACCCAGGAGTCATCATCATCAGTGACACCCATACACAAGGCTAAGTAATGCAACAAAGTTTGTATAAGGGAAAACAAGATATTGGGGTGTATTGGCAGGGATATTTATAGTAGAAAGAGATAAGTGATACTCCTGCTTTATAGATCCTTGATGAGTCCATCTGGAGTACTGTGCCATGCATTCTGAGTCCTCACTTAGAAAAGACAAGGATAGGCTAGAGGTGGATCTGCATAGGATGATTAAAATGATACAGTGCCAGCAGGGGAGTCCTGCAGGAACACCTTAGGGCCTTGCACATATACTCACTGAGACCAGAAGGGGGTCAATGACAGAAACCTTTACATTCCTGAAAGGAATAAACAAAGTGAACTATGAGGATTGTTTAGCATGAACAACAGTTCAGCAACCAGAGGGCATGACTGGAAGCTTACAGGAGGAAGGTTCAGAAGGGATATAAGAAAGTATTATTTTACTGAAAGGGTAGTGGAACCATGGAACAGCTTGCCAAGTGGTATGAACTAAAATTGTGGAGGGCTCCAAATGGTCTTGGGACAGAGCAAAATGAATAGTGCTCACTTATAGAAACAAAACTGGGGAAAGGAATAGGAAAACTGATGGAGAAGGTTAGAATCCTGGATTGAAACTATCTTGTAGGTTATACAGTATAGGGCCCAATGGGCAGACTTGATGGACCTTTGGTCTTTTCTGCCATCTGTCTGTCATTCAATGTTTAAATCCATTATCTGATTATTACATGTGTGGTAATTGTTTATTAATGTGACATATGCCTAGTATGTTTCTTACCTGTCTGACTGTCAAAAAATGGAAACATTCAATAAAACTTTTACGGAAAAAAAATCACCCACCCCACACTCGCTCCACTAAAATTATAATAGATCTGACCAAACCTCATTCACCCATAGCTCATAAACTAAAATAAAATTGTGCCCAAGAAGAACAAATCCAGAGTGCACCACAGATTTGTATATTACTATACAGAATTATGGCAATAATCCCAAATAACAAGTCCACAGATAATGCTCTACCCAATGACAGAGGAAAAACGGGGTTGCCGGAGTAAAGGCTTTCTCATAGTAGTCTACAGTGTCCTGTTCTGGCCCCAAAAACAATGTAGGCACATAATTGTCAGACTTTTCTTTTGAAATTTAAGGTTTATTGAGTTTATAAAGTACAAATTTCCAACAGGTGTTACATCTGTCTGTAACTGAATCACATAACAGTCCACATTATACACCAAGTCATTAAACATGATATGGTAGGATAAATAAATCACTCCCATGCCACTAACCCTCCCCACTCAAAACCTATTCCCACCCCGGAGTGTGCTTACTTGAAACCAGTATAGGGATACTGTAGTATAACAACACAGAAGTAGAGACCAATGGTGTGAATAAGAGAACAAGGTGCTACAGAGACATAACTAGTGTGGACATTAGTGTAAGTACAGAGTATATAATTTACCCCATTTTTTGTGAAAGGAGTCAATGCGATTATGGGAACTAGCAATAAGTCTCTCAGTATTGAAACAAACTGATAAGTCCTTCAGCCACTCAGCATATGTTATGGTTAGTTGATCCATCCAATATTTGAGTACCAATCTTTTGACCACCATAGAGATTAGTGCCATATGAATCTACGCTTATGGCTTCAACACTAGAGTAGATACCTAAGATGCATATTTTGATGGTGAACAAGCCTTCCAGTCCCAATAGTGGATCTAAACTGGACTGAATGGATTGCCACAAAGGGGCAACTTTCTCACGATGCCAGAAGATTCAGAAAGTGCCAAGAAAGAATCAAACCCAGTCCCAGATGCAGCACCTGGGTTCCTGCTGTTGTGGCTCAGTCCAGTAAGCCATGGCAGCTGCTCAGTGGAACCCACTCCCAGCAGAGGTCTTATCCTCTACCTGGGAGTATGTGAATGGTGTAATACTGTGTACAGCAGTATATGCGGTATTGCACCATTCGCTGTCCTGGACAGTACTCTTTTGGGTTAGCTATAATGTTGTACGCTATTAAGCATATGACATTATGACCCAGTAGGCTCCAGAGGTCTGGGGAAAAGCAGATGTGACCCTCTGCATAAGAGTGGTAGCAGGGAGGAGACTAGCAACTGTAGGCAGGTCAGATTAATGGAAACCCTTCTTAAGGAAAGGCTGGTTGAGTATTTTGAATCCAGTGGGTTGCAAGACCACAGGCAGCATGGATTCATGGGCTGGGGGGATGACATGCTAGATTAATCTGATAGATTTCTTTGAATGGGTGACCAGGGAAATAGATCAGGGGAAGGCAGTGGATGTGGCCTATGTGGATTTAGCTAGGCCTTTGACTCTGTGCCACACAGGAGACTGTTAAAGAAATTGAGCAGCCTAGGGGTGGGATTCATAGTGGCAAATTGGCTTAAAAACTGCCTAATGGATAGGTGACAGAGCTTGGTGGTTAATGGCACTCTCTCTGTTGTATGATGGGACAGTGATCAGTAGGGTGCCATAGATCTCAGTTCTGTGACTGGTCCACTTCAGTGTCTTCAAAACTGACATTTCAGAAGAACCGAAGGGAAGGTATGCCATTTTGCAGAGGATACCAAAATCTGTAATAGGGTGGACACACATGGATCAGGTAGAGAGAATGCACAGGGATCTTGGGACTTTGAGGAGTGGTCAAGAGCATGTCAGTTGGGGTTCAATGCTAAAAAAAGACCTAAATCATGCATATAGGGCATTGGAACCCTGGAGATAAGTACAGGAAAAGGGGAGGTACAGACAGTCACCAAGCAGGAAAGGGTCCTTAGGGCTACCATAACTGATGATTGCAAAGTGGCAGCACAGTGTGATGAAACAGTGGTAAAGGCTAGTAGGATACTGGGGTACGAGGAGATGGGTATCTCAAGTAGGAGGAGGGAAATTGTGTTGCCACTGTATTGCTCAGTGGTGAGACCCCACCTGGCGTAGTGTGTCCAGTTTTGAAGGCTGCATCTCAAAAAGGACATCGACAGGGTAGGGGGAGTCCAGAGAAGGGCAACTAAACTGATGCAGGGGTTGGACAGGAAGCACTATGAGGAGAGACTGAGGGATCTTAACACGTACACCCTATAAGAGAGGAGAGTGAGAGGGAACAAGATAGAGACCTAAAAGTACCTCACAGGGGTAAAAGGGTGCAGGAGGGGAGTTTCTCTTAAATGAGAAAGAGCACCAGAACCAGAACCAGGGGCATGCAATGAAGCTGGAGGGGAGGAGTTTAAGTGGAATGTGAAGAAGTACTAGTTCACTAAAAGGGTGCTAGATACCTGGAAAAAGACTGCCAGCAGAATTGGTGGAGGCAAAACATTTGGAATTTTAAGCATGCATGGGACAGACATAGGGAATATTAGTAATTATACAAGAGGTACCCTCTATTACCCAATCAGAAACCAGAACCACTGTCAGTTATAGCACTACAAATCTTAAAAATACCTCAGAGTCATTTATTGAGAAAAACACTGCCCACAGTCATTTAATCAGATACACAAACCATGCCACAGTCGTTTAATCAGATCTCGAGCATCCGAAGCTGAAAAAAAAAGGCGTTGGAACAGCCATCCACTGTTCACCACCTCTTCACGCTGCCAAACAAGCCGCACCATAATATTCAAGACACTTTCTATTCAAAATCTTAAATCCTTCTTCGAACTAGGATTAACCAAATCAAGCTATTTTCTCCACAAAGTCTAAAAAATCCAGAATCGAACTGCACTTATGGAACGCAGCAATAAAACTAACTTCATTCACTTGCTCCCTGGTGCTTTTATCCTTAACATCTCCCATTGCCACTGTCCTCCAAACCTGTCATTTGCGCAATGCCAAATAATAAAAAACTACACTTGGAAGAAACTCCAACTAGTATAATAGTAATAACATACAGCGAGATGGAGTATACTCGCAATAACCTGCTTCTGTGCCTGATTTAATCATCCCCAGAAGCAGGTTATTGCTTCGTATACTCCATCTCGCTGTATGTTATCACTTAAATAGCTCAGGAAGGGGAAGAGTCACAAGAGGCCACTTATGGTCTGCAAAGACAGATTAGGCAGGGATTATCTGAGTAGACTGGGTGAGCCAAGTAGTCATTTTCTGCCAAAATATTCTGTGTTTCTAAAATGACACAAAGCATTTTTGTCATGATTCAGGTCACTTGGGATGAAGGCTAATGATTCTGTCACAGAGTATTCACAGTGTACATACCAACAGTACGATACTATCAGGTGAACAATAGCCTGCTTGTGATGCCAGTGACACAATTAGTTTCATCTTCATACTGGCATGTAGAGCTGTGTGGAATGAGAAAATTTGAATTTGTGGAATTTTGACAAAATGTGAAATTCTGCAAAATTTCACAGAATTTTGTTGAATTATTAAAATTTATACATTTGGTAATAACTTGGCCATTTTTTGAGCTAGATCTCTGAAATGTGGCATGCTTGCTTGCTCCGGAGGAGTTCTAATGGCATGCTGAATATTATAAAATTAGGATGAATTGTTTCAAAATTATAGGTGCATGGAATTTCATGGAATTTTTAAACATTTATTAATTTGGTTATAACTCGGCTGTCTATTAAGTTAGAGCTCTGAAATGTGGCATATTTACTTTCTGTGAGGCGTTCTAATGATGTACTGAATATTAGAAAAGAGGATGGATATCTCAAAAATATAGGTGCTCAAAGTCTGTTATTTTATGTTTTTGTGAGAAATTTCATGAACATGTTTATCTGCATATACCTCAGCTGTACATTGGGCCAGCAATCTTAAATTTGCCATTATTACTTGACGATAGGAGTTCTAAAAATAAGTCAAATGTCATGACATAAGGATGCATCATCTCAAAATTATACCTGTTCAAAGTCTATCATTTTATATTTTGAGGGAAAAACATATCTGCATATTTCTCAGGCACCTTTGGAGTTATACATGTGTAAATTAGCATTAATAACCTTTGTCTAATGGTTATAGAATCTTCTAAATATGGAGAGAATTGGATTCAATTTTTAAGTTACAGGGGTTCAAACTTTTACTATGAAAATATTTGCTACATTTTGTGAAAACTCTCAAAAATGTGGATGATTGTAAGTTCTCTGCTCTTGCAGGCATATACTTTACATTTGACATGCATATCCAGTGCCTGGGTATCCTAGTGTCTAACACAACTGGAGAAATGGGTTTAGTATTTTTAATTTTTTTTTTTTAGTCTTTGGCAACCGGATAAGGCCCACTAGACACATGTGCCTGTTTTCAGAGGTGACCCAGGAGCACTGGGTGGTTAAGTGACTTGCTCAGAGTCACACAGTATGAAAGTGGAGGTTGTGGGAATCAAACCCAGGTCTGCAGGATGTGCCAAGCTTATTCACAGCTCATTAATATAACCTCTAGGCTATACTGCCAGCCCTTTACAGCCAGACATTTACAGTGGGAAAAAATTATTGGTAACATTTTGTCAAATATTTATGGTTGCATAGCTGTAGATGAAGCATGCAGTATTCTTTTTGAGGAATTTAGCATTCACAATGCACAGTGTCACTACTTCATTTGATAAGCTGGGCTGAACTTTTTGTAATCCTGCTGTTCCTCTCTGAGTGACTATTTGCCCCCTCCCTTCTCTCTTTGTGTAGCCAGACTGACTCAGTAGAACTACTGATCCCACTGATATCCTCTTTGTTCTTTACTGTGACAACATCTCTTAAAATTAGAGTCACCTACTCCTTTTCTAGCAACCTATCCTGTTAGAATAGTCAAATTCTTCGTTTCTCATGCCCCAGATATTGTCTTCCCCACTACATCTTTTGAGTACCTCTAAGTTCCAGACTTGCACACATCAGGCTCCCTGGATTATCAATTTACTGGGTGTGATCCTTATATGTCCTGCATTCAAGTTGGAATTTTTGACACTGGTGCTTCCTTGCTCCAGCTTGGGGTTCACCACAGGTGTATACCCAGCTTAGCTGTCGATTTCTTGGTGAAACTATGCATCTAACTCCTGAACCTGGTGACCCCCACACTATCTGTCTCTCATATCCCCTATCCTTTAATTTGAATCCCCGATAAGGCAGAGTGGAATTAGCAAATTCCAATGTTATGGAATTTCATTAAATTCCACAATTTTCAAAAGATTCAGTGGAATTTTACTTTAAGTACAGATGTTTTGTCACAATTTCTGACAGCAAACAATTAAATTGGAACACAGTCTCCTTGTAATGTCTAAGAACCTGCCAGTTTTAATGACATTGCATTCTCTAGATTTAAAGTTTCAGGGGTTTATAAATTTTGCAGTTTACATTCTTGCAAAATTTTATTTTAAAATGTGAAAGTTTACTTTTAATTCAGTCTCATATAAAGCTGCAAATATGAACTTTGTTAGAAATGACCACATGGTATAGTAGTTTAAATGTTTCTAATCTGGTTAAATGTGGATACGTTGTTTTAAAATTAGAGAAATAACTATAATTTAAATTTTGGCAACACATCTGAAGGCTATAACAGTCTCATTTGAAGCTAGAAATCCAAAACCCATGAACATATATAAATGTAGTGATAACCTTTGAAGCTAGAAATCTGAAACTACATACATAAATAAATTTAATGATAACATGCAGCTATAAAATTTTATAACATTTCAATGAATACTATCAAAATTATACTAAAATAACTGAAATCAAAATGTTGGCAAGATGTTTGGCTACCTATAACTCAGACCCTTTGAGCTGGAGGCTTAAAATATGTGCACATACCCATTTTGTATGTTTCTCTAGATGCTGAAACTGTGGAGAAATTTGGATAAGAAATTTTAAATGAGATTGAAATAACTGAAATTTAAATGTTCATTAATTGTTTGACCATCCATAATTCTGCCCCTTTCAACCTACAACTCTGAAATTTGGTACGCTTATGTAAGCTGTTACTACCTATCTACATACCAAATTAGTGTCAGTTGGATGCATAATTTTAAAATAAAATTAGAGCAAAATAACTGAAATTAAGCATTTTGTGAAATTCTACAGAATGTTTGCACAAATTCCACAAAGCACGCAATGGAATCGGAATGGTAGTTCCATGGGCATTCTGCAGTCAGAATTTTATATTCTGCACAGTTCTACTGGCATGTGTAATGTTTGGCACAGTCCAAAACCAGCAGATCATTTCCTTTGGTATACTATCCTTCCAAGTGACATACTAATGTTGCTGCCATAATGCCAGGTGCTGTTGGTGCCCCAGAAACTGCTGTCATCTTTCATCAGTTCCATTCATTGGTACAGTGTTTTTGTCTTAGTTTTTGGCACATTCCTTGATTTGGTGTTCTCATTTTTTTAGATTAACTTGCATGTTTTGACTACTGCCATTTTACCATTTTAGTCCCATTTCAGTAGTTCTGCAAGCTTTTCCTCAATTGACTCTGTTCTGCAATTTATACAGCTTTTCTCCATGCTGTCATTTTGGAAGAATATTTCACCAGGTGCCTTGGTGCACATGCTAAGTTCAACAGCTTTATAAATATTATGCACTTTGCTGTCCTGATCATCTGATCAGCTATGTGATTCAACACCTGCAGTTTTATCATTGCATTAGTATAGTACTCCCATAAATATTGGTTCAGCTTATAACTGCTTACAAGTTTAACATGGTGTGGCCACAGAGTGTCAAATGTGATTCTCCTGTGTGATGATTCTGAATTTTGTTGGCAGAACTCTGCATGACATGGATGAAGGTGTTATATAAGCAAATCTTTAGTTTCTCCAGTGCTTTTGGAGAATGCCTTCTTGTGAAAAAGATGAGTGGCAGACATTTCATACAAACTCTTGGTTTGCATGACAGTTTCTGTTAGCAGTTGTGATTTGTTCCCTGCTTGTTTGTGTTGCCCTTTATATTGCCATCATCCTTTTCCAGCTTATCCCCAGAGAATGGTTGTAGACGGTGACAACTATTTTTTTTTAAATCATCAATGCACTGATGAATTATTTTAATTTCATTTGCATTCTATTTTTTTCTTTATTCTGGTAGGTTGATGAGCATTATTATGCCATTTTCACAAGTGACCAGGAACATTTAGACATACATGAAAAAAAAGTTATAACATTAAACACAAATAAACAACTGATCACATGTAACATTTACATTTTACGTTATCAACCATCCAGTGTTTCAATTGCACTTAAAAAGTGTTTTTATTTTACAGTACAGACCATCATTAGAAGACCATCATATATGAACAGATGTGAAAAGGAGGATTTTCTGACCAAAGTGTTTTTCACTGAGGAATTTTAAAACATTCTTGGATCATGCGTGACCTTGTGCAGATGTCATTAGTTGATGGTGGAAACAATTCAGGCACAATGGGGGCATGATCCCTAACTTAATCTTATGCATCATTTGAGCTGAGTAATACCTATACACTTCCTTGAATTGGAGGCAGCCAGTGGCTGTGTACAGATGAGAGTCATGAGTGGATCTTGGGTGCCTAGTGACAAAGCATCAAATGCTGTTATAATCAGACCTCAGTTTGGATAGCACACTCTCCAATGCAGCCATATAAATAATTGAGCCATGGTCAATAATGAGAAGCAAGAGGCTATTGGCCAACAGGTTTTGTGATTCTGGAATTAAAAATACATGTGATATAAAGAAGAGGCTCAGCCTACAATGAGTAGAGACACATGAGTCTCAAATGAAAGAGTGCCATCCAAAGTGCTTCTGTGATGTTCTATGGTCCTATACCATTGTTCTTTGGGCCCCTAAAGAGCACTTTGTTAGTTTTATTTGTATTGAGAACTAGCCTAGAGGACCTAAACAAATGCTGAAGCCTATCAAAATCTTCTTGATCCCTGGTTGAAAGAGCCTTTCTATTTTTCCCTACACAGAATATGCCTGCATTGTCACTATAAAAGATAACTTCAGTATGCAGGGAAACTGTAGACTCAGTATTCAGAAAGAGAGAGAGAATAAAAGAGGTGTAAAAATGGATATGGAACTCTGCAACAAATGGGAAATTAGACAATGGAGTAAATGGAAAGAGTCAAATCCTGCATTCTCATTGGCAGGCTGGCACCTTTTCAGCATGGTAAATCCTCCAGTGTACCTACTGGAAAAGGTGTCAGTAAGCCTCATCGAAAAAAAAGCACTCTGAGCCCTATGCTGAAACTCAATTCCACCATATTGCAATCCCATTAAACACCACTCTCCAAACTGCCATGATCCCTGCTAAATTGTGAGTACAAAGGGACTTTAAACAAACTACAATACAAAGCATACCTCATGACTCCCCATGAAAAGTATACATACAACATACCTACCTTTTTTTAACTATACTTGTCCCTGATGTACATCACTGCTGCACATTTCAATTGTACAACCACACTTGACCCTTGAAACCACCGAACTTCGATGGTCTCTGCTCCACTGCCACTCACTTGCTCCTTCATCACAAGTCTTCAGCACAGTCCAATTTTCCTTTCCTTATCTTCCAAAATTGCTAAAAGAAATGCATACTCAACTGGAAAAACAAAAACTAGAACACAAATTGCCCAACAAGGAATGACCTTCCTCTTTGAGTGAAACACGAACCAAGAAAGAACCCTCTCCATCAGCATACCACAGTCATAGCAACACCCTAGCGACCAGCACTATTTTTTTAGCACAACAACAAATGCAGTGAAACCAAATTAATAATACCCCCAAAAAACTTTTTTTGTTATTTTTCCTACCTCCTAAAAAAGAAGTACATTGCATAATAGCAATATACCCCTCCAGGGTGTGAGTATACTGGTGGATTTATAACTTCTGGTGTGGTTAAGTCACTCAGCTGTGCCTTGTGACCGAACCGTGACAGCCATGGTAAATCCACCAGTATACCTACACCCTGGAGGGGTATATTGCTTAAATAATCCATTTTACTAGAAACATCAGAACTACAAATAATTGGCCCATGATCAATAATGGAAAACAAGTGGCTATGGGACAACAACTTTTGTGATTCTAAACCATGATATTGAATGTCTTGAATAGTTCTTCTTGAGCAGGGAATTCAGAGGTAGATTATGGTCTATTACTTCTTTTTTGTGCAAAAAGTGAGGCACACAAAGAGAGCTTCAGCATAGAGCCCATTATCAAGGGCTCCCTGCACATGGCTTGTGAACCTCACCAGGGCTGTCTGAGTGTCGTGCTGAGATATGAAACTGTGCTGTGATATAGTTAAAATAAAGTAGCTGTGAAGAAACTCATGGACCTGATCAAACATCACTCTCACACATATTTTTGAAAGTGGTGCCAGCAGTGAAATAGGGGGTAAGTGGATACCACAAAAGAAAGCATACCCTTACATATCAGTCAGATTGTAGTCCTCTTCCCAACATTTGGGAAGACCCCATTACATTGGGATAAGTTAAGTATTTTGGTAAGCAGCAAAGCCATGACATCCCTGGCCAGTTTTAACAAATGATAGTCCAACCATTGGGACCTGTGGCTGGGTGAAGTTTACATTTCATTAACAAGCAAAGCCATATTCACAAATGGAATTTGGGTTTGGCCAACATAGCTGCATCAGTTATCTTCTCAACTGTTTTCCATCCTGATTAGGGGCATTTTAAAAATCGTAATTCCTGATTCATGGCTTTCACCAGTTTCTCACGTACAGTAGGTTTCTTCAGCATGGCAGGTTCATGTGTTTTTTCAAGGCATTCTTCTTGGCTGGTGACTGAGAAGAGATTATTTTGTCAGTATTAAGAAACAGAAGACAGAAGTTAATAAATGCCTTAGCTGTGATTTGAACCCAGACTACCGAGAATACCATTCCATTTGCTCTAACAGCTGTACTACCAAGGCAACAGGAAACCTGTGACCCCCGGAAGTACCTTACACTTTCTGAAATGTACAACACGGTGCTACACAGGTCATTACATTTTCATACACTAGGGAGCAGTGTGTATGTATATAGAACCCAAACAAACAGAAGACAGAAAGAAAGAAATAAGTGCCTTAGCTGTGATTTGAACCCAGACTACCGAGAATACCACTCCATTTGCTCTAACAGCTGTACTACTAAGGCAACAGGAAACCTGGGACTCCCAGAAGTACCTTACACTTTCTGAAATGCACAACATGGTGCTACACAGGTCATTACATTTTTATACATAAGGGTGCAGTGTGTATGTATATAGAACTCAAACAAACAGAACACAGAAAGAAATAAGTGCCTTAACTGGGATTTGAACCCAGGCCTCCCAGAATACTATTTTGGTTGTGCTACCAGTGGCATCACCAAGATAACTGATAACCTGGGACTCCCAGAAGCCCCTTACTCTTTCTCCAATGCATAATCTGGTGCTGCACAGATATTGTCAATATTATCCTACCGGGTCATAATGTTGTATGCTTAATAACGTACGACATTATAGCTAACCCAAAACAGCGTTGTCCATGACAGCGAATGGTGCAATACTGCGTATACTGCTATACACGGTATTGCACCATTCGCACACTCTCAGGCAGAGGATAAGACCTCTGCTGGGAGGGTTCCACTGGCAGCTGCTGTGGGTCACTGGACAAGCCACAGCAACAGGAACCAAGCACTGCGCCTGGGACTGGGTTTGATTCCGGTCCCAGACATTTTATTTTGCTACACAAATTGTGCACTCCATGAGTTGAATCCCCCCTGGGTTGGGGAATCTTTGGTGGGGGGGGGCTGGGTGCAGACCCCCATGGGGTGGTGGGGACAGAGTCCCCCCTCAGAAAAAAAGACATGCCGCATGGCAATATCGCACTGTATTGCTAGTGCAATTTTGCCATGCAGCATGATGTCGTGTGACATTATGACTCCTCACCTAATATTATCAGCAAAGCATGTTGATGATAGAAGAAACCTTGCTTATGTCCATTGAACTGCTTTCCTGATGGCACTGTTTGGATGGGGATCAATGTATGCATTTGTGCAAAGATTGCTACTGTTCTGTGCAGTTGTTGTGGTGGTGTCACTGGTGCTGGTGGTGCTTGTGGTGGCAGCAACTCCTACCCATTTTGGTACACATATTTTTAGTATTTTGTACATCATTTCTCATTGAGACATCTCTTTTTGTGCAGATATTGTTTCATGACGCTTTCTTTTCTGTTCTTTCCAATAGGCTTGTTGCTCCAACTTTGTTTGCTCATTGCCTGATGGTTCTTGGTTAGTATACTGGAAGGTATAGTCATTGAAGCCATCTTCTCCTTCTGTTTCACTCTTTAATTCTGCATTCAGAGTTTTGCTCTTTCACTGTAGATTGTGCTTCTCCTCATTAAATAATTATATACAATTTTAATTGAATAAACCGGAACAATGGACATATAAATGTAAATTTGATTTTTATGCAGAGTAATGCTTGGTAATGCATCTGGGTAAAAAACTTCTGAGGCTATATATACATTTAAAGGCCATATTTTAAGAGAAACAACCAAAGAAAGGGACCTAGGGCTAATGATAACAAATGAATTAAGGTTTAAATGGCACTGTCAGACAATGGCCACAAAGGTGAATGGCATACTAGAATGCATCAGAAGACACATTGAAAGCAGAGATAGGAAGGTATTGATTCTGTTATACTCTATGTCTCTTTGGTTAGGCTGCATATGGAGTATTGTGCATGGTTTTGATCACCAAGTACAAAGGCTAAAATCAAAATCCTGGAGAGGGTCCAGCGCAGGGCCACTAAGATGGTGACAGTGGTTAAAAATATAAGTTATAAAGAAAGGTAAGACACATTGGGTCTATATTCACTTGAATATAGATGGCCACAAGGGGAATTTTGTTTAGTAAATGGTGCTTTCTCCAATCCTGGTTTTGGGACTGTCTGAGACTAGACATTAAAGTTTCACTCCCTGCCACAACCTGTGTCCCCTTAACCTAGCTCTGCACATGTGTGCAAATTGTTTTTGTGTGTTTGCACTAACTTTTCGCTAGTTATTTTTTTTCCACTGTTAGCCTCACAACTGCTACTGTAACTACCTAACTATGTACTGCTGTACTGTTATGTAACCTGTATTTCTTTGTAATATTTGTGACGTGGAACCTTTGTAAAGGAGTCTGTGACTCAAAGGTATTTCTGAATCTCTAATAAATAAATAAAAAAAATAAAATACATAACCCTAATACTAACTCTCATATGTTGCAGCTCAAGGGAGAAATGTATCATACTACGAAGAGGGGGGCCTGCTTTAACCAAAGAGTGGTAGCCATGTGGAATGATCTTCCATTAGAAGTAGTAGGAAGTAGAAATATGACAGAATTTAAAAACATATTAGATGATTACTGTAGGAAGAACAATATAAATGGTACTCCCTTTGAGTTAAAGGTGACTTATAAATGGGCATCTGACTTAATTAGCTCGTAACTAACCTATGAACCCTATGAATCCCTATAAGCCTGTGGGTGTGCCTTCAATTTTGCTGTATGCTGCATAATGTTTAGGTCATTCTTCATGTTGCCTCTGTAATGTCAAGATCAGTCCTTATCTAACAGTGGATAGGAAATCTTCAATGCATATTTTAACAGTATGTTAGCAGACATACGCAGTCTCTTCCTACGTTCTTCAATGCTTAAAATGAAATAAAAGTTCAGGTATAGGAATAAATGTCAAGGAGTTCCTGAAAAACATCTGAACAAAATGAATTCCACCTCCATTGACAGATGGAAATATACTCTTGAATGCATAAGGATGAATCAACATGATATGATTGATTGACTGATGCACAAGAGCTTTCCATTTTACACAATACCATGGACTGAAGGAGGGAGGCTGCACATCCTACACACTATGATGGACTGAAGAAGAGGTATTGCACATTGTACACAGTATGGTGGACTGAAGTAGAGAGATTGTAAATTCTATGCAATACAGTACAATGGACTGAAGAAGCAGCACATTCCATTGAATATGGCATACCTGAGAGAGTGCACAGGTTATACAGTGCAATGGACTGAAGGAGAAAGACTGCACATCCTACACAGTATGATAGACTGAAAATCTGTTTCTGAGATGTGGTCTCCAAAACTGAAGACTACTCCTAGCATGGTCCCACCAGTGAGTCTTACAGTGGCAACACCACCTCCCTACTTCTGCTAGAGATACCTCTCACTGTGCACCCCAGTATCCCACTAGCCCTACCTACTGCATTGCCACACTGCCCTGCCATCTTGAGATCCTCAGATGTGAGAACCCCAAGGCCCTTGTCCTGTCTAGTGACTGTCAGTACCTCTGTCCCATCCTGTACTTGGAACCTGGGTTTCAATGCCCTAGGTGCATGATTTTGCACTTTTTGGCATTGAACTACAAATGCTATGTTTTTGACTACTCCTTGAGTTTCCCAACATCCTGACACATTTTATGCCCCCTACCTGAGTGTCCATCCTATTGCAGATTCTGCTCTCAAGTGCAAAAAGGCATACCATCCCTTACAGTTCTTCTGCAGTGTCCCCCATGAAGACATTGAAAAGGACTACTCCAAGTACAAAGCCATGTGGTACCCTGCTGGTCACACTCCCAACACTAAAATGAGTACCCTTAACCATCACCATCTGCCTCCTATCCATTAGCCACTTACTAACCCAGTTTACCACCTTGAATCCCACTCATAAGCTGGTCAACTTTGTTATTAGCCTCCTGTGTGGCACAGTGTTGAAGGCATTGCTAAAATCCAGATTGGAAATGCTCACTGCTCTCTTCTGGTCTGTTTTCCTTGCCAACCAGTGAAATAAATCTTTTGGATTAGTTTGGCATGACCTTCCCCCTGTGATTCCATGCTGCCTGTGGTCTTGCAGTCCACTAGATTCAAGATACTATACCAATTTTTCTTTCAGTAGGGCTTCCAGAAATGTCTCTATCATTAAAGTAAGACTGACCAGCCTATAGTTGTGAGCCTCCTCCCTGCTGCCACTTTTATGTAAAGATACCACATTAGCCCTTCTCCACTACTGGAAACCATGCCTGTTTCTAGTGAGCTGCTGAACAAGGTTGTCAATAAGGTAGCAAGCACCTAAGTTCTTTTAATACCCTGGGGTATATCCTGTCTGGTCTCATAGCATTGTCCACCTTCAAGGCTGCCAGACCTTTCAGGATTCTTTCCTCTGAAAATGGACTTATGTTCCCTTACTGCCACATTTTTTTGCCCTCTCCCTGGTGGTGCATTTCCCCTCCCTCCACTGTGAAGACTGACCAGAAGTATCTGCTTAAGATGTAAGCTTTTTCTTGATCCCCTTCTGTGTAGTCTCCCCACCACTACCCTTCTAATCCTTCCTATCCCTACCCTTGCTTTCCTCTTCATACTTATGTACCTAAAGAAAGTCCTATCCCCTTTAGCAACCCCTTTTTGGCAATCCTTTCTTCTGTCTGTGTCTTAGCTTCCTTCACCGCCTTGCCTGCTTCCTTCTGCTTTGCTTGATATACCTCCCTATTCTCCTCCCTCTGCATTTCTTTATACCTCTTGAATGCCACCCTTGTCTCTTTCACTGCCCTTACCACTTCCTTGGAGAACCATAATGGTGTCTTTTTTTTCTGCTTTTTCTCACATGTTTCATACAAAGGCAAGTTGTTTTAATTATGCCCATCTTATTTTCTCCCACTGTGCCTCTACACCACCTTCACAATTCCTACTTTGAGGCAGTTCCTGAGGCAGTCTCCCATTTCCTTAAAATATGCCTTCCTAAAGTCCAGGATCTTTATCTTCATGTGGTTTGCCTCTGTTCCTGTACTTATGTTGAACTACAAATATAGGTAATCACTGGTGCCTAGGGACTTCCCACTGTGATGTCTGCAATGCTGTCCCTGTTTGTAAGCACCGGGTCCAGTACTGACACATCCTCAGTGGCTTCTTTAACTAGCTGCCTGAGGGGAAAGCCCATTGTAGAAAGCCGGGATGGCCCTGCTGCTTGCTGAAGCTGCAGCTAGAAGGCTCCATGCCATAGCTGGCAGACTGGAAGTCAGTAACTGTCAGTACCTCCCCTTATTTTCCATTCCAATGATGGCTTGCTCAAGTGCTCAGTCCATCTGCTCACCCTGTGCTGGAGGTCTGTATACTATCTCAGTATGGATAGTACTCCCAGTGCCTGTCTCCAGAATGACCCAATGCATTTTCAGACCCTCCTTTTTCTCTTGGTGTACTGTACCTCTGTGCCATTGATTCCCTCCTTCACATACAGTACAACAATACAACCCATCCTCACCACTCTGTCTCTTCTGAGCAGAGAGTGACTTGATATGGCATTGTCCCAGTTGTTATGTTCAATGTACAACTCCTTTCTGGCCACTAAATCCATGTTTGCCTTTGTCAGGATGGCTTCCAGGTTTGGAGTTTTATTTACAAGGCTACTAGTATTAGTACACATGGCTCTACACACCTTCTTTCTCCCCAGCTGCTGCCCTGCTTCTTTCTGCAATACCCCCTGACTCAGCTGTTCCATTTTTACTATCAGCAGCCCTGGTCTCCCCAAATCCTGTATCCTACTCTGTTTGAGTCATATCCCTCTTATCTTCCATCTTGCCCCAGTGTCTGCCTTTCTGAGCCTCTGCCCTAGGGGACACCCTGCCTCCCTGACACTTTACCATCTGGAGGGAATTGTTGCCTCCCTTGGTTTTACTACCTATTCTGGTGTGGACTACCTTTGCCTCTCCTTGGCTGTACACAGGTAGCACCCTGGAAAAAAAGTCACCATGTGTGCTAACTGCTTAAGGCCCTCCCCAGTTCCCTAAAGTTGCCCTGCACTTCTTTCTTTTTCCTTTGTCATGTCATTTGTCCCTAGACGAATGTAGCAGACTGCAAGACCACAGGCAGCATGGAATCACAGAGGAAGCCATGACATAACATCTAGCTCCCTCCCAGCTCCCACTGCCCTAGTGATCCACTTTATATGCTCCCTACCCCTCAAGAACACCACTTCCTTTTCCTTTATGGCAGTACATGTTAAGATGAAAACAGCAGTAACATTATCATACTATCAGACAAATCTTAGTTGTAGCGCCTCTCCCAGAAAAATAAGCAGCATGGTGTTTGATATGGCCCACCATGAATCAAACACACTGAAACATAGACTGGCAGGGACCAAATCCCTCCCTCACCACAGCGCTTGTGAAAAACCCAGCTCAACAAAAAGAGTGGTGGATATTTCTAGGCCTTTTTGTCCTTTCACATTTGATCAAATTAAGTCAAGCAAAAATGTTAAGGAGCTGTCAAACCAAAATCTTTGTAGAAGCTCCCCAAGCATCAAGGTGATTCGTATGGCCAACCATGAATCAAACACACTTAGACAAAGATTTGCAGGGACCAGATCCCATCATTACTGCAGCACTTGTCAAAATAAACAGCTTGACCAAACAAGCAGTGGATATTTCCTGGTTTGTTTCACATCATAGTTGGTCATAATAAAGATAGCACAACATAACCCCCCACATAACGCCCCATAAAGATCTAAGCATCATGGTAATAAATATGGCCAACCATGGATCAAATACACTGAAACAAAGACTTGCAGGGACCAGATCATATGCTAACAAACACTTGTGGACAAACACCTGTGTCCAACTGCAGTGTTCAAAAACAACTTGACAAAAAGAACTCTAGATTATTCCACATGTTTCTGGCCCTTCATATTTGGTCAAATTAAGGCCAGCATGCATAGAAGACAATGCCAAATGCATTCTTTAGTAACCCTCCACACACATATACACACAACAGAAACAGCATGATGCTTTCCCCAAAACAGCAATTTTTGTTAGCAAATCCCCTTATAACAAACTCTTGGCAGAGCTGATACGACTGTGGCGAGCTTGCAGAGCTCCATGAGACAAGTGCCATCAAACGGTGGGGCGCAACTGCACCTAGTAGTTGAAAATGATGGTTTAGCAAGCAGAAACATCTCATGTTAAAATGCAGAAGCTCCCATTGTTACTGATGGTAGGACTCTGGGCTGCTTTGAGTGCTCCTGGAGTAATGGGACATTGGTTTTCATGGAGCAGCTTCTGGCGAGAGCGATACCTTGGTTTCATCCCAGAAACTGCACAGGAGGCAGAATGTTACAGGAGGAGTTCATGACCTGCATCCTGGCAGCAATATCTCCAGTACAGGTAGCTCCTAGCTTCCCAGCACTGATCCCGACCCAAGCATCAAGACCCTGGTTGGTGAGAGGACATTTCTTGGCTTTTCACATTATTACATGGGAATTTGAGCATGTTGAGGACCCTATCTCATAGCAGTGTGGATCCTATAGTAATAGCAAGCCTGGCTAAGATATGTAAGTGCATGCATGCACTTTTTAATTATTATTACATTGATACATTACCACATAATAACAAAACAATCAAGACGCATGGAAACTTAACGCTACCATTTTCTGCAAAGACATGTCTGAAAATCAGAAGTGTTTCAGGTGTTATGAACTTTATTGTGCTGTGAGAGCCTTGCTAGATTTATGGGTAGGTGTAGACCTGCAGTGATTCAACTATGCATGCACTGCATTCACACATGTGTAGCTGCAGCGAATGGCATTCTGCCATTCACAAGATGTCAGTGCCAGCAGAACATGCGTAGTTCTTGTCCTGGAATGCAGAAGTAAGAGCTGAAATAGTGTGGCTGTTACTCCATGGTGGCCAATCGTGGCAGAGTATTTCAAGCTCCATTGAACTTTCAGAAGGATACTTGCAAAAGTCCAACGGAAGGTACCATGATCGGCTGTTTTAAGGCAAGAGATTCCAAAATGACTGAAGGCTCTACCCACAGCCATAATAACTGGTTTACCTTTTATTTTTGTTTGTTCTGGTTCAGATACATGACCAACCCAACTTTCATCTGTATGCATCAGTTTATAGGTTGTATAGTTTTATCACCGCTGAGGGGTCCAGGTATTTATCTATAATACATAACTTTAAGCATAATTTAGATATTCTACTCCATAAATGTTTAATATATCATAACAAACCTTGTTGAATTAAGACCTGGAACTCGGCCCATAGTTTTTCAAACATTTCATATTTTCCTTCCTTAATATAGTAAATCTTTTCCAGATTCATCATACCATGCATAAGGTTTATCTAGGTTTGTACAACTGGTGGAGAATTATCTTTCCATTTCATGAGGATGCATTTTCTTGCAATTATTATAGCAATAGTTATAAACACTCTTCATTCAGTATTTAATTCATTTGAGAGAATTAATACTAATGTTAACTAAGGAGTAAATTTAATATTAGTTTTTATGACTTTTTGTATTATGCATAGAATTTGAACCAGAAATTTGATAGGTAAATACATGAATGTAGCATATGTATGAGTGTGCCGGATGTTTTAGTACATCTGGGCATTTTTTGGAAATATTTGTATTAAAATGATGTAATTGAGATGAGGTATATACAGTATATGTGGCCAAAAATACTGGAGCCCTTGCAGTTTTTTCTAATAATGCACCATTCCTTCCAGAAAATTGTTGAAATTGAAAAATATTTTGGTATCCACATATGTATTTCTTTGGTTTGCAGTGGAATAAAACACAAAAAGCAGAACAATTTATTAAGTCTTAGCTTATTCCACACAGAAATCCTTAAATGACCTGGACAAAATTATTGGCACCTTTTAGAAGTAGTTAGAAATAATTAGACTTCAAGCAGGTGATTCTCCTTCACTTTGGAATTGAACTCACCTGTGGTAAGTTGCAGGTGCCTCCAATATAAAAATCACTCATTCAACCAGTTTGAATAGAGAAAGGACTCATTCTCCTGTTTTGTGTCACTGTGTACCGCAATGAGCATGGAGAAAAGAAAGACAACCAGAGAATTGTCTGAGGAGGTCAGACAGAGTAGGCCAAGCATGGACAATCTCAAGGCTACAAATCAATCTCCAGAGACCTTGATGTTCTTGTTTCCACTGTAACGTAATGTTATCAGGATGTTTAAGGCCCATGGCACTGTAGCCAACCTCCTGGATATGGCCCCAAAGAAAACTTGATCGAAGATTGCAAGCGCGGGATTGTTCGAATGGTGGAAAGCACCTTGATCAACTGCCAAACAGATTCAAGCTGACCTTCAGACACTGAGTACGACAGTTTCAACTGCTCATCCATTGCCAACTCAATGAAAGGGGTTATATGGTAGGGCCCAGGATGACCCCACTGCTGGAGAGAGATATAAGAAAGCCCGACTGGGGTTTGCAAAACACACCTGAATAAGTCAAAATCCTTCTGGGAGAATGTCCTGTGGACAGATGAGACCAAATTAGAGCATTTTGGTAAAGCACATCATCTTTATGTTTACAGAAAACAAAATGATGCCTTCAAAGAAAAGAACACCTTCCCTACAGTCAAACATGGAGGAGGTTCAGTGATGTTTTGGGGTTGCTGTGCTGCCTCTGGCACTGGTGCTTTGAACGTGTGCATGGCACCATGAAATCTGGAGATTACCAGGCCATTTTGGAGCACAATGTTGAACTCAGTGCCAGAAAGCTGGGTCTCTGTTGAAGGTCATGGGTCTTCCAGCAGGACAATGACCCCAAACACACTTCAAAAAGCACCCAGGAATCATTCAAGACAAGAAGCTGGACTGTTCTGAAGTGGCCAGCAACGAGTCCAGATCTAAATCCCATTGAAAACCTGTGGAGAGATCTGAAAACAGCAGTTGGGAGAAGGCACCCTTCAAATCTGGGAGAACTGGAGCAGTTTGCACAAGAAGAGTGGGCCAAACTGCCAGTAGAGAGGAGCAGGAAGCTCATCCATGGCTATAGGAAGCGGTTGATTGCAGTTATTTTGACCAAAGGCTGTGCTACCAAATATTAAATCTAGGGTGTCAATAATTTTGTCAATGCCATTTCTTTTCATTTTCTGATTTAAAAGGATATATTAAATTCTGAATCAAAAACAAAGGTTCTGTAATATTAAAAGAGAAATAAAGAATTGTGGAGACCAAATACTGTTGTTAATTTCAACTTATGTTTAGAGGAATTGTGAGTTATTTGAAAAAAGTGCAAGGGCGCCAATATTTTTGGCCATGACTGTAGCAAGTCCTATAAACTGTGTTTATTTGCATTTGTTGTAATTTACTTGATTTTACATTTTTTGTAAAGGTAGTTATTATATCTTGCCGCACCTTGTCAGTTATATTTATACCTAATTCCTTTTCCCACTTTTTTTATGATTTTTAAAACTGGTTTATCTTATCATCCAAACAACATTTACTGGTTTACCTTAGAATTCAGACAACATTTCTGGAGGCCCCACTTGCAAGGTGTCAAGGACAGACTGGAACGAGTCCAATGAAGAGTGACCAGAATGGTTCAGGGGATGCAAGGAAGGCCACATGGGGAAAGGCTGGATGAGCTAGGTCTGTATTCACTGGAGATGAGAAGAGAGAGGGAACACATGGCTGAGGCCATCAAGTACTTGAAAGGAATAGGTAAAGTAAAGCAGGATAGTATCTTGAAGCTAAGTAAGAACAGCGCCACCAGGGGTCATTCACTCAAGCTGGAGGGGAGCAAATTTCGGAAGGACATAAGGGGGATTTACTTCTTACAAAGGGTGGTGAGTCCATGGAACAGGTTGACAGAAAGTGGATATGGTGGAAAAATTCAAGAGAGTGTGGGATATCTACATGGGACTTGGTGAGAGAGGGCAGGAGGGTGGGAGGTAAAGAAAATGTGTGTGCGTGTGGGGGGATATCACTTTCGAGCAGAATGGATGGGCCAAATGGACTTTTTCTGCCATCAAAATTCTATGATTCTATGATTCACTGACTCTATCCAAAGACTCAATCTGGACAAAATAGGAACTTTACTCAAACCAAAATGTATATGCTCATCAAAACAAACATGGGCTGCTACATCCATGGTATTCAAAATTCAAAGCTATGAAACCAACAAAAACACACCAGTCTGATGATACATTTGTCCTAAAACTGGTGCATGTTGTTCTTTTGTTTTATGAGTAATTTCAAAATACCTATGATGAACTCACAAAGGAACCAACAGTGTGGTATCATGGCCATTCTGGTTGCATTCAGCATGCAGATTACAAAATGGAGCACAACAATACTCAGTACATGCAAAATTAGCTCAGATCTTTAAATAATTCTATGTGTGCCAGTTCTGATGCTTACTATGTCTATTTCCTAGTTGGCTAATTTCATATCAAATATGTGTGATGGAGGTAATTGGGACACCAAGCACATCTCATTAGTGAGAGAACAAACACCATTGTGCTTGGTGTTACAATTAGACCCTTAATCACTGTTGTCTAATTAAATTAGGTAATCCAGATAAGTTGTGTAACAGGCAAAATGCTTAACAGTAATTTAAATGCATTTACATCATTTTGGAGTCTTTGCAGTAAAATTGCTACTTTCAGCAAGCTAACTCTAACCACTGAAACGCTGGCTTGCCTTATAATGAGCATAATGTCAAAATTTTGCATGGAACACAAAGACATTTCCAGTCTCTCCAGTGCAGGTAAATTGACTGACTGCTTACATGCTGTGACTTTCAAAGTTGTACTTTGGTGCCACTCTGTCCCAGCAAAACACAGAAATCCCATCAGCTTGAGGCCCTCCCTTCTGGTCCCAATTATGTTGTACAAATGTCCGGCATTTAGGATTCCAAAGGGGAAGTGGTTTAAGGGTTAAAATAGCACACTGGTAACAGTGCCTAAAATGACGCTTTTTCATTTTGTGAATATATACCAGGAAATCAAGGGAGCAAGCATAAATGAGAAAATCTGTCAAATGTGTATAAAAGGTTTTGGGAACAATAGTGAGAGTGTAACATGCTGGTACACCAGCTGTTAGACTTATCATGGAAGATATCTTCACTTTATATCCTGAATGCAGGCCTCACCAAGAGATAAAACACACCACAATCACACAGCAACAGAGGCTTGCATAATCAGTTATTTTCAGTCCTGCTCTAAAACTATCTGAACATAAGCACTCATAGTGAATGCCATATTCTGGTTACGTGTGTGTGTGTGTGTGTGTGTGTGTGTGTGTGTGTGTGTGTGTGTGTGTGTGTGTGTGTGTGTGTGTGTGTGTGTGTGTGTGTGTGTGTGTGTGTGTGTATCTTTAGGAAACAGTATAGCACAGTAGGTTAAGGCTCTGAACTGCAGATCTGGAGACCTGGGTTTGAATCCCACAGCTGCCTAGGTACATACTGTGTGATCCTGAGCAAGTCACTTAACTTCCTTGTGCTCCCAGGTTGCACCTGTAAACAAGTTTTCAACTTAGTGTGTCTCTCCTGGTTAAACAAATATCTATGGAACCATATACCTTTTTACATGTAAACAGCATAAGTCACATCTCTAGGTCACACCCTTTATACCCTGCAGATTTCAAGACAAAAGACCAAACCTGCTTATTTACAGTGCACTGGCAGGGTTTTAAATTCCTAGTTCATGAGGTGGCAAAATCCCCATTCGCGAGGTCAATCCCCATTCACGAGCTGTCAAAATTACCATTTGCAAGGAATCTGTGATCGTCAGATTTTAGCCATCTGGTCTGGAAGTCACAATCAAGGATTTTGTCAGCCTATGAAAGGGAATTGGCTCGCAAAAGGGGATTCTGACAGCTCATGAAGGGGGATTTTGTCAGCTCACAAAATAAGAATTAAAAAAACAATCCCTTTCCGATGCTTGATAAAACCTTTCATGAGTCAATCCTCTTTGAGAGGTATCAAAATCCCCATTCGCAAGCCAATCCTCATTTGCGAGAAGGGCCATCTGGTCATGAAATGACGATCATGGATTTTGTCAGCTCGTGAAAGGGGATCAATATGAAAGGAGTTTGACACCTAACAAAAGAGTTTTGTCAGCTTCCGAAACAGGATTCAAAACCCCAATCCTCTTTCATGAGCTGACAAATTCTATTTGTGAGCCAATCCTTGTTTGTGGATAGGGCCATCTGGTCTTAAGTCATGATTAAGGATTCATTTAACTAAGAATTTTAAAATATAAAATTCAATTTTTGATTCAAGCATTTCATAGCTGTAGCTGCGTCTCACACTTAAGAGAGTCATGGTGAATAAAGTTCACCAAGGAATTTGATTGGTATGAGGGATCTAAGCAAGATAAACACAAAAAAATAAACAATTCGTCTTCATTTCTTTGCATTTTTCTCACATTTTTAGGTTAAACAAGTGGTTTATCAGTTGTAGTTCAAATTCACCTACATTGTATAAAATCACTATCATGATTAGAGGTGTGCAAAGTTAGGAAACTTCTTTTGTGATAAATCTTTTCCATGTTTCCTGACTTTACATAGTAAAAGTGAGACTCACCTACAGTAGTTGTTCACCTGGAAATAGAAACACAGAAACATAGAATTTGATGGCAGATAAGGACCACTTGGCCACCCAGTCTGCCCATTTCCTACCTGATGGATAAGCTGCAGATTCTAGAATTGCCTTATGTCTGTCCCATGCATTCTTGAATTCTCCACTGATCCTGACTCCACAACCTCCTCAGGAAGGCTGTTCCATGCATTTACAACCCTCTCTATGAAAAATACTTTCTAACATTACCTCTGAGCGTCCCTCTCTATCTTCAAATTGTGGCCCTTGTTCTTGCACATCTTTTTATGAAAGATACTACCCTCTTGTACTTTGTTAATTCCTTGAGATACTTGAAAGTTTCTATCATGTTCCACCTCTCTCTCTCTCCTTTCCTCAAGGGTATACATATTAAGCTGCTTTAGTCTCTCCTCATATGTCTTCTGGTGCAGACCCTACACCATTTTGGTTGCCCTCCTCCTCTGAACAGAATCCACTCTGTCTATGTCTTTGCAGAGATGGGGTCTCCAGAATTGCACACAGTACTCCAGATGGGGTCTCAACAACTGTCTGCACAGAGGGATAACAACTTTCTGCTTTCTACTGTTGATGCCTTTCCCTATGCATCCCAGTATCCCCGCTGCCCTCCTTACTGCCTTCTCACAATGCTTGCCCACCTTTAGGATGCCTTCTATTATTTCCTTGTCCATTTCCTCCCCCTGAGATGGGGATCTGTACACAACACCCATGCGGATTGTGGTGCCATTTCTGACCTAGGGTGACCCATAGTGACTCATTAACTTCTTGCTTACTCTTCAGGTCTGTTGTTTAATCCCTTCCCTTATGTAGAGAGCTACTCCTCCTTCTCTTTTACCTACCCTGTCCCTCCTGTAGATTGTGTATCCTGGTATGTTGACATCCCAGTCATGGTTCTCTGTGTACCATGTTTCAGTGACTGCCACAATATCCAGGCATCCCTCTTCCATCAAGGCAACTAGTTCAGGGAGCTTGTTAAACAGGTTGTGGGCATTGGTACTCATCGCCTTCCATTTTTTGATGTCCTTACCCCTTTTAGCCCTATCCCTGTCCTTACTGCCTTTTCTGCATTTACCCCTGTCCTGCTCCTACTGACTTCTCTACCTTGGTGTTTACCTTTCTAACTGCTCATTTTGTGGGGAGGCTGGGATTTCCCTGCTCCTTTTCAGTGCCTCCCCCCTTGGCTAGTTTAAATGCTTGCCAATGAAGCATTTAAACCTATCACCTAGGATCCTGGTTCCCCCCCAGACAGATGCAGATCATCGTGCCAGTATAGGCCTGCATCCCTCCAGGTGGCTCCCCAGTCCCCAGTGAAGCCAAAACCCTGAGCTCCACACCAGTTTTTAAACCATTCATTGAATCCTATATTGCGGAATACCCTAGCATCATCCTTGCCATAGACAGGCAGCACCTCCGAGAAGGTTACCGTACATGCTACTTGTCTAAGGCCCCTCCCCAACTCTACAAACTCCTCTTGCACTGCTCTGATCCCATTCACAGCCAGGTCATTTGTCCCTAGGTGAACAATGACATCCAGCTCCCTCCCTCGTGCAGCTGTTCCCATTATCCTGAAGATTCACTTCCTGTCCCTCTGTGCCATAGCTCCTGGCAGGCACCTTACCTCCCTATCCTCTTTGTCCCCACTTCTACCCCCCTAATGGTTGAGTCCCCCACCAGAAGTTGTTTCCTTCCCTGTGGGATCTCGTGTCACCCTCCTGTGGGTCTTCTTTGTGGAGGTTCCCAGCATCCTCCTTGGTCTCCACTGCAGGTGCCTCCATAGAGGAACCACTTCTTCACCAGAACAGCATATGAATTGTGGAGAGGTACAACTGGAGGGATGCACCTCTGTTCCACCACCCCTCTCCCTCCCTGAGTCCACTTTGTCCAACCACTCCTCTTCTTGGCAAACCTCTGAGGTAGCAGTGGTGGCCCTAGTGGTCCCTGGTTGGGGGGAAGAGGGTTCACGAATCCTAGCCAGGTCAGCCTGGAGATGGGCAACCTCCTCCCTCAGACCAGAGAGGTGCCTACAAACAGGGCAGCATCACAGCCTCCAGAATGTCTAACGGAACACTGCTGTCCCACAGCAATTGCACTGCACCACTCCCATCTTGACTTATTTTGTGTCCCCTCTCCCATTGCTTTGTATGCTTACTGTCTCCTTCCTCTATGTATTTTTACACCTACTTTCCTACTGTCTATTTGCCCTTATAACTCTCACCCTTCCTGTTCTGGGACAGGAACTTCCTGTAGCCTTCAGTAGTCTCCTTCCTCCGTGCTTGGATTCAGACCCCCAGCAGCCAGGGAAAAGAAAGAGCTATTTTTTTAGGTTCCTTCAAGGTTGATGAAACTAATGTATCTCAGTGATCCTCCCCTTCCTACTGCCAAACAGGAAGTTCCTGTTGTCAATCAAATCCAGTGGCTATAAAACTAGAACTGGCTTAGGGTTGGAGGGTGAAGGGGTGGTAAGGAGGGCAATTAGTAAGCAAATGGTAGCTCTAGACTGCAACTTGCTCTGGAAGCAAATTCTCCTCTGTCAAAAACTACAGCAGGAAGATGTAATTGGAGACACCTGCTTTTGTACACCTAAGCTCCTAAGCCACACCCCAATTAGCTACACCTCTGACTCAATAAATTAAGCTGAAACAGCCCCCTTCCTCAAACAGAGAAACACACAATGATTTTTTTTTACTTAAATGAGATCCCCTGCTTCTAATAAAGTATATGTTTGCTTAATCCAAACAATTAGTAAGAAAACTGTAGTTCTAGACTTCTACTTGCTCTGAAAGCAAATTCTCCCCTGCCAAAAACTACAGCAGGAAGCTGTAATTGGAGACACCTGCTTTTGTACTCCTAAACTCCTAAGTCACACCCCCAATTAGCTTCACCTCTGACTCAGTAAATTAAGCTGATACAGCCCCCTTCCTCAAACAGAGAAACACAATGATTTTCTTCTTTTTTGTGCTTAAATGAGATCCCCTGCTTCTAATAAAGTATCTGTTTGCTTAATCCAAACAATTAGTAAGAAAACCGTAGTTTTAGACTGCTACTTGCTCTGAAAGCAAATTCTCCTCTGTCAAAAACTACAGCCGGAAGCTGTAATTGGAGACACCTGCTTTTGTACTCCTAAGCTCCTAAGCCACACCCCCAATTAGCCTCACCTCTGACTCAGTAAATTAAGCAGGTACAGCCCCCTTCCTCAAACAGAAAAACACACAGTGATTTTCTTCTTTTTTTTACTTAAATGAGACCCCCTGCTTCTAATAAAGTATATGTTTGCTTAATCCAAATAATTAGTAAGAAAACTGTAGTTCTAGACTGCTACTTGCTCTGAAAGCAAATTCTCTCTGTCAAAACTACAAGCAGGAAGCTGTAGTTGGAGACACCTTGTTTGTACTCCTAAGCCACACCCCCAATTAGCTTCACCTCTGACTCAGTAAATTAAGCAGATACAGCCCCCTTTCTCAAACAGAAAAACACACAGTGATTTTTCTTTTTTTTTACTTAAATAAGACCCCCTGCTTCTAATAAAGTATCTGTTTGCTTAATCCAAATAATTTGTAAGAAAACTGTAGTTCTAGTCTACTACTTGCTCTGAAAACAAATTCTCCTCTGTCAAAAGCTACAGTAGCCAACAAATGTGCCAACTTTGCTTGGTGAAGACTGCCAGAGAATTTGTTAGAGGAGTTGCAACTCACTTACTCTTTGCTGGGTGAGGTAGGCACTTTGCCATATACCCAAACCCCTCCTACCCTCTCAGCCTCCATTGCCCCACCCACCCAATTACACTCATTGAAGCAATTGTCTGTTGGACGACATAGTCCTAATTTCTACTTCCTTTATAGTTCTCCAATGGAAGCTCACATATTTTGGGGAACTTTGTAAAAAAGATCAACTGGTGATAAACCTGAAGAAAACAAATTTAGTCATATTTGGTAACAAAATAAAAAAAACAAAGTCACTCTACTTAGATCAAAAGATGATCAAAACCACTTCCCATTATGATTATCTAGGTCTCAGGTTTTGAATAATACTTATGGACATCACATATAAAACTATGACTCAAAATTAAAATGGCATTTAATGCTTTAAAAGGTTTAATTTGAAAATGGGGCAATCATCAATCAAAGGATTGTTAAATGTAATAAATACTAAAATAAAGTTGAGCATATTTTATGGGTGGAAATATAGACTCTAATATAAAACCATTAAAACAGAGATTAATAAAATGCATCATTATACATTAAAGGTGCAACAATCTGTGCCCACAGAAATATTAAGGAAATAATTGGGGCAATTTTCATTAACAACTTTGGCAGTAGAGAGAAGGATCATTTTCATGTTAAATCTTTTTCTTCTTCAAGACAATACATATCTCAGAATGTGCCTCAAGGAACAAATCCAATACCATCAAAGGAACTTCACCTAGAGTACAATTAAATTAATTAAGGAGAATATGTTCCCCATGGGTTGGGAAATCTCATGTACTAAATCTATGTTCTACCCTCTGAGGAAAATGTCACCTAGGTAAAAAGGGGGCTAAAAGCTATAGCAATTTCCCAAAAGCAGGAAAAAAATAAATAGTCTCTGTCATTACAGATGATTTAAAATTATTAAAACAAAACACAATGTAGAACTGTATCTTATTATACTATCAAAGCTGAAAGAGAGAACGATTTTAACAAGATTTATGTTAGAATTTTGCACAGCAAACTATATTTTATATGATCAGAGATGGAAGGAAGTCCTAAGTCTGAAATGTAAATGTCTGTATGGTTACTAGGATGATTTAAAGCATGTTGTATTACATT
Source organism: Neoceratodus forsteri (assembly GCA_016271365.2). Lineage (NCBI taxonomy): Eukaryota > Metazoa > Chordata > Ceratodontiformes > Ceratodontidae > Neoceratodus > Neoceratodus forsteri. The sequence continues at coordinate 845,253,847 of CM028135.1, read as the reverse complement.
GTCCTCAATATGAGGTTAAAAGGATAGTGATTGGCACCAATATTGAGCACCCTTGGTCTCCCCTCCAAAGCGTTAATTACTTTTTTATTTAATACTACTAATATCAATATCTTACATTCACTGTATAGATTTCTACAAGATAAAAATTTATGAAATCTTAGATGTTGAGGACTTTATCATTGAATATAAGTATCTCTGGAAATGCTGTAATCATTGAACTATGAAAGATTTTATATATGATTTTAATGATGTTTATCTATTTATGTATATTGTACTTTTCATTATAAAGACTAAAAGTCAATCAATAAATATTTACCTACCACTGCAGCAATTGAAAAACAATGATCCCATGGTGGGTAGCCAGGCAACAATAGACTTCACCTGAGTGGGTGGGAGAGGTTGAGTTACACATAATTATACATGAAAGAAATACGGAAGTGGAGGAAGTGCCCCTATTGTTTAGTGTACTTTTGCAATGCATTTTATTAATGATGGGACTCTACTGGGATTGGGGGGGGGTATCTGCCCAGAGAGCTGTGTCGGAGGGGTTAAATTATATGTTGGTCGGTGGGTTGGGGGAGGCTATAATAATGCACAGGGGTGGTTTTAGCCCTATTGAGTTTGTCTTAAAACAAAACACCTCTGTTCAGCAAAGTGGAACTGGAAGCTGGTAACTTTGAGAAGTTTCTCACTTTGCATCAACTTCACCAGCAAAGGGTTTTAATTCACTGTAGCTCTAATCTTTTTTTTTTATTTAGTTTTTTGTTGACTGGTAAATGCACTAGACAGATCCTGCTATTTTCAGGCACGACCTGGGAGGGGATATAGATGAATGCCACCTGACCTTGAACCAGATTAAGCTGTTGGTTCCATATCTGAGATATTGCAATTTGTCATTGGCTGCCACTGTATCCAGATTTATCCTCACTTGCAACAGATTGACCCATTACTGCCAGATGTATAATTTGGGCCTCACATTCAGTTTAAGAATATATTAACTAAAGTGGTCTTTGCAGTTTACAGATGCGTACATTGAATCTACCGGTTACGGCAGTGTACCTCCGTGAGGAATTTAAGAGGGTTCAAAAACTCATTTTATCAAATTGTCTTCTTAGAGTATTGATTGTGTTCAAGCTGTTGATGAGATTGTAGTTTTATCTGTGTTTTATATTGAATTATAATGTTTGATCTGTATTATTTGTTTTGTACAGTGCCTTGAAAATTTGAAAGGTGCTTTAGAAATAAAATTTATTATTATTAATTTTTATTACCCTGATTATCTCAGAGCACTCCTCACAAAACCTGTGCAAACCTATCAGCTTTGGTCATGTTCAGGAAACCTACTTCTTGAACCCAGGGTACATAAGTCTGTTGGTAAGAAGGTCTTTGCCACAGCTGCCCAGTCAGAATGGCAGACCTGACTGTATCATCAAAGTCAATAGTATCATGTTCTTCAAGTGTGCCATGTAGAACTATCTCTGTAGTCTATGCACATGTAGGTTGCTCACACACCATAAATTGTTTGGTCACATCTCATTACCACTACTTTTCATCCTAACTGGTACTTCTTCATATCTGTTGGAACCTCCCAAGCAATATCATCATGAATTCTATTATGTAAATATCCTGCCTGGTACTGTAATCTTGTTGCTCCCTGGTTTATACTATAGTTCTTATTCGTTGGGTAGGGAGTTGTCCCTGTCTAATGCACATTAGAGTAAGTACTATTGGTATTTAGAGTTTGTAAGTTAGAAAGCATGCACCCTTCTACTGTACCTAGTCCACAGGGCCATTTTGCAGAATAGGTGATATACTTAAATGTGGGCTATCTTGGTGTAAAAGACTGAACAAAATGTAAAATAGTGTCTCTTACTAATGATTTCAACATTGGAAGTTGATTTTGACAATACAAATGAAGCCAACATTCACATACGTGCTTTGCCAATGCTTTCCAGCTGCAATCCAGCTTGAAAATGCAGAGAGACATTTAATGATCTCAGTGGCATTTGAAAAATCACTGCTGATTATCTTGGTTTATAAACAGACAAGCAGCACGGTGACATATGACCTGCTAACAAAAAGAAAACTGTTAATTTATACTCCAGAGTCACTGTAGGCTTACTGTTGAACAAACCAGGTTCTGTTTTATATCATTGCAGCTCTCTGGGGCTCTTGCACTGATGTATTAACCTTTTGGAAAAACACAAGTGACTTCCTTTGTCACATCCATCTAGGACTGAAACAACGAATGGCTAAAGAACTACCTCAGGGCCTGCATTGGCTTTAATGACTTTTTTATCAATTTTGCAGGATTTAGGCTGTAGGATTATTTTTTTACAATACTCTGTATTATAATGTTTCTATTTCCAAGAGTATTTCTACAATATACAGTGTAACAGCTGCCTACAATTTGTTTTTTCTTTGGTGGTGGAGGGGGTGCTGCAGCATGTTTAATCATAACATCATTATTAGCCACTAAGGATTCATTATTTCTGAACATTTTCATCCACCCCTGTAATTCTGAGAGGGGTTTTCATGCAAACAACTCTAAAATTCTGAATTTCTAAATTCATTTGGCATAGTCCATTTCTCAGACAGGGGTTTCTCTAATTTTCTACAGAGCAAAACATTTTGATTTTAAATTCAAATGGAAATCTTTTAACATGATATATAATATGTTTGCATATACTGTTACTGTCTCTCTTATGGTTATGAGTACATTTGCAAATGTTTCTTTCAGGGACATTCAGTTAATATGAAACTTGCAATGTAAAAGCCCCAGATAGGACAGGAGCTCAGGTTTCTTACTTCATACTGTATGTTACCATTTACACAATAGACTCTACCATTCCCTTCAGTACAGCTCAGTAGGAAACAGAAGGAGAGCTAGGTCCATTATGTCTGCCCCTCCATTTTTTCATTTGCAGGGATGGAATATGTATAATGTGCACACACATACCAAAATATAGGTATTCCCCATCCCTGTATTACCAAGGGTACTTGATGATACCCTTGGCAAGCAGAAAATTATCCAGGCATACCTTAGAGATCTGTGCTTTCTTTATGTCCACTGTCTCTGCCAGCAGATTTTCCATAGGTTCACCACCCTCTGTGAACCAGTTTCTCCTAACTTTACCACTGAATTGTCCCTGCCTGAGCTTCAGGGCATTTCCCTGCCTACTGCTCTGCAGGTGTAAGGCACCAGATCACATTCACTGGGCCTGGCCAATGCCTTTAAAGAGGCAAGATTACTTCCCCATCACCTCTGCCCCCCCCTTGATACACCCCAGAATTTTGCTATATGATCATAACATATCATTCTACCAAGTGTATTCTGCTATGGGAACCATAGCACATCAGAGGGTTTGTGACCAACTATTACATATAGAAGTATGCACAAGCAGATACATCTGGGCCCTATCCATTTTCCCCTCACATTTGCAATCTATAGTATGTTGCTCACACAGTGAGAGGATCTCAGATCTAGAAGTGGGTAGCCATCTGGGAACAAGTGACCATCAAACAGTGTGGTTCACGATAAACTCAGCTACAGAGTCAAGCCGTACAAAAGTGAGGGCACTGGACTTCAGGAGGGCTGACTTTGGCAAGATGGGAGAGTGCCTTAGAAAAGCACTAGCAAACAGGCTAGAAGGAGAGGTGGAACAACAATGGGAAACATCAAATCTGCCATCACAGGGACAACAAGTCTTTATGTGAAGCAAATAAACAAATCAAAATGAAAGAAAAGCTACTATGGTTCTCAAAAGAGGTGGCAGGGAAGGTCAGGAGAAAAAGATAACATTCAGGAAGTATAAGGAAACACAGAAGGAGCAGGACAGGGAGCTCTACCAGTTAAGGCAGAAGGAAGCAGGGAGAAAGCCAGAATAGCAAAGGCCAAGAGACCGTGGTCATGCAGAATGCTGAGTTGAAGCACCTCCGCTAAGTTCCAGCCTCTTGACTTTATAATCGTCTTTTTCTGACATCTAGATCTTCCAAAACCCTCTGTATTCAGCTGCTCCTACTAAGCACCTAGAGTGTCTGATTAGTGAGTTTGGGACACTGATGGAGGCTTACATGAAGAAAGCCCCACAAAAACATACTCCACCTGCCACCCCCGAGAAGGCCCCAAAGAAATCTTGGTCCTCGAGTGGGCCTGATAGGCCTGATCATTCGAGTCAAGCATCGGAACAAGAACATCTAATGCTTAACAGTTTCCTGGAAGAATTTAAACCATTCTGTGAGGAGGTGAAAGAGATGGCGACCGACCTGAAGGTTCTTTCAAAAAAGCTGGACGAGGTTTCATTGACTGCCTCTGATAACACTGCCCATACAGTTTTGTTGGAGAAACACCTAGAAAAGGTGGACCCTGGGTTAGTGACTATACGGCAGAAGCTCTCTCGTGTGGAGGCAAAGCTTGAAGATCTTGAGGGCCGCAACTGCAGGAACAATCTTGTGATTTCAGGGCTGCAAGAAGGAGAAGAAGGCCAGAATACTGCAGCTTTTATACAGAAGTTGGTGGAACGGGTTGCTGGCCCCTCTCCCTTCAGCCCTGCATACATCATCGAGTGAGCACACAGGTCGTTGAGACTGAAACCTTCACCAGAGGCTGCCCCTTGCCCCATTATATGCCGATTCTTAAATTTTTTAGAAAGGCAGCACTTTTTGTTGAAAGTGAGAACTCTACAGAAAGTCAGTTGGGAGAATTCCAAATTGAGAATTGCACAAGACCTGCCAGGATCGGTCTGATTGAAACTTACAGCATTTCACCCCATTGTGTCCAAGATTATTGCTGCAGGGCTGAAGTTTAAGATGGGGTACCCAGCCAGGCTGCAAGGACTTGTGAATGGATCCTGGCTAACTTATGAAGACCCAGAATCTGCTCTTTCAGGCCTCAAAACTGCTCTACCTGATCTGTTTCAGGATCCCTGGGAAGTTTTGTCCCTAAGATGGGGGAAAGTCTGGTGCTGTCAAGCTGGGACTGTTATCTTGTTAATTGTCTATGAAGATAGTAATGACGGGGTGCATCTGGAAGTTATTGCTACTCAATTAGACTGTGTTAATACACAGTTGGGTTAATTGCTGCTGGATATTTATGCCTTAATTCTAAAAGCGAATTTGATGTTCAGGGCAAGGACTCGTGGAATGTTTGGTTTGTCTATTCGGGGATGGTGTTCTTCGTTCCAGTGTAGCCAGTTATATAGGCCATCACTAGTGAGGGGAAGGTCATGTTAAGCTTTTAAGGATCATTATTTTATTCCACAGGTGGCTTAGCTTAGGAGCTGTGCTAGGCATTTCTATTATTTTCATGCGTGTACACTGGTAGGATCGTTCAGTAGCCACAAGAGGGAGCTCTGTGCTCATGAATTGTAACTTAGCCCTGCTGTTAATTTGGGGATGATTTCCTCAGTTTTGTTTCCGTCCCTAGTTCAGGGTAGTAAATAACCTAAGCTGTGTTCTCGGGTCTTTGGGCTGGTAGTACCCGCAGAGATGTCCTTCCTTATTAATTTTTGCCTGGGGCTCAAGATGTAAGAGTCCATCACCGGTTTTCAGGTCATATTCTGGTTGGAAGGGGTAATTTTCCTTTATAAGACTCCCGGCTTGTTTTTGACTCGTGAAGACATTTCCTACAGGGCAACAGGGGCCCTATCTCTCATTTTGTCTCCTGGGGTTTCTGGGCATTTGTTTGTGTTTCGCACTCTACCCTACCCCTTTTATCATCCTAATGCATTCATTGTGCACTTATGTCTGAAGCCCAGCACCGCTCTTAAGTTACTACAGGTTGCTAAAGTAGCAGTGTTGCTTGGTACTCATTTGAGGGGACTGTTACACTTGCTGGAAGCAGAGGGGTATATTCAGGGGGCTGGAGGGGGAGGAAGGGATGCAGTACTGTGTTAAAAGTTGCTTGTGACAGTGGGGGTGGGAGGGTGGGGTGTAATGCCGGGCTAAGGGACAGGCTTTCTATGTCAAAGGAAGGGGGGACTTTGGGGAGGGGGTCTGGGGATGTTCTGGTTTGGGTTGGAGGATGGGAGGGAGGGTGGTGCATACAGCAGTAATCATAAGAACTTTACTAGGTATTTTTCTATGTTTCTGTATGGGGCTTTTGGAACTAAGGCCATTATTCTTGTTCTAGATGGCTAACAGTGTGATTTTCGCAACTTGCAATGTGAAGGGGATCAGGAAAAAGTCTAAACAATATCAAGTGCTTAAGCATCTAAGCCTACTGCATTCCCAGATAATGTTTTTGCAGGAGTCTCATTTGTTAGAATCCAAAGCTTTACAACTAAGGAGACAACAAGTGGGTCAGGTCTTTAATGCCTTGGGATCCACCAATAGTTGTGGGGTCATGTTAATTATTAATAGAGGCATTCCCTTCATGTCCACACAGGTCATTAAGATCCAGGGGGCAGATTTGTTCTGGTTCAGGGCACCCTTTGGTCAGTTCTACTTTTGCTTTGCAGTATCTATGGGCATAACAATGATGATTCAGGCTTTTTCAGCAGGCTGATCATGATTATTTTACCAATGCTTCCCATTATGATTATTATGGGTGGTGATTTTAATCAGGTACTGGATTCTAACTTGGATAGGTCAGGTAGGGGCTGAGGGGGCTTTCCCCGGGGCAAAGGGCATTTAAGGAACTGGTGGATCAATGCGGGCTTTGTGATCTTTGGCGCGTTATGCAACCTAGCTCCAAGGAGCTTACCTTTAATTCGATGGTGCATGGCTCGCAGTCTCGCATTGACTGCATATTCATCTCTCAGGGGCTCTTGCCCGGGGTTATGTCTGCCTCGATCCAGCCTGGCCCCATTTCCGATCATTCCCTCATGGTATGTAATTTGGCTTTTCTCAACACACCTAGAAGGGAGACCCAGTGGAAACTCAATGAACAGCTGTTAAAAGATGCCAAGTATTGTAAGCTTATAAAAGAACAAATTGAGGTTTTTTTTCTCATTTAATCCTATTGATAGTGCAAATCTGGACATCCTATGGGGTGCCTTTAAAGTGTTTATGAGGGGAATCCTTATTAGTTTAGCTTCGAAAAGGAAAAGGGCATGGGAGGAAGAGTTAGTTTCACTATTGTCCCAAATACGGTCCCTCAAGGCTAACCTTTCTGTCAACACTTCGAATGAAGACAGAAAGAAGCTTCTGGTGGCCAAGGATAGATATTTAGATTTGCTGAGGGAAAAGGCAGAGTTAGCTATTATCCAAACTAGAGCCAGCTACATGGATCAGGGAGAGAAGGTGGGGCGTCTCCTTGCATTATGCCTTAAACAACAGGAGTCAGCAAGATTTATCCCCCCAATCCGAGCTCAAGCAGATGGGTCTCTGAGAGTATCCTCTTCAAAGATAGTGCAAGAGTTTGCACTATACTATGAACAGTTATACAGGGATATGGAGAGCTCTCCTTGCCCGGAGTCCCTGGAGGAGTATTTAAAGGGTTCCCATCTGCCCTCCCTAACAGAACAACACAAGTGTTTTTTGACCTCACCAATATCCCAGGAGGAGATCTCCGGGGTCATAGGAGCCTTGCCGTCAGATAAGGTCCCAGGGCCGGACAGTTTCTCCTCATTATTTTATAAAGTTTTCCGAGAGCTCTTACTCCCGGTGCTTCACCGGCTCTTTCAACTTTACATTTGTCCAAGGTGGGGTAGATGCCTATCTGTTCAAAGCCCTGATTGTTCTTCTCCCAAGCCAGACAAAGATCCAAGTTGGTCCAAAGTTACAGGCCTATATCCCTTTTAAATCAAGACATCAAAATCCTTTGAAGATATTGGCGAAGGTTAATGGTGGTCCTTCCGGACTAAAGGTATGGCCCAGGTCGGGTTCATGAAGGGACGCTCATCCTCAGACCATCTGCACACGTTGCGTGCATGTCTTCTCGGTGTCCAGGGATGCCACTTTTCCAGCTGGGCTGGTCTCCCTGGATGCCGAGAAGGCTTTTGACCGGGTGAATTGGAACTTTCTGTTTCAGGTTCTTAGGGCCTTCCAGTTTCCCACCATTTTTATAGACTAGCTCCGTGGATTATACAAAGCCCCTTCAGCAAAGATTTCAGGAAAATGTGCATTTTATAAATCTTTCTCATTATATTCAGGCACCAGACAGGGTTGCCCCCTTTCACCCCTCCTATTTAACCTTTACCTGGAACCACTCATTTGAAACATTCTCAGCAATGTAGGGATACAGGGCATTCGGGTGGGACGCTATGAGGTTAAGGTTACCGCGTATGTGGATGATCTCCATCTTTATTTATCCCACCCAGTGTCCTCTGTTCCTGCCTTGCTGGGAGAAATTGCTAAATTCAGTGCCCTTTCAGATTATAAGTGAAATGCTAATAAATCCTCCCTTTTTCCTCTGAATCATAAGGATTTTTAAGGCTGACATTACTCCCTTTGGTTTGTGTTGGGCACCCCGGATACTGAAATACCTGGGCATCAAATTAACATGTAATCCTTTAGCATGGTTTAAGGAAAATATGGAGCCTCTTTCCCAGCTTATAATTCAGGACCTGGATAGATGGTCCAACTCCCAGTTTCGTTATGGGGCCGGATTAATATTATCAAGATGAACATCTTCCCAATAATTTTCTACCCCCTCTCTGTGCTTAATTCATTCATTCCTTTATCCTGGTTTCAGAAAATGCATGGTATCTTTACCAAGTTTATCTGGGATGACAAGTACCCCTGATTGGCATACTATAAATCGGCCGCTTCTAAGTTGTGGGACTCTATCAAAACCTTTCTGGACCCTATACTGGGTCTGCAGGAGTGTTTCACACCCGATATTTGTCTTCTAGGGAATCTGTCCTCTATTAGGGTTAAGGCAAGGAGGTTTCATATCTCCATGATTGCACTATCTGCCAAAAACGTATTTTATGCCACAGAAAGATAAGGTCACCCGACATTACAGGAATAGGTGAATGAAGTCCGTACTAACTTGTGTACAGAGAAGGCTATAGCAAGCCTTCATAACAGATTATCAGTCTGCACACATGTATGGGACCCCTTCACTCTTTAATTATTGCTACCTGGATATAAGCACTGTTTTATAGGAAATAGCTCTGTATGCCTAGGTATAATATCACAGTTCCTATATTGAATGTGACTTGATACTGCTGTACAGGGGAGGGGTGGGGGCATTCTTAAGGAATATCTATTGTACTCATGTCTTACATGTCATGTTAACTGTCTCCAATGTTGTGGAATATTTGGTCAATAAAGGTTGAATTATAAAAAAAAGAATAGCAAAGGCCCAAAGTGAGGAAAAAATAGCCAACTCAGTTTAGAAGGGGGATAAAACCTTTTATAAGTACATCAGAGAGAGTAGAAAGACAAAGGGAGGTATAGTGAGGCTGAATAGAATGGACAGTGGGTGGGCAGAGAGGGACAATAAAAAAGCAAGGATACTGAGCGATATTTCTGCTCAGTATTCACAAAAGAGAGGTGGGAGGTTCCTAATCCAAGTAACAGAAGCACTCTGGACAGGGGGTCAATCCCAGTCCTTTCACAGAAGAAAGGGTTCTGAAAGAACTCCTAAAACGGAGGTGGACAAAGCAATTGGGGCCTGATGGAATTCACCCCAGAATTCTAAAGAATTAAGGGGAGAACTAGTGAAACCACTGACTACCCTTTTTAACAAATCATGGGAGGATGGTGTGGTACCTGAGGACTGCAGGAAGGCAGATGTGATTCCCCTTCACAAAACTGGGTCCAAGACAGAGGCATACCTCTCAACTAATCAGCATTTAAAGTCATAGCACCTGGCCTTCAAAAGTCATAGCAAATGGGCAGAATGAGTAGATGTTTCTTATTTTAAACACTAATATGTCTATTAATATTGGCCCTCATATAGTTAGGGATAAGGAATGTTTCTATCAACTAAGTTCAGTGATTTAATAGTTTATGTGTCCAGAAATCACTCTGACATTATTAAGAATATCAGTAAACTTGTGCAGAGCAAGACTAAATCTGAATGTGAAAATCATAGCGCTGTGCGAAATTCATAGCACTTGAGAGGTGTGGACAGAGGTTGGAAACTACAGACCTGTCAGTTTGACCTCTGTGCCTAGAGGCCAGTGGGGCACAGGACCCGAGGCAGCACGGGTTCACAGCAGGAACGTCGTGTCAGACTAATCTAATTGATTTCTTTGACTGGGTGACCAAAGTAGTAGACCAGGGAAGGGCTGTGGACATGGTCTACCTAGACTTTAGCAAGACATTTGACACAGTCCCATACAAAAGATTAATAGTTAAATTAACCAGCCTGGGAGTGGGTCCCAGGATGGTAGCCTGGGTAAAACATTGACTGGACAACAGGACTCAGAAGGTAATTGTAAATGGAGTCCACTCTAAAAAAGAGGGTTACTAGTGGGGTACCACAGGGTTCAGTACTGGGTCCAGTCCTTTTAATGTCTTTATAAGTGACATTGCAGAGGACTGGAAGAAAAAGTATGCCTCTTTGCATGACACAAAGATTTCAACAGGGTTGATTCACAAGGGGTAGAAAGGATGAGAAGGACTAGGCAAGGTTGGAGGAATAGTTGAAAGTATGGCAGCTTAGATTCAATGCAAAGAAGTGCAAAGTAATGTACCTGGAAACAAAACCTGGGAAGATTACACAATAGGGGGTAGTAACAACAACAAAATGGAAAGGGACCTGGGGTAATCATATCAGATGATCTTAATCGTTAAAAGCAATGTGAAAAGGATGTAGGGAGGGCTGGTGGGATACTGGAATGTATAGGAGAGGCATCACCAACAGAAAACAGGAAGTTGTTATCCCTCTGTACAGATAGTTGGTGAGACCCATCTGGAGTACTGCATCCAGTTCTGGAGACCCCATCTTCGCTAGGACATAGACAGGATAGAGGCAGTCCAGAGGAGGGCAACTAAAATGGTGCAGGGTCTGCAAAAGAAGCCATATGAACAGGGACTAAAGGAGCTAAAGGAGCTTGAGAAAAGGAGGGAGAGGGGGGACATGATAGAAACTTTGAAGTACCTCAGTGGAATCAATAAAGTCCAAGAGGGTAGCATCTTTCAGAAAAAGAGATGTGCAAGAACAAGGGGACACAATTTGAAGATGGTGGGGGCGGTTCATGGGCAATGTGAGGAAGTATTTTTTCACAGAGAGGGTGGTGGACACATGGAACAGCCTTCCTAAGGAGGTTGTGGGGTCTAAAACTGTGGGAGAATTTAAGAATACATGGGAAAGACATAAGGCAATTTTTGTGGGGGGAGTAGGAAGAAATAGGCTGTTGGTTAAAGGGAAACAATGGAAAAGACAAAGCTCTCTTCATACACTGCAGAAACTCTCAATTAGTGCTTTCAGACAGTAACAACTTTATTTAATGATTTAGACCAGCTACCCACAACTTCCACTTTCTGTTGCTGGCAGCAGCCACTTCATGAGCAGCAGTGAGCTTCCTGAGCTCACTGTATGCTAATATGCCTGTTTGACCTCAGCTATTGGTTGACAGGACATATTAGCATAAAGTGACCTTAGGAAGCTCTCTGCTATTCATGAAATGGTGGCTGCTAGCAATAGAAAGTGAAAGTTGAAGACCACTGTTTAAATCACTAAAAAATCAATTAGAGTAATTTGTTAAAAAAAGTTACTGTCCGAAAGTACTAATCAGGCATTTTTGTAGTGCCTGGGTAAAACTGTGCCTTTTCCACTGTTTCCCTTTAACTAGGATCTGCAGCTTATCCTGTAGGGTAGGGAAATGGGAAGACTAGGTGGGCCAAGTGGTCCTTATCTGCTATCAAAGTCTATGTTTCTATGTTCCTATGTAAGGGAAACATAGAAGTTGATGGCAGATAAGGACCACCAGGCCCATCTAGTCTGCCCATTATTTTTAATCTTATGAATGTGCCATAGGCCTTTACTCTGTCAATGGCCTATATATTCATACTCATCTGCATTGCTCCCTTATACATACCCCATGCCTGTTTGAAGCCCTGCACTGTATTCAAATCCACCACTTCCTGAGGTAGGCCATTCCATGCATCCACCACCCTTTCTGAGAGAAAGAACTTCCTCACATTACCCTTACTCGACCTCCCTCTAATCTCATGCTGTGTCCTCTTGTCCTGCTATTTTTCTTGTATTGAAACATTGTTAGACTCTTTTACCTTGTTAATGCCCTTAAGATGTTTGAATGTTTCAGTAATATCACCAATCTCCCTCCTTTGCTCCAGCGGACACATATTGAGCTCCCTTAATCTGTCCTCATATGTTTTCTGATGCAGCCCCTGCACCATTTTGGTTGCCCTTCTCTGGACTGCCTCCATTTCGTTAATGACCCTGTGCAGATGCAGTCTCCAGTACTGCATGCAGTTCTCCAGATGGGGCCCAACCAGTGACTTGTAAGAGGATTATTACCTCCCTCTTACGACTTGTGATATCCCTACTAATGCACCCCAGCATCCTCTAGCCTTACCTACTGCTTTAGGGTGTGCTTGGATGATTTCAGGTCACCGGTGATGATGATGCCCAAGTCTCTTTGTTCCTTGTGATTGCCAGCAACTCCTCCCAACCTATAGGTAGCTTCAGGGTTTCTCTTCCCAATGAGCATGATCTTGCACTCCTTTACGTTAAACCCCAGTTGCCACTCTTCAGATCATTTGCCAGTTTTTTCAGATCTCTTCTCATTCTGCCCACTCCATCCGGATCATCTACTCTGTTGCAGATCTTGGTATCATCTTCAAACAGACAAACCTTGCCTCAAGTCTGTCTGCAATGTCACTGATGAAAATATTGAAGAGGACTGGCCCCAGGACTGATCGCTGATGTACCCCACTTGTGACTTGAATCTCTTCTGACTGTATACCATTTACCACCATGCTCTGTTTTCCCCCACCAACCAGTTTGCAACCCAGTTGATCAACCTTTGACCCACCCCAAGCCTACCCAGCTTTTTAATCAATCTTCTATGTGGAACAGTTTTGAAAGCTTTGCTGAAGTCAAGGTAGGTGACATCAACTGCACTCCCTTGGTCCACTACTCTGGTTACCCAGTCAAAGAAATCTATGAGATTAGTTTGACAGGACCTTCCTGTTGTAAACCCATGCTGTTTTGGATCCTGCACTCCTATAGATTCCAGGTGTTGCACTATCCTTTCCTTAAGAGTGCTTCCATAATCTTGCCCACTACTGAGGTAAGATTGACTTGTCTGTAGTTCCCTGCCTCCTTTCTGATGCCACTCTTGTGGAGCATGATCACATGAGCCCTTCTCCAGTCTTCTGGGACCTCTCCTGTGCTCAGAGACTCACTAAACAGTTCTGCTAATGGCTGTGCTAGTTCCTCCTTAGCTTCTTTAGTATCCTGGGATGTATGCCATCAGTTCTTATTTTCTAGTCCACCCTAAACAGTGAGCTCTTGTAGGATGCTTTCTTTTGTGAAAGGATTTGTACACACCACCCTCCCTGTGTCCATGGTGCTGAGCTATGTGTTCACTACCTTCTCCTCAGTAAATACTGAGCAGAAGTATCTGTTTAAGATAGATGCTTTTCCTTGGTTCTCTGCCACACACTCCCTCTTATCCCCTTTGATCTTAGCAATACCCCCTCTGGACTTTCTCCTTTCACTAATGTAGCCATAAAAAGTCTTGTCCTCTTCTTTTACTGTTTGTGCTAGTGTTTCCTCGGTTTGGGCCTTTGCCTGCCTTACTGCTTTCCCTGCTTCCTTAAGGGAAGTTTGGTATGCCTCCCTATCTTCGTCCTTCTGTGTTCCCTTATATTTCCTGAAGGCCAACCTTTTGGATCTGATCTTTTCTGCTACTGTTTTTGAGAACCAAAGTGGTTTCCTTCTTCTTTTGCTCTTGCTTTTCTCCCTAATACAATGGGATGTTGCTTCAAGTATTACATCCTTAATGCTTGCCCACTTTGCCTGTACCCCCTCACCTGTCTTTCTTTCTTGCCAGGGTTAGCTTAACTCTGTTGGCCATCTTATCAAAGTCAAGCTCCTCTGAAGTCCTGTATTTTTGCCTTTGGAATTTATTTTAAATATGCAAACAGTTTTTTCATCTTTTCAGTATACTGTAGATCCCAAAGACATTTCTAAGAGACATTCCCATAGGTCATCCCATAGTTGAACCAGCATAATATTATGTGGTGATTTGCATATGCAGCCCATGATGCTTTGCATTGTGGGGGCATGTGTGATTTTGTATATCTTTGAAACTTGGCTTCCCGGACCAAATGCCCTTTGGGGCAACCATTGCCTCAGTGCTTGTTCACAGAGGTTCTTTGTCTTTAAATTGTTTTTGTTTAATTGGGTTCACCACAACTTGACCCAAGATAGACCATCTTAGGGCAGCAGGTTCATTTCACTGGTGTGTCAAACAGATGAGGCATACTGATGAGTCCTGGTAGGACAAAACATGTGTCTATTTCTACTGTTAGCACCCTTTGCAAACTAGTGAGAGGCCTTTCGGCACCATGCATTTCTGATTAAAGTTGAATCAGCATAATAATCTGTGGTGATTTGCATATGTAGCCCATGACGCTTTGCATTGTGGGGGCATGTGTGATTTTGTAGTCCCATAGGTAGAGGTGCAGCAAAGTTTAAATTCACTTGTGAAGTTAACCCAAAGTGGGTAACTTCAAATTTATTTCAGCACTACACAATGTCCATTAAAAAGTCGAAATTCACCTTATGGACTTTATGCTAGTCTTCACATTGCAGTTTGAGAAGGCAAAGCTGGCAAGAAACAGCCCAACATCCTCCCCTCCTCATCATCAAGGAGGAATCAGCCTCGCAAAACCCTCAATGCCAGAGTTGTACTCACTTGGGAATTCTTTTTCCATGACTGCATGGTCAACCTCAAAGGTACACTGTTTGGCACTGTCACCAGGATGGTCTGTTTCTACCTGCATCATCATCAGCATCAGCACAACCATCATGCTGAGTGGGGACAAACATAGATGTACTTGTCCTACTTGATATGTGATCTTCATTCATTTTAATAAATGTCAGCATGCTGATATTTGTAGGTGATGATAGGTTAGTATGACAGTCATGCACTATGTCCCCCGCAGAACTCAATACGCTCTCCACACTTAGACTGGAGGGTGGGCTGTTCAGGTACTTCAGTGCTACAGACATCGGTGTCGGCCATCCATTCACCTTGCCACTCCAGTACACCAAATGATCATCCTATATTGTCAGATGCCAGTTTTCTGCTAAATTTGCCTCAACCATGGTCTGTGATGCACGCATTCCTAATGAATCATCCACCTGTTCACAAGATTCATCTAGGTCACAAATTCCTACATGGGACATGGCACACCAAAGTGAATTAATGGACAACTGTGCAGCTGACACCACCCCTTGCCCATCAGCTACCTTACTGGATGTGCTCAGTCCACAGTGACCTTCTGCCTTGTTGTGCTGTGGTTTGCAGAACTTTGCACATGACTTCTGTGCCCTATGAATCAATCGAACTAGCTGCCCAGTAAGACTTTGAACCTGATCATTCCATCCCTCCAGTATGGATGCAACACCATGCTTGTAGCATGGGTCCAGCATGTGGCTCTTCCAGAATATGAAGATTCCTGAATAGTAGCAATGTGTCGATTGCTGTCTAATATTGTAATCATATGTTTCAGTAATGCACAGCTTGACCTATATCTGGCTACGCTGCAGATTCAGCAAAGTCTTCCTCAGCACCCACAGCAGTGGAATGGCTTGACTAATGAATGCAGTGTCACCACTCACTGCCTGTTTGGCATGTTTAAATGGCCTCAAAATTAATATTGCTGAGTCCATGAGTATACATTGTTCAGTTGTCATAGACATTGAGGCCCCTGAACTGTCACGGCTAGTGTGCATAACTAGGTATTTAGAAATGGCTTTGTAGTGCTCATACAACCGCTCTGCCATGTAAAGGGTTGAGTTCCATCCTGTGACAGCTTCAAGCTTGAGGCGGTGCTGACGGAGGCTGTTTTGAATCTGCAGCTGCCTAAGCTGGTCAAGACCCTTTCCAGAGCATACAAAGTGTGCACAGATGTGGCTTGCAACAGTCAGCCTTTGCTTGATTTCCAGGTACTGCAGAAACTCCTGTACCACAAGATTTAAGCAGTGGTTCATGCAGGCAACCCTCACAAAACCACCATTGCTGATACATTTAAGAATGATTGTTCCATTATCACTAGCTATGAAGCCAGTTTTTAGGGACAGGGGGTGCAGCCCCTTATCAGTTTCTGTCAGTAGCAAGTCTAACATGTTTTCACCTGTATGCGACACTGCTTCATCACGCATTGCAAGCGTGGCATTCTGTCTAATACCATGAAGGTTGCTACCACCACAGTCTGACTTATTACACTGCTTTCCCATCCCACCATCATAGACAACCCCAGGTAACTGTGCCCAGTGTGCAGTAATACACAGATAGGAACTACCCACCATTTTGCCACTTGTCCACATATCCATGCTTAAGTGAATGTAAGGTGATGCGGAATATTGAAGGGAATGTCTTATAGACTCTGTCACTGTCCGATATAACTCAGGGACAGCATGGGTGGAAAAGTATGTCCTGGATGGGATCTTCCATTTAGGACAGGCTCATGCTGCAAAGTGCCGGAATCCTGCATTCTCCACAAAGGCGAATGGCAAAAAGGTCAGTTACCAGCATTTCTGAAACTGCAGCACTGAGTTCACGTGCAACTGCATGATTTAGTGGGTATTTACTGTTCCAGGCAAAAAGGCTGTGCAACGAGGTCTGCATTGTTTGGTGTTTTGCATGTGGCATGCCAAATGGCTCTTCTCTGTGAATTGACATGGATGGGGTGCCTTTTACTTGTGATGGTGGGTGAGCAGGTGACAAGCCAATAAATGCAGTTATTTTATCTGTTTTAAGTACAGGGGTTGATGTACTAGAATGACTACATGAACCACTGTTACTCTGACCACTACTTTAACATTCAAAATCATCCTTCATATGCCTGAAGTAATCCTCCAGTGTTATTTCACCACTTTTACGGACATGACTACTTACACTAAAGGAAGGGAATACCATGCTCACTAAGGTGGATGGGGGTGAATGCCCTATTATGGCATTAGCTCCCTGTGGTGCTGAGTCTACAATGCCATGTGCTGTTTTGAGATAAGTATGCTAGCCCCCAGTGCCCAGATGGCTACCCTTTTACAATGCTTCACACCCTTGGCAAAGCTGACAGATTGCCACTGTTTCATTGCTACCATCTTGTAGAAAAAAATCCCAAACTAGGGATTTTGATGCTGTACTCTTCATATGTCGCTTCTGGGATTGCATATGTAACAGCACTTTGTTGATGATGAAATGACGGGCATACTGCCTGGTTTCTGGTGTTGTGCACACTTGGACTTTGACTGAATATCACAATTGATGACTATTACTTCAGGGTCATTAACAGACACAGCTACATCAGGACTTTGAGAAGGGATGGGATTGACTAACAGACTGTTTACAAACAGCACTCTTCACTTTCTTTTTGTCTGGTTCCTAGTTGGGTTCGCTAGCATCATCATCATAATTATCCAGAAATTCACTTTGGATGCTGTTCTCCTGAGGAAATAATCCAACCACAGCCTCAATACTATCATCCACACTTTTTCCATCAACATCTGAATGTTTGGATGGCCTAACCTCAAGATCAGTGGAAACATGAGACTGTGAGCCATTAACATGATCAGAATCATGTTCAACTACTGTGGGGAGTGGGACATCAAGTACACTCAAATCTGTCGATTCAACAACATTTTTCCCACCTGATAAGTTTGCCTGGGTTGAACTTGTAGCAATACTCATGCTGTTATCAACCATGCCATTACTAACTTTACTACCAGCAGGGATAATAGCATCTTCAACCAGCATTGATGTGACTGATTTCATTGTGAAAAAGAGAGTCAGAGAAATCCTTTACTTGAGCAACTGCTAACTTTCCTTCTGTTGCATACTACCACGGCCGTGACCACTACTCTTAATACTGCCAGACTTGCTACTAGCCCTGATGAACTTGCTTCATCATCACAACTTCCTCTGCCAACAGTCTTATTGGCAGCAGTGCACAGCCAGAAACAGCTTTGCATGAACATCTCTTTGCAAGCATGTTTTTAAGATTACACAGATATTTAACAGCAACTTATTATTTCAGTTGTTTTGGGGAGATGGGAAGCAAAATATCCAAGAGATGCAACCACACAGCACAAGTAACACAAGACCTGAACCAGTCTTAAAAATTAAAAGTCAAAAACAATACCTTATTTTGGGGTAGGCTACACAGACAGAAGCAGTGAAAGAAATTCCAGACAGGCTGAGAATTCAGAGTACTGCTATTGCAGTACCACAATAAACATGGAGTTTTCTTAAAGGTCAGCCACAGAAATGTTAACTGTTCAGTAAACTACAATACTGACAGTCTTTTAAAACAACAGAAAAAATGCCCAGCAAACAGAACATAACGATAAAAAAATTAAGTAAAGTTGTACTGTGTGTACCTGAACACACAAATAGTAAAAATACTAGCCAACAAAAGTTGGAAAAACTGCCTTTCTCACTAATTTCCCTTCTACATCACAATTCCACCTCCCCGAAGCACACTTCAACAATGTCCGTCACTACAGAGACTGAATGTACTAAATTAACATTAAATATTCACACAAAATCAATAAATGGTCAATGACATAAACACATAAGGGTTTCCTACAATCGATGTACTAAATGTTGACACAAAAGTTTGTGGCAAAAATGCATTTTAAAGGTTTATTGATTGTTTGAATCTCAGAGCTCTGAGAGCAAACTATCTCCAGTGTTCCACTACACTTAACTGAGGCTGTGCAAAACAATATAGAGCCCATGTGACCTTAAATCCCACAAATCACCACAAAATTCACTTTAAAGAGCAAAAAAACAAGTCAAAGTAACACGAAGTCCATAGTGAATAATGGAAACTTTGCATTACTTTGAATGCAAATTTTTCACTAGCTATCGCGGAAAATTACACAAAATTTGGGTTCCATGTGAAATACTACGCGTAGTAAATTTTAGCCTCCCGCCCACCTCTACCCATAGGTTTCTTTAAGTTTATTCTTTGGTAACCAGGTAAGTCCCACTAGGCACAATTAGCTGTTTTCAGGGTGACCCAGGAGAACTTGGGAGGTTAAGTGACTTGCATAGAGTCACACAGTATGCAAGTAGAGGTTGTGGAAATCAGACCTGCTCTGATGGATGTACCAAGCTCTTTCACAGCTAATTACTCTAACCTCTAAGCTATACTGCCAGCCCCCTGAGAAAAATCAAGAAAGGAGTTCTGAAGATCCCAACCACATTTAAAATGTCTTCTTTATTTGTAACCCACTGATATGATGGTAATATACTTCTGAGAAGTTAAAGGGCTACTTTAATTACAAATATACATTACAGATAAAATAAACAGGATATGGCAGCTTGAGTCACAATATTCTTGTAGCCTAAGTTTTTTATTTGTCCAAAAGAAAATATGTAAATACTCTCTAAGTAAGTTAGAAAATGACTTTTGGACCAGCCCAGTAGCACTGAGGGTTGAGGCGCTGGACACCACACCTCACTCCACGCTGGTGACCTGGGTTCAGGAACGAGCCAGGGTCATTGGGGGTTGGTAGGGGAGGACTAGGATTGAGAATTGAGCATTCAACAACAGCTGTCCTAGTCCTGGGGAAAAGGGGTGGCTGCACACCATGCTCTGGTGGTCCCTGGGGATGCCCGGAGGTACTACAGACGTGCAGGTGCCAATGGGGGGGGGGCACAGCAGACGTCCACACGTTGTGTATGGATGTCATTGCATGTCCATGCTCCCATCAGGGAAAGAAAAAGGAAAAATGGCAGGATAGTCTGCGGCAGCTTGATGGCCGCAGCTTCACCGGACTATGATGCCTGAATAAGGCGTGCCCATTGGATCCTTGCCAGGCATGGGGGCATGGGGGGCCTTTGATGGTGTAGCTGCATATGCCAGCTGGGAATGTCAGCTTGGGTCGGTGGTGAAGGAGGAGTGGTGGCTGGAAGAATAGGCAGGACTGTGGCTGCAGGTGAGAAAAAAGAGATGTTAAAAAAAAGAAAATGATTTTGGCAAGTTTCTGAACATCAACACAGAGCTCACACAAATGCAGGTGTGGTCACATCATTAAGTAATATACCATGACAGAGTGTGAGTGATGCTGGGATTTACCCACACCTGGTGTGGTTCGGTCATGAGGCCACAGGCCAAGTGAGTAAGGCACACCAGAAGTGGATAAATCCCAGCATCCCCATACCCTGGAGTGGTTTATTGCGATTGTACAATGTCCTCTTGTTTGGTGAAAGCAAAGAATAAAGAAAATAACTTGTTTTGGTATTTTAAATTAGTTTTATTCATTTTATTGCTGCACCAGAAAAAGTTCCTTGTTGCTAGGGAGATCCTCTCTGCTGCTGAAAGTCATCCCTATACCCGATTCCATCCCACTCATACACCATAGTCACACATCCCCCACCACACACACACAACACACACACACACACACACACACACACACACACACACACATATTGTATATATTTTTGTTTCACTATGCTTTTGTTAAAAAAAAAAAGAGATTGAAGACAAAGTTTCAGAATGGAGCTAAAAGCAGGAGGGAGACAAAGGCAAAACCAGTGCTTCTTCAGTACAGCAGGCACTTAACAGAGAGCTTGCCAGGCTGCTGTCTTTTTTTCTCCTTTTAAGCAGTCTCAGATAACCTGACAGCTTTGACTAAGCAGTGTGATTCGTGACAGTAACTGTCATGTGCTTCATGTGAGTGATTCTGGTTTTTATGTTGCTTTACCGTTTGCCTTTATGTCGATATTGCAGTCTGGGTTGGGTAATACTGGCCATAAATGGTGATACCAGCCATAAATGTTGAATTTCAATGACCTGTTGCAGTTAAATGGGACAGCATGTATTTGAATTAAGGAGGGAGCAAGTTTTCACTGGCTCAGGCCAGCAGTCTTGCATACAGAAGTGAGAGGGTGTGGGAGGTAGCACCGAGGAGTCAGTGGTGGTTAAGGTGAAAGTGTTTTTTTTAAATAGGAGTCACTAGGGCAGTTTTGCTAAGCAGGGTTTACAACTTTCTTTGTGGAGCACTGAAATTTTACTTTTACTGCTGCAGCCCATGCTTGATTTCGTGGTTCAGTAACAGAGCTTAGTGGTGCTCCAGTATGGTAGTTTTCACATTTCATACTGGGGGTCAGATGACTTTCAAAAGGATGTGGCTGGCTGGCACTTTTACCCATTGGTCATGCCAGGATTTAAACAGGTAAATCATACCCACCAGCCAGCCAATCAGAGACAAGATTTTTCAAACCATTGTATAATTAGGCACTTGCATTGTGTCTAATCTTTTGCCACTACTGCATGGGATCTTCTATTAATAGGCACATTTTCAACACTTTGATGAGCATTGTGGCAGCTTGCAGCTAAGTGGACATTCAAGATCCCCAAAATATGTGCAAGAAGCCCCAAATTGGCATACGTTGACCATGGAAACATGGTTTAACAGACCTCTAATTAAAGAGGGAATGGAAATTCCCAGATTAGTAACCCGTGTCCAACGTGCCAATTTTCTGTCTCAATGAGGACTTGCACTAATAGATGATAGTGCTGTGTGGAATTTTTCAATTTCAGTGGGACAGAATTTATGTGGAATTTTGAACAATTCCAACTGTTTCTGTGGAGTTCCATTGGAAGTGGAATGGGTGGAATTCAGCTGTTGAAAGGGGGTATGATTTTCCTCTGATCACTGAAAGGAGGAACTCTGGTTCACAGATAGAGATGCTGTGAAGTTAAACTTTGCCCATAAATTTCGTGCAAAGCAGTAAAAATTCAAGCTTTGCGGAATTCGTGTCGTTTTGGAAAAACTCCTGAACTTCAATTCACACCATTTGCATGGCATTTTCGATGAAATTTGAAGTTTCTACTATGAAGCAAGAAACTTGTGGGTAAAATGTCATGTTTTATAGAATAATCCATGAAATTCATGGCCACAAATTTAAAAATCGCTTCCACAAAATCCATAAATTACCTTGTGGTGTGAATTTATTTATTGGAATTTCGGAAGTACCTTTGAGCCAGAGGCTCTTTTAAAGAGGTCCCATGTCATAGAAACAATATAAAGTCTCAGAAGTACATACAATTTCTGGCATGGCAATACAAGATGGTATAAGAAGCAAAGAAGTACAGTGGCATCTCCCAGGATGAAACTCACTTTTAAAGCACTCTGCAGTATGCTGCAGCATACCTACTGAATAAAGCAATGTAATTTCAATGGCAATTAGTGCCTTTTGTCACACAGGAAACTGTGGCATTCATTTTATCCTGGCAGTGTCACATTTTCCTGAATGACAAAAGGGACTAATTGCCATTGAAATTACATTGCTTTATTCAGTCAGTCTGTTGCAGCATTCTGCAGAGTGCTGCAAAATACTGCAAAATTGGGTTTCATCCTGGGGAACGCCACTGTACATACAGACTACTGGTAATTACCATACAGAGAATACTCAGGACAAGACAATTGTCAGCATAAGCAATATAACTCAAATTAATGATTACAGAGAGAACCAAAACAATAAGGTAGAAGAGACCAATAGCCAAAGTTGCCACTTAAAGCAGTCCCTGTTTTCTAAGTGCTAGGCTGGGGATACAGGGTGTACAATTCACATGAGTGGGTTGACCGGGGAGCATCTAGCACAAGTTAATAGTCCTTCCAGCTAGAAGTGGGAGGAGACCATTCTACTGCAAGAGGAAGGGGTAGGAGGAGAAAAAGAGGGAGGAAGACCAAGCGGTTTCAAAAGGCTAGGCAGAAATAGCAAGACCAAAGTGATGGAAGGTGGGAGAGAGAAATAAGGGTGTACATTTGACCTTAGGAGGAGGGAAGATAAAAAGATAAATATTGAGAGAAGAGAATCAGAATCTGAAAAAGAAAAGGTAGTCGTTGGCAATTAGAGAGGGTGAGATTTAGGAAGAAAGGAATAGGTCAGTAAAGGAGAGCTAGAGGAGAAGAAGAAGGGCCATGGAATAAGCAATAGTGCAAAGAGAGTAGGGATGGAGGTAGAGCGAGGACCTAGTGGATAGAGAGAGGTAAGGGAAAGACAAGGATAGGTTGAGATAAGCAAAGGCAGGGGTGTGAAGCATTATGGAGGTTGAAAAGATGGGTGAACTTAGATCCCGCATTCACAGTTACTATTTGTTGTGAGAAATTCACATTGTTTTGTTTAGAACTGGCCTAGCTTACTTTCCTTCTGTAGATCGTGGACTTTGCACATCTCTGTTCACAGATATTCTTCTGAACATGTTCTACGACCATTTCACATTAATTCCATGGAATCATGTTGGCATATTCAATCAGAAATGCACCTATTTGCTGTTTTATGCCTGGTACTGGACTATGTTAGTCATCGATTGCATCTTTTATTGTTTAGTTAAAGTTCTCATTTGTCCCTATATTTTGCCAGTGCATCATGATCCTCAGAACAGTGCATTACATATAAGTTCATGGTTAATCATGTAATAGTTTTGGGAATCACATGGTGCAACATTTCACAACATGTGCATCTGTGGGATTTCCTCATGTCACTGCAGACCTTGTAGGCATTTGAGAGAGAAGGTGCTGCTCAGATGAATTTGTGATTTCTGTCCAATAAAACTTGTGCAAATAATACTCTAGAAAGTGTAATGTTTTACTACAGGCTTATAGTATAAAGTGATAGTGGTGCAAGTTGTGTATGCTAAGTTATTTTGGTACTGTTTAAGTGCTGTAATTGACTAGTCAGCTGCAGCTTTATTTTTCCTTCCTGGGGGTATGGGAGCTCAGCACAAGCAAAGGTACACACAGGAGCTCAGCACTAGCAAAGGTGCATGCACACACACACACACACACACACACACACACACCCTGAATTCTCAAATGTGAGATACAGTTACACACACCTACAGAAGGCAGAAATGGAAACTTTAATTTAATAGTGCATACTAAGAACTATATTTTGTGACTATTTTTTTCACTTAGGAATCTCATGAGGATTTTTTGAGTGCGTTGATGTGACAGAGTTTAAGTGCTGTGCTGCTGTTGCCCATCACTAACAAGAAGAACCCAGGTTCTCAGTTGGGACTTGGGTGGGGCACAGAATAGAAGAAATCTGTAATGAATCAGTGGTAAACACGTTTTGTTCAGTAAAGAAATATATTCCACTGAGTTTGATATGAAGACTCACAGCATATATCTAGCGCACCTCTGGTGAGAGGTTTTAGACTATAAATATATACCTTGCACTATTGTTTGGATACACTGTATTGTTATTACTGGGCAGGTTATGGCCAAAGGGTCTCATCCCTATTCCTGTGACTTCTTGTTAGGCTGGCAAAGGATTGTGGGGTACTGGAGGCTTACAGCTCATAGCCACCAGTACTATACCCTAAAATCTAGTGCTTTAAACACTGTGCCTGACTCAAGACATACTTGCCTGGCACTCCAAAGCCCTATAATCATCTAGAGTGAGCCTTTTTAAAGGTTTTTGTGTATTTTTTAGCACTAAATATTTAGCGCAAAACTGGAAGTAGCACGAGAGGCGCTTCCAGTTTTCCTCTCCTTTTAAGACCTGCACTAGTGAGTGGGCAGCAGATAGAAAGACTTACAGCATATATCTAGTGCACCTCTGGTGAGAGGTTTTAGACTATAAATATATACCTTGCACTATTGTTTGGATACACTGTATTGTTATTACTGGGCAGGTTCTGGTCATAGGGTCTCATCCTTATTCCTGTGACTTCTTGTTAGGCTGGCAAAGGATTGTGGGGTACTGGAGGCTTACAACTTATAGCCACCAGTACTATACCCTAATCTAGTGCTTTAAACACTGTGCCTGACTCAAGGTGTACTTTCCTGGCACTCCAAAGCCCTATAATCATCTAGGGTGAGCCTTTTTAAAGGCTTTTGTTTATTTTTTAGTGCTAAATATTTAGCACGAAACCGGAAGTAGCACAAGAGGTGCTTCCAGTTTTCCTCTCCTTTTAAGACCTGCACTAGCGAGCAGGGTGAGGGTGCGCCGGGCCATGTGCAGAGATGCACGCCGAGACACAAGCATCTTAGATCATGTCTACTGTGTCCATCGGGGATGACGGGGACTAGGCAACACCATCTGGTATCCTCGGCACAATAGAACTGATGGTAATATATATTCAAATTATCATTATACCATCACTGTTCATAATGAAGAAAGCTAATAAGATTGCACGACATGTAAGATGTATGCCTTAGGCAAACAAACACCTAATTTTATGTGTGATAAGTGTGTATTGGTTAATGATTTACAGGAGGAAATTACTCACCTGCAGCCAAAGGTGTCATTAAAATCAGACATCAAAGCATTGGAGGATTACATTGCCCAGATGTCACTTTTAGTGGAAACAAACATATCTTCCACAAAAATAGTGGATGATGATACCCACCAGGAGTCTCATCTAAATGTTCCACAGGCCCTTGTATTAAGACACCCAACTATTACTTCTACTCCCTTAATTGCTGCTTCAAATTGTCAGCAACAAAACACAAGCAAAGTTAACACTTGGACTACAGTACCTCAAACCAAGTCCCAAAAAATAATAAATAAGATCCTTCCACCCTCCCATTTCTTATGAAACCCCTACACATAACTCCTTTGAATATCTTTCACAAATGATTGACAAAGTGGTATCTTTAGTCCAGAACTTGGTATAAGTGCTGTTAATATGCTGAAACATAGCCTAACAATCAGTGAGCAGACCCCTGCTGTTCAGACTCAACCCCCAATATCTCCCCCTTTAACTGCTTAGGTGCAGATTCCTATTAAAAAGCAGGTATTTGTCCTGGGAGACTCCATCACAAAATATATAGACAGTGTTGTTTGCAACCCTGACAAGGAACATCGAACCTGCTCTAGTTATGGCAAGGGTTTCAGACATCCCCTCAATGGTCAAACAAATCCTATTACCAGCTGGAGAAAATCCACTAGTGGTTATACATGTAGGAAATAACGACATTCCCAAACTACCTTTGCAGCAACTAAAACAGGATTATGTTTCTCTGTGTAATTTACTAGTAGAACATGGCTGTAATATATGTCTATCTGAAATTCTGACAGTTCCAAGAGCCACAGAATATATTACAGCTAAAATAAAAGCTTTAAATGAATGGCTCCAAAAATGGTGTTATAGACAAGGTATTTCCTATCTGACACACTGGGAAGAATTTTACAACAGTCCATCCGTTTTTTGTTGGGATGGCCTACACCTTAGTAGATGAGGAAGTACATTATTGGGACATAAGGTTGCTACATTCATAAACACCCATTTAAACTGATGGATAAGGGGGGGATTGGGTCAACTCTCAATACTCTCATTACTGGGACTCACTCTTCATACCAAAATCAATTGAACATTCTATCCCTTAATGCTTGCTCTTTAAATATTTCCAAACATGCAGAACTGGAACTTAAGGCTCAGTCCCGTGATCTGGCTTTAATAGCCATAACAGAAACATAGGGCAATGCTGATAGAAAATGGATAGCAGAAATTCTGGGATTCAAACACTATTTCAAAAATAGAACAGATACAAAGATAAGTGGTGGGTCAGCCTTTGTGTTAGAAAGGACATCACTTCTTATGAATCATCAGTGAACGTCCAGTCAGAAAGTGTATGGGTGTATATTCAACCTAAAGGTTTTTCCAAAATACTGATTCAGACCTGCTACCGTCCACCCTCCACAGATTTTACCCAAAGTACACAGTTGGTTGATGAAATCTCCCAGATAGCAAACAAAGGCTCAGTCCTAATTTTTGGCTATTTCAATTTCCCCACCATAAACTGGGAGACTTTAATGGGTTCAAATCAACATGACCATAAATTCCTTATAACTATTATTGATCTGGGACTATATCAACTGGTCAAGGAGCCTACCTGGGGAAGCAACATCTTAGATCTTGTTATAACAAACATAGACATGTCCATGACTGATTTATTAATATCTCTGATCCTCTTGGTAATAATGACCATATGTTTATACTTCTTACTATTCCACTTTGCCAACGTCCTGTGATTAATAAACTTAAAATCAAGCAATATGATAGGGCAGACTTTCATAAAATATATCAACACCTTGGGGCCCTTAAATGGGATAACATTTTTTCCTCACTTAGCACTGAAGAAGCATGGGATTTTCTAAAAACACAAATTCATGAACTTGAACAATTGTATGTTCCTGAAAAATATAAATACAATACTAAAGGAAAACTCCCTCTGGTTTAATGGATCCATTAAAAAACAAAGCTCTCGAAAACAAAAAAACTATTCTCACTATTAAAAAATGTCCCATTAATCAAAATAAAGAAATATTAACTAAATATAGGGAATCGGTTAAAATATTTAAAAAACTGATCATACTTGCAAAACATAACTTAGAATTTCTTATAGCACATACCAAAGATTCACATAAAACTTTGTACTCTTACTTAAATAGCAAACAAGGAAATAAAACTATTGGCTCACTAAATATTAACAATACAATAATTACTTCCGATTTAGAAACAGCTTCCGCATTAAACAGCTACATTTCTTCAATTTTTGTCCAGGACACGCCCCAAATCCCTCCTGATACACTCTCTTCAAGTTGTACAATTTATAAGGTTTTAAAAAATGATTTTTACAAAGTATTAAAATCATTAAACAAATCAATAAGCCCTGGCCCCGATGATATTTGTCCCAAATTTCTTCTAAGAATAAAAGATACAATTGCTTTACCACTATCTATTATTTTTAATAAATCTCTCTATGAATCAAGAGTTCCATCTGATTGGTTGACTGCAATAGTAACTCCCATTTTCAAACATGGTTCCCATTCAAAAGTCAAAAATTACTGCCCGATTAAGCAACCTCAATTCCATGTAAATTAATGGAAAAATAATCAAAATTCTTCTAGAAATAGAAATGAAATCCATGAATATAATCAACACAGCCCAACATGGATTTAAAACAGGCTTCTCTTGCACTACAAACCTGCTTTGATTCTACAACTATATTAGCTCAAATCTTGATTCAAACATTTCTACTGATGTCATCTTACTAGATTACAGTAAAGCTTTTGACAAAGTGTCACATGACATTTTGATTAAAAAAAACTTAGTCATCTAGGGTTTTCATTGACATTAGTTTCATAGATAAATAGTTGGTTGAGCAATTGTACTCAGAAGGTCAGGGTAAATGGCACTTTGTCTGATTTGAGTAGGGTGAGTAGTGGTGTTCCTGAGGGTTCTGTGTTGGGCCCACTCTTTTAACATTTTCATTAGTGATTTGAAAATTTCTTCTTCTAACATCATAATGAAATTCGCTGATGACACAAAACTAGGGGCGTTGTTAATAATGGACATAATTTGATTCAAAAACTTAGTCATCTAGGGTCTTCATTGACATTACTTTCATGGATAAATACTTGATTGAGCAATCGTACTCAGAGGGTCAGGGTAAATGCCTCTTTGTCAGTATTTGGGTAGGGTGACGAGTGGTGTTCTCCAGGGTTCTATTTTGGGGCCCACTCTTTTTAACATTTTCATTAGAGATTTGAAAATTTCTTCTTCTAACATCATAATGAAATTGCTGACAACACAAAACTAGGGTGTTGTTAATAATGCTAGTAATAAAAACTTTACTTACTGACCTTGCAATAATCGAACACTGGGCACCCATAAATAAAATGCACTTCAATGTTACCAAATGTGTGGTGTTACACATGGGAAAAAATAACTTCAAACAAATACACTCTTTAAACAATACTATTATTAAGGTATCCAGTTTAGAAAAGGATCTTAGGATACTAGTAAATAATAAGCTTTCCTCATCTTCTCATTGTAATAGAATAGCCAATCAAACTAATTCTCTTCTTTGCAGGATAAATAATAGATTTGTCTCTAAGTCAGAACAATGTATCATGACCTTGTATAGGTCTCATGTTAGGCCTTATATGGATTATGGCTCCCCGTTTTGGAGTCCTTATCTGGTTTCTGATATAATCAGAATTGAACAAATCCACAGTAGGGCTACAAAACTTGTTCCATATCTGCTCATTTTGATTATGTTACTAAACTTCAGAAAACAGGTCTATATTCACTCAAACAGAGAAGAATTAGAGGTGATCTCTTACAATTATTAAAAATTATGAAATCATCTGTTCTGATGGAACAATGTGGTATAACTCTATCCACCAGAAAAATTGTGGCTAGGTTACACAATAAACAACTGGATATTAAAAAAGCAAATACAAATAAGAGGAAAAATGTTTTCACTATCAGAACTCCTAGGCTGTGGAACACATTGCTCCAAGATATCATTGATCCACAAACTATTACGATTTTCAAAAATAAACTTGATAAATGGTTGTTAAATTAAAATTATGATAAATGGTCCACACATGTGGAGGATAATTTCAATAGGCAACAGCCTTCTTTTGTCCATGAAACCAAGTAAACCGAGTAAAGAAGAGCAGCTCAGGCAGTGGACATGGGCATGGGATAGGGCACTAGTCCTTATGTGTAACAAGCAAGAGAAGAGTTGCTCATGTGGTTAGCAGTGCAACATCATCAGCATATGATGTGTGTATTGTATAGCCCTCTGTAATACAAATGGTAGAAGTGGCTCCTGAAATAACATTGACTCCTGTATTGCCATCTGTGACTTGGGGAAGGAAAATCAAGGATGACGGAGTGTGACTGTGTATCCTAGTCGGCTAATTAAAAAAACTGCTACTGATATAGCAGCAATGTTTGGGTGGATCATCAATGCTGGATAAATCTCTGGATACTGTGCCGTTTGAGACACAGGAGATGGTGGCAGTGAAGAAGTCTCAGCATAAGGTATCAGAAGAGGAGAAGGCAGCACAGGTGAAGATACTTGATGAGGTGGAGAATGATTCCAAGAATTTGTCCTAGTAAATGAAATGTTAGTTAAAAAAGGAGAGCATATATGGAGACTATTGATACGGGCACCACTGATTTTTACAGATGTGGATGATCCATTGCTTGATGTCAATTGGGCTGCAGAGAGAGAGACACACAAATCAATTTATAAATGGAAAAACACACTGACACTGAGAAAGAGGATACGGTGAGTGACAATGCCATTTGGAACCAATTTTGAAAAAAAAGGATAAGGACAGTGTACAGGAAAGGCAAAGGATTGCTATAGAGGAGGTACAGTGGAGTCCACCAGGATGCAAAGCAGTGTCTCAGGTTACTCTATGACAAAAGGATTAACTGCCATTGAAACTGCTTTGTTTCCTGCATAACTCTGCTGCAGAATTCTGCAGTATTGCATGCACCCTGGTGGGCTCCACTGTAGTAGAGGTATTAGTGGTTGTAATGCTAATATACTGTAGTTTCAAGTGCAGACCCAGTCATGCCCCCTTACCATTGATAAACAGCAAGAGAGTTACCATTGTCCCCAGTATTTTAGCAAAAGATTTTGTTTGTTCAAGATCCAAAAGATGAGAGCTTTGCATGTACACTGTATGTCAAATCTGCAAAGCTAGAGTCAGTGATGGCAAAGCAGGCTCACACCTAGGGACTACCAATTGTAAGAGTCATATGAAAACAAAACATCTTTTAAGTAGTCTTGGCATCACAAAATTTGAAGAATACCCCCCAACTCACTGTCAGCATAGCTCCAGCAACACCACAGCCAACCCTGCTCTGTCCCCACCCAGCACCCAATTCTCAGAATTTGAACAAAGATCTACCACCACCAGTCTGGCACAACCCTCCCTCCTCCACTGCTGGACTCCAATATCTTCTTATGAATAAAAGAAAACATGCCACTTGTTATAGTAAAATGAGCTGATCATGTGATCAGCTCATTTTACTATAGCAACAGGTGGCGTAATTTCTTTCATTCGTAAGAAGACACTTGGAGTCAGTAGTGGAGGAGGGAGGGTTGTGCTGGATTGACAACAGTGATCTTTCTTTAAACTCGGAGAATTGGGTCCTGGGGGGGAGAGACAGAGTAGGGTCACAGGGTGGTGGTGCTGCTAAGCTAAGTGCTGACCTTGAGTTGTGGGGAGGTATTTTTTTTTCAATCCTTCATGCTGCCTGATGACTGACCTACCATTTAGTTAATAAAATGGGGCCAGCCATGGAGGTGGGCGGGTTTTACCAGTCCCCATTAAAAGTTTATTTTCGGAAAACATATATAACAAATTGTGGGTGCTGTGTGGGTAGAAGGGTGGGATTTGGTAACTGCTAGAGGGTGGAGGCAAGACAGTACTGTTTTTTGGGTGGCTGGGGAGGAGATTTTTTATTTATTTAGGGCTGTGCTGAATATGAATATTCAGCTGAATAATGAATATTTGGCAGGCAAATACAGAATATTTGGCCGAATATTCAAAATAAGTGTTACACAGCCGTAGTAAGGGCAGATGAGGAGCAGGGTCAGTGAGAGTGATCATAGCATCAGCAGCACTACGAACCCCAACGCCTTCCATGTATACTACAAGCACATCCGCCAGTAAATCATCACATTCCCATTCTATAGCTGGCTATTTTTCCAAGTTTAAATTTACTGATCCACCTCTGGCAGTAATACTGTGTCCCCTCCAGAGGAGGATCATCCTTCCAATGTGTTCATTTGGTGCAGCCCAAATCAGACAGAGACTTTCTAAATATAGAAACTATAGTAAGTGTCATTGTAACCGCACAGTCTCCAGGGAACTGAATGCATGTTTTGCACAAATGCTGGCAGTGAATGTGCTGCCCTACACCTTTGTTGAAAATGCAGGATTTCAGCATTTAATGAGTAGGGCAGTTCCCTAATGGAATATTCTATGTTAAACCCATTTTCAACAAAGGTAGTTCAAGAATTATACCTTGGCCTTACATTTTTCATCTCTTATGGTCTCAATCATTGTGCTGTGGATACTGTCCACCTTACTACTGATATTCAGAACAGTGAGCATGGAGCAGCCTCTTCCTGTATATGTGTATCACAGCACACATTGGGCCCATTTTCCTAATGCTAGTGTGAGTAAGCCCTGTCAATCTCCTTAATGTCCAAGCCACCCCCTTGTTGTTGTGTGGCAGCAAGATACACTTGGACAAGCAGCATGACATACAGTATATGGATGCTATGCAGCAAAGCCTGCTAACATCTTGCCTGGAGCTGAACAACCGAACTGAGGAGGTCTCATGTGGCATAAACTGAAAGCACAACACAACAGCATATTAAAACTTCCTCACTTGAATGCCTCACTGATCTGGAAGAGTATGTGTAATAGAGGTGTGGGATAACAGATGGACTTCACACTTGAAAGTAGGTTTAATGCACCATTGGCTTGGCGTTTATTCACATCAAAATATAAAGAAAAGAAAAGCTCAAACTGTGAGCAAAATAAATGTTTTACAAAAGACAAAAGAAATACTTCACTCTTGTGGTAAACTTCATATTCAGTTTCCACCTTGGATGGACTCTCTCAGTCTAACTCCTTCCCTGATCAGAATATACTGACCCTATCTAACATCATGCAGTTAGATTATTTCTTTTAAACCTGCCTTCCAGGTCAGGTGCTATCAGCATCATCACAGTATCATCACAATGTTTAAACATAATTTAGAAGGCTCCTTTTAATTTATCTAAAGGCATGGAGCTCATAACTAAACATTAACATACTTTTACTAGCAAGCCATACTACTTCTAAATAGAAGAACATTAAAACAGTAGTAAAAGTTTTTTCTCCTGCTGTGATTGACAAGTGATATACTATAACAAGCATTTGTCAATGCTGAATGTTGTCGTGCTGGCATTGAAAGTGGGAGTGGCATAGCTAGAGGTGCATAGTGCTGTGATTTTGTGAATGTGTCTCAAAAGGTGATTTTGCACAGCGAGCACGTCATTGTGCGCAACAGCTGCGGAAATATGTTTTGGACAGGCTGTGAAAAATGGCAGCTGGACTGTTGATAAGGAGATGTGCACAAATGCCAGTGGTGAAAATGTGGCATGAAAATATTGCAGATTGACTAAGTTACAAGGGTGCGTGGAAACTGCACAATGCACTCTTGCAACACAATCATTGTATGGAGTTTGGGCACCAATTTTCCAACATAGGCATTTTAGGACCTCTGCTCATGAATAGTGTCACCGACATTTCCTCAAACTGTCCCAAAAATTGATTTTGCACAGCGGCCGTGCAATTCTGTGCCAGACATGCGAAAACACATTTCAGGCAGCTGCAGTGTTCTTAAGGAGATATGGAAAAATGCCAATGATGAACAGCTGGAGTGAAAGTATTACAAATTCATAACGGCATGAGCATGCATGCAAACTGTGCAAAGCACGCTCATAAAACACTCATTGTTTTGACTTTCGTTTCCAAATTTTCAACATAGGCATTTTAGGGCATCTGCTAATGAACAGTGTCACTGTCATTTTTATCACGTGTCTCGAACATGGACTTTCCACAGTGACCACGATATTCTGTGCCAGAACTGCGAAAACATATTTTGGTCGGGATGTGAAAAATGAGAGCTGTACTGTTCATTAGGAGGTGCAGAACAATGGCACTGTATAAAATCTGGAGTGAGAATATTAGAAGTTTACGAAAGTACGAGCGTGCGTGCAAACTGCGCAACACACGCTCGTAACACAGTCATTTTATGGAGTATTGTCACCAAATTTTCAACACAGGCATTTTAGGACCTCTGCTCATGAACAGTGTCACTGTCATTTTTGCAATGTGTCCCGAACACTGATTTCACACAGTGAATGCGCTATTCTGCACCAAAAGTGCAAAAACACATTTCAGCAAGGATGTGAAAAATGACAGCTGTACAGTTCACAAGAAGGTGTAGTAAAATGCCAAATTTGAGAATCTGGTGTGAAAATATTGTGAATGCTCTAACGCATAAGCGCGTTTATGCGAGTTGCTACGCACGCTCATAAAACAGTCACTTTATGGAGTATTGTCACCAAGTTTTCAACACAGGCATTTTAGGATCTCTGCTCATGAACAGTGTCACTGTCATTTTCATAATGTGTCCCGAACACTGATTTTGCACCACAATCACGCTATTCTGCGCCGGAAGTGTGAAAACACATTTCGGCCAGGATGTAAAAAATGGCAGCTGCACAGTTCACAAGAAGGTGTGGTAAAATGCCAATGTTGGGAATCTGGCATGAAAATATTGCGAATTTGCTAAATTATGAGTGTGCGTTGCACAGTTGCTACGCACGCTCGTAAAATAGTCTTGTTTTGGATATTTCCCACCAAATTTGCAACATAGGCTTTTTCATAGCCCCCCTCATGAACAGTGCCACTGTCATTTCCTTACACGGTCCTGAAAGGTGATTCTGTGCAGTGACTGTGAAATCACCTTTTGGGACCAAATAACACCATGACAGTGCAAGAATTCATGAGAAAGGGTCCCAAAATTCCCATGTTGAAAATTTGGAGCCAACATTCACAAAAATGCCTGAGATATGTACTAAAGTTGAAAAAACCCTATCTATCCCATTATACAGCTTACTGGCATTTCCTCAGTTCGCGGTCGGCTTTGAAGAGTGCAGACATGTTCCTGGTCCACCGATGATCATCATGCCAAGCTCCGAAAGTAAATATGGGGTGAGGGGTGTGGGGAGGCAGGATGCACAGTGGGTGGGTGCGGGTGGGGGAGGGGCACAGAGACTATGAGGGACCATTTTCCTTTTACAGGTTCAAAAGGGAAAAAAATAAAACATCACGGGACATTTTTTTTCCAGGGATTTGGCACACTGGGTGGGCTTCCAGTGTGCCACCTAACTGTTTGGGGTGGGTGTGTCTGTAGCAGATGGGGGATTGGGCACCTTCATCGGCAAACAACACAGGGGCAGAATTTATGCCCGTGAGGGGATTGGGCACCCCATCAGCACACAAAGAAGGGGTGTGTGCAGAGCGAGGATTAGCGCGGTTAACGATTCTATGGCTAGTGTTCCACCATGTACATAATGGTGGCAAGCACAGCAAAGAAAAGGACCGCTGTGTCTGACGAGCTTTGCTCGGATTGCAGCAGATCTTTCTTAAATGTGCTCACCCATTATGTATGCATGGTGTGGCACCAGCATGCAGGTTGATTGGGAATGCAGGACGACTTACTGGTGCCTGCCCTGCATTCGCCCAACAGCACCGGCCATCTAAAGTTGCACTGTCCCACGATGTTGGCTGTGCAAGTGTGCCAACATAAAAATAGGCACTAGAAGCCACTGTTGCCCTATACTGAGAGCAGACAGAAGACCACCTGGCAACAGGGAACACCCAGAGAGTGAAAAAGTCTGCTACATTTTCAACAAATTCAGCAGTAAGTCATTGTTTTTTTAAATATAAGAACTGGGCATGTTCAGGAGTGAAATTTTACTTAAACTATAGAAACATAGAAACATACTCCAAGCTTCTTTTAGGTTTAGCTTACATAGATTCAAAGGGGGAGAAAAGTAAATTAATTGTGTAGCTTCAGACTGCCAGCACGTCAGCTACGACTGCGGTTGCATAGCTACCCATGAAACAGTACCTATGCATTCAGAAAAACAGAAAAGCACACAGACCCCTTCACAAAACCTCATCGAACTGCTGCTAGTTCAGTACTATTGAATTTTTATTTACTGTGCCAGCCCAAAGCAGTTGCTGCTTCCAGGAAAATCTACGTGCAGTCCTCCAGTGTTTCAACAGAAATGCATTTTATTCAGTAGTACAGCCTTTTATATACATATCAATTATGTCTTCCAATTTAAGTACAGAATTCAAATTTAAATCAAATCACATAATTACTTCTCATTCCCATAAAGTGAACTCACTGGTCTGCTAGTCTAATTGTTGGTTATGATCACATGACTACAATTACTATCATTCACTATTGCTAGTACTACACCCTGAATGGGAGTCAGGAACGGACATGAACACCCTTGCATGCAGGAATGGGAGTCGGGCATGGCTATGAACAAGCAGCATGTTTTTGAGTGTCAGTACTGCACTGGACAGTTAAAATAAAGGGGATAATTACAAAACAGATTTTTCTGCACCCCATAATACTAGTTGCCATGGCATCACCGCTGCATTGGCAAATACCTGTTAGTTTGTCAGTAATGCTTAATTCAGAACCTAAACAAAAGCAGGTTTAAACAAACCAGTTTTAAAACTCAAATGAATTACCACAATATGGACGATGCAGTCCTCTTAGCAGCTTCATTACATTTCACTAAGCTACTGTTAACTTACAAACAGTACCTTCATGCTGCCAGCTCCAGGGTACACCCTTCTTATGCTGGCTTATTTTAAGTCATTAATTCACTAGTATATCATTACTTCAGCAATGCCAGCACAAAGACTTCATTTTCATTTTCCTGTTAAAGCTGAACCAGATTTTTATTATACCTTATACGGTACTAAAACTGCTTCCCTAGTATTTGCAGTGCTAGGCAAAGCACCAGGTCTCTTATTATTTATTAGCATCAAATCTTTGCCTTACTTTATTTAGCACTGGAAAACCCCCTATCATTGGACAAAGAAGGAAGGTGAATATTACAGTGGAGACAGAAAAGCCATAGATGGGGGGGGGTGCCCAGAGGTAGCCAATCATCTGGACTAGAAATATTAGAATAGATGAAGGAAAGCAGAAAGGCGTAGAAACTGTTGCAACAGTAATTTATTTATAACACCATTCAAGAGGAAAAGGGTCCAAATCAAGAGACAGGATTCATTCCTGTCACAGTATGTATTACCTCATGGTTTGTAGATTGTTTGTGAAAGGCAACCATATGGTGTCACTAAGCGATCATTGAATACTTTCTTGAGGAAATCTATTTTCCTGAATTTAAAGGCACTTCTTTGGAACTGTAAGTTAACTTAAAAAGCAACATTTGGGTATGGTTTCAAAAGAGATGGCTGGCCATCAAGACATCTTTATGGACCCCTGGGTAGGTGTCAATTGGCATTAGGAAGCAAGAGTGTACATTTTTAGTTACATTCACCCTCTTGATTCTACAGAAATTACATGTAATGCTTGAGAAAGACTATCTGAAGAATAATACATATTATCAAAGTACAGTTCCATCAATAATACCTACCTGTCCTTATTGCTGTTGGAATGAACTGAGAAATTCTGATTTCCATTCTGCAGGTGGAATAGCAGAATTCAACATTCCACCTGGCACACAATAAGCAATAATACCACCCGACAGGTGGCAGTATCAGGGAATACTGACCCCTAGGGGCATAATGAGGCCCAACACCACAGGTGGAGGGCTTTACAACTCATGGAAGGTCTGGTATTCCCAAATACTAGCCACCCTGGAGTGTATTATTGCACTTAAAAAATGGGCTATAGGTGACATGTTTGTAGAAAATTAAAAAAAGAAAAGATAAATCTAGTAAAAGAAGAAAGCAGTTTTCTTGCAAAGTAGTCCCTTTATTGGTATAGCTGCCAGTAGAGAGCACTGCTTTGTTAGACAGCCTTTTCTTGAGGATTTACTCTTGTCTTTAAATGTATGTCAACCCCCCCCCCCAAGGAAGTACTGAGGGCCATCAGGAAAGGGATGTCCAGTGTTGAAGTTAATGGCAGTTTTATTTTAAGTCAGTTTCTCTTTGTTTGCGTTGCCTTTTTTAAGACAATAAGAAGCACGCAGGACACATCGACAATGACAGGGGAACACTCGGCAGCCTCTAAAGCGAATTTCTTGATTTATGGACAAACTGAGGAGACTGTAATGAGGTACAAAGCTAAGCTATGCAAGTTTAGTGGATGAGCCAAGACTACTGTAAATTACTTTGGTTTTGGAGAGTGGTTTAGCAACAGCCAAGAAGGGGTACCACAAGCATTAATCTGTAGCTTCGTACTGTAGGTCTTAAAGCAGTTGTATTTGTATGGATTTGTCTCCTGCAGGGGACGTATTCAGTTCAGTTTATTTTTATACTGGAAAAGCATATGAGCAAAATTGCCCATTTTACAGGCACCCAGTAAACACAGACAAAGAGGAACATTACAGGTTAAACAGAGAGGCTTAGGTAATAATTATAAGGGTATACAATGTGTCATAAAATATATATATATATATATATATATATATATATGGGATACATGATGGGCAGGAGTGGGATATGGAAAATATTCTCACTCCTGCAGAGTGAGCTGTGTATTCTCACGAGTGCAAAGGCACAAGTGAAAATACACAGCTCACGTGGCAGGAGTGAGAATATTTTCCATATCCCATGATCTGCCCATCAAGTGTGTGATTTATACCACAGGGATGAGAGCTGCAGGAAATTTTTCTGAGTCTGTGTGTTTCTTGCTGATTCTGTGTGTGCTGTCAGTGTGTGTGTGTGTGTGTGTGTTCTGAATGGACTGTGAGTCAGAAACACAGGTGAGTGTGTTTTGCAAAGCTAATTGAATGAGTCAGAGGCTCAGTGAGAAAGATAAACTACTGCAGGTAGCACTGAGAAACAGAACCTGTTTTGTAAAAGACTTTCATTTAGAATTCAGATTGTTTTGAAGCTAAGATCAGCACAGTAATGGGATAGCAATATTAGAAACACAATGGGACATAGGTGAGAGTCTTTTGCAAAGCTAATTGAGCAAGTTGCAGCTTCAGTGAGAAAGAAACTTTTCTGAAGCAGTTTCCTTTAGAATGCAAGCTGCAGTGCATTTATCCTCACTCTGTGACATCAGCAGAGTATGAATAAATGTCAATATCCTCACTCTGCTGATGTCATCAGATTTATCCTCGCTGCAGTAGAAATAACACAGGATGCCCTACTGAGAAAGCTCTCACCCCCGTGGTATATAAATAACTATATATATATATAAAACAATCCTGGTGGGCAGGAAATGTGCTGCTGGTTTGACAGATTTAACTTAGCGGGTGGTCAGAGGGACAGAGAAGGGGGTCGATGAGCTGGTGAGCAGAGACTAGGCCAGGATATAACTCTGGTGCTTTTCTTGTTTATTGTTTATTCTGCATCACAAAATGGGATTTGGAGAGAATATCTTGCCATGGGAAAAAAGGAGCCGCTAGTTTATGGTTCACTTAGCAAGCAGGAAAAAAAAGGTGGCTGGTCAGTTTAAAAATGAGGGGTTCCCAAGGATGCCCTAAGCAATGGGGTGCCCTGAATTGACTCTTTCACTGGGCTATATTGAAAAATAAATGCATGCCTGACCATGGTTTTTAGCCAAACAGGATGTTATATTTTTGAAGCCCAGTTTCTAATAGGTGATGAACATTCTGCCCATTGTTTTGACTGTGACTGTAACCACTAGAAGGAGTTACAGCACTCAAGGAAGTATAATAATTTAATGGAAGAAAGGCTGTCTGTGCAAAAACTCCAAGAGAATTTTATTTTAGACAGATAGATTTTATTTATATAGAAGACTTTCATAATGCTAAGTGTTCCTCATAGTTACACTAAAAACAAAAAGAGATCCAGAAGCAAATGGTTTGATACCTTTATAGGACCAACATAGATGCTACAAAAGAACAAAGTGCTTAAGCTTTCAGACTAACAAAGTCCTTCCTCAGAGCTTATGACAGTTATTCAGAAACTCAGATACTATTAACACCCAGATCATATATATATAATAAAAAAACCAGAAAGAATTCTCATTGGGTTAAAATACTCATTTAAACCATCACTGAAGTTAGAAACAGTTGAACCAGACCTCACCAGTTTGCTATTAGCTGAGATGCCTTCAAGGTCAGATGTCATCTGCATAAGATAACCTTCTAAGCAGCTATCATAAATTCTAAATGTCTAAGCATGTGCAGTGAATACAGTCTTAATGAAACAAAGTTAATAAGAAATGAAACACATCTGCTGTATACTGTATATCTGGTGCTAAACTTCCAAGCCATAATCTACTTAAATTTGTAAGCTAGGTTTTCAACAGTGAGGAGCAAGGTAGATCTCAGTGGGTAGTGAGCCCAAATAGACAGGTACAAATCAAGTAAAGAGCAGTCTTCTACCAACTTCAGATAAGAAGATTGATTACATAAATTGCCTTGACCTGTGGAAAGCATCTTTCTTCAGTTGGTACGTGAAGTCAATGACTCTGAAACAGTGAGTTCAAATATCAGTGATGGAAGTTTGTAGAGAAATTACATGGTGACAAGCATTTTACCCCTCCTCGAAAGGTGCCTACGACCTCGGAAGTTGGATAAATAAGTATATAGAGGATGCGGGGGGTAAAACTCTCTCAAAAAAGTCACCATTTCATTCCTTACCATAATTACATTGTGATTCTGGACTCAACATTCTGCAATCACCAATATCATATAGAACCCTTTCTCCCCATAACTAAGGCACCAGCAGGTTGCATAAATACTGTAAGGAAGACTAAATGTGTTAGGGCCTTATCAGTTAATGTCATTACCTTTAAAACAATCCTTCATCTAACAAGCAGTCAACACAGCTTGTCGTGAACCAGTTTAATATGATCCAATCTCTAAGACTACTCTGGTGTGGAAAATATAAAAAATTGCAGTCACTAGGAACCCATCTCCAATGGTATTCTGATGCTTCACCACAATTCCAACAAGGAGAACCCAGTTCATGTCAGAAAATAATTTTGTGGTGGGTACCAAAATGGTAAAGGTTTAAAACATACATGAGATAGACACAGGGAGACATTAGTAACAGGGCTGGGGGGAGGGGGGTAATGCTGGAGATCAATTAAGGTCTATGGTAGCACAGTAAGTAGGGACTTTAGCGGAGACTATGTGGGCCAAGAGGTCCTTTCTGTGAACAGCTTCTGTGCTTCTATGTTTCAAAATAATTATGTGGCCACAGGAGTAAGGATGAGCTGGGGTCAAATTTGCATTCAATGGACATGCCAACATTGGACATTTTGGGCATCAGTGAGGATGATTCAAAGAAACTTTTCCTGCAGCATTTCAGTACTGCAGTATCATGAGGCAGCACATTATACAGGGACCACACACTGAACATGTGACAAGCCACATAACCTTCAGCAGACACTCAGTGATGCTAGTGTGCAGTATGAGAACTACTCATACTGCACACATCCCAATGCCATTTTCATCTCTCTCTCTCTCTCTCTCCACCTGGCCACTGAAGGGATTCCTTTAATGTGAAAAAGAGTGACTTGTTTAGAAAGCTTTCAAAAGCATTATGATTTTAGTTAGCTAATTTCTTTGCATTCAACTGTACTTTAAGGCAGGCAGGCTCATGAAACTGAGTTACAGAGGAAAGTAGAGACTGCAGTGTGAGTCTACACTAACAGCTGCAGGACCAGCTGCAGGAAGAGGGCAGAGTGAATTTGGTTATCTGGGAAGAGTGAAAGGAGGATTTGTGAAGGATTTACATAATATATTTTACTAAGAGCTAGTGGTTTACAGGGCCCAGAAACCACATTGATTTTTGGCTCAATGTGCCTTCCCAGATTACCAATTTTTAATAAATAAATAAATAAAGGTACCACATCTTTTTAAGATTTACTCTTAGGTTGTTGTGCATGCTGTCATTTACACCTTGTCATCATCTGCATGCCATGACCAGAAAGAGGGATTAGAAGAGAAGGCATGATGGGGTTCTCTATCATAGGAGGAGCCATTCTCAACCATATTTCCCTGGATCATGGAACTTCCACTGTTCAAGCTTCTGGTTCATTCAGTACTTCAATATCAATAGATGATGTAGGTGTAACCAAATATGCTCCCAGGTTGTCCCTGAGCTGGTCTGGCATTCTGTGCACCATCTACAGTATATATGGCATCAAAGGGGATGGACAAAAGTACTGAAGAGACTGATCCCATGTATGTGTGTGGGGGGGGGAATTGGATGTCTTAGTCCTAGAGGATCCTGATTTCTGAGCCTGAGTCAAGATATTATTTTGGTCCATTGGGTTAGGGCTGTTGTGCATAGCCCATGGGCACTGCCACTAAGTACTGTATGTCCCTTTTCCTCAAACATGTTACAGTGCAGGATGTTAGGTGTGGTGACACCCACATGATTAAACTCCAAGCACCTCCCCCTCAGATGGTTGCACCTCTTACTGAGGTACTGTCTTGACTCACACTTACATAGAAACACAATTTGTCAGCAGATAATCCTTATCCTTAATACCTATCTCCAGTTTCTGCCTTCCTACCATGACCCCCCGGCAGGGTTCTCAACATCCTGAAGGGGGAAATCAGGAAATGGCTACCACTTCTCCCATATTCAGTTCTTGAATCTCCCCCTCTCTTCTCCACCTCCCTTTTGGGTCACCAGTGTGCACAACCTACCGCATCCGTTTACTCCAACAGCACTTGCATACTACCTCGAACCTACTCCTGGTACCTCTTGCACTATAAATGGTTCTATCGCATTATTGCTGTTTTGTATGTTTATATGTTCTTTGTATTATTTTGGACATGTATTATAATTTACCCAATGTTCCACTACTGTTTATTGTACAATACCTTGTGTTCCAACTGTTGCACAATCTTACAATGTTGTATTGTTTGTACTACTACACACTATTGTAACTTATCATCCTTCACAGCCCTATGTTTTCCCTCCCCAGGTCACACTGTGAGACGAGCAACTTGTTGTTCAGTGTGCCCTCCTGAAGAAACATTTCAATAAATTAAATAAATAAGATAAGGACCACTTGGTACACCTAGTCTGCTCATTTTTACCTACCTACAGTATCACCACAGACCTTACTTGATCTCCGGCTCTTTCTCCCTCCCACCATTACTTATTGGCTATTAACAGTGCTGTAGTTACTAAGAAATGGGCTGCTTCTGTGGCATTGACCCACACCTCTTCTGCACCCACACTCCTGTCCTGCTGCTGCCCAGGTGGGTTGCTGGGGGTGGAGCATGGCTACATGCCATGCTTTATCTCTGATCTGCTGTGTGGCGTGGTGGTGGGTGGTGCCAGATACACATGCAGGGACCCTTCCTTAGCTGTTACATGCCCTTCCCACTAGCTGAATGGGGTGGCAGTCATTGCACTATCATTCACACCAAGCTACCACAGCCCTCTCAGTATACCATAAGGGATTGGGGCATGGTGGTGAACACGTGCAGACCAGTCGGTTCCCTTACAGGAAAACTGCAGTACTGGAAGGACCAGCCATATCCCACAATTCTCCACTCACACAGAGTGCAGAATCTAGTCTGCTGGTGAGCAATACATCTGATTAGATGGCTGCTTGTTGATTGCCAGGCCTGGGTATGCACATTTCGACACACATTCCTGCCGCCTTTTGGGGCCGATGCACAAAACAATTGGGTCATCAATACACCACATATCTGAGAGGCGTAGGCGATCCAAAGTCAGAAAGCTGTGCACCGGTGGTCTAGTGGACCCCGGTGGCATGCTCCAAAGTATGTGTCCCTTACACAGCCAATCCCCTGACCAGTCAGGCAGGTCCATGCAGGGCCAGCCTGGGGTGGTGCAGAGGGTGAGCCCACACTCTACACCATTCACTAAGGTGCAGAATGCCAGGCAAGGGGGGCATAAGCTATGGAAGGGGTACCCTGCCCTAACTCTGATGCTCCTCTCCAAGGTACAGCCACTAGCCATGTGGA
The DNA here is from genome assembly GCA_016271365.2 of Neoceratodus forsteri. Classification (NCBI taxonomy): domain Eukaryota; kingdom Metazoa; phylum Chordata; order Ceratodontiformes; family Ceratodontidae; genus Neoceratodus; species Neoceratodus forsteri. The sequence continues at coordinate 845,210,256 of CM028135.1, read as the reverse complement.
CATGTGCTGTTACCCCCACCATGCCACCCCAGCCCTCAATGACAACAGTCCCAGATTGAACCAGTAGCATCTCAGTTGACAAAGCCTTTCTTGTGAAGCTTTGGGGTGAGTGGTTCCAGCTCATATGTGTGACCGCAGTTGTCCTTTGATAAAATAAAGACTATTTTTGAAAACTTTTCCTATATGTGGACAGTGCAATTCTTTGCTAGAATGCAACACATGTGGAAATTGCTGACTTTGTTGGGGGTTAGTGGCTCCCTGATGAAGCCTTTCTGGCAAAGCACTGGTGTGAGTACTGTAGTTCTGACTCCTGTGTGTGGCTGCACTCATCCTTTGATGAACTAAAGACTACTTTTGAAATCCTTTCCTATATGTGGACAGTGTAATGCTTTGCTAGAGTGCAGTATCTTGTGGAAACTCCTCAGGGACAACAGGGAGGACTGTGGACAGCCGCTCAGGCAAGCACCAGTAATTTTGAAAACATTTCAACCCTGTGTTCCACCCAACATCCCTAGCTCTGTGCAGAGAAAGAAATTCACTCATGGACATGGAATGGGCATCCCATTAGATGCTCACAAGTGTCCACTGATCTGCCCCCCCAACGCACTAATGCACTGGGTGGTGGAGCCATGGATGAGAGATGTATGGTGGATGGCAACTGTGAATGCCAGCCACTGCACCACCATCCATGGGTGCACAACTGCACATAACAGGTATGCTCCTTTTGCTCATACCTGGCGTGTGATTATGTGAACTGGCTCCAATATTAGATTGCATGTTTACTAAGCGGTAAGTTCATGAGGGACTGATTTCTGAATGAGAACTTACATCACAGCTACAGTACTGAGACTTGGTAAATGTAAGTGTGCACACTTGCAAAAACATGTTACCTAAGCATTAACTGTGAAAACATAGATATTCAAAGGAGCTGTGTATGAGGCAACCAAAATAAGCTGGCACAACTACAGAAATGTTCCCCAGAGCCATATTCAAACAGCAGTATTGCACAGCACAATTCTGGATGTGCCACTTGAGCAAAGTAATGTATGCTGCCCAAGTATAGGGAGGCATGACCATGAATATCAGGCAACGGCATATTTCAGTCAAAACACACAGAACAACTGTGGAGCAAGTCACAGACTGTGTCAAGCATAAAAGAAAGAGGCTTAGCTACACACACAGCACAGGCTCAAAACAGGAGAGCCAGTACTATGGACAGAGCACCATTACTGATGAAGCAGGTAATGAGGGGGTAAAGAGAGGAGGAACAACAACATGGTTGAGGAAGGTCCTGTCGGCGGTATGCCCAACAGAGATGGTACTATGCCCAGCTCACATCTGAGAACTACAGTGATACAGAGATAGTGGGCCAGTACCATTTCAACAGGGCAATTCTGAGGCAACTCTGTGAGCTGTGCCATGATGAATTGCAGGCACCCACCAGAAGGAGTCATGCGATGAAGGTGGAGAACAAGGTGACAGAGATAATGTGCCTGCTCACCATGGGCACCTTTCAGAAACCATTGGGTGCCACTGCTAGCATATCACAGTTGGCCATGTCCCGCCTCCTCACCCAGGTCCTCAACACTCTGTTGCCACATGCTTTGGTGTACATAAAATTCCCACACAGGCAGAGCATACTGCAAACATGCAGGAATTCCACAGGGTGGCATGCATGGCAGGTGTTATAGGAGCTATTGACTGCACCCATGTGATGATACATGCACCACCTGGTCTGGAAGGCACTGTATACATGAACAGGAAGGGATACCACTCCATCAGCTGCCAGCTGGTGTGCAATGCCACTGGGTGCATTATCAATGTTTGCACCATGCACCCTGGGAGTACACATAATGCATTTATATGGCACCACTTCATCCTGTGCAAGTGATTTGAGAGTAGGGCGATCCCCATGGGGCACCTAGTTGGTGAGTAGGGACTGGAAAGAGGAGGAAACCAGCCATATGGTACACCACACAGCAGCAAGATGGGGAGGTGGGGAACGAGGACAGTGCTAGGTGAGGAGACAGTACTGGAAATGAAGGATGGCAACAGTGCAGGGGAGCATGGACATAGGAGTCAGGCATATAGAACACATGTGCCAAGCTCGGAATGGTGGCAGAGCAGCCATGCATGGGGGGCATTGGCCAGGGCACACAGGGTGGCAGGTGGTGGCAGTGTGATCTGGAAGGGGGGAGTGAAAACAGGCAAAGACAGGCAGTAACCAACAGATGTGTTTTCCCCACAGGTGACAGTGTGTATCCCCTCTAACCCTGGCTGCTCACCCCAATAAAGCAAACCAATAATGGTGCTGAGGAGCATTACAATAAGGCACACATCGCCACACGCAACATCATAGAACATGTTTTTGGCATGCTCAGGATGCATTTCCATTGTTTAGACAGATACGGGGGTGCCCTACGGTACAGCCCTGCAAAAGCCTGTGGCATAATCCTTGTCTTTTGTATGCTGCACAACATGGATATTGACTGTGGATTTCCTGTCCAGGTGGATAAGGGCAACAGTACAGATGATAAGGAGGACTAGCCAGACGGGGGTGTGCAGCTGACCATGCAGAGGAGGGACCCCAGGCTGGCTGCATGTGCCAGGAGGCACAGGGACACCATCATTGAGGAGCACTACTGTAAAACTATTTAGTACTGCGTAATCTTTACATTGCGCTCTGACTTTCATGTTTCCACCACACAAATTAATATTGCGCCTTCGCTACTGACCAAACGCTAATGATCAATTGCCATCTGTCAAAGTCAAATTCAATGGTCAGCCATAGCTCTCTGTTTTGCAGTCTCAGTGTTTTTCTTCAGCTAAGCTGCAACACGTCCCCTGGTGAGGAAAACAGCTTTGGAGTTGTCAACCCAAAAGGAGAAGTGTCCAGGGCTTCAGACAAGCAGGGATTCTCAAGGTGGCAGCAGGGAGACTTCAGCTGAACCATGCCACCTCGCTTGCAAGACCGGCTATGGAGATAATGTGCTGGTCCAGCCCTGACCAGGGCTTCGCTTGAATTCCTCAAGGCAGTGGTGGCAACAGGAGACCCTGCCCAGCCACGCCACCTCGCTTGCCTGCAAGAGCCTCACCGAGATCAGGTACACTGCCCAGGATTCACCGGGACCTCAGAGAACAGTTACTGATTGGCTTTGCTTACCAGTCTGGCCGCTATTGGCTGCAGTTATTCTTGACTGAGCTTGAGAATGACCAGGAGCCAGCAATAGATGAATTCGATGATGATAATGCCGTGTTTTTCCTAACATCGGGTGTTGGGTCATTACCAAACAACATCATTTACCACATGGCACTAAGTTATGAATGGCAAATGAATGAATGCTGTAAAATTAGTATCGTGGCGATAAAGCTATAGTGCAATGATAGTGATATTTTTTACAGTGTCAAATTCTAGTTCTACAGTATGTTAACCGCAAGTGGGTACCACACAGGGAAGCAGGGCATGCACAGCACCACACACACACATATATGCACACACATGCATAGACACATAGAGATGCCTGCAGGGACATAGTTAAAATATCCAGATGACTGGTTCAATGTGCCTGTGCAACTGGTTTCATGCTTGTGTAATGTAGATAAACTTTAGCTGTTCACCTCTCTATCCATGGGATATACCACCCTATAGGGGTACAAAGTCAAGGAATCCTAGGGGGGTTCCACCCCTTGAGAGTGCCATGGAGTGATTCCCTTGGCTAAAGGTATCTTAGAAGAAGCCCATGGAGACAGAGGCATGCCACTGGAGGAATAGGGGTGGATGGAGGGCAAGGAAAATGCTTGTGTGTGGAGTGAGGAAAGTGTTCCAACAGACCAGGCAGGTGGGCTAGTTGCACCACCTCTTGAACCACAAAATATAGCCTTCCTATTCAATGTGCCCATGCAACTGGTTTTGAGCTTGTGTTATGTAGATAAACTTTGGCTGTTTGCCTCTCTATCCATGGAAAATACCACCATGTAGGGGTATGAAGGCAAGGAACCCTAGGGGAGGGATCCACCTTTGAGGTGCTGTGGAGTGATTCCCTTGGTTAAAGGTGGCACCTTAGGAAGAAGCCCAAAAGTGTGTCAAGCAAAGCATACAAGGTATTGAAAACATATCAGTATCGAGGACCTGTATGTAGGTCGGTGTAGTATGGGTTGAGTTGATAGCATGGGTCAGTTGGCAGTATTGTTTGAATAGAATAGGCAGGAAACAACAGGTGAATAGTGACCCACTTGGAGGTCTGACAATAAGGTGTAGAGGCCTGGCTTACTAATGAGAGAAAGAAAAGCCAAAGGGGAAGACAGGATGCTTACGGGATGTCCACCCACTCCATCCAACAGTGGAAACCTACCTAAGTGACCTAGAGATTATTGCCTAAGGCTAACTACATACTATGACCTGTGGCAGGAGGGAGAGAAAAACCTTTGAGGAGGAAATCTCGGGGATCCAACGCCTAGGTCACCTTCCCTCCAGGCTTGGGATGTTTTTTATTAGTGACAGCTCTTCTGCTGCAATTTGAAAACCCAATCAAAGAGGAGTGGAAAATATTCCAATTTGAAGGAAGGATCTCACACTATCTGTCTAATGGGAACACCGTGAAGGGTTGTGAGTGAACTCTGCAACACAGATCCTCCAAGGTGAGATGAGGAGAGCAATGACTGCTGAGGTGCTCAGCTGGCTTACTGATCTGAAACCAAATCAAGTGAACCAGAGGCAGTCATGGGGAGAATAGCGTAGAAGGTGCCTTAGGCAGCTGGTGCTGCAGCTAAAGGATAGCAATATATTCTCCTTTCACAGCTTAGTCAAAATTCAACATCAAGGGGTGCCACTGTGCATCCACCTTCAGACATAGCAGCTAAAGCTCCACTTGCAGTGAGGGCATTCCCACTATGGGTCAGGAAAGAAGGACCCCATATCAGGCATCACACGCTCAGGATGTGGACTAGGGTGCAGAGCGAGACCTTTGCTGTGAGCGAGTTCAAGCCAAATTCATGGGCATGGTAGGCTATCTCATGTAGCAATGGAGCAGGCCACACAAGGCACTGGAGAGAATATCAGGCACTAAGCAGCAAAAGAAACACAGTAGGTACTGTACAGGCAGCAGTAAGTAGCATGGTAAGCATGTGAAACAATGGAAGCACTGAGTGTTGGAGATCATACATTGGTTAGACATGTTTTAAGCAAGGTTCAGCTCAAGGAACCTGGGCCTTTAGCAGTGCAATGCTAGCCAACCAGCCCATGAATGAGTGCCAAATAAAGGTGACAAAGACCTGAGTAGTTTAGGGCAGAGGCAGTAGCCAAACATAAGGTAATTAGGGCCACACAGGGCTACAGCTGTTCAACAAAACCCCAGTCCCCCTGCCATGAGAAAACTAAGGAAGCAAACAGGAAGGATCATGACCCACATGCAGATTTTAAAACTAGTTTACAGCAACAGCAGTAGCCAGGCTGACCTCCAGAGTATAATAAAGCAGGGCACAAAAGTAATTGAGCAGCATCCAGCAGCAATTAACTACAGCTTGTAGGGGGCAGCATTCTGAATGAACATAGAACTGTAGGGAAAGGCAATACACTGAAAACAGCAACAATATTTGCTTGGTATAAATACATGAAGCTGGACTGAGTTCCATGGACTAGGTTGCTGAGGTTACAGTGAAGCAGTAAAGGAGCATTTGTTAGCTAAGCAGCTAAGCTATTAACCAGAGGTGTAATCAATGAAGGGTAGCTAGCATAGGAGAGGAGATGCAGGGAAGTAGTAGCTTCTGAACTGAAACACACACATAACGATTGAAGTTGCACTTGTGGTTTTGCTGAAACCTGGTGAGTAAATGGGAGCCAAAATAACATAAGCTCAGGAGTAGCACAATACAAAGCAATAGGATGCTAGCAAGCGAAAAGCCTCCAAATGAAAAAGCAAATGAAAACACAAACACAGGACAGGAACAAGCAACACAAAGAAGCACAGCAGCCAGAGGCAAGCAGTACTAATCAAAGCATAAGAACACAAAACAGATGTCCAGCACAGCAGAGTACTTTGCCAAAACACAGTAAGACCAGGGGAGGTCTGCAAGCCTCAGCAGACCCCAAGGAGAAGACAGACTGACAGAGCCTCCAGCTGCAAGGAAAATGCTTGTGTGTGGAGGAGGAAAGCAGCCCTAAATAGGCTAAAAGGGAGTGTGGCCAGTTGTACCGTCCCCATTGAACCTACAAGTCATAGCCTTCCAATACTTATGACAAGAACTGTAATATAACGCTATACATAAAATGAAACAGTGCAAAATACATTTTCCAATCTTAATTTTTAGTCTGGTATGGTTACATGTGAACCATGTATGTTTATGAATGTAATTTCTGCAAATGTGAACATAAAAAAGAGCTGACAAGGGAGGGGCATGTCCTGGATGTGGTTCTGGCAGATGGGGATCTGGTAAGGGACATGGTTGTACAGGACCCCCTGACTGGGAGTGACCACTATACTGTCTGGTTTCAAATAAGCATTGGGGGAGTGGGGGTGAGATTCAGACACTGGCAGTGGACTTCAGGGGAGCAGACTTTATGGGCATGGGAAATATTCTCAAGGATCACTTGAGGGATTACCTCAACAAGTGTGGAAGGAAGTGGGGTCATAGCGAGGACTTCATGAGGCAGTCAGGATCTGCGCTAAGTTGAAGCATTAAGGAGCAAGGTCACACAACCATGCTGGTGGTCCAGTGAGGTCCAGGTAGCAGTCAGAGAAAGAAGGCGCTTACAAAAATATAAAACAACAAGAGGGATAGGGATGAAATGTACCAGCTTGCATCCAGAAAAGTCACCCATATGGTGAGGGAGCTAGTGAAAGTAAGGTAACTGGCTGGCACAGGGTACATGGAGGGAAAGAGGTTTCATTTCCTGGGATTTATTGGGAGAGGAGGAGAAACTAAGGGCCATCTCAGCAGATTGAGAGTCAGAAGGAGGGTGGGTGGAAGAGGCGAGGAACCAGGCAGAGGAATTTAACAAGCACTTTGCCTGTGTTCACTTAGGAGAGGGATGGATATCTACAAAGCAAGGCACAAAGGGATAAGCGGCAGGGAGTGGGATCAGAGACAACAGAAATGGAGCAAAAAGGGAGGAAAGGTACCCCAGGGGTGTCATCTGGATAAGGATAAAAGACCAGTAAGGTGGAGGACGGATGATGCCATCCCCACCAAAGGGTGTGGTTTGCCCTCCAAGGCTAAAGAAGACCGTCTCCTGGGCGGATGGCATTCATCCGAGGAGTACTATGGGAACTGGCGGATACTGGCTGCACCCTGGCGGAGCTTTCAACAGGTCACTTGACACAGGGAGGGCACCTAGGGATTGGCGAGAGGCAAGCATGTGGTACCAATCCACAAAGGGGGTCAAGGAAGTACCAGGAAACTATAGACCCACTCAGTTTAACTCGTGGTGGGAAAATTAATGGAGTATACTAAAGGGAGCGATTGGGGTTTACTTGGAGGAGGTGGGAGGTCTGGATAGTGACAGCATGGGTTTTGTACCGGGTAGATCATGTCAAACCAACCTTGTGGAGTTCTATGAATGGGTAACATCAGAACTGGACAGAGGTAAGCCTGGATGTATTATTCTTGGACTTCAGCAGGCGTTTGACTCTGTCCCCACAATGGTCTGGTGTGAGAAACTGATGGGGTTAGGAGTAGGCCTTTGATGGTCAGATGGATTGAAAACTGGATAGCTGGACGACTCAGAGAGTAGTGGTCTGTGGGGAGCTCTCGACCCTACAGAGGTTGGTAGTGGGGTACCACAGGGCTCGGTCCTGGGTCCAATCCTGTTTAATGCATACACATCAGACATCAGGGATGGTATAGGTGTGAAATGAGTCCTCTTCATGGATGACCCAAGATGGGAGCAGTAGCTGAGGGAGAAGAGGGGAGGTTGGACCGCAAGGGACCTGGACACCCTGGAAAGCTGGGCTCCACACATGGAAATTAAATTTCAATATCACCAAGTGCAGGGTGTTGCATCCTGGTCGGGGAAACCCTAAACACAGGTACACCCTGGGAGGGAGGTGCTGGAAGCCCTCAATAGGGAAAAGACCTAGGGGTCATGGTGGATACATGTATGAATAACACTGAGCAGTGGCAGGGAGCAGCTAGCAAGGCAAACAGGATGTTGGGATGCATCCATGGGGATCACCCCTGGGAGCAAGGAAGTGATTCTGCTGCTGTACAATGGACTGGTTAGACCACACCTTGAGTAATGTGTACAGTACTGGAGACCACACTTGAAGAGGGACATACAGCTCCTGGAGAGGTACAGAGGAGGGCAAACAAAGATGATATGAGGGCTAGGGATTTGACTTACTGAGGACAGACTTGAGGAGCCTGCTTGTTTACTGGAGGAGAGGAGAGACAGGGGGACAAGATTGAGGTCTCAAGCACCTCAAGGAATAAATAGGGTAAACATGGAGGGATCTTTAGACTGAAGCAGGGAGGCATCACCAGAGGGCATGGTTTGAAGTTGGAAGGTGGAAGGTGAGGGGGAAAAGAGGAGGAGATTTTCACTGAGAGGGTGGTGGACCCTTGGAATGCTCTGCCTGGTGAGCTGGTTCAAGAGATCCACAGTGGAGAGTTTAAGAGAGGTGGGACAGACACAGAAAGTGGATGTATCAGATGATGGCCTGTCCCGGGGGTGGGGATGGATGATAGGGGTTTCTGGAGCACAAGGGATGGGAGGGTCTCGGCACCCAACTAAGGATCTAGGTTCGAGCAGACTTGATAGACCATAAGGCCTAATCTGCTGGCAAATAGTATGTTAGTATGTTAGTATGTAATTAGAAACTCCAAGTCTTATATTTATTTTTATTTATTTAGTTTTTGTTAACCGGGTAGGTGCACTAGCCATAAAAGTACTATTTTCAGGCACGACCCGGGAGAGTACAACAAAAAGAGAACAGTTGAACAACAGCAACATCGGTACAATAATACAAATAGAGGAACAGTACAGCAGTGCTACAAAAATACAATGGGTAGAAACACAAAAATAATGTCAATCATTATACAGATAATGGCAGTAAGATAATAATAAGTGCAGAAACCATGGACTCAACCTGTGGAGTGAAAGGGTTAATAAGATAGTAAGGGTTTATAGAGAGAAATGTGAGGAATGTTCAAACATAACAAGAAAGACTGACAGAAGGAAGGTCAGGGGTGGTAACTGGCAAAACAACAGTGGATGGTCAGCAACAAGGTTCAAGAAGGAAGAGAGCTAGTAGTCAAGAAGTTATTTACAAAGAGAAGGAAAAATATGGGGAAGGGAAGAGGAGGCAGTCTTGGAGCTGGATTAGAGCAGGGGTGACATTACTGGTAATCCTAACATTTGCAGAGTTTCTGTATGGTGTGTTGCATTACTTGCCATATATAACCATGTATTGACACAGAACAATATAAGTGATGAATCGATGTCGTGATCCAGCGTATTGTTGCCGGGGTACACTGTGGTTCAATGTACTATCACCATTTTACTTATTGCAACAACCTTTGTGTTGCTTATATTTGTTACCCTGGAGGGTATTGAGTGGGTGTTCCTGTTGGCACCAAATAAGGGTACCCGGTAAGAATAGCGTTATCATAATACTGCAAGGAAAAGGTCACAAGTCTGAATAGTGCTGCCATGGACTGCAAGAGGGGATTGACAGCACTTGCAGTAAGTGCTCCCCAGGTTGCTGTCCATGGTGCTGCCACGGGATAAGGGCACAGGAATTCTGGAGGCTGTCTGAGCTGCTCCTGTTGTGTGGAGGGCTGAGGCATGAAATAGCTCAGATAGGTGGCAGTGGAGACAAGGGTTACAACTTGGTCTCCCCAATTTTACTTTGTTGGGAGTTTAATTTTTACAAGGGCCATGGAAACAGTATTCCACGGCACCCAAATTTCTTCTTTCCCCATGATCTGCTCCCCAGAGTTAGTATCCATAAGCTACAGGGGTGTGGGGCAGTACTCCCCTAAAGCAAAAACAACTGCATTTTTACCACACGTGTTTGACCACACTATTGTAATTGGTAGCTGTAGTGACCCGTGCCCCAAATAAGTATGAAATACCATACTGGGACAGAGGTTTGACCATCGACAGCAGTAATGTGTCCCTTACATTTGTCAGTTTACAGTTTGTTAATTTTGGTACAGAAGTTGACCCTGGTGGGGGGGGGGTGGATGTGTACATCAGAAGTTGACAATCATATACCTGGATGAACTGTCACTTGGATTCACTAGTGTTGATATGCTGAATTATGGTTTTTCACAATGCTTTGTTTCCATGACTGACATGTAACCAGCAAATTATTTGTTGCACAAACCAATGCAGCTGTGTCCTATGTAATAAGAACTTTGATTGCTGTAAGAGGTCTAAACCTCACCTTCAGATTCTTGACAACATTGGGAATGCAAGTAATCACAAACAAGTTGCATTTGAGTAATAAACAAGTTTATTAATACAAAAGGGATAAATCACAGTTGCCCTAAGCAGTTCTTACCAATACGAACCAGGAGCCGGTGCTAAGCGTTCCCTACACCTCGAGGTTTCTCTGTACTCTCTTGGGATCTCTTGGGTCTCCGAGGTGTAAAGCTTGTGCATTACATTATATACCTATGATAATTACTATGGTTACTAAAAGATAGAAATATTTCTAGTTACAGAGATGAGCCCTATTGGCTAAATTAGAGGTGGCTCCACAGTCCAAGATAACATTATACATTCCTATAAAGTCATCAGTTTTAGAACAAAGAAGTTCTTATACAGAATCTTACATAACAACATGTAGTGGTGCACATCACCAAAGGATGGCAATGTTGCTTACATATTATAATTACTTCAAGGACTAGTGTCTTGGCATCTGACAAGCAAGAAATAGAAAGCAAATACATGGTATAATATGTGTGCATTAGCAGGCAAATGGATTACAACAATATGCATTCATATCCTGACATCTGCTCTTATACGGTAGATGCCCTATTACAAGTATTAGTATAACCTACGGCAAGCATTAGCTGTCTCACAGTGTACCTCTGATGGTATCAATTAGGTGCAGGGACCTCTGTAACAATTCCCCCGTTGTTGCCTCCAAGGGCAACACAGGCAAATCCAGGGAAAGGACAGAAGCAGTGGTCATTTACAATCCCGACGCGAGAGCCTTGTAAAGGAACTCAAGCTGCTCACAGTGTTGTCATAACATACGTCGTAGGCAGCAAAGCATGATAATCAAAGTAAATATCAAAAATGCTTGTATAATAACAAAACCTTTAAAAGTAATCTCCAACCAGGTGTTATTCAAGGCATTATTCATATCTCCATCATTAATTAGATCAAGAACAGCTTCATTGGCTTTGGTTATATTATTGCTGATGTGAATGAGGTGTGTGTCCTTTCTGTCTGATTTCAGTGTGAATGTGAGTGGGTCTATGTGTATGTTAAAGTATGGTAGGTATTCTGACAGTGTGAGTAAATAATCTGGATTACCATCAATAATGTCTGCATCCATGAGGGGGATGGGGGTTATGACAGTATGTCCAATGACAGTCTTCTGGTGGGAACAAAACAGAAGTTGGGGTAATCAATAGTACAAGTAACAGAACCATATGTATAAGATTTATAGTTAGTAACGATACAGTATTCACCATCAGAGTCTGTACTGTGAGCATACAGTAGGCAGTCTCCACTTTGCAGCTGGACAGGGCATGTGTAGGTCATCTTCGAAACTGTGTTGACAGGCGATGAGCTTCCTCATGATAGAACTGGTAGAGTTGATCAGGAGACAAAGTCTAGTCAAAAGAGTTGGTGCCATTGTCAGTGATGTCATCATCCATAGTGAAAGTCCAATCAATGCTGTCTGGAGAGTAGCCACAGACAGGGAGTATAACATCAAACACATCACATCGGCACAGGTAGATGTATTGCTTTTTCACACAGCAGTCCGTATGCGGTGCCACCCAGGCATCCAGGAAAGAATGGTAAACCAGTAGAGGTGGTAGATCCAGGCGTTCTCTGTAAATATCTTCATCCAAATGCCCAATGGAGTGCGCCAGTGCAAGCTTGTCGAACAAAGCTGTAGTGGGATCAAAACGTGGTAAGGAGACAGTAAAAGGTATCTGTTATGGAACACTTCTTAGTAGAGAAACAAGGACCAGTATTAGGGTGTCTGGTCACAAACCCCAAATTCCTCGCTTTGGAGAGAGGAATAGATAAAGTCTGTTGCATACACAAGGATACACAAGTAGAGAGTTTACATTTTGGACAATACCATTTGGAATGCGTCTATCATGTATGATGGGAATTCTTCCAGATTCTAAATCACGGAAGAGGTTGTTGATGGTAGTGAGAATGTATGAGCCATAAGCGGAGCAGAGTATTTCTCTACCAATATATTGTCTGTCAGCCTCTCTATTGTTCTGTTGTATGAGTGCGTTAATCTTATCTTTTGAATCAGTGAATGCTTTAGCAATGTCGTGCAAGTTATATACAGTGTATCTTTCTTCCTGACTAAGACCATCCACACCATGCAATAATGGAGGTAAAACATTATTAACCAAACCAGTGGAGAACTTCATGGAATGACTTTTGATAGCAGCAATGTCTGCTTTATTCCATATAGACATAGCAGTACCAAAAAGACCTGTGAACGTGCCTGTAGCACCTGTAACATCAGAACTGTCAACTTCATGTTTGTTACGTTTATGATTCAAACTACCAGGAGGGGTTTTCCTCCTAAAATTGCCTCTATGTTCAGTAGAATAGACCCCAGTAAAGGGATCCTTAGTATGAATCTGAAATGCAGCTAAACTATCAAGCAATAAAGTACTGTAAAAGGCAGATGTATTAGTATTGTGACACATGCCAAATTATTTCATGTTCCTGTAAGTAAGGTTAAACAAAACAGGTATATGCATAAACTGTAAATTATTAATTAAAGAACCTGGGACGGCAGTGGCTGTGAGACCACCACGGGACCAGGGTTATGTTTTGACATTCCAAAGCTGTTTTTCAGAGATAGGTAACAAGAGAGATACATGCAGCAGAGGCCATGTGGTGTACTCACAAATCTGCAAGCGGAATCTTTGGAGAGAGAAGTACAGTAAGAAGGGATCTATTAAAGCAGTAATGTTGTACAAAACCAGAGTGTCTCAGTGCAGTTTGTAACAAGGACAGTGAACCATTTGGGATAATTTAGCATTGGGCCAACCCTGAAAAGTTCCTTGGAGAGTTTGGCCACAGGGAGGATTTGTCCTTGTGATGTGGTTTGCCACTCAATTTGAAGGGTAGATTTGTTAAGAGCAATGACTGAAGGCAGTGAGGTAAGCATCGGAACCTTCCTGGACAGTGATCATAGTATCTGTATTTTGATGGAAACTCCTCTGTAGGAGGTGCTGGAGGATCCAGTTGTCGGAGGAGGTCCTGCACTGCGCCTTGATGAGGGATCACCCTGAAAGGAGGAGATATAGGAACAAGATAGCCATCTTGTCAGTGTATCTGAAAAGGAAGATCAAAGATTAGTATATGGTACAATTCCTCCCAATGGGTTGGGAAAAGTAAGTTAAGTTCCTTTGTACAGTTTCAACTGGTTTGCATGCAACCATTTGTCAGTCAATTTGTTGTTGTGCAGGAGTCTAACCTGATAGACTGCTGGACTGAGCTTGTTGACAATGGGGTATAGGCCTTCCCATTTGTTGGAGAAGGAGTGGGTGGGATGTGCAAATAGCAGTACCATTACCTGATCTCCGACCTGCCAATCCACTTCTTGTTCATGTTTGTCAAATTGTATTTTGGATTGTTGCTGGGCTTTGCCCATGCAGTTTGCAGCATACAAGTGTGTGTGTATATGAGGTCTTTTCTGAGTTTTTCCACATACTGATCTACAGACACGCGGTCTGCAGTGGGGGTGTGCAGGTCAAACAGTAAGTGTTCAGGTAATCTCATCTGTCTACCAGTCATCACCTCAAAGGGTGTCAGCTGGGTAGTGGCTGAGGGTGTGCCCCTTATTGCCATAAGGAGTAAAGGCAATAGGGAATCCCAGGTTTTGGGATTGTCCTCAATGAATCTGGAAAGCATTTGCTTAATCCATCTGTTGGCTCTTTCTACTTGACCTGAGGATTGAGGATGATAGGGTATGTGGAACTTTTGTTGAACTCCCAGGAGTTCAAGGGACTCTTTCATCAACTCACCTGTAAAACTGGTTCCTTTATTGGAGTCTACCTTAAGAGGCAGGCCCCACCTGGAGAAAATTTGTTCCACCAGGATTTTGGCAGTTGTTTTTGTGGTACATGTCTTAGTGGGGAAAGCTTCAACCCACTTAGAGAATAGGTCAGTTACCACAAGAGCATACTTGTTGTTTCTACTAGTATTGGTCAGAGGGCCAATAAAATCAATTTGGATGGCATGCCAAGGGCCAGAGTGTCTTTGTGGTAAAAGTTTGGCATTTCATTTTGTAGGTATGGGATTGTTTTGTGCACAGACAAGTCAATTGTCTATGTATTGTTTAACATATTTGGTAATACCAGGCCACCAGGCAGTGGTCTTGAGTTGTTGGAGGGTGTTTTCTGCTCCTTGGTGCCCACCAGTAGCAGTATCATGTACTTGGTGCAAAAATTCAGATCTTAGGTGTCTGGGAACTACCCACAATTTGGTGGTAGTGTCATCTGGTTGGAACCAAATGAGCTTGTCGTCAGGGGATAAGTGCAACTTACCTTCATGTCTTCGGTATGGGTTATGTGTAGGTAGTCTTTCTTCAGTACCTTTTTCAAGGAATCTGAACACCTCTTTAAGTTCAGTGTCCAGGTGTTGGGCTGCTGAGAGGTCCAGAGGAGAAAAAGACTCAGATTTCTTCTTGAGGGCTGCAACATGTACAGCTGCATTAGCTTCTGGATGGTCCATCATCCAGATGTCTCCCCTTCGGGCCCCTTCCTTAGCAAGGGTGTCTGCGGTGTCATTGAAAGCATGATAGAGGTCATGAAGAGAGTGGGCTTTGATCTTGTGCACATAAAGTTTGTGTGTGTATTTCTGTGCCAATGCATGTATGTAGATTACCAATTCTTTATATTTCACTGGGCTGCTGTCAGAAGAGAGGACGGAGTTCCTCTGCCAGAAGGGAAGAAATTCTGTAAGGGAACAACAAACCCAATTGAAGTCTGTAAAAATGATGGTATCCTGAGTTCCATGTTGAATGAACTCAAGGGCACAGGCCACCGCTGCCATCTCTGCATATTGTGATGAAGCTATACTACAGCGTTTAGATATCTTGACAGTATTCCCATAAGGATAGACTACCAAAATACCTATCCCTGCAGTCTGTTCTCCCTGATAGTAGGATGTCAAACCGTCAGTGAAATATGGCACAAAGAGGTACTCTCGAGTACTTGTGGCGTGTCAGGGAGGAAGGGACATGAATCTGGGAGGTCAGGTGACTGCGGTGTACAGTCATGGGGTTCTCCTGAAAAGGAGACCATGAGCAAGTAGAGATGGAACTTTGGTCTGGTGGACCTGGATATCTCTATCCTGGAGGAGAAGTGACCAATGTGTCAGCCTAGTGTTAGAGACTGACCCATCCTTCACTCTATCTGATAGCAGAAAGGTAGTTGGCGGTGGTTAGTGTTGAGGATCAATGGTGAGTACCCAATGATATACAAGAAGTGCTTGATGGCCCAGTAGGTGGCCAGAAGGTTTCTTTCACAAAAGGCTATACTTCTGCTCTACTGGGGTCAAGAGCTGTGATGCGTATACAATGGGTCTCAAGGTGCCATGCACCTTCTGTGCCAGCACTGCTGACATGGCAATATCAGAGGTGGCACATTCCAGATGGAATGGTAGGGTGGGATTGGGGTTTACCAGTGCTGGGGTGGAGGCCAGAGCCTGCTTCAGTAACGCCACAGCCTGGGTGTGAACAGGACCCCAATTCCATGGAACATCCTTTTTGAGTAGATCATACAGAGGGAGGCGGCTTTCTGAGCAAAATCACAAATGAAATCTCTCGAATAATTTACCATACCTAGAAACCTTTGAAGAGTTGCCACACTGGTAGGTAACAGCAAATCTTGTAATCCCTGTACCTTTTCCAGGTAGGGCTTTGACCTTGATCAGTTATTTTCAAACCCAGAAAGAGTACTTCCTTCTGACATAATTGTGCTTTGCTGGGTTACATTTCAGGCCTGCTCTCTGGATGACAGTCAGCAGTTTGTCCAAGAGATCCAGATGTTGTTCCTGCATGGCCGAGGCCAACAACAGGTCATCCACATATTGTAAGAGACATTGGGGTTGAGAAACTCAGTAGGGCATCCATCATGTGAAGATGGAAGAGGGATGGACTGTTATGGAATCCTTGTGGCAAGCAAGTCCACGTGTATTGTTGTCCTTCAAAGGTGAAGGCAAACTTATATCGACTCATGAGGGCCAATGGTAATGAACAGAAACCACTGGAAATATCCAGGGCACTGAACCATTTCTGATCAGGTGTTAGAATTCAGAGCACATCTGGTGCTGATGCAACAGTTGGGGAACAACTGGGAGTGACCTGATTCAGTTTCCTGTAGTCAATAGTAAGTCTCCAGGTGCCTGTGGGTTCTTCATCGGGCCAGACAGGGAGTTGGCTGTAGAAACACAAGTTCTAATTGCTCCTTGTTTAAGGAGTAACTTGACCATTTCCCGAAGGGAGGGCAAGGCCTCAGTTGGAAAAGGGTATTGTCTTTGCCTTTCATGTGCCGGACCGGGCACTTCAATGACAGTGTGCATTCTACCACAGTCATGCTTGTTAACTGCAAACGCTTCAGATGTCATTGCAGAATGGGTAAGAGTTTCGGAAAAGTTCATGATTCTTGAACAAATCTATGATGTCATACTTTGTTATTGATAGATATTGTTGCCACAGCATGTGAATCAGGAATCAAGATGGTATGGTACTCTGAATCTGTATCAGCAGTATGTTGGCTAGATCCACTCACACACTGTGTGGTGCAAGGAAGTCGATTCCTGATACTAGGATGATCATGCAGCACCATTAGTTGGAAAGCATGTGGAGGCATTCAGATGGCCTAGCTCCACTGGTAAGGGTAGAGAACGGTATGCAGGCAGCCTAGTACCATCGACTCCTGACATATTGGTCTCTCCGTCCGGTAGACCAAGGGGCGTGTCAGGTGTTTGTCTGGTAACACAGATACAGCTGCACCTGTATCTAGTAAAATATTAGTTGGCGGCCCCAACCTCGACCTCAGTGCAGGGCCTTCCGCTTGTATCCAAGACCAACTTGTTTACAATACGGACTGGGTCTGTAATTGTCAATCCGTATTGCCGGAGGCATGCAGAGGTTGGGCCTGACTTGCATGAATAACTTCACAGTGTTGTACCGATGCAATATAGGGAGGAGCTTCTGGGTTCAGGCTTGTATGGGCCTGAGGGCTTGTACTTCCGGTGTCTCTATGACCAGTAGTGGCATGGGCCGCCGGTTGTACTGCTGCAAGGGTCTGTACAGGGACAGCATCTGCTACAGAGCATACTTGTCCCAGGAGCTCTCAGAATTTTCGGTTTTCTTCAGCTATCTCCCTATATGAAGGGCCCGTTCTCTGTAATGGTTTCCCTCTGCCCTCATGTCTCCTATTTTTGGGCCAGTTCCGGTTCCCACCCCACTGCTGTTGTTGGCTGTGTTGGGGGTTTTGTTGCTTACTAGCTGGAGGGGCCGATGGATGTTTAGTTTGCTGTTGTTGGGCCTGCCCTTCCACTGTATAGTGTGTCGTGGTCCCGGAGGCGGGTTCCACGGCAGCGACTTTTTTGTAACCAGAACCCAAGTCACAAATGTACAGTTGATACACCCTCTCGGTTTTCCGAAGAATATCGGCAAACCTATCCGTGTTTGGGTAAGTGGTTGGCGCTACCTTTTCTCTTACTGCTGGGATTATGTTCCTAAGGAACAAGGTCTTATATTCAATAAGATCTACATCCGCAGTTTCTTGTGCTAGGTGTTTTCCTGCTCGGTAGGCCATCCAGAGTCACTGGTGGTAGGTCGCTGGGCTTTCTATTGCATTTTGTTTTACGGGGTATGCCAGCATCACTCCTACTACACCTGGGCTATGAGCGGAGATGAGTTCAGCTGCAACCTCGTCAAAGGTAGCATTCCCATCCTGGCTAACTGCTTCGGGGAGTTTGGCCCATAAACCAGGATCAATGGTCTGGCGTAGTATTTGGACCTGATATTCTGCAGTGAGGCTGAGCATCTTGCATTTAGAGCGCACCTTCTCCAAGTGACAGCTAAGGTTGTCAGACGGGCTCATCTGACCGATACTGCCAGCAATTTGCTGGACAGAGTAGGCCATTTGTAGGGGATTAGTAGGTGGTCGATCAGGCAAAGGTAACGCATCTCGCACACCATCCAAGGCTGCGCGAGCTGCTGCTTCGGCTGTAGTGCAGATAACACCTTCCTGAGTGCCAGCTTCTTGGAAAATTTGTCGAATCTGACTTTTAATAGCTTTCATTCTCCTTTCAGAAAGGGGAACATTACCTAATGCTCTATCAATCATGGTTTCTATCTCTTGCCTGTCTTCCACACTAATAACGGCAACCGGAGGTGCCGTCGGGACCAGGCTTGTGCCTGCTCCCCCCCATCATGGGCACTGCCATGCTGGCATTTCCCATGATGAGCGTCACAACATCATCGACATGTGACCTGGGGAGTTGTGGGCGGGGACCCGCCATGCTGTGGATGGCTGGGTGGGGAATCTGAGCCATAGTAGGGGCGTGACTAGGCATTGTACTGTGAGATGTCATCATCAGATAACTCCTCTTCTGATGATGAGTGAAAGGCAGGAGCTACGCCTCCCATTGCCTTAACATGGCCAGCCAAAACCTCTCGCTGATGGTGCAGTGTTGCCATCTTAGCTCTACATTCATCACGATTCACACTTGCAACATCCATATCAACCTGATCCTGCTTCTGTTTCTGTAAAACATGGTACGCGGTGCTCAATTCACGATTGTCCCTATAGGCTATTTCTAAATCATTATGTACCTGGTTGATCTCATCCTGAAGCTTACCCATTTCATCACTCAACTGTGCATTCGCAGCACTCAACAAATCATTCATTTGCACAACCTGACTTTATCCTGTCTCAAACTTTCACACTCTTGTTTCAGAGTACACATTTCTTGTTCACCAGTCTGTGCTGAATGATGCAATAGTGAATCCTTTTCATTACGCAGAGTTTGGAGCTCAGACTCCAAGTTCTGCTGCAGTCTAATACATTCAGTTTCCTGTAAACCCATCTCTTGCTTAAGAGATGTGATCTGCAGATCAAGGGTGCGAAACCTTGCTTCGGAGGCTTCCAAAGCAGTGTAGAGAGCGGCGACCATCAACCCTTTAGCACAACGCTTATTGGTTGACTGTCACGTCTCTGCGTACTGAGTTGAAATCCTCAGTACAGGGTTGTTGGATTGACTTGTGTCCCGCGTGAAGTCAGCCCATCCTCCATGGGAGGTAAGGAAGTTAGAGACATCAAGTCTCAGTTCTGCGCAGATATCTGATACTGTGGCCATTGTGTGGGAGGGAACGAAAATTCAAACTGTGAAAAGAAAACAGCGTGTTGCAAGTGATCGATCCACAACATGAGTACTTTAAACACAGCCGGGCTACTGTATAAGTTGTAGGCTTGCAATTCAAAACTGCTATGGAGTGGGACGAGAAGGCATCGACCACACCCAAAACATCAGCCAGACTTTGCAGGTGACTACCAACTAGTAGGAAAAATGGGAGAGGTGATATGGTAATGTACACCTACAGTCCCCATGGGGAATGGAAAAGTTTCAGTAACAAGTGAAAACTTACAAACACCAAATGTCGCCTGCACACGGTAGCCAATTTGTAAGAGGTCTAAACCTCGCCTTCAGATTCTTGACGACGTGGGAATGCAAGTAATCACAAAAAGTTGCATTTGAGTAATAAGCAAGTTTATTACTACAAAAAGGGATAAATCACTAGTTGCCCTCGAGCAGTTCTTACAACACGAATCGAGCTAGTGCTAAGCGCTCTACACCCTCGAGGTTTCTGTGGTCTCTTGGGATCTCTTGGTCTCCGAGGTGTAAAGCTTGTGCATTACATTATATACCTATGATAATTACTATGGTTACTAAAAGATAGAAACATTTCTGTTACAGAGATGAGCCCTATTGGCTAAATTAGAGGTGGCTCCACGGTCCAAGATAACATTATACAATTCTGTAAAGTCATCAGTTTTAGAATAAAGAAGTTCTTATACAGAATCTTACATAACAAAGTGTAGTGGTGCACATCACCAAGGATGGCAATGTTGCTTACATATTATAATTACTTCAAGGACAGGTGTCTTGGTATCTGACAAGTAAGAAATAGACAGCAAATACATGGTATAATATGTGTGCATTAGCAGGCAAAATGGATTACAACAATATGCATTCATATCCTGACATCTACTCTTATACGGTAGATGCCCTTAGCCCTAGGTATTAGTATAACCTATGCTTAAGCATTAGCTGTCTCACGTGTGTACTTCTGAGGGTATCAATTAGGGATGCAGGGATCCGTGTAACAATTGCCATGCTATTCCAGCTTTGAAACAAACTTCCCTATATTTAGCACAGTCAGTAAATGCCAGTGCAAAGGCAGATTGGTTTGTGACCACAGGTAAAGCACAACTGTTTACTGGCATGTGTCCCTTAGTTTCTTTTCAGCCCTTACCTCATTGGACACTTTTGTTCCTCAGTACAGTTCAATTCTGTTACCTAACTGTGACATGTGTTGTTAATCAATTGTTCTATTATTGGTTCATATTATATTTTATTTTTTTTAAATAGAGATGTATGACGTTTATGGAGATTATGACATGCGGCTGAACATATGAAAAGAATTGTATATGAAACAGCAATATGACAGTGGAACTCCATATTTACATTCAACTGATGGTTTATGTTGACCACTGAATGGTGATGCAATTAATCAAAAAGTAACTGCAATGCTATTCGTGTCCTTTGAAGAGAGAAATCAATAAAACCTTCAAATCATTCTAAGGCCTGTTCTTCATTTTCCATTTTTCCAACATGAGACTTTTGTTGTGCATTTTAGCACCAACAATAACAGTTCCTTTGTATACAGGTTCAGTCTAACTAGAAGGCATTTCTTTAGGGTTCAGTGGTGAAACATCTAACATGGATTCTGAAGGGTATCTTGTTTATACATTAAATCAGACTGTTCAGTATCTGCAGTTGTGTACTACTGTTGGTCATCAAGTGATGGGAACACCATGCTGAATCAAGAAAAATGCATTTGCACCACATCCACTTTCTGTGGGGGTTGTACTTTGTGGTTAGTGGAAGTGGAATGGCAGACTGATTCTGAGCTGGCAGCCATTGTGTAAGGTGGATGATTTTGTTGTTCAATATCTTTTTCTGGATCTCAGCAATATAACCTACAGTGATAAAAACCACAGCAATATTTAGTATTATTCATGTAGGACTTACGGACATAGAAAATGCCAGCAGAAATAGGCCTCGTAATTACCATGATCACTCGATTGTGCAGCTAGCTCCTCAACTCTGCATCTGCCCCACACTTGTCAATGTTGTTGTCACTTTCTATGTTGTGTCACTGCTCAGTCATCTTTAATATGTGCCTTTATGTGGCAGACATTAAAAGATCAGCAAAATACTAACAATATACCAAATGAAACTCAATTCAAGGCAATTATGTAATTGATTGACCTGTGGCAGGCCAGTTACATTTTTTTCACTGTAAGGATGGTGGTTTGAAGAAAAAGTGTCTATGCAGAGACTAGTTTTTTTAAAGCAATTCATTACATTTTTGATTTTATCTTTGACATATTTTGGTGTGTGTGACTGTCAACAGTTGCATATGTCCCTGTCACATGTATACAGAGTAAGGTACAAAGTTAGTCATTGGTGGCACTGTGTTGTCCCCATGATAAGAAGGCTGAAGGGACTCATGCTTTGCCTTGTGGCTCAATACACCCCTGACTGTGGGGAATAACCTGGCACCTGTCATGCCATGGCATGCCTCATTTACTGAAGGCAAACTACTAGGCAAATGTACAGCTAGTCAGACACAACAAGGTTATATCTGCATCGAGAGGTTGTTATGGCAACCTGGAATCTCATGAGCTAAACTCGAGAGTTTTCCTGCCTGCTAAACTAACTTTAAGTTGAAGATACAGGGGTATCTGTGAATAGATGTCCATCCATTATTACCTTTCATAGTGTTTGAATAGCAGTTTATAAAGTTGTGACTCTGTGCATCATTTCAGTGCACTTGGGGGTTGGGAGCAGGCTTGTGAGGGTTGTTGATTGGCTGATATTACTGATTGTATGTGCTGCCATTTGTTATATAAATTCAATGTTGCCAAAAAAAACCCTCCAGATTGACAAGACAGATGCAACCAGCTGTGTAGTAACTTCCTCAGCTGTTGTGCTGCAGCTCTGACATCAGTAATTCAGAATAACAACAAATATGAAATGGGCAAGAAATCCTTGTGTCCTTATTGACTGAAACTTGGTTCTAGCAACAGCAGTAAGCAACACCAATGGCTGAAAACAAGACCCTGACAACCAGGACAAGTCATATAATCCATAAGCTACCTACTTCTAACTTGCACAGCAAACTTTACTGCAACTGCTATTCATATATGAATAATAATAACATTATGCATTACACAGATGAGTGACATGTTTAAAATATATATTTATGCAATGGAATTGAGGATAAAAAGTGACAATAACAGCAGTATTAATGGCTAGTCAGACCTACAGTGAGAATATCACATTTATTCTCCTGTAGGCCATTTATCCTACTGTAGGTACAACCAGGCACTATCTGCACTTCAGCACAAATCCTCACAACGTTTTTGATTGGTAGGAGCTGGCAACATGAGCAGCACAATCAGAATGCACCTGTTCACTTGCATTCCAGCTCCCACTGGTAGTTTCATTTCTCTCCAGCAGCACACAAGACAGTTTCATTTTCTCCCGTTCTTTCACTGTAACTTATCTTAAAAAAAATAAACTTTCAGTTTCACACAATATTAATTACCTTTTCTTCTTAAGGTCCAAAATACCAGACAAACACACATGAATTATTTTCATTGTCTCCCCCGTCCCACATTCTTTCTCTTCAAATGTTTAAAAAAACTTTTAGCCTCACACAAAACATTCACTTCATTCAAACCCCAGCACACAAAAAAGCAACCAACTCTCTCTTTTTTACTCTTACCACTCTCCCCAGCAGCACAACAGCACAGTGTCCTGATGCAAAAGTACAGTTTTATGGAACACAATGCTCAGTCATCTGGAAACAAATAGAAATAAAGACATATCTATTTTTAAAAAATGAAAATTACACAGATAAAAAAATTTGGCCCATTGCATAAATGGAACATACAATGCTCCCATTGAAAATATCTCAGATATTTTCCCCTCGAGCAGTTTGACCTATGGCATCACTCGTGACTTCGCCACTTGTGATGTCAAAGGTCAAACTGCACTTGAGGAAAATATCAGAGATAGTTTCAATGGGGGCATTGTATACCTTTATCATCTACATATATATATATATATTTTTTTTTGTGTGTGTGTGTAATGGTATGAATCTGTGGGGTGCAGGCCCCTGGGCCCTTGCTCTCCCATTTACACATAAGTACTGAGCTACAGTAGCCCCAAAGTACTGAAAAGGAACCCTTGTAACAATTATTTGGCAATATCTCAGTAACTGTAGGAACTATGAAAAATTCCATAGCAGTTGTAATCATGACTTTGAAAACCTCCATGCATGCTTGGACTAAGCTGCAGGTAGCAAAAATCTGCATCTCAAATCATTTTTGAGATAAAAGGTGCCATGGGCACCACAATGTTGGCCTATGGGAAATTTCTCAACTTTGAAACACTGTAACTATGGGCCCATTGAATGTTTTGGGGGCCAAACCACTACAAGGCACATCTGTGGAACAGGGCTTGCCACCCTACAAATTTCAGCCCCAAAGCACAATCCACCTTAGCACAATGAAGTGACAAAGGAAACAACACATGGGACAACGTTTTTGAGAATTGTTTTCATGAAAACAAAATGTTTCCAAGTCACCCCTATGCCTTATATTAAAATCTTTTTGTGTACAAAAATATGTCGTTGAGTCACCTTTTATTTTGTGTGCGGCTATTATCACAGAGACAAAAATGTTTTTGTGAAAACAAAACAGCAAATGGTGGAAACATTTTGAAAAACATATTTTCAGACTATCTGAGCAAACAACGATGATAGGTATAAGTTCCTCAAGGCCTGAATAGGTAAACACCAGTGTTGGTATTTAGCAAGCGGTACTATTTTTCAATTTACATTGTTATTTGTCTCTCACTAACTGAAAACAAGATAGCGGCAGCACAAAAAGGAAAAAAACAAAGCACAAAAACAAAAATGTTTTCGAGAAAGTTTTCACAGTGCAATTGTAAATTTTGCCATAGGCTAAAATGGGACAAGAAAAACTTGCATAACATTTAAACGGATTAATATTTTTTCACCAAATCTTCAAGAGGCACCACCCTGACCCAGACCACATGTACAAATGCACATTTGAAGCTAGGCACACACACACGTATACACTGTTCACTCTCTGGAGCCTGACAAAGAATTGCACAAAAAAGTTGAGGATTTTTCACATTTGTGACACTCCACAGCTCCGCAACCATACATCTGACCAGAACAAAATTTTCCAGATCCAGAGATCTATCATTGGACATTGGACACTGCACATGCAACATTTCAGGCAACTTGGACAAATGGTTGCAAAGTTATTAAAGTGCAAACTTTGGGGTTTAACATAGAAGTGGCCTGCCAATCCTAACTATAGCTATGATATATATATACATATATATATATATATATATATATATACACACACACACACACACACACACATCTACATTACTTGAGCATGTTATTATAATTATTTGTTTTGCTTTGAAAAATATTAGAATGTTTGTTTTTTAATGCCTTTTATATAAATATGGCCATATATTCAGAGCTGTCTGGATTCATGTGCATAACTGTGTGTCATGCAAACAAACAAACAAAAAAGCATTGGTCAGCCAACTCTGGGGCAATATTTAAACAGATTGCACAATCCTAACAAACCACAATCTGTTTGAATATTGGACCGTGATTGCATGGTGCATAGCAGGGTTGTCATGTTGCATGCAGCACAACCAGGATATGAGGGTGACTACCACTCACTGGTGCAATTAGCACCACATTTGGAACCTGAACAGAACACAATGACATACAATTTGTGCCAAATGTCTGATTTGCAGGTTGAAAGTGGGCCGCGGTATGGGTGGCCAAACATTTAATCAAAATTAAATTTTCAGTTATTTTGAGATAATGTTAAAATTTCTAATCCACATTTCTCCACAATGTCTAGATATAGAGAAGCACCCGAGATGGGTACACCACATTTAAAGTCTCAAGCTTCAATGAGAGCCTAGTTATAGGTAGCCAAACATTTTTTCAAAATTTAAATTTCTGTAATTTTAGTATAATTTTGATAGTATTCATTGACATGTTATAAAATTTAACAGTTATATGGGTTATCACTACATTTGTAAATGTACATAGATTTCTAGCTTCAAATGGGACTGAGTTATAGTCTGCCAAACATGTTGCCAAAATTAAAATTTCCATTATTTACCTTTAATTTTAAAACAGCTTATCCAAATTGGAGTTATGGCCCATTGAAGTTCCAGTGTTATCCTATGGGAATCCTTACATTTTATAACTTGCTTTTTTTAATGACCACAATTAGTTAAGGGTGTGGCATATGTTAGTCTTGTAGTACCCCTTGAGACCTTTGTGACCATCTAGAGATTGTCACTTAACTCCAAATATTGACAGAGTAATGGCCTGTTGAAGTTCCAGTGTTATCCTACTGGAATTGTTATGTTTTATTACTTACTTTTGTAATAGCCACAATTACTTATGGGTGCAGCATTTGTTATTCTTGTGGTATCCCCTTGAGACTTTTGTGACCATACAGAGATTGTCACTTAACTTCAAATATTGATGGAATTCTGGCCTGTTGAAGTTCCAGTGTTATCCTATGGGAATCATTATGTTTTATTACTTGATTTCATTTTAATGGCCACAACTATTTAAGGGTGCTGCATATGTTATTCTCGTAGTACCTCTTGAGACCTTTGTGATGATATAGAGATTGTCACCTATGCATCCTCCTCTTGAAGCACCAGCAGCACAAGTCATGCTCTGGCACCAGTGTATAAGCCAAAGTGCTGGGATCTCTGTATCTTCCACCTGAAGCACCAGCAGCACAAGACAACCTCTGGTACCACTATGCAAGCCAAAGTGCCGTGACCACTACTCCTCCTCCTCCTGAAGCCATTTTTATGACTTTGTAGCACTTCTCTAAGAGGCAACTTTCCTGGCTGAATACTGAATACCGAATATCTGGGGCTCAAATCAATATTCAGCCTAATATTCGGGAAAGGTCATAATAGCTGTACAAAATAACATCTGTACTTAAAGTCAAATCCCAATCGTCCTGTGAAAATTGTAGTAATTTATGAAAAATCCATAAAACTGGAATTTGCTAATTTACCTCAGCCTTATCTGGAGGATTCTAGTTAAAGATAGGGGTATGAGAGGCAGGTAAGTGCAGGATGTCACAGATTCAGGAGTTAGATACACATTTTCACCCAGAAATTGACAGCTGGGCTGGGTAGCACAACAGTGGTAGGCCCCCAGGTTGGAGCAAGGAAGCATAATGTCAACAATTCCGACCTGAATGTAGGACATTTAAGGCTCACATTCAGTAAATTTATGATCCAGGGAGTCTGATGTATATGTAAGTCTGGGACTTAGAGGTGCTCAAAAAGATGTAGTGGTGGGAAGGAAATGTCTGGGGCAGCAGGAAGGAACAATTCTGGCTATTCCAACATGATAGGCCAATAGGAAAAATAGTAGGTGACTCATGTTTTAAGGGAGTTTGTCACTGTAAAGAACATAGAGGATATCAGTGGGATTAGTAGTTCTACTGAGTCAATCTGGCTATGCCAAAGAGAAGGGGAATAGTCACCAGGGCAAACAGCAGGACTGCAAAAGCTCAGCTCAGCTTATCAAATGAAGTAGTGATACGTGCATAGTTAATGTCAAATTCACAAAAAGAATTCTGGATGATTTGATGATATGCTACTATAAAAATGTGAGAAAATGTTACTAAATATTTTTTTTCTACTGCAAATTTAAAACTGCTAAACCAATCTATTCAGTTGTGTTAGACACTAGGATATATTGACTATGGATATACAGTAAATGCCAAATGTTAAGTTTATGCTTGCAAGAGCATAGAAGTTACAAACATCCATATGTATGAGAGTTTTCACAGTTTGCAAATGTCTACATAGCAAAGATTTGAACCCTGTAACTTAACAATCTCCAATCCAAATCCCTCCATGTTTAGATCATTCTATAAGCATTATAAAAACGTTATTCATGCTAATTTACACATGTCTAGCACCAAAGGTGCCCGAGTTATATGCAGATGAATATTTCCACAAAATTTCCCAAAAATAAAATGACAGATTTTGAGCACATATAATTTGAGATGATGCATGATTTTGTTATGAAATCTGGCACATTATTAGAACACCTATCATCAAGGAATCATGCCAAATTTATAATCGCTGACTCAATAGATGGCTGAGGTATATGCAGAGCAACATTTTCATGAAATTTTGCACAAAAAATAAAATGACATAATTTGAGCACTTACAGTTTTGAAACTATCCATCCAAAGTTCATGATATTTAGAACAGTATTCGCCCTCCTCCCAAAGAGTGTAAACTCCACACTTCAGAGCTCTGGCTTAAACAAGAGCTGAGTTATGACCAAATTACTAAATTTAAAAACTTCTGCAAAAATCGACAAAATTCTGCAAAATTTCACAGAATTTGGTGACATTTCATAGAAATTCTGCAAATTCAGAATTTTCCCATTCTGCAGAGCTCTGTAGAACAATCCCAACATCAAGTCCCTATCACCACTGTGGTGGAGGGCCCCCCATTATACCTTTAAGTAATACCCAGAGTCTGAAGTTCAAACATTCTTTGTTTTTCTCTCTTCCTCTATTTTTCCTAAGTCTGTTGTGCAACAGCATTTCTTTCTCCCTCTGTCTTCTGCTACCTCACAATATAACCTGTTGGCCACTTGTTATAATAGGAACACTTTAGCTATCCCTGTTTTCCATTTTCTTACACCTTCAGAAAGCTTGTATAAGCAGAAGTACATACCAAGATACAAGATATTGCTGAATTCAGAGAATTTGTTTAAATTGCCTCACTACCTGTTAAACACTACAGACATTCTGTTTGGATTATTAAAGCCTTATGCCTTACTTTCAATTGGTTTCCTAACAAAACAAGCAGTGGTTTGTTTTCCTGCTTTATGTTGGTATTTGGATTTAGTGGCTAGAATAAGCATCCGCTTTCTGGCACAGACAAGAAAATAAACAGAATAATGTCCAGAGTCACTATAAGGTACAGTTTAGCACTCCTCATTTCTGTAATTGTTAAGCACCAAGTCACCCATGGAATCCTGTCTCTGAGCGGTGACTCAGTGCACTTAAAATACACAGCAATACTTCCTTGTGACTGTAGACCCCCTTTCTGTCTTCTTTCAGTATTTATAGCATACACTTTCCTGTGAAAAGGTAACCCTGAGGTTTAGAGGTAATTACCTTACTTTCTTGAGAATCAGTCCTGAGCTGCAAACTATGCATGTTTGCAGGCTGCATAGAGACACACCAGGTCTAGAAGGTGTGTTTCTATAGGGAGTGAGCAGCATAATGTGGGCTAATTTTATGCTGTCAGTAAAACTCCTCCTCTTACAAAGTGGGCGGGGTTTAGCCTAACGTAGGCCATATTCCAGAAATTAGGGAATAATGTCACTAAACAACAATATGGGAAATGAATTTCATGCCCTATCCTGACTACTTTTAAGTTGGAATAAGGATTTCTCTGAAGTGACCTAAAATGCTTGAATCTATGTATAAAATAAAATTATTTGTGTTAATCACTGGGAGGGGGTTCAGCTATGTGGGAGGAGTCTGAGACCTATAATAGGGTTGAGCTGAAACACTATGGCAGATAGTCATGGGAGAGGACCTGTGTGGTTCTTCCAGGGAGATCTCTGATAGAGGTCAGGCACAGACAAATATTAGCTGATAGTTTTGATGTTCTAGCTAAGCTGTGCTTTCTGTTTTTATTTCTGTTATGTATATACCAGAAGTTTTCTTATTTTGAATTTTTTTCTTTATTTTTTTATTTAATAAAAATAATGCCTGGTTGAGATGTTGTACCATATATGCTGTCTGTTGTGTAACTCTGTTTATCCCACCCACAACAATTGGTACCAGAAGGGTAAACTTGTGGTCCAGGTATTGGGGGACTCAGAAAGGATACTGCTTTTAGTTTCTAGACTTGTACAAGTAGCAGTAGGTACATGGCTTATAAATTGGAGGAGCCACATTGCCCTCAGGGTATCAACAAGAAGTCAAACTACTCTGACTGGGAAGCCCTTGTTGTCAGGGACTCCCTCCTGTAACCAGACCTAAGATTAAGACTGGTATGGCTGCCAGTGATATAGAGGACATTACAACTCGACTGGAAGCTATGAACATGGATGAACCAGAGGAGGAATAAAGGATGTGCCACCTGAGGATATACGGGACTTGTTGGAAATGGTTGCCACTGAGGCAAGTGGAGCAAGATAGACAAAGAGAAAGGAATTATCGAGAGGGAACAGGAGCATAGAAAGCAAGACCAGCATTGTGCAGACACTTTACATATGTTCCAGACCATAGGGGCAGGTCAGGGGCCCAGACTAACCCAAGAGACATCAAATTACCAAAAATGACAATAACCGATGACACTGAATCCTTACTTAACAACTTTTGACCATGTAGCCCAGGCATGTAACTGGCTACAGGCCCAGTGGGTGGTTTGTCTTGCCCCTTACCTAACTGGGAAGGCCCAACTGAGCTATTCTAACATGGACAGTTCCCTTGTGAATGATTATGCAGCTGTTGAAAAAGAAATATTAAACTGTTTTGACATAAACACTGAAACGTATAGACAGAGGTTCAGGACTCTAAAGCATGTGTCCCATGTACCACCCAGGGAGACTTATACTAGACTGCAGGACCTATGCAACAAGTGGATCCAACCTGAATGGAAGACAGTGAAGGCTGTTGTGGATTTATTTGTTTTGGAGCAGTTTATTCAAATCATTCCACTTGAGATTCAACTTTGGATCTGGGAACATAATCCAGACAATGCAGACAATGCAAAGCATACTACAGGACTGATGGTTCTCCCACTAGTTCCCCTACTAGTGCAACATCCCCGGTAAGACCTACCATTTCATCTTCTCAAATAACTGGGGGTAATAAAAAGGGGGATGTGACTGTTCCATCTAGACATATAGACTCAAATGTGGAATGTCATTATTTCCACAGCCTAGGACACATCACCAGATTTTGTCCTAAAAAGAGAAAGGAACCTGTATATTTTTCATCAATGAACTTAGGCAACTTTGTGATTCCTGTACAAGTTAATGGTCAGACTACTGAAGGGCTGGTAGGCTCTGGAAGAAGGCTGAGCCTGATACGAGCAGACTTAGTGCAATTAGGAAAACCAGCTTCAGCAACAACAGGCATCATCTGCATTAATGGAGATGTACACCAGTACCCAACAACTACTGTGACTGTGAATATTAATGGACATGTGGATTTTATCAATGTAGGGGTGGTACCAATACTACCTGTTTCTTTTATTCTAGGGCAGGACTATTACAGCTTTAAACAACTGATTTTTTCCTGTCATAACAATATTAATAATTTGGTTGCTGTTACCACTGGGTCACAAACAGCTACAGTTGCAGAAGTAAATGATGAATGTACTTGACCTTTTCCTTTCCAGGATGATGTTTTCTGGGATATTGGAAAGCCCAGACAAACTAGGGCAGAAAAATGGAAAGCCCAAGTTAATTGGAAAAAAGGGGTCCAGGGGGCTGATAGTGTAATGCCTTCTTTATGTATGTACAATATTGCACATGAGAAGCAGAGTGATAACTCCCTTACCTGTATGTCCTCTCAGGTAGGGAAAGATGGTCCAGCTGATACCCCCATTTTCATACAGAAAAATGGTATTTCGTATAGGATGTGTACTCATCCCACTACCCATGAGCAAGTTGAACAATTAGTGGTTCCTACAAAGTATAGACAGGATCTACTGTTCCTTGCACACAATATCCTGAGTGCTGGGCATGCTGGGAGACAAACAACTCTGGCTAGGCTTCTACAATGATTTTTTTGGCTTGGGATCCATGATGCCATTGCAGAATACTGCCAAAGTTGTAATTAGTGCCAATGGGTTAGTCAAGTTACCCAAAAGATCAGGTACCCATAAACCCCTGCCCTTGGTTTCCCAACCATTTGAGAGAATTGCCATGGACATTGTTGGTCCTTAATCAAAAGCAAAAGGGCAATAGATTTATTTTAGTCTTATGTGATAATGCTACTAAATATCCTGAGACTTTTCCTTTTAGGACCACTACAACTCCTAAAATAGCTGAGAAGATCATTGAGTATTGTAGTAGGATGGAACCTAAAGAGATCCTTATTGACAGGGGTGCAAATTTCAGTGCAGCTTTGCTTACAGAATTGTACAGACTGCTTGGGGTTACTGCTGTTAGGACATCCCCATACTACCCACAAACAGATGGCCTTGTGAAAAGGTTTAATCAAACTTTAAAATGCATGTTGCGAAAGTTTGTGGATGAAGAAGGAAAAAATTGGGTCCATTATCTGCCCTTGTTTCTTTTTGCCTATCGGGAGGTACCACAATCTTCTACTGGGTTTTCTCCATTCTATTTGTTGTACAGTCAAAACCCTCATAGACCCCTCAATGTGGTTAAGGAAGCCTGGGTAAGTGTCCTTCAAGTAAAACATGTAAATATTTTGGAATACATGACAGACCTCCGCAAGAGGTTACTCCTGTCCTCTATACAAAACAGGTTCATCAGAACAGCAGCTTGACCCAGGGGAAATAGAAAGTCCTTTATGGCCTGAAAACCCATGATTTAACATTCTAACCAGGAGACAAGGTTCTATTACTATTACCGTCCATGGATAATAAATTAATAATGAAGTGGCAGGGTCCTTACAGTATCTTAGAAAAAACAGGGCCTGTCACATATAAAACAGAAACCCCTGAGAAAAAGTCAACCAGTAAGCTCTACCATGCCAATTTATAAAATAAAAATGGCAAGATCGTATAGAACCTAAACCCTGTTGCTATGTTTATTCTGAAAATAATGATACTGAGCTAGATACAGCATAAAAAAGATTAGAGAACACTGAGACCATCAAGAATGTAGTTATTAACTCTATTTAAATGAACAACAAAGACAGAAGTTGACCAGCTCCTCAAAATTTTCCACTGCATTTACCAATGTCACAGGTCAAGCAGTCAATGTAACTCATAAAATCAGAACTACTGCTGAATTACATGATTATGTGATGGTAATATTTCATAATGATTCATGGATATGATTTATCAAATACTGTCTCTGTTGTAACTGGCTTTCATGACTTTTCTCCCTTCTTTGCCTTTAGAAAACAATCTTGAACCTCATTTCACCTCGCTTGGAGATTGCATGTGCATGGTTGGCATTCTCATTAAAATGTGGGCTGCCAAAATATGCTCGATAATATAAAACAACAGTATAATGGTGTCAGAAAGTGTGCTAGGAATGCAGTCATTGGTGAAGAGTGTGATTACAAAGGTTGTTAACTTACCTTGTGCACATTGAAGAAAAAGAAGAAATAGGAACATTGGGGGCAAGGTGACAGGCTAGTCGTCATGGAAAATCTCCAAAGCATGTTTGGTAGAGTGGGGATAACTGCCTCAAGTCTCTCACCAGATAGATACTGCTTATCACCTGGGTCAATATCTTATGAGCACAACTCCAAATATCAACAAAAAAGCAAACATGTTGTCAATATGTAATGACCATTAAATGAGTCTTCACAGAGGTAATGCCAAAATTCAACAACTGATCACAATATGTGTTTATAAACAGGCCATCTTTGATCACATGTGCGCACCAAATCCCATGCATCATCACTTCCTGGCACTGATTTGACCACACCAGCCATCAACCACCCACCCACTATGTACTGCCTAACACCCAACTCCCACCTACTCAGACCCCATGTGGTAGACTGGCACAGCCCCCCAATTTTGTCAATAGCTGTCTGTATGAATGCATTCTCATTGAATGAGCTCATGCTTGTACAAGCATTCACTCACTCATTGCTAGCTGGTGGTACTTGATAGCAGTTAATCATGCCACTGAATAAGGGAGGGGTTGGAACAACAGTCACTGGGGCAAGGCAGTGTGGACAGGATCGTGGGGTGAGAACAGCATATTGGACCAAACATTTGACCCCACCTTAGACTGGAGCAACTCCCACCACCAGTTCTTGGTGCCACTGAAAACCCGTAAGCAGTGACAGACAGCTCACAATGAATGAATGCAAGTACGCACCTATTCATTTAGAGAGCACAGACAGGTGTCTTGTCATGGATGTGATTAGAGGGTTGTGTCCATTGTCCACTCAGAATCAGGCTGGGGGGTGTGAGTGGTTGATGAGCAGTACATACATTGTTATAGGGTGAGGGGTTGGTTAACTAAACAACAGGGACATTTCTTCTAATAATCTGGCCAGAACTGAGAAGAGTGCAGGAAAGAGAGGCCACTGGACACAATGTGATGGGCTGTACTGACAGGTAAGGCACCCCAAGACTGCTGTGTTTGGTGAGAGGCACAAATTTAATTTTTCATATTGCACATGTGATTGATATGTAGGGGCTGGGGGAATCACTAGACACATGTGATGGACACTGCAGACAGGGCTGAAAGCAAACAATTGTCGGGGTTGGGGGAATAAAAATTTTATGCATGTCTACCACCAACACAATATATACCCTGATGTCTACTGCATCTCATCCCCACACAAACCACACACATGATTGTTGTCATGTGGTGTGGTAACACAAAATATAAAATTGGCAAGGAAATCCCTATGTCCTGATTGGCTGAGACTTGGTTCTAGCCATGGCAGTCAGAGAGTACCACCAATGGATAAAAACAAGTCCCTGCCAACCAGGGCAACTCACATAATTCATAAGCCACTTACTTCTTAATTGCCTTCACAAACATGGCTGCAGCCCTTACTCATATATAAAAAACTTCAACTACAGGTAGGTCCTAAAAATAAAAATCTGTTAAATTAAACAAATTTTGTAAATAATTTAATGTTATTTTCACTCAAGAGCCCCTCCTTACACACATACACAAATTTAAAAAATCAAGTAGAATCATAGAATTATAGAATTGGTCTGGCAGAAGAAGATAATTCGGCCCATCTAGTCTGTCTGAAATAGCACCCCCCACCTGCCTTTTACTTCCACTCCTCTGCCCTCTGTCCCCTCCTCTCCCTAGCCCCATATGGTTGTCCCATGCTCTTTTGAATTTCTCCACCATGTCAACCTCCACCCACTCCGGCAACCTATTCCTCGGTTGTGCAACCCTGTCTGAGAAATAACTCCCCCTCACATTCCCCTTACATCTGCCCCCTCCAGCTTATAAGTATGCCCTCTGGTGGTTTTGTTTTCATTCAGCTTGAAGATGCTATCCCCCCAACCTTGTTTATCCCCTTTATATACTTGAAGTACTATTCAGAGTTTCCATTGCTAAAGTTTCTTTGATGACCATGAAAAATACCCCTACTATTCCTACCAGTTTGCCAGAGAGCTCCCTGATCCTTGCCTAGCAACAGATAAAACTGAGGTTCTGGCTCCACTTAAGGCCTGTGTGTGTGTCTGTGTGTGATGTCAGTGGAATGCTGGACAATTTTGAATTAATTGTTTTCATGTTACCATTCCTGTGTGTGTGTGTGTGTGTGTTGGGGGCATTCTACTACTGAATAATGCAGAGCTTTGCATTCTTTTATTCCATGGTAAACAATCACACAATGCATTGAATGTGAAGAAAAATGGATGACTGAGGTGAAAAACATCTGTGGAGGACTAATTTACATTATTTAGCAATATTTTATTATATTCTTTGTGGCTTTGAAAACTTTTAATGTTCATTTTTAAAGTTACCTATGGGCCCTTTTACATCAGCACTAAGGCATTCAGGGGTTGGCAGCACTAGATTTCCCCCACGAGCAGGGAGCTGAATGCACTTGGCATTCCCTCGTGCCTCACTACACCCCTGACATGGGGGAAACCTAGTACCACCAATGCCCTGACGTGCCTTATTGTTTAACTCTCTGAGCAAATGACACATCACAATATACACAGTATGATACAGACCACATTTTATAAAATACCCATTACATGATGCTACTGAACCCACCCACCATCAACAGAAGCAAATGATGATATGATGTGTGGTGATCCACCTTCCCAGGTGGTCCCTACCACAAACATGACAATCATGTATGTAAGGAGATGCTGGAATCCATCAGGATCACCACTGGGTGTGCAAATCAATCATCGTGGTCAAGGTCAATCATTTGAGTGGGGAAGGGAAGGGTACTAAAGCATAGGGGTAGTAGAATACATGAGCAGCACGAAGGTGGATTTAACTAGGTAGGGGTGGTGACTCCAGAGTGGGTAGATGGTAGGCAGGAATCCCAGAGAGGAGTCAAACAAGCTCCCCCAGGCTAACAGGGAGGAACCGAAGCAGTGGCATGGGGGATGGAAGGGGGCAATTCAGGAGGGGTAGGGCAGGGACGGGTTGGAGGGTGGTCTCACTGAATGCAAGAAGCCTTGGTAACAAATCAGCAGAATTACAGGCTCTCTTGGCAACAGGAAGGGTAGACATTGCAGCCATCATGGAAACATGCGCCACCCAGTACAGGAATGGGATCTGATGATCCCAGGGTATAGGATATTCAGAAGAGGCTAGGGCTGGGGAAAAGGGTAGGGTGGCAACATATATGTAAGGAAGGGATAAGGTGCATAAGGGAGGAGGGGGAGGAAGGCAGTACAGAGGCCTTATGAATGCAGCGTCAAGACTCAAAACATAGGACATTGAGGATGGGGGTGGTGTAGAGGCTGCCAGCCCAAGGGGAGGATCTGGATAGGGAGTTACCTGAACAAATCAGAAGGGTCTGTAAAAAAGAGAACACTGTGGTGGTGGGAGACTTCAACCTACAGGGGGTGGAGCTGAGCACCCCAACCACCAAGAGTGCAAGGGAGCAGGTTTTACTAGAGGCATTTCAGGACAGCTGCCTAGTGCAGTTGGTCAGTGAGCCAACTAGACTGGATAGGACTCTGGACCTGGTTCTATCAAATGGGGAGGCAGTAAGGGATCTGGAGGTGGAAGACCCTCTGGCAGGGAGTGACCACCTCATGGTATTGTTCATGCTCACATGTGCAGGGAAGCAGGAGGCACAGTACCAAAGTGATAGATTTTAAGGGGCAGACTTTAAAGGATGGGGGACATTTTGGGCAAGTATCTGACAGAAATTCAAACATGGATGGATGCTAGCCAAAAATGGGATATTATTAAGAAAGGGCTGGTGGAGGTGGCTGGGCCATGTACTGTACAAGAACAAGGAGTAAGAAAGGACGGCAGAAACCCAGCTGGCTGATGCAGGAGGTCATGGAAGGAGTGATGGCCAAAAAAGAGCATTTTGGAGACTCAAGAAACAGGGAGAGGGGGGGAGATAACAGGGAGGTGTATGTGAAGAAGTCTGGGGAGGTTACCAGGCTGGTCATGGTGGCCAAGGCTTCCAGGGAACTGAGACTGGCACAGGGTATAAAAGGCTAAGAAAAGGACTTCTTCACATGGAAACTGAGGGTCTGCTTCTTCTGCACACCAGCGGTGGTGGCAAAATGTATGGGGGGGGCAGGGACTGGGGAATGTTGGAGAGGATGTGGGTGCACGAGAGCAGCACAAACTCATATTCTGTGGGCGTGTAGCCTACTCTTGACATACTGGAAAGATGTCATACAAGAGATTACAAATATATACGATTGTACTGAACTGTTTGGCCCAGCATACATTTTAACTTTTACTCTGCCAGAGGGAGTAAAAATAAGTAAACTAATGTAAAGACAGGTTACCTTATTGACACTGACAGTCTCTAAAGGTAGTGACATACCTTGGGGCACGTACACAAGTACCTATTAAGAGACATGGAATTCACAGACAAATCTATATACTGGAAAGGATAACTGCAAGGACACAAAATTGCATGACATGCTTTGAAACCAGATGGCAGAAATGGGTTCGATATCAGCTTGACAACTACCCTGACTTTGTCCCATAGACAATTCGAAACCTTATAAAAATAACAGCTTGTGAGGAACTTGCAGCCCATCTCCCATAGAGACTAAAAATATCAATCTAGTAGGCCACAACCTGCAGGAGTATAGTAGACTGAGGGTCAGAAGAAATTCTGCCAAGTGTTAGATAGAGATTCTACCCTTAACCTAGATCAGTTATTTATTTATTTATTTTTGTTATTTATTTCGTTTTTGTTGACCGGGTAAGTGCACTAGACAAATCCTGCTTATTTTGAGGCACGACCCGGGGAAGGGTCTACAGATGAATGCCAACTGACCTTGAACCAGATTAAGCTGTTGGTGGTATTTTTAGTGAATTATTAAAGTACATATGCCTGTATAACTATGTAAATAGTTTTTGATGGAATTTAGTAATGACAAGAAAGTAAAGACATGATTGCAAAACTTGGAAACATAGATAATACTGAAAGAAATGAATTGCATTAGCAATGCTTGTGTAACCCCCTTGTCACCAGGGGTTACTAGAATCCCACTTAGATCTTAGGCCACTTAGGCAGGGAAAGGCAACTTGTGAGACACCAGTTAAATGGGTTTCATACTGTCTCACTGTCCTCAGTCTCAGCTGAGCTGGAAGGAAGGCATCACTATAGAATTCTCGCAGCAGCATAAGCCACAGTGGAATGTTGCAGCAGGGAGTTAGGTTAGAATGTTTGGGTTTTCAAGCTCAGTCGGTAGAAGTCTAGTCGGAAACTCAGAGGAAAGAGGAGGTGTGCTGTAGTTGGCAGCCCCTCAGAGCCTAGCTCTGTAATAGAGCTACAACAGGAGGAGGGTGTGTGTTCTCACCCTAGAGAAGGACACAGAAGAAACCTGTAGATTTGGTTGTGACTGTTCCCCAGTTTGTTCCAGTGCCCCATCCATGGAGGGATAGGGGGACAGCATTTCAGGGCAATCCACTGGCCTTGCTGAAAGAGGAAAGCTGCCTGACTGGAGAATTTGTACTGAGGTACCAGATGTGTGTTTTCTGTGAAAGAAGCCCTGGGGCACCTGCAACCATGGTGAATCTGCTGTGACATAAAGCCTATGTTTTCACCAAGACAGTTGTGTAAAAGTATCTACTTCTGTGGGGTCAGGAAACAGCCCAGTACAGTACTTTGTGATATGTGTGTGGCTTAAAATGCATCTAACCAGTGGGGGTCTACAGGGATGGACATAGCCACTTAGAGAACGTTGCAAGTCAGGACACCAGTTACATGGACAGTAGATTGTTAAATGTGATATACATTTCGAGATAGTGTTCTACAAACACAGAGTTCAAAGGAAAGGTGTTGACTCCAAATGAATGGTCGGGTATGGATTTGGGAACAAGAGGTGGGAGACCCCCCCATCTGGAGTAACCAGATTTACCTCTACGGATTCACTTTGGAACCTATAGCTTTCTCCCAGGCACTTGGCCAGTGTCTTCAGAAAGTGCCCAGATGTGGGATTAAGGATGTGTTTTTTCCATTTTAGAGCTAGAAGCACTCATGTGTGGTTGAGGGAGCCACCACCAAAAATCCATGACATACGGAAAAGTGTACTAGTGCTGACTGAGTGTCGTGCCAGGGAATCTAAGAGAGAGTACCAGTTTGGGAGTGAGAGCCCAGTGTGTTCAAAACCTGAGGGTTGTGTGATGATGAAGATGATGTGTTCTGACCTCTATAGATCCGCATATCCAGTGAGTGTAGCCCCGTGGGGGTCCATCTTGCTTTGTATTCTTGTGTTGAAGTGAATAAAAAACCCACTTTAGAATCCCACTCCTGGTTTGGACATTTTCAGTTCTTACTTCCTGTGTCCAGAATTACTTGGGTGCCCCTGTCCAGAAGTGCAAACCGAGTCCTGATGCCAGTGAATGTGTTCTCCCCGAACCCAGGCTAGCCAGGTAGTGGGTCACAAAAAATGGAGGCACTGGGTGCTAAATACTTATAACAACCCCACTGAACCCTGGTTACAAATTGGAGGCACCGCTGAGGATTTGGGTTTGAATCTAGGGAGAGAACAAGAAAGATTGGCTCAGATTAGGGCTAATGTTTTGGCTGTCTGCCACTAGGTAGCCCAAAAAGTGGAAGCATTGCCACCCAAATGTCTCACTGTTTGGTGCTGTTCATGTGCTGCTGTAATTGTGCTACCAGTTTACTGAGGAGCAGTAAAGCCCGAGAGTATATGCCCCTTGTCCTGTATCACAGTTATAACGTTTGCCAACTTTTTAAAGTTATCTGTGACTAGAAAAGGGGAAAACTGTGGGAAACAAAGAGAGATTTGTGCCCCAGACGTTGGAAGTGCTTGTTGTATGGAAAGAGAGAGTCGTGAGTGAAATGCTATGACAAATGGTCAAAATGGTGCTCCTGCAGGAGCCACAGTTGAAAAAAAAAGGTGTGGTTTACAGTTTCAATTTTGCCTGCTCGACGATCGCCATGGAGAAGAGCACGAGAAGAAAGAGGCTCATTTGCATGGTGTCGAGGATTGGTGAGACTGCAATTGGTCCCGCCCCAAGCCAGCTCTAGAGTGACTGCACAGTGTTCAAGAGGGAGCGAGAGAGTAGTGCAAACTGACTTGCCAGTAGGAGCATCACGGTGACTGAAAACATTATAAAAGTGATAAAATCTGACTTTTCCATTTATAATCAGGCTCAATCCGCATTTCAATTCATCTGGGAAGAGAGCTAGGTGTTTGAGAGACAATCGGCATTAATGCCAGCCCACTTCATTCAGAGGCCTCCAAAACCGGCTGTAGGCCAAATTTTTCCATCGCAATAACCAGCTACTGATTAAGTGAGTACCAACCTAAAACAACTCAAACTGTGCGTGATTTTAACTAAAGCCAGCTGAATTGGTGTAGCAGTGCAATCATTTTGCAAAGAAGGACTGTGTCATAATTGTGGGTTCAGCAACAGTGTTATTTTCAAAGCCATGTGAGAGACTGTGAGTTGTATGAAAGATGCAACAAGAAATACAGGCAATCCTGTGCAATGAAATACTGTGGCTTTAGGACTTTTAAGTAAGAACAATGAGTTACAGCAAATAAAAGTCCAGTAAAAACCATATAAATGTGCTAAGAGAACAGACAGTGCAGTTTAAACAGTTTGAGTGAACTTTATCAGTAGAGTGTGTAAATCGAATGCGCAGTGGCCTGAGTCAGAAACAGAACGTGGATGCACAGGAGTGCTGCAACCGCCATTACAGGGTGGGGTAGTAAAGTAAACACAGCAGCAGGGGAGCCATTTTGTAAAAGTTTTTCCAACAGAGTGGGACTTGAGATAACAGTGAGTTTTGTTTTCTCTGCAGTCATGGCTTCGGGATCAGCCCGCTACCCGGATCATGCCTGGGCTATGATAGTAGAAGAAGTTAACAGATTGAAAGATATTGAGAGATGTTACTACAGGGGACATCTGCCTCCTCATGTGGCAATTCCTGGATATCCAATAAGAGTGTGCATAATGTGCTTAAAGGCTGGAAGGGACGATCTTCATGGTTCCTCACTGTTCTGGATGCCTAAAGAGACATGGTCTAACCAAAGCACCCAAGATTCATTTGGCTTCTACATGGACAAAGCTTCAAGAAGCTGCAGTTGACAGCACACAGCACCAGGTAGAGCCTGTTGGAGAAGGCTCAGCAGAGTGTGGCATGAAGCAAGAGGGTGCAGATCTACAGACAGAGCAAAGTACTGACGTACCCGAGTCTGGGTCACAGAGAAACAATGCGGAGGGAGCATCAGCAGATCCTTGGAGAGAGGGGCCTAGCCCAAGTCTCATAGGAGAAAATGAGCTGAAGGAGACCCTTGAATGGGAGGTGTCAACCTCTGCACCCAGCGAAGAGTGGATAGTCTTAGGAGTGAGGACTGCTCACTCTTGGGCTCAGATCCTCAGCGAGAAAGAGGATGAGAGGGAACCTATGTGGCCTTATGAAGAAGATGCGGATCCACACCCTCGGGCTCTTGCCTTGGAGGAGTGAACAGAAGGAGAGATTGGTGACTCCACAGCCCTGTGCCCACAAGGAGGAGTCAAAGATCCATTTTACCTTGCATTAAATATGCGTAGCTGGCAGAACCAGGACTGGCCGCCCCAAAGCCAGGCCAGAGGTCTCAAGTTGACCAAGTGTAGTAAAGAGGAAAGACTGGTTCGTAGGAAGGCAAATGAGATCTATGGGATATCCTTTCCTACCTTTCCTCGAGAGTCTGGGAGGAGATTGAAAGAAACAGAAAATCTGGATAATGGAAGAGGCAACAAGATATGTGCATCCTGGTACAAGTCAGGTATGTCCCAGACAGAGTGTTACAAGAGAAATTCAGACAATGAAAAGTGGTCAGAACACTGATTATAGACATTGTTCGGATCATGGATGGAGGGACATGAAACCTTCTTCAATGTGAATTATGGCCCAGGCAGGGGTAATAATTCTTGCACCTGACCCATTGTGTTACTTCCCACAATGTAGGCAGTTTCTGTGAATGTGCCTATGCCTGCCAAGTGGAAAGCAGAG
Source organism: Neoceratodus forsteri (assembly GCA_016271365.2). Taxonomy (NCBI): domain Eukaryota; kingdom Metazoa; phylum Chordata; order Ceratodontiformes; family Ceratodontidae; genus Neoceratodus; species Neoceratodus forsteri. Next base: position 845,168,313 of record CM028135.1, on the reverse strand, counting down.
CAGTGGTAGCCAGTGCTTCCATCCAGCCATTGCTACCTGTTGTTCCACCAGACTGGTGTTCCAGGAACCAGGTGCCCCAGATTCTGTCAGCCTTGCAGTGTACTGGCTTTCTGGTTCCATTCGACTAGCCTTCCAGATGACTTCATATCCAGAGAGGACACCAGCCTAGCTGTATCCTGATTCATCATCTGGGATTTTGGATGACTTCAGACCAGCTGTTTTCCTGTCCTGCTTCAAGGTTCCATCTCCCAGATGACATCTTCCCAGCAATTTCCAGATGTGCTTTCTCCTGTCGTTTTTTCCGGAGGTGTCCGCCTAGCTGTATCAGAAGAATGCTGCCAGGAAGAGTCTTGGCTGCAAATCAGGTGTTGTACTGATTTCATTCTTCAAGGGACTGGTAAAATCCAGACTTTTCTATTTTAATGACCTTGCAGTACACACCCTAAAATCTAGCAGAATTTCCAGACTGAGTGAACTGTCCTCAAAGACTCTCCCCTTCGGGAATACAGTCCTACCAAATTTATTGCTTCACCAGGCTCCGGCTGAGGATAGACTCTTTCTTGGACTTGCCTTCTGGCACTGTTGTCACTAGATGGGACTTTTAGGGCACTCCATCTCCCAAAAATATGTATTGTAAATAATGTCATTGTTTCTACTGTTTCTACTGTTTTCTACTTTTCTAAAAAATATTTTTGGGGATTCTCCAGTGTTTGATGGTAGGGGTTAGATAGTACTGTGTTTGCAGATTAGGGATTGTTTGTCTTTTCTCTTGCAGGTGATCCTGGAGAAGGCAAGAAGAGGAGGAAGGACTCAGCAGAGTCTTCCATGTGCTTTGAAGTAGTAGTGTTTAAAGTGCAGTGTTGTTTGCTGCGTTTAACTTTTCCTTCCACAGGTATGGTTGTGGGGGAGTGTGAGAGTAATACCTAGGGTATAGTATTAGCTCCTTGTGTGTTTGGATGCAGGTGTCCAGGGTTGGGGGGAGGTTCCCCTGTGTTTTGGGTAATTTTGGGTCTTGGTCAGACAGGTTCCCCTAGATGGCTATGGGGGATAGACAGACTGTGGTCCTGACCAGCCGTAGGGGCCATAGTACTGATCTATTGAGGGCTATGATCTGGACATTCTACCAGGGCCACTAGGGTCACCATAGCAAGGTCATATAGTAGAGGCTGATGCATCAGCCGATGGCCTCTGGGCCCTTAGTGTTGCCTGCCTGTGCCTAGCACATGGTAGGAGATGGCCTGATTACCCTCTCGGTGGTAGCACGTAGGTAGGATGGCCTGGGCAGGGTCAGTAATGACTGTGGACAGTCATTTTCCTGGCCAAGGTGCAGGTGTAACCCCTTGTTACCAGGGGTTACTAGAATCCCACTTAGATCTAGTGGCAGACAGGGAAAGGCAGCTTGTGAGACACCAGTTAAATGGGTTTCACACTGTCTCACTCTGTCCTCAGTGTGAGCTGAGCTGGAGGAATGACATCACTAAAGAATTCTCGCAGCAGCATAAGCCACAGTGGAATGTTGCAGCAGGGAGTTAGGTTAGAATGTTTGGGTTTTCAAGGTCAGTCTGTTGAAGTCTAGTGGGAGACTCAGTGGAAGGAGGAGGTGTCCTGCAGTTGGCAGCCCCTCAAAGCCTAGCTATGTAATAGAGCTGCAACAGGAGGAGGGGGTGTGTTCTCACCCTAGAGAAGAACACAGAAGAAACCTGTGGAAGTGGTTGAGATTGTTTCCCAGTTTGTTCCAGTGCCCCATCCACAGAGGGATGGGTGGGCAGCATTGCAGGGGCAATCCCCTGGCCCTGCTGGAGGAGGGAAAGCTGCTTGACTGGAGAATTTGTACTGAGGTACCAGATGTGCGTTTTCTGTGAGAGAAACCCTGGGGCACCTGCAAACCATGGTGAGTCTGCTGTGACATAAAGCCCATGTTTTCACCAAGACAGTTGTGTAAAAGTATCTGCTTCTGTGGGGTCAGGAAAGGACAGCCCAGTACAGTACTTTGAGATATGTGTGTGGCTTAAAATGCATCTAACCAGTGGGGGTCTACAGGGATGGACATAGCCACTTAGAGAACATTGAAGTCAGGACACCAGTTACATGGACAGTAGATTGTTAAATGTGATATACATTTCGAGATAGTGTTCTACAAAAAGAGAGTTCAAAGGAAAGGTGTTGACTCCAAATGAACGGGCGGGTATGGATTTGGGAACAAGAGGTGGGAGACCCCCCCCATCTGGAGTAACCAGATTTACCTCTACAGATTCACTTTGGGCACCTATAGCTTTCTCCCAGGCACTTGGCCAGTGTCTGCAGAAAGTGCCCAGACGTGGGATTAAGGATGTGTTTTTTCCCCTTTAGAGCTAGAAGCGTTCATGGGTGGTTGAGGGAGCCACCACTGAAAATCCATGACTTATGGAAAAGTGTACTAGTGCTGGCCGAGTGCCATGCCAGGGAATCCAAGAGAGAGAGTACCAGTTCGAGCATGAGAGCCCAGTGTGTTCAAAACCTGACGGTTGTGTGATGATGAAGATGATGTGTTCTGACCTCTATAGATCTGCATATCCAGTGAGTGTAGCCCATGGGGGTCCATCTTGCTTGTATTCTTGTGTTGAAGTGAATAAAAAGCCCCACCTTAGAATCCACTCCTGATTTGGACATTTTCAGTTGTTGCTTCCTGTGTCTGGAATTACTTGGGTGCCTCTGTCCAGAAATGCAAACCTAGCCCTGATGCCAAGCTAATGTTTTCTCCCGAACCCAGGCTAGCCAGGTAGTGGGTTACAAAAAATGGAGGCACCAGGTGCTAAATACTAATAACAACCCCAACGAACCCTGGTTACACTTCTAATGAAGTAAAAGATTGGAAAACGTTGGTATTGTAAAACCTTGAATAAAGATCAAATTATAAAAAAGAAAAAAAAAAAGGACTTCTTCAGCTACATCAGTGAAAAGACGGAAAAACAAAGATCAGATTGTGAGGATTAGGAAAGGTTTGGGCTGGGTGGAGAGGGTGAGGAGCAGGTGGAGCCACTGAATGAGTACTTCTGCTCCATGTTCATGAGGGAGAAGGGGCAGATACCACCTGGGAGGAGGAGTGGGTGAGAGGAGAAGGTGACTGATATAGGGATTACAGAGGATAGGGTGTTGAAGGGATTGAGGGCTCTGAGGGGGAAAAGCACTGGGTCCTGATGGCATTCACCCTAGGGTACTTAGGGAACTGGTGGAGGTCCTGGCAGGACCACTGGCTGACCTATTCAATACATCCTTGGACACTGGATGCATACCACAGGACTGGAGTATGGCTCATGTGGTACCCATTCATAAAAGCGTATCTAAGGATGAACCAGGGAACTACAGAACAGTAAGCCTCACATCAGTTGTGGGGAAACTAATAGAGATAATCCTAAAAGAGAGGCTGGTGACCTTTTTGGAGATCAGTGGTCTCCAGGACAGTCAGCAGCACGGGTTTGTCTCGGGATGATCCTACCAGACAAATCTGATTGAGTATTATGACTGCATGACAAAGGAACTGGACAAAGGCCATGCGGTGAATATACTGTATTTGGACTTCAGCAAGACCTTTGATTCCATGCCACATTGGAGGCTGGAGGGAGCTGGAATATACAGGGGTGGGAACAATGATGGTAAGCTCGATCACCAATTGGCTGAAGGGAAGGCAGCAAAGGGTGGTGGTGGTGGGGAGCTCTCATCACCGAGGGATGTGACATGCAGGGTGCCACAGGGATCAATATTGGGAATGGTGTTGTTCAGGATATTCATAGCTCCCAGTCTCTTTGCAGATGACACAGTGATGGGTGCTGTGGTTGATGACATTGAACTGTGGAGGGGACTACAGGAGGACCTGACCAAACTACTTGAGTGGTCAGATGCAAGGCAGATGGGGTTTAATGCCAAAAGTGATAGATTTTGCACCTGGGGCCATCAACCTGGGAGGAGCTATCAGCTGGGGGGTGTACAGCTAGAATGCACTGAGGAGGAAAAAGATCTGGGGTGTTTATAATGGGGAGTATGAACATCTTAGCTCAGTGCAGGAAGGCAGCAGCAAAGGCCAACATGATGCTGGGGTGTATAGCGAGGGAATCTCCTCCAGAAATAGGGAGGTGATTCTGCCCTCAACAGGTCACTGGTCAGGCCGCACCTGGAATACTACATGCAGTACTCGCACCTATTCCTGCAGAGGGACATCAGATTGTCGGAAGGTGTACAGCGGAGGCGACAAAGATGATCCAGGAATTTCAGGGATACTCCTATGAGGAGAGGCTGGATGAGCTGAACATTTATTCCCTAGAGGAGGGAGGGGGACATGACTGAAACCTTTAAATATTTAAAGGAATTGACAAGGCTAGTAAAGAAGGGATTTTCCAGATTAGAAGGGGGATGGTCATCAGGGGGCACCAATTATAAGATTGGAGGGGGGGAGATTCAGGAGGGAAGTCAGGAGACATTATTTCACTGACAGGGTGGTGGATAAAGTGGAATACTTTGCCGGAGGAGGATGTAGCCTGTACCATGGTAAATGATTTTAAGATGGGATGGGACAGAGTGAGAGGGGGGTATTTGTGAGGAGGGGAGGTGTGGGTAGGGCAGCTGCAAGTTGAGGGGCTAGCTGCAAAATTGAGCAGACTTGATAGATCGTGAGGCCTGTTTCTGCTGGTATTTTCATATGTTCGTATGTTCTTATGTTTGTATTCTCCACTGAGCTAATGTTTCACACACCCACCCTCCCAATTCCATGAATATAACTGTTGTATTGCACTAAAACCTTGATTTCATTTAATGAACAAAGCATTTATGTAGCACAATCACTCTATGTGCAAAGTTGCCCATCCACTGATCTGAATGTGCATCCGGCATCTTATCACAGCTATAGGAAATAATTCCAAGTAACTGTACCTTCTCAGAACCAAACTTTGTCTTGGGTTATTTCACCATGTGCACACTGTGGAAAACTTCACTGTGACCAGAATGGACATTACACACATGATTAAGGTTACTGAGCCACTTCTGTATTGTTACATCATTGACCTCATTGTTGTCTGATGCAACCAAGAAAATAATGTTGGTGATAGATTTTGACCACAAACAAATGTCAATGCAGTCCTTTTCTTGGCCAAAATGTCCAGTTTTTACGACACCTTAAACTAACAGTAACAAACTTCACATAATTCACTGTGACATGCAGCTGAAATTACACTCCCTAGTTCTTATTAAAATGTTTAAGCAATTTGTCTCCAGTTTCAAAGTAAAACACAATGTATGGCATACAAAACTCCACCGCTGTAGCACAGGATTCTAATACACTTTCCTTTACTATGTCGAGTCTCTGCATTTTTCAGTGCCCCATTACATGAACTTCAAACATGTAGTATGCAAGTAATAACATATTTCTGTGTTGTGGTCGCAATGTCATAAAAAACTGGCAACAAATTCCATGTGCCACAATTGGCTGACACTTGGTTCTAGCCATGGCAGTAAGCCATTACTATCAGTGGATAAAATCAAGTCCCTGCCAACCAGGGAGATTCCCCAAACTCATTAGTCACTAAACTCCTAATTTCCAATGCAAATATGGCTGCATCCTTTACTCATATATTAAAAACCTTAATTAGACACTAAAAACAAAAGTCCATTAAATGTAATAAAGTAAATAATTTAACGTTATTTACACTCATCATCCCTCTCCCCTTACACTCATACACATACTGTATTTAAAAAATCAATTACTGTTCAGAGTTCCCATTGATGGTGTTTCTTGGATAACTATGAAAAATCCCCATCCTATTCCTACCTATTGGCCAAATAACTCCCTGCTCATTACCTGGCAACAGATAAAACTGAGGTTCTGACTCCACTTGAGACCTATGTATGTGTCTGTGTGTGTGTGTGTCAGTGGAACGTTGAAGAATGTAGAATTTATGTGTAGCCCCTCTCTGGCGCCATCCTAGAGAGGGCTACTGCCCCTTCCTTGCTGGCAAGACCAAGGTTAATATGCCTGGGTTTCCATAGCTGTCAATGGAGGTCCTTTCCCTAAAGATGGCGGTTCCTCCACCCAGAGTACAAAATAGTGGGTCTGCTCTTTATCAGTGTAACCCCCTGGGATGTCATACCAACCTGTCTCCCCAAACAGTTACCCAAAACATGGACTTACCAAGGTTCGGACCTCTCCACATCCAGACAATTAGCAATTCACATTTCAGACAATAACCTGCTCACTAAAATTAGGCTCTAGAGTCAGTTTTTCTGCAAAACAGTAACATCACAATTTATTTACAAGGGGAGGGTTAGGATGGGGTAAGTGGAATAGAAGTTCAGCAAACAGTTTAAGGATTTGCATTTGCATTTAAGATGTGCATTTCCTCACAATCATTTCCCTTTCAATTCAAAACTCACATTTTAGATCTGTGCAGTCACCAGTATCTATCTACCTGACTAACTGCTGCAGGTGTTGCCATACCCAGAACCCCCAACTAGTACCAGTCCAGAATGATGTCCTAATTCTGTCCTTGGAACCCAGATCCTACAGTTGCAGGCCTGAGGTGCAGCTGGTTGGCTAGTTTAGTGCGCTTTGCTGATTTTAAATAACTTTACATTTCTTTCACTACAGTACTTTAAGCCTTGACTCTACCTCCAGCTCTGGTGGGCCTACTTGAAATATATACAGTCCCCAGATTGTTGCAAGGCAATTCCTGCTGTTTACTCACTGTTCTGCAGAATCAGTCCTTGGATGGCACAGTTCACTGAAGTCCTCTGGTTGATGAGAACAAAAGGTGCAGAACTGGGCTCAATGCTTGAAATGGGGGCACAGAGGATGCAGCTTGGATCTTTGGCTTGCTTGCAGTTCTTGCAGCTTGTCCCCTTTGGCCTATTATGGGCCAGTTTTGCAGGACACGTCACAATGCCTGCCAATTACGAGGGACCCAGAACCTAGAGTGACCCCCTGGCCAGGCTCCTCCATGGATCTGAGTGTTGGTGCATTCAGGAACAAGCCCTGTGATCCCCTGCAGGCAGTAGACCCCACTTGATGGGGCTTAGTGAGTTCCCCACTTGGCCTCGGCGTCTGAGTAATCATCCAGCACATTTCTCCTCTTCTTCTCTTTCTCTCAGTTACCAGCTACAGTGTGTAACCAAAGTAGTCTCTGTCATTTCCTGTCTCACAGACTCCAGAGGGGTAGAGAGTATGACAACCCAGGGTTACCACAACAGTCTATTTCTTGCTGTATCTCAGGGACAGACAACAGGCACCCTGCCCTGATAGACACCTGTCTATCCTTCTGCTTTCACAGTCTCTCAACTTTAAATACAGCAGCCACTTGTTTCTCTGGCTCACACACAATTTCAGCAACTCGTTCTCTCATCAGCACATGATAAAGTCTCTTTTCTCACCATGCAGGTGTATAGCAATTCTCCGATGTGAAGAGGCTCTCTCTTCAATTTCTCAGAAATCCGGTATCCAGTTTCCTTTTCTTCCTGTCCCTCCAAAGAGGTGCAGATGAGAATATTTGTCTTTTTCCAGGCTCAGATGTAACCTTTGTCTTTTTCCAGGCTCAAGACACAAACTTTGTCCTTTTCCTATGCTCAGGACACAACCTTCTCCTTATCTTCACCACTGTGGTGCATTTTCAACTTTGTCTTCCTTTTACCGCTGTGGTGCATTCTTCTGCCACAGCAGACTCTTCCAGGAACCTACAGCTTTTTCTAATCTCTTCCAGCAAAGCTGCTTACTTAACTTTTTCTCTGCAATCCATTCTCTTCTCGGCGGGGGAAGGCATGACCAGTCCTGGGGCACAGATTTGCTGGCAGCCACATCTCCTCACCAGGGGCAAGATCCCCCCAGTCTGATCCAGAGTACAAAAGCCCTATACTTTTTGGGAGCTTTAGGCACTCCCCATTGGCTGGTGCCACTGTCCTTAAGAAAAATTGATTATGTATGAGGCTCCCAAGATGCCTCATTGGTGCAGAAAATTGGTGCCCAGATTTTTCCCCAATAGTCTTTTCACAAGCCCCATAATCCTTGTGGATAATCCTCGCACTGTGGTTGGTTATCCAGCATCACATGGCTGCAGAATCATGGTGGCTATGGAACAGTCCCACTACAGGTACACCAGTGTCCCAAGTTCAGTGTCCTTATGCAGTCAAACTGTTTACTTTTATTTAAATATTTCCCCACAGATTGATAGCTACCCCTGTGCCCATCAAAACAACTGCAATACCAGCTGCTTCCCTTTACCCCCTCCCCTTTTTCAGTTGCTGGTGCCATTTTAGCTGATCCCTAGGCAGCTCAAAGCAGCCCCAGTACAGTCTGTGCACTCTTTCCCTTCCCAGTCCCTTTGGCACTGCAATAAACATTTTTTATTTTACAGCAGTCCCCACTAATAGTAGTCTTCCCTTTCTTCCTTTACACACATCCTCTTGTAAACAGTTTAATTTTATCTTCCTCCTGTCACTAGCACTAATTCTTAATTTTCCCCAGTGCTAAATAGGATTTGGCTCATCTTTATTAATGTGGTGGCTGCGATTCCCCGAGCATGAATGGCGCACACAAAAACAGTCCTCCTTGCTCTCCTGCCACCTCTCTGGTTCTGCCAAGGTCTCCGGTCCCTCTCTAGCCATGCTCTGGAACCAGGACTAGTGGAGAGACAGCACTAACTGGCCACAGAATGGCCAAAAGAAAATGCACTACTGCGCATGCGCGGAGCATTGCCAGGCACCAGAGTGCCAAAGCGGCATCAGCTCCACATTTTAACTCCCTCAGCCCTGCTCCTTAGCACAGCAATGCAGGAGACAGAGGAGACTCCAAGAAACACTAGGGGCACAGGGAGGAACTCCAGGACTGGAGGAACAAAAAGAATGGTGGTGGAACAAAACCTCAGAGAATCCAAGCCCCAACTGGAGCAGAAAGGTAAGCCTCCCCAGGACAGGGAGGATTACACATGCATTACATTTCAACATTCCCTGTTTGTGTGTGTGTGTGTGGGGGTTGTGAGCATTGTACTACTGGAATAAAGCAGGCTTTAAATTCTTCAATTCCATGGTAAACAATCACACAATGTATTGAATGTGAAGAAAGACAGATGACTGACAGGTGATCAGATATCTGTGGATTGACTATTTCACATTATTTAGTAACATTTCATTATATTTTTATGGCTGTCACAACCTGTAAAATGTTCATTTTCTAAGTTACCTATGAGCACATAACATATAAGCAATAAGACACAGCATGGTGTTGGTAATACTGAAATACCAGTAAATGCAGTGGCATAGTGAGGCACAGGGCAAGACGGCAAAGGGCTTTGTATGAGATGAGGCTACAGTCCAATCGCATTCAGTATCCTATACATATGTGACAATTGTGTGATGTACAAGATAGCCTATTGGCATACTGGCTAGATTTCCACTTACGATGCCCAGACATGGGTGCAGACAGACATCACATGAGATGAATGGACATCCGGGTAGGAGAAGAGTTAACATCTGTCAGACTGCTGTCCTTCTCTGTGGGGGACTTGATTGGCCTGACCAGTGGTATATGGTGAGGACATGAGAATGCTGGTGCTATACAGGTTTGATAGGTGTCTCTGACATTGGCAACTCTGCGCTGATACATAATTGCACACCACACCTCTATTTGAGGTTACTGCATATGTAAAAAAAATTCTCATTCACTTCTGCCTGTGACACCACACTCCACTGGCCAGTCAGCTCTGCAAGGTTTGTGAATGTCACAGTTGTAAGTCACCACATTGGGTAATCACTGAGCAGTTAGAACGGGGTTACTTTGACGAGTGGCTGGGGGTCAAATGATGTTTGGGATGTTTGTGGGGGAGGCCTGCTACTCAGCCCCTGCCAGTGGTGGTAAGGCTTGTACCAGTTCTTCACACTACAATTTGACCATAATTTGGGCTGGGTAATGGAGGGCGTGAGAGATGAGCCCTTTGCCACTGTTGTTAATCCATGCCATATGAAATGAGTTGGGATGCAGTCAAAATAGGAGCTTTTACATACAATGTCTACACTGCTGCTTACATCAAGGAATAAACAAGTAAACTAAGTATGTGCAGACTCTGTAACGTAGACTCTTTTGTATGTTATGGATATATTACTAGTGGAAGCGGCAGGTCACCAAAGTGTGAACGACACGGAGACTAGGTTGTCAGATTGAGTACAGTCTGTTACTTCGCTGTATCCTGCTATTAACATATAGGTATTTTCTGAGCACTGTTGGCAAGCTACCATTAGGCCTTCATTGAAATTTAGAGTGACAGGTGCAGATAAATAAAATCCAAGTAATAAAGTTTTATTAACCAGCCCAAAAAGTATTCCTAGAACAAACTCATGAAACACTCACCTTCGGCATGTGCCACACGTCAAAATAATGCCTCACTTCAGGATGATTTTTTTTCATGTAGACCTTGACTTGCACATGGTGGTCCATTACCAACTGGGCAACTTTACATCTCTTTCCTTGTAAGTACTCCAACCAACATTTCAATCCCTCTAATTCCATTGCCGTGGGATTCTTTGCTTCTGATGACTGGATCACCACATTTGGGAAAAATGGGAACAAGAAAAAAAATTGAACAATTCAGATAATTTCCATTAATGAAAAGAATAATGTGGCACAATAGGTGCAAAAACAAACTTGAAAATTAATGAACTATTAGTACCTGGATTAGTTGTAAGTGAATTACATTTTTGCCTGTAAATCCATAAATGAATACAATCCATACTTGACACTGTGTCCGGGGGAGTCACATCTGGTGTCACCACCTTGGAAGAGTTCTTGTCCAGTCAGATTATGCAACATTTCCTGTTGCTGAGAGTCCCATACATAGGATTCATAGGATTACTATGAGTCAAAAGCATAATGCCACAACATCCTAACCAACAGATTAGTTAGAAAAACCTAAATGGTCATCTAGAACTGACTTGAAAGATTCCATAGTTAGACAAGCAACAGCTTCCTGTGGTAATGAGTTCCAAATACTAACTACTCATTAGCTGAACCACATTCCTTTTTTGGTTATATTGTACATCTCTCCACTAAGCTGCATATTATGTCTTCTTAAATTTTTGTTGGTGACCTTTGCCTGCAGTCCAAGGCACTCCCATATGTCTTGATTCCTGAATGCCCTAAATACCATACAGTGACCCCCCACAACATCTATACTCAAGCGGAAAAGGTTTGAGTCCTTTAGTCTTGCACCATACTCCAGGTGAGACATGTTATTGATTTTTTGTAGTTCTCCTTTTACTCTCTCAAGTCTCACAATGTCTTTTGCTTTGTATGGTGCTCAAAACTTGAACAATACTCCAGGTGTGACCTGTGATCATACAGTGGAAATATTACTTCTGGTTCCCTTCTCTTGATATACTTAAAGATGGAACCCAGGATTTTATTTGCTTGGACTGTTACCACTCGAGAATGTTCTGTAAAGTGAGATCACTTGTTATGACCACTCCCAAATATTTTTCGTTACTACCTATATCAAGTTTAGAGATGCAGCAAAATTAAATTTTTCCGGCGAAGTGCCCACAAAGTGGGCATTTTGCATTGTCATTCTGCTACACGGAGTGGGCAATGGAAAATGCTAACTTCACCTTGTCATTATTACTTCGTGTAAGGTGGAATGCTAACACGAAGTAAGGCAAAGTCATTGTTTTAAATGAACTTCGCATTCCTCATTATGACTCTATGTGACCCACTTTGCGTTCCAGATTTGGCAGCCCCTCACACATCATATGGCTTACAGCACTGTAAGTCACATGCTTTATCCAAGCAGGAGGGAAGTGCCTTGCCAAGGAGATAGTTTCACTTTCTCCTGTCTGCAGAGGTAAAGAGAGGAGTGTGTGTGTGTGTGTGTGTGAGATAGCCTGAGACTCGGAGATCAGAGGAGATTTAATGTTTGAATTGAGACCCAACAGCTTTTCTAAAAGCACCTTTTTGTGTTTTGTGTACTTTTTTTACTTAATTTGTTCTTTCTGCAAATTTAGTTTTGTCTTACTTTATAAGTTGTTGTTTGTCTGTGTTTGTGTGACCGTGTGTGTGTCTGTGTTGTGTGACAATGTGAGTGTTTTGTGTCAAGTCGATTCGTTGTTGCTGGAAACAGAGGGAGGCAGTAGCAGAGATGGACCTGGGTGTGGGAATCTCTGGGGTGCGGGCAGTTCTGGGAGAGTGTGGTAGGCATCACATGGGAGTGTGCATGTGTGGGTGGTGTGGCCATAGGTTCCTGTTGGACCAAACCAAAATCTTGAGTCATACCCCCCAGAAGCAGGACCAGCATTTCCTCCTGAGGCACTTGAACCAGCACCACCACCACCACATCCAGCACCAGCTCCAGCACCAGGTTATCTGGAGCAGGATGTGCATGTACCCCCGGGCCCAAGAGTGGATCCCCTTGCACGCTGTGACCAGCTGGCTGCCAGTGCATCTGACCCTCCCCTGCCTGTGCCTGGTCCTCCCTGCACCTCCATTGTTTGGGATTTTTTTGATTGTGTCAGGGGGAACAGCAGCATGGTCAGGTGCTGTATATGTCAGGTGGAGGTGTGCTGTGGCCCCCAGGGGACTCACCTGGGGACTGGGGGCCAGTGCACCCATATGCTCAACCACCACCAGTTGGAGTGGCAGGTTGCCACAGAATGGGCCAGGCCTGCACTGGCTGGCCCTTTTGTGGCAGAGCATGCAGCTGTGCATGGCCCTAAGAAGAGGAGGGCCACAGCAGCACCTGCTGCTCCACCCCCTCACCACCACCACCACCAGCAGCTGAGCCTGTAGCACCTGTGGACCCCAGAGTACTGCCTGTAACTCAAGCTGACCTGGCAGTTCTCTGGAATGCTGTAAAGGAGAACAACGAGAGGGTGAGTGCTGTCCAGCAGCAGTTGGATTGCATAGAGGGACATCAATTACAGATTATGTCCATGCTTGAACTGCTGCTGGACCACCAGGGGATCCCAAATTAGTGTTTTTCCTCACACCATGTGCCCCCCCACATCTTCCCTGCTGTGTTATAAAATGTATTCCTCCACCATCCCTGACCCTTATATGTAATTATGCCCCTTTTTTGCTGTCTTCTGTATGCGTGACACTTTGCATCCTGCCCACCCTTCTTCTAAGTGTGTGTGTGTGTGTATGCACAGTTTCGATACCTCAGTAATGTTTAGTTTCTGTCGAGGAGTGTTTGTGGAACAGCGGGATTGAGCAGTGCAAGTATACTGTACTAAACTGTGTGTGTGCAGTCCGTGTTCTTTCCTATGTGTGTATGTACCGCAGACACTGTTCAGCTTCTTGCAAACATATATATGCTGATTGCTGACTTGTTGCTTTGTTTATGGTATAAAGAATAAAGATAAAATATATAACATATATTTTATTTGTTAGATCATAGCAACAAAAATCCTACTTTTCAACAAACTGTATCCAGCAGACATGAAGTATTACTGATGCACCCAAAATATTTCACAGTGTACAGTCATTATAAAGTCAGAACATATATAAGATGCAGTTCACTGCCACACACTGTGCTATGACATTTCTTCTTTTCATTATTTGTTCTGGAATAAGTGATGTCTTTCTAGTTTAGACTGGCAGTGTCAGTTTTGCAGCAAGTTGATGTACACCATAACATGACACGGCACCAGTGGTAGCACAGTGTGGTGGCAGTGGACTGCAGGACCTGTTATATATTCTGACTTTTAAATGTCAGTACACCATAAAATATTTTGGGTCCCCCAGCAACATTTTATGTCTGTTGGGTATGGTTTGTTGAAAAGCATGATCTGTGTTGTGCTATTATCTCTGCAAAGTCATGTGTGCACTGTGTGAGTGATTGAGGGGCAACTGGCCTGAGATCTCTGAAAATATATCATATCACTTTGCTGCTGTTGATGGTACAAATAAAATATACATTATATATTCTTATCTTTATTCTTTATAACATAAACACTGCAACAAGTCAGCATATATGTATATGTTTGTAAGAAGCTGGACAGTGTCTGCACACACGGAAAGAACACAGACTGTGCACATGCAGTTTAACACAGTATAATTGCACTGCTCAGTCCTGCCTTTTGACAAACACTTCACAATAGCACGACAGAAAGTAAACATTACTGAGGCTCCAAAAATATTTACTAGACTCACCAGAATTCCCAATCCCAAAATGCAACTGTGTTGTGTCCAGAAAATTCATCAGTGCTGACAAAGGGGAACTGGAGTATAACAAGAATTGCAAAGTCTCCCAGAATTAATGGCGCACTCAGTCATGCGTGCAGTGCTCACACACACAGTCACCCAGAATTATTGTGCATCCCCAAAATGCAACTGTCTTGTGTCCAGAAAATTCCCCAGTGCTGCTGATGTGAAATGGAGCATAACAAAATTACAAAGTCTCCCTGAATTAATGGCGCACTCAGTTATGCATGCAGCGCTCACACACAGTCACCAGAATTATTGTACATCACCAAAATGCAACTGTCTTGTGTCCAGAAAATTCACTGGTGCTGAAAAAAGCGAATTACAAAAGTCTCCAGAATTAATGGCACACTCAGTCATGCGTGCAGTGTTCACACACAGCCACCAGAATTATTGCATCCCTAAAATGCAACTGTCTTGTGTCCCAAAAATTCCCAGTGCTGATGAAGTGAAATCGAGTGTAACAAGAAATGCTGCTGCTGTTGCGATTACATGTAATTCTGCTGTGTATTGACCCTACTGTGATGATGATGTGATGATGCACAGTGTCTTGCCAAACCATATGAAGGAGGGATAACACTGAGTTTACCATGTCAAATGATGACACTGAGAACTGTTGGTTGCCAAAGTGTGCTGAAATCACCACAACAGGAAGTGTGCCCTTTGTGTGTACACTAATAGTACCCTTGGTGAGTTGATATATGTATTTTTTTTGGGTGGGGGTTGACATATATGATATATATATATATATATATATATATATATATATATACACATGTAGTCATTGCATTGTTTTGTGTCACAGATCACTCACATACTGTTGGTGTGCACATTCCTGTGCTTGATGAGAAATTGTGGCATTGGAATTGGAATACTCTCAAGCCAATGAAGTTAAGTATTTTTTTTGGTGGGGGATTATCATTTGCAAGTAGGTCTCATTAATGGTTTATTGTTTGGTTAATTCTTCACAGATTTTATCTGCATCCTTCTCCTGTCCAGTAATGATGTTCATGGTCCATCATCGAATCATACTACTTGTTGTATGTCTGCCAGCCGGGGGGTGGTATGATGTTGAACAAGTTATTTTGATAAGGCAACTATGGCACTACAAAGCATCTGGACATTTCCTAAAATAAAAATGAAGGACTTATTAAACTGGATTGCTGCAGTAACGCCGTGGCTGTTCCACCCCAACATATATGCTGATTAGCAGAGAACAAGCTGCCCACTGAAGACACATGAAGACCAAATCATCACAACACAATTGAATTTAGTACCAGGCTATGACCAATTCTCTGTGTCAGTGTCCCTGCATCTTAACTCAAGTTACATCATAAAACCACATCTTGTCAAGTCACATGACCTGGGTAAAACTTTTTTCAACACTGGCATGGCTGCAGCTGCTGCAAATTGCAATACAGTGTATGATGTGTTGGACAAATATCATGTGACGTACATGTCAGCTACATTATGAATCATCAGTCAGATTTGCACTCTTATGAAGAAAAGAAACAGGTAAAATAAAATTTATATACTTACCAGTATGGAAAATGGATATCCCATAGGTTGCTGTAGACAGTAATGTTGTACCATACAACTTTCAGTGAAGGGGAGCTGTTTGTTAACCTGTAAAAAACAAAATAAGTTGACTGTATGTGTTTGACCACTGCAGCTCAGAAAAGCGACAGGAAACTAAACACAGCTAAAGGAAATTGAATAGCATGAAAAACATTAGTACACATACTCACTTTAATGTATTGATAGTAAGAAGTCTTGTGCCTCTGGCTTATGAATGTGGTCTTCTGTCTGACTCCCTTGGCATGGGCAGGACATGTAACGGAAAACATTGTCAGAATGGTGGTGGTGGTGGGTGGTGGTCATAGGTACACAATGACATTCCCTCTCACATCTTCCTGAATCTGGTGGTGCAGTGGCTAACAGCAGTTTTATGGTGGTGGACAGTCCTGGCAGGCACACAAAGTCATTCCCCTGGTGGCAGTGGCTAGCAGCAGTTTTATGATGGTTGTCCGGGGGCACACAATGACATTCCCTCTCACATCTTCCTGCATCTGGTGGTGGCAGTGGCTAACAGTGGTTTTATGATGGTGGACAGTCCAGGGGGCACACAAAGTCATTCCTCTTGGAGGCAGTGGCTAGTAGCAGCTTTATGGTGGTGTTGCTCCAGGGGCACATGATGATATTCCTCTCACATCTTCTGGCACCTGGTGGTGGCAGTGGCTAACAGAGGTTTTATGGTGGTGGATGGTCCAGGGGGCACAAAAGACATTCCCCTGGAGGCAGTGGCTAACAGCGGTTTTATGGTGGTGGTCCAGGGCCAGGATATCTTGTGTACTGTGTTACAAATGTCACATAACATGGAATTTAAATCACTCTGAGTGAGACACTGATTTAACTTTATAAAAAAAAAATGTATCCATACAACAAATGTGACAGCCCTTTAACCTCTTAACTTAAAACCTGCCAACATTAACCTCATCATCTCATCCTCATAAGCTGCCCTGCAGTCATCTATGTTTGAATTCTGCCCACTGGGAAATTCTTTCGCTTGTGTCATCATCTATGTCAGTGGTAGGCCATTTCATGCTGCCAGTGCCACCAGGATGGTCCATTTCTACAACATCAGCAAAACCATGACTATTCTGAGGTACGAATATTGAGGTTGCAGTCTGAGCTGGTATGTGCCTCTCATTCATTTTTATATTTGCTTGCATGCATGTGCAAGAAACATAGTGCCACCATACGAGTTTTTGTAGGTGTGCCTGCCCCACTTCCAATGCCCTGCTCCCCTTTTGTAGGCAAGGCTGCACCACGCCAATGAATGTCAGAGCTGTCTATGACAGCCGTTCAGATGCAACGGTATACAGTTAAAAGCAAAAAAATGGTGCAATCAGTGGTGGTAACATGTAGGCAATTTGCATTCAGCCATCAGCAGGCAATTTATATACTACAGTTGGCAATATGCAAAGTGCCTACACTCTGTACTGCATCTGTACAGCTGTCATAGACAGCTCCGTTTTTGTCTACTGCCCCCAACAAACACCGAAGTAGCATGCTGGGAGCCCACCCCAGCATGCTCATGCATTCCCCATGCACACACCATATGGCTGACTGGGGTGCCAATCCCCCGCTAGCTTCATTGCCCCCCCAACTAACTTCCAGGGGCCATGCTGGGAGCCCACCCCAGCATTGCAAATGTCCATTACAGTCGATGGGGATGCCCAATCCCAATCCAATCCCAAAACCAGACTTCCAAGTTCCATGCTGGGAGCCCACCCCAGTGTGGCAGAAGTTAAATGAAACGGGGGTGCCCCTCCCTCATCAGCTTCACTTCCCCCCCAAAAAAACTTCCAGCTGCTGTACCAATCGGGCGCTTAGGGGTGTGTGTGCTGCAGGGTGGGATAGGGATGAGTGGGTAAATTGAATTTTTTTTTGTTTGTTTTGTCATTTTTTGTTCTTTTTTTTCAGTTTATGGTTATGGGGCATGAAATATTTATTTGTTTGCTTTGTTATAAGGTGGAAATTGTACTTTTTTTTCCTGTACATATTAAAAACCTGTATTAAAATAAAGTTATTTGCAAAAAAAACTTCTAGCTGCCATGCTGAGAGCCCACCCCAGCATGGCAAAAGTCCCACGTAGTCTGAAAAACACCTGAAAAAAAAAAGGTCCCTCGTTGACTGTCTTGCCACCTCCCCACACCCCCCGACCCCATACTTACCTCTGGCGGCTGGCATGACTATCTTTGGTGGACTGGGAACACATCTGCACTCTTCAAAGTCGACTGTGAACTGAAGAAATGCGGTAAGCTGTATAATGGCATAAATGTTTTTTTTTTCAACTTTGGTGCATATCCTGGCCATTTTTGGGAATTGTTTCACCAAATTTTCAACATAGGATTCTTGTGGCCCCACCTCATGAACTCAGTCACTGTCATTTTGTTATTTGGTCCCGAAAGGTGATTTCACAGTCACTGCGTGGAACCACCTTTCAGGACTGAGTAACAAAACAACAGTGTCACAGTTCATGAGGTAGACTCCCAAAAACCCTATGTTGAAATTTGGTGGAAAAATTCCCAAAAATGACTCTTTTATGAGGGTGTGTTGCACAGTTCCTATGCACGCTAGTAACTTTGAGAATTTTCAATATTTTCCCTCCAGATTTTCAACATTGCCATTTTACAACACCTCCTTATGAACAGTCCAGCTGCCATTTTTCATATCTCGCCTAAAATGTGTTTTCGCACATGTAGCGCACATTAGCACAGTCGGTGTGTGAAATCAAAGTTCAGGACACATTAACAAAATCACAGTGACACTGGTCATGAGCAGAGATGATAAAATGGCTATGTTGAAAATTTGATGACAAGAGTCCATAAAATGACTCTGTTACGAGTGTGCATTGTGTAATTTCCACGCACTCTACGTAAATTCACAAATGTGTGATATTTTCAGTCAGATTTTCAACACTGACATTTTCCACACCTCTTTATGAACAGTGCAGCTGTCATTTTTTACACCCTGGTCAAAATGTGTTTCGCACTTCCAGTGCATAATAGCGTGGTTGCTGTGGAAATTGGTGTTGGGACAGATTACGAAAATCAAAGTGACACTTTTCATAAGCGGAAGTCACAAAATGCCTATGTTGAAAATCTGCTATAAAAAATCCTGAAACTACTTACATTAAGGGTGTACATTGCGCAGTTTCTATGCACGCTTGTGACTCCGCCAGTTTTGTATATTTTCACTCCAGATTTTCAACAATGCCATTTTTTACACCTCCTCATGAACAGTACACCTGTCACTTTTCACATCCTGTTCAAAATGTGTTTTCACACCTGTGGCGCCAAATGGCACAGTCGCCCTGCAAAATCACCTTTCATGTAACAAACTGATAGTGTCACTGTTCATGCGGTAGGGTCACATAAACCCATGTGGAAAACTTGGAGTAAAAATACCAAGAAACTCCCAGGGTGTTAGGGTTTTTGACCATAACGCCCTACCCTGTAGGACTGACAGGCATCAGGGGTGTGACTTAGGATTTTCGACAGTAATGCTCATGCCATTTCACTCCCAACCCACACTGCAGTCAGTGACAGGCATCGAAGTGTGCCTTGGACCCTTTGCTCCCAGAGTTCACCCTATTCTCCTATACTGCACCCATTTCAGGGTATTTCTTTATGGAATGAGGTGAATGTAAAGCCCAAACTCCCCAAGGCACACCTCGACACTTGTCATGTGTCTGAAGGGGAGGGTGAGGTGAAATGTCATGAACGTCATGGGCGACGACCCAAAGGCACACCCCAATGCCTGTCCATCTCTGCAGAGCGAGGGTGGAGTTGGCGTCAGTTCAATACTTCAATGCCATTCCTATACTGCATCTGTATAACTCCTGTACTTCCACTGCTAATGCCAGCAAGCAAACATTCGGTATTAACAAATGCTTGTTATGAATGTCAGCAAACTGACATTTGCAGGAGAGAGGTTTGTATGACAATCCTGAACTATTTCATCTGCTGAGCTGAAGACACTTTCAAAACTTACACTGGAACTTGGGCATGTCAGGTACTTCAGTGCCACTGCGGTCATCTCTGGCCATTCACTGACCTTTCCATTCCAGTATAAAAGAGGATCATCAGTTATTAACAGATGCCTGTTTTCAGACAAATATGACTCAACCATTTGCTGTGCTGCACTGAGTGCAGTGGTTGATGCATTATCCTGTTCTCTGGAATCATTTATGTCACAAATCCCCATTTGGAACAAAGCCTCCTAAAATGGGTTAAAGCCAACCGGTTTTGATGACAGACCACCTGGAAGTGCAGTCCCCTTTCCCTTACAGGATATGCTTGATACTACTCCAGGTGGACCTTCACCTGATTATGTTGCAGAGGTTTGCTGACTTTGACATGTGACTTTTGTGCCCCATGAACCAAGCGCATCAGTAGCTCACTGACATTTTACCTGTTCAGACCTGCCCTCAGTAGTGAGACAATTCCACGTTGGTATTGTGGGTCCAGCATTGTTGCTATTGCAAAGTTTTCACTATGCTGAATGCTCAAGATGTGATGATTCTGGTCGAATACTGTCAGCATGTGTTTCAGCAACACACTGGCAGCACAATCTCTGGTAACATCAAGTCTATGCAAGGCGGCCTGGTGGTGCTGATGGCTGAGGCGCTGGATGCCACACCTCATGCTGTGCCGGCGACCTGAGTTGGGGCGACCTTGGGCACCAGGGTCGGCAGGGAGGATCGGTTAGAGCACCTGGCTGGCTGCTCTCCTGTCCCAGGGGAGCATCGGGACACCTGGTGCTCAGCGGCCCTGGTGGAGATCAGGCGCTGCAGAAGTGTGGGTGGCACATAACAGCGTGCCTGATGCTGGCAGGGTTGCCATGCGTAGCGTCAGGGGTGCACATGTGGGGGACAGGAACAGAACAAAGGAAAATCCGACTCGCAGGGATAGGCAAAGCACCTATCCTCCATGCCCAGCGTCAGGTCTGACTCAGCCAGGCCTCATCACCCTCCACCCAGGCCCCACCTGCTTGCCAGAGTCTGCCTTACTAAGAGAACCCAAGGAAGGAGTCCGGCTACCCTCCCTGGTCGGGTCAAACTGGGGGTGCTGGCGGGGGGGGAGAGGGCACAAGACCGTAGAGGACCTCAGGTGGGCAGGCACAAGGAGAGGATACCTGAGAGAGTTCCCTCGAGCCGCAACCAGAGAAAAAAAAAACATCAAGGCTATGTTGTACATTCACCAATATCTGCCTCAGCACCTGCAGCAGTGGAATTGATTGGCTAATGGAGGCAGACTCACCACTCACTGCCTGTGTGGCATGTTCAAAAGGCCTCATAATTGTTATTATAGAGTCCATGAGGTGCCACTGTTCAGTCATCACAGACATGGAGACCCCGGGACTGTTACGGCTAGTGTGCATGACAAGATATTCTGAGATGGCTTTGTATTGTTCATACACCCTCTCTGCCATGTATAAAGTTGAGTTCCACCGGTTAACAGCTTCCAGCTTCAAGCGATGCTGCCGGAGGCTGTTTTGGATCTGCAACTGCCAAAGTTGGTCATGGGCATTTGCAGAGTGTGAAAAGTGAGAACAAATATGTGCAACTGTCAGCATTTCCTTTATATCATGGTGCTGCAGAAACTCCTGCACCACAAGGTTTAAACAGTGGGCCATGTATGGAACCCGAACACAGCCACCATTCATGATGCATTTAACCACATTTGACCCATTGCCACTTGCTATGGGCCCTGCTCTCAGGGATAGGGGGTTCAGCCACTTGTCAATTTCAGTCAGTACCAAGTCCAGCATGTTTTCACCAGTGTGTGAACAGGTCACATTGCACATTGCAATTGTTGCATGCTGTCAAATTCCTGGAAGCTTGCTACCACTCACTCCACCTTACTACGCTGATTACTTACACTGCCAACAGCACAAACAACACCCGCACCTCGCCCAATGTGCAGTTATACACAAATATTTTTGCCATTTGTCCACATATCCATACTTAAATGGATGAATGGAGAGGAATGTTGAAGGGCATGTCTTACAGAGTCAGACACAGTACAGTACAACTTGGGGACAGCACAGGTGGAAAGTATATCCTGAATGGGACTTTCCATTTTGGACAGGCATGTTCTGCAAACCGCCAGAACCCACAATTCTCCACAAAGGAGAAGGGCAAAAGATCAATTGCCAGCATTCCAGCTACAGCAGCATTAAGTTCATGTTATTCTGCATGATTGGGTGGGTACTTCAGCTTATTGGCAAAAACACTCTGTAACGTGGGCTGACGTAAATGTTTTACACGGGGTTTTATGACAAATGGTTCTGCTCTGCAAATGGCAGGGGGTGGAGTGTGGATATGTGATGAAGACAGTTGCACAGGTGATAAAAAATCCACAAATTAAGTTATTTTCCCAGATTTATGAACAGGGATTGATGTACCACTTGCACTACTAGACATACTGCATTGCTCACCACCACTACCAAACTGCTACTCTCACCACCACTGGGCAAGATTTCAAAATCATTATGCTCCTCCACCTCATCGTGCCTGTAATAATCATCTGCTGTTATTTGATCACTACTACACACATTCCTACTTGATCTTACAGTCATGGAAGAGGATAACATGCTCATTATGGTTGATAGAGGGTGAGAACCCCACTGTGGTATTAGCTGCCATCTTGTGCTGGGTCCACAGTGCCCAATGCCTGTTCTTAAGATGTGTATGCTGTCCCCCTGTGCCCAGATGGCTCCCCTTTTTACCTAGCCACACATGCACATGGCAAAGCTGGCAGACTGCAACAGACTCATCATTTGCATCTTGACAAAAAAATCCCAAACAAGGGATTGTGATCCCCTACTTTTAATATGTATCTGATGCTGCTTATTGGACTCCAGTTTTATAAGCCCTGAAGTGGGGGGTGTGCTACATGATTTTTCAGTCAGGACACACTTGGACTGCAACTGACCACCACGACTACCTATCATTATTACTGAGTCATCATCATTATCATCAACTCAAAATGTTAAATCTCAACTTTTACGGGGGTTAATGCAAGCAGATCCAGACACAGCCACCTTCAATTTCTTTTGTTCAGTTCCCAACAGGGATCACTGATATCATCATCATCATATTCATCAACATCATCCACATCCACATCCTCTGCTTGGATCCTGGCATGTGGACTGCATGTTGCAACCACAGCAACACCATCATCATCAGATTCGTCATCATCAACACCACTATCACGGGATATTTTTTCACCACACTGTGAATCACTGCATGGCAAATGCGTGACCTGAACTGCTGTCGAAGAAATGTGACATTGTGTGTTATCGTTGCCATGATGATCAGAATCCTCATGTTCTGTTACCAATGGGATGTTACTGGGGAGTATGACACCATCTACACTGTCACTCACTGCTTTACACTCAACTATATGTTTGGACATGGTCAACTGGTCAGAAGTGGAACTTGAGGCAGCAATACTCATACCACCAGCAACTGCACTAACACCACCAGCTAGGACAAATAATCTCCTCCAACTATGAGTGAAGCTACCGATTGTGCTGTAAAAAACATTGAAGGAGAAATACCTTTCCTTTCATCAGCAATGCACTTCTGCATACTACCATGCCCACAGTCAATCTTACCACTGGCAGCAGTGCCATGGCGAGAAACAGCTTTGCTTGCTTGTCTCTTTGCAGAAGTCTTGGGGGATCAACAAGATTATTCTAAACAAATTTAGATTTTGGAATTTTCACTCTGGGCCGCTTGATATGAAGCCAAAAACAACTGTGGCTTCAACAAGAGATACAGACGCAAAGTCACAACAAGTTCAACAACACCTTAACTAACCACTGGTGCTCAAGTCACAATCCAATCTGGAAAAGAATACCTTTTGCCGGTTGGGGGGAGCACTGTGACTGCAGATTACAGTAACAGTGCAAAACCAAGATACCACAAAGCAGTACAAAATCATGCAGGTACAGTGAATAGCAGGTTCACACTGCTACAATTACACTGTGGCACAATAAAACATATTATTTCATGTCACTCATCACACACACACACACTTTGTCTACTAGTAATGTGTAGCAAATTGAAAACTTCAGTAATATACCACATATCTTAAACAATCTGAAATTATGTACTCCTGCACCAAGTCCACAACACAATCAGCAAAACAATTTCAACAATTACTGAAAATATTATGTGTACATTAACACAGTTATACAAGAAAAACATAACCAAAAAACAAAGAACTTCCTATTTCTCCAACTTATAATCTACCTACACCACAGATATGCCCCTTCCCCAAAGCACACTGCCACTGTCTGTCAGTACACACACTGAATGTTGTACATTAACATTCAAAATCCACACACAAACAATAAACACTCAATGATATGAGCACAAGAGAGTTTCCTACAATTGATGCACTAAAGTTTCAGAAAAAAAATTACTCAAAAAGGCTTTTTTAACAGTTTTTAGAGGGTTTGAATGGCAGAGACCTCTCAGAGCAAACTGTCTCCTACAGCTACCTACACACACTACCCAGAACTGAGGCTGTGCAGAATAGTCTAGAGCCCATGTGACCTGCAATCCCATGAATCACTGCAAAATTAGTCTTAGGCTCAATAACAAGCAAGTGATCACGAAGTACATTGATTTCAATGTACATCACCTTAAAATTAGTGGAGTAGTAGTTTTGAGAAGGCAGAATATAAAATTGGTGGAGTAGTAGTTTGGGGAAGGCAGAATAATGTGAAGTCATTGCTTTCAACAGACTTTGCATTCCTCATTATGACGCAAAGTACTCTGCTTCACGTTGTGGAGTACCTCGCAGATTCCACATTACTCCACAAATCACTTTGTGGAGCAGATTGTGGCCACTTCGCCCACCATTAGTCAAGTTGGATACCATTTAGATAGTATTTCTTCATTTTATTTGTGTTGCCGAAGTGCATTACCTTGCACTTTGCCACATTAAAGTGTAGTTTATGGTTATCGGCCCCATGTGATGTTTTGATTAGGTCATCCTGAAGTTGATGACATGCTGTATGAATTTCTACTATCACACCGAGTTTTGTATTGTCAGCAAACTTTCCAAAACCCAATAATGTATAGTTGTTTCTATTGATGACACAAATGAGTTGAAAAGAGAAGGACCCAAAACAGATCCCTGGAGCACCCCACTACTAACACCTCCCCATTCTGAACTATGGCCCCTTATTAGGACTCTCTATTTTCTCTCATCCAGCCACAGGTCCACCCACTTTATGATATTACTGCTAAATCCTATGATTTTAAATTCCTCCAACAGTTCCTTGTGAGGGACTGTGTCAAATGCTTTGGAGTAGTCCAAATAGACAATGTCAACAGGGAGTCCATTATCCAAGGCCTTGCTTACAGGTCCAAAAAAATGCAACAGATTAGTTTGACAGGATCTAGAACATGAAAACCCATGTTGAGATATGTCACAGTGGCCTAGGCACTCCCTCTGTGCCTTGATTAGATCTTTTAAAAAAGCCCTCCATGAGTTTGCCAACTATTGAGGTCAAACTAATTGGGCTGTGGTTTGTGGGGTCATACCTCCTACCCTTTTTATAAATAGGGGTCATATTGGCCTCTCTCCATTGGATAATAACTTGTCCACTTGTAATGGATTTGCTGAATAATAATGCTAATTGGCCTGCTAATTCCATAGATAATTCTTTGAGTAGGCAGGGGTGGATGTTATCTGGGCCTGGAGATGTGTTGATTTTAAGTCCTTATAGCTTGGATCGAACTTCACTCTCATTTATTGTGATGTCTGTTAGACTGCCTACTTCTACTGTACACGTTTGCTTTGGATGGTATACATTTATGAAGAATTTATTGAATTCTTTCTCCATATCCTTTTCTTGCTCAATCAGCATAGTATCTCTTTCAGGGGGCCAATTCTGAAAATAGATGCAGAGGTGCAGAGGAGGGCAATAAAGATGATATGTGGAATGGTGCAGGCTGGGTGTCCTGAATATGTACACCCTGGAGGATAGAAGGGATATGGGGGACATGATAGAGACATTCAAGTATCTGAGGGGAATTAACAAAGGATGGGACAGACAGAGTCTTTAAGCTAAGGAGGAGAGGGACACCAGGGGCACAGGCTAAGAATAGAGGGGAAGATTTAGGAGGGACATGAAGAGATACTCTTTCATGGAGAGGTGGTAGTAAAATGGAACGTACTATCAGAATGGGTGGTATGTAAATCTGCAAACAGCTTTAAAGGGCATGGGACAGGAAACAGAAAAGTGAGGATGGGAAAGGTTGGGGTTGCAGTGGGATGACAAAGGGAGGGGGACAGCTGCAAATTAGGGTGCTAGCTGCACACTCGAGCAGACTTAGATAGAGTGGGTGGTCTGTTTCTGCTGGCACATTCGTATGTTCATATGTTTGTAGATAATATGCTGATTGAGCAAGAAAAGGGTATGGTGAAATAATTCAATAAATTTTTCTTAAATTTACACCAGCCAAAACAAAAGTGTGCGGTAGAAGTAGACAGCCTAACTGACATCACAATAAATAAGAGTGATGTTTGATCTAAGCTATGCTAGCTTAAAATCAACAATTCTCCAGGCCCAGATAACTTCCACCCCTGCCATGTTGTACCACGGGTATCATGTAGCACTTCTATACTTTCTGATGTCACTTGAGACACTACTGACATGTGTTTGTATGAAAAGAGTCTCGGTGCTTTGGCAGGAGTAATTCTGATGCAAAAAAATAGTAGATGCTAGCATCATGTTCCAAGTGACAGTCCATGAGTCATCACCTGGCTATTCCATACACTGGGATGACCATTTCTACATCTGCTATAAATAACAAAGATTGAACCCACTGTCCCTAACATGTACAAATCCATCTTGCTTTTGCATGTCACACAAATCTCAGAAAGTTTTTCTAGCTGCATTTCTGAAACTGTGAAGACACATTCATCATGTGCTGATTTACGTTCAACTCCAGACCGTTTCTGCTCATTCGACATGAAAATATTTTTTGGCTAGTTTTGATGATACAACTAGAGGTTCATAGTTGGTGTCATTCATGTCATTTTCACAGGCATAGATTGGTTCTAAGTATATGTCCTCTATGTATGCCGCTGAAGGTTGAGAAGGTTCGTTGGTCACTGTTACAGTATCTCATCCTGAGGTGAGACACTTGATCTGTCACTCACACATGTTCTGTCCTCGAGGTATGTACACTGAATTCCAACAGACTGGACATTTTTGAGTGTGGCAATATCAGAGAATGATGTCTCTATCCAGTGCATTCTTAATGTTAACCTGACATTTCACGGATTTTGTGGCAGTCTCACAAATTGATTGGACATGTATGTTTGCCTTAATGGAATCATATAGCATACTGGTCAGCATTTTAAGAGGTTCTTCGTTGGAGTTGCATGAAACATCCATATCAGCAATTGCTTCCTCAGTATGTGGAATTGGTTCCTGCTCAAGGGCATGGGTCATTATGTTGCAAGGCAGAATGCCACAAGACACAAACACGTTACGATTTCTGCCAGTTTTTGTTCTGTGGGGCTCCACCCCCACCTCCTGGACCCCCACTAGAATTCTCACCCCGAAGTCTAACTCAGAGAAAAGCGCACAGGTCCGGGTTTGCCATAATGTCGTATGCTATTATGCGTGCGACATTATGACCTGATACGCTGCTCAAGTACTGTGTCTTCAACACCACAGATACTAGCTGACTGAATTGCCTCATTAATGATCTGCAAACATAAAAATGAGAGAAAAAAAAAATAAAAGCAATTACAACCAATGTTTTAGGGCAAACATAATCTGTCAGTACCATGATAAAGAATTCAGTTAAAAGTCAAAACATAATTGACTAGGAACAGTTGTTAAGTATGGATGAGGAGCATAGTAAGCCATTACGGCAACTGCATACTGTCCTGACTCCAAATGAGACTGCAACAAAAAAAGGAAGGTCAGCCTGGCACTGGCAAATGATACACAATGGCTCCATTTCTTTATTTCTGTAACAGATGGTAAGGAACATGATAAATGGTGTCTGAAATTGAATCTATAGACATGAAAATCATGATTTTGTGCCATTACTCAACAAACAAAATGTACATACATTTTCCATTACATTAGGTATCAGAGATGGAACATAAAAAGTTAAATGGCATGATAAATAAGTAAAATAAATCCCTCATAGCTATTTCACCTTACCTCCTATCAACCATCACCCCATCACCTACACATACACACAAACCCACACTAACACTGCAATACATACTGTGGCAATGCCGTCTAATCCCACTGAGTTTTCCATATTCCTACTGTGAGATCCTTTTGCATTCTCTTATCTGTAAGTGGACTGGAGCCCACTCCCTTCCAATCCTGTTTCCTACATGTGGTCCTTCCCTTCTCATTCTTCTCTGAAAACCTAAGAGATATTCTTATTCATAACTGATATTTTATTCATGGTCTACTTCAACACCCTCTTCTGCCTCTCATTGTAGCCATACCATCACACCCATGGTCATTCTCCTTACAATACAGGACATATAGAAATTCGTGTGTCCTAATTTTTTAATTTTCTTACTATTTTTTGTCTCTGTCTGAGCCTTTGTGCTCCAGACCACTTCTCTAACCCCCTTTGCTTCTGTAGATACACTTCCCTGTTCTCCTACCAAATTTGTTTCTGTACATTACCTGAAATCCTGTTTTTTTTCCACATGACTTCCTTTGGTTCTCATTGTATCATGACACAGAAATTGCTACAATGTCAATCACTGTATCTGTCATACTGCCCAAATACTTACAAATTTTTATTGCCCAATCTCTGAGCATTGGCACACATGGCCTTCAAAATTTGGCAACCATAATTCATGACATCTCACACCATCCAACAATGATAAAACTTTGCATCCAGATCACATGGTGACCCATTCAAATCTCTCTTGATTTCCGACAGATTGATTTGTTACCATTTACTTTTGAGAGTTAAGATAGCATTTACCTTTGCAGGTGAGAAACTCTTCACATTGTCACCACTGACTAATTAAGCTTGAAGGGTATAGACAGCTTATGACTCCACTCTTCCACCCAACACCCACTCACATAATTTGCATGATTGCTAATATGGACATAGGCCATAACAATTCTACAGGCCTTCAACAGTCCATAGAAACATAGAATTTGATGGCAGATAAGGACTGCTTGGTCCACCTAGACTGCCAATTTCTCTACCCAAGGGATAAGCTGCAGATCCTAGTTAACCAACAGCCTACTCCCTCCTATCTCCCACTAGAATTGCCTTATGTCTATCCCATGCATTCTTGAATTCCCCCACTGTTTTTGACTCTACAACCTCCTCGGGAAGGCTGTTCCATGCATCTACAACCCTCTTTGTGAAGGAATACTTCCTCACATTACCTCTGCACCGTCCCCCTCTATCTTCAAATTGTGCCCCTTTATTCTTGCACATCTCTTTTCTGAAAGATGCTATCCTCTTGGACTTTGTTGATTCCTTAAGGTATTTGAAAGTTTCTATCATGTCCCTCCTCTCCCTCCTTTCCTTGAGGCTATATATCTTAAGATCCTTTAGTCTTTCTTCACATGACTTCTGGTGCAGACCCTACACCATTTTGGTTGCCCCCTTTGGACAGCCTCCACCCTGTCTATGCCTTTGCGGAGATGGGGTCTCCAGAACTTACACAGTACTCCAGATGTGGTCTTACCAACTGTCTGTACAGAGGGGTCTTACCAACTGTCTGTACAGAGGAGCAAACAACTTCCTGTTTTCTACTGGTGTTGCCTCCCCTATGCATCCCAGTATTCCCCAGCCCTCCTTACTGCCTTCGCATTGCTGGCCCACCTTTAGGTCATCTGATATGACTACCCCAGGTCCTTTTCCATTTTTGTTGTGGTCAGTATCTCACCCCCCATTGTGTACTCTTCCTCTGGGTTTTTGTTACCCAGGTGCATTACTTTGCACTTCTTTGCATTGAATCTAAGCTGCCAGACATTTGACTATTCCTCCAACCTTGCCAAGTCCCTTTTCATCCTTTCCACCCCAACTTGCGTATCAACCCTGTTGCAGATCTTTGTGTCATCTGCAAAGAGACATACTTTTCCTTCCAGTCCCTCTACGATGTCACTTATAAAGACATTAAAAAGGACTGGCTCCAGTAGTGAACCCTGCGGTACCCCACTAGTAACCTCCCCCTTTCTTCACTGTGGACTCCATTTATTATTACCCTCTGAGTCCTGTTATCCAGCCAGTGTTTTACCCATGCTACCACTATGGGACCCACTCCCAGGCTGGCTAATTTGTTTATTAATCTTTTGTGTGGGACTATGTCAAATGCCTTGCTAAAGTCTAAAGTCTAGGTAGGCCATGTCCACAGTGCCTCCCTGGTCTACTACTTTGGTCATCCAGACAAAAAAATCAATTTGATTTGTCTGACATGACCTTCCTGCTGTGAATCTATGCTGCCTTGGGTCCTATGCCTCACTAGCCTGTAGGTACTCAACAATTCTTTCCTTCAGAAGTGATTCCATCATTTTCACTACCACTGAGGTCAAACTGACAAGTCTGTAGTTTCCTACCTCTGTCTTGCTCCCACTTTTGTGATGGGGAATCACATCCACCCTCCTCCACTCCTCAGGTACCACATCATCCTCCCATGATTTATTAAAAAGGGTAGTCAGTGGTGTTACTAGTTCTTCCCTTAGTTATTTTAGAATTCCCATTGCTTTATCCACCTTCAGTTTTAGAGTTCTTTCTAGCCGGCCCAGTGGCACTGTTGATTGAGCGTTGAATGCCACACCTCGTGCCATGCTGGTGACCCAGGTTTGGGAACAAGCCCAGGCCATCGGGGGTTGGCAGGGCAGGACTGGGATTGAGCATCTGCAGACTGCTCTCCTAGTTCTGTAGTGGGCTGGGGGATCTTTGCCAAGCTATAGCGGCTTCTGGGGACACCTAGGGGCACTGCAGGCATCAAGAGACAGTAGAGTGGGGAGCGCAGCTGACATCGGCACATTGTACCTGGACATCATTGCACATCTGCACTCCAAGGGCCAAGTAAAAGAGGAAAATGGCTGGGCATGACCATACAGCTTGATGGTCACATCCTGCTGCCCAGAGGACTTTGGCTGAGTCCTGTCAGGAAAGGTTCGAGGCGTATCCTGGCTGACAGAGGCCGAGGGGAGCCCTCCAGCAGGACAGCAAGATGGCCATCCCAGATCCTCCTGGGTGCAGTTCGAGCTACCCAGCTCTCTGGGTGGGCAGAGCTGGTGGCTGGATGCCCCAAGCTGGAGTGTGCCGCAGCAAGGCGAATAAATGTATAATAAAAAAATAAATAAATAATAATAAAAAAAGAGTTCTTTCAGAACTCTTTCTTCTATGAAAGGGCTAATATCAGCCCCCATCCAGTGTGCTTCTATTGACTGGATTAGATATCTCTCCCTGCTTTTCCATTATGAATACTGAGCAGAAGTAGTCATTCAGTATCCCTGCTTTTTCACTGTCGCTGTTTGCCCAACCACCTTTCTCTTTATTCAGCCTCAGTATCCCTGCCTTAGTCTTTCTTTGTTCCCTAATGTACCTAAAAAAGGTTTTATCCCTCTTCTTAACCAAGCTGGCTATCTTTTCCTCAGTTTGGACCTTTGCTATTCTGACTGCCTTCCCCACTTTCTTCTGCTTTAACTAGTACAGTTCTCTGCCTTGCTTCTTCTGTGTTTCCTTATACTTCCTGAATGCTATCTTTTTCTCCCTAACCTTCCCACCACTTGTTTTGAGAACCATAGTGTTTTTTTCCTTTATTTTGATTTGTTTATTTGCTTCACACAAAGGCTTGTTGCCTCGGTGATGGCAATTTTGATGTTTCCCCATTGTTGCTTCACCCCACCTTCTTGCCTGTTTGATAGTGCTTTTCTGAGGCACTCTCCCATTTTGACAAAATCAGCCCTCCTGAAGTCCAGTACCTTCACTTTTGTATGGATTAACTCTACAGCTAAGTTTATTGTGAACCACACTGTTTGGTGGTCACTTGTTCCCAGATGGCTTCCCATTTCAAAATCGGAGATTCTCTCTCTGTCCCCATTTGAGAGTGAGAGGCCTAAGATGGCTCCCTCCTGAGTAGGTTCCAGAACTAGCTGTCTGAGGCATGCCCCCTGTAGGGCATTGAGAATTGCCCTGCTCTTGGATGTGGTTGCAGCAAAAGTGCTCCAGTTAACATCTGGCATATTCAGGTCCCCCATCAGCAATATCTCCCCTTTTTCTGACATCCTAATGATGCCTTCTATCATTTCCTTGTCAATTTCCTCCCCCTGAGACGGGGGTCTATACACAACCGCTGTGCAGATTGTGGTACCATTTCCAGTCTCCAGGGTGACCCACAGTGACTCCTCTCCTCCCTGTTTACCCTTTAGTTGTGTTGCTTTGCTCCCTTCCCTTACATAGAGAGCTACTCCTCCTCCTCTTCTCCCTCCCTGTCCCTCCTGTAGATTGTGTACCTGGTATGTTAACATCAAATCAAATCAAATTAAATCAATCTTTATTTGTAAAGGCACCTTTCCAAAACCAAGGCACCTGTACATTGCATGATAAAACAATAAATAATTAAGACAATATTAAAATAGACTTGACAACAGCATTCACAAATCATTATATGCTAGGCTAAAAGATAAGTTTTTAAAGCCTCCTTAAAGCTTTGGACAGTCAGGCAATCTCGCATCTGACAAGGTAGAGAATTCCACAAGGTTGGGGCCATAAAGCTGAAAGATCTGGCCTCTGACGTTTTTAAGTGAACCCTAGGAATCTCTAGCAATCCCTTATGAGTGGATCAGAAAGAGCGGGAGGGACAGTAGGGACAAAGAAGATCTTTCAGGTAGCTAGGTCCCTGATCATGTAGGGCCTTATAGGTCAGCAAACTGATCTTGAAGGTGATTCGCCAGCAAATTGGCAGCCAGTGCAGTCCGCAGAGCACAGGTGTTATATGGCTGGACCTAGAAGAACCAGTAAATAGCCTGGCTGCTGCATTCTACACTAACTGCAAGCAGCGAATCTCAACCCCCGGTAACGCAAGGTAAAGGGCATTGCAGTAGTCAAGGCGGGAGGTCATGAAAGCGTGGATCAAAGTAGGAAGATCGTCAGGAGGAACCAAGTGCTTCACCTGGGCAATGTTCCTCAGATGGTAAAAGGAGGTTTTGACAACTGTTGACACCTGAGATTTAAGTGTCTAACAGTCATCAAACACAATGCCCAGGTTCTGCATTCGGTCTGAGGTAGTTAGCTGGACACCCCCAAGCCATAAACCCGAGGGTGATCCAGCCAACAAACCCACCTCCCGGCGACCCTGGTATACAACCAACACCTGCGTTTTATCTGGGTTCAACTGCGGCCAACTCACATTCATCCAGTCCTGGATTTTGGCCAGACATTTGTTAAAGACTGAAAAGACAGCATCTTGGCTGGGCACAAAGGACATGTACAGCTGAGTATCACCTGCATAGCAGTGAAAACTCAGACCGCACCACTTAATAATCACTCCTAATGGCAGCATGTACACCACAAACAACATGGGTGCCAAAATGGAGCCCTGCGGCACCCCACAGGATAGGGGAAATGATGCAGAGGAAAAAATCCCAGACTCCATCCTCTGAGTCCTACCCTTGAGGAAAGATCGAAACCAACTGAGGACCATACCAGACAGCCTACAGATAAACCACAAGCGCTCCAATAGCATACCATGGTCCACAGTGTCAAATGCTGCAGAGAGATCAAGAAGGACCAAGATAGAACAAGTCCTTCGATCTCTCGCTATTAGGAGGTCATTTAGTACCCGGACAAGAGCTGTCTCAGTACTATGTCTTTTCCTAAATCCAGACTGGAGAGAATCATAGACATTGTGGCTGGTCAAATGATCATCCAGCTGCGACGCGACCACCTTCTCAATAACTTTACCCACAAAGGGCAAGTTAGAGACAGGCCTGTAGTTAGCCAGACAGTCTGGGTCCAAGGAGGACTTCTTAAGAAGTGTCTGAACCACAGCTTCCTTCAGAGAATTTGGAAAAATCCCCCTCTCCAAAGACCTCTAGACTATCTCAGCAAGGACCGGACCAATTTTATCCACACAGCCCACTAGGAGACGTGTGGAGCCTGGATACAAACCACAGTTGGTCGGACGCAATGATTGGATGATCATCACAATGTCATTGATTGTGGGAAGGCTGAAGCCAGACCACATAAACTGGGTGTCCGACATCTCCTGCCAACCAACAGAACTCCCATTAGGAAGGGTCAAATGGATATCAGACCTGATTGTGGCAACCTTATCTGAAAAGAATTGAGCAAACTCCTCACACCATTCTTGAGAAAAGGCTCTTCTGGGCTGAAGACAAATTGGATTGCACAATCTGTCCACAGTCTGGAAAAGCTGAGCTGGTCTATTCTGTGCAGCCGCAATCTATCTGGACAGAATTCTGCCTTCTTAAGAGAGATTGCGGATTGATAGACCACATAGTGGTCCATTAAACTAAGTTTGTCACAATCCAGGCCCAACCTCTGCCAGCACCTCTCTAACCTTTGTCCGACTTTCCTCAACTCCCTCAGAATCTCATCAAACCAAGGAGACCTGAGGTGAAGAGTGAGGGGACGAACACGAACAGGAGCAATGGAATCCAGGGCCCCTGCCACTGCCTTATTATAGGCGAGTACCAAGTCTCCTGGATCCATGTAATCTCTCGGTAAGCCCGATAGGTCCAGCACCGCCATCAGGCCAGCTGGGGAACCCCTCAAAGGGCGGTACTGGACAATCTCCATAGGGGCCGGCCTACTATGGGTGGCCTCAAAACTGAACCCAATGGAGTGATGATCAGACCATCGACTGGTTCCACCACCAAATCAGATATCTCCATGCCCAGTAGGAACACCAAATCCAGTGAATGTCCACCAATGTGGGTCGAGGAGGAAATAACCTGTGTGAAGCCCAGTGAAGTCATTAATTGGCGGAAGTCTTGACCAAACTGCGAGAGTTCATCATCGACCCGGGCATTGAAATCTCCCAGAACCAACCATCTGGGGGATCCCAATGTCAGGTCAACAATGAAGTCTGTGACTTCCCACAGGAAAGTATTCCTGTCACCTGGTGGACAGTAAACGAGAAGTATCCTGCACCCCACACCCTCACCTATGATACATTCAAAGGAGTTGATAGTTCCCACTGGTACCTTCACTAGGCCCAGTTCTGATCTAAAACAGATAGCAACACCCCCGCCCCTACGGTCCAACCTCGGGCAGTGTGTCACTGGGTATCCAGCTGGAATTGCTGCCGCCAAAACTGGGCCAGCATTCTCATCCAGTCAGGTCTCAGTGATGCATGCCAGGTCAGATATTCCAACAAAATCAGCTATAATAGCGGTCTTGTTTTTAATAGACCTGGCATTGCACAACACCGCCTGAGTAGGATGAGCATCCGAGGATGACCATGCTACCTGCTGACTACAAGCAGAACCCTTGGGTATGGGAACCAGACAGGGTGGACCCCTGTTCTGGACCCATTTCTCCCCAGGGCATCTTCTTGTCCTCACTATCCCTGTCCGCCCACTCCTTTCCATTCCCTCTCCAGGCCCAGCCCTCGTCCTCCTCCTTTTTCTAATAATCCCCATAGCCCTATACCACCTGTATACTTCTGGTGATAGGGGAGGACAGGAAAAAGGGCAGAGGTCTCTCAGCCTGGAGGGGGAATAATTCCTGACTGTCCTTGTACCATCCCAATACATATTTAGCACCCTAAACGAGTAACAACAAATAAAAATCTAGATTAAAACACAAAATAAGTCTCAAATATTGATTTAAGGGCTCTCACCCCCTAAACCCAAACACACAATATAACAAAATACAACAAAAAATCAATTAATTCCCCCTCCCCCGACCAGTCCTCTCACCACTGGAGAAGAGAGGTAAAAGTAATATACACTAAAATAATTAATTAATTCTCTCCCACCCAGTCCTCTCACCACTGGGGAGAGAGGGAGCATTCTCAATGCCAAACAATAAAATAACATAAACAGCAAAACTAATGAACAAAATAAATATAATACATGGACGCAAGGTCCACTCACCACCCAGTCATCCAAATGATAAAAAATTAATAATCCAGTTTCTTCAATCCAAATTCAAAGTAAAATAAAGTCAAAGTCACTGGAAAACCTGAGCTGTCCTTGTAGACAAAATCCTTCTCACTATCAGCATCAAAATAATGAATGGCCTCCGCTGCAGCAAAGCAAGATAATTCCAAATCTTCAAACCTGATCAGGGTTTCCAATAAATGGAAACTTATCCAACTGCCAAAAGATTGATCAGGAACAAAATGGGAGAGCAATAGCCAGTTCAGAAGGAGAAAACTACCTTGATGCAGATTTTGCTGGTCCAGCATAGCCTAGAGATAGGATCCTAGAAGTGAGACACCCCACTTAACCCACCAGAGTCACCCAGATGAACTAGGTGGCCATAGTGTAGTGCAGGAGAAAGAGTTTTCACCAGCCCTCCAGCTAGTGCCCTCTATCCCAACAGGAGTCCCAAACCAGGTGCCCACCGCACAGCCTGCCAGACCAGACACAGACTGCCACTCTCACTGGCAATTCTGCAAGCTTTCACAATCCACATCAAATATATCACTCCCACGACTCCAGAAATTCCTCCTCAAGACAAACTCGGAAACAGCAGCACAAACCGCAATCCGCCGAGAAGGATAACTCCCAAACACTACTTCAGCACCGCCGAACAGGAACTGGCGCCAAGGGTGAGCTGCCGACCAATCCCGCAACTCAGGTCCACACAGCCCCAGGGAATTCAGATCCAAGAGTCAATGATTGTCCTCAAATCTCAGAACTTGGCAGTCAATCCCACAAGTGCCCAAAATTAAACCAGTAGCAGGGCAGCAGTTCTTAAACAGTTCAGCCAGTCCAGCAAACACAGAAATCCAGGACTCCAAACTCTTCGAGGATTCCCCAGTTCCAACCTCAAACAGTTTCCCAGATGTAACATTCTGACCAAAATTCAAATCTACCAGGCGCCAATGCTGCCCACAATATCACTTCCACACAGTGGGCTTAGCGAGGTATTTCAGCGTCCATACTACGCTGAAGCACAGTGGCTGGATTCCTGACCAAGAAATACCGCACCTCGGCGTCGGTCAAAACGGCAACTCAGCATTTGTTCACCTCGTTCACAGCGTTCATTCACCACAGCTGAACAAAACAAAGAAACCACTAAAAGAAAATAAATAAAACAGACTAAAACTCAAAAAAATGGATTAGAGCTCAGAAAGCGTATCTAGTCAGAGCTCAAGCTCAGGTAGCACACACATACTGCTGCCATATTGCTCAGGATCCACCATCCCAGTCATGGATCTCTGTGTACCATGTTTCTGTGACTACCACGATATCCAGGCATCCCTCTTCCATCAAGGACACCATTTCGGGGAACTTTTTATCTAGACTACGGGCATCGGTACTCATTACCATCCATTTTTTTATGGCTTTATTTTTTTTTGCCCCATCCCTGTTCTTATTGCCTTTGTCTTTTTCTCCGTTTACCCCTGCATTCTCCCTATTGACTGCTCTGTCTTGGTGTTTACCTCACTAACTACCCTGATTTTTTTTTTTTGGGGGGCTAGGATTTCCCTTCTTCTTTTCAGTGCCTCCCCCCTTGGCTAGTTTAAATGCTTGCCAGTGAAGCATTTAAACCAGATGTCAACCAGCGCCATGTATAACAGATTTAATCAAGTATGTATCACTCTTTCCACCATTGGTCAAAGGCTCTGGTACTGAGTACCCTGACAACAGCCCATATTTCTTAGTCAGACCTTGCCTCAGAAATGATCAGTACTCATGATGTCTGCATACGATTCCTATGAGACTCCTGCTCCCCCACCCCCAACCACAACTCAAACCTCATCCATAATCATGTCACACTGTCAATTACATAACATTCTCATTCTCATCGTGGAGATGTGTTTCCCATTCTCTGTTTTGGACTCTACAAACTGCTGCACTGTGTAGGCAGGTAGACTCAGTCACCATCTCCATTCCCATCACAGAGACTATGAGTCTTATGATGGTATCTGCTATCAGGTGTGGCTTCCTCCAGCTCAGGTATCCACCACCAACTTCAGTGGGAACTCTCCACAGAGATCACCCACACCCTCCCCGTTCAATGTCATAGGTGCCTCCATGGGATATTCCCCTTCAGCAAGGGCCAAATACGAATTGCGTTGAGGCAACATATGTTGGACCTGCATGTGCTCACAATTCTTACACTACCCGAACCAACCCTTAATCCACACGCCCATCAACTCTTTGTATCAGCCAGTATACTGTCTGTCTATTATGGCTGCTGTGCACTTCATTTGTTTGTTTGCTATCAGAGGTACAGAACCCCACAGAAAGCAGGCATCTATTTTCTAGAAATCAGCTTGTTCAGCGTGAATATCAAAACCCGTGGTGGGGATTATGAATTCAACTTTGTATACACTTTCCTTACTTTTTGTGTACAATGGTTTTCTTCACTATATAGTATAGCAATGCATTGATATTTATATAACAACAGATATTTCAAAATACTTTTGTGGCACACCAGCATTCTGGAAACTATAGACTGTTCAAGTCAATATCATTCTGAAAGTAAAAGAACTGCTGTGAGCACATCTCACATAATACTATACACTATAAACAAAAATACAGGAGGAGAAACTGAATACATAACCAATGTGTTTTGCCAACTTGTGATTCAGATTCTTATGTACTTGTAGAGCTTTGCTTCTAATGTCAAATAGACTCAGAACCCATCTGTGTCACAACACACTGATTGTGCATACTGGCATATCCAGAATTTTCTATTACTTCTGTCACAGAAACAGAGAAACATAGAAACTGATGGCAGATAAGGACAAATAAGACCATCAAGTTTTCTCATTTTCCCTTCCTACTGCAAAAGCCGCAGACCCTACTTGATCGCCAGCTTTACCTTCTCGCTCCTATTGCTAGGGTTCCCATGCCTGTTCAACATTTTCTTAATTCCCCACTGTGTTTGCCCCACCACCTCCCACTGGGAGTAAATTCCATGCATCCACCACCCTTTCCATGAAGAAATGCTTCCTAATGTTACCCCTTAGTCTACCCCTTTCCAACTTCGTGACATGTCCCCTGGTTCCTGAAAATCTCCTTTTCTGAAAGATGCTACTCTCTGGTACCCTATTTATCTTCCTTAGATATTTGTAGGTTTCTGTCATATCTCCCCTGACTCTTCTCTCCTTCAGGGTATACATATTGAGGTGACCCATCCTCTCCTCAGATGACTTTTAGAGCAGGTCCTGCACCCTCTTTGTTGCCTTCTTTGAACTGCTGCCATCCTGTCTATGTCCTTATGGAGATGCATCCTCCAGACCTGGACACAGTACTCCAAATGAGGCACCACCAATGATCTGTACAGTAGCATCACCACCTCTTTTCTTCTGCTAGTGATACCTCTCCCTATGCACCACAGCATCCCACTGGCTATCTCCACAGCATTGACACATTGTTTTGCTGCCTTTAGGTCATCAGATATGATTACCTCCAAATCCTTTGCTGTTTGATGGCTGTCAGAATTCCACTACCCCCAATCATGTAATCCTCCTCTGGGCTAGCGCACCACAAATGCATGATTTTGCACTTTTTTCAGATTTAAACTAAGCAGCCACATTCTCAATCATTCCTCCAGGTTACCTAGGTCCCTCTTCATTTTTTCCATCCCTTCAAAAGTGTACACCCTCTTCCAGATCTTAGTGACATCTGCAAAGAGGTGCACCTTCCCTTCCAGACCCTCAATAATGTCAATTATGAAGACAGTAAAAAACAGTACTGGCCCCAGAACAGATCCCTGTGAAACCTTGCTGGCCACCCTCCTTTCCACAGATTGAGTTCCAGTTATCACCACCTTCTGTCTTCTAGCTACTCAACCAGTTCATACCGCATGTATCATATTTGTTGGCATTTGTGGTGTGACTGATGAGAAATGGCTGTATATCAATCTCCATCTGCAATACCGCTAAAAACTATTATGGTTTTCTCACAATTATGCCCATCTGTCACACCGCCAATGCCAATAAATATGACGCATATGTTATGTATGGGAAACCAGAAAAGAATAACTTCAGATCACACAGAAACCATAGTCAGCATTTTTCAATGATGCCAATAAACTTATCCTGATTGTGTCTTTTCATGTATGCCTCTCACTTCAAAGTTGACTCCTCACCAGCAGATGAAGAACCACTTGAGAAAATAGACAGAACCACACATGGTTACAGTTGGGCTTTTGCATTCAGCCACCCCAATTTAGCCATTTCTTCTGGGTCCGCCTCACTTGCAGACTTCTTGAAATGAGCAGAGCATATTGTGCTATTCTTTGATAGAATTAAGTTCTTCCTTCAACAAAAATGAATCCAAACTTTTCTACAAGGGTTATCATGTGGAAAATGGAAAAAATAGAGTCTGCAACCTATGTGACTCTCATTCTTGCACTCGAAAATGACACAATATGACATTATTGATATAAATTTAAAAAAAAATCAATAATAGATAAAAAAAAAATGAGAAATACATACTAAAAGAAAAGGCTATAACACAAGAAATAAGTATTTATCCAACACACAGATGTAAAGCCATATTGAAAATGACAGCAGAAGTAACTCTTCACAGAGTTTCTTCTTTGAGGCAGTATAGCGCAGTGGTTTAAGGCTCTGAGCTGCAAATCTGGAGACCTGGGTTTGAATCCCACAGCAAGTCACGTAACTTCCCTGTGCTCCCAGGTTGCACCTGTAAACAAGCATGCAGCTTAGTGTGTCACTCCTGGTTAAACAATTGTGAAAAAAAAAGCCTTCACTGACAAGAAGTTGTCCCTCCACCACTTGAGGCCATGTGACCAGCCTGTCTACATATGGCCTCCAGCTTATATGTACAAAAATAATGATAACAATTATTGAAATCACAAAGCAACACATCTAAAAACATATCTTTATTAAAAATGTGCAGAAGGCAACCTAAAAAAATTAAAAAGAATAACACTGCTGTATACTATCCATAAAAGACACACATCAACAAAGGTTTTCACAAAGTTTTATTTTTTTTATATTGAAGTCATAAAAAAAATCTGTCAAAACACACTACAAAGCAGATGGAAAAAGGAAAGCCTTGGGTTTTAGCAGATCTGTCACACACCCAAATCTCAGATGATGCCACAGAGTGGGATTTTACCTAGGTGCAATCTGACAATGGGGTATTAAGTCAGGGTCAGCTTGTGGACTGAGTAACACACACAGAAAGCATGAAACTGTGTAATCAAAGCCATTGTAATAATTGGTTAGAGATAATTATCAACTGTGGGCATAAGCTAACAAACTCTGTTATACATGGGCGATTATGCACATATGTGTATAACACAGTTTGATTATACACATATGTGAATAATCAACCATGTATAATGGAGTTTGGTTATACACATATGCATATAATCACTTGTGCATATTGAAATTTGGTTAAGCACCTTTTGTAAAAACTCTAAAATAAAAAAAAAATCAAAGGAACCAGTCATTATAAAAACTAAAACATGGGTAAGTGTATGTCAACTCAGATTTTATGTGCATCCTCAATGTGTGATGCCTTGATAAACTCCTTGAGCTTCGCTCTCGGGGTTTATGGGGCATCACACACCTCGGGTGTGCATAAAATCCTCCTTATACACACTTTCTCTTGCATTATTCTATATTTTATTCATATAAAAATGCATAAATTACAGTTTGACATGACTGTCATAGGCTGTCAGCTTTGGTAAATTCAGAAAGGTGAAGTTTGACAACTACAGAGGGGATCGTTGGTGGTTTCAGCAGGGTCTCCTGCGATAGAAAACATTTGTAACATGGCATGGAGTGATGTTTGTAGATTGCTTTCAGTCATGACACTGCATAAATCCCATGTTAAAAATTGTAATAACGCTGTGAACTCATGTCAGTGCAGGGAGTATATTTTCATGAAGGAAGAGCTGCTTGCAAATGAGCGATTCCATGACAGCCTTCAAAAAAACCAAAAGGCACGATCAAGATACGCTGTGACAATATGTAATTTTTTACTTCTGTGGAGGACAGATGGTATTACATTTTAGAAAGGTGTAAAGCTACAAACAAAGCAACACCTATCACTATAAGTAAGATTTCGACAGCTGACAGTCGGAACAGTGGTGGGATAATCTAGCATGGTTTGTCATTTACAGGAAACAAAAAAAACATGAGGACACTAAAAAACACAGTACTTTGGGATTCAACACTTTTATCTTGTGTTCATGGCAACCACAAATTCAGTTACAAAGACTGTCACACAGTATATTGTTTTTTTTTGATAGGCTTTCCACGCACTGACAGTGCTGCCCTGGATGACATGTTCAGAGTGACTTGCTTCAATGATGTTGTCATCAGCACAGCACGAGCACAGCATGGCATAGGACTAAGAAAATGAATACAGAACAATTGTGTTTTCAAACTATTTATTAACGGTGACTTCTAACACCAAATCACACAAAAATACACCACTTTACAGCTGAAGATGAGAACTACACCATAAAATGTTCAGAATTTTAGATACTGACGTCTAAATACATATTTAGGTATCCTTTAAGTTAAACCCATGTTAAACAGTTAAACTGGTAAACTGTGAGGTCATGACATTCCCAGTCTGATACAAGAACTAGCAACGCAGCAGTTGCACTATATTTGCCAATGGCTCAGTGGCAGCATACACACGCAATCACTTCCTAACCTAATGATAGTCGTGCAACGTGTGGACATCAGAAAGGTTGTGTGCATGCTCTGCTGGATCCAAAAACAGAAACCCACAATAAAAGTAAGTTTATGGAATATTTTGCTATTAGAAGGCTACACTAGATGTATAATAGCAATAAGAACCTTAGTGGCAGTTGTTCCTGGGGCTTAATGATTGACTGGGTGGCAGGTGGCCTGACGTACCCCACAACCTGGCTGTTAATCCCAGGAAATGACCACCAGTTTGGTCATTACTGCATAACTGAAAATGGTTAAATTCTGGCAATTACTGACATATGTTGGAGACTTCAAAAGGGTACTTTTGACAATAAATGGTTATTACAGTACTGTATGTGTGGTAATTAAAACCCCATGGACAACTATATTTAGAATGAAGAAATACTGTCGATGAAAAAAAGTTCAAGGAGATATATGCAACACAATAGGGAGACCAAGACACTCATAATGAAAGTTAAATATGATCTATTAATCTATGCATGACAAATTAGTTTTCTGAAATAGACACGAGAAAATGAAATTATATACACATTGTATACAGTACTTATGAATACTGACTATTATGAAACATTCCAATAAAGAATACTAAGGTTAAAACATTAAATTGTAATGAGAAAGAAATAATGTGTGCTCAGTGGAAATGGAACCCAAACTCATGGAATACCATCACGGTGCTCCACAAGTTGAGTTACTGGGTCAGCTGGATAGTCTGAGCCTGTTGCTGTTATTTTTTTCTTGTTCTGCAAATCCTGTTCAGTATCTAAGTACAGTTTAGTTTAGTTTTGTTTTCTTCACCAGGTGAGTCCATTGAAATACAACATCACATTTCCACGGACAACCTAGACTTCAAAATGCAGTTCATGTACAACACATGCAATATTTATTTATTTATGTATTTATGTATTTATTTATTTAACAGACTTTAAGATTACAACCTTTGAGTCAGGGACTCATTTACAAAGGCTCCACGTCAGAAAAAACAAATACAACACTTAATACATATAGACATAGAATGGCAGCTAAAGGTTACAGTTTTTTCAGTTATACAATACTGCAGAATCAAGCTCAGCTATACATTACATTGAAGGTGTTACCGAGAGCTGTATTTTACAGTTTTCAAGAGAACAATAAGTTTGCCGATGGAGGGAGTAACAGGTTTGATATTTACAGTGAAGTAGAGAATTAGACAGATATCCTGTGAGTGCAGCCAAAGGAGGCATTGTTAATAGGTAATGTTTGGTAGCCCTATAAGTAGGAGCTCAGTGGTGTGGTAGGTACTAGGTACATTACATTAGAAACTCAGGATTATAGCAGACAAGAAATACAACTCTTTAATTAGCAGGATATTCAACAAAAGTCTAAGATCAAAACCAAGAGCATTGTCAATAAAAGATGCAGAAGGAGATTGGTGCTCTCAGTTAAATAGTCACAATGTGTGAAAGGAAACAATCCAGGCACTCACCA
Organism: Neoceratodus forsteri; assembly: GCA_016271365.2. Classification (NCBI taxonomy): domain Eukaryota; kingdom Metazoa; phylum Chordata; order Ceratodontiformes; family Ceratodontidae; genus Neoceratodus; species Neoceratodus forsteri. The sequence continues at coordinate 845,124,222 of CM028135.1, read as the reverse complement.
ATGCACCGATGACACCACCACAGAGAAAGTTTCATGTGCAAAGGTGCTCCTTTATTAAGTGTGATACAGGCAAAACGTAGATTAAAAATGACCTGCACTGGTTGCCTAATTCATTTTACATAGTATTAATGCTTTTCAATGGCGTCAAGCTAAGGTGATGCAAATTCTTAAATAGTGTTGGATTTAAATGGGACTCCCCCACATTATAATGCATTCCATCTCTCCACCCCAAAAACAATTGTAACATAGTGAAAGCATTGGTGCAGGGAACTATTTACACTAAATTGTTAAAAACATGTATAATAACACATTACTGTTTACTTGGATAAGCTTAAGTTGGATGTAACAAATATTAGTTTTGCATCGGTCACCATAATGCTATTTAAGGGAACAGTCAGCACTAAGGCCACACATCCAAATGTGGGGATCTTCACAATTTGCACTTTGTGTGCAACCCCTCACCCCTTTTTTTTACTTACTGTTTAGTTGTGTTTGTTCATTTGAAAATTTGTGACTGGGAAAGGCACACTGAGCCAAGGTTCGTTTACAGGTGTGACCTAGAGGAAGGAAATAGAGGATACAAAATACATAGTACAGACACATTTGGCAGTTACAATAAAGAGCCATCAGAGAACATGAATATCTACAGGAACAAATACAAAATAAGCAGTCAAAGTAGAAACAACAAAATAAGGCATTTGAGCCACCCCTACACTAGGGTAGGAGACAAATGCAAGGGGAACAGTCAAGCAGAGGGAAAATAACAGTGGGGAGGAAAGTAGTTTCAGTTGATACCTGAGGGAGCTAAGGGGAAGTAATGAAGCAGAGGAAGAGGGTAGTTGGTTCCAAAGTGATGGGAGATGATAGGAAAGAGCTGATTGCCCAGGAGAGGAGCAAGAATGAGGAATAGTGATGGCATGAGGATCCCGAGATCAGAGAGAGCAGGAGACAGTGGGGATTAGGGAGGAGTGATGAAAGATAAGAGGACCCAAACCAGTATTAGGATATGAATGAGGCACTTATGGATCTGGTAACATGAGGGTAGAGGAGAATGACTAAAGATGAATAAAGTGAGCAATGATGTTACGAGAGGGAGTTGTTAAGAAAGCAGTATAGTGTATACAGTATAGTATTGTGTAGTATAGTATAGTATAATATAGTATAGTATAGTATGGTATAGCAAGATAGCAGTATAGTAGATTGTGTCAGGCTGATTTTGTCAACTTCAAGGTGACATTTGCTGTAACCATAAATCCAAGAATCCCTGCAGCTGACATCAGATGAAGACTGCAGCAGTGTGAGGTTCAATATCCTGCAGTGCATGTTAGAGTTTTATAAGTTCAGATCCTTTATTTACTGGTCTCACTGTCCTTCCAGAGCTATGTACAGTCACAGAGGAAATATACTATGGTTGCAAGCTGCTATTCAGTTGCTATACCCTACACTCTCCAATTTTTAAACCCAGCCCCAACAAAGTGCTCACACCCTTGCTACAGTCAAGTTTTTACTTCTCTGCCAAACTGTGTTTACTGCTCCAATTCCCTGCCCAACTGTTGACTCCTATCTGCCAATTCCACATTGTTGCTGCTTACAGCTGTTGCTAGTCCCTTTGCTTCATTACTGGCAGTGAGTGGCAGAGACAGGTAAATGAATGACAGCAGGATCGTGAGAATACTAAGACGAGGATGTAAATTTGATTTATTTTATTTTATTTATTTATTTTAGAGTTTCACCAGGAAGGGCACAGTAAACAACAAGTTGCTTGTCTCACAGCGTGTCCTGGGGGGAAGGGGAATTGGGAGGTTAAAATATTCATGAACAGCACAACAGTTTACATAGCAATAAATGGTTGACGGACATAACAATTGAGACATAGGTATACAGAGAAAACAGTAGATAGTGCCAATATGCATTGGGTACAGTACGTAGTAGAGAGCAAAATACTGTACAAGCACTTTAGGTGTACATAGCAGAGAACAATATGCAAGCAATAACAGACATCAAGACATACATTTGTAAGTAAGTTTCATTAGCACAGTTACAGAATGGTGGTAAGTGCGATATTAGGATACCTATTAAAGCAGATCACTTTGAAGACTGAACACTTTCTGTTGCATTTTAATCTTTTTGTAGGTACTGGAAGACACAGGTGAGTGAGAGTGGGTGGACAGAAAAGGTGACAATCAAAACAGAGGGGTTGTCTTTTTGGTAGGCCTCAGGCAGTCTTGAGCCTTATTCACTAGTGTAGCTTTCTTTCATATAAGTACAGTCATTCTTGGGCCACATACAGTAAGAACAGCATCTATACATAATGTAAATATTTGTATTTGTTATTGTAAAGCATGAGGGCTGAAATTCAATCCTAGTGTGAAATTTATGTGCAAAGAAAGATAAGAAGAAGCAACCCCACACCAGCTTCAAAACAGCCTTAACTAAAACAGGATAATACTGTGTATTGTAACTGTTTGCAGTCTCTGTAGCTGCAGCATCAGTAGTGCTTATAAAATGAATACAAGTTCGTAAGCTATTTACATGATTTCCGTAGCCATCTTTAGTTTACTTTGACATAAATACTGATTACTGCTGTTATCTGTTTAAATGAAAGTGATAAACACAGAAGACAAACCTGATTTATTTTGATGGTTTTAATCACGTTATTTATTGAAACTGATGGCAGTGATAGTTCCCCATGTTATGTATTGCAACAGATGTACACCATAACCATCTTGACTATAAATTGATTTCATCCTTCCCCAATATTCTGACTGCAGATGCTGGTATAAATCTAATCATAGTTGCTCAATTCTATTTTGTATAGTAAGCAATGAATCAGACTATGAAATACAAGGAGTGACCTTCTACAGTATATCTACTGAAGGTGCATATCTACTTTATAAACAAACATGGGAACAAAGATGCAAGCATTTATAGTTGACATGTACATTGAGGTTGGCCTTTTAAATTCGCCCTCAGGTTTTTTTTAAACATTGTTTTATTATGAATTGTGTTAGACTGTTAGAGATCTAGTAGTTTGAAAACTAGCAGAAGACAGTTTTAGTAATTTGTAAAAGTAGTCTCTTAGTACTTTTTATTTCTGAACTGTTTTCTTTGTCTATGTGCACATTAGATGGTTTTCTATTTATTAATACTGGGTGTGATGAGAAAAGCAATGATTTGAGAAAAGCAGCAATTTACCTATTAGCTAACATATCTAGTTTTATTCCTACCACTTCATTGTCAGCATGCAGCTTCATGCATTGTTATAACACAAGCCCTATTGCCTGATTGGTATCTGTCACCAGTCATGCAGCAGGAGAGTTGCTCTTCATGGTCAGTTGTGATGTCACAGACAGTGAGGTCACAATGCTGATGATGTATAGGGAGGAAAAGAACTGGCTATGTCAGCTTCTAAGATGAGTGCTGTTTCATACATCATACTAGCACTGTCAGAAAATCAAATAGCAAAACAGAAAGGAAAAAATACTTCAGATATAAGCAGCGCTAGATGATTAGTTCTGAAAGTTACTATTAATTCTAGGCAGTACACTAGCTCTTTAAGTAAAGACAGATATATGGATAGATAGATAGACAGACAGAAAGATAGACAGAGAGACACACAGACATAGACAGACAGGCAGATATACAGGTATATGCAATATGTGTGGAGAGTGCTTCTGTTAATTGATTAGGCGCCCCTCACTTCTTCTTTGTGAATACTGAACAGAAGTATTCATTCAGTATCCCTGCTTTATCACTGTCACCTCTGCCCACCCACCATCCATTCTATTCAGCCTCACTATCCTCCCTTTGTCTTTTATGCTCTGATATACCTATAAAAGGTTTTATCCTCTTCTTAACGAGTTACCTATCTTTTCCTCAGTTTGTGCCTTTACTATTCTGACTGCCTCCTGCTTCCTTCTGCCTTAACTGGTACAGTTCTCTGTCCTGCTCCTTCTGTGTTTCGTTATACTTCCTAAATGCTATCTTTTTCTCCCTAACCTTCACCGCCACCTCTTTTGAGAACCATAGTGGCTTTTTCTTTCATTTTGATTTGTTTATTTGCTTCACACAAAGACTTGTTGCCTCTGTGATGGCAGTTTTGATATTTGCCCATTGTTGCTCTACCCCTCCTTCTAGTCTGTTTTCTAGTGCTTTTCTAAGGCACTCTCCCATCTTGCCAAAGTCAGCCCTCCTGAAGTCCAGAACCCTCACTTTTGTATGGCTTGACTTTGTAGCAGAGTTTATCATGAATCACACTGTTTGGTGGTCACTTGTTCTCAAATGGCTATCCACTTCTAGATCTGAGATCCTCTCACTGTCCCCATTTGAGAGTATGAGGTCTAAGATTGCTCCCTCATGAGTGGGTTCCAAAACTTGCTCTTTGAGGCATGCCACCTGAAGGGTATCAAGAATGACCCTGCTTTTGAATGTGGCTGCCACAAAGGTACTCCTGTTAACATATGGCATGTTAAGGTCCCCCATCAACAGTATCTCCCCTTTCTCTGCCATCCTAAGTATGCCTTCTATCATATCCTTGTCCATTCTCTCCCCCTGACATGGGGGTTTATATACAACCCCTATGCTGATTGTGGTGCCATTTTTAGTCTCTAAGGTGACCCACAGTGCCTCCTCTCCTCCCTGTTTACTCTTTGTTCAGTTGCTTTTATCCCTTCCCTTACATGAGAGCTACTCCCTCCTTCTGCCTCCTGCCTCTCCTGTAGGTTTGTACCCTGGTATGTTAACATCCCAGTCATGGTTCTCTGTGTACCATGTTTCTGTGACTGCTACAATATCTAGGCATCCCTCTTCCATCAAGGCCACCAGTTCAGGAGCTTGTTGCCCAGACTATGGTGTTGGTACTCATTTCCTCCATATCTTAATGGCCTTTCCTTGTTGCCCCATCCCTGTCATTATTGCATTGTCACTTTCTCCATTTGCCCGTGCTTCTCCCTATTGACATCTCTATGTTGGTGTCTACCTCACTTAGTACCCTGATATTTTTTGGGGGGGGCTAGGATTTCCCTGCTCCTTTCCAGTGCCCCCCCCCTTGGCTAGTTTAAATACTTGTCAATTAAGTATTTAAACCTATCACCTAGGATCCTGGTTCCCCTCCTGGACAGATGCAGACCATCATGCCAGTATAGACCTGCATCCCTCCAGGTGGACCCCCAGTCTCAATGAAGCCAAATCCCTGATCTCTGCACCAGTTTTTCAACCACTGATTAAATCCCATGGTGTGGAGCACCCTAACCTCACCTGTGCCATAGACAGGCAGCACCTCCAAGAAGGTTACAGAGTAAAAAGATTTACTGGAGAATAATGGAGTCTGACTAGAAGAGAATGACAAGCAGGACTTACAAATGACTGCTGTGACTTAGGCAGTTGCTCTTCTGTGGATGTGGTACCACCATGGAGGAGATGCGAATGACTGAGACTTGAAAGAGCAATTTAACTGTTAAGGCTTTGCCCAGAATAGTTTTTGGGGATCTTTACATATTGGTAGGTAACTGTGAAATACAAGTGTAAAATAACACAGACATCAGGAATAGGTGACAGCAGCACCAAACATACTGAACATAGGAACATATGAAATTTGCCAGCAGATAAAGGCATAGAGGTTCTATCAAGTCTGCTCAAATGTGCACCTAGCCCCCTTATTCTGCAGCTGCCCTCCCTTCCACCCTTCCTCACCATTGACCCTCCTCTTGTCCTGTCCCATCCCTTTGAAACAGTCCACTGTTCTACTGGATATCACTTCTGCAGATAATGCATTCCACCTAGCTACCACCTTCTCTGTAAAACGTGTCTCCTCATCTCCTCCTAAACCTTCCTCCCACCAGTCTCATATAATGACCCTGGTGTCCCTCCCCTCCTCCTCCCCTTACTTTGACCAGCCCTCTGTACCTGTCTTGTTTATTCCTTTCATGTACTTAAAGGTTTCAATCATGTCCCTCTGTCCCTTCTCTCTCCAGTGAGTACATGTTCAACTCCCTCAGCCTCCTCTGATATGATAAGTCCCCCAGCCCCTTGATCATCTTTGTTGCCCTGTGCTGCACCCCTCCAGTAACTTAATGTCTCTCTTCAGATATGGGCACCAGTACTGCACGCTGTACTCCAGATGCTGTCTAGCTAATGACCTATACAGTTGCAGAATCACCTCCTCCCTCCTCAAGGATATACCCCTTGCAATGCAACCCAGCATTTTGTTAGCCTTTTCAGCTGCCTTCCTACATTGTGCCGAGTTGTTCATTGACCCTGTAATGAGCACTCCAAGATCCTTCCCCTCCTTTCTCTGGGCTAGCTGCACTCCCCCCAGCTGGTAAATCCTCCTTGGGTTCTTCATCCCAAAATGCAGCACCTTGCACTTTTTGGCATTAAACCCCAGTTGCCAGGTGTCTGACCAGGTTTCAAGCTTTTCCAGATCATCCCTCAACCCCTGCCATCCCCCTAGGTTGTCCACCACCACTCCTACCTTGGTATCATCAACAAACAGACTGATCTTGCTCTTGATGTCCAATGATATGTCTACAATGAATATCCCAAGCAACACTGGTCCCAACACTGAGCCCTGTGGAACACCGCTCCATCACTACCCTTGGGTGTGAGGCTCCCCATCCACCACCACCCTCTGTTGCCTTCCCTGAAGCCAGTTCCCTACCCATCGCACCAGCTTTGTACCTGCCCCTGTGCCTTTTAACTTATTTCCCAGCCTTCCATGTGGCATCGATTCAGATGCCTTACTGAGATCCAGATACAGGACATCCACTGCATGGCCCCTGTCCAACTGCCTAGTTATCCAGTCATAGAACTCCACCAGGTTGGTTTGGCAGGATCTGCCATGTATGAAGCCATGCTGTCTGCTGTCCTGTAGTCCTTTAGCCTCTATGAGAGCCACCAGCCTCCTTCAGGATAGTCTCCATTAGCTACCCATGATGGATGTGAGGCTCACTGGTCTGTAATTCCCTGGTTTATCCTTGGGGCCACTCTTGTGGAGGGCACCACATGAGCCATTCTCCAGTCCTGAGGTATACACCCTGAGTGTAGTGAGGCATTAAATAGGTCTGCCAAAGGTCCCACAAGGACCTCTGCCAGCTCCTTCAGTACACTGGGGTGGATGCCATCTGGGCCTGGCGCCTTGTCCACCCTCAGTGCCTTCAAACCTCCCAAACTCTGCCCTCTGATTTCCCCATCTGTCACCCTTCCCCCATTTCTGCGTTCCTCCCCTTGGGTGTCACCCCTTCTCCTTAGTAAATACCAAGCAGAAGTAATCATTTAGTGCTTCTGTCTTATGGTATTCTGCTTCCACCCAACCCCCTCCTTCCTAATCCTTACTATGTGGTCCTACAGCTCCTTTTCTCCCTGATGTACTTAAAGAAGTCCTTCTCCCCCTTCTTAATGCCTTGTGCCAGCCTGAGCTCCGTAGATGCCGTGGCTCTCCTTACTGCCCTTGTCACCTCCTTCGATTCTGCCAAGTACTCCTCCCTGTCCTCACCGCTCCCTGTTTTCTTGTACCTCCAAAAGGCATCTCTTTTCCTTCTTACCTTTTCCATGACCTGCTTGCTCAACTGGCTAGGTTTCTTAGCCCTAGCCTTCTTGCTCTGGGCCTTGCAGCAGGTTTTGGTTGCCTCCACTGTCCCCAGCTTTATGAGCTCCCACCTCTGGTTAGTGTCCATACTAGATTGATTTCTGTCCAGGTACCCTTTTACCATTTCCCCATCCTCCCAAACGTGGCCCTCCTGAAGTCCAGCACTCTTGCCCATGTCCAATGTGAGCCATACTGAGTGGTGGTCACTCCCTGACAGCAGTGCCTCCATTGTAAGTTCTCTCACAAAGTCCCCATTTGCCAGCACAAGGTCAAGGGTATTCCCTAATCTGGTTGGTTCACTGACCATTTGCAGCAGGAAGCTGTCCTGGAAGGCATCCAGCAGTACCTGTTCCCTTCTGTTCCTGGTTGTTGGGGTACTCCAGTCCACCCCTGGCATGTTGAAGTCCCCCACAATCACCACACTACCCTTCTTGCAGGTCCTCCTGATCTGTCCTGCTAGTTCCCAATCTAACTCCTCCGTCTGAGATGGCAGCCTGTACACCACTTCCATTCTGAAAATCCTATTCTTGGAATCCTGGATTTGCATCCAAAGTGACTCCATACTACCCTCCTCCCCTTCCTCCCTTACACACTTCAGTTCTTCCTTCACATATAGTGCCACTCCCCCTCCTTTCCCAATCACTATGTCCCTATGAAATAACCTGTACCCACATTTTTGTTACCAGTGGGCCTTGCATACTAAGGGGCATGAGTCCCAGCAGGACTGTAATGTTATTTTTGCCAGCACATCAGACATCTGTGTGTCAGAGGAAGTATCACAACATAAATTATGTTTCTTGGGAGCACACATATTGGGCTCTCCAGCAGTCTTGTAGTACAGAGAGCCAAACCTATTGTTGTAGTCAGACTTACCATTTTGCATGCATAAAACCATGTAAAATAATAAAGTAAGAAATAATTAAAATTGTTTAATAACATGCATAATGCAGAGACAGATCTAAAGACAGGAGTTGAAGACTGGGAGCACAGGAGATGTCTGCTGGATGGAGGAACATTAATTGTACGAATCTGACAGTGTTTGTCCACATTGATGCATTAGGTACTAACATTTCTCAGTAGCAATAGCAGTAAATGAGTCTGAATGACTGTGTATCACAGAGTATTATGTTTTTCTGTCACTTGGTTGTGCACTGCTCACATGTAGCCAGGACTACATGAACTCCCATTATCCTACTTTAGACATGGTCCTCAGCAAAGTATGTCCCAGTCTAAGGTACAAGTAAGAGTACAAACATATAACACCTTACCTGTGTAATCTAAAAAAGAAATGCAAGAAAGGCAATACTAAAAAGAAAATATGTAGAGGGGTCTGTATTGGAAAAAAGCCTTTGATAAATATACCAACAGCTTAGAAAAACTCACACTGTAAAAGGCAAATACCTCACCCGTAGCAGCAATAGAAATGCAGGCATGGAAAAGCAAGACACAGCTTCTCAGCAAATTTAAACCACGATCACAACCATGTGTTGGCCTCGATAAAAGAGATCATTTGGAAGGGGGAGTACTTGGATATCTTCTGGTTAGTGAATGAGGAGACGACCAAAAAGTACGAGCAAAGGGAGTCAGTTGGCAAGTCAGAGATGGCAGTGGCCCTGACGGTGGTGGGGCACAAAACAGAGTAAGCCAGGTTAAGGGCAAGAGCATCGATATGTGGCAGGCTGGTTTCCTGATTTATGATGCTTTGGTGCTGGAGAAGCAGCCAGACCTGGCGATCCCACTGCTGACATATATGGCGATCATCAGAGATGCATATAAGGTGAAGCTGGGGTTTGATTGGCTTAAGTATGACGAGGCATTCTGGAGAAGAATGGAGGTGAAGGGTGCCCTGTGGTGGGATTGCACCCATGCAGAGTTGTGGGTGAGGACACTTTTGGGCTCAATGGCGGGGCCGGTGATGGAACAGGGAAAGAGAGTAGCACCAGCCCAGGGTGCCAAGGCTTGCTGGGTGTTTAACCGGGCATCGTGTACATGGTCTAGCTGCAAGTTTAAGCATGTATGCTTGCAGTGTGGGGTGGTCACACCCAGTGATGATCTGTAGAAAAGGGGGAGAAAGGGGAATGCCTGCAGGCAGGCCCAGGAACAGCCCCTTGGAGGGGGGGCAGGGGACAGAAGTGAGGGTTTCAGGAGGGGGTATATATCCAACTATGGTTTGAGTTAAGGTGAGCTTTGGGAAGGGGAAATGGGGCTACGCTTTGGCCCGCACCCCATCAGGTTAAGGGAAGTGGAAGAATGGACAGCAGGCTACCCTGACAGGAGAGGGGCAGAGCTGCTAAGGTCCAGTTTTAAAAGTGGTTTTCCACTTGGTTTTGAGTTGGCATGGGTGGGAATGTGGGCTAAGAATCTGGGGTTGGTGAAAGGGAAGGAGGACATAGTCTGGAGGAAAATTCTGAAGGAGGTCAGGCAGGGAGAATGGAGCGGCCGATGCACGGACTCCCCCCTGCGAGCAATTTTGAGTGTCATCACTAGGGGTGGTACGAAAGAAGCAGGTGATGGAGTTTCAGCTCATACATAACCTGTCCTACTCCAATGAGGAGTCAGTGAATGGAGGGATCCTGAAGGCGCTGAACATGGTCTTGCATGCTTATCTGGACCAGGCAATGGAATTGATCCAGGTGGCTGAGGGCTCGTGGTTGGTGAAGATGGACATAGAGTCCACTTTTTGTGTGTTCCCAGTCCACCCTGCAGACTGGGACTTGCTCGGTTTCCAATTCAAGGTGGTTTGCATTTCAACAAGGCGATGCCAATGGGGTGCTCTGTAGCATGCTCCACTTTGAGGCTTTCAGTTCATGGATGCAATGGGTGTTTGGGGCCTGGTATGGGCACGGGAGGTGGTCCATTACTTGGATGACTTTCTGCTGATCCGGGGCCAGCCAGGGAGGAGCCAGGGATGTTGACTGATTTCCAGGACATGTGCGACAAAATAGGATCCCACTGATGTCTGGTAAGATGGAGGGGCCGGCTCGGACACTGGAGTTCCTGGGGATTGAAGTGGACACCAAGCTGGAGTGTTTCCAGCTGCCAGGGGACAAGGTGGAGCAGCTATGGGGATTGCTCATGCTAGTAGGTGGGAGGCTGAGGGTGCCACTGGTACAGGATCAGCAGCTGCTGGGGCACCTTAATTTTGCCTGCAAGGCCATAAGCCTGGGCAGGGCTTTTACGAGGAGGTTGGGGAGGGTCACGGGGAGGGCAAAACAACCCAATCTGTGGGTGGACATAAAAAGGAGTGTTAAGGAGGCTCTGGAGGTTTTGAAGGGGTTTCTGGAGTCATATAATGGGGTGACATTCTGGCAGGAGGAATGGGGCATGTAGCGTAGATGGACACAGCAGATGGCTTTGGGAAGGGGCATATTTTTAAGGGGAGTGGATTGTGGAGGCATGGCCAGCCAGATGGCACAAATGGGGCTGGACCAAGGGCATTATGTTCCTTGAGATCTTTCTGATCTGGGCGGCCCTGGAATTATGGGGTGCCCGGATGGCAGGGCGGTGCATCTTATTCTGGTGCAATAACAAGGGTGTGGTAGAGGTAATCAACAGGCAGAGTGGCCGCATGGAGTCTGTAGGTCGGGTTTTAAGGTCCATGGTGTTGCTAGGGCCACATTTGAACCTGTCATTTATGGCTCAGCACATTGAGGGGGCATGGAATGAGGTGGCTGACTGTCTTTCTTATTTGCAGATGGATCGGTTCCAAGAGTTGGCACCACAGGCTGCACCTACCTGGACCAGGGTCCCAGACTGGATATGGGAGATGGGAGGTTGAAAGCCAGGGCTTTGTATCAAAGGTCTTGGTCAGCCAACACCCTGATGGCCTATGAGGGGGGCCTGAGCAAGTTTCCAAGTGTTTAAGGCTGGGATGGGTTGGGAGGCAGAGTTGCCAGTCTACGAGGAGCAGGTTATGCAGTTCATGGTAGAAAAATGGCAGGGGGGGGCTCACACCACCATGGGGGTCCAACTGGTGGGGATTAGCTGGGCTTGCCAGGATCATGGCTGGGAGGACACTGCAAGTATCAGGGTCATCAGACGGATGGCCATTGGCTGGATGAGGGGTCAAGGATCGAGGCAGGATGGGAGACAGCCCGTGATGGGGCCCCTCCTCATGAAGGTGGTATGGGCTCTGTGCCAAGCATGCAGTTCCTCTAAGGAGGCCTGCCAGTTCCAGGCTATCTTTGCAGTAATGGTGAAAGAGGCTTTCAAGGTCAGAGAGATGGTGGCACCCAGGAAGGGAGCGGCTGCTACAGGTTTACAGGTGGAGGATGTGAAGATGGATGGTGAGAAGGTGGTTATTTGGCTCCAGCAGTCCAAAATGGATCAATAGGGTAAGGGCGCTACCATGGAATTACTTAAACAGGCCAGTGCAGGAGTCTGCACAGTGCAGGCCATGGAGGACTATAGGAAGGTTAGAGGCCATTGGCCATGGGCCAGACTGCCCATGGGCCTGGTTCATACATAAGGATGGGTCCCCAGTGACAGGTTTTCAGGTAGGGGTGGTACTGAAGAAGGTGGTGGCTTTCACGGGGAAGAACCCCGATGATTTTGCGCCACACTCCTTCCGGATTGGGGCAGCTTCAGGGGTGACTGCTACAGGGTCAGGGGAGAGGGAGGTCAAGAGAGTGAGGAGATAGACATCAAACTGTTACAGGAGATATGTGCAGTGTTGACAATGGTTAATTCATATTCCTTTTTCTCTTCCTGCAGCAGGCTGCAAGAGACAGGTGTGGATCATGGGGCACTACTTCATCTACTGGGCAAAGACGTTTGCAGCCACCACAAGGATAGGGGCACAGTTTTGCCAGGAGCAGAGCACACCAAGGTGTGGTGGAGGGGGCCTAAGAGGCATGCGGTGGTCGCAGCTGCTACCCCTGCTGGAAGAGCTTCAGTTGTGCTGGGCCACACCAGACTGTATCATTGTACATTTAGGGTCTAATGTTCTGGGGACAGTGCCTTGGGGTCCCTGTTGCAGGACATTTAGCATATCTAGAGAAGGTGAAGGGCTAGTGGCTCTGGGTGGTGATCAACTGGTCGAGATTACATCCCAGAGGGTATGGAGGGAGTGAAAAGGCCTAAGGCAATAGAAGTGGCACACAAGCACTTGAACAGAAAGGTGGCTAGGGCAGTGATCAAAATGGGGGTTCACATACAACATAAGGATATTTCATACAAACATGAGGCAGTGTACAGGTTGGATGGGGTTCAGCTAGTTGAGTTTGGCATGGGCCTGTTCCTCCGACCTTCGGGAAATGGTATGGGATATCAATAAGAAGGGACCTTGGGGTTAATCACCGGAGGCCATCTTCCATCACAAGCTGGAGATGGGTCAGTAGAATGGGTTTGAGAGCAAGGGAAAAGGGGCAGGCAGAGGGGGGGTAGATTCCATGGGCTGGGGACAAAGGAACCCAGGCATGGGAGTAACAGGGGAGGGGGAGGGATATAGAGCTAGGGGTGGATTGCTGTGTCCACACCTGGTGTGGGGGAGTGCTTCAGTAAGGTGGCACCTAGTTATGGTGATAAGAAAGGAGGGCTGGATCCAGGTGTCTGGACCCTGAGAAGAAAAATGGAAGAGGAAGAGCACATGATGAACAACCACCAGAGGGAAGACCGTGCCTATTATGTCCTAGAAGTGATATGGAACTGTTATGTCAAAATCTGTAACTACTTATTGTTGGACATGAACTTGGGATATAAATGAAAATAGATGATTGTGCCTTTAATAAATACTGCCAGTGAGCATCCAAAACTGATAAAGGAGTGGCCTGAGTTATTTCTGGTTGGGGATCCAGGGACAATTAGGCTTGCCTTTAAAAGGCAGCCCAGGTTGTCCTGGGACACAGCCAGGAGTAAAGGCAGAAGGGGGGGGAGCTACAGAAAAGGGGAGGTGGTGATGACCTCATGATGGGTTCATACGACCAGGCCTGGTGGCTTGCTGGCCATTGGCCAGGTGGAGGGAACAAATAAGGGTCCTGGGCAGGGGTCCTTGGGGAGGTACTTAAGAGATTGCAACTCACAGCAAGCCCTGTTTCTGCTGTAAAATTCTCAACCCATCCTCCCAGCAAGAAAGAGGAGAGAGTGATGTTGGAATAGGCACTGGAAAAGGAGGCACCAAGAAGGTGACAGCTGATGATGGGGCCAAATATAGGCCTGGGGTGGCCACACATGGGCAGGCAGTTTTTGTCCAGAGGACTAGGTGGAGTCCAGCTGGTGGATAGCAGAGGCAAGGGGAGAGGCACACTGAGGGTAGGAAAATAAGGGGTATGGGAGCAAGGAGAAAAAGGGGGGGCAGGCAGAGGGGAGTAGGTACCACGGGCTGTGGACAAAGGAACCCAGGCATGGGAGTAATGGGGGAGGTGGAAGGGATATAGAGCAAGGGGGTGGATCACTGTGTCCACACCTGGTGGGGGGAGTGGTCTGGGTAAGGTGGTACCCGGTTATGATGATGAGAAAGGGGGGGCTGGATCCAGGTGTCTGGACCTCAAGAAGAAAAATGGAAGAGGAAGAGCACATGACGAAGAACCACTAGAGGGAAGACAGGACTGTTATGTCCAAGAAGTGATATGGGACTGTCATGTCAAAATCTGTAAATTCGTATTGTTGGACATGAACTTGGGATGTAAATGAAAATAGATGATTGTGTCTTTTAATAAATACTGCCAGCGAGCATTCAAAACTGATAAAAGAGTGGCCTGAGTTATTTCTGGTTGGGGATCTAGGGACAAGGTATCCTTGGCCAGGCATCAGTCAGTTACTCATTCAGGCGAGATGCATTATTCTTCCATCCTTCATTGTTCATCCCATCAGCAAAGTAATCAAATGGGTCACTTCAGCAATCAGCTTCATGTTGCAGCATGAGAATGTGAATGCAGTGAAAAATGCCTCATTGTCATCATTGAGGTCTGGCTGTCATTTTCAGCACTCCTCAAACATAAGTTCTAATAGGCTTCAAGATATATTTCTTTTTCTTGCCTCTGTTTCACTGCATATTGCACTCTGTACATATTATGTTGTACACCTTCTGTACTACAGTATGTTAATCATTTTGTGTTGTATGTATGACTATTTGCTTCTCCAAGTTCCCTTCCCCAGAACACACCTGGAATTGAGCAATACCTTGCTCAGTATGCCTTCCTGGTAGAACTTTTTAAATAAATAAATAATTAAATAAAATCAGATGTGCTAGAGAATATCAAAAAGCCATCTAATAGCATTGAGACACAATTGGCTATGTGGTGGTGACAATAAGCCTTTGGAATGATATTTGTCATGTTTTGGTGATGAATTAATTAGTGTTGGTTTTGTCGCATTTAGTTTGACTGGCATTAAAGCACCACTAATGGCAGTGTGATGAGCTGAGGCAATAGACACATATACACTTCTGGTGAAAACAGGTCTACAATTAACTGTGAAATCACAGAAAGACTTCTATACTGCATTTAAGCATACTACTACACTAAGGGCAAGGGCAGGGAGGGATATAAGACACTGGCTCTGGCAATGAGCGATACATTTTAGTTTAAAATGATAAAACATTACTTTTGCAATGGTTTTGCATAATTCAAATACTGTATGTTACTTTACTGAAGTCAGAACACAGTCTGACACAGATAAGAATAATAAACATGACATTTGCATTTAATTTGTGAGCCATGTACATGAGATGTTCTTCACCACACTCTGTGTAGTGCTTGTGATATGCCATGGGGGGATAACATTGTGTGTGTTATGATTGTTCATATGTGCTTAACTATTCTTGGGTTGGTGGTACAACAGGTTTATTTCAGTAGGTGAAATAACACAGAGCAATACTGTTAGACAGCTGTGACATACAGTTTACTACAACATACAGTATACCATATAAACTTTCAAGCAACTTGGCCCACTCACCCACACTTTTAGCACACTGATGTCATCATTGGCATATAAATGCTAATTCTTTGCTGCCACAATTACCAACAGGAGATATTGTCTGAAGTTATGCAAATTTGCCTTATAGGTGACTTTCATTTAAATTTACTGTCCATGACCATGCCTCCCGAACCCCATTCCATGTGATAAGAAACTTATGTCAGTGTGCACTGCAGTTATTCTGCACACAGCACCACTGATGTTCTTTGTGGATTTGGGTGCAGAATACTGAATACCAAAAGGCCATGTGATATGTAGAAAAAGTAATACAAGTCAATGGACTGGTTCAATAGCATTGATTAGTTGGATATCAATGTAAGGTTAAAACTGGTACCACTCTTTCATTGAAAGACTTTCTCCTGAGTGATACTCATGGATTAATCTTGGGCCATTGTTGTTCAGTCTCTTTATTAATGATTTATCTCAAGCTGTCATAATTATAATGCACTACTATACTGTATGCAGATGGTGCTGCTACACTGTAAATGGCACTTCATTAAACAATTTATCTTCTGTCTTCAAGGACCAAGTATTCACCCCATATACATTACCACACCATTGAGTAGCTTGTGGCAACAGTCCTATCAGTGGTTGATTTACATCCTGTTCATACATAGATCTTCTGTCTATCAGTTTTGGAATGTCGGTACAAAAAAATCTGGGGCTGCCCATAATGACTGGTTTATTAGGAGCCTGAATGCGACAGGCAGTATGTGTTACTGTTAATTTTTGTGTCATTGAATAAATGTCTTTATTTTATTGAAATACTTGCTTCAAAGTGGAGCTTTATAGATTGAGGTGGAGAGTGCCTAATTCTTTTGGATGTTGATACATGTTTACTTATCATGAGCAACCCATCCCAGTGTGGTTCTTTATTGTGGTTCCTTATTGCGGACTCTCTACTAAAACAAAAGCATATACAGTATGTTTTCAAAGCTGCATCTCCATTACACTGTGAAATTCAGTTAATCAAGGCCCTGAAATACATGAAACTCTGTTGCAAGAATTTGTGTTCCTGTTAGGCAGTGCAATTTAGATGCCAAGGGCACTGAGACAAAGTTATGTCTTTTGTTATAATAACTGCATGTAAGCAAGCTTGAATCAACTTTTCATAGACATCATAGGGGCACCTATTTAGGCTTTCTGTAATGTATTTGCACATAGAGATGGGCAAAGTGGATAACATTCACTTCACAAATTAGTTTGTGAAGTTGGTGAAATTTGTGAAGTGGGAAGAGCAGACTTTGTGAAATTTTTGCAAGGAGAAGTTGCCCTTTTATAGGCAAATTGACTTAAATTCACCCAACTTCACCTAACTTCACCAAGCTTCTCCACCTTTGCAGGCAAAGTTAGTTGAAGTTAGGCAAAGAGGGAACTTCGTTATATAATTCACAAAGACATATTTTGCAACTTTGCCAGTGAAGTAAAACTTCTCAGCATCTCTACTTGCACATGTTCCTGTGACCTGTAGAGCTGTACAACAGTGCTTTCTAATTTTATAGGAAACAGTATAGTGTAGTGGTTAAGGGCACTGAGCTACAAACCTGGAGACCTGGGTTTGAATCCCATCTGCCTCCACTTGCTTACTGTGTGACCCCAAGCAAATAATTTAACTTCCTTGTGCACCCACATTGCACCTGGAAACAAGCTTCGGCTTAGTGTTCCTTTCCTGATTAAACACTTTTCCCTTTCCCTTTTACAACAGGGGAAGCAATAGGAATAGCTAACATACATTGAGGCAGAAGTTAAATTAACATGGATTTGATGATAATTAATTTCAGTAGTCAAGAAAATTGAGTATACAAAAGCTTAAAAAATGTAATAGTTAAAAAAAATGAAACCACAATTATTAACTGCATTGCCATTCTTGCGATGGTGAACGAGGAGCTCTCTGCAGTTAATGCACTCTGAACCTGTGAGTGAAATAAGTGAAGACAGAGTGGTTGGTATCAAGCTAAAGGGCACAAAGATGGGAAGAAAATAGTTTCAAATGCTTTGACGTGAGCGTGCACCTCCCCCTTCACATTCCAACCCTAACCGTGAATGTGCACACTGGCCAGATCTTGGCTTACTGGTGAACAAAGAAGGTGGAGTCAGCAGCCAGAAAACATTGCTTTTTTTACTTATGTTCATCAAAATTACAATGTAAAATCATTTGAGAGTCAAATGGAGGAGATATGGAGATGATAGGCGTATCAAGTAAGCACAGTAAGTGAACTGCAAAAAATTTAAGTCTGACAGTGCAGCTTTAATCAGCTACAAAACTGGCTTATGCAAAGTAAATTGTGTCTTATTCTGAAAAAAGGCAATGATTTTTCATAGTGGTAGAATTGCAGCAATAGGTATGGTCAGATATTTCAAGAAACTTCACATTTTTTTTAGAGATTTTCTCTGATTGCCTTTCAGTGGTACTGCAGGTAGGCAGGGAATTTCTCTAAAGATATTACAGAAATTTCATGAAATATCTGGTCACGTCAACTGCTGCAACTGCAAGAGACTGAACTGCTCTGGTCCTTTGCCTGGTGTGTTGATCGAGAGTCAACTTATCAAAAATGTTTTATCTTTTCATTGTCTAGGTTTGACTTTATATAGAGCACTAATCTATGTTTAACATGATGATACAGTTATCAACACAGCAAACTCGCATTTGGGTGTATTGTACTTGAACAAGATTAATTTGACACCAAATTCCAGGAGTCTTGCTGTGCAAAACCTTACACCGCCATTCACTGGCTATCAAATTCTTATCTACATGTCTGCCTTTGACAGCACTCTCTTTAGAATCATGGTGTTCCATAGTAGAGTTGTATGCTTTACAGTATACTTAATGCTGATGTCTTTATTCTTCATTGTTCTCTTTATACAAGTCTTTGGTGGCTTTTTCTGTGTTTTAGAGTACAATATTTTATTGGTCGTTTTGCTAGAAAGAGCCACTGTTAAATAGATCCACTGTGTTAAGAAATTTACTTTGCAAACATAAACGTGTCCAGAAGTTGAGATCAGATGATATGTTCCCTTAATGAGAACTACTTTAAGTCCAAGGTTATTTGCATATTGAGTAGCGAAATCCTGGTACTCGATTCCTATTGAAGTAAGGGAGTGTAATTCTTATGCGTTATTTAAGAATACTCTTAGACAGCACTTACTTAAGGGCCGGCCCACCAGTGCAGTGTTAGCACCACTGCTCACAACACTGATGACCTGGGTTTGGAAATGAGCCTGGACACCAAAAGGCCAGCCAGGTGGAAGAGGATCAAACATCCCACAGGATGCTTTCCTCCTCTGGGGAGGGAGAGTATCACATCCTGCTGCTCTACTGCCAGCTGGGTGACCACAGGTGGAGGTGAGTGGATACACAGTTGGAAAGCAGGACCACTGGAGTGTGCCCATGGGTTGTCTGCATCAGGACTTGCTGGCAGCCAATCCCAATGGTCACTCCTGTTGGGGGGACAAGGAGAAAATGGGAAACAGTGGATACAGTGCCAGGCAGATGAGGCACCACCAGTGACCCACTCCCATGCTGAATCCTAGCTGCAGCACTTCTAAGCAGACCTGTATGTTCACCTCCACCTTAGTTAACCAGATGACTGTGGAGCAAAAATGCCAAAGTGGCTGAAGGCAAACTCAGTCCCAGGGGGTAAGCTGGGAAAGCAGTACAGAGATGTGTCACAGGTGCATGCAGGGACCAGAAGCTGTCACAGCAGGATCTTGGTAGGGAGGGCAGCTCACTTGGGGTAGCTGAAGGGGCTGTTAGCTTGTGACCAGAGGAGAATACACAATATTTGAAAAGACAGACTTATTTAGCTTGTCAGTGTGTTCCTGCACCTTTTTATTACTGTATTTTTAACTGTGTGTATATTTTTTTCATATTTATACATTTTTTGTCACTTGGTACTGTTTCCCCAGGTCACGTATGAAATGGGCTACTTTAGTTCATCGGGGTCATCTGGTTATCAATAAAGAACTAATCCAATCTAATTCCATCTTGAGAAAAGACATGGAAAATACTTGTTTGCTCTTTTACAATGTATAATCTCTCAGTAATAATAGAAACATAGACAATAATGCCATAAAATGGACCAGCAGCCTTTCAGTCTACCCACCCTGCCTAACTGCCATATGTAGACTCTTGTGGCCATCCATGTTGCTTGTCTCTGCTCTCTACCCACTAGGTTTGGCCACATACCTGTCCTACCCTACCTTCAGCCCCTCACAGAAATAATTATATAAATGTTTTGATGCTGCACACATAAAACTACCCAAGTGATATGTGTGCTGCAAGTATTATTTAAATGTTAAATTGGAACCAGTTGCATATGCATATGACATGTGAGCAGCAGGTAAGTGTGGAAACCATGATTTTTATGTTAAATTGTGAAATACTGCATGCATGTGGCATGCATGCAAAAAACAAGTGGTCACTGATAACTGCACACATAAAAGTTAAGTGACTTGCTCAGGATCACACCATACACTAGTGGTGGTTGATGAGATTCAAATCCAGGTCTTTATGCCTCCAAGTCTCCTGGCTTACAGTTCAGTACCTTTAACTACTAAGCCATACTTTCTGCACACATATGGCTCACTTGAATACTACTTCAATACATACTGTATCTGAATACATCTGCATGCATGCATCATGTTTGTAGTCACTGTTATGCTTTTCAGTTTTCTTCTCTCCCCATCTCATTTTCACAGTTGAACTGTAGCACACATGCCAATGGAAACACATGTGGTTTTTCCCACTCCCAATACACAAACATTCCCACAAAACCACATAATTACTTCTGTCTGGCCTGAACTCCTACTGTTTTCTCTCCGTAGTTTTGAATGCTTCCATGCATACCTCTCAACTGTATCACATTACAAGGAACATTCCTCATTTTACTTCACAAAAGCTCCCTGTTCCACATTGTGAGGACTTGTTCCACATTCAAAGAAAACATTTTAAAGTGAAAATCCATAGTAAATGATGCAAAAAATATATTATTCAATAAGTAACAGACTTTCTGAACATGAATGCAACATTTTAACAGTGGGTTGAGCTTCTTAGGTAACGATTTCATTAAGTGTTCAACATTTTGCCAATTTGTTCCACATTTTGACAGGCAATGTTCCACATCTGGAGGACAAAAGGTTGAGAGGTATGCTCCACACAAACAGACTTTAAGGTGCAAACACAAAAGTAGCAATAACTCGACACACACACACACGCACGCACGCACGCACGCACGCATGCATGCATGCGCAAACACACACACACACATATATGGCCAGTTCCCCCCCCATGCACACACACTGTAATGGGTACAGCCATGCTGCTACAGAAAACCCACTAAGAATAGATATAGGTAAAAGTTTCTTACTTGAGAACCAGGGAACCAGAGGCAGGAGTCTTTAAGATACGATTTCCATGGGTCAGAGTGCTGGGCGTACCCCCTTGAAATGAATGGAATTATTTTCTGTTACTATTTTATATGTTATGATGGTGAGTTGGAGAATAATGAAGGCCACTATTCTACTAACAAGGCCCTTGTTAGTTGAGCGGTTGCCTTCATTAATCTCCAACTCTCCATCAATGATGTATAAAATAGTGATAAAAAATACCCTCATTCATTTCAATGGTGCACAACCCTGCAATCTCCTTTGCCCTTTGTCATAATGTGCCTGAGTGTGGGGATGTGGAGGTCAGCTTCACTGGGAGGGGGGCATAAGTCTGACTATAGTGAGGCTGCAATAGTCTGTGCATACCATACCGCTCAACTGTCTGTGAATGCAAGGGACAGCTCTGTAATATCTGTAACATCTCCAAAAGGTACAACTTATTTGTTTTGACTAAAAGTGATATGCAAATCAGGAAACATTCAAATGTATAAGATTTATCTGTATATACCCTGAGTAGTGCATCATATTTGGAGCACACCCAGTTACTAACCATTTATTTCCTGACTGAAGTTCTATCCCCAAAAAGAACTTTGTCCCAATTTTTCTCCCTTACTCCATTCCATTCCATTCAATACCTATCCCCTATGGGTCATGAAGCCACCCAGAGGTAAAGAAACATGAAAAACACAACAATATTTCAGTCCTTCCTCCCTCCCCAATCTCTCGGTAAAAAAAAAAATATTTATTTTTACTTATCCAGCTATATGGCCAGAACCTGCAGCCTGGCATAGTGTGCCACCAGCCCAGTTTTCAGTCCACTCCCCCTCTGTTCTTCCAGAAGCAGGATACTAGAACCAGCCATCACAGGTCCCCAATGTGGTCCGCGACCATGTCACCTCACCAACCGAACCCACCAAACATGGGTTGCTTTCTTCTTGCTTGGTTGCTGCTGTGGCTGCTGCTGCACTGCACTGATCAAGGCCTATGAAGACTACCCACACTGCTGTCACCACTGCTGCTAGGCCTAGCCTGCTGCCATGGGATCTGTGCTGTTTTTTGCAAGGTGAGCCTAGTAGAGTACGTAGGCAGCCTAGTCTTGAGTTAGCGTCTAGCTCACCCTCTGCCCCTTCATCTACCAGGTGAGATAGAGATTCAGTAAGAGTAGAATAACAAAATATGCTGCCACAACACTGCTATTGATAGTCCAGTGCTTACTGACTCCTCCAAGCTGTAGTATGCAGTCTGTTTACTCTGTGGCAGGAAAGACAGTGTCACACTTACAAGGATCATATGCTCTTTCTTGGCTGGAGTTCATCCACATGACATGTGATTGTGCCATCACTGATAGGTGGAGAGAGTGGACAACACAATACAGACACAGTTGAGTCTGGAGAGTACCAGCAGCGTGAGCATACACAGGCCAGGTGGGCACTTATTGTGCAAAAGATTCAATCCAAATTTAAAGCCATTATTGCCGCACTATAAGAACAACCTAGGCACAAATATGGGGGGGGGTACAACTGCCCCCCTCTGCCCTACCTAAATGGCACCCCTGCTTAATGGTAGAAATTCATTCTCAGATGCTAGTTGAATGTTTTCCACTGTGTTCTGAGGTACTGTATCTCCATGTTTCATGATGTGACCTGATCATCATGTGGGTTAGTGTCTCTCCATTGTTCCTCATTTTGATGCCCATGTCCCTCATTTCAGTGACAAAATGTGAGGTACATAAGCAGCATGCTTCTACAACCCTGCTTGGCACAAAGAGTGCTGAGCCTGGCCATAGTGTACATACTCAATACAGAATGACAAAGGGAAAGTAAGTGAGATGAAACAGTCATGGAGAAACATATTCATAGCACTAATTATGCATAAGGGATTTGCATGGTCCAAACAAAAAGGATAGGTTCACAGCACAAAGGTCTCTTTCCATACATCTGGAATGGAGGATGTTGACTGGCTATATCCTAGGCATTTAATGCAGTAAGCAAACAATATTTTACAAATTAATGGCGATTTAATGACAAAATCAAAAGCCATTAAACAACTTGCAAAAGGATCAGAATTCATGAGTTTACCTAATTTGTATGGGAATTAAAATAAAACTGTATTTAAATGACTCTAATTGCTAGCAGTAGTATAAGAAAAAGAAACTGATATGTATTTTTAGATGAGATTTACACCAGCTTAGCTGCTGCTGACCTGTATGCAGCATGTGAACCTGATGTGATAGTTAAATGATGTTCACACCAGCTTAATTACTGCACTCATGTCAAGCTTACAACATGTGAACCTGCTGTGATTTTTAGAAGATGTTTGCACCAACTTAACTGCTGTACACATGTCAAGCTTGCAGCATGCAAACTTGATTTGCTTTTTAGACCTGGTTTGCTTAGGACCACTTTGTGTATGCAAACTGTATGCAAACATTTCACAATTAAGCATGTGGCATGCATTCTGCATGTACACATCACACCTATATTTCTTTAAAGGCCACCTCCTCAAGCAGTCTGTTCCACTTGACCACCACTTTTCGGTGAAAACATGTTTATGGACATTCCTCCATAATATGGGAAAATGTGAAGCTACATATCAATCAGGCTTTGCTATCATGTATGTGTAAGGAACTGGCTCCAGGCAGAAGCACACATCAGAAGAGTAATCAAAAATAGAAGATATAGAATGATTGTGAGATGGGATGGAGATCCCTTATAGTAGCGATGGGCTCATAATGTTAACAATAAAATGTCCTTTGGCATGTATTCTTTGTGGGCAATGCAAACCGATGATATACAGTTGTAGCAGTTCATTCAGCAAGTTCGTCCCAATAATCTCTGTAGATACTTGGAGAAAAATATCTGGAGCTGCCAGTACTGCAGGGAGTCTTTTGAAAATACCCTTAAAGATCTCCAGAGATTAGGGAAATAATCACCATAATAACTGCTACTATTGTATATCACCATACAGAAACAACATTAGTTAGCAGAGAGGGTACTACCTAAATTTTAACAACACATTGCCCTCCACCACCCATTTAGTGCACAGACATTATCATTGGTATTTGGTCATCAGTATCAGTTTCCTATTCCAAACTGATAGTATGGCCAGAAGTAAATCTGACTGCTAAGTGACAGGCACCTACATTTACTGCTGTGAATATACCAGCATTGCCTGGGAAAATGAATCTAGTGTGCACTGCAGTTATTCTGCCCACTGCAAAGGTGATACTGTTGGTGACTGGTGTGCTGAGTGATGTATGCCAGAAAAGGTCATGTAATGATAATAGAGAAGTACAATAGTAAAAGTCATACAAATGTCAGCACATATGGGTTCCACCCCCTCAATGATAATATAGTGTCCCGTTTAATGTTATTGTGTATGGAAACCCATACTCACAATAGTGCGGTAGAATGTGGATGAATTAATAGTAGTTTATTTAGTATGGCACCCTTCTCTGGAGTCCTACGGCACCTTACTAAGCATACAGCATGACATCAAGAATAAATGCACAATAATAACTAGCATTAAGATGGCTATGCATAAAATTAACAAGAGCATCAAGTACCTGATAAGATGTCATGGGCTATTCAGTTATTTCAAAAAGCCTCCTTAAAGAGGTAAAATTGTGGGTACCTCTCAACTGATGGGGCATATTTAAGGGCATTTGGGAGGGTACTACACACTACTGGAGTGGCTACCTTGAACATGCAGTTTCCTATATATTTTAACCTGACCTGTGTAATAGTTAAGAGGTTCACATCAGTGAAATGGAGAGGGTGGGAGGACGGATGAGGAAGAAGCAGCTCTGTTAGATAGCCCAGATCCATCCTGTGTAGGGCTTTGTAGATTAGTAGCCCAACCTTGATGGTGATTCATCACTTCACAAGCAGCCATTGCAGTTCACTCATGACTGGGGTCACAAGAGTTGAGCTAGGCAGACCCATCAATAGCCAGGCCGCTGTGTCCTGTAGGACTCCTTCATTTACCCTGAGATATAGAGTGTTACAGTAGTCAAGTCTGAATGTTGCAGAGGCATGCACCAGCAGCATCACCAGGTCTTCAGGGAGAGGAGGGGGATATGGGATTTAATCTGGCTGATATTCCTCAAATGTTAAAAGTCACTCTGGGCTACAGTTGACACCTGATCCTAAAATGTCAGCCTATCATTTAGAATGACCTCCAGATCTTCCTACCCCTATGGGACTGTTTCCTCTTTCTGTATGCTTTTCTTTGGAACAGTCATAATAAAATATTTCAGTATATATAAAAAGAATGACCTCCAGATTATTCAACTTGTGACTGCCTCAAGCCTTGAGAACTGAAGCTGAAGCCCTGTAATCTCTTTAGCCATCACTACTCCCTCTTCTAGCCTGACTCAATTGCTACCATCTCAGTCTTGTCATAGCTGAGTCTCAGCTAGTTTGATGTCATCAAATCCTGGATCTCTTAGCCAGACATGTATTTAGTACTCCACTGCATCAAGTGTCCCAGATGCAAAGGGTATGTCAACGGCTGTCATCTGCATAACAATGGAAACTCAAATTGTACCATCTAATGATTTCATCCAGGGGCAGCATGTATACTTCAAACAATATGAGTACTAGGACCAACCTCTGGAACATGCCATAAGGCAGGGGCACTAGATGTAAGGAGAAATTACTCATCATTACCCTCTGCATCCTGCCCCTGGGGTATGACTTAAACCAGCTGATGGCTTTATGGAGAGACTTAAATATTCCTTAAACTTGCCGTAAAATTGCCCATGGTCTACAGTATCAAACACTGATGGAACATTGAGGAGGATGAGAATAACCCATTCCCTCTGTTCCTCGCCCTGAATAGGTCATAATGCAAAGTACCAAAAGCAAAGCAGCTCTGAATTGATAACTGTGCTGGTGCACAGGGAAATTAAGTTTATATCTTTAACAGCAAACCTTGCACTCAGGACTATGTGTGGATTCTCACCAAGACAACCTACTAGGTATCGAAATATATAATTTTATTTATGCCTATGGCATCACAATTAGAAAACGGATACAGTGGACATGACACTAAACAACTTGATGTAAAGCACTGGGTACTGGCAAGAAGCATTGAGTTTTTTTAGTGTCATGCCACTGTATCAGTTTTTTAATTCGGTGTCAGTGATCACTGTACAGTGCACGGTTCAATACAAGAACAGCTAGAGAATCAAACCACACAAGGGTGAGGTCATGGGCTTCAGGAGGACAGATTTTATAAAGATTGTTGAAGGCCTCAGGGATGGCCTGGCAGGGAGATGGCCTGGGTGGGGTGAAGGAACAGTGGGTGAATCTAAAAGGGAGCATAGTAAAGGCAACAAACCTCTGTATCAAACAAATGAGCAAAAGCAAGAGGAAACATTTTTACCACTGTAGCCTGTTATACTGACATAATGTAAACCTCTGTAACCTGTTACCATGTCACATTGTCCTACCATGTATTATACCTCACCTGACATGGAACCTTTGTAAAAGAGCCTTGGCTCAAAGGTACTTGTAATCCTAGATTAAATAAATAAATAAATAAATAAATAATAAATAAAAATAAACTGCTGTGGGTCTCAAAAGAGGTGGCTGAAAAAATAAAGGCTAAAAGGTAAGCAATCAGAAGGTATAAGGAGATGCAGAGGGAGGAAGATAGGGAGGTATATCAGAGAAACAGAGGCAGGCAGGGAAAGCAATAAGGACAGCAAAGGAACAAACTGAAGAAAGAATAGCCCAGGAGGTAATGGAAGGGGACACAGCATTTTTTAGGTATGTAAGTGAAAAAGGGGAAGACCAGGAGTGGGAATGGAAGGTTAAAAAGGGAAGGGTACTTTTGCAAAGGGGAACAGGAAAAGCAGGACGTCCCGAATAAATGCTTTTGTTCAGTGTTCACAGAAGTTTTATTTTTTTTTTTATTTTATATAGCATTTTGGTAACTGGGTAAGCCCGCTGAGACTAGAGGTCCTTTTTCGGGGCAACCTGTAGTTAGTTGTAGAGTTGTTGTAGGCGGTGAAGAGGATGGGGCACACAAACGTGAAAGAAGCTTTGGAGGGAGGGAGGGATGGAGGTGGACAGTAGTCTTTTCTGAAAGAGAGAGTCCTGGAGGGATTCACTAATCTGAAGATGGTCAAAGCAATGGGCCCAGATGGGGTGCATCCAAGAATATTGTGTGAGCTCAGGGACATACTGACTGCACCTCTGACACTCCTATTGAACAGCTCACTAGAAACAGGAGTGGTTCTGGAAGACTACAGGAGAGTTGGTGTAGTCTTACTACACAAAAGTGGTAGTAGGGAGGAGGCTGGCAATTATAGGCCAGTCAGCCTGACATCAGTGGCGGGGAAATTAATGGAATCATTGCTGAAGAAAAGGATTGTGGAATATCTTGAATCCAGTGAGTTACAAGACCTGAGGCAGCATGAATTCACAGAATGGAGGTCACGTCAAATGAATCTGATAGATTTCTTTGACTGGGTGACAATGGATTTAGATCTAGGTGGCTGTGGCCGACATTGTTTTCATTAAGGCTTTCAACACCATTTCACATAGGAGACTTGTGTGAGTGGGTAGCTTATTAGTGGGTCCAAAGGTGGTAAACTGGATAAAAAATTGGTCTGGGATTGGTGACAAAGGGTGGTAGTAAATGGAGTTCACTCTGAGGAAGGGAGAGTGACCGGAAGGGAGCCTCGGGTATCAGTACTGGGACTGTTCCTCTTTAATGTCTTTATAAGTGGCCTTGCAG
Source organism: Neoceratodus forsteri (assembly GCA_016271365.2). NCBI lineage: Eukaryota > Metazoa > Chordata > Ceratodontiformes > Ceratodontidae > Neoceratodus > Neoceratodus forsteri. Next base: position 845,096,591 of record CM028135.1, on the reverse strand, counting down.
AGGATGCAGAGAAGCTGGAAGGGAAGATCTGCTTCTTTTCGGATGACATGAAAATCTGCAATAGGGTGGACATTCCCATGGGGGGGGTAGAAAGGATGAGCAGAGACCTGAAGAAACTAGTGGAGTGATGAAGAGTATGACAGCTGCGTTTCAATGCAAACAAGTACAAAATAATGCACTTGGGGCACAGAAATCAAGGGGCAGAGAACAAAATGGTGGAGTGGTACTGAGTACTACCAAGGAGGAAAGAGCCCTGGGGATAATCATATTGGATGACATAAAAATGAATAAGCAGTGTGACAAGGCAGTTGGGAGAACTACTGGGATGCTGGGGTACATAGGGATGAGTATCACCAGTAGAAAGAGGTCATGGTGTTGCCTCTAATGGATCACTGGTAAGACCCCAACTAGAGTACTGTGTCCAGTTCTGGAGACCACATTTCTGAAGGAACATAGACAGAGTGGAGGATATCCAGAGGAGGGTAACTAAAATGGTGCAGGGTCTGCATCAAAAGTCCTATGAGGAGAGACTAAAGGACCTCAATATGTACATGCTAGAAGAGATGTGGGAGAGGAAGGATATGATAGAGACCTTTAAATACCTCATGGAGTCAAAAAGGTACAGGAAATAAGTATTTTTCAGAAGAAAACGTGCTTAAGAACAAGGGGACATGCTATGAAGCTGAAGGGGGCTAGAATCAGAACAGATGTGAGGATGTACTTCTTCACAGAAAGTGGGTGGTGAATCCCTGGAACAGACTCCCAGTGGAGGTGGTGAGGGGAAAATCATTGATGAGGTTCAAGAATGCATGGGATAGGCCCAAGGGAATCATAGTGGAAAAGAAGGGAGGTGGGGAGAAAGAGCAATAGATCAAGTATGATCTGTGGTAATAATATAGATAGGGAAAATAGGCAGGCCGTGGGCCAAGAAGTCCTTATCTGCTATCAGATTCTATGTTACTATGTTTCTTATTGTGATGCCATTAGCCTAAATAAAATGTTATCTTTGATACCTATTCATTTGTCCTGATAAGAATCTACATGAGGCACTTAGTGCAAGGTTTGCTGTTAAAGAATAGGTCATAATCCACCTTGACCAATGCAGTTTCAAAGCTGTGTGTAGACTGAAAACTAGACTGGAGAGGTTCAAAGATGTCAAAGGCTGTAAGGTGAGCCTAAGGCTGTAAGACCACAATTTTCTCAATAACCTTACCGAAAAAGGACTGGGTAGAGTTAGGCTATAATTTGACAGGTTGCCAAAGTCCAATGATGTCTTCTTCAGAAGGGGCCTTACCAATGTATTTTTGAATGCACTTGGAAAGATCATCTTTGATAAGGAGAATGAAAGAATCCTATCAAACAGTAGATACAGATGCCCCCACACAAGTCACCAGTAATCATGTTTGACCTGGGTGAAGTTCACAAAAAATGAATTGCAGCTCCAAGGTTACCCCACAAACATTTCTGGGTGCTTCTGTAATGTGTAGACTCTACCTGGCCACAGCCTGCTTTGGGAGATCCTGGCACAAATTGGGTACTCTCTGTCCAAGAAGGATGAAAAAAACTCCTCACACTTAGCCAATGATATGGCTCTAACAAATTCTAGACAGGTTGGATGAAGCAGCCTGTCTACAGTCTAGAAAATTCTCTCACCCCTGTCTCACAATCTGCCAACACATCCAATATGTCCTGTACCCCTGAAGTCCCTCAGGCTCCAGTTCTTTTAATTGGAAGTGTCAAACCATCTCCACAGGAGATGGACTGTAAGGGGGGGGGGGCAACCAAGGTGAACTTAACCATGCAATGATTGGATCAACTGGCCAGATCAAGCTTGTGGTTGCTCATCTCAAGCCCCTGGGAAAAAAAATGGTCCAAGACATAACCATGATGATGAATCGTAGAAGCAACCATTTGTGCGAGGCCCAGTGACTCCATAATCTGGAGGAAATCTTGATCAAAACATGAGACTTCATCATCAAACAAAGCAGATAAGTCACCCAGAATTATCCATCTAGGTGACTTCATTACATTGTCTGTAACAAAGTCTGCTATTTCCTGAAGGAATTCCCCATTTCCAGAAAATGCTGCATGAGGAGAAATACTACTACCTACACCGAATCCTTACCCCACATGGCAATGCATTCAAATGATGAGGTTTTACCACTTTGTGCATGGTGAAGTTCAAATAACACAGATGGTCACCCCCACCCCACAATCCCTCCTCAGTCAGTGAACCACAGAGAAACATGCTGGAATTGCTACCTCAAAATTAGACTAATATCATCTCCCAGCCAGATCTTTCTGATTCCAACCAGATCCACTGAGGAACCAGAAACAGAGTCCGCCATAATAGCAGTCTTGTTACTCATCAATCTGGTATTGCAAAAAACTGCCTGATGGGAAAGGATAGGGGCAGCTAATCCTTCAGCTTTCTGCCCACTCAGTCTGGTGGAAACCCTGGGTATGGGAACCAAACACATCTGGCCTCTATCTATGTTCCATTTCTCCTAGGGTATCTTCTGGTTATCGCCATCCTAATGAATCCCATCCCCCCTCCATAAATTCTCCCTAAACAACACAACTGGTTTCTATGTCACCTCTCAATTCCCACCTCCCTGCATTGAAGATCAGAAGGCAATGAGAGGGGGGGGGGGTCATGGAAAGGAGTAGCTAAGTCTAGGGACCACTGTCCAACTCAATGTTATTGTACAAGGTTTTCCATGCACAGCAACATTTTTGTTGTGTATCAATTTACATAAACAACAACATATCCAACATTTAAATTTACCTTGTACCAAATGTCTTGGTTTGCACTACTCCCACCAGTTGCTTTCTTGCACACAGCTGTATAATCACAGAAGCAAAGTCTGAGAGAAAGACAATTACATCACAAATGCCACCCCCCCAAAAAAAAATCAGTACAGACATGGCCGTGGTGGTATTTTCCCAAAGAACAAACTGAGTGGCAGCAATTCATCTTAAAGCAGAAGAATAAACTAATCAGAAAACCACATCTGTCATGTGTTTAATGATGTCTTAGTTTTTAGAGGTTGAAGTATACCAAGATGTAGTGACAATATCTATTCAGGAACTATACCGCTTCTTGGCAAATTTTATCTTTCATAAAAGTGAACAGATGACTAAAAGTACAAGCCAAGTACCCTGGGAGGCTTCTTAGGCATTATGTGGTTGGTATTGGTTTAAAAAATACCTTCACTTGACATAACATGGCTCCAATTCTCTATTTACCCAGACTCAAGAGACGTGAGACAAACAGGAATATTTAAAAACTTGGAAATGGTAACAAGCTATATAAATTAGATACCTGACAGATTCAGAAATAGATTTACTGTACCACACTGGAGGTGTGGTCTATAAAGCTATTATTAAATTTGGTCATTTTTCAGCACTGGGTTGTATTTTTTGCCAAAATTGGCTGCGCAATATGCACTTTAAAGGTGTGATTCATACTCATGACAGACTCTCAGGGCAGATATCTCCAGTGCATGGAAAGGCCTGAAGTGGAGAAAATCCTAAAATTATCAAGCCTGTTCACCCTCAAATGAATGAGAATACAGCAAACCCAGACCAGGGACAGATATACCAGGCAGTGATCCCCAATAATGTAAATGATGATGATACTTTTTACCTGGAACTAAACCTTACTCCTAGGTCAAAGGTATCCCAGCACCATACTGTATTGCCTGCTACATGACATGGATCAGCAGCCCTTAGTCAGATTGCTCTCATCTTTTGAGGCCTGGGATGGAACAGTTGTACCCACTCCTAGTACAGCAAACCTTTCCAAAATGAGATCTCCACCAGCTCTGCTCTCCTGTAGCACAGTTCTGCCTTGATAGGCCCTACTCATGGTTTGTCTCAGTTTGTGCCTGGAGCTGTCACTGCAGATACTCTGCAATACAGAGGACACAAAAAAGGTGCAGAAACCTGATTCCCCTCTTTTCCCCAAAAGCCTGCTGGAGTCCCATTCATTAGGAGGTTTCTGAGCATGGGGGTGGGCTCATCCAAGTAGGCCCATTAGAGTACTATAGGTCTCCAGAGTTTGTATCCTTAGCTGTTTGTTAGCTAATAAAGGTATTATAATTACTGGACAGTGCTTTTTCCTATAGGGAAAGCTGGTTATAATTTGCTGGCAAACACGCACCGGGTTTCACTGCCTCTGCGCCAGACGCACGAGCTGTTTCACTTTTTCCCCACATCCTTTGCTAGACCTTGCTAGACCTGATGGATGCCTCAAACGCCACTTGTGTGGGTAAGTAAACCGCCTCAAGAAGTAAAAAAAAACAAGAAATGAGTGAGGTCCACTCTGCAAGGTTTAAACTATAATATTTAAAATATTGGCAGACTGCGCTGATTCCTGACCGGTGGCGGCTGCCTCTCAACACCAATATCTTGTTTTTATTTTTATTTTATATAATTGTTGTGGCAAAAGTGCTGGCCAGCAATTATATAAAATAAAATATGAGTTAATGTGTAAAATGCGATTTTACATATGCCATCAGTGTGGGAGGCTTTTTATAAACCCCTCAGGCTTCGTCTTGGGGTTTATGTAGCATCCCACACCTCAAGCGTGTGTAAAATCTCATTATACACACCACCCCATCAATTATTCTCTATATAATAACTAGGTCATGTTTTTCCCATAGGAAAAGCCGGTCATAATTTGCTGTTATAACTAGCTGGTTGTAACGGCAAACATAAACCACTTTCCCTATGAGAAAAGCACGAACCACACAATGGCTCACGCTACACTGCCTTTGAAAGCACTTTACAGAAAAAAGCATCACATACCTCTTCATGTCAGGCACCATTTAAAGAAGGAGCAGTCTGCTGAAAATTGCAAGGCATACCCCTGTCTTTCTGTCTCCTCCTCCTCCTCCCTCTGCAGGTCATAAGAGCAGGATCACCAAGTAAACCAAAGACACCATAAGCAGGCCTTTTATTTTTCAGAAGCTTCATGGTTAACAGTTCTGCAGTTGCTTCCTGGTTATATCATTTGTAGTTGCAGTTTCTTTATTGCCTAAATTGAAAAGTGTTTATATCTCCTTTTGATCTTACCTGGTGATAGTTCTCAAAGTAAATAACAAAGAAAAAGAGCCAAAAGTTCCAATCACTGTACCAACTAGCTACCACACATTTTTTGTGTAATTGCTGTGGTGAAAAAATGTGACCCTAGCAATTACTGCATATAAAATAAAACATGGAGTGGTGTGTAGGGCTGCAAGTTCAGTTCGACCTTAAGACAAAAAAGGTCGAGCCCCAGTTGTTCAAAGAGTCAAGAAAACCCTCAAATTCTTTGTTATTTTTGCAAACTTTGGTTTGCTCCTTAATTTCTTAGTGGTCCCTCCCTTGCCTATAGCCAATGGCCAAGCCATCTCCAGTCTGATACAATTAAATTCCCTTTTGTCTAGTGGCCTCTCTCCCTCTGTGATCATCAGCCCAATGAACAAATTAAAATATTCAATTAAATCCCCCGGTGTCTAGCGTCCCCCCACTGTCAATAGCTGATCACCATCCAATTGTATTAAATTCCCTGGTGTCTAATGATCCCCCTCCCCCACTGATCACCAGCCTGATGAACAATTACATTCCATGTTGTATAGAGGTCCTCCCAACCCCCAACCTTGGCAGGTGGTGCCCCCAGCCTGCTCCCCACCCTGACCCGAATGTGGGAGAAAACCACAACCATTCCTCTCCACCACACTGGCTGCCTGGCTGAGCTGTCAGTGAATGAGTGTATATTTGCACAAGCACAAGCTCTTCATTGCAGCTCACTCCATTCATTGAACTCTTTGAGCTCTGTTTGGAGTGCTGACAAGGGTTGTTCTGGTTGCCAATGGGGTGGCAGGATGGGGAGGGAAGGACATGGTGGACCTACAGAGGGTCCACAACATCATTCCATCCACCCCCCCTGCTGGTGACTGGAAATGCTCTGCTCTTGTATGCATCCCGACAGAGCTCAAAGAGCTCAATGGATCCAGGGTTAGCAGGTGGTCTGTCAGTGAATGAGCACATGCTTGTGTTCACACTCATTCACTGACAGCTCAGTTGGGTGGCCAGTGTGGTGGAGAGGGAGAGCTGTGCTGGGAGAGTGAGGTGGGGGGCACTACATGCTGGGGGAGACCAATAGACACTAGGGGATGTAATTATTCATCAGTCTGACAATCAGCGGAGGGAGGACCACTAGACACCAGGGAATTTAATACAGTGGGCTAGTGATTGACTAGTGGCTGGGGGAAGGGATCACTAGACACCAGGGAATTTATTTAATTGGAGTTGTTCATCAAGTTGGTGATCGGTGGGGGTGGGAGGCACTAGGCACTGGAAAATTTAATTGTTTATCGGGTTGGTGAGAGAGGTGGGGCTAGTAGACATCAGCGAATTTAATACAACGGACTGGTAATTGGTTATTGGTGGGGGAGGAGTGAGCAATTGTGTGCCCTGAAAAAGGTAGAACCTGGTTCTACCAGTTCTACCTGTTAGGACCAGGTAGAACTTGGTAGAACTTTTTGGGGTTCAAATCTCAAAGTTTGCAAGGTAGAACATTTAGAGGTTTGCTCAGCCCTAGTGGCGTGGAAACTCAAATGTTATACACTCCCTAGGTGTAGGATGCTTAGATAAACAGCAAGGGCTTTGCCCTCGGGGTTATATACTGTAGCATCCAACACCTTGGGTGTGTGTCAAATTCTCATTACACACACCACCCCATGTATATTTCTGTATTTCTTTACCTAGCAAAAAGATTCTCTTTTTGTTTCTCTCCTGGTTTTGTGTGGGCTAACACAGCACAAATCAGTAATAGAAATGGTTAGATAAACACCACTGAGACTAATATTCTTTATCCTTGACAGGTTTATTGCAACAATACATGACCAGGGCAACATTTTATGGTGAATGTCACCACCTCACCAGCCCCACTGTGTTTAATACCTTAATTTAGTTTATGTACTGTATATTCTGTTTCTGCAAACAATTACATTTCTTTCTTGGATCATCTGGACCTCTCTGAAATAATTACACTTTATCCTTAAAGACCCATCTGTTTTATCTTGCCTTTGGGGTTTTTATAATACTGTTTATATTGTTTTAAGATATAGAGGTGCGAAATCTGGATAGCACTGTGATTAATTGTTTCATCTTTTTAGAATGTTTTATTGTTATATTTTGTACAGCGCTTTGATATTTTTTGAATTGCACTACAGAAATAAAGATATTATTATTATTATTCAACCAGATAGCTGCATCCCTCTTAAATGTCTTGCAAATGGGCTTCACTGAAGTTCTAGTTGCCATTTACATGCTGCTTGTGATAGTGGTGCCATTGCTGACATCCTTCAACAACATCTCAACACTGGTTCCATCCTCTTCCTCATCATCCCCATCCTGACCCTCAAGAGCAGCAGGTCTAGAAAGACCAATTTGAGCAACCATTTAATGATGTTGCCACTTCAAAAGATGTTTGGTCTTCAAGTGGCTACACTGTCCGGTGGTACCAATATGTGAACTGGGCAGGTGGTGGCATATTGGAGCCTTGCACATATGGCATATTACCATGATGTTATTATTTTGGTTAGTGGCAAAGAAAAATTCAGAAACTAAAAATGTTTGGAATGAGGGGCACTGCTTACTGCTTAACCTTGTATGTCCAAGAGGAGCACTAGACTTGTGTTTCCACTCGTACTCCCTGTACCTGCATGTGCAGCTGCATCTGCTCCTTCTTCACCTCCTTACCGACATCTTGTTTCTTTCACCTTGACCAACCCCTCACTGTCACTATTCCTTACTTTTACTGTAGATCCAGATTGACATGTTGGTGCAGCACCTTCTTCTCATCATCATTTTCTTTCCTCCTCCAACTTAATTGCCCTTGCTCTGGGTGGAAAAATTACCCTTTTGTATTTCAGACTACTTGCATGATACTCTGTTTCACAGTCTACATGAAACATTGGATTAACATCACAGTGGTTTGTGCTACACTGCCTTTGAAAACACTTTACAGAAAAAAGCGTCACATATCTCTTCATGAAGTGTACTCCATCTCTACTCATCTGCTTTGTCATCTGATGCTGCATGGCAATTATCACTATATAATTACTGGTGAGCAATTTTTTTTCTAAGGTCTGACTCAGCTGACATTTGCTATAATAACCCACCTGTTATTACGGCATTCACACACTCAGCTTGAGCACTACCTCATTGGCTATCATGCTGTGTGTGGGCAGGCTGAAGAGTTCTGTAAACATGGTGGCTCCATCTATCCTTTAGAGAGGAGCTGCCAGAACAATACTCATCTCTCTGTCCATTTCATTATTATTTTTTTTAGTTAAAAAAGCTTCTAGTTTGAAAAAAGTTTTTAGTTCAAAAAAAGCTGTATCTGGTTGATCCTGCTATTCATCAGTTTCCTGCCTTAGTCAGTGGAACCAGAAATGGGGCTGTGGATAGCAGCCTACAGTGCTGGTTAAGCAAGATTGCAAAGCTCCAAGCAGTAAGTTAAAAAACAAAACAAAAAATAAAATAACAAGGCAGAACAAAATGCCCATATTGGAGAAGGGGGGAGGCAGAGTGAGAGAGACTGTGTGTGCATGTGTGTGTGTGTGTGTGTGTGTGTGTGGTCACAGAAGTAGGCTGAAAAAAATGATCACCCACAAATATTAAACAATGATGCATGCGGGTGGCATTATGGTGGGATAATGGCTGGCCTCCCAGGTGGGTTGAAGCACGAGGTGAAGCCGAAAAAGCCCACCACCCAAGAAGGGCCATTATCCCACCACAATGATGACCCCTCAGAGTGCCTTATTGTAATTATGAAATGGGTTCCGATACTATTAATAAATTTAAAAAAATATAAATCCTTTTCTGTTTTTTACATCACAAAATGATAACATTTTAACAAGTAGTGGAAAACTGGGAAAGTAGTGCCTGGTTGCTCGCTGTCCCCGAATATCGCTCGCTGCCGGTGATTTCCCGCTTCAGGTTTCCTGGTCCCTGTCCTATGCTCTGGTCTGTGCCACTACTGTTGGAGAAACAAAAAAGTGAGATTTCTAACTGGCACCTAGCATTTCACTCCTTTTTTTATTTATTTTTTGATGTTTGTTACTTGGGACACATGATAATTGGCAGCCGTTGTTGGTGCTACATGTGTGAGACAGATTCAGCCATGTAATGTAAGTAGTGAAACACAGATTTAAAAAAAATGAGATGAACCTGTTTTTAAAATGTGACAATGGGGACACAGGAGCTGTGTATACAGGGCAGATCTGTTCAGAGTGGGAACAGAGGAGATGACAGTTCCTGCTAGGACCTAGGTGGTGTGTGGGGGCAAGCTGTGGGCAGTTGTGCATAGGGCTTCTTCTAAGGTGCAGAGGCTGTTCTTACAGAAGCTAATTTCACCCAGGATGTCATGCCAGGATATCGGCTGGCTGAATGTAGCTCTCAACCAATCAGGAGCCAAGATTCAACAGACCGGTTTCATAATAAAAAATAAAGGATCAGTAAGTGTGCATATAAGAATTTAATGCACACCCTCAGTGTGGGATGTTTTTATGAACCACACAGGCTTCACTCTTGGGGTTTATGTAGCATCCCACACCTCAGGTGTGCATTACATTTTCTTATAAAATGGGTCTAAAAATCAAATAACCTTAATTGGTTAAAACCAGTGGAGGTGACCGTTCAATATTAGATCATATTGCATAGTCATTCTGGTCCTAACCCACATCACACAATGTGCAAATCGGTCCTCCTACAACCAGAACTATCTTCCATTAGTTCCCTACAACTAGAATTGATCTTCTATCACAAACATGGCTGCTACCTTTACACTGGTAAAATCCTTCAAATGGGCCCTAAAAATAAAACTATCTTAAATTAACAATAAAACAGATTAATTAAATGTTGTTTCTGATCATCATACACTACTTGCACACATACACAAATTAGAAACATTAAATATTGTTCATAGTTTTCATTACAACCATTTCTTTGCTGACAATGAACAATCCTCCTTCTGTCTTTAACTGCTCATCAGAGATATCTTCTGCTTTCTCTAACAGTGAGATAATTGAGCCTGTGGTGCTACAAGAGGCTTTGTTGTGTGAGTGTACAGTATGTTAGGAAAGAAACATTCTGCCAGTGGAATGGAGCAGAATTTTGAATCCTGTATTCCATGGTTAACATTCCATGGTAAACATTCCATGTCTTGAATGCGAGAAACAGAGAAAAAAAACAGAATGAAGAAAGTAGGCAAGAATACTTCATAAACAAAGAGAAAAGGTGGGAAAACAAAGTTACATAGACACACACACACACACACACACACACACACACACACACACACGCACCAATAAAAAGGCAACCTGGCAGGTTTAAAGTTTTAAACACATTTCCATTAAGAAACATTACTTGAATTGACTTAAAATGCAAGGTAGCATTTTTGTTCTTATAAAAATGTGTGGCACACACACTTTTCTTATTTTATGTTTTTAACTAACCCCAGTTACCAGAATAGGGACTAAGTTTTGTATTCAGAGTTATCATGGAAGCATATTTCAAAGAAAGGTCCATTTTTTCTTTTTAAAATGCTTTCTTCTTATTTTCATTCATTTTAAGTCTTATATTTAGTTGCCATTTTATAAGAACATTAAGACACTTCAGGGTTGTGCTGTTATGGTGAAATAATCACATTTCTCAGGTGGATTTAATGGCACTCGGTTGTGCCTCATGCCTAACAATGCAGCTGAGACATGCAATTATTTCACCATAATGTACACCCTGTCATGTCTTATTGCTTTCATATCACACACTCCTCCATCCTTTATTATCTATGTAGAACACACACTACAACCTTCTTGTGTTACTCTTCCACTTCCATTATCTCCTTATAACAGGGTGCTACCTGTTATTAGTATACAAACCCTGGAATGAAGAATAAAGAGTCACATGTGCCCGTTTTGTCCCCCTTGTGTTATTTCTCTCACCCTTTTCTATCCTCTCATTTTGCATCTTTTTCTTTTCTTGTTTCTTTGTCAGGGTGGCCAACCTGACAAAACCCTAAACTTTTCTTTGCTTTCTTCTTTTCAAAAAGACCCTCTTGCTGTGCACATTGGGCTAGAAACTATCTCCCATCTTGGAGATATGTAACATGCTCATGGCAAGCTAGAATTTAAAAAAGCCCAGAATAAGGGGTTGATAAATGGCACATGTCGTGCTGAAAATATAGTCCTGTAGTGTCCCCAATTTTTAAAAGAATTAAAACAGTGTTGTGACAACCCCAGAGAGGTTGTAACTAACTTCCTAGCACTTACTACCATGTCTTGTACTCAAGCTTTCCTCCTTTGTGTATTGTTTTATCATGTATCCCCCGATTGCACTGTATTCCTGTATGTATAGACTGACATTTACTATATGTTACTGTCTCTGTACTATACTATGCTTTAATTTTTTGTATCATTTAAACATGTTGCAACTTCCCATTCCCCCTCCCTAGGACGTGCCGTGAGATGAGCATTAAGTTGCTCAGTGTACCCTTCCTGGTGAAACATTTCAATAAATAAATAAATAAATAAACTGGGGCTGCCTGTAAAATAAAGCATATTTGGGCAAAAAGGGCTAAATAAAAGCCCCTGCATGATAAGGCATGAGATAATGAAACTCCCTTATTATGTAATGTCATGACCAATGGGAACTCCCTACATAAAGTGATGTTATCCCTAGGGCTATAAATAGGGCTCACCACTAGGGGAAGAGTAGAGTCAAGGCACTTGGTGTGCTGACTGAGCATGAGAAGGACCTATTTGTGTGCTGATCAATTCACACAGTTCTTTGTATCAGTGTAAGAGGTTTGTTACACCGAATTGGCTGGAGTTAAGCCACAGGCTCTGCGAGGGATGCAGAGACCTGGGTTTTTCTTTTGGTTATTGAACTAACAACATTTTTTTCCTTTCTATAAATATTTTGGACTTTTAATAAAATGATAGATGCCTTCCAGCTTCTTTTATGCACTTGAGCTCTGTCTGCTGTGTCAAGTTTGTATCCCACCATGCTCACACTCCTCCTGAGAATCCTCCTCAGTGTCCTGCTATGAATTCTCCACCTGTACTACCTCTTACTGTCGTCTTCCTCTCTCATTAACATTTCCTGCTGAGATTCTTCCTCCTCTGTCTTCTGTCCTTGACTGACTCACCAAGGTATTCTGCTGTTATCATTGATGCTACATCAGCAGCACATTTTAACACAACGGATCTCAGCACTGCTGTTTGTCCCACCAAATGATCCATGTCTTAACTTTTCATGACACAACTTGTACTACTGGTGGTGGAGGTAACATTTCCATTTGCAGCAATTTGTGACTATACATTACCACACCTGCTACATCCATGACCTGAACTACAGTTCTGCATTATGTAAGGAATAAGACACATTAAGGTGGGCTTTATAGGCTAACAAGAGAATGCCCCAGTTGTATAATGAGGCATGAGGCACTTGCGCTAAGTTCATTTAGCAACTAGGAAGTGCCCTTATCAGCCCAGTCACAAACCACACCTGCTACATCCATGACCTGAACTACAGTTCTGCATTATGTAAGGAATAAGACACATTAAGGTGGACTATTTTGTCTTGTTGTACTTTATAAATCAATTTTGTTTTATTTTGTATTAATGAAATCATGGCCTCTATGCTGTGTGATTGTGTGCCTGACACCAGCTTTATCAGGAGAGAGCGTCTCCCTCAGCAGTCGCTATAGTGTGCAGTTTTTTATGTGTTTTTCTTTTTGTGCTCTGGTACAAGCCAAACAGCCATTTAATATTGCTGTTCTCTGTTCTTTTTTCCAAATGTAGTTTACTTAATTGTACTTCAGCTAGACTAACTGCAATCAGTTCGGGTTTCCATTATATACTGTACATCAAGTTAAAAAAACTAACATGGATTCTAAAACTGTGTAGTACAATGCCAGACCCGTATTACATACTGTACAATTCAAACACTAGTGTGGCACATTCACTTAAGTGTTTCAGTCATATCTGGTTACTGAGAAGCTCTTCTTGTTTCCAAAGAGTAAGTATACTGATTTTTGTGTATATGAGAGCTATATATAAGAATTTCTTCAGCCTTCTAACGTCCCTCATTTTTTCAGCTCTCTCACCATTACCATTTGTGGTTCCAATTTCACTGATTTGAACATGGCCAGGGACATAATTTCTTCAATGTCCTGCCAGTATTGTTGCAACTTTGGACATGAAAACATAATGGGCATAAGCCAGCATGTGTTGATGAGAATTTGGATAATCTCTTTGGGATGTAGTATGCCTGTTGTATAGAAAGGAACTGGATTATTTTAAATTTGCACTGGACTGGGATTTTCCACCCATCATTTAATATATAATCCCAGTCTTCCTGTAATATCTCCAGTTCCAGGATAGACTGCCACTTCTCTAGAACTGACCCATTTGTTTGGAATTCTAGTCAAAATATGTTTATAAAACTTTGAATATAGCCCCTTAGTGTATTGTGCGTTGTATAGTATTATCGCTATTTCTGAGGGCTCTTGCAGTTGGTGTCTTGGGCCTAATATTGATGTAAGAAAGTGCCTGATCTGGACATACTTGAATGCATGATGTTCTGGCAGGCCAAATGTTGCAGCTAGGTCAGACAAGCTCTAGCCAGAGCTGATAGGGCTGTGAAGAGCTACAAAATGACCAAAGTTATTTTCTTGTTGGTGCCATATGGTGCTGCTCAGTCTAAATTATCAAAAACTGGCATGCTGCTAATTCAATCCTCTTGAATTTATTTAGTCAGGGTACATGCTGCTGTGTGTGTGTATATGTGTGCACATGTGCATGAGTGTGTGAGCATGCAGCCTATCATGCCCATAGGAATGAGATAGCTAACAAACTGCACTGGGTGTAATCTGACACTGTAGACTGTCTGACTGTTTCATAGCTTCAATAAATTCCAGTGCAACAGATACTGAGTTAACCCCTAGGATGCTGAAAGAAAGAGAATAAATCTACTAGACTGAGCTGGACAGATGATAGAAACAGCAGTTTAAAAAGTTTTGTTTTTGCTAATATCCTGAGAAATTTGGGGGTGCAATATAGTAGCATCCCCCTCCCTTCAGATGCCTTTAACGTGGAGCAGTAAATAACAAAAATCAGAGGGGAGAGCACTGTTTTATAGCTGTGGAGGAATACTTCCAAATGTCCAAAAAGGGAGTTCCCTGATCAGCCATTTTTAGAGCTATAATCTGATCCTAATAGGGCTGTAGGCTCCACCCACAGCCCTAACAATGACCTAGTTGCTTATATTCATATACATCTCCATGGAGGGTTATTCCTATCTTCTCACAGTACTTAAACCTTGATCAGCTAGAAAGTCTGGATATAGATGGTTGCCCCATGTAGAAGTCATATTGGTATGCTGTGAGTGTGTTCCCATATGGACCTTGTGCCAGATTTTTAGTAATTGTGTTTATATAGGGTTGCCTTTAGCCACCTTACAGTTCTATCCAGTAGAACAGTACAATAAATTAGTTACTAACTGTGCAAGCAACAATAACTGATGGGGTGGGCAGTACTGGGCTATATTGGATCACCCCAGAGGTATAATGAGGCCAGACACCACTGGCCTTTTAGCCCTTGGAAGGTCTACTATAGCTTATACTGCCGACCAAGGAGAGTATTATTGTGCTCAGAAAATGTGTTATTTGTGACATTTTTATGAAATAATTTAAAATTGTCACAAATTTACTTAAAAAGGTGTATCAATTACTTGAAATGTATTTTGCTGTAAAGTAGTCCCTCTGCTGGTCAAGCTGCCAGTAGAAGGAGATCTTGTTTTGAATACTGCTTGGTTGACTGCATTCTTTATGACCCCAACCCACTACCAGGTGGACTACTATTTTTTTTCTTGTGACCCCGACCATCACTATGGCTTAGAACTTGGGGGATTTCAGGCTACCCTAAGTAGTTCAGAAATTTTCTCTGTTTTGGCTAGATGACAGCTCGAGAGCCAATGTCAAGGTCAGCAGTAGAGATACAGTGAATTTAAATTCTGATTGAGAAGTGCCCACAATGTGGGCACTTCGTGTTAGCACTTCACTACTCGGCGTGCCCCACAGGAAAGGGTCACTTCATCTTGTGATTATTACTTTGCATTTTCATTCCGTCTTAATGCAAAGTAAGGCAGAATGACAACAATATTGGCAGCACCCCACACACACAGTTATCAGAATTAATGTGCATCCCCAAAGTGCTACTGTCTTGTGTCCAGAAAGCTCCCCAGTGCTGATGAAGTGAAATGAAAATGTAACAAGAAATGTAGTCTCCCAGAATTAATGGCACACTCAGTCATGCACGCAGTTGTCACACACAGAGTCACCAGAATTAATGTGAATCCCCAAAACGTTACTCTCTTGTGTCCAGAAAATTTCCCAGTGCTGACAAAATGCTACTGTCTTGTGTCCAAAAAATTCCCCAGTGCTAACGAAATGAAATGAGAGGATAACAAGAAATGCAGTCTCCCAGAATTAATGGTGCACTGCAAACGCACAGGCAGATTAAGATTGTGTTGTACACTCAAGAGATGCATATGAAAAGACACAACAACACCTATCCAGTGCTTACAACCAAGTTACAAATCCAAATCTGGAAAGGAAAACCTTTTGTCAGTTGGGGGATTAGTGCACGGCAGCAACAATCCACTACCAGTAAAGATACTGCAAAGCAGTACAACAAATTCATGCAGGTGCGGTGGATAGCAGGTTCACTGCTGCAATTACTCTATGGCACAATAAAAGGTGTCTGATTTAATTGCATGCATCGCACAGACACTCACACACACATTACAAGTAATGCATAGCAAATTGAAAACCTTTAGTAATATAACCAAATGTTTTAAACAGACAAATTATACACTGCAGCACCACAACAATCAGCAAAAAAATTTCAAGAATTACTGAAAATATTACTATGTGTACATTAACACAGTTATACAAGAAAAATATAACCACAACAGAAAGACTGCCTTTTTCTCTCAGTTAATGTACCTACAACACAAATACGCTCCTCCCCCAAAGCACACTTCACAGTACACAGACTGACTGGTCTAAAGTAACATTTAAAATCCACACACAACAATAAACACTTGATGATATGAGCACAGAATGGTTTCCTACAATCTTTGTACTAAATTTTGAGCAAACAAAAAAAGACTCAAAAAAGCATTTTAAACAACTGTTAGAGGTTTTGAATCACAGAGCTCTGAGAGCAAACTGTCTCCAGCTACCACTACACACACACACACACACACACACACACACACACACACACACACTGCCCCGCCAGAACTGAGGCTGTGCAGAACAATCTAGAGCCCATGTGACCTGCAATCCCATGAATCACAGAATTTCATTTGGAGCTCAATTACAAGGTGAAGTGAGGTGAATTACATTGATTTCAATGAACTTTGCCTTAAAATTGATGGAGAAGTGGTTTGGGGAAGGTGGAATAATGCAAAGTCATTGGTTTCAATGGACCTCACCTTTCTCATTATGAAGCAAGTACTCTGCTTCACATTACGGAGTACTCCGCTGATGCTGCATTATTTTGTGAATCGCTTTGCAGAGCGAATGGGTCCACTACCACCACTACTTATAATACTGTAACTCACAAAGGCTGTACAGGAAGGGATGTGAATGCCTATGGCTGTACTTCCCCAATGAGCTGAGCCTGTATCATAAAACTTCCCAATTTAAAATCTCTTATTAATGAGTACAGTGGTGGTGATTATGTGAAGCTTGGAGAGATACTACAAAACAGGCTTACAATATATGCAAGTAACTAGTAAAAAAATTAATTTTGTGATTTGTGACACGATCGTGATTCGTGAATCATAATTTGTGACTGCATTTGTGACTGTGATGATGAAGAACGTGATTTGGTGTGAGATAACCAATACGAAACTGTATGGGAATATGAATGCCTACGGCTGTACTTCCCCAATGAGCTGTAGCACAAAATTCACCAATTTAAAAACTCTTATTAATGAATACAGTGGTGGAGTGGTGAAGCTTGGAGAGATGCTACAAAACAGGGTTATGATACATGCAAGTAACTAGTAAAACAATTAATTTTGTGATTCGTGACGTGATCGTGAATCATAATTTGTGACTGCATTTGTGACCGTGGTGATGAAGAACATGATTCGGTGTGACTGAGATAACCAATATGAAACTGTATGGGAATGCGAATGCCTATGGCTTTACTTCCCCAATGAGCTGTTGCACAAAACTCCCCAATTTAAAAGCTCTTATTAAAGAGTACAGTGGTGGGGTGGTGAAGCCTGAAGAGATACTACAAAACAGGATTACAATACATCCAAGTAACTAGTAAAAAAATTAATTTTGTGATACATGATGTGAACGTCAATCATAATTTGTGACTGTATTTGTGACCGTGATGATGAAGAACGTGATTTGTATCACAAGTGACTCATGATGATGATGGCTTTGACTTAAAAATGCCTATTAATGAGTACAATGTTCATGCAGAGATATGCACCACACCAGTCCAGTACCCTGAAGGGAAGCCAAAGAAACAACTGTGACTTAAGTTAAAGATGGAGATTGGGCCCTAAAGAGATGCAAATGCACAGACAGATTAAGATTGCACTGCGCATCGAAGAGATGCAGACTCAAAGGCATACGAACTAACCAGTGTTCACTGTCAGAAATTCAAATCTGTAAAAGAATACCTTTGCCGGTTGGGTGTGCCATGGAGGGGAGACAGGACAGTGTACTGCAGTAACAGTCACTAGTACTAGTACCAGTAAAGAGACCACAAAGAAGTACAAAATCATGCAACTGTAGTGGATAAGGTTCATATTGCTGAAATTACTATGTGGCACAATAAAAGGTGTCTGATTTGATGAAATGCATCATACATACTCACACATGCACTAAGTAATGTAGCAAATTTAAATCTTCAGTTATATAACCACGTATTTTAAACAAACTAAAATTATGCACTGCTGCACCACAACAATCAGCAAAAAAAGTCAAGAATTATTAAAAATATTACTGTGTGTACATTAACACAGTTATACAAGAAAAATTTCACCAAAACAGAAAGAACTGTCTTTTTCTCCAGGTTAGTCTACCTACGCCACAGATACACCCCTCCCCCAAAGCACACTTCCACTGTCTCTCAGTACACAGTCTGAATGTTGTGCATTAGCATTCAAAATCCATACACAAACAATAAATGTTCAATGCTATAAGCACAGGAGGGTTTCCTACAATCGATGAACTAAAGTTTCAGCAAATAAAATTACTCAAAAAGGCTTTTTTAACAGATTTTAGAAGGTTCAAATCACAGAGAGCTCTCAGAGCAGACTGTCTCCTACAGCTTCCTACACACACTACCCCAAACTGAGGCTGTGCAGAACAATCTAGAGACCATGTGACCTGAAATCCCATGAATCACTGCAAAATGCACCTTTGGAGCTTAAAAACAAGGTGAAGTGAGGTGAATGCGTTGTTTTCAATGTACTTCACCTTAAAATAGTGGAGTAGTGGTTTGGGAAGGCAGAGTAACACAAAGTCATTGTTTTCAGTGGACTTCGTGTTACCCATTATAATGCAAAGTACTCCACTTTGCATTGTGGAGCACTCTGCAAATTTACCTTCACTCTATGAATCACTCTGCAGAGTGAATTGAGGCCACTTGCCCATCTCTAGCTGGCAGAGTGTAGCAGTTCAGTAGGGCTGGGAGAAACATTATGTTGTTCTCACTCTGTATATGCTGGGCTACTTTGTTGTTGTTTTTTTTCTAATTTATTTGTATGAATATTTAGGAGCCAGAAAAGTACTTGGGAGCCAGCATGCTACATGATGGTAAGATGGCACACTTCTCATGGTTGGGTGGGTCACAGTGTGTGAGGTGGAGTGGGAGAGTTTCTGGTTCACCTGTAATGAATTGTGGTGTGTGAGACAGAGGGGGGGCATATCTGCATCAATGATCAGTACTGAATTCTAAGAAGGGGTTACCTGTTCATGCAATGAAATACTACTTTTTGAACAGAATGTAAACTTCTGTTGTTTTTTTAATGAACAGGCATGGGGGAACAGAGCAGAGTGGTGTGGCTAGAATGTGTCATCAAGCCTGAGTGTGAAAATTTTTTAAGAAAAAAGAGTGTTTGCATATGTTACTGGAATTTTTTTTTTTAATATGGCACAGTTTATGCCAATTTAGGGAGTGTTGTTGTATTTGGAGGGGGGAAGGGTGTCAGTCATTCTGTAAAACAAAAAACAAACAAAAAAATGGCTTCTTTTGCTTTTGACATAGTGATTTACTTAGCGATAAGGAGGCTGGAATGGGTCTTGTTATTTCCCAGTCTCTGTTGGCACACTGCTTAGAAGGACACTGGTGAGTGCCTCCCTTACATTTGCTGCTTTGCTGCATTTTAAGTAAACCTTTTTTTAACTTAGTCTGTGTTTCCCAGGTGAGAGGTAGTATCCTGGATGCATTGCCTGGATACCAGGATGCCACTCTCTGGTCACCTAGACTGCTAATCCAGTAAAGCACTGTGGGAAGGTGGAGGTTCCACCAGTTCCTGGTGCTTACTGACCAGTGAACTCATCCAATTCATCTGGTGGGAGAGCAAGGGAAGTGTTCCCAACAAATTTAGAAGACCAGCAAATGACTTGGTGGTATTAGTAGGTATTCAGGGCTAAATTTCTAACTGCCACAAAATGAGGAACTGAACGTGAGCACTTGATGCTTCTGGCCCTCTAGACTACAAAGTAAGTGCCCCACGTGAGTGGGGAGAGTCCGTGCATTGGTGTGCGTGGAGATGCACACTGAGACATGTGCATTGTGTGCATGTCTACATGGACAAAAGGGGCAACAGGGCCCCCCTCTTCTTCTCATCATTCAGGATTTTCCTCCCATTTGAGTAAGTCTTTTTTATAGTATCCACACCGTGGTGTGTTAGTAATCAACCTTAGTAAACCATCTAGGGACATTTTTACTGATATCATATACAATGGAGCAAATAATTAAAGCTCTTGATGGTGATGCAGGGATAAAATGTAGTATGTGCCACATATGTATCTATTTAGATGCTGCTCACGCACTAGAGACCTATACTTGTGACAAATGCACATATATTGCAATTTTAGAACAAGAAATAGGACAGTTTAAAGGGAAATTTAAAGAGGTAGAGTATAATCAGCAGGACATGCTTAAGAAAATCACTTTATTATCTAAAACCTCAGAGACCACTGCTACAACCACTGTAAACAAAGTGAATGCTAACATAGGCCAGGATGCTAATACCTCTTCCACCTTGGCTATGGTAAAGGGAACAGTTCAATGAATGTAATGATGACCCATGGACTGAAGTAGCAATTAGGCATAATAATAAAAAGGGTACAAGGGCAATGACCTTTGAGATCCCTTTCAGTAATTGTTTTCCCCTCTCAGAAACCACACAGACAATACAACAAAAACCACCAGAATTGAAGTGGAAACTGAACAAATGGAAATCTACCCCAGATGCAAATCCTCCTTCCACATCCATAGAAATCATGATGCCCTGCCCATCTCCCTCTCCCCCAGTCTGCCCTGCTATAGTTTAACAATCTAAGTTTATGTACTGTGAGATTCCATGGCAAAATACATAGACTGTGCTGTGTGTGGCTCAGACAAAGCCAACATAGCATGCTGCAGCTTTTGCAAAATTGTGGATCTCATCCCCATGATTGACAATATTTTATGCAACGCTGGAGATAATCTTTTGCTAGTACTGCATGTGGGCACCAATGATATAAGTAACACAACAATCACCAATATTAAATTGAATCTGGAACATCTGTGTGACATGTTAAAAACTAAGGGGAGTACCATTACCATTTCTGAAATATTACCAATCCCCAAAGCTGTCCACCATGTAAACCCCAAAATTAAAACTGTTAACGAGTGGATACGCAAATGGTCACTTAATAAAGGCAATACTTGTCTTACCCATTGGGAAGAATTTGATAGTAGGTATAACCTTTTAAGCTGGGACGGCCTGCATCTGAGCAGGTAGGGAAGTAATCAATGTGGCAAAAAAATAAAACACCACATCCAAAAATGTTTAAACTAAGTACTAGGACCTTACATAAATCATGTTAATACCTAAGAAATCAAGTTTCTGTCTACAAATGCCAGAAGCCTCAATGCAATAAAAATATCTGAATTATATGTAATTTCACTAAAAATAATCTAGATTTAATCTGTATTACTGAAACATGGTGGGATGACACCACTGAGTGGCTAGGAGAAATTCTGATTTACCCTATTTTCCAAAAATAGAATTAGGAATGGGGGTCTGTATCTATGCCAAAAATAATCTTCAACCCAATATCTTTAATCCACATACATTACCTGATACCTCACTAGAAACAATGTGGGCTGAATTACAAATTAAAAAGGATAAAGCAATTTTAATAGGTAACTGCTATTGACCCCCTAATTCAAGTGACGACTATAATAAATATCTCCAAGAAGAAATTTCAGTTATGGCTGATAACAAGGATGTTGTTATACTTGGTGACTTTAATTATCCTGGAATTAACTGGGATTTACTATCCAGGTCTAACCACATAGAAACACAGTTTTTAGATACACTATGTTCCATTGGTCTCAGTCAACTGATGACACACCCCACTTGAGCTAACAACACACTCAATCTTATTCTGACAAAAATGGACAACTTAATTGACAAGAATATCATAAAACCCCCATTGGGGGACAGTGATCATATTATAATGGAAAGCACCATCTCAATGCCAACTTCTAGGTGCTCATCACAGGTATATATAAAGAATTACAACAAAAGTGAATTTCAGATTAATTAACAATTATTTTGGTGAAATTGATTGGAAAAACAAACTACAGTATTCAGACTGTGAAGAATATTTGTCATTCCTACAAAATAAAATTCATGAGGCAGTAGATAGACATGTGCCAACCAGAATTAAATATAATAACAAGGGCAAAATTCTACCTTGGCTTACTGCAGCAGTCAAAAATCAAATACAAAAGAAAGCTTATTCCAACTACAAAAGGATAATAATATAACAAATTATAATACATACAAACATGAACAGAAGAAACTAAAATCCTTATCAAAAGGAAAAAACTGAAAATTGAATGAAAAATTGTCCTCACCAAGGACAACTCTAAAGCATTAATGGTTACATTAATGCAAAAATGTAGCACAAGAGATTGGGCAAATTTTAATTAATAATTAATTAACTAATAACAACAATGAAAATGCTACAGCATTCAATAACTATTTATGCTCAGTTTATAACCCTAAACAAGCCCAAATCAGTAAAGCAGTCACTGATTCTTTTCCATCATTATTTAACATGAATGATATCACTAAAGCCATAAATAAACTTAAAAATAATGGCTCACCAGGTCCTGATGGGATTCATCCTAAAACAATTATGGGCTGTATAACTACTGTTTCCCTACCTATTACTATACTGCTAAATAAATGTGTTTCATCCTCCAGTGTACCTATGGATTGGAAAATATTTGCTGTGGTCCATATTTTTAAAAAAGGTGACAAAAGCAAAGTAAATAACTACCTGCCTATAAGTCTTACATCTATCCACTGAGAACTATTAGAACAATTGATTAAATCAAGAATCACAACAGAATTAGACGTTTTATATATACTGACTCAGCTCAGCATGGGTTTACACGGAAAGATCATGCACTACCAATTTAATCTCCTTCTATAACCAGATTAGTACTAGTCTAGATAATAGGGCACCAGTCGATGTCATACTCTTAGATTTTGTTAAGGCTTTCAATAAAGTCCCTCATTTGGAACTTATTAAGAAATTAACCACTATTGGACTATCAGACCAGCTAGTCTATTGGGTTCATAATTGGCTGATGGATAGAACCCAAAAAGTTAGAATTAATGATAACTTATCTACTCCGGGGATGTGACTAGCGGAGTCCCACAAGGTTCCATTTTATAAGGGATCTACACTTGAATATACTGTATATAATCACATAGTCAAATTCGCTGATGACACAAAAATTGGAGCAGAACTTAATAAACATTTATCATTAGTCAAAGATCTACATACCATTACTAAATGGACGACTGAAAATAAAATGATGCTTAACCAAGATAAATGTGTTGTATTACATCCTGGTTTCAATAATCCATATTATCCATATTCTATCAATGGTCATACCCTAGGTACAGTCACTAAAGAAAGAGATTTGGGAGTCATTATCAATATTTCCTTTCATTCAACTTCACATTGTAAAAAAATCTTATAAACTGCAAACCAGTTACTTAATTGTGTTAAACGTACTTTCACCAACAAAAATGCATATTTTATTGTATCTCTATATAGAACATATATACACACACATTTATATTTCTGTTCACCCTTTTGGAGCCCTTATCTCAAGCAGGACATAAAACTACTTGAATAGGTTAAGCACAAAGTTACAAAATTAATTCCCACATTAGAAAACCAACCATACGAGGATAGACTCAAAGCCACTGGCCTAGTAAGTCTCCATGAGAGCAGAATTAGGGGTGATATTCTACAGATATGTAAAACACTCCAGGATACAGCTTTATCTAAAGAATGTGGCCTTTATTTTCATGATCACCATATCCCACTGAGAAGTCTTAATAAACAGTTAATCATCCCATATGTTCACACAAATAGAAGGGAAAATGTTTTCTCAATTACAGCAGCTAAACTCTGTACTACTCTTCCTCAGTATAGTACAGATTCCACCAATTTAGATATATTCAAACAGAGACTTGATAAACACCTACATTTGGAAAACTTAATATTGATCTCTACCCACATTATTGTGGAAGACATTCCCGATGGGCATCAACCTTCTTGTGTCTACAAATCCTAGTCATCCTAGTAATGTACCTCTTAACAGGGGTTTCACATGATTAGAGGTCGGGAAATATCCCTACCATTTTTGAACTCCCCATTACAGCCTTTTCCAGGAGAAGTCCTTTGTTCTTACAGTCTATCTAGTACCAGTCCCTTAAGCCTACCAGATGTGCTGTCCAGTAATGTATGTCAAAATGGGATATTCCCAGTCCACCCCTCCCTGGTGGTAAAGTAAGATGATTATAGCTTACTCTAGGTGTTTTATTAGACCACAGCCAGACAGTACAGTAGGACTTGAGTTATTTAAAAAACCTAGGAGGCATATGAACTGGCAACACCTGAAAGAGGTGCAGAAACCTCAGCAGTATTGTCATTTGTATTACATTAGCTCTTCCCACCAGTAACAAGGGTAATGATTTCCATTTGTTTAGGAGCTCTTTTACATTAGCTAGAAATGGTGGGAAGTTTTCTTCATATAAGTCCTGTATTCTTTTGGTACTCCTCACACCCAAGTATTTAAACCCTTCCTCTACCCACTGGAATGGGAAACAGAAGTATAATTCATGGTGGTCACAACACCATGTCATAACCAGTGATTTGGTTACATTTATTTTATATGCTGCCCTTGCCCCAAAGTCCTCTATCACCTCCAGCAAAGCAAGCAGGAGCTTTCAGGGTGAGTAACACTGACCAAAAGATATCTGCATATAGGGTCACAAGGGTGGTATTAGGGGCAATTCTGATCCCTGCAACACTAGGGTAAGTTTGTATTACTAGGGATAGAGGCTCTAGTTCAATGTCAAAAATAGGGGGAATTAGGGGGTAGCCTTGACGTGTACCCCTGCCAAGTGACTCTTGTTCCAAGACCTAGCCATTCATTTGGAACACAGCCACAGGGCTTCAGTATATCACTTACGCCAGTTTGATGTACTTAGGTACAAAACCCATGCTCTCTATTGTTTGTAAGAGGTGGTTCCACTCGATCTGGTCAAATGCTTTCTTGGCAACTAGTGAGACCACAACCAAACATTCAGAGTCAGCTTGTTGTCTTCTTGAGCTAGGGTTCTTATATTCATGTGGGCTCCCCTATGGTTTACAAAACCAGACTGATCTAGTGTTATTAGTTTGGGAGGAATCTTCTCTAATCTGGTGGCTAGTAATTTAGAATAGATTTTAAATCTGCATTAAGCAGTGATATGGACCCTTAAGGGCCACCTGGTTCCTGGGTTTATAGCGTTTTGGCAGTAGCATAACTATTGCCTCTGTGAAGGTTTTGGGAAGTTGCTCTTCTTGAAATGCTTCTTGTAGGGTGTTTGACATAAGCCCCAGTACATCTGCAACAAGTTTCTTATAAAGTTTGATGGGTAACCCATCCAGTTCTGGTGCCTTTCAGATGTTGAGGCACCCATGACTGTTAATATTTCTTGCTTTGTTAGTAGACTCTCAAAAACTCTGTCTTTCCAATTCATTGAACTGTGGCAATGAGCTATAGAAATCATACTTCGGGTCATTAGGATTGCTAGTGGGGTTACCATTTCCAGAGGTATACAAGTCATTATAAAACTGCACAAAGTCTCTGTTAATGTATTTTTGTTTGGCATTGTTTCCAAAGTTTCATATTTGATCAAGTCAATGTGCCTGAGTAGCGCTTCCTTTTTTAATTAGTACACCTGTAATTTGCCACATTTGTTGCTTGACTCATAGAATATTGAGCTTTTTGATATGTAAGTGCTCTCTCTACCTGTTTGTATGTCATCTCATTGTACGTCATTCTTAGTTTATTTATGGTATAGTATTTCTCAGCCCCATAATCCTTTTTTGAGCTCTTTCTCCAGTTCAGAGATCTGCTGTTCCATCTATTGCAACTGGGCTTTGCTTTCTTTGTGCTATGCAGTAAAGGCCATTGCTCTGCCTCTAATAAAGGCCCTCAGGGTGTCCCATACCGTTTCCACATTTTTTAATATGCCTTTATTTATACTCCAAAATTCATTTATCTCCTTTCTTAGTTGTGTGAGGAAGTACTCCACATTTAGCAGAAACAGATCTAACTGCCAAATGTGCATCCCATCATTTCTTTCTGCTCCTGCTTTAATAGTTAGTTTAAGAGGGGTGTGATATAATATAATAATCGGGATACATTCACACTGAAGGACTTCCCCTGACAATGATTTACCTAGATAGACGTAGTCTACTTGTGTGTGGGTTCTGTGTACCAGGGAGTAGAAAGAGTGATATTTAGTAGTGTGGTTCTCAATATTTCTAGAAGTCCCAACTCCTCTGCCTGCTAACATACTACATCCACAGTCTTATGTAACTGATAGGACTGAGTAGAGGAGTGGTCCAAGGTGTCATTCAGGTTTATATTAAAATTTCCTCACTAAGTGATGTCACTTTGTGTGTGGTCTAGAAGCAAAATCAGATCTTGAAAAACACAGGATCATCATAGTCTGGTTCAGTAACCCTCAGTATAGTAACACCAACACCGTGAAAGCCGGAAAAAGACCTTTACAGCAAAAGTCACAGTAATGGTCTGTAGTTCACCGATGTGGCTTCTCCCAATGTTTTGTCCCCTCCCCAAAACAACTCCGACCTGAAGACAATTATATTTAAATGTGGAAGGTGAGGGTGCAGAACCCCAACAAAAAACACTTTCTTCAGTGATGGCGCAATACCGAGTGTCGGCATTGTTCCGTCACTGTGCAGGATGTCGGCAGATTTACTCTCGACAAAATGTGGTGCTTCCAGTTTGGTGCATAGATGTTAAGAAAGGTTACTGGTTGAATATAAAAAACTCCTTGCACCAGCACTCACCTTCCAGCAGTATTTGGTGCATAAATGTTAAGAAAGGTTACTGGTTGATTATAAAAGACTCCTTGTACAAGCACCTGCCTTCCAGCAGTATCACTGGCTTGTTTAGATACTTTAACTGGTAAGTTTTTATGCAATAATATGCTCATCTCCTCTATCATGGCCTGTGTATGAGGCATAGAAAGCTTACTCTAGCCTCCCCCGAGCTAATTTCTTGTGTTTGGAGGCCTTTAAGTGTGTTTCTTGGACAAATGCTACTTGGATGTTTTCCCTATTTTAAGTAATCAATCATCTTTCTTTCTCTTAATAGGGTGGTTCAGCCCTTTTACATTCTAGGCAATTATGTTAGCAATATCACCCATTATTAAAGGTTGTCCCATCCTTTGCATATTTATTCCATGAATATAGTTATAGAAAAATTCTGTGAGACCATGTGAACAGGGTTAGGTTCTCAACACCTGTCCACTGGTGCTGGTAAGCATTAATTCTATAATGTACAGTACTTTAGAGTTAATAAAAGTATAACATTTAACAACATGGCATGTCAACAAGACAATAACACAAATGTGAAAAAGCAGAATCCAACTATAATCCATTTAACTGGTTGGATTGTTGGCCTTCAAATGGCCCTCTGGCTGCCCTCAGGATAACGTGCATTCTGAAAGCTATTTGCAATTAATCATGATTTGCTTTCAGACCAAGCTCTTTGGTGATTAATTTCACACAGTTGTCAGAGCAGTAACTTCAAAGAATGGTTTACCATACCAAAGTTTGCTGTATCATTTAATCAAACATCTTCTGGCAACAGCAGCAACATACAGGGAACATCTCAGGCTCATAGATAATCCTCATATATTTGTAATCCAATGCTGCAGCAGTCATGAGGCGGTTTTACCAAACAACAATTTTAAACATCCACTGACCATCTTGAAAGGTTAAGCCTGAGAGACCTCATATGACTGTATGTTGCTGCTGTTTCAAGAAGATATTTGATTAAATTATATGGCATGAAAAACTATGTTGTGGTTAGCCATTCTTTGAAGTACAGACCAATTTACCAATTCGGTGGTTGTGTGAATTTGATTTGAGATTAAGCCCTTGTATGTGCACTCAATAGCTTATTGTTGAGTTCTGAGCCACTGCAGTTGTGTTCTCAGACTTTTATACAATTAGTGTCCACCCGAAGAGGAAAAGACTAAGTGTTACGAATTCCAGTATTCCATGATGTTAGATTGGATAGTTGGTTAAGGCTAGGTGTCGCTCCGTAATGTGCAAGAGGCTAACAGGTGTGGTACCCACTGCTATTCATTCTTTAACATGAGCCACAAATTATATTGCAGGTGGTTGATTTACCAGCCATTTATAAATTCAGAGAGGCATGCCAGCTGTCAGGGGCAAGGTCTACCTGTCCTTCATAGTACACTTTCTGTTAAATTTGCAAGGTAAGCTCAATGTTTTGTAGCTATTGTGGAGAGGAGCTCAGAGGGACACAGCCCACTGATGTAGCAGACCCATACCTGAGGCTACAATTGTGAATTTCAGTGGTGACTGAGCCATGTTAGCTACATTAATAGACATCCTGTGGATTGCCCTGTGCAGTTAAACTCATTAAGTGTTCTGGCTGCAACCACAGTGTACCCCAAACATACAAAACAAAACCATTAGTATATCTAGTGTACATTTACACAAACAAGTTAGTTTCACTGATACACAGAATGTGCCTAGTCTATGTGTACCTTCTACTATTCACTGTGATGGCGTCTCCCAGTCCTGCCCTCCAGTTTAGAGATTCACAGTACCAACACTTTATGAAGAACTTAGATCATAGAACTAGACGGGAGTTTAAGCCTGACATAAACACTACCCTTATAGTTCAAGAGATGCTGCTTATGAGCCTGAGTGTTTGTGTTGTGAGATGACATATTCGAGAGACCAGAGGCAAGAGGAGCTGCTTGGTGTTTCTAGGTGGCACTTTGCATTATTAGTTTGATCAAATGATAAAAAATGTCATATTTTATTCAATAATGCTCCAGTCCAGAACAGTGTCGGCTGTACGTTTTCAATGCCAGCTTTGCAGTCATTGTGGAGTGAGATAGTACACTTATAAGACAGAGACATTGAGCACTGCATGATGGATTCCCCGTGTTGTTGATTGAGTCAAGGATGTATGTGACAGCCTCTGGTTAGAGGACTATTTTCATAATATTTCAGAGCCATGTCAATACATACCTCTCTTCACTGAGTGATTAAAAATGGTGTTGTTGGACATTACCAGTGTGATTTAGAAACAATAAGGGACTGTTGCCCTGGTATTTTGCCATTTGGCTATGGGCTAGATGAGTCTCCACATGATGCTGTGCTGCTAGTAAGTTCTGCTCACCATTTTGTGGTTGTGGTCAGGGAAGCAAAAGCTGGTACACACAACAAAGTCATTCAGGCTTTGTGACCAGTAGACATGTTATAGTCATGTTGTTTAACATAAAATAACACCTCCTTCATGTATATGCTGTTTTGGCCTGTAAGTCTAGGTGCAAGTGAATGTTTAAGCAAGAGTCTGGGATGGTGAGTAGGAAAACTTGTATTTAAATGATTAAACCATTTTATTCCACAGGGATCAATTCCAAAAATTCTGCTGCTCTTTTGGGGTCAGTAAAGAAAGTGGGCTTGTCATTTAGTGTGATCCTGTGCTTTACTGACATGAGGAGGGAAAAAGGTATATTCCATTTTTAAGTTGCTCCATCACATCTGCCAATTTGTTTCATTTATTGAAATGTTCAGCACTAACATTTGGAAAGATCTGGAAAGAGCTGCAGAATGTGGCTTTTGTATTTGACTCCTTCTTCCTTGCTTAATGGAAGAACCATTCTTTTCCTAGTACTTGAGAAATTTAAGCAGAAGAAATCTAGACTTCTTATTGGGTGTTAGGTGAGCTCTCAGTGCCTTTTTGGGCATGTCTATCTCCGTTCTCAACTTGTACCTTTGGCATCAGAAGTCAAAAATAATTTGGAAAAGAACTCCTTTGGGAGTCCCACCAGTCTTAATGTGCTCCCGTCAGCTGTGGTGCTCGAGTCAGTCCAGCTTGGACTGCAGCATCACTATAATTTTCTCATACCATGTTATCAACATTTCCAGGGGGCCGATGCTGTGCTCAGTCCAGCTCATCCGGTGCTCAACCTGCTCTATTCTGCAATCTAGCTCAGGTATTTTTTTAATAGGCTTTTCACCATTTGTTGTACAGTATAGTGTTGAGTTTATTATGTACAGAGACAAGCCACACTTCATTTCTTGTAGGATGGCATTGGACTGACTCTGTGTAGGTGCTTTGCTTTGCTTCCTAATTTAACAGTTGCTCCAGGATTTGCGGCCTGCCTGCAGAGGGACGTCAGTGGCATTTCCTCTCTTTTTTCATAATAACAGCTTTATTAAATGTATTCAAAAATCTTATTACAAAACTTTGAGTATAGAGTATAATAAACAATAAACCATATACAATAAAGATAAGATGCTTGTCAAAGCAGCAACTACAAATTGCTATGCAACAATCTAGGAACTATATACAGTATTCACAATTAGAAATAAATCCTAAATTGAAAGTCCTACAGGGCAATGCAAGAACATATTCTATTGCCACACTAATAAAATATCAGAACACTTTCTCCAGCCTCCCTTCCTTTTTTCCCCTTTGTCCACTTTTATCTTTGTCACAAAAGTACAACAATTATAGTATATTTTACAATAAGCACAAAATACAATCTATACATTCAATACAATATATTCTGGGGGGATGATCCATGATGGGATCAGTAATTTGGCCTACAACAGGGCAGATACCAGATTCTTTCAACCATCTGCAAACAAAAAGAAATATATAGCACATGACTCGCACCTGAAAAAAGGACAGCAAGGTTCAAGTGGGCCTACCCGGTTACCAAAATTTTAAATAAATAAATAAACACACTAAGTAAAAACACAAAACAAACAAAAAAAAAACTCCAGCATACTGGTACAAACATCGGATAGACTGAACCCAAAATAATATCCATTTCTGTCAAATTAACCAAAAACCCACTAGCCTGTTCAAATACCTAAAGGAGCATCCCTCATAACAATAAATAGAATCCACCAGCCATACACAGTGCAAAAAAGGACTTTATGAAGTAAACCATAATCTGGTAGTAATCTTTTTAGCACAAACTATAAGGATTCACAACAGTTTCAATTTATGTTTGCTAAGCTGAATATCTAAAGAAGGAATATGCAGAAGCACAAAGTGTGGAGGCAGTGGAGAATGAATATCAAATAATGATGAAATAACATTCATAATTTCCTCCAAGTAAGGTCTCAGTATAGGACATGACCAAAAAATGTGAACATGGTCCACTGCCAGAGTCCCACAGCTTGCCAGCACTCGGCCAATAGACTAATATGAAACCTAGAAGCAATTATTGGTGTCTGGAAATAAAAAACACACCCGACATTTCCAAGAGAACTCTTTTAGTTGCAAAGAAATAGTTAACTTAATAGTTATAAGGAAGTATTTTGCCCAAACTAAAAAAAAAAAATCACAGGAAAACTGCAAATCAGAGTTCCATTGACCTAAAGTAAATAAAGAAGATTCCACTGATTCCACTGATTGGGAACTCAAAGCAGAACAGAAATTTCTGAACAAATGATGGCAGGCCTCTGCTAGCTGATGTAGTCAGATTAAAGTAAAAACTGGAGAAAAAGAATCAAGCAGACGTCTATTATCAGAGGGTAACCTATTAATAAAGGCCCACAGCTACAGA
Organism: Neoceratodus forsteri; assembly: GCA_016271365.2. NCBI lineage: Eukaryota > Metazoa > Chordata > Ceratodontiformes > Ceratodontidae > Neoceratodus > Neoceratodus forsteri. Next base: position 845,065,037 of record CM028135.1, on the reverse strand, counting down.
TACTGATAGTGACCTGTAGAGGACAAAGCATATGCTGCCCTGAACTCGGAGAAAGAACACATCCCTTGTGACCCCAACACTTGATGATAGTATAGCAATGCCAGTTTTGCCCAACAGTGCAAAAAGACATTTTTTTCTGTTAACCGATTATGCATGTCAATAACACTACAAAATTAAACTCTGTGGGTGGTAAAGACTTATGGAATTTATGCCAAACCTTAAAGGAACCTGTGTATACCATGCAAGCTTAGAAATAGGAAGGTAACTAGGAGGAATCGAGAATACTATATGACTGAGGTCATACAGGTAATTAATAGTGAATTTAATATCCTTCCAATTCATTTCCTCTAAAAGGCAGAAATTAGTGATGCTGTGAGCACCTTTTGACTTTTTAGCTTTTTAGACTACTTCTTTGTGGTGTTTTCACATTGCTGGCCAGGATGGCAATCAATTTGCATACTAGGTGGCATTCGATGAGTGCTGCCAAATCAGACCTACTGCCATTATATGTTTACTGGTCAGTGGCCATCTTGGAATCTCTGCTGCTCTGTGTTCCAAAGTATACTGGAAAGTGTCAGAAAATGTTGGAGATGGCTGGGGAACAGGCATGCAGGTGTCTTGTGAGAGTGACTTGCAGGTTTCATGTTACTTTTGCAGTTGGCTACTGTTCAGTGAGAGGTTTTGTCTTTAAATAACAAAAGGAGATTTCTCTCATGAGCTTACACTTTTCCTTTCACTGGAGTTTTGGCAGGATGAGGTTGGTGACCTGCACAGCCATTGGGGGGGGTGTCTTGTGACCTACAAGCAGGCAATGTTTGGCAAAGTCGGAGTACAGGAAATACATTTTCATTTGAAAATGGTCTGGGAGGTAGGGTTCTCTGGTTGTGCAGCATCCATGTGAGACTAAGTAGGACTGGGTGTTACATTATGGCTGAATAACAGCACAGGTAAACATGCCTCTTATCCAAACAAAACACTGGGCATTTTCAACCCATTTTATAACTCCTGATTTGCACTGGCAAGTAACACTAGAGAAATAAATTCTTCTCTTGCTGCAGTGAGTGTGCACTACAAAAAATGTTCTCACATTGACCAGACTATGAAGAACTACATTTAAATCCTGTACAGTCGGAGCCTTGATGCATTTGTGATTGCATATCTTTATCATGCTGGCTATTACAGGTCTGTGTACAAAATGGAAATTTGCTCCACTGGAACTGAAAAATTCTGCATAGTACATAGTACAATGTACAATAGTAGTACAATACAGTGAAGCCCGCTTAAGTGCACGCCCTCGGGATATTGCAAAAGTGTGCATTTAACTGGGCTGTGCATTTAAGCGATCAATTCAAAAAACACAACCAAGAACGTCTTATTTTACCCATGCTTTATTCAACAATAGCGCATCAGCTTTAAAACATAAATTAAATAACTGCTGTCACATATATCCCACTTCTGCATAAAATCAGTTATTTTCCTCTGCTTTGTCGATTTCAGTGCCAGCAACTGCACATAGCTTTCAAAATTAAACAAAACACTGATGTCTTGCTTCTCCTTACTTAAAAAAAATTCTCTTACTGTTTCCAAGCTCTCTAGTGCCGCAGCAGCGGTAATCAGTTCCGTATCCTGTGCTTTCTCCTCGTTGTCCTCAGTAGCCTGCGACCCACGAATGTGACTGCATATTTCCTCTTCCGCATTACCGGCAGTGATGACATCAGCGTCTGACCTGGACAGAACCTCCCTTTCAATAGCAATTTGCTATTGTCTCCTGGTGTATCCGCCCCACGATGCATCAAGCATCTATATGGCATCCCATACAGAGATCTTCTTACTGATCTCAGACACTGCCACAGGGACCAGAGTAAATGTGATGATTAGCTTTTGGATGTTAATCGTGGACACTGTCATCAGTGTGCTGTTAAGGTGGACCAGCATTAAAGGTGGACCTAATAGATGTGCACTTAAGAATTATTTGTCTCACTATTTTAATAGGATTTCAGACAAAATATGTGTATAACCAAATGTGCACTAACCACGATGCATTTAAGCGATATATTTAACACTGAGTACATAGGAAAAAATCGGGATATTGAAATACCATGCGCTTAAGCGGGATGTGCACTTATCCGATGTGCACTAAAGTGGGCTCCACTGTAGTACAATTCTGCATAGTGCATAGCATTCTGCATAATTCCCCTGGATGCATAGATTATATCAAACATAAAGGGCCTGATTCCCAAATGAAAGTCACAACTTACAGGTGTATGCAAGTTGTGACATACACCGGTATACTGAGGACCCTGTGCCCTTTTCCAAGACAGGCAGGACCCCTGGCACGTATGTCCTGTGACTTGCTACAGCTGCAGGGTTGCGCCATGGGAATGGTGCAATGGACCTGGGTGCCACAAGCTGCAGATCACAAGCAGCAACCCCCCCAGAGCCACCCCGAAGCAAGACCATAATCCCCTGGGGGCTTGGGGGGTAGGCTGAGTTGCACTGGTGCAAGGGAGCACATCGTGATATGGACCTAAGTGACACTCCTGAACTGTGGGGGGCATCACTGTGTTGGGGATCCATGGGGCATGTCAATGTGCATTTTACAGCACTGAGGGGGGAGGCATCCATTGTTTTGCCAGGATGGATGCCCCTTAGACCAGCTAAGTGCTGGTCTAACCTAGCAGTGCCATAGTGGGAATTGAAATGGCATAGGTGGATTATGGCAGCCGCCCTTTCAGAATTGGGCACAGTTGCTGTCATAACCTTCCTTCCACCATGCCGTAGGGGCTGTGGCCAGTGGAATGCCCATTGGATGCAGGCCACAAGCACCATGGTACAGGCCACATCTTGGAATGGCAAAAGGTGTAACTCGTGGCGCAAGATGCGATTTGTGCCATAAGGTTTGGTGCAAGTTGCCTTGTGACATGCGTAAACCCTTTTGGAATCAGGCCCAAAGTGTTGCAGGCACTTATGATAGAGCAGCAAAACAGTCTAAACTGACACACACAATATCCTAGAGCTACTGCTCCTCCTCTGCTGCTGACTTCACTGGGTGCAAGTGCCAGATGTCAGTGTGAAATGGAAGACGTCTTGGAGAGTGATGATACGAAGACAACCTAGGACATTAAGGAACTTTCTGATATTGAATACTGGCACCAAGTAGATATTATGGGGAAGGATTAGATTTGTTACAAGGGTACATTATGCAAGCTTGTCAAATGTAGCTATGGACTAGCTGAAATAATAATCCAATCAAATTTTTTCAAAGCAGGGAATAAATTTGTCCTTCAACAGCCACGATGACTTTGTATTTTCATGAATGCCCCCATAGATTGGTTGCTTTGTAATAATGTTTATTTATTTGTTTCTTGGATTACAATACCTTTGAGCCAGAGGCTTTTTACTAAGGTTCCACGTCAGGTAAAAGACAAACACAGTTACATAGTAAGTTACAAAAACAGGTAAAGTGAACAGTGCATAATAGACAAAATAAAGTGCAAACTTAAGGAGAATACAGAATAACAATGCAGCCAGGCAAAAGCTATGTCATGATAGAAGGAGGAGGTAGAATAGGAGTGGGGAGTATGGGAAGGGGATAAGACAGATAGAATAGGGAAGCTTAGTTGCTGGGAATGGGGATGGGGAGAAGAAATAGAGGTCCAAAGGGGTCAGTTTCACAACAAATGGGGATAGCTTAGGTCGACAATCACATGCACTGTGTTATGAGGTGCTGGTGAGGTTTGTTCTTAAAGGGACCAATCTTGGACTGGTTTGGAGTAACAGTGAGAGGTCACTTAGCCAGCTTGATGCCCTGTACTTGAAGAAGTGCTGTGCCATGGAGGTGCAACAGAATGGGACTTGGTAGGCCAGTAAAACTGTATGATTAGGGATTTTAGCACACCACATTACTCAAGAATAGTTCTTGAAAATCTTTAATTCCTACCCTTTCTCAAATTGAAATTACCAAGGATCAGCTGTAACTATTTAATCAATTAATTACGTGTTCAAAAAGTGGCATCTACTACTAGTCTTACTTTTACCCATAAACCTCATGGTGGCACTAGCAAGTCTCCCCAGACTCTTCCCACTGGCAATGGCACCCCAGTCCTCATTACTCCAAGCATCAGTGACACAACTCATCCTGATGTTTCTATGTAAAAAGAATCCCTTACAAAGTTTGTATGAATGTTCTACTTCTTGCTGTTCCCCAGATACATTCAGGCTGGGGCAGAAGTGATAAAACCCATGATTTTTTAATTTTTTTTATTTAAACATTTGGTAACCGGGAAAGGCACACTGAGCCGAGGCTTATTTCCAGGTGTGACCCAGGGAAAAATCAGGGGAGTGGGGTACAAAAAAATATAAACAATTTTCTTAAACAATAAAGTTGCATATTGCAATGCATAAATAGGGCAATTACAGAGGCAACAGAGTACAGTGTACAGGGTCACTAGTATGGTAAGACAGTGCACATTAGTAATCTTCTAAGACAGTGTACAATAGCAATCGTGTGGGTTACAAGGCAGTGTCAGCAAATAAGTAGGCACAATACAAAGTGGTGACTACACATCAGATTATGATTACAGTCTAGATTAACAGTGCAGGAGCATGTCAAATGACATGAGATCAGGTAACAGGCATGGCTGAGACCTGACAGAGGGGTGTGAGAGGAGTTGTGAAGGACAGGAGGTTGGGAGTTACAGCGTGAGGGGAGATGATAGATGTAAGTAGATTCACCCATGCTTGAGGATGGTTTGGATAAGGAAAGGACAGGCATCCCTTGAGTGGTGGGTGTAGGATGGGGGGAGCAGGGGCAAGGTGATTCAAGAGGAAGGAGGGGAGAAGGTTGAACCAGTATTTGGAGATAAAGGAGACAGAGTGGATGAAACACCGATGGGATAGGGGACGTAGTTTCAAGGTAGAAAGGAGGAAGCAGTGGTGGGTCCTTATTGGAGAGTTTGAGGCAAAACAAAAAAATAAATGAAAGAGAGAGTTAAGCCTAGCAAGCAAGGAGGAGGGGGCAGTGCAGTAAACTTTGTTAACATAGTCAAGAATAGTTAAAATCATTTTGGTCAGAAGTTCCCGATGGACAGGAAGGGAGAGAGAGTCCCTATTATGATAAATGATGCTGAGCTTAGGGAAAAGTTATGATTATAGATAGTTGATGTGGTGAGAGAAGTTTAGTTGAAGGTCCAACCAAACTCCTAGATACTTGTAGGAAGAGACTTCATTGAGAGGAATGACTTTCAGGGTGGTAATGTGAAGGGAGGAGATGGCTTTTGCCAATCTTTGAGAAGTTCTGAAGATCATAAAGACAGTTTTAGAGATGTTTAGTCTGAGTTTATTGTCTTGGTACCAAGATTGAACACTGTAGAAGTCCTTTTGTAGAGTAAATTTGATAGAGAGTGGGTCGGGACCAGAGGTGAAAAGGATGGTATCGTTGGCAAATATGTGGATGAGGAAGTTTAAGCAGGTAGAAGAAGGCTGTTTATGAAGAGAGTGAAAAGAATGGGTCCAAGAATAGAGCCCTAAGGGATGCCTGCCTGGATAGGGAGAGGGGTGGAAGAGGAGTTAGCTATTCTGACTGACTGATATCTGTTTGTAAGGTAAGAGTTGAACCACTGTGCTGTGGGGGGGGGGAGACTGGCATTATCAAGGGCATTTAGGAGTAGGGGTGGGAAACATAATCAAACACTTTGGCCAAGTCAATGAAAATGGCAGCCATGATATGTCCTTTGTCAGCAGCAGATTGGATTTGTCCAGTAAACCTAAGAAGAGAAGATACAGTGGAGTGGTGCTTACTGAAGCCAGATTGGTGGGGGGACAGAAAGTTATTGGAGGTGAGGAAAGCATTCATCCTTGATTGTACTAAGTGCTCTTGCACCTTTGACAAGGCGAGGAAGAGGGAGATTGGACAATAGTTGCCAGGAGTTGTGGCATTGCCACCTTTGTGAAAATGGATGACACAGGCTGTCTTCCAGGCCATGGATACAGTGCCTGTGGAGAAAGATAGGTTTAGCAAGTAGGTTTGTGGGAGGGTGATAACAGGGGACAATGGGTGTAGAAGACTGGGGTGTAGGCAGTCCAGGCTCAATTTCTTTGAGTTTAGAGATAGGAGCATGGTCAGTACTTCATCAGCAGACACAGGAGCGAGACTGAAGTTTCTCTGTTGGAGTTTGTTTTAGCAGGTAATGAGGACAGGCTTGATCAAGGAGGAAAGGTAGTGAAAAAGGTGCTCATGGGTCTTCCATCTAGCAGGGTCGGTACTTTGACACCATTGAGGTTTATAAGAATGTTTGATTGAGGAGCTAAGTTAATGATGTAATGGACAATGTTCCAGAAGTAGGATGGGTGATCATTCCTGAGGCAGTTTTAAAGTAGGCAGCTTAGCTAGAGTGATGGCTTTGGTGCATAAATTTCTAGCAGTGCTGTAAATTTATTTGGAATGAGTGGTTTGGGTGGATTTGAAAGCCTACCAGGCATTGTCATGGGATTTGCAGAGGGCAATTATTGGGGTGTTGATCCAGGAGTGGTGCCATTTCTGACCCTTGCTTTTTGAAGTGGGGCATGGTAGTCTCAGATACTGGTGAAGATGCTTGTGAACTGTGCTAGGGCAGTGTCGACATCTAAGGGGGAGTACACTGGAGTCCAGGTAGCATTGTATAAGTCTGAGAGGAGGGAGTTAGTATTGAAAGAGTACAAGGGATGAGTATTGATGTATTTTGTAGAGGATTTTGGCAGTTGTGTCTTTCTAATGTGGGAAGTGATACAGTGGTCACTGAGGGCAGGGTCAAGGACTCCTGCACTGGATATTCTCTGTAGGTGAGATGATAGAACCCAGTCTATAAGGGAGTGGTGAGAGGAATGAGGGTTGTAGCAGGTGGGTTCAGTGATTCGCTGTGTGAGGTTTAGGTACTCAATTTGTGGAGATGGTCAGATTGGAGTAAATCAAATCAAATCAAAATTTATTTATAATGCACTTTTCTACATATCAAAGCACAATTACATATCAAAATAACATCAAACATAATAAATAATAGCATAAAAACAATAAAAGTAGCAGTAAACTTATTCAAACACTAATTCAAACAGATAACTTTTCAGAGACGCCTTAGATGACTCCGTGGACAGACGCTCTCTAATCTGATGAAGTAAAGAATTCCACAGGGTTGGGGCCATAAAATAAAAAGCTCTGGCCACAGATGACTGAAGACAAACCCTGGGAATCTCTAGCAATCCCTCATCAGTGGAGCGGAGTGGGTGAAGAGGGCGGTAAGGTCGAAGAAGATCTTGCAAGTAGCATGAGTAGGAGGAGAGCCAATTGAGATTGTAATCACCCATGAGCAATAGCTCACCAGAGCTCACTAGGGATTGGAGGGTAGCGATGTATTCTACAAGTGCAATGTGTCCAAGCTGAGGGGAGAGATAGACTATTCCCAATGAAGGAGGGGAGGAAGTAGGAAAAGGAGAAATTGGCAAGTATCAGTTCATGTGATCCTGGACATGACTCTTTTCTTATTATGGTGCATGAGAGGGAATGCCTAATGAGCATAGCGACACTGCCCCCTCTCTTGCCAGATGACAGAGTAGCTGGGGATGGTGAGGGATGTGTCAGGTGTTTTGGCAGATAGCCATGTTTCTGAGAGGCATAAAATAACAGGGGAGTTTTGGATTAGATAGCAGTTTAGAAGGTTCAGTTCAAGCAGGAGACTTTGGATATTTATGTACATTACATTTAGGCCTTTGAGGTGGGAGGGCAGTTGTTTCAGCCTTGATAGGCTAGGGTTTTGTTCAATATCTCTGGAGAGCAGCAGGATGAGAAGAAGCATAGAGAAGGTGGCAGGAGTTTCTGCCCTTTTAAAGAGATGAGGGAAGGCCATCTATTGCTGAGCAATGAATAAGGGTAATGCCATAGGGTAATTGAGGTGGCAGAAAGTCAGGTGAGATGGCATAAAATGGGGGCAAGGGTGGAGAGTGTGGAGAAAGTGAGTGGGACAGTAGGGGGTGACTTAACCTGAAGGATAAATAAGAGGTAGGAGAATGAGAGGGGAAGGTGCAGCCAGAGCAGAGATGGGGGGCAGTGGAAAGAATTAAGGAGAAGGAGGCCAGAAGTAGGAGAAAGGGGGCAGGATGCATGGCTAGAAACCATTGTAGGAGTTAGACTTGGGGAAAAAATCTAGGTTGACTTGTTTGAGGGCTGCACAGGATAGAGTGGCGAGAGGAAGAAATGGAAATGTTGGGTAGGGAGACAAGAGGTATATCCTATAATTTGGAATAGGAACAGGAAATAGTGTGATAAATTAGAAAAGGTAATGGGATGCAGTTAAGATTGGCTTGAGTGGAGAATGAGGCCCTCTAGAGGTGGCATGGTATAAGCTTCAGATGAAGGACTGAGGAGACTGTGGCTTGAAAGTGCATGGAAGTGTAGTGCACAAATATGAACAAAAGTGTAATACCCCTTCGCGGTGCCTATATAAGTGAAGCCTGCAAAGGGTGGGAGTGGTCAGAGGAGGGTGGGGAGCCAGCACGTAGCACCAGCGGGGTTTTGGCTGGGTCCAGGAGAGCAGACATGCAGTCTCTAGAGAGCAGCTGTGGCAGCTTGGAAAGTTGCACCACGAAGGAGATGATGCTTGATCAGGGGCTTTGGCTGCAAGGTGGGAAGGGGAGATATCAGTTAGCTTAAATGGCTCAGTTGCAAGCAGTGAGGGGTAAGTTGGGGGAGACAGACAGTGGAGACAAAGCAGAGGGACAAAAGAGGCACTTATTTTCTGAATCGGTGGGTGTGATGCCCAGTGAGACAAACAGCTAGCGAGGGAGAGAATGGGAGGGGGAAGGAGTAAGCAGTAAAGCTGAGATCTTGGGGGAAGAAAAAGAAAATAGAGTGAGGAGGCTAGAGATAGAGCAAGGAGACTAGAAGAAACACATTAAAAATCAAACAGTTTCACTTAATTTTCCTAGTGCTATGAATGACTAATAAAGTAGCAGCCTACAGCATACAGTGCAAAATTAAGCAGATTTAAGCAAAGTTAAGCAAGTATCTACTGTAATTGGTTGAAGGTCGAGCAGTTAAAATTAATTTCCTTAATTATTCTAACAGGTCTAACTATGGAAAACTGAAGGAGAGATTGGCAGGCTTAGAAGTGCAGCCAGTTGATGGCTGAGCTGGGAAGCATAGGCCAATCAGCTGAGTGGAGCGGGATGGTGCCAAAAATTTGAAGAAGAAAAGTCTTCCTCCATGATGAATGTTGAAGAATACTTACAACTCCCTGCCAGCTTCTTGGCCATTGTGATGAAGAACAGATCTGAGTCTGGTGATGAAACCCCCAAATTAGTATTCATTTTCTAGTTGTCAAAGAAACACAAATGTTGGTGATACCTTTTAGAAGACCAACAAACAATTAATATATCATATATGGTTAAGTGTTGTTGGGTATGGATTTCCAAACACCTAAAATCCATGTTGTACAAAGCTGAAAGTTAGGCACAGTTCAATGGTCATGCCAAGTTCTTGTGCACAGTGCAAAGGTCACAAAAATTGCTATGTATGGTTATTTCATGGTAAGCTCCTCCCCATCAACATAATAATGTAATATTTTAGCTTTAATAGAGTTACTGTAAGTGATGAAAATTAGATGAGAAGGGAGTGGATAGGTCCCACTTACTACTGTATTAATTAACAAAAACTTTGTTTAAAACAAAGTTAGGGTTCTAGACATAGGTCTTCAACCAAAGTGATACAGGTCAGAAAATTGGATGTTAGGGTTTACAACTGTTATACCCCTCCCCCACCAAACCTTACCATTGTAACTGCAACCCCCACCCTTCACACACAAACAAGTGTCAGGATGTGCTTTAGGGTCATGGACCCCACCCCAACCAACCTTACCATTGCAACACCACACCCACCCTCCACACACCAGCAAGTGTTGGGGTGTGCCTTAGGGTTATGGATCCTAATGCTCACCCCATTCTCCAATAATGTACCATGTCAGGTTCCTTACAGATGGGATGGGGTGAGCATTAGGGTTCATAACCCTAAGGTACACCCTGACACTTGCTGGTGTGTGGAGGGTGGGAGTAGTGTTGAGATGGTAGGGTTGGGTGAGGTGGGGCCCATGACCCTAAAGCACACCCTGACACTTGTTTGTGTGTGGAGGGTGGGGGTGCAGTAACAATGGTAGGCTTTAGTGGGAGGGTATAACAGTTGTAAACCTTAACATCCAATTTTCTGACCTCTATCACTTTGGTTGAAGACCTATATCTAGAACCCTAACTTTGTTTTAAACAAAGTTTTTGTTAATTCATTTCTTTACTTTTGAAATGGTATAATAGTATCCCAGTTTTGTGGGAGGTTTTTTTTTGTATTTTTGCTACAAATTTTCAAAACAGACTTTTTGGGACCCCACTTCATGAACACTGACACTTTTCATTTCGTTACTCAGTCCCAAAAGGTAATTTTGAGCAGCAACTGTGCCATTTCGCACCACTGCTATGTAAAGACATTTTGGGCAGGATGTGAGAAATGATAGGTGCATTGTTCATGATGCGGTGTGAAAAAATCCTAATGCTGAAAATCTGGAGTGAAAATATGAGAAATTATGAATATGTATAGAAACTGCGAATGCATACTCATAACACAGTTTTTTTTCAATTCCAACTTTATTAACAGATTTTCCACAATACAGGGACAGAGAATTACAACGATACTGCATATGTACAGAATGATACATGATCTGCCCCATCCCCTTTCCCTGCCCCATACAGCAGTACGAATTCATGTTGTAGTATAAAAGCATTACAGTGTGCTAGAATAAATTAAAGTTCACTATTACAATGACTCATTTATCCATACTAATCATGATTAGGTGTGAAGGGATCCCAAATACTCTTGTATCTCTGCAACTTATTATGGAGGCTCGCTATAGCTTTCTCTGTGTGAAGGTTAGCCAGAATTCCATTGATCCATTCCTGATATGTTGGACTAACCACATCCTTCCAATGCCTAAGTACAATTTTTTTAATGGATAATACAATCATGGAAATGTGAAATCTCCAGATTTTAACTTTGATAGAGGACAAATCTCCCAACAAACAGATGTCTGGGGTGAAGCAATCATGCAAACCCAGAATAGGATCTAAGTTAGTCTGGATAGCCACCCACAATGGCCTTATCTTGGGGCACGGCCAAAAAATGTGAAGAAGTGTACCATCTTCCTGACATCCTCTGGTACAAGTCCCTGACCCTATAAGGCCCCATTTCATCAACTTTACTGGGGTGTAATACATATTGTGCATAATATGATATTGCATAAGCCGTAATCTATCCTGAGATACATATCTATGACAAAACTTCCATAAAACCAGCCATTTGGGAGTGTATTATAACACAGTCATTTTTGGGAATTGTTGCACCACATTTTCAAAATGGCCTTTTTGAGACCCCACCTAATGAACAGTGGCACTGTAATTTTGTTAGTATATCCCAAAAGTTGATTTCACACAGCGAATTCACCATTCTGCACCACAGCTGTGAAAACACATTTTAGGCAGGATGTGAAAAATGACAGCTGCATTGTTCATGAGGAGGTGTGAAAAAATCACATTGTTGAAAATCTGGAGGGTAAATATTGAAAATTGGTTAAGTTACGAAAATGCATATAAACTGTGCAATGCACACTGATAACAAAGTCATTTTGGGGAATTTTTGCATCATATTTTCAAAATGGGCTTTTTGGGACCTCCCCCCATAAACGCTGGCACTGTCATTTCGTTAATCAGTCCAGAAAGGAGATTTCACATTGTGACAGCAAAATCACCTTTCAGGACTGAAAAACAAAATGGCAGTGATGGTGTTTATGAGATGGAGTCCCACGAATCCTGTGTTGAAAATTTGGTGTAGAAATTCCTAAAATGGCTTAGACATCAACATAAGTTGAAAACTCCATTGAGAGCCATAATACAAGCCTACCTTGATTCCTCAGTTTGCGGTTGGGCTTTGAAGAGTGCGGATGTGTCACAGTCCAGAGAAGATGATAGCCCCGACCTCCAGAGGTAAGTATAGGGTGAGAGAGGTGTGGAGAGGTTGGTGCTCAGTGGGAGGGTCGGAATGGGGGAGGGCACAGGGGAGATGATGAGGGACCATTTTCTTTTTTCTAAAATAAAAAAAAGATGGGGACAGTTTTCTTTTTTTTTACAGCAGGGATAACTTTATTTTTGGACACTGGAAGTGGGCTCCCCAGTGTCCCATAGTTCTGGGGGGGTCATAATGTCGACACAGGTATTGGGCACCCTGATGTCTGTGAACACTATTAATATTAGAATTGGCAGAGGGGGCATTCAATACCTGTTGTGGGCTTCCCAGTTTCAGAAACAACACTGGAAACAAGTAAAGGTTTTTGGCACACTGGAGGTGGTCTTCCCAGTGTGCCACAGTAATAGAGGGAGAAATAAATCCTGATATGGGGATTGGGCACCCTGATGTCAGAAAAGAATAATAAGAATGGGCTGTGGGGTGGTGGGAGGCATCCCAGTGTCAGAAATAACAGAAAGTCATCCAAACGTTAATGCTTTCAGTGCATTGGGGGTGGTCTCCCCAGTGCATAACAGTAGTGGAGGGTTAAAGAAATGCCAACACAGGGATTGGGCACCCCAGTGTCAGGAAACAGTAACTACAAAGTGGTATGCCTGGAAAAATGACAGTTCGGTGAAGGATTCTGCATCGCAACATGGCAGTTTGATGCAGGACTCTGCGTTGTAAAATGCCACTTCAATGCAGGATTCTTTTTTTCTTATTTATTTGCTTGTTTATTTAAGAATTTTACCAAGAAGGCATGCTGAGCAGGCTACTGCTCGATTCCAGATGCATTCTGGAGGTAGAGGTTATGGGAAAATACATATAGCGTACAGTGTACAATAACATCTGGCAAGACAATTCAAGAGACAATATTACAATCAAGAGACAATATAAGAGCAAAATAACCATCATCATTCTGAATCCAACATGGCAGTTCGCTGCAGGATTCTGCATCAAACTAGAATCCTATGCCAATGCAGGATTCTGCATTGAACTAGAATCCTATGCTGATGCAGAATTCTGCATCCAACTAGAGTTCTATGCCTCCAAGGACATCTACCATTTATACTCACATGTAAGCTGACCTGCACATAAGCCAACCCCCCAAAATGCTGCATTGATTTCACAAAAAAATGCAATAACCCGCGTATAAGCTGATGTCAACTTTTACAACTGAATATCTACATCAAGCTCAGTCAAGGGAGTGTTGTTTCAGTAAGTGTGGTGTCTTGGTGTGGTGTCTAGGCTCATTTTGTTTTAGTTTTGTTTACCACCAGTCACGAACCCACCAACCCTGTTCTCTTTTTACCAACCCCCTCCCTCTCTGCCTCATGTTCCCTCTCCACTGTGTTTCCCTTCATCCAGGTGGCTTCCTGGTGATGTCAAATGCCAAAGCCCCTCATGGTTTGTAATGCTGGCAGGCACCTGGAATATCCCAGCTACTGCCCCACTCTGTTACTTACTCCTGCTGAACAATTTGTTACCTTCTATGCCTAATCCTCTTTCCATTCCCTTTCCATTCCCTTCTCTCTCTCTCTCTCTTTTTTTTGATCAGCTCTGTTGTTGGGGCACTATGGACTGCCATTCACTGCCAGTCCTCCTGGTATCTGTTCCACCTGGTATCCATTCCTTTCCTATTTCTTTTTTAAAAAGACTCCTCTCCTAACTGGCTATGCTGACCCATGGTGCCTGACCTTAATATTACTGTGCCATAATGACTGACCCACATATAAGCAAAACTCCCTAAATTGGTGGTACATGGATTGTATCACAAGTCCTATGAGGACAGGTTGAAGGAACTGAATATGTACTCCCTGGAGGAGAATAGGAGAGAGGGATATGATAGAGACATACAAGTATCGTACAGGGAGGAACAGGGTGCAGGAATACACTATTTTTAAGTGAAAAGATGTTCCAGGACTAGAGGGCATGGGATGAAGTTGGAGGGAGGATGATTCAGAGGAAACGTGAGGAAGAATTTCTTCACAGAATGGGTGGTGGACAAGTGGAACACCCTGCCAGAGGAAGTGGTGGGGGCTGAAACAATCACAGGATTTAAGAATGCATGGGATAGACATAAAGGAATTCTGGAGGTCAAGGGTAAGGGGCAACAGACTTCTAGGAAAACATAAACTGAACTTACAAGCTCAAATGGGCAAACTGGGTGGGCCATAGGCCCTTATCTGCCGACACTGTCTATGTATCTATGTAAATTGAAATGCTGACTTGGTACAAAAATTTGGGCTTATATGTGAGTATATATGGTATTTTTTTCCCATAGGAAGTAAAGGAAAAGAACAGTTCATAACTTTGGAATGGAGTAATATATTTTCACCAAGCCTTCAAAAGACACATCTGTGATGCCATAGTGTTCTACACTGAAGATTTCAGTGCTGTAGCTACAGCCATTTTTGAGATACAGGCTGACAAAAAAACAGCAAAAAAACATAACAAATATCTTATTTTTCAACACTCTGTATCTCAGAAACCATAGAAGGGATTCAAACTAAATTTGGCATATCAATAGACATATCACTTCAGAAGATGCATGTAAAATGTCAAGATCTTTTGAATCTGCACAAAGTTATTACCCTGGAAAAATTGGCCTTTAACATTAACTGCTTGAAATAACCCTAACTATAGTTGCACTGTCATGCAGCTATAATTTAAACTTTAAAACCATATACTATAAAAAAAAACATGGGCAACCATGCCCAACTCAGCTATTATGTCCTTCTTGGTGTTCTGATGACATCATGGACCTCTCTAACTTCATTGTCAAGGTCCATATGATGTTATCTCTACTCCTCGATGGAAACAAAGCTTCATTGTGTATATCTGCCCATGAAATATTAGCTATATGTCATAGCAGTTCAGAAAATTACTGAACAACTCAAGAAAAAGTTGTTTAATAGTTTTAATTCTGTTTTTGTCACCTGCCACATTTCAATATCCAAGCCATGTCTCCACAGTTGCCTTCAGTCCATGTGACATTCAACTAAGGCTTTAACTCTACCTCTTCCTGTCAAGGGAGTCAAATTAAATTTTATTTAGTTTTTGTTGGCCAGGAAAGGACTAGACAATATTGTCTACTTTAAGCCTCACACGTGGTGGGGGAATACAGATGCAAACCAGCTGAAATTGAACCAGATTAAATTGTTGGTGGCATTTTTGTGAATTTTAATCATTCTTGCCATATCTTTGCCCCCACTAGGGTCCCACTGTCCTCTGTATAGGAAGATGATCCAAGTAATTGCTTTTGCACCCAGTAAACATGTTACTCCTTGGGTTGACTAGCAAGGGGTAATCAACTTCTGGGTAGTCATGATGGTTCCTCTTTGAGGAGGTCAGGCACATCTTCCCCACATTGCTGTTCAAGTTCCACCAGTCTCTGATTCTTTTCAAAACCCCACAGTACATCTCCTACATAGCAGTTAGTGTGTTACCACTGCACAGTCCAGCCAAAGGAACTGTTGTGACCAATGAGTATCTTATATAATAAAAAATGGAGCATAATTCCATTTTGTTGATTAGCCAAATATCAGAGCACCTGTGATTTACTTATTAAAGTAAGGTATGTTTCATGAAGAAGATTCAAAACCTGCAGAAATTAATGTAGGCAGATCATTCAGTTTAGAAGCAATCTTCCCATTCCCCCAACTGCTTCTTACCCCTAAGCAAAAGAGTTAACTGAACATGTTGTTAATCCTCAGTGACATATTAAGTGCTTTTCCTCCAGCTATAAACACCTCCATAAGCTAAACTATGTGTTGTACATAACTAAACTATGTGTTGTGCATAATATACAACATAGGTCTTTCGCACAAATTACAGTGAATATATACATATAGAGTGGTTGAAACCCCACCCCACATAAAGGTTTAAGTTTCAGTTCTTTTTTATTTTTTTTCTATTCTTACCAAGTGGACCAGGCTCTCATTTAACCTTCCACAAGTCCTGTTCTGGATCTAATGCCTTCTGAAGTGGTTACTGCTGATTGACCCACGGATACCCACTCTCAGTCCCCTCATATACAATTAAAGACATGCACAATTTAGGGTAGGCTAACTAGTTTGAAGTACAGCTGGTTAACACTGTCCCAACCAGAGAGCAGGGGCAGAGGCAGGGGACATAGAGTTGTAAATACCAGAAATGTGCAGAGCAAGAAAGAACAGTGGTGTTGTTCACCTGAACTCCACTGTTGTTTTCATTTATTTGCCACCCCTCCATATTCCATTACTCTGGGGCACACCCAACAGGAGACCTTTTTGGCTTTTCAGAAGGGGACTAAGTCTAAGCCACCCACCAGATTTGGACTGGCATTCACCATTGCATGACTGGATGTGTAATTGTGCGTCCTATATTATTATCTTGCTTCAGAGGGTATGTTTTCAACCTGTTATCTAGAGATGTGTATTCCTGCCCACATGACTCCCTATATCAGGACAAGAAAGGGGCAGCCATGTTACAACATAAAAACAAAACAAACTCACTGAGGCAAAATGCATCTAAGACAGACACAGCCCTTCCTATACTGTCTGTTAATTTACTGTCCAGGCACAGGATTTTACTCCAGTCAATCAACATAGTAACCTGCAATACTTAGCATTAAGCCATCAAGCAGTCTGCATTTTTCCTTTTACTAAAACTACTGAATTTTAGTAATGTGTCCAAAGGTATTAAAGCAACCCTGTGATGACACAGAGCTGACAAAAGTAATCTAATTCTGAGATTGAGTGTTTTGGGTAAATCATGATCTTAGTAGAACAATATTTTCCAGTTTATCAATCCAAGTAGTCAAAGAGAAAACTGGACTTACGGTAGATAATGTGCCAACTAATAGCAAAAGCCCTTCAAGGTGTAAGCATTGCACAGAGGTCAAAATAATTCAATTGCTTTCAAAATGTCAAGTATAGCAGAATTCCAAGAATGATTTTCTGGTTCAGATGTTACAATACTTTAATATCGTGTACCTTAAGGTCAAGGTAAGAGGATATTCAATTATTGAATCTGCCTACTGAAAGTATGCCATGAGAAACAAACTCAGATCTAGATGTGAACATGCATGCTGAAAATGATATCTGTACGGTACCTCAGTAAGAAAAGAACTGCTGACATATACTATAATTTAGGATTGATGATTCCCTTTAGACTTAATCTTCAACTGACAAGGTCAACTTTTCACAATTTGACCCATTGTACATGTCAGAAAACATACAGTATAAAGCTTATGTCCCTTCACGGAGGATACATATCTTAACATTTGCAAAATCTTCTCCCAATGTGACACCCAATTAGTCATTACTGATTATCAGTTAATCTATTGTTAGTCAATTTATTTCACTGCATACAGTAGCTATCTTTTATAAAGAATTCTGTGGTATAATAAAGTTTTAATAATGTCCTAATTTTGTGGACTGAATTCTAACATAGAACAATACTTTTAGAATGAAAGTCTCTGGACTGATGTATTTTCACACCTTTGCAGAATATTTCCAAAGGAATATAAGCTACTGTACTTACAGAAAATACAAATAAAAATAAAATGTAAGACACACAACAAAATGGCCTCAGAACAAGAGTCAATTGGCCATTTAAGTAAAACTGATTCGGGATCACGTGATGCAGCTGACCCAATAGTGCCTTTCTCCATGTGCTCCTGCTTGCCCTCTCTTAAAATGTAAATAAAACTAACTTACACTCATATAACTCACTGCGGTGCATTTGTGCAACAACAGGTAACTGCAAGAACTCTCTGGGTTCAGTTTTGGCACCTGAGATGGAAAATGAAGGTTGAAATGCGACCTGTGCTACCACACCACATGCCGCCATGTACCCCAGAGAAAGTGAGCAAGAAGCCAAAGGCCCAGGCTAACTTTGCTCAATTGCAGGCTGTGGGGCATCAGCAGCAAACCCCACTAACACTGGAGCTCTTTTCAGAGGAGATTTGTCCTTTCAAGGAAGAGCTACACTTGCTGGCTACAGATTTTCAAAGATTGTCTGGAGCCTTGGAAGATCTGACATGGCGCACCAGAGACAATGAAGCCAGGATCACATCAGCGGAGAAGAGAATCGTAGCATTTGACGTGACAATGGAAGTCATGAGGAGTTGGATTGCTAAATTGGAGGCGAAGGTTGAGGACCTTGAAGGAAGGGGTCACTGAAACAACTTAATTCTGATTGGGCTCCATGAGAAGGAAGAAGGAGGAGACCATCCAGTGGTATTTGTACAAAAATTCCTAACTAAGTTAGCTAGCCCATCACCCTTAGGCTCAGGTTATATGCTTGAGCGTGCCCATAGGGCACTATGGCCCATGCTTCCCCTGGGGCTACTCCAAGGACTTTTATTTTTAAATTTCTGCATTACCAAGAGTGGTAACATGTCCTTGTAAAGGTGAAGGAATTAAAAGAAGTCTGGTGGGAAGGGAACCTACTTCTAGTGACCCAAGTCCTTCCTCTGTTTGTCAGACAAAAATGATCCTCCTACCATACCATCATAACCAAACTCATAGTGACTGGCATTAAGTTCTGCATGGAATATCCTGTTCAATTTCACATTTTGGTTGCCGGGCCCTGGCTGTCTTTTGAAGACTCAAAACAGCAGAAGATTCTTTGAAGGAATCATTCCCAAGTTATTTAAGGACTGCTGAAGATCCAGTGGATTCAGCTATAGGGATTCATGCATTTCTTTCAGTGGACTGGGACTTATTGATTTGATGCTGCCTTGATGTTACTTAGCATGCTGGTTGAAGGATGTGAGGACATCCCCCGATAGTGGTTTGCAGCAGTACACCCAGGCTAACGAAGCAGCTGTAGAGCATCAAGTACCTAACTCTTTCTCCACATATGGGCTCTCCAGTGGTAAACTGGACAATCAGACTTCTTGGGAAGGTAAGGCCTGCACTAAGACTAACCAGAATGTTGATTTGACTGTTCCATGTAGCTCGAGAGTGCTTGCTCAGCTGGACTACACTCCATGGGCGAACGCTTGTCCTTGGCCCAGAGAGTGCCAGAATTATGAATGTTAATTAGGATTGTTAGACCTGTTCAGTATGCAAAACTTGTTTCATTGCTGGATCCTCAGAACTCTTACTTTATGAAAACACTTCTCCTGAAACCGCCTTGATGGTCTTGTGGGCTTTTTTCTTTTCTTAGAAAAGGGTCAGCTCTGTTCAGACTTTGGGACTTTCCAGCACGTGCCACTCTTGGTTACATACAGTTAGTTGTTTTATAAGTTGAGGCACACTTTAACTTCAGCTGGGAGGCTAGTTGTGTAGGCTCTTCAGTTGGGAGAGCTGAGGGGAATCCCCCTTACATTTTATTTTATATATCTGCACAGAGGTCTGATTAGTTTGGTTGCAAGATGTTTTGGGAGGGGGCAGTGGGGAGTGAAGGTTGGTTAATTATGGGAAAGTGCTTTATGTACTGTAATGTGCAGGAAGGAGGAAGAGGCTTCATTCTTGTTATTGGGGTATTGTGTATTGGGTTCTGTTGAAGGAGGGGAGGAGGGGACTGGCTTGCAGGGGAATACACTTTCTGTGTGTGATTTATCTGATGATAATGTTTCTGACAAATTTATTTCATAGAAGAGTGAAATGCTCAGTGCTAACAGATTTCTTTCATGTAATGTTCGTGGGGTGAGAAACAAAACAAAAGGTATCAAGTCTTTATACATGTGAAATTACTGAAAGGGGATATTACCTTCCTCCAAGAAATGCACTTGCCAGAAGCTGAAGGGACCTTACTTAGAAAGCAGTATGTGGGGCAAGTTTTTCATGCTGGGAACAACACCCAGTCTCAGGGGGGTGGCCACCTTAGTGGCTCAGGGCTTATCATTTCTTACTGAACAAGTTCTAGGGGACCCTGAGGGAAAGTATATACTTGTGAAAGGAGTACTGGACAGGAAGATTTTAATTTTAGGTAGTATTTGAAGTCCAAATGCTGATACGCCCTAGTTTTTCACTGACCTTCTTATGGTTTGGCACCTTTCACCAGCATACCGATAATTTTGGGGTGATTGGAACCTTCCCTTTACACTGACTTGGATAAGTCAGATGTAAAAAGAAGAGCCTCTCTCCATCTCAAAGGCCTCTTAGGGACTTGAATGATCATTTGGGACTATGTGACCCGTGGCGTCTCCTGCACCCCAACCTAAAGGAATTCACTTTCATGTCTGTAGGTTCACGGCACCATGTCATGGATTGATTATTTCCTGATAAGCCATTCATTGTTGAGGGCCTTACAGATTCCACAATTGACCCCAGAGTGATATCCAACCACTCCACAGTGGCCTGTTCCCTGTCTCTTCCTGCAGATACCCCCAAGGAATCCATGTGGAAACTTAACAACCAATTGCTTAAAGATGAGGAAATAGTAAACCAGATAATTCAGGAAATTTAGGACTACACAAGTATGAATTTAAATTCCACTGAGTGAGCTGACTTAGAATGGGGTGCATTAAAATGTGATCTTCATAGGGGTTTTAATCAGATTAGCCTCTTTGTGAAAGAGGCTAAGAGACCAAAAGGCACTGTCCCTATTGTCAAGGATTCGGAGTCTAGATGCTTTGTTATCCCCCAGTACCATGGAAGCACAGTATTTGGCCTTAATAGGGCTCCAGAATGAGTATTCCCACCTCCTGCATGGGAAGGCAGAGCATGCAATACTAAAAATAGGTACAAAATATATTGATCAAGGGGAAAAAGCAGGGCACCTCCTTGCTTTATGACTTTAGGAGGCAATATAGTGCAGTGGGTTAAGGCTCTGAACTGCAGATCTGGAGACCTGGGTTTTAAACCCACAGCCGCCGAGGTGCATACTGTGTGATTCTGAGCAAGTCAATTAACTTCCTTGTGCTCCCAGGTCACATCTGGAAACAAGCTTTGGCTTAGTGTGCTACTCCTGGTTAAACAATGTTCCCTTCAATTCCCTTCCCTTAAGAAGGTAGAACAATCCAGGTTAGTTCAAAATATTAGATCCCAAGTTAATGGGTCCCTGTATCTTTCTCCTAAAGACATAACAGAGGAATTCGCAAATTATTACAGAGAATTATAAGGACCCATGGCCAATCCCCTGGCAAATGAGATAGTCCAAGAATATCTTGATGCCATCCCCCTTCCTTCCCTTACTCTGGAGCAGCAGCAATTTGTGACCACTCCTATCTTGGACTCCGAGATTCAAGCAGCTATTACTTCCCTAGTCTCCAACAAAGCCCCTGAGCCTGATGGCTTTTTTCCCCCAAATTTTATAAAGCTCTTTCTACCCCTCTAATTCCCTGGCTGAAGTGACTATTTGAGTGGATACTGAATTCCAATCCTCTGGATCATTCTCTGCAGGAGGCATTAATTATTGTAATACCAAAGCATGGCAAGGACCCAGAAAACGTCAATAGTTATAGACCCTTTTCTTTACTGAATTGTGATATTAAAATATTGACTAAGGTCCTTGCCAATAGATTAAAATGAGTACTACCCCACATAATCCATCCTGAACAGGTTGGGTTTATAGAGGGCAGACACTCGACTGATCATTTCTACAAACTCATGCACATCTTCTCTGCATCCAGGGATTCTGAGATCCCAGCTCACCCTGGATGCAGAGAAGGCATTCGATAGAGTCAATTGGCATTTTCTATTTTTAAATATGAGCCAATTTGGTTTCCCACAGACATTTATCCAAGGGATCTACTCCCATGTATCAACATCCCCATGCTCATATTTACTGTAACTGGGTATTTTCAGACCTTTTTCCCCTATTCTCTGGTACCAGACAGGGATGCCCTCTCTCCCCACCTTTGTTCAATATCTACCTGGAACCTCTCTTGACCAGGATAAGAGAATACGGTGAGGTGAGAGGAATCTAGGTCAATATTCAGGAGTTTAAATTGTCAGCCTATGCCGATAATGACCTCCTCTGCCTTTTATATCCTGACCAGACTTTTCTGGTAGTCTTCTCTATATTATCGGAATATAGAGCAGTCTCCAATTATAAGGCCAACCTAGGAAGACCACCAACCCAGTGGTGCTGAGGTTGAGGCGCTGGATGCCACTCTTCACCACGCCCGGTGACCCAGGTTCGAGAGTGGACTCAGGCTGCTATGGTTGGCGGGGAGAAAGGCTGAGCATCTGATGACAGCTCGCCTTCTCTGGAGGAGTGTGGAGATCCAACCTGGTGAGCGGTAACCCATGATGGAGGCTGGGGACACGACAGCACGTCAGCACCTCAGGGGTCTGATTGGTCACGAGTGGAGGCCTGTGGACCAATCACCTCTAGGGGCTGCACCATCGAGGTGGAGGAGGTTGCAGATGTCAGCACATGTGCCTTGACATCAAGGCATGCAACATCCTCACAGAACAGGGAAAAACTCCTCCAGAGCTGGGGAGACAGAGCACAGTGTGGTCCCGATGTGCAAAGTCTGCCTGCAGTCCAGGGGACTTCACAAAACTTCAAGATTTGGGTGTCCTGCCATGCCCTGGCCCCACCCAGAGGAGTGATCTGCTGCTGGATAGAGGAACCTGGGCTGACAGGTAGGATGTTGGCAGGGATGGGCTTCATTGGCGACTCCTGATGGGGTGAGCTCTGGAAGGGATGAGGAGGAATAAATAGAAATATAAAAAAACTAAGGGAAGACCACAGTTTTTCCACTCAATCATAGGCTTACTAGAAGGGCAATGGAACCTCTGGAAGTACAGTAGAGTCCCCAACTCCTTAAATATCTGGGATTACTTCTGGCTAGAACAGAGACAATGATGAGGAAATTAAATATAGAGCCCCTCCTCCTTACCATTCAGCAAGATTTGCAGAGATGGCAATCCCTTCCAATCTCGCTTTGGGGGAGAATCAATTATAATTAAAATGAATGTGTTACCCAGACTGTTCTATCCTCTAAGTATGTTGAACTCATGGGTCCCTGTTGCCTGGTTCAGGAAGGTACATGCTATTATCTCTTCTTTTATTTGGCTTGGGAAATGGCCTAGGTGGGCTTACAGAAAAATGGCAGCCTCCACATCTATTGGAGGTCTGATGCTCCCTCACTTTAATCTGTACTTCTGGGCCAGCCAGGTGACTAAATATCTGAGATGGCTCACCCCTCAAGAAGAGCAGGCCCTTCACCCCTATGTCCCTGAGTGGCTCAAACTAGACAGAAAGATGTTAGCGGATGACAAAATTTCCCCAGAACTCATATTACATATGGCAGCTAAGGCCCTCCCAGTCTACCTGGTTAGCTCCCCAATTGCCCTTTCATTGAAGATACACACCCAACTGTGTGCCTTCTTGCACTAAAAACACACCAGAGACCTCAGACAGCCAGTGACTGAAAACCCCAATCTGACAATTGGGGGCCATTGTATTCCTCCAGAGTGGTTACCCCACCTAGGAGACTATAAGGTTTTGGACTTTCTTCCAGCGTGGAAGTGTCTGGATTCAAGAGAGATTATGAATAGAAACATAGAATGTGATGGCAGATAAGGACCACTTGGCCCACCTAGTCTGCCCATTTTCCTACCTAACAGATAAGCTGCAGATCCTAGTTAACCAACAGCTTACTTCCTCCTACCCCCACTAGGACTGCCTTATGTCTGTCCTATGCATTCTTGAATTCCCCCACTGTTCTTGACTCCACGACCTCCTCAGGGAGGCTGTTCCATGCATCCAAAACCCTCTCTGTGAAAAAATACTTCCTCATATTACCTCTGAGCCGTCCCCCCTCTATCTTCAAATTGTGCCCCCTTGTTCTTGCACGTCTCTTTTTCTGAAATATGCTACGCTCTTGGACTTTGTTGATTCCCTTGAGGTACTTGAAAGTTTCTGTCATGTCCCCTCTCTCCCTTCTTTCCTCAAGGGTATACATATTAAGCTGCTTTAGTCTTTCTTCATATGCCTTCTGGTGCAAGTCCTGCACCATTTTGGTTGCCCTCCTCTGGACAGCCTCCACTCTGTCTATGTCTTTGCTGAGATGGGGTCTCCAGAACTGCACACAGTACTCCAGATGGGGTCTCACCAACTGTCTGTACAGAGGGATAACAACTTCCTGTTTTCCACTATTGATGCCTCTCCCTATGCACCCCAGTATCCCCCCAGCCTTCCTTAATGTCTTCTCACATTGCTTGACCACCTTTAGGTCATCTGATATAATTACCCCCAGATCCCTTTCCATTTTTACTGTTGTCAGTATCTCACCCCCATTGTGTACTCTTCCTGGGTTTTGTCTCCCAGGTGCATTACCTGCACTTCTTTGCATTGAATGTGAGATTCCATATATCTGACCATTCCTCCAACCTTGCCAAGTCCCTTCTCAACCTTTCCACTCCATCTTGTGTATCAACCCTGTTGCAGATCTTTGTGTCGTCTGCAAACAGACATTTTCCTTCCAGTTCTTCTGCAATGTCACTTATAAAGACATTAAAAGGACAGGTCCTAGTATTGAACCCTGCAGTACCCCACTAGTAACCCTCCTTTCTTCACTGTGGACTCCATTTACTACTACCCTTTGAGCTCTGTTGTCTAGCCAACTTTTTATCCAGGCTACCACCTTGGGAAACACTCCAATGCTGGCTAACTTAAGTATTAATCTTTTGTGTGGGACTGTATCAAATGCCTTGCTAAAATCTAGGTAAGCCATGTCCACAGCCCCTTCCTGCTCTAGTACTTAGGTCACCCAGTCAAAGAAATCTATTAAAGTCGTCTGACATGACCTTCCCATCGTGAATCCATGCTGCCTTGGGTCCTGTGCCCCACTGGCCTCTAGGTACTCAGCAATTCTTTCCTTCAGAAGTGATTCCATCATTTTCCCTACCACTGAGGTCAAACTAAATGGTATGCAGCTTCCTGCCTCTGTCCTGCTCCCACTTTTATGAAGAGGAATCACATCCACCCTCCTCCAGTCCTCAGGTACCACCCCATCCTTCCATGATTTGTTAAAGAGAGTAGTCAGTGGTGTCACTAGTTCTACCCTTAGTTCCTTTAGAATTCTTGGGTGAATCCCATCAGGCCTCATTGCTTTGTCCACCTTCAATTTTATTAGTTGTTTCAAACCCTTTCTTCTGTAAATGGACTGGTATCGACCACTGTCTTCAGAGTGTTTCTCTTGTTTGGTTTAGGTACCTCTCTCTCCTCTTTCTTTGTGGATACTGAGCAGAAATATTCATTCAGTATCCCTGCTTTTCACTGTCATGCTCTATCCACATTCCCTCCCTTTATTAAGCCTCAGTATCCCTCCTTTGGGTCTTCTTCACTCCCTAATGTACCTATAAAAGGTCTTTATACCCCTTCTTAACAGAGTTGACTATCCTTTCCTCGGTTTGGGCCTTTGCTATTCTGACTGCCTTCCCAGCCTCTTTCTGCTTTAACTGATAAAGTTCTCTGTCCTGCTCCTTCTATGTTTCCTTATATTTCCTGAATGCTATCCTTTTCTTCTTAACCTTCCCTGCCACCTCTTTTAAGAACCATAGTGTTTTTTCCTTAGTTGTGTTTTGTTGATTTGCTTTACAGAAAGGCTTGTTGCCTCTGTGATGGCTGTTTTGATTACTCCCCATTGTTCCTCCACCCTCTTTCTTGCCTGTTTGCTAGTGCTTTTCTGAGGCACTCTCTCATTTTCCCAAAGTCAGCCCTCCTAAAGTGAATATTCTTGCTTTTGTATGGCTTGATTGTTGGCTGTGTTCATCGTGAACCACACTGTTTGGTGGTCGCTTGTTCCCAGATGGCTGCCCACTTCTAAATCTGAGATTCTTTCTCCATCCCCATTTGAGACTACCAGGTCTAAGACTGCTCCTCCCAGTGAGTTCCAATACTAGCTGTCTGAGGCATGCCCCCTTTAGGGCATCAAGAATGACCATGCTCTTGGATGTGCCTTCAGCAAAGGTGCTCCAGTTAACATCTGGCATATTCAGGTCCCCCATCAACAATATCTCCCCTTTTTCTGCCATTATAAGGAAGCCTTCTATAATTTCCTTGTCCATTCCCTCCCCCTGAGATGAGGGTCTGTATGCAACCCCCATGAGGATTGTGGTGCCATTTCCTGTCTCCAGGGTGACACAGAGTGCCTCATCGCTCCCTGTTTACTCTTTAGTTCTGTTGCTTTGATCCCTGCCTTTACATATAGAGCTCACTCCTCCTCTTTTACACTCCCTGCCCCTCCTGTAGATTGTGTATCCTGGTATGTAGACATCCCAGTCATGGTTCTCTGTGTACCATGCTTCTGTGACTGCCACAATATCCAGGCAACCCTCTTCCATCAAGGCCACTAGTTCAGGGAGCTAGTTACACAGACTATGGGCATTGGTACTCATCACCCTCCACTTTTTGATGGCCTTATCCCTTTTAGCTCCATTCCTGTCCTTACTGCCTTTGCCTTTTTTTACATTTACCTCTGTGCTTCTCCCTAATGACTTCTCTACCTTGGTGTTTACCTCACTAATTACTGAGTTTTGTGGGGGGAGGCTGGGATTTTTCTGCTCCTTTTCAGTGCCTCCCCCCTTGGTTAGTGTAAATGCTTGCCAATGAAGCATTTAAACCTCTCACCTAGGATCCTGGTCCCCGGACAGATGCAGACCATCGCACCAGTACAGGTCTGCATCCTTCCAGGTGGCTCCCCATTCCCCAATGAAGCCAAGACCCTAAGCTCCACACCAGTTTTTCAACCATTTATTGAATTCTCTGGTGGGGAGTACCCTAGCATCACCCTTGCCATAGACAGACAACACCTCTGAGAAGGTTTCCGTATGCACTACTTGTCTAAGGCCCCTCCCCAACTCCAAAAACTCCTCTTGCACTGCTCTGATTCCATTCCTTTCCAGGTCATGTGTCCCTAGGTGGACAATGGCACCCAGCTCCCTCCCTCATGCAGCTGCTCCCACAATCCTGAGGATTCGTTTCCTCTCCCTCCAAGCCATGGCACCAGGCAGGCACCTTACCTACCTCTCCCCTTCCTCCCCATTTCTAACCCCAATGATTGAGTTCCCCACCAGGAGTTGCTTCCTTCCCCCGTGGGGTCCCATGCCACCCTCCTGTGGGTCTCCTTTGAGAAGGTTTCCAGCATCCTCCTTGGTCTCCACTGCAGGTGCCTCCATAGAGGAACCACTAGCCACCAGAAGAGTGAATGATTGTGGAGAGGTACAGCTGGAGGGATGCAACTCTGTTCCCCACCCTTTCCTCCATCAGCCCACCCTGGTCAGCTTCTCCTCTTTCTTGGCAACCTCTAAGGTAGTGGCATTGGCCCTGGTGGTCTCTGAGTGGGGGAGGAGGTTTCACGAATCCTAGGCAGGTCAGCCTGGAGATGGGCAACCTTCTCCATCAGACCAGAGAGGTGCCTGCAAATAGGGCAGCATCACAGCCTCCAGAATGTCTCCCAGAACACTGTTGCCCCACAGCCATTGCACTGCACCACTCCTATCAAGTCTTATATTGTGTCCCCTCTCCTGTTTCTCTGTATGCTTACCCTCTCCTCTCCTTACAACTCTCACCCTTCCTGTTCTGGGACAGCAACTTCCTGTACTCTTCAGGATGAACTTACATTGGACAGGCCCTGGATTTTCAAAGTTCTCCAGTTGCGTCACCTGATAGTTCATTTCCCGATGGACCTGAACATAGGTCCTGAGATGAGTGATTGTTTTAAAGTATTGACATATTTCAGTTGCAGACCCCGTGCAATTTCTATGTTGTATGCCCTTCTTAGAGAAAGGACACTGGATCCTCATAATAGCATCCCCAGGAGCTGGACAGACCACTATCCGAGTGTTGCCAATAGATGGGACACTCTCTGGAGGGCCACCTTCATATACATTGTGCAAGACAGATTGAGACTTACTCAATTTCAAATATTAAACAACATGTACTGGACCCCCATCAAACTTCTAAAAGTGAGAAGATCTGATGCTTTATGTAATAGATGTTGGCTGCAGGAGGGCTACCTCGCATATTTTTTGGGACTGTCTGGGGATCAAAATACTGTGGGATCAGATTAAACACAGGGCAGACCCATTATTGGGTCTCAAGGAATGGTTTACTCCTGAGATATGCTTGTTTGGGGTCTTCTCTCAGATACCAGAGTGGATCAGAAGGAATCACATGGTGCTCCTATCCTTAACTGTAAAAAAAACTTGTTCTACATCTCTGGTTGGATGGGCAGCCCAAATCATACCTTGAGTGGTTGACAGAGCTTCTCTTTAACCTGTGAGTCGAGCAAATGAAAGCTAGCCTTTGGGGATCATTGCCGTGATATAAGAGACTTTGGGAAAGTTTTCACACACTTTATTTGCTCCAATCAGGGGGTTCTAATAACAATAATAATGGTCAGGGAGTATAACATTCAAGGCATACGTTACAAACTCTATTACTTCCCCATTAGTTACTCCTTAGTCTATGGGCAGATTCCTACTTAGTGCTCCATATGGTACTGATGTTTTTATATGATATATTCTGTTCATCCTGTTTTTTACTCTTGCCTTATTTTTCTCTTGATTGACAAGCCAGGGGAGAGGTAGGGGTAGGGGTTGGGCTAGGAAGGGGGTCTGGCATGGGATGCAGGATAACAAGTAGAATAATAGACAGGTTCCAGTGAATTACAAGACTGTAATTCCATTGAGAGGTTCCCATATCCCCAGAACCTCGAGATGGAATTTACAGTCGAGTGATTAACTGGAACCTATTTTTTAATTTTTGTAAAATATGGATCCAATTTTATTTTTTGTGTGCAGCTCTTTATTTATGGTGTGCTGTGTGGCTGGGCACCCACTGCAGTAAGGACTCACTGTTTCTTTCTATGAACACCCCCCCGCCCTCGCTCCTGTTCGCTCTTTCCTTCACTCGCTGGGGTCTCATACCTTTGAGTCCTGTTTGTTGGATTCAAAAGATACTTCTGTGGAACAGGGAAAGATAGAAAAAAAAAGGATCAGCAGAAAAACAAAACAAAGGTTTTCTTTCGGTAAGCGAGAGACGGCCACCATGTTTTTTGAAATGTTATGCCGGCCCACAGAGAATCCACGGCCAATCAGGAGTTGCGCTTTCAGGAACATCACTTCATGTGTAAAGGAGGTTACCATTGGGATCTTAGCAACAAGCCTACCATGGGGGACAGTATTGAGCTTGCGTTGTTTAGTTTTAGCGATAATACAATTGTTCAGAGTCGAGGATAGAATTATCAGTAGTGAACAATGGTATTATCACTTGAGCAATAAACAGTATTATTGAAAAGGAGTAGTGTATTACAGGATTTTTTATGTATGTTTTGAAGGTATTATTTTCAATATCCATATATTACATTTAATTTATGTATATATATTGACTCCATGTCATGACCTGTGTTGATGAAAAATCAATAAACTTGAATTTCAAAAAATTATTAAATTGATTCACCTCTTCAACACAAAAATAAGTGGATTTAATAAAATTATATTATTTTTATCCAGAATGCTGTAAACATTGGATACACAAACTGATTAAATGTATTTTCAGAGTAGGATTTTAGCACATGATCCAGGTATGGGACTGAAACACAAAATCTTCTTACTATATCTTTCAGCACCAGAAAAAGCATGCTACTTATCAAGCCACTGCCATTAACATGCACTGATTGAGCTGATAAAGAAAGACATAACATTTTTCTTTTATCTCTTTGAAATGCAACTCTGTTTTACAGTCATACAGAGTTATTGTAATTATTTATTTTTATCACCATGACCCACTGGTTTCAATGATATATAGTACTGTATCATCTGTATTTAGCTGCTGTATTGCAAACCAGCTACTGTACTTTCCTGAATATTCCAATATTACAACATTCTGATTCAGATCAGAAAATCAAATACCTGAGTATTCAGACTGGTATTTGGGAAACACTATTTGTTGGCATTCCCTCCATCCACAGCCTTCAAACCTCCCCCAACCCATTCATTAGTTGTTTTAATCATTCCAGGCCTTCAGAGCACATCCTTGTCTGAAGATGAAGGGGAAATGATTTATTTTTAAAATGGACTTCACCCCAACCCCACGCTGATGCAAAGGGAGGGAAGGCAGAATGGATAGGAAGAACATTACAATGTGCTCCTCAATATGTGGATTACAACAAACTAGATGAGGAGGCAGGGGTGATTAAAGGATTATGGGAGTTCTTATAATGACAGGAGGAGAGGGAAGAGTGCATGTATGGTATGGATCTTACAGAAATCACAAGGGCATATTCAGATACAAATCTGAATATTCCTGAATTTGGGGACCCTAAATCTGAATGTTAGGATCTACTGTATGCATGCCTACCTATATTTTTTGTTCTTTTATTGTGTCTCTTACATTCATGAACATCCTGTCCTTGTTATTAAAATATGGCATGTATTTTGGGTTCAAGCTAATAGCACCATCAGGCTAGAATCTTACAGGTAAAGTTACTTTTAATAAGCCAGATTACAGAATATGATGCCTAAAATATATAAGAAGTGTTTTTTGTGCTGTACTTTTCTTGCACTGTCTGTATGGAGATCTCAGATGCATGCCTCACAGCAAAACAGAAGTCATTTTGTATTCAGCAAGTCTCTAGCAAGTCAGACCTTAGACATGAACATAATGAATTAATCAATCAGATTCATATACAGTATAGTCATATGTTCAGACCAATGGGAGGCTAGTAGGGCATAAACGGTTTAACAGTACCCATTTGTATATGCCTAATAATATTCATTGATATTGGTTTTAACCCTTTCTGTGCTGTGCTCAGCCAGATGCTATACTCCACCAGGAGGCATACACATGGCTTTCCTCTAAAGGTCTAAGGGTCTCTATTACAGAGGTGGAGCTTCAAAATGGTCATAGTACAGTCTACTACTTATCTTGTCTCATTTCTTGACTTTGACCCCTTCCAGTATGTGCAACTAGGTTATCCACATATCTTATGCCATCTCTTTTAGAAAGACACTGCTGCTGTGAGAATGTACTGGAAATGCAAAAGGCAGCATTCCCATTATTGCTATAGTGTTCAGCAGTGCCACTGAGATT
Organism: Neoceratodus forsteri; assembly: GCA_016271365.2. Lineage (NCBI taxonomy): Eukaryota > Metazoa > Chordata > Ceratodontiformes > Ceratodontidae > Neoceratodus > Neoceratodus forsteri. The sequence continues at coordinate 845,033,983 of CM028135.1, read as the reverse complement.
TGATAATAAGACTCTTACTGTATTTGTGTTGTTTATGCAAATTGACTGACAGGTATTGTGAAAAAAATAGCATTGTCACTTACGATAACATATAGTGGAGCCATATAGGATGCTGTGCAATATCTGTCAGTAAATGACATGTTACAAAATACTGTATGACAAAAGGGCTTAATTGCCACTGAATTATATACTGTTCCTGCAACATACAGTACTGCAGCATTTTGCAGTAATACAGCAAGGTACTGTGTTGCAGCCTGGCTGATGCCACTTTTTAACATTAGCTGTTTACAACATTAAAATGCTGTTTTTTGAATGTGTGACTATGTAAACACCCTGTTATCGTAACAGCTGCATGCATAAATCAGAATTTAATTTGTTGAGGCTCATAAAGCTGAACCCTTCAGGATATTTATTTATTTAGTTTTAATTATCTCCATCTCTGTATGAGACGTTAAACTGAGGTTCCATCTACCTGTTCTAGTGGTAGTTCAGGTGGATGTTAAAGATCCCATGGCACTTCTCAAAGAGTAGGAATTTTTATTTGAAAAGAACTACAAACAAAATATACATATAAATCACATTTAAACATACAATGGCTATTTAACATTCATAGCTTATACAATGTACAAAAATTCCATATAGGATGGCCTCTAACCTTTAAGGAAATCCATTCTTTCTTTATGACAATAAGTTCATCACAGACACATATCACAGTGCTACCCAGAATTGTTCAGGGGGTTTGGCCCATTTTTCACAGTTTATCCGTAAGAGCTTCAATTTCTCCTCTTTAAATTTCTTGGCCTCTAAAGCCCTTAATTTTTGCAAGGAAATGATTATGTTCTTGTACACTTCATGGTTCACATGTCTTTGCTGTGTTACTGGCATGCAGCGGGCTTGCCACAGATAGTATCTAATTATCACTAAGACTATGTATAAAGTTTCAGGACAATATTGGCCCCACCCTCCACTGAATTCTCCATATATTAATGTAGCATAAGCCAGGTTACAAAAGGGGTTCCCTCCATTCATTAGCTAAAAACCAAAATAATCTTTCATATTCACATCCCAGAAATAAGTGTTCTTGAGTTTCCAATCATGTGTGCATAAATCTTTCAAACAATACCTATCTTGTACCTGTTTGTGTTTGTTGTTGTTCCTATCACTGAGTTTTCCATGCAAACTACTGTAAGCCAAACTGAATCCAAGACAAATTCAGAAATTCTTTTAGAGAGCAGCATGTCTTAATTAAGTTGTGTTTTTTCCTGGGACAAACCCCAAAGATAACATCCCTTCACATTAATTTTGCAAAATCTGCCTGTATAATTCTTTTCTACTTTTAACTTGAAGGCATGTACTTGTTATGTTCTACTTAATCATGCTTTTTATTTGTTCTAACCCATATTTTGGGAGACCAGAAATGTTGTGTAGTAGCCCCATTTTGTTCTGAGCCCACACTGTCAAACAAGGAGTGATCCAGACAGCTACATAAACTTTACATATTCTTTCTCCTGGCTTTAGTATGCTACTGAAGTCATAGGCCAAAAAATGCTACTTTAAAAGGTCCCAGGATTTATCATGTCTAGGCCACCTCCCTTTAATGTCCTGTAGGTAACTTCTCTTTTGATAGAGTTCAATTTGCTGCTCCATAAAGCTTGGAAAGAAAACACTATATAGAGCCACTGAAAGGAAGTTTGGAGGAGGAAAATGTAGCTTATATATAGAAATACAGGCACTTAGAGAGATTCTATTAACTAGATTCTTTTCTGCTTTGCAATCTGTTGCCCTTTCCAAACTGACCATCCTGTTGCCCCTCTGTAACCCTATCTCCCAATTCCTCCTTGCCATGTCATCCCCAAAAATAATGTCTAAGACAGTGATCTCTCCTCTAGACAGTGTTATTCCAGTAAAGGTATATTTGCCCATCAATAGGGTATTACCTAAAGCCACACATTTACTTTTGGAAAAATTAATCTTGGAGCTTGACCAATCTGTGAAATCTTGGAAGGCTTCAATCAAAAGGTTCTCATTGGTTTTGGAATCTATACACAATACCACATCATCTGCGTATGCCAGTAATTTAATGGGAGGGGCTGTTGCAGCTAGACTTAGCCCTACAATCTGCTGATTTTGGTCTATTTTCCTTAGAAAAACATGAAATATTTAAAGTAAGGGGCTGAGTAGGCAACCTTGCCATACTCCTTTTATTACTGTTATCTCCTTCCCCAACCAACCATTAATATTAGGAATGAGGGAGGTGTTATTGTAAATAATTTTTTTCCATTTTGTAAATTCATCTGGTGTGCCATATCTCCTGGTCTATTCTAATTATATAACCCTGTAAATCCTGGTTCTCAGCTTTAAAGAATATTTCCATTAGTAAATTAAGTTGTTGTTCTGGTTCCTAGTAGGAATGGTACAATTTGGTAAGGGCTAATCACCTTGTCCGCTATAGCCACTAGTCTATTTAATAAGATTTTGCTCAATATTTTCAGGTCCACATTCAAGAGACTCAGTGGTCTCCAATTGTGTACACACTCTTTCCCCTTTCTTATATAAAAGAATTAAGGGCGACATTCATAGAAGCAGCCAAGTGCCCTTTTTGTAGCATGCAACTGAGTACTATTCAAAGAGCTGGGACAAGTTCATTTATGAACTTTTATATAGCTCTGCCCCAATACCATTGGTTTCTGGCTGAATAATTTTAAGACCATTAATGGCATTTCTTATTTCTGCTGTAGAAAGGGGTGCAAACATAAATTCTCTGTCCTCTATCTCAATTTGAGGTAGGTCATCCAACATGTTGCTGCCTTCGATAATGTGTGGAGTGCATTCAAATGTTTCCCTAAGGTATGTACCCACTTGTTCTAAAATGCATTCAGGGGAGGTGATTATTTGCCCTGATGCAGTTTTAAGTCTGGTGATGTCTATATGGTCCACCCTGTCCTTACATTCCTTGAAGGGACCCATACAGCCTTTCTTCATGTTGATCCCAAATCTATATTCCTGCTCTAGGGATTGTGCCCTATTGTACTGCATTTTAAACTTTTGTTTGTTTTGTTTCTGCAGTTTGGGGTCCATAATTAACTCTTGAGGTTTCTGACAGTGAGATTAACTTCTGCAACTGAGTTCTTAGTTGGAGGTACAAATATATTTCTCTGAAGCCATTTCTCTTGAAGTTTCTGAAAGAAGGCCTTCCAGGACATTTTCTTGTCCTCCACCAAGCAGCAGCAGCAGTATATACAGCTCTGCTACTGAGTGTCTGGCTTGCTGTTCCCTTCTCCAGGCTGTTCTTACCTCCATACTGCTTAAGACTGAACTATTCAGTCTCCACATATTTTCTTACTCCTTGGTGCCTCACTCCAAAAAATACCAAGAACAATTTGCCTATGGTCTGTAAATCCCCATACTTGCGTTTTGACTGTGGAGATGGTTAAAATAGCAGCAATTAATATAAAATCAATCCTGGTTGATAGTTGGCCTGTAAAATAAGTATTTCCCCCTTTGGGATGAACCTGCCTGTAAGAGTCTGAAAGCTTAGCATTACTTAATATGTCTTTTAGGGTCATTGAGTCACAAAAAAGCTTTTCCATTTTTAACCCCCTGTCAGATCTGTCCACCCACAATTAAAATCTCCTTCTCAAATTAATAGCCTAGAAGTAAATAAATATGGTTTTATCTGTCTAAAGAATGCAGCTCTAAGTGCCTTTGCTTGAGGGGCATTGATTGTGATTATTCAAAACCTTTCTGATTCTATAGAAAAATCCAAGAACAGGGCCTTGCCAGGCGCAATGTCCACCAACCTAGATACCTTAATAGAGGAGTTCTTGATTAATATCCCTACCCCATCACAGAGTTCTTGTCCCACTGACCAGAAGGTGGGGCCTTTTGACCAAAGTTTAGTTGCCTGCTGTATTTCAAAGTGTGTTTTGAGTCTGGCATCTTGTATACAGAAAATATCACACTTCTCTTGACTCAATGAGCCCAAAAACCATAACCATCTTTGCTTGTGTTTTAATGCTATTCATATTAACAGACAACATAGTTAAGGAGCTCATTAATACTATGGTATAAAGAAAAAGGGTCACTACACAGAACATCAGGAGGTTTTGCCAAACGTCCTTCATCTAGTTCTTTGGGATATGTGGCTGTCCCTCCCCCCACCTCAGAAGTAACTTCTGTAGTGGCAGAGGCCACTGAGGAGGAGTCAGATATTTCTCCATCCGAGTCTTCTTCTGATTTATCAGTAGACAAGATTGAAAATTTGTTCCCTTTTTTCCAGGTATCTGCAGAGCTACCTGAACCCTTAGAGTCTGCCACAGTGTTATTGCTCAAGGTTCTCCCTGATCTGTTCCTTTTTTTTTACAGTCACCTTCTTAAATTGGTTCTCATTGATTGGGGGGGGGGAGGCATATATTCCCCTTGAGGTTTGTCGGGGCTACCTTATCAGCAGGGCAGTAATTATTTCACAGCAAATTTTGTCATTTTCATGGTAAGAAATTATTAAAACAGGTGATTTCACAGAAATAAACATGAACACTACATAAGAGTGAGATTATGCTTCAAAATGAAGTTTTAATACATAAATAATATATGACAAACATGAGTATTCAGTTAAAAACATAAAATGCATCTCAGTCACAATACATATTGGCTAGATACAATGATGTGCAGTTTATTTAAACTGATTTTGTTGCAACATTGAGTAAACTTTCAAATTCTCCGGCTTGATGCAGCATCGATTGTTGCTTAGCAGTGCTGTATACTTAGAAAAAGATTGTTCTACGCTAGCACTATGTACCGGAATGCTAAGACAGCTAAGTACAATTGTTGCAAGGAATGGGAAACGTTCTTGACATTCACCCCAGAACTGCTCAACAGTGCGGTCATTCATTTTGAGTTTCTGTGCCTGAATTTCGGCAATGTAAATTCTCAGTTCAGATTGTGCTCTGATGTTCTCCTCAAATGCAGAATACCACTGCAGATCTCGTCCTCCGATACTGCCAAAGTAGCCAGCCTCACTGGGTTGAAAACTCTTGCAGCTTGAAAGAACCAGTGATGCTTACTGGTTAAATCTCCCATGTCCGTCATGTAATCTTTAATTTTAAGTGAGCATTCTGACAGGGCTCTTTTAGTGGCTGGGTGCTGCCTGTCTTCAGATTTTAGCTGCAAAAAACAAGCAAAGTCGGTCAGATCATCGAAGACAAGGTGTGCCTTTATCTCATCACCCTCATATTTCTTCAGCATTTGGATGGGGGGGGCATTGCAAGCAACATGACTCAAATCAGCCACAATTGAATCTGTGGTTGCCAATTTAATTACTTCATCACAGGCAGTGCTCTCAGTTTTAAAAAAGTCTTTGTATTGTTCCAGATGTTCTTGGTGGTAAAGCACTGCATAGAACCAAGTGTTCCATCTGGTAATTACAGGAGTAGGAAGTGCTATGGGTAGTCCACTACCACTGAGAAATTTTTTAAATCGAGCTTTTCTCGCTGGGCAAGTGCTGAATTACTTTTTAATTGCTACTACGATCTCATTTATAGCGCAGTGGTCTAAGGCTCTGAGCTGCAAATCTGGTGACATCCAGCAGACCAGACCTGGGTTTGAATCCCGCAGCTTCCACTTGCATACTGTGTGACCCTGAGCAAATCACTTAAGCTCCTTGTGCTCCCAGGTCGCTCCTGTAAACAAGCTTTCAGCTTAGTGTGCTACACCTGGTTAAACTACTAAATAAAAAAAAATTTACACCGGGATAGTTTCTCCTCCATATGTCACCCAAAAGGTTCAGTAAATAAGTGGAACAAGTTACATGAACAGTGTTCAGCAATACATGCTGTAAACTTTGTTTCCAACACTTATTCATATACATAGCGTTGTCAGTAACGAATGAATAAAACTTTGTGTAAGAGATGTCCAAGTCTTGTAAACATTTAAGCACTGCTTGTGACACTGTCTTAAAATGTATTGCTTCTAAAATGACACAGGCTAGCAGAATTGGCTCCAGCACAGTTTTTATTTCACTGGCATGAATGCTATGTATGGCTGGTACTGTAACTATATTTAAAATATATCTGTCCTGGACATCAGTTGTCTCATCACAGACAAGTGAGACAGAAAAAGCATTCTGTATTTTGTTGTTTACTTCTCTCAAGTGGTAGTTAAATACCTTAGGTAGATACTTGCTTCTCAGCCACTATGATGTTGGAAGTACACTGATGGATTTAAGGTTTGCTTCTAGGAACGAGTGAAGAGTGGGGTTGTCCAACACACGTAGGGGGATGTTTTCAGCAGTAAAGGCTTCTACCAAATTGAAGAGAGTGATTTGTTTACTCTCCTGTTGCACAGATTTAATAGAAAACAGCTCAGTAACTGTAACTTGCTTCTCTTTGGCAGAGGAACAGGAGGACTCAATTTTTCTTTTCTTGGATAAATGTGAAGCTGTGTCTAGATGACGGTCACAGGTCACCTTTCTTTTATGATCTACTGCCACATTACAAACTGTGCAGAATAAAACATCACCCGATACATGGAAAGTTCCCAATTCGCTTTCATCAGCACCTTTGCAGAGCATAAATATTACCCGTTTTAGATGTGGGTGACCCGTTCGTTTTAACAGACATCTTTCTTTCTTAGCTGGAGATGAAACTAAGTCGTATAAATGAGATGTGAGTTACCAACTGTTTTTAAAGTATTTGGTAATTGATCTAATGAATTAGGGCCATTAAGTAATTGATTTAAATGTGTTACTCGTGCAAATCTGACACACTGAACTTGATCGCTATCATGAGCAAAACTAGTTGTCAGTTCAGTACTACCCTTGTTAATTCAGCTGCTAATTAAACCTCATTAAACCTCATTGCCATTTCATGCCATTGTATTCACTAAGAGAGACCAGATAAACAGTAAAAAAACAGTTTTTAAGATAGCATCGCACACTAAAATGGTATAATTCAGCACTGCATACTAACAACTGATGTTTTCATGGCAAGTAAACTATTTCACGGTATCCGTGAAGCCCGAGAACACCGTGATAAAATTACTCCCTACTTAGGCTCTATTAGAGTGGTGACTTCTTCAATTCAGCTCTCTGTGGATACTTGCTCTCTATCTGTTTGGGGGTCTCTGTCTCCCCTTTCTGGTAGCTCTTCATTGATGGGAGGGATAGGGGCAGGTCTGGTGCATTCACTACTCTCTGGGCCTGCTGTTGCTGCTCTATGTTAATTAATCCTTCTTGTGAGAGGCTGTCTTCCCTGTTGTGTGAGGCCCATGGGCATTTACCATACCCGTGCCCAGTTCTTTTGCACAAATTATATTTGAATAAATTCACACAAGTAGAGGAAAGATGACCATAATCTAAACAGTGACTACACCTAGGTGTGTCACAGGCAGAGCTGAGATGGAAACAGGAGCTGCATTTAAAATGAGATTTAGGTTGCCTGATATAAAAATATTGCTAGGGTCTGGGACCCATTTTCCAGTGTTTGTTTGCAACCAACCTGCTCCTTGAAGTACTTGAGTAGGCGACCAAGCCTTTTCCAGATCTGTAGGGTCGGATTTCCTCTCTTGCTGTAGTGCTTCATAAGAAACTTGAGAATTACTCTGGGCATTGCTAGTCTGTACAACTGTGGTTACTTCAGCAGGTACTTCAATTACATTTTTTTAAATCTGCTTGCTTCCCAGCCTCAGAAGGGTGCGATAGGCCCAGGCGTTGACCCCTCAGAGCTTTCACAGGGTATTTGCCTTTGTTAGTTTATCCCGGCTTTTGGCACACATATCTGGAGTAGTAACAAACACAGGTAGCCATCTTTTTGGTGCAGAGGGGTTGATATCTTAAAAAGAATTTTGGCTAAAAAGTGATTTAAGTAAGTAAAAGGGACTTATTTTATCAATTAAAATTACATTTTGTAAGTCACACTTTAAAATGAAGTAATACATTTTATGTTATTATGGTCTCCTTTACAGAAATAAATTAATGATTTCAAGCACATTTTCCTGCATCAAACAGAATACATTAATAAAGGTATGCACAGTGCCTTTTAGTTAATGAAGACTTATTTTATTTATCGTTACATTTGTAAGTTATACTCTATATGGAAGTAAAGTATTTATCATTTTGGTCCTTTTTTAGAGAATTTTCATAGTGCTTTAAAGCACATTTTTGTCTGCACCAAACAGAGTATATTGATTAAGGTATGCACAGTACCTTTAGTTACAAGGTAGCACAAGTTTTTAAAAACAGTGAGAAAAAGGACTGCCAGGTGACTGTTTCATTCATTTAGATTTTGTTTTACATGTGTTACAGAGATTTGAAAGCTATTACTGCCAACAGAGGTGGTCTTTTAAAAACATATTTCCATTGTAGTAACAAGCTTGCATCATTACTAAGGTATGGGAATGTGCTAATTATTTACTGAAGTTACCATGTAAGCATATTATAAGTTTATATGAAAATATATCTACTAAAGTGTGTTTGAATTAAATTACAGAAAAAACTAAGAATACAGCATCTACAAGTTTATATCCCCATGAACAAGCCCATTCTGTGGGTGAAACGTAGGGGACATTTTCAAAATAAAAAGGAAATTACACTACAGAGAACTTGTCTTTGAATTTTTCAAGGGCCCCCCCCCCATTGTTCATAATTGTTTCCAGAGCCTTTTGGGGGGGCTGAAGATGTTCCTATAAGAACAATGATCCATTACCCACCATACCCATTTTGTTCACATTGTTTAGATCTGCTTTAGAGGACGAGCAGATTTCTGGTGGAAGTTGGTTCTTAAAAATATTGTTGAATTATAAATAAATGCTTGGTATATCATTTACTTATTGAAAGGTGGATTAATCTCCCCTTTCATAGCTTTTTTTTCTCATATCTAGTAAGATAGCACTATAAAGTCTGTATAGATTGTTTTATATAAATAAGCAATATACATTTTAAAATGAATGTAACAGATATTTTTTCAGACATAGGTTCTAGTGTCCAGAGTACCATACATTTCACCACATTTTCTGAGGAAGAGAAAAAGAAACTGTTTACCACAATGAGAGGGGACAGAGATCTTTCCATGCAAATGGCTGAAGCCCCCAAACAACTAAGTCAAAAATTAGATAATTTAAAATATAAAAATTGTCATTTAGAATGGCATGGCCTTACTTTAACACAATATCTACAATATAATCGTATACCAAGGGGTCTTAGAATTAGTGTCGAGCCCAATTTGGGTATAAATTCCTCAAAACTGGACAATAAATGGGATGGTATCCGAAATAGAGCATCATGTGATTTCATGTATGCCCTAATTGAAGCTATAATTGATGAAAGACAGGTTATAGAAAAAGAAATCAAAGACACAGAGGACTTTCTTAAACTTAAAGTTCAAGAAGAGGAATTTTAAAAGCTGGTAGAAGATATTAAACAGAAATTACTCGATTATGAGGGCAGACTAAAAGAACAGAAAATTAAAAAGTTTATTAGAGATACAAATGACTACCGTGATGGTAGGGTTTATACAAATAAAAAATTTAAAAGACAATATACCAATAACATTTACAATACCTATGAAAGCTCTGATAGTGACACTAGTTATACTAGGGACACCCAGAAACCAAGTGAGACTGTTAGTCTACATCATGGTGACACAGAACAACCTAGTACATCAAGTAGTATACATAAAGAAGTTAGATATGATTTAAGAAATCAGAGCTCAAATAGAGAATCCTATCAGCAGGGGGAAGGATGGAGAGGTACAAGTGGAAACAGGGGAGGCAGGCAAGGTGGAAAAAATGCAAGACGTTTCATGTCAGGGAGAGGGAGAATGACATAGACATTATACCTATTTTTAATTTAAGTAAAAGAGTATTGACACCTATAGAGACCAGGGTACTCAGTTTGGGCCTCTCATTTGCACCGACACAGCCTTTGAATCTTTTGATCTAGAAGTAGATTTACAAAGATTCTTTAGGAATCTCAGACTTAAAAATCTATTTGGGACCTCAACAAATATAACTATAGACCCTTACCAACAAAAATTGAAACAATTACTGCAAGTAAAATCTTAATACAATCCACCCATTGGGAAAAATCATGGTATAGAGGCATTTTGTTATAATGTGGAGAAAGAGGTGTTGGCATTATTTAATAAAAGGTAAGAACTAAGACCATCATATAATAATTTGACTAGACTAGAAAATCTAGCCTTAAAAATCTTAAACAGGATAAAGATATAGATATTAAACAGGCAGACAAAGGGGTGGGATAGTTAAACAAGATCAGTTACAATATAAAAGAAATGTGTTTGGCATTACTACAGAATCAAGAGAATTATGAATTATTATCTGAAAATCCCACTTTAAGAATTCAAATATAGATTAATGGGTTATTAGAAGAGTATACCTTAAATGGTTAGATTCAAGCATGGGAAGCTGAGTTATTACATTGTCAATATCCTAGAATTCCCACGTTTTATTGTATTCCAAAAATACATTAAAACATCTCTAACCCCCCTGGAAGGCCAATAGTTTCTGGAATTGGTTCCATTTTTGAACCCCTATCTAAGTATATAAATTATCAGTTGCAACCTTTAGTTGAAACTACTAGATCATATATTAAAGATTCATCTGACATGATAAGACATTTGCAACAAATTTCAGAAAGTGGTATTCCAGAGTCTAGTGTTCTGGTCACTTTTGATGTGACAGATCTATACATTTCATTCCACATCAGCAAGGTATTGAGTGCATAGGACGCATTTTAGATAAGAGTGTAGCAACTGTAAACCAAAACAATAGTCCTACAGGAAATGGCACAACTGATTCTTACTAAAATTATTTTGAATTTGATGGACGTTATTACCAGCAAAATAAAGAGGTACTGCCATGGATTAACCATGGCACCGCCTATGATAATAGTTATATGGTTAATTTTGAAGAAAAATACATATATGATGTTCAAAGCAATACATTCTATGATAAAATAGTAACATGGGTACGTTTATTGATGATATTTTCATGTTATGGTCAGGAACTATTATAGAATTACAAACCTTTATGAAGAACTTAATCGAAAAGATTGCAATCTGAAGTTTGTTATGAACTATGATACATAAAATACCATATCTAGACTTACTTATTATTAATGAACATAAACAAATTGAGACATCTTTATTTAGAAAACTAACAGATAGAAATACATTGCTACATTATAAAAGCTTTCATGAAGTTAAATTAAAAACAGCATACCCTATGCACAACTCACAAGGGTTAAACGTAACTGTAGTAAGACAGACAATACAGTACAAGAAACAAAACAAATGTTACATAAATTTATGGCCTGGGGATATTAACAACATACATTAAAACAAGCAGAAATCAGAATAAATCAAAAACAGAGAAATGAATTATTACCGAAATGATCACAGGGTGATACTCAACAGTGTTTTTTTCAACCAAATATAATCATAAAATGGCAGATATTAGAAAATTATCAATAAACATTGGTATTTAGTCCAAACAGACAATGAACAAATTGAAACACTGCAGAATAGACCCATAGTAGTAGCAAAAGGTTAAAACTTACAGGACAAATTGGTCCATTCACAATTTAAGACACCAGAAGTGGTTGGTAGCCAGCTTTGCTGGGCCTTTAATACCAGGAATGAACCCTTGTGGTAGGTGCAGTGTTTGTAATCATACATCTAAGAAAGAGATATACATATCCACACACACAAGAGAGATTTTCCATTAAACAACACATCACATGTACCACAGAAGCAGTTGTGTATCTGATACAATGTCCTTGTGATTTGTTATATATTGGACAAACAAGTAGAGAATTACGGAAAAGAATCCAGGAACATAAAGGTGACATTCCAGCTACAAAGATGCCGCCCGGGCCTTTGATCTCACCCAACTAGTCGCCTCCCCCACCAGAAGGGACTTCAGATCCGGGGTCTCCACCCTCCTGGACCTCATCTTCACCAACCGGCCGGGAAATCTCTCCAAAATTACAGTACTCCCTGATGCAATCAGCTACCACTTGCCAGTTACCTGCTGGTGGTCATGCAAGTTGCCCCCAGCACCCCCTAAAATCTCATGGCAACATAGACTCAAACAGGGCGGTTTAAAGAACCTTAAAGCCCACCTAACCACCAGCAACTGGCTCCCCATTTATACTGCCCAGTCAGTTGACTCCGCTCTAGATCACTTCATAACCACCTTCGACAAAGCCTGTGATTTATACGCCCCCTTTTCTAAGCTAGTTGTGAAATCCAGATCCGCCCCCTTGATCACACCCCCCCCTACTAAGCCTGCTCCAGCATAGAGATAACCTCTGGCACAAAGCCATAGACTCCCAAAGCATCCAGGATAGACAACTCTACAGGAGGCCATAACAAATGCACATGGGCTTTGCGGCGAAAGCCCACTACTACCAACACACCCCTAACCTCTACCTGGGGTGATGGGAAAAATTTTGGGATAACATAAAGGAACTTAGTGGCAAACCCGCCCCTCCATCCCCACGCAACTCACTATTAATGGCGAGGTCACCCAAGATCATACCATCATCACAAGCCCTTAACTCGCCTTCTCGGATCTATCCCACATCCCCTCCTAACTCCCCCCAACATGAGCCCTACCAATACCCCCTTCCGGCTCTGAGTCATCACCTCCACGAGGCAAAACGCTTATTTCCAGGGCCATCTCTCATACACGATACAGCAATGACTCCTTGATCTTAAACTCCTGAGGCTCTCCCTCGATGCCACTCTACCACACCTCACTAAAATTCTTAACCTCTCGCTCTGCCTAGGCCAGTTCCCTCTACCGGAAAAGAGCGATAATCACACCCATCCTGAAGGGTGGACCCCACCAACACCAGCAACTACAGACCCATCTCAATACTTCCACCTCTCTCCAAAGCCCTTGAAAGAATAGTCTCTGACCAGTTAACCGAACACCTATCCAAGCATAAGCTCCTTAGCCAGGAGCAGCATGGTTTCCGCTCAGGTCATAGTACCATCACCGCACTGACAGAGCTCACCTCATTCCTACATGAAGCCCTCGACCATGGCTCAATTGCCGGGGCCATATATGTGGACCTAACCAAGGCCTTCGACACGGTCAGTCACGAGCTTCTGCTTCAAGTCCTCCCTAAACTAAATGTGGTCCCGGAGACCTTGTCCTGGTTCCAGGATTACCTCACAGGCCGCTCGCAACAAGTCAGGATATGCTCCACCCTCTCCACCCCTAAAACAGTTGCCTCAGGGGTCCCTCAGGGGTCAATCCTAGGCCCACTGCTGTTCACCCTCTTCCTAAACTCCCTCCCCAAGGCTTGCAGTGGTCAGCTGCTCCTCATGCTGATGATGCAGTTCTGTTCTGAAACACCCCCACCCTACCGCCCTCCAGCAGGCCCTTCAAAGGCACTTCCGGAACTTGAGACCTGTTCTCTGAACACCGCCTAATCATCAACTATAATAAAACTAAATCCATGATTTTTGCCCACCGCCAAAATCCTCATAGTCAGTCTGCTCTCCTCATCAAGAAGCTCAAGGTGCCCCTCTCGAACAAGTATCCAATTTCAAATACCTAGGTGTCACCTAGACATCTCACTCTCATACCAGAGGCACACCCAAATTCTCTCACCTCTATCTGCTCAAGGGTAGGCATCCTGTATCGGCTTAGCACTGCTTACCCCTCCCGGCAATGCGGCTAGCAGTCACCTCCTCCATCCTCTCCCTGGTGGACTACGGATCACTATATACGGCTCTGCTGAACCCACCTCCTGAACAGGATAAACATTCTCCTGAACAAAGCCTGCCGCCTAGTCACTGGTTGTGATCGCTAACCCACACCTGTGATCTCTATCGTTATCTGGTTGGTTAAACTTCCAACAACAATTACAGTTCCACACCTGCATCCTTGCAAAAATACACCTTCGCTAGCCCCTCGGGACTTCTCCCCTAATCAGTTCTGCACCCTACACGTGCAATACAAGACTTCTCCGCAGCTCCCTCCTCCTTGTACCTCAATGTAGAACTTCCGTTGGGCAAAGATCCTTCAGATACCGGGCCCCACTCTGGCTCAATGCGTTACCATACTCCCTCTCACAGACCCACAGCATCTTTCAACTTAAAACAGGCCTCAAAGCTCACCTCCTTGAGAGAGCCATATGTGGCTGCGGCTAACTCTGCTCACCCGGTTAATCTGCCCTCCCCCTACGCTCGACTCAGGGCCACACAAGGCCCCACGTATCTCACCAATAATCCCCGCCTGGGTATCCCAAGATTGCTGCCTAACTTCCTCAACAGTCACTAAGTTTGACTGGACTGCTCCTTTGATTTTTTTTATGTATATTCTGCCTGTTACATGTATGTTCTCAACTGTATTTGTCTACCCTCCACCCTTGTAACCGACGTGGAGCCTTTGCAAAAGAGTCTGTGACTCAAAGGGTTGTAATTCTGATTGTTTCCAAATAAACAAATAAACAAAATAAAATAAGAAATCATGATGAAAATTCACCAGTGGCCAGACATTTCAATGAGGCATCACATTCTGGAGCCTCACTTAGATTTTGGGGTTTAGAAAAGCTATTCATTCCCCCTAGAGGAGGTAATGTAAAAGAATTATTATTGAGGGCAGAGATGAGATGGATTTTCCAAATGCATACATTGATAGAAATATAGGAATGAATGTTGAAACCAATTGGCAAGCCTGTATTTAACTTATAAATGTATACAATATCATTATGTGCAGATAGGGACCCATCTGTTTAGTTGGTTTTCTGGGGTAGTGTCCTAATATATATATTTAAGTGGTATTTGTATAGTGTATGGATATATTGTGCATTCAACAATTTTTTTGACAAATTGACCTTCTGACCTCTTGGTATGTAAAGTTTAACATGTGGTACAACAGTGATTGTCCATAGCTTATTGAGTTTAGGTTTATAAGTGTATATGATGAACATGTAAAATATATATTCTGCACTATGCAATTATTAGTTTTCCTGGTCTTTCATGGACATTGTTGTTATAACTGTTCTTAAAATTGACCTTTGACCTCCTAGTATGAAAGGACTAATACATGATATAACAGTGATTGTTAACAGTTCCTGTTGAGATTCATAAGTCCATGAAATATACATAAAAATTGTGTAATGATATAGAAAGATCATTTTCAGCAAATAATTTATCATCTGCTTATTATTATTGTTTGTAAGGTGTGAAAATGCCATATAAAATTCTATGGCATTTTAAACGCACGTATAATAATGTCCTTGCATTATGCCACTGTTTGTATTCCCTTGAATTTAATGGTTAGTGGTGTTACAGTATCTTTGCTCATATATAAGTTATTTCTGACTCATTTATGTATGTTTACTTGTCAAGAATTATTCTACCTATTTGCTATAAAAACATTTATACTGTTCAGTAATAAGTTTAAATAGTAAATGTATTGTGTTCACAAAGTTATTAGAAGGGTATATACAATACAATGGTTCAGTCACAGTGGCAGTCTTTATAGTGACCATTTTGCTGAAAAATCCATGGTTCTATGGCTGAGCCAGCTATTGACTGCTGGTAGCAGTCTGTTCAACGCATGCACAGTAGCACGATAGACATCATTGCGCATGCACGAGAAGCGCTGATTGACGCCATTAAGTATATTCTAGCACGGGATTTCAGCAAACGGGCACAAGAGGCTTATAAACATATCTGGAGTAGTAACAAACACAGGCAGCCATCTTTTTGGTGCAGAGGGGTTGATATCTTGAAAAGAATTTTGGCTAAAAAGCGATTTAAGTAAGTAAAAGGGACTTATTTTATCAATTAAAATTACATTTTGTAAGCCACACTTCAAAGTGAAGTAATAAATTTTATGTTATTATGGTCTCCTTTACAGAAATAAATTAGTGATTTCAAGCATATTTTTCCTGCATCAGACAAAATACATTGATTAAGGTATGCACAGTGCCTTTTAGTTAATGAAGACTTATTTTATTTATCATTACATTTTGTAAGTTATACTCTATATGAAGTGATAAAGTATTTATCATTTTGGTCCTTTTTTTACAGAAATTTTCATAGTGCTTTAAAGCACATTTTTATCTGCACCAAACAGAGTATATTGATTAAGATATGTACAGTACCTTTAGTTACAAAGTAGCACAAGCTTTCTATAAACAGTGAGAAAAAGTGACTGCCAGAGTGACTGTTTCATTCATTTAGATTTTTGTTTTACATGTGTTACAGAGATTTGAAAGCTATTACTGCCAACAGAGGTGGTCTTTTAAAAACATATTTCCACTGTAGTAACAAGCTTGCATCATTACTAAGGTATGGGAAAGTGCTAATTGTTTACTGAAGTTACCATGTCAGCATATTATAAGTTTATATGAAAATATATCTACTAAAGTGTGTTTGAATTAAATTACAGAAAAAACTAAGAATACAGCGTCTACAAGTTTATATCCCCGTGAACAAGCCCATTCTGTGGGTGAAACGTAGGGGACTTTTTCAAAATAAAAAGGAAATTACACTACAGAGAACTTGTCTTTGAATTTTTCAAGGGCCCCCCCATTGTTCATAATTGTTTCCAGAGCCTTTTAGGGGGGGCTGAAGATGTTCCTATAAGAACAATGATCCATTACCCACCATACCCATTTTGTTCACATGCTGTTGAAAGCTGCCAGATGATATTAGAACAATTTTAGTGGTTTCTGAAGTTTTCCAGTGGCACCCTCTGATGCAGCTATGTCACCCGCTCAGCTGTGTCTGAGTCATTGAGTCAACATGACCGGCATTCATAGAAGCTGACTGCAAAGCAATGTCGCACTAATGTACTATATCTGAATGTATGACTATGCTGACACAGAGTTTTGTAAATGAGTCTATGACTCAAAAGGTTGTAATTCATATGATTGACTAAATAAATAAATAAAGCTGTCAGTTCAGCTTGCAAAGCCTGTTTCTGTTTTTTACATTTCTCTTCCTGCTCCAATACTTCTTGCAATCTTTTTTTCTTTCTGTTTTATGTCTGCACAATCAGTAACAAAGTTTAATGGTACCTTCTTAATGTTTGTAGCCATTTCTTGCTGGGACCAATCCATGTCTGAATCAGAGTAACAAACAGGAACATTTTCCATTTGAACTGAAAATTGCTCAGTCGCTTAGCCTTTAGTTATATGGAACAGGAGGAGGCCATCTCCTGCCACATCAGCACTTCCTCCACCTCCTCTGTCTGGCTTCAAACTGGGTCCCTCTATCTTGTCCACAGGAAGTGACAGCACCCTGCAGGCAGAGTAGGGGAATTTCCCCAGTGCCCTGGCCAAATGTTCTCCCATTCACTAAAAATACCACCAACAGCTTAATCTGGTTCAAGGTCAGTTGGCATTCATCTGTATCCCTCCTCCAGGTTGTTTCTGAAAATAGGCAGAATTTGTCTAGTGCACTTACCCGGTCAACAAAACTAAAATAAATAAATATGTCTAGTGTTGTGTACTGTTAACCCAAAAATCAGAATTTCCTGCAGGTAGGTGGGTGGACTGACTACACAAAATAGTTCTTACCATAAAATTTCTATAGTGAAGTCACTCAGGATGCAATGTTCCTATCACAGTTTCTGCAGTGACATGCTGCTGAATTCTGCAGCAACACAGTGTAATCAATGACAACTTCTCCAGTGTTTTACTCAGTAAAATGTGACATTTTCATCATGAGAACCTTATATTTTGGTAGACTCCACTACACATCTGGTGCCAGATATTCAAAGCTTCAAAGCTTTGCACTTGGCACAAACCCACTGTGCTGGAATAGCACTGAATTTGTGCCAGGCTGCAATATTCAGAAGCCCATTTAGCGCTCATGCTGTGTGATAGTGCCGACGCTAAAAGTTAATGTATTCAGGGTAGGGAATGAGGGGAGTGACCATAAATGCCAGCGCACCAGCATATTCAAAATAATTGTGCTGCACAACAGGTCTTTGTGCCACCTGTAGCACAGCGCTAAATACCGCCTGCAAAAGCATACAGTGATGCGGTGCTCCCGTTCTGTAAGTCAAAGTAATCCAAAGCACTTTAAATTCTATTCAAGGTAGTCCAGTGGCCCCCCCTCATCATGCTCACAATCCCTGACCCCATAGTATGTCAAAACATTCAGTTCCCTGGTAGTCTAGCAGCCCCCCACCCCTCCCATCATGATCCCCAATGCCCCTTGTATGTATAGTCAATCATTTTTCCTTGTAGTCCAGTGGCCCCCCTCCCGGCAATGCCGACACCACCTCCCCAACCATCCTCTCTAATGGAGCCATTGACTGGCTCAACCCACTGCTCACCTCAGTGGTCAGCTGCCTACTGAGGGTTGAATGAGCACATACCATAGTGAGTAATGAATGAGCCCAAGTACGCACTCATTCATTACTCAATACTTTATGATTCATTCAAAACTCAGTCAGCCACTGACCACGGAGGTGAGTGGGGGGCTGAAACCAGTCAGCCGGCTCTATTCAGGGATGGTTGGGGAGTGAGGATCAGCACTACTGGGTGAGGGACCGGGGGCCTCAGGACTACCAGGAAAAATGACTGACTATACATACAAAGGAGTTGAGGGATTGTGATGGGGGGTGGAGGGCAGCTAGACTATCAGGGAAAATTAATGCCTATACATATAACAGTAGTCAGGGACATGATGAGGGTGGGAGCCACTAGACTACCAAGGAAAATAAATGTTTGTACATCCTACAGGAGTTGGGGATTGGGCTGGGGGTGGGGGGCCACTAGTCCACCAGGGAACTATGATGGTTGTATGTGCTATGGGGGTCAGGGATCACAATGTGGGGGTAGGGGGGACATTAGACTACCAGGGACATGGATGACTACATACCAGATATGAGTATACCTCCCACGTGTCCCTCATTATGAGGGACATCTCTCATTTTACTCCCCTATACTGCCCTGTCCATCTTCTGTCCCTCATGGAAAAGGTGCTGCACACTCAGGGAATGTGCTGTCATTTCATAGGTTCAGGCAGACTCTAATAATATTCTCTGATGCTACATAAATGGGTAAAATTGTGCAAGTAAAGGCAATGGTTCCACTGTGTTGTGAGCTTGTATGTCCATGTTTGATGCTGTGCATACCCCTCAACTGTCCCTGATTTTCAGGAATGTCCCTTATCAAACCTCATGTTTTTCCTCTGTCCCCTGTACACTATGTGTTTACATGACAGAACAGTGGGGACTGTAAACACAAACTAATGTCACACATTAACATTACAGAACTTGTTTTTCTCCAGAACTTGCATCTAACACAAATCCCTTATTTTGTCAGCATTCTGAATGAAAGGTACCAGTTTTTCAGATGTGTCCCTGATTATGGGTCTGTGTCCCTGAGTTTCTTATGCTTCGTCCCTGTTTTATGTGTAAAGAGGTTGAGAGGTATGCTGCTGTGTCCCTCATTGTGAGAGTCAGTGTCCTCATTGCCCCTCAAGTCAGCACATCTGTGTCTCTCATTGCAATGCTGCAGGGGGTGGGTGGTATGCACTAAGTGTGCCTGCAAACATCCATTTCCTGCAGCATTCAGCCTGTATGTCCATCCCAACCAATAGGGAGTTGCTGTCAGCACACCCTGGCCTGCAACTTCCAGCCTGTACTTCCATTCTGACCAATCGGGGTTGCTGTGAGCTGTATGCAATAGCACTGGGCAAAGTAGATGGGAGTGCATGCAGATCAGGCCATAATAAAATGCAAATGTGACTGTTGCCACAGATTGCCTGAGTAGGCTCATTTGCATAGGATCTTTGAATACAGCAAACTTTTTGCTCTAGGCTAACCTGTTTGCACCAGGCTAATGTGTTAGCACTGTGCAATCGGGTTAGCCCGGGCAAATCTCTCAAGAGCATAGCACAGTTCTGCAGGGTCTGAAGTGTATTGTTGATTACAGTTGTTGTGCAACTCTTAATTGCTATCACACACTTTGTAAACCAGCTTCAACTCTGCCTTACTCCACCTCTTTGTCACTGAGTTGTTGTTGCATTTTGCAGTTCCCTGCCACTATATTCAGAGCTGTCATATTTCCGGGGCTGTGTTAGCACTACACTCTCAGCCCTGTTTGCACTGCTTCCTTTGCATGCTATATTCTGCAGATTTAGCCCCAGGGCTGGTCCTTTGAATATAACTTACTTCTGGTTTAGGACTGATTTAACATGCCGGGCAGTGGTAATTTAGCACTGGGGCTAAATTTTGAATGTCTGACCCCTGGGATTATCTAGATGTGTTTTTTCTTTTAAAGAAATATTACTAAAACCCAATTCCTATGTATATTTCTTTTCCGAATAGGAACTTCTCTGTGCATATTAAAATAGAAGGCTTATTTTCTTTTTATTTTAATTTCTTATAGTGCATATAGCAGTGGAGTATAGATTAATAGAAATGTACAGTAGTAAGAGTTCAGTGGAGGAGCAGCATTGAGAAAGTATCAACAGAGTGTTAAGAGAACAAAATAAGGTAAGAAACTAATAAGTGGAACAAGCTACAAGTTCAGAAATGTATAGATAACAGAGGTACACAGAAGTGTGAGGAGAGAAGGAAAGAAAACAATGAAGGGAAATGGTGAATACAACGTAAAGGAGGATTAGAGACTGTAAATACAGAACAAAGAAAAAAGCAAAACTTATGTTAACATTTTTGTTTAGCGTGGGGCTTTGCAAAGAAGAATGGAGAGTGCAAATTTTGATATGCAAGGACTAAGATTTAAAGTAACAGAAGGGAGAGACTGACACTATTAATCTAGAGGAGAAAGATATAAACATATTTGGTTGAAAGAGAATGAGTGGACCAAGCAGGAGGCAAAATAACAGGAAGGGAAGGAGAGAGAGGAAGAAAGAAAGAAAGAGATTGACACAAAAAAAGGGAATATACCTGCTAACTGTCCTGATTACAAGGGATGTCCCTCATTTTACTGTTCCCCTCAAAATTGATGTGTCCCTCATCCATCAAGGAAATGGTACTGCCCACACAGAGAATGTATTACAAATTCAGACTTTAAAACAGAAATTCATAGTATTCTAAGATGGTAAATCAAAAATAAAGCTTTGTATAAGTAAACACAATGCTTTTTACAGTGTTCTGAGTTTGTTTCATAGTTTCATAGTTGTATACAAGTTCAGAGTGTGGAGACCCATAATGAACTTGCCACCTCTAACATGTGCGCCTCATGTTTGAGGAAGTGTCCCTTGATTATGAGGTTCAGTGTCACCACTGTCCATTATTTTGAGTGTCCATGTCCCTCATTTCAGTGACAATAGGTTGAGAGTTAGGAGAAAGATAAAATGAGAGAAGGAAACCAAATAAATATGGAAGATAGTTTGTGGTCTGGGTTCCTTGGTTTATGCAGCATGAGGAGATCAAATCTCAAGGGAATAGACTGCAGCCAAAGGAACAAAGATACAGGCTCAAAGATAACTGCCCATGGAGCTGGTTGTAGTGCTTTGCAGTATGCTATCATGCAGGAGATTTGTGTTTGAATGCTGGTGTCAGTGTCTTTGGCAGACTGGCAAGAGGTTATATAAGACTTGTGTTGGACAATCTCAGCACCTGTGTCTGGTGAGAGAGCCATGAGCTGCAGATCTGATGCCTGCTAGCCCATGAATGCTGTATTACAGTGGAGGGGTGATGGGGGCCTAGGAACATCATGTAGTTATATTTGCATTTACCTGATTTTAAATGTCCCTTGGAGGAAAGTTGTGTCATTGGGAACACAAAAATGGAAACATCCAAGAATACCAGTGAGGTTTATCTCTCTGCAGCTTGACACCAATTTCCTGACTTCTGAACTGCAGTGTATTATGTTACTTTGACTACCTTCCACTGAGGCAAAGGTCTGAGCTGTCATACATTATGAGTAATATCACTCATTTTACACCTCAAGACCTGTGCTTTACATGGAGGGAAGTAATCCCATATTTCCCACAGTGATATCAAAGTAGAATTTCATTCCATTTGTAATATTCCCCCCTTCCAACATGTGCACCTAGGCAACATGCATACTGTGCCTTAAGCAGTCATTTTAAGAAATAAATTGCTGTTGTGAGAATGTACTGGAAATGCAAAATGCTGCATTCCCAGTATTCCTATAGCATTCTGCAGTGGCACTGTGATTTGAGAATAATGTATTTCCTGCATTAATGTTATTTATTCAAATTGAATGGCAAGTACTGTGAGAACTTGTTTAGCACTGTTATTTCCAGTCACATTTAACATTTGATGGCTGAGACATTCAGAAGTTGTTTCTTGAATATATGAACATATATGTAAACAGCTGATTATATCACCAGCTTTATAGACAAATCTGAAATTAGTTTGCTGAAGCTAATAAAATCAATCTTTTAATTATATTTTCACTGAATTATCTCTGGCCTTTACTGCACTTTTATTTCCTCTTATATTTCTTCTCAGGAATGAGAACTGATCTATACATATTAAAATAGCAGGCTTATTTTCTTTTTTATTTTAAATGTTTTAGTATTGATAGCAGTTGAGTAGACAGCAAGATAAAGGCACATTTTTAGCAGTGTAAAGGAGCAGCATTGAGAAAGTGTCAACAGAATGGAAACAGCAGGAAGAAGGCAGAAATAAGGGTGCTAGACTATAATCAAGGAAATGTATAGAGAATACAGATTCATGGGAGAAAAAAAGCAAAAAAGGGAAGAGGGAGAGAACACAAAGGAGAAGAAATTTTGTAATGAAAGAACAGAAAGAAAAGTAAAGCAGAGCTGAATGGATTTTTTTTAGTTGGTGTGGGTTTTGTAAAGGAGGGATGGGAGCCTAAATAATGGAGGTCAATGACTTAAATTTAAACTAGTATAAGGGAAAGACAATATTATTGAGAGGAGAAAGAAATAAAGATAGATGACTGAAAGGGAATGAGGGATAGTGAGTGGATGTCAAACTAAGGAAGAGAGGAAGGGAGAGGAAGAGAGAGAGAGGAGAGAGATCAAATACATAGGAAAATAACCAGAATACAGGTAATAGTGAGCACACGGATGGAGGTGCCAGTCCAATAAGCTCTTACTGGAGACTGAATGAGGATAGCACTTATCACTTGTCTAATAGCATAGATGACACTTCAAACAGAACCAGTCTTCTTACTTGATTTAATTGCCAGTAGTGTCAGAAAACAGGTGCAAGCAAACAGCAATACCAAAAGATATGGAACAACAGATGCATCTACACCCACCAACCTAACATTTCACCTCAGCCAGTCAGGGGCTTCATCAGCTGTAACCACAGCCAGTTAAAGTACCCATATTTAAAAAATGTTCATTTGCATATTCATTTTTGTAACTCAATGATTGGCTGAATGATGTTTAAACTGAACAAAGTAAATAAGTAACATCACTATGAATATAACATGAAAAACACTTCAAAGTGACAAACAATATGATCAATTAGATCAGTGTCCCAGTGAAAATTCATAAACACATTCTTTGTTATCAGAGTCCATCAATGTAGCACAGTGGGTGCTCAAAGCTAATATCACAGCTTCAGCAGGCCAAAACAGGTCCATACCGGAAAAGTTCAAACAATTAAAAATAGCTAGTTGTTGTCCCAACATAATTTCTGAACAAAGCACTGATGAGGTTCTCAGGAATGCCTACCAGAACTAAACTGTGGTAAATGTTAAAGTGGTAGATAAATAAAAAGCACAATGTTTTCCAAGGTTTGAACTGAAAGATGTTATTTTCTACTAGGTAGAATCTGAGAAACAAATTGGGACATTACATTGTGAGTTAGTGGTGACTTCCAAAGTAGCAGATGTTTGTGCTTCCTGCCCTTAGTGTCAGTTGTTGGCCTCAAGAAGAATAAAAAATGGCTCCTTTGATCCCTATGTCCATAACAGACACTCAATTTGAAAGAATTGGGACTAATATAATGGGACCCTTGATATAAACTACATCTGGGTATCAGCATATTTTGGTTATATTGGATTACACCACCCATTACTCCAAAGCTATTCCCTTACATCCTCTACTGCCCAGTCAGTGGCAAAATAATTGATAAAAATGTTTTCCCTAATTAGGGTGCCAAAGGACATCCTTACTGATAAAGGCACCAAATTTATGTCAAAACTAATGAGGGAGGTGTGTGCTTTACTGAAGGTTAAATCCATCAGGACATCAGTGTATCACCCACAGACCAATGACTTAGTGGAATGCTTTAACACATCATTGAAAGGTATGCTGTTTACATTCTTATCAAGTGAAATAAAAATGGATAAATTGTTACACTATTTAATGTTTGATATTCTGGAGAAGTACCACGGTCATCCACTTGGGATCTTACCCTTGAACTGGTTAAAGGGAGACAACCTCAAGGATGTGGAATCTTATAGAATAGATGTGGGAAGAACAGGACATAGTCCTCCTAGCATGATCTAATATGTATTACAAATAAGTGGAAGAGTAAAATAGTTAGCAGCTTTGCCAAAGAAAAATGAATAAAAGCACAGCAAAACCTAGACAAGGCACTACAGTATAACCAAGTGGCCAGGCTATGGAGTTCAGGTCCAGTGACAGAATACTTCTTACATTGACTAGCCTCAGAAAGTAAACACTTAGCTACAGTAGCAGCCACAGACACTGCCAGATATTTCTCCAAAATGTCTGTGATATTTCCAGAAATATCTCCTGCTTTCTGCATTTCCACAGTAGAGGCAGCAGAGAGAAACTCTTCAGAAATTTCACGTAATTATCTGGAAATAGCTGGCAATGTCTCTGGCTACTATTGTAAATGGAAGGGATATATGAAGTACTCAGAAAGATAGGTCCAGTTGATTACAAGGTCTTACAACCAGAAAGAAAAATGAGAAACACATTTACTATATTAATTTGTTGAAACCTTGAAAGACAGAGAGGTATTGCTCATTGACCCAGAAGATCCTAAAGGGGCCTCAAGTTCAGTGATAGATGAGGACATTGATGAGAGAACCCTGGACTTAGGGCATAAACTTGTAAAGGAACTGAGCACCATTCTAATGGATGATCGGCTCAAGCAGACCCAAACACAAGAAGCTCAGAGGCTGGTAGAGAATTTTGAGGATGTATTCTCCCTGAAATCAGGATGAACACATTATTCAGCATCACACAGACACAGACTCAGGTGTCCAGATTCATAAACAGCAATACAGACTACAGAAAGAATTCAAGAGACAGTATGGGAGCAAATCCATTCTATGTTGGAGGTGGGTATCATTAAGGAATCCCAGAATTAATGGTCTAGCCCTATTCTGCTAGTCCCAAAACCAGAGAGGACCACCTAGTTTTGTATACACTTCAAGAAAGTTAATGCTGCATCCAAGTTCAATGCATACCTACGCCAAGGATACACACATTTTGGGCTGGCTGGGGAAGGCTCATTACATTAGTATCCTGGACCTGACCAAGGGGTATTTGCAAATCACTAACTAAATGGAGGCAGTATAGTGCAATGGTTTAAGGCTCTGAGCTGCTAACCTGAAGACCTGGGTTTGAATCCACAGCCCCCACTTGCATACTGGGTCACCCAGAGCAAGTCACTTAACTTCCTTGTGCTCCCAGGTTGCACCTGTAAACAAGCTTTCAGCTTAGTATGTCTCTCCTGGTAAAATAAATAAATAAATACTAAATTCTATGTGAAAGTGGCCTTTGCCACACAGGTTGGGCTATATCAATTTACTGTGGTTCCCTTCAGACTGCATGGAGTACCAGCCACATTCCAGGGAATGCTGGACCACATCCTCTGTCTCAATAGGCTGTATACAGCAGTGTACCTGGATAATGTTGTTATATTTAGCTCTAATTGGGACAGCCACCTGTAGGATGTAGGATCTCAGGGATGCAGGACTTTAGGCCAATACCATGAAATGCACACTAGGGTGGCGGAGACAAAATACTTTAGGTATATAGTTGGGAAAGGCAACATATGCCAAGTTATTTATTCAGTAAAGTAAAGACCCTAACTGACTGACCCTTTCCAACTACTAAGAAGCAGGTTAGATCCTTTATTGGACTTTCAGTGTAGTACCACTGGTTCATTCCAGAATTCTCAACCCTTGTTACCCCACTGACTGACCTGACAAACAAAGCTACCCTGACTAAGGTCCACTGGTCACTTGAGTGTGAGATGGCATTTCAGGACATCAAGAATGTGCTGTGTGAAGGGCCAGTCATATGGAGTCCAAATTTCAACCATCCCTTCATTTCATACACAGATGCCTCTGAGGTGGGGCTGGGGGAAGTGTTATCATAAGACATTGAGAATGGGATTCACCCCATCCTATATCTCTCTTGGAAACTTTTTCACTCAGAGCAGCACTATACCATACTGGAAAAAGAGTGTCTGGCAGTAAAGTGGATGGTGCTTGCCCTATGCTATTACCTGTTCAGAAAGAAGTTCATCCTCATCACTGACCACGCCCTCTCAAGTGGTTACATGCTATGCAGAATACCAATGCTGATGTCACCAGATGATATTTGACACTGCAGCCTTTCTCATTTGATGTGCACCACTGGTCAGGTAACCAGCTTGGTAATGCAGATTTATTTTCTCTCAGGAAGGTGGGTCACTGATGGCACATACTGAGTGTGCCACAGATATGACTCTGAGGGGACTGGTATGTGATAGAGTGTATGTCCTCATACACATTTCACTTGTAAACTGCTTCACAACCCTACAACACAGACAACACAGGCTTTGACATGGGCTCTGGTAGGATTTGTTCCAAACCCCTTTTGTTTTAAAACTGGCCCTTTAAGGTCTCACTGAACTGGATGTTCAACCTGTTGGCTATTTCTCAGAGGGAGGTGAATGTTAACAAGCAACACCTCAGCCCAATAAAGGGAGACAGGTTAATAAGCAGAACAAGGTTTCTGTTTCAGTGAGATGCAAATAAAGACAGCAAGAGACTGAACTGCAAGAAGTTTCTGTTAAGTGGAATACAAGCTGTTTGTTTCTTTTTACTGTTAAGGAAAGTAAAACATTTCATTTAGTTTAAACTGGTGTCTGGAGTGTTCTCTTTGAGAGTGTTCTGCAGAAGCCACTCAGTTTGCTACCATCACAGTTTTTCACAAATAAAAAAAAAATCATGCCCTGGGAAAGAAAATATGTTACTTTCAACTGATATTGTGTTTTATACCCTATGAGGACAGCAAGAGAGATGCAGAGAGGGCCTTTGAGAAGTTAAAGGAGAAGTACATAAGCACACAGTTGCTGGGCATAAACACAAGTTTAAAAAATAGAGGCAGCATGGTGTAGTGGTTAGAACAACTGCTTGTGAACCAGAGAACCACAGATTTAAACCCTAGCAGAGTCAAATACTCATTGTGTGACTTTGGGCAAGTCACCTAACCTCTTAGAGCTCCACTCAACCCAGATGCACAAATGAGATGTTACATCTCAGCTAGGCTATATATTACCGATTTGTCAGTCAATCAGCTTTCACTATAGGAGAGAATATACAGTAATTGCTTCATTCACATGCAGAACTCAAACAGGTGATGGTGTCATTATTGCTCCAGCATTGATGGTTTCACTTTTCAAATACCAGCAGTATCCTTTATTTAAAACCACTGACAAACTCTTAAAGACACTTCCTACCAGATGTAGCCAGGTAGTGATGGGCTATACCCCACCTTCCTAAAACTGCTGTCCCCAGTTATTATAAAACCCCTAACCAACATTTTCAACCTTGTCCTTTCGACTTCAATGGTACCTGACTCTTGGAAGCATGCCCATGTCATACCCATATTTAAGGCTGGGGATTCCCTCCCTCCTTCTCACCTGAGTAAATTACTAGAGAAAATCATTCACCACCAACTATGTGATCATCTAGAAAAATACCACCTCCTGTGTCCTCTCCAGCATGGCTTCCACAAACACCATAGTACCTCCTCTGCTTTGGCGCTTTTCTCAAACCATATCCTTAGAAATATGGACAAGGACAGGGCTACTACTTTGTGGATCCAACGAAGGCTTTTGACTTCATAGATCACCATCTCCTCTACTCCGCCGTGTTAAACTTCGGCTACTCACCAGACACAGTCACATGGTTCTGTAGATACCTCTTAGACAGGTCCCAGTCCATCTTGATAGGTAAAAATGCCTCTGCTCTACTGCCTACCCACACGGTGTACACCAGGGCTCAATACTTGGCCACTACTTTTTCTATGTTTATTAATGACCTCCTTGTGGAAAGCATAAACTGCAAGGCCCTCCTCTATCGGATGACCTAGTCATATACCACAGCGATAAATCCATAGAGCCGTTGTCCACCACCCTCACAGCAAACTTTGGGACAACACAGCTGGTTCCTTCCAGAAAACTTCTTGTTAAGGAGAAAAGAGAAAGGTCATGCTCTTGGGCTCTAAGCCATTCCTAGCAAAGGTAGCCTGGTCAAAATGGCCACTCATAATTGCTACCCTGCCGACCCTCCACTCAAAACTGTTCCATCCTTTAAATATCTAGGTGTCACCCTAGACCCTCCCTTACTTTCAACGAACACATCAGCAACACTGTGATGAAAATCCACCAAAAATTAGGTCTAGCCTACTGTACCACCAAATTCAATTTCCTCCCCCCAAAGCTCACCTAGCCATTGCAGAAGGAAACCTCCTGCCCCTCCTTGACTACTGCTCCCCTATATACTCTACTGCGTCCTCATCCCTACAGACCTGCTTACATATCACATACACCTCCATGTGTCACTTTGCCCTTAAAGCCCCATTTACCACTCACCACTGCTCACTACACCAGTCCTTAGGGTGGCTCTCTCTGCAGGGCTCTTTTGACTTTGCTATGGGCAGCATTATTGACAGTGCACTCAGGAACTATCTGCTGTCCCCATACGCCCCCCTACTTACTGACAGAGTGGTCTCTTGGAGCTTCCGGGCCTCCTCCATTCCCCCACCGGAAGTCCCTTACACTACTAGTACCATGAGTAGTAAAGCTTTCTCTGTCTCTGCCCCTTTCCTCTGGAATAGACTTCCTTTGTCCATCCGATCATCCCCTCCCATCAGTCTTTCAAGGCAAATTTAAGCTCATGACTCCTGACTGAGGCCGTTTGTATCTGTAGCTGTTCCTATGCAGTACTAGGGCCATACCCTGGCATATAACACCTATTCATGCCTCCGCTACCTCCAGTGCACCTACTCACCCGCACAGCCTGTGCCTCTGTTCTATCTGGATATGACTACCTGTTTTATTGAACTGTTAGCAGGTTCTGCAACTTAACCTAAGTTGCATTTCTGCCTATGACTTGTGCCTATACCACTCCTGGTGTTAGATTGAACCTTCATTTTAACTGCATTCATTTCCTCAGCTCCCCGTTGATTGTATGTACATTACATGTAATTATTTTACCATAATCATCATGTTAAGCCTTTTATACTGTGTGGACACTTGGAACAGTCTGCCACAAGAGGTGGTGGGGAAAAGCACAGTGGAGGAGTTAAACATGCCTGGGACAGGCACAAGGGTACCTAAGGGAACAAGGGAATGTTGGGTGGGGAGGAGTGATGAAAAGTACTTGATCATTTAGGGTCAGTGACTGCATACAAGTTTAGGGCTTATGGGCAGACTAGAGGGCCTAAAGGTCCTTATCTGCTGACAATTTCTACTTGTATGTATCTATGTAGGCACTTAATGTATGTCACTACATCAGTATGTACTGATTTCTTTGAAATATTTGTACTATGTAATTTGACCTCCTACTAAGTTTTGTCAGTAGTCCTGTTTTGTTCTAATTGTATCCCTGTATTGTATTGATGATTATTGTGTTTGCCACCCTGGTGGCCTGGGTCATGACTGAAAATGGTCCTCTGGATCAGTTTGCTCATCTGGTTATCAAAGACATAAATAAATAAATTTCATAGTAATATACAGAGATGAGGGAGGTTTGGAGCTAGAGTGAGGTAGGTGGGTATTATTACAAATGTTATGTCTCAGAGACAGAGATGGGATGGAGGGAGGTGTGTGGTGGTGTGTGAAGTGCATGGGAGGAGGAGGGCTGTTCTAGTCATTGTAGCTGATTGAAATTAACAAATTTCACCAGGACTTGGGGGGGAAAGAGGAAGGGAGGTAAGATGCTAGAGTGTGTGTGTGTGCGCGCGTGTGTGTGTGTGGTTATTCCAAAGGGTCTGGGTGGTTGGCATATTGTTCTGAAGTTGGTATGGGCTGGGCTGTATGTAAAAAATAAATTCACTACACAAAGCTGTGGTGACTACAGAAAACATTTGCCCCACTATGCATAGTGTGATGTTCTCATTGTCACAATACTTTCATTGGCAAAGTTTAACTTTGCTGTAGGTCTAGTATAAACCCTTCGTACCTGTCTATTACAGACCCATTACAGTTGACATGACATGTAAGAAAAGCAGAGATGGTTTGAACAAAGCATTTGTCCATGCTGAATGTTCGTTGCTTGCAATGCTGTTGCACTGGGTTTTGCTTATAGCATTTTTACTATATAAATGCCCAGGGTAGACAGAAGAGGTGCAATATCTCATTTTCAGTGGTGTCCTGGTTTTACATTTTAAATTTCATTTACTCAGGATAATAAAATCCACAGAAGTGTTTTATTATCAGTAACTGTACAATAAAAATAAAATTTTCAGGTTTATTTACAAAGGCAGTACAAAGAAAACAAAGTCCTTCATCTGATAGTATTTCTAATCCTAAATTTCAATTTCTTTCTCTTTCTAATAAAAGATTGCTCTTTTATAAAAAGTCTTTGCCTAATGATTAATTTTTGCATCCTGAGCTCATTAAGAGACATCCAGTTTCTCACAAAATGTATCAGAGCTCTTGTCAGTTTCTTTCTTTGCTGGTGTAACAAAATAGAACATTGTGACCCAGAACTAATCTCCTGTTGATAAAGTCTGCAAATGAGTTTGTGGAGGTCAAACTGCATCTCAGTGCTAACCCCCTGAGTTCCAAATAGCTGTTTGCAACCATTTCAACAATATAACTATATACAGTATTTGCAAACCAGAGAACCCAGTATCACATAAAGATCCACATATTTTTATAACCACAGATACTCAAGGGGGAAGAAAAGATAGAAAAGGCAAGAAACAGCAAGTGAAGGCATGGAGATAGCAGGAGGAGGAGAATCGCAAGACCATCAGAGTGCTCAATTCCTAGGCCTCACAAGAATATATAACTGCACAGACAGACAAGAGACAGAAAAGGAAAGGATAGAACAGATCCTTGCTTTAAACTCCTTTTGCATAACAAATGGGATAAGGACTTATTCAACCCTGTCATGGTATCCCGTGAATACAGTGACTCAATTACAGTGAGTCAATTTGGGTGAGGTAAAAATAGTGAGTATGAAATGGGCTATGTGCTATTAACAGCACATAGCAAATTCAGTGCTTTCATTGTGGTAGGGAATAGGTATTGTTTGAAGATTATAGGGAGTTGTTCAACTGGCCAGTTCCGAACTTTGAAGATTATAGGCCATCTTGTGCAGTGGTTAGAGTCACCACCTATGTGGCTGGTGGATCCGGGTTCAGGATTGGCTGTGGTGATTTTTTTTTTGGTGATTGTTGTTGTTTAATTTTTTGGGGGGTTGCTTGACTTCTGTTCTGCTTGCCCACCCCCCTGACTTTGTACCACCCCACCTGCAGGTTGCCCTCCAACATTCTGCCCTACCCCCTTGTATCCCCCTGTGTAGTAGCCCCCTCCTGAGTTTTTCAATGTCCCTCAATGTCATCTCCCTGGTGATAGTTATATAAAAGATGGGGGGTGTGGGGGGCAAAGCAACAGTAGCAGCACTGATTTTGGAGCATGCAGTAGTGCTCTGAGCTGTTTTGCTTGCCGCTGTTTTGGTCTCTCTGTTTTTTGTTGGTGCTGTTTTCTTGGCACTGTTTTCACATAGAACCCCTTGTCACATAGGCCAGCTGAGAGACAATAACTAATTTTCAGTGGGCTCCCACATTTTGACCCCAAATTTCCAACAGTCTTTTTATGACCTGACATTAGGATAAAAACAGGCAAAATGTTTTAAAATCATATCCAAAAGGTGATTTTTGCATTACTTTTGTGAAAACAGGTTTCAGAGGGGATTTGAAAAGTGATACCTTTCATGTTCAGGAGATATGATAACACAAAGGATTTGTTGAATTTAAGGGGATAAAGTCTGCAAAAAAAAAGTTATGAGTAAACAGTGGAACAATTCAATGTTTCTGCATGACTTACTTGTTTTTTTTTTCATATTCTGACCCCAAATTTTCAACATAGTGCTTTTATGATGGCTCCTTCTGAACATGACAGGTGTCACTTATAAAACAGTGTCCAAAATGTAATTTTGTGCCTCAACTGTGAAAACACATTTTGGCCAGGATTTGAAAATGACATGCTGTGTTGAAAATTTGGTATCAAAGTATTGACAATGACCAAAGTTACGTGCCTGCACTGAAAAATGTCAACATACACTAAAAACTTTATTGTTTTTTTTTTATATTTGTACCCCAAATTTTCAACATAGCCTTCTTATGACCCCACCTCATTAACAAGGGCAGAGAAAATTTGCAGATGCTGCCTGAAAGGTGATTTTGCTTCACAAGTACAAAAACACATTTGGCCAGGATTTGAAAAAAATGGTTATATTGTAAGTGTGGGGTCAAAATATTGAAAATTACCAGTTATGACTGTGTATTGAAATATATCAATGTACACTCATAACTTTGTTGTTTTTTAATATTTTTTACCCCAAATTTTTAACATACTGTAGCCTTCTTATGACTTCACATAGCTTTCTTATTGACCCCACCTCATTAACAAGGGTGGAGAACATTTTCAAATTCTGCCAGAAAGGTGATTTCACACAACGAATGTGAAAATACATTTTGGCCAGAATTTGAAAAATGAGTTGTCACATTCATGAGGTGGTGTGAAAAAAATGAATATGTTCAAACTTTGGGCTCAGAATATTGAAAATCACCACAGTTGCAAGGGCACATTGAAATTTTTCAATGTATGTTCATAACTTTGTTGTTTTTTAATATTTTTACCCTCAATTTTTTAAAATAGCCTTCTTATGACCCCACCCCATGAACAAGGGCAAAGAAAATGTTCAAATCCTTCCTGAAAGGTGATTTTGTGCAGTCACCACAAAATCACCTTTTAGGATGGATTTGTATAATTTCACTTTTACTTTTCATGAGTGGTGTTCCAAAAACAGCCATTTTGAAACTTTGGGGGGAAATATTCAAAAATGACCAAGTTATGAGGATAAGTTCAAAACTTATTGAAATACATTGAACCACATAACTGATTCCCTCAGTTCCTTGTCCAGCTTTGAATAGTGAAGATGTGTTGTCTGGGCCAGAGAGGACCATAGCATTGTCCCCCAGTAGGTAAGCAAGGGGTGGAGGGTGCAGGGTGGTTGGTGCTAAGTTGGAGGTTCAGGTGGGGGGGTTAATGGTGACAGTGGGCTGGAGCTGCAACAGACATACTGAAAATGGACAGTTTTCTTTATTTAAGGTACCAGCATTGGGTATTGAGTGCCCAGGTGACAGAAAATTAACAAGGGATGGGTGGGAGGGATTGAGACTGTTTTCTCATGTTTGTTGGCACAGATGGAAGGCTCCCAATGTCACACAGTGAAAGCAGGTGGGGTGGGAGGTAATAGCTACTACTGGGGATTGTGCACCCTGGTGTTGGAACACTAAAAAAGATCAGTGGGAAGGACTGAGGCATGTTTTTCTTATGTTTGGTGGCACCAGGGGTAGGTTCTCAGGTGTCAGACAGTGAAAACAGATGGTAAGGGCACTGGGGGTTGGGCACCCCAGTGTCAGAAAATTAAGACGTTAGGATGGGAGGGACTAAGGGATGGTTTTCTTTATTTCAGGTATTGATACTGGGTATTGGGCACCCCAGTGTTGGTGTTATGTTTTGCAGCACTGGTGGTGGGGGGGCCATTTCCTTTGAATTACATGAAGTTTCCATCCAGCAAGACCAGAACAGTGTCATGATCAGCCTGGCTGATGATTGGTCTAACACTGATGAGCCTCTTAGAGACTGCCCTACATTGTACAGACAATGACTCACCCCTCAAAACCCACTATCATGCCAATATGTTCCCTTTGTGTTGGGGTGAACATAAAAAGGGCATATGTAGAATACATAAACAATACAAGATGGCAGTTAATTTCCACTTTTATTTTTGTAATGCTGAACATTGCATGTATGTATTATAAAGCACAAATGTACGAATTATCATGGGTATGCATGGAGGTGGTAGGCTGTATATAAAATCTCTCAACAGGCACTAAATTCTGCTGTCCATGTCACTACTCAGACCTCGCCATAGTCAATTCAGACGCTAAATGCCAAAATTATTTTTAAAATCTGTACTAAAGAGTGTACATGACAACATGAGGTAATGCAATCATAATTTGCCACCAAATATCTGCACAAAAGAGAAGGCTAATATTTTCCAATTTGTGTAGATTCTGAAAACAAACATTCAATCAAAGCCTCAGAAGCAAAATTAATTTCAGCTATGCATGTGTGTGTGTGTGTGGTAAAGTAATCTCAAGAGCAAAATGTGTAAACATTTTTCCTGCTAAAATCTATAAGAATATGATGTAAAGTACCAGAATTGGGAAATAAAGCTGTAGCATTCTACACCCCTGCAGGTGTCTGATTTGGCTAAGTACTCTACATAATTTAAGACAGCAGAGGCTTCACAATTGTTTTACATCATCAGATTCATGAAAAGTGTTGAAATCTGGCAATGGTAAAAGCAGCACCATACTATAGCCATCACCTGGGACTCAAGACCTATTTAAGCCTGAACCCACAAGGACTGACAACAATGGATGTTTGAGCTTCCTGCAGCATAAATGTATTATTGAAGTCATTTTATTATTCTATTGTGTATAAAGAGGTGAAGTAAATGTAATGCTAACAAGGAAGAAAAGCAATACATTATGTAGGATGCATAAATGATACAAGAAGGCAGGCCCTTTATAATTTGTGTGGTTTCTGTAAGCACACATGCAATCAAAAGCTTCAAACACAGCACAAAGAATCACGGGTATGCAAAGCTTTGTGTGTGTGTGTGTGTGTGTGTGTGTGTGTGTGTGTGTGTGTGTGTGTGTGTGTGTGTGTGTGTGTGTGTATTGGGGAGGGAGGGGAGCTGGGGTAAACTGCCTAAGGAAAGCTTTAACTTTTACAACATTCTGCTTGTAATCTTACTATGCATACCTCACTACAGCTGACACACACACACACACACACACACAGATACACACACACACACAGACACACACACATTCACACTGAACCATTCTTTAGTTTGAAGAGAAGGGGAAACCTGCCACTGCTCTATTAGAGGGCTGTAGCAGGTTTCAGCTCATGACATCAGAAAAAGTGCAGGAACAGAGCTTTCAAGACCCAATGATTCCAGTTTTGCCTGGCTTAATCACAAATCTACAAAACAAAGTTAGAGGGCTTCAAAACCTCGCTGTCCAAGTAACCATATACAATCAGTAGTTACTAGGCTTGCAGAAGCTTTGGCAGTTACAGCTCCAAATTGGATGAAGCCCAGCAACAGATCAGTGACCTTGAGGATGCAGTTGTAGATGTGGTCAGAGACAAAAAGACACTGAAAGATCAAGTGGAAAAACTGATTGCCCGCTCAGAGGACCACGAAAATTGAGCCAGGTGATCAAATATTCATATAAATGGACTGACAAAGAGTCTGGGGGGTAAGGATGGTAGAAAGACTATACAAAAATGGTTTGTGGAACAGCTTGGGCTGGTACTGGTGGTGGAAAAATTATGAGATCCAGCAAGCGCACCACACCAGCCCTAAATCCAAACCAGGGGACAGACCAAGGCACTACTTGATAAAGTACCTTAGATTCCCTGAGAAGGAAAAGGTTCTTTGAGCTTCCCATGCAAAGGGCCCAATCACTGTGGAGGGAGCATGAGTTTTAATTTATCAAGATTACAGTAAGGACCTTAAAGTCCAAAGACAGAAGTTTTCAGGTGTTAAAACAAACCTGTATCATCACAGCTGGGAGTTTGCTCTCCTATACCTGGGCAAGCTTAAGATCATTATACCTAGCTGCATGCTTCAATTTTTGACAAACCCCAAGAAGCTGAGCAATTTGTAAATTTGGTGGTAGCTGCAGGAGAGGGAAAGACTCTCCCCCGATCTATTGTTCCAGCGGTATACTGTTGTAACAGCAACGCTGTTACGGTGACAGCAACCCGCCAACACCTGCAGTGTTGACTGAGTTGCTGGAGTGATGCCAGAGTCATTGACTCTGGAGTTTGGTCACCTCAAGATCGACCCCCCAGAGTTGGAATCCTTATGTCTGGGGAGGGGGCGGGGGCAGAGCCCCCCCACATGAACACCAATAGTGTGTTGGTGCATTTTCTGGTCAGGGACCGGAGTCAGCAGCATCAGGGATGTTGGCGACCATGTGTCGCTGTAGGGGAGGTCACCAACATTCCTGTCACTGCAGCAACGTGGAACCTGCACCAGCAAACATCAATGGGCAAGGTACAGTAAAACAACTAGCCTCAAAATATCTAACTTGCTGTTTTGTTATAAGCTGGCATACTGTTGGGAGTTCTTCTACTGACTGTTGTGGTAGCAGAAATGAAGCTTTAGCTTAATTCACTCAAATCGCCTATACTGAACAAATCTTCGGGATCTCATAACGTGGTAATCAACTGTTATATAGAATTTTTTAAAACATTTCATGGACTGTGTGGGTGCCTATTATCTGATCTGTCAGGCAGTGCTGGACATCCATGATTGAGGATGAGTATGCATGGGATTGACTGGGTACCTTGGAACCCCTGTGGTGTTCATGGAGAAATGTGGCTGGTAGTCTTGTCAACACTTGTCAAAATGATTGGATTAACATGACTGCCAAATGGGGTGACAGAAGCCTGCACATACGCTGTCTTCATGGGCAGTCCTGATATGAAAATGGCAGTAAGTTACAAGCTGTCAATTGGGCAAAGTTTACAATGCCATTGACCAATCAACCACAGGAGAGACTCAGACATACCCACCCTGCATCTCCATTACTGCACAAATGTGCAAATTGTATATGATGAAACAGTACATTTCGAATAGTGGCATTCACACCACATATTTTCAGTCACCTTGGACACCCACAGAATGGATTCACTCACTGATATCGATGGTAAGAGAACCAGCAAACTTTATTATCAGATGTTAAATACTGGTTGGTTGGGAATTCGTCCCAGTAGCTAACTGCAAAATAGCTCACATCCTGGTAGCAAGGCAACTTGCTGTCTCGCTAAAATAGAACTTATCTCTTTTCATTGATTACCTATTCTATTATGTGGTTCTCTACTTGAATGTGTTGTCTATGCTATGTACTGCCTGTGAATAACTTTAAAGCAGATTAAGCAGTGGTCAGGTCATCATTTTGGCTTATATGTCACCGTGGAAGATCAGTGTTCGACTCCCAGCATAACGATTCCCTTGAGTTTGACTGGAGCGCATGTAGCAACATGGAGTTGGCAGAGAATATGATCTGTTTGCCATTATCTACCAGCAATATATACATAAACTTTGCAAAAAGTTAAATGAATGCTGAACTGTTAATTATTTTACCTTGTTACTCTTAAATTGTTAATGTCAATCATTATCAGGCATGACAAAGGTTACATTTTTTTTTTGATGTTCTCTGAGTAGAGTCAGTCAGTCCTGGTGTTTATGCAGGGCCCTCAGGGTGAATAACTTTCCTAGGAAACCTTTATTTTGGGGGCTTTGTGTATCCCACATGCAGTGCTACCTTTCAATCAAGGGGAGTGACTAGCACAGAGCTTACTAAATGGCCAAGGAATCTGAGATTATCCAACTATGTTTTAATATACCTTTAGAAGAGGACAAGTTAGTCCTCAGGCTAAACAGTGTATAAATAAAAGATCATATATCTTCATATAGACTGATTTATTTTCTTTATTTAGAGTCTAGGATTACAAGTACCTTTGAGCCAAGGCTCTTTTACAAAGGTTCCACATCAATTGAGATACAATACAAACATTACACAGAGTTGAGTAACAATGCAGAAGTAGTGTACAAACATTTTTAAGCAGCTGAAATACATTACATTTAGGGAAAGTGGACACTGGGGCAGAGTAGCTAGATGTAGCTGAGGGCTTGGAATGGACACAAAAAGAGCAGAGTGCAGCTGTGGGCATTTGTCAGGCCTCAAAAAGTGCTTGGAGGTAGGAGACAAAACAGAAGGGAGGGTAGGATGTAGGATGAGGAGAGATGGGGGTAGGAGTAGGTGTAGAAGTGCTAGGAGGGAGATCAGATTATGAAGGACAGTCACAGGAGCTAGAGGCAGCTAGGTGGAGGTGAAGGTTGGCTTTGAATGGGCCTAGCTTTTGCAGAGAGAAGATGTCTTTGTTGAGTCCATTAATCCAGCTAGGAGCTTGGTACACAAAGGATCTTTGGCCCTGTGTGGTGCGGCACCAAGGAATGTGCAGCATTTGATTTTCTGAAGACCTGGTGAAGCGGAGTTTGTGTGCTGTATAGAGAACAGTTTGGACTCCGGAGGAGCAAGATGTAGCATAATTTTTTTAGCCATTAGACAAGTTTGGTACTTAATACGGTTTGTTAACTGGAGCCACCCTGTTTGGGCATAGAGGTCACACATATGGGTGAGACGATGGGATCCTGTGATGAGTTAGCAAGCTTTGTTTAGGGCCAAGGATAAGCACTTGAGGGCTGTGTCAGTTGCAGAGCTGTAAATAATCGGACCATAGTCAATTAGAGAGACCACCGAGCTCTGTATTGCTATCCTTAAGACATCCGAGGTAAGGCATTGCCTGTGACTGTAGAGGAGACCAATGCATGTGTTTGCGGCTTTGCGATGTTATCAATGTGGATGCCATAGGATAGGTTGCTGTCTATGGTGATTCCCAGATATTTAAAGGAGTGAACCTGTTTGAGGACAGCACCAAGGCAGTTTGTAATATTAAGGGGGTGAAGCCTATGTTTATTGTGGGAGCCACAGAAAAGCATTGACTTGGTTTTCTTATAGTTGAGAACCAGCTTTTGACTACTGAACCATGTTTCAATGGAGGTGAAACCCTTCCAAAGCTTGTTTTGGAGTAGGTGAAGGTCCTGTTGGATGGTGTGAATGACAGCATCATCAGCATAGAGTAGGATTTGTTCCAGACAGGATTGTGGAAGACTGTTCAAAAACAGGCTAAAGAGGAGTGACCCAAGAATGGATCCCTGGGGGACTCCTGAGCATATGGGTCTAGCATCTGAGAGGACATCAGCAATTTCCACTCTTTGGGAATGGTTTTCCAGGTAGCTGTTAAACCAAGCTGTAGACAGAGGGGAGAGCCCAGCTTTTAGCAGTTCTCTGAGGAGTATTTGATGATGGACAGTGTCAAAAGCCTTGGTTAGGTCTATGAAGACCCAGCCAGTGAGGTAATTATTGTCCAGGAGTTGAGAATTGCTCCTGTGAATTCAAGGAGGGCAGATGTGGTGCTATACCTTTTCTGAAGCTGTGCTGTTGTTTACAAAGGATGTCGTACTTGTCCAGATATTCTGTTAGATGATCAGAGACCAGACGCTCACTGGCCTTAGGGGTAGTATGGATATAGGCCTATAATTTCCTTGAAGGGCCTTGTCCCCACTCTTGGGACTGGTGTCACGGTGGTGGATTTCCTCTGACAAGGAACTGGCCAAGGTGAGGGTGAGGTTGAAAATCCAGGTTAGAGGAGATAGCACTTCATCAAGAGTAAGGACAGCAGTTTGAGGTCACGTGAGTCACCACTTATTCTAGATCCAGCAATTGCTTTACAGATATATCTAAGGACTGATGTACTATGAGAGTTCATAGGGAAACACAATATGCTGACTTGAAACTCTTAGTTGTCACAGCTTATTAATAAATGCAATAAAATGACTATACGTTGGAGCTTCTTTTACTCCATGGCCACATCCCCTCATTTGGGAGGGAGCATGGCTATAGGAAGATAAGCATTAGAATTGTTATAACTTTTCTTTAAGTTATCTTGTAAGTGTTTAGGTGCTTAGCTGACCAAAACCTAACCACCAATCAACTACAGGGGAAGATGCATACATTATATGTAGCTGGGGGGGTTGGAGTGGCAGGCAATGTATGTCATCTTACATACATTTTGCTATTACAGTTCTTAATCCTATCTAGGGTGGAACTTTTCACTGCAGGACTAAAAGTGTGTGTGTGGATCAGGGGGAATGGTTAGTTCTTGGGGAACCTCGTTTTCACTTTACTCAATCTTGTTTATTATTACTGCTAACCAGAGGGCTGGGGGTAAGGGTTTCCCAATGTTGAATTTTTCTGTTACTGTTTTGGTTATTGTTTGTTAATATCTGTTACAAAATTTAGCTTCTGCTTGCTAGTACATGGTACAAAAGTGCATGAGGGTATAGCCTACAGAAAGAATAATGGATTAGAATTTAAAGGCATGCTCATGGAATGCAAATGGCTTAAAAACTCATACAAAAAGGAAAAAGTTCCTTGGGAATGTTAAAAGTCTCTACGCCGATATTCTGTGTCTCCAGAAAACCCATATGACATCCATGGAGGGGGCATATTGCTAAAAATTGGGAGGAGAGTGGTATGGCTGATATTTTATATCAAAAGTGTGGAAGGCAGCTTTTATGGCTTAGACTTCAGTTCCCAGGAACTGTTACCCAGGCTTGTCTGGATAAATCAGGGGATGATATGTTCTGCTACAAATATTGTTGAATTTGGGTAAAAATATAGCGGTTGGATCCATCTAAGGTCCAAACATTGATTCATGCAATTTCTTTAATAGACTCTCAGTGGAAATGTCTGGTATGGAGGGTCCTTGGATACAGTGTGGAGACTTTAATTGTATACTAGACAGTATCATGGACCATACTTCAAGAGTGGGAGGGCTGAGATCTAAGAGTGCACAAGAATTAAATCACTTAATGCAGGTCAATAGACTTGTAGATTCATGGAAGCACCTGAATTCTACATTACTCTCACTCAGCAAGATGTTATACCTGACTAGACCTTGCCCTTGTATCTCAAGGATTTCTCCCAAATGTAGCCTCAGTTATGCATGGCATTATGGCCATCACTGACCATTCTCCCATGTACACTGATCGGGCCAGGATGGGGATCCATTAACACTCACAGGAGCTGGAGGTTGGATCTTACTCTGCTTAAAAAAAAGAAGACTTTAAGTTATTTGTGAAAGAGCAGATAGTGCATTATCTTGCCAATAACCTGCCTGAACAAACCTCTGCAGCCATGAGATTGGATGCCCTGAAGGCAGTTCTCAGAGGGACTATTATCTCTTTCGCAACACATAATAAACGTATTGAAAACCAGCAGTTACTGGATCTTGAAAACTAGATCTCTAAGATGGAGAAGGCCCATATCGCGTATCCTACCACAGGGAGGTGTCAGACCCTTCAGTGCTTAAAATGGGAATTTAATACTGCCCACAGTACCAAGACTGAGCAGGCACTAATTCTACCCCAAGCTAGTGACTATTTTTTCCATATAGATTTTTTTTCCCTGGCAGGTTGGCATGGGTGGCCTCTCAACACTGTCCCTGTCACCTCTCACCTGGTGTCTTACTTCTTCTGTATCCCAGGTCCAGAATCTCCCACGGATTGCCCCCTGTGGTGGTGTTAGGAATGTGGAAGGTTGTCTTTCCCCCACCCAGAGAATGACATCCAGATTAGGCAGGAAGACCAGGTGATGGCACAAGATGGAGGTAGGTGGGTAGGCTCATGTAGCCCATACATTCATTTTTTCCATTTTCTTCCTTCCCTATTGCTGGGGCACCATGTCAGTGTGCACATACTGTGAAGTCCCACAGCATTCTCCTGTCTTGGTGCCCGATCCTGCACTACCTTCAGGCCTCCACCTGGTAGCTGTCATTCAGCAGGAATGCCAATCCACCTTCCCTGGCAGAGGAGAGCTGTCCTCCAGATGCTCAGTCTTCTCCCTCCCCAGCTGATCCCCAACAACCTGCGTTTGCCACTGAATATGAGTTGCTAGTGTGGCAGGAAGAAAGGCACAAATGCCTTAGCTCTCCATGTCACTAGGCCAGTGACTGAGAACTATTCTGAAGGGGTCTCTGGGGAAAGTGGTAAGCCTGGCACTTGAAGAATAGGGAAAATGCAAAGAATGTAGCTAGGATCACAGATATGTTGGGGAGGAGGTGCTTACAGATTCAAAGATAAGTGAAAGCTCTAGAATGTATTATAAAACATTATGTACTACTGAGGCCTCCCCACAGTTGCCCAAATCAAAGATTTCTTGGATAAGGCTGCCCTCCCAGCTTTATTTATTTATTTATTTATTAAATTTTGGTGACAGGGTAGGCTCACTGAGCCCTGAAGGTCCTTTTTCAGGGTGACCCAGGATAACAATACAAGTTATGATACAGAACAAGGACATAAAGAACTTTTGAAAACATTATCTGTTACATCATGAGGTAGTTACAGGAAGACAGTGATACAGGCATGGTTATCATCATGACACCATTTAAATAGATAGTACTTTACATATAGTTTATTCAGGAGGTAGCATGTGACCACAGGTGACTAGACAGTTTTTAGATGTGGAATGCAGAGAAACACTTAATGCCCTGATACAGGGGGATGAGGTCCAAAAGACCATCAAACATCTTGAGGGGGGAAGGCCCCAGGTCCAGATGTCCCCATAGACTTTTTCAAATGTTTCTAGAATGACTTATTAGAACCCCTCATGGCCACGACTGAGGAATGTCTAGCATCTGGAAGATTGCCCCCCTCCATGTGTTCCACTACATTTTATTGTTCTCCATAAACCAGGGAAAGATCCCCAACAGTGCTCCTCCTATAGGCTAATTTCACTATTAATATCCAATTACAAAACTGTTGCCTGAATTTTGGCTGGTTGGCTTGAGGTGATTTTACATAAAATAATATATGAGGACCAAATAGGCTGTGTAAAAGGGACACAGGTTAAAGAGCCATTGACATCTCAAACAAAACTTTGAAAAACATAATATTTAGGTACAATTAAGCTTGCATTCCAAATACATTCTATAGATTTTTCTCCCCATCTTTTATTACTGAGAATCTTTGAAAAAATACATGATCGTTATATACTAGAGTTTATCTGCCTCTATAACTTACTCCCTACTTTGTCATAATCCTCTGTTGTGACACCACAATCTGTTGCCATGTGAGTAACTGTGATGTCACAAGCAGTGTATTATGACATCAGGTGGGGAGAAAGCAAC
Source organism: Neoceratodus forsteri (assembly GCA_016271365.2). NCBI lineage: Eukaryota > Metazoa > Chordata > Ceratodontiformes > Ceratodontidae > Neoceratodus > Neoceratodus forsteri. Next base: position 844,990,675 of record CM028135.1, on the reverse strand, counting down.
AGGAATAGATGAATTCTTCAGGAGCAGAGATCCTGTTTTCATGCAAATGGTCTCAGTAATAAATAATGCGGAGGAAAAATACAGAACTAATGTGAAATGTAAACTAAACTGTGTCTAAATATTATCTTTTGCTTAAGTTATCCCGAAGGCATCAGCTGCTCTATAAGTATAATGTTAGAGAGATGTTTAATGTGGTTTGGTACTGGGCCAGAGAAGCACGGTGGAAAGGGCTTTAATTCTAAGCATAGACATGGTAAAAGATTTCAACCATGTGGAGTGGGGGTATATGCTCAAAACTCAGGGGAAATCTGGCATTGGAGATAACGTGCCCATGGATTAAGGTAATTTTACAACCAGTTGTCAGCTCAGGCTTTAGTCAATGGCTCACTTTCTAAGCATTTCAATTAACAAGAGGTACGAGGCAGGGTTGCCATTTCTTCCCTTTTGTACTGTATGTAATGGCACTTAGTCCTCTGGCAGCAGTGTTGAAACAAGATCAGCGGCTGATGGGTTTACAGATAGAGCTCAGTACATAAGATTGTTCTATTCATGGATGAGCTACAAGTTTATCTAAAAGATGCCCAACAAGGCTTGTGCACTCTGCATGACATACTGACAGAGTATGAGAGAATTGCCAGCCACAGAATTAATTGGACAAAAAGTGAATTGCTACAGCTGGGTAAAATGGACTCCAACTTGCTTTGTAATCTTTCACTGCAACTGAAAATAGTCAGCTCTCTAAATATTTGGGCATTCACATCCCTAATAAAAGAATTCATCTTTATAAAGAAAACTATCCTGTGCTTTTAGATAACATACGCAGGGACTGTAAGAGATGGGAGGGGTTGCCTATCAGTCTCATGGGAAGAATCAACACTAACACGATGACTATGCTTCTCAAATGTATGTATTTATTCCAAAATATGCCTGTAGCCACTCAGCTGGCATTACTTCAGTCTCCTGCCACAGGCTCTATCCCTGCCTGGTGGTGAATGGAGGAAGAATCTCTGACCGGTGGATTATTACAGGGACTTTAATTCCCTTGTCTAAGCAAACAAACTCCGCCCAAGGTGCACATCAATATATTGTACACAACAGAGGACTGTCTCTAAATGCTGCCATACACACAAGCTTCACAGAAAAAAAGGTTATAATATGCTTATGCATCAGGCAATTCTGCGGTGGGTGAAAACTGGGGTGAAATGTACTGGAGAGGTCTACTATGGCAGTTTCCTCAAATCCTTCTGTATGCTTAAACAACAGTATGGCATATGGTCCAGAGATTATTTGCTTACCTACATATTAGACAATATCTAGTAAATGTAACCCTCCAGTTACCACTCATTGAGGAAATTCTTTATAAACTACAGCCTAACAAATCAATTTTACCCAGCCTCTATAGACTATTTCTTGGTACTATCCATGCCCCTCAAAATAAAGCAAAATCAGATTGGGAGCATGGCCTAGATATTTCCATTGACAATACAAGATGGCAGTCAGCCATTCACCATGTACATAACGATTCCAGATCCAAAAACTACATAGAATACAGCTATACTTCCTCTACAGAGCCTATATACCACCTTCAAAATGACATGTATTTATCCAAGACAGAAATTCAATATGCCCTAGGTGCCATGTGGGGGTTTGGTGACTTTATGCATATGGCCTTGTTATGCCCTAAGGTGGCTTCCTTCTAGTAAAGTATGCATGACCAGATGCAAAAGGTCCTAAAAATAGCCTTACCAAGCTCACCCCTGGAGCTCATACCGTGAGCTGAGATAAAATCACCTGGATACCCAGGGGAAGTATAGGTTGTGAAATATTGCACTGGTTATGAACAAACAAAATTGCCAGTAGAAGAAGGCCCACAGATCTATCAAGTCTTCCCAATTATGCAGCTTTTAGTTTCATATTACTACAGCTGCTCCAGCCGCACCCAAACACCTCCCTCCCTTCCTCCCCTTTCCTGGTCTTTCTCCTCTTTGTGTTCTTGTCTGTACTAATACTGTCCTTGACTCTATCCCAACCCCACTTAAAACTATCCACTGTCCTCAATTCTATTAACTCCTCCGACAGTGCATTCCATCTCACCACCACTCTCTCTGTAAAGTAGTGCCTCCTCATCTCCCTCCTGAACCTTCCCCATTCAAACTTCAGACTGTGCCCCCTAGTGACCCTTTCTCCCTTTAAGTGGAACAATCCTCCATATTTGACTTTATTTATGCCTTTCAAGTACTTAAAGGCCTGTATCATGTCCCCTCTTTAGCCAACATTCCAAAGTCAGCTTAAGCTAAATCTTATAAGGATGAACAAACACAGGTGGTTGAGATTCCTGGCAGTTTATGGTGTGGTAGCTCTACTATGGTTAGGGTGTAGTAGGCACTTTAATGTTAAAGCCTAAATTTTGCACTTTAATAACTTTGCAACTGTTGAATGGATTTGCATGAACCTTTGCATGCATAGTCTTGTGGGGTAGATCTCTGGATGTGGCATGTTTTGTTCTGGTCTGTTATGTAGATTCCAAGATCTGGATAGTGCAAAAAGTGAATTTTTCAAGGAGTTTTTTTCCCAAGAGTCTCAGTGTCAAGACAGTTTGAAATTTTGGTCTGAAATATTCAGGGTGCAATGGAGCTGGCCCACAGATGTGCCTTTTGCTGGTTTGGTGACAAAATATTAATCCGTTCCACAATTATTACATTTTAAAATGTGGGGTTCTGAGAATTCTCAGTAAGCACCTTAAAAATAGCTGTATTGAATGAAAAAAAATAATCCTTTTTGATTTGGGGCCAATCCTTTCTCGAGAGAGAAAAAATATCCTTTTTCATTTTCTACCATCTTGTTTACCATTTTTTTTTGCAAAACAGAAACATTTCAAGACCCACAAAAGTGACAACCTGCAAACAGAACAATACGTATCTTGTTTACTGGGACCCCAACTGGTGGATTACGCACTTGACTGGTGAATTATTACAGCCAAATAAATTTTTTTCATTTATGCAGCCTCTTTGGTGACTTGCTTCTGCTTTTCCTTATGGCCTTATTCATTCATATGAAAAGGATCTCTTCATATGGAAAAGGCATCCTTACCCTCTGATCATTGTCTCTGTATTTTAAGTATCCCTGCTGTCTAGTGTCCCCCCAATCACCATCCCCATATTTTAACTTTTCCTGGTGTTTAGTGGCACCCCAATCTCCAATCACCATCCCTGTATTTGTTTAGGTTTACCTGGTATCCAGTGGCACCCCCACCCTCCAATCACCATCCCCATATTTTTTAAGGTTTCCCTGATGTCTAGTGGTCCCACACCTTCTGATTGTTGTCCCTGCATTTTGTTAACTTTTCCTGGTGTCTAGTGGTACCACTCACCCTCTGATCACTGTCCCCCTATTTGTTTAAGTGTCCGTGGTTTCTAGTGGCACGCCATACCTTCCAATCACCATCCCTGTATGTTTTTTAAATTTGCCTGGTGTCTAGTGGCATGCTGATTCTGTATTTTTTCCTGTTTCCCCTAGTGTCTAGTAATACCAACCCTCTGATTGCCATCTCTATATATTTTTTGTCTGGTGCCTGTGATAAAGACAACAATCCCTCAATGTCTTTTTTAAATCTGTAAAAAAAAAAAAGGTCCCTTGCCAATCAACCCCCCTCCCACCCAGATCTGCCACTGAGCACCCCCAACCCCACACCTCCCACACCCCACACACTCTCACTCATCAGGACAGGTCCTAGGGTGGAGATCCACTCTCCAGTCAGAGACATGTCTTGCTGTTGAAACCATTGACTGCAGTATGAAAAACTAAAGTAAGTGTGGTTCAATGTACTTCAATGGGGTTTTCAACTTTGATGTATAACTTTGTCATTTTTGCACATTTTGACACGAATTGTTCAACATGGTGTTATTGGGACCCAATGCATGAAGAAGTCCAGTGGAATTAAGTAAATCTGACCTGAAAGGTGATTTCTTGGTCACTTGGCAAAATCTCCTTTTGGGCAGGATTTGAAAATGTTCTCCTAAGGCTATGTTGAAAATTTGGAGTCAAAATATTTAAAAATGGCAATGTTATGTGCATGCATTTTAATGTTATTACATTTGCACATAACTTTGGTAATTTAAAATATTTTGACCCCAAATTTTCAACATAGCCATTTCTTTACACCACCTAATTAGTGTGATAGCTGCCATTTTTCAAATCTAGGCCAAACTGTGTTTTCGCACCTATGGCATGGACTGATGTTTCAGTGGTGTGGAATGACGTTTCTGCAGGGATCTGAAAATTTTTAGCATGGAGTTCACGAGGTCGGGTAATAAGAAGGCTATACTGAAAATTTGGTTGTTGTTTTGCTCGGGCCCTATGCTTTCACAATATATATATATATATATATATATATATATATGCATCTATGGAGGTATGGGAGCACAGTGCCCAGAAGGCAAATGAGGATAGGATTATACTATCTCAAAAAGTAAGGAGAGTCTTTGAAAAAACTGTGTTAATGAAACAGTTAGGGTTCAGAATAAACCAACAAAAGTAGAGAAATGTGATGTTTGGGTTTCTGACCCTAACACCCCTACCCAAGGCCTGAAGTGAATGAGGGGTAGGGTCTTATTTGGGATTGTGAACCCTAATACTCACCTCATTCTGTGCATTCAAGAAACATACACACCTATCTCCATCACATCTCAGCTTTTCTGTTTCTGTAATAGGGTGAGCGTTAGGGTTAACAACCCCAAGGAAGACTCTACCTCTCATTCACTTCAGGATGGGCATCAGTTAGAGTTGTTATTAAATGAGCATAAGCATGGAAATGTGGTGTGGGGTTTTCAACCATAATACCTCACCCCCACCTACAGACACTGACAGGCATTGAGGTGTGCCTTAGGGTCATCAGCGCAACACTTACCCCATTCCATTCAGAATAATCTGAGATGGATACAGTATAGAAAATGGAGGAGTGTCAGGGCTGATGACATCCCTAAAGCACACCCCGACACCAGTCATGTGCAAGGTGGGGCAGGATGTACATTTCTCTGTGTTTGTCAGTTTAGTAACAACACTAACTGATGCATTAAAAAAGTGTTTTTAAATGAATTTACTTACTTTTCAGATAGTATAATCATATCCTTGTTTGTCAATGAGAGCGCAGGGCCCTCCGGGCCCTGCACTCCCATCCCTCCATAGATATGTATGTGTATGTAGTCGGGGAAGCACAGGCCCTCCAGACCCTGTGCTTTCATTTATAGGACAACAGTGACCAAATTGTCAGCATAGCCATCTTATTACCCCACCTCAAGCACTCCTGTACAGAAAATTTTCAAATTAATGGCAAAATGTAATTGTGCACAACTGAAACACCATTCCATGCCACAGGTGCAAAAACACATTTTGGGTAGGATTCAAAAAATGACACCTGTGACATACATAAGAAGGGGTAATAAGAAGGCTATGCTGAACATGTGGGGTAAAAATAATTAACATTTCCAAAATTACAAGTGGGTGTAGCAAAACTGGAATGAATGGTTATAAGTTTGGAATGTTTTCATATTTTGACCAGAAATTTTCAACATAGTCTTCTTATGACCCAACCTCACAAACCTCATAGGGGAAAATTATAAAATCCATGCCAAAATGCCATGCTGCACCACAGGTGTGAAAACACATTTCAGGCAGGATGTGGCAAGGTTGGAGGAATAGTCAGCAGTATGGTGACTTGGATTTAATGCAAAGTAGTGCAATAATGCACCTGGGAAACAAAAACCCAGGGGAAGAGTACACAATGGTGGGAGGTAGTAACAACAACAAAAATAGAAAGGGACCTGGGGGTAATCATATCAGATGACCTCAAGGTTAGCAAGCAATGTGAGAAGGAAGTAGGGAGGGCTGGGGGGATACTCGGATGTATAGAGAGAGGCATCACCAGCAGAAAAAAGGAAGTTGTTATCCCTCTGTACAGGCAGTTGGTGAGACCCATCTGAAGTACTGCATCCAGTTCTGGAGACCCCATCTTGCAAGGACATAGACAGGATGGAGGCAGTCCAGAGGAGGGCAACTAAAATGGTGCAAGGTCTGCAAGAGAAGCCATATGAGGAGAGACTAAAGGAGCTTAATATGCATACCCTTGAGGAAAGGAGGGAGAGGGGGCACATGATTGAAACTTTTGAGTACCTCAGTGGAATCAACAAAGTCCAAGAGGGTAGCATCTTTCAGAAAAAGAGATATACAAGAACAAGGGGACACAATTTGAAGATAGAGGGGGGGCTGCTCTGGGGCAATGTGAGGAAATATTTTTCCACAGAGAGGGTGGTAGACGCATGAAACCACCTTCCTGAGGAGGTTGTGGGGTCTAAAACTGTGGGAAAATTCAAGAATGCATGGGACAGACATAAGGCAATTCTTGAGGAGGGTAGGACGAAATAGGCTGTTGGTTAACTAGGATCTGCAGCTTATCCAGTGGGGGAATAGGCAGACTAGGTGGCCCAGTGATCCTTATGTGCCATCAAAGGCTATGTTTCTATGGTGTGAAAAAATGGCTATGTTGAAAATTTGGAATCAAAATATTGAAAATGTTGACAGTTACGTGTGTACATAGAAAACTTTCAACAAACAAGCATAGTTCAGCCATTTTTAAGAATATTTTCACCAAATTTTCAACATGGCCTTTCTGGGACCCCACCTCATCAAAACTGGCATTGTCATTTCATTAATTGGCCCTGAAAGGTGATATCATGCAACAACCGCAAAAATCACCATCCCAGCAAGATTAACAAAACAACAGTGATAGTGTTCATGAGGTGAAGTCCCAAAAAGCCTATGTTGAACATTTGGCGAATAAATATCTAAATATGGCAAAGTTATGAACATAAGTTCAAAATTCCTCAGTTTGTGGTTCAGCTTTGAAGAGTGCAGATCTGTCCTGATCCACAGAAGACGACAGCAGACGACCTCCAGAGGTAAGTATAGGATAAGAGGGGGGTGTGAGGTGGTGGGTGCTCAGTGGGAGGGTCAGGGTGGGGATGAGGAAGGGGGATGGCAGGGATGACAAGGGACTGTTTTCTTTTTTCAGGTAAAATCAGAAAAAAAGACATCGGGGGATGGTTTTCTTCTTTTCAGCTTAAAACTAAATAAATATTTCAGGACACTGGGAGTGGGATCCCCAATGTCCCACACTGCTGTGAGGCAGCTTCAAATGCCAATATGGGGATTGTGCACCCTGATGTTGGCAATAAATAAGTAAGTGAAGAAAGAGATCAATAAAATAAATAAATACATGGAATCAGAGGGTGGGAACCGCAGAGGTGGATCGGAGTGAGGGACATGGCAAAAACAAGATTCAAACCCTGGCCCGCCAGATAAAAATTAAATTTGATAAGAGCATTTTTCCACTGCAACACCAGAGCAGCTAGGCAAGAAGCTGTCCAAGCATGCTATTAACCACATTTGGGCTATCCTACTGGTATGAGCAACAGGTCATTTCTCTCTCTCAGTTTTGACTGTCTGCAATATTGCATGCTAGTGGACTACAATTGGGGCTCGAGACGAATCACCAAGGGACCGCTATTTTTTTTTACTACAGACCATGTTGTTGTTGTTTTTTTTACTACAGCCCTCCCACAAGCAGCCATATCCTTCAGTTGACTGCATGGGCTGCAAGGGCAGCAAGATTTGAGTATGTAGCCCTTGCCCTTTATTGTGAGCAAGATCTGTTTCTCTTGGCAGTCATCACCGGAGCTGCTTCAGTGTGGGGTTGAGATGGCTGATCAGAGCCTGCAAGCCCTCCTCCAGCCAGCTAGTCAGTGCTTCAGCAGAGGAGCTGTTGTAAACTGCCTTAGGACTTGAGAGGACTTGTTAACCCACCCGTGTTCCTACATAAGGGATGTTATTTTGTGCTAAGAGTTTCTGAGCTGTAGTTTTGTCCTGCTTTTACCGCTGCTGTGCTTATAATTTTGTGTACCATAGATGGACTCTCACAATGATGTGTCATGGGAGTGGGGGAGTGCATCACACACAGAGAGAAGGAGCAGGAAAAAGTCATTTAATTGCACACTGCCACAGGGTAAGAATAGCTGCAGACCCTAACTGTCTACTGTGTCCTGCTCCCTGAGATGGCATTGCAGATGGTTGGCATGCTGAAAACTTGAAAACCCCATAGAAATATGTTCATTGTCCATGCAAAAAAATAATTTGTTTTGTATCTCGCCATATGACACAAGATCATGTTTCGTATTAAGGAATACAAAACACGATTTATTATGTGAAAAATACATATTTCCAGGGAATTTTTAACACACAAGTGCAGAATCCAGCAAAGGTGGTCCCAGTAAGCAAGGTACACCTGTTGGTACATCCCCAGAACATCATTTTTAAGGGTTGCTTAATTTGAATTTTCTGGCAAAACTGAAAATAAAATGGCAGCCAAATAAAAAAAGATTTTCCTTAAATGAAAAGAATGACATCAATATGAACAAAGAATTCATCTTTCATTTCATATAGCTATTTTGAGGTGACTTCTGAGCATTCTCAGAACAAATGTCTGAACATTTTAAATTGCAATAACTTTAGAATGGATTAAAATTTTCACCAAACCAGCAAAAGGCATGTCTGTGAATCAGCCGTTTTCACCCTGAACATTTCAGATCAAAATTAAACTGTTTTTGCTGTAGTCAAATTAAAAAGAAAATCATATTGAAATCAATGGGTGAAAAAAATCACCCTTTTCACTATTCAGATCTAAGAAACTGCACATCAACCAGAATGAACCTTGGTACATTCAGAGATCTACCACAGGACTGTGCATGCAAAATGGTGTGCAAATTGGTTGAACGGTTGTGAAAATGAAGTGCAATATTTTAAATTTAATTTAGAAACTCCAGTTCAACCCTAAATATAGAGGTGTGACTGTGCCCCATATATATATATATTTTAATATTTTATTTTTAAACAGGATAAAACATTAGGTCAAAAATAGGTCCTATCTACAAAGTTATCTTGGCACATTCATACTATATATATATATGGCAAAAACTCCGTTTAATGCATCAGTTATGGTTGTTCCACAGTGACAAAAGCAAGGAAATTAGATGTTAGGGTTGAAACCCCCCCTTTGCACCCCTCCAGCCCACCCCCCCAACTGGCATAGGGGTGTGCATTGGGGTTGTCGGCCCTAACTCTCACCCCATCACATGTGGAAAGAAGCTGAGGAATAGGAGAATGGGGTGAGAGTTAGGACTGATGACCTAAATGTGCACCCTGATGCCGGTTGGGGGTGGGCTGAGGGTGCAAGGGGTTTCAACCCCAACATCTAATTTCCTCGCTTTTGTCACTATGGAACAACCTTAACTGATGCATTAAATGGAGTTTCTTGCCTCTAATTTCCCTTCTTTTGAGAATGATAATGAGAAATAGTGAATGTAAAGTGGCAAGGGAAGACGAGGCCAAAGGGTCTACGTTCCCACCATGTGATGTCTTGTCACATAGTAACATGGTGCCCACAAACACAAATGGTAATGTGCATGGTGATGCAAAATGAAACAGAAAGAGAAACAGTACTGTAGACACAAATGGTAAAAATAATGCAAATGCAAGCTCAAATGAAAATGCAAAGGGTAGCGACATGGTGCGAGATGGGAACGGTAAGCGAAATGGGTATGGAACCACAAGCGGAAGCGGTAAGGGTAACAGTAATGTAAGTGCACAGGCTGGTTTTCCTCAAAAGCTGCATAGAGAAAGACAGTGAGTACAAAGAATGTATGCATAAAACTGGGTCTCGAAGTAGAACATGAGGAGTTGGAATACTAAATTGCTTGTATCTCAGGAATCTTACGATACAGAAAAAAAATTTAAAAGTCATATGATTTATGACTTTCCGGGTGAGTTTTGTAATTAGCCCCCTTAAGGGGTCTAAGCATTTGTCTGACGAAAAGTCCGTATCTCACACCGTTTCCTGAGATACGGACCCTGAAAGGCGCGGCAAATGCAGTAATGTTAGCCTATGGGGAAAAAAGAAGTTCAGAGTGCCATAACTTTGCCGCCCTGTAATATTTTTTCACCAAACTACCAAAAGGCACATCTGTGGGATATTGGCTTTCTTCCCTCCAAATTTCAGTGTAAAAGACCAAACCATTATTTTGCAGCAGGGTGGCAAAGAATTCCTGTCCTGCAGCGGCCGTCGCAATGTTAGTCTATGGGAAAAAGTGTCAAATTCAGAGTACCGTAACTTTGCATCCATGCAATATTTTGTCACCAAACCACCAAAAGGCACATCTGTGAGATGATGGCTGCCTTCCTCCAAATTTCAGCCCAAAAGACCAAACTGTTCATTTGCAGCAGAGTGGCAAAAAACTGCTGTCATTTTGGCCATAGTCTGGAAAAGTAGTGCCGGAATTTGCGAAAGCTTTCACAAACATTTGCAACACTTTCATGAGTGCAACGCTACTTTGTGAAAGTACTTTTTCCAGAAACTTGAAAAACATATTTCTAGGGTGTTTAACCTCAAAATAAAGACATGTCTAGCATCCTCAGGGTTCAAAATAATTGTGTTGCTGGAGGGTCCCAAATTTAAATGCCAAGCATTTTTCTGATCACCAACTGAAAACAAAATGGTGGATTTGTGAAAGTAAAAGGGCCATTTGAGAAAGTAAAACTGCATTTGCAAAAGTGTTGAACTTTTTGTTAACTTTTCCCATTGACTTATAATGGGAACTTGTTTTTTGAATAACTTTTGAACCGTTCAATATTTTTTCACAAAATCTTTAAAAGGCACATCGGGGATCATGGCTGCATGTTCCCTGAAGTTGTTGGACCAGTCGCATAAACCATATGATCTGTAGGGATGAGCAAAGAATTCAAGAAAGCGTAAATGTGCATGCAGATCATGCTTAATAACTCCACAGCTGTATATCCAAACAGTACGTAAAGTTGACAGATCCCAAGATGTATGGTTCTTAATCGTGTATTCCAAATTTCAGGCAAACTGGAACAATTCAAAGTTACTAAGGTGCAAAATTTTAGGTTTAACTTGTAAATGGCTCTCAATCCTAATTATGGTAACACTATTGTGTTACATAATATATATATATATATATATATGTATGTGTGTGTGTGTGTATTTGATACTGGAGAGACAAAGTGTGACATTCATGTCCCAAATTTGTTTTACTTAAATCCCATAACTATATCATTGTTACATTGGGTGCATATGGAGATAATGTAATACCAAATACAAAGATAGTTCATCATCAGGAAGTATAGGAAAATGAGTCTTTAAGTTAGCACACGAATCAGGTAATGTACGTAACATGGTGTCCCTTCTGTTGAATTTTCAGTTTAAATTTCTTTTAGTTTTTTTCCAAATTAGTATGGTTACTGAAGCTATTTAGGTACCATAGTATGCAACATTTCATTATTTTATTCTAAGCCTTACCTGATTGTAATTAGGCCACAATTTATCTTTGAGCACCACTGCTGTGAAAACAGGACATGTCAAAGTTTTGCTGCTGATTGTATCCATTTGTTTTTAATTTCCCCTTTTTTTAATCTGCTATGTGAACCTTGGTGGATAAGTTAGACACCACTGAGTTTCCTAATTGTTCAGTGCAATTTATTCAAAAACAGTTTTTCATAAGAAGTCATGTATGTAACAGTGACACAACAAGTCATGTATGTAACAGTGACACCACATAAGTCATGTGGTTAACAGGGACCCAACAAAAGCAACAATGTAAGTGTAACTATCCAACAAAGTCCTACTATAAGAAATACTTATGTTAATGTACATAAAGCAGCCATAGTTATCTTTAAACATTTACTTTTGAATACATTTTCTGGGCATGTCAAAGTTTACCTGCTGATTGCATCTATTTGTTTTACGGTTCTTTTTCTTAATCAGCTATATGAACCTTTGTGTATAAGTTAGACACCACTGAGTTACCTAATTATGCAGTGCAATTTATTCAAAAACAGTTTTTTCATAAGAAGTCATGTATGCAACAGTGACACCAATAGTCATGTATGTAACAGTGACACCACATCAAGTCATGTGGTTAACAGGGGCCCAACAAAAGCAACAATATAAGTGTAACTATCTGATATAGTTCTGCAACAAGAAATACTTTTGTTAATGTACATAATGCAACCATAGTTATGTTTAAACATTTACTTTTGAATGCATTTTCTCCAGAAGTGTCAAAGTTTTCCTGCTGACCGTATCTGTTTGTTTTACAGCTCTTTTTTTCTTACTCAGCAATTTAAACCTTGGCTGAAAAGTTAGACACCACTTATTCCCCTAATTATTTGGTGTAATTTATTTAAAAGCTGTTTTTTTCATGAAAAGTCATGTACGTAACAGTGACACCACAACAAGTCATGTATGTAACAGTGGAGGAATGGAGGCACCAAGAAAAACACTCACCGGGATGAGAAGTAGAAAGGAAGTTTCTTGGGCAGGTGTGGGGCTTTTTAAGACCTTCAAATGTTTAGCAACAATACAGACAAGTGCTTTTAGTTCTGCAAATGGACCGCTGATGTTGTGGAGAATTTTTGGACCATAGTCTTGTACATAACAGGGGGGTCCAAGGAGGAGGATCCAAATATTTAATTAAAACATCATGAATACTGCAAGTAAAGAAAAAGATTAGAAATGATGTTAAGGAGGTCAGAGGCACTGCAGTTGGGGTTTTATTAGAAAAAGCTATTTGAAAACCAGGGCTATACATGTCTTGAAAGTACTGTAGGGGAACACCACTGGTTCGTACATTACCAGGAAAAAAAGGCATATAAAACTACATAAATTATAAATTTAGAAATAAGAAAGTTTTAAGAAGCACAAAAGCTAACTATGAGATACTAGCAGACAACTTTTTTTCTTTATAATGTAAATGTTGAAACTGAAATGAGGCACTCTATGAGTGACATGAATCAATGTCACAAAATGGCATCTTTCTTAAGGGAGAAATGTGGCACTCCAAATGGGTCCACAGCAAAACAGCAACACAACAGAGGCTGATGTTATTTACAGAATGTCCTTATTGAGTACAATACTAGGGAGTATTAGAATGGAAACATTTTATTAGTTATTTAAGAAGTTACAGGCCATTATTATAGAGGTGATGCAAGTCTCTCCAGTACTGTACATAGACATATATATATATATATATATATATATATATATATATATATATATATATATATATATATATATTATAGTGGCATGGTAGTGCCACTATAGTTAGGTTGAGTACCCCATTTAAGGTGAAACTCTGAAATTTGGCAGCTTAATAACTTTGCCACCATATAACAGATTTGCCTGAAATTTGACATGCTTGGAGCGATATCATAGGTCACTAGATCTGCCAAGTTTTGTAATGGTCGGATATACGGTTGCGGAGCTATATAGCACCAGAGAATGTGGTAATTACTCATTTTTAGCATTCTTTGCTTGAGCCCTCAGGTCGCATGGTCTGTGCGACCAGTCCAAAACCTTCAGAGAACATGCAGCCAGAGTCCCTGATGTGTCTTTTGAAGATTTCATGAAACAATATTAAACGGTTCAAAAGTTATTCAAAAAACACGTTTCCCATTATAGTCAATGAAAAAAGATAAAAAGTTCGACAGTGTCGCAAATGTAGTTTTTAGTATCGCAAATGACCCCTGTAGTGTTGCAAATCCACCATCTTGTTTTCAGTTGTGGTCACAGAAATGCTTGGCATTTAAATTTGTGACCCTCTAGGGACACAATTCTTGCTGCATTCACCCAGTCAAGTCCTGAGGATGCTAGCCATGTCTTTTTGAGGGTTAAACACCCCAGAAATATGTTTTTCAAATTTTTGTAAAAGTAGTGTCACACATTCAACACTTTCGTTACATTTTTTTATGAAAGTGTCACAAATCACTACACTACTTTGTAACACTATGCCCAAAAGAATAGGACATCTTTGCCACCCTGCTGCAAAAGAACAGTTTGGTCTTTTGGGCTGAAATTTGGAAGGAAGAAAGCCAATATCCCACAGATGTGTCTTTTGGTAGTTTGGTGATAAAATATTACAGGGCTGAAAACTTACTGCACTCTGAAATTGACAATTTTTCCCATAGGCTAACATTATGGCATCTGTTGCACCTTTCAAGGCCCGTATCTCGAAAACGCTTCGAGACACAGTCTTTTTGTCAGAAAAATGCTTAGCCCCCCACTAGGGAGCTAAGTGAAAAACTAGCCAGGAAAGTCATAAATAATATGAGATTTTAAGTTTTTTTCTATGTCATACGGTTCCTGAGATATAAGCAATTTAGTATTCCAAGTGTTCATTTTCTGCTCTGAGGGCCATTATTAGGCATACATTCTTTGTATTCACTGTGCTTCTGAATGCACCTTTTTTGGGAAAAAAGTGTGTGTGTTTGTGTTACTGTTACAGTCAGCATTTCAGTTACCATTTGCATTTACGTCACCGTGTGCATTACCCTTTGCGCTTGTATTTGTGTTACTGCTACCATTTACATTTCCATTATTGTTTTTGTTTGCGCTTCCTTTTGCATCACCGTGTGCATTACCATTTGTGTTTGTGTACGCACTTCCATTTGCATTTCTGTTTCCTTTGGCATCTTCATTGGTGTTGCCGTAAGCATTTGCATTTCCAATTGCATTACCATGACCGTGCACGTTACCATTTACGTTTGCATACGCGCTTGCATTTGCATTTCCGTTTGTGTTACTGTTCTCTTTGGCATCATCGTTGGTGTTACTGTAAGTGTTTGGGTTACTGTTACAGTCAGTATTTTCATTACCATTTGCATTAGCGTTTTCATTTATGTCATCATGTGCATTACCCTTTGCGCTTGCCTTTGTGTTACTGTAACCATTTGCATTTCCATTATTGTTTTTGTTAGTACTTCCTTTTGCATCACTGTGCAAGTTACTATTTGCGTTTGCATACACGCTTGCATTTGCATTTCCATTTATGTTACTGTTCCCTTTGGCATCATCATTGGTGTTACCGTAAGCATTTGCATTTCCAATTGCATTACCATGACTGTGCACGTTACCATATCCGTTTGCGTATGCACTTGTGTTTGCATTTCCATTTGTGTTTGTCTGTTCTTTGGCATCATATTTGGTGTTACCCTAAGCGTTTGCGTTTCCAATTGCATTACCATGACCATGCGTGTTACCATTTGTGTTTGAATATGCGCTTGCGTTTGCATTTCTGTTTGTGTTACTGTTCCCTTTGGCTTCATCATTGGTGTTACCATAACCATTTGCATTTTCAGTTGTGTTACCATTACTGTTTGCATGTTCGTCACCATCTGCATTTGCATTTCTGTTGGCCTTAGCTTTTGCATTTTTGGTAGCATTTCCATTGTTGATTGCGTTACTGTTTCCCTCTGCATCGCCGTTGGCATTACCATTTGCATTTCTGTTTGCGTTTGTCTTACCATTTTAGATTTTTGTTACCATTTACATTTTATGTCTCTATTCCTGTGAGCATTTGCCTTAAAGTTTTTGCTATTTTTCTCACTGTCTTCAGTGACACATAGCACAGCCAATGTGTGGTTGATTGGTCTGAAACTTGGCAGATAGAAAGACCTTTGTTCAGGTTGTTCTGTTACAAAGTTATGGCCTTTGAATTTTCCCTGCTTTGCAGTCTACCAGTTTAGTGCATTTCAGCTGTGATTTCCACCATTTTGTATTGGAAGACTTCTAAAGGTACAGAAACATAAAAACTGAATATCTCTGGAATGGCTTGGTCTTTTTCCATGGAATTTGAAGGGTGTTGAGTGGATGTCCTGGAGATGTGAATTATATTTTTATATGTTTGAAACATAATTCACTGCAGACATCATGTGACACACTTAACATGTTGTGCGAGTGTTCTGAATGGTGCTACTGCCTTTAAATTTATAGTGTAGGTAGCCTAGTGGCACGGAGGTGCTTCGTAGTGGTTTCATGTGTAAAACATTAACAGGTGTGGAATTATGCCACTCTGATGAATTAAAATGTGGTTCATTACACTTCAATAAGTTCTGAACCATGTATCTGATTTGACTGGCATTTGGAATGTGCAAAGATGTTTAATTCATCTTTCACTGTGCCAGTTTTTGGGTCACTGGCACTTACAGTTGCTGAATTGTGCATGTTAGTGTTGTTTGCTCGTGGAGCTGTGTGGCCATTGAATGGATGTACACATAATTCTGGACACATGGTGTGCCATAGTATGTGTCTTGATTTACCAATTTTCATTTCAGTCAGTCATGCAGTTTTTGAGCAATGAAGTGACAAAACATCACATTTCATTCACTATTTATAGTGCACATTTTCAAAAAGAAGGGAAATTCATGGCAAAAAAATCCATTTAATGCATCAGTTAGGGTTGTTCCACAGCGACAAAAGTGAGGAAATTCAGTATTAGGGTTAAAAAATCCTAACTCCGCATTCCCCACCCCCACCCTCAGCATCACACACACACATGCACATGCAAGTAGGGCGAGAGGACCAAGGCAACACAACCAGTCACAGACAACCAGCAGCAGGTGACAGAAATAACATTCAACTGTCTAAACATACTACAAGACACATCCATCATTATGGTCCACCAACTGTAGGAGTTCTGCTGCCATCTGTGTGACTTGGTGGTATACATGCATACTGGCCATCAGTTGTTGGTGGACCACATTAAACATTTTTTTTATATCTAATACATTCCTTATCTCTTCTGAATGACAGTGTGTCAGAAATGCATCACTCTAACAACATGCCAATGTCAGGCAATGGTATAAAGACCTTTGTTGACAGTTAATGTCTCCTGACGTTACCCGGTATAAGACAATGATGTATCAGTACACTATTATGTGCACAGTACTGCTGCACCATTATCTTACATTGTACAGTTGCAGATCTGTGTGGGAGTGTCAGATCCAAAAAGTCACATGCTCACACTACTCGATACCTGAATTCTGGAAAGTTTCTCATTTGAAACAGGTAAGTGTGTTTGTCAACTGATTGATATGTTGTTGCTAGCATGCTGTTCAAAGGACCCCGTGCTCACATGTTTCTGTTTATGGCTGTGTAGTATCAGAGAGCACTGTAACACAGTTTCATGTGTCTAAATACCTCCTGATCTTACCATGGCATAAGAAAAAAATGGATCAGTACAGTATTATCTGTAGAGCCATTCTCCACAATTTTTAATATCATCATGGACCATGGTTGACATTATCATACAAATCATTTCAGATATTAACAAGAAAAATAACTGTTATTCTAGGCTGAAAACATCATGTTACATTCATACCACTGTTAGTTCTGTGGTACTGCTTCTACATGTGGCATAATAATAACCAAATATTACTTCTGCATACTATAATGAATAGAAAACTACAGTGCTGTCATAAAGCTCTTGAAAACTGCATGTGTGCATTGATTTGTGACCAGAACTTGTTATTAATATTACATGTGTGTCTTTATGTAACCATGTCCATCTTGGTTTGAGCATAGGTACATTGGTCACTGCATGTTACTCAAATGGTACCATGCTGTCATTTCTGTGCCTATGATCACATTATATCACACACCTTTTATCCATGCTTTCTCTATCTTAATGCCTCGTGACATTATCCCAGCATAACCAAACAATGTATATTTTAGGTATTGTGTGGAGAGTACTCCTGTTCTGGCATGTCACCCAGTGCAGATGCTGAGAATGCTGTGTATGCCCATGTCTGCACAAATACTACAGTTGGTGGACCTTGATGATATATATGTCTTGGAGTACGTTTAGACAGTTGTATGTTATTTCTGTCACCTGCTGCTGGTTGTGACTGGCTGTGTTGTCTTGGTCCTCCCCCCTCTACTTGCATATGTGTGTGTGTGTGTGTGTGTGTGTGTGTGTGGTACTGGGGGTGGGGGTGCAGAATGCGGAGTTAGGGTTTTCAACCCTAACACCCAATTTCCTTGATTTTGTCCCTGTGGAACAACCCTAACTGATGCATTAAACAGAGTATTTTGCCATGAATATATATATATATATATATATATATATATATATATATATATATATATATATATACACACACACACACATATATACATATATATATATATATATATATATATATATATATATATATATATATGTGTGTGTGTGTATCCTATGACCATGACTGCACGTTACTATTTATGCTTTGTATACATGCTTGCATTTGCATTTCGGTTTGTGCTATTGTTTCCTTTGGCATCATTGTTGGTGTTTCTGGTGTACCATATAGGATATACTATGTTTGCCCTAAACTCGATATGCCAATGCTCAGTACATTGATGTTGTAGTCCTTAAATCCACAGCCCCAATGGCTAGTATGCCTGACACAACAATTTCAGGCATCATGACAGTAACTAAATGTAAGATGCAGGGGCAATGCCATCGGCACTTCCATAACTAAAATAACAAACTCTGGGGGGGGAGCGGACCCTGGAGTAAAAAATATTTGTTACGGGGGGGTGAGTTTCCTAAAAGCATGTGACCTGCACCAGAACCTTTGTCTGAGAGATCATGCTGGCACAGCTGCTGGTGGTTTAGCCCTGTACTCCACCAGAGCAGCTCAGCCAACTCCCCCAAACAACTGAGCCTTGACATGCACCAGCTATGGTAAGGTAGCAACCCGTCACATCAACTACCTTACCCCTGTCAACATCCGTCAGATATTTCACCATCAAGATGCTTACTATCGGGACACTACACCTGTTGGGCAATGGTGCCCAGGCAGGTGAGTGTCAGGACAGTGAGCCACAGGAATTCATAAGGGTACATAGATAGATAGATAGATAGATAGATAGATAGATAGATAGATAGTCTTTGCAAAAAACTGCATTAGTTTACCAGTTAGGGTTCAGTTTAATGCCACAAAACTAGGGAAATATGATGTCAAGGTTTCCAACCCTAACTGTCCACCCCAACCCCAAGCAGCAAAAGGAGAAAACAATAGGGTTTTGGGTCTCTGGAGTCTTGACCAATCAGTACTTGGGTCTTCCTTGGGGTTGTCTGCCCTAAGTGTTCATACCTCCCTCTTAGTCAATATCCCTGTCCAAATCATTAGATACAGCTGTAATCCACTGCCTCATTGTGACAAAGGACAAACTTATTATTAAACGTTCATACCCATTGAAATACATTAAACCAGACTTATCTTATTTTCTAATCTTGCAGTTGCTGGTTCCAGAAGCTTGACTTGTCTATGATTGGAGAGTGGCTCTACACTGTGGGACATATTCAGGTGAGTGAGGGGATATGGGGGGATGTGGGTTTGTGGGTGCTGAGTGGGGGTTGGGGTGGGGTGTGTGGGTGTCTGATCAGTGAAGGACCTTTTTTTATTTAAAGGTTAAAAAATACATCAGGGGACTGTTTTCATTTTTGCAGATTTAATACACAATTGTATCTGACACTGAGGATTGGGCACCTATGTGCTGGATTGTACTCAATGGCAGCACTGGGGGTGGGTACTCCAGTACTACCACCCATATATTTTGGGTGGAGGGTGACTAGAAGGGAGGGGTTGGGAAAGGGGCACCACAGTCCACTTAATACAAATTGAATAGGGAAGGATGACTGAGCTGGGAGGGGGAGGAAAACAAAGAAAATAGAAACATAGACCATAATGGTAGGAAAAGACCAGAGGTCCATCCAGTCTGCCCATATTCCCTATAATTCCATGAACCTTCTCTGGAACCTATTATTCCTCCAGGGTACTAACACTCCCCATCCTATCCTCATTCTCCTCCCTGGTCTTGTCACTCCAGGTGACCCCGATGGCCTTCATTCTATCCCATGCCTGCTTGAATCCCCTGACTGCGTTTGCATCCACCACCTTGGCTGACAAATTGTTCCAAGGTCCCATCACTCTTTCCTAAAGAAGTACTTCCTCATGTTCCTTCTAAACTTCCATCCTGTTAATTTCCATTCATGATCCTATGACCTTGAGTTGGTATTTAGGTAAATAATCCTCACTGTTTACCTTGTTAAGCACTTTTAGGAACTT
Organism: Neoceratodus forsteri; assembly: GCA_016271365.2. Lineage (NCBI taxonomy): Eukaryota > Metazoa > Chordata > Ceratodontiformes > Ceratodontidae > Neoceratodus > Neoceratodus forsteri. The sequence continues at coordinate 844,970,659 of CM028135.1, read as the reverse complement.
GAAGGTCTCTACCGTATCTCCCTCTCCTACTAGTTTCCAGCAGTACATATTTAGTGCCTTGAGGTGCTGCTCATAGAATCTGTCCTGCTGGCCCTGAATCATTTTTTGTTACTCTACACTGCACTGTTTCTGATGTGTCCCTGTCCTTTCTGAGAAGATGACTCCAGAACTGGAGGCAGTACCTATGTAAGGCCTCACCAGCAATCTGTCTATGGGAAATATTACCTCTTTTCTTCTGCTATCAATACCCATCCTGATGCATCCCAGCATCCTGTTTGCCTTGCTATAGGCCATGTTTCACTGGCTCATTTGTTTAAAGGAGTTACTGATAACTCATATATCCCACTCCTCTTTTGTAGTGCTAAATCTACCCCCACATATCTGGTACCCTGTTTTTGGGCTCCTTTTCCATAAGTGCATTACTGGGCACACTTTGGCATTTAATTTTATTTGCAAGATCTTTGACCTCCCATCTAGTTTTTGTAGGTCCCTCTGCATATCTCTTATTCCCTCATCACTATCCACCCTCCCACATAGTTTTGTGTATTTGATTCAACAACTGCACAACTATGTAACCTCACTGACTGTTATTTGTGATTGTACTGTAATCTGTATTCCAAGTTCAGTCCATGTATTCTTTTATGTATGACATGGAACCTTTGTAAATGAGTCGCTAACTCAAAGGTCTTTCTGAATATTTCAATAAAAATATAATAAATAAATAACTCATGAAGAGACACAGCTGCCTGGATTCCTTCACCAATGTTACTAATAAACATGTTGAAGAGGACCAGACCTGAGGCAGATCCCTGAGGAACCCCACTCATAACGTCACATTTCTCTAATTTGACCTTGATGACCATCACCTTCTGCTGCCTAAAGTCTAGCCAACTACCAATACAGTTCACTAAGATTTTAGCTGCACACAGGTTTTCCATTTTTTTGGGCAAGCTTTTGTTTGGTACCGAATCAAAAGTTTTGCTGAAGTCAAAGTACAGCAGATCCACAGTGTAGCCCTTGTCTACTTCCTTGGTCACCCAGTCAAAGAAGAAAAATCAGGTTAGTCTAGTAAGACATTCCCACCACAAAACCATGTTGTTTACTATTCTGGAGTCCATTCCTTTCTAGGTAGTCTATAAGGTCCTCTTTAATTAGTAATCCCATCAGATTCCTCATGATGTAGGTCAAACCGAAAGGCCTGTAGTTCCCACTTGCTTCCTATCCCTCACCCATATGAAGCAGTTCAACATCTGCCATTTTTCAATCCTTGGAACTTTCCTGGACTGAAGTTAGCTGTTGAACAGTCCAGCCAGTGGTTCAAACAGTACTGCTGCTAATTTCCTTAGTATCTTCAGATGCAACTCATCTGCCCTGGGCCATTATCTACTTTGAAGTCAGCTAACCCTTTATGGACCCTCTTTCTAGTAAGTATTGGCTGCCTCATTTCTCGGACTTCCTTAGCGGCCACTTTGATTCTCCTTTCTGGCATGGACCTGCAGTCTTCCTTGGTGAATACCGAGCAAACAGAGTCATTCAGGACAGCTGTCTGTTGCTCATATACCCTATCACACTACTTCTCCCAACTAGCCATGCAATGCCACCATTTTTCCTTTTTTTCACTGATATATCTCTGTTCTTAACCCTCCATGATATGCAGCTCCATGTCTGCTTTTACCTCCTGACAACCCTTCCTATTTTCTGTAGATAAGAAAGTGCCATTTTCTTTTATCGCAGAGGGTAGAGATCATGGATACTGTGGAGGACAGCTTCACTCTTATTTCTTCTGAAAGCCCACCTTTAGCATTTTTTAGCATGTAACTGGCTGCTGTTTTTTTCTGGAAGCTCAGTTGGAGATTTAGTGTTGTGTCTTGGTCACAGAGTTGGTGAAAACATATTCACCACTGAGCTACTTCTACAGGAATAACATTTTTAAGGATTACCACTCCCTCCCTTATTAGTGACTAGATCAGCTCACAAGGTTGAGCCCCGTCTTGCATGCCTGAATCTTTGCAATTTGAAACTATCTGAAACAGGAACTTGAAAAAGAGAAAATCAAGGAGCCAAGAGCATAGGAGATTGAATGAGAAGGAATCCAATTTGATGAGCTAATTTGGGAATATTGTACTGAGAAAAAAAAACTGTAAGGGAAAGAGATTTGGAAACCAGAAGAAAACAGGCCAGAAGCTTCACGAAAATGAGACTTTTTCTATCAAAATTGTAACCCTGCAGCACTGATTTGCTTCACTTAAAATTATAACAGTACTTTATTCCTATTATATGTTATCCTTAATTTAGTGACTTATTGAAATAGTGAAATGGTGAAACAGAAGCAGGACAGGTATTACCTGTCTGCCTTATCACTATTATTCATTGTCTATGATTATCTATTTTATTGTTTACTGTTTTACTGTCTTTCTGCTCTCTAATTTATATTATAGATAGATTATATTACGAATAGACTTGGCACATTGAGCTATACTGTTATCTTAGAAATTTAATATTTTTTTTATTTAATATAGGCATATGGAGAGTAGGCTAGATAATATTTATTATACTGGGGGTATTCAGCATTCTATATTTAGTGTCCTACTTTTGCTGTTTTTCTGTTTTGCTCACTTTTTAGAGCTAATAGTTATAATAGTAAGTGCTGGAGAGGTAAAATAGTTCCATGACTCTAGACAAACAATCTGATGCCTCAAAGAGGAAGAAAAGATCTCCAGACCTAAAAATGAAAATAAAAACAAAACAAATCTAAAGAGACATATCAGAGATCAATAAACAATCTAAAATTACTGAATTTTTGGGGGACTTTACTAGTCCTTTCTAAAACTGTTCCTGTCATACAAGACTATTAGAAAAATTCAGCTGAGGTGAATATTGGACAAAATAAAACACGATAGTGAATGCAAATACAAAAGATCAAATAAAGGAAAGTATTTCTTGTCTCCATATGGATGAGATGCATTTAATTAGACTATTTCAGAACTGGATGATTCTAACCTGGATATAAAATATATAACTTTCTCAACACAGGACTTTTCCAGTGGGAATTCAGTATTAAATTCACCTATACTTTCCTGTAGCCTCCCCTTTTGCTCTTCCCCAGATGAAAAATGGACCTAATATCTGCCCTGAATTAGGACAGACAGATAACTTGGCTTTAGTGATACAGCATCACAAATGATGGACGTATATTGATGCCTAATTATTTTGTAGAAAATAGGGAAGACCAAATGGATAGTAGGCTATCTGTAATAAATCAAACACCATCTGGAATAGATATGAACCCTGAGGCACCTACAGCAGAGTATAATAGGGACTATTTTATAGATTAGAACCTAGTTTAAATCACTGCTCAATAATTCAACAGAATGATGTTTTAAAATCTAAAAGTAATACAGCGACTGCACTTATAGTGGACACTGTTATAACAGACAAAACAGACAATCAGTTACAGTGAACAGAAGCTGATTTCCTAAACCAAATACATCAAATCCAATTCATTTTTCTCTGGTTGTAACATAAAACATAGAAGTTGACAGTAAATAAGGACCACAAGGCCCATCCAGTCTGCCCAGACAGACAGAAACGTTGTTTATAATGGACACTATGATGCTTTTATAGACATTTGTAGGTTTTTTTTGGGAGGGTACAGAGCTGGTGAAGAGATTTGGCAAATATACAATTTAGATGGAACAGCTATAGAGATAACATTTCTAACAAAATAATTCTACACAAGCTACATACACTTTTATTAGTAAATTAGTTAAACTAAAGTGAATGATTTTATATTTCAGTAAAACACTTACAGTACACTTGCCTTTGTTCTTAGTGTCTTGGAACGCCAACATCCAGCCTCTGGAGTTATCTTCTTCTCCTACCTTCTGCAATAAACTTCCTTAAAAGAACTCATGTTCCCTGACAGTTAAATAACTTTAAATAAACACACAGAATACAGAAACATATGCTAGGCAGGATTCTGAGTAATCTGTGAAGTTTTATAATAAGTTCACATTCACTCTGAGCTTATGCTCACAGACATAACAACACACTTAACACATAGCTACACCTCTTCTGGATATAATAGACACTGGATATAACAGACAAAAGTTGTGTGCACAGATGCGTCCTTTATAACAGGCTTGCACTGTCAGGCCATACAGGTGAGATCAACCTCACCCTTTGTTCAAGATCATTTAAATATCTCAACAAGTCTACAAGACAAGACTAGGCAGTCTAGAAAGGAAAAAAGCAGGAAAGGGAAAATAGAAAAGGTAGGGATTTTAAGGAAACTTCTGCCACTAAATATGCAGCGGAGTGTATGTCTAAGAAGGTATGTCATCCTTACCTCAACTGCAACACAGCAACCCCAATACAGTGATACCATCAGGGTGACACTGTTCAGAGCATCAGAGCAGGAGCAGCGACTGGTCCAGTGGCACAAAGACCCCCAGGGCAATAATGATGAGAATGATGGGGGCTATGCTGGATAAAGCAGAGTGTCGCTGCAAGGGGCATTGAGATGGGTGATGGTTCCTTGAAGGAACAGTACAGTGGTATACCCAAATGATGCTGCACAGGTGCACCTGCCAAAAGTGGACATGTCAACAGGTGATACGGGCTGACAAGCAATTGCTGCCTGGGGCAATAGGGTATAAGAGGCTGACACTGTGGGAGGGCGCACTAGAATGGCTACCATGTACCCCACAAATATGTTGCTCAAGTTTGTGAAGAGCACACATGGGAAGGACCTGCTGTCATTCTGTGGCTACCTCTATCAGGATGAGCAGACTCATGGTACCTCCATGTACTAGAAGTGCATGGAATACCACTGGGCAGTGTCACAACCATGCTGGTGTGGATGATGTCTCCCTGATGGGCTGGCACAACCATGTGCTCCACAGTGTGGAGGTCTGAGTTCAGCAGGTGTGGGCGGCAGTGAAGCATTGGGCCATGGGGGCCACTGAGACCACACAGCAGGTGGTCATCACATGGTAGGCAGATGTCTCCAGTCAACATGATGAAGAGAGCCATACATGGACAGTGGCATGTGCAGCAGTCTCTGCTTGAGCCAACATCACTATTGGCACTGGTCATCCCAGAGGAGTACCGCAGCATGGAGAAAGGGAGTCATTCCTGCCACATGACTCCAGTGGCAGCACAGCATGGTTCCTCCTATTCTCCACACTACAGAACCTGAAGTACCTGTCCCAGTGTGGGGCATGGTATGCCAATGGCCCCTACTGCAGCAGCATGCTACTGTTTCAGCATCTGTACAGCCTCCATGGAATGGAAATATCTGCCATGCTGCCGCCGCCTGTGCACCGATGGCAAGCAGGACCATGGGCTACTGCACAGCTATGTTGAAGAAGTTGCTTGAGCTGTGCTCTGACCTGTCACCGATGTCCATCATGATTGACTAAAAGCCTGCAGCCTATAAAGCCCTCCATATAGTGTTCACCCAGGCACAGCTTCATGGGTACCATTTCTATTTCACCCAGTGCCTGTGGTGGAAACTTCAGCTTGAGGAGCTTGCCCAGCTTTATGAGCAGAATGATGAGCTCACCCTACACATTTGCATGCTCACCACACTCACCTTCATGCCCCCTGCTGCTGTCACAAGTGTCTATGAGGAACTGCAGTCCTGGGAGTTCTTCATGCCATACAAGGAGGATCTAGCACAGTACCTCAACTACTTGAAGACACCTGGCTGGGGCGTCCAGTCTGTAGTGGGGTACGGCACAGATCAACCTTCCACCTTGACATCTGGAATGTCTACAGCTCTGTCAATGAGGGGCTGCCCAGGACTTCTAATGCACTGGAAGGGTGGCACAGGGGCTTTAACTCCCTTATGGGTGCCACCCATCCCACGATATTGTGATTCATTGAGGTGTTTCATGGGCAGCAGAGGCTTACAGAGCTCAGGATGTGGCAGCAGGTGCAGGGCACTATGTTTGCAAATCAAAATGGAGGACCTAGGATGCCAGTGACAAGATCCAGGATATCGCAGCACTATGAGACCTGACCCTGTGGGAGTATCTGATGGGCACTGCACTGAACATCTGCCTCCAGGTGTGAGGCCTTTTGTGGAGGATATCCAGTACTGGACTGTTTGCACCATGCACTGTCATGGTGTTGGGATTGGTTGGGGAATGGGCACTTGTCCATGTACAGTGTGAATAAAGCTACTGCATTGCACTCCTGCCTCTGTGTGTCTCTTGTAGCCCTGTTGTGGCTGAGTGTGTTACCACCTGCATTGTGGGTGGGGAACTGCTGCTGCTTCTGGGGAGTGTTTGGTGGTCCCTTGGGGGGCAGCCGGGGGGGGGAATTTTCCCATGTGGCTTTGGTCTCATCTGGTGCCTGGGGGCACTGCAGTAGTGTGTAGGTGCACTCTGTAGCCCTTGTGGTGTGGGGCTGTTCTCCCTTGTACCCCTCCAGGTGTGTGGTGGGCCCCTGCATATGCATTTTGGGGGACACCACTGAGCCTCCCCGTGGGTGCAGGTCCAGTCACCTGCTGTTGGGGGAGCAGTTCTTCTGCTGCCAGGGCAGGGTCAGTGCTACAGATATGGATGGGGCCTTCTCCCCTGCCATCTGTGTGTGCCACCCATTGTGGTGGGGTGTTGCTCCAGGTGTGGGTCACCAGCACTGGTGCTGGGACCCATTCACTGTTGCAGCTGTCAGCTTTTCTGTTTGCACTGCTGCATCATAGTGCTATTGCCGCTGTCTGAGTGTTGCTGTATCAGACCTCAGTGATTTGGCTGATGCGCCAGCATCAGGGATCCATCTAAAACCTTAAGAGACAAGAAGTGACTAGTGAAAACATTTTTACTATCATCCAGATAATGACCAAGTGATTCCTCTTATACCTAAATCTGTAATAGAAAATAAAAGACCAATTGCCAAAGAACTACTTTTGGATAGGGAGGAGGCCAAGGGATGAGTACATTGATTAAGATTTCTGATAAACAGGTGAGAGACCTGGAAAATATCCAGAAATACATTCCTGAAGGGACACATGTTCTCACCACCTTGATGCATTTAATAATCAGACAGACTTTGAAATGGAATTTTTTATTGAAATGAATGATATAAAAAAATTGGATAATGAGACATCAAAAAATGTACAAAATGGATCCACCATCTGTTGTATATCTGTGAACCAGGTGATGATCTTTATGTTATGCGTCCTCCTAACATTCATATCCAAGTTTGTGTGTTATTCTACTGTGAATCAGAATGAGTGGTAGATACAATATAGGAACAAAAAGAGCCTTAAAATTAAATGGTATAACTATTCATCCTCCACAGAAAGTACCTGACCCAGATAAAATATTTTAGGGAAAACAAAGCATGGTTGTCAGCAATGAAACAATGAAGAAGAATGTGGAAATTTTGAAAGTGATCTCAGAGTATGCGTATGAGAATAAGCAATATTAAGCATGAGAGTATACGAATCTCTCCTTCTTTGGATGAAAAATATTAGGGGATGAGAAGCTGGCACAATCAAGAATGAATTGGCCTCCTTTTTCTCACATTATTTTAAAACTAACATATCATGTAATTTGAATGACTGGATAAAATGCATGCTGATATCTCTGATACACCTCAAATTGATGTTACGTTTAAAAATTCTAAGTTAGCAGAAACGTTATTAAATGCAGCTTCCATGCTGGATGGATTAGGAATGTTAGAGGTGAACTCAAAGACATTAGACATACACAGGAGGGAATCTCAGGAGTCTCGAACTAACCAGAAGAATGGCAGCCTTCCTCTCAAAAGCAATCAATATTCAATTTTACAATTAACCCATGAAAACTGACAACAAACTGATCCAGCAAATAAGACCAGAGAGGTAGCTGATGTTTCACAGACTTTAATAATTTTATCTTGGAATATTGAGGGTATAATACCAAGTTGGCAGATGATGAAATAACCTTATTTTGGCTAAATATGACATTTTATGTCTAAAGGAAATGTGGTTCTAACCTCGACAATGCCCTTGATACCAGGATATACAAAATATGATATTTCAGCATATAGAGATAAAAAATATAGTCGTATAAAGCAGGCATGGCTATATATGTAAAAACTACTCAACTTCAAAATAACAATTCTAAATAGTCAGGAGGATACAATTCTACCCCTACAAATGAAAACAGATACCATAGAATTAATTCTTCTTAATATATATTTAGCCCCTAACTCAGGAAAAACTACAACTATTTGGCCACAATTTGCGACTAGTTTTGAGGGAATAATAGAGGGCAATTAATCAGATTTGATCATTATAACAAGTGATTTTAATTCCAGAATTTTCATTGAAAAACAGATTAATGGTTTCCATAATGATCTACTTTCAAGACTCATGGTAATTAATTCTAGAATAAGTTATAGTATAAATGCTAGAGACAATAAATGTAATCAATGTGACAGGGAATTAAATAAACTGTCAGACAATAATATCTGTCCAGATAATGGTCATCTTCCAGGTGATAAGGAGGGAGAAAACACTTATATGGGACATCTTGGATCCTCAACAATAGTCCTGGTATGGGTCAATATGGAGCAAAGAAAATATTAGATGATCTTGTAGTACTAGACTGACCAAACTTTTCACATTCCCCAGTTTTTGCATCTCTCCTTGTTCCAACGTCTAGTACCAATCGTAGAAGTTCCTAAGTATCTAATGAGATAATGTTAATAATTAACCAAAAAAGAATTAGATGGCAGAGGGATACAGTAAAATATTTTCAAAATTATTTCATTCTGACACTTTAGCTAATCTCCACATAAAGCTTATTGATATAGCTGATTATACTATAACAACCAATAAATGGATGGAAATTAACAATGTCATTAGACCTTTCTGTTGAATCAACCGGATCCAGAAACAAAGATCTTCTTCTTGGTTTAACAACACTTGCAGGTCCACCAAGCATAAATTAAATAAAGCAGTACATTACTGTAAGAGATTTAAAAATCTAATATATATTTTATTTCTTTGAATAAAGCAAGAAAAGAATATAAAAAAAAGTTATGAGATTGAGAGCAGAAAAGTTATAACAAAGTTTTATAGGAGAGTTTAAGGAAAATAGTAATCTTTAAGGACACAAAAGCCTTTTGGACACTTGTCAGTTATGGGTATAAACGATATTCAATGAATATTAGCTTACACACACACACACACCATAGCTGGGAATCATATATCTGAGCCTTATATTTCTAATAATGAGTCAATTGCTAATACAAGAACACGTTTTACTTAAAATACAATCTTTTCTTCTCAGCCCATGTGTATAAAAAGGATGAGATTTGGCAAGCTTTGCTAGTAATATCATCTAATAAGGCACCAAATTATCATTGATATTTAGAAAACTTTCCCTGAATAGTGGTTCTCCATATTTGAAAAATTCTTTCATACTTTTGTTCAGGGTCAAGAATTTTCCAGTAGTTGAAGGGCACACCATTTATCCAATATTTAAAAAAGGAGATCCACTTGATTACAAAATGTATAGGTTGATTAGTCTGATTGATACCTCTCAAAAGCTATTTTGTAGAATTATCCTAAAGAGGCTTCAACACTGGATAAATAATAACTTAATATTAAGTGAACTGCAGAATGGCATTAGAGCAGGTAGATCCACAGTATAGCATTGTTATGTCCTTTCTCATTTAATTTGGAAATATGTGAATATCAAAAAGAGTAAACTTTATTGCTGGTTTGTTGATCTGACAGCTGCTTTTGATAGCATTAGCCGAACAACACTATGGAAAAAACTAGAAAGCTATAAGATGGATCCAGTCATGTTAGATATCCTTATTAGATTACATCAAGATACCTGGATTATAGCCTGGTATAATCAACAAAGCAAAATTACTTCACTTATTTATACTAATCTCAGGATACGGCAAGGTTGCCATCTTTGGAGTGTCAGTGGCTCAGTAGGTAGCACACTCGCCTCTGAGGCCAGGAGATCAGAGGGCTGTGGGTTCAGTTCCCACATCTGGCACTTGGGTTAATATCCCAGTACTGACACTGTAGTGCAGCATGAGAGGGGTGCTGCACTTCTGAGGTGCCGTCTTTCAGATGAGACGTTAAACCGAGGTCCTATCTGTCTGGATTGGTGGTAGTTCAGGTGGATGTTAAAGATCCCATGGCACTTATCGAAAAGAGTAGGGGAATTTCCCCGGTGTCCTGGCCAAATTTCCCTCATTCACTAAAAATACCACCAATAGCTTAATCTGGTTCAAGGTCAGTTGGCATTCATCTGTATCCCCCTCTCCCGGGTCGTGCCTGAAAATAGGCAGGATTTTTCTAGTGCACTTACCCGGTCAACAAAAACTAAATAAATAAAAAAATAAATAAATAAATAAAAATCTTGCCCCCATTTTATTTAATCTTCACATAAATTCAATCCTGGGCAGCTTGAAACATCATGATTTTCATTCCCTTAGAGTTATCGATATGAAAATTCTATGTTTCCCATACACTGATGACTCAGTTTTGATATCTACTTTCCTATTGGGACCTCAAAGAAAATTAAGCCTTTTCACAGAATTACGTAAGGCAGATGGTTGAATCATTAACAGACAAAAAATTAAATTAGCAACTTTTGGTAATAGGAATAAGTCACTTCCATCAGTATTCATCGATATACTAAAGATAGAACCTGTTATGTGTTATGTTTTCCATTCAAACTTATTAACAGCTTTTCCACAATACAGGAGGTAGACATGAAAAAATTTCACAACAAAGGAAGCCTATACAGTATCTACTACCTCCTCCCACTCCCCCACCCCCATACAGCAGCATCCTGAAGTACTATTAAGTCTAGGTTTTATTACATGTGCTATGGTTGGTCTAAGACATACAATTGTCTACAACGTTCTTGTTCAAACCAACAGTAATTAGAGTGCGAAAGGGATCCCGGATACGCTTATAAGCTCGCTGTCTATTAAAGAGACTCGCTATAGCTTTTTCAGTACAGAGATTAGCAAGGATCTCATGAACCCATTCTTGATAGAATGGTGCAACGTTATCTTTCCAATGTCTAAGTAAGACTTTTTTAGCTGATAATGTTATCATAGCCATGTGAAACCTCTGAACTTTAGTATCATTATGGGACAAATCTCCAACAGGCAGATTTCTGGGATGAAACTATCATGCAGCCCTAGTAGGGGGTCTAATTTAGCTTTGATTGTACTCCATAATGGGACAATTTTGGGACATGACCAGAATATATGTAAAAGCATACCCTCCTCCTGAGAACAACAGGTGCACTGCCCAGATTCCAGGAGCCCCTATTTCGCTAACTTAACTGGAGTGTAATACAGGTTGTGCAAAATGTGATATTGCATCAGACGTAGTCTGTCTTGTGACACATACATATGACAATATCGCCATAATGCAGACCAGTCCAAGTTATGTTGAGGAAAGGTAGAGGCCCAAAAGTCTGTTGGGCCAGATGTGCCACCATATCGCCACTGCAACAGGGTTTGATATATCTTTGAAATTACCCTGGAGGGTCTTAGTAGGGAGGAGAGCTCAGTTATGAAAGAAAACCCTGAAGGTCTAGGAGGTATACCACCCAGTAAGGTAGCAAGGAGATGTCTTAGTTGTAGTACCTTGAAATAATGGGCCTCTGGAATATTAAATTTCCAGATAATGTTATTTACCTGGAGCCACGCACCCTTATCCATGAAAGTAGATACTTTTCCTTCCCCTAGCTGGGGAGTCACGTGGGAGGAGTCTGCTGCTTGTTAATAATGAAGGATGGGGAGTTCCATATGAATTGGGACAAATCTAGGTGTGGGTTGTATAGCAGAAGGAACACAGTTGTGCATGCACCTTTGGGAATTCCTAAGGACTACACATTTATGAGTATCTCGCAAGGAGGAGAGCTTGATGTAAAACAGAGTTAAGGGTCCAATTTCTAGACTGGATAAAGTCTAGTTCTATGTTAAGCCAAGCTGGCCTCAAGTCCTCCTGACCCGGGTACACCCACTTAAGGCATTTTGATAAATGGCTAGCCCAATAATAGATAGCCAGATGAGGAGTATGCAACCCTCCTTCCAGTTTTGGGGCAGCCAGCTTGTGATATGCCAATCTGAAGTGCTTTTTAAACCAGATAAACTTAGAAAAATATCTGTGCACTTTCTGGAACCAGGATAGTGAAATGAATGAGTTTAAATGAGATAAAGGATAAAAAAGATGAGGAAATACGTTCATTTTAATTATATTGATCCAGCTCCATAGTGAACTAGGGAGCTTCTACCATCTATCAAGATCTTGGATAATCACCTGGAGAAGAGGCTCCAGGTTTTCCTTGAACCACATAGATGGATTATGGGTGAGTCTAATGCCCAAGTATTTAAGAGACCCAGGTGACCATAGCAGCCCAAAACGGGAAAGCTCTTGTTTAAAAACGTTATGGTTAAGGGGGAAAATAGACGATTTATTAGCATTCAATTTATAATTTGAAAAGGAACTAAATTTCGTAATCTCATTTAGCATAGCCGGAATTGATGTAGCAGGGTGGGACAAATGAAAAAGAAGATCATCAGCATATGCTGTAATCTTCACCACACTGTTATGTATCGGTATCCCTTGTATTTCCGGGTTGTCTAAAATATTTCGAATTAGTGGTTCCAGATATATGTTAAATAACAAGGGGGAGAGGGGGCAGCACTGTCTTGTCCCCGAGTGTAGGCGGAAAAGTTTTAGAATGCCCCATTACCAGAGACCTGGCTGAGGAGTCTGATAAAGGGCCAGATCCAGTCTATGAATATGGAGGGAAAAGCAAATGCTTTAAGTGTCTGAAATAGAAAATTCCAATTCACTCAGTCAAATGCCTTCTCGGCATCCAGGGACACCAGAACAGCTGGAAAACTGGCATCTCTGGACTCCAGAAGACATGCGAGAAGAGTCACGTAGATGGTCGGCCGGACGATGGTCGTCCCTTCATGAATCCCACCTGCGAGATACCCATCAAGTCCGGGAGAACTAAAGTAATCCTATCTGTCAGTATCTTTGATGATATTTTGATATCTTGATTCAAAAGAGATATGGGCCTATAACTCTGTACTAACTCGGGATCTTTATCAGGCTTAGGGAGGAGAACTATCAAAGCTTTATAACATATGAGAGTCCGCTACCACACCAGAGAGAATATGAAGGAATACCCGGTGTAATACTGGTGCCAGTTGTTCTCGGAACATCTTGTAGAATAAAGAGGAAAATCCATCTGGCCCCGGAGCTCTATCCGAGGGTAAAGCCCTAATAACCTTAGTTATTTCCTCTAAAGTTATAGGGGAGAACAAAGATTTCCTCTGTGAATTGGAAAGGGAAGGTAGATGAGACTCCCTGAGATAAGATTCTAATGCTTTCAGAGAGGGAGGGTTTTCCATGTCCCTGTACAACTGTTCGTAGTATCCCGCAAATTCCTGTGCAATCTCTGAAGAGGATGATCTATGGCAACAGTTCTCAAACTTTGTTATAGTGAGCCTCCCCTAAGACAAGGAAAAGATCTTGAGCCTCCCCCAAATATATAGAAATATTTTTGGGCCTCCCCATAGAAAAAATAGCCTACTTTTCACAGTACATCAGGAATAAACTGAAACCTCTTTGCATTGATGGCTCTCGTGTTATTAAGCTTATTGTAACCCCCCTCCCCAACAGGACAACCTACTTTCTCTAATATTTTGACTCTCGAACCATTGTTACCCCTTACTGCCATACCTTCATGAGTCAGACTGCTTTTTCTATTTCCCCTCTAACTGGAACAACCTTCCTGCTGACCTCTGCCTCTCCACCTCTCACCCTGCTCTTAAGCAACTTATCAGGGATATTTTGATCACTCCTGCTCTTATTCCTAGTACCCGTATGGTTAACTCTTGTATTTGGACAGTTCTGCTGCCAGTCTAATTAATCAATTGTTCCTCGCATTGTTAGTTTATTGTTCTTAATTTGTTTGCACTTTTATTCATTTTGTATTGCTTAAGTGTTCTGCAGTTACATTTGAACTGTATTCCCTCACTATTCTTCCTAGGTACACCTGAAATAAGCCATGGCTCAGTGTACAGTACCTTCCCTGGTCACTGACTTATGAATAAATACATAAATTCACCTCCTATTATCAGTTTTGCTTATCCCTTCACACAAAATCTATAAAGTTCAAAATTTAAATACAGTACTTTTTCCAAGACTTGCTTGAGCCTCCCCTGGAACAGGCTGGGGCCTCCCCAGGGAGGCTGGCCTCCCCATTTGAGAACCCCTGATCTATGGGATCCATCTGCTTGGGCCCTTATAGATGGAATAAATCTTGCTGATTCCTGCTGTTTTATCCTTAAGGCTAACAAATGACCAGCTTTTTCACCCTGGTCAGTATAACTCGCTCAGGTGTGAATAATGGCCAGCTGAGCTTTTTCCTTTAACAAACCAAGGTACCTATCCCTAGCAACTAGAAGTCTCTGTTTGTGCTCCTCTGATGAGTTAGGGGATAAAATAACCTCTAGAGACCTGACCTGAGATAGTAATTCTGATAGTTCAGCATTCCGGGACTTTTTCCTCTTTGTTGCCAGACTAATTAGGATTCCTCTCATGTAGGCCTTGAAAGCGCCCCATAGAATATCTGGTGCTATACCCCATGTTGAATTGATTGAAAAGAACAAATCTATCTGCTCCTTAATTTGCTTGAAAAGTTGTGGGTCCTTCAACAGTTGCTTGTTCAATTTCCACCGGGTCTCTTTTTGGGTATATCAATGAAGGCCAAACCACATGTAACTAAGGAATGATCAGATGTAGGTCCTGGTTGAATTAAGGTGGACATAACCCCGGTAAGAGAGACTGGATACTAATAGATAGTCAATACGGGAATGTGTCCATGCACTGATGAAATAAAAGTATACTCCTGCTATTGGGATGCAACACGTGCCATATATCACATAACCCACATTGATCCAGTAGGTCCCAAAAGCTCTCAGTCCAGGGGAGAGACCTCTCAAAGCAACTCCTGACCTGTCCATATTAGGGTCCATAACGAGATTGAAATCACCTCCCATTATTATTGTTGTACGGAACAAGGGAAGTATAAGGGTAATAAGCTTCATAAAGAAGCTGGGGCTGTCTGTGTTAGGCCCATAAATGCTACATAGTAAGAGTGGCATAGACCAGAGAGTGCCTTGCACTAAGATGTATCTACCCTCTGGGTTCCTGATTACGTGTGTAGATATAAAGGGAATGAATCTATTGAGAATTAGAATGACCCCACAGCTATTGGAAGAGCCCTGAGCAGCAAAAACTTGCCCCACCTGTTGCCTCCTAAGTTGTAAAGCTTCAGAGTCTAATAAGTGGGATTCTTGCAAAAGCGTGACCTGAGAACTCAACAGGTTCAGATGTTTCAACACTTGATATTGTTTAAGTTTTTTCCTTATCCCTTTCACATTCCAAGTTATAAAATTAAGACTTTTGGCAATCTAAATCAGAGATATAAAAGTATGTGTATGCCCTCCATTTATCAATGCAATAGTAATCCAGCACCACAGTCCCTGGTAGACTGCTGTACCAAACCCAACCCATCCCCACATTAACCCATATATAAACCCCTCTCCCTACCCCTCCCTCCCCCTTGAACCCCGCCCTCCCCAAGACCCATCCAGATAACCATTCTGCTACTACCTTAAATCCCACCTCCCTCTGACCCTGTTGAGATGACAAAACCTAGAGTCAGATAACATTATGCCCAAGTATGAGGAGAACACGATCTATGTCGCATAAAAACAAAGAAAGACAGGGATCACTCCACATCCTTGTCCAGAGCTAGCAAAAGTCAAACTTTTGCCCCAAATGAAAACTCCCAGAAGTTAAAATGGATTCAAAAACAAAATTAGGGGACATCTCCCCCCGATATCAAGAATACTGCTCCCCTCTAGTGTGCAAATTGAGAAGTAAACCTGAAGTGAGATACGAGATTAGAGACAAGATAAAACCAGGAACATCCTCCTCCATGTCCCCACATAAGGACCAGAACATGATCACTGCACTATTGTCACCCCAGCAAATAAAACAAACTTGCAGGCACATTAACTGAAAAACAGAAAGTCCAAACAAATTGTCTGCATATGAATGTGGGGGGGGGCTCTTAGTTGAGCAAGGCTCCAAAACAAAATGTCTAACATTCCCCAAAGAAGCCAAGAGCCCAAACACAGAGCGGGGCTTCAACACAAGATGCTGGGCTGATAAACAAAATTAGATCAGCTCCACATTTAATAGTATAGTCTTTGCGAGACAGTCCACATTAGAACTTTCAGTGAATCTGCACTTCTCCCGAGGGATCGTTACGAAGATTGGAAGCTTCAGGTGCCTCAAAACAAATTTGGCAGGGCAACTGTAAGCTCTTCTTTGGTGACCTCGGCATCCTCAAATGACATCCAGGAACCGCAGACCATAACACGTAGTTTCGCTGGGTAGATCATGACAGCGAATACCAGGCAATAATCTTGGACTAGAGGGTGAAAGGCTTGCCTGCATTTGCGGATGGTTAATGGAGATTCTATGCTACTCCAAAACCTTTTTCTTCCCACAGCAAGTCCTGTATCTCTCTGACCTTGGCAAGAAATGCTGTCTCTCTAGGTAATTCAAGAAGCATCATATCAGTGGTCTAAGAGGGGATCCAGGTCGAGGGTATAGGGCGCAGGGCTCTGTGCACCCTCTCAATAATGTAGTTGGGGCCATAAGGTGAGGGACCTGATACTTTGCACACCAGCTTTTGAGGAAACAATACTGCATCAGGGCCTTCTTCTAGCTCCGGGAGCCCTATAATGACTATATTATTTCACCGGCTGTGCCCTTCCAGATCTTCTAGCTTCATCTCCACTTTGGCAAGCTTTTGACGCAGATCAAGAACCTCGGTATCCCTTTTCTCTGTCTGCCTCTCTAGCGAGACCACTCTGGCCTCATTATCCAAGATTCTCCGCCCTGTTTCCTCCACTGCAGCAGACAGGGCCTTAATTTCAGCTGCCATGCTTCTCAACTCATCCTGGAAAGGGTGAAATTCTGCCAAGAAATCCGCCAGGGGTAAGAGGCTCTTGTTCTGCTTTGGCAAGGGGTTGCTGAGCCAAGGATAGAGCAGCGAGAGCTCTCTGCTTCTTTGGGGCCTTCACCTGTGTTATAGGGGGTGTATGCCAGGGGCTCAATTTCTTCATTTCTGCTTCCATATTTCTGGCTTCAAACACAGTCTCTCGGTCTCCCGAAATACCCGAAACTCTAGCAATGAAGCCGCTCTGGACTATCACGCCGAAAAGGGGGGGATTAATTTAAAAATTAGACTTGATGGGTCGGAGCACTGGAGAAAGTGTCCTCAGGCAGCCAGCATCACGTGACTCTTGTTATGCGTTATGTTTATTTAGGTGTTAGATTTGCACAAAATATTTTTATGGAATAGTCACCTTCTTCATCTTCAATGTAAAATGAAGACAGCAACTAATGCCTTCAAATCTTCAATGCTAAGCTGCATAAAAGCTTAATGAATGGGCTACTCATGGTATTAAATGCTAAACTAAAACCCAGTGGTAAAAAGACAAAGAGAGGGTCGCTCCCAGGGAAGGGTGCTAAGGTCCTATTTTGCTATATTAATGGCACCAGAAAGGCCTCCCGGGGCTACATCATTCTTATTAGAGGAACTGCTCATAAAATGCTATAAAGCAATAAGCTATATACAAAGAAGAAGTGCTTGCTTGTCTTTTATGCATGGAGAGCTTGATCCTTTCTGGTGCCATTAAAACACAATGGGCTGGATTTTCAAAGTTCTAAGAATGACGTAAGGTGCTTGCGTCAATCATATCTGACACAGCTGGCACCTTGCACCAAGAGATGCACCCCAAGCTATTTTCCAATACAGGCTTCATGCGCCAAATGGGGCTTGTGCCAGCCTTGCACCACAAAAGTGACTGCGGCATGGCACTAAGGGGCTTGCGGCAGAAGCTGGCTGCCACATCCCCTAATTCTGTAATTTCAAACCCAATCCAAAACACAAAGGTCCAAGTACAGTTTGACCAGCCAAGAGCTGATCTAATGGTACATAGAGATGCTCTGGGAGGGCTGGCAACCCAACCGTAGGCCTCTGTGTGCACCCCTAGCCTCAGTCATCCAGTACCTGTACAATTACCTGACCCAATACCCTGGCAAACCAGTGCCACCCCCCATGCCATGATGCCAATATGTACACATCAATCTGTCCCTGGTGAATTAACAGCTCCCTCTAGCCCTGGTATGCTCCAACCATAAAACTGAATAAGCCATAGTTCATTACTGTAGTCCCTGGTATCCCCTCCCATGCCTGTAATGCAAAATATACACCAGACAGGGTCCCCACTCCCACCCATTATGCCCGACTACCCGCTAGCAGATACACCCCCATCTAGTGGTTTAGTGGCCTCTCACCCCCCTCCCAGCAGGAAGTGCTCACCACCCCGCTTCTTCTCATGTACCATACCCTGATCCAGCTACCAGCCTCGCTCTCCTTACACCACCATGGTCGGCCACTGAATGAACTGTCAGAGTGCATACTTTATGCAGAATACACTCTGTCAGTTCATTCAGCAGCTGGCCATGGGGGTGTGTGAGGAGGGCTGTGCCAGTCGCTGGATTGGGGTACCGAATGGGGGAGGGAGGGAGTGGGGTGGTGGGCACTACCTGTCTGGTGGGGGGGTGGGGAACCACTAGACCACTAGGTGGGGATGTTATCTGCTGGCAGGTAATCAGGCATAATGGGCAGAGGTGGGGAACCTGTCAGGGACATACTTTGCATTATGGGCATGAGGGTAGGGGGAGGTTACCAGGGACTACAGTAATGACTAATGGTTTATTCTGTTTTATGGTTGGAGCATGCCAGGACTTGGGGGGGCCCTAATCCACCAGGGACAGATTGATGTGTACATATTGATATTGTGCCATATGGGGGGGGGGCAGCACTGGTTCACCAGGGTATTGGGTTGGGTATTTGCATGGGTACCAGTGGCTCAGTGGTGGTGGGCACTTGCCAGTACTGTGCCCCTGTCTGAAGATGCAGCTGCTGCTCCACTGCTTCGTAGCTGTTGTGGCACATCTTGTGGGTGCATCATCTGCATGACACACAGCCACTGTTGCTGCAAGCTGCAGGATTTAGGCTCCAGGATCCCTGTCAAAAGGAAAATTGGGTGTATGGTCTCAGACACACTGGCACTCAATGCAAGCTGCCATTGTCACAGCTCGCGATTGAGTTTTTAAAATCCAGCCCAGTGTTCTTTATGCTTCAGAGATTTGGGCATTGACAGGATTAAAGGGATTAGAGGTTATTATTAATAAACTATATTGCTATATCCTTATGCTTCCTCAATATGTACCAGTAGAAATCTTAGGACTTGAGCTGAGACAATATGCAATTGGGACATTGGCATTGGAGAGACTATTAATATTTATATTGACCCTTTTTCATCTGCCTGAAACCTGCTTACCTAGATGTTGTTTAGAGGAAGATACAATTTATTCCACTAGGGGTTTTACCTTCCCTTCAATTCAGTTAATAAAAAAAATCCATTCCCACTTGGTCTAGGACACCTAATGTATGAAATTCACCTTAAACCAATAGTAGACATAATTCAACAGGTCAAAAAAAGAGTAAGAGATGCAGCCATAGCTAAAGATTTTCACCATATATCCACCTTAAAACATTACAGATGGTGCAAGGTGATAAAGACTATACACCGCCTTGAACCATATTTGATTTTCATGTCTAATCCAAAGACAAAAAGATTAATTACAAGATTCAGGATGGAATTGTATACTGTTCAATATATACGTTTTCAACAAAAAAGATCCAGGGTTATGGTCCCATATTGTAGATGTGGGCATAGCTGTGAAGATGATTTGAAACATATCCTGTTGTTATGCCCTCTGTATTCCAAAGGGAGGAAAGAATGGTTAGGTAGTACTCTGGGTAATCTCGGTCTCCCCCTGACCAAACAATTAATTCTACAAACAGTAAAATCTTGCACAGGCTTGCAGGATTTCTATCTATAATACATTTGTAAATTGAGAGATACTCATGATCAATATAAATAATTGTCATTGATGGCCTGCATCGAATCTATGCTACAAAGATAAAAAGGATATTTCTCTATTTAATACATTTTACAGAATATCAAAATGATGCTGATGACAGCATATATATAGGGCCATGAACATCATAACTCCAATTGTCTAAGAAATGAGAACTGAGTACAAAATTAGAATATGGTTGTATGGGTTGCTTGTTATCATGGATGTTTGATGGATTTTAACTCTGCATCATACCTATAATGTTCTATTGTTTTTGTAAATTTTTGTACATGGAAATTGTGATCATTTTTATTCTGTCTTTTGCATTGCATGTGTTCTGAACTTTTGTGAAGGCTTGTAGCCAAAAGATAAAAAATGCTCGAATTTGTAGATAATCCTCCCTTTTTGCATCCTCCTGCTTTTCCTTGTATTTATAGAAGGCCTTCATTTTGAACCTAACCACTTCCCTGACACTAGCGGAGAACCTTAGTGGTCTTTAAAACCTGTTTTTTTTAGATCCTGTTATTGTGCTTGCCTTTGATGCCTCAAGGGTGGCTTCCTTTATTGCCCCCATCTCTCCTCTACCCCCTTATGTCTGCCACCCTATTAACTTAAACCTGATCATTTTCCTCTCCCTATCAAAATCTGCCATTCTGAATCAAGGACTTCAGTTCTAGATTGAGGGTTGCTGGCCCCGAGTGCCAATTCAAACCACATGGAATTATGGTTGTTGTTCCCCAGTGGCTCCTCTACTCCCACAACAACAACAATCTCTGAGTCGGTGAGCACCACAGCAAGGATTGTGTTCTGCCTGGTAGGTTCCCTAACAACCTCTACCAGTAGCCAGTCTTGGAAGGCAATGTCAGATTCCTGTCACTCTTGGCCACTGGGACCTCCCAATTAACATCAGACAGGTTCAGGTCACCCACCACCACTGCTTTCCTCTTTGCTGCCATCTTTTTTAAGTTCCTCCTCAAGTTTTCTGTACCTTTGCTCCCCTTTCCCTGGATGCCTACAGATCACACCCTTAGCGCACTTTCCTGCCTGAGGTTGCCTTGAGTTGCACTCATATTGACTCAGGCTACACACTGCTAGTCCTAATGCTTCCATCTTCTGCCACTTCAATGCCCTCTTTTTACAAAAAGGGCAACTCCTTCCTCTTGCCTGTTCTTCAATCCCTCCTAAATAGTGAATACTCAGGGACCATCATCTCCCAGTCATTTTTATCTGTGGCCTACATTTCTGTCCTAACTCTGCTACTGTATTTTTGCTTTTCACATTTTCTTCCCTTCTTGTTTGTGCATATACCTTTTACTTTCCTCATCACTGATAATCCCCCCATTGGTCCTGTAAACCATACTGCATTCCCTGTACCCTCTTTGCAGTTATTGTCCCCTGGATGTTGGGGAGTTCTATCTAGGATCCCCCTCTGCTCACCATCCACCATGGATCTCTTAGACCTGGACTCCCCCACACTCACTTTAAATGTCTGATGTAGACATAAAAGTCTGATCATTTGCACTAGCCCCCTCTCCTGTCAGGTGATATATCGATGGCACAGCAATGGGAATACCACGAAGACCATCACAGCGACATTTTCATCAGTTTGCTGTGATGGTCTCCATGTATTCCGAAACTGTTGCCACCGTGGTGTTTGCTCCCCCTTCCCCAACTAACTGTGACTGGAGTTAGTAATCCTCAGTGCGGGTGGTGTGGTGGGAAGAGCCCCTCGCATGGGGAGGGTGTGGGGGGGCAAAGTCTACCACAGAAAATACTTGTTCCCTCAGTGATAGCACAACACCAATTGGCAGTGTTGTGCTGTCACTGTGCCGATTGTTGACAAATTTCTTGTCCCTGTGGCATAGTGGAACCCTGTCAGGTGAAGTCCACCACCTTTGAAGACTTTCCTGCCTCAAAATTCACTCAGTCCCCAACAATGTGGTACCCCATGTCTTGACACCACCCCTTAAGCCAACTGTTAAACTTCTCTATTCAATTGCTCCGAATTATGTCCTGCCTCCCCTCCCTGTCCACACAGGGAGGACCTCAGAAAAGGCCAAGGAGGCTGAGTGTGTAACCAATCTATGCCCCAATCTTTGGATCTTCCACTTTTTTGTCTCAACTGACTGGATGGCCAGATCACTGGTAGCCAGGTGTACCACCACCCCCAACTTCCCCCTTTTCACAATCCTCACTAGTCTGTGCAAATTGCAGTTGGCTGACACTCCAGGTAGGCACTGGACCAACACCCTCCCATCTGACCCCTCCCCACTAGGACCTTTTTGTTAGCCTTGCTACCCTTGGGTGCCAAAATGATATCCTGCCCTTTCTCCTCAACTGATCTGGAGTCCCCCCAGTGGAGTCAGGAGCCTGAACCTCCTCCAGGGGTGTGAAGTGATTCACCATCTGGATGATACTGGGCTGGACAACCTCCTTATGGCTGTCCCTCCCATGCCCTGCCACCCTCCATCCCCCAGGACAAGTGAGTCTGCGGGGGAAGGGGATGTAGGGGGTGAGATCCTGCTGAGCTGAGTGTGTAGATGAGATATATCTATATCTATGTATTATAGTGGAGTGGTAACACCACTGTAGTTTGGGTTGAATAGGCTGTTTAATGTTAAACCCCTAAATCTGCACTTTAATAGCTTCACCCCCATTCTGCAGATTTGCACAAAATTTTGCATGTGCAGTTTGGAAGGCAAAGTCTCTTGATGCACCAAGTTTTGTTCAAGTTAGATGTGTGGATTCCCAGATATGTATCGTGTGTTTTTAGGAAATAGCAGGATTTTTTTAATGTTTTTTTTTTTTTTGTCATCGCCTAGTGCGCAGACAGTTTGGAATTTTGGTTTGAAATTTTCAAGGCAGAAAGGGCTTGCCCCAGAATGGTGCCTTTGATTGGTTAGGCAAAACAAAAAAAATCCATTGCCAAGTTATAGTGATTGGAAATTCTGGTTGTGATAATGGCCAGTGAGTTATTTTGTATAGATGTTTGATAGAATACGGAGCATGCTCAAAACTGAAATTTGAAATTGTTATAACTTGAGAACAGATTCATATTTTCTACAAAACCAGCAAAAGGCACCATTCTTTTACAAGCCCTTTCTACCCTGAAAATTTCAGACCAAAATTCCAGACTGTCTGTATGCTAGTCAATGACAAAGAAACAGCAAAGCGAAACCTTGATTTTTTCTAAAAACATACTAAAATGATACCTTTTTTAAAAACAGACACCTGAACCTAGCTAAACTTGACCCATTTAGCTAGATTCTGCTGTTTCTTTGTTTTTTTTAAAGTTGTCAGAAATACCTTTTCTGAGCACCCCAAAATTAGCCCAGCTTAATGAGATGGGTTGTTAACCTCCATTCTCTGTATGAGAACAGTGGAACATTCGTGAGTTCTCCAGCTGCAGGTGAAAGTCATGCTGTGGGTTGCTGTGAGTGCACTGATTCACCAATCCACTGTTCTGTCTGTCTCTTTGTCTGTCTGTCTATCTGTCCGTCCGTCCGTCCGTCCATCCGTCCATCCATCCATCCATCCATCCATCCATCTATCTATCTATCTATCTATCTATCTATCTATCTATCTATCTATCTATCCAGTCAACTGGGGTACCCACCCCCCAGTACCACTTCTTTCTTCCCCCTCTTTATCAGGTTGCCCGTCCACTGTTCTAAATGTTTAACTTTACAATACATAACTAGA
This sequence comes from Neoceratodus forsteri, assembly GCA_016271365.2. Taxonomy (NCBI): domain Eukaryota; kingdom Metazoa; phylum Chordata; order Ceratodontiformes; family Ceratodontidae; genus Neoceratodus; species Neoceratodus forsteri. The sequence goes on along the minus strand of CM028135.1, from coordinate 844,946,883 downwards.
CCGGAGTGCTTACCCCTGGTACTGCTTCTCTGCATCCCCCATCCCCTCCAGGTTGCCCGCCCCTTTCTCTGAAATGTTGCCCAACACTGGGTTGCCAATCCCCAGTGTTGGAATCTCAGCTGTAATAAAGAAAACTGTCTCTCAATGTTTTTTTTTTAAATCTGTAAAAAAGAAAACAGTCCCTTGTTGATATGACCCCACCATCCCAACCTACTAGTCAGCACTCACCACCCCACACCCTCTCCACACCACCCACACACCCTCACTCACCTGAACATGTCCCATGGCATAGATCCACTCTCCAATCAATAACATGTCTTGATGCTGGAACCAGTGACTGTGATATGAGGAACCAAGGTAAGTGCAGTTCAATGTATTTCAATGGGGTTTTGAACTTTGATGCATAACTTTGCCATTTTGCATATTGTCACTACACATTTTTAACATGGGGGGGCATGGCTTGGCAGCCTTACATGGTGATAGGGTGCTAAATCAGCTCCACGAGGCACATAAACATATTGCAGAATAAATATCATTTAACTCAATAATTTCATTATTTTGGGTGCAGTATTCTTTTGGGAGGAGAAATGGCATTTCAGAAATCAAGTAAAAAAACAATCTTCATTACAGTTTGAAGTGGAGGAGAGAGTGGCAGCAGGCACCAGGTGGGGGCTGCACCAGATCTGAGGCTACAACTGTGTAAATGGCTTCTAGCAGGGTGATCCAGGATGTCGCTGTGCTGCCCACAATGATTACAAATCTACAAAATGAAATGAAAGCAGGATTCACTAACATCTCTACACAAATTACTCACCTGCAAAATGTGGTCAATGGACTGGCAGAGTCTGTGACTGGGCATAGGTCCCAGCTTGATGAGCAGGAGAAGTGGGTTAGTGAGTGATCTCAAAGACTGAATTGTGGACTTATTGAGGAAGAACAAAACTGTGCAAGAAAATGTCACCCAACTCATAGCCCGATCTGATGATCAGGAGAACTGGGCTCATATTTCGAATTTAAGAATAACTGGGCTCCTTGAGGGATCAAAGGGCACACAGGGGGAATTTTTGTCCAGAAGTGGCTAGTGGAAAAACATGGTCTGGCAGAGTTGGCTGGTGCCTTTGAAATTCAGCAGGCAAACCATACAGGTCCATCTCCCAAGCCAGGAGACAGACTGATACATCATTTAATTGAATATTTAAGATTCCTGGACAAGGAGGTGATGTTAAAGGCAGCCCAGGCACACCATTCCATCATGCTTAAGGGGGGACATGTGTCAGTGTTCCAAGATTATTACACAGAACTGCAAGTAGAGCAGCAAAAGTTTGCAGGGATAAAGACACTCTTCACCAACTAGGGTGGAGCTTTGAATTGATGTACCCTGCAAAACTATGGAATACAAAGCCTGGCAATGCTCCAAAGTACTTTTCTAAACTACAAGAGGCTGAAAAATATGTGGCCTGGGAAACAGCTGCAATGGCAGGCAGATCTCAAAACAGGTCAATGGTGCCTGCCACATGAATGTCCTGCACAGGATAGATTACATTGATTTCTGACTCTGTATGAAATCACTGCCAAGGTATGAGGTGTGCTTCTAGGTCTGGTGACCGCTGTCTGGTGGAGAGCTTGTTTACATTTGTTTTTCTACTGCATGGAATGTCCAATTAAAGACTGCTGTCTGAATGATCAATGCTATGATTCAGCTGGTGAGCCTCAATAAACTGTGGTGCAAAGAAACATAGAAACATAGAATTTGATGGCAGATAAGGACCACTTAGGCCACCTAGTCTGCCCATATCTCTACCTAACGGATATGCTGCAGATCCTAGTTAACCAATAGCCTACTTCCTCCTACCCCCCCCCACTAGAATTGCTTTATGTCTGCCCCATGCATTCTTGAATTCCCCCACTGTTTTTGACTCTATGACCTCCTCAGGAAGGCTGTCCCATGCATCTACAACCCTCTCTGTGAAGAAATACTTACGCACATTACATCTGAGCCGTCCCCCCTCTATCTTCAAATTGTGCCCCCTTGTTCTTGAACATCTCTTTTTCTGAAAGATGCTACCCTCTTGGACTTTGTTGATTCCCTTGAGGTATTTGAAAGTTTCTATCATGTCCCCCCTCTCCCTCCTTTCCTAGAGGCTATATATCTTAAGCTCCTTCAGTCTTTCTTCATATGTCTTCTGGTGCAGAGCCTGCACCATTTTGGTTGCCCTCTGCTGGACAGCCTCCACTTTGTCTATGTCTCTGTGGAGATGGGGTCTCCAGAGCTGTACACAGTACTCCAGATGTGGTCTTACCAACTGTCTGTACAGAGGGCCAACAACTTCCTGTTTTCTACTGGTGATGCCTCTCCCTAGGTAGTCAATGAAAAGGAATTGCTGACACAAGACAAGGTGCGTTATCTTTTTGACCCCCTCTTTAGGGCTGCAGTGGGCAGAGCTCTGCAGACCTCTTTCTATGAAAAAAGGACTCTGCATTCCTTCCAACTGAACAACCTGTTGGAGTTGCACCACAGTCTCCTCCAAGTCTGTGGAGCACTCCAGTTGCACTGCACTATTTTTTAATTTAAAAAAAAGGGCCATCCTGATCTCGACACTGGGGAATTGGGCACCCTCAGTGTCATGCTTATGTTTCTGGGGGGGATGTGGGGTGCTGGATGCTGAGAGGCAGGGTCAGGTGGAAAGGATATATCTAATTTTAAAGAAAAAACAAATAGTGGTCATGGAAGAACACGGCACACTCTGCCCTGTACAAGATGGCCACCACACTCTACTGTGCATGTACTAGTAGTCATGCATGTGCAATAGAGTGCAGTGGACATCATGGACATGGCAGAGTGTGCTGTGTTCCACCATGACCATTGATGATTTTTTCTTTAAAATTAGAGATATTCCCCACCCAACCCTCCCTCTTAGTACCCACCACCAGCGCCCTCCCCAGAAACATAAGAGTGACACTGGGGGTGCTCAATCCTCCAGTGTAGTGATCAGAATAGTATTTTTTTTAATTAAATTATACATACCCCACCACCCAAACCTGCCTCTCAGTACCCACCACCCCATACACACCCAACAAACATAAGAGTGACACTGGGGGTGCCCAATCCCCCAGTATCATGGTCCAGAATCCTTGGGTTTCTTTTTTTTTAAACCCTGTAAAAAGAAAACGTCCATCAATGTCTTTTGTGACTGTTAGATCCCCCACCTGACCCTCCTACTGAGCACGCACTACCCCACCCCCCCAAAAGCCCTTACTTACCAATCAGGAGTCCAACCACGTAATCCTCTCTGGACCACAGACACATCTTCATTCTTCAAAACAGGACTGCAAACTGAAGAAACAAGTATGTGGTTCAATGTATTTCAATGGGGTTAGTGGCATAGCTTAGGCATTTCTGCATATTTTCAGCATGCCTTATTTGGACCCTACCTCATGAACAATTGAACTGTCATTTGACAGAGCTGTCCAAACAGGTGATTTTGTGGTCCCTGTACAAAATCACCTTTTGGGCAGGAATTGAACATTGTTTCTGCCTTTGTTTGTGAGGTGGGGTCATAAGAAGGCTATGTTGAAAATTTGGTGTACAAATATTAAACAACAAAGTTATGAGCCTATGCTGAATTTTCCAAATATAGGTGCATAACTTTGGTAATTTTTGATATTTTTACCCCAAATTTACAACATAGCCATATCTTTACAGCACCTCATGAATGTGATAACTGTCATTTTTCAAATCCTGGCCAAAATGTTTTTTTTACATCCAAGAAGGTAATTTTGCACTGACCCCTGTGCAAAACCTCCTTTTGGGCAGGAGTTGAAAGCTATCTCTGCCATTGTTCATGAGATGGGGTCATAAGATGGTCATGTTCTCAATTTAGTGTAAAAATATTTTAAAACAAAAAAGTTAGCAGGCTATATTGAATTTTGCAAATGCAGGCTTGTAAGTTTGATAATATTCAATATTTTTAACCCAAATTTTCAGCATAGCCATTTCTTTACAGCATCTCATGAATGTGATAGCTGTCTCTTTTCAACTCCTGACCAAAACATGTTTTAGCATCCCGAAAGTTAATTTCTCAGTCTATGTGTGAAATTACCTTTCAGGCAGGATTTGAACATTTGCTCTGCCCTTCCTCATGAGGCAGGATCATAACAAGGCTATGTTGAAAATTTGGTGTACACATATTACAAAGCAACAAATTTAGGAGCCTGCATTACATTTTGCTAACAAAGGCTCATAACTTTGGTAATTTTCAATATTTGTACACCTAAATCCTCACCTGCAGCCCTATCGGCTCTGGCCAGAGTTTGTTTATTATGTTGGGATTGCTCTTGTTTATGGCTCTGTATGTTGTACTTTGGGGGGTTAAAATGGCCCCAGGTTCTGATGTTACTCAATTGCTGACACCACAATGTTGCTTGACAAGGCTTCATGGGCATGTCAAAACCTGACACTTTGGTGGCTTTTTTGACAACTGGTAGCCACTGAAACTGATAAAGGGTGCCTGGTCCAATCAGCACACTGAGACTGGAGTGGTGTGTGAAACATCCCTCTAACTGATCGGATGTCAAGTACAACTCACTTCAGAAAAAACTCTACAATAAAAGGGGATTCAAGGTTGAGCATGGAGTGGAACTATACCACTTAGATGATCCTTGTATCACTCACTGCAGGCAGGAGGCTAAATTTTAAAAATGCTGTTACAACCTATGTAGTCACTCTTTCGCCTTGCCATGCTGTGAGGCAAGCCTAGTGGATCTGGCTATACTTTTTCATTTTTGCACACAGCTCTGCAACCTTAACTGACAAGCCTGACATGCGTATGAATGCACAGAGATTTAATAATTGATCAGGATGGGAAGCATCTCAGCTACAGCTGTTTCATGGTGCAATGTATAGCTGGAATAAAGTTACTGACTGTATCTTGTGCTATTTGAGGGACTGCACTAAGACTTGTCCATTCTATGATTTCATGACCTGGCACTGGCAAACAGCTTTTGTGATTGCCTACTCTTGCTGCACAATTGTGCGCATGGTCCGCTCTAGGAACAGCTAGAAAGAGAAGCCCACTTCTGACTGGGCTGGGTCGATAGCCTCATGGAGGTAATGAACCTGGTAGTAATGTAACTCACAACAAGTATACATTCACTGCAGTCCCTAGGAGGCATGAGTCCCAGTGGGGTTTTACAGATACTTTTGTCAAAAAACTGAATTTGTAATTTGCAGACTGCAGCTCGATCATGGCTGGGGCCATGGGTAACAGCGAGTGTCAGCTACATGGAGTGGATTCTATTATAGTGTATAGTGGAGTGTTGTTCTGTATAGAATTCCATCCCTTTCAAAATGCTGTTGTACCACAGTCCAAAGGTCATGGAATGTGATTCTATCCTACTGTGGTAGAACAGCATTCTAGAACCTCTAGAGACTGCATGAGACAGTTTAATTGTGAAAGCAAAACAACTCACAAACACATATTTCACACATAGATAATACTGTATGGGCTACTATGCAGAATCAGTATGTTCTGCCATAGAGGGATTCTGTTTCCCTTTGACCTCGAGAGCGAAGCTCGAGAAGTCCATGGGAATCAGAACTGCAAGATGGCAAAACACACTGGTTGTGCATAGAGCTGCTCATCCTGTATTTTTATAGTATATAGTATGGTGTGAAAAATGTGTTTTGTGAGTTCTTTTACTTTCAAAATGAAACTGACTCATGCAGTCTCTAGAGGTTCTAGAATGTTGTTCTACCACAGTAGGGTAGAACAGAATTCCATGACCTTGGAACTGTGGTAGAACAGCATTTTGAAAGGGATGGAATTCTATACAGAACAACACTCCAGTATATATTATAGTACTATCCACTATAAAAAATACAGGATGAGCTACTCTATGCACAACCAGTGTGTTTTGTCACCTTGGGGTTCTGATTCCCATGGACCTCTTGAGCTTTGCTCTCAAAGTCAGGGGGAATCATAAACCCTCTGTGGCAGAACACACTGGTTGTGCATAGTTGCCCATCCAGTATTCTCTATGTAGCTCTGACCTTCTGGACACAATAAGAGACAAGACAATCGAGGAACTCACATAGGAAAAACAGTATTGATCTCGAGTAAACTGTTAAATAGAAAATGTGAACACAATACAAGGAAAAAAAATAAATAAAAGGGTCTTTGTGGGTGTCACTAGTAGATCTAGACAGCATTATAGGCAGCTAATACACTTAAGGTACAGGCAGCAGAGCAATGCTGAAATACAACATGAAATTTAAAGTATCTGTCAACACATGCTGTTATATAATTTGGGTGCTGTAGAATAGAAGCTCCTGCAGTGGAGAAAGTTGTCAGTTGGGCCCATTAGTCACCTACTTTTAAAGCACACTGTGACAGTGACCCCCCCTCCCCAGGGGGGTGTCTGACATAAGAAAATGTTAAGTTAATAGTTTTATTTTTGCTTAGATATTATAACAGCAATCACTGTTCTGCTCTTTATTGATATTTTTAAGTATGTTTGAAATTGTACAGGTGCCTTCTAATGGTAAAGAAGACCACCTACTGAGAGTGGGAATGCTGCACACTAGTAGTGCAAAAGTTCGGAGGGAGGGACAGCAACCAGGGTTGTGTTTGGGTTATTGGTTGCACTGTGGGAAGGGGACAGGGGCAATGTTACAAAAAAATTAATCATCTTGTTATGTCTGTTCTCTTTGTCAGTTGGGGGGAGGAAGATATCTCACAGTCATCTCAGAGGCAAATTTTTCTGTTCTATGTTATCTCACAAAACAATAGATATCACCTTTTTATCAGATGTGATTTTGAGAACGCTATCCAGAAACTAGATCTTTTAGAATTTAACGCAGGTTGGGATAATGGATGATACTCTGAAACTAAGCTTTTGGAATATCAGTGGGCTCAAATCCCACAGTGAAGGAGAAAAAAGTGTTGGGTAGACTTAAATCAATGAAGTTGGACATTGCTTTCCTACAAGAGACCCACATGACAACTAAGGAGGGTGAGCATATGGCTAGGAACTTGGGAGGGGAATGGGTGGGTTCATACTTCATGTCAAAGCCAGAGGAGCAGCCATATGGCTGTGACCCAGATTCCCAGGTGTTATTACACAGGTAGCGGTCAACAATGTGGAGAGGTTTGTGTTGCTGCAGATACAGTTAAATACGGGACAACACATTGTGATAGGTTCAGTATATGCCCTGAATGTGGATAATACAGAGTTTTTCACATATCTTTCATTGCAAATGACCAAATATCGGGGACCTTGGCTACTAAATGAAGACTTTTATTGTATACTGAACAATACCCTGGATTGCTCAAATAGGATGGGCGGTCTTGCAACCAGAAACACAAAAGCCCTGAAAGAGTTAATGAGGGCTCACAGATCGACAAATTCATGGAGACACCTCAATCCTAATGGCAGAGACTACTCTCATTATTCACATTCATCCAGAATGTACTCTCGGATTGACATGGCCCTGGTTTCACAAGATACTATTTTGAAAGTAAACTCTGTGATATATGACCCCATCATGATTGCAAACCAGTCACTTGTGCACGTGGTCATGTTGGGGGTTAATTCATTCCACAGTGCATGGACATGGAAATTTAATCCTAATCTACTTAGGAAAAAAGACTTCCAGCAATGCATTAGGCACCAAATCAAAGATTTCTTAGTCAATACTCTCCCAAGGAGACCTCTGCGTTAGTGAGATGTGATGCTTTAAAAGCAGTTTTGAGAGGAGCAATTATTTCATATGCAGCATATCAAAGAAAAGTAGATGCTCAACATATTTCACAGTTAGATGCTAGGATCCTAATGGCTGAAAAGAAGCACAAAGAGTGTCCCTCTGCTGTAGGATAAAATGAGCTACAGAAGCTTAAGTGGGAGTTCTGTTGCTTACACAGGTGGGAAATTACTTTGAAGAGGATTCAGGTGGTAGATGGTTGACCTGGAGCTGCGTAGTAGGCAGGGTGCCAGAAATGTAACTTGTGCAAAATAGCATGGGGGGGAATACGTTACAGAGATAGGAGAGTGTTTCCATCCCTATTACAAAAAAATTATACACTTCTGAGGTCACACCATCACAATCCCAGTATGATGCATTTTTTGCCAAGGTTCGAGTACAAAAAATGAGTAAACAGGATAGAGAGGCAATGGAGAAACATTGAAACATAGACACATAGGGCCCAATTCTAAAAGTGTTACACCTGGCGTAACAGCACTTGTGTGAAAAAGAATGGCACAAGTATCAAGTTACGCCAGCAGTTGCGATGTGTGGGATTCTACTATGTGGCCTACAACGTGTCGCAGGCCACTTGTGCCAAAGAGCAGTTACACCAGTAGTTGCGCCATAAACCCCCTGCAACATGGAGCTAGGGGGTTTACGGCACCAGTTGTACCCTATTCTAGTAGGGCAGCAACAAAGTCCCCATTGTTGGGATTCTACAAGAACCCCCAGAGGAGAACCAGCAACATAAGTTACACCAGCATTTAGCTAGCCTAACAGTACATACATCCTCCGGAAGTTATGGAGACCCACTGCACCCACTCCAGGATTTCTTCTCCCATGCTCAGAACACCCCATCGGTGCCCCACAGGGCAGCCCACAACCCCCAAGCCCCCAATCTACCGTAGCAGATGTGCCCAGCTGGGCATCTCACACCCTCAGCCCCACCAAACCCTCAATGCCCTGCTGGGCAGCCCACACGCATCATGCCCCTGAACCCGACACTGCTAGCACCCCACAGGGCAGCTTGCCCCCCATCCAGTCCCCAACCCAGTTTTGTACTGCAACTGTTGAAATATTACACCCTCGAGATCCCTGGTAGTCCAGTGGCCCCCCACCCTCCCCACACAGCAGTGCCTGTCTCCTCCCACCTATCCCCAGCTGGTGACTGGCACAGCCCACCTCTCACCTCCATGGCCAGCCACCAACTGAGCTCTGCATGAGCATTTACTGCATAGACATGCTCAGAAATGAATGAGTATTCATTCATTTCTGAGCGCATCTATGCAGTAAGTGCTCATGCGAGCTCAGTTGGTGACTGGACGTGTAGGTGAGAGGGTGGCTGTGCCAGTCACTGGCTGGGATGGGTGGGGGGGATGTGGGGACTGGCACTGCTGGGTGGGGCAGGTGTGGGCCACTGGACTACCAGAGATCTCGGGGTTTAATATTTCAACAGTTGCAGCACAAAACCAGGTCAGGGACTGGATGGAGGGCACAGCTGCCCTGCCGGGCTTTGGAGGCACTTACACTTGCTGGAGAAGGCTGTGATTTGCAACATACCCCTTGGGTATGCCCTTGGGTTGGTGTACCTGTCCGCATGTCACAAGTCACAGGACATAACTGCAGAGACCCTGCCCCTTCGAGAATAGGGTGCAGGATCCATGTTGCAACGGCATTTGGCGCAAGTCGCCTTTGGCGGTGACTAGCACCAAGCTTCTAGAATTGGGCCCATAGACTTTGACAGCAGAAAAGGACCTCTTGGCCCACCTAGTCTGCCTATTTCCCTAGCTATTGGATAAGTTGCAGATCCTAGTTAACCAACAGCCTACTTCCACCTACACCCTCCCCACTACAATTGCCTTATGTCTATCCCATGCATTCTTTAATTCCCCCGCTGTTTTTGTCCCCATGACCTCCTCAGGAAGACTGTTCCATGCGTCCACCACCCTCTCCATGAAAAAATACTTTCTCACATTGCCCGTGAGCCATTCCCCACTCTATCTTCAAGTTGTGTCTTATGTTCTTGCACATCTTTTTTTCTGAAAGATGCTACCCTCTTGGATTTTGTTGATTCCTTTGAGGTACTTGAAAGTTTCTGTCATGTCCCCTCTCTCCCTTCTTTCCTCAAGTGTTTGCATATTAAGCTCTTTTAGTTTCTCTTTGTATGGCTTCTGGTGCAGACCGTGGACCATTTTAGTTGCCCTCCCCTGGACTGCCTTCATCGTGTCTATGTCCTTGTGGAGACAGGGTTTCCAGAACTGCACACAGTACTCCAGATGGCATCTCACCAACTGTCTGTACAGAGGGATAACAGCTTCCTGTTTTCTACAGGTGATGCCTCTCCCTATGCATCCCAGTATCTCCCCAGCCTTCCTTACTGCCTTCTCACATTGCTTGCCTGCCTTAAGGTCATCTGATATGATTACCCCCAGGTCCCTTTCCATTTTTATTGTAGTTAGTACCTCCCCCCCATTGTGTTCTCTTCCCCTGTGTTTTTGTTTCCCAGGTGCATTACTTTGCACTACTTTGAATTGAATCTAAGCTGCCATACGTTTGACCATTCCTCCAACCTTGCCAAGTCCCTTCTTATCCTTTCCACCCCACCTTGTGCATCAACCCTGTTTCAGATCTATGTGTTGTCTGCAAAGAGGCATACTTTTCCTTCCAGCCCACCCATCATGTCACCTATAAAGGCATCAAAGAGGACCAGTCCCAGTACTGAATCCTGCGGTACCCACTAGTGACCCCCCTTTCTTCAGAGTGTACTCCATTAACTATTACCCTCTGCGTCCTGTTATCCAGCCAATTTGTTACACAGACTACAACCCTGGGATTCACTCCCAGCCTGGCTAACTTGTTGATCAATCTTTTGTGTGGGACTGTGTCAAATGCCTTGCTAAAGTCCAGGTAGGCCATATCCACAGCTGCTCCCTGGTCTACTACTTTGGTCACCCAGTCAAAGAAATCTATTAGATTCATCTGACATAACCTTCCCGCTGTGAATCCATGTTGCCTTGGGTCAAGTGCCCCACTGGCCTTTAGGTAGTCACAAAATCTTTCTTTCAGAAGTGATTCCATCATTTTCTCTACCACTGAGGTCAAACTAACAGGTCTGTAGTTTACTGCCTCTGCCTCACTCCCACTTTTGTGAAGGGGAAGTGCATCACCCCCTCCTCCAGTCCTGAGATAGAGATAAATTCTGGTTCTGGACTATTTTTCTGCTGCTTTTAAGCTGTTGCGCCCTGCTTTAAATAGTTTGTTTTATTTTTGGTGTTGGGGGTTGGTATTTGTTATAGGTTATGTTATTTGTATGGTTATATATTATTTGGTTTGGGTTATTTATTTTTAGGAAAATGTGTTGGCTGGGGTCGACGGTTAGGCATTATTCCCCCTCCAGGCTGATGGATCTTTGCCCTTTTTATTGCTCCTCTTTATCCCCAGAGGTGTCTAGATGGTGTAGGGGATTTGGAATAGCTAGGAGGGTTAGGGCGGGGACTCAGCCTGTTGGGGGGAATGGAGAGGAGTGCATGGATTGGGATCATGGGGACAAGGAGACACCCAGGAAAGGGGTTCTCCCTGTCTGGTTCCCATACCCAAGGGTTCTGCTTACTGCAGATGGGAAACTCGGTCTCCCCCGGCTGCTCATCGAATTCAGGTGGTGTTATGCAATGCCTTATGCAATGCCAGGTCTATTAAAAACAAGACTGCCATAATTGGGGATCTTGTTAATTCAACTGACCTGGCTTGCATCATTGAGACCTGGTTGGATGGAAATGTTGGCCCAATTTTGGCTTCAGCGGTTCCACCCGGGTACTCGGTGATACACCACCCAAGGATTGATCATAGGGGTGGAGGTGTGGCCCTGTGTTTTAAATCAGAACTGAACCTGAGGGAAATTCCAGTGGGAGCCACCAACTCCTTTGAATGTATCATGGGTGAGGGTGTGGGGTGCAGGATTCTTCTCATCTACCGTCCACCAGCAGATGGGAATGCTTTCCTACAGGAAGTTGCGGACTTCATCGCCGACCTAACATTGGGACCCCATAGATGGTTGATCCTTGCGGATTTCAGTGTTTGGGTCAACAATGAACTCTCGCAGTTTGGACAGGACTTCCTCCAGTTAATGAGCTCTCTGGGCCTCACACAGGTTGTTTCCTTTTTGACCCACATTGGTGGTCATTCATTGGATTTGGTATTTCTCCTGGGGATGGAGATATCCGACTTGGTGGTGGAACCAGTCGGGTGGTCAGACCATCATACCATCAGCTTCAGTTTTGAGGGCCCCCCTAAGAGGCCTATCCTTATGGAGATGGTCCAGTACTGAACCTTGAGGGGTGTATCCCCAGATGGTCCGATGGCAGTGCTGGGCCTATCGGGCATGCCGTGGGAATGCATGGATCCAGGGGATCTGGTACTTGCCTATAATAAGGCACTGACAGAGGCCCTGGATTCCATTGCTCCTGTTCATGTTCATCCACTCTCCCTTCACCCTAGGTCTCCATGGTTTGATGAGGTCTTGAGGGAGTTGAGGAGAGTTGGACAAAGGCTAGAGAGGTGATGCTGAATGTCCGGCCTGGTGTGTGACAGGCTTAGTTTGATGGACCATTATTTGGTCTATCAATCAACAATTTCCCATAAGAAGGCAGAATTCCTGTCCAGGGAAATTGCTACCATGCGGAATCGACCAGCTCAGCTTTTCCAGACTGTGGACAGACTGTGCAATCCACTCTGTCTTCAGCCCAGAAATGCTTTTTCACAAGAGCAGTGTGAGGAGTTTGCTCGATTCTTCATGGATAAGGTTGCCATGATCAGGTCCGATATCTGCCTGACCCTTTCTCTAGGGAGTAGCAGTGGTTGGCAGGAGATGTCAGACTCCCGGTTTGAGTGGTGTGACTTTGGCCAGCCTACAATCAATGATACTGTGATGGTTATCCAGACTTTACGTCCTACCAACTGTAGTTCGGATCCGGGCCCCACGTGCTTGCTTGTTGGCTGCGTTGATGTTATTGGCCCGGTCCTTGCTGAGATAGTCTGGTTATCCTTGGAGAGGGGAATTTTTCCAACTTCCCTTAAGGAGGCCATAGTTTGGCCTCTTCTTAAAAAGCCCTCCTTGGATCCTGACTGTCTAGCAAACTACAGGCTGGTCTCTAACCTTCCCTTTTTGGGTAAGGTTATTGAGAAGGTAGCGGCTTTACAGCTGGAAGACCATTTGCCCAGCCACAATATCTATTATTCTCTCCAGTCTGGTTTCAGGAAGAGACATAGTACTGAGACAGCTCTTGCTTGGGTACTAAATGACCTCCTGATAGTGAGAGATCGAAGGGCCTGTTCCATCTTGGTCCTTCTGGATGTCTCTGTAGCATTTGATACTGTGGACCATGGTGTGCTGTTGGATCACCTGTGGCTTATCTGTGGACGTTAGGGGATAGTCCTCAGATGGTTTCGATCTTACCTCACGGGTAGGACTCAGAGAGTGGTGTCAGGGGTTTCTTCCTCAGCTCCATTCTCCCTGCCCTGTGGGGTCCCGCAGGGATCCATTTTAGTGCCCATGTTGTTTGCAGTGTATATGCTGCCATTGGGAGCAATTATTAGATGTTATGGCTTGAGTTTTCACTGCTCTGCAGATGATACTCAGCTATATATGTCCTTTGTCCCTGAATAAGATGATGCTATCTCAGTGCTCAACAGCTGTCTGACTGAAATTCTGGCCTGGATCAATGTGAGCTGGCTAAGGTTGAAACCTGAAGAAACCGAGGTGTTGGTTGTGAACCCGGGTCGTCATAAGGCGGGTATGTTGGCAGGTTCACCTTCGGGCTTATGGCTAGGAGGTGTCCAGCTAGCTACCTCCGACCGGGTGCGGAACCTGGGCGTTATGTTTGATGACTGCTTGACCCTGAAGCCACAGGTATCAGCAGTTGTTAAACCTTTTTTTTAACCATCTGAGAAATATCACCCAGGTGAAACATCTGGTTCCTCCTGATGATCTTCCAACGTTAGTTCATGCCTTCGTTTCCTTCCGGCTTGACTACTGCAATGTCCTTTACCTAGGGCTGTCAGGGGTTGATATCCGCCGCTTGCAGCTGTTGCAGAACGCAGCAGCCAGGCTTTCGACTGGTGCATCAAGAACCAGTCATATAACGCCTGTGCTCCATGGTCTGCACTGGCTGCTGATACAGTGGCTGATCACCTTTAAGGTTGCTTTGTTAACCTATAAGGCCCTACACAAATAGGGACCAAGTTACCTGAAAGATCTCCTTTGTCCCTACCATCCCCTCCATCCTCTCTGATCCTCTGATGAGGGATTGCTAGAGGTTCCCAGGGTACATTTGCAAACATCTGGAGCAAGGGCAATTAGCTTTGCTGCTCCGTCCCTGTGGAACTCTCTACCTCATCGGGTCCGAGATTGCCTAACCGTCCAGAGTTTTAAAACTGCTTTAAAAACTTATCTTTTTAGCCTGGCTTTTGCTGATTGAGGTTCTGTTTTTGCTTTGTTGTGTTGCTATTATATTGTCATCTGTTGAATTATATGTTTTTAGTAATTATTTATTTTATGTATTTATTATACAGGCACCTTGGTTTCAGAAAGGTGCCTTTTTTTATAAATAAAATTGATTTGATTTGATTTGAGGTACCACACCATCCTCCCATGGTTTATTAAAAAGGGTAGTCAGTGGTGTCACTGGTTCTCCCCTTAGTTCTTTTAGAATTCTGGGTTGAATCCTGTCAGACCCCATTGTTTTGTCCACCTGGAGTTTTAGGTGTTGTTTCCGGACCCTTTCCTCTGTGAATGGACTGGTATCGACCCCCCTGTCCAGAGTGCTTCTATTGTTTGGTTTAGGTACCTCCCCCTCTTCTTCTTTTGTGAATACTGAGCAAAAGTGTTTGTTCAGTACCTCTGTATTTTCACTGTCACCCTCTGCCCACCTCTCCTCCCCATTATTAAGCCTCATCATCCCTCCCTTCGTCTTTCTTCACTCTCTAACGTGCCTATAAAATGTTTTATCGCCCTTCTTAACTGAGTTGTCTATCCTTTCCTTGGTTTGGGCATTTGCAATTCTGACAGCCTTACCCACTTCCTTCTGTGTTAACTGATGCAGCTTTCTGTTCTGCTCCTTCTGTGATTCCTTATACTTCCTGAGTGCTATCTTTTTCTCCCTAACCTTCCCCGCCACCGCTTTTGAGAATCGTAATTTTTTTTTAGCTCATTTTGTTTTGTTTATTTGCTTCACACAAAGGCTTGTTGCCTCTGTGATGACAGTTTTGATTTTTCCCCATTGTACTTCCACCCCTCCTTCCTGCCATTTGCTAGTGCATTCCTTATGTACGCACCAATTCTGCCAAAGTCAGCCCTCCTAAAGTCCAGTAGCCTCGCTTTTGTATGGCTTGACTCTACAGCTGTGCTTATCATGAACCACACTGTTTGGTGGTCACTTGTCCCAGATGGCTACCCACATCTAAATGTGTGATCCTCTTTCTGTCTCCATTTGAAAGTACCAGATCTAAGATTGCTCCCTCCTGAGTGGGATCCAACACTAGCTGTCTGAGGCATGCCCCCTGTAAGTTCAATTCAATTCAATTCAATTCATGTTTATTTTTAAAGTGCCTTTCAGAATCAAGGCGCTGTACAGAATAAATAAAACAAAATCCAACATTAAACAATCAAAACTATAAAGAAAAAGCCAAAGTAAAAAGATATGTTTTTAAGGCAATTTTAAAACTGTCAATGGTCGGGCATTCTCTTAACCAATGAGGTAGAGAATTCCACAGGGTAGAGCCGAAAAGGCAAAAGGCACGAGATCCCGACAACTTCAAACTGACCCTGGGAATCTCTAGCAATCCCTCATTGGCGGAGCGGAGGGGCGGAGGGGCAATAGGGAACCAGAAGATCTTTCAGGTAACCGGGTCCCTGGTCATGTAGGGCTTTAAAGGTTAGTAAACCAACCTTAAAGGTGATCCGCTACCGCACAGGCAGCCAGTGCAGTTCGCGAAGCACAGGCGTAATATGACTGGTTCTAAAAGTCCCAGTCAAAAGCCTGGCTGCAGCATTCTGCACCAGCTGCAGGCGGCGGATATCAACCCCTGGTAGCCCTAGGTATAGGGAATTACAGTAGTCCAAGCGGGTGGTAACAAAGGCGTGGACCAAAGTCGAAAGGTCCTCCTGGGGAATCAGATGTTTCACCCGGGCGATATTCCTCAGATGGTAAAAAGAGGATTTGACAACAGCTGACACTTGTGATTTCAGGGTCAGGCCATCATCAAAAATAACGCCCAGATTTTGCACCTGTCGAGAGCTAGAGAGTGGTACACCACCAAGCAATAAACCTGATGGATGTCCCGCACCCAAACCCCTCCCAGGATGAACTGGGTCCACAACCAATACCTCAGTCTTATCCGGATTAAGTTTCAACCAGCTCGAACTCATCCAAATTCTGATCTCATCCAGGCAGTTGTTAAGCACGGAGAGTGCATCACTTTGATCAGGGAGAAAGGATAAATACAGCTGAGTATCATCTGCATAGCAGTGAAAGCTCAAGCTGTATCTTCTGATGATTTCTCCTAATGGCAACATATACACTGCAAACAACATGGGAGCTAAAATGGAGCCCTGTGGTACCCCACATGGTAGGGAGAAGGCGTCAGAGGAATAAATTCCAGTGACTACTCTCTGAGACCTACCACTGAGGTAAGAACAAAACCATTCGTGGACTGTACCAGACAGCCCATAAAAACCCACAGTCGCTCCAATAGCACCTCATGGTCTACAGTGTCAAATGCGGCAGAAAGATCAAGAAGGACCAGAATGGTACAAGCCTTTTGATCTCTGGCCATTAGGAGGTCACTCAATACCCGAACAAGGGCAGTCTCAGTACTATGCCTTTTCCTGAAACCAGATTGAGAGCATCATAGACATTATGGGAGGTGAGATGTTCATCCAATTGCAGTGCAACTGCCTTTTCAATAACCTTACCAACAAATGGCAGGTTAGAAATAGGCCGGTAGTTAGCTAGACAGTCTGCATCCAAGGGGGATTTCTTTAGGAGTGGTCGAACTACTGCCTCCTTAAGGGGGTTAGGAAAGACCCCCCTCTCCAAGGATTTCCAGACAATGTCATCAAGGATTGGGTAGATAACTTCTACACAACCTACTAACAGAGGTGTAGGACCCGGATCCAAACTACAACTAGTTGGACACATTATTTGGATGATCCTCACAATGTCAACGAATTCTGGGTGGTGAAAATCCAACCAAATAGGCCGAGGATTAAGTACCGCCCGTTGTTCACCATAATCCCCCGAAGGAGAGGTCGGACCAATGCCGGACCTGATGCTGGCAACCTTATCTGCAAAAGCGAGCTAACTCCTCACATCTAAGTTGAGAAAAGCTTCTAGGCTGAAGACAGACTGGATTGCACAGTCTGTCCACAGTCCGGAAAAGTTGAGCCAGTCGATTCTTTGCAGCAGAAATCTCTCTGGACAGAAATTCTGCCTTCTTACGAGTGATTTCTGATTGGTAGTCATCATAATGGGCTAACAATCTAAGCCTGTCAACATCAAGGCCCGATTTCCGCCAGACTCTCTCCAGCCTTCGGCCTACTCGCCTTAATTCCTTCAAGGAGCCATCGAACCATGGACTCCTTGGACGGATGGTGGAGAGGCGAACACATTAACAGGGAGCAATTTCTGTCCAGAGCACTTCCCACAGCCTTATTATAGGCAAGTACAAGACCATCTGGACTCATGCATTCACCCGACAAACTCGATAGGTCCAGCACCGCCATTAGGTCACTGGGGCCAATACCCCTTAAGGGGCGTAAGGCATCGAGAATGACCCTGCTTTTGCATGTGGCTGCAGCAAATGTGCTCCAGTTAACATCTGGCATATTCAGGTCCCCCGTCAACAATACCTCCCCTTTTTCTGCCATTCTAAGGATGCCTTCTATCATTTCCTTGCCCATTTCCTCCCCCTGAGAAGGGGGGCCTGTATACAACCCCCATGCGGATCGTGGTGCCATTTCCTGTCTCCAAGGTGACCCAGAGTGCTTCCTCTCCTCACTGTTTACCCTTTAGTTCTGTTGCTTTGATCCCTTCCCTTATGTAGAGAGCTACTTCTCCTCTTTTACCTTCCCTGACCTTCCTGTTGATTGTGTACCCTGGTATGCTGGCATCCCAGTTATGGTTCTCCGTGTATCATGTTTCTGTGACTGCCACGATATCCAGGTGTCCCTCTTCCATCAAGGTCATTAGTTCAGGAAGCTTGTTACCCAGACTATGGGCATTGGTGGCCTTAACCCTTTTAGCCCCATCCCTGTCCTTACTGCCTTTGCCTTTTTCTCCATTTACCACTGTCCTGCTCCCTATTGACCTCTCTACCTTGGTATTTACTTCACTAACTACCCCATTTTGTTGGGGGGGAGAATGGGAATTCCCCTGCTTCTTATCAGTGCCTATCCCATTGGCTAGTGTAAAAGCTTGCCAATGAAGCATTTAAACCTATCACCTAGGAGCCTGGTTCCCCTCCCAGACAGATGAAGACCATCAAGCCAGTATAGGGCTGTATCCCTCCAGGTGGACCCCCAGTCCCCAATGAAGCCCAAACCCTGTGCTCTGCACAAGTTTTTCAACCATTCATTGAATTGCATGGTGTGGAGTACACTAGTCTCACCCATGCCATATTCAGGCAGTCCCTCTTAGAAACTTACTGTGAATGCGACTTGCCTAAGGCCCGTCCCCAACTCTACAAACTCCTTCTGCACTGCTCTGATCCCATGCCCAGCTAGGTCATTTGTCCCTAGGTGGACAATGACGTCCAACTTCCTCTCCCGCGCAGCTGCTCCCATGCTCCTAAGGATTTGCTTCCTGTCCCTTCAAGCCATGGTGCTGGGCCGGCACCTTGCCTCCCTCTCCCCTTCCTCTCCCAGTTCTGCCCCCCCTAACAGATGAGACCTCCACCAGGAACTGCTTCCTTCCCCCGTGGTGTCTTGTGCCACACACCTGTGGGTCTCCCTTGTGGAGGTTCCTAGCATCCTCCTTGGTCTCCACTGTAGGTGCCTCAATAGAGGAACCACACTCTGCCAGAATGGCTTTTGAACTGTGCAGAGGTATAACTGGAGGGATGTGCCTCTGTTCCACCACCCTCACCCTCCCTGTGCCACCATGGTCCAACCACTCCTCTTTCTTGGCAACCTCTAAGGCAGTGGCAGCAGCCCTGGTGTTCCCTGGGTTGGGGAGGTTTCCCTATTCTTTGCAAGGACATCTTCAAGACAGGAACCCTCCTCCCTCAGAGCAGAGAGTTGCTTGCAAATAGGGCAGAATCACATCATCCAGAATGTCTCCCAGAAGACTGCCGCCCCACAGCCAGTGCTAGGCACCACTCCCCACATGTCTCTCTCTCCCTTCCTGTTTAACTTTTTGTTGGTGTATGCATGCATTTACACTCTATGCAGTGTGCTGGTCTGTTAAGGATATGACTGTTGTATGTCCCTTGCCCTCTTGGGGGAAGTGATGTCCGAACCCCTGGTATAAAGAAAATGACACCCTTGGGCGGGGTGAGGGGTTTGGTGGGTGGGACCAAGACCGTGCCCTCCAGAAACAATGAGCTACAGCTCTGACCCACCACCCCGGTGAGTCCTGACCTTTCTTTCAGCAAGACAACCTGCACAACAATTTAACAGAGAATATACCCTGCAGAAAACAATTTCAGAGAAAAATAAAGCAGTTGAGCCCAATACCTATGATGTAAGCCTCCCCTGACCCAGCCTCATACAACCTGGTGTTCTGTGCTCTGAAGACAATCAGAGGAAAACAGTGTCCACCACCTGAGGCACTGTCTGGGTCAAATACACAAACCTCCACTAACCTGCACTAAACTGCAGGCCTTACGATGACAAATCCTTAGCCACCACTAAATTGTTCACTGCACCAAAAATAGTTTGATGCAAACTGTCACCAAAATACTAATAGACAAAAATCCAGTTACCCACAAGGGGAAACCAATTATGCAGTATTTCAGTCCTGCTGAAGTTAAACTCCCAATCTACAAGTACATAAGCAGAGCCTGCAAACCCTTTCTTGATTTAAAAAAAAAACACAAAGCAATACCCAGTGTAAAATTTAAAGTTAAATAAGGTACACCTCCCTCAGATTTGAGCAAGAGTGAGCTTTCCTGCAGATTGCCAGTTCAATGTAGTGTCTCCTTCATAGCTCCCAGTTGCTTCAAAGCAACTTGCTTCCACCTTCAAGAAGATGGGCCTTTCATCTTCACCCTTGCTTTGCTGTGGACTGATATATTACTTAATTACATAAAAATCATTTGCTATCGTCTTTAAGCTATTTTTTCCCAGTTATTTTAATCTTGTGGTTGATTTGTATTTTATTACACTGTTCATGTCTATTGTGTTTCAATTTATGATGTATTTTATATTGTACATTATAAAATGGGCAAAACGTTTCCTGAGTACTGATTGGCTGAAAGCCGTTCTCAGAGTGTCTTTATCAGGACATAACATTACACCTAGCACTAGTTGTGCCAACCAAATTGCAGCACAAGATACAATCATTGTGTGCCACCATTCTCCTACTGTAACTCCTTAGCCAGCATTTGAGGGAACCGGAACAGTAATGAAAGAGTCATATAAAAATCCATGAAGACTTTCATCACTTCTCCACCTAAGGAACAATCACAAGCACCATGACACCACAAGTAAAACCAAAGAAATTCAACTCAGGCAATATGATCTCCCCCTTCCTGAAGAAGCCGTAAATGTATACTGTTTTGAATCTGATATTTTTTATCATTGCCCATTTCCTCCTCGTAGGTTCACTTGTCGGTCCACTCATTTATGGTATTTCTGGACTCCATCCCCCACGCCCAACTTCATCCCAGCAGCAAGAAACCCAAAATAAAAGCTGCAATGTCAACTCTAAAGTGGAAGGAGTTTCTTTCTGTACACTGACCATTGTGGTTTGAGAACCACAAAGCAGTAAACGTCTGTGTACAGTGACCGCTGAGGGACACACTCACTCCCAGTGAAGCCAGCCGTTTAGGAGAGAAACATTTAAAAAAAATGAAATTTCTCAAAAATGATTTGTGCATCTTTGGAGGGAGTGGACCTATAAACATCACTTTAAATGTATAACCCAGTATGGTTCATGCTCTCTCCCATTTGCTCTAACTGAAAGTAGTTGGGGGGATGGTCTTTCCCAGTTGTTGTAACTCAAAGCAGATGATCAATGTAAGAAATATATATATATATATATATATATATATATATATATATATATGAAAACAAATAAATACATGTTTTTTGAGTGTTTGTGGCTGGATAGTACAGATACAAAGAGATACCAACCTCCTCTAGTCACTTTTCATTAGAAGACCTACATTCCAGCTCAATGACAAGGACTACTTTTTGTGTTTTTCTAATTACTGTATTTGTTACAATTTTTTAAGTACACTTTGTATGTACATTTTCTTAATTAACTTCTTTACTGCGAGCCCATTTTACAAGTGCAATAAGACTCTCCAAGATGTGGGTTATGGCCTGATAAAAGCACTTCCCAGGTGCTACAGGCACTCAGCTCAAGCGCCTCATGCCTCATAATGCACCTGGGGCATGCTCTTATCAGGCCATAACCCACATCTCATCATGTCTTCTTGCTTGTGTGCCCAGAGCCTCCAGGAATGGGCACTTCATTAAAAAAAGCTTATTTTATGTGTCCCAAGATAGACTGCACCTTATGCAATACCACATTTTGCACAACATGTATTACACCCCTGTTAAGTTAGTGAAATGGGGTCTCCTTGACTCAAACATATGTGTTAGATGTTCCCAGGGAGAAGGAACACTACTTCCTATATTTTGGTTGTGTCCCAAAATATCTTCTTTGTGGGACTCTATCAAAACTTTTCTGGACCCCTTACTGGGTCTGCAGGAGTGTTTCACACCCGACATTTGTCTCCTAGGGGACCTGTCCTCCATCAGGGTCAAGGCAAGGAGATTTCATATTTTCATGATTGCACTATCTGTCAAAAAACGTATTTTACGCCACTGGAAAGATAAGGTCACTCCGACATTACAGGAATCTGTGAACGAAATCCTTGCTAACCTTCGGACAGAGAAAGCTATAGCTAGTCTCCACAATACTGTAGATTACCCATTTACATAAGTATATGGGATCCCCTTCACTCCTTAATAATAGCTACCCGGATATAAGTACTGTTTCATAGTAGGTAGCCCTGTATACTTATGTAGAATGTCTTAGAACCCACGTTGTAAGGAGGCATAATACTGCTGTGTGGGGGAGGGGTGGGGGCAGTTTGAGTAGAGTATGTTACTGTATTCATGTTTTACTTCTCATGTTAACTGCCTCCAATGTTGTGGAAAATTCTGTTAATAAAGGTTGAATTGGAAAAAAAAGCTTATTTATTTACTTACTATGTTGCACTGAGATAGAGCACTTGCCAACTCTGGCAGACTGCAAGATGGGAGACATCTTGTATTCAGATCATGCTCCAGTCCAGCGTTTCTGCGACTAGGGCTTGGAATGCAGAAACAATCAATGGCATTAAAACCCATATTATTTAAAATCATGGGAGTTCTATACCATCCTTCAAGAACAAACAAAGAAAATACTGAGGGATAAAGAACCCTCAGCCCCTTCTTCTGTCATATGCTTGGATACGGTAAAGGAGATCCTTAGAGGCTGAATTATCCAGTTCACCCATCATCAAAAACTAAAACAATGGGAGTGCCAACAGCAGTTGGAAGACACTCTTCCTTTCTTACAGATGGCACACCAGCAGGGTGATGCCTCTGTTCCCCTACAAATGACGTGGGTGAAGGCTGCACTACATGTATTGTGCCTTCAGCAGACAGAAATTTCACTGATGTTTCAGAGACAAAAATTTTGCAAAGAGGGGAGGGTGAGGGCCTCCAATTATCATCATATTTCTACAATCTCAGCAGTGATTCGCCCCACTTCAGAGGTTTACATACCAAACTGCAGGACATCATTTTGGCATTCAGACAATATTATTGGTCTCTGTATACACTAGTGGAGAGGATCTCAGAGTCCGAGGTGGAGTTCATGCCCTCTCAGCTGACACTGCCCCT
The DNA here is from genome assembly GCA_016271365.2 of Neoceratodus forsteri. NCBI lineage: Eukaryota > Metazoa > Chordata > Ceratodontiformes > Ceratodontidae > Neoceratodus > Neoceratodus forsteri. The sequence goes on along the minus strand of CM028135.1, from coordinate 844,924,030 downwards.
CTTGTCACAGGAACAAGATAACTACCTGCTAGCTTCTGTCACAACTGAGGAATTAGAGAAGGTGTTTTTTGCATATAAGAGTGTCCAGGGTGATATCCCAAATTACCTTTCAGAAAAATTAACAGTTAGGGACTTAAATCTGATCTTGAGGAAAGCAATAAACAGAGAGTTAATTATTCCTATATCAACTACTGAAAGATCAAAACATTATTTTAACTATATGGTTCCCCAGTTGTAGAATAATCTTCCATTAAGTTTCTGCTTGGTAAATGTAAAATCCCCATTCATAAAAATTCTTAAACAATGGTTCATTGATTCTGCTAATTCACAAACTAAGTGCTGCTGTGTCTAATTTGGCTATTATTGTTTCAGATGTCTGCCAGATCATTTTTCTGTTGTGAATTATATTTATATGTGTGTTTTGTATTATTGTATTTATGGTTTTGTATGTTTTGTAATGTTGTAACTGGATTTGTGATGCCATGGGTCACCATTCTAAATAAGTTAATTCTCAATGGTCTAACCCTTTAATAAAATGAAATGAAAAAGTGATATGCGGCTCCAAGACCAAGAAAGCCCCAGGTCCCAATGAGTCTGAGTCAGAATATTAATAGGTCACTATGGAACAGACCTCCAGGCCATTGCTCCAAGCTATGAATGAGGTCCTCCAGGGTTGCATTTGCATCTATATCAGTAATCCCAAAGCCAAGGAAGAATCCCCTGCAGTGTGCTTCCTATCAATCAGTTTTGGTGCTTAACACCGAATATAAATATTACATGTCAGTGCTAGCCAGAAGGGTGGATAAACTACTCCCACTGATGACAGGACAGGATCAGACTAGCTTTGTGTGATCAAGTACCACTACAGATAATACACAACACACCCTTCACATTGTACACCAGATGAGGAGTTCCTCTCTCCCCTGTCTTATTTACCCCAGGACCACCTTGAAAATGAGCTTGCTCAATGGTGTTTATGCCTGGTTAAATAAAGTGATTGACTGACTCTTGATACAGTGCCGAGAGGGCATCTGAACACATCTCCTGTCTGTTCCTCTACACAGTGAAGGATTGGCTAGGATTTCCAGTCTGTTTTGTTCAGATGCTTCAGAGGGTACATGACTCATCACAAACTGCAGTCAAAGTCAATAGCCATCACTCTCCAGAGTTTAGACTTTATAGTAGGACTAAGCACAGATGCCCTATGTACTCTTATTGTTCGCAATCTGTATTGAACCTTTGACACAGACCATAAGAGAATCAAACCTATTCCAGAGTATACAAATTGGAATGGGGAAGCATCAAGTGGTGTTATACACAGGTGATGGTATGTTCTAATTATACTACCCTGATCAAGCTCTGCCTACAGTGTTTTGCTTATTGGAATCTTTTTTTTTTTTTAATTCAGTAAGCTTTGTTAGTTTCAAATAACATAACAAAACACAAAACATATTCCCCAAGAGGGATGCCAGTAATATTAATACACAGCATACATAATATAATTCCAAGGCAATCCCCCAACCCCCAACCACCATTTACCCGTCCCTCCCCTCCATCCCTTCCCCCTAATTCTTATCCTCCCTAACCCCCCCCAGCCAAGTGTTAATCGTCCACTGCTCCGACAAGTATGCACACCATAATCTATACTCGAAGGTATTAGGTCCTCCAAACTGATAACAGGGCATCTAGCACTCCCCATCTACTCTGGAAGGCTGCATATCTATTGCGTATCAGGCAAATGTGATTCTCCAACTGGATGGCCAGCAAAATTTCTTTATGTCATTCCAGAACAGAAAGGGGAACACTGTCTCTCCAATGCCGCAATATAATCAATTTTGCGATCATTGGAACCAGGATCATATGGCTCTTCCTGACCTTGGGCATACCCAGAGGAAAGTAGTTCAGTAGGCAAACTTCTGGGGTAAATAATGGATCTAACCCCAGAAAAGGATCTAGAGATCATCTAACTGCCTGCCAGAAAGCTTGCACTTTCAGGCATGTCCATATCATGTGAAACAACGTACCCAGCTCCCCACCACATCTGGTACAAACAGGGGAAGAAAGCCACCCCAAAGAATAAAGCCTCACAGGGGTGAAATATAAGTTGTGCATAATATTAAACTGGGTTAGAAGCAGTCTATCTTGCTTAATGTAAATATAGGAGTTGCGCCACAGTTTCCTCCAGAAGTCAACTTCTGTGTTTAGTGACAATTCCTGAGTCCAGTAATAGCAGACCCCTCAAGGTAAGTTATGCTGCAATGCCTGTAACTTCTTGTAAACCAGAGAAATGGCATGAGGTTGTCTAGCCAATCTGAGAATAGAGGGCAAGTCAATATTCACAGCATCTGATCTTGGGGTTTTACCTATATGGGAGACAACAGCCTCCTTGAGCTGCACATACTGGAATATACCACTCGTCTGTACATTGAATCTATTTTAGAAAACAGTAAAGGAGATTATTCCTCCATTATCGTACACGTCCGCAGCTTTCTTCTCCCTCAGATTAGGCCAGTAGGACAGTGGGATAGGCCGATGTCCTATTTTAAAATGTGGGTTGCCCAAAATAGGTTGATCTAGGGAAACATGTCAATTAGCGGCTATCTCTACTTGCAATTGGTGCAACACTTTCATGGACCAGCCCAGCGGGGTAGATCTGAGGGACCTGGGAATGACCCTAGGAGTCGCATATAGGAAAGCCTGAAGAGTACACCTATGCTGAGATGTGAGATGTTGTTCTATTTCCAACCACTCTGGCGAGTAGGCAAATGGGTCTAAGGCCGGTGGTTCCTGTGCCCACTGGGCGAGTTTACTCAGGTGATGGGCACAATAGTACAGGAAAAAGGAGGGAACCACCAGGCCACCTAGCTCCCTTGGAGAAGTTAGTTTGAAATAAGACCTCCTAACCTTCTTACCCTGCCATAGGAATGCGTTCAGCATTGCTTGCAATTTAGCGAACCATCTCTTGAGGAGAAAACAACCCATCATGACCATTGGGTAAAGGATATGGGGGAGCACATTCATTTTCACCGTGGAGACTCTACCCCACAGTGATAAGGAAAAAGCACCCCATCTCTTCAAGTCAGCTTTGACCTTGGTCAATAGGTCTGAAAGGTTAGCTTTCAACATGGAGGTTCTATCCCTTGCCACATGAATTCCCAAGTACAAAAGGGATTTCAATTCCCACAACAGAGCAAAGTTGGTCACCTCCTCTCAAGAGACACGGTTGTTCAAGGGAAATACCTTGGTTTTGGTGAGGTTAAGCTTGTAGTATGAAACCTTGGAGAAGGCCCCAACCTGGTCTAGCAACGCAGACAAACTGTCTCTTGGGTCTTCCAAATGCAGTAACAGATCATCTGCTTATGCAGAAAGTGTGTATCTTCGGCCTCCAATTGAAATCCCTCAGATGTTTAGAGAGGCTATCAAATGCCGAATAAGGGGTTCCAAATATAGATTAAATAAAAGAGGGGAAAGGAGGCAACCCTGCCGGGTACCTCTGTGAAGCGGGAAAACCTTGGAGTGAACTCCGTTACATCAAATTTGGGCAGAAGGAGAGGAGTATAGTAACTTGATCCACTGAATGAAGTCCTCTGGGAACCCAAACCATGACATGGTGGCAAAAAGGAAGTCCCATGACACCCTATCGAAGGCCTTCTCGGTGTCCAGTGACACCAAGATCATTGGAAGTTCTGAGTCATTGGCGACTGAGAGGAGGTGCATTAGTTTCCGCATATGGTCCCCAGAGGACTGACCTGCCATGAAGCCAATTTGTTCTTTACTTACCAAAACAGGCATAATAGGCCCTAACCTCTTGGCTAAGATCTTGGCCAAGAGTTTAACATCAGTATTAATCAGTGAGATAGGTCGATAGCTCTTTGGATATTGCAGATCTTTACCCTTTTTAGGAATAAGCGTGATTATTGCTCTTAAGAAACAGGGGTCAGATAGCCCTTTATCGAACCAATAGTTATAAACTTCTGCCAATATAGGGGCTAGCTCTGGTATACAGGCCTTATACAGACCATTAGGAAGTCCATCCTGCCCCAGGGACTTATCCATTGGGAGAAGTGCTGCAGCACTTGTCACCTCTTCAGCCATGATGGGGCCGGCCAGAGAGGAGGTGTGAATGGGTAACAGCTTGGGCAGGTTAACTGAGCTGAGATAGTGCAGGATATCTGCCATGGAGGGACGAGCATCTGTTTCCTCAGCATACAACCTCTGATAATATTGCCTTAGTACCCCTGCTATAGCATGAGGATCGGTCGCAATGGGCGCATCCTTATCTGGTTTGATACCCGGAATGAACCGAGATGCATCCTTTTGCCTGAGCCGTGAGGCCACAACTTGCCAGCCCTTTTCCCAGACTCCAAATATTGAAATTTGGTACGTTTAAGTGCAAGCTCGGCTTTTTGGGAGATAAGACTGAAATACTGAGCTTGCAGTCTATGCAACTTGGTCCAGTCTTCATCAGGGATGAGCGAGAAATAGTGGATTCCAATTGGCTAATTGAGGAAAGTAGGGAGTTCATTTGCAACTTGAGCTGCCGGAACTTTATTGAGGATAACCGGATACACTCCCCCCGCAGGGAACACTTTAAAGCCCCCCAGACTATGTCAACCCTGCTAACTGACCCCCTGTTGTTTCTTATGAAGTCAGAAATAAAGCTTCACATATATTGCAGGGAGTTAGGTTGGTGCAGTAATTGGGTGTTTAATCACCAGAGGGTGTCCCTTTTCACCCCAGGTCCTACTAGGAAAAAAGGGAGACAGGCGAGTGATCCGATATAACCCTGGCGTGAATATTGACATCAATTACTCCAGGGAGGGCAAAGGAGCTGATAAGGAAAAAGTTGATTCTCGAGAATGTTTTGTGTGGCGGCGAGAAAAAGGTATACTGGCGCTCCTCCGGGTGCAGGATGCGCCAAACATCAATAAGATCTGCCCCCCTCATGAGCTCATGAAGGGCCCTCTGTGCAGGGGAGAAAACCCTTCTTCGGGAATCAGACCTATCAACATATGTGTAGGGAGTGATATTCCAATCCCCACCCAAAATGGTAAGTTTAGGGGGGTTGGAAACAACCAGCCTCAATAAGTGAGCAACAAAATGGGGGGATTCAGCATTTGGGCCATAGACTGCACCCAGCATCAGCTGGTGCAATTCTAGTAGACCAGTCACTATAACGTACCTCCCATCAGGATCCCAGATTTCTGTTCCTAGGGTGAAGGGGATCTTTTTGCTTATCAGGATAACCACTCCCCCTTTACTGGTGGAAATGCCTGCCCCATAGACATAACCGACCCACTGTTTACGAAAAAGTACAATATCCTCGCGCCGGAGATGCGTTTCTTGAAGGAGAGCAATTCCGGTGTTTAGGTGTTGCAAGTGTCTGAGAATAATGTGCCTTTTGCTACGATCATGGGTGCCCTTAATATTCCAACTTATGAACTTATATGGGCCACTCATAAAATAGCTTCAGCTGTGCCCTTATCCCTGTCACCGCTCAGAGATAAAGCGGGATGAGAACACTTGGCCCTCCCCTCCTCCTCTCCCATAATACCCCCATCCAACCCTTTATACACCCCAGACTCGTAACAGTACACATAAATTCACAAATAAAAACAAAATTCAACTAACTCTAACTACTTACACAACTCTATCCCCCAGTTCTAACACTGCACTGCACTTCTACCTTTGGTACGTGATGTTAACGCAACCTGCTTCCCATATCACCCCACCCACTTCCTCCCACCCCCACTATTACTAACCCTGAACTGAAAGCAGGAGAAGAACCCCCCCCAGCACATTTGATACTGCCCCATCCTCATGTCTTTGTGCCATTATTTATATACTAGAGCAGTCCCACTGAATCAAAGGTCCCCCTCCAACGGAAGAAAAAAAAAGTTGAAAGAAACCCATAGGCCTCTAGGAATAAAGGGCAGGCACGCAACCCCCTTATTATACAGGTGCTGCCCCACTAGATAATTATAGCAGTGAAAATAAATGACAGGCAGCCCTATGGATTGAAACTGGCCCTTATCTATAAACCTGTCAAACTCACTAGCGAGGCTGTTGACAACAACAATGAGAAAGCGGGAACATAGTCTGCCTGCCCCACACACCCATTGCCCCTGAAAGATTGTAGCCATGTCCATCATATCTTATCCATGCTAACCCAAGCATTTAGATATGAGTCCAGTGACCAGGAGTCCTGATGAGGGCATAGAAAGACCTCATATGTTTTCGCAGAATCAAAGAGGGGCAGACAAGGTTTAGATTGCTGAAACTTGCTGAAGTGGCCAACCCCCCAATGAAACTCTCACCGCAGAGGGGGCTGTGCAATACAGGTAAGGTGGAACTGTAAGAACTCTTCCAACTGCCAAAGGTGGGATCCTTCTGCCAACCTCAAGTAGTAATACTAGAGAGTAGGGATAAACTATATGTCCAACCAGAAAAACAGCCATGCGTGTAAGCACTTAACAAGGGAGACACAATGCGACTTTGCCCTCATTTGAAGAGATCAGGGAACAAAACCTTAAGTTCCTTCTTTGCCTGATCCTGAGACTCAAACAAAAGCCATTTCTCTCCGGATTTGATTTGCAGCATTGCTGAATATCGCATGCGAAATGGCAACCCCGCGGCGATCAACTTGGACACTGTCGGATGCAACTCCTGCCGTTTTAGCTGAACAGACTGCTGGAGATCTTGAGTAATACGAATTTTACGCCCTTCCCAAAGGATTTCCTGCAAAGCCTTAATTTTATTCAGAATAAATTGTTTATCCTGGAAATTGAGCAATCTGAAGATAAACGGCTGAGGTGGGGCATCAGGGGGCGGAGGAGGGCATAGAGCTCGGTGGATATGCTCGATGATGTAAACCGTGTTATTTGGCAAAGGCCCAGCTATCTTCTCACAAAACTTCTGGGCAAAAATGACCGGGTTGTTCCCTTCCTCCTTTTCGGGTAAACCAATCACCAGAAGGTTGTTCCTTCTGCTGCTTCAATCTAAATCTTTGTGCTTCTCCTCTAGCCTCTTCACCCTGTGGCCCAGCTGAATGGTATCTTGTTCCATTTTCCCCTGTTTGGTCTCCAGTGAAATAATGTTAGCTTCTGAATCCCCCACATGAACTGCAAGCAATTGAACTGATGTTTTGATTTGCTGCAGATCATCCGAAATATCCAGGATTTTTTCTTGCAGGGGCTGCATGATTTCAAGAAATCTCTCCTTGGAAAGGGCTGTGGTCGATATAGTCAACTTGACTCCCCCCATAGCTTGCTGCTTCGGCCGTTTGCGGCCTTGTTCTTCTCAAGTGTTGGAGGGGGAGAGTGCCGTGGAGGAGCCTTCTTCATGAAAACATCCATTTCTGGCTCACCAGTTCCGAAGCCCGGCAAGTGCAGAACACTCTTACTTTTAATCGGGACCATTTCTCAGATGTGAGCAATTCTCAATGTGAATTAAAGCATGGGAATTGTTAGCGGGAGAGCGGAGCCGCGGGCGAGAGCTGCTTCTCCTCAGGCTGCCATCACGTGACCCCAGAATCTTTTTGAAAGGTGTCGGGCTACAAGTCAAACCCTAGTGAAACCAAGGCACTGACTATTAATTATATAACATGCCACCAGCTGTTCGGGGGCAGTTCCCCTTCAGTTGGAACTTAGAAAACCTGAAGTGGGATACACTCCCCTTGAGTTTTTCCAGATGAACTGAAGCAGTCAGGATGATTACCCTATCCTGAGCTTTATATCTTTTCCAAAATATCCCACTAAATCTCCCTCAGTCCTGCTAGAGGTTGTAGACTACTGAAATGTCTTGATTTATCTGTGCAGGGCTGCATTTCAGAGTTAACTTAAGGATACTGATGCTTCCCAGGAATGCTGGTGGCTTGGCACTGCCATCTCTGAAATTATATTATTGGGCAGCCCACCTCTGATTTATCCTCCACAGGCATCAGGGAGGAGTGGACATGCACTGGCTGGAAATTGAGAGGGACTTGCTCCCAAACAAAGGTGTGATTCAGGTACTCTGTTATGCCACGTCTGTCACCCCAACATGGGGGTGTATGGAATTCCTGGCTTCAAGCACAACTGGGGACTTGGTTTACCATCAGATAACGGTTTCATCTCATCTTGTTCCCACCCCTTTTATGTCCTATATCCCAGCTGCAAAATGTGCGACCCCTTTTGCTTAACCGAGGATTTCGTGCATGGGAGAGATACAGGCTACTATACATTTACCAAGTTGTGGAGTGCTTCCTTGAGCACCTTTGCAGAGCTCCAGATGTGATTTGGACTCTTGAAGAGTGAATTATACCACTATTTTCAAGTGTGGTATTATTATCTCTTGTTCATGATTGGGCCCCAACTCTAGATTCCTACCTGTCAGTGCTTAAATATTAGGGATAGGCGGATATCTAACCCAATAAAACAATCCAGTGGGATAGCCATGATTTTTGGAAGTTCCGATCCGGGCAGATAGTAACCCTTTAAGAGGTCGGATCCCTTTATTTAATTGAATTACATGAGCACCTGTTAATTATGCACCTGAGCACTTTTAAATTCCCTTATAAGTGGTGCTTTACTGTGAAGACAATTGTGCTGGGGGTGGGACGAGAGACCAACAGACCAAAGCATTCAGCACAATGCAGAGGTGAGCAGCAGCTTTTATCTAGAATGGCAAACAAAAGTCTAGTATGGAATTTTTTTGTAGTCGACAATGAGTCTGAGGCTAAAGCTAAGTGTTGTCTCTGTATCACTCCTATGTATATAAGTTGAGGCTCGTCTGTAAAAAGTTTTGGCACATCTGGTTTGCTCAATCATTTACGAAACAAACATCGAAAAGAGTATTCCGAATTGCAAACTGATAAAGCTAAAGTGGAATTGGAGTGACAGGCTGAGTCCTTATGTGAGCTGCCAGCCAAGAAAATAAAGAGGGAGTGTGAAACAATTGAAAACTGCATTGCACATTCAAAACCATACCCCAACGAACACCCGAGGGCAGTTGAAATTACCTGTACTGTTGCTGAGATGATTGCCCTAGATGAGCAGCCATTTACAATTGTTGAAAATGCTGGTTTCAAAAGATTGATTGCAGTGCTTGAGCAGAGCTATAGCTTATCCTCGTGCAGTCATTTCTCCAAAATTAAAATCCCTGAAATGTACAATAAACCGAGATGTAAGATGCAGGTTGAATTAGCTAATGTTACCACATTTGGCTTTACTACTGATACCTGGACAGCAGAGTGTTCTATTATATCCTATCTCCCTGTCACAGCCCACTGGATAGATGACAGCTTTAAAAGGCATTCAGCCTTGCTTCATCCTAAGCACCTCTCAGATAAGCACACAAGGAAAAATCTCTCTGAAGAGTTTCTGCAAGTTCTTGACACCTGGGGAATAATGCCCACAAAAAGGCACCTTGTCATTAGAGATAATGGCCCCAACATTGCTAAGGCAATGAAACTTAGTGTTGTGGCGAGTGCTGGTTGTGTTGCTCACACCCTGCAGTTAATCGTGCATGATTCCATATTAAAGCAGTGTTCAATTGAAGACTTACTAGCAACAGGGCGGGTGATGGTATCGCATTTTAAGCATTCTGCATCTGCCATGGCTAAGATGACTGACCTACTAAAAACACTACAGGTGCCACAACATCGTTTAATACAGGACGTTCCAACAAGGTGGAACAGTGCTTTTTACATGCTAGAGAGGCTACTCGAACAACGTAGAGTACTGACTGTCTATGCTGCAGAGTGCGAGACCAGAACATTCAACTCTTCTCTGTGGTCATTGACTGAAAATGTTTGTACACTTCTGAGACCATTTGAAAACGAAACACGCATACTGAATTCTGATAGTGCTAGCATTTCTGATGTGATCTCCACCAGTACTGTCCTATATCACAGTATTGTTGGTATTAAGGTCCCTGGGCTATTATTAATGAAAAATGCCTTACTAGTGTCTATGGAAAAACGACTGATGCACTACGAGTCAACAGAAGAAGTTGTTGTAGCTACAGTGCTGGATGCTCAATATAAAATTAATTTCTTTCATACCAAATGTGGCAGAAGTTTTGAAAGGTAGTTCTTAAACAACTTGTGGATGAACTCGAAAATGATCAGCTGCAACCGCCAAAAGCACAACTGGCCCCCCCTGTAATTGACCCTGAAGTAGAGGCAGATGATCCGTGGGAGGTGTACTCACAAAATAAAGCTCTACCTGAAGACTGTAAGTTAGCACACTCATTTTGGGATTACTAAAGCTCACAATCTGCCAGATTAATATAATTAATATAATTGTTTTTCTTTTCAGGTTCTACAATTGATGGGATACCACAGCACAACACGGAGCTGGATGCATATCTGTTAGAGAACATTGCGCCAAAAAAAAGCACACCTGATGCATTGCAGTTTTGGAGATCGAATTCTTGCCATTTCCCAACTCTGGCTAGGATCACAAAACACTATTTGGCACCACCCCCAACCAGTGTTCCAAGTGAAAGGATATTCAGTGTGACAGGAGATATTATAACAGAGTGTAGGTCCCGTCTGTCACCAGACACTGCTAACATGCTTCTGTTCATTAAGGAAAACTTGGACAATTTTCGATGAGCTCACTTTGTTTTCAAAAAGAAATTTTTCTACCGAAAATAAAAAGGAAACATTACAGTCATGTCTATGTAGTTCATTAACAATCCAAATTGATAAAATCCGAATCCGATCATATATCACTTACATAAAATCCAAATACAAAATATGGCTCAAAATTGGTATCCGCCCACCCCTATTAAATATGCAGTATCTTTCTTAAAAACAGGGGTGACTGCACATATGATATTACACCTCCATCAGGCTTTATTAGCTTCTACAGGGGACAGTACCCGATAAATAACAGATTAATGGGCAGAGGAACTGGACACCCCTATCTCTGATGAGATGTAGTTGGTGGCATGTCAAGCCACATCCAGGGTGATGACATCACACCTGTGGCAAGAATATGCATGGAAACAGTTAATTTGATTCTTTCAAAGTCCAGTGATTATGGCACATTACATCCACAGTGAAGCACCTCGTGCTGGAGGCAGTGTGGGGAGACTAGGGCCACACACTCATATGTCATGTGGAGCTGCCCAATGCCATGCCATGCCAGTTTTTGACTGCATTTAAGGTGGACATAGGGAAATTCTTTTTGAAACCTATTACTTTAACTTCTGAATTTTATCTCCTCCTTCAGTACCCTGGGGATATCTACTGCATATTATGCTCATGGCAGCCATGAAGGCAACCACAAAGCTATGATTACATTTACAAGTCCCAGACCTAAACACCTGTAGAGGAATTGCCTCTCAGATATATAAAATGGATAAAATAAAATCACTTTTTCTTTGAATGATCTCTCAAAGGCCTTTAATTCCAGATGGAATGGCTGGCTCCTGCATATGATGGATAAGGACCCGAGTTATGTCCCATAACCATAACTTTTCAGTACAAAAATCACCACTGCTTTAGCATATTGCCCTCCAGGGAATTTTAATGGCAGTCTGGGAGGGCATATGTTGCTCAGATCAGGAGGTGAGCCCTCAATTTTAAGATGTCCTAATTGATAATTTAAATTATATTGCTAGATATTAATGTCTGGTTCCCCCCCTTGGTGCTCCTCCTCCACCACCCACAAAAGTGACTGCCATGAAGGGACTAATAGTGGTCTAGTTCTCACAGTTAGGAAAGATTTAGCTGAAGCAACAAGGCAGGGGTTGACACCCTCCAACACTGTACCATAGTGTCGCACCTGGAATCGGGCCTCGGCTCAGTGTGCCTTTCCTGGTTATCAATTGTTTAAATAAAAATAAATAAATAAATAGTGTGGATGCCACTGAGCCCTGAAAATATTCAAATTCATGATGGATGATATTTACATAGGTGACAATTGTCACGAGGCCCATGAGGGGACAGAAATAAGGTAAATCAATCTTGCACTGCGCAGCTCTAACAAAAAAGCTTCAAACCCAGCACAAATTATTATGAGTATACAAATCTCTGTGGGATTTTTTGGGGGGAATGCAAACTGACTAAGGAAGAATCAACCACTGCTACATTCTGCTTAGTATCTCACTACTCGGACCTCAACACAGCAAATTTAACAATAATCTTTAAAATCTGCACAAAGGAGAAGGCACATACTTTCTAATGTGTGTAATTTCTGCAAACACTCATACAATCAAAAGCTCCCAAAGCATAATGGGTATGCAAATCTGTATGGGGGGGGTAAGCTGACTAGCAAACTGTCTAAACTGTTTCCCTACTAAACTCTTTCACAAGAATAAGAAGCAGAGTGTCTGAGTGAGGACAGAAGCTACAGTATTATACACCATGGCCCAGATATTCAAAAGGGTTGCACATGGCGCAACAGTGTTGCACCACGCAGAACTCACTGATGTGCTCCGGTGCGATATTTAAGAGGGAAAAGTGCGCCTGCACAAATCCTGCTGCGCCAAGGCGCATCAGTAATGTATGCAGGCACAGGTGGGGGGGCGTGCCCATGCATAAACTGCACAGCCCGATATTCAGCCCGGGCTGTGCAGAGTTATGCAGGCACAACCCCTACCTGCGCCTGCACAAAGTTGAGCCGAAAAAAAAAGGAACAAGTCGAGGGCCACCCACAGGTGAGCTACCGATTGCAGGGTGCAACACAGCAGCTGCCACCTGTGGTGGCCCTCCATGTCCCGGCACGCATGCATGATTGGCCTCCCATGCCCCGATCGTGGGCAGAAGTGTACCCCACCCCCAAGTAGCCCGATCACGGGCAGAACAGTATTCCCATCCTGAGTAGCCCGATCGCGGCAAATCAGTATTCCCCACCCCGAGTAGCCCATTATGGGCATAGGACCTTCCCCAAAGTCCAATATCCCTGGTGGTCCAGTGGACCACGAGTAGCTCGATCAAGGGTGGCATTCCTCACCCCCAGTCTGAAATTCCTGGTGCTCTAGTGGCCCCTACCCACCGCCCACGGAGCCTGCCACCCTCCCCTGTCAGCCAGCGGCGGCACCCTCCCGCCTGCTGCCCCACTTGCCGACATGACAGCTCGGTAGAGCTGCATGCCCATTGGTTCAGAGCATGAGCCAATGGGCGTGCAGCCCATACCGTACTAGTCAGTCCAGATATGTGAATGAATTCTGCCCTCTGCTGATAAGTATACCATTACAGGGACAACCTTACATCAAAATGTATTTTTATTTATTTTTTTTACATTCGTTTGATTTCTTTATAATCTTTGATTTGATTTTATTAAAAATGTTACATATAACCCATTTTCTAAGTGTGATAAAACCCTCCAGGGTGGGCGGTACTGTGATATTCCAGACCTTCCAGGGGCAATAAGACTCTCCACCTGGAGCATCAGGTCTCAATTCAACCCTGGGTGGTCTGGTATAGCACAATACCACCCACCCTGGAGGGTATTATTGCTTACATAAACTGCAGAATGTGATTCTGCAGTTAACATCCCACCTACAAAATTTAGCAATTTTTCTTGCACCAAACTTTCACAGAATTAGACTGAATTTCCAAATTCCATGGAATTCTGTCAGAAGTATAATTCAAAAATTACACACACCTCTAACAATTGGTCATTTACCAGGTTAAAGGTCTTGGTGAGATCCACAAAGACAGCATCAGAAAAGTAGCCAATTTCATAAGCTGTATGCACTATCTGTGTGAACCCCACCAAGACTGGCACAGTGCTGTTTCCAGAAAGAAAGAAATGTTGTGCAAGTGTCATGGTTTCATATTTGGCAAAGTAATAAGACAGCTGGTCAAAAACTATCTGCTCCAACACTTTAGCCAGAGAGGCTAACAAGTATATTGGTTGGTAGTTGTTACCCTTGTCAGAATCACCTGATTTAAAAATGGATGCAATGACTGCCCCTTTCCAGGATGCAGGGAACTGGCCTCAGCACAAGGAAAAATTAAAAGGATTTTTAAGAGGGAAGAACAAGTAAATGGATGTTTGGCAGCAGTTTACATTTGTTAATATTTAGTAACAGCTGTGATAACTATTTTTCTAAATAACATCAAACTGCTTTAAAAATACTTTAACTTTGATCCTGCTTGTAAACTTATATTAATGTGAACAAACACAAGTGACAAATGAAACCAGTCTTCAAAACTTTTCAACCATACCTGTTAGCAATTTTGTGACACATATCAGCTTTGTATAAATTCTGTCTTATAGCATGGTGTAGAACAACAAAGAGTCAATTACATGTACATCTCCTCTGTGAGGTAGTTGAGAGGGCACAGTTCAGGGCACCAAAATGATCATGGGTATAAAAGACAAAAGCTGTGAGGAGAAACTGGCAGCCCTTAAAATGTTCTCCCTTTGAAAAAGGATGCTGAGAGAAGACATGGCCTAAGCCTTCTACATACACAAGATTGAACAGTATTGTTTGTTCTGGTGTCCTCAAGCAGCTTATATGTTCATGTGATGAAGCACAGAGGCAGTAAATTCAAATATAATTTTAGGAGACACTTCTTGTCCCAGAAGGAGTGAAGAAATGATGACCATAGAGTCCTTACCAACCTCTGATTACATAGTAGGGGGGATTGCTGGGTAGGGGTCAATGAACAGTGGAGGGAAATAAGGGAGGGCATAATTAAGGCAACCAGCCTCTGTGTGAAAGAAATGAGTAACATCAAAAGGAACAAACTCTGGTCAGAGCCAAAACAGCTGCTAATGCATTAATCTGACAAGGGATATATAACTAATGTGTGGACTGGACTGTAGTGAATAGACACACACACACATATGCATGCACGCATGCGCACACACACACACGCAATATTCTTTTGCTGTGGCTATCTATCGCTGATATCATGCAAATATTATAGAGCAAGTTGCAGCATATAAATCTGGTTAAGAAATCTTTAACTAATGTGATGTGTGCCTGAATTCCAGTACAAGTTTGTGCCTGAATTCTAATGGAAGTTTAAAATGCATTTATACATCTCCCACTGCTTCATTACGAGGGGTTGGGATATCATTATTCCTGTCCTGCGACTGGCCAAGGGAACAGAGTTGGGGGGGGAGTGTGAGGGGAACAGAATCGGGGCAGAGAGTGTGGAATAGAGACTTTTTTGTTATAAATATAAGATGGGCATGAAGCCTGAGTGAGCCTCCCCTCACCAGTAGTAGCCGGGAATGGCACTGGGGGAGAAGAGAGAGAGAGAGAGAGAGAGACCATTTTCAATTATTAAATGGGAATGGAAGGCATCATGTGCATGTGTAGGAGTGTGACACAGAAAGGCAGGACTTGTGTCAGGTCATCTAATTGCAAAGGATGCCCTAAATCAATTACCACCCAAGTCTGCTTTGTCACTCACACATGTAATATGGCATAGAACAGAAACAGCAGTTGTGGGCTGGATAATGAATTGCTCCCCTTCCCCAATAATACAGCTTTTTGGATTGAGCAATGGGCAGGGTAGGGTGAACGAAGGATGAAGGGGACCCACCACCTTTGCCAACTCACTGTGCTTGATCAAGGTTAGTCTCAGAGTCCCCCCTTTGCCTCAATGGCTACCTGACATGCTGCACATGCATGTCAATGGTAAGTCAGAGAGAAAACAGACCTGCTTTGTGGGAGGTCTGAGTGGAACAGAGCAGCTTTCCTTGCCCTTGCTTTGTTCCACTGATGAAGTGCATGTGCAGTTTGTTGAATGCCAATAAGCCAGCTTGTAATTAAATAAAAACATACCACTCACTCACTCACTTGTAGCAGAAGTGATCCTACACTTCTCTAATGAGCATGGTATGGTCTCACCATGGCTTTAGATGTTGCATTGGTGAGAGTGAGCAGGCAGTGGAGACAGTGCTGACTCACTGGGCTTGACAATGGTCAGTCTCAGAGTCTCCCCTTTACCTTACTGGCCATCTGACATGCTGTGCAAGCATGTCACTGGCAAGTCACAGAGAAAACACGCCCTCTCTGAGAGTGGTCCTGGCAGAGCAGAGCATTCTTCAACCTTCCTCCATGCCACTTAAGAGGTACATGGGCACATTTGCTGAGCTGATGATAAGCCAGCTTAAATTAAACAAAAATGTAAGACTCCCTGGCAGCAGAGCCATTCTCCACTTCTGTAATGATCATGGTATCTGCTCACTGCAGCTCTAGATGTACAGTGACAATGCCAGAGGGTGGGGGGCTAGCAGGAGGGGAAGAAAGGATGGAAAGACTCAGTGGGGGTCAGGAGGGAGTGAAAAAAATAGAGTAGGGAAGCAAACTGATTCAAGTTTACTATATGTTCTTCAACTCTTCTACCTAGCTGAGCAATAGGGGATGTGTTTGGTATCCAGTCACACCTATTTCAGACCCTCTCTCCTCCTCTGTTATCAAGATGTCAGCATAGCTCTCACTATGTAGCTGTAAAAAGCCATTGTAACTACACTGACTATCTGGTGTGCTTGATTGTCAAAGTACCTTACCTAATATGCATGTGTTGTGAGACACAAAGCATTTTAAACAACAGATACAGTAATATTTATATACACTTTCAGATCTTCACATATCTTGTTCTGGATAACAGGAAGCAGTCATAATGTACATCATCTTTGATTTTCTCCAGTGTATTTTGTATACTTATAATAGCCTGCAAACAGCAGCAGCAAAGATGCTTTTAAAATAACACCCACAATGTTGACACAAAAGTATGACTAATATTTTATACATGTTCCTAGTGAAGGTTCCACCTTTATGCACAACCTCCTTGTAATCTTGAGTTACAAGAAAAAATGTTTCCAATATTGTATGTCACATTTAAAACATTTTTCTACATATAGAGAAGAACTATTTCCTAACAGCACTAAAGCCCCACAAACCCTAGACAATAAGAATATATAGTAGCATCTAAGCTACTGTACTCAGAATCAAAGGAAGAGAAGAAAGAGAAAATAATTTGATTGGAAAGAAGTTACCTTTACACAGACTGTAGCCTAATGTGTACTACAAGTCATACACAGATCTAGAAGTCATTAGAAGAGAACATGAGTTTTATCTGAGATAGAGGGAGGTTGAGACAGAGATTAACAGAAAATGGCAACTGACTTGCTTAGGGTCACTCTCTCTTGACTTGCTCAGAGTTATAATTTGGCCCTTTAATTAAAACAAGTTCGTATAGAGTCCCAACATTCTGTTTAACAGAAAACAAATACACTGTCTAATACACAGCAAAGAGATCAACTCAAAAATATGACAAGCATTTGTCAATGCCAAATGTTTTTCTTGCTGGCATTGGCATTGGTAGTGCAGGAGTTAGAGAGATGCATAATAGGAATGGCAGTGAAGTATGGAACTGATGCCAACCCCCACCCCACCTTGCAGAGACTGACAGGCATTGAGGTGTGCCTTTGGGTCGTCGGCCATAACGCTCATGCTATGTCACCTCACCCTACTCTGCAGACTCCGACAAGTGTTGTGTTGTGCCTTGGGGTCGTTGGGCCTTACGCTCACCCATTCTATACAGAAATACATTGAGATGGGTGCAGTATAGAAGAATGGGGTGAACTTTGGGGCCAAAGAGGCCAAGGTGCACCTTGATGCCTGTCACTGGATACAGGGTGGGGGTTGAATGGCATGAGCATTACAGCCGACAATACAAAGTCACACCCCGATGCCTGTCAGTCTCTACAGGGTGGGACATTATGGTTAGAAACCTTAATGCCCTGGGCGTTTGCTGGTATTTGCACTCCAAATTTTCAACATGGGCTTTTTGTGACCCCACCTCATGAAATCATTTGGAACCTCCACTCATGAACAGTGGTACTGTGATTTTGTTAATCTGTCTCAAATGTTGATTTCCCACAGCGACCGCACCAGTCCACGCCAGATGTGTAAAAACACATTTTGGGTAGGATATGAAAAATGACAGCTGTACCATTCATAAGGAGGTATGAAGAAATGGCAATGTTGAAAATCTGGAGTGAAAATATAAAAAATTCTCAAAGTTATGAGCGTGTGTGGAATCTGCACAATTCACGCTCATAACACAGTCATTTTGTGGAATTTTTTCCCCAAATTTTCAACATAGGCATTTTGGGACCCCCGCTGATGAACAGTGTCACTGTGATTTTCTTAATCTGACGTGAGCATTGATTTCCCATAGTGACCACGCAATTGTGCACCAGATGTGTGAAAACACATTTCAGGCGGGATGTGAAAAATGACAGCTATACTGTTCATAAGGAGGTACAGAAAAATGGCAATGTTGAAAATTCGGAGTGAAAATATTAAAAATTCTCAAAGTTATTAGCATGCATGGAAACTGCACAATGCATGCTTGTAACACTATCATTTTTTGGAAATTTTTCACCAAATTTGCAACATAGGCTTTTTGGGAGCCCACTTCATGAACAGTGACACTGTTGTTTCATTAATTGGTCCTGAAAGGTGATTCTGCACAGTGACCGCAAAATCACCTTTTGGGACCAAATAACGAAATGGCAGTGACTGAGTTCATGAGGTGGGGTCCCAAGAACCCCTTGTTGAAAATTTGGAGCCAAAAGTCAGAAAAATGGCTGAGATATCCACCTAAGTTGACCCCCCCATTGATACCATTATACAGCTTAATGTGTTTTTCTTCAGTTCACGGTCGGCTTTTGAAGAATTCAGATGTGTCCCGCTCCACCGAAAATTGTTGCGCCAGGCTCTGGAGGTAAATATGGGGTGAGGGGGCACAGGGAGGTGGGGTGCCCAGATGGTGGGTGCGGGTTGGTGGATGGGGTGCTCGGACTCAACAATGGACCGTTTTCTTATTTTCAGGAATGGACATCATGGGAAGGATTTCTTTATTTACAGGTGAAATCAAACAACTGTTGGGCACACTGGGGTGGGCTCCCAGTGTGGCACACAATGGGGGTGGAGTGGGGCCGGGGACAGGAACATGCCGATGTGGTCAGCCTCAGAGCACAGGAAGCACACTGGGGTGGGCTTCCAGTGTGCCACACAATCTTGAGTGGGACTAAAAACATGCCAACAGGGGGATTGGGCACCCCAATAGTCAGCTTTGTAAGGATTGTGAAAGGTGGATGGCGACAGATGCCATGTTTATTGAAATGTTTCAGCAGGCAAGGTGCGCCCTGCAATGACAAGGTGCTCCCTCATTGCAGCATCAAAATTCTTTCAGGTTGGTGGCATGTTTCTCAAGGGTTGTCATAGACAGCGTGCTCATTCATTTGTGCCACAGAGACCAGCCCAAAAAGGCAGTGGCGCCATTGGTCACAACACGGCCGAATCTCCACAATCTGCTACTCCAGCAAGCTGTGCGTGCAAGACAACATAAAAATAAAAAGTTGTATAACTTTTTAATCACAGTAAAGGCTTGTGAAAGTGATCATACCTTTCAAGAAGCAAAGAAATATACATCATTTAACCTACTGGATGGTTAGTTCATGATAAACTGTTAAATGTGTTATTATCACTAAAACACAAAGGGAAGGTTATCAAAACCCTGTTCCTGCACGTTCATTACTTCAGGACATATTCTTCTGGCTAACTAACCATTTTCACATAACCTCAGTGTTTCACCAATGTGAAAACAGCTAATGAGAAGCCACTAGGCACAATCTGAAGTCACTCTGTGAATCTGGCCCTGCTTTGCCTAAGCCGCTCAGATTACAAAGTTATATCATCATGCTGCATTTTAGTTATGGCATCCCATAAGTCAGTATCTGTAAACTGCTGTACCTTGGCAGAGCAGTGACATAGATTCTGCACCATTGTGGCAGAACATTCTTTGCATTCAAGAAAATGCATTGCCCAGTGGCATTTTAAATGTATTTATTCATAGCCAACATTGTTTATTTAACCAGCGAGAGTATTTTAAAGCATAAAAGGCTGTTGTGATGTTCTGTTATTACAGCATTGATTTTTACTTTAGTCTATTTGCTTAAGAAGTAACAGTGACTTCTGTCTTGTGTAACTGAAAATAGTTTTCAGTTAATTCCAGCACACACACACACACATGCGCATGTACACATGTGCACACACACACACACACACATAGCATGCAGTGGTTTTACGTTGTGTTTCAGAAATGTTCTGGTTTGGATTTAACAACTCAATACAACTCCCAGAATAGTACTTTCACAGAACATTTATTTGTGCTCTATATAGCCATAACTGAAGATTCTTCTATGATCTAATGGTATTTGTCCATGCCTGCTTGAGGAGCTGGGAAATTCAAGTTATGTTGCTGATGCTCCTTCAGTAGCAGCTGGATTTGCTGATCTGAATATATTTGCACGAGGGGCTGTTGACTAGGCAGAGCTCCCTCTCTTGGGGATGGAAACAATGGATTCCAATGGTCATTTGTGGACCCCAGAGACAGACAGCAGCAGCCTTCATACATCCAGAAGTTTGAGCTTTGCCAGCTGCAAGGAGTTGGCACAGAGTATGGCTCTTTTGTAATAAAAGAAATAGCAAATGGACAAATAAATTCATCGGTCCCTGATCCTTGTGTCTCCTTGACAGCAAAATGGTTATCTCATCAAGGATCCCAAACTGGCATGTTTAAGCAATATGTATGGCAACGATATATGAAATAAACACAACACTTCTGAACTTTTCACCCTTTGCCAAAGTTTTAAAATTCTACTCTGGCTGGGAGTATTTTACTGATTTTTTTTTCTTTTCAGCAGTGTTTACAGGAGTAGGGAGCAGTAATTCACAGTATAGGATATACATACCAGCAAATATTTAAACACACATGCACACACACATACACACGTATGCATCTCATCCTGTATAATGTTACATTTACTTGGATATAATGCTTTTTCGGGTTACATGCAACATGTGGCAATTATTCTTGTGTATTGGTTGAAAATGGGGATTTATAGACCATGTAAATGACATTGTGGTTCAGCAACAGTACAACAGCTGATGCTGATAACACAAAAAGGTAATTTCATGACTGAAATGATGAACTATCATTATTTAAGGTACTTAAATGTTTAAAGTGAAATGGTTCAGAACTAATACATATTGCCTACAACTTTCCCATTTTCCAACGTTCTTTATTCAGAGCCCTGTATTTGATAATGGCTGATGTCTAAAACAACTATTCTGGGTTTGTGATTATGACATAAAAAATAAAACACAACTCTTTCTAAAACTTAAGTCAAAAAAACACTGAAATTAGTATAAAGACCACAAAGATAAATCCAACAGTTTAAAATGAAAAAATCAAGTTATGCTAAATAAACATGATTATATTTGCATAAATAGAGACATTTTACTTACTTGTGTCAAAGGACATTAATGAGTGTGGTAATAATCATTAGCAGTAGGATCTGGATTAGAGTTCAAACATTTTAAATCGGGTAAAAAGTGTCAACAAAAGTTCTTACATGGTGATGATACATTGATTGATTTTATAATTTTGAATTTCTGAAGTTAAAAATTGACTGATGAGAATTGTTTTTTTATATGTTTTACATATTTAGTATGTATTTAGCCAGGACCAAAGAAAAAATGCATGAATCAGTCAGTCACCTCATTTATCATTGGGTCCTGAGAGTGCACGGGTTAAAGTAAGTTTGCATTGCAATAAAATAGTTAGTGTAGTATTTTTTTTAAAATACATTTTTAGACCCTGTTCAGCATGATGTAAATCTGGACTGTGACATGAGGTTTCCCACCATTCCAGTTTGACATTTTAACTTCATGAAAGACAGCAAAGGTATAGATATGGTGAGACAAGTCGGTCAAAGCTTAAACACTTTGTTAGAGGCTATGGAAGAACAGAACTGTGTAATATACTGTACATATGACTTGAACGTGAACTTTGCATCATGACCAAGATGAAGTGTTTATATTTAGAGCACAAATGCGAAATATGCATCTAATTAGTGAATAACTACAACCTTAAATATATTTTGCTATTGACTGGAGGAAATGTAATAATATATGAAGTTTATGTAAATTCCGGCCCATTTGGACCAGTGTGAAAAAAACACCTGAAAGTTGCTGCAACTCGTAATATGTGAGGTGAATTGTGTGTGTGAAGGAAAAATGTAAATGCGGGTGCTAATCGTCAGTGCTATTTTCAATAAGAAATGTTCTGGTTAAAATGCTATTAAAATGTTAAACAGTTGTATAGCGTCTTCTCTGCAATTATTGGGGGAAGGGTTCAGTTCTATATAGTCATTCAAACAAAAGCTTGTAAGGCTTCATACTAACAAAGTTGATGAAAGCAGAAGGTATATCCCATTTGGATCCCCCATTGAGTTAGATATTAAAGGTGACATGATAACATCCCTCTGTTCCTTTTTCTGACTCCCCTAAGGTCTTGTTTGGAGTATCTAGATGTATCCATGACAGTCCAATAACACCCTGGTTTAAAGTTACACCACTGCTCTTTTCTGTTGAAAGTTTAGCTTTATTTCCTCTGCAACCTGAAGAATTTCTCCAAGCTTGTACTGGTTCTCTGTGTTTATTACTTCACACAATACTTGGCGGCATCGACAAAAGATCCTTTATTTCGTTGTTCGGTATAAACTGTTCATTATTGGAAATCAGATCCCCCCATCCCACACACACACACACACACACACACACGGACACACACACATGCATGCTTCATTCTGCTATCCACTCCTTACACATTGTACTGGCGAAGGTGGGCACACTTAATGGAGAAACTGGCTTCTACTTTTCAGCCTATATCTCGAAGAAGAATTTGAAATGCATTTACAGTATCTTGAAACTACATTAATAAACTGCGTGGGTTTATTTCTTGATTCCTCTTGTGCTTGTTTTAACAGAGCACTAAGTACAGATGCAGCTTGTCACCTGTAAGTTATGACCAGGATGATATCAATGGTACCCTTTGTATGTACAAGTAAATGCAGCTTACTGTAAGTGCCTTTTCTTGTTACTGTTGCAATTTATATGCAAGACAGGTACTTCATTTCTGCAGTCACGAGAAAAGGTTACTCAAACCAGGCTAAAAGTGTTTTGGTGTCCACTATGGTGGGTAGCAGATCAAATCATTTTTGAATGCAGTTCTGAAGATAATGAGCACTTGTTGTATTAAACGGGACAAACAGCATTGGCATCTCCTGATCCCAGAATGCTTATCTTGCTTTCATTGATCATCCCCCCTTATGAGATAATGCAATCGCAAACATCAACAAGGAGCTGCAAGGAGAATCATTATGTGGTGACAGTCATAAATTATGGTGCAGAAATAAGCTGGTTTGCTTGACTATTATTACTGAAGTATAATAAATAGGTCTCCCTTTTTCCCATAGGGAAACTGTGGCATAATTTGCCATTATAATGGAGTGTTTATAAAGGCAAACACTCGCATGATTTCCCTTGCTGTGCGCATGCACAGGCAGCAGCTCAACCAGTCGAGACCGCTCACCGCTTCTGTCTCACTCAAAACATAACCACAAGAACTCAGCGGTAAGTTATTTTCTTTTCTTTTTGGCCCCATATACCCTGGAAACACACAAAGACCTGCAGAAAGGGAAAAAAAACAGGTTTAAAATATGGCAAATCTCAGCACCAGACTAAAACGAAACTGACCATAGGATACACTGGGAGCTCTTTATTTTATATAATTGCTGAGGCGAAAAAGGGAAACCCAGCAATTATATAAAATAAAATATGGGATAGTGTGTTTAAACTCAAAGTTTACACCCACTCTCCGGGTTAGATGCTAACATAAACCCCTCAAGCATCACTCTTGGGGTTTATGAACATCTAACTCCTCGGGTGTGTGTAAACTTCTGATTACACACACCACCCCATATATTATTATATATATTAAAAACTAACAGTTGGATATTAAAGTACTGATACATGAAAGTCATTTTGCTTTATAAACACATATGTGTAAATTATATATTCTGAGATATTAGTTGTTAAACATTTTTTTTCCTTTTAAAGAAGCATACTTGTTTTGTTTTCTGTAAGACACAAAGGTTATCAAAAAGAAAACTCACTGCAGGGAAATACAAAACAGTTATGTATTTAAACACAAAATGCATCTCCTAACATTAAGCCAGAAGCACACACATTATTTTAAGTATGCCAGTTAGTTACACCTCATTTTATAATTGGAAAGGCGGGCACAATGCTGACACAATTTCTGAGCGGTTGCATCATATCACAGCATAATTCACTGTTCGCTTAATGAGAACTTAATACTCTCCACAACTCATGTTTAGAAATAATGAAGTATTTTTTTTACCCAAAGTTACCTGCAGCAAGTCTTGTTAGGCTACACAAATAAAGTTACTGCTCCTGGAGATCCTTGAAATTAACATGATATGGGGACTTCCACTATAGAAAGAAAATACTGCAGTATACATTTTTGATTGGATATACAAGGCGATAAATTTTTGTAATCCTTACAAAGGTTTCTAGAAATGACCACAAATGAAAAAAAAAAAAAACAGAAACATGAAAAATGGAGATTAACAAACATCTTCATTCCAGAGCAGTTGGTGCCACCAGGAGAACTTTGAAAACATAATATTTGAAGTCAGTTTTGCTTAAATTTTACATCAGTTCAGCATTTCTTCTCCACATTCTTTATTGCTCAGATCAAATAACACAATGTCAGGATCGCTATTATTGTGAGTTCCTCCTGACAGTGAACATTTGTAGGCTCAGGAGTTCAAGTCGTGAGCAAGGAAACAGTGCAGCTAGTAAAGTGGTGGGGGAGGTGAAGACAAATGATTAGGAAGGAACAGTACTATGAAGATGGAGATATGTGGTTCAGTTGCACTGGTATCCGGTCATGTGTTTCCAGAGTTTCTTTTCTCTATTCTAGTCATAGCAGTACATCAGCATGGTGACATCACCATGCAGCTGCAAAAAGAGATGATTCTGGTATTCTAGGGAAGTGGCTATGGTAGTGAAGGAAAAAAGGGTGGCATTCAGGAGATATGAGGAAACATAGGGGGAGGCAACAAAAAGATGTACTATGTAAAACAGAGGTAAGCAGATAAGGGATTGTGGAGGGCAAAGGCACAGACAGAAGAAAGGATAGTCAAAGGGGTAGTAAATGGGGATAAGACTTTCTTTAGACACATACACTATGTGAGAAGAGGAAAGCAAGGGGAGTGATAGTGAGGATAAGGAGGGAAGCTGAGGGACACTGCACAGAAGGGAACCAAGAAAAAGCAGACACCCTGAACAGTTACTTCTGCTATGTTTTCACAGTGGAGGGAGGGGGATGGACCACCAGGGATCAGCAAGAACATAGGGAACATGGAAGTCAACACAAGTCCATCTTTAGAGGAAAGAGTCCAGAAAGGACTTGCAGCTCTGAAAGTGGACAAGGCTATGGGACCAGAAGGGATACACCCAAGGGTTCCAAAAGAACTCAAGGAGGCGCTTGCTGTCCCACTGATGGCCTTATTCAACAGCTCACTAGAATGGGGTGTGGTTTCTGAGCACTCACTCACTTACTCTAGTGATGGAAGAGTGACCAGCAGCGTACCACAGGGTTCAGTATTGGGATCAGTCATCTTCAATTTCTTCATAAGTGACATTGCAGATAAACTGGAAGGGAAAGTATGCCTTTTTGCAGATGATACCAAAATCTGTAATAGGCTGGACAATCAGGAAGGGATGGAAAGAATGCATAGAGATCTTGGGAAACTTAAGGAGTGGTCATATAAATGTGGCACTTGGGGTTCAATGCTAAAAAGAACAAAATCATGCACCTAGGGCATAGAATCCTAGGAAATGAGTATAGGATGAGGGGAGGTACTGTCAGTCATTAAGCAGGAAAGGGATCCTGGGGTTATATTTGATTATCTCAAAGTGACAGGGCAGTATGTCAAAGCAGTGGGCAGAGCCACTGTGATTATGGGCTGCACTGGGAGATGTGTCTCCAGCAGGAGGAGGGAGGTGGTGTTGCCACTATATTGCCCACTGGTGAGACCCCACCTGGAATATTGTGTACAGTTCTGGAAGCCATACTTTCAGAAAGGACATAGACAGGGTGGAGACAATCCAGAGGAGGGTAACTAAAATAGTGCAGGGGTTGCCCCAAAGCCCTACAAGGAGAGATAGAGGAATCTCAGTATGTACACCCTGGAAGATAGGAGAAGGGGGGCATAATCGATACCTACAAGTAACTCACTGGGGTGAACAGAGTAGAAGAGGGGAGTCTCTTTTGAATGAGAAACAGAACAAGGACCAGCAGGCATGCTATGAAGCTAAAAGATGTGGGGTTTCAGAGGGGTGCTATAAGGTATTGCTTCACTGAAAGAGTGGTAAACAGCAGGACTAGACTGCCAGAGGATGTGGTGGAGGTGAAAACAGTAGGGGTCTTCAAGCATGCATGGGATACACATGTGGGAATATAGCCAGGGAGGAGAGATGGTAACTGGAGACCTATTAGAGTTAGTGGAGACAGACTAGGCAGGGACCATCTGGGCAGACTGGGTGGGCCAATCAGTCCTTTTCTGCTGATAAATTCTATGTTTTCTATGTAGGAATTCAAAATACTGTATCTGTAAATATGTCTGTCAAGGGATTATCAGAAGCAACAATGGACAAAATGCTTATTTGGGTTCCTGCTTTCCTCAAACTTCTTGAGACTGCAAAAACTTTTCCTGGCTATGACAAGTAGTCTTAGAAATTGGTACAGCCATGATGAATGAACCTGCTATTAATATTTGATTCATGTACTGTATCTTAATGAACCAGCTCTAGTCACACACCATTACACCGATGTTCAGCTTGTGGGTTTTAAAGGGAGAGCGAATGGCTGGCCTTGGCCAGAGGAATGCTAACCTTATCTTTTCTTTCAACAATAAAATGTCACATTGTAACTGATGAGCGGGGGATATGAAATCATTTCATAAACTGAGGGCAGAGTGATATGCTGTTACTCAGAGCCTAAATGCAAAATACAGATCACACTGGTGTCACAATTAACAGAGAGGGTAACTAGATTTAACTAATGTATGAAACTTAAAAACAGATTTAATTAAATTCCCATTTCACATTTAATTGTGGGGTTTAGAATTAGACCTAAAGATTTTCAAAAGACTTTAAACTGGTTCTTAATTCACCAAGCTGGAAATGTGTTTATCTCCAGTGTTTTTAATTGGTACATTTCATCAGATACAAAACTTCTGTACTAGTTTTATATGTTTACATTTTGAACATGTTAATTAAGGAAGAATGCTTCAATGATATATCAGACAGGGGCACATTCATAAAGTTTTGATTCATATTTACCAAACTGAGGGGGATGATCATGTCACAATCCATAGCAACAGGAATGCTGTCATTAGAATATTGTTCAAATTGTGTCATTGAGCCCTCCAAAAATGTCTGCTACATTTAAAAATCCTAGAATGAACTTTTCAAATTTGAGGTATAGAGATATAGAAACATAAATCTGTCAGCAGATAAGGACTGCTCAGCTCACCCACCCTGCATTTTATTTCTGCCTCCTCTTTTTTAACTAAGCCCATATGACTGTCGCAACACTGCTTGATACTGTTCACTGATTTGGCCTGTACCACTGCCTCTGGCAGCTTTTTCCACTTGTCCACCAGTTTTTATTTATACTACGGTGTTTAGGGCAGTAGAAGGCCGAGGCCCATGAATGCTTTCCCCACTTCTCAGTGGTGGTAACCTGTGTTACCTTCCTGTAGGAATTTATCCAAATTCATTTTAAAGTTGGCCAAGTTAGGAGCGTTGACTAGGTCAGCAGGAAGCTGAGCCCATATCCTTATAGCTCGTGGTATGAATTCATGCTTACTGAGCTCCATTCTAGTTATGGTGTCTTTTAATTGACGTCTGTGCCCTCTCATGGTGATCCAGCCAGGAACATCATGGAACAAAACATTGCGGCACAAAACAAAGCTGGCAAAACATCGCAGCCTGCAATGTCGGCAAACAAATCCATCGCCAGACAGAACCTCGCAGGCAGGCGGCAAGCTATATGATGTAAAGACTCTCTGGGGTCCAGTGGGTCCCCATCCCACCCAGTGATTCTCAGCCCCGGCAACAGTAGGTACATCACACCCTGTTATGATCTCCAGTGCAACCCCCCCCCCATCACCGATCACTGATCGCTGGCACCATTTTCATTATATTCAGTATATTGCAATATATCCCTGGTGTATAGTAGACCCCCAACCATTGCAGGTAGTCACTGCCACCCTCCCCACCCCAACCCTGAGTGGGTGACCAACACAGCCCTCCCTCTCTGCCATGGCTGGCTGCCCTACTGAGCTGCAGTGAATGAGTGTGCGTGCATGTGTACGCACTCTTTCATTGCAGCTCAATCAGGCAGCCAGCCATGGCAGAGAGTGGAGGGTGTGCTGATCGCTTCTAGAAGTTGGGGTGGGGTGGGAGGAGGTGGTGTGGGACTACCTGCAAGGGGGGGGGCAACTAGACACCAGGGATATATCACAATATACTGAATACCGTGACAGTGGTGCTGATCATCGGTGATCAGTGATCAGCAACAGTGGGGGGGGGGGAGCATACTGGAGATCACATCAGGGTGTGATGCACCTACTGTTGCTGGGGCTGAGAATCATCAGGTGGGATGGGGGACCCACTGAACACCATGGAGTCTTTACATCATATAGCCTGCCACCTGCCTGCATGGTTCTGCCCTGCGATGGATTTGTTTGCCAACATTGCAGGCTGCAATATTTTACCAGCTTTGCTTTGCACTACAATGTTTTGTCCTGCGATATTTCTGACTCGATCCCTCTCTTGCCATATTTAATTTCCTAATATGCCAGGCCTAGTTCTCCCACTAATGTTGGGTTATCCAGTATTTTATACAATAATAGCATGTTCCTCCTTGTTCATCTTAGTGATAGTGGCCATAGGCTATGAAAAGATGCTTGAAAATGTATCTCTTGAATATCCCATGCAAGTTTAAGTGAGTTCCTTCTCATCCCTGTATTTGCACTCAAGGAGACTAGATCCTTGGTATTCACCCAGTTTATTCTGTTCAGGTACTTGAATGTCTCTATCATGTCACCTCTTTCCCTTCTCTTATTGAAGGGATACACATTCAAGTTCTGCAGCCTCTCTTGGTATGACTTAGAAGTTACATAGAAACATAGACGTTGACAGCAGAAAAGGACTGCCAGGCCCATCTAGTCTGCCCATTATTTCTACCTGATTGATAGTGCCACATGTTTCTATTTTGAGCATTGGCCTATTTTATTATTACTCATCTGTATTACTCCCTTGTGCCTATCCATTGATCTTTTGAAGCTTTGCACTATGCTTAATTCCACTGCCTCCTTGGATAGGTTGTTCAATGCATCTACCACCCTTTCTGTGAAAAAGAACTTCCTCACATTTACCCCTTAATCGGCCTCCCTCCAGTCTCGTGTCATGTCCTCTTGTCCTGATGTTTTTCCTTATACTGAAACATGTTGGACACCTTCACCTTATTTAGGCCTTTAAGTTATTTAAAGGTTTCTATCATATCACCCCTCTCCCTCCTCTGCTCCAGTGTGTACATATTGAGGTCCTTCAATCTGTCCTCATATGTCTTCTGTTGCAGCCCCTGCACCATTTTGGGCACCATTCTCTGGACTGTTTCTGTCTTGTCAATGTCCTTTTGCAGGTGTGGCCTCCAGAACTGGATGCCATACTCCAACTGTCTTGTAAAGAGGGATCACTACCTCCCCTCTTTCGGCTTGTGATCCCTCTACTGATACATCCCAACATTCCTCTAGCTCTCCCCACTGCCTTTGTGGTCTGCTTGGAGACTTTCAGGTCATCAGTGATGATGACGATGCCCAAGTCTTTTTCTTCTCTTGCAGTTGTTAGCAACTCCCCCCCCCCCATCCTATAGTTAGCTTCAGGGTTTCTCCTCTCCACATGCATGATTTTGCACTTTTTTGCCTTAAACCCTAATTGCCAGTCTTTGGACCATTTCTCTAGCTTTTCAGGTCTCGTCTCATTTTACTCACTCCATCTGGATCATCTACTCTGTTGCAGATCTTGGTGTCATCTGCATGATATCACTAATGAAGATGTTGAAGAGAATTGGCCCTAGGACCAATCCCTGTGGCACCCCACTTGTGACGTGGCTCTCTTCTGACTGGGTACCATTAACAACCACTCTCTGCTTTCTGTCTGTCAGCCAGTTCATCACTCAGTTGATCAACTTTTGCCCTAATCCAAGTCTACTTAGCTTGGCAGCCAGTCTTCTGTGTGGCACTGTATCGAAAAGATTTGCTGAAGTCAAGGAAGGCTATATCGACTGCACCTCTTGATCCACCTCCTGGGTTGCCCAGTCAAAGAAATTTATCAGATAGTCTGACAGGACCTTCCTTTTGTGAATCCATGTTGTCTTGGATCATGTGCCCCCATGGATTCCAGGTGCTCCACAATCCTTTCCTTTAGGAGTGTCTCCATGATTTTTCCAGTGACTGAGGTAAGACTAACTGGTCTGTAGTTACCTACTTCCTTCTTGCTGCCACTCTTGTGGAGTGGTATCACATGGGCCCTCCTCCTCCAGTCCCACAGGATCTCCCCTGTGTTTAATGATTCAGAAAACAGTTATGTCAAAGGCTGCATGAGTTCCTCCCTAAGCTCCTTTATTAACCTGGGATGCATGCTGTCCAGTCCCGTAGCCTTGTCCACCCTGAGCTAATTGAGCTCTTGTAGGACCCTTTCTCTTGTAAATGATCCTGTGTTCACCTCCCTTGCCCCTGTGTCTATGGTGTTGAGCTGAACACTGAGCAGAAGTATTTATTTAGGACAGATGCATTTTCTCCACCCAGTCCTCCTTTTCCCCCTTGAATTTAGCAATTTCCCCTCTAGACTTTCTCTTATCACTAATGTATCTGTGGAAGGTCTTGTCACCTTCCTTCACTGTTTGTGCTAATGTTTCCTCAGTTTTGGCTTTTGCCTGCCTCACAGCCTTCCCTGCTTCTGTCAGGGAATTCTGATATGCCTCTCCATCCTAGTCCTTTTGTGTTTCCTTGTATTTTCTGAAGGCCAACCTTTTGGCTTGGACTTTCTCAGCTACTGTTTCTGAGAACCAAAGTGGCTTCTTCCTTCTTTTGCTTTTTCTTTTTTCCCTCACTCACTGGCCTGTTACTTCAAGCATTGCATTTTTAATCTTTGCCCATTTTGCCTCCACTCCCCTTCCTGTATCTTTTTCTGCCAGGGCTATTTTAATTCTCTCACCCATCTTCCCAAAGTCTGCTACTCTAAAGTCTATGATTTTAGCATTAGATTTGGTTGAATGAGTACCTGTGACCAAGTTGAACCATACCATGTGATGATCACTGGATCCCAGCTGCCCTTTGACATGGAGATCTGTAATTCTTTCTCCATTTGTCAGTATGAGATCAAGGATAGTCCTGTCTCTGGTGGGGTTTTGCACTAGTTGTCTTAGGCCCTCTCCCTGGAAGGAATCCACTATGTTCTTGGTTCTTTCTGATGCCCCATTTGGTACTGTCCAATCTGCATCAGGCACGTTAAAATCTCTCATTAGCAGAACCTCCCCCTTTGTTGCCATAGTTTGTATTTTCTCTATCAAAACTCTGTCCTTTCCCTCCCCTGTTCACGGAGGTCTGTAGACCATTCCAGTTCTTATGGTTGTGCTGTTTCTTGTTTCCAAGGTGACCCACAGTCGCTCTGACCTTTCCTGTGTGTTCTAAATTTCAGTTGCTTTTATATTTTCCTTGACATAAAGGGCCACCCCCTCCTTTCTTACCCCCGGTCCTTTCTGAACATTACGTAGCCATGTACCCTAGTCTTTCATGTGTGGTTGCTGACGAACCATGTCTTGCTTATGGCCACTATGTCTAGTTCAGCCTCTGTTGCTGTTGCCTCCAGGTCAGGGAGCTTGTTTCCTGGACTGTGGGCATTTGTGTACATGATTTTCCACTGAGCAGATGGCAGTTTGCGAGTTAAGTGGGGAGGTCCGATATTCCCCATGTGCATTGTTTGTGGAGTTGGACCTTCCCCCACCTTGGTGGTGTAAACAATGCATACAAATGTTGAACTTCTGATTTATTGATAGCTGAGGTGGGAAAGGTGCCTCCTTCCCTGATGGATAAGATGGGTGTTGCAACCCTCTCCCCCTTTACTAGTTTAAATTCTCTGCAAAAACATCAAACTTCTGCCCTAATGCACTGACTCCCTCTTTGGTCAGATTCAGGCCATCCAATTTAAAGAAATTTCACTCCCAAAAATTCTTCCCGCCCCCTACAAATCTGTGCCCCATTTCCTGGCACCAGACTTTGAGCCAAGCGTTTAGCTCCTTTATTTCCTCTTCTCTGATCCTCTGCCCATCTGCCCCCCTCTCCCAGACAGGCAGAATCTCAGAGAAGGAGATGTTGGACGAAATGAATGACAGTCACTCACCCAGCCTGGTCAGGTTTCCTTGGTTTCAACAACTGACCTGCTGGCGAGATTGTTCATTCCTAGGTGCACTAGGATGTCAATGTTTTTCCCTGCTTTTTGAATGATTTTTGCAATGCGGTTTGTGTCTCTCCATGCAGAAATGCCTGGGAGGCCTCTGACCATTACCCCTGACTGGAGGTAGGGATCAGCTCCTCAAATCATGGAGTCTCCTATGATCAGTAGATTTTTGGCTTCCATTTTTGTTTTGGTACCTATTAAAGGCGCTTCTTATATTAGTTGCTGCTGTTCTTCAGTGTCCTCTGCCCCCTTGATTGGTTTGTGGGATATTGTGCCTTTTAACCCTTTGTTTGCTATAGGGGCTACAGGCAGATATCTGTTTGCAGTTGTTACTGGTTGTTGGGGGATGTTGTGCTTGCATGTTTCAACTAGTGAGGCATACGATTGCCTCTCCTATCCACTTGCAAATCCCCCAGACCAACTACCCTCTGTGACTGAGGTGCTTCAGTTGGATGCTTGGGTAAAGGCAGGTGGTTTATGTCATACCATTGCTCCTTAATATGTAACTGGAGGAGTGATATTTCTGTCCACGCTGCCCTGAGCTGAGCCCTTAGATCACTGATGGTCCAGCATATGGGGCAATGTCTATGTCCTGTATAATTGCGCTGTTGAAGACTGTTCCGCAGGGATGACAGTTAACAATATCCATAATATTTTTTTTTTTATTATTTGTTATTTGTGTTTTTTAAGTGTTTGAATATCCTTCTCCTATGGGGAGGTCTTGTGTATAACTATAAGGATTTCCCCTTACTGGTTTCCACAGGAAATGGTACTAATGGTGCTACCTATAAATGGAGTGTAGCATGGGGTGGTTGGGGATGGGGGTGGGTGGTTGGGCCCCTCCCCTGCCCAAACTGGAGGTTCTGCAGATGAAAGAGAAAAAACAGAATACAAATCAAAGAAATCTAATGGAGGTACATTCTAACCAAATCCCCTTTAAAAACAATCACACTCATAGCCTGTACTTTCTGTGAAATGCAACCCTTTTCACTGAGTTACCTTATCTTGTTATGATTGCTGTAGGTAGCTGTTTGTTCTATAGACCTGAGTCCTTGGCCACAGACCCCTCCCCAAATTCAGATGCCCTTCTCTGTAAAGGACTGATTCTGCTGTATGGAGGTAAAGTCCTGTCCCAAGACCTGGCTGTTTTGCATTCTGGAGGGAGACAAAATACTACATGCAAAAAAATAAAAGCAAATATTCTACCCAAGCCCTGGCTTCTTAACCACACACCCAGACAATGGTTTCCTCTGTTTGCGATCAGAGCTGATGTTGTCCTCCCTGCCCTTCACGAGCTCTCTGGTGTTTGCATCTCACTGTTATCTCAAGCTGCCTTAATGGTGCTCACTGTTCTTGTGGCGGCTGCCCATTACAGTTTTGCCTGCCACACCACCATAAGCATCCTCAGTTGTTGTAGCAGACCTAGCACTTGCATTGAAATATCAGCTACTGTGCTCCCAGAGGACTTGCCCCCTAGTTACTAGATTATCTTGTTTGCCCTGTGCAATAATGCTTCCTCTTTACCACAGTCTCTGCTCAGGTGTAGACTTCAGTTACTGGTACAGTACTCCAGATGTGGTCTCACCACTGATCTGTACAATGGGAGGATCACATCACATCCCCATTTCTGCTACTATTCCCCCTACCCATGCATGCCAAGATCCTTCTTGCCTTACCCACAGCACCCCTCATTTCTTCGGTCAGACTTAAGCCCTTATATATGCAGTAGCTTAATACTGTACATGCATAAGACACCAGGATAGCATGTGTGAATCCCAGCTAAGCCAGCCCAACATCAGTCATTTAACATATCAACCTGTAGAGGAAGGTGGATGACAAGCAGTGACATTATAATATTTCCTTTCTCCTGCTTTTAGTTTGAAAATAAGGGACCTGTCTAGATACTGTAGCTAACCAAATCATAAGAAGTCAGAAAAAGTGGTACAGATAGGTAGAATTCTTAAATGTATGTATTTAAAATTTTGTGACTGGGATAGGCACAATGGCCTCTATTTCAGAACATGGCTCAAGTAAGTTCAAAAGGAGTGTACCTGTGCTGTAGAGCCCTGCTCCTGTAATGCTGTGCAACTTTTGCCATATTTGTGTACCCAGGGGACACATCATAGGTGCCATCCCCCACCCATGTAGCTATGCGGGGGTGTGATTGGTCCAGTATGGTGATCGACTGCAGCCATTGAATCAGATGGCCCAGTCACCTTGTCAGTGGATCCCTGCTCCATGTGGTGTGGGAGAATTTTGAGATATGGCCAGTCCTCCAGGGAACAGCATATCCCTTAAGAGGTCTTGCAGAGATGGACTTTTCAGCCCATTGACTCAGATGTATTGCTGGCCTTCCTGACATGCTACGAGGGCCGGGGATAGCACGTTGGGTGTGTGGTGTAATGTTTGCAGCCCCATGGTACCAGTAGGAGAGGGTGCATAAGCATCTACTACAGGGTTCCAGCCATTGTAGCTGGAGCCGTGGCTGCAGACTCCTCATCTGTGGAAAATGTGTGATGTGCATGGCACATAGCCACTGCATGCCCAAATCCACCCTCCCCACCAGGCCGCATGTGTAGCCTGCAGCTGGTGTGTGTCAGAGGTGCTGAGAGGGCATGGAACCCCCTCCCATCATACATTCATGGAGTTTATGGACCACATACACTGAACAGCTTTTTCCCATAACTAAGACTACACACCATGTATCTAGGACACATAGGCTTCAGAAGGCTTCATGAATAGTGGCCAATGAGCCACAACACATTTCCATGCATGATCATGTGTGAGGGGAACACGAGGAGAAAGATATAAAAAATAAATAATGAGGGCAAGAATATCAGGCAATGAAATGCATATAATATGCAAAATTACATATTAAAGCTAAAACCATATTACTACAACTACTGTAGGCAGTATTATAGGTATTATAACTAGGTATCATGCTAGGGATTGTGGAGATATTGTAGTGAGTATCCACTACCAGATACATTAATATAACTTTCCAGTAGACCAGAACATGGACCAGAACTCAGGAATTGCCATATAAATTCTATTTATTTAAACCATGACGTGCATACTATGTCCAGACCCAAAAACAAAGGTACTGACACCCCATATGGATTTGTATCTCACTGATCCTTCCTTAGGGGTGCAGCTCCACTTATGTTCCAGTCACTAAATGGCAGCATTAATCTGCATAAATCCGATATCTATTTTACCTCTTTGAAAGTTCTAGAAGAGAGGAAGAAGGGGGTGAAGGGAAAATTCCCAATTCCACTAGACTTCCTCCTTAAGGAAACAGTTTATACCATTACCTCCTTAATTATTATAGCAAAAAAGCTGCTTATTTTAAATTTTAAGTTTTAAAGACAGGAACCTCGATGGAGACATGCATATACTGTATACATCAGCTTCAAAACATGAAACAATAGATTGAAGGACAAAGCTGAAAATTTAACTATACACTTCATTTCTGAAACTGTGTTTTAATTCAAATGAAAAGAAAGGGTTTCAAATACATATTTTCCTGCATATAAAATATTAATCATCATTCACAATAAATACATTGGGTTTGATTCTCAAAGGGCAGTGCAAGCTGCATCAACAGCAGCTTGTGCTGATTGCCGGTGCACCAGGGATCCTGTACCTGATTCTCTATCTGGTAGGGTCCTGGTGGCAAAATCCAGCAGCTTGTGGCAACAGTAGCCATGCACCAAACAGATGGCACACCTTGAAGGTTTGCTGCAAGCTGCAGGGTGGCCATGCGGCACTCTAGATGGTGAGCAATGCTATAGGGGACTGCATAACAACCAGATGAGTATGTGAAGATTTATGATGTAACAGCACAACTATATTAAAGGAATAATGCACAACAGGGTGTGTGTTGTGCTGGGATAACATCAAGCCTGGGGTGATTAGGCATGAGGCCGCAGGCCGAGTGCGACTAATCACCCCAGAAGTGAATTTATCCCAGCACGACACACAACCTGGAGTGCGTTATTCCTATTATACAATGGTTCATTCATAAAAGAAAGGAAAAAGACACTGAAAAACTGCATTTAAATTAGATTTTTGCATATGTTTTAATGGGTAAGGTTACATTATTAAAAAAAAGTGCTGATTTCTTGTTTCAGCCACTGGGTGGAGCTGCTGCACTTTTATGTGGCTCTGTACTCCACACAGGAACATTTTGTCAGTGCTGCTGCTCTTTCTTGATGTACCCTATTCCCTTGTTGTATGTGTTCTGTTTTTAGGTGAGGGTTTCCAGTGGTTTTATTTTGTTTTTCTGCATCTTTCCATTTTTCTTGATCAGTGGATCAGTGTTCATAGTACTGCTGCTGCTGGTATGAATAGGACATTGCTGTCGTTACCTTCCCACCCCCACTGTTTCGATCACTTGCGTAATGCAATGAAGATGAGAGGAACAGATGTAGGGTGGAGGTAGGGAGAATATTTGTTATTCGTTCACTGTGGGGTTTAAAATAAAAACTAGAAACAAAGTGACTTAGCAAGGCAAAAGAGAGAGTCGTGGTGGTGGATATTTGAAGAGATGGTCGCCGCCGCTCACTCAAGATGAAGCCGCGATGGAGTGGCACTTTTGTCAATTTAGTAACATTTAGGTGATTAAATTAACAGACATACTGGGGAGAAAATTATATTTATGTGTATTGGGGGCTACATATTCATGGAAATGCGGTTGTTGTGTAAGAGCTTAGTGCGGCACTTTGAATTGGGAAACGCCGTATTAAACAGCTCCTGGGAAATGTAGAACAGCTGGATTCAGGGATTTGCTTTATGTGTAGCTGCTTTTTTTTTTAAACAAAATTGGGATTCACTTCTGAACTTGTTGGGGCTACGTGTGGACTGAAAAATTAGTAATGGAGCAACTGAATGTCTGTTTCAGAGGGATGACTGCTGCTTCTAGCAGTACACAGGGCAGTGCAAGTACTGGCCAGTGGGCAGTGATTCTTTTTGCTTGTTTATGTGATGTGGTCATAACTGTGCTGGGACTACAGCCGTGATGTTATGCCAGGATAACATCATAGGTACAGTCCCAGACTGGCCAGTCAGAGCCCTGGATTCTTTCTTGCCATTGTATAATTAAGCAATAAAGCACGACAGGGTGTGGTATATCGTGGGACATCACGCCCTCGGGTGGTTAAAGCACGAGGCCGCAGGCCGAGTGCGCGTCCAACCATCCGAGAAGTGACGATATCCCACGATATACTACACCCTGGAGTGACTTATTGCTATTATGAACTGGCTTAAAGTTTCAGTTCATTTATTTAAAAAAAAAAAATGTGTTTAAATACTTTTTTTTATTGTATTTGTGATGTGGAAGTATACCTTTTAATTAAAAAGTGCACAGTTTCTACTTTGTCCAGCAGATGGTGCTGCTGCTACATGGTGACTGAGGTCTGTTAGTGTGTGAAGCTGCTAATCTGCCAGGGTATTTTCAGTCTCTGTGTGTCGTCCATGGTCCCCGGTTTGCCAATAAATGCGGTAGTGAGCGATGGACTCAGGCATGGTGAGCTTTAGTAAATGAAATAAAAATTAAGTTGGTGATCGATAAATGAGGATTCGGAAGTAACGGAAGCGAGGATGAATTTAGTCAGTGTAGAAGCGCTGCCACTGCCATTTTGAAATGAGCGCGTGCTTCAGGAGGTGAGAAACATGTTCGCTGGGCACGGTTAGTTTTAAAATAGCTGGATATTGTTTTTGAGGCTTTCGTGAATGACTTAATGTGGTCCTGAGTAAACGGATGTTCAGCATTTCTACGGTTTGAAAAAATCTACAGGCGAGCGATGTGGCAAGCATTTAGGGTCGGAGGAGTTTGTTAATGTGGCTTAGTAAGGAGGCTGGTGGCACCGGAGCTTTTTTAAAGCCGTGATGATGTAGCCCGACATCATCACAGCTTTAAAGAGCTGTAGGCCAATCAGATTGCTCCATTTACGATTGCTGGTTCATAATACAGTATAACTAATCGTCATGACGACAACATGCCAGTATTTACAGATGCTTCGGACATTGCTTAAATGTACCTAACATACGGTGCCAAAATACCCATAAATACTGTCAGTTTGTCTTCCTGATGATTAGTTATAATATATTTGTGCTGTTACAGCATATATAATCACGTCAGTGTTTGGCTTATGTGCATTAACAACCCCTAGTAGTTAGAACTGGAGCACCCATGGGAGACCCATAGACCATTAGAGCAGCCCTGGCTGGTCTAAGGGGTGTTTGTTTCTGTCAGCACCATACATTTTATAGATGCCAGAAAAGGGGATGTTGCAGCATTAAACTGGTGCATGTCTCCTTGCATCATGCTGTAGCCCATTTTGTGATGCAAGGAAAATGCAAGCCCCCTTTTGTGCACACAGCCTGCGTTTGATGCAGGCTTTATTTCAGAATTGCTTTTGGTGCACTTTTTGGCACAAGCCACACCATGCATCATTCCTCATGACACAAGCCCCTTGTGTCTTTGGGGAAGCTTTGAGAATTGGGCCCCTTATGTTTTTCATAAATGTCATTGGGATAAGGTGAATAGAAGAGAGAAAAAAATCTGACTATACAAAACAGACTCTGATAATAATCTGTTTTTATCCTCTGAATATGGGTTATTTATTTATTTTTTTACATTGAGAGGAGAGCTACAGTAAGAAATATTTTTCTGTTTTCAGCTTCATTCCGCAGTGGTGGTGGAGGAGGGGGTTACAGGAAGTACTGATTCACATTGAATCAGGCTAAACTGTCATAAAAGGGATTTGTTTTCCACCCCTTACTACTGCTTTAAACCCGTTTGTGTTCCCAAAAACCCCATCTACAGTATGTGATGCTACGACCCATTTTTTTTTATCTTACCTAGCAATCAGTCATTGTTTTGCAATATGGCGGCCATGCTGGGCTAGCCATCAACAGCTCTGCAGCATCAGGGATTTAAATTATTTTATTTTATGTTCTTTGTCTTATTTTATTTCTTGTTTGTTTTCTTTGTTAATAATTGAGCTCTTAGAGGTAGTGAGTTAGGGCTGAAGCAACGAGTTTGTAGTGGTAGGAGTGTTTTTTTCATTTTTTTCTTTTCATTTGTCATATATTTTTTAGCCACATTGTTTTCTGTGCCCTGAACGGCTTGCATTTGCCATCAGGTCCAAGCTACTTTTTTGTTTTCTTATTGAAAGAAAACCTCTCTATTATCACTGAGGATCTGATTCTGGGCCAGGTTTGGAGTTTGGAGAAAAACTGAAATCGACCTACCAGCTGGAGTGGAGTTCCTGTTTGGGAGCCTGGGAGATCTGGTGTAATCGTGGTTGTTGCCACTGGAGTGCAGGAGTGGAGTGGGAGCCCTGTCATGGCTGGTGTTGTGGATCTCCGGAGTTGAGCTGCAGGAGTGCTCTCGGCATCTCAACAGGTTGTTGCCCTGGACTCTGGTTTGGACTGCTGTCACGGTGTTTGTAGTGGCCATGTCTTTCCAGGGATTGGGAGACTGTGGGCTTCAGTGTTTTGGCCCTGTGCTTGCTGAGTGGGCCCTGTCTGAACCTGGGGTGGAATCTGCTGGGGTTGTCGATCACATGGGAGGCTGGGTCCAGTGTTGTTGGAGTACGCACGTTGTGGTGCCTGGCTCTCCTTGGTTTTCCAGGGGATGGACTGTTGAGCCTGTCCCGTGCTGAGACCTAGTTGCAGCCTTTTCTCCTGGTGGTGCCTCCTTGGGGGAATGGTTGTGCAGCGCGAGGTAATGGGAGTCCTGTTTTCCTGAAGCCAGAGGATTCCCCAAGAACACCCAAAAAGTAACCTGTTTGACTGAAGCAGGTGGATTTTCCGAGAATCCTACAGGGACTGCACCAGATAGATGGCCTGACTTTCTTTGTTTTATTCCTTGAAACTGGTGGGCAGTAAGAGTGCCCTTTCTTGATTTGGACATCTCATAATAACTCTGTTTACTGTATCCTGACCTAGGTGGGAAATAGGTTGGGGAGTCAGTATTCTTTTCCTCTGGTGAGATGAGAGCTCCCAGAGATTACAATCAATTCTTCTTAGAGGAACTGTGGCTACTCTTTATTCTGTAATTTAATTTTATTTCATATCATCAGTTGTTCTGTTTAGTTTTAATTTGTATACATCTTTTGATATTTTTTGGCACAATTTTTGAAGTTTGAGTGTTTGTGGGTGTGTGGTGTGGAAGTCTGAGAGGTTGATTGAGTAGTTGTGTGTGTGGATGGTGAGTGTTTGAGAGTGGTGCGGATTATATTTGTAATTTTTGAGATTGTTTATCTTGTGTGTCTCCAGAGTGTGGTAGAGATGTGCTGGGAAGGTGTAGTGATGGTCAGTCATTTTTCCCCCTTCAGACTTAGGGACTTCATTCCTTTTTCTTGCCTCCCATTATTCCCAGAGGTTTATAGATGGTGCCAGGCTCTGTGGATTGTTAGGAGGAGGAGGAGGATGGGGGGCTGGACCTGGAGGGGGAATGGAAAGGAGTGGGCGGATTGGGATAGTTGGGACAAGGAAACACCCTGGGGTGACATGGGTCCAGGAAAGGGGTTTCCCCTGTCTGGTTCCCATGCCCAAAGGCTCTGCTTGTAGCAGGCAGGTAACACGGTCTTCCTTGGTTACTCATCCTACTCGGGTAGTGTTATGTAATGCCAGGTCCATTAAGAACAAAATCGCTATAATAGCAGATTTTGTTGGATCATGGGACCTAGCTTGCATCACCGAGACCTGGCTGGATGAGAATGCTGGTCCAATTTTGGCATCAGCAATTCCAGCCAGGTACTCAGTTATACACCACCCAAGGATGGATCATAGGGGGCAGGGGAGTTGCCAACTGTTTTAGATCAGAACTGAACCTGGTGACAGGACCTGTGGGGACCACCAACTCCTTTGAATGTATCATGGGCGAGGGTGTGGGGTGCAGGATTCTTCTCATCTACCATCCACCAGGAGATGGGAATGCTTTCCTGAGGGAAGTCATGGACTTCATTGTCGACCTGACATTGGGATTCTCCTGGATGGCTGATCCTGGGGAATTTCAATGCCTGGGTTGATGATGAACTCTCACAGTTTGGTTAAGACATCCTCCAGCTAATGAATTTGCTGGGCATCACACAGGTTATTTGCTCCTCGACCCATATTGATGGTCATTCATTGTGTCTCTCCTGGGGATGGAGATATCTGACTTGGTGGTGGAACCAGTCGGGTAGTCTGACCATCATACAATTGGGTTCAGTTCATGGCCCCTCCAGTAGGCCTGCCCCTACAGAGATGGTCTGGTACCGCCCATTGAAGGGTGTTTCCCTGGATGGCCTGATGGCAGTGCTGGACCTATTGGGTTTACTGAGTGAATGCATGGATCCTGGGGACCTGGTACTTGCCTATATTAAGGTGGTGGTAGTGGCCCTGGATACAATTGCTCCTGTTTGTGTTCATCCCCTCACTCTTTACCCTAGGTCTCCCTGGTTTGATGAGACCTTGAGGGAGTTGAGGAGAGTGGGACAAAGGCTAGAGAGGTATTGGGAGGATGTCGGGCCTGGAGTGTGAAACACTTAGATTGATGGACCATTATGGGGTCTATCAATCAGCAATTACCTGTAAGAAGGCAGAATTCCTGTCCAGAAAAACTGCTGCCATGCAGAATTGTCCAGCCCAGCTCTTCCGGACTGTGGACAGATTGTGCAATCCAATCTATCTCCAGTCTGTAAGTGCCTTTTCACAAGAGCGGTGTGAGGAGTTTGCGCGATTCTTCGCAGATAAGGTTGCCACAATCAGGTCCAGTGTCCACTCAACCCTTTCTAATGGGAGTTGTGGTGGTTGGCAGTAGATGCCAGATGCCCAGTTTGTGTGGTGTTACTTCAGCCTGTCCACAATGAATGATATTGTG
Organism: Neoceratodus forsteri; assembly: GCA_016271365.2. NCBI lineage: Eukaryota > Metazoa > Chordata > Ceratodontiformes > Ceratodontidae > Neoceratodus > Neoceratodus forsteri. The sequence continues at coordinate 844,881,723 of CM028135.1, read as the reverse complement.
ATGGTTGTCCAGTCATTGCTACTGACCAACTGTAGTTTGGACCTGGGCCCTACACTCCTCTTAGTAGGCTGTGTGGAAAAAATCAGCCAGGTCCTTGCCAAGATAGTCTGGATGTCTTTGGAGAGGGGGATCTTTCCGGATACCCTGAAGGAGGCTGTGGTTTGGCCCCTCTTTAATAAACCCTCCTTGGACCCGGACTGTCCAGCAAACTACAGGTCTGTCTCTAACCTACCCTTTGTGGGTAAGGTTATTGAGAAGGTGATTGCATCACAGCTGGATGATCATTTCACCGGCCACAATGTCTGTGATTCTCTCCAGTCCAGATTCAGGAAGAGACATAGTAAAAAGACAGCCCTTGTCTGGGTACTAAATGACCTCCTAATTGCATGAGATCGAAAGACCTGTATCACTGAGATCCAGGATTGGATGAGCGTGAGCTGGCTGAGGTTAAACCCAGAAAAAACTGAGGTGTTGGTTGTGGACCCAGGTCACCGGGAGGTGGGTTTGTTGGCAGGATTACCTTCGGGACTATGGCTTGGAGGTGTTCAGCTAACTACCTTAGACCGGGTGTGGAACCTGGGCATTATTTCTGATGACTGCCTGACCTTTAAATCTCATGTGTCGGCAGTTGTCAAAACCTCTTTTTACCATCTGAGGAATATCACCCGGGTGAAGCACCTGGTTCCTTCCGATGATCTTCCAACTTTGGTCCACACCTTCATTACCTCCCACCTTGAATACTGCAATGCCCTTTACCTAGAGCTACCGGGGGTTGATATCCGCAGCTTGCAGCTAGTGCAGAATGTGGCTGCCAGGCTGTTGACTGGTATCTCTAGGACCAGTCATATAATGCCTATGATCCACGGACTGCGCTGGCTGCCAGTACAGTGGTGGATCACCTTCAAGGACAGTTTGGTGACCTATAAGGCCCTACATGACCAGGGACATAGTTACCTGCAGGATCTCCTTCACCCCTACTGTTCCCCCCCGCTCTCTCCGATCCACCGACGAGGGATTGCTAGAGATTCCCAGGGTCCGTCAAAAGACATCTGGGGCTAGGTCATTTAGCTTTATGGCCCTGACCCTGAGGAATTCTTTACCTCATTGGGTGTGAGATTGCTTGATTGTCCAAAGTTCTTATTTAGCTTAGCCTATCCTGATTTTTAATGCGCTGTTGTATTTATTGGTTTTTAATTTGTTTCATTTGTTATTTGTTAATGTATTTTATTTACTTATTGTGTTGTACAAGCTCCTTGGTTGTTAGAAAGGCACTTTTTATAAATAAAGTTTGCTTTGCTCCTTTGCATCGGTCCCAGGGAGGGGATAGAACTACTCCAGGGGCCATGGTAACATGATGCCCTCCCCACCCCCAAGCACACCCACACACACATTTTGAAGTTCTGGCACCTCTCAGAACCACTAGAATTTTTAACAAAAAGTATGGAACCCAAAAAACAAGACTATGACATCCCTAACACCATTGTTCCAATTTCATATCCTGTATTTTTATAGCTACCATCCACAGCCTTGAAATGAACTGTATTTTATTTTATTTGGTTCACTGCATCACCATTGCACTCCACCTTCAACCTGAAATCATTTCAAACACACCTACTGAGTTCATGGTTTCACATGGTTTACTCCCAACACTTCCTTTCAAAGTGTGTTTGAAATAATTGCAGGCTGAAGGTGGAGCATAACGGTGATGCAGTGAACCAAATGAAAGAAAATAAAAGAAAATGAGAATGAAATAGCTTCAAAAGGTTAGCAAAACATTAACTTTAAGTGAGATTGGTATTTGGAATCTGTTGGAAAAGAAGGGAGCTTAATAATATGTTTTCTAATTACTTTTCAGTTTAGCAGTGGTGGGAGTCAAAGCAGTCACTTTAACATAGTTAAAGCCACAGAAGGAATTCTTGAAATAAGGTGATGGCATATATTATTTTGGGGACTTAAATAGACGATTCTTTGTTGTGTATATATATTTATTAAAGGTATATTTTTAGTATTTTGCATTATAATGGTAGAATGAAGTTCTGAAAAAAATTTCTTTATATGTTTTTTACTGTATAAACCAGTTCCTGATGAAGGGTAATTTGCCCAAAACATAGAAACAAATACTGGATGCAGTATATTAAAAAAAGTTGAAAGTTAAAGCTTGAATTGTTTGTTGATTTTCTTAGGGTGAGTGTGATGGACTTCCAGTATATTTTTTGTTGTTAAAGCTCAAGTTCACTGATAGGACTAGCTGTGTATCCTGACTTGTTGAATCAAAGAAAATTGAAAAATAATGGATCCACCTATCTTCTGTTATATAAGTATCTATTTCTGCTTTATAGGAGTTATTTCCCTTTGCAACTAAAGTCCAAAAACTTTTATTATCATTTTTTTGTACTGCTTTTAACATATCTCCCCAAAGTTTATTATAGTATTCTATTTTTTTATTCTTTATAATAAATTTATACTTTTTTTTCTCCTTAAGTTTTTTTCAGATTTTGATTGTTACGGGATGATCTATAAAATTTAAGTAGGCCCCTTATTTGTACTTTCATTTGTTTACACTCTTTATCAAATCAATTATATTCTCTATGCTGTTTTGTGTGACATTCCAAGGCAGTCCTAATATCTGAAAATAAAGCATTTAGATGTAGGGATAGCATCTCCAGTTTACTACCTTGCAAGGTTCTATACTCCAGCTGAAGAAAGGATTCCTGAAGTATTTTATCAATTTTAATCTGTGATTTTTCTTGTCATATAATTATTTTATTCATTCTAATTTCTGACATCAACATAGGAGGCACAGCTACGTACTCAGTTATACTGCTTATATTATTTAGTTTTAAAACTAGTGGAAAGTGATCACTTTCAAATCTTGTACATATATTTAATGTTTTCCAATAATTTGATAATCCAAACCAAAGTTTATAATCAACTACTGATGCACCCCGAGTTGATACATAAGTAAAATGTCCTTCAGGATCCCCATCCAATCTACCATTCAAAGGATATAACAAAAAATCCAACATGTAATCTGTTAGCTTACTACCATTATTATTTAATTTTTCATCCTAAGTGTTTCTTTTTAACAGACCACCATTTAAGGGAGAGATGATCAAGTTGTTAGCCAGACCATCAAAAGTGTCAATATGTGCATTAAAGTCACCAAGGACTCATAATTCAGCCTTCGGGTGCTCATGTATCAGTCTTATTCTATCATATGCAAGATTTTGCTATATGTCCTCTGAGTAATAGTCTGAATGTTCTGGGGGCATATAGCAGTTAAAGATTAATAATAACTTTTCCCCAATAACCAACTCAAGTACAATGTAGTTGAAATGTTGACATTTTATTGTGACCCTATTAAAGGATCCTATTTTAACAAAAACTGCCATGCCCCCAGAGGGTCTTTCAAATATTTTTAGTTTTGTACCCTGTACAGAATAACATTGACAACCATTTAACACAACTTGATCATTTTCATTGTGCCAAGTTTCTTGTAAACAAATCAAATCATGCCGTTCAAGAAATTTCTTACAGTCCAGATCGCTAATGGTTGAAGTCCATCCAGCTATATTCCAGGTGATCAGAGAGATACCTTTTACAGAATCATCATTCTCAGACACTATGCTTTTTAATCTTTCCTGGAGATAATTTTCATCATATCCAACTATAGCAAGGAATCCATTGTATGTTGGAACTGTTGACCTAACATTTAATTCAATATCACCCCTTCCTTTTGAAACAACTAATAATTCATCATCTTCCATTAAGTTAAGACCCAAACCATCCAATTTAAGAGAATGGTTCATAATCATTTGTGCCAAATGATTAGAAGATACCTAAATGTTGACCTGGCTGTCCATATGTGGTCTCATTGCAGTTGTATACCCATATTCATCAATTGAGGTCCCCATAAAATTTACAAAAAGATCCCTTAACGCCCTAGTCAATGTATCAGAATTTTCATTCTGAAGGTGGGACATACCAAATAGAAACAATGTTTTACCTTCTTTAATCTTAACTGATTCTTTATTAAAAATAATAATCTATTTGGAAATGTAAGTATTAAATCAGGCAGTATTAGAGTATTAGAGGCAGTATAGCACAGTGGTCTAAGGCTCTGAGCTACAAATCTGGTGACATCCAGCAGACCAGACCTGGGTTTGAATCCCACAGCTTTCACTTGCATACTGTGTGACCCTGAGCAAGTCACTTAACCTCCTTGTGCTCCCAGGTCGCTCCTGTAAAAAAGCTTTCAGCTTAGTGTGCTATACCTGGTTAAACAACTAAATAAAAAAAAAATCAGAGTACTGTAGTAAGCCTCTATTTATCCCTTTGTAATTAGCATCTCTCTGGGTCAGAAACATTATCTCTATAAGGGCAGCTCCCATCAAGGGGGGTACTTTTAACATCTACTATGTCTTCCCCCATCAATTCAATATCAAAATTATTACTACGATACTGCAAAATATTATATTCATTGGTCAGTGGGTCAAAGGATCCCCATTTAAGTGGTCCATAAAACCTAATTGGGGGTAAATATTTGTTCGTTCTTCTTGTGTCCTACCTATTGTCTTTGAAGTAAAAAGAGAAGCACTGTTTTTTTTATTGGGTACCTTACTTGTATTTTCCAATGGGGTATCCCTTATATCCCTTACTTTGATGTTTCCCCCTTGTTCAGTAATAGGAGGACAATCTAATTGGGAAGTCAATTTTGTGACTTCTTTCCTCAGTAGATCCAGTGCTGCAAAAATATCTGATTGCTTGTGATCTTGTTCTATTTTTCTAGCAGTTTTAAACTTTTTTGGTAACAGTTGCTCTTTATGCTGCAAGTCATGAATATTAACTGAGTACTTTTTGACCCTGTGGACATTCACTAAGTATCCTAGTTTAGTTTTTTGTTTAGGCTTCTTACTCATTTGTTTTTTATTATTATTTTTTTATTTTTCCCCTTGTTTTGTTTTTGTGAATGCTTTATCCCCACTTCTTTTTTTAATTCCAGGTTATCTGATGGTGCAGAAAATTCAACTGCACTAAAATCTGGTCTATTTTCCAAATCGTGCCTCTATCAGTATCAAGCTCAGGCATCATGTTTTAGATGTGTAAGCAAACTATCTATTTTAGATCTATTTATAGCTATTTCTGCCCTCAAAGCTTCCATTATATTTTTATTAATCACCATTTGTTCCATGATTATTAAATGTGCACTGTGTGGATTTTTTAATAACTCAATCAAGTCACTATTTAAACAAGTGGGTTTAAAGGTTCCTTGTACTCCATGGTACTGATGCTGAGTTGATCTGTTACTATCATTAGGGTAACATCTAACACCCCCAGCACTTTCTAAATGTTTTAGACCCTCTATGGCAGGGGTTCTCAAATGGTGAGGCCAGCCTCGCTGGGGAGGCCCCAACCTGTTCCAGGGGAGGCTCAAGCAAGTCTGAAAAAGTACTGTATTTAAATTTTGGGTTTTATATATTTTGTGTGAAGAGATGAGGATAATAACAGTAGGTGAATTTTATGTATTTATTTACTAATAGGTGACAAGGGAAGGTGAATGAGCTTAGGCTCATTTCAGGTGTACCCAGGGAAAGGTAGGGAGTGAATACATTTAAAAAGGTAACTGCAAAACAATCAAGAAATATACAATGATTAATAGTGCAAATAAATATGAACAATAAACTAATAATGAGTGGTGGTAATTGATCAATTTGTAAACTGATGGCAGAACAGCTCAAATACAAGGGTTGAGCATAGAAGTGCCAAGAGCAATAGCAAGAAGGAGCAAAGTAATCCCTGAGAAGTTGCTTAGGAGCAGAGAAGAGGCAAAGTATGTAGGAAGATTATTTCATATAGAGAGGAAACAGAAAAAGTAGTCTGACCCATGAAGGTACTGCAACGAGGGGTAAAAATGGTTCAATAATGAAAATAGCAGAGCAAGTAGGCTGGCCGGGGGGGGCGGGGTTACAATAAACTGAATAATAATATTTGTTTATTGTATTTATTTGTTATTCAGATAACACCTTTGAGCACAAGTCAGTATAAGACAAAGAACTGAACGTGAGCCTAGTACTCAAAGAGGGTTCAATGTATTCATAGTGTACCGTGCAAAGTACAGTGTGTTATTTTTCTTTGGGGAGGCCCAAGATTATTTCAATTTTTTGGGGAGGCTCAAAATCTTTTCCATGGATTTTGGGAGGCTCACTGTGACAAAGTCTGAGAGCTATTGCTCTATGGTATGGTGTAGGTCTATTATCACCCAATTTAGTGTTTACATTGGAAGGAGTGAATCCTTCTCATTCATCTCTCTCTATAGAATGATGTTTATCTTGTTCTGAACTATTATCCCAAAGTTTGGGGGAGTGTTCATCAATCAAACTTTCTAGTCTAGTTTTGTCCTGAATAAAAGAATTATTAACTGGCGTATCCTTGGATTGATAAGCTTTAGAAGACATATTAGTTAAGCATCTTTCAGTCTGTAAATTCCTCCCCCCCTTGAAACCCCATAGCTCAATGCATCTTCTTGGGTAATATCACTACTACTTGTAGAAATATACTGAGTCAATTTTACCTTAAAACTAAGCTGTTCCATGCTATGATCACAACTCTTCACTAAAGATGCATCAGGTTGAAACAATTTTGGAGTGGAAGTTTTGTTCGCTGGAGGGAACTAATGCTCAGTTATTTTAGACTGTCTAGTTTTTGTCTGTTTTTTTGAATTATCGACTGCTCTTGTAATGGTGAAGTATCTCCATTTTGTTGTCTGTGTAAATGTGCATTCACCATTATGCTACAAAAAAAGAAGCATTTAAATTAAATTAAATCAAGTTGAATCTAAATCAGATCTTGTCAGTCCTTATGGGCCCCTTTTACATGGTAAGAACAATCTATACAGGCCCAGATATTCAAAAGAGTTGAGCCATGTGCAATAGGGTTGCGCCTGCGCAAGTCCAAAAATGCGCCATTCTGTGATATTCAGCAGGAGGCAGTTGCGCCCTCCAAATCATGCTGAGCAACAGCGCAATGATAATGAATGCATGCACAACTGAAGGGGGAGGAACCATGCATAAATGGCGCAGTGCGATATTCAACAACATGCACCATACGCAAAAGGGGAGCCAGCGGAAGTTGCGCCATAACGGAAATGAGCCAAAATAAAAGGGAACAAGGGAGAGGCGCAAGAAGCTACAGGGAAGCCACATGAGGTCAAAGTCTAGCAGGAAAAACTGGGTAGCAGGGACACACAGGAAAGGCCAGGAAAGGGCACCTGGAATCAACAGGCACAGGGGAAGGTGTGGGTAGCCACAGTGCAGAAGGGGGAAGTACACCACACAGCAGTGAGGCCAGCACAGGCAGGTGTTCCCGGTGCAGGGGAAGTAGCAGCCAGGACAGAGGGGGGATACAGAAACAGCTGCTGGGGGGGTGAACACAAGCCAGGGACATGGCCAGTGCCACCATCCAGATGGGGGCCATTATGAGGGGGGTGAGAAGGTGGGAAGCAGGGGGGCATGGCCATGGAAGGGCCCATCAATGGTATGCCCCCAACAGGCAGTACCGAGCCTGCACCAGCTTCGAGCTGTACAGTGATAATGAGATTGTGGGCTGGTACTGCCTGAATCGGGCAATTCTGAGGCAGCTCTGTGAGCTGTACAGTGATGTGATGCAGGCACTCACATGATGGAGCCATGCCCTGTCAGTGGAGATGAAAGTGACAGCTTGCATGTGCTTGCTCGCCACGGGTACCTTTCAGAGACCAACTGGGGACACCACAGGCATAACCCAGTCGGCCATGTCACGTCACCTCACCCAATTCCTCAGCATACTGCTGCCACATGCTGCGGAGTACATCCATTTCCCCAGCACACCAGCGGAGTGCACAGCAAACATACAGGAGTTCCACAGGGTAGCGCGTATGCCTGGCATGCTAGGGGCAATAGACTGCACCCATGTGGCCATCTGCACACCACCTGGCCCCAAGGGGGCTGCATATATAAATCACAAGGGCTATGCCAGCATCAACTGCCAGGTGGTATGCGATGCCAGGGGGCGCATAATCAATGTCTGTGCCATGCACCCTGGGGGAGCACATGATGCCTTCATCTGGCACCAGTCAGCACTGTACCACATATTCGAGAGTGGGGATATCCCCACTGGCCACCTAGTGGGTCAGTATGCAAACCTCATGGACAATCATAGGGCCTGGGGGGCATGGTCAGAGGTGACATGGGTAGTGGCCTACATTTATTTATTTATTTAAAATTGGTGACTGGGAAAGGCACACTGAGCTGAGGCTCGTTTCCAGGTGTGACCCGGGTACTAGTAGTACAAGGTGGGAGACAGAGAGATACAGCAAATTTCAAGTAACAGACGAATAATACAGTATTAGTAAATTACATTTAGAGTTTGGTAGTGAGGTTTCACTTTTGTTTAAAACAGCAGAGTGGAAGAAAATCATTTCATTACATTTCTAGACCATATTACTGTAATTTACAAGTATGTGTCTTAACATATTTACAGTAGTGGATTAACCGAAAAAACCTGGCGAGACTACTGAGGGTAGTGCTAGGTCTGGGTAAGGAGGGATTTGGGTGCACAGCTGTGGCAGGGAGTGGGAGAGAGAAACCTGAGGAGCTGTTTAAAGGCTGATAGGGAGGGGGCCAGGTGGCGGTTGGGTGGGAGGTTGTTCCAGAGGAGTGGGAGCCGATAGGAAAAGGCAGCTTGCTCAGAGGCTGACAGGGGGCGTGAGAGGTGGAAGGTAGGTGCGTGTCTATGGCGAAGTGAGTAGCCAGTGGGGTTGGCTTGAGAGAGGCAGGAGGAGAGGTAGAGGGGAAAGGAGCCAAGCCAATATTTAGCTATGAGTGAAGCGCTGTGGGTGGTCTGCCTATGTGAGAGTGGCATCAGAGATAGAGTTGAAAATAGTTGGAAATGATGAGTGAGTGGGGGGGAGGCAGTGGCGAAGCACATGAAGGAGTTTAGCAGAACATCGAGTTTAGCAAAGGAGGAGGAAGGGGCTGTGCTGTAAATGACGTCCACGTAGTCCAGTGCTGGTAGGATGGTTTTTCGTATGAGTTCACTCCGAGTAGGGAAGGGGAAGCAGTCATTGTGGTGGTAGAGGGTGGCAAGTTTGGGCCGGAGTTTAGTGCAGATGGCGTCGACGTGGGTGGAAAAGTTGAGATTTGAGTCCAGCCAGACACCCAGGTACTTAAAAGTGGGTACAGAGTCAAGGGGTATTTCATCCAGGGTGGAGATCGGTGGGGGCAGGGAGGGAGGCGAGTTTTTGTCTTGTGCCAAATACCATAGAGACAGGTTTTTTTTCATTGAGTTTTAACTGATTTTTCAGGAGCCAGGCTTGTACTCGGTTGAAATAGCTTTGGAGGTTTGGGTGAACACTGACATGGGAAGGGCCTGAGGCGCAGATAATGGTATCATCAGCGTATAGGTGCACGTCATAGGTGAGACAGGCTGAGGGGAGGTCATTTATAAATAGGGAGAAAAGGATGGGGCCAAGGATGGAGCCTTGGGGATGCCCATGAGGATGGGTCGAGGGTTGGAGAGGGTGTCTCCTATTTGTACTTGCTGCATCCTGTTTTGGAGGAAGGAATGGAACCAGTTTATGGCCGGTTTGGCAAGGCCGAAAGAGCTCAATTTGCCCAGCAGTAGAGGGTGGGAGACCGAATCAAAGGCTTCAGCCAGGTCAATGAAAATGGCAGTAGTGGTTTGCCCGGTGTCCATGGCAGAGAGAATGGTGTCGGTTACTCGTAGTAAGGCGGTGGTGGTAGAATGAGATTTTCTGAAACCTGATTGAAAAGGGGAGAGGGAGCTGTTTGTAGAGAGGAAGGGGGACGATTTTGATAGCATGAGGGATTCTTGGATCTTGGCAAGGGATTGGAGGAGAGAGATGGGTCTATAATTTCCTGGGAGGGTGGGTTCGCCACCTTTATGGAGAGGTAGGAATTTTGCAAGTTTCCAGGTGGAGGGGACTGTGGCTGTGTTGATCAAGGGGTTTAGTATGTGGGTTATAGGTGCGACTATGGCCGCTCCGGAGATGCAGAGCAGGCTGGGATGCAAGCCGTCAGGGCTGAATTTTGACTGGTTCAGAGAGGTGAGAGTAGTGTAGACTTTCTTGGGTGTGAATAGGGGAAAGTGGAAGCCGTGGTATGTGGGTGGGGGATTTGAGGAGGAGGTTGGGGGGGTGAGTCAGGCATGGTGCAGGAGATGAAGAAAGAGTTGAGGAGTTTGGAGACTATGGCAGGATCGGAGGCTATTTTGCTGTGAACGTTTAGGCTAGGGCTGGCTTGCTTGGTGTGTGGGTTGATGAGGGAGTTTATCGCCTTCCAGAAGGACGCCGGGGAGGCTTGGTGAGCGGCCAGTTGGGCCTTAAAATACTGGGCCTTAGATTGTCAAATAGCTTTGGTGCAGTTATTTCTAAGAATTTTGTATGATAGGAGGTCGCTGGATGCTAGAGAGGTTTTATAACACCTCCAGGCCTTGTCTCTGACGCGACACAAGGAGATGAGGTCGGCTGTGATCCAGGGGTGGTGATATTTCCTAACTCTGGCTTTCCTGAGCGGACCGTGGCAATCCCATATGCTTAGGAAGATACTGCAGAAGTGGGTGAGGGTGGAGTCGACGTCGTGTGAAGCAAGGACTGGGAGCCAGTCTGTGTTTGACAAGTCACGTTGAAGGGTGGGTTCATCAAGGAGGTGTAGGGGGCAGGTTACGATGAATTTGGGACCGGAGTGGAGTGAATGGATTTTTCAGATACAATAGGTTATGCAGTGGTCGCTTAGGGCATCAGAAAGGATACCTGAGGCAGTGATCCTGTGGGGGTGGGAGGTTAGAATCCAGTCAAGAAGGGTGTGTTTTTGTGATCGGTGATTTAGGTGGGTGGGTTCCTGGATTATCTGGGTGAGATTTAGGGCTTCGATCCTCAGGGCTGCTGGTTTTGTGGAGGAGGAGAGCCAGTTTAGGTTGAAATCACCTAGTAGAATAAGTTCGCTATTTGAGGTGGTTGAAGAGATGGAGGAGATGGCTGAGATGAGCGAGTCGGGTGAAGGCTTAGGAGGGGTATATAGAACACTTATGTAAAGAAGGGTAGATGAGGGGAAGGACAGGTGGGCGACTAAAGATTCATGGGAGGATGGGTGCGATTCTTTGAAAGTAACCATGCACTTAATGGAGTGTCTGATATACAGCGCTACCCCCCACCTCGCTTGCCACGGTCCTGCCAGATCAAGACATAGTTTGGGATGGCGAGTGAGGGGTTGGAGATTTTGGCTGAGAGCCAAGTCTCTGTGATACAAAGTATGTCCTGTTTGTACTGTACTGACCAGAGAGGGCGTCTAATTTGGGGAGAAGACTCCTGGCATTTATGTGGAATGTGCAGAGGCCCTTTGGGAGCGAGTTTGGTGAGAAACTGTTTGGGAGCGAGTTTAGTGAGAAACTGAGTTGGGGGGCAGGGACGCTATGGAAACTTTTGTTGCTGTGGGGCCTGGGTTAGGATGTATATCATCTGCCAGGAGTAGGAGTAGCAGGGGTAGGGAGAGGTGGGTGTGCTGCTTGTGTCTGCTATTTGAGTGCCTTGTGGGTGGAGCACACAAGTTTAGGCACCAGAGAAAGGCCTCTAGGTTTAGCATGTGTGAATGGAGCAGGGACGGGTGAGTGGTAGGGAGGGTTGAGGGGGAAAGGAAATGGGGAATTCAATGCGAGGGAGGAAGGATTGTGGATTGAATTGAGGTGATGTGCCAGAGAGAGGGGGGTTCATAGGGGGTGGTTTGGGGCAGAGGGGAGGGTAGGTGAAGGGAGACCGAGATGGGGGTTGGTGATGTCAGAGAGCAAGGGGAGGGATTGAAATAGCATGCAAGAGTGCAGAGCAAGAACCAGAAATGCTGAGTGACATGGTCAAAACGTTTTTGGAAATTTAGTGGCCTCTAGTGATGAGCTTGATAGCTGCAATTTGGGAGGATTTTTGGAAATTGCAGTGGCCACTAGTGGTGGAAATTGACAGCTTGCAGATGGAGAAATGGACTGATTGGTTTTCGATGGTCATGTGTCACTAGCTATATAATACAGTGATGACCAAGGGTGGTGGTGGGGGCGGTGGGGAGCCAGAGCACAGCGACGGCAGGGCCTTCTTCCATTCCGAGCACTGAGCAGGGTCCACTGATCTCTGAAATTGCCGTCCTACCTGTGGTTTGGGGGGTGGGGGAAGGCATCCTGAGCCCTCATGGACTCTCGGGGAGCTGCCGACCGAAAGCTTCTGCAAATCTGAGGGTGAAAGCAGAAAACAGGAGAAATATAAGTAACTGGTAAGCTTAAAGTGTTTTTAAGGAGGGGCTGTTTGAGACGCCAGAGGGGGAGGGGGGAAAAGCCTAGTTTCCAACCCTGGGATTTATTTCAATATTTCAGTCTCCTGAGTCTCAAAAGTTTTGATTTGCAGCACAGCGTTTAAAATTGGCAAAACGAACCTGGTGCACTGCAGCTGTGATACTCTGTAACAAACAGCTAAAACAAGATGGTCACTGCATTGCTTCCCCTGTAATTACCCTGAGAGGACAAAAGTGTACTGCAGCTCAGAAATAACTCTTTAACAAAACAGCTGAAACAGACGGTCACTATTTCCTTAGCACAAAGCTAGAAAATCATAGGGCATTAACAAACTAAACTAGAATTTCAGCTTATAGGTCCTTATTTACTGTAAGTTCTTTTAAAAAAATACTGGGGTAAAAACTATCTTCATTCATGTGGGGGATTTAATTCTACATTTAAAGGTACTTTAACAATGAAGATAGAGGCGCCAAGTCCATTCCGAGCACTAACCTCAACCCTCTACACACAGGTGACAGTGGATACCCACTCTGTCCCTAGCTGCTCACACCCTAAAGGTGGCCTGCGACCCCATCGCAGCAACGCTACAATGAGGCACACGCCACCACACGTAATGTCATTGAGTGGGTGTTCGGGATGCTGAAGGCACGTTTCCATTGCCTGGACACCTCCGGCGGTGCCCTACAGTACAGCCTCTCAAAGGCCTGTGGGCTATTCCTGGCCTGTTGCATCCTGCACAACATGGCCAATGAATGTGGGATAGCCGTACAGGTTGAAGAGGGGGACAGCGATGGGGATGATGAGGACACCGGTGACAATAGTGATGGGCAGTCCCCCCTTCGCCGACGGGACCTCCGACTGCTCTGGCTGGCACAGCTGCACCGGGACACCATCAAGGAGGAGCATGTCCGCCAACCCAGGTAAGTCATGGGGCCATGTGCAACCAACAGTGGCTAAGGCACAGCCCACAAACATGCATGGACACACACCAGGGGTGCATTCTGTCAAGGGAAGTGGCCTGGCATGGAACCACACACACAACCAGGGATGGGTGAGGTCTAACATGCCACGTGGATGGACACACACACACACACACACACACACACACAATGCACCAGACATGCACAAAGGGTAGGAGGCACACCGACCCAGAATGCCACCCCTAGCCACACACATGTCCACAGACCACCAGGCCCACTGCCTGTCCTTCTGCATGTGTCAGATGCTGAGCGCCATTGCACATTGGTGTACAGTGCAATGCAGGCATCATCATGCACACGTAACTGTGGACAGCAGCCAGGAGGGTGTGCAGATGGACTGTGTGTCCATGTGCAGGGCCGGGTACCCACCCGTGCAATGCCCCCTGAATGACACAATGCACAAAGGGCAGCACCAGACAGTAGCCACATTGGGAGAGAGGTCAATCATGTGCCACAGTGCCCCGGCCACCACAGATGCATGGGCGGACCCGCCGAGACCCACCAGCACTGAGAGGCTGACCACTGGCCTCATGGGGTGGCACTGATGGTCCCCCAAGGGTTCCACTGCGTGAACGTGACCATGCTCGCACAGGGGTCTGCAGCACACCAAACATGCCTGTGCCAGGCGTGCTCGGGATGCCCACAGCTGAACCCAGTGTTGACAAGGAGGGTGTCGCACGATGCTGGGAATGGGGGGTGGACAGTGCATTGTGTGGTGTCTGCGACACATGGGCAAATGACTGTGTGCCTATTGTGGCCATGACAGCAGTGAATGCCTGTGTCTGCCTGTCAATGGCAGTGGTCACATCCTCCCGCAACCGGTTCATCCCTGCCAGGATCAAAGCGGTGTCTCTGCTGCGATGCTCCTCTGCCCACTCCAGAGCCACACGCAGTGCATCCACCGATGTCGCAAGCTGCATCTGCTAGTTGACCGATGCTTGCAGTATGTGGGTGTGCTCATCCAAGAGGGCATCTGCCTCCTCAGCATCCTTTCTCTCAGGGTGTGTGCGCAGCCCTGATGCCCAGCACCCCTTGAGGGTGGGCGCTGCACACCAGGACCAGGTCTGGGTATGTCCACAGGCGGTGCACTGATGCCGCCCCCTGACCCTGTACCCCCAAGCCCATTGGCCGACTGCTGATGCTGCCCCTCCAGCTTCTGCTCACCAGGGCTCACTGGTGCCACCACAGTGGCCGCAACAGTCCCACCGTCCTGTACACACACCAGTGCTGCCCCACTGGTGCTGACAGGCACAGGTTGGAACTGTGATGACACGCAGGCCTCCACGGCGGCACCACCCACAGCCATGGCTGCGATGTTACCTGCTGTGTAGCCATCCCGTGGCACACACGTGTCACTGCCCATGCCGTTAGCGACATCATCATAGGTGACAGACCCGGCACCAGCCCGAGTCACTGCATGCTGGCATCCGTGGACGCTGGCATGCTGGGACACGGGCAGGGCCTCCTCTGCACCTGTTCCAACAACATCAGTCTGGACAGCCAGGCAGGCCCACTGTCTCACTGAGCTGCATATAGCTGTGGAGGTGGATGGGCTCTCCTCCATCTCCATCTGACTGTCCTCAGTGGACAGGCCTACCACCGCTGACCCATGCAAATGCTCAGGATTTGTAAGGGAAAACAAAGTTGCGTTACTGCATGTGACCTACCCTGCACCCCCCAATAGACAGACCATGACCTACCATGCAGTGACAGGCTACCACCCGTCTGGAAGCCACCACCCCGAACACCCTTAATGGCACAACGCTGCATGCTTCCAGCAACCCTCTCCTCTTGTGGGGTCAGGTGTAGCACCTCCAGCTGTCCCCCACCTGTCGCAGCTCGTGCTGCCCTGATGGCAGCCACCTTCTCCTTTATCCTCCTCCTGTCTGTGCCCATCTTCTTCTTGTACTCCTGCACAGAGCACTGGTGGCTGCCATGCAGGTTCACTGCATGTGCCACCTCCTCCCATGCAGCAGCACGGGCCTGTGGTGTTCCCTGCCATCTGCTGAGAAGCGGCTCCTGATCCAGGTAGGCCTCAAACAGGGCATCCGTCTCAGCCTTGGTGAAATTAGGCCTCCTCCTCCTCCCAGCACTGTGTTCCTCCTCTCCTACAACTCACTCAGACATTATTTAGCCTGTGAGAATGAAAGTTGTTACCTGTGACTGTGCAGTCCCATGCATGTCCCAAAATCCACAGTCCACACTCCCAAACAGCATGCAACTCACCAATAGACTGCAGTAACCGACTATGGCCAGTGCAGCCCAATGTCACACTTTTATAGCGCAACCCATGCAAAGGAGGTGAGGCACAACTTTAAGTGGATGCAAATTGCAGTGCTGCACCACTGAATGGCTGATTAGCTGATTTGCATATGACGACTGAATATCGCACTGTTGCGCTTTGCGTAATTGTGTTGAACGTGCTGAGCCAAAGGCGCAGTTCTGTGACATGCGCAGTACACACCTCACTGTGCATGCCCGGGTTGCTGACACAGGCATCTGCCATGCTGCTGACGTGCTGTGTGCAGGATGCAATGCAGGGCATGGCTACCATTCTGCCAGTGGCGCTACAGCGATGTTCACCTATATGGCACTGTGGCACTGGGGCATCATAGGCGCACTGGGGCAACAGCGCGGTAGGCCGCTACTGGAGGTAACACGCAGGCACCCAATCATGCTACACGCATTGGGTTCCAATGGCGCTGTGCCTGTCTGTGCACCACAGACCCTTGACCCTGTGCCTGATCTTTTCCCCCTAGGTGCCATGCATCAGGCATGGGTGCTCCACTATCACACTGTTCGGTGACAGTGCGATAGGGAATGGCAGCGCTGTACCGGGCAGCAGCTGCACATGGTGAAGCCATGCTGCAGAGCGCCATTTTGAACTGACTGAGCAAGTGAAATGGTGCAGAGGAGGGCTGCCCAGTGGACCCAAATTGAACTGGCCAACCTGGTGGCCATTGTTGAGCCACTTTATGGCCCACTGTTTGGGGAGGCACCCCTGGACAGGTCCAGGAGTCAGATGTGGGAGGATATGGCCAACGCCCTGGAGGAGGCCACAGGAAGGGGGCAGATGGCGGAGCAGTGCCGCCACAGGTATGGTAACCTGAGAAGGAGGAAACCGGACCTGCTTGCCCACCTGTGGGCATGTGACAGGAGGGGCACGGTGCCACGGCCAGGTAGGTGTTACATCCACACACTTTTATCTTCTATATAGGTATCATGGTTGTACGTGTCCAGAACATGGGGGAAGGACTGTCCGGTGTTGGCTGTGGTGGTGTTATCAGGGTGTGGGGTGGGTGGGTCTGGCTGGGTGGGAGTGCACACACATGGGGGCAGGGGGACTTTGCTACAGGATTGTACTGATGTTCCTCTCTTCATGTTTGCACCACAGGGCCAGAAAAGAGGCATCTGGCCAGGGAGCTGTGGTGCCAGCAGGACAACAGGGCCGGTAGGGGGGGTGATGGTCCACAGCTCCAGAGGGACCGGCCTGATGATGGTGAATGCCATACCTCCATGATTACTATTGCATGCTGTGTAACAGGGTGGGCAGCCAGGCATGGCCACCATCCATTGATACCACTGCCATGCATGAAACTTGTTACAGTCAGCACTGTCCAGTGGCACGGCATGTCTGGGAGTGCATCAATGGTGGTCCATGCATGCACCGGGCACATGGCTGTGGCACTGCCTTCACACCGCATAGCCGAGTCACTGTATGGCCATGGTGATGCTGTGCAGGACATGGGCAGTGGGTATGTGCAGTGGTCCACATGGCTGTGGCTGGCTAGGTGGGCAGGTCTTGTGGACACGGTCACTGTGGGTGGTCACACACCATCACAGGGGCGTGGCACATGGCTGTATGCCATGCACAATGGGTGGGCTGCAGGGGGATGGATAGTCACACCTATTGACTCTGCTCCCTTGTCCTAGGTGGCCAGCGACCCCTGCAAATACAGCAGGGTATTAACAAGCTGCTCCAGGTGGTGAGGGAGACATTGCAGCTCCTTCAGCGCATACACCACCATGGGGTCAGGAGGAGACGGAGGAGCACACATTGGCGCCAGGAAGAGGAGGACCGGGGTGGCCATTGATGTCCCCATGCCCTGACTACCACCTTTCCCCCTTTGACCCACCCTCACACCCTGTCTTGCCACTCCCATATGTTCACCCCTGCCCCTTACCCACCCCAACCTTGTTTGTGGCCTTCCCCCCACACATTTGTACATAGTTTTGTAAATAGTTCTTTTTGATATTTTTGAATACAAATCTTTTGATATGAATACTGTGGTTGTCTCTGATTTGCAGTGGGGTATAGGTGCTCAGCTGCAGTGGTGTGCATGGCGTCAGGGGTGCTGCAGTCATGGGTATGTGTGTGTGTCTGTGGGGAAGTGACTATGGTGTGGGAATAGCTATCAGTCAGTGTCTATGGTGTGTGTGTTGTCCCCTGTGCACTGGATGACTGTGTGCAGTGGTCCATGGTGCATGCTCTGTGTCCATGGCACCCCTGTCAGCCCGTCCACGGCCTGTGCAGCTGACACCCTTGCATGTCTATGACCTGCACGGTCTGCTGGCATGTCAGTGGTGGCTGTCCATGCAGGCAGCCACTGTACCCGTCACAATGCTGGGTTGCCTCCTGTCACTGGTGTGGTGCATGTCTGCCTCGGGTGACACTGTGGCCTCCGCAGTTGTTGTCTCACTTCCATGCTGTGGCTTGTGTGTGTTGCAGGGGATGTGCACCACTGTCTGTGACTTGTGCTCCGAGCAAATGATGGTGGTGTACAGGTCCACAGTGCCTGTGCAGGGTGGCTGGCACTCCTGTGCCATGGAGGACTGCAGGCTGTGTCTACACAGTTACCATAGGCCCATGCTGGGGGCTTGCTGTCTGTCTAGGCCCCTGTGTTGTTGTGCCCTTGGGTATGTGGGTGGGTGTTTGTCCATGCACTGTATTGCATCCGTGTGGTGCATGCTTCCACACACCACTCAGGAGTGTCTGCGCTGGCTGTTGTGGCCAGTGCTGGGTCGGGGTGTGTCTGTGGGATGGTGTGCAGTGTGCTGTACCACTGGTGGTGGTGTCCGGGACATGCCTTGTTATGCATGGGGTACCTCATGTGCCGACGCATGGTCGGTCTCTCAGCTGTACCTGGGGGGCTGTGCATGGTGGCACTGTGTATGCCATTGTTGCATCACTGTGTGCTGCCACACACTGATGGGTGCTCGTGGTGGGGCTGCCTTGCATGGTTCTGTGGTGCACAGGGTTGCATTGTCACAGTGGGGGTGGTGGCATGCATGGTGTTTCCTGCAGTGGTGGACGCTGCTCCTGGGCAGGGTGTCTGGGGGTCATGGTGCAGGGTGTGCTCTGCATTGGGGGGATGGTGTGACACGGGGTGGTCAGCCCTCCTTGTGTGCCGATCACAGCTTGCCAGGGGGTGTGATGGGGCACCATGGCCCAGCTGTGGGTTGGTTGCTTGTCTCCATGGGCCAGTGGTTATTCCAACCCTCCCCCAGTTGTGCAGTGCATGGGGTGTAGGGGTATGATGTCTGTTCTGCTGTGTGTTCCTCTGCCCATCTGTGGCATGGGTGGTGGGCCCCTACATCCCTGGTTGTGCAGTTGCATTGCTGCACTGCTGCTGGGGGGGCATCCCTGGTTGCGCTATGGCACCTCTGGACTGCTCAGCTGAACATCCCCTGTTGTGCTATGGCACATAAGATCTGCTCAGCTTCCCCTCCCTAGTTGCACTATGGCGCAGGTGGTACACTATTCAGTCGTCGGCTGTAGGCACATCTTGGCCGGCTCAGTTTTTGAATATCGCACCTCTTGTGCATGGGCACAATGGACTTGCTCTTGCTCCTGCTATTGCGCCCTTTTTGGGCACAGTTTGAATATCTGGGCCACAGTCTGTATGAGCTAAGATAAATTAAGTAAACTACATAGACTTTAGGTATACTAAATAGCCCACAATTTCTGTTTAAAAAAATATTTTAATTCCACAGTACGATTTCTATGAGTGCTGCCTAGGAAATGGTTAAATTAAAAAAAAACACAACAATAAATAAGTACATCAGTGCACTAAAAATACACAGAGTTATGCTGTAAAATAACCATAAACAGTATACAATAAAGTTCCTCCAAGCCCAAAGTATTTCTCCTTCTGATGTTCACAAACATTGTTTTCCCCCTTCAGTAAACAGTACAATGAAAGTATGGCCATTTACGGATCAAAACTGATCAAAACTGCTGAAATGTTCTGAGTGAGGGGAAATGATTATCCAGTTATTATCCAGCTGTATCAGATTTAAAGATTCAGTACCTGATGTCAGTGTAAAATATGAGAGGATTTTCAAAATCTTCAGGTACTTTCTGTTGACATGTCCTACTGCTTTCTCCTTAAGATCAAACAGCCATGATAGTCCTGATTAGCAAACCCCAATGGAGCAAAAAACCCATTCCAATCAGAGTTCCATCTGATTGTAGCAAATTGTAGCAGATTTTACAGCAAGTTCCAAACCCAGTAATCTTCGCAGAAAGCTCCCAGTATGTCACTACATGGGGTAAAGGAAAAGACTAAGCCATAACAAACAAAAATATAACAAAAAATATAACTAAAAATTTGTTACTGCTATATTTCAAAAGGTAACTCTAAACTTCTTTAAATACTTAATCAAATTCTAAGTGCAAATCGAATTTAAATCGGGCTTAAAAATATCTAACTCATTTTCTGAATATTATAATTATATTATGTAACTTATTTTACTTGATATAAAACTCCTTAAGATAAAAGAATAAAAGGAAAAAGGAAGCAAGTTAATTCCTTTTACATTGCCTCTATTGAGAATTCCCTTAGATAAAAGTCAAAAGAAAAAAACTCTTTTAAAACTATTAATTAACTTACTTGTGGTGCAGGCTGTGCACTAATACAGAAGGCTACTGCTCTCAAAATTGTACTCAAAGCTCTGGGTAGGCAATTTCAAACAACAGCTTTCACCAGAACAAGTAAAACAATATAAATTCGTGAAGTGCGATGCAATACGTGTCCTCTTCCCATATAAACTAGTACCTTTTTTTTTAAGTTGGACACCCGCTTTTGCTCTTCAGAAAATATGCCTTCTAAACACTGAACACAAAACAAAGTAGACCAAGGTGATCCAAACCACTTTCTTGATGAAACATCTTGATTCGCAATGCAGCAGCACTGATACCCAAGTAAAAATTATTCAGAGGAGGAAACGGCTTTTAAACTGTCACTTTAATTAAACCAAATGACACGCTTTCCTCATGGAATCAAGATGGCTCATTCAATTAATTAATTTGAATCTACTAGTATGATTCCACTAGAGACCAATTAATGGCTCATGTTCCATTTAGCCAATTAAGTGGGTGATAGTAATTCAGTGTAAGGATTTAGTCTACCTATTAAAACAATCTAGTAATCCAGTAATAGAAAATTAAATAGAGGTCAGGCAGCACCACCACATTAAGAGTTCTAAGCCCAATCTATCCAGTGGCTATTAGCAGATAATTATGAGCCTACAAAATGCCATGCAAGTCAAGACGTCCTCGTGTCCCAATACTAAAACTAGAAAATGCACAAGAAAAAAAGGGAAAACAATCATTAGTGGGCACTTCAAGGAATTATATACTTGCTTACAGTTAGTTAAAAGTAAGCTAAAAACACCAAAAATGAACACAAAGTGGCAACAAAGATTTTGTATATAATTTTCCTTTTCCTAGAGGCAATATTAAAACACTATTGAGACAGTTAACGCAGTAAATAGTGTAAATAATGTGAATATGCAGAATTGAAATAAAATATAATAAAATAGATCCTATTAAAGGGAAGAGACAGAGGAAAAGCCCTAAGATAGAGGCACTGCGAGGTGCTAGATAAGAAGTAAAAATCTTCTCAAGAAAAAGCAGTCAATGCAGCAGCAGTCTGAATGCTTTCCGCTCACACCAGGAGAAGTGGGCTGCTCCACCGTCCTCAACACTCCTGACTCTCCCTGGGGTGGCGGGCAACACAGACTGCAATTCAAATTTCAGGAGCACAAGATTTTCTGGTAAGAACTGTAGACTGCCACAGGCACAGCCTCCTAGGGCAATGGTGGTATACCTGTTATAGGCAGAAAATATCCTTGTTCAGATCCTGCTCTCTCAGTTCGACTGCACAACTCAGCAGCATGCAGAACCTAGCATCCTCACTGTCTCGCAATCCGGAACAGACTCGAACCTCAACATGAATACATAGCTGTACAGTAAATGGTTGCCCATATGTTATTTTGTACAGTACTGTGTTGGGTTTGAAACATATAATAAATACTTTTTTTTTCTCCAAAAATTTGTTTCATTTTAAGTCACCAACAGCATAGTATGCAAGCACCTATTGTGGTAGTGCATATTCTTTTTTTTTTTTTTGCATTTAGTCAATTCAAACGTACATTCAGGTTGATTTATTTGGCTGCAAGATGTCACTGAAGATGTCAGTGATAGGGATTTTAGGTCTTGGCATATGGTTTCAGACCTACACAAACCTGAGTTGGATCCCCAGTGTGGAATTTTTTCTTTCTCACTGCAATTTATGTAGAACAAGAATAATTGTTAGATGTCATTGCTGACATTAGTGATAGAGTTTTCACAAGGTTTGAAGTTCAATATTGTTGATAACTCAGAAGGTTCCAGCTGAGACATTGAGGTTTGAATGCAACTTTGGAAACATTACTTCAAATTGACAGACTGTTCATTACTAAAACCAATGCAACTGTGTAGGGGGTCTGCATTCACCACTGGATGTCCTTTGCCACAGCATGCATCTCCCATCAAGGAACCTTAGCACAGTGGTAGAGCTACAGGCTACTAAGCAATAGTGGATAGTGGGCCTGAGTTGGATCCCAAGTGTGGAACTTTTTTGTCTTTCTCATTATAAATTATGTGGTATGACAGAAATTGTTAGTTGTCATTCCCGATGATAGTGGTAGAGTTTTACCAAGGTTCAAAGTTCTGTATTGCTGATAACCTGAAAAGTTCCAGCTCAGATGTTGAGGTTTGAATGCAACTTGGGAAACATTACTTCAAACCGAAAGACTTTTCATTACTAAAATCCACTGCAGCTATGTAGGAGGTATGAACTCATTGGATGTATTTTACCACAGAATGCAACTCCTGTTAATGAACTTTAGTACAGTGGTAGAGTTATAGGCTACCAAGCAGTAGTGGGTAGGGGCCTAGCTTCAATCTCCAGTGTGGAAATAATTTTGCAGGGTGCTCAACCTTGCCAGCAGTATCTCCCCTCTCACCTGGCCCAGTTCTCAACTCTGTCACTTACAGTCAGACTCCAGGGTGTCCAAACCTAGTGCTGGCTAACCCACCCAAACTAAATGCGACACTGGGATGCCCACTCTCAGTGCTACCAAACATTTCCTGATGTTCATTTTGCTTTCTTTTTTAGATTCTTTAAAAAAGTCATTGTGGTACAGTTATTAATTACAGAAGAGGGCCCAAAGGTTGTGATGCCTACCACAGCCACTGGCCCAGTGATTAGAAGGTTAATAGTTCTAGTCCTACAAGAGGAGCTTGGGATGATACCTAATACTGATAATAAAGGTATTCATAATCTCCCCCCTTCATGGACCTAGAAAGTAGCTATCAGATCATTGGTCAAAAATTACTAACAATGGAAATTAACATGACATTCCTTTCTTTCATCCCAACAGATGTAAATAAAAGTGCTATGGACTTATTTTTCCACTTTTTTTCATTTTCTTCTGGTGTTATTAGTCTAATAAATGTTTCAGGGAATGTTTAACCATGGAATTGCACTATAACTGCTGTGGAGCCATTCACTGCAGTCAGAGTATAGTAAAGGTGTATTACAAATTGTTATGTAATGTAGTAAACCAATATTGATATTGATTTAGTGTCATTGTATAAGTTTAAATATAGTGTACCTACACTGGTGTACAAAGTTGGCAAACTTTATTTTGCAAAATAAGTTGCAAAGTTTGCCAAATTCAGAAGGTGCAAAGTGCCATCTTTGCAAAGTTTTTGGCAGGAAAAGTGGCTCTTTTTCAGGAAAAGTTATGCAAATTCACTGGTAAAGTTGCAGCTTCACCATAGGTTCACCTGACTTCATGTGAAAAAGTGCCATTTCGTCAGGAAAACGCAATGTAATGTGACAAAGTGTGCAATTTGCAAAGGCAAATTTCACTGATTTGCCAAAACTTTGCAATGTCTCTACACTGCATATTAAACACTGCAATCCCTTTAACAAAATAAAGCGTGTTTGTTTTTATGTTTGCATGTACGCATGTGCAAGAAACATAGTGCCACCATACAAGTTTTCGTAGGTGTGCCAACCCCGCTTCCAATGCTGTGGTCCTTTTTGCAGTTGCGGCCACACTGCACCAATGAATGTCTGAGCTGTCTGTGAGACCAGTTCAGATGCAGTGGTGTACAGCTGAAAGAAAATGACTGCTACAATCAGCGGTGGTAACGTGTAGGCAATCTGCATACTGCTAATGCAATGGCAACGTGTAGGCAATTTGTATACTGCCGTCGGTAGCATGCAAATTGCTTA
The DNA here is from genome assembly GCA_016271365.2 of Neoceratodus forsteri. Classification (NCBI taxonomy): domain Eukaryota; kingdom Metazoa; phylum Chordata; order Ceratodontiformes; family Ceratodontidae; genus Neoceratodus; species Neoceratodus forsteri. Next base: position 844,857,845 of record CM028135.1, on the reverse strand, counting down.
CACGTCACCACCGCTGATTGTAGCAGCCGACAATGCATATTTCTCTCTTCCTCTATGTTCTAGTTGAAGCAGCAGTTCAATGAAGTAATAATGTAAATCACACAATGCAGTAATTTGTTTTTGTTTATGTATGTGCATGTTTCTGCTTGGCAACTGGACATTCAAACATGGATCATACACTGTGTACTCCTACCCTCTTACACACATGATCCCCCGCCATCTGATCTGATCCATAATTGGTTCCAGTATTGCCACTTTGTGTCTACTATTCTCAGTACCATGTTTTAGCTACAGTAGCATCTCGCCATTTCACCTATACTGCTGTGCTCCCACTACCCCATGTGTGCCGGTCTGAACAGAAAATAAAGCAATAAAAAAAAAACTGTGATCATTCCTTGTGCCCCCTGTCCTCTGTTCAGATTTTTTCACTTTCTCACAGATAATATCAAAAAAGGCACTACTGTACTGAACTAATTTGTTATTAAAATAGTCAGAGAACATGGAAGGCAGATGAGGGGGTGAGAGGGTGAGCGGGCGGGTGGATAGAGCAAAAGGCAGAGACTGCAGACAGTTATAAATTGTGAAAGGATCACCCTCACAGGTAAAATTGCAAAAGACACACTATTGATATGGTTACAATCGGGTTGTGAAGGTAGTCATGGAGCGTGGGAGGTAGTTGGGGATGTGCATGAGAGAGGGTGGGTAGGCGGTGCAAGCAGCAGTGACTGGGGACATACTGAGTGATACTGAAATACTCCAGAGGCACCATATACCATTCGTTATTGCCACATACTGTACTAGAAATATAAGAAACACCAAGCAAGGCGAGTGTTTTTTCCTCTCCTATATGCAGCACCAAAGGAGCGGAAAAGTGTAAAAGTGAGTGTGTGTGTGTGGGGGGGGCAGCTGAGCTAGCAGTAGTGAGCCTCTTGCTCCCATTAATGTCAGATTCCCTAAACTGACTAAAGTGAGCCCATTTCCCCATGGCATCACCCCAGCTGCTATGGACAAAATAAATAAAACCATTAGCAAAAGGAAAAATTGCCAATTGCAACACAGCCTTTACAGTTGCAAATTCAGCTGTCCCCAAACTGAAATACCAAAACAGTACACCCAATTGAAATCAGCAGCATACTGAACAATGTTGCTAAAGTTAAGAAAACAGAAAGTATCCTTCCCACCCAGCCAGCCAGCCACCCACCCACCCAAATACCCATCAGTATCGTCTCAGGGTGTGCCAAGTGTCAGAAAGAGGGAGTCTGACACACGGCACAAGCCACTTTAAGTAATCCCTAACACAAGAAGTTTGCTATAGCCGTAGGCAGACAATCACATCCTCTCAGCGGAATAGTGAAGGGAGCAACTCAGAGGGCACTCTGTGAGTCACAGCACTTAGAAGAAACCAGGCAACAAGCACTTAGAATACCACGAGGTGAAGGGAGGGGAGCAGACCGGAAGTGATATTGCCGTATAACTTTGACTCGATCACTGTGCATGGCACATTTAATTTTTACTTTAAATCAGCCCCCGTCCAGCACAATGCCAGCTCCATAATGAACTCTGCAACTGTACAGCAACTTGGGGAGGAGGAGGGAAAAGTTCAGGGGATCAAGTTACAGATGTGGCCTTCAGCAGTAATGAGAGGTGAGCATTTAAGGAAAGCACAGATGAGATCCTGTGACTCAGCAATGATTTCAACAAATGTATTAATTAAACAAGTATATATAAATCAACTCAGTGTAACACAGCACTGCATTTTGTAAAAGGGGTTTATAATTATTTTGGCGGCAGTTTAGTACCCCCATACAGGTTACAACTTTTTTAACAAGAATGCCGGGACAGCAAATTAGGACTTTAGGCATGACAAGCCTCCACTGCAAAACCAGAATCTGAAAACTCAAATTACCAGTAGGCAAACATTTGGCATTGACAAATGTTTGTTTTACTAGAACTCGATTATCAGGGGGGTGCTCAAGAGGTGGTAAAATTAAGATGCTGTTTTCAGACCTCCACTACAATAGTGCTTAAACTCTGTCAAAATTGTCCATAATCACTGAAAAGTCATGGCGCACTTAAGGTCTAAAGCTAAAGACTTGACAGAGACTAAGTTGGACAATGTTGAAAAGTATTTTCCCCCTAAATTGGGGAAGACAGTCCCTCCACAAGTGAACGCGGATTCACCTGTGGTTGAGGGGGTAATGGCTTCCCCTGTAGCAGTGCACTCTGACGCGGGCACAAAGCCAAAGCAATCTACCAAACCAACACTGCAATCAATACAAACACTTCTAATGGGATTTCAGGAAGAATCCCATACATCTTTGGAAAAAATCCATGGACCCTTATCTGAAATATCAAACAGATCCTCCCAAATTGAAGATAAGCTTCAGAAGTGTGAAGAGTGAGTGAAGGTGTTGGAGCACAGTGTGGAGCTACTCTTGGGGAGAGTTACAACATTGGAGGGTGCAGTGAATGCATCTTTGCATGAGCACATTTCCAATATGGCCAAGTTTAAAAAAATCAAAAACACTTTGCTGATGAAGAACTTACAGCTAATTGGGCTTTTAGCTGAAATTCCTTCTCCTGATCTAAAGTCAGAAGTGGAGCAGATTATAACCTCGTTTTTTTCTCTGGATTCCCAGCTGTGTTTGGAGTCTGCCTTTCGGCCCTATTCAAAGTCTGCTATGGGAAATGCCGGTGCTAGGTATGTAATATGTACCTTTTGTCTATTTCGTAGCAGAACCATATTTTACAGCTTGCCCGTCAGAGAAAGGGCTTTCAATATGAAGGACAACAGTTGCACTTCTATCCTGATTTTTGTTTGACAACGCAGTGAAGGAGGAAATGCTTTCTTACACTTAGAGCTTAGTTTATTCGTGCAAGTGTTACAGCAATACTGCAAGCCTCAGCAAAACTAAAAGTAGTCTTTCAAGGGAAGGATTATTATTTTTTTGATGTAGATGTTGTCTGTAGTTTCTATGAAAAGAATGTTGCTTTGCCGACAGAACTTGGTTCAGACTTAGAAGATGAAAAAGATGAGGTGGCAGACACAACCCAGTATGTCCCGGTTAAATAATGAACTATATTAGGTTGCTCTTTGCCTTTGTCTCTTTTTGTTTGGAGTTCTTTCTGATTGGAATTTTTTTCTTTTTGGACTCTAAATGGATTATAATTTGAAAACAATATATCAAAGAGCAGAACTGCTTTGTCTAAAAAATATATTTTTAAAGATTGTTTTCTTTAGAGGGTGATATAGCTTGGAGCATGAACACTTTTAATTTATTAATTTTTTATATAATACCACCTCATAGAAATCATTTTAAAAAGCTATTTTTTCTTTTAACCCCTCTAAAATTGAAAAATGTTTCAGTCCGTATGGATGCTTTTTCGAGAAGTTTCTCTAAGAATATTCTCTATATGTTTTTTTTCTTTTTTCCCTGATAAAAGTAAAGTATATAAAAAAAAGAACTTGTTTATCTGCCACTCTGACTTTTTTTCACATTATAGTGGGAGGATGATATAATGAACACTGTAAATACAATAGTTGAAGATCTGACTTTATTATTTGATGTCTAGGAACTGTAAAACCATTTTCTTTCTTTGTTTATGTAGTATTGGTTGACCACTAAATTAAAAGTAGTTAACACTTTATGAGGTAGATGATTTTATGCTTTAGAAGATATGTTACATACAGTATAATTGAAAGTAATATTCATTTCCATTCTTCAAGCTGAAAGCATATACAAGTGGCAACATATGTATTTTACAATATATACTGATGAATGCATGCTGCAGAAAATAATAAAAAATCAATTATATTGAGACGAGGATATATAGTAGAACTTCCATATATTCCCTACGATATCTGCAAAGTCTTCATAGTTTGAAGTAACTTTCTCTGCAATTTTCTAGTAATCCTATATTGAACCAGTCCTTGCATATCCCTCTTTTTAGGATAAAGAAGAAATTTCTTCATACTTACCATCATTTTCTTTTCTGTCAGCTCCAGCATTGTCAACTGGTATACACAATAACTTGGTATAGTGCACCCCAACCAGAGGAATGGCAAAGCCCAAGCTTTAGAATGTTGGACATATGAGGATTCCAAGCAGTAGCAACTGCTCATTCACTACTGACCTTGCAGTGCCTCAAAAAACTACCATATTTGCTTATTTTATAACTAATTACTTGTATGTAACATTAATTCTACACTGTAAATAGAAACTGTCTTACCTTATTGGCAGACCTCTGAAGGAAGGTCTGCTCCATACTGAACACAAGGCTTGGTCGAGTTGGTCCTCTTTGTGGAAAAGGTGATCAGTCAACAAGGAACATCCTGCACCAGCAAATCTTCTGGAATCAGACATTGACAAACACAGTGATGAACTTTGTCAGGCAAAACTGTATGCAGTGAGACTACCTGCAACAAGGAAAACACTCTAAGTGAGACACCACTATATCGGTTAACCTGTGTGGTCACAGTCTGATTGAAAAAAACATTTTTTTTGTACAGGAATGCAGCACAACAGGGTAAATAGAGGGATGCCCCTGAAAAGTCATAATAGGGGTTTTGATTAAACAAAGGACATCCTCCACTGGAATACTGGGTAACAGTCTCCCAGAGGAGCAAGGCTCCTAGGTGGGCTTCATTAACAATGTTGGAGCTAGCAAAAAAAGGAAATTGTGATAAGAATCAATTTCTTCTTTCTGAAGTGCTCTACATTGTCAATGGGTATTCATAACAACTGGATTCTAAGAAGCAGTACCCAGAACAGCCAGGAGGGGGGAAGAACAATATCCCATATGCCAAAAACAAGCACCAAAAGATTACCTGCAAACTGCTGCTTGCAACACTCTGTGACCAAAAGCTGCATCAGCAGAGCAAAGTTCATTTCAGTCATCAGTGACAGAACCACTGACTCTTCAGTCACAGAAGCTAAGATAGCGTATGTGCGATTTGCAGTTAAAGGCACAGTGCAAAAGCAGTTGGTAGGTGTCCAGACTGTTGGCAGGACAAATGCAATTTTATTTGCCTATCGTTTAACAAATTACTATTAACCATTCTTACTGCAGGCTACTGCAAACTTCTGCAGGCTAGTGCAATCTCTGGTTCACTAGCCCGGCTGGCTAGTGCAAAAAAAAGTTGATAGACCTCTGACCTCCGGGTTCAGCCTCTACTCCCTGGGGTGAACATTTCTGTGATTTAGCCAGTCTGCCTGAATGTTCATCTCCCCTGCTAAGTGTACTGCTGACAGAGAGAAAAAAGATTCTCCTCTGCCCACCTGAAAAGATCGGAGGCTTCTTGGAGAATCTCCATGCTTTTTGTGCCACCTTGATTTTTTAATGTATGGTACAAGGACAGTGTTGTCTGACCTTTTTTATTACTGCGTTGTTCTGCAGCAGGTTTTGAAATCTCAGAAGAACTAGGTGAACTGCCCTCATTTCCAAGTCATTTATGTGAAGATACTGTTCCTGTACTGACCAAGTTCCCTGAGTGGGTAGTTGGTTCAAGACTGCCCCCCAACCATGCAAACTGGCATCCATTGCTAGAATTAACTTGGGGGGAAGTTTCAGTGGAATACCTTTGCTCAGATTCTGCGCATTCAACCACCAACTTGAGAATATTATAGCTGAGGTATGAGGGAAATTCTGGCTTGATAATCTTCCAATGTCTGATCCCAGGCCATCAGCAATCCCATTTGGTGGGACTGCGTATGAAAGCAAACCCACAGGACTAGATATATTACAGCTGCCATGAGGCCCAAGATATGTAGCTGGCTGAGTGCAGAAACTGATGGCTGAATCTTGTGCCACTGAACTTCTGTTAATAAAGTCTCTTTCCATGAAGGCGAAAGGAAGCCTTTCCCTTGTTTCATGTTGAAGACAGCCCCCAGTTGTTCCAATGCCTGCGATGGTTCGAGAGAGCTTTTGTTCTGGTTCACCACCCAGCCGTGGGACTGAAACATCTCTATGGTCCTGAGCACCGACCTCCTCACCAAGGGCAACGTTGGTGCACAAATAAGCAGGTCATCCAGATAAGGATAGACATGATGCCCCTCCTTCTGAAATTGAGCCACCGGGACTATCAACACCTTTGAGAAGACCCTGGGGGCTGTTGCAAGGCAGAAGAGAAGTGTCCTGTACTTGACATTTTTTTTTAGTTTTTTTGTTGACCGGGTAAATGCACTAGACAAATCCTCCCTATTTTCAGGCACAACCCGGGGGAAGGGGATACAGATGAATGCCAACCGATCTTGAACCAGATTAAGCTGTTGGTGATATTTTTAGTGAATGAGGGAAATTTGGCCAGGCCAAATATTAACCCTGTATTGAGAACCTGAGATACTTCTGGTGAGACTAACTTAAAAAGCTGGGTAGTAAAGTACGTGGACGACTGTATAATAGGCGGTCCATACAATACGACCTCTGAAATCTCCAAGATCCAGGATGATTCTATAAACTTTATCTCTGGGTAAAACAGTGGGATATTCATTTTAACATAAAAAATGCAGTGTAATGCATTTTGGCCAGTATAATCCAAAAAATAATGATTTCCTTTGTGGTGAGTTACTTAACAAATCAGAGAATGAAAGATATCTTGAGGTTACTATTTCAGGAAATTTCACATATAATAAACAGATTACAGAACTTATTCATAAAGCCAATAAGACATGGTGGGCAATAAGACGTAACATAAAGCCAGAGATCCATTATTGCTATTATCATTGTTTAGAGCCTACCTACACCCTCATCTGGACTTTGTTTCATGACTATGTTGCCCATACCAGAATGGTGAGATTTTACGTATTGAGAAAATACAATGTAAAATTACCAAACATATGAAGGGGCTAGGAAATAAGAACTATTTTGATATGCTCAACTGACTGAAATTGATGCCACTAGAAACCAGGAGACTTTGTGGTGACCTTCTGTTTGTTTGGGATGTCCTTAAAGATCAACAGTTAATGTCTGAAATAGGCCTTGATTTCAAACAAATATTGGTAGACATCAGACAACATCCCCTGCAGCTTGCAAGGCCTAGGTTCAATACTGTAAGCTGAGTTAACATTTTCTCAATGAGAATGGTTAGGCCCTGGAACTCTCTTCCATTACGAATGATTATTAGTGAGACCTAGTCTACCTTTAAAAATCCATTAGGCAAATGGTTACTTTCAGGTCAAAGAATTTCATATTATAACTAAATGACAGGTGCTTACAGTACATGGGCTATGCCTTTTGCTCCTCATTTCGATATTAGTGAACCTTAGAAACTGACGGATGGGAATGTGAAGGTAGGCATCTGTCAGATCTATTGAAGCTAGGCAGTTCCTCAGCTGAACAGCTCAGGAGATTGACCACAGGGACTCCATCTTGAAGGTCATGTGGCACACTAACTTATTCTGATGCTTCACATCCAGGATAGGCCTGAAACCCCCCAATTTTGGGGGGACTACAAAATAGATAGAGTAGAACCCCTGACCTTGCTTACTTGGTGAGACTGGCACAATGGCACAATTTTGAATAAGGTGGCTAAGGATCTCTGATGCCGTTTGTCTCTTTGTGGTGTCCTTGGAGACAGGTGACAGCAGAAAACATCCCCTTGAGGGGATTGTTGAACATTCTATGGCATAGTCCAAGTCTAGAATTTTCAAAATTCAGGCATCTGATGTTATCTGGGCCCATCTTGAGTAAAATTCCTGTAGTCTTCCACCAATAAAAGGGTGGCAGAGATAGGCCCATGTACCTCATTGCGAGGTACCAGGCTTTTGGACTGGGCCTCTTGCACAGGGTCTGTCCAGGGCCCCTCTATTACTGTAGCCCTTGTTACCAGAGTAGGCTCCTCTATTTCTCTGGTTACCAAAGTGCTGAAAGGGACAAAAAAAAACCTTGAAACTGCCTGCACATGCTGTCACCTTGAACCCCATGGGTTGAGATAGTCTTATGCTGTTGTTTTGACACTGGAATTTGGCCCTTCTTGTCCTGAATATCTTTTAAATTAGCTTCAGGCAGGAACCAAACAACAATCCTCCCTCAAAGGGGAGATTAAACAGCTTAGATTATGAAGTTTGATTAGTGGCCCAATACCTAAGCCGTATGCCCCACATGGCCGATACAATGTGGTAGGCCAAATGGACCTCCATGCACAAATTCTCCACTGTAGAGCCACCTAGAAAAATGGAGGCCATGGCAACCAATTGCAAAATGCTCACTTCTTCTGAATCAGGAGGAACAAAACTGCCCAGAGTAGTGATCCAGAAGTTTAAGGCTCTGACAACAATAAAGGATGCATAAGAAGTAGGTAGGTTTGTGCTGTTTGAGGTGAAAGCCCTCCTACATGTGGTATCCACCCATTTGTTGTGGGAATCTATTAAGGCCAGAGGGCCTTCAGTAGGCAGAGCTGTGTTTGACTGAATTATAGACAGCTTTGTTCACCAGTGGAGGGGCCTCCCACCTGCCAGATGTTTCCTCTAAAAATGAAAAAGGCCATGTCTTCCGCTTTGGAAGATACTTTTTCTGATCCATATCTGCCCATTCTTGCTCAATGATTTGGTCACAGTGAATAAAACCTTGGAAACTCTTTGTAGCAGAGGAGGATGCGGATACAATTGGATTGACACCCACCATCTCCACAGACTGTTCCTCTGTGACCTGTAAGGATCTACATTCCTTAGCTATCAAAAATGACAAGGGCTTATTGTCAAACAGGGGACTCTGTCCACTTGCCTTCCTTTTCCTCCTCCTTAGAAGGGACATCCTCTTCATCAGAGAACAATTTTTTAAGGTCAGGAGCTTCCCTGAGATCCCTGAAATCCTCATCCTGACCTTCTAAGTAGCCAGGGATGGGGTCCACCTGCACATCTGTCTCTGCAGCTTTCTCTCACTGCAACTCACCTGGACATGCCTGCTTTGGTGCCCCTGACCTGAGGGACCCTGTTTGGGGTCGGGTGTATCTGCTTCGATGTCCTGCAGAACATCAGGGCCCAAAAGCTCACCCAGGAGCAATACAAATGTGATTTTTACAATTCTGTTTTGCCACTACCTATTGAAGAACTGGGCACCCCCTCCCCAGCTGGAAGGACCAGCCGAAGGGAACTGCTGGAGAAATATTATACTGAGCAAAACAATGAGGACAGTAGGAACCCATGGGGGAGGGTCACATCAATGTTTTGCATGTCTTACACTATTTCATAATTAATGGTCTGCAATAAATTATGGTTCCATTTGTTTATAATTGTGAATGCCAAAAAGTACAGTAATTACCAGAGAAAAAATAATTTGCCCTGTTAGCTTGCCTGGGCTCATGGCTCTCCACTGAAGCTGCAAGCAAGGATCAGCATGGCTAGAGGGAGCTGACTAGGTGTGTGCACTCACTAGTGTAGTATGCACAATGTTGAAATGTCCTACATGGTGTTAATGAGCTAAGCGTGAGTGTACATACACTTGCAGGTGTGCAAGCACCTTAGCACAATGCAAAATATAGGAGATTGTGCACACTAATATGCTGCGCTATGAGCAACTACATGTGCTCTCTGGCGCAAAAAAAAACAAGCATGGGAAAAGAACTGAGGAAGGAGCTTGCACGCAACCACCACCACGGCTGAATAGAGGCCATCAAAAGCGTTCTGAGGTAAAAAAAAACCCCTAAGACCCTCTCATTGCAACAGATGGTCAGAAAATACCTGAAAACTGAGAGCACAATAGTTTAGCCAATACCTAAATTCCCAGCAGCTCAGCAATGAAAACACTGCCCAAGGAAATTGTCTGCAGACTGCCAGGAGAAACCAGGCAAAACCCCCAAATCCAGAAGTTCTTTTAGGATTAAAATCCCCCCCTTTTTTTTTTTAAAATAGCCACACAATCATGAAGCTGGCGGGGGGGGGGGCAACCGATGCGATAGCCGAGGGAAACCCTCCAAAAGCCCTACACTTCCCCAGAAATAAGAAGGTTTGTCTCTAAAAAGACAAGCCCTATTGTTATAGGCCTGGGAAGCCTAGAAGGACGGACAGAGAATGGGGAGGGGTAGGGGAACAAGGAACAAGGGCGGGGTTTGAAAGTGGTCATCACGGGAGGGCCGGGGAAGGAGGGGGCTCAGCTCCAGAGGATGACCTCACAGATGGGTGGGGCATTAAGAAAAGAGAGCCAAGGATAGGTGGAAGGGAGAGGAGGGAGTGAGACAAAGAGAGCAAAGGGGGTTGGTGCAAAAGGAGGGACATAATGGGCTGCACAAGGAAGCTCTCCCTCACTTTTGCTAGTCAAAATTTTGATTTTTGTTTAGCACATCAGTCGGTGAAGTTCCTGAGGTTTACAGAGATGTTTAGGTAAGGTCTGTAGGATCAAAATTAGGAGTTTTTGTTTAAAAAAAAAAAAAAAGTATGTTTTATCAGAAAATTGTATTTAATTCGAGCCACTTTTTCCAGGTTCCTAGCATCATGATTAGGAGGCAGGAGGGCATGCCAGGATAGAGATTATCAGGGCAGATGAGGGGAACCTTGGTTAAGCAAACTTGGTTTATCTAGAATACAGTTTGGGAGTGTTAGCTGGGGATGAACAAGTTTTTAATGTTAATTCAACACACAACTGAGCATTTAGTCAGAGACGGGGAAAAAGCAGAGTTTTAATGTTAGTTATGCAGGCAATCGAGCATTATCCAGAGTTGGGGGAGTGAGTTGCAATGGACAGGAGCTGGAGCATGAGGGACGGTGGCCCAAAAAACCGGGTACAAACACAACGCGGGGCACAGAATGGGGGGGCAGGAGCATTGAAAGAGTCAACAACGGTTTTTCACATTTTGCTTGAGTCCACGAGTGGTTGGCCAGGTGGTAGTACATGAAGGTTGGGGGGATGACCAGTTGCACAGGGCCTGTGGCCTGAGCGGAGTACAAACATGACCGCATGGTGGCTGCCAGCAGGTGGCGGGACAAAGGCAACTATTTTAGGAGGAGAAAATAGCACGCACTTACAGCAGCAACCAGCGGGTAAGAAAAAAGGCAGAATGAGTCATGGGGCTGCTTATTATCTTGGTTTGTTGGTATTACTAATAACAGAGACCAACCCCTGATTATCCAGTGAGGCTTTTGCTTAATTGCCCATGAGGCCAGTTTTAATAGTACAATTGTCTTTGAGGGGAGCAGCAGAAGCTTGGGGAGCAACAGCAGTGTTTAGAAGGCAAACAGGTAGAAAATGCACCAGTGATTAAACAAAAGGGCAGAACAGAATGCCAGTGGTATCATTTCTTTTGGTTGTAAGTGCTAATAATAGCACACCAACCCCCCCTTTTTTAAGCAGTGCAGTTGTTTCTATGTTTGGCTAAGGGGCCAGTAAAAAGCCCACTCGTTTTTGCACTGGAGCTGCAGAAGCTCAGGGATGGCGCCGACAAAAAAACCAAAAAAAAAACTGCCAGTGACTCAAAAGGAAAAAAAAATGGCCTTGTTTTGCTAGTTTTTAAAGGTCCCGGTGGACCAATCAATTGAAGAGAACCAAGCAACTGCCTGTTGGGCCACCAGGTTGGGTGGAGCCTTAGATGCTCGTTTTGTTGAGGAAGTAATGGCTGCATGGAGCCTCAAGTTGAATAAAGAAGATTGCATGGAATGGAAGTTATCAGGGAACCATGTAGGATCATCTCCCAGCATCTGATCCCTGACCAAATCTTTTCAAAACTTGGGCGTTTTGTGGTTGGGGTAGCCTGAACAGGGATTCTTTTGGTTGAATCAGGGATAGAGGGGCTGGTGGCAGGGAAGTAAGGGCCGCACGGGGTCCCCAAGTTTTTTAACAAAGACCGCAGGTAACGGAAGCTGTCGAGGAGCCACATGACTCATTTGTAAAAATGTTCATGGACGTTTATAGCAGGGCAGACACAAGTTTTGAATTAGCCGAAGTTTAGGGATTAAAAACCGATGGCATGGCAGCCATTGATAGGAATTGGGTCCGGATGGCGGTTGCCATTTTGAAGCGGGGCTGCATGGCAATCACCATTTTAAGGATATGCCAGCAATTAGGGGACAGCACCATGATAAGCATAAACTCTGAGGAGTTGGGGCAATTGACCAGAGAACAATTCCAGAATACAGCACAGTTAAAACAAGATAGAAAAAGTAAAAGCATAATGGGCAGGGCTTGAACAATAGCAAAAAAAAAAAAAAAAACTCTTATCATGGTAACAACAGCAGAGATTCTAAGAGGCTAGCAATTGATCTGTGCCCTCATCGGGTTAGTCCTGGGGAGTGGGGCTGCAATATTTAGGAGATGAGTCCCATCGAGCTTTTAAGATAGTTGTGTCCCTGGGTATTAAAAGGAGCGGTGCCTGAATATACTTTGGAAAATGGTGCAGTTTTAACAAATAAAATACTGGGTTTAACCCTCACTTCCTATCTTAAAAAGGGATTGTTTTCCTGAAAAGGGCACATGTGGGTTGACGATAATCCCTGTTTCAGTACTTGGGCACTTAAAGGGGTGGTGCCCGAGTTTCCTTTAAAAATGGTCAATTTAACAAAGAAAATACTGAATCTAACCTGCACTTTCTATCTTACAAGAGGAGGTTTTCTCTTTGAAGAGGGAGCATTTTGGTGACAATATTCCCAGTCCAGATGGGGCAAGCTGATTCTTATTGGGGAAAAGAGTACAGGTTAGTTTTGTTCCAAATTCCTGTGGTTAGGATTACAAGGGAGCCAATACAACAATTTCAAATTTTGGCCCGATGTTCCTGGTGGGGTGCACATGCCTAATGCTGGAATGTGTGCATGGGATAGCCTGACTGCAAAAAAAAAAAAAAGTTTTTAATCTAGTTGGGGATCACTGAAATTGCTCCAAGGCAGAAGCTAGAAGGTATCCCCAGTCTTTGAGGTTTGCAGCCCGGTTGAGCATCTTGGGAGATGTCGGGTTAGATTAGTGGCCATTTAGTGGGGCTGGGGGGGTAGTCTAATGCAGATCAGGGTTGTAACTAACAGGAGCAAAATAGACTCATAGATGAGTTGGTAGCAGATCCCCAGTGCAGAAGGGGAGTAATACGATTGGTCTTAGGTGCTGGCAGTGGGCGCTGGAGAGAGGTACTAATGGTGGAGTACAGCATTTCCAGCCCGAACCATCGAGGACAAAGATGGGGTTATGACAATTTTTAAGTCTGATGGGGGCATACTGGATGCTTCAGATTTTTGAACACCAGTCGGTGGGGGAGGAGTTTCACCTCCACTTCAGAAATATGGTTACAGCCACTGGGGGGTACACCATCAGAGCTTTGATAAGGAAATAACCTGTATATCGCTATCGTACAGTTGTCTGAAGTTTGTCTTAACAATGCAGACACTATAGTTATAAGATGAGATGATATAAGTACTATTGTAGCCTGGAAAAATCTCCAGGGCTTAAAAGGTCAACAGGAACTACCTGCTCACTCCAGGAAGAGGGCCGACCTCGGGAAACATTCCAGATAGCTTTCCCTGGTTAAACATGGGTGAATTAACCTTTCTTCAGGAAGTCTATCCAAGCAAAAACAGTGCTAAAGAAATTTGCTGTCATGGTGGGTGGCAGGCAGTTTAAATAATCCCTTTATTAGCTTTAGGTATTTGAAGAGTATAGGTCATGTTGTTTGGTATGTGCCAGCACTCATTACAATAGACACGGGGTAAGGTCATGGTATAGCAGGAGGTAGAAGGGGTTTATCAGAAGTTACGAACATGGATACAATGGACAGCATGAAGAATGATACAAGCATTTGCTGGGCAAGAAACCAAGCCATAACATGTAAAACTGTGAGGCATAATGCTATATTCTCCTGACTTTATATCAGGATGGAGTTTTTTCTACAGAGCAGGGCCATGATATACGGTGGGTAGATCATGTGATGGGGCCTAGTAGGGCCACATACATATATTAAAAAAAAAAAGTGTTAAAAAGAAACAAATCATGCCTAATGGGCGCTACTACGGAGCACAGCATTGCTGGTCTGAGCCATGGGGATGGGATTATGATCATTTTTAAGTTTTGAGAGTGGCAGACAGTAGGTTTTTGACCTTTTACACCAGTCAGAGGGTGTGAGCATGGTTGTAGGCAAGCACACTCCATGCACTCCATGGTGGGCAGTTTTATTTAAGGAGGGTAGCAAATAGGCTCAGAGCTACTCCCTTTTTCCATGAAAACCAACAATGAAAATACTGAACCTTTCTGTAATTTTATTCATAGGAGTGGAAACTAGAAGGACTGGTCACTACTACTCTCTATGCATCCCAAGGACAATACAACTTTACAGGCTCTAGGCTGGTATGTGGGTGTCTTAGGAAACAATGCATGGCAGTTGTATTAACCCATGCATGGCAACAACCACTGTCATGAGAAACAGAAGTTGTATTTATTGTGACAAAGGGAAAACAAACATGATCCTGGTGTACATTGGTATATTGTTGGATTACACCCGGGGGGGGGTTGTAGCTCGCCCTAACAAATGGGGGGGTGGTAGCTGTGAGTCCACTTGGTGTGCAGATCTGAGATCCCTGGCTACACCCCTGGGGCGAGGAGCTTCACCCTTATTTCATGATAGCATTTGACTGGTTGAGGGGCCGTCACCAAGGGGCGGTACAGCAGCACCTTTAGTGGCACATGGGTTGGAGAAGTACAGTAATCTTCCACCATGGCATCTTTTGAGTCCTAGTTTTTGTTGCTCAGGTTAGGAGAGAGAGACTCTACTCCCATTGGGGAGCAGAATATTATGGCACTAGGCAGCAGTGCATTACTCAAAAAAAAAAAAAAAATAAAAGGGGGTTGTCTAGAGGCGAAGGGTCGAAGGGGATGGAAACATCAGTAATAGGTGCCAAAAAAAAAAGGTGGTTGTTGGGCCCTCCCGAACAGAAAGGGAATAAAACAAGGGGTTTGGGGAGGATATAATAAATCAAAAGACGAGTGATGCTTCAGACGGTGCAGTGAGTGGTTATGAATCACTGGCACCTTGCTTGCAAGGCTATGGGGCCAGGGCAGGTGTTTACACATCCCCTGGCTTGAGCCATGGCAAATGCAAAGGGGGCCACACATGGGGTGGGGGGGCGTAGTGGGCAGGGAGGACATGAAGGTAAGGGAGGAGAGCTCTTGACAGTGTCTCGAGCTGGCAGAGCTCTGTGCAACAGGGATGTAAGTAGGGCAATCGGGGATCGACGAGTAGAGGATATAATGGGGCTGGGATCTAGGTTCCACTACAGCAGCACAGGAGAGTGGCTGATTGCCCAGTTCATGGAAGGCGCAACAGGGAATCATATTAGGGGTAAAAAGGAAAGGGGGCGTGGCTCCATGAGGAAAACAAACAAACAAAAAAAAAGAAATAAAGACATTTTTAATTATCACTTGCTATAAGTGGCCACAGCCCACTGGGTGTGGAAGGACGGGGCTTGAGAAAAATGAGTGGAGTAACACCCAATGGCGCAAAAAAAAAAATCTAAAGTGGAAATCACAAAGGAGATGTTTCAGCTATCAGAAAAAAAAAAAGAGAAATGGAGCAGGTGGGGGGGAGCAGTATGCATATAAAAATAAATGGTTTTGAATGATTTGTTTATGTGTTACAGAGACCGGCTGCAGGACAGAAGTACTGGAGCAGCAGGAGACATCTCGAATATGGCGGCCAAGAGACAGGCTGAACAGAAGAGGGGGGGTATGAACAATTGAAGTTCAGCAGCAAAAGGTATGGATCCAGTGGAAGGGCACAAAAAGGGGCATTGGGAGCCCTGTTATTGCCATTGATGGATAGAAGCTGCCAGACCAATTCAGAACCTAACTGCATTATGGTACACCTGGGTGACAAGTGATTTGGGGTACGTTAGGGGTTACTCATATGTTGTTATTTATTTTAATTAGGTTTAACCAGGAGTAGCACACTAAGCTGAAAGCTTTTTGCAGGTGCGACTGGGAGCACAGGGAAGTTGGGTGGCTTGCTGGGGGTCACGCAGTGGCGGGCAAAAGCTGTGGGTTTTGGACCCAGGTCAGGTCTGCTGGTTGTCGACGGATTTGTAGCTCGGAGCCTTGGACCACTGTGTTGTACTGCCTCCAATTAACCAGATACAGGATGATCAGAGAGTCCATGAGGAGAGAGACCTAGAGTCATGTTGGGTAGTGGAAGATGGCAGTAAGAAGAGGATGGGGGGGCATGCTCAAAGAACACAATGGGGACATGGATGCAGGGCTGAGAATTTTGCAGGAAGGAAGGAGTTTGGGGGGGAAGCCTGCCTTCCAACGCAAGCTGGAGATGGGCTAGTGGAAGAATGAACAAGGAAATATTTTCTGGAGGGGAGGGGGAAAAATTCTGGAGTTACCTCAAGGTGGGGTATAAGGAAAAAAGGGTATGGACACCCAGGAATAAAAATGGGGGACAGGAATTGGACATGGCCCAGACAAGAGGAAAGGGTGTGGACACCCAGGAATGGGAATGGGCAGGAAATGGACCTAGCCCAGAAAGTAAGAGATAACCCCCTCAGCTTTACAGCTGGGGGTGAGAGAGAAAAATGAGCAAGAAAGAAAGACCCCCCCCCTTGAGTTTACACTCGGGGGGTGAAAGAAAAAGGGGATATAAAAAGTTGTTTATGAAATGTGACATAAGTTGTGATATTTCGAAATAAAGAGAAGATGGAATAAAGAAATACATTAAAGATGGTATGTAAAGGAACTCAGTGTTGTTTGTAAAATTTGAATGAAAATTCAATAAACGATGTGCCGACTGAGCAGCCAAAATAATGCTGGGTGTGGTGTCCTTCTTTGGGTGAAAGGCTCTAGAACAAGCAAAAATACACCTACCTGTGGCACTTTTTGGGTTTAAACACAGACCATTAAAACACCCTAGCAAGGCAGAAATGACTCCCAGTCTACAAATGGAAATGGGAAAGGTAGGGTAGTCAGTTTGAAAGCTGCAGCTTAACAGGCACAATTTTAACCTGGGGTGCTCCCTGGAACTAGACAGCCCCAACCTGCTATGCAGAATTTCAGCCCTGACAGAAAATCTTGAGAGAAGATAAAAGTAGCTGTTTCTTCTTTCAGTGGCATAGCTGAACTGGGGAGTTGCTGCTGCTTGGAATCCTCATATGCCCAACATTCTAAAGCTTGGGCTGTGCCAGTCTCCTGGTAGTGATACACTATACCCAATTGCTGTGAATACCCATTGACAATGTGGAGCACTACAGAAGGTCAGCCTCCTGGCAAGACAAGTTGTAGTGTCTCCATGAGATGCTCATTATAAAAGTGAGCAATTCTTATTTTTTATTTATTTTACTATATACCAGTTTAAAGGGTACCTAAACAAGTAGTTTTTTAAAACTGCAAATTCCAAAATCTGGTTTCATTACAAGGTAAAGTAAAGACTATGGTTTACATTTATGCAAAAACTGCATTTATGTAAATAACATAAATGCAGTTTCATAGCTTTTGGAAAATGTAAACATCAGCCTTTCACTTTCAAAAAACAGCCTGGGTTTCTCCCTAAGATGTTTGCCAAGTGTGTTAAGTGATGAGTAAAGATGACATCATCGGAGTCAGAGACAGAGATCCACATATATTTCTATAGTGCTAACTAGTTCTTCTTTCCCTTTTTATTTTGAATTGTTGTACCAGAATGATCAATGCCATGTATTACCTCGTGGATTATTTTGATCAGTACACATGTTAGGCTATGGTTTTGTTCATTTTGTTTACTTTAACTTGGGGAAAATGTTTTTCAATCCAGCTGACTTTTTCTTTGGCAAACTGCATTACAGTGAAAGACTTAAAATGCCTGATGATCTAGTGGTTATATGATGCACTGAATTTTGTTTTTTGTTAACCAGGAGAGACGGTCTAATCCAAAAGCTTGTTTACATGTGTGGCCTGGGAGCACAAGGAAGTTTAGTAACTTGCTCAGGGTCACATAGCAAAGTACTCGTCTTGTTCAGTTCCAAAGCTCATGCTGTCTTGTTAATCCACAAATAAGGCTTTCTTTTTCATGTGAACCCCCTGCACCTAGCTTGCCTTCTGTTGAACACCCCACCAACCATACCCTGTCCTTAGTACTGCCTGGGGCTGCTTATGAGCTTGCGGTCTCATGAAGACAATTATCACACCTCAGATTGTAATCTTGTACCACAGAGTTGTGCACACCTATACTGATATGCATCATCAGCAGGCACTGCTAAAATATGCCTCCAAAATCACTCTCCAGTCCACATTCTCAATGTTTGACTTCTGCTCCCACAGTAAGCATTGATTGGATCACCGCCCTTCTGCACAGTGAAGGTAGTATGTACAGTTCCCTGTTGTGTTGTTTTCCCACCTCATTAACCAACAACTAGGTCTTCCCAGAGGGCCAAGCAATAAGCATCATGACCCACCAGAAAAACTGCGATTCATGCCCTCCTAAGGGCTGCACTTACAGCGGATAACAATACTAATACTAATACCTTGAGTGAATCCATCTGACTTCCAGTGTCAGTCTACTCCTTTACCTGTGATCTGCAGAACCCCACAGGATAATTCCCAGCAATTCTTCTCCAGTACTTTTCTGTGCTCTACTCCACAATGAGAGTTGACTGGTTACCACCCTTCCAAATTTTGAATGAGCTATACACGACTCCCTCAATACTGTCCTAATAAATGTCCAAATCCCCCTTCCCCACCCTGGGGTAATCTCCCTACACTGAATTTAAGTAACAGTTTAGGTGCAGCCTTGCCACTCTGAGTATTTGTCATCATTGGCTACTCTCATCCACAGTCAGGTAGCAATCACGATGTTGGCAGCCCCACATTTCAGATCTCACAGTGATCTGCTCAGCGTCCTCCTTCATGTCTTCAACTAACCTGAATATAGATGTACCCAGCTGGAATGGCCTCTTCAGTCCCTCTCTGGCATTCATTCTTCTCACCTGCTCCCCACACCAAAAACTGGTGAGTTCACTACCCTTCCACATCATGAATATGGTTAGTACAGTCTCCCATGTTATATTTACATATTTATAATAAACATGATCTTCTGCAAGCCAGGCTGATAGCAGCATGGCACAAGTGTTAAAATAAGCTTTACTACACATATAAGATCTAAGCCACCTATGATAAGGCACTATTAAATAATGTGCATAATGATGCACACACCCATCATTTAATAGTGCCTAATCAAAGGTAACCTAGATCTTTTAAGGATAGGAAAGCCCATCATTCCCCTTGTTTCCTGTTGTTATGAGCCTGACTTACTGGAAAGATATGTTTATATTTGATATGTCAAAATAAAACGAGGACTGTACTACTTGCATTCATGATGCAGAAGGGTGATGAATGCACCTGTTTTCGGTGTGAGGAGGAATGGTGAAGAATGAATACCAGAGGGGGACTGAGAAGGCCACTCTTGCAAGGTACTGCCATATTCAGGGAAGGAGGAAGAGAGCAGGAGAGAAATATGAGCAGATTGCTGTGAGAAATAAGATGTGGGGATGCCAGCACCTTGATCACTACATGACCCCATCATCCTGGCCAACATTCCCCTTCCCAGAAAACCAGTTCATGCAATTGTCCAAGGCTGTGTGTGGATATTAATGCATGAAATGGCTGTCACTACATGTTGAGTCACTTCATTACCAGTATAGTATCGCTTGTAAAGCACTTTGAGATACAATGGGCTGGATATTCAAACTGCGCCATTCTGTGGCGCAAGCCCTTGCGCTACTCAAAAAAGTTGCACAGGGGTGTGGCCGGGGTGATATTCAATGGAGTTGCACTATTGAGCAACTCCTTTGAATATCGCCCCAGGGCCACAGCCACTGTGCATGGCGCAGTGGAACTTGCACCACCGCAAGTGGTCAGAGTGGAGCATTCAGATGCGGTGACGCAAGTTCCATTGCGCCATGCGCAAAATTCTGATATTTAAATGGTGACATGCAAATGGGGCCATAAGTTATGCAAGGCATGGGGGGGCTATTTGCACCTACTTACGGCCCCGTTTGCATGCCATTAGCATGCAGGTGCGCCGATTCCAGACATCTTGCACCTGGCGTCCTGTCAGGCAGCAGCCATCAGGGACTGACGCCGCCTGCAGCCCGATCACGGGCATGAAGGAAATCTCCCCCCCCCCGACTGGCCCGATCGCGGGCATAACAGTATTGAAACACACACCCCCACTGGCCCGATCGCGGGCATAACAGTATTGAAACCCACCCTCCCAACTAGCCCGATCGCGGCCATAACAGTATTGAAACCCACTGCCCCACTGGCTCGATCGTGGGCATAACGGTATTGAACCACCCCCACTGGCGCGATCGCGGGCATTAGAGTCACACCTCCAAAGACCAATATCCTGGTGGTCAGTGGACATGAAGGCCCGATCATGGGCATTGAGGCACACACCCCAAGGTCAATTTCCTGGTGATCTGGTGGCCCCACCCACCATTCACGGGGGCCCCACCACCCCCTGCTCCTCCCCCGTCCAGCCATTCACATATCTGGACTGCCTTGTATGGTATGGCTGCATGCCCATTGGCTCTTGCTCTGAGCCAACTGGGTGTGCAGCCCTACCGAGCTGTCAGTTGGCAGGCGGCAGGCAGCAGGCAGGTGGGTGCTGCCGCGACGCCGGCTGACGGGGAGCGGGATGGTGGGGCTCCATGGGTGGGTGGGGTGGGGCCACTAGATCACCAGGAAATTGGACTTTGGGGAGGCCTTTAATGCCCATGATCGGGCTTCACGGTCCACTAGATCACCAGGGATATTGGTCTTTGGGGTGACTCTAATGCCCATGATTGGGCCAGTCGGGGGTGGGTTTCATTGCTGTTATGCCGCGATCGGGCCAGTGGGGGTGGGTCAACTACTATTATGCCCACTTGATCGGCCAGCTGGGGAGGTGAGATCTGCCCAATGATCGGGTTATGGGGGCACAGGGCACAAGTGGAGGGCCACCCACAGGTGGCAACTGCTGTGTTGCGCCCTGCAATGTGGCAGCTCACCTGTGGGTGGCCCTCGACTTGATCCCTTTTTTTTGTCTCAAAGTTGTGCAGGCAGGTAGGGGTTGCGATGTATCAACTCTGCACAGCCCAGCTGAATATTGGGCTGTGCAGTTTATGCATGGTTCCTCCCCCTCCGGTTGAGCATGCCTTCATTAGCATTGCGCTGTTGCTCAGCATGACTTGGGGGGCACAACTGCCTCCTGCTGAATATCGCAGAATGGCGCAATTTCAGACTTGCGCAGGCGCAACCCTATTGCACATGGCGCAACCCTTTTGAATATCCAGCCCAATGTGTATGAACACCACTATATAAATGCTGATTTTTCTTCTTTGTATTATTTTCCATGGAAAAAGAAGACAAGACAAGCATATATCTGAGTTTCAAGAAAGTATGAACTCTAACATTGGACTGCATAAGAACTTTGCTGCAAAAAAGTGGTGACTCTAGGGGGTGGTGAAGGGTGTGGCTTCAACCCCCCCCAACATAGTAACATACTTGCTTGCTGCTGCTGCTGCATTTTACTTTGTTGAAGTCTGATTTATTGATTGTACAAATGTTTACATTCAAACTATGGATTACATTTGTAGGTTCTGTCAAAAATGTACTAGAAAAGAATAACAGTAGAAAATATAAAGGTTTAATAAAAATGTTAAAAAGTGCATATTAAGCATGCACACCACCCCAACTCCCCCACTGTAGCATCCTAGATCCACCATAACCACTAGACCACCAGGTTATTCAAGATTTGTACTGTACTATGGTTTGCCACAGAGAAAGTCAGTTGATTTAAAACACATTTTTAGCATGTTAAAGTAAACAAAATAAACAGAACCATAGCCTAACATGTACATTATACAAAATAATGCACATGGTTTTGACCGTTTGGACTAAACAATTCTATACAAAGGGAAAAAAACTAGTTAGCACTATAGAGAGCCATAAATCTCTCTGACTTTGACTCCAATGATGTCATCACAAAACACATTTGGCGGCCATTTTAGGAAACAGGTAAGACAGTTTTCTTGAAATTGGAAGGCTGATTTTACAATTTCCAAATGCTCTGGAACCACATTTAGATGAGTTACATAACTGTAGTTTTAGCATTAATGAATACAGCAGCCTTTCCTTTAGTCACCTACGGGGTTAGATTTTTAAATAGTTTGTTGTCAAAATGTTGTTTAGGTATCCTTTAAATTCAACCCCATTATCTTCAGTGTTCCAAGCACACCCAACTTGTTTTCATCATCTTATTTTTGCTGTTGGAACACTTTCGCTGCCATTGAATAGTGATTCATCTAATAGTCACTATCTTTTTATGTTTCCTTGCATGTGCACAAGAAACATCTTGTAGTAGAATAACATTTTGGAGGTGTGTCAGGAATGAGCCCAACGCAAAGCACCCTACAGTGGGCTCACCCCTCACAGGCCAATGAAGAATGCAACCAGACTGTGACACTAGTCAGAGTTTCACAGCTGTAAGCCGTTCTCTAGTTGAAAGAAATGAAGCGCTCCAATGAGAGAGAGAGTGCTTCATTACTTTCATTTCCATAAAGCTGGTAGCAAGCAGCTGAGCCATGAGCTGAGCGGTCTCATATTTGAAGATTACAGCAGGCATTTACAGCAAAAATGGCAGCAATTTGATGATCAAACAGTACACATAGATCGAGGGGACTGTTCCAGCAAACTTGCAGCTCCCTGGGTCTACCCCCTGCCAGCAACAAATATGAGGAGAAGGAATTTCCTGAGAAACAGACAACACAGTGCAAGAATACCCCCACTCCCTGGTGTACCTCGATCTCAAAGTCCATTACCTGGACAATGGTTCTGAAGAGGCAGCAGAAGTGAGCAATGGCAGGATACAGCCACCATGAACAGATCTCTGCCACAGACATGCCACACAAGTCCTGGGACATTTTCTTCACCCCACTCACCATACACCCAGGCAGCAGCTTTTCACCTGGACAGGCTCCGGGTGAATTGGTGCACTGAGGCCCACTGCTTCTCTCACAGCTCATGGACTGGACATGGACACACTTCTAGGAACCAGCCACTGCTGAAACCACTTCCATTCTCCGTGATGCGATAGGGGAGGGAAGGAGGACAGATGGCGGTCATCTAATAAAACCGATCTTAAAACCTGTAATCTGTGGTTTCTTTGTTAGGTTAGGGCTACTGGTGAGCTGCAGGACAACCATGATGTAAGGAAAGCTGGAGCTAATAAAAAAAAAACAGTTGAGATGTGTTTTGAAGCTCAAGCCTTTAGTGACATTCATTACAATAAGGTACTCAGGCTTCACGGACTGTTTAAAAATTCAGCCTAGCATTTTTTCTTTGTTGATGACCAGTTAATTTCACTTCTCTAAACTCCTACTCCTCCATGAACTACCATGTGACTCTACACCTCTTCTAATAATCAAGGGCATAATTTACCATGCTATGTATGTTCACAGGATATTTTTCCTCTGCCACGTAGCTCCCCCCTTTTTGTCCACCAGAAACTCTGGTACTTCCTGCTACTGGCTATCTTGCTATCCAGCAACATTCAAACAAGTCCCAGCCCTACTGCCCACCTCTTCCACTCTGATGCACAACCATATAATGCCAAAGGTCTCTTTATTGCCCACTACAACATTAGAAGTCTGAAGCGCAACCTTGCTGAGCTACAGACTTGGTCTCCTCTACAAGTTTGATATATTATGCCTGTCCGAAACATGGCTAAAATCCACCACCCCAATGCACACTGCTCCATACCCTCCTATAATCTCCTCCAGAGGGATAAAACTTCCACTGAAAGAGGAGGCTGTATTCCAAGAATCACCTGTACCTCACTGTCCTAAATGCTGATCCTTCTATGCAATGTGAATCACTTCATACCCTCCTTACCCTTGCAGATAAAAAGCTGTACATCATATGTGCTTACAACCCCCCAAACAGTGGCCTCGCTGGCCTAGACAAACTACTATTCCACATGTCCCTGCTCTGTGGCAAAAACGAAGTGCTCATACTGAGTGATATAAATATTAGGGTTGTCAGAACCCTCTGAAGTTCTGGGTTCTAGTTCTAGTCCAGAACTTTTGAAAAAGTTCTAGGGTTCTAATCTTTTTTAGAACTTTTTAGAACTCGAACCTTATTTTTTAATTGTG
Source organism: Neoceratodus forsteri (assembly GCA_016271365.2). NCBI lineage: Eukaryota > Metazoa > Chordata > Ceratodontiformes > Ceratodontidae > Neoceratodus > Neoceratodus forsteri. The sequence goes on along the minus strand of CM028135.1, from coordinate 844,833,783 downwards.
CTGCCAGTAATAAAGATAGTAATGAAATACATGTAAAGGAAAAACTGTTTAATATAAGGAGAGAAATGATCATGTGTGACATTGATAGGACTACAACTAGGTTTATCTATGGTTTCTTCTGTTTGCTAAAGCCAGCAACTAATAGGTAACAGGCCCCCCACCCACCCATATGTTAAAGTTTTCCTGCTGCAGCTGCATCATAGTTCCTTAGTGAAAGAAAGAGGCAAATTAGCCATTTATGTACTCAGTTATCTATACTCATTGTCATGAATTATTAGAAAAAATAACTGATATTACCTACTTTCAGCTATTTGCTGCTTTGTGTTTTAAATGAGTAAACCAAAAGTTGCTATGTTTAAAAGAAAGCTTGTATAACAAAGTCAAGCCAAGGTACTGCAGCCTCAGCACATGGAACTGTTGCAAAACATATTATGTCATAGCGTAGTCAGTCAAGACATTTGAATAAAAAAAATATGCCAGTCATTGTTGTTCTTGTTGGTAAATTGAAGTAATACATACAACTTTCTAAGATGATGCATTTTTCCAGCTGATAGATCAATAAAATCTGTATTTCAGTCACATAAATAAAAAAAGTGGTTTCCTCACCACATACTAACTTAAGGAACATTTAATGTAGCTACAGCAGTTGGCATATGATGTTTAAGGGACAGTGTCTGTCATTATATATCAAATTGTCACTACTTGTAAAGCACTTTATGATAGGTAACATTCTGTGAAAACTGCTGATGCAGATTTTCTTTTATTTCTGATTCCTTTATTCTTTTTTTTAAAGGGGACAGGACACTTGTGCAAGGTGGCAGCAGTTTGCAATGTATTTAATAATAATAAAAAAAAATATATATATATATATATATATATATATATATATATATATATATATATATATTATAGCTATAGTAGGTTCCACAGTGGGCAATTGGTGTAGCCCTCCCATACCATCGGTCTGTCATCATCTTTTTCCTCACCATCCCCAGCTGATCACAAATCTGTAAACTGTGAACAAAAGGACTAAAACAACACCCACCTTTCACCCCCAGCACCCATTCCACTTTTCTTCCACCACCCTCATCTATGCAGTAGCACCCATACCACCCTTACACCCATGTGTTAAAACCAACCCACAACCCTCACCCCCCCTCAAGCACGTATTCCACCCTCCTCCCTCACCCAAATGTTTAAACTGCCCCTACACTTAGTCATGAACTACCATTCATGTCACCCTTCTCCGTCCCTCACCCATGTTAAAACCAACTCCCCCAACCATCACCCATGTACTAACAACTATGCCATGTTTCTCTCTCCTGCATCCATGTTAAAACCAACCCCAACCCTCACCCATGCACTAGCATCCATGCCATCTTTCTCCCTCTTGCATCCATGTTAAACCAACCTCCAGCCCTTTCCCACCCTCCAGCACCCACTCTACCCTCCTCCCCCCTCTCAAATGCTAAAACTACAACATGCTTACTCAAGAAAAATTAAACTCTTGCCTCCAAATGAGCCATACTTAACTGTTCCTTAATAAACAACACTTATGTGAAAAACTGTCTTTTCAATTGCTTTCTTCTTATGGACAACATTCTGTACAGTCCTCTTCATGGAACCAGTAATTTGAGAGTTGTTGCTATTATGCCATGGTCTGTGTACAACAGAATGTTAAACATGAGTTATTGTGGTATGAGACCTATGCTTACAGAATATGTGCTCAACCATGACATAGGTAAAACTCCAGATGACTCTGTTTCCTGGAAGAGACTTGTAACAGGATGCTGCCCACCGAAACATAACAATACAAAACACATTTTTTCCCATAATTTTTAATTCAGTTAGATAAGTTACATATGGATCATTTTGGTTTATGGCTAACATTTCTGTAATTGAAAAAATAATAAACAGCTACCAATTAAAACTCATTGTTCTGACCTCATTAAAATTGAAAAATAGACTGCCCCGGTCCCAACCCATACTGATGCACCACAAAGTCACAGAAGGTAAATCCAAAAATATATGTTTGCACTTTAACTATAAATAATATGATACAGAAATGATTGACATGACAGTGTCCCTTTTATGCCAAATGTGGGCCTGTTCCCACTGATGTTAAAATGGCCCTGTATATAAAACTTGTAGACCCCTAGCTACAAAGCAGTTTGCCATGAAATGATGAAAATTTTGTAGGGTATATAGTGCAAGGTAGTAGATCGAGAGAGGAGAGAGACAACCAAAGTCATCACAGTCTGTAAAAGTTTCCTTTTTGGTGCAGAGAGACTCTGTCCCACACAATATTTACCAGCCACCACCATCTGAGTTGTCATCACCATCAACATCCACAACATCAATCACTTCAGGATCAGTTTGTATGCTTTTGTAGGGATACGAAAATCTTGACTTATTAACTTTAATAAAAGTTAATGTGTGTATATTTTCTGGCAGCAACCTATTTCTGGTGTCTGTCAAAATATTGCCAGCTGTACTAAACATGTGTTCTGAAGAGACACTTGTTGCAGGACAACCAAGATATTTACTGGCTTCATCATACAGCTCTGTCCAAATTGACTTTTTTGATCTCCAATATTCAAAAGGGCATGCATCAATAGGAATAGGCAGTTCTTGCAGGTAACTGTCTACCATGACGGACAGAGACCGCTCAGAAGAGGAATCAGCATAAGCTGGTATGGCAGCAATTTGGGAAAGATTTTGCCACAGATTTAGCTTTCTACTAAGGGTTGAACTAGTGGCAGTTGTGGAACAACTACCATTAATGTTTGGTGACTTTTCCAGTTCTGTATCCCTTCATGAAGATGAAACGGCATGCTGTGGTGATGACAACCTGAGGGTACTGTGCGTGTCTGTGTTTGACTCCTGTGAGTGCTGCAGCTCATCTAGCAACAGACATTTGTACTGCTCTATATCACCTGTTTTTGGAATATGTATAGCCTTGAACCTGGGCTCTAAGAGAGTTGCAAGGATGTAGTGTTTTGATTTCATCATTGCAACTAATTTGTCAGTGGTTTTGAAGCGCTCGTTCATTCTCTTTATGAGATTCCCATGATACAGGTGACATGTTGTCTGAGCTTCAGATCTGTCTTTTTCTATTTGTAGATTTAGAATACTAAGATGATGTGAAATCAGCATGATGAGTGGGATAACCTGACTCACAGATGTGCCTTCAGAAGACATGTCCCTTGTGGCTGTCTCAAAAGGAGCAAGGATACAGCACACTGTCTCCATTAATTTCCATTGCAGCACAGACAGCATAATGCCATCTCCAATAATGTAACTGGAGCAATAGCTTGCTTTTGCTCCAAGAGGCACTGCAGCATATTAAGTGTTGAGTTCCAACGAGTGGAAACATTTTGAATCAGCTTTTGCTGGGGCAGTTTGTGTTTTTTTTGCAATTCAGACAATGTCCGTATAGCCTTGGTTGAATGTGAAAAGTGAGTCACAGTTGTTTTGCAAACAGCAATCATACCATCCACTTGTGTTTCATTGCTGAGAAATCCCATGACAATTAAATGTAAGCAATGTGCAAAGCAAGAAGCATGCATAAATCCTTCATCCTGTACTGCTTTCAAGATGTTGGCTCCATTGTCACTTACTATGAAGCCACAATTTAGACCATGAGAATAAACCCATTCGTCAAGGAGGTCATTTAGTTCCTGCAAAATGTTTGCAGCTGTATGACTTTGCTCAAACTTCTTTATATGCAGCAGCGCCATCTTCTGGGTTGTCTTTGTTTTTGAAGAATCACAAGAAAACATGACCCAATGAGCAGTAAGAGACATGTAATCTATGTTTTGAGTGCTGGTCCACATATCTGTTGTGACATGAATAACCCTACCCTCTGCAGTTTTAAGTGCAAGCAACACTGTCGCTTTTAAAGCCTGATAAATGTTTAGTATTTCAACATAGTATTTCAACGTACCTTCGATGAGGAACATTGTAACGAGGCTCTGCTAGTTTCAAGAGCTCCCTAAAATCCTCATGATCTACCAAAGAGTATGGGAGAAGGGCTCCAGCTAACAGTTCACCAATTCTGTGATTAAGATGAAGGGTCTTTGGATGATTTTTAGTAAAGGTATTCTTCCTTTCAAATGCCTGAGACAGTGTTAGCTGTTTACAACATGTCCCTGCTGGTTTATTATACACCCTGTTTCCATGGGCAGATGGACGCTGGGATGGCGGACTAGGACTTATACATTCAGTGCCATCTCTGGCAGTGCAACTGGTACTAATGGTGCTGGCATTGGTGGTAACAGTGATCCTAGGGTTGGCAGTGGTTCTGCCCGCATCAAGTTTAGACAATTCAGTATCCATTTCAGATTCTTGACCCTTCTCACGTGTGGTCTGGAAGATGGAGGATGTGGGTTTTGGATGATCAAGCAAAACTGAATGCTTTTTCAGATGGCGTTTAAGAGTTGTAATGCCAAGGCATGACACAACTTTACCACGGCTTACACTCTGTTTACACAGGGAACAAATTGCTCTGCATGGATCACTTTTACTGACAGAGAAATAATTCCACACCTCAAATGTGACAGATTTTTCTCAAGTGCTAGGAAAATAGCTAAAGACTGTTTGTGTCTTTTCACCTGTCCTAACAGAACCCAGGACATGCTCCTTGGTGCTAGAAGAGTGGGCAGAAGACTCTGATAGATTTTCATTGCTGGCCGATACAGAAGTGATGGATTCAATGGATATGTCCTTTTCATTGTCAACAGTGCTGGATGTATTTGCAAGTGTACTACCTGATTCATTGTCAGCAGACTTGCTCATTTCACTTTGTTGAGGAAGTAATGATACGTCGCAAGACACAACAGTGTCGGACTGAGACAAAGAGGTACTGTCTGAGTCAGAGAGGGACTCACTGTCACTTGCATTATTACTGCTAGTCACAGGGATTTTAACAGCATGAATGGCATACCTTATAGTGCCTCCCTGTGTGACCCCAGCAGCTGCACAGGTTTTCTTAAAAGGTCCCCCTTTACCACACTTCAGTGTTGCTCTTTTGCTGTTTGTTGAATTTTTATCACGTGAAACATTTTGGTTATTTCTGCTAGCACCAGGATTACCACTACCACAACCACCTGCTCCAACACCAGCACCAGATGCTTCATTTATGTTGGTGTTAGCCATAACAGTACCAGTATACTGCAATGAACACACCCACACCCACACAATTCCTGTGTAAGAAAGCAATGTGATCTGTGATCGCTGGCTACAACTCCAAAATTTTAATTTGATTGTGTGACACTGTGATGCAGTGGACTGAAAGTAATTGAAGAATATGATGGTTTGCAACTAAGGGATCCCAGGTTCAAGGCTTAGAGAATGATTGGGCTGCTGGGCATAGGCATACACATAGCAGTCAAGGGGCACACCTCAGCAGGGTGATGGGCTGACCACAAGAGACGGAGTTACACACACAAACCGAGGAAAGAGATTTTTCTGTCTCTCCTCCCAACAGGGAAATACATTTTTAGGCTTCTGTCATGTATTTAAGGATAATGCCACCACACAACTGGCCACTAGGCTTCACACGGTAACACACACTGGGTAAGGTACAGTGCAGTCAAGGGGTGCACAGCAGCAGGGTGCTGGGCTGACCTCAAGAGATGGAATTACACACACAAACTGAGGAAAGAGATAGAACTGGGGGGAGCAGGGAAAACTGAAGTAAGGCACCTGCCTGGTGCCATGGCTTGGAGGGACAGGAAGAGCATCCTTAGGATCACGAGAACAGTTGCACAGGAGTCTGAGCTGGACATCATTGTCCACCTAGGCACAAATGACTTGGCTCATCATGAGATTAGAGCAGTGCAGAAGGACTTTGTAGAGTTGGGGAGGGGCCTAAGACAAGTAGCACACACAGTATCCTTCTCAGAGGTGCTGCCTCTCAGTGGCATGGGTGAGGCGAGGGTACTTTGCACCAAGCAGTTTAACGAATGGTTGAAAAAATGGTGTGGAGCACAGGGGTTTGGCTTCACTGGGGACTGGGGTTCCCCATGGTGGGACACCAGCCTATACTGGCAGGATGGTCTGCATCTGTCCAGGAAGGGAACAAGTATTTTGGGCAATCGGTTTAAATGCTTCATTGGCAAGCTTTTAAACTAGTCAAGGGGGGAGGCACTGATAAGCAGCAGGAAAATTCCAGCCTCCCCCTACAAAACAGGGTACTAAATGAGAAAAAGACCAAGGTAGAAAGGACAGTGGGGGATGCTGCTACAGAAGGTAAAGCCATCAAAAAATGGAGAGCAATGAGTGCCAATGCCCGTAGTCTGGGTAACAAGCTTCCTGAATTAGTGGCCTTGATGGAGGAGGAACATCTGGATATCGTGGCAGTCACAGAAACATGGTACACACAGAACCATGACTGGGATGTAAACATACCAGGATACATTATCTACAGGAGGGACAGGGAGGGTAAAAGAGGAGGAGGAGTAGCTCTCTACATAAGGGAAGGAATCAAAGCAACAGAAAAAAATCTCTCCAGCTAGCATTCTATGTGACAGCACTTTTATCTTAATGAAATAGCACTAATGTACATCATAAAAACACGGTGCCTCTCCTGGTCACAAACTTTCAAATAAAACAATAAAAATAAATAAGGTTAATGCTGAACCATAAGACTTTGGGGACCCAGTTTTCAAAACAAAATCCTTATGCAGATATACTCACACTGAATTTCTAGAGCACATGCAATTCTGATTTAGAACATGCAGTGCAACACACACACACATGCACACACACACACACACACACACGCACACATCCCAATACTCTGCATGTACTGGCCTTTAAGTGGATCTGGGATTTGGAAGGTTACCAAAGGCTCAGCAGGCCATTTCCATTAGACATAACCATCCATCTGTTGCTGAAAGTGGGACAATGCCAGATGACATAGCACAGCCTACTGTAACAGCAATGCAAATTTGACTAAAATTCCCCAAAACAAGCTGATAAGACAGGTACAATGTATTTCAACATTTACCTTTAAATAAACAAAAATCACTGCAGCCAGAGTACAGCAAATGTGCATTACAACTAATGTATCATAAAATAAAATGGTATTGGTATGAGTTAATGTTCTGTCATTTCAAAACTAGTGTACCTATAGTGAATAATAAGCACAGCAATCATTTTAACAAAATAAAGTTTGTATACACTAGAACTTGATTATTAGCCACCCTTAGTTATCTTTTGTTGTTTTCTTAACTATAGTGGGAGGATAATCAAGTGGTCACTGTAAATACTGTAGTTGTTGATCAAGCTTCATTAGCCAACCTTAGTTATTTTTTGTTGTTTTTGTAACTATAGTGGGATAATAATTGAGTGGGCAGTGTAAATACTGTACTTGTTGATCAAGTGTAATTATTTAAATTCAGAAACTAAAAAAAAATGTAGCTTTCAGATGTATTTAGTATTGCTTGGCTGTGGCTCACTAAATAAAATCTAGTTAACACTTTATGAGGCAGATGTTTTTATGTTTTAGAATTTATGCTGCACACATCATCAATGAAAACAGTATTTATTTCAAGAACACAAATATTTCTTCATGTTGAAAACATATACAAGTGATGGTATATTGAGGATATAACCTGGCCTGACAGGAGATATCATATTTACCATATCTTCATGAAAGACCAATGATATTATGAGATCTCACAAGTGGTGAAGCCGCTGGCTTTACATTATTACCAGAATGTAATGAAACATTTTGATGTACAATCCTTTTTCTATTTTGGAGGTCATTGTTTATCAAAAAGTAAAGAAAAAAAGAGAATTCTCAGCTGTGTTTATTGGAATAGAAAAAAAAATCAAAAAAGCATCTATAAATGAAACACCATTCATTTTGTAGCTATTTTTGTGCTGATCAACTTTCATGCTCACAGTATCGTGCTGTAATTTTTTTAATTTAAAGTTATTCACATTTGTTTGTTAAAAAAGTAAAAAAAATAGAATGTTTGCTGTTTACTGCTGATTTTAAAAAGAAATCTAAAAGGTATCCATAAATGAAACAAACCCCACTCATTTTTTAGATATTTGTGTGCTGAAAAACATTACTATTCACAATACCATGATATAATTTCAGTTTTAATGTTATTGGCATTTGAATACGTTAAGTACTGCTACTGAGGATGAACATTCTAAACCTATGACATAGTGGTACAAAGAAAGATAACAATATGACATAATGCAACATTAAAGATAATATTATTTTTTCATGTTCAGAAACATAACACTTTTTATCTGGACTGTTATCTCAAAATCTATGTTGCATAAACATATTTATGTTTATTTCCCATATTTAGTATTTGTTATCAGTGTCTACTGCTGCCCCACCTTCAGTAACTGAGTTATTCACCACAGTCTCCTTCCAGATCCCTTCTGGAGTTATTGATACCAGGTGATTTCAACTTAAATTGATTTCCTTCTCTCTTCATAAATTCTGCCTCGAGTACATGCAGGGAAGGGTCCGTTACTATGTCAATGAGGGATCAAAAGTAAAAGGGCAGCCAGTGATCTGAGAGCACTGGATTTTAAATTTTGCTGGGTGCTTTGAAAGCTTCAGCAAGGCATTTCAACTAACACTGCAGTCAGTGGCCACAGCTGGGCTCCTCCAAGGCAGTGTAGGATGGAGGAGGATCCGTAGCATGCACTGAGCCATGGTGGAATTTTTTAGTGCAGTTTGTTTTTATAGGAGAAGCTTTAGTATGAAATTTTAGTGGGACAGTAGGTCAGAGTCTTCTGGGTACAGAGACTGCTTTGGGGAACCAGAGACTTCAGAGACACAGGAGCAGCTGGGGATCGACACAGACAGTAACACTGCAGCAGTGGGATTGTCTGTGGAAGCACAGGCTGTGTGCTTGTGCTAACTGATCTTGTTTTTTATTTTATTTTATAGCTGATTGTTTGTTTCATACAGTTGTTTGGGAGCTTGGTTATCAAGTAGATGAAGGGAAGGGCTCACCCACCCTCCCCGAGCTTCTCCACATTTATAGGGTCTCACCTACTCTGCTGTGACTACTTCCTGTGGGAACAGGAAAGGGCTGTAGGGGATAGACCTAGCATAGCAGAAGGGGAGGCAGGGAGAAACGGAAATAGAGAAGAGGGGACTTAACTGAAGGGGAATCTAGAATTAGGGTTGGCATAGTGGAAAGGAATTAAATCCAGTTCAGGTGACACGAGAATTAGTGGTTTAAGGAGTTCTAAGAGGGTAGCATCATCGAAATAAGAAAGGGAATAATGCTGGGAGTGATGCAGTGAAGTGGCTGTGAAGCAGCAGTATTTAGGAAAACCTTCTGGATGCTGCGGTGCTGCCCTATCTGCAGGCATTTCTCTGGGTTGAGGGCCGAGGTAGACAATCTCTGGGCCAATTTGGTTAGGATTCAGGAGACCTCAGCCCCCACCCAGACACCACTGTATCCACACCCACTACCTCAAAGGTTGCACAGCAGAAGGTATAGGTGGACTATGGTGGGCTCAGGCAGGGTAAGGGAGGTGTGGCAGTGGCACATCCTCCAGCAAGTGAAACTAAGTAATTCCTAGTCTGTGCTTGAGGAATGGGAAGGCCCCACAGGGTAATCTGAGGTTGCACCGATGGAGAATGGGTGGGGTCTCCAGAATGGAACCCCATGGGAAAGTGGTGGAATACCCCAAAGGGAGAGGAAGAGACTCCTGGTGGGAGACTCCATTGTTCAGAGAGTAGAGCTAGGAGCAGAAAGAGAAGGGGAAGGGAAGGAGGTAAAGTGCCTACCAGGAGACAGGGGTCAGAGAGAGGGGAAGTGGATCCAGTGGATCACAAGGGTGGTAGCAAAGAGGGGGAAGCTAGATGTCATTGTTCATCTAGAGACAAATGACCAGGCTGGGAACAAAGCAGAGATAACAAGGGTGCAAAGGGAGTTTGGGGAACTGGAGAGGGGCCTGGGACAGGTAGCAGACTCTGTGACCTTCTAAGGGGTGTTGCCTGTACATGGCAAGGGGGAGGATAGGGATCTCCACACTAACAATTTCAACACTTGGCTGAAGAGCTGGTGCAGAGAGCAAGGTTTTGGCTACATTGAGGAGTGAGGGCCCACATGGGAGGATGCAGGCCTGTATGGAGGAGATGACCTGTATCTTTCCAGTGGGGGCACCAGACTTCTTAATGAATGGTTTAAATGCTTCATTGGCAAGCATTCAAATGAGACGGGGGCGGAGATAAAGAGCAGGGAAAATCATACCGCTCACCCCCACAGGTTAATATAGCCAGCAGGGAGGTTATAAATAAGTATGAAACCAGAAATAAGGAACAAGAAGGTAGCATGCGCGGAGAGGGATGCCAGTACCGGATACAAAGGTAAAGGCAGGGGCAGGAAGGCAGCATAATAAGGGAAAAGGAGGTGGGGGTAAGAAGTGGAAGAGCAAACAGGGGGTTAGCGAGGGGAAAAGCAGCAAACCATGGAAGGCCTTGGTTACAAATGTCCTCAGCCTGGGAAATAAAATCCCAGATCTGGAGACCATGTTAGTAGAGGCAGACCTGGACACTGCGGCAATAACAGAGACTTAGTTCACTGCCAATCATAACTGGGATGCAATTGTTCCAGGGTATGCTCTATGCAGAAGAGATAGGGGGAGCAAAAAGGAAGGGGGGAGTCACCCTATATGTAAGAGAAGGTATCAAAGCTACAGAGGTAAAGGGTAGATGGGGGAGACCGTGGCACTGTGGATCACCCTTGAGACACACAATGGAACAGCAGTCTGCACAGGGGTGATCTACAGGCCTCCAGCACAGGGGGAGGAGCTGGATTGGGATATAGGGGATCAAATTCAGGAGATGGTAACAAAAGGTGAGGTACTGCTTTTCGAGGGTTTCAATATCCCAGACCGTAGAACAAACCATCTCAGCAGCTGCTTCATCCAGGAGCAGTGAAATCCTGGATTCCTTGCAGGAGGCAGGACTCAGACAACTGGTGAGCGATCCTGCCAGAGACAGGGCGATTCTGGACCTAATGCTGACCAGTTGGGACAGAATCACAGAGATCCAGGTGGAAGGTCAGCTGGGATCCAACAACCACCACATAGTGTGGTTTAACATGCCTGGGATCCAACAACTACCACATAGTGTGGCTTAACATGCGGACAGAGATGCAGTCAAGTCACTCTAAGGCAAGAGTTTTAGATTTTAGGGAGCTGGATTTTGATAAAATGGGGATAGGTATCAAAGCAGCCCTGGTGAGGAGGGAGATCAGAGGGGGTTAAGGAGCAGTGGTAACACCTGAAGGGAGACATAGAAAAGGTGAGCAACCAATGCATTAGGATGGTAAGCAAAGGCAAGAGAAGGAGGAAACGACTGTGAACCTCAAGAGAGGTGGCAGTCAAGGTAAGGGCTAAAAGGAAGAGTTTCAATAAATATAAAGAGACTCAAAGGGAGGAAGACAGGGAGGCATACCTAAGGAATCTAAAGGAAGCAGGGAAGGCTGTTAGGAGCACAAAGGCACAGACCAAGGAAAGATTAGCGCAGACAGTGAGAAAAGGAGACAAGACTTTTTTTTAGGTACATCATTGAAAGAAGGAAAAAAGGAAAGCGGGGGAGGGATTGTAAGGCTCAGAGGGGATGCAGGTGAGAGTAAGGTGGGAGACCTGGAGGAGGTAGAAATACTGAACAAATACTTCTTTTCAGTATTCACTGAAAGAGGGGAGGGTTAGGGACCACAGCTGCGTAACAGACACAAAGGGTGGGGGGTGGGTGGACATATCTCCGTTCAGAGAGGGAAGAGTCCTGGAGGAGCTCACAAAACTAAAGGTGGACAAAGCAATGGGGTCAGATGGTACACAACTAATGATATTAAGGGAGCTGCGAATGGAGTTAGTGGCACCTCTGGCAGCCATGTTCACTGACACTCTCTCAACACGGGGGTGGTTCCAGAAGACTGGAAGAGGGCACATGTAGTCCCTCTTCACAAAAGTGGTAGTAGGGAGGAGGCAGGGAGCTATAGACTGGTCAGCCTCACCTCACTAGTAGGTAAGATTATGGAGGCACTGCTTAAGGAAAGAATAGTAGCATACTTAGAATCCATAAATGCCCAGGATCCAACACAGCATGAACTAACAGTAGGAAGATCATGTCAGATGAATCTGATAGTTTTTTTTGACTGGGTGAAAAAGGAGGTAGATGGGGTGGGGGGGACAGTGGATGCCGCCTACCTTGATTTCAGCAAGGCCTTTGACACTGTCTCACTTAGAAGACTGCTTAACAAAATGGGTAGTCTGGGAATGGGGCAAATGGTGATAAACTGGATGAGATACTGGCTAACAGACAGGAGGAAAAGAGTCGTGGTAAAGGGGATCCAATCTAGGGAGAGGGGAGTGACTAGCAGGGTACCTCAAGGATCAGTCCAATGGCCAGTATTATTCAATGTCTTCATTAATGACATTGCGGATGGACTGGAGGGAAAGGTCTGCCTGTTTGCAGATGACACCAAGATCTGCAACAGGGTGGATACACCAGACGGGGTGGAGACAATGAGGAGGGACCTGGGGAAGCTTAAAAATGGTCTCAGGTGTGGCAACTTAGGTTCAATTCAAAGAAGTGCAAAATAATGCACCTGGGAAGAGGGAACACTGGGGAGAGCTACAGGATGGGGGAGAAGTTGTTGAGTATCACTAAAGAAGGAAGGGACCTGGGGGTTATCATTTCAGATGACTAAAAGGTGTCCAGACAGAGTACAAAGGCTATGGGGAAGGCCAGTGGCATGCTGTGGTGCATAGGCAGATACATCACAAGCAGATGATGGGAGGTAGTGATGCCATTGTACAAAACACTGGTAAAGCCTCACCTGAAGTACTGTGTGTAGGTCTGGAGACCACACGTTTGTAAAGACATCGACAGGGTGGAGGCAATTCAGAGAAGGGTGACAAACACGGTGCAGAGCTTGCACCAAAAAACATGTGAAGAGAGACTAAAGGACCTCAACATGTACTCGCTGGAGGAGAGGAAGGACTGGGGTGACATGATAGAAACATTCAAGTACCTCAAGGGTATAAACAAGGTGCAGGGGGAGACATCTTCAAGTATAGGAAGAGCACAAGAACAAAGGGGCATGATATGAAATTTGAAGGTGGCAAGTTGAGGGGAAATGTGAGGAAGCTTTTCTTCACAGAAAGGGTGGTGGATGCATGGAATAGCCTGCCACAGGACATGGTGGGAATGAGGACAGTGAAAGGATTTAAACATGCCTGGGGCAGGCATAAAGGAACCTTAGAGGTGGGGAGGAGTGGGAAGAGGCCAGTGACCAGGTAGGGTTAGTAGCTGCACAAGTGTAGGGTTACGGGCAGACTGGATGGGCCTGGCTGTCCTTAGCTACAGACAATTTCTATGTTTCTATGTAAAGCCTCTCCTTTTAACCTAACTCTTCTGTGTTCCAACTCATTATAATTTCAAATCTCTAAATCACTCCCTCTTGGACTGTATACTTTCTTTCCATCCCAATCAAATTGTGGAAGAAAATACCTTCCTCAGTGCCTTCAGTGACCACAATATGGTCTACTGTGTGCATAAGATAAACAGCTCACCACAAATTCAGCTAGATCTGATTTTTCTGATAGCTGGATTTGTCTTGCCTTCATGCAGACCTAGTAGCCTATAACTCAAACCTGATTTCTACATCTGGCAGTGTTGACAATGCCCTCAAAATCTTCACCTCCAAATTCATGCCTGTCTGGAATTATCATGTTACCTTTTAGAAGAACCAGTGTTCAAGATTCAAGAAGCTCATCTTCCATAGATCTCAGCAGAATTGTTGGCTTTTCACCATGCACATGACATTGCCTGGAGTATCTACAAGTCACCTGGTTCTACTTCTGACCTTACAAATTACTTGACCCGTCATAATGTCTGAACACTTCGCATCCACACTCCAGAACAACTTTAATCACCACTGGAAGGTAATACATGCCCTTTTTTCCCTTCTGACCCAGTCCCTTCTCCCTGTTCTCAAGGGCACGGGGTCATAATGTCGCAAGACATTATGCCACATGCATATTGAGCATTGCCAATAAAGTGCAATTTCTTGTTTGCGGCATGTCTTTTTTTTTCTGGGGGACACCACCCTCCTCACCCCCTGTTATGGGGGGCGCTACACCTCCTAACCCATCCAACTAAAATAACTAACTCGGGGATTCAAGTAAATATCGCACAAAGTGAGAAAAAAAAATAAAACTGCTATGCATCTGGGACTAGGAATTGAACCCGGTTCCAAACACTCTGCCTGCATCCCTTGTTGAGCTACGGCAGCTGCTCAGAGGAAGCTTGTCCCAACAGAGGTCTTATCCTCTGCCTGGGACAGTGAGAGGGTGCAGTACCGCGCACAGAACCATTCACGGTATTACACCCTCTCACTGTCATGTACTGCGCTGTATCTGTTTAGTACTTCTGCCGTATGCTATTAAGCATGCAACAGATTGACCCAGTAGGGTTCTGAAGATGGACAATACCACTGTCTTTGACCCCACTACAGTTGCCTCATCTTTCAATTGCTTTTTCACCTCCTGCATCAACCGCCTCCTCTCTTCTTCTTCCTCCTCGCTACCCTTTCACTCTCCTACTATGCCCAATCTACTGCCCCATCCCTTTTTTCATTGTCAACTACAACCCCTGCTGCTGCTCTTAAGGCTCTCTGTGCTCCGAACCCACACAAGAGTGGAAGCCCTGATAGTACTGACTCAAGATTCCTGTATCTCTCTCCTCATGTCATTGCTCTCCCTATCGCTTACTTTCTCATCCTTTCTTTCTCCTTATTCTGTGTTCCTATCTCTTGCAAGTTGGCTACTGTCATTCCCCTTCCTAAAAGGGGTGACCTCTCTTCCCCTTGAAACTTCCATCCTATCTGTGTGTTTCCCCACACTGGCTAAGCTCCAGGAACACCTTAGTCTCTCCCAACTCTCCCTTCACACCATCTCATCTCATCCTCCTTCTTCATTCCTTTCCAGTCTGGCCATAGCAAGTCCCACACCACCTCAACCTCTCTCCTCTGGCTAGCTGATACTGTCATTTCTGGCATGGATCAGGGCACTATTACCTCCGTCATCTTTGTCAATGTAGCCAAAGCTTTCAACACCGGTTTCCGCCCTCTCTACCTCCTCAGTTGACTGGTTCTGCTCCTACCTTGATTGCAGCTCACAACTTGTCCATGTTGGAGACTTCCTCTGTCCCCACTACCAATCAGCTTAGGTTTCCCCAAGGGACTGTCCTCGGCCAAATTTTCTCCCTTTTTTAAATCACCTCTCTACTTCCTGCTCCTGTCTCTATATTTTGTATGCCGATGACACAGTACTGTTTACCTTTGGCTCCTTTGCCCTTACCTCATGAACTAGCTCCAAATGGACTTTAACAGCATCCAGCACTGGTTCTGAGAAAATTAATTATCTCTCAATGCAAAGAAAATGGTTGTATGACTTTTGGCACCAGGCAGAGGCTTGTTATAATTTCCCCACATCCTTTTTTTCATATCTTTGATGGTACAGCAGTTGAGGATATCTCCTCTTCAAAGTACCTCGGTGTCTGGCTGGATCACCACCTTGATTTTTCTGTTCATTTGAATGCAATCGACAAAAAGTTCCACTCTGAACTTGGAGCACTTTGCAGGAATATGAACAGCATCTTACTTCCTGCATGCACGGAAATCCTCATTAAGACGAGTCTCACTATTTTTGATTATGGTGACATAGTTCATAGTGCTTCAAAGTCCACCTTGGCTAGATTGGACCCCCTCTTTTACTCCCTGTGTTGATTTGCCTTGATAAACCCCTGCATTCTCACCACTGTTCCTTATATACCTCCCTCTCCCTTCCTTCTGTTGATGCCAGTCATCATACCCACTGTGCCTCCTTTAGCTCTAAATTTTGGTTTAGCTCCCTCCCCTCATATTTTTCTCTCTCTCCCTGTCCCCCCCCACCTCTTACTCCCATGGCAATGCTTAGTTTTGCTCTCTTGCTTTCCCACCAGTGAAACCTACTGTTGGCCAAGCTGTCTTCTTGTTCGATTTCCCTAAACCATAGGTCTGTCTCCCCCCTTCCATTCACTCCTATCCTTCCTTTCTTGCTCTAAAATCTCTCATAAGTGATACATCTATTCACTCCTGCAGTTGCTTCTGATATTGGGGAGGACATCTGTCAGCTGTTCTACACTCTACAGTAACACTAGCACAGCCCTTCTCCTCCAGTCATCATTCCCTACTCTTCATATTATTGTTTAGTTGCTCATTTTTTAAAGTTCTTTTGCTTGTTCCTCAGTCATTGTTTGACAGTTTTATTCTTGAAGGGTTTTCATGCAATTTGTTTATTTTGTTATACTTATTTCTATATTATTATATTATTTATGTTTATGGCACTTTGTATTTGTTTTGTTCTCTGCTCTTGCCTTCCCCCATGATGTGTCTGGAAATCAAATGATACTACCAGAGTATGACTTTCCTGGTAAAACATTCTAAATAAATAAATATACAGTATAGGCCCCTAACAAAGAGTCATCTTGACTTGAAGTGCTGTGGTGAGTAGCTACTATGTACCTCATTTGTTATAATGAAGCTACACTATGGATATATTTCCTTTTGACACTGGGACTTTATCTCTCACACTTGCGTGCAGCCTGTGTATGTGTTACTGAGCCTTCTATTTTCTGGACATCACTCAGCCCATTTTCCATGATTTGTCTGGCATGGTGTGTCCTCTTAAAAATATACACATCACTTCATTTTGGGTGTTTTTAACTGGAAGAAATAAAATATATGAATGGGAGGGAGAATGACAGCACTTGAATACATGCTCCACACCTTTATTAGGGCAATAAGCATTTGTTGTGGGAGCTCTGAATGATATTAAAAGTCAGTTATAAGTGATAGAATAGAAGCTTAAATTATTACTTTTAATAGACAACATAGATTTTATGATTAAAAACAAATTGCTTGTGATAATGGGGAACACAAAAGGAAGAATACTAGCCAAATTCATAATGTAGACAATAGACAGATGTATATTTCCAGTCAGATACTATTTGTTGAGAAATCTATGCTAAGAAAAGCAAATCAATAATTATTTTGCAAAATGTCATGAATATGACACTTGGGAAATTCACACGGTACCTTATGGGTTGTGTTAATGCTTGAAGAGAGTGCGGCACTGTCCAGGAGAATGAACAGAACAGACAGGGGAGGTTTAACTACAGAATAGACTAGAGAGATGCTGATGCTGAGGATTACCAAGAGCTCAAGGTAGATACAGGGTATCTCTGAGGGAAAACAGCAGAGCAGAGGTGCACCATTAAAGGATATTCTGAATTGTGCAAGGAAGCATAGAGGGGCAATTATCCTCACTTACATTTAGGCTAATATGAAGAGCCGATCTAATAAAATGGGTGAACTTGAGTGCTTAATGGACTACCAAGGCCTGTACTTAGTTGCACTAAAAGAGGCCTAGTGGAGAGAGTTCAATGACTTGAACAGCAGGGTAGAAGGATACAGCCTATTCAAAAGGGTAGGACTGACAGGAAAGGGGTGGGGTGACTCTCTCTGTAAGGGCTGGAGTCACAGTGGACATCAGAAAGGAAGATTCTATCTGGGTCAAGATAGGGGAAAGGGGACAAAGTGTCAAAGATAGAAATAAGGGAAGTACCCTCAAGGCTTCAACTGTTAAGCATAAGTTTATTGCAGAACAAAAATATCAAACTCACCAGTGCATACTCTATGAAACAACAACTGCAAGAACAAACCTGACCCCCACACATCATGATCACTTGACTTTCCTCGGTGGGTGGAAACAGTAAGTACAGCCACTGAATTTAAAGCAGCATTAATAAGCATATTGATTACATCATTTAATGCTAACATAGCACCACTATTTTAACCATTAAATAATCCATTTCATGTCCAGAAGGCAAATTAATACATACTTACATATTTTATCTTTTAAAGAACCATACATACAAAGACTGAACAAATGTGTACCAAAAGTGCACATTACTACCATATGCATAAACAGTTAAAGCTACAGTAATTGTTCACATATCAATATGAAACTTGTAGGAAACATTATTTAAGGTATAGAGTTCATTGAAATGTCTCTAAATTATACAATCATTTTAAAACATCATGATCTCTAGGTATAGTTAACAATTTTCTGATTCCTGCAATTGGTAGCTAAAACATATACAGTATACTGTAGGTCAAAATTCAGATTGTTGATCCTACAGCCAAACGATAAATAATCAAAGGACCAGTGGCATTGAACATAGAAACATAGAAACATAGAATTTGATGGCAGATAAGGACCACTTGGCCCACCCAGTCTGCCCATTTCCCTACCTAATGGATAAGCTGCAGATCCTAGTTAACCTGCAGCCTACTTCTTTCTACCCCCATCGCCAAGAATTGCCTTATGGCTGTCCCATGCATGCTTGAAATCAACCACTGTTTTTGACTCCACAACCTCCTCCAGAAGGCCGTTCCATGCATCCACAACCCTCTCTGCGAAAAAATACTTCCTTACATTACCTCTGAGCCACCCCCCATCTTCAAATTGTGCCCCCTTGTTCTTGCTCACCTCTTTTTTTGAAAGATGATACCCTCTTGGACTTTGTTGATTTCTTTGAGGTACTTGAATGTTTCTATCATGTCACCCCTCTCCCTCCTTTCCTTGAGGCTGTACATATTAAGCTCCTTTAGTCTCTCTTCATATGTCTTGTGGTGAAGACTCTGCACCATTTTAGTTGCCCTCCTCTGGACAGCTTCCATCTTGTCTATGTCCTTGCAGAGATTGGGTCTCCAGAACTGTACACAGTACTCCAGATGGGGTCTCACCAACTGTCTGTACAAAGGGATAACAACTTCCTGTTTTCTACTGGTGATGCCTCTCCCTATGCATCCCAATATCCCCCCAGCCTTCCTTACTGCCTTCTCACATTGCTTGCCCACCTTTAAGTCATCTGATATGACTACCCCAGGTCCCTTTCCATTTTGTTGTTGTTAGTATCTCCCCCCATTGTGTACTCTTCCCTGGGTTTTGTTTCCCAGGTGCATTATATGCACTTCTTAGCACTAAATCTAAGCTGCCATACATTTGACCATTCCTCTAACCATGCCAAGTCCCTTCTCATCCTTTCCATCCCACCTTGTGCATCAACTCTGTTGCAGATCTTAGTGTCATCTGCAAAGAGACTTACTTTTCCTTCCAGTCCCTCTGCAATGTCACTTATAAAGACATTGAAGAAGACCAGTCCTAATACTGAACCCTGTGGGACCCCACTAGTAACCCTCCTTTCTTCAGAGTGGACTCCATTTACTATTACCCTCTGTGTCCTATTCTCCAGCCAATTCTTTACCCAGGCTATCATCTTGGGATCCATTCCCAGGCTGGCTAATTTGTATATTAATCTTTTGTGTGGAACTGAGTCAAATGCCTTGCTAAAGTCTACTTAGGTCATGTCCACAGCCCCTCTCTGATCTGCTACTTTGGTCACCCAGTCAAAGAAATCTATTAGATTCGTTTGGCATGACCTTCCTGCTGTGAATCCATGCTGCCTTGGGTCCTGTGCCCCTCTGGTCTCTAGGTACTTGACAGTTCTTTCCTTCAGAAGTGATTCCATCATTTTCCCTATCACTGAGGTTAAACTAACAGGTCTGTAGTTTCCTGCTTCTGCCCTGCTCCCACTTTTGTGAAGGAGAATCACATCTGACCTCCTCCAGTCCTCAGGTACCACCCCATCCTACCATGATTTGTTAAAGAGGGTAGACAGTGGTGTCACTAGTTCTATCCTTAGTTCTTTTAGAATTCTGGGATGAATCCCATCAGGCCCCACTGCTTTGTCCACCTTCAGTTTTAAGAGTTCTTTCAGAACCCTTTCTCCTGTAAATGGGCTGGTATCAACTACTGTATCCAGTGTATTTCTATTGTTTGTTTTAGGTACCTCCCCCTCTTCATTTGTAAATACTGAGCAAAAATATTTATTTAGTATCACTGCCTTTTCATCATCACCCTCTGCCCACCCCCCTCCCCTTTATTAAGCCTCACTATTCCTCCCTTAGTCTTCCTTCACTCCCTGATGTACCTAAAAGGTTTTATCCCCCTCTTAGCTGAGTTGGCTATCTTTTCCTCAGTTCGGACCTTTGCTGTTCTGACTGCCTTCCCAGCTTCCTTTTGCTTTAACTGATACAGTTCTCTGTCCTGCTCCTTCTGTGATTCCTTGTACTTTCTGAATGCTTTCTTTTTCTCTTGAACCTTCACTGCCACCTCCTTTGAGAACCATAGTGGTTTCTTACATCGTTTTGTTTTGTTTATTTGCTTCACACAAGGGCTTGTTACCTCTGTGATGGCAGTTTTATTATTCCCCATTGTTCTCACCCCTCCTTCCTGCCCATTTGCTGGTGCATTCCTTGAGGCACTCACCCATTTAGCAAAGTCAGCCCTCCTGAAGTCCAGTACTTTTGCCTTTGTGGCAAACTTGACTCTATTACTGTGTTTGTTGTAGAACCATACTGTTCGATGGTAGCTAGTTCCCAGATGGCTACCCACTTCTACATCTGTGATCCTATTTCCATCTCCATTTGAGAGTACCAGGTCTAAGATTGCTCCCTCTCGAGTGGGTTCCAAAAATAGTTGCCTAAGGCATGCCCCCTGTAGGGCATCTAGAATAACCCCACTCTTAGAAGTGGCTGCTACAACTGCACTCTAGTTAACATCTGGCATATTCAGATCACCCAGCAGCAATATCTCCCCTTTATCTGTCATTCTAAGTATACTTTCTATCATTTCCTTGTCCATTTCCTCCCCCTGAGAGGGGGGTCTGTATACAACCCCTGTGCGGATTGTGGTGCCATAGCCTACCTCCAAATTGACCCACAGTGCTTCTTCTCCTCCCAGTTTACCCTTTTGTTCTGTTGCTTTGATTCCTTCTCTTATGTAGAGAGCTACTCCTCCTCCTCTTTTACCCTCCCTGTCCCTCCTGTAGATAGTGTATCCTGGTATGTTTACATCCCAGTCATGGTTCTGTGTGTACCATGTTTCTGTGACTGCCATGATATCCAGATGTTCCTCTTCCATCAAGGCCACTAATTCAGGAAGCTTGTTACCCAGACTATGGGCATTGGTACTCATTGCTCTCCATTTTTTGATGGCTTTACCTTCTGTAGCAGCATCCCCCACTGACCTTTCTACCTTGGTCTTTTTCTCATTTAGTACCCTGTTTCGTAGGGGGAGGCTGGGATTTTCCTGCTGCTTATCAGTGCCTCCCTCCTTGACTAGTTTAAAAGCTTGCCAATGAATCATTTAAACCGATTGCCTAAAAGACTTGTTCCCTTCCTGGACAGATGCACACCATCCTGCCAGTATAGGCTGGTGTCCCTCCAGGTGGAACCCCAGTCCCCAATGAAGCCAAACCCCTGTGCTCCACACCATTTTTTCAACCATTCATTAAACTGCATGGTGCAAAGTACCCTCGCCTCACCCATGCCACTGACAGGCAGCACCTCTGAGAAGGATACTGTGTGCGCTACTTGTCTTAGGCCCCTCCCCAACTCTACAAAGTCCTTCTGCACTGCTCTAATCTCATGATGAGCCAAGTCATTTGTTCCTAGGTGGACAATGATGTCCAGCTCAGACTCCCATGCAACTGTTCTTGTGATCCTAAGGATGCGCTTCCTGTCCCTCCAAGCCATGGCACCAGGCAGGCACCTTACTTCAGTTTTCTCTGCTCCCCCCAGTTCTATTCCCCCTAATAATTGAGTACCCCACCAGGAGCTGCTTCCTTTCCCTTTGGTGCCCTCTGCCTCCTTCCTGAGGGCCTTCCTTGTGACAGTTGTCTGCACCCTCCTTAGTCTCCTCTGTGGGTGCATTCATAGGGGAACTATGCTCCCCCAGAATGGTGTATGGATTATAGAGTGGAACAACTGACTGGGTGTGCCTCTGTTCCACCACCCTTACCTCCCTGAGCCCACTGTGGTCCAATGATGCCTGAGTATGGATGTATTGTTCTTCTATAGGAAATACAACATATACATGCTAAACAATGTACACACATATGCTGTACAATATAAATACATATGTGCTTGCAAGCACACACAAACACCTCACAGAATAAACATGCATACCCAATTCAATAAACCAACTTGGAATGCTTAACCTGGTCAGTTCATGCACTAGAACTTCTGGAGTCAGCATGATCTTTTGTAAAAAAGGGTCTCATGGGCTAAGAGTGATAAGCCTCTATTACTTCTCTTATGATTGATTTATCATGATAGAGTGGTACAGTTACATTTTCCATGATCTTTGTTCCTGGGGCACTAACAGCTCCATGGTCTAAAAACCTACACCAAGCCTTTAAAGTAAGGCTGGTCAAAATTAGCAAATTCCAGTTTCACAGAATGTTTATCAAGGATGGAAATGAGAACAGAAAAGTGTGGCCCACCAGGAAATTAACCCAGATCCCTGATAATACTGTTCCGGTTCTCTAACCATTAACCTATGGGCTCACATGGTCAACAGGCTTTAGGCTTTCCTTTAATCCATACAAATTCCTTTCTTAAGTGTTGCACAATCCTGCAACTTAGGAACATATCAGAAATACAAACAGACCTTTCTCTTCCTGGTGGGCCACACTTTTCCTTTCTCATTTCCATCCTTGATTTAAAATATAACTGGCAGAGGCTTAGCTGCACTGAGAAGTGATCTGTTTGTATTACAGAATGTTTATTAAATTCTAGTAATTTCATGACATTTTGTGAAATGCTGCAGAATTTTCTGAAATTCTTTAATCATAACATAGCCAGATATTATAGCTAGTGTTCTGAAACATGGCATGCATACTGTTTGGAAGAGGCCATAAAACCATGCTAGGTTTCATGCCATTTGGATGTGGGGTGGGGAATTTATAGGGGCTAAAAATCTGGCAATGTATTATTCATGTGAACATCCCAGAAAATATTTCTATGGTTACAACTTAGTCACATTTGAAACTAGATAATTTAAAATTAATATGCATATGTTATTGGAAGAGTCTTGTAAACTGCTTAATAGACAGGTAGTTGGTTGCATAAACTGTAAGTTACAGGAGTTCAAAATGTTAAATTAAATTGTTTGTGTGAACATTTTCAAAAGATATAGATGTTTAGAGCTCCACTGCTTTTGTAGGTATGCACCCAAGATTCAGCATGCATTCCCAATGTAAATATGTCGTAGAATATAATTAATTTGGATAAATGTGGCTTAGTAGATTAAAAGTTAGTGTGAATACTTTAGACATTACTAATTGGCAACACTTGCTCAAAAATCCATGGACACATAATAGATAATGCCACTAGAATTCCACTTGAGGTATTGAACTTTCACAAAACACTTATCACCACTGAATCAACCTTCACTAGCATCATGTCCCTGTAATGGCCCTACAAGACTCCTGTGTCAGTGACCCCCAGGATCATGCTCCATCATGACTGAAATATCCAGATACCCCTGACCCAGTGGCCAGATACTCAACTACTATAGCTGTAAGACTTGAAATCACTTGGTACAACTGCTTTCAAATAGTAAAAATATACATTGCTGCAGTATCTACAGGTTTGTTAAAGAGTCAGCAGGTGACATTGTACAAAAACAATGCTGCACAGGCATGTGCTTCCAGAAGTCATTAAGTAAGTGAGCTCCAGTGGTTAACTGGAATATTGCAAGAAGGTAGGACTAGTGCACAATGATGTCCATGACTATTCTTCATGGTGCATCACTCAAGACAGTGATCTGACACTTGAAACCATTGTACTTTTACTATGGAGCCTCCTATGAATGCTTCCTTATTGCCACTTTACCCAAGCTTTACATTACTCTACAATGGCAACTCAAATGTATGGTTGAGCAAAATGCAATGAAAATGTATGGACATGGCTTCTGTAAAAGTATCAGAACATTCTGCAATTTCACAAAAGCTCATGAAATTAAAGTTTAATTACTGATTCTATTTTGAAATCTTAGCTTATAACGTGGCTAGCCTTTGAGCAAGAGATTAAAGAGTTGACATACATGACTTCTTTTTTTTTTTTTTAATTTGGGTTTTATTCCAGCTGGCAGCTCATCTCTTAGGAATATAGTCTGTTTACTGTTCACAGGGATATACCGTGAACAGGCTGAACCCAACCATCATTCAGTTGGCTACCGTATTTTTCTCCTACATTTTTTTCCTCTCACATCCCCTGGTGGGGAGCAATGCCTCTGTCAGCCTCACACAGCCACAGCTTCCCCTACAGCAGGACCATGCTCCCTGACTCAGCTGCTGGGGTCACAGTGTTGGTGAAGCCCACTGCCAACCCTCCCTGACTGAGATGCACTGCTGAGAGGCAGCTGTCTCAGCTCTGGCCTGCCTCTTGATGTGAATTCCTGGGCTTGCTTCTGAACCAGAGTTATTTGCATGGCAGTACAACACTTTGCTTCTGGGTCATGGGGATGGCCTCAATGCCTAATATTTACAGTCAATGAACCTTAAAAAATGGTGCTATTCTGTTCTCTAGTTTTAAAGTTACAAGGGCTTAACATTCTGCAGTTTGCATAATTGTGAAATGTAATTTTAAAATGTTCAAACGTTTGGAGGCTTATAACTCAGTCATCTTTAAAGATATAGATTTGAAACTTGGAGCATTTCTGTATGTCTCATGGTAGTGTCCACATACGAACTATGGTACAATGTGAACAAGAAAAATTTACACTTGATGTAAAAAACTGAAATCATAGTTTTGTTGAAATTTCACAAAATTTTAGTAGTGGATGTTTCACATTGTGCAGACGTGAAATGATAATATTGGCAGAATTTTACCAGCAGAAGATAATATTCACCCAGGCCTACCTGAAGGCCCTATCACTGATGTCTGCAATGGCATCTAACAATGTATCTCATATAATAGATTCATGATAACAAAATAAATTGTAGTGAAAACAAAAAACTTTGTACTTCTGAGAATCAAACTGTCGTAGGGTCATTGGTTCAGGAGACAATTAGCAGGCAGACATCCAGAATTAGTGCATAAAAAATGCCAGGATGGCATTTAGCATTTTATATTTATACTTCATGAAATGATTCAAGTTCTTACAGAAGAGAAAAATTGTCATTAGTTCAGCTTCAAAGGATCAACTATTTCGCCCAGCAGTACTCTGAGGTCTTATCCCTCAGACTCATAGTTCCAGACTGATTCCCTGGCTAGTCTCTATCTTCTTTAACACCCTGGTGGCAGACTTTTATACATAGGTGGGGTCACCTGACCAAGCTATTATCTAATTTACAGAAATAAAACTATCTGGGTTAGTCTAGATCACCTGGTAACCAACCATACCTGTCTAACATACTACCCCACACAGTTTTATAGCAACACCCCTTTCTTTGTATGCAACACTGAGCTAGAATACCCCAAATATACCTAATTGTATCATCATTAGGTTCATTAAGGGATTAAGCCCCTCCCATTCTGGAGTGACCTCACTTCCTACTTCTATAAAATCAGCCATTTCTGAGGCTGCCAGCCCTATAGACAGTCCTGACTGCAGAACCAGGTAAAGACTACTACTATTCTTTATGTATAGACCATAGGTATTCCTGAGTTGGACAGGTGAATAGAAGAATAAGGGCACACTCCTTATTTTCTTTCCCTTTGTCAACTTCAGGATACCAGGCAGTAACTGAAAATAAACCAAAACAAAAGGAAGGGACAATTGTTTAACCAGGAGAGGCACACTAAGCTAAAGCTTGTTTCCAGGTGCAACCTGGGAACACAAGGAAGTTAAGTGACTTGCTCAGGGTCACACAGTATGCAAGTGGGGAGGGGGGGGCTGTGGGATTCTAACCCCAGTCTCCAAGTTTGCAGCTCAGAGCCTTAAACCACTGTGCCATATTGCCTCAAAAGGAACAATGTTCTCTTGTACTTTTATTTCTGTAAGGGCTTTATTTCTTTAGCTCTCACCTTGTTTATTCTAATTTTCTAATATTCTAATTCACAAGGGTTTTTTGGTAAGCTCAGGATACTTCACCAGCTCCCTCAGCCCGATGGTAAACATTTCAATTCACCCCATTTTGACTTTGTTTAATGAGCTGCCTTGCAGCTACCTAGCCACCTTTTATTTTAGTTCCTGCTGCAATCCAGTGTCTGTAATGTTGAGATCTTTAGAGCATGTAGAGTTATTGTTATGTGAAGAGAGGTGGCTGAAGTCAACCTGCCACCCGCTCTGCCAAGCTATACCAACTGAAGAGAGACAGAATTTACATGCTTACTTTATTTTTCATATCTCTGTCTCTCTCTCTCTCTCTCTCTCTCTCTCTCTCATCTCTCCCTCTATATAACTATGCAACAGAGAGGGCAGTAAAGCCCACAAATCCCACAGGGAGCAAGCGGTAACATGCAGGAGTAGAAAGAGAAAGTTATGTAGCCTGCTCCTCTGTTTTTCCCCCACGCTCATTCAGTCAGGACATTTGCCCTACTTAAATAAATAATAAAGCTTATCTCTCTCACTTAGCTTTCTTTAGACCCCACTTTATTGTGCACAGTTTATAGGATTGACTGATGAGCAGGGCAGCTGCAATTATGTTCTGGCATTCTGCCATGACTAACACACTACACTGGAGCACGGAGCTCTATTTTTTACTCTCAAGGTCCTTACTGTCCCTTTTTCCCCTGAAGTGCTCGCCTAAGGCTGTTTCTGGCAGAAGAGAACTGGTTGCAGAGCAAGAAACAGAAGTCCAGAACTACAGATTTTTTACTAATTAATCACTTCTGTCTCAGCAGGAGTAGTACCTGTTTGGATTAAGCAAACAGATACTTTATTAGAAGAAGGGGGTCTCATTTAAGTAAAAAAATGTGTTTTTTCTGAGGAAGGGGCAGTATCAGCTTAATTTACTGAGAGCAGAGAGTGAATCTAATTGGGGGTGTGGCTTAGAAGCTTAGGTGTACAAAAGCAGCTGTCTCCAATTACAGCTTCTGGCTGTTTCTGGCAGAAGAGAACTGGTTGCAGAGCAAGAAACAGAAGTCCAGAACTACAGAATTTTTACTAATCAATCACTTCTGTCTCAGCAGGAGTAGTACCTGTTTGGATTAAGCAAGCAGATACTTTATTAGAAGAAGGGGGTCTCATTTAAGTAAAAAAAAAAATGTTTTTTCTGAGGAAGGGGCAGTATCAGCTTAATTTACTTAGAGCAGAGAGTGAATCTAATTGGGGGTGTGGTTTAGAAGCTTAGGTGTACAAAAGCAGCTGTCTCCAATTACAGCTTCTGGCTGTTTCTGGCAGAAGAGAACTGGTTGCAGAGCAAGAAACAGAAGTCCAGAACTACAGATTTTTTACTAATTAATAACTTCTGTCTCAGCAGGAGTAGTACCTGTTTGGATTAAGCAAACATATACTTTATTAGAAGGGGTCTCATTTAAGTAAAAAAAAATGTTTTTTCTGAGGAAGGGGCAGTATCAGCTTAATTTACTGAGAGCAGAGAGTGAATCTAATTGGGATGTGGCTTAGCAGCTTAGGTGTACTAAAGCAGCTGTCACCAATTACATATTCTGGCTGTTTCTTGCAGAAGAGAACTGGTTGCAGAGCAAGAGACAGAAGTTCAGAACTACAGATTTTTTACTAATTGCCCTCCTTCCCACCCTTCCACCCTTCCACCCAAAGCCAGTTATAGTTTTATAGCCACTGAATTTGACTGACAACAGGAACTTCCTGTTTGGCAGTAGGAAGGGAAGGATCACTGAGACACATTAGTTTCAGCAACCTTGAAGGAACCTAAAAAAAAAAAAACTCTTTATCCCCCCTGGCAGCTGGAGGTCTGAATCCAAGCACGGAGGAAGGAGACTACTGAAGACTACAGGAAGTCCCTGTCCCAGAACAGGAAGGGTGAGAGTTGTAAGGGCACATAGGCAGTAGGAAAGTAAGTGTAAAAATACATAGAGGGAGGAGACAATAAGCATACAAAGTAGCAGGAGAGGGGACACAAAATAAGTCAAGATGGGAGTGGTGCACTGCAATGGCTGTGGAGCAGCAGTGTTCTGGGAGATGTTCTGGAGGCTGCGATGCTGCCTTGTTTGCAGGCACCTCTCTGGTCTGAGGGAGGAGGTTGCCCATCTCCAGGCTGACCTGGCTAGGATTCGTGAAACCTCTTCCCCCACCCAGGAACCACCAGGGCCACCACAATTACCACAGATGTTGCCAAGAAAGAGGAGCGGTTGGACCAAGGTGGGCTCTGGGAGGGAGATGGTGGTGGAAAAGGGTGCATCCCTCCAGTTGTAGCTCTCAACAGTTCATATGCTGTTCTGGTAAAGAGTGGTTCCTCTATGGAGGCACCTGCAGTGGAGACCAAGGAGGATGCTGGGAACTTCCACAAAGGAGACTCACAGGAGGGTGGCATGAGACCCCAAAGGGGTAGGAAACAACTCCTGATGGGGGACTCAATCATTGGGGGGGTAGATGTGGGGGAGGAAGGGGATAGGGAGGTAAGGTGCCTGCCTGGTGCCACGGCTTGGAGGGACAGGAGTGAATCCTCAGGATCGTGGGAGCAGCTGCACGAGGGAGGAGCTGGATGTCATTGTCCACCTACGGACAAATGACCTGGCTGTAAATGGGATCAAAGTGGTGCAAGAGGAGTTTGTGGAGTTGGGGAGGGGCCTTAGACAAGTAGCAGTGTACGGTAACCTTCTCGGAGGTACTGCCTGTCTATGACAAGGATGATGCTAGGGTATTCCACACCATGGGATTCAATGAATGGTTGAAAAACTAGTGTGGAGCTCAGGGTTTTGGCTTCATTGGTGACTGGGGAGCCACCTGGAGGGATGCAGGCTTATACTGGCACTATGGTCTGCATCTGTCCGGGGGGGGGATCCAGGATCCTAGCTGACAGGTTTTAATGCTTCATTGGCAAGTATTTAAACTAGCCAAGGGGGGAGGCACTGAAAAGGAGCAGGGAAATCCCAGCCTCCTCCCACAAAGCACAGTAGTTAGAGAGGTAAACACCAAGGCAGAGAAGTCAGTAGGGAGCAGGACAGGGATAAATGCAGAAAAGGTGTTAAGGACAGGGATGGGGCTAAAAGGGGTAAGGCCATAAAAAATAAATGGAAGGTGATGAGTACCAATGCCCGCAGTCTGTGCAACAAGCTCCCTGAACTAGTGGCCTTGATGGAAGAGGGATGCCTGGATATTGTGGCAGACACTGAAACATGGTACACAGAGAACCATGAGTAGGAAGTCAACATACCAGGATACACAGTCTACAGGAGAGACAGGGTGGGTAAAAGAGGAGGAGGAGTAGCTCTCTATATAAAGGAAGGGATTAAAGCAACAGAACTAAAGAGTAAACAGGAAGTTGATGAGTCACTATGGGTCACCCTGGAGACAGAAAATGGCACCACAATCCGCATAGGAACTGTGTACAGATCCCCATCTCAGGGGGAGGAAATGGACAAGAAAATGATAGAATGCATCCTTAAAATGGCAGAAAAAGGGGAGATATTGTTAATGGGGGACCTGAATATGCCAGATGTTAACTGGATTACCTTTGCTGCAGGCACATCCAAGAGCAGGGTCATTATTGATGCCATACAGGAGGCATGCCTCAGACAGCTATTGTTGGAACCCACTCGGGAGGGAGCAATCTTAGACCTGGTACTCTCAAATGGGGAAGGAGAAAGGATCTCAGATTTAGAAGTGGGTAGCCATCTGGGAACAAGTGACCACCAAACAGTGTGGTTCACAATAAACACAGCCATAGAGTCAAGCCATACAAAAACAAGAGTATTGGACTTTAGGAAAATGAGAGAGTGCCTTAGAAAAACACTAGCAAATGGGCAAGAAGGAGGGGTGGAAGAACAATGGGGAATAATCAAAACAGCCATCGCGGAGACAACAAGCCTTTGTGTGAAGCAAATCAATAAAACAAAACGAAGGAAAAAAACACTATGGTTCTCAAAAGAGGTGGCAGGGACGGTTAAGGAGAAAAGGATAGCATTCAGGAAATATAAGGAAACACAGAAGGAGCAGGACAGAAAACTTTATCAGTTAAAGCAGAAGGAGGCAGAGAAGGCAGTCAGAATAGCAAAGGCGCAAACTGAGGAAAAGATGGCCAACTCTGTTAAGAAGGGGGATAAAACCTTTTATAGGTACATTAGGGAGCGAAGAAAGACCAATTGAGGGATACAGAGACTTAATAAAGGGGAGGGAATGTGGGCAGAGGGTGACAGTGAAAAAGCAGGGATACTGAGCAAATATTTCTGCTCAGTATTCACAACAGATGAGGAGGGGGAGGTGCCTAAACCAAACAAGGGAGAAACTCTGAATGGGGGGTCGATACCAGTCCATTCACAGAAGAAAAGGTTTGAAAGAACTCTTGAAACTGAGGTGACAAAGCAATGGGGCCTGATGGATTCACCCAAGAATACTAAAAGAACTAAGGGTAGAACTAGTAACAACACTGACTACTCTCTTTAACAAATCATGGGAGGATGGAGTAGTACCTGAGGACTGGAGGAGGGCAAATGTGATTCCACTTCACAAAGTGGAGCAGGGCAGAGGCAGGAAACTACAGACCAGTTAGTTTTGACTTCAGTGGTAGGAAAAGGATGGAATCACTTCTGAAGGAAAGAATTGTTGAGTACCTAGAGGCCAAGGGGCACAGGACCCAAGGCAACATGGTTTCAAGCAGGAAGGTCATGTCAGATGAACCTAATAGATTTCTTTGACTGGGTGACCAAAGTAGTAGACTAGGGAGGGGCTATGGATATAGCCTACCTAGATTTTAGCAAGGCATTTGACACAGTCTCACATAAAAGATTAATATACAAGTTAGCCAGCCTTGGAGTGGGTTCCAAGGTGGTAGACTGGATAAAAAACTGGCTGGACAACAGGACGCAAAGGGTAATAGTAAATGGAGTCCACAGTGAAGAAAGGAGGGTAACTAGTGGGGTACAGCAGGGTTCAGTACTGGGACCAGTCCTCTTTAATATCTTTATAAGTGACATTGGAGAGCACCTGAAAGGAAAGGTACCTCTTGCAGATGACACAAAGATCTGCAACAGGGTTAAACTACAGGTGGGGTGGAAAGAATGAAAGAAAGGGATTTGACAAGGTTGGAGGAATGGTCAAATACATGGCAGCTCAGATTCAATGCAAAGAAGTGCAAGGTAATGCATCTGGAAACAAAAACCCAGGGGAAGAGTATACAATGGGGGGTGAGTTAATAAAAACAACAAAAATTGAAAGAAACCTAGGAGTAATTGTATCAGATGACCTAAAGGTGGGCAAGCAATGTGAGAAGGCAGTAAGGAGGGCTGGGGGGATACTGGGATGCATAGGTACAGGCATCAACAGTAGAAGACAGGAAGTTGTTATCCCTCTCTACAGACAGTGAGAACCCATCAGGAGTACTGCATGCAATTCTGGAGACCCCATCTCCGCAAAGACATAGACAGAGTGGAGGCTGTTCAGAGGAGGGCAATCAAAATGGTGCAAGGTCTGCACCAGAAGACTATGGGGATAGACTAAAACAGCTTAATATGTATACCCTTGAGGAAAAGAGGGAGAGGGGGGACATGATAGAAACTTTCAAGTATCTCAAGGGAATTAACAAGGTACAAGAGGGTAGTATCTTTCAGAAGAAGAGATGTACAAGAACAAGGGGGCACAATTTGAAGATAGAGGGGGAACAGCTCAGAGCTAATGTTACAAAGTATTTTTTCACAGAGAGAGTTGTGGATGCATGGAACAGCCATCCTGAGGAGGTTGTGGAGTCAGGAACAGTGGGAGAATTCAAGAATGCATAAGGCAATTCTAGTGGGGGGCAGGAGGAAGTAAGCTGTTGATTAACTAGAATCTGCAGCTTATCCATCAGGTAAGGAAATGTTTCTATGTAAATGCTAATTGAAAGAACTGGGCAGTTGCAATTGCATTCTGGCAATCTGCCAGCTGCTCGCTATCACAGGCACATTGCACATTGGAGCTAGGAGTTTAAGGGTTTTACATTAACCCTGCTAAGCAATTGTTTTGACTCCTAATGCCTTTTCCGTGTTTTTAGGGCACTGGCATATTACAAAGATGCACATCCTGCTTTCTTTACATACTCCATCTCGGGGAATTTGCACCTATAGCACAACCTGTGGATTCATACAGATTTAGGACATACTTTAATGCTAGTAGCGCGTTAGGAGCTGCTAAAGACTTTTTAGAAGCTTTCCTTTTTGGATACTGGTTACAGGACAAGGAATAGCATGGAAAGGCACAGATAATTAGGTTCTGGCATTCTGTTTGTGGAAGCATGCAAGGGTGTCCTACCATGAAAGATTGCTATTTTGTGCATGGAATACAGAAAGGGGTGCGTCAGCGCTGTTAACAGTCAAGTTACAGTCAATATCATTCCTTTATACCTAGGCACTTTATTTCTTGGGGGGGGTAATTTGTAGAATATCAGGGCCCCTACTCTTCACAGGGATCACCCTGTGACATTCCTCCCCACCTAAGAGGGCAACCACCTACTCGTTGTCCAAGGACCCATACCCATCCCTTCATAAGGATATGGTGGAGCTCCGGCCCACCCACACCAAAGAGCTCCACCCCAGGGTTCTTATAAGCAGTATATGTCATTCCTACAAAACAACAAACAAATACTGCATCTTCTTTTACCCTGGGGCTTCTATTCTGTTTTACCTAGTAAACCTCTAAGTAAACATTTTCACATTAATAACCATCATGAGTTACAGGTGACTGGTAATACTCAAATTCCTTTCATTACCATATTACACATTTCACTTTAATACTATCAGGCACCCATTTTCTAGAGTGAACCATCCGATAGAAAAGTCTCAGAGGTCATGTTATGCGTGAGCAGAGAGAAAGATATAAATAAATCAATAGACTGAAAAATAGATCACAGAAGAGAAAAAGAGAAACAATCGCCTGAAGATGGCCAACCCTCCAGTCGATGGAAAATATTTGGAAAGATAGAAAAGAAGATTACTGCAGCACAAAAAAGAAATGAATAATATATTGAAAAATAGCATTGACAAACCATTCCTTAATCTGACTTTTACCCTGGGGTACCAACTAATTAATTGTAGCTTGCACACTCAGTTTTGATAATGACAGAGGTTACCCTATTAAACCTCTATCATAGAACTCTCTGGGGTACTCTCTTTATCATTGTGGCAAGATATATCCACCTTTCTTTACCTGGAATTGAATGGTGTTAGGCTCACCCTCACCAAAGCTCCGTTGCAGGGACCCATAATAGTGTTACTCGTTTAACCTATTGTAATACTCAAAAAAAAACTTATTCCCTGAGACTAGTCTGTACTTCCCCCAGCACATAATCTAGAAGGAGTGTCCCTGCAGCATTTTTAAGCTGCTATCTAGCTTCCTTTTGTACCCCATCTGGTTGTTCATTTCACAACCCTTCCATCAGTTTATAGTTCTGTTTGTTTCTGAGACAGTCCCTTCCATACATGTACCCAGCAGTGCCTTACTTGTATTAGTGTAACCCATCCTACACCTAACATCTATGGCTTCCTGGGGTCTCTTCAGACACCAAGAGATAAATAACCACTCTTTTGAAATGCTGGCTTACCACCCAGTACCTCCCAACCTACATTGGTGCATCCCCCTTCTCCAAGGTTGCCATCTCTTTTGGCCTTCCCACCTTTGGTTTCCACACCCTATGTGTTTGGCAGACACCTTCTGGCACACTTCCCTCTTTTCCATATAAGTAGCTATTTGCCGGTACATCTCTGGCCAATAGAAGACTGAGGTTAACTCTGCCAGGACTTCATCATGGCTTAATGGCTTAGAGTGGCTGGAGCAGGCATTCTCCATTACCACTTCCCTATAAGCAATTGGAACCACCATTCTAGCACACAACCTCTTCGTATGGGGATTAGGCTTAACATGGTAAAGGGTACCCTGCCTTTCTTCAACCCACCATAATGGTTTGACCCTTGTTTGACTGGTACCCATACCCCCTTCCTGATCCTTGATGTAGGAAGCTACAAGAGCTACATCAGGATCTCCCTTTTGTATCTTTCCCCATGCTTTACTTAGGTCACTGCATTCAGATTTCTGTTTATGTTTAATAACAGTCAATGGTACATGAGTCTTTTCAGCCCCACTGGCTTCTTCCTGCTTGATAGCAGTCTTCACCTCAGGTGGCACAAAGTCAATAACAGTTTTACCTGGGGACTTCTCCGATGCCATCACCTCTCCAATGTCCTCAATCTAGTACAGTCCAGGAAATAATGGTAGGATAGGCATTTCCATCTCTGAATCAGACAACTCCATAAGGGGTTTCTCATCATCCAGGGCCCATGGATCCTCCCTTCCGGATTCCTCTCTGGCCTGCTCAGTATGGACCCTAAGCTCCTGATATCTGAGCTCTGCTTCCCTGCAGCATTACTCTGCATCTAGCTAGTGCTCGACCATCCAGTGCAGCAGTCTCCTCAGGTTCACCATCTGGTCCCATGGTGACTCGCCCAGGCCACCATCTCCATCCAAGGTCCTCATTTTCTCCATCGGTTGATCTGGTGCCATGCACTGTGTCTGCATCTCTCCTGAGGTACTAGGTCTAGTACACCTGACTGAGATCTCCCTGGATCCCTCAGACACTCAGCCAGGACATCCCACTTCTAAAATAAACTGTCATAGGGCTGTTGATTCAGGAGACAATTAGCAGGCAGACATCCAGTGTTAGTGCATAAAAAATGCCAGGATGGCATTTAGCATTTTATTTTTATACTTCATGAAATGATTCAAGTTCTTACAGAAGAGAAAAATTGTCATTAGTTCAGCTTCAAAGGATCAACTATTTCACCCAGCAGTATTCTGAGGTCTTATCCCTCAGACTCGCAGTTCCAGACTGACTCCCTGATCTGGTCTTTCTCTTCTTTAACACCCTAGTGGCAAACTTTTATACATGTACTGTAGGTGGGGTCACCAGACCTAGCGGTTATCTAATTTACAGAAATAAAACTATCTGGGTTAGTCTAGATCACCTGGTAACCAACCATACCTGTCTAACATACTACCCCACATAGTTTTATAGCAACACCCCTTTCTTTGTATGCAACACTGAGCTAGAATAGCCCAAATATACCTAATTGTATAATCATTAGGTTCATTAAGGGATTAAGCCCCTCCCATTCTGGAGTGACCTCAATTCCTTACTTCTATAAAAGCAGCCATTTCTGAGTCTGCCAGCCCTATAGATAGTCCTGACTGCAGAACCAGGTAATGTCTACTACTATTCTTTCTGTATAGACCATAGGTATTCCTGAGTTGGACAAGTGAAAAGAAGAATAAGGGCATGGTCCTTTTTTTCTTTCCCTTTGTCAACTTCAGGATACAAGGCAGTAACTGAAAATAAACCAAAACAAAAGGAAGGGAAAATTATTTAACCAGGAAAGGCACACTAAGCTAAAGCTTGTTTCCAGGTGCAACCTGGGAACACAAGGAAGATAAGTGACTTGCTCAGGGTCACACAGTATGCAAGTGGGGGGGGCTGTGGGGGTCTAACCCCAGTCTCCAAGTTTGCAGCTCAGAGCCTTAAACCACTGTGCTATATTGCCTCAAAAGGAACTATGTTCTCTTGTACTTTTCTTTCTGTAAGGGCTTTATTTCTTTAGCCCCCACCTTGTTTATTCTAATTTTCTAATATTCTAATTCACAAGGTTTTTTTTTGGTAACCTCAGGATACTTCACCAACTCCCTAGTGACTTGCAACTTTATATTTTTCATAAGCCGGTGGCTGAAATATCAGCCCGATGGTAAACATTTCAATTTGCCCCATTTAGACTTTGTTTAATGAGCTGCCTTGCAGCTACCTAGCCACCTTTTATTTTAGTTCCTGCTGCAGTCCAGTGTTTGTAATGTTGCGCTCTTTAGAGCATACAGAGTTATTGTTATGTGAAGAGAGGTGGCTGAAATCAACCTGCCACCCACTCTGCCATGCTATACAAACTAAAGAGAGACAGAATGTACATGCTTCTTTTATTTTTCATCTCTCTCTTTCTCTCTTTCTCTCAACCTCTCCCTCTATATAACTATGCAACAGAGAGGGCAGTAAAGCCCACAAATCCCACAGGGAGCAAGCGGTAACATGCAGGAGTAGAAAGAGAAAGTTATGTAACCTGCTCCTCTGTTTTCCCCCACCTCTCATTTGGTCAGGACATTTGCCCTACTTGAATAAATAATAAAGCTTATCTCTCTCTCTTAGCTTTCTTTAGACCTCACTTTATTGTACACAGTTTATAGGATTGACTGACGAGCAGGGCAGCTGCAATTATGTTCTGGCATTCTGCCATGGCTAACTCACTACACTGGAGCATGGAGCTATATTTTTCACTCTCAAGGACCTTACTGTCCCTTTTTCCCCTGAAGTGCTCACCTAAGAGCGCTAAATGCTAATTGAAAGAGCTGCGCAGCTGCAATTGCATTCTGGCAATCTGCCAGCTGCTCGCTATCACAGGCACATTACACATTGGAGCTAGGAGTTTAGAGGTTTTACATTAACCCTGCCAAGCAACTGTTTTGACTCCTAATGCCTTTTCCATGTTTTTAGGGCACTGGCATATCATAAAGATGCATGTCTTGCTTTCTTTACATACTCCATCTCGGGGAATTTGCACCTATAGTGCAACCTGTGGATTCATACAGATTTAGGGCATACTTTATGCTAGCAGCGCATTAGGAGTTGCTAAATACTTTTTAGAGGCTTTCCTTTTTGAATACTGGCTACAGGACAAGGAATAGCATGGAAAGGCACAGATAATTAGGTTCTGACATTCTGTTTGTAGAAGCATGCAAGGGTGTCCTACCATGAAAGATTGCTATTTTGTGCGGGGAATACAAGAAGGGGTGCTTCAGCACTGTTAACAGTCAAGTTACAGTCAATATTATTCCTTGTAACTAGGCACTTTATTTCTTGGGGGGGGGGGATATTTTGTAGAATATCAGGGCCCCTACTCATCACAGGGATCACCCTGTGACACAAACCCAGGCCTCTCTGTCTATTGTCCTAATGCTCTGCCACTGTGCTATCATTTCACAAGGTGGGACATAAGGTTTCTAGAAAGATATGCAAATTAACAAAGAAAGTGTAGTAAGAAGGAAAAAACCTGTTTCCCACTGGAAATCAAACCCAGGCCTGCCCAACTACTGTTCTGGTGGTCTGTCACTTTGCTATCATTACATATGGTGGGATGGAAAGTTACTAGACAGAGAGTCATGTTAACAATATACATTGTAGTGAGAAGGAAAAAAAAATCCCCACAGAGAATCAAACCAAGGCCCCTCTAAGCTACTCTTTTGGTGCTCAGTTTCCATGTTATGAGTTCCCTTTGTGTGATATAAGATGTCTACATACATATGTATGTAGTGAGAAAGAAAATATGTTCACCACCACCATCAATCAACACCAAGGCCCCTCCCAACTATGGTCTTAGTGTTCTGCCACTGTGCTATCCTTCCACATGGTGGGACAGAGTGTTTCTAGACAGGAGTTGCATGCAATGGAAAAGCATATCCTGCACTGAGTGCAGCTCCCCCATACACAGCTGCAGTGGAGTGTATTGTAGTAATGAACTCTCTGATGACTGGAAGTAAGGCTTCCCACTAAGTTGCAGTGAAACCTAAACAAGCCTCAGGGTCTCAGCTGGAACTAAATAAGCTGACTGCAAAATATAACAGTTTAATGTTCTGTAAGTCAAAAATCAAACCCAGACCCCTTCGAGCTACTGTCCTGCTGCTCTGCCACTGTGCTATCATTTCACATGGTGAGACAGAGGGTTTCTTGAGACAGATGCATGCTAACAACATAAATTATAGTGATAACGAAAAAGTGTTCACAACTGGGAGTCAAACCAGGCTCCCTCCAACTACTGCCTTTGTGCTCTGCCAATGTGATGTCATTTCACATGGTGGGAAAGAAGGTTTTTAGAGAGAGATGCATTTTAACAACATAAACGCATGTAAACAACATAAATTATAGTGCTAAAGAATAAGTGTTCACAACCGGGAGTGAAACTGAGGTCCTCTCCAACTACTCAGTCAGTGTCAATGGCTCAGTAGGTAGCACACTCACCACTGAGGCCAGGAGATCAAAGGGCTGTGAGTTCAGTTCCCACATCTGGCACTTGGGTTGGTATCCCAATACTGACACTGTAGTGCAGCATGAGTGGGGTGCTGCATTTCTGAGGTGACGTCTTTCAGATGAGATGTTAAACCGAGGTCTCATCTGCTTGGATTAGTGATAGTTTAGGTGGATATTAAAGATCCCATGGCACTTATCGAGAAAAAGTAGGGTAATTAATTATTAAGAAAACAAAACATCACAAAAAAGAAACAGGTATAATACCACAAAGCAAAATGAAATATTACATAACAGCACTCCAAAATCTCCATATAACAGTGCATGAAAAACAAAATAGATAAAGAAAATATAAAAAAAAAAAAAAACATAAAGAAAAAAAAGAAATCAACCAACATCACAAAAAGATACCTAAGGCACATTCCTCCAGAGTACATTATAAAGTCTGGACTCCATAATGGCTTGTTCCTTCTGTTTATGATGCAAAATAACATTTTCAGGCTGCTTAATCAGTGTACTCACAGGTGTATCTATGTGATGCAAAGAAAATGTACATCTAGCTTGCCAAAAGTAGTACTTAAAAAATGCAAAATCAGATTCAGAGTACTAGAATGATATCTGGGAACTAGGCCTGTATAATCCCCCAAATTAAAATACTATAAGTAACATGCTGTACAGGCCTCCACTGCCATCTAGTGGCTAAAGAGGACCCAAATTCAATTGCATAGAACAGGGAAAAAAGAAATGATTCATGGTCTCCTCCTGCCCAACACGTTGTGGCCGAAGACGTTGCCTTTCTAACAAAGGTTTATACTTCAAATTACCTCGTACTCCTAATTTACCATGGCAACAGAGCCATTGAATATCCCACATATGAAAAGGGAGCCGTTTATTTATCAAAAGTTGTAATGCAAAGCATAATTTGGAAGGGACACATTGAGGAAATTCCACCTGAGATACAAAATTAAGGGACATAATATCAGAATAGTGAGCTTTCCATGTCAAAATATGAACATGAAGTTTGATAACCCCTCTTAGGCCAAGCTTGCTGATCGCTGGTCTAGCAAAATCTGGGACCAAAAGGGAGGCAGTAAGCCTTTGAAGCTGAGAGGCCCATCGCTGCATAAAAGGGGTAAATAAACATATAGTCCAACACTCCCAGGGATGGCCAACACAAATAATCCAAAATCCAAAATTTGATTTAAAAAAGAAAGAAAGATAAAACACCACTGGATTAATCATACTGAGACCTCCCTGTTGTACGTTTAAATATGTAAAAGCCCATGTAACAAGATTTAATCGACTACCCCATACCATCTGAAAAAAAAAAACACTCAATAATTTAATCTCTAGCTGGAAAGGGACTGGAAACATAGA
This sequence comes from Neoceratodus forsteri, assembly GCA_016271365.2. Classification (NCBI taxonomy): domain Eukaryota; kingdom Metazoa; phylum Chordata; order Ceratodontiformes; family Ceratodontidae; genus Neoceratodus; species Neoceratodus forsteri. The sequence continues at coordinate 844,794,284 of CM028135.1, read as the reverse complement.
ACTAATATAAATAAAATGGGGCAATAAAAATGTCTTAATAATAATAATAATAAACTTTATTTATAATGTGCCTTTCAAAATCATGGCGCAGTACACAGTTAAAATGATTTCACAATACTACATCATTATAAAACATCCATACTATTACAGTCTGTCAACTTCAACACCATCACCATACGCCTTATTCCATAAGTACGTTTTCAATGCTTGTTTAAAGCCCCCCACAGTCATGCACTCCCTAATCCAATGGGTAGAGTATTCCTAGAGGGTTGGTGCCATGGAACATAAAAGCCAGACCCCAGAAGATTTTAAAAACACCCTCGGACTCTCCAGCAACCCCTTGTTGGCCGAGCGGAGCGGTCGCTCCGGGAGGTAAGGAACCAGGAGCTCTTTCAGGTAGTCAGGGCCCAGTCCGTGTAGGGCTTTATAAGTCAGTAATCAGACTTTCAAGGTGATCTGCCACTGAACAGGCAGCCAGTGCAGCTCCCACAGCACCACGGTGATGTGGGAAGATCGAGGAGTACCCAACAACAGCCGGGCTGCGGAATTCTGCACCAGCTGCAAGCAACGGATATCAACCACTGGAAGCCCAAAGTAAAGGGAGTTGCAGTAATCCAAACGCAAGGTCACAAAGGCATGAATCAATGTAGGCAGGTACCCAGATGGAACAAGATGCTTGATCCTAGCAATGTTCCTCAGATGGTAAAAGGATAACTTAATGACAGCCGACACCTGTAAACGTAATGTCAGCCCATCATCAAGAATCACCCCTAGGTCATGCACCTGTTCAGAGATAGGGAGCTCGACATCCTCAAGGAGTAAACCTATGGATTGATTTGCTCCCCACCCCCCTATCCGGCAACCTGAATCCGCAAGCATCACCCCTGTCTTCTCAGGATTCAACTTCAACCAGCTGGACCTCATCCAACCTTGGATTTCACTAAGGCAGTTATTAAACACCGAGAGTGCTCCATCCTGGTCTGGTACAAAAGACAGACAGAGCTGGGTGTCATCGGCATAACAATGAAACTTCAGCCCATACCATCTTACAATGTCTCCAAGGGGAAGCATATACACCGCAAACAACATGGGAGACAGCACTGAGCCCTGAGGCACCCCAAAAGACAGAGAGATGGGGTCGAAGGAAAAAAACTCCGACACTACCCGATGAGGTCTACCAGTGAAGAATGAGGTTAACCATCTGTGGACCAAACCAGAAAGGCCACAGATGAATCTCGGGTGCTCAAGCAGAACCCCATGGTCAACACAACGGTGTCAAATGCTGATGACAGATCAAGCAGAACCAAAATGGACCGTTTTTTCTGGGCTCTTGCCATCAGGAGATCATTGAGCACCCGAACCAGTGCGGGCTCAGTACTGTGCCTCTTTCAAAAACCAGTTTTGGAGAGGTTTGTAGATGCTATGGATGGTCAGATGGTTCTCCAACTGAGTAGCCACTACTTTCTCAATCACCTTCCCCCTAAAGGGAAGGTTAGAGATTGGCCTGTAGTTAGTGACAGAGTCTGGGTCCAAAGAAGCCTTCTTCAACAATGGTGTCACCGCTGCCTCCTTCAGGGAGCAGGGGTACTCACCAGAGTCAAGGGAGCACCAGACTATCTGTGCCAGAACCAGGGCGATAACATCACTACAGCCCATTATCAGGGGTGTAGTACCCGGATCTAAACTACAGCATGTATTGCGCATACCCTGGACAATCCTCATAACATCCACGATTTCTGGTTGTCCGAAGGAACTCCAGGAAAAAAGAGGGTTAGTGACCAAGTGCTGATCCACAGCAACTCCCATAGAGAGTCTCCGCCCCGATGTCGGCCACCTTATCCGCAAAGAGCCGAGCAAGCTCATCACACTGCAATTGTGAAAAAGCTCTACGAACCTGTAGACAGGCTGGGTTGCACAGCCTGTCCAAGGTTCGAAAGAGCTGAGCTGGTCGGTTCTGAGTGGCAGCAATTTTCCCGGACAGGAATACTGCCTTCTTACGGGAAATTGCTGACTGATAGAGTCGATAATTCTCTAGGAGTCTAAGATGGTCAGCATCTAAGCCAAATTTCCACCAGCACCGCTCTAACCTGCATCCTAGTCGCTGCATCTCCCTCAGGTCTCCGTCAAACCATGGAGACCAAGGGCGAAGGGAGAGAGGACTCACACAGACTGGAGCAATGGAATCCAGTACTGAGGTAATGGCCTTATTATATGCCAGAACCAAAACCTCCAGATCCAAACTCACCACTGGAAATTCTGATAGATCAAGCACAGCAGTTAGACCATCGGGAGTCACATCCCGTAAAGGGTGGTACCTAACCATCTCCACAAGGGTTGGCCTATGAAGACCATCCAATGGGTTCCACCCCCACGTCAGAGGCCTCCATCCCCAGGAGGAAGACCAGGTCAAGGGAATGGCCATATTTATGAGTGGCAGAGGTAACTACCTGTGAGAGGCCCAATGAGTTCATCAATTGGAGGAAGAGCTGTCCAAATTGCGAGAGTTCATCGTCGATTCAGGCATTGAAGTCACCCAGGACCATCAGCCTGGGTGACTCAAACACCAGGTCGACCACGAAGTCCACCACTTCCTTAAGGAATAGCTTCTCATCCCCGGGTGGACGATAGACGAGAGCCAACCTATAGTCCCCACCTGCCACTATGACACATTCAAATGATCTGGTCTCCTCAACTGGGACACATGTAGATCCAATTCGGTCTTGAAACAGACCGCAACCCCCCAGTCCAATCTCGGTCGGTGTATTACCGAATACCCAGCCGGAACTGCCACCTCAAGTACGGGGCCAGCATTACCATCCAGCCAGGTTTCGGTGATGCATGCCACATCCGCTGTACCCACCAAGTCTGCAACAATAGCAGTCTTGTTCACAACAGATCTAGCATTGCATAACACCGCCCGAGTTGGACAGAACTCCAGGGTTGCCCCAGCCACCTGCCCACCATTAATGGCGGTGCCCTTGGGTATGGAGACCAAACAAGGAGGCCCACGTTCTAGACTCCATTTCACCCCAGGGCATTTTCTGGGCTTAACCACCCCGATGCAAACGCCCCTCTCTTCCACCCTCCTGTTCACCCCCCCACCCCACCCTCCCTGAGGGCAATACTCAGAGCCCGGCAGTGTTGATAGATAGAAAAAGCAACGGTGGAGGAAAAAGGGGTGGAGGGTATGAAGAGCGGGAGCTGAATAGCACATGACCTGGGGGTGGGATATTGATGCATATCCCAGACCTCAAACATGGCTCAAGAAGAGTCAGTACACTTCTACTCTAGCTTGTAGACACCGGTTTATAAAAGCCAAATCCAAATAAATAATATAGTAACTAAAACTAAAAAACTAAACAGAAAATTAAGTTAAGTCACCATTAGAAATTGCTTTCAGGAAAAAAGAAAAAACAAAACTACATCCACATAAATGAATATCCTTCCTCTCACAAGGTATTCCCATTAATGTAACATAAGATAAAAATCACAGTTTAAAATAAAAACAAATAAATAAACAATGCAAAATCATCCAACATAGACTAACTAAACAATATAAATTAGTTAGGCTCACAGGTCCTCTCACTACCTGAATGCCCAGCCTAACCGGGCAGTCTTACTGCTCAGAATACAAAAAAATGAAACTTCTAACATAAACTAAATAAACAGTACAGATTGAAGAGCATTCAGGTCCTCTCACTCCCAGGATGCCCACAAAACCGGGCACTCTCACTACTCGGAATACAAAAAACAGCAGTTTTTGTTCCAGAAGACAGTTTCCAATGGTGAGGAACGACCAAAAATCTTCTTAAAAAAGATGCAAGACTCGGTAGCAGTCTAAGTCTGAAAGCCAGCTGGATTCCTTAAAACCCTTTTGAACAGCCCAAACACCAAAAGAGTCAGCTCCACCACCTCAACCCCTTACCTATGCCAGCCCTCCGGCTAGCCAGCAAGGGGCCTGGGAGAAACCTGGGTCCCAACCGCCAACTCCCCGGCTTGACTAGGCCCAGCCTCCTGGGTAGAAGCCGACTCCCGGTGACTGGCCTCCCACACTTCAGTCCCAATCTAGCATGTTCTGTGTAGTCACAGCAAACCTCCCAGCAAACAGTATGTTGGATAATAAATAATAAAATTCATACAGTTTCCGGAACCTCTAAATACTCCAATCTTCACACTCTTCTTAACGCTACAGATCCCCAGGACACATACGCTACCAACTCCTCAAATACTCCTGGCAAAACTCGAGCGACACTCAAACAGTAAACTCAGTAGGACCGAGGACAGTAAAAACCACCCCCAAAAACTGCCACAAAAAGCGGCAGCCCAGACAATCTCCAGACAAACAGATTGTTATCCACCAGTCCTCGCCCTCAGACAGGCCGTTTATAAAACCAAGGAACCAAAGTCCTCAACCCTGAACCGGCCATCTAAAATTCAGTAGCATCAGAGTCAGAGTCAATACGAAACACTCCCGGGAGCTACTTTATAAAAACAAGTCAAATGCTCCCTAAACACACAAATTGCAGTACCGCAATCCTCAACCCACAATCCAAGGAGAATAGCTGAAGCCGACGAGGCAGTGCACGATCCACCGGTCCACGCCCGACAAACAAAACAAAGCAAACAACTGTGCCTTGCAATATTAAAAAACTTAAAACACGACAGATCGACAAATCAAAATACGTATAAATACAAAGTACAAAGATAAAAACATAGTACAAACTTAACTAAAATAAAATTAAAACATAAAACTATGCTACAGCCAGTGGCCAGCCCAGCGTGGCCACCATCTTAAGCTCTCTCAGTATCATAATACATTTCTGTTTAGACAAAGATCAAGACTTCCACCTTTGAACCTTTGCCTTTCCCTGTCATAGTTTTTCTTCTCAGTTAAGAAAAGCTAGATCTCCAGGTCCAAAAATGACCCCTAACACTTTAATGGGCGTGTCAGAAATCTGCAATGGTCCTATAGTATGAGGGAAAAAACCCTGACCAATAAAAACACTGACACTTTTATGAAAGTTCACAGTAGTCCCTGCCACGGCCACATAATCAGAAAAAACCTGCAAAGCCCTCTCTGCAGACTGTTGATCCCTAACAGTAAGACAGACATCATCAGCATACACTGCTAATTTCTGGGGTACAACAGGGGTACCAGAGAAACATCAGGCGAAAGCTCATAAATACTGTGATTATGAATAATGGATCGAAGAACAGGATTCAACACAAAAGTATTTAATAAGAGACTAAGAGGGCACCCTTGTCTAACACCCCATAAAAAAGGCAAACTACACAGGCCCTGTGGCACTGAGGGTTGAGGCGCTGGATGCCACACCTTGCGCTACGCTGGTGACCCGGGTTCGGGAATGAGCCTGGGTCATTGGGGGTCAGCAGGGGAGGACTAGGATTGAGCATCGGGAGACAGCTCTCCTAGTCCTGGGGAGGACTGGAGAATCCACACCGCACTGCAGTGATCCCTGGGGATGCCAAGAGGTACCGCTTGCTGGTCTGGCAGGATAGGGTATGGGGAGACCCTCCAGCGATCGGCAACAGCCGTGCCGGATCCCTCATCATGTGAGTGACCCTGGTGCTCTCCCAGCGGGTAAAGCCGGTGGCTGAATGCCCCCGCCGGTAGTCACCACAGAAGGTGGATAAATAAGATTAATAAAAAAAAAAAAGGCAAACAACCACCCACAAGGCCATTAATCAAAGGAAAAATGATTGCATCCTTATATAAATACTGCAACCAAGACTGAAATTTGCATGGAATCCCATACATCAATAGCGTTTTATGTGAAAATTCATGAGAGACCTTATCAAAAGCCTTCTCCTGATCCAAAGCTATTAAATACCCACTAAGCTTATTTTGCCTACCAAACTCTCAAATGTTACAAAGAAAAAGCAAATTCTGTTGAATATTCCTATATGGAATAGAACAGGTTTGGACAGGAAAAATCACCTGCTCTGCAACAGACTGTAATCTATGACACAGGATAGTGACCAGAATCTTATAATCCACATTAAGAAGGTTAATAGGCCTCCAGTTTCCAAAATCATGTTTTGAACCCTTATTGTTATACAAAAAAATAACAAGCACATCAGAAAAGGATGTAGGAAAAAACCCAGACCCCAGAATCTCATTATAAAGGTGACATAAAATTTCACTAATGTCATCCAAAAAACATTTATAAAATTCATTAGTTAAACCATCCTTGCCAGGTGAAATCCCAGTTTTAAGGTGCAAAATAACTTCCCTAACCTCAGCTAGAGAAATAGGCTTTTCCAGATCACTGAGAAGATTATCCGAGGCAACGGGCACTGGAAAAGAAGCAAAGTCCTCCCACCGTTTAGTTGAAATAAAAGGGACCCCATGATGGGACCTTAACCGTTAAGAAACAATGTCTAGCATTTCCACATCAGAAAACCTGACACAGCCTTGATCATCCCATAAACCCTCCATCAGTTTGGTATCCAAATGGTGTTTGCAGGCAGAAAATGGATCCCGCATAAGGTGTTTTTTGTAAGCCGAATTGCATTTCTGCCTGTAAAGATGCCACCCTATCATATTGATAACGTTTCATAAGACCCTTTAACCTACTAATTTGGACTTGAAAGCTAGGGTCAGAAATACTAGAAAAGGACAACAACCTATAATACTGATTTCGATATTCTAAGAATTTAATATAATTACTGGTACCTACAGCTTTACCATAACTCATGAAAAGTGAACAAATTTCCCATTTAGTGTCCACCCACCAAGTAGCCCAATCCTCATAAAATTCAGCTACTGATTTCCGAAGATAAAACAAGTGAAACAACTGACTCCTAACCTCCTCCTGGTCCAAAAGGGCTGAATTAAATTTCCATCTGGTAGAGACCGAGGGAAAACAAGGAGGGACAGATGAAAGACCCACCTGACACACTAAGGCCATATGGTCAGAAACAGCACAAAAGTGTAAAAAACAAGAAGTAGGGACTAAATATCTGGAAAGAAAAAAATAATCAATCCTAGACCTAAAAACATTTCTAGAATATGTATAACCTGAATCAGAAGATAAAGATCTATAAGCATCCAGCAATCGAAAAGTACTCAAAATACCCAATAATGCATCTGAATCACAATACACTTTCTGCTGTACATGATCTTTTATTTTTATATACAAACTACAGTTAAAATCCCTGCCCCCAAACAACATGTCTGCAGGTGTACAGAAAAGGGTGAACCTCATTAAAGAGGTCAATCCAGGCAAACTTCATTTGGGGAGCATAAATGTTAATTAGACTAAGCAAAAACCCTTGGTACAAGCAATCCAAAATCAGAACCATCCATGGGACTAAATTCACCACTCTTATCACCTGGACCCTTGTACTACCAAACAATATACCCAACCCATCAGTCTAATCTAAACCAAAGGACCAGAAAGAAGGCCCAACATGCTAAACCTTTTTAGTTTGACAAACATCTTGCAGAGATGCGAGACAAGTCTCCTGAAGGAAATAAATATCTGCAGCCAGAGAATTACAAAAATGGAGACAAGTCCATCGCTTCCTGTAGCTTTCTATGCTGCAGGCATTAAGGGAAACCAAACAGAAAGTAGACATCTATAAGGAGTCAAGGGGCCCTGTCATTTTGTTTTCTGCCACTCTTTTGTTTAGTAAGCAAAACCTAAGAACCCTCCTCCACTTCATTTTCCATCTCCCCTGAGACAGAAGAAACATCAGACTCCGATCCACCCTCAGGATCCTGTAGAACAGAAAAAGCATTATGAGTAGAAAGGCCAGCAGGGCTCTGATGCTTCCTGCTAGGTGCTCTGGTAACTCTTTTTGGATGTGGGGCCTGAAATTCCACATCCGAGGAGGGGAGGCATAGCCAGGGATCAATAACAGAGGTAGGAACAGCAGCTGGAACCAAAACTTGTAAAGTGCTAGGAATATCAGACTTGGGGAGATAGGTGCAGGAGGGTCAGGGTTATAGAATTAGAGTCAGAAGGAGTAGGCCCTGTTTGGGGTGGGGCCCTACTAGAAAACCTAGGCCTAAATCTGTCTTGTGCATGGTTTAATAAATCTTCCTTATCTAACCCACTTTGATTATTTTGTCCACCCTAGGGGCACTAATGATAAGCATGACCTTTTTCTTCACATAAATTACATTGAAACACATTCCTACAAGTTCCACTGTCATGGTCAAAATCCCCACAGAGAATACACTGTACTTTATCACAAGCATTACTGAGATGCCTCCTACTCCCATATTTATAGCACGCTTTTGGCTGACCCGGATAAAAGCAGACCCCCCTATCTTTACCTAAAAAGAAACTGTTGGGGATATGCTGTACCTCATTGTCAATAATATTTAGCTTAACCTTAAATTTCCAGCTGCCTGATCAGATACCTTCATCGTCAATAATAGGGTCAGAGGTCCCCAGCACAGAACATTTCTTTTCCAGCCAGAACTGAATATCCCCTACATTCACCCCTTCATTCCGAAACATAACATTAATTGTTTTGAATAAAGGTTTATTAAGAGGGATGGCCCAAAAAGGAGCCCATAAGGGAGTAGCTTTACAGTTTTCATATTTAGCCCAACATTTATGCAAGCCAGAAAATGATTTAAAACTAATGTAAAAAGTGTTCTCCCCCCTCACATTAAGTAGAGCATAAATGTCAGAAGCTAAGAAATTCATTGAGTCTTTCAATAGCTGTCGAGCTACATACAGTCTATCACGATGCTCTTGTAAACCACCCTGGTAGCGCAGCTGGACTGCATTATGTCACGGTGCCTGTTCCAAAATATTTCGTCAAAAAAGATCTAAGAATCTAGGACCAGTTCTTTCATGATCATTCCATGGAGACTGGGTAGGAGAATCAGGGACAGCATTGTGGCCTGAATCAGGTGGAATGCCAGCAGAGATTGTTCCCCAATGCCCATCCCCGAATCAGAAATGGAAAGTACTTGCCCTTCAGGATCTGCAACGACCTTCGAAACAGCCAGAGGAGTAGAAAAGAAAATCCATTCAGCATCTGGCACCCACTTGCCATTCAGGCAAACCCAGCTGGCATCCAAAAGAGCTTGTTCTTTCGACCATTGTGAGTCAGAGGGAGCCGCTTCAACAGGACCACGAAACATCCACTGGCATTTTCTCCACAGACAGCTAAGACCCAGCTGTATCACCGACCTTCTCCAAAACAATTGCATCTATACAAGATTTTGGGATTTTCAACACTGTATCGGTAAGAATCTCTTTATTTTGTTCAGTAATTAAGTATGTTTGCATAGTGCAATCACCCGATTCTACAGAAAAAGCAGCAACCACATCCCCAGTAAACGGTAAAATCAAGGCCAGGGGAGAAACCTCAGTCCGTTATCCACCAAGCACATCCACCTCCTTCAGTGGCTCAACACCGTCTGCCATCCTGCTGTGCAGCACAGTGCCCCCTACCAATGAGTAGGGGAATTTCCCCAGTGTCCTGGCCAAATTTCTCCCATTCACTAAAAATACCATCAACAGCTTAATCTGGTTCAATTTCAGTTGCTTACCATCTGTATCCCCCCTCCCCCCGGTTGCCCCTGAAAAAGGGACTTCTAGGCCCAGTGGGCTTACCGGGTCAAAATAATTCAATAAATAACTACTGCCCTGGTGCTCTGCCACTATGGTATCATTCTGAATGGTGTTAGAGAAGGATTATAGACAGAGGTGCATGCTAACAACATAAATTATAGTGAGAAAAATGTTCCTCACTAGGAATTGAACCCCAGCCCTATTCAACAACTGTCCTGGTGCTCTGTCACTGTGCTATTGTTTCCCATGGTGAGATAGAAGGTTTCTAGAAATAGATGCACGCTGACAACAGAAGGTCTAGAGAGGAGAGAGAGAGAGAGAGAGAGAGACTCATGTTATCAATAAAAACTGTAGGGAGAAAGACAAAATGTTCTCACTGGGAGTCAAACACATGCCCACCCAACTACTGTTCAGATGGTCTGCCACTATATTATTGTTTCATGTGGTGAGATGGAAAGTTTTTAGACAGAGATGCATGCTGACAACATAAATTGCAATCAGAATGAAAAATTGTTCTCAAATGGGAATCAAACCCAGGCCCCCTCCCAACTACTGTTATGATGCTCGGCCATGGTAGTATCATTCTATGTGATGAAACAAAAAGTTTCTAGAAAGTGAAGTATGTGAGGAAGGAAAACTGTATCCCACTGGGAATCAGACACAGGCCCCCTCCCAAGTAATGTCCTGGTACTCTGCTACTGTGCTGCTATTTCTGATGGTGAGAAAGTAGGTTTAGAGACAGAGAGAGATGCATGCTAAAAACAGAAATTACAGAGAGAAATACAAAATGTTCCTCCCAGAAACTAAACCCAGGCACACTCAACTACTATCCTAGTGCACTGTCACTGTACTTTCACTCTGCATGGTGAAACAGAAGGTTAACAGAGAGAGAGAGATGCATGCTATCAGCATAGCTAGTAGTTTGAAAAAAAAATGTTTGCATCTGGGAATCAAATAAGCCCCCAACCAACTACTCTTCAGGTGCTCTGCCACTCTGCTATTATTCTATATGGTGAGACAGTAGTTTCTAGAAAGAGTTGCATGCAAACAACATTAATTGTAATGAGATTGAAAACATGTTTACAACTGGGACCTAACCCAGGTCCCCTACCAACTGCTGTTCTGGAGCTCTGCTATGGTGTTATTCGACAAGGTGAAATGGAAGGTTTCAAGAAAGAGAGTTATGCTAACAACATAAATTGCAATGAGAAAGAAAAGGTTTTCCCCACTGGGAATTAAATCCAGGCCCACCCAGCTACTGTCCTGGTGGAGAGAGAGAGAGAGACAGAGAGAGAGAGAGAGAGATATGCAATGCTAACAACACTGAATAAATTGTAGTGTGCCAGAAAAGAAAAAATATTCCCCACTGGGAGATGAAACTAGGTCCGCTTCCAACTACTGTCCTTGTGATCTGCCACCATGATATTGTCCCATGTGGTTATACAGAAGGTTTCTAGAGGGAAATGCATATTAACAACATAAATTGTAGTGAGAAAAAAAATGTTCCATGGAAACATAGACTTTGATGGCAGATAAGGACTGCTTGGCCCACCTTGTCTGCCCATTTCCCTACCTATTGGATAAGCTGCAGATCATAGATAACCAACAGTCTATTTCTTCCTACCTCCCACAAGAATTGCCTTATGTCTGTCCCATGCATTCTTGAATTCCCCCACTGTTTTTGACCACACAACCTCCTCAGAAAAGCTGTTCCATGCATCCACCACCCTCTCTGTGAAAAAATATTCCCTTGCATTGCCCGTGAGCTGTCTCCCCTCTATCTTCAAATTGTGTCCCGTTGTTCTTGCACATCTCATTTTCTGAAAGTTGCTACCCTCTTGGACTTTGTTATTTACTTGAGGTACTTAAAAGTTTCTATCATGTCCCCCTCTCCCTCCTTTCCTCAAGGGTATACAAATTAAGTTCCTTTAGTCTCTTCTCATCTGTCTTCTGTTGCAGACCCTGCATCATTTTAGTTGCCCTTCTCTGGACTGCCTCCATCCTGTCTATGTCCTTATGGAGTTGGGGTCTCCAGAACTGGATGCAGTACTCCAGATGGGGTCTCACCAACTGTCTGTACAGAGGGATAACAACTTCCTGTTTTCTACTGGTGATGCCTCTCCGTATACCTTCTAGTATCCCCCCAGCCATCCCTACTGCCTTCTCACATTGCTTGCTAACCTTAGGGTCATCTGATATGATTACCCCCAGGTTCCTTTCCATTTTTGTTGTTATTACTACCTCCCCCCATTGTGTACTCCTCCGCTGGGTTTTTGTTTTCCAGGTGCATTACTTTCCACTTCTATGCATTGAATCCAAGCTTCCATACATCTGACCATTCGTCCAACCTTGCCAAGTCCCTTCCCATCCTTTCCACCTCCCCTTCTGCATCAACCCTGTTGCAGATCTTTGTGTCGTTTGCAAAGAGGCATACTTTTCTTTCCAGTCCCTGTGCAATGTCACTTATAAAGACATTAAAAAGGACCAGACCCAGTACTGAACACTGCAGTAGCCCACTAGTAAACCCCCTTCTTCACAGTGGACTCTGTTTACTATTACCTTCTGTGTCCTGTTGTCCAGACAATGTTTTACCCAGGCTGCCACCCTGGGACCCACTCCCATGCTGGCTAATTTGTTTATTAATCTTTTGTGTGGGACTGTGTCAAATGCCTTGCTAAAGTCTAGATAGGCCATGTCCATATCCCTTTCCTGGTCTACAACTTTTGTCACCCAGTCAAAGAAATTGATTAGCTTCATCTGACATGACCTTCCAACTATGAATCCATGCTGCCTTGGGTTCTGTACCCCACTAGCCTCTAGGTACTCAACAATTATTTCATTCAGAAGTGATTCCATCATTTTCCCTACCACTGAGGTCAAAATGTTTCCTGCCTTTGTCTTGCTCCCACTTTTGTGAAGGGGAATCACATCCACCCTCATCCAGTCCTCAGGTACCACACCATTCTCCCATGATTTGTTAAAAAGGGTAGTCAGTGGTGTCATTAGTTTGCCCCTTAATTCTTTTAGAATTCTATGATGAATCCCGTCAGGCCCCATTGCTTTGTCCACCTTCAGTTTTAGGAGTTCTTTCAGAACCCTTTCTTCTGTGAAAGGACTAGGATCAACCTCTCTATCCAGAGTGCTTCTATTGTCAGTGTCAGTGGTTCAGTAGGTAGCACACTCACCTCTGAGGCCAGGAGATCAGAGGGCTGTGGGTTCAATTCCCACATCTGGCACTTGGGTTAATATCCCAGTACTGACATTGTAGTGCAGCATGAGAGGGGTGCTGCACTTCTGAGGTGCCGTCTTTTGGATGAGACGTGAAAACCGAGGTTCCATCTGCCTGGATTGGTGGTAGTTCAGGTGGATGTTAAAGATCCCATGGCACTTGTTGAAAAGAGTTGGGGAATTTCCCCAGTGTCCTGGCCAAATTTCCCTCATTCACTAAAAATACCACCAACAGCTTAATCTGGTTCAAGGTCAGTTGGCATTCATCTGTATCCCCCTCCCCCGGGTCGTGCCTGAAAATAGGCAGGATTTGTCTAGTGCACTTACCCGGTCAACAAAAACTAAATAAAAATAAATAAAATTGATTGGATTAGGTACCTCCCCATCCTCTTCTTTTGTGAATACTGAGCAGAAGTATTCATTCAGTATTCCTGCTTTTTCACTGTCTCTCTCTGCCCACCCACTGTCACTTTTATTCAGCCTCACTATCCCTCCTATGTCTTTCTATGCTCCCTAATGAACCTACAAAAGGTTTTATCCCCCTTCTTAACCGAGTTGGCTATCTTTTCCTCGGTATGTGCCTTTGCTATTCTGACTGCCTTCCCCACTTCCTTCTGCTTTAACTGGTACAGTTCTCTGTCCTGCTCCTTCTGTGCTTCCCTATATTTCCTAACTGCTATCTTTTTCTTCCTAACTTTCCCCACCACCTTTTTTCAGAACCATAGTGTTTTTTTTCTTTCATTTTGATTTGTGCATTTGCTCCACACAAAGGCTTGTTGCCTCAGTGATGGCAGTTTTGATGTTTTCCCATTGTTGCTCCACCCCTCCTTCTTGCCTGTTTGCTAGTGCTTTTCTGAGGCACTCTCCCATTTTGACAAAGTCAGCCCTCCTGAAGTCCAGTACCTTCACTTTTTTATGGCTTGACTATGCAGCTGAGTTTATCGTGAATCACACTGGTGGTCACTTGTTCCCAGATGGCTACCCACTTCTAGATCTGAGATCCTCTCTCCATCCCCATTTGAGAGTACCAGGTCTAAGATTGCTCCCTCCTGAGTGGGTTCCAACAATAGCTGTCTGAGGCATGACCCCAGTAGAGCATCGAGAATGGCCCTTCTCATGGATGTGGCTGCAGCAAAGGTGCTCCAGTTAACATCTGGCCATCAACAATACCTCCCCTTTCTCTTCCATCCTAAGGATGCCTTCTATCATTTCCTTGTCCATTTCCTCCCCCCGAGATGAGGGTCTGTATACAACCCCTATGCGGATTGTGGTGCCTTTTACAGTCTCCAGGGTGACCCACAGTTCCTCCTCTCCTCCCTGTTTACTCTATTGTTCCATTGCTTTGATCCTCTCCTTTACATAGAGAGCTACTCCTCCTCCTCTTCTACCCTCCCTGTCTCTCCTGTAAACTGTGTACCCTGGTATGTTGACATCCCAGTCATGGTTATCTGTGCATCATGTTTTCACACTGGGAATCAAACACAGGGCCCCTCCCAACTACTTTCCTGGTGCTCTGCCACTATGTTTTTGTTCCACATGGTGAGTCAGAAGGTTTCTAGACATACATGCATGCTAACAACATAAATTTAACTGAGAATGAAAAATTGTTCACAACTGGGAATTGAATCCAGGCCTCTTCCCAACTAGTGTTATAGAGCTCTGACACTATGTTATCATTCCATATGGTGAGACAGAAGGTTTCAAGAAAGGAATGCACACTAATAACATAAATTGCAGTGAAAAAGTGTTTCCCACTGGGAATCAAATCCCAACTACTTTCCTGGTGCACTGTCACTGTACTGTTTTTCTGCAGGGTGACAGGAAGTTGAGAGGGGGGAGAGAGAGAGAGAAATAAATGCATGCTAACAGCATTAACTGTAATTAGAATTTAACCCAGGCCCCCTCCCAAATACTATCATGGTGCTTTGCCACTCTGCTGTCATGCCACATTGTGATACTGAAAGTTTTAGATGGAGATGCATGCTAACAACATAAATTAAAATGAGAATAAAAATTCAGAACTAGACTGATACCCTGGCCCACTCCCAACTGCTGTGTTGCTATACCACTGTGTTCATTCCCCATGGTGAGACAAAGGTTTTTTTTTTTGTTTAATTTTGTATAACACTATGCTCCTTCTAGTAGAGAGGATGTACCCCATAACAGTCATGGACCCCTTTTAAGTTCACCCCTTCACACAGGCCCCAGAGAGTTATCAAAGATTTGGAGACTATAGCTTACCCCTATGGGGGGAGGGGCTTCTGCTGGCCCCAGTGGAGGAGGACTGATATGCTAATCCAGACTCTGGCATGCTGGAGTGGACAGAGGTAGAGTCTGCTACGCTTCTGGTCTCATGTTGCTCAGTTGCAGGGGTTTTCTTCTTTATGTGTTGTTTTGATCCCTGAGGTTGAGCAGATGTGCAATTATAGCCATGCTATGTCAGCCATTATCTCACCCCCAATGTGGAGACATCTGCCACACTGCAAATCCCTAACACTGCACTTTGTCATGGTGCACTATCCCCCAACCATCACTAGGGGTCAGAATATTGCTGGATGTTGACATCCTTAGAGTGGCAGAAAAAGGGGAGATATTGTTGATGAGGGACCTGAATATGCCAGATGTTAACTAGAGCACCTTTGCTGCAGCCACATCCAAGAGCAGGGTCATTCTCAGTGCTCTACAGAGGGCATGCCTCAGACCACTAGTGTTGGAACCCACTCAGGAGGGAGTAATCTTAGACCTGGTACTCTCAAATGAGGACAGAGAAAGGATCTCATATTTAGAAGTGAGTAGCCATCTGGGATGAAGTGACCAACAAACAGTATGGTTCACGATAAACACAGCCTTAGATTCAAACCCTACAAAAGCAAGGATACTGGACTTTAGGAGGGCCAACTTTGGAAAAATGGAAGAGTGCCTCAGAAAAGCACAAGCAAATAGGCAAGAATGAGGGGTGGAGGAACAATTGGTAGAAATCAAAATTGCTATCACAGAGGCAACAAACCTTTGTGTGAAGCCAATAGATCAGAACAAAGGAAAAAACTACTACAGTTCTCAAAAGAGGTGGTGGGAAGGTTAGGGAGAAAAAGGTAGCATTCAGGAAGTATAAGAAAACACAGAAGGAACAGGACAGTGAACTGTGCCAGTTAAACCAGAAGGAAGCGGGGAAGGCAGTCAGAACAGCAAAGGCCCAAACTGAGGAAAAAGATAGCCAACTTAGTTAAGAAGGGGTTAAAACCTTTTACAGGTGCATTAGGGAGAGAAAAAAGATCAAGTGATGGATTGTGAGGCTTAATAAAGGGGAGGGGGTGGGCAGAGGTGACAGTGAAAAAAGCAGGGATACTGAATGAACACTTTTGCTCAGTATTCACAAAAGAAGTGGAGGGGGAGGTACCTACACCAATCAATAGAAAACCTCTGGATAGGGGGGTTGATGCCAGCCCATTCACAGAAGAAAGGGTCCTGAAAGAACTCTGAAACTGAAAGTGGACAAGGCAATGGGGTCTGATGGGATTCAGCCCAGAATTCTAAAAGAACTAAGGGGAGAACTAGTGACACCATTGACTGCCTTTTTTAACAAATCATGGGAGGATGGTGTGGTACCTAAGGACTGGAGGAGGGAAGTTGTGATTCCCCTTTACAAAACTGGGAGAAAGGCAGAGGCAAGAAACCAAAGACTTGTTAGCTTGACCTCAGTGGTAGGGAAAATGATGGAATCACTTCTGAAAGAAAGAGCTGTTGAGTACCTAGAGGCTAGCAGGCAAAGGACCTGAGGCAGCATGGATTCAGAGTGAGAATGTCATGTCAGATGAATCTCATAGATTTATTTGACTGGGTGACCAAAGTAGTAGACCAAGGAGGGGCTGTGGACAGGGCCTACCTAGACTTTAGCAAGGCATCTGACACAGTCCCACATAAAAGATTAATAAACAAGTTAGCCAGCCTGGGAGTGGCACCCAGGGTGGTAGCCTGGGGAACAAATTGGCTGGACAACAGGACACAGAGGATAATAGTAAACTGTGTCCACTCTGAAGAAAGGGGGTTATGAGTGGGGTAAAGCAGGGTTCAACACTGGGACTGGTCCTCTTTAATATCTTCATAAGTGACATTGCAGAGGGACTTGAAGGAAAAGTATGTCTGTTTGCAGATGACACAAAGATCTACAACAGGGTTGATTCATAAGAGGAGTGGAAAAGATGAGATGGGACTTGGCAAGGCTGGAGGAATGATCAGATGTAAGGCAGCTTAGATTCAATGCAAAGAAGTGCAAAGTTATGCACTTGGGAAACAAAAACTCAGGTGAAGAGTACACAATGTCGGGGGGGTACTAACAATAACAAAAATGGAAAGGGACCCTGGAGGTAGTCATATCAGATGACATAAAGGTAGGCAAGCAATGTGAGAAGGCAGTAAGGAGGCTTGGTGGATACTAGGATGCATAGAGAGAGGTATTACCAGTAGAAAACAGGAGGCTATTGTTCCTTTGTCCAGGCAGTTGGGAGACCCCATCTGGAGTACTGTATGTAGTTCCTGAGACCCCATCTCTGCAAGGACATAGACAGGACAGAGGCAGTCTAGAGGAGTGCAACTAAAATGGTGCAGGGTCTGCACCAGAAGCCATACAAAGAGAGACTAAATGAGCTTAATATGTGTAGGGCTTCAAACAGGCATGGGATAGGCATAAGGGAACAATACAGATGAGTATGAATAGATAGGCCATTGACAGATAAAGGCTGATGTCACATTTATAAGGTAGAAAAAGAAATGGGAAGACTGGATGGGCCTTGCAGTCCTTATCTGCAATCAACTTCTATGTTTCTATACCCTAGAGGAAAGGAGGGAGAGGGGAACATTATAGAAACTTTCAAGTACCTCAAGGGAATCAACAAAGTCCAAGAGGGTAGCATATTTCAGAAAAAGAGATGTGCAAGAACAAGGGGGCACAATTTGAAGATAGAGGGGAGACGGCAAAGGGGCAATATGAGGAAGTATTTTTTTCACACAGAGGGTGGTGGATATATGGAATGGCCTTAATGAAGAGGATGTGTGGTCAAAAACAATAAGGGAATTCAAGAATGCATGGGACAGACATAAGGCAATTCTGGTAGGGGGTAGGAGGAAGTAGACTGTTGGTTAACTTGGATCTGCAGCTTATCCCAATAGGTAGGGAAATGTGCAGAATGAGTGGGCAAAGCGGTCCTTATCTGCTGTCAAAAGTCTATGTTTCTATGTCTATGTTGTGGCCCTTCCTTTCCAGAGAAGGACAACTGTCCTAGAGATGCTCAGTCCTTCTCCACCTGGATGACCCTCTCATGTACCAGGCATATTTGTGAATCTAGGTCATTAGCACCACAAGTGGTAGTGCTACCACTGCACCAGCAGGCTGGCTGAGACAGAAGATTTCTAGAGATAGAGATGCATGCTAACAACATAAATTGTAGTGTGACAGTAAAAATATTTCCCACACGAAGTTAAAGCTAGGTTCCCTCCCAAACTACTGTCCTGGTGCTCTGCCACTGCTAAATAGTTCCAAGTGGTTATACAGAAAGTTTCTAGTGTGAGATGCATACTAACAACATAAACTGTAATGAGAAAGAAAAGGAATGTTCCCCACAGGGAATCAAACCTGGGCCCCCTCCCAGGTATTTTCCTGGTGCTTTGCCACTATGCTATCATGCCACATAGGGAAACAGAAGGTTTCTAGACAGTGATGAATGCAGACAACATAAGGTGTAATGAGAAATTAAAAAAAACTACTTCACTAGGGATTGATCCCAGACCCCGTCACAATTACTCCCCTGGTGCTCTGCTAGTGGCTATCATTCTACATAGTGAGACAGAAGATTTCAAGAGAGAGATGCATGCAAACAGCATAAATAGTGAGAAAGAAAAAATGATTCCCACTTTGAATTGAACCAGGCCCCCTACCAACTACTGTCCTGATGCTCTGCCATTGTGCTATAATTTGACAAGGTAATAAAGAAGGTTTCTTGACAGAAGAAACATGCTATGGGAAAGAACATCTTTACTGAGTGCAGTACCACTCCCTCCCATACACAGCTGCAGTGGAGTTTAGTAATGAAGTCTCTATGAGCTGGAAGTAATGCTTCCCACCATGTTGCTTTCAAACCTAGACAAGCCTCAAAATTTCAGGCAGAAATAATTCAGCTGACTGAAATGAAGAATTAATAGTTCCATGTTCTGAAAGTCTGCTTCAGACCTTAATGAAACTCTGTCACTGGCATCAGCAATGACATCAACAATTTTTCTGTCATACTACATATGTTGTACTGAGAAAGAAAACACTGGCAATGCTGTTGATTGAATACAGTATTGTGTAGGTCCGAATCCCTACATCAAGCCCTAAAAACCTTATAGCTGACATCATCAATGACATTTTGCAATCTTCGCTAAATGGACAAAAGAGCATGCATGACCACAAGAGGTGCTACAGAAGCTACCCTTGCTCTGGCACTGGGTAAGGATTAATAGCTGGAAAAAGAAGGCAAGTAGAATAAGAAGAAAAATAATTAAGGGGGAAGAGTCAATTCAGACCCAAAAATACAAAGGCCACTAATTTCATATTAATTTATTAAAAAAGACATACAGCACTGACTTCATTTTGCCTTGTGGGGTAAGGTTACCCAGGGGATGTATATACAGTGATGATCATGAAAAGTATAATGTTAGAGTGGTATACTGCTACCGTGCAAATGCGGTACCTTTTGAATAACATGTATACTGCTACCATGCAAGGACACGTGGTGTGTAGTAATGGTATACTTTTGTGTGATGTCCACTGTACAAGATTTTCCCTGTATACGAAGGTACTAAGTCTGTCCCCATATCCTTGATTTAGGTGAAACATGTTCCAAAGTAACCCATTTAAAACATACTTCCAAAAAGTCCTGCACACACCAACCTCTAAAAATAATAAGAGCACAGGTCTAAAAAACAAAGTTTTTATTTTAAGGCATAAAAATCATAAATAAGCTGATGCGTTGCAGATGAAACAGTATCATCTCTCAAAGGCTAACTCCAGTCTGTTACCCATTTAAAACATGCAGGATCCTTGTGAATTAATTCCATGTAATTGGATCAAATCACACTGCCTTGTGTCCCTTCTTGATGGCACATAAGTGCTCCTGCAGTCTTGTTTTTCTTTGTCTGGTGGTCCTGTCATCAGACATGTTAGGGCAGAAACATAAGGCAGCAAAAAACTCATGGTCAGTAAAACAGCTAACACATTTTCTCATTGCAATCTCTTGGGTACCAGCCCAGACAAATAAAGATTAGTACCAGGCTGTGCAAATTTACAAACCATTTTTTCAATTTAAAAACACCTGTGGGGGTTGTTTGCCACCAATGACAGAAGGAGCCTGGCTGTTACAAATGATTCAGCATGACAACTTAGAGAAAGATGACTCAATAAAATTGATCAATATTTGCAGACAGTCTCTTAGTGAACTGGCAGTGCTATTCTATTGCATCACAAAAGCATAACGTTGTTTTAGAGTTACAAATCTGGCTTTTATATAGTTGTTCTTGACCAAACCTAATCTAACAAATCTCATTGTTTGTATTCAGCATACTGGACTACTTAAAGAGGCCTGAGAAGTTCTGCAAGGCTGACATTAGTGTAACACAGTGTAATAGAACTTTTAATGAAGTCATGTTTCATAAATGACTTTCTCAGTTATCATCCTACTTGCTAACAAGTCCTAGAGGATTATGTGCCCATGGCATTTGCATTCACTGGTTTCAGACCAAGAGCACTGTAGGTAAGCTGTCACCTTCACTGGCTGCCAATGTCTATTGATTATGGGTAGGGGATGGAGAATGCAACTTTGGTGACCAGCCCCCAGTTTCTCCCAAGTGGTGTGGTCAGCAACCACAGCCATAGGCAGGAAATGGGGGGGGAGAGCAGTGAAAAAAAACTCCAACATTATCATCATCTTCCTTTTTCCCAGTATTGTAAAATTTTGCAGTGTAGACTGCATTTTCTCAGTGTACTATGTGATCTAGGAAAATTACTGTGCTAGCTAACACTACCACTCAAATTTATACACATACAGGATCCCTTTCTAATATCTTATGAGAGCTACTGTTGTTAGAAACACAGAACATTATAAAATGGGTGAGCAATATTCAGTGATCTGATTGGTCAATAGCTGTCCAAACCTGTGCGGTAATTGACCAATAACTGCAAGGATCTGTAAAGTGCCTTGAAAGTCATGGGACTTGTTTTCTTAGGTGGTCTAACTCATTGAAATATCAATATGCTACTTTGATATTCTCATTAACTGTGAAAGATGGGAAAAACAAAAAAGTTCCTCTGAATGATATCGGTCTGCATGACTACTTTCTTTGTATTACATGGTAACTTGTAGGAGATGAAAAAAAAACTAAAAATTCTGACTTTGCTATTCATTGCTATGTTATTTTTAGGCCATTTTTATGAGCACAATAACACAGTTCAAGATGTGAGGTTATTGGTTAATTATCTGTATGCCCCTCCCATTGAAGGGCACTCGGCTGGTGCCTTGTGCCTGCAACTGGCTGGGGCATGCAGTAATTATGCAATAACCACATGCACTATCGTGTGTGATCACCTACTTAACTTTTTTTTCTGGCTCTGGCTGCCACTCATGTTCAATTCTGTCATTGTATAATTACATACGAGTCCAATCGGGGTATGGGTGAGTGCCATAATGGTAGAATCACAGAATAGCTGGAATCACTAGAATGGGTAAAATCTGGAATGGCTGAAACCACTGAAATGTGCAGAGTTACACATTCTGGTGGTGCTGGTTTTTATAAATTTTGGTGGTTCTGGCCATCCTGCTATTTCAGCATTCATCAATACCTTGAAGGAACTAGTTGTAGAACCCGAAATGGGTTCTGGGAACAGACAGAATGCCAGAGAGACAGGAGAGTGAAAATTGCATGAATGGTAAAATGTGGAACTGCCATAACTATGAAAAAAACTCACAGCTATACACCTTGGCCTGATTCTAGAAGGGAGGTGCAAGTCACTGCCAAACACAACTTGTACCACCCGCACCTGTGATATTGACCCTGCACCCTATTCTAGTAGGGGCAGGGTCATAGTAGCTAAGTCCTGCAACTTGCGACATGCAGCCAGGTACGCCAAACTGTGGGCTCAGCTGGCAAGCATGTCGCAAGCCACAACAGCAAGGCAGCACGGTCAACCCCCCACCCGTGCCCTGACCCCTAGTCACCAGCTGCAAATGCGGCATATACCCAGGTAGCCCTGGTAGTCTAGTGGCCCCCCCAGCTGTATGATAATAATTAGGATCCCCATATCCCTGGTAGTCTCTTCAGCATGCGCTGATACTGGACTCAGTTGGCAGCTGGCTGTGGTGGTGAGAGGTGGCTGTGCCAGTCACCGGCTGGGGACAGGTGGGGGGTGCTGGGTGGGTTGGCAAGGCTGGGTGGGAGGGTGGTGGGCCACTAGACTACCAGGGATATGGTGCACTTATTTATTATTATAATACAGTTTGGGGGGCCACTAGAATACCAGGGATACGGGGCTCTTATTTATTATTATAATACCGTTTAGGGGACCACAAGACTACCTGGGCAGGCTTTTTGCTGCATATGAGGCCGGCGACTCGTGGTTAGGGGCACAGGTGGTGGGATGGCAGCATGTTGGCATGTCTGCAGGTGGGTCTACAGGACCCCCGGGGGTGCGGCCGTAGGTTACACCAGCTAAATGCTGGTATAACGTACGATGCCGGTTCACCTCCGGGGGTTCTTGTAGAATCCCAACATTGGGGACTTTGTTGCTGCCCTTCTAGAATGGGGCACAACTGATGCTGTAAACTCCCTAGCGCCATGTCTCAGGGTATTTATGTGGCATAACTGCTGTTAGGCACAGGTGGCCCGCAACATGTCTCAGGCCACTTTGTAGAATCGTGCATGTCACAACTGCTGGCGTTAGTTGCTACATGCGTCATTCTACTTGGCTCAACTGCTGTTATGCCAGGCATAACCCTTCTAGAATATGGCCCCTGTTCTTTTTTTTACTTCCTTATTCAAATGATCATATCAAATATACAGACAGAGCAGGAGGAATTTAACATTACCAGTAATAATAACTGGTTTAAGTTTTAGTTTTGCAGTCAGATGTTGTTTCCTTAACAATCAGGTACTAATAACGACAGAATATAAACCATAGCATTGTCCTTTGATGTATGTAGTAGATCTAACATAGTAAAATATTCAATTTAAATAAATTGTCTCATATCCCGCTCCAAGAACCATGAGCAACATATATATATGACCTAATACAAAGGTACTCTCTATGAATCTGGGTGTTTTTTCTAGCCAATAAGTAGTCTCTGTATAAACCAACTGTAAAATCAGTTAATAAACAGTAAAAAAACCTGTGTGAGATTTAACTTGTTTATCAGCATTCAAAAATAAGTGACAACTCCTATGAGATATAATTATGGATGGGGAACCCTAAACAAGTCAATAGCCCCATGCCTCCTCAGAGAAAACTGATGTCTCTTCACAACTTTTGATGAAAACCATAAAGGGATACCATGCTCCCTAAAATTTCTCCATGTGCAAACAAAGGTCAGCAGTGATTTTTCTATGCAACAGATACTTCTTATATTACTCACCCAATCTTGCAATGGGGGGATCTGGAAGCAGTCACTTCCTAGTGATGGCCTTGATGTTTACTGCTAGTAAGATTCCCCAAAATTATCTTTGATAATTCGATCTCCTCCTTTTGGGAAGCAAACCCAGAATCAACTGCTGAAAACCAATATTCCCTTGAATCCCTGCCATTTGTTGATATTCTTTCCCTGCCTTCTCCCAGATGTTCTGTAGTAACCAGCACCCACAAAAAATGTGGTACACAGTACCTACCTCCCCACAATTGAGCCAGCATCTGTCTGAAGGATTTCGGGTACAGTGTTTCATTCTGTTATGAGTTAGAAAGAAACGGCTAACAATTTTCCATCTAAACTCCCTCTAGTTGTTTGAGGCTGACGTATGAAAAACCCCATTCCATATACATTGCCAGTTTTAGGAAGTAAGGTTAAGGTGAGATTCCCTTTCGCAAACTAGTTGGTACAAATGGTGGTGTTTGTATGTTGGTCAGCATGTAGGTTTTGACTAGTGTTTAAATATATTTCTTATGTATTTATCCCTCTGCTGCCTTTATGAGGACCAAACAGATAGGGTGGGGATCTCTCTGAGCTTCCAGTAACTGGGAGCCTGATCTAAGGAAGGAGACCACTTGTAGATATCTAAAGCATATTGCTGTATTAAATGATATCATCTGTGAATGACCAGACAAGTCCCTCTAGAATAAACTAGGAAAAGAGACTCAAACCCAATCCCTTCCAACAGTTGAAAGTACTGTAGTTTCCACACAAGGAGGAAGACACAAGGATCATTGAACTATTTGAGTGAGGGAGGTCAGAGACCCCACAATTTACAAATTTTTCTTAACTGCACTCCACACTCGGTAGAGCTGCTGTGCGTAGGGAATAGTCACTGTTAATTTAATTACTTCCTCTTCTGGAGTATCGAAACCTGCCATGGGGTATAAACCTAAATGACTGCCTCTCTCTCGTGAAACCCAAACATTAGTTAGGTTCTGACTCAGATATGCAATCCAAGGGATTAATTGAGCCAATTGAAAATGTACTTTTAAATCTGGCAAGCCCACTCCTTCTTGTTCCTTAGGTCATTGGAGGTCTGGCCTTTTTATGCTAGCCCTCTGGTTTCCCCAAACAAAATGATATAGGGCCTTATTAAGGAGCTAGTGGAACCAAAACAGGCAGACAGGAAAATAATACAAATTATAAGAAGTAGTCAGTTGTAACTTTTTACTTCTGAAGTATTTTTCTTTATCCTTTTGCTCATCAGAAAGTCTTCTATGTGATAATATTGTGCTGGATGTATGGAACAGCTCTTAGCCTGGCAGCTGACATATCTTGGTCTACTGCCCCACATTACATCATCAGCATTGTGATCTCACTGACTGTGACATCACAGGTGAATGACCTTGCAGTCATTCAGTTGCTGTTCCTAAGCACAGGGATGTCACAGTCAGTGATATCACAATGCTGATGATGTAGTATGGTTCAGTAGAGCAAGATATGTCAGCTGCCAGACAGAATGCTGTTCCACACATCACACCTTCTAACATCAGGTAAATAATCTTCTAAGTAAACAAAGGAAAAAGAAAAAAGTAAATCAGATATAAAAGGTAATGGTTGGCTGCCCTTAAAATCTAATACTACTTTTAGTCAGTACACTAGCTCTTTAATTCTAATCAAATCCCTTTAGGGGATATCTAAGGGGAGTGCCTGGAAAAGAAATTAAAAAATGGGGTAGAATGTTCATGCAAATAGTTGTCTATTTTACCCAGGAAGGAGAGAGGGAGTATTTTTCAGTGCTTAAGATCAGTTAGTGCCTCTGTAATGAGTTCCATGTAGTTCACTTGGTACAGGTTCTATAAATCAACCAGAAGAAACACCCCTAAGTATCTGATTTGTGTGGTAACCAGTTTGAAGGGTATCAATTGTTTAAGAGTGGACATCATAGAGTCACTGCCAAAAATTACATGTTTTTTCAGTGTTTATTTTAAGGCATAAAACCTGCCCATAATTCTGAAGTATATCTGACAAAATCGGGAAGGTGCACAGTGGGTTCTGTAGATATAACATTGTATCATCCACATACAGGGATATTATATTTTCTTCCCACACTATTTGTATTCCCTCTAAATTTGGGTGTGATCCAATCAGTTCAGTGAGGAGTTCAATGCTCAAGGAGAAGAGCATAGGAGAGATGGGATAGCCCTGCCTGGTCCCTTACCTTATAGATAAAGGATCTGACACAGTACCATTGATACTCACTCATGCTAGTGGTGTCTGATACAAAGCCTGAAGCCAGCTGCAAAATTGATTTCCAAAGTCATATTTGGTTAGTGTAGCACAGAGAAAATCTCACTTAAGGCAATCTAAAGCCTTTTTGGCATCAATAATAGTAGCTAGTTGTTGCTCCTCCTCTACCATCCACCTTGAGTGGAGAATGTTCAGATATCTTCTGACATTATCTGCTAATTACTGGTTGGGACAAACCCCAACTGATCAGGGTAAATAAGATTCCATAGAACCCTGGCAGCCCGGGTGGCCAGTACCTTGGTCAATATTTTGGAATCTACATTTAATAATGAGATTGGACGGTACGACTCACATTTATCTGCTGGTTTTCCTGTTTTATGAATTACTGTTATAAATGCTGACTGCCAAGAAGTAGGCAGCTCTCCAGGCTCATCACAGGAATTAAAAACTGTAGTGAGAAGGGGAGTTAACTGCTATTGAAATTGTTGATAGAACTCTACCTTAAAACCTTCAGAACTCAGTGATTTACTCACATTCATATTGTCAATAGCTTGAGATAGTTCCTCTATGGTTACAGGAGTGTCTATCATATGTTGCTTTTCTTCAGTCAGCTGAAGAATTACAAGTCGATTGAGAAAGTCTGAAATTCCCCCTACATCTGAAGGTGAACATTTTTCTGGGCTATAGAGGGGATGATAATAGTGTTGGAAAGCAATAGCAATATCCTTGGGTGCATATACCTCACGTATTGCATCCTGCTGCCATAAGTTAATCTTTTTCATGTACATATCTGCTTGAGCTTTACATAAACAGAATACTAATAGGTGACCTGCCCTATTACAAAGTTCATAGTAATTCTGATTTAATTACCTTAGAGAAACTTCAATTTTAACATCCTGTAGTGCTTGTAATTCCTGTTGAACCTGCTGCATCTTTTTATATAAGGTAGATGAGCCAGATTGTTTATGTTGTTGGTCTAGATCTTTCAGACATTCATTTAACTTAATTTGGTGTTCTATGTGTTGCTTTTTCAATCTAGATGCATAGGAGATAATGACTCCCTTAATGGTAGCCTTCAGAGCATCCCATCGCCACATAGGCTTAATCTCTGGACCTTGATTTGCCTCTAAATAATTTTGTATTGTGTCTCGGGTTTAATTGTTGAAAATCTTCTCTAACTGAAAGGGAAGTTTTGAATCTCAAAAAGGATACCTTTGTCCAGTCTCCCAGCTGGAGCTGCAATATGACTGCTGAGTGATCAGAATGCAGTTTAGGCTGTATAGCACAGTAAGTTATTTTATAGAAATCTGACTGGCTGCCTCAAAAATAATCTAGTCTGGATTACAATTTATGTAAATTTGAATAAAAAGTATAGTCCTTCACCTGTATATAAAACTCCCTTCAAATATCCAGTAAAACTAACTCTTTCATACCAGCCCAAACTGCTCTTCTCATAAGTCTGTTGGTCATGGTAGACTGTGAAGAACAGCCCAAGTTAGGATTTTGGATACAATTAAAATCTCCCCCTAATAGCTATAAACCTGTTCCAGCATTTCAACCATGCCTGCATTTTTCAGTTTCATGAAATTCTAGCCATTTTGGAATTCTGACATTCCTGCTATTACCAGAACTAGTCCTTTTGTTGCCTTATCTTATGTACAGACAGTATAGGAATAGTAGCGAGGGAACTAGAAAAGTCTGCCTGCCTCATTTCTCGGGTATGATCTGGGCTGATACATGTGTCCCAGCCTAGACTCCTATTGTTGTACTGATACTTATTCACTCTCTCCCTCCTGGTTGAGTTCCCACTTTGGCTCTTAGTTTCAGAGTCATCCTAATCTGTGGTGCCAGCATGGTCACATGTCATGAGATGATGGTCAAGTGGGTGTGGGTCACGATGACTGTGGATGTCTTTATTTTTTTATCAAAAAGATTTTTTAAGGTTGGAGGTGTGACTGCTGGCCAATTTGTGCCTCAGCTCACTTGCTGTACAATTCCTTACTTACAGGCAGACTGACTTTCAAAAATTATTGGTTGTTGCATGTGCTGCTACTGTGTAACGGTAAAAGGGTAACTGGCACCAATTTGCAGCAGCAGTCATCATGTGCAGTTCATGTTATTGGATGTTGAGGACTCACTGGGCATGATTCTCAAAGCTCCCAGCATGGCGCAAGGGGCTTGCGGCACAAAGAATTGCACAAGGTGCCCGTTGTTCAAAAAGATGTGCCAGGAGTGATTCTGAAAGGCAGCCTGTGGCAACCACAGGCTGTGGGTGCCAAAGGGGGATTGCATCATCCATATTGGGCTGTGGCATGTGGCTAGCATTTGAGGCAGATGCAGGCTGCCAAATCCACTGAATCAGGATTCTCAAAACTCTACCAGAGGGCAAATTTCTTAGTGCCATTAGACCAGCTAGGCCTGGTCTAAAGGTACTTAGAAATTTGCTCTGGGAGAGTTTAGCATGTTATGCCAATGTGCCACAATGCCCCCCAAGTCCCGATCCCAATTAGTAATAAAATAATGTCCCCAGTGTTCTAGCAGTCCTATCCCAGGATTTAATCCTCTTATTCATTTTTTTAATGACCCTGGTGGTTTAGCGGTTCCGCCCACCCGGCCCTGATTCTCTTATAAATTATAAAACTTAATGTCCCTGGTGGTCTAGTGGACACCCACCCCTGCAGGCAGTGCCACAACACCAGTCCCCCCATCCTTAACCCTGAGCTGGCAACCAGCATAGCCCTCCTCTCACCATCATGGCCGGCCGCCAACTGAACTGTCACTGAGCACGTATTGTATAATACAGAATGCACTCATTGATTGACAGCTCAGAGAGTGAGCTGTCAATCAATTATTGTGTACTCTGTCATACAGTACATGCTCAGTGACAGTTGAGTCAGCGGCTGGCCAAGGCGGTGAGAGAAGGGCTGTGTCAGTCACCTGCTTGGGGTTCAGGATGGGGGGAGCAGGGTGGTGGGCACTACCTGCAGGGGTGGGGCCCCACTAGACCACCAGTGACATTAATTTTTAATATAAGTAGGAGGACTGGGTCTGGTGGCAGGACCGCTAGACCAGCAGGGACATTAAAAAAAAAAATAATAAGAGGATTAGGGTGCCATTAGACAACCAAGGACATAAATTGATTTATCACTCTGGGGACTGGGGTTGAGGGAGGACTTCTACAGTCCATGTCCAAGAGCACAGCTGCTACCAGACCACCCCACAGCTTGTGGCACACCTCATAGTTGTCACATCTATTTGATGCTGTGCCACTGTTTCCTCAAGCTGCAGGACTTAGGTGCTGGGACACTACTCAATAGAGAATTGAGTGCAGGGTCCCTTTCACACCAGCAATCAGTGCAAGCCACTGTTGGTGCAGCTTGCACCAAAATATTTAAGAATTGAGCCCACAGTGTCAGAGGCCGTTTGAGGGTGGAGTAAGAAAGGGCATGGATAGGGCATGCAGATTGGAAGGAGGTGTGAGGGCAGCACGGAGCACATGTGTGATGTAACTGATTAGAATATTGGATAACGGGGGTCATGTGATGGCAGCCTAGAGGAAAGCAGCAACCTTGTGTAGATCTGCTCCCTACCCAGTTAAAAACTTCACGTTTTAGATCATCATGAAACTACAGAGTGCTCAAAACTATTTCTGAGGATACATAGATCCGTTTCTGGCAGCTTGGATCATTCAAGGATGGAGGCATACATGAAAAAACAGCTCCCAAAGCACACCCACCGCCATCGCCAAAGAAAGAGCAGGTCCCGAAGCAACCTCGGCAAGGGCCTACTAAAGCAACCCCGGGATCCACAGCCTTAACTGAGGAGCATTTCCTGGAGATAATTATGCCTTTGCAAAATGCGATCGAGGAAATCTCAACTGAAGTGCACAGTTTCAAAGCGTCTTTGGATTCATTAAATATTTGGGTTGGACATAATGAAACACGCATTAAGTCTGTGGAAATGAAGATAGACAAGCTTGAATTAGAGCGGGTCTCCACGAACAGGAGAGTTAAAAAAATCGAAGAGAAGCTTGAAGATTTGGAGGGGAAGAGTAGAAGAAGCAATATAATTATCATCGGTATTCCGGGGAGAGAGAAGAGGGCACATCTCCGATACAGTTTGTGGAGAAATTATTTGAGAAAGTTGCTGGCCCGTCCCCAAATGGAGCAAGTTACATTGTTGAGTGAGCCCACAGAGCCCTTCGCCCCCCCCTCCACCGGGTTCGTAGCCCAGACTGATGGTGTGTAAATTATTGAATTATCTTGATAAACAACATATCCCGGCAAAAGTTAAATCCCTGCAAGAGGTGCTCTGGGAAGGAAAGCGGATTAGGATAACACATGATTTGCCACAGTCTGTAAGGCTCAAATGTCAAGAAATGCACCCTTTGGTCTCAAAGTTAATTGTG
This sequence comes from Neoceratodus forsteri, assembly GCA_016271365.2. Classification (NCBI taxonomy): domain Eukaryota; kingdom Metazoa; phylum Chordata; order Ceratodontiformes; family Ceratodontidae; genus Neoceratodus; species Neoceratodus forsteri. The sequence goes on along the minus strand of CM028135.1, from coordinate 844,764,192 downwards.
GTGGGTAAATAATTCTGAGTAAAGTACCAGGCTCTGTTGCAAGTGAAAATCAATGGTCAGTGGTACCTCATTTCCTCTGCTAGAGTGTAATAGAGTGTCACGAAATGTTAATTCTCTTTAGGAACTTCATTTTTCCAGCTGTTACTATAAAGATAGGGATACTCTCTGCAAGTTTTACAAATTTAATAAGTATAAATGGTACAATTTGTGCAAAAAATAGAGGTTACACATTTCAGACAGAATATTTGAATATTTAGTTAAGTATGGTGATCACTTATGATCATATGTTTAATTTTAGTGGTTTGATGTTGAATGTGATATGCATCATTTCACTCTGCAACTGGGATATGGGGGCGGGTTGGCTTTCTGCTTGGTTGGAAATTTATAGCACCTGACATTTTAGAAGGGTAGTGCGGTTCATAGAACTGGGGGTAGTGTTTAAGAATGTTAGTTATAATCTTGTTGGTTTTAGTGGGGTGTGTAGGGCGGGTTGTGGGAGGGAGGACTTCTCTTGTTATGTTATTGTTGTATCGTAAAAGGAACCAAATTCAGATATATGCAGAGATATATACTAACTACTACTGGCAAGGGGACCAACTGCCTTAGGTTAGTTGGTGATGTTAGGAGCGCTTAATATTCTAAGTTGGAATGTTAAGGGGGTTCGGGATCGGTGTAAAAGGCAAGTTGTGTTAAAGCATTTATCTACTCTAAAAAGTGATGTGCTCTGTTTACACGAAACTCATCTTAAAAGGGAGGATACCCATTTGCTTTGCAAATACTGGGTAGGTCAGGTGTTTGGGGCCGGGGTTTCTACGAGCAGGGGCGGAGTAGCTATCTTATTCAACAAAAAAATACCTTTTAAATTAGAGCAGGAAGTCTGGGACAGAAACGGTAGTTACATTATGCTGATCGGCACCCTAATATCACAACAGGTATTAATAGGCTCAGTATACAGACCAAATATTGATTCCCCACAATTTTTTACACAGCTATTGGATAATTTAAAGAACAACTCTTCTAAAGTAATTCTGCTTGGAGGTGATTGGAATATTACACTGCAATTACAACTTGATAGATCAGACAATAAGCATGTGGGGTTGTCTCCTTCCCAGAGGGCACTCAAAGAGCTTATGGAAGGGGCAGATCTGGTTGATATCTGGAGAGTCCTTAATGCGAAGTCCAGACAATACCTTTTTTTCAATTCCACATAAGACATGCTCAAGAATTGATTATTTTTTAATCAGCATCCACTCCCTTGCTTCTGTTCTTGATGCAGGTATACATACAAGGGTAATCTCAGATCACTCCCCTGTTTCTATTACATACGCAATAGGCCCTAGGTTAAATAGAGATTTCTTGTGGAGATTTAATAATCAGTTACTACAAGACTCCCATACTTATGAGCATCTGGAGCAATTCATTTCTCACTTCTTTATCCATAATGCGGGTTCAATTCTCAAAATTGATATTGTCTGGGCAGCCCTGAAGTGCTAGTTGAGGGGGAATGCATCTGAATCACTTCTACCAGACTCAAAAAAAATAAAACACTAACTTATAATCTTATTAATGCCATTAAGGCCATTGAGAATAATATTAGTCAACACCTGACTGAATCAGACTGGATCCAATTGCATAAACTACAGTCACAGTTCTCCTCAATTATTTTGCAAAAGGCTGAGCTTGCTCTTAAGAGAACAAGACTTAAGTGTCTAGAAACTGGTGAGAGAGCAGGCAAGCTACTGGCACTAAGGCTCCGACAGTTGGACTCCAGTAGGTATATCGCGGCCTTAAATACTAGCCCGGTGGGAACACTAGTCAAAGACCGTAGAGAAATAGCGGCAGCATTCCGACACTACTTTCAAAAAATATACACAATTCTAATAGCAGACAGAGCAAAGCCTGAGGAGATCCAGGGTTTTTTAGAGTCGGTTACCCTTCCCCAGATTTCCAGCATAGAGGTGGCAAGCCTTGGGCTTCCTATACAGGAATGGGAAGTTAGACAAGCCATCGCCCAACTTGCTCCTGACAAGTCCCCAGGACCTGATGGTCTCTACACCAATGTGTCTAAAGCATTTGAGAAGGAGATTGTTCCCATTTTAGTAAAGGTTTACAATTATTGGTATCTTGAGGGGTTCTCCGAAGGTGGCTTTCTGGATGCTCTTATTACTCTCATCCCCAAGCCAGATCGGGATCTTTTATGTCCTGGAAACTACCGACCGATATCACTACTAAACGTGGATGTTAAAATACTAGCCAAGGTATTAGCCAATCGGCTCAGTCCTTCAATGTGTAAGGTGGTTAGTGAGGTACAGGTAGGCTTTATGACTGGTAGATCTTCCAGTGACCACATGTGTAAACTTCATCATTTAATAATTCATGCTAAAACATAGAAATTCCGGCCGCCCTACTAGCTTTGGATGCTGAGAAAGCATTCAACCGGGTTTTCTGGGACTTTCTATTCGCAACTTTGTCTAGATTTGGTTTCCCGGATGGATTCCTGAGATGGATTAAATTGTTGTATGAGTCTCCATTGGCTCAGGTCTGGTGCAATGGTGTTCTATCGGACTCATTCCCTCTTTCTTGTGGTACCAGACAGGGTTGCTCACTCTCTCCACTTCTATGTAATCTCTTTCTGGAACCTCTGATTTGTAGGTTATTAGCCTCACACGGTATACATGGAATACAGATAGGTAATAAGAGATACCTAATTTCAGCTTATGCAGATGATCTGCTCCTGCACATAGAGGAACCGGAGACTAGTATACCTACTATTTTGCAAAGAATTGAGCAGTTTTCCAGAGTGTCGAATTACAAACTCAACATATCTAAGACGAAGCTTTTTTCTTTAAATGGCAAGTGTTTGCCAAGTATAGCTGGGGAATTTGGTCTCAATTGGAAACCCAAATCCCTGATGTATCTGGGTATTAAAGTTTCGAGGGATATGGCCATAATGGTTAAAGAAAATCTCAATAATCTGGTTAACACAATAAAGTTAGACTTAGATAGATGGAAGTTGCTACCTTTATCATTGTGGGCCAGAATAGAAACAGTGAAGATGAATGTGCTACCAAGAATTCTTTATCCCCTGAGTATGCTGGGGTTCTATTTACCCAAATCATTGTTTCGTAATTTGCAAAAATTACTTAATCATTTTGTCTGGAAGGGGAAAGGTGTTAGAAGAGCATATTCAAAACTCACAGGACCAAAAAGGAAGGGAGGCCTTGCGCTCCCTTCCTTCTTTAATTATTATGTAGCATCACACATTAGTAAGCTGGTGTTTTGGACTTGGCCGTCACATTCAATAGACTCCATTTCCTATGTGCCCCTCTGGGTTCCCATTGAGAAGCATCTGATTACCAAGTTCTCTGGAACTCTCAATTCTGCCATTTATATCGCCCCAAGATTTCTCCCCAAACCACTTAAAAATACACCTATCGGCTGGTCTTTAAAAGCACTGCACCAATTACAAATGTCGCTGGGAGTGGATTGGCATAAATCCCTGGAGCAACCCCTAATACACAATATACATTTCCAAATCCAGAAAGCTCCAATTCCTCCAACATTCTGGGAGCCGTTAGTTGGGTTGCGCCTGGGAGATTTGGCCCCACAGGGAAAGCCGTTACCGTATGCGCAATTTTGTTTGAATATTCCTGAGGCTGAGGGATGCCTTTAAATACTGGCAAATTAGGTATGCAGTGAAAGCCTACTTTCAGAACTCGAAACCCACGGAAGCAAATAGGACGGAATTGTCTTCTTTGTTATGGATAGCAGATCAGCCTCACTCGGTATCCAAAGTATATCATGAAATACAGAGGCTTGATTTAGAATTGCCATCGGGTATTTGCTTTTATTGGATCCAGAAATTAGAAATAGATGAAGACCAAAGATTATAGGATCAAATCTGGAATAATATATATAAATTCATAAGGCAAGATAGGTACAAGTTACAGCAATTTAATATTATGCATAATTTATACTATACACCCACTAAACCATATAAAATTGGTAAAATATCATCCCCCCAGTGTTGTAGATGTAAAACTGATAATGGGGACCTATACCATATGTTATGGGAATGTCCTAGGATTCAGCCACTTTGGAAAGCAATTCAGAAATCTTTAAATTCTTTTTGGGATTGGATTCTTTTTTCACATCTGAGATTTGCTTAATTAATCATTTTCCAAGGGACATGAGTAAACAGAGGAAGGCGTATATGGCTATTATTTCAGCTGCAATTAAGGCGATTATATTGTGACATTGGGTTGAGGAGTTAACACCTTCAGTCCTAGAATGGTACAAAGAAATCTTGCTTGCCTTACAGCTGGAGTTACATATGGCTAAGATGCACAATAGGGTACAATCATATAATGCCAAATGGGGTCCCCTTGATGCTGTTCTTGTCACTCGGAAACCCTAAGATACCAAGCCGGTATGGTCTCCCTGATACTTGGAGACCCTTAGAGTCTTGCTAGTGTAGTTTTTGTGTGGTTCCTTCTAAAGTGAAAGTATATTGTTAGGGGAGATGAAGGGGAAAGCGTTTGTAAAGTTGTTTTTTTGACAAAAAAATAAAGGAGAAAAGCTGTAATGTCCAGTATTGTACATTGTTGGCCTCCAATCCACAAAATATCAGGGGCAAATGTTTTAGTTGGACGCCTTGTTGGTGGCTTGATTTCATTGTATTGTGACATTGCAAATAAAGCATATTAAATGACAAAAAAAAAAAAAGAATATTGGATAACAACACAGCCCCACCCCTCCAGGCTGTCAGCATAGGCATATGCAGTGCAGGCTCTGCCAATCTCTCTGACTAGTGTGAAAGAAAAAAAATATTAAACAGTCACACAGGGCCAGGCTGAAGGCAATCATGACAAAAAAGCGTGCAGCAGGCTTGGCTCTGATCTTAGCCCCCACATAAAGGTCTGTTCTCAGCCCCTGATTTGTTTATTACAATTAAAAAAAAGTTTTGTGATAAGAACCACCCACTTCAAAATGAGGCCCTGGACAAATGTCCCTAATGTCCACCTTCTAATCTGGCTCTGGCTTGTGCACAGGAACAGGATGGGCTGCATGCAGTGGTAATGGATGGTGGGAGGGTCAACAGAGTAAAGCAGAAAATAGAGTCCATCAGCTTGACTGCGCTAGCCCTCTCCTATCAGGCTCCACTGTTCTCCTGTTCCATTACTAGACTCCATACTTTCAAAGCCAGAAACCTCATACTGAAGGCATTATCGTGTGGGAAAGCTGACACTGTTGGGACACTGTTGAGTGGAAGACCAGAATTTTGGGAGCTGTTAAATTACCAGCATTATGTCAGAGGTGAAGCATCCTGCCCAGCTATAACCATAGGAAGGAAAAGATACCCAAGAATTTGGATGTGAGAAAGATGTTTTTTTTTCTGTCAGCATTGTTTTCACATTTTTATCTAACACCTGCCCTGGTTAAAGGGGCCATCATGGTAGCACCATTCCTTCGGCTGGGAGTATACTTGAGTGGCTACCTTCATAAATTACCCTAGTGCTGCTCTGTAATTTTTGAAGACACCATTGAGCCAAGGCTCTTTTACACATTTCTTGTTCCACATCGGGGAAACAATACAGAACATAGTGAGAATAATAACAAGTACAGTAGTTTCAAGCAGCCATATGCTTTGTCGGGTACATTAAAGCTTTCATATGGAATTACTGTAATATGTACAATGATTCACAGTATGTATGCTAAGTTACAGTAATTTGTGTATATTATTCAAGAACATATGTACAATATAAAAACAGTTGTAATATGGTTCACTAGAATAAATTGGAAACTGCTAGGAGAGATGGTAGATACAAGTAGAGGTAATATCTCTGGTACAGGGAATTTGAACACAGGACAGGCAACGTGTTTCCCAAGAGTCAAGGGTCTCATCTTTGGGATGTGCTCACCTCTCAGGCAGCCTAGGTTAGGATTTTGAGTTCTCATGGGCATGACGGTCCTGTACATGTCAAAGTAATATTCTTCTATTATGTCAATGGACCACCTGAGGATTATTTTCTTAAACTAGCATGTAGAAAATGGAAACAGGTAAAATCACAGTGTGTATTGTTAAATATACTTGGGACTTTCAAAAGCACACGTCATGATTTTGTACAATTACACAAAATTGTGGCAGAAGTTTGTGCACTGCTAGACTACATAAAAGGTGATCTAACAGCCTCCACACTTCAGGTGCAGTTGTGTGTATTTGCATAAAAAATAGTGGCACTTGTTAAGCATCACTTTCTTGAAGCAAGCTGCTACAAATTACAGAAACTGGCAGAAAAACGTAAGCACCTTGGAAAATAGGGTACTTGATTTTTGGCACAAAAAGGCAGATGCTGACAGATGTGGGAATCACAGAGCCATGTCATTTGTCCACCCCCTTTGAAAATCCTGCCCATTATCAGAATAGACATGACAATAAAGAGCATTAATGGGAAAATTCCCCCAGTTGCAGTTATGCATGCTTCATGTTGAAAATCCCTCCCTCCTTTCCCATGATAAACATTCACATGTTTGTGGAGACATGTCCTCCCTGGTTTATAGGACTTTTTTGTGGCCTAGTATGACAAGTAAGGGGCAAGGCCTGTGCTATATCTTTCAGTGGGAAAATGAGAAAAAGGTTCATGAAAAGAACTTTAGAGGAAAGAGAAAACAACAGAGTATGTGAAGCATTGGTGAAATGTTTTTCTTGTTTTAAACTACAGTAATGGCAAGAGCTGCAAGCAGAAGAGAGACAGGCAGCATCAGGAAATTGTATGTTTTATGAGACTTGTAAACGCTGGAACCAAATCTTACCCTGCTTCTACACTATAAAATAGAATAGATAACTAGCTGGATGTGTGAAATACACTATGAGGATGATGCTGAGAGACCGTGTGTGAAACCATAGCAGCCTGTACAATAAAGACTCAGTGAACCATTTTTTTTCCTGTGAAGTTGACATTCCTGCTGTTGATGTGACAGGGTTTGCTATAAGCTCCCCAGAGCATTTCTATGCAGTCTATCTGCAGCAAGATAATTTGCACACATATTTGAAGCATAGTCATGATCTGGGGAAAGCCTGTAGATCAAACTTATTAAACATAAAGGTTAAGTTGATTCATTCATTGCCTTTCTAAGATCCACATACATACTGTACAGCAATTAGAGCTGAATAATTACAATAGGTACATAAATGTTGCATATGCTTTATATATTTATTTAGTTAGCTATCCAGCTCGATTATGACCACAGTTAATTTAATAGTCTTGAGAAGATCTCTCAGATAAATTGCAGCTCTACATTTCAAATTGGTTCATTGCACAGTTTAAAAAAATATGCTTGCCAGAATCCATCCACACTGCTTCCCAGGATAACTTGGTCTCCAGTATTAAAATAAGCTCCTATGAATGTAATTGTCTACTTTCCTTCCAAAGATTACGCTTGGGTGAACCACACTCCCAGGACTCTCTTCCCTACCTACATGGGGTAAACTGACACCCTCCGAATTCTATGCCAAGGTGCTACTGGCACCCCCCTCCTGAATTGGTTCACCAGCTTGGAGGTGCACGGCACACTTGGTGGAGGGACTCACGACTGCAACATTGATTTGTTCCCTTCTCTCACACCTTGGGAGGGAGTAGGTACGTGACTAGTTCACAGAAACATATACCCCTCTCGCATGTAGGAACTGCTGATCTCCTAACTCATGGGGGGGGGGGTCAGAGGTCCCATGAAACACAACTCTCAGGATGCTTCAGCTAATTAGGCTGTACAATTATTACTTTCTCTATGCTTGTTTGTACTCTAGTCATTCACTTTCTGTGTTCTGCTGGCTGTAAATGATTTTGCTCTCTCATGCGATTTATAACGTGAATGGTGTACATTTTTCTTATGTGTTGAATGTTTTAAGTTGTAAATCGAAAACAGTCAACAAAAAGATTAACTCCAAAAAAACTAAAAATAAAATGAATGCTTATAAATGTTAGATTATATATTGATGTTGCCAGAAAGTAAAGCCCCTTACAGGGTTACCTAGCATCCAGGTGCAGTGCAGTGCAAGCAGGAATAATGCAGGCTTTTCCATGATACTTGCTAATACACTTGAATATAAACCTTAGGGAACCATTTCTCTGAGGCGTGTGGGCAATTCATTCTCCGTGCTTATTCAGTTTACAGATGTGAGAAATGTCCACAAAACGCACTGCAGTGTATTGATTGTGATGGTTTTGTAATGTGCAATCTTGTGGATTTCAAACTAAGCTGTGATGACCAATTAAACTCACAAGTCCTGAGATGAAGTTGGAATCTGAACACCATGGCAGATGAAAGTGACTTAAAGGAAAACTGCAGTGAAGCACTGAACCTGTAAGTCCCTTTTCCCAGTGGAAGCTGTTTTTTTTTACTGGATACAATTCTGTTTTGTCAAATCTATACAGGCCATTAAGTAATCTCAGTGGGTGTTTCTGATGCGTAGTACAGTCTGATGGTGAGTACCACAGTGGAACTATTTGGTGTAGTTTATATCCTTCTCAACCAGCATTCTATAGTAGAACACATACATTGTGACAACAATATAACAACTATGGAGGGGCTTTAAAAGGACATAAGCTACATCACACAGTTTCAAATTTGTACTCACTACCAGTTTGTCAGTCAGAAAACCACACTTAGATTACTGAAAAGTCTGTACAGATGATACAATAACGGAACTGGAACCATTTTTTTAACAAAAGCAGTTTCTATGGTAACAAGTATTTGTCAATGCCGAATGTTGCTTGCTTGTATGTGCTGTTTAGGTATTTGGAAGTGATAGTACCATGCTTACGAACTGTCATGTGCCCTCCCAAGACATCCACTGTGTCTTTCTGTTCAGTATTCACAGAAGGGGGGGCAAAGGCCACAGCAGTACAGCAGTTGCCAAGGGGGTGAAGAGGGTGAAGAGGTGGACAATAATCCATTCACAGGCAAAAAGAGTCCTGTAGGAGCTCACTAAATTGAAGATGGACAAAGCGATGGGACCAGATGGCATACACCCAAGGATATTAAGAGAACTGTGAAGGGAGATAGCAGTACCTCTGGCAGCCATGTTCACTGAGCCATTCAACACAGGGATGGTGCCAGAGAATTGGAGAAGGGCACATGTGGTCCCTCTACACAAATCAGGCAGCAGAGAGGAGGCGGGGAACCTCAGTAATGGGGAAGATCATGGAGACATTGCTTAAAGAAAGGATAGTGGGGCATCTAGAAGCCATCGGAGCTCAGGACCATAGGCAGCATGGATTCACAGTGGGGAGGTCATGTCAGACAAATCTGGTTGATTTCTTCGACTGGGTAACAAAGAAAGTAAATCAGGGTGGGGAAATGGACAACGCTTACCTTGATTTCAGCAAAGCCTTTGACACCGTCTCACATAGGAGACTGATAAACTAGCTGGGTAGGCTGGACATGAGGGAAAGGGTGGTAAACTGGGTTAGAAACTGGCTAACAGACAGGAGGCAGAGAGTGGTGGTAAATGGGGTGCAGTCTGGGGAGAGTCAGTGACCAGTGGGGTGCCGCAAGGATCGGCACTGGAGCCAGTCCTGTTCAATGTCTTCATTAGTGACATTGAAGAAGGATTGAAGGGAAAGGTCTGCCTGTTTGCAGATGACACCAAGATCTGTAACACAGTGGTTACCCCAGAGTGGGTGGAGAAAAAGAGGAGGGACCTGGGGAAGCTTGAAAAATGGTCTGAGGACTGGCAACTGAAGTTTAATTCAAAAAAGTGCAAAATTATGCACCTGGGACACAGAAACCCTGGGGAAAGGTACAGGATGGGGGGGGGGAGTTGTTGACAGTCACAAAGAAGGAAAGGGACCTGGGGGTTCTTATTTCAGATGACCTTAAAATGTCAAAGTAAAGTGCTAAGGCAGCTGGGAGGCCAGTGACATGCTGGGGTGCATAGGCAAGGGTATCATCAGCATAAGGAGGGAGGTAGTGATGTCATTATATAAAACCATGGTCAGGCCTCATATGGAGTACTGTGTGCAGTTCTGGAGGTTGCACCTTCATAAGGATATTAACAGGCTAGAGATGGTGCAGAGAAGGGTGAATAAGATGGTACAGAGCTTGTAACACAAGACTTATGAGGAGAGATTAAAGGACCTCAATATGTACTCACTGGAAGAGAAGAGGGAAAGAGGCGATATGATAGAAACATTCAAGTACTTCAAAGGTATAAACAAGTTGCAGGGGGGAGACATTTTCCAATATAAGAGGAGCACAAGAACGAGGGGGCATGACATGAAATTGGAAGGTGTGAGGTTAAGAGGGAATGTGAGGAAGGTCTTCACAGAGAGGGTGGTGGACGTGTGGAATGGTCTGCCTCAGGAGGTGGTGGAAGTGAGCACTGTGGATGGAGTCAAGCTTGCTTGGGATAGGCATGGGGAACCATCTCAGAAGCAGTAATCTAGTACAAGGGCTTATGGGCAGACTAGATGGGCCAAGCAGTTCTTATCTGCTAACAATTGTTATGTTTCTATGTCTGTGTCTCTTTATCTTATGAATTACAGACAGACAGAGAGAGACACACGCAAGCATATGCCACTTGCATGTGCTGTTCCCATACCTCTCAACCTTTCATCACTCAAATATGTGACAGTATGTGCGACAAATGGGCAAAATGTGTGACACATCATCAACAAGCATTTGTCAATGATGAATGTTGATTGCATTGGTCTGTTGAGCTCGCTCAGTGGCCCTCTGTCACTGGCTCAGTCTGTTTGTCCCGGTACTGCAGGCTGCTCTTTTGTACTGGGCTGCTGCCTGCATTGGCATCTTGTTCTGCCGAGGAAGAAATCTGCAGCTGTCCCGACATAGCTCCATTGAGGTGGCTCACTTCCGCTCTCTCACTTGCTCATTCTGTTTCTCCAGGTGCTGCAGGCTGCCCTTTTGTACTGGACTCCTGCCTGTGTTGGTGGCTTTTTCTGCCCACAAAGAAATCTGCAGCAGTCCTGACAAAGCTCCATTGAGCTCGCTCACTCCCCTTCTCTCACTCGCTCATTCCGTTTCTGCCAGTGCTGCAGGCTGCCCTTTCTACTAGGCTCCTGCCTGCATTGGCGTCTTTTCTGCCCACAAAGAAATTTGCAGCAGTTACAATACAGCTCCATTGAGCTCACTCACTTGCTCATTCTGGTTTTCCTGCCACTGCAGGCTGCCCTTTTGTACTGGGCCCCTGCGTGTATTGCTGCCTTTTTCTGCCCACAAACAAATCTGCAGCAGTCCCAACAGAGCTCCGTTGAGCTCACTGGTTCCCCCTCCCTTACTTGCTTGTTCTGTGTCTCCTGGTGCTGCAGGCTGCCCTTTTGTACTGGGCTCCTGCCTGCATTGGCGGCTTTTTCTGGTCAGAAAGAAATCTGAAGCAGTCTCAACACAGCTCCATTAAGCTCGCTCACTCCACCTCTGTTACTCACTCATTCCATTTCTGCCGGCACTGCAAGCTGGCCTTTTGTACTGGGCTCCTGCCTGCGTTGCCGCACTTTTTGCCCACAAAGAAATCCACAGCAGTCACAACAGAGCTCCGTTGAGCTCACTCACTACCGCTCTGTCACTTGCTCATTCTGTTTCTCTTGGCGCTGCAGACAGCGCTTTTGTATGGGGCTCCTGGCTGTGTTGGCACCTTTGTCTGTCCACAAAGAAATCCACAGCTGTCCCGACAGAGCTCCGTTGAGGTCACTCAGTCTCCCTCTCTCATGGACTCATTCTGTTTGTCCTGGCACTGCAAGCTGCCCTTTTGTACGGGCTCCTGCCTGCATTGGCGTCTTTTTCTGCCCACAAAGAAATCAGCAGCAGTCCTGATAGAGCGCCATTGAGCTCACTAAGTCCCCCTGTCTCACTCACTCATATTGTTTCTTCCACTGCTGCAGGCTGGCCTTTTGTACTGGGCCCCTGCCTGCATTGACACCTTTCTCTGCCCACAAAGAAATCTGCAGCAGTCCTGACAGCGCTTCAGTGAGTTCGCTCACTCTCCCTCCCTTACTCTCTCTCTCGTTCTGTTTCTCCCAGTGCTGCAGGCTGCCCTTTTGTACTGGGCTCTTGTGTTGGGGCCTTTGTCTGCCCACAAACAAATCCGCAGCAGTCCCGACAGAGCTCAGTTGAGCTCGATCACTCTCCCCTCTCACTCGGTCGATCTTAATCTGTCCCAAACACTGATTTCCCAGAGTGACCGTGCTATTCTCCGGCAGGAGTGCAAAAACATATTTTAGCCAGGATGTGAAAAATGGCAGTTGTAGTGTTCATAAGGAGGTGTGAAAAAATGCCACTGTTGAAAATGTGGCATGATAATATTACAAATTTGTGAAGTTACAAGGGTGCGTGGAAACAGTTCAAGGCACACTTGTAACACAGTCATGTTATGAAGTTCCGTCACTAAATTTTCAACATTGGGATTTTAGGACCTCTGCTCATGAACAGTGCCACTGTCATTTTCTTAATCTGTCCCGAACACTGATTTCCCACAGTGACCACTTTATTCTGTGCCGGAACTGTGAAAACACATTTCAGTCAGGATGTGAAAAATGACAGCTGTACTGCTTATAAGGAGGTGTGAAAAAATGCCACTGTTGAAAATCTGGTGTGACAATATTACAAATCTACGAAGTTACAAGGGAGCATGGAAAGCGTACAACGCACACTTGTAACACAGTCAATTGATGGGCTATCATCATCAAATTTTCAACATAGGCATTTTAGGACCTCTGCTCATTAACAGTATCATTGTTATTTTCTTAGTCTGTCCCGAACAGTGATTTCCCACAGCAACCGTTCTATTCTGCGCCGGAAGTGCGAAAACACATTTTGGCCAGGATGGGAAAAATGGCAGCTATACTGTTCATAAGTAGGTCTGGGAAAATGGCAATGTTGAAAATCTGGAGTGAAAATATTATAAATTCGCGAAGTTACAAGTGTGCATGCCAACTGCGCAATGCACGCACATAACACAGTCATTTTATGGAGTATCGTTACCAGATTTTCAACATAGGCATTTTAGGACCTCTACTCATGAACAGTGTCACTGTCATTTTCTTAATCTGTCCTGAACACTGATTTCCCACAGCGACCACTCTATTCTGCGCTGAAAGTGAGAAAACACATTTAGACCAGGATGTGAACAATGGCAGCTATACTGCTTACAAGGAGGTGTGACAAAATGCCAATGTTGAAAATCTGGTGTGACAATATTGCAAATTCGTGAAGTTATGAGCTTGCATAACAACTGCGCAACGCACGCTCTTAAAACAATCATTTGTTGGATTTTTCACTAAAATTTGCAATATAGGCTTTTGAGCCCACCATGAACACTACCGTCATTTCATTAATCGGCCCCAGCGGCTATCTCCGCAGTGACCGCAAAACCACCTTCGGGGCCGGCTTAACGCCGTGGACAGTTCAAGAATTCATGAGGAGGGGTCCCAAAACCCCATGTTGAAAATTTGGTGTAAAAATTCTCAAAAATGCCCAAGATATGCACCAAAGTTGAAAAAACCCTATTTTTTACATTATACAGCTTACTGGCATTTTTCTCAGTTCAGGGTCGGCTTTGAAGAGTGCAGATGTGTTCCCAGTCCACCGAAGATCACTGCGCTGAGCTCCAATCCAATCCAATCCAACTTTATTTATATAGTGCCTTTCAAATCCAAGGCACTGTACATAAAACATATACACAATAATAAAACTTTTCATATGTTAAAATATGTCAGCCATGACTAAGTAAAAGCTAAACTAAATAAATATGTTTTTAAACCAACCTTAAAACTATCGACGGTTGGGCATTCTCTCAACCAACAAGGTAGAGAATTCCACAGGGTTGGTGCTGAAAAAGCAAAAGCACAAGATCCTGATGTCTTTAATCGAACTCTGGGAATCTCCAGCAATCCCTCGTTGGCAAAACGGAGAGGACGGAGGGGGCAGTCGGGAATCAGGAGATCCTTCAGGTAACCAGGTCCCTGATCATGTAGGGCTTTAAAGGTTAGCAAACCAACCTTAAAGGTGATCCGCCACCAAACAGGCAGCCAGTGCAGTTCGCAGAGCACAGGCGTAATATGACTGGTTCTAGAAGTCCCAGTCAAAAGCCTGGCTGCCGCGTTCTGCACCAGCTGGAGGCGGCAGATATCAACCCCAGGTAGCCCTAGGTAGAGGTAAGTATGGGGTGAGGGGTGTGGGAGGCAGGGTGTGCAGTGGGTGGGTGCGGGTTGTGGGGGCAGGAAGACTACGAGGGACTGTTTCCTTTTTCTAGTTAAAAAAACATCACAGGACCATTTTAACTTTACAGGGGCATGTGGCATGCTGGGTGGGCTCCCAGTGTGCCACTGGAGTCTTGCTTTGGGGAACAGCTATAGCCGACCGAGTTGGGCACCCCATTGGCAAACAACAAAGGGGTGTGTGGCACACTGGAGGCGGGCTCCCAGCATGTCACAGTCTTTCTTTGGGAGGGGCAGCTGTAGCGGCCAGGATTTGGCTCCCCCGTCAGCAAACAACAAAAGAGGCGGGGAATTCTTTCTGCTGACGGTGATTGGGCACCCCATCAGCAGACAATAAAACCGGGGTTACATTATGGTGACGGGGGGGCTCCCCATCGAAATAAACATGGTGGAGGGTAAATATTGTTTGTGAATACAGCGGCAAGTCACCGCCATGTTCACAAACAATATCAGGGATCCTGGCTGGCGCTGCAATGATGAGGCAGTCCCTGATTGCAGCAGCTGATATTTTAGAAGGTTGTGGCATGCTGACTGAACTACCATCAGCAGCAGCATGCCACGGCATTGGGGGATGGGGGACAAGCCTTTGCAGGCTGTGGAGGCATTGGGCACAACAGTGCCGTGCCTCCACAACCTGCTTGTGGAGAAAGCTGCCACAACATGTTTCTTGTGCATGCACGCAATCAACATAAAAATGACATTGCAAGCTCAGAACACAGTCTAAATTTGTGCACTTATGTTACTCATGTTTGCTGATAACTGAGTATCATAGATTATTATCTATTTCTGCATTGAAGTTTCAGTGGGCATTGTGTAATATTACCTGTGCCATGTGAGGCAGAGGGTTTCTGAGAGGTAAAATAAGTGATGTACCTCATAATGTGTGACAGTTGGGAGGTATCGCTGTTTCCCACTTTGTTGTCCCTAACATACTACTATCCACAGACACACAGAGAGAGGACACAGCACACATTGCCTCTTCAGTGCTGCTCCCCCAATGTCTCTGTCTCTCTCTCTCTCTCTCTCTCTCACTGTTACTCTCCCTGTCTCACTTTCTCTATGTCGCTCTCTCTCTAAGCACTGAGCTCCGTTCTTGAACATCAAGGAAAAAACTCAGTTGAGCTCTCTCACTCTCTCTCACTGAGATGGGGGGGGGGTTGGTAGAATGGGACACAGAGAACTTGTTGTATGGGAGGTGGGAAAGCAGCACAGAGGTTCCCAAAGAAAAAGACACTGAGAGAGAGAGAGAGAGAGAGTGAGAGAGAGAAAGAGAGAGACAGAGACACAGCAAATACACAGGTCTCTCCTGCACACAAACTGTAGCACTGTTCTGTACCGGGGAGCAAGGGGAGGCCACAGACAACAACATTCCAATGTTTTCTTTCTTGCTGTCTCACAGGACATTTCAGCCATGTTGCAGGTGTGGAAGAGTGATGATGCTGCCTCTCACTCTTTCTATCGTCTGTGCACTGAGGGTGGGGAATGGGCAATGGGGCAGCCACAGTTGGGGGGAGGGTGCCAGGAAAGGAAACTCTGGGTGGCCACTGTCACGCTCGCTCTCTCCTCTGCTCTCCTGTATTATAGCCTGTCAGAGGGCTCTATACTGCTGATCATTGCTTCCACTATTTCTGCGGACAGAGACATAGACAGATAGACATAGAGAGATACAGCACATTGCCACAACTTTGGTACCAACTGTCTCCCACTGTCTGTGTGTGTCTCTCTATCCATCTCACACTCCAGACCACATGGCCACTGTCACTCTCATCTACCTCCTTGCCCACTCAGACTGCTGATTATCTGCAAACTGGACAGGAAGTGGTAGGCGGAAAACACATAGATGCTCTGTCTCTGAGCTTACAGGCTACACAGCTGCCATGCGCATCTCGCTGTCTTGCACTGTGAGGTGTTTCTGCATCCCCTAGCCACAACTTGTCACACAGACATGAGATTGCTGTAACATTGCCTGACATTGTCTCTGTCCTGGTCGCTGTCTCTCTGTGGCAGACTGCACAGTGGGATCACTTCAATGGGCTTGTCCCCATTGCACTTCACCAACTTGGGGACATAATCTGTCTGTGCCGCTGGACTGCAGTCTGAAAATGCAATCTGACTGCACACAGCATGGACTAGGGCCTCAAAAGCTACAAATTGTGCACAATGGTACTGATTTCACTGTGGGCTTGGTGCCCGGTGGTCCGCAGGGTAGCTGAGTGTGTATACGGAAGTTGTTAACTGTGCTCTGGTTGCATAAAGGTCTGCATTATCACACTGTCAGGTGCTGCCAAACAGTCAATCAAATACATTCAAAAGAAGTCTTGTACAGAATCGCTTTATGAAAAAAAAGGGTATTCTTAGAGCCGCGGGAATATTTGGAGCACTACTGGAGTATTCTGCTATTCACAAACTGCATGCATAGTCTGAGTCAGCCATCCACTTTGGCTCTCAGAGCATATCAATTTTCAGCTCTTACAGCAACGCTTGTCCCACAGAGCACTAGACAGCTTTGTGGTACATTGTTTAAGCTAAAACTTCTCTGGTTCCTCCTGTAATTTATGAAGCTGATAGCAGCACAGCTTAGCCAGTCACGTTAGCATGGTCACTGGAGTCTGGCTAGAAGAAATGCAAAACATGATGAGACAGGAGGGTCAGAGGGACAACAACTGAGAAATGAGATATGGAGAACACATGAGACAAAAGGTGTGTGCTGGGGAGGAGGGAGAGACATCAAGGAAAACGAAGCGATGGAGGGGAGTGGGGACAGCTTTATGTACATGAAATGGAAGAAGTGTTCTCTCATTGGAGCATTTCATTTGTTTCAAGTACACAAAGTTTCCACCTATAAACTATAAATCATTGTCATACTTAGCTTGCATGATAATTGGTCTGTCAAGGATGAGCCCAATGCAGCTTGACCTGCATTCGGCTAGTCACTAACACACCTCTGCAATGCTGTTCTCTATAGAAAAACATTTTTTGTGCAAGAGCAAGCAATGCAAAAAGGAAGAGAAAGGCAGAAAATGGATGTAATTAGGGAGTAGATTCAATATTCTGAAGCTTTGATAGGTGGAGGAGGGGAAAAGCCCCTGAAGCCACCTCACAGATCAGACTGGTACCAGTATGTTTGCTTGCCTTGCAAATGAACACAAGCATTTGTCAATGCTGAATGGCTGCTTGCTGGCATTAGCAGTGGAAGTGCAGGAGTTAGACAGATGCAGTATAGGAATGACAATGAGGTATTGAATTGATGCCAACTCCACCCCCACCCTGCAGAGATGGACAGGCATTGGGGTGTGCCTTTGGTTCATTGCCCATAATGGTCATGACATTTCACCTCACCCTACCATGCAGACACTTACAAGTGACGAGGTGTGCCTTGGGGTACTCTGGTTTTACGCTCACCTCATTCCATAAGGAAATATGCTGAAATGGGTGCAGGATAGGAGACTGGGATGAACTCTGGGGCCAAAGAGTCCAAGGCGCACCTTGATGCCTCTCACTGGTTGCAAGGTGGGGGTTGGGGTGGAATGGCATGAACATTACTCTCAACAGTCCAAAGTCACACCCCTGACGTCTGTCAGTCCCTATAGGGTAGGGCCTTATGGTCAGAAACCTAATGCCCTGGTCATTTCTTGGTATTTTTACTCCAAGTTTTCAAAATGAGCCTTTTGTGACCCCACTGCATGAACAGTGACACTATCAGTTCATTAGCAGAAAGGTGATTTTGCACTGCGACTGCGCCATTTGGTGCCACAGGTGCGAAAACACATTTTGAACAGGATGTGAAAAATGACATCTGTACTGTTCATGAGGAGGTGTAAAAAATGGTAATGTTGAAAATCTAGAGTAAAAATATAAAAAAAAAACTGGTGAAGTCACGAGCGTGCGTAGAAACTACGCAATGCACACCCGTAATTATTTTGGGATTTTTACACCGAGATTTTCAACATAGACATTTTGGGACCTCCACTCATGATCAGTGTCACTGCAATTTTCTTAATCTGTCCCGAACACTGATTTCCCATAGCGCCGCGCTTATTTGTGCCAGAAGTGCGAAAACACATTTTGGTCAGGATGTGAAAAATGACAGATGTACTGTTCATAAGGAGGTGTGGAGAAATGCCAGTGTTGAAAATCTGGAGTGAAAATATTACAAATTTGTGAAGTTATGAAGGTGCGTGGAAACTGCGCAATGCACGCTCGTAACACAGTAATTTTATGGACTTTTGCCACCAAAATTTTCAACATAGGCATTTTAAGACCTCTGCTCATGAACAGTGTTACTGTTATTTTCTTAATCTGTGCCGAACATTGATTTTACACACGACCACACCATTGTGTGCTACATGTGCGAAAACACATTTTGGGCAAGATGTGAAAAATGACAGCTGTACTGTTCATAAGGAGGTGTGGTAAAATGGCAATGTTGAAAATCTGGAGTGAAAATAGTAAAAATTCTCGAAGTTACGAGTGTGCATAGGAACTGCGCAACGCCCTCTCATAAAACAGTCATTTTTGGAAATGTTTTCACCAAATATTCAATGTATGGCTTCTGAGGCCTACCTCATGAACTGTGACACTGTCATTTTATTAATCAGTCCTGAAAGATGATTCCACGCAGTGACCGCGAAATCACCTTTCGGGACCGAATAACAAATGACAGTGACTGAGTTCATGAAGAGAGGTCCCAAGAACCCCATGTTGAAAATTTGGTGAAACAATTTCTAACAATGGCTGAGATATCCACTTAAGTTGAAAAAAAGCCTATTTATGCCATGATACAGCTTACCGGCATTTCTTCAGTTCACGGTCTGCTTTGAAGAGTGCAGACATGTTACCAATCCAACAAAAATCGTCATGCCAGACTCCAGAGGTAAGTATGGGATGAGGAGGGGGTGTTGGGATGTGGGGTGCGCAGAGGGTGGGCTCAGGTTGGGCGAGGGGGCGCCACAGACAGTGCGGGACTGTTTTCTTTATTTTTACAGGACTTGAAAAAAAAAACAAATGGAAAAAGGACACTGTGGGACTATTGGCATGCTGGGGATGGGTTCCCAGTGTGCCACCTGGATGTTTGTTAAGAAAGGGGGAGTGGAGCTGATGGGGAATTGGCACCCTGTCGGCCATACAATGTGCTGGAAGGGGGGTACATATGAGTGGAGGGGGGGATTGGGTAACCCCTTCGGCACACAACAAATGGAGGGTGCATCATGACGACGGGGAATGGGCTACCCCACTGGCAAATGAACTGGGGAGGAGGCATGCCAACAGAGGGATTGGGCACCCTGTCGGCTTTTAGAACTGGGAGAGGCGGGCGGCGGCTTTCCTTCAGCTTTGTGGGGACTGTGAGAGGCCGACAGAGAAGTTGTCACCATGGGAACACCACACAATGCAGCTTATAATTGACTATCGCAGTCAAGGATGCCCCACAGCAAATAATGTTGTACGTATTATCTGTAACAATGCTATTTTTACTCTGCTCCTGCAGGGTCCCCTGGATCCATTTGTAAACTAGGACTTGCACTGCATTTAAACATGGCTGTTCAGAAGTGCAAAACTGAAAATTAGAGTAACAGTTGAGCAGGAGTACAGTTAAAGCAACAAAATCGTCTAACTGTTCCCACATATTCTGCAATATTTCTAAAGGAAATGTCTCTGGTGGTCATACAGGTATACTGCAGACAGGCAGGATATTTTAATTTCCAGATATGTTGTGAATTTGTCTAAAGAATCTCTGTCTGTGGTGCTCTTAGAGTTGTACTGAACGCAGAAAGGGAATTTCTCTTGAGATATCATAGACATTTTAGGAAATATCTGGACATGTATGTGGCTGCAACTGTAATACGTTCTGAGCCATTCTGTGTCCACTAGTTTATGCCATGGTCCTGTTAGTGCAGTAAACAGTACCTGATATGTACAAGACTCTGAAAGGATTAGGTTAGTGTAATTTTATGTTCAGTATTGAATTTCTTTACTATAATTTGCTGTGATAAGCCAAAATATTTTCTTTGCAAGTTTCAAGGCAAAATACACTGCACAATTATAGTTTTAAAAACCTGATTATGAGAAAAGCCATAATCAAAACTGATTGTATAATACTTGTCAGTATATTAAAAATAAATAAAACATTATTTTTTATGGTGCCCTTTTCCAGAACCAAGGCACCTCACAGTTTTAAAATATCACAAATCAGCATACTTAATTTAGATACAACAACAAACAATTAAAATAAAAAAAAAAACAAATAAATCAGTCACCAAAAGCATGATACCAGAGATAAGTTTTCAGACCTCTTTTAAATCCCTTCACAGTCTCACACTCTCATAACTGGCAGGGTAGAGAATTCCAAAGAGAAGGGGCCACGTGCATAAAAGCCTGGGCCCCAGATGATTTTAAACATACTCTAGGAATCTCTAGCAACCCCTCGTCAGCTGAGCGAAGCGACGGCTCGGGGCTGTAGGGAACCAGAAGCTCTTTCAGGTAGTCGGGGCCAAGTCCATGTAGGGCTTAATAAGTCAGAAGACTGACTTTAAAAGCGATCTGCCATTGTACCAGCAGCCAGTACAGACCATGCAGCACCAAAGAAATATGGCAGGACCAAGAGGTTCCCATCAAAAGTTGTGCTGCCGCATTCTGCATTAGCTGCAAATGGCAGATTTCTACCCCAGAAAGTCCTAGGTACAGGGAGTAGCAATAATCCAAGCATGAGGACACAAAGACATGGAACAACATAAGAAGGTCACCAGACAGAACAAGGTGCTTAATTCTGGAGATATTCCTAAAATGGTAAAAGGAAGTTTTGACGATGGCCGACACCTGCACATGCAGCGTCAGCCCTTCATCGAAAATGACCCCCAGATTTCACACCTGTTCAGAGGCCAGAAGAGATAAACCCCTGAGAAAAAGCCCCGAGGGTGAACCAACACCCGACCCCCTATCCGGCGACCTGGGTCCACAACCAGCACTACAGTCTTTCCCGAGTTCAACTTTAACCAGCTTGAATCCATCCACTCCTGGATTTCTACAAGGCAGTTATTAAAGACTGAGAGAGCTCCATCCTGGTCAGGTGCAAAAGAAAGGCTGGGTATCATCAGCATAGCAGTGAAACCTTAGCCCATACCTCCTTACAATGTCTCAGAGGGGTAGCATGTACACTGTGAACAACATGGGGGACAACAATGATCCCTGAGGAACCCCACATGATAGAGGGAGTGCATCTGAGGAATAAAACCCGGACACCACCCTCTGAGTTCTTCCAGTGAGGTAAGATGTTAACCACCTGAGGACTGTACCCAACAGGCCACAGATGATCCTCAAGCAATCGAGAAGAACACCATGGTCCACAGTGTCAAACGCTGAAGAGAGATCCAAAAAAAAACAAGATTTAACATTTTTTCCGATCTCTTGCCATCAGGAGATCATTGAACACCCGAACCAGTGCTGTCTCAGTACTATGCCTCTTTCAAAAACCGGACTGGAGAGGTTCATAGATGTCATGGATGGTTAAGTGGTTCTCAAACTGAGCAGCTACCACATTCTCAACCAGCTTCCCTAAAAAGGGAAGGTTAGAGATTGGTCTGTAGTTCGCGTGGCAGTTCAGGTCCAAGGAAGTATTCTTCAGGAGAGGCATTACCACCACCTCCTTTAGGGAGCTAGGTTACTCACCAGTTTCCAAGAAGCACCAAACTATCCACGCAAGGACTGGACCGATGGAGTCAATGCAACCCAAAATAAGGGAAGTTGGTCCTGGGTCCAAACTACGGCATGTGGGACGCATGCTCTGGAAAATCCTCCTGACATCCATGAACTCCGGGTGGTCGAAGGCACTCCAGGAAAGCTGAAGGCCAGTGACCAAGCACTGATCAGAAGCAATGCTCATAGAGTGTGCCGGTCAGATAGCTGCCCTGATGTCGGTCACCTCAGTCGCAAAGAATCAAGCAAGTTCATTGCACTCTATTTGCGAAAACGCTTTCTGGATTTGCAGACAAGCTGGGTTGCACAGTCTGTCCACAGTCTAGAAAAGCTGAGCTGGTCAATTCTGAGTGGCCTCAATCTCCCCGGACAGGAACTCTGCCTTCTTACGGGTGATTGTGGATTGATAGGATTGATAATGGTCCATCAATCTAAGGTGGTCAGCATCAAGGGCAGATCTCTGCCAGCAACGCTCTAACCTTAATCCTAATCACCGCATCTCCCTCAAAGTCCTATCAAACCATGGGAACCGAGGGTGAAGGGAGAGAGGATGAACTTGGACAGAAGCAACAACATCCAGGGCCATCAAAATTGCCATGTTATAGGCCACCACGAGATCATCTGGGTCGCTGTTTGCCTCCAGAATCATCGATAGGTCAAGTACCACCATTAGACCTTCAGAGCTAACATCTCATAAAGGAGCAATACTTGACCATCTCCACAGGGGTCAGCCTACGAGGGGGGGCACCAAAATTGAACCCCACGGTGTAGTGATCGGACCATATGACTGATTCCACCCCCATATCTGAGGCGTCAATCCCCAGGAGGAAAACTAAGTCAAGAGAGTGACCATGTTTATGGGTAGTAGTGGTAACTATCTGTGTAAGGCCCAGAGATGACATTAATTGGAGGAAGTGTTGTCCAAATTGCGAGAGTTCATCATCGACCCAGGTGTTAAAGTCACCCAGGACCATCAGCCTGGGGGAATCAAACACCATGTTGATAATAAAATCTGCTACTTCCAGAAGGAACTGTTTCCCATCCCCAGGTGGACAGTAGATGAGAACAATCCTACAACCTATGCCTGCTACCACAGTACACTCAAATGACTCAGTCTCCTCAACTGGTACACTCATGAGGCCAAATTCGGTCTTAAAACAGACCACGACACCCCTCTTCATGATCCAATCTCGAGTGGTGAATTACCGAATAACCAAATGGAATTGCGGCCTCTAATATAGGGCCAGAGTTCTCATCCAGCCAGGTCTTGATGATCCACTCGAGTTGGATGAACTTCCAGGGCCGCCCTGGCCACATGCCCACCAAAATTGGTGGTGCCCTTGGGTATGGGAACCAGACAAGATGAACCATGGTCTGGATTCCATTTTGCCCCAGGGTGTCTTCTGGTCCTCACAACACCGATGTGATGGCCTCACTCATTCAACTTCCACCATTCGCACCCCCAACCCCCATCCCCCGATGCACAATACCCAATGCTCTGCAGCTCTATTAAGTTGACAAATGTAATCGGGTGGAGACAAAGGGTGAAGAGAGTGAAGGGTGGAAGATAAATAGTGCATGACCATGGGAGCAGATCTCCAACACATTCTGGTGACTAAATTAATAACCCTAAAACCGAAAACAAAATTAAACTACAAAATAACCAATACTAATTCCCACATAAACAAAATTATAATAACTACAATAATTAAAATATAAAATCTCAGGCTCAATCTAAATCCTAGTTCAAAGCCAAATCTCTCAATCCCTAGTAGCTGTCTCACTACAAATGGAGACTGGCAACAAGATTTCAAAGTCTCAAAATTCAAGAGTGAGGCAAATCATAAAGCTAATAAATTAATTAGGATAAGGATTGCCAACTGTATGATCCTACCATTTCCTCAGTGCTTGCGCACAGAGGTTCTTTGTCTTTTAAACTGTTTTTTGTTTTAATTGGGTTCATCACAACATAACCCAGATAGACCATCTTAGGGTAGCTGGTGCATTCCACTGGGGTGTCAAACAGATGAGGCATACTAATGAGTCCTGGTAGAATGAAACATGTGTCTATGTCTTCTGTTGGCACCCTTTGCAAACTGTGTGAGAGGCCTTTGGCACCATGCATTTCTGCTTAAAGTTGAACCAGCATAATATTCGGTGGCGATTTGCATATGCAGCCCATGATGCTTTGCATTGTGGGGGCATGTGTGATTTTGTATTTCTTTGAAACTTGGCTTCCCGGCCAATGCCCTTTGGGGTAACCATTGCCTCAGTGCTTGCGCACAGAGGTTCTATGTGTTTTGTATGATCCTACAGCCAAACAGGTAAAGGATATGCACCTGTCATAGCAAAAGCAGACATCCAGGAAAGGAACAGCCGCAAGTGAAGAGGTCACTGCTCTCTCAGTGAAAGGGAAGTAAATGCAAATCTAGGAGCTTTCATTATTACTTCTTCGCATTGATATTGCATTGGGGAAAGGAGGAATAGGAGTTTGAAGAAGGTTGTGCAATGGCTACTTAAAGTCTGTTTCTGAGTGTGGATAGGAAGGATAGGAATGTAAAAAGCAGTTGTTCAATATATCTAAACGTGTGCAACAAAGGAGGTAAGGGAAATAAAGAAAATGTTTTTCACTGATAGAGGAGGGAGAAGGGAGACTTGGGGGAGTGTTTGGTATCCTGCATCTGGAAGGGTGGGGGGTTGCTGGTGGGCAACGACAGCAATGGGTAGGGTGTAGGCTAAAATAACTGTGGTGCACCAGTCTTCCAAAATTGCCTGGAGTGTGGAGGATGTTTAGTGTGGCAACCACATAAAAACTTAGAAAGGAGATTGAGGGTCTGCAGGAGGAACTAAGACAGGCAAGGCAGATTGGGGTGGCGTAGCCCAATACTGGAGGGAGGAAGAAGGGGAGATGAGGGAGGGCGATTTAAGCCAACAGTGGTGAGGAGAGGGTCAGAAGAAGGGAAGCAGAGACAAAGGGGCCCAGGCCAGGAAGAACAATTGCAGGGGAAACCAGGTCAGGAGACAAAAGACAAATGGAAGGAGGAGATAGGGACTTGTGAGAGGAGGCGAAGAAGTGGCAAAAGTCATGGAGTGGAAAGGTGAGAACAGGTTACTATGAAGAGAGAGAGAGCGGGCATTTATGAAGGGCCTTCAGAAAATAGTTGTGCACTGCTAGAGAGGAAGAAGGTGGAGGAGGGAAATGATGAAATTAGAGGAGTAACTGATAAATGCCTGGACCAAACTGGAGCGGGGGAGTTCTGCTGGGATAATTGCAACAGGGGTAAAAGGGGGAAATCATGTGCAGGAGGAAGAAGAGGAGCTGGAAATGAGAGAGGGAGATGAATGGAAGCAAGCAGGGAGTAAGAGGGGTGGAATCTTAGTGCTGGGGGACTCAATACTAAGAGGAGTTAGGTGGGGTAGCAAGGGGGAGAGGCATAGTCACATTTGGGTGGAGGCCATGCCAGGAATGACAGCGGAAAGGGTGGGACAGTCTGTTCTGAAATATGCTAGAAGGGGTAGGGACAAGTCTCATTTAATTATACATCTTGGGACAAACGACCTGGCTGACAAGACTGTAGATACAGTCCAGAGGAGGTTTGAGGAACTAGCACAATTATGTGAGGGGTCAGGAAGATCAGTAACTTTTTCAGAGATACTTCCCGTGCCAAAGGCAAGCATAACAAGAAAGCTGAGAATAGAGGAATTTAACGGATGGCTAAGAACCTGGTGTTGTGCTAAAGGGTATGGGCTGTTGGGGGGTGGGGAGGGACCTGGGAGGACAGTAGTCTCTATGCCAAGGACAGACTACACTTGAATGAGGAGGGAAAGAAAGTGTTGAAACAGAGGATGGAGGAGTACATAGAGGAAGTTGGGAATTTAAACTAGGAGTGGGGGGTGGCAGTTGGGGAAGAGATATGCAGAAACCACAGGTGGGGAAACCATATGAGCTTACCTCCATAACAGTGACAAAGGACAAATGGCAAGTACTGTTGGTGATGCTAGGAAAGTAGGGCAGGATGGGAGGGGGGGAGGGTAGAAGGTGGTTACCCTTAATGCTAGGAGCCTTGGGAGGAAAACTGCAGAGTTACAGGTTCTCATGGCAGAGGGAGAGGTGGACATTGCAGCCATCACGGATACATGGGCCACCCAATACAATGACTGGGACCTGTCTGTGCCAGGGTACAGGTTATTTCATAGGGACAGGGTGAGTGGGAAAGGAGGCACTATATGTGAAGGAAGGACTGAAGTGTGTAAGGGAGGAAGGGGAGGAGGGTAGTATGGAGTCACTTTGGATGCAAATCCAGGATTCCAAGAATAGGATTCTTAGGAATGGGAGTGGTGTACCGCCACCATCTTAGACGGAGGAGTTAGACAGGGAACTAGGGACAGATCAGGAGGACCTCAAGAGAAGGGTGGTGTGGTGATTGTGGGGACTTCAACATGCCAGGAGTGGACTGGAGCACCCCAACAACCAGGAACAGAAGGAGAAGGTACTGCTGGATGCCTTCCAGGACAGCTTCCTGCTGAAAATGGTCAGTGAACCAACCAGGTTAGGAAATACCCTTGACCTTGTGCTGGCAAATGGGGACTTTGTGAGAGAACTTACAGCAGAGGAACCGCTGTCAGGGAGCGACCACCGCTCAGTATGGCTCACATTGGATATGGGCAAGGAAGGAGTGAAATCTGGCACAATAGTGCTGGACTTCAGGATGGCCGACTTTGGGATGATGGGGGAAGTGGTAAAAGGGTACCTGGCCAGAATTCAATCTAGTATGGACACTAACCAGAGGTGGGAGCTCATAAAAGCTGGGGATAGTGGAGGCAACCAAACCTGCTGCAAAGCCCAAAGCAAGAAGGCTAGGGCTAAGAAACTGATCTGGTTGAGCAAGGAGGTCATGGAAAAGGTAAGGAGGAAAGGAGCTGCCTTTAGGAAGTACAAGAAAACAGGATGGGGGAGGACAGGGAGGAGTACTTGACAGAATCGAAGGAGGTGACAAGGGCAGTAAGGGGAGCCAAAGCATCTACGGAACTCAGGCTGGCACAAGGCATTAAGAAGGGGGAGAAGGACTTCTTTAAGTACATCAGGGAGAAAAGGAGCTGTAAGGACCACATAGTAAGGATTAGGAAGGAGGGGGGTTGGGTGGAAGCAGGGTGCGATAAGGCGGAAGCACTAAATGAGTACTTCTGCTCAGTATTTACTAAAGAGAAGAGGGGGTGACACCAAGGTGGGAGAAATGGCAGAAGCGGGGAGGTTGACAGATGGGGAAATCATGGAGAGCAGAGTTCGAGAGGGTTTGAAGGCACTGAGGGTGGACAAGGTACCAGGCCCAGATGGCATCCACCCCAGGGTACTGAAGGAGCTGGCAGAGGTCCTTGCAGGACCTTGGCAGACCTATTTAATGCCTCACTACATTCAGGGTATGTACCTCAGGACTGGAGGATGGCTCATGTGGTGCCCTCCACAAGAGTGGCTCCCAAGGATGAACCAGGAAACTACAGACCAGTGAGCCTCACATCCATCGTGGGTGCTTAATGGAGACTATCCTGAAGGAGAGGCTGGTGGCCCTCCTAGAGGCCAAAGGACTACAGGACAGCAGACAGCATGGCTTCATATGGGGCAGATCCTGCCAAACCAACCTGGTCGAGTTCTCTATGACTGGGTAACTAGGCAACTGGACAGGGCCATGCATGGATGTCCTGTATCTGGACTTCGTAGACATTCGACTCAGTGCCACATGGAAGGCTGGGAGAAGTTAGTAGGCACAGGGGCGGGTAAAGCTGGTGAGATGCGTAGGAAACTGGCTGCAGGGAAGGCAACAGAGGGTGGTGGTGGGTGGGGAGCTGTCACACCCAAGGGCAGTGACGAGCGGTGTTCCACAGGGCTCAGTGTTGGGACCAGTGTTGTTTGGGATATTCATTGCAGACATATCATGGGATATCAAGAGCAAGATCAGTCTGTTTGCTGATGATACCAAGGTAGGCGCGGTGGTGGATGACCTAGCGGGATGGCAGGGGTTGCAGGATGATCTGGCAAAGCTTGAAACCTGGTCAGACACCTGGCAACTGGGCTTTAATGCCAAAAAGTGCAAGGTGCTGTATTTTGGGATGAAGAACCCAAGGAGGAGTATCAGCTAGGGGAGTGCAGCTAGCCCAGATAGAGGAGGAGAAGGATCTGGTGTGTGCTCATTACAGGGTCAATGAACAACTCGGCACAATGTAGGAAGGCAGCTGCAAGGCCAACAAAATGCTGGGTTGTATTGCAAAAGGTATATCCTCGAGGAGGAGGAGGTGATTCTGCCACTGTATAGGTCATTAGTTAGACCACACCTGGAGTACTGCTTGCAGTACTGGAGTCCGTATCTGAAGAGGGACATTAAATTACTGGAGGGGGTGCAGCGCAGAGCGACAAAGATGATCAAGGGGCTGGGGGACTTATCATACGAGAGGAGGTTGAAGGAGTTGAACATGTACTCACTGGAGGAGAGGAGAGACGGGGTGACATGATTGAAACCTTTAAATACATGAAAGGAATAAACAAGTTGGGTACAGGTGGGCTGTTCAAAGTAAGGGAGGGGAGGGTCACCCGGGGCCATGATATGAGACTGGAGCGAGGAAGGTTCAGGAGGGAGATGAGGAGACACTTTTTTACAGAGAGGGTGGTGGCTGGGTGGAATGCGTTACCTGCTGAAGTGGTATGCAGTAGAACAGTGGACTGCTTCAAATGAGGATGGGACAGGACAAGGGGGAGGGTTAATGAAGGGGAAGGGTGGAAGGGAGGGGCAGCTGCAGAATAAGGGGTGCTAGCTGCACATTCGAGCAGACTTGATAGACCTCTAGGCCTTTATCTGCTGGCAAATTTCGTATGTTCGTATGTTCGTATAGTACTTTCAAAGCCCACCCCATATAGTAAAAAAATTTCATTTAAAATATACAATACAACATAAAATAAAACTGACTAAAAATCCAAGGAAACACAGAAGGACCGGCAAAAAAGTACATAATAATTGAAACAGTTGCTAAAGTGCAAGAAATAAGTCAGCCACAGTATGCAATCTTCAGCCCCCCAAGGCCCTCTCACAGCCCGAGGGGCCAAATGAAGTCAGGGACTCTCACTCCCACTGATAGAATATGTCCTGAATATTTGTTTTCCAGCCGCCAAACACTCTCACTGCTGGGAAGGCCAGGCAAATAACAAGACACTCTCACTGTCTTTCCATGTTGTAATGATGATAATGATAATAGTTAAGTAAATGTCTTTAGCCCCCTAAGCACTCTCACTGCCAAGGGACTGAACAGATGATAAGGCACTCTCACTGCCTTCCCACAAAACAGAAAAAGTAAAATGAAAAAGTCTGACCGTAAAAGTAAGCAACAAAAAAAGTTGAAATTGAAGGTCTTCTTCTTGGTAGTCTCAGGCGTACAGAGCAGGATCCCAAAAATCCCAGACATGGACCAAAACCACAGACACCCGCAGCCACACTACAGAACTCCACCAGGGCACACTCACCGGTATACCCCCTTAGAACCTAGGACTACAGACCCAGTCCACTGGCTACCCAGCCAGACCAGAGCACAGCCCTCTGTGTAGCTCCACGCACCAGTAGATAGACACCCAGCAGGGTCGGGACCACTAAATCACTGCACCACACCACACCAGTCCTTCCTTGCCTTCGTTTCACCAGCTACTTTTAAACTCCAATAATCTACATAGCACCCGAACAGATCCAAAAAGTACCCCTTCACTCTAGGCCCAGTCCAAAGTCACAGACAAGCAGCCTCCATGGACACAATATGGAATCCAAAATCCAGTCAGCCCAACATGTTTTGAGCAGTAGCGGTGGACAACAAAATGATTCCAGTACACGCAATGAGATTATTTTGTCGCCCGATATCACTCCAAATGCACTCACTCTCCAAACATGGTCTTACCGACCGACTTTAACTCACCAGTGCCAGCATGAACACAAGAGCTTAAAACTTAACTGGAGCTGATAAGCAGGTAAAAACATTGGTAACATTGGTAATACAGATCTCTATAAAGACTAATTTCCATTAGGCTCGCTTATCAGTGAATTTAATATCTCACTATATTTCTGCCCCTTAAATAAGTATCAAGAGACTGTTTGAATGATATCATAGTCTTACTAGCTACAACCTCAGTCGGCAAGTCATTCCAAACTCTTGCCACCCTGTTTGAAAACCAGAACATACGAGACTGTGTCCTACATCTATCCACCTTCAGCTGTAAGGGGTGGGCATGGGTGTTAAGTGACTGTACCCTAAGGTGCAAGTCCATTTGATCCCAAAGCTGGTTATCAGATAATGCCCGATAAATTAGGCACATATCCCATCTCAGCCTATGGTAGTCAAGGGAATATAGATCCAATTTCTTCAACCTATCCTCATAAGCCATTTCCTTAACTTCATCAATTTTTCTGGTAGCCCTTCACTGCACCCTCTCCAGGGCTCTTATATCCCCTTTATAGCCTGTTGCCCAGAACTGCACACAGTATTCTGTATGTGGCCTCACAAGAGAGGTTTAAAAAAGAGAGCAATACCTCTCCTTTCCTATTTTTGATGTGTCTATGTATGCATCCCAGGATTCCATTTGTCTTCTTAACCACTTGATTACAGTGTGAGTGGAACTTAAGGTCACTGCTGACCCTAATACCCAAGTCTATTTCCTCGTGTACTACTTTGAGGATACTACCCCCCAAACTATAATTCACTTCTAGATTTTTTTTGCCAACGTGCATAACCATACACTTGTCTGTATTAAAGATTGCCCCATTTTCCTTAGCCCATAACTCCAGTTCTCCAAGAGCTAGTTGTAAGTTTGAAGCATCTGCTATACTATTAACTGGATGGCCTATACGTGTGTTGTCCACAAATTTGGACAGCCAGATGTCTAATGTTACCTGCATAGTAGACATGTAGAGATTAAACAAACATGGTCCCAATACAGATCCCTGTGGGACCCCACTAGTGACTGCTGCCCAATCAGACATCTCTCCCAAGACGCATACTCTTTGTTTCCTCACTAACAACCAATCTCCTGTCCAGTTAACTATTTTAGGATGTATCCCAAAGTTAGAAATCATTTTGATCAATTGTTCATGAGGGATCTTATCAAATGCTTTTGCAAGGTCTAAGAATATTACATCCACTGGACTGCCTTCATCAAGTGATTTACTAACTTTACTCTAAAATTCCAGTAAGTTTGTTTGACATGAACGTCCCTTAGTAAATCCATGTTGGGATTTGTCTTTTTTCCCCTCAAGCTCCACATAATCCATAATATAATCCTTCATAATACCTTCCAGTATTTTTCCCAGTGCAGACATCAGGCTAATAGGCCTATAATTACCCACTACATGCTTTTGTCCCTTTTTATGAATAGGGACCACCGTTGCCTGTCTCCATGCTTGCACAGTCTGCCCTGTCTCCAGTGACTGTTGAAATATTTGTGTGACCGGCCCTGCCAAATTATCTGCCAGTTCTTTCAACAATCTAAGATGTAAACCATCAGGTCCACTAACTTTGTTGTGGTTCAGACTTCTAAGCCTATTTCTTGCATCCTCTAGCTCTATTTAAACATCAGAAGTTCCCACTACAGTGTAATCTACTACACTTGCTTTTTGGCCTAAATTGAACACCGAGGAAAAGTATGTATTAAACATATCAGTCATTTGCTTGTTCTCAGTTATCATTTTTTCATTATTGACTTTTAGTTGTCCAATTTTTTTGCCCTGGCCCCTTTTATTGTTAACATATGTGTGAAAACTTTTATAATTATCCAATACTTTTGTTGCCAGTTTTAATTCATAGCTCCTTTTAGCCTTACCAATAGCCATTTTAACCCTTTTTAGATGGTGTTTATAGATAGCCCATGAGTTGGCTTCTCCACTACACTTTGCCCTAGAATATGCCTTATTCTTATTTGTTATCAACTTTTGAACTGTAGGTGTCATCCAAAGGAGCTGGGATCTCCTGGAGTTATAATATTTTTTTACAAATTGGGACATGTTTTTAAATCAACTCATTTATTTTATTAATTAATTTTTCCCACATTTCTTGAACTGTTAGATTAGCTAGCTCCTGCTGCCAATTCCAGATATCTAATTCATATTTGAATATACCATAGCCAACCCTGTTAAAGTCATACAATAATGTACTCCCACTGGTAATATGGTAACCCCTATCAATTTGGAAACTGACCATGGAGTGGTCACTGTTACCCATCAGAGTCTCAGCCTTACAATTTTGATTATTATCAACCATATTAGTTAAAACTAAATCTAGAATATGATTCCCCCTTGTCTTATCATGTACCAGTTGGTCCATTCCTGCAGCTAGAAGTTCTTCCAGGAAACTAGCTTCCACATGTGAGTTTGCCTGTAATAGGTCCCATTGTATACCTGGGAGGTTAAAGTCTCCTAGTATAATGGCATTATCCTCTTGGGCTATACATTTAATAAAATCAAGTAAATGTCTATCTTGTTCAGGTAACCTAGCTGGTGGTCTATATTCCACTGCTATAT
Source organism: Neoceratodus forsteri (assembly GCA_016271365.2). Lineage (NCBI taxonomy): Eukaryota > Metazoa > Chordata > Ceratodontiformes > Ceratodontidae > Neoceratodus > Neoceratodus forsteri. Next base: position 844,731,728 of record CM028135.1, on the reverse strand, counting down.
TAATTTTGGGTGCTCTTGGTGGGATAATCTTTAACCATATAATTTCTTCCTGGGCCCATCCTGTACAGTCCCTGATCTCAGATGTAATATCATTTTTGAATATATAATGCCACTCCACCACCTCTAGTGTGCAGCCTGTCCTTATTGTAAAAAGTATACCCTGGGATTTGTTTATCCAAGCTATTCTCAACCCTCCACCATGTTTCTGTAATGGCACATACCTTAGTTTTATCATTATACAGTTTTAGTTTTAATTCATCCATTTTATTTGTAAGACTTCTAGCATTTAGAACAAGGCAATTCCACAAGGGTTTATGTTTATGAGTCATGTTTATTTTCACAGCCCCTGATCCCCCATTATTTAGTTTAAATGTTGTTTGATACTCTGTTTTAATGTGGATGATAAAATCCTTTCCCCCTGCCTATTTAGGTGTATACCATCATATGAAAAACTGTGGTATGCCTGGAAATCCTCCCAATGATCCAAATATATGAACCCCTCTCTGTGGCACCATCTTTTTAACCAACCATTTAGACTTCTAATACTCTCAATCTGTTGCCTACCTGCCCGAGGGACTGGTAATATTCCAGAGATAATCAACTCGCATCCTCTCTTTTTTATTCTACCCCCACATTCTCAAAGTTCCTCTGTGTCTCAGTGAGATTTCTTTTCCTGCATCATTTACTCCCACATGTAAAATTGTCAATTGGGTCTGTGTATTCTCCAATAACCCAGGTAATAAATGGCGTATATCTCTGATACCCACCCCTGGCAAAACTGACACTGTTGTAGATTCATTTTGATTCTTACAGATAACTTGGTCTGAGTATTTTATAATTGAGTCTCTTATTACAAGGACATCCCTTGGTGTTTTGGTACTATGCCTAGCTGTTTTAGGGGTGAGGGGGTTTTGATCACTACAATTTTTATTGAGTGGGATAGGCTCCTGTAATACATCCAGTTCTAGGTCTCCATCAAGGGCTTGAAATCTATTAGGGGTAAATAGGTTGTTACATTAAGTGGTTTTGGCTTCTGTAGCCCATCCTGTTCTTGGTCTCTATCAAGGGCATGACAAGTTTTTGGGGTGAGTTGGTTAGAAGACCCTCCTATGTTTCTCCTACCCCTTTTCCCCCCTCTTGATCTATGTACAGTACACCATTCAGTGTCTTCATAATCATTTATTGTAATATTTGTGGAGGTTTTCAGTTGATATGATCTAGAGAGATCAGTTTTGACTGTATCTATATATTGTTCTAATATAGAGATGACCAGAAAACAGAATTTTAAAAAGAAAATCATAAACTAACTGCTTAAGCAGCTGACAGCATGCTCAGCTCAATGGCCATCTTGATGATGGTGAGGCAATAATCTAGTAAAAAAATATAATTGGATCATAAATTAACAAATCCCTAAATGCCCAGTACTGCATACTAATCTAATGAACCATGGACTTTTAAATTATGCCTAATGTATATTTCACCTTAACATAATTTCCAGTGCACAATATGATTTAAAACAACAGGGTACAAGTCAGTAGATCAGTCTTAGAATGTAAGACATGGATCCAGGCTGGCATCTTTGTAGTTCTTTAATCATTTATTTGCAACAGTTCTCGTACTGATATAAAAAACAGTGCTACATGAGCATATTAGCAGCAAATAAAACAAATGGGTTAAATTACATACTCACTAAAGATAGACAAGCATTTGTCAATGCCAAATGTTGTCTTGCTGGCATTGGCATTGGTAGTTCAGGAGTTAGAGAGATGCATAATAGGCATGGCAGTAAAGTATTGAATTGATGCCAACCCACCCCCCCACCCTGCAGAGACTGACAGGCATTGGGGTGTCCCTTTGGGTGCTTGGTAGTGCAGTGCGGAAAAACATTTTGGGCAGGTTGTGAAAAATGACAGTTGTACAGTTCATAAGGAGGTGTAAAAAAAAATGCCAGTGTTGAAAATGTGGCATGTAAATATAGCAAATTTGAGAAGTTACAAGGGTGCATGGGAAATATGCAACACACACTTGCAACACTGCCATTTTATGAGTGTTCAGCACCAGATTTTCAACATAGGCATTTTAGCACCTCTGCTCATGTACAGTGTCACTGTTATTTCCTCAAAGTGTCCCAAGAAGTGACTTCGCACAGCGACCACGCTATTCTGCGCCGGAAGTGCGAAAACACATTTTGGGCAGGATATGTGAAATGACAACTGTACTGTTCATCAAGAAGTGTGGAAAAATGGCAATGGTGAAAATCCAGAGTGAAAATGTCAGAAATGCACGATGGTACGAGCATGCGTGCAATCTGCCAATGCACGCTCGTAACACAATCATTTTATGGAGTATCATCACCAAATTTTCAACATAGGCATTTTAGGACCTCTGCTCATGAACTGTGTCACTGTCATTTTCATAATCTGGCCCAAGCACTGATTTCGCACAGCAACTGTGTTATTGTGCTCCGGAAGTGTGGAAGCACATTTCAGGCAGGATGTGGAAAATGACAGCTGTACTATTCACAAGGAGATGTACAAAAATGACAATGCTGAAAATCTGGCATTAAAGTACTGTGAATTCATGAAGTAACGAGCCTGCGTAGCAACTGCGCAACGCATGCTCGTAAAGCAGGCGTTTGCTGGATTTTTTCTACCAAATTTGGAACATGGGGTTTTTGAGAGGCCACCTCATGAACACTGGCACTGTCATTTCATTAATGGGTCCCAAAAGATGATTTCATGCAGTGACTGAGAAATCACCTTTCAAGGCCGATTAACACTATGAGAGTGATAAAATTCATGAGGAGGGGCCCCAAAAACCCATTGTTGAAAATTTGGTGCCAAAATTCCAACAAATGCCCGAGATATGCAGCAAAGTTGAAAAAAACCCTAGTCATTCCATTATACAGCTTACCGGCATTTCCTCAGTTCGCGGTCGGCTTTGAAGAAAGCAGACGTGTTCCTGGTCCAGCGAAGATCATCGCGCCGGACTCCAGAGGTAAGTATGGGGTGAGAGGGGGTGAGGGGGTGTGGGGAGGCAGGGTGCACAGTGGGTGAGTGTGGGTGGGGGACAGGAGACAATGAGGGACCTTTTTTTGTTACAGGGAAGGAAAAAAACCCAACATCCCGGGACCGTTTTTTTTTTTCAGGGACTTGGCACACTGAGGTGGGCTCCCAGTGTGCCACCTAACTGTTTTGAGGTTGCTGCAGCCGATGGGGATTGGGCACCCTTGTTAGCAGACAATGGGGGCTTGGGGCGAATTCTATGCCGGCGAGGATTGGGCACCCCGCTGGCCCACAATGACAGAGGGAAGCGAGTTGAGGGATTGGGCACCCGGCATATAAATAAATGTGGGGGGTTGATTTATGCTAATGGGGAGTGGGCCCCCATCAGCATGCAATGAAAGCGGGGTGGCAAGAACCGAAGGGGATTGGGCACCCCCCTCGGCATATAGGAAATGGGGGGCTGCTGTATGCCAACGGGGAGTGGGCTCCCCTGTCGGCAAATCTGTGGCCACAGTAAGCCGGCTGGGGGATTGGGTACCCCCGAGGTTGGCCATTGGGCAGCCACCCACCATGCTGCTAATGTGGCGAGCATGCAGGAAGGGTCCACTGCGTCTGATGAGTTTTGCTCGGATTGCAGCAGACCTTTCCTTAGATGTGCTCGCCACATTAGCATGCATGGTGTGGTGCTGCTGATTGGGGAATGAGGGACGCACCTACCGATGCATGCCCTGCACTCACCCAACAGTGGCCGCGCCTCCAAAGCTGCATTACCGAAAGATGTTGACTTGCGCGCAAGCATAGCAAGCCAACACAAAAATGAGGTTAAGATGATTCTACCTCCATATTCTGTTTTCAATGTGCATATAATTAACCACTGAATTTGATTTGCTTATTTCTTAAAAATACTACTGTTATCTTATATATTTGTGTATACAGTATATCTGATCTAGTGCATGCAGGGAATGTGGTTTCAATTTATAATCACATGTAGCTTTGTTTGACAGCTAACACTGAATGGCTTCTTTTATATCTGCTATATGCTGTATAAAGGTATTTTTCTATTTCAAATACTTCCTATTTATTTTGAGTTGTAAATTACTTTTTCCTGATGAGATACTTCATTTACTTTCTAAATAACCAAAATAGAAACGTAGGGCTGAATTTTCAAAGAATTGTGATATATTTTTTATGCAATATGTCACAACTGTGACAAAAGTAATGCTGCAGCTAGACCAAATAAAAGATGGCCTAACTTTTGAGGCAAGTATGTGAGATTGTATAAAACAGGACACATGGATCATTTTATGATGCAAGTGGCTATAAAGCAGGCAAATTGTTAGAAATGTACCAAAATGTCTGAAAATGCACATTTTAAAATATATGAAAACATTTGAATTGTTTTTAAAAGATAAAATAGTTCCTCCACCTGTTGGTTGCACAGATGCTGCTATGTGCTTCCTATTTATGTTTCTATGTGAGGCCTCTTTGAGTACTGTATTGTTTGTTGCTTTCTGACTGCAGAGAGTGTATTGATTATAATGGTGTAGTAGCACCACTATAGTTAGGGTTGAGTAGGCTGTTTAATATTAAACCCCTAACTTTGCACTTTAATAGCTTCATGGGCATTCAACAGATTTGCATGAAAGTTTGCAAGCATGGTCTCCAGGCAACATAGAAACACAGAAGTTGTCAGCAGATGGTGACCGTATGATCCATCAAGTCTGCCTTTGGCTTCCTGCCCCCCCTATTTAGCTGTCTGCTTGTGTATCCCACAGTGTCTGTCCCGTGACTGCTTGAATTACCCCACTGTTTTGGTGTGCCAAGTTTCATTCTGGTCAGATGTGTGCATCTCAAGGTACAGATAGTGAAACAATTTGACAAAATCTGGAGTTTTTGCTGGGATTTTTTGTCATCACCTAGTGCCCAAATGGTTTGGAATCTAGCTCTGAAATGTTCAGAGTAGGAAGAGCTTGGGCCAGAGTGGTGTCTTTCGCTGATTTGGTGAAAAAATATTAATCCATTCTAAAGTGATAAGGATTTCAAATTTTGTTTCTGAGCATGCTCAGTACAGTCTTTTGGATATCTGTTTAATACACAAAAAGATTCTCTTTCATATGGGGAAGACTGTGTTTCATATGGTGGTACTCTTTCTTCGTGAGAAAAATAATTCTTTTTTTGTATGGCTGCCATCTTGTTTCTTTTCTTTTATTCTTTTGAAAACCATAAAAGTAATATCCTGCCGCGGGACCAACACACGTATCTTGCTAATTGGACCCAACAGTTTTTTTTTTCTTGAAAAAATCACCTGAAATGTTTTTTTAACATATTTTAAAATCTTTTCTCATGATCCAGATTTCTTTTTTTTTTTCATATGGCCATATGAAAAAAAGAATGGGGCCATAGAAAAAAAAGATTCACTTCATATGAAAACAGAATTCGGTCTTATTTTTTTCACATTCTTTTTTCATATGAAAGAGTTGTTTTTCTTATGAACAACACAACCTCAAGAAAAAAGATCCCTTCATACTAAATATTAATTTGGACTTAGTTTTTTTCACATTCTTTTTTGTATAAAGGAATCTTTTTTCATATGAATGACACGGCCTCAAGAAAAATGATCCCTCCTTATGAAAAAATAATTTGGACTTAGTTTTTTTCCCACATTTCAACTTCAACAAGCAATAACTCAATATTTGGAGTTAAGGGACAATCTATATATAAAAATAGATGTCTTAATAAATACTACAACACTAATACATAACACCCCCTCAAAAAAGAAATTTAGTAGCCATATAAAAAGCATAAAAAAGAAACATTTACAAATCCCATCGGACAACTGTGTAACTTTAACAAGCTGTAACTCTGTAAAACTGTGGAGTTAGTGGACAATGTACGTATCAACACAAAGGTCTTAATAACTACTACAACACTATGCCCCTATGAAATAAGAACTGAAAGTGGTCCATCCCTAAAAAAAAAACAACAAAAAAAAACATTTCAATTAAAGCAGCAGTGCAACAATCTGGTGAAAAGTTTGACCTATACTTGCTTCTGCAATTTTACATTGCCACTTACCTCCTGACTTGTATGATACCATTCTTTCCACTATTTTAGAAGAAGAAGAAGAATCAGCATTTATATAGCGCGTTTCATACACAGCATCCCAAAGCACTTTACAAGCAATGCTAGACTGGTAATGAAGTGACTGAATGTGTAGTGGCAGCCATATAGCACATCATCACCCACACACAGCCTGGATAATTGCATGAACTGGTTTATGGGAAGGGGAATGTTGGCCAGGACACCGGGAATGTTCCCTGCTCTTTGCAAAGAGTGCCCTGGGTTCTTTTAGTTCCACCTGGACACCCACCAGGACAACACCAGGATGGGCAGAAGGGACCTCAGTTTAATGTCTCATCTGAAGGATGGCACACCCCAGCAGTACAGCACCCCCCCCAATACTGCATTCAGATGCCAGCTATTTTTAGGTGCAAGTTCAATCCTGGTGTGGGACGAGAACCCACAACCTTCTGGTACAGAGACGGATGTGCTACCAACTGAGCCACACTGACACCCTGCTTAGTCTGCTTTAGTACTTTTTTTCATGTCTGAAATAATAAAAGGAAAGCTCCTTTTAATACGGTACGGACCAGGTCTTCATCAGTATTTCCAGCTGTTTTTGTCCATCAGTTGTCTAGATACTGTATCACTTCTGTTGTGACTAAAATTAACAATAATGCAGCAAGCAGTGTTTTCTGACCTTACAGAACAATATTTGTTCAAAAACAGCTGCAAATACTGATGAAAACCTAGTCTGAGCCTTAGTAAAAGGAGTGCTCCTTTTATATTTTCAGACATGAGAAAAAGTACTAAAGCAGATACAAACTGTGAAAAGAAGGGTATCATACAAGTCAGGAGGTAAGTGGCAATCTAAAATAGCATAACAAAGTACAGGTCAAAATTTTCACCAGATTATTGCACTGCTGCCTTAGGCCCATAAGTTTCTTTTCTGATGAAACAGAAGTGCTTTCACATCCACATACACATGTGGATAAATGGAGGCATGGAAGCACTGGACACAGATGGCCCTGCACTTCCGTGATCACATAGATGTGTTCATGCAGGCCCCGAAGTGACCTGGTGAATGATGATATAATTCTACTACTGTATCTTCTATCAATTTACCCTAACTTATGCATTTACAAAGTTTTTTGCAATTAATATTTGATTATATAAACCCTTGTTCCGCATGTTTTGCTTTTTGCTTCTGTTATGAACAATGTATTTCTTTTTTAAATGTACTTATGGATGGGAGTGGTTTGGCAGGATTATAGACCATGAATGGAGCTGTCTGGCACTGTAGCAAAACTTCTATCATCTGAAGTGAGAAAGGTGTGTTTTATACACCATTCCAAATTTAAAGTTGTAAACAGTGAGCTTCATAAAGAGCTGTGTGAGAAATTAATTCCCATACTAGTGTAATTAAAGGCAGGATTGAGTTGCCAGGCTTATTAGTGCTGCTTTGTTCAGTTTAGACTCTATACTGGGCTACTTCCAGTTTCACTTACGAGAGAAATACAGTTGTGGTTGCAAGAAGAAAGGTATTTACACTACAGTTTAGCTTTGTAAATTAAAAGCTCCTCATTTAAATGTTACAGAATGACTGTGTGGTGGATCAAGAGGGTATGGTAGGTAGGTTGAGAGGGAACAGGCAGGCGGGTGTTAAGAACCATGACTACAGAGCAGAAATACAAATATAGGGAGACCTGTTAAGGACATGGACTGAAAACTGTATGTGAGACTGCAGGTAAGCTATGTGGTGTTTTTTTTTGGGGGGGGGGTAGCTGTAAAAAAATGGTTTTAGGTTAAAAATGAAAATACTTTGCACACGTCACCAAGATATGGAATGTGCTGCAGCCAGATTGTCATGGGGTTGTTTTTAGTAATTAGTTCTGGTCTCTCAAGGCCATGGCCAGAATCAAGTCTCTAACAATCTGGATGTACAGGAGTTGCAGGAAGATTCGATACCTTTATTGGACCAGCATCTGTCTTGTTCAAAGATAGTACAGTACACAAGTTTTCAGGGCCTCACTAGTCCCTTCTTCAGGTGAATAGCAAACTGAGCAACATAAGCAGCATTTATGTACACTGTGATGCAATGTTAAACATAATTATGGTAGAATAGTTGAAAATAATTTAACAGAAAGGATTCACTGGTAGGAAGTGCTAAGATATTCATAGGAGAGACTGAATGGAAGTTTTGAAGTGGTGATTGGAAAGGCATCCTGTCAGGAACACAGAACAACAAAGACCTGAGATAAACAGAGTGTAAGGTCACTATACACTGTAATGAATTGTTTGAAGTAATTAAGATATGATGTGTGAGAAGAACTATGCATGTATAGTTGTATTGCATTGGCAGTACTCCTGCAAATATCTTGGCACTTCCTGCCAATCAGTCCTTCCTGTTAAATTCTTTTCAACTATTCTGTCATAATTATCTTTATCATTGCATCACAGTGTATATCAAATGCTGCTTGTGTTGTTCACTTTGCTATTCACCTGAAGAAGGGAACAGTGAGGCCCTGAAAGCTTGTGTACTTTATCATCTTTGTATAAGAAGATGTTGGTCCAATAAAAGATATCAAACCTTCCAGCGACTCCTGTTTTCCAAGGACCAATATGGCTAAAATCTATTTTTACCAATTGAGATGTAGGGATTTTCTTATCCAGTTTATATTAAAGATTTTCCTACTCCATTCAAGTTACTAAAGCAAGGCATAACTATGGGGTCAGTAATGAACTTGTGGACTAATTTCATTTAAACCTTTGACTTGAAAGATGCCTCGTCTGGCATTACTTTTTTTTTTTTTTTAATAAAACATTTTAGTAATCCATATTTCAGACTTTCGTTTGGTATACTGTATTTGACTACAGGATTTGTTTAGTTGGGCCAAATAAATTTCTTTAAAAATGACCCTTTCACAATAGTTTACATGGTGCATGTGCTAAATAAACTATGTAAGGAATAAGACATGACACAGAGGGCATTATGATATGTTTATGTACTGACTGAAATGTTTGAGCCTGAGGTGATGTCAAGGGCTTGGATCACCAGGAGTTACACTGACATAGCACAATGCTCCTTTGAAATGTATTTTTTCCACTTATAAAATGGCTAAAATGATTTTGTAATAACTCCACCCAGGGTAATAATACCGTGGATTTAAATATTGCTAACACAGAGCTAGAAATAACTGATGTCTCAGTATTGTGTCCTTTAGGTAACAGTGAACATAATATGGTCACATGCAGCTTGAGGGCCTTTAGGTCTAAATTGATTGGTACCACCATTTTTAGGGACTACGACAGGGCTAACTTCAATGAGATAAGGAAACGTTTTTCGGCCATATATTGGGACTCTGGTATGGCTGATCTGTCTGTTGAGCACTCTTGGGAATTATTTAAAGGTTAAACATTGAAATTAGAACATGACTATGTCCCCATTAAAAAGAAATACAATAGTAAAGGAAAAATACCAGTCTGGCTAAGAACCGGTGTTAAGAAACAAATTACAAAAACACCTGCTGAAAATTCAGATGTAATCCTTTGGATAAGAATAAATAAACATGCAGAATGAAACAAAAATTGCTTATGTCTATAATCAGGGGAAAAATATAAAACAGAATTCAGAACTGAGCACACAAGAGACAATAATAAATCTCTGTTTGAATATATTAATAATAACAAAAATACCTCTAGGATGATAGGACCACCTTTGAACAATGGTACTGTTAATGTTAATAGTACATAAGGCAATTCTGGTGGCGGGGTAGGAAGAAGTAGGCTGTTGGTTAACTAGGATCTGCAGCTTATCCAATAGGTAAGGAAATGGGCAGACTAGGTAGGCCAAGTGGTTCTTATCTGCCATCCAAGTCTATGTTTCTATGTTACTGTTATTAATGTTGACGTAGAAGTGGCAAACCTATTCAACTCTTATTTTTGCTCTGTCTTTTCTGAAAAAGGTGAGTTTAATGAATTCCTTAAAATATCCTTAGCCAACACCAATCATTTCACTGATGATGAGGTACTGTCTGCCCTTAAGAAAATCAGAAGTAGCATTAGTCCTGGCCCCAATGATGTTCACACAAGGTTCCTCAAAGAAATGTATCCCCTTCTGGCACACCGAATGGCAATCCTCTTTAATAAATCACTAGACAGTGGAATGGTGCCGGGGAGCTGGAGGAGGGTAGTAGTTGTTCCCATATACAAAATGGGGAACACGGGCAATGTTGGGAGCTATAGGCCCATCAGCATTAAATTCCTTTGCTGTAATCTCTTGGAAAACCTCATAAAACATTGATTTAAGTCTGAGTTATGCACTTTAGGTCTGTCAAATGAGAACCAGCATGGATTAAGGCAAGGTAATTCTTGTACTACTAACCTGTTGTCTTTCTACAACCAAGTAAGTTTAGGTCTTGACATGGATAACCCAGTGGACGTGATTCTGCTGGATTTTTTAAAAGTGTTTGATACCATCACCCATAGTATTCTGGTTAAGAAACTAGTAACCATGGGTTTTAGTCTTAGTCTGGTCAGATCGGTGGAAGAATGGTTATGACAAAGAACTCAATGTGTAAGGATTAATGTACAGCTATCTGGGGAGGGATGCATTAACAGTGGGGTCCCCCAGGGCTTTGTCTTGGGTCCCACACTGTTTAGCATTGTTATAAGTGATATGCACATTGACTCAGGGAATTTTATTTTCAAGTTTGCTGACGATACCAATTTGGGAAGTGAGGTGGACTCTATTATAAAATACAAATCCCTGATTAAGTATCTTAAAACTATAGAAGATTAGGCAACTAAAAATTAGATGTAATTTAATCATAAGTGTTTTTTTTTCCTGCATGTTGGGAGAAATAACCCTTCTGAACTCAGTACTACAAGAGTCAGTCTATTGATCAGGAACAGGACCTACGTGTTATGTTCAACAACAATTTATCTGCCTCTGATCATGGCAAAAAAGTTACAAAAACAGTAAATGGGATGATTAAAACAATCCAGTGCACCGTTATATCTAGGAATGAACAGTGCCTGATTCCTTTATTCAGAACTTGTGTCGGGCCTTACTTAGATTATGGGTCCCCTTTCTGGAATCCATAGTTGAAGGAGGACATTGATTTGGTGGAAAGGGTTACCAAGATGGTTCCTCGATTAAAGAATAGAGCATTTGAGGAAAGACTCATGGAGACTGGTTTGAAAGGGGGGATTTATTACTGATTTTTAACATTTTTCATTGACCAAACTTAATGTCACAGTGTGGTCTGAATGTTTGTACACGAATGACCAATTTAAGGTCCCACAACAAGTAGCTTATTGTCCCATGTGCAAATTCTGATAAAAGAGAAAATTATTTTACTATTCAATTGGCAACAGCATGAAATTGATTACCCCAAGAGTTAGTTATTCAAACAACCATAATGGGATTTAAAAATGGGCCTGATAAGTACTACTATTAGAAGCATACTTCACACACTTGATGTGGGAGACAATCCCAATGGGCAAATCCCCTATTTTTGTCTTTTTTACCTAGTAAACCTAGTAAATCCAGTAAATGAACCACAGTTTCTTTGTGTAGTTGGCAAGTAATTCCCTTTTAACAACTGGGTCACTTTATGATTGAGCTGTGAGGCACACAACAGCATGTTCTTAATGTCTATTAGTAGCATTGCTCTTTTAAAAAAAGTATTTGGGCAGCATTTTCAGATTGCCATGTCCATTTTTTGCACACAACTGTGGGACAGCCACCTGGACTATTAGACCACCTGAAAGGTGATCTAACTCCTTGGCATGACTGCTGTGACTTGCGCTTTGAGAATGATGCATGCATAATTTCTTTTTTTTTGCCATAAAATGTGGCAAGCGTTGCAAATGCATCAACATGTTTGAAAATATGCCACAAGCATAGAGATGCATTTACCTGGATGCAGCATTCTTCAGAAATACAGACATGAGTGTTGAGTCTATACCTTTGAAAATCTACATGAATCGTTTCACAATGCTGGTAAGCAGTGGTGTTTGCTAATTAGATCTGTTGGAGAGTGCAGGATATCTCTTTCTTCATGGTTGTTTTAACCAGGTAAAATTGCTACCTTTACTTTGTTTTTGCACACTATGCAGCATGTTCAGTAGACTTTTGGTGAAATGAATCACGTGTGTACATTATGTGTTTTCTCTTGTGTGAAATTGCATTTTTAAATGATTTTTGGGGGGGCTCATATTGTGAGTCGTGGAACAAGTAAGACATTTTGAGGTTTCCTTTTTCAGTAAGATGGGTCTTTTAAGATGGATGGCAGAGTTTATTTAGTTGGATATTGTACCTGTTATTTATTTAAGCTGTATTTTCTGATGTTTTGCTTTGCCATACCTGGGCTAAATTTTTGAAACTGTCCTTAGATCAATGGAAGCAGCCAGTGTGCCAGGGACCCTGCACCTGATTTTCAAACAGGAGAGGTCCCAGTTCCAAGCACTACGAAGTTGCCGTAACCCCTGCCATGCATCAAAGACATAGTGCATGGAACGGGTTTGATGGGAAACTCATATGGGCAGTCTCTTGTTGTAGCACAATAAAACATATATAACATACAGAAAAGGCTAAATAGCCCACGTGGCCCTCTAAAAATTAGTAAAAGTAATTGTTATGTACACATACTTGGAATACCAATAGATTCATCATGTGACTTGAATTAGAGGCTCCAAAAGATCAAATGTTTGGTTGATAATGCATAAAAACTTTATGTCTGTGATTAAGATTTGGTTCACTATACAGATATGGTTAATCACATGCTGTATTTGTAGTGCTTTAGTTAACACTGTCTTATTATATTAACTGCATTGTACTTATATGTTGTGTATTATTGTTTTGTTAGCAGTGCTATGTACTTTGATATTAGTATGCCTTTTCTGTTGTTGTACTCTTCTTCCCCTGGCATGGCCAACAACAGGTCATTGACCCAATCCACTGTCCTGGAAAAATGAAATAAATACTTGAAATACTTATGCACAGCAGGTAGCCTTTTACATAGCTGAGTGTTATTAAGTTATTTTTATTGTATGCCATTCACCTTTGCTCTAGGACTTCTGGTTACTATCTTTTGAAGGTACATATGTAGAACACTAATCATGTTGCTGTTATATCTACTGGATGGCACTTGTCATGTTGACTATGTATTTATTTTTTTTATTTCATTTACAGATTAACACCTTTGAGCCAACAGGCTCTTTTACAAAGGTTCCATGTCAGGTAGAACAAACAGACAGAACAAATTGCAAGGTTACATTTCATTGGGGGAAGAGACAAGAATACAGTGGTAGTTTGATGGGCATTGCAGGATGACAGTATACTGACAGGCAGTACATGCAGGCAAGTAGTCTATTACATTTCCTAAGTTGTACAGGTATGTACTGCAGCTACATTTAACTTGTGTCCAGCAAACATGGATACTTAGTCCAATGTGTGATCCCACTGCTCAGTCCAAGTTGCCGATACCCATTCATACTAGAGAGGTGAAGGGGAGCAGATATTATCCCATATCCAGGGAAGACCTTCCTGTAATGCTACACCTCACTGTCCCCCTGGGCATGCTATTTCCAATGCACACTGGTGGTGTGACAGGTGTCCCAGTGCTGTGTGAGTGCAGTATTCCATTAGCTACCCATTGCACCAGGGGGGCACGGATTCACCTCCCACCCAGCAATGACTCCAGGTGTGGTGCATGGACAGTTAGACCAGTTTTGGCAGGTCTAAACCCCTGTGAGATGTATGCCCTTTGGGAGGGTTTGATGCACCAAAATTAGGGGGATGGTATAGCACTGCAGTGGTACAAGCCTCCTTCTGTCATGGTGCACTATGTGTCCATTGAAAGGACAATGCAAGCCAGCTGGTGCAGCAGCCACCCATGTGGGACAGACCATGTTTGAACATTAAGAATGGTGCATAGTGTGGCACAAGGTAACCTTTTCACCATTCCTTGGTGCATGGGTTGTGTACCATTTCCGACCATTTGAAAATTGGGCACCTTGATTTTATAAGTGTTTTTTTTTTCTGGAGCAGGGGGTAGGTCTGGCTTATGGCTTAGTTAGTGTCTTTGACTTTTTAGTAGAATTTTGTGATGGTTTTGTTTTGCGAAGTATGATTTTAAAGCAATTTTGTGTCAGTAGTAATCATTTCCATGTGGCTCATTCATTTCCATATTAACCATTGATTCTGGCAGAAAGTAGCCTCAATTAATACACAACAGGTTGCTGATTATTAGCAGGATGTAGTTTGATAAATGTACCTCAGAGTTGTAGTACTATTTGTTAATGGAGTACAATCTAATATTGTTATTCTCGATGCCCTACAGGGAGCATGACTCAGACAACAAGTGTTGGAACCCACTCGGGAGGGAGCAATCTTAGACTGATACTCTTAAACGGGAATGGAAAGAGGATCTCAGATCTAGAAGTGGATAGCCATCTGGGAACAAGTGACCACCAAACAGTGTGGTTCATGATAAACACAGTTGCAGAGTCAAGCCATTGCAAAAGTGAGGGTACTGGATTTTAGGAGGGCTGACTTTGTTAAAATGGGAGAGTGCCTCAGAAAAGCACTAGCAAATAGGCAAGAAAGATGGGTGGAGGAACAATGGGGAAACATTAAAACTGCCATCACAGAGGCACCAAGCCTTTGTGCGAAGCAAATAAACAAATCAAAATGAAAGAAAAAGCAATGTGTTTCTCAAAAGAGGTGGTGGGGAAGGTTAGGGAGAAAAAGATTGCATTCAGGAAGTATAAGGAAACACAGAAGGAGCAGGAGGGAGAACTGTACCAGTTAAAGCAGAAGGAAACGGTGCAGGCAGTCAGAATAGCAAAGGCCCAAACCAAGGAATAGATAGCCAACTCAGTTAAGAAGGGGGATAAACCTTTTATAGGTACATTAGGGAGTGAAGAAAGACCAAGGGAGGGATAGTCATGCTTAATAAAGGGGAGCGTGGGTGGGCAGAGAGGGACAGTGAAAAAGCAAGGATACTGAATGAATACTTCTGCTCAGTAATCACAAAAGAAGAGGAGGGAGAGGTACCTAATCCAATCAACAGAAGCACTCTGGGTAGGGGGGGGTTGATACCAGTCCTTTCACGGAATAAAGGGTTCTGAAAGAACTCCTTAAAACTGAAGGTGGACAAAGCAATGGGGCCTGATGGGATTCACCCCAGAATTCTTAAAGAACTAAGGGGAGAACTAGTGACACCAATGACTACCCTTTTTAACAAATCAAGGGAGGAGATCACATGATGTCTGCAGCACTATAGCAGCTCATCTTAGGAGTTCCCTCCACTCTGCTCACTCATTCATAAAATATACTTGATCAAAGTATTTCTGAAGCTTCTACCTAGATCAGCACCTTTTTGCCTGCTACCACCAAATGAGCGCCCTCTTCAGCATCGTTACTAGCATTCTTCACCACGATGGAGATGGATACTTGGCAGGTGCCACTTCGCTACACATCTCCAATGTCTCCGGAGAAAGCTGCAAAGAAAAATAAGTCTCACGCTAAACAAACTAATCCCTCACTCTTAACAATCCTGTTGACTGAGGATCGGTTTCTTCAGGAGCATATGCCTTTCAAGGAGACCCTAGATGACATTTCTGTGGAGCTTACGACCCTCTGAGCTGATATGGGGGACTTAGGCTGCAGAATCGGAGTCACTGAGGCCCTCACTGCATCCCTGGAAGGTTGGCGCAACTGTGCAGATCCTGAAATAGCAAAGCTCAGATCACAAATTACCAAGTTGCAGCTCAAGACAGAGGGTTTAGAAGGCGCAGTCGCTGAAACAATGTACTAATTTTTGGGCTGCCAGAAGGTGAGGAAGGCTCCTCCACGATCCTCTTTCTTCAGAAATTATTGTCTGAAGTAGTGGGCCCATCCCCTCACAATCTGACTTACCAGCTCGAACGAGCTCGCCGCTCATTGTGCCGTTGAGCCCCGGATAATGCACCTCCTAGACCCATTATAGTTTGCTTCCTGAACTACCTCGAGAAACAGCATGTTTTCCCAAAAACCAAAGAACTGCAAGCGATTCTCTGGAAGGGGAAGCATCTTCGTATCACCCAGGATTTGCCATTTGAAATCAGGCAAAAGAGGGCCGCATTTCATCAGATCATTAGCAAACTTATTGTAGTAAGGTATTAAATTTAAGATGTCCTATCCTGCTCGGCTCCAACCTCTCATAGTGGGCTCCTGGCTATCCTTCAACTCTTCATCCCAAGCCTCCAAAGATCTAGCCACTCACCTTCCTGATCTATTTAAAGATCCATGAATGGCCTGACAGAACTTTTGAGGTTCTGATTGTGTAATCTGGTGGAGACATACCTTATTTGTTTTCTTCTCTCCTCTGGCATGATCTGGACTCGATCCACGGTGGATCCAGTGGTGGTTTGAATGGTGGTTACTCCTAGCCCGAGGTTATGGCTGACAACCTCTTCTGCTTTCCCAGATATCTGGACCTGTCTTTGGCTACTGAGATCAAGTCTGATGCAAGCAGGCCCACCCCAATGAGTATTCTAGCCCTGGCTCTTAAGGAACATTGGGAGCAAGCGTCTGTTTACAAGGGGGCAAACCCCCCAAAGACCTGGTCTGGCTCTGGTTTGGTTTCTACTCGACCCACTTGGACTTTACCACTACTGACTCAACTGGGGTGGTGGGTTTTGTCTAATTTTTAATAATGTAATCCTCATTAATTTTGACTGCCTGATTTAATAACAGTTAGTTATCCGTGAGTGTTATTTTTGTCCAACTCCACTGGTTGCCCTCCCATGGAGAGTTTGGATGTATACCCTATTCTATCTGTGTTTGAGCTACTCTCTCTCTACTTACTAAATGCCCTCGATAGTGTCACTTAGCTCTCTCCATTTCGATGCCTCCTCTAATCTTCAGCTCAGACTTTTCATCCTCCTTGTTTGTATGTTCTTTATTTTTATTCTTGATCTCCAACTCTGTTTCAAACTCCTAATACTTTTTGGCTGGTTATCTCACCAGGGGAACACCAGTCATGACATGCACCTGGATAACATCAATGATCGATATTCAGGTAGGCCCATTGGTCTCAATGCAGTTTTACTGCTAAAATATATCCAACTGTTTTGTGGTATGCTCTAGGGGTTACTGGGTGGATGGATGGGTTGGGACAGGGGGCCCCAGGTGGGGATACTACTGTGGGCTGTTTTTCCTCACGACATGGGTAATAGGAGGGATGGCCCTGTACCTTATCCTGCCTATCTGATTTCCAGCCACATATAACAGGTCTGTCTACTGGATAGGGCAGTGGTGTGGTGAGTCTTTCTTCTCGCTTCGGTGTGATATTCCCTATTCTTACACTCCCTTTCCACTTTCCCTGCCAGTTTTTATCTTAGTTTTGCCTAGTCAAGGGAACAGGTTTGCTTGGGCCTTGGGGGTTCGGTCCTCCTTATTTTTGTTTTTTACAAATTCATCTGGGTTCTTGTACCCTTGATGGACCTATGTACATAGTTATAGTGAAGGGGGTGGAGGGTAGGAGATTGTTATGGGGAATTGGGGTGGGGGGAGAGTGATGGGATTGTGGTCGGGACACATTGCACCATTGTATGCCTACTTTCTAGTGTCTTTCCCGATGAATGGGTGTGGGGAAGGATACCTGTCACAGTTTATTCAGCTGTGGGTACCACCTTTACTAATGTTTGTTGTGGGGGTGGAGGGCGGCCTCACCTGCCCCTCTGTTGTGATTTAAAAGGGACTGTTACTCTCAGTCTTATATGTCTTCCTGTATTGCAATGTTTTCTTGTTGGTTTTGCATATTGGACAATTGTTTCACCTGAAAGATGGGGAGTGGGGAAATCTGGGAGGGGCCGGACGGAGTGTGTTCCTATGTGATTAGTTGCAATATTATTCCCTCCACTTGTGGTGATCATGGCTAGCAATTTAATCAAGTTTGTAACTTGGAATGTTAGGCATATCAGATATCAGCTCAAAAGGTACCAGGTCTTAAAACACTTCTTTACTTCATGCTCAAATAGCGTTTCTTCAAGAAACACACTTTCTCTCCCACAAGGCGATCAAGCTCTGCAGACAGGGCATTGGCCAGGTGTTTGCCTCTGGGGACTCGTCTTCAAGTAAAAGATGGGAGTTTGTGGAGTTTTTTGGTCTCTGCGATCCCTGGAGGGTTCTCAACCCGCTGTCCTGCACTTACTCCTTTTATTCAATGGTGCATCACACCTCTTCCAAGTTCAATTATGTCCTCATCAGCCTCTCTTTTCTTCCTGGTCTATGCAATGCAGGCCTAGAACCCATCATGTTCTCCGATCATGTGGTGGCTTGGTTATTGCTTACCCCTAATACTGATCTACAGCATGATACTTCGTGGAAACTTAATACTCAGCTTTTCAGGGATGACCATGTTGGTTCCAGGATATCAAATCTCATTCAGTCCTTCATCACCTCTAATCAGAATACTGTCATGAGGTGGGATCATGAATGGTGTGCCTTAAAATGCTATCTGTGGGGTGAGTTTATCCGTTTGGCCTCCACTCGGAAACATCGTAGAGAAGCTGAAGCCTTATCAATACTAACCCAAATACTTGCCCTGGAGCAATCTCTTTCTTCCACTTCTTCCCCAGGCTCTCTATAGGCCTTATTATCCCTTCGGGATAAGTATTCTACTCTCCTGCAGGAGAAAGCAGAATACTCCATTCTAAGCACCCAATCCAAATGCATCGAACAGGGAGTAAAGTCAGGGTGACTGCCTGCTCTCCATCTATAGAAGTTAGAGGCCTCAATGTTTATCCCTTCTATCTCTGTGCCAGATGGATCCATTAAAATGCTTCCCAGGGAGATTGTACTGGTTTTTCAAAATTTCTATTCTACTCCATATGGATGACACCCATCCCCACCAACCACCAAGGAAATGTCATCCTACCTAGACTCCACCCCACTACCTGATCTTTTGGACCACCATCGAGCCTTCCTTTCTACCCATATCTCCCTGACAGAGGTGGAAACTGCCATTAATAGTTTAACCCTAGATAAAACTCCCAGATCAGACGGGTTTCCTTCGAACTTTTCCTTAAACACTTGTCCCCTTTCTTACTTTGTCTATACCAATTTACGGTTTCAGCTGAATCTCTTGAACCCTCACTTCTGGAAGCCACCATTGTTCTTCTCCTTAAACCAGACAAACCTCCTTCTAACCCTGTGAGGTACCGGCCTATTTCCTTATTAAACTGTGACATTAAAATCTTAGCCAAAATCCTAGCTACTAGAATCAGGAAGGTATGGTCAGGTCTACTCAGTCCAGAACAAGTTGGTTTTGTTCCCGGGAGATCTTCTGCTGATTACCTTCATAAGATTTGCCACTTGTTTCAAGTAGCCCAAGCTTCCCCTCTACCAATGGCCCTAATCTCTCTTGACACCAAAAAGGCTTTTGGTAGAGTTGACTGGTCTTTCCTATGGCTTACCTTATGGAAGATGGATTTCCCCATCTCTTTTCTACAATGGCTTAAAGTGATCTATTCCTCTCCTTATGCAAAAATTTACTGCAATGGTGTTTTCTCCTTCTCATTCCCCCCCCCACATGGTGGCACATGCCAGGGCTGCCCCTTTCCCCCTTTCTTTTTAATCTATACCTTGAGCCATTCATTCGATGTTTCAGATCTTCTCCTAACATACGAGGCATCCCCACTGACAACTTGACACCATCTCTCTCGGTGTATGTAGATGACATCTTACTACACCTTTCCTACCCGGCTCCTTCTCTTACTGAGGCTTTGAAGGTGATTAACCAATTTAGTTGTTATTCTAATTACAAACTAAATCTCAATAAAACCAAAATTTATCCCCTTAACTTTCTTGTTTGTAGCCAGGAACTCATTTCTTTTGGTATGCAAAGGTCTCCCCAATCCATCAAATATCTTGGAATTTTTCTAACTACTGATCCCTCTTTAATGATGAAACTGAATTTAGAGGATCTGTTGGTGGTGATACAGCATGATTTATCACAATGGAAGGACCTCGCAATCGTGCTATGGGGTAGAATTAACATTATTAAAATAAATATTCTTCCTAGACTTTTCTATCCCCTAAATATGCTTAATATCTTGCTCCCTCTCTCTCCTTCTTTAAACACATTCATTCACTTATTACCTCTTTTATTTGGTTAGATAAATCTCCCAGATGATCTTACCTTAAACTGGGGATCCCTAAAGAATCTGGCAGACTCCGACTACCTAACTTCTTATTCTATTACTGGGCCAGCCATCTTTATCAACGTGGTAAATGGCTTTCCATGCCTCAAGTTATACCTGAAGCTGACTATACTCCTATCTGGCTACAGATAAAATCCTGTCTTCTCTCTGCTCATAATCTCTCTCCTGCTGCAATTCTTTTTTTTCCTTGGAAATCTCTCCCGGATCCATTGGCCTCTTCTCCAGTCAGTGTCTCCATCAAAGTCTTCTCACAAATTTGCACCTCTCTGAAGGTGAATCCCTCTCAAGACTTTGCACAACCTATCCTTTATAACCTAAACATTAAGATTGGGGATTGCCTCCCCTGTTATACCAGGTCTATATTACGTTGGTACCTAAACCAGCTAAACCAAAATAATTACTTAGTAGCTATAGACCCATTACTTTGATGAATCAGAATATCAAGATTTTAACAAGGATTTTAGCTAATAGAATTTTAAATATTGCACCAAATTTAATTAGTCCTGAGCAGATGGGATTTATGCCGGGGGGGGGCACATGATGCTCTTAGAAAACTATACCATATACTTAGTTATGCACCAGATTCCCAATTGCCTTTAGCTTTGATATCCTTAGATGCTGAAAAGGCAGTTGATAGGGTTTCTCATTCCATTTTGTTTGCCACTGTAGAAAAGATGGACTTCCCAAAGGGCCTTCTCAGAGGTATCAGAACTTTATATATGGCTCCCACAGCTAGGGTAATGTGTAATGGGTTTATTTCATCAGAATTCTTGCTGGTTAATGGAACAAGGCAGGGTTGTCCTGTCTCGCCAATATTGTTTAATTTATATTTGGAACCTTTATTAATTGCTATTAATAAAGATATTAATATTAAAGGGATCTTGATTGTGGGTAGAGAATTAAAATTTACAGTCTATGCAGATGATATGCTTTTGCACTTTGTCAATCCTGTGGTAAGTCTTCACAGAACAATTGACATTATAAGCCATTTCTCTACAGTGTTAAACTACAAACTAAATTTGACCAAAACACAGATTCTCCCACTGACACCTCATGTGTGTAGTTTGGACTTTATGCCAATGTAAATACACTGGGCTGAGGACTGCATTAAATACTTGGGGATATGGATTATTGCACTCATGGAGGACGGGGCAGCAAAGAATATGAATAAGGTGCTGGCTGCAATTCAGGGGATATGCTTAGATGGAATAAACTTCCATTAAATTATGAGGCTAGATTGTGCTTAGTTAAAATGAATCTAATGCCAAAATTATTGTACCCAGTCTATCTAGCCCCATATAATATCCCCAAATTATGATTTATTAAAATTAGGAAACTACTTTTGGAATTTTTGTGGAATTCAAAGCCCCCCATAAGAAAACATGAGGTGTTATACTTGCCACATGAAAGAGGGGGATTAAATTGCCTGATTTGCATTTGTATTATGTAGTGGGTCAATTGGGTATTATGTGTCTTTGGGGTTTAAGTGATGAGGGAGTACCATATACTCCGATATGGCAACAGATGGAAAGGCAGTTGTTAAAAGATCTGGGTTTATTGCCAGAGGCATTGCTTTTTTCAAATCCGGGGAAGTACCTTAGGAAAGCTATAGGGACTCCAATTGAGAAAGCTGTAATGGCCTGGTGGATGTTTCTTTCACCTTCTCAGAGAAGGGAGCAGGTTAGGATGGTAGATCAGCTGGTGTTAGGAAATCCCAATTTCCTGATTGGTGGTAAAGTCATTATTAAACGCTGGGCTGTTCAGTTAGAGGGCCTCACTTTACATAGAAACATAGACTTTGACGGCAGATAAGGACCGCTAGGTCCATCTAGTCTGCCCATTTCCCTACCTACAGGATAGGCTGCAGATCCTAGTTAACCAACAGCCTATTTCTTCCTACCCTCCACAAGAATTGCGTTATGTATGTCCCATGCATTCTTGAATTCTCCCACAGTTTTAGACCCCATTAACCTCCTCAGGAAGGCTGTTCCATGCATCCACTACCCTCTCTGTGAAATAATACTCTCACATTGCCCCTGAACTGCCCTCCTTCTATCTTTAAATTGTGTCCCTTGTTCTTTCAAGTCTCTTTTTCTGAAAGATGCTACCCTCTTGGACTTTGTTGATTCCACTGAGGTACTTAAAAGTTTCTATCATGTCCCCTCTCTCCTTCTTTCCCTAAGGGTATACATATTAAGCTCCTTTAGTCTCTCCTCATACAGCTTCTCTTGCAGACCCTGCACCATTTTAGTTGCCTTCCTCTGACTACCTCTATCCTGTCTATGTCCTGCGGAGATGAGGTCTCCAGAACTGTACACAGTACTCCAGATGGGGTCTCACCAACTGTCTGTACAGAGGGATAACAACTTCCTGTTTTCTGCTGCTGATGCCTCTCCCTATACATCCCAGTATACCCCCAGCCCTCCCTACTGCCTTCTCATATTGATTGCTAACCTTAAGGTCATCTGATATGATTACCCCCAGGTCCCTTTCCTTTTTTGTTGTTGTTACTACCTCCCCACCCATTGTGTATTCTTCCCCTGGGTTCTTGTTTCCCAGGTGCATTATTTTGCACTTCTTTGCATTGAATCCTAGCTGCCATACTTCTGACCATTCCTCCAACCTTGCCAAGACCCTTTTCATCCTTTCCACGCCTCTTTGTGTATCAACCCTGTTGCAGATCTTTGTGTCATCTGCAAAAGGCACATCTTTTCCTTCCAGTCCTCTGCAATGTCACTGATGAAGACATTAAAAGGACTGGACCCAATACTGAACTCCTCGGTACCCCACATAGTAACCTCTTTTTCTCAGAGTGGACTCCATTTACAATTACCTTCTGTGTCCTGTTGTGCAGCCAATGTTTTACCAGGCTACCACCCTGGACCCACTCCCAGGCTGGTTAATTTGACTATTAATCTTTGTGTGGGACTGTGTCAAATGCCTTGCTAAAGTCTAGGTAGGCCATGTCCACAGCCCCCGGTCTACTACTTTGGTCACCCAGTCAAAGAAATCTATTAGATTCATCTGACATGACCTTCCCGCTAGAACCCATGCTGCCTTGGGTCCTGTGCTCCACTGGCCTCTAGGTACTCAACTATTCTTTCCTTCAGAAGTGACTCCATCACTTTCCCTACCACAGAGGTCAGACTGACAGGTTTGTAGTTTCCTGCCTCTGTCTTGGTCCCACTTTTGTGAAGGGGAATCACATCCGCCTTCCTCCAGTCCTAGGGTACCATACCATCCTCCCATGATTTATTAAAAAGAGTAGCCAGTGGTTCCACTAGTTCCTCCCTTAATTCTTTTAGAATTCTGGGGTGAATTCCATCAGGACCCATTGCTTTGTCCACCTTCAGTTTTAGGAGTTCTTGCAGAACCCTTTCTTCTGTGAAAGGACTGGGATCGACCCCCCTATCAAGAGTGCTTCTGTTAATTGAATTAGGCACTTCCCCCTCCTCTTTTGTGAATATTGAGCAGAAATATTCGTTCAGTATCCCTGCTTTTCACTGTCCTCTCTGCCCACCCACCATTCATTCTATTCAGCCTCACTATCCCTCCCTTTGTCTTTCTACGCTCTGATGTACCTATAAAAGGTTTTATCCCTTCTTAACTGAGTTGGCTATCTTTTCCTCAGTTTGGGCCTTTGCTATTCTGACTTCCTCCCTGCTTCCTTCTGCCTTAACTGGTACAGCTCTCTGTCCTGCTCCCTTCTGTGTTTCCTTATACTTGGAATGCTATCTTTTCTTCCTGACTTTCACAGCCACCCTTTTGAGAACCATAGTGGCTTTTTCTTTCATTTTGATTTGTTTATTTGCTTCACACAAAGGTTGTTGCCTCTGTGATGGCAGTTTTGATGATTCCCCATTGTTGCTCCACACCTCCTTCTAGCCTGTTTGCTAGTGCTTTTCTGAGGCACTCTCCCATCTTGCCAAAGTCAGCCCTCCTAAAGTCCAGTACCCTCACTTTTGTATGGCTTGACTTTGTAGCTCAGTTTAACGTGAACCACACTGTTTGATGGTCACTTGTCCCCAGATGGCAACTCACTTCTAGATCTGAGATCCTCTCACTGCCCCCGTTTGAGAGTACGAGGTCTAAGATTGTTCCCTCATGAGTGGGTTCCAAACTAGCTGTCTAATGCCTGCCACCTGTAGGGCATCAAGAATGGCCTTGTTTTGGATGTGGCTGCAGCAAATGTGCTCCAGTTAACATCTGGCATATTCAGGTCTCCCATCAACAGTATCTCCCTTTCTCTGCCATTCTAAGAATGCCTTCTATCATATCCTTGTTCATTCCTCCCCTGACATGGGGTCTGTACACAACCCCAGCGGATTGTGGTGCCCTTTCAGTTTCCAAGGTGACCCACAGTGCCTCCTCTCTCACTGTTTACTCTTTTGTTCAGTTGCTTTTATCTCTTCCTTTACATAGAGAGCTACTCCTCCCCTCTTCTCCCCTGTCTGTCTCTCCTGTAGGTTATATACCCTGGTATGTTAACATCCCAGTCATGGTTCTCTGTGTACCATGTTTCTGTGACTGCTACGATATCCAGGCATCCCTCTTCCATCAAGGCCACCAGCTCAGGGAGCTTGTTTCCCAGACTACGGACATTGGTACTCATTACCCTCCATTTTCTGATGGCCTTACTCCCTTTTGCCCCATCTCTCGCCTTCTTGCCTTTGTCACTTTCTTCATTTATCCTTGCCCGTCTCCCTATCGACACCTCTATATTGTCGTTAAGTGATGTTATGCAAAATAATAGGGTTGTTCTTCTAGTGAGATGTGAGTCTATGCACTTTTATAAAAGAATGCAGCTGGTTAAAATGCTGGAGTGGGCTGGGAAAGTTCTTGGGGTCCATCAACAAATCCTTTTACCTGGGACAATTTTTCAGTGATAAATCTATCTTCTAACTCTCTCTCTCTCTCTTCTCTCTCTCTCTCTCTCAGGTACATAAGCTACTATTGGACTTTCTCAGTCTGAAGTCCCCAGTACAAATATTATACTGGGATGATATAATGGCCTCTCAACAATTAGCTTGGAATGTTATTTGGAATGGCATTAAATATATACCCATACCTAGGTACAGAATTATGCAATACTTTATTGTTTCAACGATGTATTTTACCCCTAAGAAATTGTGTGATAGACAGCTGAGACAGACAGATCTGTGCTTTAGATGTGGAGCAGAGCCAGGTGATATTCTACATGTTATGTGGAATTGTTGTAAAATACGATGGCTCTAGGGGGAAATCAAAAGACGAATGGATCCCATGTTAGACTATTCTGAGTTTATTTTACCAGAAATTTGTATTTTAGATGATATGTTGAATCTTTCGGGATCCACACTTAAATTTCACTTATCATTGATGGCGGCCATAGTCAAATCTTTCATATTAAAACATTGGAAAGATGATCATTGTTATAACTACAAACACTGGGTGAGAGATCTTATCTGGACTTTAGGTAGAATTAGGAGATTTATGTGTGTAGAGGAAAAAAAAGGTTTGTTTGATAAGAGACTTTGGACCGGTAGTACTGAGACATAGACATAGATCTGTCTGTTGGGTTGTGATTAGCAGTAAGATTATTGTGTTGTAGATTCAGATGGTTCAAGGGATAACTATGTAAGTGCCTAGTTGTAATAATCTATAAGTTTTTGTCTAGCTATTGTAGTTTTTTGGAATCAGTAGCAGGCTCTGAGACTAGCATTGCTATGGGGAAAAATAGGGTGGTCTCTCTCTTCCAGTGGACATAGTGGGGTTTTTCCTTCAATATGTTTAGGGTTACAAGCTTCTAAATAAACTATATTATATCTGGCTGCTGGGGAGGACTTTAATTGCTGAGACCATACCCTTGGGTTTAAGGGGTTTCTTTTTTTATTGGTTCCTCCCTTATTGCTTTTTTTTTCTTTTTCCTCATTTTGTTTTTGGATATAATTATCTGTAACAAAGTGATAGTCAGCTTGTGTTGAGATCAATGGAGGGTCAACCCCATCACTGTGTGTGTATATAGTTTTAATTGTATATAAGTTACACAACCAGTTTTGGGTTTGTGGATCCTGGCTTTGGCCGGGATGGTGTATGTATGTCTTGTCTGGAAAAAATAAGATTGTAAACTTAATAAAGATTATTATAAAAAAAAGATTGGGGATTGCCCATTAACTGCAGTGTGGCTTCCTATTCTCAAGGATATTAGAGTGTTGGACTTCTACTTCCAGAGTTCTTTTCTTACTTTTCTGGAGTTACTAGAGAAATTCCAATTGGGCTCAATGAGCATCTTCAAAATTTACCAGTTGTGGCATCTGATATTACAACAATTTGTCCCTGCCCTGAAACCCTCCGAACTCAGTGATCTCCTTACCCAGATTCAAGATTTAGCACTCAAACCCAATGACATCTCTGGTTTATACTTGTGGTTGCTCACTACCTCCCATTCCTCTTCCCCGGTTGGTTCCAAGGTATGTGACTCTTTGATGCCTGATCTCAACTTTAACTGGTCACTTCTTTGGAAAGATCTCTATACCTACTTAACTCAAGACTAGTAAAGACTTACCCAATACCATATCCTAAACAATATGAATTACAAAATGTAAAAACAAAAACAAGGCACCGCATCAGCATGAGGTCTAAAAGCAAAACAAAATGGTTATATTAAATTCACACTGAAAATAGAAAATAGAGTTAGAAATCTACGTTTTTACCTTAGGTCTTCTTCAGGAAATATCTAAAAGAGAAAAAAAGTTAGTGTAGAGGGAAGGTAAAATGAGGAATATATATATATATGTGAGGAAAGAGAAAAGGGGAGAACCAGGGAGAAGAAGTGATAAATGACAAGATTAAGACAGAATCTGTGAAACAAAAAGGTGATGATGGGAAAAATAAAGCAAAATTTGAGTGAAAGACCTAGAGAAGTCCCCAGGTGGGAACTAATTAACAGGGCCTAGCAAGAAGACTGAAAGGTGAGAAATGTGGGGGAAGGAGTCGGAAATGGAGACCAATGGTAAAAATGAAAAAGGAATTAAATGTGTACAGATACAAACAGACTTTAGGGAAAATAAGGGGTGGCTGAAAGATGTTGGTGGAAAATAAGTCTTTCATTTAAACCAGAGAGCTGCTGGGAGCCAAGGCAGATGATCAGCTTGCCTTCCATGTTTTTTCTATGGTCCGAATCCCAGAAGCCCTGCTGAAGGACACAAACAGAAAGGTCATTGACACTGTGGTCCCTAGAGATAAAGTGGGATACAGTGGGTTTAGCAGTGTCACTATTTCTGACTGCTCTGTAATGTTCCCAGAACCGGTCAGTAAGGCACCTACCAGTCTCTCCGATGCAAATAGCTGTACATTTCCTGCAAAGAATACAATATACCACATTAGTGGAGGTGCATGAGAACTCCTTGGTGATGTGAAAAACACCTGTAGACCCCTAAATTTCAGTCACACTGGAAACAAATATGTATTACACTCCTGTTAGATTGGCTAAGATGGGTCACCTCCCCTCTCTCATCTGCACCAGATGCGACAAAGTGGATGGTACCCAGTTGCATATTTTTTGGTCTTGTGAGAAAGTATCTTCCCTGTAGGTAAACATTAAGGATTAGATTGCCCCCCTCCTGGGGTTGGCAGGCCTCTTTTTCCCTGAAGTATGTATTGTTGGTGACTACTCCCAGATCCCAGTCATGGAAAGGAGATACCATATGGCTTTCATTTCCTTGGCGGTAAAAAAACTGTTCCTTAGATTCTAGCTTGACCAATCACATATTTCACATTGCGAATGGCTACATGAGCTCTCCTTTTCTCTCTGGACTGAGCGTCTGATTGCCAGTCTCCGCCATCGCTTGCCCCTTTTTAGTAAGAAATGTGGAAAGCTTCATGCCCTTTACTTGACCTGAATACCTCTGGGCTTTCTCTGGTTTCCTACACAGATTCCTGTAATAATGGGTTTCTTATTTCATGTAGTAGTTATTGAATAATTACTGTTGGGTGGTTACACACACTCTGTTGGGGTGGGGGTTGGGTGGAGGAGTGGGGAGGGTTG
This sequence comes from Neoceratodus forsteri, assembly GCA_016271365.2. Lineage (NCBI taxonomy): Eukaryota > Metazoa > Chordata > Ceratodontiformes > Ceratodontidae > Neoceratodus > Neoceratodus forsteri. The sequence goes on along the minus strand of CM028135.1, from coordinate 844,703,420 downwards.
GGGGTTGTTTGTACTCCTGGCTCAGTGTTTCTCTATTATTGTTCTGTGGTTGGTTGTGTGTGTTTTTTCTAAAATAATAAAGTTGATTAAATTTCAAAAACAAATCATGGGATGATGGTGTGGTACTGAAGGACTGGAGGAGGGTGGATGTGATTCCCCTTCACAAAACTGGGAGCAAAGCAGAGGCAAAAAGCTACAGACCTGTTAGCTTGACCTCAGTGTTAGGGAAAATGATGGAATCACTTCTGAAAGAAAGAATTGTTGAGTACATAGAGGCCAGTTGGACACAGGATCCAAGACAGCATGGATTCACAGTGAGCAGGTCATGTCAGATGATTCTAATAGAGTTCTTTGACTGGGTGGCCAAAGTAGTAGACCAGGAGGGGCTGTGGACAAGGCCTACCTAGACTTTAGCAAGGCATTTGACACAGTCCCACACAAAAGATTAATAGACCAATTAGCCAGCCTGGGAGTGTGTCCCAGGGTAGTAGCCTGGGTAGATTATTGGCTGGACAACAGGACACAGAAGGTAATAGTAAACAGAGTCCACTCCAAAGATAGGAGGGTTACTAGTGGGGTACCGCAGGGTTCAGAACTGAGGTTGGTTCTTTTTAATGTCTTTATTGGTGAAATTGCAGAGGAACTGGAAGGAAAAGCATGCCTCTTTGTAGATGACATAAAGATCTGCCACAGGGTTGATACACAAGAGGGGTGGGAAGGATGAGAAGGGACTTGGCAAGGTTGGAGGAATGGTCAAAAATATGGCAGCTTAGAGTCAATGCAAAGAAGTCAAAGTAATGCACCTGGGAAACAAAAACCCAGGGAAAGAGTACACAGTGGGGGGGGGGGAGGTATTAACAACAACAAAAATGGAAAGAGACCGGTGGGTAATCATATCAGATGACTTAAAGATAATCAATGTGAGAAGGTAGTAAGGATGGCTGGGGGAGATACTGGGATGTATAGGGAGAGGCATCACCAGTAGAAAACAAGACATTGTTATACCTCTGTACAGACAGTTGGTGAGACCCCATCTGGAGTACTGTGTGCAGTTCTGGAGACCCCATCTCCACAAAGGCATAGACAGAATGGAGGCAGTCCAGAGGAGGGCAACTAAAATGGTGCAGTGTCTGCAACAGAAGCCATATGAAGAGAGACTAAAGGATCTTAATATGTATACCCTTGAAGAAAGGAGGGAGAGGGGGGACATGATAGAAACTTTTAAGTACCTCCAGGGAATCAACAAAGTCCAAGAGGGTAGCATCTTTCAGAAAAAGAGATGTGCCAGAACAAGGGGACACAATTTGAAGATAGAGGGGGGAATGGCTCAGGGGTAATGTAAGGAAGTATTTTTTCACAAACAGGGTGGTAAACGCATGGGACAGCCTTCCTGAGGAGGTTGTGGGGTCAAAAACAGTGGGGAGATCAAGAATGCATGGGACAGACATAAGGCAATTCTAATGGTGGATAGGAAGAAGTAGACTGTTGGTTAACTAGGATCTGCAGCTTATTCAATAGGCAGGGAATGGGCAGACTAGGTGGTGCTTAACGGTCCTTATCTGCCATCAAAGTCTATGTTTCTATGTTTAGTGAGAACCCACAATTGCCCAAATCCCATTTAATCAAGTTTTAAGCTTCAATAAGATACAACTATTGCAGTCTAATCAGTTCTCCTTTATTACAGTTTATGGAAGAGAAGGATTTCCAACCTATTAATACCCTCAAAAGATGATAAATACAAAAAATTACATTATATCATCCAAGGCTTTCACAGGTGAAGACTGCAAATGCAACAAGATATGGGGTTACTGGAAGGGGAGCAGCAATGGTAGTAATGCAATTAAGGGTATAAGATGAATGTACAGTTGGTTGCAAACTACACAGTTCCTAATAAAATAATGAATAGATAGCATCACCAAATTTCAGAAAAATTAAAAACAAAAACATTTTTAAATCATGATGTGATTTTATCATTTCAAGTTTTCATCAAAAGAGTGTACTGATATAATGTACTTGATGCTCATTGACTGCCATAGTAATAGTAAATGGAGTCCACTCTGAAGAAAGGGGGGTTACTAGTGGGGTACCACAGGGTTCAGTATTAGGACCGGTCCTCTTCACTGTCTTTATAAGTGACATTGCAGAGGGACTGGAAGGAAATGTATGTCTCTTTGCAGATGACACAAAGATCTGCAACAGAGTTGATGCACAAGGTGGGGTGGAAAGGATGAGAAGGGACTTGGCAAGGTTAGAGGAATGGTCAAATGTATGGCAGCTTAGATTCAATGCTAAGAAGTGCAAGGTAATGCACCTGGGAAACAAAAACCCAGGGGAAGAGTACACAATGGGGGTGAGATACTAACAACAACAAAAATGGAAAGGGACCTGGGGGTTGTCATATCAGATGACTTAAAGGTGGGCAAGTAATGTGAGAGGACAGTAAGGAAGGCTGAGGAGATACTGGGATGCATAGGGAGAGGCATCACCAGTAGAAAACAAGAAGTTGTTATCCCTCTGTACAGACAGCTGGTGAGACCCCATCTGGAGTACTGTGTGCAGTTCTGGAGACCCAGTCTCTGCAAGGACATAGGATGGAAGCTGTCCAGAGGAGGGCAACTAAAATGGTGCAGGGTCTGCACCAGAAGACATATGACGAGAGACTAAAGGAGCTTAATATGTATAGCCTTGAGGAAAGGAGGGAGAGGGGCACATGATAGAAACTTTCAAGTACCTCAAAAGAATCAACAAAGTCCAAGAGGGTAGCATCTTTCAAAAAAAGAGGTGTGCAAGAACAAGGGGGCACAATTTGAAGATAGAGGGGGGTGGCTCAGAGGTAATGTAAGGAATTATTTTTTCACAGGGAGAGTTGTGGATGCATGGAACGGCCTTCCAGAGGAGATTGTGGAGACAAAAACAGTGGCTGAATTCAAGCATGCATGGGACAGTCATAAGGCAATTCTAGGGTGTGGGGGTAGAAAGAAGTAGGCTGCTGGTTAACTAGGACCTGCAGCTTATCCATTAGGAAGGGAAATCGGCAGACTGGGTGGGCCAAGCGGTCCTTATCTGCTGTCAAATTCTATGTTTCTATGTTTCATAACAGAAAATGTATCAATAATACATTCGGTAAGTGGTTGCAAAACAGTATCACTATATATGGAATAGTACTGATAGAGAACTATTTGTTAGCTTAAGATTTCTAGAATAAATATAAACCGGAGGACTGCTATTCTTCTTGGCCAACCATTCACAGTGGATTGGTCAGTGGTCACTCATTGAATCTGCTAGGACACAAGATGTGACCACCTTAGAAGGATGAGTGACCATAATTCAGTCCAATGTGGTACTAGTGTCTGACTTATAAAAATATATTAGAGGCTTTTTCTCCTGAATTACTGTAACACAGAAACATAGAAACATAGGCTTTGATGGTAGATAAGGACTGCTTGGCCCACCCGGTCTGCCCATTTCCCTACCTACTGTATTGGATAAGCTGCAGATCCTAGTTAACCAACAGCTTATTTCCTCCTACTCCCCACTAGAAAATTCTTGAATTCTGACACTGTTTTTGCTCCCACAACCTCCTCAGGAAAGCCATTCCATGTGTTCACCACCGCATCCATGAAAAATTACTTCCTCACATTGCCCCTGAGCCATCCTCCCTCTATCTTCAAATTGTGCCACCTAGTTCTTGCACATCTCTCTTTCTGAAAGATGCTACCCACTTGGACTTTGTTGATTCCCTTGTAGTACCTGAAAGTTTCTATCATGTCCCCACTCTCCCTCCTTTCCTCGAGGGTATACATATTAAGGTCCTTTAGTCTCTCTTCGTATGACTTCTGGTGCAGACCCTGCACCATTTTAGTGCTTGTCCTCTTGACTGTCTCCACCCTGTTTATACAATAAAAGTAACTATACCTGGGTTTAAGCTGCTAAGGTCTGTTTAGGATAAACTCCTCCAATAGAGGTACATATGTTAGCAACATGTATTATACGGCTCCCAAATTTGCCGCTGGAAAAAGAGGTTTGTTTTGACACTTGCAGCAGTTATAATAAAAGTAAACAAGTTGTATAATGCTTGCCCGATCCTCCAGTGGCATGTATGCGATGGCTCTGGAGGATGGTGGGCAGATGAAATTAGGCACCCGCTCGGGTGCATTACATAAATTTTGTGAGTAAAGCAGGAATGCTCCTGAAGAATCAGAGATCCCAGAATTAAGTATCAGAGCAAAGAAAGCAGGCTCTGATACTCAATCCATATCTGGGGGCTCCAAATGAGTGTTCTGTCTGATGCACTTTAGCTTTCCAAGCAGCGCTGAACCTCAACAGGACAAGAAAGAATTGAACAGGGCTCCTGCTAATTAATTTAAGAATTATGAGCCCAATGAAGATAGACAGGGCTAAGGAAAGCCCTGTGAGTAAACAGAAGGCCCAAATGAAATGTCACCCATCGTCTGACAATTTCATCCGATGAGCCAAAAACAAACATTGTGTTGAGGCAGGAAATCCCCTATTTTTAGCACCTGCTGTATAGCGCTTGTAAACGGATGACAAGAAACATTAGTCTTGCATCCATATAGCAGGAAATGGATTAAGGAAATAATAATATAAAGTCCTCTATTAATTTTTCAGTATGCATAAGTGTTATGCCTTAAATGAACTTCTACAGGCATAAAACATAGTTGCAGTTATGTTTTATTTTTCTGTGACACAGAAAAGGTAGCTAATAATCTTGATGGGGGAAAGAAACCCCAGACTCTCACGCTCCTAGTGGCTCCTATTAAAATCTGGTGGGCTCTTTAGAGCCAGTGGGCCCAATCTAAGCCCTATTTATAGCAACTAAATAGGCTATGACACCAGAAAAAAGAAGGGGCTTAACCCCTTAAATGGTTTTTAAGCATTTTGCAGCTGAATATGAAAGCTTTAGACCACTAAGAGGGGTTATGATGAAGGAATCATATACAAAGTAATAAGAAGTATGTTTGTGGTCAATCTGGCCCTCCACAGGTTTGTATTAGCACAGATTTCATATGTATTAGAATAAAGGGCAGGTCAGCTGACTATATGATGTCATCATGTCTCCCAGCAGCACAGCACAGATGATTGTGGAGACTTTTGGTAATTCACTTTTCCAGTCTGTGGTAGCATTGTTGCAGAAGCTCAGGAGAGCTATTATTTCTTATTTATTTGCAGTTTTATTTTGTTTACTTATATATTTTATTCTGAGTTAATAATAAATATTTTGAAAAACCAAACAAAAGAAGAAAAAAATATCACACAAGAGATTTGTATGTTTTACACTTTTATGCTGTGTCAGGTGTTGCCTATTCCCACACCCTCATACAAATTGGTTTTTGAAGTGGGATTGCTGGTTGTCTGTATGATACAGGGGGAAACCAGTAATAGGTACCAGCCCTGGTATCTAGGCAAGGCTAAGGTTGGTGGAAGGTGTAGGCAAGAAGAGGCCTGGAGTAGCAACCAGAGCACAGACCTAGAGGACTGGAGAACCTCTGAACCCAGGCCTGGCTTTTGACATTCGGCCAAGGATCTGAAAGGAGGAAAGTGAGGAAGAGGAGGAAGAAGAGCCAGAGCCTAGGGAGAGGTGACTGGAGGCCAGAGAGGAACCACCAGAAGGCTTAGCAGACCTGTTATGATGGCTGGTGGTTTGCCAGGTGGAAATTGAGAGGTAACGGGACCTTGATGCCCAGGAAAGGGAGTGAGAACACAGATGGCAGGATCTCAGGTGGGCTGATAGTATGCAGGCACTAAAGAGCTTGAGGGCAGGGCACATATGTAGTGGGAATGGGATTAATCCCAATCCCAAAGATGTTAAAATTACCAAAATGTCATTAACAGATGACATAGAAACCTACCTTACCATGTTTGAAATGGTGGCAAGGGTGTGCGGGTGGCCACAGATGCAGTGGGTAGTGCGGCTAGTACCTTATCTATCTGGAAAGGCCCAGTTGGCCTATGGTAACAAGGACTCCAGACCAGTCGATGACTATGATCTGCTCAAGGAGGAAATTTTGAAAAGGTATGACATTAATGCCAAAACATATAGACAATGATTCCATGCCATAAAGCATTTCATCCATGATCCTCCTAGAGAGACTATGTCCAGCTGAGGGAACTCTGCTTTAAGTGGATTCAGCCTGAAGGGATATCCAGGAATGACATTATTGAAATGTCTGTAGTCAAATACTTTCTATAGATCCTGCCTATTGATGTACAAATTTGGATTAAAGAGCACAATCCAGAGACAGCGGAGACAGCTGTTACATTGACAAAGGGTTTTCTTTCAGCCCACCAACCAGATCAACGAGGAGGACAGCAGACACCTGACGCCCCCCGCAGCTAAACCACCTACCCAGCCAGTAAGACCTGCTCAAACTGTAAATAATAGAAGGTATGAGAACAGGAGTGGGTCAGGTGGGAGGACATTTCCCCCAGATATAATATGTAGAAACTGTAAAGGTCTGGGGTATATTGCTCATTTCTGCACCACCAGAAAAGTAGATACAGCCCATCTAACACTACTAAATGCTGGAATCTTTACAATGCCCGTACAACTTGGGGAACAAACTGTGATGGGTTTTATAGATACTGGCAGCAAGAACACCTTGATGAGGACTGACTTGATCAAAATGGTTAACAAGGGACCTGCCATGAATGTGGTATGTGTTCATGGGGATACTCACCAATACCCTACAACAAACATTGACATTGGGGTGAAAGGGAAAAAGGTGACTGTAACTGCTGGAATGGTACCTAAATTACTTGTCCCAATTGATATAGGGCACGATTTTCCAGAATTTTTGTCCCTAATATTGGAAAAAGGGGTCTTGTCTGCAGTAACCACCTGGTCACAAAGCAGAAAGGATTTGTTGTTAGGGGAAGTCTTTCCTTTTGAAGGGGAAGTCCTTAATGAACCAGAAATAACAGTGAAATCCCTAAATGCCGAAAAGAATCTGCAACATCAGTGGCATAGGGAACAGCAAGGAATACTTGATGACATTAAAACCATATATGTAAAATCTGAAATGTATGTGAATCAAAAGGAAGATGATACCCTGAAACCTATTTTTTTCAACAGGCTGGAAAAAGTAATAAATCAGGTGTCCCAGAATGGTGATTAACAATAAGTTGTTATACTGGGTATGTACTCACCCAGATTCGGAGGAGAAAGTGGAACAGTTGATGGTGCCCCAGTGTTATGGGCAGAATATCATGTCTTTAGGACATGAGTTACCTTGGGTGGGACATGCTGGAAGGGAAAAAACTTTGAATAGAATTTTACATAGATTTTTCTGGCTTGGCATTCATGAGGAAGTAGCAAAGTATTGCCAAGAGTGCCCAGAATGCCAGTTTACAGCCTAACAGGAAAAAAGAATCAGTTCCCCTGGAACCCTTACCATTAGTCACTACCCCATTTGAATGAATAGAGATGGATATTGTGGTACCCCTTAATAAGAACTTCTAAGGGCAATAGATTCATCCTGGTGGTGTGTGACTACACCACCAAGTACCCAGAGGCCATACTCATGTGAACTGTCACTACACCAAGGATCACAAAAGAGTTGTTAAAACTATTTAATGGGGTAGGAATCCCGAAGGAAATCCTGACAGACCAGGGTAGTAATTTTAATGCCGCCCTCCTAAAAGAGCTATATAACCTGCTAAGGATTGTGGCAGTGAGAATGTCTCCTTATCATCCTCATACCGAAGGTTTGGTTGACTATTTTAACCAGACATTGACAAGAATGATTAAGAAATTTGTGAAGGAAGAAGGGAAAGATTGGGACAAATATATTCATTTTCTGTTATTCACCTACAGGGATGTCCCTCAAGCCTCAAATGGCTATTCCTCCTTTGCCCTGTTATTTGGGACAACTCCCTGAGGACCCTTTGATTTAGTTAAAGAATGTTGGGAGGAGGGAAGAGAACTGAAATCACCAGGGATAGCAAACTACATGAAGCAGTTGAGAAAGAAGTTGGTATTGTATACCGAAAAGGCACATGAGGCAGGGATACAAGCCCAAAATGTACAAAAGATGAGGTATGACAAAGGGACATCAAGTAAAAAGAAAGTGGTTACAGGAGATCAGGTTTTACTATTGTTACCAACATCCATGCACAAATTATTAATGAAGTGGTAAGTACCTTATAGGGTAGTATGTCTGACAGGACCAGTCATGTACCAGATAGAGACTCCTGATAAGAAGCATGGTAGTAAGATCTACCATGCTAACCTGTTAAAGAAATGGAACGAGAGACCCAGTCTGAATCTAGGTATGGTAGTTATGCCTAAGGTAAGGGATACAGAGTTGGAAGTTGCCTATGGGAGACTGGAGAAAGTAACAGGGGTGAATGATGTATATACCAACCCCCAGTTAGAACAGACCCAGGAACAGAAACTGAGGTTCCTACTGACAGAATTTAGAACTACCTTCACCAGCCAACCAGGTCAAGCTAAGGGAGTTGAGCCCCTGATCCAAACTGAGCCACCCCCCCCATAAGAAAGAAACCTTATAGACTCCCTGAAAGGGTATGGACGGAGCAGAAAAAGAGCTAAAGAAATTGAGAGCCTTAAATATATTAGAGCTCTCAAAAAGTGCTTGGGGGGTTCCCCATTGTGATTGTGCTGAAGAAAGAGGTAGGCATAAGGCTGTGTCTGCATTTTTGGGTTTTAAATTAAGTTGTTCAATTTGATGCCTACCCCATGCCCAGGGTGAATGATATTTTAGATCGAATAGAGAATGCCAAATGTATCTCAACCCTTGATCTCATGAAGGGATATTGGCAGATTCCCCTGAAAAGAACAGCCAGAGAAAAACTGCTTTTAGCACCCCAGTAGGTCTGTTCCAGTTTTGCACCATGCCACTTGGGCTCCATGGAGCCCCTGCGACTTTCCAGTGATATATGAATAAAGTACTGGCACCTCACACTAATTTTTGTGCAGCATATTTAGATGATGTTGTTGTGTACAGTCAGAATTAGAATGATCACTTTGTGCACTTAAGGGCAGTAATCTCATCCATTAGACAAGCAGAAATTACAATAAACCCAACCAAATGTGCTTTAGCCATGCAGGAGACCAGGGGATGGATTCACAAAGCTTTCTGAAGGTGCAATACCATCCCTATGTCCCCAAAACTTCTGTAGCTATGGAAAAAGAAGGGGGATTGTTCTGAATGCTATTAACAAAAACTTCTGCAGCTGTGGTAAAAAATATTACAGACTGTGGAAAAAAACATTACGGACTGTGGAAAAATGTGCAGCTGTGGAAGTCCCTGAGGAAAAAAGGTGATAGATAAGTAAGGCACAGTCCCCTCAAAGGCTATTCTCAGCCAGTTTTTTTCCACAGTTGCAGAAGAAATGTTACACACATTGAAGTGAGGTGTAACTCTCCCTCAACAAACTGCAGTAATGCCCCAACATTTGAAATCTATTATGGTGGAGGTGAGGCACAGGTAATAGCATCTCAGTCGGTATAGCAGTGGCTGATGTTACAGCAACAATAGCACACATTGCCATGATATGGCAACAGGCAACAACCACCAGACCAAGTGTAGCCCATGACGGAGCACCACAGACAGTGGAGCCTGACCTGCCTGCAGCGAGTGCTACCCCTACAGGCAACAGGAACACCCTAGGGAGGGATGGCCAGCAGTGACAGTCAGCCACTGTGGTGCTAAGGTAGTGCTGGTACCTGTGGTGCTACAGTGGTCCCAGTTGTGGAACTGGTTGCTTGTGTCTGTGTGCGCACTTACAGCTACATGCTATGGCATACTGTGTTAGACTGCTGCTCCCACTAATTGGGAACGCAATTGTTGTTGCTCCTCAGCCATTCCCGCAGCTGCAGATCTGCAGTTGCGGCCATGCAGCACTTGTGCAATTTCCGCAGCTGCTAAATTACCGCACCTGCGGCACTTTTTGTGAAAATCTGCAGCTGCCCCAGTTTTCTTTGTGTATACCATGCAACTGTGTTTCCACAGTGTTGCAGGACTTTTTCCCGCAGCTGTGAGATTTTTGACTTTCTTTGTGCATCCTGCCCCAGGAATCTAGGGTTTATCTTGGGAAATGGGGTCATCAAGCCAGAAATCAGTAAAATAGAGGCAGTAGCCAAATGCCCGGTGCCCCTTACCAAGAAACATGTCAGATCATTTTTAGGCCTGGCCAGCTATTATAGGAGATTCGTTCCTAAATTTGTGGTCATTGCAACACCCCTTACAGACTTGACAAAAAAGAAATATGGAAACAAGGTCACATAGTCTCCTACATGTGATAAGGCCTTTAAACAAATTAAACCTGCACTGTGTTCTTCTCCAGTCCTGAGAAGCCCTGACTTCAAACATCCATTTGAGGTTCACACAGATGCCTCTGGAACAGGCATGTGCTTAGCCAGATGTTTGGAGGTGAGGAACACTCTGTTATATACATCTCCTGTAAATTACATGACAGAGGGTAAAGGTATTCCACCATAGAGCAAGAGTGTTTGGCTGCCAAGTGGGCAACAGAGGCATTACGATTTTACTTATGGGGTGCCCCATTCACTCTAGTGACTGATTATACTCCGTTGTGTTTCATCTCACAGATGAAAGATAAAAACAAAAGGATAATGAGATGGTACTTGGCTTTACAGCCTTATAAATGCAATGTAAAACATAGAGCTGGATCATTGCATGTTAATGTGGATTTCTTGTCCCGACATGGAGCAAGTAAAGAGACAGAAAATGTTTGAAAATGATATGTTGATATTATTAAGAAACAGAACTTAGACACCCCAGGGTTATTAGTATAGAGCATAGAATGTACGACTTATAGTACAACATGATGTTGTAATGTTGTACTTGAAGTTTAAGGGATCCTGGGGTGCAGCTTCCAAGCCAGGGTGGATAGAAGCTCAGTTCTACCCAGTAGATATTTGGGCGGGTTGTCTCGAAAGCCAGTACTGAGCTAAACAACTGGTTTTTGCTTAATGTTGGGGTGCTGGCAGTGAATCCCCCCGCAGAGTGTGGAAATACACCCCAGAACATTCCATCTTCTCTAAATACCTATTTCTTAAGCTTACTGCAGTAACATCTTATTCTATAGGTCTCCCTTGACGATTTTCCTATTTATAATCTCAGGGGGTGGCCTCCCCATCAAGGTATCTTTTGCTATTTTACCCCACTTTATTTCTGTTTTCTGTCCTTGGGATGTAAAAGGTAGAGGCTATGGAAAGCCTCCTGGAAGGAAGCCCTAGGTTAGTGAGCAGAATACCCTGATTTTGCCCCACTATACTTAAGAGAGGGGCTATGTAAAAAGTATCTGAGGTCTGCCCTACAGAGATATATTATGAGGGCTAGGCATAGGTCAGGGCTATTTATAATGAGTAAACCCATATTTCTTTAGGGGCCACGTTGCCCTGTTTAAAGCATTCAGAGAAATACAATGAGATGCAGGGACACCTGCATAAATTAATTATCTAATAACCTCATTGGTGCTCCTGAAAAGCGCAATAAAAGTAACTGTACCCGGGTTTCAGCTGCTAAGGTGTGTTTAGGCTAAACCTCCCCAATAGAGGTACGTATGTTAGCAGCAGGTATTGTATAGCTCCTGAAAATTGCCACTGCAAAAAGAGGTCCATTTTGCCACTTGCAGTGGTTGTAATAAAAGTAAACAAGCTGTATAATGCTTACCCGCTTCTCCGGTGGCATGTATGCAATGGCCCGGGAGCATGGCAGGCAGATGAAATTAAGCACCCACTTGGGTGCATTACATAAATTTTGTGAATAAAGCAGGAATGCTTCCAAGGAATCAGAGAGCCCAGAATTGAATATTGGAGCAAAGAAAGCAAGCTCTGATACTCAATCCGTATCTGGGTGCTCCAATAGAGTGTTCTGTCCGATGCACATTAGCTCTCCAAGCAACGCTGAACCTCTACAGAACAAGAAAGTATTGAACAGGGCCTCTGCTAATTAATTCAACATTTATGGGCCCAATGAAGATAGACAGGGCTAAGGAAAGCCCTGTGAGTAAACAGAAGGCCCAAATGAAATGTCACCCATCTGCTGACAATTTCAGCCGATGAGCCCAAAACAAACATTGCGCCGAGGCAGGAAATCCCCTATTTTCAGCATTTGCTGTATAGTGCTTGTAAACAGATGGCAAGAAACATTAGTCTTGCATCCATATTGCAGGAAAGGACTTAAGGAAAAATTAATATAAAGTCCTGTATCTATTTTTCAGTGTACATAAGTGTTATGCCTTAAACAAATATCTACAGACATAAAACATAGTTGCAGTTATGTTTTATTTTTTTGCGAAACAGGAAAGATAGCTAATAATCTTGATGGGGAAAGAAATCCCAGACTCTTACCTGTTCCTAGTGGCTCCTGTTAAAATCTGGTGAGCTCTTTAGAGCCAGTGGGCCGAATCTAAGCCCTATTTATAGTAATTAAACAGATTGTGACACCAGAAAGAAGGGGGGGGGGGTCTTAACTTCTTAAATGACCCTTAAGCATTTTGCAGCTGAATATGATGGCTTTAGACCACTAAGAGGGGTTATGACAAAGGGATCATATACAAAGTGATAAGACGTATGTTTGTGGTCAATCTGCCCCCCCCAACATGTTTGTATTAGCACAGATTTCATGTTTATTAGAACAAGGGGTAGGTCAGCTGACTATATGACATCATCATGTCTCTCTATATAAACTTCTCCTGAAGTCAGATAGCCAGTAGAGCCTGAAGAGCTGTACTGAGAGCAGATACAGCAGCATAGCACAGAAGATTGTGGAGATTGCTTTTGGTAATTCATTTTTCCACTCTGTGGCAGTATTGTTGGGGGAGAACATTGTTGGACCTCGGGAGAGCTAATCTTTCTTATTTGTTTGCATTTTTAGTTTGTTTATTTGTATATTTTATTCCAAGTTAAGAATAAATCTTTTGAAAAAACAAACAAAAGAAGAAAACAACTTTTATGCTGTGCCAAGTGTTGTAAATTCCCACAAAATAGGGTCTCCAGAACTGCACAAAGTACTCCAGACTGGGTTTCATCAACTGTCTGTACAGTAGGAAAACAACTTCCAGTCTTCTATTGGTGATGTTTCTCCCTATGCATCCCAGTATCCCCCAGCCCTCCTTACTACCTTGTCTCATTGCTTGCCTATCTTTAGGTCATCTGATATGACTACCCCCAAGACCCTTTGCATTGTTGTTGTTGTTAGTACCCCCTCCATTGTGAACTCTTCCCCTGGGTTTTTTCTCCGCGTGCATTACTTTGCACTTCTTTGCATTGAATCTAAGCTGCCATATGTTTGACCATTCCTCCAGCCTTTCCAAGTCCCTTTTCAGCCTTTCCACCCCCATACTGTTTGACAGAACCTGATCCAACTCTGACTATGTCTCCTTTTTCTCCATAGCCTTTACGCCATCAGACCCTTCTGAGCTGTTCTCTGTTTGAGGCAAGGGCTCCAAAAATAAGTTTATTTGGTTTTAACTATTTTGGGGAGCTTTTCATTTATTTTTTAAGCATCTGTATTTTGTCATCTATTTTCATGCAGTTGTCATTTCATGCACTTGTCTCAGGCCATTTCTGTTAGATTTATTCTGTGCCATCACAAATACAGTAGACACAGACACAATTAGGTGCAGCACCGAGGAAACGCCAAGTCACTCTAGTGTCTACCACCCACATTCAAAAGGTTTGTTTGGCTCAGAGAAACACACATGTATATCAGAATGTCTTGCTCTCTATACACGAGTAGTAAATGCTTTTAAGCCATTTGTGTCATTATTCTGCAACTTCAGTTTACATTTCACTATCCTGGTTTGCTCTTTAGTTAAGCACAATATCCCACCATAGCCATAACAAAAAATAAGTATTTTATCTTTTATTTTAATTTTTTATTTTTATGGAAATCTAGGATTACAAATACCTTTGAGGAGGAACTGCTAATTTACAAATGTTCCACGTCGAAGGAATGGGGAGTATATATACATACAAAGGTTGACATAATAATACATAGTTACACAATAAAAAGAAGCAAGAGACTGAGGCTTAGGAAATTCCAGTAATTCAAAATCTGCCAAATGTTAGGTAGCATGACATACCAGCCAAGGGCAATCTTAGAAATAAGCACTGCAGGTGAGAAGGGGGGTACTGCAGGCAGGAAGGCCATTGTCAGAGGGTAGAGGGTGAGGGTAAGAGCTCTAAAGGGGAGGGAGGGGAGTGATAAAAGTCAGGAAATGCCCAGGGGGCAGGAAATGGAGAGGGGGCAAGGGGGTGGGCAGGTGAGGCAGGTAGAAGGTGGGAGCGGGGAGAGGTAGATGTCAATACTGAAGTGGAGGGCAGTGAGTGGTGGGCCCTGATTAGTTGAGGCAGTCACAACAACTAGTTGAAATGAGATGAAGTCGGACTTGTCTCTTAAAAGGGCCAAGAGCAGCAGCAATAAGAATTTCTTTGTTGAGAGTATTGCACCACTGTGGTGCTCTGTGAGCAAATACCCTCTGGCCCATGGTAGTCCGGCATCTGGGAACAAGGAAGTCTAGTTGTTGTGAACTTCTAGTTCACTGGGTGCTGTGGTGGTCAATGAGGAGCTTTTCAATGCCCGGGAGCATGACCCCAAGGAGGACTTTTTTGACTATGAGGCAGGTTTGATACTGTACCTGGCTGATGAGAGGAAGCCATACTGCCTGAGTGTACAGGTCACAAGTGTGTGTAAGTTGGACAGACCCAGTTAGCAGCCTGCATGCATTGTTGTGTGCAACTGTAATTCTGCAGAGGGCAGAGTCATAAATTGCTAGCCCGTAATCGATGATGGAGGTGACAGAGCTGTTGATAGCCAACCAGAGAGTGTCAGGAGTCATGCAGTGTTTGTGCCTGTAGAGCAGGCCTATGCAGATGTTGGTGGCTTTGGCAACAGAATCTATGTGCCAATGGTTGGAGAGTGAGCTGTCCAATGTGACACCTAGGAATTTAAAATCAGGAACGTACACTGTAGGTGTATTTTTACAAAAATAAAATAAAACATCAGCAAGATTTACTAGAGAGCAGTGGAGTGCTGCTTACAGACCTCCCTCCTCTAAGCTGGAAGTCAATATCTCTCTCAGAGGTTGTACAAGAAAGATTTAACAACTAAGGAAAGGAAAAACAAGAAACAGAAATGAGATCTAATGCCACCAAAGATGGTAGATATACTAAATGCACAGGATATTGTATCATAGAATAAGGAGAATAAGGAAGATAATTGAAAAATCGAACAGTGTCACTTTAGGAATACTTCAACCCCAGCTGGGCATGAGGTACCTTAACTGAATACAGCTCCAGACTTATCTATTTTTAATGATCATAACCATAATAATAATAATAATAATAATGGGATAAGGGGGCATAAGGAGTACCATCCTCAAATACATTTCAAGGGGCATTTTAGATTAGATGTATGCTGATCAGAAGGCTAGAATAATGCAAAAATACATTTGGAAGAAGATTTGATTTTTATAAACTCAGGTGATAATAGATCAAAAGAAATATCACCAAAAGCAAAAGGCAGGCTCCCACATTATATGTCAGAATTGATAATCTCACTGTGGTTAAAAGAATAGATTTGGATAAAATGATTGTTAGCCTCTTCCTTAGGACATTTTAAGAACACAATTGAAGGCCTGAAATCTATTAATGTTGCCATAAATAGGGGACTAATGACAGATTTAAAGAAGGGTTTGGTTATATCCTCTTCTGAAGTAAGGGATTTCAGAAAGTATAGAAAATAGCATTGGTGGTATGAAAAAGGTTGTATGATTAAACATTTTATGTGCGCATACTCAGTAAGTGATAAAATAATGGTACAACAAGTGTATATTAATGTTAGAACAACTGCATACCATAATCAATGAGAATTAAGCTATGAGATCTCAATACGCTTACATCAGAGAATATTTAATTTGAATAAATGAAAAACTACCAGTACAAGGAAGTTTAAATAACAGCTCCATGGACAGTAAAGGGAATGGCAAATGAAACTGGAGAGAAGTCTCCCTTAGAGGAGAAGAGAGCTTATATTATTCATAATTTAGATTTTCAGTAGTTATTATGCAAGAATAAGCAGTTATAGGGAATAAATAAAAAAAGACTAAGAAGAAAAAATGAAAAACAGAAAAAGAAAATGACGGGGAGAAAGAAACTCAAACAGAATGAGCTGTTCAATTAAGAAATGTAACAATTACAGATAATCAGTTAGAAGAAGTACTGTATGATTGCGAGTCTAAAATTAAGGAGTTTGAAAAGCTTCAGTGCCACCAGTAGTGGGAGCAGAAGGAACAAGTGAAGAGTAAATTATCAGGGTTAGAAACATTAATCATAATTGAAGGTATATACCAGAAATATTATGAATCATTTCAGTGTCTGAAAAAGAATGATTATACATCTGTCAAGAAAGAATTAAAATGATAAATTCCAAAATAATTCCAATTAAGCATATTTTACAGCAAAGTACTGAAGATTTCATTTCTGAAACTTCATTGGCTAAAAGCAGTACCCATGCCTCTTTAATTTAAGCAGCAGCACTGTAAAAGATTCCCAGCATCTTCCAGTTTAATTTTGTGGTACAATTATTAATTGAAACCAAATCTGAATATTTCATAAATGATTTCATTTAGTTGCTTAGTTTGCATAGAAATTGCATCGTAGACTTGGCAAGGGTTAGAATCAAACAAATAAAAATGACTTAAAGTGTATAGTGGAATGCTGTTATGCATGGAACTCCATGCCTGGAATATGTTTGTTCTGCTGCAGTAGTGACATCATTATGCTATTATGCTGTTATGCTGAGTGATGTCACTACTGCAGGAAAACAACTTGGAATGCTGCCACATAGTTGCTTTCCTCTATCCAATTCTTTGGTAGAACAGCATTGTAGAACCTCTAGAGACTTCACAAGTCAGTTTCATTGTGAAAGAGAAAAAAACAAACACAATGCACACATTTTACGTAATATCATACACTATAAAATCAGATGAGCAATCTTGAGTAGCCTCAACCAGTGTGTTCTAGCGCCCTTAAGTTCTGATTCCCATGACCCCGAGCTTTGCTCTTGAGGTTAGAGAGGAACAGAACCCCTCTGTGGCAGAACACACTGGTTGTGCATAGTTGCCCATCAAGTATTCTCTATGTGGTGCAATGCACAGGCCAGCTGTTGCTGAAATTAGTTTTTATTTTGGAAAACAAAACATTTTTTAATGTATTGCTGCTTTAGTAGACATGTACAGCATAATCACTTGGACTACAATCCTTGATAGCTAGTTCATCATAGAATGCTAATTTAGATTCTGAATTGAGTTTTCACTCACCGCTATTGTTGTCACTACGTACTGAAGTCCCATAGCAGACAAGCAGATTTTGGCATATGAAGATTGCTGTTACATTTGCAAAGTAAATATATACATATGTTATCATAATATTAATTGCTAGCCTGTAAAATACACTAATATGGTCACCACTATCCATTTATTTCCATGATAAAAGAGTAATAAAAAATGCCATGGCAATCTCCTTTGAAATACCCACAATCTCTTTTATTTGTTTCTTGCTCAAGCAGTGATGCCATGGTAACATGTATTTTGTCTTAGAGCTATTAGCTGCTGCCATAACAACCACTATTGCTGTTACATAAACAGCACACCATGCCGGCTCTTATGGCTGCAGATATCATAATAGTAGCACAGGCTCTCATTGCAACATCATAGAAGATATCCCTGAACATCCATGGCAAAATCAGGAAAGATGCCTTGGAACACAAGCTACTGTACAAACAAAAATCTGCAGATCAATTCTACAAAACTGTGCTCCTTCACTGCTCAAAAACTGTCTCTCCAGATAATCACATTCATCTGGGATTCTTGAACATTCACTCATTTTCAGCGGTCACGATGGCAATCAATTCAGAGCCTCCATTTCCACACTAAGTATGCAACCAGTATTCAGATAGTAGATGGTGGATGGAATATTTTACTTCAAAATCAAGATAATGTTAGTAATTAAAAAGGCAATCTGAAAATCAAAATAAAAAAGTATGGACATTGCTATTAAAGCAATAACGTTCCCCCAGAAGTTACATTAGCTATCAGATAATTGTCCTGTATGGATATGTGGCACTCAACTTGGGTGGTGATTAGTAGATGGTTAATGTAACCCTTAGTCATACCTTATAGCTTAATATAGGCAAGGATGATCCTTACAGAGGAAAATGTTTTGATTATTTTAAAAAATCTGAAATGTATCACTGCTTCATTATAACAATATCAGAGATTAAAAATATTCAACACTACTCTTGACTAACCAAAACAAGTAAAGCTGGCATTTCTAAATATCAGTTTTGATTATGGGGAGTGAAATAATCATTTAATAAAATGGAGATTTTCAAAAAGATGATGAAACATAAAACAAATTGGAAATACTGTAGAAATATGGCTCTTAGCCATTGGTTTGAAGATACAAAACAAGGAAACAAAACCTATTGGAAAACATATCTGGGATACATTTGTGGAAATGGGGATTATTGTGGCAAAATGGTACAACAACAAAAGGATAAACAAGAAGACATTTAGGAAAGGAGAGGCATTTGGTGCAAGAAATCTTGACTAAGGTGGATATATTAGATTGATTTATATAAACATGGTCAACTTAAAAACATTATCTGAAGTAGTCTAGACAGAGCAAGATGAGGTTTTCCTTAAGGTCCTTCCTTCCTCAAGGGAGAATACTGTATATCGAAATCTAGCTATCCTGGCATGTATGACATGTTGGAGCTCAGACACCCAATACAAATGGGAAATGACTAAGGAGAAAGCAAAACCATTGAATTTAAATGAGGAAAACATCCTTTCCTGCAATGTAGTAGGCTTAATCAATAACTCAAATACCCTGTCATTCTCATCTGAACCTGCTTGTACCATTGCTTCCTCTTATTCCCCAGTGGGGGTCATACCTAGAGATGTTGCAAAGTTTAAATCCACCTGTGAATTTAAGGCAGAGTGCATAACTTTGCTTTTATGGATACATTTGCAAATTTTTACTCTTAAATTCAAAAATTGCTTTTCTAACTTAGCATTGCAACTTTACCTTGGGGTACCAAAGGTAAGGCTTTGTGAAAATGAGGCTTCTGGTAAACAACTTGTCCCAAGTTCACGTGGAAGAGATTCTGCAGGTCACATGGTTTAGCTTTACACACTGACTGTGACTTATTTTCAATTTTGCACTACTAGTGAAACAGAGAGTGGAGAAGACTGTCTGTTAGAGAACTCCTTAACTACTTTAAGGAAAACTGTCAAAATCCTTGGCCTCCCACCCCTGAAAGGCTTACCCTCTGATTTAGCTTTTTATTCAGAAAAACAAGTTTTTCTCATGCAGCAACTTACTCTATTTTTATTTCGAAAAGTCTGCAAACTGGGAATATGGCATATGCTGAGGTACTCCATTTACTGTAAAGGTGCAGTGCCACTCTGGCTTAATTCAATACAAAATGTAATGAAGCAAGCAGTGCAGCACTGCACCTTTACAGTAAATGGGGCCCTCAGCATCCACTATATTCCTGGTTTGTGGACTTTCAGAATGAAAATAAAGTAAGTTGCTGCATGAGAAAATGCACTTTTCTAAATAAAAGCTAAACTGGGGTGATGTGTTTGGGGGTGGGGAGCCAAGGATTTAGACAGTTTTCCTTTAAAAAATATACTTTTCAATAAAAAAGATACTTTTTAGTGATTTCTTTACTTTTCTTCTCTCTTGTTTTATTACTTTAGTTAGGAAACACTCTTGTTATAGGTAATATTTATTTTTTATATTTTTTGACTTATTTGATCATTTTAGTTTCCTCTTTTTCTGGGATATTTTCAGTCTTTGTCTCTCTAGATATCTGTAGCAGATACAGCAATGAACTGTGAATAAGCTCAGTAGATCCAGAAACCTGGGATTGAGTCCCACAGCCTCCACTTGCCTACTGTATAACTCTAAGCTAGTCACTTGTTCTCTCCAGTGCTCCTAGGGGTCAAATCTGAAAACAGGCATAATGGTCCTTACCTGGTTACCAAAGAACTACAACAAAAAAACTCTCTCTCTCTCTCTTTTTATTTACTTTTTGTGATGGAGAAGTGAGGATAGGCTCACATCTGTCGCCGTTCCATACAGTTGCATCTGACAGGCATTTTTGGGGATCCAGCCCCTCTATAGCGCCACAACATCCCATCCATTTTGACACTGTCCCAATGCAGCAGTAGCAGAAAGGATAGCAACAGCAGCCCCCCCCCATCCTCCAATAAGTAAGTAGAAACATGTTTTATTTTTAAACAGGAATACAAGTAATTTGGACTTTACAGTCCAGTTTGCAAGACAAAGTTACATAACAAGGTATAAAAAGTTTAAGATATTCAGATCAGTACAAATATTTTTACTCACAAAACAGACCCAAGTAGCAAATACAGCAAGTCATATAATGTTAAATGTAACAGTTACATGTGAATAACAATGTATTCCTAATAGCCTGAGAAAATACTGGGAATTCTGTAATTTCCCGAACAGTAGGAGGGAGTGAGTTCCAAACTGTAGCAGCCCTAGTAGTTGGGGTCCTGCATCCAAATCTGTTCCTTTGTTTACCAAGTTGTATCTTATTTAAGTGGACTGATCTAATCAATACCCTCCTATTTGTCCCCCTTTTCAGAAAAATATGTTATGAAATTGAATGTTCAGGGAAAGAGAATCTCAATTTATGTATTAATAGCAATGACGTTCTCACATAACCTATTTCTAGTGGTTGCCAGTCCAGCCTACTGAATAATAAGCAATGATGAGTATAGAAACTACATTTCAATATGTATCTGGCTATTCTACAATGTGTATTGTCTAGAAGTTCAAAAAAAGATTTATTAGCTATTCTATAGACTAATTGTCCATAGTTTAGGGTTGGTAAAATAAGTTGTTCCGCAATCCTCTATCAGTCTATTTCAAGCACCCTCTTGTTCTTTTTAGCACCCCTAGTTTTTTATTTACTTTCCCTATAGTACTAGTTATATGCTTTGTAAAAGACAATTCTATATCAAAAATCACCCCTAAATAACTATAGCTATCCACCATTTCCAAAATGGTGGAATTCTGAGTTTGAATCGAATGTTTTTCACCCCTTTCACCTCTTTTAGGAGAAAAATTCATCAGTCTGTTTTTTTTTTGTATTCATAAGCAACCCTGACCTGGTGAATCACCCCTCAATGTTTGCAAAGTCAGACTGCAGATTAGACTGTAGTTCATTAATATTTTGACCTGAGGCAACTATAGCGGTGCCATCAGTGTACAGCCTTATGGCTGACTGTATGCATTGCCACATTGGATAATTCATTGTTAAAAATAAGAAGCAGTAGGGGGCCAAGTATGGACCCCTGAGGAACTCCCCTGGACACCTCATGTGTCTTTGAAGTTACACCATGAATATCAACTCTTTGGGAGTGACTTCCAAAGTAGGATTTCAGCCAATCTAAGGGGCCTTCTGTAAATCCCATATTCTGCAGTCTTAGGGCCAAGAGGGGCTGGCCCACCAGGTCAAAGGCCTTAGAAGGGTCTATGAAAACCACGGCTGTCTCCATGGGGGAGTTCAGCAATTCATTTAATAAGTTGTTGAACTCCATCAGAGCAGTGGAAATAGAATACCCCTTCTGAAAACCAGAGTGATGGGGGTTAAGAAGATTATATTTATTTAAATATTCAGACATTTGGGCATGAACCAATTTCTCCAGACATTTCAATAATATTGAAAGTAATGCTATGGGTCTGTAATTATTAACCTTAGTTGGGTCTCCTCCCTTAAAGATGGGTCTGATCTTGCTCACTTTCCAAACTGAAAGGAAGTGCCCAACTGCAGGCTCAAATTAAATACATAGGTCACCGTAGGGGTGATATAGGTGGCTGCTAATTTTAAAAATCTACCTTCTAGGCCATCTATTTCAATGGCTTTATAGATGTTTATTTTATGTAATATCTTATTCACTTTCAATATGGTTAAACATTTAAACCTAAAGGGTGGATGTTTTGCGAGAACAGTCTCATGGACAACAGGGCCATCCTTATTTCTAGAAATAATAGAGGTGTCATATTGGGGCAAGTCTATAAAGAAATCATTCAGCAGATTGGAGATTTCCCCTGGATTATCTTTTAAGGTAGTGCCCTTTCTTAATTGCAGGTTTGGCTGAGAGGACTTCCCCCTGGATTGGTTAATTGATTTATTGTGCTGCAAAACCTTTTGGAATCCATATTACTATCTATTTTGTTTTTATAATACCTAATGTTAGCTGTTTTTATCAATTTTTTACATTCATTCCTCTTGATTTTAAATAAAACCCAGTCAGCCTCTGTTTATGTTTTTATTGCTTTCCTCCAGATTCTGTTTTTGATCTGGATTTGCTTTAACAGTTTTTTCATTTATCTAGGGTACTCTTGACTGCTTATTTTTTTGTTTGGCCATTGGGGCATGTTGATCACAAATTGTACCAAAGGTATTTGCAAAATAGTCAACCGTCATATCTATATCCGGGATTAGTCGACACCGGTCCCAGTTTTCCTTGGAAATACTGTTTAAGAATTCCATTTCAGAAAACTTACATAAATCTCTAGTCCAATATTGGCTTCATAAAAAATTTCCAAAAGGAAACTGGGGTCATAGCAGAGTAATCCATACGGAGTTACGATCTCCTAAATAAGGTGGTAAAGTCCCTGAGGCTTCTACCTGGATTTCAGTAGACACAAAAATTAGATCAAGAACTGACCCGAAAGAAGAATTACCAATATACTGTGTTGAAGTTTTTTTGTATTGTTTTAGTCCTAATGGCGTTACTATTTCTTTCAAAAGTCTGCCCCGTGAGTTTCACAAATTACAATTTAAATCTCCCATTAAGATCATTTCTTTACTACCCACACTATCAATTATTCTATTTATAACTCCTTCTATATCCTTTAAATTGGTCTTTGGGGGGGAATAGACAATAGCTACAACCAAATTCAGATGTCCCATAATGATGGCCAAGTATACGTCTATCACTACCATGCAATAAAATCTGTGAATGACCAAGATTACTTTTCATGTATATCATTACATCTCCACCGCTTGTGTTCCTATGTGACCTATATAACTGATATCTAGGTATACTAAGTTTGTTATCACTATGTTTCTTTGCTAGCCAAGTCTCGCTTAATGCTAGTATACAAAGGTCATTGTCGTGGGTCATAGATGGCAATATATCAGTCTTTGTAACTGTACTACAGGCATTATCGTATAGGATCTTAATATTATTTAAATTCTTAGGGTCTGGATTTAGTTCAAAGTCCCCCCCCACACCAACATTAACATCATACAGCATACCACTTGAAAATTAATTATTTGCTTCTGAAAAGCAAAAGGGGAAATTGCCCAAGACTGCTCCTTAAATTGGCTTTTCTTTAGTTTGATGAAAAAACATTTCTCCTGTTTTTAAGAACATAGGGCCTCTTCTCAGAGACAGACAAAGATAGCCATTTTACCTCATGTTCATCATTCCTGATATCACTAGAAGCTAAAACTATCAGAAATAGGCAGCATCCGCACCAGGAGGAGAGTGAAACCATGTAGCAGGCCCCAGACCAGCAGCAGAAACAGGAGGAAAGTACTGAGAATATGGAGGAACAGCAGCCCCCAGTTCACCCTAAGGTTAAGCAACCTGAACCTCCTATGCCTCCCCCCATTATGGTACCACCACCATCACCAGATCCCCTACAGCAGAAGAGCCCTGCTCATCATCATTGGGCTCCTCTCTTCATCCATTGCCACCAGCTCACCAGAGCCACCAGTACCAGAGATCTTCCCTGTTCTGGAAATTTTTACAAACTGATCCTAACAACAACAGCATTGTCACTTACAGCCTCAGTAAGGCCAGGGTTAGCCAGCGTGAGAAGGCACCAAGTTGGGTACTGGTGGGCAGTGAACCTACATGAAAATTTGTCACCATAATCAATGGGAGTCATGGCAGAGGGAATTGCTGGTGATGAAGGTGGCAGTCCCTCTTCTGAGATGGCAGAGATGCCACACACTGGGTGTTGTCAACATTCACAGCACATGAAGGGGCAGCAGGAAAACCTTGCTGATGCATTTGCACCAGCCATGGTTCTAGCAGAAGAACCAGCAGCACCCACACTGCTACCAGACAGGAGAAGAGCAAAGGAGCTTGCCAGACTAAGGGAGGAAATGGGGAACCTGCAGTGCAGGGTCAACTCAATGGAGGAAGTGAGACAATGAATCCTCACAAATTAGGAAAGGTTCCTGGAAGCCATGGTTGAATGCTACCAGGGCAGTGCTGGTGCTCATGGCAGTGGGAGGCATGAGTTTGAGAAATACCACAGCATTTTTTTTTAAATAACCTTAACTCCTTCCTATCCTATCAGGAAGTGGTGGATATGAATACAGTGCAGGGCTTCAAACAGGCATGGGATAGGCATCAGGGAGCAATACATATAAACATAGAAACATAGAAGTTGATGGCAGATAAGGCCTGCAAGGCCCATCCAGTCTGCCCATTTCTTTTTCTACCTTATAAATGTGTCATCGGCTTTTGCTCTGTCAGTGGCCTATCTATTCATACTCATCTGTATTGCTCCCTTATGCCTATCCCATGCCTGTTTGAAGCCCTGCACTGTATTCATAGCCACCACTTCCTGAGGTAGGCCGTTCCATGCATCCACCACCCTTTCTGTGAAAAATAATTTCCTCACATTCCCCCTTAATTGGCCTCCCTCTAATCTCATGCTGTGTCCTCTTGTCCTGCTATTTTTCTTATATTTAAACATGTTAGACTCTTTCACCTTGTTAATGCCCTTAAGGTGTTTGAATGTCTCAATCATATCACCTCTCTCCCTCCTTTGCTCAAGGGTATACATTTATTGAGCTCCATTAATCTGTCCTCATATGTCTTCTGATGCAGTCCCTGCATCATTTTGGTTGCCCTTCTCTGGACTGCCTCAATTTGGTTAATGTCCTTGTGAAGGTGTGGCCTCAGTACTGCATGCAGTACTCCAGATGGGGCTTAACCAGTGTTCTGTAAAGAGGGGTTATTATCTCCCCTACGACTTGTGATACCCTACTAATACACCCTAACATCCACCTATCTACTATTGCTTTAGAGGTCTGCTTGATGATTTCAGGTCATCTGTGATGATGATGCCCAAGTCTCTTTCTTCCTTTGTGACTGCCAGCAACTCCTCCCAGCCTATAGGTGGCTTCAGGGTTTCTCTTCCCTATGTGCATGATCTTGCACTTCTTTGCATTAAATCCCAGTTGCCACTCTTCTGACCATTTTGCTAGTTTATCCAGAGCTCTTCTTATTATGCCCACCCCATCTGGATCATCTACTCTGTTGCAGATCTTGGTGTCATCTGTAAACAGACAAGCCTTACCCTCTAGTCCATCTGCAAGGTCACTAATGAAGATATTGAAGAGAACTGGCCCCAGGACTGATCCCTGAGGTACCCCACTTGTGACTTGCATCTCTTCTGACTGTATACCATTTACCACCACTCTCTATTTTCTGCCCGTCAACCAGTTTGCCAAACAGTTGACCAACTTCTGACCCACCCGAGCCTACCCAGCTTATTTATCAATCTTCTATGTGGAACAGTGTCAAAAGCTTTGCTGAAGTCAAGGTAGGCGACATCAACTGCTCCCCCTTGGTCCATCACTCTGGTTACCCAGTCAAAGAAATCTATGAGGTTAGTTTGACAGGACCTTCCTTTTGTAAACCCATGCTGTCTTGGATCCTGTGCCCCTATGGATTCCAGGTGTCGCACTATCCTTTCCTTAAGGAGTGCCTCCATAATCTTGCCCACTACTGAGGTAAGACTGACTGGTCTGTAGTTCCATGCCTCCTCCCTGCTACCACTCTTGTGGAGCGGAATTACATAAGCCCTTCTCCAGTCTTCTGGGACCTCTCCTGTGCTTAGAGACTCAATAAACAGTTCTGCTAATGGCTCTGCTAGTTCCACCCTTAGCTCCTTAAGTACCCTGGGATGTATGCCATCAGGTTCCATTGCCTTATCCACCCTGAGCTTAGCGAGCTCTTGTAGGACCATTTCTTTTGTGAAGGGAGTAGTGCTCACCTCTCTCCCTCCCCACTGTGTCCATGGTGCTGGGCCATGGGCCCTGCCCTACCTTCTCTTCAGTAAATACTGAGCAAAAGTATCTATTTAGGATAGATGCTTTTACAGGGTCATCCTCCTCTTCACATGCCCCCTTTTCTCCATTGAGTTTAGCAATACCCCCTCTGGACTTTCTCCTTTCACTAATGTATCTATAGAAAGTCTTGTCACCTTCTTTTATTGTTCGTGCTAGTGTTTCCTCAGTTTGGGACCTTTCCTGACTTACTGCCTTCCCTGCTTCCCTTAGGGCAGTTTGGTATGCCTCCCTATCTTCATCCCGCTGTGTTCCCTTTTATTACCAGAAGGCCAGCCTTTTGGCTCTGACCTTTTCTGCTACTGTGTTTGAAAACCAAAGTGGTTTCCTTCTTCTTTTGCACTTCCTTTTCTGTCTAACACAATGGGATGTTGCTTCAAGTATTGCATCCTTAATGCTTGCCCACTTTGCCTGTACCCCCTCACCTGTGTTTCTTTTTGCCAGGGCTAGCTTAACTCTGTTGGCAATCTTATCAAAGTCAGTTCCTCTGAAGTCCCATATTTTTGCCTTGAAATGGGATGATTTAGATGTAGTGGCCAAATTGAACCATATCATGTGATGGTCACTGGCCCCCAGGTGACCTTCCACCTGGAGATCTGTGATCCCTTCCCTGTTAGTCAGTACTAGATCTAGGATAGCCCTGTCTCTTGTGAGTTGTTGTACCAGTTGTTTGAGGCCCTTCCCTTGCAGGGAATCCACCATGTGTCTAGTTCTGGCAGATGCTCCTGCTGGTATTGACCAATCTGTATCTGGCATGTTGATGTCTACCATTATCAGAACCTCCCCTTTAGCTATCATGTTTTGTATATCTTCTAACAGTAATGTGTCCATGTCCTCCCCCTGGTCCGGGGGCCTGTAGACAACCCCGATTCTTATGGCTGTCCCATTTCCTGTTTCCAGGGTGACCCACAGTTCTTCTGGCTCCTTATGTGTATTCTGAATTTCTGTAGCTTTGATATTTTCATTGACATACAGGGCCACTCCACCCCCGCTTTTTGCACCTCGGTCTCTTCTGAACAGTACATAGCTAGGTACTGAAGTCTCCCAAGTGTGGTTACTGGTAAACCACATCTCATTAATTGCTACTATGTCCAGTTTAGCCTCTGACATTATTGCCTGAAGATGAGTATGAATAGATAGACCATTGACAGAGCAAAGGCCAATGGCACATTCATAAGGTAGAAAAAAATGGGCAGACTAGATGGACCTTGCGGTCCTTATCTGCCATCAACTTCTATGTTTCTATGTTTCTATCCTGTTACTAGTCATTCTTTCAGACTTTCTTATTTGTTTCTTAAAATAAAAAGATAAAACATATATAAGATGGCTAAAATACAAAAAAAAGCTGAATCTGTCTTCAGTGGTTCACTTCATTGTTTCTTGCCTGTACTGTACTCTTTCACTACTATCTTTAAAAAAAAAACTCCCCAAAAATTTCTATTTCCTTCATATATATTCTTTAATGACACTATCATATGTTGTACTTTTTCTTTCTCTCTATTTCTGTCTTTTTCTTTGCTTTATCTCAACTACCTGAATGAATATGTGAGGCCACAAAAGGTCACTAGTAGTGCCACATGGTAATGCACTGTGTGTCACTGTCCCCAGCACTGTCCTTGCAATGCACTTTGTGTTAATTGTGCAATAATCACAATTAACATTAATTCTGGTCCCCGAGAATGTGTTAATTGTGCATTAATCACAGTTAACATTAATTCTGTTCTTTCAGAATTTCTTGCAAGTGCCCAAATAAATAGGACAAGCTACCGCATGCTGCCACATGGTACTGCGTTGTATGTTACTGCCCCCAACACTGTTCATGTAGGTCATTTTGTGCTAATTGTGAATTAATCACACTTAGCATTAATTCTGTTCTCCCAAAATTAGTTTTAGAGGTGCCCAAATAAATAGGACAAGCTGCCATAAGCCACAAAGTGCTGCACTGTGTGTCACTGTGCCCAACACTGTTCTTGTAACACACTTTGTGTTACTTATGCATCAGTCACATTTAACATTAATTATGTTCTACCAGAATTTTTTGCAATTGGACAACTAAATAGGACAGGCTGCCACATGCTTGCACATAGTATTGCACTTTGTGTAACTGCCCCAACACTGTTTATGTAACACACTTTGAGTAAATTGTGTACTAACCACAATTAATCGATTATGTTCTCCCAGAATTTTTTAGAAGGTAACCATGCTTGCTACCTGTCTGAAGCCCCTCCCCAACTCCACAAATTCATCCAGCACTGCACTGATTCCATGCCTAGCTAGGTCATTTGTCCCAAGGTGGACAATGATATCTAGTTCCCTCTCCAGTGATGCTGCTTCTGCAATCATGAGGATTCACTTCTTGTCCCTCCAAGCCATGGCACCAGGCAGGCACCTCACTTCCCTCTCCTCTCCCTTCCCCAGTTCTACCCCCCTAACAATTGAGTTCCCTATCAGAAGCTGTTTCCTTCCCCTGTGGTGTCCCTTGCCACCCTTTTGTGGGTCTCCCTTGTGGACGTCCTCAGCATTCTTCTTGGTCTCCACTGAGGGTGCCATCATAGAGGAACCTTTTTCTGCCAGACTGGTGTATGATTTGTTTAGAGGTACAGCTAGGGGTCTTCACCTCTGTACCACCACCCACACCCTCCTAGAACCCACTGTGGTCCAACTGCTCTTCATACTTGGCAACCTCTGAGGCAGTGGTGCTCTTTGGGTGGGGGAGGCTTCCTTAGTCCTTGCCAGTTCAACCTGAAGGTGGGCAATCTCCTGCCTCAGAGTTGGCAGTTGCCTGCAAATAGGACAGCCATACAGTTTCCAGAATGTCTCCTGGAAAACTGCTGCCACACAGCCAGTGCATTGCACCACTCCTCACATGTCCCTCTCCCTTATAATATACAATATGTAATATATATAATTAATTTATTTATTTTTTGGTGATGTGTACTTACTCTTTATGCAATGTGATGGGTTGCTAAGAATATGACAGTTCTGTCCCAAGACCTGTTGAGGAAGTGATGTCAGAACTTTGGCTATAAAGGAAATGCCATGCCTGGGGGTGGGTGTGGGAAGGTGGGTAGTCCACAACCACAGGTGACTGTTAGAAACAATTAAATACACCACTGCTCCACCACCCTGATGAGTACTGCCCTTTATAGTAATTCAACTAACCTCCAGTAACTTATTTAAAAATAGTTTAACTATCACAAAATCCTACGCACCAGTAAATTATTTAAAAATAGTTTCTGTCCCAAAATCCTAGTAGTCAATCCAGCTACCCACAAGGGACAACCAAAATGCAGTATTCAAACCCTTGTGAAGTTACTTCCAAGATAAGCAGAATTTGCAAGCTCCTTATTCACTCCTCAGCCACCTGTAATTTATTTAAAAATAGCTTAACTGTCAGAAAATCCTAGTAGACAATCTAGCTACCTCCAAGGGTCTACCCAAATGCAGTAGTTAAATCCTTCTGAAGTTACTCACAAGATAAACAGAGTTTGCAAGCCCCTTCTTGGTTAAACACTAAATAAATATGTAAACAAAAAGCAATTACCAAGGGTACTTAGTTTCACCTCCCACAGAATTGAGCAAAAGTGCACGTTGTTGCAGATATCAAGTCAATTGTTCAAGTCAATGGTTGTGCCACTGCTTAAGATACTGCATATGAGCCATATAAAGAAAATAATGTCATGAAATAGTATATTTTTAGTATATTTTTAAGTGAATGTTTAATAAAAATGAATCTGTGACATTCAGATGTGTTTTTCCTTGTTTTTTTGTATTCCTCATCATTATAGTGTACACTTAGCCGCCCTGCATCCAAAAGTGTAATTTCAGGTTTTCTTATCCAGGCTGGTGGGGGGAGTATCAAAGGAATTAAAGGTTGGTTTCAAAGTCTAAAGAACAGGTTCAGATTGTGTTAAGAAGCATGGGGGGAGGGTTTGCAAACCCCTGTCTTGAGCAACAGTCAGGAAAGGTGATTACCAATACACTTTAACATAGGGAAATGCAGACAAACAGTAAAAGGCAATGCCTCATAAGAACATATGAATGTGTCAGCAGATAAAGGTATTACATGCTATCTAGTCTGCTTGAGTGTGCAGTTCCCACTGTGTTTACAAAGGGAACTGCCCTTCCGAATAGCCCTCTTGACCCCTTTTAAATACCTACTCCCTCCTTCTCCCCTACTCCCTGAAACTTTCCCCATGATAATCTGAGGTAGACAGATGGATTTAGACACAAATGAACTTGCTTGTAGACATCTTTATTCTTAGACTGAACACACTACCCTCCCAGTGCCCCACTGTGAATGATGGGACCTACACAGTAGGACTGCAACATTGACAGGCATGAACTACACCAGTTATGGCTACCTGAGTACTTTCTGTGGTAAGTACATATATATGGACTTCAGGGGGGCAGACTTTATGGGCATGGAAAATATTCTCAAGGATCACTTTAAGGGGATTACCTCAATGACAAGTGTGGAAAGGAGATGGGAGGTCATAAAACCGGGACTTCATGAGGCAGTCAGGATCTGCGCTAAGTTGAAACGTAAGGGAGCAAGGTCACATAAACCATGCTGGTGGTCCAGTGAGGTACAGGTAGCAGTCAGAGAAAAGAAGGCGGCCTACAAAAAATATAAAACAACAAGAGGGGATAGGGATAAAGAAATGTACCAGTTTGCATCTAGAAAAGTCACCCGTATGGTGAGGGGAGCAAAGTCCAGTAAAGAGCAGCGGCTGGCACAGGGGATACATGGAGGGGAAAAGGGGTTCTTCCGGTACATTGGGGAGGGAGAAAAACTAAGGGCCATCTCAGCAGATTGAGATCAGAAGGAGGTGGGTGGAAGAGGCGAGGACCAGGCAGAGGTATTTAGCAGTACTTTGCCTCTGTGTTCACTAGGGAGGGATGGGATATCTACAAAGCAAGGCATGAAGGGATAGAAGCATCAGTAAGTGGGATCAGGGAGCAACAGAAATGGAGCAAGAGGGAGGGAGAGGTACCCCAGGGGTGTCACATCTGGGTAAGGATAAAAAGGCCAGTAAGGTGGAGGGGACAGATGATGCTATCTCCGCCAAAAGGTTGTGGTTAGCCCTCAAGGTCCTAAAGAAAGACAAATATCCTGGGCGGATGGCATTCATCTGAGAGTACTAATAGAATTGGCGGACATACTGGCTGCACCTGGCGGAGCTTTTAGCAGGTCACTTGAGACAGGGAGGGTACCTAGGATTGAGAGGCACATGTGGTACCAATCCATAAAGGGGGTCGAGGGAAGACCAGGTAACTATAGACCCATCAGTTTGACCTCGGTGGTGGGAAAATTAATGGAGAGTATACTAAAGGAACGATTGGAAGTGTACTTGGAGGAGGTGGGAGGTCTGGATAGTCGGCAACATGGGTTTGTGCCAGGTAGATCATGTCAAACAAACCTTGTGGAGTTCTATGAATGGGTAACATCAGAACTGGACAGGGGTAAACCTGTGGATGTATTATTCTTGGACTTCAGCAAGTCGCTTGACTCTGTCCCCCACAATGGTCTGGTGGAGAAACTGATGGGGTTAGGAGTAGGCCCTTTGATGGTCAGATGGATTGAAAACTGGCTAGCTGGATGCACTCAGAGAGTAGTGGTCTGTGGGGAGCTCTCGAACCCTAGAGAGGTTGGTAGTGGGGTACCGCAGGGCTCGGTCCTGGGTTCGATCCTGTTTAATGCATACATATCGGACATCAGGGGGTATAGGGTGAAATGAGTCTCTTCGGATGACTCCAAGATGGGAGCAGTAGTTGAGGGAGAAGAGGGGAGGTTGGCCCTGCAAGGTGACCTGGACACCCTGGAAAGCTGGGCTCACACATGGAAATTAAATTACAATATCACCAAGTGCAAGGTGTTGCATCTTGGTCGGGGAAACCCTAAACACAGGTACACCCTGGGAGGGGAGGCGCTGGAGGCCTCAATAGGGGAAAAAGACCTAGGGGTCATGGTGGACGCATGTATGAATAACTCTGAGCAGTGCAGGAGAGCAGCTAGCAAGGCAAACAGGATGTTGGGATGCATCGTAAGGGGGATCACCTCTAGGAGCAAGGAAGTGATTCTGCCGCTGTACAATGGACTGGTTAGACCACACCTTGAGTACTGTGTACAGTACTGGAGACCACACTTGAAGAGGGACATACAGCTCCTGGAGAGGGTACAGAGGAGGGCAACTAAGATGATACGAGGGCTAGGGGATTTGACGAATGAGGACAGACTTGAGGAGCTCTGCCTGTTTTCATTGGAGGAGAGGAGAGACAGGGGGGACATGATTGAGGCTCTGGCAATCTCAAGGGAATAAATAGGGTAAACATGGAGGGATCTTTAGACTAAAGCAGGAGGTATCACCAGAGGGCATGGTTTGAAGTTGGAAGGTGGAAGGGTGAGGGGGGAAAAGAGGAGGAGGTTTTTCACTGAGAGGGTGGTGGACCCTTGGAATGCACTGCCTGGTGAGCTGGTTCAGAGATCCACAGTGGAGGGCTTCAAGAGAGGGTGGGACAGACACAGAAAGTGGATGTATCAGATGATGGCCTGTCCTAGGGGGGTGGGGATGGAGGATAGGGGTTTCTGGAGCACAAGGGATGGGAGGGTCTCGGTACCCAACTAAGGATCTAAGGTTCGAGCAGACTCGATAGACCGTAAGGCCTAATCTGCTGGCAAATAGTATGTTAGTATATACAGTATATATATATACATATATATATATATATATATATATATATATACACATATATGTATAGATATATATATATATATACTACACTTCTCCCTTTAGACAAAACGTAGTCTAAAAATACCTAACATTAACATGTTCTAACTTACTGGCTGAAGTAGACTGTTTGGTACCCAGGAACAAGTTTGAGGGATTAGTCTGTCCTGCAGGTAGAGCTTTTTACTAACTAAGCAACATAACAGATAACAAATCCAGTTACACAGAGATACAGGTTCAGTTCACAATTTAAAGGTCAAGCCTCTGTGGTGCTCTTCACTGCCGCATGGGGTATCTCTGGGCTGGAGTAACTGCTGCCAATGACACATGAAGTGCTGCATTATTTGGCACAGTTCCTACTGGAATTTCACAAGCAGGAGCAAAGCCCTCAGCGTCACTGTCCTCTTTTGGAGTTACAGCTTCTGCTGAAATCCAAGACCCTTGAGAGAACTGGATCCTGTCTTGTTTCCTCTGCTACATCCCATGAAGCAACAAGTAGCTCCTTGATGTGAGAAAGTAGGAACACTGCCCTATCGTCTCCTTTCTCTGTGCATCCTTGCATGGCAGTCTTGACGGTGCATCTGCAGTTACATGATCCTGAAAACATCTGTATTCAATGTCATAGTCATAGTCCAACAAAATCAAGGCCCATCGCTGCATCCTTAGAGCTGCGAGCATTGGTATTGCTGACTTTGGCCCCAGAATAGCCAGTAGAGGGTTGTGATCTGTTAGCAAACTGAATTTTGTTCTTCATTTATTTATGAAACATCTTGACCCTGAAGATTATGCTCAAGGCTTTCTTCTCAATATGAGCATAATTTCTTTCATTTGGAGACAAGCTTCTTGAAGTAAAAGTGATTGAGTGTCCCCCCCCAAAGATAACACATGAGAGATTTCTGCACCCACCTCATATGGGGATGAGTGACATGCCAATCTCAATGGTTTTGTTCAGTCATAGAGCATTAGCCACTTGCTGTTCACAAGTTATTGCTTGCATGATTGGAATGTTTCTTCACACTGTGGTGACCAATTTCATTTTAAATCTGTTTGCAGCAAATTGTGTACTGGCTGCAACAGTGTGGACAAGTGTGCCAGGAAACATCCATAGTAGTTCAAGAGGTTCAAGAATGATCTTAGCTCTGTCACATTTGTTGGTGCTGGTGCGTTGAGAATTACTTCCACTTTGCTCTTAGTTGGGTGCAGGCCCTGGGCATTGATTTGATTGCCCAGGTACTTAACAGAATCTTGTAGAAATTGACATTTGGCTAACTTCAGCCTCACTCCATACCACTGCAGTCCGGACATGACCTTGTCCTGGATTGTCAGATGTTCTTCCACTGTGGGTGCTGTCACCAAGATATTGTACATAAAGCAGACTACATGGTCCAACCTTTGCAGTATCTGGTCCACTGTGTGTTGAATAACTTCTGGTGCCATAGAAACTCCATAGGTCAAGCGATGATATCTGAAACATCCCTTTTGGGTGTTTATGGTGAGATACATCTCTGACTCTGGCTCCAGTTCCAACTGCTGGTATGCAAAGGATAAGTCCAAGTTGCAAAAGAACCTTCCACCCGCCTGGCTGGCAAACAAGTCTTCAGCATTGGGTAGTGGATATGCTTCTGGTTCTATACAATGGTTCACTGTAACCTTGTAGTTCCCACACAGCCCCACAGCGTTGTCTCCTTTTGGTACTATGAAGACAGGGGCAGTCCAGTCGCTCCTCTCTGCTTGTGACATGATACCATGCTTCTCCAGATGAGCTAGTTCTTTTGGTAACCCATGAAGTGGGCGCATGAGGAAGGGTGCCATCCATTATGGTGACACCTTCCTTGCGCAATCCACTCACGGCAACTGACAGGTAGGGCAACCAGATGAGGGGGTGGGCGAACTAGGCGACAAGATGTTGTTATACGTATGCGCACAGGGGGTGGGAGCCAGCATGGTGAGAGTGGGCTGGGAGGGGATAGAGAGATTGTAGGGGTGGCACTGCGGTCATTGGTCGAGCTGCGGCGTGGCATCGGGGATTGGGCAATGGCTGGGGTGGCTGAGGTACTGGGTTTGGGTCCAGGCACTAGTGTGATTTTTAATGCACCCGGCCTGAACCTTTTTATTTTTTCTACTTTCACCCCCCCGACACCCCCCCTGGAGTTGAGAATCCCAGGGGGGTGCGGGGCGAAGCCCCCATGAGGAGGGGTGGGGCCCTGCCTCCTACAGAAAGTAGTAAAAATATGTCCTGGTGCCATTGTGCTGGTGTGCGAGGGTTGTCAGAGTGCTGAAAATGTGTCCAGCACTGACTGAGCGATAATGGCGATCGCCTTTAGGTGCTCACCGTTATCACATAGACCCAGTTCTTTCTCTACTGCTTCTTTCAAGGCATAGGGTACTGTTTGAGGCTTGTGGAAGACAGCAATGGCTCCTGGTCACACTCAGACATTTGCCTTGAAATCCTACATTGTGTTGTAGCCATTCTGGAAAATAAGACCATGTTAGTCCAACACATTCTTAACTGCATCTTGAGGTACTTTTGTTGAAGTTCGTAAGGTGAAGACCTTTTCCCAGTTCAACTTGATCTTCTTGAGCCAGTTTATCCCCAGTAATGCAGGTCTTTCTCCATGTACTACCACTAGAGGTAAGGTCCACGCTCCTCGCTCATAAGTGACTGCTACTTGAATCTCCCCCAGAACAGAGATTTAGTCTACCATGTAAGATGTGAGCTGAATATGTGATGGGTGCAATGGGCACTTCCTGAGATTCTCCTTGTAGATGTGTTCTGGCACAAGAGATACTTTATTTTTTTAATTTTCTATTTTTCCCCACCCTCAGAGCTATACCCGACTCCCCTGCCTGCCCACCATCCTCACAAGGTCTCCCCCCATGGAGCTTCTGGTTTACCTCCCAGGTGAGGTTCAGGAGCCCTCACCCCACCCCAAGGAATCAAATCTGCGACGGGGACCTGTGTGGTGGCTGGCTTGGTTGACGGAGAACCCACGATTGGGCCCTCACACCGGTGTTGCTCTGGTGGTGTATTTTGGATGTACACCCCCCCCGAGCATGACGTGCCACACGATGCCACGGCTTATGCCAGCATTCATCATGCTCTCCTATTGGTGGGGCACCAGGGCTGCAATACCTCTTGACAAATGCCAGAGGTCAGGCCAACTCTAGGCTGAGAAACCCCCCTTCCCCCAGAGGAGCTGAGTAATCCGGAGGACACTCAGACTAGCTCCCCTCGGCTGGCCCTCTGGCATGGTACAAGAGATACTGACACTCTGGAATCAAGCTACATGCTAACCACTTTGCCCTCCAACTTGATCTGGAGGAAAATTCCTTCTCTATTCCTTTGAGTTGTGTAGACAGTAAACAGCTCCAACGACTCTTCTTACTGTTTAGTCTCTGGCATGGTGTCAGTGACATACTGTGTAAGAGCTGCACTTTTGCACACTTTCTGCAGATGACACACTTTGGCATTTTCTTGACAAAATCTGCATGTGCTTTGCTTGTAGTTACCCCCACATTGGTAACAAAGTTGTTTGGACCTTGTGGAACTGGCCCATGGTGCCAGCTTCCCATGATCTTGTGGTTACTAACAAAGTGGTCCTAACCACTTCATGGTCTGGAATGTTCCTTAGCTCCTAGCACATAAGTGGCTCTGTGAATCCCACTTCTTGGTGGTTCAGAATGTCCCGCTAACTCCAGGTATCCTTCCAGGTGAGCTCAAAAGCGAGTGCAATATCATAGGCTGACTTGAAAGTTAAGTCCTTTTCTGACAACAGCCATTTGTGATAGCCTTCTCCTCTCAGACTGCAAACAATTTGATTCAATAGGGCATCATCCTGAAACTGGCCAAACTCACAGGTGCTTGCCAGACCCTTCAAAGCAATGATGTAGTTGGCAAGAGTTTCCCTCCTCTTGGTTCTGATGATGAAATCTGAAGCATTCTGCAATGAGAGTTTGCTTGGGCTAAAAATGCCATGAAAATGTCTCAGTGAGTTGGGCGTACTACATGTCCACCAACTTGACAGGTTCAGTCTGATTCTTGAGGAGCCCATACACTGAAGGTCCCAAAGCTGACAGAAAGACATTCGCCTTTCTTCATCAGCAACTTTGTTTACCACCAAAAAGTGCTTAAAACTTTCCAAGTAAGAATCAAAGTCCTCTTTTGATTCATTGAATTGTAGCACTCTTCCAATTGATGCCATGACACCATCAATTCAGTAATGAGGAACATGACATGTAGCTCTGTGGCTTTTTGATGTGCTATTTTCTGTGTCACACTGGTGGCACATTGCTTTGTAGCTCTGCTGTCCTGAGAAAAAAGCTTTTTTTCTTTTGTTTCAGTGCCTTTGCACTATTTGCTTCAATTTCTCTGTTATGCTACAAGATGCTGCTGAACTGCCTATTCTGCTGTGTACTTGCAGTACAGTTCTCCAACCTAGAGGGCCTGTTGTAGGCTTGTTGTGCTGAGGATGTGCAGGCTTGAAAGAAAGTGCTATCTGCTTTCTACTTTTCAGTCTTTGTTGTTGCTGTGCAGATCTGCTTTGCAGATTTGCAGAGATCCTGGATTTCTTTGACTTCTTGCTTTTGCAGGTACAGTTCTTTTTTTGAAATACATATATTTTTTGCTGGTTTCTTTTTCTATCCCCTACAGGCTTGGCTTTTGCCTGTATTTTGGTTGGTGAGGTTTTTTTTTCGTACAGCAGCCCCAGACACTGCAACAAGAACAACCAAGCCAATTTTTTTTCCTTTTGTTTTACCCAAAGGAAGCAGCAGCTTAACTAACCTCCTCTGTCACTTGTAGAGTTGCTCACCTCATGGCAACTGTAGTAATCTGGGGTAGACAGACGGACTCAGTCACAGAGGAACTTGCTTGCAGCCATCTTTATTCTCATGCTGAACACACCCCCCCCGTGCCCCTCTTAGCATGACAGAAACTGCACAGTAGGAGTACAATACTGACATGCAAGAACTGCAACAGTTATGGCTCTCTGAATGTTTGCTATGGTAAGTAAATATATATTCTTCATCATCTCACCCTTTCCAAACCTCTTTTAAAGTTGTCCACTGTTTTTAGGAATACCCCTCCTCTGGCTATTCATTCCATTCAGCTACCACCATCTCAGTGAAAAAAATGCCTCCTTATCACCCTCCTGAACCTTTCCCTCACCAGCTTTAGGCTTTTACCCCTGGTGGTCTTGTTTCTACTAAGGATGAAGATGACCTTAGTGCTCATTCTGTTTATATCTTTATGGTACTTGAAGTTTTCAGTCATGTCACCCCCTCCCTTCTGTCCTTAACAAGTATATGCTGAGCCTGCAGAGCATCTCCTCGTAGGTGTAGCCTTGCTGGCCATGGATCATCTTGATTGCCCTTCTCTGGACTGTTTCGGACAAGATGATATCCTTCTCAAGATAAAGGCAACAATATTGCACACTGTACTCTAGCTGCAGTCTCACTAGAGACCTGTGCAGTGGCAGAATGACCACAGACTTCCTGCTGGTAATTTCCCCTCACTATGCAACCCATCATCTGATTTGCTTTGGCTGCAGCTTTCCTGCAGTGTGCCAACTGTTTCAGGTCTCTTGTGATAATTGCACCTAGGTCTTTTATTTCCTCTGACCTGGTTAACAGCATACCACCCAACCAGTATTAGTTCCCCCAGGGTTTTTCATCCCAAGTGCATAACTTTATGATTTTTATCACTGACCCCAGTTGCCAAATGCCAGACAACTTCTGTAGCCTAACCAGGTCTTTCCTGTGTTCCTGTCTCCCCTCCTACAGGTCCACCCTCCCAGAGCTTTGTGTCATCTGTGAATAGGCAGATCATACCATTGATCCCATCCATGATGTCACTTACGAATATGTTAAACAACACCGGACCAAGCACAGAGTCTTGTGGGACACCACTGGTCACAGGCATTGTTTCTGAGACCCCCCCACTACCACCTTTTGGCTTCTGTCCTGTAGCCAACTTCTGACCCACCCAATAAACTAGCCCCCAACTTCAAGGTCTTCATGCTTCCTGGCCTGTCTCCTATAAGGTACAATGTTGACGGCCCTGCTGAAGTCCAGATACAGGCAATCAACTGCATGCCCCCATGTCCACTGTCCTAGTGACCCAGTCAAAGAAGTCAAATATGTTAGTCTGTCAGGACCTATTCTATACAAACCCATGCTGCCTCATGTCCTGGAGCCCATAATCCTCTGGAAAGTTCATCAATCTCTCTTTCAGGATGGTCTCCATCAACTTGCCCACTATTGACATCAGGCTGACTAGCCTGTAGTTCCCTGGTTCATCCTTTGGCCCTCTTTTATGGAGAGACACCACATGTGCAGTTCTCCAGTCCTGGGGCATGTTCCCCAACTCCAGAGAGATGTTAAACAGGTCTCCCAGTGGACCTGGCAGAGTATCTGCCAGAGCCTCTGCCAGTTCCCTTAGGATCCTTGGGTGCACACCACCTGGCCCTGGGGATTTATCCTCCTTCAGGGCCCTTAGGCTTCAGAGGCATGCATTCCTTATACATCAAAATAGATTAATAATGCTACAGAATAAACTGATATTGTAATGTATGTAAAAAATACTGTAATGTATGGAAAAGGAAAACACCTAATTACTGACCAGTGTTTACAGCTCAAATGCTAAGCCACTGGTGGAGCACTGAGTAAACTCATTGATTTTTAAGTGGTGTCAGGGGCCTGTTTCAAAATATAGAGTGTTGGGGGATCACTTCTCATGTACAGTGCCGGTGCTTCCTGCCTCAGTGTTATGCCTAACATCATTCATTCTGCAGCATGGCCTCAGAGAAGGAACTTTCAGACTGCAAGGGCAAGGCAGGGCCTGTTAATGACTGAGACATAGAACAGACATACATGGCTGACCAGGCCACATCACCAGATTTCAACTTCAAGTTGCTACCATTAGCCTTCAGCCAAGTTAGAGCTTTCTTTTTTGTAGGATATGAGGACAAACTACAGCATGTGACTGTGCCAAAAAGGGCTGGTCAAAATTTTAACAGATCTGCCCTGACTGGACACTCTGATGCTTCTTGGAGTGGCTGTGGCTGGAGAAGCCAGCCACCCGCACCACCTCTGCAGGCCACCAAAGACACCAGCAAGCCGGGTCATTCCCTGACTGGGCACTCCGACACCTCTTGGAGCAGCCATTGCTGGAGAAGTCAACTGCCCGTGTTACCTCTGCAGCTCACCAAAGACACCAGCAAGCTGGATAAGCCTCTGGACCAGCCAGGAAAGCACATCGGGGCTCCCATTGGCCTTGGCTTGCAAGGACTCTATCTCCATTGGCTGCTTCTCTTTGGCCTTGGTTCTAATTGGTTCCTGCCCCTCTTCTCTCTTAACACGGGTTTCGAGCCATAGAGTGCACTGAAATTTTGGGGTATTTCATACTGTACTGTGGATTTGAAATGTCTGCTGTTTGCTGAAATGTTTTAGATGTTTACAGTGTAGTGGAAATTTTTTCAGCTAGCCTTCCCCACTCTGAGCACTCACGCTCCTCTGAGTCACATTTAATTTTTTCTTTTTTTTTTCCCACCTCTCACTGCTTCTCTGATCTTTCTACAGTCCCTACCCCTCTCAAATCCTGTCTCTTTTCTAATAGGCCTAAAAATCTTTAATCATTCCTATGGCACCAGTGTAATTGCTTGCCTTTTGTGGTCTGCCTGTCCCTCCCTCTCGCTGAACTACTGAGCCTTTGTTCTCCATTTTTTCCTCTCCCCACCCCCTGATTTAACTCTCTGCCTGCACTTTTGTTTCCCCTGCTATATTTGCTGACACTCTGCTCTGATTCTCTCCATGCAGGTTGGACCCTGACCAGGCTTTCCAACGCCTCTTGGAGCGGCCGTGGCTGGAGAAGCCAGCAGCCTGTGCCACCTCTGCAGCCTGCCAAAGACACCAGCAAGTTGGGTAAGCCTCTGGACCTTCTGGGAAAGCACATCGGAGCTCCCATTGGCCATAGCTCACAAGAACGCTATCTCCATTGGTCGCTTCTCTTCGGCCTTGGTTCTGATTGACTCCGATTGGCTCCTGCTCTTCTTCTTTATTAACATGGCTTTCGAGCCATATACTGCACTGCAATGTTTTTGCCCACCCCCCTTCCACCACCCCTGACATTAATTAAATACACCCTAGCTTTTCCTCTTCCCTCAGACCTCCCCTCTGCCTGATCACTATTGGGTAAACTCAAAGGGATCTCTCTCTCTGTCTTAAAGCTGCCTCAAGCCCAATTTTTCCTGTTCAGAAATAAGCTCCTAATTATTCCTGTGCCTTAAGCAGGCTCACCATCTATGACTCTGGCTAAGGCTCTCTGCACAGCTGGCCACAGTCACCATTTCCAGCCCATCTGCCCAAAGATCTGAACAAGGTAGGCTTCTGCCCAATTGAAAGGCTCCAAAGCCGTTGCTTCCATTGGTGAGCTCTGGCTGCTTTCGGATGCTAATTGGTCATTTTGGCAATGGGAGCAGCTCTTTGTTGGACTACACTGACTTCCATGCTTAGCTATTGCTCATTTCTAAATTGGACTTGTCCTCGTATTAGATTTTTTGTTCCCCCCAACCCCCTCACCCAGACGTCTTTAAATACACTGATACCCAGCCCCATCTACCTGCTTCCACCCATTGGCTTCTTTGTGTTAGTAAATCTTCCAACCTCATAGGGTCCTCAGACCTTCCTCTGAGCCTCAGCTATCACTAGCTCTTCAGATTCCCATAGCTTGCTAACTATTGCTGTTACCTTATTTTTATAATGTACCAAGTAACCTTAGTCCTCCTTTCCTCCTTGGCATTGCCAGCAAGAAATCATAGCATTCAGTACAACCCATCTAGCATCAGATTTTCAGATCCATTCTTTACCCAGAATCCCCACCCAATTTAGAATAATACAGCTTATACACTCTCACTCTCACTCTCACTGGTCTCTAGTGTCCCCACTAAATTCAAGGCTATTCTCCTTCTACTTTTGACACTGAACTATCATTCAGCCCTTCAGAGGAATTGGGCTCCCACTTTAAGTTATAAGTATGCTTCTACTCATATAAGGTACACTCTGTTTTCTAGATTCTGGTTACTTTGAGTTCTCCTGTTGCTCCTCCTATGCTCTAGCAAAGTGGAGCCAAATCATGGTCCAGCACCACTTTCTGTAACCCCCATGGATTTCACTACAATAAAATGGCTAAAATTCATGCTGATCAACATATGCAGCATTCAGAAAAAATTCACTGAGCTGCAAGCCTGGGTCTCCCACATAATGCCAGATGTTCTGGTCCTGACAGAGGCATGGTTAAAAGGCCATGTTACAGATCATGCTGTTTCACTTCCATCATATTCTCTCTTCTGTGTAGATAGGCTTACTAGATGTGGAGGGGTGGCCATCTACATAAATACTCTGTCTCTGTCATTAACTCCTGCTCCAAGATGAAACAATTTGAATGCTTAGCTGGTAAAATTAATATATTAGCCTCAGAATCATGAAACATTATTGGTTGCTATAGACCTCCTTCTGCAGACTTTGATATTTTATCACATTTTTGTCTATTCCTAGATGACAGCACAAATGAGACACTGATTCTAGGTGACCTAAACATGGACTGGTTTAATAACAAATCAGCACCACTCGTGAATGTCAGTGATGAATTTAGACTCTCACAACTACTCTCAGAAGCTACTAGGCCAGGCCACACAAATCACTCCCTTGGCTCCCTAATTGATGCCATGCTGACAAATAGACCCCATAAAATTACACATGAAACAGTCTAACACAACCCCCTGAAGTGACCATAATATTGTAGTATGTATCAGGAATCTTCCTAAATTGCTAAATCCAAGTAAGATGATAGCTAAGAGATCCTTCAGACACTTTAACTCAGCAGACTTCCTAGCTGACCTGCACAACATTAATTGGCAACAATTCTACCTAGCCCCATCACTTACTGAGGCACTGGCCTGCTTTAATGCAATAATTACAGGTATCATAGACTCCCATGCACCTGTCAGAAAATATAGAGTGAAAAAAGCTTCCTGCTCCTGGTTCAATGCTGATATTAAGTCTATGTTAACAAAAAGAGATAAGCCTGGGCAACTGCCAGATGCACAAAAACACCCACAGACTGGACAGCATTCAGGATATGTTGAAATGCCTGCACTAAATTGACTAGGCATACTAAAGAAAACTATTACCTAAGCACACTAGAGTCAGCCAATAGTAACCCATCCAAGATTTGGTGCACCTTTAAACTAGTTGAGGGAAGCAAAGCTCCGCCATCTCTCCCCACTACCATTACCTATCAGGGCACATCAATTACAGAAAAATTTGTCATATTTGACAAACTAAATGAGCATTTTGCCACAGCGGGTCTTGCATTCGATTCTTCTCCATCAGCCAGCCTAAGAATCTCTCTCCTTCTCCCACCTGCACCACCCAATATCCCAACACACACATCCTTTTCTTTCTCGCCTATCACCTTTAAACAGGTGGAAGACCAACTGCTCAGGTTGGATGTTAAAAAGAATGGAGGTGCAAACAACATTGCTCCCCTGCCGCTTGTTCGACAAAATCTACCTCTCTTCAGGTACTCTATCCTCTGACCCACTCTCAAATCATAGTAGCCCGACATTAAATGACTGGTTTGACACTTGCTGCCATGAATGGGTAACATGCACCCGTACTTTATTACTCTCCCTTCTGTCCTTCTTGATCTTCCTCAGGGACTGTTGTCAACAACTAAGCCTGAACACCGGTCAGAAGTAGACTGCCAGACTTACCTTCAGGCAGCTAAGATTATGTCTGCTCAAACTCCTATTCCTGCTGTTACTGTTGTCTGGAAATATTCACCCAAACCCTGGCTCCAACCCTCCACATAAAACTACCTCTATAAAGTGACTGGGGGTGCTTTCCTTAGCATCTCTGAACATCGGAAGCCTCCTCCCCAAACTGGACACACTACAGGTCTTTGTTAACCAACGCAATCCAGAGATCCTGATGGTTATCAAAACCTGGCTCACACCAAAAATCCCTAACCTGGCTATTGTCCTGCCAGGTTAAACTATCTTCAGACTTGACAGGACAACTAAGAGAGATGGTGGATGTGCAATTTATCTCAAGGAGACACTCATGGGACACCCCCTGCCTGCACCCACCACTGGATCATCTGCATAAATACTAGCCATCAAAATTCTACTAGGTGCCCATAATAAGGCACTTACAGTTGCAATCACATACATCCCTCTAAAAGAACAAGAGAGGGGTCTCAATTCAGTCCTGGACTTTATCCGAAACCAACCCCTGGCTCGGAGTCGATCCTGATGGAGGATTTTAACATTAATTGGTTTGCACTGGAGAATGGGGTCCTTAAGGATGCCATCACTGCTATGAACCTTTCCTAGCTGGTTGACTCTCTGACTAGATCCAACTACAAAATAGGGATAAATACCCTATTGGATTGGGTCCTTGCCAGCCATCCTGAATACATTGTTAACACTACTGTCCTCCCTGATATGCTCAGTGACCATTCCCCTGTCATCTGCGCATAGACAAACAAATTCTGCAAGCCCCCACCTAGACCAGGGGTATTTGGAACCCCTCAAATCCATCCTTAGAGTGCAAGATTGGACATCAATTGACAGAGTGAAGGATGTCAACTCGGCACTTGACTATTTCATCAGCACCTTTAATGCTGCTTGTGACTCCCATGCACATCTAAATAAGTGCAAAATCAAAGGCCCTTGCAACCCCAGGCTCTCTGCAGACCTCCTAGCATGCCTGAAAACAAGGGACCACCTCTGGCATCTGGCCGAAACTACTGG
The DNA here is from genome assembly GCA_016271365.2 of Neoceratodus forsteri. Lineage (NCBI taxonomy): Eukaryota > Metazoa > Chordata > Ceratodontiformes > Ceratodontidae > Neoceratodus > Neoceratodus forsteri. Next base: position 844,658,660 of record CM028135.1, on the reverse strand, counting down.
CATGCAATCTGACATTCAGAACTACAAAAGAGCATGGAACGACTGCACAAGGTCCATCTGCCTTGCAAAAAGTAAGTACTATAAGGGAGTTCTTACTGACACCTGGGGCAATGGTAAAGCTTTCTGGGATAATATCAAAGATATTACTGGGAAAAACCTGAAAACATCCCCCACTTTGCTTGACTTTGATGGGATTACAAACACTGGACCCCACAACTATTGCCAATACCTTCAATAATGCATTCACGGATCTCAGCACTGTTCTTGCACCAGACTTTTTTGATGTGGATGACACCCCAACCAATCCAGCAAGCTCTCCACCTATAACCAACCATCAGCCATTCTACTTCAAAGTAGTCATGATGCAGGAAGCCAGTAAATATATCCGTAAAGCAACTGGTAAATCTAGACACAGTGGGGAATCCATTGATCTCAAACTGTTCTCCCTAACCCTGGAGGAAGTGTTAGTACCTTTAACTAGGATCTTTAACCTCTCTCTCTCTCAGACCTGGCCAGTTCTCAGATAGATGGAAATCAGCTACAGCTTCCCAATTCCACAGAAGTGGTGACAGGGCTCTCCACATGAACTATCAGCCCATCTTCATATTATCACCTCTCTCCAAGGCCACTGAATGCATTGTAGCCGACCAACTTACTGAATATCTTGACAAATATAAGATCTATGTACACAACAACATGGATTCAGACAAGGGCATAGCACCACCTCTGCCCTTTTGGAATTCACCAGTTCTATTCACAGTTCTCTGGATCATGGTCAATTGGTCAGTGCTGTATTTGTCAACTTGACAAAAGCATTCAACAATGTCCATCACCTGCTACTAATGGAACAGCTACTTAGTGCCAGGCACTCCCCTGACTCAACTGCCTGGTTTTAAAGCTATCTGAATAAGTGCTCTCAAAGAGTCAAAATTGCTGATATCCTCTCTTATTCAAGACCTGTTCACTCGAGTGCCCCTCAAGGATCCATCCTGGGCCCATTACTATTCAGTCTTTTTCTAAACAGTCTACACCATCACTGCCCTGAACAAATCCTGCCCTACACAGATGATGTCATTATTTACACTACCCACACAGACCCCATACTGCTTGAAAGTCAGCTACCACTCAGATTTTCCTCAGCAGGGAGAGATGGTCTAGTAATCACAAGTTAGTGCTAAACTATAAAAAAAAACTAAGCTTATGCTCTACAGCAGCTCCCACAATAAGCACAGGCATCATCCACTGACTATTACTAACTGCCTTAGAACTGCCCTAGAACAGGTACAATTCTTTAAATATCTTGGAATCATGATTTACAGCAACTTATCATATGTGGCGCATATAGACAATATTGCCAAAGCTGTCAATATTCGTATTGGTCTACTATATAGACACAGATGGTCTCTTACTCCAGAAGCCTTGAGGATAGCTGTACAGAGCTCTGTTATTTCCATAATAGACTATGTATTGATCATCTACAGCTCTGCCACTGATACCGCCCTCTGGCACATCTCCACTGCTCTTAACAAGGCATTTCATCTCATCACAGGAGCTAACTGTCTCACTTACACGTGCGACCTCTGTGCAAAAAAAATGACTGGTTGCAGTTTGAAAACCGTATCAAATACCAAACATGCCTGATGGCCAAGAAAATGAAACTAGGTCTCTTACCTCCTGGAGTACAAGATCTTCTATGCCCACCTCATAATCCTTACTGTACCTGAGTCTACAAATCTCAGCTCCTACAGGTCCCTCACTTCTGAAACTCCCTAGGACAAAGACCATTTGTACACAGGACCCCACTCTGGTTAAATGCTCTCAGCAGTGATATCTCCTCTGAACCTAAGCTGGGCCCATTCAAATCCAAGCTCTGACTGCTACTTTCAGCATCAAGCTCATGTGACTGCCATCCTTAAACCCTCACTCCAATAACCTTGACTGAGTAGCCTGTCCCTCAATCATAACAACTTAACACTTTTGCTGTTAACCCCTCCCTGTCTCCCACTACCCCCTCCTACCTTTCCTCTCGTCCATCCTTCTACCCCATCCTCCTCCCCTGCCCTACCTTTCCTCTCATCTTCTCTCCAACCCCCCTCTCTCTTCCCAGTCCCCCCACTCTATGCCCAGTGTGTCTTGACAAAGCCTTTTGGCTGCTATCAAATTGACTGAATGCACTTTCACGTGCTTGTAACTGTTTAGCATATGTGTCTCTGTTTATTTCACTTTGATTGTTCATTATGCTTTGTCTTCCACCTTTTTACACTCAATTGTACAATACTTTATATAATACTGAACAATCCAGCACTCACCACTTTTTTAAATAAAGGACGCTGCTCTCTGAAAATTGTGAAAAAATAACACCTTGATGCATTTTGGATATGATTTATCATTTCTCTAAAGACCTAATATGTACAGGTGGCTTGCCTCATGTTCCCCATCAGCCCCCCTTCCACCCCAGTATTAATGCATGCCAGTGTATTCTGCACTACACGGGGAACTATGGGAAGGTGTGGATTGCCATATATGGTAACTAGCCAGCTAGCCTGAGGTAATGCCAGGGTAGTGGAATACTGGTTTGAGGTTATGTGGGAGGGGTGAGTGGACTGAAGGGACATGGTGCATACCAGTGGTAGTCCACTGGTGGTTTGCACTTCAATACAGATCTGATCTTAGCAATCTCTTCACTAATGACTACATGGCAAGATGCACTGTGATGCATGGTGCAGACCTTGCTACCCAATCTATTTACTGCTGGAATCTGTTTTGCACTTCTCTAGAAATCTGTTCTTAGAAACCTCTTTCTTAATGTCTACATGGTGGGGACAGGAGGGGTATGGTGCATAGCACATGGCATGAGGTGATGTGAAATAACAGTGCTATTGTACTAGAGATTATGGAGTAAATATGAAAAAGCATGCTATTGTACTTGAAATTACTGAATAAATATATATATGACAATGCATAGTGTGTCTCAACTTTTTTCTTATTTAAAGTGAAGCTTAATTAAGCAGTAAGGCACAGCAGGGCATTGGTTATTGGGGTTTACTCCAATTATCTACACCCTACAATGCCTTATTGCATTTATACGATGAACCCATGTGTAAAAATAATTAAAAGTATGATTGTATTTGTTTTTTAAATGTCATTCCTCAGACATGAGTCATTGCAGGATTTACCTATAGGTAAAGACCTTAACTGACCAATTGGGTTACATAAGGTTTTATGTCCATTGAATAATAATACTTTGAGACCAGAGAAGGATTTTACAGTATACTGTTTTAAACCATGACATACAGTGCAGGAATGTTCAGTACTGTTATTGTCCAACCCTCTCTGGCCTAGCGTAAATTCAATGGAATACAAGTTTAAAAGTCTGTCTTTGTTTCCTCTACTATGTATAGACCATTTATCAGCCTAAGGTAAGTGTTCTGATTAACAATGTCTTACAGTATTGCAGCAGATGCCTTTTTAAACCTTAATGATGTAGTTTATGTATCCAATGCAAGAGAAGAAGAGGAACATAACCTACATGATACAGTTCTGTAAAAATGTAAATCAGAAACACTCACTTGGATACTTGGATGGAACAATTACAGAATCATTTAAAGGTGAACCACTCTAAGCATGTAGGTGGAAAACAGACTAGGAAGACAGGTTGTGTGTGGGGGAGGTACAGTTACAAGAAAAGGCAGGATAGAATTCAAATTCTGAGTAGATCAATGAGCACCCATTAATTTTCATGCTTGAGCTTAGCAACAGAGGTGTGAAATAGAAATAATTATCAGGGATGACTTTCTTAGCCAATACATTTTAAGCAAAGAAAGTGTGACAGGCCCATCATTAAATGTCATTACTGCAAAAGTGAGGCAGAAATGTTTATTAAACTGAAATGAGATACAGATAAGCATTAAAAAGGGATGTGTTTCTTAACTCATTGCTTCCAATAGCTTCATATGAAGTCCGAACTATCTGTTGTTTACATGACACAAAATGGCCGACCAGGTAATAATGAGATAATAAATACATTTTAAGCAATGAAAGAGTAGTGGGGCCCATAACTAAAAATTATCACCTCTAACTGAAGTGAGAGAAAGATAAGCATTAGAAAGGGAAGCCTTTCTTAATCAGTAAATTATAAATAATGAAAGTGCAGTAGGACCCATAATTAAAAGCAATCATCTCAAAGGTAAAATAGAAGTAATTAAAAGTGAGCACATTTCTATGATATATTGTTCCAGGGAGAAAAACAGTGCAGAAACATGACTGTGACAGAACTAAAAGTCTAAGCTATTAATACAGGAAATATGGCGGGGTACAGCTAGGTAAAGAAGCTCCAAATAAACAATAGTATTGCTGAAGCATATGGTATTCATGTACAATTACACAAAGTGTGTATAAAGGAATTTATTACACTGGGTCACCTACAGTCTAACACCCCTGCACATTTTGTCCCTGGGCATGCTAGAGGTTGAAGTATGTGTGGTATGAATGCTATATACTGTAGCAACATCTGCTGCCCACCACAGGAACTGTGGTACCTAATAAATTCCAACATCAGTCCGTAATTAAAACCAAACCGAGAATTCAAGTCTGATGCACAATGCCATGGTGTAAAATCATTACACATGGTGATGGCTACCACTGTATAAGTTTGATGTAATAAATGACAGGAAGTTAAAGAACAAACTAAATGTGTAGTTTAGTCAAGACAGCACAGTTGTGAGATGTCGTATCAAACAGATCATAATGAGTCATTTTAAAATGGAGAAAAAGAAGTATTTCTTTACAAAAAGGGTTCTGGGACTTTAAAACAAGTTACCTTTCTTGTTGTAAACAGTGATTATAAAAAGGTTTCAAGAAACAATTTACATAAGGTACTTTTGGCCCAGGAGCATATGGTACATTAGCACTACATATGAACACATTTAAAATGTGTACTAAGGCCTTCTTCTGCTTTTAAATGCCTTAGTAGTATTTACTTTAGTAGTGTCAGACTTATGACAAAAACACCTAGAAGTCACTGGTGCTGTACCAGCTAGTTGTGAATATTGTTGCCTATATGTTGGATATCATGTCATTTATTTATTTAGTTAATTTTTGGTAACCAGGGAAGTACATTGGGCAGTAAAATCCCCTTTTTCAGGAATGACTCAAGTATTCCTTGTCATCTATTGATGAATACAAAAGGCAAAACAGAGTCTGTGGTGCAAGTAATAATGTAGCTCATGTTGAAAAAAAAAAGGAAACTGTAGCATACATTCACACTAGGAATCAAGAACTACAAACCATGCCCTTTGTAGTGTTTGAGTCCTTTTGTTAAATATAAAATCAGCAGCATCCAATAACCCCTCAATCACCTCTTCATGCCAACCCACAAAGTGCTCAATGTTTCACGCAGGTGCACTGCGCTTTGTCAAGAGTAATGCACTGCACACATTAACTTTTTAAATAGTATATAAAATTAATTAACCAATTAAAAAACACAGTGCATCATGAGTTGACATAAATACACCAGTCACAAGCATCTGAATTAAATAAGCAATATAATCAACCTTGTTTTTCTTTCAGTGACACTTAATTATGGTCCTTATAAACTTTTATATCTAGCTTTTATATGTGGCTTACAAATGTGGTGGGAACTCCACTTTATCTTTAAGCCCTGGATAGATCATTGCCTGCAACTTGAATATCCAAAAGTTTTCCTTTGGCCAGAGCACACTATAAGTAATGAAGCCAGGAGACTGGTCTCTTCAAAAATATAGAGAAAACAAGGAGACCTCATCTCTGATAAGGCAAGTTAAAATGTGATGCTTTTTACATGACCGATGGAGGTGGTCACTTTGCCGAAGTGGTCAGGCTTAATCATGGTTCAGCTGGATGATGAGAACCAAGAGCCCCTCTGAAAAGCATGAAAAGTAAGAACATTGGAGTTAATTTGAAAAAAATGCAGGCTTTGATGCAGCAAAATGGGGGAGGGGGAGTCATGCCCTGGTACCTTAACCATAGGTTTCTGTTTGGTCACACACCAGGAGCCACACCACTAATTTTACTAAATTGTGTTGTAAGTACAGGGGTTGAGCTTGCAAACCTTTTGTACTGATTTGAATGTAGGAGAATTGTGGCCTTCTTCTAATTACTAAGCTCCCTATTAAACACCTATGAGCCTTTCATTGGCCAGAACACACTATAAGTAATGAAGCCAGGAAGGTGGTCTCTTCAAAAATATAGAGAAAGCAAAGAGACCTCAGCTCTGATAAGGCAAGTTAAAATGTGATGCTTTTTACCTGAGCGATGGAGGTTGTCACTTTTCAGAAGTGGTCAGGCTTAATCATGGTTCAGCTTGATGATGAGAACTAAGAGCCCCTCCAAAAAGTATGAAAAGTAAGTACATTAGAGTTAATTTGAAAAAGTGCAGGCTTTGATGCTGCAAAATTGGGGGGGGGAATGATGGTGCCCTGGTACCTTAGCCATAAATACTTGCACCTAAAACATTTAAAACATCCTTTAGGCAAAGCAGGAAACCAGTAACCAGTTAGCAGTGACAATTTGTGTAGATGTTGTCATTGCCAACATTCTGGCAATGACAACATCTACACAAAATGTCACTGGAAACTGGTTTCCTACTTTGTCTAAAAGATGTTTTAAATGTTCTAGGTGCAAGTATTGCAACTATATAAATGCAGTGAAACAGTTTTTGAATCCTGTGAATGAGAGAATGTTACAAATTACAGATTTTATTAATTGTGACACATGTTTTGTTATTTACTTAGCAGTTTGCTACTGTGGTGCATATTATGATGATTGTACAAAAAGAAAGTTAAAAGGACACATGGAAGAACATATAAGGGCCATTATCAATGGCAACCTCAAATATGTCACAGCACGCCATACACATGGTTTGAGTGATAGTGCAATACACAAATAGATGTTTACAGGCATTAAAAAATTGAAACTTGGTCTGACAGGTGGAGATCAAAATGCAATCCATGCAAGAAGGGAAAACTTTGGGATATTCAAGTTGCAGGCAATGATCTATCCAGGGCTTAACGATAAAGTGGAGTTCCCACCACATTTGTAAGCCACATGTAAATGCTAGATATAAAAGTTTATAAGAACCATAATTAAGTGTCACTGAAAGAAAAACAAGGTTGATTATATTGCTTATTTAATTCAAATGCTTGTGACTGGTGTATTCATGTCAACTCATGATGCACTATGTTTTTTAATTGGTTAATTAATTGTATATACTATTTAAGAAAGTTAATGTGCATAGTGCAGTACTCTTGACAAATCACAGTGCACCTGTGCCAAACATTGAGCACTTTATGGGTTGCGTGGAGAGGTGATCGAGGTGCTATTTGATGCTGCTTATTTTATATTTACTAAAAGGACTCAAACACTACAAAGGGCATAATTTGTGGTTCATAATTCCTAGTGTGAGTGTACGCAGCAGTTTCCTGTTTTTTTTTTTTCAACTTCCTCTATTGATGACTTACTTTTAAGGGCATTGTAACTGCTAGGTGATACTGTAGGAACACAACTATTGTTAACAATTTTCTTATATTTTTATCATATTATTAGTTATTTTAATTACTATTTTACATTCTTCATAAGGGCTTAATTATAAGGGAGGTATACTAAAACTTCTGGTTAAAATTAATGTCCACATGATTTTTCTAACTGCAAGAAGAAAAACACTGCTTAAACCTTGAGCACTAGAAAGTGAAGATGCTGCTTCCAATGTTTTAAAAAAAAAAGGATTCTGTCTTTAACTTTCAAGAACTTTGTCTGACTAGAAAAGGGATACAGCAAACTATCTGAGGAAAGATGAGTTCCCTTCCTAAATAAAATAGTTGCTATGATACGTGACAGGTGATGGATGACTTGTTTTTTCTGTGCCAGATCATATCAGGTACTGCTTGCTATACTTGAGGTATCTTTACAAAATCCTATAGACTTTCATAAAGATGGAAAGACTTTTGTCTATAACTTAATAATGCGACATGTTGCTGATCTGTAACTTTCACAAGTTGTAGGAGAGATTGCAACTACCTATTTATCCAAGTTTTATAAATGCAGCAGCCTTGTAATACTTGCTATTGACAAAATATTGTGGCATCAAAACTGTCAGGAATAAACAGACTTATTTAGTCTTAAAAGAGAGCTAACCTCATGACATTTCTAGACACATATCTCTTAATTAAGTGCCTGAAAACAAAAGCTGTCCCATCCTTCCAATGTTTCTACAATGAGCAGCATGCTCATGCCTCATCAACCTCAAAGAGAATCACTTTCAGAGTGAAGTTTTTCAGTCTTATCGACTGTGTGAAAATGACAGATAAGTAAGAGACATATCCTCCTGGACTGCCAAAATTGTAATTCAAGAATATGTGAAATTTATAAGATATCTATAAAATAACACATTTTATAAAACATTTTATAGACTGTGGACCTTATATTAACATTAACTCTATCATGTTTGGTTCCTGAGTAATCCAGGTTTCAAGCTGAGTCTAAAAATATAAGTTTTAAGTTTGTGTAAATATGCCTCTAGATGTAAAAAGGAAAATATGTTTTATACAAAGCATTTGTCCTAAGCTGAAATCATTTCTTAAAAAATGGATCTGGGGTGGAGTACAGAACCACACCTCCATCATCTACACAAACCAATCAGATCTGGTGATGATGTCACTCCAAGCTGGAAACATATATGCAAATTCTGCCAGGTCCAACCCAGAACTGCTTGATTTTTTCATGTGTGAGAACCTACAGGTAAATAAGTTCAGCTGAGAAATTTTTTTGTTTTGAAGACTTTTGGTAGGCCAAAAGCCTGAGACCACACCTGCATCAAGGAGCTGGGACCAGTTCTTGGTTAAGCTACTGATGTGACCACCAAGGGTGCTAAGAACAAGCTTAACAGCCAACACAAACTTGCAACAAGGTCCAGCTACAAAAAGTTGTTACAGAAATGACTTTTTACAATATTGGATGAAGCAAGGCCTGTGTTTTAATGACCAGACATCCTGATTATAGTAATGTTTTAAAATGTTTGCTGAAGCCAAACAAGGATGGAGACTACCTGTCAATTTCATCAGCCAAGGCAAAGCCTGTAGTTCTGTTTGATCACAGAAGAGTTCAACATCCTGGGTTCAAGTAAAAATAAACTGAAAAATAGAAATAGTCATAAAATCCAGTTACCAAAAAAAGGAACACTGCTGTCCACATGAAAAACCTTTTCTGCAAACTGTTGTGCATTGAGCTGTGGTGTCGTATTGTCTAATCTTCCCACTAAAATCCTAATAAGTGATCTTTTAATGATTCTTGACATCTGCATTGCTAAGTTGATGGCAAAAAAGTCCAGAAGCCCTGGTTTCAAGGAAAGTAAACAGTACTATAACCAAGCCAGCTGCTAAGGAATTCTTATCATCCAAAAAAGTCATTCTTGCCAAGATTTTTAAAGGAATAAAGCTGAGGACTTGGAAGTTGGCAAGTGAGTAAGGCAACCACGGTGTACAAGGTAAGGAAGCCTTTCTGTTAAACCGACAAGAAGTGGACAGCAGGAGCATCCTGTGAGCAGGCTGACTAGCTAAAAATGAGGCTGTTTTGGTGGTGGGACAGGAGTCTATGGGTAGCTAAGGGGGAAGGTGTCCAGCATCAAGCGAGCGGTGTGAATGAAGGGGCTGCAGCACCCTAGGATAAGAGGGATGCGAGAGGTGGTGTTTTTTTATCACATCTATCTTTCTCTTGTCCCCGTATGGCCCCCATCTGACTGATCCCCCCAGCTCCAGCTCCCAGAATTACCTGGGCTTACCTTACACCCAGTCCAGGGGTGGTGCCTGCAGAGAGTCGGTCGCCATCCTGCCGCTGGTGTTTTTCCACTTTTCTCCCCATTTTAGCCCGAGGACCCCAGGAGAAGTACTCATGCATGTGGAGGCACGCGTGTGCCTTACAGCCCCTGTAACAGCCCTCATCCACCCACCCCATGGCCTATCACTGGCACCCTTGCTTATGCAGCCCCTCAACCTCCACCAGGGGGTAGCCATGAGTGAGGGATGCCACCCACCTCCCCAGAGAGGAGAGATGCCTTGATGGCTGCTCCATCATGCTCCACCCAACCCCTGTGCTGACCTCCGATGACCCAGGCTCGCTCCTGAACCCAGGTCACTGGTGTGCTGCAAGGTGAGACATCCAGTGCCTTAGCCCTCTGCCCCACCGGGCCAGCAGAGGTGGTGTTTTTAACGTTCAGTTATTGTGTATCCAGTAGTCAGAGAGCAGCATGCCCCATGAGTTTGTTGGGAATCTGTGGCATCAGTGAAGTGACCCAAGAGCCAGGGAGCATTGCGCTTAGTGTTGTTTGGGGGCCTGAATTTGTTGTGGGGCACAGAGAAGTGGGAGATCTGCAGCTGAGATGGAGGAAGAGGAGCTCCTCCAGTCACAGTCACCTGAGCAGCAAGAGTGAGGGAAGCAGTCTGCAGAGAGTGGCCAAATAGGCCACGACGAGTGGACACTGATCCCAGAGCCATGGGGGGAAGGCACAAGAGGGGAAGAGATGACACTTCACCACAGATGCATTTTTTTCTATTGCAAGCATGGGTAAAAAGGGATGGCTGGGGGGGAGCCAAGAGTGCCACAGGAGAGAGGAAGGTGCACAGCACAAAAGGGGGATGGAGGCCTGAGGCCCACCATGTGGCATGGTGTCTGATGTCATCGCCATGTGGTACTGGGACCCAAAAAATTGGCAAAGCAAGCATGGGGGGGCAATAGCAGGGCTCACTGCAGCCAAAACAGAGCCTCCTCCCTTTCATGGGTTTTCGTCAGAAGCAGGCCTGGTTACCAGATGCATGGGGCCCAGTAGCTGCACCGCATGGCATGGCATCTGACATCATCACCACACAGTGTTTGGGCCACGGAAGAAACGTGGCCCTCATTTTGGACAGCAAGGGATAAAAGGGGCCCTGCATACAGGAACGGACCCCCTCCTTTTCCAGTTTTCATGTTTTGGGTGAATTGCCCAGACAGAGGAGGCCCATTACAATACACCTCCGGGCATGGCACCTGCTTTCAACACCGCACAGTGCAGACCCCAACAGATACTGGGCCACGCAATGTTGGGCCACACTGGAAGTGAGGGCTCACTAGTGGGACAACAGGGTGAGAGCAGGCCCCTGTATACAAGGATGGAGCCCCTCCTTCCTTTTTCCTTTTTCATGATTTTGGGGTGAATCACCCAGGAGGGGGGGCTCAGCACCGCATAGCACAGAGCCTGTTTGCAGATCCATGTGGTGCAGGCCCCAGTGGATATGGGGCACTAGCAAAGGTCAGCAGGGAACCAGCAGGGCCCCCTCCACATGACATAATGCCCCCTTCCCTCCTCCCCTCCCTTCTTTTGGGGGAAAACTGGGGCAGGCTTGCAGGAGAAAGGGGCATAGGGTGGACGCACCACAGGATAATGGCATCTGATGTCATTGCCATGTGGGGGGAAGAGGGTCCTCAGAACACAGGACATTTTGGGGGGAGTTGCCAAAGGGGGAGTGGGGAAAAGGGGATATCCCCATTGTGGAAGGCACAGGAAGCACTGCAGGCTGGAAGGGTGATTTTGTTGGATTTTATGTGTGATAATTCACACACTGGGATTCCCCAACCCCGAACCCTGGGCAGCTAATTTTTTGTGGTTTAACTAGCAGGAATCACAGGAGGATTCAGGTTGGCCTAACATGAGACCAGGGGCAGCCAGCCAGCAAAGCAGCCCCCCCCCCAGCAAAAGCCTAGTACTGGGATTCAGTGGGGAGTAGCCACCGGGCTCACATACCAGTAGGGGAAACACCAATGTTTTGTGATTTGTTTTAATTAGATACTTTGGACCAAGAGGATGGCCCCAAAGAAGTCCAAGCTGAATAAAGAAGCCTGCTATCGGGTGGTGATGGACCTGGTGGAGAAGGTGAACTGATTATTGGAAGTGGCGGAGCCAGATGGTGGGGAGAGGGGCACAAAATGGAAGGGGAAGCAGGGGGAAGGGGAACGAGAAGAACAAGAGGGTGCCAAATAGGCGAAACAGACCAGAGCCCAGGCCGGGGGTTCCTGGGCTGATGCCAGTGTCTCCTCTGTGCTCACCTCCCAGGGACCCTTTTCTGGAGCCAGCACTGACCCTGGTGCCGGAACCTCCTACTCCTGTGCTGCCGCCCTCTCAGCCAGAGCTGGTGTTGCCACCACCCATCCTGATGCCCATGCCCTGCCCAGCAGGACTGCCCCAGCCAGGACCCAGCACCCCACAGCCAGCCACACCAGGTAATCAGGTGGTGACACTGGAGAGCAGTGTTAAAGAATATGTTGAGCAAATGTTCAAAAGCATGGGGGACAATGGTATTGGGCAACTGGAGAAGGCCTTAGGCAAAATCAAAGGGTCAGGGATAGGGGAAGGGAATGGGGGGCACCAGGGGGAGTGATGATAGGGAGAGAGGTCGGGGCACCGGGGGTTCAGCTAGCGGACCACATGCCTGCGGCCATAAAAGAAAAGATCTGGAAAGTGGAGTACATCGACATATTCACCCTGGCGAACATTGACAACATGGATAAGTATGAAGAAAAGGACAGTTTTGAGAAGAAGGACATGGCGGCAGCAGTAGTTTTGTTAGGAAAGGGGAAGAAGACAAATCATGGAAAGGGAAAACCTGGGACAATTGGTCCATCGGTTTCACTTGCTTCACAGCTATCATCATTGAAAAGCGGCTGGAACTCGCTACCCCACTTTTGACCTACTCCCTCATCATAAAGAATGCCTATAAAAAAGGGGGCCATAGTTGGCTAAGATTCGATGAGAAATTCAGAAAAAGGATGGCACACTTTGGGGATGTGAAATGGGATGCCAGGCACATATACTTGTGGCTAGATATTTACACGGGCCCAACAGAAAAGGAGGCCGAGGTAGATAAAAGAGGAGAAGCAGCACTGAAGGCTTGTTGGGAATACAACAGGGCATTCTGCTCATGGTCTAACTGCCGTTTCTGACATGTATGTTCTAAGTGTGGGGGCACCATCCAGCATCACAATGCAGGTACAATTGGGAAAAGTATCCGCAGTCAGGACAACTCATACCAGCTGCCTTTTCAGATCAACCAAGGCTTCTTTAGGGGTCAACACTGGGGGAGAGGAAACAGGGGGAGAGGAATGGGGGTAGGAGGGGGCACACCTACCAAACACGGCACCAGGACAACTGACAGCCCAACAGGCAGCAGTTTCCGGATGGCCTGCACACTCATCAGATTGGAGGCTATGGAAGGGTGGCTGAGGGACTACCCAGATCAGGATGCTGCTCAGAAGTTGCAGACAGGTTTTCAGTTGGGTTTTAGTCTACAGTTTAAGGGTGTGAAGAAGGGGATGAGGGCAAAGAACTTCATGTCCATACAAGGGAAGGAAGTAATGCTAGCATTAAAAATTCAGAAAGAGTTGGCAGTGGGGAGGGGTAGAAGGACCATTTGCCTCCCCCCCGCTGCCTAATCTGAGGATTTCTCACCTGGGGTTAGTCCCCAAGAAATAGCCGGGGGAGTATGGGGTGATACATCACCTATCCTACCCAGATGGGGATTCAGTTAATGATTACATTGGGGGGGAGGATAGCAGGGTAACATACGCCACCCTGGAAGAGGCGGTGTGGCTAATTAGGTCTAAGCAGAGTGCTTGATTGGCAAAGACAGATATAGAAGCAGCATTCTAATTACTTTCAGTCAGGCCAGAGGATTGGGATCTACTGAGATTCCAGGTAGGGGGAATGTATTATTTCAACAAGGCCATGCCCATGGGGTGTTCCGTAGCATGCGCCACATTTAAACTGTTCAGCACCTGGCTGCAGTGTGTGTTTCAAATGTGGTATGGGCATAAGACGGTAGTGCACTGTCTCGATGACTTCCTGTTCATTGGGGAAGGGCAAAAGGAGATGGAAGGAATGCTGAAGGATTTTGAGGCTTTATGCCAAGAATTGGGGGTGCCACTAGTGGAGGATAAGACAGAAAAGCCTAGTCAGACGATAGAATTTTTGGGGCTAGAGCTGAACACAATCCAGGGACTATTCAGATTGCCAGATAAGAAGGTCAGGAGATTACAAAAGCTGGTGGGGAAGGTCAGAGGTCACAGGAGGGTGCAACTCCAGCAAGCACAACAGCTACTGGAGCATTTAAATTTTGCATGTAGAACTATTGCTCCAGCACGCATGTTCACATGGCATTTAGCCTGGGCCACCTGGTGGGGATGAAACAGCCCCACCATTGGGTAGCTATTAATAAGGGACAAGGGAGGATATGATAGCATGGAAACATTTACTAGAGGCATATAACGGGCAGACCTTCTGGCAGGAGGAGTGGCTGTATAACACTGACCTGCAGCTGTATATGGACCATAGCCTGAGGAATGGGTACGGGCAAGGGTGATGAGAGATATTACCTTCCTGGAAATTTTCCCCATATGGGTGGCAATGCTAATCTGAGGAGGAGAACTCAGGAATAGCAAGTCACATTCTGGAGTGATAACCGGGCAGCGGTGGAAGTACTGAACAAGAAAAGGGCAAAGTCAGACAGAGTCATGAAGGTTTTGAGTAGGATGGTGTGGCTAGGACTGACTTTGAACATGTCAGTTAGGACCAGGCACATTGATGGTGTAGACAATGTGATAGCTGATTGCCTGTCCTGATTGCAGATGTACAAATTCCGGACCGTCGCACCCGGAGCAGAGGCCTAGCAGACCACCATCCTGACATATGTATGGATGATTGGATTGGGGGAGCTGAATTATTGTTCCACAACTCCTGGGCCCCCAGGTCCCTTAGAGCATATGAAACATCTTGGAGGGCATTTCAAAAATTTCAGGAACAGTGTGGCAGCCAGGTAAATGACAAGGGAGCAAATGGCCAGATTTATAGTGGCAGGGTGGAACCAGAACATGGTACAGGCAACCATGGGGGTTCATCTGGTGGTAACTGGACAGGTATGCACACTGAGAGGGTGGGAGGATCCTACAAAAAGCAACCTAGTTCACAGAATGATGCAGGGCTGGTTGTGGGGAGTGGAGAGGAAGCAAGACATCAGGAAGCCGATATCAGACAGGCTGATGGCAAGGTTGACAGAAGCACTATACTGTGTCTGCAGCTGAAAAAGTGAAGCGGTGCTGTTCAGGGCCCTGTATGTCACAATGTATAATGGGGTGTTCAGACTTAGTGAGGTGGTAGGCCACGGCAAGCAGACGCAGGGAAGGGGTTTGCACTGGGATGACATCGAATGGGCAGGGGAAGCAATGGCAGTACTATTAAGGAGATCAAAGATGGATCAGTAGGGTCAGGGCAGCAAGGTGTGGTTAAGGAGACACCCTAATGCTGCCATTTGTCCAGTGGGGACTCTGCACATGTACACAGCAGACTGCCCAAAAGGACGCGGTCTCCTGATATTTATACATGGGGACAGCAGGCCAGTGTCTGGGTACCAGGTGACAGCTGTTCTGCACAAGAGCCTGACATTTCTGGGAGAACCTGGGGAAGGATATTCCTCCCACTCGTTTAGGATTGGGGCTGTCTCGGTGATGGCAGAACAAGGCAACAGGCCGGTGGAGATCAAGCAAAAAGACAGATAGACTTCTGACTGTTATAAACGGTACATACGTAACATCATGTAATAACGATATCTCTTTTCCCCCCACAGCAGGTGCAAGAAATAAGGGAAGGGGGTAAAATAAGGAGGAGAGGGGGAAGGCAAAGAGTATACGATACTAATTACTGTGCTTATGGTTATGCAGGGATGCCGAGGAAACTCGAGGCATGGATTTGCGGGCATTCCTTTATACATTGGGCAGAGAAATGGGCAGCCAGGAGACAAGGGGGAAAGCAGCTGTACCTAAATAGTGATATGATCTGATTGGTATGGAGAGGCCTATGGGGAATGAAGTGAGCCCAGCTGCTGCCAAAGTTAAGGGAGATCAGGAAGGACCACAGATGGCCAGACCTGATCAAGTTACATCTGGGTGGCAATGACCTGGGGAGTAGACCCTGGCTGGACATATTTTATCAAATAAAGCAGGATCTGCAAAAAATAAAGGAATGGTGGCAGGAGGTTACTCTGGCCTGGTCTGATATCACGCCCCAAAGGGTTTGGCGACAGGCAGAGAGCCACAAAGGGATGGACAGAGCCCAGAAGCAAATGAATGCATGGGTGGCAGGTTGTTTGAGTGTATGGGAGGATTAGTCATATACCATGGAATACTGTAATGGGTAGATGAATATTACCGGGGAGATGGAATACACTTATCTGGCCTAGGCCTGGCCATGTTTAATGCAGAAATGTCGAAAGCCATCAAAGCATAGCTGGCTCAGAAATAGAAACAATTTAAAAAAGAGGAATGGGGACACGGAGGGTGGGGGTCAAAGGGGAAGTCCACTGTCCACAAGCCAAAGGTGGACTAATGGAAAAAGGGGGGATGAGGACAGGAAATAAAGGGGGATAAAAATGAAACCACTAAAAAGGTGTCACAGGACTGATAAGCAAGAAGCAGGTCCACAGTGTGTACCCTCGTACTCTTTTACAACAAAAGAGGAAGAGGTCAGGCCTCCCATGATGTACATCTGGGGGGCAGAAGAAAAAGAAGAAATTAATAGAAGTGATGAATTGAAAAAGAATGTGGCTGTACATAATGTATATAAATATTAATTGGAAGAGATTGTAAACTGGAAAATGTTGGAGATGTACTATGTTATTGTAAACAATGATATCCTTGAATATTCAGTAAATTAATTGCCAAACTGAGCAACCACACACAACTTGTCTATGTCTTTATTGGTGGGATTCTGGGGACAAAGAGGGTTGCCCAATTAAAGGGGCAGACCCCATTGTCCCAAGGCCCAGACAAGAGGTGTGGGTAAGTCAGGAGATGGGGCGGGGAAGGGGAGGTGCAAGAATGATGAACATGAGCTCACAAAATGGGGAAGGATTGATGAGGTCACAAAAAGGGTGGGCAAAGGGAGTGGTGGGACCAGAGAGGTGGCAATCCGGGATTGGCCATGGTAAGCCAAAGGATGGTGCCTAATTGGGCAGTCATATGGGACTGCACAGCAGAGAGAGCTCACAAATTTGCTCCATGAGTTTTCCCACCCACCACGCTGAGAGAAGAAGTAGGAGGAGGCACTGTGGTGAAGGAACACAGTGTAGCCACTGTGACTAGGTGGAGCACGGTGGCAGGCTGAAGTGGACTGCGAAGGTGGAAGGCAGAAAAAGGGGATGAGGGCAGGAAATAAAGGTGGGGATAAAAATGTAAAACACTAAAAAGGTGTCACAGGATTGATAAGCAAGAAGCAGGGGCAATGGGTGTGTACGCCTGCATTCCCCTTTACAACAAAAGAGGAAGAGGCTGGGCCCCCCCATGATGTACATCTGGGGGGGCAGAAGAAAAAGAAGAAATTAATAGAAGTGATGAATTGAAAAAGAATGTGGCTGTGTATATAATGCATGTAAATATTAATTGGAAGAGATTGTAAACTGGAAAATATTGGAGATGTACTATGTTATTGTAAACAATGATATCCTTGAACATTCAGTAAATTAATTGCCAAACTGAGCAACCACACACAACTTGTCTATATCTTTATTGTCAGGGTTCTGGGGACAAAGGCAAAGCTGAAGTGGTTGCAAATGAAAGGTGGAGACGTACATACATGGCACATTGGTGGCTTGGAAGCCTGGTGACTGTGCTGCTTGCTTGCATAGTGCTGATTACTGTTTGCAAAATGCATGTTTTATTAGTTTGCAAATACCGCAGATCCTATGAAACTCACTGTAACAGAACCTCATAAAAACCAGTTTTGTTGTAGTGGTGAATCAAAGTGATGGACAAAAATGTGTAATGGAGTTCATTATAGTATTGTTAATGAATGAAGTACAATACAGTACTTTAATTTGAAACTTGCATGATAAGTGGACCTCAATATGATGGCATTTTGACATATTTGAACATGAGCAAGCACATAACGAATGTAACACAGGGCTCCCTAAACACAACAGTATATTATTTTTCACTCTTGTGAATTGTGTGCTGCATCAGCATGCCTCTCCCTTTTAATATGTGGATCCGGATTATTCTTTTATGCTAAGCAGCTCACAGCCTCCAACTACTTTGAGGAGCAATGTGTCTTGTTTATAGGTGTGGGTAAGCCAGGAGACGGGGAGGGGAAGGGGAGGTGCAAGAATGATGAACATGAGCTCACAAAATGGGGGAGGATTGATGAGGTCACAAAAAGGGTGGGCAAAGGGGAGTGGTGGGACCAGAGAGGTGGCAATCCGGGATTGGCCATGGTAAGCCAAAGGATGGTGCCTAATTGGGCAGTCATATGGGACTGCACAGCAAGGGGAGCTCACAAAATTTGCTCCATGAGTTTTTCCCACCCACCCACGCTGAGAGAAGAAGTAGGAGGGCACTGTGGTAGGCGGAACACAGTGCGCCACTGTGGTAGGTGGAGCACGGTGGCAGGCTGAAGTGGACTGCCGAAGGTGGAAGGCAGAAAAAGGGGGGATGAGGACAGGAAATAAAGGTGGGGATAAAAATGTAAAACACTAAAAAGGGGTCACAGGATTGATAAGCAAGAAGCAGGGGCACGGTGTGTACGCTCATACCCTTTACAACAAAATAGAAGAGGAAGCTGGGCCCCCCCCCATGATGTACATCTGGGGGGGCAGAAGAAAAAGAAGAAATTAATATAAGTGATGAATTGAAAAAGAATGTGGCTGTATATAATGTATATAAATATTAATTGGAAGAGATTGTAAACTGGAAAATATTGGAGATGTACTATGTTATTGTAAACAATGATATCCTTGAACATTCAGAAAATTAATTGCCAAACTGAGCAACCACACACAACTTGTCTATGTCTTTATTGTCGGGGTTCTGGGGACAAAGGCAGAGCTGAAGTGGTTGCAAATGAAAGGTGGAGACGTACATACATGGCACATTGGTGGCTTGGAAGCCTGGAGACTGTGCTGCTTGCTTGCATAGTGCTGATTACTGTTTGCAAAAAGCATGTTTTATTAGTTTGCAAATACCGCAGATCCTATGAAACTCACTGTAACAGAACCTCATAAAAACCAGTTTTGTTGTAGTGGTGAATCAAAGTGATGGACAAAAATGTGTAATGGAGTTCATTATAGTATTGTTAATGAATGAAGTACAATACAGTACTTTAATTTGAAACTTGCATGATAAGTGGACCTCAATATGATGGCATTTTGACATATTTGAACATGAGCAAGCACATAACGAATGTAACACAGGGCTCCCTAAACACAACAGTATATTATTTTTCACTCTTGTGAATTGTGTGCTGCATCAGCATGCCTCTCCCTTTTAATATGTAGATCCGGATTACTCTTTTATGCTCAGCAGCTCACAGCCTCCAACTACTTTGAGGAGCAATGTGTCTTGTTTATGGCTTGTAAATGGCAGGTAATGATATGGTAAGTAGCTGTTTAGACCTTGTTTGTTGAGTAGGCGCTTTGGCATTTTTATTACCAATATTGTAATTCTGCATTGCAGTGCCACTTGGTCTATGGCTCACAAGCTGCCCAGCCTGTTCAGAGTGAAGATCTTTGGTGGTTTGTGAGTGTGGTCACATCCGTAGATTGCCATTTGGCATGGGTTTGGGCTTTGCTTTGTGCTGCTCTCACAGGGGGTATCATATTTTGGAATGCTGCTAGCACTTGGAACCCTAATAGCATGCCTCTTCCAAAGTATCTTCTGTGATCACATGTGCACATTTGTTGGGTGTAAGTTTTCAGAACTTTTGAATATGGGGGCCCCATGTGTTTCACACACGGAGGACTTTACTCTTGTCCTTTGGGTCTGTTGCAGCTTGCAAATAGCAATGTGTATACTGTATGTGGCCATTCAACCCTACATACAGTATAAATGCTCACTTCAAAGACCATGGGCCCGATTCTATAAAGATGGCGCAAGTCACCGCCAAAGCTGACTTGTGCCAAACCCCAATACATCAAGGACCCTGTGCCCAAGTCTGAAAGGGGCATGGTCCCCGTGGCTAAGTCCTGCGATTTGCGACAACCCCATGGGTGCACCAAACAAAGGGTATACCTGAGGCGACTGTTGCAAGCTGCATCCCTGGACCTGAAGGGTGCAAGTGGCACCCCCCATTCCCTGATCCCACTTGTGGGAATATTAAGCCCTGCAGGGCTATTGCTGTCCCCCCCATGCCCCAACCCCTGAAAATGCTAGTAAAAGCCCCACAGGACTATTCATGCCCCCTTATGCCCCGATCCCCAATTGGCCACCTCCCACAAACTGTATCTCCTGAGTATTAGATAACCCTTATCCCTGGTAGTATAGTGGCACCCACCCAGCAGTGGCAGACTACCCCACTCCCCCCACCCAGCAAGTGATTGGCACAGCCCACCTCTCACAACCATGGTCAGCCGCCAACTGAACTCCACCGGAGCGCATACTACTGTACATAAGACGTGCTCATGAATATTCATGAGCAGATATTGTCATACAGTAGTATGATCTCTAGTGGAGTTCGAGTAATGCTAACATATTAATCAGAAAAGGAGGGCTGTGCCATCACTAGTGAGGGAAAGTGAGGTAGTCTGCCACTGATGGTGAACCACCGAGGATTAGAAAGCATCTAATACTCAGAGATGCAGTTCAAGGGGGCAGCCAATTGGGGATTGGGGCATTGGGGGGCATGAATAGCTTTTCAGTGCTTTAACTAGCATTTTCAAGGGTTGGGGCATGGGGGTACAGCAATAGTCCTGAGGGGCTTTAACTCGGATGTTTGGTGGTCAGGGCATTCGGGGGATGGGGCATTACATGTGGCAGTATGGGGAGTGGGGCAGTGGTGGGGAGGGTGACATGACATCAGGTGTTGGGCTGGTGGCACATACATGCAACCCATGGAGGACATAAGTACACTTACACCAGCTAGAAGCTGGTGTAACTGTACTTTAGCGAATGTCCTCCGGTGGTTGTTTGAGAATGGCAACCTTGGGGTCTTTGTTGCTGCCCTTCCAGAATAGGGCGTAACTGCTGCCATAAACTGCCCTAGCACCATGTCGCAGGTGATTTAGAGCATGACTGGTGGCATTTGTCCATGTTGACACAAGCAGCCTGCGACATGTCGCCGGCTGCTTTGCAGAATACTGCATGTCACAACTGCTGGTGTAACTTGCTACTTGCACCGTTTATTGTGGAGCAAGTCAAGTTACACAAGGCGTAAGCTTTTGAGAATCGGGCCCCATGAGTCTTGTCTACTGAAACCTTATTCACCCATGTGTGGCAGATGGGCATAAGGGGGCAGAGGCTTACATAAAAAAAGTTTCTTAGACAGTTGCCCTTTCTTTCTTTCTTTCTTTCTTTCTTTCTTTCTTTCTTTCTTTCTTTCTTTCTTTCTTTCTTTCTTTCTTTCTTTTTGTTGTTTGAATATTCTTTTTTAGCCATGTCTTACAATAATACACAAAAACAGCACATCATAGCAGACAATAGGCACCACATGTTACACATTAATCTTACCAGCAGCTATGGTATGTGTCCCTTATGTAGCAAAATTGTATGTACTGATAAGCATAAGTTGTCTGAATACGGCTGAATACTATTAATGTTGTCTTTCAAAATCACTACACAAAATTCTCAGAATTCTAAAGAAGGCTATTGTATGACTCAAATTGTAAATAAGTACAGGAATAAAACAGGACAGCATGCAAGTAAAGTGCAACTGCTGGTCACTAGGAATGTGGCAGGACTTAATAATTCAGGTGTTCACATTGCAGTTTCTGAATTTAGTAACAGCAGCAAATGATTTTTTTTCTCTGTATCTATTTATGCCATTCAGGTAATACCTTATTGGACAATTATGCAGCCAATGAGTGCAGCAGCTCTGTAACTGTTAACTTTAATCAGCTGTAAGCACGCCTTGTTAAAAAGAAGCAGTCAACTACCTTAGGTCTAAAAGTGTCTTTAGTTTGAAAAACACATGAAATGATTGATCACATTCTGTATTCATTGTCAATGGAGCTGGGCAGTTTAAATCTGATTCCTTTTTCTCTGCAAAAGTTAAAAACAGACTGCCACCATACTGGTGTAACCATACATAAATGGGTTTGTTTACAGCCCTTAATTAACTTCCACTCCACTAGTATATCGAGGATTTTAAACAATACAATGTTGGGTATAATTACACTATTAGAATGCATTGAGTTCTACTAAGAAAGGAAGATGGTAAAAGAACCAGCAACATCAACACATTTTAGAGATGGTAAGCAATCCTGAAGTTTGGGTTTTCTGTTAGAAGTAATATGAAACAAAAAGGGTTGACAGTGTCCCTTTAAGACAATCTGGTATTGTTCTTACTATTACTCTTTCTACTTATGAGCTAACTGGTACAAAATGACTGCTACTAAAATGTAGCTTCTTTCCTGAACATCAAGAGCCAGAAATGTCTTCCATCAGTAGGGTTTGATTTCTGATCCATTTGGGATTACCTGCAAGCAAGGTCATAATAGCCTTCAGACACCATGACACAAGGCACAGACCTAAAGTGTGTTAAACTGCCTCTCAGTCATATTGCAAAAAGATGTCTCACTAGAAATAAAAAGCTTCTGATGTGATAAAATTTAATAAGGTAACAGCTGAGCCTTCATTTTTATATATAGGCTTTCTGAGTCTTGACAAGTTTCTCTGGGAAATATTGAATACTTTGAAAAATGTTTCGTATTTACAAATACTGGAGGCCATATGCTGTGACTGCTGCAAATGATCTGTATACATTCATTTAAAATTTACATTTGAAAAACAAGTTTAGCACAATATGACATGCTATCTGAAGTACTGTTAGAAAAATTAAGAAACATATGAATGCTTGACAAGTGGGCACAAAATGAGCCGACCACCATGGACTATTATAGGGCAGCCATCAGAGTACTGTGTACAGTTTTTGAACCCATATCTGAAAAAGACAGAGAAAAAGAGATAGAGATTATTTATCGGAGAGCTGCAAAACTGATTTGGGGGCAGCAAGGCAAGACCTACTGGATGAGGAAAGACTGAGTACTCTTAACATGTATTCACCAGAAGAAAGGAGGGACATGATACAGACCTACAAAATGCATGCAGAGACATAAGAAGGTGGGCTTCTTAAAGTTATTTAAGCTAAGCAACAACACAGTCATCTGGGACCATAAACTCATCTAGCAGAGGGGGCATCCAAGAATGATGTCAGGAAATATTCTTTCACTGAGAGGGTGGTGGGTATGTGGCCTTATCTAATCAACAATGCAAGTAATGCCAGACCGAATTGAACTGAGCTGTACACCTTGTCTGACTTGTACAAATTATGTACACCAACCTGCACCTTATACACAATCACAAATACTGTGTGACACAATCACACCTTAAAAAACTTATACTTGTACAGATACAGTATTTACTGTAGCTTATCTGCACCATACACACTTCACATTTAGCAGTGTGCAGCTCAACTATACCTTAAAAACAGTAAGCAATGTACACCTCATCTGGACCTCACAAACTTAACATTTAGCAGTGTACACCTCAGCCACACCTTGTCTTCTGCCTTGAGTTAATGAGTGGGAAGCTATCCATTTTGTCTCTGTAGTGGCACCATTGACAAGTCTGATCTTTCTTTTTAAGTCCCCTGTAGTGGGCCGGCCCATTGGTGCAGTGGTAGGATTTCTGCCTATGATCCTGGTGACCTGGGTTCAATTTGGGGCTCATTCCATTGGAGGGCTGGGGTGGGCAGGATTGAGTGTCCCATGGACTGCTCTCCTCCTCTGGGGGGAGGGGTGTGTTATCAAGTGTCCAGTGCAAAAAGTGCGGACCACTGGTGGAGGCTGGGGATCCAATGCTACCCGTCCCTGATATGTGAGGAGGCAGGATAGACATCGGGTTTGTCCCACTGATGTCACTGCATGCCCTGCCTCCTGAGGGAATTAGCATCCACAAAAAATGCTGCCTGTCACAGGGATGATGCCACCTCCTGGTACCGTGGCCTCCCAAAGATCCTGACCCCGACCTAGCCTGTGTTCCGCTGGATGGCCCACCTCTGTGACACCACCCAGGGGGGTAAGTCTAGGGAGCCCTGCCGGTCATGGTGATGTGGCCAGTATCATGGACATGTCTCCGTGGGGTGGGGTCATCTCAGCTGCCCCACCTTGGGGGGGTAAGCCAGGACAACTTGGGGACTGGTTACAGGGGGGTGGTCCGGGAGGTAGGGCTGATAATATGGGACAGGCGGTGCAAAAAATAATCCCCTGTAGTACTTCCTAGTTACTGGGAGCTAGGTCTCAGGCAGCAGTTGGAGATCTATTTGTTGAACTGGCCATTGATTACAAAACAACCAATCTTTTTCTGAGTAAGACAATTCCTTGTTTATATTAAATTAGGTTTGTTGTAGAAAGTGTCATAATCTTAACAGAGTGTGTAGTTTTTTCTCCATGTGTGTGCCTCTTCTGTATATTTAGGAGGTGGTGGAAGCCTGTAACTCCATGGTACTTTTCCTCCACATTTTGTGAGAGTCACCACTCCAGAAACAAATGTATAAAAACAGTGGGCTCTATTCTCAAAGCTTGAGCCCTGGGTCAAACCCTGCACTGCCCCAAACACAGTGCCACACCACGCACCCAATTCTCATAGGTTGCATTCATTTGCAACACTTTACCCTTTTTACAGTGGCTTTCACAAAATATTTAGTGCACACCCCAAAATAAGGTCCCCAAAGTTAGACCAGCAAAACTCAGGGCATGTTGCACACATGATCGAGAATCCCAGTTGCCGGCGAGTGACTAGCACATGCCCCATGGGGCATGTGCTCAGTGAACCCAGGGCTTGCGGCACTTTATTTCTGTTGAGAATCAAGCCAGTATCATTTAAATGCTGTCCCTACAGACAATGTGCCACTTATCTATTCAGTGCTAGAACTCCTATGAGTTTTGTCTATATATGATCCCTATAATTGGGCTGAGGTAATAAAAAATAAAAAGGGTAAGGGAACTGCCTCTCTTTTTAATATCTTTTAAAATTCAGCTTAGAATGAGTGAATTATGGAAATAGTATTTACTTTTTCCTTTAGACAAGATCTCAAACCTGAATTTAGAAAACAGGTTGAAGAATTTCTTGAGCCTGGTTGGCTAAGACCACCAAGCACCCCATCCAGTATCAGGCAACAGAGACTGGGAAATAATGATTCCCATATTCTGCTTGCCTATTTACAGAAAAAAAAATATTCAGCCAAAATAGAATGCTCACCACCATGTTTTTCTCTCACTTAGCAAGAGAGGGAAAGAGCCTTCACCTGCACTGACCACCTGTCTCTCCCAGTAAACCGATTGGTCCAGCTGGTTAAATAATGAAACTTGTTTGAAAAATACTGCCAAAATAAAAAATTAGTGCTTTTCGCTACTACAGTTTCTCACCTTAGCCGCTGAGTGATCAGGTGCAAATACACCATCAGCCCCAGCCTTGTGCACTCCTTATTACAGAGTAATGGTAACTTGTAAGATCACTGCCATCCTGAGCATTCGCTGTTTGATGACTTAAAAAAAGAAAACATATCTGAATGGTACTGTCTTCCATATCAGCGGCATGGAACTACGCTACATTTAAAAGCAGCAATAAGAAAAAAAAGTGTGTTCCTATTATTAGTGGCAGTGCTGGCACTAATGCCTTAGAAACATAGACACTGTCAGCAGAAAAAGACCTCTTGGCCCACCTAATCTGCTCTAAAGTCTCTACCTACTGTGCTACCATAAACCCTAATTGATCTCCGGCCTTATCCCCCACCCTGTTACTAAGGTCCCCTGTGTCTATCACATCTTCTTTGTTCAACTCCGACTGTGCTCACCTGGGATACTCATTAAGCACACCAGGTGCCATGTTCTCACTTTCAGCATGCAAAATAAACAGTTCTCAGAGTTTTGAGTGGGAGGAGACAATGCAGCAAAAAAATATATAAAGTTAGCCTTTGGGAAGGGGCATGCTCATAGCATTAAAATATTCAGAAAAATAGTTGTGCTCTCTACTGATATTGCTACCAGTAGATGGACTACTTTACTGGAAAAGTGATTCTAATTTTTATTTAATTTTATACGTACATACACCCTAGTGATTATATAATATATATATATATATATATATATATATATATATATATATATATATTCGTGGGGAAAAAATCCATTTAATGCATCAGTTAGGGTTATTCCACAACGACAAAAGCAAGCAAATTCAGTGTTAGGGTTGCCACCCCTTGCACCCCATCCCCATCCTCACCAACAGTCATCGGGGTGTGCGTTGGGATTGTCGGCCATAACTCACCCTATTACATGTGTAAATAAGCTGAGGTGGTGCAGTATAGGAGAATGGGGTGAGAGTTAGGACCGATGACCCCAACGCACACTCTGATGCCTTTTGGTGGGGATGGGGTGGGCTTGGAGTGCAAGGGGTGGCAACCCTAACACTGAGTTTCCTCACTTTTGTCATTGTGGAACAACCCTAACTGATGCATTAAATGGAGTTTTTTGCCATGAATTTCCCTTCTTTTTGAGAATGTGCACTATAAATAGTGAATGGAATGTGGTAGTGGGAGCGTGGGGTTTGAAGGGCCCTGTGTTCCCACCATGTGATTTTTTGTCACTTCGCTGCGCAAAAACTGTATAACTGACTGAAATGAAAATTGGTAAATGAAGACATGTACCATGGCACACCGTGTGTCCAGAATTGTGTGTACATCCGTTCAATGGTCACACAGCATCATGAGCAAACAATGTAACATGCACAAGTCAGCAACCGTAAGTGCCAGTAACCCAAAAATTATCATAGTCAAAGCTGTATTATAAATCTTTGCACATTCCAAATGCCAGGCAAATCGGACACACAGTTCAGAAGTTATTGAAGTGTAATGAACCAAATTGTATAGTTGTCAACATTAAGGAAACAAAATCTGTGGTCTTTTTTCCCCCGACAACACAGGGCCAGAGATCACCCCATTAAAATTCTGTCCAACTCACACATTCTCCTGGAACAGGTCTCAACCTATAAGTACCTGGGAGTTACTTTGGACTCCTTGCTCACTTTTCATGAGCACATCAAAACTCTCACCTCAGCCGTTAATATCCATTTATGCCTCCTATACCACCACAAAGACTGCCTCCCACCTGAAGCTCTACACCTGGCAGTCACATCCTTAGTCATGTCCCTAGTTGACTATAGCCTTACAATCTTTTCAGCTGCTGACCCCACGGCACTTCACCAAATCCAACTGGCCATCAACAAAGCCTGCCGGATCATCTCAGGTGGAGACAAACGCATGCACACCTGCACCCTCTATGCTCTTGCCAATATTCTTTTGCTAGAAGAATGCCTACAGTACCAAACCTGTCTACTTACAAAAAAAATACACCTTGGACTAACACCGATGGGTGTCACAGCCTCCCTTCAGTCAGCCACCCCACTTTTTGCTACTCGGGCAGCCTCCAAATCTGTCTGGAAGGTACCCAAGGTCAGGTCCTCCCTAGTGCAAAGATCTTTCTCATACAGAACCCTATCATGGTACAATGCCCTCCCCCAGCTGTGTCATCCATTACCAAGCTAGGTCCTTATAAGGCAGTGCTAAAATCCCATATACTAGCCACACGTAGCTGCCATTATGCCCACTAACATCCTCCACCGGCTCACTTAACATTAGGACCCACCTAACACTGACAATGCCTATTCTGAGGCTGCACTCTGTTGCATACCACTGAGGCACCAGTCGAAGGTCCATCTAGCTTAGCTAAAATATCTCAAGTCCTATCATAAAAATCCGAACAACACCTCTCGGAGGTAGCATCTATATGTATCATTATATCAATAATGTGACCAGAACCTAGCTAACACTTGTATAGGCAACTTACCCTGTTTTTGAATGTATGTACCAAGACTGTTTGTACGGAGCCGCTTAGGCTGCTTCTTCCAAATTGACTCAAACTTATTGTACTTCACATGTATGATACACCAATGTACTCTGCTGTCTGTACTTCCTCTATTAATGTATCAGAATGTTTCTGTGACACAGACCCTTTGAAAATGAATCTATGACTCAAAGCGTTGTAATTCCTATGTGCTTAAAAAAGATAAATAAAATTTTCATTCATCGGAGTGGCATAATTCCACACCTCTTAATGTTTTACACACCAAACCACTGCAAGGCACCTCCATACCACTAGGGCTACCTATGCTGTAAATTTCAAGCCAGTATCAACATGCAGAACGTTATGCACAAAATGCATCATGCAGTATCTCCACAGCATATAATGTTTCCAAATGTAAACAGCATTATTCACATCACCAGGACATCCACTCAACACCCTCCAAATTTCATGTGAAAAGACAAAATCATTCCACATATATTCAGTTTTTACATTTCTGCACCTTTCAGAAGTCTTCCACCACAAAATGGTGGAAATCGTAGCCCAAAATGCGCTAAAATGGTGGACCTGGCAGATGACAAATCTGTAACTGTGAGGGGGGACAACATAAATGGCAATAACTCTGGAACAGCACAACATTTTTTCACCAAACAAAAACTGGCATATTCCATGAACATAGGTCTTTCTACTTGGTAAGTTTCAGATCAATCAACTATACACTGGCTGTGCTATGAAACTGCACAGAAGTCAGGGGGGAATGACCCTTACCTTGACAGTCACATAAATGACACCCTATCCCTGACAGTAAAATAACAGGCCAACCTCCCGCCAATCAATGGACTGTACCACTGTTCTAACAGTTACAGTACTGACACCATCCACCACCAGTCACAGCAATAACCACCACCCCCAACAGTCATTGGATTGGACCCCCCCAATCACAGGACTGTTCCCCCGTCACAGGACTTTTACTCCCTAGAGTCACAGGACTGTACCCCCCCTCTAGTAACAGGACTGTATCACCCCCTCCCCCACAAGCATGGGATTGAACCCCCCATCACAGGACTGTATCACCCCACTGACAATCACAGGACTAACACCCTCAACTGACAATCTTGGCAATGACTACCCACCTCTGGCAGTTACAGCACTGATCCACACCCCTGAGAGTCACAACACTTTCTCAGTATTCCCAATGGTCACAGAACTGCTTCCTACCCCACCCCTCAACCTGGCAGTCACAGCAATGACCAGAACCTCTCAGAGTCACAGCACTAATCCCCATTCCCTCATTGTAACATCACTAGTCATGTTACTGCACCTTACCCCCATCTTACAGCATTGATCATCAATCCCCAACAGTCTCACCACAGCCACCTCACCCCCAAAAGTCACAGAAGTGACACTCCCTACCATCAGTCACAGCACTAATTCCCACCCCCTGACAATGACAGCACTGACCTACTACTCCTAACAGTCACCACACTGACCCCCATCCACAATAGCCACAGCACTGCCTCCTCACCCACAATGGTTACAGGACTGCCACCCCTCCGACAGTCACCGAACGGTACCACCCTTCAATCATCACAGAACTAACACCTTCCACCATCAGTCACAGTGGCCACCTACCTGACAGGCACAGTGCTGATCCTCATCCTCCAACAGCGACATCACATACCTCTAACTCCAACAGTCACAGCACTAAACACCACGACAGTCAAAGCACTGTCCCTCTACATCCACAACAGTCACAGGGCTGATACCCTCTACAGACAGACACAGCAGTAATCCCCACCCCTACAATCACAACACTTCCCCCCAACTGCCAAGAGTTGCAGTCCTGCCTCCTATCTAACAGTCATGGCACTGACCACCCAACCCTTGACAATAACTGCACTGGCTCCCCACCCACAACTGTTAAATCACCGACACCCCCAACCACAACAATCACAGTACTGACCCCCACCATTAATACAACACTGCCTCTGAACCTCCCTCAACAGTAGTAGTACTTACCTGTCCCCTTACAGCAATGCCCCGACAGTAACAGCACTGACAACTAGCCACTGGCAGTTGCAGAACTGATCACACCTCAGTCATTACATTTTAAAAATAAGTTGTTTAAGTACTGGCAGCCCATCACAGAGAGTGCACCTGTCAAAACTTGTACAGGCCAAGTAGCCAAATTCTGGTGAATTTTGTGTTAGGCTAGTAAGATTTTCCTTTAACTAGCCCTGTAGGTTGGTACTGTAGAATGTAACCAAAAAGTACGGTACTTCAGCTGGGCTAGTGGAAGAGTCTGTGGGGCTAGTAAATTTTCCCATTCACTAGACATGCTGGCTATACTGGTAGGATGGTCTGCATCTGTCCAGGAAGGGAACAAGTCTTTTGAGCAATTGGTTTAAATACTTCATTGGCAAGCTTTTAAACTAGTCAAGGGGGAGGCACTGATAAGCAGCAGGAAAATCTCAGCCTCTCCCTACAAGACAGGGTACTAAATGAGAAAAAGACCGAGGTAGAAAGGTCAGCGGGGGGATGCTGCAACAGAAAGTAAAGCCATCAGAAAATGGAGAGCAATGAGTACCAATGCCCATAGTCTGGGTAACAAGCTTCCTGAATTAGTGGCCTTGATGGAGGAGGAGCATCTGGATATCATGGCAGGCACAGAAACATGGTACACACAAAACCATGACTGGGACATAAACATACCAGGATACACTATCTACAGGAGGGACAGGGAGGGTAAAAAAGGAGGAGGAGTAGCTCTTTACATAAGGGAAGGAATCAAAGCCACAGAACAAAAGGGTAAACAGGGAGGATAAGAAGCACTGTGGGTCAATTTGGAGACAGGCAATGGCACCACAATCCGCACAGGGGTTGTATACAGACCCCCTCTCAGGGGGAAGAAATGGACAAGGAAATGATAGAAAGTATACTTAGAATGGCAGAAAAAGGGGAGATATTGCTGATGGGTGATCTAAATATGCCAGATGTTAACTGGAGTGCAGTTACAGCAGCCACTTCGAAGAGTGGGGTTATTCTACATGCCCTACGGGGCATGCTTTGAGACAACTAGTATTGGAACCCACTTGAGAGGGAGCAATCTTAGACCTGGTTCTCTCAAATGGAGATGGAGAAAGGATCACAGATGTAAAGTGGATAGCCATCTGGGAACTAGCGACCACGAACAGTATGGTTCAATAAACACAGCAATAGAGTCAAGCCATACAAAGGCAAAAGTACTGGACTTTAGGAGGGCTGACTTTGCTAAAATGGGTGAGTGCCTAAGGAATGCACTAGCAAATGGGCAGGAAGGAGGGGTGGAAGAACAATGGGGAATAATAAAAACTGCCATCACAGAGGTAACAAGCCTTTGTGTGAAGCAAATAAACAAAACAAAACAATGTAAGAAACCACTATGGTTCTCAAAGGAAGTGGCAGTGAAGGTTCAAGAGAAAAAAGAAAGCATTCAGGAAGTACAAGGAATCACAGAAAGAGCAGGACAGAGAATTGTATTGGTTAAAGCAAAAGGAAGCTGGAAGGCAGTCAGAACAGCAAAGGCCCAAACCAAGGAAAAGATAGCCAACTCAGTTAAGAAGAGGGATAAAACCTTTTATAGGTACATCAGGGAGTGAAGGAAGACCAAGGGAGGGATAGTGAGGCTTAATAAAGGGAGGGGTGGGCAGAGGGTGACTGTGAAAGGCAGAGATACTAAACAAGTATTTTGCTCAGTATTTACAAATGAAGAGGGAGGTACCTAAAACAAGCAATAGAAACACTCTGGATACAGAAGTTGATACCAACCCATTTACAGAAGAAAGGGTTCTGAAAGAGCTCTTAAAACTGAAGGTGAACAAAGCAATGGGGCCTGATGGATTCATCCCAGAATTCTAAAGAACTAAGGGTAGAACTAGTGACACCACTGACTACCCTCTTTAACAAATCATGGGAGGATAGGGTGGTACCCGAGGACTGGAGGAGGCAGATGTGATTCCCCTTCACAAAAGTGGGAGCAGGGCAGAAGCAGGAAACTACAGACCTGTTAGTTTAACCTCAGTGATAGGGAAAATGGTGGAATCACTTCTGAAGGAAAGAATTGTTGAGTATCTAGAGTCCAGAGAGGCACAGGACCCAAGGCAGCATGGATTCACAGTGGGAAGGTCATGCCAGATGAATCTGATAGATTTCTTTGACTGGGTTACCAAAGTAGTAGATCAGGGAGGGCCTGTGGACATGGCCTACCTAGACTTTAGCAAGGCATTTGACACAGTCCCACACAAAAGATTAATATACAAGTTAGCCAGCCTGGGAGTGGGTCCCAAGATGACAGCCTGGGTAAAGAATTGGCTGGAGAATAGGACAGAGAGAGTAATAGTAAATGGAGTCCACTCTGAAGAAAGGTGGGTTACTAGTGGGGTACCACAGGGTTCAGTATTTGGACCGGTCATCTTCAATGTCTTTATAAGCGACATTGCAGAGGGACTGGAAGGAAAAGTATGTCTCTGCAGATAACACAAAGATCTGCAACAGAGTTGATGCACAAGGTGGAGTGGAAAGGATGAGAAGGGACTTGGCAAGGTTAGAGGAATGGTCAAATGTATGGCAGCTTAGATTCAATGCTAAAGTGCAAGGTAATGCACCTGGGAAACAAAACCAGGGGAAGGCACACAATGGGGTGAGATACTAACAACAACAAAAATGGAAAGGGACCCGGGGGTAGTCATATCAGATGACCTAAACGTGAGCAAGTAATGTGAGAGGGCAGCAAGGAAGGCTGGGGGGATACTGGGATGCATAGGGAGATGCATCACCAGCAGAAAACAGGAAGTTATTATCCCTCTGTACAGACAGCAGGTGAGACCCCATCTGGAGTACTGCATGCAGTTCTGGAGACCCAGTCTCCGCAAAGACATAGACAGGATGGAAGCTGTCCAGAGGAGGGCAACTAAAATGGTGCAGGGTCTGCACCGGAAGACATATTAAGAGAGACTTAAGGAGCTTAATATGTATAGCCTCGAGGAAAGGAGGGAGAGGGGGACATGATAGAAACTTTCAAGCACCTCAACGGAATCAACAAAGTCCAAGAGGGTAGCATCTTTCAAAAAAAGAGGTGTGCAAGAACAAGGGGGCACAATTTGAAGATAGAGGGCGGCTCAGAGGTAATTTAAGGAAGTATTTTTTTCACAGAGAGGGTAGTGGATGCATGGAACAGCCTCCCGGAGGAGGTGTGGCCAAAACAGTGGTAGAATTCAAGCATGCATGGAAAGTCATAAGGCAAATTTAGGGGTGGGGATAGGAAGAAGTAGGCTGCTGGTTAACTAGGATCTGCAGCTTATCCTTTAGGTAGGGAAATGGGCAGACTGGGTGTGCCAAGCGGTCCTTATCTGCCGTCAAATTCTCTGTTTCTACGTTTCTGTGTTTAGTGGCTGCAAAACTTAGCTTAGAGCCCAGGAGTGGGCCATTCCATCCACAAGATGGCCCTATCCCCCCTTTACCCTCTTCTGGTTTTACTGATTTTAATTTACTTCTTGACTTCAGCAAGGCATTTGACTCTATTCCTCACAGGGGCCTGTTGGATAATCTGGGAGAAATGGGGATGGGGAACCAGATGGATAGGAAATTGGCTCCAGAACCAGACCCAGAAGGTCGTGGTTGGTGGGATAGTCTCATCCCCAAGGAGGGTCATTAGTGGAGTCCCTCAGGGATCGGTCCTTGGTCCTCTCCTGTTCAACGCCTACGTCTCTGATATAAGGAAGGGTATCAGGAGTGAGATGACTCTCTATTTGTGGATGACTCAAAACTGGGGGCGGTGGTGGATGGGGAGGAGGGGAAGGTGGCCCTACAGAGGGACCTGGAGGCTCTGGAAAGGTGGTCTAGAAAGCGGAAGCTGAGGTTCAATGCAGGGAAATGCAAGGTACTGCACCTGGGAGCCAGAAACCAGGGCCAAGTGTACACCCTGGGGGGGGGGAATGCTACAAGTCTCGATGGCTGAGAGGGCCCTAGGGGTGGTGATGGATGTCAAGATGAACAACTCGGAGACTTTTAGGAGGGCAGCAGCAAAGGCCAACAGAATGCTTGGATGCATCGCTAGGGGGTCACCTCCAGAAGGAGGGAAGTGATACTCCCCCTGTATAACTGCTTGGTGAGGCCGCACCTCAAGTACTGCGTGCAGTTTTGGAGGCCACATTTAAAGAGGGACATTGAACTTCTGTAGAGGGTCCAGAGGAGGGCAACCAAAATGATTTGGGGCTTGGGGGATAGGACCTACATAGAGCTAAATATGTACACATTGGAAGAGAGAAGGGACTGCGGGGACATGATAGATGTCTTCAGGTACATGAAGGGAGTAAATAGGGGAGGAGCAGTCAGGGTGCTCTGAAGGAAGGAGGGGGGCAACTAGAGGGCATGGGTGGAAGCTGGAGGATGGAGATTCAGGGGAAAAAGGAGGAGGTGCTACTTCACTGAGAGGGTGGTGGAGCCATGGAATGTGCTGCCCAGGGGCTGGTGGAGGCAGAAATGGTGGAACAGTTCAAGAGGGGGTGGGACAGGTACAGGGGAAGGGTTCTGGAAGAGAAAACCAGTGCAGTGAGAGTATTCTGAGACTGGGAAGGGAGAAGCCAGAGAGGGAGAGGGGGGCAGCAAGGTCAGCTCCCAGGGTGGTGGCTGACCAAACGAGCAGACACGAAAGACCATTAGGCCTATTCTGCTGGCATTTTAGTATGTTAGCATGTTAGTATAATTCATAGACTGGAAAATGTGTTATGTTCCTTTGTCATATAATGATAGATTTATTGCTGTTGTGTGGTGCCCGGAGCCTCTTCGATTGGGTGCCTGAAAAATTAAATTTGCCTTGCCTTGTCTCTAGACATTCCTTCCCAGTAACCAGCTCCAAAGCTGAGAACCCTGTTACGAGTAGGAAAACCTACATCCCAGCCCCCCCACACAACAGGACAATTCTTCCAGTACCAGTGCAACTCTGTATATTAAACTTTACATTGCTTGTTAAACAGTCTTGAAGCACTATTTCTAGGGTTACAACCCCTTCCTGTATTACTATCCACAGGTTGAGATGACTGGGTTTGCAACTAGCTAGTACCAGGGTTTGTTCACCTATAGTAAACACAGTGTTTTGGTGGCTCCACTCAGAGTAAGATTTTAGTGGGTATTTATTAAATTTGTTGTAGCCCTCTGGAAAGCTATTACTGCCGACTACCCCACCTAGTGGCCCTATACCTTGGAACAAGCAGTAATCTCTCACAACATTCACAATACATTTGTCAACAGACATTAATGATATGCTTGTAGGTTTCCCACTTTCCGTGATCTGGGCTTCAGTGTGACCTCCTGGAATCTGTTGCAAACAATGGATATCAGGCATGCATGTTCAAGAATATTCCAAACACAGTAACAGACCACCAGTAAACATGCGTGAGGCAATGTAACATTGCAACATCAACCAGGTTTCTTTAGGGGGAGCAAAACAAGGAAGAGGAAAATCTAATCAAATGATTTTATCCTTACTGGTTTGAGCCAGGATACTGGCATGCATTTAGTTTCACTTTGCAGTCCTATAAATATACTGGATACCCAGATGGAAAACAATCTAGCCAAATGGTGTCCAGGGTTGCAGCTGTTGTTCAGACCCTTGATGAAAGAAGACATGATTTGGCATGCAGTTTTATTTGTGTCCAGTGGCTGGATGGAACAGTCTCTTGATCCATTAAACTAGCAGTGAAATGGAGATTAGGTGGTACCACAATGATTATTAAAGCTTGTCTTGGAGCTACCCTGATTTCTACTCACTGTACCCAGACACTGGAGATGAGCCAATGAAATAAGACCTGTGGAGATGTTTCTTGAAGCAGGGGGAAGGATTTTCTCATGGTTCTCATACAGCAGCTGGTCTGGTGGTGCAGGAGCAAACAACTCAGGCTGATTTCATATAGCCCAAGGCCGAATGGCTTAGCAAAGTCAATGAGTCAAAACTGCAAATTGGATATCTTGAACTGGCCAGTCGCACAAACACTTTGGCAACTTTTACACATCTATTTGTAAGGGTTACAAAAAATACAAAATCACACATACCCCCATAATACAGAGCATCATGAGCTGTATATGCAAATCACCACAGAATATTATGCTAGTTCAACTTTAAGCAAAAATGCAAGGTGCCAAAAGGCCTCTCATACAGTCTACAAAGAGTGCCAACAGAAGACACATACACATGTTTTGTCCTACCAGGACTCATCAGTGTACCTTGTCTGTGTAACACCCCAGTGGAATGAACCAGCTACCATAAGATGGTCTGTCTGGGTTACGTTGTGATGAGCCCAATTAAAAAAAAAAAAATCTAAAAGACAAAGAATCTCAGTGTTCAAGCACTGAGGCAATGGTTACCCCAAGGGGCATTGGCTGGAAAGCCTAGGTTCAAAGAAATACGAAATCACACATACCCATATAATGTAGAGCATCATGGACTGTATATGAAAATCACCACAGAATATGATGCTGGTTCAACTTTAAGAAAAAATGCATTGTGCCAAAAGGCCTCTCATACAGTCTGCAAAGGGTGCTAACAGAAGACACATACGCATGTTTCATCCTACCAGGACTTATCAGTGTGCCTCGTCTGTGTAACACCCCAGTGGAATGAACCAGCTACCCTAAGATGGTCTGTCTGGGTTACGTTATATGTAAGGGTGCTGCTGGTTCCTCTTTGGTCCTTCCAGTAGGCTTGCAGGCTGATCCGTAATACTGCCCTTTGCTGCATGAATCCCCTCTTGTTGCATGCTGCAGCTTGCACCAACTGATGCACCTTGGACCCCACAGACTGAACCACCAAGAAAAGTTTAGGCCCACCAGGCCTAACCTCTGAGAGATGGCCAGCTCCTCAGAGGCTCACACTCTGAACTCCTGGGCAGATCTGGCAAATATCCACTGTTTCAGCAGTTACCCCCTTTTATATGGGGCTAAGGTCCAGGAATCTCATTGACTGTCAAAACTATCCCAAACTGTCCCAGTCCCTTAATTGGCTTGCATTTCGGTGCCAAGAAAAGGGCCTCCTTTTTTCCTCACAAGTCTTATTAATTCTCCTAAGTCTCTGGTCAAAGGTCCAGGCTCTCAGCTGGTTATTTTACTGCACAATGGTGACTGCTGCATTGTCCCAAATACACATTTTATTGCAGTCCCAATATAACTGTCCTGGTGCAGCCAGAATAAACCTTATTCTTACATAAATTTCCCACAGTTACATAGCCCTAGCATTTCTCTTTTAAACACATGTATTAACCTCTCCCATATGTGACTAGTTTCTGTGTTGCTGTCTTGCAAATACAGTGCCCTCTCTAAAACCCATAGCAGTGCATTAATATTCATTAGGGTTTCACTGCCCTATCATTTGCCCTTTAATACTGATGCCCCAGAGTCAGCGCTATAGGTGCTTGCCTTCTATTTAATTAAAAACACTTTTCCTGCCCTTGATCTAGGTCTCTCTGTGCCTTTTTAACTAAATACTATATGCCAGGATCCACGGGAGCACCTTCCAACTTTTGGCCGCAACCAGCAGGGGCAAACAGTGCACCTCTCAAAAGTGCAAGCAGCGGCTGCAAGGCTGAAATGCCGGCCACCCGCAGAATGTGCTCTGGGAGCTCAGCAGAGCTTAAACGAGATAATGAGGCTGCCTGGGGAACCTGAGGGGACACACAACTTGGGCCAGGTGGTGACCTAGGGGATTCATTGGGAGGATGCCCGAGAGGTACAACTGACATATGGGAGGACTATCAGGTAAGCCCCCCAAAGGGGGGTGTTACATGCAGTCTCTAAGTACTGGTGCTGTGTACCCACAAAAGACTAGCAGCTATAGTCCCTCAGGTCTGTGTCTGGAAGGTAAGAATTTGAAGTCTTCAGCTGAGCACCATGCTAGGAGTAGGAAAACCCACAACCCAGCCCCCCCCACACCCACAAGACCACTCTTCCAGTACCAGTACAGCTCTAGATCAATGGCAAATGGCAGGAATAAACAATTACACCTGTTCTGTGTCCCATTCCAAAGAACAGCTCTTTGACAAGGATCCTTTTCCTACCCATACTTGACTGTGGCTTAATGGGATCCCAGCTAACATTCTAAATGCTGTTAACCCTGAAACCATTAAAGCTGAACTTATGCAGTTTCTACTGCAAAAGAATGTCTGTGAGTGCTGAACTGTTCAGAGAAGTTCTCCAGAGCCTGCACCAATCCTGCCTTCTAGCAACTACTCATGGTCTCACTCACATGGTCCACCCCTCCCCACTCCCTATCCCTGTTCCCCAAACTCTGCTACCTCATGCTCTGTAGCTCTTATTCCACTAGTGGTTGTGCTGTCTCATTTGTCTCATGCATCATTGCTCCTCTCTCCCCCTCCCCCACCCCTCCTTTTCTCCATCAGTCTTCTTTCTCATGATACCACATCTCCACTACTTGGTCTCCACCTCCTTCCCATCTCTCTCTCCACCCCCCTCTCCCTCCCCTCTCTCTATCTAACCACCTTCTCCCACCTTACCACACTATCTTACATGCACCCTCTGCAGTTCCTCAGCTCCAAAGCTGTAATGCAATGTGACAAGGCTTCCATTGGGATGCTCTCTCCCCACACCACTCTCTCCCTATCTACCATTTTCCTCTATGTCATATACTTCTCCTTATGCCATACAGCACTTAGTATTAACCCTTAATGAAACTCATAAGAAACATGGCTGTTTTCTATTCTTTTGTTACTTCCTGTACTGATAATTCAGCTATGTTTGTATTTTGTTCTGTGAATTCAATTATGTACTGACAAATGAACTATGTCTCTATTTGTACTGTGAATCCAGTGATATCTGTCTTTGCACCATTTAATGGATATAGACCCTTTGTAAAAGAGTTCTTACTCCAAGGTTGTTTCCGAAATTCCAATAAATAAATAAATAAATATATACATAAAATGTCTGTAATTTAAAAAGCAGGCTTTTGAATCTGCTGCATTAAACACATATTTCCACATGGCACTTGTGCTGTTTTATTAAAACTGGTTTAGAAATAATAGTTTGTCACCTATTATTGTGAGTTTACCCAAAGCACTGTGCATGGTCTTTTCAATTGTGCTGCACTAAGGCTACTGTACTAACGATGTTATGTGCTGTATCAGTGTGGGAGCCTGTATCTATCTGCTGAACAGCTCAGAAGGGTCCTGCTGCATGTTAGTAGTGTACTAGTATTTTATGAAGGGGCTGATAGCTGTTTAACCTTCAGTGTGTTTGGCGGAACACATGGCAGTTAAGGTGCTGTTCAACTCTGAAAAAGCTGCAGGCGTACTTTGTTGTTTACTGAACTAACCTGTTGAAATGCCACTCAGACTTTCTGTATTGATAAATAGTCTCCATAGAGACAATTATGCAAAATAGCACCCCATGATGTCCTTACAGCACTGTTTGACCAGGCAGAAAGACACTGAACATAGAGCAGACTTCCTTCTGACTTCCTTTTCAGAGGCTGAAACTCCAGGAGGAGAAAATAACGTGTTCACAATAAAATCATTTCCCCAAACTATACTGGGAGGGGGATACTGGGATGCATAGGGAGAGGCATCAATAGTAGAAAACAGGAAGTTGTTATCCCTCTGTACAGACAGTTGGTGAGACCCCATCTGGAGTACTGTGTGCAGTTCTGGAGACCCCATCTCTGCAAAGACATAGACAGAGTGGAGGCTGTCCAGAGGAGGGCAACCAAAATGGTGCAGGGTCTGCACCAGAAGACATACGAAGAAAGACTAAAGGAGCTTAATATGTATTCCCTTGAGGAAAGAAGGGAGAGAGGGGACATGATAGAAACTTTCAAGTACCTCAAGGGAATCAACAAAGTCCAAGAGGGTGGCATCTTTCAGAAAAAGAGATGTGCAAGAACAAGGGGGCACAATTTAAAGATAGAGGGGATGGCTCAGAGGTAATGTGAGAAGTATTTTTTCAAGAGAGGTTGTGGATGCATGGAACAGCCTCCTGAGGAGGTCGTGGAGTCAAGAAGAGTAGGGAATTCAAGAATGCATGGGACAGACATAAGGCAGTCCTAGTGGGGGGGTAGGAGGAAGTAAGCTGTTGGTTAACTAGGATCTGCAGCTTATCTGTTAGGTAGGAAAATGGGCAGACTAGGTGGGCCAAGCGGTCCTTATCTGCCATCAAATTCTATGTTTCTAAACAGCTGCAGTATTGTTTGATACCAGGAACAAAACTGGAAAAAGGCACAATACAGCAAAACACTACAAACCATTTGCCATTGATCTTAAATTGTTTGTTATATGGTTTCTGGAATGTATAATATCACAGCTGTGTAAGTTAAGGATTTAAAGAAGAAACATTTACAGTCTCTCAGGTGCTGTGTACCAACAGCAGCTTTTGCTTACCTAGATGTGTTTTTAAAAATCCTGCAGTTCTGTTTACTTTCTTCTAAGTTCCATGTAGGCTGTTGCAAGCTGATTCAGGAACTACAATCCATTTAGCCTGTGGAACTCAAATTCCTCTTGGTCCTAGTGCCAGCCTGATAAGAAACTGACAGCAGAATATGCTTGGAAAGGGTGATCAAATCCTGTGTTTTTAGCAACTGTAGAGAACTATTTCTTCAGTGCCCCAGCAGGAGTGGGAGGAGAGGGGTTTGTCAGATCTGTGGATGGAAGGGCCAGTGGAAAGCCAGTGCTGGGAAAATGACTGTAGCACTGTGGAGGGACACATGATAGTGTTTCTGTCCCCTTTCCTCTCTACTTCATGGCAATAACACAGCATGGCTATGCCCATGCTGCCTTAAAAATTCAAGTGTTGTTGTAATCGTGAGAGTGAGTAGTTCTCACAACATAAGTTGACTGAATCCATATCTCACATCGTTTCTGAGATAGAAACACCGAAAAGTGCTGTGAGTGCTAACTCTGAGAGCATAACAGTGGCCAACAGACATGAAAATGAGCAATTGAAACACTAATTCCCAAATATTTCTGTAACTGTACAAGGTGAGAAAAAAAATCACATGTCATAGTATTCATGGCTTTCCAACCTACTTCTGCACTTTGTCCCCCTACAGGGGGACTAAGAATTGTTGTGATGAAAAATCCATATCAGTCCCCGAAAGGCATCATGGGCACCACAGTGTTATCTTATGGGAAAATTTCTGAACTTCAGAACGCTGTAACTATGGGCCTGTTCAATGTTTTCATACCAAACCACCAAAAGGCACAATTGTGGAACTAGGGCTTGCCACCCTGAAAATTTCAGGCCATTAGCACAATGCATGTTGGCACAATGAAGTGACAAAGAAAACAACACTTAGCAAAATGTGTTTGTGCAGTGTTCCTGTAATTACTTTAATGTTTTTGCAATTCTCCTATCTCTATAATGGGAATGTTAGAGCGCTTAAAAAAATGTTGTCGCAGTTACTTTTTCCTGTGAGCGCGATTGTTTGTGCGTCAACAAAAATGTTGCCGCGATTAAAATATGGAAACACTTTTAAAAACATATTTCCAGACCAGTTGGTCAAATACTAATACAAGGGGCATGTTCCTCAGATACTGATTAGGTAAACAGAACTGTTGGTGTTTACCAAAGTGCAGTATTTTTTGAATTACAATGATTTTTCTCTCTTGCTAACTGAAAACAAGATGGCGGCAGCACGACAACAATTTTGGGCAAGCTCGACAACAAAATGTGATCTGCAATGTTTTTGCAGTGCATATATACATTTTTCCAAAGGCTATAATGGGACATGAAAAAATGGAATAACTTTTGAAAAGAGCAATATTTTTCACCAGATCTTCAAAAGGCACCAGTGCAACCCAGGACCCATGTAGACAGATCAGTGTGAACCCACTCAAATGCATTTTTCAATCCATTATGCCTGGACAAAGAATTCACAACAATGGGGAAATTTCACTTTTTGAGCGCACTACGGTCCCACAGCCGTACATCTAACCATAAAAACAATTTCCAGATCCAGGCATCTATGCTAGCTGATTCTACATTCCAAATTTCAGGCACATCAGACAAACAGTATCAAAAGTTATTAAAGTGCAAAATTTGAGGTTTAACATAGAAATGGCCTTGCAACCCTAACTACTGTAGTGGCACTACGGTCTCCCTATTTTATATATATATATATATCTATCTGTATATGTAACAAATAACCAACTCTTAGGTGTGTGTTCATGCTCTGATATATGCACGCCTTGATGTGCATTGTACTCAAGAGGCCGCAGGCTGAGTGCATCAACCACCCAAGGTGTGCGCATATCAGAGCGTGACAGCACACCGTAGAGTGGGTCATCTAGCTTATAAAATGGTAAAATTGTTTTGGAGGGGGGTAAAAGTGATGGTGTGTGGTCGTGCTCTGATATACACATGGTCATATGAGTAAGCAATAATACCCGACAGGGTGGGCGGTATTGGGCAATACCGGACCGCCCAGGGGCATAATGAGGCCTGACGCCACAGGCGGAGGACCTTATAGCCCCTGGAAGGTCCAGTATTGCCCATACCGCCCACCCTGGAGGGTATTATTGTGCTTAGAAAATGGGCTCCATTATAAAAAAAAGTTGAATAAAAATTGTTAATAAACTATTCATTTAAAGTAAGTTTTGTAATAAAATAGTTCCTCCACCTGCATTATAATGAGTTTTGGAGAGCGAGTTTGTCCTATGGAGACCCTGTAGTTAAAAAATTAAAAAAGCTAGTTGTATGCACTTACACCTAATGTCTGCCTCCCCCATGGTGCACCTTATTTACAGCATGATGTCCATTTTGGATTAATTTTCTTTTGTCCCCCGCTCTACCACACACATTTACTTATTTAAATTGACAGATACCACAGACAGTGAGCTGGACGGCATGTGCAGAACAGTTCAGAAGCTGGCGAGTGGGCTACCGTGTTATTGAGGAGGACAGTCTCTGGGGAAGCAGGTATTTCGTTTCTGTGCTCCTCTCATTACTGATTAGGACTAAAAAGTTACAAGTGGAGAGTGGAGTGAACAGAAACAGTGGTGGCGTGACTTTGGCGAGTTCGTCTCCCAGGAGATGGAGACAGAATGCCGGGTTATAGTAAGCAATTTAGTGGCCGGTGTTTCGGGAGTTTGGGAGCATAAATAGTAGTAGGGACTGCAGTAGCAAGATCTGTGTGCTGCTTTTCCTGTGCAGTTTTCAGCAGGGGTAGTCTCTACCCCTCCCCCAGACAGTGGCACTATGGTTTAGCTGGCACTAGGGACAGATGCTCTTTTTTTTAAAGTTTAACGTCACTGGCATTGTGTGGGCAGACATCCGAAAACCGAGCAGAGAAGTGATACACCGATCAAGTCGACGGAGAGAGAGAAAGCAGAGGGAAAATTTAATCTGAATTTCTGGTTTGCGAGAGACGGTCTTTTATTACTGTGAGTTGTGACATTTCTACTAAATATAGTCGGAGAGTGCAACGGTGAGAATTCAGATCATGGGATGTCAGTTAGTGGTTGGGAAGTGGCGTGACAGGGCTGTTTTCTTTTTAAATGTTGTCTTTGTGCACTGTATTTGGTAGCGGGTACAGGATGACAAAAAATATATGTTGCAGTCATTTACTCGGTTGTGACGAGGGATTAAGATTAAATGGCAGGCACGACAGGAGAGATCAGCTAACTGCTTTGTTTGTAGGTGAGAAGAAACATGGCTGCACTTGCCGTTTTCAATGTTCTACTGGCCCAATATTATTAGAACTATATGAGGCAGCAGAGACTGGGACTAGATATTTCCCGGTCTCTGTTGTCTCATACTGGACTGGCTGATTGCCAGTTTTATCCAGTCAAAATGTAGCTTTGCATATTCCCATTTTCTAATATGTTTTATACAATCAGAACTTTGGATTTGGATTTGGATTTGTCCCCATTTTTAATATATATATATATATGCATATGTATATCTTGCAACAAACTCTGTTAATGCATCAGTTAGGGCTGACAGCACAGTGATAAAAAAACAAGGAAATGTGGTGTTAGGGTTACTACCCCTAACACCACACCCCTACCCCCCTCCACACACCAACAGATGTCAGGGTGTGCCACAGGCTCATCAGTCCCAACTCTCACCCCATTCCATAGGTAAGCAAGCTGACATGCTACAGTACAGGAGAATGGGGTGAGAGTTGGGCCTGATGACCCCATGGCACACCCTGACATCTGTTGGTGTGT
Organism: Neoceratodus forsteri; assembly: GCA_016271365.2. NCBI lineage: Eukaryota > Metazoa > Chordata > Ceratodontiformes > Ceratodontidae > Neoceratodus > Neoceratodus forsteri. Next base: position 844,614,499 of record CM028135.1, on the reverse strand, counting down.
GGGGGGTGGTAACCCTAACACCATATTTCCATGCTTTTGTCACTGTGCTATCAACCCTAACTGATTCATTAAAAGAGTTTCTTGCAATGAATTTCCCTTCTTTTTGAGAAAGTGTAATGTAACTGGTAACTGGTATGTGTTAGTGGGAGCGCAGGATCTCTGGGCAGTGCACTCCATTCACATTGCCCATTTTTTGCATAATGGTATGTGTATGTGGGAGCGCTCCCACTTACACATAACTACAGAGCCATACAGCAGCCCTATAGGGCAAGGAACACTTGTAACACAAGTTAGCCAGCCTGGGAGTGGGTCCCAAGATGACAGCCTGGGTAAAGGATTGGCTGGAGAATAGGACAGAGAGAGTAATAGTAAATGAAGTCCACTCTGAAGAAAGGAGGGTTACTAGTGGGGTACTGCAGGGTTCAGTATTAGGACTGGTCCTCTTCAATGTCTTTATAAGCGACATTGTAGAGGGACTAGAAGGAAAAGTATGTCTCTTTGCAGATGACACAAAGATCTGCAACAGAGTTGATGCACAAGGTGGGGTGGAAAGGATGAGAAGGAACTTGGCAAGGTTAGAGGAATGGTCAAATGTATGGCAGCTTAGATTCAATGCTAAGAAGTGCAAGGTAATGCACCTGGGAAACAAAAACCCAGGGAAGAGAGTACACAACGGGGGTGAGATACTAACAACAACAAAAATGGAAAGGGACCCGGGGGTAGTCATATCAGATGACCTAAAGGTGGGTAAGCAATGTGAGAGGGTAGCAAGGAGGGCTGGGGGGGATACTGGGATGCATAGGGAGAGGCATCACCAGTAGAAAACAGAAGTTATTATCCCTCTGTACAGACAGCTGGTGAGACCCCATCTGGAGTACTGTGTGCAGTTCTGGAGACCCAGTCTCTGCAAAGACATAGACAGAATGGAAGCTGTCCAGAGAAGGGCAACTAAAATGGTGCAGGGTCTGCACCAGAAGACATGTGAAGAGAGATTTAAGGAGCTTAATATGTTTAGCCTCTAGGAAAGGAGGGAGAGGGGGGACATGATAGAAACTTTCAAGTACCTCAACGGAATCAACAAAGTCAAAGAGGGTAGCATCTTTCAAAAAAGTGTGCAAGAACAAGGGGCACAATTTGAAGATGGGGTAGCTCAGAGGTAATTTAAGGAAGTATTTTTTCACAGAGAGGGTTGTGGATGCATGGAACAGCCTTCAGGAGGAGGTTGTGGAGTCAAAAACAGTGGTGGAATTCAAGCATGCATGGGGCAGTCATAAGGCAATTCTAGGGGGTGGAGGTAGGAAGAAGTAGGCTGCTGGTTAACTAGGATCTGCAGCTTATCCATTAGGTAGGGAAATGGGCAGACTGGGTGGGCCAAGCGGTCCTTATCTGCCATCAAATTCTATGTTTCTATGTTTCTATCTCAGAAACCGTAGCTGCTATGAAAAAAATTCCAAGACCATTGTAATCATCACAGCATAACCTCCATGCAAGATAGTATCGACTAAATCTGCATCTCGAATCATTTTCGAGCTACGGGCACCAAAACTTACACATAAATACAGAGCCATACAGCAGCTGTACAGTAGTACTGAAAAGGAACCCTTGTAACACTAATATGGCAATATTTTAGGAACCGTAGCAAGTATGGAAAAATTCCACTGCAGTCGTATTCATGACTTTGAAACCTCCACATGGGCTTAGTCCACCAAACTATGAAGAATGAAAACTCTGTATCTTGCACCATTTCCAAGATATGGGCACCAAAAGTTGCCACAGGTGCTGCAATGTTAGCCTAAGGGAAATTTCTCAATTTTGGAGTGCTGTAACTATGGGCCCATTGAATGTTTTAGGACCAAACCACCAAAGGGCACATTTGTGGGACCAGGGCTTGTCACCCCTGCAAATGTAAGCCCCAAAGCCCTAACCATTTTGGTGCAGTTGAGTGGCAAAGAATTGTTTTTTTGGGTTGAAGTTCTGTTGAAGATTGTGACAGTGTCACAAAAATAGGCACAACATTGTTGTGATTTGCGACAGTGTCACAACCGTTTCTGTCACAATTTGCAACACTACAGGGGCTCTGATCTTTACAAAGGCATTTCTGGGGGGGTTCCCCCCCAAAAAAGGATAATGTTGGGATCCTCAGGACCTGACTAGGTAAACACAGCAGTCAGTGTTTTCCTAGGGAGTCCCAAATTTAAACACCAAGCATTTTTCTCTCTCGCTAACTGAAAACAAGATGGCCCGCCACACGACAGTAAAAGGGTAATTTGCGACAGTGAAATGTAGTGGCAGCAGCTTTCAAGAGTCACATACTGTATGTTTTTCCCATTGACTATAATGGGAAACTTGTTTTTTGAATAACTTTTGAATGGTTTAATATGTTTTCACCAAATCTTTGAAAGGCACATCAGTGACCCCGACTGCATCTTCCTGGTAATTTTCAGACCGATTAGACAAATTGTGTGGGCTGTAGGCAAGAGCAAAGAAATGCGTCAAACCCCCATTTTTTTCTGTAAAAGAGCACCTAACCTAGCAGACACATACTGTCACATAGCCTTTACACCACTGATACACACAATAGAAACACCTGGTTACCCACACTACCTAAAGGGAACTACACCTGCGCTAGGTGTAAATACTGTTCAGTGGTAGAAAAAACAGACAGTTCACCAGTGTAAATGCCGCAAAGAATTTTGACATCCGAGCATTTATTAACTGTGATACAACTCATATTGTGTATTTGGCTACTTGTGCCTGTGCAACTTTTTATATGGGTTAAACTGCCAGACCATTTAAATAAAGGGTAGGCGAACATCAAAGGGCAATCCTTAATCACGATTTGATAAATGCATTGGCTGCCCTTGTAGCCAGACAATCTAACCCCACATTGCACATTTTTAAATACTGTGTTATACAGAAAGTTTGTTTGGTGAAAAGACTTGGCAACATCAGTGATCTGATATCAGAAAAAGAAATGTGGATTGTACAGCTAGGCAGTCATTTTCCACCTGAACTTATTGACAGGATGGAAGTATCCAGTATTGTAAGGACAAGATAAATTTCCTGGGCCCTATTAGTGAGGATATGTTTTGAATTGTGTGTGTTTATTTATACAGCAATAAAGGGGTTGGGATAGAGATTCCTAGTTCCAGCATAACTAACCTCCGTATAATTTTGTCTCATTTCCCTAGATACCACATGGTATGGGTTTACAAGAAAGTTATGGAGAATGCAGGGGGTAACATGAATCTGCACTTTACTGTGAGACATAATCCTGCTTGACTTGATTTGCACCCACCATTTGGATTATGGATTTAAGGGAGAGAGTCTTTGAATGGAGAAGTTAAAATGGACACATGCTGTATTACATGTACACACTAATTATTTCTGCCGTTTTACCTGCATTATTTCTCTGTCAAAACAAGCTCTCCCTAGCTACTAGTTGATTACTTTTCAGTTCAGGCCTTAACACGTTCAGTTTATTATGCCTGTGGGGTAAATAATATGTATGGATGAATGTCTAAGGCTTTTGACCTTGTAGACCACAGCCTCCTGCTGACTAAGCTTGGCAAAATAGGTCTTGATCCCACACCCTTCGGTGGTTCAAGAGCTACCTATCAGGTCGCTGTCAGAGGGTCATCAGGAAGGGTGTGCTATCGGATCTCCTACCTATCAAAGAGGGAGTACCTCAGGGCTCAATTCTTGGTCCCCTCCTCTTCTCTCTCTTTACAAATGACCTCAGCCTTCACTGCGGGGGCAGTTCTGTTGTTCAATATGCAGATGACACAGTAATCTTCCGCTCTATGGAAAATCTTCCGGAACTAGGTCCGCTCCTCCAAGCTGACCTAAAGGCATTGGAGGTCTGGCTTACAGCCAACAGAATGGTCCTCAGTGTAGGCAAAATGAAAGCTATGTTGTTTGGTCCTACATTCCTTGGGCAGGACAGGTCCATACTCCTACAGCTAACCTCTATAGCAGGAAAAAGTATAGATGCGGTGGACACCATACAATACCTTGGGCTAAAAACTGACCAAGGTCTCACCTTCAAGTCCCACGTAGAGCAAGTAACCAGGATCATCCGCTGTAAACTTGGCACCTTGTACTGTCTAAAAGACCAGCTCATCCTGGGGGCAAGGTGTGCAATTGCCTCCAGTGTCTTGCTCCCAACACTTACTCACGTTGCCCCAGTACTACAGGGTATGCCTAAGCATGAGCTCAACCAGCTACAGGTTCTGTATAACAAGGTTGTGCAGTTCGCTACCCAGAATCACCCAAGAAGCCACCCCTGTGACATACTTGCCCAACTGCAGTGGCCTTCCTTTGCTTTTCGACTTCAGTACCCCCTACTCTGCCTTTCATTCAAATTACTGAACCCGGCTGCTCCCCCTAGCCTAAAAGGGATTCTCTCCCTCAAGCACAATGCTCGGATGCTCAGTACCTCTGGGTCAGACTCTACTCGAAACCCCCAGAGTCAGAACAAATGCCGGTGGCAGATCCTTCTCCTCTACAGCCCCCTACCTGTGGAACAATCTTCCTCCTTCTGTACAGGAAGCCCCCTTTCTACCAACCTTTCGCACTAGGCTCAAGGCCCACATGATTGAAACCAGCACTTGTCACTGTCTAGGAATAGGTTAGTCTTCCCTCTATCCAACAACCAATGCCTACCCCCTCCCTTTGTTACCCAAACAGACTACAAGGCTTGGTCTTTTTTCAATCAATCACTACTTATATGTCATATATGTTTCTTACTCACTATTTGACTGTTTAACTGCTTTTACTGTAACTTGGTTAGCATTTGTACTCTCTCTGTAACACGTTGTACCTGACACCTGTCATCTGTACTGTATCCCGGGTCACCCCTGAAAAAGGGACCTTTGGGGCTGAGTGGGCCTACCCGGTAATCAAAAGTTAATAAATAAATAAATAAATAAAATAAATATTTACTGTATGAATCAGTTTCATTAGAAATATTTATTTCCCACAGTGAGTGCATTAAAAGATTAGTGCCTCCTGAAATATGGAGAATTTAGTGTCATCAATTATGTAGTATGCTGTATGTATTTGATCAATTTACTTTTATTCACATTTAATGGATATACTACCACTTTAAGAGAATATGGGTATCTAAGAGAGGCACTTAGATTTGTAATGTTGACTTTTGAGAAAGCTCCAGAACGAAACAGGTCGAGTCACTGAGGGTCACGGCTCTGCACTGTTTGCACTTAATTTGTGGATGTCTTTTTAATATGTCTTTTTTGATACAAGATTTATTAAAGCTTTTTCAATTCCTGATCACTCTGTGCTAACTGTTTTTGCTTTCACTTGTACTATTTTTATAGCCATGTATGAGTGAGCTACTGTAGTAGTGGAGCAGTGTATTTGTCTGCTTGCTTAAATAACACCACTACCCGCACAAGATTCTACCAGCTGGTTTGAAAAGGTCTAAAGTCCTCCTTGTGAAGCCATCAAATAAGAGATGCAATAAAATGGCATGTATACATATGAAATTAAAATTCTGCAAAGGGTTAATTTTTAAAATATATTCACATTTCATGTCAGTGGTTCAGCAGGTTGCACACTCGCCTCTGAGGCCAGAAGATCAGAAGACTGTGGGTTCCATCCCCAGAGCAGGGGCTTGGGTTAAATCCCAGTACTGACACTGTAGTGCAGCATAAGAGGGGTGCTGCATTCCTGAGGTGCCATCTTTGGGAAGAGACATTAAACCAAGATCCTGTCTGACTGTTCTGATGGTTGATCAGGTGGACAATATAGATCCATTAGCACTTCTCAAAAAGTGCAGGAAATTTCCCTAGTGTCCTGGTCAAATTTCCCCATTCACTAAAAAAAAAGCAAATGCCACCAACAGCTTAATCTGGTTCAATTGGTTTCCATCTGTACCACAACCCCCCAGGTCAAGGTTAAAAATAATCAGAATTACCTACTCCTCCTGTTCCAACAACGGAAACTAAATACATACATACATAAATAAATAAACATATACATAAATAATATCAGTCCTCATGTAACTATGAGCAAAAGGTGAACAGCAGGGACAGGTTTCATAAAATGCTTCTGGCAATCAGAAAAACACATTTCCATTGTAAAAAGGCTCTCAAAATATATGTTCTCTCATTAGCAGCTTTATTATAAAATGCTTGAGACATCCAGTATCCATAAAATATTTTAAAAAAAGTGCAAAGTGACAAAAATTCACAGAAGGCTTACCCCTGTCCTCAAGCCAGCCAACTAACCACAGCGCTTCTCCAAAAGGCTGCATCAGAGGGCATGATTTCAGGGGTCAGAGTACTGCCACTGCTTTACTCATGCTAACTAACTGTGTAGCTAATGCTATGGATAGAGGGGAATACACTAGTGCCATGTTTACAGACTTAGCCAAGGCATTCAATCTAGTCAACCACTGTTTGCAACACACCAAGCTCAAAGACCTTGGACTGGCACCTCCTGTCCTAAATTAGTTTATTAGTTATTGTACCTTCAGCACAGGCAACAGCAGGTCAAACTGGGCATGACCTTTTCTGAGCCTCCAGTAACTATAGTCGGGGTCCCAAAAGGCTCCATTTTGGGGCCACTACTGTTCTCTATTCATATCAACAACCTCCATGAGTGCTTCATGTTCAGTACACCAATACTCTATGCAGACAATCTCGTACTCTTACTGGGCTCCAGCAATACATGTAATATAAATAGTATACTATCCTGTGACCAGCAGGTGGTGTAAACGTGGCTATCACATAACAAACTGTGACTTAATGTATCCAAATGCAGGCAATGTTTTTGGCTGTCCCCCTAAATTAAGGAACTGCCCATTCTCTATACAAATATCTTGCAATGATAGTACTTTGCCTGAAGCAGTACGGGCCTTTCACTACCTTGGTGTTACCCTGGAACCTCCTCTGGATTCCCAATTGTACATTATGAAGACTTTCAAAATGGTAAACTCTAGACTTGGTCTGGCTTACAAAATTAGGAACACCTCACAGCACAAGCCTGTCTATCTGTCACCAGGGGATTATAACTCCCTAAGCTTATGTACAGTGTTGTGGTATATGCTTCTTCAATCTCAAAATCTGTACTTTGGAAATGGGATGTCACAATAATCTCTGCCGCTTCATGCTTACAGTCAATAAACTTCTACATCATTGTACTGTGTACATAAATTTAGGTTCCCCCCCAAGTGATGCATGTGAGCTGATAATAGGTGGTACTATCTATAACATACTGTAGAAACAACAACCCCAACATCTGGCTGAGTTGCTTCAACCACAGCATAACTATTATCACTTAAGGTCTTTGAATCTTGCCTTGCTTGCTGTCCTTAAATGAAGGACAAAACTTGGGATGGTTGCTTTTCAGAATTTGGCCCTTAAGTTGTGGAATACCTGCCTCCCCAAGACACATGCTTGGACAACAGCTGTAGGTTTCTGCCATGCCTGTCACAATTCTGAGTATGTCTGCATGTAAATGTTCTAATGCAAGGTAGTTAGACACCCTGGCATTGCTCCTGTTGCCTCTGTTGACTACCCTATCCAGAGTATCTCTTTTCTCTGGTGCTGCAGACTGCATTTGCTGTCTTATTCTCCAGCATCTGGATCTACTCTTATTTGCTGTACCTTGATAGCACTTTGCTTAACTGTTGTATCCATTTACCCTGTAGACACTGTCTTGTCCCTGGGATTATCACTGTTGTACATCTTACTGGAACAGTGTCTTTACATCCTTACTTATTACATATGTAATTGCTTATTATATGCTGACATTTTGTTTCTTGTTGTATATTTTTATGTTGCTCTGCTACCATTACTCCTGTACTTAGCTAACACTGTACACTGTGATTTGTAATACTGTGATATTTATACTTGTCTGTGATGTCATCTTCTGGATCATACAGTACCTGAAAAAGGCAGTTTCTGCCTAGTGCGCCTACCCAGTTAACAAAATATAAATATATAAATAAACTTGCTGGCATTTGAATACCTGAAATGCCCATGTGTTAACAATCATTATGTCATATGTCCAAACAAACAATTAAAAAAGTTAAAAATGGAGACACACCACAATCAGGCAAAAAAAAATATATACACTATTAAAGATGATGCAGTATTTTAAATATATTGCATACATTACATGCATCAATATTGTTAGTCACACACACCTCAAATAACATACAGTACATGTTACATAAACGTTATTTTCTATATGTTTCAGGTCATTTTGTTGTAATATGGCTTTAAATGTCCAAAGAATATTATTTTCCCTGGAATTGTCATATTCTTCAGCAGTCCTTGTGCCAGATCAAAATAATATCCCAAGGTGCTTTTTTCAAAGAAAAAATAGGGTTTATAATTTCAGTTTCAAGAATCCATCCCTCCTGTTACTTAGACATCTTTAAAGCAGCAATTCATTAAGAGAAAGAATTAAATTATGTAGTGTAAGTGATGTCTACTCTTTATGCTAAATCCAGCAGCTTTTGTCTGGAAAATTCACTATTGATTATTCAGGCAGCGGCTATTTCAAATTAAGGTGCAGCATGTTAATTTAATTAGAAGCTGCAAAACAACAAAAATAAGCATACATTACCAAAAGAATTCACAATATTCATCCAATGTTTAAATACAATCGTAAAAAGGTTTATAATCCAATACATCACTCAGACCAAAGGGCTTTAATGTTTTTAAACATCAGATCCACTGTGATTCCTTTTGCAATAAAAATGTAACATTATCAGATCCTTTCTTATAGTGATTTTGTGTGCATTCTAATCCCATAAATTTTAATCCCTTAGGGTCACTATTCTGCATTTCTTTATAATGCATCCCCAATGGGCTGCTTTTAGTGACACTGATAATATTGCTAATGTGCTTTTGTATTCTAGTTTTGAGCAAACGTATGGTTCTTCCAACATCAATCAAGTAGCAGGGGCATGTTAGACACTATACTACATCACTAGTGTCAAAAGTTATGCATTCTCTGATGTCAAGCTTGTCAAGTGTTTGGAGGTGAAAAAATAACTACCTGTACTGGCTTATTGACAACCTGCATTTTTTAAAACCTTTCAGTTTATTTAACCACCACATAGTATTGTTGTTTCTTTATTTAGTTCAAAGTTGCTATGTACACACATCATTAATGTTGGGTGCTGTTCTAAATGTGACAGTTGTTTTTTCTCCCAGCACCCATGCTAGTTTTGGATTGTTCATCAAGATTGGTCCAAATTGATGAATGACACTTCCCACAGCCCTTGCTATGTGATTGTATTTAATATTGAAAGTTACTGGACCTTAGTTATTTTGCACCAGTAGTTCTGATCTTTCCTTTTCTCATTGCCTAGTGTTGCTGCCGGCAACACTTTTCTATCATAACCCTTCTATTTAAACCTCTCCATAAGTTCCTCTGATTGCTCCCAAAAATCTTTTTCAATATGTTGTAGGTTTTCTAAAAAGTTTTGTACTAACTACATGCTGCACCTTACCCTCCAAAGTAGCATCTAAAATGGAGTAGTTGTTCAGCTTGTCTGGTGAGTAAATTTTAAACTCAAAGGGATCTCATTCTGGCATCTCATAAATGAAGGAATCCACTCTTCACCACCCCACCCCAGTGCTGTATGCTTTGCCTAAAATTCACAAGAACATGGAGGGCATCCGATTGTCTCTCAGATAGGATCACTCACTGATGGATAATTTATCCATTTTTGTTGATTCTTTTCTTAAAAGGGAGGTATGCCAGTTGGGATCCAATGTCTGAGACACTGGTGAAGTGCTCCTAAAATTGCAAGACTTTGTTTGGCAACAGAATTTTATGTGGATCACAGTTGACACAACAGTTGTATTCCTCTATAAAACATTGTGATGGGTTGAATGCTTGCAAATATTTTTTTAGAAAGCAGCACAACATCAAATCCCACATGATTTATGGTGGAATGTATTCATTTCATCTTGACTCTTACTGTTTTTAAGTTTGATTCAAACACTTAAATACAGACATTGGGGACAGCTATGGGTATATGTATGGCTCCATCATACATTAATTTGACATTGAGTTTGTGGGAAATGGAAAGTATTTTCTCTGAGGATTTCCGATTTGCATATTACGTCATTGTGTGGTATTGTTTTATTGATAACATCATCTGCATATGGATGGGGTGGCAAAGAATGGATTCCTTCCTTATGAGATGTCTGAATGAGAACCCTTTGGGTTTAAATTTACTCACCAGACAAATTGCACAACTATTCCATTTTTAGATGTTACTTTGGAGAACAAGGTGTTGCATGTAGTTAGTACAAAATCTTTTAGAAAACATACAGTACATCATGTAACCCTTATATACATTTTGCTAGTGCACACCCATATAATCTATACCAATCTATACCTTATGGCCAAATGTTAATATTGAGGAGAAATTACGCTGATGAAAAAGAATTTTTGGAGCAATCAGAGGAGCTTATGGATAGGTTTGAATATGAGGGTTGTAATAGAAAACTGTTGCAGGCAGAAAAACTAAAGGCACTGGAGAAGGAAAGATTGGAACTACAGGTTCTAAAAAAGAAGATGCAAAATTATGAAAGTCCCATAACTTTCAATACTGAAAACAATCACATAGTGGGGGCTGTGGGAAGTGTCAGTCATCAATACTGGACAATCTTGTTGAATGATCCAAAACTAGCAGAGATGCTGGGAGAAAAAACATGGGTCACATTTAGAAGACCACACAACATTAAGGATAAGCTGGCACATAGCAAGTTTGAACAAAATAAAAGAAGCATGAGTACTATGTGGTGGCTAAATATACCGAAAGGTTTAAAAAATGCAAAAGATGCAATACTTGTCAATATGCCAATGAAGACAGTCATTTTATTCACCCCAAAACACTTGACAAGCATGACATCAGAGAATGCATAACCTGTGACACTAGCAATGTAGTATACTAACATATTCCTGCAACTTCATTTATGTAGGAAGAACCACACTTTTGCTCAAAACTAGAATACAAGAGCACATTAGAAACATTATCAATTTCACTGAAAACAGCCCACTGGGGATACATTATAAAAAATGCATAATATTGACCTTAAGGGATTACAATTTATAGGATTAGAATGCATGCAAAATCATTTTAAGAAAGAAGCTGACAATCTTACATTTTTATTGTAAAATGAATCACAGCAGATCTGACATTTAAAAACATTAAAATCATTTGGTCTGAATGATGTATTGGATTATAAATCTTTTTTATGACTGTATTTAAACATAGGACGAATACTGTGATTTGTTTTTATATCATTTGTTTATTTTCATTGTTTTTCAGTTTCTGATAAATTTAACATGCTGTACCTTGATATGAAATAGCAGCTACCTGAATAAACAGTGGTGAATTTTCAAGGCAAAATCTGCAGGATTTATCATAAAGAGAAGACATCACAGATACTACATAATTGAGTTTTTTTCTCTTAATGAATTGCTTCTTTAAAGATGTCTGAGAAACAGCAGGGATGGATTCTTGAAACTGTATACCCCCTTTTTTCTTTGGAAAAGGCACCTTGCGATCGTATTTTGATCTGGCACAAGGACTGATGGAGAATATCACAATTCCAAGGAAAATAATATTGTTTGAACATTTAAAGCCATATTATACCAAAATAACTTGAAAAAGATAGAAAATATGTGTTATGTAACATGTATGTTATTTGAGGTGTATATGACCAACAATATTGATGCATGTAATGTATATAATGCATTTAAAACACTGCAGCATCTTTAATAGTGTATTTTTTTGCCTGATTGTAATGTGTCTATTTTTAGCATTTTTAAGTGTTTGTTTGCACTTATGACATAATGATTGTTAACACATGGGCATTTAGGGTATTTAAAAGACAGTGCATGAATTGTAACCATGCTCCTGGATTAAGCCTTTTGGTGAAGTGTTGGGGTCAGTTGGCTGGCTCAAGGACTGGAGTAAAATCTCTGAATTCTTGTCACTTGGCACTGTTTTGAAATATTGTATGGACAGTGGATGTGTCAAGCATTATATAATAAAAAAGCTGCTTATTAGAGAAGACACCTTCCAGGATAACTTCCTGATGCAGTTAATCAGCGAACCAACCAGGGAGAAGGGAATACTCTTGACCTCGTATTGTCTAACAAGGAGTGGATGAGGTATATGAAGGTGGAGGAACCACTGGCTGGGAATGACCACCAGACAGTATGGTTTCAGTTGCAGCTGGGCAGAGAGAGGGTGCATCTGGCACAAAGGTGCTAGACTTTAGAAAGGCTAACTTCAAAAAGATAGGTGAAGTGGTGCAAGGGATCCTGAACAGAATTCAGCCTAATATGGACATGAATCAGAGGTGGGAATTCATTAAGCTAGGGACAGTGGAGGCAACAAATTCCTGTAGCAAGGCCCAAAGTAAAAAGGCTAGGCCAAAAAAACCTAGTTGGATGAGCAAGGGTGTCATAGACAGGGTGAGGAGGAAAAGAGTAGCCTATAGGAGATACAGGAGAACTGGGGGGGACACAAGGAGGAGTACCTGAAGGAAGCAAAGGAAGTGACCAAGGAGGTAAGGGCAGCAAAGGAGTCAAGGGAGCTCAGACTGGTAAAGGGAATTAAAGAGGGGGGAGAAGGACTTCTTGAGGTACATCAGGGAGAAAAGTGGTTGTAAGGACCAAATAGTAAGGATTAAGAAGGAAGGAGAATAGGTGGAGAAAGGGGGTGAAAAGGCAGAAGCACTTAATGACTACTTCTGCTTGGTTTTTACTAAAGATAAAGCGGGGGAAATATCTACGATTGGAGAGAGGAGATAGGATCAGAATATGAGGAGCTGACAGATGGGGAAATCACCAAAGGCAGAGTGCTATAGGGGTTAAGGGCCCTGAGGGTGGACAAGGCACCAGGACCAGATGGCATACACCCTAGGGTACTGAAAGAGTTGGAAGAGGTCCTGGCAGGTCCATCTGCAGGCCTGTTTAACACCTCTCTCTGGACTCAGGAAGTGTACCTCAGGATTGGAGGATGGCCCATGTGGTTCCACTCCATAAGAGCAGTCCCAAAGACGAACCAGGAAACTATAGATCAGTGAGTCTCACATCCATAGTGGGGAAACTGATGGAAACAATCCCGAAGGAGAGGCTTGTGACCCTGCTGGAGGTCAGTGGGGTGCAGGACAGTTGGCAGCATGGCTATGTCTAGGGCAGATCCTGCCAGATCAACCTAGTGGACTACTAAGACTGCATGACTAGAGAAATAAACAAAGGGCATGTAGTGGATGTCCTGTACCTGGACTTCAGTAAGGCATTTGACTCGGTGCAACATGGGAAACTAGCATGTAAGCTAAGGAGAACAGGGGCGGGGCAAAATTGGTGGGATGGGTGGAGAACTGGATGCAAGGATGGCAGGAGAGGGTGGTGGTGGTGGGAGAAGAATTAGCATCCTCAAGGGCAGTGACGAGCAGGGTCCCACCGGGGTCAGTGCTGGGGCCAGCGTTATTTGGGGGTATTTATTGCAGACATCTCGGTAGACATAAATAGCAAGATCAGTCTATTTGCTGATGACACCAAGATGGAAGCAGTGGTGGATGACCAAGAGGGGTGGCAGGGATTGCAGAAAGATATAGCAAGACTGAAGACATGCTTTGACACCTGGCAACTTGGTTTCAATGCCAAAAAATGCAAGGTGCTGCATTTCGGGGCAAAGAATCCAAAGAAGAGCTACCATCTGGGGGGTTCAGCTAGCTGTGACTGAGGAGGAGAGAGATCTGGGGGTGCTCATTATGGGAGTAATGAATAACTTGGCACAGTGTAGGAAAGTGGTATCAGTGGCTTACAAGATGCTGGGTTATATTGCAAGGGGTCTAACCTCTAGGAGGAGAGAGGTGATTCTGCCGTTATGCAGATCACTGGTCAGACCACACCTGGAGTCTACGTTCAGTTTTGGTGCCCTTACCTAAAGAGGGACATTAGATTGCTGGAAGAGGTGCAAAGCAGAGCAACAAAGATGATCCAGGGTCTGGCGGTGTTACCATATGAGGTTAGACTGAAGGAGTTGAACATGTACTCTCTGGAGGAGAGGAGGGATGGGGGAATATGATTGAGACCTCTAAGTACATGAAAAGAATAAACAGGACAGGCATGGAGGGATTATTCAAGGAGAGGGTAGGGAAGAAACACTCAGGGTCATGACATGAGATTGGAGGATGGAAGGTTAAGGAGGGAAATGAGGAGGCATTTCTTTATGAAAGGGAGGCAACAGAGCCAAATGCACCACCGACAGAGGTAGTGTCCTGTAAAACAGTGGGATGCTTCAAGAGGGGCTGGGATAGGGCAAAAGGGAGGGTCATGGGAGGGGGGTAGGGTGGAATGGGCAGCTGCAGAGTAGTGGTGCTAGCTGCACAATTGAGCAAACTTGATAGACCAAATGGCTTTTTTCTGCTGGAAGTTTCATATGTTTGTATGTTTGTGTCAGTGAATTGTTTTCTGCAGTTCATCACAGGTCACTGTAAACTGTGGAAATATTCTCCATAATTCAGAATTCTGTGGGGCAATATAAACAGTGGGATATCTTCTGTTGTTTAAAATACAATTTACTATATGTGTTAGCATGTGCTTGTGATCTGTCATATGTACACATTGTCATACATGCATTCTCTATATGTATATTACTAATGATAGATACATCTTTGCTGCTATAGTTTAGGTTTTAGTAAAATCCATTGTTAGAGTTATTAGTTAATTAGTGCCAAGTGCCATTTAGAATTATTGAGCTTACTTTTGTAGTAATGATTGCACTTAGAGGTCATCTGGTCGAATTTCTACTTTAATCTGGAGACTGGCAGTTTATTTTGTATATGGCTATTTGTCATGAAGCAACCTGAAGCAAAATTGGGAGATATCCTCATCATCATCATCAATTTATTTATAAAAGGTTCCCTTCCAAATCTCAGGGCACCTGAACAATCCATACACAAATAAAAACATCACAATCATCATAAAACCAAACATAAAAGAACCACTTAAATATAATTAAACATTTCCTTATAGAATTAGTACCATTAGCCCCAATCAGGCCCCATTAAAGGCCTGACAAAAGAGGTGAGTTTTAAGGGCAGAATTACATCCTTCGACTGTCAGGCTATCTCGTATTCGACGAGGTAGAGAATTCCAGAAGGTAGGAGCCATAAAGGCAAAAGATCGTGCTCCAGATGTCTTCAAACATACCATGGGAATCTCTAGCAATCCCATATTGGAGGATCGGAGTGGGCAGGAAGGGCAGTAAGGCTTCAGAATATCTTGCAGGTAGCAGGGGTCCCTAGTCATGTAGGGCTTTATAGGTCAACAACATGACCTTGAAGGTTATCCGCCACTGTACTGGCAGCCAGTGCAGTTCACACAGCGCAGATGTTATGTGACTGGATCTAGGAGCTCCAGTTGACAACTTGGCTGTCACATTCTGCACCAGTTGCAAGCAATGGTTATCCACACCCAGTAGCCCTAGGTAGAGGGCAGTGCAGTAATCAAAATGGATGGTGACAAAGGCATTGACCAAGGTAGGGAGATCTTTAGATGGAACCAGATGCTTCACCCTGGTGATATTTCTTAGATGATAAAAAGAAGATTTAACTATTGCAGACACTTGTGATTTCAAGGTCAGGCCCTCATCAAAGATCATGCTTAAGTTACGCATGTGATTCAAGGCATGCAATGGGACACCCCCAAGCCTCAGCCTAGTGGGTTGTTGTGCCCCTATCCCAGCTGTCCTATGATCTAGGACAACCACCAACATCTCCATCTTCCCAGAGTTTAACCGCAGCCAGCTAGCACTCATCCAGTCCTGTATCTCATTAGGATGTTATTAAACACCAAGACAGTATCTGTCACCTGCTTGGGCACAAAAGACATGTATAGCTGAGATTCATCTGCACAGCAGTGAAAACTCAAGCCGTACCATCTTATAATGTCACCTAATGACAGCATGTACACTGCAAACAACATTGGCGACAACACCAAGCCCTGCGGCACCCCACAGGGCAGACAGTGAGGGGCCAAGGAATAAATCATTGACACCACTCTCTGAGTTTAGCCCTCGAGGAAGGATTGAAACCAACTGAGAATGCCCCCCCACCAGTCCACAGAAAAAATGTAGGCGCTTGAGTATCATGCCGTGGTCTACAGTGTCAAACGCTGCTCATAGAGCAAGGAGAACAAAGATGGTAGGGGCCGTCCAATCCCTGGCCATCAGGAGATCATTTAGTACCTGAACCAGGGCCGTCTCAGTCCTATGCCTTTTCCTGAAACCTGACTGGAGAGGATCATAGATACTGTTGCTGGATAAATGATCCTCCAGTTGCAGAGTGACTATTTTCTCAATAATTCTACCTACAAAAGGTAAGTTTGAGACTGGCTTGTAGTTTGCTGGACAGTCCAGACAAAGGGAGGGCTTTTTCAGGAGGGGTCGGACCACTGCCTAAAGATTCCTCTCTCCAATGACATCCTTACTATTCCAGTGGACCGGGGCAATCATCTCAACACACCCTACAAGAAGGTATGTTTGGCCCAGGTCCAGACTACAGCAAGCTGGCCGCAAAGTCTGGATGATCTTCATTATATCTATGATTACCAATTGGCTGAAGGTAGATCAGGTCATCTCGATGTTAGTACCACATGACTGATCACTACAAGGATCAATGGGGAGGAACTGGCTGGGGAAGCATTGGTGAAGGAGTTCCTCCTGGATCCTACTCAGCATCCGACTTAACCCAGACATGACTGTCTGTTACACCAGCTGGAGAAAGAGGTTTCATCAAAGCCCTTTCTAGCTGGGATTCAACCCAGACATAGTTCATGCCAGTAGACCAGGAGGTTGCCCAACGTCACTTTGTTTTGCCTCTAATCTGGATTTAAAATGTGTTTTATACTGAGCAGTTTGGACCTTGAGCATTCTGTCTTTGCAATCTGGTTTGTTTTGGTCTGCCAATTATCGGTGGTGAGTTTGGTCCCCTTCGGTTGTGAAAGAGCCTCTGGGGACTAGGAAAACTTTGCCTTACCAGCTGTGTTATCATTTTATTTCTATGGCTGTTCTATTTGTTGGAATCTGTTTGTCAGCCAACAGAGGGCAGTGAGAGCGTCCTCGGTTATAACTCATACTCATTGTTTGATCACCACATTGGTGTTTCATTTGTAGGGGTAACAGCCCTGTGGACATTCAGTTAAAAGGTTGTAATTTTACTTGAACTAAAGCAATAGAATCATAACTGGGGCATCATTACTTATTTACTGCTGATATTCTGTTACAATTATTTTATCTCTTGTGAGAGTAGAGGACTACAGGAATCATTCTGAACTGTTTTAAGCACAGCTTGGACTAATTCTTGTGACTGTGCACTGTGCACCATTACCGCTTGTCCAGATTCTCCTTTTAGTTAATTTAATTACTGTAATTTTTTTTATATATTTTAGCTTTTAGTTTTGCAGGGGATAGGGTTTTTAGTGGTTGTTCTAGGTGTGTGTATATGTTATGGGAGAGTGTTTGCTTTAACTTGTTGAGTTGGTGTGTGTGACATTGGTTGCATTGATAGTAAGATATAGTTATTTGGATGGTTGTGTGTGTGTTTTTGTTATTTTATTCTGTTTTTAGTATTATTGGAGGTTTGTAGGCTTTCTTGCTGACTATGTGTAGAGGCTTTCACTTACAAAAGCACACCTGCTCCACTGATCACCTGTGGTTGGTTCTCCCTTTCATTGGGGTTCCCTTGATTCTCCCAACAGAGGTGCTCAGCCACTGTTGGAAACTGGGGGTCTTACATAGGAGAACACCCCCTGCAGTGGAGGTCCTAGAAGTGGTGGACAGGAGGGTAAGACTGGGGTGGTTCAGATCAAGAGAGACCCAATTAGGCAATGGAATCAGGATCAAGGATTATCACACCTGGTTCCCCTCATCAGGGTTGTGATAAATTTCACTGGGCAGCAAGTAGCCCATCCAGCCTGTGCTGCTTATCCTCTTCAGGCTGCTCTATGCAATGCAAGGTCATTGAGTAATACAATTGCAGTGATGAAGAATTTCAGCGTTGATTCCTCAGCTAACCTTGTCTGCATCTTGGAAACCAGTTTGGGTGATGAATCTGGCCCTGTGCTAGCATCATCTGTCCCTTCTGGGTATTATGTGATGCATTGCCTGAGGAGGGATCACAGAGAGGGCAGGGTGATCATCTGTATTAGATCCACCCTGGGACTCATTGCACTCCCAGTGATAGCATTTGATTCTTTTGAATGTGTGATGGCCTGATGCATTTTACTTGTCCATGACAGGATCATTCTCATCTACCAGCTCCTGGGCAGTGGGAATATTTTGCTGCAGGAGCTGGTGGATTTCAACACTAAACAGGTATTGGATGCCCCTAGGTTAATGGTACTGAGGGACTTCAATGCCTGGGTCAATGATGAATCCTCCCAGTTTGGACAGGAGCTCCTCCAGTTAATGGTTTTTCTGGGTCTGACACAGGCAGTTAACTCAGATGCATAAACATGGTCACACACTGGATCTAATCTTCTCAATCGGACTTGACAAAACAGCAGTCAAGGTTGATCCAGTCATTTGGTTGGATCATTATGTAGTTGAGCTCCAGTGTGGGATCCCCTGCTCTATTTCCCCCTCTGTGGAGACTATCCCATTGTCATCCAAAACATAAGTTGGAGCCTTGCAGACTCCAGAACACAATGGATATCTCAGGCATGCTGCTTGCTTGTGCACAAAATCCAGAGGCAGCTAGTGATCACTATATTATGGCACTCACAGCTGCCTTGGACTCTATTGCACCTTTCCACATTCACACCTTGACTTCCCATCCTGGCTCATTGTGATGCTGTGCTGAGCTGCAATGTTTGAAGACTAAGAGGCAAAGGTTGTAGCATTTCTGGAGAAAATCTGGATCTCTGGAGGGCATACTGGCATTAAGACTTCATTATGGTTAAATCCCCCCATCTGCAGTCTGTGGGAGCCATTTCTTAAGAAAGGTGCTAAGGGTTTGGGCATTTTTGTGCTGACAAAGTGTTCTCCATTAGGTCCAGTATTCCTTCTAGTGGCCTGACTTGGGCTGGGTGTAGTCAAATTTGTGGTGGCTCTGATCTGTTGGCCTGGGATTAGTTTTGACTGGTATCAGAGGCTGAGGTCCCCCAAGTGGTCACCAGTTTCAGACCCATGAACTGTGAACTGGACCTGGGTCCAACTTGGATGATTATTGGCTGTGCTGAGTTCCTAGGCTCATTTTTAGTGCAGATTGTGAATGGATCCTTGAGGGAAGATATTTTTCCTTTGGCCTTGAAAAGGGCTGTAGTGAGGCCCCTTCTAAAAAAGCCATACTTGGACTCTGACATTCTTGTGACCTACAGGCTGATCTCTAATTCTCCTTTTTTAGGGAAATGTATTGAGAAGGAGGTGGTGGAGCAACTGATAGACTACTCAGAGTGTCTTTCAATCTTTGAACCTTTCCAATCAGTTTTTTGGCCTTGACACATCACTGAGACAGCCTTGTTTAGTGTGACACATGATCTTCTTCTGGAGAGGGACAAAGGGCTACATACTATTTTGGTGCTTTTGAACCTTTCATCTGCATCTGACATGTTGGACCATGGGGTGCGGATTGATCACCTGAGGAACTATGTGGGCATTACCTGAACAGTCTTGCACTGGTTCAATTCATACAGATGTGACAACCAGGATGCAATGTAGAAATGTTGCAGAATATCACAGAATGCTGCAGTTTACTGCAGGGGCCACTGTAAGTCAATGGCAATTAAGCCCTTTTGTCATGCAGGATTTTGTGACATGTCATTACTGCAAGTTGCTGCACTTCATAATGGCTGACTTCACTGTATTTGACCCAAGGGATGCAGTAGGTGACTCTTGGGATTTTACCTCAGTGCCATCTGTACTGTCCTGTGGTGTTCCTCAGGGTTCAATCCTTGCTCCCATTTTATTCTCTGTGTAAATGCTGCTGCTAGGGGAGATCATAATGTGGTACAATGTGGGTTTTCACTGCTATGCAGATGATGCCCAGCTGTACCTGTCTTGTTCCGCTGATGATACATCTGCATCTTCTGTGCTGAGCCATTGTTTGGCTAAACTCAATGATTGGATGGCTGCTAACTGGTTATGACTCAACCCGGGCAAAACAGAAGTCATGTTTATCGAACCTGGTCATTGAGGATTGTCTGTTGTTGGGGATTTTGCATTCCCTTTTTTGGGTGGCCAGCCCCTTATAGAAATTAGTGCGGTTAGATATCTGGGGGTTAATCTTGATGGCAGATTAACTTTTGAACAGCAGGTGTTATCTGTTGTCTGGTCTGTCTTTTTTCATCACCAGAATTTTACTAGGACCCCGCCATACTTAGCTCAGGGTGGCCTAGCAATAGTGCTATGTGGAATTTTCAAATTCCAACAGAACAGAATTCCGCAGAATTTTCAAAATTCCACCAAAATTCTGCCGAATTTTGCCACAAATGGAATAGTGAAATTCTACAGTAGAAAACAGTTGTGTAATGATTTTCCATGGAAAAATGCTGTTCCACAGAATGTTACTCTGTGGGTCTTAATATTTTCTGCAGAAACTGTTGTGGAATCATTTTCCATGGAAAAATAGCTTTTCCACAGAATATTATTCTGCATATCACAGTAGGTGGAATTCTGCTGAAGAACCTGTGAAATTCCAGTGGAATTTTCACTGGCAGAATGGTCAGTCCATGGTAATTCCACCAGCAGAATACCACATTCCGCACGCACTACCTGGCAACAATTGACCATGCTTTTGTCACCATAAGGTAGGATTACTGTACGCTCTATACCAAGGACTGTCTGGAGGTTAGATGTGTCACCTGCAGCTAGTGCAGAATGCCACAGCCCAGATGTTGGTGGGCTCCTCTTTGAGGGACCACATTACTTTGGTTCTGCATGCCATGCACTGGCTGCCTTTGCGTTCACGCATCACCTTCAGGATTAGGTTGTTGACATACAAGGCCCTATGTGATCTGGGAGCTGACTACTTAAAAGAGCTCCTGATTTCTTATCAAATGCTCCACCCTCTTCACTCCACCTAAGCTGGGTTGCTGGTGGTACCCACGTCGAGACTCAGGTCATCAGGTGATAGAGCCTCTGAGGTGGCGGCCCCAATTATTTGGAATTCAATCTCTTATCATATTCACATAGCCAGCTTGGTGGAGGCCTTCAAAGCTTCATTAAAAACCTTTCTATTTGATCAAGCTTTTAATTTGACTTGATTTATTGCTAGCATTATCTTGCTTTATATTTTAAAGTTGTTGTTTTGGTTTAATGTTTTGTAAAGCACTTAAAACCCTTGCTGGCTTAAGCGCTATATAAATAAAATTTGCCTTGCCTTAATTTGCCTTGCCTGAGTAACCCTTTATGTATATACTGCTATATAGTTTGTAATTAGGGAAGTTTCATGCAAATTTACCAGCTTTTAGCAGTGTTAGTTTTGCTTATAATACAAATTGCTGAGACAGCTGTTTTCTATGAGCCAGCACACAGTCTCAAGGTTAGGTAACAGCCACCAAGCAGAAGAGGTACTGGAAAAGTACTTATTTTGTATGTAGATAAGAGACACTTAAACAATAGCCCTAGTCGTGCAGTACTGTATAAATACAGGATCAGTTTGGAGTCTCAGTTGAGTACAACCTGATACTGCAAGTGGGGGGGCTGCCCTTTGCTCCTGGGGATAGGTATGCATGCCTTTTCCTGTATTTTGGTATAGCTGATAATAAAATGTTTTATATGTTGTAACTGTGTTTCTCTGAGATGTCATTACCCACTAAGAACAAATCCATGTAAGGGTTTGGTATAGAAATCACACACATCTACAATGGCACCTCAGTATGGAGGCGTCATTCAGAGAGCACAGAAAACAGAATCAGGGTAGTCAAGGATCACAATCTAACTACTCTCATTACTGTAAGTTGGTGGATAGAAGTGTGGGAGCCCTACTGATGACCAAAGGCACATCATGTGCCCAGCTATTGCTTTTAAGTGCAGCTTAACTATAAGTTGACAGACAGGGGGTGGGGACCTAGCTGTTGACTGAATGCGTATAGCGTGCTGCAGTTGAATTATTTTTTTCTGTAAATGCACTTTTACTTTTGTTTTATTTGTGATCACAGGATTACATCTCCAAGTCCATGACCAGCCACAAAACATTGGTCACACAACAGTTTGTAGGTCTAGACCAGGAAAAGAATGGTTATTGTATGCAAGGATTGGACATGGCGTGACAAACATTTGACACAAACATGAGATGTATGAAAGACAATTCGACTAAAATAAAACAAACCTTGTCAAACAAATACCAGAATAGTAATTTAACAGCATATGGATGACAAACAAAACTGGGGATTATCCAGGCAAGGATTTTATTTGATATGACATTTTAAATTACAAAGATTAGGCATCTAGGAAGGAAAACATCAGCATACCAGATAACATTAACCTTACATAGATACATAGATACATAGACAGTGTCGGCAGATAAGGGCCTATGGCCCACCTAGTCTGCCCATTTGAGCTTGTAAGTTCAGTTTGTTTTCCTAGAAGTCTATTTCCTACCCCTGACCTCTAGAATTCCTTTATGTCTATCCCATGCATTCTTAAATCCCGTGATTGTTTCAGCTCCCACCACTTCCTCTGGCAGGGGTGTTACTTGTCCACCACGTTCCTGTGAAGAAATTCTTTCTCATGTTTCCTCTGAATTGTCCTCCTCCAACTTCATCCCATGCCCTCTAGTCCTGAAACATCTTTTTCGCTTTAAAATAGTGTTTTCCTGCACCCTGTTCCTCCCTGTAAGATACTTGTATGTCTCTATCATATCCCCTCCTCCTCTCTCCTCCAGGAGTACATGTTCAGTTCCTTCAACCTGTCTTCATAGGACTTGTGATGCAACCCATGCACAATCTTTGTTGCCCTCCTCTGAACCTTCTCTACCCTGTCTATGTCCTTACGTAGGTATGGTCTCAGAACTGTATACTGTACTCCAGGTGGGGCCTCACTAGTGTCTTGTATAGTGGAATTATGACCTCCCTTCCTGCTGGTGATGCCCCTGCCTATACATCCCAGCATCCTATTTGCTTTACCTGATGCCTTGTCACACTGTTTCCTATCTTGAGGTCATCAGAGATGACAACCCCAAGATCCTTTCCTGCTTGGTGCTATATCCTCACCCCCAACTGATATATTGTGCCAGGGTTTTTGTGCCCCATATGCATTATCTTGCACTTCTTTGCATTGAATTTCAACTGCAAACCCTTGACCATTCTTCAAGTTTCTGCAGGTCCTTCTCATTCTGTCTACACCCTCTGGTGTGTCTACTCTGTTACAGAGCTTTGTGTCATCAGCGAACAGTGAAATTCTGCCTTCTAGATCCTGTGCAGTGTCACTGATGAAGATGTTGAATAGGACCGGTCCCAGCACTGATCCCTGTGGTACCCCACTGGTCACTCTTCCCTCTGTGGAGTGACAGCCATTTACCACCACCCTCTGTGTCCTGCCACCCAGCCAGTTACCTACCCACCACACTACTGTCCTGCCCACACCCATATTCCCCAGTTTGTGTAATAGTCTTCTATGTGGCACAGTGTCAAAGGCCTTGCTGAAGTCCAGATAGGCCATGTCCACTGCCCTCCCCTGATCCACCTCCCTAGTCACACAGTCAAAAAATTCAATGAGGTTGGTCTGACATGACCTCCCCCTGGTGAAACCATGCTGCCTTGGGTCCTGTAGTCCATTGACAACCAGATGTTCCACCAATCTCTCCTTCAGTAGTGCTTCCATGATCTTTCCCACTACTGAGGTGAGGCTGACTGGTCTGTAGTTCCCTGCTTCCTCTTTGTTCCCACTTTTGTATAAGGGGACTACATCTGCTGTCCTCCAGTCTTTGGGTACCTCCCTGTTTCCAGTGATTGGCTGAACAGGATAGCTAGAGGTTCAGCCACCTCTCTTAGTTCTTTAAGGACCTGATTTACTTTTATCTGTTATTCTTTATCCATCTTATTACTTCCAGTTCCTTCAGGACCCTTTCGTGTAAAGGAGGACTTGTGTCCATTTCTGCACCATTCTCACCCTTGTACTCCTTCAGACCCATTACCCCTCTTCTTTAGTAAAGACTGAGCAGAAATACCTGTTCAATATGTCAGCTTTACTGTTGTCATCCTCCTCCACGACTCCCATCCTCCCCTTCAGTCTCACTATCCCTCCTTGTCCTTCTTTTTCACTTATGTACCTGTAAAGGTTTTGTCCCCTTTAACCACTGATTTTGCAATGTGTTCTTCTGTCTGAGCTTTGGCTTCCCTTACTGACTTCCTGCCTCCTTTGTTTCTCCTGGTACTTCTCCTATCCCCTTCTGCCTGTGTCTTTTGTATTGCCTGAATGCAATCTTTTTGGCTTTCACTTTCTTTGCTACCTCTTTGGAAAACAGAATGGTCTCCTCTTTCTTTTCCTCTTGCTAACCTGCTTAATGCATAATTATGTTGTTCTTATAATCCCCATTTTAAATACTGCCCACTGTTCCTCAATCCCTGATTCCTGTCCCATTCCCCTTAATGCCTCTTTCAAGCATCTCCCCATTTTCCCAAAGTCTGCCCCCCTAAAATCCAGGATACGTGTTTTTGTGTGGTTTGGTTCTGCTCTTTCTTCAACTTTAACTTTAACTTTTATTTTAGCTGCAGCCTTCCTGTTTTTGGAGCTATCTTCTATCTTATCTATCCTGGTCTGATCAACCATAGTTTATAAACCTGCTTTTTCTGCCTTCTCTCTCTCTACATACACACACAAACAGACGTACAGCTAAACATATAGTAGTATAGGCTGCTTCAGAAGTGCAGGGAACTGCTTGGTAGCTTTTAATGGGGTCTGATAGAGATTAAATAGATACGATAAATTTTACATTATGTCATTCTGTGCTTTACAAATAGTCAAACACTACCATACTAGAGTATGTGGATGAATTTGAAGAGTTATTTTTTTTTTCCTTTTTCTCTCTGCTCATAACATTAATGCTTCATACATATTCAAAGATAGCATCAAGTGCTATGCAATATTTTGGGAAATGTTAGCTCAGTAATGTTTTGAACACAGAGAGGGAGAGAGGGGGTGAGAAAAAATGTTTCAGACTTTATTCAGAAAATAACATTAGGCAAATGTTTTGCTCTACGGTCATTACAATGCCTTATTTTCAGACAATTGGGCAAGCAAAGATATTATGTTAGACTGGATAAAACTAATTGCAGAATTGTATGGTGCTTATGTGAGAGATGGTTTGTGTAAGTAGAGGGAAATGAGTGAGGAGAGTTTAAGAAAGCAGAATTCAGAGTGATTGTTTTATTTAGCTCTTTAGATATATGTGCATGGGATTGGAATCTGGCTGGTATGTTGTTTTTTTTATACAGTGCAATCCCAGTTATCTGGACTGCATGGGAGATACCAGATCAGTTCAAATAATCTGAAGTCCGGATTATCAGGGTTCCATGCATTCCATGCATTTTGATAGCAATCACTGTGCTCACTGTACCCTTGACCCACTGTGCCCTTGACCCTTGACCCAGCTGCAACCCAGACAGTTACTGAACAGGATAATACAGTACTATAAATGTTTACTAACACCAACACTGACTGCTCCAATACTAGTAGTGACACTTTTTCTGTTAACAGCTGCAACACACTTCCTCCACTGTGTTTGCTCAATCTCTCCTCCTCTGTACAGTGGTCTCCCTCCCTCCCTCCACTTAACTCAAACACCAGTGGACATGTTCTCATTCAATTTACCCACCATTGAAGGGTTGGCTTACAGTGATCCTCATCCATCCTTCTCCAGGTACAGTAGCTCAAGGGTGGGGATGGCAAACCAACCCCCCCCACACTGAGAAACTGAAACCAGATGGTATGGACCACATAGACTTCAGGGGTTCCAAAAAATAACAAAAATGCTCAAGCTGGTGATTAAAGATTTCATGCTTTTAGTGTTCCTGTGCAAGCCATTAAAAAAACATAGATGTATCGAGTGGAGAGCTCTGATAGCAGATATGATCCAGGTATGCTCCACACTTGCATTTCTGGCTGACTGCATTGTCCTCTGTCCTGGATGTCTTTCTGCTGCAGTCTGCTTGATAGAGTGAGCTCACTATGCTTGAGTGGCCACTTGTGGCAGAGCAACAGTACAATATTAGACAAGTACAGTACAAAACTGATAATCCAATCCTGATTATCCCATCCACATTCTAAACACGGGGGGACAAGGGTTCAGTCCATTAGATAGGGATTTCCTGATGATCGGGATTTGGATAATTGAGACTGTACTGAATATAACAGCACAAAGAGGTGTTTTCTGATAGGGATAGATTTATGAGAAAAGCATGGTGTGGTATTAACTAATGTGATTAATCCCCTACCCTATACACCATAGGGGATTCAGGATACTGAAATTACCCCTTAAAGAGGCATGTAGTCATGACAACTATCACAACCTTCACTGGTTTAAACCTGGTAAAGGGGGGGTCAGTGCTTAACTATGGAAAGAAACAAGAAAGTTCTCCACCTGCTGTAAATTTTTGTTTCCTCATTAAAAGTTATTTGTAGCTTTTCCATTGCTTAGCATAACCGTATCCTGCATTTTTTTACCTTGTTTATTGTTGTATTTTGTTGTGAACTACATGACATGGAGCCTTTGTAAAGGAGTCTGTGACTCAAAGGTTGTAATTCAGAGACTATAATAAATAAATAAATAAACTGTGCCATCTCATTTGCTAGGGGCTCCCAACGTATAGCATACCCCTACTGTGTTAACAACAGGTTTTCCCTCTTGAACCAGAGTGGTTGTTGAGCACAACAGGCTCAGATGTGTTTTTTTTTCTCTTCCTCTCATTCTTTAAGGGGGGTTTCTGCAAGAGGTGCCTCAAACTAAACTTGACTAAGAAAGGGTTAGTTTGCAAACCCTGACTTCTCGGAGCTGCCCAAACAGAGCTGCTGGCTGCAATCCAAACAAAAAGGAAATTTACTGTGTTAAATGCAGACATCCCTTTTCTCTGCATGAGCCTTGATTAAACAGTTTTTAAAATATGGATCTTCAATTTAATAGGTCTGTAAAGCATACAAAAAAATTCTGGTAATAGCCCGAAAGGTTCAGTGATAATAGTATTGTCAGTCACTGGTATTAGTATTGTCAATCACTGGTAATACTACACTTTTGTGCTGACAATAGTATTGTTCCAAGCTTTCAAAGAGAAACCTCCTGCCCCCACGTCATAAGCATGCCTCCTCATTGGCTGGTTTTCCTGTGAGGGCAGGCATAACAGTTCAAAAAAGATGGCGGTGGTTCTCTCAATTACCGAGAGCGAACTCAGTCATTGCGTTTCTCATTTTTATGTTATGGTTTTCCCTCAGGAAATAGAAATATCTGGTTGATCCTGCCATTGCGCTCCTGAAGAGCAGGTAGGATCTCAAACATTTAAAAAAATGGACAGGGGGTGGGTACCGTCACAAGCAAGAACACAGCTGAATCCATAGCATAAGACACTGTGGCAGTCGACCAGTAGAAAGTCAGTTCACTGAAATGGTCAACCGCCCATTCAAAATAAACGTTGCATCTATATATTGAAAAAAATACCCGATAGGTTTGTTTGTCCATTACCAGGGAGTACTAGCATCTTGAGGTTCTGGACACATTGGAACCTCTCGAGCTTCACTCTCGAGGTTCATGTGTCCAGAACCTCTTGATGCTATTACTCCCTGGTAATAGACACAAACCTATTGGTTATTCTCTATATATTCTGAAACTAACCACTTAATTTCATCATTTTAAGGTTTTAACATTTCAACATAGACAGGATTCCCCTGTATTATTATGCATATATGGTCCATGGCACTGTGTATGGGGGGATGACTTTTGGTACAGCTTGCAGTCAGTGTGTCTGTCTGATTACTGACTCCCCTGCCCTTCAAACACATTTCCTGTCACCACCCCAACCACTGACTTGCAATATTTTCAGATTTTATGTGGGCTTCTTAGTCTGGCAGCATAGCAATTTCACTGCCTCAGATGTCACACCCTACTCTACATTGGTTACTGTACTACACTGCTTTTCTGGTAAATTCTGCAGTCTGTCAATTTTATGTTAAATGGATTAAATGGTTAAAGCTCACTCAAAAGCCACTCACTTTAGCAACAGCAATGCCCAAGTCAATCTCCTTACAAAAGAAGGATCTCTAGGAGGAGGCATGGACCTTCTCCCCTCCTCCTCCACCCACCACAAGTGGTGGCAAGTAATGCAGAAAAAACAAACTGAGCCCATTTACCTGAGCAGCTTATGGAAGCAAGGCTAATAACTAACTGTCTTATGGCAGCAGCTGATTGCTCTAGGCTCACTGTTAAAAAGTATGAAATTAAATTGCAATTTGCATCCAGACTGAATGTCTGCTGCATGTAAATTCAGGAATTTATTTTGACAGTAAATGATGTGCCCATGAGAAGCCATCAGGGGACAGACAAAACCATTTTGAAAATGCAGACAGTTGGGTGGTGTCCAAATTATGCCAAAAAAAGATATACACAGATATTGTGAGAATTAACACTGAATGTGTTCAGAGTAGCTCCTCAGTGTACAAGGTCCGAGTGACCACTGAAAAGTGATTTCATGCAAATTGATTAACACCGTTTAAAGTTCAGAACTAACTTACCAGTGAAAGAGGGGGATGAAGCCCTCCTCTTTATTTTTCTTTTGTTTTTCAGAAACTGACATCACCCACATTACCAAGGTCACAGGCATCTGTATGAAAACAGTGCATCTTTGCTGATCAATCCAGTATACCTGTCTGATACAGCCATCTATCATCTGACTGTTAAGCAAGCATGTGATGCAGAACAATTCCCCCAGGTGGTGACACATATCACATTGAGGGCTCTTAGACTATCACTACTGGCTCCCAATGTTATGCCATCATCTGCACCAGCGACTCTTGCAAAGACTGAACTGTGCCTGGAAGTGGGACCAGGCTCACTCAGTGGTTTCATTGCTACTCCTACCATGGAGACTTTACAGTTTATACATAAACATACTGGTTTTAATTTGTGAATTTGCTTTTACATTGGGACATGGTGGAATATGGGCCTTATGTGGGGACAAATGTATCACTGTTTTAGGCCATATTGGACCAAGAAACTGCCCAACAGAATGACACCTTCCATTCCAGATAGCAGCAGACCCTAGATGGAATGACAGGGTCTGTCTCTGGGATTGTTTGGGTCTGGTATGTTGGTCTGGAATCAAGCAGACATGGAAACCATCAGGAGACATGTTAGTTATTTTTATTAAAAATCTGCTGAGTCTGTTTTGAACCCTGCACTTCAGGGACTTCAGGGTTTGGCCAGTGAGGACAACTGCACTGTCTATAATATGCATGAAATAGCAAGATTGTATAATGAAACACAAGTTAAGATCAATGAGTTTTTTGCAGTTAATAACATAAAAGCCCAACACAAACACATGTGTAGAGAAGTAATATGCACAATGTATGGGAATTGTATTCTCACAGTAATTTGTAATTTGCTTACAAATGTGGAAACAGGGCACTTTCCTGACCTCATTTCAGATAACTACTTGACCAAATAGTATTGCCCAGCCTGTGTTACCAATACACAGGACATCCATTCAGGGTGCTTGAAAGCTTGTCAAAAGTTTTCATTTGTTACAGCTAGGAACTTGGGGTATGTTACCTTTCCCACTAACTAATGCAAGTGTTACACCAGTGGATCCTGTTCTAGTCAGAATACTTTGTACATATCATTTACTGTTTCTCTACCAGTGTTTGACCCAGCTGAAGATTTTGTTTGACAAAATGGCCATGGTCTATTTATAGGCTATGTAGAGGGAGATTTTATAAATAGAGGGGGGACACACCATTCCTAGTGAATTATATCCCTATTACAGCACTATGGCAGGCAATACAGTACAAGTCACATTAAACTATTCCTTCAATGAGCTGCTTTTGCATTTCTGAATGTGTGGCTGGACACAGTACAAAGCCTTACACAAACTGTTTCTTAAAAGTTAAAACTCCATTTTGTATTGCATTGTGACAGGATGGCAGATGCATTTCAGATGAGTTGTAAAAGCATTTTAAAAATATTGCTCTTGAGCTGGTTAAGCATTGAAAAACAATGCAATATGAGCTGCCAATGCATTGCCAACAGTAAAAAACAATGCTAAACTACCCCAATGGTGGAACAGTTTAATGCGACATGTACTGTACATGTAGCATGTAATCTAGTGAAGGAATATAGGCATGTACAGTGGTGTACCCCAGGATGAAATGCAATTTTGCAGAATTTTGCAGCACACTGCAGAATGCTGCAGCAGACCTACTGAATAAAGCATGTCATTTCAATGGTAATTAATTCCCTTTGTCATTCAGGAAACTGTGACATTGCCAGGTTGAAGTGAATGCCACAGTTTCCTACAAGACAAAAGGGACTATTTGCCATTCAAATTACATTACTTTATTCAGTAGGTCTTCTGCAGCATACTGCAGAGTGCTTTAAAAGTGCATTTCATCCTGGGGGACACCACTGTATGTCTCTGTAAGGTTTTATGTGGTTCTTCCTGTCTACAGCCTTGATGGAGATCTCAACCAGAATAATAGTGACATTGATAAGACTAAAGCTTTATATGCCTAATGCAGCTCACAAATTGGTGCCTCCCTATGGCAAAGGTAACCTACAATATGGATGGTCAGTATTGCATAGCCATTTATCATGAATTAATCACTTATGGGAACTAACATGCCCAATACCTACCCAAACTTCTAATTCACTCCTACTACTTGCACTGTCATTGGTCAAACAGTTATAGTCCCAGTACCACTTCATGATGAACAATATGTTCTCCATGAACCTGGTCATCAGAATGATGTCATAAATTATATTCAAACTTTTAATGTGCATACTGCTCCACTCTGGCTAGACTTACATTTTTTATTGAACTGTAAAGATGAACATATAAGAATCATCAATAGCATGAATCAAGCACAACACACATTGTATATTCTATTACATGATGGTGATTTTGACTTGTTAATTTCAAATTCATGGATTGAGATTACTTTCAAACTATTAACCATATTATGTGTTATTTTTAGTACATATTACATCTACTATGCTGTATTGTCTCAGGTGTCTTCTGAAACAACATTATAGTGCATTTAGGGCCTTGACATATGCTCAATAGAGATGGGCGATGTGGCTCCAATTCGCTCCAAGAAGTGGAACGCGGAGTGAAAGCGAATCCACGGAGTGCTCCGCAATGCGAAGCGCAGTACTACGCATTATAATGGGTAACGCGAAGTCCATTGAAAACAATGACTTTGTGTTACTCCACCTTCCCAAACCACTACTTCACCATTTATTAAGGAGAAGTACATTGAAAACAATGTACTTCACCTCACTTCGTCTTGTTTTTAAGTTCCAAAGGTGAATTTTGCAGTGATTCATTGAATTTCAGGTCACATGGGCTCTAGATTGTTCTGCACAGCCTCGGTTTGGGGTAGTGTGTGTATGAAGCTGCAGAAGACAATCTGCTCTGAGAGCTCTCTGTGATTCAAACCTTCTAAAAGCTGTTAAAAAAGCCTTTTTGAGTCATTTTTTTTGGCTGAAACTTTAGTTCATCAATTATAGTAAACACTCCTGTGCTCATATCATTGAGCATTTATTGTTTGTGTGTGGATTTTGAATGTTTATGTACAACATTCAGTCTGTGTACTGAGAGACAGTGGAAGTGTGCTTTGGGGGAGGGGCGTATCTGTGGTGTACGTAGATTAACTTGGAGAAAAAGACAGTGCTTTCTGTTTTGGTGATATTTTTCTTGTATAACTGTGTTAATGTACACACAGTAATATCTTCAATAATTCTAGCCATTTTTTTGCTGATTGTTGTGGTGCAGCAGTGCATAATTTTAGTTTGTTTAAAATATGTGGTTATATTACTGAAGTTTTCAATTTGCTACGCATTACTTAGTGTGTGTGTGAGTATGTGTGTGATGAGTGTCATCAAATCAGACACCTTTTATTGTGCCACATAATTTCAGCAATGTGAACCTGCTATCCACTGCAGCTGTGTAATTTTTGTACTTCTTTGTGGTATATTTGCTGGTACTAGTACTAGTGACTGTTACTGCAGCAGTGCAGTACACTGCCTCCCCCGCAGCCCGTCCCAACTGGCAAAGGTATTCTTTTCCAGATTTGAATTTCTGATGAAGAGCACTGGTTAGATGTTGTGTCTTTGCATCTGCATCTCTTCAGTGTGCAGTGCAATCTTAATCTGTCTGTGTATTTGCATTTCTTTAGGGCCCAATCTCCATCTGTAACTTAAGTCACAGTTGTTTCTTTGGCTTCCCTTCAGAGTACTGGACAGGTGGGGTGCATAATTATGCATGAATATTGTACTCATTAATATGTGTTTTTAAGTCAGGTCCATCATCACGAGTCACAAAATCATGTTCTGCATCATCACGGTCAAAAATGCAGTCAGAAATCATGATTTATAATCACGTCACGAATCATCTCATACATTTTTTTATTAGTTACTTGGATGTGTTGTAAGCCTGTTTTGTAGTATCTCTTCATGCTTCACCACCCTACCATTGTACTCATTAATGAGTGTTTTTAAGTTGGGGAGTTTTGTGCCACACCTCATCGGGGCCTGGGGAAGTACAGCCATAGGCATTCACGTTTCTTTATCATCATGGTCACAAATGCAGTCACAAATCACGATTCACAATTACATCATGAATCACAACATTAATTTTTTTACTAGTTACTTGGATGTATCATAAGTCTGTTTTGCAGTATCTCTCCAGGCTTCACCATCCCACCATTGTACTCATTAATACGTGTTTTTAAGTCAAGGAGTTGGACAGTGTCTGCAGTACATACAAAGACTGGAAAGAAGATGGCACCCATGCAATTTAGCACAGTATACTTGCACTGCTCAGAATACACATGTTAGACAACAAAAAAAAGGGTATAATTACATACAAGGGTCAGGGATGGTGGAGGAATACATTTTATAACACAGCAAGGAAGGTGTTGGGGGGCACATGGTGTGAGGAAAAAAAAACTAATCTGGGATCCCATGGTGATCCAGCAGCTGTTCCAGCATGGACATAATTTGCAACTAATGTCCCTCTATGTGATCCAGCCACTGCTCCACAGCACTCACCCTCTTGTTGTTCTCCTCGACAGCACTCCAGAGAACTGCCAAGTCAGCCTGTGTTACACGCAGTTCTCTGGGGTCCACACATTCTACAGGCTGACCTGCTGGTGGTGGTGGTGGTGGTGGGGATGCTCGTGCAGCAGCAGGTGCTGCAGTGGTGCTTCTCTTCTTAGGGATGCTGCCATGCACAGCTGCACCCTCTGCCATAGAATGGACAGCAGGTGCAGGCATGGTCCATTCTGTGGCAGCCTGCCACTCCAACTGGTGGTGATTGAACATATGGGTGTGCTGCCACCAAGTCCCCATGTGAGTCCCCTGGGGGCCACAGCACACCTCCATCTCACATAGGTGGCACTTGACCACACTGCTTCCCCCCCGACACAGTCAAACAACTGCCAAACAATGGAGGTGTGGGGAGGACCAGGTACAGGCAGGGAAGGGCCAGATAAACTGGCAGCTGGCTGGTCATGGTGCTGAATAGGGACGGGATCCACATCTGGGCCCAGGGGAACAGGCACATCCTGCTCCAGAGGACCTGGTGCTGGACTTAATGGTGGTGGTGGTTCAACTGCCTCAGAGTCAGGACAGGAGGCGGTGCTGGTCCTGCTTTCAGGGGGGGAGAAACTCACAAGTTTCGAGCAGTCCAACAGGAATGGGCGCCCATGCCCCCCCCACACATGTGCATGGTACAATGCTTACCACTATCACGCTCTCCCAGAGCTGCCCCCACCCCAGACATTCCCTCACCCTGGTCCATCACTCCTACTGAGCTCCCTCAGTTTGAGCAATCACTACTCACACTGTCACACAACATACACACAGTCACACAGACAAACAACTAACTACTTATAAAGGTAAGAAAAATAGAATTTACAGAAAGAACAAATTAAGAAAAAAAAGAGTACAGACAGAAAAGACAAAAAACTTTAGCTTTTTAAAAAGCTGTTGGGTCTAAATCAAAGTTTAAATCTCCTCCTCGCTCTGATCTCAAAGTATCAGTAGTCACAAAACACACTCCTTTCTCTCTGCACAGGAGAAAATAAAAGTGTCTGCTTGCATGACTCACTTCCTTCCTGCCTAGCTAAAGACCATGCGACTTACAGTACTTTAAGCCATGTGATGTGTGGGAGGGCTGCCAAATCTGAAACACCAAGAGGATCACTTAGAATCATAATGAGGAACACAAAGTCCATTAAAAACAATGACTTCGCCTTACTTCGCATTGCCATGCTGCCTTAACGTGAAGTGGTAATGACAAGATGGAGTGAGCACTTTGCGTTGTTCACTCCACGTAGCAGAGTGGCAACGCAAAGTGCCCACTTCACGTTCACTTCAGTGGTGGAATTTAAATTCGCTGCATCTCTAATGCTCAAGTGTTATAACATGATAGATCCTTGTTTTGTTGTGATACCACTTTGCAATGGTATCAAATGGTAAACTGCTAACATACGCCTGTGATCTGTCATATATACAATCTGTCATACATGCATTCTCGATATGTATATTAGTAATGATAGATATGTATTTGCTGCTATAGGTTAGGTTTTGGTAAAATCCATTGTTAGAGTTATTAGTTTATGAATAATAACTGCCTTTTAGAATTGCTGAGTAACCATTTTTGTACATGTTGCTATATAGTTAGTTATTATGGAAGCTTCATGCAAATTTACCAGCTGTTAGGAGTGCTGGTTTTAGTTGTACTACAAATTGCTCAGACAATGTTTTCTGTGAGAGAGAGCACAGCCTCAAGGTTAGGTAACAGCCACCAAGCAGAAGAGGTACTGGGAAAGTGCTTATTTTGTGTGTAGATAAAGGAAAATGAAACAATAGCCTTGTCATGAAATACTGTATGAATACAGGATCAGTTTGGGTTCTCAGTTGTGTACAGCCTCATCCTGCAAGTTGGGGGCTGCCCTTTGCTCCCGGGGTTTGTTATGTATGCTTTTTCCTGTATTTTGGCATAGCTGATAATAAAATGTTTAATATGCTATAACTGTGTTTCTCTGAGACATCATTACCCACTAAGAACAAATCTGTGATAAGTGTTTGTATAGAAATCACACAAATTTACAAAAGATGAACTTCAGAATAGTTTTGTGTGATTTAAAATAGAAGGAAAAGTAAACTAGAAACAGAATCATGGAGAATGACAGCAGAGAATAATCATGGTCCATTCAGTCTGGCCAATTTTCCTACCTACTGTATTCCATATTGACCTACTGCTGAATAGGATTTTACCCTTAGATCTCTCCCTCAGTTTCCCCTGCTGACCCCCTCCACCATCTACTCCTTCACTCCTTACCACCATTTGGTGCTACAAGTCCTCTGTATTTTGCCCACCCAACATTGATTCCATTTACAGACCCTGTCTCCACCACCTTCTTTAGTAGTTATCTATTCCATTGTTTCATGACCCTTTCAGTGATGAAGAACTTTTTAACATCTTTCTTAAAGCCCCTCCACTAGTCCCCCCCAGTGCACTCTCATCACTGTGTTTCCATAACTGGTAAACAGGTCCCCCTTGTCAACTTTGTTCATTCCCATCTGGAGCATTTAAATCTCAATCATAACTCCCTCTCCCTAATAGCCTTCAGTGTATACTTGTTTAGGTCAGCCTTTGCTTATATGATCTGCCCTGTGGGCCTTGGCTCATTTTGTTATTCTGTGCTGTACTGTTGTTAGCCTGTTCCTGTTCTTCCTCAGATGCTGGCTTCAGAATTGAGCATTTTGCAACATCTGGTCTGGATATTGTGCTGCCTTGCAACCTATTCAGCTGTGGCTGCTGTCATTTCCTTCCTTCAGTTGATGAGCTACACCATATAATAACCCTCTCATGTTATCATTGGGGCCAGGCATAGCCCAAGGAAACCTTTAATGTCTAGAGGTAAAGTAACATCTGCTTGCTGGAGGGTCTTCTGCAACATAAAAAAAAACAAGCAAACAAAAAAGGAAAAATAAACAATGACTTCTTTCACTTTCAGTTTCATCTCCTTTTGTTAGAACAGTAAAAAATCACATTGGTGTCATGTTTACTAATTATAGATTACGGGTGCATCTCCAACCAATCACAGTGCTTCATCAGTTGTGCATGTGATTACCATAAAGGTATCTTGTTTGCTGAGTCATTGCAATAAACTTCTGGCTGACCACTCACACCATCAGCATTTTAAATAATAAAAAAAGATTTATTTTAAAAAGTTAGTGATTCTGTAATAATTTTATGGGTCCATTTGGAGGGCCTTTTATGAATCTAAAAGTGTCATCTCTTGCATCCTTAGAAGCACAGAACTATTCATCTTCAGTATGCAGTCCTCTGGTCCTAGGAAAATACAAGGCAGCACTCTTATATCCATAAGAGGCCTTCCAACATGACGTATAAACGGTTCCACCAAGCCAGATTGATAAAAATCTTGCCGACATCCCCTACAGTGACAACACTACAACTACAGCCCCTACAGCAGCATGGGACAACAACATCACACCAACACACTGAAAAACGTCATAGCACATCTATAAATGTGCTGCCCCCTACACCCCCCCATATTGAAGATTACCAACTCCACATCACACAGACAATGGAGAAAAGGGCTATTTCTCCACTGCAGAAACACAAAACTACCAGACAATGGCACAAGACTGACTTCAAAACTATCATTTATTTAGAGTGACAGATACCAGGTAACAAATACACTACCGCATATTCATCCCACTAACCCCCCCCAAATAGTGGACCATAGAGCGTTGCAACATCATTACGAACAGCACCTCTCACCAATACCATCACACCTGATAAATACCTGACTACTCCATTACACCTGCTAACACTTCCACCTGTAGACATAGCATCCTTATAGCTGTCAGTGCCTTCACATTACAGCTGTCGCTGTAATGGCTTTGCTGTTTTTCCTTCAGTCTAATAATAATAATAGCTTTATTTCATTTAAGTACCTTTCAAAATATCAAGGAGCTTTACAATAAAATCAAACAGCAATAATAAAATCAACACAGAATAATAAAAAATAAATATAGTATGATAGGTCCCTTTATATAGTACCATAAAAGGCCTGGAGCCACAAAAAAAGTCTTCAATGCCTGTTTAAAACCCCCTACAGTTGCACACTCCCACAGCTGACAGGGTAGAGAATTCCAGAGGGAAGGGGCTGCGTACATAAATGCATGGGCCCCAGAAGATTTTTAAAGACACCCTTGGAATCTCCAGCAACCCCTCATCAGCCAAACGGAGCTGAAGCTCAGGGCAGTAAGGTACAAGACTGTCTTTCAAGCAGTCAGGGCCAAGTTCATGTAGGGCTTTGTAAGTCAGTAAACCAACTTTAAAAGTGATCCGCCACAGAATTGGCAGCCAGTGCAGCTCGTGCAGCACAGGCATAATATGAAAGGATCAAGATGTCCCCGTCAACAAATGCGTTGCAGTGTTTTGCACTAGCTGCAGGTGGTGGATATCAACCCCAGATAGCCCTAAGTACAGGGAGTTGCAGTAATCAAGGTATGAGGTCATGAAGGCATGGATCAGTGTAGGCAGGTCCCCAGACGGAACGAGGTGTTTGATCCTGGCAATGTTTCTAAGATGGTAAAAGGAAGACTTGATGACCGCCAACACTTGAGATCATAAAGTCAGCCTGTCATCAAGCACCACCCCCCAGATCTCGCATCTGTTCAGAGGAAATTATCTGGGAGCCCACCAGAAAAAGTCCAGAGGGCTGATCAGCCCTCATCCGGTGACCTGGGTCCACAACCATCACCTTGGTCTTTCCAGCATTCAACTTTAGCCAGCTCGAACTCATCCAGTCCTGGATTTCAGCGAGGCAGTTGTTAAATATCGAGAGAGCACTATCCTGGTCAGGTGCAAAAGACAGGCAGAGCTGGGTATCATCAGCATAGCAGTGAAACCTCAGCCCATACCATCTTACAATGTCTCCAAGGAACAGCATATACACTGCAAACAACATAGGGGACAGCACTGAGCCCTGAGGCACCCCACATGACAGACAGAGTAGGTCCGAAGAAAAAATTCCGGACACCACTCTCTGAGTTCTGCCAGTGAGGAAAGATGTAAACCATCAGAGGACCATACACATCAGGCCACAGATGTATCTCAAGGGCCCAAGCAGCATCCCATGGTCCACAGTGTCAAAGGCTGAAGAGATATCAAGGAGCACCAGAATAGAATGGCTTCTCTGATCTCTCGCCATCAGGAGATCATTGAACACCCACACCAGCACAATCTTGGTACTATGCCTCTTTCAAAAACTGGACTGGAGAGGTTCATAGATGTTGGGTACTGCAAGGCAGGTCGCCTCCAATTCTTCCAGACTTTGGCGTGATATTGATGCTGTTTTAGAAGCCTGACTGAGCAATCTGCACATTTCTTATTACGACTGTGACGTTCAGCGTGGATTTTTGACCTGTCTGTTTCCAAGATCCAGAACAGACGGTTTGCTTTGCCATTTGTTCTTTAGGAATTGACGGGCTCAGTGATTGTTTGACTTTGCTCAGGAGGGGACTTGTTTATCCTATGAGTGTTGGACTTGTCTGGTTTTTGGATTACTGGAGGTCCTTTGACTGGACTGAACAGCGTGTAATGTTCCCCGGGTGGCATGAATGAATGGGGCTTTATTTTTATGAGATGGTGCATGGTCATTTTGGACTTAAGCTGAAGATCTGAGGATTGGACTTCAACTGGAGTACTAGTGCTGGACCGATGTGGCTTGGACTATTGGATTGTCTGGGAGGAAGAGCTGGTTCTCGTTGATCCTTTGATGTGGGGAGATCTTCCAAAGTTG
The DNA here is from genome assembly GCA_016271365.2 of Neoceratodus forsteri. Taxonomy (NCBI): domain Eukaryota; kingdom Metazoa; phylum Chordata; order Ceratodontiformes; family Ceratodontidae; genus Neoceratodus; species Neoceratodus forsteri. The sequence continues at coordinate 844,575,438 of CM028135.1, read as the reverse complement.
AAAGAAGAGTCTGTGTTTATCTACTCCCTGAAGCATTTTTGACTGTTCATTGTTTTGGAATCTTTATTTGGGAGTGTGTGTTGGAGCAAGAACTTTGGGGTGAGCTGCCTGGGGTGGTCGCTGCCACTGGCTGGATTCAAGGCGGGTGGCGCCAGTTTCAGGCCTGTTGAAGGACGGACCCGAGTAGCTGGTGTTTCCTAGGCTCACCAGGGGAATCCACTGGTGAGTGGATTCTGTGCCGGGGGCAGTTGCTTCGGACCCGGCTGGGGGCAGTGACCTCCTGGAGAGGTGGTCACGTTCCCTATGCCATTAATTTGAATTTTCAGTGCTCCTGATTTTGGAAGTGCACCTATGACTTGTTTCTAAAAAATGTTTTCATCAAGAACGCTGTTTTCCTGAATTGATTTACAGTTTCACAGTACACTTTTGTGAATTCCTGGCGTTATGCCTAGCATTATCCATTTATTGGCGTGAGCTCTCCAGTATGTACTTTAGATTGGACTGAAGAAATCAGTTTGTTAATTTTTCATTATTTGGATGTCCGGATGGTGAGAGGACCCTGTGTCCATTTATTTATTTGTTTATTAGATTTGTAGTTTATGTTATTATTTGTTTGATATTGAGAGTATTGTCCTCTCTTCCCAGTAGTGAGTGGACTTGGTGGGGAAGGAATTAATTATTTTAGTGTATATTATTTTTACCTCTCTTCCCCAGTGGTGAGAGGACTGGGTGGGGAGGGGGAATTTAATTAGTTGTTTGTTGTATTTGGTTGTATTTTGTGTTTGGGTTTGGGGGGTGAGAGCTCTTAAATCAATATTATGAGATGTGTTTGGTGTTTTAATTTGTATTTTATTTTGTTGTTAAATCATTATATAGGGCTTTGTATTTATTTAGCTTTGAGGGGTGGGTTAATTTTGTATTTGGGACTGTTTGTTGTTATTTATTTAGAGCATTAATATGTGCTGGGAGAGCACAAGGACAATCGGGTATTATTCCCCCTCCAGGCTCAGAGACCTTCGTCCTTTTTCCTGTCCTCCCCTATCACCAGATGTTTATAGACTGTGTAGGGCTTTGGGGATTGTGGGAAGAAGGAGGAGGATGAGGGCTGGGTCTGGAGAGGGAATGGAAAGGAGTGGGCGGATAGGGATAATGGGGACAAGGAGATGCCCTGGGATGAAATGGGTCCAGGAAAGGGGTCCTCCCTATCTGGTTCCCATACCCAAGGGTTCTGCTTGTAGTCAGCAGGTAGCACGGTCATCCTCGGATGCTCATCCTACTTGGGCAGTGTTGTGCAACACCAGGTGTATTAAAAAGAAGACGGCTATTATAGCTGATTTTGTTGGGACATCTGACCAGGCGTGCATCACTGAGACCTGGCTGGATGAGGATGCTGGACCAGTTTTGGTGGCAGCAGTTCCAGCTGGTTACTCAGTGATACACCGCCCGAGGAAGGATCGTAGGGGCGGGGGTGTTGCTAACTGTTTTAGATCAGAACTGGGCCTAGTGGAGGTACCAGTGGGAACTACCAAATCCTTTGAATGTATCATGGGCGAGGGTGTGGGGTGAAGGATACTCCTCATGTACCGTCCACCAGGTGACAGGAATGTTTTCCAGTGGAAAGTTGCATACTTCATTGTCGACCTGACATTGGGGTCCCCCAGATGGTTGGTTCTGGGGGACTTCAATGCCTGAGTTGAAGATGAACTCTTGCAATTTGGTCAAGACTTCTTCCAGTTAATGATTTCACTGGGCTTCACACAGGTTATTTCCTCCTTGACCCATATTGGTGGTCATTCATTGGACTTGGTGTTCCTTCTGGGGATGGAGAGATCCGATTTGGTGGTGGAACTAGTTGGATGGTGGGACCATCACTCTATTGGGTTCAGTTTTGAGGCCACCGCTAGTAGGCTGACCCCTATGGAGATGGTCCGGTATCACCCTTTAAGGGGTGTTTCCCCGGATGGCCTGATGGCGGTGCTGGACCTATCGGGCTTACCGAGAGATTGCATGGATCCAGGAGAGCTGGTACTTGCCTATAATAAGGCGGTGGCAGGGGCCCTTGATTCCACTGCTCCTGTTCATGTTCATCCTTTCACTCTTCGCCCCAGGTCTCCTTGGTTCGATGAGACTCTGAGGGAGTTGAGGAGAGTTGGTCAAAGGTAGGAGAGGTGCTGGCGGAGGTCGGGCCTGGATTTTGACAAACTTAGTTTGATGGACCAGTATGTGGTCTACCAATCCGCAATCTCTCATAAGAAGGCAGAATTCCTGTCCAGAAAGATTGCTGCTGCACAGAATAGACCAGCTTAGCTCTTCCGGACTGTGGACAGATTGTGCAATCCAGTCTGTCTTCAGCCCAGAAGAGCTTTTTCTCAAGAATGGTGTGAGGAGTCTGCTCTATTCTTTTCAGATAAGGTTGCCACAATCAGATCTGATATCCATTTGACCCTCTCTAATGGGAGTTGTGATGGTCGGCAGGAGATGTCGGACACCCAGTTTGTGTGGTCTGACTTCAGCCTCTCCACAATCAGTGACATTGTGATGATCATCCAATCACTGCGTCCGACCAACTGTGGTTTGGATCCGGGCCCCACACATCTCTTAGTTGGCTGTGTGGATAAAATCGGTCCTGTCCTTGCTGAGATAGTCTGGAGGTCCTTGGAGAGGGTGGTTTTTCCAAATCCTGTAAAGGAGGCTGTGGTTCAGCCCCTTCTTAAGAAATTCTCCTTGGACCCAGACTGTCTGGCAAACTACAGGCCTGTCTCTAGCTTACCCTTTGTGGGTAAAGTTATTGAGACGGTGGTCACATCGCAGTTGGATGATCATTTGACTAGCCACAATGTCTATGATTCTCTCCAGTCCGGATTTAGGAAAAGGCATAGTACCGAGACAGCTCTGGTCCGGGTACTAAATGACCTCCTAATAGCGAGAGATCGAAGGACTCATTCCATCTTGGTCCTTCTTGATCTCTCTGCAGCATTTGACACTGTAGACCGTGGTGTGCTATTGGAATGCTTGCGGTCTATCTGTGGGCTGTCTGGTACAGTCCTCAGTTGGTTTCGATCTTACCTCGAGGGTAGGACTCAGAGGGTGGTGTCTGGGATTTTTTCCTCGGCATCATTCTCCCTATCCTGTGGGGTACCGCAGGGTTCCATCTTGGTGCCCATGTTGTTTGCGGTGTACATGCTGCCATTAGGAGCGATTATTAGGTGGTACAGTCTGGGTTTTCACTGCTATGTAGATGATACCCAGCTGTACGTGTCCTTTGTGCCTGGCCAAGATGCTGCCTTTTCGGTCTTTAACAACTGTCTTGCCGAAATCCAGGACTGGATGAATGTGAGTTGGCTGCAGTTGAACCCAGACAAAACTGAGATGTTGGTTGTGGACCAGGGTCACGGGAAGCGGGTTTGTTGGTTGGATCACCCTCGGGTCTATGGCTTGGGGGTGTCCAGCTAACTACCTCAAACCGGGTGTGGAACCTGGGCGTTGTGTTTGATGACTGTTTTACATCTCAGGTGTCAGCAGTTGTCAAAACTTCATTTTACCATCTGAGGAACATCACCCAGATGAAGCACCTGGCTCCAGACAATCTCCCTACTTTGGTCCATGCTTTTGTTACCTCCTGCCTTGACTACTGCAACGCCCTTTACCTTGGGCTACCGGGGGTTGAGATTCGCAGCCTGCAGCTAGTGCAGAATGCGGCAGCCAGGCTGTTGACTGGTTCTTCTAGGTCCAGTCATATAACGCCTGTGCTCCACGGACTGCAATGGCTGCCAGTTTGCTGGCGAATCACCTTCAAGGTCGGTTTGCTGACCTATAAGGCCCTACACGATCAGGGACCTGCTTACCTGAAAGATCTCCTTTGTCCCTACTGTCTCCCTCACTCTCTCCGATCCACTGATGAGGGATTGCTAGAGATTCCCAGGGTTCATTTAAAAACTTCAGGGGCCAGATCTTTGAGTTTTATGGCCCCAACCCTGTGGAATTCTCTACCTCGTCAGGAGCAAGACTGCCCGACTGTCCAAAGCTTTAAAAGAGCTTTAAAAACCTATCTCTTTAGCAAAGCTTTTAATGATTTCTGAATATTGTTGTCTAGTTTAATTTTAATATTGTTTTAACTATTTATTGTTTTATCATGTATTGTACAGGTGCCTTGGTTTCAGAAAGGTGCCTTATATAAATAAAGATTGAATTGAATTGAATGTTATGGATGGTCAAGTGGTCCTCCAACTGTATCGTCGCTACTTTCTCAATAACCTTCCCTATAAAGGGAAGGTTTGAGATAGGTCTGTAGTTGGTCAGAGAGTCTGGGTCCAAAGAAGCCTTCTTCAGGATAGGTGTTACCACCGCCTCCTTCAGGGAGCTAGGGAACTCACCTGAATCAAGGAAGCACTAGACTATCTGTACCAGGACTGGACTGATAATATCACAACTACCCATAATCAGGGAAGTTGGGCCTGGATCCAAACTACAGCATGTAGGGCGCATACTCTGGACAATCTGCATGACATCCATGAACTCAGGTCAAAGGTACACCAGGAAGCATGAGGTGAGATGACCAAGCACTGATCAACAGCATCCTGCACAGAACTAGCCAAGAGGATCTCCGACCTGATGTCTGCCACCTTATTTGCAAAGAATCAAGCAAGCCCATCACACTCCACTAATAACGGTATAGCCCCATAAACTTAATACATATAGAGTTACACACATGGGGACACTGTCCCCGAACTGCTCTGCTTGTCAGCATATAAGAGAGGTTAGACTCAGACCTCAGACATGAGTCTGCTTCTTAGGGTATTTTTGTTTAAGTTGTATCCTCTACACATCATCAAGAGTCCCATGACTCTTCTTCTTTATTTATTTAGTTTGTGTTGACCAAATAAGTGCACTAGGCAGACAAATGCCTATTTTCAGACATGACCTCGGAGATTACATACATGAAATGCATTACAAAAAAAGTGGAGGGCAATAACAGTACAAGAAGAGTAATTCAGAGTACAAAACAACAAAAGTGGGGAAAAAACAGCACGTAAAACATTAAAACATTATTAAAAAGCAAAAAAAAGGCTTCTACAAATCCACAGGGGATGAGAAGAGTTGAGATACAGAGCCATAATCTATTTATGCCAATTGAATTATCTATCATGCTTAATTAGGTAGAAAAATAGACAAAAAATCATCAAGCTTAGCCAGATTAATAAAAAATGAGGAGCAGGAGCACTTGTGCACTTTCAGTAGGTGTTCACAGTACCTACTGCAAAATGAGGATGCTGAAGGACTTTGTCAAACATCAGCAGGAATTGAGTTTCATAATGTACAGTAGGTGCAGCATAGACAAGACAGGATTCCTCAGACCTGGTTTTGAGTTTAAGGATCTCTAATGGTGCATTTTCTTTAGACTTCAAGTGGTATATACTGTACACAAGGCTAAGGAGTGTGACAAGGGACAGAGGTATATTTTTATGAAGGATCTCATGGATGACACCCCTAATGAAAGATCATAAGACTGGGATGGATGAGAGTGAGATTGGTGAGGCCAGCCTAGTTTGTCATAGAGGGAGCAGTAGTGTGCCAATCTATGAAATGCCAGTGTGAAATTCCTTATTCCTATCCTTATTGGATGAGGTTGTACCTTTGATAACAGCCTTCCTACTCTGCTTTTAATTTACCAAATAACACATCTTGTTATGAGCTTTGGAGCACACACACTTCATACATACTACATGAAATTGCAGCATCAGTTCAGCTAGTGTGAGGGTCGCAGCACCACTGTACGGGCATTTACTCAGACATTCCAGGCTGATGACCACCTCAGCTGTGGGCCCCTCACATCAGCCTGATTCATACTCTTACCAGATGGTGTACTGGGTACTGACACATCATGTACCTAAGCCTTCTCTCTGACAGTGGCTGGCAATTGCCCCATTCACTCTATCAGGGGCAGCATCTCCAATGTCCACCATAGCTTGGGAGTCCCCATATGAAAAGTAGGCCCATCTCCTATAGTGCCTGCATCAAAGTTCAGCCTCTCTCTCTCACCAGGGATTTCTCCTTCATCAGCACAACTGGCAGCATCTCTCAAGAAAAGGACCAAAATCACTCCAACCCCAAAAGGTGAACAGTCATTTTAGTGAGATTCTCTACGTGTTGCAAGGTGCCAGAAACTTACCTTGAGGGGTAGCTACATAGGATACCCACTCCCATCCATTGTTTCCCTTACACGCCCAATGATATTAATGGCAATCTACTGTACACTTAATGGCCTGCAGACTCCAAATCCTCAGAACCTTTATCACTGTCCTGGTTTTTGTCCCTGGACGGCTCCCAGATTGCTACATATTTTCTGTTGAATTATTATACACTGGATCCACAGACAACTGCTTAAATGAGGGTCCCTTGTCTCCTTAGGTGGCCTGGCGTGCAACCTGAGGCAAGGAGGCATCAATGACATGATGGTCCTGGACTTCAGGAGGACAGATTTAAAAACAAATGGGTAACTACTTCAGAGACAAACTGACAGGGAGATTGCTTGGGTGGGGTAGAGGAACAGTGGGCCAAATTAATGGATGGCATAGTGAAGGCAATAAACCTCTGCCAGAAGAAGTGAGCAAAAGCAGGAAAAAGAAACCACTATGGTTACTGAGGGAAGTGACTGCAAAGATAAAAGCTAAAGTGGTTCCATTTAGGAGGTACAAGGAGTCGCAGAGAAAAGAGGATAGGTAGACATACCAGGAAAACAAGCGGGAAGCAGGAGAGGCATTAAGGGGTGCAAAGGCACAATGAGAAGAAAGGATAGCCAATAGGGTAGCTAAAAGGGACAAAACCATTTTCAGATATAAGTGAAAAGATGAAGACAAGGGGAGGGATTATGAGGTGAAGAAGGTAGGTGGAGACTGTGCAGAGGAGGATCAGAAAAAAGCAGATATCTGAAACATATACTTCCACTCAGTCTTCACAGTGGAGGGAGAAGGGGATGGACCACATAAAAGCAAAAGAAACACTGGTGGAACACAGGCAGATATACATCTCTGCACAGATGAGAGAGTCTTAAGAGGACTTGCAAATCTAAACGTAGATAAGGCTATGGGGTCAGATGAGATATACCCAAGGATGCTGAGGGAGCTCAGAGAGGTACTGGCTGCACCTCTGAAAGGCCCTATTCAACAACTCACTGGAAATCAGAGTGGTTCCCAAGGACTGGAAGAGTGTAGCTGTAGTTCCACTTCATAAAAGCAGAAGCAGGGAGGAGGATGGCAACTATAGTATTATAAAACATTATAACCATGATTGAATAACTTCAGACTTGTTAACATTAATGGTGGAAAGAGACAAGTTATGGCAAGTTTTTAGGACTGTCAAATCAAATCAGTCATGCAATACTTATAAAAACTTAAGAAAGCAATATAAATCTGCTGTCAAAAAGCATAAATATTAGGTTTTTTTTAATCAACAGTTTAAAGCAGCAGTTCTAGCTAATGCGGAAGTGATCAACCTTTTTTCATTATTCCATAATGTAGATCTAGTTTTCTGGTTGCCAGATATGTGTGTATTATGCTGATCCACTGTGTAGTTTGTTTATTGAAATAAAAATATGTTTGTTATGTAGATCTACGGAAAAGATGTCGACTGTCTGTGTATCACTCCTTGCCCCCTGTATGTCTTATCACGCTGTATGTACACATCCAATTCTTTGCTATGACTACGCATTCACAACTGCTATTCTTGTTTTGCAGCTGAACGGTGGATTCCTGAAACAGAGAAATAAAATATTGTTTTACAAACTGAGTTATTGGATTAATTATTTACATTGTCTTTAGCATGGTCATGGGAGAAGAAATGTTTGCAGCCAATTTTCTCAATATATTTCTTTAGTACTGATTTCTTGCTGTGTGGGTTTATTGACACCTGGGAAGTGAGCGTGCATGTTTTACATCTCATGACTGGTACTGTTTTGCCCAGGCCAAGCTGTATTTGCACAAACCAATAGTTTTCTTTTTCTTTGGTTTTTGATTTTCGGTTTCCTTTTTTTTATTTGGTTGTCAGTGGAATTTGAAACCTGTGACTGCAGTTAGTTTGAGGCATACTGACCCCAATCCCCACACCAAGCCATTAATCAGCACAACAGACTGTATGTACCAAATTTATTTACCTTATCCTTTCATCAAGACGACTCTACCATGCTGATTTAACATACTTTATGTCAACTGGCATTTCACTGACAGGAATCGTCATTCGCAAGTTGCAGTCCACATGATTCCTGTGTGTCTCCTGGTTGAGTTTTTTAAATGGGGGGCTTTGCCCCCTGAACCACCTATGTGGGGGGCTCTTCCCCAACCCCTCATCATTTTGGATTCTCAACTCCAGATGGAGTTGAGTCAGGGAGGGGGTGCAGGACTGGGAGACAGCATGCCCCTGTCTCGGGCACACCAACACAGCGATCTGTCGGCAAAGTGTCAATTTTGCCAACAGGTGTGGATTTCACTCTGTTGATGTTGCTATAAGGGGGGCATACCCATCAAGACAGCACCCTCAATGTATGATACTCCACTGGTATGTCACTCTGCTGGCAACCACCCCCCCCACCACGTCACAATGTAGAAATGCTGGTAGGGTCTCCCGAATAGGCCTTCATTCCTACAGCTGTGAAACATGCCCCCCTATTAAGCCAAATTAAGGTGCTGCACTGGTTTCCTTCAACCATGTGTGGGTTGTGCAGGGTACCATGTTCTCCACCTTGTCTAAGTCAAATAACATCTCCAATAAGGTTACAGAGTAGACCACCAGTGTAAGACCCCAGCACAACTCACATAACTCAGCCAGTAATTCCCTAACCTAATCATTAACCCTGTCATCTGCCCTGCAGTAGGGAGGGATGTTTCAATCACTCTAACATCCTGCTTACAAAACCCTTTATGTACTGCCTCTTTCACTACCTCTCATTTTATGGTTCTGGGTATGGACTTCAGCTCCCAAACCCCATTCCCAATTGCCACCAAGTACTGTATTAGCCTCTAATGACTGAGTGCCCTTTAAGGTGTTACTTCCAACTCATGTGTGACCCTCTTCCTCTTCCACCCCCCTTGTCTCCATCTTATTGACTTATCACGTACTCTGTGATCACCTCTGCTTGTTTTACTTTGGTGCACATCACCTCTGACAGAACAGTTTTGAAGACTACATCAGCAGAAAGAGTTACACAGATTGCTGACAATCCTGGAGACAGATACTACAGTGGAGCCACAGTCAAATGTTGTGACAATACTGTTTGCAAGTCCATGGTTAAGTCTTTTTTTATATAGTAGACAGCATGGAAATCTGTAGAAAAGAAAATGGTGGTCATTTACTTGCTTATGTACTACGGTTGCAATCATGCTAACCAATTATACATTCTTATCATACATTTGCCACCTGAATATCCTTTGAATCCTCATTCACAGAGGTCCATAGTGTGTTCCTGACATCTGTCTATGGGTATGTGGGTGTAGAAGGATGAATGAGAATGTAAAGTCCATGGGTGTAAGTAAGAAAGTGACAGTGATTGTGTTAGTAGATTTGTGGCAGCATGCTGACAGTAGCAAAGATATTGACAGTACTGGTTATTCAATTTTTAATAGCAGTTAGGTAGTTTACACGCCAGTTAGAGGATAGAGTGACATGCAATGGAGAAACGGCAGTCAAATGTAACCCAGAAAACATAAAAGTATTGGTGGGGTTGTCATTGACACACTGCAGTGTACCAATAAGTCATGGAACATCATACATGTCATGGAGGAATGAAGTGAGCAGCACAGAATGAGTGGTTGGGGCAAAATAGCATCCAAACAGGAGAAGAGAAATGACAGGGATTATATGGTCTGAAGTAATGAGTGAAAGTATGAGTGTTGTCACTAGTGGTCCATTCGCACCGATGAGCAGACTATCGGCAAAGTTTACAGACTTCACAATGGGTACCATAAACCCCCATCTCACCCTTAGATAAACAACACAAGCAGGGACACCAGCAGGGTCACACATATTATGCAGTCTGTTATGTTACTGGAATCGATCAAAATGCACTGTTCTCTCTCAGAAAATGCAACATGCAAGGCTTCTTTGGTCATGTTTCATAATCAGTGAACGAGGAAGTGACATAATAAAACCATTTTTTACAATAGTGTCTGCCAAACAAACACATTTCCATAAGAATCATGGAAGAAACTAAAAATAAAACAGCAAAGGTCAGATTGGCACTAACGGCATTAGCTATGAGTATGTCCAGTGCAGCTCGGACAGGGATATCTTCAGTAACAATACTGCTGAATATAAGTACCAGAACAGAAAACTGCCACATTGAAGGGGAAAATGAATAATAATATTAGTAGGAAAAAAAAATAAAAGAACAAAAATGGACACTAACTGAGAAAGCTCCACCTCAAAGCTCAATGAGGCTGCCATGCTGCTGGAGTTTTAAACTGTGACAATAGCTATCAGGGAGAGTGTGCACTGAGGCATGAAATGGAACTAGATGAGCATGAAGCATTGCCCTATACATATGTTCATTAGGCAGCAGACATCTCGAAAAGCAACATAGTATACAAAATAAATGTAAACAATAACAAAGGAGAATGGAGCACTTTCTAAGGGAATAACTTAGCAAAATGAGCAACAGGTATGTGGTCAGGAGAGCACCAGCAACAAGATCATGTAACAGTTGCAATTTGTTTCCTAATACTGCTGCTTTAATAATTCACATAAACCATCTAATAACTGGAGAACCCTTAATGAGTTAGGTAAATCCCAGACTCAACAAGTTGCTTCTTTACATACGTTCACTGAACTCCTAACAGATACAAAAGATATGGCTAATGAGTTCAATGTTGCCTTTTGTAATGCTGCTAGATTACTGAAGGAAGTAGATGTTAGTAATTATCCTTCAGATAACACTTATGCCAGTTCCACTTACCCAACTTTTACATTTCACACAATATCTATTGCGGAAACAGACCAATACCTTAATCAAATGAATTGGAAAACTCATAATGGTGATGATTTAATTGACCTAAAATTATTAGTTTTAGTTAAGGATATCATGCCCTATCCACTAAATTTTTTGTATAATTTTTCACTAATAACTGGTACAATTCCAAGACAGTAGAAACAGGCTACAGTTATACCAATTTTCAAATCAGGTGACAGATCGCTAGTTAAGATTTATCGGCCTATTTTTCTATTATACCCCCCATCCAAGGTTTGGGAAAAAATTGTGATGGATCAGTTGAAGAATTATTTAGACCAGCAAAACATACTTTTCCCCTTTCAGCATGGATTTAGATCTGGGTACAGCACGTTTTCTGCTTTGACTGAATTTACTGATTACATCCATTCCACTTTGGATAAGGAGAACTTGGCTTCAGCTTTGTTTCTAGGCATTTCAAAAGCCTTTGATACTATACATCATGGCCTATTAATTTCCAGTCTTCAAGTACAAGAGCCTTCTGATGTTGTGATAACTTGGTTTTCAAACTATTTGGCTAACCGTAAACTAAGGGTGGACATGCGTACCTTTCTTTCCTCCTTTCATAGTGAGAATATTGAAGTTTCACAGGGCTCAATTTTAGGCCCAATTCTTTATAGTTTATTTAATAATGATTTACCATTAGTGGTCTCAAACAGTCAAGCACTCCTGTACGCAGATGATATTGTCTTCTATGCAAAACATTTGTGTGTTTTTTCTTTAACAGATCAGGTGGAACATGACTTTTCTCTGGTACAGAAGTGGTTGATGAATAATAAATTAATCTTGAATGTGAGCAAGACCCAATTCATGATGTTTGGTTCTGTACGAAATCAAGGTGTAGATAATCCACACTTGCTAATCAAGGACTTAAACTGTATCATAATTGAAAAGGCTGAATGTTTTAAATATTTATTTTTATTTATTTATTTAGTTTTTCTGTTAGTACTCTGTCTTATACTAATCATATTGATTGCTTGATTAAAAAAACTAATTCAAGATTAGGTCTATTATACAAAGTAAGAAACTGTTTGACTATGAACTCTAGAAAAATCTTAGCTCAAACCATGCTATTGCCCATTTATATTATGGATTGCCTATTTATTCTGCCACCATTAAAACAACACTAAAAAGGGTTGAAATACTCAATAATCAGATTTGTAGGTTTGTAATTTCTGACTCATGGTATACACATCATTGTTTACTTTATCAAAAATTAAACTGGTTTTCCTTTGTGACCAGGTGTTCATACGTCAGATTTCTTGCCTTCTGAAAATTTTACACATGTTCCATTCCTTTATTCTTTAAGTCTTTCCTGGGCACACAGCCCTTGACTTACTGTATTTTACCAGGTCATCAGCGAGTGGTAAAATAAGAGCTCCTTTATATCAAACTGTTGCTGGTCAACGTTGTTTTGTATATACCTCTATTCTTAATTGGAATTTTCTGCCCACTGAATTTCATCAGCTTGTGTCTTATCATAGGTTTAAGTTTTATCTAAAAAGACACCTTTTAGGATTAGCAAGTTGTCATTGATTGGACTAATGTGTTTATGTGAACTTGTATTTACAATCTAATCTATATAATTTGTATGTATTTATCTGTATGTATTCTGTATTGTTTGTTTTTGAGGCTCCTTTTGTACTTCTCCAGGTCCCCCTTAAAAATTGGCACATGATGCTCTAGTGTTCTTACCTAGATAACAAATCAAATAAATAAATAGGCCAGTCAGTCTAACATCAATGACAGGAAAGTTATTGAAGACACTATTAAAAGAAAGACTGGTGGAGTATCTTGATTTCAACAATTTACAAGACCTGAGGCAGCATGGATTCATGGGGGGCAGTCACATCAGATGAACTTGATCTACTTCTTTGACAGGGCACCAGTAACATAGATCAGTGTGGGGCAGTGGATGTGGCCTACCTAGACTTCAGCAAGGCCTTCAGCACCATACCACGCAGAAGACTTATAAGGAAACTGGCAGTTTGGGGATGGGATCCAAGGTTTTAAACTGGGTACAGAACTAGTTGAGGGATAGGCAACAGAGGGTGGTGATAAACCTCACTCACTTTAGTGAGGCAAGAGGGACCAGAGGGGTACCTCTGGGCTCAGCACTGGGACCAGTCCTTTTCAATGTCTTCATAAGTGACATTGCAGAAGAACTGGAAGGGAAGGTATGCCTCTTTGCAGATGACACCAAAGTCTGCAATAGGGTCAACATTCTGGAGGGGGTGTTGAGAATGAGTAGAATCCTGAGAAAACTCAGACGTGGTTGAGGGTATTGCAGTTGAGTTTCAATGCAAAAAACTGCAAAAACATGCCCTTAGGGTACAGAAACTGAAGGGAAATGTATAAAATGGGGAAAGAGATAGTGACAGTCACTAAACAGAAAAAGGGCCTTGGGGTTATAATTTCTGATGAGCTCAAGGTAGTGGGGCAGTATGACAAGGCAGTGGGCAGGGCTAGCAGGATACCGGGGTGCATAGGGAAGGGAATCACCAGCAGGAGGAGAGATGTGTTGTTGCCTCTGTATCGATCATTAGATAGACCCCACCTGCGGCACTGTGTCCAATTTTAGAAATCACATTTCAGGAAAGACATAGACAAGGTCAAGGCTGCCCAGAGGAGGACAACGAGAATTTTATTTTTTCAAGGATTATGGGGTTCACACCTTAACCCTATCAAAACTGGACATTACTTATCAGCCTCGCACCAATGGGGGATTACATGTGGCAAACCCTCCTTGCCAGAAATATGAATCACAGCATATATATCAGCAGTTAAAAACCCCAGTGAGAATTTCAAAAGCTTCCTGATAACATAGGTCCTATCAGGAGTCAGGTTCCATTCTCCTCTGTAATGAATCCATAGAACATTGCGGTGATGAATGGGTTCTTGGAGCGTGGAAAACAAATAAGACATTTTAAAGGTGTGAGCAGAGTCAGTCTGTGACGGTGGGTCCAAAGAAGTGCTATCCAAGCCACCAGATGGAGAAAAAGTACTCCTCAGAAGTGACTTGGAGAGAGAGAGATGGGAAATTCCAAGGGGGTGGAGTGCATCCCCTGCCAGTCGTCTGTGAGAGGGACTGGGAGGGGTCAGAAGGAGAAGGGCTAGGACCTGTAACACTCGGTCTTGGAGTATGCTCTGTGGCAGGAAAGTTACAGGATTCCATAGGGACCCAAGAAACACCATTGTCTGGCTTCATCCATCCTGCTGCAAGGAATGCAGCTTCAGCAGACCATTTCTGAAGGTGTTTATGGGTGGTGCATGGAGCATACATATCAAGTACCATGGAGGGGGATAGCCTCAGGGTCCTGAATGAGAGGTGTCGATCTACCTGGAAAGGCAGCATTCTTGGGAGGCAAGGACTGTGCAGATTCAGCAGGTGCCATATGTTTAACCCCTGTGGCATTCATCTCCAGTAGATCTGGAGGCGGCACAGTAGAGAAGCTCAAAATGGAATCAGGACCTGAAGCAGAAACCAAACCAGGAGAAACTAAGGTCCAGAGTGTGATGTTTCTATGGTAGATACTGTTGGAAGCAATACAGTAACAGAGGCTGTCTCATTGGCATGTGGCTCAGAATACTGGAGTGGCTTTGGGGTGCCGGCACTGAAAACTTGTGCACTGAAGCCAACACATTGCCGCACAACAGAGGTGCTCGGAGTAAACAGGCATAATGCAGGGGGAATCTCCAGTCGTATTCAGTATCAGACATGGGAGCCCCGATTACAGGGTGTGGACTCTGCAGTAGAGGTAGGAACAGAAAGGTGCTTGGAACCTGTTTTAGGACCTGTCTAAGCAAAGACAGGAGGAGGTATAGAGTCATCCAGCATCTTAGAGACAGTACAGTACTGATAGGGCACTAGCCACCACTGGAGCAGAAATGCTGTCTCCTCATCCTCGAGCATGGTGAGAAACCATTTTTTTTCTGTTTAATAACTCCCGTTGCAAGCACAGATCTTCCTCAAGGTAGTCAGGGTCCATCAAAGCTATGGGAGCAATAGCAGCAGGGTGATGTCCATCCATAAAACATCCTCGATCATTGCAGAATCTTCTGTACCAAAGACAAATATGGTGGGGGCCTCATAGGAAGCAGATGCAGGGCAGGAGGCCCACCCACCAAGCGTCCATCACAACAGTGTTCTCAGCAAACAGAGGTGCCGCCATCTTGGCAGACAGCCAGATGGCTAAGGGATCCCTCATAGGTCAATGGAATTTCCCTAGTGTCCTAGCTGAATTTCCCCCATTTCACTAAAAATACCACTAACAGTTTGATCTGGTTCAGTGTCAGCTGCTTTCCATCTCTATCCCCACTCCCCCAGGATGAGACTGAAAATAGGCAGAATTGTCTAATGTTCCTTTCCCGGTCAACAAACACTAACTAAATAAACAAAATAAGTGTGTGTGTGTGGGGGGGGGGGAGCAGAGGTCACATAGGGTCTGCAGTCACTACTGCATAAAAATCATTAAAATTCTATTAATTTCCATTTATTTCCCCACTATTATCATGCAAACCCATTAAATGTCACCATTAAATTTTTCACTGTATCACCATTTTAAATGGTCGATACAAGTTCAATGTCATAATGGCGATCACCGTTCGGGTGAGTGTACATTACTGAAAATAAGTAACAGTGATGTACACTCATTCCAAAGCTGGTGATGGGACTGTAAGCACCCCCAACTAAAGATTCTCAACTCCAAGGGGGTGCATGTCGAGGGGGTGTAAAACTTACAAAAAAAAAACTTGGCCCCAGCACAAAAGTGATGCCCACCCCAAAGCAGAACCCAGCACCCTTGCAAACTCAGCTGGCCACCCTCACCACCATGCCACACAGCCAGCTTGGCAGCCGACTGCCATACTACCTCCCACATACCCTCTCTTCCCTTCCGCCCTATGCAAGGTGTGGTCCCCACCCACGCACATGTATACTTCCTGTCACCCTCCTTCACCCACCATGGTATCCTGCCCACTAACCTACCAGGTAGCCCAGAACACAGGTGCAGTGATTGAGTCACCATTTTTTGCAGTCGCTCAATCGTGGTCACTTTGTTCACAGGATATTGTCGATGCATCTTCCCATTAAATTGCCATTAATTATTGATGGGTCATGGTTACAAACCATTAATTTATTCATCTATGCCATTAATTAATCATGACAGGACTGCCACTAGGGGTACCTTCTAAGATGGCAGTGTAAGTTACAGACTCTCCAGCCTCGAGGGGACAATCCTAAAATATCCAGCATCATCCTTATGAACAATACATTTTCAATTACTTGGTTTACTTGGTATCATGGGACAAAAGTAGGCCAGTGGCCCATTGTGATTGTCCCCCACCACTCTAGTGGGAAAATAGTTATACCCATGAGGTGTTGGACTCCACCCACTGGTTCAAACTTTTTATAAAGGAACAAATGGATAGACTATCCACCATATATCATGGAAGGGTGTTCCACAGTCTTGGGGTCCTTACTGTAAAGTAATTTAATCTTTTATTGGTATTTGCTTTTCTCAGTTCAATCTGTTTATTGTTGAGCTGTGGGGAACTCCTTCTGTTGGAGAATTTTAGGCCACACTGGTCCATTTGGTCCTGAGAATTAAGAATGTTGTACAATAAAAACAAGTCACCTCTAATTTGTCTGCTTTGCAGAGAATATAATCCAGTTTCCTGAAGTCTTGAATGAGTTACTGTTAGCCAAACATTGTACTAGTTTTGTTGCCCTCCTCTGGATCCTCTCAATTCTATCAATATTATGTTTCAGATAAGGGTTCCAAAATGGGGACCCGTAATCAGAATGGGGCCTGACATGAGTCCGAAAAGGGGTATGATACATTCCTGAGTCCTGGAAACAAATGTTCTTTTGATGCGAGTAAGTAAAGCATTTGAGGTTTTGGATGCCTTAATGCATTGATCAGTGGAAGACAACTTATTGTTAACAATAACTCCAAGATCTCTCTCAGATGTTGAAGCTTTAAGGGATAGGTTGTTTAAGATATAGCTTTGTTTGTGTTTTTTTCTTTCCATAATGTAACACAGTACATTTATCAGAGTTGAGTAGCATCCCGTTATTTACTGCCCAGAATTCTAAAGCTTTTAGGTTGTTGCTCAGAATAGTTCTACTATTAGCTGTTGATACTGCCCCCCCTGCCCAGTTTAGTGTCATCTGCAAATTTAGAGAGATTTTCCACACTGACCTGCATATCACAAATGTACACATTAAACAAGGTGGGTCCAAGGACTGACCCCTGGGGGACCCCACTGGTGACATGCCCTATATCTGATAGGGAACCATTTATTCTAACTTGCTGTTGCCTATTCGATAGCCAGCAAGAAACCTATCTTACTAGGACCTGAGAGAACCCCAGATTTGCCATTTTAACAATGAGCTTACCATGTAGCACCTTGTTGAAAGCTCTGCTATAGTCAAGCAGTATAACATCCACAGAAGTCCCATTATCAAGTCCCAGACTTATATGACTATAGAAGGAAACTAAATTGGTTGTGCAAGAGTACCCAGGCCTGAAGTCATGCTGGACTGGATCAATTATGTCATTAGAGATTGATTCCTTTTCCAATAATTTTTTAATGACTTTCTTCATAACTTTACATATTACAGATGTTAGATTTATAGGGCAATAGTTTTCCAGGTTCGGATGATTGCCTTTCTTAAATATGGGTATGACTGTGGCAGTTGCCCAGTCATAAGGTATTAAACCTTCTAGGAGAGATTTATTAAAAATAAGTGCTAGGGGTTTGGCAATGACCTCAGCAGTTTCTAACAGAAATCTTGCACTGATATTTGGTCCTGGTCTAGATATCTTTTTCAAGGATCGCAGAGCCACCAATGTGTCAATTTCAGAAATATGATAATTTGTGGATATATTGGTTGAGCACTGATTAGTTTTGAGGTTGTCTTTTGTAGAAATTTTGCAGCAGATCACAAGGATTCCAAAGAGACCACTCTTATAACCATCCAGCAAGGGACTAACAAGTGATCCCAAAGGGAAATGAGCAGAGGTTAGTGGGGCCCTTTAGCACTCAGCATGGCTCAGCATCCCCAGCCTGTGGCATGGGACAGTACATCAGTGGAAGCTATGTTTGGGAAACTACTTGCCCAAATGGCCCAAGTCACCTTTGCCACTAACCACACTGCACAAATCCTGCAATCACTTGAGGCAAGGATGTTCAAAAATGAGTACTGGGCAACAGCAAACAAGCTAAAAGTATAGGATAACACAGCCACACTCAGGGACCACCACCAAGCCATACAAAAACTACAAGACAAAATAGATGATTTGGATAACCAGGGGAGGTGGAACAACCTCTGGTTCTTAGGGTTCCCAGAGCAGGCCAAGGGTGGAGCACAGAACTCTTTCTACAGCAGACCCTGACAGAAATATAGATGCTAGACCCTCTCGAAAAGTTCCAGGTGGAGCGGGCCCACATATCCCTCGCCCCAATGCCCAGACCCAATGAGAAGCCCCGGCTGATCATTGCTCATTTTTTGGACTTAAGGGATAAGGCACTAGTTATGATCAAGTCCCATGAGATCCAACAACTGATGTGGCAATCACACAGAAGCAACATCTACTCCGATTACTCAAAGGACTTGTCCAACAGATGGAGGGCATTCACAGAGGCCCACCATGTAATGCACAAAGTGGGGCTTACCTTTTTTCTGAGGTATGAGGGTCGAACACAATGGCACTCTACTGATGTTCACCACACCAGAGGCGCTGATGGATTTTCTCAGATGAACATTGCCTAATGAGTTCAGACAGCCTGTGACACAGCATGGGGCCCTGGGATCTGGCAGTGTGGAGTTACACAAAAAGTCCCCCGTGCGCTCCTCGAAGGGGGATGACTGGTCATTTGCACCTGAGGAACAATGGGAAATTCTTCCTCACCACAGCAGAAAAAGGCACACCTCCAGATGCCAGGGGAAGAGATCACCCCATTGAAAGGTCCTGTATCAGCAGCCCAGAAGTATGGCAAATGGAGTTTGCACCAAGTGAGCCAATATGTACCATCCCGACAGGTATCCACTACGAGGCCCTATGTCCCCACTCCCCAGAGCAGCAGCTGAAAATTCCAGGGAGCACCAGTAAGTCACCTTCCAGCAGCAATGGTCCCGGATGCCTTCTTCGACAGGATCATGGGCAACCCAACTCAAGAGTCCCAGCAGGTTGATTCTGAGCTTGCCTAAGGAGACAGCATCATCGCAAGGTATTTGCAGTGCCAGTCACAGCCCACTAGCTCACTCCCTGAAGTCCATCCAATCCCCTCTATGGCAGCATATGGCTGGACAAATGTCAGATAAGTATCCTCCTTTGTTTTGTTTCTTTTTCTCTGGTTTCCTAGACATTGGGGTGCGTGAACTGGTTGGGGGATGTCAGGGTAAGGGTAGGGTGGGAGAGAGCTGCCACACGGCTGTGCTGTACACTGCAGTCAACTTTCTTTTTTTTTTTTGCAAATAACTTTATTTTATTTTGGTTTTCCAGGCACCTAGTACAAAACCATACAAACAAAGCAAACAACCGTTATTAAAACATGGAAGCCAGCAATTATGTATGACAATGTCTAAAGAAAAAAGAAAACACACAATCCCCCACCTCAACCCACCCCCAACTTGTCAGCAAATGCTTAGGACTTACAAACAGTTTACTTTCCTTGTAGGGTTTAGACAGTAAAGTTTAGGTTAACCTAGCAAAAAAAAAAACATTAGTTCAGCCTTGGGTTTCACCTTGAAGGAGGAGACAACGAAGAAACACCATCAAAAGAATAAAAGGGGTCTGAGAGAAGGAGAGGATATACTTCTAAAAGTGACATGAAAGACACTCTTTCTAATAACTCAATTTCAAAATCCTTGCCTACCCCAAGGGGTAGGAAGAAAGACAAAGAAGAGCACCAGGGCGTTGATAACCTGGTTCCCAGGGGCTCTATGTTAGAAGAGTTCAAGGCTCGCTTCCCCTAGTAGCCATACTTGTCTTTTAGGTGTACAAAAAATCCACCCCAGCACTTTAGAAATTTCTCGGCAGAATTAAAGAGATTGGTGACACACCTTTCGGCATTTAGAGCATTTAAAAGTTCGTCCCACCATTCTCTGTGCAAGGGTTCCCAACTGCCTTGCCAGTGCCAGAGGATCACCAGCTTGGTGATGAGAGCTACCATTGCCATCTGCCACTTTTGAGTCCAAGTTGGGATTTGAGCATACATCCCTAGTAAGCATACATTTTCATTAAAAAAGGCTGAAATATTACAGAAGGGGACCACCCACTGCTTGACCGAGTCCCAGAATTTAGCAACTTTTGGACAAGCCCAAAGTTTGTGATGTAAAGTGGCAAAGGGGTCTCCACAGTCCACACAGGCAGAAGAGGAAGACTTGTAGATCTGGGATAGTTTGGCAGGAGAAAAATAAAGGTTATGTAAGTTGTTAAATTGGATATTTCTAAGTCTATCTTGTTTAATACAAGAATATGAATCTAACCAAATTCTTTCCCAAATTTCGGCCGGCCATCTCTTAGCAAAATTGGACTCCCAATAATGAGCTGTAGAGGTGTATTTGTGCATTATTTCTGACAAAATTAACTTATAAGTCTTAGAAATTGCTTTCTGGCTGTCTGCTAATTCCTTCAGGTTTTTTAATATAATTCCGGCTCCATCCGTCCATGGACCTTTCCGTAAGAAAAGGCATACACTTTGATGAACCTGGTACAGTCGTAATAAGTTGTTATGACTCACCTCAAATTTGGTGGCAAGCGCAGGTGTCAGGATCATTGAATTGGCCGAAACAAAGTCTGCCAGTCGAACTTTGGAAGAGTATTTGCCTATGAAGCGAATGACTGGGCGATTACCTATTTGTAAGTTTGGGTTCTTTAGCAGAGGTTGCATCAGGTCCCTTAAGAAAGGTTTATGGAGCAAAGAATAGAGCTGATGTAGGGCCTTCACATCCCAACCTAACAGAGTATTTTTTATTTTGGGAACCTTAGACCAGGGGTATATAAAAGAGCTTCCAAGTCTAACTTGAGGTTGTCAATTGAGGACGATCTAGAATTAGCCAGGGGAGAGAACTTGGGGTTACTTCGGCTGCGGCCACCCATTGCGAGAATCTCGTAGCATGAACAGCTAAGTAATAAACAAAGAAGTCAGGCAACTGCAGCCCCCCTAGTTTCCTAGGCTGGGTAAGTTTTGCATATGCCCGACGTGGGGCTTTGCCTTTCCACAGAAAATCTGAACAACATCTGTAAAGTGGCTTGAAGAAGGAATTAGGCAGATAGATGTTGAGATTAAAAAGGGGGTAAAAAATTTTTGA
Source organism: Neoceratodus forsteri (assembly GCA_016271365.2). Taxonomy (NCBI): domain Eukaryota; kingdom Metazoa; phylum Chordata; order Ceratodontiformes; family Ceratodontidae; genus Neoceratodus; species Neoceratodus forsteri. The sequence continues at coordinate 844,554,124 of CM028135.1, read as the reverse complement.
TAAAACCACCATTTTTAAAGTATTTGCTCTACCCCAGAAGGATAAGGGTAATTTGTTCCATCTCTCTAAGTCCTCCTTGATAGTTTTGAACAGAGGGATTAGATTAAGGTTCGCAAGGTTGGCAAGGTCTTTCGAGATTCTAACACCCAAATAAATCAGGGAGTTTCCCTGCCATTGTAGGCCCAAGGAGGAACACCAGTCTTTCGGTAGAAGAGGAGATAAGGGATACACATTAGTTTTGTTCCTGTTTAGTTTATAGCCTGAGAAGATGCTGAAACAAGAAATGATCTGGAGTATTTGAGGTAAGGATTTTCTGCTGTTTTCTATATGTATAAGCAGGTCATCTGCAAAGGCTGATATTTTGCATTCAAGATTACCAACATGGATTCCCTGTATTAGGTTGTCCAACTTCAGGGCCCTTTATCAGGGGCTCGATATACAGATTGAAGAGGAACGGAGAGAGAGAGGGCAACCCTGACGATGAGCAGGGAAAGGGAAAGACGACCGAGATAAGATTGTTACATTGAATTCTGGCCGATGGGCATGAATAAAGAACGTGAATGTAATCAATGAATCGTTGGGGAATACCAAATTTATGTAATACTGCAAACATAAAACACCATTCTACTCTATCGAAAGCTTTTTCGCGTCTAAGGATACAGAGATGCTTCTAGTTCCGGAACCCCAGCATGAGATTAAACAGAACAGCTTCCTAAAATGATCCATGAGGAATGCCCAGCCATGAACCCAGCTTGTTCTGGGCTGAGTAACCCTTCCCATACTAGTTTTAGTCTGTTAGCCAGAATTTTGGCGTATATTTTAACATCTACATTAAGGAGCGAGATGGGCCTGTAGTTGCCCACTTCAGATGGAGTTTTCCCCGGTTTAGGCAAAAGGATTATTCTTGCTTCGAACAGGGTTTGATCACTGACCCCTTGGGAATACCAACATGTGTATACTTGGAGTAGCAAGGGTATTAGCCATTTTTTAAAGGTTTTATAAAAAAGGCCCGTGAAACCATCGGGACCCGGCACTTTGTCTGGCTTTAGAGAGTAAATGGTTTTGGATATTTCCTCACTTGAGATGGGAGCCTCTAAAACTAGTTTGTTTTCCTCTAACAAAGTCGGAAAGGGAATCTTTCCAAGGAAAGCCCACATTTTGTTGTCATGTTCCGGAGTACTCGGCTCTCCAGAATATAATGTTTTATAATAGTCATGAAACAGTGCTAATACTCCTTTTGGGTCTGCGACCAAAGCATTCGTGTGAGGATGCTTAAAGGCTGCAACCCATTTAGCGGACGAGTGCTGCTTCAATTGCCAAGCTAGAAGCTTACCCGCTTTACTGCCTTGGCCAATATATGAGGCTTTTAATAAAGAAGCTGATCTCTCGACAGATTCCCAGAGAGCACTAGCATACATGGCTCTAAGAGTAGAGAGCTCTTACTCTTGGGGTTGGGAAAGTGTACCGACCTCTTTACTATCCAGGGCCTTAATTTTGTTTAGACAGCTAGTTAAGAAGTTATTTTTTTTCTTTTTCCACACCGATGCTATGCGGATAAGTTCCCCTCTCCAAGTGGCTTTCAACGCGGCCCAAGCCCGGTCTGTTGCAGTGATCGAACCCCAATTGGTGGTAATAGAATTTGATAGAAATTCTTGGAAACGCACCACTATTTGACTGTCAGACAATAATTTGTTATTAAGTGTCCAAGAGTGGGATCTTGTTAGAATATTTGGCAACAAACACTGCAACATGATAGGAAAGTGATCGGAGATTACTCGGGCTAAAATATTAGCTTCTACTATGTAAGGTAGTAACTGCTGGCTAATCAAAAAATAGTCTAGACGAGAATAGCTTTTGTGGACTGGAGAAAAAAATGTGAATTCCTTACTTGAAGCATTACTTATTCTCCATGGATCTACAAGGCCCAGTGTGATGTTGTAAATTCTAGCAGAGCCCTCTGCGAAGGGGAACTTTTGGTTCCTTTATGATAAGTGCGGTCCAAGCGGTTAGACTGTACCAGATTCCAATCGCCGCCAAAAAGTATGGGTAAATTTAAAAACGGGGCCAAAACCGTAGCCAGGTGTGTAAAAAAGGATGGTGTTTCTAAGTTTGGTCCATAAATGGAACCCAAAACTAAGTCTAGGCTACCAATTTTGCCTACAACAAAATTGAACCTGCCTTCCGGATCAGAAATGACTTCTGTTGGTGTGAGTGGGATTCCTTCAGCCACCAGTACAGCTACTCCCCGTTTGTTAGATGCAAATCCTGAACCAAAAACCTGATCAACCCATCTTTTTTGGAAGTGATGTAGTTCTTCACGTAACAAATGGGTTTCCTGCAGAAACACGATTGAAGGGTCGAATTTCGCAAGGTGGTTTAAGATGATATATTTCTTTTTATTGTCTCTCCCTCCTTTTACATTCCAGGAAAGGATATTTAAACCGTTAACCATACAAGTGTCAACATTAAACCCCTAGGAAATGGTAGAAGATGCGCCCCGAAAAGAAAAAGACAATAACTCTTGATTAACCCATCCCAAACACACACCCCCAAAAGACTCCTACCCCTAACAGACCACTGAATAACCCGGCCCGAAGCCTACTCCTATCCATCTGGCCCATAGTGCGCACTAGAAAGTGAGCCCCACCCCCCTCCCAATCCAGACATAAAAAGACAATCAGCTGTAAGAAGCTCGAATGCTCACTATTAAATCCATCTTTGTTGTTATTTGACTTCACATACTATACATTAATTTCTAGCTCATTTTAATTACAATAATTTTCCCATAAGCTAGTAGCCATGTTGGCAGAAACTGACTGCCTTGCATGTGAGAACAGAAGATCATTAATAACATATGCTGCATATAGAGAAAAAAAATAAAGAGGTGCATCGCTACTAGTAGAAGACTGTCCTTGCGGTCATCTTAACTTAGATAGTGAATTACCCTTGTAGCAAAGACAGGAGCTTCACACCAACCCTAGATAAATCTAAGAAACAATCCCTCTTCTATAAACTGGATACTGATTGTAACACAGGATGCAATGATCGCACCATTTGTAGAATAATAGCAGCTGCAGGGTCAACCAGGAACCAAAAGCAAATTTAGGTTTTAAAGCGAAATTAAAAAATAAAGTAGGCACCTACAAAGATAGCCTGTGTAAGCTGCAGTCTGACTGGGGTTACAAACAAGGGGAACATGGTAAAGTTTTTGGCCTCTGACTGCCTGGGGGTGACCCCGACCCAGTTCTAGGCTTCAGTGTTGAGCTTTAATCCGCTTGACCATAAGAGGGAAGAATGAAATTATAGAGTTTCGATAAAGGCTGCATTTAACCTTCCATTTGTAAATTCGGAGCTCCCTCTAGCGGATAAAATAAAAAATGACCAACTCCTGACAAGCAAACGAAAGTCCATAGCAAAATAGAAGTATTAATGTGAAAAAAGGGAGAAGGGAAAAACAAAACCTCACGAGGCCAGGTACATTCCAAGATTAGCTTTGGTTAAATATTCAACTAGTAAATCCCCATCGAAAGCAAAAGCCACATCATGGACTGGTAGCGACTGCATAGACCCAAGTCACTTTTGAATACCAAAGAATAAGCTCCTTACAACACACGGTAAAATGCATCTTCATCCTTTCAAGAAGAGACCAGGGTAGCATTTCCTCAGGAACTTTAGAGCTTCATCAGGCAAGTCGAAGTGTTTGGATCCCTCTCTCGAAGTTACCTCTAGACATGCAGGGTATAAAATATTGTGCTTGATACCAGCAGCCCACAACTTAGCGGTGATGGGGCGAAAGCTCGCTCTAAGCAGGCGCGTCTTCACTGTTAGGTCCGGGACGAGTCTAAGTTTCTTTCCTTCCCACAGTATCGCCGAGAGTTTTCTAGACTCTTTAAAAATAAAGTTGCGATCCAGGTAGTTAAGTAGTTTGAATATGACTGGCCTGGGAGGATCCTATGCTGGTGGTATAGCATGCAGAGACCGATGGTCTCTTTCAATTATAAACTCTGGGCCATTTGGAGAGGGGCCTACTGTCTGCTTTAAGAATTTTTGCAGGAATAATATCGTGTTCGGACCTTCGTCCCCCTCGGGGAGTCCTAGTAGGACTAGATTGTTTCGTCTGTTCCTCCCCTCAAAGTCTTCCAAACAGTCTTCCAGTTTTGTAATAGATTTTTTAAAGTCAGCCAGAGTAGGGTTGGTTTTTTCAAGTTTCCTCTCCACGGAGGATATCCTCGCTTCTGTGTCGGTTACTCACCGAGCCAACTGAGTCAACGCCGGTTTGAAGTCAGCGACTTCCTCAATCAGTTTAAAAAGCGCTTCTTTGATGGTAGAAAGCTCTGTATAGACCCGGGTGGGTGTCAGTTCTTCCTCGGATGTCATGGGAGAAGAGCTCCGACGGGGCCACTTGGACTTGAGTTCCTGGAATGGCTCCTCCATCTCTTTCGAGTTGGACATGTTGCTGCAACTGCTGGCAGGTAAGCTTAGGAGATGCTTGCTAATCAGTCTAGCGGGATAAGATTTCTTTGTTGGTGAGTTTGGTAGCTATTTGCAAGTTTATTTGATCGAGAGGGACAAAGCTCGCGGCAATGCTGCTACTCTCTTCATCGCATCACGTGACTCCCCTCCACTGCAGTCAACTTTCTTTTGTTGCCTGGTTTCGGGCCTTCAGCCCTCCTAAATACATAGCTCCCCCGCACACTCCTGTATCTCTCTGACACTGGATGTATTCTTTTTCTTGCAGATGCACCCCACTCCTATACTGGGAGGGAAGTTACAGGGGCTACATTTGGAATACTAGCCTGGCTGATTGTGCCTATGGCATGAAGGGAAGGGGCCGTCTGCATCCACTAACTGTGACACGAGGATGCCACCTCTCCCCTTCCTAGCTTCAACTTTACCTGGCTCCTCCTGCCACTGTCGGGGTGAGTAAGGGGCCTCGCACATTGAGGCAATATCATAGCGGATCTTATCAAAATGCACTGATACTGGATGGACCAGTGTGATGGGGAAGGGGGCTTGACTTTCATGTATTTCTGCTTGTTACTTCCTTTTCTAGTCCTTATGGTATAGGCCTAGTGAAGCCCTAGAACACAGAGTGTTAGTGTCCCCTCATCAGCACAATGACTTGGTCATGGCTCACGCTGATGGAGGTCAGGGGCAGAGGTCCATGCACTGGGCACCACACATATACCTGAAAGGTCCCAGGACCTAGAGGTTGATTGGTTTAATGCATGCCCCTCAGACCTCTCCCCCTTCCTTTAAAGTATGATCCTAGCCCCCCTTCCCCTTCCCCTCCTCTTGTTTCTCTCTATCCCTGTGTTTTCCCTTCTCCCCTGACAGACTGTGGTGCAGTTGAGGTTTGTAATGCTCAGTTATTCAAAGGTATGGTCGGCTGATCAGGTGCCCCCCCACCATAAAGAGTGATAGGCGGCACCTACTGGCCACCCTGCACAGCTCGATGATTCTTGCTTTCCCCTCAGAGGCACTGATAGATAACCCTAATCTTTGAAGCCTCCACCCTAATGCAGACAAGAGGTCCCGTGGGCTCCCCCCCATGGACCCTCAGTGAGGTAGCCTCACAATCATACCCCTTACAAGCACCCGGGGGGTATAAGTGGGCCTTCAGTTACATGCTGCGGCCATAAGGTCACCTCTACACCCCAAGTTTGTTTGTAAATATTCTTATGTAGATAGTTGCAATGTTAAGAAAACAGAAAATGATTAGTGTTTATACATGCTAATGATACTTCTCAGAAGTGTTACTGCTGATCTTATTGAACCTGATGTGCCATGTACTGTCCTCATTCCTTGTCTGATTGCTGACCTGCTTTTGGTGTTCTTGGTAGGGGTGCCAGCTGGCTCTCAGCCTCTGTTAATACCCTACTGATCCGGAAGCACATGGTACCCTTAAACCTTTCAAATAGGGGACATAACCACTGTTACATGGAATGGGCCCTATGCACTATGGTGCAGAGTGTCTATGCACCATATACCCATCCTGAGTAACCACTCTGCACCCAGTGTGCCCCCCATGTGGACAGCTGTGGGATACTCATACAGGGTGCACATCCCCCACTGCCAGACCGCTGAGAGGACAACACGTTTGGGGCAGACTGGGGGCATTCTCACATTCCACACCATTCCCAGTGGTGCAGAGTGCTGGGCATGGGGTTGAACAGTACACAAGGGTCACCCTTGCCATAAGGGGTGATTGTCCCCTGTGAGTCCTCCCCCAGCCACCACTAGTAATGTGGGGCATGTATGCCCCCACAACCATGCCGCCCAGACCACGGTGGCTGAGCATTGGTCCCTGACACAGCCAGCTGGGCACATGCCTTCCTCTGGGCTGCCGTGCACAGTACGCCGGTAGCCATTCATCCATGTCCATAGGTGCAAGGGATCCATTTGAGAATCGGGGCTGGCATCCCATTAGATGCACGCCCGGTCCACGTATCTGTCCAACCTGCTCCCACACTCTTGGGGGGCAGAGCCTCGGACAGGTGTGCAACGGTGGTGCATACCCCTAAGTGTGCACCTGTCCACAGGTGCAGCCTTTCACGGGTGGGATAAGTGCCTCTGGTGCAAACTTCCCACCTGTATGTGCATAGGGACCAATGTACAGGGACTGAACACCTCTGCAAAGAGAAAACAGGTACTCTCTCACCTAAAGAGGCTGCAAACCAGCATGGTCTTGCACCAGGAAACCAAACTTAACTCGGGAGATAATGACCGGCTGCACAGAGAGTGGATGGGACAGGTAATCCAAAGAGGGTCAGCTATTCTTCTCAACAAAAATCTCCACTGGGTGGTTTCCAAGACAGAGAAAGACACGGAAGGGAAGTGGGTGCTGGTATTAGTGAACACCCCGGAGGGCACCTTGCTTTTGGGGAACATATACAGCCCCAGTGAAGACTCTCTGACCTTTTTCCATACTCTGGTCCACGAGCTGGGAGTGTTATCTAAGAAGAATGTCTCATTACTTATTGGTGGGGACTGCAACCAATGGCTGACCCTTTTATGGACAGATGCCCTTCCAATGTCAAGCTTCACACCAAAGGGGACAAGGCACTTGAGCAGCTCAATTAGGACATGGATTTTGCCAACATATGGAGGGTATTTCACCCTAAAGAACAGGACTACACATTCCACTCTCTGGTCCACAACTCACACAGCCATCTGGATTTTTGGCTGTCCTCCCCGGATATCACCAATGCCACCACAGCGGCCACCATTCACCTGATAGTGATATCAGACCATTCACTGGTTCAACTTAGCTTCACCTTGGGCTCCCTTCTTCTCCTCCCCTCCTGGTGGCTGGATCCTCTCCTACTAAGGGACCCAGAGTTTGCTCCATGGTTACAGCAGGAAGTGAATATGTTCTTCCAAGAAAATCCCATCTCAGACACTCAGACTGGCTCCACATGGGAGGCTTTTAAAGCCATGCTATGGGGAGCCATCAAGGGCTTTGAACATACACGGAGGAACAAATGAGAACAATGCCTCATAGAAACTGTAGAGGCAGCTGAAGGAGGAAGAAGCCCAAATAAAGCTCAGAAAAAAACCACCATCCAGTCCCAAGAAGGCCGCGTGGTAGCTGCCCTCAGGATGGAGGTCAATGAACTACTGTTAAGGAAGGCAGAGGTCACTATACTCTGTCTAAAACACAAATACTTTGGGGGGAGGAGGCAAGGTTCTTGCCTACTGCCTCAGGAAGCAACAAGCTGAGAGGCACATTGCAGGGCTGGTCGATCAACAGAGAAAACTCAAACAAAAATGGAGACCATCAATGCCAAAATGGTGGATTTTTATTCCAAGCTCTATGCCCCTTCTAGAAACCCCAACCCAGAAGGGGGTACCCCATTCCTGTGAGCTTTGAACCTTCACACACTTACAGACCACCATGTCCAGCTACTTGACACCCCCCTCACAACTGAGGCAGTGGCAGAAACCCTCGAAACCCTAAAAACAGGAAAGGATCCTGGAGGAGATGGCTTTCCATTTGAAATTTGAGAAATGCTACACCAAACAGTATCCCCAGTCCTGCAACAGGTTTATACTGAAGCCATAGTAGGTGGTGACCTCCCCTCTCCTTCTGAGAGACAGTGATCACTGTCCTTCCAAAAAAAGGAAAAGATCCCCAGAGAGTCTCCAGCTATAGGCCAATATCACTGTTGAATGCTGACAGCAAGGTACTGGCCAAAATTCTTGCCACCAGACTTAACCATCTCCTCCCTGGCCTCATACACCCCTCTCAGGTGGGCTTCATAAAAGGCCACTACAGCACAGATCACGTCAGGGCATTGATGAACCTAATTCATAGGGTGAAGGCACTCCATTGACTTCGAAAAGGCCTTTGATTTCCTAGAGTAGGGTTTTGCCCAGCTAGATTTCCTCCATGCTCCTAAGTAGAGGGACCTGACAGGGATGCCCCCATCACCCCAACTTTTTGTTCTTGCAGTGGAACCCCTGGCAACAGCCATCAGGCAACACCCACTGGTCAAAGGGATTGACATAGTTGAGGTGGAATATACTACCCTTATGTACACTGAAGACCTCCTGATCCCACTGGCAGACCTTGAATGCTCCAACCACCTCTCCTGGACATCCTCTCCAAATTTGCCATGTACTCCGGGCTGCATTTGAATCAAACCAAGATGGAGGTCCTTCCACTTAACAATAAATGTATCCCTAGAATGGCCACTGTGCACAATCTGAGGATGGTGCTGGATGGCATCAAATACCTCGGGATGTACATCACACTGAACCTGGCTAAGATATGGGAGGCTAACCTCAGACCCATGTTAGCTGCTATCTGCATGGAGGTGGACAGATGGAGACCCCTCCAGCTCACCCTAGCATGTAAAATCTCCGCTATTAAAATGCAACTGCCCCCAAGATTATCTACATTCTATCCCACCTTCCGTTAATGTTCCTACCCAGGTGGTACACCAAAATAGACTCCATTATAGGGAGTTTTCTCTGGGAGGGGAAGAGACCTAGGTACAGCCAGAACAAATTAAGAGCCCACTGGTCTGAGTGGGGTTGGTGCCTTCCATGGTTTGAAGAATATAAATGGACCTTCCAGGCAACACAAATGCTTAAATGGTTGGCAGGACCTTTGCCAGATTCCCCCCAATGGATAGGCATGGAAGGGGTGTACAGTAACATGGCACAACTATCTTTGCTGATTTTCAGCAGTCCCCCCAGGGAGTTGCTCACTCACCTCATGACTGCTCCCTTGATAGAATACTGGTGGAAGTTGCAATGAAGACTAAACTCCAATCCCGCCCCCCGCCTTGCTCCATTATGCGGGAACAGGAACATTACAATAGAAAACAAACTTATTCACTGGCCCAGGTGGGCAGCAGTGTGCCTGCGGGTCATTCAAGACACTCATGCTCCAGAAACTAGTGTCCTGGACTCTTTTCAAGGGCTGCATGAAAGATGGGACCTCTCCCCCAAAGAATTCTGGAGATACCTCCAATTCAGAAGTGCCATCAGAGAATATACTCACAAAAACACCTCTGGAATATCTGCCTCCCCTACCACACACTGGCTTTCCCTTAAGAGAGGCCAAGCAAGTGCCATATGTGCAGCCCTCAGTGCCCGAATTCCCTCCCAATCACTGCAAGCTATGGCCAAATGGGAAGCCTCTCAAAACATTCAAATAACTGAGCAGAATTGGAGGTCCTGTTGGAGGCTCCCCCACAAAGACTATCTGGACCCCAGAAGTGCCCTAATACAAAACAAGATCCTCCAGTCTTGTTACAGGACCCCAGTGGTACTACACAAGACCAAGGTAGTCTTGGATGAATGCTGTTGGAGGTGTCAAGATCACTGGAGGGATTTACTCCACATACCCTGGAACTGCCCCGCCATCAAGCCACTAAGGCATCAGATAGGTACTCTAGGCTCTCAGATACTCCAGAAATCAAACCTGTTTGTTCCTAAAGTAATGCTTCTAGGAAATCATGCTCCCACCCCACTTTTTATGCCCAAGGAACGGCAATGGATGGCCATCCTGAGCATGCTAGCTAAGTGGCTCATTCTGTGCAAGTGGAGGACTCAAGAGGTCCCCTCTGCAACTGAAGTGCTTAACTCCCTTGCTCAGGTAGCCACTCTGGTGCATATAACTCATGTGGTGCCGAACACCCTCCCAGTTTATATGTCTGTCTGGCAACCCTTCCTGTCCTTTCTGAAGCCAAGAGAAGGGATTGACTAATTCAGCCCTAATTCAAACCCCCCTGCCCCCCCCCCAGCAAGTGACCCAGTCAGGGATGATCTCAAGGTTTAGCGGAAAAAGAAGAACATCTTAATCTGGCAGTAATTAGGAGAGTAGTTATTAGCAGCATCTGAACAAACATGTCTCCTTCATGATGCTTTATGTGTATTAGGTTTTGTTTTCTTTGTTGGATGCAGGTATATGCTTTTGTGGGGTTATTCCTTCTGCCTCTGATTGTTTTTTTTTTTACCAAGAATCACCTCTTAGAGATGGTACACCTTGGCCACACCAGGAATGCCTTCTATTACAGTATCACTCTGACATGCCTAAGTACAGCTCACAGACCCTTCCTGCATGGTGTATGTTGTAAGCTTGATTTAAGGGGGTAAGTGCAAGTCCATTTGTTTCCCCTTTCATACCAGCTATATCCTGTGTCCTGTGGGCAGTGTTGTGTTTGCACATAGCCTTGTACAGTATGTGTAACAATTTATTTTCTGAAAATAAAAATCTTTAACAACAATTAATCATGACAGGTACCCATTAAATATTTGTTGTAACATTTTTATTTTCCAAAAAGAGTTGACAGAACATACATCTTTAGGGCCAAAGCCTTCATATACGCGGTCATTGTACAGGCACGTAAAACCAACAAGAAAAGAAAAAAGAGAAGAAAATAGATGAGGGGAGTAAGGAAGAAGGAGGAAACAAAGGGAAAATAAGTCAGAGAGAGGGAAGGGACAAAGGGAACAGTCAACAGCATGCGTTTATAAATGTGTGCAGATGAATTCAATGGTGAGTTTACATACAGTCAGGACTGCCAATATGGGAGATACTGGACCTGCATAACACTTATCCACTACTTCCAGTAAGAAGGGTAAGAATGGGCGGAGATGGGTAATCTGGCAAGGGTTAATGAAGGAAGGGGTAAACTGAAGTGATCCAATCATATAGCATGGCATATGCCAAACTATTGTACTCACCAGAGACTAATCTTTAGCAATAATCTTTGCTGGACATAAGCACACCAGACATATGTTCAGTGTCTAGTCAGGTCAAATCAAATCCCTTTTCATGGCCTCGGGAGAAGAGTTGAGCTATCAGTGTGTATAAGTTCTGCAAAATCCAGATTTAATCTGGAGCATACACACATAAATTTATCCCAAAGATCTAGTTCTTGGCTTGGGTAACATTTATAATGTACATATAAAGATCAAAAATATAAACCGATATCTTCAGAAAATCAGCAGATATATATATATACTTGAGAGTAGGGAAGTAAATCCTATACTGTGCCTTGGTACTGGGAGTAGCTGGTCAGTAACTGCCCTGTGGGGACACTGAACCTCATTTAGAGTGGCAAGATTGTAACCTGTCTGCATCCAGCAGGGTAGGATGTTATTCAGCCTACACCTGTCTAAGGGTTAACATAACTTAGGTAAGGAGCCCAGCAAAGTCTGAATGTAGAAATTTGATATGTCTGGAGGTGGAAAATTCTGTCTAGCTTGGCAAGGGCTGAAAGAGACACACCAGTACCTCTATCACTGTAGGGACCTGTGGAGATTTCCAGTTATAGAGCAGGGCTCTCTTAGTTTGCAGGGTCAGTAGGGCAAGCCACCTATTCTCAGGTGATGTTAGCTTTGGGAGGTCACCACAGATGCCCAGGAGGTAGAAGAGAGGACTATGAGGGATCTGCTGGCATATCACCTTGGATGCTATGTCTTGTGTTGCTTGCTACAAGGGTTGGATCCTTGGACAGGATCACAGAATGTGTAGCAGGTCACCCCTAGCCCCTTGACATCTCCAGCACTTATCTAACTCCAGAAGTTTGGCCCTGTGGAGAACCACAGGGGTTCTGTACCATGAGTGGGCAACTTTGTTTTGGATTAACCTTGATCTAGCATCCCTCAACCAGCTGTGTGTGTCTCTCCAGGCCTGGTCCCAGGCTGCAGATGGAATAGGGAATTGCAGCATTGTTTCCAATTTATGCTTTGCTTCCTTGGATTGAGAGGGTAAAGTGTCTCTGAGCATGGCATAGATGAGCCCTGCAAGGCCCTTAGGGTGTTGTATCCAGGCAAGCAGGGTTGATGAAGTACATTGTGTCGAGGGTGGGCTCAGATAGTGGTGGAGTGCATCTCTGAGTTGGAGGTATCTCCAAAAATCTGACTGGGGGATACCCCATAGTTGCCTGAGGGATTGAAAGGTATGAAGAACTCTGTGGGTTGGATCCATGAGATCTCCCATTTTGTAAATGCCCAAATTGACCCAATGCTTCCAACTCACCTAATATCCCTCTATAGTAATGGAGGAGTTTTGCCACAGAGGAATGTGAGCAGGCAGGAGAGGGTCCATTTTCATCTTTACAAGGATGGCAAACCAGTTATTTCTGGACACTTCTACCATGGGTGAGGTATGACCAAAATTAGGTCTGTTGGGAGGGCTGAGTTTGGTGTCTTTACATGAAAAAAGAATTTAAGAGGGGTGTATCGTCTCTGTGATGTCTAGCTCAATGTGGAGCCGCTGTGGGAAAGGGGTGAGGAGGGATGCATCCATTTAACAGTTTGGGCTAGAAGGAAGGCCTGTCAGTATCCTTCTATCCAGGGGTGATTCCAGCCACCATATTTCCCAGTGGGCCCTAAGCTTAGAGCGACTGTATCTGGATTTGGAGCCTTCCCAAAGGAAGTCCCAGATTAATCTGTCGATGGCCATGTGCCAATGCTTAGGGAGGGCAATGGGCATGTGCATGAGAAGATAAAAGAGTGTGGGGGCTGAGACCATTTTTATAGCTGCAATTTTCCCTGCCAGTGTAAGTTTAAGGAGTTTCCATCTACTGAATTATGTCTTAATAGAGGAGAGAGGTGGTTTTATGTTGGCTTGCCAGAGTGTGTCAAGTGATGGAGTCAGAAGAATTCCCAGATAGGTGATTCCTTTAGGGGCCCAGAGTAGGCTAGCTGATTCTGCCATCTGCTGGGTACAATGAACATTCAGGGGTAGTAATTTGGTCTTAGTTTGATTCAGTTTTAGGCCTGAATAGATAGAGAAGGTATTTAGGAGATGGAGCAAGAGAGGTATGGAGCATTGGTCGTCTGCCAGGGGAAGGAGAAGATCGTCAGCATACATAAGGGTTGAGAATGATGTGTTTCCCACTGTTAAGCCAGTCATATCTGGATGGCTTCATATAGAACTAGCCAGTGGTTCTACAGCCAGAACAAACAGGAAGGGAGAAAGGGGGCAGCCCTGTCTTGTCCCTTTCTCCAATAGAAATGTGGGGGAGAGTCTGGAGTTTGTGTTGGCTCTGGCTGAGGGAAGAGTGTATATGGCTTGTATCCTATAAATAAATTTTCCAGCCACTTCAAGGTGTGTGAGGATGAGGTACAGGTAGTCCCATTCATTAGAGTCAAATGCTTTCTCAAAATCCACTGCAATAGCAACTGCTGGTATAAGAAGAGATCTATGAGAAATGCACAAGATTCATAAGGGTTCTCAGGTGGTCCGAACAATGTCAGCCAGGGACAAAACCTACTTGTGATGGATGTATAAGTTCTGGGAGTAAAGGGCTTAGTCTGGTTGCCGGAATTTTGGCAGACAATTTACTGTCAAGGTTGATAAGTGAGATCAGGCATTAGCTTCCTGGATTTGTGGTGCCCTGCATTTTTGGGGGATGACTACAATGGTAGCTTCCTAAATGCAGGGAGAAAGGCTGCCTTTGAGCTCTGTCTCTTGGAATATCTCGGTTAAAAGAGGTGAAATGGTTGGGGCTAGAGCCTAGTAAAAATCTGCTGTATAACCATCGTTACCAGGTGATTTCCCTAGCTTCAGACAGTGGATGGCTATACTCACCTCTTCCTTGGAGATAGGGAGGTCAAGCAGCTGTTCCTGCTGTGCATTCAGTTTAGGTAAATGAAGGGTATCTAGAAACATGTGTGTCTCTCTGTTTGATTCCGTGTGTGAGGAGGAATAAAGGGATCTGTAGAAGGAGGCCATGGTGGTATTGATGGCCTCCGGGGTAGTGCCCAGTACCCCTTGCTTATCCTTCAATCAAGCTATATATCTACTGACTTGTTGCTTTCAGAGTTGGTAAGCAAGTACTTTGTCCCCTTATCCCCTCCTTCCCAGAAGGAGTGTCGAAGGTGAAGGATGGCCACTTCAGCCTTTCTATTGAGAAGTTGATTAATTTCAAATCGGATGCCTAAAATAGTTCTACCTGTTGTAGAGCGGGTGGAGGGGGAGGACATAGACTTGAATGTAACTTCAGCTGTTGCAAGTTTCTGTTCTAGGGAAGACAACTGATGTTCCCTTTCCCTGTGTTTAGCAGCTGCAAACCCCATAATGTTCCCCACATTGTAACCTTAAAAGCCTCCCGGGTAATACCTGCTGAGGTATCTGAGATAGGATTTTCAGATATAAAAAGGGAGGCTTCATTTTGGGCCCAGGGTGTAAAATCAGGGTACCTCATCAAAAAGGGATCTAATCTCCAGTTTCTGGGTGGGGGAGCTACAGGGTCCCACTGAAGAAGGGGCTGGACCGGATCATGGTCAGATATTACCCGTGGAAGGATTGAGACATCAAGGGGCTTTTGTTGTTAAGGTAAGTGAGCCAAGGCAGAAATCTAGCCTGCTGTGTGAAGCATTTGGTTCCGAATGGAATGTATAATCCCTTGTTCTGGGATGGAGGAGTCTCCTGATATCTGTAAGACCCTGGTCTGACATCAGTTGGTGTAGTGCCTTCCTACTCCTAAAGTGTGATTCCTTACCTCCATCATTCCTATCTAGGAATGGAATTAATGTCAGATTGAAATCACCACCCATAAGGAGGGGGCAGTCTGGGGGATTAAACTCCAGTATTACCTCAGCGATATTGTGGAAGAACTGTGGAGTATCCTCATTAGGGGCATAGAGGTTGCAGAGGGTAATCAGGCCTGAGGTGGTGTCATATGTTGCTATCATCCACCTACCATCTGGGCCAGAAAGTGTCTTGATGAGGGTCCAGGATAAGGACTTTTGGCGGAGAATAAGGACACCATGTTTCCTGGAGGGGGCATTAGAGTGTACCTGTTGGACCACCCAGTCTTTGGACATAAGAATATGGTCCTCTCCTGTTAATTTAGTCTCCTGTAGGATTGACACTTTAGAGTGTAGGTATTTCAAGTGGGCCAATACCTTTTTGCATTTCTCAGGAGAGTTTAGCCCTCTGACATTCCAGGTGTGGAATTCAATATCAGGTGTTGTGTTCTGAGGGGTGAGTAAGCTGCTGAGGAGGAGCTTGGACACCAAGGTAGATACAGGTAGAGGGTATAAAAGATCTCTTCAGAAAGAGAAAAGGTGTATTTTTGCTAGGGATGTATGCCAGAATGTAGTATCATTCCCCTCCTATGCCAGTGAGGGGCAGCTGCAGGCACTGGGGTATTTAGGCAATTTAGCACCAGCCCTAAGGGATCAGGATACAAATATCAAGATGCAGCTAAATTATAGCTGTACAATGGGAAAAAAAGGAAAAAAACTGTACCTTCACCTGTGCATGTAAGTGGAAACCCTGAAACTGGGTAACTTTCTTTTTTTCTTTTTTTAAACAAAACAGCAGTGAAGAATGCGAGAGGGCTTAATTGGCTGGGTCCCCAGCCAATGGTATGCCTGGACATGTCTGCAAGGCTTGGGAGAGGAGAGATGGCAGCTAAGGGGAATTAAACCTCTAAGTCCACCACTGTAGATGAACCATATAATGGCTATAGCAAGAGGTTATCATAGGAGGTAAATGGTAGACAGTTTTTAGGCCACTACCCAGAGCTGGTCTGAGAAATTCCAGCCTGTGAACCCTCTGAGCTAAAAGTGAGGAGAAGTCCAATGAATGGTCAGTTACAGTGACCCAGAGATGATATCTAGGGACCCATAGGAACTTAATGTCCCACAATCAGAGGGGGGAGTTATCCTTAGTTATGGGGGTCAGCTGTGGCTAATAACACTGCAAAATGTTGGTATAGATTCCCTCCCATCACTGTGATATTGGGGGGGCCTGGAGTATCTATGTGAGGATGCCTGATGGTGGCCAGTAATTGCCACTGCACTTCACAAAAAGTAAATGTCTCAACTAACCAAAAGAGGCAATACCTAAACATCACTGTAAATCAGCATTAGATTAAATACCATATTGGCAAACACAGAACAACATATATACTTCCAGGTTGGGTGTCTCTGGGGGGAAGGCCTTTGAAGGCTTAGCCCATCTTATAGATTAATTTGGGGGGTGCTAATAAGGGGAGAAGGGCTCTGCCAAGATTCTGTGCAGGTTAGGCCATAGCTCTGAGCCCCCTTCAGCTATATCCCCAGTTACCCCCCCACAGTCCACCCATTTACTCCCCGAGACACTAAACCATTGGTACTTACTTGAATGAGGGAGCTTGATCAGCCTCAGCAATCATCCTGAGTGGAGTTTTTCATTTCTGCAGAGCTGGTTTCTGGGCTGTGGCCTGGCGAAGAGCAGGAAGCCACAGTGTGTACATCCAAGTCCTATAGTGGCAAGGTGGCCTCCGTGGCCGAAGCCCAGGAATTGTGTGCATCTTCAGAATGTGCATTCTCAGGGACTGCAGGGTTGGTGTCCATCTCCTCCTGGGAATCTGTGTCAGGGTAGTCATGCAGTAAAGAGTAGCAATTTTGAATAAAATATGGACTTATATATTCAGGTTCTTCTTTATTGGGCACAATCCAAAAAACAGCACTCTAAGCCTGAGAACAGGATGAATCCAGGTCCAAACCGAATACTTATAAATAATCAGATGCTGTTATTCAATGCTCATGCATAAAGGACCAGCAGGCATACAGATACAAAAAAGCTTACTAGCCCTAGTGCTTCGACTCAAAACAGACTCTTCATCAGGGAGTTCTGGTTGTGCTTGTCAGAAGGGCGTCTTTGGTCCTGAGGATGCCCATGCTTGGAGTGGGGTGATTTCAGAGGCCTTTTCCGGATTTTGGGGCTGCGAGGTTCCAGTTCTTTCACCAGGGTTTGAAGCACTGCTGTTGCAGAAGCATTAGAGAGGTCTCCCTTTACTGAAGGTCGACGGTCAGTTTCCTTGACTGAGTTCAGATTGAGAGAAGGGCCCTGGCCCGGCGGCCACATTCCCTCATTAAAAGCCATGGCTGCATCTGGGGTGGCAAATTGTTGTAGAGTGCCATTAATTGTTAGCTTTAAGTTGGCAGGCTATCGTAGGGTGAAAGGGACCTGCAGGGCATGCAGTTTCCGACGAACTTTGGTAAAGGCCTTGCGTTTAGCTGCTAAGTCACTAGAGTAATCTTGAAATATCATAATCTTCTGATCTATCCACCAGAACTGACCCAGCTCCCTGGCTCTGGCCTGGATGGCTTCTTTCTAGGCGAAATTTAGAATTCGAGTGATGATGGGTCTTGGCCTATCACCCTGTGTGGGTTTGGGCTGTAAGGAGCAGTGTGTGCATTCAATCATGATTCTGTTGCTAGGAGGAAACTGAAGGGTTTCTGGGAGTGCTTGCTGTAGAAATGATAGAGCATTCCCTCCCTCGCACCACTCCAGGAAACCGAGGTGATGCAGATTGTTGCAGCGGCTCTTGTTTTCTAAATCTTCTAGTTTGTCCTGCATAAGATGGAATTGCCCAGCTTGGTCCAGCACAGTGGCACAGTGGCCTTGGAGAATATCATCGTGGGCAATCGATTTTTGTTCTGCCTGGTCAACTCTTGCATCCAGCTGATGAATGGAAACTGCAGAGGTGTTAGCTGCTAGAGTTAGAGCGTCAAAACTGGTAATAATTGATGCAAGCATTTCTTTAATGGAGGGTTCTTCCCCTCCTGTAGCGGAGTGCATCATACGGCCTTGTCTATGAGGGTCACCTAGATTGAAAGAGGTGCTGATTTAGTAATCCTGGGTTGAATTCCCTCAAGTTTCAGCTGGGCGGTGAAGAGAGACTTCTGATTGCTGCAGGTATGAAGTTTTCTCATTTGGGTTCACAATATGGAGGGTTTAGTCGGGTTCTGGGCTCCGGGTCTGTGGTGCTAGTAAATTAAGTTGCCATCTTGCTTGCTGGTTGGCCACCCCCCCCCACCATTAAATAATTAATGGGTGTAGTACACCCCCTTAAATCTGGTAACAGTCCCTTTTAATGATGTGTTTAAAGATCATTAAAATTATCCAATGAGCTTTCCATTGCCATAAAAATTATGGTCATGTTATGCCAATACATTAATGGCCATTAAAAAGAAATGTTCACTCAGTAATTACTGTAACTATTGCCAAATGTAGAAATTAATGGTCTTTTATGCCATTAATTTATTTGTTAAGTTTGATGCTCATACGTTAATGGTCAGTAATGAATAAGTATGTGCCGTTAAAGTATCAGATTAGTTAAATCATTAATGGCCTAGTCTTTAAGCAGTATCACAAGATCCATTCATAAAGGACATGCAACCATAAGAGTACTATACATAAAGTTTTTGTGTTTATAATCTTTACACCAAAATCTGTAATAAAAAGTATACCCAATGAAATTTAATATCTGAAATTTTATTACCATCCAAACAAGTAATGCAATCCTCATCTTTGGAGTGTAAGAACAGTTGTGCACTTGTGCCTTAGGATTTTAGCACCATTCACCAAGTAGTGTATAGTCAGTCAGTGACCGTCTTTCACCTGGTGGTTGGGAGCAGCAGTAGGGGCTAGGGACTGCAGTGGTTGCTGAGGTCGAGAATGAAGTCAGAGAAATGTGAGAAGACTGAAACTTTCAGGACATCGTCCCATCGAGGAGGTTGAGTGTTTTCCATTTGTGAGCAGAGTGCAGCCCAGCAGCTATACATGCCTGAAGATGGATCCACAGATTGTACTATCGGGGAGGTCGCCTTGATGGGGTGGGTTGCTTCACCTGTGAGTCTGCAATCATATCACTCATTAGGCTGCAGGCATTGAGTGAGACATGGCAGGATGGCATTTGGAAGGTGAGGAGGAGTCTGGACTGTTTCCTGCTGGTTGATTGGAGGAAACCAAGGATGGGAATATATGATCCTCTCTCAACTAACCAGGACCTGATAGAGTCCTGGAGGATATGGACTGAGGCAGCAAACACTGAATAATTTGAATCTGATAATTGAGTCTCCTATTATCAAGATTTGCTTTTTAGATTGAGCATTTGATACTGACTCTGTTGCAGTCTGAGTTCAATGGTTAAAGTTTTCATTTTGCAGGTTCACATCTACCCTGGTGATTTCCTGTTGCTCAGTCATACTGCAATTAATCTCATTTTGTTCCTCCACGTTTCCACCCCTCCATTGTTTTAATGGCTTATTAGACTCTAATACAGAATAACAGTTCCTCAGTTCAATTGGAATCTTTTCCAATGTCTGTCTTCTTTTTTTGCTTCCTTGAACTAGGCACCATTTCTCCCCTCTCTATTCCTCATCAGTCTCCAACTCTTGCATATTATCCCCCAAATCCTCCCATTTTCCTTAGTTTCAAACTTTTCTAATTCTGCCATCAATAATGTACTCTCTTGCAAAATTAATCCTGTATTTTGAATGCATTTTTCCATTTTATACATCTCATTATGGAATTCTAGTTTCTTTTTGAGCTGTCTATTTCCAACCGCCCAGTGCTCCCAGGTCACCCCTGAAAATAGGCAGTTGTGCCTAGTGGACCTTACCCAGTTACCAAAGACTAAAATAAAAAAAAATAAAAAAAACAGTAGTGTATCAATATAAATACATTTGCCACAATTAAATTCAATGCCTCCTACTTCCTTTTTATATATTTTACAAACTACACACTGTGTTGAGTCCTTCTCCATACTGAAGTTACCTACCTATTTTAGAACAGAGTACTAGGCCCATGGTCCCATCAGTCCCAGCGAAACCCTGGAGTCACAAACTAGAAATGAGTAAAAAGTTAAAAGACTGCCCTACTATACCCTGATAAGGGATAGAAGCCATCCACCAGCCTATAACTGGCTGCTTGCCACACCAGACAATCTGTCGAGACTTTAAAATATGCTAGTGTGTGGAGGACTTCCTGCTTCATGCACTATCCCAGTATGCTCCTCAGTTGTACCACCAGAACAACCACCGATCAGCTGATACACAAGGTGGTTTTATTAAAAGTTTTTGTCAATTTTAAGGCAGACAGGACACAAGACAGACACCTACATAGTTAGCTCCTTCTAGAGCAGCATTCACATCAGACCCTTTTGTTAAATAACTGGCACTTTGTGTGCCTAAATACAGTTTCATTATGCCACTTGTATATCTGAACTATAAATCATACAACTGTGTGTTACAGGATCCCCTGTACTAGTTGCCTTATACACCTCCCACTCCCTGTGTCTCTCACACAATGCTGCTAAAGTAACCAGTAATTGTTTCTCAACACCAGTAGCATACTACATTCAGTAGTAAGTTATTACCTTTTAAGCTGGTCACAAGGTGTAAGCAGTTAAATACCTATTTTATGTTTGGGATGAAAATATTGTGCCCCCCTCCCTCATCTTGCTCAGTTGACACCAGCAGACACACTTGCCTCTGCCTGTGCATCATCTCTGCCCTGCACTTGCCTCTGATCACAGAAGCATTGTCTTTTAAGTTCTGGGATCTGGAAGCAGGGTTGGGGCAGGGTCCCATACAGACTCTCCATACAATTAAAATAAGTTAAACACCTACAAGGGGTTGTTGTCTGCCTTTACAAAGGCAAACAGGGGGGCATGGCTTGGCCTCAAGAAATAAAGCAGCTTGATTCCCTTGCTTTGAAACCTGGGGGCTAACATTCTGCTAAACCCTGGTACAAAACAGAAGCCTGTCTGTGGAAATACATGAAAAAAACTCTCTCAACTCTGGTCATCATAGAAACAACATTATTTAGGCAAAATAGTATACAACTGGATACAATGAGTGGCACTACAGCCAGTCTAGATAGACAGCATGGCCACAGGCCCAAAAAAACCTCTCTGAAGAAATCCAGAATAAACAAAATGTTTCAGGCTTTAATAAAGCAGATGGCAGAGGTGACTCTCACCTCCAGTAACACTACTTTAGCTGTTGGCCAACTAGATACTAGAATTTCCCAAGTGGAAAGGAAGGCTGTAGCTCACAACTTGGTGATACACGAGATAACAACAGAGCTAAGAGAAGAAAAATGCACCATTTGCCTGCTGCAAGAAAAAGTTGATGACTTGGAAGTACAACTTACTTTTCTTGGGATTCCCTGAAGGCATGGAGCAGAAAAACATGGTGATGTTCCTCCAACAAATACTCCTCCAGCTCCTCCAAGTTGAAGATGGGCCTCAATTCACCATAGAAAGGGACCACCAAACCCTGGCACCTCCTCTCAAGCCTGGGAACAGACCGTGTCCCATACTGGCATGGTTCTTAAACTTCTCCACCAAGGAGTTCATTATGTCAAGAACCCAAGAACTGGGAGCCCTGAGTTGGAACAGGAACAGAATTTATATATTCCAGGACTTTTTGAAAGATTTATCAGCCTGTCAGATAGCGTATACAGAGAGCCTCAAGATGTAGCATCACCTCAGGGTAAAGTTATCGCTATGCTACCCAGCATTCATGCATCTAATTCACAATGGAGCTCCATTAACCTTTTACCTCAGCAGATGCCTTGATGAACTTTATCTATAAGACCAAACCCAGATAACTATACCCAATGAATCCTGGTCCCAGAAGCAATCATCCTGAAGTATCGGTTGCAACAGATAACATGGATGTGGACTGAAGAGCCATGGACCAGCATAGCCAGGGCAACCCATTAGAAGCCTGGGATCTACCTGCAAGATTAAGGAAGAGACAGCGACAAACATGCCATGGCAAGAGATAGCACCCCAAAGAATGCGATCACTCCAGAAACAGGTGTGAAGATCTTTCTGTTGGACCAGACAGCGAGACCTTAAGCCCATACTTCACATAGAACAAATATGCTGCACTGCAAGCTGATTCCCTGAGTCCAAAACCACTAAAGGCCTACGCTCAACAGGATCCTCGCCGCTCACCCCAGAGGATGCCAGAAAGCTCACCCAGATCTTGGGCTGAGGCTGTCATGCTGTGTGCAGCCTCCTCCAACACCATCGCTGCATCTGGAAAATCCCTGGATAGCCTTCTGAAGCAGACCACCTCATCGATGGACACTATCCACTGTGCATTGGAGAACCCAGTGACTGCCACAAAGGACTTAGGTTGAGGCGTCTCCAGATAAGTTTTTCTTGTTTTGTTTTGAGGGAATTGGGGGGTTCTAATGGCCAACCCAGGGTGGGGGATCAACACCATGATGTTTGTAGCCCACAATTATACAGATCCTACAAGGCTACCAGGTAGAGGGGTCACCGGTAGGTGCTGATAACCCTTACTACTGCCAGTCACTGACTTGGTCTTGCTCTGTGGTAACCACCCACCACCAGGCAGACCTCTTGCCGAGGCACTATACAAGACACTCAAAGGGGGGTGAGGGAGGTGGTGCAGCACACCCTTACTTTACCTCTCCCCCTGCTCCTCCAATCTCAGACATATAGCTGTGACATAAACCCCCCTAGGATCTCCCTGAGGCATCAGACTCCTGCCACATGGTTGAACTGACCAGAGGCACTCCACTCTCAGTGAAGACTGAGGCCAATGGGAGGGTGAGTACATCACGCTGCCTCTCACCCTGCCTAGAATCTCACAGAAGATTGTGACAAGTGTCTCTCTTCTTTCCTCAACCCCACTCTGGGGACACCTTGATACAGCAGAGAATCTTACCTGTACCCCCACTGAAATCCACCCCCTACTTATTAACAGTGAATAACCCAGATGCTTTGATCGGTGGCTCCAAGCCATGAATCCCCCCAGAATGCCTCAGCCAACCTTTGCTTGGCACACTGCCACTGGTCATTGGACCTGACTTTCTCACATTGAATGTTATACTTTTCTATTTACAAAGTTTGGTGTGTGTTCTACTGGTTGTATATGTTAGTTTAAGTAGTGCAGTAGCTACTGACACGCAAGGTAAAGTGAGATTAGCAATAAGTAGACACCTAATGCTTAACTGGTACTGGATCACCTCTAGCCATCTAGGAGAGGCTAATCTAGCCTCCCCACTGAGTATAAGGGAGAAGGGTGCCCTGATAAGCTTACCTTGGGGAATTCAGAACATTCCACACTACTGCATACATTACTCCTGGTCCTTTCATGGGTGAGGCTCATTACCATACAGTACATGGAATGGGTTGCTAAATACCTCCATTAAGAGAAAGAAAATGTTGAGTCACCTCCAAAGGTGGAGATCACAGGTCACCTTTCTGCAAGAAATCAAACTGGTCAGGGTCAATCACAAGTTTCTAGTAAAAGAAACTGGGTGGGTAGCGAGATACAAACCAGTGCCCCAACTCACAAACAGGGCATAGTAATCCTCCTCCACAAGTACCTTAAAGGAAATGTGACCTGGACAGCCTCCAATCTTGAGGGCAGGTGGATTCTTGCTTTAATCTATGCCCCAAACGAGGATGACCCCATTTTCTTCCAAGACCTCGCACACAAGATACAGTCCCTTAGTGATACCAACACTCCCCTGATAATTGGAGGTGACTTTAATCTAACTCTCTACTCTCTGCTTGACAGGAGCATGTCAGGCAAAGAAACACACCCCAGGGGAGTAATAGTAGGGCCATATGAGAGGCCAAAACAGACACAGAGCTGCTTATCATGGAGGGAGTCCAGAATGCAGAAAAATGGGTTTTCAGATATATTAGTGACAAAAGGAAAATGGGTGGGGGAATCATGAGGCTAGTTGAGGGGGTAGAGTGATAGAAGAGGATGGGCAAAAGGCCACCATCCTAAATGACTACTTTTGCTCAGCTTTCACTAAGTAGGAGAGTGGGTCCATTCCAGAATGTGGCATCAAAGTGGTTCTGAAAGAGCTGGCTGCCCTTAAGATAGATAAGGCCCCAGTATCAGATGGGTTGCATCCAAGGATACTCAGGGAATTAGCAGTGGAGCTGGCTGAACCACTAGTATGTCTGTTCAACAGCTCACTTAGGGGGGGGTGAGGAGCAACCAGGGAACTACAGGCCTGTCAGCCTAACCTCTATAGTAGGGAAGCTGATGGAGTCACTGATCAAAGAAGACCTCATAGACTACCTGGATAGTAACCGGCTCCAGGATAGTAAACAGCATGATTTTGTAGCATGAAGATCATATCAGACTAACCTTATAGTTTTCTTTGACTGGATGCCAAAGGAATTAGACAGGGGCCATGCTTTGGATCTGCTCTACTTTGACATTAGCAAGGCCTTTGACTCAGTACCTCACAAACAATTGCTCAAGAAGATGGAAGACCTGGGTGGAGCTAAACCCATAGTGAACTGGGTGGGTAACTGGCTAGAGGAGAGGCAGCAGAGGGTGTTGGTCAATGGGGTTAAATCAGAGGAGAAGGAGGTTATGAGCGTGGTTCCACGGGATCGGTCCTGGGTCCAGTCCTCTTCATCTTGTTCATTAGTGACATTGGAGAAGGAATACATGGCAGATTGTGTCTCTTTACAGATGAAACAAAACTATGTGGTAGGGCGGATAGTGACAAGAGAATAAGGGAAGTGCAGAGAGACCTGCAAAAGCTAGAGGGGTGGTCAAATATCTGGCAGTTAAAATTCAATGCTAGAAAGTTCAAGATAATTCATCTAGGGAAAAACCCCACAACAGAGTACTGGATGAGAGGATAGAGACTTAGCACATAGCTTCTGCCAGAGAACAGGCAGAGAACACCAAGAAGAAGAAGCTGCTGTTATAAATATACTTATTTACTGGGACTAAAGAACTAGAACTCTACTACTGGGACCTTCAATTTAGGGTAAAAACAAAACAAAACAAAAAAAAGTTATTGAGTTTGTCTGAGTTGGCTGAAGTAAATTATCTGCGCAGTTATCTAGGTGTTTGTCTCAGGTGGCTGAAGGGAATTGTTATCTGTGCAATTAACTAAGTGTAGAAAGAACTGTAAAGAAGGAGGAGTGGCTTAGCTAGAAGGAAGCCAGGTTAAAGCCAGATTTAAAAAACACCCTAGATAGCTTCTGCCAGAGAACAGGCAGAGAACACCAAGAAGAAGAAGCTGCTGTTATAACTATACTGGGACTAGATTGTGCTCCTACCCTTCCCTCCACCAACCCTACCCTAAGCCAGTTCTACTTTCATAGGCACAGGATTTGACTGACAACAGGAACTTCCTTTTTGGGAGCAGGAAGTTAGTGATCACAGACCAACAAAAGACTCACCACTGTAGAAGGAAAAAAGTAGCTCTCCATCCCCCCTAGCTGCTGGAGGTCTGACTCTGAGCAAGTAAGGAGACTACTGAGAAATATAGGAACTTCTTGTCTCAGAACAGAAAGATCAGGAGCTTAAAGGGCACAGAAGCAGTAAGTAAGTAGGGAGAAAAAAAATAAACAGAGGAAAGAGTAAGTATTCCAAGCAACAGTTAAGGGGCCAGAAATAAGACATGATGGGAGTGGTGCAGTGCAGTGGCTGTGGAGTAGCAGTCTTCCTGGAGATGTTCTGGAGGATACAATGTTGTCCCATATGTAGGCACCTCTCTGGGTTGAGGGAGGAGGTTTCTCATCTCCAGTCTGAGTTGGCCAGGATTTGGGGAACCTCTTCTCTCACCCAGAGACCACCAGGGCCACTGCCGTTGCCTCAGATGTTGCCAAGAAAGAGGAGCGGTTGGACTACATTGGGCTTAGGGAGGATGCGGTGGTGGAACAGAGGTGCATCCCTCCAGTTGCACCTCTCCACAATTCATATGCCATTCTTGCAAAGTGTGGTATCTTTATGAAGGCACCACCAGTGGAGACTAAGGAGGATGCTGGGAACCACCACAAAGGAGACCCACAGGAGGGTGGCATGGGACCCACAGGGGAAGGAATCAACTCCTGGTTAGGGGACTCCATTGTTAGGATGGTAGAACTGGTGGAGGAAAGGGAGATGGAGGTAAGGTGCCTGCCTGGTGCCATGGCTTGGAGGGACAGGGAGTGAATCCTCAGGATCACTGGAGCAGCTGCACGGTGAAGGGAGCTGGATGCCATTGTCCACCTAGGGACACATTAGCTGGCTGAGAAAGGGATCAGAGCAGTGCAAGAAGAGTTTATAGAGTTGGGGAGGGGCCTTAGACAAGTAGCATGCACGGTAACCTTCTCTGAGGTGCTGCCTGTCTATGACATGGGTGAGGCTAGGGTGCTCCACAACACAGGATTCAATCAGTGGTTGAAAAACTGGTGCAGATCTCAATGATTTGGCTTCATTGGGGACTGGGGGTCCACCTGGAGTGATGCAGGCCTATAATGGTGTGATGGTCTTTATCTGTCCAGGAGGGGAACCAGGATCCTAGGTGATAGGTTTAAATGCTTCATTGGCAAGCATTTAAACTAGCCAAGGGGGGAAGCACTGGAAAGGAGCAGGGAAATCCTAAAACCCCCAAAAATCAGGGTAGTAAGTGAGGTAAACACCAAGATAGAAATGTCGATAGGGAGAAGGCCAGGGGTAAATGGAAAAAATGACAAAGGCAATAAGGACAGGTATGGGGCAAAAAGGGGTATGGCCATCAACAAATGGAGGGTAATGAGTACCAATGCCCATAGTCTTGGCAACAAGCTCCCTGAACTGGTGACCTTGATGGAAGATGGATACCTGGATAAAATAGCAGACACAGAAACAAGGAACACAGAGAACCATGACTGGGATGTTAACATACCAGGATGCACAACCTACAGGAGAGACAGGGAAGGTAGAAGAGGGGAAGGAGTAGGTCTCTATGTAAGGGAAGGGATAAAAGTAATGAAACAAAAGAGTAAACAGGTAGGAGAGGAGGCACTGTGGGTCACCTTAGAGACTGGAAATGCCACCACAATCTGCACAGGAGTTGTATACAGACCCCCATGTCAGGGGGAGAGTCCAGACAAGGATATGATAGAAGGCATCCTTAGGATGGCAGAGAAAAGGGAGATAAGGGAGATACTGTTGATAGGGGACCTTAATATGCCAGATGTTAACTAGAGCACCTTTGCTGAAGCCACATCCAAGAGCAGAGCCATTCTTGATGCCCTACAAGTGGCATGCCTCAGACAGCTTGTTTTGGAATCCACTCATGAGAGAGCAATCTTAGACCTCATACTCTCAAATGGGGACAGTGAGAAGATCTCAGATCTAGAAGTGGGTAGCCATCTGAAAACAAGTGACCACCAAACAGTGTGATTCATGATAAACTCAGCTACAGAGTCAAGCCATACAAAAGTGAGGGTACTGGACTTCAGGAAGGCTGACTTTGGCAAGATGGGAGAGTGCCTTAGAAAAGCACTAGCAAACAGGCAAGAAGGAGGGGTGGAGCAACAATGGGGAAACATCAAAACTGCCATCACAGAGGCAACAAGGTTTCAACAATGATTTGTACACAAGGTGAATTAGAATGATAACCTAAGATAATAGAATCAATTTTATCTGGATGAATGGAAATAATACCCACAGCAGCTTTTACAGTATATCAGTTTTATTACAATAATCTCATCGGATAAAGAAATTTACTCATGAGAGCTTTTCATAATACACCATTTAAATACTATACGCATTTTAACGTCATGCACATTTTTGGTAGATGTAGACCTGTCTGTATAATGTAGCTGGGAATGTTAGAATGTGCTAATTCACTCAAGGATTTTCCTTACTCACCTCCTTTCAAACTATTCTTACTTCTTTTTCATAGTAAGTCTGGCCACCATATTCAAAAGGTTATTGTGACACTAACTGGGTTAGTGCTGTGCTAACCATGAACAATGCCAGTGCTCCAGGTGGGGCCATATTTAGATGCCCCAGGGCTCTGTGCTAACCCAGCAGTGCAATCATGCAAAATACACCACTGTGCCTATGCAAATGAAGGATCCCTTATGCATAATGAGTGCGTTTACTGCTGCCAAAACCCTGGCCTTTACCATGTTATCAATGCATAGTTACAACCCTGGCATCTAGTGGAACCCTTCTCCCAACTGCCTGTTGTATCAATGTATAGTTACATCTCTGGTGTCTAGTGGACCCCTTCCCACTGATCACACATGTTATCAATGTATAGTTACATCCCTAGCATCTAGTGGACACCCCTTCCCCAATCACCCATTCTATAAATGTTGTTACATCACTGGTAGTCTAGTGGACCTCCACCACCTGACCAAGTGCAGTCCCACCACGCACCCATGCACTAAGGATCCCCACCCTGCACTCACCTTCACCCTGGTCACTGGTTCAACAGCAAAAGAGGAAGAGGAGTGGCTGGAACAGACCTCCACCATCTGACACTCAATGGGTATGATCATGAGCACTGTAGAAACAGATGTTTCTATAGCACTTGCAATCATGCCCATTGAGTGTCAGGTAGTGGTCAGCTGAGAAGGTGGGTGTAGGACTGTGCCAGTCACCCTTCTTTTTCTGATGAACTGGTGACCAATGTGAGGGGGCTGCAGAGCAGAAGATCCTCATCAAGTGGGTGGGAG
Source organism: Neoceratodus forsteri (assembly GCA_016271365.2). Lineage (NCBI taxonomy): Eukaryota > Metazoa > Chordata > Ceratodontiformes > Ceratodontidae > Neoceratodus > Neoceratodus forsteri. The sequence goes on along the minus strand of CM028135.1, from coordinate 844,525,412 downwards.
TATTTTCAATACAGATAGCCCTTGAGTGTCTAGCATTTGCATGATAGGGCTGAACATGGCCCACTGGAGCATGGCACTTCCCCATCTAGGATAGTGCTATCTCCAGTGAGTTTCCCTGTAGGACATATTCAGCCTTGGGCCATATCAGCACTGTGCATCATCACTATGCACTGCACTTGCATAGCCCCATGTTCAGACAATTAGCACATTCCATTGGAGCATGCTAATTGTCTAAATATAGCTCAAAGTTGGCTGTGGGTATGTGACATGCAGCATTAATGGCTGCAAGCACTATTGACCAGAATATGGAGCCCTCTATCCTTACCCTCTGAGTTTCTGAGTAATGCATCATTATCAGATATAGTTGGTGGGGCCTTTTTATTTTGGGGGGGTGGACTCTTTTGATTTTAATATTTTACTCTGCAGTAATTATGAATAATCTTTTGGAGACTTAATGGGCTTGATTCAGAAAGACTGACACAGAACTTGCATCAAGCCCCGTGTCAAACCTGCAGCTGTGCCAAACACATTGACACAGCGTGCACGCAATTCAGAAAAGTCACGCACATTTGTGACACTTTTCCCTCTTTACAGCAGCTTGCACCAACTATTTGGTACAAACCCTGTAAAACGATTCCACATTTATCACAAAATTAGACCAGCAAAAACCTGATCTAACTTGTAGCAAATGGCACACGGGATCTTGAATCCCGACTTCTAGCCAAGGAATGCCGCAAGCCCCATGCACCATATGTTCAGCGCACTTGGGGCTTGTGCCATTCTAGGCACATCTCTGAATAGAGCCCAATGTCTTTACTGGTTCTGCCTCCAACCATATCATGTACAATTGTAAACCCTTATCTATAACTTACATCAATATTAATTATCATATACTACAAAACAAATATGATAATATATTTTTCCTTTTTTAAGTTCTTAAAAATTACTTAAGATTCTTTAACTTTAAAAGGTTCCAGAAACTGAAATATTCAAAAGTCTTTCATTGATTCCAGAATTATCTCAGCTATTAGGATGCAGAAACACAGAAAAATGCTGGCAAATGGATTTAAAATGTACTTATTTATATAAACCAGTCCTCTAGTGCGGAGTGAAAATTTTGCTGGTGGAATTATTGCAAAAGTTAGAATTTTGCTTCTGTGACATTTTAGAATGCACTTTTGCAATTCTTATGGAAATTCAAATATAGAATGGTGGAATAAATGTATAACTTGAGGAGTAATGTATTAAATTGTGGATAGAAATTCCACTGAACTGATCACTGTCAGTGGCAGGTTCTGCAGAACTTCTTTCTGTAGTTAAATACTTTATCAATGCATACATTCATTCTGCATTCAGTGAGTCACTAAATATCAGAATGAATGTATGAATTGTGGATTAATGTTTTGTGCTGTGGAAAGAAGTTACACAGAACTGATCACTGAACTGTAGCATAATTACATGTATTGCGGATTGATGTATTAAACTGTAGAATTAAATTCCTCAGAACTGTCATTTTGCAATTCATGTGTATTATGGGATGAAAATATATTAAATACATTGAAAAGATTTGGATTTGGCAAGGTCAGAATTTTGGAAAATTCTGTGAAATTTGCATAATTGCATGAAATTTCCAAGAATTTGGAATTTGAGGATAACCTCCAGCTCTACAGTCATCTCCAGGCAAAATGTGTTCAAAAATGTTCATGCCAGGAACAAATCGAGTAAAGGCAAAAGTAAAGTTACCAATGAATATTTATGGATTCACTTGAGTCATTGTTTCAACACAAATTGAACTTTTAAGCAGGTAGGAATTTGGTTTAGGTTGGCTTTCAAAAAAAAATACATTTGGAGGAGACTGTCTGATGTAAACTCAAAACACCTGAAAAAAGAAAAGTAGCACTAATCGAATTGTATGTCAGTTAAATATTTAATTAATACAAGTATCACCTTAGTTATGAGGGTCCTGGACTACATAAACAGAATCACTAATTCATTACTTGATCTTGCTCACTATTAAATATTTCCCAGTCATTAAAATTACAAAATTGTCTACACTTTAAATGTGTTGAAGCTAAAATTAAAATGAAGTCTGATGTACATGTACCTTTAAACAGTATATTATATTTTATTTTATTTCACAAGCATCTATCAAGAACAACCAGTATTTAGCAACAGTTAATCCCAAAGTTCAAGAGAAAACATTCAAAGCAAATACATAGCCTGTAATCTCAAAAACTCTTGAGTAAAGTGACAAAACATTCAACCGTAGGCAAATGCTATCACTTACTTCTAGTCTGAGGCAGATTAATAATTAAAAACACATGGGAAATCAAAGTGAGCCTTCTGTGCTTCCTCAAAACTCGTCACAAAGGCCCAAAGCAGATTCTGAGGTTAGGATGTTTAAAAACATGGCTAGAGCAATTGTGTCTGTGTTTTGGATGCATGCTGCATCCACACAGATGAGTCGAGATATATGCTTCCTATTCACAGAAATCTGGATGCATCTGCAACAAATCCCACAGTTTTCTACAATTTGTGCTGTACATTAACTGTGAGACTCACATTCATTTGTCAGATCAAAGAATGGAATTCCATCCAGAAAGTTAGACCAACATTTTGTTGTCTAACTTCTCGGGTAGAATTTCAGACGTGCATTTCAAAAATGGATGTCGAAGCTTTGAATGTTTTGCTTTCAGTGTCAAAAGGTTTCTCAAACTGATGATATACTTGGCCCAGTTTTTATCAATGAATGCAGCAGAGTTTTACTCAAGCAACTAATATAGCAGATCTGCAGACAGTGTTTTATCTTAGTCAAGCTGATGCTCTGCCCCAGAAATTACAAGTTATTTCATTTTCTGTTTAGCCGTTTAACCTTTATGTTTTTATGTGCACTGTCTATGGCAGTCTTAACTATATAAATATCTGTCATAGGCTCCAAACTCTCCTTTTCCCAATAGTTTATGCTTTATTTTCTGTTCTGTAAATTCAAGCTGCTGCTGCTTTGACATGACTGTAGAAAGAATTTCACTTTCATGATCTTTTTGAACTTCCAGTGTATGTTTCCATGCTTCTATACAAAGTATCAAGATAAGGGGCACTATGCACCATTGGAACAGAGAGGCTACATGCGTATAACAGAAGCACGTAGCCACTCTGCACCCTATGTGCCCCCCATGTGGGATGCACCAAGGGGGGCACACAGGACCTATGCACCCAATCCCTCAGCCACATGGAGGGTAATGCGCTGGGGGTGGGCAGAGTGTGGGCACTATGTGCCATGCCCTATGGCATATAGTGCTGGCCTCAGGGGTGTGGAGGAGTGTGCAGCTTATGGCAATGGAGACCCTGCCATAACCCACTATGAACCCCCTCGCAGGTGCCCCACCAGTCACTGCAGACTTGGGCAACTATTCCTCATTCTGACCCAGCCCACAAGGATGACAGAGAGGGCTGGGGCATCCAGGCAGGTGAGAATCCATACAGCACTGCACCCCCCAGACAAGGCATCCAATCCTCCGATTACCCGGCAGATCCCCATTACCCAGTGGTGTCCAGGACCTGGCAGCTTGAGATGTGGCTATAGCCCCCCACCCCCATGGCACCGACAGAGCAGTGGGGATGTTGTTGGTACAGTGGTGGGTGGGGGACACTGCTCATGGATGTGGTGTTGGGGATACTGGGGGCAGCCCATGACCTGGCACAGAAAAAGCATCTGTGAGCATGGGGGTAGGGGACTTCACAGACCACTTGTGGTGCTCAGGGGTTCCAGGTGTGTTGTCAGGGTCATGGGGGGTACAGGAGTGGGGTCAGAGGATATCTGTGCTGGGCAGGTGGCCTGCAGGATGGGGGCAGGGTCCAACAGCTGGTAGCCTGTCCATGTGCTGGGAGGGCACCATGCTGTTCACACTGGTGGGTGTGTCCACTGGACAGCAGGGCCTTTCTGTGTGGGTCTAGGTGCCTGCAGAGGGCATTCACACACCTGGACCTGCACAGTAGTGCAAGGGATCCATCATGGGACCCATGCTGGGCATCTGATTGGATTCCTGGCTGGGTCTGCTACTCCACCCATGGCTGCCCTGCATTACCCTGCATGCCAGGGGTGCAGCCATGCACAGGTGACTGCCATTAGTGAATAACAGCTGGTGTGCACCTGTCCACAGATACAGTGCTGTGTGGGCAGGTTATGCACATTTTATGTATAACTTGTGCCCATTGGTGCATAGGGCCCAATATTAGGGTGAGGAATAAACAATAAGTTACTAAGCTTTTCTGGCATTTTGAAAGAAAATATAATTACTGTTGAGCCAATTTATTAACTGGACTGACACTACTTTTTAATGTCATAATAACCAGCCAGCATTGTTATTCATTTGTTACACAGCTTGGGCTCTATGAATGATGCCAAAGCTCTGCAGAAACTGGGTGTGTTGACATTGATACATGTGAATGCCACAGAGCTGGGTCCCATGGACCTTGCATAGTAATCCCAAACCAGGTACAACACAGTTACGTGCCCAATCCCCTGGCAGCATGGACTGCAATGTGTCAGGGGTGGGCAGGGGGTGTGCTGGGCTGGCACTGTGCCCCAGTCACAAAGGCACATAGTGCTTGTCACAGGGTGGCATAGTGCAGAGCAGGTTATGGCAGCCAGGACCCTGACATAACCCACTGTCTTCCCCCTCGGACATGGCCCACCGGTCGCAGCAGAACACCGACACTGATCCACCTGATGTCCCAGCCCACTAGGCTGCTGGTGGGGGCTGGGGCAGCTGATGGGTGACCGCCCAGTCAATGAAAGGCTGGATCCATAACATCAGTGCCACTCCACAATCCCCCCATTAAGGGGCCAGCCCTGACCCTGTAGTGCCATGCACCCCCCTTCCCACACATGCCCACCCTGGCCCTGCGGCTGTACATTCTCCATATACCAGTTCCTCAATGTGGTAGACTGGCCAAACACCCCCAACACCCACTGGTGCCCAGACCAACCACACATGGCAGACCCTCAAACCCAGTAACCCAGCCACCATTGGCATCCAGTGGTGTCTCCCCATGGCACCAACCCCCCCACGGTACTTGCAATGTCAGTGCCATGGTTGGAGACAGCAAGTGGCACAGCCCTCCACACACCTTCACAGATGCCAACTGTCTGACTCATGCAGGGGCATGCAGTCGATGCACACCCGCATATCTCAGACCCCCGGTGGAAGTGGAGGTGTGTGGAGGGCTGTGCCACTGGGTGTCTCTGACTGCTGCACCAACACTGCAGGTACTGTGTGAGGGTGTGTGCCATGAAGGGCACCACTGAACACCAATGGTGGGTTGGGGATACCAGGTTTGGGGGTATGCCATGTGTGGCCGGTCCAGGCACCAGCATGTGTTGGGGGGTGCCTTGCTACATGGGTGCTGGTGGGTGCCATATGATGGGGAGGGGGTGGCAGGTGGCCCCCATGCTCCAAGGCCTTGTCCAGGGGTCCAGCACCTGAAGGGGCATTGCTGCATAGGACAGGGTGTCTGCAAGTGCAATTCACACACCTGGACCTGTGCCCAGCTGTGTAAGTGCTCTGTGAGTGATCCACTTGGGACCCAGGAAAGGCATCCAATTGGATGCCCACACTGGGTCTGCAATGCCCCCCCAGTCATCCTGCATGGATCTGCATGTCGGGGGTCGGTCCACAAACTCGTAGCAGCCAGTAGTGAATACCAACTGGTGCCCACCTGTCTGCAGGTGTAGAGCTATGTGGACAGAATACCACCTCTGGCATGTATATTCTGCCCATTTGTGCATAGGACCCCTTGAGTATGTTATACCATCACAAGCCACTTGTGCTTCACATTCGTAGTTTAGGTAGTCTTACATACTTCAGGTGGGTAAAAAAAATCATAATGTACAACACCTCATTCATTATGTTCTATACAGTGATTTTGTAATAAATAGTGGGGAGTATCTCCTTTACAAAACAATGCCCAATGTGAACAGCTTTACAGATTAGTTTTTTGGAACCAACAACAGAGCTGTCAGAACATATTGTGATCATGCACACTCTGCTGTGCATTTAGTGAAGTTTAAGGTTACATTCAGTGTGAGTGATTCAGCTGCATGATGTCAGTGATAGGACTTTTAGGTCTTGACATAGGATTCTCAGACCTACACAAACCTCAGTCTGATCCCCTTTATTGCACCATTTTTTACTTCTCATACTTTTTTTTGTATGAGAGAAATTGTCAGATGTCACTGCAGAGTAAAGGGTTTCAGCAGAGCTAAATAGCAGACTTTCAGATAATTGAACTTAGTTCTATAGCATGTTGTAGTCAAGTGAATTAGTCCTAGGTTTGAATACAATCCAACTCACTTGTTTTGCAAGTTGATAATAACCTCTCCACCATAGGAACTGCAGGTCACTTACCTGTAGCTCAGTGGCATGCTGAATATGTGTTTGTTTGGCAAGTAAAGGATCAGTGGTTCAAATCCTATCAGGAACTTAAACATTTTTTAAGATGGAAACTCACCAGAGTGGTGATTCATGGTGGTGTGGAGTTGGAATAATAAATGATATGAGAAGTAAATTTAGCTTAGAACAACAATTTGTGAAGGTAAATCAGCTGCTGGGATTAGATCCACAGTTACCTGTTTTGCAACCTGTGACATAACCGCTACACTGTAGGAAATGCAACACAGATACCTGCAGCTCAGTGGCACACTTAATGTGTGTTCACTTAACAAGCAAAGGATCAGTGGTTTAAATTCAAGTAGACGCAGTGTGAATCCTGGTAGGGACATAAAAATTTTTATTGCATTTTTATGTAAAATGGAAACTCACTTGTGTAGAAATTCAAGGTGGTGTGGAGTGGAATAGTAAATGATATGAGAAATTATTCTGGATATGAACAACAGTTTGTGAAGACAAATTGCCTGCTGGGATCAGATCCCCAGTCACCTATTTGACAGGTGTGACATAACCTCTACCTCATAGAAACAGCAATGCACTTACCCTCAGTTTGGTTGCACACTGAATGTGTGCTGTTTAGCAGACAAAGGGTCAGTGGTTCAAATGTGAGCAGGGATTTAAGCATTTCTTTCAATTTTTTGTAAGGTAGAGAATTACTTGAGTTGTGATTCATGGTGGTGTGGAGTTGGAATAGTAAATTATATACGTACATTTAGCTAAGAACAATAATTTGTGAAGGCAAATTGTTTTCTGGGATTAGATCTGTTGTAGATTGTGACATGACCTCTATGTCATAGGAACTGCAACTCACTTACGAGTAGCTCAGAGGTATTATCAGGCAAAGTTTGCTTGCTTCTTTGCAGATAAGATTGCTGACATCAGGTTAGAGACTGGCCAAACCTACTCCAGTGTGAGGGGCGATGATCGGTGAGAGATTGCATCAACTCATGCTGGCAATCTCGGATGTCATAATGGTCATCCAGAGTATGTGGCCAACTTTCTGTGGTTTGGATCCTGGGCCCCACATGTCTCCTTGTGGGATGCGTGGATGTCATTGGCCAAGTTCTAGCTGAGATAGTCCAGTGTTCTTTAAAGACTGGGGTGTTTTATGACTCCTTGAAGGAGGCAGCGGTGGTTCCACTCTTCAAGAAATCTTCTCTTGACCCATACTGTCTCGCCAACTACAGGCCAGTTTCTAACCTTCCCTTTGTGGGGAAGGTTATTGAGAAGGTGGTCATGCTGCAGATTAAGGACCATCTTGTCATCCATGACATCTATGATCCCTTCAAGTCGGGCTTCAGGAAGAGTCACAGTACTGAGGCTGCCCTTGTTCGGGTGCTTAATGACCTCCTTATAGCAAAAGATCAAAGGAGTCAGTCAATCTTAGTCCTCCTGGATCTCTCCATAGCATTTGACACCATGGGCCATGAGATATTGCTGGAGCACCTGCGGTTGATACATGGACTGTTGGGTACAGTCCTCAGATGGTTTCAGTCTTTCCTCACTGGCAGGTTTCAGATAGTGGTGTTGGGGATTTGTTCCTCTGACCCATTTTCCCTGCCATGTGGGGGACTGCAGGGCTCTGCGTTGTCTCCCATGTTGTTTGTTTTGTACATGTTGCTGTTGGGGGACACTGTAAGGTGGTACAGACTGAGTTTTCACTTTTATTCAAATGATACTCAGCTGTACATGTCCCTTTGTACCTGATCAGGAGTTAGCAGTTCCAGTATTTAAGAACTGCCTCTCCAAAACCCAGGACTGAATGAGTGCCAACTGGTTGAAGCTGAATTCAGACAAGACTGAGGTGTTGGTTGTGGACCCAGGTCATAGAGCTGAGGGATCTTCGGTAGAACAGGTGACTGATCTTGTACTAGGAGGCTGCCAGCTGAGACCTCTGATCGGGTGCAGAGTCTGGGTGTTATTCTTGATGAAGGGCTGACCCTGAAATCTCTGGTGTTGTTCATTGTAAAGACCTAATTTTACCACCTGAGGAGTATTGCCCAGATTAAGCACCTGGTCCAGTCCAGTGACCTGCCTATACTCATCCATACCTTTGTGACCTCCTGCCTGGATTGCTGTAACTCCCTGTACCTAGGGTTGTCGGGGATAGAAATCTGCTGGCTGCAGCTGGTGCAGAATGCATCAGCCAGGTTACTAACTTGGCTTTCTCAATATAGCTATATTACACTTGTGCTGTGCAAGCTGCACTGGCTTCCAGTTTGGCAGTGGATTACCTTCAAGGTCAGGTTACAGACCTATAAATTTCTACATGGTCTGGGACTGCACTACCTGCAAGAGCTTCTGCGTCCCTACTGCCCCTCCTCACCACTCCATTCCACTGATGAGGGATTGCTAGAGATCCCAGGGTTCAGTTGAAGTCATCTGATGCATGTGCTTTTGCTTATGTAGCCCTGACTCTGTGGAATTATCTACCTCACTGGGTCTGGGAGTGCCTGATGGTGGAGAGCTTCAGGGCTGGTCTGAAAATGCATCTATTTAACCTTGTATTTCTGTAAAGATGCAGTAGATTTTAATTGTTGTCATTAGAATTTTAATTATTATGGTTTTTATACTGTCTGCATTGTATTTTCTTCTTGTAAAGCACTTTGATTTTAAGAATTGTGCTAGATAAATACAGTATATTATTTATTATTATTATTAAAGTAGCAGTGGTTCCAATCAAGGTAGGAATTTATACATCTTTTTTTAAAAATAGAAACTTACTTGAGTGGTGATTTATTGTGGTGTAAATTTGGAATAGTGAATTATATGAGAAGTAAATATAGCTAAGAGCAACAATCTGTCGAGTAAATTGCCTGTTAGGATTAGATCCCTAGTCACCTGTTTTACAGGTTGTGACATAACCTGTAAACCATAGGAAATGCAATTCACTTACCTGCAGTTCAGTGGCACACTAAATGTGTGCTTGCTTAGTAAGCAAAGAATCAATAGGTTAAATTCAGGTAGACATAGTTTGAATCTTGGCAGGGACTTAAACATTGTTTTCAAGTTTTTTTTTGTAAGATGGAAACTCACTTGAGTAGCAATTCATGGCGTTGAGTGGAACAGTGAGAAGTGAATTTAGCTAAGAATAACAATTTGTGAAGGAAAATTGTCTACTGGGATTAGACCTCAAGGGCCTGTTTTCCAGGTGTGAAATAACCACTTAATCATAGGAATTGCAGCACACTAACCTGCTGCTCAGTAGCACACTGAATGTGTGTTTGCTTAGCAGGCAAAGAATCAGCAGTTCAAATACTACAAAGAACGTGAACATTTGTTCTCTTCTTTTGCATGATGGAAACTCATTTGAATGGCAATTCATGGTGGTATGGCGATGGTATAGTAAATTATATGAAAAGTGAATTTAGCTAAGAACCACAATTTGTGAAGGTTAATTGCCTGCTGGAATTAGATCACCAGTTGTCTGTTTCCAAGGTTGTGACTTAAAGGGATACTGTCAGCCTGTTTTTCATCATATTATTTCTATTTAAAAACCTACGTTTTATGATTGCTTACCATCTCTAAAATTCATTGATGTTGCTGTTTGTATTGTCTGTCTCCCTGTTTAGTAGAAATGAAATGCATGCTAATGTATATTTATAAGCAACCTTGTTTTGTTTACAATCCTGGATCTGTTCTTACTGCATACTTCCTGACATTAGAAACACCCCCAAACAGTGCAGTCACTCATGACTCATTAAGTTCCTTTCCTCCCACTGTATCATGAGTGGCTATACTACATTGTGGGTGTTCCCAAGTCCAGGAAAGATGCAGTTGGAGCTGCTCAAGAAATGTAAACAAACCTGCTTTTGTGTGGTAACACCAGTATAACGGTCAGTCTGTTTTTTTTTTTAATTTTATTTATTTCATCTCAGATTACAAATACCTTTGAGCTAAACATAGCTCATTTACAAAGGTTCCACATCAGAAGGAGGGGGAACAAACAGACAGAGGGTGCTAACTAAATAATAAACAGGCAGGTAATTGACAATACATCATAAATCATAATAAACAGCAATGCATAGAGAGTAGCAACTAAATGGTATTCAAATAAACATTGAAATACAGCAAACATCATAGAAAAAGCAGTTTGGTAGGATGAGGCTACCAACTGACAATTAGGCAAATACAGAAATACTTTAAGTATCAAGGTCAGCAAAGTAGTTACAGGAGATATATATATATATATATATATATAGATATAGAGAGAGAGAGAGAGGGGGGTAGAGAGGGAGAGAAAGAGAAAGAGAGAGAGAGAGAGAGAGAGAGAGAGAGACAGATGGTTATGTTAGTGTCCTAATTACTTGAAGTGCTGGATTTGCTCAAGTGGGGCTCCTAGGCTATTTTTGATAATTAGTGGATGAGACTTGTTCTTATTGTGAGAGGATGAGAACAACAGCACTTTAGTTTTCTTATAGTTTAGTACTAGTTTGTGCATACTAAACCATTGCTCAGTTTCTTTAAAGCCAAGCTGTAGCTTGCATTCAAGTAAACTAGGGTCTGTGTGGCTTGTAAAAATGACCTCATTATCAGCATAAAGGAGGGACTGTTGGTGACATGCTGATGGCCAGTTGTTCAGAAATATACTGAACAGGAGTTGGCCCAGAATTTGAACCTTGAGGTACGCCAGACCTGATGACCTGCTGATTGGAAGTGACATTAGATATTTTCACCCGTTGGGTCCTGTCACCAACATAACTTCTGTACCAATTCAGTGTTTTGCTAGAGAGACCAATCATAGTTAATTGACTGAGGAGGAACTGGTGGTTGACTGTGTCAAATGCCTTCATTAAGTCAATAAAGGCTGTTCCTACAAGCTTAACTTGGTCAAAAGATTGGTGAATGAAACTGGTGAATTCAAGGAGAGCAGTGGAGGTTCTGTGCCATTTTCAAAAAAACGTGCTGTTATGGACACTTGATGGAATATGTTTTGAGATATCCCACCAATTGATTGGCAACAATACATTCCAGCACTTTTGATATTGGAGGGAGGATTGATACAGGCCTGTAGTTGTTTAGCATGGCCTAATCACCAGACTTATGTACTGGACTCACAAGGGCTGCTTTCCATACTTGCAGGAATTATGACAGGGTTATAGAGAGTTAAGGATCTTTGTAATGGGTAGTAGCACTTCTTCTAAGGTAAGTGCAATGAACTTAAGGTCCATAGAGTAACCACTGTACCTCGACTTTCCCAAAACTGAAGACAGGAATTTTTGAACCTGGGTAGCAGAGACCTTTTCAAAGTAGAAAGGGGGGTGTCCAGATGTCCTGTCTGTATTGCAACAAGATTTGTTCGCTGAGGTATCATCAAAGAAGTCACTTGGAAGGACACTGCTCAAGTTAATGAAGGCATCATTAAATGAATTAGCGATTTTGTGCAGATCCAGAGTTGGTGTTCCATCCAGGTTTAGCATTGAGGGTGACACTTTAGGTCTTTGCCAATGATATCATTGATGTTTGACCAGAACTTCCTGCTATCCCCCCACATGTTGTTGAGCAGCTATCTGTGATGTTTATTTTTTGCCTGTTGGATAGCCCACATGCATGCATTCCTTGCAGCTTTATAAGCTTGCTGGTCCTGTTGCTTACAGGAGGCTTTAGCATGGTGCCATAAATGGTCCCTATGTTTTATACCAGCAATGATTTCTGGAGTGATCCAGGGATGCACAATGCCAAGGATCTTCATCTTTTTATAAGGTGCATGTATATCAGAGGCCGCATTGAAGACCACAATGAAATGTTCAAGCTCTACATTAATATCATCAGTGGAGTCCACTAGAGACTAGTACTGGTAGCAAAGCTGTTGTTTTAAGAGATCAAGGTGGCCATTTATTAACACTCTAGTGTAGATAATCTGGGGATGGGTGTCTAAAATGTATAGGTGCAACTGCAGGAAATGGGAGAGTGGTCACCAGGGGAGTCAGGATGACTGTCAATGTTAGTTATGCAATCTGGGTGATTGGAGATTATCCAGTCCAGTGTGGTGCTTGTTCCTGTCTTGTAGTTTATTCTGGCTGGGGAGCTGACCAGCTGAGCGAGGTGAAGGCAGATAAGGCATAGTTTATAGGACCAATGTTTGGGGACAGCCAGTTTGTATTGAAGTCTCCCAAGAGAATTGTTTCAGTGACATGATTTCGAGACTGGAGATAGTCCAGAACACTGTTTAGGTCTGAGGCAGGGTCTTTAGGGGGTATGTAGACTGAGCAAACCATGAGGGTTTTACAACGTGCCCCTAGGAGCACTTTAATTGCTAGCATCTGTGAGGGGCATCCTAGTTCAACCACTGGCAAGTCCAACCCCTTTAGTGAGCTTTTTAGGCAGATGGCACATCTGTCACCACGTTTGGATGAGCTATCCAGCCTGAAAATAACACAGCCAAGTAGTACTACCACTAAGTCAGGTATTTTGGGGGACAGCTATGTTTCAACAATTGACAGGATATCAGGATCATGTAGTGTGACCCACACCCACAGTTTTTTTCACTTTTTTAAAGAAAAAGGGTTAGAATCAAACTACCAACTACATCAGCAGCTTTTACAGAATGTTGGCAATCATAAAATGTGTTCTTTTTAACTAGGGACACTTTGAGGCCTAAGGGGGGTTGACAGTGTCCCTTTAACCTCTACACCATAGGAACTGCAATTCCCATACCTGTAGCTCGGTGGCACACTGAATGTGTGTTTGCTAAGCAGGCAAAGGATTAGTTGTTTAAATACGTAAGCACACAATGTATTGTGTTTTACTACATAATTATTTTACACTTTACAGACCTTATTTGGCTTCTTTAGTACCATTGGTACTTGAATTATTTTTTTCAATAACATTCTTTCAGATCTGTATATTATCCCAAAACAACAGGGGTGGTGGTGGTGGTGGGGTAGTTCTAAGCCTATGTCTACATGTAATTTTCTATCGTACAACTTTGGACATAAGTAAAATTGCCCCATGTCCAGTTTTCAAAACTAGGACATACTATAGCTATGTCCAGTTTTCAAAACTCTGACTTAGTTACAGTATGTCCGGTTTGCAGAGTTTGGGTATAAATGTGCCTGAACACAATTTTCAGATTGAGTGTAACTTCGTCTATCCTTTACATCTGTCTAGCATTTGTTACCCACAAACTGGATGCAAAGCATCATAAATTATTTAGAAATTCTGCAGGTAATTCAAAGTTCTGAAAGTAACCTTATGTTATGATTTTTGAAAATTCTACCCAACTTAACTGGGAGTTGCAGTCATTTTATGACTTTGGAAAATCCCTCTTAACATAAATATGTGTTTTGCCTATTTTGTAACGTTTGAAAATTCCACCATTTGTATTTAGTTAGCAAAAAGCTTAGTGGGTGCTATGAGAAGAAATCCCAAGAAAATGCAGGGAATGGCTCACAACCGGGCCATCTGAAGAATTCCTTCCCATCCTCTAAGCCTCAACATGAAACTTGCAGTTCTCACTCTGAATTCACCAATAAAATGCCAATGAAATGTATCGATCGTCATCTAATAATAAACATCAACCATTCAACATTCTGATATTAAAACATAATGTATTTACACACTAAAACATTTTAATTATTAAAATGCAGAAGTATACAAAACCATGTGGTGTCTACCTCTACTGCCTTTATCTCCTGCACTGTAGATTCAGATTAGGCATCATTTTTGACAAATCTCAGCTATTTCTCAAGAAGATATATTTATACATGGTGACAGAGTAAGAAATTGGACTGGAAAATTTAATTAGCAACATATATACCATAACTTTTTATAATTAGTTGCAAAATCCAGGCATTCTGCAGCACCTTCCCCATCAGCCTTATCCCATTAAACCGGTTCACTGAGATTACTCCCAAACTCAGGTCACTGGCATGGTAAGGCAGTGTGGTTCCAGTGGGATAACAGACATCCCTGCAAACAACATTACTTCATAAATTCTTTGTTTTTTAATATTTTGACCCAAACTTTCAACAGTCTTCATACATTGTCTCTCTAACTGTTCAACCATTACAGCATTCAAAACCAGATTAAAACTATAGCTTATTTCAATGAATGAATGCACCAACATTTATTTATTTATTTGAAATGTTTCACCAGGAAGGCAACACGAGCTGAGAACAACTCATTTCCAGAAGCATCCCGGTGGGGGGGTTACAATGTAGGGGAAACAAGGACACAAAGTACAGAGCAATACATTGCAGAGTAATATATATATAAGTAGCACATTATAAACAATATATACAAATAATACACCTTGGCAGGGTGTTACCAGAATGTAACAAAGTTGAAAAAACAAAATCACAAAATGCAGAGCAATACTGTGCAGAGCAATACATACTATTAACAAACCTTAGCAGAGTCATACCAGAGGTTTATAATGTTAGGAGAAACAAAACAATAACAATAAAATACTTAGTAATATACTGCAGAGAAAGATGTGCAAATAACACACCTAGCAGAGACATGACAGAGGGGACCAGAATGACCCAGGGTTGACCTGTACCTTCAGGGGAAACAACTAGGTGGAAAGAAATGGAGGTATGACCAATAGGGGAAAGGAATGGTGGAGGTAGACACAGAATAAGTGCAGGGGAAGGAGACAGCTTGTGAATGAAGTGCTTGGTTAGGCCTATGGTGCAGGAAGGGTACATAGGGAAGGAGGTGGAAAAGTAGAGGGTGAAGAAGGGGACGGGGAGAATGGGAGGAGGGGGGACCTGGAGCCCAGGCCCCCTCAGGGTGATGATAACTCTGCCAGGGGAAAGTAGGACCAGGGAATGAAGAGCAGGAGGTGAGGGGAAGAAGGGGGACAACCTGAGGCCATAATCCGCTTCAGGGTGCAGAAAACCCTAAAAGGGGAAAAGTTGGACCAGACAGAGAGAATGTGGGTGGGAGTAGGTGGTAGGGGCAGGGAGGGGTTGGGAGGAAGGGAGGAAGGGGATAGATGTGTGAGAGGAAAGGTGGAGAGTTTGAAAAGCAGGGAGGGAAAGGGAAAGGAAGGTGTAGAGAGCAGCTCACTAGCAGGAGGAGGGCCCCTTTAGGATGTAATGAACCCTACAAGGGGAATGAGAAATTTAGAAAGGGAGGAGGAAGATAGGGAAAGGGGGGGATGCTCAGAGAGGGACAAAGCAGGGGGTCTAGGGAGCATGGGGAAAAAAGAAAAAAATTGTATCTAAAATTTAATGTCTGCATTATTTAGTGTTATTGTTGTATATTGTGTTTATAAAATGTTTCTATTGTATTTATGGTGTATGTTTTTATAACTTGTTGCTTGTGAAAATGGGGAATTTCACTTATCAGCTAACAAGCATAAAACATAAAAATGAAAAAATGAAATGACCACACCTCATAAACCCAGTAGATAAAAATTGCCAAATCTCTGCCAAAATGCCATTCAGCATCACAGATGTGAAAACATTTTTTGGCTAAGATGTGAAAAATTATATCTGTAATGTTAATGAGGTGGTGTGAAAAAATGACTATTCTGAAAATTTGGGGTCAAAATATGGAAAATGATCAATTGTATGCATATGCATAGCAAAATTTCAACATACACTCATAACTCATTCATTTTTAGGAATTTGTCACCAGATGTTTAACATGGCAGTTTTGGGACCCAACCTCATGAACACTGGTGGTGAAATTACATTAATCATGCCAAAAAGTTATTTCACACAGCGTCTGCAAAAACTTCTTCCAGACCTGATTAATGAAATTTCACCTAAAGTGTTTGTGAGATGTGGTCCCAAAAAGCCATGTTGAAAATTTGGTGGAAATAATGTCTAAAAATTGTCAAGTTATGAAGAGAATGTTAAAATGCCATTAGATATGGCACTTGTATTCCTCAGTTATGGTTCGGCATTGAAGAGTGAAGATGTGTCTCCGGTCCAGATAGGATGAAGGCATTCGACCTCAGCTGGTAAGTATTGGGTAAGTGTTGGGTAAGTGTGGTGTGGGGTGGTGTGTGCTCAGTTGGAGGGTTGGGATGGGGAGGGGGATGGCAGTGACCACCATGTTCTTTCTTTCAGGTTAAGATAAAGATAAATTGGGATGATTTTCTTTTTTTTTTCAGGACAGTTGAAACGTACTTGAGGACACTGGTGATGAGCTCCTCAGTGTGCCACACTGTTTGATGGGAGCTTGTACACATTGACACAGAAGATTGGGCCCCCTTGATGTTAGCAACTTTAAATAAGAATGAGCTTGTGGACGGGGACTGATGACAGGAGGAGGATCAACCGACACCGGGGGTGGCATCCCGATGTCAGATTATAAGAAAAAAAAAATAAGCTAGCAATGAAGGATTAGGGCCCCCCATGTGCACACATAGAGGTTTTTTTTTGTTCATTTCAGAAAAAAAAAACATAACAAAATACATAGCATCCAGAACAACATACACAAATCAAACCCTTTTCATGACATTGGAGGGTTATAGAACCCAGCAGTGGTAAGATCATGGAGAAGAACAAAAATTAAACATATATAGAATACACAGAGCATTGGAATTGAAGGGAGTAAAGGATACGATCTGAGCCAAGTTCTAAGAGATACATCATTATGGCCTACAATAATAGTCTTGAGAAATCCACCTGACAGAAGCATTCTTAACTTAAAAACTCAAACCTGTATCAGAGCTGATAGTCTGTCTAAATTGGGACAATAATTTATGATATACATCCAAATGATCACATAAGGTATAATGGACTTTCTCCAGCCTATGAATGGATGTCATCAAATTTAACCATGTGTAATCATCCAGGGGAGTGACATTTTTCTATTTTGACAATATACACTTGAAAGATGTAATGAGACCCAGCTGTATTAGTCTTCGATTACAGAATGATGCCCTGTCTAGACAGCCACCATGACAGAGGAAAATCCAATCTATTTTTTATTAAACTTTTTAATTCAAATGATTTTCTTAATGAAGAAGCAACAAACAGTACACCAGTAATAATGACATCAAAACAAACAATACAGGAGAAATATCCAAAAAATCTGAATACACAAAAAATTGACAACAAACTAAAAGATCACTAATACCATGAGTAACTTTCCTACAAACATTGCTAGAGAGCTGGCACCCCCCTTCCCCACATCACCAACCACCACCAGACAAAATTGCCTTCTAACTTATATAGCAATAGAAAACCTAAAATAAATCCATATTCTGCTTTACAGTTAAGGAGACAACAGGTGGGATTGGTTTACAATGCCCAGGGATCTGCAAATAGCTGAGGGGTCATGCTCATGATTAACAGGGGTATTCCCTTTGTTTCTACTATGGCCCTAACATAGATGACCCAGGATTTTTTAGGAGACTTATATCTGCTATTCTCCCAATGCCTCCCATCAGGATTATTTTAGGGGGGAGATTTTAACCAAGTACTTGAGCCTAATGTAGACAGATCAGGTAGAGGTCTGGGAGGGGTCACTCCGGGGCAGAAGGATTTTAAAGATCTACTGGACCAGTGCGGGCTCTGTGATGTCTGGCTTGTTTTACATCCTGATTCTAGGGAGTTTACCTTCAGGTCAATGACGCACGGCTCGCAGGCCCACATTGATTACATACTTATTGCTCAGTGCCTATTACCTGGGGTTAAGGCTTCCTTGATTCAACCTGGCCCAATCTCTGACCATTCACTAGTATTATGTAATTTGGTACTGCTTAATTTACCGAACAGGGAAACCAGATGGAAACTTAATGAACAACTTCTAAAGGATGTTAAATACTGTAAACTTATAAGGGAACAAATTGAATCCTTTTTTTCATCTAACCCATTAGATAGTGGAAAGCCGGACATTTTGTGGGGGGCCTTTAAGGCCTTCATGAGAGGTATCCTTATCAGCATGGCGGTTGGTAGGAAAAGGGAACAGGAGAAGGGATTATTATCTTTATTATCCCAAATTAGATCACTTGAAAATAATTTCTCGATTAATCCTCTCGATGAGGATATGAGGAAACTCGTAGTGTTGAAAGACAGATATTTGGAGTTACTCCGAGATAAAGCAGAATTAGCTATTATTCGTACAAGAGCTAGTTACACCAACCAGGGAGAAAAGGTGGGGTGCCTACTGGCACTGCGTATTAAGCAACAAGAATTAGTGAGATTTATCCCTCCTATCAGGGTAATGGCTGATGGATCCTTAAAAGTATTTCCCACTGAAATAGTTCAAGAATTTGCCCGTTACTTTACAAACTTGTACAGTGACATGGAGCATCCCCCTTGCCCTGGGAGTACGGAGAGTTACCTGAAAGATTCTCATTTGCCCCCTCTCTCTGATCGACACAAGGATTTTCTGGTTGCTTCCATTTCTCAGGAGGAAATTGCCAATGTTATTAGCCAATTGCCAGCAGACAAGGTCCCAGGCCCCGATGGGTTTTCCTCCTTATTTTATAAAGTTTTTTGGGACCTTCTATTACCAGTACTTTGCCATTTATTTCAGCATATTTTAGCTGGGGCGGAGACCAATTCCCACCTTTTTGAGGCTTTGATTGTTCTGCTCCTCAAACCAGATAAAGATCTTGAGCAGGTTCAGGGTTACAGACCTATCTCACTTTTAAATTGGGATATTAAAATTCTCTCCAAAATATTAGCCAATAGGTTAACGGTAGTTCTTCCTGAGTTGATAAGTATAAATCAGGTAGGATTTATAAAAAGGTGTTCATCTTCTGACCACTTACGTACCTTTTCGCATGTCTTCTCGGCTACCAGGGATGCCGACTTCCCTGCAGGACTGGTCTCCCTGGACGCCGAGAAGGCATTCGATCGAGTGAACTGGAACTTTCTGTTCCGAGTTCTGGAAGCATTTCATTTTCCCTCTCTGTTTTTTTTCCTGGATTGCCTCACTTTATAAAAACCCCACTGCAAGAATTTTGGCGAATGGGGCATTCTCTAAGCCCTTTTCACTTCATTCAGGAACTAGGCAAGGATGCCCCTTATCTCCTTTGTTATTTAATTTATATTTGGAACCTCTGATTCAAAACATTCTCAATAATGTTTCTATACATCATGTTAGAGTTGGGCAACATGAAATTAAAGTCACTGCATACGCGGATGACCTGCTGATACATTCATCTCACCCTGTATCCTCTGTTCCGGCTTTGCTAAGGGAAATAGCAAGATTTAGCGACCTGTCCAATTACAAACTGAATGCTAGTAAATCCCTATTTTTCCCACTAAACCTTAAAGTTTTCAAAAATGACATTAGCCCTTTTGGTTTGTGTTGGACTTCCAGGTCATTTAAGTATTTGGGTATTAAACTTTCTCATAACCCTCTAACATGGTTTAAGGAAAATCTGGATTCTCTCTTGCAGTTGATAGGTCACGACCTTGAGAGGTGGTCCAAACTTCCTATTTCATTATGGGGCCGGATCAACATAATTAAGATGAACATATTTCCTAGAATTTTCTATCCATTATCTTTCCTTAATACCTTTATTCCTTTACTCTGGTTTAAAAAGACACATGGTGTATTCACCAGATTTATCTGGGCTGACAGATATCCTTGGTTGGCTTATCATAAACTGGCAGCCCTGAAACTGGAGGGGGGTTTATGAATTCCCCATCTGGCCATATATCCCTTGGCTAGTCACTTAGCAAAATGTTTGAGATGGGTGTCCCCCGGCCCAGAAAAAGAGCAACCAGTTTGGCTTAGAATAGAACTGGATGCAATTAAGTCCAAGAACTTGGACCCTCTTACACTACTTTTCCTTCAGTTTCCCCAAGTACGTATGACCGAAGAGTGCCCCATAATAATGACCTCTTTAAAGATTTATTCTCAAAATGTGTTCATTTTTACAATATTCCCCTCATCTGGACCTGGCCCAGTCTATTTGCAACTCCCCATCTTTCACTATTAATAAGAACCAGATTTCCGTCAATGGTTGTCCCAATTGGGAGATGGAAGCTTTTTTCTTTTACGGATGGAGAGGGGCATTGGTTATCAGTGGAAGATATTATTAAGAAATTTCTCATTCCGGTTTCCTCTCATTTCAAAGTTATACAATTAAAGCATTTACTTGTAATCAATTTTGGCAATACCCCTCCCTCCCAGACCATCACTTCTCTGATACCTGAGGTTTTCCCACTTTCTGGATCTTCAGGTGTAATCTCTAAGCTATATCAGGTTTTGTTTTACAAAAAATATGGGGGTCCCTTTGGGCCTTCAAGATTCTGGAATAATTTTTTCCCTCAACATTATTTGGATTGACATTCTCTGTGGAGATCATGTCATAAATACATTTCTCAAGACAGATTGCATCTCATGCAATATCATATTTTACATAACTTGTACTACACCCCGGTTAAATTACAGGAGTGGGGCTACCTGAATTCCAATATATGCAATAAATGTTTGCAGGAAGAGGGAACACTTCTCCACATGTTTTGGTCCTGCCCTAAAATCTCCCCCTTATAGTATTCAATTAAAACTTTCCTGGACCCTCTGCTGGGCCTTCAGGAATACTTCACTCCCGAGATCTGCCTGTTAGGGGACTTATCATCTATTAGAGTTAAGGTATGAAAGTTTCACATTTCCATGATTGCCTTATCAGCTAAGAAGCTTATTCTACATCACTGGAAAGATAAGTTCCCTCCATCTGTCCAGGAATGGGTAAAAGAAATTCTGTCCAATCTGCACACAGAAAAAGCGATTGCTAGTCTCCACAATAGAATGGCAGCATATACTAAAATCTGGGATCCCCTTCACTCTATAATTTCTCTGATTTAAGTCTAAGTGTATCTCAGACTATATTGTCATGTAAGACCTTAAATAAGGTGCTTTGCATTTGATGGGTATTAGGTTGGGTTACTGCAGTAAGGGGAAGGAAGGGTGGGTCAGGCAGTCATTCCTTTACATTGTATCAGAATGTCATTGTCACTGTCACTTAAACTGCCTTTTATTGTGGAAAATGTATCAATAAACTTTAAATAAATCCATATTCTGCACACCAAAAGAATTTAACTATTTACCCCATACCTTATAAAAACTAGGTAATGCTGACCTCCTTTGGTACAATATACAATGAAAAGAGACAGCCTTTGTTATGACCTTTTTCCACCTCTGAAGGGGTGGGAGCACAGAAGACCTCCAGTTCATAAGCAAAAGATGCTTAGCCTCCAAAGCAGCTGCATAAAGGAGCCCATTATGAGGCATAGAGAGATAGCAAAATCCAATCTAATCATCTTTATGTTGGTTTGTACGCATGCGCAAGCAACATCTTGTGGTAGTAGCATATTTCAGAGGTGTCAGTGTTGTGCCAAATGCAGGGGATGCTTTAGTGGGTGCGTCCCTTAGCCACCAACCAGTAAGCGTGCTGCTGACAGCAGTTTCAGAGAGAGCCAAAGAGCTGAAAAGAATCTGCCACTGCAATCAGAGACAGGCTCATCATTGCAGCAGCAGATGACATGCCTCCTTTATGTGCCTTTCCTGGTGAAACATTTCAATAAATATGGCAGCTCCTGCCATCTGCCACACAATCCCCAGAAAGCTGACATCGAGGTGCCCAATCCCCATGTTGGCATGTCTCCCCCCTACATTATGTGGCACACTGTAACATGGTGGCTCCTGCCGCCCACCACACACTCCTGAAAAGCTGACATTGGGGTGCCCAATCCCCATGTCTGCATCTCCCCTCTTAGTGTATCTTTCCTGGTTAAATAGTTTCCCCTTTCCTTTCCGACACTGGGATGCCCACTCCTAGTGTTAGATGGGTGCCCCCAACCAATCTATACACCTTGCCAACATTGGGGTGCCCAATTCCCATGTCAGCATCCTCTCCCAGAATTGTGGCACCCCAGTATGCCTTTTTTTTTGTGTGTGTAACCTGTAAATAAAGAAAACCTTCCCTCATAGCCTTTTTTCCCCCTGCAAACAAGAAAATGGTCTGCCGTTGTCTCCCTCGCCCCATCCCCCATCCCCACCCTCCCTCTGTGCACCTACCTCCCCACAACCCCCCCTCACCCATACTTACCCTCTGGAGGTCAGGAGCAGCAAACATCTCTGAACTGGGATACTTCTGCACTCTTCAAAGCTGAACTGCGAACTGAAGAAATGATGGTAAGCTTTATAATGGAGGCAATGGGGAGTCAATTTAGGTTGATATCTCAGCCATTGTTTGGCATTTTGGCCCCAAACTTTCAACATGGGGTTCTTGGGACCCCATTTTGTGAACATGTCACTGTCATTTAGTTTCTCAGTCTCAAAAGGTGATTTTGTGGTCACTGCATGGAATCGCCTTTTGGGACTGATTAACGAAACAGCAGTGCTACTGTTCATGAGGGGGAGGTCCCAAAAGCCTGATGTTGCAAATTTGGTTAAAAAAGTCCACAGAATTGACTGTGTTATGAGCATGCATTGTGTAGTTTCTACATACGCTCATAACTTAGCCAATTTTTAATATTTCTTGCCAGATTTTCAACATTGACATTTTTTCATACCTCCTTACGAACAGTATAGCTGTCATTTTTCACATCCTTCCTGAAATGTGGTTTTACATCTGTGGCACAGAATGGTGCAATCACTGTGGGAAATCAACTTTTGGGACAGATTAACAAAATCACAGTGCCACTGTTCATGACGAGAGGTTCAAAAATGCTGATGTTGACAATCTGGTGAAAAAATTCCCAAAAAAGATTGCATTACAGGCGTGCATTGTGCAATTTCTATGCACATTTCTTAACTTCACCAATTTTTCATATTTTCACTCCAGATTTTCATCATTGCCATTTGTTCACATCACCTCATGAACAGTAGAGCTGTCATTTTTCACATCCTGTCAGAAATGTGTTTTCACACCTGTGGCACCAAATGGCACAGTCACTGTGCAAAACCACCTTTCAGGATTGAGTAATGAAATGACAGTGCCACTGTTCATGAGGTGGGGTCACAAAAAGCCCATTTTGAAAATTTGGAGCATGAATACCAATAAATGGCTGGGGTGTTAGGGTTTCCAACCATAATGCCCTACTCTGTAGAAACTGACAGGCATTGGGGTGTGACTTGAGATTGTTGGTCATAATGCTTATGCAGTTCTACCCCCCACCCTGCAGCCAGTGACAGGTATCAAGGTGTGCCTTGGGATCTTTGGACCCAGTGTTCACCCCATTCTCCTATTCCCCACCCATCTCAGTGTATTTCCTTATGGAATGGGGTGAGTATAAGGCCTGAAGACCCCAAGGCAAACCACAAAACCTGTCACTGTCTGCAAGGTAGGGTAAGGTGAAATGGCATGAGCATTATGGCTGATGACTCAAAGGCACACCCACAATGCATGTCAATCTCTGTAGGGGTGGGGCTGGCATCAGTTCAAAACTTTACTACCGTTCCTATTATGCATCTCTCTAACTCTTGCACTACCAATGCCAATGCCAGAAAGCCAACATTCGGTATTGACAAATGCTTGTTTTAAAACTACTCACTTGGCAGTAAAGGTAGTTTGAATTATATGATGCCAAAATCTGTCCAATGCTTTGCATGTAATAAACATGTGCTCAAAGGTGCCTGCTGCATAACACCTAGGGCATAGATTAGAACAATTATGATTCATCAAGTTTAGCTGAGAAGTGTGTAATAAATTCTATGAATCATTTTAAACTAGATTTGCCTCAGCTTTGTGGACTTTATGCCCTGTTTAGTAAAATCAGTGATGTTAAACCTCTTTCTTTCTGAAATTTTGAGATCTATCCTTTCTTTCCATTTTGATTTCAGGGTAGTTAAAGCATCTCCTTTGTGGCCCACCAAAAAAGCATGTATTTTTGAGATCAGTTTATAACAGCTGAGTTTCATAAAAAGCTGTTCAAGAGCTTCATATGAAGGGGTAATGACATGTCCACATTCTCAAAGATAAATTCTCTAGTTTGGTGGTATTGAAAGAGTTGTAAATTAAATAATTTATAAGTATGTTTTAAAGTGTGAAAGTCCATAAGGCCATGATCATTAAATAGATGTCTAAACTCCACTAGTCCTTTATTCTGCCATACTTTAAAGGAGGCAGTATGGCGAAGTGGGTTAAGGCTCTGACCTGAAAATCTGGAGACCTGGGTTTGAATCCCACAGCCCCCTAGGTGCATACTGTGTGACCCTAAGCAAGTCACTTAACCTACTTGTGCTCCCAGGTTGCACCTGCAAACAAGCTTTTAGGTTAGTGTGTCTCACCTGGTAAAATAATTGGTTAAAAACAAAAAAGTTAGACATAAGGAAAGAATCAGAGCCACTGCAAGTAAATATAGCAGTCTTAGAAGGTTCAAAATACCTGTCCAAAAATATAGGAGGGTGGAAAGAGAATTTATGCATTAATTTAGTAAATGTTTCAACTTTATCACAAATTTTACAGACTGAATTGGTACACATCTTGCGGTCAGTGATTTGCTGACAATATGGACCCACATACATGTTTAATATTATTATATGGAGATGAAATATTGTAGTTTCTATATGAGTGGAAATGTCTTGGATATCCTGTTGAAACCAAGTGTCTGAATGGAAGAGTTTGCCACTGCTGAAAGCACACTCACTTGATTCTGTGGATAAATATCCCCATGAAGCCTTGACATACATATATATATATATATATATATATATATATATATATATTCATTGCAAAAAAGCTTTGTTAATGCATCAGTAAGGGTTAAAGTGACAAAAGTATGGAAATGAGATGTTAGGGTTGAGCCCCTAACCCCACCCTTCCACCCCCCATCCTCCACACACCAACAGTCATCAGGGTGTGCCATGGGATCATTAGGCTCAACTCTCACACCATTTCCTGTATAAACAGGCTGACATGGTACAGTATAGAAGAATAGGATGAGAGTTAGGCCTAATGACCCCATGGCACACACTGTTGACTGTTGGTGTGTGGAGGATGGGGGTGAGGTGGTATGGTGGGGGGATTAGGGGCTCAGCACTAACATCTCATTTCCATACTTTTGTTGCTTTAACCCTAACAGATGCATTAACAAAGTTTTTTGCAATTAATTTCCTTACTTTTTGAGAAAGTGTAATGTAACTGGTAACTGGTATATGTTGGTGGGAGCGTGGACTCTCTGGGCCCCATGTTCCCTTCAAGCTGCCCATTTTTGCATAATGATATGTGTATGTGTGAGCATGGGCCCTCAGGACCCTGCACTCTCACTCACACATAACAATGGAACCATACAGTAGCCCTATAGGGCTGAAAAGGAACCATTGTAACAATAATTTATAACTATCTCAGTAACCATAGCAGCTATGAAAAAAATTCCACTGCAGTTGTAATCATGACTTGAAACCTACATGCGTGCTTAGTTCACCTAAATAAACTAAGTTACCCAGAGTGAAAAATCAATATCTCACATCATTTCTGAGATACGGGCATTGAAAGGTGCTATGGGCACCACAATGTTATCCTATGGGAAATTTCTCAACTTCAGAATGTCATAACTATGTAACCGATGCAATTTGTTACACAAAACTAGCATACTTTACATCTGTGGGACACTCGCTTTGCACCTTGCAAGTTTCAAGCCAAAAGTCCTTACCATTTCTTAGCAGTGAACTGATAACATTTTACAAATTCTTGTTCATGAGCTGTCAAAATCCCCATTAGCAAGCCGAGTCCCCATTTGTGAGGTAACAAAATTACCATACACGAGGCAATCCATGTTCCTTAGATAGAGCCATCTGGTCTTCATTTCATGAATGGGGATTTTGACAGCTCACGAATGGGGATTTAGCTCACGAACAGGGATTTTGGCAGCTCACGAACAAGGATTTTTTTTTATGATCCTTGTTCGTGAGATATCAAAATCCCCATTTGAGAGCTGATTCCTGGTCATGAGATAGGACCATCTGCTCCTTATCTCTCAAACAGGGATTTTGACAGCTCATGAATGGGGATCGGCTCATGAATGGGGATTTAGACACCTCATGAACGAGGATCAGAAGCGAGTCACGAATGGAGATTTTCAAATTAAAAAAAGCCTTTTTTTAATAAAATGATGGAAACCAAACACATGGCTTTGCAGAGGGCATCACCCTGAACAAAACCCCAACATTTGTTTAGTGGGGGAAAGTAACAACATTTTGTTTTGGGGTAAAAGTGAAAATGACATGGCAGCTCACAAACGAGGATTTCTTTCTCACAAGCAGGGGTTTAATGAACTCCCATTCATGAGCTGTCAAAATCCCTGTTCATGAGCCGCGATCCTTGTTTGCAGCTGTGCATCTAGCCAAAAGACTGAACTAGAACCTGAATTTTCAAAATTGAATAACTTTGAAACAGATTAATATTTTTTGACAAAACCAAATGCTGGCTTGTTTCTTTGGGTACGCTCTTTCTACCCTTAAAATTTCAGACAAAAATCCAAAATGGTGTCAGTACAGGGTGACGAGGAACATTCAGGAAAAACTGGCAACAAACAGTGAAAAACACACTTTTTTCCCTATATGGTGTGGAAAATATGAACATCCGATCAAAACAAATTTTGGCAGGTCAAGAGATCTACCACACAGGAGAGCACATACCAAATTTTCTGCATATCTGTTGAACGTTGAACGGTTGCAAAGTTATCAATGTGTAAAAAATGGGGGAGGGGGGTTTAGCAATAAACAGCCTACCCAATCTTAACAATAGGGGCACGACCGTGCCCTATAATACATATATTATATATATATATATATATATATATATATAACACACAATACATATATATATATATATATATATATATTCTTTGCAAAACTTTGTTAATGCATCAGTTAGGGTTGTTTCCACACTGTCAAAAGTGTGGAAATTTAACATTAGGGTTACCACCCCTACCACCCCAGCCCTACCAACAGGCATCGGGGTGTGCATTGGGGTCATCAGCCTAACTCTCATTTTGTGAAAGTTTCATGCCTGCGACACTACTTTGCGACACTACTTGTTCCAGAAATTTGAAAAACATATTTCTGGGGTGTTTTACCCCAAAATAAAGACATGGCTAGCATTCTCGGGGTCTAACTAGGTGAACACAAAAAAATTGTGTCCCTAGAGGGTCCCAAATTTAAATGCCAAGCATTTTTCTGATCACCAACTGAAAAAAAATGGCAGATTTGAGACACTACTAGGGCCATTTACGACACTAAAAAGTGCATTTGCGAAAGTGTTGAATATTTTGTTAACTTTTCCCATTGACTTATAATGGGAACTTGTTTTTTGAATAACTTTTGAACCATTCAATATTTTTTCATGAAATCTTCAAAACACACATTGGGGACCCTGGACACACAGTCCCTGAAGTTTCTGGACTGGTCGCACAAACCGTGCGGCCTGTAAGCAAGAGCAAAGAAATTGCAAAAAAGCATAATTGCACAATTGGTTTTTGCTTAATAACTCCGCAGCTGTACATCTGACTAGTATAAAACTTGGCTGATCCCAAGATCTGTCATGCCCAATTAAGCATACCAATTTTCAGGTAAATCTATTGAAAGGTGGCAAAGTTATTAAATTGCAAATATTTGACCCTTTAACCCTAAAAGTGCCACTCAACCCTAACTATGGTAGCACTACCGTACTACCATTATTTATATATATATATATATATATATATATATATATATACACATATACACATATTTATATATATATATATATATATATATATATATATATATATATATATATATATACACACATAGATACATATATATACACACATACAAAGAAAACCCCACCATCCTTAAGAAACTAATAAATTTGGGCTTGAAGTCAAGGGGTGCATATTAGTACATTTAGTGTTATCAAATCCAGATAACTCCCAAAAAGAAAAGAGAAAAAAGGGAAGGTTTGTCAACTTAACATTCAGGTGCTATACAAATTAATAATCTAATCAAGCTGCAAAAAAAAAAAGGAAAACTGTTAGCATAATACAGCATAACATATCCAATCACACACTTCGTAAGCGTACAATGTGGCTGTAAATCTCTTCTGCTTCTTTAAACCTATAGAGCAATTATAAAGTTAATCAATCAGCAGAATTTAATGGTGGAAATACAGCAGGTTTTATTACATTGCCATTAATTATAGTAGTTGAACCATATTCTACAGGTCCTTGGGCTTCCATTTCAGAGTCCTGCTCTTTTTCAATACATACATCAGCTGTGTGATCAGATGCTGTAGTAGGAAAAGTTGAGAACAATGAGTTATGGGCAGCCGGGGGGGGGGTGGGGTTGCTGGTCTGTAATGTTTAGGTCTCTGTAAATGTTTGAGGGGCCAGTCAGTAGTTAAAATTTAGGCAGAGAAAGCAAAAAAGACTCTGCTTTTTTAGGGTCTGTGAAAAGTTGCATTTTGCCATGAAGGAAAAAGTGAATCTTTGTGGTGGAAGCATTGCAAATTTGATATCCTTAGCTTTTAATAGCACTTTCACCCTATGGAAGGCTTTTCTTGATTGCATTGTTTCCATGCTGAAATCTGGATATTGCAAACATTTAAATCCCTGTGAAGACAACCCACTGTCTACTTGAATCTTTCATGGTATTCTGTCTCTGTCCAAGAAATAGTGGTATTTGATATAAACTGGGCAAGAGAAATTCCTTTATATGCTGCTGGTATGAGTATCTCTAGCCCACCCCCCATGATGTGCCAGGTTGATAAGCATTTTCTCCTAAGTGAATTTTAAATTTAAAGGGTCTATAAGTAATTTTCCAAAGTAAGTTATGAGGTTTCCACCACCTTTCGCACCCTCTGGAACTCCAATTAATTTTTCATTATTTGGTCTAGATCTGTCATCGTAATTTATAATTTTATTTGCAGTTCTTGAAGCTGGGCTGTATGTTTTGCAACTGTTATGGCAATGGGAGAAACCTTATAGTTTACATCACTGATCCTTTGCTCTATTGCTCCATTTCCCTGGTCCTAAGGGTTAACGCCCCCATTTTCTCCCAAAGTCACCTCAGGGTGAGCCCGCATAACCCTTCGCCAGGTGGGTCCCCTTCCTCTGAGGGGGAAGGCACCAGCCTAGGCAGGACAAGCAGACCAGTGCTATGTCTTAGCCCTGAGTTACTGCTGAGGTGGATGGCTGCAGGAGCATTGATGGCCTCAGAGATCTGGGCAGCCATCATCCAGCATAACACGGAGCCATTTTCCACTTTCTGGTACACTTCCCTTCTTACGCCATAGTGCAGTGCTCCTGGTCTCCACCAGAGGCCACTGCTAACCGATGTCTACCCCTAACCCACCCCAGGAGAGGAGAGCAGTCCTGTGGATGCTCAATCCTCTCCTTCCCCTGCCAGTCCCCAGCGTCCCAAGTCCATTCCTGAACTCAGGTCACTTGTGTGGGTTGAGGTAAGGTGCAAGTGCCTCAGCCCTCTATACCACTGGGCCAGCTTGAATTTCCATTTTTAATTAAATTTTGTATTTTGTCAGCAGCTCAACACTTGAAACAGCCATAGTCTCTGTGGATGTTAGTTTCTTGGCCGAAAAGGGTTTGGGTTGCAGGACTAAGATTATTAACAGCAACAGTGTCAGACTGGCTCACACAGGCAGTTATTTCTTGTGGAGTAATAATATGGTTCTATGCCTAATGTTAGTGTCCGTATTTAACATTAAAGAGACTTAAAGACGAACAAACCTGAAAACCTTGAGTTCAGCCAAAAGAACTTACTCCTACCAGAGATATTCCTTTCTGGCCACTTGTGGAAGATACAAATGCTTTAGCAGCTGTATCAAACAGCTGCTCACTGAGTTCCACATCTGAAGAGGTGCCTAGAACCACATGCCTGTTGCCCAGAATAGGAGTTTCTGGAAGTGGTGAAAGTAACATGTTTGGGATCGCTAGTTCAGTGCTGACAAAAAAGTAAATTTTTGTTGAAAATGTGTATGAACAGGTACCATTGAATCCCATTCCACTGTTTTTATAGTGCTTTTATTTGAATGTTTACAAGTCTTTTTGCCTTAAAGTTGGTCTGCCAGGTTACCAGTACAGCGTACAAGATTTGACATAGTCACAAAAATGTACCTACTCGACAGAGGATTGCTTCGCGGAAATGGTAGGGAAATGGGCAGACTAGGTGGGCCAAGTGGTCCTTATCTGCCATCAAAGTCTATGTTTCTATTATCCTGTAGGTATGGAAATGGGCAGACTA
Organism: Neoceratodus forsteri; assembly: GCA_016271365.2. Classification (NCBI taxonomy): domain Eukaryota; kingdom Metazoa; phylum Chordata; order Ceratodontiformes; family Ceratodontidae; genus Neoceratodus; species Neoceratodus forsteri. The sequence goes on along the minus strand of CM028135.1, from coordinate 844,494,858 downwards.
GGTGGGCCAAGCGGTCCTTATCTGCCATCAAAGACTATGTTTCTATTATCCTGTAGGTAGGGAAATGGACAGACTAGGTGGGTCAAGCGGTCCTTATCTGCCATCAAAGTCTATTAAAGTTCCCTCAAAATAGTCACTCTGATGACAAAAAAACACTCTGCAGCTTCATTTTTACACAGAAAGAAGGCACTTTTCCACAAGCCACTTTTGGGCAAGTTGCTGAGTGACCATCCTTCAGGCAACCATCTTGGATCCCGCTTCCCCCTTATTCCATGCCTGCCCTGGCCAGTTGATCCCTAATTGCCACGTACATTGAGTTATAAGGTAGAGCACAGTCAGCAGGATAGTGACAGTAGCACCGTCCCTGAATACATTATGACACACTGTCATGTTTGCTACCAAACAACAAATAACAGCTGTATCATATAGTACAACCTGCCATGAGCTGTTCATTCAATGAGTGCATACTGTATATAGTATATGCTCATTGACAGATGAGTCAGTGGCCAGTGATGGTGGAGAGAGAAGAGCTTTGCTGCTCATCAGGTGGTTGGGCATTGCTACCAGGTTGGGGGGGAAGGGATGTGATTTTTTTTTTTTTTACAAAATCAACACTTTATATTATGGGAACTTTCTGCTTTTTCATTATGTGTGTCGTATCGCATACTGTGGTGTTTTGCAGTTTGAAACACCACAGTATATGATATGACAAACATAACAAAATATGACAACAATACTTCACACTTTCGTAAAAATTCAGCTATCCATAGAACATTTATTTTTTACATTATGCATGTCCAAGGATGAAAAATCTTTTATAAATTATTTGCAAACTTCTTGACTATGAGACCTCAAAACCACAAAAGTATTTACCTTGGGCAAAACTCTATCAAACCTGAATGTTTCAGATTTCAAATACTCATATTTTTTCAGCTATTTGGGAGCAAAAAAAGTCTTAAAAACTGAGATGTTTACTAAATTTGCACCTCTATAACTATGCCCCACACTGAACTGATGTACATTAAATTTTCAAGATCAAGTGATCCAGACATAAACACTGTGCTTTCCTAATTTCAGGTAAATCGGTTGAATGGGGGAAGTTATAAAGGTGCACAAATTGGGGTTTAACATTAAAGTGCTTACTCAACCCTAATATACAGCCACAACCACACCTATATAAATAGTGCTGTGTGGAAGTTTTAAATTCTGGTGGAAAAGAATGGCATGGAATTTCAAAAAAATTGTGATTTATTCTGCAGAATCACATCAGAAGCAGAACATCAGAATCACACCACGGAACAGTATTATGACATTCTGCCATTCTGTTTTTTTTTTTGTTTTTTTTTATTAAACACAAATTCTATGGAAGTAAGTTGGTTAATAGTGGCAGAAGTGCACTCACTTGCTTCAGAATGGTCTTTACACACCTGCATTGGGTCCAATGAGATGTTTTGGTGGTTGTTTGTCTATCCCTAAAAGCAGCTGTTTATTTTTGGAGTTCTGTCAGGTTTCCCACTGTATGAATGGATGGAAGTCTTAGTAGTGGATAGGAATGGGGGAACCTCCACATATCAGAGCGCATTGCCTATGGATTGGGTCAGTGGTACTGTAGGTAGTGAAGTAAAAGCTGGATTGTAAAAATAAATATGTTGAGCTCAGAATGTGAGAGTAGAACTGGACTGAAGAAATAGAAAGAGGCCAAGTTCCAACCCATGCTATCACACCCAAACCCACTGACATTGGCACAACAGCATGTAACATGGTGAGCCACCAGACTACGGTGACTCAGACAGATGAAACAGAATTTGAAGATCATCAAGGGGCTTCTTATAACAATTCTCAGTGTCCTCTCTTAAAACAATGGAGAGGTAGCACTAGGACTTTGCAAGCCAGATGCCAGAGGCTGCACCATAGCTGATAACTACACCTGTACCACCCCATCAACCCATCAACATCAGAGAAGGGCAACAAGGATAATAAATGAATGGAAGACAAAACATGCTATGGACTCAGCCATGATCAAATTCAATAAAAGATATCTCACAAAGTCCTGCATGACAAAAAGACTTAATTGCTATTAAACTGCATTTCACCCTGCAGCGTACTGCAGCACTCCACAGAAATACTGCAAGGTACTTTGCTGTATCTCTTTTGACACTGCTGTATGAGGAACGGCTATTGGCCTTAGGACTACATACACTTGAGCATAAGCTGCATGGGGTTGACTTGTTACTCACTTACCAGATAACTAAATGTTCCAGATATGATACAAAGACTAGCAAAGAGGTATTATAATAGCATAAATATCACTAGAGGGCACTCAAAAAACTGTTGAACCACCACTTCTCTGCAACAAAACAAGATCATTATTTTCCCAATTCAGTAATAAGACCATGCCATGGTTTTCCATCAGGCAGACAATTCTTCAAATGTTCAAATGTCTAAAAACAATGTTAGACATCCACTTGGATGCAACATTTCATCAAAAGACAGATATGCTGCAAACAGAATGGTTCTAATTACAGGCACATTGCCTACTACCATCCAAAAATTTTAGTATGAGCTTTAGTAACTCAAAATCAGTACTGCCACAGTGCTCAGTTATACACTTTTTTTCCTTAAAATGTTACAGTGTTTTATGTTTAATAGGACTGAAAGAAAGCGGTTTCTGTAACACTTATCAAAAGTAAGATGCAAGAATTTCAATTTGGAGGTGGATTTCCCACAAAGTCTTCATATCTGCTTTGTGGATCATTTTGTGAAGTTTTCATGTTTGATAGGAAATTCATGATTTGTGACTTTACCTTGCTTTTGGGGTATTTTAAGTGCAAATTGCACTTAAAAAAGGCTCCAAATCAAGACAAAGTTACAAATGGTGAATTCTCTGATCACCAGCCCAGTCTTTCCCTCATGTATTGTTATCCCCATACATGTTGAATAAAATACTTCCCGATCACTGGCGCTAAATAAAATAAAGTTTTTCCCTGGTGGTTAGCGATCCCTCTCCCACTTTAACCCATGCATGTAGTTGTAAAATGTATCCCCTGGTGGCTAGCAGTCCCCCCCCCCAAACCCATGCCCAGTCTTTCCCTCATGTCTTGTTATCCCCATCCATGCTGAATAAAATACTTCCCAACCACTGGCCCTAAATAAAATAATGTTTTTACAACTACAGGCATGGGTTCAGGTGGGGTGAGAGACCACTAGCTGCCAGGAATTCGTGAATACATTTTACAACTGCTGGCATTGGTTCAGGTGGGGGGAGGGACCGCTAGCCATCAGAGAAAAAATTTTACAACTATGGCCATGGGTTCAGATGGGGGGAGGTACCACTTGCCACCAGGGAATACATTTTATAACTACGGGCATGGGTTAATTGTGGGGGGAGGGACTTGCTTGCCACCAGGAAAACTTTATTTTACATTGGGCGGCTTTCGGCGGAGGGGGGGGACACTAAACACTAGAAAAACATTTCTGCAAAATGTGGAGGTTGAACTCCACTGGCAGAGTTCAAACTATGCATTTTGTGGAGTTTTTTTGGGGGGGATTTGGGCTCTACGCAATGGAGTAACTCTGCAGTTAGCAAAATCTGCAGCATATTTCAAGGTGCCAAGTTTCCCAGCTTCGAACATCTCCAAAAGCTATGAAACAGCGTTTACATAATTGAAACACAGAAACAATAGCTGGACCAGTGGAGCTGAGGGTTGAGATGCTGGATGCCATACCTCACGCCACTCTGGTGACCCAGGCTTGGGAGTGAGCTCAGGTTGCCAAGGATCGGTAAGGGAGGGAGAGGATTGAGCATCCAATGATGGCTCTCTTCTCACAGGGAGGGTGTGAGGGTTTCCTGCTTCTTGGCTGCCTCCCGGTGGAGGTCAGGTGGTGGCACCAGAATTACTTGGGTCTGAGGCACTGTGCAATTGTAGATGAAATATACATCCTTGGTTACAGCAAAATTGAAACTGTATTTTTTATATGTAATATAATTTTACAACATATATTATTTTTATTATTTTAACTAAGATGTTATCATTTTAATTGTGTTTGCTAATTTTTGTAACGGTCTGCATTTTTGTTTTTGTTTCTGATGTAGTTTGTAGTTTACTGTATGTATGTAATGTATGTCAATCTGGGTCAAGCCTGTAAAAGAATCAAGTGGCCCAGTGCTTTTTCACCTAGTCAACACATTTTTAAATAATCAATCAATCAATAAATAATAATTCCCCAACTGCCATTTCTTGCTCACTCCTCCAGTTTCCCAATAATCCTTGTGCATTCTTTCCACACCCTCCTCATTGTCTATCCAAAAGAAATAAACTTTTGGAGATGCCAACACTGTGCCACAAAGATTTTCCAGCATATGGGGCTCATAATGCAGGATGTCATCCCACCAGTTCTTTAGCTGCTTCACTACCCAAGTCACTCTCTCTACCACTGCTCATGACAGTGCAAATCTGCTACCACATTGTTCCCTTTCTGAGAATGGGATTCTTCTGTCTCTGAATAGCTGATCTGTATTTTAGATAACTCTGTTACCAACATTCTGGTCTCCTCTGGTGAAAATTGTGCAGTCAGAGTTTTTCAGGTACTGCACTTTGAAGAAGCCATAATAATAGTTGCAAGTGGTGGTGGTGGGGGGGGTGCAGACATGTCTATGAATCTATGAATCTATGTACATGCAAGACACACAAAACTATGTAAACAAACCCTGGTCAGAGCCGATAGGGTAGCAGCTGAGGAATGTGTGGTAAAAATATTGAAAATTACCAAAGTTACGAGCCTGTGCTCGCAAAATTCAATGTAGGTTCATAACTTTGATGTTTTTTAATATTTGTATGCCGAATTTCCAACATAGCCTTCTTATAACACCACCTCATGAGCAAGGGCAGAGAAAATGTTCAACTCCTGTCTGAAAGGTGATTTCTTGCAGGGATTGCAAAGTCACCTTTTGGAATGTAAAAAAACAAAAAAACATTTTGACCAGGATTTAAAAAATGACAGCTGTCACATTCATGAGATGCTGTAAAGATATGACTATGTTTTAAATTTGGAGTACAAATATTGAAAATTGCCAAAGTTACCAGCCTGCATTCACAAAATTCAATGTAGGTTCATAACATTGTTGTTTTTTAATATTTTTACCCCAAATTTTCAACATAGCCTTCTTCTGAGCCCACTTTATGAACAAGGGCAGAGAAAATGTTCAACTCCTGTCCAAAAATTGATTTCACACAAGGACCATGAAATCATCCTTCAGGACAGATTTGCCTAATGTCAGTGCAATTGTTCATGAGGTGGGGTCCCAAAACAGGCATGTTGAAATTTGGGCCACAAATATGCAAAAATTGCCAAGTTATGCCACTATGCTGAAAACACTTTTGAAATACATTGAACTGCATACCTCTTTCTTGAGTCCACAGTTTGGCCTTGAAGAGTGAAGACATGTCTGTGGTCCATAGAGGATTAAAGTGTTGGACCCCCAGTGGGTAAGGGCTTGAGGGGGTGGGTTGGTGGGTGCTGAGTTGGAGGGTTGGGTGGCAGGAGTGTAATGGGTGCAAAAGACATGGATGGACTTTTTTTTAGGTTAAAAAAAAGACAGAGGAGTCCTGCACTTGGGTATTGGGCACCTCCCCCCATGTCACTGAAGACACTGATGGCCTTTTTTTTTAGAGGTAAAATAAAAAGAATGACTGAGGACTCCTATACTGGGAGATTGGGCAACCCCCAGAATCACTGTTATGTTTCTGGAGGGGGGGGCAGTGGGTGCTGAGAAACAGGGTCGGGTTGGGGGGAGGAAAAATATCTAAACATAAAAACATTCCCAGCAGACACAGTGGAACATGACACAGTCCACCGTGTCCAAGATGACTTCCAAACTCCACTGCACATGCGCAAGTAGTCGCACACGTGCAGTAGAGTTTTGCAGCCATCTTGGACATGGTGGACTGTGCTGTGCTGCACTGTGACCACAAACTCAAATAAAATAGTGCAGTACAGTCCTCCAGACAGCAGCAAACTATTGCCTATTAGAAGACTGCACTGACACGGTGGAGTGCTTCACAGAGTGCTTCACAGGGGGTAGGAAGAAGTAGGCTGCTGGTTAACTAGGATCTGCAGCTGATCCAATAGGTAGGGAAATGGGCAGACTGGGTGGGCCAAGCGGTCCATATCTGCCATCAAAATCTATGTTTATATGTTTTCTATGTTTCTATGTTTCTAAGGTGATTGTGAAGGAATTCCTACATGTTGTTCGGTCGGAGTCTGAGTCCTTTTTTTCATCCCAATAGGTCTGCAGGGCTCTGCCCACTACAGCCCTAAAATGATCCTCAAACTATCTAACTTTCTGTCCAACAGCAACTTCTTCCTGGTTTACATGGAACATACAGCCTATTCAGTTGCCAGTGTACTCTCTCTCAGTTGAGGCTGGCTCCATATGATAACCCTATCTCAGTGTCAGCAGGGGCTAGATATAGCTAAGGGAGACTCCCTGTGCCAGATTTTCAAAGGCCAGAGAATGATGCAGGGTGCTTGTTTCAAAAACAACTGATGCAAGAAGCAGGATGAGTCAAACCTTGCACCAATTCTGATTTTCAAATGGTGCTTGTGTCAAAAACAGGTCTGCATGCACCAGAGTAGCTTGTCCCATGCTTGCACCAAAACAATGCATGTACCATGTGAGAAGGGATGTCTGCATCACTGAAATGATGCACCATCCCCTTATTTGGGATTTTCAAAGAATGCAAGTCCTGTCCTTGTGCCTAAGATGCCTGTCACTCTTAGACCAGCCAGACCTGGTATAAGGGACACTAGAGCATATAAAGAGACCCAAAGCAGATGGTCAGACCTGACTATGCTACTATTAAGGCCAGTATTCTCCTGCAGAACTAGTTTAGAACATTCTGGGTCACAGTGGAACATGGCACAGTCCACCGTGTCCAAGATGGCTGCCAAACTCCACTGCGCATGTGCAGGTAGTAGCTCAGGTGCAGTAGAGTTTGGCAGCCATCGAGGACATGGTGTACTGTGCTGTGTTCCACTGTGACTGCAGACTCGAATAAAATAGTGCAGTGCAGTCCTCCAGACAGCAGCAAACTAGTGCCTATTAGGAGACTGCACTGACACAGTGGAGTGCTTCACAGACTGCAGAGGTGATTGTGAAGGAATTCCTACATGTTGTTCAGTCGGAGTATGAGTTATTTTTTTCATCACAATAGGTCTGCAGGGCATTGCCCTCTACAGCCCTAAAAATGATCCTCAAACTATCTAGCTTTCTGCCCAATAGCAACTTCTTCCTGGTTTATATGAAACATGCAGACTATTCAGTTGCCACTGTACTATCTCTCAGTTGAGGCTGGCTCCATATGATAGCCCTATCTCGGTGTCAGCAGGGGCTAGATATAGCTAAGGGAGACTCTCTGGGCCAGATTTTTAAAGGCCAGAGAATGATGCAGGGTGCTTGTTTCAGAAACAACTGACACAAGGAGCATGATGCATCAAACCTTGCACCAATTCTGATTTTCAAATGGTGCTTGTGTCAAAAACAGGTCTGCATGCACCAGAGTAGCTTGCCCCATGCTTGCACCAAAACAAAGCCTGCACCATTTCAGAAGGGATGCCTGCGTCACTGAAATGATGCACCTCCCCCTTATTTGGTATTTTCAAAGAATGCAAGTCCTGTCCTTGTTCTTAAGATGCCTGTCACTGATAGACCAGCCAGAGTTGGTCTAAGGGATACTAGAGCATATAAAGAGACCCAAAGCAGGTGGTCAGACCTGACTATGCTACTATTAAGAGCCAGTATTCTCCTGCAGAACTAGTTTAGAACATTTTGGGGGCTTAGTTTTGGCCATTTCATCTGCCGTTTTGTTTTACTTAGCTTGCGTCATTCTCATCTGCGTACTTTTTTACTCAACTAGCACCATTTTTTTGACTCAGCTTGCACCATTTTTACTTAGTTTGTACCATTTTTACTCGGGCTTGCACCATTGTTGCACTCAGTTTGCATTATTTTCATTCCTTGAGTCATTTTTCTGACTCAACCTGCACCATTTTTGTTACTCAGCTTGCACCATTTTTACTCAGTTTGCACAATTTTTGTACTCAGTTTCCATCATTTTCATTCCTTGAGTCATTTATTTGACTCAACATGCATCATTTTTGACTCAACTTGCACCATTTATTTTGGTGCAGCTTGTGTCATTCTCATCCCTTATGCCATTTTGTTTACATAGTGGACCTCTTGCATCAGTTTGGGAGATTTTGTCACAAAGACTGCTTTTCTTGCATAATATGGTGCACAGTATTTGGCTCACCTAGATCTGACTCAAGCTGGTTGTTTTATGCAGCTTGTGTGGATTTAAGGGCCCTATGAAAATCTAGCCCACTGTGTCTAGGGCAAGGTGGTATGCTTACCAGAGGGTTCCTTCGCTGCAGTTACACAATTGTACACCTTTCCATTACTGTGAGGAGAGAGAGAGAGAGAGATTGTCTTCAGCTTTTGTCCTGATGGAAAATACCATGCTGCAAAGTTGTTGTAAGCAGTTTTCACTCATTACTGAATTGTTTAATGTTTCTCAGATTACATATGCACAGGAACATCAGCACCTAAATGCTCTCCATGTTGGCACTGTACAAATAGGTTTGATCCTGACTCATGTTGTGAGTCAGAACCTACGGGTCACTTTACGTAGTTTATATCCCCCACCCCAACACAGTTCTTCTTACACATCTTTTTTACTTTGTCCCCCCAATTCATTTCACACATCATTTTAACTTTGCCCTCCAGTTCCTCTCACACATCTTTTTTTACTTTGCAACTTACAGTATACAGACTTTTATTTCAAGTCCCCTTTTTTATCACTTTCTTAATACGCTATCTTCCATTCTACCCTTAAGTAATTATTTTCAATTTTTTTTATAAATTGCTCCACAGTAGATATAAATACTGCTTATGTTGCTCAGTTTTGCTGTTCACCTGAGGAAGAGACCTGTGAGGCCCGAAAGCTTGTGTATATTTCCATCTTTGTACAAGACACTTGGTCCAATGAAAGGTATCAAACCTTCCAGCGTCTCCTGTTTTCCAAGGACCACTACAGCTAGAATCTCTTTGTACAAAATAATGGAAGATATCACAATTCACCGTCCAAAATGGCAACTCTGCAACATGAAGAAAAAGGAAGCTAAACTTGACAGTGATATCTACCTCATAACTGCATGCAAAAAACAGAACATTCAAACTAAAGAACTTCAGATCTACAACCCACTGTGAACTACATATAATTCACGGTATATAGAACAATTATGTCATAGGACATCTGAGAAACTCAGGAATCACCTTATTCATCAAATATACTCTAGAAAATCTCACCTTAAAATAAATTTTCTGAACTTTCTCACACCCTTCAAGGAAACAACAGCAATGTATTACCAGGATTTAGCTTTGATCTCCAAACTCATTACCAAAAAGCTGTCCAGGCAGCCGTATCACAAAAGAGGAGGGAACTCAAGAGAACTACAAGTTAGCCACAACAACACCTTGACTTATCCAGGGGAAGTAAGCCACAGCACCAACATTGTGGAACAAGATAATACACTGCAACAACTACCAGTGATCAACCTATCTAACAAAGAACTTGCACAAGCTGAAACATCTGTATTATCCAGGGGCTTAACTTTCTGCTCCACACAGGAATTTAATAACATTAGATTCTGTGGTGAGATGGAAGAATTTTTAATATGGCTTCATCTAAAAGAGTACTTTCTTGATAAGAGCAACACACAAACAACACATTATGACTGCACAAAGAAAACATCAGACTGGACCCCTTGGAGTGGATGCAACCCCCAAGTTAGATGCCTACATTGACTGCTTCCATGGAAGAATACCCTCCAAGATCCTAAACAAACAGCAGAAACTCCTGTATAAGATTACACTACTAGGAAAGAGGGTAATACAAACACTGAAACTATAACGTAATAAAACAAGCTGACAAAGGTAGAGCTGTGGTTGTGATGAACACAGAGGATTACATTAAAGAGGCACACAAACACCTGTCAGATACAACTTATTATAGAAAACTCACAGAACTATGCAATATACAGAAGAACTCAAACAAATGTTTGTGTCACTACCAAACAACATCCAAGAACAGTTAAATATACTAATTCCAAATAAACTTACTCCAGGGACATTCTATATGCTGCCTAGGATGCACAAACCAAGGAATCCAAGACGACCTATCATCTCTGGCATTGGCACACTCACTGAGAACAGATTAGGACTCATTGAATCAATTTTAAAATCACTAGTAAGAGCTACTAGCAGTTTTATTCAGAACACCACAGATTTCCTCAGGAAACTGAAGCAAATTGGACAACTGCCACCCAACACTATCCTAGCCCCAATGGATGTCACTGGCCTCTACACTAATAACCCACATGAAGATGCATAGCAGCATGTCAGAAATGTTTAAAGGACAACATATCCACAGGAGGCATTCCAAAAACCACCATCAGCACTGTAATAAAATTAATTTTGACATACAACTTCACTTTTAATGACAAGCACTTTTTACAGATCATGGGGACAGCCATGGCACAAAAATAGCACCACAATATATCAATCTTTTCATTGCCTGTCTAGAAGAAGATTTTTTTAAACACCATCCATATAAATCATCAGTCTACCTTTGATATAGAGATGCTAAATTCTTGATTTGGACAGAAGGTGAAGACTCCCTCAAAAAGTTCCATCATGATTTTATCAGCTTTCATCACTCTATAAAACTCAATATTGAATATTCCACCACCAGTACACATTTTCTAGTTACCACAGTCAGTATCACTAAAAATAGACATATACAAACTGCTCTTTACAGAAAACCCACTGACAGACACCGCTACCTGCATAATTCCAGCTTCCATCCAAAGTATACAACAAATCTGTAATCTACAGTCAGGCAATTCGATATCATCGAATCTGCTTTGATGAAAGAACAAAAGACAGACAGCTCTCCTCACTTCAGAATTCCCTAATCCAGCAGGGTCATTCTCCAAGACAAATTGAGAAAGAATTTGAATGGGCCATACAAATACCTTAAGACAATCTGCTGGAATACAAGAAAAAAGATCAAATTTATCACACATCCCTAGTTGTCACTTACAGTCCCATGCTAAAACCCCTTCAGCAAATTATTAAAGAACTACAACCCATGCTGAAAGAAGATGAAATACTAAAGTATATCTTCCCTAAACCACCTGTTATTGCAAATAAGCAGCCCCCCAGCCTCTTGAACATAATAATTCATAACAGACTCACAGCAGATCATAATAACCAAGAAACAAGAGGGACACCATGCAACATGGCAAGATGTAAGACCTGCACCCACATATGCACACCAACCACCATCAAGAGAATCCAGAACAGCATACTAAAAATCAATGGATCCTACACATGTTAGTCCAGCAATGTGGTTTACCTAATTCAGTGCAAGAAGTGCACAAATGGATGCCATATTGGGAAAACTAGGCAACACTGAAAACCAGAATGAATCATAACAGACACACAATAGTAAACCAGGTTAACAGCACACCAGTAGGAAACCATTTTTCACAAACAGATCACTCTGTTTCGGACTTATCTGTCTTGATACTAAAAATCAACTTCAAAAACACACAGGACAGAAGGACATGGGAACTGAAATATATCAAACAATTAAAATCTAACATTTGTGGACCGAATTGGGACATTGGATTTATGACACACTATAATAAACTGTAATTCTCTTGTTATTGTTTTTTTCCTGAGTTCCGGCCTGCTCTACAAATTCTTCAGCTTCAGTCCTACCCACCTTTTGATTAGTTCTCACACCTCACTGTTTATACTAACCTCACACTCAGTTTATCTGGGCCTTTGTTGTTTTTTTTCTTCTAACTTCAGAGCTTCCTTGCATTTCTTAAACATTTCCTACCTATTCTACTCTTTCTGCCTACCTTCAACTCCTTGTATCTCAGATCTTTCTTATCCCTTTCTATCTTCTTTTATCTTTAGCTGACCTGTTCCTATTAATTGCCCTCACCCAGTTCTTCTCACACATCTTTTTTACTTTGCAATTTATATAGACTTTTATCCCAAGTCCACTTTTATTGCTTTCTTACTACATTTCCTGCCATTCCACCCTTTAAGTAATTCTTTTCAATTTTGTTTTATAAATTGCTCCAAAGTAGATATAAATACTGCTTATGTTGCTCAGTTTTGCTATTCAGCTGAAGAAGGGACCCGTGATGCCCCGAAAGCTTGTGTATAATTCCATCTTTGTACAAGACACATGTTGGTTCAATAAAAGGTATCAAATCTTCCAGCAACTCCTATCCTCCTCTCACAAATCCTGGGCCTTATGACCCATTCTATTCCATTTTAACACCAGTGGTTGAGATTATGCCTTGAGCAGAGCCTATTCTAATCTGCAGTGAATTTACCAGAATTTACCAATTTACCAACTTGCTATCTGCTGTAGGTTTAAGAACACTCCTGAACACATTCTATGTGACACTGTAGCATCTATGTCAGTGGGTGTTGCAGAAACTATCACCACTGTAAGTGACTTTCTTTCAGACTTCTCTGGCTGATGGCATCCAGATGTGCCCTGGTCCCCACTCAGGTAAGTCCACTCCTGGACAATGGAAGCCAACTATGTGCACTTCACATCAACATAGCACTCCTTTGTGGATGGTGTGCTGGGCACATTGCAGCAACATGTACTCCACTCTGCTCTCTAACAGTGGTTGGCCATCATATCTCAGGAAGTGGTGGATATGAATATAGTGCAGGGCTTCAAACAGGCATGGGGAAGGCATAATGGAGTATTAAAGATGAGTATGAATAGACAGGCCATTGACAGAGTACAGGCCTATTACACATTCATAAGTAGAAAAAATGGGAAGACTGGATGGGCCTTGTGGTCCTTATCTGCCGTCAACTTCTAAGTTTCTATATTTCTATTCCAATCCCTCAGTGTCTCAAATGTCCATCCCAACATGGTATCTCCTGTACACAATCCAGGCATACTGTATCTCCTGCCTTAGTCCACAGAATGATCTATCTCAGTATCAGTATTTATATTTGATTGATGGTTTAGTAACTACAAACATTTTAAAAAGAAAACACAGAATAATTACAATACCAAGAGAAAATTCATTCATGTAATATCATAAATTACACAATTTACACAAGTCATCGAAAAAGAGGAGCTCATTTTGGATTTTGAAATCATAAATTGCACTTATTCATAAATTTTCTATATGCTATTATGTGCAACTATTCTAGAACTATGCAGTGTTTTTGCTTATTTTTTGAATATCCAGTTTACATAATTAGCCATATCTCTAGCAATAAACTCCATTGGTAGAGTCATCAGTATTCTCAATACTTTATTCACTGTAAGTGTATTTGTCAAGAAATGGGGGGACACAGTCTTGACTCTCAATTCAGCATATTTGGGGCAATGTAATATGATATACTGTAATGTTTCCAACTGTTTTAAGCCACAGTCGCAATTTGTATCTTGTATTTCATTCTTATCTTTAGCGTACAAATATTGTTTAAATCTTGATGGATATAGTTCCAGTTTAAATTTTGTAAAAAGAAATTTTGAGTTTTTATCCATCAGAAAACATAAATAGGGTTCCAATGTATGATTCATTTTATTCTGGGCGTATCAATGATAGACCTTTAAGGACCTTGTTTTTGCCATGTGCTCTTCAAATGAAATTTTATAAAGTTTATTTTTGATTAGAGGAATACATTTAGCTGATATTACTATGCCTCTTTAATGATTAGACCACAAATGGTGAAGGCCTATTTTGTTCAAAGTGATGACTACTTGTGTTAACCATGGGGAGGAGGAACCCTGTTTAATCAATTTGCTTTTTTGCTTAAGCATTCATATGCTAATCTATTTAAATCCAGGTTTGAACATCTAAGCCAATACCTTAGCGTTGTTAAAAGTACCAGATATTTAATTTGGACTCTGCCCAGTTCTGCCCTTGCCACCGTAGCTGAGGTGGACCTTGGTAAACCCCAAATCATTTTGTACAATGAATTGAATGTTTTTTTCTAATTTTATGACATGTTTATCAAGCCAAATTTCAATTGCAAATAAAGCTATCCGGTTCATTTTCAACTCTGCAGCTTGAGTTACTGCAGTAACTGTATTTCCTCCATATTTAATATTAAATCTTAACAACGCATTTTAAGACTGTGTTAATTTGTTGAATCCTTGTTGTCTTGGTTTATTAATTTTATAAAGTATAGGCAGACTGCTGTTTGTTATTGTTTGAACCAAGTTATACATTTCTGTTACAGTGCTTTCCTCCACAATGTTTTCTGTTATGTTTTTTATCTCTACAGTCTTTAATATTGTACTAATATCTACTTCTATATCCCAAAAATAGTGTACTCTTTTCTGATATTTGATTTGAATTTCTGAAGGCAAGTCTGTCTGTGTCCCTGTATTTCTTTTTGATAAATCTATAGATACTTTTAAAGTGTAATGATCACTTTCAGGACATAAAACAACTTCAAACTTTGCAATATTATACATTTGCCAAGAGAATATAAAAAAATAATCAATCACACTTGCTTTCATCCCTCTTAGAAAAGTAAAGTACATGGTATTTTCCCCAAATGTGTCACCATTCAGGGTAATTAGATGATATTTTTCTAGGATATGATCTAAAACTTTCCCATGGGCATTAATTGTTCTATCCCGAGTATAATTCTGGACAATTGAAGTACTCCTCAGCAATTCAACTGTAAGCAGTTCCATTCTGGCATTAAAGTCTCCCATCAACATTAAATTTGCATGGGGATATTTATTAATTAAGTACTGAGTTCAGATGTGAGTCCAAATGTATCCAAAAGGTATTCAAAGATGACTTAGTATTTACTAGGTGTGAATATACATTCATTATTATGAGCAACTCGTTGTCCAATTCAACTATTACAGTTACTATATTAGAAGAGATAAGTTCTGTAATTTTAATTCTAATTTGCTCTGAAATTTTGATGAATGTTAGTAAGCCACCTGATGGTCAGTCTTGTTTAGAGATCTTTTGGGCCCTCATCTCAAAGGAAGCATATCCCCTGAGACACAAATGTTTGAGAACCCATGTTTCCTGCAGACAAACAATTAGATTTGCTGAGAGGAACCGTTCCATTTTTATGTCCATCAATTTTTTTGAAAAGCCAATAATATTCCAAGACATAATATGATTCTCCTGTACACTGGTATTCCAATAAACATCTCACTCAATGTGCTATCCCTATCCTGACATCACTGTTGTTCCTTCTGTGTAAATATGTGAAATTTATTATGAACAGGAACATTGTACTCCTGCCTCTGCCTTGGGATTTGTTCACTAACCTTTCCTTTTTGTGAACCACTCTAGAGGTTTGCTCTGTACACTTTTTAACTTGATCTTAATCATCCAGTGAGCATAAAAATATGCCCATGTCATCAAGTCTTGTGGCTGATCTCAGTATTAAATGGAATAAAATTTGATCTTTTACAGTGAATGTTATCTGTCCCTGGTTTGTGAAACCTTCCTCTCTGCAAGCCCAAAGCACTCCCCTTCTTCCCAATTTAACTCCCATCACTTCTGTCAAAATGTAACAAACTGTTCTCATCAGTGAGCTATCTGTTTCTATTAGGGGCTGCTCAACCCCATGTATTGATACAATATAATGTTTTTCATTGTCAGTGAGTGGTTATATATGACATTTTTGCATAGCTAGAGTCAAATCATGTTCTAGCATAAAAAATGCCATGAATGAATTTTGAGATATCTTTATTTAAAAGTTGCTCTGTATTTATAACAATTTTTAATTCTATTCCATCCTTCCCCATCTTTATGTTTTGCTGCCAGATCCAATTTGCTATCTGTTTATCAGAAATAAGACTTAAGAACTGAGGGTTTCCCTCTATGTCAGTGCTTGCGACATGGACAATAGTACTTCTCCCTTGTGGAATTTCAAATACCACTTCTAAGATTTGAGTGCCTGCGTCTAGCATGGCCTCCCTATCTATTACATTATTAGGGTGTACCACTGTGCAGACTAGCATGGCTTCATTTCCTGTCAGCCATATACCTGGGTTTGTCCTGTGCCTATGCCTGTGATCTGGCTGTACAGTCTTACTGGCATCTTTTCTCTGATATGAAATGTCCTTGGCCATTTCAAATTTTTGATGTAAAACAATCTTAGTATTTGAGTTCATTTCATTATAATTTTTCTCTTTTAAGTTAACTATTTTTTCTTGTTCTCCATCTTTCTTTGCTAACTTTCTTTATTTTTTCCTTTTTTTTAAATTTTTCCATTTAATATTTGGGGAGGTTTTTGGGGTTTGGGGAGTTTAACTTATTCTGAATTATGGGTAATATCCTTCCTTTTATTTCTACCCCTTTTTTCCTTTTTTCTTTGTGTTCTTTCTTCCCGTCACTGTGGACCCCCATTCTGGTAATATAGAGTTTTCTTGTTCATTAGTGTTATTTAGGGGACTTTGAACCATTGAGTCTTCTTCTGACTGAAGTTCCATTTTAACTAACTCCTTAAATAAATTCCATATGAGTGCTTCGTGATAAGTTAAGGTAAATTTTACTGTAGTTACCTCATCCCTTAATATATGTAATTGCTCTAATATAAGAACATTTGCCATATGTGTAACTTTTAGGGCATTAATTAATCTAGGGGTGAAAGGGGTCAGGTAATTGGCCACCAATTCTGAGTAGTTTACTTGCTGCAGAGTGTTTTTTTTTTTTTTTTTGATGGGGTGAGCCTTAATTTGGATTCCTGTGATTCTGGTATGGAGTAAGCCTCTAAAGATGAAACTGACTAATCCAATTTGTTAGTCAATTTGGGGAAGGGTTCCCATTCACATTCTATAGTAGTACAGATTGAAATTTCATCCATCAGTTTTTTAGATCGTTTTCCTGAACAAGGTAGACTTGTCACTGAGTCCATTACTAAGATAGGTGCTGAGTCATGTGTTCCCTGATATGATTCATTTACCTTTCTGGGGGAATACTCATTGGCCCTATCACTTTTTACATTGGGGGTTAAACCATTTTTTTAAATTCTTGCTGTAATTGTGTTGTGGAAGTGCACACAAATCTATCTATTGTAGCTATTTTCCCTTTAAGGATAGGCATATTCTTGTGAACCTGGGTTTCCACTTTATTCTTGTCCTGTTCTAATGTCCTATCTGTGTTATCCAAATTTCCAAGGCATTTTGAGAGCTTGTTTTGAGGTGTATTTTTATTGCCAGCTTTGATTTTTTTAAGGACTTGTTTTTACTTCAGCCCTGGTTCACTGGGTCCCCACTGTTAGATTTTCCTGATTGACCTCTGGTGGCAACTACCATTTTCACAGATATTACCCAATAAGCTGATATGTATTCCCAGTGTTTTAAATCACTACTAAGCTATAAGGCTTACAGAACAATCAGGTATTCTAAAGTACAATAGAACGCAGGGTAACAGTGCAACCAAAGTAGTAAAGTGCTTTGTGCTAGAATGTGCAATAAATGAGCAAGAGATAATAGAAAAAAATATTAGTGTAACTTTAGATTCCATGTCCTCTTCCAAATAATTCTTAAAAAGTTCTATAAATTTCTATAAATCCTTAAAAAGGGAAACCTTAAGAGTCTGCTTTTATAATATATCTTTCTCGTGAAGCCCCCCTGGGCTACACAGTCTCATTGCTGCTATTACTTGGGTTTCCCAACTCCTTGGTGCTTCAAATCTTGAAGGACTTTGCATACAATGCTATGTTAACTATCTCTAGTCCATATAGTCCATGTGAAAGGGGGTCCAATTGAATTGCGCTCCCTTTGGAGTGAACAAGGTCTTTTTATGGGAAACTAGATCTAGCTGGTGAGTCCAGCCTGGTGTTAGTGTCTCTTTACTGTGATAACACTAAGCAAAACAGAAAAAATGCTCAGTAAATTGGAATAACCTTTCTGAAATGTATGCTACCTTTAAAAAGGTGGGACAATAAATACAAACTATTTTAAAACACTTCAAAAGAAAAATAAAAAGGGAGAATTAAAACATATACTGATTTACTGATATGCTGATATGCTGGTATTAAAAATGAACTCTCTTGCAATCTCGTTTTTTACTGTTTTTACTATTTTTAAATGTAAAACTTACTTAATTTATCAGAGTAATGCCCTTGGTCTCTGGCGCTTCCGCTGCTCGTGTACTCCAGCAACCCTGCTGCCATAAAATATAATGTGACTGGAACGACTCTGCTGAGGAGGGCTTAAAATCTGGTGTGAGTTTTGCTACTATTTAACTTCTATTAACACCATGAGCACCATTTACACCATGCCTCATTTGAGAAAATAATGATTTGCTGCCCCAAACTCTCGGCAATATTTTCAGACTACAGGCTACTGACAGCAATAATTAGTTTTTAAATTAAAAAAAGAGTCACAGTTGTAGAATTCACCTCAGAGGTATGGCGTGCAGTCTCCCAAGATGGGGTTTGGTGTGTTTGTAAATGCTGGAGCGTGAGCACTTATGAGCAGACAGATGGTCATATGACAGTCATGTGACTGAGGGCACAATCGTAGCATGAGAAAAAGTGTTTGTAATATATTTATAAAATATAAGGCTTTTAAATAGCTTTTTGATGGTTTTTCTAATTTTTTTTTACTTATTTTCTTTATTTCTATGGCTGGGGGGTTGTGCCTTTGGTTTCCTCCTTCCAGCCAGCCTTCAGGGATTCTGCCCTGCTGGCAGCCAGAGTTCACCACCCCTCTGCAACCCTTCCCAGGCTGCATTACAGTGGGTACTTACCCCACTACTGTAGAGATCTGGAGGGCGGACACAGGAGGGAGCTGACTTGGGTGCATCTGTGTTGGCACCATTGGGGCAGCCATTGAGCTGCCAAGGGATTTTTCTGTATAGATAGCCCCCCTCCTCCAGAGCTGGTGTGCAATTGCATCAATGATGCTGCAACGCATGCTTCTGTGTGTTGCATGTCAGACGCCAAAAGCACCATCCCTCTGTATTGTCCCTGAAGCTGCACAGCCCCCAGCCACTGCCAGGAGCTGGCACTTTGGTTGACGTACCCACCCACCCACTCTCCCCAGAGGAGGAGAGCTATCTCTGGGATGTTCAGTCCTCCTTCTTTTGGCCAACCCCTGGCAGTCTGTGCCCACTCCTGAACATGGGTCACTGGTGTAGCGTGAAGTGTGGCGTCCAGTGCCTCAAACCTCAGCAGCACTGGGCCAGTGTTTTTTGTAATAATTTTAGTTTATATTCCAAATGACTTTAGTTTAAATTCTGCAATCCTGTTATTCACTAGCAATTCACAAAAAAACTGTCAGAAAGAGAGACAACTCTGTTTTGCCTTTCATAGTAGGGAAAAAAATGCTTAAAAAAAGAAAGTGTTTTCAGTTAAAACTGTATGAATGGGTTTTAACTCCCCTTTAGACTTCAATAAAACTCTGATGTGCACTACTCTCTGTGTTGGGGTCTGCCAGTCTTCCTGAACTTCATTCTCCAGTACCCCCATTCTCCTGCTTCAGCCATTCGACCAGCCCCTTACTCACAACAGCTCCAGCCACTATGAGCACCTCCTCACAAGTTTCTTCCTGTGTGTCACGAGAAAAGCAACAAGACAAGAACTAGACAGACCAGATGAGTAAGCAGTAAGATTATCTGATAAGATTGCTCTTCTAGGTATTAGGTAGCATACCTTATTTTGAAATAAAATAAGATCAGCAATCCTGCTACCTGCATCTTCTCCTCAAATGCAGACACCTGGTCTATTTCATCAAGAATCTTTTCATCATTAGCATGGCTGGCAGGTACGAAACTACAAAATTATACTTTTTTTCTTTTAACTCTCCCAGAAAACAATTTCAAAAATGCACTTTTTGATAATTATAAACATGTTATTTCTTGAGAATGTAACTTTTCTAACTTGCAGTGGCTCAAAGATGTTGCTTGCCAGTCAGGTCACCAGCAACAAGAGAAGCCTGTAGTCATGCTCCCCTGTCCATTCAGGTTAGAGAGCATCTGTATGGGGGAGAACATTTTTTATACTTTAAGATTCATCCACAACAGGGTCTGCCATTCTGTCACTATTTCCTCCAGACACTGGACCATCTGCTAAGCCCAGTCAGGGTTCTGAGCATTCCTCACCAGTGCCATTTTGGAAGTTCAACAGCCAGGCTGCCAGCAGTAGCATCTGTCTTCAGTCATGCTCACCTGACCAATCAGGTGAGGGAGTGTCAGAGTTAGGGTGGTACATTTTTAAAACTTCAAGAATTAGTCACAGCATGCTCTGCAGTTCACTCACCATTTCCTGCAGATGTTGGATCATCTGCTAAACCCAGTTGGGGGCTGTGAACAATCACTACCATCCCCATCTTGAAGTATGGGGGGTTGTGAGCCAAATTTACAGTGGCTCCCCTATACAATTCTCCAGAAAGGTCAGAAGCTGCCAGGTTAGACAGCATCTGTGTGTTGGTGGGGAATCATTTTAATCTTTAAAGGGAGAAAGTCACAACAAGGGCCCCACACTCAAGTGTGAGGCTGGTCCAAATGTGCACTTTGTGTGCAAAAAATGTTGATTTACTTACTGTTTACTGTAGTATTGTGGATTGTATCAGGCTAATTTTGCTTACATCTAGGCTGATATTTTCTGTGACTGCAAATCCTAGAATCCTCTGCAGCTGAAATCAAAGTACAGCAGCACTAGGTGATTCAATAGCCTAGCTGCAGTGCATCTTAGCACTAGAACTTAGAACTTTTGTAATGTACACATTTTGGAACAATACTAAAAGGAGTGAAAAAGAGAGACAATTCAAGGAAAGGGGAAAGTTGTGAGAGGACAAGATGTTTCTGGAACTTGGCCAGGTTAGGAAGGAGAGAGATGGGACAAAAGTTACCAGGAGAGGAGGGATTACCCCATTAGGGAGGCAGTTGAAAGTAGCCTGTTTCCAGGTATCAGGGACAGATGAAGAGGGGAAGGAGAGGTTAAGGAGAAGTGTAACAGGGATGACGATAGCTGGAGCAGAGAGGTACAGAAGCTTATGGTCAAGGCCATCTAGGATCTTATCCTTTTGGGGGTTCAGAGCTAGAAGAGCATCCAGAGGTGCTTCCTCCTTCTCCTCCCTAAGGTCCCTTCTCTATGACTTTACTAACCCTTCCTGTAACTGTACCAGACATCTGACCCTTGTTCCCTCCTCCCCATCACTGTTGGTCTACCCCACATGCCCCTTTTCCAGCTGTGAGATAAAGAAAGAAAGAAAGAAAGAAAGAAAGAAAGAAAGAAAGAAAGAAAGAAAGAGAGAAAGAAAGGAAGGAAGGAAGTTTTCTTTGCTTTATTTTGTTTGTCTTTCTGAATAAAAAGAAAGTTAAAGGGAATCACAAACAGACCACAAAAGGTTTACATCTCTTCTTCAGTGGGACCAAGTCTGTGCTGCAAAGCTACCAGGAGCATCCCTTGAGCTGAATCCCCTTAGGGTTCCTATATTCTCCCACTGTCTCCCTGACATACTGAACTCCCAGAAATTAAGCTCAAGTCTACACTAAATGCCCACAGACTCCAAATCCCCAGAGTTTGCACTGCTGACATGGTGCCTATCCCTGGAGGCTAACAGGCAACTGCACAATGGGGAATGTTGGTCTCAAACACTGGATACATCAAGAGCTGCTGCTATGTGGGGACCTTGCACCTGCAGGTCAGCTGACAAGCCACCTATGGCAATAGTGCTCTGAAAGCAACTCATGCATCCTTTTCTCACACTGGAATTCTAAGCCCCTTCCACTGGACTACATCTTAGAGGCTCTACCAATTGGGAAGCTATGTGTGTGGCATTTTAGCAAGTCTCCTGGAGTTCTGTGTTTCTGTGGCCACTGAATTTTCCACATAATTTGCTTCATGCTGCAGAATATATACACTGTGTAACAGGGAGCTCCTGCCACTCTGGAGAACTGACCTTTTCTTAAATCTGTTGCAACAGCTCTTCTATTTCTTAACCTAATCTATTCTTTACAATTTCTAGTCCATAATGTTGGCCACCTATGGGCACCCCCTTCTTTTTCTTGACAATGCCATACTGTTCTCTTTAATTTTCCTTTTCCCTCTCAGGTCCTAGTATGGGGAGATTATTGTGGTGACCTCCGAGCTGATGTAAAATAGGTTGTGTTCTTCATTGTTGGATTTAGTATGCAATGATTCTATGTCATAAAATACATTGATGCATATACCTTATGTGTATGAAACCTGTAAATGTTGAAAATACCATGGCACTAGGGGTTTTTGATAAAGGTAAAAAGTTACTAGGGGACAGTATGATAAAAATTAAGTTAGTTGTGCTATTTAAAATGCATGTAAACTGCTGTAAACTGAGCCAATCTAAAATGTCAGGTTGATTTGCATATATCTCATGATGCTTTGCATTATGGAAATATGTGTGATGTTGTGTTTCTTTGAAACTTAGCTTATTGTCAGTGCCCTTTGGGGTAACCCTTGTTTCAATACTTCCACACTGAGGTTCTTTGTCTTTAGCTTTTTTTTAATTTTTCATTTGAGCCCCCACCACCCAAGCAAACAAGGCCCACATAGCGGAGGCTGAATCTCAACTGATAAGTTACATCAAACATCAGTGAGTCAGCAGGTGCTGACAAGTGCAGAGGATGGACATGAATAGTCTGTTGCAACAAACTGATGTTACTGAAGAAGGGATATGTTATTGCTGAAGGTTATCTCCTGTATTTTGAATAAACATCACACAGAGATTGTGTGTTGAACCTGAAGTGCAGTATCTGGTCCATCTGTTATCCCACAACCCCTCCACATACTGCCACAGAATTAATTGTTCTTGGTGACTTTTCATTCAAATACACAGTTTTTCTATAGGGCCTGACTTCTATCTACCTTTCATTTATCCTGAAGCCCCTCCTCTTTGCTGAGCATGTATTGCCATTGATGCATCACATCATATTTCATCCAATGGCAGGACTACATTCTGCCACAGAAATTAATAAATCATGCCACAGAAATGAGAAAATGCTGCTGCAGAAACCTAGGAGCCCTGCCACAGAAATCAGGACAAAGTGCTGCAGCACACTAGGGGACCTGCAGTTTAGCAATCAACCCACCTTCCCCTGCTGATAAGAGGGATTGTTACTCAACTCTTACAAGTTAAACTAAACTGTGAGCACTTGTGCAAAAACTTTGGATTTGATATCCTATGATTACTATGTATTCTGTTATTTATATAGACCTCCCTTTAAGAACTGCATAATACCATTCTAGTGGCTGAAATCAGGGTAATTAAAAAAAAAAAAACAGCATAATATTAATACACAGTTACAATAAAAAAAAATAGTAACACTAGAACCATGGATGCTTTGCCATATGTTTACACTTGCAGAATCACAAAATCAAAAATTCACATGGAACTGCATTCCACAATTTCAACCACAAAGGCCCAAAATGTTTTTGGAGTTCCGCTGAATTGACCAAGAAATTTCAAAATGCAATTCAGAATCAGAATCACCATTCCTTGGCTATTCCGTCAGTGGAATTCCTCATTCCACACAACACTGTTTATTTTGTGTTTGTCTGAATCCAAGTTTTCATTATCTAAAATCAGTTTCTAGCCCTTACAGTTCAAAGTTATACCTTTCAAAAGATAATTTCTTTAAAGGGGGATAACTTTGAAACAATTAGAGCTAGGAACTATTTCTTAATGAAAGCATAGAGTCACCCATGTTGATGTATCACTATATCATGTTGCAACAACTTTCTTATATTGATATGTAAAAATGTAAAATGACTTAAAAATGTTTACATCTTTTCATTACCAACATGTCATTGCCAGTGGCTCAGTAGCTAGCACACTCTCCTCTGAAGCTGGCAGATCAGAGGGCTGTGGGTTCAGTTCCCACATTTGGCACTTGGGTTAATATCCCAATACTGACAATGTAGTGCAGCATGAGGGGGTGCTATACTTCTGAGGTGCCGTCTTTCAGATGAGACGTTAAACCGAGATCCCATCTGCCTGGATTAGAGATAGCTCAGGTGGATGTTAAAGATCCCATGGCATTTATCGAAAAGAGTAGGGGAATTTTTATTGAAGAATAGGACTACAAACAACTTAAAATACATAAGAAAAACAACTCATATCACTTCAGTTAAATTTGAAATCATAACCTTTTCAAATATAAAAAAAATAGCAATAATCACTTAAAGTTACGAGAGTAAAAGAAGAATCTAAGAAGGTGCAAATATAATTTCTCCAAGTAGAACTCAAATTATTGTAGCTATTAAATATTGTCAATCATATACTAAACTAAAGCATATTATATATACAGAAATTTACATTTCAAGGGGGTTTACCCCATACTTCATAGTTAGACAATAGATGCTTACATTTTTCCTCAGGGTTCAGTAAATTATCTAATTTCCACACTTAATTGAGAGAGATTGTAATATTCTTGAAAATTTCTAAGTATGTTACAATTCTCTGCTGTGTAAACCACACACATCGAGCCTGCCATAGATAGTATCTTATAATGAGAAATAATTTATAGATCATTTCCCTGTGATATTTACCCGACTCTCCCATTGGGTATCCATATATTAACATAGAGTAGGATAAAGCATTAAATAGGGGTTCCCTCCATTCTCGAGTTATGTATTGCCAAACTACCTTTGATGGTTTGCATTTTAGAAACAAATGTTCCTGTGTCTCCAAAATGTGAACACATGATTCTCTTAGGCAATATCTCTCATCTACCTGCTTATGCTTGTTGTTAGTTTGTACGCTAAGCCTGCCATGCAAACTTAACCATACTGTGTCCCATACAAAAGCAGGGAGTCTTTTAGAAGTTAGCATAGACAGGTTAAAGGGAAGTGCAGTCTGTGGGCAAACTGACAAAGATATTTCATCTTTCTTTTCTTGATCTATAATGTGAAAATAGATTTCCTTCCTTGCCTTAGTTTGCAAAAATTCTATGGAGTTGTTCCACTTTATCATGTGTTTCAGATGTACTAGGCCATATTTTGGAACTTCTCTCATTTTATTTAAAAGTCTGGGTTTCCTTTGTGACCAAGCGGATAGGTACGATGAAAGCCATTTTAGCATGATGTCTCTCCAAATCTTGGGACCAGATTTCAGGGCTCCCCCAAAATTAAATGAATAAAATACATTACAAAAAAAGGCAAGGGCAAAGAGAGAGGGGCATTACTACACATCACCTGTATTCAGGACACAAAGGATCCTGGTATCCAATAAGCTTTTAGAGTTTTGAATAGAAACTGATGAGAGATCCTGTCAAATGCCTTCTCCTGATCCACCCCTAGAACATGCCCCAACAAATCTGAGTGTTCAGCTTGGTAAAAAATTTCTCTTAATAAAATTACATTATCATGCTGCAGCCTACTGGGAATGGCACATGTCTGGTATGGACTGATAACTAAATCTGCTAAAGATGTTAGTCTATTAAGAAGTATTTTACTAAGTATTTTTAAATCCATATTTAGGAGACTAAGAGGTCTCCAATTTCTAAGGACTTCACATTCCCCCTTTTTTTATAGCAGGATCAAGGATGTCTGATTCATAGATTTTGTAAGTATGCCTTCCTTAAGCATACAATTATATACTATTTCTAAGGCAGGGGCTATATCATTTAAGAATATTTTATATAATGCTGTACCTAGCCCATCTGTGCCTGGAGCAGACTCAGATTTTAGACCTTGTATAGTTTGTTTGATTTCCTCTACAGTGATATATGTGCTAAGGAAAGCCTTGTCATCTTCTGAAATTTATGGAATACTTTCCATAGGTAAAGCATCTAACTCCATAGGCCACACAGTGGAAAAAGTGTCTTTTAAGTATAAACTCGCTGTAAAATTCTTCAGGGATAGAGGTCACTTGGCCAGTAGCAGTTCTAACTTGTTTTAAGACTCTGTGTTCCACTCTATTAGAACACTCCTTAAAAGGGTCAAAGGAACCTTTAGAATTAGATGTGCCAAACCGTAGCTGGTGTGCAAGTGATTTGGCTCTATTATACTGAAAGCTGAACATTTGTTGTTTTATCTCTTTAATCTGAGGTCCATAATCTTTCTTATGCATTTCAGTTAAAGAGGTTAATGATTGTTGCTTACTCCTCAACATTAAATAATTATTGTATGGGTTAGTGGTTTTTAGTTTAGACTGGTATTGAAAAACTTTTTCCATGATTTTTTTGTATCCTCTCACCAAGCTGTAATATTATCATAAAATTCGATTACTGACAATCTAGCTGACCATTCCCTTCTCCAAGCGTTTTGAATATTTTTTTTACAACGTGGGGTATCCTGCCATTCTAGTGCTACAGAAACAGATCTATGATCAGTAAATTCCCATGCTAACACCTTTAAGCATGTAATCTTTAAAATGGAGGACAAGAAAATTAAATCAATCCTTGTGGAAAGGGGTCCTTGATAGTATGTGTTACCACCCATAGCATGAAGGTTTCTATAAGCATTTTTTAAGTTTGCCTCTGTGATTACCTGTTTTAGGGCTATAGAATCACAAAATAATTTATCAGTATGCATCCCTCTGTCTGACCATTCCAAACCACAATTAAAGTTTCCTGCCCAAATCAGGAGCCTGGAGGTATGTAAAAAGGGTTGGATCTGTTTAAACAAGGAGGCACATAGAGCGTTTTTCTGAGGAGCATAAATGGATAGTAAACAAAATTGTTCAGTGTGATATGTAAGATCTAATAGTAGTACCCTTCCTGAGTCTATATCCACTAGTCCTGCCACTGTAATTCCTGTATTATTAAACAAAATACCTATCCCATCGCAGGCCTCCTGACCCATAGACCAAAAGGAAGGACCCTTTTTCCGGATTTTAGAGGCCTGCTGGATCTCCAAAGTAGTTTTTAGTCTAGTATCTTGGATACAGGTGATGTTGAAGCAGTCCTGTGACAAAGAATTTAACACCATGAGCATCCTAGAATGACTTTTGTTGCTATTACCATTCAGCGTAGAAATTCGTAAAGCACACATGATAGAGAAATATAGGAATAAAGATGTAACAGCCATCATATTCCTCAAAGGTTTTTACTACACCTCCTTCTCCTAGTGCATTGAGCAATGCAGCTTGGTTCCCCCATCCATCCTCAGTGTCTGATGTAATGTCTGAAGATTGAGCAGTAATGGAGGAAGAGTTAGAAACAGTATCCCCCAAATCCTCATCTGATTGGTCTGTAGCCAAGGCAGCATATGTGTTTCCTTTTTTCTAAGAGCCCTTCCTATCTTCTTTTTGTTCAATTAAATCAGACTCCCCTTTATGTTTTACAGTTTTTCCAGACCTATTTCACTTTTTGGCAGTAACTTTCCTAGGACCACAATCTTTTTCTGGTGGGAGGGGGCATTTCTACTTCTGAGGGTTGGCTTGCCTGGGGGGGCTGCACTATGCCTATTGAAGCAGCCTCACTCTGGGGAGTAGATTTGTTGGCTACTATCTGAGGAGGGTCTGAAACTGGAGGATTACTAGAGTTTCCCTCTACCACATTTTCAAAAGGGTGAGGGGGCAGCAGGGGAGCTTTGTACTGCTGAAGCTGCTACTTTCTGTGCCTGGATTTGTTGGGCCATATTTATTAACCCATCTTGCAGGGGGCAATCTTCCCAATTGTGGGAAGCCCAAGGACACTTCCTATACCCATGCCCAGTGTGTTCACACAGGTTGCATTTGAACAAGTTTACACATGTAGAAGACGAGTGCCTAGTCCAAACAATGATTGCACTGAGGGGTGTCACAAGCTGTGCTTAAATGCGTATGGGACTTACATTTAAAGCATGACTTGTGCTGGCCTATGTAAAAATAGAACTCCTCCTTCTTTTTCTAGAAAAAATGAACTAGGCAGGTGTACAGGACTAGTATTAGTGGTAAATAATTTAACCTTAATTTTCCACCCCCATTCCAAATCTGTTCACTGTCAAGGATTGGGGAAGGTTTATCCAGAACTTCACATCTTTGTTTAAGCCAAAAAAGTATGTCCTCTATATGTACTCCCTCATTCCTAAACATTACCTTAATTATTTTAACTGCTAGTTTTGTTAAGGGAATGGCCATATAGGGAATCCATATAGGGGAGTTCTTCAATGTTTGGTATTGTGACCAAAACCTATCCAAGGATGAAATTATTTTAAAACTTAGGTCAAAATTACCATTTCCTAATTGGATCAATGCAAACATCTCTGAGGAGAAAAAATGCATGGATCCCTTCAGCAGATTTTTAGCAACATATGTTCTATCTGGAGGATTCTTCAGGCCACCTTTAAAAATTAAACAAACTGCGTTCCTCTGAGGAGCAGGCTCACCCTTGTTCTGAAATAAATCAGACAGCTTAAACATGGGGTTGAGCCAGTCTCTTTTAGAGGGATCCTGTAAAACCCCTTCTGAAGGGCCCATTCTTACAGTTTGTAAATCATTATTACTTTCATCACCAAAAATATTATCAGTTGCAGCTGCAGCGCCATCTTTGTTGGGGCCCATACCTACAGGTTCACTGTTAGAAAACAGTGTCAGATCCATGTGTCCAGTTGTAGTTGTGGTAGTTACATCTCTTTACGAACATATGAACATACAAAATTTGCCAGCAGATAAAGGCCTAGAGGTCTATCAAGTCTGCTCGAATGTGCAGCTAGCACCCCTTATTCTGCAGCTGCCCCTTCCTTTCACCCTTCCCCTTCATTGACCCTCCCCCTTGTCCTGTCCCATCCCCTTTTGAAGCAGTCCACTATTCCACTGGATACCACTTTTGCAGGTAACGCATTCCACCCAGACACCACCCTCTCTGTAAAAAAGTGTCTCCTAATCTCCCTCCTGAACCTTCCTCCCTCCAGTCTCATATCATGGCCTCTGGTGTCCCTCACTTCCCTTACTTTGAACAGCCCCTCTGTACCTGTCTTGTTTATTCCTTTCATTTACTTAAAGGTTTCAATCATGTCCCCCCGTCCCTCCTCTCCTCCAGCGAGTACATGTTCAACTCCCTCAGCCTCCTCCCATATGATAAGTCCCCAGCCCTTTGATCATCTTTGTCACCCTGCACTGCACCTTTTCAGTAACTTAATGTCCCTCTTCAAATACAGGTGCCAGTACTGCACGCAGTACTCCAGGTGCGGTCTAACTAATGACCTATACAGTGGCAGAATCACCTCCTTCCTCCTCGAGGATATACCTCTTGCAATGCAACCCAGCATTTTGTTGGCCTTTGCAGCTGCCTTCCTACATTGTGCTGAGTTGTTCATTGACCCTGTAATGAGGACCCCAGATCCTTCTCCTCCTCTGTCTGAGCTAGCTGCACTCCCCCCAGTAGGTAGCTCCTCCTTGGGTTCTTCATCCCAAAATGCAGCACCTTGCACTTTTTGACATTAAACCCCAGTTGCCAGGTGTCTGACCAGGTTTCAAGCTTTGCCAGATCATCCTGCAACTCCTGCCATCTCCCTAGGTCGTCCACCACTGCTCCTACCTTGGTATCATCAGCAAACAGACTGATCTTGCTCTTGATGTCCAATGATATGTCTGCAATGAATACCCCAAACAACACTGGTCCCAACACCAAGCCCTGTGGAACACTGCTCATCACTACCCTTGGGTGTGAGAGCTCCCCACCCACCACCACTCTCTGTTGCCTTCCATGAAGCTAGTTCCCTACCCATCTCACCAGCTTTACACCCACCCCTGTGCCTTCTAACTTACTTCCCAGACTTCCATGTGGCAATGAGTCAAATGCCTTACTGAAGTCCAGATACATGACATCCACTGCATGGCCCCGTCTAGTTGCCTAGTTACCCAGTCATAGAACTCCACCAGGTTGGTTTGGCAGTATCTGCCATATATGAAGTCATGCTGTCTGCTGTCCTGTAGTCCTTTGGCCTCTAGGAGGGCCACCAGCCTCTCCTTCAGGATAGTCTCCATTAGCTTACCCACAATGGATGTGAGGCTCACTAGTCTGTAGTTCCCTGGTTTATCCTTGGGGCCACTCTTGTGGAAGAGCACTACATGAGCCATCCTCCAGTCCTGAGGTACATACCCTGAGTGTAGTGAGGCATTAAATAGGTCTGCCAAAAGGTCCCGCAAGGACCTCTGCCAGCTCCTTCAGTACCCTGGGGTGGATGTCATCTGGGCCTGGCGCCTTGTCCACCCTCAGTGCCTTCAAACCCTCCTGAACTCTGCCCTCCATGATTTACCCATCTGTCATCCCCTCCCCCCTGTTTCTGCCATTCCTCCCCCCCTTAGGTGTCGCCCTCCTCTTCTCCTTAGTAAATACCAAGCAGAGGTAATAGTTTAGTGCTTCTGCCTTATCGCGCCCTGCTTCCACCCAACCTCCCTCTTTCCTAATCCTTACTATGTGGTCCTTACAGCTTCTTTTCTCCCTGATGTACCTAAAGAAGTCCTTCTCCCCCTTCTTAATGCCTTGAGCCAGCCTGAGCTCCGTAGATGCCTTGGCTCCCCTTACTGCCCTTGTCACCTCCTTCAATTCTGTCAAGCACTCCTCCCTGTCCTCCCCCCTCCCTGTTTTCTTGTACCCTCCTAAAGGCAGCTCCTTTCCTCCTTACCTTTTCCATGACCTCCTTGCTCAACCAGCTTGGTTTCTTAGCCCTAGCCTTCTTGCTCTGGGCCTTGCAGCAGGTTTTATTTGCCTCCACTATCCCTAGCTTTATTAGCTCCAACCTCTGGTTAGTGTCCATACTAGATTGAATTCTGGCCAGGTACCTTTTTACCACTTCTCCCATCATCCCAAAGTTGGCCCTCCTGAAGTCCAGCACTCTTGTGCCAGATTCCATTCCTTCCTTGCCCATATCCAATGTGAGCCATACTGAGTGGTGGTCACTCCCTGACAGTGGTTCCTCCACTGTATGTTCTCTCACAAAGTCCCCATTTGCCAGCACAAGGTCAAAGGTATTCCCTAACTCGGTTGGTTCACTGACAATTTGCAGCAGGAAGCTGTCCTGGAAGGCATCCAGCAGTACCTGCTCCCTTCTGTTCCTGGTTGTTGGGGTACTCCAGTCCACTCCTGGCATGTTGAAGTCCCCCACAGTCACCACACTACCCTTCTTGCAGGTCCTACTGATCTGTCCCGCTAGTTTCCTGTCTAACTCCTCCATCTGAGATGGCAGCCTGTACACTGCTCCCATTCTGAGAATCCTATGCTTGGAATCCTGGAACTGCATCCAAAGTGACTCCATACTACCCTCGTCCCCTTCCTCCCTTACACACTTCAGTCCTTCCTTCACATATAGTGCCACCCCCTTCCTTTCCCAATCACCCTGTCCCTACGAAATAACCTGTACCCTGGTACAGACAGGTCCCAGTCATTGTATTGGGTGGCCCATGTTTCTGTGATGGCTGCAATGTCCACCTCTTCCTCTACCATGAGCATCTGTAACTCTGCAGTTTTCCTCCCAAGGCTCCTAGCAATAAGGGTAACCACCTTCCACCCCGCCATCCTGCCCTTCTTTTACCAGCATCACCAATAGTACTTGCCATTTGTCCTTTGTCACTGTTATGGGGGGTAAGCTCATATGGTTTCCCAACCTGTGGTCTCTGCATGTCTCTTGCCCAATTGCCACCCCACGCTCCTAGTTTAAATTCCCAACTTCCGCTATGTATCCTTCATCCTCTGTTTCAACACTTTCCTTCCCTCCTCACTCAAGTGTAGTCTGTCCTTGGCATAGAGAATACTGTCCTCCCAGGTCCTTCCCCACCCCCCAACAGCCCATACCCTTTAGCATAACACCAGGTTCTTAGCCATCCGTTAAATTCCTCTATTCTCAGCTTTCTCATTGTGCTTGCCTTTGGCACTGGAAGTATTTCTGAAAAAGTTACTGATCTTCCTGCCCCCTCACATAATTGTCCTAGTTCTTCAAATCTCCTCTGGACTATATCTACTGTCTTGTCAGCCAGGTCTTTCGTCCTAAGATGTATAATTAAATGAGGCTTGTCCCCACCCCTTCTAGCATATTTCAGAACAGATTGTCCTCCCTTTCTGCTGTCATTCCTGGCATGGCCTCCACCCAAATGTGACTATGCCTCTCCCCCTTGCTACCCAACCTGACTCCTCTTAGTATTGAGTAGCCCAGCACTAAGATTCCACCCCTCTCACTCCCTGCTTGCTTCCATTCATCTCCATTTCTCATTTCTGGCTCCTCTTCTTCCTCCTGCACATTATTTCCCCCTTTTGCTCCTGTTGCAATTCTCCCAGCAGAACTTCCCCCCACTCCAGTTTGGTCCAGGCATTTATCAATTATTCCTCAAATTGCATAATTTCCCTCCTCCTCCTTCCCCTCTAGCAGTTCAAAACTATTTTCTGAAGACCCTTCACAAATGCCCGCTCCCTCTCTCTTCATAGTAACCTGTTCTCTCCTTTCCACTCCATGACTTTTGCCACTTCTTCTCCTCCCCTCACAAGTCCCTATCTCCTGCTTCCATTTGTCTTTTGTCTCCTGACCTGGTTTCCCCAGCAATCGTTCTTCCTGGCCTGGGCCCCTTTGTCTCTGCTTCCCTTCTTCTGACCCTCTCCTCACCACTGTTGGCACAAATCACCCTCCCTCATCTCCCCTCCTCCCTCCCTCCAGTATTGGGCTAAACCCACCCCCAGTCTGCCTTGCCTGTCTTAGTTCCTCCTGCAGACCCTCGATCTCCTTTCTAAGTTACTCTATGTGGTTGCACCCTAAACATCCCCCCACCCTCCAGACAATTTTTAGAGAGATTGGTGCACCGCAGTTGTTGCAGCTTACCACTCTACCCATTGCTGTTATTGCCCACCAGCGACCACCCACCCTTCCAGATGAAGGATACCAAACACTACGCCAAGTCTTCCCTTTCCCCCCTCTATCAGTGCAAAACATTATTTTCTTAATTTCCCTTACCCTGTTTGTTGCACACATTTAGATAGATTGAGCAACTGCTTTTTACAGTCCTATCCTTCCTATCCACACCCAAAAAGAAACTTATTGCACAACCTTCTTCAAACTCCTACTCCTCCTTTCCACAATGCAAATAGCAATGCAAAGAAGTAACAATGAAAGCTCCTTGATTTGCAGTTACTTCCCTTCTTTGACAGCATTACACGTTGGGGTCTTGTGGGTATGGAGTCCAAGACCCATTATTCCCTTGGAGCCATCTAGTGCTTTTTAGTGCATGATTAGGAGACCACAATTGCTATGATAAAATGTTTTCTGGGCCAGTAATTACAGCTCCTTTTACTGCACTTGTAGTTGCAGAAGTTTTGTCCTTCTGCTGTATTTTCCTTTATCTGTCCTTGTTCTGTACTGCATGAATCATTCCCAACCAGCGACTTTGTTTAACTTTTTTATCCTTGTTCCATGCGTTTCTCTTTCTGCTTTAGGCAATCAGCTTCCTGCTGATTTCAGCTGCCAGCCATAACAATGTCTGAAGAAATTGCCTGGTTAGATTCTTTAACTGTTTGTTGCCTCCTGCATCATCATTTTTGAGAGTGTGAGTCATTTATATCCTGGATATTCTGACAGAGGCATTCCTCTGTCAGTTCTGCCAGCAGCACTTGCCTCCGGCGCTTGCATTCAGCTTCTTGAGCAATGAGTTCTTGTATTTTCCTCTCTTTTTATTGCAAGTTACGATTATTTGCCACAACTTTTTCTGTCTCCTGGTTCTCCAAAATGATTTCTGTCTGAGAAACTTCCATATCTGTATCAAAGAAATAATTGAGCATATCTCCCTCCTCCAAACTTTCAGGATTCACTTTGTCAACCTCAAGCACATTTGGGACAGAGGCCATTTCTCCTGTCTCAGCATTCAGCAGGCCAACTCCTCCACCTCCACCTCCAGCATCCAGAGGAGTGGCCATCTTGGAATCAGATGGCCAAGGAGACCTCCTACAGCACAGTAGGGGAATTTCCCTGGTGTCCTAGACAAATTTCCCTCATTCACTAAAAAATACCATCAACTTCTTAATCTGGTTCAATCTCAGGTGCTTACCATCTGTACCCCCCCCAGTCGCCTCTAAAAAAGGGACATCTAGTCCATGTGAACTTACCAGATGAACAAATCTCAACAAAGCAAACAAAACAAACATAGAGAAAAAACAGTAAGTTCAAAGCAATAAATGAGTGGTTGACAAAATGGACACTTAGCAAAGGTTTTACATGCTTAATGTATTGGGAGACATTTCAAGGGTGTGCCTTCAGCACAGCGAAACCTCTACATTGATGGCAATGTTGGCACTGCAACCCCGATCGACAGTGATTCCATCAATCAGTATTTTACAGTGCCTGTCGTCTTGCCACCTGAGGGATATTGTACTGTTTTCCCCCTACACCTCTAACCTGGAGATGATTATATTGTTTCTCCAGTGTGAGGGGGGGCCAAAGTCCCTTGCGATGGGGGTGTGGGGATGTGAAGCCTCTTTGAACAGTTGGGATGTGCCCCAGTGCTTTGCCATGATCGTGGCCAGGTGGCACGATTGAAAGGCAACATGGTCACTGTCAGCATTTTGTTGTTGCAGTAGTGTGAATTGACGTGTTTGATGTCAAACTGACTTGGTGGAACCTGTTTGAAGACAACTATAGTCTCTTCAGTTGGGATGGCCTACACGTAAGTAAGAGGAGTAGTGCAATTTTGGGTAAGCAAATAGAAAAACATTTTACAAATTTAAACTAAATCAAGGGGGGGGGCTCGAGAAAAGGGTGCCAATGTAACTAACCTACAAGATACTACCAAAACATTATTTTATGGGTACAACTTTCTGTCAGCAAATGCTAGAAGTTTGAACATTATCAAAAAATCTGAACTTGAGCACAGCCCGGTGGTGCTGAGGGCTGAGACGCTGGATGTCTCACCTTGCACTATGCCAGCAACCTGGGTTCAGGAATGACCTTGGGTCATTTGGGAGCTGGCATGGGGAGAGGGAGGGAAGGATCAGGATTGAGCAGCTGCTAGGCTGTGCTCCCCTCCCAGGGTGGTTGCCTGCCCCCCATAGTTCTGCTCCCACCAGGTGGAGGTCCAGTGGGAAGTGTAGGTGGGAGGGGGCGGTGGCAATAGCCAGGGGTGGGGCAGAAGGGGCCAAGCTGGTACCCGGCATGTGCATGCACCTCCATGCACATACACATACTGTACATGCTGGAGTCCCGGGTTTGGGGAGAAAATGGGGACAAAAAAAAACATCTGAATTTGAAATACTCCTCATAAAAGACAAGATTGATGTTGCAGCAGTCACAGATACATGATAGGACGAAACTAGCTCTTGGTCATGTGAAATCCCCAACTACAGGCTCTTTTTTTATAAGAACAGAAAAAAATAGAAAGAGAGGTGGATTATGTTTCAATACCAAATCTGAACTGGATTGCTCAGAAATTATAATCTCGGATGATGTGCAAGACGAAATTGAAATCCTATGGATACAGTTACGTACTAGATCCGGAAGAAATGTACTACTTGGAAATTGATATAGGCCACTGCAAAGTACTCAGGAGTATAATGAAAATGTATTAAGTGAATTAGCTACGGCATCTGATTTTACAGATGTAATAATTATGGGAGATTTTAACCTTCCAGGGGTTGACTGGAAGCAGCTCACTGGTACTATCACCTTACAGACTAAATTCATGAACAATATGTTACAATCAAGTTTAGATCAGATGGTAATTGTCCCAACTAGAGGTGCAAATACATTCAACCTAGTAATTACTAACTTACCAACAGAACTGACTACCATAACGTTACATGAACAGTTAGTGAATAGTGATCATAATATTTTATTGTCAATTCAAATTCAGCTATGCCTAGCTACTGTATACAAAGGCACAATAAGTAAGAAATAGGGATAATTTGGAGTGCATTAACTGTGAATCAAAAATGAAAGATCTATCAGTTGAACAAAGCTGGGACCTTATTAGCAGTGAGCTGAAATATTCATAAGAAAAATGTGTTCCTGTTAAACAAAAACTTAATATAAAAGAAAAAGTCCCTGCATGGCTTACTACAAAAAATAAATATACATATATATATATATAGTAGAAACATATGGTCTGTAGGCAGGAAAGGACCTCTTGGCCCACCTAGCCTGCCTTAAAGTCCCTACCTGCTGTGCTACCATAGACCCTAATTGATCTCCAGATTTAACCCCCCCCCAGCCCTGTTACTAAGGTTCTCCTGTGTCTATCCTATGCATATTTGAAACCTGTTACCATTTTGGTACCCACCACCTCAGCTGGGAAGCTGTTCCAGGTGTACACTATCCTTTCCGTAAAGACATATTTCCTCACATCCCCTCTAAGTCTCCCCCCTTTCAGCTTCATATCATGCCCCCTCATCCTGGAGCATCTATTTCTGTGCAATATGCCAGCCTCCTGCACCTTATTGATATCCGTCAGGTATTTGAATGTTTCCATAATTTCTTCCCTTTCTCTTCTTTCCTCCTATGAGTACCTATTTAATTCCCTGAGTCTTTTCTAGTAGGGCTTCTGATGTAGGCCATGCACCATTTTGGTTGCCCTTCTTTGTACCATTTCCACACACTCTGTGTCCTTCCTGAGGTGGGACCTCCAGAACAGGACACAGTACTCAGGTGTGGCCTCACCATTACTATATATAGGGGTAACACTACCTTCCTTTTTCTGCTGGTGAAATCCCTTCCTATGCATGCCAGCATCCTGCTAGCCATTCCTACTGCCTTACTTCACTGCTTTGCTACATTCAGGTCATCAGATATGATGACCCCAGATCCCTTTCTTCTTTTGTTGTTATTAATACCTCCCACCCCCCAAATGATACTTTGACCCTGGGTATTGGTATCCCATGTGCATAATTTTACATTTTTTGGTGTTGAAGCCCAGTTGCCAAACCCTTGACTAGTTTTCCAGTTTTTTTAGATCTTTCTTCATTTTCTACACCCACCCACCCCTGTGTGTCCACTCTGATGCAGATTTTTGTGTCAACTGCAAACAGGCATACCTTTCCTTCTAGCTCCTCTGCAATGTCACTAATAAAGACATTGAAGAGAACTGGTCCCAGTACTAACCCCTGTGGCAC
Source organism: Neoceratodus forsteri (assembly GCA_016271365.2). NCBI lineage: Eukaryota > Metazoa > Chordata > Ceratodontiformes > Ceratodontidae > Neoceratodus > Neoceratodus forsteri. The sequence goes on along the minus strand of CM028135.1, from coordinate 844,457,766 downwards.
CCCGCTGGCTACCCTACCATCTTCCAATTGAACTCCATTTACCACCACCCTCTGAGTTCTGTTACTTAGCCAACTTTGTACCCATTTTACTATCTTTGGACCAGGATCCAGTTAAAATGGTGCATCCTCAATCGCACAAGTACAGTACAAGTTACATTAAACTGTTCCCTCAACTCACTGGTGTAGCATTGTTCAATGAGTTTCCTAATCTGTGCAGTGTTTAATTCAATGAATTAGTAAAAGTTTAGTATTGGTTTGCAACTAGCTGTTATGTACTATAAGCTTTATTTTCAGCTGAGTGCTTATGAGTTTCATTTCAGAAGGCAGAATAAACAACTCTTAAGGAATACTGTGATATTTATAAAAAAATGTTCTTAAGGAATGCAGTGATATTTATAAACAATGCTTTTAAGGAATGCTGTGATAGTTATAAACAATGCCATGAAAATGCAGCTACTGCCATTTCACTAAACAGTTACAAGTGAGTTGAATAGGCAGTGAAGGATGGTTGGAAAACAGTTGAAAGCTTCAACAGTTCAAGTTGCCGCTATAGTAACATCACAAAAAAAAATGCTAGACCAGTGAGTTAATGGAACAGTTTAATGTGACTTGTACTGTAATTATAGCAGGATCAAGATAGCACATGTCAAAATAGCTTCCCAACAAAATTCTGCTTACTTTGATAGTGCCATAGTTGAGAGCAAACCATATTGGTGTCTGATAAATGAAAAAAATAAGCGATGTGAATCCCGGCAACATGACTTGAACAATCTATTTCCTTATTGGTTAGGGACACAATTTGGTGTTGCATATCCATTCCAATGACACTCCCCTCCCTTGTCTCAACAGTTCCACCACAAAGAAAACACAGATAATCATTGTTTGGTATGTCAATTTTTTTTATAAGTTTTATATTTAAAATGTGCTCATAGTAGGATTCATGAAAACATCAATAAGTATTAGTTATTAGGCTTGCAGCTGGAAATTGTATGCAATTACACATAAATATTCCATCCTTGGGCATGAATTGTACTCTCTAACAATTCCTGTGATACGCTTTGCTGTGTCCTTACATTTTTTGCATACTTCAGTTACTGCAGACCCAGCTACCAGCTGCTCAATCTCAGTGCTGTTCATATGTTGTTCTGTTTTTAGAAGCTCAGAGAACTTCTAGATAGAGGTGTGATCCAGAAGCAAATGATTTGATACCTTTTAATGGACCAACATAGATGTAACAACAAGAACAAAGTGCTCTAGCTTTCGGACCAACCAGTCCTTCTTCAGAAGCTCATGGCAGTTGTTTAGAAAATACAATACTTATAACAGCTAGATAATGCAGAAAAAAACAGAAAAAAAATTGGTTTAAAATACTCATTTAAAAAAAAAACAGAAGATGATGTCAGAGAAGTTTAACAGTACCATACTGCCTTCAGCCAGGAGGAAACCTGGGTCAGAGGTGCTTGGTGGAACACACATACAAAGAATCCTACTGCATATAAATTTGATTTACATAAGATAACACTGCTGAAGCAGACAACTCCTAAATCAAGCTATGAGTGTCACAGTTTGTATAAGGATGTGATTACTGAAAGGCAACCCCCACCCAGATTAAAGACAAGCTAAGATTGTTATAGGGCTCATGAAGTTTCAATGTCTGCATTATAGACAAGAATTTACCAGTAAAGTTGTCTTAAAAACATCAGTGCACACTGTGTGATGTATAAAACCTAGCTGGACCTGTCAACCAGCTGTACTCTCAAGCTAGATATAAGGCCCAAGAAATTTCAAAAACCTCAGAACTACATAAATGATAATTTAAATATAAATTGACAATATTAGTGTCAAACAAAAAACTCTAATCGAGGAACCTCAAGGAATTAAAACCATGTAGCTTGATATGTACTGATGTCAATATACACTGAGAATGTAACAACTTGATGTACCACAAGTGTCTAAGGAATCTGAAAAAAAGATAAAAATGTAATTTCTCTCCTCCTCTTCATACAAACAATACACCCTAACCCACCCCACATCACCATAATGTGGGTGGGGGAGATCCATAGCTTTAAGGAGATGTTGTCTCTCTCTCCCCCTTTTTCTCTCTCCACCCCTCTCTCTCCCACAGACACACACACACACACACACACACACAGACACAGACACACACACACACACTCTCCTAGTGAACATTTATTCACTTCAGTCACTGCAATTGTTCCCCAAAGGAATTCAGCTTGTCATGAAATCCTGAGTAAAAGGGCTTATGTCTCCTAATACCTACAGAGCAAAAATGTGACACTATTTAACCGTACTACTATCTGCATAGTAACATTTCCAAGGATTCTGGATAGAACTACCATGAAATAAACCTGCCACCCTCCCCAGGATAAGGTAACTAGAAGTAAATATAAAGTATGTGTGTAAGACCAGAGGTCTAACATAGCTACATATCCACAAATTACTACAATATTAGCCTAATTTAAAAAGATCTGTGCAGGATCCCCATGCAAATGAGATCACGCACCCCAATATGTACAGAGTTACAAAAATTATATGTGACAGTATATGATAACACTCCTGTATGTACAGTAGCAGGCTAGGTAATCTGAATATGGTGCAATGGGATCAATCCCACCCCCAGGCAAAGATAAAAAGTAAGGAGGAATTAATATTCATTATGTGTGTGAAGTAAGAATAGTAACACATTATAACTCCATATATCTAAATAGAGACCTACCTCAATGTGACAGCAAGCCCCACATCTGTTATATCACATACCTCGTAACACATACCCACACACATACATACATACACACACCCACATCCCACACATGCTGAAGTCCTATAATAGGTACATAATATCTATTATAATATAATACCTATAATAGATAAAATAGATAGAGGGGTGATGTGCTCTGATAAGGTGATTGAAGTGCCTGTGCCAGGCTTCAACAGCATTCGCTGTCCTGGGAAGAGCATAACACACTGCATCATAGCAATTCCATAGTGAGATTAGAAACATGGAACGCCTATGTCCCCCCCTTGCAAGTGGTCTACCAAGCCACATATCCTTGAAATAATCAATCAAATTGAATAGCATTTCACCATTTATCTGGTAGAACTCAGTGTTCATTAGCTCACTGAAAGTTTGACAAACATCTGTGACTGGCACATGTGCACATATGCAATAGCTACTAGCATCCGGACATTGATGGTGAAATTAGGGTCTGTAGTGTATGTCCCACTTACATCTGGCAATTCCTGGATCTTTCTCCACACTGCCTGTGTCATGTGGAAAAAGCAATCTCTCATTTTTGCATTTGGGAATGACTGACTGAATGCTTTTATTGCTGCCAACTCAAAGTCTGTCAGAATAGTCTCTGGCTGCAATCCCCCACATAAACCCTGCACCACAGTCAGGACTTTCTGATGATCTGCTGCATTTTGCTTATCCATTAAAATGTACACCAGTGGAAGTGACTGCATGAATGGTGTAGACTTGAGAGAAAATAGGACAGCTCTTAAAAGTCCCATCGGCAAACCAGTGTTCACTTTGCTTCAGATCCACCTCCCTGGTAACCCAGTCAAAAACTCTATCAGGTTTGTTTGGCAAGATTGGGAAGGCTGTAATCTGAGGTTCAAGGGGTGGGGAATAGCTCCTCCCACATCCCCTACTTAATCCTCAGCACATCCACAGCTCAGCTTCGAGCATTTCGGAAACACCTCCATCCTCCCCAGCCTCCTCCTCCTCCTCCAGCACTCTTATCTCACCCTCAGCACTGGGCCTTAATTCCTACACCTTCCCAGCATTCCACCGAGGGTTGGAAAAAGAGAAAGCCAAAGTCTAAGTCTACAAACATCAAGCATGTAACATTCAAGCTCATACGTATATACAATCACTGAGCTATGTACCACACATTGAACTATCCCCTGTGAACCAATGCTGCCTTGGATCCTGCAATCCACTGATATTAAGGTATTCCACAATCCTTTCTTTAAATAGAGTTTCCATAACCTTGTCCACCACTGAAGTCAGGCTTACAGATAGGTAGTTTCCTGCCTCCTCCCTAGTCCCACGTTTGTATAGTGGGATGACATTCACCGTCCGTTAGTGCCCCAGAACTTCCCCCGTATCCAGTGATAGATTGAACAGGGCCGTCGGAGGCATAGACAGTTCCTCCTTTAGTTCCTTCAGTATCTTAGGGTGAACCCTGTCCAGCCCCCTAGCCATGTCTACTTTTAGATTTGCTAGTTCCCTGAGGACACTCTCCTCCATAAAAGGGCTACTGACCACCTCCCTTCCCTTAATGCTATTCTCCACTATCTGTGGCCCATCACCTACTCCTTCCTTTGTGAATACTGAACAAAAGTACTTATTCAGTATATCAGCTTTTTTCTGGTCATTATCCGCCCCTTCCTTTTAGTCTTATTATCCCTGCCTTGATTTTCTTCTCTTCTCTTATGTACCTGAAGAAAGTTTTATCCCCTTTTTTGCTGATTTGGCAATGTTTTCCTCCATCTGTGCTTTAGCTCTCCTAACTGTCTTCCCTTTCCCCTTTTCTCCTGAAAACTCTCCCTTCTGTGTTGCTTTGTGCCTTTTGAATGCCAGCTTCTTTTCCTTTACTTTCTCTTCTACTTCCTTGGAGAACCATAGCAGTTTCTTTCTGCTCTTAGTAACCTGCTTGATACAGAGGTTTGTTGCCTTCTCAATGGCATGCTTTATTCTTGCTCACTTTTCTTCTACCCCACCATTATTCCCTATTTCTGCTAGGGCTTCCCTAAGGCACTCTCCCATTTTCTTGAAATCGGCCCTCCTGAAGTCCAGAACCCTTGTTTTAGTGTGGCTCACTTCTGGTCCTGTACGTATGCTGAACCACACTGTACGATGATCACTGGTCCCCAGGTGACTTTCCACTGTGATGTCAGCAACACTGTCCCTGTTTGACAGTACCAGATCCAGTAATGCCCCATTATGAGTTGGTTCTTTAACTAGTTGTCTAAAGAATGCCCCCTGTAGGAAGTCTAGGATTTCCCTACTTCTAACTGATGCTGCAGCAGGTAGGTTCAAATCCACATTTGGAAGATTGAAGTCCCCCACTAGCAGTACCTCACTCTTGTTAGTCATCCCTTGTATTTCGTCTATCATATTCTTATTCCTTCCTCTCCCTGTGCTAGAGATCTACAGATCACCTCTATCCTAATAGTGTCCCTGTCTCCAGGATGATCCACAGTACCTCTGCTTTACTCTGCCCCCCCTTTTATTTCTGTGGCCTTTATGTTCTCTCTCATATAAAGAGCTCCCCCTCCCTTTTTCCTATACTCTCCCTCCTAAATAGCGCATACCCTGGTATGGCTAGCTCCTAGTCCTGGTTTTCATTGCACCAGGTCTCTATAATTGCTACTATGTCCAGGTCTCCTGCTGCCATGGTGGCCTCTAGGGCTGCCATCTTGTTGCCCAGGCTTTGAGCATTTGCACACATGGCTCTCCATTTTATACTGCTATCTCCCCTCTTCTTGCCCTTTTGCCCATCCCTCTTTTCCTCCTCTATTATCTTTCCTCTTTCTTCTTCCCTTTTCCTACTGGTTTCCTATTTGTGTTTGCACCCTGTGGGACTTCCCACCTTCAGAATTTCCACTGCTGACCCTGTTAGCATGTGGGGGGGGGCAGACTATGTCTTCCTGCCTTATTTTGCCTCCCCCTCAGCTAGTTTAAATGCTTAGTAATGTAGCATTTAAACTATTCATTAAGAATCTCAGTTCCCCTCCGGGTGGGATGTAGGCTGTCACCCCGTACAGACCTCTATCCCTCCAGGTGGAGCCCAGGTCACAACTGAATCTGAATCCCTCTTCTCTGCACCATTTCTTAAATCATAAGTTGATGTTCCTGCTGCAGAGCCTCCTGTCATCCCCCTAGTCATGGACAGGTAGCACTTCCAAGAAAGTAACAGATTGTGCTATTTAGCTAAGACATCTCCCCAGTTTCCTGAACTTTTCCTGAACTGCATCTGGCCTTTCCCCAGCCAGGTCATTTTTCCCCAAGTGGAGAATGACATCTACAGTTTAGCCCACCAGGATGAAGCACAGTGTCATGGGTTTCCTGCATGACAAGAAGGATTAACTCCTATTGAAATGGCATTGTTTTCTGCAGTAACTCTACTGCAGAATTCTGCAGAGTTGGGCTTCATCCTGGTGGGCATCACTGTAGCTCTCCCTCCCTCCCTCCCTGCCTTCCCAGTGATCCTTGGGATGCTCCTTCCTTCCCTATGAGTCATGGCACTGGAAGGCATCTTACCACCCTCTCCTCATCCCTACCCATCCCCAATTGTATCTCCCTAACTTTGAATCCTCCACCAGGATTTGCTTCCTCCTCCTTTGGGGTTTTCTGTCTCCCACCTTAGGGTGTCCACCATGGAGGATCTCCACATCCATCCCAGTCACTACCTTGAGTGCCTCTGTGGGGTACTCCTACCCTGCCAGTGCAGTGCAAGAGTTCAGTAGTGTTATGGGATTTCGGATGTGCCTACATTCCAGCACCCTAACCCTCCTCAAGCCCACCATGGTTCAACCACTCTATACCCAGCACTGTCTGAGGAAGTGGAGTTGGACTTGGTTGTCCGTGAGTGGGGAGGAGGTCCTCCTATCCCAAGCCATCTCAGCCTTGAGTCTGACAACCTCCTCCCTCAGCCCAGAAAGGTGCCTGCAGATAGGGCAGGACCGCAGTCTCCAGAAAGTCTTCATGAAGACTGCCTCCCCACAGCCACTGCACTGCAGCACTCCCATCATAGTTACTCCTTATATCTAGGCCTTACCCTCAACCACCTAACAATCTACCTGATCCAATAGTTAACCTACCCCCTTAAAAAAACCCTACAGGCTAGCAACTCCCAGAAGCACTATTTGTACCCACCCCCTATAGCGCTGCACACCCCTTAAAAGTTACCTGATCCAATAGTTGACCTACAGGCTAACTCTCCCTGAAGCACTATTTGCACAAAAAACCCTTTAGAGCTACAGTACCTACTATTATTATTCCTTCTTCTTCCATTCTCTCTCCCTACCTTCTTCCTCAGAGTCAGGCATTTATGTGCCTTGGTAGTCTCCTTCTTCCTTTGTCAAAGGCAGATCTCCAGCAGTTGGGGTGGAGGGAGAGCTGCTCTTTTCCTTCAGAGATGGTGAGTCGTATGTGTCTTGGTGATCCCCCTTCCTGCTCCCAAACAGGAAGTTCCTGTTTTCAATCGAATCCAGTGCCTATAAAAGTGGAACTGGCTAAGGGTGGAAGGGTGGAGGGGCAGGTGGGAGGGCAATAGATAACTAGAGGGAAGTATAAATGTAGACACCTGGTTTACTTTTGCCTAAGTCACATCCTCCAGTTTACAGCTCTCCTCCTCACCCGGTTAACTGCAAAGATGACAACAGTTCCCTTCCCCCAACTCAGACCAGCACACTAACTTTTGTGTTTTTTACCCTAATTGAAGGTCCCAATTTACCTTGCAGGCCCTACACTTCTAATAAAGTTTCTATCTGCTTCCCCAATAGTTAGAGGTGCCCTAGCAGAAAGGTTCCAACTTGCCTTAGTCATCTGCTTCCTTGTCCTTGTTCTAATAATGAGGAAAGACCAAGCATATGCTGCCTTTAAGAAGAACCCATCTGACCAAACTAGATTAAAATATAGGAGAGAACAGAGGCTAACCAAACAAAGGATTAGGGAGGAAAGATATAAGATTGAGCTGAAAATTTAAACCACAAAGAATAACAATAAATCCTTCTCCTATGTCAATAAGAACAGAAATGGGGATAGGTCTGTAGGGATGATTATACTAAACAATGATACTGTTACAGAACCTTCCAGGACAGCTGATTCTCTTAATAACTATTTTTGTACGGTCTTCAATGATAAGAATACACTCAGTGTATTGGGGGACGTAAACATAATCGATTCATGGTCTTTTACAAAGGAGGAAGTCTTAACAGCCCTACAAATATAAAGTCAAATTCATTCCTGGGACCTGATGGAATTCACACAGCATTTGTAAAAACTGTTGCATCATTCCTGTGTTTACCCTTTGCAATTTTATTTAATAAATCATATTTACATGGTTCAGTACCGAATGACTGGAAGGAAGCTTACATGATGCTGATCCATAAAAAGGGCAAAGCTCTATGATGAGTAATTACAGGCCAATAAACCTTACATCAGTGCCATGTAAGGTTATGGAGTGGTTTATTAAATCAGCCTTAGACAAAGAGCTATTGATCAAGGGCACTTTCGATATAACACAACATGGGTTTACCCCTGGGAAATAGTGTACAACTAAGCTCATAACATTTTAAAATAAGATCAGTGAGAGTCTGGATAGAAGGGTTCCAGAAGATATTATCTTCCTGGATTTTGGCAAAGCATTCAATACTGTGCCCCATTATGAATTAATCACCAAGCTGAAAACCTAGTGCTAAATTCATTCTTTGTACAATGGGTCAAAGAGTGAATTTTGAACAGAACCCGGCTGGTAAGAGTACAAGGGCATTTGTTGAATGAGGGCTGAGTTACTAGTGGTGTGCCCCAGGGATCGGTTCTGAGCCCAGCCTTGTTTAGCCTGTTTATAGGTGACATGCACAAGGATGCTGTAAATAATTTACTTAAATTTGCTGACAATACTAAAATAAGTGGGAAAGGTGATACAGAAGAGAAATATGTACGGCTACTTAAGGACCTGAGTTGTACTGAAGCATGGGCAAAATCCAGTAAAATGACCTTTAACACAGAGAAATACACTATCCTTCATTTAGGGAAAAACAACCCTATTAAATCTTATTCCTTCATTTCATTTAATTACATTTCATTTCATGTGTATGTTATATTGGAAGGCCTGTAGGAAAAGAATGCTAATTTTCACAGGTGTCCAGTTTTCAATAATACAATACAAGATACATATACTGTACATACATACAACAATAGACAAAATACAAACAATGAGAAAAAATGTAAAAGCAGATCAAACATAACACTTACAGGCAGAACTATTCCCAGTCTTCCATTCCCAGTCAGGGTGGATAAACTAGGACTGTATAATTCGGTACTAGGTATGCCTTCTAGCTAAAAGGTCTATGCTAGGGCTTGCATCTCCTGGTGTTCAAAGCCTTCTCCCCCGCCCGACAATACCCGGACCACTAGGAGGTCCAACATCCAGGACCGGCGCTCCTTCTTATATTATGATCCCGTCTGGCTGAACCCTCTCAGTGAGGACATGTTACCCAATACTAAACTTGGCTCATTCAAAGTTAAGCTTTGTGACTATCTTGCAACCCTTAGCTGTTGTGACTGCTGCCTTTAATCTGCTCAAGTCCCTATCAACGCCTCCACTTTCCCCCTCCTACATCTCCCTGCCTTCATATTTCTCTCAATGCCTTTCTCAGTTTCCCCAGACCTGTCTTCCATCTCCCCCCACCCAGATCTACATGCCCCATCCCCAACCTCCCTCACTTCCCCCTCTATCTACTCTCCTCATCTGCTAAATTTTGATAAGGCCTACTTGACTGCTCCTGTACTCCACACATCCCCTCTCTTAGTCCTGCCTTCATTATCCCTCTCCTCCCTTCAACCCCTGCTACCAGTCCCTTTCCATCCATGGTCCTCTCTCCTTCTCCTGCCTTGCATTATTAGTGCACTTATGTTACAGGTGATTTTGTTGCTGCATATACTGTACCATAATAGCTGTACTTTTATAATCCTACATGTTAAATAGCTGTATCTGAATTTCCTCTTTTTCTTTGTTAATACTGTTTTGACCTTTATAATTTAAAAATGTTCACCGGTGGAATTGAAGCAAAAGTTAGTTAATTTCTAAACTTTTGTAGAATTTCCACCCTCTCCTACATGGCTGTCCAAGTGCCCGATATGTAAAAATTAAATTGAATTCCCAGTCCCTGGTGGCTAGTGGTCCCTCCCCTAACCCGATTATCCACCTGGCCAGTCCAGGGCAACATGCCCTTAGCCCTTTCAGTAACCCCATCCTGATCACCCACCAACCACTGTACACACTAGTTACTGTTAAAAAAAAAAATCTCAAAGGTAGTCTAGTGATCCTCCCTTCCTCCCTTTCCCCAATCCCTGACACTAGACCACCAGGGATACTGATTTTAATTTAGGGATTGGGAAAGGGAGGGATGGTCACTTGAGTATGAGGGATGCAAAGAAGTGCAAAGTAATGCACCTGGGAAACAAAAGCCTAGGGGAAGAGTACACAATAGGGGGTGTGATACTGACAATAACAAAAATGGAAAGGAACCTGGGGGTAGTTATATCAGATGATCTAAAGGTGGGCAAGCAATGTGAGAAGGCAGTAAGGAGGGCTGGGGGATACTGGGATGCATAGGGAGAGGCATCACCAGTAGAAAACAGGAGATTGTTATCCCTCTGTACAGATAGTTGGTGAGACCCCATCTGGAGTACTGCATGCAGTTTTGGAGACCCCATCTCTGCAAAGACATAGACAGGGTGGAAGCTGTCCAGAGGAGGGCAACCAAAATGGTGCAGGGTCTGCACCAGAAGACATATGAAGAGAGACTAAAGGGGCTTAATATGTATACCCTTGAGGAAAGTAGGGAGGGGGGCATGATAGAAACTTTCAAGTACCTCTAGGGAATTAACAAAGTCCAAGAGGGTAGCATCTTTCAGAAAAAGAGATGTGCAAGAACAAGGGGACACAATTTGAAGATAATGGGGGGATGGCTCAGAGGTAATGTGAGGAAGTATTTTTTCACAGAGAGGGTTGTGGATACATGGAACAGCCTTCCTGAGGAGGTCATGGAATCAGAAACAGTGGGGGAATTCAAGAATGCATGGGACAGACATGAGGCAATTCTAGAGGGGGTAGAAGGAAGTAGGCTTTTGGTTAACTAAGATCTGCAGCTTATTCATTAGGTAGTGAAATGGGCAGACTAGGTGGGCCAAGCAGTACTTATCTGCCATCAAATTCTATGTTTCTATGTTAGGGAAAAAATGTTTTAATAGTATACTGTATCAGGATCTGGATGGGGATTACTGAGAGGACTAAGGTCATGTTGCCCTGAACTGGCCAGGTGGGTAATTGGGTGTGGAAGAGACTACTAGCCACCAGGAATTACTTGGGCAACTGGGCTCTTTTCTTAACTGTGGCAGGTGATCAGGTGGCGGGAGAGACTGCTAGCCACCAGGGATTTTAAATTTTACATTTGGGAAAGGCTTGGAGGAGGGGCAGCTCTGGACACCAGAGATAGAACTTTTTCCCATTTTTCCTCCTCTAAATGAGCTGAAATGGGTGAAATTGTGCCCAAAAACCTTAGGAAGTTTTCCGTTAAATGGAAATTCAGAAACATCTGTGAAAGTTGCTAAATTTCGCGGAAGTTCCACTGCCATGGAAAAAAATACTTTTGCCCAGCTCTACAACTGTATCCCTGTTTTGTCATGATGTAGAACCTTTGTAAATGAGCTTCCAGCTCAAAAGGTTATAATCCAAGATTTCAATAAACAAATAAATAAAATAGATAACATTTTAGAGTTTTCTTAAATACAGACAACCAAGTACAACCTACTACAGAGTTCTGTAGATTATTATACATTTTTGCAGCAACAAAATTAATTGAATTTTGAGAGAAGGAAGTATGGAAGAAAGGAACCTTAAAGGGGTTTCTACCTTGGGTTCTTGCGTGGACAACAGCATTATTTTAGGAAATAGTCTGATAATACTATCCGGCAACAGACTCAACTGAATTTTATGTAAAAAAATTAATGAGCCACAATGAAAAGATTCAATCAAAAGTAAACATCCAAAAGATTTGTAAAGGAGATAATGATGCATCTGTCTAGGAAGACCAGTTGCAAAATGGATAATACTATTATAAGTTGTCCTAGGTTAAGTAAGAATTCTTTCTGCAGAATATGAATAAATATTGACACCATAGCCAATTAATGAAAGCAGAAAGCTACATGAAAGAATCATCCTAGTTTCTGGGGTAAGACTATTATTATGATACAATGAACCAAGTCTCTTATGAAGGCTGTTTATTAAATCAGTGATATGAAATTCAAAAGTAAGATGTAGAGCCAAAATTAGGCCAAGATATTAAAAATATGAAATTTGTTCAATATTGTTTCCATAATTATCACAAAGTGAAAAATTATCAATAGAAGCTTTCCTTGAACTATTAAAGATAAGAACTTCTGTTTTTGATGAATTTAGAAACAAATTATGCGAGTCAAACAAAGAATGGAGCACACTAAAATCCTGTTGTAATATTTCTTGAAGTTATTGATATTTTTAATTGTACAAAAGAGAATGTCATTGTCTGCATACACAATTAGTTCAGTTCGTATAAAAAAATCAGATAAAGAATTAACAAAAAGAGAAAAAAAGGGGGTCCTAATATGGACCCCGTGGCACTCCACATTTCAAGATAGAATCCATTGATGAAAGACCAGGTATAATTGTTCTTTGTGTCCAATTATAAAGATATTGTTCTATCTAGGAGATAATGTCCATTGAGAAATGTACCTTATTTAATAACTTTAAGAGCACAGCATTGTCAACCAAGTCAAATTCCTTGGTGAGATCCACAAAAGCCGAAGTAACATATTTTCCCTCATCAAATGCTTTGACGACTTGGCTGGTGAACATCAAAAAGGCAGTTTCAGTATTATGGTTGGCTCTAAAAACATGCTGTGTTTCTGACCAAAGATCATACTTCACAAAATATTCAATAATTTGGTCTGATGCAATTTTCTCCAATATCTTTGAAAGCAGGGCCAGCAAAGAAATAGGATGAAAATTATTCAGATTAGACTTTGGACCGATTTTATGTATTGATTTAAGTAAGGTGCATTTCCATATGGATGGATAAACACCATGACAAAGTGAATTATTAAATAATTTAGAGAGGAGAAAGCAAACAGATGACCAACTTTTTTAAGAATCCTAAAGTCAGTATTATCCAAACCAAGACTTGGTCTAGGGTTCATTTTATTGATGTATTGTAAACCATTCTTTTGTGATAGAATACGAAAATAAAACATTGGCATTTTATCAACTACATTTCTATGTGAAAAATTAAGATGCTGAGTGAAAATGTTATCAGCCAAAGATCCATTACTGGATTACACATGTTGCCTAAACTTTTCAAAATTTTATAAATGAGAATTAAAAGCATTGGCTTCACTAATTGGGTCATTTACTAAGGTGCAGTCTATATCTAGTGAACAAAAATCGGAGACTTTACTTTTGCCCATCATTGTATTAAGAGTTTTCCATGTTGATTTAGCATTCTCTTTGTCAATGATTAGTTTTTGTATGAAATATTCATTTTAGCAGTTCTAACAGCTGATTGATTTATTCCACAATGTCTTCTACTGTATTCTAAAAGATGTTTGGTACTTTTAAGTTTTTGTATTTGGTCCAAGCCTTATTTCAAGATCTCAATAACTTAAGTAACTTAGGGGTAATCCAAATATTGTTACCTCTTCTAACCCTAGCTTTTTTCAAGGGAAGTAACATCACAGATAAATCAAAAATGCTGCTATAAAATATATATGCCTCATCAATGTTGATAATACTATCAAGAAAGGAACACTCTAATAATGACATTTTCTTCTGAAATTTTAATTCATCTGTGTCTTTTAATGTATGATAATAAATAATTGTGGCATTCCTTTTGAAAATTTAGCTGACCAACAGCAAAAAAAATGCACAATGATCACTGATTTCATTTGGAAGAACTCCAGAGGAAATAATATGAGATTTATTAGTGATCACCCAATCCACGGTGGGTTCATAACCAGTTTTATACAGTAGTTAGTTAAATGGTGCAACACTCAAACATGTACAAAATGAGCATGACCTACTGTAGGTATTATTTTGAATAACAACCTTGACTCATCCAGTCATCGTCAAAAAGCTACCCAGACAGCCAATAGACTGAGAGGCTATATAAACAAGCATTTGTCAATGCCAAATGTTGTCATGCTGGCATTGGCATTGGCAGTGGCGGAGCTAGAGACACATAATAGGAAGGGCAGTGAAGTATTCAAGTGATGCTAACCCCAACCACACCCTGTAGAGAGTGACAGGCATTGGGGTGTGCCTTTGGGCCATCAGCTATAATGCTCATGGCATTTTACCTCACTCTACCCTGTAGACACTGACAAGTGTTGTGGTGTGCTTTGGGGTCTTTGGCATCATACTTACCGCATTCCATAAGGAAATATGCTGACATGGGTGCAGTATAGGAGCATGGGGTGAAGTTTGTGGCCGAACAGTGCAAGACACACCACGATGCCTGTCAGTGGCTGCAGGGTGGGTGTGGGGTGTGGAATGGCATGAGCATTACATCTGATGATCCCAAGTCACAGCACTGATGCCTGTCAGTCCATACAGGGTGGGGTGCTACAGTTGGAAACCCTAACACCGAAGGCGTGTAGTGGTAGTTTCACTCCACATTTTCAACATGGGCTGCTTGTCAGGCCACCTCATGAAAAGCAGCACAATCACTTTGTTAGCTGAAACGTGGTTTTGCACAGCAGCTGTGCCATTTAGTGACTAAGGTATGAAAACACAGTTTGGGGCAGGATGTGGAGAATGACAACTGTATTGTTCATGAGGAGGCGTAAAAAGTGGCAACGCTGAAAATCTGGAGTGGCAATATGAAATATTGGTGAAGCAATGAACATACATACAAACTGCACAACAGACGTCCGCAACCAAATTATTTGTGGGAGTTTTTTAGGCACATTTTCAACATAGGTATTTTGGGACCTCCCCTCATGAACAGTAGTGCTGTGATTTTGTTAATGTGTCCCAAAAGGTGATTTCCCACAGCGAGCATGCCACTGTGCACCACACTTGCGGAAATGCATTTTGGGCAGGCTGCGAAAAATGGCAACTGTACTGTTGATAGGGAGGTGTGCACAAATGCCAGTGGTGAAAATCTGGCATGAAAATATTGCAGATTTGCAAAATTACAAGGCTGCGTGGAAACTGCACAATGCACGCTTGCAGCACAGTCATTTTGTGGATCTTTGGCACCAAATTTTCAACATAGGCATTTTAGGACCTCTACTCATGGACAGTGTTATCGTCATTTTCTCAAACTGTCCCAAAAACTGATTTCGCACAGTGACCGTGCAATTCGGCGCTGGACGTGAGAAAACTCATTTCAGACAGGATATGTAAAATGACAGCTATACTGTTCATAAGGAGGTGTGGGAAAATACCAATTTTGAACATCCAGAGTGAAAATATTACAATGCACGAAGTCACAAGAGTTCGTGCAAACTGTGCAATGCACCTCGTCACACAGTCATGTTATGGAGTATCATCACCAAATTTTCAGCATAGGCATTTTAGGATGTCTGCTCATGAACAGTGTAACTGTCATTTTCGTAATTTGTCTCGAACACAGATTTCCCACATCGACTGCACTATTCTACATCGGAACAGTGAAAATACATTTCAGGCAGGATGTGAAAAATGACAGCTGTACATTTCACATGAAGGTGTGGAAAAGTGCCAATGCTGAACATGTGGCATGAAATATTGCAAATTTGCTAAGTTACATGCGTGCATAGCAACTGCACAATGCGTGCTCTTAAAACAGTCATTTTTTTGATTTTTCCCACCAAATTTGCAGTATAGGCTTTTTGAGAGCCCCCCTCATGAACATTGGCACTGTCATTTCATTCCTCACTCCCAAATGATGATTCCATGCAGTGACTGTGAAATCACCTTTCGGGACTGAATAACTCCCTGACAGTGCAAGAATTCATGAGGAGTGGTCCCAAAAAACCCATGTTGAAAATGTGGTGCCAAAATTCCAAAAAATGCCTGAGATATGCATCAATGTTGAAAATCCCCTATTTATTCCATTATACAGCTTACCGGCATTTCCTCAGTTCGCGGTCGGCTTTGAAAAGTGCAGACGTGTTCCCGGTCCACCGAAGATCGTCGCACCAGACTCTGGAGGTAAGTAGGGGGTGAGGGGGGTGTGGGGAGGCAGGGTGCTCAGTGGTTGGGTGCGGGTTGTGGGAGGGGGGCAGGGAGATGACGAGGGACCATTTTTTGATCACAGGATAAAAAAACATTGTGGGACAGTTTTTTTTTTTTGCAGGGTATTTGGCACACTGGGGCGGGCTCCCCGTGTACCACCTAACTGTTTGGAGGGATTGCTGCAGTCAACAGGGGATTGGGCACCCTTGTCAGCACACAACAAAAGGGGGGTAATTTATGCTGACAGGAATTGGGCACCCCCGTAGGCACACAAGGAAAGTGGGGAGGACAAGAGCCGCGGGGGATTGGGCACCCCTCTCGGTATATAACAAATGGGGGGAGTGCTTTATGCTGACGGGGAGTGGACTCCCCCGTCCGCACATACATTGGGGCCACGGTAAGCCGGCAGGGGGATTGGGCACCCCCAAAGTCAGCAGTTGGGTGGCTGCCATGCTTACAATGTGGCCAAATATGTCAGGAGGTCCGCTGTGTCTGATGAGTGGACCTTTCCTTAGATGTGTTTGCTACATTATGTATGCATGGTGTGATGCCTGCATGCAGGCTGATTGGGGAATGAGGGACGCACCTACTGATGAGTGGCCTACATTCGCCCAACAGTGACCGCACCTCCAAATCTGCACTACCACAAGATGTTGGCTGAGCAAGCACACCAACATAAAAAGGTGTTTGTCTCATGGAATGAAAGTTGTCTGATTACCTTATATAAGACCTACTGTATGTGAGGCCACACCTCGATTATGGATCCCCTTTTTGGTCTCCATACCTAAACAAAGATATAACACTGGTGGGGAGAGTACAGACAAGAATGATCAAGTTAATGCCCAGACTCAAGAATGTTCCATATGTTAATAGAAACATAGAAACACAGACTATGACAGCAGGTAAGGACTGCTTGGCCCAACGAGTCTGCCCATTTCCCTACCTAATTGATAAGCTTCAGATCCTAGTTAACCAACAGCCTATCACAAAAATTGTCTTATGTCTGTCCAATGCATTCTTGAATTCTCACAGTTTTAGACCCCACAACCTCCCCAGGAAGGCTGTTCCATGTGTCCACCACACTCTCTGTGAAAAAACACTTCCTCACATTGCTCCGAACCTACCACCCTCTGTCTTCAAATTGTGTCCCCTTGTTCTTGCACATCTCTTTTTCTGAAAGATGCTATCCTCTTGGACTTTGTTGATTCCACTGAGGTACTTAAAAGTTTCTATCATGTCCCCCCCTTTCCTCAAGGGTATACATACAGTATTAAGCTCCTTTAGTCTCTCCTCATATGGCTTCTCTTGCAGACCCTGCACCATTTTAGTTGCCCTCCTCTGGACTGCCTCCATCCTGTCTATGTCCTTATGGAGATGGGGTCTCCAGAACTGGATGCAGTACTCAGATGGGGTCTCACCAATTGTCTGTACAGAGGGATAACAACTTCTTGTTTTCTGCTGGTGATGCCTCTCCCTATACATCCCAGTATCCCCCCAGCCCTCCCTACTGCCTTCTCACATTGCTTGCTAACCTTAAGGTCATCTGATATGATTACCCCCAGGTCCCTTTCCATTTTTGTTGTTGTTACTACCCACCCATTGTGTAATCTTCCCCTGGATTTTTGTTTCCCAGGTGCATTGTTTTGCACTTCTTTGAATTGAATCCAAGCTGCCATACTTCTGACCATTCCCCCAACCTTGCCAAGTCCCTTCTCATCTGTTCCACACCTCCTTGTGTATCAACCCTGTTGCAGATCTTTGTGTCATCTGAAAAGAGGCATACTTTTCCTTCCAGTCCATCTGCAATGTCACTTGTAAAGTCATTAAAAAGGACTGAACCCAGTACTGAACCCTTCAGTACCCCACTAGTGACCCCTCTTTCTTCAGAGTGAACTCTATTTTACAATTACCTTCTATGTCCTATTGTCCAGCCAATGTTTTACCCAGGCTACCACCCTGGGACCCACTCCCAGGCTGGTTAATTTGACTATTACTCTTTTGTGTGGGACTGTGTTAAATGCCTTGCTAAGGTCTATGTAGGCCATGTCCACAACCCCTCTCTGGTCTACTACTTTGGTCACCCAGTCAAATAAATCAATTAGATTCATCTGACATGACCTTCCCACTGTGAACCCATGCTACATTTGGTCCTGTGCCCCACTAACCTCTAGGTACTCAACAATTCTTTCCTTCAGAAGCGATTCCATCACTTTCCCTACCACAGAGGTCAAACTGACAGGTCTGTAGTTTCCTGCCTCTGTCTTGGTCCACTTTTGTGAAGGGGAATCACATCCACCTTCCTCCAGTCCTCAGGTACCACACTATCCTCCCATGATTTGTTAAAAAGGGTAGTCAGTGGTTTCACTAGTTCTCCCTTTAATTCTTTTAGAATTCTAGGGTGAACTATGTCAGGCCCCATTGCTTTGTCCACCTTCAGTTTTAGGAGTTCTTTCAGAACCCTTTCTTCTGTGAAAGGACTGGGATCGACCCCCCCATCCAGAGTGCTTCTGTTAATTGGATTAGGCACCTCCCCCTCCTCTTCTTTTGTGAATACTGAGCAGAAATGTTCATTCAGTATCCCTGCTTTTTCACTGTCCCTCTCTGTCCACCCACCGTCCATTCTATTCAGTCTCACTATCCTTCCCCTTGTCTTTCTATGCTCCCTGATGTACCTATAAAAGGTTTTATCCCTCTTCTTAACCCAGTTGGCTATCTTTTCCTCAGTTTGGGCCTTTGCTATTCTGATTTCCCTTCCTGCTTCTTTCTGCCTTAACTGGTACAACTCTCTGCTCTGCTCCTTCTGTGTTTCCTTATACTTCCTGAATGCTATCTTTTTCTCCCTGACCTTCCCCGCCACTGCTTTTGAGAACCATAGTGGCTTTTTATTTCATTTTGATTTGTTTATTTAATTCACACAAAGGCTTGTTGCCTCTGTGATGGCAGTTTTGATGTTTCCCCATTGTTGCTCCACCCCTCGTTCTAATAATAGACTTCTTAATCTGGATTCATACAGTCTTGAGGATAGAAGGAAAGGGGGTTATACTTCTGTTGTTTAAAATACTGAATAACCCCTTACTCTCTACATTATGTAACATTGATGTAACCACCCAGTCCCATGGGGTTACTAGAATCCCATCAGTATTAGACTAGGCGCATCTTTAGGCAGCTGGTAGGGGTTTATCATAAGCTCTTTACACACACCTCATTGTTTACTTAGCTAGACTAGGTAGAAAATGAGTGATGTCATTTAGAACTCTCATGGCAGCATAAGCCTTTTTATCTCAGCTGCACGGGAAGCAGTTTAGAATCCTGGGAAGTCAGTGTTTTGTTCCAGTTTGGAGAGAGAGAAGAGAAAGATGAGCTCTCTGTTCAGCAGATGGCAAGAGGTGCCTGCCAGCCTACCTTGTACTGGGAGAAGGACTTCTAGTCATCATTTTTCACACCCTAGTGTGTGGAACAACTGTGTGTCTAGAAGAAGTGGTGGAGACCTGTGCCAGTGGGACCCCAGTGGGTTCATTTCTGTGCAAATGGTAAAAGGGACTGAGAAATTAGTGTTCTCAAGGAGCAACCCCCTGATGGAGTGAAGACTGTCACAGCTGCCCAGAGAAAGAGACTAAAAGAGTCTGTGTAAAAGCTATTTGTCAAATAGAAGAAGTGTTTCTTCACAAACTGTCAGATGCCTGTAACAAAGGGAAAACTGAACTGTGAGTGCAGTAGCATTTGCTAAAAACTTTTTGGGTTGTCTGGTGGAGCATGTGCCCTATGCTGGCTGGATTACACTTCACTCAGGACCCAGTTCACAACAGATATGTGCTGAATTTAATGTATTATTGTATGGAGGCCTTTAGCAATCCAGCAGGGGTTGAATGACCCAGTTTATGTGCCCTAAAAGGAATGGCAGAGGCTGGCTGAGGCCAGGGTATGCAGAACCTCACTTGGAGTCTCAGTCAGGGCTAACAGGTTAATTGATAGGCACAGTTTACCCTGCAGGTGTTAACATAGTCCATCTCATCAGGATGTTTTAAAGTAAAGTGTGTGGAAACCTCCACAATATAGACACTTTGTCAGGAAGTCCAGGGATCCCTAGAAAAAGGGATGGACAGTTTGTTCTGTAGAGGAGTTCATGTGTAGAATGTAAATACTGCATGTTCTGTGAGAAAACCATTGTTCTTTGCTGCAAGTACTGTCATCTGTGGAAACAGTTTTTGAACTTGGGGAACATAAGAACATAAGAATTTGTCAGCAGAAGGAGACTGTGTGGTCCATCAAGTCTGCACAGGTTTTCTACCCCCCCACTATCATTTTGTCTTGTTAAGGTGACTATACTATCTATCCCATGCCTGTTTGAATTCACTGACCATCTTGGCTGCCACTACCTCTGGTGGCAGGCTGTTCCAAGGGTCCACTACCCTCTCTGTGAAAAAGTACTTCCTAATATTTGTTTTGAATTTACCTCCCACCAGGCACATGTTGTGTCCTCTAGTATGTGCAGCCATGTTTTTTCTGGAACAGGTTCCTGGTTTTTACTACGTTGATCCCTTTAACACATTTAAGTGTCTCAGTCATGTTTCCTCTCTTCTTCCTCTGCTTGAGGGAGAATTATTTTTTGCTGACTGAGCCTAGCTTCATACGTTTCATGGTGCAGACCCTGCACCATTTTGGTGGCACATCTCTGCATGGTTTCCGTATGGTCTATGTCCTTTTTTAGGTGAGGTGTCCAGAACGGCACACAGTACTCCAAGTGAGGTCTCGCCAGGGACCTGTACAGTGGTATGATTACATCACAATTCCTATTGGTAATACCCCTGCCAATTAATCCAAGGATGTTGCTTGCCTTTAGTGCCACTCTTTCTCATGTCTTCCCTTCCTTTAAATCATTTGAGATCATGACACACCCAGTTCTGTTAACTTCTGTCAGAAAATAAAGACATACAATACGATCCCAATTTTATGGTTGTCGATAACCCATCTGTGAGTCTGAGTAAAATGTATGTGGCCCCCTCAGACAGGAGACACAGCATCGCCTTGGCACCTCTCTCCCAGAACTCAGGGTAAATATAAATGTTATTTTGCACTCTAACCTCCAACTTCTGAAATGCCCGAGCCAGGTATTTACCCTAATGCCAGGGATGATACTTATTTTCAGCCAATTTGTGGTTTGTTGCCTTGTCTGTGTACAAGTTAGTGGGGTTCTGGTTGCAAGATGCCACTCTTGATGGGGTAAGGGTTGTATTGACCATAAAAAGGGGATAACAAATTTGAGATGTCATAACCAACAACTAGTTATACCCAGGGCTAACACCAACAGGGTATACAACTTTAACACTGTTAGGGCACCAAAACTATAGAACACCCTACCCCAGGATCTAATCACCATCATAGAAACATAGAAATTGTCAGCAGATAAGGACTGCCTGTCCCATCTAGTCTGTCCATAAACCCTTGTACTGGATTATTGATTCTGACCCACCCACTGTTGCCCCCTATGGTTCTCCTATGCCTGTCCCAAGCATACTTGAATCCATCCATAGCACTTGCTCCTAATAACTCCTGAGGTATACCATTCCATGTGTCCATCACCCTCTCTGTGAAGAAGAACTTCCTCACATTCCCTCTTAACCTCCCACCTTCCAATTTCATATCATGCCCCCTTGTTCTTGTGCTCCGCCTGTATTGGAAAATGTCTCCCCCCTGCAATTTGTTTATATCCTTGGAAAATGTCTCCCCCTGCAACTTGTTTATATCCTTAAGGTACTTGCATGTTTCTATCATATCCCCTCTTTCCCTCCTCTTTTCCAGCAAGTACATATTGAGGTCCCTTAATCTCTTCTCATAAGTCTTGTGGTGCATGCCATGTACCATCTTAGTCATCCTTCTCTGGAGCATCTCCAGCCTGTTAATGTCCTTATGAAGGTGCGGCCTCCAGAACTGCTCACAGTACTCCATGTGAGGCCTGACCATGGTTTTATATAATGGCATCACTACTTCCCTCCTTCAATCAATCAAATCAATCAATCAAAATCTTTATTTATCCAGGTGGGCACCATTGAGCAAGGCTCATTTGCAAGGTGAACCTGGTCATGAATACATCAAAGTACAGTACAGAAGCAGGTATACAAAAAGCAATAATATACAAGGAAGAAAAAGTATATACAGTGTATACAGTACAGTACAAGCTTGAAATAAATAAAAAAAACAGGATTATTTTACAATTAAAGAAGACAGCAGATGTACAATCAACCATAGGCACACAGGGGTTATGAGCAGAGATCTTTTGAGTAAGGCAGACGGCAACTACACATATAGATAAAAGAGGCTGTGTATGGGGTGGCAGGTTAGAGAGGTAAAAAAGAGGAGGGATATATTACTGACGACTGGGGGAAAAATTGAGTTAAAACCACAGAAAGTGTCGATGGCTGTTGTGTACTTGTTTATTATGATAATGATGGAGAAGGGGGAGATAATTGGGACACTACTATGGATGGAGTGGGACTTTAGCCAGGCTGGCATGGACAGGGAAGGGTGGGTGCAGCTGGAAGAGTTAATAGGGAAAGAGTGAGAGCCAGGGGTAGAAACATGGCAAGTATCAGGATGGAAAGGGGGAGTTGCAGAATTAGTGGGCTAGCGGTGAGGAAAACATTTGCATGGTGCTTTCATGTAGCTATTATAGAGCACCTTGAAGATATTCAGGCTAACAGGGCAGCTCAGCTTCAAGTTCCTTTGTAAACCATTTCACAATGTGGGTAAAGAGAACATAGAAACATAGAATTTGATGGCAGATAAGGACTGTTTGGCCCACCCAGTC
Source organism: Neoceratodus forsteri (assembly GCA_016271365.2). Lineage (NCBI taxonomy): Eukaryota > Metazoa > Chordata > Ceratodontiformes > Ceratodontidae > Neoceratodus > Neoceratodus forsteri. The sequence goes on along the minus strand of CM028135.1, from coordinate 844,434,948 downwards.
TGCCCATTTCCCTACCTACTGGATAAGCTGCAGATCCTAGTTAACCAGCAGCCTACTTCTTCTTACCCCCACCCCCCAGAATTGCCTTATGACTGTCCCATGCATGCTTGAATTCCACCACTGATTTTGACTCCACAACCTTCTCCGGAAGGCCGTTCCATGCATCCACAACCCTCTCTGTGAAAAAATACTTCCTTAAATTACCTCTGAGCTGCTCCCTCTATCTTCAAATTGTGCCCTCTTGTTCTTGCACACCTCTTTTTGAAAGATGCTACCCTCTTGGACTTTGTTGATTCCTTGAGGTACTTGAAAGTTTCTATCATGTCCCCTCTCCCTCCTTTCCTCGAGGCTATACATATAAAGCTCCTAAGTCTCTCTTCATATGTCTTCCGGTGCAGACCCTGCACCATTTTAGTTGCCCTCCTCTGACAGCTTCCATCCTGTCTATGTCTTTGCAGAGATTGGGTCTCCAGAACTGCACACAGTATTCCAGATGAGGTCTCACCAGCTGTCTGTACAGAGGGATAATAACTTCATGTTTTCTACTGGTGATGCCTCTCCTTATGCATCCCAGTAACCCCCAGCCCTCCTTGCTGCCCTCTCACATTGCTTGCCCACCTTTAGGTCATCTGATATGACTACCCCCAGGTCCCTTTCCATTTTTGTTGTTGTTAGTATCTCACACCCCATTGTGTACTCTTCCCCTGGGTTTTTGTTTCCCAGGTGCATTACCTTGCACTTCTTAGCATTGAATCTAAGTTGCCATACATTTGACCATTCCTCTAACCTTGCCAAGTCCCTTCTCATCCTTTCCACCCCACCCTGTGAATCAACTCTGTTGCAGATCTTAGTGTCATCTGCAAAGAAGCTTAGAGCAGCTTTGCCAGATCGAGTTTTGACCCTTGGAACTTGGAGGGCAATTAGAGAATAGCTCCTTAGAGCGTAGGTGCCTAACACACTCTGGGGAATACAATCTGAGACATATGAGGGGAGCTTGTTGGTCACCACTCTGAAGGCCCATAGGGTGGCATTTCTATTCCTTCTATAGTGAAAGGAAGTCCAGCCTAATGATGAGTACAGGGAGCAGTGGTCTGTGGAAAGTGGAAGGCCAGTAATGAACCTGATAGCTCTGTGGTAGAGGGTGTCCAACTTAGCCAATGCAGACGCAGTGCAGTGGCTGTAGAACAGGTCTGCATAATCTATTAAAGATAGGAAGGTAGCTTGAACCAGTTGAATCTTGGCCTCCTTTGTGAGCAGGTGGTTAATTCTGTAGAATAGTCCTAATCTTTGCCTTAGTTTCTTCTGTAGTTCTTCGAGATGGTCGGCAAAGGAAAGTTTATGATCAAGCCAAACTCCTAGATATTTGAATTTAGCTACATACTCTAGTGTTTCTCCAAGAACATTGGTAATTTGAGGGATAGCTCCCCCCCCAGCAGGAATTGCTGCATGCAAGGAGGGAGCATGGCTTTTGTCTTTTTTGAATTGAGCAAAAGCTTTTTGTTTATATGCTGGTATTGTAGAAGGTTAAATTCAGCATGGAGGTCTTCACAAGGCTGCTTCCGGCGTGGGACGATTCAAGTATAGTACAGTGTCATCCGCGAATAAGTGGATGTTGGCTTTTCTGATGGGGTTATTGATGTTGTTAATGTAGACTGCAAAGAGGAGGGGACCAAGGATAGAGCCCTGGGGCACGCCCTTCAGCATAGGTTTTAATGGAGAAAGATCACCTTCAGCTTTAACCTGCTGTTTCCGTTCTCTGAGGTAGTCTGCAAACCAGCACATAGATTTATGGTCCAGGCCTAAGGTACTTAGGGAGGAAAGAAGCAGGCTGTGATCGACTGTGTCGAATGCCTTACTTAGATCCAAGAAAACGGCACAGACATGCTTCTTGTTGTCAAGGTCTAGGAGCCAATCATTGGTCAACTTAGCTAGGGCTGTTATGATGCTGTGCTTTGCTCTGACTTAACTGGGTTTAATAGGCTTCTGGATTCTAAGTATACCCCTAGCTGGCCACACACTATTTTTTCTAGTAATTTAGACAGGATGGGGAGGAGGGAGATCAGTCTGTAATTATTTAGATTGCAGGGGTCACCTGCTTTTAATAGAGAGATGACATGGGCTATTTTCCATTGAGAGGGAGGCTACCCTGGGAGAGTGACATGTTGAATTGGTCAGTGATTGGCACCGCAAGCACATGGTAGGCACATTTCAGATAGTATGGCTCTATGAAGTTGGAGCCTGTCCCTTCCTGGTGTCCAGTTGCAGCAGTAGGTCTTCCACCTCTTTTAAAGAGACAGGCAGGAGGGAGAAGGCCTCCTCAGTAGAGGGGGACTTGTGGGTTGGTGGTCCCTGAGCTGTGCGGAGGTCATTGGTAGGAGAAGCATCAAATGCTAGTCCTGCCTTTGCAAAATGGTTATTGAGGGCTTCCAATATCTCCGATCGGTTAGAGATAATGCTGCCACTGGACTTAATTTTTGATGGAATGGAATTACCAGGTGCATGTCCAGACATGTCTTTTAATGTTTTCCAGAGCTTTGAAGGGTTTCTTGAGGCACAGGCTAGCTCCGAACGATAGTAGGCGGCCTTGGCTGCTCTGACCATCTTGGTGCACTTGTTACGTACTCTCTTTAAAAGATACCAATCTGAGTCATTCTTGCTTCTTAGGGCTTTTTTCCATAAAGTATCCCTTTCTAACAGGGAAGCTTTGAGCTCAGGTGAGAACCAATGGCAGGTGCTGCTCCTGACCTGCACCTTAACCAAGGGTGCATGCTTATTTAAAGCCTCACTTAAAAAATCTTGAAAAATAGAATATGCCCTGTTAACCATTTTGGCTAGGAAGAATTCCTGCCATGGCGGTGAATGTTTCAAGTCATGGACATAAGCAATCAAATCAAAGTTGCATTTTTACCTCTTGATAGAGAACTTTGCCACAAACTGTGGGTTGTGCACGGATCTAATGGTGGTGATTATACAATGATCGCTAATGTCTGGGAAAAAATTTCTGACATGAGAGAACAGGTGTGGCTTGCTAACCAAAATTACATCTAAGAGGGAGCTGCTGTTAAGTTCCTTTTATTTGGGCAAGTAGGCTCACCAATGAGTTGCACCAGCCCTAGAGTGTCACAAAAGGATTTCAAGGGAGCTGATGCACTTGATAGCCAATCGTAGTTCAGGTCGCCAAGAATAATGGTTTCCAAGGAATTGAGCCCCAGCACGGAACTGAGGTGGGACAGGAGATGCGGCCCGGCAGAAGGGGGCCTGTAGTAGTCTATTACACAGAGTGCACAGGAAGGAGAAAGTTCGATCTTTAAGGTCAAGCACTTGAATTCTTTGGGGGAGGATGATTTTTTTCCTTTTTTTTGAAATTTAAAGTTTATTGATTTGAAAATACAAAAAGGAAAAACACACAATAAACCCCCTACTACATCGAAAAGAACAATGCTACAGTGAAACAGACAGAACAACCAGATTAAAAAAAAAAAACCCAATAAGAAATACCCCCCCTCTCTAAAGGAACATATTAAGAGAACATATTCTAACATATCTCCCGCCCACGAGTCCCAAACCCAACCAAATCGACAACAGAAAAACCAATGTGTACTAATGAAACCTGACAACCCCCAAATCCAACCCCAGGGTGCTTCCAACATAAAGCTCCACATTTCTAGATACAACAAATATACAGTATCAGAAAATGTATACATTAACAACTGTTAAAGGTCAGACAATTTTAGGCAACAGAACTTACTGTGATTACGTTAACAAAGGAAAGAAAGAGGGATATGTGGCCCTAAGGGATCAGGTCATAATAAGGAAAGAAGAAAAAAAAAGGGGGTTTAGGCCAAACAGAGGGCCTGGAGTTTACCCCATCTCTTTTGGAACAAGTCCAGATGCCCCTTAAAACTGGCAGCTAGTCTTTCAAATTGGAAATATGACATTATTTCAGTTAGCCAGTCAGCAAAGGACGGAGTCAGCTGATCAGTCCAGTGTCTAAGTACCAGCTTTTTAACAGCCATAGACACCAAAGCCATATGATATCTACGTTCAACACTGTCGACCCGAGAAAAATCTCCCAGGACACACACCTCAGGACTGAAAAAGTCAGACAGACCTAAAAGGGGGTCGAGATAATCCCTAATCTGAGACCATAGGGGGCAACCTTCGGGCAATCCCAAAATATATGAACAAGGTTGCCAACACCTTGCAAGCACCTAAAGCAGTTAGGGTGAGGGACCCTCTTGATCTGAGAAAGCTTAGTTGGGGTATAATACAGATTATTTACAATATAATTTTGTGTTAGTCGGAACCTGTCCTGAGTATGATATCTGTGAAGGTCCTTCAAGACCCCCGGCCAATCAAGAGGACTATCAGGCAAAAGACAGGTCCAGACATTTGAGCCCACAGCACTCTCCAATGAATTATAGCTCAGGAGAAAGGAGTATATTGAGGAAATAGAGTGAGGCTGGGAAGCAAGTTTGATAATTTCAGAAAGGAAAGGGAAAACCACCGAGACCCTGGGAGCAGCACCAAATCTTTGATTAATTAAGTGTTTCAACTGATAAACCTTGAAAATAGCTCTATTGGGTATGTGAAATTTGCCGAGAATATCACCAGAAGAAAGAAGTAAATCATTGTTAAAAAACTTCAAGTCTAGCTTCCTTAATTCATGGAAGCCAGTCTGGGCTGATCCATGAATTACCAACTTTAATATTGGGATTAGAGATCACCGCTGGCCTAGATCTAAAGCAGGAGAAATATGGAAGTACTTTTAAACATTGCAAAAGGACTTGATGGCAGTTGTTATAACATTATCTGGCATCCATTAGCTAGTAGTTTCGGGATAGATAGAAGAGAGCATATTTATCATAATTGATTTCGTAAGAGAGAAGCGCCAAGTTGGAGCCAGATTGACAGGATAGTTCTGGTTCAGCAGAGAACCATCTTCCCAATTTGGAAAGATGGGCCACCCAGTAGTACAATAGAAGATTGGGTAATCTGAGACCCTCTTCTTTAGGAAGTGACAATTTCGAGGAACGCCTGACCGCCTCCGGGACCAGATAAAGTTAGAAAAAAGCAGAAACTGTTGAATATAAGAGGTGGGAAGCCAGAGGTTAACCAAATTCAATGGGTAGAACACTCTGGGAAGGACATTCATTTTGAGGATATTTATCCGACCCCAAAGTGAAATGGGAAGAGTTGACCAGCGCTGCAGATCCTGCGAGACCGAGTCCTTGAGTCGGTCCAAGTTTAATTCCTTCAAAATAGAGGGGTCAGTAGAGAAAGAGATCCCTAAGTATTTAATAAATCTAGGGGCCCACTTCATACCGAAGGAGGAGAACTCGGACCTATTCGTATAGACATTAAGAGGAAAGATTTCAGACTTGGAAATATTCAGCCTATAGCGAGAGAAAACCCCAAACCTTTCAATGAGACTTAGCACCTCCTTCAAGGAATCAGCCGGATCAGCCAGATGCAAGAGAATGTCATCAGCATACGCTGAGAGAACCAGCTCTTCTGATGTAGTCTAAGTCCTTGATCTGGGCAGAGGCCTTAATTCTCTAAGTAAAGGTTCCAAATACAAATTAAAAAGCAGGGGAGAGGGACAGCCCTGTCTAGTACCTCATGTAAACGAAAGAGAGAAGAGAAAACCCCATTGCAGTAGATTTTAGCTGAGGGGCAGTTATAAAACACTCGGATTCGGCATTCAGAGAGACCAAAGCAGCCGGATACGAAAAAGATTGGGCATGTTGGGAAATATGCGAGAGGGTCCTCAGATGGTCAGCCGCAGATCTGCCAGGTACTTAAACCCTCTTGTTCACGACTCAGCAACACAGACCATACCATCTTAATGCGCTCAGCTAGTATCTTAGTGAGTATTTTCATATAATAATTTTGAAGCGATATAGGTCTGTAGTTAGCGGTCAGTAAGGACTTTATCAGGTTTGGGAATTAAAACAATAATTGCCTCGAACAGCTTAAGGGTCCGCGATCCGGAGATACAGCCAGATATTCATATAATTTAAAGAGAGTGGGTACTAGATCCTTAGCAAAAGCTTATAAAAGTTAGCAGAAACTATCAGGACCCGTGTTCGATCCGGGCAAGGGAAGCAATAGCTTTCTCAATTTCATTTTCTGAGATAGGGGCTAACAAAGTAGTTTGCTGAGTCTCCAATAAACATGGAATGTCAATCTCTCTCAGATAGTTGTTTAGTTCAGAAGTGGAGTATGATGACTTGGGTTTACTATATAAATCTAGGTAGTATTCTTTAAAAATGTTAACAATTTTCCTGGGTGCAGTGACAGACTCCCCTGATAAGGAAATCAGAGAGGGGATAATCCTGGAGCTTTCAAGTGCCCGTAGTCACAGAGCCAGAAGCTTACCGGACTTTTCCCCCTGGTCCAGATATTTCGCTTGAGTTTTAAGGAGAGAGTACTCCGTTTTCTCCCTTAAAAGATCCAGGTATTTACTTTTGACTGCTAAGAGCTCTTTAAGATCAATTAATGAAGAAGTTGAGAAATACTTGGCCTCCAACTCCCGAATTCTACCCATCAAAAATAAGGAGTCGGCCAGTCCCTTTTTCTTCCTGAAGGAGGCCATTTTAATAAACTCGCCCCTAAGAAAGCACTTTAGAGCAGACCAGACCATATCAAACCTGGGGGTTGAGTTGAAATTATCTACCAAGAATAGTGATATCAGAGAGCTTATGCTAGAGACAGTCTGTGGATCTTTTAGGATCTGAGTATTCAGCCAGATCGAATCCCAGAATATTCCGGAGTTAGGGAGAGCTTAATCCAAACAACCGCTAGATCGAAAGGATGATTGGGTCAATACCAGTTAACCCAAGACTTGAAAGGAGAGACACTAATCAAGACCATGTCCAGATGAGATTTGGTGCCATGCGACTGGGAAGAGAAAGAGAAAGCCCAAGGGAGGGGTTAGCAAGCCCAGGGATCGTGATAGACCTAGTAGTGATCTCAGATCTGAGAAGGCTCTGTGGGCTGGAGAAGGAGGCGCTTGTCCTGGGGATCCCTATCTAGGATCAATGAGCAAGGAATATTCCAGTCACCACTCAATATAAACTGGGCAGGAAGGAACCTGACCAGCTTCTAGCAAGTTTAATGAAAAATCCGGAATCTCCCCAACCGACCATATATAGACCCAAGTACCACCTTCTCACCATTAAGGGTTCCTTGAACCAGCATAAATCTCCTTCCTTATCTGCTACAGTCTTCTATAGCAAAGAGAACATGCTTTTAATGAGGACTGCCACCCTCTACTATAACAGGAGTTACCCGAAGATAAGGATGAGAAAACCCTCACCAAGATAGTAGTTTGGTATCATTCTGACTGAGGTGTGTCTCCTGAAGGAAAAGAATGTCAATTTGTAGCAACAACTGTGCCGAAGCATCTGTAGATGCTTGACCCAACCAAGGCCACTAACATTCCAGGAAGCAATTTTGGAGTCATCGAACATTTTAAGATATAGCAGACGAAAACTAAATATACAGACAACCACACAATTATGAAAAGGGAAATGGTAACCTTACCCAGCTATGTCTAATAAATTTAACGAGCTATGATCAAAATAATCCCACCCCCAGAGCAACCCCAATCTAGCTTTATCTATAACAACTAAGCCCCCATAACAATAAACATTATTTAAACAGGAAGTTTGTACTTTACAGGGGGAAGTAACCAACAACCCCATCCTCCCAGCCCACCCAACCAAGACTTGTCCCCAAAATATCATATCAAGACCTAGTAGTAGAAAAACTTTGCTACGCCCCGAAATTCTAGCCCTAAAAAACCCACTTCGAAAAAGATCATACAGCCCAACCACCCCTCCCTCAAACCTACAAAGAAATCCCACAATCCCAAAGTAAGTATTTACAAAAGGAGGCCAGGGCAGAGGTAAGTCTAGTAGCAAACAGTCATATATATGCTCTGGCCATCCAAACCCCATTGCAAACCCCTGAGTCCCAGGTGCGAGATACAAACAACTATACAAAAGGCAGAAAAATGACCATAATTTCAAAATAACCAAATAAGTCATCCCCTTCATCTGGGAGGGGTTAGCCAACCCCCTATCTCTTGGCTCACAACGATGCATCCAGCGAGCAGGCTTCCAAAGGCTCGAGCCCCCCATCGCCACTTGTCAGTATAACCATGTATACCTTGGAAAAAGAGAAAAGGAAAAAACGAGAATGACTTAATAAAGTAGGCCTAACAAAACCCCAATTAAGGTATGAGGACCAAACGAAGAGGCATCCCCAGAGCTAACCAGTACATCCCCTTACTTTCCCCCATACCTCCGAAGGGCATTAATCAAAACGGTGACTTACCCTGAGGCAGGGCATTCCAGCGAGTCAGGGTAATCTGGGAAAGGACACAGTGCATGGCCATTCCAGTGCCGGGTGATGTTTCCAAGGAACGGAAAACAAGCGGACCAGAAACCGCCCTCCCCAGGAAGTCCCATGGGAAACAGCATTCCTACAAAGGGTCCTCTAAGTCGCGAAACTAACAGGCCCACCACGGGAAAGTTTCTCCACCTCAACAGGCAGTCTCCCATCTAATCCCGCACCACGATAAGCTAAGGTAAGAAAACAAGAAAGCAAGAAAAGGGGGGGCGAGGGAGGCAGAAGGGTAAAATAACGAAGTGGATACAGTGGGAAGGGAAAGGTAATCCATAGGTAGAAAGACAAAAAAAGAGAAAACTACCCGAGCTCACCCAGCCATCCAGCGCGGGCTAATTCCCCCATGGCTAAATTATCTAATAATAGCCAAAGTTCAAAAAGGCTGAGAACATTTAGACTGTCCGTCGATGATTTCTCCAGCTGAGAACGAGATGTTATCAAGTCCATCATCCAGCCTTCTTAAAAAGCTCCGGTAGCTTTATGGCGTAGATCGCTAGGGCCGCTTCTGGGGAAGTAAAGCTGAAAACAGAACCTCCGATTAGACCTTCAGAGTTGCCGGGTAAGCCATTCTAAAAGGGATGGAAGCAGCGATCAATTTGGAGCGATCGGATGATAGGCAGCCTTTTTCCCTTGTTTCTCTCGGGGGGTCTTGTGCTATGCGAAGTTTAGATGAGCCCCATAGAATCTCCTTAAGCTCTCAGGATTTAGTGAGAACATGCTGGCTCAACATAACTTAAAAACTTGAAAATAACAGGCCGTGGAGAAGAGCCAGCTGGGGGTCTGGGTCGTAGCGAACGATGCGCACGCTCCAAATGGTATGAGGTGCTTAACGGAGATGGGCCAGCGACCTTCGATAGGAACTTCTGTAAAAAGGCCAAAAGATCAGGCCCTTCTTCCATCTCAGGTAAACCAAATATTAACAGGTTATTCCTTCGGTTACGTCCCTCTAAATCTTCTGCCTTGGCTTGTAGTTTTTGACCTGTTGTTTTAGCTCCACAATACTCTCCTCCATCTTATCTTGCTTTTGTTCCATTGAGAATACCCTGGCCTCCACATCCGCCACTCTGGTGGAGACAGACGTTAAGTCCATTCGTAGCGACTTTAATTCAGTGGCCAGGTCTTTTAGGATGTCTTTAACAGGTATAATTTCTTGTAAGAACTTATCCTCGGTCAAGGGGAGAGCCGCATGTGACTTATCCTCAGCCCACTCAGTTTTACCTGGGCCTTGATTGCGTTGTTTTTTAGCGGCCTTATTAGGAGAGGCAGGAGGAGTGTGCTTAACGGGGGCCTGCTTTATCTCAGCCTCCATCCTACCGGGTAACAGTTCCTTCCCAAGACCAACTGGAGGTATCGCTGAAGAACACAGTAGTTGAAAGCCTTTTGAGCAAATTAATGTGTTTAGCGCCCGATAAATCGGTAAAAAAATGTGAAAACGGCGATTAGAGGGGAGAGCTCAGCGCCAATGCCGCCACCTAGCCAGACGCCATCACGTGACCTCTGGGGGGGGGAGGATGATGCGTCTATGCATGCGGCTGAGTATTTGTCCCTTACATAAATTGCCACCCCACCTCCTCTTGATTGCCTATCCACTTGAAAGAGTAAATAATTTGGGATATTGATTTCATTGTATGGGGTGACTGGCCTAAGCCAGGTCTCAGTGATCACTAGGACGTCAGGTAGGGTGTGACTCACCCAAGCTTGGATAAGGGTGAAACTTTTTAGCAAACTACAGACATTAAAATGTATAAAAGACATTCCTTTGATACCTGCCAGGTCTGATGGAGAAGGAAGGGTGTCTAATGGCCCTGGGTTGAGTTTGACATTGCCTGAGCACAATTGTAAAAGAAGCAGAATTCTTTTTAAGGCAGCAAACTGTAATTTGTAAACACTATATTTTGGCGATAGGGGAGGCGGTGTTGATAGGTAGGCCTGTACCCACTCCTGGTGTTATACTGGCCTGGTGTTGCAACCACTAGTGTCCTGGCAGAAATTTGCCATGAGTAGAAATTCTCAAGTCTGGATGGGGAAGTAATCTGCAGAGGCAGCTCAGGAGATGTCCCACTCCCCGGCAGAGAAAGCTGAGATGCCCAATAGTCCAGAATGGCTGCCAGAAAAGAGCTGTTGGACACAGGACAGGGAGAAGCGCAAGGGTCATTCCACTTTAGGGAAGGATGAGGGTTCCGAAGAATTGAGCTGAGCGCAAGTAAAGCTAGTGACACACCGAGGAATAGAGATGCAGCAAATTTAAATTCCACATGCAAAGTGAACGCGAAGTGGGCACTTCACGTTGTCACTCCACTACACAGAGTGGGCAATGCAAAGTGCTCACTCCGCCTTGTCATTACCACTTCGCGTTAAGGCGGAATGGCAAAGTGAAGTAAGCCAAGTCATTGTTTTAATGGACTTCGCGTTCCTCATTATGATTCTAAGTGATCCACTTGGTGTTTCAGATTTGGCAGCCCCCCCACACATCACATGGCTTACTGTACTGTAAGTCACATGCTCTTTAGCTAGGCAGGAAGAAAGTGAATCATACAAACAGACACTTTTACTTTCTCCTGTGCAGATGGAGAGAGAGAGGAGTGTGTTTTGTGACTGCTGATACTTTGAGATCAGAACGAGGAGGAGACTTAAACTTTGATTTAGACCCAACAGCTTTTTTAAATGCTACATTTTTTTTGTCTTTTCTGTCTGTACTCTTTTTTTACTTAATTTGTTCTTTCTGTAAATTTTATTTTTCTTACATAGAGGGACATCAGTTGCAAATTATGCCCATGCTGGAACTGCTGTTGGATCACCATGGGATCCCACATTAGGTTTTTTTTTTCCTCACACCATGTGCCCCCCCACACCTTCCTTGCTGTGTTTTAAAATGTATTCCTCCACCATCCCTGACCCTTGTATGTAATCATGCCCTTTTTTTTGTTGTCTTCCATATGTATTCTGAGCAGTGGAAGTATACTGTGCTAAACTGCATGGGTGCAGTTTTCTTTCCAGTTTGTGTATGTACTGCAGACACTGTCCCACTCCCTGACTTAAAAACACTTATTAATGAGTACAATGGTGGGGTAGTGAAGATGAAGGATACTACAAAAATAAGCTCTATAATACATCCAAGTAACTAGTAAAAAAATTACTGTTGTGATTCGTGATGTGATCGTAAATCGAAATTTGTGACTGCATTTGTGACCGTGATGATGAAGAACGTGATTTGTATCATGAGTGACTCCTGATGATGGTCCTGACTTAAAAATGCATATTAATGAATACAATGTTCATGCTGAATTATGCACCACACCTGTCCAGTACTTTGAAGGGAAGCCAAAGAAACAACTGTGATTTAAGTTAGAGATGGAGATTGGGCCCTAAAGAGATGCAAATGTACAGACAGATTAAGATTGCGCTGCACACTGAAGAGATGCAGATGCAAAGGCACAACACCTAACCAGTGCTCACCATCAGAAATTCAAATCTGGAAAAGAATATCTTTGCCAGTTGGGATGGGCCATGGGGCAGTGTACTACACTGCTGCAGTAAGAGTCACTAGTACGAGCACCACAAAGAAGTACAAAAAATTACACAGCTGCAGTGGATAGCAGGTTCACATTGCTGAAATGATGTGGCACAATAAAAGGTGTCTGATTTGATGACACGTGTCACACACATACTCACACATACACTAAGTAATGCGTAGCAAATTGAAAACTTCAGTAATATAACCACATATTTTAAACAAACAAAAATTATGCACTGCTGCCCCACAACAATCAGCAAAAAAATGGCAAGAATTATTGAAAATATTACTGTGTGTACATTAACACAGTTATACAAGAAATATCACCAAAACAGAAAGCACTGCCTTTTTCCCCAAGTTAATCTACCTACACCACAGATACACCACTCCCCCAAAGCACACTTCCACTGTCTCTCAGTACACAGACTGAATGTTGTACATTAACATTCTAAATGCACACAAAAACAATAAACGCTCGATGATATGAGCGCAGGAGGGTTTCCTATAATCGATGAACAAAAGTTTCAGCAAAAAAAAATTACTCAAAAAGGCTTTTATAACAGCTTTTTGAAGGTTTGAATCACAGAGAGATCTCAGAGCTGATTGTCTCCTACAGCTTCCTACACACACTACCCCAAACTGAGGCTGTGTAGAACAGTCTAGAGCCCATATGACCTGAAATCCCATGAATCACTGCAAAATTCACCTTTGGAGCTTAAAAACAAGGTGGAATAAGGCAAAGTACATTGTATTCAATGTACTTCGCCTTAAGAATTAGTGGAGTAGTGGTTTGGGAATGCAGAGTAACGTGAACTCATTGTTTTCAATGGACTTGGCGTTACTCATTAATTAATGTGAAGTACTCCGGCCTGTTGGGAGCATCCGCGAATTGCCACTCCGCTGCCCACTTTGCGGAGCGAACTGGGGCTACTTTGCCCATCTCTACCAAGAAACCAGCTGTAATTTCCCATGGTAGATCTAAAAGCCACAACAGCCAGCACTAAAAACCACTAGAAGCCTAGACCAATCGGCGATCAGGTGTCATCAGTTCAAAATCCTTTTGTTGGCTGAGAGGCAGTTTTGGCGCTGAAAGTACCTGTGAAGCAACTCTTTGCAGCTGAGGCAGTGAGGTGGTTCAAGGCTTCAAACTGGTGTGGCAAGTTAGGTCTGTAACTTTCATTTCTGTTTCTGGCCCTGCTCCACCAGTACAGAATGGAAGTGGGGGCAGGCATTAAAAGTCTTGCAGCCTTAGTGGATGAGCATGGTTTGGCCTGAGAAACAGGCAGAAAAACCCCAGGGATGGTCCTCAGAAAGATAGATATCCCAGGTCCACTAGAGCAGAAGAGGAAGTAGAAAATATAATGTGTTTCCTCTTTAACAGAAAAGACAGCTGTTGTAGCCCTCTAGTGGCTATGTAATATAATTTCAAATGAGAAAGTAAAAAAACAAAAAAAACAAATTAAATTCTTGCTTTGCTAGTGATACCATCAAATCATCTGGCAAATTCAAGACAGAACTGAATAAATATGTAATGGCACAAGATGCCCACTAAGTGGTGGGAGACAGTCATGATGGGCTCATAGCCTACTTCTGTCTGACAAAATCGAGTAATCGAGTAATACTACATTGACAGTAAAACTGATAGCTGAAAAAATACAAAAATGATTTACTGATATCTGAAATTATAGCTACAGTATTTAACACTGGTTCTCAGAAGGAGTGGAGGATTTTACAATAATGAACAAACATTCTCTTTCCAGTTTTGCATTATGTGGAGTGAACCCACATAATTTAAAAGCCATTTTTCAAGGAAGTTTTTTCAAAATGTTCTTCTTGTGGAGTGAACCCACAACGTTCAAAGAGCAATTTTTCATGTTTTAAAATGTGCTTCATTGACGTAAACCCACATTGTTTGGAAAAAATAAACTTTTTTATGTATGTTTGTTTCGAAATGTGCTTCTTGTGCAGTGAGCCGACACTGTTTGTAAAGCCATTTTATTAATTGTCTTTAAAATGTGTCAGTTTGGGGCCCTGAAACTGCTTAAAAACTTTTCTAATGGAAGTTCAGGTTTGAGGCTGAGGTAACAAATTTTGAAACATTGTCAGTTGGATGGCAATTTCATGTATTGATGATGCTGTAATTGCTTAGTTAGGTATTAGTACAGACTCATAAACGTGTAGTTTTCCAAAAGGGAAAGGCCCGACAATGTATTATAAGGTTTCAATATTTGACATAGTCAAATGTTTCCAGATATGTTGTGATGTTTCTAAGGATATTCTTTCTGATAGCTCTACAAAGGTATTGCAGGCAGGAAGGGAATTTCTCTGGAGATAACACAGAAATTTCGGGAATTATCAGACTATGTCAGTTATATCTACTGTATAATGAATTATCTATACTGAAGTATACATAATAAGGGGTTCGTATTTAGGGATTCTGATGACATTTAGAAATCAAGAGAACAAAGCTTAAGTGGTTTATAGTTGCCATCAGAATCCCCAGGATAGAATCACCCTTTTCTTATGTATGGCTGGATATACTGTATTTGTTATAATATACAGGTTACAACTCTAATAATGATAAACATAGTAGCACTTAATTTGTTTGTCTTGAAAGACACAAAGTCTTCCTTACCCTATTGCTGCTTATCTATATTGGGGTTCTTCTATCCTGTGCAACCCACTTTTAGTGCTGTTGGTGCTGGTAGATGGATGACAGGCACACAAAGGTGTGTCAGCATACTACCACTGCATTCCAGTCCCAGAGTTTGTACATTAGCTTGTGTTGGCTTGATATCAGGGAACACCTTAGCTGTTTCTGCTTCTAGTACTGGCACACCGTTCTAACTCCAGTAAGGTCACTAGACAAAGAGTTGGGGGTGGTGGAAAAAGTTTATTCATGGTGGAGTGAAATGATCAAGAGAATTACATTAATGATACCATTGAAACATGGAAAGATAGAAAATGTCTGTAGATAATGCCTATTCATGTCCAAGCATGCCTTGTTATAGGACTATGCCATTGTTGAAGTGAAGGGTTGCTTTGTAAAAGGTAAACAGAGTTCTGTACATTGCATCATATAGCACTTCTTTTCATACCATGAAACACTCTGTATAGGCCTGTCTCTGTCACTGACCCCATGTCATCGCTTACAAGCTCCAAGAAATTCTCAAGGAGATGAAGACCAGGGTCAGAAGCTTGAGCATTACTGGTGGAGGTCTTGGTCTGAGAAGGACAAACTGACTTTGAGAATTCACTACAGTGAATATCAAAGGGCAATCAACCATTAGAAGGCAGTGTTCCTGTCCGGGGAGATTGCTGCAGGAAGGAACAGACCAGCTCTGCTTTTTTGGACTGTAGACAGGTTTCCCCACCCTGCCTGTCTGCAGTTGAAAAGAGCAGCTACAGCTGCTCACTGCAAGGAGTTTGCTCTGTTTTTGTCTGACAGAGTGTCCTCTATTAGGGCTGTGATCTCTCCAATGGGGCAGTTGTGGCCCCTGCAGTGGTGAGTCACTTGTGTCCAGAAGTACTCCTATTGTCTAGAGTGAGTTTTATTCAGTTGGGGTGACAAAGGATTGTGTGGTGAATTCCTAGCTGTGGCCCACATATTGTGAACTGGACCCAGGTCTGACCCATCTTGTAATGGGAAGTGCTGAGTCCATTGGTCCAGCGTTCACTGAGATTGTCTGGTGTTCACTTTTGGAGGGATATTTTCCCAGCACCTTCAAAGTGGTGCTGGTGAGACCCCTCCTAAGGAAACCATTACTCAACCCTGACATCTTGGCGAATTATAGACCAATCTCTAACCTTCCATTTTTGTGTAAGGTTTTTGAGAAAGTAGTGGGTCTGTAGCTCAAGGCACACCTTGCAGCCTATAAGGTCTATGAGCCCTTCCAGTCAGGGTTTAGGTCAAGGCACAGCACCGAAATGGCATTAGTCATAGTGCAGAATGATCTTCTCAGGATGAAAGATAGAGGGGAGAAGTCAATGCTCATTCTCCCCAATCTCTCCTCGGCATTTGACACTGTGGACTACTTAGTGATGCTGGATTGTGAAAGGGAACTCTGTGGACTCACTGATACTGTAGTCAACTGGTTTGAGTCCTTCCCCACAGGCAGGATGCTTTAGGTAGTGATGGGGAATTTTGCATCTCGCCTGAAGCCCCTGCCATGTGGAGTTCCCCAGTGCTCAGTCCTGTCACCTATGCTGTTTGCAGTGTACATTCATCCCCTGGGTGAGGTCATTAGATGGTACAGCTTGGGTTTTAACTGTTATGCAGATGACACCCAGCTGTACATGTCATTTTCACCCAGGACAGTTGAAGCTGTGGAGGTGCTGAATAAATGTCTGGCAGTGATTCAGGACTGGATGCTGTCTAGGTGACTGAGACTCAATCCTGACAAGATGAAGGTGCTAGTGATTGAGCCTGGTCATTAGTGGGATGTGGGAGCTGCAGGGATGGGAACAGGGTTATTCCTTGGCCCCACTCATCTGGCTGCATCTACTAAGATGCAAAAATGTGGGCATCATCCTTGATGATTGGCTGAAACTTGAAGCTTAGGTGTCATCCATCATCCAGAATTGGTTTTACCACCTGAGAAATCTTGCCTGGATCAAAACCTTGATTCTGCCTGATGACTTGCCCTCACTGGTACATGCTTTTGTGATGTTGCAACTTGACTACTGCAACACTCTGTACCTCAGGGTCAAAGGAGGTGTTCTCTGGACCTGCAGCTGGTGCAGAATGTAGTGGCTA
The DNA here is from genome assembly GCA_016271365.2 of Neoceratodus forsteri. Taxonomy (NCBI): domain Eukaryota; kingdom Metazoa; phylum Chordata; order Ceratodontiformes; family Ceratodontidae; genus Neoceratodus; species Neoceratodus forsteri. The sequence goes on along the minus strand of CM028135.1, from coordinate 844,418,263 downwards.
GATTGCTGACAGGTCTTTCTAGGTCTTGTCATGTGATCTCAGTTCTGCACGATCTGCACTGCCTGCTGGTTAGGTGGAGAATCATCTTCAAGGTGGGTTTGCTCACATGCAAGACCCTATACAGATCTGGCCCAGGGTGGGGTGCTAAACAAATAAACTTTGCTTACTTGTTTACTTACTTACTTACAAGATCAACATGGTGGGCTGAGGACAACCCTCAGTGAAGTCCCAAGTTGGGAGCCAGACTTTACCCAATTTTACCAACCTTTCCTGGTATATAGCATTATGCAGCCCCCATACCATACTTCACTATGCAGCAGAAAGGGGTTGGAATATGTGGATGATCTGATCTGAGTATGGGATATCACTGAACATCAGAAACAGATGTCGCTGACTCACTGATTTATGTACAGTACTGCTGTTCTGCTTGCACTGTTTACGTTACTGACAGTACTTTGCTTACTTACCCTCCTTTTGTTATATCTTGAAGGCGGACAACAATAGCCATACAGTAAGGGTTACTGGTCCAGCATGTGATAGCATGGTGCTAATCACGTTCAGTACCCCAAGTTTGCTTTTCCCTCCCTCCCATTTTCCAATAACATTACATTTTATTTTCACACCTGACTGGCATGTTGCTTGTTTTGTCCCTGCAGTTCAGTAAGTTCCAAAATCAGTGTTTGAAAATGTTTGAGAAATGTCACTTTATTATTGTGTAAAAGGTTTTTTCCTTTGACAGGTGTTAGAAGAACCAAATTTGTAATATGTCAACCAGACTGACACAGCAAGGCTGTAGTTCCATCAAGGGGCTGAGATGGGATCATATTGACCTCAAGAGTGAGTGTGAGTGGGAATACAGCTTGAGAGGTCCATGATGTCATCTGAGATGGAAACAAATGTTGATTCAGGCATTGAGGGAAACAGAATGTGCATGGGGAAACGTAATTAGGTGGAGTGAGTTTGCTTTGCCTAAACTTAAAGCAGTGGTGCATGTTAAAGTGAAAACCTCCTGTCTTGCATTATATCCTTGTTTCTCCTTGTTCATTCTGCTGCACTTAAATTAAAAGAAAAGTGATATTTAACAGTAAAAAAAAATGTTACTGTATCATACAAGGTAGGACATACAAGGCAATGTAAAATAGAATAATAAAAGTACCGCACAATTTTCACTATAATATGTACTCGTGCTTTGAAGAATTACAACCAGATATTATAATTTCATTTGTACACAGGCATCAAGTGTAACTGATGCCTAAGGAACAGTGTTTCTGCCCCTAATAATAATGACAAACAGGTGGAAAATATATGAAATATTAGGTTAACTGATTCAATATTATTTATGACTATTCCCAATGTTGGCTGGTGGTCCTTAAACACTGTTTTTAAAGCAGCTGTGCATGTTAAAGGCAGAATGGAAATGTTTGACCTATGCCTTTCTATTCTATTTTAGATTTTACATTTTCTACTGTCTTGTGAGATAACTTTGTTTTCCTCTGCTATCATGCCCTGTGTACTGCTGCTTTTTGACTACTTTTTAAGAATACAGCAGAGGACATGATTCAGTAAAAAATAAAGTAAAAAGGCAAAGTTATTTCAGATGGTTAGACAACAAGACACTTCACAATTTATGAACAATGTTAAAGTGTTTTTCTTATGACATTTAATTTTAAAGCAGCCTTGTGTTTCTTACAGCTGCAGAGCTAGCCATTATCTGCCCATTATTGAAAACATAGTGTGGCCACAGCACTGATTGCTTTTTGCCATCAGGCAGATGGGGTGAGGATGATGGATGGGAAAGGAATATTTGTTATTTCTACACATCAAATGGATCTTCAGAGCCATTACCTGTAGCCTTTAACAGTGGGTGGGGAAAGTGCTCAGCAACTAAGCAATTATGTTGTGCTTTGCTTTACACAGCCCCTACCCTGTACTGACAGCGTGTTTTCAGTGAAATCATTGTGAGCTTTGGTGGGTGAGGGGTCTGCTCAAATTCTATAAACACTATACAGTATATGGTTAGGGCTTATTGTGTATAAAAATTAGTAGCTGCTGAAAACTTGTTGTGAACATTCTAAAATGTGTTGCGCATGTTCTAAAAGTTGTGCATGTTCTAAAAGTTGTTGTGCACCTTCTAACAGTTATTGTGCACATTTTGTTATCAATATGCAACCCTTACCCCAGCCACGGGTGGCATATTGCAACCAGGACCCCACTAACCTGCACCCAGACAAGGCAACAAGCCACAAGTTGGCATAAAATAGGTACCACCCCTGGCTTTAGGGTGACTACCTGGCTCGGCATCTAGAGGTTGGTGGGTTAAGGCTCAAAATAATATTTATATTTACACTGAGTTCTGGGAGAGAGGTACTAGGGCTATGCTATGTCTATCTTCTGAGGGGGCCCATAAACAATTTCACACTGGGAAGCACAGATTTAATGTCCATTACTGAAAACGGGATTGTACAGTATGGCTTTATTCTGATACAGATGGACACAGAATGCGGTGGCCCCCCAGGTTTAGCAACTGTAAATGCAAACTTCACAACAAGTACTTTCTTTTCCAGAACAGACAGTTTGGGTTTTTGTACATTTCTCTCACAGTACCTCAAACAGTCTTCCCTCTGTATTAGGAAACTAAAGGACATTATTTTTCTGCAAGTGCCTATTACATGGGGGTTGCTACATGCTTAAAATACATTTCCTCCTAACACAATGGACTAAGTTAACATCCCCAGGGTAATGTTGTGCCCTTTCATGAGCCAGTTAGCTCTGACTAGAGTTTTAGATGAGGGTCTGCCCATCCTGGCCCCAACCAGTCTCTGCCATTCCTTCTGGGTTACACAAATTTGGATCATCCAATTCAGCTGGATTGCAAAGAAATCCACACATTTAAAATCTACACTCAGCACAAATTTTTGTGGTGAAAACTGGGGTCGTCAGTGGTATAATCTAGCCTTGCTCTGGGCACATACACCACCAGATGTCTCCCTTAAAGAACACTTCCATGTTGCTGTACTCATGGTTTGTTTGTCCCTTTGTTACAGATATGGACCTTGGAAGAAACACACTTCTCCCCTCTTCTGGTAGCTTTTACTGAGACAGACTCCATCTCTGAACTGGGTAGCTGGACAATCTTCCGGTCCCTTAGGAGATTGCCCCTTGGATCCAATGGATCTTACAGTCCCATTCACTTCTCACAACAGTGGCCCACTGGGGTCTTGCTAGCAATGGTCTCCACCACTCCTTGTGATACTGCTGATGCCTCACTCACTGGGGAGAGGAAAATGAGAAGAGATCCTTCACCCAGCCTCAGGACATGCTGGCAGGCACCTCTCCCTCACAGCACTGCTCTCTGCTTCTGACTCTCACTCACTCTGCTCTGAACTTCCTCTAACTTACTACTCCTGTATGAACATTCTAAAGCTATCCCCTGACAGCTGATTCCAATGTGGCTCTGGCTGGTGTGAGAGTTTTAAATTACCTCATCCATTTCTCACTCAGCATAGCTAGCTAAACAATGAGAGGTCTGTAGAGAGCTTCTAATAAATTATCTACCAGCTGTCCACTTCCTTGCTATTCTAACATTGATGGGATTCTAGTAACCCCAGAGGACTGGGTAGTTACAAATATTCATTAGACTCAAATTAATATTCATGTTTCTCATGCTATCCATTACCTCACTGGTCAAAACAGAGCTGTTCAAAGAAAAATCAGAGCAAACATGGTAGCACTGCTTACCGTTCGATACCGAATGCTTCACTAACGTGGTTTGGACATGGACTGCTGTACTGGGCTCTTTGTTACCAAACCATACCAAATTTAACACTTCTCTTTTTAATCAAGTGCAGCCACAAATCTGTAGAGGCTCAGAGTGAAACAGGATCACATGAACTGACTTCACAGCAGAAAGGAACTGCTGAAAGAAAGCGGGAGTGCTGCAGGAACACAAGGTATAAAATCTTGTCAGCATTCCCAAATGTTACTTTTTTTAAAACTTTGGGGAACCATATACTACAAGAAATAATATATGGGCACCCATACATTAATAAGGCTGTGTTTTCATTGAGGGGTTTGAGATGACATCATCGGGACCTCTTGAGCTTTGCTCTTGAGGTCCCTATGATGTCACTTCAACCCCTCAATGAAAACATGGTTATGTTGTGAATGGATGCCCATACAATATTCCATATATCATGCTTTGCCATTCAAGGCCCTTGTCATGTGCAAGGGTTCTATAACTTTATTATGGGCTTTGGTTGGTGGGTGATGTGTTCAGATCCTCTGACTATACAGTATATACTGTAGGTAATTAATATCCAGACACAGAGGAGTGGAAAAAAAATGTGCTGAAAATACTGGTAATCTATGACTCTGGTTATGCCTGTTCCTCCCAGGTGTAGATTAATGTATGTGTTGCTTATGTGCACTAGCATACATTAACTAATGATGGTCACTTTGGGGCTGGGCAGGAGTGGGGTGAATTTTATTTTGTTTTTTTTATACTTTATTTTTATTCAGAGAGAAAAAAACAAAAAGAAGGAAAAATCCATCATAACAATTCATCTGAAAAAAGAAAAAAAAATGAGTAAAATGCCCTTAAAGTATAAAACTATTTTATTTTTGAGGGGTTAAGCAATAATCTCAAGATAGTTTTTATTATATGTTAGCTTTTAAAAGAAAAATAAGAAAACAAACCAAACTGTATGCTTCAAGCATTACCACCCATACATTTATAATTTACTATAAGGGTCTCTTAAACCCATACAACAGCAAGCTTGCTGTGTATTAAGATTAACAAAAGAGAGGAAAAGAAAAGAAATCATGAAATGTCTCATTTCACACTAATTGTTTTTCATCCCGAACTGACTGGTGCATATAGAGTCTCACCTGCTTCTTCTTCTAAATCAGAACCCAGGTCCACTGAAAGTGCAATGTTTTTCTCATAGAATTCTCTCACCTTATCCACATCTACGAAAAAATAAGACTTTGCCTGAAAAGTTATTTTTAACTTTGCTGGAGCTTGCAATCCTGCCGATATTCCCGCCTCGATAAATTCAGATTTAATGGCCAAGAATCTCTTCCTACACCTTTGCGTGATCCTTTGAAAAATCAGGATACAGATGCAGTTTTGAGCCTTCATATAAATGTCCTTTTCACTGTCTAACCAAACTCAAGACCCTATTATGTTCAGCAATTGAAGAGAATGTACAAATAACGTAACATGCTGTAGCTCTTGATTTTTTTAAAGATGCTCTTGACTGCAGTCGAAAAATAGATTCCAAAAAAGGGGCTGTTCCAAAGACAAACAAATAGTCAGCATTTTTTTCACATATTGTCTCAATTCTGCATTTTCAATTTAAGGAGACAGGCCTTTGAGACGTAGATTTTTTAACACTAATGTGTTTTCAATTTTCTCCAGCTTACCCATGGTAGCAAGCTGTTCATGGAGAGCCACATTCATGGCACTTTTCATTGTAAGAAGACAAGCCAAGAGCTTTTCACTAGCTTTTTCAGCCACTTCTACCCAATTTTCCACTGCTGTAAGTTTTTCCTCAATCTGCTGGCATCGGGTCATGATGTTTCCTAGTGAGGAATTCACAGTCTTCAGTGAGGTATGCATTTCTTCCTGAAATTCCGATATGAATGAGTGAATTGAATGTAAAATTGGCTTTGCTAGTTGTTTGGGCTTGACGCCCTGATCTGGGATATCCTATAACGGGGAAGCCATTTCTCCCTCCGGGCCAGCAGATACTACCATCTCCCATAATGGAGTCATCTTTCCTTGTTTGGGGGAAAGGAACTTCTCAATACAAGTCATCCTGCTTTCAGAGACTTCCTGTGAGGTTTTTGCTTGAGTGTTTGATGCCATTGATCTGACTTTTCACTGATAGCAAGTTTGCACCCCGGAGCACTACAGCAACAGTGAAGCCATTAAAAACCTCCCAGAAACCCCTGCCTTGAATTTTATTTTTATTATGTTCGTTTGTAAAATACAATACAATACAATTTAAGAGCTTTATATACTAATATACAGTACCGTAGTGTTACATAATTACTATATAAAGTGCATTATCCCAGTTACATTCCGATTGTACAAACTCCCTTAGACCCTCAACAGGTAATACTTTTTAAAAATGTACATATATAATCTGAAGTGACTATAGATACCATACAAAGGAGGACCGCAAGGATGAGACAGAGGCAGCAGGTGTAGTCATTTGGGGGAAGATTGGCAGACCTAGCATGTAAACATTGGAGGCCAGGAGGGAAAAGGAATGATAGATATGACTAACACATACAAAATATTGTATGTAATCAACAGGGTGGATTGTTCATGTGGAACAAAGGGACTATGACTAGAGAACATGAGTTGAGACTGCTGGTGGAGAGTCAGGATGCAAAGTTCTTTTTTTATGGAGCAGGTGGTTGATGAATAGAATACACTGCCCAGAGAGGTGGCTGATGCCAAGACTGGAATGAGGCTTAAACTTGTGTGAGACAGATATAACTCTAGAATGGGACCCATAGGTAGTAGAAGGGAAAGAATACCTAGGGAAGAGTCACTATGTATATCAAATCTGTAAATCAAGCCAAGTGTTGGATGAAGCATGCAGTATGATCAAGAAAATGGGTGGGGTGGATGAACTTTGAGGACTTTTTCTGACCATGCAATCTATATTTTTATTTTTCTATTGTTCTGTTGTAACAGTCCTCCAAAAGTGTGTCCTTTCAGGCCCATAGCTATTGATTTATGTTATTTATGGTTTTATGCCATTTATTTATTAAATTATTATATTTATCTACTTGGTTTTTCACTCACAGGTGTCCTGAGCCATACAAGAAGGGCACTGAAGAAATATAAGGTGCCTTGCCTTGTCATACCTTTCTTAGCTATTAGTTCTTGTTTAGCTCTTGGCTTCAACTATGGCAGATGCGACCATTCATGACATACATAACCAGCTCTATTGGATTCATATCTGGGGACCTAATGAATGAAATGAGAAAATGTGTACATGCAAAATTCAAGGAAATGTACAGCAAAACCAGCCACGATACAACACAGTAACTTGCAGTAAGTGACATGTCACAAAATACTGCATGACAAAGGCTTAACTGCCACTGAATTGCACTCTTCCCTGCAATATACTGCAGGATTTTGTGATACACTGCAGCAGTACTGCATTACTTCCTGGCTGGCTCTGCTGTACGTGAATGAATTCAGGACTATAAATGAGCACTGTACAGTTGTATTTCTTACTCTGGTGATGTTTTGAATCAGCTAATTCTATGCTTGACAATTTATGCTGCAGAGGCAGCGTAGATCATTGTCCTGATAAAAGTGATAGCCATCTGGAAATTCTGTTGGCACAAATGTCATGGTGGTCCTCTTTATTACCTTGTCTATGAAGAAACTGCCAACTATGCTTCCTCCAGTAAAATTCAAAATTGATAATGTAACATTAAAAGAAAACAGCCAGCCCAAACAGCCTCACACCAAAGTGTGGGGCTAGTTCAAATTTGCATTTTGTGTGTAAAAACATTATTTGTACATATCATTTGCTGCAGTATAGCAGATTGTATCAGGCTTCTTTTGTTGACTTTTATGTTGACAAGTGTCTGTAAGTACAAATTTCAGAATCCCCTACAGCTGACATCAGAGGAGGGCTGCAGCACTGTGAGATTTAATAACCTGAAGTGAATGTTAGATATTTTACAAGCACACATCACATATTTGCCAGTCCCTATATTCTTCCAGCACTAGGAACAGTCCTCTTAACTAGTACATAGCCCTGGGAGGACAGAGGGACCAGCAGGAAAACAGTTTACAGTGTACTGTATAACAACTGTAAAATCTCTGAAATGCATTGTAGCCTACTAAATCTCTCACTGATGCAGCCCTCCTCTGACATCAGCTACAGAGCATCCTGTTATTTTTAGTTACAGAAAATGTCAGCTTAGAAGTAAGCAAAATAAGCATGATACTTTCTACTAAATTGCAGAAAATAGTAAGAAAAAAAAACAAGCTCTGGCAGAGCCACTAAGACTGTGAACGCATTATTTTGATTAGGGTGTTTCGTGGGCTTAAACATAAACATTTATTTATTTATTTAAAAAATATCAGATTTACAAACCTTTGAGTCAGAGACTCATTTACACAGGCACCTCATCGAAACTAATACAAAGACAGCACAGTTAACAAGTTTAAAAACAATGGCTTGGAGAGTAGACAGTTATAACAATCATTCACTGGAGATACATGGGTAATAGTAGATAAACAGATTACATAGTTTAGGCACACATGCACCACATCAAGAGGACCAAATCAGTTGAAAAAATATACAATAGCTAAAGCAAATAGACATCAGGAGTCAAAGAGAAGCCCAGAGTGTTCACATGAAGGCTGTTGCATACATTAACTGAATCAAAGTATAGTACATTGAGAAAGGGCATATTTAAGCAATAAGGCATGACAGGGTGTGTGTTATCATGTAATAACGTCACTCCTGGGGTGGGTTGAAGCACGAGGTGATGCCGAGTATTTATTTATTTATTTATTTGCATGTATTTATTTGATCCACTGGATCAGCAATATTTGAACAAGCTGTTCCCAGTGCAGATTTTACAGTACTGGTCCTGGTCTGGTGATCTGAGTTTTACCCATACCACACTGCATATGGCTTAGTGATATATCTGGCTGCAGAGTCAAACCCATTGAAGGTTGAAATTTCAGAAAACCATTATGCTACAAATATCAAGACTCACTCCCTACCTCACCCCCAGTCACAATTAATCCTCTACCAAAGTCATGCTTAAATACTGGTGCCTCTACATCCACGCCACTAAGCTTTTAATGCCAACATACTTCTTCTGCTTCTGTGAGTTAAACTCTTTATTTAAAAACATTTTGTTGAGAAATTTTTGTTTTAGTATATCCATGGTCAGGAAAAATGAATTTGTAAAAGAAACCAAAATCCCCATTTATCAGTTCATTGAATCACAATACAGCATGTTATGAATTTTTCTGATTCTGTGTGTAACCCACAGTAAGTTAAACAGAAATTAGACACAGATGCCTACCTATTTGCAAGTGAAGTAAATGTGGTTATTATCATTCAGTTGTAAACACCTATAGTCACAGCCAGGATTCACATTGCTAGACTCTGGGTAAGTATGACAAGTTTCCTAAATACTGGTACCTTATCCAGCTGTGTTCTGCTTAGGGTGTGTGTGTGTGTGTGTGTGTGTGTGTGGTGTGCATGTGTTTAAACATGTAACTTTCTATAGTATATTGTATAGCACTGTGAATCCTGGCTGCAGTGTTTTTTCTCTGCTGTGGCTCAGCAAGACACTGTAACAAGACACTGGCCTGCTGTAGGGGCTATTAGACATCAAACCAAAGGGTACATTGTGAAGACTAACTTGAAGAAGATGCAATAAAATAAACTTGAATGACAGCTCCCAGATGTCATAAAACACCCAGGAAAAATTAGAAAAACCTCCTCTAACAGTCTAGGCAGAAACAAAACACTGGATTGAAGTGAGAACTCAAAACTGGTAGTAATACATACATTCCTGATTTTAACATGCAGTTTTCCTTTAAGAAGATTCAGTAGAATATAAATAGTAGCCCAGAACTGCCTGCCTGAGAATGAAGTTGGTATATTATTTGGAAAAAGGGAAGGCTAGGTCTCTTGCTATGGAATGTCTTGTAAAGTTACACACTAGCTGCTGTTAGGATGGTAGCGCCAAATGCTGTGAGGTGCCATGGGGAACTCATTATGCAGAAAGTTCTAGGAAGTGTTTAACCCATTCTAATTCTTCTATGGTGTCTGTACTATCCATTTGTGCAAGTCAACTCTCCTTCTCAAACTTAAAAAAAATACACTTCATCACAGACTGTGTTTACCAAGCACTGTGCCCATGATTAAAATAATTTGAACCCCATCCCTCAAAAAATGTTCCCTCACATGAACATGCATGATTTATCTATAAAGACAATTAAAAAAATATATTTCTAAATGCATTAGTAACACCAATGCTTTCAAGGTTATCTGTAAAGACAATTAAAAAAATGTATTTCTAAATGCATTAGTAACACCACTGCTGTCAAGATTTTGAAACTACTAAAAAGACAAACTATATATATATATAGATAGATAGAATATGGTAAACAAATATTGTTAATCCCAAAAGCTGAACTTTGTTTTTAGTATATAAATGTTTAAGAAATACCTGAAAGCTGTCTATTTTCCTTAGCTTTTAGACACTTCTTAGCCTTTCCTTTTGAGACACCAGGTGACTCTGATAATCATTTGTTCCAAGGGTTTTTAAGTAATTTTGAAGGCATTTTATGTATTTTCTGTTCTAGACCTTAACAAAACGCAGGGACTTCACAGACTTCTGTTCCTTGGTCCACATCCCAAACATGTCAGTCTTCTTTCATGATGATAGATCCACCTCATGCCCCTCCCACACAAATAAAAAAAGGTGGGATGGACCTTTTGGAGCTTCTTGGGTGGAGGTGGGGTGGACCTTACTTCCTCGCAAAAAAACAATGCTGCCTCCTACTACTCAGGTTCCAGTTCTTGTACCACCCATTTAAGAAAGAAAATAGTACCCTGCAACCATTGACTAACATAAAGTGTATGTTTTTGAGGGCAGAAAATATTTCTTGGAGGAGGCTAAGGCAGAGGAGGCTATTTACACCTTCAGTCAGTTCTATGGACAGAAAACATGACATCGCTCCTTTTGTACATGCAATTCTCCTGTAGGCTGTACCCACAGTAGTAAAAAAAAGGGGTTTGCACACACAGTGCAAATTGGGACCAGCTCCACACCAGGGTGTGGGGTTCTTAGTACTGACTATTCCCCTTTAAATATTTCATAATCATTGACTATATGTTATTCACAGACTTTGCAATTTTTACCATCAGCAATACAGGCTAGGCCATTACCCATTTTGAAATTGCACCATATATGAGTCTTCAGAGGGTGTTTTGGCTTCATCTTCATGGACTCTCTTCTGTTCTTCCAAAATGCTATGGCAAACTGTTTAAGTGATATAGTAGTTTTGTTCATTAACATGACATCATGAAATCTTTCTTGTGTATTAATCCACTGATGCTTGCTGCAGGCACTTCATTTCATTCATGTCACATATCTTTGAGCAATGTCAGGGAAAATATAAAACATTTACTGTTACTAAATCCACATAACAGTACACTACAGTAAAGACCCAAGGTATAAATGTGGTACTTTAAAACCATTGAACTCACTGTACTCACAAATATGTCCAGATCATGCTTAGGTGAATTCTTTGAAATGAAGGTAAAGATGCTACCACCCCATGTTTCCTACACAGCAACTCACATACCTTTCAGTACACTCATCATCCTGGTTAGTAATTTCTTCCACCAGAAAGCTGTTTTCCCTGTGAACAAAAGCAAACAGAAACAACAAGTAACACAATGCAAAAGTACAGGAAAAAAAATACTATATGTTCTGTAGTATATGGCACAAACAGTTGCCAGAGTTGCTTCAGTAGGACTTTGACATTTTAGGTGCTTATAGAAACCACACACAGACATGGTTATCCCACTGTTCACCAGAAATATGTGGATGTTTCATATGCTTGTGTCATCGTATTTAATTTTCCTTACTATCATGTTCCTCTCCTTAGTTACCTTCTTGGCAATGTTTATTGTTGCTAACTAAAAAGCCAAAAGCATCAGAAATACAGGCAAACATGATGAATTCAGTGTGGGGGGTGGGTTCAAAAGCACTGGATGCAGCTGCAAATGCATGTTGCACCTGCATCCATCCAATTGTGTCCAAGCAGCCCTGATGCTACTTTTGAAAAGTTCCATCTGTTTATGACCAAATGTCACAATGTTCAGCAGAAAATGGACACATTTGTGAATTGCCTCCAATTTGGATGCAATTGCATCTAGTTTGGAAGCAATTGTGCCTGGTTTTGGATGCAAATATTTGATGCTGTTAGCCATCTAATAGATGGTCTAACAGGTTTGGATGCATTTTGGCTTTGAAAATGCAGCAGATCCATTTTGGCAGATCCTTTTGAAAATCCTACCAGTAACTATAATGGATCACAGATATTGAATAATACAGTGCAGTACATAACCTGTTCAATGTGTATGGCATGGTGACCAGCAGCTTGGTGAAAATCTGTACACAGTAGGTGGATTTATGTCAACAGACCACTGTTCTTACTTAACACCTTCAAAGAGTGAAACATCACAGCTGCATCTGGCCAGTCAGATGACAACACTCACCTCAGTAGAGCATCAATCATACCTATCTCATTTTTTTACTAATCCTCAGCACCTGCTACTAAGCCATATTTATTGGACCACCGAACATTTCTAGAATCACATATTCTTTGCTATTTTGCTTTACCTTTACATATGATCAATATGTACAACTTTTTTGGGGGGGAAAGAACTGATGAGCTCTGAGAAGTGACAGGCATCATAAGAGGTTGTCTCACATGGTACCTCAGAAAACTACTGTTATGAGAATTCATTCAACTAGGAAATGGGAATCAAGCCCGAACTGTGTGAAGACAGCTTTTACAACATGTAACCAATTTCTCTGAAACAAAGAAACCAGGCAAGCCCAAGGCTAAGGTACAGCACAGTAACTATTTTATTGAGGAGGGGGTAGCAGAGCTGCTGAAAATGTGTAAATGCTTACTATAATATTTCTTTTCAGCATTCTTTTCTTTTTAGTGTCAAATGCTGGCCACTAATCTGGAGGACACAGAGGAGGAGAAGGAAGAGGAGCCTATGTCTGTCATCAAGCAGCTCTCCCCAAGTGATGCTGAGATGTCACTTCAGCCATACAGGAGGGTGTTTGATGTTTACAGCCAAGTGCTTGTGTGTCACTCAGGAAAACTATCAGCTCTCTGAGGATGTGGAATACCTCTGTCAGGTAATCAATGATGGGGACAAACATTTCTCACGAAAGCTCAAAGTCTGGATATACAGAACTGAAGACTGTGGGAACTGGTCAGGTGCTGGAATTCACCACTGAAAGATTTGACTGATTCTCCTGCTTCATGCAGGGCCCACATGTAATGGGACTTGGGCAGAAAGGGAGTACTACTGGATTACAAGGAGATGTTATTTTACTCAGGGATTTGGCATGAGGGGAGTACCACTAGACTACTGGAGAAGATATTGTTTTACTCAGGGATCAGGCTGGAGAGGGGACTACTGGACTACCAGGGATGCAACATTTACTGTAAGGTGAATAGGTGAGGTAGTAACAATGGTTGAGACTCTGCAAAAGACCACTATGCATCTGTGCAAGGAGGCACTGCACAAAGTTCATAATGGCATGCAAAATAAAATTATTTAATGCCTTGCATGCCATATGTGGTTATTTGCATGCTGGCTGTTGAATATGGTACCCAGGAACAAAGGCACTATCCCGTTTGAGATGCACAAACCCCCTATTCTCTTGGGTGTCTTTTGCTAGTGGGAAACTGCAGTAGCACTGTGAACATGCACTTTACATGCTGAACAGAGCAGATGACCTGTTTGAATATGTTCAGTTCAGTTTAATTGTTTTAGATTTACCAAAAGGTTTTGCCAAGATGTACAAAAAAGAACATCATATGAGTGGTATACTTTAAAATACGTAGGTTAAAAAGTAGACTTTAAAATACATTGATCAAAAAGTATAACACCAATAATTCTCTGAGACTAATAAATATATAGGAGTAGTTACAAAGAGGTTACTCAGATATACAGTAAGTATGCATCCAAAATTTTAAGCATCCTTGGCTAACATTCAGAACTAAAAAATTTAAAGTGAGAGCATATATTTAAGCAATCAAAACAAGGCACAGAAATACATCAGCATTTCATCTGTTAAATAGCCTTAATGCCATAGATAAAAAAAAAGCCAGGGCAACATTTATCACACCTTTATATGAAGACATAAGCCATATATAGTTTTCTCAGCAGATAGCTAAGTTTCTCAATGGAAATAATGGAATTATCCATATAATTCTTAAGAAATGTAGAAGAGGACAATACAAAAGATTGTGTATACCCAAGCAGGAACAGGCAGTTACAGTTGGTTTGAGTAGTTGTGAACCATCCCTTATGATTCACAAAGGTTTAAAATCTGAAACTTTTTTTTTATTCCTTTTCTCACTGTGCTTCTGGTGAGGATATCCCTAACTCAGCACCTCTGCACCCAGCACAGGCATCCCCCAGCAGCAGCCAGAACCAGGGCCTGTGATGTGCCCCTCGTGGCAGGTCCCCAGAGGGGAGACCAAGACCAACCAATTTTGGTTCTGGGACTGGCTACTGCATCATTGGGCATTGGGTCAGAGGACTTCATGGTGCATTGCTGCACAGGTTTTTTCTTGTTGCAATGGTCCCCCAAGGTGTGGATGTAAAATGATGTCAGCATGCAAGCATGCATGCTCCCGTGTGTGCCCCACAGACATCCGCCATTGCCTTCCCTCTGCTGTGTGGTTCTCGCTTCATGTACTGCATTCTTTGTCTCCATCGGGTGTCACCCAAGCACTGGGCACCACCAATCCTTCCACCCTGGAGGTGGAGAGCTGTCCTTGGGATGCTCATCCAACCCCCCCCTCACCAGAGCAGCCCGCTGATGCTCCGGGCTCATTCGCAAACTTGAGTTGCCAGTATCGCAAGTGATATCGCTAATGCTGTGCTGGTGGGCTGGCTTAAAATCTGAATCTTGCCAGGTTTTTTCTATGTTCTGAGTTAACACAATAGCTAACATAACTCTCCTGCTCCCATTCTACCTTAATGACTACATAATGTGCCAGCATTTGAGAATTTCTGATTCTGGCCAAATCTTGCTGAATTTCTGTATCAACAGCACGTCTATATACTGTATAGTATTATACAAATTATTCAATTCTGTAGAATTTTCATTGTTATTGATAAATAGGTTATGGCATCCCATATGAATTATTTTATGGTTTAGATGATGTGGCCAGCCAATTGTTTTTCCATTGGTGGGAATGCTATATACTTCCAAAAGAATCTATTTTGAAGTCTTTCAGTGGGCAAGGCAGCTACTTTCATAAAGTAGTTTAAATACCTAGTAAGAGGCAAATACTTCACTAAGAGTTTGCAGGTTTCAGCCCTCAAATGACCAGATGGAATGCAACTCCCCACACCTAACATAAATCTTAAACATTTGTTTTACAGTATCTTGAGAGTTTCTGTCCTGGTGTGGGCTCCCCATATTTCTGCACCACAAAGTATGCTACTTTTAACTTTTGCTTTTTTTTTGGCTCTTTCTTTGTCCTCCTAGCAGGTTGACATCTGGATGGAGTCCCCAGCCCCATCCTCTGGCATCTACTATCTGGCGCTGATTCAAACTCCCAGGGCTTACTCCCCCAGTGGGGCCGGTGGGGTAGATGGGGTTCCTGAAACCCCACCGGGGCCAGATCTAGTGGGCCAGCACTGTGGCTAGCTGGGAGTGGAGCTTGCGATGCACCCTCCACCATAGTGCTGCAGCTCTCTTTTTCCTGATTTTCTTTCCCCAGGAGTTGGGGCATGTAATGATGCCTGTGGAGAGGAAAGTGCATGCATGCAAACACACTCCCTCCTAGTGTCTTCCCCAACTCCTCACCCTTCTACTGCATGGTGCCCCATCCCCCAGCCTCCTCTAGGGAGCAGGCAAATGTCAACCACTGAGAACCCTCCTCTCCAGAGAAGGAGAGCAGTCTATCGAATGCTCAATCCTTCTCCTCCCCTGCCGACCCTGGTGGCCCATGCTCATTCCCGAACTTAGGTCGACGGCGTAGCACGAGATAAGGCAACCAGCACCTCAGCCCTCAGTGCCACCGGGCCAGCCTTAACTTTTTATTTTAAACTTATTTTCATAGCTAGAAAAGAGTCAGCCCCATATTTCAGTGTGAACATTTTCACGCCAGCATGCTCTTCTTCATTTTTATGTTTGACTAAGAGGAAATGGCAACTGCAGTTTACATTATTTGCTATTGAAACTCCTAAGTACTTATAAGTATCCAATATTTCAAGTTTGTTGTCATTAATATACCACAAAAAATGATCAATTTTTTTTATGAAGGACATATCAGAATCTTTGTCTTATTTATATATACCTGTAGTTCCAGTTTTTGTAAGGATTGTGTGAACACATTTAACGCACGCTGTAAACCAAGGGGAATATATGAATACAGTACTGCATTGTCTGCATAAAGAAGTTGTGGAATTCTTGATTCCAAAACTTTTGGAACAAAACAATCTTTACATGGCTGTAAGTCTGCTAATGAATTCACATGCACATTGAAATTAAAGTGGGTCAGAATGCACCCTTGATGTCCCCCATACTTAATTTTCATCGGTTTAGATAAGTGACCTTCTGGACTATATATTATCTAAATATATGAATTGCTATGTAGTTTTTAAAATTTCTAGAATTTTATTCTCTATGTGATAATTCTCCAGGATTCTCCACATAATGTTTATATTCACAGAATCAAAGGCTTGGCTACAATCAATAAATGCTGCATATAAAGCTTTAGTTCCAAATGTCATATATTTATGAGCTAAATAATCCAAGGTGGCAGTGTGATCAATAGTTGATCTGCCATGCCCCAAAACAGATTGAAATTCTAGTCTGGCCCGGTGGTGCTGAGGGTTGAGGAGCTGGATGCCACACCTCGCACTGTGCCGGCGACCCGGGTTCAGGAGCGAGCTCAGACGCCAGGGGTTGGCAGGGCTGGGCAAGGATTGAGCACCTGATGGGATGCTCTCCTCCTGGGGAGGGGATGTCAGAGATTGCCTGGCATGCCAGCAGCTCCTGGTGGAGACTGGGGGCACTGTAGCATGCTCAGCAGCATGTAATCTGCGTGCCCTGATGCAGGCAGGGGTTGCCGTATATGCTTGTGTTGGGGACGTGCACACGCATGGGAGGGGGGAAGGATCTCCAGAACAAGGAAAAGCCCGGTCTGGGGGGTAGGTGACAGCACCTGCCCCCATGACCAAGGCCGAGTCCATCCTGCCTGACCTTCCAGGTTCCTCCACCTGGATCCTCTCCCACATTGGAGTCTGTCTAAAAGTGCGCCCAAAGAGGAGGGGTTGCCCCACCCCATAGGTGTTAACCCGGGGGTGCCGATCATGGACAGAGGAGGAGGGAGTGAGGAGTCACAGGTAGGTGGACTTCAGGCAGGGCAGAAACAGGCAGGATGCCTGAGAGAGGCCCCCCAGACTGTGACCAGAGGGAAAAAGAGATTGAATAAAGAAAAAAAAAACAGATTGAAATTCAAAGAAAATATGGTTTTCCTGTTCCAAATTCTCAAGTGTTTTCAAAAGTAACCTGTTATAAATTTTGGGGGGAATACTAAGGAGAGTAATAGGCCAATAATTACCTGGTTTTGCCCAAGTACTCTCTTTAAATAGTGTGTAGAATATACCAGTATTCCAGTTGTCCATAAGTAAAAATATATTAATTTTCATGAAGACAGCAGCCAGAATCTTTACCCAAAAACTAAGATTAGTGTGAAAAATTTCCACAGGTATTAGGTCAGCACCAGGTGCTTTACTCCTTTTCTGTTTCATGATTAATGATTCTACCGCTAAAGGATTAAGACACCACAGTGGACAAGTCTCCAATAAGTGACTAGTGGTTTGGTAAGCGATGATTTCCTTACTAATATCATAACTTATAGTACAAACATTATAAACCTTACTGAAATGTTCTAACCATTCTTGTTCTGTGATGATTAAATTCAGATTAGCTTTATCTATTTTTGTCCCATATGCACAACCATGTCCCATATGCCTACATCAATTTCAGCAAGGCCTTCAACACTGTTCCATGTAAAAGACTGGTAAATAAGTTAGGAAGCCAGGGCATGGGACACAAAGTGGTGAACTGGGTTAGAAACTGGCTGGGGGACTGGAAGCAGAGGGTGGTAGTAAATGTGATCCAATCCTAGGAAATAGGGGTGACCAGTTGTGTACCTCAAGAATCAGTCCTGGGGTCAGTCCTTTTTAATGTCTTTATTAGTGACATTGCAGAAGGGCTGGAAGGGAAGGTTTGCCTGTTTGTTTGCAGATGACACCAATATTTGCAAAGGTGTAGACACTCCAGAAGGGGTGAAACAAAATGAGGAGCAAACTAGGAAAGCTGGAAAATGATCTGAAGTGAGGCAACTGAAGTTCAACATTAAGAAGTGCAAAATCATGCACCTGGGCTGCAGAAACCTTGCACAGAGCTACAGAAGTGGGGTTGCTGACAGTCACCAGAGAGGAAAGGGATTTTGAGATTATCATCTCAGATGACCGAAAGGTGACCAAGCAGAGAACAAAGGCTGTAGGGAGGGCCAGTGGCATGTTGAGGTGCATAAAAAGGGGTATCACCAGCAGAATGAGGGAGGTGGTGAAACCACTACACAAAACTCTGGTGAGGCCTCATCTGGAGTACAGTCTGCAATCCTGGAGGCTGCATCTTCACAAGAATGTGGACAGGGTGGAGGCTGTTCAGAGAAGGGTGACTAAAATGGTGCAGGGCTTGTAACAGAACACTTATGAGGAGAGATTAAAAAACTTCAATATATATACACTGGAGAGTAGGGAATGGGGAGGTATGATAGAAACCTTGAAGTATATTAAGAGCATAAACAAGGTGCAAGTGGAAGACATCTTTTGGTACAGGAGAGGTACAAGGACAAGAGGACACGATATGAGATTGGAGGGATGCAGGATAAGGGGTAATGTGAGGAAATTCTTTTTCACATCAAGGGTGGTGGATGCATGGAATAGTCTGCACCATGAGGTGGTAGGAGTGAGCACAATGGTGGGGATAGGCATAAGGGAACCCTAGAGGTAGGAAGGAGAAGCTAAAGCCAATGATCAAGTAGGGTCAGAGACCGCTGATACAGGTAGGGTATACGGGCAGACCAGATGATCCTAGCTGTCCTTATCTGCCATCAATATCTATGTTGCTATGCAGCTAAACTCCAGAAATTCTTGGAGTCTTTTTCAACTATGGCAACATTTAAGTCCTACCATAGTTTCCTCTGAAAATGCCTTCCTCTTGTTTTTCAGAAAAGTTTTGCATTGTCAATACCAGCAGGAACATCTGCCAGAACTAGACACATAGTGGATTCCCTGCAGGGGGAGGACCGCAAACAGCTGGTAGAACAGCCCACAAGAGACAGGACTATCCTAGATCTAGTACTGACTAACGGGGAAAGGATCACAGATCTCCATGTAGAAGGTTACCTGGGGGCCAGTGACCATCACATGGTATGGTTCAATTAGGTCACTAGAACTAAATCATCCCATTCCAAGGCAAAAATATGGGACTACACAGGAGCTGACTTTGATAAGATGGCCAACAGAGTTAAACTAGTCCTGGCAAGAAGAAATAAAAGTGAGGGGATACAGGCAAAGTGGGCAAGAATTAAGGATACGATACTTGAAGCAACATTCCATTGTGTTAGAGAGAAAGGCAAGAGCAAAAGAAGAAGGAAACCACTTTGGTTCTCAAGAACAGTAGCAGAAAAGGTCAGAGCCAAAAGGCTGGCCTTCAGGAAATATAAGCAAAAGCAGCAGGATGAAGATTGGGAGGCATACCAAACTTCCCTAAGGGAAGCAGGGAAGGCTGTAAGGCAGGCAAAGGTCCAAACCGAGGAAACACTAGTACAAACAGTAAAAGAAGATGACAAGACATTCTATAGATACATTAGTGAAAGGAGAAAGTCCAGAGTGGTATTGCTAAGATCAAAGGGGATAAGGAGGAGTGTGAGGAGGAGGACCAATGAAAAGCATCTATCCTAAATAGATACTTCTGCTCACTATTTACTGAGGAAAAGGTAATACAGGGCCGACAGCTCAGCACCATGGACACAGGGGGGAGGGAGGTGTTCACTAGTCATTTCACAAAAGAAAGGGTCCTACAAGAGCTTGCTAAGCTCAGGGTGGACAAGGCAATGGGACCTGATGGCATACATCCCAGGATACTAAAGGAGCTAAGGGTGGAACTAGCAGAGCCATTAGCAGAACTGTTTAGTGAGTCTCTGAGCACAGGAGAGGTCCCAGATGACTGGAGAAGGGCTCATGTGATCCTGCTCCAAAAGAGTGGTAGCTGGGAGGAGGCAGGGAACTACAGATCAGTCAGTCTTACCTCAGTAGTGGGCAAGATTATGGAGGCACTCCTTAAAGAAAGGATAGTGCAACACCTGGAATCCATAGAGGCACAGGCTCCAAGACAGCATGGGTTTACAACAGGAAGGTCCTGTCAAACTAATCTCATAGATTTCTTTGACTGGGTAACCAGAGTGGTGGACCAAGGGGGAGCAGTTGATGTCGCCTCCCTTGACTTCAGCAAAGCTTTCGATACTGTTCCACATAGAAGATTGATTAATAATTTGAGTAGGCTCGGGCTGAGTCAGAAGTTGGTCAACTGGGTGGTAAGCTGGTTGGCGGGCAGAAAACAGAGTGTGGTGGTAAATGGTATACAGTCAGAAGAGATGCAAGTCACAAGTGGGGTACCTCAGGGATCAGTCCTGGGGCCCGTCCTCTTCAATATCTTCATCAGTGACATTGCAGATGAACTAGACAGTAAAGTTTTTCTGTTTGCAGATGACATCAAGATCTGCAACAGAGTAAATGATCCAGATGGGGTGGGCAGAATGAGAAGAGATCTGGATAAACTGGCAAAATGGTTGGAAGAGTGGCAACTGGGGTTTAACGCAATGAAGTGCAAGATCATGCACATAGGGAAGAGAAACCATGAAGCCACCTATAGGTGGGGAAGGGAGTTGCTGGCAATCATAAGGGAAGAAAGAGACTAAGGCATCATCATCACAGATGACCTCAAATCATTCAAGCAGATCACTAAAGCAGTAGGTAAGGCTAGAGGGAAGTTGGGATGTATTAGCAGGGGAATCACAAGTCATAAGAGGGAGGTAATAATCCCTCTTTACAAGACACTGGTTAGGTCCCATCTGGAGTACTGCTTGTAGTACTGGAGGCCACACCTGCACATGGACATTAACAAAATGGAGGCAGTACAGAGAAGGGTAACCAAAATGATGCAGGAACTACATCAGAAAACATATGATGAAAGGCTAATGGAGCTCAATATGTATACCCTAGAGCAAAGGAGGGAGAGAGGTGATATGATCAAAACATTCAAACATCTTAAGGGCATTAACAAGGTGAAAAAGTCTAACATGTTTCAATATAAGAAAAATAGCAGGACAAGAGGACTCAGCAAGATATTGGAGGGAGGCCGATTAAGGGGGAATGTGAGGAAGTTCTTTTTCACAGAAAGGGTGGTGGATGCATGGAATGGCCTACATCAGGAAGTGGTGGATATGAATACAGTGCAGGGCTTCAAACAGGCATGGGAAAGGCATAAGGGAGCAATAAAGATGAGTATGACTTGATAGGCCATTGACAGAGTACAGGCCTATGTCACCTTCATAAGGTAGAAAAAATGAGCAAACTGGATGGGCATTGTGGTCCTTATCTACCATCAGCTTCTATGTTTCTATGTTTCTATGTATTCATTTCTTAGTAGGCACAATGATTTTCTACTCTGCTTAGCCAATTTTTCAAGGAACAACATATTCACCTTTAGAAGGAATTTCTTTCCCTCCTTACATTTGTTGTCAAACCAGTTTTTATTTATGGCTTTGTTGGCCTTTGAATTTCTTTTTATTCGACCAAGGTTATCCAGTATGGTACTAATCAGTGAGTTATAAGCAGGTAATATATTTTCATAATTAACTGGAGTAGTGTCAGAAGAACTATTGTCTAAGAGACTCTGGAATACAATAAGTTTGTCAGTTGTCAGTAATTGTCTCAAACTTGATTCTACATATGGACAACATACAGTACAACCTTTTTGGCATTAACAGTTGCAAGATAGTTTTGTTCATATCAATGGTTAACATTTGAGAAACAATTTGTAACAATACTCGGCATATATAATTTAAGTTGCACTGGCATGTGATCACTCTCTGTTAGATCAATAATTTTGATTGCAACAATATCAGAGAATCTGTATATATCCAAGAAACATAGCTCTATCACACTACCAGTATTCATAGTTGGAAAAGTAATCTTACCATTTTGGCCTCCTTTAGCTCTACCATTAAGAACCATTAAGTTATACTCTTCAGCCGTGACAGCCTTTTACCCAAGTGTGAGTATTTATTATTGAAAGAGTTCCTTCAAGGAATGTTAAGAAGGTTATCAGCTGTCTGGCTATCTAAATTACATTCCCTGAATCTGCCTATTTTGGCATCACCATCTCCTACCAATATGGTAGAAATGATGCTAGATAGATGGAAATAACTGGCCCACTCACCATAACCAGCTATTTGAAAAATTAATTTTAGTTTTTCCATGGCATCCAGACTTATAAAAACATGAATTCATACATTTCAAGGAAATACGCCTTCATCATGGAGTCTGGTTGCGCTATAAAATAAATACAAGAATATTATACAGCTCTTGAACTTAAATGTAAATTTTGTAGAAAAAAATTAAAAAAAATATTGTGTTAAAGAGAACAAGCTGAACTTATATTATCTTACTGTGAAGCTTTCACTTTGCTATCCAGAGAACTGAATCCTAAACAAGTAAGCTAAAAATCAATATAACTTGCAACCATTTCCTCTTAAATCACAAATAATAAGCAAGCTCCAACCAAAATATAATGAAATAAAGCACACCTTAATATTCCTCATTAAAGGGTTAACATTCAATGTGAAATTCTCCTTTTACTGCTATACGCATGGTCCCAGATATTCAGAAATGCGCCAAAGCCCGACACAAGTCCAACGCAGCTCAAATCCAATGCGTCATGGTGCAACAAGAGCAATATTCAGAGGTTGCATAGGCTGAACTGCACCAGCGCAACCCGGCTGAATATGGCAGAGTTGCGCCATGGTGCAATCAGAGTTGCGCCATGGTGCAAAAAGAGATGCTCCAGCTCAACTGTGGGAGCAGAGCAGCAGATCAAAAGAGGATGGCACAGCACAGACAACAGACCCAGGGACAGAGCCAAGGAAGCACAGTGACAGGCCACAGGAGGCCTCCACCAGCAGGGCACAGCAGGGTGCACACAGGCACCCAGACACCTGTACCCAGAACACAACAGTGGCACAGATAGCAGACAACAGGAGGTACCAACAGCCAATGGAGGGCCACCAAGGAAGCCCCCCTCTGAAGGTCAGCTGGCCGTGCCCCCCCAGACCATAGCATGCCACACCCAGGACCATGTAGCCAAGCACCCACACACACCACACAGGCACACAGGAAGCCCACACAGTAGGCACTGAACAAGCCAGGAGGCAGGTAGCATGGCAGACCACAAGGGACAGGTTGCACAACACCAAGCAGGGGCCCCAACACAGTGTGCAGCTAGTACCTGACCAATGAAAATTGCCATGTGCCACCACCACACACACACCCGCCACATACCCTTGACAGCCGCCACAGTGGGACACAGCACAGTGCACAGCAGTGAACCACAGAAGCACAACACGTGCCCCTACACACGCACACCACACGGACAGACACTGAGCCACTGCAGCATGGCTCCTCACACCACCTGCAAAGCAGACACTGACACAGGCAGTTAAGTCAAAAAATATATATTATTGAACACAAATATGTACAAAAACAAGGAGCTGGGAAAGGGTAGGTAAAGCGAGGGAAGGGGACAGGGAACAGGAACTGTACAGTGGAAAGAGGGACTGTAGGGGGAGGTACATCAGGGGAAATGGGGGAAAGTTGGGGCCAAATCAACGGCGGCCATGTCCTGCTGCCCCTTGGCATTGTCACCACCTCCTCTCCACCAACATCATGCGCCTCATCTGCAACACTGCTTCCATTGTGGTGGAGGTGATCAGGATAAGCTGCAGGAGCAGCCGTTCATGCAATTGCTGCCTGGGTCCCTGCCACTGGACACCTACAACAAGGGACAGGACAGGTGATCAGTGCAATGTCCCAAAGGAACCATGTCCATCCACAGTGCACAATGGGCAGTGGGAACACATGCCCCTGGTGGGCCCGTACCGGCCACCCACAGGGGGGGTGAGCCAACACTTGCCAGCAACAGGGCACACCACGACATTGCACAGAGGTGGTCCCTGCCTCACTATGGCCACCTGACTGCAAAATGACAGTCACATGTCTCAGTGCACCAGCAGCCACCAACTGCTGGCACACGTGTCCAATGGATCTGCCACAGTGGCATGCACCATGCACAGTGTGACACACACAGCTGCCATGGCACACAGCACAGGCATCCATGCCCACACCCACTCCCCCACCACCCCCCATGTACAGTACGAGGGACCACGACAGTGCTTACCTGCCCTCTGTGGCCTCACCGGTGCTGGTCCCACTCCACTGTGGCCCACCTTGGCCTACTGTGTGGCTGCTGCCTGTGCCCAGCATCAATCCTCAGGCCCTGGGAATGGGAAGAAGACAGGTATATATCAGGACTCAACCACAGCAGCTGCCCACCACCCCCACCCCTGTGCACAGGGTGTGCCCCTGCCTGACAAGTCCCGCACGGCTGCATCACAACACAAGTGGCGGCTGGCAATGCCACACCGTGATGCGCACAATGACAGTGCACTTCTCTGCAGGGCATGTAAGGCAGCCTAGCCAACACCACAGTATAGCACCCGGGCACACATGCAACATGAGATGACTTACCTGGCTGTGGCACAGCCCCTCGCCTGTTGCATGCCTGCAGCCTTCGTAGGCAGTCTGGGTCCAGCCGCAGGAGGTCCCCATACCAGTGGTGACATGGCTCCTCTGTCCTGGCCACTCTGGTCCTCTGCTGCAGCTTGGCAGCAATCCCCTGCCAAACTGTGTCTCTGGCCTGCTGTGGGGTACCTGCCCAAAGAGTTGGGGGGCATGGGGCTTGACACAGGCCACCAGGTTCTCCAGCTCCACCTGTATCCAGTTTGGGGCATGCCAAACTCATCCCTGCACCATGTTCACAACCGCAAACTCGGGGACAAAAATGGTTGTGGGAGGTGCACGTGTCCACACCATGTGCCTACCTTGTGATGCACGGGAGCATGCGCAGTGCACAAACATTGTGCAGTGCTGGAGATGCGTGGAATGGGCATGGCTACGTGGGGTCACAGAGTCAGAGGTCTGACCCAGGGGTCAGTGGCCATCCAGCATTGTGCACGTGCGCGATAGGGCACAGCAGCCCATGCACTGCCATGCATGTAGCTGGCCCATGCACAACATGCTCAATGCCACTGCATCATGCTGTCTGCTCACAGTGCATGATTGTCGCCATGATGCCGTGATGTGCATGTGCACTGTGGTCCTTCACACCGAGCATGCGTGAGCATTGCTCCATTGCGACTTGCTCTGGTGCAGTCGCATTGCACACAGTGCAATATCACGATATTCAGACACCACATGCAAATGAGCTCATCATCCAATGTGTGGTGCACTGGGTGCATTAGCATGTAATTACTGTTGCGCCAAACCTCATTTTCATGCATTGCACCTTATAAGCGCCATGGTGCAGCACAGACCATGGACCAGAATTGCATCCTTTTAAGGTAAGTTGTGAATGCTGCTACAGTACATTGGGAGTGGACAGCACTGCTGAGTGGGACGGACCAGGGAGATGCTGCCACTGACACACTGTGCTGTCCATGTCCACAGGCAATGACATGTCGGATCAAGAGGTGGGTGAGTAGCGTGGGCCTGCACGGAAGTGCAATCCCAATTTCACTAATGCCAAGACAGATACCCTGTTTGAGGCCTACCTGGACAGGGAGACCCTGTTGAATGGTGCCATGGGCACACCACAGGCCAGGGCTGGTGCATGGCATGAGGTGGCAGCATACGTCAACCAGCACGGCAGCCATCAGCGGTCGGTGCAGGAGTGCAGGACAAAGGTGGGGACAGAAAAGAGGTACATTAAAGAGACAGTGTCAGCCATCCGTGCGGCCCCGACTGCCACCGGAGGGGGGCCGGTGGATGTGCCAATGCTAATGCCACAAGAGGAGTTGGTGGCAGCTACCATGCACCGCAAAATGGTGGAGGGTGTGCCTGGAGGTGGATTCCAGATGGGTGTCAGCCCATCACTGCATGGTAAGTATGTCAGCCACTCACAGCTGATGGCATGAAGGGTGCATACATGGGCATGCTTGCGTGCATGCAGCCGGCATGCATGTCATGTGCATGTGTGCGCACCCACATGCATGCCATGCCGCAGGACACATGCAACGGCAATGTGGGGGGGCACATGTGGGCACTGCATCATTGACATGCCTTTCTTTCTACTGCAGCACCAGCACACCTCTGTGTAGATGATGGGGTGCTGGCAGCGGCAGCAGCCGTGGACGCTGGTACAGCCCCGGAGGATCAGCCATCTACCTCCACCGGCATCTGGGGGCCTGACAGGCTGCAGCTCACCACCACATTGCAGGAAGATGTCCTGGACATGGGGTCAGACAAGGCCCTGGATGTGTTCCTGCAGGATGCAAGCCTTGTCCTCTGTGTAGAGACACAGATCAGGGTGGGGTCTGACTCCGATGATGACATCACATTTATCCTGGACAGCATGGGCAACATTGTGGGCAAGACACCCCTGCTGGCCTCTGACACAGGCAGCACTCCCAGTGTGCTGCCAGTGGCAGAACAGCTGCCTGCCATGCTGCCCTGGCTGGGCCCTGCTGTGGTGGTGGTGTGGCAGCGCAGGTGCTGGGTAGTGTACAGCAGCCGAACAGGTGACAGCAGCAGGCTGAGGGTGCCACCAGGCAGCCAGACACAGGGTCCACCGCTGGTGTGCCTGCCGTGCCCATTCACCCTGCAGACCACACTGTGCAGTGTCCACCAGAGAAGGGGGCTGTGCAGCGTGGCCGGCCACCACAAGAGGATCGGTGTCCCGCCTGGGAGCCCCAGGATGCCAACCGGCTGGCTGAACACACCCATCTGCTGTGGGTGTCCGTACAGCAACAGGTGCTGCTTGCCACTGGGTGCATGCACTGCATGTGGAGGTGTGCTAGTTAGCTGAGCAGCAGGAGATGGGCACTGCGCAGATCCTGGCAGGGATGCAGTGCATGCAGGAGGCCATGACTGCATTCTTGGATCGCATTGCCACTGCGATCACAGATGGCTTTGCTCTGCTGGCTGCCACAGGGCATCGCCATGCACAGGTGACCCCCCCACAGTGCACTGTCCACCCCATGATCCCGATGTTCGATGACTCCATCACAGTCAATGCCAGGCTCTGATGTGGGCATCCCAGGCACACCTGGGGCTGGCCTGTTTGGGCATCTGTACACCCCCGCATGGACACGGTCGCAGTCCCACAGTTTCGACCCCTGGGGGGCTGTTGCACCCCCCCATGGCTGATGCACAGCTTGTGGCTGCTGATCGACTCTGGTGCAGCTGCCTGTGTGGCCGTGGTGGCCATGGTTCTGTGCAGTGGTCCTGATGTGCAAGCCGCCCTGACCGCTGTCTGCCAATGTTTCCCTCTGTGCACATGGGTGGTGTGTGTGTGTGTGTGTGTGTGCCTTCCTCTGGTGTCGTGCCTGTGTGTCGCACCACACGCTGCCTGTGTGCATGCTTGCCCGGTCTCTGGACCATGTGGCATGGGTGTGATGAGGGCAGACTAGCACCAGTTGCACCTGTGCACCGGTGCAATGCATCTGATTCATGCCACATAGCAAGGCCTGGGTGTGTGGGTGCATGTGAGTGTGTGTGTGTTTGTGTGTGTGTGTGGGTGTGTGGGTGTTGCTGTGTGTGGTTGTGTGCCACTGCCCCCCCTACCCCTGCTTCATGCCTCCTTGTGTGCATGCCCGGTGCCATGCATGCCCCTGCATGTGTGCTGTACCTGTTTGTGTGGCCCATGCATATGTGTCGCACCACCAACCTGTGTGCACCATAGTGCTCCTGTGTAATGGTGTCCTGGTGGCATCATGCCTGCTGTAGCAGTCAAGGATCCCTCCACCCAGGGGGTGGCTGTCCACCACCCTCTGGCCATTGCCTCCATCGTCCCCACTACTGTTGTCCTCATCAGCCTTGACGGCTATCCCACGGTCAATGGCCATGTTGTGCAGTGTGCAGCAGGCCAGGAATAGGCCACAGGCTTTCAAGGGGCTGTACTGTAGGACACCGTCTGACCTGTCTAGGCAATGGAACCATGCTTTCAGCATGCCCAAGACATGCTCAGTGATGTTGCTCATGCTGGCATGTGCCTTGTTGTAGTGTTCCTCTGCTGGGGATGGCAGGCACAGTTAGGGGGTGAGCAGCCAGGGCCTCAGTGGGTACACTGTCTCCTGTGTGGATAATGACATGGTTATCCACCTGCTATTCTATACTGTGACCCTTGCCTGTCCCTGGCACCAATGCCAATATGCACACCCTGCCCTCCCTCATCCCAGAGTCAGTTCTACCCATCACCCCTTGCCCGTGCCATACTTACCCACTAGGTGGCCCATGGGGATGTCCCCATGTTCAAAGCCTGTGGCACAGTGCAGAGCTGTACCAGATGAATGCATCATGTGGACTCCCACTGCGTGTGGTGCAGACATTGGTGATGTGCCCCATAGCATCGCACACCAGCTGGAAATTTATGCTGGGGCTCCCTTTCCAGTTAATGTATGCAACACCCTCAGGCCAGGTGGCATGCAGATGGCCATGTGGGTGCAGTCAATGGCCCCAGTCATGCCAGGCATACGTGCAACCCTGTGGAAGTCCTGCATGGTTGCTATACGCTCTGCCTGTGTGCTGGGGAAATGGATGAATTCCGAAGTACACGGCAGCAGAGCATTGAGGAACTGTGTGAGGAGGTGGGACATGGCCTAATGTGTTATGCCTGTGGTGTCTCCTGTTGGTCTTTGGAAGGTGCCCGTGCCGAGCAGGCACATGATGGCTTTCACCTTCATCTCCATGGACATGGCATGGCTCCGTCTGGTGGATGCCTGCATCTCCTCACTGCACAGCTCACAGAGCTGCCTCAGAATGGCCCTGTTCAGGCAGTACTGGCCCATGATCTCCGTATCGCTGTAATTCTCAAAGGTGATGTGGGCACGGTACCACCTGTGTCAGGCATACTGCCGATGGGCCCTTCCTCGGCCACATCGCTGTTCCTCCTGCCCCCTCACACCCCTCATTACAGCCTCTATCATGAAGGGTGCACTATCCATGGACCTTGCTGTCCAATGTCCCCCTGGTCAGTTGGCTGTTGCTGGCTGTGTATCACCCGGGTGCACTGCCTGTTAGTGTGTGTGTGTCTCTCTCTCTCTCTCTCTCTCTCACTCTCTCTGCCCCTCTCTCCCTCTCCAATGCCACCTCTGTCCCTCTCCCTCTGTGTCTGCCTTAGTCTGTCTGTCTTCTCTCTCTCTCTCTCTGTGTCTGTCTCTCTCTCTCCCACTCCCTCTCGCTCTCACCCCTGGCACAAGTGCTGTTTGTGTGTTTGCGCCCTGTATTCATAGGAACAAGTCTGCTCAGAGCAACTTTGATTTGCTTCACACTTGCGCCATGGAGTCATGGTTAAATATGACATTGTGCTGGATATTCATGGGCACACCCCCTGCACTTGCTCACGCATTCATTATAGTGGCGCATTGGTGCAATGGATTTTACGCTGTGCAATGGCACACTCTGAATATGGCTTCTTGGCGCAAAACCGCACTTGTGCCAGTGCAACTCATTTGCACCATGTGCAACTGCTCTGAATATCCAGGCCATGAAGAAATATGTTTTACCGAAAGTAGGTATTCTATTCCAAAAGTAAATATTTTTCTGGTGCCACCTTAAATCATATCCCCTTAAACACTTTTTTTAGTGAATGTTGCTTTAACTTTTAATTTCCATTCTGAGAAGTAACTATTAATGTTTTAAGAGCATTTCAAAACCACTGGGAAGAAAATGAGGTGGTTTTTATCTGTCCCTCCAATTTTTGTTTTAAAGTAGCACACCTATTTAAGGTTACTGAAAATTACATGGATGGTTTTTATCTGTCCCTCCAATTTTTGTTTTAAAGTAGCACACCTATTTAAAGCAAACACACATTATCAATTTCTGCAGCATTTCTGTAATAAATTATAATGTCCCCTTATTTCTAGTGAAGCATGCTTACCCCCCCAAGGGATTTCAATGTGTTTAGCTCTTAATTTATTAACAGTATGAAGAGCACCTTTCATCTGTGTAGCTGCTGTTTCTATAGCAGACAGCAGACTGGATGTCATTTCACTCCCTGCTCTAGTAATGATGCGCATAATGTCACTAACATGACTGCATGGGTCTGAGCACATTGCCTGCTCAACTGAGTGCTGGACTCTCTGACAAGCAGCACCAAGGAAATGTAAGTGATATTGTAATAAACACATCTACCACAAGGATAATTGTTAGACCAGCTGTGAGTGGTCCACAAGTAACAACTGCGGGACATGAGTCTTTTGGGAATCCCATAAAGGTGGATGCTGCATCTCCATTGCAGCACAAGGCCCCTCTCTTCCATGGCACATCAAGTGGGTCTGGTACAGGCAGAGCCAGGGCTGACACCAGGCAGCATCCAAAAATTAGGAATGATGCATGGTGTGGCACAGGGCGCCCCGTGTGTCATTTCTGTTTGTTGCAAACACAGTGTGTCATTCCTGGCCCTTTGAAAATCAAGCCTGGCCACATGTGCATCCTAGTCAATCAGGTAGACATAACTCAGATGGTCATGGATGAGGGATTACCATGAGAGTAAACTGCTATTATCTTACCAGGTTTAATATGACCAGCACACTTCACTTGTTGGAGCCTATACAAAATGGGAAAATAAAATATTTAAGCTGCCCCCCAAATAAGAACTTATAATAATTGTAGCTCACACAGTTTCTGTGTGTGTGAATCTGGGGGAAATACATTCTTGCTCAAAATCATATTAGTTTCAGGTGTTCATGAGTGTGGAAATATACTTATTTTCTCATATACCTAGCATTATAGTACTGTAGGCTTACTGCACAATTAAATTCGACATCTTTTCTTTTAGAGCTAGAAGTCTCTCAGAGCATATTTCTCCCTCTACACCATCTGTCTGTACTTTAACAGAACATACTGTATATCAGACACTTAGTCATTTAACCACTGCATAATGGAGCTCTAACATAATGCACTATCCATCATGTGCAACCTAATGGAATACTCATTATAACCTTTTACTGTTTCTAGTAAGAAGAGAGTACAGCTGCTACAATACCCTGTCCATGGGGTTTTGGCACCTGGCCAGAAATAACCAGTCTTGTGGTATTTGTACATTAATTTTCAATGTCCATTAAGGGCTTACACTTCACAGACTTTATGAAACTGCTGCAAGCTATAACTTGCAAAACTTTCATATTTTGTGGTAGATGTCTCTGGAACACTACTTCCATTTGTATCCATTAATGGTTGCTTTCTGGTAAAATGTGTCTTGCACACAGCCATATTGTACATTGGAAAAGGTGTTGCAAATCTGCTGTAGCTGCTGTAGGTGATCAGGCCTATCTCCATGCCTTTTGTACCCTCTGTAATACCTGCACCATCATCATCCATCGTGCTAAATCCAACTTCTTCAAATCTCATCTGCACCCTACTAACAGTAATCCATCCTTTTGGCAGGATCCCTGCTAGCTCCTGCACCCCAGATCTGACTCCCCCTCCCTCCCTCTATCCATGATGAAGGTTCCCTAATCTCCGATCCCTTCAGCATCACCATTGCCATAAACAAATAATTCAAGTCCTGGGCTGTTCCACTTGGTCCTCTGTCCCCCCTTCCTCCTCCCTCCCACTCTCCCGAAACTCTCAGGTTTTCAACTCCCTCCTATCACACCATCAGAAGTCCTGCATGCTCTTACTTCTCTGAACCCCTCTAAGTTCAGCCCTGATGGACTGCACCCATGGCTCCTTAAAATCTCTTCACCCTCAATAACTACCCCCTTAACTTTCATCCTAAATCTCTCATTTTCCTTCTCAATTGTTCCCAAAGCCTGGAAGTCGGACACAGTTGTCTCTCTGCTCAAAGGCGGTGACCCTATCACCCCTGGTAACTACCACCCCATCTTCCTGCTCCCTGCCCCTGCTAAAGTTCAAGAATCCTCATCCTCTCTAGGCTCAACAATTTCCACACCACCTCGAACACACTCTCACCATTGCAATCCAGCTTCAGGAAATCCCACTCTGCCACCTCTTCCCTCCTCTGTTTTACTGATGCTATCCAAACTGCTATGGACTGTGACCTGATCACCCCAGCTATCTTCATTGACCTCTCCAAGGCCTTAGATTTGGTTTCCCAACCCCTTCTGCTCTCTAAGCTACATTCCATTGGCCTGTCCCCTGCCACAGTGTCCAGGATCAGCTCCTATCTTACTGGCCGCCCTCAATCAGCCTCAATGAAAAATGTCACATCTCATTCCCTCCCCTTCCTTGCCGGCATACCCTAGGGCTCTATCATCGGACCGGTTCTCTTTTCCCTCTTTATAAACAACCTTCCCTCTGTCTGCACCTGCTCCAACATTCAGATGTATGTGGATGACACTGTCCTTTTCCTGTCTATCCTATCTACACATTCCATCCAGTCCCCTCTTCAAAATGACCTTACTGCAGTCACGGCCTGGTTCGACGTTAACAGTCTAAAACTGAACACAAGAAAAACATTGTCATGACCTTTGGTTCCAAACAGAAACTTGCAAAGTTTCCCTCACCCCTAGCCTTTTACTCCTCTGTTAACACCCCCCTGGACAATGTTCTAACTTACAAGTACTGTATCTCGGTGTCTGGCTTGACCACTCCCTTGATTTCTCTTCCCACTTCAGCGTGCTCTACACCAAACTGCACCCTAAACTCTGTCTGCTATCACCACAAGGCCAGTCTTTCCCTTCCTGTATGACACGACCTCATAGTCAAGTGGATCCTCCCAGCCTTTGACTACGCTGACATAGTCTTCGGTGCCACCCCATCTACCTCCCTTGCCAAACTGGAAGTCCTGTTTCATGCTTTCTGTAGGTTCACCTCCAACTCTCCTCCCTTAACTCACCACTGCAACCACTATTCTTCTCTATCCTTACAGTATCACTCTGAGGTGTTCCTCTTACTGCTTAACCTTCATAGCTAATCACTGGTTTGGGTCCCTTCCCTCCTACCTGGCCTCCCTCCTATCTCCCGCTTCTCCCTCACCCTATAACTCAAGGTCAAGCTGCACCTGCACCTTTTCTCTCCCTCGTGTCTGCACCACTGCTGATAAACTTTCCTTCTCATACAGATTTCTTTCCCTTTGAAACAGTCTCCTCTCCCAAACCCACCTCTCCCCACTCCTTCTATGCCCTCACGCATCTGCTCATACCCTCCTCTGTCACCTCTTGCACCTGCTCCCCACCCTAGCCCCCCTCCTTAGCCCTGCCCTCCCCTTACAGCTTACTGCTGTATATATTTTGTCTCTTAGCCTGTATTGTACAGTTTATACTTTTTTGCACATAGTTCATGCATTGTATAGCCTCCACTATTGTAACATTCTGTTGAATTTCATTTATTGTAAATTTCTGCTGTATCTTATCTGACACCTGTACTCCCCTTCCCAGGTCGCACCTGGAAACAAGCCTTTGATTCATGGTGCTTTTCCTGGTCATCAACTTTTCAATAAATAAATAAATAATAATGTTCTTATTAATTTTCAGAAAACATCTTAAGCAAGCATAAAAATATGCAATGCATCTAGCATTTATTGGGGATTATTGGAACATTAGGAATAACCTAACAGGTGAACTTAATACAAGAAAAGCGCAAGGAACACAAATAGAACAATGAAAACACAGCATAACACAAACAAAATAAAAAGGTAAAAATAGTTAACAGGCTTGCAAAAAGCAGGCTCCTCCTTAGGTGACAGAGATACAAAATGTCAGTATTCAGGGGTTCAAATTCTCCACAATCACATGGCTTGTCAGATATTACCTAAAATTCAGAAGGCAAGGTAACATAATGAACAGTACCAACCACTACCTTATGGGGCCAACAGCCAAGCTTCACAGTCTGATTTAGTGCCCTTGGGAAGTATAGCTTCCAGACAAGTCCATCTGCCAACTCACCCATTCAGAAGAGTCTGCTGGAAAGGCACTACTCTTAGGGCATTGCAACCCATTACAAAGGGAACCACAGCAGGTTATAGCATCCAGGTTCTCTTGATGCCACAACCCTCCTCTCAGGATGCACACTATCATGGGAGTTCACTCCTTCCATACCCCCAAGGACGTTCCTCACTCAGCTTTAGACAAACCACCAGAGGATGGTACATTATTCCTCTGAACTCAAATATAAAAAAAAGAGGACATCACATCCAGATAGGCGGAGGCCACACAACATACTCACCTTTCACAAGTCACCAGTTCAAGCAAATGTAATAGTGGCCTAACAAACACACTCACTATCAAGATGGTGGAGACAAGACATAAGCAATCTAGATAGCCATGTTTAACTGCTGTGCATGTGGGATTATTAGAGGCAGCAAAGATGGGTCTAATCAGAAAAGAGATGCAGCTTATGCCCAACTCACTCCAGCCCCATCTTGGAACCATTTTGATGAAAACTCGAGGAAAGCAAAAATGTAGCCTCCAAATTTACCTACTTACAAGTAAGTAATAAGCCATCACAGGGTGTGCATTATAGGACTGTAATAACTGGTTGCCTTTTTTATGTTGATTGCGCGCATGCGCAACAAACATGTTGTGTCAGCTTTCTCCAAAAGCAGGTTGTGGAGGCGTGGCACTGTTGTGCCCAATGCCCCCACAGCCTGCAAAGGCTTGTCCCCCATCCCCCAATGCCGTGGCATGCTGCTGACACTAGTTCAGCCAGCTTGCCACAACTTTCTAAAAAATCAGCCGCTGCAATCAGGGGCCACCTTGTCATTGCAGCGTCAGCCATCCGCTGCAATGAGGGAGCGACCCGTCATTGCAGGGTGGGATGTGGGATCCCTGATATTGTTTGTGAACATGGAGCCGGTTGCTGCCATGTTCACAAACAATATAATCCCTCCCACTGTGTTTTGCGCGTGCCAGGAGCCCACTCCCCATGCATTCTGTAACCTACATTGTTCCTGCCAATGGGGTGCCCAATCCCCATTGGCATAATGGTTATCCCCCCTGTTTTATTCCTGCTGACGGGGTGCCCAATCCACATCGGCATAATGATACCCTCCCCCTCCATTGCTGTAGCAGAGGGGGTGCCCAATCCCCTTTGGCTCCTGCAGCTCCCCTCCCCCTTGTCTTGTTTGCTGGCAGGGGTGCCCAATCCCCCGTCGGCTAACCCACCCACACAGGTGGCACGCTGGGAGCCCACCCCAGCATGCCAAAGCACCTGTTGAATCAGAAAACAGTCCCCCAATGTCTTATTTTTGTTTCAACCTGTAAAAAAGGAAATGGTCCCTCGTAGTCTCCCTACCCCCCCCTCCCACAACCCGCACCCACCCTGCACCCTGCCTCCCCACACCCCTCATACCCCCATGCCCTCTGGAGCTCGTGGCGGCAGTCTTAAGCTGGACTGGGAACACGTCTGCACTCTTTAAAGCCGACCGTGAACTGAGGAAATGCCGATAAGCTGTATAATGTAATAAATAGGGTTTTTTCAACTTTAGTGCATATCTCAGGCATTTTGGGGAATTATTTCACCAAATTTTCAACATGGGGTTTTCGGGACCCCTCCTCATGAATTCTTGAACTGTCATGGCATTAATCGGCCCCAAAAGGTAGTTTCGCGGTCACTGTGCAGAATCACCCTTTGGGGCTGATTAATGAAACGACAGTGCCAGTGGTCATGAGGTGGTCTTTCAAAAAGCCTATGTTGCAAATTTGGTAGAAAAAATCCAAAAAATGACTGTTTTATGAGTGTGCATTGCACAGTTGCTACATACGCTCGTAACTTCTCAAATTTACAATATTTTCATGCCAGATTTTCAACATTGGCATTTTGTCACACCTCCTTGTGAGCAGTACAGCTGTCATTGTTCACATCCTGGCCAAAATGTGTTTTCACAGTTTCAGCGCAGAATGGCACGATTGCTGTGGGAAATCAGTGTTCAGAACAGATTAAAAAAATGACAGTGATACTGTTCATGAGTAGAGGTCCTAAAATGCCTATGTTGAAAATTTGGTAACGATACTCCATAAAATTACTGTGTTACGAGGTGCATTTTGCAGTTGGCACGCACGCTCGTAACTTCACAAATTTATAATATTTTCACTCCAGATTTTCAACATTGCCATTTTCCCACACCTACTTATGAACAGTGCAGCTGTCATTTTTCCCATCCTGGCTGAAATGTGTTTTCGCACTTCCGGCGCAGAATAGAGCAGTCGCTGTGGGAAATCACTGTCTGGGACAGATTAAGAATATGACAATGATACTGTTCATGAGCAGACGTCCTAAAATGCCTATGCTGAAAATTTGGTGATGATAGCCCATCAATTGACTGTATTACAAGTGTGCATTGCGCACTTTCCACACACCCTTGTAACTTCACAGATTTGTAATATTGTCACACCAGATTTTCAACAGTGCCATTTTTTCACACCTCCTTATAAGCAGTATAGCTGTCATTTTTCACATCCTGACCAAAATGTGTTTTCACAGTTCCGGTGCAGAATAACGTGGTCACTGTGGGAAGTCAGTGTTCTGGACAGATTACGAAAATGACAGTGGCACTGTTCATGAGCAGAGGTCATAAAATCCCTGTGTTGAAAATTTGGTGACAAAACTTCATAACATGACTGTGTTACAAGCGTGCGTTGAACTGTTTCCATGCACCCTTGTAACTTCGCAAATCTGTAATACGGTCACGCCACATTTTCAACAGTGGCATTTTTCCCCAACTCCTTATGAACACTACAGCTCTCATTTTTCACATCCTGGCTACAATATGTTTTTGCACTCCTGCCAGACAGTAGCATGGTCATTCTGGGAAATCAGTGTTTGGGACAGATTATGATCGACCGAGTGAGTGGGGGGGGGGAGTGACCAAGCTCAACTGAGCTCTGTCAGGACTGCTGTGGATTTGTTTGTGGGCAGACAAAGGCCTCAACACAAGAGCCCAGTACAAAAGAGCAGCCTGCAGCACTGGGAGAAACAGAACGAGAGAGCGAGTGAGGGAGGGGGAGTGAGCAAACTCACCAAAGCGCTGTCAGAACTGCTGCAGATTTCTTTGTGGGCAGAAAAAAGCATCAGTACAGGCAGGGGCCCAGTACAAAAGGCCAGCCTGCAGCGGTGGGAGAAACAGTACGAGCGAGTGAGACAGGGGGACTGAGTGAGCTCAACAGAGCTCTATCAGGACTGCTGGGATTTCTTTGTGGGCAGAAAAAGGTGCCAATGCAGGCAGGAGCCCCGTACAAAAGGGCAGCTTGCAGCGCCAGGACAAACAGAATGAGCGATGAGAGAGGGAGACTGCGCGACCTCAATGGAGCTCTGTCAGGAGAGCTGCAGATTTCTTTGTGGACTGACAAAGCTGCCAACGCAGCCAGGAGCCCCATACAAAAGCGCAGTCTGCGGCGCCAAGAGAAACAGAATGAGCGAGTGACAGAGCGGTAGACAGCGAGCTCAACTGAGCTCTACTGTGACTGCTGCAGATTTCTTTGTGGACAGAAAATGTGGCAACACAGGCAGGAGCCCAGTACAAATGGCCAGCTTGCAGCACTGGCAGAAACGGAATGCAAGAGTGACAGAGGGGAAGTGGACAAGCTCAGTAGAGCTGTGTCGGGACTGCTTCATATTTCTTTCTGGCCAGAAAAAGCCACCGATGCAGGCAGGAGCCCAGTACAAAAGGGCAGCCTGCAGCACCAGGAGAAACAGAACAAGCGAGTGAGGGAGGGGGAGTCAATGAGCTCAACGGGGCTTTGTTGGGACTGCTGCAGATTTGTTTGTGGGCAGAAAAAGGCAGCAATGCATGCAGGGGCCCAGTACAAAAGGGCAGCCTACAGTGGCAGGAAAACCAGAATGAGTGAGTGAGTGAGCTCAACAGAGCTGTATTGTAACTGCTGCAGATTTCTTTGTGGGCATAAGAAGGCAGCAACGCAAGCAGGAGCCCAGTAGAAAAGGGCAGCCTGCAGCGCTGGCAGAACAGAATGAGTGAGTGAGAGAAGGGGAGTGAGCGAGCTTAACGGAGCTTTGTCAGGACTGCCGTAACATGACTGTGTTACAAGCATGCATTGAACTGTTTCCACGCACCCTTGTAACTTCGCAAATCTGTAATACTGTCACGCCACATTTTCAACAGTGGCATTTTTCCACAACTCCTTATGAACACTAGAGCTGTCATTTTTCACATCCTGGCTACAATATGTTTTTGCACTCCTGCCAGACAATAGCACGGTCACTCTGGGAAATCAGTGTTTGGGACAGATTAGGATCGACCGAGTGAGAAGGGGGAGTGACCAAGCTCAACCGAGCTCTGTCAGGACTGCTGCAGATTTGTTTGTGGGCAGACAAAGGCCCCAACACAAGAACCCAGTACAAAAGGGCAGCCTGCAGCGGTAGGAGAAACAGTATGAACGAGTGAGACAAGGGGACTTAGTCAGCTCAACGGAGCTCTATCAGGACTGCTGGGATTTCTTTGTGGGTAGAAAAAGGCGCCAATGCAGGCAGGAGCCCTGTACAAAAGGGCAGCTTGCAGCGCCAGGACAAACAGAATGAGCGATGAGAGAGGGAGACTGCACGACCTCAATGGAGCTCTGTCAGGACAGCTGCAGATTTCTTTGTGGACAGACAAAGGTGCCAACGCAGCCAGGAGCCCCATACAAAAGCACAGTCTGCGGTGCTAAGAGAAACAGAACGAGCGAGTGACAAAGCAGTAGTGAGCGAGCTCAACGGAGCTCTAGTGTCACTGCTGCAGATTTCTTTGTGGACAGAAAATGTGGCAACACAGGCAGGAGCCCAGTACAAATGGCCAGCTTGCAGCACCGGCAGAAACAGAATGCAAGAGTGACAGAGGGAAGTGAGCGAGCTCAGTGGAGCTGTGTCAGGACTGCTTCAGATTTCTTTCTGGCCAGAAAAAGCCGCCAATGCAGGCAGGAGCCCAGTACAAAAGGGCAGCCTGCAGCACCAGGAGACACAGAATGAGCGAGTGAGGGAGGGGGAGTCAGTGAGCTCAACGGGGCTCTGTTGGGACTGCTGCAGATTTGTTTGTGGGCAGAAAAAGGCAGCAATGCATGCAGGGGCCCAGTAAAAGGGCAGCCTGCAGTGGCAGGAAAACCAGAATGAGCGAGTGAGTGAGCTCAACAGAGCTGTATTGTAACTGCTGCAAATTTCTTTGTGGGCATAAGAAGGCAGCAACGCAGGCAGGAGCCCAGTAGAAAAGGGCAGCCTGCAGTGCCGGCAGAACAGAATGAGAGAGTGAGAGAAGGGGAGTGAGCGAGCTCAACGGACCTTTGTCAGGACTGCTGCACATTTCTTTGTGGGCAGAAAAAGGTGCAAACAGAGGCAGGAGCCTAGTACAAAAGGGCAGCCTGCAGCGCCAGGAGAACCAGAATGAGTGAGTGAGACAGGCAGAGTAAGCGACCTCAATGGAGTTCTGTCAGGACAGCTGTGGATTTCTTTGTGGCTAGAAAAAGCCACCAACACAGGCAGGAGCCCAGTACAAAAGGGCAGGCTGCAGCGCCAGGAGAAACAGAATGATCGAGTCAGAGAGGGGGAGTGAGCCACCTCAATGGAGCTCTGCTGGGACAGCTGCGTATTTCTTCCTCAGCAGAACAAGGTGCCAAAGCAGGCAGTAGCCCACTACAAAAGAGCAGCCTGCAGCACCTGGACAAACAGACTGAGCCAGTGACAGAGGGCCACTGAGCGAGCTCAACAGACCAACACAATCAACATCTTGCATTGACAAATGCTTGTTATCATAGGAGAAGTTGGTTATAATTCCCCATTATAACCCACGAGTTATAATGGCGAACATATGCCAGCTTCTCCTCAGTCCCACTCGAGCTCACTCACGGTGTGCAAAAAACAGACATCAATTGGTAAAAACTAAAGCAACTCATGGAACAACTTTGTGGCTGAGGAAATCATTCCTTTACCTTTTAAAAAGACCAAAACAGTAAATCCCTTAGTCACTAACCTTGTAACTTGCCACTCAGCTTCAAGGAGTTTCCAATGTGCAAGCAGATTTGAGCTCCATAGAACCAGAATAACCTTCGACCTGAACTCAATAACATATTGCCTAGGCAACCACGAACTCAAGCAACCAAAAGAAATTGAAATGAGCAAAATAAAATACTGAGATTTTGCCTCAGGATACAGTATTTATACATCTTTCTTTTTATTTGCATCAGTCCCTAAATGATCTGCTAATTCAACTTCCTGATTTTCATTGCTTGCCATTAGCACACAGAATGTAGGCTAAAAAGCAACAAGTTTGCTGGACTGGGGAGTGATTGACACAATCAATGACACTAACAAAGCCTTGGACTTCTTCATCAACCGATTTACCACAGCCTGTAACATCTATGCGCCACTGAAAAAGATGAAGGTCAAAGGGCGGTCCAACCCTCGGATAACTGTTGAGCTTGTAACATGACTCAAGCACAGGGACCACCTCTGGCACTGTGCTCGAGCTACTCCGATGCAAGAAAACATACAAAAATACAAAGCAGCCAGAAATGACTGCACTCAACAGATATGGAATGCTAAAAGCAAATATTACAAGGAGGCACTGACCAACTCCTGGGGTGATGGGAAAAACCTCTGGAACAACCTGAAAGAACTCACAGGCAAGGATCCTAGGACACCCCCCACTATGCTCAACATTCTTGGTACTCCAACGCTTGACCTTGGTAGCATAACCCATACTTTCAACAATGCATTCTCTAACCTGGGCAGAGTCATTCCTCTTAATTTCTTCAATGACTCTTCCTCCAATACCTCCCACGAGACCCCCAACATGATCACACAGTTCCACAGTTCTTCAAAGAGATTCCACCACAAGTGACCTGTACCTATATCCACAAGGCCATCCGCAAATCTGGGTACAGTGGAAACTCCCTTGACCTGAAACTGATGGCACAAGTTCTGGATGAAATTCTTGAACCCCTGACAAAAATCTTCAACCTCTCACTAAGAGAGGGCCAATTCCCCTCACTCTGGAAACAGGCAACTGTCACACTGGTGCACAAAAGAGGTGACAGGTCTTTACACAACAACTACAGACCTATCTCACTCCTACCCCCTTTATCTAAGGCATTGGAACTAATAGTTTCAGACCAGTTAGTTGAATTCCTGGTTAAATACGAAGTTCAATGCCCAGAACCGCATGGCTTCAGGAAAGGGCACAGCACCACCACGGCTCTTTTGGAATTTACATGTTTCATCCACGCCATGCTCGACCAAGGAAACTGTGGGGGAGGAGGCAGTATTTATAGACCTGGTGAAGGCCTTCGACACCATTAATCACCCTCTGCTATTCAGGCAACTGTCCTCTATCAGGCTTTCCAATG
Organism: Neoceratodus forsteri; assembly: GCA_016271365.2. Lineage (NCBI taxonomy): Eukaryota > Metazoa > Chordata > Ceratodontiformes > Ceratodontidae > Neoceratodus > Neoceratodus forsteri. Next base: position 844,376,778 of record CM028135.1, on the reverse strand, counting down.
ATACCCTTCCATGGTTTGCTAGCTACCTTGGGAATTGGGTCCAAAGTGTCAGGATAGCAGGTGTCTCATCTGATGAAAAGCCAGTCCTCTCCAGAGTCTACCAGGGGTCAATTCTGGGCCCTTTACTCTTCTCCCTCTTCCTCAACAGACTCCCTAGTGTCTGCCAGCAAAAAATACTAATCTACACAGAAAATGCAGTTCTGTTCGCTAGCCACCATGACTCTAAAATCCTTGAAACTCAGCTGCAGCTTGACTTCAAGCATGTTGAAGATTGATTCAGTACACACAAACTCATCCTGAACTACAGCAAGACCAAAGTCATGACCTTGTGTAATCCACAGAGCAGGCACAAATCACTGTCCCTCACTATCAAAAACCACTCTGGGAACTCACTGGAACATGTCCCTGAGTTCAAGTACCTTGGTGTCACGCCGGACAGTACCCTCTCTTACATTCGGCATACTGACACTGTTGCCAAGGCTGCCAGCATATGGATTGGACTGCTGTACAAGCACAAGCACTGTATGTCTGCTGATGCCCTTAGACTGGCTATCTACAGCTCTGTCACCTCTTTCATTGACTACGGTCTTGCCATCTATGGCTCTGCTTCTACAACTGCCCTCCACAGGATCTCAGTTACACTCAACAAAGCCTACAGACATTTAATGGGTGCTGCCTGCCAAACACACACCTGTGGCCTCTACACACAGGGTGGCTGGCTACCACTCCTCAGTAGAATACAATACCAGACCTGCCTGCTAACCAAAAAGGTTCTCCTTGGGCTCATGACTCCAGGTGTTGGTAAGCTCCTTACTGCCTACTGCGGTAATCAGCATACTTGTAGTGCCCAATATCAAACCTTCCAGGTTCCCAGATGTCATACCTCCATGGATCAGTGGTCTTTCACTCACAGGGCTCCACAGTGGTTCAATACCCTCAACAAAGAAGCACTTTCCTCTGCTACGCTTGGACCCTTTAAATGGAATCTCTGACTTTACCTCACCTCTATCACTCAATGTGACTGCTTCTCCTAAAAGGACTGCTCCAACCACCACCTAGTTGCTCAAGACCAGTGACCCATCTCCTACTTGAGCATTATTCTCTCTGTTTCCTGCTTTTCTATGTGACCCCTTTCCTACTCCCTCCCTTCACCCTCCTCCCCTTCCTCTCACACCTCTACAGCACTTCTCAAACCTCACTGCCAAATTTCCCTGTACTATACCTAGACACCCCTCCCTCCTTCCCTCTGACAGTGGCCCCTCAGCCTGCCTACTTCTTTCTGTCCCCCTCCTATCCAATCTCACACTTACAGCCCATTGCTTCTTAATCTCTTACTCTGTTACCTCATCTAGCTGCCTATTAAGTTGCTCTCTATATAATGTTTATTTCTAAAGTGTGTTATGACTGTAAAACTTTGCCAACCTTTGTATGTGTTATGATTGTATACCATTGCCAACCTTTGTATATATGTTCCCCTCATCCTTCCACATGAAACCTTTGTAAATGAGTAGTTCCTGCTCATAGGTACTTAAAATCCTAGAGTTTAATAAAATAAAAAATAAATAAAAAAAGTTCATATATTTAAAAAAATTGATTTATTAACTGAAATATAAGCAAAGTGTTCATCTGTACTAAATCTGTATGTGTTTGAAGCTGTCAGTGTTATATTGAATACAATTAACAAACAGCATCCTGTGTCACAGAAACGTTTTAATCTGGTCGGAGGAGAAAAAAAGCACCCAACAATTACATAAAACAATACATGTGGGGAAAGTGCAAAACTTGAATTTAATGCACATCCTCAGTGTGGGATGCTTTACTAAACCCCTTAGGCTTCACCCTCAGGGTTTATGTAGCATCCTACACCTCTGGTGTGCATTAAACTCTCATTATCCACTCCTATATATAATAACTGGGGAACATTTTCTCCCACAGAGAAACCCAGTTATAATTAACCATTATAACCTGAGAGTTTTAATGGTGAACATGCACCAGGTTTCTCTCGCTCCACACATGCACCACCCACAATCTTCCTTTAGTCATACAAACCGGAAGACCATGGCTAGTGAAGTACACATGGACTCCACATTGAGTAAGTTTTAATGCCATAAACTACAGACTTTTGCACTGTATTTTTCTTTACTTGGAGGAAGCACTCCAAAAAAATAAAATTTTGAACAACTCAAGCTGCACTTCAGCCCGAGCACAATATGGGGCAAGGATGGACAGTGCGTCAAGCCCACCATGGCCACACAGCAATGTAATTTTGTTTTATATAGTTGTTGTAGTGAGGAAATGTTCCCCAGCAATTATATGAAATAAAACACGTGGTAGTGTGCAAAACTTGAGTTTTACACACAACCTCAGTGGTGGCTGCTTAAATAAACCCCTTGAGCTTCGCTCTTGGGGTTTATGTAGCATTCAGTTCCTCAGGTGTATGTAAAATCTCATCAAACACACCACCCCATGTATTATTGTATTTTTAATGCACCCCACAGAGGTGTAGTAAGGCATGGGGATGAAGCCAGATTCTCCTTACGCCCCAGGAAGTTTTGAGGAAAGGCTAGAACAGGATTTTAGGAATGGAATGTAAGGTTAAGGCAAATATTATAATATAGAAAAATACCAAAAAATAAATATGCAATCAGATAAACTCCTTGCAGTACACACTGACCTCCCAACAGAATTTAACACCACACAATGTCACTGAGCTAAGCTGGGTTAATACTACAGGTGCAGCCAGTGACATGTTGCACTATATCCAGATATATTGTGCTATACAGTATCAGAGTAAATCCAAATGAAAATTAATGGGATTTTCTGTGCTAAATCACAGTATATCACAATATATCTTACAGGCTACAACTTGTCACTAGCTGCAACTGTAATTATAAATGAGTATGCTAATATTTGTTCATTGTTTTATGCCCCCAATATGTGGTAACACTTTTTTGTACCATATCACTTTTTTTATCTCTCAGTTATAGTGCAACATAATTCATTGTGACGAAGGGACTTATCAGGCTCTGAAAGCTTGTGTAGTGTACAGTCTTTGTATAAGATATATGTTTGCCTAATAAATGGTTTCAAATAATCCAGACACTCCTGTTTTACAAGGATGAATACAGTTGCAATCTCCTTTGATGACTGTACCTTTATTAAGTTGTACATAACATTCATCAATCCAAGGACATGCTTTAAAATTAGCCTTGATAAACAGGAGTTATTGTGGTAGAGCAAATAGAAATAAATACAGTAAATACTGTGATTGAAGGATCTGCCTAAAAGCACTTAGTGGCACCAAGAAGCTTCAATCGACACATAGCGTGGGCCAGATGCAGAATGATGGCATAAGGCAGTCACTGTAGTAAAGAATACTAGTAAATCAAATGGCGCAATTTCAACTGTAATCCAAACTGTAGGTTTGAGTAGTAGATCTTCCTCCTAGGACACACCCCTCCAACACAATACTTTCACAGTTCAGGATCTGTGGTGAACCTACAGGCTCTAATATGCAATGTCTGCAGTTCTCAGATAGTGGCAGCTTCTGTCGTATCACAACATGTCAGTCAGTATAATTCCTCTCATCAACTGCAGCTAATAATGGTTTATCCTATCTGTTTTGTCACCTGTTTAACATATAATGATTCCACACATTCTAACCAGTTAAAACTATGGATAGCATGACCATACTATTAGGATTTATTCAGTTGTAATGGAATGTTTCACTAAGCACCATAGTAACCAGCTATAAAAAAATTGCAGATTTGAACACATTAGGATGAGACATGCAGTACCAGGAATTTTACTCTCTTTCTCTTAGTTTCTGCAGACTGTTATGTGATAAACAGAGAAAATTAGATCAAGAAATCAGGAACACAGCCAGTATGTAAACAGTGTACATTGCACATGGTAGTTTGTACTGGTTCAAGCTGTGTAACCAGCCCAGGACATACCATGTTCATGATGCAGTAGTCAGTGCAACTGCTGAAAACCTGTCCTCAATAAACAACAAACAAAAGCAGCAATTCATATGCATTCAAAACAGGGACTTGCTAGACATCTAGCTTGGTGAGTAAATCTTCTGGTTTTAGGATGAACATCCAATTCAAAACAGGCAACCATGCAGGGCCGACGTCAGGTTTTTGTAGGCCCCGAGCAATGGACCTCTAGAAGGCCCCCCTCAGACCCATCTGTCTGTTAAAAAAAAAAAGCACCGCCAGCCAACTTGCCATCACCAAGCCGCTTCACACAACAGTGGTACAGCAGTAAACAACTCAGAGAAAAATTCTACACCACCCCAGCAGCAGCAGGCCAAGCCGCTCATCCTTGAACTGCATCCTTCCGACCCGTAGAAGGCCAGCCCCCCTCAGACCCATCTGTTTGTTAGAAAAAAAATGATAAAACCACACCACCAGCTAGCTTGCCAACACAATCTCTCTCCACACAGCAGACAGCACAGCAGCAAATGCAAATAGGCAGATTTAGTACAGAAAGTGCAACAGGCCACAGCTCAGCCTTCCCTCCCTGAGTCCCTCCCTCCCTTCCCGGTTTGCTCCCAGGGTCTCTACCTGTCTTACCCGCTGATGTGGTGTGCTGCGGCACCATGTGGGTCATAAGAACTTTGAATTCAATTAAACTCCAGCCTTTGCGCCAACAGCTGGTGCTGCCTTCACAACAACAATGTTAGAGAAACATCACAATCAAACAGCTAAACTAAGCTGACTGGCCAGGTTGCTCAGGCCCACTCCTCCACCATGCTCTCCTCCAGCCATTGGCTGCCTGCATATTCCTTTCCACACCCCCCCCCATGGCACGCAATGCTAATGGATTGGGGCCCTGCTGGTCAGCGTCAACAAGCAGGGTTCACAGGCAGGTAGCCTTGGCAGATTTGGAAGGGGAATGCCTGGACCCATTTCGTAGTTTTCTTGTCCACCACTTGGCTCTGCAGCAGCAGTGCAATATGTAAATAATGTTATCATGGGCCAGGCCGGCTTCATCAATATGCAGTGATTGGGAGCCAAAAAAAAAGCATGGTACCAGCGCAGCGCTACAGCAAAGTTGACCCTTTTTTTTGAGCCTCACCTGGGCTGGGCTGGGCCCCTCTCTGATGTCAGGGCCCCTGGCAATTGGCCGGGTAGCATGGGTGCTGACACTGGGCCTACAACCTTGGGATCAGGTATGGAGCTGAAGCTCTAAACAAAGGAAGTGCCAGGGCACTTGGCTTATAATGAAATAAACTACTGTGGTAGTTATTGAAAAGTTTCGTACCTCGAGATACCTCAAGGTACCACTGAGGTACTGTACCACTGAGATAATTTGCATTGACTGTAGATATTTGTTTTTTTTACAGAGCATGGATTTATTTTTGATTTTTTTCTTCTTGTTGGTATTTGTACCTAATTTATTTCCCTATTTACATTTTCATAGTCTGTCTTAGAACCAGCTCTAGTTGCTCAAATTGGAACCAGTTCTTGCTGCTCAAAACTCAGTCCATGACTTGGCTTCCTATTCAGGTGCAAGTGTGCATACTCAGGTCTCACATACTGTAGCAGCTGAACAAAGGAACTGCAAACTCTCAATCACTGTAGTGTAATTAAAGGGTGACATTCAGTCAAAATTCACAAACAATTAAAAGCAATAGTGAGCCCCACAAAAGTTACTGCATTGCACTCTCAACCTGCTCAAAACTTCCGTTGACCTCACTGAAGTTCATACAATTATTTATTTATTTAGTTTTTGTTGGCCTAAAATATTAGGATGGAAGAAGACTGTGTGCTCATGCTGTAAGAACCATCCTAAACAGCATATCTCTCTGTTTATGAGAAATGTGTCCAAGTAGTTGCTTAATACCTTTATAAATGTTTGAAAACTGGGGGCATTCATTACTGTAAGTTTGCTGCCACAACATTCTATGACTTTGCTGTCCTGTTTGTAAAATACAATATGTATCCCTTTTACTGTACAAAAGGCTGTTTAATGAATTTTTACTGTGTCATTGTAAACAGTTTATTCTGTCATGGTACCGCATTCCTATTTTATTCATCAAGTCAGTCATTAGGTACGTGATATGTGAGGAGCATTTCTCCACTGTGACTCCTGTGCTCCAGAGTATGTATCCCCAAAATGGATAGTCTTACCTCATATGATCTGTTATCCAGTCTCTTTATTATTTTTGTTCCCTTTGTTGAATGTTCTCAGTCACTCATATGTCACACTTTTAAGAGGCAGGACAGACACTGAGAGCAAAAATCAAAGGCTGGTCACATAGATATCATCTGTATAGTTTTATAATGTCCTCCCTATTTCTACTTACAAAATATTTTTTTTGAGGGCTGATAATAAACAGCTGACCTTTACGAAAGAACAATCCAAATATCCACATACATTTTCCTGAAACTAATATAGTAAGTTGGAACATCACTAGCTAGACATCTACAAACTATCAAGAATAATTATGGCAATATCAACAGACAAGCAGTATATCCTAGAGATCAGGAAACCAAACTGTTAACCTGGAGACCCAGCAGATCTGGGTTTGAAAGCATAACTGTCACTTGTATACTGTGTGACTTCTAACAAGGCGCTTAACTTCACATTGCTCCTTTGGTTGCACCTGGAAATGAGGTTTGGCTTAGTGTGTATTCCACAGGCAAACTTATGAAATAAATCAACAGTAAAAGGAATACAGTTGTTAAACAGATGCATTTCCCAACCCTACGCTATGGGTAATTCATTGGAGGTGCAAGACAAAACTGGACCTTACCATTGTGCTTTTATGCAACACATAAATAAGGGTTTTAGTGGATGAAACTGGAGAGTCATAAAGCAGCAACAGCCAGGATGCAATTCAGTAATGCTACAGAATACATAATCAACAAATGCTGCAGTGTGCTAAAGGAAACAGTGTAATTTAATGGAAATTAAAGGGACAATATCAACCCCCCTAAGTGCTCAAATTGTCCCTAGTTTAAAAAACACGTTATGATTATTCACGTTAAGTAGAGACTGTGGATGTTGCTGGTAGTTTAATTCTGATTCTTTTTTTCCTTCAAATAGTGAAAAATAGACTGCCCACTATACTGGTGTTACCACACCAAAACATGTTTGTTTGCATTCCTTCATTAACTCCCACACTGCATTTTTTCTGGGCTTGGGAACACCCCAAAAATAGTCTAGTCACTAGTGATGGGCAAAATGGCCCCAATTCACTCCACGGAGTGATTCGCAGACTGAAGATGAATTCGTGGAGTGCTCCACAATGCAAAGCAGAGTACTTCACGTTATTAATGGGTAACGCAAAGTCCATTGAAAACACTGCCTTTGCGTTACTCCGCCTTCCCAAACCACTACTCCACCAATTATTAAGGCGAAGTACATTGAAAACAATGGACTTTGCCTTACTTCGCCTTGTTTTTAAGCTCCAAAGGTGAATTTTGCAGTGATTCATGGGATTTCAGGTCACATAGGTTCTAGATTGTTCTGTATAGCCTCAGTTCGGGGTAGTGTTTGTAAGAAGCTGTAGGAAAAAATCTGCTCTGAGAGCTCTTTGAGATTCAAACCTTCAAAAAGCTGTTAAAAATGCCTTTTAGAGTCATTTTATTTGCTGAAACTTTAGTTCATCGATTATAGGAAACCCTCCTGTTCTCATATCATCGAGCATTTATTGTTTGTGTATGGATTTTGAATGTTAATGTACAACATTCAGTCTGTGTGCTGAGAGACAGTGGAAGTGTGCTTTGGGGGAGGGGTGTATCTGTGGGATAGGTAGATTAACTTGGAGAAAAAGACAGTGGTTTCTGTTTTGGTGATATTTTTCTTGTATAACTGTGTTAATGTACACAAAGTAATATTTTCAATCTTTCTTGCCTTTTTTTTTGCTGATTGTTGTGGTGCAGCAGTGCATAATTTTAGTTTGTTTAAAATATGTGGATATATTTCTGAAGTTTTCAATTTGCTATGCATTACTTGATGTGTGTGTGAGTATGTGTGTGATGCATATCATCAAATCAGACACCTATTATTATGTCACACAGTAATTTCAGCAATGTAAAACTGCTATCCACTGCAGCTGTGTGATTTTTGTACTTCTTTGTGGTATCTTAACTGGTACTAGTACTAGTGACTGTTACTACAGCAGTGTAGTGCACTGCCCCCCCTCCCGTGGCCCACCCCAACCGGCAAAGGTATTCTTTTCCAGATTTGAATTTCTGATGGTGAGCACTGGTTAGGTGTTGTGCCTTTGTGTCTGCATCTCTTCAGTGCACAGCGCAATCTTAATCTGTTTATGCATTTGCATCTCTTTAGGGCCCAATCTCCATCTGTAACTTAAGTCACACTTGTTTCTTTGGCTTCCCCTTCAGAATATCAGTCAGGTGTGGTGCTTAATTCTGCATGAACATTGTACTCATTAATATGCATTTTTAAGTCAGGACCATCATCACGAGTTACTCGTAATACAAATCACATTCTTCATCATCACGGTCACAAATGCAGTCACAAATCATTATTCACGATCATTCATGTTACGAATCACAATGTTAATTTTTTTTCTAGCTACTCAGATGTATTGTAAGCCTGTTTTATAGTATCTCTCCAGGCTTCACCACCCCACCATTGTATTCAATGGTACGTGTTTTTAAGTCTGGGAGTTTTAAGCTACAGCTCATTGGGGAAGTACAGCCATAGACGGTAGGCATTCACGTTTCTTCATCATCACAGTCACAAATGCAGTCACAAATCATGATCCATGATCACGTCACAAATCACAACATTATTTTTTTTAATAGTTACTGTACTTGGATGTATTGTAAGCCTGTATTGTAATATCTCTCCATGCTTCACCACCCCACCATTGTACTCATTAATGTTTGTTTTTAAGTCAAGGTGTTGGATAGTGTCTGCAGTACATACACAGACTGGAAAGAAGACTGACTGCACACATGCAGTTTAGTACAGTATACTTGCACTGCTCAGAATACAAAGTGTCACACGTACGGAAGACAACAAAAAAGGGCATAATTACATACAAGGGTCAGGGATGGTGGAGGAATACATTTTATAACACAGCAAGGAAGGTGTGGGGGTGCACATGGTGTGAGGGAAAAAAAAATAATGTGGGATCCCATGGTGATCCAGCAGCAGTTCCAGCATGGACATAATTTGCAAATGATGTCCCTCTATGTGATCCAGCCACTGCTCCACAGCGCTCACCCTCTCATTGTTATCCTCGACAGCACTCCAGAGAACTGCCAAGTCAGCCTGTGTTACATGCAGTTCTCTGGGGTCCATACGTTCTACAGGCTGACCTGGTGGTGGTGGGGGTGGGGGTGCTGTTGGAGCAGCAGGTGCTGCTGTGGCCCTCCTCTTCTTAGGGATGCCGCAATGCACAGCTACACCATCTGCCACAGAATGGCCAGCAGGTGCAGACATGGTCCGTTCTGTGGCAGTCTGCCACTCCAACTGCTGGTGATTGAGCATATTGGTGTGCTGGCCCCCAGTCTCCAGGTGAGTCCCCTGGGGGCTACGGCGCACCCTCACCTCACATAGACAGCACTTGACCAAACTGCTGTCCCCCCGACACAGTCAAAAAACTGCTAAACAACAGAGGTGCGGGGAGGACCAGGCACAGGCAGGGGATGGCCAAATGAACTGGCAGCTGACTGGTCACAGTGCCGAACAGGCATGGGATCCGCACCTGGCCCCAGGGGAACAGGCATATTCTGCTCCAGAGGACCCGGTGCTGGACTTGGTGATGGTGGTGGTGGTTCAACTGCCTCAGAGTCAGGACAGAAGGTGATGCTGGTCCTGCTTCTGGGGGGGGAACACTCACAAGTTTTGAGTGGTCCAACAGGAATGGGCACCCATGCCCTCCACACATGTGCATGGTACGATGCTTACCACTACCATGCTCTCCCAGAGCTGCCCCCACCCCAGACATTCCCTCATCCTGGTCCATCTCTCCTACTGAGCTCCCTCAGTCTGAGCAATCACTACTCACACTGTCACACAACACACACACACACACACACACACACACACAGTCACACAGACACAGACAAACAACTAACTACTTATAAAGGTAAGAAAAATAACATTTACAGAAAGAGCAAATTAAGTAAAACAGAGTACAGAAAAGACAAAAAAATGTAGCTTTTAAAAAAGCTGTTGGGTCTAAATCAAAGTTTAAATCTCCCCCTCACTCTGATCTCAAGTATCAGCAGTCGCAAAACACACTACTCTCTCTCTGTCTGCACAGGAGAAAGTAAAAGTGTCAGCTTGTATGACTCACTTTCTTCCTGCCTAGCTAAAGAGCATGTGACTTACAGTACTGTAACCCATGTGATGTGTGGGGGGAGCTGCGAAATCTGAAACACCAAGTGCGTCTACTTAGAATCATAATGAGGAACCCGAAGTTCATTAAAAACAATGACTTTGCCTTACTTAACATTGCCATTCTGCCTTAACGTGAAGTGGTAATGACAAGGCAGAGTGAGCACTTTGCATTGCCCACTCTGCATAGTGGAATGGCAATGCGAAGTGCCCTCTTTGCGTTCACTTCGCTGATGGAATTTAAATTCGCTGCATCTCTGCTAGTCACTAAGTATGCATTAGGAGGAGAGTAGATGACTGTATCATGAGTGGCTGCAGTTTTTGGGGGTACTCCTGTCTTCAGGTAGTATACAGTAAGAACACATCAAGAATATGAAACAAAACAAGGTTGTTTACAAATAAACCATTAGAATGCATTTCAGTACAATGAAGAATGGAGGAAGGTAAAGCAACCAGCAACGTCAATGAATTTTAGAGAAGGCAAGCAATCATAAAATGTGGGGTTTTCATTGGAAATAATATGATGCAAAAACTGTTGACAATGTCCCTTTAAGCCCTTTTTTACTGCAGTATTTTTTGACATGCCATTTACTGCAAGGTATTGTGTTGCATCATGGTTGGCTCTGCTATACAGTATGCCAGTCTGATTATTAGTTACTTCTCTTCCAGGTCATCTAACTACAACCAATCCCTCTTGCAAAGAAGATGTGTGACTCCATGTGTTCTTTACTTCTGGGTCCAGCCCAGGTGCATTATCAGAGGAAACAAGCACCTCCACTAAAAAGTGAATCCATGTTTCCCATGGTGTCTCTGACTTTCTCAATGATGGCATGGTTTTTCCCAGTAGTTTAGGTTCCTCAGGCTCAACAATTTCTGCACTAGGATACAAATCAGTAGAGGGAACATCTTTTGCAATGTTCTGCAGTACCCTACACCCAAAGGGAGTTTCTATGTCCTCAAGCAGTAGTCTCTGTCAGTTTAGAATAGAACAAACCCAACTAATTGAGATGCTACCTAAACATTATGATGTGGGCAGAGCACAACTGTGCTCATACTCCTCCTGTTCTCACAGTATATATAAAAATGGACCATTTAGAAGTAAAACCCAAGTTCTCCCGCTTACGGTATATACCCATAGATCAGAATTTGAACACCTGCAGCTCAACTGGGCCTCGGATAAAATTAAATATTTGGGAATCTGGATCAAAGCTAGGTCTGAAGATGGGGTGGAGGATAATGTGGGTAACTTATTGGCCACAATTAAAAGCGATATTTTAAGGTGGAATAAACTCCCTTTAAACTTTACTGCCAGACTGGGAATGATTAAAATGAATCTGTTACCTAGATTATTATACCTGATACACCTTCTACCGTATAGTATCCCGAAGGGGCGGTTTACTAGTATCCAAAGGGTAATTTCAAACTTTTTGTGGGACTCTAAACCTCCAAGGAGGAAACACGCTGCCTTACGCCTTACTTATCCTAAAGGAGGTATTAAGCTTCCGGATCTGTTACTATATTATGTTACAGGACAGCTTGGGCTGATGGGGCAGTGGGCAAGAACCGGGGAAGAAGGAGGGTATACGCCAACTTGGCTGCAAATTGAGCAGTGCATTTTAAAGGATTTAAAACTTTCCCCTGCCGCATTGTTGTATACAGATCCGGTGGCTTTGCCTATTGGGGAGAGCAATCACCAATTTATAAGTCAATGAAGGCGTGGTGGGAGTTGCTAAATCTGGCTCAGAGGAGGGCTCAAAGGGGAGCCAGAGATCAACCCATAGTGGGTAACCCAAATTTTTGTTTAGGGAGACTAGTAATTAACCCCCAATGGGCATTACAATTGATGAATTTAAATTTGGTAGATTTCATATTCGAAGATAAGGTGAGCCTACCAGTTCAGACTAGGGAATGGGATTTTTTTAAAAGGTTCAAATTACAAATATGGTACAGAAGTTCATATGAGACAATAAAGAAGGGGGACAAACCCCATTTACTTGGGACTATTTGAAGGAGATTGATCTCCTACAACACCCCCTCTCAAAGGTGTATAGGGTACTGTTGGATTTTGTGAGCCCAGAGTTCAAGGCCCAGTCAGCGTACTGGGATAAAACTCTATCCCCCCTGAGGCCTGACTGGAAAGAGATTTGGAAAAATGTTAAAATCTTGCCGGTACCAAAGTACAAGACTATGCAATTTTTTATCTGTTCGAACATTTATTATACCCCTGTTAAACTATGTTCTAGAAAACTCAGACAGACAGATCTGTGTTTTAGGTGTGGAATAAAACCAGGGGACCTATTGCATGTAATGTGGAGCTGTCCTAAAATCCATTTGTTATGGATCCAAATTGGCCAAAATGGATCCCTATAAACTACTCTGAATATATTAAACTGGAGATTTGTCTCCTAGGAGACATGCAAACAGTAGTGAGGGACTCAGCCAAACACCATGTGTCCCTGATGTCTGCTTTGGTTAAAGCATTTGTTTTAAGACCCTGGAAGAATGGTAATACTTATACTTATGACCAATGGGTCAGTGACTTGATGCAGGTCCTGGACAGACTTAAAAGACAAATGGCTGTAGAGGGGAAAAAGAAATTATATGCTAGAAGGTGGAGGGGTCCTAGAAACAGTGTACTCGATACAACAGAAGGGTCCCCAGACTCTGATCTGTCTGTCTGAAGGGGATTAGCTTGTAATACTCTTTTAAAAGAATGTGAAAAGTGACTAGGATTGTATGGAGATATATCACTTTCCTTAGGGTATGTCTTTACTTACTGGGGCATAATACTCTCACGTGATTGACTCTACTGGGGTCAGAAGGTTTTTATATTGTATGGTTAAGATGGATTCTCTCTCTCCCAGGGACACAGTTATTAAAGGTTATTCCTGAGTAGATACATTTACCTCAAAGTTGACAGAGCACTATAAAGTTAACTATGGCCAAGAAATGGGTTAGACTAGTGCCAACTTTGAATGATTAGAATTGAATGTTATATCGATATAAGGGGACTCAAGTTTCTTTCAGAGATAGAATATAACTGTGATTGTAAATAGTTTTGGGGATGTATATAGTTTCCATGTCCAGTTTGGGGATGTGGGCCCAGGTACCTATCCTGGGATATATGCATATATGTCTTATTGCTGGAAAACATAAAACTATAATAAAGAAGTTCAAAAAAATAAATGGACCATTTAGGCCCTCCGGCAAAACAGGGTGAGCACTATAACTGTGCACTCTTTTCTCTCGCACTGGGCCCACTCTATCCCAACTGTGACTCCTCCTTATTCTAACTGTTAGCCTTACAACTTGCTGCCTGGAGCGATGAATTCACACTGCACTTCTTCTTACTGACTGCAATGTTTAATACTGTATTGTAATACCTGTTTTTGGTGTTGTTGTCTTACAATGTCCCTGTATTCTGGTCACTTTATATTAACTCTTCACTACTATTTGCTTGATGAAATCTGTTGCTTGTAAAGTCCCTGTTGTGCTAATTCTATGTAATGTAATCATCCACTTGTATTTGCCTGATGTTCATGTATGTACCTTGTAATGTACCTTGTAATCTCCTGGGTTGCACCTGAAAATAGGCACTTGGGTGTCTAGTGTGCTTACCCAGTTAACAAAAGTAAATAAATAAATATGTCCACTGAGTCTCCATTATGATGGACATATTTACTCTCTGGCTTTGAGTTACTGGACAACATCTGCATGACTGTGACAAGATGGCCTATGGTAGATGGAGAGGCAACACACTGGGTTTAAAGTTCAAAGAAGATAATGTAATTTTATTGCTCCAAATGTAAGTTATTGCTCCAGAAAAGTGTAAAGTGTCAGTTCAACTTTTCCAGACTGGTCAGAAAACATAAAGGTTAACACAAAACAGTTTATTTCAGTCTAACTTGACAAATGGAGTCTTTGAACCACCTATGTGGGCCAGTAGTGTCTGAATGCACTGTCTCAAACAAAACATAGACAGTTTGTGGGCCAGCAGTGAAGAGTGTAGAAGTAGAAGCAGTAGAAGAGTGAATACTCCTAGGTCTAATGGTAACCTAGTAGAGAATTTTATACTCAGTAGAGTTCCACTGAGTTCATCTTGTTAAGCTAAGAGTGAAAAGGGGGAACACAATAGCCCCCAGGGGAGAAACCACATGGCTTCAAACAGCTCAATTCAGCTTATCAGATGAAGTAGAGATTAAAGATGTGCAAAGCTGGCAAACATCACCTCATAAGTAGTGATTTAATTTGTGACATTTACCAACTTCATGATGTAAAAAGTGTCAATTTTGCTAAGATTTCAGCAGGCGAAAAGGCATTTTTCCAAGCAACCCATGCCAGTTCCCCAGCGAAGTGGCCACTTCACAATGACTTTGCCTGAAAAGGTGTTACTTCACTGGTAAAACTCATTGTGAAATGAAAAGTTTGGGCAAAGTGGGATCTTCTCAAAGTGATTCACGAAGACAGATTTCACCACTTCACTGTTACTTCACCAATGAAGTGAAACTTTGCAACATTTATAGTAGTGACATGTACTTTGTGAAAGTAAACTTCCACAAGAGGCATTCAGGAGGCATAACCTATTATGGTGCCATAAATATTTGATAAAATATTGCCAGTAATAATTTTTGATATTTTGAGCCTGATCTGTAGCATTGAAGGTTGATGCATTTGACACCACACTGCATACCACGATAATGACCTGAGTTTAGGAGTGGACTTGAGTTGCTGGGGGTGAGCCAGAGTGGGAGAGGAAAGCACATCTGAAAGACTGCTCTCCTCTGCTGTGAAGTGAGGGTTTCAGGGCTCAGCACTCACCTGGCCTCTAGCATCAGATGAGGCAAAGTAGAGTTGGGACTGTCAGTGTATGGTGTTGGTGAAGAGAGTGGCAGCTGCTGCTGACTCTGATCCCCTAATAGCTCTGCACCCCAACAAACACCCAGGCCATGCAACACTGGCAAAATAGTAAGTCCTGGAGGAAAGTCAGGGGAGCAGGTCTGGGGTGTCCAGCAACCACAGGATGGCTTAAGGGAAGAAAAATAATTAACTGCAAAAAAAAAAAAAAAAATAATACAGATGTTTGGTATTTCCACTGCCAATTTAAAACTACTAAACCGTATTTTTCCAGTTGTGTTAGGTGTCAGAATAAACAATGAAATTGGATACACATAACAAATGCCATACCTATACCTGAAAGAGCAGAGAAGTTTCAAACATCCAAATATTTAGAAAGTTTTCGCAGAATTTCACAAATACTCACATAGTGACAAGTCACATTCCTGTAACTTAATAATCTCTGAAGCAAATCTCTCAGTATTTAATGAATTCAATAACCCTTACAAAATGATTATGCAATGTAATTTTCACATATATAGCTCCAAATATGGCTAAGTTATAAGCATATAAACATGTTTAATGGCATTTTCCCCAAAATAAAATGCCATACTTTAAGTTGGTGCATCCAGCTGTCTTGCATATGCTGTACCTATAGGGCACATGTCTGTAAATAATCATGCCAAACTACAGGTCACTAGCTCAATAGACAGCCAAGTTATGGCTAGATGAAGACATTTAAAAAATGTCAGGTGTTCCATGGAATTCTGCAATATTCCATTGTAATTCCATAAGATTCTATGAGAATTCTATGAAATCAGAATGTTCAAATTATGCACAGCTCTAAATTTATGTAAAATTGGACTTGTCAGAGTTCATTATTTTTATAACTTCCTACAAATATAGTAATAGCATTAACTAAACAGAGCTGTCCCACTGGGTTCTGAAGTTTTTCTCCCAAGAGTCTTTTAATATTTATAGGCCATACTCCTTATACTTAATTATTATGGTATATATTTTGCCTATTAATTGTTTACTTGAAAGGCTGGCTACCATTAATGCATTCAAGGAGGAAAGCAGTGTCATATTGATGTAAATTGGGTTTCTTCTCAGATAATAATAATGTAATAATACCTGGCTCAATAACTTCACAAAAGGCCATGTGGGAGATGGAAAGAGTCTTGAATTAGCTCAGAGTTTGCAAAACAGTGGTTAAGTTACAAGTCCTTTACTCATTCATTCATGTATTTTTTATGTATGTATGTATGTATTTATGTAAGTATGTATGTGCATATTTTCAAAAGTTTCACTAGGAAAAGCATACTGAGCTGATAGCAGCTCATTTCTAGATGCCTCCTGGGGAAAGGGGAAGGTGAGAGAGTACAAAACAGTCTTAAACATTAAATGACATGGCCCGAGGAAGGAAGCAACAAACACTAATCTACAATCATAAAAAAAATTATACAATAGTTGAGCAATTGTTGTGCAATTTAGACAGGGATGTGGAGGTGATTTTAGCCCAGAGGGAACTAAGGAGGAACAAATCTAGTGTGTGGTGCAATAGGGAGAGCCAGAGCTATTCAATGGGCTTCAAGGGAGAAATGGAGCCAGGTGCCAGGGTAGAGGGGGAAAGCAGAAGGGGTGCCCAAGAAAGAAGCAGAAGGAGATTGGGATAGCAAGAAAGTAGAGGAACAGAGGCAGCTGTCAGGTTCAGTCAAAGGTATGAGTGGAGTAGTCATGGAGAACGAAGGAGAGTGAGAGTTGTGAGGAGGCAGAGCAAATGCTTAGGAGGAGGGAGTTCCAGAGTTTGGGGAAAAGGTAAGAGAAAGCAGCCTGGCCAGCTGATTATGTTCAAGAAGGGAGTCCAATGGGTCGATAGCCAAAGTTATGAAGAGAGTAATGGGGGGGTTAAAGAGGAGGAAGGAAAGTTAGGGGGAGAGAGAGAGAGACCCAAACCAGTATTTAAAGATGAAGGAGAAGCATGGAATGAAGCACTGGCCTTTAAGGGAAGGAAGGGATAGGGAGGAATAGAGGGAGCAGTGGTGGGTACATGGCAGTCAGTCCAAGGTAAAATGACAGAAGGAGTGAAAGATAGGGTCCATTCTGGCTAGAGTAGTCTTAGGAGTGGCATTGTAGACAATGTCACCAAAGTTGAAAATGTAGAGGATCGTTTTCAAGACTATAGCTCTAAAAGCCGGAAGAAGAATGCAACCTCTATTGCTGTATAATGCACCGAGTATAGGGTGGAGTTTCTTGTGGATGTCATCCACATGCACAGAAAAGTCGAGGCTATGGTCAAGCCAGACTCCCAGGTATTTAAATAAGGGAACATCATCATTTGAGGCCCCATCTAAGGTTTGGAATGATGGGAGAGCAGTAAGTTCTGTGAGCCTCTATCTGGTTCCAAAGGTCATGGAGGCCATTTTCTTGGTATTTAGTGATAACTGATTAGACTGAAACCACTACTGGACTTTATTAAAGTCCAGTTGGAGCCTGGCCATCAGATCAGAAGGGGAGGAACCAGTGGTAAAAAGAACTTCCTCATCTGTGTACACGTGGATGGACATAGAGTTGCTGGCAGCAGGGACGTCATTCAGGAAGATCAAAAAGAATATCAGACCAAAGACAGACCCTTGGGGGATACCAGTAGTGATAGTGAGGGGGGTATAGGGACTCTCCAATTATAACAGAATGGGTCCCACCCTCAAGGTAAGAACAGAACTAATTAGTAGAGGAGTTTAAGAGCCCCGCTACCTTAAGCCTGTCAAAGAGGAGAGGGTAGGCAACTGTGTCGAAGGCTTTGGCCAAGTCAACAAAGATAGCTGAGATAATATGTGATTCATGCCCGATAGAATGGAGTCAGTGAGCCAGAGGAGGGAGGAGGAGGAGGTGTAATGGGATTCATGGAAACCAGACTGGAAGGGGGTAAGGAAGGAAGAGGAGTCATGAAATTGAGAGATTTGAGACAACACACGGTATTCTTAAAGTTTAGCTAAGGTAGGGAGCAGGGAGATAGGGTGGTAGTTGCCAGGATGAGTGGTGTCACCACCTTTAGGAAGGTGAATGATATTCACCTTTTTCCAGGCATGGGGGACAGAGGCAATGGAGAAAGAGAGGTTAAGAGGGAGGTGATAGGAAGAACAATAGCAGGGACAGAGAGATGGAGGAGTTTGGGGTCAAGAATGTCAGGGTGCTTACCCTTAAAAGGATTTAGTGCAAGGAGGGCCTTGAGGTGTTAGCAGTAGAGATAGGAGAAAAGAAGAAAGTGGGGGTGGGGTAGTAGGGAGGGGGATTGGAGGTGGAAGGAGGGAGTGAGGGAGAAGGGAGAAGGCACAGGAGGTGAAGAAAGAGCAGAATTCAGAGGCAAGAGAGGGGATCAGAGATTGTGGTATTACCAACCTTAAGAACTAGGGAGGACTGGGTTGGGGAGAGAAGATGGAGTGTATGACTTTCCAGAACTTAAATGGGTGGTTAATGTTGTCATGGACAGTGGAGAAGAAATTTTCAGCAGCCTATATGCTCTGTTACAGACATTGGAAAGGGCACAATACTTAAGCAAGTCAGCAGGGGAGCCAGTGGACTTATGAGTCTTTCAGGCAAGATCATGTGCACATAGGCAGGACATTAACTCCACAGAAATCTAAGGGAGGTGGGAACCTCTGACCCTGGTTTTCCTATGGGGAGGCATGACAATCCTAAATTTCAAGATATCTGTTGTTGAAATAATCAAGGGCAGAGTTAATAGATCTGGCAGAAGAGATGAGCCACCAGTCAATGGCTACCAGATCTACAGGGAGTGAGAACAAGTCCCGCCACTGGAACGAGCAGATCTGGGAGAGTTTGGGAGGGGCTTTATGATGGTGTATCTCATGCACACAGTAGACAATGTGGTGGTCACTAATAGCATTGGGGAGAGTGCCAGCATCAATGATGCAGTGTGGGTAAGAGGCTAGAGCCCAACCCATTAAGGAGTGATTAAGTGATTTGTGGCTGTCTGGTGGGGTTGGAGATCAAATGAGGTAAATGGAGGTACTTTATATTTTGGCAGATTTTAGATTGGGGGGGCAGTTGATAGTAAAGTCCCCAAGGATGAGTAATTTGCTGGAAGAGCAATGAGTGGAGATAGAGATCAGGAGTTCAGTGACAGATGAAGTAGGTGGGCCAGGGCAACAATAGATGACAGCTACAAAGATAGGAACTGAAAAAGGGAGAGAGGGTTTGAGAAGGAGAAGTTCATATGCAGAGTGCAAGGAGACAGAGAATACAGGGACAAACAGCATGGAGAGGAGAGGTAGATGGCAACATCACCACCCCTCGAGGCATGATTCTGCCGGGTGAGGGTGTACACAGGGATGGTAACTGCTGAATCAGGGATCTTGGGGGACAGTCAAGACTCTGAGATAGTAAGCACATCTGGTTGAAGATTAACCATAAGTAATTACAGCTGGTCAGTCTTAGGGAGGATGCTTCATGCATTAATGTGAGTCACTCTCAACCCTTTGGGAAGACAAGTGGGAAGACGATGAACAGAGAGATAAGGAGCTTGACGGAGTGAGAGATTCATTTGTGTGGTTGGTGAGAGGAACAGAGGGAGTGCTGGGGGGGGAGAGGAGTGGGAGTGGAGAAAGGGTTTAAGGGATTCAAGAATAGGGGATGAGGGACCTTCCACGGAGCCTGTGGAAATGAGAAGAGAGAGGGGGCTGTAGAAGGGAGGGTAAGAGGGGGAGGGAGAGGAAGGGAGGATGGAAAGTCAGTGGGAGGGAGGGAAGCAAGGGAGAACAGAAGGGGAAGGGGCAAGAGGGAGATATGGAACATCTTAGAAAGGCTGGAAGAAATAATGGATCAGAACTTGATAAAGAAGGAGTGTGGGGGCAAGGTCAGAGGGGGAGCAGGAGAGAGATTGGAAATTGATAGATGAGGTGGGGGGTGCACAGTACAGTGAGGCAAGAAAGTGAGGAAGATGGATGAGATGGCCAGAGGAAGAGATGAGGCAAAAGTAATGCAGGTAAGCAGCCCAGTAGCAAAAAAGTTAAGGGGAACCCACATAGGGTGATTGTGCAATTTATGGAAATAGGAAAGGTGGAAGGGGCATGTGAGGTGTGGGTTATGAAGGAGGAGTCCAACCAGAAGCTGAAGTAACTCAAAAGCTAGATTTATTACAGGCAAATAAACCAAATGCAGACTTGCCCGACGAAGCAAAAAAATAAAACAGAAAATTCAAAGAAAGTATAATACACTGGGCACTAGTAGGAGCTAGTGTTGCATTTTCTGAGGTCAGAATACATCTGCTCGCTAAGCTATCTATCTGAATGAGAGGGAGCTCACCTTATATATCTGATACAACATGTGAATAATCATGGCTCTTCCCATTTTACAAGTCAAACTAAAACTAGAAGATTTGTACACGTTTTATTATATATAACATTCATAAATCCTTTTTAATAGTGCTAAGAATAATTGCATTATACATATATTCAATAATATTAAGCAGAACAGAAAGTGAAAAAAAGCTTCCAGAGGTAGCTCTGCCCCTGTGTCAGTCCTATAAAAGTGAAAGAAACAGGCCAACCGGCTCTATAGAGTATATTCAGAGGGGAAGAACCATACTGGAACCTGAACATGGGTCTGCACTTGCAAGGTACAAAACGTATGTTCTAATAATAATAAAACAAAAACAAATCTATATGACATTTACTAGGCTATTTACTAGGCTATTTCTGCCACAAGGTAGAACATAAAGTTAGTCTGGCATATAGGCTAACACTTTTTAAATCAATCCCGGAGTATAGGGCGTTACCCTAAGCCACTCTCGACTGTGACTTACACCTTTATTACTTAAAACACTAAGTGCTTTGCTCTGTTAATTATTGTACTGGGGAAAACAATTACAAACAGAGAGTGGGTATTGCTTTCTCTGAAGTGAGAGGTTATTTTAACCAGAAACAGTAGTGCACTAGACAAGCTCTGTTTTGCAAGTGTTAAGCTGAAAACACAGCTCACATTATCAAAACAGGTGCACTTCACTTATGCTTAACAGTTTGCACAGCAGAAACGGGCATTAAAACCGCTTTTATCCTTTTTACCCCAACAAAGGGTCAGAAAAATCAGTGAACCTAGAAAAGAAACCTGCCATTCCTCTTTCTAGTGTGGATAACACAAAACAAATTATATAATTTCTTTTATTTACTCTAGTGCTATGCATGTGCTTCTACGAGTGCTATCAAAATGGGACCCTGTTTAATTCCAGGAGCACTCCTGTAAGCACATTCTAAATATGCTGTAATTTAAACACCTTGACCTTAAAAAAAAAAAATGAAGCAGCACATATGCTTTATTCATCAAAGCACGATTCAGGCGCTTTCACATTTGCAGAGCATTTTAACCTAGCTCACTCGCTAATTCTGCTTGGGACTAGCAGAGAATGGATAGACTATAATACTCTTATACCAGGGATATTAGAAAAAGATATGACAGAGATAGAAAAAAATGCTATATAGGTGGCCTAACTATATGTGTTTATAAAAAAGAATAAACAGTGCTGTTGCATCAGACTTTTAAAGTATATCCAGATATATATAGTGACATCCATCACATTCCTTCCTGCCCAGGAAGAAAATAGTGGGACAATGAAAGCGCCACTTTTTTCTTATTTTATTGGAACAAAATCAGAACTTCCCCTTTTTATTTTTGCTGGAGGGGAAGATGTAACTTCAGCCCGTCCACTCCCAAAGCTTCACCCCAGGGTCCCATCACACCAAATCAAAATTAAAGAGACCAAAGAGTCTCTTTTTATATACTTCTTTCTTTTACCCCGGGGTCTGATATCAAAGTTTGACTAATGTCAGCTCCATAATGTGACATATAGTCTGCATTACAATTTCTGCTGCCTGACTTGTGTTGTATTGAGAATTTATAGGGTTGGAGGGTCAGGTACCATCGCATAATGCTAAAGTTTTTGTCCTTCATTATATGCAGCCAACACAGCGGATTATGGTCTGTAATAATAATGAATTATTTGCCCCATAATTAAAATTTAAGAGCATTAACGGCCCAACAAATGACTAGACACTCTTTCTCAATTGTTGAGTATTTAGTGTCCCTTTCATGTAACTTTCAGCTGACGAACAGAACAGGATGTTCCTCTTCACCTTCCATTTGGGACAAAACTGCCCCAATACCATGATTGGATGTGTCCGTCTGCACCAAGGTTTTGAAAATCTGGGCTATGTAGTATAGGGTGAGAACTTAATTTGGCTTTAAGGGATGTGAATGCTGCCTCATATTGTGTGGTCCATTGAACCTTGTCTGGTTTAACTTTCTTTGTCGATTTGGTCAATGGACTAGCAATGTCAGCAAAATTAGGGACAAATCTGCAGTAGTAACTGGCTAACCCCAAATAAGCTCTCACATGTTTCTTTGTTTAGGGCTGTGGACTACATGTTATGGCATCTATGTTACTAACTTCAGGCTTCACTTCACCTTTACCAATCAAGAATTCCAAATATTTGGTTTCTTGCATTGCAAGAGAACATTTGTTTGGGTTTATTGTTAGGCCTGCCTTCATTAAGTTTGTGAGTATGTTCTTTAGATGTGTCACCTGATCTTTCCAGGAAGAACTAAATATAATGACATCAACTAAATATACAGCACTGTACTCTATGTGAGGTTGTAGCAATTGATCCATACAATGCTGAAAGGTCGCTAGGGAACCATGCAGACTAAACAGCATTGTGGTAAACTGAAACAATCCCAATGGAGTGCTAAAAGTTGTTTTATCTTGAGAGTCTGAATCTAGAGTAATCTGCCAATATCCTTTCGACAAATCTAGAGTGCTGCTGTATTGGGTGTTGCCTAGATGATCTATGATGTAATCAATTCAGGGCATAGGATACCCGTCGAATTGAGAGATCACATTAAGTTTTTGAAATCTAGGCAGATCCTCACTCCATCCTCCCTCTTGTTACCAACCACCATCAGAAACCTCCATGGACTCATGAAAGGTTTTATTACTCTCAGTTTTTGCATTTTCTTGAGTTCTTTCATGACCTCTTCTCTTAAGCTATCAGGCAACCTATATGTTTTTTGTCTGATTGGTTTATTACTATTAACCTATATATGGTATTCAATCCCTTCAACCCTTCCAGGTATTGTTGTGAAAGACTGATGAAAAGTGGATAACATATCCTTCAACTCCATACACTGTTTAGCAGTTAGATTTGCATTCATTTTCACATCCTTCATTTCACCCGTTTGATGTAATCTGTCATAAGCCTGTTCTAACTCACTTTGGTCTGTTTCTGGATGCACATATAAAGATGGCTTACTCCTATCATGCCACAGTTCAAGTAGGTTGGCATGATAAATCATTAGTTTGTTCCTCTTCTCAGGATACTTAATCTCATCATTCACAGGGCCTACCTGTCTTTGTACTGTATACAGCCCTTGCCATTTCATCAACAGCTTGTTATCAGAGCAGGGTAACAGGAGAAGAACTCCAGTCTCCTGGATGAAATGATTTGGCCCCCACCCCTTTGTCATAGTACTGTTTTTGATAATTCTGTTGTTCTAATTTACACTGTTGGGCTGCTTTATCATACTTCGTCAAGAATCCTGCCATTCCGCTTTCTAGTGCAGATAACACAAAACATATTATATCATTTCTTTTATTTACTCTAGCGCTGTGCATGCACTTCTATGAGTGTTATCTAAATAGGAACCTATCTAATTCCAGGAGAACTCCTGTAAGCACATTTTAAATGTGCTGTAATTTAAACACCCTGACCTAAAAAAAAACATGAAGCAACACATATGCTTTATCCGTCAAAGTGCGATACAGGCACTTTCACATTTGCAGAGCATTTTAACCTAGCTCACTTGCTAATGTTGCTTGGAACTAGCATGGAATGGATAGACTATAATACTCTTATACCAGGGATATTAGAAAAAGAAATGACAGAGATAGAAAGAACACTATATAGGTGGCCTACCTATATGTGTTTATAAAAAAGAACAAAAAGTCAGAATACAGGAAAAAGTGCTGTTGCAACAGACTTTTAAAGTATATCCAGGTATATATAGAGACATCCATCACAGGGCAGGACAGGTGAGCAGAGTACTGAAACAAGATAGGGGGACCTGATAGAGAGAGTGTGTGCAGATGATGGAAGTAAGGGAAAATAGGGGAAAGAAGGCAGTGGGGGGGGGGTTGTGCAAATGCTGGAAAAGTAACTAACTGAGTAAGGGAAGGGGATAGTGAAGGCAGTTGGAGAGGGGATCTGCTGGCCAGGGGAAGGAGCACTGAAGTGGGGAAAAGATGGGGAGGCCTATAATAGGGAGTCAGAACAATAGCCAATATATGAGGGAGGGAGAGAGGGAGGGAGAATGAGAAAAGCAAGATGAGAGGTAGCGAAGGGGAGAAGCAGGCAAGTATTTTTTGTAAACATATTTTATTAAGGTACTGCAGGTTTAGTACAGCATCAGAGAAAAAGCACATGTGCAGTTGTTCTTTACAATCTGAAGAACCAATACATATGTGTTGTTGAAGCACAGGTCAGGAAGCATAGGAAAACTAGGAGCAGTTTCAAAATTCACAAATAGCATTTTATTTTTCTCAATAACAACAAAATAAAAATTTAAATTATTCAGTATAACTATTTACAAAGGCAGTACAAACAGGGAAAACTAAGCCCTCCTTCTGAGTGTTTCTTCTCAGTTTCAAATCTCAGTCTCTCTCTCTGTCTTGCAAAACATTGCTGCTCTTTTTATAACCCGTCTTTGCAGAAAGCTCATTAAAACA
Organism: Neoceratodus forsteri; assembly: GCA_016271365.2. NCBI lineage: Eukaryota > Metazoa > Chordata > Ceratodontiformes > Ceratodontidae > Neoceratodus > Neoceratodus forsteri. Next base: position 844,351,817 of record CM028135.1, on the reverse strand, counting down.
GCTTGCTTCTCACAGAATGCTCTTGTAAGTTTACAGAATGCTCTTGTAAGTTTCATTCCTTACAGGTGTAACAAAAGAACATAGTGACTCTGAACTGACCTCTTATTGCCAGCATCTCAGAGAGTTTGCAAACCAGCTTCTCAGGTTAACCTCTTGAGTTCCAAATCACTTTTTGCAATCATTTCAGCAGTGTAACTATATACAGTTTTAAACAAAGGGATCCCTGTTTCACATACAATTTTACACAGAGATTAACATATATTTTTTATAACTGCAGATATGCAAGGGGCAGAAAAGACAGAGCAACAAGGGAAGACAGAGGGATAGCTAGAGGCAGACAATTGCAAAACAGTTGGAGTGATCAGTTTCTAGTTCTCAAAAGAAAATATATTTGTGCAACCAGACAGAGAAGAGTCAGAAAAGGAGAGGATAGAATAAACTCTTGCATTTAACTCTTTCTGAATTACAAATGGGACAGAGCCTTATTCAACCCTGTCACAATACACATTAAAAAAAGTAAGCCATGTCATGTTATGGTCTGTATACAGTCTAGACAAAGTAGGCTGAATGATATGCCTGTATAGCAATATGATTACAGCAATAGCATTGGAACCCATTATTATCACATAAAGTAAAAAGCTGGTTTGGTTGTATCTGAATCTAATTAGAGCAAGGCACAATTGCTGTTGATAATATGAATTACGCAACAGGCTACACTGAGACAGTACTGTGTGATATCACTTTTACTAAAGGATCCCATATTTGTTTAAAATTTTGTCCCTGTCACTTTGTATTATAAAGATAATTTTCCAGTTTCATGCAGAAGGACATGTTATTGAGCCAATGAGCTACTGTAGGTGGTGAGAAGCTCATCCAGTTTTGTGCAATGGTTTTCCTACCATTAATCAGGGCCAAATCCCATAAACTGAGATTGGTTCCCCTGTGGGAATGGGAAAACTGAGACTTATCGATCCCCAACATCACCTCAGAAGGAGAACAAGGTAATTTAAACTGCATCATGTTTTCCATCATTCTATGCATCTCTTTCCAAAAATGAGTCATCTTACTACAGGTAAGAGCCATGTGCAAAAAATTATCATCTTCCACCTGACATTTAGGGCAGATAGGGCAAAGTGAGGATTTGTGGTGATGGAGTTGTACTGGTGTAAGGTATGCTCTATATAATAAGTTATATTGGATTCTTCTTAACCTGTTAGAGCTTGAGCATGCATGAACCTGTTTAATGGCAAACTCCCAAGCCTCATGTCTAAGGCTTCATCTAGGTCAGAGTTCCACTGTCTTTGTACCTTGATCACAAGTATTGGAGCTGCCCCAATAAACAATTTATAGAAGGTCACCAAGGGCCTCAAACCAGGTTGGGACCAGTATATAATCTCTTCTATAGGGGATGTCATGATAGGAAAGCTACAAATATATTGCCTTATTTGCAGGAACACAAAAGAGTCACCAGCCTGAAGGGAGAACTCCTTTTGCACTGCCATGAAAGACTTCAGCACACCACCCTCATACATGTCTCCTACATGCTTAAAACCCTTTTTCCTCCACCTTAGTAAGATTTGATGCACAGGGACATTATATCCTCTATCGTCTTACAAATTGCCACCAGACCAGCACGTAAAGACAACCCCTTGGGATGCTTAATAAATTTATGAGAGCCAAGCCAAATTCTGTTGAGTTGTCAGGTGAAGTATTAGTTTTCAGTGTTTGACTCACCTAGCCAGCCCTGGGAGTAGATAACCAATCACCAAGCCTGATACATCCCTTTTTCCTTCCAACTTGCGACAATCGGGGGAGAAGTTCTGGCTTGCCTTGGACAAAAGAGCCAGTTTCACAATCCACTAATAAAATTTAAAATTAGGTAGTGATAAATCGCTTCAGCTGTATAGGCAACTGCAATACAGCTCTAGAGATCCTAGCTTTTTTCCATCCCCAAATTAATCCTGTAAGGATTGCATTGAGGGTTTGAAAGTACTTTTCTGGCACTCATATTGGTAGGTTTTGGAATAGGTACCGACACTTGGGAAGAATATTCATTTTAATTGTGTTAAAATGTTTAATTAAGCTGTAGAGGAGAACCATCCATCTTTCACAGTCATGGTGTAAGGAATTCAAGAGTTTGCCATCATTTTCTTAAAATAGCACTGGCCTGGGCTTAGAAATATTAATATCCAAGTATTTCAGCATTCCCACCACTTTCGTACCTAATGTGTTGTTATTTGAGTATGTGGCCCAAGACCCCTGGAAGTACTTCATTCTTGGACCAATTCATCTTGTGGCTAGAGATCTTACTAAGCTCACTTAATAAATGGTAAATCATGGGGAAACCTTGCTCTGAGCTATCAAGAAATATCAATAGATTGTCAGCAAACAAGGAACGTTTAACTTTATTAATGACAAACGGAGCAGGCTTCACACACTTTTTTCTATGTAATGATCTTGGGGAGGACTCCCTTTTTATCTTTTATCTCTTATCTTTTACCTCTTGTTGTTACAAACATCATTTATAAGATGTCTGAAACATTTCCTTCTTGAAATTATTGTGTTATAATGGGTCCCTATTTTTTATAATCCATTCCCTCATGAGGGGTGGAGGTTGATTTTGTTAAGCTGGGGTTTGATTAGTATTTGTTGTATTTTTTTCTTTGGATTGTTACTGTTGTAATTTTTTTAAAGTTATGGTTATTGTTTTTTAATTTTTTAATATGGAAATTAATAAAGAATAAAAAAAAATGATTAATGCCTGACTGGAAGCCATTGATAAAATTGTCTAGGCATGTTGCCACTGCTAAAGGTTCAAGGGAATGTACATATAGCAATTGGGAGAGTGGACATCCATGTTATGTTCTTCTGGTGAGGGAAAATGGTTTTGATAATTTGCCATTCACTGAGACTAGACTTGTGGGATTTTGATACAGTGCTGATATCCATCTGGTCATATTGCTATCCAATCCAAATCTCCTAAGTACTGCAAACATGTACTCCCACTCCACATGGTCAAATGATTTTTCAGCAATGAGGGTCAACACTGCTGCCCCAGACTCAGCACGACGTATCCCCTAGCACCAAATGATATTCAATGCTTTACGCACATTGTGTTTGCCCTGGTGTCCCTGAACAAATCCAGCCTTGTCAGAGTGGACTAAGGAAGGTAAAACCGTCTCTAGTCTGTGGACAAGTACCCTTGCTATAATCTTGTAGTTGGTTGATAGTAGCAAAATAGGCTTATATGATCCACACTGCTTTGGATCCTTACCAGGCTTAGGTAGCACAATTATTACAGCAGACTTTGTGGAAGGGGAGGATTCTGTTAATCAAGCTTTCATGTATCATATTAAATATGGGTTCCTATAAGTCTGCATTGAACATCTTGTAAAAACCAATAGGGAATCTAACAGGACCAGGAGCTTTCCCTCCTTTTAGATGGTGTATTGCAGTCTGGACCTCCTCCCAAGTTGTGTCACCCTCAAGAGTGCTATTCTGCAATGTAGTGATGCTCTGTTCATTGCCCTGTGGGTGGGGGTGAGAGTGTGGTGAGGTGCATGATGATGCCAGCTATTGTATGTGCAGAGCTAGGTTCACTTGACTGAACATTTGCTGCAGTGTTATCCTTTGGTTCAGGGGGTACAGAAAGAGGAAGAGAGGAGGCCATGGCATAAACAATGGGGGCACATTGTGTGTGATGGCATTGCAGTCTTTTTTTCTGCTGGGGCCGGAAGCAATGTGGGGGCAGGATAAATGTGCAATAATTTTAGTATTTTCTTGGCTTACATTTTTCCTATATATGTGATAAAGATTTACCTTTAAAGTTGTTGGCTAGTGCAACCATCTGCTGGCTAGTGCAATTTTGAATTAACTTTTCCTGCTGGCTAGTGCAAAGAAAAGTTAAGACTGAACCCTGCAAGACTATTTCTAAAGTACCCCTAATTTTTTATGTCTAAGGATTTTATGCACACCAGACTGTTTTTTTGTCCACCAAGTTTTCCCAAAGCAGCTACAGTACTGGAGAATTCAAATGGCCAGTACCGGAGGATTTTATCTGGCCAATCAGGAAACAGCTGTGTTTGGTCACAAATTTTCAAACTGCTGCTTCTTGTATTTAACTTTGCCAACTGCAGCTCAATCCAGAATCACCGCCGGAGACATTGGAGGAACAAGAAAAGGAGGATTAGTCTTGTTTAATGTAATCTCAGGGCAGCATTTGAATGAGGATTGCAACCAGTAAATAAAAAAAATAAAACATGGAGAATTTTGAAAACTCAGATTTTATGCACACCCTCATTGTCTGATGCCCATATAAACCCCAAGGACGATGGGGCATCACACACCTCAGGTGTGCATTAAAGCATCATCATTATACACACTTCCCCATGCATTATTCTATATATAATCCCCACCTAGTAGCCATGGGCCCTCAAAATCAGACATCTGCACTGATAGCTTATGGAAGAAATCCGGGCAGTTAATAATTTGGACCATACACAGATCCAGTGGAAAGTTTAAATCCAGTGTTTAATTGCACGTGAATCAAAACATACCAGCCCCCGTGATTGGGGTGGGATTTAGTAACCTCACCTGGGAATCTCAGTCATACCCAAATTGCTGCTTCCCTGGCCTTTAAGGTAAAGCAGGACTTATACCATTCCCCTCTCCAGGTGTCAGCACGGCTCAGTTGGTAGCACATCCACCTCTGGACCAGAAGGTCCTGGGTTCTCATCTTACACCGGGACTGGACTTGCACCTAAAAATCGCTGGCATCCGAGTGCAGTATTGGGGGGTGCTGTACTGCTGGGGTGTGGCGTCCTACGGAAGAGACGTTAAACCGTGGTCCCTTCTGCCCATCCTGGTGTTGTCCTGGTGGGTGTCCAGGTGGAAGTAAAAGAACCCAGGGCACTCTTCGCAAAGAACAGGGAACATTCCTGGTGTCCTTGCCAATATTCCCCTTCCCATAAACTGGTTCATGCAATTATCCAGGCTGTGGGTGATGATGTGCGATATGGCCACCACCACACATTCAGTCACTTCACTACCAGTCTAGCCTTGCTTGTAAAGTGCTTTGGGATACTGTGTATGAAAAGCACTATATAAATGCTGATTTTTCTTCTTCTTCTTCTTCCAGTTCTTGGCTACATGGGCTTCCTCTTTCTCTATTATATGAGTTTCTTGTAGACAGAGGATATCTGTTTTCATTGTCTTCACCTTTGCCTGAACCTTCTTGGGTTTACTATGAGATTTCAGACCAATAACATTTCATGACCTTATATGAAAAATGTTGTCACCCATTACCTTTCTTAAAATAAATCCTCTGTAACATCCACTCCTTAGCATTACATGACGGAGATAATGTGGATCTGTAAGTAACTTTTTTAACTTACCTATTACACAAACAATTAACAAACTTATAACACTGAAACAAAAAAAAAAAACACCCAGAACTCCCCCTACCCTTATGACTTTTCTTGTAAAGGAATAATAAATTTTAATACAAACCTTTGCAAACCTACCCCAATGACCCTGACAGTTACCCTCTCTCTCTCTCTCCCCACCCTCTGACCCACAACTGAGAACAATAGCAACACAACCAGCGCTAGCCAGTCCCAACTAATGGAATTTCCCTTCCCCACCCTCCCTTGTTTAGCACTCCTTTGGTGCAGCCTCCCACCTGTTCTATGATGTAGAACAAGGACTGGGCTACGTAGCTGTATTCCAGTACAAACATTGTTAATTAACAACACTGTGACTGCAGCTATACATTCACACAGAGTATGGATCCCCCCAAACAAAAGGGGGGCAAGTCCATCCCCACAACAAGCAGTAATTGGGCTTGTGGGCAACTATGAGGCCCAGTTGCTCAATGATCTAGTATTTTCACTTGGGAATCATCTACAGAGCACCACCTGGGATCAAAAATACTAAGGTGATAAGACTGGCAGAAGATAATGGGAATAACCAGCCTAGGTACCTATCATAGATCAGTATGTCAAGCTCTCCATTTGTACCCCAGGAATTCCACCCTGATTTTTAAATATCCCCGGTAATGTTCAGAGTCCAAAGTTTTCAGAGGAAAACTATACTTCAAATGGTATTCATGCATGGTTTCCCCTTTTTTCCCCTTATTTTTCCTCTTTTTTTTGTTTTTTCCCTTCCTTGTTTCCCATATAAGGTTTTTGGAAAGTATTTGGAGAGATCTTGTATGCAGCGCTGAGTTAATTGCATTCCCCATCAAGCCCCCAAAATAATATATACATAGGAGTTAGGACAGTTGCAGCTGGATAAGCACTAGTATTAGGGATATTAAAACAGAACAGCAACAGTTTAGTGTCCCACATTTGAAAGTTCCTAGGTGTCTTGAGTTGCTCCAGTGCACTTGAGGATGTTGAAAGTTGGGGTTCAATATCCAATGACACCCCCAGTCTGTGGCGTGAAAGCAGTATAAAAAGGAGGAGTATCTCCCATCTGCTGATACCTGCAACACTTCCAGCAGTCAGAGGGGAGATCACGGTGGGAATTGAACCTGCAGACCACCCCATTGCTCGGAGTCTTGGTCATGTTCATTTCTGGGCAATGCAGCACTCCTGTCTCCCCTTGATGTGCTATTAACATTTCAGAGTGCTATAGTATTGCTGCCCATTCATATATTTATTTGTTCAATAGTTTATTGGACTGTTTGTACTCACAGGAGGGCAGTCATGTGCACTGCGATTCCTTTGAGCGATCGAGCAGGAAGTCACACAGGGAGTCACACTGGTTGCTGCGGATTGTCCTGATGAAACCAGTAAGGGTCAGTAACTTTATCCCACCATAAATCCCCTTGTTCTATTTTGGGTAAAGTGAAATGAAACCTGGAATTTTTCATTTTGTACCAAGTATCAGCATCAACCTACAGGTAGCAGAACTAGAAAAGCCAGAGAGTGCCTCGTTGTAAATTTCAAGTTGTCATTTCACAGCTGTCACATGGGGAATGGCAGGAGCCATAAAACCACACTTCAGATGTGTTCCTCTGTAACAATTTGCATTACAATGAGGATCATGCCAATTTTCACTGACAGCAAAAGGTTCTTGCCCCCCGATGTTAAGGAAAGAACCTTTAGTAATGCCAATGTTTTTGTGCAGTGTGTGTTCATGTGTTGGCGGGATAGGTGGAAAAAACACAGCTGAATGTTTGATGCATAGAGAATGATGCCTTGTGATGCAATGGGTGCTAGGGGGGTTCCCCAGTGATTTTTAGCAAGGCATTTCTTCCCCCGGACATGAACTCATGAATACAGAAATTTTATCTTTAAGTAGTCCAGATAAGTTAGAGATAAATAAGTAGCCTTAAGCTACATACCTAGAAGGTTAATCTGGTGAACAGTTCATGCAATGCAATTTGATGATCACTTATGGTTTGTCTATAACATGGTCCCTGGATTCCCATGTGTGCCGTGTAAAGGTTAACAACAGACAACTTGTACTTAGACGCAAAGATGGATGTTGGCATGCCACATGGACACCCCCAGTAGTCAGGGGACAAGCTGAAGAATCAGTTACTCATGCTGGAAAGTTCATATTCTCTCCATAATTAGATCTGCGAGGAAAAATGAAAAGCACCTCCTCTGGAGGGTTTGTTAGCCCTGGTTTAGGATCAACCCACCTGGATAACTTCCACAGTGTGCGCATACTCTTTGGCATTTTGAGGCTTGGTAACAAATCTGGGTACTTGGCCAGAGCACACAATCTTAAGTTTGTCAAGGTAAAATAAGGAAGATTCCCAACCAAGGGTGTGTAAAATGTATCTGACCTCAGAGAATTTCTGTCTTTGGGTTTGCTAGCTGCAACTGAAATCCTGAAATCCTGACACTTTATTGCCATCAATATCCTAGGGGCTATGAGACTGAGCTGCAAGGAGCACTTTCTCCTTATCTGGGTAGCGGACACATTTAATAAAATAATGCATTGGCTTGTCCTTGGACTGCAGTGTCCATCCAGTCTGATGAGTCCTCTGTATTTGAAACTCTGCTACCTCCGGTTCGAGACCCAGCTTCCTGGTTACCCATTTCAGAACTGTACTACCTCCATCTGTTCCTTCAGAATTCTCCGGTAAGCTGATCAGACAGATATTTCTGTGCCTTCCCCTGTTTTCCTAGTCATCAGCTCATGCTCTTAAAATACTCATTTGATTGAGGCAAGAAGCATCTTGCAGTCCTGGAAAAAATCTGCTACCAGGTCCTCAAGCTCTCCGATTTCTGTTTTAACTTCTCCGATCCTGGTTGCATGGGATGCAGAGGTTTCAGCCAATTTTGTTGCCACCGATTGAATGTGTGTAATTTGGGCTGTAAGGTTTGCAAAGCCCACTTTGACTTCTTTCTGGAGATGAAAAATCAGAGCCATGACAGAATGTTTCTGAGAGTCACGTTTCTTGTCTCTTTTTTTCCCACCTCTGATGCTATGCTGAGGGATCTAGGGTTAATCATATCTAGTGGTAAAGCAATCTTGTTAAAGGGCTCAAAGTTAATGGCAGACTGTTTTTTTGCAGATTTTCTGGTTGCCATCAGTTTAAGAAATAGAAGCTCAAGTTTGGAATATGGTGCCCGCAATTAAAAAAAGTATTTTTAGCTGGGTTTAGGTCGATGCTAGCAGGAGTCCAGTTAATGCCTGTCTACCATTTTTGACCTCCCAGAAGCAGGCAAGGTTGCAGTGCCCATTTAGAGCAAGGTAACTGAGGTAGGAATCCAGTTCTTAGCAATTTGAGTAGGCAGTACTGAATACGGTCGGAAGACACCAACAAACATTGTAGTGATATGTAGGCAGGCTAACACTAAACAAACATGGCAGTGGTGATGGAAACATAGAAATTGTGGGCACATAAGGACTGCTAGGGTCGTCCAGTCTGTCCATCATCCTACACTTGTGTGGCTACTGACTCTACCTGATCACTGGCCTCTTCCGACTCCTCCCTGACTCTAAGGTTCCCATATGCCTGTCCCAGGCATGTTTAAATTCTTCCACCATCCTCGCTCCAGCCAGGCTATTCCATGTATCCACCACCATCTTGGTGAAGAGAAACTTCCTCACATTTCCCCTTAACTTGCCCCTTTCTAATTTCATATCAGGCCCTCTTGTTCTTGTGCTCCTCCTGTACTGTAACATGTCTCCCCCCTGCACCTTGTTTATACCCTTGATGTACTTGAATGTTTTTATCATGTCACCCCAGTCTCTCCTTTCCTCCAGCGAGTACATGTTGCTGTCCTTTAGCCTCTCCTTATGTGTATTATGATGCAAGCCCTGCACCATCTTTCTCGGCCTTCTCTGAACCACCTCCACCCTGTTGATGTCCTTATGAAGGTGTGGCCTCCAGAACTGCACAAAGTTCTGCGGATGAGGCCTTACAAGTGTTTTGTGCAATGGCATCACCACCTCCTGCCTTCTGCTTGTGATGCCTCTGCACCCCAGCATGCCATTTGCCTTCCCTGCCACTTTGTACTCTGTTTGGACACATTTAGGTTGTCTGAAATTATAGCCACTAGGTCCCTTTCTTCGTTGGTGATAGTCAGCAACTCCTCCCCATCCTGAAGCTCTCCCAAGGGTTCCCTCTTCCCATGTGCATTATTTTGCTCTTCTTTGAATTGAACTTAAGTTGCTACACCTCAGACCATTTTTAAAACTTCCCCGGGTCCCTCCTCATTGTCTACACCCCATCTGGTGTATCCACCCTGTTGCAGATCTTGGTGTCATCTGCAAACAGGCAGAACTTGCCCTCCAGCCCTCCTGCAATGCCACTAATGAAGACATTGGCCCCAGGACTGATCCTTGAGGTACCCTGCTGGTCACTCCACTCTCACCAGATTGGATACTGTTTACCACCACTCTCTGCCTCCTGTATGTTATCCAGTTTTTCACTTAGTTTACCACCATTTGCCCCAAGTTCATGCTACCCATTTTGTTAACCAGTCTTCTATGTGGGATGGTGTCAAAGGCCTTGCTGAAATTGAAGTAGGTGACATCCACCCCCCCTCCTGATTTAACTCCTTTGTCACCCAGTCAAAAAAATCTATCAGATTTGTCTGACATGATCTTCTTGCAGTGAGCTGATGCTGTCTTGGATCCTGTACATTGATGGATTCTAAGTATGCCACCATTCTTTCCTTATGCAGTGCCTCCATAATCTTCCCTACTACTGAGGTGAGACTGACCGGTCTATAGTTTCCTGCCTCCTCCCTACTACCACTTTTGTGAAGAGGGACTATATGTGCCCTTTTCCAGTCTTCTGGAACCACCCCCATGTTGAGTGAGTCAGTGAATATGGCTGCTAGAGGTGCGGCTAGGTCCCTTCACAGCTCCTTTAATATCCTTGTGTGTATGCCATCTGGCCCCATTGCTTTGTCCACATTTAGTTTTGTGAGCTCCTCCAGAACTCTCCCTTCTGTGAACGAAGATGTGTACACCTCCTTCCTCCCTTTATATCTGTTACTCAGCTGTGGTCCCTGACCCTATCTCCCTTCAGTGAATACTGATCAAAAGCATTTGTTCAGTATTTCTGCCTTCTCCAGGTCTCCCTCATTACACTCCCCTGTATCCCCTCAGTGCCTTACAATCCCCCCTCAGTTTTCCTTCTTTCGCTAATGTACCTAAAGAAAGTATTGCCTCCTTTCCTCGCTGTCTGCACTAATCTTTCCTCAGTCTGTGCCTTTGTGCTCCTAACAGCCTTCCCCGCTTCCTTTATATTCTTTAAATATGCCTCACTGTCTTTCTCCCTTTGAGTCTCTTTATATTTCCTGAAACTCTTCCTTTTGGCCCTTACCTTGTCTGCCACCCCTCTTGAGAACCATAGTAGTTTCCTCCTTTTATTGCATTTACTTACCATCCTAATGCATTGGTTGGTCACCTCCTCTATGGCTCCCTTCAGGTGTTCCCACTGCTCCTCTACACCCCCTCTATCTTCCTCTTCACCAGGTCCTCTTTGATACCCCTCTCCATGTTATCAAAATCCACCCCTCTAAAATGCAAGACTCTTGCCTTTGTGTGACTTGACCGCTTCTCTGTTTCCATGTCAAACTACACTATGGGGTGGTTGCTGGATCCCAGCTGACCTTCCACCCGGACGTCTGTGATTCTGTCCCCATTGGTTGCCACTAGGTCGAGAACTGCCCTGCCTCTGGTGGGATCTCTCGTCAGCTGTCTGAGGTCTGCCTCCTGTAGAGAATCCAGGATGCCTCTGCTCCTGGATGAAGCAGCTGCTGGAATGGTCCAGTCAACATCTGGGATGTTGAAATCCTCCAGCAGCAATACCCCACCCTTTGTTGTCATATCCTGCATTTGATCCACTAGATCCCTATCCAAATCCTCCCTCTGTGCTGGAGGTCTGTGGATCACCCCTCTGTGGACTGCTGTGCCATTGCAAGGGTGACTCACAGTGTCTTGGTCTCCCCCTGTCTACCCTGAATCTCTGTAGCCTTGATACCTTCTCTTATGTACAGGGTCACTCAGCCCCCTTTTTGCTCCCCCTATGGCTTCTGAATAGAGCACACCCCAAACAATTGTGTCCCAGTCATAACTGGCAGCATACCAGGTCTGTGTTATTGCCGCTATGTCCAGGTCTCCCTCTACTAGGTCTCTAGGTCTGAGATTTTATTTCCCTGGCTGCAGGCATTTGTAACCAAGGCCTCAGTGGTTTGCTGCCTGCCTCCTCTCTTACCTTGTGTTTCCTCTATCGCTTCTTTTCCCCACTTTCTTTTCCTTTATTATGTTGCCTTCCTGCCCCTGCCTTTACCTTTGTACCCAGTACTGGTGTCCCTCTCCGCATCCTGCCTTCTTGTTCCTTATTTCTGGTTACCTATTTGTAACCTCCTTGCTGGCTGTATTAGCTTGTGGGGGTGGGCGGTATGATTTTTCCTGCGCTTTATCTCCACCCCCCTTGGCTAGTTCAAATGCTTTCCAATGCAGCATTAAAACCATTCACTAAAGAACCCGCTGCCCCCACTGGAAAGATGCAGGTCATCTCCCTCATACAGGCCTGCATTGCTACATGTGGGCCCCCACTTCCCAATGTAGCCAAAACCCTGCTCTCTTCATGAGCTCTTCAGCCAAGCATTGAAGTTCTTGGTGAGGAGATCCTTAGCCTCCCCTTTGTCATGGACAGTCAGCACCTCTGAGAAGGTCATGGAGTTTGCTACCTGCCCCATGTCCCTCCCCAGTTCCCCAGACTCCCTCTGCACCCTTGCTATCTCTGCCATGTTCCCAGCCAGATCATTTGTCCCTAGATGGACAATGATATCAAGCTTCCCCCCTCCATGCTGTTGCCCTTGCGATACCCTGGATCACTTTCCATCCCTCCGAGTCGTGCCTCCCGGTAGGCCGTTACCCTCCCTCCCCCCTCTCTTGCTGCTCCTAGCTCTACTCCCCGGACAATAGAGTCCCCACCAGAAGTATCTTCCTCTCTATTTCGGGTACTCCACCACCCACCCTTGGGGTTCCATTCCAGAGACCCGGATGATCCTCCATTGGTGCAGCCTCGTGGGACTTTCCCATTCCTCAAGCACAGAGTAGGAATTCCTTTATTTCACCAACTGGGAGATATGCTGACCCACCTCCCTTACCCTGCCTGAGCCCACTGTAGTCCACCCATACCTCCTGCTAGGCAACCTTTGAGGTGGTGGGTGTGTATACAGTAGGTTCTGGGTGGGGGCTGAGGTCTCCTGAATCCTAACCAACTAGGCCCAGAGACTGGCTACCTCTGCCCTCAACCCAGAAAAGTGCTAGCAGATGGGGCAGCACCACAGCATCCAGAAGGTTTTCCTAAATACTGCTACTTCACAGCCACTGCACTGCCCCACTCCCAGCATTATTCCCTTCCTTATTTAGCTGATGCTGCCCTCTTGGGAACTACTTAAACCGCTAATTCTAGTGTCACCTGAATTTGATTTAATTCCTTGAATCTATGCCAACCCTAATTCTAGATCCTCATTTAGTTTAAGTCACTCTCTTTTCTGTTTCCCTTGCTACCTGCCTCCCCTTCTACTGTACTAGGTCTGACCCCTTCAGCCCTTTCATATTCCTACAGGAACTAGTCACAGCAGAGTAGGTGAGTCCCTATAAATGTAGAGAAGCTCAGGATGGGTGGGATGTGGATAGGGTTGAGTGAGCCCTTCCATGCGTCTGCTTGATAACCAAGCTCCCAAAACAACTGTATGAAGTAAACAATCTGATAAAGAAGAAAATAAAATAAAAACATGATCAGTTAGCACAAACACTCAGCCTGTGCCTACACAGACAATCCCACTGCTACAGTGACCATCCATTTTGGGCCCCAGCTGCTTCTGTGTCTCAGAAGTCCCTGGTTCCCATAAGTAGTCTCTGGAAATAGAAGACTCTACTCCTATGGTTCCTCGCAAATGTCTAAATACATCTCCTCCTTTTAAAAAAAACTGAGCTCCAAAATTCCAATAAGGCTCAATGCATGCAGCAGATCCTCCTCCAACCTGCACTACCTTGAGGGGTTCTCTGTCATAAAGGCAATCTCCGAATAGCTATTGCCATTTGGGGGAGTGTACAATGTGGAAAATAAATAGTGGTGATGTGGTGATGTACACTTGCGGTGACTACAAAACCAGCAATGAGGTTATATGATATGCAGGGGGCCATGCCACCCCTCACCCCGCTAATTAAAGATTCTCAACTCCAGGGGGGTGCATGTCGAGGGGGTTTAAAACTTACACAATAATAATACCAGCCCTGATGCAAAAAACGATCCTGCCCCAGAACCGAACCCAGCACCCTCCCAACAGCCAGCCAACACACTACATCCCACATACCATCCCTCCCCTTCCACTCATCATTCAGTGTGGCCATCCCCCACATGCCATGTATACATATACACTTCCTGTCACCCTAGTCGCCAACCCCAGTATCCTGTCGCTACCCTGCTAGGTTGCCCAGAACACAGGTGCCGTGATTGAGTCGCCCTTTTTACAGTCGCTGAATCATGGTCGCCATGTTCACAGGATACCCTTTGGAGGAGCCCCGCTGTGGCCACAGACTGATTGTCTAGGTTGGAGGTAGATAATATGATAATACATTAGTACAGTTTGTAGACTAGGTATTAATTCCCTTAGGCAGAGGCTGGTTAACAGTGCTCAAAATAGAGATAGGCAACTTAAATTCACCAGAGCTATGCACACAGGGTTATTCAATTTGAGGCACAGCAACTTACATCTACAGATCTATACACACAGGGTGGCCATCCAACTTCCACAGAGCAGGACAGTATGAGGCAAAACAGGAATGTGAGCTTGTTAACCATCTACTCATATAAATCCTGGCAGTATTACCTATAGTATGATATTTAAGGAATAACATATGTAATTACACTTACAGACACTCACATTAGAGTTCTGAGGCCTCTGCTGACTCCCCTTGAGAATATCCACTCCTGCTGTGCCACTCACACTAGAACCACTCACGCGGGACTACTAGAAGCCAGCAAGACAAGAGGATTGCTGAGTACCCCATTTGGTGGCAGTCTCAGAAGACAAAGTCAAATTAAAAACAGCTCCTGCTGCTTTGTAAACTGGATCGGCTGGCTGGTGATGTTGGCTGCTGGAGGAGGAGCCCACAGGGCAAGCAGGCTCAGCCCCAGGATGGCATCCTCCTCATGGGTCATGGCTGTGATAACTGATGGTAACCAAGGGCTAAGACCCTCCCTAGTTCTGAGTACTGAGCCCTCCAATTAGGGGTAGTCCCAGAACAAAATAGACAAATTAAAAGCAGCTCCTACTGCTTCACAAACTGGATTAGCTGACTGGTGATGTTGGCTGCTGCATGGGGAGCCCACAGGGAAAGCAGGCTCAGAACCCCAGGATGGCATTCTCCTTGTGGGCCGCAGCGAAAATCACTGAAAGTAGTCAGGGGTTATGACACTTCTGTAAGTGCAACCAACCCCTCCTCATGCAACTGACACCCTAACCTGCTCACCCTTTAGTTGAAATAAGCCTTTATTTTCACATACCCAAAAGAAGTAGATGTCACAGGCTACAGGTAAATTATTATTGTGAGCAACTGAAGTGAACTAGGGTATTTTTGTGTTATAATACAGAGGACTGTATGTTGAAGCAGAATCACATTACAGATAATACAAATTATGGAGTCTTTGTTTTACAACAGACAGGACTGGGATATGAACATTCTGGGGTATATGCTATACAGGAAGGACAGGGTTGGCAGGACAGGGGGCAGCATAGCACTATATGTGAGGGAGGTAATCCCAGCATTGGAAATGCAGGGTTGATGGGGGGACACAGAGGAACTATGGGTCTCGATGACCACAGAGAAGGGTGAAGTGGTGCACACTGGAGTGGTATGCAGGTCACCAGGGCAACCAGAAGGGGTGGACAACCAGATGGTCGAGGAGATGCTTAGGATGGCGGCTAAGGGTGAGGTGTTGCTGATGGGAGATCTAAACCTAGCAGATGTAGAGTGGAAATCAATGTCTACAGCCTCATCCAGAAGCAGAGTGTTATAGACTCTCTTCAGATTGCCCATCTCTTGCAGCTGGTCAAAGAACCAACCAGAGATAGAGCAGTGTTAGATCTTGTGCTTACAAATGGAGACAGGGTGGGGGAGGTATCAGTGGGGGATAATCTAGGCACTAGTGACCACAGCACTGTATGGTTCACGGTATGCACATCGGCCCCACGTAACTGGACCAAGCTGAAGGTTCTGGATTTCAGATGTGCAAATTTCGACATGATGAGGGATTATGCTCTCCAGGCAATTAAAGGGATGGGGAAGCTTAGAGGGATGGAAAACATATGGGCCACGATAAAAGGAGCCATTGAGGGGACCACTGACCACTGCACAAAGAGGGTAAGCAAACATAGGAAGGCAAGGAGGCCAGTGTGGTTCAGTAGGGAAGTGGGGACCAGTATCAGAGTTAAGAGGCAAGCCTTCAGACAACATAAAACAACACAGAGTGAACTAGACCAGGTGGAATACCAGGAAAATCAAAAAGAGGTGGGGAAGGTGGTCAGACGGACAAAAGCAAGGATGGAAGAGAATATTGCTGAGGTGGTCAAGAAGAGGGATAAAACCTTCTTCAGGTGAATCAGTGAGTGGAGAAAAGTGGAAAATGGGATACCTAGCCTTTTAGCAGAGACAGGGGAGAGGGAGAAGATGGACCAGGAGAAGGCTGAAATGTTGAATAATTACTTCAGTGCAGGATTCCCGAGGGAGGAGGTGTGGGTGGGAAGTAACACCAGGCCAGCTGATATGGAGGGGGTAGGGGTGGATGTGAGTCCCTTCTGGAAAGAGGAGATATTGAGAGAACTTAAGGGACTGAAGGTGGACAAGGCCATGGGGCTGGATGGGTTTCACCCAAGAGTGTTGAAGGAGCTGTGGGAGGTGTTAGCGGCCCCCTTGACCACTCTGTTCAACGAGTCCTTACACTCAGGGGAAATCCCGAAGGACTAGAAGTACGCAGATGTACTGCCCTTACATGAGGGAGGGGAGATGTAAGACATGAGTAATTACAGGCCAATAAGTGGTCAGCAAGCTCATGGAAAAACTGCTCAAGGACAGAATCACCAGCTACCTGGAGGCAAATGGCCTCCTTGACCCAGGCAGCATGACTTCTCAGAGGGCAGATCTTGTCAAACAAATGTGGTCGGGTTTTTTGACTGGATCACTAGGGTGGTGGATCAGGATATGTCAGTGGACATAGCTTACCTGGATTTCAGGAGGACTTTTGATACGTTAACGCACAGAAGGCTATTTTACAAAATGGAGTATCTGGTGCTGGGGGGGGTGGTTATAAGGTGGATGCGAAACTGGTTGGAGGGCAGAATACAGAGGGTA
This sequence comes from Neoceratodus forsteri, assembly GCA_016271365.2. Taxonomy (NCBI): domain Eukaryota; kingdom Metazoa; phylum Chordata; order Ceratodontiformes; family Ceratodontidae; genus Neoceratodus; species Neoceratodus forsteri. The sequence goes on along the minus strand of CM028135.1, from coordinate 844,334,972 downwards.
TTAGTCAATGGGGTTCTCTCGGGAGTGTCAGGGGTCCCTAGCAGTGTTGCCCAGGAGTCAGTTCTGGGACTGTTCAACATCTGTATAAGAGACACAGTGGAGAGGTTGGAGAGAAGAGTGAGACTGTTTGTGGACAATGTAAAGATTTACGATAGTTTGGACATGTGGGATGGAACCAAGAGTATGCAGAGGGACCTAGGAAAACTAGATGAGTGGGCCAGGAAGTGGAAGTTATCGCTCAACATGGCAAAATGCAAAATCATGCACATGGGTAGAAAAAATAGGAGAGTGGAATACAGTTTGGGGGACAAGCCGCTGACAGTAACCATGGCGGAAAGAGACCTGGGCATCATAATCTCACAAGACTTGAAGGTGGCTGGGCAGTGGCAAAAGCCAGCAGTTTGTTGGGTTGTATTGGGAGGGGGATCACCAGCAGGAGGAAGGAGGTCCTGATACCCTTGTACACCCAGCTGGTCAGGCTTCATCTGGAATATGGGGTCCAGTTCTGGAGGCTTTACCAAAAAAAAGAACATGGAGAAGGTGGAGTGGGTACAAAGGAGGGCCACGAAGATGATGAAGGGGCTTGGCCACTTGCTATATGAGTAGAGAGTTGGAGCCCTTGATGTGTACTCTCTGGAGCAGAGGAGGGAGAGAAGGGATGTAATAGAGACTTTTAAGTACCTAAAAGGGATCAGCAAAGTGCCTACAGAGAACATATTCCAATTGAAGAGGTGTCCAAGGAAAAGGGGTCATGATTTCCAACTCGAGGGGGGTATGTTTAGAGGTAACATCAGGAAATACTTATTTACTGAGAGAGTGGTGGGCACCTGGAATGGGCTGCCTAAGGAAGTGGTGGGTGAAAATACAGTCGGGAGGTTCAAGAGGACTTGGGACAGACATAAAGGGCTGTTGAAGGGAGGGGGAAGGAAATCAGAGCAAGCCTAGAGGATGCTAGGCAAATGAGCAGACTAGGTAGGTCTGGCGGTCCTTTTCTGCCATCACTTTCCTTTTTTTTTTAACTTTATTTGTGCACTCACACCAACCTGAACTCCAGGAGTGGCCACTCGGTGGTCACCTTGATCCTGCCCACCTGAAACTCCCTCACACTCCTCCGTGACAGGGTATCTCCGTTTTTCCCATGGCCACCCAGCCCCCTGTCTCTGAGCCCCCCTGAGGCAGGACCACCAGATTTACACCTCCTTGCACTCTATCTATAATCCAGTCAAGCGGCCATCAGGACGGAGAATGGAGGAAGTGAGAGGAGGAGCCTGGAATTGGACGTGGTAGGCAGCACCCTTGGACCCTCTGTCATCTATCAGGTGGCGGAGGGTTTTTCATTAGATTTTTATGTTCTTTCAACCCCACCCCCCCAAGAGGAGCCCTGAGCGTGCGATGACATCAGGGGACATCCTGCCGTGGCTCCGCGACCCTCTAGTGAAGCCCTAAGCATGTCAGTACCTTCAGTCTCCACCAGAGGCCACTGATGTGCCCGCATAGCCCCTGGAACCCCAAGAGATGACAGCTGTCCTCAGGACTCTCAATCCTCCATCTCCCCTGCTGACCCCCTGGTGGCCCAGGCCTGTTCCCGAACCCGGGTCGCCGGTGTGGCGTGAGGTGTGGCATCTAGTGCCTCAACCCTCAGTGCCACCGGGCCTCTTGCTGTCACTTTCCTATGTTCCGATAACTTGAGTGCCTCAGCATACCTCTGCACTTATCTCGAGGTAGTGAACCTTTAGAGAGCTACCGCTGTATGTTCTAATAAGTTGAGAGTGGCATGCTAAATTCAAACTGTGGGCTCAGTGAAAAAATGAATTATTTGTGTACCTGTTGTTGGTATACAGGTTGATCAATGATGCATTTATCAAATCCCATTTTTTGCTGTCTACCTCAGCTGGCACTGTATCAGCAGGATAGAACAAGGAATGGGCTCGCTTTATTTGTGTGGCATAATAGTGCAACATCAAGTTGAGAAGGCCCAGACCACCTTTTTCATGTGTTTTGTAAAGCATCTTTATGCAAAAGCTAGGTTTCTTATTTGGTCAGAAATATGTCCTACATATTTGACCGATGTTTAATAGAACTGACAATTATCCAGAGACAGTTTAGGATCACAGTCCTCCAACTGGTGTAATATTTTGATCATTCTGGGCCTCCGGCTCATGTTCTTCCAAGATCTTTCTGAAAACCAATGAGATCATAAAGATATATGTTCATGTCATTGTCTGCTTTTTTCCAGAAAATGATGGAACGTTGCAGGAGCTTCTTACATGTCCTGAGGCATTCTCTCAAAGCAATAGGAACTAAGGGGACAGATAAAAGAAATTAAGGGTGTCCTCCACTTGTGGTGTTGTGAACTGATACAGCATAGTGCATTTGTTTAAAGTTCAGTAGTCCACACTTAGACATATTGTCCCCTTCTTCTTTCATGCTACAAGAATCAGGAATACATGGGGGCTTTTTGATTCTTTGATATCTGCAGACATGACTCCTGAAAGTAGTGCCTCACATCTCTTTAGTGCACGGGTGCAAGTAATTAAAATGTCTCTCATAAAAGTCCACCATCGTTAGGTCTCATCTAGTGCCATTTTCCATTGACACAACTAATGTCCCATTCACTGAATGAGAATTCTTTGTACTTCTTGGCCATCTTTTTTTTGAATTGAATAGACTTTATTGAAAAACAATGGAAATAACATTGTACAAAAAAAAAACACATTACCAAATCCTAGATAGACAATGAAGATCAACTGATAGAGAATTAGACCACAAGATAAACTTTTTTTTAAATATATAATACAAACTCCCAATCTCTCGCCCTCCCCCAACCCCATCCCTCCCATCGTGACTTCCATCACTGGAGGATAACAAGAAAGCACAGAAAGAAAGTAAAGAGTACTAATCTGGGATGCCTGACCTAATGCGCCTGGCATGTTAGCGTTACAGATACCATTGGAAAGTGTGCTCATATCATTGATAATACTTGTAGTGGTTCCCATACATGGTTTTAGTTAGACAGTCTGCCAGTCATGCTGGCAATAAGGCACTCAGCCTGCAGGGCCTTCACTGTCCTGTACTCCCCCAGTGCTTCTCTAATCACCCTATCTGACTTCTCCTTCACCCTCCTCCACCTTTCCACATCTCCCCTGTGAATCGCGACGCCACCCAGGCTTACCTGCTGCAACCCCTGTAAGGTCTTAAAAACTAACAGTCTCCATAGATTCTTTTTACTACTGCTTCTCCTGTCTGCTGGTGACATTCACCCCAACCCTGGTCCTCCAATGGCAGGCTCAACTTCTCCTGCACAATCATCATCTAACCCCCAGCCCTCCCAAATGACCTAAAAATTGCCCACCTGAATATCCGCAGCCCTACACTCAAGCTCCCCTTGCTGCAGACAATGGTCCAGTCCTACATCCCTGACATAATCATTATCTCTGAAACCTGGCTGACTAACCATATTCCTGACCAGGTGTAGGGTTACCACCTGTCCCTATTTTCGCAGGACAGTCCTGATTTGGGCAGCTGTGTCCTGCAAAAAAAATATGAAAAATGCTACATGTTCTGGCATTATAGGAGACAAAAATATTTTCTCACTTTCCTCCAAATGCTGCAAAACTATATAAGACCTTAACTAAAATACCTTAAAATGGTAAGAAACACTAGAAACAGCTAAAATACTACAACACTTAGTCTTAATTCTGATTATTTAGAGAAAACAAGTCTGTTACATTGGTTGAGATTACATAGTGTCCTGCAAAAAATCATGTTTCAATAAGAAATGTCCCACTCTGAGCTTCTTAAAAGGTGGTAACCCTAACCAGGTGGTCACTATCCCTTGCTACACGATTACCCGCCAGGACAGGGTTGGTAGGGGTGGAGGTTTGGCCATCTATATCTCCACCGCCTTCCAGCATACCTCTGTTTTCTGTCTCAGACCCATCCTCCCATGAGGCTATCCTATTAAAACCCCCATTGCCTTTCACTGCACCCCTATTCATAGCTGGTGCCTATTGTCAACCTGGACTCCACCCCTCAATAGCTACTGACCTTATCCCTAAACTAACATCCTATGCCTATGAGCGTGAATTATATATCCTGGGCAATTTCAACATTAACTGGCTGGATCCTTTTATGTCCAAAGCTCGCTCCAATACAGAATCCCTAAATCTCTCCCAATTAATACATGAGTGTACCACTTAAATAATAAAACTCAAACTCATTCCCTCCTGGACCTGGTACTCACCTCCCATTCTCACAGGATAGCGGACTCTGGCCTTTTCCCTGATACTATCAGCAACCACCATATGATCTATGTGGTACGCAAGACACATAGGCCAAAGATCCCTCACAAAATTATTCTAACTCAATCTTACTGCTTGCTTGATCTTCTCCCTTTGCTTCTCGAATTGGTACACTCAAACTGATCCACTCTCTCCTCTGCCTTCTCAGTAGACGATGCCCTAAACTCTTTTAGTGACAAATTTCTGCATATCTGGAACCGTCATGCCCCTGTGCGTAAGACTAGAGTCCAGGGTAACCACCTTCCGTGGGTGACCCTGAGCTACTTGCTTGTGAAACAGCTTGGGATCTAGCATGGCATCACTATAAAGCATCTCACTGCCCTGTTGCCCACCAACATTACAGAGAGCTCCATAATGCATGCACTAAAGCAATCAGATTAACCAAAACTGAACACTTTCACTCGAACTTCCTAAACAACAAATAATCTGTCCAAATTTTGGAAAGTGGTACAATCTCTCTTCTCTCTTCTCTCCTACTAGTACTAGTACACTGCCCACCCCTATACTCAAGCAAAAGCTCTCCTTAATCTCTGAACCTATGGCTATTGCAGAATGCGTTAATACTCACTTTACGACTTGTGCCTCATCACTCCTGTCTGCTATATCCCCACTCTCTACCATTCCCACTCCCCCACCTCAACCTTCCTCTCCTACCTCCAGCACCCCCCTCTCCTTCTCACCTACCCCAGTATCCTCTTCTGCGGCCCCCTTCTCCTTCACACCTATCACTCCTGAAGAAGCTATGCAAGTGCTTCTGATTATTAATCCCTTCAAAGGTTCCTCATCCGATGGCCTGGACCCTAAGCTTCTGTCACTTTCTGCACCTGCTATAGCCTACCCCCCATACTGCTTACTAAATTTATCTTTATCATCTACCACTGTTTCATCAGCTTGGAAGCATGCTGTTGTGCTCCCTCTACCATAAGGGTGGCAACAAGTCCTCTCCAGGCAACTATCAACCTATCTCTGTCCTCCCTAGATTAGCTAAACTACAAGAATATCTTGTCCTCGATCAACTCTCTCCCTTCCACTGCTACTCTGCTTTCTTCACTCCTTTACAGTCTGGGTTTAGGAAAAATCACTCCACCTCCACCTGCCTGCTAAGGTTGACTGATGCCATCTCTTCTGGAATGAACAATGGCCTTATTACCTCTGCCATCTTTGTCTATCTGGCCAAAGCCTTTGACACAGTCTCTCAATCCCTTCTGCTTAGCAGGCTCTTCCCTGCTGGCCTAGCCCCTTCTGCCACAAGGTGGTTGAATGCCTACCTGACTGGCAGGTCGCAATCAGTCCAAATTACTGATGCCACCTCAACTTCCCTTTCTCTAAGCACAGGTGTCCCCCAGGGCTCAGTGCTTGACCCACTACTTTTCCCCATTTTCCTAAATGACCTCCCATGGGTTTGCATGTCAGCTTGCATACACATGTAAGCTGATGTCACTGTTACATATGCAACTGGAAAAACCTTTACTGATGTCACTACCAGGCTACAGTTTGACTTCAGCAATGTCCAACTCTGGCTTAGCTGTCATCAGCTTTTCCTAAATGCCAAGAAGACAGTTTCTATGACCTTTGGCACAAGGCAGAGACTTGCTAGGCAAATCAACTTGCCCATCTTCCACACCCCGATGGGACTGTATTAGAGGACACCTCCTCATTCAGGTACCTAAGAGTCTGGTTTGACAGGTATCTCAGTTTCTCTGTACATATTGATGCCATTCTGAAAAAACTGTGGCCAAAACTTCGTGCCCTATTTAGAAACCGTAGCTGCATTCTGCTTACGGCTAGGCGTGAGTTAGTACTGAAGATGATCCTGCCAATATTTGACTACTGCAACACAGAAACGTAGAATTTGACAGCAGATAAGGACCGCTTGGCCCACCTAGTCTGCCCTTTTCCCTACCTGGTGGATAAGCTGCAGAGTCTAGTTAATCAACAGCTTACTTCCTCCTAACCCCACTAGAATTGCCTTATGTCTGTCCCATGCATTCTTGAATTCTCCCATTGTTCTCAACTCCACAACCTCCTCAGAAAAACTGTCTCATGCAGCCACAACCCTCTCTGTGAAAAAATACTTTTTAACATTACCTCTGAGCCATCTCCCTCTGTCTTCAAAATGTCCCCCCTTGTTCTTACACATCTCTTTTTCTGAAAGATGCTACCCTCTTATACTTTGTTAATTCCCTTGAGATACTTGAAAGTTTCTATCATGTCCCCCCTCTCCCTCCTTTACTCAAGGGTATACATATTAAGCTGCTTTAGTCTCTCCTCATATGTCTTCTGGTACAGATCCTGGACCATTTTGGTTGCCCTCCTCTGAACAGCCTCCACTATGTCTATGTCTTTGCAGAGATGAGGTCTCCAGAATTGCACGCAGTACTCCAGATGGCGTCTCACCAACTGTCTGTAAAGAGGGATTACAACTTCTTGTTTTCTACTGTTGATGCCTCGCCCTATGCATCCCAGTAGCTCCCCAGCCCTCCTCACTGCCTTCTCAGATTGCTTGCTCACCTTTAGGTCATCTGATATAATTACTTGTAGGTCTCTTGCGATTTTTATTGTTGTTATTATCTCACCCCCCCATTGTGTACTCTTCCCCTGGGTTTTTGTTTCCCAGTTGCATTACCTTGCACTTCTTTGCATTGAATCAGAGATGCCATATATTTGATCATTCCTCCAACCTGCCAAGTCTTTTTTCATCCTTTCCGCCCACCTTGTGTATCAACCCTGTTGCAGATCTTTGTGTCATCTGCAAAGAGACATACATTTCCTTCCAGGTGCGCTCCAATGTCACTTATAAAGACATTAAAGAGGACTGGTCCCAATACCAAACCCTGCGGTACCCCACTAGTTACCCTCCTTTCCTCACTGTGGACTCCACTTACTATTTCCCTTTGTGTCCTGTTGTCCAGCCAGTTTTTTATCCAGGCTACCACCTTAGGACTCACTCCAAGGCTGGCTAACTTGTATATTAATCTTTTGTGTGAGACTGTGTCAAATGCCTTGCTAAAATCTAGGTAGGCCATATCCACAGCCCCTCCCCTGGTCTACTACTTTGGTCTCCCAGTCACAGAAATCTATTAGGTTCATCTGACATGACCTTCCGGCTGTGAAACCATGCTGCCTTGGGTCCTGTGCCCCACTGGCCTCTAGGTATTCAACAATTCTTTCCTTCAAAAGTGATTCCATCATTTTTCCTACCACTGAGGTCAAACTAACTGGTCTGTAGTTTTCTGCCTCTGCCTTGCTCCCACATTTGTGAAGTGGAATCACATCCACCCTTCTCCAGTCCTCAGGTACCACCCCATCCTCCCATGATTTGTTAAAGATAGTAGTCAGTGGTGTTACTAGTTCTACCCTTACTTCTTTTAGAATTCTGGGGTGAATCCTATCAGGCCCCATTGCTTTGTCCACCCTCAATTTCAAGAGTTTTTTCAAAACCCTTTTTTCTGTGAATGGACTGGTATCAACCCCCCTATCCAGAGTGTTTCTCTTGTTTGGTTTAGGTACCTCCCCCTCCTCTTCCATTGTGAATACTGAGCAGAAATATTCATTCAGTATCCCAGCTGTTTCACTGTCACCCTCTGCCCACATTCCCTTCCCTTTGTTAAGTCTCTGTATCCCTCCCTTGGTCTTTCTTTGCTCCCTAATGTACCAATAAAAGGTTTTATCCCCCTTCTTAACATAGGCTACAGTGCTACCCCCTGTCCTCCCTAGCTAGACTGGATACTCTCTTCAACTCCTTCTGCCACTTTTCCCTTGATGCCCCCTCCCTTACCCACCACTGTGACCTCTACCGCTCCTTGAACTTTCTTACCCTGACTAACAGGTGTGCACTCCATGGCATCAAATTCATCTCCAAACTTTGGCTCGGCTCTCTCCCCTCCTATATCTCCTCCTCTTTATCCACCCCTTCCCCTTCCCAATACTCTTTAAGATCATGTGACTCGAGGACCCTGGCTATCCCCGTCATTCCACTACAGCTGGCCAAAATGCTTTCTCCTATCGCCTGCCAAAATTGTGGAACTTGCTCCCCCAACAGATTCAGCACTCCTCTTATACTAAGAATCATGATAGAAGCAAAAGGCTATAAAGCCCAATAAAGCTTCTTCATTTACATATAGTATTTTAGTTGGTTTGTTGATCTCATATGATCATCTAGTCTGTTTTTGAAAGTGGTCTTGTTTTTACTAATAATGATGTTCAAGGGGAGCATGTTCCATGATCTAGCAACTCTTTGAGAGAAATAATATGCCCTTTTTTTAGAGTTGCATTTATTTCTAGCAAGTTGCAATGGGTGGCCCCTAGTATTTATGTGTATCTGTTTGAAATCCAGACCACATTCTGTTAAGAGATTTTGATCTTGGTTAATATCCCATACAAATAGGATATCATCTCTAAGTCTCCATTCCTTCAGGGAAAACATACTAAATTTACATAGTCTTTCCTCATAGGTAAGTGATTTGTTTATTACCACAGATTTTGTGATTCTTCTTTGTGTTCTCTCGACTCTAAGAATATCTTTCCATCTGAATGGGTACCAGAGTTATGATATGAAATCAAAGATAGGTCTTGCATAAGCTCTATACAGAGGTGGTAAAATGCCTGGGCTTCTTGAAGAGATGTTATGACGAACTGCCCACCATATTTTGTTAGCTTTACTAATAATGTTAGTAATGTGGACATCAAAAGTAAGATCTGAATCAACAGTAATCCCTAGATCTTTTTCACAGGGTTTATTGATTACTGAATTATTATAAAGATAGCATTTTTGTTTTAGATTATTTTTACCAAAATGAATGACACTACATTTGGATGTGTTGAAATGGAGATTCCATTTAAAGACCAGGCTTCTAGTTTGTATAAATCATCTTAGATATGTTTGTGGTCATCTGGATTCATGCAGACATTGGCTAGTTTGCAGTCATCTGCATAATTTATAATTTTACTATGGATGTCATTTGTTAAGTCAGATATAAAGATCTGGAATATTAAAGGGGCCAAAACAGATCCCTGTGGAACTCCACTTTTGACCTTTTGCCAAGTTGATGTATGACCGTCTATTATTACACATTGTTTTCTGTCAGATAACCAATTTATCCATTTAATGTACACTCGGTTGATGTTAAAGTGCTATAATTTATGAATTAGTGCCCAGTGAGGTTCAGAATCAAAAGCTTTTTTAAAGTCCAGTAGGATAACATCACATGAGATGCTCTTGTCAATGTTTTCACTAATAAAGTTATAGAAACTGGCCAGGTTTGTTGTGCAGGATCTCCCCTTTGTAAATCCATGCGGTGTATGGTCTAAACCTAATATGACAGAGTCTAATTCATCCTTAATAATCCTTTCCAGTATTTTGCAAAAAACAGAAGTCAAGCTAATGGGTTGATAATTATCAGGGGAACTCTTTGGACCTTTTTTGAATAGTGCAATCACATTGGCTTGTTTCCATTTATTTGGTAATACTCCTGAGTTTAAACATTTATCATAAAGAATTTTTAGAGGCACACACAGATGATCTTTCATAACCAAAATTAAATTTCCAGAAATGCCATCTGGATCTGCAGAGGAACCCTTCTTTATTTCCTTGAGTTAATTTTTAATAGTATCCAGTGAGATATCAACATTATCTATGCCTTGGTTATCTGAGGCTAAATCATTTACCGTGTTATTACCTGTAGTAAAGGATTTACAAAAGTGAATATTTAAATACTCTGCCATATCCTTTGGTTCTTGAAGAACTGTATCATCAGAAATAATTGGACCTACCCTACATTCTGTTTTTTTTCCCTAGAGTTGATATAGCTAAATAACATTTTACAGTCCCCTTTTTTGCATGTGTAGCCAATAATTTTTCCATGTTTAATTTGGCCATTCTAATTTCCTTCTTACATTTGTTTTGAAAGTGTTTAAAGGTTTTTTGTGTTTGTTCACATTTATTATTACTGTATTTCTTATAATATTTTTTTTTTTTATTATTAGCTTCAGTAATCAAGTGTTAAGCCATTTAGGGTAAATTTGAGATTTATTTTTCTTTATTCTTGGAATAAATTTGAATGCAGCATCCATGACAATGGAGATAAATGATTTCCATACCTCTTCTATATTGTCTGAATCTAAATGAACAGACCAGTCAATGATAGACAGGTGATCATTAAGTGCTTGGTAGTTAGTTTTATGAAATGTCAACACTTCTGTGACATTAACTGATTTATTGTAAGAACTATGAAGTACAAAACTTACAGAACAGTGGTCACTGTTACTCAGTGGAGCTGTTTCAGTACATTGTGTTATGTCAATTGTTTCACTACACAGAATGATATTTAGAATATTAGAACCTCGGGTAGGAAATGTTACATGTTGAGTTAGATTTTGTTCATTGCATATATTTAGGATGTCTTTAGATATCTTGGATGTTGCATTATTGGTTGTCCAGTTTATATCTCCTAGGTTTAAATAACCCATTAGTACAATATTACTTAAATCAGAAGCAGCCACCATTTTGGCCATGATTTCTTCTAACAAATCTGATTTGGAATTTGGGTGGTCTATAACACAGGCCTAAAACAAGATTTTTATTATCTTTAAGTTTTGTGTTTAATCATACAGTCTCAGTTGAACTAGACTCAGTTTTAATTTTGTTAGATATTTCATGAATTAAAAAAAGCAGAAGAAACAAAGAAAGCAACTTCACCACCCTTCTGGTTTGATCTGCTAAGATGAAATTAAGTGTAACCTGGAATGCATATATCCCAGATCAGCTCATTTCACCACCAAGTTTCAGTAATACCTATTATATCAGGCTTATCGCTACTTATTCTAATTTTTAATTTGTCTATTTTATTACATAACCTATGTGCGTTAAGCAGTAAAAATTTTAAATCCTGGTTTGGTGTATTTTTATTACTTTCCCTCTTTGTTATTATAGAGTCAGATATGTTAATTTCCCCTGATTCTGTTAGTTTAAACTGATTGAAGGTACCTGAGAGTAAACATTCTGACAGAGCCTAATTGCTCCTTGTTTATTTAAATGCAAGCCATCCTCTTCCACTGGCTTACTTGCATATGCCCTGAAAAACTATCTAATCACCAAATGTACTTGTAATTCATCAACCCTGGGACCATGCTTTTCACTAATTGACCTTATAAGGCAATTGAAAGCAGTAAATTACCCAACCCCTTGCTATCAACTACATCACCCTAGCACTACCTGTACTTCCTTGCCCCTAGCACCAGTGCCTCTAAATGCCACCCTAGCCCACATGAGTGTATGTATGCATGTGTAATTGCCAAAATTCAAGTACTCTCTTGAGAACAGCTTCTCATAATGAATGCATGTAACTAGAACATGTTCTGCTCCCTATTGTCTTGGTCTGATATGTTACACACTGTATGCCTGTTTATGTTGTATTTTGTCCAATGTATTACACTGTGTTTCTTCATAAATTGTATTTGATTCTGTATACCTAATTATGTTGTATTATGGCTAATGTAGTATACTGTGTTCTATATAAACTGTTTTTGATTCTGTAATATTCCCTCTACCCCTTCCCCCAGGATGTTCCATGAGACGAGCAATTGGTTGCTCAGTGTACCTTTCCTGGTGAAACAATTCAATAAATAAAAATAAAATAAAGGGCAAACAATGTCATCCTGTACCATTCAGTCAGCTGTGGGATGCACTGATTGAGCCAGTGCCAAAGAATGAACTTCTTTGTACATGCCAAAATTAAGGCTATATGCAGTCTCTGGTTGCAATCAGGCCAGTGGTAAAATCCCCTGGAAGACAGATTTCAGGAGTGAAAGCATCAGATAGTCCTAATAAGGGATCTAGATGTGTATGATTTGAAGTTCAGAAAGTAGCCACTTTTTCACAGGACCACAAAATGTGGAGGAGAGTGCCAGGTTCTTTGCCACATCTGGAACAGAAGTTTGAGGGCAGTTTACCCATTCTATGCAATTTAACTGGAGTGTAATAAAGATTATGTATAATTCTAAATTGCATGAAATGGTATCTGTCCCACTATGAATGTATAAAGATGTTTCTAGATAAAAAGCCAATTCATAGGGGGATTAGAAACTGAGAGAGATTGGTCCCAAGAATAAAACCTGGAGCCCTCACTGGCAACCAGAGATTCCTGCAATGAATGGTAGCAGTATGAGATATGATGGGAAGTAGGAGCTTTTTGAAGAAGAGGAATAATTAGATTACTAAAAGGGCTAAGCCAGGGGCCATTACCGAAAAATTGCATACGCCTGTGTGTCAACTGGAAATATTGGAAACATGAGAAAGTGGGCCAATGATATCTGTCACAGGCATCCTCAAAGGATAACAGGCAATGATTAAAAGTTAGATCCCCAACCGTATGTACACCCATATCAGGCCAAAACCTTCGAAGAAGCCGGTGACCAGCAATACAGACATAAGGGTTCCCAAACAGGTGTTGGGATGTATCTTTATATGGGCAAATTTTAAAAAGTGAGCAGAGTTGTAGATGAACCCAGAGAGATGCATCCAGAGGAGTGCCCTGTAAAGATCAGGGAAGTCTTTTCCTAGGAAGGTAGGGAAGTGACCCAATATCCAATCTATTACTGGAACACAAGGAGTGTTCTATATCCACCCAAATAGGGAAATATGACCCGAAGTGCTCAGTGGCAACTATCCCCAACCAGTGGGAGAGTCTAGTAAGGTGTAGGGCTAAATAATATAGGTAAAAATTAGGGACCTGCAGCCCCTGTCATGTTTAGCACACATTAATGTCACTAAGGCCCTACATGCTGCATTACCAAGCCACAAAAAGAAGAGAGAATCCTATGGACAGAATTGAACCACAATTGGGGAAGGGCAAAATTATACCTCTGGAGAGGCTATAATAATCTAGGCAGAACATTCATTTTAATAATATTCAATTTGCCCCATAGTAAGAAGGGTAATAAAGGCCAGTGGTCCAAGTCTATCTTAAGGTGGGTTACCATTCAGTCTTATCTTGCTCACCCATGGTCTTATCTCCTCCTTCTCATACTTGCTATGCGTTTCAGTTTCTTCCCTCTCCAGCTAGTTGAGAGGTTTAGGTTTCTACCTGTTTTTTTCTGCATTGTATCAGCCCCTTATCCTTTTCCTTACCGGGTCATATGTGTTGCAGGGTACAGGTTTGAGGTTAAGTATGTGATGGGACAGTACATGTATGTAAGTCAAATATCAATAGAGCAGTATCTGTGATTTTGTCAATGCTCAAGCTGGATGTTATTTGGATTATCGTCTACAAGTGTATTGTGTCCTGACTAAACTGTGTATGTTTTTTTGTTTTGTTTTTTTGGAAACAATAAAAAAAAATTATTCTATGATAAAAAAAAAATTGTCTCATCTTGAGGGGTTAAGTACTAATGTGAATCCCCAGGTATTTTAACTTGTCTTTTTTCCATACCAGGCCCAGATGTTCAATATCTGCCTTAAAGGTTACATTATTAAGGGGCATGACCTCAGTTTTAGCAAGATTTAATTTATAATTGGAAATGATGCTGAACTGAGAGATAATCTGTAAGGCAGCAGGCAGGGATGTAGTGGGGGAAGAGATATGTATTAAGATATCATCCATGTATACTGATATTTTGTAATCCGTCCAACTTAATGTAATGACAGAAACTTGGGGGGAAAGATTAAGTTTGCAAATAAGGGGTTCTTAAAAGAGATTAGATAAGTAAGGGGAAAGAGGACATCCCTGCTGGGTGCCCTGGTGAAGTGAAAATGATGAGTACAAGACTCTGTTACAAAGAATACAAGCTGATGTGGAGGAGTAAAGCACCTTGACCCACTGTATAAATTCTTGGGGAATTCGATATCGGGGTAATAAGGCAAATAAATAGTCCCATAAACCCAATCAAAAGCCTTTTTGGCATCCAGGGAACCCAAGACTGCAGAAGTAGAGGTGTCCCGGGATGCTGAAAGGAGATACAATAACTTCCTAAGATGGTCAGCTGAAAGCCTACCTTTTACAAAACTGACTTGTTCCCTACTTATAAGTGCATCCTAAACCAACCCCAGTCTACAGGCCAATATCTTGGCTAATATTTTAATATCGACATTGATAAGTGATATTGGCCTGTAATTGGAGACCGGTAGGGGATCCCTACCAGGCTTAGGAAGGACCACTATGGTTGCTGCAGTAAAGGAGAGATCAGAGAGGCCCTCTTTAAAAATATAGTTATAAGTATCTAGTAGGATGGAAGCCAATTGATCTTTACAGGCCTTATAAAAATCGGTAGTAAACCCATTGGGACCAGGAGCCTTGTCCGAAGCTAAAGAGTCAATAGCTTGGAAGACTTTGGCTAGAGACAATGGGGCTAGTAGAGAAGCGACCTGTGGGTCAATCAGCTGAGGGAGAGATATGTCTTGCAAGAAAGTCTCCAGTTGAGCAGGAAAAAAGGGGGAGGAGGGGGGCGTTCAATTATTGATAAAAAATTTTTTAAATGAATCAACAATATCTCGTGGTTAAGTGAGGAAGGAGCCAGAATCAGTACAAATAGAGAAGACAATCTTGTCCATGGCTTGGAGCCACAGTTGAAGAGCTATCAGTTTCCCCACTTTCTCCCTAACCAAAATATATCACTTTGGAGTGGAAAAAGAGATGTTCTGCCTTCTCCCCCAGTAAGGTAGTATACTGAAAGTGGAAGCTTTCTAACTGTTCCCAAACTATTGGTTAAGAGGCCTGTGAAATATGCCCCTCAGGGGATCATATCTGGGTAAGCAAAGAGGATAAAGTAGCCATAGTTTGCATTCTCTGTCTGATGATTAATCGGATCAACTCCCCTCTGAGGGCACACTTCAAAGATCCCCACAAGACATCAAGGGTAGACATGGAAGAAAAGTTGAGTTCCATGAAGGAAATAACAAAAGACTGAAGCGCTTCAGTAAATCTCCCAATTTGAACAACTGATTATTGAGAATCCACACCTTGTCTCTGCTGAGTGAGGAAGTAAAGTTTAGTTGGACAAGGGCAGGGTGGTGGTGTGAGCTGACCTTGGCTGAATAGTGACACAAAAGAACTCCAGGGAGATATTCCAACCCTAACAAAAAATAATCAATTCTAGAAAAAGACTCACGTGGCAATGAGTGAAAAGAATATTCATGGCTGTCTGGGTTGAGTGTCCTCCATGGATCTACCAAGCCCATGGAGCCCATCAGATCTCGGAGAGCCAACTGACAAGGAGAGAGGGCTTGTTGGACCCCACCAGTTCAATCAAGGTTGTTGCACTGGACTAAATTCCAGTCTCCCCCCCCTCAGTATGATAGGAAGGGAGGTCCAGGTGGTCAAAATGGACATCGTTGTGGTTAAAAATTGAGGATCCTCCACATTAGGGCAATAACTGATCCCAGTATCACCTCCAGGTGCCCAAGAAGGGTGCAAAGGATAATATAGTGACCTTGAGGAACTGCCACATCCTGCAGAAGGCAAAAGGGAATTCTCTGGGACATGAGAATAGCCACATCTTTTTTATGGGAGTCTGAACCAAATCTGAATGCCTGTTCCACCCAGGATCACCTAAAAAGGAGAACCTGGGATGGGAGCAGGTGAGTCTCCTGTAAAAAGGCTACATCAGTCTGTAGCTTTTGTAAATGGAATAAGACTTTGACCCGCTTAGTAGGGACTGTGCGCCTTTAATATTCCATGTGCAAAAAGTATAGGTAGCCATAACTAGGCAGTAAATGGTAACCAGGAACCCAACCTAGATACAAGGAAACAAAAAGGCAACAGAAGAAAACTGGCATCTCCATATTGCCCAATCCTCCAGTGGTGCCCACCCCCACCTCCACTACTAAAAGTACATAAGCAAAGAACAGTGACTGATACTTGAACTTACCCCACCTAAGGAACCCCTCAACACACACAGTCCCCTAGGCCCTCTGCTTGACACCTATATTCATAACAAACCAGCCCATAAAAAATTTTAATTTAGGTGCCAAAAAATGAAGGGGGAACCCCACATAACCAAAAGCATAGAGGTTAGAGTAATGAGCTGTGAACAAGCTTGGTACATCCAGCAGACCAGATACTGGTTTGATTCTCACAACCTCCACCAGCATACTGTGTGACTCTGAGCAAGGCACTTAACCACCCAGTGCGCCCAGGTCACCACTGAAAACAGGCACTTGTGCCTAGTGGGCCTTACTTGGTTACCAAAATAAAATAAAAAAAAAAAACAGGACTTTAAATAGCCCCATCAAAAGGAAGAAATAGAATCCCCCCAACCCCTAATTCAGTTTGTGAGGCCACAACAGGCCATTACCATTTACAGAGGACCTCTCCCATACCACCCCGCCAAACCCAGAATCAAATATTCAAACCAATACCTAAATGAGAATAACAGCCAAGAGGCATAATATAATAAACAATATCAACCCTTATGCAGCCCCAGTATGTAAACCACTGAAACAGAACCCTATATCCCCATCCTCCAGAACCAAATCAGGCTAATAAATCAAAGAGGTCTGCATTTTCCAGATACAAAATAAGAACAATAAAGTCCTGTGCATATAACAAGGTGTCAAAGCTGTATTAAGCAATACCCCGACATGCAGTAACCACCAGAGCTCATAGCTGGTGATGGGGCCACAAAAAAAAAATAAAGAAAAAGTCTAAGCAGGTCATATGTCCAGTTCATATTGGCCCCTTATAACTCCTTAAGGCTGCAATAAGAGAAACTTAGGAAATGCAGTACTTATCTAACAGCAAAGTCCCAGTCCGAATCAGGAGGGACGGGCAGTGGAGAATGATAGTGTACAGGAAAATCCTTCAATCAAAAATCCTGAGTCAGACAAAGACTATCTGGGAAAGGAGCAATTTGCATACTGGACCAGGATGGAGGTGCTGCGAAATGTAGTGACTCGCAAAGATATCCCCTGATCTAAGTTCCTTACTGAAGCAAGGATGGTCTGGAGGAGGATCGGCCGATGATGAGCACAATTCTGACTAGATCATCAGCTTCATGGCTGATCTAGAGTGGAGGAAGAATAACAGAGTGATTCAAGTCTACTGCATAGTACCAGGGATCCAACAATCCAAGCAGAGACTGCAGAGGAAGGTTACGGAAACCAAGCCGGGTTCGGAGCAAATAAAATGAAGCTGGCCAAAGACATGGATCAAATTAGGATCCCAGTATGAGCCTCCTAAAAACAGGGAGTGATAGAGTTGTGATTCACAACTGGGCTCAAAGGAACAAATTATCAGCAGCAGCCTCCCACATCAGAAGAACGTCTAGGCAGCCAGAGCAAAGTCACTGGTAGGAATCCAAAAATAGCAAATCCGTTGCAGCTGAATGCATGTGTGTGTGTGTGTGGGGGGTGACATCCAACAAGTCCAAAACAGAATGTAGGTTCAAAGCATAATCATCAGTCAAACAATCACTTGCCAGATAGAACCACCATTAGACAAAAAGGCAACAGGTGGCAAGCATATGAGGGCCAAGATCACCCTTGCACACCAAAATGCAGGTAATAGAGGAGGCTCATCATTAAATTTCTAAGAAAAATAAAAATCAGTGGCCATCAGGGATCCAATCCTGCTACCATCGGGACTGAAGAATGAGAGTCCAATAAACAGAAACAGCCCAAAACCTACAGAATAAATGGTCCAGAGTCATAGTACTTCTGAAAATCTAGTGTGCAGCAACCTTGTTAGTTGGCTTTGAACAAGTCAGGTAGCAAGGATGAAAGTTCTTGTGAGGCTAGCACCACATCTTCAAAGGAACACCAGGCATCACCTAACCAGACTTGCAGCTTAGCTGGACACAGCATCCTAAAGGGAATCCCTGTGGAGATCAGTTTGGAGACAGTGGGGTGAAACGTAGCACATTTCTGCCACACAGTTGCTGGGAGATCTTGGGTAACACACAGCTTGTTGCCTTCCCAAGTGATTGAATGCATATCACAGAGCTTCCCCATGCTGTTTATCAAGATAATTGAGAAGGCATAAAATGAGGGGGCAAGGAGGTGAGCCAGGAGGAGGTCTGGGGTGCAAGACCCAGTGTGTCCACTCTATCACATAGTGTGGGCCATTTGGGGATGGCCCAGTGAGTTTCTCCAACAGTTTCTCAGTGAATTGTATCAGCGTGGCTCCTTCAACATCTTCTGGTAGTCCGAGGACCACCAAGTTATTCTCCCTGCACTTGCCCTCCAAATCTTCCAATTTGTGCTCCAGCTTGTGTAACTTCTGCATAGAGAGGAAATATCAGACTCAGTACGCTTTCACCATTTTTCCAGAGTGGCAGATTTAGCTTCAACATCGCCCATGCATCAATTAGTCTCTCCGATGTCCCTTCTCAGTAAGGTAAGCTCTGAAGTGAGGGTATAAAAGGAATCTTTAATAGGTTGAAGTTCCAAGAGAAATTTCTCCTCAGACAGAGGGGTAGTCTCCGGCATGGCAGTTATGGCAGGACCAGAGGCAGAGGAGTGGCCTTTGGACTTCTTCGCAGTTTTGTCTAGGGTCCGGGGTGGAGTGTGCAGTGGCAGGCTTTGTCACATCTCAGCATCCATTTCTGACAGTTTCTTTCCCATAAATACACAGCAGCAGAGAGCACAGAGGATACCAAAGTAATAGATATAAGTCTAAGGTAACCTTAGGTTGCAGAAGTGATTAAATTAAAGAAAACACTCCGGGTGAGCGGGAGCAATGGAGAGGAGCTTCTAGCCTGGTCTGTGCATCACGTGACTCTCCCACTTCTTGTCCATCTTGTAGTTATAGTATCTTCCCGTATACTGGTACAGGTGAGGTACCCTAGTCAATGACATCTGAGATGATCAAATATCCATCTATCTATCTATCTATCTATCTATCTATCTATCTATCTATCTATCTGTCTGTCTGTCTGTCTGTCTGTCTGTCTGTCTGTCTGTCTGCCTATCTATCTATCTATCTATCTATCTATCTATCTATCTATCTATCTATCTATCTATCTGTGTTTGTCCATTCATTCATTCATTCATTCATTCATTTATTCATTTATTTATATTTTTATCTATTAGTTTGTTTGCTTGTTTATGTATTAACCTGATAAAAACACAGGGGCATGCCTGCCCATTTTCATCAGTGACCCAGACACAAATAAATAACATATACAGTAGTAGCCAGAGACATTGACAGCTATTTCCATATATTTTGTGAACTTTCTGAAGAGTTTCTCTCTGCTGCCCCTACTGCGGAAATGCAGAAAGCAGGAGATATTTCTGGAAATATCACAGAAATTTCAGGAAATATCTGGCAGTTTCTCTGGCTGCTACTGTAGCATTTAACTAATATAATCATGTTACAACAAGCAGAAGCAACCAGATATGTCTTCAAAAAAAATTTAACATGAGAAAAATAATTTGCACTAGTAATATTAGAAGGTAACATATTCCAAAATGTTATAGCTTGGTTCTCCAGCTACCTCACTAACAGGCATCAGCGAGTTCGGGTTGGCTCCTCTTTGTCCAGTTATCTCCTATTCCTCCTTGGCATCCCCCAGGGATCTATACTAGGACCTTTACTATTCTCTCTGCACATTAACTCAGTCCACCAAAGCGTTAAACACTACACCTCTCTCTTATATGCTGATGACTTACTATTCTTCAGCAATGCTACTGAAATTGCTGATGTCAACAGAACCCTAACCTCTGACCTCAAGGCCATCCAGTCCTGGTTTAAAGACAATAAACTTCTTATGAACTATGCTAAGTCTCAGGTGAAGCTCTTCAGTACTCCTTACCAACTAACAAATAGCAGCAACCAATTAAAACTGCTCTGTGAAAATGGCTCCGCCTGGAAACAGTCACTTCTTTAAGTATCTGGGTGTCACACTTGAATCCTCCTTGGAATTCGTCCTCCACCTAACTGCCATCTGTAAGACAGTAAACTTCAGTCTAGGGATAGTTTATCTCGCTAGCCCAAATCTCTCCTCATCTGTGCACAGAACCGTCATGCATAGCTAACTCCTTCCATAGCTCACCTATGGCCTGCCAGTATTTTCACGCACCTCCAGCACCCTGATGCATATTGTGAAGTGAGTTATAATAACATTTGGCATTTTACCCTTGCAAGCAATTGCTTCACTCGCTGTTGCACACTCTGTGGTAAACTTGGATGGCTCTCCCCTTCTGCCTTGATGGACCTTTCCCTCAGGAGAATTGTCCACGGAACCCTACTGAACTATTTTCCTCATTCCATAGCCTCCCACCTTGCACCATGTAACACCCCTTACTCCCTCAGGTCCTCTGACCTTATTCAGCTGTCTGTCCCTAGGTTTCAGTCTATATATGGTGCGATGGCCTTCTCCACCACTGCCCCCAAAATTTGGACCAGCATTCCTGCACACGTGTGCCAGTACCAGGTCCCTAACTCCTTTAGAAGCCAATTACGTACCTACCAGATCCAGCACTACCAATGTACTTGGTCCTTTTAACCTTGAACACTTACTACATGCCGCCCACTTAATTAGGCTACTGATGAACTCACTATCACTGTACAGTCCACTCACACTTGCCTAATCCCCTGCTTCAGGTCTCTGATGTGTAAATGTCATTCATCTAATATGTGCATTGAAATTTATTCTCTTGTACATGATACTGCACTATTTGTACCCTTTCACCCTATGTAACTTGAACCTTTCAATCTATTGTACATGATATCTAACTGTATATACCCCTGCACTCAATGTAACTTAAGCCATTCACTTAATTGCATATGTTACCATGCTGTATGCACCTCTGCACTCTATGTAATTTGAGCTGCTTTTTCCACCTAAGCACTGTAATATTCTTAGCACCATGTCAATGTTTTCTATGATACACGTTAAAACCCTGTCTTTGTAACCTCCCAGGTCATGCCTAAAAATAGGCAAATGTATGCCTAGTGCACCCTACCAGTCAACAAAAACTAAACACAATAAATAAATATGTTAAAATTAATTGACTTGCTACTCCATGCCATGTGTAACCCAATCCTGGCCATTTCCTTTGATTTTCAGTTTTCTTTTGGGGACCAACTTATCACATACCTTATTGAAGTCATGGCTTAAAAGATGCAGCACAATATTAGCATTTGAGATATCCTACATATAAGTCCAAGCCTATGTAGCCATTTCTCATTGAACAGCTCAATATCAAGTTTATTCAGGCACCTTGTTTCAATAATATTGGAACAGGAGGAAATATTTTTCCCTTGCATTTCACATGGAGTACACTGGTCACTCAAAGCATCTGATAGAAGACCTGCCTGGTTGAGTTTATTAGGTTTATTGACCACTTCCCAGTCCAAAAGCATGTTGTTCCCAGACTTGTAATCATACCTTGTGGGAGTATCAATTATTTGAATTTAATTTAAACCTTTTATTTAATTTTTACATTTTAGTTCTCTTTAATCAACTAACTTAAGTGTGCATAACCTACTGTACAAAACACTAATTAATTATCACCCTCCCATATTCAGAGCTGACTGTAAGTACAGTGCAGCCTTAAATGCTGTACCCAAAATTACCCATGGCCATTTCTGAGCAATATCAAGTCAGTTAACATGCACTAAGGGGAGCATGCTAACTGACTGATATCAGGGCATGTTGGTGCAGCACTATGTGGGTATGCAGTGTGCTGACATGAACTAAGACTGCACATGGCCTATAGCTTATAGTGCTGCCCACAAATGGATAGCACCAGATCTCACATGGCTCATATTCAGCCTGAGCATGCAAATGAGCTCATTGGGCATGCTTGTCACTAAGGGGCCATCTTCAGTCCCATTATGAGCTCATTTGCATAGAAGCAGCAGACCCATAGCACCAATGCAGGGCACCAGTGATGGAAAATTCCTGGCAGACTAGAGGACCTCCTCCTCTGATCATTCCTGTATCATGTCTTGCCACCTATCCTCCACATCTAGTGAACTCCCCTCCCCCTGATCCCCCCCATGTCCCATGTATCTGTAAATCACTAGTGGGCAGGCAGCCTTCACCACTGAGCATGCCCAATCCCCCCCCATATGACTGACACCCCGACCCACTGAGACCCCTCACCCCAGTTAACACTAATCAGAACCACTGCAGTCAGATCAACAGCCAGGATAATCTTCCGCTAACCTCTTCTGCCGGCAATCATCTGAGTGTCATGAAGCATGATCATGAGTATGTATGTCATTATACTTTGTGATGACAGTGAGATGGTAGATAACTTTTCAAGGGTGAGTGGAGGGTTGTACCAACCACTGATCTGAATGCAGCAGTTCTGATGAGTGTTAACTGGGAAGAGAGAGGGTGCAAAGTGGGGGTCCTCAGCAGGTGGGCAGGTGGGGGAGTCAGTTGCATGAGGAGAGGATGGCCACACTCACTGGGGAGGCAGCTAGCCCACCAGGGATTTGCAGATACGGTACATGGGACCCACAATAATTGGGGGAAGGGGGTCCACTTGACACCAACGATACATGGAAAGATATAATACAGGGGTGATCGGGGGAAGGAGTTCACTGGACACAGGGTTACTGAAGCACAGCAGCGCTGCCTTCCGGGGTGGGGCAGAGCCTTAGTGCTGCATTAAGATTTTTTGGAGCAGTGGTAAATTGACCTGCTCTAGGGGCTGTTTAGCACTGCCAAAACCACTTCAATATATATCTGCACTGCTAGGCATGAGTGCCTCCCTCATTTGTATTGGTACAGTGGTATGGTTAGCATGATTGCACTGCCAGGTTTTAGCTGTGCTCCAGGGGCCTCTGAATATTGCCCCACCCAGCGTGCTGTGTGCTAACCTAGGTTAGCACAGGCAGTCAATAGATTAAACCCTCACTAAACTTTTGAATATGTTTTTTTTTCCTCTTATGCTGGTTGCAAAACTGTGATATCAACTCTATCCCTTTCTCCCTATAACCAAATGGGAAATAATAAGTGCCCACAAAAAAAACTCTCAACTTCTCCCAACAAAATATTAACTGACTAGAAATCAAGAGGACTATCTAGCCATTTAAAATTATACTCTTGGACTGAAAAACAGTTTTTAATATATATAAACACCACCTTTCTTTGCTACCTTGTCTTTTCTAAATAATGAGTAACCAGCCAACATTTTGTCTTTATAACTTGCATGTTAGATATCAGCCTTGTTTCAGAAGAAACAAACTATATCAGATTAAGACACTTTAACTCTGGCCTCACTTTTGTTTTATTTGGCTATCAAACTTTACACATTATGATGAATCATAGATATTCTTTTAGCTGTGAAAGGACAGACACCTACATTACTTGACAATAAAGATCCAGTGTTGGTGTGAACACTACCTGACATTAAAAGCATCATCAGCATTAATAAGCACTTGAAATACCACAGCAGTGATATTTTACCCAATCTTTGTAATGCATTTCATAGAATGACTTAATTGAATACCCAAAGCTAATTTAAAAATGGCCTCATTAAACAAATTAATACTTAAGTTTATCTCATTAAAACTGCATCACTATCAAAACTTAATGCCATTTCTTCAGTTTTGCCTGTGAATGGCCTTTCGTACAAATTTTATTCTTCACCCTACAATTTAACTCAATGGCCCCCATGCACAAAGGGGCAGATGGCCTATACGTATGGATCCACATCACCTAGGCAATCCTAAGAAGCGGAACCATGCACTGGGAGTCCTGTGAACCCCTGGCAACATGCACAGAACGGATACATATCTCTTTTGTGTCTCGTCTTCACTGTATCCCATGGCTATTTGCATAGCTATGTGCATGGACAGTCCGGGGGAGGTGTCACAGATGTCATTCACATAAGCAGGAGTGCTGGATGAGAGAGGTGCATGAGGACCCTGCTGTATCCATTGTGCACCCCCCAGAAAAATCCTGGAGGCTGCAGGACATAAACTCCCCTAGTGGTGCCCCAGCACTTTGGTTAGAAAGGGAGGGCTGGGGGCAGCCAGTCCAGCATCCACCCATCTTTTAAAACTTTACCCTCCAGCACCTTTCCAGAACCCACTGCTCACACATTTATTTATTTGTACAATCGGATTTGCAACCTTTGAGCCAGAGGCTCGTTTACAAAGGTACACATGGCACGGGATCCACTCCGGGACCCAAGACAGGTATCCGATTGGATGTCCACCTGTATCCTCCAATCTGTCCCATGAAGCAGTGAAATAGGGGGCAGGGCCACAGACAGGCATTGCACAGTGGCTCATGTATGTGCATACCAGTCACTGTGTGCTTGTCTATGGGAGCAGAGCTGCACAGCCATGGTATGTACCTCTCACGCATACCCTGTGATGCTTTGTGCAAAGACACAAATATACAAAACTTACTGCATCAACTGAGCAAACTGAGTTGTGAAATTCGCTGACTTATTGTACAAAATATTACTACTATACACAAAATAAAATCAGCTGCATTTTGAAGTAACATAATATATTGATAAAATATAACACTACTCCCTAGTATAAATCAACTAACATTACACAGTAAAAACCCTGAAGCCAAAATTTTACCCTATAACAAGAAACAAAAATAAAGTAATTCAAAACAGTATGCATTTAAAACTGCAGAATGTCTAGCTCATAGCACATTGCCTCCAATGAACTACTAAGCACTCTGTCCAACTTTTCCACATGGAGCTACTGCTGTGACATTGCTGCATTGGGGAAGCTCAAAATCTAAATCCAACAAGCACCTAAAGTTCTTCTGATTAGCCTTTTTATGGCACTTAGTCAGATTTGTTGATTAGTCAAAGCATGGTCCAGGCAGAAAAGCATCAAACTCTGGTCAGAGCCACCACAACTGTTAATACATTAACTTGATAAGGGTGTTTCATGACCTTAATTGTAAAGATGAATAGCCTTAGTCAGCTCTGTGTGTAAATTTAATTTATGGTAAAGGCAGATCATTTATCAGGTTGATCCTGTGTTTCCCATGTGTTTAAAATGTGAGTGGCGAGTTTGTACTGTGCTATATGTGGAAGGAGAGGGGAGCTCTGCACCAAGGCCTTCATGTAATGATAGAAGGAATGGTGCAGTGAGGAGAGGTATGTCTACATTGGGGACTGTGGGCCAACCTGGAAGGATAAGAACCTATACCAAGGTGATGACCTGCTTTCAACCAGGAGGCAACCACAGTTCTCAGGGACAGTTCAAATGTTACTTTGATGGACATTTAAAGTAGCTGAGTGGGTGATGGATGAAACAGGGGAGGCATAAAGTGGGCCACCACAAGCTGAGATAGAGTAGGGAGATCCCAAAGGGATAGAGTCCAACCAGGATGCAAGTAGTTCAAGGAAGCAGGGGGTTAGCAAAGGAAAGGGGGGGGAATGAGCAATCAAAGGAGAAAGGTATGGAAGGGGAACAACTGGAAAAAGGAGAAAGCGACAAGAAAGAGAGGTGAGGGCTGTCAAAATGGTGCAAGGTCTTCATCAGAAGCCCTATGAGAAAAGAGTGAAAGAGTTCAATATGCACACCCTTGAGAAGAGGAGGGAGAGTGGGGATATTATGGAGACCTTTAAATACCTCTTGGGGGTTAAAAAGGTACAGGATGGAGATATGTTTCAAAGATAAAGGTGCTGTAGAATAAGGAGTAGTCATGATATAAAGCTGGAAGGCGTTAGATTCAGGAAGGCTAGGTTTGCTGGCCAAGGCCCCAAGCTTCACCTGAGCTCTTTCCTTATAGCTTTCTTGAAAGGACAGAACTAAGAACCTTACCAGATTAAGGGAAAGGATTAAGACTTTTGGCCAGGCATATTTACTGTGTGTCATTTTTATTTTGTACTCACAGGGATTGTTACTGTTTGTTGCTAACATTTTATTGCTTTATTTTTTCTCTGATTCAAATTGCTGTTGCTGGGTATACCTTCTGCTGCATTATTACAAGGTGTGCCTACAGGTGTGTGCTAACAGATTACTGCTGTAATCTTCTGATTCAAATTGTCTTTTGCAAGGTGTATCTTCTGTTACTGCTTTATTTTTCTCTGTAGCAAAGTGTTTCTTACAGGGTATATCTTCTGTGAAATTATTACAGGTGGTGCTTAAATCTTTGTGACTTTTTATCATTAGGCTAAGAAAAAATTACTGCTTGCCCCTATTTTATTTATTTCTTTTTTGCTGAAAAGGTTTTTTTTGTCTCAGAGGTGTTGCAGTCTCCTTCTCAAACTGAAGACAGGGAGAGTGAGAAGGCAGCCACAGCTTCCTTGAATCAAGGAGGTTATTTTCTAGACTACACTGAACTGAATTATTACTTTTTGGTCCTGTGTAAGTAACTAGTATTGATTCTGTTTTTGGGGGTGGACTTTTCTTAATTTTAACTTTAATTTGCCTGTGAGGAACTGTAGCTGGGAGATATTTTCAGTCAGTTGTGACTAGACCTGTTACTTAGCCTTTGTGAAATAGGTGTCTGAAAAGAAGGAAGGTACTCCCCGAGGTGGAGGGTAAGAGTTGTAGGTGATTGTTTCTGAACAGCATAGGTTTACCTCCACCCACCTTCCCCTCACCCCACCCACCCCAAGTGCATAACTTCCTTTATAGCAGGGTCTCTGACATCACTTCCTCAAAACTGCTAACAACATACACCTGTTCATATCCTTAGAGGCACAGCGCACTGAATAGGGTGTAGAGACACTCACGAGCTTGCACACACTAAAACAAGAACAAAAAACAAAAAAGCATCTGTAACAGGAAGGGACACAGACATGTGGGGAGTGGTGCAATGCACTGCCGTGGAGCAGAAGTTTTCTGGAAGACATTCTGGAAACGGTGTTGCTGCCCTATTTGCAGGCACCTCTCTGGTCTGAGGGAGGAGGTTGTTTGTCTCCATGCTGACCTGGCAAGGATTCAGGAAACCTGCTCCCCCACCCAGGGACCACCCAGGCTACTGCCACTACCTCAGAGGTTGCCAAGAAAGAGGAGTGGTTGGACCATGGTGGGCTCAGGGAGGGTGAGGGTGGTGGAACAGAAGCGCATCCCTCCAGTTGTGCATCTCCACAGTTCATTCACCACTCTGGCAAAGCATGGTTCCTCTATGGAGGCACCTGCATTAGAGACCAAGGAGGATGCTGGGAACCTCCACAATGGAGACCCATAGGAAGGTGGCCCAGGACCCCACAGGGGAAGGAAAAAACTCCTGGTGGGGGACTCAATTTTTAGGGGGGTAGAACTGGGGGATAGAGGGGAAGGGAGGTAAGATGCCTGCCTGGCGCCAAGGCTTGGAGGGACAGGAAATGAATCCTCAGGATCATGGGAGCAGCGGCAAGGGGGAGGGAGCTGGATGTCATTATCTACCTAGGGATGAATGACCTGGCTGAGAATGGGATCAGAGCAGTGCAACAGGAGTTTGTAGAGTTGGGGAGGGGCCTTAGACAAGTAGCACACACTGTAACTTTCTTGGAAGTGCTACCTGTCTATGGCATGGATGAGGCTAGGGCACTCTGCACCATGGGATTCAATGACTGGTTAAAAAGCTGGTGCAGAGCTCAGGGATTTGGCTTCATTGGGGATTGGGGTGCCACCTGGAAGGATGCAGGCCTATACAGGCATGATGGTCTGCATCTATCCTGGAGGGGAACCTGGATCCTAGGTGATAGGTTTAAATGCTTCAGTGGCAAGCATTTAAACTAGCCAAGGGGGGGGCACTGAAGAGGAGAAGGGAAATCCTAGCTCCCCCAAAAAATCAGGGTAATTAGTGAGGTAATCACCAAAATAGAGCAGTCAATAGGGAGAAGGGCAGGGGTAAATGGAGAAAAAGACAAAGGCAGTAGGAACATGGATGGGGCAAAAAGAAATAAAGCCATAAAAAAATGGAGGGTAATGAGTACCAATGCCCATAATCTAGGTAAAAAGCTCCCTGAAATGGTGGCCTTGATGGAAGAGGGATGCCTAGATATTGTGGCAGTCACAGAAACATAGTACACAGAGAACCATGACTGGGATGTCAACATACCAGGGTACACAATCTACAGGAAGGACAGGGAGGGAAGAAAAGGAAGAGGAGGAGGAGTAGTTCTCTATGTAAGGGAAGGGCTAAAAGCAACAGAACTAAAGGGTAAACAGGGAGGAGACGAGGCACTGTGGGTCACCCTGGAGACTGGAAATGGCTCCACAATCTGTACAGGGGTTGTATACAGACCCCCACCTCAGGGGGAGGAAATGGACA
This sequence comes from Neoceratodus forsteri, assembly GCA_016271365.2. Lineage (NCBI taxonomy): Eukaryota > Metazoa > Chordata > Ceratodontiformes > Ceratodontidae > Neoceratodus > Neoceratodus forsteri. The sequence goes on along the minus strand of CM028135.1, from coordinate 844,306,536 downwards.
AGGAAATGATAGAAGTCATCCTAGGGATGGCAGAGAAAGGGGAGATATTGCTGATGGGGGACCTGAAAATGCCAGATGTTGACTGGAGCACCTTTGCTGCAGCCACATCCAAGAGCAGGGCCATTCTCGATGCTCTACAGGAGGCATGCCTCAGACAGCTAGTTTTGGAACCCACTTGGGAGAGAGCAATCTTAGACCTGGTACTCTCAAATGGGGATGGAGAGAGGATCTCTGATCTTGAAGTGGGTAGCCATCTTGGAACAAGTGACCACCAAACAGTGTGGTTCACGATAAACTTAGCTGTAGAGTCAGGCCATACAAAAGTGAGGGTACTGGACTTAAGGAGGGCTGATTTTGTTAAAATGGGAGAGTGCCTCAGAAAATCACTCGCAAACAGGCAAGAAGGTGGGGTGGAGCAACAGTGGGGAAACATCAAAACTGCAATCACAGAGGCAACAAGTCTTTGTGTGAAGCAAATAAACAAATCAAAATGAAAGAAAAAAACACTATCATTCTCAAAAGAAGTGGCAGGGAAGGTAAGGGAAAAAAAAAACATCATTCAGGAAGTATAAGGAAACACAGAAGGAGCAGGACGGAGAACTGTACCAGTTAAAGCAGAAGGAAGTGGGTAAGGCAGTCAGAATAGCAAAGGCCCAAACCGAGAAAATGATAGCCAACTCAGTTGAGAAGGGGGATAAAACCTTTTATAGGTACATTAGGGAGCAAAGAAAGACTAAGGCAGGGTTACTGAGGCTGAACAAAGAGGAAGGTGGTTGGGCAGAGAGTGACAGTGAAAAAGCAGGTATACTGAATGAATACTTCTGCTCAGTATTCACAATAGAAAAGCAGGGGGAAATACCTAATCCGGTCAATAGAAGCACTCTGGAGAGGGGGGTTGATATTAGTCCTTCACAGAAGAAAGGGTTCTGAAAGAACTATTAAAACTGAAGATGGATAAAGCAATGGGGCTTGATGGGATTCACCCCAGAATTTTAAAAGAACTAAGGGAAGAACTAGTAACACCACTGACTACCTTTTTAATAAATCTTGGGAGGATGTGGTGGTACCTGAGGACAGGAGGAGGGCGGATGTGATTCCCCTTCACAAAAGTGGGAGCAAGACAGAAGCAGGAAACTACAGACCTGTCAGTTTGACCTCAGTGGTAGGGAAAAGTATGGAATCACTTCTGAAGGAAAGAATTGTTGAGTACCTAGAGGTCAGTGGGGCACAGGACCCAAGGTAGCATAGATTCACAGTGGGAGGGTCATGTCAGACAAATCTAATTGATTTCTTTGACTGGGTGACCAAAGCAGTAGACCAGGGAGGGGCTGTGGACATGGCCTACCTAGACTTTAGCAAGGCATTTGTCACAGTCCCGCACAAAAGATTAATAAACAAATTAGCCAGCCTGGGAGTGGGTCCTAGGGTGGTAGCCTGGGTAAAACACTGGTTGGATAACAGGACACAGTGGGTAATAGTAAATGTAGTCCACAGTGAAGACAGGAGGGTTACTAGTGGGGTACCACAGGGTTCAGTACTGGGGACAGTCCTTTTTAATGTCTTTATAAGTGACATTGCAGAGGGACTGGAAGGGAAAGTATGTCTCTTTGCAGATGACACAATGATCTGCAACATGGTTGATACACAAGGTGGTGTGGAAAGGATGAAAAGGGACTTGACAAGGTTGGAGGAATGGTCAAATGTATGGCAGCTTAGAGTAAATGCAAAAAGTGCAAAGTAATGCACCTGGGAAACAAAACCCAGGGAAGAGTACACAATGGGGGTGAGATACTGACAACAACAAAATGGAAAGGGACCTGTGGAAGTCATATCAGATGACCTAAAGGTGGGCCAGCAATGTGAGAAGGCAGTAAGGAGGCTTGGGGATACTGGGATGCATAGGGAGAGGCATCACCAGTAGAAAACAGGAAGTTGTTTGCCCTCTGTACAGACAGTTGGTAAGACCACATCTGGAGTACTGTGCACAGTTCTGGAGACCCCATCTCTGCAAAGACATAGACAGGGTGGAGGCTGTCCAGAGGAGGGCAACCAAAATGATGCAGGGTCTGCATCAGAAGACACATGAAGAAAGACTAAAGGAACTAAAGATGAATAGCCTTGAGAAAAGGGGGGGGACATGATAGAAACTTTCAAATACCTCAAGGGAATCAACAAAGTCCAAGAGGGTAGCATCTTTCAGAAAAAGAGATGTGCAAAAACAAGGGGGCACAATTTGAAGATAGAGGGAGGATGGCTCAGAGGTAATGTGAGGAAGTATTTCTTCACAGAGAGGGTTGTGGATACATGGAACAGCCTTCCTGAGGAGGTCATAGAGTCAAACACAGTGGGAGAATTGAAGAATGCATGGGACAGACCTAAGGCAATTCTAGTGGGGGGTAGGAGGAAGTAGGCTGTTGGTTAACTAGGATCTGCATCTTATCCATTAGGTAGGGAAATGGGCAGATTAGGTGGGCCAAGCAGTCCTTATCTGCCATCAAATTCTATGTTTCTATGTATGTTTCTAGGAGAAATGTGAGGGAGTACTTCTTCACAGAACAGGTGGAGGATTCCTGCAACAGCCTTCCATGGGAGGCAGTGGGGGTGAAACCAGTGGTGAGTTTCAAAAATTTCTGGGACAGGTACAAAGGAATCCTAGAAGGAATGGAGGGTGTACAAGAGATAGTGCTGTAGGGCAAGCTGGGTCTGCAGCAAAAGTAATCATAATTAAAAATGGACAGACTAGATGGGCCCAGCAGTCATTATTTGCCATCAGTTTCTATGTTTATATAACTCCCCCCCTTGGATATTACTAGTCTATTCACCCCTCCCTGAGTTTTTGTGGCCTAATTCAGCTTAGTAGGGAAAATAATTAATTCTTCTAAGCACTCAGGTGGAGCCATCTGAGGGTCAGGAGGTCACCATGGGTGTGTGTGTGTGGGGGGTAAAGACCAGCAGTTTAGGTGGGAGTGGGAGTTCCAGTCAGAGGAGTGAGTAGAGAGGGAGTGAAAGTGAGTCAGGGCTGAGTAGGGGCGATTCCCGCTTAGATCACCAGCTGATGGCACTTGGTGCCAGTGGGACACAGAGGAAGAAGTGGGAGCCAGTAGACACAAGCTGCACAGTATCTTGGAAGGCAGCTAAAATTGAGAGGGGTGTCAGCAGCCAAAAGTCACAGAGTGCATTGGCAGCCTGTGCTGATTCATGCAGGGATCCAGTGGGCAAGAATATGGCAGGGAGTGTAGTGTCCAGAGAGTGAGTTGCCTTGGAACTCCAATAGACATGCCCCCCTTCTTGATTTGGGGACAGTTGCTGCCAGTTCTGGGAAAGGATGCAGGGATCATGAGGGGGACCTGCAAATCTCCAAGCCATGAGGATTGTATGTTCCAAGGGGGACCTGTTGAGCCAGTGCAGACAGAAGAGAGAGAGAGAGAGAGAGAGATATGGGTCTCGTTGAGAGGCTTGAGAAAGTGCATTATCACGAGAAAACATTTGGCTGGTCTGGGGGATGGGCACCTGCATCATTTGTTGCTGCTGGCTGCTAATGTTTGAATAAAGTATTGCTTTTTATCCTACTGTATCTGGATTGGATTTTATCTACTACAAAAAAACAGTGAAGGGGAGTTGAACCTATCAATCTGCTTATGTGGTGATCCTTGAGAGTTTGGGTGCTTGTGAAGAATAATGGGCTGTTAGGCACTGTGAGCTGTTTTGGAACTTGTGCTGCCTTCAAACCTTTGTGACCATAGCAGTCCCAAGTTAATGCTCCCCTAAAGACTGTGCAACCTCTTCTGTCCTTTTAAAAGCTGCTATTATGGCCATACCAGCCATGTGAAAGCAGAATATGTTCTCCACAAATAAACTGATACTCCCTGGAGATATGTCTGAATATGTTTAATGAATTTGGGATTCCTGTTGTTTCTTCAAGTTCCGTGTGGACATTCCATTATTGAAAGGAACTGTTTAAGATGCATTAACCTGTTGTTTTCATACAGCACGGGTGAGGAAGAGGAACCCTGTGTGTGACATGTGGGCCTAGGTAATATGGCCACTGGAAGTATTTCTGCTGTGTGGGCAGCCCCTTCCCATGGACATATTCCATCCATACCCCTTAACATGGGGAGGGAGGGCAACATTTCTATGTATGAAAAGCACAATTCTGGCTCCACTCACCATGTGTGCCTGCAGTAAGACTCAATTCCACAGACAAAAACTGAGCACCACAATAAACACTATGCAAATAATCTTTTAATGTTCAAAAAAGTCAGCACTTTTTTTAACATTAAAAGATTATTTGGACAGTGTTTATTATGGTGCTCAGTTTTTGACTGTGCAATTTCTACGTATGACAGGTTATGTGATACAAATGGATAAGGCACACAGTTGTTACAGTTTTGTACTCATGCTGTTGATTTACAGAGCAAGTTTAGATAAAATTGTGTGTGATGATTGGTGGGGGTCAGTAGATGTGGGCTTGAGAATCAAATGAAGCAAAAAAACAAAATAAATTAAATGCCTGTTCCATACAGTACCATGCACTCCATCAGGTCTAGCAGTGATGAACATACACACATATTCGGTAGGCTACAGTCAGTGATTTCAGAAATACATAATTTTTTTATCCAAGTCATCAGCCTCCATTCAGTGCACATAGTAAGCTTTATTTGTAAAAAGCTGTGAAATAATTTAAAAGTTTAAGCTGACAAAAAGTCATGTAAGTTATCACATTTGGTCAGCTTCACTTTTCAGCAGTTATCTATATAAGTCTGGTTCCTAGAGAGAGAGAGAGAGAGCGAGAGAGAGAGGAGGAATGGTGGAATTCTGTTTATCTTTCAGTTTTAGATCAGTCCTGAAAAGGTTAACAAACCCCACAGACAGTAGTAAATCATTGTATACACACACAAACACACACACACACAAAGCTGGGTGATATAGTGTGCAAGAAAGTACAATTTAAATCTCTGCTGGAGCAGTGCAGTCTCATTACAAATTCAGTTTTGACCAATAGGGTATTGTCTAGATAAAAATGTATAAAATTAGGCCAGCCCAGTAGTACTGAGGGCTGAGGTGCTGGATGCCTTATCTCGTGCTATGCCGGTGCCCCATGTTCAGGAACAAGCATGGGCCACCAGAGGTCGGCAGGGGAGGAAAAGGATTGAGCATCTGAAGGACTGCTCTCCTTCTCTGGGGAGGGGGGGTTCTCAGTGGCCGGTGCTCGCCTGCCTGCCTCCTAGTGGAGGTTTGGGGACAAGGACACCATGCTGCAGTATGAGGAGGAGCTGAGGCAGATACTAGGAGGGAGCGCATGTGGATGTGTGCATGCTCCTCTCTGTGAGCATCATTGCATGCCACAGCTCCTGGGAGAACACCAGGAAAAAGTGAAGCCATGGAACTATGGTGGAGGGTGCCTCACAGGCTCTGCTGCCAGCCAGCCACGGCCCTGGCCCACTGCATCCGATCTCCAGTGAGGGTTGGGGAACCCCGCCAGCCCCGCTGGAGGGGCAAGCCCTGGGAATTTGGGTCAGCGCCAGATGGTGGATGCCAGGGGATGGGGCTGAGGGAACACTCCAGGGGACAGCCGGCTAGGCAGAATAACAAAAAAAATTAATACAAATGTGTAAAAAGGGGGGTTTAGGTGTCCTAAGAGAGAGAGAGAGAGAGAGAGAGAGAGGGAGGGAGGAGGAATGGTGGAGCTCTGTTTACCATTCAGTCTTAGATCGGTTGTGAAAAGGTTAACAAACCCTACAGACAGCAGTAAATTATTGTACACTGCAGCACACACACAATTGGAAGGCAGCAAGAAAAAGAGAGAAGTGTAATTTCTACTTGACCAATGCAGTCTCATTACAAACTCAGATCTGACCAACAGGCAGTGGTGTGGTGCTAAATTCAGAAGTGTGGGGTTCTTCATGAACTACAATATCCCCAACCCCCCACAAACCAGGGGTCTGGGGGCTGCCTAGGTCCCCAGAAAATACTGAAACCAGATTTGCAATTCAAAAGGCTTTATTGCCTAAATAGATGGTGGAATTTGCACAAAGCAAGATGCCCCAGCCCTTCAAGCCGAAACTCTTTGTCGGGGGCATCCCGTGATGAAGAGTTCCATCTCAAAACACTGTGGTGTGTGGACTTGTTCTGTGCACATGCCACAATTTATTTTGGCAATAAAGCCTTTTGAATTACAAATCTGGTTTGAGTGTGTCACTTTGAGGTCCTTCGAGTTCAGGCATCTTTCAGGGTCTTGTACTTTACAGTAGCTGGGCTGGCTGCCCACTTTCCTGCACCACACCTACCTGGAGGATTCATGGTTCAAACCATTGGAGCTGCCTCCAGAAGCTATCAGGTTTTAGAAGCATTCTGGTGCATTTTGTGGGTAATTTTGACATTATTTGGCTGCTTTTAAAGCCTTCTTTGACTTATTACAAGCAACCAATATCAGTATCAAAATAAACACTTTTTATTTTCTTTAAAAAAAATTATCAAAACTAAAGCAAAAAAATCCCACTCTAGTGACCCTTCAAACATCCAACTATATATCACTTCTCTTGAGTTCAGTCAGCTATCACTGCAGCAGGTATTGCACTTGTTTCCTTGCTACAAGAACATATGTCTCTGCCCCCTTCCAACAGTACACCACACAGTCAGACATACAATGCAGCAAAAAGGGCACAGAAAACACTAGCCTGGAGGTGCATGTGTCTGTCACACAACAGACACTTACACAGACCATCCATGCCAGAGAATGGAACTGATACACAGGACTCACTGGAGGATCCCTCAAGGTCAAACATTGACACAGGATGTATACCAGGTCACGAATGCATTATCTGCACATACCCTGAACTAAGACAGTTGGAGTAGGCAGGGTAAGGATCAGCAGGGACAGCTGCATCAACAACAGAGCATATACAGTGACATCACAGCCCACAGACTTGACATACAACAAGGGTTCCACAACCTGTGTGAGATCTTGGACAATGGCATGACCATAATTGGCACTGCTCTACAGCATGATGATTGTATCCCATTCATATTAAGTACATGGCAGCAAACCCCCAAATCCCTATATGTCATACACTGGAACCACAACACCATTAATCACTCCAGCACAACCCACACATGACAGCCAACCAGCAGGGGTGCATAGTCATCTGCAACAGATGATGACCCAATGCCAAGCATATCCCATGGCATGTACACAGCCCAGTCACATGGCAAGGGCAGGGTCAATGCCAGTGGTAGGCTCATCCCACCCTAAACACCCACTCAGAAGTCATCCCAGACACTGAAGCCAAAAAAAAAAAACAATGGCCCAATGCCTCATCCAAATGCATCAAAGGCTTTAATACTGAAGAATTGCCATGCACAATCAGATGCATGTGAACTTCACTTCATGGGTTCCATGCTCACTCACGGGGGGGAGGGTGAGAGACTGGCAGCAAGGGACACACTCAGGGGACAAGAAATCACTCAAGTCACTGGACGCAGCCCAGCCCAGCACCTCACCATTAGATAAGGCCATCTAATATAAATAAAACTATTACTACAATACAGCACATTTACCTCACTGCTCCTTTTATGATAAAGTCAGCCTGGTTATTAATTCATATTGTTTTGTTGGCACTGACCAACAAACTCACTCAGTCCTGGCCAAGTCTCAACTCCCGACTTGTGAAAATTAATCCCTTAGAGGCTCACATGGCACATCTAGTTGGCTGCTCCCCACTCACACTCCACACAGTACCAGCAGCACCTCCAATCACACTGGTACAGCTAGCTATTGTTGGGTTAGAGGATTTCTGCAGGACATTCCCCAGATTGCAGACTTATCCTTCACATGAACAAAAAGTACCAGCTTCAAGAAGAGAACAAAGTTATCACTGACAGGTTATTAACTTACTAATCCTTCATGGAGAAGACATATAAACATGCACTATTGCTTTGCCACATTAAATAAGTTAAATTATTAAGTTCACTATGCTCTATCCTGGAAAAATACATAGTAAAAGCTGGACTCCACCGAAAATGAGAAACTGCCTCCCACCTAGGCTATCCTAGGTAAATGCATTATGAAAATGGGTAAAAGGAGGACACCACTAAAAAAATGAGATCTTGCATCTCTGCTGTACTGTCTTGGGTAAATACAGTGTAAAAAACGGGTGAAACACAACCCCACTGCAAACAAGATATCACAACTCAGCTGGCTATCCTGTATAAATATATTGTAAAACTGTAAAAGCAGGACCCTAAAGCAGAACTCTATTGAAAAACAGATGTTGTATGTATGTATTTATTTATTTATTAAATTCCTGGATTCAGTACCTTTGAACCAGAGACTCTTTTACAAAGGTTCCACGTTTTAAAGACAAGACAGTTTACAAATCAGAACAAGACAGTTTACACAATTGATTATACAAACAGTTGCAGTGTACAGTGCAATGAATTATAGCTACAATACTCAAGTGTATACATAATGTGGTACAATTCAGAGCAGCCGTAGAGGCGTGGGGAGGAGGGAAGGCAGTATAAGTAGCAGTGGGTAAGACAGTGGGAGAGGCTAGAAGAGAAAAGGGAGCAAGGCATTAGGGAGGGTGGAGGATAAGAATGGGTGATGGCAATAAAGACAGGAATGGTATGCTATGGGAAAGTATCAGTGATTAGTGGCTTGGCAGCCTTAACAGAGTGATATCAAAGCTGATGTAAGCTGATCTATCTTGGAAAAATACCTTGTAAAAGCATCCAGATCATCCATCTTGTAGCTACTTTGTCTGGTATATTCTTGGTGTTCTAGTGGTCCCCCATAAAGGGCATATAACCCTCTCTCAACATACTCACTCAGGCATTGCCCCAGCACTGGTGACATAATGCAAACTACAGTGATAGTGATGACTGGTACAGCCCTCTGCTCACCACCTCAGCTGGTTTCCATCTGATAGTCTCTGAGCAATTGCAAGCATTGCACAAATGCCTGTTTATATTTTACTCATGATCGCTCACTGACACTCAGATGGTGACCGGCCAAGGTCATGATCAGAGGGCTGTGCAGCTAGCTTTCACTATTGCTGTACTTCGGCTTAGGTGACCTGAGTGGTGGGGGGGAGGGTCCTGAGCAGGTGGGTTGACAGAGGATCAGATGCCCTTATATGGGATGGGCCACTAGACCACCAGGAATATTGAAGATAGTCACTGGATGATTGATTGAGGGTGCAGAAACCTCCACACCACCAGGAATAATCAAGACAGTTACAGGACAGGTGATTAGGAGGTGGGGGGCCACTAGACTACCAGTAATATTCAAGACAGCTATGGGACAGTCATTCAGGGAGTACAGGAACCACTACACCACCAGGAATATTTGATATAGTTACAGGACAGGAGACTAGGGGTGGGGAACTATTAGACCACAGTGAATATGTAAGACAGATACAGAATGGGGAAGGGGTGGCCATGCACACATTAATGGGAACATAATGTGCAAGCAAATGGGCTGAAGGACCTTCCATGTCCAAAGGGGCTGTTAGCATATTAGGGCAAAATATGGCCCACAGGAGCCCTTCTGCTGTCCCATTCGATTTGCACTACCTCCATTGTGCTCCTATTAGCCATATTCAGTCTTGGCCTGTATCAGCATTGCACATAGTCACGATGCACTGTACCAACATGGACCATATTTAGACAATTTGCATGCTCCAGTTGCAGTGATCCGATTGTCTGAATATTGCCCCAAGGCAGGCTGTGTGCAAACTGCCACAGACCACAAATGGCCAGCTCTGAATATGGGTACTATACTCCTTAGCCCAGTGGAAACCAAAGTCCATGAAACAATGGCTCATGGGGGGGCAAAAAAGGCCTGCCAATTGTCTCAAGATACTGTTGTTCTAACTTGTAACAGCATGTAAGTAAACATGTTTGGCACTGACTTATGCTTGTTTGTTTGGACAGCAAAACTTACATAGCATTACCATGTCAGCCAAATGCTTCATTTAATACAAATAGAAAAAATATCATACAAGTAGATATGTAGGAGACAATATGACAAGCCAAAGCAGAGCAATGCATTCAACTCCAGGGTCCGTGCTATCACACATGCATAATTAGGTACCACCATAGGGCAGGTATCAGCTTAGTGTAATACCAGTTTAATGGCATAGTTACTCTATCTTACTGTTTAAATATTTGATTATAGTACTTAAATAGAGGAGACTCTGTCTAAAAGAACACCAAACTGAAACCTCACCCCAACCCCTCACCCACCAGTACCATTGGAGCTTACAGTACCTTGTACTTCCCAGAGGGAAGATAGCCATTAGACACAGGCACCAATAAAACTGTTACTTAATTATCAAGTCAAGCAGTATTTCCAAATAAACTCCTTACAAATGCAAATAAAGTGTAACCACCCAAATGTTTACACAGGCTTGTCAATACAAAAAAATGGACAGAGGGTTACATGATCTTTATTTACCTTAGTAGGGGAAGTAACTTTAACTTACCTGTAGCAAACAAACAGATTTACTAAAAAAAATTAGACTGCCTGTTTTACTCAATTGGAGGATCATCACAATGTCTGTCTGCCTGTCCCAGCCAAGTGACTCCACTGCCACAAATTGAAACCTGATCTCAGATCAGCTTCAATAGTCTGTGAAGTAATTCAGCAGTGAAGCTATAAAACAAATTTTCTCTATAGCTATGCTTCAAAGAATGTTCAGTTGCTGATTTAAAACTGCTGCCTGGAGAACTACATAAAAAAAAACATTGACAATTTTAAGAATTATGGGAGCATTACACCCCTGCCAACAGGGTATTATTTAGATAAAATGTGTAAAAAGAGGGGTTAAGTGTCCTTTAAGAATATAACAAGCTGTTTTTGCTGTTTACCCTGAGTGTATCCACTGATTGTAATTTGAACTGGCATGAGAATGCTACATATAGGAAAATAACCCCCCCCCCCCCGCATAGTGATTTCAGGTAGTGGAAGGAGTGTGGTTCAACTACAAAATTGTGCTTTGGTGGGAGTCTGAGGTGCCCTTTTTTCCCCAAGTGATAGCAAGACATCTGTAGGGCGCCACCCCCTGCAGCCATAAAAATGGAGTTGAGTAGCTGAAAACAGTATATTTAGTAGGCATGTCTTGAATGTACCAATTGGGTTCAACTGAAAAGTGCAAACACACAGATTTGGTGTGGAAAGTGTTAAGCAAAGCAAAGAAGCAATTCACAACAGCTGTTTCACAAAACTCACAGTGCAAGTTAGGGACAGAAATCTGTAGGGACAAAACCCTTGGTGGAAAATTATTTTTATCAAGAATTTATTTTTTTAATTATTATTATTATTTGATGTAATTTTTTTATGGAACTAATTTCTGGTTAAGATTAATGTTGATTAGGTCTTAACAACATTAAAATGGAGGAATAATGCCATTTAAAATGGAGACAGTTTCTGAGTTCAGAAAAAAAGGTCTTAAAGAGGCTGTTTTAAATTTCAAGGCCCTGTGCTCTAGGTGTAGAACAGATATAAAATGGGGCCTAACTGACATGTCCCACATTCCAGAAATATTTCAGTCCTAGCTAGAGCTAGATATCCATGACTACAATCAGATAGGAGGTCATGTGACTGATGCAGGCTAGCACCCCCCAAAAAAAGTGCTGTACAAAATGACTTTAGAAGTCCCATTACTTTGTATAGGAATAAGAAGTTGTATTCATAGTTTAAAGATGCAGTGTACTGCCGCTGTGAAAATTGGACAGTTATTGAACACTAGTATGACACATAAACTTACTAAGTTTCATGATTGCAGGACAAAGGTTCCAGGCGTTATAATTAAAACTTATTTAATATAATTTTCTTATTAGGAAACTAAACAAATCTAGTATCTCGTGATAGCTCACGCTTTAAGCATTCTAATAATATGACTCTTAAGTATGTATTGTGTTGCTTTAGAGAAACAAACCATCTAAAAGAATATTTCTGACAGTTTTAAGATTTATGTCTTTGAGTAGAACAAAAAACACGTGTTTCTACTAAAAAGTAATGTTTTAAGGACTTTAGGAATGGATTTTTCTTACAAATCTTATAGCATTCTGTAACTTAGAATACTTAGAGCAAGACTATCATATTTTAAGAAGTTTTTTTGAAATTATGAAGTTATAACCCTTAATAGTGTAATTTAAAAAGTATCCATGCTACAAATATCAGACTTCAACTGAATGATTTGCTTAAGGAGGCACATCTGAATATGTAAGTTTAATGTTTAAATTAGGTTAAATTTAAATGTATTTAAGGAAAATGATTATGAATGAAAATCAGGTTTGAGGAGAAAGGGGATGTCTTAAGAGGCATGTCTGTATGTCATCATTTATCTTCTGAGATGTCCTAACTTTCTAGTGACTCTGGCCAATCAAAATCTGGTGATGTCATCACCAGGGCAGTTTTATATTAGTGAATTTGTCTGGTCACAACTCAGTCATGACCAAAATACTGATGCAGAAAGACCTATGTTAGTTTAACTAAGAATTGTAATGGTTTTATGCTGTAGCTAGGCCAAAGAACTTTGGGCCACACCTGTTTGGAATGTAGGGACCAGCCTAAGGATAGCCAAAAGCTTATGCAGTGCTGCCAGAAGATCCAGGTGCAAAATCCAGATCCAAGGGAATTCTCATTGTGTATAAAGCAAGGTCTGTGTTTTATCTGCTGAACCTTGACTGAAGTAGTGTTGCCTATTGTTGCTGAGACAGACTTATTTTTAAAACTCGCACAAGCTATACAGTGTGCTGAGCAAAAAGAGGTCTATTGCCCTATGGTTTTAAAAGCAGATGTACAACATGAAGGAGTCATTAAGTTTCAGTTACAGAAACAACTTTGCTAGCCACAAAAAAGTTCTTTGAATCCAGTATTGCTATGGACTGTGCAGATTAAAGCTGTATTCTACAAATCCAAGAACTAACTTTTGGTAAAGTGACTTTCAGCAAGAAAAGTTTATCATGCAGTGTCTGTCCATGCTAAAAGAAGTTCCAGGGTCAAGGTTTGCTGACAAAGAAACTTTTCATCAAGAGCCAGACTCAACCAAGAGTTCTAAGTTGAGAGAAAAAGAACCACTTCTACAACCAGAAATATAAGTATTCATTTTTAATTACTTTCACTAATTAGTAGTTAAGTAATTTAAATTGGGTTATCTGGGAAAGTAACAAGGGAACTTGCTTTTAACTATAGAATTTGGGTATATCTAGTTTAAGATTTGAAATAAGAAATATTTTGCAGGATTTAAAAAGTTAAACCTGAGTTTTATGAAAGTGTAGTACAAAACACTGATGTAATGAGTGTTTGCCAGTTCTCATAAAAAATATGTTTTACATGCTATGAAGTTTTAAAACAAGTTTTATACAGAAATAATCTGAGATATCAATCTTATGAGTTGCATGTTCTTATGCATGAAGTTATGTTAAATGCTAAGTATGACAAAAGTTTAGTTTAAGTATTACCATTTATCATAATGAATATTGCTTAATCATCTGAATTGTTTACTTGCTAAAATGTGTTTTATTAGTTTGTTGAATTATCTGAAACAATGTTGTTGATGTTTGCAATATTAGGCTTGATATTAATGCTAATGAGGAATAGTTAGAATTATTGTATAGGTGTAAATAAAATAATGATTTTTTTTTCATAATTATAAGTGTGAAAAGCAGTGTCATTTGCCATTATATTTGAATCTGGAGAGCATAGGAAAATATCATGTGACTTTTTATTATTTTTGGTAATTTATTAAATAATTTTTGGGTAAAGCCTGAGGTGAGTCTAAGTACATTATTATAAAAAGTGATATCATAAGCCTTTTTTCTGACAAATCTACCACCCTCTGATCAACTGCAATGCACATTGCCACAGTTTGCCACATGGAACTGCTGCTGTGATGGCATGTTACAAGGGAAGCTTGAAATTTAAATCTCTTGCACCCTTCTCAAACAATGCTGCCACTGCCACTGAATAGGGCTAGGGGTTTGGGTTGCTCAGAATCCATTGAACTGTGTCCAATTCATCAGACTTTTTGGAATTTGGAATTTCTGTATTCAAGGGCAAAAATCCAAATTCTAAAAACCCTTATTGGATGCAGAATCCAAATCAAATTCTACACCCTAAAACCTTCCTCCACTCAATATATTTAAAATAAGAGCCCTTTCCATCCTCTTCTTACCTGTTATTTTTTCTTGTCTAGCTGTGGTTCCTGGAGGATTATGCAGTTGTAGGTGAAAAGACAGCACTGCAAGTCCAGTCCAGTGACTTTGTAAACTGCTGATAATCCATTTGTTCAGCAGTTGTCCACTGTAGTAGTCAAACTACTCCCTCCCAGCTTAGCAATTATCCACTGAGCTCCAAGCATTAAACTAGCTAACCATTCATCTGTAGTCCCAGTCCCCATGGTTTATTTGACCAAGGCCCTAATGGTAAAGTCCAATATAGTTTCTGTTTAACCCAAACTTCAGCCCTGAGAGAGGAGTGAACCCTCTCCTCCTGATCTTGCTGGCTTGTAACAAGCTGTACTGCCTATATGGTTTTACTGCACTAATATTCAAGTCCAATTCACCCTTCTTTGTGTAACTAAACACCTCCCAGAAGCCCCTGGTTCTCATTGAATGACCTGGAGGTGGCAAATGTAAAGAAATTCCTGGGATTTGCCACCACCAGAAGATGTAGTATGGCATCTGGAGGTGTAACCTAGATATCTACCTATGTGCCAAAAAACAAAGAAACAGACAATTAGCAGTACTGACTCTGACACTGAATGTAGCACCTAATGTATAATATACATCAGGATATTGAATTAATGGCAGAAAAAGGGACATGGTCATTTTAGGTGACTTTAACTATCCAAACATCGATTGGACAAGACTGACAGCAAGAACATACATAGAAAAACAATTTGTCGAAAGCATACAAGCTCCAGGTTTACAACAAATGGTCTTTAAACTCATTAGAGGTGATAACACATTGTACTTAATAATTACTAACATTCCAGACCAAATAAAACATATTAGGATAAGAGAAAATCTGAGTAATGGTGATAACAATATTGTGGAGTGTATTATCAGGACCATAGTCCAAAAAGTTATGCAATCAGCAGTAACCAATAATTATAGTAAAGCACATTTCCAAAAAATAAAGAAGGCATTAATGAAATGAGAATGGAAAAAATCCTTCTGTCATGAAAATGTGGAAGGAATTCAAACAAAAATTACTTCAATTGGTGAGAGAGAACATAATGTGCCTAATACAGATATGTATTTATGTATAATGCCAAAGGCATATTACCTATGTGGTGTACTCAATGGGTTGTTAAGCGGTGTAATAGGAGGAAAAACGTATTTAGCAAAATGAGAAAAAAAATGTAAATGAACATACCGTTATATTATATAAAACAGAACTTAAAAAAAGTTAAAAAGTAATTAGATCTGAGAGGCAGAAGCTAGAATTCTGCATTTCTTATGTAAGTGATAATGGGAGGAGTTTTTATGCCTACATCAATAATCAGAGGGGAACAGGTACCCCCATGTGACCTATATGTATCAATGGGGATGAAATCAAACCCCCAATTTCTTCAGCCAACTGCTTTAATATTGATTTTTGTTCAGTATTCAGTAAGGGTATGAGAATGGATATAGGTAATACATATAGAGAGTGTTCTGGTTTACAAATTACTGCTAGCCCTCCAGATGTGCTTGATCATTTATTCAAACTAAAGGATAATAAATCTCCAGGTCCAGACATGCTGCACCCCAGATTTCTGAAAGAATTAAGACATCATATAGTAGCACCCCTAACATTTCTATATAATGTGTCTTTTAGCTCAGGAGAGGTCCACCTTGAATGGACAGCAGCAACAGTAGTTCTTATATTTAAAAAAGGTGATAAATCATTAATATCTAACTGCAGATCTATTCGTTTAATGTCTATTGTATGTAAGATAGCTGAAAGCTTGTTGAAACTTAAACTAGAGGACAAATCTTAAAATTAATAAATATAGGGATACAAAATTGCATGGTTACCAGTAGAACAGGGCATGTATCACCAATCAGTTATGCTTTCATGAAAAAGTGAACAAGAATATAAATAATAATGTACCAGTGGATGTGGTTTATTTGGATTGCCAAAAGACATTGGATAAGGTGCCACACAGCTTATTGCTTGAAAAATTAAAACAAAAACTACAGACAGACACAGCTTTATTTGGATACAGAATTGGTTAAACAATAGAAAGCAAAAGGTGAGAATAAGGGGTTCTTACTCGTGTGAGGACAATGCGACTAGTGGAGTGCCTCAGGTCTCTGTTCTGGGCCCTGTTTATTCACACTCTTTGTTAGTGACTTACATCAGAACATTGATAGCTTGATTGTGAAATGTGCTGTTATAAAATGGCAGAGTAAAATCTTGTGATCTGATTGGCACTTATTTATGTATAAAATATGGTTTATACATCGTTAAAAAAAAGGACTGCTCAGCAGTGAAAAGTCTGGATCCCAGATAGGTTCATAGGCTTATAGGTAAATACAAGTTTGAGAGACAAGCCCTTAATGAACTCACCACCATTGTCTATTTGTGGAAGAGATATTTGTTGTCACCCATGTACATGTCTAGGTTTCACTTGAATTGTTGCAAATTAGCACTTAGAACTAGAAGAAGAATCAGTATTTATATAGTGCTTTTCATACACAGTATCCCAAAGTGCTTTACAAGCAATGCTAGACTGGTAGTGAAGTGACTGAATGTATGGTGGCAGCCATAATGCACATCATCACCCACACACAGCCTGGATAATTGCATGAACTGGTTTATGGGAAGGGGAATGTTGGCCAGGACACCGGGAATGTTCCCTGCTCTTTGCGAAGAATGCCCTGGGTTCTTTTACATCTGCCTGGACACCCACGAGGACAAC
The DNA here is from genome assembly GCA_016271365.2 of Neoceratodus forsteri. NCBI lineage: Eukaryota > Metazoa > Chordata > Ceratodontiformes > Ceratodontidae > Neoceratodus > Neoceratodus forsteri. The sequence continues at coordinate 844,289,617 of CM028135.1, read as the reverse complement.
ACCAGGATGGGCAGAAGGGACCTCGGTTTAACATCTCTTCAGAAGGACGGCACACCCCAGCGGTACAGTACCCCCCAATACTGCACTTGGATGCCAGCGATTTTTAGGTGCAAGTCCAATCCTGGTGTGGGACAAGAACCCATGACCTTCTGCTCCAGAGGCAGATGTGCTACCAACTGAGCCACGCTGACACCTGAACTACTTCTGTTGGTAGAGAGTTCTAAATTGGTGTTGCTCATTGAATAAAAAATGTATTTCTTTTTGCAGTTTTGTTAATATTAGTCTTTAATTTCAATTTATGAGACCTGGTGTTACCTTGGGAGATATGCCAGTCTAAACAGATGGTCTTAAATAGGACGTGATCCCTAGGGCTCTATATAACAGACAGAGTTCACCCTCTCAAAGATCAGTATTCTAAAGAGAATAATCCTAGTGCCCTCAATCTGTTGTCATATGAGACAGTGTCCAGATTAATGATATTTTTGGTCAGCCTTCTCTCTGCCTTTTCAACTGTTCCTCAGTCTTGTACTGATGTAGGTGCACAGAAGGAGGAACAGAAGTCAAGATGTGATTTTACCAAGCTAGAATAAAGAGGCACAAGTACCTCAGGTTCCCTGCTTTTGATGTTTTTAAAGATATACGTAATTAATCTGTGACATTTTTTGCAGTTTTATTTGTATGATCAGTAAATTTTAGGTTATTGGTGATGTAGATCCCTATTTCTTTTTCTGTAGTAACTACCTGTAGTGCTATGTTATTCATGAAATAATCTACCAATCTATTATTTTTACCAAGGTGCATGACCTTCCATTTGGAAATATTAAATACCATTTTGTGGTCTGATGCTCAAACAGTAACAGTGGTAGTTATCTAAAGGTTTCCTACCTCGAGGTACCACCGAGGTACCACTGAGGCAATCTGCATTGACTGTTATGTGATCCTGCCTCATTCTGCCTCAGTATACCAAGGTATACCTCAGTACTGCAAAACGTTTCTATGACTACCACTGTATATTGTCCAGATTGGCCAGTAAAGGAATTAGCAGATTGAATATCATTTACAATATATCCCAACCTACTATCATCTGCATATTTATTTATTTATCCATACAACGTTTGTAGTTTGCATGGTAGTGATAATGATATTAAACAGTGTGGGACCCAGTACCAAACCCTTAGGCACCCCACTAGTCACACCATTCCAAGTAGACTTATGTCCCCTTATGTTAACCTGTTGTTTCCTATCAGCTAACCACGATTCTATCCACATAATAATGTAAGGGTGCAGTTTGATCTTAATAAGGTGCTCTAACCAAACTCTGTGAGAAACCAAATCAAAGGCTTTATCATAATCGAGGATTTTTATATCAATTGGGACTCCATTGTCTAGTGCTTTGCTGATTGGTTCGAAAAAATTTATTAAGTTATTGTGACAGAATCTCCCGTGAGTAAAACCGTACTGGGTAATATCAAGTAAGTTATTTGCAGAAATATGACTAATAATTTTTTGTAATAATAGTATCTCCATAATTTAACCTATACAGGAAGTTAGAGTAATTGGTCTATAGTTGGACACCGTTTGTTTAGACCCTCCTTTATGTATGGGAATAATTGTGGCCATTTTCTAATCTGAGATAGCCACTGCTTCACTGATTGACTTATTGTACAAATGAGTTAGTATGCCTGCTAATTCGTGGGAAGTTTCTTTTAGGAATACAGGAGGAATATTATCTGGACGTGCTGATGAATTTGTTTTGAATGAATTTATAGCAGTGAATATATCTGTTATACTGAAAAGCAGTGAAGTATCCTGGTTTTTCAATCTGGTATACCCAGTTTTTTCTTTTGGTTTGTATATACTTGTAAAATAGGTATTAAACTCTTGAGCCATAGCCTGTTCTTCTGAGATGACATTATCATTAATTATTATAGGACCAATTTTAGGACCATTGCTCTTTAGAGAACCTACAGTATATAATTAAAAAATAGTTTCTTATTAACTTTGGTTACTACCATCAGATTGTGTTCAAGATGTTTTTAGCAGTTCTAATAGCCAGTTTTGTTTTTGTTGGCTTTAATTTTGAAACTTTTCCAATTTATTTCAGTTTTATGTTTCTTGTACTTATTGAATGCCCTTTTTTATTTCTAATTAATCTTTTAATTCTTATACAGTACGATAAAGGTAATCTCCTTTGGTTATTATATTTTATATGTTCAGACACCCAGTTTTTAATACAGTATTAAATTGTATCTTTAATTCTTACCTATGTGCTATGAGTGTCAAGGTCATTCAAATCATTTTCCCAATCCCAATTTTTAAGATATTCCTTTATTTTGTTATAGTTAGCTTTGAAAAAACTCTTGATTTTGGTTATACCTTTGGTAGAGGGATTATAGTAATTAAGTGTCCAAAGAACCATACAATGGGCAGTATCTCCTAGTGGTTTGCAGACTACTGGAGGCTCCCCCAGATCACTAATATTTGTGAAATTAGGTCCAAAATATTATTTTGCTTTGTTGCTTTTAAAACCAGTTGTTCTAGGCCTAGCTGTACTATGGCCTCCAGGAACCTGTTATCCAGCATACTTTTGCCATCCAAGGTGTCCCAACTAATATGTGGTAGGTTGAAATCACCCATTAATATAATGTCATCTGATTGATTTATTTTTTGTATAGCCTCCAAGAAGGTGTTGTTACTTAAGGCATCCAAAGAGGGAGAATTGTAACAAAGTCCTATAGATATATCTCTAATGCTCAGGCTAAGATTTACCCAGATGATCTCAGCATCCTTAACTGGGGTATTATCTGACTTAATTTCAAAACAGTCCAAGCTATCTTTAACAAAAAAAGCAACCCCACCTCCTTTAGAGGTTGTACAATTTTTCCACATAGAAGTATAACCAGGAATGTCTTGACCCCAGTAATTGTCCATAAACCAAGTCTCAATAACACCACAGACATCTATGCTTTAATTATTTAATATGAGCTGAAGTTCATTTATTTTATTCATTAAACTCCTAGCATTAGCAAGTAACATCTTGAGCTTGGAGAAGGTGGCATTGGAAGCGGTATCTTTGTGGTAAGTTACTTCCTCAGAATGTTGACTAATAACTTTAACAGAGGGAGGGGCATTTGGAACACAGACATTTCAGTTAGCCCCCTACAGCCAGAACTGATCTTCCACCATAAACATGGCTGCTACCTTTACACTGTAAAAAAATAACTTCAGCTGGGCCCTAAAAATAAAACAACTATAAATAAAAAATTAAACAAATTAGTTAAATGTTGTTTACATGATTATTACACTCTCCTTACAAACATAAACAAATTAGAAACAATAAGCATTGTTTATAGTTTTCACAACTGTTTTTTTTGCTGACAGTGAAAAAATCCCCCTTCTATCTTTACCTGCTCATCAGGGAACTGTCTTCTGTCTTCTTCCTGCCCTGACAGTAAGATAATTGAGTCTCTGGCCATAACAAAGGCCTTTGTTGTCTGTAAGTACAGTGTTTTAGGAGAGAAACATTCTACCAGTGGAACTGAGCAGAATTTTAAATCCATGTATTCCTTGATAAACATTCCATGATAAACATTCCATATCTTTAATATAGATAAAAACAGAGAAAAAAAATAGGAAGAAGAATGCAGCCAATAGTACAAAGACACCATCAATGATATCACTTGTAGTGGGCAGAAGGACTATTTTATCACAAATGCACACAAGTAAATCTATTATTTCTACATATAAATATGCTTTTCCCAACAGTAAAAAGTTAAAAAAAGAAGCCAATTTTACGACCGCAATAAGGCACTCAGGGATGTATTTAAAACATATTTTACAGCACATCCAACAGCTGAAGTCATGCGGCCTTCAGTCTCATGCCTTACTACACCTCTGGTCGTGCTGTAAAATATGTTTTACACACACACCTCTTCATGCCTTATTGCTTACATGATGTTAAGCTGGGGGATCCTGCTGATTCAATTAAAACAGAATGAAACTACAGAAAGATCAATATAAAGTTGAGAGATGGGGTAAGGAGACTGGCATGTTGTTTAGCATAGAAAAGTACTCTGTCCTTCATTTAAGTCAAAATAGTAGTAAACATGATTATTATCTTGACACAAACATAATTAAACAGGTGACTTCAGAAAAGGATTTTGGTCTTTTCATTGATCAGGATTTAAGTTTTAGTGGTCATTGTACAAAACTGGGCCAACGTACCAATTATATAATTAATAATATTAAAATAACTTTTATAATTAGGACTACAAACTGTATACTACCTTTTTATAAATTGTTTGTTAGACCACATCTTGATTATGGTTCCCCTTTGTGGAGTTCCTACTTGAAGAAGGATGTGGATCATTTGGAGATGGTTCAGTGTAGGCAATGAGAATAATACAGAGGATGCGACATGTACCATAAGAGGATAGACTAGTGTGTTTGGAATTATATAGCCTGGAGCAAAGACAGTTAAGGGGCAATCTCTTAATGAAGTGTAAATTTATAAATGACTTAGAATTAATTGAAGAATTAAGCATTCAAATCCAAAATAAACCACAAGGGTTGCAATCACATAAGTACCAAATTAAACTTGAACATAAAGTCAAAAGGGGGAGATTCAATAATTTTTCCCTGTGAATGGGCATGTTGTGAAACAGCTTAGCAGGTGATATACTACAAAGGGAAAGTCTGAATGTTTTTAAAAATAAATAGCTATCTCATTAATTGGAGGTTTTGTTGGATCCACTGATGCGGGTGTACAGACTCGAGGGACAGACATGCCTTCTTCTGTCCTTGACCCAGTATGAATACCCAGCATGAAACTGTGGCACCCTTAGTTGAGGTGATTGTATTCTCAGGAATCTGTTATGTTTATGGAAATCAAAATGTTTGAAATTCTGATTCCATGTCTGATTCCTTTTAGCCTCTGATTCAGGCATAAAGTAGGAGCAGAATCAGAGATTGACTCAGAAGTTGACTGTTGACCACCTTTCCAATCTACACATGTCCTCTTTCATAATTTTGACACTCTCTTCATTGTTCACTCAGCCACTTATCTTAGTACTTTTTGTGAAAAGGCATACCTTACTCTGAATCCCTACCCCTATGTGGCAGGTAAAGATGTTGATGAGGATCAGCCCCAAGATCACTCCCTGTGGCACACTGCTGGTGACCCCCCAAAACTCTAATTTCTTACTACATTCTGGGCCCTGACACTTAACAAATTTCCCACCTTCTTAGCAATGTGTTCTCCTTCTCTAAAGTCCTGCATTTTTTAACCAACTTAGATGGAACAAAAAGCATTACTGATGTCAAGTTACAGTATGCTCACAACCTATCCCTTGTCCACTACCTATGTTACCCAAAGAAATTGATCAAGTTTGTCTGAACATGCCCCCCATAAAGCAATGTTGTCTTTTGTACTGTTGTTCACTGGCCTACAGGAATCTCACTATCCTGCTCCTTATTATTGTCTCTAGCAGTTTACTCACAATAGATATTAGACTGACAGTTCTGTAGTTCCCCAGATTGTCTGTGCTCATATTCTTGTGCAGGTGACCTGTATCAGACATCTTCCTGTTCCTAGGCACTATCCCTGTATTCAGTGAGCTATTGAATATCACAGCTATATGTTCAGTAAGAACCTGCCCCATCTTATTAAGCACAAATGAATGTAGCTAATTTGGGCTCATGGGCTGATACACTTTAAGTGCACTTAACCCCACTAGTACCCATTTAACTGGAATGGGATCCACATCTTGATATCAGAATCAGGCAGTGGGCCCTTGTCTTCCTTTGTGAGCATTGTGCAGAAATATCAATTCAATTTCAATAAAATAACAGAAGTTCAATGGGCTTACACAACTTAGTGTATTGTTATTCTTGTGCAACTGTTCATAACTTAGGCCATTCACACTATCTTTTACATGGAGAAATTCCACTCTGCAGAGGTATCGAAAGCAAGGAACCCTCAAAGATAGTTCCACTCCAGGCAGTGCTGTGGGAAGGATTCCCTTGGCGAAAGTTTCCTTAGAAAGGAGCCTCGAGGAGAGAGGCATGTTCCTGGGGGAAGAGAGGAGGATGGTGGGACAAAAAAAAGTGCTTATGAATATGGCTGGAAGTAACTGACTCAGGGACCTTTAAACTCAGGGACAAACGAAGTGAAGGAACCAAAACATATAGCAGAACTGTTTAATAACTACTTCTGCTCAGTCTTCAATTAACCAAACAATGAATAGCAAATTGCCATCAGTTCTGATGACAACAATGATGAAATGGTTACAACCCAAGCAGGGATCCAACACAGCAAGAGTGAGGTCAAAAAGCAAACAGGTAAAATAAAAGCTAATAAATCAGCATGACCAGATATTCTCAATCCAAGATTGATAAAAGAGACCAGAGAGTGGCTTATAGATCCTCTTATGACACTGTTTAACCTGATCTTGATCACAGGGAAGGTTCCAGATGATTGGTGAATAGCAGCTGTGTTGCCAATCTATAACAAAATCTGGCCAGAGCTAATAGGGCTGCAGCCAAGGAATTTTGGGTAAAAATATTGAAAATTACCAAAGTTATGAGCCTGCATTAGCAAACTGTAATGTAGGCTCATAAAGTTGTATTTTTTAAATATCTGTACACCAAATTTTCAACACAGCCTTGTTATGACCCTGCCTCATGACCTCATAAAGAAGGGCAGAGAAAACGTTTATCTCCTGGTCTAAAGGTGATTTCATGCAGGGACTGTGATATCAACTTTCAGGATGCAAAAACACATTTTGGGCAGGAGCTGAAAAATGACACTGTCACATTCATGAGGTGCTATAAAGAAATGACTGTGTTGAAAATTTGGGGTAAAAATATTGAATATTACCAAACTTACAAGCCTGCATTTACAAAATTCAACATAGCCCCAAGAATGTTTTTAAAATATTTTTACACCAAATTTATAAAATAGCCTTTTTAAGACCCCAACTCATGAACAGGGGCAGATAAAATTTTCAACTCCCATCTAAAAGGAGATTTCATGTAGGGACTGCAAAATCACCTTTTGGGATATAAAAAAAAAGCATCCTGGCCAGGATTTGAAAAATGACCTGTCAAATTCATTAGGCGCTGTAAAGATATGGTTATGTTGCAAATTCCATGTAAAAATATTGAAAATTACCAATTACTGTACGAGCCTGTGTTCACAAAATTCAAAGTAGGCTCATAACTTTGTTGTTTTTTAAATATTTTTAAACCAAATGTTTAACAGAGCCTTGCTATGACCCCACCTCATCAACAAGGCAGATAATATGTTCAACTCCTGTCTGAAAGGTGATTTCATGCAGAGACTGCAAAATCACCTTTTGTGATGTAAAAAAAAACATTCTGGCCAGGATTTGAAAAATAACAGCTGTCACATTCATGAGGTGCTATAAAGATATGCCTATGCTGTAAATTTGGGGTAAAAATATTGAAAATTACCAGAGTTACTGTATGAGCCTGTGTTCACAAAATTCAAAGTAGGCTCATATCTTTGTGTTTTTTAATATTTTTACACAAATTTTTAACAGAGCCTTGTTATGACCCCACCTCATGAACAAGGGCAGAGAAGATGTTCATCTCCTGCCAGAAAGGTTGTTTTATGCAGGGACAACAAAATCACCTTTTGTGACAGACGTGCTTAATATCAGTGCAATTGTTCATGAGGTGGGGTCCCAAAAAAAGCATGTGGAAAATGTGTTCCACAAATATGCAGAAATGGCCAAGTTATTCCACTAAGTTCAAAATACTATTGAAATACATAGAAACACATACCTGTTTCCTCTGTTCAATGTCTGTCTTTGAAGAGTGAAGATTACTTAATAATTAATTAATTAATTGTTTTAACCTGGAGAGACACACTAGGCTGGAAGATTGTTTACAGGTGTGACCTGGGAGCACAAGGAAGTTAAGTGACTTGCTCAGGGTCACACAGTATGCAAGTGCGAGCTGTGGGATTCAAACCCAGGTCTCCAAGATGTGTCTGCAGTCCAGAGAGGATTATGGCATTAGACCCCTGATGGGTAAGTAAGGGCTTGGGGGTGTGTGCAAGTGGTGGGTGCTGAGTGAGAGGGTTAGGTGGGTGGACAGTAATGGCTGCAGAAGACATTGATGGACAGTTTTCTTTTTACAGGGTTAAGAAAAAAACAGACTGAGGTGCTGAGAGGGAGGATCAGGTGGGTGGGAAGAAAAAATCTCTATATAAATCTATATATAAAAAAAATTAGCACTGCCTCATCTGCAGTCTTATACTTGGAGGTCAAGGATTCATTTAAATTGAGGGACTGGGCACCCCCAGTGTCTCTGTTATGTTTCCAGAGGGTTGGGTGGGCAGGAGGAAACAAATCTATACAAAAAAATATAATGAGCACAGTCTTGTCCATGGTCTTGCAGTTGGAGGTCATGGCAGAACACGGCACAGTCCACAGTATCCAATATGGCCGACGAACTCTACTGTTCATGAGTAAGTATTTACACGTGTGCAATGCAGTTTGGTAGCTATCTTGGATACAGCAGACTGGGCTGTGTTTCTCTGTGACCTCCGACTACAGAAAAATAGTACTGTTCAACAGCTAATGGAGACAGTGGAGTGCTTTACAGATGCGGAGGTGACTTTGAGGCAACTCCACACTGTTGTTTGGTCAGAAATGTCTCCCTTTTTCGATTGCAGGAGGTCTGAATGGTTCCACCCATTGCAGCCATAAAAAGGGAAATACATTTAGATCCAGTAATTATAGAACAATTAGTCTGACCTCCATTCTTGGGAAAATAATGGAGACCATAATAAAAAAAGACTAGAAGATGAAATAGTAAATAAAGGGTTAACAGATAGAAGCCAGCATGTATTTAGACCTGAAAGATCTTGTGCTACAAACACCTTAATATTCTATGAAAAAGTTAGCTAGTCACTGAGTGAGAATGAACCAGTTGATGTTATATACAGTACATGGACTTTCAAAAGATAGTCCCTCATGATAGCCTACTAACAAAACTATACTGTATAAGATGGGTTTAAATGACAAACTATTAACCTGAATTATTACACTGTACATGGTTAGAAAACAGAACGCAGAGGGTAATGGTTTGAGGGCATATGTCCAAATCAGGTAGTGTGACTAGTGAAGTGCAACAGGACTCAGTTTTGGGCCCTGTGTTGTTTGGAATGTTCATCTCAGATATGAATAGAAATGGGAAGAACTGGTTCATCAGATTTGCAGATGACTCGAAACTAGGGACAGTAGTTCATCCTAAAGAGCAGGTGTACAATCTAGAAAAAGGCATCAGGGCAATAAAGCAGTAGGCTCAGAAAAATGGAATGCAATTTAACCAGGAAAAGTGTGTGGTTATATATTTTGGTGATAAGAACAAGTGTCACAATTACTATCTCAATAGATGCCAACTAAGAAAGGGTGGACAGTGAGAATGACTTGGACTTGTTGATTCAAACAAATGTCAGTTTTGGTAGCCACTGTAATAGAGTGACAGGAACAGCTAATACAATCCTGAGATGCATTAAATGAGCCTATGTGTCCAGGGATAAAGTTTGGGTGCTAAAACTTATATAAGACTACACATGGAATACTGCTCCTTGATATGGAGCCCATATCTGAGAAGGGGCATAAATAACATCAAATGGGTGCAGCACAGAAATGATTAACTAACTGAAAGATAAATCTTACGAACAGATACTGGGTGAGCTGGGTCTGTATACTCTCGAAAGGAGAAGAGAGAGGTGATATGTTAATGATGTTTAAGGTCATAGGGGATGATGGATTAATGGATAGTATGGGGCTAAGTTTCAAAAGAAGAGAGATTAATTTAAGAAGCCATAACAAGCAAATTATTATTGAACCCTTTAAAAAAGAACAGCTGAAGAGGCTATTTTACCTATAGAGCTGTAAGAATGTGGAACAGTCTACCCAATGAAGTAATGACAGTAGCTACCCTTAATGCATTTAAATCTAAACTGGAAAACTTCCTATTGCTCAATGGTTAAGAAAAACAACCCCATTACAGTGGGAGACAGGCTAGATGGGCACAAGCCTTCTTCTAACAACTGAGTATAGAACTGAGTAGATAGCTCAGGCAGGAGGAGTAGCTAGTTGCTGCAGTCCATTGAACTACAGGCATAGCCTTTCAATTTAGTGGGCTTACTCAACTTAGTGTAGTGTAATAATGGGGAGACTTTTTTTTACATTGCAGAAGTGGGTTATAATTCGTCGTTATAACCCACGGGTTATAACGGCAAACATGCGCCAGCTTCTTCACTCCACTGCTCATTCTCATTCACCTGTGCGGCTGTCTCCACAAGTGCCATCAGCTGGCAATCTAAAAACAAACAGCCGCACAGCAAACACCATCGGAGTGTCAATATTTCAAAAAAGCAGCGAAATAGAAAATATTCCACTAACCTATGAAAGCTGCTTTTTAAAAAAAGACTTCTTCGTTCTTTGGAGAGTTCAAGTTTTACGGAGCTTTCTCTTACTCCATAGGAACCACTGTGAATTTTCAAATCTGCACCTAATTAATATATCTCAGTGACTACCTCGAACCACAGCATGATTTAATACTACAACGGAGCTCCATAAAACTTGAATTCTCTCAACTAAATGTAGCTTTTAGCAGACTGTAATTACTAAGTTTTGTATTTTTTTTTGTTTTAGCACTAGTAAAGCTTAAATGTTCTCAACAGTTTCCATAGCTGCTGCTTTCAGCACCCATTGTCATTCTTATCCTAAGGTCAGTTAAACTTAAACCAACGCTGTTTTTTCTCAAATAGGAAATTTAATGATTTAAACACTAGAGGAAGTAACAAATATAGTGGTTAACATGCTTCTCATTTTTGTTTTCACTTGCCTGTAAGTAGTTCTGAATAAATAAAGCACAGAGAGAGTATTTCACAATGATGTCTTTATTTTACTTACTTAGGATGTTAAAAAAGTCTCCCAGCAATTACATAAAATAACATGTGGGCAAGTGTAAAACTTGAATTTAATGCACACCCTCGGTGTGGGATGCTTTGATAAACTCCTCGGGCTTCACCATCGGGGGTTTATGTGGCATCCCACACCTCAGGTGTTCATTAAATGCTCATTATGCACTCCCCAATGTATTATTCTATATGTTATGCTTGTGCAACTGTTGATAACTTTGGCTGTTCACACTCTACATTCCATGGGGAACTACCACTCTGTAGGGGTACCAAAGGCAAGGAACCCTCGAGGAGGGTTCCACCCCTAGAGGTGCTGCAGGAAGGATTTCCTTTGCTAATGGTACCTTAGGAAGGCACCCCAAAAAAGAGTATTGAGCAGAAAATGTTTACCATGAGGGCTGAGAGCACAGATCGACAGCAACCAGTGGCAACTGAAAACAGACACAGACTGATGAGCAAGATGATAGATATCGACTAGGCAGAGATGCATGACTTCCTAAAGAGGAGACAGAATGGAAAAGAATGAGAGCTACCATCCAACTCCATCCATCAGCGGAATCTATCTTGAGTAACATAGAAACAGAGAAGCTGTCAGCAGAAAAGGACCTCTTGACCCCTAAAGTCCCTACCTTCTGTTTCACCATAGACCCTACTTGATCTCTAGCCTTACCCCTCAGTCCCTGTTATTAAGGTCCTCTGTGTCTATCCCATGCATGTTTGAAATCTGTTGCCATTTAGGTACTCACCACCTCTATTGGGAGCTTGTTCCAGGTGTTCACCACCCTTTCTGTGAAGAAATATTTCCTCACATCCCCTCTAAGTCTTCCCTCTTCCAGCTTCTTATCATGCCCCCTTGTCCTTGACTATCACTTTCTGTGCAATATATAGTACCACTCTCCCGTACCTTATTGGTACCCTTGAGGTAGTTGAATGTCTCCATTATGTCTCCACTTTCTCTCCTTTCCTTCAGTGAGTACATACTTAACTCCCTGTGTCTTTCCTCATAGGGCTTCTGATGCAGGCCATGCACCATTCTGGTTGCTCTTCTCTGTACCACCTCCAACTGACCTATGTCCTTCCTGAGATGGGGCCTCCAGAACTTGACACAGTACTGCAGGCGTGGCCTCACCATTGATCTATACAGCAGTAAAACTACCTCACTTTTTCTGCTGGTGATATCCCTCCCTATGCACCCCAGCATCCTACTAGCCTTTCCCACTGCTTTATCACACTGCTTTGCTACCTTCAGGTCATCAGGTATCATGACCCCAGATCCCTTTCCTGCTGTGTGGTTGATAACACTTCCCCCCCAACTGATATATTGCTGTTGGGTTTCTGTGTCCTATGTGCACAATTTTACATTTGTTGGCAATGAAGCTCTGTTGCCAAACCCTTGACCAGTCTTCCAGCCTTTTTAGATCTTCCTTCATTTGTCCCCCCCCCCCGATGGGTGTCTACTCTGTTGCAGATTTTTGTGTGATTCACAAACAGGCATACCTTTCCTTCCAGCCCTTCTGTGATTTCCCTAATAGAGACATTGAAGAGGACAGGTCACAGTACTGACCCCTGAGGCACCCCGTTGGTTATCTTACCTCCTCTGAGTGAACTCCAGTTACCTCCACTCTCTGAGTTCTGTTACTTAGCCGGCTTCATATCCATGTCACTATTTTCTGACCCAATCCCAGGCTGCCTAGCTTGTTTACCAGTCTTCTGTGTGGAATGGTGTTGCAGGCCTTACTAAAATTCAAGAAGGCCACATCCACTGCTTCTCCCAGATCCACCTCTGTGGTAACCTAGCCAAAATACTCTAGCAGGTTTGTTTGACAAGATCTTCCCCACCATGAGCCCATGCTGCCTCAGATCCTGCAATCCACTATTTTTTAGGTATTCCCCAATCCTTTCTCTAAGTAGTGTTTCCATAAGATTACCCCTCATTGACATCAGGCTTACAGGTCAGTAGTTTCTTGCCCTCTCCCTAGTTCCATTTTTGTGTAGTGGGACCACATCCGCCCTCCTCCAGTCCCCATAACTTCCCCCATTTCTAATGAAAGATTGAACAGAGCCATTAGAGGTGCAGACAGTTCCTCCCTTAGTTCCTTCAGTATCCTAGTATCCTGGGGTGAACTCCATCTGGCCCTATTGCCTTGTCTCCTTTTAGTTTTGCTAGTTCCCTAAGGACTTTCTCCTCTGTAAAGGGGCTAGTGTGTCCACCTCTCTCTCCTTAATGCCCTTCTCTACCATCTGTGGCCCGTCACCTACCCCTTTCTTTGTGAATAACAAACAAAAGTACTTAATTCAATATGTCAGCTTTCTTCTGGTCCTCTTCCATACTTCTCCCTTCCCCTTTTAGCTTAACTATCCCTGCCTATTTTTTTTTTTTTTCGCTTATGTACCTAAAGAATGTTTTATCCCCCTTTTTGTTGATTTGGCAGTGTTTTCCTCCATTGGTGTATTAGGTCTACTACTAACTGTCTTCCCAGCCTCCCTTTGTTTCTCCTGGTAACTCTCCCTATCCTCTTCCTTTTGTGTCATCTTGCACCTTTTGTATGCCTGCTTCTTTTCCTTTACCTTATCTGCTACTTGGAAAACCATAGTGGTCTCTTTCTTCTTCTTTTGTTCTTCTGACCCTGCCTGACACAGAGGTTTGTTGCCTTCTCAGTGGCATTCCTTACTTTAGCCCAGTTTTCCTCTACCCCTCCCTCATCCTTTATTCCTGATAGGGCTTCCATGAGGTACTCTCCCATTTTCTTGAAATCAGCCATCCTGAAGTCCAGGATCCTTGTTTTAGTGTGGTTAGGGTCTGGCCCTGTCCTTATGCTGAACCACACTGTACGATGATTATTGGTCCCCAAGCGGCTTCCCACTGTGAGATCAGAGACATTGTCCCTGATTGACAGTACCAGGTCCAGCAGTCCCCCCCCACAAGTGGATTCCATAACTAGCTGCCTAAGGAATGCCCCCTACAAGGAGTCTAAGATTTCCCTTCTTCTAACTGATGCTGCAGCTGGGAGGCTCCAATCCACATCAGGCAGATTATAGTCCACCTCTAGCAGTATCTCTCCTTTCTTAGGCATCCCTTGGATTTCTTCTATCATATCCTTATCTTCCTCCTCTCCCTGTGCTGGAGGTCTGTAGATCACCCCTATCCTAATTGCAGTCCCCTTCAGTGCCTTCAGGGTGACCCACAGTGCCTCTACTTTACCCTGTCCCCCTTGTATTTGCTGGCCTTTATGTTTTCCCTCGCATAAAGAACCACCACACCCTCCCTTGTTTCCTGTTCTGTCCTTCCTGAATAGTGCATACCCTGGTATGACTACCTCCCAGTCCTGGTTTTCATTGCACCAGATCTCTGTACTGGCTACTATGCCTAGATCTCCTGCTGCCAAGGAGGCCTCTAACTCTGCTATGGTATTGCCCAGGCTTCCAGTATTTGCACACATGGCTCTCCATTTTGTACTGTCACCTCCCCTACTTTTGCCCACTTGCCTCCTCCTTTCTCTCCACTATCTACTTTCTTCTTTCCCTTTCCCTCTTTCTCTTTGTTACCTATTTGTGTTTGTTCCTTTTGTGACTCCTCATAATCAGGATTCCCACTGCTGATCCTCTAAGCATGTGGGGGGTGGTAGACTATGTCTTCCTGCCTTATGCTGCCTCCCCCATCAGATAGTTTAAATGCTTACTAATGTAGCATTTAAACTGTTCACTAAGGATCTTAGTTCCCCTCCTGGAAGGATGCAGGCCATTACTCCTGTACAGGCTTCTATCCCTCCAGGTGGAGCCCCAGTCCTCAATGAACCCAAATCATTCTGCTCTGCACCATTTCCTCAACCATAAGTTGAAGTCCCTGGTGCTGAGCCCTCTGTCATCCCCCTTGTCATGGACAGGTAGCAACTCAGAGAAAGTAACAGATTGCGCTACTTGCCTAAGACCCCTCCCCAGTTTCCTGAACTTCTCCTGAACTGCTTCTGGACTCAGGTCATTTGTTCCCAAGTGGACAATGACAGCTAGCTCCCCCTACCTCTCTGCCTCCCCAGGGATCCTTTGGATCCTCCTTCCATCCCTACAAGCTGTGACACCAGGATAGCAGCTTACCACCCTTTCCTCATCCCTTGCTGTCCCTAACTATATCCCCCTTACTACTGAGTCCCCCACCAAGATTCACTTCCTCCTCCTCCTCCTCTGGGGTCCTCTGCTACCCCCCTTGGGGTTTCCACCATGGAGGACCACCACATCCATCCAAGCCACTACCTCAAGTGCCTCTGTGGGACAGTCTCACCTTGCCAGCATGGAGTAGGAGTTCTGTAGTGGTACAGGATTTTAGATTTGGCTATGCTTCACCACCCTTGCCCTCACTGTGCCCACCATTGCCCAGCCACTCCTTGTTCCCAGCACCTTTTGAGGAAGCAGAGGTGGACTTAGTGGTCCATGTGTCGGGGAGTAGGTCCTCCTAACCCAAACCATTTCAGCCTTGAGTCTGGCAACCTCCTCCTCCTCCTTCAGCCAGAGAGGTGCCTGCAGATTGGGCTGCACCACAGTCTCCAGAAGGTTTCCCTGAAGACTGCCACCCCACAGCTGCTGCACTGCACCACTCCCATCATAGTTACTCCTTATATTTAGATCTTACCCTCTACCCCTATTACTTCTCCCACTCCACTAATTTATCCACAGACTACATTCCCAGAAATATTATCTGCACTCCCCACCTCAAGAGCTACATTTTCTCTTTCTTTCTTTCTTTCTTTCTTTCTTTCTTTCTTTCTTTCTTTCTTTCTTTCTTTCTTTCTTTCTTTCTTTCTTTCTTTCTTTCTTCCTTCCTTCCCTCTCCTCTCTTCTTTTCTGTGGTTACTTTCCATCCCTTACATCACCGACTCAGTCTATCTAACCCCCAATGCAAAATTCCCTATCCATCAGCTAACAACCTACAGGTGGCCTATTTATATGCATTCCCTTATAGCTGCCTCTTTCCTACCACCTGTGATGTCAGCCAATGTGTAGATTTATAGGCTATATAGTTATTAGGAAGGGGGAGGGCTGGAGGGATGGCAAAAAAACAACTGTGTCCTGTGCGTGTTTCTTGTTCTGTGTCCCAGTTCCCTCTGCTACTGCAAACTGTAAGTTTAAATGCCCCTGCTTTATGGTCTGTGTGTTGTAAACTGTAAGTTTAAATGCTCCACTTTATGTGAGAAAGGGAGGGGAAGAGGAGGGGTAGACATGGTGCCGTAGATCAGGTGTGTTCTGCGGCATTAAAAAAAATATACAATGGGCAGACTGCGTGGACCCAGTGGCCATTATTTGCTATCACATTCTATGTTTCTATAGCAGAGGTGGGTGCAGTGCCACAGCACACTAACACAGCTGTTCTTTACTCACTTCCTAGGTGACAGCAGATACCCACTATTGCCATACCCAATGACTCCATTCCTGGTGGCAAGCAGTGCAGAGAAGGAGCCATACAATGAATCCCACAGAAAGACCCATGCCATGATCAAGAGGACTATAGGGCTGCTGAAGTTGTGGTTCTGGTGCCTGGATCACACCAGTGGCATGATGATACTGGTCCCTGGGAAGGCATGTAGTGTGATCACTGCATGCCATACTGCACAACATGGCCATGTGCAAACAGCTATCCATGCCAGACTGACAGGGTGATATCACACAGTGTGATGAGGAGGAAAGCAAATGGCAGTACCATGGGCCAGAGACACTGCCCAGCCATGTCCACATCATGCACTTATGCAGGGTGCGTTCTGTAGATAGGGAGACACCATCTTTGCAGCGTAAGGAGCTCGGTATGACCTGAGGGCCTGTTAGTTGGACGGGGTATATGTGACCACTCCTGTGGTTGTTGTGCCTGTATATCTGTGTCTGAGTTCAGGGCATCTTAGAGGCTGTGTACGGGGGAGGAGTATGTGGCTGGGGTGATGGTGGCTGTGTACATGGGGATTATGTGGTGGGGGTTGGTGGCTATGTACAAGGGTTATGTGGCTGGTTGGGCTGGTGGCTGTGTACAGGGGGTTATGTGACAGGGGGATTGGTGGCTTTATAGAGAGGTTATGTGGTGGTGTGGTGGTTTTGTACAGGTGGTCTATGTGGCTTTGAGAGGGGGTTGGTGTCTGTGTACAAGTAGGGGTATGTTCAGGGGGTTGTTGACTGTGTACAGGGGGTTATGTGGCTGTGGGAGTTTAGTGGCTGTGTATGGTGGTTATATATCAATGGGTTGGTGGCTGTGTATGGGGGGTTATGTGGCTGTGGAGGGGTTCATGGCTGTATTCAAGGGGTTATGTGGTTGGGGGGTTGGTGGCTGTGTACAAGGGGATACCGTGGCTGTGTTTAGATGTTCCTGACTGTGTATAATAGTGTTCTGACATTTTCTTTGTGGTAGCACTGTGCTGCTGCAGCCATGGCTCATTTCCTGCTGGCCTGCTATCTTCTGAGGTGTGTAGACAACTGTATGCCCAAACACCTGGTCTTAGCTGTCACCTTGTCTTCCCCATGCTTCCATTTATCAAGTTGTGCATCTGGCACCTGCAGTGGTTGGCCCTTCACTGACAGCACTGGGACTCCTGGAGTGGTGGGTGCTGTCTGGCCACTGCCTTCCATGTGTGGCATGGATCCTGGGGGGCAGTAGGTGCTGGCTGGAGAGGGAAGTTCATGTGTGCTATAGAGCCAGCATGACTAGTGGTGGCAGGCTGGCCAGGGGCATCTGTGCATGGCATGGGTCCTAAGGGGCTGGTGGGTACCAGCTAACTGGGGGCATCCAGCTATGGCATAGGAATGGCAAGGGCCAGTGTGATGGGCATGGCTAGAAGACGTTTGATCAGCCACTCCAGGAGGTCGCCAATGCAGTCATGCTGCACTGCACCCCACTCACCTCCACAGTCAGGTCCTTCAGGGCTCTGCATTCTCCAGTTGGGCCTGCAGGCAATCTGTTTCAGTTGGGTCACCTCATGGTAGTAAGTGTGCAGTATGTGACATGTGGACAGCCTCTGTGGCTGGCAGAGTAGGTGTTTTGAGGGCCCTCATACCCACCATTGCATGGTGGTTGTGCAGTGGCCCAGTGCACCTCTGTGTCCCCTAGCTATGTGCATGTGGTGGCAGGGTATACAGAATGGCCACGCATACACAGTTGTCTTGCACTGCATTTGGTACCCTGCATTCCACCACTGGACAGCTGACTGCACTGTACTAGTGCATGTGGTGCAGGGCTGGAGATAGCTGTGGGTTGCATCTATGTGGTTGTTGTGTCCACATTCTGCACATCCTCCAGTGTCTCCACCACAGTCTCTGGGTATGTGTCCTCAGGTGAGGACGCCTCCACTACCATGACCACTGTTTCCTGCATTGTACTTGCGGGTCACAGCAAAGGGCATTCTTATTTGTAGCTGCACCTCCATGGGTTGTCATGTGTTCTGCTGGGCACAGTACAGTACATATACCTGCACCATCTGTGCATTGCCCAGCCTGCATATCATCCTCCACATTGCGAACTGTCTGCATCCGTGGGGTTGAACACTATCTCAGGCTCTGCAGGGTGCAACACAGGGTGGTTAGGATTTCCGTAGTATCCGGTACATCCCGACCTTTGTTCCTGCATTGTACCCCATACCTGGCAATGTCTACATGCCCTTCTCCTGCCTGTGCAGGGTGAAGTCGGCAAGAGTGTAGACACCATCCACTCCAAAAAATTCTGGTCCCATATTAAGTGCTTCCTAGGATCAAAACCAGCCCCCACTCCAACCAATAAGTCTCTCAGTGAGGTCCACTGCAATAATCCCTCTACTATCGCAAACTTTTTCAATGCCCAGTTTTCAGACCTTACCAACTATACCTCATCCTTCCCGGCTAAACTGTCCTCAAATGACCAACCTGATGTCGCTGGGCCCAAATTTATTTTCACGTCTGTCACTTGCCTGGAAGTTCTAAGATTGTTAAACAACATCTCTGATTTCACTGCCTCTAGGTCTGACAATCTTGAACCTAAACTCCTAAAGATCGCTGCCCCGTACGTAGCTGTTTCTCTTACAAAGATTTTTCTCTCTCCCTCTGTCACAGCTATGTCCCTGATATCTGGAAGATTGCCAGGATCATCTCTGTTTTCAAAAAGGGCGACTGCAAAAATCCCTCCAACTATAGGCCCATTGCCATATTGTCTGTTCTCAGCAAAATCTTTGAGAAGCTAGTAGCCACTCAAACCATTGACTTTCTTCAGAAACATGACCTTCTCACATCTGCACAGCATGGCCTTGCAAGGGTCATAGCACCACCATTGCTTTACTCAAATTTATGTCTGATACCCTAGTGGCCATGGACTCAGGTGTCCTAACAGGAGCTATTTTTATAGACATGACAAGAGCATTTGACCTTGTGGATCATCCCATCCTCCTAACTGCTCTTAGATCACTAGGCTTCTCACTGAGAGTCACTGCATGGTTTGACAGCTACCTGGCAGATCACACTCAACTAGTTAAATTTAACTCCACCTTGTCAGATTATGCTACCATAAGCATTGGTGTGCCACAAGGATCTATTCTTGGTCCCCTGCTTTTCACCATTTTTATAAAAGATATTACCTCAAACATTCCCCAGACTGCCTCCCTGTTATATGCCGTTGACGCTGTCCTGTACACCAGTGCAAAAAACATTACAGAAATCAATCAAAGACTTTCCCAAGACTTTCTATAAACTGAGCAGTGGTTGTTTAGTAATAAACTTGTCTTAAATGTATCTAAGACTCAAGCTATACTATTTGGTTCTAATGCCAAATGCAAACTCTTCCAATCCATTTTCAATGTCTCTACTATAAATGGCTCATCTGTTGTGGTGGTACCCTCCTTTATATATCTGGGTATCACACTCGATCCAGCTCTTACTTTTGATCTCCATATCCAGCAGACTTGCAAGCTGGCCAACATGAAACTTGGTATGGCCTACCACTCCAGCTACATACTCACCCCCTCAGCTAGGCTTACCAAAGCTCATGGCCTATTCCTTCTGTCACTCACTTATAGGGTGGCAGTGTATGCCTCGGCAGGTAAGACTAGTTTTCAGAAGTGGGATGTCGTGTACAACAATATCTGTAGATATGCACCCTCCTCACATCGGCTGAAACACCACTGCCTTCTCTACACTTAACTAGGATGGCTTTCTCCAGCAGCCTCCTGAGACTGTGCATTCTGCTCAATCATAGATAACATAATCCAAAATCAAATGCCTAAGCCACTGGTGGAACTATTTCTAAACCAGACACCCAGCTATGAACTACACTCAGCTGCTAAGGCCCATGTTCTCATCCCTAGACATCACTCCTCCAAAGGTGCTAGTGCCTTCTCCTGTCATGCCCCGCAGCACTGGAACTCCTTCCCTCTAACTAGTCTTCTAGCATCATCCCATGCCTCTTTCAAAATATTGCTGTGTGACCATTTCACTGATTCCTGCTCTTGCTCCAGCTTCAAACCCCTTTAGCCCAGTATCTCTCCCAAATTCTCTTACCCCAACATCCTTTCAGAGCTCAATCCTCTAGAAAATAGCTCTGGACTGTCCTCCTGCCTCTTATTTTGCCATATTTTTATTACATCTAGCCATCATCCCTTACCTTACCTCAATTTCCTATCCTATTCTATCCCACCTCCTTATATTGCCTCCCTACCCCCTCTAAATTCCTGTCACTACTGTATCCAACTTACATGACTATTAAAAATGGCACTTTTACTTTGTATAATCTCACCGTACTGCTACCTTAATGTTTGCCTAACGGATTTTTTACTGTTGCTCTCCTATATTTCTGTTACATAGTACTGTAGAATCAGTTGCACTTACTGTTTTCTCCTGCCTGCACTGTATTACTATTGTCTAAGCATCTACTGTTTATATGATTGTACTGTCTTTGTTTCAAATTTTTTTTTATTTCTGTAAACTCCCGGGTCATGCCTGAAAATAGTCATTGCTATGGCTAGTGCACCCTACCCGGTCAACAAAAACTAAATAAATAAAAATGGGGGTTAGGCTTGGCACTTGTGTGGGTGGGCCATTGCCCATGCCTAGCTGTGACTGTTTTATGGCTTCCAGTTTCCATTTGACATCTGAACAGAGGTCATGCCACTTTTCTTTTAAGGCCTACACATGTCCATGCCTCTGGACCAGCTGCTTTTATGGTAGCCTGGATATCCAGCCGCAGGTGGACTTTGGTTTCAGCAGGTGCCTTGAGGAACTCTGCACCATACAACATGGCATAGTTCACCTGAATATCAGCCACTATGGCCACCACCTGCCTGCCTGTGAAGTTCATGGGCCATGACTGGGATCCACTGTGTGCCCAGTGACCTTCACAACTCTCAGGGTGGCCCCGTACTGTGTCATCAGTCCCTTGCATTGGGCTAGGTACCCCAGGTGCAGGACCACTATCCCCTGTTACTGCCTGCTATCCTGCTTCCATCAAAGTATTCACTTCCTGGTTTATGCAAGGGGCAGTGCCCATGCTCATCTATGGTGGAGTCATGGGGCAGGGTTGCATATGTTTGGACCATACAGAAGTCCCACCACATGGCACTGTGTGCGTCCATTGGTCACACCAATAGCTTGGCCTGTACTGCTCATGCATTTGTGCATAGTGCATAGTTGTTCCAGCATTCATGGTGTGTAGCTGCATTCCAGTGATACAACACTTCTTGGCACAATTTCATGCATAGGTCCCTATAAGAGGCAGACCTTAATGCCATGAGAACAGTACTAAAAAACTGAGATTGGAAAAGGGATATGGATGTTAAGGTTATTAATCAAGCATGGGGCATATTAGAGAAGAAAATAAAGGACATAAAAGGCAGATTTAGATGTATGATCAGGAAATACAGTAAAGGAAACATTCCTGTGTGGTTGAGCAGAAATGTATTGAACAGAATCAGGGATAAAAGAAAATTATCTAAAAAAGCAAAAGAAGCATGAGGTGTAGATCTATGTGAGAAATACAAAAAGAAGGCTAGAGACTACAAGGCAGAAATTAATATAATGAAAAGGAATAAAGAATTAAAAATTTCTGGAAATTCCAAACAAAATGTCAAGGCCTTCTGGTCGTACATTAGAGTTAAAGGGGGAGGTGGCAGGAAAGTGGGGCCTCTCACAGCAGATGACCAATAAATAGAAAACAAGGAAGCAATAGCAAATGCTCTTAATAAAGTTTTTGGATCTGTTTTTAAAGAAACTGAAATTGGTAATGTTATTATACAGGATCATGACATAGCACCACATGTAGATGAAACAGATGATTTGAAGCTGCTTGAAAATTTAAAGGTTAATAAATCACAGGATCCAGACAGATTACATCTGAGAATGCCAAGGGAAATTGCAACAGTCCTGACTGGGGCAGTGGCAAAAATTGTCAACATATCACTGGAAATGACAGAAACACCGGCAGCCTGGAGATCTGTGGGCATGGTGTCATTTCACAAAAAGGGCAACAAAGTAGATAGAATCAATTACAGACCAGTGAGTTTAACATCAGTCCTTTGCAAAATTCTAGAAACATGGATGAGGGCTAGAATTACTACTAGTATTACCAACAATAATTTTTGTGACTGTATGCAGCATGACTTTACAAAGGGAAGGTCATGTTTGACAAATCTGGTGAACTTTTTTGAAAGGGTTACATTATCTCTGGATGAGGAAATGCCAGTAGATGTGGTTAGCATGGATATTAGTAAGGCATTTGACACTGTGTCACATGTAGAGTTGTTAGAAGCCTTACTTAAATCAAAGATAAACAGCAGATTAGTTACATGGATCAAGTCCTGGCTTAGCAATAGAATGCAAATCATAGGGGTAAATGGATTTGATTCTGACAAAGTAAATGTGACCTGTGTGGTCTTTAGGTTTCTGTTCTGGGACCGGCAATATATATCTCGCTAGTATGCAAATAGCAAATTGAGGGTAGATGTCCAACTATGCAGATGTTGCAAAAATTGTATATATATGTGATATATAACAGTCACCAAATAAAAAGTCTCATATCTCCAGGTTGAGATAGATGGGCTGTATTCCTAGTCAATTAAGAATAAAATGAGATTCAGCCCTCACAAATGCTTTGTCATGCAGTTTGTAGTTAGCTATCTTTAATGAATTACAGTATGGGGGGAGTTGTAGTAAGAGAAACCAGTGGTGAGAGGGACATTAGAATACTGTGGCAAGTACCCTTCATCACAATACACAAAGTTACGAAGTTGTTTCCAAATGCAGCAGAATTTTAGCCTGTATTAAGTAGAACATTATCAGCAAGGACAAAGACGTGATCCTTCCTATGTATAGCGCACTAGTGAGACCACATATGGAATGCTTTATGCAGTTTTTGGCACCACAGAATAAAAGTGGCATTGTAAAATTGGTAAGGGTTCAGAGATCTATCAAGATGATCAAAGGACTTGAAGGTATTACATTTGAGGAGAGACCGACTAATTTGGAGCTGTACAGCTTGAAAACAAAAAGGCTAAGAGGTCTCAAATAACAATCTACAATGAAAGACATTATGAAATGTTTGCACCTGGAATGTAATAGGCAAGAAAATGAAGTAAGGGGGTCCAATAAACAACTGAATGATGATAAGGAGGTACAATAAGCAGCTGAATGATGGTCATTTCAGAACACACAAAAGAGGCTGGTTTACCCAGATAGTAGTTTGGATCTGGAATGACCTTCTGAAAGATGCTGAGAATGATACCTTAACCAGTTTTAAGACTAGACTGGATAAATACCTATGGGGGGGCAGTGGTCTAAACTGTAAATAATGGTGGACAAACATGATAGGCTTATGCCTCCACTTGTCTGTATTTCTTGTGTTGCTATGTTCCTATATAGGATGTCCACTTTATCTTAACATTCCTCTTTCCATTCCTCTCCTTGTTTTAGCCTATTTTTTCCATCTTTTTCTTCTCTCTTATATAATAAAAGAAGGTCCTTTCTCTCCTCTTTGTACCTTATGTGTGTCTTCCCTGCTTAATCCCCACACTTCATAGTGCAAGTTAACTCAGGAAATCAAGACTTGGGAAGGTGGATCAGACTCTAATAACAGTGTATCAAACGGCGATGAAAGAAGGCTTCTGCACTTACCATACCTAAGTAATTAAACTAAATTTTATTGGTTTTAGTTGACTATTTTTTTAGAGACCCATCATTTTATGAGAATTCCCAACTACCTCTTCAGGAAGAGGTCCAGTATTCATCCATTTTTTAGAATTGTTCATAAAGTAGCTTATCTCCTCTTTTCATTACCTATCACATCTTCTTTAACTGCTTTCTGCCTCTTCTGAGTGCCTATTTTTTAAATGACACAGTGGGTGTCATATACTTGAAATTTAACAGGGCTGTGGACACCATTTCTTTCAGAAAAATTCTTTCTAAACTTTATTTGTCCTCCTTCCTCCACCAACTAGGACTTCCTTTAGCCATTCACCAGTACCACCTCCTATCATAACAAGACCCCCCTTCCTGGTACCTAGAGTTTCTGGAGCACCGTGTGACATACCACAAGGCTATTCCCCTACTGCACTCTGCCTTCCAAGGCAGAGTTGCCTTCTTCTCCACAGCAACTTCCTGCACAATCTGGTTGACTTTTACTGGAGGTGGATTCCAGAAGTAGATTCAGGCCCAGGCAGAAGAGGCATAGTGCAGTTAACTACTTAAACATTAAGTGCCATGTTAGTCTACTCCAATATAATCAACTGAAGTGAATTAAGAATAATAGATAAAGAGTGGGGTTTGTGAGTCATCATAACCGATGATTTCAAACAGGGCGAACAGTGTCCAAACATTTCCAAAAAATGCAGCCAGTTTCTGTATTGTATTGAAACAAATTTTGCAAGCAGAAAAAAATAGTAAAAAGCAGTAAATAGTTATCCTGCCATTAAACAGATCCCTTGTGATACCAAATTTGGAGTATTGTGGCCAGTTCTGGGTATCATACTATAGGAAGGATATGGAGAAATTGGAGATGGTTCAGAGAAGGGCTACACAGATGGTGAGGGAATTAGGTGATTCATATTATGAGGAAAGGTTGGCTATTCTTGACCTGTAAGAACATAAGAATGGTGTCAGCAGATGGGGACCACTTGATCCATCTAGTCTGCCCAAGGTAGCTTTCTAATCCCCTTTAATTGTTCCAGTCAGGCTGTCCACACTGTCTGTCCCATGCTAGCTTAAATTATCTTACTGTTTTAGCTGCCACCTGTGCTGGCAGGCTGTTCCATGGATCTATCACTCTCTCCATGAAGAAGTACTTTCTATAGCTGCTCCTGAACTTGCCTTCCACTAGACAAAAGTTGTGCCCCCTTTTCAGAGTTCCCTTGTTTTCTTGGAAGAGGTTCTCCATCTTGTTTATTCCCTTGATGTATTTGAACGTTTCTATCATGTTACCTCTGTTTCTTATCTGTTCTAGTGAGTACAACTTCAGTTCCATGAACCTAGCTTCATATAATTATGTTGCAGCCCTGCACCATTTTAATGACCCATCTCTGCACCATCTCTAATCTGTATGTGTCATTGTTCAGGTGTGGCCTCCAGAACTGGACACAGTACTCCAGGTGTAGCCTCACCAAGGATCTGTACAGTGGCATGATTACCTCTTGCTTTCTGCTTGTAATACCACTTCCTACATATTTTAGGATGCCACTTACTCTCTGTGCTGCTTTTTTGCACTGTTTTGTGACTTTTACGTTGTTGGTGATGAGTACACCCAGGTCACTTTCCAGCCTTGTCACCTCCATTTGGTGCCCATCCAGTGTGTACTTAACTTCAGGGTTTCCATTTCTCAGGTGCATGACCTTACATTTCTTGGTGTTAAACTTTAACTGCCATAGTTTTGACCATTCCTCTAGTTTCCTGAGGTGTGCCACCATGCTTGTGGCCCCCCCTATGTGTCCACCCTATTTCAGAGCTTTGTATCATCTGCGAACAGGCATAGCTTTCCCTCTAATTCCTCTGTGATGTCACTGATGTATATGTTAAATAGTATTGGACCCAGCACTGACCCCTGTGGCACAAAGCTGGTCACCTTCCCTTCCTGTGATATAGCACCATTGACCAAGACTTTGGTTTCTATTCCATAGCCAATTCCTAACCCAGTTGACTATCTTGTGCCTTAACCCTGTGTGCTCCAACATATTTCCCAGCCTCCCATGGGGGATGGTGTCAAAGACTTTACTGAAGTCTAGGTACACTATGTCCTCTGAACCGCCCTGATCCATTGTTTTGGTAATCCAGTCAAAGAATTGTGTCATGTTTGTTTGACATGATCGTCCTGCCATGAAACCATGTTGTCTGGGGTCTAGTTTTCTATTTTCCCTCAGGTATTCCACTATTCTCTCCTTTAGTAGTGCTTCCATAATTTTTCCCACTATTGAGGTTAGGCTGACTGGGTGATAGTTCCCAGTATCCTCCTTGCTTCCTCCCTTTTGCAAGTTGCTGTTCTCCAGTCCTGAGGTACTGTGCTATTCTCCAGTGATCTACTGAATAATTCTGCTAATAGTGCTGCAATTTCTTCCCTTAGGTCCTTCAACACCCTCGGATGAATTCCATCCAGCCCCATTGCTTTATTAACTATAAGTTTGTTTACCTGTTCTAGGACTCTTTCCCTTGTGAAGGGGCTTGTGTCTGCCTCCTTATTATTATGTTCTGCCTGCTTTGGTGGATGAACTTTTCCACTATCCTCTATTGTGAAAATGGAGCAGAAGAACTTGTTTAACACCTCTGCTTTATGATTGTCAGCCTCTGCTACCTGGCCATCTTGTGCATTTAGCCTGACTATTCCCCCCTTACTCTTCTTTTTTCTCTCATATACCTATAGAAAGTTTTATCTCCCTTCTTAACTCCCTGGCTATTTTTCCCTCTGTTTGTGCTTTAGCCTTTCGAATGGTTCTTCCTGCCTCCCTGAGTTTGTTCCTGTAGTTTTCCATGTCGGCTTCCTTCTGTGACACCTTGAATTGCCTAATGGCCCCCTTCTTATCCCTTATTATTGCTGCTACGTCTCTGGTGAATCAGAGAGGTTTCTTCCTTCTTTTTGATATACTGATTTGACAAGTACATTGTTCAGTAACTGTTGCTATGGCCTTCTTAAAATGCTCCCAGTCATATTCCACATACCTCGTGCTTTCCGTAGTTAGTATTGATTTGATTCTTGATCTCATCTCTGGAAAGTTTGCCCAACGGAAATCAAGGATTTTGATTTTTGTGTGACATATTTCTTCTGCCTTGTTAATTGTTAGCCAAACTTACTGTATTTATTAGGTAGGAGAAGTATGAGAAGGAATCTAATATTAGCATATAAGGTCAATAGGAATCTGGTGCTTTTAAATAGCCATGAGCTAAGTATTAAATTACACACCCACAGAACCAGGAGCACCAGTTCTAGGTATTGTACTATAGGAAGCATATGGAGAACTTAGGCAGGGTTCAGAGAAAGGATACACAGAAGGTGAGGGAATTAGGTGATTCATATTATTTATTTATTTATTGAGATATTCAGAAAGACCTTTGGGTCAAAGGCTCATTTACAAAGGTTCTACATCATACATAAAAGATACAGGGAAAAACATTTTTTTACAGATTACATTATATAACAGGCATTGGTTTACTTAATTGTTCTGTAAGTGGCTATCAGTCAAGGATAACAGGAGTTTCAATACTTTAGTAAAGCCATAAAGTTGCAGAGAGGTTCTGTAGAAGACTGATAGTCATATAGTAACATCAGTTAATTTAGGTATGGAGACCCAAAAATAGTTGGTTTAATGAGATCTCAGTCATCAAGGTGGGAAGGTGTCAGGGGCAGTCACATAGGTTGGAGGCCTGGAGCTGTTCTCTTAGCCTGGTTTTAAAAGGGCCAAGCCTTATTTCATTAGTTATTAGGCTTGGGAGTGAGTTTGTCCAGGAAGGGGTTTTGTAAATGGAAGATCTTTGGAACTGGGAAGTCCGGCAGTGGGGTACCCATAGCAAAGGTTTGTCTGAGTTATGGGTGGCTCTGACTGGGGGTGCTGGGTGAATAATTGTGTTGAAGGCAGGGTGGGTGAGGCCTAGAACTATATTTCTGGTCATTAGGCAGGTATGATTCCTAATTCTGTTGTCTAGGTTTAGCCAGTTTGTGGTACTGTAGAGGGAAGTGATCACATCTGAGGATGAGATGGCAGGTTTTGTTTAGTATGAGCCAGAGTCTATTTAGTGCAGTGGTGGGTGCAGCACTGTAGATAAGAATACCGTAGTCCAGCAGAGAGAGGACAGAGAAATTCATGGTAAGTCGTAGAGCCTCTGGGGTGAGGCAATGTTTGTACAGCTAAAGTACACCTAATCTAGAGTTAAGGGCAGTGGATAGGTGTAGAATATGTTGATTAAAGTTGAGGGCTGGGTATAGTGTGATCCCTAGGCTTTTAAAGGTGTTCACTTGTTCAAGGGGGGTTAGATTGGCAGTGAGAAATTGGGGGCAGAGGCTCTTTTGGGGGTTCTGTGAAAGGGAGAAGATCTTGACTTTTGTCTTGTTGTAGTTGATTATTAGATACTGGGTGGTGAACCAGTGTTTAGCTTCTCGGAAGGAGTGTTGGAGTATTTGGTGAAGTTTAAGGGGGTCAGGATCAGAGGTGAACAGGACAGCATCATCTGCGTATAGGAGCAAGTTGCCGGGGCAGGCTGACGGGAGGGAGTTTAGATATAGACTGAAAAGCAAAGGGCCAAGAATAGAGCCTTGTGGGACATCGGAGCAGATTGGGAGGCTGGGGGACAGGGCAGTGTCTACCTTGACCTGCTGTGTTCTATCAGAGAGATAGTTGGCGAACCAACTTAAGGCATCATTGGAAAAGCCACTTTCGGTGAGTATGTTCAGTAAGAGGGCATGGTTTATGGTATCAAATGCCTTAGAGAGGTCCATGAAGATGGCTCTTGTGATGCGGCCGTGATCCAAGGTGAAGTGGACATGTGAGGTGAATTCAAGGAGGGCGGTGGTGGTACTATGTCCCTTTCGGAAGCCATGTTGCTGGCTGCATAGAAGGTTATATTTAGTAAGGAGGTCAGTGAGTTGATCAGCAACAATACATTCTAATGCTTTAGATGGGGGGTACAATGGAGACAGGATGGTAATTGTCAGTGGAGGTGCGGTCCTTACTCTTATGGATGGGGGTGATGGAAGCTGATTTCCAGTGGGAGGGAAATTTCCCATGACAGAGGGAGTGGTTGAGAATATGGGTGAGTGGAGTTAGGACTTCCAGTAGGGTGAGGCGGAGAAGTCTCAGGTGAAGGGAATCACTACTATAGTGGGAGTGGCTTAGGGCTTTGGCTAGATAGGATTTGGCTGCCTCCGGGGTAAGGAAGTGTAGCTAGAAGGGTGGAGCATTGGAAGGAGGGGTGGGTCTGGGCAGGCTGGGGTCAAAGAAATTAGGGGGGAGGACATGGTTGAGATCAGTGAAAGCAGAGTTTAGGGCAGAGACTATACTGAGGGGATCCGAGGAAAGGTTACCATCTATTTCCATTTGGTCTGGGGGCAGATTAGGGACTTTGCCACAGAGTTCCTTTATATTATTCCAAAATTTATGCCCAGCACCCCAGGTGGATGTTAAGGAAGCTTTGTAATAATCTGCTTTGGCGGTGCATATAGCCCATGTGCACTTGTTACGGGCCTCCCTATACTGTTGTCTGTCCGTAAGCCATTGGGTTTCATTTGCAAGATGCCAAAAGGGCATCACAATGTTGTAGTAAGCCCAGGAGGTGGTCAGAGAACCAGGGGGCATGGTTACCTTTGGTCATTCTCTTGGTAAGGGGGGGCCAATTTATCACTGACAGCATTGAAGGTGGTGGTAAATAGATCAAGCGCACAATCCGGGTAACTGGTGTTAGCTAGGGGTGTCCAGTCCCAGTATCTAAGGTGGGCCTTGAGCTGAGAGAGTTTACCATGCCCAAGTTTGCATTGTGAGGTAATTTTAGGGGGGGGGGGGTTGGTGGCAATGGAGGACCAGGTGCAGAGTACAGGAGAATGGTCACTTAGTGTGTTAGAGAGTACCAAGGTGTTGGTTATTCTGTGGGGGCGGTTGGTGAAGACTGGATCTAGGAGGGAGGATGTCCCCGTGTGGGTGTTAACCCAGGTGGGGGTAGTGACTACCTGTATGAGATCGAGCGCTGTAGCATCATCAATATATGGGGTGGCTGTCTTGGCCAGCCAATTTATGTTGAAATCACCCATAACTATTTTTTTCATGCTGTGGGGGTAGAGTAGATAGATAGGTCAGGATGGCTTGGAAGGCTTGCTTCTGGTCCCTGGGAGGGATGTAGACAATAGTGAGAAGGAGAGGGGATGTAGACTTGCCTAGCATTAATTTTAGAGTGAGAGCCTGAGCCCTCGATGTTAGTTTAGGTAGGTGGAGTAAAACTGGCACGAAAGTGATTCCTTAAGGTAGAGAGCGCAACCGCCCCCTCGCTTACCCACCCTATCGGAATGAAAGAGGAGATATCCAGAGAGGTTAACTGCTGAGTCTGGGACAGTGGGGGAGACGCAGGTTTCACCCAATGCTATGATGTCTCTGGGTGGTGTTGGAGTACCCACCCCTGAAAAGAGTCCCATTTTTTTGTAGGCTGCAGATGTTGATAGAGGCAATGTGCATCCCACTGGCTGATGAAGGGTGGGACAGGGGAGCATTCTGAGGGACAGGGTTGGGGTGGACATTGCTCATCAGGAGAAGAAGAAGGACGAGGGACCTGAGTTGACTATTTCTTATTAGGGTATTTAGTCAATGACATTTTCATTGCGGGCACCCCATGGTGGGTATTGGGAGTTTCAGGGTATTGGGGGCTGACAAGAGGAGAAAATGGGGAAGGGGAAAAAGGTGCGGTGGTGGGGATTTAGTTGGCGGTTGGCAGGGGAAAGAGGGGCAACAGAGAGTCATTTGCCTTAGGAGATGACAACTGTGAGAGAGGGTGAAGATAAGGAGGTGTATGTTTAAGTTTTCTGAGCTGTGGGGGGGTTTGTATGCAAAGGGGTTCTAGCCTGTTCTTGTATATGCTCACTGCTCAGGTGCAGCCTGGGGAGGGAGGAGCAAGGTAGAGAGTGCCAGTCTGCCTGAGGATAGAGTGTGGTAGTTATGTTCCACTTTAGAGGGAGGGTGGGATGGTAGGGGGAGCAGCAGAGAGAGAGAGAGAGAGAGAGTAAGGAAGGTGTGCAGGAGCATGGTGGGGCTGGAGAGATTTCTTATTGCTTTAGCTCTTGAGAGATTTGTTATTGCTTTAGCACTTGAGGGCAAGAGCATAGAATGGAGTAGGACCTCTAATGGTGGGCAAGTATAAGCTGCAGGTGAGAAAGCTGGCTGGTAGGCTAAAAACCATAGAGGGGCATGTTCTGGTATGCTATATATGTGCGAGTCCACCAAGGGTGGTGGTGGGGGCTGTGGGGAGCTGACGCTCTGCATCGGCGGGGAAAACCAGAGATCCTCCTCATGTGAGCCAAGCATTGCAAGCGTTGCTTCTGCCTGAATGTTTTGAATCAGGGGGGCGGGTACGGGGGAGGACTACTCCTGTAGTCCCTTGTGATCTCCAGCAATCTCCAACTTGGATGCAGGCTGTGGAGAGATGAAACAAGGAGTCGGTGAGTCTACTCATAATGTGGAGGCACCTGTACCTTGTTGGGAGAGGGTTTAGGGCCCGTGGGGAGCACTAATTAAATTTAGCCCAGACGGACAGCTACACTTTTATTTTACACCAGTCAGATGGAAGTGATGTTTAAGTTCACTATTAAGGGCAACGTTCTGTAGAAATTAAAGTAACAGACTGAGAGAAACAGAGCAAATTAGGAATTAAGGTAATCAAACTGGGAGTTCAGAGATACAGCAGTTTAGCAGAGAACTGCTGTATCTCTGGCTATTCTTGACCTGTGTTTACTGGGTAGGAGAGATATGAGAGGGAATCTAATATGAGCATATAAGGCCAATAGGAATTTGATGCTCTTAAAAAGCCATGGGCTAACAGAGTTGATGCACAAGGCGGGGTGGAAAGGATGAGAAGGGACTTGGCAAGGTTAGAGGAATGGTCAAATGTATGGCAGCTTAGATTCAATGCTAAGAAGTGCAAGGTAATGCACCTGGGAAACAAAACCCAGGGGAAGAGTACACAATGGGGGGTGAGATACTAACAACAACAAAAATGGAAGGGGACCTGGGGGTAGTCATATCAGATGACCTAAAGGTGGGCAAGCAATGTGAGAGGGCAGCAAGGAGGGTTGGGGGATACTGGGATGCATAGGGAGAGGATCACCAGTAGAAAACAGGAAGTTATTATCCCTGTACAGACAGTTGGTGAGACCCCATCTGAGTACTGCATGCAGTTCTGGAGACCCAATCTCCGCAAAGACATAGACAGGATGGAAGCTGTCCAGAGGGCAACTAAAATGGTGCAGGGTCTGCACCGGAAGACATATGAAGAGAGACTTAAGGAGCTAAATATGTATAGCCTCGAGAAAAGGAGGGAGAGGGGGGACATGATAGAAACTTACAAGTACCTCAAGGGAATCAACAAAGTCCAAGAGGGTAGCATCTTTCAAAAAGAGAGTGTGGAAGAACAAGGGGCACAATTTGAAGATAGAAGGGGGGCGGCTCAGAGGTAACTTAAGGAAGTATTTTTTCACAGAGAGGGTTGTGGATGCATGGAACGGCCTTCCGGAGGAGGTTGTGGAGTCAAAAACAGTGGTGGAATTCAAGCATGCATGGGACAGTCATAAGGCAATTCTAGGGGGTGGGGGTAGGAAGAAGTAGGCTGCTGGTTAACTAGGATCTGCAGCTTATCCATTAGGTAGCGAAATGGTCAGACTGGGTGGGCCAAGCGGTCCTTATCTGCCGTCAAAATCTATGTTTCTATATTTCTAAGTATTAAATTACACACCCACAGAATCAGGGGCACCAGTTACAACTCACGAGGGGCAATTCAGGAGAGAGAGAAAAGAATACGCGTTTTCAGTCAGAGGGTGGTTTATATGTGGAATAGTCTGCCTGAGATCATGATCAACAAACTATAAGTAATGTCCTTCAAAACCAACCAGGATAGATTTACAGTGGTGCCAGCCAAGATTCAATGCAATACCTTGCAGTATTACTGTAGAATGCTACAATATGTTGCAGGGAACAATACATTTCAATAGCAATGAAGCCCTTTTTTCATATACTGTACTATTTTGTGATATGTCATTTTCTTTGAGGCACTGCATTGAATCTTAGCTGGCTCCACTATATGACAGATTTTAACCTGAAGGGGATATAATCACTGAATGGTGGAGGGTTAAGGGATTTTCATAATGGGCTTATGGTTTGCTTCCGTGCCGATACCTTATTTTCTTGTGTTCTAAACAGCTAACTGTTTTCTTAGGTAGGCACCTGTAATTGATACATTATGTTTTTTATTTTTAGTTAAATGCTTTATTAAAGTTTTTTCTCAATAAACAAATGGATGAAGCACATGGTACAGAGAATGCATTTTCAATAAAACAGCCATGAAGTTGCCATGTGCGGCCTTGACAGCAGTT
The DNA here is from genome assembly GCA_016271365.2 of Neoceratodus forsteri. Taxonomy (NCBI): domain Eukaryota; kingdom Metazoa; phylum Chordata; order Ceratodontiformes; family Ceratodontidae; genus Neoceratodus; species Neoceratodus forsteri. Next base: position 844,256,138 of record CM028135.1, on the reverse strand, counting down.
ACAGGTCTAATACAAATGGTACTAATGTATATTCTTACACATACCTGCTTTATGTAAGTTAGGCTGAAACCATGTGGAAGGTACCCATACTGGATCCCCTGGCAAGGCTATGGTGTGATCTGGCTGTCATACTGCACCTGCCTGTGGTGAGATGTATTATTTTCCATTCTGTAATGGAGAGAATATGCCCACAGAGTAACACAAAGACTTAACCAATCAATACACATATACCGAGCTATATACATCAGATTTGTGCTATGTCTTGTGGGGAGTAGAATGTGCCTTCCATTGACAGTTCCTCTGAGACCAACCCCTGTGTGCCCTATATCTAGTCCCTAGCATTAAAGGTTGTCCTACGCTTACCATATGCCTGTCCTGGGTGATAGGTACAGCTGGTATGGCATCCAGCATTTCTGGAAGCTGCCCCTTTGCATCTAGGCTATGTGTGAACATCTGTCCAACTCAAATATGACTGCCATTGATGCTAGAATTTCTCCAAAGGTGGGAATCGATGTGCTTCTCCAGTTGCTAAACAGTAGGCATTTAACTTGCATGCTAAACAGCATCAGCCATGTCATTTCAGGGGAGGTTAAGTGTGGTACTTCTGATTTCAGGCCTAGCAGTAGCACTGGGGCTGACTGGAGTACTGCTTTGCACAATATCTTACTACTTTTCTGGGTGACCTGTTTCCAGAGGGATTGTATGTTAGTACATGCTCATAGTATATGATGTATGCCCCTACCTGGTTGGTGACACCTCCAGCAATTATCTTGATTCAAGAGTTTGACCTTGCATAGTACTGCAGAAGTCCTGTACCAGGAATGTATTATCTTATTGTGAATAAGTCTGCTGTGGGTGCCTTTGTGGTATTTGTGATCCGCCACCCATTATTGTTCCCACTGGGCATCTGAGATGTCTATGTTCATTGCTTTTTCCCACTTGAGTTTTGAGGCTGTAGACTGGCTGGGTAGTGTATCCCTTATCTGAGAGTAGATGGCACCGGCAGTACCTTTGGGCAGAGCTAACCATTTTGTGAGTGGTCATGGCTTTGAAAGGGGAAGATTGGCTGATGTTAGGAAGGGTTTCACTGTGTCTCTGAGCTGAAGGTACCTCCAGAAGTCTTGGGTGGGTATTCCCCATTTTGACTGGATAATTTGGAATGTATCCACTACCCCAGCAGTGGTATATAGGATACCCTTGCTGTACCAGATCCCTCTATCGTCCCAGTGGGGCCAATATAAAGGCTTTCTGTCTTTGGTAAGTGTGGTATTATGCCACAATGGGACATGTGGTGGGTCTGGGGGAGCTTTCCACTTTTTTGTGTAACTGTTTCCAATACTTGATTTTGGGGCCAATGGTGGGGTGTGTGTGTGGGGGGAGTCTGACCATAATAAGGATGTGAGAAGGGGGGTTTCCTCCTGGACTTGTGCCATTTGAACCCACTGGGGAGAGGTGTCAGAGTTTGAGAAAATTTGGTTCAGCATTTGGGAGCTGTGGAATGTCACCTCGTATCCCTCCATCCATGGAAGGCCCCTCACCCCTCCCTCCAATGTGCCCGTTAATTTGTTGCAGCTATATCTTGGTTTATGGGGACCCCATATAAAAGTCCCTGTCACTTTGTCCATCTTCTGGTACCAGGTGGTCGGGACAAATAGTGGGATGTGTGATAGCAAATAGAAGAGCTTAGGTGCCATGGTCAATTTTATCACGGCTACTTCCCCTGTCATGGTTAATCGGAGGAGTGACCATCGGTTCAGTTCCCCCTTACATTCCTTCAGCAGGGAACCCCGATTCCTTTCCCACATGGTGTCTAGCCTGATGCCTTTTCTGTCGCCTAAGTAGGAGATGTCCTCTTGGGATCATTGCGGGTCCTGGATGGATAGGTTCTGGTGTTGGAAGAATTGATTAAGGGGTAGGATTTCTATTTTATTCTGATTCCCTCTTAGACCTGAGTAGTGTGTGAACTTCTCTAGGAGGACTATCAATGGTTTGAGTGAGTACTGCGTGTCTGTTATAGGAATTAGCAGGTCATCAGTGTACATTAGGGTGGAATAGTGAGTTTTCCCTATACACAATCCCTCTATACTTTTGTGCTGTCTGATGACTGCTGCTAGGGGTTCCACAACCAGCTCAAAGCATAGGGGTGACAGGGAACATCCTTGCCTGGTCACTCTTTGTGGCACAAAAGGGTCTGACAGTGTGGAATTTGTTAGTACCTGAGCTTGGGAGTAGGTGTACATCGTGGTTCCACAAGAACAGAACCTAGGTCTGATTCCAAGGTGCTGGAGTACCTTATAAAGGTAATCCCACTCAACCGAGTCGAAAGCCTTCTCAATGTCAACTGCAAGTACAGCTGTGGGGGGTCTTAACATTTTTGGTAGTGTGGATTAGATTTATCAAGTATTGAATGTGGTCTGCACTGTACCTGCACTGCACGAAGCCGACGTGGGTCAAAGAAGGAAGGAGTGGGTTTAGCCTAGTGGCCATTGCTTTCACACATATCTTGCTGTCCATGCTAATGAGGAAGATGGGTTGACAGCTGGCTGCTGTGGATGAGACCTTGCCCTTTTTGGGCAATTCTGTTATGGTTGATTCCTTAATTGTGGGGGGTAGTATACCATTGTCTTCTGCTTCGGTGTAAACTTGTCATAGAATTGGAGATACTAAGGGGGCCAGGGCTTGCCGGAAGTCCACTGAAAAATCATCTCCACCCAGGGCTTTGCCTTTTTTAGTGTCATCAAGACTTTTTGCATCTCATCTGCCTTGAGGGTAGCATCCAGTTGCTTTCTTTGTTGATTAGATATTCTGAGAAGGAATAGCTCATCTAGAAAGGTTTGAATGCCCCTAGGTGTCTCTGTGTGGGAGGTTGTGTGTTGATTTCAGAAAGGCTCATATGTACATTACATGTGTGTAGGTCAGTGAGTCCTGCGATATATCTGTTAACCTGCTGCTTGAGAATCTGTTAAGCAAGCACTTTACCCGTTCTATCCCCTTCCTCCCAATAGGTGTGCCTCAGTTTGAGTAGGGCAAGCTCAGCCTTTCTGGATAGCAGTTTGTTCACTTCCACTTGCAGCTTTATGACCTTTCGACCCTTCTTTGAGTTGGGGCGATGGGTGGTGTGAGGCTTTGAGTTGTTTTTCAGCTGCTGCCAGCTCCTCTACTAGGGCCTTTAGCTGCTGTTCCCTTCTTTTTCTCCTGTGTGCCACAAAGCCTATTATTGTGACCCTGATGGTGGCCTTGTAGACCTCCTAAGTGTTGCCTGCTGTTGGCTTGGTGATTGGGTTCTCTTGGAAGAAGAGCTTTGTCCCCTTCAGCACCCATGGTAGAAATTCTGGGTCTTTTAAAAGCAGGGATCCCCATGATACCAATAACTGGACAGGGTACTAGAGTCTAGTATTCAGTGTGTGATCTTTTGGGAGGAGAGCCAGAAATTGAGCTGGCTGTAGGTGCTGTGCACCCCAAAATGGAAAGCATAGTCCCTCTCCTTGGGGTGCAACAGACACCAGGTGTCTACCAAATTGAATTCCTTGATTATTTGGTGTGTAGCCTGTACTACCCTGATACTTGATTCCTTTCTTTTGTTGCTTGTTTCCAGTAGTGGTTCCAGTGTTAAATTGAAATCTCCTCTGCTATGATGAGAGTGTCTTCATCTCTTATGGAACCTATTTTATTGGACAGGTTGTGAAAGAAGGATGGATTGTCCTCACTGGGGGAGTACAAGTTGGCTAGTAAAATGGGGCCATGTGGGGTGTCCATAAGGGCTAGGATCACTTATATTGTGGGTCAGAGCTACTTATACGTACTGACCAAGGGAGGGATTTGTGCACTAGGATAGCCACTCCCCTTTTCCTGGTTGAGGCACAGGTATGTATCTTGGTCCCTACTCATTCTTTGACCAGGGCTGTGTGGTCATTACTTATAAGTTTCATTTTCTGCAGGAATGCTGTATGGGTCTTTATTCTCTTCAGGTGAGACAGAACTTTTTTCTTTTGATCGGAGTATTACGTCCCCTGATGTTCCAGGTGGTACACAAAATTTCATCCATTATCAGGTTTATTGATGCAAATGTACTTTTCAGTGCTACAGTCACCTGGGGAGAGCAGACATCCACATGATTGGCACCTCAGAAGGTTAGGGTGGACCCCATGGGGACCCCATGGGCAGAGTATGATCTGATAGGGTCGGACGCAGTCTGGAGAAGATCTTGGAAGGCAGAGTATAACACTTTTGGCACATTGTAAATATACAAGACTTATTCAAACCCACTAAACAACACTATAATAATCTAACATATTTATAAACCATGCACCATATAGTGCAAAAGAAAGGACTGGCATGTCTGGCTGGAAGCACATGGCCTCATGAGGCATATCCAGCCCTTTTGGTAGGGGTGTGATGGTCAGGAAATCACCCTTCATGAGTGGAGATCCCGACCCTGATGTTTCCAGCTGCTTTGGGGGGAGGTAAAGGCACACCTATCCTACACCCACATCTGCCTGGGGAGTATCAGTTTCTGCAAATATCTACTACCTGTGATAAGACACCAGATACATGTGCCTCTAGTGCAGATTCCCTGGGTCATTAGCCATTATGTACGGCTTGGGTTATGCCTGTCTTGGAAAGGTTGTGGTTTGGCTGGAGGGCACCCTTTTCCTGTTGCAGATGGGTAAACCTCCTGGCTTGCAGGGGCTTTATGCCTTTGTGGGGGTGGGGCCATTGGATCTTCACCTGCAACCCCTCCATACACAACCATTCAACAGGGTATGCTATACCTGTATTATGCAGTTTACAAGGAGTGGGTTGGGGGGAGAACACAGTCTTCCGGCTATTTCTTGGGTGGTTTCCTGGATGTGCTGTGCAGGCTGTACTGGCCCAGTGTCAAGGAGCATATTCTTGGGTGTTCCCAAGGGGATCTCAGTGTCTGTGCCTTGGCTAGCCTGTTATCCCATTAGATGGAGAATTAAACCTTGGTTTGTGCATTTACAACCTTGTATTATCCTGAAAACATCACATTTCTATCAGCATTGAACAGGGATTCTGTCTCCTATAACCATCTTCATTAGCCATAACCTAATGACTCAGGAACATTGTTGTTGAAGGGGCCGGGAGCTTGGCTGCACCCTGTCTGTGTCCTAGCAATGCAGCCCAACTGCTTTCGTAGTGGACACATTACATTTTTTGCATTTCTAGGCCACTGTATAGTCTTAATCACAAAAGTTGGTCCCCACCCCCAACCAATTCCAAGCATCAATTTACTTCCCAGCACAGCTTCTGTTTTAATGAATAAACACGTTTAGGTCAAAGTGTCCCAATGTTTCTCCACTTCCCAAGAGCATCAAGGCATAAGGTCAGTGTTTCTGCCCCTAGTGATAGCTTTGGGGGTAGTTGGGGTGAAGGGTGCCCCTCTTTTAACCCTGCTAATTGGGATATCTGTCCTCACTAAGGTATCAGCTTTATGCTCCCCAACCCATCTCATGCCTTTGACCCCCGTGAAAGAATAAAAGAAGTAAAACACTTATCTGACTCCATCTGGTCTGGTTTTGAAATCTTCTGGGGTCATCAATTCCCTTGGTGCCTGCTTTAGAAGGCTAGGCTCCAGGGAGGATGGTGATGCTGCAGGCTATGCAGGGGTCTCCTCACAAGTGCTGATCTCAGTCCAAGCCCATGACAGCAGTTTCTGCAGTGCTGGCTTCAATGGGCATCTCTTCCTCTAGGTCAGCAGGGAAGTCCTCTGAGACAGCTGCCTGAATGTGTGTGAGAAGTTCGTACCTGCTCCTTGTAAACAGGGACTTGTGATATCCGACTCCTTCTCCGGTGATTCTCCATTCCTATGGTCCTTACCATAATCCCTCTTCTGCAGATGATCCCTCTTAGCATGGTGTCTAGATTGCTGCCACTTCCTTGATCTCATCTGGAGGGCCCATGTTCTGGTGTATTGCTCCTGAATTAAATGTGTCCCCTCCAACTGCTCTGGCTGATGACCAGCATAGTTTTCTTTAGGCCCTCTGTTGCCTCCCAAATCAGCGGTCTGTCTTGGGGCCAGCATCATAGACCCTGGTTTGCATGGGTGAAATTCTGTGGAGGTATTCCAACAAGGCTTTAGGAGTTGTAAACTGTAAGTGGGCTCCATTCACTACCGCCCACATAGTGGCAGGGTATCAAAAAGAAAATTGTATCTCAAGAGGGTGCATAATTCCATGAGCCACTTATATTCTTTTCTATGGTTCACCAGATCGTGGGAGTAGTCTTTGAAAGCAGGATTCTATGCCCTCTCCATATTAGTGCTCCCTGCTCCTGAGCCCTCGAGAAGATCAAGTCCTTATCTCCAAAATAGAGAATACTAGCTGGGCGACTGTGCGTAACCAGCCTGTGCTGTCATCAAGGGGTTCTGATTCGTCAGACCTTGAGAGCGAAGCTCAAGAATTCTTGCGGAATCAGAACCCCGAGGTGGCAGCACTGACTGGTTGGGCACAGTTGCCCAGCTAGTATTTTTTATAGTGTATGGAGACCCCTTCAAAAAGTACAGCAAAATACCTGAAATAAGAGAGAGAGACAGGATAAAGCATTGTGCTAATTTATAAATATGTAAAGGAAACAATAAAAAAATGCCACTGCCATCCTGTCACAGACTGTTTGAATACTGTCAGATGTGCGTGTGGTGGTTTTTCCATTCAACAAAGTGTTGTCTAGTGCACTCCAAAAACTGGCCAAAATGTTGTTATACCACAGTGTGGTGTAACCGTGTTCTTAGAATTTTCTACTGTGGTGTGACAACATTTTGACACTGATGGATTTCAGTATGTAACAAGAGGGCTATATACACTATATTTAGTATAAGTGCCATGAGAGGCCTCGGCCACTCACTGGGCTTGGGGGCCAAGTTTAGAGTATGGTGGGCACATTCAATTGCCATCCCACAGGCAGTTCATGTTATAAAATCTGCTGTATGTCTGAGTAGAGAAAGTCCAGCGGGTTTCCTTTTTCTGCCCCCTCTGTAAACCCCAGGAGCCACAAATTATTCCGACAGCTTCTGTTTTCTAAGTCATCCAGCTGCCCTTGTAACTGGTGGATAGTTTGTAATTGCTCCCTTAGGGTAACATGCAGCTCATTGATTGCTGCAGTGTTAGTGGTCACTTGCCTTTCCGTGCAGCACATTATTGTGTCCATTTGCTGAATAGTGAAGGTGGTATTGTTTGACGCTAATGCAAATTCGGCTATCCTTTGCATCAGAGCACCAAACATTTCATTAATTTGCTGTATGTTCAACACCACACTTGCATTTAGGGCCATGCTGTGAGCTATGCAGTTGCTGCTTTTTGTGTTCCTGATCGCCTTTATCAGAGTCGCCGTCGGCTCCAGGTAATTGGATATTCTTCTCCTTGGGACTTTCCTGTGTTGTCTGCTAGTTGGAAGATGAGTTAATTCCAATCCCTTGTGGTGGGATTTCAAGTTTTAAATCCCCAGGCCGGTGGAGTGAAGGATTAGGTAGCCATTACTAATAAGAACCAACCACCCCGTTACATTACTTCTTGACAGTTAATTTTTACACTGGCAGTCCTTGCAGAGGGGACAGAAGCAAGTGTTTAAGATGTTTCTCATTCTGTACCAACCTTGTAAATGAGTCTCATGTGATCCCCTGTCCAAAATCACCCAGCAGGCAATACCTCCAATGGTGATGAGAACTTCTGTAGGTCGTCATACCAATCCTTTTGCGACTTAACTATTAAAGCTGGCATTTGCAGCAGATTGTTTTAAAAAGCATGCTCTCCCTCTCTCGCTCTCTCTTTCTCTCTCTCTGGGCTTCTGCTCACTCCATTTCTGAGACCCTCTGCAAATCCCCTGGTTTCCAGCTATCTTTTGAAATTGTTCACTTGCTGTGTGCCTGTTGGGAATGACTACAGATTCATAATAGTGATGGCCAGCCTCTGTGCTTCAATGATAAAACATACAGTCTCTCCAAGACTCATTTTGTCTGGCTCAACAAAGACAAAGACTGTGGTGCTGCTGCTGTGGTGGGTCCTAATCATGTGGTCTCCCACCAGGAGCATCCTGTCCAGTTCACTCTTAGTCCTCACCAGGCATCTTCTGAAACATGTTCAATCATGTGTGGCAGTACTTCACTTGGAATAACATTTCATTCATTTTAGGGCATGACTTATCACCTGCCACCAGGAGGAGCTGTTGTGCTGGAGGGTGGGTAAGTGCAAGATGGCGGCTGAGCTGTGCCTGCTATTTGCAGCTCTTGATTGAGAGCAACGCTGCCTTTCTCTCCTGTTTTTAAACTGTCTTTTTGAAAGAAGCAAAATATGACTGAGCTTGATCTTCCAATCTCTTTTCTGACCAGAGATCCCAAAATACAATTGGTTTTGGTGGATAGTTAGGGTAATGGCTTGAGGCAGGGCTGGGATAGTGATTGTATTGTAGGAGCTGGCTTTCTTGTTTTTAGAGGTTTCCCCTTCCCTGGAGCCTTACCTTTGGAGTACTGTGGTGTGGAAATAATTCTGTGGAGAGCCCCTGACTGCCATAAGGTTTTCAGTCCCCATCTTGATTTTTGTGCTTCTGACTGAACATCGATCCGACCACTGCAAGCTGCGGTGGTTGCTTGGAATTACTGGCTTCCTGAAGCTGAGCACCAGGGTTGGCAGTGGAGTGTTTTCAGAGGAAACGGATGGATTCAGAGGATCATTCTTTTGACCACCCGGCTGTTTTCCCCTTCCGGGTGGCATCTCTGAGCCATCAGCATTGTGCCCCATGTGGTCTACGAGGGTGCTCTGCTCACCATTATACATGAGGGCCATCTAGACTGTTGTGGGCCACTGTTGCTGTAAAGACTTCCCCCTGGAGAGCGCAAGCATTGAGGGCACTGTTGTGTTCATTTCATGGATGGAATAGTCACCTTCTTGGTTGGAGTTTCATAGAGCAGATCTTCTGGACTTTTGGCTCCTGGGACCGCTCGTTTGCTGCTGTTTGATCCTGTGGCCTGCTGTGGACTTTCCAAAATCCCCCAGTTGGATTGTCATTTGGGGGGGTGGTCTGTCGCTGGACTGCCTTACAAACCTTATGGTAACTTTTTCATCTCGGGGGGCCCCCCCATACTCAAAACTCAATCGGTTGAACATCCTTCTCACTAGTTTTGGACCTACGGTGGAAGATTGTCACAGAATCCTCCCACCCACCCACCCACCAACTTAGCAATCTGTAGGTTGAGAACACTGTTAGTTGCATCAACTGCTTTACTTATATTTGCCATATTCTGCACTATTCAGTTGGGCTTTAACCTATGGGATTCAGGGATACAGTGCTTCTTTAAAGTTTAAGACTTGCAGCTATTTGTCTTGCTTCTGTTTTCTTTTTGGTGGTTGGGTGGGTGTGAGGTAGGTTATTGAGGTCTTAATTTAGATTGTGTGGATGGAGGTTTGACTGGTTAGAATTGTTTGTTGTATTAGTAGTGTGGCTGGATTTGAGTAACTGTGTTAGTTGTTTTGGGACCTTTGGTGGGACACCATGTGCCTGGGGAGACTGGGGGGCCTGGGGCAGGATTGGATGGTGTATGCGGCATCCCAGCTACTCAGTGTGTGGCCTTTTACTGACCTTCCTGTGTCTATTACTACAGTATATCGCTGTCGTGAGGTCAGGATAAATAGGTGCTAAACAGATCGTTTGTGACAGGATGCCCCATGCACCAAAAGGGGGGGGCAGGATTGAGGTCATCAGGTGTAGAAGGCACCCTGGGTGTCGATGGGACCTTGGGAGAGGTGAGACATGTTTGGTCCCCATCCCCAGGGATTCTACCAGACTGAGTGAGAAAGTAGCCAGATGGGCTACACTCTCTGCCAATCCCGAGTACAGTGCTATGCAATGTCAGATTGATTAGGAACAAGACCACCATTATTGCAGACCAGATTTCTTCAGTTGATCTGGCTTGCGTTACTGAGACCTGGGTGGGTGATGATGCCAGCCCAGTTATAGAGGCCTCCTCCCCTCTGGGTATATGGTATTACACTGCCCCAGAGTGGAACGCAGGGGTGGGGGAGTTGCCATCTGTTTTAGATCTGAGCTTGGCTTCTCTGTGGACCCAGTGGGAAAACTGGGTTAATTTGAATGTGTGGTCATACGTGGAAGTCCTGGCACAGACTGTAGGATTCTCCTGACTTACTGCCCCCCCTGGGGTGGTAGGTGAATTCCTACAGGCAGTAGCCGATTTCTTCATCAGTGAGACATTGAAGTCCCCCCGATGTTTGATCCTGGGGGACTTCAATGTCTGGGCTGACAATGAATTATCTAGGCTAGGTTATAACTTCCTTCAGACCATGTCATCTCTGGGCCTGTTGCAGGAAGTTTCCTCTGTGACCCACCAAGGCGGACATATGTTGGACCTGGTTTTCTTACTGGTGCTTGAGGTTAACAACCTCAAGACTGATCGGGTCATTTGGTCCGATCTCTGCACAGTGGGGTTCTCATTTGGAGCCCCAACGAGAGCCCTCCCTCTGCAGAGATGGTCAGCTACTGCCCTTTGAGGGGTTTGACCACAGAGGGATTTCTGGCAGTAGCCGATCTAGCTAGTGTGGGTAGTGCATGTGCTGGGGGTCCAAATGAGGCTGCTGCCACCTACAATAGGGTGTTGGCAGCTACTCTTGACTCCCTCACACCAACCTGTGTATGACACAGATCCTCTCACTTTAGGTCCCCTTGGTTTGTTAGGGGCCTCAAGATGATGAAGATTATGGGTTGGAGGTTGAAGCGCTGTTGGTAGAGGTCTGGACTGGAGAGAGAGACTGGCCCTGCACTCACATTATACTGAGTCTCAGGGGACAATCACTTGTAAGAAGGCAGAGTTCCTGTCCGGAGAGATTGCTGCCAGGAAAAATCGACCAACTGTGCTTTTCGGACTGGGGACAGGCTCTTAAACCCAGCCTGTCTCCAGCTGAAAAAGACCTTTTCTCATGCTCTTTGTGAGGAGTTTGCTCGATTCTTTTGGGTGTCCACCATCCGGCATGGTGTTCCACCAGTGAGCCCTACTGTGGCCTATAGTGATTGTCTGGGTTGCCCGCTGATCACTCTGCCTAGTTGGGGGGAGTTTAAACCAGTGGAGGCATCGGAGGTCATCGGGGTTGTCTCCAAGTTAAAGCACACATATTGTGAACTGGACCCAGTGCCAACTCATTTATTGCTGAGATTTTTTTTTACAACTCTATTTATTCTCTCCAGGCACCGGAACTCTCTTGGGCTCCACAGTGCTCCACTGCATCTACCACCCACCATGATACCACCCCCTCAAGGGTGTTGTTTTCTCTTCAATGAACCCTCGCTAGTCAGGGTCCATGAGGAGATCGAAGGGGGCGGGGTCAGAGATCCGGTAATGGGTGTGTGGCAGTAGGCACTGCGAACTGTTGCCTATCCAGGCTGGAGGGTTTTTTCATGATTTGCACCCTTGACATGGGATGGGCAATGCCACCCAGCCCCCAACGTGGATGCTTCCACCCATGTCCAGAGGGAAGCTGCCTGACTACATCCCTTTCTTGCGAGCCCCTTTGCATCGCAGTGCCACCGGTCTCTACCGCATGCCGCTGCTATGCCAGACTACCGCTGGATCCTTCCCCGAGAGAGGAGAGCAGTCCTCCGGATTCTCGATCCTCTCTCTCCCCTGCTCACCCCCAGCGAACCGAGCTCATTCCCAAACATGGGTGGCCATCATGACACGAGGTGTGGAATCCAGTGCCTCAACCCTCAGTCTCACTGGGCCATCCTTTATTGATGAAATGTGTCTACACTGTTGGCCCAGTGTTCGCCTTGATTATCTGGTGCTGTCTGTCAGAGGGGATTGTTTTAGATGCCTTGAAGGAGGCACTGGTTTGTCCCCCCTGAAAAAATCTTCTTTGAACCCTGACGTCAAGGCGAATTACCGTCTCATCTCCAACCTCCCATTATTAGGGAAAGTTGTTGAGAAGGTTGTGGTGCAGCAACTTGAGGAACACCTTGTGGCTTTCGATCTCTATGAGCCTTTTCAGTCTGCATCTTGCGTGAGGCATAGTATGAAAACTTCACTAGTTCGGGCGCAAAATGACCTCCTCAGGGCTGGAGATCAGGGGGAAGGGACAATTCTTGTCCTCCTTGGTCTCTCTTCAGCCTTTGACATGGTAGACCACTGTGTGTTACTCAACCTCCTGAGCAAATTTTGCACTCACTGGCTCTGTCATCTGCTGGTTTGAGTCCTACCTCATGAATAAGAGGCAAAGGGTAGTGATGGAGAATTTATCCTCCTCCCCTAGCTTACTTTCATGTGGAGCACCTCAGGGTTTGGTCTTGTCACCAATGCTGTTTGCCATGTATATGTTGCCCCTGGGTGAGCTCATTAGGAAATACGGTTTGGGTTTTCAATGCTACACTGATGATACCCAGTGGTATTTTTCCTTTGCCCCTGGAAAATCCGGTGCAGACGAAGTACTTAACAACTGCCTCACAGAGATCAATGATTGGATGGCCTCCAGCTGGTTATGACTGAACCCCAATAAGACAGAGGTACTGGTGGTAGAGTTGAACAGAGGGCAGAATAGGTTGGCCTCTGGTGCCAAAACAGGTTTGTTCCAGGGATCTGTACCATTGAAGGCCTCCTCAAGGGTGCAAAACATTTGCGTGACCTTTGACAGCAGTTTGACGCTTGAATTTCAGGTGTCATACGTTGTCTCAACCAGCTCCTACCATCTTAGGAATATCTCTAGGGTCATGCCCCTAGTTCCATCCATGGAACTCCCCACCTTAGTACATGCTTTTGTGATGAGCAGACTTGATTACTGTAATGTGCTTTTCCTCTGGGTCTCGGGGCAACCTCTGTTGGCTGCAGGTGGTGCAGAATGCAGCTGCCAGGCTGTTGAATGGGCAGTCAAAATTCTGCCACATAATCCTGGTGCTGCATGCACTGTACTGGCTGCTGTTATAGTGGAGGATACTCTTCAAGGTGGGCTTTCTCACCTATAAGGCCCTGCACAGGTTGGTGCTCTGGCTATCTGTAAGACCTCCTTACACCTGCTGTCTCGGTCCGCTCCCTCCGGTCCTCCTCTAGAGGCCTCCTGGCAATCCCTAGGATGAGGTTGGACACTGCCAGTGACAGAGCATTTAGTGTTGCCTGCCCTGTCCTGTGGAATTCACTTCATCCATCTTTCAGGATGCCCCTTCAGTTGAGGTTTTTAAGACCCACCTCAAGGCCCTTCTGTTTAGTCAAGCCTTACTGGACCAGGTATACTAGCTATTTTGGGAGTTCCACCTTTTCTTCCCATTTCTATTTGTTTTAGAGAGCTCTGTGTTACCAGAGACTATATTTATTGTATTCTGTTTTTTATTATTATCACTATAATTCTATTTGATATAATATTTTTTATTGATAGAGTGTTTTTATTGTATGGTGCCCAGAGCATCTGGGATTGTGCGCCTAGAAAAAAAATACTTGCATTGCCTTGCCTCAGCATGAGTAGCTTCTGAAGAAAGTCAGGATCTTTCCACCAGGCATCTTAGTCTTCTTGTATCTGAAGCAGCACACTGTAAAGAGTGGGAGGTATCATTCTGTTCTTTAAATATAGTTTGACTGTCAGCATTTCAGAATAGAAGGTGCCATTCCCTGGCTGATTAACTTGAAGATGATTGACCTTATCAGGTGGCATGACTCTTTTCTGATAATGTCTCTGAGGGAGACACTTCTGTCTTATGAGAATATTTGAAAGCTTCTCAACCTCCTTTTACTAATCAGTCCTTTTTAAATGCTTATAGAGATCCTCACTGCTTGTAACACTGCCAAAATCCCCTTCCAAAGTGGTCGATTGGTAAGCTAAGCCACTGCCAAACATATCTGTAAAATACATTTTTGTTATACAGTATATTGCATTTGGATGTGCTTCAGTGTATGTTACATGCCACAAGAGATGCTCATGTTTTTTTTTAAACAAGGAGTACATAGGGTTACTAAAAGAAAATGGCCTAGCAAGTTAATCAGGAAGCTGAAAATTACAGCTTCATAGGGACATTGTATATTCCAGCATCTGGGAACCAGGCTACTGACAGGAACTTGAAAATTACATGTCAAAGGCTTGGGATAGCTACTAAAGAAGAAAAGGGTTATAAACTCAGGAGGTGTTAAAAGCTAGCCCTGTCATTAAAAAAAAAAAAAACTTTACACTTCAAAGGAACAGTGCTAGATTCCAGGAAACTGTCACGGTGTAATTACACTGGGTAGCTGGCAGGATATTGGAATTGTAAGAGTCTGACTAATAAAGGTATGAGTCCCTTAATAAACATTTTTTGGGACAACACAAGAGTGACATCTACTGGTCAAAAAGTTAGGACAGCCCAAGACTTACAGACTGCCTTGGACTATAGGTATTTAAGACCCTCAAAGAGCATTTTGAGGACACTTTGATTTTGGACATTCTGCTGACCATACAAGAACAACTGCCAGCAGACACACATGAAGCATGACTTCTGCAGAAGGACTGAATCTTTTGCAAATCATTTATTCTTCTGAATCTTCAGTTTACTATAAACTTCAGGTAGAACTTTAGATAACTGTTATAGTGCATTTTATGTATACTCTCCACTTTTATTTATGTTATTCTGTGACCAAAAGTTTCCATACCTTTCTAGTTGTAATGTGTGATAAGTATTTAATTATTTAGAAAAGGCATTTGTTTTGTTTAAGAAACCTGCCTGAGTGAGATTTCTGTACTGTGTGTGTGATTCTGGGATGTTTCAGTAATAATCTGTGACTAAACTGTTATTGCTAATGAGTGCCATCATAAGCTACCAAATCGAATAAGGGTCTAAAAATGGAAAGTCTGGGTAAAGATAGGGGGAATACCAAAGTCTCAGGGAAGGGTCTGTGGGTATTTGAACTAGGTTATTGCATGCACTGTGGAAGAAGACAGAGTCAGAGTTACAATGCTACCTCAAAGAGGTGGTAATACCTGAATCCTGCCCCTTTGTATAACAACCAAGAAGGGTTCATATTTGGCTACAAGGCTTGAGACTAGTATTGTACCCTGATCTGGAGTAAAGAGGGGACACTGGGACTTCATGGCAAGTGTTCAGTTGTGAACTCAGTGAGCACTATAGAAGGACATGAAGAGGGTATCCCCTGCTTCCCTCTCCCTGTCACGGACTGCACTTAGGGATGGACACTGTGAGCTCAGTGGATCTGAGCCTCAGGATTGGGTTTGTGGCAGATCTGGTGTGCAGTGATGGGATCTGAGAGATCTGGTAGCAGTGATATTCAAGAGACATTGGTAACACAGGGATAACAGTTGGATTTGAGGCTGGTGTATCAGATTGATAAACTGAAAACAATCCACACACAAACAAGGCAAAGCTTTGAAAAATAAAATTTGTAATAATTTGGTTACAGTATAAAGTTCCCTTCCTGTTTTTTTTTTTTTTTGGTGTAAGCTAGTGTAGTAATATTTAGGGAAGAAGATGGCTTCCAACTACAACGAATGCACTGAAGACCACTTAAGGCAGTTGTGTCAGGAAAGAGGGGTCCAGTACAAGGGGTGAACCAAAAAGCACCTCATGGAGGCTCACGTGGCAACCGATGAGCAAGCAGTTTCCCAGAACTTCTAGTCCCAGCCAGTGACTGAAAAGGACCAGAGCCTGGGTGTAGGGCTGTCAGGGTCCATCACTGAATCTTGTTCCTGGAAGGAGGACAGCAAGACCAGAAGGAACCCAGAGCCACATCATCAGAGGAAGGTCACCACAGAGCTGGGGCTAGAAAGGATCAGGCTGCTGCTGGAGTTGAGGAAACTAGAGCTGGAATTCAAGCAGAGAAAGTTTGAAGCACAGCCACAGAGGGAGTTCAAGCAGAACAGGCTTGAACTGGAGATGCAGGAAAAAGAAAACCAGCATTGAAGAGAGGTAGAGGAAAATGAAAAACAGCTTCAGAGAGAGGAAAAAGAGAGCCAGAAGGAATTTGAACTGGAGAAATTAAAACTCCAACGACAAGCAACAGAGGAGGTAAGTGGCAGAGATAGATCTGAAACTCCAGGACTGGAGTATAAATTAAGTTCCAAATTAATAGAGGAATTTAAAGACAGGGAGGATATGGATGCATTTTTGAATTAATTTGAAAAGATCTGTATCCAGGCCAAGGTAACCAGGGAGTCCTGGAGCTTCCAGCTATCCCCAATGCTTACTGGGAAAGGGCATGAGGTGCTAGGCCAACTGGATATAGACGATAGCCAAGTCTATGAGAAACTTAAAGCTGCTTTACTTAAAAAGTATGAACTAACTCCTGAGGCCTACAGGGTTAAATTCTGTAAACTCTGAAAAAGCCCTGACACGAGCTTTGAGGAACTCGCTACAAAGCAATGTCAGTTTTTAAATCATTGGTGGGAAAGGGTGAAAGCAAACTCTGTGGGGAAAATTGAGAAGGTTGTAGTTTTAGAGCAGCTCTTTCAGGCTTGCCCAGTACAGTTGAAATTCTGGCAAGACGACTGAGATCCAAGAACAGCATAGCAGGCTGCTGAGCTTTTGGATTGCTATGCCAGGAGCAGACTTGCTCTGAAAGAAAGTGGAGCAGGTGTGGCAGGGCTGAAAGGGAAAAGCACACCTTCAGGGCAGCTAAAACCCTCACAGCCTCTGCAGAAAGGGGGAAGTGCCAGGTTACAAAAAAGGGATTTCTCAAATAAAAGAACTGATGACAGTTGGTTTTGTAAACAGCCATGGCATCTTGCTAGACAGTGTCCTAAAAAGGCATGGAGTGGACAAGGTAGTGCTCGAAAATAACTGGGTGCACTGTGTATCCCTGAAAGCATGCCAGTAAGCATGAGGGAGCACATATACCAGGTTACTGTAAGTGTGGTGCAGAATCAAGGGTTAAGGGACACAGAGGCATCTCTTACCTTAGTAAAAGGGGATTTGTTGAGCCTGAGCAGCTTACACCTAATCAGTTTATAATGGTGCAGGGATTCACTGGGGAGGAGAAATCTCTGCCACATGCTAGTGTTCTCTTGGACTGAGGTAAGACTGGACAGATGGTACAAAAAGTGGCAGTGGCAGACAGCCTTATCCTGGATGTACTATGTTTTCTACCATTTTGTACTGTTTTATATCACTACCCTTGTTAACTGATTTTTGTATATACTGTACTCTGTTATATACTGTACCTTGTGATCCGCTGTACTCTGTTCTCTACCATTTTGTACTGTTCTATTTTGGAGAGGGAACATTGTTTAACCAGGAGTAGCACACTAACAGGGAAGGCAGACAGTAAAACCAAAACTGCCCTAATTCACTTGCCCATGGTGGAGGAGCCATTCCAGGGTAATGTTGCTACCCTTGTTAAATGATTTTTGTTTATAATGTACCTTGTTATTTTATTTTTTCCCTCATGTTGTACCTCTACACTGGATGTTTGTGAAAAGGGGCACGTTTGCTCACATACTTTCCAGCAAACAAATAAATTGAATTGAATTGAATAGGGAAAAATAGGGTGCGGTGTGTGTGGTTACCCACAGTCAGATGGCAAAGGTCACTTGTAGTTCCCTGAGCCCCACAGAAGCCCCTGTGGAAACCAAATGGAAGGCTGTTTCCCCTGCCTGTGTCTGCTGAAATGGAGAGTAGTGAAACAGAGGTAGAACTTCCCCAGGTAGCCATTCACAAGACAGCTACAGAAGATTACTCTGAGGAAGGAGCAGTAACAAATGGTCAGAAGGTAAGGGATGGCAGTGACCCTGAATGCCCTGATGCTAAAGTTATGGATCCCAGTTTAGAAACTGTAGAAGACATGTCCCATGCCTTGGGAAAATGTGAAGATTTTGCTACTGCTCAGAGAACTGACCCTAGTTTGGAGAGGCTGAGGGCTTGTGCAGAATGTGATGGGACACAGGGAGGTGATATAAGACATATAGTGTTTTGGGACAATGGACAAAGGATGTAAGGACAGAGGTAGGAGTGATGGGCAAGCAGCTTGTCATTCCCCAAGGGTGCTGTGAGAGGTTGCTCAAGATCTCTCATGATATCCCCATATCCAGAATTCTCGGCAATGTGCACAGCATGCAGCAATTTGCCCAAAATGTCTACTTGACCAACTTCACCCAGCAGGTGAAGGAATATTGCAGGTCTTGTCACTGGTGCCAACAAATAGGGAAGGCAGGCAGTAAAACCAAAACTGCCCTAATTCCCTTGCCCATGGTGGAGGAGCCATTCCAGAGGGTAGAAATGGATATTGTAGGACCTTTGAGTACCGCAAGCTCATCCAGGCAGAAGTTTATCCTGACAGTGGTCAATTACACCACCTGATACCCAGAGCCCTCCTCTCACTTAGGGCAGACAAAGTGGCAGATGCCTTGCTAGGGATTTCCACCCATGTCAGGTTTCCACAAGAGGTTATCACTGATCAAGATGGTACCTTCATGTCAGACCTAATGAAGTGTATGTGGAAGAAGTGTGCAGTGGTGAAGAGATGCACAACACCTTAGCACCCACAAGCTAATGGGCTTGTGGAAAGGTTTAATGGTACTGTAAAATCTATGTTCCAAGCACTTGCTGAACAGCATGGGAGGGACTGGGAGTAATACCTTCCCCACCTGTTGTTCACATACAGGGAGGTGCCCTAAGAGTCGACAGGGTCCTCCCCCTTTGAACTCCTATATGGGCGTAGGTTGCGTGGGCCCCTAGACTTGATACGGGAAGATGAGAAGGCAAATACACCACCCAGGGAACTCCCATAGTGAAGTATGTTCTTAAGTTTTGGGAGAAACTGAAGGAGCTTATGGGAGTGGCCCAAAACAACCTGTCAGCTGCCCAGCAGAAACAAAAAGTCTGGTACAATCGTGGAACCAGAGCTCAAACGTGTGGTGCAGGTCAGGAAGTCATGGTCCTAATCCCAGTCTGGAAGGACAAGCTGCAGGTCGAGTGGGCGGGACCATACAAAGTAGTCCAACAGGTAAATGATGTGAACTATATTGTAGAACTGCCTGACAGGAAACATAACTATAGGATGTACCATGTCAACATGATGAAGCCATATTCAAATAGGGCTGACATGGTATTTGCAGTGTGTAGTCCCAGGGAAGGAATGGATGAAGAAGACCCCCCTACTGGACTTGCTGGGGGAAAGTTAGCAGGAGTCTTTTGTGGAGACAATCAAACTGCCACCCCAGTTGACCCAAGAACAGTCCCAGGAAGTGAGGGAGGTTTTAGAGGACTTTGACCCTTTGTTTATGGCTAAGCCTTGATGCACCCCCTTAGCGACACACGATGTAGACACAGGGATGAAAGTGCTCATACAGAGGACAACCTATCATGTGTCTGAGGCTGTCCTAAAGGACATTAGGAGGAAGGTGGAGGAAATGCTGGATTTAGGGGTAATCCAGAAATCCCACGGTCCCTGGGCCTCACCTGAAGTCCTTGTTCTCAAGCCTGATGGCTTTACTTGCTTTTGTGTGGACTCAACACAGTCACAAAGTCTGATGTCTACCCAATGCCACAGATGAACTACTAGACAAGTTGGAAGGGGTGGTATACCTTATCACAACTGACTTGATGAGCTAACTGCCAGAGCCAGGGAGAGGTCAGCCTTCATCACTCCAATAAGATTATTTGAGTTTCAGGTGATGCTTTTTGGAATGAAGAATGCCTCTGCCACATTCCAATGGTTGGTCAACCAGGTGTTACATGGTACTGAAGAGTGCACAGTGGCTTATCTGGATGATATTGCCATCTTCAGTACCAGCTGGAAGGAACACCTGTCCCACCTGAAGGAAGCACTGGGCAGGATACAGAGGACAGGGCTCACTGTCAAGGTTGAAAAGTGCCAGGTGGCTTCAGCGGAGGTGGCATACCCAGGCCATGTAAGGGGGCAGGGAGGCTTCACCCTAATAAAGCAAAGATTGAGGCAATAGAGGCATGGCCTATGCCTGGAACCCGAATGTAGGTTAGGAGCTTCCTAGGGACTCCAGGGTACTATTGAAAGTTTGTTCCAAATTACAGTACACTGGCATTGGCAGCTCCCCTCTCTGGCCTGCTAAAGAAAAGAAAGCCCAAAAAGGTAGACTGGGAGCCAGCCTGTGAATGAGCCTTCATACGGCTAAAGGAGGCACTGTGCAGTGCTCCTGTGGTAGCCAGTCCAGATTACAATAGGCAGTCTGTTGTACAGACAGGTGCCTCACATGTGGGGAATGCAGCAATCCTCAGTCAGACCTCTAATCAGGGAAAAGATCACCCAATAGTGTACCTTAGCAAAAAGTTACTTCCTCAGAAGCAGGCCTTATTCCACAGTGGAAAAAGAATGCCTTGCACTGGTATGGGCCCTGAAGAAATTAGAGCAGTACCTCTACCGGAGATGCTTCAAGGTACAGACCAGTCATAACCTCCTGATGTGGCTTAATCTGATGGGTAAAATAAATGGTCATCACTTAAGGTGGAGTATAGCCCTACAGGTCTACGACATGATAATTACCCACAGGGCTGGATCGGCCAATGTCAATGCAGATGGTCTATCTCACCAGTTAGAACAGTAACAGAATTTGTGAAAACTTTACCATGTGGTGGGGGCGTGTTCCCACAAATTCAGTCTAGGAAGGAGAAGTGTGCAAGCTAAGCCACTGCCAATCATATCTGCAAAATATATTTCTGTTATAGATTGTGTTTGGATGTGCTTCTACAGTAGTAGTGTCAAATTTGTCAAGCAATTTTGTGAGATTCCCTATTTCTCCTTCACAAAATTTAGGGAAATAAAAATCCTCTAAAATTCTTTCTGTTACACCTACAGAAAGAGACCAGTTCCTATTACAGTACTTAAGTGTCATCTGGTAGATTTTCAACTACACTATCAAATGAGACAACCTTCTCTGGGTAGCAGTGAACACCCTAACAAACAAAACAAAATCCCAAACTAAAGGTTTCACAATTCTTAATAGGGATTTCGGTGCTACTACTGTATGAATGTTACAGGCCACAAAAGATGCTCATGATTTTTTTAAACAAGGAGTACATAGGATTACTGAAAGATCCCATAAAACTGAGAATTATACCTCAAAGGCAGGGCATCTTAAAATGACAAGATTGGAATGACCTAGTAAGTTAATCAAGAAGCTGAAAATTACAGCTTCATAGGGATGCTGTGAATTCCAGCGTCTGTGAATCAGGCTACTGACAGAAACGTGAAAATTACATGTCAAAAGGTTGGGGTAGCTACTAAAAAGGAAAAGGTTTATAAACTCAGGAGATGTTAAAAGCTAGACCTGCCATAAAAATAAACTTTACACTTCAAAAGGATAGTGCTAGATTCCAGGAAACTGTCATGATATAATTACATTGGTTAGTTGGCAGGATATTGGAATTGTAACGGTATGACAAATAAAGGTATGAGTCCCTTAGTAAGAATTATTTGGGAAAGTGCAAGAGTGACATCTACTGGCCAAAAAGTAAGGACAGATCAAGACTTATATCCTGTCTTTAACCATAGGTATTTTTGACAATCCACAGAACATTTTGAGGACACTTTGCTTTGGACACTCTCCTGATCACAAGAGAACAACTGCCAGCAGACACACAAGAACCAAGACTGCTACAGAAGGACTGAATTTTGCAAATTATTTATTCTTATGAACCTTCAATTCACTGCGAACATCAGGTAGAACTTTAGATAACTGTTATAGTGCTTTTTTATGTATATTCTCCACTTTTATTTGTGTTAATCTGTGACCAAAATTTTCCAAATCTTTCTAGTTGTAATGCATGATAATTTATGTAATTATTTAATAAAGACATTTGTTTTGTGTAAGAAACCTGCTTGTACAAGATTTCTATACTGTGTGTGTTACTGTGGGAAGCTTCAGTAATAATCTGTGACTAAACTGTTATTGCTAATGGGTGCCATCATAAGCTACCCAATCGAACGAGGGTCTGAAAAGTAAAAGTCTGCTTAAAGATAGTGGGAATGCCAAAGTCTTAAGGCAGGGTCTGTGGATATTTGAACCAGGTTATTCCATACCTTGTGGAAGAAGGCAGAATCAGGGTTACAATGCTACCCTGAAGAGGTTGTAATGCCTGGATCTTCACCCTTTGTGTAACAACCAAGAAGGGTTCATATTTGGCCACAAGACTCGAGACTAGTTATGTACCCTGATGCAGAGTAAAGAGGGGACCCTGGGACTTCATGGTGAGTTTTCAGTTGTGAATTCAGAGAACACTATAAAAGAACATGAAGAGGATATTCCTTGTGTCCCCCTCCCTGTGATGGTTTGCACTTAGAGGTGGGCACTGTGAGCTCAGAGGACCTGAGCCTTAGGAGTGGGTTCATGACAGTCAGATATCCAGTGGATGCCACATTTTGGCAAGTAACTTTCTGTACCCAGATGGTATCCAAGGCAGAACCTCATAGGCCCTCCCCAAGACAGTTGTATTTTTTGGTGTTGGAACATAGTGCCTCCTGTACTATCTGCATTTCAGTGTAACTCAAAATATTGAAACTGTCCTCCTTGGCATGGGTAGGGCAGATTCTGCGGACAATCTGTAGTATATTTTAAGGGCAGGCTTCTGACTATGATCTCCCAGCTTTCTTTTGCAAATTTCCTGCAGCAGTGATAATGGCACCAGGGTAAGACCCAATATCTCTCAGCTCATTACAGATGTTCACAGTTGGGCCAATAAATTAACAGTTTGATAGAAATTAGGAAACTTGGCAATTGGGTGACTCAGGCTACCCTCCCCTGTCAAAGAGGTGCCAGATGTCCTCTATCCTCTTACCAGAGATCAAAGTTGGCAGCACAGTAATGTTCACTTCTTAACCATTTTCACATAAAACATGCATGCACTGAAAATTACATTTGTTGCATTTTTCAATCCCACATAATCCCGTTCTTCCAAAATCTAATCCAGTTTGTGATGGCTGGTCCACTGCAGGATCCAAGTCATTAGCTAATGTGTTTAACATCCATTAATTCTCACCTGCACTGATCCTCCAGCTCATGTTGTTCCATACCATTTGCAAAAATGGGCGTTGAGGTATACATCTGAAATTTTGACAGATTGCGGGTATTTGGACTAGGCTATCTAGGGAAGCAGATAAATAAATCTCATAGGTACCCACAAATGCTGCTACTCTTACCTGTCTGTCACATGACTCAGTCCACATGTAATTGCATTAGAATGAGCCAATAATGAATATAAATTCAGTGAATATGCCCAAATTTGGAAATTCTATCTTTTATTTGATCTAGTCAAACCCTTTTGCCACTTTGGGATCACATCAGCCTTTGAATAGTTAATGAAAAAAATACCTTAGGTGGCCTGGGCTAGTGCCATGACCACTCCGTCACTCGCACTGGTTAATTCCCACCCCCCTCCCCAGGCATTGTTTTTATTATTTAGAAGGGTAGAAGGCGACCACCAGTCAAATAAAACTAAGCTCTGGTTGTATTTTTCCAGTGTGCAGACATCCCTTGTAAGTCTGTGCTCAGGAAACCACAGAACAAGAAAACCAGACTAGGTTGTCAGAAGCATGAATAACTAAAAAATGGTAGAAGCATTCCACATACTTAGGCAAAGCATGTGGAGTGCTTTTATCATTTTTTTATAAATTTTTTATGCATCAGACAACCTAACCTAGTTTCCTTGTCAACCTAGTTTTCTCGTCCTATGGCTATCTGAGCACCGACTTACAAATGATGTGAGCAATTTGTTTTATTATGAAAAAAAAAACATTAACAGCTCCTGTCACTGGATCAGATGCTGACATAGTTGTTTTAATATTCTGACTGGAAGAAGAAGGGAGTATGGAAAAGTTTAGGATTGGCTCAGGCTAAAGATGGGTGGTTGACGGGTGCCATTTATCCCTAAATGTAGCCCTGGGTACAATGGTATTACTTGGCTTATTAAAGTAATCAGTCTTGAGGTGGGCACCAAAAGGCACAGCTGGCATATCAAAGTCAGTTATTAGAAAATGTCTGAGGTACAAAAGACCCAGTCCATATGGAACCTTATATGTTACTAAAAGTAGCTTTAGCTGGATTTGCACTTTACCGGAAGCCAGTGTAAGCTATACACATCAGGAGTCACATGATTGGATCTACTTATTGATGTAAGTGGCTGAGCCACTGCATTTTGCACCAGCTGAAGGTAGCACATCTGGTTCACAGGGAGGTCCTGGTAGAGTGTATTTCAATAGTCTTGTTTAGAGATGACAACATTATTTATTTATTCAAGTCTTTGTTTACGGGGTAAAGGCACTGATCCAAGAACCGATTTCAGGTATGACCCGGGCCACAAACAATGGCACAGAACAAATGATTTGAGATATTATACCAGCCAAATAGTAGTAGCAGGTTACAGGCAATGCAGATAAATCACAAGAAAACAGTACACGACAGAGTAAGCAATGGTGCAGAGAAATAATGCATGATGTACAGTTACAAGTTTCAAAACAGAGTAACCAAACCATTTGGTGCCAGCCGTAAATACTAAATTGAGACATGGCAAACAAAACCTAGAATGGTAAACAGTTCGCAAGCAGAACAATACCTAGGTGGAGGTGAAATGAGGAGAAGCAGAGGAGATGAATGCAGGTAGGGAGCGAGTTCAGATTCATCCACCGAGTGCACTAGGCACTGAGATGAGTGACAGGGTGAGATTCCTAGGAGGGTCTAGAGTAGGGGAGGGAGGAAAAGTAGTGAAATTAAGTGCCAATGGAGTCATAGGCGCACACCAGGTTGCTAAGTAACTAGATAATAGGGAGAGTGGGAGGGAAAGAGAGTAGGAAGACAAGGAAAGACATCAAGGGGAAAGAGCTGGGGAGAAGGGTAGGTGGAGGCAAAGGGAACGTAAAGTAGCAGGGGTAGGGATGGAGAGGGGTGACAGAGCAGCATTTATAAAAATGTACTTTCAGATTGCTTTGGTTGAAACCAGGGCAAAGCCTAGCAATGCTTTCCAGATATTAACAGATGCTCCAGATGGTTTCTGACACCTGATGATCCAACTCCAACTGATGGCCCAAAATAACCACAAAGTTGGACATAATGGCTGCAATTCACAAACCGGGTCCAGGTATGTGTGAGAGGCATGTACTCTGCCTGCATAGCTCCATACATGTGTACAGGCACTTATAGGCCAGCATGCACAAATGCTGACCGACTGTCTGAGGCCTAGCCCCTACCCCCGGTGTGCAGAATTGCATGGAGGGGTGGATGGGTGCAGAGTCTAGGACACAGGCATGCATCCAATCAAAAGCAGACCCCAAGCCACCTTCTAGCTGTGCTCCCTCCACTCAACTTTCCTCCTTCTTCTCCTCAGCTTCCACCCCCTACTCAGTTCACAGCTCCAACTCCCATTGCTTCACTCTCCCCACCTCTAAAATCCTGTGCTGGTCAAGCTGCTTTCTCCTTCCACTTCTCCAAACTTTGGAGCACCCTCCCTGCTGCTGTTTGCGGTGTTCTTGCTTCCCCATCACTAAAATCTCTCCTCTGTGATTTTACTACTCTCTCCTGCAGTTGTCGCTGATCCCTGGCTAATCCCACTGCTCCTTCCTCCATACTACCCTCTCCCACTACTGCCCTGGTTTATTGGTCCAGTTCTCCCTCTGACTAGTCCTCTCATTATACCTGCAGTCTCCCTTCCCTTCCCTTCCTCATTTTGCTGCCAGTTGCACTTTGCTGAACCACTTTTATTGATATGCTATGTTTTACACTATTTACTTTGTATTTTCTGTCAATTTTTTACTGCATAATTTTTACTTTGTAACATTACTACACTCTCCATATCTCCTTCCCCAAGACAAATCTGGAAATGAGCTGCTAGCTCAGTGTGTTTTTAAATAAATACATACATACATATATAAAAGTCTAGTCTGTGCATGTTAAGCATTGCTCCTCTGATGGTCATCCAAGTTCTGATCTTAACTAAACCTTTCTCTAGTATTGCTACTGGATTGGCTGGCTACACCACAATTTTTCCCAGTCATTTTGCTCCATGACAAAAAAAAATGACAATTCTGCCCTGACAATTAGCCCCAACATCAATCAGCTCCCACATCAATTTGTCCCTAAAAAATTAGCCCCCAACATAAATATTATAAAATAAATTCCAAGTGGATGCAATTCACTCACCAGATGAGGAAATGTGCTTGAGGGTTTCTGACGTGTAAGTCATACTGTAATTGTTGTTGGAGCATAGTATGATATGTAGTGGGAGCAAATTGTCCAGGGATGAAATGACGTGGGAGTTGATTGATGCCAGGGCTAATAATCTGGGGCGAGTTATAGCAGAGCAAAATGACTGGGACAAATTGACTTGTTCCCAGGTTGGCCTGTCTGGGTACAAATGAGAAATATGGCCGGGTATCATCAAAATTGCAATGAAACCACAAACCGCACTCTTAAATCAATGCTTCAATGCTCCTAACAGAAGCTGAAACACTGTGAACGCCAACAGGGACAGAAAAAAGCCCTACATTATGCAAGTGTTGATGAACTGGGTGTAGCTCTACAGTTCCTTTGAACCACTGACTGCTAGTGCTCCACCAGGGAAAAGAAGAACCTGCCTAGTTGCCTGCCAGACATTCCACAAACATCCTTAAATGCTCCATCAATTGCCAGTGTTCAAGAGCGCTAAATGTTGAGGATAGATATAAGAGGACTACAATAGATCAGTTAGGGGAAAGGCTAGTACAGAGTTCTGATAACTGAATTTAAGAACAAGGCAAATATGATGGCAGAATATCAACACAAATACTGAACTACAATAAAAATGCATTTTCCAGACAATGTCGCTGAGCTAAGCTGGTGCACCAATACTACTGTAAGTATAAACCCTATGATTCAGGGAACTAGATTAAAGCAGTTAGTTTGTGGTTCCACAAAGAATCAGTTGAAGCATGGTGAGGGCCCAGTGCAGGATAATTATATTATAGTCACCATCATGAAGAATGCTATCAAATCAAATTAGGCAGTTTAAATTGTAAATGGAGATACGCAAAGTTAAGGAACTTTGCTTCGCATAAAACTTTGCAAAGTGCTGCTACTTTGTATAGTGCAAAGAAGCACTTTCAAACATACAAACATATGAAACTCGCCAGCAGAAGCAGGTCTTACGGTCTATCAAGTCTGGTCGTATGTGCAGCTAGCACCCCTATATTGCAGCTGCCCCACCCCCCACCCCCAGCCCTCCTGGAACTGCTCAGTGTCCTTTACCCAGCCCCCCTTTCGTGCCCTGTCTCATGCCCTTTTGAAAGTCCTCACTGTCCTGAATGCCACCAACCCCTCTGGTAGAGTATTCCACTTAAACACAACCCTCTCTGTGAAACAATGCCTTCTCATCTCCCTCTTGAGCCTGCCTCCCTCCCTCCAATCTCAGTCCATGACCCCTCGCGTCCCTTCCCTTCCCTTCGTTTGCTTAAACAGCCCTGCTGCACCAGATTTGTTGACCCCCCTCACGTATTTATGTCTCAATTATGTCCCCCCATCCCTTCTTTCCTCCAGGGTGAACAAACTCAAGTGACTCAGCCTTTCCTTGTAGGTTATGCCCTCTATCCTATGTATCATTTTCATTGCCCTGCATTGCACCACCTCGAGAAGCTTGATATCCTTCCTCAGGTAAGGCCACCAATATTGCAGTACTCCAAATATGGCCTGACAAAGGACCTGTAGAGGGTCAGGATCACCTCTTTGTGGCTGGATGAGAAACCCCGCACAATGCCCCCACCATACTATTGGCCTTGGCTGCCGCCCTCCTGCATTGAGCAGAGTTATTCATGTTCCCCGTTACTATGACTCTGAGGTCCTTCTCCTCCTCCTCCTCTGTGATGCCTAACTACACCCCACCCAGCCACTATTCCTTCCTCTGGTTCTTCACCCTGAAATGCGTCACCTTGCACTTCTTTGCATTAAATCTGAGTTGCCACCTCACTGATCACTCCTTGAGCATGGTAAGATCACCCTGTAGCCTCTGCCGTCCCTATGTGTCATCCACTATTGCTCACATCTTGGTGTCGACCGCAAAAAGACTGATCCTGCTCTCTATCCCATGCGTTATATCTGATATGAACAGTCTGAACAACACCGGCCCCAGCACAGAGCTCTGCGGCACACCACTGGTCACTGGCTTGGGAGATGAGAGTTCTCCCCCCACCACAACCCACTGCAGTCTATCCTCAAGACTATTCCTGATCCAGCCAGACATCTTTGCCCCCACCCCCACATGCTCCATCTTTGTCAGCAGTCATCTATGAGGGACAGAGTCAAAGGCCTTGCTGAAATCCAAACATAGGACATGTACTGCATGGCCCTTGTCCAGTTTCCTTGTTACTTACTGTTGTCCAGCACATGGTGAAGTGCTCTCTATGCTTAATGAAGAACTTAGCAAAAGTGTCATTTCATGAGGCACTTCATCAGGTGAAAAAGCACTTCTGTAGTGAAGTGCCACTTCATGTTGTCTGTCAAATTAAAAAATTAATTTCCCTTCACCTACTATTAAAGTACCCTATCCCATTCATTTCAAACTGAACTCCCTTTCCACCTCCCCTTTAGTACCCAATTCCACCTCAGCCCCTCCAGCACCAGAGAAATGATTACTTTTATAATCAACCCTGTCCAGCTATCTGACTAGATATGACCAATGTTGCAGAGCCTGAGCTTTAATAGTTTATATAGTACATGGTTCAGGAGATATGAGCACCTGAGGTCAAAACAGACCAGCAACACTGTTCTTTTTCTCCCACATTCTGCAAATATCTGGTGACAAACAGGCAAACTGTGATCTGGATTTCAAAATCACAATTTGTGTGTATATAGTGGTCACCACACATGATGGCTTTCACGTACACAAGCTCTGTAACTACCTCAGAACCACAATACATCTTCTGCCCCATGTGGAGTTTTCATTCCTCGCCATATTGGAATGGACTAAGCAAACCCACTCTTTTTCTGTGAGGATAGCTTTTGGCTGACAAGTGGCTTAGAAGGCACAAAAGACACAAATGGCTCTCAGAAATAATTCAGTATGGCCTTCACTCTGGAACTCATAAGTACTCTCAGGCAGTTGCCTGACAATCTTGCAAAATCTCTGATTTGGTAATTTCCCTGCATTTAAGCATTCTCTCTGATGGGCATCTAGTACTGGTCCAGACTGGAACCAAACCTGCCTCACCACCAGCTGCAGGGTCTGTCACTTCTCTCAGAGTCACAGAGGCCTTACTTCTTCACCTTCCATTGCAAATCTGATTCACTCTGGGGCTGTCCAGGTACTCCCAAACACAAACTCAGCTCCTAATTGGTTGATTCATTAAAGGGATGGCGCTGTCTCACAATGCTGCTTCCCAGACAGGCTGGATCCTTCACATCAATCCTATTACCAATATGTCCCAGGATCCTTCAGTTAACTTCAGTACAAGCATGTTTGGCACCTTTCAACTGTTAGTCTGGCAATCGACCCTCCCACCCTATGCTGATCATTGTGGATAAAACATGTTATTTTTCTCCCACATTCTGAAAATATCTGGTGACAAAAAGGCAAACCGTGATCTGGATTTCAAAATCACAGTTTGCGTGTATATAGTGGTCACCACACATGATGGCTTTCACATACACCAGCTCTGTAACTACCAGACCACCAGACCCCAGCCAGCAAACCAGCCCACACACAGAGCTCCCTCCTAGAGCAGGACCCACACAGGTGCCTAAGAGGTAATTAACTAGCTCCAGCAGCAGCACCCTTGCAAGGGGGGTTAGCCCATCAACACACTGCTCACGTCTACTGCCCCACCCACCCTGGCTCAGCACAACCTATATAGGCGCTGTCTTGTGACAGCACTTCCTGTCTGTCGTTTTACTAAGTCCTCACTTTTCCATTGGCAGGTTATACCTGCTAGCCACTATAGATACCCTCTGACTATTCATCTCTGTCTCTCCACCTGAATTTCCTCCTCTTCCTACTTTCTGGAACCCCTCTATCTACAGATACTACTTCTCTCCCTTACTCTCATTTCTGCTTCTGCCCACACCTCACCCTCACACCCAGCCTACTAGCTAGCCCTACTTACTGACGCCCTGCCCTACCACCAGACCCACACCCAGCCTGCCACTAACCCTCAGTGACCACTAGGAGTCACTATTTCCACCCTGAATTTTGGCCCAAACCCAGCCTGCTCTGAGTCCCCAGAACCTGGATCCCCACTCTCACCCAGGTCCTAGTTTCAACCGCCCTACCATGGTCTCGAACCTTATACCCTGTCTACCAGAGTCTGTGACACTACCTCTACTCCAAAGTGGTATCCATGCTTTCTGAGGGGCAGCCAAGATACTTAAACCTTTCTGCCCTGCTGCTACTTAGGCACTATGTTTGTACACCTCCTCCTCAAATGTCTCCCCCTCATTTACATGCTTGTACCCACATCCCACCAGCCAGACATCTCCCCTGGCCCACTTGTAACAGCACCCCCAACTCTCCCTGACTAGTCCAATCCCACCCTACACTGACCATGTACCTTGACCCATGGCACCCACCCCCTGAATGCTCCCCCACTGCCTACCCTGGCTCCTCATGGTTGCAACTCGTCCTTGCCCTCCCGACCCTTCGAACCCTGCCCATTCCTTGTTCTCCTGTGGCCTCCTCCCCATCCCAGCATAACCCCCGGAAGTTGACATACTGCCACCCCCTGCTCAGAGCCTTGGTCTTCCTACTACTCCTATCTGATAATATACATCCAAACCCAGGCCCTGCCCCCTCCAGCCCACCTGCTGGGTCCACTGGTTTCCGAATAGCCTCCATGAACATATGCAGCCTACTGAAAAAATGTGATGCCTTCCAGTGCTGGGCCATGTTACATCAACCAGACATCATAGCCCTGGTTGAAACCTGGCTGTCCAAATCCAACCCGACTCCTTTGTCTCCCTCCCAGGCTATACCATATACCGGGAGGACCGAGTAGGAAAAACGAGGGGGTGCTGTACAATTTATACCAGAGACACAATCATCGGACAAGCACTCCCTGCCCCCGTTCTTGTAAATGAGGCCCAGGCCTTTACCTTCAAACTTACTCCTGACCACTCCAGGGGCCCTCTCTATCTCACCACTGCCTACATTTCCCCAAAGAACCAGAACTCGGCACTGATATCTATAACAGAATATCTTGCCACCCTCCACCACAAGGCGGAACAAATCCTAGTGGGTGACCTTAACGTGAACTGGCTCAGCACCTCTCCTTCCACTATCCAAGATTCTTTCGTTACCCTATACCTGACACAACTCATCTCCCAGCCCACTACAGTAAACCCAAAGAGAGGAACCAGTACCCTTTTGGACGTAATTATCACTAACCGCCTCAAAAAAATCCATAACATACAGGTCCTCCCAGACTCCCTAAGTGGCCACTCCCCTATCCTATTCCTTTGGGCGGCCCCCACTCCCAAACCCACAACCCAGACCACACTCCACAGGCACCTCCGCCCTGGTGGGCTGATAAAACTCAAACAGTTTCTTGCCCAGATTAATTGGTCCCCCATTCATCATGCACCCGACATAGACACTGCCCTCACCTTTTTCTCCCAAACCTTTAACAAGGCCTGTGACCTCTTTGTACCCCTCACCAGAATTCAATCTAAAAAATGTAATGCACCCTGGGTTACCCCTGCCCTACTACAAATGCTCAGAAATAGGGATAACCTCTGGCACCTTGCCACTGAAATGGGCCGGATGACTGATAGACAGGCTTACAATGTTGCTCAGAACAGGTGCACATGGGTCATTCGTAAAGCCAAGGCTGACCATTACTAGGCCACCCTCGCCTCCTCCTGGGGGTGTGCCTGGACTTTCTGGGACAATGTTAAACAGCTAAATGGGAAATCACACTCCCATCCCCCATCCCAGCTCACTATTGATGGCTCTACCTCCACCAACCCTGCCTGCATTGCTAACTGCCTTAACACCTCCTTTACTGACCTTAGCTCAGTCCTCCACAGTAATTTCTTTGACCCTCCCCCCACCCTACCTCCCCCTGTCCTCCAATGCCCCAGCTTCCACCTATGCAAGGTATCTGCCCAGGAAGCCAGACTTCACCTATTTAAAGCATTAAATAGCAATAGTCCCAGCAGCCACTCCCTGGACCCCAGTATTCTCCAGCTGGTGCTGGATGAAGTCCTTGGCCCACTCACCAGCCTACTTAACTGATCCCTGTGCCTGGGGCAATTCCCCACTGCATGGAAAACAGCCATAGTCACACCCATTCATAAAGGGGGCGACAGGTCCTCCTCCGGGAACTACTGGCCAATCTCCATCCTCCCCCCCTCCAAAGCCCTAGAAAAAGTGGTGGCCATTCAAATCACTGAATATCTGACTAAGCATAACACCTTATGCCCAGAGCAGCACGGCTTCCATGCTGGTCATAGTACCGGCACTGCACTAGTTGAGTTCTCCAATTTCCTACACTCCTCCCTGGACGCCAGCTCCCTAGCTGGTGCAGTGTTCATTGACCTCTCAAAGGCCTTCGACACTGTCTCCCACCCCTTCTGCTGGATGCCTTCTGCCACACTGGTTTCTCTGCTGGCCCCCTCGCATGGTGCACAAGCTATCTATCTGCTCGCTCCCAATGTGTAAAAATCAATGGGACACTCTTTGAAACTCGTCCCATCTGCTCAGGGATACCCCAGGGCACAATTCTGGGCCCCCTACTCTTTTCCCTCTATCTAAACTCCCTGCCCAGTGCATGCTCTGGCAAAATTCTTATGTATGCAGACGATGCTGTCATTTTTGCCACCCACCACAATCCCTTCTCCCTCCAGGACACCCTGCAACAATCCTACAATGATGCCGAAGTCTGGTTTAAGGAGCACAGACTCATCATTAATCTCAAAAAAAACAAAGCAATGCTCTTTTCCCACCCTCAAAACAAAGCCTGCAACTTCCCACTCCCTATACTCCCTAGTACCAAACAACCGCTTGAACAAGTCTGCTCCTATAAATACCTTGGGGTTACTTTCGATTCAGCCCTCACCTACCACACCCACATTGATGCCCTTGCATCCGCCACTAATACATGGCTTGGCATTCTCTACCACTATAAAAACTGCCTCCCCCCTGATGCTCTCTGACTTGTGGTTACATCTTCAGTACTGTCCCTTGTAGACTATGGCCTGACAGTCTATGGTGCTGCTGACACTACCACCCTCAACAAAATTTGCCTCACCCTAAATAAGGCCTGCAGGCTGATTACTGGTGCCCCCAGGCTCACACATACTTGCCAACTCTATGAAGAGGCAAAACTACTTAACCTAGATGAACGGCTATGCTATCAAACCTGCCTTCTCACAAAAAAACTCCCAGGGTGACAGCCTCCATCCGCCACACCCAACCCACTGTCGCAACCCGAACCTCCAACAAGACCACTCTACTGGTCCCCAGATCCAGGACCACCCATGGTCAGAGGTCCTTCTGCTACAGAGCCCCATCCTGGTTTAACTCTCTCTCTCTCCCTGCTCCCATCTCCAATGCCCCGACAATCTCCAACTTCAAAACAGCCCTTCGGAGCCAACTGTTTAACACTCGCAGCTGCTCCTGTCTCTAAATGTGGCCTCAATCTCTCCACACTTGACAATGCCCACTGGGCGGCACTCCACCTCACCCCCCCCAACTTCTCCTCCTGTTGCATCCTGCCTCTGTTAAATACCAGCATGTGCTCAGCTTTATCACTGTAATTGCTACTAAATTGTATAAATGTATGAAATCATTCTGTGTAACCCTAAGTCAGTGACATGTATGCTGTAACCTAAATTTGTTCTGTCTGTCCTCAATGTGTCGAGGTACCCTTGGAAATGATCCTCTGGCTCAAAGGTTGTAAACCAGTTTTACAAATAAATATATAAATGTTTGCACTCAAGAAGTTTGCCTGCATTGTCATGGTGTGTCTTGAAATCGATTCTGGCTGCTTGAAACACTGTCAATGTCCCTGCTACCAGCCCTGGGGACTGAGCATACACATGCTGCTCCCTCAAATCAAACAGTCAGGTCAGTGGCCTGCAGCTGAACAAATAAACTGCAAAATCCCATTCAGTGTTGTGTAATCCAAGGGTGGTGTTTAGCCAAAAGACACAAGTATTCAAAAGCTGTATTAAGCTCCAACAAAGTGAGGGGGTGGGGTTACACTAACATAGAAACATAGACATGACAGCAAAACAAGACCATGGTCCATCCAGATGTCAAGTTGTCACCTATCTACAAACCCACTTGGTGGAGCACCTATACAATATGGTTTCACTAGTCCATTATGTACTGTATCTCCTGTGCTCTGTTGAGGCCTGCCACTGTTTTGGTGTTGCTCTTCAGCAACTCTTCTGGGTAGCTCTTCCAGCTCTCTGCCACTTTTTTTCGTGAAACAATACCCTCAAATCCCTACTGAAATTTCCCCCCACCAGACTGTATTCTACTCCCTGTTGGTGGTTTGACTGCTGCTGTTGACTAGGCTCCTATGATCTACCTTGTTCACCCCTTTCACATACAGTACACAGGTTTCAGTCACATCCCTCTTTTCCTTCTGTTCTCCAGTAAGAACATATTCAGGCTGGCTAACCTCTCCTTGTATGAGCTTCCTGTTGACCACTGATAATTTTTATGGACCTTTTCTAAACATACTGAATGTTACTTCTGCAGAGCAGTGCACAGGAAGAGCAGGCATGGAGTCTAAGTCGAGGGTGGTGTCATTCAATGCTCACAGTCTCAGTTACAAGATGGCAGACATGCTGGTCCTCTTAGCGGAGGGGAAGGTAGACATAGCAGCAACTACTGAGACCTGGGCTACAACACACAATGACTGGGAACTCTCAATCCCAGGGTAAAAGTTATTCAGAAAAGATAGGGCGTTAGGCAAAGGGGGGTGAGGCTTACACCAGGGAAGGGATAACATGCACAAGGGAGGAGAATGAAAAGGGGAATGTGGACACGCTGTAGTTTCAGCTCCAAACCAATTGAAGAGGTAGGTCAGGTTGGGGGAAGAACAAGACAGGGAGCTGTGTTCACAACTGCTGGAAGCAGCAGGAAAAGGGGAGGTGGTAGTGGTGGGGGACTTTGATTTGCCCATGGTGGACTGGGGTATACCGGTCATGTTCTGTGCCAACAGTCAGAAAATCCTGGATGCAATACAAGGAGGGTTCATGACCAAGGGCATTACTGAACCCACCAGGGAAGGGACAATCCTTGATCAAGTGCTCACAAATGGGGAGCACATACATGAGATAATGATCAAGGAACCCCTGAGGGGTAGCAACCACAGCACAGTATGGTTCAGTTTGGATATGGACAGGTAAACATCTCCACCAAGACCAAAATCCTGCATTTCTGGAATGCAGATTTTAAAAAGACAGAGGAGGTGCTAAGGCTGCACCTAGAGGGCATCAGAGTGGACACTGGGGTGGACCAAAAATGGGCTATCATCAAGAATGCAATACTGGTTGCAACAGCGGAGTATGTTAGGCTTTGGAGGAAGACATCAGGGGCCAAATTACCCATCTGGTTCAACTCTAAGGTTGCTTGAGTGGTGAGGGACAAGAGGGTAGCATACAGGAGATACAGGAGGGCTGCGAGTGAGGCAGATAGGAACTTCTACCTGAAGTTGGCCAAAGTGGCAGGCAAGCTGGTGCAGCAAGGTAAATCACAGAAAGAACTGCAAATAGCTGATGGGATCAACAGGGGGAATAAGGCCTTTGTTCGCTACATAAGCGAGAAGATTGACAAGAAGGACAGGATAGTTAAGCTGAGGAAGTGGGATGTATAGTTGGAGGAAGAAGAGAGTAAGGTGGAGGTATTACTTCAGCTCTATCTTTACTAGGGGAAAAGATGGGTCAGGGCCACCTGGGGGGGAGAAGATGAGAGGGGGAAGGAAGGAGCACAGACATAATAGAAGTGGACACAGTAAGAGAGGGGCTGCTAGCATTGAAGGTAGACAAGTCCCCAGGACTGGACGGCATATACCCAAGGGTACTAGAAGAACTGGCAGAGGAGCTTGTTGGTCTTCTTGTGGGCCTCTTCAATAGTTCCCTGGAGTTGGGAGTGGTGCCACAGGACTGAGGAACAGCACATGTGGTGCCTGTCTACAAGACCAGACCCAGGGATGACCCAGGGAACTATAGGCTGGTCAGTCTGACCTCAATCATGTGCAAACTCATGGAGACCATACTTAAGGAGAGGCTGGTAAGGTACGTAGAAGAGAATGATATCCAGGACAAGAGGCAGCATGGATTTGTGGGAGGAAGATCATGTCAAACAAACCTGATTGACTTCTATGACTGGGTCACCAGGGCAGTGGATGGGGGGGGCAGGCAGTGGATATAATTTACCTGGACTTCAGCAAGGCCTTCAATTTGGTGCTCCTTAAGAGGCTGATCAGAAAACTGGCAGATCGGGGGGTTGGGGAGAAAATGACTAGGTGAGTAGAAAGCTGGCTGAGTGACAGAACCCAAAGAGTGGTGGTGGGGGAAGAATTAGTCAGCACAAGGTAGGTCACCAGCAGGGTCCCACAGAGATTGGTGCTGGTGTTGTCCAATGTCTTCATAAATGACATTGGAGAAGGCATTAATGCAAGGTGTGCCTGTTTGCGGACAACACCAAACTCTGTCTGAGGGTGGACACAGTGGAAAGGATACAGGACCTGTGGGAAGACCTCAGTAAACTTGAGAGATGGTTGGGGATCTGGCAACTTGGCTTCAATGCCAAGAAATTCAAAGTGATGGACACTGGAGCTTGGAATCCTAGGACTGCTTATTACCTGTGGGGGGATCTGGGTAGCAGCAATTGAGGAAGAAAAGGATATGGGGTGGTGATCACCAGCCACCTGAAACACTCCTCACAGTGTAAAAAGGCAGCAGTGAATGCAAACAGGATGTTGGGCTGTATAGCCATGGGACTCAACAGTAGGTGGAGCGAGGTCATACTACCCTTATACAGGTCACCAGTGAGACCACATCTAGAATATGGGGTAAGATTCTGGTGTCAATACCTTGAGAAGGAAACCACAAGGGGCACAGTTTGAGGCTGGTTGGGGAGGTTTAAGAGGGTTATTAGGAAGCATTTTTTCATGGAGAGGGTGGTGGCCACATGGAATTCGCTGCTGGAGGAAGTAGTCTCAAGAGAAGACAGTGGGTGACTTTAAGAGGGCTTTGAATAAGCATAAGGGGAACCGATGGGACCATGGCGGGGGACAGTCAGGGAGGAAGGGAAAACAGGAGGAGCAGGGTCAATGGCATAAGTCAGGGACCCTGCAATAGTCAGTAGACTAGATAGACCAAATGGCCATTTTCTGCTGGCTCTTTCATATGTTCATATTTTTGTAGGTTCAGTCTTACTAATCACCTGTGGAAGGGCAGTACCACCTTCTTCTTTCTCCTGGCAAAACCACTCCCTCTGCAATCCAGCATCCTACTGGAATCTCCTATTATTGTAACTTAGAATACTGCATGATGATTTCAGGCTGTTACTAATGAGTATCCCCAAATCTCATTTTTCACTGATCGGACAGATTTCTATATCCCCTAGCAGACCTTTTGCCCTCGGGTTCATTTTGCTTATATGCATAACCTTACACTTTCTGACATTAATCTTTAACCACTACAGCTTCAACCATCATTCCAGTCCACTTAGATCTTCTATCAAGTCCCTTATCACTTCTTTGACTCCACTCTGCAGTACAGTTTAGCGTCATCTGCAAGGAGACAAATCCTGCTCTTTATCCCCATACTTATGTTGCAGACGAATACATTAAGCAGGATTGGTCCCCAGCACTGACCTCGGTGGCACCCCACTAGTGACATCCCGAATACTAGGGTATTCCCCATTTACTTCTACCCTGTGGGTCCGCCCTCTCAGCCTACTGTTCACCCATTTGGTAATCTTTTTACCCACCAACCCCCATGCCTCCTAATGTTTTTGACTAGTCTCCCATGTGGGACTGAGTCAAAAGCTTTACTGACATATAGATACAGCACATTGATTGCTTGACCCTTGTCCACTGCTTGCATTACAAAGTTAAAGAAATTCCTCAGGTTTGTTTGACATGATCTTTCACTCACAAACCCATGTTGGCGACTGTTCTAGAGCCATATTGCCTCTTGGTATTCTACAAGGGCCTATTTGAGGATAGACTCTATGAATTTACCCACAACTGAGGTTAAACTATCCAGCCTATAATTTCCAGGGTCCTCTCTGCTGTCTTGATTTGTGGAGAGAGGGAACTATGACCACCTTTCTTCAGTCACTTGGGAAGTTGGGAATACTCTAGTCTCCAGTGAGTGGTGCGAAAAGATTGCCTGTGGTTCTGCCAGTTTGATGTTAAGTTCTCTCAATACTCTAGGGTGCAACCTAACTCGTCTGGAGGACTTATCCACCCTGAGTGCCTTGCGTTCCTTTAACCCCCCTTGATAAGGCTCCCTCTTCCACATACCATTAAAATCCTTCCTCTGGGACTTCACTACGTACTCCTGCAGTTGCTGCTGATCCTAGGCTTATTCCACTGCTCCTTCATACACACCCTCCCCTTACTGCCCTGGTTTATTGGTCCCCGTTTCACTTTGACTCTCCCTTTCTTCCCTAATTTTGCTGCCAGTTGCAGTCTGCAGAACTGTTGCTATTGATATGGTATTGATAAGCTATCTTTTACACTGCTTGCTTTCTGCTGTCTCTCAATTGTCTACAGTGTACCTTTTACCATTTATACTTACTGTTTTATAATTGTAACATTACTGATGAAACTTGTTTCTGCACTCACCACATCCCCTTCCAAGCAGGACACATCTGGAAATGAGCCGTTAGGTCAGTATGTTTTTCCTGGTGAAACTCATGAAATAAGTCAATAAATAAATCAACAAACAAACAAATAAACACATACATGCATGCATAAATATTGATATTTTTCACATTTAAAGTTTATGCTGCATTCTTTCCCCAGCCATAACCTTGCAGTCTGGATG
The DNA here is from genome assembly GCA_016271365.2 of Neoceratodus forsteri. NCBI lineage: Eukaryota > Metazoa > Chordata > Ceratodontiformes > Ceratodontidae > Neoceratodus > Neoceratodus forsteri. The sequence continues at coordinate 844,217,217 of CM028135.1, read as the reverse complement.
GGGGAACACTGCTTCAGGTGTGAAGACTGAGCAAAAGACATTGTTAAGGATATTAGCTTTACCCTTATCTTCCTTCACAAAGTATTTTCAATGTTTAGCCTTACAATACCTTCTTTTGATTTCCATTTCTCTTCTATGAATCTAAAGAATGTTATCATTATCCTTCACTCCAATCACTATCCTAAGCCTTGTGTCTCATTTTGCTTTCTTAATTATTACTTTCATGGCCTCCATTACAGTTGCAGCAATTAGCATGGTCAGATATTTCCTGATATTTATGTGATATCTCTAGAGAAATGCCATAACTATGTGCAGTACCACCACAAGACCACCAGAGAGAATCTTTTTAGTAATGACTGGAAATATCTGAACATGTTTATTGCTACAAGTGTACCATTTCTAAATATGCCTCCCTCTTTGAATCTTTACAGACTGGCTTATACCCCTTGAAGGTTGAAGGTGAAGGAAGGAAACATATTCAATTCAGTGCTTCAGAGTAACTGGTAATTGGTATTTTTCTTTTAAACTTAGATTGTAGGCTTGTAGTGACACTATACTTTCCTTCTGTGTTGTCTTTACTTATAATTGTTTTTGGGCTTCCCCCAACTCTTAATTATATGCCCTGATAAATCTGATTGACAGGAGCTAAACACAGGGTATAGTAAGAGGTGTGAAGTAGGAGGGGCATAAGGAAGAAGACCACCCTCAGCACGACAAGTGTTTTGACTCATTTATTATTTATTGGTTTCTTTTTCCTTAAAAATATATATATATATCTGAGGATCAGTTACAGGATTTTTAGTACTGTAAATAAATAAAAGAGAACTAAGAAGAGCTTCAGTAGCAGAGAAGTAGTGGAATTGCAGTATAATGTGGGGAGTGGTGCAATGCAGTGGCTGTCGGCAGCCATATTCAGGCAGACCTTCTGGACACTGAGGTGCTGCCCTATCTGCATGCATCTCTCGGGACTGCGGGATGAGGTAGCCAGACTCAGAGCGGAAGTAAACTGGGTCAGGAGTACCATCACCCCTATCCAGGGACCACCCAGTCCAATGCAGCTGCCTCAAAGGATGCCGAGAACGAGGAGCACTTGGATGACAGTGGGCTCAGGGAGGGTTAGAGCAGTCAGGCAGAGGCACATCCCAGATCCTATTCCTCTCAAGAACTCATTTGCCACACTGGCAAATGAGGACAACCAAACAGAGGTACCCAGGGAAGTGGAAGGAAAGGATGTGGAGGTTAGGCAAGGAGGTGACCTCAGTGGGGAATGCAGTGGACCCCAGAGGAGGAGGAGGAAGTGAATCCTGGTGGGGGACTCCATTGTAAGAGGGATCCAGCTAGGAACACAGGAGGGGGAGGACAGGGAGGTGAGGTGCCTACCAGGTGCCATGGCATGGAGGGATGGAAGGAAGATACTGGGGATCACTGGGAAGGCAAGATGGGAGGGTGAGCTGGATGTCATTATCCACCTAGGTACTAATGACTTGGCAAATGGGGAGCCAAAGGAAGTTCAGGAAGAGTTTAGGAAACTGGGAGGGTCTCAAGCAAGTAGCTACTTGTCACTTTCTCGAAGTACTACCTGTTGAGAGGCAAGGAGAGCATAGGAGTGCATGCACCAGGAACTTTAACTCATGGTTGAAGAACTGGTGCTGTGAGGAAGGTTTGGATTCATTGGTGACTGGGGACCCACCTGGAGGGATGGAGGTTTGTTCAAGCCTGATGGCCTGCATCCATCCTGGAGGGAATCAAGCACTCAATGATAAGTTTAAATGCTACATTGACAAGCATTTAAACTAGCAAAGGGGTGGCAGGCCAGCAGGACTGTACCTACTTGCTCACCCCACAGCTAGTAGTGGAACCAGTGAACCAGAGGAGTGGCTATCTCTGCAAAGCAGTGTGCAAAAGATGGAGATTAGTGTCCAAAAGGTGGATAAGCAGAAAAGTGGCAAAAGTCAGCAGAAGGGCAGACAGCAAGGAGAACCAGGGATAAATGACAACCAAGGAAGGGGCTGGAGTAGAACAGTGAAGCAGTCTAGGGAGGTCAAATCATGGAAAGCCATGTGTGCAAATGCCAGGAGCCTTAGCAACAAGATGGAAGATCTGGAGGCTGTCATGGTACAGTCAGACCTGGACATTGTGGCTATCACTGAAACCTGGTGAAATGATAACCATGACTGGGAGATGGCCATACCTGGCTACAACATATTCAGAAGAGACAGAGCAGGCAGGAAGGGAGGAGGAGGTGGCACTGTATGTGAAAAATGACATAAGGGCCACAGATCCAGGAGGAACAAAATGGGGAGAGATATGTGGGTTAAGCTGGAAAGGAAAATGGGGCCAGCCATCCACACAGGTGTGGTCTATAGACCACCAGCCCAGGAGGAAGAAACAGATAGGAGCTGATGCTAGCCATCCAAGGATGGCAGACAAGGTGAGTAGTACTGGTTGGAGACTTCAACATACCAGACGTGGACTGGAGCATCCCAGCAGCAGCATCAACTAGGAGCAGATTTATCCTGGACTCCCTTCAGGGTGCCTTCCTCAAGCAACTGGTCATGAACCAACTCGGCAGAAGGCAATACTGGACCTTGTGCTCACAAACAGGGACAGTGTGATGGGGGTAACAGTGGGGGAGCACCTGGGTAACAGTGACCACCAGTCATTGTGGTTTGAAATCACAGAAAGAGCAGAACCAAACCACACAAAAACACGTATCCTGGATTTTAGGGGGGCAGACTTTGGGAAAATGGGGAGATACTTGAAAGAGGCATTAAGGGGAATGGGACAGGAATCAGGGGTTGAGGAACAGTGGGCAGTATTTAAAATGGGGATTATAAGAACAACAGAATTATGCATTAAGCAGGTTAGCAAGAGGAAAAGGAAGAGAGACCATTATGGTTTTCAAAGAGGTAGCAAAAAAGTGAAAGCCAAAAGATTGCATTCAGGCAATACAAAAGACACAGGCAGAAGGGATAGGGAGAAGTACCAGGAGAAACAAAGGGAGGCAGGGGAAGTTAAGGAAGGCCAAAGCTCAGACAGAAGAACACATTACAAAATCAGTGGGTAAAAGGGGACAAAACCTTTACAGGTACATAAGTGAAAAAAGAAAGACAAAAGGGAGGATAGTGAGACTGAAGGGGAGGATGGGAGCCGCATGGAGGATGACAACAGTAAAGCTGACATATTGAACAGGTATTTCTGCTCAGTCTTTACTAAGGAAGAGGGGGTAATGGGTCTGAAGGGAGTACAAGGGGTGAGAATGGTGCAGAATGGACACAAGTCCCTTACACGAGAAAGGGTCCTGAAGGAACCGGAAGTAATAAGAGCTGATAAAGCAATGGGGCCAGATGGGTGCACCCAGGGTCCTTAAAGAACTAAGAGAGGTGGTGGCTGAACCTCTGGCTATCCTGTTCAGCCAATCACTGGAAACAGGGAGGTACCCAAAGACTGGAGGAAGCAGATGTAGTCCCCTTATACAAAAGTGGGAACAAAGAGGAAGCAGGAACTACAGACCAGTCAGCCTCCTCGGTAGTGGGAAAGATCATGGAAGCACTACTGAAGGAGAGATTAGGTGGAACATCTGGTTGTCAATGGACTACAGGACCCAAGGCAGCATGGTTTCACCAGGGAGGTCATGTCAGACCAACCTCATTGAATTTTTGACTGGGTGACTAGGGAGGTGGATCAGGGAGGGCAGTGGACATGGCCTATCTGGACTTCAGCAAGGCCTTTGACACTGTGCCACATAGAAGACTATTACACAAACTGGGGAATATGGGTGTGGGCAGGACAGTAGTGTGGTGGGTAGGTAACTGGCTGGGTGGCAGGACACAGAGGTGGTGGTGGATGGCTGTCACTCCACAGAGGGAAGAGTGACCAGTGGGGTACCACAGGGATCAGTGCTGGGACCGGTCCTATTCAACATCTTCATCAGTGACATTGCACAGGATCTAGAAGGCAGAATTTCACTGTTCGCTGATGACACAAAGCTCTGTAACAGAGTAGACACACCAGAGGTGTAGACAGAATGAGAAGGACCTGCAGAAACTTGAAGAATGGTCAAGGGTTTGGCAGTTGAAATTCAATGCAAAGAAGTGCAAGATAATGCATATGGGCACAAAAACCCTGGCACAATATATCAGTTGGGGTGAGGATATAGCATGCACCAAGCAGGAAAGGGATCTTGGGGTTGTCATCTCTGATGACCTCAAGGTAGGGAAACAGTGTGACAAGGCATCAGGTAAAGCAAATAGGATGCTGGGATGTATAGGCAGGGCATCACCAGCAGGAAAAGGAGGTCATAATTCCGCTATACAAGACACTAGTGAGGCCCCACCTGGAGTACAGTGTACAGTTCTGGAGACCATACCTACGTAAGGACATAGACAGGGTAGAGAAGGTTCAGAGGGGGCAACAAAGATGGTGCATGGGTTGCATCACAAGTCCTATGAAGACAGGTTGAAGGAACTGAACATGTACTCCCTGGAGGAGAGGAGGGAGAGGGATATGATAGAGACATACAAGTATCTTACAGGGAGGAACAGGGTGCAGGAAAACACTATTTTAAGCGAAAAGATGTTTCAGGACTAGAGGGCATGGGATGAAGTTGGAGGAGGGACGATTCAGAGGAAACATGAGAAAAATTTCTTCACAGAACGGTGGTGGACAAGTGGAACACCCTGCCAGAGGAAGTGGTGGGGGCTGAAACAATCACAGGATTTAAGAATGCATGGGATAGACATAAAGGAATTCTAGAGGTCAAGGGTAAGGGGAAATAGACTTCTAGGAAAACAAACTGAACTTACAAGCTCAAATGGGCAGACTAGGTGGGCCATAGGCCCTTATCTGCCGACACTGTCTATGTATCTATGTATCTATGTAATGCCATCATCTTGTCCCTGACTTCCTTCTCTACATCCTTAGTGTACCAAATTGTTTTTCAATGCCTCCTAGCTTTATCCACCTTTCTTATGCAAGTTTAGTTACTTACAGCACATTGCCTTTAATGTAGTCCCATGAATCTTTACCATTTCTATTCCCTCCATTCCCTTTAGCTTGTCTTGGAGGTGTTCCCCAGTTGTTTCAAAGTTCACTCTTATAAAATCCAGAGCTGTACTTTTAGACTTCAATCTTTGTTTTTCTAGAGCACAGGAGAACTGCATCATGTTTATTTATTTATTTATTTCTGATCTTGGATTAACCATTTCAGCTCAGAGCTCTTTACATAGGTTCCATGTTAGTACATTTAGAACAAGTAGGTGATTACACAGAGAATTGAGACAAACAAGGCAATAGAATTACAATGAGAACATTTAGGTACAGTACATCTGGTCTTTAAACAAAGGAATGCAAAAAATAAGGTGAAAACTAATACTGGAATAGGTCAACACAGTCAGATACGTACAAGAACAGACTCAATAATAGTACCCAACAGGGAGCCTGTTAGTTGTCAGCAACATGAGGGGGTTAGCGCATAGAAGTGCTGGAGACATGGGGTGGAGGGTTGAGCCCCCAGTGCAGGGTGTCCAAGAGAGAGAGAGAGAGAGAGAGAGAGAGGTCTGTTTGGCAGAAGGGCAGATGGTAGGAGATACCTTTGCTAGGTGCTAGCAATGGCAAACACATTGAGAGTCCTGTATTAAATTGTTCTTTAGGTTCTTTTTGAAGGTCCACAGAGTGGTAAGGCTAGTAATGTTCTCATGGAGTGAGTTGAACCTCAACGGTGCCTGATAGGCAAAGGACCTTTGTCCTTGAGATGTCTGACATTTTGGAGTCAGGAAGGACTGCAGTTCCGAATTTTGGGTGGGCCTGGGATTAGTGCTGGGAAACAGAAGTTGTTGGACCACAATCGTGAGCTGACCAAGGCAGATTTTTAAGCCAGGAGGCAGGATTGATATTTTAAGTGACCAAAGAGTTTTAGACAGTGAGCCTTTGCATAGAGATCACAGGTGTGGGTTAGTCGGTGTGCCCCTAAATTGAGCCTGCAGGCATTGTTAAGGGCAGTTTTTATACATCGGAGGGCAGTATCTGTGGCAGAGCCATATACTGGCAGTCCGTAGTCCACTAGGGAAACCACTGAACTGTGGACCGCTATGTTGAGGGCTTCAGGGGTCAGGCTTTGCCTATGGCAATAAAGTAGCCCTAAGCGTTTATTGATTGCTTTAGCTGTGATGTCTATGTGGAGGGCATAGGAGAGTGAGCTGTCAAGAGTAATTCCAAGATATTTGAAGTAATGAACACGTTCAAGAGGAACACCACCCCATCACATATTGATAGCGGGAAGTTTTTGTGCTTGTTCTTAAGGCTGGTGAACAACATGGTTTTTGTTTTTTTGTAGTTCATTATCAATTTATGATTTCTGAACCACAAGTCAATGCTAGCGAAGTCACGTTGTAGCTGTTGCTCAAGAGCAGTGGGGTCAGAGCCATTAGAAAAGATAAGCGCATCATCCGTGTAGAGGAGGATACAGCACTGACTGGCTAGGTGGAGGCAATTCAGAAATAGGCTAAAGAGGAGGGGCCCAGTATTGACCCCTGCGGAATGCCTGAGCACACAGGCTTAGTGTCAGAGAGAAAGGTATCTAACCTGACTTGCTGTGTTCAGCAGTGTAGGTAGCTGCGGAACCATGCAGCCACCTCAGGGGCAAGGCTTATGGCAGTGAGTTGGTCAACTAGGAGGGCATGGTTGACCGTGTTAAAGGCCTTTGTTAGGTCAATATAGATAGCCCTGACTAGCTGGCCAAGATCAAGGGATTTGTGGATGAAGCCTGTGAATTCCAGGAGGGCTGTAGTGGTGCTATGCCCAGCCCTAAAGCCATGTTGCTCTGCTCATAGGAGCATGTGCCTGTCCAGATAATCGACAAGTTGGTTGGCAGTGATTTGTTCAAGGGCCTTTGAGAGTGGTGGTAGTATAGAGATGGATCTATAATTCCCGGGGATGGCACAATCCCAACTCTTGTACACAGGGATGACCACTGCAGCCTTCCCTTTTAGGGGGAATACTGCAAGATAGAGTGAGAGATTAGGGATATGGGTGAGAGGGGACAGGACTTCTTCAAGTGAGAGCGAGATTAGTTTCAGGTCGAGGTTATTCCCACTGAATCTTCCCTTCCCAAGCACTTTGTGCAGATAATTCCTGGTTTCTCCAAAAGTAATAGTCTTGAAGCAAAAGGGGGGATGTGATGGGGATTGCGTGGGTGCAACAGGGATGGTGGAGGGAAGAAATTGGTGGGGAGAACATGCTGCAAGTTGGTGAAGGCATTGTTAAGGGTGTTGGTGATAGATTTAGGGTCAAGGATGGGGGAGCATTCATTGTTCTGTACTGACAGACAGACCAGAGGTGGAAGGGTGGCTATTTATGTTAAGGACAAATTCTCAGTCTCCATATTAGACTCAACCTCAATTCCACATGAGTTTGAAAGTCTCTCTCTGCTGGTTGAGATTGCACCTGGTGTATCACTTTGTGTGCTAGGTTGTTATAGGCCCCCGTCTGCTAGTTTGCAGCTGCTGAGCCATCTAAGCACTATCCTAGGACAAGCATCCACCGAGACTATACTAATTGGCGACCTCAACCTAGACTGGCTATCTAGCACATCTTCTCCACCATCCACTCCACATTATCGTAAGCAGTCAAGTTCCCCTCGTGGGTGCGGTGGTCGCGAGGGAATGGACTCCCTCCCCGGAGCAAAACCTAAAAGGACTGGTCGAAGCAGGTACAGTGGATCGCTGAATAGTAGCTACTGCAATTCACTGTGGACTTTAATTTCATTTACTGCTCCCACACAAGTGGAGATAGTTTTTTTTTTGAAAAAACAAGAAAAAGGTCCCAAATTTGGCGTTACTACGGCACCTTTAAGAGCTTTAAGACTGTATGCATACTTTTGACCAGTGCTTTACTATAAACTCCTGTAAAACAGTAGTTTGTATGTTAGCTACATTTAAGTCTTATTAACTGCATTGAAACGTGGTTCTGCTAAAACAGTACTTTGATAAATCTGTATGCATATTTTTGACCAGGGCTTTACTTCAAACTCCACTGAAACGTGGGCTGTAATCTGTAAAACAGTTTGTTTGTTAGCTACATTTAAGTCACATTAACTGCATTGAAACGTGGTTCTGCAAAAACAGTACTTTGTTTAGTTTGCTGCATTGTTCACTTAATTACATGTACCCTGGTTTCGTAGCAATAGTATCCTGCTTGTTGCTTCATTAGACCACAAAATTACTAGAAACTTGGTTTCAAGGCAAACTTATTCATTCGACAACATAATGTCCTGGGCTTTACTCTAAAATGACATGGTAAAATGGACTAAATGTCTACTAGACCAGGGCTTAACTTTAGCTGTATTTGGAAAGTGGTCTACAAAAAAAAAACAAAAAAAAACAGCTGTTACTCAGCATTACTGACATGATTACCTTTACCTTGGAATCATTGTCTCGTTGTGCCCCATAGCCTGTCTCCATTTAAAAATGCCAAGTTTCCCCTTTGTCCCTTACGCGGTTTGGAACTACCGCGGACATACAGCCACTGCTCTGTGCACCTCCCCCCCGCACCTACTAAAACCGTGTCTCTTTCTTCCTCAGCATTATCGTAGGCAGTCAAGCTCCCTTCGTGGGTGCGGTGGTCGCAAGGGAATGGACTCCCTCCCTGGAGCAAAACCTAAAAGGACTGGTCAAAGCAGGTACAGTGGATTACTGAATAGTAGCTCCTGCAACTCACTGGAGCCCCGCTGACGCTGTGCATCAGCTGCCCCACCACCACCCTTGGTCGTGCTCTCCTTATATAGTGAGGGTGTGCAGTTTCTGATTGGTGGAGGTAAAAAAACCTATCAGACAACTTCTCCACTAGCAGGTCATCAGGACCTGCCACTAGAGGGCTGCCGATTGCCTCCACAGCTTATCTCTCACTCTCTGCTCCTACACTACCGCTTGCTTTACCTCATACTGTGAGTGTGTTGGAAGAAAAATAGGGGAAAACTCTCTAAGATATACTTATAATCTCTGCCAACATGCCTAAACTGAAAACCATATCATCTTTCTCTGTCCACAAAATGGTGTTATGGGTAGCCCTCCTCGTTTTTACCCTATCACAAAATCCACTTCCCTCCTGCTTTCCTCTTACTTGCTCCAGTGCTACCACAGCCTCTGCCCCAGTTTTACCACCAGTGTTAACCCGACCAATAAAAACTCTCTTTTCTGTTACAATGTCCAATATCCCCCACCCTCCTCTTATACCATGTCATCTCACCTCTGTAATTATGATCACCCCATTACGTTATGATCAGGAAATACTTTGCTTTATGTGCAACCATATTTCCAATAAAATACCCCAACATGTTGTCTCATCCCGTCGTCCCTCCAAAAAGATGAAAAAAACTTCTCTAACCAGAGCAGCAATCATTCTCCTTTTACTTGTGGGAAATATCCACCCTAATCCAGGTCCCACTCTCCATACCCCACGAAAACCTGCTGCTATGAAGGGACTGCGGCTGGCCAACATCAATGTTTGTAGTCTTCTAAATAAACTTGACTCATTTCAAGCCTGGGTTTGCCTCCACAGCCCTGATGTAATAGCCGTTACTGAAACATGGCTATCACAGCATATCCCTGACTCAGCTGTTGGCGTCCCTGGTTACACGCTGTTCAGGTCGGATAGACTAAAAAAACGGAGCGGGGGTAGTGCTCTCTATGTCTGTGAGCACCTACATGGTATAAACATTGTTACCGTAAGCCCTTTGGGATGCGCTCAGTCTCTAATTGTCAGGGTTGATATTGGAAACTGAAAAAATCCCTCTACATAATGTCTGTATACATTCCCATTCCCCTTCGTAACCAAAGGGAAGTCTTCACATCCATCCTACGCACAATTGAACTCCTCCCAAAAATTTCTGAAGTCATAGCCCTAGGTGATTTCAACTCAAACTGGCTTGACCCCTAAACATCCCCACTCAGGGATGCTGCTGCTGCCCAAAATCTGTCCCAAATGGTCCTCACCCCCACTAGAGTGAACAAAAATACGAGCCACAGCTCCCTCCTTGACCTCATACTTACTAACCATCCTGAACACATTCTGGACGTCCAGGTTCTGTCAGACTCCATCAGTGATCACTCCCCAGTAACTTGTCTCTGGACAAATAGCTGGAAACCACCCCCACCTAGGACTACCAGGTGTCGCCAACTGAAGAAGGGGGCTCTCAAACATCTTAGAAACCTACTTCGAAATTTCGACTGGTCCCACCTTGTACATCTGAAATCAGTTGATGCCGCTCTGTCCTTTTTCATAAGTTCCTTCCAATCTGCCTGTGACATCTTCACCCCCTATGTCACAGGGTTGAAAAGTCCAAATCATCCTCCTGGGTAACACGGGCTCTGCTAGATAAAATGAAGGCGCGTGATGACCTGTGGTGCACAGCCCTTCAGTCTGGACAGCCTGCTGACCGGCAACGCTATCGTGCTGCCAGAAATACTTACACCTGGGAAATTCGGCAGGCAAAGGCAAATTATTACCAAAAAAAAACTGTCTGCTACCTGGGGTAATGGAAAAAGGTTCTGGGAAAATATAAAGGAACTCAGTGGAAAGTCTCCCTTCCCTCCCTCTGACATGCTTATCCTAGATGGTATCCCTACCAAAGAACCCAGCAAAATAGCGGAAGCGTTCAACATGTCTTTCTCTGACCTAAGCACTATTCTCCCCCCAGACTTTTTCAGTACTGATGCAGGATATTTCCCGACACCCCCTAGTGTGCCACTATTTCATCTCAAAACAGTCTCAGTGAGTGAAGCCCGTGAATATATCTCCAGGTTCCTAGGAAAGTCCAGACACAGTGGCGACTCACTAGATGCAAAATTGCTATCAATAACCCTTGATGATGTTCTGGTGCCTCTCACTAAAATTTTCAACATGTCCTTATGCCTAGGACAATTCCCATCTGTATGGAAAAAGGTGAGGATTACACCAGTATATAAAAATGGTGCGCGTACCTCAGCTAGTAACTACAGGCCCATCTCCATACTCTCCCCACTCTCAAAAGCCTTAGAGAAAATAGTGGCTGATCAACTCACAAACTATCTAGATGCTCGACAGCTAACCTGTATGCAACAACATGGTTTTAGAAAAGCTCACAGCACTACCACTGCTCTACTGGAGCTCACCTGCTTTATTCATGACGCTCTTGACCATGGAGACCTGGCTGGCACAGTCTTTATTGATCTCTCCAAGGCTTTTGATACCGTCAATCACACCATGTTCATAAACTCCCTCCTCTCCAATGGCGTCTCAAAAGAAACTACTAGCTGGTTCTCTAGTTATCCCTCTGACCGCACTCAACAGGTGATGATAAGTAACATCCTCTCCCCTAGCCTTCCCGTAAGATCTGGTGTACCGCAAGGGTCTATCCTCGGACCGCTCCTTTTCTCACTCTACCTGAACTCATTACCTCAGGCCTCCTCCGGGCGTCTTCTTCTTTATGCTGATGATGCTGTGATCTTCAGTCGGCACCCTGACCCCACTCAACTTCAAGAAGCCTTAGAGCTCTTTTGCTCAAATTGAAGCCTGGCTCTCCTCACACAAACTTGTTCTCAACACAAAAAAGATGAAAGTCATATTATTCGCCCACCCACAACACAAGCACAGCTCTGCAAAATTAACTATATGCAATGTGATGTGCTCCACTCTGGAACAAGTGCCCAACTTTAAATATCTCGGAGTTACCCTAGACTCTGCCCTCACCTATCGTGAGCATATTGCATCAACTTGCACTGAAATTAATAAAAGAATTGGTCTCCTCTATAGACTTAGACCATGTCTACCTCCTGAGGCTATGCGCCTAGCTATCTCCAGCTCCATTCTCTCACTGGTAGACTATGGCATAATCGTATATGGGGCCACCTCTGACACAACACTGTCTAGCATCAAACATGCCCTAAACAAAGCCTGCAGATTGGCCATAGGTTGTGATTGTCTCATGCATACCTGTGACCTCTACCTATGCTCTTCATGGCTAAACTGCCAAGGGTGACTTGTTTACCTAACCTGCCTGATGACCAAAAAAATTCAGCTGGGCTTAGCCCCTCCAGGCTGTCAAAAGCTCCTCCTTAAGAATATCCCGGCTCGCTCCACAAGACACTCTGACACCACCACATTCCGTGTCCCCTTTGTTAATACCACTGCTGGCCAAAGGTCCTTTTGCTTTAGGGCCCCACTCTGGATGAACTCAATCCCTGACTCTATCTTAGCAATTCCTAGGCTTGGGTCTTTTAAACATGAGCTTCTTAATCACATTATGTCAAACTCCCACTATGACTGCAGATGTAGCCCGGAACAACAGTAATGCACCTTTGTTTCATAATTTATGATGTTCCTTGTCTGTGTAAACTATAATCTTTCTTTCTGATGGTTACTGTCATTATTTTGCTTGAGTTGTGACCAAATTGTGTATTCCATGTAATACTGTGTTCTAACCCATTTATATACGACGTGAAGCCTTTGCAAATGAGTCCCTGACTCAAAGGGTTGTAATTCCTAGACCTTCAATAAATAAAAAAAAAATCACTCTGTGACTCACTTGGACTGTCCCAACTCATCAATGAAAGAACACGCCCAAATAAAATCAGCCCTACTAACAGCACCCTGTTAGACATTATCCTCGTGAGCAAACCCCACTTATTCACCCATGCTGGCGTCTTCTTCTCAGACATCAGTTATCACTGCTTTATTTCCTGTGTAAAGTCCAACCGCACTGCCTCCTCAAGAGCCAAATTTTCAACTACTAGGTGCTTACGCAACTTCAACCCCTATGCATTCATCTCCGAGTTAACACATTCTGTACACTGGTCAGACTTTTATCTAGAAAATTCTGTGACTACTGCTTACGATATCCTCCAAGACATTATCCTAGCCACTCTCAATAAACACGCACCATTAACAAAAACTTGGATCAGGAAAAAAATCTGTCCTTGGTTCTGTACTGAATTGAAGGACACCTTGCATAATAGAGACCTGCTGTGGATGAAGGCCCACAAGACAAGGACTGGGAATGACTGGAATATATTCAGGAGGGTGAGGAACCAGTGTACCAAACTGGTAAGAGAAGCAAAGGCTAGTTTCTATCACTCCCAATTGGATCTTTCATCCAACTGCTCCTCCAAATTCTGGAATCTAATCAAGGATATTGAAGGCCACTCCACCCGTGCCTCATTGCCGACAAAAATCTTGATTGGCACTACTACATTCACCGACAAATCTTTAATCCTTGACTTTTTCAACAACCACTTTCCCACCGCAGAGTTAGCATTCGATACCTCCCCCACTAACACACTTCACACCCAGCTTGGACCCAATGATCAAGGATCCCCAACCCCAAATCTATCTTTCTTCTTTCAACCTACAACTTTGAAGGAAGTCAAAGATCTCTTACTCCAGTTGTATCCTAGAAAATGTGCAGAATCCTATCAAATTGGTACTTATTTCCTAAAGCTGGGCTATCGCACCCTGGCAGTGCCCATTACTCATCTATTTAACTCTCTCTCTCTCTCTCTCTCTCTCAAGGCAACCTCCTGTCTATCTGGAAAATGGCCCATGTTATCCCACTGTTCAAATCAGGAGATCCCAGTGACTTGAACAATTACAGGCCAATCTTCCTTCTACCAACCCTGTCTAAGATGCTGGAAAAAGTTGTGAACACCCAGCTTAGGAACTATCTGGAATTGGAGAAACTGCTAAATCCACTACAGTCAGGCTTCAGATCACAGCACTGCATGATATCAGCTCTAGCCAAAGTGACCAATGACTGGCAGATTGAGTTGGACAACAAGAACTTTGTCGGAGCTGTATTCTTGGACCTAAGCAAAGCATTTGATACTGTCGATCATGGCCTGCTCCTCATGTCCTTCGGCAAATTGGCCTAGACACAATATCTACCAGATTGTTTTAGAATTATCTTGTAGGCTGATCACAGCAAGTAAAAGCAGAAGGTGAAGTCTCTCCCTTAAAACCTCTCCTGAGAGGAGTACCTCAAGGTTACATCCTGGGACCCCTGTTATTTGCAATCTACATCAGCAGGATAGACGACATCATAAAAGAGGCCCAAATACACCTCTTTGCAGATGATACAGTGCTTTATGTCAGTGGACCCTCGCCTGACATACGTACTCAGTCCTCCAGGATGAATTTAATCTTCTACAATGTTAGCTCATAAATCAGAAGCTTCGTTTGAACGCCAAGAAAACAAAAGCAATGTTCTTCTCGCCTTTTCCCAACCTACCTAACCCAGCCTTGTTGGGACTCTTTCCCCTGGTCACTACCATACTTGGTGAGCAGCTAGAGTATGTGACCAAATTCAAATATCTGGGGGTATGGCTTGACAACAGACTCTCCTTCTAGGTTCATATTGAGGAGCTGATAAAGAAACTTCGTCAGAGGCTTGGCCTTTTTTTCAGGATAAAAGACCTCCTCCCCGGGGAAACCAAGAAGAGGCTAGTTCAGACTACATTTCTTTCTCTGCTAGACTATGCCGACTTCCTGTACAACCAAGGGCCTGCCGGAGTGCTCTCTAAACTAGACACACTTTATCACAGAGCCCTATGGTTCATAACAGGCCTTCCCTTTTCCACCCACCACACAAATGCTTCCTTGGCAAGCTTTTAAACTAGCTATGGGGGGAGGTGCTAATAAGAGGCAGGAAATTTCAAGCCTCCCCCCACAAAACATGACAGGTAGTAAGGTAAACACTGAGGTACAGTGCTCAACAGAGGACAGGACAGGGTAAATGAAAAAATAGACAAGGGCAAAAAAAGCAGGCATGGGGGATAAAGGGATAAAGCCAACATTAAATGGAGGGCAATGAGTACCAATGACCGTAGTCTGGGAAACAAGCTTCCTGAGCTAGTAGCTTTGATGAAAGATGAACAATTGGATATTGTTGCAGTCACAGAAACATGGTACATGGAGAACCATGACTGGGATGTCAACCTACTGGGGTACACATTCTACAGAAGGGACAGGGAGGGGAAAAGAGGAGGTGGAGTAGCTCTATACATAAGGGAAGGGATCAAAGCTACAGAACTAAAAAGTAAAGGGGGAAGACAAGAGGCACTCTGGGTCACCTTGGAGACAGGGAATGGCATCACAATCTGCACAGGGGTTGTATACAGACCCCCATCTGAAGGGGAGGAAATGGACAAGAAAATGATAGAGGACATTCTCAAATTGGCTGAAAAAGGGGAGATACTGTTGATGGGGGACCTGAATATGCCAGATATTAACTGGAGACATGTACTGCAGCCACATCCAAGACCAGGTTCATTCTCGATGTCCTGCAGGGGGCAGGCCATAGACAGCTAGTTTTGGAACCCACTCAGGAGGGAGCAATACTAGACCTGGTACTCTCAAATGGAGAGAGGATAACAAATTTAGAAGTCAGTAGACATATGGGAACAAGTGACCACTGCACAGTGTGCTTCACAACAAGCACAACCATGGAGACAAGCCATACAAAAACAAGCATACTGGACTTTAGAAGGGCTGACTTTGGCAAAATGGATGAATACCTGAGGAATACACTAGCAAATGGCTAAAAAGGAGGGGTGGAAGAACAATGGAGAAAAATCAAAACTGCCATCATAGAGGCAACAAGCCTTTGTGTGAAACAGATAAAGAAAACAAAGCAGATTAAAAAACCATTATGGTTCTCAAAAGAAGTGGCAGGGAAGGTTAAGGAGAAAAAAGCTGCATTCAAAAAGTTTAAGAAATCACAGAAGGAGCATGACAGGGAACTGTATCAATTAAAGCAGAAATAAGTGGGGAAGGCAGTCATAATAGCAAAAGCCCAAACCGAGGAAAAAATAGCCAATTCAGTTAGGAAGGGGAATAAAACCTTTTATAGGTACATTAGGGAGCATAGAAAGGTTAGGGAGGAATAGTGAAGATTAATAAGGGAGGGGAGGTGGGCAGAGGGAGCCAGTGAAAAGGCAGAGATACTAAATGAATACTTTTGCTCAGTATTCACAAAAGAAGATGAGGAGGAGTTACCTAAACCAGACAATAGATGCACTCTGGGTAGGGGGGTTGACACCAGTCCATTTACAGAAGAAAAAGTACTGAAAGAACTCCTAAAACTCAAGGTGGAAAAAGCAATGGGGCCTGATGGGACTCTCCCCAGAATCCTAAAAGAACTAAGGGAGGACCTAGTGACACCACTGACCACACTTTTTAACAAATCATGGGAGGATGGGGTGGTACCTGAGGACTGGAGGAGGGCAGATGTGATTCCCCTTCACAAAAGTGGGAGCAAGGCAGAAGCAAGAAACTACAGACCTGTAAGTTTGACCTCAGTGGTAGGGGAAATGATGGAATCACTTCTGAAAGAAAGAACTGTTGAGTACCTAGAAGCCAGCGTGGCACAGGTCCCAAAGCAGCATGGATTTACAGCAGGAAGATCATGTCAGATGAATCTAATAGATTTCTTTGACTGGGTGACCAAAGTAATAGACCAGGGAGGGGCTGTGAATATGGCCTTCCTAGACTTTAGCAAGGCATTTGACACAGTCCCGCACAAAAGATTAATAATCAAGTTAGCCAGCCTGGGAGTGGGTCCTGGGGTGGTAGCCTGGGTAGCAAACTGGCTGCACAACAGGACACAGAAGGTAATAGTGAATGGAACACATTCTGAAGAAATGGGAGTCACTAGTGGAGTACCTCAGGGCTCAGTACTGGGTCCAGTCCTCTTTAACATCTTTATAGGTGACATTGCAGAGGGTCTGGAGGGACAGGTATGCCTCTTTGCAGATGATACAAAGTTCTGTAACAGAGTTGATACACAACAGGAGGGGTAGAAAGGATGAGAAGGGACTTGGCAAGGTTGGAGGAATGGTCAGACATATGGCAACTTAGATTCAATGCAAAGAAGTGCAAAGTAATGCACCTGGGAAACAAAAACCCAGGAGAAGAGTACACAATAGCAGGGGAGGTACTAACAACAACAAAAATGGAAAGGGACCTGGAGGTAGTCATATCAGATGATCTAAAGGTTGGTAAGCAATGTGAGAAGTCAGTAAGGAGAGCCAGGGGGAAACTGAGATGCATAGGAAGGGGCATCACAAGTAGAAAAAGGGAAGTGGTTATTCCTCTGTACAGACAGTTGGTGAGACCCCATCTGGAGTACTGTGTGCAGCTTTGGACATCTCATTTATGCAAGGACATAAACAGGATGGAAGCAGTCCAGAGGAGGGCAACTAAAATGGTGCAGGATCTGCATCAGAAGCCATATGAAGAGAGACTGAGAGAGCTTAATATGTATACCCTTGATGAAAGGAGGGACAGGGGGGACATGATAGAAATGTTCAAGTACCTCAAGGGAATCAACAAAGTCCAGGAGGGTAGCATCTTTCAGAAAAAGAGATGTGTAAGAACAAGGGGGCACAATTTAAAGATAGAAGGGGGGCAGCTCAGGGGTAATGTGAGGAAATTTTTTTTCACGGAGAGAGTGGTGGATGCATGGAACAGCCTTCCTGGAGAGGTTGTTGGGTCTAAAACAGTGGGGTATTCAAACATGCATGGTACAGACATAAGGCAATTGAAGTGGGGGGTGGCAGGAAGTAGGCTGTTGGTTAACTAGAATCTGCAGCTTATCCAGTAGGTAGGGAAATGGGCAGACTGGGTGGGCCAAGTAGTCCTTATCTGCCATCAAAGTCTAAGTTTCTATGTACTATTTGGGACAGAGATACCTACTCCCTGCACCTTTTTCCTTCAAGTCATTTTTCTATTATGTTCTGTATGGCACTTAAACTCATGTCACTAAGAAAAAAAAAAGAATAAATAAGAAAGAGTTATCAACAAACTGGATAATCAAACACATATTACAAAAATCCCTGCTTGAAAAATAAATGATATTACAGTTCAGCTGCCAGGGTTCAGCAGATAGGGTCTGTATCAATGCATTTTCATAAGCTAGCCATGATAAATGTTCACATTATATCTATTATTTGAAGTCGGGCAACCAAGTAAACACTTTTATCAATACCAAAGGCTACAGTATGTAAGAGGAACAGATAGAAACTAATTATTAATAGGAAATCTTTACATCATCAAATATTAAGCAGAAGTGCTCTCTGTGAACTTAGATTGTGTCATGGGCTAATCAGGCAGTTATACTGTATTCAGGTTCATAATATCACCCTCTGAAGAAATCAGCATCATTAATGTGTGCTCTATTGTTCACAAGAAGGCAGCCAGATGAGCAGTTTAAAAAATACAGCATTTCTATCCTTTATATTATGGCTGCTCAGAATCTAAGTCATAGGTTCTGATTTATCAGATGCTGACTCCAATTATTGGAATTAGGATTTTTGAAATTAGTCTGTAAAGCCTAATTCTAAAATTAGAGGCTAAAACATGTTTTTAACATAGGAAATTTGGATTTAGGATGTAACAATTAAGATTTGAAAGCTGATGATTTAGATTCCAATTCCGAGACCATTTTCAGAATAGGACTCAGGTTTGGAACTGGAAATTCCTATGAAGTCCAGTCAGATCAGAATTGGATAATTCCAAGCATCCCTACTTTATTTTAGATTTAGCATTTAGTTGGATATTACATTGAAAATGCATCTCTCATTTCAAATACAGTTTGTTTCAATGCTGAGAAGAACACTTTCTTACATTGTTGAGTAAGAAGAAACAACCAGGTATAAAGTATGTGAAACCTAAACCCTTTGTATAGCAAACCATTCTTTTTATATGCTACTGTATTTGTAAGTCCATGTCCTGGACAGTTTCTAAGGCATATATGCATACAGTTGTTGAAGATAAATTCAGGTCACTGATCAGGTCACTGGTGCAAAAGTCAAAATTTTTCTTCGGCCATTGTTCATTGTTTTTTGACGTTTTCTAAAAATGCCATAGACATAAAGAGACATCTGGAGGTAGGGAGCTGTGATGGGACAATTATCAAATCCTTAGTAATATAACACAAAGCAAGAAAATCTTTTTGTTGAAACATACCTTTTACTTTCTCACCAAGATCTTGAGCAAGGATGGATAACTTTTGTATATGAGCTTGAGCTTTCTAAGCAGAACCAGTGGCTTATAATGTGATCATTGGGTTGACTACCAACTGGAATGCCACAGTCTTTGCAGTTACTCTGGTGATCACTGAATTATTTGGGCTCGGGCTTCCATGGAACAATAATCTAACTATCCTGCAATGAGATAGGAAACTATTCAAAGATGAAGTCATATACTTCATACATGTTTGTCTATTTTCTCAAATTTATGCTGGGGGAGGGGGTTAGCAAGGAGTCCTTCTTCATTTTATTTCAGTTATTTCTCTGGTGGATCACCTTACAGATGTTGTTACTGTCTGGTCACCACCTGGGGCATACCCGCTTTTATAAATTTTTCCACCAACTGGCAGTTGTGATTATGCTACAGATTACCACAATCTGCCTCTTATACAATATGGCTCATTATGTTAGTCAGTTAAGAACTAGACCAACAGATAATTAATAATGAAAACATTGTGGTTCACAAAAATGGTATTGAAAACAATGTGATTTACTGTATTTGCATGAGCTGTGCTTACTACTGGATTTTCAGACTTTTGTGAGCTTATGTTTTAAGGTTAGCCTTTATGTTTTAATTATATATTTTGAATAATCATAATAAAGGGCAGTCTAAATTGCATTTCTCATTTTGATTTTTAATATACTGTACTGTAGATGGATCACTGAATTGGTGTAATGCTTTCGTAGTAGTGTCAACAGAGTACATTTCATGATGAAGTACATGATCAAAATATTTGGTGTGAAGTGTGGTATGCCTACACAAAAATACTTTTCAGTACTCAGGCAAGATAATATAAATGTGTTTAATATTTGCTTCAACCAGAGGTGAAGTGAAGGGCACCTATTTAGAAAGGAGCAGGAAGCTTAAATTCAAAACATAATTTTGAAATAATTTCTCTGTGTAATGCATAACAATTGTTGATAAAATTAATACATTTTCCATAAAACGTATTACATAGAAAAATAGAAACATAGAATTTGCTAGCAGAAGAGGACAACTTGGACTACCCAGTCTGCCCTGCTGTTCCCTGCTTAATCTGTCTCTGAAGATCGTAACTGGTCTCTGGCAACCATCCCCCTTGCATTTTTACTAATGTTCCCCTATGTCTATCCCACACATGCTTGAAGTCCACCACTGCTGGCAGTCCGTTCCAGGCATATCACCCTTTCAATGATGTAGTACTTCCTCATATTTTCTGTTAACCCCCCCAGCTTCATCATATGCCCCCTAGTCCTGGTGCTGTTTCTTATTTAAAAGAGACTCCTCTCCTATACCCTGTTCACCCCTTTGAGGTACTTGTAAGTGTATATCATATCTCATGCCATTGTCATCTCTTCCAGAGTGCACATTTTGAGATCCCCCAATCTTTTCTCATAGGTCTTATCATGAAACCCCTGCACTATTTTAGATACCCTCCTCTGGACTACGTCTACCTTGTCTGTCTCCTTTCTGAAGTGAGGCTTCCAAAACTGGATACAATACTCCAGGTGGGGTCTCACAAGTGAGTGAAACAGGGACAACACCACCTTCCTTATCCTGCTGGGAAAAAACCCTCCCTATGCACCGCAGCATCCCACTAACCCTACCACTGCTTTGTTGTACCACCCTGCCACTTTGAGGTAGTCAGTTATGATAACCCCAAGTCCCCTTTCCTGCTTTGTGACTGTCAGTACCTCCCTCCTATCCTCTGCTCATGTGTTTCTATGCCCTAGGTGCATGATTTTGTACTTTTTGGCATGAAACCCCAACTGTCATGCTCTTGACCACTCTTGGAGTTTTCCAAGATACCTGTGCATTCTCTCTAACCCCTCCTGAGTACCCACCCTATTACAGATTTTGTATCATCTGTGAAAATGCATACCTTCTCTTCCTGTTCTTCTGCAGTGTCACTTATGAATACACTGAAAAGGACCTGCCCCAGTACTGAGACCTGTGGCACCCCACTGGTCACTCTCCCCATCATTATAGTGAGCACCAGGAGCCACCAACCTCTGTTACCTATCCATTACCCCGTTTCTAAACCAATTCACCACTTTGAATCCCACCCATAGTCTGATCATTTTTTTTAAATCAGTCTCATGTGTGGCACAGTGTTAAAGAGCTTGCTAAAGTCCAGATAGGCATAATTTTGTCAATACTCCACTTAGTAACAGGTGCATGTAACAATTATGTACCACAACCTGCCACATGTAGTCTCTATATTCCTGAGAACTGTCCAGATGAGTTCAACCCTCTCCCTTTATCCACAAGTTCTCTGAGAGACGGTGTGGAGAATGGGATAGGAGGGGTCATTATGGGGGGGAAGGGTGGTTTGAGTGGTGGGTTTATGGACGTTGTTTGTTATGACTGGTTCAGTATCATCGTTTCTTGCATTTGTCCTTGTGAAATTTAATAAAGTATAATAAAGTATATTGAATTTCAAAAAATAAAGTCCAGCTAGGACATGTCCACTTCCCATCCCTGATCTATTTCTCTGGTCACTCAGTTGAAAAAAACAGTCAGCTTTGTTTGGCTAGGCCAAGAATCCATTCTGCCTGTGGACATGCAGCACATAGGATTCCCAATACAATTTCATTTGATGTCAGTACAGTGGTTTTCATGGTTTTGAGATTGTCCATAGGCAGTTAGAAATTAACATTTGGATCAGGAGTAGCATACATTTCACCAAAGGGCCTTCTAAAATACAATTTGTCTGTACTTTTAGAACTAATTGTGTAAGTTCAACATTCTTTCTTTGTCAAGTAATTATCAGTCCAAATCAATAACTACTGTACTTACATACAGACAGTCTTATTGAAGTCTTACAATTTGCCAGGGGTGGAGATGGAAATGAAATTGACAAAAACAGTGCGAAAGAATGATAATGTGGTCTTCAGTCAATAACTTACAACAATGACAGCAGAAGGGCACCAGTCTAAATTAGAGTAATTAAATTTGTCCTAAAGCAAAGTAATTGCTGACAGCTTGGATTGCTTCAAATGTAAAAGCACCGATAAGGAAACATAGAGAGCTTCATGTGCTGAATTTATTCCCTTTCTATCTATTATTTTAGAATTTATCATTTGAATTCCTTTTTTAACATTGAATACCAGTTTTTATTTCTCTAATTTCACAACATGTTTCCATTAGCCTTGGACAGCTAGTCCATAATCATCCCACTGGTGTATCAAGGGAAAAATCTAATATGTGTAGAGCATTCTTTAATGTTCCAATCAAAAAGGATAGTTTTGAGAAATAAAGGGAAGAGATGCAGTGACACTTACAAGCTCTGTAATTATAATGAGAGACTTTATTGTCAATATAGGGGTAAGTGCATCAAATCATGTGAGCAATCCATGGTAGGGGAAATCATGGCAGTGTCAGCTGATAGCTGGACTGCATGGAGAGTGGGTAAAGCTGGCAGAGATGAACACAAGGAAGAGCAGACAGTTTTAGCAATGGTAGCAAAGAAAAGAGTAATGCAGCACAACAGGTATGGCTTGAAGTGAATGCAAATGTTAACTGAAAGATGGGCACTAACAAAATTTCTACTGCAAAGAAACCCTGGTGCTCTGTGCCTCACTTGCACTTTTTCAGTTTCAGTAATTGCACTCTTTAATGAGTGATGACAACTGGGGATTACATTAAGATCACACAAGACTTGTTTAAGCTAAAGCAACTCATGAGTAGAGCTGTCTGAAATTTCTGAACAGCATTTTCGACTAGGTTCATAAAATACAGAAACATTTCACAATAGTCTGCATTTCATGGAGTTAGAAAAAAGCAAAGTTAGTTTCTGCAACTTTGGGTTTTATTTTCCTCAACCTGTTAACTTTGTGCATGTTGGCAAATATTATGAGCACTATATAAAATCAGAATTGACTCTCTTTGAGTGGTTGAAGGAGCCACTCAGTGACAGCCCTTGTTTTGTATATCAGTGTGCCATGTATAGTACAAACAGGAATCAAAGAGCTTTGCATGCTGAATTTCATATCACAAGCCTTTCCATATACTGTATGACAGAACTCCATATATAAGCTTAATCTGGTTCAAAGTCAGTTGGCATCATTCATCTGTATCCCTCTCCCCCGGGTCATGCCTGAAAATAGGCAGGATTTGTCTAGTGCACTTAACTGGTCAACAAAAATTAAATAGATAAGATATGCCTTTTTGGTTTTAGTCTAAGGGTACTAGGCAGATATAGGAAAACAAATTGTTAACAATGGCCCAGGACTTTTCTTAGGCTCAGCATGGAGATGAGGTATAACAGGGAGGTAGTCAGTCATGGGGACTCTGAGGCGTGCTTCTGCAGGGTTATGTTCTGATGAAGGGAGCACTGCCCCATCTGTAGGACCTTTGTGGGGCTCCATGCTCAGCTGGTAGCAGCAAGAGATGAGATTTCTCAGCTGCGGCATCAGCTCAGCTGAGGGTCCATCCCCCACACCCCTACTCCCTGAGAGGCCCACTAGCCCAGGGGACTAGAGGGTGGTGGTGAAGGGAAGAGGGAAGAGTGGTAGGGGGTCCCACAAGAGGTTAGACTAATCTCACACTATCCATACCATAAATTGGTTTGCAACCCTGGAGAAGGCTCAGGTACCTGACTTCATCAGTGGGGAGAGACTCTGAGCCAATCATGGGAGATAGGCAGGAGGCATGCTGGCACCCAGGAGAGGGGATGAGCAGGTTGAAATCAGCAAAGGAAATCTTAGTGATTGGGGATTCAATGATTAGGGAGGTACAGAAGGTGGTGGGTTAGGGAGGTAAGAGAAGTGGTCAGATGCCTATCTGGTGCATCAGCCATCCAGGATATAGATAGGATAGGAAGGATTGCAGAGAAGAGAGAGGGGAGCTGGGACAGCTGATTCACCTGATACCGATGATTTGGTGAACCAGCCTGTGGAAGCAGTGAAGCAGAACTTTGAGAGGCTGGGAGACAGAATACAGGTGCACTTGGCTTCAATGGTCTTTTCTGAGATCCTACCTGTGTGAAATAGGGGGAATCGGAAAGACATAGTTAGGAAGGAGGAGATTGAGGGGTTTAATGTGCGGTTCAAAGGATGGTGTCAGGAGGAGGGGTACCACAATGTGGGGGAATGGTGGGCTTCTGGGACAGGAGGCTCTAAAAAGGTGCTGGCCTTCACCTGTTGAAAGAGGGAGCCATTATTCTGGAGCAGATGTTTGACATTTACATCACACAGTTAAACTAACTGGGAGGAAAGGGCAGAGGCTAGGGGAATTGATGAGAAGGGAGAGTGGGTGAGGAATTTACCTAGGGTTTCCCCTGAACAGGGGGCTAGTAACAGCACATTGGGTAACAGTAAGCTTGATGTTCAAATTAGGTTAGGCAAACAGATCATTGAGAGAGGGATGACAAAGCCTACATTTAGCAAGAAAAATAAAAAAATTAAGGAGTTTAGGGAAAAGTAAAGAGTAGGAATAGGGAAAAAAAAACAAGATGGGATCAGGAGAAAGAAGCAAAGGTGTTTGACCTAATGCCAGGAGTCTGGGAACTAAAATTAGTGAGTTTTAGGTAATGATGGCAGACAATGAAGTAGATCTAGTAGCAATTACAGAAATTTAGGAAACAGAAAATAATGATTGTGACCTAAACTACCATAGCCATGATCTTTTCAGAGTATTCTGTGCTGACGGTACCCCCTTGGAGGTGGTAACTTTCTTTAAATACCTGGGTGTCTTGCTTGATGAATCCCTTACTTATGACACCCATAAAACCTCTATGTGCAAGGCTGCCAACGCTAAACTGGGATTAGCCTACAAAATGAGTCATATTCTAACCCTTTCTGCATGGTTGGCCATTGTCAGAGGAATCCTTTTCCTGTCACTCACATATGGAGCTGCAATCTATAGCAATGTGTCAAAGGCTTCCCTTCACAGATAGGACACAATTTACAACAATATATGCCGGTATGCCTCTGCATCCTCTAGGTTAAGGCATCGCTGCCTGCTATATGCAGACCTAAACTGGCCCTCTCCTATGGTCCTCTGGCTCCTCTCTCTTGGGAATCTTCTGGACAGTATACTGTAGTTCAACATGCCTACCTCCCTCGCCTCAGTGATAACCCCTCAGCCCACCTCCAACAGTATCCAATCTGCTGACCTTTCCCTGCTTAGCATTTCTAGATGTAAAACAACCAAAGGTAGATCAGGATTCTCACACGTAGCCCCCAGATACTTAAACTTGCTGATCCCATATGTGTGCTTGGCCCCTAGTCATGCCACATTTAGGAAGAGGCATCGCTCCCTCCTTGTTGGAAGTGCCCAGTGCACCTGTTTCAACCCACCCTTGGCCATGGCTCACTGTGCTATGCTGCCTTGTAGTTCCCTCTTGATTTCTCTTGAGTTAACTGTCTCCTTGCTACTAACTGTTTTCCCCACTTGTCTACCCTAACCCTTTTTCCCATGCTCCCTCTCTCTCTCCCTCTCTCTCCCTCTCTCTCCCTCTCTCTCTCTCTCCATGCTCTATTCCTGCATTTCCAATCTCCCTACCTTTTACAGAAAATTGTATATAGCTAGCTGATTGTATGTCATATTTATGATCCAACATTACTCTCTGGCACTTCTGCACATTGCATGGGATATTACTATAACTGTAATCACAGGCACTTACCATATACATGTATAACACACTTAGTGTGCCTGGTACTACAATTGTTTTAAACTGATATACTCTCCTGTACTTCCTATATGTTAAGTCTTGTACATTTTTGATATTGTTTGCTTTGTACAGTACTGTATCTCTCTATGTTGTGACCTCCCAGGTCATGCCTGAAAATAGTCACGTTTGTGTCTAGTGCACCTACCCAGTTATCAAAAAATAAATAAATAACAGTCCAAAGCTACACCATGTTTAGACAGGATAGAGGAAAAGGTAAAGGATGAGGTATAACCCTATTTGTCAAGGAAGGCTTAGAGGCAATGGAGGGTGGAAACATCAGGGTAGGTAATGGGGAAATAGAATCACTGTGTGTTCAGTTCACAGCATCTTCAGACAAGAAACTATGGATGGAAATGGCCTATAAACCTCCAGGATAGGGTGAAGAGTGAGCTAAGAAGCTAGCAGCAGCACTAGAAGGGGGGTGGTAAAGGGGGAGATGGGGTTGGTGGGATATCCAAACCTGTCAGATATTGATTGGGTCATTCCAGCAGCCAGGAGCTCCAAATGTCAGATCCTGCTGGATATATTGCAGGATTGCCTGCTGGCTACAGCTTTATAAGGAACCCACTAGACAGGTTGCCATTCCTGACGTGGTGCCAGAAGTGGTAGGAGAAGTGAGGGTTGGGGGACCTCTAGGATCCAGCCATCATAACTCTATATGGTTTGACCTAGCCCACTGGACAAGTAAGTCCTCATCAGTGGCTGAAGTCCTAGATTTCAGAAGGACAGACTTTAACTGGATGAGGGTGTTAGTCCAGGATAATTTAGTTAGGGTGGACAGCATTAGGGATGTGGAAGAAAGATGAGGGGCAATAAAGGGGGCCATTCTTGAGGCGACAAAGTCTTGCATGAGAATAGTAATGAAAAACAGGTACAAGAAACTAATATGGTTCTCTGGAAAGGTCAGGGAGGCAGTGAGAACTAAAAAGAAGGCCTTCACCAGGTACAAGAAAAAATAAGGGAAGGAAAGGGGAGAGTACCAAATGAGAACAAAAGGGAAGGCAGACACATTGCTGCTTATTGTGGTGGGTGTCAAGAGAGGGGAAAAACAAATATTTTGATATATTAGTGAAAAAAGAAAGAAGGGAGGAGGAACTGTTAGGCTAGCAGATGGAGGTAGGGTAATTAAGGAGGACAAGCAGAAAGCAACCATTCTTAACCCCTACTTCTGCTTTGTATTCACAATGGAACACTGATGGTCTCTGCCAGAGACTGGCATTAAGGTAGCTGCAAGGGGGATCCCTGAGATAAGGCAGAAAGTATTTACCAGTGAAAGGGTCTGGAAAGGGCTAGAGGCCCAAAAGACAGATAAGGCCCTGGGACCCAATAGGATGTATCCAAGGGTGGTCAAGGAACTGGCAATGAAATTAACTGTACCCGTGGTAGGGCTATTCAGTAAATAAACTCAGACAGGGGCAATTCTAAAAGACTGGAGGGAAGCAAGCATAGTCTAGCACCATGGGGTAGGGATAAGGAGTAATTGGGTAAATACAGATCTGTCAGTCTTATCTGTATTGTGGGTTAACTGACGGAGACATTAGCCAAAGAGGATTTTGTGACCTACCTTGAGAGCAATGGACTCCAGGATAAAAAACAGCATGGGTTCATGGCAGGATGTCTTGTAAGACCAAACTGATAGTATTCTTTGAGTGGGTAATGAGTGTAGTAGATAAGGGTCATTTTGTAGATTTACTGTACTTTTATTTCAGCAAAGTTGTTGACTCAATGCCTCACAGAAGGTTGCTGAAGAAGCCAGGGGATCTGGGTGCAGTGAAGGACACAGGTAAATGAGAAACTGGTTGGATGCGAGACAGCAGGTGGTTGTGGATAACAGAGTAAAACCAGAAGAGAAGAGAGAGAGAGAGAGAGAGAGAGAGAGAGAGAGGTAGGTCACCAGTAGGGTGCCTCAAGGATCAGTCCTGGGTCCAGTCCTTTTCAGTAAATTCATCAGCAACACTGGAGAATGAATCTAGGGCAAGATGTGTCTCTTCAGAGATGACACTAAGTTCTGAGGTAGGATAGACATTAAAGAGGGGGCTAGAAAGATGCAGAGAGGCTTGCAAAGGCTAAGAAGGTGGTAAAAGGTTTGGCAGTTGAAATTCATTGCCAAAAAGTGTAAGGTTATGCACACAGGGGACAAGAACCTCAGGGCAGAGTACTGGATAGGAGGAGGTAAATTTAGGCATGATCTCCGAGTAAGTAGACCTAATGGTCACTATCAGTGAGCCTGTAACACAATCGAACCAGTGTAACAAGTCTTATTGTAAAGAAAACAGGATATTGAGGTGTATAGGAAGGGATACTGACAGCAGAAGGAAGGAGGTATTACTACCTCTCTAAAGATCACTGATCAGGCCCCACCTGGAGTACTGTGACATGTTCTGGAGTCCTCACCTAAAGGAAGGTAAAAACAGGATGAAGGCACTGCAATGTAGCGTGATCAAAATGATGCAGGGTATTGCTGTGCAGAAATTTCAAATTTCAGCTGAGTGAAATTTCATGGAATTCTCAAAATTCTATTGAATTTCAGCAAAAATGGAATGGCGGAATTCCACAGCAGAAAACAAGGAATGAGTTTTTTCACAACATTTTCTGTTGATATCAATATTTTCCATGGAAATGGTTGCTGAATAATTTTCTGTGGAAAAAAATGCTGATCACAACAGGAGGCATTTCACAAAAGAACCACACAATTCCAGTGAAAAATCCAGCACAGGAATGGTCATGATACACTAATTTTGCCAGAGGAATTCTGCATTCTGCACAGCACTTAACTCAGTGCCAGCAGGGTAGATCTTATGAGGATTGGCTCAAGGCACTGAACATGTATTCGCAGGAGGCCAGATGAGAGAAGGGAGATATGATAGAGGCTTTCAAGGTCCTGAAATGAATGAGCAAGTTAAACTGTGAGGAACTATTTAGCGAACATGGGTGCATGAGTATAAACTGATGGGGGTGGGAGGTTCAGGAGGGAAAGGAGAAAGTTTTATTTTACACAAAGGGTGGTGGGGCCATGGAGCAATCTCCCAGCTGTTGTGGTGGGTAGCAAAACTATGAATTGTTTCAAACAAGGCTGGGACAGACTGAAGGGCTTAGTCATTGCTCAGGGTGGTAGCATTAGGGTGGAGAGCATGGGGGTGAGTAGTGTGGGAATGAATCCTGAATGGACAATAGGTTCTGGGTTTGTTAGGGTTTATGGCAGACTGGATGGACCAATATTCTCTTTCTGACAACACTGTCTATGTTTCTGTGTTTCTATGTTAAATATTACAGGTTAGTAAGTAAGTAAGTAAGTAAACTTTATTTATTTAACGCTCAATCCCGGAGGCTCTGATCACTTTACATAGTGGTGTGAAATTAAAAGCAAAAAACAGTAATTAAGTCACAGTCAGTTTACAACATATCCATAATATATATTAAATAAAACTCTAAACCCCAGTTTAAGATAATAATTTACAAGGGAGCTTCCCTTAGTGATCGCAGCAATGAAGTCCATAGGGCAGCCAGACAGCCTCAAAAGTGCAGTCACCATAGGTCTTAAGCCATGCCCTAGGAACTATGAGGAAGCCCTCCAAGGAAGGCAGGTGTCAGAAGGCCTTACAGGTAGCCAGGACCTGATCCGTACAGGGCCTTGAAGGTGAGCAAGCCCATCTTGAAGGTAATCCTCCACCTGACTGACAGACAGTGCAGTTCGTGCAAAACTGGGGTTATGTGTAGGGACCTAGGAAGGTCCACTAACAACCTGGCTGTAGTGTTCTGAACTAACTGCAGTCAGTGGAGGTTACCCCTACTGACCCCGAAGTAAAGAGTATTGCAGTAATCAAGTCTGGATGTTACAAAAGCATGTACCAGCGAGGGCAGTTCATCAGGTAGGATTAAGAGTTTAATCCGGGTGACATTCCTTAAATGATAGAAACCATTTCAGATGATGAAAGTCACTTGAGCCTCAAGTGTCAGTCCTTCATCAAGGATGATGCCCAGATTTCACACCTTATTGACCACCACCATGGAGATGGAACTCAGGAACAACCCTGTTCCCTCTCCGGTGGTGGCCATATCCCGACGATGACCCAGGTCCATTATCAGCACCTCTGTCTTGCCTGGGTTGAGCTACAGCCAGTTAGAGGACATCCAGTCCTGGATCCAAGATAAGAATTTATTTTGTACATCCACATCGTCTGATGTTCCTGGGGCAAAGGACATATACATTTGGGTATCATCTGCATGACAGTAAGAACCCAGACCATAATGTCTAATGATATCACCCAGGGGCAGCATATACACTGCAAACAACATGGGCAACAAGATCAAGCCCCGAACGACTCTGCAAGTCAGGAGCTTTGGGCAGGAGGAGAAATTCCCTATCACTACCCATTGTTTCCTTCCTGTTAGATGGGACTCAAACCAGCTGATGACTTTGCTGGTGAGTGCACAAAGCCCTCTAAGGTGATCAAGAAACACCATGTGGTCTACGGTGTCAAAAACTGATGAGATATCTAGGAGAATGAGAATTGACCACTCCCCTCTTTCTCTCACCCTGAGGAGATCATTCTGCACCTAAACTAAAGCTGTTTCGGTGCTATGCTTCCTCCCAAATCCAGATTGGAATGGCTCATGGATGTAGAAGGTCATCTGGTGGGCTTTGAGCTGCGATGCCACCACTTTCTCCACAACCTTCCCCAAGAATGGAAGATTGGAGACAGGTTGATAATTCTCTAAAGATGTTGGGGTCGAGAGAGTAGTAAGGGTGCTGCAATGATATGGGCTGGAACAAGGGAGTAGGCAAGGAACTGACATTTTTATGGGACTAAGCAGATGGCCGCTGTTCATGTAGACTGGGTTAACAAGGGCATTCTACTGGATGCCAGGGACTGTTTCAGCACTGGGGTTAAGGAGTGAGTTCACTGGCTCACCATGAGACTCCCAGCATCAGAGAAAAAACAGGACCTCATTAGAACAGAAATAAGTCTGAAGGTGAGATTGATAGGAATACTACTGCAGTAGCACCATTTGTCTAGGGCTCTGGTCATTGCATAGCACTATGACATTGTCACTGATACTATGACATGGCCAGAACTCTGACTGTTTCAAGGCAGAATTTCATTGAATATAATACAATCCCCATTTGCATCCACTAAGATTTGGAACAGTGCTTTACATTTAGACAGTCACATGACAAAAGCAACCCAATTTATGTTCCACAGCCCCCAGTTTTATGAAGCCAAATATGTGGGAGGCAACCTGATTTATGTCGTACTATCCCAAGACTAAATGTGATCCTTGTTTATGGTACTGCACATAAATCCTACATTATTCACAGGGAAAGAACAGATAACAAGAATCAGAATTATGCCATTCAGTGGAACAAAGTTCAATTATTCAGCTGGCATTTATTAAAGCCCAGCAGACAGAAAAATGTTCAGTGGGCATATGCAACTTAGTGAGGAGTTATGCTTGTGTGACATGTTGCTAGTCTAAAGGTATTTGACTGAATGTGCCGTTGATTGTCATATGTGGATACTTTAGCCATTCGCACTCTTTGACTCTTTGGGAACTATCACTGTGATGGGGTATTGTGAAGAAAAAGGAACCCTCTTGAGGAGGTTCCGCCACTAGAGGTGTCACAGTACCATAGTTCATTTAGGCTAATTTACCTTAATAAGGAGTCTCAAGGACAGAGATGCACCACTGGAGGAGGTGGAGAGGATGTCTGGGCAAAGAAACAGTGCTTCAATGTTTTGGTGAATAGAGTATGGGTGTTAATAGTGCATATGTAACTAGTTTACTTTTTGGCTTTTTTCTGTTCCCACCCATGGTAGGGAAGCTGGGTAGTGAATAGGAAACAGAAAGCCAAGCACCAAGAGTGAGCAGAGTGCCTGAGAAGGAGGAGGCAGGGGTGGATGGTGGGTGTTTCGCAATGCACTAAGTGGGGAACTGCCGTGGGAAGCTGGCCTTTATTGGGGATGGGGGAGGAACTATTCCCCCACATTGAACCTTGGACTTTAGCTCTTCCATTCAGTGTTTTGGCAAACAGAGTATGTGGTTAGTAGTCCTTATGTAACTGTAGTTTACTTTTTGGCTTTTCTCTAGCGTTGGCGTTTCCCTGGACTAACGGTGCACAGGGCTAAGCACGAGGTATATCAGCTGGCAAAGGATTGTGGGGGTTCCCCAGACATATTGGTCCACCTGGGTACAAATGACATTGAGGGAAATAGCGAGCTAGAGATACAGGCAAGATTCAGGGAGCTCGCCAGGGTCTGTCATGACATAGGATGCACAGTTTCCTTCTCAGAAATCCTGCCAGTGCCAAGGGGCTAGTGGGGAACACAAAGGAAAATTGGGAGATAAACCAGTGGCTCAGGGGTGGTGTGAGGCCAGAGGTATGGGTTGATGGGGATTGGGGAGACCTAGAAGGATAAGGAGGCTGTATGCTAGAGATAGACTACATCTCAATTTGGAGGAGGAATCCTTAAGTTGAAAATAGAGGTTCATTGGTGAAAAGTGGGGTTTAAACTTGTGAAGGGGTGGGATGGGAGAAAAAGGCTGTCAAGGGGTGCCGATAAAGGAGGACTCTCTCTCCACCCCTGGGGACCAGGAGGATTGCAGGAAAAAGGCCAACTGGCAAAAGTGCAGACCAGGAAGACAGAATCCCATGGAAACACGAGCAGGGGGAAATGGAACTATAGGAAAGGGTGGAAGTAGTCTGCTAAATGCCAGGAGCTTGGGCAATAAAATGCCTGAGCTCCAGGCTATGCTAACTGAGGGAGCAGTGGATGTGGCAGCGGTCACTGAGACTTGGGCCACTGCAAGACATGACTGGGACCTGAACCTGGAGGGTTACACTATGTTCAGGAAGGACAGGGGGGAGGGAAGGGGAGGAGGGGTAGCAATGATAGTCAAAAACCGCATTGGCATAGGGGGAGTAGAGGAGGCGGAGGGAACCGTGGAGGCAATTTGGGTCACCTTGATAACAAGGGATGGCAAGAGAGTAAAAATAGGAGTGGTGTATAAACCCCCTGCCCTGGCAGAGGAGCTGGAGGACAGTCTGGTGGCAGATGTTAGGAGACACTGCAGACTGGGCAGAGGAACGGTGGTGGTGTTGGGGGACTTAAACATGCCAGGAACAGACTGGGAGACTATGACATCCTCTGTGACCAGGGAACAGAGGTTGTTGGATGTCTTTCAAGACGTGTTCTTAACTCAGCAGGTGAGGGAACCGACCATGGAGGCATGGGTACTGGATGTGGTCCTGGCAAACAGTGACCAGATTGGGGGCCTGGAGATAAGGGACCCATTGGCGGGGAGTGACCATGCCACGGTCTGGTTCTGCCTGGACCTAGGAGGGATAGAAGGCTGCACAAAGATGGAAGTAACCGACTTCAGGGGGGCGGATTTTAAGGAAATGGGAAGGATCCTTAAGGAGCATTTGGATGGGATTGGGTCAGACATGGACGCTGATAGTAGGTGGAAATCATCAGGAGAGGGTGCAGGATGTTACCAGCACCTGTGCAAGAGTAAGACGAAAATGCGGTAGGGCCCAAAAACCCTGTTGGTGGACCAGGGAGGTCCAGGAGGTGGTGCGGGGAAAGAAAGCAGCCTATAAGCAATTCAAGTGCTCAAGGAGTGAAGGGATCGGGGAGTGCAGGCTGATGGCTAGAGCGCCACTAGAGTGGTGAGGGCGGCTAAGGCAAGGAAGGAGCAGAACCTGGCCAGGGAAATTAGGAGAGGGAACAAGGGGTTCTTTAGATACATTGGGGAAAAATGAAGGGTGAAGGGGCAGATTAGCAGGATTAAATCAGGGGAGAGATGGGCACAAGACCCGGGGGAGCAGGCTGAGGTACTAAATGAGTACTTCACCTCAGTTTTCACCAGGGAAAATGGGGGTGTGGCATCATACATGGGAGGAGACAGAGATACTGAGGAGGGGGGGACCCTTACCAATCGGCAGGTCTGGGGAGGGAGGCATCACTGGCAGGTGGGGGGAGGGCTAAGCAGGGAGAAGAGGTACCGGAAGTGGAAATCACAGCAGAGAGAGTGAGGGAAGCCCTCAGCTCCCTTAAGATGGAGAAAGCACCGTGGCCGGATAAATTACATCCCAAAGTGCTGAAGGAACTTGCAGATGTCCTGGCGAAACCCTGCAGAGCTTTTCACCATCTCTCTGAGGACAGGGTGGGTGCCCCAAGACTGGAAGGTGGCGCATATAGTGCCTATCCACAAGGGGGGATCAAGGGAGGTGGCAGGGAACTACAGGCCTGTCAGCCTGACATCGGTGGTGGGCAAGGTGATGGAGGGCATTGTCAAGGAGAGGCTAGGGGGGGACCTGGATAAGTCAGGGTGCCTGGACGATAGACAGCATGGATTCATCCTGAGGAAATCATGTCAGACAAACCTGGTGGAGTTCTATGACTGGGTGACAAGTGCCTTGGACCTGGGTAGACCAGTGTATGTCCTCTTTATAGACTTCAGCAAGGCATTTGACTCTGTTCCTCATGTGGGCCTGTTGGATAAGCTGGGAGAAATGGGGGTGGGGAACCAGATGATCAGATGGATAGGCAATTGGCTCCAGGACCGGACCCAGAGGGTCGTAGTTGGTGGGATAGTCTCATCCCCAAGGAGGGTCATTAGTGGGTGCCACAGGGATCAGTCCTTGGGCCCTTCTGTTCAACGCCTCGTATCTGACATAGGACAGGAATCAGGAGTGAGATGAGTCTCTTTGCAGATAACTTCGAAACTGGGGGCGGTGGTGGATGGGGAGGAGGGAGGTGGCCTACAGGGGGACCTGGAGGCTCTGGAAGATGGTCTAGAAGTGGAAGCTGAGGTTCAATGCAGGAAATGCAAGGTACTCCACCTGGGGGCCAGAAACCCAGGCCAAGTGTACACCCTGGGGGGGGAAATGCTACAAGTCTCGATGGCTGAGAGGGACCTGGGGGTGGTAGTGGATGTCAAGATGAACAACTCTGAGACTTGTAGGAGGGCAGCAGCCAAGGCCAACAGGATGCTGGGATGCATCGCTAGGGGGATCACCTCCAGAAGGAGGGAAGTGATACTCCCTCTGTATAACTGCTTGGTGAGGCCGCACCTTGAGTACTGCGTTTTGAGGCCACACTTAAGAGGGATATTAACCTCCTGGAGAGGGTCCAGAGGAGGGCAACCAAAATGATTTGGGGCTTGGGGACAGGACCTATGAGGAGAGGCTCAAGAGCT
Organism: Neoceratodus forsteri; assembly: GCA_016271365.2. NCBI lineage: Eukaryota > Metazoa > Chordata > Ceratodontiformes > Ceratodontidae > Neoceratodus > Neoceratodus forsteri. The sequence continues at coordinate 844,182,302 of CM028135.1, read as the reverse complement.
AAATATGTACACATTGGAAGAGAAGGGACTGGGGGACATAATAGAGGTCTTCAGGTACATGAAGGGGTAAATCGGGAGGAACAGTCGGGGTGCTTTGAAGGAAGGAGGAGGGGCCACTAGAGGGCATGGGTGGAAGCTGGAGGGAAGATTCAGGGAGAAAGGAGGAGGTGCTACTTCACTGAGAGGGTGGTGGAGCCATGGAATGCACTGCCTAGGGGCTGGTGGAGGCAGAGACAGTGGAGGGGTTCAAGAGGGGGTGGGACAGGTACAGGGGAAGGGCTCTGGAAGCAAAATCTAATGCAGCAAGAATATCCAGAACTGGGAAGGGAGAAGCCAGAGAAGGTGAGGGGGACAGCAAGGTCAGCACCCAGGGTGGGGGCTGACCAAACGAGCATACACGAAAGACTGTTAGGCCTATTCTGCTGCCATTTTAGTATGTTAGTATGTTAGTATGTTAGTCCCACCCTTGGTAGGGAAGCTGGGTAGCGAGTAGGGAATAGAAAGCCCAAAAAGATTACCTCCTCCAACTCATGGAGAGCATGACCAGTAGCATGCAGGGGAGGAACCCCCCCCCCAGTGGAGGAAACCTCTGAGAATCCATGGCTACTGACTCACCTGTCCTCAGGGCAAACTAAGAGGAGATGATTCGCACTCCACTGCCCTAACCCTTGATATGTCCCTTGCCTCTCCCTTGTGTGGTTCTTATGTTTTGTCCCCAACTCCTACTAAACTTCTATTCACCATCTTTCTTATAGTCTGCTATTCCCCCCTTACCTACATTTTGACTTCTTCCCCATTCCTACCTGCCTCCCCTCTTGAGCTCCTTGCTATGTTCCACCATTCTGCTGCTACCTCTTCAACTGCTGCAGCTAAGTTGTCACACTACCCTATCCTCCCTAGTGCATCACTCCTACCCCTGTCCATCTACTGTACTTTGATATGTATTCTAAAATTCCTACCCCCAACCTACCAGCACCCCTCAGTTACTACCCACCCTAAAAGCTTGCTACCCTGGTATAAATGTGCAAAAATGCATTTCATTATCATTGCTTTATTGCTCCTATCCTCCTGTGATATAAACCTGAACTCTGGACCATGCCCAGTAGCCCCTGAAGGAGCAGGTACAACCACTACTGCCCCATCCCAGTGCAGCCTGCTTGCCCTCCCAAGGGGCCCAGAAATCCTACACCTGATTATACATAGTCTTCTCCACAAACTTGATCTACTGCAGCCTCTGGCCATCTCACTAAGCCCTGACGTTATTATCATTTCCGAATCATGGCCTAGTAAAAATATAAGTGACCCATCCATCGCCATCCCCAGCTACACTACTACTACTAGACAGAACCGAGCCACTATGGATGGGCGAATAGCAATTTATGTTTCTACTGTCTTACAATTTACCACCATACTTTCTACCTCAGTCCCCAGAGCCTATGAGGCTCTCATCCTAAAATTATCCCTCCAATTCTCAATCTCCATTTATATTGCTGGGGTTTACTGTCACCCTGGCCTTCTACCCTCCACTATCACTGAACTCATCAACTCCATAGTCTCCCATACTTCCTCATGTGAAGTATGTATAATGGGTGATTTCAACCTAAATTGGTTATCCCTCTCCTTAAGTAAGGTACACAACGATGTTTCTGTACTCAACCTATCACAACTTATTCTCAAACACACCAGCTTGAACCATAAAACTGGTAATCACTCAGTTATCAACTGGGCACTTATGTCCCATCCCCACCAGGTTGTTAAATCTGGCATCCTTCCTGATGCATTAAGTGATTACCATGCAACCTTCTTGGTACGTCAAATCCATAGACAAAAGGTTGCCCACAAAATCCTGCTCATTGGTTCATACAAATCCTTGAACCTCTCACTCCACTCCTACTTAACCTGGCTTTTACTGACTGGAATCCTATTCCATTGACATGGTGTACAGCTGTTTTCATGACAAATTCCTGGAGGTCTGGAACATGTACGCCCCCCCATGTCGTGCCAGGGAAAGGGTAAATCAAATCACCTCCCATGGATCACTCCAGAACTCTTGGCATGCCAAAGAGTCAGAGACCAAGCGTGGAAAACACATAAAACCTCTAAACTCCCTAGTGACTATACCACTTACTGCTTTTTGTGTAACCAATGTACAAAAGCTACCTGGCTTGCAAAAGCCAACTACTTCTGCTCTACCTTTCAGGCTAATATTAATAACCCATCTAAATTTTGGAAAGTTGTTCACTCCCTTTTATCCCCTCCTTCCTCACCACCCACCCCCTCTCCTTAATGTTAACAACACTCTCCAACAGTCTCCTTACTGACCACCAAACTGTGGCTACTGAATTTAACTCCTACTTCACCTTCTGTGCTTCCACTCCCCTACCCACTGTGCTTTCTCCCTAAATTACAGTCCCTCCCCCCAATGCCAACCCTCACTGCCCACCTCCTTCTTTTTTTGTTTAACTTACCCACTGTGACACACTGGGGGCCTCTAAAGACTGCTCACCCAATAGTTTGAACCCCAAACTGGTTTATCTAGCTGTTCCTGCTATCGCTCTCCCTCTAACTGAACTCCTCAACCTCTCCTTCAAAACAGCTACCATCCCATCAATATGGAAACATGATGTTGTTCTCCCCCTTCCTAAAGGTGGTGACCCTTCAGCCCCTGCTAACTACCACCCTATCTCGTTCCTCCCCACCCTTGCTAAGCTTCAAGAACATCTGGTTCTTACACAACTCTCATCCTTTCTCTCCAATATTAACTTTCTTACTCTGTTCCAGTCAGGGTTCCAGAAGAATCAATCCACTATAACCTCATTGATTAGACTCACTGATGCTATCCTCTTAGGGATGGATAGTGATCAAATCCTGTCAGCCATTTTTGTTGACCTTGCCAATGTTTTCAACACAGTCTCCCACACCCTACTTGTAAACACCCTTGCCAAGCAGGCCTACCTGACTCTGCCACCAACTTTTTTGCAGCCTATCTGATAAGCAGAACTCGGGCCAATAGAATTGGTGACTCCATATCCCCATCCCTCCCCATTAACACAGGAATCCCACAGGGCTCTTTGCTGAGTCCTATCCTCTTCTCCATTTTACTCAATGACCTCCCCTCGGCCTGCTCATCCACCTCAATCCATATGTATGCGGATGACATGGTCCTCTTCACCTCCTTTGAATCTCCTGATGATGTGGCTACCAGACTGCAGCATGACTTCAACCAGGTTCAGCTCTGGTTTAGCTCCAATCAACTATCCCTAAATGCCAGGAAGACAGCCTCAATAATCTTTAGCACAAGGCAGAGACTCACTAGGCTCCCATCACTGCCCTCCTTCCACACTCTCGATGGGACAATCCTTGAGGACACTTCCTCCTTTAGATACCTTGGGGTGTGGGTTGACTGACACCTCAACTTCTCAGGCCACGTCAACATCATCCTGAGGAAATTGCACCCTTAGCTAGTCACACTTTACAGGAACTGTAACTGCCTTCCACTACCGTCAAGGCGCGAACTGGTCCAGAAGATCTTTTTACCTTTTGACTACTGTGATGTAGTTTACAGTGTCACTCCCAAGTCTTCCCTAACCAAAATGGACATCCTCTTTAACTTCTTCTGTCGCTTCTCCTTAGATGCCCCCCACTTATCACTGTCACCTCAATCATTTCCTCTCTTTTCCTTCATTAAATAACCATTGCCTCCTTCATTGTGCCAAATTCGCATCCAAATTCTGACTTGGTACTCTCCCTCTTCCCCCTGCTTACGCACTCCCTCCAAACCTATGACTCTCGCTTAATGGCTGTTCCCGATCGGTTTTCCATGGTTGGCCAGGTGGCCTTTTCTCACCACCTCCCTAAATTATGGAATGCTCTCCCACACGAGATTTGCCACTCCTCATAATCCTATTCCACCATTTTGGTGCTTCATTAGTTCCTCTCTGTAAATTGCACCTGTGCTTAACCCTACATCATATCATCCTCCTACTCCCCCCTCTCCAGTTCCTCTAACCCTTTCCCACATGTTAACTATATCTCAGAGGCAGTATCCCACCCTGGGGTCTGTCCCTGCCAGTATTTTACATTCATCGTTATCTGACTCTTGTGGGACTCTAATGCTGACTCAAATGCTACATATAATGTAAGTGTAATAGCTAGATTTATCATCTTGTGTATATATTTTTATTGTATTATTATTTTTATTGTTACTTTTAGCTAATTATGTGTATATATATATCCTGCACTCATGTGTATGTTGTTGTAACCCATCTGAACTTGTCTGTCATATCACTCTGTATAGGTGTTCAATTGCTGTATGTATTTGAGCTAGTTTTCCCTCAACTTCTCCCCCCCAGTACAAATCATGAGATGAGCAACTTGTTGCTCAGTGTAGCTTTACTGGTGAAACTTTTAAATAAATAAATAAATAAAATAAGATCCAAAGTTCTTACAATTATGTTCTAATTTCTGAGTGAGGGGAACTGTTTGTAGAGATGATGTTCCATCTTCAGAGTCTGTTGGATGATGCATTCTAGAAGGTCAATTCTGAGGCTGAAGAGGCAGGACCATTCTGAAGGAGTGTCCAGATCCCAAATATTGATTAAGTCAGCTGGAAAAGGGGTGAATGTGGTCCAGGATTCCAGTGTGATATTGGTTGATATTCAATGGGGTTACAGAGTCAATGTGAGCATGAAAAGCATGAGTTGATTAATGAGCTGCCAGATTCTGAACTGTGGAAGTATGGTGGATTATGAAATTCTTAAAGTAATCTATCAGACTTTTTAGAGGGTTTTCCATCTGGATTAGGGTCTCAGGGCTTGGAGTTCAGCAATGTGTGATATGTCGCTGTGTAGGCATCAATGGAGATGATCAAGGATTTGGACAGAAGCTTTAGGCACCTGCTAGGAGGAGTTAATGTGGAAGATTTGAGACCAATGAAGGAAGGGTGGTATATGCTGTAGAGATGGTAACTGGATATCGATGGGAATAATTGGAAAGTTCAGTACAATGAGATTGAGGGTTGGCTAGAGTTATTGTTGCTATAATGAGATTTGCATAGGCTCATATTCAGGAAGGACTGCTAGTGGAAATGGTGGATATGGGTATTGCTGTGGCTTAATAGACCATGGCAGGAGTTTAAGTGGCCATGTCAGCTTTGCAATGCTGGAGCATCCAATGTCTGAATGCTGAGGACAGCACAAGAATGGGTCTTTGAATAAGTCTATAGACTGATGTGGCAAAGGGAAGTTGAGAGCAGCTTAGAATGCAATGGGTGCCTAGCATGCTTAGTCAAATATAGGACTGTTGTGGGGCATGACAGAGAGTGAAACAGACAGGATGGTTGCAGATGTGTTGATTGAGGAATCAATGGAAGCCTGCTGTCTGTGATGGTATTCACTGGAGGGAGTATGGGAGGGAAATCCTAATAGATAAGTTAGAAGGACTGCTGGATGGATAGCTGGTATGATTTAGGGTGACATGATAAACAGATGTAGACAACTCCATGAATTATGGTGACATCCACGGGCCAGGAAACAGTGGCTCAGATAGAGTAACTTTAGCAAGGCAGCTAGGCACCAGATATCCAATGATACATGTTCTGGGATAGGTGCTGGAGAAGGTCTCAGGAACATCCCATGGCTATTAAGAAAATACAAGTTGAATAACGTGATCAAACTGAGGCAGCACTTTTAGGAGAAGTCTATGAGGAGAAGGTATAATGGACGATGCCAGTACTGCTATGAGGTATCCTGCGGTTCCCATTATCTTTAACATTGATGGTTATTATAGAGTTGGTACCTCTCAGAAGGAATTCGGGTCATGTTTCCAGGTAAGAAGATATGAGTGAAGAAGACTCCACTAAATCTTGTATCCTTATAAAGACATGGGAGATAGTGACACAGTGGACATGGTAGCAATTAGTGAGATGTGATTTACCAGTAACCACATTTGGGAGACTTCAATACCTAGCTATGTACTGTTCAGAAGAGACTGAGGTACAAAAAAGGGGGGGTGGAGTGGCCCTGTATGTCAATGAAAATATCAAAGCTACAGAAATTCACAGTACACATAAGGAGCCAGAAGAACTGTGGGTCACCCTGGTAACAGGAAATGGGACAGCCATAAGAACCGGGGTTGTTTACAGGCCCCCAGACCAGGGGGAGGACATAGACACATTACTGTTAGAAGATATGCAAAACATGACAGCTAAAGGGGAGGTTCTGATAATGGGAGACTTCAACATGCCAGATACAGATTGGTCAATACCAGCAGGAACATCTGCCAGAACTAGACATATGGTGGATTCCCTGCAGGAGGAGGGCCTCAAACAACTGGTACAACAACCCACAAGAGGCAGGGCTATCCTAGATCTAGTACTGACTAACAGGGAAGGGATCACAGATCTCCAGGTAGAAGGTCACCAGGGGGCCAGTGACCATCACATGGTACAGTTCAATTTGGCCACTACATCTAAATCATCCCATTCCAAGGCAAAAATATGGGACTTCAGAGGGGCTGACTTTGATAAGATGGCCAACAGAGTTAAGCTAGCCCTGGCAAAAAGAAAAGCAGGTGAGAGGGTACAGGCAAAGTGGGCAAGCATTAAGGATGCAATACTTGAAGCAACATCCCATTGTATTAGACATAAAAGGAAGTGCAAAAGAAGAAGGAAACCACTTTGGTTCTCAAATACAGTAACAGAAAAGGTCAGAGCCAAAATGCTGGCCTTCAGGAAGTATAAGGGAACACAGTGGAATGGAGATAGGAAGGCATACCAAACTGCCCTAAGGGAAGCAGGGAAGGCAGAAAGGCAGGCAAAGTCCCAAACTGAGGAAACACTAGCAAGAAACAGTAAGAGAAAGTGACATGACTTTCTATAGATACATTAGTGAAAGGAGAAAGTCCAGAGGGGGTATTGCTAAGCTCAAAGGAGAAAAGGGGACATGTGAGGAGGAGGACCCCATAAAAACATCTATCCTAAACAGATACTTTTGCTCAGTATTTACTGAAGAGAAGGTAGGGCAGGACCCACAGCTCAGCACCATGGACACAGGGGGAAGGAGGTGTGCACTAGTCCCTTCACAAAAGAAAGGGTCCTACAAGAGCTCGCTGAGCTCAGGGTGGACAAGGCAATGGGACCTGATAGCATACATCCCAGGGTACTTAAGGAGCTAAGGGTAGAACTAGCAGAGCCATTATCAGAACTGTTTAGTGAGTCTCTGAGCACAGGAGAGGTCCAAGAAGACTAGAAAAGGTTTCATGTGATCCTGCTCCACAAGAGTGGTGGCAGGGAGGAGGCAGGGAACTACAGACCAGTCAGTCTTATCTCAGTAGTGGGCAAGATCATGGAGGCACTCCTTAAGGAAGGGATTGTGCAACACCTGGAATCCATAGGGGCACAGGATCCAAGACAGCATGGGTTTACAAAAGGAAGGTCCTGTCAAACTAATCTCATAGATTTCTTTGACTGGGTAACCAGAGTGGTGGAGCAAGGGGGAGCAGCTGATGTTGCCTACCTTGACTTCAGCAAAGCTTTCAACACTGTTCCACATAGAAGATTGATAAATAAGCTTAGTAGGCTCGGGGTGGGTCAGACGTTGGTCAACTGGGTGGAAAACTGGTAGACGGGCAGAAAACAGAGAGTGGTGGTAAATGGTATACAGTCAGAAGAGATGCAAGTCACAAGTGGGGTACCTCAGGGATCAGTTCTGGGGCCAGTCCTCTTCAATATCTTCATTAGTGACATTGTAGATGGACTAGAGGGTAAGGCTTGTCTGTTTGCAGATGACACCAAGATCTGCAACAAAGTAGATAATCCAGATGGGGTGGGCAGAATGAGAAGAGATCTGGATAAACTAGCAAAATGGTCAGAAGAGTGGCAACTGGGATATAATGCAAAGAAGTGCAAGATCATGCACATAGGGAAAAGAAACCCTGAAGCCACCTATAGGCTGGGAGGGGAGTTGCTGGCAGTCACAAAGGAAGAAAGAAACTTGGGCATCATCATCACCAATGACCTGAAATCTTCCAAGCAGACTTCTAAAGCAGTAGGTAAGGCTAGGGGGATGTTAGGGTGTATTAGTAGGGGTATCACAAGTCCTAAGAGGGAGGTAATAATCCCTCTTTACAAGACACTGGTTATGCCCCATCTGGAGTACTGCATGCATTACTGGAGGCCACACCTTCACAAGAACATTAACCAAATTGAAGCAGTCCAGAGAAGGGCAACCAAAATGGTGCAGGGACTGCATCAGAAGACATATGAGGACAGATTAATGGAGCTCAATATGTATACCCTGAGCAAAGGAGGGAGAGAGGTGATATGATGAAACATTCAAACACCTTAAGGGCATTAACAAGGTGAAAGAGTCTAACATGTTTAAATATAAGAAAAATAGCAGGACAAGAGGACACAGCATGAGATTAGAGGGAGGCCGATTAAGGGGGAATGTGAGGAAATTCTTTTTCATCGAAAGAGTGGTGGATGCATGGAATGGCCTACCTCAGGAAGTGGTGGCTATGAATACAGTGCAGGGCTTCAGACAGGCATGGGATAGGAATAAGGGAGCAATACAGATGAGTATGAATAGATAGGCTGCTGACAGAGCAAAGGCCGATGGCACATTTATAAGGTAGAAAAAGAAATGGGCAGACTGGATGGGCCTTGCGGTCCTTATCTGCCATCAACCTCTACATTTCCATACTGCTTGAATAAATAGAACATATAAGGAAGCATCCTGCAGAAGTGGCTGAGAGATAAGATCTTCTATAGTCCAGTCAAATGGTATTCCAGAATGGATCCTGGGGAGGTTATTGGGAAGTACTGATGTTGTTTGGCGACTTAGGGATGTTGCTGGAAGAGGGTTTCCTCAGGTGAGAAGAACAGGTGCTCCATAGAGTGTTGGATAGGAGCTGTTATGTTGGCCAAGGTAGGAGAATGAGATGAATGAATGTGTAGGAGTATTTGATTGGGTAGGGATGCTGAACACTGATAGTTGTAAACATGCCCTAAAAAGAGACAGAACAAATGTGCAGGAACCCTGAGCTGCCAGGGCAGCAAGGAGGAAGGCAGCAGTCCAAGGATGGAGGGAAAAGTCCAAAGCAGAAGTCCTCTGACTGGAGGAAGGAGCTTAAGAAGATACAGAGACTGAGCAGTACTGACATCTGCAAGTGCAGTTAAGGTACAGGTCTGGGGGCAAGTGCCCGCACCATACTGGAAGAGAATGCAGAAAAGCTGAATCAGGCCTTGGGTGGTAGATCCTTGTACAACCAAGATGTGAATCCAGCGACAAAGTGCTGGGAAGGTAAGACACAAGGTTCCCACCTCCGAAGGAGATGGCGAACACAAATTGCTGATAGCAAAAGGCCCTGGAATGAAGGGGTATGAAGTTCCCTTTTCTGAAGGAACTGTAAAACATAGACTACTGATAGCAAAGGTGCAGCAGTGATGGGGCATGGGTTCCCACCTCTGAAGGAGATGGCAAACTTGCATTGCTGACAAGAAAAGGGCAGCGGTGATGCATAGGAGGTTCCCCACATCTGAAGGAGATGGCAAACTGGAATAGTTGGTAGCAAGTTGCTGCAGTGATGGCGAATGGGTTCCCACCTCCAAAGGAGATGGCAAACTGGAACTGCAGACAGGGAATGCACTGGAATTGTTTCTGGAAGACCACTGGATGGGATAAAGGTAGCACCAGGGGAAACTTGTAGAAGGCTTCTGGTACATGTCCTTGATGAGGAGCAAATGGCACATATCTAGCAGGAAGCAAGGGAAATGCAGTCAGACATGTCCAATAGGAAGGCCATCTGGAAACAGAGACACCTGGCATAGCAACGAGGGATGAGAAGGCAGCATGGAGCCAAGGGACTGAAGATTGGATGAGGTTGAGCTGAAAGGCAAGCCACAATGACTATGCCCAGGAGCACAGGAAGAGATGGATGACAAGCAGCAACAAAATCCAGATATCTGTCAGACTGAGCGGAGGATGAGACAGAAAAAGCTGGTGTGGTCAAAATCCAGAACATGACAGGCCAAAGTAGGGACAAGTACATAGAGTCCATGGAGGTGCATGATGTAGTCGGGCTAGATATGATATTGAAGGCAAATGGGTTACAGTGGTCCCATTCCCAAAGGGAATGTGTCAACTGGGTGTCAGGTATAGAATAAGTGTTGCAGGCTTATCACAGGAGCAAGTAAGGGTATGCATACCTGTGAATTATACACACTCTCTAACTGGCTCAACCTTTATGATAGATTTGCCTATCAGACCTGCCTCCGGGCAAAGAAGAAATGCCTTTGCCTCACCCCCACTGCCACACATGCCTTCATGCAATCAACCTGTAACTCTCGTTTTAGATGCAGCTCTCTCAGGTCCTCGTACCTTGTCCCTTTTTGCAGTACTTCTCAGGCCCAATGGGCCTTCTACAACAGGGCACCATTGCTAATGAGTGGTCTCCCATCTGAAGTCATTGATGAGAACAATCTTGGCTCATTCAAGAAAAAATTGCGCCACCACCTAACTGACCTTACCAAGTGTGACTGTACCTTCTAGGACGGCGGTTTGTCCTTCCACTAGTGTCACCCCTTTGTTCTCTTCCCCCTCCCGTGTCCTTCTCCTCTCCACCGCCTCTATCCATGACCCTTATCCTTTTACCTCCATCTCCCCACCTTCCACTGCCACCATCCTCCTATGCCACCCTTACTTTTACTCCACCTCCTCCCTCTCTCCCCTTTCTTCCCCTAACCTATTTCACCTCTTCTCCTTCCCTTCCTCACCCTTTCTCTTCCCCTCCCTCACCTCCATGTCCTTACCGCTCCCTTACTCTTCTCCTCCCTCTCCTGTCCCCCTTTTTTGTGCCCCACTGTACTTCATGCAAATTGCACTTTATGACAATGTCTTGTCTCTGACTGCTCTTTCCTGTCTTGTCTCCTTCCACTCTGAACACGCCATGATGAACCCTATGCTCACCCACACCACTGCATTTTTGCTAAACTAACTTCCTCCTTGAGGAGCATCTCTTAGGTTATGACCCCCTGTAATCCTGTATTTTTACCTCCTTTCCATTGGCACCTACTGTTGTTGCCACATGATGTCTAAACTATTGTCTATGTACTAATGTGTCTCTGTATTGTGTAACCTGAATTTGTCTGTATGCTGCTTTTTACTGTATGATTCTATTTTTATTGTGTAATTCATGCTGATGTGGAACCTTTGTAAAAGAATCTATGGTTCAAAGGTATTTGTAGCTCCAGGCAGGGGCAAATGCAGGTTAGGTAGTGGTGTTGGAACAAGCAATATGGAGAGCCAGCAATGACAGCAGTATAAGGAGCACAACTTAAAGTATGGGGGGGATCACATAGGAAGGATGAGCCAGAAGCCATAGAGAAGGAGGGAAACAAGAAAAACAGGAGAGGAAGAGAAACAAACATGAGTAAGATGAGGGAGAAGGGAAAGGAGGAAGGAGAGGTATGTGAGAGAGCAAAAGAGAAATGGAAACAAACAGGAATGGCAGAGTGGGAATGAAGGTGGCTCAGCCACACAAGCCATGTAGGAGCCCAGCACTTGAGAAGGGGGTGGATTTCGCCACATGCTAAGTGGGGAACTGCTATGGGAGGCTGACCTTTATCGGGGTTGTAGGAGGAGCTATTCCCCCACATTGAACCTTGTGCTTTAGCCCTCCCATTCTGAGTTAGACTGGAGGAAGCTGTCTTAAATTGTCCAGAAAGAGGGTGTGTGGCTTGTTGCTCCCACTTGCTGAATTGCAGGCATAGCCTTTGGATTCAGTAAGCATATGGAACTTAGTAAGGAGTTATGTTACTACAACATGTTGCTAGTCTGAAGGTATTTGAATAAATATGTTGTTGATCGCCATATGTAGATACTTTGGCCATTTGCACTCTCTGTCCCATGAGGAACTACAACCATGTCAGGGTACTGTGAAGACAAAAGAACACTCTTGAGGAGAGTTCTACCCCTAAAGGTGCTGCAGGAACATAATTTTTTTAGGCTAAAGGTACCTTAAAAAAGTACTGTGCAGCAGGTGGTGAACACAGAACCTGAGTGATAATAGATTGACAGCAACTATTGAAACTGACAACAGACAAAGACTGAATGGGCTGACTGTAACTGGTAACATTAACTGATAGCAGATGTAAGCATGACTTCCATAAGGAGAGAGGGCATGGCAGGATGGAAAAGAGGGCCCCAATCCAACCCCAACTCCAAGAGAAAATCTAATAGGATAAATGCTATACTAATATCGATATATTACATTATGGACTACTTTCTGTGGTGACTACCTAACTATTATAACCTTTGGCATGGAGAAAAAAGAAAAGGACAGGAAGGAGGAAACCTCTGGGGATCGAAGGCCTTGGTCACCTTCCCTCCAGACTAGAGATAAAACTAGTGATAGTTCGACTACCATAATTTAGAGACCCAATTCAAGGGGGACATTTTTAGAGGAAGGCTCTCATTTTATCCCTCTAATGGGAACACCATGGGGCTGCTGCAGGCCAATCTCTGCAGCTAAAGGAAGTTCACTAAGAAAGAGGCCCACCCTCCCAAGGCAGGAGGAGGAAATCAAAGACTGCTGAAAGGCACTTACCTGGTCTCCACTGAAGGTAAGCCTAAAGAGGAAGCCAAACCCTAGAGGGGTAAGATATAGGAGTTGGGCACTAGAGGCGATAGGACTTGCATATATGAATGATCTTCACCTTTGAGGGGCAAAGGAAGGAAAGTAGATAGAGAACTGGTGAACTTAAGGCAGCCAGGGAGAGGAATAGTATTCAAAGGTGCTACTAACATGATCTGCACAGCTAAAGGAGCCCCCATGGATTTAGAGGCCTCACCCTCTGGCAGCTAAAGTCTTGAATACTACATCAAGAGTTGCCACCAAGTTGATCTGCATGGCCAGAGCTTCCCCTGGAGAGTTGGACATTCTCACCTAAAGGCAGGAAGTGAAGGACCCTGCCCAAGTCTAGAGACCCACCATAAAGATGCAGAATTCAAGGGCTCAGAGTGAGACCACGAGTATAGAAGGCAGTGAGCTTATGAAGCCATGCTATGGTCATGGCTGCCCATGCATCTGAGTGCAGGGGTAGTGGGAAGCCAGTGGCGAAGCCTGACAGCCATGAGCACAAGATAGAAACAAAATGTAGGCAAGGCTGAATGACTGATCTGAGACATCAAATGACAACTAAGATATGGTATGAGATTGAAAGATATGTGGCTGGAATGAATGGACAATGCATGCCAATCAGTTCCAAAAGGGAGGCTATTGTTAGCTGCTGGTGCACTGCACGTTAGGTAGGCTGAGACAGTACAGAACAGCAAATGAAACTACTGGGGAAAAACAGGAGCAAATGAGAACCGCAAACTGGGAAGCAGTGCTGCTGAGCTAAGTAAACTAATTAAATAACCAGAACACAGATGGGAATGACTGCCTTCCAGGAAGCCAGGTGAAAACAATTAAGGCTCATAGTTGAACTGGGAGATTGCAATGGTGTGCAGAAAACAGCAAAATGTGAAGCCTGAAATAGCACACGTCAAAACAAGAACAACAAAGGCAGGACATTAGAATCCCACAAGAATCAAAGCAGAAAGAAGCAGAAGAGGTACACAAGAACAGGAATGCAGCAGGAGTGGTTGACAGAAGCACAAACTGCTGCCAGGAAGGTAGAACACAAAACACTGATTTAGAAAACTAGTGGAAGTACAAACCAAACAAAGCCTAAAAGCACAATGGGAAATCAGGTGACAAACATGGGGGGGGGGGCTGAGCTCCATATTGGTATGTGTACAAACATGGGGTGCTGAGCCCCATATTGGTAACTAAATAACTTTCATTAGACCAACAAGAAATGTATCATCCCAAGATTTCAGGCTTACACAGAGCCCTCAAGTAAACCTCACCAGAAAGTTCTATATAAGCCTTGAAGCTGTATACCTAATGTTACTGTTACTCTGTGCACCTACTCTTACACATTTTAAAACAAACCTCAGAAAACTCTTCTTACAAACCACTTCATGTGCCTACAACTGCACTTATATTTGATTACAACCTATCTATTTTATATATTAGAGGCAAAAAACTCTGTTTAATGCATTAGTTAGGGTTGTTCCACAGCGACAAAAGTGAGGAAATTCGCTGTTAGGGTTGAAAACCCTAACTCCGAATTCCCCCCCCAGCACCACACACACAGACACACACACACACACACACACACATATGCAAGTATGGGGGAGGACCAAGTCAACACAACCAATGACAGACATCCAGCAGCAGGTGACAGAAATAACAAACAATTGTCTAAATGTACTACGAGACATCCCCACCCACCTGACCAGGTACTGCATGCTCAGTGAAGATCAACAGCAAAACTGAGGCCATGTACACCAAACGTACACATCCCTGATTGCAGCTGCACACAACGTACCACACTTAGTAGTTGCATGGCCTTACCTGCCGATGCCCCACACCACACCACAACTGGTAGTGTGCCGTTAGTCAATATAAATGCTGAAGGTACATGATGACAGTTGTAGAAAGGTTTTAACACTAGTGAGTATACATTAATTAAGAGAAGTACATAAATTAACTACAAGACACTAGCATGCTCAAGATAAAAGTAGTGTTACATTTAATATGTGATTTACATAGTAGTACATTTACTGCAACTGTTTACTCAAGATAGAGAGGCTGATGTAAACCTATGGAAAAGCATTGCCTGTTCAACGCTGTGAAATTTGTGCTGCCAGTATCAGATGCATTCTTACTGATGAAGGTGTACTGCTGATGTACATACATAGACCTTCAGTGTGTTTCAATACTAAAGATGCAGTAAGTATTCTTTGTAAGAAACAATGTAATTGCATGGATCAGGCCAAGCAACTTCTAAATATCATAGCACTACTGAGCCAACAATGACGTACCTGTATCGGAGATGTCTATAGGATAGATTTTCCTGTAGGAACTTACTATGTTGTACCTGAGAAAGACAATCTCATTGCATCTGTGATGACTAACTTATTCAAATAGTGATACATTTACTATTGTTGCAATGAGTGATTTATGCCACTTATGGACACAGTGTAATTTTTTTAACAGTTGTTTCATACTCAGGCTGTATGCCTAGTGTTTGGGTTTGCCACACTTCTGTCACTGATGCTATCAAAGTGATAACTATGCTAATTGTGGTACAACAGGAATCAAGTAGGTATAGTGTCAGAATGTCTTTTAGTATTGATTTAACTCACAATGGGATAAGTGTGCTAGAACAGCAGGGGTTATTCTCTATCACTGACTCTGTCAGTTATAATCACACTAAGGTTTTGATGACTGTAATGATCAAGTTACACTTTTCATCTTCATGAGTTCATATTCACAGCCATTCTCCAGTAACTAGACAGTGTATGGTGTAACTAGGTGGGACACTGTGTTGCAAAGCTGCTGCAGTGCCTAGCAGAGGGAGAGTATCTACTCATAAAGACAATTAAGCAATAAGGCATTACCAACAGTTATGTTAAATGGTCTGTTAATCACCCTGTAGGGGTTTAATGTTGAATGAGGCGTAGCCGAGAGCCACATGTCGCTAGACAGTGATAAACTGACCATTAATATAATACCTGGGAGTGGCTTATTGCTATCATAATAAAACTGTTTTTTTAAACAACATTAAACCATATTCATCTTATGGTTAGGCTCTACATGTATCTTAATAAAAACTAAACATATGGCTGTTACAATGTTTACAGTCAATTAGAAAGCTGCATTTCTCAAACCCTTGTTATAATCAGAGATATTATACCTGTACAACTCCTTGATTTTGCTCAACTCTATTGCTCAGGTGGCCCACCACATGTGGTGTGGTCTGGTGTGGGGCATCGGTAGGTAAGGCCATGCAGCTACTAAGTGTGGTATGTTGTGTGCAGCTGCAATCAGGGATGTGTACGTTTGGTGTACATGGCCTCAGTTTTGCTGTTGATCTCCACTGAGCATGCAGTACCTGGACAGGTGGGTGGGGATGTCTTGTAGTATATTTAGACAATTGTTTGTTATTTCTGTCACCTGCTGCTGGATGTCTGTCATTGGTTGTGTTGACTTGGTCCTCCCCCATATTTGCATGTGTGTGTGTGTGTGTGTGTGTCTGTGTGTGTGTGGTGCTGGGGGGGTGAATTCGGAGTTAGGATTTTCAACTCTAACAGCAAATTTCCTCACTTTTGTCACTGTGGAACAACCCTAACTAATTCTTTAAATGGAGTTTTTGCCTCAAATTTCCCTTCTTTTTGAGAATGATAACGAGAATTAGTGAATGTAATGGGGCGGCAGGAGCATGGGACCCTTTGGGCCCTGCGCTCCCACCACATGATATATTGTGGCATAGTAACAGGAACAGCAATGCAAACAGAAGCGCTAACAGTGTTGCATATGGTAATGCAAGTGTGAATGAGAACAGAAAGGGTAACGTGCATGGTGGCGTAGATGGGAACAGTCTGCCGCATGATGTGTTGTCACATAGTAACATAGTGCCTGCAAACAGAAATGTCAATGGGCATGGTGACGCAAAGTGAAACAGAAAGAGAAACAGTACTGTAGACACAAATGGCAAAAAATAACAGAAACGCAAGCTCAAATGAAAACGCAAAGGATAACGCACATGGTGGCGCAGACGTCAACGGTAAGTGAAACCGGTATGGAACCGCAAGCGGAAAGGGCAACAGTAACAGTAATGTAAGCGCACAGGCTGGTTTTCCCAAACCTGCATAGAGAAAGACAGTGAGTACAAAGAATGTATGCATAATAATGGGTATCGGAGCAGAAAATGAGGAGTTGGAATACTAAATAGGTTATATCTCAGGAACCGTATGATGTAGAAAAAAATGTAAAAGTCATATGATTTACGACTGTCCTGGCTAGTTTTGTGCTTACATTTTTCCTACAAAAAGTCCGTATCTCGCACCGTTTCCGAGATACGGGCCCTGAAAGGAGCGGTGAACGCCGTAATGTTATTCAATGGGAAAAAAAGATGTTTGGAGTGCGTAACTTTGCCTCCCTGTAATATTTGTTCACCAAACCACTGGAAAACACATCTGTGGGCTGTTGGCTGTCTTCCCTCAAAATTTCAGGAAAAAAAGACCAAACCGTTATTTTGCAGCAGGGTGCCAAAGGATTCCTGTAATGCATCGGGTGCCGTAATGTTATCCTATGGGAAAACTGTCAACTTTGGAGTGCCATAACTTTGCTGCCATGTAATATTTTTTCACCAAAATACTGAAAGGCACATCTGTGAGATGCCGGCTGCGTTCCCTCCAAATTTCAGCCCAAAACTCCTTATCGTTCTTTTGCAGCGCAGTGCCAAAGAATTGCTGTCACTTTCCTACAGACTAGAAAACTACTGTCAATTTTGCGAAAGCTTTCGCAAAAAAGTTCGACACTTTCATGAGCAAGAAAGTCATTTGTGAAAGTACTGTTTCCAGAAATTTGAAAAACATATTTCTGGGATGTTTTACCCCAAAATAAAGACATGGCTAGCATCCTCAGGGTCCGACCAGGTGAATACAAAAATAATTAGGTTGCTAGAGGGTTCCAAGTTTAAATGCCAAGCATTTTTCTGATCACCAACTGAAAACAAAATGGCGGATTTGAGAAAGTAACAGGGCCATTTGCGAAAGCAAAAATGCATTTGCGACAGTGTCGAACTTTTTGTTAACTTTTCCCATTGGCTTATAATGGGAAATTGTTTTCTGAATAACTTTTGACCCATTTAATATTTTTTCACCAAATCTTCAAAAGGCAAATCGGGACCCTGGCCCACACGTTCCTGAAGATTTTGGGCGATCCACATGACACGTCACGACATAAGCGCGACAGTAGAATTCCAGAAAGAACGCGGCGACAGATCATGCTTAATAACTCCGTAGCCATGAATCTGACAAGTACAGCATTTGGCAGATCTTAAGGTCTATCATTCTTGATCATGTATTCCAAATTTCAGGCAAATCCGTCAAACGGTTGCAAAGTTATTAAGGTGCAACATTTGGGGGGTTAACATAGAAATGGCTCCTCAACCCTAACTATGGTAGCACTACCGTGCTACCGCTATAGTGTTGCTTGGATAGTATCCTATAAATTAGGATACCACCAGATACCAGACATTCAGCCAGATAGTGGATCCAGTTGGATAGTAGCTCTATCTGACTGTGGATCTGACGGTCTCAGATCCAGGTTGGATCCCTTGGATCTGACCTCAGATCCCTGGATTCAATGCTAGATCCGAACTCTGATCCTTGAATCCAACCTCAGATGATGTGGCATCTGACCTGGGATCTGACCTCCAACTTAGTTTGGTTCCAAGGTAAGACAATGTCACTGTCTGATGGATCACAATCGGATCCACAAAGGCACTATCTGAGCATCACTAGTTATACAGTATATTACAACCACAGTATTGCATGCATGTGTTGTACAGTATTTGTACTGGGTGGGTCACGACTGAACATAAGCTTTTGCCTAGAGCTCCTATCTGATTATCAGAACTTTAAATGCTGTAAATAAATATTCATTTACTTTGCTCACAAGCCAGGATGCAACACAATACCTTGCAGTATTACTGCAGAGTGCTGCAGGTTAGAGTGCAATTCAATGGCAATTCTGCCCTTTTGTCATGCAGTATTTTGTGACATGTCACTTACTGCAAATGTAACCCCCTTCAGGGGCTTATCTGAATCACCCCCATTCTCCTGTCATTCTCCCATTGCCTGCTGGCTTCCCAATTTTCCCTTTAGTTTTCTCTGGTGTTCCAGTGTTCCCCGATCAGCCCAACACTCTATTTCAGCCCATTTTGGGCTCGCAACATGAACCACGAGCCACCAGCATGTTTTTGGAGAGCCGGCGACCACGCATGCGCAAGGGTGCGCTTGAGCTTGCTGACCACAGGTTTTGCAGTCAGCTTGGAAGGAATACGGTGGTCCTGGTGCCCCTACTGAGCTATATGGGGACCGGTGAACAGAACAATGCAGCATCAGAGCCACTGGGAAGCAGAATTAAGAAGTTTGAAAGCCACCTGGGGGAACACTATTACAGCAGTAGTGACTAGAAGTTTACTGTGGGCATATGCATAAATGTGGGCTTATATGAAAAGGGCATAAAAAGGGCTACTTTACTGTGGGGGGTTGAAATTGATAAAGTTTATTGCCTGGCTGCATCAGAATTTTTAAGTTAAGGGACTGCATTTATGTCCAGCAACGCTGCTTGACTGGGATGGAAATCCTACTCTGGTGAGTACAATAACTTGATACTTACTCGGATATATAATGAGGACAAAGCAGTATAATCCCCCACCCCAGGTCAGTACCCCACCCTCAATTCATCCAACCTTTCATCGGTGTACAGCCCCAGAGGTTACAAGAACTGAATAACAACTTACTTTATAACCTGACGCCTGACTCCTTCCTGATTGCTGTATGAATAGTTAACTGTGCCTGTACACCTCTAAGAGAACAAGTTGATGTCTGTTATCATTCCCCACCTTTTCCTTTCTCCAATCTCTCCTCCCTTTCCCGGTCTCTCTTCCTTCCATCTTGCTTCTCTTGCCCTCTTCCCTCTCTTTTAACCCACCTGTTGATTGGTTAATTCTATGGTACAGAGTCTCTGGATGTACACTGTATCTTGTCTACTTTTTTGTTTGGAAAATAAACATTTTTTATACAAAAGTTAAGGGACTGCATAAACTGTACAGAAAATTTATCAGCAGCTAACATCTTAGCAGCTTATCAGCAAATTGGAAGCCTGAAATTCAGCCAGAGACTTGTGGGACACAGCAGTCTTTTGGGAGATAAAATTGGATATTTCTGGTACCTAAAAATGCAACCAATCAAGGGATTGAGACTGTGATTGACATCTTAGGTAGCAAACCAGATTCCTTGAATACTGCTCTATATAAGAGAGGGATTGTTCAAACTTGGAGAAACCTCAGGTGGATCTGTGGGAGACTCCAACTCAAACCAAAAAGGAGAGAGGAGCTTCTAGGCTCTGTGGAGATTCACCCAGCAGAGGCCTGACTTTACCTACTGTATTCACCTCCATTCCAGGCACACTGCATCTGAAATGTAATGTGCCTTAGTCTTTACAGCCCACAATCTGTTCATGGGGGAAGGAGTGGAGCTTTGCTGCTAAAGAAGGTGCTTCGCTCTGACTGTTAAGGAGAAGCACAAGGAAGCAGGACTGCTAGGCACATTTTTAATTTAGAACAGGTAAACCATCATTGTCTGAAATGCAGTCCTACCAGAATTTCTTTTAGCCTTCCCCCAGTTTGCGTGGTTTGCTCCTGCAGATTTTTTCTCTTTGCTTCTATATGGGGGAGAGTCGGCTGTGATGGGGGATGACTGGATCCTTGAAGCGAGGAAAAGGCCTTCAGAAAGCTGGGGCTGGTGGTCCCAGACAGTCAGAATGGATTCTAAGCCAGAATTTTTATTCTTCCTGATACAGCTGACTTTTTGAGACTGGCAGCAAGATCAGCGAGACCTGTAGTGAGCTATACAGCAAACCATATAGCAGTTTGCTGTTTGATGTTTACCATGTGCTGCATGCTGAATATAGTGGAGGAGAAAGTGGAAGCCTGGAGGTAGTTGGAAGACTGTGCCCTGACTTTACCCAGAGGATAAAGACGGTATCTGCAGGCTAATAGTGGTGACAGCAAGCAACAGCCTGTATCACCAGATTACCAGGACTGCAGGTTTACCATACCCACTGGGAAAAAGGAGTTTGGCTGTATGACATTACTCATGGTTAGTTACAAATCAAAAGTTGTCAACTTGGGATGAAAGAGTGGCTTGCTTTTCACTGTGAGATGGATATGATGATTACTTGAACTGGTCTGACTTTTACTGGAATTGATAAAGACAGTATTTTAAGTTTTATTTTCTATTAATGTAACAAAAGTGGGCGTTAGTAGGATAGCTATAGAGAGTGCCCATGCTCTTTATAATTTAGATAATAGTGAGTGTGGTACGTTGAAAGTTGCTGGCAGATTCTTTATATTTTATGTACTTTTACATATATGTATGACTTTTTGGGTGAATTTATTCTAATACAGTGGAGCCCACTTAAGTGCACATTGGATACGTGCACATCCCACTTAAATGCACATTTTTCCATATCCCAATTTTTTTCCTATTCATCCAATGTTAAATGTATCTCTTAAGTACACTACATGTAAGTGCACCTGTCGGTTAAATGCACATTTTATTTTTACTTTTCCTATTGATTTTCAGTCCAACTCAGCTTTTAAGTGCACATTTTGTACAGTACCACCTTAAATAGTACTTCTTAACATCTTAACTGCAGCCGTGGTGCTGTCTAGCATGGCCACAGTAATAAAATTCATTTTGTCAAAAGAAAAGACTGACTTTAGCATTCTGTTAAATTTAGAATCTTACACTGAAATACACAAAGCAAAAGAAGATTACTGATTTTTTATATAGTATTGTGTTACAGTACAGTGCAGTAATGTCATCTGACATTACTTGAGTAACTGGTATTTAATAAAGTACATTACAGAGACAGTGAAATGTGCCTGGAAGTGATTGTCTGGTTAAATGCACAGCCTGCTTAAGTGCACAAAAAACTTTTATCCCAAGGGTGTACGCTTAAGAGGGCTCCACTGTATTAAATTTTGTGCACTGTAGCAAGCTGAGTCCCATGACATATAGATTAAATACACATACTCACATTCTCTGTTTTGAGTCATTTGCAGCTGAGAGGTGTGTGTCTAAGCGCTAATTCCAAAGTTTATGTGAATGAGTGTTAGAATCGGGTCATCAGCCAACTGTTTACTGAAAGTGCTCAAAGATTAATAAACACAAGTAAGCAAGCTTTCCTTTTTAAACTGGAAGTGAAGAAAGCATAACTTTTAATTTTAGGATAAATTTATTTACTAAATATTAAATATTGCTCTGCTCTTTTTAATTTTACATTCTACAGGGAAAGCTAACTTCTTGCTAAAAGTGGGTTTGGCCCTTTTCTCATCTAATATAGCAAGAAAGGATGCCATGGTGACACATTTTGAAAAGTTAATAGAACAACTCATGGAATAAAGTAGATTGAACACCCCCTCCCATTTTTGGCTAAGATATAATACTGTATATTTAACCACTTAGTCAGATTTTTTAGTAAATTTTAACTTGTTTTTATGTTGTCTTGTGTGCGCAGCGTAGACAACATATTGTGGTTGCTTCAGTGGAGAAGTGGGTTTGGAGGTGCTGTCCTGCAACAGCCAATAGCGCCACTGCTTTTTGTGACCAGGCTCTGTGGTGCCAATGGCATAGCACGCTGTCTGTGACAGCAGCTGAGAAACATGCCACTACCTTGAAAGAAATTAACCAATGCAATCAGGGAGCACCACAGAGAATTACCACCCTGATTGCAGCAGCCAATTACTGCTCGCTCGTCTGGTGTCCCCATCAAGCAACATAGCAGCAGCTTCCCCATCAGCTTCTCATAGTCCCCACAGAAGCTGAATGACAGCCGTCGCCTTCCACAGTCCCTCTGAAAGCTGACTGGGGTGCCCAATCCCCCTGTCAGCATGTCCCCTTCTAATTTAATTTGCCAACGGGGTGCCCAATCTCCATTGGCATAATGTACCCCCCATTTCTTGTATGCCAAGGGGGTGCCCAATCCCCCTTGGTTCATGCAACCCCCTAACCCTGTATGTGCTGGTGGGGGGTGCCCAGTCCCATTGGCTATAGACCACCTCCCATCAAACACACAGGTGGCATGCTGGGAGCCCACCCAGTGTGCAAATGTACCTGTAGAAATAGAAAACCTTCCCACGTTGTTCTTTCTTTCTTTCCTGGTTTAACTTCTGAATCAAAAAACGGCCCCTTGTTGAGTTCAGTGCCCCCCCAACCCACAGCCACCCTCTGCGTATCCACCTCCCCACCCCCCACCCCACATTTACCTCCGGAGCATGGCGCAACAATCTTTGGTGAAACAGGAACACGTCTGCACTCTTCACAGCCGACCATGAACTGAAGAAATGCCAGTAAGTTGTATAATGGCATAAATGTTTTTTTTTTCAATGTATGTGGATATCTCTGCCATTTTTTTGACTTTTGCCACCAAATTTTCAACATGGGTTTTTTGAGAGCTCTCCTCATGAATTCAGTCACTGTCATGGCGTCATTCAGTCCCAAAAGGTGTTTTGCAGTCACTGAGCACCTTTTGGGTCCAAGTAACAAAATTACAGTGTTGCTGTTCATGAGGTGGCCTCCCAAAAAGCCTATGTTGCAAATTTGGTGAAAAAATTTCAAAAAAATTACTGTTTTTCGAATGTGCATTGCACAGTTTCCATGTGCACTCGTAACTTCACCAATTTCTAATATTTTCACTCCAGATTTTCAACATTGGCATTTTTTCACACCTCCGTGTGAACAGTGTAGCTGTCATTTTTCACATCCTGGCTGAAATGTATTTTCGCACTACTGGCGCAGAATAGCTCGGTCACTGTGGGAAATCAGTGTTTGGGACAGATTATGAAAATCACAGCAACACTGTTCATGAGCAGAGGTCTTAAAATGCCTATGTAGAAAATCTGGTGACAAAAGTCCATAAAATGAGTATGTTATGAGTGTGCGTTGCACAGCTCCCACACGCACTCGTAACTTCGACAATTTGTAATATTTTCACTCAACATTTTCAACATTGTCAATTTAGTACATGTCCTTATGAAAAGTACAGCTGTCATTTTTCAGATCCTGCCCATAATGTGTTTTTGCACAAGTGGCGCACTATGGTGCAGTCGCTGTGGGAAATCAAAGATCAGGACAGATGAAGAAAATCATAGTGACAGTGTTCATGAGCAGAGGTCTAAAAATGCCTATGCTGAAAATTTGGTGAAACAATTCCACTAAATGACTGTTACAAGTGTGCACTGCACAGTTTGTATGTATGCTCATAAATTTGAGCATTTTTGATATTATCACTCAAGATTTTCAACACTGCCATCTCTTCACACCTACCTATGAATGGTATAGCTGTCATTTTTCACATCCTGCCCAAATGGTGTTTTCCCACATCTGGCACAGAATGGCATGGTAGCTGTAAGAAATCAACATTCAGGACTGATTAACAAAATCACAGTGCCACTGTTCATGAGCAGAGGTCCCAAACACTTTCATGAGGTTGGGGGGGTCACAGAAATGCTGTGTTGCAAATTTGTAGTGCAAATACCAACAAACAGCTGGGGCAATAGGGTTTCTAACCATAATGTACCACCCTCTACAGACTGACAGGAGTCAGGGGTGTGTCTTTGCATTGCTGGCTGTCATGCTCACACCATACCATCCCCCCACACTCAAGCCACTGACAGGCATTGAGGTGTGCCTTGGACTTGTCCTCCCCACAGTTCACCCCATTCTCCTATGCAACACCCATTTCAGTGTATGTCCTTATGAAATGGGGTGACTGTAAAGCAGAACACCCCAAGGCACACCTCGGCACTTATAGGTGTCTGCAGGATAGGGTGAGGTAAAATGGCATGAGCGTTATGGCCAAGCAGGATGAGCATAATGCCTGAGGACCCTAAGGTAAAATGTGATATTTGTTGCACTGCAGGGTAGAGTGAGCTGAAATGCCATAAACATTATGGCCGATGCCCAAAGGCACACCTCCATGCCTGTCAGTCTCTGTAGGGTGATGTGGGGTTTCACGTCTCTTTCATACTTCACTGCCATTTCTATTATGCATCTGTTCAACTCCTGTGCTACTGATGCCAATGTCAGCAAGACAACATTCGGCATTGACAAATGCTTGTTTTTATAGTGGCAACTTGGAAACTGGATGTGTGGGTCCTGGGTCTTGTTACAAATAAAACCCAGACAAAAAGGAAAAAGAAGGAGTATTGCAAGTGATTTTTCCAGCAGATTTGCAGAAAATAGGAGAGTGGACATTAACAAAGAATACTCCAAGGCCACTAGGTTTTTTTTGTATTTATTTATTTTTATTTGCACTTACAGCCTTTCAGTTTAGAAATCTGATATTTTGTGAATATAAATGTATGGATTATGTAGTAAAGCTGCATTTATTACTGCCTGATTTGCACATGATATTCATCAGATAAGTATTTAAGAGTTTTAAATTTGTTGTTGCTTACTACTATTAGTGATTGGAAAAGTGCAAACAATTAAGGGGAAATTAAATATCCCCTGTGCTGTACTCAGATACCCTATTTTCTGTGCAAGAATGAAGGATAAAAACACAATGATACTAAGAAACAAGAAAAAAGTTACTGAAAAAGGGAGAGAAAAAACTTACAAGAAAAATGCAAAAGGATATTAACATAAAACTGAAGAATAATACAAATGTCACAGATTATACTAGCTGCTCTACTAGGGAAGATAGGGGACTGCAATTAACTTCCTTGCCCATTTTGGATGCTAGGGGAAGGAAATTAAATGAAGTCCATTTACTACTCAAAACAATTAAAACATTGGAGTCACCAGTACTTAAAGTACTTGGTCAGTCAGCCTCTCCCAAAATAGACCTTAGTATGAGTGCCATTATACAACATGAAGACAATACCAACTCTATGAGTGCAGAAGGGGAAACTCATCCCTATCTTAAAGATTACTAGGCATTTTTAACTCCATATTTACTCAGACATAAGAAATTAGACCTGCCCTCTAGAAGTCAGGAGAGAGCTTGTCTATGGCCAAAACAAGACCTGGAACCATATTCTGAGGGAAATTCAATTGAAGTTGCCTGTGCCCATTTTATGGAATTGAAATGTACTTTTGAGAAAAAGCTGAATGATGCAAAATTAACTTTTATTCAAAACAACTTTCTCTTGAAAGAAATTATGTCAGCCTTAAAAGAAGGAACTAAAAAATAACTGATAGCAGATAAAATTGAAGGAAACAGAGATGTACAACCCCAAACAGAAGGAACCTTTTACAAAGATATGTCCAAAACTATACAGATAGAACCCCAATTAGATGGCGATAAGGAAAAAAATAAAGACAGTGAGTATAAGGGGGAAAAAAAGCAGGAATGAAAAGAACATTAAAGCAATTACAATGGCAACACAGGAGAAGGAAATAGCAGAAATTAAACAGGTTGTGGAAGTATTAGAAAAGAAAAGGGAGGTAGAATCAATTAAATCAAAGGGGACTCAAGAGCAGGGTCAGAATAAACACTCAATTGCTAGCCATGAATGGCAAACAGAAGTGGTAAAAAGAATGGGGTGGAAAATAAAAAAAGAATCCATATACTGCCCACAATTCAGAAGGCAGTAACATCAAGAAATTATTTACAATTATATCCTGGAACACTGCAGGAATTATAAACAAAATTGATGATAAATCTTGGATGGAGGCGATTAAGAAATATGATATCATACTCCTGCAGGAGACCTGGATGAGTAATGAGCAGGAAATAGCTTTAGAAGGACATGTGAAATTTGAGTTAAAGGGAAAAAAATAATTGTGGTCAGGATAAGGGTGGTATCATGACTTTCATATCTACCAATGTAAAAATGCATAAGACCCTTTTTGTGTTTGGAACAGGGTTATAATTTGTGTATATTGAATATGTACCTGGGACCTTCAATGTTCATTCAAATGATATTACAAGAACTAGAGGACATAGAAAAGGATTTATTGTTCTTAAGTAATAAGGTTAGTGACATGATAATGTTGGGATGGGAGACTTAAATGCTTGGACTAGATTTCATTTGTTTCTGGGCAAAAATCAACAGATTGGAGAGGAAATAGATCAAGCCCTGGGAATAAGAGACAGAAGCTCCAATGATATTGTTGTAAATTGGAGAGGAAGGATTATATTAAATTGGCTAAGTAATAATACTTCACATCTGATTATTGGCTGTGTTAAAGATAACTTAAATGGTGCTTTCACTTTTTATTCCATGGTATCATGAAAAGGATCAATTTTGGATTATACATTTATTGACACCTTTCATTGGCACTTAATTGAATCTTTAGAAGTGGGCAGAAATTGTAGTAGCAACCATTTATATATTGTATTATAACTAGAATGGGAAAGTAATAGAAATAAGCTATATAATGAGCAGAAAAATAACTTCTTTATTTATAATGATTAAAAAATTAAGTGGAACCCATTAATTCAGGAGAAAGTTTCTGATTTGCCAGATAGTGAAGAAGTTTGGTTGGTGCTCTCTGATATAGAAAAGGGACAGGAAGTTTTGGAAAGTTTTAAAGTAATCCTTAAACTGATTATTGTTCGGTCTCAAAATCTGAAATCTAATATAGCAAATATTTATGGCAGGGATAAAGCATCTTGGTTTGATAAACAATGTAAAATCATAAAAATCAGATATTAATAGAGCTGGAAGGCTAGCAATAAAATATCCAGAAATGTTATTATTCAAGGGGATATCAGCATTCAGAAGGGAATATACCGATGTTATCAGAACTAAAAAAAGACAATATCAATCTTAGCTGTGGGACAAATTACAAGATGCGATAATACAGGACAGCAGGCAGTTCTGGACCCTAATTATACATAGTAAAGGGAAAATAGCTAATATTATAGAGGTCTTAATTCCAGTAAATATATGGGTAAAATTCTATAGTAAACTCTAAGGAGAACAGGCAAATTGCTCAAATAGAGACTAAACGCCAGCTATTACTGAAATGGAGGTTATACATCAAAACAGAAACTGGGATGCACTGACAATAGAAGAAATGAAGAAACATATAATAAATAAAAAAAATAATAAAGCAGCCAGAACAGATGGTTTACCAGCAGAAACCTTCAAAGTAAATACAATATAGACTGGTGGGCCAAAATTCTGCTTATAGTATTCCAATATGTAATAACAAACAATAAGATTTCCCAGGAATGGTTATTAACAGAGATTGTCCCCGTATATGAAAAAGGAGATAAATCAATGATTGAAAACTATAGACCAATCTCCTTGATTTTTATACCAGCTAAATTTTTTTCAAGGATGTTAGAAAGATTATTTGATTGGATGGAAATAATGGGTGTTTTATCTGAAAATCAGCTTGGATTCAGAAAAAGAAGAAGCACAATAGGTAATATATTTATTTTAGATTATTTGGCATGTAAGCAGATTAAGGTAAGGAAAGGAGGATTGTAGGGATGCTTTCTTGATTTAAAGAAAGCATTCGACAATGTTAACAGTGAGACATTATGGAACATTTTAGCAGCTTTGGGGATAGATCCAAAACTCCTGGACCTAATTATTACTTTACATACCAATACATCTTCAAGTATTAGATATACAAGGGATGGAAGGCTTACATAACATACACAGGCAAGCAGAAGAGTAAAACAAGGCTGCTTATTGACTCTGACCTTGTTTAATATTTCTATACAGTAGATCAAATTACTGTATATGGGAACTAAACAAACATAATACAGATGCTCCTAACATAGATTGCTCTAATGTGAATATTTTAGCTTATGCGGGTGGCACAGTAATGATTTCAAAATTTGCAATCTGTTTATAAAAGGTGGCTAATATTGTAGCAGTTGTTCTAAAAAAACTGTCCCTGGAAGTTAACTGTGAAAAATCTAAAATAATTAGAATTGGGAAAGTCTGTAAAAAAAGTTGTTTATGGAAACGTGATAGTGAGTAAAAGAATGTAACTACCTAGGAGGACTAATAAATGATAAATTCAAATGGCAAGAACATAGAGAGCATAACAAGAGTAAAGGGAAGCAAACTGTACTGGGGTTGAATTGATTTGGAAAATCTTTTGCGACAACTCCTTTCCTGCAATGAAAGAAGCATATGTTGCAAAAGCAAAGTGGTCATGTTATATTTAGCAGAAGTATGTGGGACTGAGGCGAAAGTGACAACACTAGAGCCAGTCCAAAATCTATTCATCAGGAGTAACCTTGGGCCTCCAGTGGCAGTGTCTGGTGCCCATCTGAGAACAGAGATGGGTATGATGTCTTTGGTTTTGCCGGCTAAAATTAGGTCTCTAAATTTTTGGCAAAGAATGGTGAAAAATCCTAGAATTGCCTTGAGATATGCATGTTGGACAGAAGCAAAAAGATATTATGGTGAATGGATAAGAAATGGTTCCTGGTTTAATAACTTGGACACTGAAGTAAAAAAGAGCTGCATGAACTCCTTACTTGAAAATAGGTCATTAATTGACTTAGATTCTTATGTAGATCAAATAAAAACTAGATAGATAGATAATGAATTACAGAGGGATGCAGCAAAAAGTGCAGCTTCCACTCTGTTTATATTGTATCAAACTATGAAATTGAAAATTGGTCATCAAGACTATCTGGTATGCTGCTAAAATTCCCTGAATAGGAAAATTCTTGCCAGAGTGAGATTTGACATTCACATGCATTATAGAGCACAAATGATGCCCTGGGAAAAAGTGAAAGAGCAACGGAAGGAAGACTGAGGAAAACTATACTGTACCTACTACTCATCTATTGCTAGATTGTAAAAGGTTATCTGACCTTAGAGCAAAATTGATTGATCCACTGATTAGAAACATTTCTGGTGTAAGAAAAGAGAATATTGTATACAAGTTTATTGAGGGAAATAATATTGTATATTCTTATGCTGCTATATGTTTTTACTTTGGAATATGTAATATTATGAAATTTTAAATATATTTTCAAGAAAACAAGGAAGGTAAATGACCCCTAAATGAGAGGCTGTATTTCATAATATTTTAGTGTCTGTCTTTCTAAATATACACTTGTATTTAATAAACTTAATTATTTACTTACTTACTTCTGGTCCAAAAGGGGACTGGAACTTAAAAATTGCCTGTTTGCAGAACAGGAAGGGTTGCTCAGCAAGTTGACTGAGATTGCAACTGGCCAGAAAAAGAAGGAGAAAAGAAAGTTTAATGTTTCTTCAGTTGAAGCCTGCCGCGTGTGAGGAGACAGTGAGACAGGGATTTCTATTTTCTGAAAAGGGAGGCAGCATCATGCAGTTACAGACTTTTCTACCAGCTGGAGGTTTCACCAGCAACAAACCCAGCTATCCAAAAGACACTTTCCTGCATCTGGGCCCTTGCCATACTCAGCCCAAACCATTTATTCCTGTACCAGCACAAGCATCTCGGTGAGAGACCAGATCTGGGGATTCAGCCCCTGTGCAGTTATTCAATGCAGGTTGAAGTCACCTACAGGGAAAGACCATGAAGTGGAGGTGAGTCGTGTTGGCCCAGGTCCCCATGAGCAGCAACTGCAAGCAGAAGGACTTCATTTCACCAGTGTCATCATCCATCCTGTGGATACAGTGAGTACAACCAGGGTAGCTCTGTGCAACAAAAGAGTATAACTCTCTATGGTGCCATCTAATTGGGTTCAGCTAGTGTTTAAGTGTTTCAGTTGACTAGGCCAACTGGCCACAGATCCAAATAACTTAATCTGCTTTGCATTGCCAGTGTTTAATTTTGTGTTATCCATCAAGGGCCCCAACAACAGCTGCAACGTTGGCCACTCGGGCACCATTTTGGCATGCCAGCATCACCTTCTGGGTACCCTGTAGTTGCTTAGACTGTTGAATAAGGAACTTAATTGATTACATGCAAAGCGATCTGTCAGAATGCAGTAATCATTCATCTAAATTCTCACGCCCTCCTTATTCAAGCCCCCTTAATAAATCTGATTCACTGTTTTTTTTTTCCACAACTATTTTTTTCTGCCTCAGTGGAGTGGACCCCACGATCTTCGGCCACCGATGCCTGTGCCTCCGGACCCAGTCATGCACACGGGCCACACAAACCTACACCCACAGAGGATGGTCTTTCATTGCTCCACACCCCTGGGTAGGCACCTCCCTCAGGTCCCGGGGCACAGGGTGTGGCCATTAGCCACGGAGATTGTCCCCTGCAGTTTTCCACATTTTCTCCCTCTAGGGAGCAAGACATGCAATGGTGTCCAAGCACGTAGTCCTGACACCTGCCACGCTCTCCCACCCATGCTGCACATGCTGCTGTACTGTGGCCGGCCTCCACTAGTTGCCACTGAAGGATGATGCAATGCCCTCTACCCACCTCAGAGAAAGGAGAGCATTCATCAGTTGCTTGATCCTTCCTCTCCCCTGCCAGGCCCCAGCATCCCAAATCTGCTCCCGAACCTGGCTCGCTGGTGTGGTGCAAGGAGTGGCATCCAGCACCTCAACCCTCAGCGCCACCAGGCTGGCTTTGATTCACTGTTTTTACTGTTAAGCTGGCTTGTGAACATATCATTTCCTGATCTAAGGTTACTAAAACCTGGATAAAGTGCTTAAAAGTGCATGCTTGGATTTGAAACTGTCTTTCTATGGAGGGGGGGTTCTGGGGTGTTTGACAAAAGACTCAGCCCTGGTGGTAAGTGCAAAGTGTGTGCATGGGACAGACATAAGGCAATTCTAGTGGGGGGTAGGAGGACTTAGGCTGTTGGTTAACTAGGATATAAAGTTTATCCATTAGGTAGGGAAATGTGCAGACCACGTGGGCCAAGCAGTCCTTATCTGCCATCAAATTCTATGTTTCTACAGAATGTTTCTATGTGTGAGCATATTATTGATGCTTGTTGCCAACTGTCCATTGAAGGCTGAAACTGGTCCTTACCAAATTAATGGTACAAGGTCACTAGGCAGGATTGTGGGTGGTTATTGCTTCCCAGAGGGCTGTACCAATCTAGATAGATACCCACAAAATCATTACTCTGGGTGGAGGCATCAACATCTTAGTACTGATACCGGTAGGGGCTTACCCATACTAGGCAGTCACAAACCCAGTCCTCTCAGCCTGTTATTAAGAAGGCAGGCAGGGGTAGTAGCCCTTGGTATAATGGCACCAGGGTTACAAGCTTGAAGGCACTGCTGGGATTACTGCTCACTAGTGGCCAAAATTAAAAATTGCTACCAAATATTTTATGAGTGCTACTGAAAAAATGGCAGTGCAGCAGTTAATTGGTTGGTGTATGGAGAGTGAAACTGACTCCCAGAATGGTCTCCTATTGTTAGATATACCCCTGGGTAGAGGTGGGTGAGGTGGCCAACAGTCGCTCCATGAAGTGATTCATGGAGTAATGCAGAATCCGCGAAGTAATCTGCAATGAAAAGAGGAGTAGTTTGCATCATAATGAGGAACGCAAAGTCCATTGAAACCAATGACTTTGCATTAATCCACTTTCCCCCAACCACTTCTGCACCAATTTTAATGCGAAGTACACAGACATCAATGTACTTCACATCATTTCGCCTTACAATTGAGCTCCAAGGTGAATTTTGCAGTGATTCATGGGATTACAGGTCACATGGGCTCTCGATTGTTCTGCACAGCCTCAGTTCTGTGTAGTGTGTGTAGTGGTAGCTGGTGACAGTTTGCTCTCAGAGCTCTGCAATTCAAAACCTCTAAAAGCTGTTAAAAAAGCCTTTTTGAATCTCATTTTTTGCTAAACATTTAGCACATCGATTGTAGGAAACCTTCTTGTGCTCATGTCATTGAGTATTTATTGTTTATGTGTGGATTCTGAATGTTAATTTAGAACATTCAGTCTGTGTACTGATAAACACTTGAAGTGTGCTTTGTGGGACGGGCGTATCTGTGGTATAGGTAGATTAACTGGGAGAAAAAGGCAATCTTTCTGTTTTGGTTATTTTTTTCTTGTATAACTGTGTTAATGAACACAGTAATATTTTCAGTAATTCTTGACTTTTTTTGCTGATTGTTGTGGTGTAGCAGTGCATAATTTCAGTTTGATTAAAAGATTTGGTTATATTACTGAAGTTTTCAGTTTGCTATGCATTATTTGTAGTGTGCATATGTGTGTGTGTGATGCATGCCATCGAATCAGACAGACATATTTTATTGTGCCACACAGTAATTGTAGCAGTGTGAACCTGCTATCCACCGCACCTACATGATTTTGTATTGCTTTATGATATCATTGTTTTGGACTGTTACTGCAGTGCACTGCCCCCCCCAACTAGCAAAAGGTATTCTTTTCCAGATTGGATTGTGACTTGTGAGCACTGGTTAAGGTGTTGTTGTGACTTTGCATCTGCATCTCTTCATGATTGTGCAGTGTGCAATCATAATCTGTCTGTGCTTTTTCATCTGTTTAGTGCCCTATCTCCATCTGCAAACCACAGTTGTTTTTTTTGTCTTCACATTCACCGACCCAGACTGAAAGTTCAGAAATCTAAATTTGCTTAGAATTTTCTTGGTGATCTCCCAAAATGCCTGCAAAGAAACATGAAAGCAAAGCTATTTCTTGCTATGGCACTGCTGCCAGTGGCAAGATTGTCTGTGGGTGTGGTAGTAGGCAGAAGTGCATAGTAGATGTCGATAAAGGGATTTCTCCATTAATGTTTTTTACAGCACAATCTGTAGCTTCACTCATAGTTGGAGGAGATGATGTTGTACCAGCTGGTGGTGTTAGTACAGTTTCTGCTGGAATGAGTATTGCTGCCTCAAGTTCCACTTCTAACCAGTTAACCATTTCGAAAAATATAGCTGAGTCTAAAGCTATGACTGACAGTGTAGATGATGTCATACTCCCCATTAACATCCCCATAGTAGCTGAACATAATTCTGATCCTGGTGATGGTAACTCACAATGTCACATTTCTTCCAGCACTGTTGAGGTCATGCCTTTGTCATCCAATGATTCTAAGTGTGGCACAAAAATATCAGGTGATGATGATGATGATGCTTTGGTTGGAACATGTTCTCCACATGACAGCATCCAAGCTGAAAATGTGGATGCAGATGATGTTGATTAATATGATGTTGATTTCAATGACCCCTGTTGGGAACCAGTGAAAAAGAAAGTCAAGGTGGCTGTGTCTCGGGTCTGTTGGCGTTAACCACCCCCCTCAAAAAAGTTGTGATTGGGAGGCAGTATAGCACAGTGGTTTAAGGCTCTGAGCTGCAAATCTGGTGACATCCAGTAGACCAGACCTGGATTTGAATCCCACAGCTTCCACTTGCATACTGTGTGACCCTGAGCAAGTCACTTAACTTCCCTGTGCTCCCAGGTCGCACCTGTAAAAAAGTTTTCAGCTTAGTGTGCTGTTCCTGGTTAAACAACTAAAACAAACAAAAAAAGTTGTTCCTGTTGATATAATGACAATGACCCAGTTATAATCATAGGCAGTAGTGGTGGTTAGTTGAGTCTAAGTGTGTCCAGCCTAAAAATCATCAAGCCCTCCCCCAATTTCAGGGTAAAAACTGGAGTGCAATAAGCAGCATCAAGGACATGTTAAAAGTAGCGGATCACAATCCCTTGTTTGGTATTTTTGTCCAAGATGCAAATGATGAAATCTGCCAGCTTTGCCATGTGTGTGTGAGTTGAGGTAAAAAAAGGAGTCATCTGGGCATGGGGGACAGCATACACATCTTAAGAACAGGCACTTGGCACTGTGGACCTGGCACCAGATGGCAGCTAATGCCATAGTGGGACATTCACCCTCATTATGAACCATACTGAGCATGTTATCCCCTTCCATGAGTGTAAGACCAAATAGGAATGTCTGCAGTAGTGATGAAATAACACCAGAGGATTACTACTGGCATGATGAACCTGATTCTGATCCTGGCGAGAATAACTCACAATGTGGAGGATTATGATTTAGAAATCTTGTCAAGTGGTGGTCAGATAGCAGTGGTGGTGGTTGTGGTGGTCAATGCAGTATGTCTAGTGCAAGTGGCACATCAACCCCTGTATGTTAAATGGGGAAAATAACTTAATTTGGGGACTTGTCACCTGTGCACTCCTCTTCATCACACATCCACACCCCACCCCAGCCATTCGCACAGCAGAGCCATTTGTCACACCCTGTGCAAAATGTGTGAGTCAACCCACGTTGGAGAGGGTGATTGCCAGTAACCAGTGGTGGAGCTAAAGGGAGGACTGGGAGGGCGGTCACCCCCTCCTGGCTGCCCCATTGTGAGTAGTGGTGCCCCACCATGATCTTTATTCACTGATAAGTGTCCATTGTGGAGCCAATAATTGACTGAATGGCCCCCCCAGTTCCCAAATGCTCCCAAACCTGGCTCCATCACTGCCCGTAACCTCCTGCCTGCCTTCCTGAAGCATGTGACCTACACTGTGTAAGCTATGTGATGTGTGTGGGCTGCCTGTGAATTCTCACCCTGCCTTAAAGTGGAAAAAGGCAGAGTGCACAATGCAAAGTCATAATTACAATGCAAAGTGGTGAAGTGAGGGTTTAAAATGGGCACTTTACAAAGCAGAATACTAACGTGAAGTGGCCACTTCATAGGAGAAATTTTACTTCACTACATCTCTACCCCTAGGTACTGATAAACACACTATTGAGGGGCTGCTATTGAGGAGACATTGTCTGATGGACTTCTGGTCAAACCAAGTGCACTTTCTGTTCTTGTTCATGCATATGCTAGGAGAGTTGAGGTCCAGCTTCAGAACGTCACTGACCGGGATATCAAAATCACTCAAGGATGCACAATAACCAAGGTATATTGCACAGATACTGCTGTCCTGCCCTCCAAATTTCATAACAGAGAGGATGGAGAGGTCCCCCCAGACATGTTCACCTCTGGAGAGTCACCCATACCTGATGGATGGAGGGAAAGAATTAGTCGAAAGTTGGCGAAAAAAAGAAAGGTATTCTCCTTAAAGGAATGGGATGTTAGATGTGCTACTGGTGTTGAACACCACATCAGACTGTACGATGAGAGGCCTTTCTGGGAAAGATCATGGCGATTAGCACCTGCAGGCATTGATGATGTCAGACACTATCTACAGGAAATGCTAGCAGCTAGAATTATCCAGGAATCATGCAGCCCTTACGCATCCCTGATTGTGGTGGTCCCAAAAAAGAATGACTTAGTGAGGATGTATGTTGATTACAAAACACCTAATAAGAGACCTGCCCCGGCCCAATACATGATGCCTCACATCCAGGATGTCCTCGATTGTCTCAAAGGAAGTCAGTGGTTTTCCATTCTGGACCGCAGAAGCTGGTATTATCAAATCCCGATGGCGCCAGAGGATAGACAAAAAACAGCATTTATTTGTCCCCTGTGCTTCTACGGATTCTTGTGCATGCCCCAAGGCATATCTGCAGGGCCTGAAACCTTTCAAAGATTGATGGTGCGTGCAGTAGGAAACATGAACCTCCTTGAATGCTTTGTCTATTTGGATGAAGTCATCCTGTTTTGCAGAACACATGAGGACCATGAGGCTCGGTTGTTTAAAGTCCTGTACAGATTGAATGAATTCAGACTGAAATTGTTGATTAACAAGTGTCATTTTTTCCAAAGCTCTGTAAAATGAGTAAGCCACATCATGTCCTCTGAAGGCATCCAGACAGACCCAAGTAAAGTAGAAGCACTGACCACATGGCCAAGGCCCAACAACCTTAAAGAACTTTAGAGATTCTTAGGATTTTGTGGATATTATCGCTGCTTTATCAAGGACTACACAAAGGTAGTTCAACCACGGCTAAACCTGACACAATGGTATCCCTCCACTAATCAGAAATTTAAGAAAAGCACTGTAAAGGAGGGTGACAAAACCTACTTTAAGCCTAATGAGTCTTTTGGGCCAAGATGGTCCACAGACTATGATGCAGCATTCCAATAAATTATCTACCAGTTTACACATGCACCAATACTTGCACATGCCGACCCAACCAAGCAGTATGTGCTTCACACAGACTCCAGCCTAAGTGACCTTGGAGTTGTACTTATCAAGAATATGAAGAGGGACTGCACCCAGTGGCATTTGCAAGCAGATGCCTTACACCATCTGAAAATAACTATCCAGTTCACAAATTAGAATTTTCAATTTAAAATGGGGCATAGTTGACCAGTTTCATGAGTATTTATATGGTGCTAAAATCATGGTCAAAACAGACAATAACCCCCTCATGTATGTCCAAACATCAACCATAACTGGATGCAGCTGGACACAGGTGGCTATTTGATCTTTCAACATTTGATTATTCAATGGAGTACCATCCCAGCCTAAGCCATATTGACGCTGATGCTCTCTCCAGGAGGCCTACCTCAAATCAAGAGTGGGTACGAATGTCGGAACAGTCCATGAAGGCCATGTGCCATAAGTTTGATAGAGATGAACATCCATCTTCTGAGACTGTGAATTGCCTCACTGATTGCCTGGGAGCTCCAGATACCTATGTGCCTGTAGCCTACTGTAATTTTGCCATGCTAGATTTGAGTACCTAACTGTAGCTCACTCCAGCTGACATTCAAAAAGAACAGTATCAGGATCCCATGGTTAGACCAGTTTTAAATCCTTTGTACAAAAGGAAAGATGTTTCCAGACTGAAATCCAATGATTAGCCTGTGCCAGTTTCTACTGGCTCAAGGTGGGTGCAGACATCGATCATTATATAAAAACTTGCAACAGATGCCTTCAATGGAAGGCTCAACCACAAAGGGCAGCCCCTTTGGTTAACATTACCACTAGTGCACCAATGGAGCTAGTGTGCATTGACTTTTGGAGTTTGGAGCCTGATTCCAAGAACATTGGAAATGTACTTGTGATGACAGACCATTTCGCCCAATAGGCGCAAGCTTATCTAATGAAAGATCAAAGG
The DNA here is from genome assembly GCA_016271365.2 of Neoceratodus forsteri. NCBI lineage: Eukaryota > Metazoa > Chordata > Ceratodontiformes > Ceratodontidae > Neoceratodus > Neoceratodus forsteri. The sequence goes on along the minus strand of CM028135.1, from coordinate 844,144,720 downwards.
CAGCAACTGTAGCTAAAGTCTTGGTAGAGAAATTTTTCTTACACTGTGATGCTCCACAATGCATCCACTCTGATCAGGGAAAAGACTTTGAAAGTCACATCATTAAAGAAGTGTTATCTCTCTGGGGTGTGAGAAAGTCAAGGACCACTCCCTATCATCCACAAGGGGATCCACAACCAGAAGAATTGAACAGGGCATTGCTGGATATGCTTGGCACCCTTCACCCAAAAGACAAACCTAGGTGGAGTCAGCAGCTAAGTACCTTAGTGCATGCATATAATTGCACCAAAAATGATGCAACAGGTTTCTCACTATGTCAGTTATTGTTTGGTCAGGAAGCACGCTTACCAGTGGACATTTGCTTTGGAGTTTCGCCAGATGGGGTTCAAGCATCTAATTATTTTCTGTACATACATCAAAGCACAGCTTAATTACGCTTATCAACTTGCCCATAATATGGCTGCCAAGAAAAGTCTAGCCAACAAAGTAAGGCATGATAAAAGAGTCAAAGCTTAGGAACTACAACCTGGAGATCATGTTCTGATGAAAAATTTGGGGTTGCAAGGGAAACATAAGATGGTTAATCATTGGAGTCACACACCCTACATAGTCCTCTGCAAGTTGGATAACCTCACAGTTTATAAAGTATGGCCAGAAGGAGATCCCTGAGCTGCAAAAACAATTCACCGAAATCACCTCTTGCCAGCTGGGCAAATTGTCATAGATACAGCACCGTAAAATGTTGCTCCAACTGGGCCTGTTACCCAAGCTGACACTCGAAAAAAACAGCTAAACTGGCTTCCTGCTGCTCAGCAACCAAAACCTTTACTAAGTAATGCTGCAGTTAATGATGACAGTAACTCTGAGATTAGTGACAGTGAATATGGAGCCGTGTACTATCCTTCCTTTGAGCTAGCTCAACTGTTCCAAGGAATCCCTTCTTGCAATGTTGGAGGAAATGCTGATAATCAAGAAGTATTAGATAATCTTGCCCTTTCAACTACCCCAGTACCACCTGAAAGTAAAGTTCAAAGTATGACCTTTGAAGTAGCTGATCCGTTCTGCTTATGGAACTGTTTGAAATTGAAATGGCTAGTCTTGATCAAGAAAAAGGTGAACACACCAGTGAACCTTTATGTGAAACTGAAATAAATGGGCCTAGTAAACCAGATCTCATATCAGAAAGTGTGTCTATTCCTGAAAGTACTAACAGTGTGTTGGATGACTCAAACGTTGTTGAAATACCGCTTACTGAGGAACCTGAGTCTCAAGAACCTGAAAGTTTAGCTGCTATACAGAGTGCAAGTAATCCACCCAGTGCTGAACCTCAAGAGAGTGCAGTGGTACCCCTTTCGACAGAAGCTGTCGTGTTGCTGGACAATGAGGCGGGAGTTGCGAACCCAAATGCTAATGCTGAAAGACAAGTACCAATGCTCCCTACATCTAAACGCTCGGACAGACCTGTATAGCCTGTGGTTCGACTCATTTATGACACTCCAGGAAAGCCTGTAGGTCTGCCCATAAATGTAGTTCACAAAGGAATATATGTTACAGCCAATTCCCTGCCCAAGCTAGTGTTTACTGCCTCCTCCCAAGTTATAGTTAAGCCTTCATCACAGCATCTTAGGGGTCACCCTTACAGAGTTAGAGGGATCAGTTAAAAGTTGCCAAATATCTATGTGGGTTAAACAAATGTCAGAGAGTTAAATGCCAAAGGGGTTAAACGCCATTTCTTATGGTTGACTAAGAGTAAAAGGTACAATAATTGTATGAAAAATGTCATGCCAACGTAGTAACCCATACCAAAAAATAGGCCTAATGCTCAACTCTCTGAAATCACTAATAATTAGTTAATGTTCAATTATTCCACAGTTTTGCTTTGGTTGATTTTTTCACATGCAAATGAGTTAGTGGCTAACTTTTTTGTTCACCCTACTGCTAACCAATTCTTAACAGTTTGAACAGTTATTTATTTACCTAATGCTCAACTGCTTCAAACCACTAATAATTAGCTAATGTTCAATTATTTCTTCATTTTGCTTTGGTTGATTTTTTCACATGCAAATGAGTTAGTGGCTAACTCATTTTGTTCACCCTACTGCTAACCAATTCTTAATATTTTCTCCAGTTATCCAAGAATTGAGTATTAGTTCAACATTTATTATTCACTAGTTGATCTTAACTAATAAATAATCTCTCTGCAAACAGCACTCACTTGTTGAGCATTAGTTGATAACAGCATTCAACTAGTTGATCATTAGTTGATAATAGGGATGCTGTGCTGAATAAATCAGATTTTGTTCTTTTTGCATTTGACCTGGCTAGTCTGTACCTTTTTGGTGGGGGTATTGTACTGCCAGTGAACTGTTGCATTACAGGTCTTACTTTACAGAGGGTCTACAGGGCAACTGCAGAGGATCCAGCTCGGGTGGTAAGTGCAAGGGGAGTGAGCAAGTCATTACTGACATATAGTACATGTGAATGTTTTGCTGCTATACTGTTTAGGCCACTAGAGGGGTTGGTGGGGGCTGTAGCACCCTGGAGGGCTATACCAACAGCAGTTACTCTACCCCAGAGCCATTCCTTGGGATGGGGGCACCCGTTCAATGAGCTCAGACCCCTCAACCTGTGCCAAGGCATGCAGGCAGGGGTAGTAGCCCTTAGGATAGCACCACCTAGGGGTTACATTAGTATCCACCCGTGCATCTTCTAGGTTCCCTCCTAGCCTCCCATGTGGCACTGAAACAAAGGCCTTGTTGAAGTCCAAGTATAGGACATCCACTGCATTGACCCTGTCCAGCTCCCTGATCACCCAATCATACTACTCAATCAGGTCTGTCTGTCAGGACCTGCCAGAGATAAACCCATGCTGCTGCCTGTCCTGGAGCCCAGTTTCCTCCAAATTACCAAATTACTAGTCTCTCCTTAAGGACTGTCTCCATGAGCTTACCCACAACTGATGTGAGGCTCACCAGTCTGTAGTTATCTAGATCATCCCTTGGGCCACCTTTGTGAATGGGCACTACATGGGCTAACCTCCAGTCCTGTGGGACACATCTTGTGTGGGAGTTTTGGTGCTCCTTTTAGCATGCTCCTTTCTACTACATGTGACATTTCCTGGGTGGAAGCACTTCATTAAAAGGAGTCAATTAGGCACTGCACTCTATATTTATAAGTAGCCACTGCAGGACTTCAGAGCTGAAATGCTAATGTAGGGACCAAACCGTGAGTCCACCATGATGTGGTTGTTTAGCTTGCTCACATTGGAATTTCAATCTGATAACTAAGAGGACGCCCCTTTTCACAGAGTTTAAAGTAAGAAAAACCAATATGCAGTTAAAATTATTATATTCTAATATGTGCCATGTTTTTTTTTTTTGGGGGGGGGTTGTGCACTGGAATTTTGTTTTTGTTTGTTATATGCCACACAGCAGTAGCACCCCTCTGCAGAAATGTGAATTACATGTTGTAAGCAGTACAAAGGTTAGTGGATACTAGTTTTGGATCTCCTTAAGGATTGTCTCCATGAGCTTACCCACAATTGATGTGAGGCTCACCAATCTGCAGTTGTCTGGATCATCCTTTGGACCACCTTTGTGAATAGGCACCACATGGGCTAACCGCCAGTCCTGATGGACACTTCCTGTGTGCAGAGAGGTATTGAACAGGTCAGCCAGTTGTGCTACTATGCTACCTGCCAGTTCGTTGAGTACCCTACTACCCCCATCCTCAGTACCCTGCCCTTTGGATTATAAAACTGCATCCACAGGGTCTCTGTACTGCCTTTCCTCCCCCTCTTCTCTTCTGCATATTATTCCTTCCCTTACATCGATTGCCATCCCTCCACCTTTCCTGTTTGCCCTGTCCTTCCTGAACAACCTGTATCCAGGGATCATCATATCCCAGTCCTGGTACTGTGTAACACAAGTTTCTATTATGGCTGCAATGTCCACTTGCCCCACTGCCAAGAGAGCCTGCAACTCAGCTGATTTGTTTCCCAGGCTCCTCGCATTTAGTGACACTACTCTCCATCCTCCTCCTAGCCCTTCCCCACCCTGATTTACCCCCCCCATTGCTCCTACCCTGATGACCTCCCCTTTAGCTTGGGGGGGTAGGCTCATCTGGCTTCCCTCACAAGAAACCCTGCCTACCAGCTTTCCATTTGCCACCCCCCTTTCTTAGTTTAAAGCTACCTTTGTTGCTATGTACCCCTCCATGCCCTGCTTCAATACTCCCTTCCTCTCCTTGGTCAAGTGATACCCGTCCCCTGCATACAGGGTATTACTGTCCCAGGTTCTGCCCCAGCCCCCTACTATCCCATACCCCCTGATATGACACCATTCCGCAACCAGGTATTGAGCTCACCTTTCCTTCCCTTCCTCCCCATACTTGCACAGGGTACAGAAGGCACCTCCCAGAAGGCCATCAATTTTCCCTCCTCCTCGCACAGCTTCCCCAGTTCCTTGAATCTCCCTTTTACTACCTCTGTCTCCCCTGATAGGTCATTCTTACCTCCATGCACCACAACATGCAGTTTCCTCAGTCCTCTCCCTGTGCAGCCAAGAATGGCCTGCCCTGCCCAGCCTGCCACCAACCTGGGAATAGACCCACCTGACCCATATTAGACTATGTCTTTCCCCCTTACTGCCCCATCTGATCCCTTTCAATGTAGAGTCCCCCACCACTAGCACACCCCTTCCTCAGCTCCATTCCACCCCTCTCCCTTAACCTCCTTGTCCATTACTAAGATCTGCCCTTCCTTGCCCATTTATGTCACTGTGCTTCACCCCTATAACCCCCCACTCTCCACTCCTGACCTGTGTTCCCTTGCCCCCCCCAGCCCCATGTTACCATCCACCTTCCCCTCATGAACGCCTGGCCCCTGTCCCCTGTCCCTTGTTCCCCTTTAGCTATGTACCCTTTGTCTGACCATCAGTTTAGAGGAAGGCAACTAAAATGGTGCAGGGTCTGCAAGAGAAGCCATACGAGGAGAGACTAAAGGAGCTTAATATGTATACCCTTGAGGAAAGGAGGGAGAGGGGGGACATGAGAGAAGATTTAAGTACCTCAGTGGAATCAACAAAGTCCAAGAGGGTAGCATTTTTCAGAAAGATGTGTAAGAACAAGGGGACACAATATGAAGATAGAGGGGATGGCTCAGGGCAATAGTGAAGTATTTTTTCACAGAGAGGGTGGTGGATGCATGGAACAGCCTTCCTGAGGAGGTTGTGGGGTCTAAAACTGTGGACAATTCAAGAACATGGGACAGACATAAGACAATTTTTGTGGGGGGTAGGAAGAAATAGGCTGTTGGTTAGCTAGGATCTGCAGCTTATCATCTAGGTAAGGAAATGGGCAGACTAGGTGGGCCAAGCGGTCCTTATCTGCCATCAAAGTCTATGTTTCTATCAGCACTGTCCCTCTCCCCTACACCCCTACTGCTGACACTTTCCTTTTCAGCTGTGCCCCTCTCCCCCAGCTACCCTCCTGTTACTGTCTGACCCCTGTTCCCTCTATTCCCTTTCCCCCTGTCTAGCTCTCCTGGTGCTCCCCTAACTCCCCCTCTTCCACCATTGTTGTCAGCTCTGCAAGCCTGTTGTCTGCCACCACGTGGTCCTGCATTGGACTCTTCCCCCTGTCCCTTGACCTGCCTTCAATGCTTGACCTCCTATCAGATGTGAAACTGCACTTCCTCCCTGTCCCCTCTCTCCACCTAATATACTTCTCCAGATGCTCCCTCCCATTACCCCTGGTGAGGCCCTCCTGGCCCCTTTCTTATTCCGTCTGCCAGCACCGTCTCCAGCTCGCTACCAAGGCACTGCAGTCTTCCCTCCATCCTCCTTAGCCTGTGGCAGATTGGACACCCTCGTAGTCTCCATAATATGTTTATCCCAACAGCTTAGTAATAAGTAAAATATAGGACTTACCTGCCCTAGGGAGCCATAGGTAGGAGTCCAAATGGGTAATGTACACTAACTGTAAAATAAAAGATATAAAATGGGTCACAAAGGATCTGCAGCTCTTTAGGGGTGTTCAAAAGGGAGCAAGGGACAGGAAAGATATAAAAATATACTTATCTGATAAGGTTTAGGAACCCTTGTCCTGTCAGACCTGTAAAAAAAAATAGAAAAATAGGTTAGAATAAAAAAGCAATAAAAGAACAAAAGCCCAGTAAAGGGAGTGAGGTTTGGGGAAGGGGGCTCAGCTAAAACCCCTTTGTCTATAGTGGTGGCCAAGTGGCCAATATTTTACTTAGCTCAGGTGAGCTAGTGAAGACTAGTGGGGGCAATTAACCCTTCTGTATAAATAAAAATGGCATTCATATCTCTCAAGTGTCCCTTATTATGACGTACATCCCTCATTTTACCCCTTAAAAGTGTCCTGTCCATTACAGAAAAGCTGCTGCCAACACAGAGAATGTTATATAAATTAAGACATCAAAGCAGAAATTCATCATATTGTAACATGGTGAATCAAAAATAAACATTGTACAAGTAAACACAATTCACACACTGCTCAGAACTTGTACTTTTAGGGTTTGAGGAGGTGTCCCTCATTCTGAGGGTCTGATGTCCCACATCGCGATTACCAGAAAATGTCCATGACCCTCATTTCAGTGACAAAAGGTTGAGAAGCATGGTGGCACTGGTGCTCTTGGGGGCTAGGAAATGTAGATGGGGGGACAGGACTACAGTTCCCAGCAGCCAGTTGCTAGCTTATTTACATGTGCTTTTTAAAAACAACTTTTGTGGCCTCCCAGGTCCCTTGTCTATGTCCCTGGACCTCAATTTGGTGGTCTGGAGGTCCTGGTGCAGAGGGGGAAACACTTGTTTTGCCACAGTGACTTTAAAAGGCATGCATCTGTTCTCTTCCAGCCTTCCACTGTCAGGTGAACACTGTGCAGGGGAGCTGAAGGTTACCGATGGTGGCAGCAGGAGCTAAAATCACGAGTGCCTCCTGCTCACAAGAGAAGGCGATCAGACATTCACTCTATGCGGCTTGCTCCCGCTCCACTGGCATTCTCCATACCATATCAGTTGGCAATGGAAGAGATCATTTATACCACTGAGTTCCCAAAAGGTGGGTTATTTATGAAAAGTACTGGCCACTTGAGAAATTTAAACATCCATGTCTAGTATTTAAATTCAAGTCACTCCACTTTTCATATGGAAGTTTGCTTTTCAGTGAATGGGGGTTGCTTCATTTTGAGTACTGTCAGTGTTTTGTGATGTAATAAAAGTATTTTGCTTAGTAGTGATTTGTTTAAATCATGAAATAAACATTTATTTTGGACTGTAACTGCAGTCTCATGTACTTTTTTAAAAACTATGACACGTGATTTTTTAACCAAAAAGAAGTTGCTTTATAAAGTCACTGCTTGACTTACATGCTTCAGCAGGACACATGCCACAGACAGCACACACACACACACACACACACACACAAAGTAAACTCAGCCCCCCCCCCGAGCCACCATGATACTCTTGGCACAGTACTAGTGGCGCATTGAGGCAACATGGGGGAATGCTGCAGCTGCTTCAGTGTTCCCTGGCCCGTTTTCAAAGTTCATGGGGCTGGCTGGGAAAAGAGCATCAGGCGCTGATGCTGTGTGCCCTGTTCCCAGGGATGAAAGTTTGTAAAAATGCTGCCGGCTTCTTCAATGACGCCCCACCTGTCCATCACCTGGCCTTGCTCCTAGGTCCTGGCTAGGCGTCCACTTCCCTCTCTTAAAGCTGCCCACTGTCTTCAACAAGATTACCTCTTCTCGTAGCGCATTCCAAGTGTCCACCACCCTCTCTTTGAAGAAGTGCTTCCTGACCTCCCTCCTAAACCTCTCATCCTCCAGTTGAAGACTGTGCCCCCTCATGTTATGGCTGCCACTCAGCTTAAACAGACTCTCCTTATCAACCTTATTTATCCCCTTCAATTACTTGAGGGTCCCAATCATGTCCCCCTCTCTCTCCTGTCTTCCAGGGAGTAGATGTTCAGTGCCCTCAACCTCTCCTCGTATGCCTTACCTTGCTGACCAGCTATCATCTTTCTAGTCTTCCTCTGGACCTTCTCCAGCACGTTAGCAGGTATTTTGACAGACTTGCATACTGCAGAAAACAAAAAGTGTTTAAAGGCTTGTTAAAATGTTCAGACATTTGATTTAGTTAGTGCCTTATTCCCAAGAACTTTAGGCTTCTCTCTCCTACCATATTGTAAAGCATTTGTGTGATGCATTTTGCATGAGCAGTGCTATGTAAAAAATAAATTGCATCCTTTCTACAATCTAGGAGAGTGAAGAAAAAGAATGCTGCTGCTATTTGGGGAACAGAGAACTTCAAAACAGCAGAGTAAGCAACCCAGAATGCCAACCACAATCCAAACCCCCAACCCCAACCTGACAATCACGAAGATTGAATATATATAAAAATTAAATGACATCGGTATTTCATTTCTCTTATCTTATTGGTGCAGAATAACTTGCCTATAAGGAAGGGGAAATAGTTTAACCAGCAAAAGCACATTAAGGCAAGGCTTGTTTCCAGGTACGACCAGGGAGTACAAGGAAGTTAAGTGACTTGCTCAGTCAGTGTCAAAGTATATAAGTGGGGGGGGGAGTAGGGACTAAACAGATTCAAACCCAGGTCTCCAGATTTGAGGTTCAGTGCCATTATCCACTATGCTATACTGCCTCCTTGCTTGCTTATGACAACGAAGTTCCCCCAAACCATTATATGTCCCTTCCATATATACATACAGTACATACTCATTGCAAAAAATAAATAAATAAATACATACAAATATTAGGGCTGAACAATGCAAAGCGCACAAAGAAATAAACAGGGTTTTGAGCATCAGGAATCTTGGCAAATTAATGGTGCAGTGTCCCTTGGGGTTTCCAACTTGTAATGCCCACACACTCCTCCAAGCCCATAGCCTCCTGTCTGAAGAACAAGGTACAGCTCCAAGCCACAGCCTCATAGGCAATTACTCTTTGAAGAAAGAGAAGTATGGCTTGGCACACACAGCTAACAGAATCAGTCATAGCTTTCTTCCCACAGGGCCCCATATGATACAAGAGATCATCATGTCTGTTTAAGGGAGGGGGTGAGCATTATGCTCGGCAACACCAAGGACCACCACACCACTGATTCATCAAGACTTCTAGGACTCAAAACCCCAATTCTGTTTTTTGTGTACTTCAAGCACTTTGCATTCTTCTACCATAATGTCTGCATTAATTATTTTTTTTGAGTAAATCTCCTCCTTTAGTGATAGTGGAATCTTAACCGAATAGTGGTAATATTTCAAACCCTGCATCACCAACCACCTAGCAAGTGAACGTCTACAGAGTCATAATATTGGGGTTGCACCATTACAGGGTAACATCCTGGCCCAGATAAGAAATCTCTTACCTGGTTCCTGTGGAACCCGGGATAAGGGTGTCTCAGCCAGTCACACCTGTTAAAGAAGAACAGCAATTGGGTCACAAAGGATCTGCAGCTCTTTATGAACCAAGCATGACAAATAATGTAGGATAAACAAATAAACAATACTTATCTGATATGTATGTTCAGTGTCCCCCTACACATGGTCCGCCTCCTGTCAAAACTGTAAATGTAAAAAGGAAAATGGGTCAGTATGAAGAAAAAAATACTTATCAGCTGGGTCGGATGGGAAATACCTGCAGAGGTTGAAAAAATTAAAAAAAAGTGGTGTGGGGGTGGGATACTGGACTGATACCATACCACTGACCTGGGCTTTAGAATGGACTCACTCAGGGGCTGTCATGGGGTGGATTCAGTGTTCCTATGACAAATCTCTCTTGGGGTGGGGGGGATATATTCCTCAGTCCATTGACTGACACAGGGCAGGATGAAGACACCAGCAAACCGATATCCAAAACTCTGCCAAGGCGCAAAACTGAGTTTGCCATGCAGACTAGATTCAGCACGGGTAGGCAATACTGAAGACTGGTTAGCGTGGGTAAAGTCTGTTTGCACCTGGGCAATAGTCAGGGGGGCACACTGAAAATGAAGGGGCAGTGACCCAAATATTGGTGCAGTCCAATATCCAGAGTATGTGCAATGTGCAAGACTGTTCTGTAGGTCCCCTTGTGCAGTGCACATACTGTAGATCCAAATCTCGACTTAATCCCACTCAACTCTAGCTGTTGGTGGAGAAGTGCTGTGACCCTTGACCCTAACACAGTAGTCCCTGTCATCTAACTGTGCCCCCTCCTACTGATTGCCATCCTCGAAGTGAGACATCAATGTTTCCCTGGTGTTAGTACCCCCCACCAATCACCATCCGGAAGGAAAAACTGAAAGATTTCCTAGTGTTCAGTGGTGCCTGCGCCCCCCCCCCCAGGCTCGCTGGCCTGGTATTAGACATTAAAGATCCCCTGGTGTCCAGTGGTCCTTCCCCCCACCTGACATAGAAACACAAAATTTGACAGCAGACAAGGACTGCTTGGCCCACCTGGTCTGCCCATTTCACCACCTAATGGATAAGCTGCAGATCCTAGTTAACCAACAGCCTACTTTCTCCTACCCCCACTAGAATTGTCGTATGTCTGTTCCATGCATTCTTAAATTACCCCTGTTTCTGACTCTCCAGCCTCCTCAGGAAGGCCATTCCATGCATCCACAACCCTTTCCATGAAAAAAAATACTTCCTCACATTACCTCTGAGCCGTCCCCTCTCTATCTTCAAATTGTGCCCCCTTGTTCTTGCATATCTCTTTTTCTGAAAGATGCTACCCTCTTGGACTTTGTTGATTCCGTTGAGGTACTTGAAAGTTTCTATCATGTCCCCACTCTCCCTTCTTTCCTCAAGGGTAAACATATTAAGCTCCTTTAGTCTCTCTTTGTATGTCTTCTGGTGCAGACCCTGCACCATTCTGGTTGCCCTCCTCTGGACAGCCTCTACCCTGCCTGTGTGTTTGCAGAGATGGGTCTCCAGAACTGCATGCAATACTCCAGATGGGGTCTCACCAACTGCCTGTACAGAGGGCCAACAACTTCCTGTTTTCTGCTGGTGATGCCTCTCCCTATGCATCCCAGTATCCTCCCAGCCCTCCTTACTACCTTCTCACATTGCTTGCCTACATTTAGGTCATCTGATGTAAATACCGCCAGGTCCCTTTCCATTTTTGTTGTTACTACCCCCCCTCGCTATTGTGCACTCTTCCTCTGGGTTTTTGTTTCCCAGGTGCATTGCTCTGCACTTCTTTGCATTGAATCCAAGCTGCCATACATCTGACCATTCCTCCAACCTTGCCAAGTCCCTTCTCACCCTTTTCCACCCCCTCTTGTGTAGCACCCCTGTTGCAGATCTTTGTGTCATCTGCAAAAAGACATACTTTTCCTTCCAGTCCCTCCGCAAAGTCACTTAGAGACATTAAAGAGGATTGGTCCCACTACTGAACCCTGCAGTACCCCACTAGTAAACCCTCTTTCTTCAGAGTGGACTCCATTTACTATTACCCTCTGCGTCCTGTTGTCCAGGCAGTTTTTTACCCAGGCTGCCATTTTGGGACCCACTCCCAGGCTGACTAATTTGTATATTATCTTTTGTGTGGGACTGTGTCAAATGCTTTGCTAAAGTCTACATAGGTATGTTCACAGCCCTTCCCTGGTCTACTACTTTGGTCACCCAGTCAAAGAAATCAATTAGCCTCATCTGGCATAACCTTCCCACTGTAAATCCATGCTACCTTGGGTCCTGTGCCTCACTGACCTCCAGGTACTCAACAATTCTTTCCTTCAGAAGTGATTCCACTATTTTATCTACCACTGAGGTCAAATTAACTGTTGTGTAGCTTCCTGCCTCAGCCCTGCTCCCACTTTTGTGAAGTGGAATCACATCTTCCCTCCTCCAGTCCTTAGGTACAATGACATCCTCCCTTGATTTGTTAAAGAAGGTAGTCAGTGATATCACTAGTTCTACCCTTAGTTCTTTTAGAATTCAGGGGTGAATCCCATCAGGTCCCATTGCTTTGTCCACCTTCAGTTTTAAGAGTTCATTCAAAACCCTTTCTTTTGTGAATGGCAGAACAGGGAAACGGTGTCTGGGTGTTGGGCGGATGAACCACTGGACACCAGGGAATTTTTTTTTTTTTAAACCACATCAGGTGGCGATTGATGGGAGGTGGACCACTAGCACTAGGGGATCTTTTGGGCTGGTGGTCAGCCGGGAAGGGGAAACACTATACACCAGGGGCACATTCATACTTAACTTTGGGACAGCAGTTGGCTGGGGTGGGAACCACTGGACATCAGGGAACTTTCAGTTTTACCTTTGGGATGGTGATTTTGGTGGGGGATCACTAGCAATAGAGAAACATTGATGGCAGGTCCTCAAAATTGGTACGATCTGGAAAACTGTATTCATTGGATCGAACAGTGCACAGTTCATCTTGCAGAATGCAGTGTGTCAGCACTTTAAATGTAAAGCATGCAGTGTGGTGCTTGCAAAAACAGCACTGAAAGGTATCACAAAAGAAACTGCAGATGACACAACTGTAACATGGAAAAAAAGATGAATTGAGAAATGGCAAATGAAGGGCATGCACTTGGGCTTATGTGGGATAGGCAGGTTTTAGGGAAATTGCTTCACAGTGCAATGACATACACAGGACACAATACTGTAAAAGCAGCAGAAAATACTTGATAGTGTGGCTCAGCTGGTAGTACCTCTGTCTCAGAGTCAGAAGAGCATATGTTGACTGTCAATGGACTGTGGGTGTGGGGTTATTTCACTTTTTAGTGGCACCGAGTGCTGCACAGAGACAGACATGCATGCAGCACTCTGAGGTGTTAGCAGCACAGCGTTGGTGGTTAACAGCACCATGTCAGAACTGCGTGAGTCACAGCGTATCGGCTGCTGCACACTAGGAACTACATAGACAGCAGTACATGTGGCAACAAACACTGATGAGAATGCATATGGCACGGTGTCGCACATAGTATAGGGAAGAGTTGGCAGTACACATAGCACTGTGGAGTGCTGGTAGTGCAGTGGGGTGTGGGGTCAGTGGTGCACATGACAGTGTGGAGATAGAAGCACATGTGGCAAAGTGTAGAGTCCATAGTGCATGACAGGGCCCTTGGCACGACTTGGGGGCAGAAGTGCACGTAGCAATTACACTTGGCTCACCTCTACAGCTGTCAGACATCCCACACAAGCAGGGCTTGCACTAACCCTCTATTGGGATTTTTGAGGATTTTTCAGCACAAAAATAATTGCTCCTGCATTGCCACTAAAAATTGAAAGGCATGTACCAATATTGCTAACAAAAAAAAAGTATCCAATAATGTTGTACTAAGCCACTCAAATGTCTGACCCCAAAATGTTCTGGTCTGATCACTAATATTTGAAGCAGAGGGTCAAGATGACACCAGCTTTACCAATGCTAGGGCAAGCCCTGCACAAGTATGGCCACTTGTGTTATACCTGGAGTGACTACAATATGAACAAAGTTATCTGTATAAAGTAACTTCTTGCCCGAGACAGAGGCTGAAGCACAGGGTAAGTGCTTGCTGCTGCCTTTGGGAGGGGGCCATGTTTATCAACAACAGTGGTTAGTACTGTTTTGAACTTCACTGAATTATGTCCCTACCATGGGTTGACTAACAACTGACTTGGGTTTCTATGGGCAATCATTAACACTTGCATGAGGAAATTTAAATTTAGGGATCCTGGGACCCCAGCTGCCAAACCCAGTTCAAACAAACAACTAGTAGTGCCTCCTCTGCTTATCTTGGAAGTAACCTCACAAGTGCTTGAATACTACATTTTGGTTGTCCCTTGGGGGTAGCTGGATTGACTACTGGGATTTTGGGACAGAAACTATTTTTAAATAATTTTCTGGTGTGCAGGAGTTTGTGATAGTTAAACTATTTTTAAATAAGTTACTGTGGTTAAGGAGTTGTCATAGAAAAACCTGCAGTGTGAAACAGGAAAAGACAGTCTTTCAAGTAACAGAGGGAGGTGGATCTAGGTTTACGTTTGTTTGTTACAATTCTTAACATTTTCAGTGCAGGAAGAGCTTAAAGCACAGCTGACTTATTTTGGGGCTGACAGCTTTCAGAGCACAAACCGCCAGGCCTGTTTTGGGGGCTGGGGAGGTTTACCTGTGTCTGACTTGGATGTGTGGATTTTTCTCTGTTTGATTAGCAGGGTATTTTCTCTGTCAAATTGTTGTGTAGGGCATCTTGCTGACAGGAAGGCACTCATCACAGCGGTGGGTCAGAGCTTTTAGCTGATTGTTTTGTGAGGACACAGTTTAGGCCCAACCCCTTCCCACCCCTGGAAATAGTTCCTCTATACCTGGGGTTCTGACATCATTTCTTGAAGAGTGCAAGGTGCATATCACTGTCATATCCTCTCTAGCACACTGCACTGACAATATAAGCATACACATTGTATAATATATATATATATATTACAAACCAATCACACACACACAAACAAAAAAAAACAAAAAAATGTGGGGAGTAGTGCAATGTAATGGCTGTGGGGCAGCAGTCTTCTGGGAGTCTTTCTGGAGGCTGAGATGCTGCCCAATTTGCAGACAACTCTGTGCCCTGAGGGAGGAAGTTGCTCGTCTTCAGGCCACACTGGACAGTAGTAAGGGGACCTTCCCCTAGGCCACACTGGATGGTAGGAAGGGAACCTCCCCCATTCAGGGAGCACCAGAGCCACCACCACTACCTCAGAGGTTGTGAAGAAAGCACAGCAGTTGGACCACAGTGGGCTCAGGGAGGGTGAGAATGGTGGAACAGAGGCACACCCAGTCAGTTGTTCCACACCACAATCCATACACCATTCTGGGGGAGCATAGCTCCCCTATGGATGCACCCACAGAGGAGACTAAGGAAGCTGAGGACAACTGTCACAAGGGAGGCCCACAGGAAGGAGGCAGAGGACACCACAAGGAAAGGAAGCAGTTCCTGGTGGGGGACTCAATTATTAGGGGGATAGAACTGAAGGGAGCAGGAAAAACTGAAGTAAGGTGCCTGCCTGGTGCCATGGCTTGGAGAGACAGGAAAGCATCCTCAGGATCATGAGAACAGCTGCATGGGAGTCTGAGCTGGACATCATTGTCCACCTAGGGACAAATGACTTGGCTAATCATGAGATTAGAGCAGTGCAGAAGGACTTTTTAGAATTGGGGAAGGGCCTAAGACAAGTAGCATACACAATATCCTTCTCTGAGGTGCTGCCTGTCAATGGCATGAGTGAGGCGAGGGTACTTTGCACCATGCAGTTTAATGAATGGTTGAAAAATGGTGTGGAGCACAGGGGTTTGGCTTCATTGGGGACTGGGGTTCCACCTGGAGGGACACCAGCCTATACTGGCAGGATGGTCTGCATCTGTCCAGGAAGGGAACAAGTCTTTTGAGCAATCGGTTTAAATGCTTCATTGGCAAGCTTTTAAACTAGTCAAGGGGGGAGGCACTGATAAGCAGCAGGAAAATCCCAGCCTCTCCCTACAAAACAGGGTACTAAATGAGAAAAAGACCGAGGTAGACAGGTCAGTTGGGGATGCTGCAAAAGAAGGTAAAGCCATCAAAAAATGGAGAGCAATGAGTACCAATGCCTGTAGTCTGAGTAACAAGCTTCCTGAATTAGTGGCCTTGATGGAGGAGGAACACCTGGATATCGTGGCAGTCACAGAAACATGATACACACAAAACCATGACTGGGACATAAACATACCAGGATACACTATCTACAGGAGGGACAGGGAGGGTAAAAGAGGAGGTGGAGGAGTAGCTCTTTACATAAGGGAAGGAATCAAAGCAACAGAACAAAAGGGGAAAACAGGGAGGTGAAGAAGCACTGTGGGTAAATTTGGAGACCGGCAATGGAACCACAATCCGCACAGGGGTTGTATACAGACCCCCTTCTCAGGGGGAGGAAATGGACAAGGAAATGATAGAAAGAATACTTAGAATGGCAGAAAAAGGGGAGATATTGCTGATGGGTGATCTGAATATGCCAGATGTTAACTGGATTGCAGTTGCAGCAGCCACTTCAAAGAGTGGGGTTATTCTAGATGCCCTACAGGGAGCATGCCTTAGACAACTTGTATTGGAGCCAACTTGAGAGAGCAAACTTAGACCTGGTTCTCTCAAATGGAGATGAAGAGAGGATCACAGATGTAGAAGTGGGTAGCCATCTGGGAACTAGCAACCATCGAACAGTATGGTTCACAATAAACACAACAATAAGTCAAACCATACAAAGGCAAAAGTACTGCACTTTAGGAGGGCTGACTTTGCCCAAATGGGTGAGTGCCTAAGGAATGCACTAGCAAATGGGCAGGAAGGAGGGGTGGAAGAACAATGGGGAAAAATAAAAACTGCCATCACAGAGGTAACAAGCCTTTGTGTGAAGCAAATAAGCAAAACGAAATGATGTAAGAAACCACTATGGTTCTCAAAGGAAGTGGCAGTGAAGGTTCAAGAGAAAAAGAAAGCATTCAGGAAGTACAAGGAATCACAGAAGGAGCAGGACAGAGAACTGTATCAGTTAAAGCAAAAGGAAGCTGGGAAGGCAGTCAGAACAGCAAAGGCACAAACCAAGGAAAAGACAGCCAACTCAGTTAAGAAGGGATAAAACCTTTATAGGAACATCAGGAGTGAAGGAAGACCAAGGGAGGGTTAGTGAGGCTTAATAAAGAGGAGGGAGGGTGGGCAGAGGGTGACTGTGAAAAGGCAGAGATACTAAACAAATATTTTTGCTCAGTATTTACAAAGGAAGTGGGGGAGGTACCTAAAACAAACAGTAGAAACACTCTGGATACAGAAGTTTATACCAGCCCATTTACAGAAGAAAGGGTTCTGAAAGAACTCTTAAAACTGAAGGTGGACAAAGCAATGGGGCCTGATGGGATTCATCCCAGAATTCTAAAAGAACTTAGGGTAGAACTAGTGACACCACTGACTACCCTCTTTAACAAATCATGGGAGGATGGGGTGGTACCCGAGGACTGGAGAAGGGCAGATGTGATTCCCTTTCACAAAAGTGGGAGCAAGGCAGAAGCAGAAAACTACAGAGCTGTTAGTTTAACCTTAGTGGTAGGGAAAATTATGGAATCACTTCTGAAGGAAAGAATTGTTGAGTATCTTGAGGCCAGAGGGGCTCAGGATCCAAGGCAGCATGGATTCACAGTGGGAAGGTCATGCCAGACAAATCTGATAGATTTCTTTGACTGGGTGACCAAAGTAGTAGATCGAGGAGGGCTGTGGACATGGCCTACCTAGACTTTAGCAAAGGCATTTGACACAGTCCCACACAAAGATTAATATACAAGTTAGCCAGCCTGGGAGTGGGTCCCAAGATGACAGCCTGGGTAAAGAATTGGCTGGAGAATAGGACACAGAGTAATAGTAAATGGAGTCCACTCTGAAGAAAGGGGGGTTACTAGTGGGGTACCGCAGGGTTCAGTATTAGGACCGGTCCTCTTCAATGTCTTTATAAGCGACATTGCAGAGGGACTGGAAGGAAAAGTATGTCTCTTTGCAGATGACACAAAGATCTGCAACAGAGTTGATGCACAAGGTGGGGTGGAAAGGATGAGAAGGGACTTGGCAAGGTTAGAGGAATGGTCAAATGTACGGCAGCTTAGATTCAATGCTAAGAAGCGCAAGGTAATGCACCTGGGAAACAAAAACCCAGGGGAAGAGTACACAATGTGGGGTGAGATACTAACAACAACAAAAATGGAAAGGGACCTGGGGTAGTCATATCAGATGACCTAAAGGTGGGCAAGCAATGTGAGAGGGCAGCAAGGAGGGCTGGGGGATAATGGGATGCATAGGGAGAAGCATCACCAGTAGAAAACAGGAAGTTATTATCCCTCTGTACAGACAGTTGGTGAGACCCCATCTGGAGTACTGCGTGCAGTTCTGGAGACCCAGTCTCCACAAAGACATAGACAGGATGGAGGCTGCCCAGAGGAGGGCAACTAAAATGGTGCAGGGTCTGCACCGGAAGACATATGAAGAGAGACTTATGGAGCTAAATATGTATAGCCTCGAGGAAAGGAGGGAGAGGGGGGACATGACAGAAACTTTCAAGTACCTCAAGGGAATCAACAAAGTCCAAGAGAGTAGCATCTTTCAAAAAAAGAGGTGTGCAAGAACAAGGGGGCACAATTTGAAGATAGAAGGGGCAGCTCAGAGGAAATTTAAGGAAGTATTTTTTCTGAGAGGGTTGTGGATGCATGGAGCGGCCTTCCGGAGGAGGTTGTGGAGTCAAAAACAGTGGTGGAATTCAAGCATGCATAGGACAGTCATAAGGCAATTCTAGGGGGTGGGGGTAGGAAGAAGTAGGCTGCTGGTTAACTAGGATCTGCAGCTTATCCATTAGGTAGGGAAATGGGCATACTGGGTGGGCCAAGCGGTCCTTATCTGCTGTCAAAATCTATGTTTCTATGTTTCCTTTCCTGGTGAAAGTATCCTGAAGACCTCACTGCCCCTTCCCCCTGGCAGCTGGACCCCTCACCACCAGTGGTCTAGCCTCAACCCTTCCCTGCACATCAAGACCATCCTCCCTACTGCTGGACCACCAACAGCCTATCAGTCAACCTATATCTGGGCTACCACCTCAGACCAGCCTGTCTGTCCAATCAACCACACTCCACCATTGAACTGCTTTTCAAGCATTGCTATCAGAGTGCAGTGCCACATGCAGCAACTGGACCACCTTTCTTGACCCATGAACTAGCCACGCTGAACACTCCACCCTGTCCCCAAGAGCCAGGCTCCCCCAAGTCCCCCGAACACACCCTCAGGAGCCAGGCTCCACCCAGCCCCCCAGTCACCTCCTCCATCCCTAGGAGTCAGGTTCCCCCCAGATCCCAAACACCCCCCTCCCGTTTACAGGAGCCAGACTCCCCCTGTTCCCTGAACACTCCCCACCCCTAGTCCACAGGAGCCGGGTTCACCCTAGTCCCTTGAAAACTCACACCCTCATTCCCAGGCTCCACCCAGTCCCCTGAACACTCCCCCATCCTCAGGCACCCCTCAGTGACCAGAACACTCCCCCTTGTCCCAAGAGACATGGGACTCTCCACTGTCTCCCCCAACACAGGCACGGGGCTCTCCACCATCCCCCCACACATGCACTGGGCTCTCCACCATCCCCATCCCCCAACACAGGCACGGGCTCTCCACCGTCTCTCCCCACAAGCACAGGCACGGGCTCTCCACCCCAACACAGGCATGGAGCTCTCCACCATCCACCCAGCACAGGCACGGGCTCTCCACCATCCCCCCAACACAGGCATGTGGCTCTCCACCCCAAAGCACAGGCACAGGGCTCTCCACTGTTCCCCCCAACACAGGCACTGGGATCTCCACCGTCTCCCCTCCAACACTGGCACGGGCTCTCCACTGCCCCCCCAACACAGGCACGAGGCTCTCCACCACCCCCCCAACACAGGCACGGGGTTCTCCACCGTCCACCGCCCCCCAACACAGGTGCCAGACTCACTATTTTCCCTCGAACATGGGTGCTGGGCTCCCTCCCTGGTCACCCAAACACAGGGGGCACGCTCTCCCCCTGACCCAAACACAGAAGACACACTCTCCCACTCACCTGAATACAGGTGCCGTGCTCTCCCCTGAAATCAGGAGCTAAGTTTTCCCCCTTCCCCAACTCAAGAGTAGTACCCCCCCCAACAAGCACACAAGAGATTTGAATTAAACTCTTTTGGTAAAACTTATTGTAGATAAAATAAAAGCACCAGGGCCATATGTTCCAGGAATAAACTCCCCATTAATTTTAGACAGCAAGAGCACTTTCCTGAACTCTTAAGGCCAGTGTGTACCCACCAAGATAGGGAAGGCACCAGTTTGCACATTTAAAGTAAATAAAGTAGAACCACCAACGACAAAAATAAATGAACAGGGAGACTGCAAAGGGGTAAACTGACAATTATTTTTGCTCCACATTCATTCTCTGCTCGACTGCTCTCAGATCTTGAGCTGGAGTCTGTAGTGCAATATCCAGGTTACCACATTCAAACACATTTTTCGAGTAAACCAGGACTCCTAGAGTCTTGCATTTTCTTCTGCCAGTCCATTTCAGGGAACACAGATTTACTGTTAATAGCGGGTTATATGTTACCTGACCTATCGCTTACTTTGGGAGGCTAGCCCAGTTACAAGGTTCCAGTCTGTGACTGCGTATCAAGTCGGTTAAAGAAAGAACTAGGGGGGGATAAGCAGACAGGCAGAGGAAGGCAGTGAGTGGCAAGGGCAGGCCTCAACCCTCAACAAAAAAAAAAAAAAAAAACTTTATGCATGCCTCACCAAAACATTGGGAAAACAGACACGGGGGTGTGGAAAAGAAGCACTCACCTTCAGTATGGTGGATGAGCGCTTATGTGGCTACAGCTCATGTTTTCTTTGCTTCTACTTCATGACTTCCTCTTCTGCCATGAGCCTTCAGTTACAACGTTCTTCCTCATTCTTCTTCGTGCTGAATTCCCAATAACGGTCTATCACGGAGAGCGTCAACAGGAAGACCTGCCCATAGTTACACTGCTGATTGGCAGGGGATGCACATTCCCAGTGTATTACTGCGGGGCAGAAACTGAGTGATGCAGAGTGGCATTTTTTTTTAATAAAGTAACTCCCATGCGATGCTTGAGATGAAGCTACAGCTTGTGGTAATGCTCTGTACTGCTGAAGTGAAAGTCCTGTTTCAGTTTCAAGTTTCTTATTTAATTCAGCTTCAAATTACAGGGAGAAAGACAGATGGCTACTAAATATGCATGAGGAGATCTGCGTAACGAATGCTTGGACAATATGTGTGCAAGCAGAACAGAGGTTGGGGTGGGCTATGCAAATCAGTCATGAATATTAAATCATTCTCAGTTTGTCTTGCTGGATGTCTACAAAGGCAATTTAGCTCTTTCAAGGTGTTTCTAAGAACCATAGCTCTGCTTGCACTGGTAGGAAAATGATGAGCTTGGAAAGCATTTGCAGTGAAAACTTTTATCCTGTTAGAAATAATTGTTTTTGTTCTCAATAACATTTTATTGATTTTAAATAAGCGAGCAATAATACCCGACAGGGTGGGTGGTATTGGGCTATACCGACGGAGGGCCTTATAGCTCCTGGACGGTCTTGAATAGCCCATACCGCCCACCCTGAAGGGGGTATTATTGCACTTAGAAAATGGGCCACTGTATTATGTACAGTATGTTTTAAAAAATAATTATGTTTACATGTAAAAACTCTTATTTTGTAATAAAATAGTTCCTACACCTGAATTGCAATGTTGTTGGTTTTTTTTAAGCTAGCTGGTTGTCATGGTTAGTCCCCCCCCCCACACTCTCCCAGTATTTGTTTCTTTAAGTATTAACTTGGGCAAGTAGCTGTTGCTGTTCAGATCGGGAGTGTGGCAGTCATGGAGAGCGCACTCTATCCAGCGACAGTTACCTGAAGCCAATCAGGCTGATGGCTTTGTTTTCTTTCTTCATTAGTGCCCGCTCCGCACCCAGTTGCCTGAAGCCGATCAGGTTGGCTTCATTTTATTTCTTCATTCATGCCCCCATTTGCCTAGGCCGATCGGGCTGACAGGTTTGTTTTTATTTCTTCATTCGTGCCCCCAGTTGCCTGAAGCCGATCGGGCTGACAGGTTCGTTTTATTTTCTTCATTTGTGCCCCCATGTGGCTGCGAATGTCATCTGGAGTGGAGCAAGAGATCCAGTAATGCCAGCAATTACCTCAGACACTGTGCTGATGACGTTTACTTGTTCTGTAAAATCACGAGTGTTTATAGTGCAGCGCTTTGCGATTAGGTTGGGGAGCAGGCAGGAGTGGGAAGATTGTTTCTCTATCAGAAGAATACTCTATAGTTTGGGGAGTGGAGCAAAGGTGGTAGGCGGCGGCTGCAGCTACATCACTTCAGCCAGATCCGGACATCACGGGCGTCTGTAGCTTTTGTAGGATGAGTGGAGCAAGGTGGCAGAGAAAACTAATCCCGCCGCTAAAGCAGGTACATTTGTGACTTTTGTTGGGTGGCGTTTTGTTGAAAATGGTTGACAATCAGTGACGGGACAGGGGAGCCAGGACGGACGTTCAGACGGGGGGGATGTATGGAGAACAAGTGTAAGGGTTAAGTAATGTAGCTGAATTAAAACAGATGCTTTACTGGCCATTACAAAGAAGTACTTTCAGTTGCCTTTTTTTTCAAATGCCAAAATATTTCGGTCTGGGTTGTGCTGTGTGTGTTTTCGTAGGGCTGATGACTCACTATGGATATTTTTCTTGCTAAGCGAGGCACAAAAATGGCGGCGATTTCACTTTCAAATTAGATGGTTTCAGCCAATTAGGTAGCAAGGTTGGCACTAGGATACTTAAGTGGGTGAAGGGGCACTATAGAATGGCACTTTTTATTTCCTGGGCGTCTATTGAAAGTTAATGTACCCCCCTGGCAAGGGTACTAGCCAATCAGATGTCCAGAAATAAAAAGCCCATTTTCTAGTAATACATAATATAAATACACAGCAAAATAAACACATACATTTTACTATACTGTAAAAAGAGGTACACTTTCTAAAACATATTTGGAGACAATTACCCAGCCTTATTAACAATATTAACTATGTTGCTGGTGTTTGGCATACTTAGGGAAACAGAACAGTAGGTAAGTTTCAAACCTGGCTGCAACTCAGCTGATAATGCAGACATTGTGGAGAAGCTTGCCATTGCACTCCAAGTGTATGATTCGAACATCATCATGCACAAAATCAAACACTGTGCTGGTGACCAGGTTTGCACTCTGAGCACAAGATGTGGAGAGGAAAGTGTCACACTATACCTCTGTAAGCAGCATACAATTATGAGCATAGAATCCCCCCCCTATACACACACAAACACACTCCTACTGGCTCCTTCCCACACAGATCTCTTAAATGCTATGAATTTCACATAGAGCTAATATATCATGCAAATTCATTTACTCTTGCTCTACAGATATTTACTGATTTTCCTCATAATGTTACAGCTATTTCTGGACATGCAAACTATTTAAATGTAATTAAGTTGATAAGCCCTGGGTATATACTTAATATATTGCTGTTATTATTCTTCCAATTCAAAATAGAAACATAGAAGTTGGTCGCAGATAAGGACCGCAAGGCCCATCCAGTCTGCCCATTTTTTCTAGCTTATGAATGTGCCATAGGCCTTTACTCTGCCAATGGCCAATCTATTCATACTCATCTGTATTGCTCCCTTATGCCTATCTCATGCCTGTTTGAAGCCCTGCACTGTATTCATATCCACCACTTCCTGAGGTAGGCCGTTCCATGCATCCACCACCCTTTCTGTGAAAAAGAACTTCCTCACATTACCCCTTAATCAGCCTCCCTCTAATCTCATGCTATGTCCTCTAGTCCTGCTATTTTTCTTATATTGACACGTGTTAGACTCTTTCACCTTGTCAATGCCCTTAAGGTGTTTGAATGTTTCAATCATATCACCTCTCTCCCTCCTTTGCTCTAGGGTATACATATTGAATGCCGTTAATCTTTTTTTTTTTTTTTAATTCTTTATCTGTTGCTTGCCACAGAGCCATCTGCCCAGGTCACGGCCCCCTCTGCTCCCACTCCTACATTAGCCCTTACTCCCGGATACCCCCTGGATTACCCCCCAGGGTGGGGTTGCAGCACCGGCCCAAGTACCACAGACAATGGGAAAGGTCCAGGAGCCAGCCTGGGAGCTCATTAGAGTGGAGGGGCAGGCATCATCCTGGCAGCCAGCAGTGTTATTTTTTCCCCATTAAGTGGGGGATGGGATGTGCAATGATGACCTGCGTCCACCCACCCCTGAGCTTACTTTGTCGTCAGAGCTTGTGGTGCAACCCAGCCTCTGCCACCCTCCCCCCTTGAGAAGCAGAGCAGCCCTGGGGTGCTCAATCCATCTTCTCCCAGCCGGCCAGCTGACAATCCGAGATCATTACGCCGGAGTTGCAAGCGGAAATCCAACCACTGCACCGGCGGGCTGGCGAGCTCAGTTAATCTGTCCTCATGTTTTCTGATGCAGTCCCTGCACCATTTTGGTTGCCCTTCTCTGGACTGCCTCAATTTGGTTAGTGTCCTTGTGAAGGTGTGACCTCCAGTACTGCATGCAGTACTCCAGATGGGGCTTAATCAGTGTCGTGTAAAGAGGGATTACTACCTCCCTCTTACGACTTGTAATACCCCTACTAATACACCCCAATGTCCCTCTAGCCTTAAGTACTGCTTTAGTGGTCTGCATGGATGATTTCAGGTCATCTGTGATGATGATGCCCAAGTCTCTTTCTTCCCTTGTGTTTGCCAGCAACTCCACTCCCAACCTATAGGTAACTTCAGGGTTTCTCTTCCCTATGTGTACGATCTTGCACTTCTTTGCATTAAACCCCAGTTGCCACTTTTCCGACCATTTTGCCAGTTTATCCAGATCTCTTCTGCCCACCCCATGTGGATCACATAACTGGATAAACTGGCAAAATGGTTGGAAAATTCTATTTATGTTTTACTACAGAAACGTAGAACCTGCCAGCAGATAAGGACCACCGAGCCCTAATTTAACTAGAAAAAATCCTAACTTCAAATATTATGTAATTACTAACTCAGGAATTTATATTGAAAACTAAAACATTTTCTAAGTCAAGTAACCAACTAATACCTAAGCTGGATAATGTTAAAGTGTAAAATTCAATCAGTTCATAATATCAATACTTTCTGAAACATTTTCTAAATCAAATAATCAACTAATAGCTAAGATGGATTATGATAAAGTGTAAAATTCAATAAATTCATAACTTCAATACTTTCTGAAACATTTTCTAAGTCAAATAATCAGCTAATAGCTAAGCTAGGTTATGTTAAGGTGTAAAATTCAATAAATTCATAACTTTAATACTTTCTGAAACATTTTCTAAGTCAAATAGTCAACTAATAGCTAAGCTGGCTTATGTTAAAGTGTAAAATTCAATCAATTCATAACTTCAATATTTTTTGAAGTCTTCTTTTTCATCTAATGCATAAGTACAAAAAAAAGCATTAACTAATGGCTACATAACAAGGGCTGCGCATTAGTTGACTAAAACCAATCAACTAATTCTTAAGCTTCATACTCAACTTTTTAGTTAGCAATTAACTATTAAATAGGTAACCGTTGGGTATTCACTAACTTATTTTTTTGTATGGGAAATAACTAAACTATATAAGGTGTTTGCAATGGTACCATTTAAATGAATAGCATG
Organism: Neoceratodus forsteri; assembly: GCA_016271365.2. NCBI lineage: Eukaryota > Metazoa > Chordata > Ceratodontiformes > Ceratodontidae > Neoceratodus > Neoceratodus forsteri. The sequence continues at coordinate 844,119,451 of CM028135.1, read as the reverse complement.
CTACTGTATATTGTGTAAATACCTGTGTTATATGTTAGACCTAACATTGTTAATAGTGTATATAGTAAAGTATTATTATAACAACTAGTTTATTATGGTCTTTGTGTGGATGCCAAGCATTTCAGCCAGGGAAGAGATGTAACCCTCCACTCATGGGCTTAACTGAATCACCCCCATTCCCCTGTTAGTCTCCCATTGCCTGCTGGCATCCTGATTGTTCCTGGAGTTTCCTCTGTGCCCCAGAGTTCCCTGATCAACCCAATACCTTATTTCAGCCCATTTTGGGCTCACAAAGTGAACCACGAGTTGCTAGCATGTTTTTGGAGAGCTGGCAACCATGCATGCGCAAAGGTGCCCTTGATCTTGCAGACTACCAGTTTTGCACTTGGCTTGTATGGAGTACGGCGGTCCCGGTGCCCCTCTCGCTCTAGATGGGGACCGGTGACCAGAACAATGTGGCATATGAGCCACTGGGGAGCAGAATTAAAAAATTTGAAAATGGGGCTAAGAGCGGGACTCATACATATTAATGAGCCCAGCATTAATATTCATGAATGCTGCCAGCTGCCTGGGGGGAAAGTATTACGGCAGCAGTGGCTGGAAATTTACTGCAGGCATTTGCGTAAATATGACCTCATATGTAAGGGCACAAACGGGGCTATATTACTGTGGGGGTTTAAAATTGATAAAGTTTATTGCCTGGCTGCATCAGATTTGTTAAGTTAAGGGTTTGCATAAACTGTATGGAAACTTTATCAGCAGCCAACATCTTAGGAGCTTATCAGCCAAACAGAAGCCTGAAATTCAGCCAGAGACCTGTGGAACATAGCAGAAACTTTTAGGAGATAAAATAGGGAATATTTCTGGCACCTAAAAATGCAACCAATTAAGGAATTAAGACTGCAATTGACAGCTTAGGTAGCCAACTGGATTTCTTGAATCCTGCCCTATATAAAAGAGGGAGTGTTCAAACTTAGAGAGACTTCAGGTGGATCTGTGAGAGACCCCATCTCGAACCACCGAGGAGAGAGGAGCTTCTAAGCTCTGTGGAAATTCATACAAGAGAGGCCTGACTTTGCCTTCTGTGTTCATCTCCAGTCCAAAAGGGGAGCGGAACCTAAAAGTTGCATTTTACAGCAAAAGTGTATAATTCTCTATGGTACCATCTGACAGAGTTCAGCTAGTGTTTAAATGTTTCAATAGACTAGGCCAGCTGGCCGTGGACACAAATAACTTAATCTGCTTTGCATTGCCAATGTTTAATTGTTTTTTCCATCAAGGGTCGCAACAACAGCTGCAATGCTGGCCACCCCGGGCACCATTTTGACATGCCAGCATCACCTATTGGTGCCCAGTAATTGCGTAGACTGTTGAATAAGGAACGTAATTGATTGCATGCAAAGCAACCTGTCAGAATACAGTAAAGTAATTGTTCATCTAAATTCTCACCCCCTCCTTCTCCAAGCCCCCTTAATAAATCTGATTCACTGTTTTTACTATTAAACTGGCTTGTGGGCATATCATTTCCTGGTCTAAGGTTACTGAAACCTGGATAAAGTACTTCAAAGTGCACGCTTGCATTTGAAACTGTCTTTCTACCGGGGGGTTCCAGAGTGTCCGACAGATGACCTAACCCTTGTGGTAAGTGCAAAGTGGGTGAGCATATTATTAATGCTTGTTGCTAACTGTCTATTGAATGCTGAAACTGGTCATTTCCGAATTAATGGTACAAGGTCACTAGGTGGGATTGTGGGTGGTCATAGCTTCCCAGAGGGCTGTACCAATCTAGACAGATACCCGAAAAAGCATTACTCTGGGTAGCGACACCAAAATCTTATTACTACTACTACTGGTAGGGGCTCACCGATGCTAGGGAGTCATGAACCCTGGCCTCTTAACCTGTTATTAGGAAGGCAGGCAGGGGTAGTAGCCCTTGGTATAACAGCACCAGGGTTACACAAAGTATTGCATGGCATCCTGGTTGGCAGTGCTGTAGGAAATTAGCAACCCAGCTGTCTCTTTCAAATACATTGGTAACAAACTACCAGCATCTGCAGTGGCATCAAATGGAAAGCATACAGTTCAGCAGGGGACTCTGCTCAGGTAATGTTGGAGAGAAGTCTCCTGTGGAGAATCAGGTCCCTGGTCAGGTGGAAAAGAGTGAGCAGACAATAAGTTAGGACCACTTTATGGCTTGATAAAACAGCAGAGTAAAATTGCATTTTTACTGAAGGCAGCCTAATCCCCATCAGAGCCAAGACTTTGTTATTGGCTCTGCAGTGCATTGAAATGTAAGCACTTTTGCTGTAACTACATGGATCAGTGTTTGATGTAGAGATTTGATGCCATCTGTCTGAACAGTGTAAACATATTGCGTGTTTGCTGATGGTAGACAAAACCCTATCTGGGGGATAACTGAGTAGTGGGGCTTAAAGCAGCAGTTTATGATAGTGGTGTAATTTTGACCTTTACTTTTTTATTCTATTTTAGATTGCCCTTTTTTCCTAACTTGTATATTACCATTCTCTCCCCAGTTCAAAACTGCTTTAGCACTTTTTTCACATCTGAAATAATAAATGGAGTGTTCTTTTTAATATGACTTGACTCACATTTTCTTCAGTATTTGCAGCTGTTTTTGTACATGTAAGCCCCTTCTGGGAGCTTACTAAAACTCTTTCCCACATTTCCCCTGGGTTAGCTGCCTGGTATCTGGGGCCCCCTGTGAGTCAAGGGGGCCAGGAGGCGAGGCCTAAATAAGGGAAGGTTTAACACCAAAAAAGACAGAGAAGGGGAAGAGAGAGGAGAAAGAAGCCAGGAATCAGCCAGTTTCTGGCCGGAGGGCCAAGATTCGGGGCTGTGGTGGAGCACTTGCCAACACAGCCCACCACCCTTGAAGAAACTGTGGCTGGAGCTACAGGGCCAACTGGTGTGTGCTGTAGCTCAGTCTGGGAAAGAAGACCACCACATCACAGTTTGGGAGTCAGGGCCTGGGGAGTAGTGGGGACTGCACCGTGATCCCTGGCACTGAGGCAGGTCAACGTGGCTGATTGCTGCATGCAGGCCTGGCAGTTGCCATGGGGACCTGTGGTGTGGGTGTCAGTGGCTGTAGTCCCACCTGTTTGGGGTTGCTGTGCTGGCAGCCTGTACTCCGTTCACCAGCTTGGAGCCGTGTGTCCATCTGGAGCAGAATTTGGTCTCCCAGTGTCCTGGTGGTGTGGGTTCAGGACTGCCTGGAGTGGATTTCTGTGGGGTGCTCATTGCAGCATGAGAGAGAGACTGGTAGTTTGTGGGAGGCCTTGGAAAAGAGAGAAGAAAAATATCTCCGCTATGGTTTGGCTCCCAAAGGAATGTACAGGAGGCATAGTGTAAAGGCAGATAGTTGAGTCTTTTTTGACCTGAAGTGAAGAAGCTTGCCACCACCACATGACAGGAGCCATAATCGGTCTCTTGGAGTGCTCATTAGGGGTTCTGATCAAAAAGGAATGTGCATTGGTTCTGGCCATGAAGTAGTGGACTTCCCATCATGCTAATGCTACCTCAAGCTGCTCCATGGAGCTGTTTGCATATTTTAATTAAATCATTTGGACCTCTTGATTTGTTGTGGACAATGGATTAAATCTTTTTCTTGCCTGTGATTGCTTAACCAAAGTTTGCACCCCCAGCAACTGCCCCCGCAAAAAAACTGCTTGCATCCCACGGACCATTTAAACAGACCCTGGTAAATGAGCTATCTATTATTTTTCTGTGCACTGTGTTCATGGCTGTACAGTGCCCACCTCCCCTTTACCACCTCAAATATTCCTTAGACACTCGAAGGGGGACTTACATACACTTGTCCCATACGGTTAGAGAGTACTACCTGCTGCTTGCTAGTTCACACCAGACATAAGAAAAGGTGATGTTAAACAATGGGTGTTCAAAAATAAAAGAGAATACTGACGAAAACCTGGTCCAAGAAAATGGTAAAAGGAGTGCTCACTTCATGCTTTTAACTGTAAACAGAGTAGTAAAGCAGACTCAAAATGTGGAAAAAAGGGTAGCATACTGTATATGTATCAGGAGATGGGAATCAATCTATAATAAAATAGTACAGGTCAAAATGTTCACTGCTACCATGTACTGCTGATTTAAACGGTCAGTAATAGTAGTAGCAAGACACTAAACAGCATCACATTCACACATGAAGGTGAGACTTGTTGCAATTTTATTTTTTATGTATTTATTTGGTAACCGGCTAAGTACACTGGTCCCTGGGACTGTTTTCAGGCATGACTCGGGCCATCTGGATGGCACATACAGCAGTTGATAAAGGTGAATAATACATGAGCAGTTTCAACATACAGGTACAAAAGGTTCAGTAATAACATACACAAATGAAAATACTGTACACAATTAAACAGTCTATAAGTCATAATACATACATGAGCTATTGATTCATACATGAGCAATATAGGCAAACAGATTAAAAAAAAACAATACACAAGGGTCAGTCATACTATACACAATTAAAAATACAGATTAAATAACATATAAGTCAATCATTCATAAGTTTGGCACTGTAAGGCAGGGTGAAACATAAAAGTCAGTGCAAAAGTGTTTGAAAGAAGACTGTATGAGTGCAGACAAGGAAAAATAAAGTCCAGCCAATAAGATGGCACCCGACAGTTTCAAGTGGTGAAAAGCCGAGAAGTGAAATTGGCTGGCTATGGTCAGCAGTTGCACTTGCAGGTCAGGGCCGATAGCAGGGAGTTTTTAAAGTGAGCTTTGAATAACTGAAGAGAGCCTGATGAATGGAACAAGGCTGGCAGGGCATTCCAGAGCTTGGGGCCAGAGATAGAGAAACCTCTCTGCTCCATGTCTGTAGTGTACCTGGGACAGATGAGAAAGCATTAAGCAAAGGATCTCAGTTTTTGTGTGCCCTGTTTGATACTGAAAAGTCTGGATAAAGGGGAAATAGCACCAACATGGAAGGATATGAATATGAGGGAGTCAATAAGGAAGTCCCTATAGGCCTGGATGGAGAGCCATCCGAGCGTTAAGTATATAGTGCAGTGTTGGGTGTTGTATGGGGCTAGAATGGCAAATCTGACAAACACTGACATTCTCCTTCCCCAGCCCCGACCATTTGTACATAATAAAGAAAAAAACCCACTCCATTTCCATAGTGTATTGGCCCACCCTCCCATGCCGTGGTCACTGTTTAAAACACTGACATCCCCTCTTCCCAGCCCAATCATTTGTACATAATAAATAAATTGCACCCCATTTCCATAGTGTAGTGGCTCCCTCCTATGCCCTGATCACTGTTTATTTATTTATTATAATCTCGGATTGACATGTATGATCTAAAATCTCTTTTACATAGGTTCTATGTCAACAGGTAAGATATATGATGAGAACTTAACAAAAGATAAACTGTTTACAAAGAAAATAAGCAGCTACAAACAAACAAGGTAACAGGCATTGTACAATATATGCCAGGCAAATAAATCTAAAATGTATATAATGATGTTTACATTAAAGACAGACACTGAGTAGCAGCCAATAAGGCCGTGTCAGGCACAGGTAGAATAGCAAGCATGAGGTATGGCAGTAGGATGGGGGAATATGAGGAGGAGAAGGAAGAAGAGAATATGAGGGATGAGGGAGGGGATAAGTTTGGGTTGTAAGCATATTACAATAGCAAGGACCAGGAATGTGTAGCAGCCAGCTAGGCATTGTCAGGTCAAGGTAGCACATGACAGGGAAGGGTGAGTTAGGTGTTGTAGAGCACAAAGGGTTGATAAAGAGGGATAAGGGATAAAAGAAGGGAGAGTGGGAAGAGAGGAAATTGGGTTGGTAGGTCTTAGATTGGGTGAATGTAGTTAATTCAGGTGAAAGGGAAGGGAAGGATAGTTCCTTAAATAGGTAGCTTCAGAAGAGCTGAATGGCACAGTAGTTAGTTTAAATCACTAACATCCCCCATCCACAGCCCTGATCACTTGTACATAATAAATAAACCTTGCACCCCCTTTCCATAGTGTAGTGGCCCCCCCTTCCCAGCCCCAAGCACTAATACAAACACAAACACCCTGATCCCCATTCCCTGGTGTTAGTGGTCCCCCCACCCCATCCCAGTAGGTGGTAACCCACCACCCTGCACCCCCATCCCGACCTGTGCCAGCGACAGGCACTCCCTCTACCCCCATTTGCAGAAGCCACCGACTGATCGGTATTGGAGCTCATACAGTAAATAGTATGCACTCGCTGGCTGTCGTGACAACCAATGAGCATGTACTATTTACTGTATGAGCTTAAATTTGCCTGTTAGGGAGAAAATATCCCTGTGCCTTACTACTTTAAAGTACTTGACTCAATGCAGTCAGCAGTGCTGTATTTACCTGTTAGGGAGAAAATATCCCTGTGTCTTAGCACTTAAAAATCAACTGCAAATACGCAAATATAAATATTGATGTCTTTGGCTTTCGGCATCCTTACTTGAAAAGGTGTATTGCTGTTCTGGAAAGGGTCCAGAGGCAGGCAACCAGGATGATACAAGGTATGGGGGATAGGCCCTATGGGGAGAGACTCGAAAAGCTCAAACTGTACTCCCTGAAGGAGAGGAGGGACAGAAGGGACATGATCGAGGTCTTCAAATATCTAAAGGGAATAAACAGGGTAAGTCAAGAAAGTGTACTTCAGCTGAGGGAGGAGGGGACCACCGGGGGATACTCAATGAGGTTGGTCAGTGGGAGACTAAGAGGAGAGACTAGGAGATGCTACTTCACAGAGAGGGTGGTGGAACCCTTGAATGAGCTGCCCAAGGAGCTGGTGGTTGTTGCAGCTGAGGAGGGGTTCAAGAGAGACAGGGATAGGTATAGGGAGAGGGTGCATCTCGGAACCTCACTGGGTGATGGGGGAAGGGGACCTCATGGGGGGGCATTAATGGTGCCCAGTACAGGCACTGATCCCCAAGCAGACTTGATAGACCATAGGGCCTACTCTGCTGGATTCTTAGTATGTTACCATGCTAATTCTGCCTTCTCCCTGTCCCCTTGTATCAGCTCACAATCACTTGCTCTTAGTCGGAGAATTCCCTGCTTAGTTTTTATCCTTTCACTGTCATACCTAAAAAAATTGTTTTGTCCCTCTTTTTGACAGTGCTTACTATGTTTTCCTCTGTCCATGTCTTCGTCATCTTTACTTATACCCCTGCTTCTTTCTGACTTACCTTGTGCCTTTCCCAGTCCTCCTCCATTTGTGTTACCTTGAATTTCTAAAAAAAGCCCTTCGCTTTGTCCTGAACTTTTCTGCTACTGCGTCATTAAACTATAGGGTCTCCTCCTCCTCTTATTCATACATAACTTATCAGTGCATAGGCAGTGTGGTGTTTGTGGGTGGGGGGGTGGTGGTTCACTTCTATCCCATTGATTGTGTCAGCTTTGGAGGTGGTGGTGTCATAGCACTACGGTACACACAGACTCCCTAAAGTTCTGCAGTGACCAGCCATCCTCTTTTTCAGTGTTGATACCAGCAGTATGGGGATCATCTTTATTAATCTAATGGTGCACTCTCATGCAGTCTCTCTCGCCCTTTGTCATAATGTGCCTGAGGGGGGAATATCAAGGTCTTCTAACTAAAGGGTGTGTTGGGCATAACCCTTACCACAGTAGGTCTCCAATTATCTGTCCATGATGGTGTAAAAGACATCAATGTGCCGTTTAGTAAATCAGAGTCCCCCATTATCAGACCATTTTTTATGTTTGCTTGCATGCATGCACAAGAAATATTATGTGGCAGCTTAGGAGAGAAGCGGGTGTGGAGGTGCAGCACTATGTGAGCCAATGGAGGCATTGCATTTGGGGGCTTGGCACTGGTGGACCAATGAAGGCACAGTGTGCTGATGACACTGGCTTCCAAAAGTGGCACCAACTTGTAAGATTTTTGCTGCAGCAAGCAGGGGCCACCTCGTCATTACAGCATCAGACATTCCACTGCAATGAGGGAGTGACCCGTCATTGCCGGGTGGTACCTTGCCTAGTGTAATATTGTTTGTTAATGTGGCAGCAAGCTACAAACAATATTACCAGCCCCCAGTGCTGAGGGGGTGCCCAATCTCCCTCAGCATCATGTGCCCCCCATAAAAAACATTCTTTGTTTGCCAATGGGGGCCCCAATCCTTGTCCGCTTCAGTTCCCGCCTTCCCAGTTTAGTTTGCTGATGGGGGAGCCCACTCCCCATTGGCATTATGTCCCCCACCCAAAAATACTTTGTTTTGTTCTGAGAGGGGTGCCCAATTCCCCTTGGTTCTTGCTCCCTCCCTTGGTATGTACCGATGGGGGTGCCCAATCCCCGTCAGCTACTGTCCCCCCAAAGAAAAACACTATGGTGGCACACTGGGAGCCCACCCCAGCATGCCAAAATGTCCCTGTTTAAAAAAAAAGTCCCACAATGTTTTTCTTTTGTTTGTTTAACCTGTAAAGCAGAAAATGGTCCCTCGTTGAGTCCGGTGGCCCCTTCCCCAACCCGTGCCCACCCTCTGTGAACCCCAGCTCCCCACACCCCCACCCCACACTTACCCTCCACAGTGGTGCATATCTTAGGCATCTTCTTCATAACACAATGTACCAGACTGAATGTAAGTTACAATGACATGATGTGATAAATGACCAATTATGAAATGGGTAGAAAGAATGCTGGCTCCTGTTTGGCTGAGAGCTACTTTCAGTTGGACCATTATCCTAGCATGACAGCCCAGCTGAAAGAAAAACATTTAAAAAGGCATAAGATTTCCTAAAAATAACCCATTTTATAATCACCATAAGGCACTTCATGGGGTTTGTTATGATGGGCTAATGGCTCTTCTCGGGTGGTGGAAACACTCAGCAATGCCTAGTACTTCAACCCACCCAAAGTATATATAAAATTATTATTAAGTTTTCCAAATCACTGTCCCACTTTCTGTATCAGGAAGTCCCATCCTCCTTCCATCCTCTCCCAAATATATTCAGTATCAACCTTTCAAATCCCTTGATGTGAATAAACTTCTTTATGACTTAGTCCTTGCGAAATGGTCCCCTGTCTTTGGCTCCCCATCGGCCGACACTACACCTGCCCATTTATGTCCATCTTCCTTAGGATCTTAGATGCCCATGCCCTGCTAAAGACAGCTAGAGTTAGACATGCCCACCACCGCTGGACCACCCCTGCCATTTTGACTAATTATAGAGGTTGCGACCATGCCTGACGCAATCCACATTAAAATAATTTAAAATGTTAAAAAAAATATTGTTTCTTTCTTTTTCTCTTGAACAATAATAAATGTTCTACTGTATAATCACAATATACCCCTTGAGGGTGTGGGTGATGCTAGGATTTACCTACGTCTGGCACATCATGACTCAACAACACACCAGGCATGGGCAAATCCTGGAATCACCCACACCCTAGTGTGGTATATTGCTTAATTATACAATGTGCTCTGAGGATTCTCAAAGCCGATTGGCTAACTGCCATCTTTTCCACGTTGTAAATTCTGTGATTTACAATGGGAAAAGGTGCCTGACGCCACTCAGCCACATCTCAAACTCCCCCTGAAATCACTGCAATAATACAAATACAGTCATTCAGCTGGTCTAAATGATCGAATGCTGACAGGAAAATTCCATTTGCCATGGTGATCAGCGTGCACATGTCAATTTAACAGGGATTAATGTAAGGCTGTTGGAATCCAAACAGTCAATCAGTTTGCAGAATTTCTGATACCCTTTTTATAATGTTGTTATTTACATTATGCAAAAATGTTTCACATGTAAATTATCATTACTTTGACATGGTTGATTGCTTAGTCATATATCACAAAACTCATTTATTACCATGCATAAAGCAAATATTATATTCTCAGATAATGAATGACACTATTATGACACATCTGACAGTGCAATATCAGCAGTTCATCTATTTCAAAGGAATATGAACAAAGTTCATCAGTTTCTGCAAAGATTACATGTTGTGCGACTACGCAGATCAATGAAGTGGTATGATATTAATCCATTTTCTTTTGTACAGGTATTTGCATCAACTCTTTTTTTTTTTCCTGTTGAACATTTGCACATGGACAAATTACTTATAGTCCTTATCATTCCATTAAATAGATACAGTGCTTTTTTCCTTATAACTTTCTTAGATTTGACTGCAAGCCGGACCACTGCCACAGCATTACCTTTACTGCTCGCAAAGCCTGCAACCTGGGTTCGGTAGTGATCCTAGGTAATTGGACAGCTGGCCAGAGGTGGGGAGGATAGAGCACCCTATGGGACACTATCCTTCTCTGGGAGTGGTGGGTTGTACTCCTCACTGTGATAATGCCACTGCATGGGTGACCACAGTTGGTGCTTGTGTGTTTGAGGATGCACACTCAGAGGGGAGTGGTGGACGTCAGCCGAGGACTGGAGTGGAGGTGCATCTCTATGCACCCCACACCTTTGGTCCTCCTTGAGTAGCTGACGCCAGTGGGAAGGTAAAAAAGTACCCTGCTCCAGGTCCATGCGATGAACCCTCATCACCACATCCATGGAGGAACCAGGGGACAGATTCCACAATGTGCGCTCCCATGAAGTTTGGGGAGGTTTGAGGGAGGCCTTTCCCACCCTGTCCAGAGGGTAATCCAAGGGGGCTCTAGAGGTAATTGGAGCTGCAGCCCCTTAGGAGCAGACTCTCTGGGCCTTGTAGTGGGGCATGATTATGAGGTGATTGGGGGATTATGAGAGAGGGTCTAGATGCAGAGCAAATGTAAATGGGAAAAAGAGAAAGTTAAAAAAAAGATTTGATTCTAAGTATTAAATTGATCACTGGCATAAGCTATGTTCAACACTTTTATATTGGTATAGTTATAGGGTTTATAACACAGGAAGAATTATAAAATGATCAGGAAACACATTGTAATATGATTGGTCAGTCATGGTCTTTAGCTGTGTGTAAATCTCACAACAAACACATGGAAAATGTCACAGCCTGCCAGATCACATGCTACTACCAATCTCAAAATCAGCTGCTATCTTTAGTCACAAATGCAGCACCAATCACAAGATCAGGCAGAAGAATTCAAAGCTCTGAAGTGGCATCAGAAATTCAATTTTATATGTTGCCAGGTAAGGAGCAAGGAGTTCTCTGGTAAAGTTGTAGAGATGGTTGGGGGAATTTTCATGGACATTAAAGAAAACCAGCAACTGAAACTCTGAGTAGTATATAATTTTGTAAATGTGTGTATATGTGTAAAGGAGGCTCATGAGTGTGGATAACATCACATTATTAACTTACTTTAGTTAATTTAATGTCATTTTATTTGTAGGGCCTGTCTGAATTTTTTTTAAATGTGAGTAAATGCTGTAGCCATATTTATGATGGAAATTATGAAATAGATGGCTTATGAATTCTGTTAGTTGCACTGATTGGCAGGGAATTGTTTTAGCCAGTGGTGGTACTTTCTTACTTCAGTGGCTAGAACCAAAGTCTCAGCAAATCAGGACACAGAGATTTCCTTCACCATTTTATATTGCTTAATTAATTTGTATTCGGCAAACATATATGTGTTTTCATATACTTTTTTCCCCCTCAGGTTGCAAAACACAAAATCAGCACAAACGACCAAGCAATTACCACAACATGGTAGTAAGTTCAAAAATACAAAAGGAACACAGACAGTCTACCGTGGGAGTGAAAAAGGAACATAAACAGTAGACATTCCTATTCCAACCATATCAATAGGAATTCAGTGTCAACTAAATGATTTTGACACATTGCAAGATGAGGCTGTTATGACCTCTGAAGAGGAAGAGTTTTTTGATCATCAAAGTAGCTCTGATCCTGAGTGATTAAATGACCATAATAGTACAGGTGCAGCTGAACAAATCAATTACTGCGATACATCAAAGTAATTATCATCTATTTTATTTATTAGTTTTTTTTACAAATGATACATTGTAATGTCTTAATGTTTTTTTCCTTATTTCTTATGCTTCTGTTGCAGATATTCTGAATTAAATTGTAATAGTAATACAGTTCATGAAAATAAATTCATTGTGTTTGCAAGTTTTCTTCTTCTGCTCATGTAGCACTGCTTCACATACCATCAATGCAACGTATTTATACAGTGTATCATTGGAAGTCTAGTTTCATTGATTCAGGTGTGTTCCAAAGCCATAGCATGACATGGGAAAACTAGCCAAGAGTCTTGATCATGCCTGTCAGCAACCTTCTAATCGCAAGTGCAATTTCTTTACTCAGGAAGTAGTGCAATCAAAGTAATTAACTTTGTAAAAGCTTTAAATGCATCTATGATCTCACAACAGATGTACAGTTTGATGCAGAGGGCTTATCTTGTGCCATCAATACAAAATGTCTGGAAGGAAGACAGGGATGAATGGATTTCTGCAATGAGAACTGAAGGAAAGGTACTTGGTGGAGATGGTCATTGCTGCTCTCCTGGACATACAACTAAATTTGGATATTATGCATTTATGGGTATTGTTCATTCAAAGGAGATAGATACTCAACTTGTTCAGGTGATCTTTATTATATACAGTATTTCATAGAATAAGGTTACTGGAGTTTTCATTATATTTGAATCTGAGCTGTTACTCATTTTTAAATGTAGATGCTAGATCAAACATATATTGTTATATTTTCTGATATATATATATATATATATATATATATACATACATATACATATATATATATATATATATATATATATATATATCTGTATTGGAGCAATAGAAAAGTTCAAATGCAATGGAATTAGAATGTTTAAAATGAGGAATATGCAGTATTAGACAAGCAGGAGCTAAAATACATAGCATCAGCACAGACCGACATGCCAGTGTAAATAAGTTCCTTCATGAAACAGAACCTGATATAAGGCACTGGTTCGATGTGTGCTACATTGCCAAGGGTAAACGTTTAGTTTTTTTGAGTTGATGTTATTTTCCCATCCAGTTTTTTTTTTTTGTTCTCAATAAATTTTTTTGGGTTTGTTTTGGTTTTTTCTTCTTTATAGGGATAAAGAAGAAACTGGATAATGTAGGAAAAAGAAATACATGCAAAATTCTTAAATCATGGTCTAAAAAATCAGTGCTCAATCACCTGCACTGGTGCTCATCATCCAGCATGGGTGATGGTGTATTAGTCCAAGCCAAATGGAACTCCATCCTTAACCATGTGATGAATTAATACGACAGTCATGGAGAACCTTTTGACAAGTGTACGCACAAAGAGCTTCGTGGTCATAAATGGATAATAAAGGGTGAGAGTGTATTACTGCAGAAAATTACATTTAAGTAAGAGTATTAAAGTATATGTTTTATTTCAGGGAAAATATCTAATTTGCTCAAAATACATTCTTTTACTTTCAGGTAGTAAACCATATAAAGAAATGGAAAGAATTATTGCTAACAAGTTGCTGTCAAAAGACATTCAATAGTTATCACCAACTGAACAAACTTCTGCATTGGAATCTTACCATAAAATAAAATGTTTTGCTCAAATAATGTTCATTATTTCTATGAATCCATGCATGCCAGGTAAATTTTATATGTATCATGCACGAAAAGGGGTTCGATTAACAATGTGATATTCAAACAGTAATGTAATAATAAGTCACAAGGTGTATACTGTAATTCTGTCCATTGCGGGTGATCATTTGAGTACTGATCTAAATCCTGGGATACAGTTATTGTACATAACACTAAATTTGGGTATAACATAAAAATACGTGCAGTATACTCTTTTGATATTTTCATTATTGAGAGAGTAATTTAAAATTACAATTGATAATAAACAATCTATGACTGAAGGCTTGATAATAATCAAAATGAAACATTTAAATCATTCAGTAATGCTAAAGAATTGAATAATGACAGGAAGATTTCATGTTGAATGATGATCAGGTTATGCAATACAATATAACAGAGAATAATGTGATGGTACTGGAGTGTGGACAACTATGCAATATTAGGCAGTTTATCGCTGATATGTTTTGAATACTAATTTGGATATTTGTTTAGGTTGCTTATTGCAGCACTACACTTTAATGAGAACTCTTCTCATAAGCAATCAGTAGCAAGCGGAGGGAGAAAAGATGGGGTGTATCATTTCCAAAATCCTGGTGTGGTGATCCAGTTTTTAAGGAGGTGAAAGTGCCAGCCACATATGGTATGGTGGGTCATCTTATACATATAATAACCATAATTAAATTGTTACAGCTTTTGTAATTCCAATTGAAATCCAAGTCATTTAAACTGAGAATTGCAATCTATTATCTAAATGTTGACTCATTATGTTCGACATTCAGTTTGTATCTGTCTGATGTTATTTAAGCTAGGTTGCAAAATAATTTGTTTTTGCTATGCTGTGTGAAATACAAGTGTCCTTTGAAATAACCGTTTTTAAAAATACACCAGTAAATTTTGGGAACATGCATTTGAATATCATAGCTGAAAATACATGATGGAAGCCATTTCCAAATTAAGTTATGAACTGAATACAGTGTGTTTAACATGATATATAACATAATAAGAAATACAAATGATTACCTATTAAAATGGGAGACATATAAATCTGTTAGCGATATATATATGAGATAGAACCATGACAAAAGCTACTTATTGTTGGAAACCATTATTTCAAAAAATAACATCTGATTTAGACAATATTTGACTAGTTGATTATCCATTGATCGAAATATATATATATATCATTCAATTTAATTAAGCAATAAGGCTTGACCATGGGTTAGATTAACAGTCTGTTAATCACCCCCTGGGGTGTAATGTAGCATGAGGCACAGCCGAGTGCCATATTGCCCCTAAGGTGTGATTGACTGTTAATCTAACTCCTGAGAGTGCCTTATTGCTATCATAAAAATTATTCCAAAAGGAAAGTGATAGAAGTGTACTTTTTGAATGTTTTCCTCATTGGAAGGGATTTAATGTAATAAAATAGTTCTTCCGTCAACAGTTTCAGAATGCTGGTTTAGAATCTGAATGCATCATTCCACACATTCAGCAGTGCCGGAGGATGGAATGCTGACAGGAAAAATCCATGCATCATGGTAATTAGGTTGTACATGACAATGTAACAGGGATTAATGTAAGGCTGTTGGAATGCTAACAGTCAATCAGACTGCAACATTTCTGAGACCCTTTCTATAATTACTTATTGACTGATTTTGTTTTCAAGTGTTGAATTCATGCTCAAATTGTTATTATAGGCACAGCTGTTAAAAGGTGATGCATCTAGGGCAACTGAGTTGAGCAAGCACATCTTCAGAATGCGCTCATTGGCCATTTTCAAAAGGGGTGATCATAAATATTTTATATATGATAAATACTTAACAGTAATAATAATAACTTCATGTGCGTCAAGATGATATTGCTGATTGATATTGTTTTCCAGCCCAGTATGTGACCAAACTAATGAATGAGGTACTAGCCATTTGCACTGAATTTCCTAGCTACAAGAAAGTATTTCATGGAAAAAGCAAGGTATTACTCCCAAAACCAATATCAGACAAATTTGAAAAAAGAAATAAAGATATGTTAGTGAACATGCACAAAAATAGATTCAATAAACAACACCACAAACCAGGTGAGCCTTTTTTTTTTGTTCTACCACAAAACAAGGTTTCAATGTATGGAATACAAAATAGTTTAAATTTCATCAATAAAAACAGAAGAAATATAAATTGATGACATAATTATTTCAAAATACCCATTTAGGCTGACAAATAATCCATTATTTCTTTATTTTTGGGATCCTGCTGCACTCAGGATCCATAATGCACTATTACTCAATCATTGTACAGTGTCTAAATCTGATTTCATTCCACCAATCTAAGGTTAGCTGGATAGTAATTGCCAGCATATTATCTGCTGTTTGATAATTTGTCATGTACACTTTTGTTATCATTGCACATTACTCCATCATGCAGGAATGCCAACTTTTATGAATCTTTGCGGGTGCTCATTGCCAGTATTTTTCATGTGACCAGGTTCCCTAGTAATCCTTTGTTGCAGGCTGCCCTTGAAAAATTGAGGGTGCTTATGTCAAATTTGTGGGCCCAAGCACCCATGGAGTCAACTCCAATGGCATCATGTTAGCATCCAACCCTTTTTCCGATGTTTACATATCATAAATTATACATTTATTTTTATATGTATGGAAGTATTGTTTTACAAAAAAAAAAGCCTTCAATGTGTCATCATGAATAATTAATACATGGTATTGTTGTGGGTTTATAAACATGAGTGAGATTTGCATTCACGTTAATAATACCGTTTTAGTAAATAAGGTTGATTATTATTCAAGTGTGTTGTTCATGTTTGCAGAGAATTTCTTTTTTCCACTGTTAGTACAGTAATATGATAAAGAATAGGACCGAGTCACATTCACTTATGGAAAAGGGATAAATCACCTCTTTTATATTGCAGTATTACAATTAGCATATTTTGGGCCCATTTTCACAGTGATAATATTCTCGCCTGCAACGCTATTGACCTATGCATGATTATGGAACTGGGCTGTTCGAGGGCCGCTCGGTAAGAGGTGTGAGGGTGATTGAGCATCACATGGACTTCTTGTGGAGTGGGTGGGTGTGATCGAGTGTCCAGTGCAAAAATGTGGACCCCTGGCAGAGGCTAGGGGAGAAAATATGACATGCATCTGATATATGAGGAGGCATGATATACATCAGGTTTGTTCCACTGATGTCATTGCATGTTCCATCTTCTGAGTGGATTAGCATCCCCAAAAAAATGCTACATGTCCCAGTGATGAAGTTGTCTCCTATTAATACAGTCCAAAAAAGTATGCGGCCCCGACTGAGGCCATGTCCTGCTTGATATCTCATCTTCTGCTGACCCTCCTGGGTGTGGTAGTCATAACAGGGTGCTGAAGCAGTTGAGGTGATGTGGCCAGTAATCTTGACCTGTCTCCATTGAGTGGATTTATCTCAGCGCGAAGTGCAAATTGGGGATCGATATGTGGTGGGAGATGTGTACATGAGGTATGGCTGATAATATATGACAGGCGTCATCAATAAAGTTTAAAAAAATAATAATAAACATAATACAGATATATTATTTATTCCATTTCACTTGAATTGAATCTGGATCCTGAAATGTTATTCCTTCTGCATTAATGTTATTGCATATTTTGTTCTGTTACTAATATAACAAATAATATATTATGGATTGCTCATGCAAAATTTAATGTCTGTTTTACTGTTTAGTGAAACAACTACAACAACAAATGAAGAGATGTTACTAAGTGGCACTGAAGCATAAATGAAAACTCCAGAGAAAAATGTATTATGAAACTGAGATTTTGCAAACTGAAATTTGAAATTAAATTGCATCTGATGGACATATCAATGGATATTCAATTGACTGAAACATTCAAAAGCAGATGAGTTACCACTCAGTGCAGAAACAAGAACTTAATTGATTGCAAATAAAGAAGGAAATGAGATAAGCAGCATATGAAAACAAAATATTTGTTTTTGAGTATACATATTGCATCTGACAGCGATTCAATATTGTTTTTATTTATAAAATAGCAACAATATACATTACACAGCCATAACATTATCAGTTGTAGAGAAAATAAATTGAATTGACTGTTTGCTTTTTCACTGTCTTTCATAACTCTGTTATCTTAATAAACAATATAATAACCTAAATAAATGCAAAAATGAAAATTAAAAAGCAACTTTCCCAGTCATTTGAACTTCATGTATAAATTCTCCCTTCGTGTATTGATTCTGGGTTTGCATTACATCCCTGTCAACTAAATTTGTTTTTTGCTGTAAGTTTATGTATTGCTGTGATCAGTGTCTATACCTTGACCATTTGGAAGCAGTATAGCATCCTTACCCATGGCATACTGGTGCCTTCAATGTCTTTCTGTAGTGAAATGCCTGCCAATTATCCAAATTGAATATCTCTTATTTCTCCTCCATTATATACTTCTCAGACATCAGCATGGCACCAGGAAAATATGAAAACTAATTATCTTACCATACAATACCAAGAGTCTGTTTACATGGAATCCTGATTTCATTTTTCAATCAAGACTTTTTCTTGAAATTACCATAATTTTTAAAACCATAAGTACAGTGCACATAGCACATCTGAATGCATTGTTTGTATTATATTTATCAAAATTAGTTTCCAACATTTCACGGTGAAATACTGTTGTCTTGGAGATGTAGGATGGAGGATCAATAAGGGAGTTTCGATAGGGGTGTCTGCTATTCACATTTCCATAGAAAAACATGGAATACACCAGTCTGAGTCACTCCACTGCCATATAATGATGAGAGCCTTACACCAATGAGTCCATAGAAACACAATGCTTATGACATCTCATGATCACACTGTAGTTTTTAATAGTTCAGAATAAAAAAAATGCAGAAATCCGTAACAAAATGCAATTCTGTAATCATTGCAAGATTGGCTAATTTATGCATAAAAGGCACCGTATCCATCCAAACATAACATTACATGTTTGTCCACAGAAAATTTTCATATTTCATGATTCTGTACTTGTACTCTGTAGAATGTATCCTTATCTTTGTTAAAAACACGTACAGTATATCCCAATTCTCCCTCTACTCTTTCTCAAAATACCACAAATTACAAAATAATTTGATTTATCCATGTTACCTTCATCAACCCTATAACAAAACTTTCCCAAATGAGGTCTATGATTCCCTTACAAGGTAGGTGGAAAAGTAGCATATATCAGATATTACAGCCACAATCTGGTGTTGACAAGTAGCAAAACCAACATCATCCATGTCCATTCAGGTGGCAATGGAAGCATTGTAATAAGAACAACTGTAACACTCACACATGCATTGTCTTTCATCCCCTCTCCCCACCATGACCTGGTAGAAACCTATGATGAAAATAATCTTCATTCTAATGATGGCACCTCAGACTTATCAGTGTACAAATTAATGATAGTAATAAATGAACAATGCTTATAGTAACTGATTCAGTTTAGAACTTGGCAAAAGTGTTCGGGTCCACTAGCAGTGTCCAGAGGTGATGTGATATCAAGGGTGCAGCTAGTACGCTTGGTCCTGATAAGGAGAATGTGTCATTGTTTCTCAAAAGTCATTGGCTACTTACTAAGGGCTATGAAATCATCATTCCTACCATGACTATGGTACCTAAACCCTGCTGACCTCCCCACAGGTAGTAAAGAATTAACTTCCTGCATCCTATAAACTGTGCCCCAATGGTCAAATTACAAGGCATCAAAGAAGTGACTAATGATGTTTGAAAGTGAAGATTCACAGGGATACATTAGCATATTCAGGTGGGATGATAACATGCATAGGAACCACTAGGCGAAAGACCCAGATAGGCCCAAGTGAAAAAACCCTGTGACGTGCATCTCAACAGCAATTAAATAAATAATTAATCAGCATTTGTGAGGATTCATAGATGGCAAGTAAATCCATCAAGTAGATGCCAATCCAATCACACCATCCCCCCACCCCCGATGAGGCGACATGACTAAAATGGCAATAAACAACATGATTTGTTTCAGATAGTAAAGACAACAAAACATGTCTGAACTACCAGATTTAAATATTCAGTTTCACGCTGGCATAATCCCAGCACTGTGATTTTTTTTTCTCATGAACGAACATCAGATGCAGTTATATCAGAAACACGATGAGAAAGAGAGCAAGTCATGTAGATGGTGGTTGTATGTGTGAGAAGGGGTGGGAGTGGGTGGAAATGTTTTATGTCACATACAAAATCAGAGCATCAGTTCTAGCCCCCCCACCAAAAACATCACACACTTTCTCACCAAATGATCATAGGCAGCACACTAAATGCAGGAAAGCAAGATGATTAAGACTTCAGCAATACTTCAATTTCTATGCTCAGTCAGAATATGCCGTCCTTAGTTATTGTTGCATCTGAATACTACAGCCAGTTATGAACTCTGTGTATTCAGATGTAACATGGATGATATATGTCACTTTCCACTCAAACTGGCAGATGCAGCTTGTGGGATTACAACAGACAGGCTTCCAGCACAGGTGCACATTTTCTGGTGTAACATCTGACAACTGGAAGAAATGAGGAAGTTGTTTATCTGAAAGTGTTGTGAAAGTTTTTTATTCACAAATCCGCTTTTTGAAGGCCAGTAGAGTATAAGACTAATACGAGTGCTGGGAGACAGTCAAATGAGAATGCATTGCCTGAGCTTCAGGGGTCACAGAGAACAGTGCACGCTCTCACATAGACAGTGTTACCACATGCAGTTTTAAATAAAGTTAAAGAGCTGCAAATAAAAAAAGCATGGTGTGACAGGACTTTCATCATGACCTCAGTGATGTTGATGTAGCTACTGATCCTGGAGTCCAGACCAGCGCAGAGACGGTGAAATGCGATTATAAGGTACTGAGACAAAATACTGTACTGATCCAAACTGGCAGCAAAAAAACCCCACTGGACACGTTTGAAATGTGTAATAAAATATGTTTAATTGAGACAGTGGCCAGGATATTCAAAGCAGTTGCGCATGATGCAACTGGGTTACGCATGCACAACTGCTTAACTGCGCCATGGAGCGATATTCAGTGGGAGCCAGTGTGCAGCACAAGTAGCAGTGTGCCAGTGTGAAACCCTAATGAATGCATGCACAAGGGCAGGGGATGTTCCCATGAATATGCGGCACAGTGCAATATTCAATCCCCGACCCATGGCGCAAGTGTGGAGCAATGGCCAGATGCGCCGAGCAGACTTGAGCCTATAAATACATTAAGCAAGCAGGGGAACAGCATTTGTGCCAGAGGGGAGTGAGACAGAGGGAGAGAGAGAGAGAAAGCCAACAGACCCTGGAGGGAGTGAACCAGGCAGCCACAGGGGTGTGGGACAGAGGTGGCAGTGGAGTGCAAGCCGGGGCAGGGGACGCAAGAGGGAGCCAGGTGGAGTGACAGGCACTGCCCCACAGTGGCAAGTGGACCACTGGAGCTGGATGCCCAGGGGGAGACAGGACAACAGGGGCCATGGCCAGTGCAGCCTTCCAGATGGAGCACATAATATGGGGTGTGAGGAGGCAGGAGGCAGAGCGATGTGGCCATGGAAGGGCCCATTGGCAGTATGCCCAGAACACATGGTACCATCCTCGCATCAGCTTCGAGAACCACTCTGATGTGGAGAATATGGGCTGGTATTGCCTGAACTAGGTGATTCTGAGGCAGCTCTGTGAGCTGTGCAGTGAGGAGATGCAGGCACCCACTAGAAGGAACCATGCCCTGACAGTGGAGATGAAGGTGACAGCCGTCATGTACCTGTTCGCCACAGGCACCTTCCAGAGACCAACAGAAGACACCACAGGCATAACCCAGTCATCCATGCCATGCCTCCTCACACAATTCCTCAATGCCCTGCTGCCACATACTGCAGAATACATTCATTTCTACAGCACAGAGGCAGAGCATACAGCAACCATGCAGGAGTTCCATAGAGTAGCACGGATGCCTGGCATGCTAGGGGCCATTGACTGCACCCACGTGGGCATCCTCATGCTACCTGGCCCTGAGGATGTAGCATACATCAACAGGAAGGGTTACCCCAGTGTCAACTGCCAGGTGGTGTGCATTGCCAGGGGGTGCATAACCAATGTCTGTGCCACACACCCTGAGAGTGCACATGATTCATTCATCTGGTGCAGCTGTGCACTGTGCCACAGGTTTGAGAGTGGGGATATCCCCACGGGCCACCTAGTGGGTGAGTCTGGAATGACCATGAGGGGCTGGGAACAGCAGGGCATGGGATGGGGCTAGGCAGGGTGGGTGCACTGGTGGGAGTGCCAGAGATGGGCAAAGGGCACAGTGATAGAGGACACCAGGCTAACCATGGATCTGTCCACACAAGTGACAGTGGCTACCCACTCAGGCCCTGGCTGCTCACCTCCTACCGGTGCCCATCGTACCCAGCAGAGGACTATTACAATGAAGTACACGTCTGCACATGGAACATTATTGAGCATGTGTTTGGGATGCTGAAGGCATTATTCCATTGCCTAGACAGGTCTGGTGGTGCCCTACAGTATAGCTCCTTGAAAGCCTGTGGCCTATTCCTGGCCTGCTGCGTACTGCACGACATGGCCATTGACCATGGGATAGCTGTCAAGGCTGAAGAGGGGGGACAGCAATAAGGATGATGAGGGCAATGGGCTGGGGGGCTGTTGATAGCCCCCCCCCAGGTGGAGGTATCCCTGGCTCCTCAGGATGGCATGCCAGCACCTGGACACAATTGCACAGGAGCACTTTGGGACACGAAGGTAGGTGGAGCAACACCCATGCAGTGGACAGACACAATGGCACAGCACACGAGCATGGGCAGGTATGGCTATGGGCATGCACACGCAGAAGTGGGGCAGGGATGCGGGTGGTGGTGCCACACAGCCACACACAACACCATGCAGCAACACACACACACACACACACACACACACACACACACTGGCACATGCAGACACATGCCCAGGTGCTAGCATGTGGCATGGATCAGATGCAGGACACCGGTGTACAGGCACAACCAGTGCTATGCTGCTCTCATCACGCACACACCACATGGGCCAACGGTTGGGTGGGTGCACACACAGGCGGTGTGTTGCATGGCACACAGTTGCCATGACTGTGGCATGCACCCACACACATCACCCATGTGCACACAGGGCAGTGGCAGCAGACTGCAGACAGGGCGGCATGCACATCAGGTCCTCCACATGGAACCATGGCCACTGCAGACACATAGGTGGCCATGCTGGGGCTGGTTGACAGCCACTGGCTGCTCAATGGCCACAGGGGAGGTTTGCAACTGCCCCCTCGGGGTTGAACTCTGGGAATGTAACTGGGTCCTCGCAGCGGTGTGTAGGCACTTAAACAGGCCTGCCCTAGGCATGCCTGGTATGCCAACAGCTGAGCCTGGCATTGACATGGAGGGAGTCACCCGATGCTCAGTTCGTGGGGTGGACAGTGCACTCTGTGGTGTCAGTGGCTGGCGGCCATGCCCTGTGGCAGCCAGTGGTGCAAGGCCAACCAAGATCACATTGGAAATGTGATCCAGGGATGCGGTCGTGTCCTCCCACAGGCACTCTATGGCCTCCAGCACTTGCGCGGTGCCCCTCTCACACAGCTCGGCTGCCTGGCACACCTCTGCACCGAGTGAATGCTCCCCAGCTATGAGCAGCTCCTGTTGCTCCATGGAGGCATGCAGCAATCAGGTGTGCTCTGTCAATGGGTCAGCACCTAGGGGTGCATGGGCATGCCACCGTCCCACCGGTGGTGTACAACCACGCTGCACTGTCACCTGCTCAGGTGGACACTGCACAGTGGGGGTCCCCATGGGGTAGGTCACTGTCTGGTGCCCTGGCAGTGGACTCTGCATCCGGCCACCCAATGTCCACAGCCATCTACCGCTGCTGCCTCTCTGGCCCCTGTGCACTGGCCAGCACCTGAGCAGTTGCACCACCACTACTACCCAGCACCAATGTGGCTGTGCACATGGCGGCACCAGGGGGTGGTGGCGGGCAGCTGTTCCACCGCCAACAGGCCACTGGCCTTGCTGCCAGTGATAGTGGTAGGTTTGGGTGTCTCCCCCACGACACCACCCATGCTGTCCAGAATGATGGTCATGTCATCAGCAGTGTCAGACCCTGCCTTAATATGTGTCTCCATGCATAGTACGCCATGGCTGTCGTCCTGCTGGAAGACAGCCAGAGCCTTCTCTGACACCAAGCCCAGGACATCTGGCTGGATGGCGGTGGTGTGCTGTGGCTGATCGTGCCCCTGGATACTCGTGGAGGTGGATGGCTCATCCTCCGGGGCTGGGCCTGTCCCCATGGCTACCACTGGCACCTCTGCCACTGCATGCTGGCATGCCGGTGCTGTAAGAGAAAAGAGATGTGTTAGTGCTGCAAAACCAGAATCTCCCCCCCCCCCGGGCATGGCATAAGTACCATGCAGTGCTGGGCTCCCTCCTGTCTGGAAGCCACCACCCGGCACTCCCTCAGTGGTGCTGCACTGCATGGTGGCCACCACCAGCTCCTCTTGTGCTGTAAGCTGTGGCACAGCAACAAGGCCTCCACCAGTGGCTGTCCTGGCAGCCTGTATGGCCACCACCTTCTCCTTAATCTGGTGTTTGTCAGTACCCACCTTCTTTCTGCACTCCTGCACAGACCGCTGGTGGCTGCCCTGCAGGTTCACAGCCACTGCCACCTCCACCCAGGCCACAGCCCTGGCCTGTAGTGTGCCAGTGGCACCACTAAGCAATTGCACCCTGTCGAGGTTGGCTTTGAACAGGGCATTGGCTTCCACCTTTGTAAAGTTGGGCCTGCGCTTGTGGGCAGGCCCACACTCCTTAGTCTCCTCATGCTCGGACATGGTGCTGCCGGTGGACATGGACATGTGGATCACTGCCTGCAGCTGCCCACCCCATCAACCCTGCTGTGCTGGCTGTTCCCACAGCAGGTGCAACTTACCTCAGATGGTTGCAATTCCGGTCCATGGCCTGCGCTGTTGTGCGGCGTCTTTATAGTGCGTCGCATGCAAATGAGCTCTTGTGCAATGGTAATGACATGCTAATATCCCCTGTGGGCCGCGCATTGGTTGATGAGCTCATTAGCATGTGATGGCTGAAAATTGTGGACTTGCTCCTTGTGCAATGGAATTGCTCTAGCACATGTCATGGCGCAATGCCGTGACATGTGCAGTGCACTGCCTGCAGTATGCATGCATCGTGGCCTGTGCTACCATCTATTGCACACTGTGCATTCAGAGTGCTATAGGGGCCATAGCACCCAATGTGCCATGGGCCCTATAGCACTCAGGCACTACAGGGGCCACAGTGCATAGTGCGCCATGGGCCCTATAGCCTGAGTGCTATAGGGCCCATGGCGCACTATGCGCTGTGGCCCCTATGTGCTTCTGTGCACTACATAGAAACATAGAGGTTTATGTCAGATAAGGACTGCAAGGCCCATCCAGTCTGCCCATTTCTTTTTCTACCTTATGAATGTGCCATAGGCCTTTGCTCTGTCAATGGCCTATCTATTCATATTCATCTGTATTGCTCCCTTATGTCTATCCCATGACTGTTTGAAGCCCTGCACTGTATTCATATCCACCACTTCATGAAGTAGGCGGTTCCATGCATCCACCACCCTTTGTATGAAAAAGAACTTCCTCACATTACCCCTTAATCAGCCTCTCTCTAATCTCATGCTGTGTCCTCTTGTCCTGCTATTTTTCTTATATTAAACATGTTAGACTCTTTCACCTTGTTAATGCCCTTAAGGTGTTTGAATGTTTCAATCATATCACCTCTCTCCTTCCTTTGCTCTAGGGTATACATATTCAGCTCAGTTAATTTGTCCTCATGTGTTTTCTAATGAAGTCACTGCACCATTTTCATTGCCCTTCTCTGGACTGCCTCCATTTTGTTAATGTCTTTGTGAAGGTGTGGCCTCCAGTACTGCACACAGTACTCCAGATGGGGCCTAACCAGTGTCTTGTAAAGAGGTATTATTACATCCCTCTTCTGACTTGTGATACCCCTACAAATACACCCCAGCATCCCTCTAGACTTACCTACTGCATTAGAGGTCTGCTTGGAAGATTTCAGGTCATCGGTGATGATGACGACCATGACTCTTTCTTCCTTTGTGACTGCCAGCATCTCCCCTCCCAGCCCATAGATGGCTTCTGGGTTTTTCTTCCCTACGTGCATGATCTTGCACTTCTTTGAGTTAAACCTCAGTTGCCACTCTTCTGACCATCTTGCTAGTCTATCCAGATCTCTTCTCATTCTGCCCACACCATCTGGATCATCTACTCTGTTGCAGATCTTGGTGTCATCTGCAAACAGACAAACCTCACCCTCCAGTCCATCTGCAATGTCACTGATGAAGATATTGAAGAGGACTGCCCCAGGACTGATCCCTGAGGTACCCCACTTTTCTTGCATCTCTTCTGACTGTACACCATTCACCACCACTTGCTGTTTTCTGCCCATCAACCAGTTTGCCACCCAGATAACCAACGTCTGACCCACCCCAAGTCTACCCAGCTTATTAATCAATCTTCTATGTGGAACAGTATCGAAAGATTTTCTGAAGTCAAGGTAGGCAACATAAACTGCTCCCCCTTGGTCCACCACTCTGGTTACCTAGTCAAAGAAATCTATGAGATTAGTTTGACAGGACCTTCCTTTTGTAAACCCATGCTGTCTTGGATCCTGTGCTCCTATGGATTCCAGGTGTTGCACTATCCTTTCCTTAAGGAGTGTCTCCATAATCTTGCCCACTACTGAGGTAAGACTGACTGGTCTGTAGTTCCCTGCCTCCTCCCTGCTACCAGTCTTGTGGAGTGGGATCACATAAGCCCTTCTCCACTATGCGTCAGGTGACCCCTGACCTGATCCTATGCCCCATGGGACTCCACCTCCATGTGCCGGGTGGTCCATTCCCATGCTGCACATCCACAGCGATGCGTGATTGGTGGACACTGCACATGCTTCCATGAGGCATGCATCCCATACACGTTGTGCACGTGTGCTAGTGGCTGCCATCTTAGTTTGGGAACTCATCTAGGGAGCATTGCATGGCAAGGGGTGTAATGTGCTCACAACTGGAGTGAGATATAGCTTGTGAACCTTATGGACCAGATGCAGCCACATGCACCTGGCCTGTTTTGCCAGGAGTCCCTACAGCAGGCCAGGACTGACTTCTGGCAGGCCATTGCTGCTGGCCTGGTCCAGGACACTGATGTGCCTCAGACTGGTGAGCAGTACTGCCACTGGTACTGTGACCAGATGTGGAGGGACCCCAAGAGGCTGAAGAGTCTGCAGACACGTGTCCTCAGGGGGGCCGTGCCATGGCCAGGTAAGTCGGCACATGCTGCTTCTGTGCCTAACCGCTGTACCGTGGTGCTGGCTGGGCTGCCTGACATGCCCTGTGGGGGGGGCACTGTCAGCATGTGCCATGTGGTGTGGCATTCCCAGCCCCTGTGTGTGCTGCACCACTGCCTTGTGGGTTATGTCAGGCGGGGACGCACACTGTCCACAGGGGTGGGTGTGGTGGGCACATGCTGTGGCTGTACTCTGATGCATGCCTGTCTGTGTTCCATTCCTAGGTCCTGAGGATTGGCACCATGCCAGGGTGACAGGGGTGCCTGGTGGGCCACAGAAAACCACTGTGGTACATCTGGCTGGTGCAGCAGGCCCAACTGGTGGAGGTGGAGCGACTGGGGGACCGGTGCATGCAGTGCCACAGAGGCAGGTAGGCACTGTTCTCTTCCTCTACTCCTTAACAGATGGTCAGTGGGGGTCAAGGTGTGGCCATGGCCACCTGCACCATGTGCCATGTCATCTATGTGCAGCACCCTGTGTGGTGTACATGCCACTGTGGGGCAGCCATTGCACATGTATACCAACTGTTGGAGCTATGGGTGTGTGCCCAGCTGCCACCAGTGCTGCTGTGTTGCTGCTGCAGCCCTGTGCCACCTGCCTGTCACTGTGAGGTTGGGTGGCCCTTGGGCAGTGGTGTCCACTGCTGTGCACTCTCGTGGCATGCTGGGACATTGGCAGGAATTGGCCCACCCACTGTGGGTGGCCAGGGTGCCACTCCAAAGGTATGTGTTCCCACTGTCCGCTGTGCACAGTGGGAGGGCATGGTTTCTAGGGATTTGTGCTGACCACCTGTCCATTCCTTTGTCATTGGTATCTGGAGGAGGTCATGGCTGCCGCTTTACTGCCGGCTATTACGGCAGATCATCCTCATCACGTTGACGATGTTGGAGGTGGCCCAGCAGACATGGAGGATGATGCTGCGTGACAGGCAGCATTGGAGGTGTCGGGCGGCAGCAGGCCATGGCTTCCCTTAGTTGACCCCAGTGCATCCCTATTACCCTTCCCCCGTAACACTGTACAGTCCCTGTCCCCTGTCCCCATCCCTCACTCTACTACCCTTTCCCTCCATTTTACCTTGTACATAGTTCTTTTATTACAGATTACTTGCTTAACCACCTGTGTTTGTGTCTGCTTTGCAGCTGGCAAGTGGAGTCATGCTGCAGTGGCATGGTGGGTGTCTGTGTGGTGTGCCTGTGTTGTTGCACAGGCCATGCATTGTGATGTCCTGCTCCTTGGTCGGTGGCTGTGCCTTGGGGTGACCATGGGCTGGCTTTCCAGGATGTGTGGCATGTGTGTTGGGTGCCATGTACCAGGGTGTGACTAGCCGTGGTCTGGGTGGATGGGGGCTTGCCATCCAGTGGAGGGTTCCAGTGGCAGCTCACTCTTGGCTGTTGGTGCCACCTGTTCCCTGCATCCACTGCCTGGTGATGGGGGGGCTGGCTGCCCATCTGTGCCCCTGCAGGTGGTGGTCACCTGTGGCCTACCACTGTATCTCCCTGCCACTATCCCCAGCTGGGTTCCACTGTCCCCCTGCACTGTCCCCCAACTGCTTTGCTCCCACCACTGCCTGTGGCTGATCCTTCTGTGCCTTGGTGTATCTCCCTTTGCTCCCTTGAGCATCTCTGGTTGCACTATGGCACAGGTCTGGTTGCTCCCTTGCACACCTGTGGCTGCGCCATAGTGCATCCCTACAATATTCAGCCATGTTGCACTGATGCATGTCACCATGCACAACCGTTGAATATCGCATTCACTGCACCATGGTGCATTTGTGTTGTTCACTGCACCGGAGTTGAGTAGGCCTTTGCCACATTTCTGAATATCTGACCCAGTATGATTAAAGCCAAAGACATCAATATTTATACTTGAAAATTTGCAGTTGATCTTTAAAGTACTTGACTCGATGCAGCCAGTAGTACTGTAGACCTGTTAGGGGAAAAAAATCTCCCTGTAATTCCAAGTACCCAATGCACCTGGCAGTGCTTTACTGACCTGTTTGGGATAATTTCCCTGTCTTCATAGCTGCTCGATGCAGCCAGTAGTGATGTACTGAAGTGTTAGGGAGTAAACCATGAGTGGTAAAAAAACCAGCAGCACTTCTCAGGTAATTCAGGCAACAGTGGCAACGGTACAGAAAATTCAGGACATTGGAAGAGTAACATGACATGGTACTCAGGGGATGATAACAAGTGCCATCATAGTGCATCAGCCAATCTTAGTAAGAAGAGTGATGGATGATGATAAGGAGGAGAAGACAGATGAGAGTGAGATTTTTCAGTTGAGGCAGGTTCATTTTTAGAAAAGTGAGCCTCTCTACATTCTTCATGGAAAGACATGTTATTTTGTCATTCACTATTGCCCCAGCAGCAACACTAAAAATTCTCTCTGAATATATGCTGGTAGGTGGGCAACTGAGGTATTCAGTTGTGATCTCTGTTAAAGAAGGCCAGATCAATTTTTTCCTGTTGCTAGCAAAGCAATGATTCATCAACTGCAGTGAGATGTTTAATCTCCTCCACATAATCTTTAATCATTTTTGCAGCAGGGGTTTCTGGTACCACAACAGCCGGCTGAGCCTTTCCAGCTGTCTTTATCAGACCAAACTCTGACAGCATGTCCCACAGTGGTTTGTTCTCTTGTGGTGTAGAAGCAGTTCTGGTTGGTGTTTGACAACCAAAAACATCAGTAGTGGTGGTAGCAGCAGCAGCATCAATAATGACAGATTGTGCTCCTTTCCTTTCCACCAGATTTTGTTCAGAATTTGAATGTTGCCAAAAGGGCACTGATGATAATAAAAAATAATAACAAAATAAAAATAATAAAACGTTATTTATTAAGTGCCTTTCAAGCACCAAGGCACTGTACAAATGAATATTAAAAACAAAAATACACATGTAAAATCAATATTCTCAGCAACATCAATTCATAAAAGCCTTACTCCACAAAAGTGTCTTAAAATCCTGCTTAAAGGATTCCACGGTCATGCATTCCCTAAGCCGACGAGGCAGAGAATTCCAGAAGGTTGGGGCCACAGACACAAAAGCCCTGGCCCCAGAAGACTTCAATGTAACCCTGGGAACCTCTAACAATCCCTTGTCAGCTGAACGGAGCTGTCATACAGGGCGGTAAGGAATCAGAAGCTCTTTCAAGTAGTCAGGGCCTAGTCCGTGCAGGGCTTTGAAGGTCAGAAGACCTACTTTAAAGGTGATCTCCCACTGTATAGGCAGCCAGTGCAGGTCGCGCAGCACAGGGGTAATATGTGTCCTTCTAAATGCCCCTGTCAACAACCTTGCAGCAGCGTTCTGCACTAGCTGCAAGTGGCGGATATCAATCACAGGAAGCCCCAAGTACAGGGAGTTGCAGTAGTCAAGGTGTGAGGCCACAAAGGCATGAATCAACATGGGTAAATCGCTGGACGGAACAAGGTGCTTCACCCTGGCAATGTTCCTAAGATGGTAAAATGCAGACTTAATGACTGCTGACATCTGATGACGAAAAGTCAGCCTGTCGTCAAGTACCACTCCCAGGTTACACACCCATTCAGAGGTAGGGATCTGATCCCCCCCAGCAATAAGCCAGAGGGTTGGCCAGACCCCAACCCCCCTGCCCCATGACCCGGGTCCACAACCATAACCTCAGTCTTACAGGCGTTCAACTTTAACCAGCTCTCATTCATCCAATCATGGATTTCAGAGAGGCAGCTATTAAATACCGAGACAGCACTAACCTGGTCGGGGGCAAAAGACAGGTAGAGCTGGATATCATCAGTATAACAGTGAAACCTCAGCTTATACCATCTAACAATATCTCCGAGGGGCAGCATGTACACTGCAAACAAAACCGAGCCCTGAGGGACACCACACTGCAGAGGGAAAGGGCCAGAGGAAAAAATCCCAGACACAACTCTCTGTGTTCTCCCAGATAGAAAAGATGAAAACCATCTGAGCACTGTACTAGACAGTCCACAGATGGACTCCAGATGCTCGTGCAAAACCGCATGGTCAATAGCGTCAAAGACTGAAGAGAGATCAAGGAGAACCAAGATAGAAAGGTTTCTCCTATCTCTCGCCATCAAGAGATCATTGAGCACCCGAACCAGAGCAGTCTCGGTACTATGCCTCTTACGAAAACCAGACTGGAGAGGTTCATAGATACTATGGATGGTCAAATGGTCCTCCAGCTGGTTTGCCACTACCTTCTCAATAACTTTCCCAATAAAGGGAAGGTTTGAAATAGGTCTGTAGCTGGCAAAAATATCTGGGTCCAGAGAGGCCTTCTTCAAAAGGGGAGTCATCACAGTTTCCTTTAGGGAGCTGGGAAACTTAGCTAATTCTAAGGAACACCAGACTATTTGAGCCAGAAATGGGCCCACGATCTCAACACAACCCAAAATCAGGGAGGTAGCATACGGATCTAAACTACAGTTCGTAGGGTGCATCCCCTGGATGATCCGCATAATATCCTCGAACATCGGCAGGTCAAAGGAACACCAGGAGGCCAAGGATTTCATGGCCAGACGCCGACCAACAGCTTCCCCCTTAGAATGTGTCAGGCAGATCTCTGATCTGATGTTGGCAACCTTATTTGCAAAGAATTGAGTGATCTCATCACACTCCTTTTGCGAAAAAGCTCAACGGAGCTGGAGACAGGCTAGGTTGCACAGCCTGTCCACAGTTCTGAAGAGCTGAGCCAGTCGATTCTGAGCGACAGAGATCTCCCTGGATGGGAATTCTGCATTCTTACAGGAGATCTCTTATTGGTAGAGCCAATAATGCTCCTTCAAACTAAGGCGGTCGACCTCTAGAGCAGATTTCAACCAACAATGCTCTAACTGTCGTCCCACACGTCGCAACTCCCACAAGGACCCATCAAACCATGTGGCCCGAGGGCGGAGAGAGAGGGGACGAACATGAACAGGAGCAATTGAGTCTGGGGCCAAGGAGATGGCCTGATTATAAGCCAAGACCATAGATTCTGTACCCAAGCTGGCAACCAGAAACTCTGAGAGATTCAATACCGCCATCAGGTCTTCAGGGCTCACATCCCGTAAATGACAGTATTGAATCATCTCCACAGGGGAAGACCTACGAAGGGGAGCACAAAAATTGAAGCCCACGGTGTAGTGATCAGACCAACTGACAGGTTCCACCACCAAATCAGTGGCCTCAATCCCCAGGAGGAAAACTAAATCCAAAGAGTGACTGTGATTATGAGTGGTTGAACAAACAATCTGTGTGAGGTCCATTGATGTCATCAACTGGAGGAAGTGCTGACCAAAGGCTGAGCTTCATCGACCCAGGCATTGAAGTCACCCAGAACCATCAATCTGGGTGACTCCAATGCCATATCGGTGACAAAGTCTGCCACTTCCTGCAGGAATCACCTCTTATCTCCTGGTGGACGGTAGACAAGGGCTATCCTGCAACCCACACCAGCCACTATGGTACACTCAAAGGAATCAGCTTCCTCAACTGATACATCCATGAGCCTCAACCTGGTCTTAAAACAGACCGCTAGTCCCCGTCCCCCACGATCCAGTCTCGGGCTGTGAATCACCGAGTACCCAGCTGGAATGGTCGCCTCCAGAATGGGGCCAGCATTTCCATCCAGCCAAGTCTCGGTGATGCAAGCCAGATCTGCTATCCCAACAAAGTCAGAAATAACAGCAGACTTGTTTTTAATAGATCTGGCATTGCACAACACCACCTGAGTTGGACAGGGCTCCTGAGCCGTCCCGACTACTTGCCCATCCAAATAGGTGGTGCCCTTGATTATGGAGACTAGACATGGAACACCACATTCCAGGCTCCATTTTGCCCCAGGGCGTTTTCTGGGCTGTTCATTCACCCTACCATGTCCTCGTCCCCCACCACACACCCCCCTCCTCCCAGAACAATACCAAGCACCCGACAGCACTGGTAGGTGGAAAATGGGAGGAGGAGGGCAAAAGGGCGAAGGGCGTGGAGATCGGAGGACGAATAATGCACGGCCGGGGTGGGTAAACAACACATACCGAAAGCGGGAAACAAACTTGCTGATGTACTTCTTTTCTCAATTATACATGCTGACACTTTCTCAATTAACAGTTCATGATAGTAATCAGGTCTTTAATGTCATGTGGTTTGGAGAATGTTTCAATTGTATTCTTAAAGCAAGGATTCAGAAGTGTGGCCAAAATGTAATGTTCAGCTTTGCACATACTTACAATGCACTCATCAGCCAGGAAAGTTTGTAAAATTTTTCCAGCAACTGATGCAGCATTGATGTCATCAGTGTCAAGTAACTGTGACTTGAGATGCTCCAGTCTAATCCTGAACAGTGAACCTGTATCTGGCTTAGTCCAGCACCATCAGAGCTCACCACTCAGGTAGCCTCCTCAAAGAGTTTAAAGATTCTCCATCAGACGCCACTGATTGGGGCTGATATTCACATCTCCTTTCACAATGCCATGTTGGACTGCATATCGATGGATGGCTTTCTGTTGTTCAGGCAATCTCTGCATCATATAGCAAGTGGAATTCCACTGGGTTAGATCATTCTGTATCATCTGGTGGAGAGGGCAGCTGTTTTCAATCTGAATCTGCTGCAACAACTTTTGGGCTTTCACAGAATGGTTAAAGTGGGGGCACACAGTATGGGCAGCTGCAATCAAGTTCTTAACATTTTTTTCCTCACTGATAGTCTTTTACCACCAAGTTAGTAGTGTGTGCAAAGCAAAGTACTTGTGTAAACTTATCAACCCTTACTGCTTTCATAATATTTGAAGCTTTGTCAGACACTGTAAACCCACCTTTCAAGGATTTTAGAGCCAGCCGCTCAGCAAACTTTTCTTCAAGGCCCTCCATAAGATGTTTCACACTGTATTTTTTTCAAAACAATAAATATATAATGCTGTCTGCCTTTGAACAGTGAAAGTTCCTTGTTTCTTGCTGCTGCCACCAGTACCACTATGTGATGATGATGATGATGATGAGAAGGAGGGAGGAAAGTTTACGTAATAGCCAGTCACAGCCACATAATCAGTTGTCTGTCCACTGGTCCACATATCTGTTGGGACGTGAACCTTTTTGCCCACTGAACCTTTCAGAGCATCAGACACGCTTTTTCAAACAGCGTAATGTAAGTCTGGGATGGCAAAACTTGAGAAAGAGGTTCAGAAGGAGACCTGATACTTTGGCAGAGTGATTTCCATTAGTGTGTTAAAATCTGGGTTAGCCCCAAAGGAGAATGGAAGCAAGTTGGTGGCTATCATCTACCCAACTGCCTTTGTCAATCGCCTTGCCTCAGGCCTGTTGGGCTTATATTTCTGTGACCACTCAAAAGTCTGTAAAAGAAATTTGATGCCTGCTATGCTTGTTGATATCACCTGATTTTCTGGGCTGCTTCCCTTGACTTTTACCACCATGGGTGGTGAATGTTGTGGCCATGGATGGTATATGACTCCAGTTAGGCTCTGGTGGTGGACTCATAGGGGTAAAGAAATGAGAAATTGAGGATGCTGTGCTTTGACTGGGAGGAAGAATTTCCTCATCCTCCACCTCTGCATCAGCTACTTCATCACCTTGGTAAATGTCCATTACCTCATCCTCCTCAGCTGAGTGCAGAAGTGCAACAACTTGTGTGTGCTCCTTTTGTGCTTTTTGATACTGATAAATGTGAGACTTGTTTATATGCCTTATCATTGTTGATGTTCCTAGTTGAGTACCCACTTTACCGCTACTTACTTTTGTTTTGCATATCTTGCAAGCCACATGGTTGCCAGATGATTTATCTTGTGTGAAAAAATCCCACAGAATAGATTTCACAGATTTGTTGCACTGCTGCTTATGGGGAGGATATGTTCACTAACACCACTGCCACCACCACAGCTACTACTACTTCTTCCAGTATATTGATGTAGTAATGCACCGGTTGCTTCCAGTATCTCTTTGAGGTCTTTCCATGCTCATCTGCATGTTTTTTGCTGCACAGCCTCTCTGACTGGTTGAACTGCATCTCTTTCTTCCCCTTGCGAAGCCTATCCATTTTCTGCCCTCTGTTGTTCCTCTGCATGTGTGAGTGTCTGACTTCCTTTTGCTCCACTATCATTAAAGTTTTTTACCACTACCACCACCATCATCCTTCTGAGAACTCATTTTCTGGTCTTTTTCTGCCCCTGTATTCCTCCTCTTTATCCCACTTCCCAGAGCTACTGTTACTTGACAGAATGACTGCCGCCTTATCTACTACAAACTCAGAATCTGTTCCACTGATTTCCCCCTCACTCTCATCTGACCTTTATCACTTGCTGAATCTGTTTCAACACTATTTTACAGCATCTACTGGGTATAACCAGGTTCTACAATTTTTTTTTTTTATTCAGAAAGTTTTACAAATTTTCACAACAACACTTAATACAGTGTTACCAGAACATTGACACATACGTAATCACCCAACTTTCCCTTCCCACCCCCCACCCACTGTTGAAGCGATCCCATTATCTCCAAAACAAAACCTACTATTATAACTATATCATATCAAGGACATAACCAATAGACTAAACTGGAAAGCACGAGCCTAGGATGCAATCTAATGCAAATAAGGAGCCTATAATTTACCCCACTTTTTGTCAACCCCCCTGGATTATTGCGTAAACTTGCAATCATTTTCTCTGTCCTAAAATAAAAGGACATCTCGTGTAACCACTCTACATAGGAAATAGTGGTTTGATCCAACTAGTGCTTAAGAACTAATATTTTAACCACCATTGATATAAGGGAGATATGAAACTTCCTTTCTCTGACCATAATTGAGGATAGATCCCCCAATATGCATATCTTCAGAGTAAAACATTGCTCTAATCCTAATAAAGGATCCATTTGAGATTAGATTTTTGCCCACAATGGTGCAACTTTCTCACAGGTCCAGAAAATGTGCAACATTGTCCCCTCACTTTGACCACATCTAACACATGTGGAAGATTGCCCCCGTCCCATTTTGGCTAGCTTACATGGAGTAAAATACATATTATTTAACATTTGAAATTGGGTGACCCTAAGCCTATCTTGTGTGATATACCTATGCATATCTTTCCAAATCTCTGACCAGGTGACTTCGTGATTAGGGATAAGCAAATCCCAGATTGTGGAGGCTGACAGTGCATCTGGATGGAATGTATCCAGTAGGCTACTATATATTAATGAGATGCCATGCGGTCGGCCTGCCAAAGCGATAATCTGCTCCATCGAGTCACTTAATCTAGATGGAACATACACTTCCCCAAATCTCTGTTGGAGTAAGTGGCGTAGTTGATAAATCTTAAAGCTAGACTTGGTATGAATATGAAGCTTATTTAATATAGCAGTGTGTGACAAAAGACCACTAACTTTATAAAAATCAGTTACTCGCAGGCCCTGCAATTGGGGTATCCAATTCTTCATAATCATGGAACCCCCCACCCAGATATTGGGATTGTCTACAATTTCCTATGCTATGTCTTTACTCGGGGAGATATGTAAGCAGGCGCACACCTGGGCAAAAGGTTTAATAGATGCACCAATCACTGATTGGTTTATCACATCTGGGAGTGCCCGGTGGGGCACAAATAATGAAGCTAGCGGGGATATCCGAACACCAGCAAAAATTTCTCTCTCAATTTGTATCCACATGGGGCTGTACATATCTCCTAGAATATTAGAAGTCAAAGACATCCATCTCCCTATTTTGTATAAGTGACTAGCCCAGTGATAATATAACAGATTGGGCAGCTTAAGTCCCCCCCCTCTCCTTAGGCAAAGTGAGCTTGTTATATGCCCTTCTAGGACTCTTATTTAACCATGAAAACTCTGATATGATAGCATGCAATTTTTGGAAGAAAGAGACAGGCAACGAAATGTTGCTCATGTTTAACGGAAAAAATATCCTGGAAAGCACATTCATTTTAATAATATTAATCCTCCCCCATAATGAAATAGGCAAGGATTTCCACAAAAGGAGATCATGTTGAAGGTTCTGAATCAGATCCTCCATGTTTAATTTTTTGTATTGCACCTGATCTGGTGTCAAATGAATCCCCAGGTATTTCATCGATATTGGGGACCATTTCATACCAAATGTATGATATTCTTGCCGAAATGTATGACGATTAAGGGGAAGAATTTCAGTTTTACTACAGTTCAAACTATAATTAGAGAACTTGCTAAACTCCTTTATGATTACTAACACCGCCTCCAGAGAGGCTACCGGGTTAGCCAGGTGCAGGAGGATATTGTCTGCATATACCGATATTTTGAGATTACTTGTGCCTACAGAAACCCCTTGTACCTCGATTGAGACTTTAATTCTCCTTATCAAAGGCTCTAAGTATAAATTAAAGAGTAATGGGGAAAGGGGACAACCCAGCCTAGTACCCGATTACAAGGAGAAGCCAGCAAAGAATACTTTATTACAGAAAACCTTGGCAGTGGGATTTGACTAAATCTTCTGAATTCATGTGATAAATTCTTCGGGAATATTCATATATTTCAGTGTTGACCACAAAAAGCACCAATCCGCCCTATCAAAAGCTTTTTCAGCATCTAAAGATATTAATGCTATGGGACTTAGGGTCAATTGAGCTGCCTGAAATATATGATTTAATTTGTGAAAGTGGTCAGACGCTGACCTTCCTGGAACAAACCCCACATGTTCCGGACTGAGTAAGGGATACCATACTTTCTGTACCCGATTAGCAAGAATTTTAGTAAGAATTTTTAAGTTGCAATTCAACAAAGAGATCGACTGATAACTAAAGGGACATTCTGCTGGTTTACCAGGTTTCAGAAGCAAAACAATAATCGCCTCTGAAATAGATGGGTCCAAGACCTCACTAGAGAGAATGTACTGATAGAACTTGAGCAGTAAAGGGGCTGTTTCTCAAATACTTTGAAAAAATTAGAGGGAAAACCATCCGGACCAGGGGTTTTGTCTGGGGCTAAAGTTCTGATGGCCTGTGTTATTTCTGTCAAGGTGATAGGGGTTGTTAATACTTCCTGATCTCCCTCCTGCAACCAGAGAAGCCCGGACCCTGCCAGATATGCCTTGGTATCCTCTTTTGTTGGAGGATCAGGCCAGCGGCAGTATAGATTCGCATAAAAGCTTCCAAACACAGAAACTATTTCCCTGGGAAGGGTTTTCAAGGTGCCATCTTCACCTTGAATTGCTTGAATAGTTCTTAAATTTTCTAATTGCTTCAGACGCAATGCAAGAAGCCTTCCAGCTTTTTCCCCCCAATCAATGTATGTTGCTTTCGCTCTAAGAATAGCAAACTCAGCCTTCTCTCTAAGAAGATCTGAGTATGCATTTCTCAGGGCCAAAAGATCCACCATTACCCCCTGAGGAGAAGTGGATGCTGGATTTTGCTCCAGTGATCTAATCTGCCCTAACAACTTCCTTGCTTGCTCCTCCCTGATCCTCTTTCGCTTTGTTGCCAGCCGAATGAATTTGCCTCTTATATAGCACTTCAGTGCACACCAGACCTGATCCATCCTAGGGATGGTATCAACATTGTTCTCATTGAATTGCTCAATCAGAGTGGAAATTTTATTGACTATGAACTTATCCTTCAACAATTGTGTGTCAAGTTTCCATCAAGAATCTTTCTGCTGCTCTATTGTAGAAGAAATATGCAGCCATACCACAGCATGGTCAGATATCACTATCGGCTCCATCTCAGCCCCAGTAATTCCTGATAACAAAACTGAGCTTATCAAGAAAAAATCAAGCCTAGAGACCATTTGATGCACCTGTGAATGAAATGAGAAGGCCTTAGCAGACAGGTTCAGGATCCTCCAAGGATCACACAATCCCAGGAGGTCCATCATCTCATTTGAAGCTTTCTGGGCCGGAGTCACAGCTCTAAGGGGCGAGCTGGATTTATCCAGCAAGTGAGATTGGACCAGATTCCAGTCTCCTCCCAGTATAATGGGGTTTGGGAGAAAGGAAACCAGCATATCTGCCAGACCAATAAGGAAATCTGGGTCACCCCCTACCGGTCCATAAATACTACCCAAGATTAATGATTTCCTTGCTAGTAAACCACTCACAAAGATAAATTTGCCCTGTGGATCCTGTAAAATATTCTCTGGCTGAAATGGAATTGTCTTCATAATGAGTATCGCTACCCGTCCTCTAGAGGAGGAATCTCCAGTGACAAAAACCTGTTGTATTCCCTTCCCTTTAAACTTGCTCGCTTCTACAATTTTTAATGGGAGGGCTTTAAGCCTGAGGTTCAATGGGCGGAGCAATAATGTCACTCCCCCATTGGGCTTAAAAGGTCACTCATCCTGAACTCTGTAAAGAGCCCTTCCTTCCTCCATCCCTCTTCAGTCTCTCCCTTCCGCCTGCCATTGCCTGTCTCACAGCACCTTCAGCCGCCGGCTCTCTGCCCTTCTCCTTTGAGCCCCATGTGCTGCTCATGCAGCGGCCATTTTCTCTGTTCATCACCCATTTTGTCTCTTTCTTCTGGTCCTTCTCACCTATCTGGCTCACCCCCTCTGCCATTTCCCCTTCAGTCCTGCCTCCTCCCCTGTCCGACCCCTTCCTCATTCATCCCACTGGTCCATTATTTCCTGCCCCATCCTCCATCCAGTTTCTTCCATATGGGGATTTTCCTTCCCACTCACCGCTCCATTCTGTGCCAGCACCTCTGCTTTGTGACATCGCCCACCATGCTAGTCTCCGAACCACGACCTCCAGCATGGTGTTTCCTCACCCTGTCCTACCAGTCCTCCTGATGCACCACTTCATTCTGTCTGCTGCCTGGGGTGCACCTTCATCGGGTGGGGACACTGCTGTCCTTTTCTGTGTGCCTTGAACAGTTTTTTCATTCTGTAGCACAGTGTCGCACCCCCACCTCAGGTGGCTACCAGCCTTTGCATGCTCTCTCTCTCTGTGTTGCAGATGCCCTTCACTATTTTGATTCGCTTCATGCCTCTCCACCTCTCAGCACTAGGAATCTCGGTTCTGGCCTCTGCATGGACACAGCACTAGCATGGTGACATTTGCATTCCAGGTTCGATATGCCTGGCCCAGATCAAGATCCCTATGTTGTTCAGTGGCTTATTATTGGAGTGTATCTTGTTTTTATTTAGCTGTGCAGCATCTCAGTGGTTATTTAGTATTGTCACAAGCTCCGGGGAGACATGAAGGCTGCTCTTTCTTGAGAAGACCCATTATAATTTGATCTGCAGTACCATGTCTTTCTGTATACAAGCCAGCCAGTCAGCTGCTGTTCTGAGTCTAGGTCACTTTTGTACCCTTCACCCAGTGGCTCAGAGATCAGATTCCTTAGGATTTATGCATTTGTTTCTCATTCCCTCCCTCTGTCCTCATGGTCCATCTATTTTCTTCACTCACTCAGTATACCTCTCCTTGAATTGCATACCTCTCCTTAGCTCATATGCCGCTCTTCAGTGCCTGCTCCACTCCTGGTTGCACTCCTTTACCCCACAATTGATAATCCTGCCATCTGAGTCCCTCCATTCATGGTGTCTTGACCATCAGGAAGTTCTTGAATTCCAACCAATCAGTCTGGCCCTCTCTGTCCACAGTACCTCACCTTGACCTGCTCATCTGTTTTGCTCACTTATTCCATATGGCTTGGCTGCCTTCGTCTGGCCTGCGTGTGATCTTTTTTTGGGCATCCCTATTATGAGTCATTTCTTCATCTTCTCTTGAGTGCCTCTGGATACCCCTTGCTCCCTCTAGTGGATTCTCTCCCTCCTTCCTTGTCCAGTACCTTCTTATGGGGTTTCCCCTATCCTGTTTCTGGCTACCTATCATTAATCTTATGCCACCTCATCGACAAGCAGCCCTCCTGCTACACATATCAGATTCATGACTTCGGTCCTCATTCACCACTTATTATTTCATACCAACCATCAAGGATTTACTCCAGTTATGGCTTCACTCCATCGTCATCCATCCAGCCATCTTCAGTCATCAAGGATTTGCTCCAGTCCTGGCTTCCATCTCTCCTCATGCTTCTATCTCTCATCCTGAACCTCAGTACTACTCTATCTCCACTCAAGCGCCAAGTCTTCCTGTCCATCACCCTTCACCTTGGGCTAGCTGGAGGCTCTCCACCATAGTTCATGTTCATTTTCAAGTTCATTTCTGAATCTACCTCCTTTTGAGGAGCCTACTTATTCACATCGTTCTATTCATTTCCAAACCTATCACCTTTCAAGGAGTCTACTTAGTCACATTGCTCTATCAAGCATATCACCATTGTCCATATTAGCGTGCCTCATTGGCCTCAGAGTCTACTTACTCACATCGATCAATAGCTTGCTTTATCAGCCTCAGCATCTACCCACTCACATCACTCAATCAGGCTTACCTCTCATTGGGTCCTATGCTACCTCATCAACATGCTGCTGTCCTGCGATGATTATTATCATCAGTCTTCACCATTGTCTGATGTTCCTTCTTCGATCTGTGCTTTCTTTTGGGGCTTTTCCCCTATCCTGTCATCATCTTCCCTACTCACATCCTTCTCCTTGATGAATCCTTCTCTATAGCGACATACGTCCTCAAATCAAACATCGTCAGCCTAGACAGAAGGCGACTTATACCTTGGATCCCCTGATGTTTCCTCCTCAAAGGTTTTTTTTTCCCTCCTTCATGCCAATGGTCATAATACTAGTTAGAGTAAGTGCTTTCTTAAGTTAGTTAGCTAGGTTCCTCTGTTGGTTGGAGTTGGATGGTGGCTTCGGCTTTCCCCTCTCTCATTAGGAAGTCAGCATTTATCATCTTCTCAGAATTCATTTATTCATCATCCTCACCTCTTCGATGTGCGACACCTTTAGGTATACTTTTTGGGCTTCTTCCTAACCTACCTTTAGAAGACACAATCATTCATGCGCCACCTGTAAGGGGGAGCCCTCCTCTAGGGTACCTTGTGTCATACCCCTACATGGTGGTATATCCCATGGATAGAGAGGTGGAAAGCCACAAAGTAAATCAAGTTACACAAGCATCACTCATATCTCTTCCAATTGTGTAAGCACATTGAATGGGAGGGCTTTAAGCCTGAGGTTCAATGGGCAGTGCAACAACGTCACTCACCAATTGGGCTTAAAAGGTCACTCATCCTGGACTCTGTAAGGATTATTTTTTTGTTGCCCACCATTCACCCCATCTCCTCCAGTGGTTTGTCTCTCTTACCCATGGGCTTCTAGGTTCCTCTGTTGGATGGAGGTGGATGGTGGCTCTGGCTTTCCCCTCTCTCATTAGGAAGTCAGCCTTTATCATCTTCTCAGAATTCATTTATTCATCATCCTTGCCTCTTTGATGCTCGACACCGTAAGGTATACTTTTTTGGCTTCTTCCTAACCTACCTTTAGCTGAAGCAATCATTCATGCAGCACCTGTGGGGGGGACCTTCCTCTAGGGTTCCTTGCATCGTACCCCTACAGGGTGGTATATCCCATGGATAGAGAGGTGGAAAGCCACAAAATAAATCAAGTTACACAAGCATCATCTCATATCTCATCCAGTTGTGTAAGCACATCAAACCAGGTTCTACCTGATTCTACTTGAGTATAAACAAATCCAGACATTTTATTTTGCATGTTTGTGAATGTACATGTACTACTAAGATTCTCATCTTAAGAATTGTAACTATTGCAAAGCTTTGGAGCACTGAGACAGAATTCTATGCACCAAAGCTTTGCATTAAATACTATTCTTAGTACTACATGTACTGTACTTTCCCAGATATGCAAAAAAAAAATACTTATGTGGATTTTTTAATTAA
This sequence comes from Neoceratodus forsteri, assembly GCA_016271365.2. Taxonomy (NCBI): domain Eukaryota; kingdom Metazoa; phylum Chordata; order Ceratodontiformes; family Ceratodontidae; genus Neoceratodus; species Neoceratodus forsteri. Next base: position 844,076,692 of record CM028135.1, on the reverse strand, counting down.
GTAGAACTGGGTAAAATGTGGTTATGCATTGTAGAACCTGGTTATACCCTGTAAAACCTGAGTTTACTAAGCAGAACCTTGTTTTATGTGGTAGAACCTGGAAGTACTTGATAGAACCTGGTTTAAATTGGTAGAACCTGGTTACAACTGGTAGAACCAGATACTACTAGGTTCTACATGGATCCATTCACATATCAGGACTGTGTAGTCCAGTACGGTCTGCACACCCATTGACCCACACTGTGGACCAATGGGCATACAACTGTACTGTACGCTGGCAGTTGGCGGGCGGCTGGGAAGACTGCAAGTGGGAAGCTGCCGCCCACCACTGACGGAGGGGGGAATGGGGTGGTGGGGCTCAGTGGGCAGGAGGAGGGGTACCGCTGGACCACTAGGGTGTTTTCATGTACTAAGCCCATGATCAGGCTTGGGAGTGGGTCCACTGGACCACCAGAGATATAGTTCTTTATTATATGCCCGCGATCAGTCAGGATTCAGTCCACTGGACCACCAGAGATAATACTTTTATTACAAAGCCAGCAATCAGGCTGGAGACGGTCCACTGGACCACCAGGGATAGTATTTATATTACATAGCCCACGATAAGGCAAGGGGGGGTGCGACACCTGACCTGTGGCTCTGTGGGTCGGATGGCCACCCACAGCTGGTGGCTGCTGTGTTGCACCCTCCAGTATGGCAGCTCACCTGTGGATGGCCAGTCCATGTTCCAGTTTTTGTTGGGTGGATCTTTGTGCCCCCCCCTCGTGCAGTGCAAGGCGGGTGTGTCCATTCATATGCGCTGCACACCCCAGGCTAAATATCAGGATGTGCCGAATATGCATGGGCATGCCCCCCACACTTGCACTGCATACATTACCCCGCCCTGGCACATCGAGACTTGCACAGCACAACATCCCCTTTTGAAAATCTTGCCAGGTCACATCAGTGGGTTGCACATGGTACAACACTATTGCGCCATGCACAACCCCTTTGAATATCCCGTCCAAAGTGTATAGGGGTTGACAAATCAAAATTTAATTAAAGTGAAGAACAAAATACAATTCTCACAACCCGAGTAGACAGACTGATCTAGAATCTGGGGGGGAACCTACCGTTATGTAGGCAGAAATAAAATGTATCTAGCCAGTAACTCATAGGATGCCCAGCAGATATACTGGGTTACTCAAAGTGAATGAGCCAGGATATCAAGAACATTATGGTCCTCTTTCTCTGCCAGATAATTGAAAAAGGAGGAGTCAGTAACTTTTGAACTGTTCTTGTTGTACCCTCAGATGGGCCATCACTTACTCCATAATTTGTATTCTGCTACAATGTTTAAGCCATGAATCCTCGGAAGGAAGAGCAGGAGTCAACCACAACAGAGTGATTACCTTAGACACTGTTGGCACCAAAAGGTGGAATAGATACTTTTTCCCTCTATCTGAAACACCCGGAGGGGAGATAGAAACATAGAAACATAGAAGTTGATGGATGATAAGGACCGCAAGGCCTATCCAGTCTGCCCATTTTTTCTGCCTTATGAATGTGCAATAGGCCTGTACTCTGTCAACGGCCTAGCTATTCATACTCATCTGTATTGCTCCCTTATGCCTATCCCATGCCTGTTTGAAGCCTTGCACTATATTCATATCCACCACTTCCTGAGGTAGGCATTTCCATACATCCACCAATTTTTCTGTGAAAAAGAACTTCCTTACATTACCCCTTAATCGGCCTCCCTCTAATCTCTTGCTGTGTCCTCTTGTCCTGCTTATTTTTTATATTGAAACATGTTGGACTCTTTCACTTTGTTAATGCCCTTAAGATGTTTGAATGTTTTGATCATATCACCTCTCTCCCTCCTTTGCTCTAGGGTATACATCTTGAGCTCCGTTAATCTGTCCTCATACGTTTTCTGATGCAGTCTCTGCACCATTTTGGTTGGCCTTCTCTTGACTGCCTGGACTGGATATGCCCAGGATCCAGGTTTGAAACTGTGATGGTAACAGAGTCCCCAAAATCAGACCTGCAGTGTAAGTCACCCTATCCCAATAATCCTGGATAAGAGGGCTATCCTGAAAGATGTGGGTGTGAGTCCCCCTCCTACCACACCCCCTCCAGCATAAATCCAATGAGTATAATCCTAAATGTTTAGAAATTGTGGGGGGTAAAAAAGTATTGCAGATCTGTCCACCAAGAAAATTCTCACCAGGAAGGAGAGACGGTAGTGCAAGAGATCCCATTCCACACTTTGACCCACTCCAATTCTTGGATTGGGGAACCTATCTCATGTTCCCATTTACACTTGACATGGAATAAATGATCCAGCTCCAAACTGTGGAGCATACTATAAATAGTAGAGATTTTTGGGGGGCCATGTGACTGTGTGGTCATGGATTCTAAAAGAGACCTCAGAGACTTATCATCCACCCAGAGTGCTTCCAGTTGGAGCCAATCCTGTAAATAATGATCAAATTGCATGTGGCAAAAGAGGTCATGGGGTGGTATACCAAATTCCTGACTTAGTTGGGTAAAAGATGTAAGAGTATCACCATTAAAAAGTTGTCCAGTCTGGGTGAGCCCATGTCTCTCCCATCTCTGAAAACCAAAATCAAGTTTGAGGGGTTGAAAATCCAAACAGGAACCAATGGGTGTTAGTTTGCTGAGACCCCCATGTAATGTATCTGCAGAACAAGCCTCTTTACAGACCCCTACCATCAATGCAGCCCAAGGGTTAGTTATCCCGATGGAATAGAGATTATCCCTGTCCATGACAACAATATCCACCAACTTTAGTGGAAGTTGGAGTGGTCTGTTCTAAAGAAACCCAGCTAGGGATCTCTGCGATTGACATACAGTATATGTAATAAAACATTGTAGTTGGGCAGCCCAGTAATATGTCCAAAAATCCAGGACACCCAGTTCACCTTTGGTTTTTGATGCAGTAAGAATGGGCCATTAAAGTCAGGATTTCTTCCCACCCCATATAAACTTGGACAAAGTATAACATAACATAGTCCAGAAGGAGGCAGGGACTTGTAATGGCAAGGAAGAGAATAGGAAAAGAAAACTAGGGAGAATTTTCATATGCATGGTCTTGGCCCAGCCCCACAATAGATAGGGGTAAATCCCTCCATCTATTACAATTGACCTGGACATCATAAAGGAGCTTAACATAATTGGTCTGAAAGAATTTATTGATATCCCTGGGAATCCATATACCGAGATATTGAAAGCCTGAGGTAACCCATTTTAAATTGCAGACATTATGGGGAAGCAAATCTATCTGGGGCCCCAAAAGTTATACATCAGTCTGAGATTCGTTAATTTTAAACCCTAACACCTGATCACACAGGTGTAACAACTCCAGTGACACGGGAAGAGTCCAGATGGGATCTGAAATACTGTATATAGCAAGGTGTCGTCAGCATACAAGGACACCTGAGATCTTCCCCATTAATCCAAAGAACTTGATAGGCCTTTATATGCCATAATAAGGCCACCAGTGGTTCTAGGCTAGGAGCAAAAAAAAGGAGAGAAAGAGGACACCCCCTGCCTAGTGCCAAATTCTATGGAGAGTCTAGGGGAGAGAGAATAGCACTAACCCATAATTGGTCTTGTGGCTTGTCATACAAGTTCTGGATACAGCTACAAAACTTCAGTCCAAATTGAAAGCTAAATAAAGTAGAATCTAGAAACATCCAGTTGAGGTGGTTGAACACTTTTCAGCATTGAGCAACACAACAGCTCTAGGAGTGCCTGGGAGTAGCAACTGGTAGGCAGAGAGGACATTCCTGTAATCACTTAGTGTTATCCTGGATGTACCACCCCAGAATAAAACCACTTTGATCAGAATGTATCAGGGAAGAAATAACCCACTGTAGCATAATCCCTATGGCCGATGTAAAGATTTTAACATCTTGGTTTAAAAGGGAAATGGGGTTGAAATGAACACATTTTGTGGGATCCTTTCCTGGCTTTGGTAAGACTGTAATTATGGCCTCTCCCCAGGAGTCAGGTAAGGGTTTAGTTTACAGGGCAGAACAGCAGACCTTGATTAGTACTGGGGCCAAGTCAGAAGCAAATAGTTCTATAAAATTTGGCTATAAAACCATCTTAACCCTTTCCCTGCATTCAAGGAACTGATAACAGTCATAATTTCTTCTTCCATGAAGGGTGCCTCGAAACTGTCCCTCTGTTCAGATGGTAAGGTGGGAAGGGTGACCCTTTGTAGAAAATTGTCTATCTGAACTTTATGATTTAGACCCTGTTATTTAGCATATATATATGACTAAAATAGTCTTTGAATTCTTTCCCTATTTGCGTTAGCTCTATAAAGGAATTAAGGGAGGGATGATCTGAGACAATTTTAGGTACATATCTATTTGCTTCCTGTTTCCACAGCCAGAGGGCTAAGAGTCTGTTTGCTTTATTGCCCCATTTGTAATATTTTTGGTTAGTGAACCTGAGGGAGTGTTCCACTTTTCATAAGGATAGTCAATTAAACTTATCTCTGGTCTGCTTTAACTGTAGTAAGAGTGTGGGATCTTGGGACCGTTTATGACTAGCCTCTAATCGCACTGGTTTATTCTCTGCATTACAATGTTGTTCCCAATACTGATAGTTTTTAATAGTTGGATAGGAAATCATATGACACACTCAGTATCACTTTAAACCCATCACAAATGTATTTCAAAGGCGTATTCCCCTCCCAGTTCTCTTCCAGATAAGTCAGAATTACATCTTTGATAGTGGTGACAAAAATATTGACACGGAGCAGCCAGGCATTCAACCTCCATAAGCCTCCCCCTCTATCCGTTGGTTCCAACTCAATCATCCCAGCAAGTAAAGCATGATCTGAAATTGAAATAACACACATGCAAATATCAGTAAAGGTATAGGCCCATTTTTTTCTGGGTAAACCAGTCCAAACTAGAATAAGAGTTGGAGGCTAAGGAATAAAAGGTATATTCTTCAGCAGTAGGGTTGTGTGAACACTGCAGGTCTATAGGATCCCCTTCCACTGCTAAGGTTTTTAACTGCTTAGAACAGGACCTGCCCCCCCCCCGAGGAGCCATAGTTTTGTTCACCCTTACATTCTCCACACAGTTCCAATCACTAGTGCAGATAAGCTGCCCATGCAACAACTGAGCCAAAGTGGCAAATAACCTCTGAAAAAATTCTGATGAACGAGGAATCAGAGCATAAACTGATATGAAATGAGCTGACCAACCCTGAAAAAAACTTGAAACCACCACTAGCTGCCCCGTATTATCTACATGCAATTTCACAAGTTGAAAGGGTAGCCCTTTCTGAAGAAATATGGCCATTACAGCTTTTTTCTCAGAGGGATGGACATCTGCATAAACCATCCTCACCTAAGAGCATTGGAGATTACTATGCTCTAATTCCATTTATGTAGTCTCCTGCAAGAAACCCACATCACAACCCTTCCATTAGAGATCTTGCAATATCCTGGCCCATTTCACCACACTGTTAATACTGTTGACATTAAGAGAACGCACTAATAGAAGTCCCCACAGTCACATTAATCCAATCCCTAAGCCATATACTAATTGTACCCCTGAAATAGAACAAGAAAAACCCCATAAACCAATCCCATGGTATTTAATTTGCGAAGGCAAGAAAGCAAATAACCCAAAACATGAAGGCCTCTTAGGGGCCAGTTCCAAATGGTACACAAGTAGGCCTTCAATGGTACATGCTTACAGTAATAACCAAGACTCCCATCAGAGAAGAAGAACCCAGTAATAGGGGTACACTCAGTGAAGGTGGGGTGTCTGAAGCTCTAGGAGACCTCCACTTATCCCACCCTCTTCCTGAAATGGGGCATCTGGACACAGTGATCTGCATTTCCATCCCGGTGACCGCAACAACAGAGTTGAATAAAGAAAAAAGCAGGACAAAAGAAACTCCAATGTCTGCCCCCCTCCCATAAACTATCTTTACCACTTCAGCAGAATATAAAAATGCAAATGAGGGATGAAGATTTGCCCAGACCCATCAAATAAACAAAATCTTTAAAGTCCATGAACCCAAAAATACTTAATGCGTACCCATACCTTTAGACTACTATAGACAAAGATAGATAAAGATATAACCCCATTGTCAGTCTCACAATATGTAATGGAGTCCAGTACTCCCAAAGTTCCCCAAAAGCTCTCTAATCTCCTGCGCCCTCCGCTTGAATGCTGGCACCCATAATAATATATGATGCCCCAAATAATAGTAAAATAGACTCTGAGGGTCCTTCAGAATGTATACAAAGTGAGGTCTAAAGCCAATTCCATAAAAGTCTATGTCACCTAGCAGACAGTGCTGTCCATTCACATCACTACAAGAGTTCCATCAGGGCAAAAGGCTCCCTATCTCATTAAAAGAGTATGCTGTAGTCTATATAGTCCATAGGCTTGCTAGAGTCTCTGAATCAAAATGAAACACATGAAATAAAGGAATGGGAGGCCTACTGAGTCAAGCCAGGAGATTATATTCTAATGGCAACCACCACCTTCGACTCCATAGAAGATCGTCTACAAGCACAAAATGCTGTGAAATGCCAAGATCTCCAGATGATTAAATGGGAAGATAAAAGTTGTAGGCAAATATGCTGAATAGGAGAGTCCATCAAAAGGAAACTATAGCCAAGGGTTTAAGGCTTCTTGGAGGCATAGTCAGAAATCTGACAAGACAGACAAAAGATGTCTCTATGCAACAAAAATTATTGAATGTGACATCATTATAAGCCGGTGGAGCTGAGGGTTGAGGCACTGGACGCCGCACCTCATGCCACACTGGCAACCCGGGTTCGGGAATGGACTCTGGCTGCCCGGGGTTGGCAGGGGAGAGGAAGGATCAAGCGTCCCACGACTGCTCTCCTTCCTCTGAGGAGGGTTGGGGCACTGTAGCGCACTGTAGCAGCTACTGGTGGAGGCCAATAGCACTACAAGCAGTGAGCAGCAGTGTGGGAGGAGAGCAGGGCAGGCATCAGCACGTATGTGCTTGCATGCCATTGCACATCCGGCCTCTGGGGCAAAGAAAATGGCGGGCATGATCTCGGCGGCTGATGGCCACACCCGGCGCCCCCCAATACCCAAGAAGATCCTCCATTCAGAGCGGCATGAGTGATTAATTGCCAGCTCTGAGGGGGTGCCAGACCGGGCCCAGAGGGGTGAGGGTGTCGGCGGCCAGGGGATCGCAGGGATCCACTCTGCGGGAGGAGAAGAAATAGAGATGTGATAAAAAAAGAATGTGACGTCATTACAAAGTGCATAGCGGGACTGCCAGAAAGACAAACAGCATCTTTGCTAGTCTAAGGGAAGCCAGAACCACTTGCAGATGTTGCCCATTACAGTCTATAGTCCAGTCGGTCTGGCTGTCCAAATTGTTCAAGGGTAGAATTATTATAACCAGTTCACTGAACAGAGACCCCAAAGAATATTGAATGAATAAATCTTTTATTGTTTGGCTTTAAAGCCTTCAGCAATTAAAATACAGGTTAAAATAAATACATCAGAAAGTACAAGAATACAAAAATCAGGTACAACACATATAAAATAGTTAAATAATAGAACTCAGTGCCTCCGTTGATTAAATGTAGGTATAGCAGGAGCCAGTAACAAATTCATCTAAAGGGGGGTTTGTGTGAGTAGAAGTCTTGTTTTGATTTTATATCTTGCCCTGAAATGATTAGCAAGTCTAAGTATGGACCATTCATCTGCCATATGCATAATAACTGATGTTAAGAGTTTCTCATCAATAGGATAGATTGAGTTAATAAAAGGCCCCAATCAGAAAAGCCTTTCTTTGGAGTACCAAGTACATCTCCAAAGTACGTGCATAAGATTCTCACATTCACCTATGGAACAGGTACAAACTTCCATGTCTTTAGTAAGCTTTTGATGTCCAACAAGAAGAATGTTACTGGGAAATCACTCATATTTATAAAGCAGAATGATTCTTCTAAGTTCTAGGAATAATATCAAGCAGAATCATCTCTCCTGAAAGATTGCAACATTGTTTAAATCTCCACAAGGGCTTGCTTAGATTGTCTATTTTTACTGTGGGGGGAGACCGTAGCCTACGAGTCACGTTGAAGTGCTCATTTATCTCAAGTGTCAGCAGAGTCCATCTACTCGATAAAAAAATACCATAATTCCTTGTTAGCAACTCCTGCAATGCAGTCTCTGGGTCATCAGAAGTTTTGGAGCCATCCTGAAAATGCATATGAAGCCATGCAGAATAGGGGTAGAGAACTATGATGCGCCTTCAAAAACCACAGAAGGGGTGCATATATCCATTGTTTATCAAGCAGCACAGTGGAATAATTATTATCAAAATATAAACAGTGCCCAATGTAAATGATAGACCCCTTGCACCATGCTCTTAACAACAAAACCTGCTTCACAACATAATTGCACAGGTGAAAAACAATAGAGAGAGAGAGAGAATGCTGTGAAGAATTAGAGGGTTTTGACATAAAAGCCCTGTACGCCCATTCATTAGAGAAAGAGCACAGTTCTACAGTTCTTCTACATCCAAAATAGATGGTAGGAAACTGTAAAAAAATGAATTGCCACTCCCTTCTTCCCCCTTCCAGGAGTCTGCATAGGCAGAGGTTATTCCTCCGAGAATGATTTTCTGAGTCATCACAGCACTCCACCAGCACTTGATGGTCCTGCAGAAGTTTCAACAAGACACGTTACAGGTGATCAACCCATACATCAGAGTCAGAGACTTGTGTCTCCATCTCAGTGACTTTGACTTCCAGGGCTATGACAGATGACTTTAATTCCATATGCACGGTCCGAATTTCCACACAGAACTTCCAGAGCTCCTCCATAATATTGGCATTAGGAGACTGCTTTGGGGCTGTAAAGTTGCTGGCCACAATTTTGCTGGCACAGATTGTACTGGTAGACTCGGAGGAAGGTGGACAGGGTGGCTCACTGTTTTTCAGTTTCCTGCCTCTGCCCATCAAACACTAAGCCTCCCAAGTAAAATAACACTAAAAGATTAGATATTAATGAAGAAAAAGGAGTCTAAAACCAGATCTGAGACAGACCTCATCTCCTAGCTGTCCATACCCAATGGAAGTCTTCCGAAAAATTGTTATGTTTCTTTACAAATCTGTTGTTGTTTGAGATTGTGAACTCAAATCTTCAACATAGTCTCTTTATTTCTCCACCTTATGATCAAGATAGGTGTATTTTTTGAAATCCTCTCTGAATGATGATTTTGTAGCATGACAGGAAAAAACTTTAGGAGGAGATTTTAAAAATTATACTTCTCAGGCCAGCCCAGTGACATGAAAGACTGAAACGCTGAGTGCTTTACCTTCTACCACATTGGTGACTCGTGTTCAGGAACAGACGTGGGTCACTCAGGCTGTCCAGAAGAAAGAGGATTAAGTATCCATAGGACTGTTCATGCTCTTTTATTCACTGCCTCCTGGAGGAATTCTGGTGGTAGCAGAAAGGAATCATGCTGTACTGTAGGTGGGAGGGACCCCATGTCCAGAGTGCTAGGGGTGTCTCCACAGATGCAGAGCTTGCACATCCTGCTCATTGCACATTCATGAGCCCAGGAGAGAAAAAGAAGGAGGAATTTTATTTATTTTATTTATTTATTCATTCTCAGATTACAATACCTTTGTGCACAGAAGCAGCTCAATTACAAAGGTTCCATGTCATTAAGGGAGGGCTGGTACAATGACACAGGGAAAAACTGATCATTTACAATGTACAGTAAAAGTCATTAATACAAGTTGTTCATAATCAGAGTTTAGGGAGGAAGGCAAGTAGTTACTGGGAGGGAGAAAGTTGCTGCCAGGTGGCAATTGTCAAGTGAAAACAAGGAAAGACGTGTGGAAGGAAAGGAAAGAGGGAGTACAGGGAGGGAGAGGATGATGGAAAAGTAAGGAAGGAATGGAGAGAGGGAGTACAGGGAAGGAAAGGATGGTGGGATGACGGTAGTGGAACCAGGGAAAGGGTAAGTAGAGGACATTGGGGCAAAGGGAGGTAAGTAGCCAATGAATGCAGTATAAGTGGTGGCTAAGGAGAGGGCAGTACTATCAGGAAGGGGAGGTGCTGGCAAGGAGGGGGCAGGAGAATAGGCAGCCAGAGGCCTTGTCATAGAACAAGTCATTCTCTGAGCACAGAGTGCTGGTAGTGTGACTATATGGGGCAATCACAAGTGTTTTCATTCATGATATGCTGATGTAAGAGATATTTGAACTGAGTAGGATGAGAAACATCAGTAAGATCACAGCCCAGACAATTCATCCACATAGGGGCTTTATACAGGAAGAATCGTTGGGACTGGGTGGTTCTGAACCTTGGTATGAGTAAGAGGTCTGAGCCAGAGGACCAAGTATGGAGAGCCTTTAGGGATCTGGGTAGAAGACTGGACAGGCTAGTTGGCAAGGTTCCTTGTAGCACCTGTTTTGCCAGTATACATGAATAGTACTTGATTCTACCTTGTAGATTGAGCCAGCCTGTTTGCACGTAGAGATCACAAGTGTGGGTGCAGAGCTCAGCACAAGTGAGTAGTCTACAGGCTTTGTTAAGTGTTGCATTTAGCCTCTTTAGAGATGTGACAGAGGCTGTGCCATAGACAACCAATCCGTAATCTATAGTGGATAGAACTAAGCTGTGGATAAGTTAAGTGCTTCAAGGGTCAGACTTTTTTGATGCCTAAATAACAGACCTAATTTTGCATTCGCTGTTTTGGTGACAGTCTCAATATGTGGTACGTAAGAGAGGTGATTATCCAAGGTAACACCAAGGTATTTAAACTGTTGTTGTTGTTCAAGAGGGACTGCAAGGTTATTTTTGACTGACAAGGCAAACACTTTATGCTTATGATGGGAGGTTGTGTTCCAGAACAGAAGAATCAGAGCGGTTAGCAAAGATGATGACATCATCAGCATATAGGAGTGTCCTTTGCTGACATGCATTTGATAAATTGTTTAGGAAGATGCTAAACAGGAGATGTCCTAAAATTGATCCTTGTTAAACACCTGACCGGACAACTTGTAGTTCTGAAACACAGCTTGCTATCTTTACTCGTTGAGACCTATCTGACAGGTAGTTTCTGAATCACTTTTGAGTGTCAAGTGAGAGACCAATTTTCATGAGTTGATCAAGGAAGAGTAGATGATTAATGGTATTGAAGGCCTTCGAGAGGTCGATGAAGTTGGCACCAACGAGGTTGTTTTTGTCAAAGGATTGTTGTAAGAAACTAGTAAATTCTAGCAGGGCTGTGGTCGTGCTGTGATTTTTCCTGAAGCCATGCTGTTGAGGGCATTGAAGTGAGTACTTCTCTAGGTAGTTAACAAGTTGGTTTGCAACTATATGTTCCAGAACTTTTGATAAATGGGGAGGACTGATATTGGTCTGTAGTTGGAAGGTAGAGTATGATCATTTGCTTTATGCACTGGGGTGACCAGTGCCATCTTCCAGATGTCAGGGAACTGTGATAGAGACGGGGATAGATTAAGTATCTTGGTAATAGGCAGGAGAACTTCATCTAGGGTGAGAGAGATGAGTTTGAGGTTGAGGGAGTCCTCACTATGTCTACATTTCCCCAAGACTTTAGTTAGGAATTTTCTGACCAGGGCTGTGGAGACCCGCATGAAGTATAGTGGTGGGTGGTCAGGACTTTTATCAGTGGGCCCAGTTGTCATAAAGCAGCATCATCAAAGAAGTATTTAGGGAGGTGTGACAAGCTCGCCTATGGTATATGGAAAGGCAATATGCTGTGTTTTAGGTTCGCAGAACAAAATGTACTTTTATTGCTTCAAATGTGAGTTGTTACTCCAGAAAATCATAATCAGTCAGTTCAGCTTCTCCCAGCCTGGTCAGGTAACATAACGGTTAACACAAAACAGTTCTTTCAGGCTGACTTGACAAAGGAATCTTTGCACCACTTATGGGGGCCAGCAGTTTGTTCAAGATACAGTCTTAAATGAAGCACAAACAGTTTCCCCTTTAGCCTTTTCTTCAGTCAGTTCTCAGCAGTGTATTCTACTCACTGTTATTGGCTTAGCTGGCTAAACTAGTCCTTTCCCTCAGGATCATCTACTCCAGGCATGGTCTGGACGGTTCTCAGGAGTAGGCTTCAGCTGTTTTTCCCCAAAGACTCTCTATATGACCAAAACATTCTCTTGGGTTTTTAACTCTGATTTCTCTATCACAGGGCATCAGTTTCCAGCTTCTCTCTCCCTTGCTGAATTCCTCTGCCTTTTTGCAGTCTCTCTCTAATTGGCCACACCTATGAAGGCATTCCCCCCACCCACTTTGCCTGTTATAGTCTCTATATTTCTTCAGTCTCATCCAAGGAATTAACCCCTTGTTCCCCGGTGTTGTGTTTACCCTGTCACATACCACCCCCCTTTATGCGAAGGCACAGTTGGTCAGACCCGGACCACTCCACTCCCAGGACAGGAAGTCTGCGTTTCTGTTCTGGGTCCAGGCCCAGTGGTGCACTGTGAAGGAAAATGGCTGGAGGGCCAAGTACCATCTGGTGATGCAGGGGTTGTCATTCTTCATCACTTGGAGCCAACATAGAGGGGCATGGTCTATAACCAGGAGGAACTGCCGGCCATGCAGGTAGTAGCAGAGGGTATCCACAGCCCACTTGACTGCGAGACACGATTTTTCTATTTCTACATAGTTTTTCTCCCAGGGAAAGAGTTTTCAGCTGAGGTAGAGGATAGGATATTTCTCCTCTCAAACTCCTGGGAGAGCACTGCTCCAAGCCTGACTTCGGAGGTGTCAGTTTGCAGGATAAAGGTCTTGTCAAAGTCAGAACTGCGTAACACTGGCTCTCTGCACAGTGTTGCTTTAAGTTGAGTGAAGACCTGGTCACACTACTCTGACCAGTGGACCCTGTTGGGGGCAGATTTCTGGGTGAGGTCTGTAAGGGGGCTGGCAAGAGTAGAGAAGTGCAGTATGAACCGGCGGTAATACCGTGCCAACCCTAAGAAGGCCCTCACCTGGGTTTTTGTGGTGGGTACCGGGTAATCTGCTATGGCTTGGACCTTACTGATCAAGGGTCTCACCTGCCCATTTCCTATACAGTACCCCAAGTACTTTGTCTCTGCTTTTGCCAAAGCACACTTTGCTGGATTGGCTGTCAGCCCTGCTTCTCGGAGGGACTGTAGTACAGCTGCCACCTTGGATACATGGGATTCCCAATCAGTGCTGTGGATCATCACATCATCCAGGTAAGCAGCTGCATACTGGGCATGGGGTTGCAGCAAGTGATTCATGAGCCTTTGAAAGGTTGCACGGACCCCATGTAAGCCGAAAGGTATGGTACAAAACTGGTATAGCCCAAAGGGGTAGAAAATGTTGTCTTTTTCTGAGACACAGGGGTCAAAGGGATTTGCCAGTACCCTTTTGTTAGGTCCAACGTCGTGATGTACTTGGCTTCCCCAAGTCTATCCAACAGTTCGTCTACCCAAGGCATGGGGTAGGCATCAAACTTCGAGATGGCAATGACCCTGCGAAAGTCAATACAGAAGCAGGTAGCCCCACCTTCTTTTGGTACTAACACAATGGGGCTACTCCAGTCACTGCTGGAGTCCTCAATCACTCCCAACTCTAGCATGTCCTGTAACTCTTTCTTAACCGTGTCTCATACAGCTTCTGGCAAGCAATATGGTCACTGCCACACTTTCTCCCCCGGCTCTGTTTCTATATGGTGGGCTATCATATGGGTTATCCCCGGGAGGAAGGAAAAAACATCTAAAAACTGGCTTACCAACTCTCTTAGTTGCAATTTCTGTGTGTGAGACAGCTGCTCTCCCATTGGGACTTGTATCCCCAGATTGTCATCTGGCTCTTGGGGTCCCAGATCCACTATTTCTGGTTCAGGCAAAATCAATAGGTTATCGCTCTGGTTCCAGAATTTCTGCAAATTGACGTGGTACATCGGGGTCTCTTTTCACCTCTCTGGCTGGCAAACTTCTTAGTCAATGGGGCCCACCCTCCGGGTAACTTCATAAGGCCCCTTCCATTTGGCTAGAAGCTTATTCTGGCTGCTTGGCAACAACACTAGTACCTGGTCCCCTGGTTTATATTCCCTCAACCGGGCTCCCTTATTATAGTAGTACTCTTGTCTTAGTTGAGCCGTCACCAGATTCTCTCAGGCAAATTTCCCCAACCGATCTAAACTTTCCCTCAATTGTAAGACATATTACACCACATTTTCAGTCTTGGGGTTGAGCTTCTCCCACATTTCTTTTACTACATCAAGAACACCTCGTGGGCGGTGCCCATAGAGTAGTTCAAAAGGAGCGAACCCAGTAGACGCTTGAGGGACCTCCCGCATTGCGAACAGCAGTAAGGGAAGTAACTTGTCCCAGTCCCTGACCTCAGTGGTTGTGAACTTTCTAAGCATGGTTTTAAGGGTTTGGTTGAGTCGCTCCATGAGACAATCAGTCTGGGGATGGTAGATTGAGGTCCTTATGGAGCTGATTCCCAACAAAGTACAAACCTCCTGAGTCAGGCGGGACATGAAGTTAGCTCCCTGGTCCATCAACATTTCCTTTGGTATTTCCATGTGACTAAAGACCTTTAACAGTTCCCCGGCTACAATTTTGGCTGAAATGCTTCATAACGGGGTGGCCTCGGGGTACCAGGTAGCATAGTCCACAATTACTAGAATGTATTGGTACCCCCCCCGCACTCTTTTCCAGAGGTCCCACTATGTCAACCTCGATCTGGTCAAAAGGTGCCTCCATAACAGGTAAAGGTACTAAAGGGGCCCTGGGATTGTTTTTTGGAGCTACTAACTGGCACTCAGGACAGAATGCACAATAATCTTTAACCTGTTGATATGTGCCCAGCCAAAATAATTGGGGTAACAGTTGAGCTAGTGTATTCTCTACCCCATAGTGCCCAGCCACTGGAAAAGAGTGGGCAAGGCGTAGTAATTCCCCCTGAAAGACTTGAGTGGTTAGCAACTGATGCTGGATATCTCCTGTTTGGGCCTCTTTACTAACTTGATGCAGGATACCTCCTTGTACCTCAAAATGAGGATAGTGTGCTGCCAGATTCTGATCTACCACCTCCCCTTCCCTGACAGTTAACTGGGTGTATACCCGGCTGAGTATACCATCAGCCCTTTGTTCTTTGGCAATGTCTGGGCAGTGCGTTAATTCATCTTGCTCTGATAGGGACGGTCCTCCTGAACTTGAGTCAAGTGGGTCAGCATTATGGTCGTGCCGTGTATCTGGACCCACTTCTGCCTTTTCTTCACCTCCCTGCTGGGCATCTACCCCTTCAAGACCCCTTTTCTTTGCTGCACTATGTTCCTGCTTGGATTTGCAGGTTCTGGTCTGGGCGTTAAAAATCCCTGGGTCTGGGAAAAGAAAAACATCCCCAAGCTGCAGGTTGCTGGCCCCCCTCCCTTCATGACCCTGAGATTGGGTAGTTACCAAAGATAAGTCTGCTTTCCATAGGTCGTCAAACCATTTCCAATCTCTCCCAGTAACACTGGATAGGGTAACCCCAGGGCAACCCCCACCTTTATAGTCTCTGTTTGGTCCCCCAGAGTAAGGGTAACCATCGCACCAGGGTAAGCCTTTACATCCCCATGCACACATTGGATAGGGACTGGGTTCTGGTCCTGCCAGCATTGGGGGTTAACCAGTGCACCCCCTGACTAGAGCCTGGTGGCTTCCTGAGTCCACCAGAGCCTCCGTCTCTATCCCTTCTACCTTGACAGAGATCACAAAATCTCAGGATTCAGGGCCCCCAACCCCACTGTACAGTGAATACCCATTTGTAAATGTGCAATCTATGAAGGTACAGTCCATGTGGGGGCAGTTCTTCACAAAGTGACCCCTCTGTCCACATGAAAAACATGCCCTGATGTCTCTGCTATGAGGTGAGTCTCTGGGCTTAGGCAGCGGGCCCTCAGGAAATGTCTCCCTGGGCTTCTGGGTGTCATTTTTCCCAGAGTCTGACCCTTATTTGGCCCATACACCTCCTCCCTATATGCCCAAGGTCCCTTCACAGTTCCCACCAATATTCCTTCAGTCTGGATCCTGTGTCGATTCCCCCATCTTCCCTGGTGGCCTTGTAGGCTGGATCACTGGGCGGGAGGAGAGTTCAGCATCCAACACTTGTTTTACGATCTGCATGGCCTCTGCTAGGGTGGTGATCTTCTGTTTGCAGACCCAGCTCTGAATTCCTGAGGGCAGGATGTTCAGAAATTGTTTCAAGGTGATTAACTTGGCCACCTCGGGGCCACTGCATCCTTCAGGTTTTAGCCAGCACCAACACAAGGTCCCCGCAGTTGTTGTCCTACTGCTCTAGGTCATGCATCTGCTGAAAATTTGAAGCTCCGGAACCTCCGTCAGTAACTTTCTGCATTGATGCCAAGGCAGTCTAGGATTGCTGCTTTCACCTTTGTGTACTCCCTGGCTATGGTACTGTTCATAGCTTGATAGGCTGCTTGGGCTTCCCCGGTCAGACATGGGACTAGGCAGACAGCCCACTGGGGTCTGAGCCATCCCGCAGCTTCTGCCACTCGCTCAACTGTTACCAGGAAGGCCTCAGGATCATCTCTGGACATCATTTTGGTCAATATGGCATTCATCCTAGGAATCCCTGGCCCCATGATAGTCAGACTAGCCTCCCCCAGTAGGATCTTGTTGTGGCAGTTGAACCAGGGACTGCAGGAGCTGCTGTTGTTGTTGTCCCAGCTATATAAGAAACTGCTGCTGTGCCTCCTGTTGGGCTTGCTGTGCTTCTTGGGCCCATTGTTGTGCCTCCTGCTGCTGCTGAGCCAGCTGGGTGACAACCTGTTGTGGCTGAGCCTGTTGTGCTTGTTGCTGTTCCATGACGAACTTCAGCAATTTTTCCATATCCATCTTTCTAGGATGTAACTAGTCCTGCTCACTCCAGCAGGGGTTTGAATCCCACTTCTAACACCACGTGTGCTAAGCTGGCCTATGGTACAGTATATGGAAAGGCAACATGCTGTGTTTCAGGTTCACAGAACAAAATACACTTTAATTGCTTCAAATGTGAGTTGTTACTCCAGAAAATCATAATCAGTCAGTTCAGCTTCCCCCAGCCTGGTCAGGTAACATAGCGGTTAACATAAAACAGTTCTTTCAGGCTGACTTGACAAAGGAATCTTTGCACCAGCTATGGGGGCCAGCAGTTTGTTCAAGATACATTCTTAAATGAAGCATAAACAGTTTCCCCATTAGCCTTTTCTTCAGGCAGTTCTCAGCAGTGTATTCTACTCAATCTTAATGGCACAGCTGGCTTAACTAGTCCTTTCCCTCAGAATCCTTTGCTCCAGGCATGGTCTGGATGGTTCTCAGGAGCAAGCTTCAGCTGTTTTTCCCCGAAGACTCTCTCTATGGCCTAAACAATCTCTTGGGTTTTTAGCTCTGGTTTCTCTCTCACAGGGTAGCAGTTTCCAGCTTCTCTCTCCCTTGCTGAATTCCTCTGCCTTTTTGCAATCTCTCTGTAATTGTCCATGCCTGTGGAGGAATCCCACCCCTTTGCCTGTTGCAGTCTCTACATTTCTTCAGTCTCATCCAAGTAGTTAATCCCTTGTTCCCCAGTGTTGTGTTTACCCTGTCATAGGAGGACATAGGATAGATTGGTGAAAGCTGTGTTAAAAGTATTGGTGATAGTGACCGGGTCAGTGATGGTATTGCCATTGTGGTTGAACACTGTTGGAGAGATCTTTTCTTCTTTGCCAGTTATGTCTTTTATATTCAACCAAGATTTCCTACTGTCTCCCCAGGAGACAGATAACAGTTCTCTGTGATGCTTTCTTTTTGATTGGCGGATTGCCATTGTACAGGCATTCTTAGCTGCTTTGTACACCTGTAGATCACATTGTTTCCCAGAGGCTTTGGCTAGCTGCCAAAGATGGTCCCACTGTTTCATTCTGTTTACTAGATATGGCGTGATCCAGGAGTCGACTGTCCCATGGACCTTCATTTTTCTCAGTGGTGCATGGGTATTGCAGACCAGGTTGAAAATACTGGTGAAGTGTTCTAGGGTCACATTAACATAATCTACAGAGTCAAGAAAGGTCCAGTCTTGTGATCTGAGTTGCTGCTTTAGGAGATCTAGGTGACCACGCTTTAGCATATGGTTGTAGATTATAATAGGTTTAGGGGTGGGGAACTTATTTGACCAACAACATGTGATAGGGGAGTGGTCACTGATAGAGTCTGGGTGGACAGTAACATTAGAGATGTGATTTGGGTGGTTAGATAAAATCCAGTCAATAGTGGTGCTGGTCCTGGTTTTGTAATTTGTTCTATTTGGTAGGTTGACAAGTTGGGAGAAGTGCAGTGATGATAAGGAATCCTTTATAGTCCCATTTGCTGAAGAGTCATTATGTTAAAGTCACCCATTATAATCATCTCAGAAAGCTGTTTTTGTGCCTGTAAATAATACAAGAGACTGTGTAGGCCAGGAGATGGCTCATTGGGTGCTATGTAGACTGAGATAATGGTGAAGCCTTTGTTGTGTGCACCCAGAAGTACTTTTATGGCTAATATGTGGGCAGGGCCACTGAGATCCATAGGTGGCAGGGCTAGCACTCTGATGGAGTTTTTTATGCAGACTGCACATCCGCCCTTCCCTTTGAGGTTCTATCAAGCCTGAAAATTGTATAATCTGGCAGGGCGACTGCTGAGTCTGGAATTTTGGGTGATAGCCAGGTTTCCACAAACATTAATATGTCCAGGTTGTGCATTGACACCCACACTTTAAGGGTATCCATTTTGTGTAGGAGACTACAGACAATGATTGTGGCAAGCCTAATATACCCTTGTTTGGAGGGCTCATTATTTAGGGTTGTCCTATTAGGACCTGGATTAGGGTTAATGTTGCCCGATAACATAAGTAACATGAGAACTACTCTCCAAAGGTGCATTCACATCAGTCTGTAGGTCCGCCTAGTACACCTTGTATTGCAGCATTGTTGGATTGTGTTTTTATTTGACATACTAAATGGGAATATATCTAGTGAGATAAAGCAATCTCCATGCTTGCTGTGGGTTTGCCAGCAGAGTGGCATTGGTTGTGTGGAATGGAGACCAAGGTCCATTGTTGTTGACAAAGAAATTTCCTGTTGAGCAGCCAACAGTGTACTGTGGGCTATAGTTGAGGTCACAGGCTACAAGGTGCATCCTTCTGCAGGGCTCAGAGTGGCTAGTCAAAAGGTACAGTAGAATAACATAGGCAAGTACCATTTGTTTGAAAGGGTGCAGGATTGACACGATACACTGTGCCATAGTTGTGGAAGGGGCAGCTAGATCTGGAGCAGTCATAGAAGGGAATGAGAGAGAAGGTGGGAGGGAGAAAGCAGATTGCCAATAAGGGAGTGATGGGCAGAGCCTAGCTGTATTTAATAGTGGCTGTGGTTGAGGCGGGTGAGCGGGGGAAAAAAAAACAGGTTCCCAAAAGTTTGCAGCCGTAGGCAACAAGTCCAGAGAAACAGAGTTGTCCAAGCAGCCAATCACTGCTGAGCTCAGACAGGGTGCTGTCCAATGGTCATGCAGGTGAAGGGAGATCAAACCAATCAGGGGCTAGCCAAGAGAAGCAGAGAGTGGGTGGCGGTTTAATGTACCTGGCTGCTTCCGGTGCAGTGCACCTGGTCCGGCTTGTGAGGAGGTGCCCGCCTGGTGGAGGGAGCAGGTCCCGGCCATATGGGAAGCCAAAGTCACGGGCCAAACTCCTGGGGAAAAACAGATGCTGTATTAGGCAGATACAACCCAGGTTGGGGGGGGTGGTTAGGAACAAAAGACTGGGAGGGGGAGAGAGGTTTTAGACAGAAAATCGAGGTGCAGACAGTGGGTGGGGATTCACGGTATAGATGCCAACAGAGATAGCAGTATACAAAAGTGGGTGGGGGTAGTAATTTCCAGTGAGTGGAGAAATTTGCAGGACAAAGGAGGAAGGGGTGTCGGTGCAGAGAGCACAAGGACTTCTGATTGGTGCTATGGGCTATAGTGATGGGATTGCTTGAGTCACTGAGTGAAGAAAGTAGCAGTTAGGTGGAGGTGGAGTACAAAGCTGATATGTGGATTTAGGTGAGGCAGGGAGAAAGGAATGCAAAGTAGCTATTGGAGAAGCCCATAGCTATAGGAGCAGACAACCAGAGAGGCAAACAATAACAGGCAATAGCACTTTGTAAATTAACCAGACTTTAATATTGGCCTAAGCGCTCGGCTGCTAAACTTTCAACAAATGCGTTTTAAATACACATACACTCTAAGTACACTTATACACTTTAAGCAATTAGAAAAAAAGGCAGCTGCTACACTTTGAAAAACACCAGGTTCCCAAAAGTCAGCAGCCATAGGCAACAAGTCCAGATAAACAGAGTTGTCCAAGCAGCCAATTGCTGCTGAACTCAGAAAGAATTCTGTCCAATGGTCGTGCAGGTGAAGGGATATTCCACCAATCAGGGGCTAGCCAAGAGAAGCCGACAGTAGCCAGCAGTTTAATGTACCTGGCTGATCCGGGCGGCAGTGCTTGGTGGATGAAGCAGGTCCTGACTTTATGGGGAGCCCAAGTCACGTGCTGAACTCCTGGCTGATCTGGGCAGCAGTGCGCCTGGTCCAGCTTGTGAGGAGGTGTCCGCCTGGTGGAGGGAGCAGGTTCTGGCCATATGGGGAGCCCAAGTCACGGGCTGAACTCCTGGCTGATCCAGGCAGCAGTGCGCCTGGCTCAGCTTGTGAGGAGGCATCGGCCTGGCGGAGGGAACAGGTCCTGGTTGTATGGAGAGCCCAAATCAAGGCTGGACTCCTGACTGATCTGTGTGGCAGTGCGCCTGATCTGGCTTGTGAGGAGGCATCCACCTGGTGGAGGGAGCAGATCCCGGCCATATGGGGAGCCCAAGTCATGGGCCGAACTCATGGAGGACAGGCTCTGTAAAGCCCTGCCTGCCACTCTGCAGCCCGTACTACTGCTCTGGTCCAGGATAGAAATGGATATGTGTTTCTGGGGAGGCGGGTGGAGGAAGGCCCTTCCTCCCTGGCACCACCATGGGGAGAATCTGTTGTGGTGAAGAGCCCCGACCTAGGAAGAGGTAAAGGACAGCTGTAGTGAGCAGGGACAGGACTGAGAAAATCCACCCATCCTGCCAAGGAGGCTACCAAACTATATGGACCAAAAAAATACATCTGTATTGTCCATAAGATGAGGTTAGGAAGGCTAAGTTGAAGATCTGGGGCCAAAATATCGATAAAGGATGAATTTATGTATGAAAGTTCAAAACACACGAAAAAGTCATTAACCAGACTTACCTTGTTTTCAGTCAGTTTGTTATCAGGCACGGCAGAAGGAGCATTGTTGGCATCTCTGAGAGGATTACTTCATTGGACCTTAGTAAGGTAAATGAGTGACTGGGGTGATATGGGGTGGTGGGTGCTGAAAGCGGGATCAGGCTGGAAGGATGGGGGTCAGAAGGGCTATAAGACATCACTAGATTTTTTTTTGTTAGGTTACACAACAAAAGGGAAAGGATGATGGATAGTTTTCTATCTCAGGTACGCAACACTGGGGATCAGGCTACACAGTGTTTGTTAGTAGCACTGTGGGTTTGGGTTGCCCCAGTGTCACAGACTATGGCAGGGTGTCTAGTTTATCTGCAGTGGGGGTTGGGCACCCTGGTGTCAAAGTGTGGCAGGGGTGTTGCTTGGAGGTGCTGGGGGGTTGGGCACTGTGGCAGAGTAGGGTTACACCCTCATCTGTGACTGATGGACCACTTTTATATATCCTTATTTCCTAGCTACCAAAACATCTGTTGCACAGCAGTTAAGGCTTTTCTCTTTGCTTTTCTTCTCCCTCCCCCCCAGTTGGCCACCTAGCGTAGCTCTTTACTATCCCAACTAAACTTCCTACTACTTCTCTTTTTTCACTCTTTTTCTATTTTCATCCATCCAGTCCTGGAATGATGCCAAATACCCAGAGGGGTGTTGTGTAAAGTGTGTAAGTGCATTTTGAATAAAATAAACACGAAGGCTATTTTAGAAAGCAGGAATAAATACAGTTATAAAGCCTTTTTTTAAAGAAAAATGATTCAGAAGCCATATAAAACTAATCATTTCATGATTAGTACAGTTGTAAGAAATTCTTAAGATATTTTCATAAATTCAAATTATAAACCTGTTACTGTATGAAGCTAAACAAAAAAACTGTGGTATGATTTATAAAAATGCTTAATCATAATGGATCAGAGATACAGAGCATCAATATCTGTGGAGATATACCCTGTACCTTTAATTGAACCAGGAAGTCCCCTGGAACAAACAAACTCCCTTGGTTTTAAAACAGCATGTTCAAACATGTAACAGCATGTTCAGACATGAAAATAGGGAAGGCTTAGTCAGGTGACCCCACCAAAAAGATATAAAACATCTTCACTGAGTTCACTTCAGTTTAGTCCATCTGAGTTCAGTCCTGAGAGAGGAGAAGAGGTTATACTGATTGCACAGACAAGCTGTTGAATGCAGATGAGAAATGTCTTAGGAGCGCTAAGATCCAGGACTGCAATATACGAGAAACAACAGTACTGATGTTAAGTAGTGATTTTCTTAGCAATTTTTTTGTTTTCATTTATTATTTTTCAAACTTTTGAAAAATAAATATCACACCACGGTGTGCTTTAAACCTGTAAAGTTGCCTCATCTGAAGTTTATTCCCATATGCTGTGACAGGCCCCAAGTGTTGCAAACTGTGGTGGGAATTGTCGTTTGCTGGCTGAGCACTTAGTTGCCGTTTTCCCTGATGCTGCTGCAATTTGCTTCTGGTGTTGAGCAGCAGCTTAGTGTGAAGGTCTTTGAACTGCTGTGCTCTGCTCCATGGAGCATGCAAAGGAACAACAGTGCTCTCTCCCTGCTCTGCCAATTTTGGTGAGTGGGAGAGCGGTCCAGAACCAAGAAAATGGTGTGGGGGGGGGGCTTTCATAAAAGAAGCAGTTGTGAATCCAAAATGTTTGTTTCATATGTTCTTTTATTCCATAAATTCAATATAGGCCTAGTTCCTCAATGTTTCACCTTCTCCCAACAGGCTTCATCAGGAGAAATATTTTGTGATCTGTATGCACAAACTTGATGGCTCCAGCTAAACAGTATGATTCAATACCAAACATGCCTGTTAACTAAGAAAGCACTTCTCAGGCTCACATCCCCTGGTGTTGAAAAGCTACTAAACCCCTTTTGCCGCTCACAACACACCTGAAGCTCAGTAAATCAACTGTTTCTCATTCTAAGATGCAGGACAACCCAAGGGCAGTGATCCTTCACTTATAGAGCACCTCTTTGGTATAACACCTTGCACAGTGATCCATACCAAAATTGGGTCTGTTCAAACACATGCACCATCAGCATCTGACAGCTAACAACAACTGTGACAGTTTCACCTAACAGGCACTGCCTTTCTCTGATGTTCCACCCCAGTGCCCCTACTCTCCCCAACATGAGAGCCTTGATCCCACCCCTCTTCTTTCCCCATCTCTCTCCTATTCTCACATCCCTCTCTCCTCTGTACTCCCGCCTCCCACCTCCACTTGCTGTACTCTGTTTTTCCCACCCTGCCTGTACCTTGCACATCATATTATCTATCCCTACAGCATCAACAAGGCATCTAGGCTGCCTCCTTTCTTTGGGGTGACCTGTTTTTTATCCCTTTACTGTTACATTTGTGTACTTTCAAGTTTGTAGATTTCTAGTGACAATGTCCTGTCATTTTTCTAGACTGCTTATACTTGGAATTCCAATATAATGTTACCTTTGCATGTTTGTTACCCTTCCCCACTGATGTGGAACCTTTGTAAAAAAGCTGTTTTTTGCTCAGAGGTATTGTAATCTGAGACTTCTTAAATAAATTAATAAAATTGCCCCTTTGCCTAATATAAACATACAGGGTCAGATATTTAAAGGGGTTGCACCTGGCTTTAACCGAGTTGCGCAAGCGCCAACCCGCAATGCCTTCCAGTAGCGATATTCAAAAGGTGACCTGTGCAGCGCAAGTCCAGATGCACCACACTGCTCTGGTAATGTATGCAGTGAATCTGAAGGGGGCATGCCCATGCATATGCAGTACATCCTGATATTTAGCCCGGGATGTGCAGCGTATCTGCTAGCACAACCCCCAGATATATTGCATACCAGGGCACAAAGTTGAGAGAGAAAATCATGGCTCAAATTCCAGCCAAAACAAATGTAGAACAGGTCCTCCCTCAGTTCCCTTTTAAATATCTATTAATATCAACAGGTAGTTTGATTAAAATAAGGGAGAGTCTACCAACTGGTGAATCCAAACTTGTGTAAATTAATAAAGAACGGAGACTCTCAACCCAAAAGACTGTTCCAAATTCTTTTTACTAGATGAAATTCATTCCATGTATTCCATTTTAGAGTTCTTTGTTATAATACATCAATGTAGAAGTGCACTTGTACTCATATTTCGTTTATTATTAGATAAACGTTTTTGGAACTAACGTGTTCCTTCCTCAGACCAAAAAACAAGTGCTGTATATAAAGCAGAAAAAATAACTATTAATAATATATAAAGAATTTTTTTTTAAATAAATCAGTAAATTAGTGTTCTAATAAAATTACAATAGTAATACAGGGGGAACACACCTGTTAAATCTCCTGTATTCATTTCAAAACCACAATTATTTATTCTTGTAGTTCCAGACAGGCTGGGGTTAAATAAATATGGGAAATATGACATATCTTTAGTTTCTCATTCCCTATCAGCTGATGAAAAAAGTACATAATAATTCAGACTACCCAAGGTAAATTAGTTTAAAATATCTGGGTCATGGAAAGTGTGGTTTCTACTTCAGTCTGAATTAAATCAGTTTCTCAGTTTGCGATGATCTGTGAATATTTAAAAAAATATATATTTTTGTCTCAAATGTGATTATCGCTGTGTAATGAACAAACTGACAAAGAGATTTGCCTTAAACTAAACAAAGGCCAGAAAGTGGCATTTCCATATAAAATAAAAATCTTAGTTCCTTGCCCCAATTTAATGATGGGTTTCTTGAGGAGAAAAAGCAAAATCAACTTGTAGCACTGAATTGACTCATAGTCATGGACTGACAGCAAGATTCTTTAGGCAAAATTAACATGCTCGTTTACTTTTTGAAGCTGCCGCCATTGTCTAGAATGCCAAAGCTCCTTGTTCAGAGGATGTTAACAAAGAACTTTAAAATGGAATACATGGAAAGAATTTCATCTAGTAAAAAGAATTTGGAACAGTCTTTTGGGTTAAGAGTCTCTGTTCTCAAATCCCAGCCACCCACAGGTGGGCTGCTGTATTGCAGGGTGCAACACAGCAACCGCCAGCTGTGGGTTGCCACCTGCCCACCTAAAACATCATCCAGAAGCACCCAAATGATCCCTGGTAGTTCAGTGGTACCCCCATCCCGCCCGTAACCCCGATCGTGGGTTATAGTACAGCAACACAATCCCCAGTAGTCTAGCAGTAACCCCCCACTCTCCTGCAGCCGAGATCGTGGGGTATCACAACTTTGCAAACACCCCGATGCCCAAGTGGAACCCCCCCTCCTTGTAGTCATGCTCACAATGACATACAAAGGCTACCCATTCCCTGGAAGTCTAGTGGTACCCCCTCTCTCCCCATAGCCAGGATCACCGACAATGACATGACACCAGCCCTGGTGATCTAGTGGATCTTCTACCCCTGCCACTGCTCTGAGCACCGTTACAGTCCATATCCTCCCATACCTGTGATCTAGTGGACCCTCCACCCCACCCAATGCACCATGGTACATCACCTTTGAATATCTCCCTGTTTTGGCCCTGGCATATCTCATATGCGCTGTGCCCCCTCTTGTGCACTTGCCTGGCGCAGTCCAAAAATCTCCCCCACAGTATTTAATATTTTGTGTTTTGTATAGCACCCAGAGCCTCTGGAACAGGGTGCCAGAAAAATAAAATGTGCCTTCCCTTGCCTTAATAAGCAACTGCTCAAAATGCTTTCTTGACATTTTGTATTATTTTGCATAAATGCAAGTTTCTTACTGCTAATACTGCTTTAAAAGACTTGTAACTTGCTATTATTGCTTATATAATAAAATCTTAGAAGACCCTAGAAGTGATATTAAAATCCATTTTTAATTACAGAAGAATTGCCTGCTCAGATCATCATACAACCACCACCAATGCTAGAGGGATCTAGTTACTCAAATAAATTTTTGTTTTTTACCTCAATGCCCAGATTCTTTTCTCAGATTTTTTCAAAAGTTTGTTTTAAGTTGTCCTTAAGACCTGTTTTAATACAGCAAAGGCTTGTAGTTTGTTTTGGTGTGTATACCATCATGAATAAACATAGAAGCAACGTTGAAATCATTTTTCAATTGCAGTAGAATTGTGTGATCGCGCCACCATGCAGACATCATCAATACTGGAGTAATTTAGTGACTCAATGATTTTTTACCTTAATGCCCAGAGTCTTTTCTGAAGTTTTTCAAAGTTTTTCGTAGGCTTTTTGCTGTCTTAGAAATATGTTCTGATACAATTTTGTAACTAGTGAAAAGTGAACTACAATTCCCAGTTTGTGGATATAACATAGTAGGCTTTAACTATACTGAATGAGCTTCAGTAACAATATTCTTTAGGAAGGCTAACATGCATCAACTGCACTCATCTTTCTTATAAATTGTTAAGTTCTTTATGGTAAGCATATCAGTGTAAACCATATTATCTTAAAAAAATGCCAACTAAGTGAAATATCTTTTCCCATTTAACAGTGATATCAAGCTATTTTATTTATTTAATCAATCAGCCACAAATCTTTGCGCTACAAGCTCATTTGCAAAGGTTCCTCATCAAATCATAGTGTAAAATACAATAGGTAGGATACATTCAGCAGAACCAACATCTCCTTGTCATCAGATAGTCACACAATTACAGTACTACAAAGGATATAAACAAGACTGATGTAACATCAGTTAATGTAGTTATAGATCACTCATGTAAGCAGTGCTGGTTGTGACTGAGATGGACACCCTGTTAGGTTGGCAAGCAGTCACACCTTAAGCCTTCTAATAGCACTTTCTTTAGCCGGAGTTGAACTGGGCTAGGGCTGGCAAGTGGCAAGCTCACCAGTGGTTCAGGCAGTTCATTCAGCCAAAGTGAGGCTCTATATGCAACTAAGCGCTGGGCCAAACTGGTTTTCTGAAACAGTACCATTAGAACCTTTCTGTCCATGCTCCTGGTTAGGCAGTGGTTATTGGAGTGATGCAGTAGGTGCTGGAGGGATTCAGTAGGTGTTGGAGTGCAGGGTGGTAAGAGACCTTTGAGTGCTTTTATGCCAAGCAGGCACATCTAAAATATACCAGTAGGCTTTGTTTAGCACCAATTTTAGCCTATAAAGTACTGTGTTGGTAGCTCCTCAATACACTGGTAAGCCATGGCCCAGCATGGGGAGGATGGAACTGGATACTATGCTGTGCTTAGTAGCAGGTGTATTTATATGAAGAGTTTAAACACTTTATAACCACTTTAATCTTACTGCTAGTTTTAATTCAATGTGTCTCTCATTCTCTTTTTTTTTAGACTTCACTGCCCCATTATCTGTTGGCCACAGCTTTTCATGCTTTAAAAATGGCGCTCAGATCTTTTTTTTTTAGTACATATTTAGTTTTTCTACATAGCTTTTCTGGTAACTAAGTGATGACCCTCCATAGTTCTGTACTATATAGTTAAATATCTTTGCAGAGGGTTATTAATGTTTATGTTTACCAAACAGCATGTGGACCATGAACTAGAATCAACTTAAGTGACTAGCAGTTAAATGAGAGACACCAGTCTTACCTCTATGAAGTTTCAAAGTTACCTTGGCAGAGAGAATGGTTTGCATGTGTGTCTATGCTTAAATCCACTGTCACAGCCCCATGCTGATGATGCAAAGCGTGTGACATCAGTAGAAAGTATGTTGATGCTGAAGCCAGCACCTAGGTTGCTAAGCATCCAAACACTCACAAATGCAAAACAAATCACGATGCTTGGGGCTGCAGTGGTGGATAATGTAAAAATCCAGTTCAGGTGACAGTGTTAGGTAGATGGGAACTCACAACACTTGTAGCTGCAAATGTGGAAAAGTTTGAAATAAATTCATATTATGGTTGTCAGATGCATTAATGCACACAATGCCATTGCCAATACTGTATATATAAGAGAGACTCAAAACCATGTCCACAACAAAAATATTCACTTTTTGTTTTAGTGGAACCTGTATAGATGAATAAATAGATAGACAGATAGATAGAGTTAGATAGATAGATAGATAGATAGATAGATAGATAGATAGATAGATAGATGGATGTAATGCCACAAATTATAGGACTCCCCTGTTAGTCCCCAGTACCCCCCATCAGCCAGCCAGTCCCAGTGCCAGTTGGTTCCCCTGTCCCCCAGTCATTTGCCCAGAGCCTTACAAAAGGGTAAGTTGCAGCTGCAGTTTAAAACCTTTTTTTTCTCTCCTGCAGCTGCAGTTTAAAGCCATTTTTTTTCTCTCCTGCAGCCTGCCCAGCCCCAGCATGAGGGAATGCCATCCTCACGCTGGGCCGCTGCTTGCCTCCCTGGTCACTAAGGACTCGGCATCTTGAATGCCAGGGAGGGCTTCTATGGCCAGTAATGGCCATTTTTTTAAATACTTCGATGGGAGCCAGCAGTCATGGTGATTGGGTGAATGTTATCAGGTGCCCCAACAGAAGAAAGAAAATGTTTGAGGCCCAAAGCAGGGAAAGATAGGATGCAGAGAGCTAAAGGTAATGATGTAAAAGTACCTGCAGTCCTCCTCTCTTTCCTGCAATAGCTCCCAAAGTTCTGCTTTTTCCTCCAGTGTCAGCAGCAGTGCGGCAGCTCACTGAAGTTCCGGCAGGTCCCCTTGGTCGACCGCATTATGGGCTTGCATTGCCCAGTTTATTTAATTTTTTTTTTTAAAAAGTAAACTTCAGTTCCTCATTGGGGGTGCCCACAAGCAGGGCCACATCCATGAAGGGAAGTGTTGGGCCAAGCAGTAAAGCCCCTTAGCCATCCCCTCTACAGCCTGCCCACTTTTCTCAAGCGCCAGCAGCAGTGGCATCTCCTCCAGCTTCTCCTGCAGCAGTTCTTCTCCCTGGGTCAGGGTGGTGATTGGGCAGCAATGCCAAAGGGCAGATTCTGATTGCCAGAACTTTAAAATAAAAAAAAAGTTTATTTCATGCCACCTGGTTCTTGGAGGGACAGCCTTGAGGGGCAGCATAGAGGGGCAAGGCAACGCTCCTTGTAGAAGGGATGGCCCAAGGGTGGGTATATTTAAATATATTAAATATTTAAAAGAGCTCCAACAACAGGAGCCATAGCAAAGGGGCGGGTCATATTTAAATTAAGCTCCTGCGAGGTGTAGCTAGGGCTGGACAGCCCTAAATGCAGTAAATGGTGACAGCAAATGAAGCTGCAGCTAGGGGCCAGACAAAGCCCTAATATTACAGGACAGAGAGTTTGGTGGGCTATTAAAAAGGGCTAGTTAGCCCAGAATCTGCTACCTATATTTATTTATCAAACAGTAAGGGCCAGTCAAGGCAGAGAGGGCCCCAGTTGGTTTAGTAGCCACGGTAGCAAGGTGGGCCAGTGAGATAGAGGCCAAGTAGCATATGAGTTTTCTTGGTGTTCCTTATATTCTATGCAGTTTTTTTACAGTTCTGGGTGAGTCAGTGAGGGGAAAACAGCCTCAGATAAGGTATAGTGCCTCAGATTGGAACTCATTGGCCAGAAGCCAAATGGCCATCAATAGATAAACTAAGCAAATATTTAATGAATGTTCTCTTGTGGTTTAGAAATGCACTCTGTTATTGGTGATAGCCAGCAGGGAGTAAAGGAGAGTGCGTCAGGCACTTAGCCATCGCCTCCAGTTCAGTAGCCACATCCATGCCCAAGGGCTAGTAACCCCTGTGACTTCTCTGTCACCTCTAGTCCGGGGAGGGACAGGTAGGGAGGGACTCTTAGTACTTAAACTAATCAGATTACTTTTGTCTTAGGGTAATTTTCCTATTAGGTGCCTTCAGATCTTATTACCAGTGGTAAGGGTACAGAATGTATACCCTAGGGTCCATGCATAGCTAGCCCTTAGCTTTTGATAAGTTTTTCCCCAGTGTATTCCCTTTCTAACGTCCCTGCTTGGATTCTTGCTGCATGGTACTGGCATTATTAAGAAAGGCGAAGCATTGTAGAGACACTGAGTACTGTGTTTTACAGAGACTGTGCCTGAACCCTATAATATAGCTGCCTTTTCCTGCTTAAGCTGTTGTGCTGCAAGAACTACTGGATTAACCCTGCATATATTTTGCTTATATTGAAATGTTCTGCTTGCTTTCTTCCACTGGATTATGCTTAGAGACTTTGGGATCAATCCTGCACACGTGTCTCCGTCCAAGATCTGCCTTGCATGTTACAGAACTACCCGCTTGCCTAAGAATTGAACTCTTTAGCCTGATGCTGATCATCTTCACCTGATTCTCATCCTCCTCATGAACTGTTGATCACAGTGGCCAATTACAGACTGATATCACCTTCCTTCTCCTCCAAGTTGGGGCCAGTTGCCAGTATAGGTCTAGCATAGTTAGCTCCCGGCCAATCGACTCACATCCAGAACATCAGGCCATTCCCCTTCCTAACAGTGTTTAGGTAGTACAGGGAACCACCCTGGTTCACAGGAAGGGATCCGTTGTAAGAATAAAGGGTTGGGCTTCGGACACAAGAATTCAGAGACCTCCAGTCAAGTGTTTGCATCCTGTCTTGTTCCCTAGAGTCCAGCTTCAGCTCAGTGTCTGCATCCTGTCTTGTTCTCTGGAGTCCAGCTTTGGCCCAGTGTCTGCATCCTGTCTTGTTCCCTGGAGTCCAGCTTCAACCCAGTGTCTGCATCCTGTCTTGTTCCCTGGAGTCCAGCTTCAGCCCAGTGTCTGCATCCTGTCTTGATCCTTGGAGTCCAGTTCCAGCCCATTTGTTTGCATCCTGAATGTCCCTGATGTCCAGATTCGGCTTAGGAGGTTTTCTTCAGCAGTTTATGTCTTTCTCGTTTTCTTGGGGTCTTCCACTGACCAGGAGCTCCCACACCTGTATTGCATTGTTTGCTTTAGCATCATCACAGTTCAATTTCCCTGGGCCCTATTTAGCCAGGAGGCTTGCATAGCTTGGGTTCTTGCTTGTTTCAGTCCTTTCACCCTTCGCTTTTCCAATCCAACCAAAAGCTGGTCAACAGAACACATCGGTGGCCACCGCTCTGGACTTATGAAGGACCCTGTGTTCATTTGGTTACTGCTCAACAGGTTGTATTTATGTATTGAAATACAGTACAAGGTATTTAAGAATGCATAGGATAGACATAAAGGAATTCTGGAGGTCAGGGGTAAGGGGCAGCAGACTTCTAGGAAAACATAAACTGAACTTACAAGCTCAAATGGGCAGACTGGGTGGGCCATAGGCCCTTATCTGCAGACACTGTCTATGTATCTATGAATCTATGTATCTATGTTTGTTATAGAGCTCATAATAAGTTTACCATAGAGTTCAAAATAGAGCAATAAGGGTATTAAGGAGTTCAGAAAATAAGACATTCATAGAATAAGACATTCATTCAGAAAATAAGACATTCATAGAATAAGACATTTGTAAGATAAGAAATTCATAGAGTATAAGAATCACTATAGAGTTACAGGATCCTAAGTTACAGAGTTACAGTAGAATTGTAGAACACTAAGCTACAGTAAAGTTATAGCATACCATGTTACAGTATAGATTGGTTGCATACTGCTTGATCTCCTTGGTACCCTTGCACCCAGTAATTCTGCTTTTATTCCCTGAGTTTGTCTCCTGCCACTCCTTACTCAAGCACAGCTACACCATCAGGGAAATTAAACACTTGTGCTCTTTGCAAATTTCTGGTGTCATGGACAAGATTAAAAGGAGTCCAAAGCAGGCAGTGGCACATTCAGAATGGAAGCTAGAGAGTCAAGTAGTAGTTTAGTAGTTCTGCAACTAGCAGGGGATCTCGGAAGAGTCCCCGATCACACTTGTGCACACCAATCACCATGCCGTATTACTTTGGTGCACCTTGGCTACCATGATTCACTGGCAATACAACAGACCCCGCATCCACCAACCTTGGAGAATTCCAAAATAAGATCCAGGCCATGTTTCACCTCTATGATGTCCCTGAACAGCAGAAAGTGGAAATCCTAATTGGACATTTGGGAGGAGCAGCACACAGAGAGGTCACTGCCTGGCCAGAAGGAGAGAAGACGACAGTGGCCCAAATCTTTGCCCGATTGTGATGAATGTTCAACACCTGAGCTGTCTATGATTTAAAAATGAAACTTTTCTCTTGCGTCCAAGAACCCACTGAAACCCTCAGAGAATATGCACTCAGTCTACAGGAGGCATTAAAAGCTATCCAGTGGATAGACCCAGAAGAAGTACGGGACTCAGATCAGGCTTTGAAAGATCGCTTTATTGAGGGTGTCAGAAGTGATGTGCACCGCAGAGAACTGCGACTATTATCTAGAAAAGACCCAGATGCAATCTTTATGAACTTTAAAGAAGAGGCAATTGAGCTGTTGTCTGAATGAACCCACCA
The DNA here is from genome assembly GCA_016271365.2 of Neoceratodus forsteri. Lineage (NCBI taxonomy): Eukaryota > Metazoa > Chordata > Ceratodontiformes > Ceratodontidae > Neoceratodus > Neoceratodus forsteri. Next base: position 844,044,023 of record CM028135.1, on the reverse strand, counting down.
TGGCATGGTGAATTCCTAGTATTGCAACAAGGAGAATGAGAAGGACCCCTGGTGCTGACCTAGAGAGAGAGAGAGAGAGAGAAGCCGGAGGCTGAACCAACCTGAAGAGACCTGAAAAATCTCAAATCAGACTTGACGGCTTACATTATGAGCGAGATGAGATGGGAAATCCAAAACTTGAAAGATGATCTCCATCGTGAATTCCATGGACAAGCTCATTCTGGTAATTTGGACTGGCGTCAACCTAGAACTCATGGTCAGAGAGCTAATATGGGGCGGAGACCTATGGACCAATTTGATTCACAAGGGCAGCTGATCTTCCAAAGGTGTGGCATCAGTGGCCATATGGAATGGGGATGCTTCCAGTCAGCCAACAGTAGAGAGATGATTTTAAACAGGGAGTCCCCAGAACAGAGGACCGAGACCCAGAACATCAGACAGCAGGTCCACGAAAATATCTGGAACGGTTGAGACTCGTGGGTAAATGCTTGACCATTTCAATACAGATAAATGGAGTAACCCTGCCTGCCCTTCTTGATACTGGATCCCAGGTGACCACCATCCACAGTGGGAAATTCTTTGAGAACTGGTCTAGGGATCAGCTACTGCAACCCCCCAAGCTGGATCAATCTATTCACCAGCAATGGGATGAGAATTCTAATAATTGGATATGCAGTGGCCTCTGTGAGGATTGGGAACAGTGAGCACAACCAGCAGGGTACACTTGTAAGCAACACCCATGACCCTTCTGTATCACCCATCATCGTGGGGATGAACGTATTGCAAATTTGCTAGAATGCACTGATGAATGTGATGAAGGAGCAAACTTAATCTATACAGGTCTAAGAAAGGAATGTCTGGCAGACGACACTCCAATACCTCCAAAAGTATCAAAAGATCACAAAAGTGAGCAAGGGGATGTAGGAAAGGTATGAGTGATGGATTGCTGTCCCATTCAACTTGAACCTGGTACAGAGGCTCTGGTGATGTGTAAGGCAAAAGTGGGCCTTGGAGGAAAAGACTATGTGGCTATGGTAGAACCCTTTTGGACTCGAGAGGGACATCCAGTGATGGCAGCCAGGAGTTTTGTAACTGTCAAAGAGGGAAGAAGTCTGCTTATTAAACTATGGTTCCCAACCTGTGAAGCTGTACAAACAAGCAGTGGGACGACTTGTCAAAATAGACTGGGATGAAATTTTCACTCTGACTAAGGAAGAAACAAACCACCCCTCCTACCTGCAAGCCAACATCAGTGAAAATACTACCAATGATGAAGAGGAAGCATGGGTATGAGTGATAGATATGGGACAGCAAAACAACACTGCAGACCAGAGGGTCCAACTCATGGCACTAATATGACACAATCGGCAGGCGTTCTCTCATCACTACTTGGATTTTGGTTGTGTCACTCACGTCAAACACTACATCAGTACGGAGAACCACCCTCTGATCAGAGAAAGATTCCATCCCATTTCATCAGCATTGTACCAACCAAACAAGCAACTAATTAAAGAGATGCTGGATGCCGATGTCATCAAGGAAAGTCATAGTCCCTGGGCTGCACCGATAGTGCTTGTAAAAAAAAAAAAGACTGCAAGATCAGATTCTGCATGGACTACCGTAAGCTAAATCAGATCACCCACAAGGATGTTTATCCTCTGACCAGAATTGAAGATACCTTGACTGCTCTAAAGTCCTCTACCTTCTTTTCTACCATTGACTTGGTGAGTGGCTGCTGGCAGGTCCTCATGGCTCAGGAAGATCAACAGAAAACAGCGTTCATTACCCTGATGGGCTTGTATGAGTTCATGAAAATGCCATTTGGCCTCTGCAATGCACCTGGGACCTTTCAGAGACTAATTGAGCACTGTCTGTGAAGTCAAAATATTGATACGGTGCTACTCTACCTTGATGACATAATTGTGTACTCCAAGACATTCGACACACACCTCAAGCATCTGACACAGTATGGACTCAAAATCAAGCCATCAAAGTGCCACTTCTTAAAAGAAACAAGTAAACTACATGGGACATGTAGTGTCATCAGAAGGAATATCACCAGACCCCAGTAAAGTGGAAGCAGTGAGGAATTAGCTTAGACCCATAACCATACAAGATAAGTGATGTTTTCTGGGGTTCATAGGGTACTACCGCAGATTCATGAAAGACTTTTGAAGATTGCCTCACCTCTGCATTAGCTACTGTGGTATCCTAAAGGCAGGAAGCTACCCAAGACAAGTATTGTGAAGTGGTCCCCTCAGTGTCAAGAAGCTTTCAACCTGTTAAAGAAGGTATTGATGACATCACCCATCTTGGCCTATTTCGACTATACTCATCCATTTCATCTCTTCACAGATGCCAGTAATCATGGTCTTGGGGCAGTCCTGGCTCAGGAACAAAATGGAGTCGAGAGTGTAATTGTCTATGCCAGTCAAGGCCTGAAAGGATTGGAGATGAATGGTGAGAACTACAGCTCATTCAAATTGGAGTTCCTGGCCTTAGTATGGGCGGTAACAGAAATGTTCAGGCACTATCTGGCACCTGCACAGTTCACGGTTTATACAGAAAATAATCCCCTTGCTCATCTTGGGTCAGCCAAGCTAGCAACATTAGAACAGTGATAGGTCTCCCGTCTCGCCAGTTTCAACTTCTCGATAATGTACCAATCAAGAAGGTCAAATGGGAATGCTGACACCCTATCCCAAGTGCCTAACACAGGTGAGCTGGAAAGAAGTGAGACAGAACAGGAAGATCTCAAAATGCCACCTTTCGTGCGAGTACCTTCTGAAATAGTCAGAGTTTGCTGTCAACACCAAGTAACTCCCAAACAAAATCCAGACCTCCCAGGGTGTCCTATGTCTGATGGGTGAGAAGACATGTGGAGGCAACTCCAGGACTAAAGTCCAATTATGATTAAACTAAAAGAGATTCTCTGGGCAAAAAGAAAGATAAGTAAACAGGATAGAATGAGCACATCCCCAGAGTTTATTAAATTGCTACGACATTGAAAATACTTCAAAATTGAGGATGGCCATCTAGTCTGAGTGACCCGAGATCCTGTCAGCCATGAAAAATGTAGACAAATTCTAATTCCTCTTCAGGAAGCTGATCCAGTGTTGGAAGCCTACCACAATGCATCTGGACATTTTGGAACTAAAAAGTCAGAGAGCACCATTCAACAGCGGTTCTTCTGGGTGGGCATGAGAGAGGACATTGAGCATTGGTGCACAGATTGTATGGCATGTAGCGTAAAGAAAGGTGATGGAAATGTTCAGCGAGTACCTCTGCAACCCATCTCCACCAAATCTCCAATAGAAATTGTAGCAACGGATCACTTAAAGGTTGAAAACAGTCACAGTGGACTTGACCAGATTCTAATGATAGTGGACCATTATTCAAAATTTGTGGTAGCCGTGCCAGTGAAAGAGTTATCAACAAGATGCACCACTGAAGCCTTCTGGAAATATTTTGTCAAGCCATATGGATACCCCACTAAAGTTCTAACTGATCAAAGAGGGATATTTGAATCCCAGTTGTTCAAATAAATGTACTCTCTGTATGGATGTCACAAAATGTAAACAGCCCCATACCACCCTCAGACAAATGGATTATGTGAACGCACAAATCATACTTTAATTGAAATGTTTTGAGCACTACCTACACACTAAAAACCTTTGTAGCCTGATTTATTACCAGAACTATACTACGTATATAATAACACAGTGCATTGCTCCACAGGTTTTACACCTTATTTTCTGCTGTTTGGTTGACACAGATGATTACCAATGGACCTGGTGATGGATGTGGAAGTTAAAACTCACAGAAACATTTCTGAATCAAACCAGTGGGCAGAAGAACATCATCAGTGCCTTAGAAAAGCAGGCAAACTAGTACAATCTAGAATTGAACAAGACCATGATCAACAGAAGGAGCAATATAACCGTAGAGCTTGAGCCGGTACATTGTCAATTGGGGACCATGTCCTATTAAAGAATCAAGATGTCTATGGGCACAAGTTAGCAACCAGGTGGAAATCAGAGCCATTTGTAATAACAGACATTCCTTATGATGATCTGCCTGTGTATCGGATCCGGTCAGAAACTGATGGACACTTCACTAAGGTAGTGCATCGTAATCAGATCAAGCCGTGTACATTCCAGACTGCAGACCTGGATAAGTCAGAGGATGAAGAAGAATCCGTAAGTGAGAGGCATGGGACAACTCCCTTTGGTACCCCTAAAGATAAACCCATTCTAGAATGGCCTGGCATAGGTATATATATATATATATATATATATATATATATATATATATATGTGTAGCATTTCTTTTGCTTATTCTGCACCTAATGCATCTCTCAACTGTTCTGAACCGTATGGTGTAGCTATCAGAAGGTCCAATCAAAGCAATAAAGGTCGACCTCCCAGACGCTTGATAGAAGAGTCTGACTAAAGGAGAAATATCAAAACAGTAGTTAGTAATGCATGTCAGAAATAAATGTGAATATGTACAGTTATATAAGATTGCTTACTTAAACATGTAAGGTAAAGAAAAACAGATATAGTAAAAGGTAAATAGTAACTTAAGAAAAAGGTTTTGGGCCATACAAGGGGACATGTATGTTTAAGAAGGGCTGAATATGTAACGCCCCAAATTATAGGGCTCCCCTGTTAGTCCCTAGTACCCCCCATCAGCCAGCTAGTCCCCAGTGCCAGTTACTTCCCCTGTCCTCCAGTCATTTGTCCAGAGCTCTACAAAATGGTAAACTGCAGCTGCAGTTTAAAACAATTTTTTTTCTTCTCTCCTGCAGCTGCAGTTTCAAGCAATTTTTTTTCTTCTCTCCTGCAGCCTGCCCAGCCCCAGTGTGAGGGAATGTCATCCTCGCATTGGGCCACTGCTTGCATCCCTGGTCACTTGGGACTCAGCATCCTGAATTCCAGGGAGGGCTTCTGTGGCCAGTAATGGCCATTTTTATAATAGTTCAGTCGGAGCCAGCAATCCTGGTGGTCGGGTAAGCGCTAGCAGGTGCCCTGACAGAAGAAAGGAAACAGTTGAGGCCCAAAGCAGAGAAAGATAGTACACAGGGAGGTAAAAGTAATGGTGTAAAAGTACCTGCAGTCCTCATCTCTTCCCTGCAATAGCTCCTGAAGGTCCAGTGGTTCCTCCAGTATCAGCAGCAGTGCGGCAGCTTGCTGAGGTTCTGGCAGGTCCCCTTGGTCGACTGCATTGTGGGCTTGCATAGCCCAGTTTATTTAATTTTTAAAAATTTAAGAAGTAAACTTCTGTCCCTCATTGGCGGTGCCCACCAGCAGGGCTGCATCCATGAAGGGAAGTGTCGGGCAAAGCAGTAAGGCCTCTTAGTCATCCTCTCTACCACCTGCCCACTTTTCTCCAGCACCAGTAGCAATGGCAACTCCTCCAGCCTCTCCTGCAGCAGTTCTTCTCCCCTGGTCAGGGTGGTGAGTGGGTGGCAGCACCAAAGGGCAGATGCTGACTGCCAGAACTTTAATTTAAAATTTAAAAAAAAGTTTATTTCAGGCCATCAGGTGCTTGGAGGGACAGCCTTGAGGGGGAGCATAGAGGGACAAGGCAAGGGCCCCTTCTAGAAGGGATGGCCAAAGAGCGTATATTTAACTATATTGCATATTTAAATGAGCTTCAACAAGAGGAGCCATAGGAAAGGGGTGGGTCATATTTAAATTAGACTCTTGTAAGGCAGAGGTGCTGTAGGGCTAGACAGTCCTAAATCTAATAAACAGAGACAGCAAATGAAGCTGCAGCTAGGGGCAGGGCAAAGCCCCAATATTACAGAGAGATAGTTTGGTGGGCTATTAAAAAGGCTGCCTATATTTATTTATCAAACAGTAAGGGTAAGTTAAGGCAGGGAGGGTCCCAGTTGGTTCAGTAGCCCTGGTAGCCAGGTGGGCCAGTGGGATAGAGGCCAAGTAGCCAATGGGTTTTCTTGGTGTACTTTATAATCTATGCAGTTTTTTCCAGTTCTGGGTGGGCCAGTGAGGGGACCTCAGCCTCAGATAAGGTACAGTGCCCCAGATCAGAACTCATTGGCCAGAAGCCAAGTGGCCATCAATAGATAAGCTAAGCAAATATTTAATGAGTGCTCTCCTGTGGTTTAGAAATGCACCCACCCTGTTATTAGTGATAGTCAGCAGGGAGTAAAGGAGAGTGAGTCAGGCAGTTAGCCATCACCTCCAGTTCAGTAGCCACATCCATGCCCAAGGGCTAGTAACCCCTGTAACTTCCCCATCACCTCTAGTCTGGGAAGTGACAGTTAGGGAAGGACTCTTAGTGCTTAAACTAATCAGATTACCTTTACCTTAGGTTAATTTTCCCATTAGGTGCCTTAGGAGCTTATTACCAGTAGGAAGGGTACAGAATGTACACCCCAGGGTCCACACATAGCTAGCCCTCAGCTTTTGGTAAGTTTTTCCCCGGTATATTCCCTTTCTAAAGTTCCTGCCTGTATAGTTTCTGCATGATACTGGGATTATTAAGAAATGTGAAGCATAGTAGAGACATTGAGACTGTTTTACAGAGACTATGCCTGAACCCTATGATAAAACTGCCTTTTCCTGCTTAAGCTGTTGTGCTGCAAGAAAATATTGGATTATCCCTACATATGTTTTGCTTATATCAAAATGTTCTGCTTGCTTTCTTTCACTGGATTATTCTTAGAGACTATGGGATCAATCCTGTACACATGTCTCCACCCAAGAACTGCCTTGCATGTTACCGAACTGCCCACTTGCCTAAGAATTGAACTCTTTAGCCTGATGCCGATCATCTTTACCTGATTCTTATCCTCCTCATGAACTGTTTATTGCAGTGACCATTTAGAGACTGATATCACCATCCTTCTCCTTCAAGTTGGGGCTGGCCGCCAGTATAGGTCTAGCATAGTTAGCTCCCGGCCAATCGACTCAAGTCCAGAACATCAGGCCATTCCTGTTCCTAACAGTGTTTAGGTAGTACAGGGAGCTGCCACAGTTCACAGGTAGGGATCCATCATAAGAATAAAGGGTTGGGCTTTGGACACAAGAATCCAGAGACCTCCAGTCAAATGTTTGCATCCTGTCTTGTTCCCTGGAGTCTAGCTTCGGCCTAGTGTCTGCATCCTGTCTTGCTCCCTGGAGTTCAGCTTCAGCCTAGTGTCTGCATCCTGTCTTGTTCCCTGGAATCCAGCTTCGGCCCAATGTCTACATCCTGTCTTGATCCCTGGAGTCCAGTTCCAGTCCAGTTGTTTGCATCCTGAATGTCCCTGAAGTCCAGTTTCGGCTTAGGAGTTTTTCTTCAGCAGTTTATGTCTTTCTCATTTCCTTGGGGTCTTCCACTGACCAGGAGCTTTGACAGCTGCATTGCATTGTTTGTATTAGCTTCATAACAGTTCAGTTTCCCTGGGCCCTATTTAGCCAGGAGATTTGCATGGTTTGGGTTCTTGCTTGTTTCAGTCCTTTCACCCTTCACTTTTCCGATCCAACCAAAAGCTGGCCAACAGAACACATCGGTGGCCACCGCTCTAGACTTATGAAGGACTCTGTGTTCATTTGGTTACTACTCAACAAGTTGTATTTATGTAATAAAATGCAGTACAAGGTTGATTATAGAGCTTGTAATGATAAGTTCACCATAGAGTTCAACATAGAGCAATAAGGGTATTACAGAGTTCAGAAAATAAGACATTCGTAGAATAAGACATTCATAGGATAAGACATTCTTAGAGTATAAGAATCCCTAAAGATTATAAGAATCACTATAGAGTTATAGAATCCTGAGTTACAGTTACAGTAGAATTGTAGAACACTAAACTACAGTAAAGTTATTGCATACCACGTTACAGTATAGGCTGGTTGCATGCTGCTTGATCTCCTTGGTGCCCTTGCACCCAGTAAACCTGCTTTTATTCCCCGAGTTCGTCTCCTGCCTCTCCTTACTCAAGCACAGCTACACCATCAGTGAAATTAGACACTTGTGCTCTCTGCCTAGATAGGTAGATAGATAGATAGATAGATAGATAGATAGACAGATAGATAGATAGATAGTTGGGGTGTATCAGTAGGGGTATCACAAGTCAGAAGAGGGAGGTAATAATCCCTCTTTACAAGACACTGGTTAGGCCCCATCTGGAGTACTGTGTGCAGTACTGGAGGTCACACCTTCATAAGGACATTAACCAAATTGAGGCAGTCCAGAGAAGGGCAACCAAAATGGTGCAGGGGCTGCATCAGAAAACATATGAGGACAGATTAACAGAGCTCAATATGTAAATCCTAGAGCAAAGGAGGGAGAGAGTTGATATGATTGAAACATTCAAACACCTTAAGGGCATTAACAAGATGAGAGTCTAACATGTTTCAATATAAGAAAAATAGCAGGACAAGAGGACACAGCAAGATATTAGAAGGATGCTGATTAAGGGGTAATGTGAGGAAGTTCTTTTTCACAGAAAGGGTGGTGAATGCATGGACTGGCCTACCTCAGGAAGTGGTAGATATGAATACAGTGCAGGGCTTCAAACAGGTATGTGATAGGCATAAGGGAGCAATACAGATGAGTATGACTAGATAGGCCATTGAAAGAGCAAAGGCCAATGGCACATTCATAAGGCAGAAAAAGGAATGGGCAGACTGGATGGGCCGTGCAGTCCTTATCTGCTGTCAACTTCTATGTTTTTATTTGTTTGGCCATTAATCCTGGAGGCTTTGAGCACTGTACAGTCAAAATTTACAGAATAATAAGACATTCAAATATATAAACAAGCAATACCATAAAATAGAATGATTAAAATCAAGTACAAGTTAAAAAAAATATGCAGGAAAGGCCAAGTTAAAAAAGGTAAGTCTTCAGACCCCTCCAAAATGCATCCAAAGTAGGGCCTCCCTCAAAGATCTTGGCAGTGAGTTCCAGAGGACCAGGCAAGCCACCCCAAATGAATGATTACCAGAGGTTTTCAGCCTGGTCCTCTGAACTGCCAGGAGGCCCACTGTGGAGGAACTAAGGCAGCGGGCCAGGATGGCAAGAGTAAGGAGGTCTGACAGGTAGCCAGGATCTGATCCATATAGGACCTTATAGGTGAGCAAGCCCACCTTAAAGAGAATCCTCCACCTGACCGACAGCCAGTGCAGACCCTGCAGGACTGAAGTAACATGACAGGACTTTGACAGCCCTGTCAGCAGCCTGACCACTGCATTCTGCACTAGCTGCAGCTGACGGAGGTTCCCTCCAGAGACCCTGAGGTAAAGAGCATTACAGTAATCAAGTCTGGACATTACAACTGCATGCACCAGTGATGGCAGGTCTTCAGGTAGAAGTAGGGATTTAATCTAGGTGATATTCCTCAGATGGTAAAAATGACTTTTGACGACAGCCAACACCTGAGCTTCAAATGTCAGCTTGTCATCGAGGACAGCACCCATATTTCTCACTCTAGAGGATGTCAACAATGGGGTCAACTCCAGGACTAATTCTGTCATTGACCTGGAAGCATCCCCATCAGGCCCTTGGCACACCTCAATCACCAGCTCCCCCATCTTGTCTGGGTTAAGTCTCAGCCAGTAAGAGTTCATCCAGTCCTGGATCTCAGCAATGTGTTTATTCAGTACTTCAGCTGCATCATTTGCCTCTGGTACAAAAGACATATACAACTGAGTATCATCTACATAGCAGTGAAAACCCAGACTGTACTGTCTAATGAGCCTCCCCATGGGCAACATATATGCCACAAACAGCACTGGTAACAGGATCAAGCCTTGAGGAACTCCGCAGGTCAGGGGCATTGGGGAGAAGGAGAAATTCCCCATTATTACCCTCTGCCTTCTGCCCAAGAGAAATTACTCAAACCAGCTGATGCCAGTACCAGTGAGTCCACAAAACTCTCTAAGGTGATCCAGCAACACTATATGGTCCACGGTATCAAATGCTGATGACAGACTGAGGAGAATGAGAACTAACCACTCCCCTCGATCTCTTGCCCTGAGGAGGTCATTATGTACCCAGACTAATGCTGTCTCTGTGCTGTGCCTCACCCTAAACCCAGACTGGAATGGCTCATAGATGTCAGTGGCCTCCTGGTGTTCCTCAAGCTGCAGAGCCACTAACTTCTCAACAACCTTCCCTAGAAATGGGAGGCTGGTGATAGGCCTATAATTTTCCAGGACATCAGGGTTGAGAGATATTTTTTCAGAAGGGGCTTCACCAGTGCCTCCTTCAAGGCATCAGGGAAGACCCCCTCCAAAAGTGAGCACCTGACAATCCTGGTGAACACTAGACCAATGACTCGACGTAGCCCACTAGGAGATGCATCGGGCTGGGGTCCAGTTCACAACAGGTGTGCCACAGCTTCAAAATCACCCTCAAGACCTCGGCTACCTTCACTGGCCAAAACTCCAGCCAGACAATCGGATTGCCCCTGCTCCACCCAGACCCCACTCTGCCAGACTGATCTAGATCCCCTGGCCAGATCCCAGCCTGTACAGCGGATACCCTGTCAGAGAAGAACAGAGCAACCTCTTCACAAAGTGCTACTAAAAAGGCTCTATTCGGCTGAAGACAGACTGTATGAAGAAGCCTGTCCTGGGCTGAGCTGGTCTGTTCTTCCCTGCAGCAATCTCCCTGGAGAGGAATTCTGCCTTTTTATGGTTGATTGTCCTTTGATAATTAGCATAGTGATTTCTCAAAGCCAGTCTATCCTCCACTGACTGGGTCCTACACCAGCAATGCTAAAACCTCTGACACATGGTCTTCATCATCCTGAGAGATCCATCATACCATGGGGGTTTCAAGCAAGAGGACCTGGTTCATATACAGACAAGTGTGATAGTATTGAGTGCCCCAGTGACAGCCCTATGGTAGGCTGCCACCACTTCACCCAAGCCAGTCACACAAATAGCACTTACACCGGAGAAATCAACTACTGGCATCAGTCCCTCTGGTGACAATCCCCTCAAAGGGTGATAGCTGATCATCTCAATAGAGGAGACACCATCAGGAGGGGGCCCCAAATGAGAATTTCACTGTACAGTGGTTGGACCAGATGACCCAATGAATTCTGAGGTCAGTGACCTGAAGACCCAGAGAGAATATCAAGTCCAAGGTGTGGCCATGATGATGAGTTGCAGAGGCAACTGCCTGTGCAAGGCCCAGCGATGTCATCAGCTGGAGGAGGTCAGAAGCAAATTGTGAGGATTCATCATTGATCCAGGCATTGGCCATCTGGGGACTCCAACACCCTGTCAGTGATGAAGTCTGCAACCTCCTGTAGAAATTGTCTAGTAGATCCTAGAGGGGGTAAACCAAGAGAATTCTGCAACCCACACCTGGACCCCCACTCACTGCCACACATTCAAACAATGAGGTAGAACCCACTGGATGTACAGAGAAACTCAGGCTGGATCTAAATCAGATGGCCACACCCCTGCCCCTGAGATTTGTTCTTGGGCAATGTACCACAGAGTACCTGGCAGGGACCGATGCCTCCAAACTGGACCTGCATCATCCCCAACCAGGTTTCCGTGATGCATGCCAGGTTGACAGAAGAAATCAAGTCCAACATAATCGTGGTCTTGTTTCTCATCGACCTGGTATTGCATAACACTGCACGGAGGGGATCAATGCAGGCTGTAGTCCCTCTAGCTGCCTGCCCATGCGGTTCAGTGGGGACCCTAGGAACAGAAGCCAAATGCATCAGACCTCTTTCAGGGCTCTGTTTTTTCTCCTAGGGTATCTCCTGCTCCTTACCACCCCAATCCCTCTAACCTCCATTAGATCCCTGACACCCTGCCACACACTCCCATGACCCCTTCAAATACCAACCTCCCTGCAATGCCTTATAGCAGTAGCTGTGAGGGGGAGATCACAAAAGGGTGGAGATCATGCAACAAGCCAACTGGGTAACTAATTTGGAGGGGCCCAGGACTCCTACATGTAACTTAAAGCAACGAAATAAAAATATTATGACAATATAACAGTGCTTGACCAACCCTGCAACTTCTAATTGGTAGCACTCATGTAGAGCACTGATTATTGAGCACTGCACTTTTGAGCGACTTAATAACAGCACTCTACAAGAGAGTGAGTGGTGAAATACTTCACTATATCCTGTATAGCAAGTATAGCAAGGAGCTATACTCACTATTACAGGATATAGCATCCTTTGTGGCCAATTCCTGGTGAGCTGCTTGCATAGCGTAGCGGTGTACACCATTGCTTGCAATGCAAGCAGACCTGGGTTCGGGACTAGCTATGGGCAGAATCCTTTTTTCTTCTAAAAAATCCAATAACTTGCCCCATTGCCTGCACCCCCCTCAGAGTTGATTAAGTTTGGGGGGTGCAGGGGGCTTGCCACCTGCAAGGGAGGGTATGGGGGGCACTGTCCCCAAATCAAAAAATGATTTTGGTGTGGTTTTGGTAAGTATTGTAGCGACCGTCTCTATTTGTGAAGGTCGGTACAATATCCATCACCCTTTTTACTATGGGCTCTAGTTTGTTCACTCTATGTGATAGGTGGTGTTTCAGACTCGCCTTTATCACATAGAACCCTTATAATCTCACACACTCTTAAACTATGAAATAAATATAACTCCTAATGCATCCAAAACCCCCAATTAAATGAATCCCCTCCCAATACCTCCAACCCTTTAAAACAATAAAACAAACAACAATGAAAGGAAGAATTCTCAGGAGGTCCGGTGTTTGGAAAACAAAGTCATATGTAACTGACAAAAAAGTCCCAGAACAAAGTTAGATGGTTTGCACAAGAGTCTCAAGCTTTTGAAGTGTAAGGCTAAGATTAGTGCTCTCAACAGCTTCCACAATTTTCCTATCACTGGCATAGTGGCAGTCCCGAGTAGCCAGAGGCACCCAACACAGGAACAAGAGTTGAAGCCCAGGAATACTAGGCACTCTCACCATCAAATATATAGTTGCACTTTCACTGCCAGAAAGATAGTCCAGCCACACATAAACACGTGTGGGGGGGGGGGCAAGAGTCAGTTTCTGGAGCTCTCACAACTATCCACACAGCCGATAAAGTACTTTTTTCACAAAAGTACTATCACAGCACAGAAGAAAGAGTCAGCAAAATGTCTGAAAATCATACTCACTGACCGCTGACATTGCTGTTTAAGTCCACAGCCATGGACCTCGCCACATGTGGTCCAATTCAATGGCCTCCACTGTTCTTCTTAGCCACCAGCTGCTTCCAATATTGTAATGGCTTCAGGGTCCAGCCAAGAGGCGGCAGCTCACAACCCGGTCCAAACATACACCGACCGGCTCGATCAAACCAGCTTCACTTGCCTACTCCCCTCTGGCAGGACTTCCTGATGTTTTTTCCAGCTACTCCACAACTCCCCAACCACCACTCCTTCTCCGCAGGTCCAGGTAACAGATGCCACTTCCCAGAAACCGATCACATCAAGCCAGAGACCCTATGCAGTAACTGTGCTGCAAGTGTATAACTGCAATGTGTATAATCGTATCAGCATTATCCATAACCACCAATCATCCTTTTGTAATTGTGTGGGAGAGCAGAACAAATGCCACTGAGCAGAAGTTTCACAGAACCAGTGTGGCTGGTATGGGGAGGGAGAGTCGTAAGACAGAACAAGTGCCACCAAGAGACATACCTGACCTGGTGACCACAGACAGGAACAAGCTGTGGCTGTAGTGCAACCTCTCTTCCATTCTCATGAGGCAGAAAAACAAAGCATTGTACAGCATCAGTAGGGCTGTACTTTTGCAATGGAAACATTTTGACACAATCACAGACTGGTCATGGAAAAAATGATAAAAGGTCATGGAAAAGTCACAGAAAGGCCTGGAAACACTTTCAGTTACAGAAACATCTTTTCTTTCCTACAAGAACACTTAGTAGAGAGATTAAAATGGTGTTACAATAATATGTATTTGCAATAAGTTGCAATTTAAATTCAACAAATCTGGCGAGAATTGTCACCATGACTGAAATTTGATTTTGCTTTGCCTTTATCAGTGTTCACAACAAACATTTCCCAACATGACGTGATGCCCCCTTCATTTATGCATGAAGAGGTGACATATAAACCTCACCCTTACCCCACTGTCAGGAATGCTGTAACACCTTTGTTGAAAATATAAATTGTTTTGCTGCACTGTGCCATCATCCATGCCAGACACACATTTCTTTATGAGATTAGATGCAGGAAGTAGCCCACTTTCCTGCCAGTGTGCGTTGCTGTTCTCATATGTTCAGAATAAATTGCTCTCAAAATCATATATAAAATACTTTTCATAAATATCATTTTAACCCTTAATTTTATATCTGAATCTCTGTCTCCACATTTACTTATACGAGGCCGGACTACAGAAGAAAAACAAAGTAACAACTCAACTGCCCTGGATCCACTGTACTTTATAGAAAAGGCACACAACATTTTTTAGTGCAGTAATGAAATTCTGATTTGCTTTATTAAATATATATTTTGCTGCCCTAGACATAGAATGATATAAGCAATATTTGTATCCCACCTTCCTTGGCGTTGCCACCTCCCTTCCCAATCCTCCTGTATTCTACTTCAAACTATTCAATGTGTGTGCTAGACCAACCGCTTAGTATAAAAGCAGAAGGTACTTCTGGTCAATGGCTGTCTTTAGCACAGCATGCTCACATTTGGTGCCCAGTTCTTTGCTGCTTTCATTTCAGCTCTTTTCAACATGCCCTTCCTACAGAGCGATTTGCCAAGACTATGGAAACTTACCCATGTGCTTCCAGTTCACAAGGGGGGTGCAATGGAACCAGTAGAACAGTGCGGTCCCATTTGCATTTTGTACATTCTCTGTACCCTATAACCTAGCCAAAACCTTAGAAAGGTTGGTCCTCAGCTACAGGTTTACATTCAGACTTATTATCTGCTGACAACCAGCATGGCTTCAGAAAGAGCCATGGAATGACCACAGCCCTGTTTCAGATAACAACAGACCTTTTTAATGCCCAGGAGGCTGGTCAAACAACCAGTGTTGTTTTCTTTGACCTGACCAAGGCATTTGATTTGGTAAATCATGATCTGTTCCTGCTTAAACTTAAGTAGCTGGGTCTAGAACAAATGTCTTGTTCCTGGTTCAGTAACTATCTATCTGGTTGCAAACAGTAGTTCAAATGGGGAGTAGCCAATCATCTATGAAGGAGCTAGAAAATGGGCTTTTTATTTCCTGGGTTCTGATTGGTTGCACCCCCTGGCACTGGAGTACATTAACTTTCAATAGATGCCCAGTAAATAAAAAGTACCAGCTCCAGTACCCCTTAACCCAGTCAAGTATCCCTGTGCCCAGCCTAGTTTCTCATTGGCCCATATCACCCACTTTAAATTTCAATCACCGCCATTTGTTTTCTCTCGCTTAGCGAGAGATACCGGCCACCAACCCAATACCAATTGCCACTTGACTATGCCATGCCACACACAGCTCAGATGCACTCATCTCAACCTACATTTTCTTTTTTTAAAACTACACTACCTGTTGTGCTGTTCCCCATGAATGATACTGCTTCTCACTGTAACTGGTGATGACCGACCGAAGCAGCCCTCCATGTGAGAGAAGTGACCCCCATCTGCCTAAATTTTTAAATAACTGCTGGTTTAATAAATATAAAATAAAGACTTGGCCACAAAAAGAAAAGTAGGCAAACAAAAGGGAAGCCATCATAGTGATCGGCTTCATGGAACTGCCTGTTCTCACTTTGGGTTTCAAAACATGCAATGCACCAAAGTGTGATTCACAGAACACAGCTTACCCAAAACATAGCTGTGACTGACCATCACAGGCACTAGGGGGGTTTGGATCTACAGTCCATGGTTGCCACAGGAGAGGATTCGTAGGCTGTCATTGCTGGGAGTCACGCTCACCCTGTAACATGGGGGAAAAAGCCCCCTGACTGTTTATCGTGCTCCTGCTGCCATCTGGTACAGAAAAAAAAATTCCCTCACTTGTGATTGTGCTCTGACTGCTATCCAGTAAATGGAAAAAAAAGAAAAACCAAAAGTCCCCTGATTTTCGATTATGTTCTTTCTGTCATGCAAGATGTGAAGTCCATGGTTCCATCATTGCTGCGAGTCCCGAGAGTCCCCCTTGCCCCATGAACCGACAGCTCTGACTGTTCATTGAAAAGAAAACTTCAGATCATGCTCCTGCTGCCATCTAGTCAAAGGTATCTTTAAACAAATATGCCGTTCCCAAAATGTAGGGTGTGTGTGTGTCCACTAACACAAAAGTCCATAGTTAAAAAAAAAAACATATGCAGGCAAAGGAACTATTTTATCTTAGAAAATGGTAAGAATGGATTCTCCATTCTGACTGGCCGAAAGCATCTCCTACCTGGGCATCTATTTTTCAATAGATGCCCAGGTAAAAATAAGTACCAGTCCAAGTGCAACTTCAGCAGGTACTCTTGTATACTGGTGCCCATCCTGCTTTCTCATTGGCTGAAAGCACTCGGTGAAATTTCAAATCCCCTCCATGGTTTTCTCTCTCTTAGCTAGAGCTACTATCCTCCCCAACACTCCTTGCTTCAGTGCCAGCAAAAAAACGCCCTCACACCAGATAGTTCATGGTCAGGAACAGTGATAAATAGTAATTTCACAAAGCTGTGTTCTTTTACAATGGCACCACTCTCCCAACCGCTCTTCTGCAATACCGTGGTGAACCAAAACAAAAACTAAGCCGTCAGTCCATTTCGCTTCATACTATGAAGCACATTTTAAAAAAATTATTCAAAGCGACTCCTTCATACCACAATGTCCCCACAGTTAGTCAAGCTCCTGCTTTAAATGTAAACTAAACAAATAATTTACCTTGGGGCTTAGGTTCATGCAAGGTTGGTCCCATGGTCATGCAAGGTCAGTGGCGAGCTTAACAGATGCATCTTCCAATGGCTACAGAATAAAAAATTAAAAACAGTCATGCAGAAAGAAGACAGACGTTGTCCAGAGATTGCTGGGTTGAATCATTATTACACGTTTGTTGCTGAGCTGGCAGTGTGTGTGTGTGTGTGTGTGTGTTTGTGAGTGTGGGGGAGATCAATAGATTAGAATAGCTCTGTGGGAAGGAGCATAAGCAGCTGGAACAGTTTTAGACATAGGGACTATTTATTCAATAAACACATTTTTTGTACTACTTCTATGTACAGTATTTTGAAACTTATTTCCTCTCTTATTTTACTAGTTAATTTAAATTTACTAAATTTACTAAGATGACCATTTTCTAAATGCACTAATACCCTCCAGGGTGAGCATTATTGGGAAATACCAGACCTTCCAGGGGCTATAAGTCCCTTCACCTGCAGCGTCGGGCCTCATTATGCCCCTGGGCAGTCCAGTATTTCTCAATAATGCCCACCTTGTCTGGTATTATTGCTTACTTCACGGATGGCATTTCCCAGGACTCAGTCCTGGACCTTCTGCTGTTCTCCATGTTCATCAGTGATCTGCCCAAAAAAGTGTTGGCACCAAATCCCTACTTTATGCAGACAGTGCTATGTACAGATACTGTTCGGACCTGGAATTGATTGAATCAGGTCTTAAGGCTGACTTTTGGCTACTTAAATCTTGGTTTAAAGTCCAATAAGCTTCTATTAAAACTCCAAGAAAATGAAATCTGGACCCTTTGGCTCCCAACATTTAAGTTTAGACAGGAAGTTATTATTAAATAACATTTGTACACTCAAGGGTGATTTTATTGAAACTGTTGACTCAGTTAAATACTTTGATTTTTGCTGAACCATTAGCTTTTTCATAAGCTACCTATTGACCAGGAGGGCAAATTACTTAACCAGAACTTGGGTCTACTTTATCAGCTTAATTCCTACCTCAGAAATGATGCTAAGTTATCCACTTTTGTGTACTCCTGCCCAGAGCCAATAGTATCCCGTTGCCTGTTATATTATATGGAGCCCCAGCCTTCCCCTCAGTCAAAGACACAAAACTTTCCAAACCTAAGCCCTTATATCACTATGTCTCTCACTTTGCTGGAGATGTGAGTAGGAGGAAGCACCATTGCATGGTACTCACTACTCTAAAGTGGTGTCATCTGGAAGAGACTTCACTACCCCATACTTTGCCTGGCACATAACATTTTACACTCCCCTCTAAAACCTTACATCCTTCCTGGAGTTCAAACCACAGAAAAGACTCCTCCAGTCATCCTCTCAGTCCCTAAGTTCTTATCTGCAGCTTTTCTGAGATCCATTGCCTCCATCACACCCAGATTGTAGAATAACTTCCCCACCAATATCCTGAAATACATTAATATTAGGTCCCTCAGAACCTCCAGCAAGGGTCTATTTCTTGTGAGTAGCCAATGTACTTGCTTGTGCAAAGTGAACATATTGGTATAATAAATTTTGAGAGGTGTGTCTCCATATGTCCAATGCAAGGCAGTCTGTAAGGGGCTCAACAATGTCAGACTAATCACAAGCCAGGCTGATCATGACACTGTTCTGATCTTGCTGTGTGGAAACTTTGTGTAGTTCAAAGAAAAGAGCTGACTGAATCATGGGAAGTCTCATTCCTTTGATCTGCATAAGCATCCCAGCAATCAGAGCTGATCAGCATCGTGATCAGCCTGCTGTGGTTCCCCCAATGTATAAACTTCCCCCAACCCCAAGTATCCATCTGATCTTCCCCTTCTTAATTTTCTGACACTGGGGTGCTCCATCCACAGTGCATGGCAGCTAATACCCTCACCCTGCCTGTTTTCACTGTTCTAACTGGGGTCCCAATCCTCAGTGTTGGTAACCGAAATAAAGAAAACCATCCCTTGTGGTCTTTTTTTTATTGTTATACACCTTGTAAAAAGGAAAAATGTAAATTGATGTCCTTTGCTTGCACTGGTACACTGTTACCCTCCCCCACTGACCCTCCCACTCAGCACCCACAACCCATACCAAACCCACCCTTACTTTAGTTTTCTGACACCAGGTACCCAATTCCCGGTGCTGCTAAGTACCTCCCACCCCATCTGTTTTCACTGTGTGACACTGGGGAGCCTACTGTGGTGCTGACGAACAAACCATTGACACTAGAGTACCCAAACTCCAGTTGTGCCATCTGAAATAAAGAAAACAATCCTTCTTAGTCTTTTTTTTTATTTTATACACCTATAAAAAAAGAAAACCATCCATCCATCAATGCCTATTGCCACCACAGGGACAGTGCCGCCATTACCCTCCTACCACTTGATCCTCCCACTGACCACCCAACAGCCCCCTTACTTGCTTACCTACCAGGGGTCCAACACTGTGCTCCTTTCTGGACCAGAGACACATCTTCACTGTTCAGTGCTGAACCAGGAACTGAGGAAATCAGATATGTGTTTCAGTGTATTTCAATGGGTTTTGAACTAGCCCTCATAACTTGGTCATTTTTAATAGTTTCCCAAAATTTTGAACAAGTCATTTTTAGGACTACACCTCATGAACAAGGATGGCAAAATTATGCAAATTTATCTTGAAAGGTGATTTGATGGACAATGTGCAAAATCGCCATTCAGGCAGGATTTGAAAATATTCTCTACCCTTGTTCTTAAGGTCATTAGAAGGCTATATTTCATTTTTATTTTTCATTCTTTATTCTTGTAGGCATGATGAGCAATGCTGCATATTTTCATATGTGACAAGTCTCACATAAAACATCAAATATGAATACAGACATACAGCAAATTAAAAAAACAAATATTTTTAAAAACAGTACCAGGTATAGGCAGGCTAACATTACATCTTCTATGTTGTGAAAAGGTACATTCACTTTCAATATCAAACCATTTTCTATGTCCTATTTTAACAGTTTGTATTGTCAAGCAATTAGATACACCCATTGGAAGAGAATTAAAAAAGAGGGGGGTTTTATATAATAGGGACAATTGTCCTGTAGCCTTTTTTTAAAAAAAAATATAATTTAAATACAAATCTACTTTGGGATCTAGTTCCAAATAGATTTGTAAGCCTATGACATAAAACATTAACAGAAGAGGAGAGAAGACCTACAATACCCTTGAACATAAGGATCCCTCATCTTAATCTAACCCTATTTTCAAGGGATAGGCAATTTGATAACTTTAACAGTTCACAATTGTGTGTTTGGTTCAGTGAGTGTGTCATAAATCTAAGAATAGAATTATAAGCAACCCTGAGTCTATCCAGAAGCTTCTCACTAGTGGCTGTGTAAATGATAAGTCCATAATCTAACACACTTAGAAGAAAGCTATGAGAAAGTAATGGATTCCATGGTTAAAAATGTTTTTTTACTCTGTACAGTAATCCAAGCCTTTGATGTATTGTTTTCTTAAGTTTGTTTATATGCAGTTCAAATGCGAGGTTGGGATCCAGGGTAATACCTAAATATCTAAAGTTTTCAACAAGCTCATTAACTTCATCACTAAGGTCTACTATGGGATTAATGTTTTCTACTTTCTTCCAGGCCCAGAAAAGAGCATAACTTTTTTTTTTATTTAATATCATATATTTAGATAGAAGGTAATTTTGAAAAAAGTGGAAATAAGTTTGTAAATTCTCCATTGCTGCACTAGGTCTCATATCTACACTGTAAATAACAATGCCATCTACATACAAGGTCATTGACGTTTGGCTATAAACATTGGTTGCAGAATTAATAAATAGAAAAAAAATAAGTGGACCCAATATTGATCCCTGGGTACCCCACATTTGATCATTGTTGGTTGAGATAAGCTTCCTTCAGTTCTTGTTTTATGAAATCTATTGTTCAAATAATCCAAGTACCACTTAACAACATCAAGGGGAAATTGCAAATTAAATGTTTTGTAGGAGATGATGTTCTACCAAGTCAAAGACCTTGGTGAGGGCCACAAATATGGCTGCAACAGAGTGCCCTTTATCTAGGGCACCCTGTATGCAGCCAGTGAACCCCACCAAGGCCTTCTTGTCATTTATTGAGATCTTGGATTAACACCTTTGAGCAGAAAGCTATTTCATATGTTTCACATCAAGTATGACACAAACAAGAATACAGATATGTTCCACAGATACAGATATAGCAAGAAACAATTGAAAACTGTATCCAGGCATAACTTCTAACAATAGTTACACAGTCTAAGCATGTACAGGGTGCAGAGCCAAAACAAAGGCTAACATTTCACTAGGTAAAGGTAACATAACATGAGGACGCTTGTTTAAAAAGGAGAATTGTACAACTAACAAGATAGGCAGATAATTTGATTGTGCCTGTCAAAGAAAGGAGAAAGGTCTCATACCAGTAGAGAAGGACAGGAAGGGAGGAGGAAAGTGCCTAGAGGAAGAAAGCAAGCAGAGGTGGGGGGGAAGGATGGGGATAGATATGAGGGAAAGGGAAGAATTACTATGTAGTCAAAGTGGGATAAGGGGGAGGAGGGTGGGTGGAAAGGAGGAGTGGAGGAGAGTAGGGAGGAAGAGGTGGTGTAGGTAGTGGGGTGATGATGAATATGTATTAAGGTGGTATGGAGGAAAGAGGTCTGAAATGACAAAGGGGCAAAAAAGGGAAGAGGAGGTGGAAGGAGGTAGGAGGGAAAATAAATAATTTAAGCAGGGGTAGAAAGCCCATGAAAGTGTTAACTTGACCGGTGGCCCAAAAAATGGACATGAAGCGTAAAATTTTACTAATCAATAGAGATTATAGACATTGCAAATGGTAGGAGCAAGGTAAAGGCAAATTAGCGGTAGCAGTCACAGATTGCCAGTAAGATTAGATGCTGCCTTAATTTTTTCTTAAAGGAGCCCAGCAAAGTAGCATTGGTTATGTCAGGAGGCAGGGAGTTGTACGACAACAGAACTCTGTATGCGAATGCACGTTGTTCAAAGGTGGTGCGGCACCATGGGATTCTGAAAGCCTGTTTGCCAGAGCTTCTGGTACTTGCATGGGTTATGTGCTGGGGAAAGAAGGGCCACTACACCAGGGAGTAACAGTCCCAAGGTGACTTTTTTTGCAAGCAGGCATGATTGGTATTTGAGCCTGCTGTCAAATTGTAACCAGCTAACCTGGGCATAAAGATCGCAAGTGTGTGTCAAGCATGCGGTACCAGTAAGAATGTGGCATGCTTTATTTAAGGCTATTTTAATATGTTGGAGGGCAGTGTCTGTAGCCGCACCATAAATGACAATACCATAGTCCATGAGAGAGACCACAGAACTGTGAATGGCCATGTTCAGTACTTCAGGAGTGAGATTATGTTTGTTCCTGTATAGAACTCCTAAACACTGGTTAATAGCTATGGCTGTTCAGTTGATGTGCTGGGTGAAAGACAGGGTAGAGTCAATAGTTATACCCAGGTACCTGAAATGGTGAACCAGTTCAAGAGGGGAGCTAGTGTCATTAATGATGGTAAGAAAGAAGGTTTTGTGTCTGCTTTGGGAGGTCAAACATAACATTGTCTTAGTCTTGTCATTAAGGTTGAGCTTATTATCCTGAAACCATTTCTTTGCAGATGTAAAGGATTGCTGAAGTTGGTCCTGGAGAAGGTGAGGGGTCATGTTGCTGGTAAAAATGTAGCATCATCAGTGTTTAGAAGTATGTGGTCTCAGCAAGCTCCTGGTAGTAAAATGAGGAACTTGCTAAAAAGCAATGGACACAAAATAGATCCCTGCAGGCCTCCAGAGCGTACAGGCCTACTATTGGACAAGGCATTACCGATTTTTACCTGCTGCGTTTGGCTGCTTAAGTAGCTGGAGAACCAGCTTGTAGTGTCAGAGGATAGACCAATGGAGGAAAGTTGTCTGATGAGGAGACTATGGTTGACAGTGTCAGAGGCCTTGGTAAGGTCTATGAAAGTTGCCCTTACCAAGAACCCTTGTTCCAGAGAGTTATTGATAAAGCCTGTAAACTCCATGAGTGCAGTGATGGTACTATGTGCATGCCTGAACCCATGCTGTTGGGGACATTGGAGTTGGCAGCTATCCGGATACTCTACAAGATGATCAGCTACGATGTGCTCCATGGCCTTAGAGATCGAGGGAAGAATAGAGAGCAGGTGGTAATTTCCCAGCAGTGCTTGGTCACCACTCTTGTGCACCAGGGTGACCCCTGCTGATTTCCAAAGATATGGAAATTGTGACTGAGAGAGTGACAGGATTATTATTTTGGTAAGAGATGTGAAGATTTCCATGAGGGTAAGGGCAACAAACTTTAAGTCCAAGGAGTCCCCACTGAATCTAACTTTCCCCAGTATCTTCTTAAGATAACATCTGGCTTCATTTATAGACACTGCTTTGAAGTAAATGGTGGGTGGTCTTGCGGTGGGTTCTGGACTGCAGAGTTCATACCTCAGGAGGCAACCATGAAGTAGTCGGGGGCGGGAGAACATTGCTATGGTCTAGAAATGCTTTGTTGAAAGTGTTGCAATGGCTTTTGGGTCCACGGTAGGGGTGCCATCGATGTTCAGCATGTTTTGGGTAGTTTTGCAGTCTTTACCAGTGATGTCTTGGATGTTCTTCCAGAACGTCCTGCAATCATTTCAGGAGATGGAAAGGGCTTCTTTGAAATACTGACTTTTAGCAGAATGGATAGCACAGGTACACTCATTTTTCCTTGCTTTATACCTCTGTAGGTTAGTTTGTGTCCCCAGTACTCGAGAGATGTACCAGAGGTGATCCTTGTGTTTTAGTAGATCAAGGATGATGATATTGCTGATTTTATATGATTTATGTTTGCTGATGTTTGATTTTGATTTTAAATCTGTTAGGTGTCGTGGTACTTTAAAGGCACCATAAAAATAAAGCTTTATTATTATTATTATTAAGAAGAGCAGGCATGATCCAGGGATTATTGGTTCCCTTGATTTTTGTATTTTTGAAGGGGGCATGCTTATCACAGGTTGCATTAAAGAGGTTAATGAAGAATTCTAATGCAGCGTCAGTATTAATGGCTGTATATACATTAGATCAATCGGTGATCCTCAATTCAGGTTTCATTAGC
This sequence comes from Neoceratodus forsteri, assembly GCA_016271365.2. Taxonomy (NCBI): domain Eukaryota; kingdom Metazoa; phylum Chordata; order Ceratodontiformes; family Ceratodontidae; genus Neoceratodus; species Neoceratodus forsteri. The sequence continues at coordinate 844,020,060 of CM028135.1, read as the reverse complement.
TCGAGGTGTCCCAGAATGATGACCCAGCTAGTGACAGTTCTGGCATGGTGCTTGCAGTAGTTATTGGACAAGTAAAACTTGACAGGGGAGTGATCACTAATACAGTCGGGTAGGAGAGAGGTGCCCTTGATATTGTTCTACCAGTTAGTTAGCACCCAGTTCAGTAAGGTATTGGTCCCAGTTTTGTAGTTCCTCCTGGTTGGGTCTTCTACAAGCTGTGAAAGATGAATAGCAGACACTGCATCCTTGGCATCAATGGCATTAGGGAAGAGCCAGTTTATATTAAAATCTCCAAACATTAGAAATTCTGAGTGAATCTCTTCCCTCTTAAGGCATTTATGAAGGACACAAAGCCAGATTTAATGTGCCTTGGAGGGATGTAAACAGAAAGCAAGGTGAGTGTTTTGTGGTGTGCACCAAGAAGAAACTTAACAGCTAGCATTTGGATTAAATCACCACAACCAGCCAGGGGTTGGGATCCCCAGGCCCTGCAAAGTGTCTTTTGTGTATATCACACATCCACCACCATGCTGAGAAAGGTGATCACACCTAAATACTGTGTAGCCAGGAAGTAGGATTGCTGCATTAGTGACATTAGGAGTAAGCCAGGCTTCTACTACCGAGAGTACATCTGGATTATGTCTGGCAGTCCATACTTGTAGTCTGTCAAGTTTTAGAAGAAGGCTGCAAATGTTTAGTGACACCACTGTTAGACCACAAATTTTTCTTGGTGAATGGTTTGAGCAGTGGGAAGGTCCAGGATTAGGGTGTATATTGCCCAACAGCAATAAGAGCAACACTATTAGTCTTTTCAGGTATATCTTGAATAGTCTTTTGGAGGGGGCATGTAACCTGTGGTTAGCATGGCATCACATCGAGGTTCCCTGCTTAAAGGAGATTTGATAGAAGATTGCCAAGGTGTCCATGCCAGTGGAGATGATAGAGCTGAGACCCATCGGCACAGAGTGAGCCCTCCTGTAGCTTATGTGTGGAGGAGGTCAGATTTAGGGGGAAGGTTATGGTACTATAGGTATCGGTCATGGCATTGGTTGCTCATTAGGGGGCAGGAAGACACATGCCTGCAATTAGGAGTCCTGAGAGTGTGAAAAGGGCCAATATGGTGATTCCATAACATATGAGAGTAGTTGGGTAAAACATATTTGACTGGCATAACAGGGAAGGAGAGAAGGATAGGAAAGCAATTTCTTTGAGGTAGCTTCCCTGCTGACTTAGGACCTTATAGCTAAAGTACACGTAAAGCTGATTTAAAATGAAAATACTGATGATAAATTATATCCAGAGGAAATGATGAACTGTTGAGATCCAGCATCACATAACATAGAAACATAGAATTTGATGGCAGATAAGGACCACTTGGCCCACCCAGTCTGCCCATTTCCCTTCTTATTCTTTTGGATAAGCTGCAGGTTCTAGTTAACCAAGAGCCTACTTCCTGCAACCCCCCTACTATAATTGCCTTATGTCTGTCCAATGCATGTTTGAATTCCTCCACTGTTTCAGACCCCACAATCTCCCCAGGAAGGCAGTTCCATGCGTCCACCACTCTCTCAGTGAAAAAGAATTTCCTCACATTACCCCTGAGTCATCCTCCCTCTATCTTTAAATTGTGCCCCCTTGTTCTTGCACATCTCTTTTTCTGAAAGATGCTACCCTCCTGGATTTTGTTGATTCCCTTGAGGTACTTGAAAGTTTCTGTTATGTCCCCCCTGTCCCTCTTTCATCAAGGGTATACATATTAAGCTGTCTCATTCTCTCTTCATATGGTTTCTGATGCAGACCCTGCACCATTTTAGTTGCCCTCCTCTGGACTGCTTCCATTCTGTCTATGTCCTTGCATAGACGAGGTCTCCAAAACTGCACGCAGTACTCCAGATGGGGTCTCACCAACTGTCTGTACAGAGGGATAACCACTTCCCTTTTTCTACTTGTAATGCCCCTCCCTATGCATCCTAGTATCCCCCCAGCTCTCCTTACTGACTTTTCACATTGCTTACCCAACTTTAGGTCATCTGATATGATTACCCCTAGGTCCCTTTCCATTATTGTTGTTGTTAGTACCTCCCCTGCCATTGTGTACTCTTCTCCTGGGTTTTTGTTTCCCAGGTGCATTACTTTGCACTTCTTTGCATTAAATCTAAGTTGCCATACATCTGACCATTCCTCCAACTTTGCGAAGTCCCTTTTCATCCTTTCTACCCCCCCCGTGTATCAACTCTGTTATAGATCTTTGTGCCATTTGCAAAGAGGCATACCTTTTCTTCCAGACCCTCTGCAATGTCACCTATAAAGATGTTAAAGAGGACTGGAGCCAGTACTGAGCCCAGAGGTACCCCACTAGTAACTCTCCTTTCTTTGGAATGAGTTCCATTCACTATTACCTTATGTGTCTTGTTGTGCAGCCAGTTTGCTACCCACACTACCACCCTGGGACCTACTCCCAGGCTGCCTAACTTGATTATTAATCTTTTGTGTGGTACTGTGTCAAATGCCTTGCTAAAGTCTAGGTAGACCATATCCACAGCCCCTCCCTGGTCTATTAACTTTGGTCACCCAGTCAAAGAAATCAATTAGATTTGTCTGACATGACCTTCCCACTGTGAATCCATGCTGCTTTGAGTCCTGTGCCCTGCTGACCTCTAGGTACTCAACAATTCTTTCTTTCAGAAGTGATTCCATCATTTTCCCTGCCACTGAGGTCAAACTAACAGGTCTGTAGTTTCCTGCTTCGGCCTTGCTCCCACTTTTGTGAAGGGGAATCACATCTGCCCACCTCCAGTCCTCAGGTACCACCCCATCCTCCCATGATTTATTAAAAAGTGTGGTCAGTGGTGTCACTAGGTCCCCCTTTAGTTCTTTTAGGACTCTGGGATGAATCCTTTCAGGACCCATTGCTTTGTCCACCTTGAGTTTTAGGAGTTCTTTCAGGACTCTTTCTTCTGTAAATGGACTGGTGTCAACCTCCCTACACAGAGTGCTTCTATTGTTTGGTTTAGGTAACTCCTGCTCCTCTTCTTTTGTGAATACTGAGCAAAAGTATTCATTCAGTATCTCTGCCTTTTCACTGTCTCCCTCTGCCCACCTCCCCTCTCCTTTATTAACCTCCTCTATTTCTCCCTTAACCTTTCTATGGTCCCTGATGTACATATAAAAGGTTTTATCCCCCTTTTTAACTGAGTTGGCTATATTTTCCTCAGTTTGGGCCTTTGCTATGTTGATTGCCTTCCCCACTTCTTTCTGCTTTAATTGATACAGTTCCCTATTGTGCTCCTTCTATGATTCCTTATACTTTTTGAATGCAGCCTTTTTCTCCTTAACCTTCCCTGCCATCTCTTTTGAGAACCATAGTGATTTTTTAACTCCATTCTGTTTTCTTTATTTGTTTCACACAAAGGCTTGTTGCCTGCATGATGGCAGTTTTGATTTTTCTCCATTGTTCTTCCACCCCTCCTTCCTGCCCATTTGTTAGTGAATTCCTTTGGCACTCACCCATTTTGCCAAAGTCAGCCCTTCTAAAGTCCAATATCCTTGTTTTTGTATGGCTTGTCTCCATGGTTGTGCTTATTGTGAACCACACTGTGTGGTGGACACTTGCTCCCAGATGGCTACTGACTTCTAAATCTGTGATCCTCTCTCCATTTGAGAGTACCAGGTCTAATATTGTTCCCTCCTGAGTGGGTTCCAGCACTAGCTGTCTAAGGCATGCCCCCTGTAGGGCATCGAGAATTACCCTGCTCTTGGATGTGGCTGCAGTACATGTTGTCCAGTTAATATCTGGCATATTCAGATCCCCCATCAACAGTATCTCCCCTTTTTCAGCCATTTTGAGAATGCCCTCTATCATTTTCTTGTCCATTTCCTCCCCTTGAGATGGGGGTCTGTATACAACCACTGTGCAGATTCTGATGCCATTTCCTGTCTCCAAGGTAACCCACAGAGCCTCTTGTTCTCCCTCTTTACTTTTTAGTTCTGTAGCTTTCATTCCTTCCCTTTTGTAGAGAGCTACTCCACCTCCTCTTTTACCCTCCCTGTCCCTTCTTTAGATTGTGTACCCTGGTATGTTGATATCCCAGTCATGGTTCTCCATGTACCATGTTTCCATGACTGCCACAATATCCAGGTGTTCCTCTTCCATCAGGGCTACTAGCTCAGGAAGCTTGTTTCCCAGACTACGGACATTGGTACTCATTGACCTCCATATAATGTTGGCTTTATCCTTTTCCCCATCCATGCTCTTATATCCTTTGTCTATTTCTCCATTTACCCCTGTCCAGCCCTCTGTCAACCTCTGTACCTCAGTGTTTACCTTACTACCTGCCATGTTTTGTGGGGGGAGGCTTGACATTTCCTGCTTCCTATCAGCATCTCCCCCCTTGGCTAGTTTAAAAGTTTGCCAAGGAAGCATTTAAACCTATCATCTAGGAGCTTGGTTCCCTTTCTGGACAGATGCAGACCATCATGCCAGTACAGACCTTCATCTCTCCAGGTGGACCCCCAGTCCACAGTGAAGCCAAAGCCCTGTGCTCTGCACCAGTTTTGCAACCATTCAATAAACTTCATGGTGTGCAGTACACTAGCATCACCCCTGCCATAGACTGGCAGCACCTCTGAGAAGGTTACTGTGCTTGCTACCTGTCTGAGGCCCCACCCCAACTCCACAAATTCATTGTGCACTGCCCTGATCTCATGCCTAGCTAGGCCATTTGTCCCAAGGTGGACAATGATATCTAGTTCCCTCTCTTGTGATGCTGCTTCTGCAATCCTGAGGATTTGTTTCCTGTCCCTCCAAGCCATGGCACCAGGAAGGCACCTTTCTTCCCTCTCCCCTCCCTTTTCAAGTTCTACCCCCCTAACAACTGAGTCCCCTACCAGAAGCTGTTTCCTTCCCCTGTGGTGTCCCTTGCCACACTTTTGTGGGTCTCCCTTGTGGATGTCCCCAGCATTCTTCTTGGTCTCCTCTGAGGGTGTCATCATAGAGGCACCTTGCTCTGCCATACTGGCATATGACTTGTGAAGAGGTACAACTAGAGGGATCCACCTTTGTTCCACCACCCTCACCCTCCCAGAACCCACTGTGGTCCAACTGCTCCTCATATTTGGCAACCTCTGTGGCAGTGGTTGTAGCACTGGTGCTCTTTGGGTGGGGGAGACCTCCATAGTCCTTACCAGTTGAGCCTGAAGATGGGCAACCACCTCCCTCAGAGCTGATAGTTGCCTGCAAATAGGGCAGCAACGCAGTTTCCAGAATGTTTCCTGGAAAACTGCTGCCCCACAGCCAGTGCATTGCACCACTCCCCATATGTCTATTTCTCTCTCTTACAATATGTAATATATACTAACATAGTAACATACTATTGGCCAGCAGATTAGGCCTTACGGTCTATCGAGTCTGCTCGAACTTTAGATCCTTAGTTGGGTGCCAAGACCCTCCCATCCCTTGTGCTCCAGAAACACATATCATCCATCCCCACCCCCCTGGGACAGGCCATCATCTGATACATCCACTTTCTGTGTCTGTCCCATCCTCTCTTGAAACCCTCCACTGTGGATCTCTGAACTAGCTCACCAGGCAGTGCATTCCAAGGGTCCACCACCCTCTCAGTGAAAAATCTCCTCCTCTTTTCCCCTCACCTTCCACCTTCCAACTTCAAACCATGCCCTCTGGTGATACCTCCTGCTTTAGTCTAAAGATCCTCCATGTTTACCCTATTTATTCCCTTGAGGTACTTGAAGACCTCAATCATGTCCCCTGTCTCTCCTCTCCTCCAGTGAAAACAGGCAGAGCTCCTTAAGTCTGTCCTCATACTCAAACCCCTAGCCTCGTGATCATCCTTGTTGCCTCCTCTGCACCCTCTCTAGGAGCTGTATGTCCTTTTCAAGTGTGGTCTCCAGTACTGTACACAGTACTCAAGGTGTGGTCTAACCAGTCCATTGTACAGCGGCAGAATCACTTCCTTGCTCCTAGAGGTGATCCCCCTTATGATGCATCCCAACATCCTGTTTGCCTTGCTAGCCGCTCTCCTGCACTGCTCAGAGTTATTCATACATGCATCCACCATGACCCCCTAGGTCTTTTTCCCCTATTGAGGCCTCCAGTGCCTCCCCTCCCAGGGTGTACCTGTATTTAGGGTTTCCCTGACCAAGATGCAACACCTTGCACTTGGTGATATTGAAATTTAATTTCCATGTGTGAGCCCAGCTGTCCAGGGTGTCCAGGTCCTTGCAGGCCAACCTCCCTCTTCTCCTCAACTACTGCTCCCATCTTGGAGTCATCCATGAAGAGACTCATTTCACACCCTATACCTCCCTGATGTTCGATATGTATGCATTAAACAGGATTGGACCCAGGACCGAGCCCTGCGGTACCCCTACTACCAACCTCTCTAGGGTTTGGAGAGCTCCCACAGACCACTACCTCTGGGTGCATCCAGCTAGCCAGTTTTCAATCCATCTGACCATCAAAGGCCTACTCCTAACTCCATCTTTCTCCACCAGACCATTGTGGGGACAGAGCCAAACACCTTGCTGAAGTCCAAGAATAATACATCCACAGGCTTACCCCTGTCCAGTTCTGATGTTACCCATTCATAGAACTCCACAAGGTTGGTTTGACATGATCTACCTGGCACAAACCCATGTTGCCGACTATCCAAACCTCCCACCTCCTCCAAGTACACCCCAATCGTTCCTTTAGTATACTCTCCATTAATTTTCCCACCACCGAGGTCAAACTGATGGGTCTGTAGTTACCTGGTACTTCCTCGACCCCTTTATGGATTGGTACACATGTGCCTCTCGCCAACCCTAGGTACCCTCCCTGTCTCAAGTGACCTGCTGAAAAGCTCCGCCAGGGTGCAGCCAGTATATCCGCCAATTCTATAGTACTCTCGGATGAATGCCATCCAGCCCAGGAGATTTGTCTTTCTTTAGGGCCTTGAGGGCTAACCACACCCTTTTGGTGGAGATAGCATTATCCATCCCCTCCACCTTACTGGCCTTTTTATCTTTACCCAGATGTGACACCCCTGGGGTACCTCTCTCCCTCTTGCTCCATTTTTGTTGCTCCCCTGATCCCACTTACTGATGTTTCTATCCCCTTCGTGCCTTGCTTTGTAGATATCCCATCCCCCTCCCTAGTGAACACAGAGGCAAAGTACTCGTTAAATACCTCTGCCTGGTCCCTCGCCACTTCCACCCACCCTCCTTCTGATCTCAATCTGCTGAGATGGCCCTTAGTTTTTCTCCACTCCCCAATGTACCGGAAGAACCCCTTTTCCCCTCCATGTATCCCCTGAGCCAGCCGCTGCTCTTTACTGGACTTTGCTCCCCTCACCATACGGGTGACTTTTCTAGATGTAAGCTGGTACATTTCCTTATCCCTATCCCCTCTTGTTGTTTTATATTTTTTGTAGGCCGCCTTCTTTTCTCTGACTGCTACCTGTACCTCACTGGACCACCAGCATGGTTTATGTGACCTTGCTCCCTTACGTTTCAACTTAGCGCAGATCCTGCCTCATGAAGTCCTCGTTTTATGACCTCCCATCTCCTTTCCACACTTGTCATTGAAGTAATCCCCTTCAAGTGATCCTTGAGAATATTTCCCATGCCCATGAAGTCTGCTCCCTGAAGTCCACTGCCAGTGTCCTAGATCTCCCCCCCATGCTTATTTGAAACCAGACAGTATTGTGGTCACTCCCAGTCAGGGGGTCTTGTACAACCATGTCCCTTACCAGATCCCCATCTGCCAGAACCACATCCAGGACATGCCCCTCCCTTGTGGGCTCCATCACATGCTGTGTTAAGAACACATCCTTGAAGCCATCCAGCAGCCTCTGCTCCTTGTCCACCTTAGAGGACATGGTTCCCCAGTTTGTACCTGGCATATTAAGGTCCCCCATCAACACCACTCCTTCCCCTTTTGGTCCACACTGGGCAATGATGTTGTCCAGCAAACCATCCTCTAGAACCTCACTCATCCTATATGCTACACCCAGCTTGACCTTATTTCCTGCTGAGGATCGTAAGGTGACCCATAAGGCCTCCACATTTCCCTCTGCCTCTTCTACCCTAGCAATTTCTATGTCATCTCTAATGAACATAGCCACTCCACCTCCTCTGCCCTCCTTTCTATCCTTCCCGATCATAGTGTACCCCCGTACGTTTAGGTCCCAGTCATGGTTTTTGTTGGCCCACGTTTCCGTGACCGCCACCACATCCACCCCCCCTCGAACAGCATACCCTGGAACTCTGGCAACTTGTTTCCCAAGCTCCTGGCATTTACTAACACCAACCCCCACCCCTTATCCCTGATTCTCTTTGTCGAACCCCACCCAGATTCCTTATATCTTCCATCCTCCTCTGCTCCTCCTGAAACCTCCATCCCAATCTGTTTCCCTCCCCTTGGGTGAAGGCTACTCCCATCATCTGGAGGGAGAGGGCTTCTGGTCAGCCCCTTCCTTATCCCTTCCCCCCTCACAAGTTTAAACCCCACCTTTCTTGTATGTAGTCAGCCATCCCCTGTTTAAGGACTTCCTTCCCTAATGGGGCAAGATGAAACCTGTCCTTGGCATATAGTCCCTTATCCTCCCAAACTCCATTCCAGTTCCCTAACACCCCCAACCCACTGTCTTCACCCCACTTGCTGAGCCAGTCATTAACCTCTGTGAGCTTCATTTTTTTCTCCAATGAGGCCTTTGGTACTGGCAATATCTCCGAGAAGGAAATGTTGCATCCATTATCCTGACAGACTCTGGCAAGTTCTTGGAACCTTGCTTGGATTTCCAAATTGCTATTTCCCTCTAGATCATTAGTTCCCAAATGCACCCATATGCATATATATTTTTTTATATATTTTGGTGTGTACTTACCCTTTATGCACTTGATCAGTTATTAAGAATATGACAGTTCTGTCCCAAGACCTGTTGAGGAAGTGATGTCAGAACTTTGGCTATAAGGGAAATGCCACACCTGGGGTGGGTGGGGTGAAGGGAAGGGTGGTGGGTGGGTAGTCCACAACCACCAGTGACTGTTAGAAACAATCAAACACACCACTGCTCCACCACCCTGGTGAGTATTGCCCTTCTTTACAGTAATTCAGCCAACACCTGGATCTGAAACTGGATCACACCAGTAGTTTATAGTAATTGATCAATGCTGGAATGTTTCACCCAGAACAATTGCCTATGATGCAGGCCTCCCTGACTAGTGAAGACAATTTCCCCCACCTGAGGCTCCGTCTGGCTTCAAATTACAAACTCTAGCCTTTGCTATTAGACATAAACAGCCACCACCAGTAAATTATTTCAAAATATTTTGATGCAAACTGTCACAGAATACTAGTAGACAGTCAAGTTAAGTTACCCACAAAGGAAAATCAAATGTACAGTTATTTCAACCCTTCTGAAGTTACTCACAAGATAAGCAGTTTTGAAAACCCCCTTCCTGATTTAAAACCTAAAATAAATAAACACAACGCAATACCAATGTAAGACTGAAAAGTAAGGAAAACCTCCTTCAGATGTAAGCAAGAGTGAGATTTGTTTCAGATACATAGTCCAATATAATATCTCCTATGCAGCTCTCAGTTATTTCAAAGCACTCCCTCTTAACACAACTTCAAGAAGATGGGCTTCTGTTTGAAACTGGATCATACCAGTAGTCTACAGTAATTGATCAATGCTGGAATGTTCCACCCAGAACAACTGGCTATGATGCAGGCCTCCCTGACTAGTGAAGACAACTTCTCCCACCTGAGGCGCTGTCTGGCTTCAAATTACAAACTGTAGACTTTGCTATTAGATGTAAACAGCCATTACCAGTTAATTGTTTCAAAATATTTTGATACAAACTGTCACAGAATTCTAGTAGACAGTCCAGTTAAGTTACCCACAAAGGAAAATCAAATATGCAGTTATTTCAACCCTTTTGAAGTTACTTGCAAGATAAGCAGTTTTGAAAACCCCCTTCCTGATTTAAAACCTAACATAATTAAAAACAAAGCAAAACCAATGTAAGACTATAAAGTTAGGAAAACCTCCCTCAGATGTAAGCAAGAGTGAGATTTGTTTCAGAGTTCTAGTCCAATATAGTATCTCCCATGCAGCTCTCAGTTGTTGTGTTACAATTTCTGAAAGTTGATAAGTTGTGGCCTGGGCATATGCAAGATATGGAATCCTTTTGTCTGTATGTTTCTTTTATTCTTCAAAGTGCTGAGACACAAGTACAGTTCCTTTAGAAGCAGGCCAGATGAAAATGTTGGTTCAGTCGCAAGACCCAGCATCACCAAGTTTGTCAGACTTATTTGCCAGACTTATTTTTCCTGATGATTGCTTCCAAAAAGTTGATTTAAAATGAAAAAGCTGGTGATTCTTAAAGGAAATGATGAGCTGCTGAGGTCCAGTGTCACAGAATTTGTTAAAATTCCTGAAAGGTGATAAACTGTGTCCTGGGCATATGCAAGGTGTGAAATCCTTTTGCCTGTATGTTTCCTTTGTTCATCAAAGTCCACAAGTATGGCTCCTTTAGGAGTAAGTGAGATGAAAATGTTGATTCAGTTGCAGGACCCAGCATCACCAAGTTTGTCAGACTAGTTGCAAGACATATTTTTCCTTGGGATAGCTTCCAAAAAATTGATTTAAAATGAAAAAGCTGATACCTGGTATTGATATTTTGCAGAAGTTTAGCCCAGGAGACTTTCACAGATGTGTGCAAGAATGGCATAGGTACTCCAAGTAGAAAAATATGTAAATCCACAAAAAATAACCTACAGACACAGACAAGCACAAACAGCCACCCACACAGCCACATGAGGCAGAGTCTGAAGTATTAGTCTTATGCTTTGATTTAAAACCATGTTGGCACTCTGTGAATAACCTATATTTTTCAAGATGTTCAACAGTCTGATCAAAAATTATTTTTTTCTAATATTTTTGAAAGTGGAGCCAATAGGGAGATCAGACAGTAGTTTAAAAGAAGCACTGGACTACCACATTTTAGAATTGGTTTGATGGTAGCAAGTTTCACTTGTTTGGAAAAACTTCAAAACATAAAGAAAAAGTGAAAAATGGTTGCTAATGGCTGGGAGAAGGAATCAATTCCCAGTTTAATCAATATCATCATGAGAAGTGCATGGCATAGGATCTTGTTTTTCAATATATTTTTGGATTTGTTCAGGTGAAACTTTTCTAGAATAACATTTTGGATGTGAATCTATGTTGAAAATTTGGAGTAAAAATACTAAAAAAACAACAGTTATGAGCTTACATTGAAATGTTGTCAATGTACCCTTGGAACTTTGATAACTTTTAATATTTTGACCCCACATTTTCAACATACTTTAGCCATTTCTACACACCACCTCATGAACATGGCAGTTGTTATTTTTCAAATCCTGGCCAAAATGTGTTTTTGCACTTGTAGTGCAAAATCACCTTTTGGCCAGAATCTGAAAAATTTCTCCGCACTTGTTCATGAGGTGGGGCTATAAGAAGGCTACATAGAAAATTTGGGGTACAAATATTAAAACACAACAAAGTTATGTGTATACATTAAAATTTTTCAACATACGCTCATAATTTTGGTAATTTTCAATATTTTGATCCCACATTTTCAACATACTGTAATCACTTTTTCACATCACCTCATGAACATGATAGCTGTCATTTTTTCAAATCCTGGCCAAAATGTGTTTTCACACTTGTGCCACAAAATGGTATTTCTGCCACTATAATACAAATTAGACATGTCATGTTCAGAAGGCATGGCAATGAAAAGACTATGTTGAAAAAAAACAGCTAAGTTATGAAGAAACATTGAATTGTTCCAGCATGTACTCATAACTTTATTTTTGCAGAGTTTGGATCCTAGTGTTCAACATACTCCTTGTGTTACCCCACCTCCTGAACATGACAGATGTCATTTTTCAAATCCCATCTGAAAGTTATTTTCACAGTCACACTGCAAAATGACCTTTCAGATGGGATTTAAAAATTCTGCCTGTCTTGATCATAATGTCAGCTCATGAAAAAACTGTTGGAAGTGTGGGGTCAAAATGCGGGAGTCCACTGAAAATGATATATGTGCTCGTCAGCTGACTCATCCTGGGTAAATACAATCTAAAAATATGTAAAAGTAGGACACCACGGAAAATGAGATATTATTGCATCTCATCTTTTCTATCCTGAGTAAATATGAAGCAAAAAATGTATACAGCAAAATCCGATACAACAGCAATGCTTGTGGCAAACATTTGGCATTGACAAATGCTTGTTAAAGTTGTTGCTGACAATGTTATAGATTTCTGTATTTTGGCTTGACTTCCCAAGTTTCCCTCACTTGTTTGCTCAGTTATACTCTGATGGTTATGAATGTGGTATGTAATTAATCCTGAGTCACTCCAGGAAAAGGGACTTTTTTAATCTCCGTGAGCCCACCTGGTTAACAAAATCCAATAAATAACATAAACTATACAACTGCATCCCATCCTGACACTCAGCTCCAATGTTGACTGCCTAGAAGCCTCTGCATAGCACTTAAAAAAAAATTGTGCTGAGAATATTGTTCCAAAATAGACATTAAGTTAAATAAACTGATACATTGGTATGAAAATAAAATGTCGGATTGGTGATTTGTTTCTTGGATGCATGTTAAGCAGTACTGCTGTACAGCGGTTTAAACCAAGTTTAACGTCAAACATTTGTGTAACAAAAATATTGCTTGCAAAACAGACTCTACTCTGATTTCAAATGTCAAATTAATTAACTTCCTTGAGAGTAGGTATTATGTAAATCCTGTTTTGTGGTGGAATAAAATGAAATTATTGAACAAGATGCGCTGAAATCTAAGCTGAATCATTGTGACAGCATGAAGTAGTACAGAGTTGTTCTGTTCTAGATTGCCTGACCTGGTGGCATAGAGAGCAGAGGCACTGTGGCACCTGACCACTTACCACACTGATGAACTGAGTTCAGAAATTAGCTCAAGTCACTGAAGTCAGTGGGGGAGGGTGCTGGGAGAGGATTGAGCGGCCACTTGGCAGCTCTCCTAATCTGGATTGAAACATAGAAACATAGAAATTGATAGCAGATAAAGACCACCAGGCCCATCTAATATGCCCCTTTACCCTACCTTAAATTAACTGGCGCTGACCCTACTTGGTCACTAGCTGTAGTCTTTCCTTCCCCCCTCTAGGATTCCCTTATGCCTATCTCATGCATGCTTAAATTCCCCTATTGTGCTTGCTCCCACCACCTCCTGGGGTGGGCTATTCCAAACATCCACCACCCTTTCCATGAAAAGTACTTTCTCACATTGCCCCTTAGTGTACCCCCTTCCAGTCCTATGTCATGCTCTCTTGTTGTTTTAGAGCATTTTCTCTTCTGAAAGATGCTACACCCCTGTATCTTATCGATCCTCTTGAGACAGTTAAAGGTCTCTATCATGTCACCCCTCTCTTTCCTCTCCTCTCCTCCAGGGTATGCATATTGAGTTCCTCCAACCTCTCCTTGTATAACCTTTGGTGCATGCCCTGCACCATTTTTGTTGCCCTTGTTTGAACTGCCACCACCCTGTCTATGTCCTTCCAGAGATGTTGCCGCCAGAACTGGATGCAGTATTCCAAATTAGGTCTCACCAATGACTTTTACAGTGGCATTATGACCTTTTTTCTTCTGTAGGTACTGTAATACCTCTCCCTATGCACCCCAGCATCCCAATGGCTCTCCTCACTGCCTTGGCACACTGTTTGGTCACCTCTAGGTTGTCAGATATGATGACCCTCAGATCTCTTTCCTGTTTTGTGGCTGATAATATCTCCCCGCTCATCATGTAATCCTCCTCTGGGTTCCTGAGCCCCAAGTACATGATTTTGCACTTCTTCACATTGAATCCTAGCTGCCACACTCTGGATCATTCTTCTATTTTAGCTAGGTCCCTCCTCATTTTCTCCACCTCTCCTGGACTGCCCACCCTATTGCAGATCTGTGTGTCAGCTGCAAAAAGGTACACCTTCCCCTCCAGCCCTTATGCAATCTTGCTGATATAGATATTAAGCAGTACTGGCCCAAGAACTAGTCCCTGTTGCACCCTGCTGATCACCGTTCCTTTTTCAGATTTAGCCCCATTTACCACCATCCTCTGCGTTCTGTTCTTCAGCAATTTCTTAACCAGTTCACCACCTTGTTTCCCAATCCCAGGCTGCCCAGCTTGTTCACAAGCCTCCTATGTGGAACGGTATTGAACACCTTGCTGAAGTCAAAGTAGGCCACATCCACTGCACCCCCCTGATCAAGTTCCCTAGTGATCCAGTCAAATAAATTAATAAGATTAGTTTGACATGACCTTCCTGCTGTGAATCTAGTCTGCCTTGGATCTTGTGCTCTGCTTGATCCAAGGTGGTCTACTATCCTTTCTTTTAACAGAGTTTCCATAATTTACTCACCACCAAGATCAGGCTCGCAGGTTTATAGTTTCCAGCCTCCTCCCTGCTCCCACTTTTGTGGAGAGGGACCATGTCAGTCCTTCTCCAGTCCTCCGGAGCTGTTCCCATCTCCATTGACTCATTGAATAGGGCTGTCTGTGGTGCTGCCAGTACCTTTCCCAACCTCCTTTAATATTTTAGGGTATATCCCATCTGGTCTCATTGCCTTAACTATCTTTAGTTTTGTAAGTTCTTTTAAGACTCTCTCCTCTTGGAACGGGCTGTTGTCCACTTCCCTTCTCATCCTGATGCTTAGCTGTGGTCCCTCTGCTTCCTTTTCCCCCATGAAATCTGAATAGAAATATTTGTTCAGGACTGATGCTTTATCCTGGTCCCCTTTCAGTTCCATTCCTTCCTCCCTTTTCAGCCTTACAATTCCCCCCTCCCCAACACCCTGGTCCATCTCTTCTCTACTCTTCTTCTCTTCTCACTGATGAATCTATAGAAGGCCTTGTCCCCTTTTTATGTTGGCTCATGCTTGCGCAGCCAACATATTGCACTAGTAGCAGATTTGGAGGTGCGGTCACTGTGGGTGAATGCAGGGTACGCAACAGTAGGTGCGTCCCTCATTCCCCAATAGGGCAGCTGCAGGCACCGACACCCTCAACATGTGAACTGGCCACCAGATCTAAGGAAAGGCCTGCTGCAATGAAAGCCAAGCTTCTCATGCAGTGGTGTGCCTTTCCTGGTGACCAGTTTACAAAACATGGTGGCATGCCACACCGCAGAGTGCCCTGACCCACTTAATTTGCCGATGGGGGAGCCCACTCCCCATCAGCATAATGCAACCCCCTCCCATTTAATGTGTGTGCTGTGGGGCTGCCCAATCCCCATCAGCATCATGTCCCCCCTTCTCAGTTTAATTCACAGATGGGGGAGCCCACTCCCCATCAGCGTAATGTCCCCCCCAATTTATTGTGTGCTGATGGGGGTGCCCAATCCTCATCAGCTACAGAACTCCCCCAAAAAAACAAACACTCAGGTGGCATGCTGGGAGCCCACCCCAGTATGCCGAATACCTCTGTAAAAGAAAAACTGTCCTGCAATGTTTTTTTTTTAAACCTGCAAAGCAGAAAACGGCCCCTCATCGACTCCGGTCGGCCCTCCCTTAACCCGCGACCACCTTCTGCACACCCTGCCTCCCCCACCCTCCACCCCATACTTACCTCTGCAGCATGGCACAATGATCTTTGGTGGACCGGGAACATGTCTGCACTCTTCAAAGCTGACAGAAACTGAAGAAATGCCGGTAAGCTATATAATGGCATAAATAAGGGTTTTCAACTTTGGTGCATATCTCAGACATTTTGAGGAATTTTTTCACCAAATTTTCAACATGGGGTTATTGGGACCCCTCCTCATGAATCCAATCACTGTCATGGCATTATTCAGTTCTGAAAGGTGATTTCATGGTCATTGTGCAGAATCACCTTTCAGGAATGATTAACCAAATGACAGTGCCACTGTTAATGAGGTGGGCTCTCAAAAAGCATATGTTGCAAATTTGGTGAAACAAATCCAAAAAATGTCTGTTTTACAAGCTTGCATTGCGCAGTTTCCATGCATGCTAGTAACTTTGTGAATTTGTAATATCTGCACTCCAGATTTGCAACATTGGCATTTTTCCATACCTCCTTATGAACAGTACAGCTGTCATTTTACATATCCTGGCTGAAATGTGTTTTCGCACATCCAGCGCAGAATAGCGTGGTCGCGGTGCAAAATCAGTTTTCAGGACAGTTTGACCCAATGACAGTGACACTGTTCATGAGCAGAGGTCCTAAAATGCCTATGTTGAAAATTTGGTGATGAAAGTCCATAAAATGACTGTGTTACAAGTGTGTGTTGCACAGTTTCCATGCACCTCTGTAACTTTGCAAATTTGCAATATTTTCATGCCAGATTTTCAACACTGGCATTTTTTCACATCTCCTTAAGAACAGTACAGCTGTCATTTTTCACATTCTGCCCAAAATGTGTTTTTGCACCTGTGGTGCAGAATGGCATGGTCGCTGTGGGAAATCAACTTTTGGGACAGATTAACACAATCACAGTGCCACTCATGAGGGGAGGTCCCAAAATGCCTATGCTGGAAATGTGCCTTTTCAGGGTGGGGGTGAAGTTGGAATCAGTTCAATACTTCACTGCCATTCATATTATGCATCTCTAACTCCTGCACTACCAATGTCAATGCCAGCGAGACAACATTCGGCATTGACAAATGCTTAAGTTCTTTCACTATATTTTCCTCTGTCTTTGCCTTAGCACTCATGATTGCCTTCCCTGCCTCCCTCTGCTTTTCTAGATATAGTGCTCCACCTCTATAAAGAACCCCTCTCTACATTGCCCTGTCCTCCTCCTTTTGTGTCTCCTTATATTCAGGGCCGACCTTAGCTAGGTGTAAGCTGTTCACCTGCACCCTGGTGTGGTAAAATGGTAAAGAAACATGCCATTTACACTTTAACAGTCCAGTTTACAAGACATTCCTGTACTCTCTCTAAAGTTCCATAAATTAAAAATACAATAAGCACCTTGGAGGCCCATACTTTTTTCTTGAGGAAAAAAAAATATTTAAAAGATTTAAAAATGCCTAACTTCTGTTGGGGATGAACATGTTTACCAACAAATGAAAGTGAAAGACAACTGGCTCTGTTACTTTTATAAAAGGCAGTATGGTGCAGTGGTTTAAGGCTCTGAGCTGCAAATCTGGATACCTGGGTTTGAATCCCACAGCCCCCACCTGCATACTGTGTGACCCTGAGCATTCACTTAACTTCCTTGTGCTCCCAGGTTGCACCTGCAAACAAGCTTTCAGCTTAGTGTGTCTCACCTGGTAAAATAATTGGTAAATAAAAAAAATAATTGGTAAAAGGTGGGGCAGCTTTGCTGCTATGCCACTTTAAGATGCAAAGGAAAAGATTAGGTTAAGAAGGTGTTAATGGCCATACTTTATGCCTCCCAGGTTGACTGCTTTCACAAACAATGGGCTACATTGACAAGAGAACTTGTTTGTAACCTGGACATGTAGCTGAAACAATGAATGACATGACAAAATCTGTTTCAAAAGTATGCGAGCACTCAAAATGGCTCAAAAATCTGAGCAGCACAGAGCAAAACCAGATTTCCTGATAGGGACCCTGAAAACATGATCACCAGGTAAGAAACCTGACAGGTGGCAACCTTACGTGATGCCCCATGGTAATCCACTCTATTCTGTCTCACTCACACCTCCAGAGAAGTTAAGTTGTTTAACTTGTTTGCAAATCGGATTATCGGAGATGTGAGGGTCCAGTGATGATGTCCCTGTCCTTACAGAAATTAATACGGCAGTAGTACCATATATACTTAAGTTCTGGCTCCAGGCTCAGTCAGATTCATTTTCAATGGTGAAGTAAAATAATTCAATGTATGGCACTAAGTAAAAGATGCTGGTTAAACTAGTAGACCTGGTACTGTTTTATTAATAAAGGCTAGGAAGGTTAGTTAGGTGTAAAAGTTGGACATGGGGGCACAGCGAATGGAGTGGTGGGGCCCAACAGGGGGCTGCACAGGGGCCAAGAATGGTTAAGGCCAGACCTGCTTATATTTCCTGAAAGCTAACTTTTGTGCCCTTACTTTCCCTGTCACCTCCTGCAAGAAACATAATGATTTTCTTTTACTTTTGCCTTTGTCTATTTGCCAAATACAAAGGTTTGTTGCCTCCACTATGGATCCTTTTAGATGGGCCTATTGTCCCTCGACTCCCCCAATTTCTTGACCCTTTCTACAGCTTCCCTGAGAAATACCCCATCTTAATGAAGTTTGCCTTCCTGAAGTCAAGAACCCTCACCTTTGTGTGGCATGTCCTTTTTGTAGTTCTCACATTGAACCACACAGTGTGATGGTCACTGGACCCATCTGCTCACCTACCCTGACATCCATAATTCTGTCCCTATTGGTTAGTACCAGGTCCCAAATTGTTTTCTCCTGGTTTGGCTCAAGGACCAGCTGATTGGACTGGTGAATTATTCTGGCTCCTGGTTGCCACAAGGTGGAAGCCTGGTGGTAGTGCAAACCCTTGGGAGGCAAACATAGGTCAGAGTGGATGGAAGAGGCTGCAGTTCCAGAGTACATACATCCCTCCACTGGTATGGCTCCTAGATGTTGCTGCAGCTCAAGAGGTAGAAAATGGAAAAGTAATGATGGGGGCATAATGAAGCCCTGCCACCTACCTCTGACTTGTACTACTGACTGGGCTGCCTAGTCTGACCTTGATATTTGGATGTGGGGGAGAGGAGGGCCCCCTCTCCACCATGGGGCAAGACATGAGAGGATTCCCCAATCAGGTAAGTCCAAGAGGTAGAATGTGGTGGTTGGAAGGAAGTGGGACAGTGCTGAACAGTCACCTCTGCCATCAGTGGAGAAAAGGCTTTATAGAAAAAGAAAGTTCTGTTCTGCACCTACTCCCAACAGCCTTGCAGATGCCGTTTAATATCCAGTCACTTCATTTAGTCCTGATGTGATTCCCAGACCATCCTGTTTTAGTTGCTAATTCATTACCTGTGCCTGAAAGAACCTAACTTTCTGATAACACCCCTCCCCCATCCGCATGAAGTGTTCTGCAGACCTTTAAAGGAAAACTACACCCAAAACTTGAAAAAATATATGTTGTGCAGAGTGTTTTCATTTGTATGTGAAGTTCTAGTGTTTCCTTCCCTCTGACTGGTATTAGGAGTTTTTCCCAAATTAGCTTGTTAGCTTTATGCTAGTTTTACGATCCCTGGGGATCTTCATACCTGATAGTGTAATTGCAGTTCTTGTTCCCACAGTGCATCTTGTCTCATGTGACTGTGATGTAAGAGAGACCCAACATTCAGCACACACATGCCAAGCAAACTAAATATCTTGGAAGCTTTACAAGCTGCACAAACACTACCAGCAGCAAAGTTTTTCAGGACAGTAAAACCTTTAGGATGAGGGTGGTCACCAAGCTGAATTCTAAGTTTTTAAAATATAGCCATCTCTATTGTTGTGAACTGATTATAATGCAATGCTTTCTGCTGGATTTATGGGCTCTGCTACATCACCATCACATGAAACAAGGTGCATTGTAGGACAAAGAAATGCAATAAACCTATTTGATATGGTGATATCCAGGGGTCGTAAAACTACCCTAAAGCTAGCAGGCTAATTTAGGAAAAAATCCTAATACCAGTCAAAGGGAAGGAAACACTAGAACTTCACATACAAATTAAAACACTCTGCACAGCATATATTTTTTCAAGTTTTGGGTGTAGTTTTCCTTTAACTCAGGAGATAAGGAATGCAATTGAATCCTTTTGTTAGGACCTAGCACACAGCCAGCTAGCCAGCCACTTAATTGCTTATGGAAGATCTGCTAATTGCTTTGTGACATGCCAGGCACCTCTTGGAGCTTATTGTAGGTGTTGTCTTTGAACAGTGAAGATTTGTTAATGCTGTTTTAAAATACTTTCCTCACACTCTTTAACCCCTCCATTAACTTCATCTCTGCATCCATTTTCACCTGTCTAACTGTTTTACTGGCATCCTTTATCCTTTCTTGATATTTCCTTCTATCCTCCTTTGCCTGACTTGTTTTGTACTCCATGAAATCCCTTCTTTTTTATGCTTGCTTACCAAAGGCTAGCAAATATATTGGGATCAGTCTGGGATCTGAGAGGGTTTTTGGGGACTTGAATGTCCTCCGCATATCACAACTTTGAAATCTCCTATCTCCACACCAGTTCTGCCCACTCTCCCTTTCTGCTACATTTGACTTGAAGTATTCAGCCACAGAGAAGGCTGGAAAATACAAGTTGGCAGTGGGCTTTATTGTGCAACTTGTCGTTCCTACCAGCAATGTTTCCTGTGCTATTTCTTCCACTTATCGGATGCAGCACAAAACCAGGAAATAGGTAACCAGGCTCAGAAAGGCAGAGGGGTGGAATGTGGATAGGAAAGGGAAGCCAAACTTACTGAACAAATATTTATGTTCAGTGGTCAGTGTAGAAGATAAGAGTCCACTGTCAGAATGCATCATTAAAAACAGTAGGGCATTATTATCAAGTATCAATAGGCACCCATCATGGAAAATAGGGTATTGAGTGATTTACAGGCACTGAAGTGAATAAATAAAAAGATCCAGAAGGGATGCAGCCAGTGCCCTTACAGAAATGGAATGTATTGCAATATATTGAGAAATCTATGCTGATATATGTCATTACACTGAGAAATATATTTACTCGCTGAAATATATTTTTACAATATATTTTAAAATACACAGTAATAATATATTTGTAATGCATGTCAGTCCAAACTGTGTGGCAATATATAACGCATTGTATTTCAAAATATATGTCACCTCAATATATTTATAACTTATGTAATGCCTTAGATTGTGCAGTTCATGTGAAATGTATTAAAGAAATATATATTAGCCAGCTCCATGACACCGAGCAATGGGTGTTTGCCCAGCAAGCTGGTGACCAGTGTTCATGTCCCAAGCACAAGCATTAGTGTGGAATGGCAGTGAGGGAGTTATAAACGTTCTATGGAAGCTTCCTTCCCAGTAATCCCTCACAAAGGTGGTGGCTTGAGGGCTGTGTTCATGACAGCATTAGCTTTGCTACATTGCCAAGCATTTCCTCAGGATGCCACCACAATTTGAACATTACATGGTGGTGGTAGGGGGGAGGGTTGGGGAAGAAAATGGGATAAATCAGCCGCTGTGCTGACCAGATGATGGCGACTGGTAACCATTCTCCATGAATCCCGAGAGTGTCCACGCACAACCCTCACCATGTTTCTGGCATATGAACATACAAAATTTGCCAGCAGATAAAGGCCTAGAGTTCTATCAAGTCTGCTCGAATGTGCAGTTAGCACCGCTTACTTTGCAGCTGCCCCTCCCTCCCACAACTCACCTTAATTGACCCTCCCCCCATGCCTTGTCCCAGCCCCTTTTGAAGCAGTCCACTGTTTTACTGGATACCACTTCTGCCAGCAATGCATTCCACCCGCTACCACCCTCTCTGTAAAAAAGTGTCTCCTCATCTCTCTCTCCTGAACCTTCCTCCCTCCAGCCTCATATCATGGCCCCGGGTGTTCCTCCCCTTCCCTCCCTTACTTTGAACAGTCCCTCTGTACCTGTCTTGTTTATTCCTTTCATGTACTTAAAGGTTTCAATCCTGTCCCCCCTGTCCCTCTTCTCCTCTAGCGAGTACATGTTCAGCTCCCTGAGCCTCCTCTCATATGACAAGCTCCCCAGCCCCTTGATTATCTTTGTCACTGCACCCACTCCAGTAGCTTAATGTCCTTCTTCAGAAATGGGTGCCAGTACTCCATGCAGTACTCCAGATGCAGTCTAACTAATGACCTATACAGTGGCAGAAGCACCTACCCACTCCTCGAGGAGATACCCCTTGCAATGCAACCCAGAATTTTGTTGGCCTTTGCAAACTGCCTTCCTACATTTTGCAGAGTTGTTCATTGACCTTGTAATTAGCACCCCCAGATTCTTTTCCTCCTCTGTCTTGGCTAGCTGAACTCCCCCCAGCTGGTAACTCCCCCTTGGGTTCTTCACCCCAAAATGCAGCACCTTGCACTTTTTGGCATTAAACCCCAGTTGCCAGGTGTCTGACCAGGTTTCCAGCTTTTCCAGATCATCCTGCAACCCCTGCCACCCCCCAAGGTCATCCACCACCGCTCCCATCTTGGTGGCATAGAAGGAAGACTTCCGCAAAGTCTCCTCCCCCTGTTCTCTAGGCTTGGGAGAGGGTCCACTCCAGTGAAGGGATACATTGGGATAACCATGCTGTGGAAGTATGAGGGTTATGAGATGGTGACAGGGACTGGTGGCATTCAAATCATTTCAAAATAACTTTTTTTTACTTTTATGAATGTACCTATATGGTATTTTATTAGTATTTTCATAGGTCACTGATTATTTTCTTCTACACATTTTTTTATACACATTTTCTTAGCCTGATCATTAAACTTCACATTTAATTGCTTTTTTTCTTCCTACTAGCAAGACTAACTTAGTCTTATTTATATCAGTATTCAAATATCTTGTGTTATTGTCATTTACTTAAAGAGCCACTGACACCAAAAGTGCTGCATTGCAGAATCCAAATAAGCATACTCCCAGTAAATCTCATACCAAAAACTAGATTTTTATGTTACTTGGTTTTAAAGTTACAGTATTAGCCATTTTGTAACTTTGATTGCACTACCTGTGCAATAAAAGCAGGTGTCAGTATACAGTTGCTGATGATGTCATGTAGGGAGCTCAAAGTCTAGTAATGACGGTTAGCAAACTTATAAGACCCATTTCTCCAAAGTTGTAAAGATCATGTGCAATGGTTTTCACAAGTAAAACAGACAGCACCAGTCAGTAAACATTGCTATAAATACTATATATGTTCCAGGTTTTGTAACAAAGTTGATCAAATTGTATTATTTAATGCTGTTTTTGAGTGGTCCATTTCACCAGTTTTGCTGGATACTAAGTCAGCATGCCTCCAGACTGCTGAAGCCAATTAGAGTGCTACTAATTTCACTGCTGTTTGTCTTTGCCTGCTTTACAATATGTTTTAATAGGGGCCTGATATGTGTTAATTCCTACTAGGGGTGGAAGTGTTAGCTCTGGTAAAATGATCATTGTAATTTAGAGTAGAACACAGATGAGTCTGCCCCACTCCCATTAACAAGCAGATGGGATAATTGTTTTAAAGTGCCATTCTTAGAAGTTGCCTCAATTGACTGATAGGTATGAATGAGCTCAGCCTTTCATCAGAAACTTATTCAGTCTGCAAACCTCACAGGGTGCTATGATCCAGTATTCAGCAATAGGACCTCAATTAAAGAGGCACCCAGACAAAATATTGTCAGTTTTGTTACAAAGCCTGAACCACAAAGTTTTTAAAGCAATGTTTACTAACTCATGCTTCCTGTTTTATTTATGAAAACCCCATTGCACATGATCTTTACAGCTTTAGAGAAACAGGTCCTATAAGCTTGCTGACATGGAATAATAAACCGTAAGGTCCCTAGATGACATCAGCAGCAGCTCTTCAGTGGAACAGTCTTTCTGTGAACAGGTAGTGAAATCAGGGTTACAAAATGGCTAATAATTTTAAAAATGATGTAACATAGAAATCTACTATTTGGTATGAGATTTTCTGTGGATATGCTTATTCTAATTCTGCAATGTAGCACCATTGGCTAGACAGCAGCACTTTAGTCATACACCATTTTAAATACTTTTTGCATGTTACTTGAGTGTTTTTTATTTCTGCAATGTGCTACTCCATTTGTTCCGATATAACATTTTGATAATTTGTAGGTTTGCATGGTAGAAACTCCTTGAGGTGTCAATGCGTTTGCACCTACAGGCCCTTCGTCTAACCAGTGTGCCCACCAGCCTGAACTAGATCCTTGTCAATGGCATGTTGTGGAGGCCTGCCAACCATGCCAGAATTCATACTTTGGGGAAGAAGACTTGGGTTCCTGAATAAAGACCGAGTGTCTGGTCTGTGCACTTGGTAGATGGGTTGCAACAGGAAGAGGTGATAAACAGAATAGTCCCCCCAAAGGTGTAACTGCTTTGTGTCTGAACATACAATGTGGTGGTAATAATTTGTTCTGTAATTTTCAAAAGTTATTCAGAAACACATAATCTGAATAATATACATAAACCATCATCTGAACAGGACACCCAGACTACACCAATTCATTGCTTGTAATAGCTTCCTCACAAACTGTGGCACTAGTCATGTCTATTTTTGTAACAATATTACAAAAAAATTAATAAAATAAACAGCCCACCACCCCCTCCCCATCCAAATCCTTAAGAACTCTTACCTCTATCTCTGCTATAATTCCAATGCCACCTCCTCCCCCAGCAACTAAAATTTCACATGCTTTAAAACAAAAACTTTCATGATGGACAACTGGCACAGCCACCTCCAAATATCCCCACCATAGTAGCCCCCTCTTCCCCACAGCACTCTATGTTTCTTCAAAGAAGCAAAGGTACCCAACACAGCCTTTCCTCCTCCATGCACCTTTTACTGAATTAAATAGCTCCTGCACTTCATTGTATAGTAAAAACAGCTGATCATGTACAGGCTGCCTTAAAGAAATAATCTACTATTGTGGATTTTGGAGGAAGAGCTATCGAAAAACAAAATGTGAAGAGTAGGATAAACCTGACATGGTGATCACTTAATCAATAATGCATGAGAGGTTGTGGGTTGTGCTGGGATAACGTCACGACTGGGGTGTTTAGGCATGAGGTCGCAGGCCGAGTGCAACTAATCACCCCAGAAGTGACGTTATCCCAGCACAACACACGCTCTGGAGTGCACTATTGCTATTATACAAAGGCTCATTTATAATAATAATAAAAAAAAAGATTTAAAAAGCATTTCTTTCATAGATTTTTAGTTAATTTATCAGTGTGGAGGTTTATGAAGTAAAAAAATAGTTCCCTTTTGGCCAGTAGGTGCTGCTGCTATTAAATGAGTGGGTCTGCATTTTTCTTTGACTGTTCCCTGCACACTCTCTTCTGTTTGTGCTGCAAGTCTGGTCCCCCATCCCCCATTAAACTTGTATTTTCTGTTGCTTCTCACTTTGTTTCTCTCTCAAAGTCAAAGACTTTAATTTAACCAGTCCTGCTGCCTGTCTAGTGATTCAGTGTCTTGTATGAATGAAAATCGCAAATGACAAACAAGGGAGGAGTGCAGGGACAGTTTTGGTTTTCAGAAACAGGTCAGGTAAGTGTTCTGTTGGTTTTCTGCAGGAAATACTCATTTTTATGTGGTCTGACAGCAACAAAATGAAATGTATGATTTAAAACTAACAAGTGGAAGTGGAGTTGCGCCTTGTGATGTGACCCAGTGCACATGCGCATCTCTCTGAAGCCGCTCGTACCGGAGTTTTATACTTTTTTACAGCCCTTTGTGGAGTTGCTGTTTGGGGAGAGTTGCTGTTTTGAGTGGAACTGAGCAGCATCAGTGAGCTGCGCAACCAGCTGTTACCATCTCTGCGGGTGAAAAAAAGCAGACTCGTTGGTGGGGATAAGTGAAGCAGGCTGCCGTGCAGTGATTCCGGTACCGGTTCATTTGATCATTTGTGTACTGGGACTAGAGCCGTGATGTCGTCCTGGGATAAGATCATGGCTCCAGTCCCAGACAGACCAATCAGAGTCCAAGATTATTTTATGCCATTGTATAATATAAAACAATGGACTGAAGTAAGATAAACAGCATCATGGAGTCATTGTTAAGAATTTTGTAGTGTTTTACTGTTATGTGGCCCAGCATGATGTGTGCCTGCTTCTTTCCCAATAATCAATGTATAATGAAATTTCATTTCTGCCTGTGGGATCCCTCACTGAAGTGGAATACTAAATTTAGTCTTAAAGCAGTAATTATTACTCTTTTAAGACTAGTGATGTTTAATCATATGTTATCATCAGAAGAAGGATACTGCCTGTAGGAATATTTAATTCTAAGAAGTATTCAACTGCTATTGTTTTTTAAGAGTAAATTATTACTAAATGAATATTATACACTGATTTTAGAAGTACACATTGTTGAATATTTTTGAATGATAAATGAAGACTTTTCAATACTTCTGTTTGTTTTATCCCATAGAGAAAAAGAAGGGTACTTTTTCATTTGTTTTCATCTCAAAGTCCCTTCATATTTCAGTATTCATACCATTCAACCATTCATTTTCCATTTTGTAACTTTACTCTTCATTTTTTTGCTCCCAATATCCTTTCAAATGACCCATCATTTTGAGCAGTTTATTCTGAGCAATCCATATTCCATTTTGTTTTATTCCAAACCATTCATTTTCCATTTTTATCTTTCATTGTCAAGGTTACTCCCAATATCCATACAAATACCATTCAAATGACCCAGCTTGAAGCAGTTAATTATTCTGAACCTTCGTTTTACTTTTCTTTTGTTTGGCTGTTCAGTTTTTCTTTTACTGCTGTTTTCCCATTTACTATGGATATCAACCAATAGTTGGGTGATAAAAACAAATTACAAAATCCATGGTTTGACTGAGATTAGCTGAGCAGAAGAAAGGGGATAAGGCTTTCATCCATTACATATGGGGTAGCATAAAACTAAAACGATACATTAGGCTGAGGTAGGGAAGAAAAGAGCAAGGGAGGGGATAAAGATAAGGCCAACTTGCAAAACCAATGTTTTTGTTTAGTTTTCACATGGGAAAAGGAGTCCCCTTTGCTGGACTGTGCAACCAATCTGACAGGAGAGAGGGAGAGGGGATCAATGATGCTCCTACACCAAAGAAAGGGTGCTAGATGGTCTGAGAGCAATAAAAATGGAAAACTCTATGTCCAAGATATGAAGTTTGCCCAGACACAAATTCTAATTTGCCTGTCAAAACTAGGTTTTGTATTGACGTCCTATATTGAAAACCTCGGTAAGCATGGGCAAACAGGGTTTGCACCAGGGCAAACTTCAGGTTCTATGTGATAATGGCACATGTACATCACCAGAAAAACATGAGGATGTACACTCGCAGCAAACACAACAGGGCAACGCAAAATCACTGAGTATGTGGGGAGCTGCACCCCCATCCCCCCAACTAAGAATTCTAAACTCCAGGGGGGTGCATGTCAGGGGGGTGAAACTTGTAAAAAAAACAAAAACACTGTGCAATGCAAAAAGTTTTCACATGGCTCCAGACCTGAACCCTGCACCCTCCCCACCACAGCTGGCCACCCTCCCCACCACACCACATGGGCAGCTCAGCAGCCTTCTGCTGTGCAGCCTCCCACATACCTTCCCTCTCCTTCTGTCCCCCAATGTTTGGTTCTGGTTGTGGTTCCGGTCACCTTCCCTTCACCCTTTGCTACCCTCTCAATGTATCCCAAAACACAGGTGCTGAGACTGAGTCACCATTATTGCAGTCACTCAATCTCAGTTGCCCTTTTCATTGGATACCCAAACTTTGGAGGGGGGGTGCAATGCAAATGAAGGGGTGGTGACCCGAATATTGGCACAGTTCAATATTCAGAGTATTTGCACCACGTAAGGGTGCTTTGCATGGTCCCCTTACACAGAACAAATGCCATTGACTTAGACCACAACTTACTTCTGCACAA
Source organism: Neoceratodus forsteri (assembly GCA_016271365.2). Classification (NCBI taxonomy): domain Eukaryota; kingdom Metazoa; phylum Chordata; order Ceratodontiformes; family Ceratodontidae; genus Neoceratodus; species Neoceratodus forsteri. Next base: position 843,992,416 of record CM028135.1, on the reverse strand, counting down.
CCCTAGTGGTTGAAGGGGGAAGTGTGGCAGCCCTCCTCTCACTGATCCAGTTCAAAAACAACAGTGTCCCTGGTGTCCAATTTTCCTTCCTCACACTCACACCCATGCCCACTGATTGGATGCCCATTTTGTGGTGTCCCTATGGTCTCTTACCCTACCTGATCATCTGCCTGTTGTACAAAAAAGTGTTCTTGGTGTCCAGCAGTTCTTCCCCCACCTGATGCCCTGCCTGAGTAAGATAAAACTGTTGTCCCTTTTATAGTGGTCCCTTTCCCCTGTCCAATCCCCATCCTGGGTTTGACAACCCCCCATCATGATCATCATCCCACTACTAACTCACGGGATGCTACTTGCTAAGTATCATCCCCTCACAACACAGCCATGGCCCAGTTCACATTCACTGGTCCCCTGCCCCCCCAGTCTGCCCCATGTTGGCGCTTGTGGATCCCCCTCATGTGGCAGAGACAACAAACACCCCCATGGTCTCCTCTACCTGTCTATCAGGGCCATGGTGAATTGATGGTGAGCAGCACAGCCCTCTACACACCAGTTTGGTCACCTGCCATCTGACTGAAGCTGGGAGTATACTGCTTATTTATAGGGAGCACCTTATAAATAAGCAGTGCACTTCACAATTCAGTCAGATAGTGGGCAGCCAAGGTGGTTTATGGTGGGCTGTGTTGCTCGTGGTCAATTCATAATGGCACTGATAGGCAAGTATGAGAGACCATGGGGGTGGGTTGTTGTTGTTGATGGGAGGGGGAGCCACTAGCATCAATGAGGGACAGGCTGGGAGGTAAGGGGACTAGCAAATGTGAATAGGGCCGGGAAAGTGTAGGTGGGGGGGTGATACTTTCCACCTGCTATCCCATGAGTCAGTGGCAGAACAACAACTGCAGGGGGAAGGTTGTTAAACCCATAGAAACATAGACTTTGACAGCAGATAAGGACCGCTTGGCCCACCTAGTCTGCCCATTTCCCTACCTAGAGGATTAGCTGCAGATCCTATTTAACCAACAGCCTATTTCTTCCTACCCCCCTCAAAAATTGCCTTATGTTTGGCCCATGCATTCTTGAATTCTCCCACAGTTTTAGACCCCATAACCTCCTCAGGAAGGCTGTTCCATGTGTCCACCACCCTCTCTGTGAAAAAATACTTCCTCACATTGCCCCTGAGCTGTCCCCCCTCTATCTTCAAATTGTGTCCCCTTGTTCTTGCACATCTCTTTTTCTGAAAGATGCTACCCTCTTGGACTTTGTTGATTCCACTGAGGTACTTGAACATTTTTATCATGTCCCCCTCTCCCACCTTTCCTCAAGGGTATACATATTAAGCTCCTTTAGTCTCTCCTCATATGGCTTCTCTTGCAGACCCTGCACCATTTTAGTTTCCCTCTTCTGCACTGCCTCCATCCTGTCTATGTCCATGTGGAGATGGGGTCTCCAGAACTGGACGCAGTACTACAGATGGGGTCTCACCAACAGTCTGTACAGGGTGATAACTTCCTGTTTTCTGCTGGTTATACCTCTCCCTATACATCTCAGTATCCCTCCAGCCCTCCCTACCGCCTTCTCGCATTGCTTGCCAACCTTAAGGTCATCTGATATGATTACTCCTAGGTCTCTTTCCATTTTTGTTGTTGTTACTAGCCCCCCCATTGTGTAATCTTCCCCTGGGTTTTTGTTTCCCAGGTGCATTACTTGCACTTCTTTGCATTGAATCCAAGCTGCCATACTTCTGACCATTCCTCCAACCTTGCCATGTCCCTTCTCATCCTTTCCACGCCTCCTTGTGTATCAACCCTGTTGCAGATCTTTGTGTCATCTGCAAAGAGGCATACTTTTCCTTCCAGTCTCTCTGCAATGTCACTTATAAAGACATTAAAAAGGACTGGACCCAGTGCTGAACCCTGCGGTACCCCACTAGTAACCCCTCTTTCTTCAGAGTGGACTCCATTTACAATTACCTTCTGTGTCCTGTTGTTCAGCCAATGTTTCACCCAGGCTACCACCTTGGGACTTACTCCCATGCTGGTTAATTTGACTACTAATCTTTTGTGTGGGACTGTGTCAAATGCCTTGCTAAAGTCTAGGTAGGCCATGTCCACAGCCCCTCCCTGGTCTACTACTTTGGTCACCCAGTCAAAGAAATCAATTAGATTCATCTAACATGACCTTCCCACTGTGAACCCATGCTGCCTTGGGTCCTGTACCCCACTGGCCTCTAGGTACTCAACAATTCTTTCCTTCAGAAGTGATTCCACCACTTTCCCTACCACAGAGGTCAAACTGACAGGTCTTTAGTTTCCTGCCTCCGTCTTGGTCCCACTTTTGTTAAGGGAAATCACATCCGCCTTCTTCCAGTCCTCAGGTACCATGCCATCCTCCCATGACTTGTTAAAAAGCGTAGTCAGTGGTGTCACTAGTTCTCTGCTTAATTCTTTTAGAATTCTGGGGTGAATTCCATCTGGCCCCATTGCTTTGTCCACCTTCAGTTTTAGGAGTTCTTTCAGAACCCTTTCTTCTGTGAAAGGACTGGGATCAACCCCCCCTCTCCAGAGTGCTTCTGTATAATTAGATTAGGCACCTCCCCCACTTCCTCTTTTGTGAATACTGAACAGAAGTATTCATTCAGTATCCCTGCTTTATCACTGTCACTCTCTGCCCACCCAGCATCCATTCTATTCAGCCTCACTATCCCTTCCTTTGTCTTTCTATGCTCTCTGATATACCTATAAAAGGTTTTATCCCCCTTCTTAACTGAGTTAGCTATCTTTTTCTCAGTTTGTGCCTTTGCTATTCTGACTACCCTCCCTGCTTCCTTCTGCCTTAACTGGTACAGTTCTCTGTCCTGCTCCTTCTGTGTTTCCTTATACTTCCTAAATACTATCTCTTTCTCCCTAACCTTCACCGCCACCTCTTTTGAGAACCATAGTGGCTTTTTCTTTTGTTTTGATTTGTTTATTTGCTTCACACAAAGGCTTGTTGCCTCTGTGATGGCAGTTTTGATATTTGCCCATTGTTGTTCCACCCCTCCTTCTAGTCTGTTTGCTAGTGCTTTCTAAGGCACTCTCCCATCTTGCCAAAGTCAGCCCTCCTGAAGTCCAGAACCCTCACTTTTGCATGGCTTGACTCTGTAGCAGAGTTTTATCATGAACCACACTGTTTGGTGGTCACTTGTTCCCAAATGGCTACCCACTTCTAGATCTGAGATCCTCTCACTGTTCCCATTTGAGAGTACGAGGTCTAAGATTGCTCCCTCATGAGTGGGTTCCAAAACTAGCTGTTTGTGGCATGCCACCTGAAGGGCATCAAGAATGGCCCTGCTGTTGGATGTGGCTGCCACAAAGGTGCTCCAGTTAACATCTGGCATGTTAAGGTCCCCCATCAACAGTATCTCCCCTTTCTCTGCCATCCTAAGCATGCCTTCTTTCATATTCTTGTCCATTCCCTCCCCCTGACATGGGGGTCTATATACAACCCCTGTGCAGATTGTGGCGCCATTTCCAGTCTCTAAGGTGACCCACAGTGCCTCCTCTCCTCCCTGTTTACTCTTTTGTTCAGTTGCTTTTTTCCCTTCCCTTACATAGTGAGCTACTCCCCCCATGATGTGGATCAGATGGGGGAAAGAAACCACTAGAACATGGGCAGTAGTTTTCTGTCACTCTAGCAGGGCATCAGGTGTGGGGAGTGACCACTGAACACTAAGGACACTTTGTTGAGTGTGTGACTGGGTGGGAGAAGGGACCACTGGACACCAGGGAATATTAAAAATGTACATCTGACAGACTTTGTGTGGGGGAAGGTACCACTTGACACAAGGGACAGTTTGTCCATCTGATGGGTGATTGGCTGGGGGAGGGACCACTGAACACCAGGGACACTTTGTCTTTCCATTTGGTGGTTTATTGGGTGGGGGAGGGGCCACTAGATAGCATGGACACTTAGTCCATTGGGCAGGTAATCACATGGACACCAGAAACACTTTGTCCATTGGGGGTAATCAGGTAAGGGGGTCCCACTCTACACATAATAATTTGCACATAGGGCATAGTTGTGAGTTTGGGGAGGAATGGGAATAATTATTTCAATATCAGGCATGGCTGCAGGTGGGTGGAGGAATCACTGGACACAAGGGAATAATTATTTCAGCATTGTGCATGTGTGCGGGTGGGAGGAGGAACCACTGGACACCAGGAAATAAGAAGTTCAGCACAGGGCATGGGTGCAGGCTTGGGAGGGATCACTGGACATCAGAGAATAATTATTTCAACATCTGGTATTGGTGCAGGTGGGGGAAGAGACCACTGGGCATCAGGGAAAGATTTATGTTTAAGATTGGGCTAGCAATCAGGGGGGTGGGTAATTAGTACGAGGGAAAGATTTATTTTTAGCATCAGGCCCATGATCGGCGGAGGGAGGTACTAGCAGCAGGGATAACTCTCTTGGACTGGGCAATTAGGGTGTTTCTCTGTGCAATCCAGCCATGCTTGCCAAACAAATGAGCCCATAATGATCATGTAAATGGCCCCTTAGCATCTTGCATGCCCAGTTCATTCATTTGCATGGGTCTGTTTGAATATTGGAAGTTTGGCACAGGCACAATCCATTGTGGCACTCTATTTTGGGAACCATGTCTACCCAGCGCTAAGTGGCTTAGTCCTGGGTCAACAGGGCCCTTGATTCAGTGGAACATCACCAGTGAAATATTCCACAGAATAAATAACCTTTGGGCACCTGGGTGAATGAAAGGTGTAATGCAAATTTTTGCACTGTGCTTTGAATATCATGACCAATTTGTCTAGATGGTGTATATGTTCAGATTCCCTCACCGAGTTGGATAATAAATTTAGTATTAAAGCAGTCATTAATTTGTCTTTGAAGACTAATTTTTGTTAATTTTTAATTATCTTTAGAAAATAGGCTTTTTATTTCCTGGTCTCTGATTGGCTGACACCCCTGTAACGGGGGTACATTAACTTTCCATAGACTGTAATGTGATAATCGTCTACTAGTTATGTGCATATGGTTTTGAAATAAATATAAGTTTTAGAGTTCTGCTTAGGAAACAGGCCAAGCAGCAAAGCATCATGGAGCATAGGATTTGAACAGAGAAAAAAGAAGGGTCTGCCATTTCCCTGACCTAGTGGATAAACTAATTAAGAGCTTCCTTTTGACACCTACCTGTCAGCACCTGTATTGGCTGATATAACAAGCTGTAAAACCAGCCACTGCTTTGAACCTAGGAAACTAGCCAGAAAAGATTGCATTTTTACGACATTGAGGGTAAGCCAACTCTGACAGCTACTTGTGAAATTCTCACAGCTAAAATAGGTGTTTTGCATGGTGTTGCTTTGAGTGATCAAAGGGATATTCTGTCCTGTCATAATTCATGCTCTGTGGCTCACTAATTAAAAAGTATATATAATTATTTTTATTGGAATGTTTTGCAGTGTGCAGTGGCATGTGACTTATTCAGTATGCAGGAATGAGAGTGACCTCACAGCCAGCAACACCACAGAGCTGTGACCTGACAAGCTGGGTGGGACACTCCCCCCACCCCCGATATTGTCAAGTTGCTGAGGGAACATTGTATACTTGTGTTTGGACTTTCAAGAGACACTTGTGTTCTAGACTCTTAAGAGGTGCTTCTGTCAAGATAGGTAAACAACAACAACTGAAAACTGAGTTAGAACTAGTTAATTCAGTAAAAAGGTGTTTTGTTTTGTAATTTCCATTTCTTTTTTTTTGACTGTACCATTAATGTTATATGTTCTGTGTTTTGTATTTTATTTACTATTTTTAATTTTAGTAAACTTTTTGGTTTCCTTAATCCTGTCTGAAACAGTTTCTCATTTTGAGTGTGAATGCTGGAACAGTATTGATAATTATGTCATCACTGTTAAAGTGCTTATAGTGTGTCACCATATGCAGCAAGGTAAGGAAATATCTAGGTCTCAATTGAGTCAGAAGGGGGATTGTGAACCAGGTCATGTGCCTGCTGGGTCACATATTGCACTGCTTTCCTCAAAGATGGTGTACTATTTGCACCTGTTACCTGAGTGTGCGAGCAAAAAAGAGTTCATATTTGACCCCAAGACTCTAGACTGGTATTTACTCAGACCAAAAACAGACAGAAAGGTTTTCCTGTTTGTCTCTTGTTCACATACTTCACTGCGAGGTTGGGCACTGTGGGAGCAGAGGGCCTGACCCCAGGAGTGTGCTTGTGACACAGACAGCAAGGAAATAAAAAGCACCCACCTAAGTGTTCCTTCACCCATTCTAGTATCAGTGTGCCCACCCTGCTAGCTAATTGGCCAAAACCACCCCACAAAATTTGAAATTGACACAATTTTTTTCTCTCACTTAGCAAGAGATCCTGCCCACCCCCAACAGTGCCTACTTCAGTGCCAGCTGCCACAAGAATGCGCACAGCACCTCTGACCACATATCTCACATTATACAATTGCAACAAATAAAAGAAAATCCATGTTTTAAAATTAAAAGCAAGTCATCACTCTGATTGGCTTCATTTTACTATGGTCACCAGTGTATTTTTTCAAACCTGCACTGCACGCCACTGAACGTCATTCCACAAAAACTACTATCTGGTGGTCTCCTCTCCCCACCCTGTTGCAAGAAGCACAAGCTACAACAAAACTAAACATATATTATATAAAATAAAGTTTCCACCCTCAGCAAGCACCCACGCTCTCCTGAAAGCTGGCAAACCTAGTGAATCCTTCAAGCTGGCAGTATCTGTCCTTCTCCAGGGAGTGCACCTTACTAGAATACCACCACTGCTATTCTGTCTGATTCTCTCTCATGCTGTCACATTTTAAACTGTATCCTGCTGAGTGCCCCCACTTAGAAGCCCACATAGCAATGTACCTCTTTTTTTCTCTCCCAGCTTGCTCAATCTCTGATGCACTGAAACCCCTGCACTGAAGTGTTCATCAGCCAGTTTAACTCTTCCTTGCCCAACTCGGACACTGCCATTTATGCCCCACAGCTGAGCCAATCCCTTCCTTCTAACACAGTATTCAACAAAATGCAGTTTTGTAATGGGGGAAAACTGCAGAAATTATCCTATCACAAAACTTATGAGAAGGGAAACTGTAAAGTACTGCAAAGTACTGAAAACAAACACAGACACAGTAAACTAATAAAAAGGGGTCTCATATGCACCAGCTCCCTCTAGTGGAAATTGAACCACTCAGGGGACTATTTTACAAAAGCTACTATTTCTCATCATTGTTATTAATATTTTTACTTCTTTTTCTTATTTAAATCATTATAAAGAAAACTAAGTTGATGCCCATTTTTTTAAGTGCAATAATACCCTCCAGGGTGGGCAGTATGGGCAATAATGGACCTTTCAGTGGCTATAAGGCCCTCCACCTGTGGTGTTGTGCCTCATTACACCCCTGAGTGATCTGATATTGCCCAATACCACCCACTCTGTTAGGTATTATTGTTTGCTTAATCATCATTAAAAAAATACACACTCTAAGAATAGTAAATTCTAAGAAGTATTCAACAGGCTACTTGTTTAAGAGTAAATAATTGCTAAATAAGATTTAGAAATAGAACTGCAATGCTCTTCAAAATACATTTTTTTAATACTACTGAATCATAAATGAAGATTACACTCAGCCAAGTAGTTCACAGATTTGAATTAGCCAATCAAGGATAGATACATTACCATGCATTTCAGTTGTACTAAACAAGGAGGCAGCTACTGTAAAACAACCAACAACATCAATGAATTTTAGAGAAGATAAGCAATCATAAAATGTGAATTTTTACCTAGAAATAATATGATACAAGAAAGGTTGACCGTGTCCCTTTAAAAGTCTACTGAACTACATTTTCTAGAACTCTGCTCAGTCAGTGAACTACGTTTCCCAGAACAACTTACTGTTCCTGCCCAGAGTGACTGTTAGCCTCCATTTGAAGATCAATCTGGTGTTTCCTGCAGTTAAGATTTACATGTATGAGGTAAGTACTCATGTTTAAATAGAAAAGTGAATAATTTTAACTCACTGAAATGTTAAATACAGTAAGGGGATTCAGTAAGGGGATTGTTACTCAAGTCTTAAGTGAAATGCTGTGCAGTTTTAATTGTGAATATGTTGTTGTGAAGAAATGTTCTCTGCTCTGAGCTCATGTGACAAAACCTTTGAAAAGCCTTTAATATACACAATTTATTTTCAATCAAATCAGTCCTTAAAGTGTCTAGAGTGCACTGTGCCTCTAGATTAAATTTTATTTGTGGTATTTTTACTGACTTAGTTACTTTTAACATTGTAATTTCTTGGGGGGGTGGGCAGAGGAGTTACAGAGCAGTTGAAGATATTTAGATTGCATTATCTGTGTGCATATCCATTCAGTAGCATATTTTTCTGTATTTACAGAAAAAAAGAGTACAGTTTTTTTATCTGCAATCTGGAGTAACCTGCAGATTGATAAAGGAATAGTTCTGTACTGCAGATATTTGAATGTTTGAACGTGTGTGTGTGTGTGTGGGGGAGGAGGAGCTTCTTTTTGCATTTAATATTTGATTTGATTGAAACATTTGCATGTGTTAATCTATTACATTAAATAATAATTATGTGCTCCTTGTGCTGGTTTTATGTTCCTAAAAATGCTGACTGTTGTTTTTTAAAATATCTCCATATATATTATAGAGGAATTATATTTCCTTGTATCCTGTTTGTTCATAAACTGATCTGTGATGGAGTGAGAAAGCTGCACTTTTGCATTTGATATTGTATTTAATTAAGAATTTAGCATATGTAAATCCATTACATTAAATTAAATAGTAATGCTGGGATCAGTGTACTTTTTTTTCTTTTGCTGAGGACTGACGATTATGAAAATCTCTCTTTTGTGTATAATTGGGGAAGAATTTTGAGTAATTTTTCTGTTTCTGAAAAGCATGCCTTTTATTTGATTCTTTGAATCCATATTGCTGTTTATTTTAAAGGCACTCATGAATTAATATTTTGTATGGCAGTGTCTCGCATTTTATTTTTACTACATTGAGAAGTATGGGGCCCATGGTGCAGAAGGGTGATCTGGGGAGGGGGGTCTAGTTGCAGGGTGGGTACTGGTCCAGAGGAGGTTCTGCTCTGGAGATAGGGTAGATCCAGCTCTTGGAAAGGGTGGTTATCTGGGTATCCAGCTCCAGGGAGGGTGCTCAACTTGGGGAGGGGGGCAGGTCTATAGGTGGGAATGAACATAGGGGGTCCAACTGCAGGGAGGTTTGTCTGCTGGGGGAGGCTGGTCCAGGGTATGAAAGAGTGAGCCAGCAGCAGGTAGGGTGGCTGTTTGGGAGGGCTAGTTCGGGGATGGAAGTGAGGTCCAGTTGCAGGGTGGGTGGTTGGATGGTGAGGTTGGTACAGGGCTTGTGGTGGGTCCATCTGTAGGTAGAGTGGTTGGCTGATTGAGTGCTGATTCAGGGGCTTGGGGGCAGCTGCAGAGATGTAGTCTGTTGGAGTGGAGGCTTGGGGGTGCTCCAGCTGCATGAAGGCTGCATGGCATGTAGTTGGAGGCTGGTCCAGATGCAGGGAGAGTGGTCAGCTGGGGAAGAGGCTGGTCTGAAGTCTGTGTGGTGCTCTAGCTCCAGTAAGGTTGCTCATCATAGGAGAGGCTAGGGCTAGAAGGGTTGTCCAGCTGCATGGAGGATAGCCTTTAGTCTGGAAGGGTGATCTAGCAGAGAGGAGGGTGATTGTAGGGGAGGCTGATCTGAGCACTGGATGGTGGAGGTGGTGGTCAGATTGGAATTGTTAGGATATATAACTTGAATTGTTAGGATATATAATATGAAACCTTGACTTTTTGGGATGAACACAACTGTCAGTCAGTAACTCATCCATTAGTGTAAATATTTTCCCTGTATTGCCCTCAACTTGTAAGTTTAGTACTGCTGGCTCCACATTGTGCCATATGCATGCCCCTCATCACAGTATCATGTGCACTGCTACCACCTCACTGTTCCACATACACTTCCACCACTGCACTGTGCTAAGGGCACTGCCATCACAGTGCATTTCCACATTCACTGACAACTCTGCATTATGTGCACTGCAGGTACACATGCATTGCCAGCACCTCACTGTTACATTACCACCACTGCACTGTGTCACATGCACCACCATCTCTGTGTGGTGCCATGTGCCCTGCTGACCCCATGCTGTTCCACTTGCTCTTCCGGCACCACACAGTGACTCATGTATTGTCATCACTGCATTGTCACATGCACTGCCAACTCTTTGACATGTCGACTGTAATCAACACACAGTGCCACTTGCACAGCCACCAGCTTGCTGTTCTGCATACAATGCCACCACTTGCTGTGCCACATGCACTGCTGAGTCCACACTGAGGTGTTTGCACTGCTATTGATATTTCACACCATGTGCACTGCTGACTTCACTGGAACTGTGCCTGGTGTTAAGCTTTGCTGTGCCCTTGCTTGTGGGCATGAGGCTGGGACATCTGTGACATCAGTTATTTTCATCCACTCACCCTTGAAGGCCCAAGTATTGATAAATGCCCTGTAGGTCAGGTAGTGTCCATGGACAGCAGAATTAAGGCATATTATGGTATGTTAAAATTATTGAATCAAAATGAAGGCCTACACTTTAAGGCTACAGCTTGGCTAGTCCCCTGACCAGTTCACAATGACACCCAATTGTAATCCATTTTTAAAGATAGGACATAATGTGTCATTCTCAATGTCATATCCTGAGCCAGTGACCATGGTGGAATTTCAACTAGGGATCACTGGGCTTGTGTATGCAATATCTATGTTCTCCCTGTAGCTCTTGTACTGCTCTGGAACTGTGTACTCTTGCTTTTCCTTTTTCCTTACAATAATCCTATTTTTTATCTTTATTTCTGCAGGTCTCAGAGGACTTTGACCCTGGTCTGACAGGACACAGACTAATTACAAATCAGATAAATATTGTTTATATTTGACCTTCCCTGTTGTTACAATTTTGTTCTTGAAGCACTGTGGACCCTTTGTGACCCCATGGATATGCTTTTTTTACAGGTATGATTGGACATTACTCCAAGACACCAATCCCTGTCTCCCCAGAACCCAGGTAAGAGATCTCATATCTATGCTAGTTAGGCATGCTGTAATGATGCAGCCTCAACTGTGCCTTGCCTGTCTCTTGCACCCTTTGTATTGCCTATGTCCATGACCCACATATCATGTTAATGCATTTGCAGTGGAACATCCAAAATAAAAATGCCAGAACCAGCAGGAATGCAACAAGCAGATAACAGGTGTATTCAGTTTCTCACATGGCATTTCCTAACCCTACAGGAAGAACTGTTTTGAACTAAAACAGATCTGTCAGTTTATGGGGCTTTCCTTTACAGTGCCAACATAAACATGTGGGGGCAGCACTGAGTAAGTTATTAAGGTCTTCACCTCCTTCCCTGGTTTAGCTCATCTTCCAAGGTTCAGAAGGTCTGGCATTTCTCAATGAAAAAGGCCAGCAGAAGCTGATTTTTTTTACCATGGTGCAGAGATAGCCCCTTGAGATAAAACATGGACTGGGTAGTAGGGAAGCTTTCTCTATGACCCTTTTGAAGAATGGGATGGCATAATGTCAGGAGGCTGAGACACCCACTGGAAGAGGTGCTGTGTGTTACTGCTCCAGCTGCACTGAGGTGGCAGAGTAGGCTAACTCGCTGATAGGTATCCCTTGTTTATGCTGGAATTCTGCCTCCAAGAGGGTTTGCAGGCTATGGGCCAAGCCAGGGTTGGCACCTGGGTCCAGGGCAAAAAACACAGAATCTGTGTCTAGCAGGAAAGAGGTTGGCCTTTGAGGGCAGGATAGGGAAGAGTAGAGCTGTTGCAGTCATGCAGGGCAGATTAGGTAGTAACACAAAGAACAGACTCTTCCTAAAGTATGCCAGCTGCATTGGCCGAGGCAGAGAGGGCAGGAGCAGCAAAAGAACAGGGGCATTGTGAGTGAAATATAAGCTGCTGCTATATCTCTGACTGTGAGTAAAATACATCAGGAAGTGCAAGTGACTATTGCAACAGTTGGGCAAGGAATGCACGCAATTAGTATAATCATTATATTTAATATTATCCTGGTGCATCTACACACATGCTTTCACTTTTCAAACAGGGAGCTCTATCCATGGCCCTGTGGGAGGGAGGCAAACAAGCAGGTGTCTCATGGACTTTATCCAGGATTCACAATCCACACATCAGCTTGTGCCATCTGCAGGGCCACACAACAGGAGAAAAAGGCAGGAAATACAGTTCAGCCAGTCGATGTAAGAGCTCACAACACATATAATGCTATAGATTAGCAACTCTTATGGTTCTTATCGCTATCCACAACATGGTACTGCACTCAACATACTTGCAACTGGAATAACTGAGTTGCATTACCATTCTAGTCTTCTTTCTAGCTCTGTGTAATCTGCCATGTGGCAGGGTAGGTTACAATAATAGTTTTTAAAAATTATGCTCTAATCTTACTGCTCACGCATGCTGTTTATTTACAACAGAGCATGTGTGTGTGGTTAGTGGGTCTGGCAGTAAGCACAGGATTGTTTGGTGTGACGGCATGCATGGGGGTATAGAATCATAAGATGTGACAGCAGGTATGATATTATGTGATCAAGTGGATGTGACAGCATGCATGGGGGGCATGGAGTTGTGAGGTGTGATAGCGTGCATTGCGGTATAGGTCAGTTAATTTGAAAGGGTGTATAGGGGATGATGGGTGTGACAGTTTATGTGGTCATAGAAACATAGACTTTCAAGGCAAATAAGGACCACTTGGCCCACCCAGTCTGCCCAGTTCCCTACCGATTTGATAAGCTGCAGATCCCAGTTAACAAACAGCCTACTTCCTCCTACCCCTCACTAGAATTGCCTTATGTCTGTCCCATGCATTCTTGAATTCCCCCACAACATGAGGTTGAATTCTGATAAGACTGAGGTATTGGTTGTGGACCCAGGTCGTCAGATGGGGGGTTGGGTGTTGATGCGTTTTCTGGAATTTTTCTTGGAGGCGTTTCTCTCCCGACCTCTGAATGAGTGCGGAATCTGGGGGTAGTTCTTGACGATGGGCTGACACTGCACTCACAGGTGTCGACAGTCATAAAGATGTCCTTTTACCATCTTAGGAACATTGCCAGGATCCGGCATCTTGTTCCATCTGCCGACCTACCAACGTTAGTCCATGCCTTCGTGTCCTCGTGCTTGGATTATTGCAACTCCCTTTATCTAGAGCTTTCAGGGGTTGAAATCCATAGCCTGCAGCTACTGCAGAATGCTGCAGCTTGGCTTCTGATGGGTTCTAGTTGATCCTGTCATATTACTCTGGTGCTGCACAAACTGCACTGGCTACCAATTCGGTGGCAGATCACCTTTAAAGTTGGTTTGCTGACATTTAAAGCTCTTCACGATCTGGGCCCAATCTATCTGAAATAACTATTGGTTCCTAATCACCCTAATTGATCACTCTGCTCAGCTGATGAGGGGTTGCTCGAGGTTCCAAGGGTGAATTTGAAATCTTGGGGTGCTCAGGCATTTGTGTATGTGGCCCCCACCCTTTGGAACTCTCTACCCCATCGGTTGCGGGAGTGCACTTCTGTGGAGGGCTTTAAGAGAGGTTTGAAGACTTTTTTTATGGGAAACCACATTTTTAGAACACTGTTTGTATGACTGTTTAGATCTAATTGTATTTTTTAATGATTTTTACTGTTTTGATTCATTATTTATGTACGGCACCTTGGCAATTGAAAGGCACCTTATAAATAAAATTATTATTATTGTTATTAACGTAGGTCATTGGATGTGACAGTGTTAATGGGGGCATGTGGTCAGTTGATGAAAGTGACAGCTTGCATAAAGGCATGGAATCATGAGCTGTGACAGTGTGCGTGGGGATGGGACTGGTGGTTGTGACAGCATCCATGGGTGTATGGGACTGTGAGGTATGACTGCATACATGATGTTACAAAGTCTGTTGGTGTGACAACTTGCATGGGGCCGGTGGATGTGACAGTGTAAGGGGGGACATGGAATCATGATCTCTAACAATTCTTGCACCACCTGCAGCAAAACAAAAGGATAGCATGCTAATAAAAGTCACCTCTCAGATGAGAGGCTGTGTTAATTCTGTTGCAGGGAGATGTCATTGGACCAACCCATGGTGGAAGTGCCTGGATGGGCTGAAACTGTCTGCACTCCAAGGAAGACCCTTTCCCTTATTTCTAGGAACAGGTTGGATTGGGACCATTTATTGTATTGTTTTCATTTTTTGTAGGGAGGAGTGTCCCACAAGGTCCCTTTGTGCTTTCCCTGTGAACAAGGAGGGTTCCTGCACTGAGGCCACACTATGTGGCACCATGTTGTGAAGCTAGAAGGAGACTGCGTAGCATAGACTAGGAACACAACTAGTGTACAGATAACCTTGGTAGGATTTCCAATGTACAGTTGGTGATTATCAGATGTTGGATGATACCTACATTAAAGATGTGCAGATGTCAAATCTTGTAGGATGTACCTTAATTATTTTTTGGATCACTCTGCTGGCAGGTTTTCCCTTACAGTGTGGTCAGCATGATTCCAGTGACCCATGCAGGCCATTGTGATACCATGCTGCATGACCGTTGTGCTACCACCAGCACTAAGCATGGAATGAGACCATTGTATTACCATTCTGGGTATTCTCTGCCAGCAGATCCTCAACTCTATTTTTTTACTTTGTCAAGGCTCCCCCAAGAGGGAGGTGCACCATTCCTGGAAGTACTGCAATACCAGGGCGATGCATGGAGTGGACGGAGCAAGCCCCTATTCCATCTCCCTGTTCCAAAAATCAATTTAATATATGGTCCCCAGATAGGGGACGTATCAGATATTAAACTGATAAGAACAGATACTACACTTGATCTTAGCTAAAAGGCTGAGAAGTGATAACACCCCAGGCCTTCACATGCCTCCCCTACCCAGCTGATGGGAACACAGCGGGATGAAGATAGGGGGAGGCACACCAAACTGCCTAAGGGAAGCAGGGAAGGCAGTAAGGCAGGCAAAGTCCCAAACTGAGGAAACACTAGCACGAACAGTAAAAGAAGGTGACAAGACTTTCTATAGATACATTAGTGAAAGGAGAAAGTCCAGAGGGGGTATTGCTAAGCTTAATGGAGAAAAGGGAGCATGTGAGGAGGAGGACCCTGAAAAGGCATCTATCCTAAATAGATACTTTTGCTCAGTATTTACTGAAGAGAAGGTAGGGCAGGACCCACAGCTCAGCATCATGGACACGGGGGAGGGAGGTGAGCACTACTCCCTTCACAAAAGAAAGGGTCCTACAAGAGCTTGCTAAGCTCAGGTGGATAAGGCAATGGGACCTGATGGCATACATCCCAGGGTACTTAAGGAGCTAAAGGTGGAAATAGCAGAGCCATTAGCAGAACTGTTTAGTGAGTCTCTGAGCACAGGAGAGGTCCCAGAAGACTGGAGAAGGGTTTATGTGATCCCGCCCACAAGAGTGGTAGCAGGGAGGAGGCGGAGAACTACAGACCAGTCAGTCTTACCTCAGTAGTGGGCAAGATTATGGAGGCACCTTAAGGAAAGGATAGTGCAACACCTGGAACCATAGGGGCACAGGATCCAAGACAGCATGGGTTTACAAAAGGAAGGTCCTGTCAAACTAATCTCATAGATTTCTTTGACTGGGTAACCAGAGTGGTGGACCAAGAAGGAGCAGTTGATGTCGCCTACCTTGACTTCAGCAAAGCTTTTGACACTGTTCCACATAGAAGATTGATAAATAAGCTGGGTAGACTCGGGGTGGGTCAGCAGTGGGTCAACTGGGTGGCAAACTGGTTGACGGGCAAAAAACAGAGAGTGGTGGTAAATGGTATACAGTCAGAAGAGATGCAAGTCACAAGTGGGGTACCTCAGGCATCAGTCCTGGGGCCAGTCCTCTTCAACATCTTCATTAGTGACCTTGCAGATGAACTAGAGGATAAGTCTTGTCTGTTTGCAGATGACACCAAGATCTGCAACAGAGTAGATGATCCAGATGGGGTGGGCAGAATGAGAAGAGATCTGGATAAACTAGCAAAATGGTCAGAAGAGTGGCAACTAGGATTTAATGCAAAGAAGTGCAAAATCATGCACATAGGGAAGAGAAACCCTGAAGCCACCTATAGGCTGGGAGGGGAGTTGATAGCAGTCACAAAGGAAGAAAGAGACTTGGGCATCATCATCACTGATGACCTGAAATCATCCAAGCAGACCTCTAAAGCAGTAGGTAAGGCTAGGGGGTGTTAAGGTGTATTAGTAGGGGTATCACAAGTCATAAGAGGGAGGTAATAATCCCTCTTTACAAGACACTGGTTAGGCCCCATCTGGAGTACTGCGTGCAGTATTGGAGGCCACACCTTCACAAGGACATTAACCAAATTGAGGCAGTCCAGAGAAGGGCAACCAAATGGTGCAGGACTGCATCAGAAGACATATGAGGACAGATTAACAGAGCTCAATATGTATACCCTAGAGCAAAGGAGGGAGAGAGGTGATATGATCGAGGCATTCAAACACCTTAAGGGCATTAACAAGGTGAAAGAGTCTAACATGTTTAAATATAAGAAAATAGCAGGACAAGAGGACACAGCATGAGATTAGAGGGGCGATTAAGGGGAATGAGGAAATTATTTTCACAGAAAAGGTGGTGGATGCATGGAATGGCTTACCACAAGAAGTGGTGGCTATGAATACAGTGCAGGGCTTCAAACAGGCATGGGATAGGCATAAGGGAGTAATACAAATGACTATGAATAGATAGGCCACTGACAGAGCAAAGGCCGATGGCACATTTATAAGGTAGAAAAAGAAATGGGCAGACTGGATGGGCCTTGCGGACTTATCTGCTGTCAACTTCTATGTTTCTATGTTTCTATGGTCACAATGGTAGTGCAATGGAATTGAAACAAATCCATTGTGATACCAATTGAAGTGGTATCACACTGGTATTTGCCATTGTGCTACCACTGTGTGTCAATATCACAGTAGACACAATGACAACACATTGGAATTGAAACAAAACCACTGTGATACCAACAAACAGTGGTATCAGTGGTGCACATTGTTACCACTGTGGCACCAGCCGAGGTGGTGTTACCAGCGAAGTACCACTGTCTGCATGGTATCACAATGGTTACAGTGGTATCACAATGGAATTGAAACAAATCTACTGTGATACCATTTATGAAATCTACAATGGTAGTATATTGGAAATCGCAGTGGTAGTATATCAGTAAAGAACAGGCATTACAATGGTATTCTGAATACATTTTTTGTAAGGGTATGCCTATAGATTTATTAATTATTTTTCTTACATTTTGTGGCTGTACCATTGAAAAATCAGGACCCCTCATTTGGTGTAAACTTCAGGTTAACTGAATTAAATTAAATTTATAAAATTGGATACCCAGTCTGTCACCCACACATCTATGTAGGACCATGAAGGGTTGCTAGGTGTCATCCACTGCCCTCCAGACCTCATGGCACATCAGGAGGGATGGGGATACCCTCATGCCATGATGGGATATCCACTGCTTTAAGGGGCACACACAGCGGGATGCCTGCAGGCAATAATCTACCCCCATGCACTGGCACTGTATACCGGCTATATGCAAATTGGTGCTTGCTTAAAACCCTGTGCCCATGAGCCGCACCTGGGGTAGCTGACAAGCACAGCTGGAGCACAGCACAAGGCCTATAGCTACTACTTCTTTACCATTATTACAAAGTATTTAACTAGTCTTCATTGGTATCCACTTATACAGTTCAGAAGTAATCATTAAGTAATTATTTAATCTTCACAGCACTGCCTTAATTTGCATATAAGACTACCTACTACTAGCTGAATACTTACTTATTACTAAACTAGTCTTCAAATAGATAGCTCATTTATTTTTTTTTGGCTCGTGGGCAGACTATTTTACTACTACTGAATATTAGCCCAAAATTACTATTTCAGTACTAACAGAGAAGACAAAAGTGAGTATTTGGACTTCAGCATGGGATAATCAGTGTCCCTTTTGTTAATGTTTGTTGATAATTTTTTAACAGAGAAATAAAAGTGAATTTACCAGAGTCATACAGTTATTCCTGACTCATCAACATGTATGGCATATTATAAAATCAGTTCCAACTATGCAATTTTATACATAGGACTTCTAACATAAGTACATCTCAGTACAGAAGTGCAAGCCTTGATTTTTAAGTTTGCTTGCACGCATGTGCAAGAAACATAGTGCCATCAACCGAGTTTTTCGGAGGTGTGTCAGCATCTTCCAATTCAGTCAGTGTGTTTGCAGACATGGTCTCAGTTCTCCAATCACTGCTGGAGCTGTCTATGACAACAGTTGAAAATGCAGTGGCATACAGTTGAAAGAGGGAGCTACTCTTCAGTGACCAGTGATAAGATATCACCTGCTCATGCATGCTCCCCCCTTACACACACGCGCACGCATACTGCCTTACACACACATGCTCACGCATACTGTGTGCTCGCCTCCCTCACGCACACACTGTATAGCCGATGGGGGTGTCCAATCCCCCTTTGGCTGTGCTTCGCTTTCCCCCAAACAGAGTTCCAGATGCCATGCTGGGTGCCCACCCCAGCATGGCAACACATCCATATGGGCAATGGGGGTGCCCAATCCGCCATCAGTTTCCAGACCCCCCAAACAGCCTTACAGCGGCCACGCTGGGAGCCCACCCTAGAGTGGCACAAGTCCGTATGGCCAATGGGGGTGCCCAATCCCCCGTCAGCTCCAGCCCCCCCAAACAGACTTCTAGCTGCAATGCTGGGAGCCCACCCCAGCATGGCAAACATCCCTCATCAACTTCCTGTTAAAAAACAAAAACCTGTAAACGAGAAAAGTTCCTCAGCTGCTCACCAGCCCACCAGGCCAACCCACTGTGCACCCTGCCTCGACACCCCCTCACCCCATACTTACCTCTGGACTCTGGCACGACAATCTTCGGTGGACCAGGAACACGTCTGCACTCTTCAAAGCCGACCGCGAACTGAGGGAATGCCTGTAAGCTGTATAATGGGATAGATAGGGTTTTTTCAACTTTGCGGCATATCTCAGGCATTTTTTAGAATTTTTGCACCAAATTTTCAAAATGGGGTTTTTGGAACCCCTTCTCATGAATGCTCTCACTGTCATGGCATTAATCAGGCCTGAAGGGTGATTTCGCAGTCACTGCATGAAATCACCTTTTGGGACTGAATAACGAAATGACACTGCCACTCTTCATAAGGTGGGCTCTCAAAAAGCCTATGTTGAAAATTTGGTGGAAAAATTCCTCAAAATGACTGTTTTACGAGCGTGCATTGTGCAGTTCCTACACACACTCGTAAGTTCATGAATTTTCAATATTTTCACTCCAGATTTTCAACATTGCCATTTTACCACACCTCCTTATGAGCAGTACAGCTGTCATTTTTCACGTTGCCCAAAACGTGTTTCCGCCTATGTAGCGCACAATGGCACAGTCGGTGTGAGAAATCAATGTATGGGACACATTAAGAAAATGACAGTGACACTGTTCATGAGCAGAAGTCTTAAAATGGCTATGTTGAAAATTTGGTGAAAATATTCCTAAAAATAACTGTTTTATGAGCATGTGTTGAGCAGTTCCTAAGCACGCTCGTAAGTTTGCAAATTTTCAATATTGTCACTGCAGATTTTCAACATTGCCATTTTATTACACTTCCTTATGAGCAGTACAGCTGTCATTTTTTACATCTTGCCCAAAACGTGTTTCCGCCCGTGTAGCACACAATGGTGCAGTCAGTGTGCGAAAGCAATGTTTGGGACAGATTAAGAAAATCACAGTTACACTGTTCATGAGCAGAGGTCTTAAAATGGCTATGTTGAAAATTTGGTGACAAAAATCCATAAAATTACTGTGTTACGAGTGAGCATTGCGCAGTTTCCATGCACCCTAGTAAGTTCATGACTTTGTAATATTTTCAGTCCAGATTTTCGCCAGTGGCATTTTTCCACACTTCCTTATGAACAGTACAGCTGTCATTGTTCACAACATGGACAAAATGTGTTTTCACACTTTCAGCGCAGAGATGCATGGTTGCTGTGGGAAATCATTGTTCGGGACAGATAAAGAAAATCACAGTGACACTGTTCATGATTGGAGGTCCCAAAATGCCTGTGTTGACAATCTGCTGTACAAAATCCCCAAACTAATTACATTACGGGTGTGTGTTGCATAGTTTCTATGCACACTTGTGACTTCACCAGTTTTTTTAATATTTTTACTGCAGATTTGCAACATTGCCATTTTTACACCTTCCCATGAACAGTACTGCTGTCATTTTTCACATCCTTTTCGGAATGTGTTTTTGCACCTGTGGTGCTAAATGCCGTAGTCATTGTGCATAAGCAGCTTTTGGCTAACAAACTGATATTGCCACTGTTCATGAAGTGGGGGTCACAAAAAAAACATGTTGAAAATTTGGAGTGAAAATACCAGTGAATGCCTGAGGTGTTAGGGTTTCCAACCATAACGCCCCACCCTGTAGAGAATGACAGGCATCAGGGGTGTGACTTGGGATTCTTGCCTGTAATGCTCATACCATTCCACACTCTGCAGTCAGTGAGAGACACTGAGGTATGCCTTGGACTCTTCGGCCCCAAAGTTAACCCCATTCTCCTATACCACACCCATCTCACCATATTTCCTGATGGAATGGGCTGTGCATAAGGGCCAAAGACCCCAAGGCACACCGTGACACTTGTCAGTGTCTGCAGGGTAGGGTGTGGTGAAATGGCGTGGCCGTTATGCCTGATGACCCAAAGGCACACCCCAATGCCTGTCAATCTGCAGGGTGGTGGTGGGGTTGACTTCAGTTCAATACTTCACTGCCATTCCTATTATGCAGCTCTGTAACTTCTGCACTACCAATGCCAATGGCATCAAGCAAACATTTGGCATTGACAAATGCTTGTTTTTAAGAAGTGTCAAGCCAAGTCTTTGGCTCTTAGAGCAAAATCTTGAGTCAAGCCAAGGGTATTATCTTGCTACAGACCCCACCCAGACAACATATATGTACTAGGTAGCTGTTATAACCTACTCTGTAAAAAAGTGGCAAATAAAAGAGCAGTTATGTTTCCATCAACAAGTTTGTGTCCTGAAATAGAAACAAATGCACTATGAGCCTAGTGTTATTTAATTTTCAACTTATAACATGGGCTTTTGAAAATGAGGAACCCCATTTGTGCACTCCGGGTGTGTGACCACGCATTAAGCTGCAGTATAGGCACAGTTTCAGTGAAGCATCATTAAGTGGTACCGAAGGGCACACTGGTCCTCATTTCTTTCTGTCCCTCAGGCAAAATAATGGAAACTCAGCAATAAAAGCCTGAATTGGGACACAGCAGGCAGAGAATGAGAGAGACACTGAGACTGAGACAAGGAGAGTTGGAAGATCTAGTACATAGGGAGTACAGTAGCTTGGTGTCTGTCTCTCTCTGTCTCATGCTGAGTAAGATAATTAGTTCCATGCTGTCTGGTGAACAAACCTAACTCCTACCATGGAGCTAGTGCCCCCTCCCTCAAATCTAGAGATGGCAGACCCCACATTTGCAATCCAACCAGTGCCTCCTTGCCCCCCCGCTGTTCTCCACCAACAACAAGAACCATCACCCTGCTAGTGTCATCTGACCCTCATCACCTTGCTAGTAGTGTCATCCTTTCTGGGATGAGCAGCCAAAGTGATGCTGTGAATACCCATCTGTAGTCCTCTGACATGCAGGGAGGGACAGCCCACCTGTATCATCCCCAGGCAGACCCAGCGGGTTGGCAGTGTCACGCTGCAGTGGTCCCACAGCAAGTTTGACAATATCACCCCAAAGATTCACTGATTATTATTACAGAACCCTCCTTGGCTATATCCCCCTGCACTCCAGAATCTGAATCTGCTATCATTTTATTTCAGAATCAGAAGTCATTTCCAGCCCACATGGAGACAATAAATCCTCTAAACTGACAAGGGGAGGGCAAACAAAACCTGCTTTAACAGAGAGTGAGAGACACTGCATACTGTCTGGACACAGATACAGAGAGAGAGAGAGAGAGAGAGACAGAGAGAGATAGAGAGCTGGAGAGAAGGGGAAACACCAACCAAGACATATCATGCTTAGCTCTGATGTTCAGGACAGAGACAGTCTGTGTAATGTAAGGGTAGAAAAATTGCAGAGAACAGTTCCAGTGAGAACTCTTCCTGCAAAGAAAGAGAGATTCCATGGAGAGAGAGTTAGAGCAGCAGCCATGGTACTGGCAGAAAATGTTATGTGTCTTGTGTTTCTCTCTTGCTTGCTGTGTCTCAATTGAGTTACATATGGAGCAGTCGTGAGAGAGCATGGGTGTACAGCAGTTTGGGACAGAATTTCTGTGCATCTTGGCACGTTATGAACACATAATGTGAGAAATCATGGTAATACTGTTTTCTTGCATTTCTGAGTTGATGACATCACTGCAATGTACACTCCTTGTTGGTGACTATTTGACAGCTCAGGAGGATACATGCACATTTGTGTTTTTTAAAGTGTGTTAATAGTGTATTCACACCTGCTTGTTGTGCAGTGTAACACACTGATGTTGCGAATATGAACCAGCAGAGTGCCCATGTATAAATGGCACTGGAAGGCCTGCAGGCCATGTAGGAGAGCCCTCATTTGAGGATATTGGTATGTAGAAAATGTGGTTTGAGTGAAGCACCGGTGCTCTGTTTATTTTGATGCAGTGGTCATCTCCTTCCATCTCTAGGGTTATGGGGTCAGATATTTGGGCCTGGGGAAGATTCCCAGAAGCAATGTGCACCTCTGAAATTGGGGGAAATCTATTCATAGTTAAGGGATGGTATGGCCCTGGGTCTTGAGAAAGTGAAAGGCCAGTGGGAAAGTATGTCGGGGAATGCATTGCAGGAGGCAGAGTGGGATTCAATATGGTCTAATACTTATGGTAAGGTGAGGGGCTCTTGGGCAAACTAACATATTTAAAGACATTATTGCACTGGTATCAGACTCCTGCTGTACTCTACTCAATGCAGTTAGCATCACACTCTAGGTGCTGGCAGTGTAATAATCAAGAGGGGATGTTACTGCATATATTGTAGGACTTCCCATTGTTAGCGCCTTGGTGGGATGAGGTGTACAAAATGATAGAATGGGCGTTAAGTAATGAGATACTCTTACAGTAGATCCCTCAGTGTTTATTTTGGATAATACTGTCAGATTAGTGGTTGTTGGGGGGGGTTGGTCATAGTTGGTTCATGACAGCCATTACAGAGGCTAGGCATCTATTTTATTGTGATGCTGGAAGTTCAGTGGGGTCCGCTCAATGAACTACTGGCTTGATTATATGTTGATGGTGGCTGGTTGTGAAAGGATGATTTATATAGCTTACGATAAGCATACTCACTTCTTGAAGGTGTGGGGACCATTTTTAGATTGGCTAGTAGTGCCCCTCCCAAAGGGGAGAGTTTGGTTACCTCCCCATCCAAGTTCTGTGTGACATGAAGGTTTTTCTGCTGGGCTCCAGGAGAGGGAGTTGAGCTGAGTCAGGGAATAGGGTTTTATGTGGTAGAGTAGGTGGGTAGATGGGGTCCTTTGAGGTTGGCAGTTATCCTTTTTGCCATGGTTGTGGTTATGGCTGGCTCTACTTCTCCCTTTTAGGGAGCTCAGTAGCCTGGGAGGGAAGATGGGCCCCTTGATAATATCCTCTTGTCCCTCTCCTCCTGTATAGCAAACTTTTTTCCTGGATATGATGTGGAATCCTTTGGTTATATTTTTGTAGACTGTTAGGGATGGGTTGTGTTATGAAGGTGGATTTCGCTTGACGTTTTCTCTTTGGTGTTTTCCATGGGTACTCTTAGATTGTGATTGCTAGAAATTATGTATGTTGTATTACTCCTTTTGGTTTGCTGTGTATTGTAAAATGCAGAAATTATTAATAAAAAAAGAGTGACATGCCCAATTAGATTGCCCCACTCCTAAGC
Source organism: Neoceratodus forsteri (assembly GCA_016271365.2). Taxonomy (NCBI): domain Eukaryota; kingdom Metazoa; phylum Chordata; order Ceratodontiformes; family Ceratodontidae; genus Neoceratodus; species Neoceratodus forsteri. Next base: position 843,968,321 of record CM028135.1, on the reverse strand, counting down.
CCCTAAAAATGCATATGGGGGGATAGTGAGCAGAAGTAAAACTGGAAATTTTGAATTCCACTTATTGTTGTGTCCCTGTGCAAGTCAGCTTAGGGGGAGTCTGGAGAATAGTGACCCTGCAACACCTCAGGCTTGAATCTTATTCAGAGCGAGCCATGTTCAGCTCACATCACACTGACACCCTAAGAAAGTCAATTGTTGGTTGACAATTTCCTTCATGTTACCCTTACCCCATTTACTGTTCAATTCATGAAGTTGAAGAATTTGGCCAGCACATGTACAGCCTTAGCAAATGACTCCCCCCACCTCAATTCATGCACTGTCAGCTAGTAGGGTTACCACCAGTCCTGGTTTGGGTTGCTGTGTCCTTGCAAAAAACAAACAATCATGAAAAATGTTTAATCTCCTGATCCTATAATAGAAAAAAAATTTACTTATAAAACTAAGATGCCTTAACTAAAATATCTTAATGTTAGGCAATTATATGAACAATGAAAAAATTACAACATTTACTCAGTTCTAATTATTTAGAGAAAAGAAGTCTGCTGTATTGGTTGATGTTGCATATTATTGTCCTGCAAAAATCATGTTTCAGTATGAACCATCCCACTTTGGGATTCTTAAAAGGAACCATATCAGCTAGTGTTTGTACAAATGGAGCTACCTCTGCAGCAATAAATCTTTAGACACTTCCAGTTATTCTGTTATTGTAGGGTAGAAGACCAGCCTAGCTTGCCCTTGTGAATTATTCTGTTTTATAATGTATGGGCAGTATCTATTAACCCATTTTCAATCAGTTTATAACCTGATAATCCCATCGTTATGATGTCAGTATGCTGTACACCTTGCTTAAGTAAGCAATAATACTCGATAGGTGAAAGAGACATTACAATTAGACCACCGAGGGCGAATGAGGCTTCGACCAGGCGGAGGCCTTATAGCCCTGGAAGGTCTGTATAGCCCAATACCGCCCACCCTGGAGGGTATTATTGCACTTAGAAAATAGGGAAAAAAAAATCAGACACATTTTTAAGTTTTAAACATTTAAGTTATTTATTTAACTTTTTATTACATTTTTTGTGAGCTTTGAGAAAAAATAGTCCCTTTTTTAAAGTGGGTGGGTTCAACTGAAAAAACACTGAATTGAGCACTGTGCTAAATTACTGCTGAAAAAAAAAACAACAAATAACAGTAACCACTAGTTTTTGTGGAGATAAAGTTAATTGGAGCCTTGAAGGTGCAATTCACTGGATTAAAGTTAGTGGTTGTGGTGCTGGATGTTGTTGGTTTCTTTAACTGGAGTTGATTGCTGGCTCCTACAGGTGTCATACTTGCCGCTTGCTGCAGCTGCGCCTGCTGGTTGGATCCTCCTAGGATTGTACTCCAGTTTCACCTGTTGTCTACGGATGCTGACCAGTAGTGCTGCAGACTGGCTTCACATCTGTGGCCAGTCACGCTGGTGATTTCACGAGCTGAAAGTCCTGCTTGAGTTAAAAGTTGCACAGCTGTTGAACGTATGCTGTGATTGGTGTATCTTGTGGATAACTGTGCTTCTTTGCTAAGTCTTGTCATCATATTTTCGAGGAAATTGTTGCCCATTGGTTCCTTCGTGTACCAGCAGTCCTGGGTGTCAAGGTGAGTCTGAGGTAGCTTCCTGGGATGAAGGTAGAATGCAGGGGCATCCTCCGGCAATTTTGAGAGGTACTTGCAGAAGGATAGGACAGGGCAGAGAGGGTTGCCACGATCCTCAAACATAAAACCATGTGTGTTTTCTTTGTTGATCTCTAGTGGATTCTTGTGATTTTTTGAGGCAGGATTATGGGAAAGTGTCACATACTTTTGCCCATGTTCATCCCTCTTGACTGTGAATGAGTCTGGACACAGTTCTCGCAATCCTTCTCTTCCACGCCGGGCCATGTGGAGCTGGAGGTCAAACCATACTTTGCGAATCAAGCCCTGTGCTGTATCTGGTGACATGGCTGATGATCATCTTAGCTTGTCAATGTCTGTTTCAGTAATTGATGGGTGGTGGTTAGCAACATCCTTCTGTTCTTTACTAAGTTTCTTTAGTATGGACGTCATTATATTGTTGCTGGAACGAAATGCTGCTTCTGAGATAATACTGGTGTGACAGCCTACTTCTGGGGAATCTAGGTGGCAGTTGATGGCTGCACGAAGAGCGCAGTACCCAGACACTGAATACTGCTCACCTGTTGCAGTTCGGGCTTCTGCATAGAACTTACGTAGATGGCTATTTAAAATGTCAAAACGGTCATTTAACCAGTCTATTTCTATTCTTTCTTTTCTAGCCCAGTCTGCAAATACTGCCAGTGCCCACTGTTTATTTTTATTTGTGTTTATTTCTTCTCTCTGACTCTCAATGCTATTGAGGTCTGATGGACTCACACTAATAAAACGCGAGGCTCCTTTAAATTTCTTGCTGGTGGGTTCTGGTGTCTGCTCAACTTTGTTGTCAGCTTCTGAGAACAAGCAATTTACTGTCTCTTCAGGAGGCATGTGGAATGTGATTCTCAGGACATCTGACATTTTTTTCCCCTTTTGTGTGGTTTTTATTACTTATTGCTTTGCTGTGGCAGTTTTAATAACGTTTGAAATATGGATTTCTGTTACCGTGTGCGTGACGTGCCTGCTTGTGCTGCTTCTGATCTGATTTTTACCAGTGGAGGTGAGAAATGCATTTTTATCTTACTTGCAGTATATTTTTTATTATATTTGTGCTCTTACTACAGCTAAAATCTGTTATTTTTCATTATTTCATTATTTTGTTAACTTAATATGTGAGTGTGCGCGAAACGTAACTGCTAGTGCTCCACTCAGACCTGCCTTTGATTTCTGCAGTTGGGAATTAACGATTGTGCTTTTTTATTTTTTTTTACAATCTATTTGCTTGCTTTTACTGCTGCAGGGGCTAATTCTATGCGCTGAAGATAGATGCTTTTATTTGATCATTTTTGATGGTTTGCTGCAGTCTACAAGTGGGCTTCTGTGGTACCATGGTGCTTCGGAGATCACCGGTATTTTCTACTACTACCATGCCGCAAATGAGGTTCCATCTGCGGTAGGGAGATTAGAGAAAATACAGATGATCTCATGGTCGGTCTGCTGCGGCAGGCTGCTTGTGAGGGAAATTTTACCAGTGTCTGTTACATGAACCGGAATGTATGTTTGCATTGCTTCTTATGAGCTGGTACATTGTTTGGACTTTTAACTGCTTATTTTTTATGTGGGAGCCAATGGCCTAAACGCTGAGTTTTGAGGTCATTTGCCGAGCAGGGAAAAATGGTGGCTGCATTTCCTTACTATTCGGGGTGCACACTGATTGCTTTGGTTATGAGGCACCCTGAATAGGCTCTTGTTTTTATGTGGGCTGTATCAGAAAATAAATGAATCTCTACTGGCATGCTTTGACCAATGAGATTCGTTTATTTTCCAATGGCATTTTCTAACTATGTCATAGTGATAAGATTACAGGACAGAATGTCACCACCTGTCAAAAGTCTTGGAAAGGAAAGGTGATCTTCTGCTTGGACATTCATTCAAAACACACACATTCCATTCATACAGTTACAGACCCACTGCAGTATAGATCACAATGACTAATTTCAGCACTTCATTTGCTCAATATTCAAATCAGGATGCATTCCTAGCCGAGCAGGAGAACAAAGACACATTAAAAAAAAAGTTCCCCACAGTGCTAGTTTTTCCATACACTATAAAAAACAATGCCTGAGTAACAGTGGTCAACCATGAATGTAATCACCTCTCACGGTTGCCATGACAACTGTTAACCTCTCGAGCTGCACCCTTGAGGTTTACTTGGTTGCCCTGGCAACTACTTGAGGTGATTACATCATGGTTAACCACAGTTACTCAGGCATTATCCTCTATAGCAACAGTCTGCAGGCAACATGAGAATGACTTGATAAGGTCCCTAGACATCTCGTGATATAGCTGCTCTGATGTCTGTAAGGAAAGCATTTAAATCAAATCACAAGAGACTTGGGAATTCTTCATGTCTCAGTCCATAATGGATGGCTCCTTCAGTACTTCACTGCTTACTCCCTTGAAGGATCAGCTTGCTGTAAGCAAGGTAATTTATGATTGCATACTAAATGTAATCTGAAAAGAATATACATTAGCAGCCAGAGGTAAAAAAAGGTGTGGAGGGGACAATTTTAAAACAGTTCTGTACAGTTGGGTTTAGCTGGGAGAGACATGTAATGCTGGATGGGGCAATGAGCTGGTGTCATTCTGGCTTAATTTTCCTGCTGTTTTTTTCTGGCTCTTTAGTCCATCATTTTTTTCATATTTTACTTTATTTTTCTATGCTGCTTGCCATGTGCAGACTGTCATTTTTGCATGGCACTACAAACTGGAGCCTTATCACAGAAGTAAAGAAAATGAGCAAGTACAGTTGAATGCAGCCAGGCTGAGCACGAGTGGATGATCACACACCTTTCTGAATATGCTCAGCCCACGTGTGTTGTATACACTACAGTACTGAATGGTCATTTTTGCAGAAGATGTGCCTTAACATTTATTTTGCTGACATTTTATTTAATGTAATGAAAGAGTTTTATCATGTGGGTGTGCTTTTTTGATTGGTGGGTGTCATTTTCCATGCTGTTTTCCTGCTATGCAGTTTACCAAAATAAAACAACATACAGTAATCTGCATGGTATTTTGGTCATCTTATATATTCTATTGAGTTAATGTATTTATTTTGGTGTTGTGGTTGTTGAAAGTTAATCAGATAATCACAGCTGCATTGTGCGAGGTGTTAGTGTGTTTTGTGGGACATGAAGAAAAAAACCCAGTAAGATAATGAAGAGACTGGCAAATGGATGCAGCTTGTTGAGTAGGTAAATGAGAGAAGGACAATTTTGCAGAAGGCAGCTGCATTGTGCCATTTTTGTGGGGCTTATTGGGGTAGCGGAGTGGGTACAGTTTTTGCCAGATGGGGAAAAGTGATGGAGATTTAAGTTAAATTTAACTGGCTCAGGTTAAGCAAACATGTGCAACTGGGAGGGAAAACATTTTCAAAAAAATGGAAAGTGCTCTGGGGACTATGCAGCAGGGATCTGGGGAGGGGGGAATGGGCAGATGGTGGATTGGCATCTGAGTAACAGAATGGTGTCCATGTACCTGTGAGGACAAAACACTGCAGGGTGATTGGGGTGAAAGCATTTTCCAGTGGGAGGGTATTGGGGCATGCTTTAAATGTTTTTCATTTTTGTAGATGTCACTTTTTTCTCTCATACCCACCGACATTTGTCTATTCACCCAATAATTACTCACCACTTCTGCAGGCTTGCCGCACAGCACTAGAAAAATATTTTAAATGAGATGGAGAGGAGGAGAAGCTCAGGGGCACATTAAGGTGCCAGGTAAAGCTGGTGACAGCTGCCCTGGCAAATGGGGGATCCAGTAGTGCCCAATTCCATCAGTGCCTTGCCTCTACTCTGATGTGCTGGCACTTGGTACTGTCATACCCAATGGTCAACTCTGCCCTAATAGGGATGAATGCAAGATTCAGGGGCCCTATTACTAGAGAGGTAGTTTTCATTTTCCCCTAAGGTTGCTGAAAGTTACAGAAAAAGGCATTGGAAAAATGTCCCCATGGACTTGTATGGGGTGTGCCCCCATGCTCTCCCTAGTTAGATGTTAGAGATCCCTGCTTATTATCTATGCTAGATAGGGAAGATGTAACTGTGCAGTGACTGTAACACGGGCAACTCATAGTTGCATAGCTTTTGAAGAATGAATAGATTGGAAAAAATAGTAACAGTCCTCCTCTGCCGCCTCCTCTGTTCAAGGAGAACCAACCCCTGACCTCCCTTATTCTCCGCCCAGCATTTTTAGACATTATGCTCCACCTCCAGAAAACATTCAGTTTCCAGGGTACTGAGCAGGATGCTTCTCAAAAGAAATTGACCCAGTAGCTGGGGGTGCCAGAATGCCCCACTCTGGTTGCCCCCCCCCCACACTTTGGTGGATGCCTTTGAAGAGGCTATCATGGCTGCCTGGAAGCAAAATTTCAAGATTCCCTCCAACCCCCAGAAGGCTGATAGACTGCATCAGGCTCCAGTGGATCATCCCCATTTCATGTCTCCACTTCAGTCGGACTCGGTGGTGATCAATGCCACGCATGATAGGTCCTGTAGGCCTCAACACATGAGTGCTCAGCCCCCAGATACGGAATCTAAAAATTGGATGCCATAGGAAAATGGGCTTTTTCCTCTTCAACTTTATCCCTCTGTATAACATAGAAACATAGAATTTGATGGCAGATAAGGATCACTTGGCCCACCTAGTCTGCCCATTTCCTTACCTAACGGATAAGCTGCAGATCCTAGTTAACCAACAGCTTACTTCCTCCTACCCCCCCACTAGAATTGCTTTATGTCTGTCCCATGCATTCTTGAATTCCTCCACTGTTTTTGACTCTACATCCTCCTCAGGAAGGCTGTTTCATGTATCCACAATCCTCTCTGTGATGAAATACTTCCTCACATTACCACTGAGCCGTCCCCCCTCTATCTTCAAATTGTGTCCCCTTGTTTTTGCACATCTCTTTGTCTGAAAGATGCTACACTTAATTATATGGTACACCTCCTGATCTATAAGGAAGAAATTCTAAAGGCCTCCCAGATGACAGTCTAGTCCCTCCCCGCTGGGCCTGTCTAGGAGGAGCTGATGGTGAAACTGTCTACTGTGGCAGCAGTAGGACACCACCTGCTGAGGGCCACTTATGATGCCATGGACACTACCACTTGTACATCCTCAGCTGGCTTCTGTCTCAAACATCATGCCTGGCTCAGGGTGTCAGGATCTTCCCAGGACATACAGCAATGAATCTTGAATGCTCCATTTAAAGGAGTTCAGCTGATTGGTTCACAGATCCAGGAAGACACAGGACAATCTCATGTGAGGCATGCCATTTCGATCTCCTGTCCTGAGTCTCATTCTGACTACAGGAGCCTCCTTGATAATGTGGGATGCTCACCTCCTACATGTCAGGTCAAAAGGATCTTGGATGTCAGTGGAGGCCCACCTCCACATCAGTGTCTTGAACTGTGAGCAGTTCTTTATGCCTTACATGCATTAAAGGTTCACCTTCTCTTTAGGTTGCCTGCAAGTGCAATCAGACAATTCTACGGCACTTCACTACCTAAACAAACAAGGTGGCATCCATTCATATCCTCTCTGCAGAGAATTGACAAGGATGTGGTATTGGGTGATCTAGAAAAATATTCATCTTCTGGAAGTATACATTCTGGGGGTGTCCAGCTCCCTGGTGGATGCACTGAGCAGATCAACTGCCAAGGCTCATGAGTGGGAAATATTGTCAGATGTTCTAAATGACGTCTTCCACTTGTGGGGCTGACTGGAGTTGGATGTATTTGCCTCGCTGCAAAATGAGAGTTAAATACAGCTTACGAGAACTTACTGAGCATGTGTAAGAATTGGGTGGAAAGGGAACAGGGGACAGTAATAGACAGGGCATGGATACGGTAACATGGAGTGTAGTGATATTTTAACACAGTATATGTAAGAATGTTACCAACTTTCTAGAAAGGGAAAATGTGGCCTCAGTTTAAACATTGTTATTCTTTTGTTTTGGGAGCTACCCTTAACAAGTTACCGCAAACAAAAAGAAGTGAAATAGGAAGAGCAATTAATGGCAAATCTTATGATTTGCGTCACTTGCAAAAAAAAAAGAATGAAAAGTCTCAGTTGGAGGACATGTAACTGGTAACCTGAACAGAGTTTAGAAGACAAGTTCAACTGCTTCCTTTATTGAACAGTTCACAGAATTTGGATACTATGGGCTCAATTTTAGAAGGGTGGTGCAAGTTGCTGCCGAATGCAACTTGTGCCACCTGCAACTGCGACATTGACCCTGCGCCCTATTCTAGAAGGGGCAGGGTCTTCACAGCAAAGTCCTGCAACTTGTGACATGCCGCAAGGTACACCACATGGAGGGCGTACCTGGCCAGCATGTCACAACCCACTGCCGCAGATCGCAAGTGCACCCCCCACCGGTACCCCAACCCCTGGGTTGCTCGCCACAAATGCGGCATATCACCTGCCCTGGTAGTCCAGTGCCCACCCCAACTGTAAAATAATAACAGATTCCGATTCTCTGGGAGCCTACTGGCCCCTGAACTGTACAGTAATAAAATAAGAAAATATCCTCGTTACCTTTGGTAGTCTAGTGCCCCTGAACTGTACATTAATAAATATGACAATATTCAGAATTTGGTGGTAGTTAGTGGCTCCCTGAACCGTACATTAATAACAGAGAATACCATTAGTTTCTGAAGTCTGGTCTCTCATTCAGCTGTTGCAGCCACTTCAGCGGCTTTCATTCACTCTGCCGGCATTGACAGCCCACCTCTTCCATGGCAGCCACTAACTGGAGTGCGTAGTATTAGTGCTACCGTACAGACGCGTCAGAAATTAATTCTGAGCGCGCCTGCAGTAGCACCAATACTACACCCAGCCGATGGCTGGCCGCCGAGGTGAGAGGTGGCTGTGCCAGTCGCTGGCTGGGGATGGGTGGGGGGTGCTGGGTGGGCTGGCATGGCTGTGTGGGGAGCCACTAGACTACCAGGGTAATGGGATCATTTTCTATGTTATTAATGTACAATTTAGGGGGGGCACTAGACTACCAGGGAAATGAGGATATCTTCTTATTTTTATTTATTTATTTATTTCACGCTAGGATTACAACAATACCTTTGAGCCAAGGCTTTTTTACAAAGGTTCCATGTTTATAAATGAACAGTTCGGGAGGGGGGGCACTAGACTACCAGGGCTGGATTATTGCCGCATATGCGGTGGGCGACTCGCGGTTTGGGGCACAGGTGGGGGAATAGCTGTGCCGCCCTGTTGAGCTTCTGCCAACAGCTGTTTTGGGGAGCTAGGGGTATGGGTAGCCCTGTGTGGCCTCGCTGGTATGGGGGGAGGGAAACTGTGCACTGTCATCTGGACAGCCGATGGGTCTACAGGACCCTCGGGGGGCATCCGTAAGTTATACCAGCTAAATGCTGGTATAACTTATGGTTATACCAGCTAAATGCTGGTATAACTTATGTTGCTGGATCTCCTCCGGGGGTTCTTGTAGAATCCCAATGTAGGCACTTTGTGGCTGCCCTTCTAGAATGGGGTGCAACTGCTGCTGTAATCCCTCTAGCGCCATGTCGCTGGGGGTTTATGCAGTGTAACAGCTGTTCGGCACAAGTGGCCTGCGACATGTTGCAGGCAACTTTATAGAATCGTGCATGTCGCAACTGCCAGTGTAAGTTGCTACATATGACATTCTGCTTGGGGCAACTGCTGTTACGCCAAGCATAACCCTTCTAGAATCAGGCCCTAAGTGTACAGAGTGTATATTTAGCAGTAAATGATAATGCATTTTGAATTTGAATGCAAAGTTTCCTTGTGAACAACAGTCTTTTTCATGGGGTAACTCACTCATACTTTCACATTGTAGGAACTTCACAGCAGGTGAAGCAGGATCCACATGTAAGATTTTCAGCAGTACTAACTAGACTCTCTACAACTTTGGAAAGGAATGCAGGAAATCAAATGAGTTATTTTGTTTTTTTGAACTAGGTATGTAGGACATTCCAAGCTGGCCCACCACCCAGATTGTCTGTTGCACCTGTCACTGCTTGGGACTCATTTCTAAGGTATGACTGATGACTGACATACCCTTGAGGGGTCTCAGCCAATGGCATTTTTGCATCTGCCACCTGGAGTACTGTCCATACTTTTACAGAGCACTACAGTCTGTACATTGCCTCTAGGGCCCATGCAGGATTTGTCAGACCAGGGTGATGCAGAGCCTCCTGTCTTAAGTTTATGGCTGGCCTGCCACCCAGAATGTCTGTTGCACCTGTCACTGCTTGGGACTCGTTCCTAAGGTGTGACCGATGACTGACATACCCCCGGGGTCTCGGCCGATGACATTTGTGCATCTGCCACCTGAAATACTGTCCATACTTTTAGAAAGCAATACAGTCTGGACATTACCCCTAGGGCCCATGCAGGATTTGTCAAACTGGGATGATGCAGGGCCTTCTGACTTAAGTTTATGGCTGGTCCACCACCCAGAATGTCGGCTGATCTTATCACTGCTTGGGACTCATTCATAAGGTGTAACTGATGACTGACATACCCCCGAGGAGTCTTTCAAGATGACATTTGTGCATCTGCTACCTGGAGTACTGTCCTTACTTACAGAAAGCACACCAGTCTAGCCATTGCCTTTAGGGCCCATGCAGGATTTGTCAAACTGGCAGTGATGCAGGGCCTCCTGTCTTAGGTTTATGGCTGACCCACCACCCAGAATGTCAGTTGCACCTGTCAGTGCTTGACACCATATGCTGGGTACACCAGACTCCTTTTGTGGGACTCCTGTCTAGAACTGGCTGTACTGTAACCAGCATTCTAGCCAGGCATGGGCACCTCTCCTCTCTCTTCTGTTCACCATGGTTAGATATGTGATCCCTTTTTGTGTGCATGAGAAAGAACTGAGGGGGGAGCAGGGCGAGCTCACATCTTTTAGATGGTTAATGACCTCGGTGGACTTTTCCCCATTTGGTACTGCTGAAAATGTTACATGAGGATCCTGCTTCTCAGACTGTTAAGTTCCCACAGTGTGACCTGATGACTTCGGTCACCATAAAGATCTACTGTTAAGTTTGTACATAACTGCTCTTTTTTGCACTTGGTTGCTTTATGCATGTGTAAGTTTAGATCAGAGATCGAATGTAATGGTATGAAACATTCAAAGTTTTGAATAAGAATAGAGAACAGAAAACACTACAAAAGTGTAGAGAAAGTTTTATTTTTATTTATTGTTTTGTGGCAGGGGCTGTGTTAGGGGTATCAGAATTGCTTGACATGACAGAGAGGGGATATGTTTTAATGTGGTGGGGTATGGGTAAGATGGGCATTATCATCACGTGGGACTCTTTTGTTAATAAAATGTAAGTGAAATATTATACAGATGTCTTGTTTCAGTCTGCTGATCCTAGTGATTGATAGTGGTGACATTACATATGTTGATTTATAAAATGAACATGATCTGTTATGGATTATCGCTCACATACATCCTTTCTAGGGATGTATAATTGACATAAAAAAGGAGTGTGTTTATTTTTGAAACATGATGCACGTGTCACATTATTATTTGGCTTATGGGAACAACTACATCAATGACTTTGGTCAACACTAACTGTAGGTTTCATACATGAATGCTATTGGATATTTCAGAACCCTAATAACATCACCAACGCTTAGGCTATGGTCATATGAAGCACAAGTTAGAGCTTCGAAACACAAGGTAGAGCTACAAAACATTCACTCATAGCCATATACTGTTTTTGAGGTAGTCAAGTATGGCATTCAACATGGTGTTCAAACTGAAATAGACTTGGCGTTTTTTATTGAAGGGTCTGCATATTATTGAATTTTGTTGACCAGGTAGTCCCATTAAGACTAGAAGTCCCTTCATCAGGGTCAACCTGGTGGGGGGCAGATGGTAGCCAACTGAAATGTAACCACATTAAGCTTTTGATGGTATTTGTAATGATTGGGAGAATTTGACCAGAACACCGAGGGAAATTCCACTACTCTTTTTAGAGAACTGCAATAGGATCTTTAACATCCACCTGAACACTACCAGAACAGGCAGATGGGACCTCAGTTTAATGTCTCATTCAAAAGAGAGCACCTCAGGAGTGCAGTATCCCCCTTATGGTTCAGTACAGTGTCAGTATTGAGATTTACCCCACGTGCCTAGTGTGGGGCTAGAACCCACAACCTTTTGATCTTCCAGCATCAGTCAAGTGCAACCTCCTGAGCCACTGACACTGCTATAATATGCAACACAAAGGACACTCTGGGCCCAGCTGTGCCACAGGGAAAGTCCTTCTGGATACAGAAATGCAGGGCCTTCTGGTAACTGCAATCCCGTGCAGCTATTGATGCAAACATATGGGGCTGCTGATAAGCAAGCCAAAGAGTAAATGGTCGCAAGTGAGTGAACAGAAGAAATCTTATTTTGAATTTTAACATTTCTGTACCTCTTTAACTTTACACCCACATTGACATTTTCAGGACCAAGACCAGGGCAAGACTTCATGGTGATCACATTTTTGGCAAATTAGTTTAAAGGGAAAAAAGTGGTTTAAAAATGTCATAAGCACAGGGCTTACCACCCTGGTATGATGAATATATGCAATATAGATTGTAAACACAGTGTATTACACATATAAATCAATATATTTGGCATGCATATACTAATATATCGAAAGTGGGTAAGTTTATGTAGCGTGTATGCAAAAATATTAATGAAATACATTTAGGCATGAATACAGTATTTGAGAGACTCATACCTACTGCACATTGACACCCTGTAACTTTTTGCTGAATAGTTAAAAGGTTCACATCACACCCCTAATTTGTAGTCCCACAGTAGGAGAGATATTAAACATAACATGACCCAGTTTGGTTCCACTGTGTTCTTTCAGTTTTATCACAAACATCTATTTACCCTTTCAAATAGGGCTCCATTTTGTGACATTGCTTCCAATCCCAATTTAAGTATTTAAATACAGCTCTTTATTGTGCCCTAGAAACCCAACTGTTGTTAATGTGTTATCTAATTACTTCATTTTAGCCTCCCCCATGAACTCCCTGTACAGAATAAACATTTTTGCCATTTATTAAATCATTTTATACAGCTGTAATGTTCATAACATGTGGTGTCCATCTAGTACCTCATCCTAAGCAGACTGTGCCTTTAATTTGCATGGACTGTGGTCCAAAAGCATTACTGTATTTGGTGACCTTCTTTTTGTTAATGACATGCTGCCAAAACCTTGCAGTTTGTTATAACTCATTTATTTAGAAAATTCCCTTTTCCCATTGCATGTTATTTTCGTGTCCTACTGTGACCCACATTACTATTGGTTCCTCCACTCACCCAGAATGTTGAGAACCAGAAATGCATGCTGACCTCATCAGTCATCACCCATGGCTCTTTAAAGCCATGGAGCTGGTGGTTCTGCATTCTTTTTACTGTCACCTACATTCTGGACAAGACATGTTGTCCTCCTGAAGTTTGGAGTTATGCACATTATGGGCACTACAGTAGGTTATTCTTTGTGCACCTCAGCTGCTCTTTTGTTCCCCAGTGTGTCAAACAACTGCAGATTGTAAATGTACATATTTGCTTTTTGGGAAACACTGAGAAATGTAGTTGGACCTTGCCTCATGGTCCCAAGATGCGGGGTAGGGGCAGAGAGAGTTGATTATATAGCATTTTAGAGTTGAACAACTGCAGGTTTCCTAGATTAAATGGTTATACATGTTCTATAGACCAAGTCTTTACATGGGGATCATTTTGTATAGCCTGGTCCCTGCAGGGGGGCATTTTGTGTGATCCTGTTCTCTATCATGGGCTCCTTTAATGTTACTGCTGCTAAATAGTTTGTTCTGTTCTGGGCAAAAAAAAAAAAAACTGCAGTTTTGGGGAGTATATCAATTGTACCTGGTTAGTGCTGGGGCTCATTTTGTATTAGGCATCAGAACACCAAAACTACTGTTTGGAGAGTTCTGTAATAAGAAATAAAATACATGCAGTACTTGGGGAGTAAATGAATAGGACCTGGTCTCTGCAGGTGCTCAGTTTGTGTAGACCTGATCTCTTTAAGGGCTTATGTTGTGTGGGAGGCATCGGAACACCAGAACTACTTTTAAACTACCTGCTTATCTGCTACACTTAAAAATAAATCCTGGTTAATATCATATTTATTTTTCTCTGTGCAGTCCTCTATGGCCTGTGGGTTGGGGGGCGGGGGTCTTATAATACAGAACATTGTTTTTTTTCTGTCCTATATACAGTACAGTACCATTCAATGATACTAAACTGACATGAAACTGAAATAGGACATGTTATACAGTACACTTAAAATATTGCTCATAAGTAAAGTCTGGTGGTGGTGTTGGGGCAGTCATGGGCTTAAAATATAAATGTGCTTACAAGGGACTTTAATAGAAAGGCAGTAGGAGCATAATGTCACAAAGATTAAATGGAGTTTAAAGAAGCAAAAATAAAAAAAAAAGAAACAAAATAAAAATCATATTGTATACCATGATTTTGAGTTTCAGTGTGTGTTAATGTCTACTAGGGAATGCAAAATGTGGGAAGCAAAAGTAATTGGTGTGCCCTGTGGCCTAGGATGGTATATGTGGGAGTAAATGTGATGTAAAGAAATGTTCTCTTACTAGGAGAGATACACCTGGTGCTGCCACCTAGTTACCCTCTAGTGCAGTAAGTTTAAATAATGTTCATTGTTTTGTGTACGTTTAGGCTTGTTTAGCTGTTGCAGTGTATTTCAGTAATTGTTTGGGCCATGTATTGCATATAGACTTAATATGGTTTCAGTGGTAGTACAAGTGATAAAATACAGTTTTTTTTTCCACTGGAGAGTTTTCTGGCAGTGACTGCCAAAGCAGCACTGTTGTTTCTAATAATTTTGTATCACTTGTGTCTTTTTGAACACTTTTGGCTCCTTTTGCTGTTGCAGTGAATCTCAGAAATCATTAAGTGTGCCAAGTGCTGCATGTTAGGCTGAGGGTCTAGCATGGCAAATTAAATAATTAGTGAGATTCACTGCAACAACAAAATATGCCTAAATGGGCACAAACACCAAAAATGGATGTAAATTGACTGTACTGATGGTAACCGGGTTGCAATCACCACCAGCATCAACTCTGTTCATTGTTTTTGTCCACTTTTAGATTCATTTGGCTGCTGTTGCAGCGTATCTTAGTAAGTGAGCCATGTGCTGCATGGTATGCCTAAAATGGCTTCCATGGCAGTACAAGTGAAGTAAAATACTGTTTTTTACTTATTGGGATGATTGCTGTCAGTGACTGCCAAAGTGTTACCCTTTCTTTTGTTTTTATTTATTTTTTGCATTCAGGTTTTGGTGTGCACTTGTAGGCTTACTTTGTTGTTGCAGTGAATCGCAGTAATTATTTGGCATGTCATGTGCTGCATGATAGGCTGAGGGCCTAGCATGGCATACCAAACAATTACCGACATTCACTATAGTACCTGAAGAAGCCTAGAAGTGCATCCCCCCAAAATGCGCTGGTTGCCATATGCACTTGCAGGACCATGCTGTGGACACAGTGAGTAAGGGGACCATGGAGGGGACCATTTGACAACAGGAAGTGGTTGTGTCTTCAATTGTGGCTGTGATCCAGGGGATGGCACCATTAGTAACAGGGATAATCATGTATATCTGCACCATACAAGGGGACCATGCAAAATGACCTGGCACACTGTGATTGCAGGACTTCACCAGATTTCAGGTTCCTGACCTTTTATTTGTATTGTGCCAACCTCAGCAAATCTCCTGGGCACAAACTTTGTTTGCCTATGATGAAAGGGCTTTGGAATATGGACATCTGCACAAATCTGGGTTTGGGCACAAAAACTAGGCTTTTCACATGGGCAAGCTTTTGAAAATCTTGCCCCTGGAGTCAGTTTTTCATTTCATTTTCATTTCTTAAAAGACATTTTAAGATTGAAGCAGCCCATTTAAGGGCATAGTTCTATTAGTAGGCAGTAACCCACTCCAGGGTGCGCATTTATTAGGGATTAATCAACACCCTGAGTGTGTTGTGAGGCACGAGGCTGCTGGCTGAGTGTCCTCACAACACCCATGGTGTTGATTAATCCTCACAACTGCACACCCTGGAGTGGGCTAGTACACTTATAACAGTGCGGATTATAAAACAAGGAGAAAGAAACATAAATGTTTTTTCTCCTTACAAAAGGCAAACAAATTATTGTATTCTGCTGCCTAGAAAATATTCCTTCAATCAATTGCTATTTATGCACATACAAATGTCAGAAAGAATGTGTTGCTATGCTTTCTGACATTTGTTGTGCATGATATGCTTTCTGAGACAGTACAGTAGCTCTGAAGTGCAAAACATGAAGCTGCCTCTTGTGATACAGACAAGGTGTCTGTACCTCCACTGGCTTAGCTGCTCTATCTCTCTGTCTGTGGTTATATTAATGCATGGCAAGCAAGTAAACATTTTCTCCAGCAGTGCAGTCACACAGTCTACCAAACTGTATTCTACCAATTAAGAAATGGCAACTAACGGGACTCAGAGCATGGAGGTCTTGCCGGCACTCTGTTTCTCTGTCTACCAGCATAAAGCTCACTTTCAGAGCATGACATCATTGGGGAGGGGTCTCCCTCTCTTCATACTGTTCCATCTGACTTTATGCCACAACTATGGGATGTACCTGTCAATGTGGCTGTGTGACAGAAAAATGACCATTGGGACCACATACTTCACTCTGGGGACAAGCTTATCACATTGGCACTTGAATCACATTGGCACAGAGACAGCAAAAGAGACAAGTTCACTAAGTCAAGTTTCATTTAATGCTGTCCCTGGCTCCTGCTGGTTCCCCATGCTGTGCATCTCTCCCACTCTCTCCCAATGGCACAGAGTTAAGATAGAGACAGTCAGCAGTGGAGTCAGGGGACTGCTGGCAATTTGCTGCTCACTCTCGCAAATGATGTTTGCTGCTCCTGCATTGCAGTGGGTCTCTAACTGTCTCTATCACTGTCACCATGTAAAGTGACTGACAGTGGCAGAACAGCAGAAACTCATGCTGTAGATGTTCCTTTTGTCCGTGAGGAGTGGATGTTGCTGTGATACTTCTGTGTACTGCACATGGGATACAGAGGGAAAAACAAGCCACTGGCTGAACCCATCTGGTACACTGAGCACGTGTCCCATAGTCTGGTATTTGTGTCATCACGGATAGAGTAATGCATGGACAAGTACTATTTGCTGTCTGATTCCTCCCAACGTTCTTACTATCTTTCTGTGATCTAATGGGGGGTCACAGTGAGGGCAACCATTGTAGCACAGGACATGTCCACAAAGAACAGAGGTATGGCTGTTGAATAAAATGTTATAGTGCATCTCTCTCTCTGTTCCCTTGGAAGTCCCACATAGAACAAGAAAATGCCATATACCACACTCCCGATCACTTACTCAGGTTGTTTTAATGGCTGCCAGGCTGGCACCTGTTCTCTGTGCTGTCCTTATCATAGAGAGATTGAGACAGACAAGAAATTTGGTTTTGATGCAATGATCCTTAGGGTGTGTGGGTGGGTAAGAAGCAAGACTACAAACTTTGAACACTGCAGCCACTGTTGCTGCACTGCATGAGACTACATGACAGGCCCCAACTCTTGCTCACTAAACAGGGATTGTAATGGCTGCTCCACAGACTGCAATTTTGGCACCATAACAAGATCAGAAAAGAAGCACAGCCTGATCTCTCGATGGGGTGGTTCATCACTAGCTATTGTATATTATAGTGTAATCAATGGTCACCTGATGGCTGTTTACCACTCACCCTGTCTTTATCTACCTCATGTTATAAGTCATTAATACACTTCTGGTGTTTTGCCTTCAGCCTTGACTATCACCAGCACCAAGGGAATGCATTGCTCCCAAACACCCCCATTCATCTAACAGAGATATAGGTTGGTTTCCCTCTCTCTTATTGTAGGCTTGGGACTAGCTTGTATATGTAATAGACAGACTAGGTGAAATTCAGTCCATACTACACTGTACTACACTGTGTAACATAAAACATTTGTGAATATTTTAAGTCAATATAATATTGTGACTACAGTACAATCTTCAAAATGTTCAAAAAATGTTATACCAACTATCCATAGTAAGACAATAATATTTTGGTTGAACATTAGCAATAACTTTTGGTATGACTTAGTGAGACACTTGGTGTGATTCTACTACTGTTGTTTCAGTGACCATGTTACTTATGTGACTTCTTGTGTCATGTCTGTGTTACTTACATGGTGTCCTGTGGAGTCTCTGTTACTCACGTGACATCCTGTGGAAAAAACCTTATAAATAAAGTGTAATTAACTTTCTGAAAATTCAGTGGTTTCTGTCTTTTCATATGAGGGTAATATAGTTCTGTAAAAAAACAATGGGCTAAAAAATCAAGGACATGACTGTGGTAGCTAAACTTGAACATATCCAGATTTGGGCATACTGCGATCAGGAAACGTATAGTGGCATAATTACCAACAAGTTAAGTTTATGATAAAAAAATGAAATGTTAAATATTGTGCTACCTAAGTAAATACCACAGACATAGTAATATAAAAAAAAATATTTGTTTGATAATATGGCAAATTTGCTGTCAAGGACACGATGTTACTCACATTACATTGGCCTTGTGGGAACTTTTAATCTCATCTTTTAGGACCTCTGAACTATAAACTCTATTTATATTGTGGACTGCAATATTACCACATGTACCCAATGTAAATATGATATGGTTATGACAACTGACCCAAACAAATTTTGGAACTTGAATGTCACACTTTGTCTCTCGAGTAGCATATTGGTAACTATTTTATAAATACTTTTTTCAAAGCATACAGTATGGCATATATTAATCTACATATAGCATATTCTCCAATATATAGTAAATATAGGGACACAATATATACAATTTATGCAGTAAATATATTTATCAATATATTTAGTGATAATAGTTTAGACAAACAAATACATCTACAATGTATTTATGGCTTAAGTCACAATGTATGTGGCATATATTGACAAACACATTACATGACTAAAAATGCACAAATAATACATCTGCACTATATTGATAAATATATTCATAACATATTTTGCATATATTGACAGTCCAATCAAATGTGTCTAAAATTCATTTAAACATGCATTTGCCAAAAAGCAGTGTACATTTTGAAATATATGTTGCATGCATTTATACATGAAATAGATATATTAATAAATATATTTTTAAATATATATCCACTGTATGAGCAGATATACATTTAAATTGCCAAATACATTTTAAGTACTTGGTGAATATATTTTGATAATGCATTTAAAATGCACTGTGCATATATATATATAGATATATATATATCTATATATAGATATATATATATCTATATATATATATATATATATAGATGGTACAAATACGTGTGACAAATATATTTATTGAAAAATTAGAAATATATTAATCATGCATATTAAATACACTTCAACAGAGTAAATGGCATTAAAATAATAAAAAAAATTATACATTTATAGATATATTAGGAATATATTGGTAAACTATATTTATATGCTTATTTCAGTATATTTCAATTTTCAATAATATATTTTAAAATATAAATAGCATACTAAAGTGGCAAAAATATGCATCTTTCTCATGCATTGCATTATATTTGAAAATTCAGAAATATATTTGAATATATTTCATTTCCAATACATTACAACATATTATTGCAGAAGTTGATTGGAATCTATAGCAATATATGAAAATATGTTGTTAGCAATATATTTGAAAATATATTCAATTTTTGTAAGGGTGGTGTTGAGGGAGATGGGGCAGGCCATAGATGATTGCTGGAAAATCTCTTCAACTGCTCTTTAGAAATGAGTGAGGTGCTGGGGGATTGGAGGACAGCAGATGTGGCACTTCTGCACAAATATAGAGGCAATATGAAAAGTTTCACCAAGAAAGGCATACTGAGCTGAATAGCTTGTTTCCAGATGTGTCCAGGGGGGAAGGGGATAAGAAGTAAATAAAACAGTACAAGCACTTACATGTTAAATTAACAATCAGAGCAATAAATTATACTATTAAAGAGCTAGTGTACTGCCAGGAAATTGCCGGCAATTAATTGTAACTTTCAGATGTAGTCAGCTATCACTTCTTATATCACAAGTACTTTTTCTTTTCTGTTTGCTAATTAGAAGATTTTCCACCTGGAGGTACTGGGGTGATGTGTGGAGCAGCACTCTGTCTGGAGAGGAAAAAAAAGTCAGTGCTCTTCCTCCCACTGTATCAACACTGAAACTACACTGACTATGACATCACTAGCAGCCAATAAGAACCATTTCTCACTGCCACGTTTCACTTTCACATGAAGCAGCAGGGACTGGCTATCCCTGGTTACCAGTGATGTCACAGGTTCCTGCATTTTAATTGTTAGCTTGTGAAAGTTACTGCTCAGGCTGCAAGGACTGTGATTCCTCAAGGTGGTTGCTTTCATTTGTGATGATGTAGTGGGAGGAACTGAACTGACTTTTTTCCCCTCCAGACAGAACGTTCCTCCACACATCACCCTAGTACTGCTAGGAGGAAAATATTCTAATAAGTAACAGAAAATAAAAAAAATGTTTCAGATACTGGAAATGATAGCTGACTGCATCTGGAAATTGCTATTAATTCCAAGCAGTACACTAGCTCTTTAAGGATCTAGGGGAAATAGTCAAGGGAGACATGAGACACTCTATGCAGTGCCATTAAGTGGCAGTCAAAGCAAAAAATATGCTTGGATGCATCACCAGAGGAAACTCCTCCAGGAAAGAGAAAGTCATTCTGCCATTGTACAGGTCATTGGTGGGACCACACTTGTAGTACTGTGTGCAGTTCTGGTGCTATTATTTGAAAAAAGACAATACACTGCTAGAAGGGGTACAGCACAGGGTGACTAAGATGATATAGGGCCTGAGAGACAAATCCTATTAAGAGAGACTGCGAGTGCTCAATATGTATTTCCTGGAGGACAAAAGGAAGAGGGGAAGGGATATGATAGAAACCTTCAACTACCTAAAAGGTATGAACAAGGTTAGAACAGTTGGCATTTTCAATTTAAAAAGGGAGGGGACCACAAGGGGGCATAGTCTGAAATTAGTGGGGAGTGGGGCAGGGGTAGATTTAAAAAGGAAATGAGGAGGCACTTTTTCACAGAAAGGGTGGTGTCAAAGTGGAATGAACTGCTGGAGGAGGTCATCTCAGTGAAAATAGGGAGCAGTTTTAAATGGAAGTGGGACAGGGTAAAAGGGAGAGTCATTACTGGTGGGAAGATGGTGAGGGGGAAAGTGGGTGAGGTTTAATAAATCTAGGGGAGAAGGGGAAGGGAGCAGTCCCAGTAAAATACACTGTGAGCTGCACACTTGAGCAGACTTGATAGACCATTATGGCCTGTTTCTGTTGGTGTTTTTGTATGTTCATATGTTCATATACAGTACAATAAATTGATAATCAACAAATGCAGTTTATACAAGGATAAGGCAGAGGGCCTACCCATTGAGTTACAAGGGAGTTACATTTCAAGGTGAGGAGGCATGAAGTGATAGTTAGCTGTAGGGTGGAGAAGGAAACAGGAGGGGATAAAATAAGTGTAGATTGAGAGAAAGAAAGTAGGAAAGTGCAGATTAGAGGGACAGAAGGGGAAGAAGAGAGAAAGAGAGGGGAGCAGGGTAATTGAGGGATGAGTAGGGAAGGAGGAAGAAAATAGATGAGGATAAACTGAACGGTGGGGGAGGGACAGGTCTTGAGATATGCACAGGAGGGATTGTTGAAGTCATGAGGAAGAGAGGAGAGAGAGCATTTGGAAGAGGAGGAGCAATTGATTAGGGTGAGAGAGTTCCAAAGATTCAGAGCCTGGCCAGTGAGGGATTTCCCAGAAGGCAGCACAAAAGAATGATAACTAGAGTTATAAAGGGAGTATGAGGAGGGTGGTCGGGGGTAGAAAGGAGAAAGGTAAGGTAATAGGGGAGAGAGGCCAGCCAAAATTTTGAGATAAAGGAGGCACAGTGAGTTAAGTGATGAGCTTCAAGTGAGGGGAGGGAGAGGGAGGAGTATAAGGAACAGTGGTGAGTGCAAAACAGACAGTCCAAAGCAAAGCAGCAGAAGGAATGAAAGAGGGACTCCAGTCTGGCAAGGGTGGACCTTGGGGCAGCACTGCAGACAATGTCACCATAATCGAAAATGGAGAGAATTATTTTCTGGATGATAGCTCAATGAGCAGGAAGAGGGATACTGATTTTTGGTCCTATATAGCATGTTAAGTTTTGGATGAAGTTTTTTAAGGATGGCATCAACATGCTCCAAAAAGTCAAGGTGCTGGTCTAGCCAGACCCCAAGTTACTTACATGAGGGAAACATTGAGTGTGACCCCATCTAAGGTGTGAAAAGAGGGGAGGGAGGTGAGCATTGAGAGCCTCTGCTTAGTGCCTAAGGTCATAAAGACATTTTTTGGCATTTAAGGATAGTTAATTAGTCCAGAATCTGTGCTGAACATTATTGAAGTTATGTTGAAGCATAGCATTCGGCTCGGATGGGGAGGAAGCAGAGGCAAATAGGACTGCGTTGTCTGTGTACATATGGATGGAAGCAGGTGAGAACTAGTGCACTTACCCGGTCAACAAAAACTAAATAAATAAATAAATAAAAAGCAGAGGGAAGGCCATTTAAGAAGGTATTCTGATTGAACAGTGACATTTTCATACCGAATGACATTACTGGAGCAATCCAGTGTTGCCACTGTGATGTACCCATGGAACACTGGTACTGCTCTCTCAGCATGTTGCACCCCTTCCCTAATCAACTCCTACTCAAAGTTGACAATTTTTAATTACAAAGGGTCCTGAGAGTGGAGCACCCCACATCAGGTGGTTGGGGAGCAAAGCCCTCCCAAAGAAAAGCAAACTTGAACTGGACGGCTTTATGTTGACTGCAATTGTGGTTGACAGAAAGCCATTGCTGTAATGTTGGTCAACAAAATTTTTGTTGAACTGGCATCATAGACCTATTTAAGAATATTGAGAAATGTAGTGGGTCAAGGACAGAACCTTGGAGAACACTAGTGCTGATAGGAGGGGGGAGGGATAAGGAATCACCAGTTTGAACTGATTAAGATCTACCCACTAGGTAGGAGTCATACCAGTTAGTTGCAGAGTCAGAGAGCCCCGCTGCCTTAAGCTTTTCAAGAAGAAGAGTGTGGACAACAGTGTTGAAGGATTTGGCCAAGTTGACAAAGATGGCAGAGGTGAGGAGGCCCTGATCCATGCCTGTGAGAATGGAGTCAGTAAGCTGGAGGAGGGAGTAGGGAGGATGTAGTAAGTAGTGGAATGGTGTTTACTGAAGCTATACTGAAAGGGGTGAAAGAAGAGGAGGAGTCAAAGAAGGAGGAAAGTTGTGATGGCACTGTGTGTTCCTGGAGTTAAGCAAGGGTAGGGGGCAGAGAGATAGGACAGATGTTTCCAGGGGTAGAGGAGTTGCCTCCCTTAGGAAGGGGTATAACAGTGGCATGCTTCCAGGAGTCAGGGACAGAAGCAAGGGAGAAGGAGAGGTTGAGAAGGAAGGGGATTGGGAAAGCAATGGCAGGGGCTGAAAGGTGTAGGAGTTTTGGGCTGAGACCTTCAGGGCTCCTTCCTTTGAAAGTGAAGAGTGACAAGAGAGCTTTGAGACAAGCAGCAGGAGTGACAGGAGAGAAGGAGGAATGCAATGGAGGGGCAGGAAGGCTGCAGAGAGGGGAGTAGAGGATAGGGAGGAGAGAAGGGAGGAGGCACAGGAGATAAAGAAGGAATTAAATTCAGAGGGCAACGGAAAGAGGATCGGAAATAAGGGTGTCCCCAACTTGAGGACTGGGGAGGATGACTGAGTTAAGGGGGGGGAGAGGGCATGGATGACCTTCCAGAACTTGAAGGGGTAGCAATGATTGTTCTGAAAGGTGCAGAAAAAGTATTCAATCTTAGCAAGTCTTGTGGCTCTGGTGCAAGCATTCAAAAGGGCTCGGTACCTACTAAGGTCAGCCAGGGAGCCAGAAGACTTGTGAGTCTTCCAGGCCAGATCACATGCACAGAGGCAGGCCAGTAATTCAGCTGAGATCTAGGGGATATGGGAACCATGGACCCTGGTTTTCCTGAGGGTGTGTGTGTGCAAATCCCAGATTGACAAGAATTTGAAATGAAAGCAGTTGACGGCAGAGTGGATGTTCCTGGCTATTGAGATGGGGGACCAGTCAGTAGCTAGCAAGTCAGCATGTAATGGGGACATGTCCACTGACTGTAAGGACTAGATCATGAGCCTCTCTGCCAATGACTCGAAGCTGAGGGTGGTGATGAATGGGGAGGAGGGTAGAAGAGCCCTACAGGTGGACCTGGAGACTCTGGAGAGGTGGTCATGCACTTGGAAACTGATTTTTAATGCTAAGAAATGCAGTGTTCTCCACTTGGAGCTTGGGAACCCTAATCATGAGCACTTTCTTTGGGGGGGACTGCAGGTTTTGGGGTGGAGAAAGGATCTTGGAGTGGTCATGGATGCCAAAATGAATAACTCTGAGCAGTGTAGGAGGGCTGTGGCTAAAACAAACAGAATGCTTGGGTGCATTGCCATGGGGATAACCGCGAGGATAAGGGAGGTACTGTATTTCTTCCACTGTATAACTAACTGCTTGGTTAGACCACACCTTGGAAAGAGTCCAGAGGAGGGAGAACAGGATGATACAATGACAGGATCTCAGATCTAGAAGTGGGTAGCCATCTGGGAACAAGTGACCACCAAACAGCATGGTTCACATTAACTCATCTACAGAGTCAAGCCATACAAAAGTGAAGGTACTGGACTTCTGGAGGGCTGACTTTGGCAAGATGGGAGAGTGCTTTAGAAAAGCACTAGCAAACAGGCTAGAAGGAGGGTGGAACAACAATAGGAAAACATCAAAACTGGCATCACAGTGCAACAAGCCTTTATGTGAAGCAAACAAACAAATCAAAACAAAAGAAAAAGCCACTATGGTTTTCAAAAGAGGTGGAGGGGAAAGTTAGGGAGAAAAAGATAGCATTTAGGAAGTATAAGGAAACACAGAAGGAGCAGGACAGAGAACTGTACCAGTGAAGGCAGAAGGAAGCAGGGAGGGAAGTCAGAATAGCAAACACCCAAATTGAGGAAAAGATAGCCAACTCAGTTAAGAAGAGGGATAAAACCTTTTATAGTAACATCAGGGAGCATAGAAAGACAAAGGAAGGGATAGTGAGGCTGAATAGAAATGACGGTGGGTGGGCAGAGAGGGGACAGTGAAAAAGCAGGGATACTGAATGAATACTTCTGCTCAGTATTCACAAAAGAGGAGGAGAGGGAGGTGCCTAATCCAATTAACAGAAGCACTCTAGATAGGGGGGTCAATCCAAGTCCTTTCACAGAAGAAAGGGTTCTGAAAAAACTCCTAAAACTGAAGGTGGACAAAACAATGGGGCGTGATGGAATTCACCCTAGAATTCTAAAAGAATTAAGGGGAGAACTAGTGACACCACTGACTACCCTTTTTAACAAATCATGGGAGGATGGTGTTGTACCTGGGGACTGTAGGAAGGTGGATGTGATTCTCCTTCAGAAATGTGGGAGCAAGACAGAGGCAGGAAACTACAGACCTGTCAGTTTGACCTCTGTGGTAGAGAAAGTGATGGAATCACTTCTGAAGGAAAGAATTGTTGAGTACCTAGAGGCCAAGTGGGGCACAGGACCCAAGGCAGCATGGGTTCACAGCGGGAAGGTGACACCAGTCAAATCTAATTGATTTCTTTGACTGGGTGACCAAAGTAGTAGACCAGGGAGGGGTTATGGACATGGCCTACCTAGACTTTAGCAAGGCATTTGACACAGTCCCACACAAAAGATTAATAATCAAATTAGCCAGCCTGAGAGTGGGTCCCAGGGTGGTAGCATGGGTAAAACATTGGCTGGACAACAGAACACAGAAGGTAATTGCAAATGGAGTCCACTCTGAAGAAAGAGGGGTTACTAGTGGGGTACCGGAGGATTCAGTACTGGGTCCAGTATTTTTAATGTCTTTATAAGTGACATTGCAGAGGGACTGGAAGGAAAAGGATGCCTCTTTGCAGATGACACAAAGATCTGCAAGAGGGTTGATACACAAGGAGGCATGAAAAGGATGAGAAGGGACTTGGCAAGGTTGGAGGAATGGTCAGAAGCATGGCAGCTTGGATTCAATGCAAAGAAGTGCAAGTAATGCACCTGGGAAACAAAAACCCAGGGGAAGATTACACAATGGGGGAAGGTAGTAACAACAACAAAATGGAAAGAGACCTTGGGGTAATCATATCAGATGACCTTAAGGTTGGCAAGAAATGTGAGAAGGCAGTAGGGAGGGTTGGGGGAATACTGGGATGTATAGGTAGAGGTATCACCTGCAGAAAACAGGAAGTTGTTATTCCCCTGTACAGACAGTTGGTGAGACCCCATCTGGAGTACTGCGTCCAGTTCTGGAGACCCCATCTCCTCAAGGACATAGACAGGATGGAGGAAGGGCAGAGGAGGGAAACTAAAATGGTGCAGGGTCTGCAAGAGAAGCTATACAAGGAGAGACTAAAGGAGCTTAATATGTATACCCTGGAGAAAAGGAGGGAGAGGGGGGACATGATAGAAATGTTGAAGTGCCTCAGTGGAATCAACAAAGTCCAAGAGGGTAGCATCTTTCAGAAAAAGAGATGTGCAAGAACAAGGGGACACAATTTGAAGATAGAGGGGGGGATGGTTCAGGGGCAATGTGAAGAAGCATTTTTTTCACAGATTGGGTGGTGGATGCATGGAACAGTCTTCCTGAGGAGGTTGTGGGGTCTAAAACTGTGGAAGAATTCAAGAAAGCATGGGACAGACATAAGGCAATTTTTTGGGGGGTAGGAAGTAATAGGCTGTTGGTTAAATAGGATCTGCAGCTTATCCTGTAGGTAGGGAAATGGGCAGACTAGGTGGGCCAAGCGGTCCTTATCTGCCATCAAAGTCTATGTTTCTCTGTTTCTATGTAGAGAGGGGAGCATAAAGAAAGTTAAAAAATAATTCTATTAGTTCTTACTCCTTATTACAGCCATTTGTGGGAATAAGGAACCTAGAGAAAACTACACACATATATGCATTGGGGATAACTAAATGATTATTTTACATGGTCATGAGACAACTATATATGGGCATACAACATGTCCTGTTCTCTCAGAATTCCTAGTGAAAACTCCAAGTATTAGAGAAAACAACTTCAGAAACAGGAAAACAATACGCTCTTATCAGTTTTTATACCTACAGTGTTTTGTAGAGGCATGATGTCAGATTGTACATGGCTGGCAGATTTCTGGGCATCCACCTGCACTCTGTCCACAAAAAAATACATGTGACCAGCTTATCACTGAGCTTGCAACACCTGGCTATTTCAACTCCTCTATCCTTTTTCACCTATTTAATTATCATGCACGTGTAGCATAGTACAACATGAATTACATGTGCCACACAATCTACAGTATCGATTTTGTGCATATTAATAATTTTACACAATAGCCATTTGAATCTCATGACATGTCATACATAGAAACATAGAAACTGATGGCAGATAATGACTGCTGGGCCCATCTAGTCTGCCTATATTTAATTACTGTACGTTCACTTTTGGTGCAGTCCCAGCATGATCTACAACACTGTCTATTCCACCTCCTTCCATCCTCCAAACTAGAAGTTGATTGGTTGAATAGAATTGCAGTCCCATTTCAAGTGATTTTCCAAAAATTAGTTAAAAAAAACAAGGTTGCAAATTGTAAAAAGCATTTTTGGCTATCTGTCTTTACTGTGTAGACAATGTCTGAATTATTAAAAATAAAACAAAATAAATAAAATCCCTTATTGTAGCTTACTCAACATTGGTATACAGCTGGGTACCATCATAATACAGTAAATTCATACCGTATGTACCTATCATGGTGTCATGACTCTATGAGTAGTATATTTCTTCACACATGTTCCCCTTTGATTTTTTCAGCCTTGTTCAATGCATATAATTTACTGATTTGATCATCATGTCTGTGTTGCATAATACAACATTAATTATTTGTACCACACAGTTTACACTATTAACAATGTGCATATTAATAATTTCACACGTTATCCATTTGAATCGCCTAACCTGTCATACATAGAAACATAGAAATGGATGGTAGATAATGACTGCTGGGCCCATCTAGTCTGCCCATTTTTAATTATAATGAGTTTGGCTGGAGACCTTGCTTGATCTACCTCACTTTCTGTTCCATCCCCTTCCTTCCTCCAAGTGTTCTTTTGTGCCTATCTGAGGCATTTTTGAAACCTACCACTGGTTTTACCCCTACAGCCTCCCATGGAAGGCTGCTCTAGGAATCCACAACCTTTGCTGTGAAGAAGTACTTCCTCACAACTCTCCTGAATCAACCTCCTTCCAGCTTCATATCATGGCACCTTGTTCTATAGCACCTTTTTCTTTGAAACATGCCTCCCTTCTGTACCTTATTAACCCCCATGAGTATTTAAAGTGCTCCATCATATCCCAAATTTCCTTCCTCTCCTCTGGGGTGTACATATTGAACTCTTTCATTTTCCTTCATAAAGCTTCTGATGCAGACCTTGCACCATTTTGACATCCCTCAGCTTTCTTTTTGTCACATTCTCCTTTTTCCAATTGTTCCTCCTTCCTCACCTTTCTTCTTTGACTGCTCCTGTCCCTTTCCTCTTTTACTAATCCCCTGCTTGGGATCTTCCTACTCTCTGTTTCAGCCTGTGGTAGTCCACTTTTTGCATCCCCATTTGTTCCATCACCCCCCCTTGGCTATTTTAAATGTCCATCAAAGTAACATTTAAAATGTGCAGTGAGGACTATGGTTCCCTCCTTAATGGAAGCTGGCATTCGCCTCAGTATAGGTTCTTATCCTTCCAGGTTGGCCCTCAGTCCCCCATTGTAGCCATACCTCTCCCCTCTGCACCATTTCTTCTACCATAACTTGAAGGCCTTGGTGCAAAGCTCCCTCTTCTTCCCCACCTAGTACAACACACAGTCGCTACTCACATCTTTAACATATGGGAAACACAGGATCAACCAGATAAATGATCTAACTTTATCAAAAATTAAATTTGCGCACAAATTGCCTACAGCAATTCATCTTTACCTTTATGCCATGAAAAACCCTTATCAAGTTAATGCATTAGCAGGCATAGTGGCTCTGACCAGAGTTTGTTTTAGTTCTGCTTTAGTGTTTATGCATATAACTGATATTCAGACTGCTATGCCTATGTGAGAGTGTATTAAGGAGGTGATCATTGGCATTCAATTTAACTTTCATAGCATGTGATTTCCTTTGTTTTTATACCCATCTCTATGGTGATTTTTTTAGACATTTAATGAGGAGAAATTATAACTTTTTGAAATGATCAGATGGGTGTTATGCACCATTTTGTTTTTGTAATTTTTTTTCACATCACACATAGATTATTGCACTAAGTGGCAGGGACACACATAAATTGCCCAGTATTTTATACATGGTTATTCTAAGCGAAGCCTATTTAACAATTGCCCATGAATCATTGAGGTGTTTATAAAAATATTTTTTTATTAATTGATCTCAGTGGAATGTCACATTATGGTAGAAAAATAGATACCTGACTGATTTAGGGATAAATTTAGTCAAGCAAATGGGTCCCATTATTGGAACAGATGCCTGTATTTGGATATTTGTGTGTGCCCTTTCATCTCTGAGAGATTTAGGTTAGCATCCTTATTTGGGAATATATAGCCTGGTTGACAGTTACTATTCAGCACTCAACAGACAGCCACACATGTAAAAGCACAGCACAGTCAGACAACCTGTTATATAGACATCCTATCAAGTGCACTCCCAGTTTTTCGTACTGCACCATGAACTTCACAATGGGATCACACTTTCCCACATATGATGGAGGGGAGAAAATGCAAACATCTGAACCTGCTCATGCATGATTTTTTACCAGACAGGGAGTGGGCAGTCAGCTCTCATCCCTCCTTAAATGTGAGTAAATGGTGGGCAGTCGCAGACCATACTTTTGGGACACACAGAGTGTCGACAGGCACTAGTGTGAGAGCATAAAGCATCTGGTAACTAATGATTTGGGGGCAATAAAATAAACAACCAAACAAAAAAAAAAGAACACAAGTGCTGATCCTCCACACTGCTGAAACAACCACTGTGCACTCAGGAAGCTGTTAGAATAACAGGAACTGAGTCTATAGAGAACACGTTTGCAGCTTTAATGTATGACATTATTCTGATCTTATGAACCCCACTGTCTAGTCATGGAAATACCTTTTGGAGATCGAGTAAAATACTAAGGGAAATAAGGGATGTCCATGGACAGTTGAGAGGTTTGCATGCAATATATCCCAACCTAAGGGGTTTCATGTGCACAACACTTGCTAGATAACTATAATGTACAGAATACAAGCCATAACTTGTGTTTGTTATAGATCCCTAGTCATGACATTGAAGGATGCTGAAAAAAATGATCAGGATACAGTGACATGCTATTTATTTCACAGCATGCTCTCACTCTCTCTCTTTCCAGTCTGTCAGGGCCCAATTTTAGAAATGAAGTAGAGTGCCATAAAGGTCTTGCAGCAGGGAGTTTGATGCAAGTGCTGACTTGCTTCAAACAGTGTCAAACATGTAATTATCAAAGAAATGTGCTGCAACCCTTCTGCCACAAATCCCATGTGGCAATGCAGCTCATTCTACCAGCTCTCCCTGGCATTCCTGGGGGAGCTGGTTTACAGGACTTGCACCATAGCTTGGGGCAATCTGCCATAAAAAGAGGGAAGTGACACAAGTTGCATCCCCAGTTCTAAAATTGGGTACAAGTTGTGGCAAACCCTACGCTGCAGGTCCAGCGGCTTGAGTGCAGTGTTTGAGTCTAAAGTATGGCAGACAGGAAGTAGAAAGTCAGACAGGAATACCATGGCAGGCAGTAATCCCATCAGTGCCTAGTTTGTGGGATAGCCATTTACATCATCCTGGGATTAATAGGAATGATGGCCAGAGCGTTATTCAACCAAGCTGCCCAATGGCATAGTGGTGAAGCAAGACATTGTCAGAGGACGTGGTACACCAGTCATCCTGGGTTTGAATCCTGCTATTTCTGATCATATTTTGTTGTGAATTTTGCTAGGACTTGAATTGATTATATAAATTTTGAGGAGGTGAGGGGCGGGCAAAGCACCCCACAGAAAACAATGATCCAATATTAGGTTTCAGATTTTGTGCTTGGCAATGATGGGATTACTGCCTGCCATTGTATTCCTGCCTGGCATTCTACTTCCTGTCTGTCATACTTTTCACTCAAATACTGTACTCCTTCCAGTGCAGCAAACACTGTGGGGAGGCAGGGCTTGGCTGCAAGCCCTGCATCCCTGTTGAAAATTGGGCCCTTAGTCTTCATTTCTGCTGTATAAGTGGATGTAGTGCAGCTTTCTTTATACCTTTTTTTATTCAATAAATTGCTATAATTAAGCCTGCACTACCAGTTATCTGCCATTTACTTTTCCCACCCTCCTGTTCCCCTGACTGCAGCTCAGACTGCAGCTCAGAGATATTCCTGTTAGTTTTGCTAATGTAGTTAGTTTCATTGCTTTATTTACTTCTTTAATTTCTCACTCACAGTGCCATTGTGGAGAGGCATGGAGGGACTAGTTGTCTTATAAAACAATCTGGAAATCAGATGGTCAGTGAGCAGCTATTACTGGATTGACACCAGAGTAGGGATGCAGCAAAATTAAATTTTGCTGGTGTAATTGCATCGAAATCACCAATTTCGCCACGCAAAATGTTTCGTGTAACTGTGGCAAAATTTCACCAACAATTTTGACAGTCCACCAGTCGAAGTTCAAGTTCAAGTTTATTGCAGGAAAGACTCCGTTGAGCAAGCTCATTCACAAGGAGGTCCTGAGACACATACACATACAGTTCGCAATTACATAGACAGGAGACATAAAATGTAGAACAACAAAGAAAAAATATATAATACAAGAGGTATACACAATAGAAGTCCTTATGCTAAATTATGCAACACAGTCCAGCACAAATGGCAAAATTTCACCTGCGAGAGGAACAATTTCACTCGTGAGTGGCATAATTCCACCAGCAGTGGAGAAATTTCATGTGGGTGAAATGTTGCCGGCTTGTGGGCGAAATTTTGCATTTCGCCAAGCGAAATATTTTACGTAAAGCATTAATTACATGAAATATTTCACTCGGCAAAATATTCCAATTTTGAAAAATGCTGCTCCAGAGCATTTTTAAAATGAAAAATTAAACAGAAGCTGCACAGGGCTTGGGGTGCTGAAGATACTGTGCTTAACAGAAGTTAGAACAACTTAAAATTGGGCACTCACCACCCATTAGTAATTCAGGAAGGATGCAGCTCCAAAATAGTGCATGAAATGAGATTTTATATGCAAACTACTTTTGTTTATGCTCAACAGCTCCCCAAATCAAAATATACCTGCCGACACCCAGGGGGAAGAGCCATGGACACAACACCTTGGACAGGCAACACAGAATATTAACATAAAGAACGAGCAATAAAACAACTAACTACCCATTCTACTTTATTTATAGTCCTCCTTCATTTTCTTGTTTTGTGGGTTTGCATGTTTGATTAAAATGTTTCATGGGTCACTAAAGTAGCGCTTAACATACAGTCCTACAAATTACAAACCCAGGCAAAATGCAGAAAGAAAATTAAGAAGCACACTCAGTCTAAACTCCAGAATACAATCTGTAGCATAGCTACATGGAGTAGCCCACAAGTTAAAAGAAAAACAAAACAAATAAATAATTAGCATATTTACAGGTCAAATATGTGTTTTATCACTAAAATTCATGTCCCCTTCATTTGCTAAGTAATTACCATCCAGTTTTTTTAACTGTTTGAACTGTAAATAATAAGTGCAACTGAACAGTAATTTAGTGAGGGTCAGAACATGATTTTCTTTAAAAAACACACATTTTCCATGGAGCTACACTAACTGTAAGACACACTTTGAACTAAGCATATCACTGAGACCTAAATATAGGTGTTGTGCTATGCTTACCATGTAGTAGTTGTGTACAGCAGTATGTTGTAAATTGTTAGATAAACAAGATGGCTAACATCTCAAACAGTATTTTCTTTGAGAATCAAACAGTACATTAACCATTTTAACTGTTATTTACCATTCAAACTATTTTCATTTAACTGCCTATCTTGTAGTTATCACAAGAATCATTATAATTCAAAAATGGAAATGCATTTTTTCACCAAGCCTTTCAAAGGCACACCCTTGGTACACACCACACCACATACCCCTCCACAAAGGAGGCAGTATAGTGCAGTGGGTTAAGGCTCTGAGCTGCAGGTCTGGAGACCTAGGTTTGAATCCCACAACTGCCTAGGTGCAAACTGTGTGATCCTGAGCAAGTCGCTTAACTTCCTTGTGCTCCCAGGTTGCATCTGTAAGCAAGCTTCTACTTAGTGTGCTACTCCTGCTTAAACAATGTTTCCTTTCCCTTTCCCACCCCATCCTCCATAAAAATTACAGATGGATTTTTCATTCCATGTGAGCTGTAGATGATGTCAAAAAATTCCACATTATCCTATGAGAAAAAAACATAATTTTTACTGTTTTGTACCACTTTATATCTCAAAAACCATACAAGATGCCGTCATGAAACTTTCCAGATCCTTCAACACTGGCAGAATGACCCTGAGGAAGCACGCATCCATGAAACTGTTCAGGCCTTAGTGGTGTGAGCACCTTACAGTCCAGCGTGGCATTGTTCTTAAGTTTTCATCTACTCTGTAACTGTGAGTAATAAACTTAATTCGGCATATAATCTGGTGTCTGGTGCCATGCTTTTTGTTTTTTCTGATTATTCCTGTAGCACTGGCACAGTTAGATACAGAGCCATTTTTCCTGTTGGAAGAATGACCACATGTCAAATTTTATGCTATTTTTTCAAAAAATGCCAAAGTTATTAAAGTGCAAAAATTGGGATTTAACATTGAAGTGCTGTACCAACCTAACTATCCCACATCTCTATAATTGATATATATATATATATATATATATATATGGGATACATGATGGGCATGAGTGATATGGCAAATATTGTCACTCCTGCAGAGTGAGCTCTGGATATCTCATGAGTGCAGAAGGCAGGAGTGAGATATCCAAGCTCACGATGCAGGAGTGACAATATTTGCCATAGCACATGATTTGCCCATCATGTATTCGATCTATACAATAGGGCCAAGAGTTTCAGAAGTTTTGTTATGCTGTCTTGTGTTCTGTTCCTGTTTATGTGTTTGCTCATTCTGTGTGTGAGCTTTTCGGAATGGGCTGGCAGTGTTATAAACTCTGAGAGACACATGAGTGTGTTTTGCAATGCTAAATGAGTTAGTTTTAGCTAGGAATGAGAAACATACTTTTGTGAAGTTGTATTGTTTAGCAGTCTGGCTGCAGTGAAGTTAAGAGCATCACAGTAATTGTAATGAGCTGAGAGGCAGAGTGTTTTCAGTGGTAATTAAGTTAGCTGCAGGCAGAGTGCAGAGTGTTCTGTGAAATTGTGCTCTTTAGGATTCTGGCTGCAGTGAAGATGAGATTGTCACAGTAATTGTAATGGGTTGGAATCAGAGTTTGAGGAACAAGTGAGAGTGTGTTTCAGTGATAGTTGAATTAGCTGCAGGCAGTAGTTTAGACTGTTCTGTGAAGCTGTCCTGTTTTGAATTCTGGCTGCATCCAGTTGAGAGCATCACAGTAATGAGCTGGAAGTAGGGGCGATAGGTGTGTTTTGCAATGCTCACTGAGTTAGCTGTAGGCAGCAGTAAGACCTCTCAGGTAGTTCTGCATTTGTGTCTATGGTAACAGCACAGGTGTTTTTTGCATGCTGAGGGGAAAGCTGCTTAGGGTGATGATATCAGTGACCTTTTGTGACCTGTGTGTGTAAATGGCTGATATCATCACAGTAGAGCAGAGGGTAAAAATATCACACACTGCAGTGGATGATATGCCGTTTTATCTCACTCATTTGCCACTCACCCCATTGCATATATATATATATATATATATAGAGAGAGAGAGACAGACAGACAGACAGACAGAGATAGACAGATACACATATATACATATATTATACTGGCCCAGTAGGGCCAGAACAGTTAGGGCTGTACAACCACTTCTATGTCAAATCCCAAATTGTGCACTTTAATAGGTTTGCAACCATTTGTCCAAATTGCATGACATTTTGCATGTGTGGTGTGGTTCCATAGTTCTCTAGACCTGGAAAGTTTCGCTCTGGTTGGATTTTCAGTTGCAGAGCTGTGGAGCATCAAAATGTGTGACAAATCCTCAACTTTTTTGAATTCTTTGCTCATCTCTACAGCCCAAATGGTTTGTTCATCTGCTCTTGAACTTTCATGGTATATGGGGACTGGGTTAGGGAAATGTCATTTGAAGATTTGGTGAAAAAATATTAATTCATTCAAAAGTTATTAAACTTTAAAGTTTCCCATTATAGCCTATGGGAAAAATATATGTACACCACAAACACTTTTTTTACTTTGGCAAAAGTTTTTTTTTACTTTTGCAAAAGCTTTTTTTACTTTCATGAAAGCACTTGCAACCATTCATCTGATTTGCATTACATTTTGCATTCGCACTG
Source organism: Neoceratodus forsteri (assembly GCA_016271365.2). Lineage (NCBI taxonomy): Eukaryota > Metazoa > Chordata > Ceratodontiformes > Ceratodontidae > Neoceratodus > Neoceratodus forsteri. The sequence goes on along the minus strand of CM028135.1, from coordinate 843,932,828 downwards.
TGGTACCATAGATCTCTGGATCTGGAAAGGTTTCTTCCAGTCGGATTTGCTGGTGTGGAACTGTGAAGTGTAAAAAAGTATGAAAAATCCTCAACTTTGTGAAATTCTTTGCTCGTCTACATAGCCCAGATAGTTTGTCTGTCTGGTCTGACATTTTCAGGGTATATGGGGACTGGGTCAGGGAAGTGCCTTTTGAAGGCTTGGTGAAAAAATATTAATCCATTCAAAAGTTATTAAACTTTAAAATTTCCCATTATAGTGTATGGGAAAAATATATGTGCACCATGAAAACTTTCTTACTTTCGCAAAAGCTTTTTTAATTTCGCAAAAGCTTTTTTTTACTTTTGCGAATGCACTTGCAAACATTCTTCCAATCTACATGAAAGTTTGCATGCACTGTGTGGTACCATAGATCACTGGATCTGGAAAGTTTTGTTCTGGTCAGATTTGCGGTTGCAGAGCTGCGGAGCATGAAAAAGTGCAAAAAACCCTCAACTCAGTGAAATTCTTTGCTGATCTCCACAGCCTGAACAGTTTGTCCATCTGGTCTGAAATTTTTAGGGTTTATGGGGACTGGCTCAGGGAAGTGCCTTTTAAAGGTTTGGTGAACAAATATTAATCTGTTCAGAAGTTATTAAACATTTTCATGCCCCATTATTGCTTATGGAGAAAATATATGTGCACCACTAAAGTACTATTTACTTTCACAAAAGCCCTTTTTCTTTCATACTGCTGCCATCTTGTTTTCAGTTAGCAAGGAGAAAAAACACTGCAGTTTAAAAAATGCTGCCCCTAAGTAAACACCAACAGTTGGGTTTACCTAATCGGGGCCCAATGAACACGCTCCTGGTATCAGTTTTTCAAAATGATTCCTGGAAAGATGTGTTTTTCATTTTTTTGGCCATCTTACGAGCAGTACTGCATTGACAATTACAGGACTTTCATGAAAGTCCCTCAGTACTTTTGCAAAAGTTCCCTCATGTAAACCAATGGTACTTTTGCAAAAGTACAGGTACTTTCTCAAAAGTACAGCAGGAGAACAGCCCCAAAACATGAATTTCTTTGCTATGTATTAGCAATAAAATGGTTAGAAATTTTAGGCCGAATTTTGCAGGGTAGCAAGGGCTTACAGCACATATGTGCCTCTTGCCGATTTGTTGTTAACATTTCCACCGGTTCCATAGTTTCAGCACTCTGAAGTTTAAAATTATTCCATAGGATAGCATTTTCATGTACATGGCACCTTTTGGCACCTGTATTTCAAAAACAGTTCAAGACACAGATTTTTCAATCCTCGCAGCTAAGCATGCATGGAGGTTTCCAAATCATGAATACAACTGCAGTGAAATTTTTCCATAGTTCCTATGGTTAGTGAGATATTGTCAAATTAGTGTTACAAAACTTCCCTTTCATGTCTCTAGGCCTGTGGTATGTCTCTGTACTTATGTGGAAGTGGGAGCGCAGGGCTCAGAGTGCCTAGGCTCCCACATATGCACACCATTATGCAAAAATGTTAGTGGGGGGCATGCCATTCTACACTGCTGGAATTGCAGGGCCCAAAGGGCCCTTAATGCCCACATGGAAATGAGGATTCATTACAATGTCTCTAGACTTATGAATATATGGTAGTCTGTGCTCCAACAAATAGATAACATTACATATTCATGACAGTGTGAAGGTGGCACATGGCCCACATGCTCCCACATGCCAATTACATTACACATTGTCAAACAGAAGGGAAATTCATTGCTAAAAACTCCATTAATGCATCAGTTAGAGTTGATAGTACAGTGACAAAACCTTGGAAATTCAATGTTAGGGTTCCCACCCTTCACACCCAACAGGTGTTGGGGTGTGCCATGGGGTCATCAGGCCTAACTCTCACCCCATTTTTCTATACTATACCACATCAGCCTGTTTACACATGGAATAGGATACGAGTTGAGCCCAATGACCCCATGGCACACCTGATGCCTGTTGGTGTGTGGAGGGTGGGGGGTGGCTGGTAGGGTAGGAACTCTAACATTTAATTTCCACTTTGTCACTTACACATGGAATGGGGTAAGAGTTGAACCTGATGACCCCATGGCACACCCTGATGCCTGTTGGTGTGGGTGTGTGAAGGGTGGGTGGGCTGGTAGGGTAGGAACCCTAACATTGAATTTCCACTCTTTTGTCACTGTACTATCAACCCCAACTGATGCATTAATGGAGTTTTTGCAATGTGTGTGTGTGTGTGTATATATATATATATATATATATATATATATATATCTTATATCTTATACCTGCCCAGTAGGTCACGTATAGTTTGGGTTGCACAGCCACATCTATGTTAAACCCAACATTTTGCACTTTAATAACTTTGAAACCATTTGTCCAATTCACCTGAAATATGACATGTACAGTGTTGTACTATAGATCTCTGGATCTAGAAATTTTCTTTCTGGTCAGATTTGAGTTGCGGAGCTGTGGAGTATCGAAAAGTGTGGAAAATCCTCAACTTTTATGAATTCTTTGCTTGTCTCCTTAGCCTGAACAGTTTGTCTGTTTGGTCGGAAATTTTCAGGGTATATGGAGACTGGGTCAGGGAAATTGAAGAGATGGTGAAAAAATATTAATCCATTCAAAAGTTATTACACTTTAAAGTTTCCCATTATATCCTATGGGAAAAAAATATGTTTCGTGAGACAGTAACAGATTTGTCCAGGACAGCACATTTTACTGTTGCATATGCCCTCTGTACTGTCGTGACACCACCATCTTCTTTTCAGTTAGCAGTGGAGAAAAGACATTGTAGTTTAAAACCTACTTGCCCTAGGTAAACATCAACTGTTGTGTTTACCTACATTGGATCCTAGGAACAGCATCCATGCATCACAATATTTAAAAAAAACACTCAGAAATATGTTTATTTTGATCTGGCCATTTGTACTGTTGCAATTTGCAGCAGTACAAGCACAAAACTTTCACAAATTTGGGAACTTGTCACACCGTACTTTCGCCATTTGTGACATACTTTCACAATATGTAACAGTACAGTCCCCAAAAATCATAGTTTCTTTGCCACCTCACTGCCACTACACGGTTTGGACATTTGGGCTCCAATTTGCTGGGTGGAAAGCTCTTGCACCATAGATGTGTCTTTTGGTAGTTTGGTGAAAATATTTACACTGGTTCCATAGTTACAGTACTCTGAAGATGTGAATTTTTCCCTTAGGATAACACTGTGGCATCTGCCAAAACCTCAGTTTCCTTGCCACTCCATTCCCACTACATGGTCTGGACTTGTGGGCTGAAATTTGCAGGGTGGCAAGCCCTTGCATCACAGATGTGCATTGTGCTGGTTTGGTGCAAACATTTACACTGGTTTCAGAGTTACTGCACTCCAAAGTTGCAAATTTTCCCCTAGGATAACATTGTGGTGGCCACAGCACCTTTTGACACCTTTATCTTGAAAACGGTTTAAGATACAAAGTTTTTGTTAAGCGTAACTTAGTACACTTTTAAGTGTACTAAGTATTCATGGAGGTGGCTAGGTCATGAATACAATTGAGAAATTATTTTTTTCACAGTTTGTATGATTACTGAGATATTGCCAAATAAATGTTACAAGGGTTACTTGGAATGCCTCAGGGCCTCTGCTATGTGTCTGTACTTCTGGGTAGGTGGGGGCACAGGGCCTAGAGGGTCCATGTTCTCACATATACAGTACATACTATTTATGCTAAAATGAGAGCACTGGTCCATCCTATGCTATGCCTCTAAAATCATGGGTGGGTGGGAGTGTAGAGCCCAGAGGTCCCATGCTCCCACCTATGGATATGATTATGCAAATCTAAAAGCACAGGGCCCTCCTGCACTATATTTCTATACTTATAGGTAGGTGGGAGTACAGTGCCCAGAGGGCCCCTGCTCCTACCCATGGATACCATCTTGCAATACTGGGAGCACAGGGTCCTCAGGTGCTATGTCTCTACACTTATAGATGAGTGGGAGTGCAGGGCCTCTGGGCCATATGCTCCCAAATATGCATTCCATTATACAAAACTGGGAGTGCAGGGCCCTATTTTACTATGTCTCTACACTGATGGGTGAGTGGGAGTGCAGGGCCTGGAGGGTCCATGCTCCCACCTATGGATACCATATGAGTAACATTTCACTTTCTCATAAAGAAGGGACATTCATTGCAAACAGCTCCATTAATGCATCAGTTAGGGTTGATTCCACATCAACAAAAGTCTGGAAATTCGATGGTAGGGTTACCAACCCTATTCCCCCACACCTCCCCCTCACCATCCACAGACCAACAGGCAGTGGGGTATGTCTTCAGATCATCAGGCCTAACTCTCACCTCATTCTCCTATACTGTACCATCTTAGCTTTTTTACACATGGAATGAGGTGAGAGTAGTGGCCGATGACCCCAAGGCACACTTGTTGGTCTATGGATGGTGTGGGGTGTGTGGGGTTTAGGGTTGGTAACCCTAACATCGAATTTCCAAACTTTTGTTGGTGTGGAATCAACTCTGACTGATGCATTAACTGAGTTTTTTTGCAACTGTTGCACCTTAATAACTTGGGTGGCATTCAATGGAATAGTCCAGAATTTGGCTTGTGCTGTTTGGCTGTCAGGGTGTCAAGACTTGAGTAGTTTTGTGATGGCATCTTGTGTGGGTTTCAGTATATGGAACACTAGTTTTTAAAGAAGTGCATTTTTTTCACATACTTAATACACTTTTATTTGCTCTCATGTATACAGCCTAGATGGCAGGAATTTTTGCACAAAACTTGCAGGGTAGAAGTGCCTGTTCTGAGGCATTACCTTTCAAAGGTTTAATGTAATAATAGTAAACATTTCCAGAGTTATAAGGATTATTTTTTTTTCTGAGCATGCTCAGTAGGGGGGTTTGGATAAGCCTATGACACAAATGACAAAAACAATTATTCATGAGAGATCTATTGAAAATGATCAATCATGAGAAAAAATATTGATCGTGACATCTATCATCCTTTTTTAAAACTAAAAAACATTAACAATTAATAAAACTTATGTATTTGAAAAAAAACTGAACCTAGGTAACCGGGAGCTGTTTAGCTAGATTTTGGTTTTAATTTTTTAAAAATAGGCCTGAAAATAAGGTTTCTGAGCAGCCAAGAATCCTGGCTGCTCAGCTGAGTGAATGGAGCTGTTCTCCTTCATTCTCTGTATGAGAATATTAGGACTTTCTTGATTTGTGAAACTGCAGCTAGAGTTGTACTACAAGCTTGAGTGGTAGCAGTGAGCTGGTGGACTGGAGAGCCATGGTTTGCCCCAGTTACATCCCTTTATCTATCTATCTATCTTATCTATCTATCTATCTATCTATCTATCTATCTATCTATCTAATCCATATATGTCTAATTTAAGTAAACATTGGTGCCCACTCACAGTACCACTTTTTCTTCCCCTCTCCTATCCAGGTGGCCTGCCTCCCTAAATATAGTGTAAAGTGGACTGGGATGCCCACCCTTGGTACTGTGTCTTTATACCTCACTCTCCTCCTGGTTGCCTGCCCCCTTCACAAAATATAGGTGCCATGGGGGAGGAGAAGGAGGAGAAGCAAGAAGGTGATGAGTGGGAGCTACTGGCAGTAGCTCAGTGACTGTTTCCCCCTCATGCATTAGTAATGCTGCAGCAATCCACCAGCATTTTATCCAAGGAAGCAGCGGCAGTATTAGTCTGTGCTATGGAGTCAATTTATTTGGTTGAAATGCTGTCTGAAAGCAAAAACCAAGGAAGAAAATATGCTAAATCCCTGCTTTTGTTGTTCTTTTTGATAATGCCAAAAAAGGACAGCTTTCAGGTCAGTCGACTCATGTAAAGAATGCCCTGATTAAAACCCTGAAACAGTCAGAGAAGCAAACAAGAGTCAGAATGGAAAAAGGCAAATTTAATATGTTAGAAGATTCAGCAGTAGAAGATGAGCCTTCCCTCACCAGTTGCTCAGAGTCCTCATAGTTGGAGAAACAAATCATCTTAACTGCTCCAATATTTCACTTTAAAACAGCACAAAATGCAGCAGCTAGTGCCGCTGCTAAAGAGAAGGCTATACCTCAAGGTATCCAGATGAAAGAAAGCTGCTCTCAAGACCCAGACATAGTTTTGGAGGTGGAATCTATGAGTGATGGAGTGAGTGTGGAAGAGATTATGGCTGACCTGGGAAATGAATCGCCTGCATGTATCGGGAACTCACAAGACACGGACAACAGCCCTCAAGCCGAGGAACACGTTTTATCTGTGACCCCCTACTTCAGACATCCAGCCAGGTACTAATATCTCTACTTCTCCTATGATAGCTAAAGAAACTGGGGGGCCAGATAATACACAAATATATGCTGAGCTACCTGTATTTTTACAGCAGCTTTCTATAAATACTTTGTTAGTAGGGGCTAAGCAAAAAAAAGGGGCAAATAATGGAAATGCTGAAAATGATATACCAGAATGGTTTAATCGTTTATTGAATAATTTGGAGAACCTGGAGGACAAAATAGAAAAACTTGGGAGCCTCAAACAGAAATTAGAATAATTCAATTTAATAACTCAAAAAATTATGAAAGAAAACCAGACTATAAAAAATGAATTAAAGCAAGCCCAGCAAAGAGTTTTGGACTTGGAAGATTACATTCCTTAGTTGAAATAACAAGTCCTATCTTTACAACAAGTCCAAAATGAAAATCAGGATAAACTAATAGATTTTGAAACACTTGCAAGGAGAAAAAAATATTTGGATTATCAGTATTCCAGATGCTTGGGATCCACAGAAAACTTGATGGGAGTCTTTGAATCAAGTGGCAGTGGCCTTTCTGGATGAGGATCCCAGGAAAGTATGTATAGAAGTAAAACAGATACATAGAGGATTTACAGCCAATATGGTGAATGGTCCACCCAGACTGGACATTGCTAAATTAGTTAAGTCCGAAGATAAAGATCCCCTCATATCTGTGGTGTACAAAAAAAAAGAGTTTCAGTTCTAGGAGCAACAATTTCTATTTTCCATGACTTTCCACCAGAGGTAGTTGCTCTTAGAAAAAGTTTGACTTGGTCAGGAAAACACTTTGGAACAATAAATTTAAAGTCTTAATTATTCCTCCCGCTAGGCTTAAGGTTTTTGTCAATGGTACAAATTTAGTATTTGATATTCCAGAAGAAGCCAGGAAAACTTTAAGTGGCAAATTCCCAGATTTATTTAAAGTTTAAAAATATCAGGAATTTACAGTGGGAGAGAGAAGGAGGTTATTTGAGGGTATAACTCAGCTTAATTAAAAAGAGGCTAGTAAAAGGGAATGAATATGCCTCCAGTCTATGGTTGTAATGGGTTTGCTTATTTAATTCTATGGAGTGTGATTGCTGGGGGGAGGGGGGAATTCATGCCATAGTGGTTTTTTTTTGTGTGTTCTGGGTAGAACACTGGGAGGGGAAGAAGATCTGTTATCAATATATATTTTGTTTGTCCTGGAGGAATGACTCAGTGCAGTTTATGCCCATGGTATGCTGTGTAATAATGTCCTGCACTGTTCCTCCCCAAAGACAAAAATAGATGGGGGGGGGGGTTGGTTGATAATTTATCTGGGCAGGCAAACCACAATGTACTTCTAAAGTGTTATATCAGGGAGAAAGTCTTGAAGTTGGTACATAATTTGCTTAGTGGAGAATTAAAAGGTTTAGATTCTGTGCTTGATTTTGTAGACCCAAGCCATGTTATAGTGTTTAAGTTACAACACTTAATTGATGGCTAGCAATTGCTTTACTTGTGCCACCTGGAATGTGAATGGCTTAAATGATCGCAAAAAATGCTTATGCATTCTGACATTTTTAAGCAAACAGAAAATCAATGCTATTACATTGCAAGCAACTCATTTACTTAGTGGGGACATTAAGAAAATCCGCATTAATTGGATTTCACATAAATTCTATTTAACAAGCTGTAATAAAGCACAGTGGTGCTATTATTATTTAAGAAGCAATTAAAATTTCAATTGATTGAAAAATGGTAGGATGATGAAGAAAGAATAATTTTAATCAAAAGTACAATACTTAATCACTTTACTATAACTTTTGGTTCCATTTACAGCCCTTTTCAGCAAATTGACTCCTTTTTTGCTAAAATTACTCAAGCACTGGTTCATTTACAAGGTCAAAATTTAGTATTAATGGGAGACCTCAATGCAGTTTATCATCCTTATCTAGACAAAAATAAAACATCACGAGTCTTAATAAAAAAAATCTCTGAGAAATTAAATGCCTTTACTCAGGAGAACAATTTGATTGATGTCTAGAAAACAACAAATCTGACTGATAAAGTATTTACATCTCATGATAGGAAAAATAAAAACTTTTCTAGATTAGATTACATTTTTATTATGAAGTCTATATTCCACATGATAACTAAGGCTCAGATTCAGAGAATACATATATATGACCATGCCATGGCCAAAGCACATATTAAAGTACATAATGAGTATGGTGGAACACATATTTTTGAGTTTCAATAATATGTTACTTACAGAGAACTCCTTTATTAAAGAGATTACAAGAGCCATAAATGAGTTCTGGACATTAAATCTAGAGGCGGACAATTTATTTCTCAGCTTTGGGAGGTAATAAAGGTAGTCCTGAGGGGTTTTGTATCTCGGCTCAAGCAGCTCTGATGCGAAAGAACAGGAAAGAAAAACAAAAGATAAATAATAGACTGACAGAATTAAATACATTAATAATAGAGGATTATGAGAAATATATACAGGAATGGCAAGACTACAAATTAAAATGGCAAGCATATATAAACAAAGAAAGTGAAATCAATATTAGGAAAATAAAAAATGCTAAATATTTATATGGTGACAAATCAGGGAACGTTTTGTAGATTTACTAAAAAAGAATAGAGATTCAATTATAATTACACAGTTATATTATGCTCATAATCAATTAAAAACAGAATGGACCCAAATTTGTACAATTCTATCAATTTATTATATCTATATCTACAAGAAAACTCCAATAAATCTGGAGATTATAGAGTCTTTTATACAAAATAGTGAGATTCCACCCTGTAACCTCCTAGAGGATCCTGTTATGTTGGAGGAAGTTAAAATGGCAATCCAAAATCTCCATAATAACAAAGCACCAGGATTAGATGGCTATAGTAATGAATTTTACAGATCTCTTTCAGATTTATTGGCACTGTGGCTGATGAGGCTCTTGATGGAATGAGTGGATGGGGAGGGGCAGGTTCCTCCCTCAATGATGAAGGCCAAAGTTATACTGATTTACAAAGAAGGTAAACAAAAGGAGCTTGCTAGCAGCTATAGACCAATCACTCTTTTAAATACTGATTATAAAATCATTGCAAAAATTATTTCATCTAGGCTGATGGAGGCCCTGCCCTTTCACATCCACCCAGGCCAGAAGGGTTTCATTCCTGGAAGAACAGCCACCGCCACAATTAAAAGAGTCCAATTATGTTTTAAATATGCACAAGCAAGTAATAAAGATCATTATGCATTAGCATTGGATGCTTCTAAAAGCTTTTGATGTTGTGAATAGATATTATATGTTTTTTTTATTTTAAAGAAATGGAATATATCAGGGAATTTACTAGGGATCATTCATGCTCTTTACAGTGACACTACAATAAATATCTCAATTAATGGGAAACTAACCCCAGAAATCAATAAGGAGGAAGGAGTTCAGCAAGGGTTCCCCCACTCACCAATTATTTTCATAGTATGTATTGAACCTCTCTTGAATGTGATTGCAAAGAACAAAGAAATTCAGGGATTAATGATAGGGCATCTTGAGTACAAATTAAGTGCATATGCTGAAGTTATTCTTTTGATTTTCTCAGATTTACAAAAATCATTGAAAGCTTTATTAGAAACCATAAAGGAATTTTCATCATTTGCTGGGTATCAATTAAATCAACAAAAATCGATGATAATGTCTCTTGGTCAAGGAATGGGGATACAAGATCTCAAGCTATTCAACAAATTTAATAAGGTGCAGGAAATAACTTATCTAGGAATTATTATGTCAAATATGGCTAAAGAAACCATTATGAAAAATTACCAAAAAGTGAAAGATAACATTTCAAGGAGATTACCATGGCAAAATCTTTCTATCTGTCTGTGGGGTAGGGTACAAACAATTAAAATGATCATCATGCCATACTTAATTTTTCTGTTGCAGGCCTTGATTGGGAATCCAAAGAGTAAATGGTTTGAGGAAATAAAAATAATCTTTACAAAATGTTGCTGGGGGAGGACCAAGAATTGCGTGGTCATTATTAATTATGCCCACTGCAGAGGGAGGATTCTGGTGTCCAGATCCAGTAAACTATGTCACTGCACAAGGTTGAACTACAATTTGGAACTAGTTTGAGGCACCACAAGATGAAGCTATATTTTACAAGAATTGATTAGGAGGAAAATACCTCAATTTAATTTTCAAGATATTTTATTCTTTAAGAACTATAAACCATTAAAAGAGTTTGAGTTACTGTATTCAATCATAGAGCAGCAAGATAACACAAAAAAGAAAATTTTGTCTCAGACCATACCTTGGCTATATTCACCCAAGATTTTGGGCATGGGCATGACAGATCCAAATTTACATAACATTTGAAAAGAATTACAAGAAAGGGACTTAAATCATTGGGCTGCCTTTATAATATATGGTAAATTCATCAATTATTTATTTATTTATTGAATTGACTCACCAGGAAAGGCACAGTGAGCAAAATGATGCTCATCTCCCGGTGCAACCTGGGGGGAAGGGAACAAGGGGAGGATAACACGCAGGTTATCAAATAACATAATAGCAATATACATCTACTTATCATAAACACAAAATGACAACACATATATTTATAAATTACAATTTTGGCAGTTGAACAGGAGGAGTACTTGATGCCTAAAGAACAAAACACACTAAAAAAACTAACCTGTACAGTTATACAAATTAAATTAAATACAATGCATGTATACATACATGGAGTACAGTATTGGTGCTGTAGATATGTTTTAAGTTAGAGATGGGCTGGCCAGAGAGACCATGGTATGTGAGGGAAGGTGTATACGTCTGCTGCCATGGATAGGGTAGTGCTGCTGGGCAGACAAAGAAATTGGGAAATATGGAGGAAATTAGTTGTGTGCACAGGCACTGTTAGCAATGAAGTAGTTTGACAGTGCAGTTGCTAGGAAACGGGTACAGGAAGAATGACAAATTTGTGGGGGAGAGCATTCAGAGTTTTGGGAGTTGGTGTGAAAAAGCAGTTTGTCCAGCAGAAGTCTTACAACTTGGAATATTCAGTAGGCGGGAGTCAGTGGACCTGAGGACATGTGGGGGGGTGGGAGCCATCAACAGTAGCATGGAAAGGTAGGAGGGGAGACTGTCAAGCTAGAATTTTGAGACAAACTTGGTGGAGTGCTGTTTGCGATGATGCTCTAGAGAGGGGATGGCGAGGTAGCGGTAAAGGCCATAGTGGTGGGAACGAGGGCATGACATCTAGAGTGAATTGGCAGAATGTGTTGAAAATAAGGTACAGTTTAGACAGGGTGGATATAGGTGCCACACTATAGATGATGTTGCAGCAGTCAAAGGAAGGGAGGATCATTTTCTGTACTAGTTCCCGTCTCGCTGAGAAGGGGAGGCTGGTGCATTCTGGTAGAGAACTCCAAGCTTGGGGTGTAGTTTTTTTGATAATTGTGTCAATATGGTCAGAGAAGTTTAGATGACAGTTGAGCCATACCCCTAGATACCGGAAGGAGGTGACATCTTCCAGGGTTGTCCCATCCAGCGTGCTGAAGGAGGGGAGGGTGGGGACTCGGGCTAACTGCTGTCTTATGCTGAAAGACATGGTGACAGTTTTTTTAGCATTGAGAGAGAGCTGATGTGAGCTGAACCAGAGTTGGACCTTAGTGAAGTCTGACTGAAGGTTGGAAGCTACTTCTGAGGGGGAGGAGCCAGAGGAGAATAGGACAGTGTCATCCACGTATATGTATATAGAAGAATGTGTGCAAACTTTTGGTAGGTTTTGAGGAAAATAGAGCACAAGATGGGTCCTAGTACCAAACCTTGGGGGACACCGGTAGTCATAGAGAGGGGGAAGATGTGACATCAGCAATTTTTAGAGATTGAGTTCTTCCAGCAAGGTAGGCACTGAATCAATTTGAGGCTGAGATAGAGAGACCTGCTTCCAAGAGGCTTGTTAACAACAGTGGGTGGGAGATGATGTCAAAAGCTTTAGAGAGGTCGACAAATATAGCCAAAGAGATCATCCCTCTATCCGTGCCGGAGAGGATGGAGTCATTGAGTCTTAGTAGGGAGGATGCAGTGGAGTGGTCCTTCCTGAAGCCAGACTGGAATGTTGTGAAGAAATTAGTGTCAGAGAGAAAGGAGGTAAGTTGGGCGAGCACCAGGTGCTTTTGAAACTTTGCAAGATCAAGGAGAAGGGAGATAGGGCGGTAGTTTGAGGTAGAAGAGGGGGCCCCCTTTTGGTAGTAGAATGACAACAGTGTGTTTCCAGGCCTAAGGGACAGCAGCACTGGAAAAGGAGAGGTTTAGGAGATTTGCCAGGGGAGTAGCTATGACCGGTGCCGAGAGGTAGAGGAGTTTGGGGTCCAGCCCATCTGGAAAATTTCCTTTAGTTGGGTTTAGTGACATTAAGACCGCAAAGGCTACAGATTGTGTGATAGGTTGGAAGGAGAAGGTGCAGGAGCCAAGCATGCTAGAGACTCCTATGACAGGACTGAGTGGGACAGCAAGGGGCAGGGAGGAGAGGATAGCTGAGGCACATGAAGTAAAGTATGTGTTGAACTCAGCTGCCACAGCTCCTGGGTCAGATAAGAGTAAGTTGTTTACTTTTAGGAGGGGAGTTGGATTTGCAGCAGTGGGGGAGAAGAGGGAATGAATGACCTTTCAGAACTTGGATGGGCTGTTTAAATTGGACTGGAGGGAGGAGTTGAAATATTCCATTTTTGCAAGTCCGGTCACTCTGGTGCACTTGTTTCGCAGTGCACGGTACTTATTGAAGTCTTGAGGGAGGTGTGAAGCCTTATATGCATGCCATGCTTTATCACGGGCATTGTGGCAGGCTATCAGTTCATGTGTGATCCATGGTAGGTGGTTGCCGCGTACCCTACAGCAACTCAATGGAGCATGCAAATTCCTGACAATTAGGAATGTATCTTGGAAGTGTAAGAGAGCATTGTCAATGGAGCTGGCTGAAGCAGGTGGGGTCCAGCTAGTGAGGGCTAGATCTTTGAGCACAGCTGCAAGGTTGAGGGATTTAAAGGACCGTTGGATTACAAACCTAGGTAGCAAAGTGGGGCAGTGAATTTTCCTGATCAGGTAAGTTACTGTATATGGTGGTCACTCAGTGAGTCGGGGAGCAGGCCAGATTTAATAACCCAGTGTGGGTGAGAGGTGAGAGCCCAGTCTATTAGAGAGTGGTTCTTATGAGAAGTATAAGGAGTTAGTGGGGAATTCATGTATAAAAAATTATAGTGTGTATTTAAGCTTGGCTTCCCACTTTAAAACATTTTAACACATGTTATTCCTGTAACAAATCTCTCAGACTATTTAGGGAAAAGAAGAACAATTAATAATTGCAGCCAGGAGGAAAAGACTTGCTTTCTGCTATAATAATTTTATTAGACCAAAAGTAATTAAAAAAACAAATCAATGTAAGAGATGAGAGGAAGAATCAGATATAGGTTTGCAACTATACCAATGGAGAGCAATTAGAGTGGTGGTAAATACTAAAATAAAATATGCAAAAAACAGGAGTATGCAACAGAAAATCATAAATCGTGCCTATATAATGCCTATTATTATAGCCAAAATCAATCCACAATACCCTAAAGATTGCTGGCATGGATGTTCAGTAGAGGGGTCCTTGGCTCATAATTTCTGGCAATGCCCTGTAATAAATTCCTGGTGGAATGACATGGCCAGGGAAATTTCAAAAATTTTAGGGAAAGATGTACCTTGTACACCTTCAATCTTCCATTTTAATTTATTTGACACAATCAGGTTAGATCAGGTGCAAGAGAAAATTATTTCTTTAGCTGCTCTAGCATTGAAAAGAGTGATTTTAAAGTACTGGAACACCTGAACACTCCCCTCTGATAGGTAGGCAAAAAATGAATGGTGGTATACATTTAAGGATGCCCTATTATGTGAAAAACTTGATTTTGTGACTGAAGGCTTGGAAAATAAAGATGCAGAGATAATGTCTTGGAATTAATTTTTAAAATGATTCCAGATTTATTACAAATCTAAAGCTATAATTTATAGTTTTATGACAGTATTCTATACTTAAGTTCACTTGTTCATAATGCTCATACCTCAAAAATGTTTATGTACTCAGGTGGATTGCCAGCCAATAATGGTTGCTATATTTGATGAACATAAAAAAAAATATAAAAAAAAAGGTGCCATGGGTGGCAGCACCAGTATGCCTATCCCTAGTGCTGCTGATGAGCATTCCAGTAGTGGGATGCCAAATCTCCAGTGTGGTCTAGGTCCACCTGTGTAAAAAGGAAACCATCTCCTGTAGATTTTATTTATTTTTTTTAGTTAACTTGTAAAAAAAGAAAACAGTCCTTCACCGATCTGTTTCCCATACCCCCACCCCGATTCCACACCCAGTACCCACCACTGCACATCAGCCAACACACCCTCACTCACCTGAACATATTCCATGATGAAGCTCCACTCTCCAATCAAAAAGATGCCTTGCTGCCAGAAAGAGTGACTGTGTTATGAGAAAATATAAGTCCAGTTTAATGTATTTCAGTAGGTTTTGAACTTTTACTCATGACCTCATTTTTTTTTTATATTTGTACACCAGATTTTCAACATGGCTTCATGATCAAGGTAGGATACATTTTTTAAATCTTTCCCAGAAGGTGATTTCTAAGTTGCTGCACAAAATCACCTCTAGGGCAGGATATGAAAATTTTCACCTACTGGGTTCATGGGGAGGCATCATAAGAAGGCTTTGTTGAAAATATGATGTAAAATATGGTAAAATTACTAGGTTATGAGTGAACATTGAAGTAGTTTAACATTCACTCATAACTATCCTAATTTTTTATATTTTTCAACCAAGCTTTCAACATGGCCTTTTTAGGATCCCACCTTATGAACAAAGCAATTGAAATTCTTTGAATACATGTCAAAAGTTAATTTTGTAGTTGAATCACATTTTGGACAGGTTTTGAGCATTTTCACCCACTAAGTTCATGAGGTGGGGTCATAAGGAAACTATGTTGAAAATTTGGTGTAAAAATGTGGCAAAATGCCCAAGTTATGAGTGTGTGGTAGGACTGGTTGTCCTACCGCGGAATTAGGTCTCTATGCTAATTTCTTTTTCTAAAGCCTGTTGCAACAACATTCTAATATTCTATACTGTACTATCCAAGGACGTTGGAAAGGCATACATAGCGTACGCAACTGTATACACAATCCTCAGATAAGGGGTAGCATTTTTGTTAATCTCCTGCCCACCTGGCCTGCTTCTTTTGTTTGTAAAACGACCCTGCCAAACTGGACTGAAACAATAATGGGCTATTTCTGGGCTGTAAGCTGTGGGGGTGTGTGTGGAGTATGTGATCACACTATTATGAGGGGTGTGACTGGGCTGAGACACAAATGACTGTCTGACTACCAGTAACAACTTCTTCAAAAGTTCAAGCCAATTGGCTGTGAGCCAATCCCAATGTCACATGGAATGCTGCAATTGTTTGAAGTGGGTGGAGGTGGATCTGGGGGTTCTTTAAAAATCTAGCATAAAAAGTCAGAATTTTTGTGTCTCTGTTCATGTAGTTGTTTTTGAGAACAACTCACTGGACTACAGGCAGTAATTTAACATCGTTGGTGGCAGCAGCATTTTGGAAGACCAAGAAGATTCATCAGGAGCATTGGTGGTGGCAGCAGCATTTTGAACAACCATCCAGGACTCAAGATTCAGGATGGAGCAGCCTCAGTGGTTGCAGCAGCCAGCAGTGATGAGAACTTGAAGAATTTGCAGCAGGGGACACTCACCTTGCACCCCAGAAGCTGAACTGAAGAAGATCAGAGAGAGTGTGGTGTCATGCGTGTTAGTTCTAATACAGCAGATCGAGGGCAGTGGAGCAGATCCTCCATGAACATTTCCCAACCAAATTCATTTGTTTTGTGATTCATCTCAATGTTGTACTTGTTTTAGTCCAAATTCCTGTCTTCATCATCTTCCTTTGAAAGTCACACAGGTAAGGTAATATATTCAGCTGGAACTGACCTAGGTATGTAGTTTTGGCAAGGACAGAGAGATGCCAGGGATGGGGATGGCCTAAGCTTCATCTTTGTTTTATGTATTTGTAAACTTTTCCATGTGTTGAGGTAAAGTGCAGATGGACTTGTTTTTGGTTGGTTGTTTATCCGGCTGCAAAATGGAGATCATCTCATCACTCCACTTTTACCCCTGTGAGTTTCCGAGCCATGTGGGACTGGGTTGAGCTGAAAGTGGGAACAACAGACAATTTTTA
The DNA here is from genome assembly GCA_016271365.2 of Neoceratodus forsteri. Lineage (NCBI taxonomy): Eukaryota > Metazoa > Chordata > Ceratodontiformes > Ceratodontidae > Neoceratodus > Neoceratodus forsteri. Next base: position 843,916,260 of record CM028135.1, on the reverse strand, counting down.
TAGACCTGGACAGTGCCCCTTAAATAAATCAGAATAGATTGGAATCCATGAATTACAGTGCTGGTTTTGATTTATGTCAGGTTAAACACATCTCCAGATATACACATTGTCTGTTTTTCCCACTTTCAACTCAACCCAGTCTGACATGGGTTGGAAACGCACAGCGGGAGAAGCAGCGAAACTGGAGGACCTCCAACTTGCAGCCAGATAAACAACTAGCCAAAAACAAGTTCAAGTAGCGGATGTGGTGGGGTAAACTGCAGGTGTACTGTTTATTTGCAAATGCAATTATAGGTCTTGTAGCTATTGCCTGGCCAAAGCTTGATCTGCACAATTTTGACTTTCGGGATCTGCCATATAATAATAAGCTTTAAAGCTTTAGCAAATGGGACTGCTGGAAGGGTAATAGTGTGCTGTTTTGTCAATGTATGCTTAAGGAGGCTTATGCCTTTTTTAATAGTTCTTCTTGCTGCCTGTAGGATATGTGTGGCTCACTCCCTCATTGATAGACCTAGCACTAGTGAAGACATAATATGTGCAGGTTACAGGTCCAGGATGTGGTCCAATTAGCTTTCCAGGCATCCTGCAGCAGATGGTAACCTGGGGAGTAGTTTGTAAGTAACTATGGTGTTTGGAGGGGACTGGTCAAGGAACTAGCCCCCATCACCTAAATAGGGATCGTGGTTTTGTTAAAAAAAAAATGTCAGTCACGTGATACATACCACTGAGTAGCTGCATCTTCATTCAGTTCCCACTCCTCTGCCGAATTAAAATAGAATTTTTTCATTTACCTGCACCCTTACAAGCACTTACTGGTCTCCTTCTTGTGTTTACAGCATCCGACCTCCAAGTCTGTGGGCAGTTTTTGTAATGATGGAGGTGGAAATGCGTCAAGCTCCTCCAAATCATACCCCGCCAGCCACGCTGGATAAGTTGGTAAAACGTTCCAAGGCCCAGGCTGGGAATTCATATCATGCTACAACTTCTAACTCGGGGGTGGCTCCCCTGACAGAGGATCATTTTATGGCTGAGTTTAGTCCTCTAGAAGAAGCTTTACAAGATTTGACCCAAGAGCTAAAATCATTGCGGACAGAAATTTCTGATCTGGGTCACAGGGTAGGAGATACTGAAATCCTGACTTTCTCCTTGGAGAAGGGAAAAGAACGATTGGACCCAGACTTGACTAATTTAAAGCAAAAGACCAGCCATTTAGAGGTGAAGTTGGAAGATTTAGAGGCCAGAAGCCACTGGAACAATGACTTAATTTTTGAGCTGCCTGAAAATGTTGAGGGCTCCAACCTCATTATTTTTTGCAGAAATTTTGCGCTAAAATTGTTGGTCCTTTGCTGAATAGGCCATCTTATATTATTGAAAGGGCCCATTGGTCACTCCATCCTGTACCCCCAGAAGACTCTCCTCTACAACATTTTATTTTTAAATACATGAATTAGTTGGATAAGCAACACTTATTGCAGAAGGTTCAAGAGCTTCAGGAAGTTTCTTGGGAGGGGATCAAGTTAAGAGTGGTCCAAGACCTCCCTAGTACTGTGAGGCAGAAGCAAGCAGCATACCATCCACTTGTAACACAGCTGGTCACAGCAGGTATAACATTTAAAATGTACTACTCAGCTAGACTTCAAGTGCTAGTACATGGCACTTGGAGATCTTTCGATTCTGTGGAGTCTGTAGCCTCTGGCTTTAAGGAGCTTTCACAAAAGCTGTTCAAAGATCACTGAACTGGTAGTGACTGAGAGTACTAGCTAACATTGTAATGCTTGTTGGGACTGGTTGAAGTTCTCCGACTGCATGGTACTTTAGCAGTGCATTAATCTTGGTGGAACTATCTCTGTGGGACTAACGAGACACAATCTTCTGATGTACAGCTGCTGAGCTGTGTCACCAACTGAGATGGCTTTGATGACTGTGTCAATAACACTGCTACATCTCCCTGTTGTTGGAATGATCAGACTGTAAGTTGGTTATTTTTTGACTTTCTGAAGGAGTGCACAGTGTTTTATTTACCTGGACTGGCTCCAGCTCTTTGTTGGATATCTAAGTTTGATTTCCATCAGCAACATGTAAATGTTTGTCATTGCTCTGTTTGCTGGAGGACCATGTGTAAGGCATGTGAGCTCTTGTATGATACAGCTTGGTCGGGAGTTAAAGCAGAGATCGCTTTCAAAAGTTTATTTGCTTTGAGATGCGTGCCTGTAGCTTTAAAGGATCCCAGCCTTACCCTCCTCTGTGAAACCTTAGTTGTATTTTTTTTTCTTATCACACTTATACCTGCAGTCCTTTGATAGACTCTTTAGTGGGAAGTCCTGGTTTATGTTCTTGGTGCTCCTCTGCACTACATGGATCCTGATTAGAGAATGGAATATATACTTGGACTCCATTGCCAACTTCCAGTTCACACTATGAGACTAGGGCTGGTCATATGGATCTCATCTTGACTCTGCAGTTTTCCTCTTTGAGGTTGTATTGAGCTGGATTCCATTGTGGCTGATTCTTCAACTCAGTGTCTTCATTTAACTACTGTATATGACTGCATCATTGAGGACAGACTCATTGCCGGGGGGGGGGTATCTACTTTTTCTTGATATTTTTTAGATCATTTTTAGAATCGAAGTTAGCCTGTGCTAGTTTGGACAATGAAGCTCAGAGCAGTTATCTCATGAGCTCAATTGCTGGACATTTTCCTGTTTTCCAGCTCTTGCATTTCTTCAATTGTTTATATCTCACATACCCTTTGATGTGCTTATCAGGTTGTAGTTCACTTTTAAAATGTTACAGCGAATGGTTTTCTTTTTGGTTTTTCTGCTAATTGAATTTGTTCATTAAGACACTTTGATAAGTTCAATAGTTAGTTTAGATTTGTGTGGAAAGCAGATATATTGTTATGGGATAGATTCATAAAGTTGTTTTTTTATTTAAAGTTTAATGAAAAAGTTTTAACATTTTACACCACAACATGCAATGGCAGACATACATGACCATGAACATGGTACATTAGACAAGTGATGACATGAGTCAGCCCCCCCACCACCCTCCCCCCAAGTCCCACCATCCCTCCCTACCCATACTGAGCACAAAAAATCTATCATAGAAACATCTTGACACACTTCAAGTTCTGACTTAGTAAACTGGGCACAAAAGAGCCTAGTAGCCAAGTTAACCTTATTGTAGACAGTATAAAGTATATAAGGGGTCTCAGATTTTCTTGAATTGCTCCATTCTATTATTAAGACTGGCAATGGCCCTTTCTGTGCTAAGATTTGCCAGAAACTTGGCCATTCATTATAGAGGATCTCACTCTGGTCGGTCCAGTGTCTTAATATAAGCTTTTTAACAGACATAGCTATTAAAGTTATGTGATACTTATGAACTCGCAATTTGACCTCGAATAGATCCCCCACAATACATACAGTAGGCGTAAACAAATCTTTAAGCCCCAACAAGGGATCTACTGACTGCTTAATGGCAGTCCAGAGGGGAGATACTTTGGAACAAAACCAGAATACAAGAAGAATCATACCTTCCTTCAGCAAACACCTGGAGTAAGTCGGGATGGGTTTTAGTCCCAGTTTGAATAACCATGCTGGTGAGTAAGATGCGTTATGTAGGATATACAGTTGCATTAATCTAATTCTATCTTGAGTCACGAATTTGTGACAATTATGCCACAATTTCAGCCACTCTATGTTATGATTAGGAAATAAAGAGGCCCATACCTCCATGGGCCTGGAACAGTCAGGGAATTTCCAATCATGGATAGTACTATAAATTGCCAAGACTGTGCCTGAACGACCGCACAATTTTAAAAGTTCTAGGCAAAAAGGGATATCATGCACCACTGGAGGGGTTTTGCCCAGGACTTTCATTAAAGAGTGTCGTAATTGCAGGATACAAAAATTGTATTTGTTAGGGATTCCCAAACGGATGATTAAATCTTTAGGTGGGAGCCATTCTCCATTGTCCATAATAAAGTTAGAGATTTGCATATTTTGTAGACCGGGTATCCAATTGGGAGGAATTAATTTGCCATCTATTTGAAATTGGGGATTTCCCATTATGGGTTGATTAGGGTCTTTGCCTGGTTCATACCTGAGGTACCGGCAGATCTGGGCATGGACCCTGAGTGAAGTTATAATAATGGGGTTCATAGCTTTTAAAGGAAGAAGACTCTGCTTAGTAAATAACAATCCCTCTGGTTTCAGGCCACATGTACGAATTAGCATAAGCTCAATTTTAAGCCAGGCAGGGGCAAAGTGTAGGTTGTCCCTCGTTAGCCATCTTAAATACTTATTAATGTGACTAGCCCAAAAATACAAAGGAAGGAGGGGGAGATGAAGTCCCCCTTTTGCCTTGGGGGCAGTCAATTTATAGTAAGCAATGCATGGGGGTTTATTCTGCCAGATAAATTTTGTGATGAGAGATTGAATTTTAGTGAACCATGACATTGGGAGCCAGATATTGAGCATTGAGAGGGGATAAAAAATCCAGGGAAAAACATTAATTTTAATTAAATGTATTCTGCCCCACAAAGACAGGGGAAGGGAAGACCATCTGCTGAGATCTAGGGAAATCATGTGAACTAGGTAGTCGAGGTTTAACCTGATAGTATGAGCAGAACCCCTGGTTAATTCTATACCCAGGTATCTCAGTGATTCATACTTCCAGCTTAACCCCAAGGCCAGAATATCTGCCTTAAAGACTTTATGATTTAGTGGGAAAACCATGGTTTTACTCACGTTCAGTTTATAGTTTGAAATACTGCTGAACTCCTCAATAATCTCTAGCATTGGGGGTAGGGAATCTTTGGTATTTGCAATCTGTAGGAGGAGGTAGTCCGCGTAAGCTAACACTTTCACCTCACACGGGTGGATAGGGATCCCCTGCACTTCCTGACAAGCTATTCATTTACAAATTAGTGGTTCCAGATAGATGTTGGACAACAGCGGAGACAAGGGGCTTCCCTGTCTGGTTCCAGACTGTAACGTGAACACTTCGGAAAGCACTCCATTACAAGCCACTCGAGCAGAGGGGGAATGGTATAAAGCCTTGATCCATTCAATGAATTCTGCTGGGAAGCTGAAGGCTTTAAGAGTGAGAAACAAATAACACCAGTTAACCCTGTCGAACGCCTTCTCGGCATCCAGCGAAACCAACACAGCTGGATAAGGTGCATCCCTACACACTGAGAAGATGTGCGACGGGGTACACATGTGGTCGGAGGATAACCTTCCCGGCATGAAAGCAACCTGCTCTGGGCTGACCTGGGTACTGATTACAGTATTAAGGTGGTTTGCCATCATCTTAGTTAAAATTTTTATGTCAATATTCATAAGGGAAATGGATCTATAATTAGTGATCTGGTGAAGGGCCTTCTCTGGTTTTGGTATTAAGACTATAACAGCTTCGAATAAGGAGGTGTCTACCACATTCCCTGAAATAATCTGTTGAAATAAGGGAAGGAGTATTGGGAGTAAATGGGTCTTAAACTTCTTGCAAAAGTTGGTGGAAACGTCGACCACCCCCGGGACTTTATTCACTGGTAAATTATCCAGCACCTCAAATTTCATTAACAGAGATAGGGGCTACCAGACAATTCCACTGGTCCTCAGACAATTGGGGTAAATTGGCTCCCTTCAGATAGTTTCGTATGGTCTGTTCTGGAAGGGGGGGATGACATGGGACCATATAAGTCTTTAGAGTACCTGGTAAATTCTTTTAAAATGTCTTCGGGGTGGGTTTTGGAAGTACCATCTACCCTGGAAATTATCGAAGATATATATCGAGAGGACTCCATTTGCTTAATCCTAAGCGCTAAAAGATGTCCTGCCTTTTCCCCTTGGTCAGTATAAGCTGCCCGGGTTTTTAACATAGCATATTCCACTTTCTCCCACAAAATTTCATTATACACAGCTCTTACTTTGGTTAATTCCTGTCTAACTGACTCAGAAGATTGTGGGAAAAGGTTCTTCTCAAGCTCCCTCATTCTAGTTAATAATAGGGACAGCTTTAGAGTAGCCATTTTCTTCCTATGGGTGGCCATACTGATTAAGATGCCCCTCATGTAGGTTTTGAAAGCCAGCCATAACAAATCTGGCCTCCCCGTAGGGTCGAAGTTATGTTTGTAGTATCCTAGGATATGCTCTTGAATGTGACTAACTGAATCCAGTTCTAGGAGCAGCAGATCATTTAACTTCCACCTGGATCCCCTGCTGGGTAGTGAGAGTAGTGACAGTTGACAAGCAATCAACGAATGATCCGATAGGGGACCTGGTAATATCTCAGCTTCTATCACCCCCCCCCCAGTAATAAAGAGTGGGATTGGAAAATGTAATCAATTCTGGAGGAAGATTGATGAACTGGGGACGTGTAGGTGTACATCCTCTCATGTGGATGCAACACCCTCCAGATATCACAGAGGTCCATCTTATCCGTTAGCTCCCTAAATGCCCTCTTAGCAGGAGATAAGCCCTTTCTCTGGTGAACTGATTATCCACCTCAGGGTCATAAACTAAATTGAAGTCTTCCCCAATGATCAGGGCTAGAGAAATAAAAGGTAATAGCACCTGCATTAACTGTGTGAAAAAACTAGGTGTATCCTGATTCGGGCTTAAATACTACCCAGAAGGACCTCGTTGTTGTAAAGGAAACCATGCACTAATAAGTATCTTCCTTGGGGATCTTTGACCTCCTTGATCATCTTGAATGATATTCTTTTATGTATAAGGACCACCACCCCTGCACTTTGAATTGACCCACCCGCAGCAAAGTATTGGCTAAATTGTTGCCTACGTAAATGTGATGCTTCAGGATCTAGCAGATGTGACTCTTGGATGTATGCTATGTCAATGCTCAGAAGTTTTAAGTGTTTAAGTACTTGGCACTGCTTAGTTCTTTTCCGGACCCCTTTACATTCCAGGAGGCTATGGTAATATGGTTAGTCATCTTTCCTGAGAAAGCTAAACCGGCCAAGGAGAACTATAACTTTATAACCCAGCCACACTAAGAGAACCCAAACCCTTAGGAAATTTGTGCTCAATACTACAGCCCACCCCCACAACACGACGTTCCCCCAAAAGAAAATAAACAAAGCTTGTACATTTTCCACCCTCCCTTACCAATACCCCCACCCAACCCTCTCACTGTCTGGAATCTGCTATGCATGGTATCCTGAGCTTACCTTTCCCATCCATCTCCCTGTCACCCCGCCCTTAATGGGAATAAAGAATCTGGCTGACAGAAAACCTTATGAAAATAGCACTTCCTACAAGAAAATTAGGAATAATATAAGCTCAACAATGTTAAATACAAGCCTAGTGAAGTTGTAGCTCTACCTATTAGATGGGCGTCCAGCTAGAAACAAAGATAAAAGGTAGGCAGACTGAGTTTTATACTCAGAGAGGGGAGCCTAGGAATATTACTGATCCAATTAGGCAGTAAGGACTTAAAAGAACCCCGATACTCCAGAAAAGTAAGTGACTGGGCATCCCCAACAGCTTAAAATTACAATCAGGATATGCCGCATCGAACGCAGCCTGAAAAGAAGGTAACATCAAAAGTAATGCTTTAGCGCCCTCTTGTGACATCTGGTAGCATGATCAATCTCTTTACCAAACCTACACTCCGCAACTTGTAACAAACTTTTCTAGAAAATAAGAGAAACTAAGCGGGCCACCCATAGCATGTTAAACTAATAGCCTGCTAGAGCTAACAACCGAAACATTACTCCCCCCGTGATTGAGAAAGAAAAACCAAGATTCGCACTGAAACTAAACAGGAAACAGTAACATTCAACTGTTTTAAAAGAATCCATCCTGTAAGTCGTGCTTTCTATATAGCACCAAATCACACAGGGACCAACAAGAAGTAAGTTCCATCACAGGGAGAATTATTAATGTCATGCAGCAGGTTCACCAGCTTTTCAAATAATCACCGAGGATTCCCTCGTATGAGAAAGTCTCCGGGGACTGAATTTTCACTGAACATAAAACGAACACGGCATGGAAGCTCAAGATGCAAATATAGTGAGCTGATATCTTCCCTTCAGGTCCCACTTATTTATTCAGTGAGTGGAGAACAAATCTGGGAAGGCCTTGTACTTGGCAGTGTTAGCACTCTCCAAGTCCTCGAAGGTCGACCAAGCTCCTGGTATAAGTACCTGCAGCCGTGCAGGGTACCCCATGTGAAGTTTCACCTCTGCAGCAATTAGCTTTGACACTAAAGGGTAGAATTGGGTTCTCCGTTGCTGCACAGTGGTGAGTAAATCTTGGGTAATGCAAAATTTTTTTCCCTTCACATGACACCTCCTGCAGTTCTTTGATCTTCCCCATGAAATACTACTTTTCTTGGAAATTCAAAACTTTTAATATAATGGGTCGGGGATAGGCACCAGATGCAGGCATCAGCCTAAGGGCTCTATGGGCCCTCTCTATGGTGTATGCTGAACCAAAGGGGGAGGGACCAGCCAGTTTCACAATAAGTTTTTGAACAAATAAGATGATATTCGGCCCTTCCTCTTTCTCAGGTATCCCGATTATAACAATATTATTTCTGCGATTCCTCCCCTCTAGATTTTCTATTTTCTGGTCAAGCTTCTTTATTCTTTGGCAGTTGTCCACCACTTCAGTGCTAGTACATTCAGTTTTTTTCTCCAGGGAAACCAGATGAGACTCACTATCCGCCATTCTAGTGGAGAGGTCCTCTAGCGCTGTGGTGATCTGCTTTACTTTGTTAACCACTGCTTTAAGATCCTCACAAAAAGGCTTCAATTCTTGTAAGAATACTTCAAGGGTAAGAGGAGTCACATCCGTAGTGGGATTAATAGCAGCCGCCCCCATAGTTGGCCTGGTACCAGTCGCAAGTTGAGCCCGGGATCTCTTGCTGCCTTTTTCCGGCGTGACGGGAGGGGTATGTTTTGGCATAGCAGTGCGCATTTCAGCTTCCATTTCCTCCTGATCTGTTGCCTGGAGGTTCTCTGTATCAACTAGAGTCATTGTGGGGTGCAGCCACACGCAAAGAACATCAACATAACCCCAAAAATAGCGCTGAGCGACGGGAGTGGAACCGAGAAGCAGCTACTCGGACCTCAGCATCACGTGATCTTCTCAGATACATAAAGTTTTTTATTTTGCCACACTAAGACTTGGTTATTTTGGGGATACACTATTGAAGTTTGCCATATTGTATGGGACAAATATAAAATTAGGTTTCTTGCTAAGTATGTACTAGATGGAGTTTGGCACTTTGGGCATTATAAAATGATTCTTTTTTGACAGTTGCATAGGCTATTTTGGACATTGATGGAGCAGAGAGGGGAATAGATAGTGGTCTCATATGGTGTGAACTATCATGCACTGGTAGAATTGTGTGGGTGGGATGGGAAGGGAGTTCCTTGGTGTGCTTTTGCTAAGGTGTTTTGAGGGGGGGGTTACAGCATGTTCTGTGACCTACCTTATATATGGTTAAAATGGTTTATGCTTTGTATCTTTTTTTATGTTTTGATATTTTCTGTATGCTAAAGTATCTATCTATGGTAATCATCAGGCTCCAGTATCTATGCAACAAAGTGTTGGGAGGGTGAGGGGGGTATAAGGGTGATTGTTGTGGGACTGACTGTGGGGAGAAGGTTGGGTACAGGGTGGGTATACTCCAGAGTGAGTTTTTCCTTTCTTTGTGTAATCTCGCAAAAGATTTAGTTTGGGAAGGCACATGTTGTTTTATTTTGTTTAATACCAGTTATAATGTTGCAAGGCTACTGCTTCTGTATGTGGAATGTTAAAGGTGCTCAATCCCCAAGTAAGTGATTTAAGATCATAATTCATTTGAACAGGTTTCAAATTGATATTGCTTTCATCTAAGAGACCTATCTACCCAAGGCCCTGCTTCCTTTATTTTGCAGACATCGGGTAGGCCAGATTTTTAGGTCTGGGTTAGATACCTTTCACTTATTACAAGATCACTGTGACGTGTTATTTAAAGCATTGTTGGGCCATAAAGAGGTTGTTTTAGGGACTGTTTATGGTCCTATATCAGAAGAACCCAGTTTGTTTCTGGCCTTATTGAATTTGCAGTCACCCTGGCTGTCCCTCTCCATCTTCCTGGCTAGAGATAGGAACCTTGTGGTTAATAACAAACTAGACAGATTGGGTGGGAGATGGCAGAAACTGACCTCAGGGCAGTTAGCAATAAGTTAGCAATACGAGAAAAAATGGATACCATCGGTCTGGCAGACCCATGGAGGACTCTAAATCAGTATTTAAGGCAATATTCATTTTCTTGCATAGATTTTATTTTGTGGGGATTGAGCACCTGCAGGACATTCAGTCCTGTCATTATGGGGGCAAAGGTTATTTCTGATCAACATGTCTCTATACCTCATGTTAAATTGACTTTATCTACACCTTCAGATAAATCTTGGTGTTTTAATAACAAACTTCTGAAAATCCCGGAGGCTGAAGAACATCTTCATAAGTTTGTTAAGGATTTTCTTGAAATTAACTCCCTCTCTATGCCCAGAAGGATTTGCCATGGTACGCTTTGAAATGCGCTTTTTGGGGGAAGTTATCTGTCTTTCCTCTAGATGTAAAAAACAGAAAACCCAGGCAATGTCAGAGTTACTAGATGGGATTCAACGACTTGAGGTTTAACTCACACCTAGTTCATCTGATCTTGAATGGGAGCAATTAGAGTGTCTCCAAACTAAGTATAGTGAGCTTTTAAGGGAGGAGGCAGAACACTTATTACTGTGTACTAAAGTTAAATATTTTGGTCAGAGAGAGAGAGAGAGTAAATTTCCTGCACTGCACTTAAGGGCTCAAACCATGGATTGGATAGTTTCTTCCATTTGCTCAGACTCTAGTCATGTAGTATCTTCTCCTTGGGACATAGTTGCTCAATTTCATAGTTTTTATTAAGATCTCTATACCTCTGACCTGGAGATCCCATCTCGTTCCCAGTTGGATAATTTTGTTTCAAAATTTGCAGTTGCCTGTTCTACAAGAGACCCATACTGATTTTTTAAAAGCCCTACAAACTGAGTTGGAAGTAAGTGAGGCTATCAATGCTTTGTCTTCAGATAAATCCCCAGGCCATGACAGTAACACACCCAATTTTTACAAGATATTTAAGGATATTTTAACCCTGATTTTGTGGGATACTTTTAACTATGTTTACTCTCGTGGTATGATGGATCCCTTCTTAATTGAAACACTAATTGTTGTGCTGTTAAAACCCATTAAAGATCATCTAAAGTTCGCAAGTTATAGTCCTATATCTCTCATTAACCTAGATTACAAAATTGTGTCTAATATTTTGGCTACTCAATTGAACAAGGTGTGGGGGGCACTTGTCAGTAAAGAACTGGTGGGATTTGTGTCTGGAAGACTATCTGTGGATCATATAAGGAAACTACTGCATTTGCTCTCCATATCCAGGGTGATGTGTTCCAGTGGCATTGGTCTCCCTGGACATAGATAAGGCTTTTGAAAGAGTCTCATGGGACTTTTTGTTTGAGTTGTTCCCCAGATATTAGATCCTACCTGAGTTCTTACAGTAGGTTAAGGTTTTATACTCTGGTCTCTTGGCCCATATTTTTTGCAGTGGGTTCGCTCTGACCTTATTTATCTAAAACAGGGCACCAGGCAGGGGTGTTCTCTTTCCTCACTTCTTTTTAATTTATTTTTGGAATCTCCACTTGGAAAAATTAACAGCATTTCTTAATTAAAAGGGATATACATGGGTCCATAGCAGTCTAAGCATTTGGCTTATGCAGATGATATTTTGTTACATCTGAGTTATTCATATTCATCCCTACCTGCTGCCCTGGACATAATAGAAACATTTGGCCAACTTTCTAACTACAAATTAAATCTAGAAAAGATGGCAGGTCCCGCAGCTGTGGGAAAACATTGATGCTAGTGGGTTTCTACTTGAGAAGCCACATGTCGCCCACAGTTGTGGGTATTCACTAAGATGGAGCTGGAGCACAACCAGCTCCATGGATTACAGCAGCTTGCTGGTGCTGTTGCCAGGGACAGCACCACAGCTGCAGGAGGCTGCTATGGGCAGTGGGACCCACTGTAGCACCCTCCACAACTGCTGCGGCTGTGGATCTGCCACTCTGCAGCTGCGGCGATTTCGAAGTGCAACTGGGGTTGCAGAGTGGGACTTAGTCCCAAATCATTTCATGAATCCTGCCCTATACCTTTAAACCACTGGGTTAATGAAGCTGACCTTGCACATCTAGGTCTGGTCTGGGTTAAAGATAATCTTAAATATTTGGGTTTATGGCTTAGTACATCTCTTGATAAAATGAAACATCACAACTTAGATTTGTTACTGACCCATATCATCAAGACCTGAACATATGAGCTCATTTTGGGGTTGGATCAACATAATAAAAATGAATGTATTACCCAGAATTCTGTACCCACTAATTATGCTAAATTTGACACTTCCCCAGTCTTGATTTACTTATCTACATAAAATCCTATTCACTTTTCTCTGGCAAAAGTAAATCTCCCAGGAGGGCTTACAAAAAAAAAACCCTGCCAAAAGGACAAAGAGGGCTTCATCTCCCTAACTTTTATTTTTATTACTTAGTGATCTTTTGAACTTATTTTTTGCAGTGGTTTCAGGATCTGATAGAAGATGGCATTGTAGGTTATATACGCTAATGGCTGGAGAGTGAAGAGTTTTATTGTAAATCATTACAAATTAGTATTAAAGCCCTGGTGTACATTACCTGTGGTAATATTCCTTGAAGCCTGCAAGGCACTGCGATAATGGATTCATTTTGTGTGCATAAGCAATTAAGTACCCTTCTTCAGTTAGATAATTAGATTCAAGGAAGGATGCCTCACTACCCTTGTTGGGGAATCCAAATCTTAAAATTACAGATAAGCTTCTTAATTCCATTTTTTTGGCCTTACCCAATGGTTAACTCCATGGAACACCTCTTTTATGATGTTTTTTTATTGACGTTTCAAGAGGCCCAACAGAAATTCCAACTCCCTGCCAATCACTGCTTTAAATTATTTCAGATATCCCATTTGTTAAATAATTATTTTGGTCATGGACCATAGAGTAATAGTTTTTGTATAAAGTTTTTGAATCTATCCCCTGTTGCTTTGCTCCCCATGCCATGTCACTCCTTTATAATCAGCTTTTTGAGCTGCTTCCTCCTAATGAAACAGGACTTGTCTCATATTGGGATAGGGTGCTGATTCTCCCTGGGAAACTGTATGATTGGATTGGGTTATGGGTTAATTTATATAAATATATAAAGTGGGATAGGTGTCTTGACATGCAATACCATAGGTTCATAGATATAATACAAGTTAAGTGGGGAAATCCCAATGTAAACTCATCACCTATCAGTGAAATTTTAATTTCTTTTCACCCATGTGATTATCCAATTCATACTTAAATTGTGACAAGCTATTACTGGCTACAACTTCAGTAGGCAAGGAGTTCCACAATGTAGGCAATCGTTGTGTGACAAATTTATTTCTCTTACTGGTATTATTGATTTCAGTTTGAAACTTAATTTAGTGTGATCATGTATTACATTCTGTTGTAGCTTTTTGAAGACAAAGAGCCTCACATAAGGCTGCATCCTTCGAGGATCTATATGCAAGGCACATGTCACCCCTATATGTCCTGTATTCAAGTGAAAATAACCCCAATTATCTCAAACGTGTACTATAATCTAGATCTGTTAATCCTTTATCTTTCTTAGTAAGTCACCGTTGTACTTTTTCTAAGGCTACTATACCACCTACAGATGTTGGAGTACAAAAGGGGGGCACAATAATCAATTTGTGATCTTACTAAGCTAGTATATAATGGTACCAAAACTTTGGATTCTCTACTCTTAATGTGTCTAAAAATACAACATAATGTACCATGGCATTTTTTAATGATGTTATTATTATGAGATGTAAATGTTAAATCATTCACGATTGTAATTCCCAAATCTCTTTCAGATGTAATTGATTGTAACTCGTAGTTATTGATCTTATAAGATGCTAACGCATTATTTTTTCCCATATGCATAACCTTGCATTTGGCAGGATTAAAGGCAATGTTATTATATACAGACCACTTAACTAGATTGTCAAGGTTAGTCTGTAAAATATCCACAGCCACAGAGTTATTAACAAGACAACCAAGCTTGCTATCATCTGTGTATTTATGAATCTAGATGCCATTTGTGGTTTGCATATCAGCTATTAGCAAATTAAATAACAAGGAACCCAACACTGAGCCCTGTGGGACACCACTGCTCACATGTCCCCATTCTGAATAATGTCCTTTAATGCTGACTCATTGTTTCTTGTCAGTTAGCCAGGAATGTATCCAACTAATTATATTAGCATTAAAACCTAATTTTACTAATTCATTAATCAAAATGCCATGCGGTACCGAATCAAGTGCCTTTTCATAATCTAAGAATATTATATCTACTGTGAAGCCCTGATCCAATGCCATACTTACTGGTTAGAAAAAATTTATCAGGTTAAGTTGACATGATCTTCCCTGCACAAAACCATACTGGCTAATATCACAGAATCCTATATTTTGTCTAAAGGCGCTAGCATTTTTACCTTTAATATTCTCTCAAATAGTTTACCCATACATGATGCTAAGCTAATTGGCCTATAATTACCGGCGAGTTATTTGTTCCCATTTTTATATATTGGCACAATAATAGCTGTAGTCCAATCTCTTAAAGCGTACCCTTCTTTAAGGTATGAATTAAACAATAAAGTAAGTAAATCCACTAAAACAGAATCTAGTTTTTTAAAAAAGATAATTGGAATTTCATCTGGGCCTGCTGAAGAATTGACCTTAATGGCTTGAATAGCAGCTAAAACTTCATCTGATGTTATCAGTGGAAGGATATTACTAGCTTTAGTATTATCTGTACAAGAAATTTCCTTCCCTTTAAAGACATTAAGAAAAGTTTCATTAAATTCTCTAGCCATGTCTGATTCATTAACAAAATGCACATTATTTTTAATTAAGGGACCGTTAGTAGGGGCCTTTCCTCATACTGAACCAAAATAGTTGTAGAATTGTTTTCTGTTGTCTTTGGTTGTAGTACCCAATTTTAATTCATAAGTTTTCTTAGCACCTCTTGCACTAATTTGAGACCTTAATAAATTTTTGCCATTTCTCTTCTGAAGGTTTTTTTTATTTTATGTACTTTTTCTTCTTTTTCCTTGCTATTTTTTTAATATTATTAATAAACCAAGGAGGGACTCTCTTGTTGGTATGAGTATATTTCTTTTTTTTATAATTTAAAGTTTATTCATACATTTTCCACTACAAAATGCAGCATACAGAGAAAACTGATATAGTCTCATTCATACATAGTGAAAAGATGCTGCCCCCCCACCTGCCCTTACTGCAGTAACCCACCTCGGTACCCGGAGATGCCGAGCCTCTAATCAAAGAACCATATAGAAGCAACAACCCTAGTATAGGTTTAATTTGGAACCAGAGAAATTAGTGAGTGAAGGGGATCCCAAATTCTAGTATAAACCTCCAGTCTATTATGTAGACTGGCTGTTGCTTTTTCCGTGCGCAAGTTAGATAATACTTCTCTTAACATTCCTGGAAGGAAGGGGAGGACCTGTCTTTCCAATGATGGAGAATTATTTTCTTAGTTGACAAGGCAACCATGGATATGTGAAATTTACACGCATTGACTCTAATAGAGGACAGGTCCCCTAATACACATACCTCAGGGATAAAATACTCTTGGAGGCCCAACAAGGGGTCTAAGGAGGTTTGGATTGAAGCCCATAAGGTGGAGATTCTTGGACAAGACCAAAGCATGTGAAAAAGTGTGCCCTCATTTTTCAAACATTTATTGCACTTGTTTGAGTCTAAGTAGCCCCACTTGTGAAGTTTAGCCGGGGAGTAATATAAGTTGTGCAATACATGATATTGCATGAAATGCAGTCTATCTTGAGAAATAAATTTATGGCATGACTTCCAGAGAGAATGCCAATCCAGCTGAAGGTGGGGGAGAAAGTTACTCCAAAATCTTGATGGCCCAAATGGACCCCCGAATTTTTTATGAAACAAAACCTGATATGGCTTAGAGATTACACCAGAAGATCCAGAAAGTGGGGATACTTTGGGTATCAGAGAAGAGATATTCTGAGAAGGAGGAGTACTTCCCAGGGTAATTACAAGTAAATGTTTCAATTGCAGGACTTTGAAATAAGAAGAGGTCAGGATGAGAAATTTCCTAACCATCTCCTCCACTGATAACCAATGCCCCCCACCATCAGTAAAGGTCAAGAGCTTCCCCTCTCCCAATTGAGGCAACCAAAGACGGGAGATTTGACTCTTGTTAATAGTAAATGATGGAGAGTTCCAGATAAACTGGGCCAGGTCCAGATGGGGGGAAAACTGCAAAAAGGAACATATCTGTGAGCAGACCTTTAAAGAGGTCCTTATTGAGGAACACTCTATGGCCATACTTACTTGGGATAACCTAAGGAAAAATAACATGAAAGGGTCCAGATTTTTGGCATTGATTGCATCCAATTCTATTTTGAGCCAGATAGTTTGCATTTCCTCTGGGCCAGGAGATACCCACTGCAAACATTTCACAATGTGACTAGCCCAATGATATATAGCCAGATGGGGGATTCACAGCCCCCCCTCCAGCTTTGAGGCTGCCACCTTATGATAAGCCAAATGGGGATACCTGTTGGCCCAGATGAATCTAGTGAAAATACCATGTACCTTTTTGAACCAGAGTAAAGGAATAAAGGCATTGAGAAGGGACAACGGGTAGAAAATCCTAGGAAATATATTCATTTTAATTATATTAATCTGTCCCCACAGAGATAGGAGTTTAGACCACCTCTCAAGGTCATGTGTAATCCCTGTAAGAAGGAATCCAAGTTTTCCTTAAACCATGCTGGGGTTACGTGAAAGTTTGATACCCAGATACTTGAAAGACCTGGGTGTCCAACATAGCCCAAGGGGGCTAATGTCAGTCTTGAAGACTTTGTGATTTAATGAAAAAAATAGGGACTTACTGGCATTCAATTTATAGTTGGACCGAGCACTAAACCTTGCTACTTCCCTTAGTAAGGCTGGGACAGAGGATACCGGATGGGACAGATGTATTAACAAATCATCAGCATATGCAGTGACTTTAACTTCATGCCGTCCAAGTCTCACCCTTTGTATAGAATCATTACTGAGAATATTTTGAATAAGAGTTTCCAGATATAAGTTAAATAATAAAGGGGAGAAGGGGCACCCCTGTCTAGTACCCGAGTGAAGTGAGAAAGAATGGGTAAAGGCCCCATTTGTGGAAATTCTTGCTGAGGGATTTTTATAAAGGGCAGCACTCCAGGAGATGAACAGATAGGGGAAGTGGAAGGCCTCCAAAGTGCGGAACAGAAAGTTCCAATTCACATGGTTGAATGCCGTCTCGGCATCCAGGGAGACCAAGCCCGTAGGGAACTCTGCATCCCTGGTAGCTGAGAAGACATGCAACAAGGTACGTAGATGATCGGAAGATGAGCGCCCTTTCTTAAATCCAACCTGGTTTGTACCTATTAACCCAGAAAGAACCAGTACCAGCCTATTAGCCAGTATTTTAGAGAGAATCTTAATATCCTGGTTTAAAGGCAAGCTAGGTCTGTAACTTTGAACCTGTTCGAGGTCTTTATCGGGTTTTGGAAGCAGGACAATCAGAGTCTCATAGAGATACAGATCTGTCTCAGCCCCAGATAATGAGTGTATTTCTTATTTTCAGGAACCCATGTATCAGTACAATAGTAAATATAACTTTTAATGGCTGTCCAAATTTGCTCACTATTTTTGCTTTGTAGCTCTGCCTTCCAGTTCCAGTTTCTAAAATGATTTTTAATAGCCTCATAGTTGGCTTTATAATAATTTTTAATCCTAGTAATACTGCAATTTACATAAGTAGAAGTTTTTAACTTCCAAGACACCATATTATGATCACTATCTCCAAGAGGATCATGAATTTTAGGTAATTCTACAATATTAGTCATGTTGGTTAAGATGAAATTGAGTATATCGTCTTTTCTTGTGGGTTTACTAACAAGCTGATCTAAATTAAGCAAGAGAACTAAATTAATAAATGTATCATCCAATTTAGTTTTTCCAGTAAGTGTCGACCAATAGATCATGGGTAAATTAAAATCCCCCATTAAAATTACATTTTCATAATCTTCCATCTGCTCTAATGTTTGAAGAAAAATATAATTGCTGTTTGGGTCCAAATTTGGTGATCTATAACATACACCAAAAGTTAGTATTTTCTCAATCTCTATTTGGACTAGAATAACCTCAGTGTCAGTGTTAGTAGTCATAGCAATAGGAATTTGTCTACTTTTTAAACAGTTGTTAGCATATAGAGCTACACCTCCACCCTTGGTATGTTGACGATTTTTGAAATAAACAGAATAACCCTCTATATCAATGCCCCAAGTAGCATCCATGAACCAAGTTTCTCAGACAGCACATACACCTATTTTGTCTCTAGCTAAAATATATCTAAGTTCATCTTTTTTTTTGTTCAAACTTCTAGCATTAAGTAATAATATGTTTAAATCCCTACACGTTTTATTATGACACTCATTATTTAATATTTCTACGTTAGCAGTCCGAGGAAACACTGGAAGTGGTTCTATATTAACGCTTGCCTGAAAAAGGTTTTCACCACCCCCCATTTAGTTTAAATTAAGTTGTATATAATCATTAAGATGTTTACCTAATGTTGTGTTTCCAAATTTACTTAGATGTAAACCATCTCTACATATCAAACCAGGTGTATATGCAAAATCCTCCCAATGAGAAATGCAATCTATGCTTTGTCTGAGACACCATGAGCGAAGCCAGTTGTTCAAAGATTTTATTTTTTCATTTATATAGATAGATGCCCTAGGAATGGGGAGAATTTAGAAAATGCGATTTGAGAATCCAAATCTATTAGAACATTATACATTCCCACAATTTCTTCCTTAATAAACTGAAGATCTTGTTTAAAAGCATTGTTTACCCCAGCATGGATTATGACCAATGGTTTTTCTCCCCTATCTTTCAAGATATTTCTTAGCATTATAGTAATATCTTGGATTTTAGCACCTCTAAAACTAGATAGAGTGTGATTGATTTTATCTTGATCACATATAGACCTGTCTAAATTTTTTATGATTGAGTCTCCCAAAATAAATATTTGTCTAGTTTTGACTGCATTATTTTCAGTATAATCCATAGATTTCTCAACCACATCTTCTGTATTATTAGACAGATCTATGAGATTCTCTGTAATAACTGGTAAGTTCATGTCTATTAATGTTGGTGATGAAATTATCAGCAACAGTTACCGGGGGATTGTTAAGGGAGCCCAGGCAGTGACAGGGTTATCTTGATCTAATAAGTTTATTAATGGATTAAAGCAGTTTTGGGTTGGAATTTCAAATAAAGCTGCTTTTCTGCCTTTTTTTGCTGCTTTTTTATTTGTAACCAAACACCAAGTATCCTCACCAAGCAAAGGGTCTTCCTCTTCTTCCCAAGTATGCTTTCTAGCAGGAGGATTTTCAGAAATACTATTATTACAATTTTCTAACGTAGTGTTAACTTCAGAATGTAATCCATTTATTCTGGCAATAGTATCCACATAACTTTTCTCTAAAGTAGTTAATCTGTCATTAAACAGTTTAATTTATTGAGTCATCTCTTTGTTTATCAAACACATACCGCATTTAGAGATATTTGCAAGTTCTACAATAGGTTCTGTACTATACATTGCACATACAGAGCACAAATGCATGATTTTTCCATCACTAGTAGTGATAGTACCAGCCATTGTTATGATCAATACTACACCCTGACAGCTAGGGCCACTTGTTTACTTAACACCACGCAATAGTGAGCTGCACTTTCTGGTGTTCCTCCTCACCCTCCAAACATGCAAAACACGCGCTGATGCACATGTCTTTGCGTGTGTCTTCACATACGCCAACGAGCACTCACCCTGCTTGTCACAGGCTGAGCTTTTATGGGAGTAAGTGACCTGGAAATGCTGGTCTCGGGTCGGGAGTAACCCCAAACAAAAACTTTGCTATTACAGCTTAAAAGCTTGTTTTGGCAGAAAATAAAAGCCAAACTACACAAATATGCTCCAGTGAGCTTGGTTTAGACTAAACATTTCCCTAAATTAAGCGTTTGTATTTTGCTATGAAATCAGCTGAACTACAGCTTCTCTTCCCCTTCCTGTCTTGGAAGTAGGGCTCAATGACTGTTACACATAGGTATATTACAGGAGATATTTAAAAAACACACAGAACATTCAACGTTTTAAGAAGTTCATACAACATGTACATATGGTATAACCAATATTCTGGGTTGCAGCAAGCACCAGATATACTAGACTATGTATTATATGCCCGTCAAACTAAATAAGATGGGAAAATGCCTAATGATATGTGTGCATGTTGTGGCAATGCTCAGAGTACCCTTGCTCATATTTTATGGGACTGTGACAAGGCTGCACCATTATGGGACTCCGTCTGATGTCATTTGAACCCACTTTTAGGGTTAGATAATACATTTTCTCCTGAGGTGTGCTTCTTAGGAGTATATGAAGCTAATCTCCTTGGTAATCAATACTATCACAAGGCTCCAATTTTGGCTTGTGCCAAAAAAGTTATATTAAGACATCATTGTGACCCATCTATACCAACATACTTGGAATGGTACAAGGAGATACTGTTTGCACTTCAGGCTGAAAAAATGATTGTCACCATGTCTAACTACTTGTGGGAACCACTGTATGCTTTAGTCCCTCTTTAGGAATACCAATCATACTGTTTTGAAAGGACTGGTGGGCCCATACACAGGAGATTGAATCTCTAGCTTCTTTTATATATATATATATATATATATATATATATATATATGAATTTAATGGAACAGTGGTGTCTTTCCTTGCTTTTGATCTTGGTTTCTTTTGTTTTGTGTGTGTGTGTGTGTGTGTGTGTGTGTGTGTGTGTGGTTAAGTACCCCATTTAATGTTAAATGGTGAAACTTTTCACCTTAATAACTTTGCCACCATTCAATGGATTTCTCTGAAATGTGGCAGGCACAGGGCATAACCATAGATCTTGGGATCTGCCAACCGTTGTACCGGTCAGATATACGGCTGCAGAGCTATTAAGTGACATTCTGGGGTGCATTTATGTTTTTTGTGCATTCTTTGCTCATGCCTACAGGTTGCATGGTTTGCACGACCAGTCCAAGAACTTCAGGGAACATGTGGCCAGGGTCCCCAGTGTGTCTTTTCAAGATTTCATGAAAACATATTGAATGGCTCAAAAGTTATTCAAAAGACAAGTTTCCCATAATAGTCAAAAGGAAAAGTTAAAAAAAAGTTTGACAGTGAAGCAAATGCAGTTTTTAGTGTCACAAATGACCCCTGTAGTGTTGTGAGTCAGACATTTTTTCAGTTTCTGATCCCAGAAATGCTTGGCATTTAAAATTGGAACCATCTAGGGACACAATTATTTTTGTGTTTGCCTAGTCGAGCCCTGAGGATGATAGGCATGTCTTTATTTTGGGGTTAAACACCCCAGAAATATATTTTTGAAATTTTTGGGAAAAGTAGTGTTTCAAAGTAGTGTCACACCTGTGACGCTTTCGTGATTTTTTTTGCGAAAGTGTCGCAAATCATGACACTACTTTGCAACACTATGGCCAAAATGACAGGAATTGTTTGCCACCCTGCTGCATAAGAACGGTTTGGTCTTTTGGTTTGAAATTTGGAGAGAAGAAAGCCAACATCTCACATATGTGCCTTTTTATGTTTTGGTGAAAAAGTATTGCAGGGATGCAAAGTTACGGTACTCCGAAGTTGATGCTTTTTCTCATAGACTAACATTGTGGCGTCCGCCGTGCCTTTCGGAGCCCTTATCTTGGAGATATGGACTTTTTGTCAGAAAAATGCTTAGCTCCCCAAAGGAGGGCCATGTGCAAAACTAGCCAGGAAAGTCATAATTCATACGACATTTTAATTTTCTTTCTATGTTGTACAGTTCCTGAGATATAAGCAATTTAGTATTCCAACTCCTCATTTTCTGCTCTGAGCTCCATTATTATGCATACATTCTTTGTACTCACTGTGTTTCCCTATGCAGCTGTTAGGGAAAACCGGGGTGTGCCCTCCAGTTACTGTTACATGTAGCGCTTCCACTTGCATTTCCATTCCCATTTGCTTTAGTATTTCTGTGTATGCCACTGTGTGCGTTATCCTTTGCATTTCTCTTTGCGCTTGCATTTGCGTTACTCTTACCATGTATGTCTGCAGTA
The DNA here is from genome assembly GCA_016271365.2 of Neoceratodus forsteri. NCBI lineage: Eukaryota > Metazoa > Chordata > Ceratodontiformes > Ceratodontidae > Neoceratodus > Neoceratodus forsteri. Next base: position 843,893,877 of record CM028135.1, on the reverse strand, counting down.
CTGTTTCTGTTTGTGTTTCACTTTGCATCACCGTGCGCATTACCATTTGCATTTGCGGACGCCCTTCCGTTTGCATTTGTCTTTCGTTTTACGTCATCATTGTTGTTACCATTACCATTTGAGTTTCCAATTGCATTCCCATGCCCGTGCACATTACGGTTTGCATTTCCATATGTGCTTGCTTTTGCCTTTCTGTTTCCTTTGGTGTTATTGTGCTGTTACCATTACCATTTGCATTTACAATTGTGGTACATTGACCATGCATGTTACGGTTTGCCTTTCCTTATGTGCTTGCTTTTGCATTTCTGTTTCTGTTTCCTTTGGTGTTATTGTTGCTGTTGCCATTATCATTTGAATTTACAATTGCAGTACTGTGACCGTGCACATTATGGTTTGCGTTTTCCATACCTGCTTGCATTTGTGTTTGTGTTTCTGTTCCTTTTGGCATTATTGTTGCTGTAGCAGTTAACTTTAGCATTTACAATAGTGGTACCATGACCGTGCATGTTACCAGTTTTGTTTCCATATGCACTTGCATCTCCGTTTGTGTCACTGTTCACTTTGGCATCACTTTGCACTTGCATTTCTATTAACATCTGCTTTACCATTTATGTTTCCATCACCATGTGCATAACCATTAGCACTTGCATTTGCATTGCACTTACTGTTACTATGTCAGAAGATATCACGTGGTGGGAGCGTAGGGGCCCAAAGGACCCTTGCTCCCATCACCGCATTCCATTCACTATTTATAGCCCTCATTCTCAAAAAGAAGGGAAATTCATGGCAAAAAACTCTGTTTAATGCATCAGTTAGGGTTGTTCCACAGCAACAAAAGTGAGGAAATTCAGTGTTAGGGTTGAAAGCCCCCCCTTGCACCCATCCAGCCCACCCCCCAACTGGCATTGGGGTGTGCATTGGGGTTGTCAGTCCTAACTCTCACCCCATTCTCCTATATCTCAGCTTGTTTACACATGTGATAGGGTGAAAGTTAGGGCCTATTACCCCAATGCACACTCCAGTGCCAGTTGGGGGGGTGCAAGGGGGCTTTCAACCCTAACACCAAATTTCATCACTTTTGTCACTGTGGATCAACCCTAACTGATGCATTAAATGGAGTTTTTTTGCCATGGATGGATAGATAGATAGATAGATATAGATATAGATATAGATATAGATATAGATATAGATATAAGTATAGATATGGATATAGATATAGATATAGATTTATATGTATATCTAAAGCTTTATAGGCTAAGCTGTGAAGACTGGCTCTGGAGTATGGGGTGGGTGGTTTAGTGGGAAAGGAGGGTTGCTGAGGTTGAGGGTTAGCATGCAGTTTTTTTTTCTGATGGTTTATTTTTACTTTTGTATCTTATTGTCTTATAGTCTAATATGTTGAATCTTGATTCTGGTTTAGTTTGTATGTATTGTGAGAAGTTCAATATTAAATTTGAAAAAAAAGTCAAACTTTTTATTGTTACATCTCTGAATAAGAATAATTACCAGGAATAGTAAAATGGTTCATTATTTGACTCCCAAGTACTCTGGACCCTCTTATTCTTGGTGTTCAGGAAGTAGTATTCGGACTGTGCACACCCCTATAATATGCAGCTAAGAGCAATTTGCAAAATATTTGAGGCTTGTGAGTGTATTCTTTTGGTTTGGAGAGAAGCAACACACTTGGAAACCAAACAATTTTAATGTAAAAGGAACATCTGTGAGTGGAAGATGACTTTCATATAGCCTGCTTTATTTCTTTTTTCAATGTCTGAGAATTAAGCACAAGTTCAGTGCATTAAATTCCAAGTTCTCTTTCTGCTGAATCATGTTTGACTCACAATGCTCATGCTTTTGAAAATGGGAATTTGGTAAAAATTAAGCAGAGTTATTTTAATCTATTTAACATGTGTTTTTCCTTGTAGACTCCTATTGAGACTAGAGTTTCTTTTGAAAAGGGCACATTAGTTAATGTTAGCCATAAAACCTTAAGTAATAATTCACTAATGCTTTCAGGAGTCCTTTAAGGTCCATCTTGCACCTATAAATTATTATGTGCTGGAGATCACGTGATGCATCTGTGAGACGAGCAGCTCTTAGACCGAGCTCCCACTCTAACTCTCATCTACAGCTTAAAAAACAGTTATTCACCCTTAATACTCACCTATCTACTAGTGGACTGTGTTCTTAAAAGTGCTGGGCATGATCAGAAAGCAGTTTGAACAGCTGGCATTGAGAAAATAAAACCTAAACGTCTGCTCCTGGAATCAGGGCCTACCAATATAATGGAGATTGAGATGCACCAGGCTTTACCAAGGCACATGCCCCCACAGACCCTGAGAAAGGGCCAAAACAAGCTAAGGGCCAGTCAGGGAACTCCTCGAAATCCACCGCCCCCAGTGTAACTCAACAAACACTGACCCCGCTCTCTGAGCAAAAGTTTATGGAAGAACTACAGCCATTTAAGGAGGCATTGCAAGAGATCACTGGGGAAATCAGATCACTCAGAGGGGAACTTTCGAACACAAACTGGGCTATCTCGGATATTGCAGCCCATACTACTTCCCTGGAAAGTTGGAAAGACAGGATGGAACCCGAAGTAATTAATTTGAAGCAGCGGCTACATAAAATTGAAGCTAAACTAGAGGACCTGGAAGGCTGAAGTCACAGGAATAATGTAATAATCTTCAGCCTTCCAGAGGTTGTGGAGGGCCCCACACCTATTACATTCCTGCAAAAAAATGCTCACAAAAATCACTGGGCCTTCTCCAAACAATACTACCTATATAATAGAGAGGGCTCACCACCCATTGCACCCCAAACCAACAGCTGGGAAACCTCCAAGGCCAATGATCATAAAATTCCTCAATTTCTTGGATAAAATACATATCCTTGAGCATGTCAACAGCCTTCAGCATGTGCTATGGGAGGATCACCCCCTGAGATTTGCGCAGGATCTACCAGCTACAATGAGACAGAGGAGATCGGAGTACCATCCCATAGTTTCAAAATTAATCGCTGCAGGGATTAAGTACAGGGTACAATATCTGTCTTGCCTGTCAGTGTTGCATGTGGGGAAATGGCACTCTTACGACACAGCACAACAAGCAAACTCAGCCCTCCAGTCCGTGCTTCCCCACTTATTTACCACCCGATGAGATTATTGGAGGAGGATCTCCCTGGAAATATTTTTTCTCACTCCTTTAATCTGAAAGGGAGGATGATTCGTCTGGGTGATTGGGAGCATTTCTGGTAAATATCCACAAGAGGGCAACAAAGACCGTGACTTCGGGGAGGAAAAACTGCGGGTATTCCCTAGACTTCCAAAAATTTAATTTGTAGCAGGCTTGGCAATGGATAATCTGTACTGCGTTGCCATTCATCAGGAAGGACTTTTTTAATTTAATAAGCTTTATTGTTATTAAACTTGTACAGTCACATTATAATTTACATAGCATGTAAAGACCAAACTTCTTTAGAACTAGCTGCACAAGCAATACATATATCCCCCCTCCCTTATTAACCCCTCCCTCCCCTAAGATACCTAAACTTAAAATAAGGCTAAAATAAGTAAAAAAACAAGAGATATGAGGGGGTTCCATTTCATGGGTATACAGTAAATTTAAAAGATCTATCAAACGACTTTCATCCTTACCATGTCAGACTTAAGATCTCTAGTGTATATCCTTATTTATTCAATTGTCATTTAAAGGAGATGTTTACACCATTAACAAAGTCTCCAATTTACCCCATCTCTTGTCATATCCTTGAGGACGATCCCTAAGAGTGGCTATTGTTTTTTCAATCCTTAGGCTATACAGAATTTCCCTTAGCCATTTCGAATAAGAAATTTCTTCCTGATCTAGCCAGTGACGTAATACCAGTCTCTTAACTACTTAGGATAGTAAAGAAACATGGAACCTTCTTTCCTTAACAGGGATCAATGAAAGAGCCCCTACAATACATATTTCAGGGGAGAAAAGGTCCGCTAAGCCTAGTAGGGGACTAATCGTTGCCTTGATTCTCTCCCATAGTGAGACTACCTTATTGCACTCCCACAGAATATGAAACAACGTACCATCTGCCGAGGCACATCTAGAGCATGTTGCTGTAGGAAGTTTACCCATTCTAAGCAAATGCCCTGGGGTAAAATATATGTTATGGAGAATATAGAATTGGGTAAGGCATAACCTGTCATTTGAGGAATACTGGTGGAGATCTAACCAAATGCGATTCCATTCTTTGGGTAACATGGGTAGTGCCGTACTCAAGAACTGGGATTCCCCAGATATTGTGGGGTACATATAGGGAAAGATAAAGGTCACTAAACATGAGACCGAGTGGGGTGACTGGGCAAGAGATTGCATGTGGGAGAGAAACTCGCCTTGATTGATGTCTCATTTTAGCATGCTGAACCAATCCATCAGCATATGGCGGATCTGGTACACCTTAAAAATTTGTGACCTCGGAAGCCCCAGCTCATAAAGTAATTTTGGGCTTTCAGGTATTCTTCCCTCCTGTATAAGATCAGAGATACATTTCCCTGGTGTCTCAGGGATACAGATAAAAGCCCCCTGGAGTTTAAAGTTAGGGTTTCCACATAATGGTTGGGAAATATCCCTTGTGTTCTAGTATTTCATAGACCTACAAAGTTGAGTATGTACTTTAAGCGATATACCTATAACTGTGTATCTCAACTGTGGAGGTAATCTATTTAATGATACAAAATACATAGCATCTAGAGATATTCCCATTGTCATGATCAAATATCTTTCCACTTATAATCAAATGGGTGTATATTCTAAGGGATTTACAGACCCCAGATCTGTGATCCATCGGGCATATTTTGAGATATGACTGGCTAAATAATATAAATAAAAATTTGGTAACCTGAGTCCCCCCAAAGATTTTGGAGTGCCCAGTTTTACATAGGAACGACGAGGGCACTTCTTTTGCCAAACAAAGTGGGATATTAATGCATAAAGTTTTTTAAACCATGCCATTGGGATAAAAAGATTAAGCATATGAATAGGGCAAAAAATGTGGGGGAGGATATTCATTTTAATAACACTGATTCTAGCATGCATTGACATTGGGAGTGTGCCCCATATATTTAAATCCCTTGCAATAGTTACCATCAAATTGTCCAGGTTCAACCTTCTCCTCAGAACAGCACTTTGCATGAGAGTTATTCCCAAGTATACAAGTTTAGATGACTCTTTCAGACCTAAATGTATATAATCTGTGGGACAGATACAATTATTTAATGGCGTTAGGGTAGTTTTATCCAAATTTAACTTATAATTCAAGACCAATCCAAACTGAGAAATAATTTGTAGTGTAACTGGTAGTGAGATGGCAGGATGTGAGAGATGCAGTAAAAGATCATCAGCATAAGCTGAGATTTTAACATCAAGAGGGCCCAGTATAATACCATGCACTTGTGGGGAGGAATTCAGGAGTCTGATTAAGGGCTCTAAATAAATATTAAACAAAAATTGGGATAGTGGGCAACCCTGATGAGTCCCCGAGTGGAGAAAAAAGCCGTTCAACAGAATACTATTGCAGTATACTTTAGCGTTCGGGCTGGTGTATAGGATCTTCACCCATTCAATAAACTTGGTAGGGAAACCAAATCTTTCCATTGTCAAAAAGAGAAAGTTCCAGTGAACCCTATTGAAAGCTTTCTCTATGTCCAGGGACACCAAAACCATTGGGTCCTGAGAACCCCTGGACACGGAGATAATATGTTCTAGCTTCCTCAGATGGTCTAGAGAAGATCTCCCCCTGATAAGCCCTACCTGCTCAGGTCCTATAAGTCCTTCCCAAACTTGCATTACCCTAGCAGCCAAAATTTTTGCTAGGATTTTAATATCACAGTTCATGAGAGATATGGGCTGATAATTGGTAACTTTATAGGGAGGTTTATTGGGTTTGGGTAAAACTATTATAAGGGCCTGCAGAAGTGAGGAATCAGATATACCCCTTTCACAAAGGAAGGCGAAGACCTGTGCAAGAATGGGAGTTAAATTGGTTGCCAGGGATTTGTATAAGTTAGTGGGAAATCCATCTGGACCAGGAGATTTATCCGATGCCAAAGCCTGGATGGCAGTTAAAATTGTGGTCTGTGATACAGGCTGCATTAAGAGAGTTTGTTGATCTTGGGATAATTGTGGGAGTGGAATCTTCTCTAAGTAATCCTGAACTTCCTTATTTGAAAGGACATTTAAGGGAGGAGAGTATAGCTGTGAATAAAACCTATCAAATTCTTGTGTAATCTCTACTGGGGAAGTTTTAAGGGTACCATCAATTTGCGAGGAGATAGCTTTTGCCAAATGGGAAGCTTCTTGTTCTTTAAGTCGCACAGCCAACACATGTCCCACCTTATCTCCTTGGTCTGTATACATCGACCGCGTCTTTAACAATGCATATTCAGACTTTTCCCTTAATAAATCTGTGTATTGATGCCTTAATTTGGTTAATTCGACTTGCTCTCGTTCAGAGGATTCCAGAGTTGGGCTATGTTCAAGTGCTTCTATCTGCACTAAAAGGGCTTGTAAGGAAGCCTTTCATTTTCTCTTGTGGGTTGAAGCAATCGGAATACACTCTCCCGAGGGACACATTTTAACGCCCCCTCATATTTTATTCACATTAGCAATAGAACCTAAGTTCGACTGCCAAAAACTTCGGATAGCGCTTGCAATCTCTCTATGACCCACGGGTCTTTAAGAAGTTGTGTATTTAATTTCCATATTTTATCCCACCTAATATTCAGATTGGGATTATACAGGAGCCATACTGGTGAATGATCCGACAATACTCTAGGAGCTATACCAACATCTGGAATATGGGGTAGGACTTCAACACTAACTAAAAAGTAATCAATCCGAGAATGGGATTTATGTACTGAGGAATAAAAGTTATACTTCCGGCTTGTTGGATAAAGGGTTCTCCAAGGGTCACAGAGTCCTCCCATAGTTATAAATTCTTGGAGAGCTTGTTGTGCCGAGGATGGTCTAGTGATCTGACTATTTGACTTGTCTAAGTTAGAAGTTATAGTGACATTCCAATCCCCTGCAAAAATTAAAGGGAGATGTATAAATCTGGAGATCACTTTTAATAACCCAGTAAAAAAATTAGGGGATGGGATATTTGGACCGTAAATACACCCCATAAGCAATTCTATATAATACAGAACCCCATGTAAAAAAATGTATCACCCCTCCAGGTCCACAATGGCCATATTTATCTGGAAATTTAGTCCCCTTAAAAGGAGAATAGCAACTCCCTGCTGATTAGTGGAATTTCCCCCTGTATAACTTTGTCCCACCCATTGATGTCTACGAAAAAGGTTCTCTGAAGTCAAGAGATGGGTCTCTTGGACAAATGCTATCTGACATTGTAGTGTCTGCAAATGCCTTAACACCTGGTGCCATTTAATACTAGTGCGTAACCCTTTTACGTTCCATGAAACATTTTTCATCTTGTATTTGCCCTTTGCAAATTGTCCCCAGGTCTTCCAAAACTAAAGAAACCCATTTTACCCCTCGACTAGAAACACAGAAACATATGTAATGCCCCAAAGGTGGTCATTACAGAAAAGAAATAAAATAAATAAATAAAAGCAGAATATACAGGTGCTTAGAGTATCTGCTGCAGGGGTAGGCAGCAGGGTACTGTACGAAGGGGCCCCTAGACATGAAAAGTCAACCTCCCTACACTCAAAACACTGTAAATCATAGAAAAAGTGCACCTGTGCACTTATAGCTGGTAAAAGACAGAAAAAAAAAATCCATGTCATAATGGCTTGGATGGAATGCTGTGCTGAGTGGCTCATGCACAGCATTCCAATCCAGCCATTCTAGAACTTAGGCAGTTTTAACTTTTAAAAATAACAGTTTAGTTAGTCAGTTGGTCAGTTCCTGGGCAGCTGTTGAGGAGAGAGGACACAATAAGTCAAAGGGACAAGGAAAGGGCTTACCTGGTGGTTGAAGCCATCCCTGAGGACTTACCTGTGTGCCTGCACTGCCTCCATTGCCTGAAGAAGCCTGCAGTGGTGTGCAGTTGTCGGTGGCGCCATCGGGGCACCACGAAGAAAAATGCCCATTTTTCCCACATTTTTAGGGCTTAAAAGCCCTCCGTTTATTTGTTTTGCCCTCCGGTGTATTTATTTTAAGCCCCGAAGTGTCTCAGAGGTAAATTCGGTCCCACGTCAGCAGCAAGCAAGCTGCATCTTCCAGTCGGCTGTCTTAGGCCCCCTCGATCGTCACCTTAGCTGCCTGCACATTCCCTCCCACTGCCAGCATCCCCCCTGCCTCCCAACAGCACTACAACCCTCTTCAGGATGGCAGAGCGGTAAGTCGGCGGCAGCACACGTTGTGCTGACCACCAGTTTACCAGAAGAACTGTATTTTGTTGAAATAGCGCATTAGGTGCTTTCAGAAGGCAGCCGAGTGCTGCAGGGAGCATCGGGTCATTAGGATCCAATATTTTAATATTAAAAAGGGGAGGCAGGGCTAGCGACGTCCACCGGGAGGAGCCAGTACATTAAGGCCGGGTAAAAGACCTATGAATATTCAACAGGGGGACAGAACAGAGGCGGGGGTTTGCGAGTAAATGACAGCAGGCACTGGAAGCCTGCAGATTTAAATGGGCAACAGCATTTAAAAGGGCGATTCCGGACCAAATATAAAGTAGGGCACCAGGCCCATTGTGAAGTGGGGCATCAGGTCCAAAGTGTTGAGGGGCATCAGGCCCATTATAAGTTGGGGCACCAGGCCCAGTATTTGGTGTGGCACCAGGCCCAAAGCAACGTGGGGCACCAGGCCCATTACAAAGTGGGGCACCAGGCCCAGTATTTCGAGGAGCACCAGGCCCATTGTAAAGTGGGGCACCAGGCCCAATCTTAGGTGGGGCCCCAGGCCCAAGCCAATGTAGGGCTTCAGGCCCAAGGTAAAGGTAGGGTATTAGGCCCGAGGTAAAGGTAGGGCATTAGGCCCGAGGTAAAGCCTGGTTTATAGGGGAGGCCCCGGCCTAGTGGAATAGGGCAAGCCAGCCTAGTGGTACTAAAGGGAGGCCCTGGCCTAGCAGAATAGGGCAAGCCAGCCTAGTGGTACTAAAGGGAGGCCCCGGCCTAGCGGAATAGGGCAAGCCAGCCTAGTGGTACTATAGGGAGGCCCTGGCCTAGCGGAATAGGGCAAGCCAGCCTAGTGGTACTAAAGGGAGGCCCCGGCATAGCGGAATAGGGCAAGCCAGCATAGTGGTACTAAAGGATTCCCTAGCCCCAACGTACAGTAAGGGATCCTATTCCAGAATACCCTACCTATAGAAACAGGGGGTTCATTTGAGACTGTTCTATTTGCCTATACTGTGAAATTACTGTAATTACTGTATTGTTTATGTTGAACTATTGCCCTAAGTACCTGAACTATTGCCCTAAGTACCTGAAATATTGTCCCAAGTACCAGAACTATTGTCTGAAGTACCTGAACTATTGTCCTAAGTATCTGAACTATTGGTCCAAGTACCTGAACTATTGCTCTAAGCACCTGGACATTGGCCCTCATCAGTAACAATTACCCCTGAAGTTATAATTTGCCCTCCTCTGGCAAATTATTGTACTATTCCACAGTTCTTTGGGCATTCTTCAGTTATATGTTTACTACTGTACGAAGACAGTCTCAATCTTCTACCACACTGCAGTCTCATAGTGTGGTCTGCTCAGAATCAGTCTCTACTCAGAAGAAGACATCCTTCCAGAATTCTTCACTTCAGGAAGATCATCCATCAACTCATCCCATCCGTTTGTGTCTTCTGCCGAAGTCGAGTCTGTCGTCAGTCGTACAAGTCATACCCGCTGTTTTCTTGTTTTCACAGCTTGAAAGTACATCCGCCGAAACACATCACGACAGCCGTGCCAGTGTTGTTCCGTATGGTTCCTGTTCCAGATGTCCCAAAGTTGGTCACCCTCTACAGAAGAGAAAGAGCTCATCTTAGAGAACCTCTTTCTGCGCACCCACCTGGTTGTTCGCTGAAAGTCGAGTCCGTCAAAGCCCAGTCCGGGCGGGACGCGTCTGCCGTTTCTTTGTTTTGTGTTAGTTCCTGATCTGAGGATTGCAGAGTCAACCATCATCTCTTCAGTGTGATGCTGGTCACCCTAATGTATTGCTGAGCTGCCTATGTAACTGGATTCTTGTTTATAGTATAGAAGTACAGTATAAACTAGTATTAGAATAAGAGTGGCAGTAGGCCTAAAGTTTATGCTTGTAGCAGTAACCGTAAAAGTGGTAGATAAAAAGTATTTCAGTATTTCCCTGTTCCATTGCCGTATTGTTGATCAGGCAACCCTTCCTCCTTCTTGTGACTGTGTCTGTCTACCTCTTGGTACCAAATAAACGCCCTGCAGGCATCGAAATACTAAGTTGACTGCTGCCTCTCCTTGTCTGGATAGCAGTTATCCTATCCGCAATTTAATTCGGATCTTGGCTGCTCATAACATCATCATTAACATCATAGCTAGACCATCACACATAGACTTTGACTATGTATCTTATCCTCCCTTATGTCCCCCCCAAAATAAAAAAACAAAACCCAACATCACCTTAGATATAAACCTCTTCTCCCTCCCACAGCAAAATAAAAATAAAAATTTCTTTTCTTACCATTCTGGTTTACTCACCAGAGCACTATTCAAATCAGGGTTGTGATGTATCCTTCCCCTAAACAACCCCATAAATCCTCCCCCCACTCCACATCAACTGGTAGAAAACATTTAGTTAAGTATTAACTCTCTACTACCCTTATAAGATAATACTGGCAATTATTTGTACCTTACAATCCATAACCAGGATAGATTTATACAAAACTCCTAAATCCCTGTACTATATCGTGGCACTTATTTAATGATTAATTATACCTTGTTTGCCTATTTTACAGTACCAAGTGCCCCATTGGTAATATAAAAGGAAACACAGACACATGAAAGGATCAGATTATGAATTAGACCCTGAATAGGCTATACCCAAGCACTGTTAATAGGGGGCTAACTCATAAAGACTGGGAGCTCAAATATTATAATTCCCCCTTTGAGCCTGTCAGGCTTTAAGTAGTGACATTGGGGTAAAAGTCAGTTTCTGGCAGACGTAGTAAATAATGCTCGCCTGTATGCAATATTTCCACCCTGGAAACATGCTGATCGCTGCAGAGCTACCTAAAAATGAATCTAGCATGCCTGCTTTCAAAACAAGTGGTAGCTTAATACAAACTATGAACTGTGAGCTAAGCCACCCCAACTTGCTGGTCCCTTCCTAAGCGACCATATGTCCTGGTATATCTTCTCTGATGCATTTGAACTCAAATCCTTGATGTACGCCCTCATCATAATGCAGTCCAACAGTCATCCCGGTGTCCAAGAGCACACTTCTACTTAGTACTCTCACTTAAACAGATCCGGGTGCAGCTTCTGAAACTTTGCAGCAGCTTGAGCGTGCGATTCAAAACTATGCCATTCCTCCATATGACACACCTGCAGTGTAGCGGGATATTTCATTTTAAAATGAATTCCTGCAGCAATAAGCCTCATAACTATTGGGTGGAACTCCTTTCTTTTTTGCCTCACAGACTTTGGCAGATCCAGGGTCATTCGTATTCTTTTGCCCTCCCAGAGCAGTTCACTGATATCCTGAATTTTACTGAGGATATGCTGCTTGTCCGTAAAATTCAGCAATCTAAACATTATGGGACATGGAGGGGGCCCCTGATGGAGAGACTGGCCTTAAAGAACAATGAGCTTGCTCGGTCACATACTCCAGGCCATTAGAAGAAGGGCCTACCAGTTTATTAAATAGCTTCTGAATGAATAGTACAGGCGATGAGCCCTCTTCGCCTTCTTGGACCCCAGAATTAAAAGATTGTTTCTTCTAGATCTTCCTTTCAGGTCTTCTACTTTGACCTCCATAGCTTCTATTTGACGTCGCAATTGAGACAGTTCTGGGTCAACTCTCCACCTCCAGTCATCAAGAGAGGATATCCTCAATTCATTATCTGATGCACGCTGCGTTAGTGAAACCAGGGAGGAAGTAATGCTCTGAACTGATGCCGTTAGTGTTGCAATGGAGTTTTTCAGAGGGGATATTCCCTCCAAGAATTTTTCCTCCATGAGTGTGGCCTGGGGATTAGCGTCGGCCGTTACCTCTGCTGGAGCTACCTTCAAGCGCTTAGCTGTCTTGTCCCGAGTCAGTGTTGTTGGTGGTGCATGGCGAGGTAAGTTTTCTCACATCTCTGCATCCATTTTGAAGGGAATTTGCTGTTGCAATGTTCCTTGTGGTTTTTTTTAAAATAGAATAAGCCAGTTTTAGGTGCTAGAGTCCTTGGATTCAATTTAAAACTCATTTTACAGGATCATGGAGTGGGAGCTAGGGAGAAAACGACTGTTCAGGCAGCCATCACGTGACCCTTCCCATCAGGAGGGACTTTTGATTAGATGGCAAAGAAGCTGGTAAGCCTTTCACTGAAGAAAACCAGTCTTTTTGGAGTTGTGCCTTCCTTCTGTGGCCTCTGTTTTTTCTTTCCATGCAGGAGCACTGTGCGACGGCTTCGTTTTCTTCAGTTAGACCACAAGAGGACAGAAGATTCTCACTGGGCGGACATGGCCCTGTTTTACTTTTTTGCATCAAGTAAAGCAATCTTTACATTTATTTTATAAATTAAACAGGCCAGCTTAAAGGGGAATCTCCCCTTTTTTCCTTTTTCTTTCCCTTCCTATTTTCTTTCAGGCACAATCAGGAACTTATATATACAAGTTTAGACTGACTGCTCAGACTATCTGGCCGAAAAAACAAGTCAGATGGGAACTTATTCTCAAGTGTTTTTTTTTCTTCCTTCCTATGCCAAACTTGCAAGATTTTGGGCTCAATATTTTATTTATTTATTTATTTAGTTTTTGTTGACCGGGTAAGTGCACTAGACAAATTCTGCCTATTTTTAGGCACGACTCAGGGGGAAGGGGATACAGATGAATGCCAACTGACCTTAAACCAGATTAAGCTGTTGGTGGTATTTTTAGTGAATGATGAGTAATATGTCACCTATAGTACAAATTAGTTAAGATAATTTTTTATTATGCTAGTTGCACTATCTTTGTTGGGGGCTGGGGTGGGAGACAAGGTCTGTGGACCCCTTGCAGTCTAACCAGTGCACCATGTTCCGGCACAGGGTTGGGGGTACCATAACAGGTGAAATTGCCTGGTTTCTATGGGCTACAATAGTTATGTTTCTGGAATTACCAAACACATGGGCCCATGTACTCATGCAATCCACTAAGGATGCTGAATACCCTGTTAGGGGAAGGAGGAAATGGTTAAGGGGAGTGGGAAATTGGGTTAATTTTTTTTTTTTTAGTACTCTGTATTTTTTTTATGTTTAAAAATGTTTTTGTGTCTTTAATAATTATAGGTGTACCATATGATGGGGAGGGGTTGGGTAGGGGACTATAATCACTGGGGTACTGGATTTTGCATTATGGAAGGGGAATGGAGGAGAGGATACACATCATTCACCACTGGATGTTGACATTAATGATTATGGGGGAACTGAAACTTATATGTATGGGGTTGATTTTCCTTTGAGGAGCTCTATGGTATATAATAATTGGTCATGGTAGTACCCTTAAAGTTCTGTTCATGGAATGTCAAAGGTACACAATCCCCCACTAAAAGAGCCAAGATCCTTTTGCATCTCCACAAGCTCAATGTTGATGTGACTTTTCTCCAAGATACACATCTACCCACAACACAGATCTCTAGTCTAAGATGAACATGGGTGGGTACAGTGCTGGGGTGGGTCTGGACACGTGCAAATGTGGAGTTGCTGTGCTGACAGCATGATAAGTACTTTTTAAACTGTTACAGTCAGTAATTGATCCCCAGGGAAGATACATTTTGCTTAGAGCTATTCTGGTCCACACGGAGCTGGTATTGGGCTCTGTTTATGACCCGGTAAGGGATGACATGCAATTCTTTACTAATCTCATGACCAGCCTGGCTCCCTGGTCTACTCTTCCAATACTAATTGGTGGGGACTGGAACCTAGTCCTATGTAATCTACTGGATAGATCCAACTTGAGACTCTCTTCCCTTACACCCGCACAATCGGTGCTGAGGGAAATGATGGACTCCTTGGGCCTAGTGGACCCTTGAAGGACTCTCTTTCCTTCACCAAAGACTACTCATTTCACTCCTTGCCTCATAATACACTATCAAGAATTGATTATTTGCTGTTGGGGATTGAGCACCTACCAGGGGTTCAAACCTGTGATTACCTAGCTAAAGTGATATCGGATCATCATCCAACTCTTTTACAATGGTCAGTACCTTCCTCGATGGTTCATGATAAGGTTTGGAGATTCAACTCCCAATTACTAAAATCTGAATACCTAATAGAGCAGCTTAATAGTTTTATAAAAAATTTCTATGAATACAATGCCCCTACTATGCCAAAACTGGACATATTATGGGGGGCATTGAAATGTTCATTGAGAGAGAGGTTATCCGTCTAGCCTCAATCCGGAAAAAGAAAATCTTATTTCTGCAACCAGGGATTCCAATATTCCATTGGCCCTGGTGTCTCTGGATGCAGAAAAAGCCTTCAATTGAGTGTCATGGGACTATCTATTTAATTTACTGCTGAAATATCATATTCCAGTACAATTTATACAGTGGATAAAAAGTTCTTTACTCCCATCCGTCAGCCCACATTTTCTGTAATGGAGTTCTTTCCCCTCCCTTTACATTACAACAGGGCACCCGTCAAGGATGCCCTCTTTCACTTATTTGTTTAATTTATTTTTAGAACCCTTAATCAGGAAAATAAATATATCAACCTTAGTCAGTGGTATCCCAATCAATCACCTCCAATACAAAATATCAGTGTATGCAGATGATATTTTACTTCATATTACCCACCTGTCTAAATCCATACCGGCCACATTGGATATTATTCAGGAATTCGGGCATCTATCTAACCATAAATTAAACTTGTCAAAGACAGAGGTCATGCCACTAAATAGTCTGACTTTAAAAAGCTGACATTCAACATCTTGGGCTCTCCTGGGTAAAGGATAAAATGAGGTACCTGAGCATATACCTATCGCAATCTAACTCCAAAATGAAGCAATATAATTTAGACCAGCTAATAACACATATTAAAACTGACCTGAACCATTGGGCACTACTCCCTATTTCCCCTGTGGGGGTGAATTAATACTATTAAAATGAATGTTTTGCCCCAGTTGTTGTATCGCCTTCAGCTGTGTCATCAATACCTTCCTAAGGCCTGGTTCAGTCACGTTCATGGCATTATATCCAAATTTATTTGGAAGTATAAAACCCCCTCGTAGGGCACTGTTTAAGCTACAGAGATCAAAATAACTAGGTGGCCTACAAGTCCCCAACATATATCTTTACTATTTCTCCATTAACTGTTCAGTTGTCTCACAATGGTTGATTCCTGCCCTGAACTCTGGCTCGGAACCTTATGCCCCATTGTGGTTGCAAATAGAAAAGTTGCTCTGTGTCTCAGCTGGTATAGATATTAGGACATTACCATATCTCTCTCTTAACAAGGTTTCAGGACAGCTGAAAACCACTCCCATTATAAGAACCCTTTGTACTCATAAGCAACTAAATAATGCTATAAGATGCTTCATGGAAAAGGACTCTTCGCAGTTCATTTTGGGCAACCCCAACTTTAAAATTGGAGGAAGAGTTATTAATCACTTGTTTTGGCAGGGTGGAATGGGGAAAATGTTACAGATATAACAGAGAATCATATGTTGTTAACATTCCCGGAGATAATGGCAAAATACAACTTGCCTGTTACCTTCTGTTTTAAATATCTTCAAATTTCCCAGGTCCTAATGCGGCATTTTGGTAATGGCCCATGGGACCATCACATGGTTGGCTCCATCCTTAGTACCCTACAAATGCAGTCCGCCTCTCGCTTAACTTTCTTTTATGATAAAGAGCTGCATAAAATAGTTACGGATCTAGAAGGTACTCCTCACTACATATGGGATAGAATACTCCCCCCAAATTCCACAGTCCCCCAACAATGGTCACAAATCTGGAATAGGCTATATAAGGATGTTAGGTTGGACCGCTACAGATTGCTTCAATTTCAGTTATTACAAGATCAATATTATACCCCAGTAAAACTTTGTATAATAGGTAAGCTTCAGTCAGAGCTGTGTACCAGGTGTGGGACCCAGCAGGGCACACTGTTTCACATTCTGTGGGAATGTGATAAGGTGTCCCCTCTGGAAAAGTATCCGCTCTAGACTTGAACCTTTATTAGGACTGCAAAATGCTTTTCAGCCAGAGATTTGCATCCTAGGGGACTTGGTGGACACGCTTATTGGAAACCAAAGAAAACATATGACTTTAATTTTCCTATGTGCTAGGAAAGTGATATTATGCCACTGGTTAGACCAGCAAACTCCCACGTGTACAGAATGGTACCAAGAAATCCTATTTGCTCTTCAGTCAGAAGACCTCCTGGCGAGTATTTCCAAAAGTAGTATGAAATATCAGAAGATCTGGGACCCTCTGCACACCCTATTATGCATTTAATACTCCCCATACCCATAAATAGGGTCAATCTGGCTTCTTGGAGCTGAATCTAATGGGCATTAATTGTCCCAATAAAACAACCCATATTACAGATTTGCTGAACATACCCCTAAATACATGTAACATAATTGGAATTACTGTATGTGGAGGTTTCCCTTTTTTGTTCTCTCTCCTTCTTTTTCCTGTTTTTCCCTGGTGGTAAGGAAATTGGGGGGGTAGGAGGGTATTGGGAGGGAAGATAGGCCTGGGGGGTAGCTTGTTTTTTTTTTTTTTTTACCATTAATTTTCTAATAGCAACATAACTTACTCTTTTCTAATGAGTCAAATGTAGGACATTGATATGCAATAATGGTATAATGGATCTAAGTTGCTGAATTATTGTCTCCAAACATTCTATGTAATGGTGTTTTGTGTATTATTTGTTAAATGGTAAACACAATAAAACTTACTAAATCTGAAAAAAAAATATTATGTGCTGTTCAAGACTGTCTTCCACCTGTGCATTCCTCTGTAACCCCCTCTCCACACTTGGAAATTAATTTTTAAATCGTGTCTTTTTGTCAATTTTAAGATAAATAAAAAAGGTCTTCTTTATGGGACACAGGAGGAACAACTTTAGAGGTTCCCAAACAGCTAGAGATCACCCGAACATGTAAACATTCTTCAGTTCTTTGATGGAATCTCCCAGTTAGTCACTTTCAGATTCAGATGACTATCTGTTGATGAAGATATCTATATTAAAGAAAAAGAGTCCTCTTTCTATTTCAAATGTTAAAAAAAAGGACTGAAGTGGACTAAATGGCTTCAAGACAGGTAGTCTAGAACACTCTAAAACAGAGTAAAAAAGTACAGATCAAAATTGTCTTAATAACATGCACTGGCCTGCTGCCTTAAAGTCACTAAACTATAGAAACAGAGATATTTTTTCATTTTTTTTATTTGGTGATTATTGCAAGTTAGGATCCTATTTGAAAAGAAGACAGGCTTGACATTTTAATTATTGACCAAAGTAAATATATCTAAGAAAACATAATGGCATGTTGGCAAAAGCAGAGATACTGCATTCTCAGACTATTATCACATGCTCCTTCCCCCAGGACCCTTCCCCAGTTATATCTGAAACCAGGATGTTAACAATTATTTATGTAGCTGGAGGTCTGAATCATACATTATAATGATGAAGACTCCCACAACATGCAGAAAAGTTGGTACATATGTTGTATTTTAATATTAGGAAATTCAGTCACAAGCAAAATGTTTTATCAGTCCTTCTACTTCCTGTAATGCATCCCTCTGTTCCCAATTGTAGTGGACAGTCCATGAGTAGGGTTGAATGATACTGATCACAGATGTTCCTCGGCACTCCACCACCAACATCACTTAGTCCACCTAAATCATTAAATATTATTTTCAGGGATGAATGCAATAGGGCGCCTCCCCATCTTCTGATTCCTGTGTCTTTCCAACTCCTGTCCACTTCCAGTAAGTCTGACACATAGAAACATAAAAATATATATTGTATTGGTGCTGGAGTGCTGAGGGACTTTTGGGACCAGTATACTCCAGTCAAATTGGATAGTTTCCACCAGGATGGTTATGGCTTAGCGAGGGTCCAGTTGGTTCTTGGTTGGTTTGTAAACATAAAAGTCAAGCTATTAAAATTTTATTTTGGTTAGTAAAGTGGCTGCTGGATTGGAATTGGATTGGGCAACTAAGGGGGAAAAATTTCTGTTTTTTCTCTGCTGTTGCCTAGGCTAATATTGTGTGTGCTATTGCTATCATAAGCCTCTTGGCAGATACAGTATATCATCATGTTTGCCAACTGAGTTTTTGACAACAAAACAGTGGATAAATACTGTATACATAAATGGTTAGGGACAGATAAGAATGTTGATCCATCTTTTCTGATTTTCTACCTAATTTTGCTAGTGATCACTTCTACTCACAATAAAAGCAAACAGAAAACAATCTGTACTGTTCTGTGTATCTCACCCTCTAAATCTTTTCTGTCCTTGGGATGGGGGGGGGACACTATACTTCCTAACCCTTGTTAGAACTTCATACTGCAGCTTATAGCTCTCTGAAAAATACTTTAAAACTGCAACATTATTACTTCTTACTGTTTATTTTTTGTGCCATACCATTGCCAGTCATATAGTAGTAGTCAGAATTTACTGTGTGTGGATGAGGGTGGTGGTGGGGTGGGCAATTTATAGAAGCTTTGTTTCTGACAATAAGATTCTTTTGAGTTTTTGCTGAGCTCGAGACAGACTTTCTTACTTTATGGGAATGTGAGTACATTCTTTACATCTTTACATTTCGTATTTAGAGTATACGCCACAGACTAAATGATGCTTGTGTCAGGGGGGCGTGGACTGGGGTGGGGAGCAGCAGTGTGGCAACTCTGTGTACAAATTTGAAATCCATAGCTACACCCCTGGTAATATCCTTTCCCTGTTCTGTCAGGATGGCCACCTACAGAACCCCCACCCTTTTTTTTCTTCATTACTCTATGTTTCCATCTGAAGTCCCTCTAAAATACATCCTGTATTGCTCAGTGTCCAAACAAAGCAATAGCTACCCAGTACAGTTTCATTGGCCAATATAAAAACAGATACACATTGTTAAATATTTGCATATTTAAAATATGAGCCATTTTTTGCTGCAGTGTTGTTATGCAGCACAGATAGTATGTTATGTACAGTACTGTGTAATGGTTTGTTGTCTGAGAAAGTCAGATTTAGTACTGTATAAATGAAAAGTTTCCCTCTATGGGGAAAAGTCTGGAGGATGATATTAACTGCTTTGTTTTTTTTGTGTGCCTGGAGACAGTTGCAAACAGCCTTGGTTTTTCAGTCTGCCTGGAGCCAGTTGCAAACAACCTTGATTTTTCAGTCTGCCTGGATCCTTGAAAACAGTTGCAAGCAGTCTTGATTTTTCAGTCTGCCCAGAGCCTGGAAGGGGGAAGTACAAGCAGTCTTCATGTTCTCAAAGCAATCTGAAGCACAGATGAGAAAGGGATCCCAGCAATGTTATGTGATCCTGACTGTTGCATCCTTATTCCTTATAAATGCTATGACATTTTTTTATATTCTTGTGTTTTTTTAGAACCTTGTTGAGATAAAATCATGGAGCAAGCATGTTGCACCTAATATGAATGGAATCAGTGTCTGTCTTTTACATCCATACCCTGTGATAGAGCAAACACTGAAATATTTTAACATCCACTCATAACTTTACTAATTTTTCAATATTTTGACTCCAAACTTTCAGCATAGCCATTTTTTTCACACCACCTCATAAATGTGGCAGGTGCTATTTTTCTCCTGGAAAAGTTGTGTTTTCATACTTGTGGTGCAAAATGCCATTTCATTCAGTATTTTATAAATGTCACATATCATGTTGATAAAGGGGATTCATTAAATGAGTGCCTGAACAATTTGGGGTAAAAATAATTAAAAAAAACCTATTAAAAAACAATGTGCATAGTGCCAGCCTTTACCTCAGCTGGTAGTACTTTGTGATCCTGTGTCAGTGACCTGAGTTTGAGGATAAGCTCCTTGACCCAGCTGGATGGGCTGAGGCTGGGGGGATAGCACTATCATCTGACACCACCACCCCCAGTCTAGGAATGAAAGGTGCACCATTGCTTGCATGGACCAGGTACAATACAGTGACGAGAGCTCTTCTCTTGGCATAAGCCCTGCACCTCTGCATCAGTGGGCCTTCTGCTTTGGCTGAGAGATGGATTCCTTGCCTTGGGCATCTGAATATGTGGTCACATGAAAGCACAGGGCCCTGTGCAGCACAGCAGGTAGCGCTATGTATTCTTGAGATCCATTGCTGCACAGAAGTACAGGGCCTGCAGGACCCTGCTCTTCCATAGGCAGATTGAGTCTTCCCCTGGTGCAGGACCCAGAGTGCCATGTGTGTCTGTATCTGTTCACACACGTCCCAAAGGAAACTGCATGAATGAGGATATGATTCTGCTATCTCAAAAAGAAGGGAGATTCTTTCCAAAAAAATTGTGTTAATGAACCAGTTAGGGCTTAACTTAATGCAGCAACAGTAGAAAAATGTGGCATTACAGTTTCGTACCCTAACTCCCCACCTCCTCCATGCAGCCAAAGGACAAGACTACACAAGCAAATGCTATCATGAGGTAAGAAAAAACAACATACAACTGTTTCCAGATAACACAAATACATAGCATTTATGTGCTATCTTCATGGATTTGTATGTGGTTGCATAAGCACAGGCCACATGGGGCAAACAATGAAGTTACAGTATAAGCAAAGTTGAAAAATAATATGACAAAAAAAGAAATCACCTGTGTATTCATAAAGTTATGCACACAAGTTTGAAAGTGTATTTTGTTCAAGTCAGGAGTTGGATATGGTCATGTATGGATTGATGCTTGCTTAGAGGATTAAGCCAGAGAACCCTATACAGGAACATGGGTGATGGGGGAGGGGGGGTGGAGTGGTGGTGGACTGCAACAGGAGGAGTCAGAGTGGGGTAGGGATGGGAGATGGATGATGGACCATTTTCTATTTTAGAGGTAATTGGAGGTAGAAAACAAAGATATACTGCTTTGTTTTTTGTAGGATACCCTTGACGTGGGCGTCAGTGATTAGGCACCTGCAATAACAGTGACCCAATCCCTTGTGCATGTATTTGGGGCTACCATCGGGGTAGCACAACCGGATGGGGGGTCAGTGAATATAGTGACAGGATGTCACTATACATACACGCATGGTGGAAGCGAGCACGCACAGCGAGGGGAGGGAGGGATTGTGAGGGGTGGTGCCATGGTGGATTGCAGAGCTGGCCCTGTGGCATGGTGAGTGGGTTGGCACCATCGGTAGGCAGGGTGCTGGGTTTGGCTCTGGGCACTGATGCATTTTTCCTAGACCAGCCCAAATTATTTTTTCAATGTTTTTGCACCCCCCAACATGCACCCCCTGGAGTTGAGAATCCTTACGTCAGGGGGCGAGGGTGGCACAGCCCCCCCAAATAAAACATTAAAAAAACAAGTCCCCAGAGCCATTTTGTTGTGCAACAGGAAGTCCGAGTGCTGAAATTGATTTTTGGCACTCTGACTTCGCGATAATTGCAGTCGCCTTTAGGCTTTCACCATTATCACATAAATCCCTTTCTATATTATTTAAATGACTACAGTATGTGGATGGCTTACTTTATTTCAGATACCTGGATGTGTGGAGAGAGTGGAGGTAGGTGGCCTTGATGATAAGAGTGCAAGTGGTTATCTAATTTGGCAATGGCAACAGGCCTTGGGAATACCAGTGACCACATTACCAGGGATGGCCACAGGGCATGAGCAATCCTGTGGCCAAATTAACTATAAGGATGGCCAAACAGAAAAATGAATGACCACCAGGCTTGGGCATCTCAGTGGCCAAATAAAGAACATGGGGGGTGATACTGGTATTGGCCAATGGACTTGGGCACCCCAATTGCCAAAGAGAGAGGGGGAGATATGCTTAAGAGCCACTGGGCTTGGGCACCATGGTGTCCATAAACTGTTTTTTTTGTTTATTTTATTTGAAATATTCAGAAAGACCTTTGAGTCAGAGACTCATTTACAAAGGTTCTACATCATACTAGCAGTACATTACATGGTGACATGAGATAACAAAAAACAGGTTACATAGTTGTTTCAAAGTAGGCTAACAGAGAAAGTTAGGAAAAAAAATTTAGCACAGCCATGAGGGAGAAAAAAAAAATAAAAACAACAATGGTAATGTCAGAGATATTCAGTAGGGGGCTGTTTGTCAGGTTACATAAATGCATTTGAGGTACACTGAGAAGCTGATAGCAAGTTAGTAAGGGCAAGGCAGATCAGGTTTCAAGGGCAGTCACATTTTATTTGAATCCTGCAGGTATTCCCTTAGCTTTGATTTATATGGGCCCAGCCTTCTTTCCTCGGCTATATTTATAGGGAGGGAGTTTATCCAGGATGAGGCCCTAAATTTGAAAGTGCGTTGGTATTGGGAGGTCCAGCTACAGGGTACCAACAGTAGCTGCTTGCTTGAGCTGTGGGTTGTTTTGCCTCATGGTGCTGGGAGGATAATTTGGCTCAGTGATGGTGGGGTGAGGCCTAGTAGTACCTTTTTGCCATAAGGCAGGTATGGTACCTGATTCTGCTGTCCAGGTTTAGCCAGTTTGTGCTACTGTAAAGGGAGCAGGAGTGTGTGAGGCGATCACAACCTAGGATGAGACGGCAGACTTTGCTGAGTACCAGCCGGAGTTTGCTTAGGGCTGAGGTGGATGCAGCACTGTAGATTAGGATGCCGTAGTCGAGTAGGGATAGGATAGAGGAGTTTATGGTAAGCTGCAGTGCCTCCGGGGTGAGGCAGTGTTTGTGGGTTGAAACTGTTGTTTTAGCAATGTTTTTTGACATATTTTTTATGAGCAATGAAAATGCTGATTTTCCAAACTTTTCACCATTACCTGGCTATTTAAGGAATGACCTCAGCTTTTCAGGGGGTCCATCTTGCCACCCCACCTCATGGACACATAAGTGTCATTCTGTTGATGTACACAAAACTGCATTTTGGATGGGGTCATCACTAAACATGTTTCAAGGTGCATTAACCACACAGCACTTTCTGTATGTGTCTATGAAGTCAGATGGCAATATGACCACCCTAAAACATTTGGGGGACTAGGAAAAGTTATGGCCAGAAGTTATAGAATTAAAGCAAAAAGCAAGGCAAAAATGTTTTCCCCAGCTTTGTTACTCATGAATCCGATTGCCATACCCAGCCTGCCGGTGTAGCGACAAGGCATCTGCTTGTGGCACTGACATCCCGAGTTTGGTGATGGACTCAGGAGTCAGAAAGCCAGCCAGGGGAGAAGGATTAAGCATCCCAGAGACTTTTCTCCATCTCTGGGGGAGTGGGGAAGAGTGTCTGGTGCTATGTGGACCTCTGGCAGAGGCTGGGGATACAGTTCCTGCCAGCGCCTCATACAAGGGGGGTGCTGGGTAGATGCTGGTGTCATTGCATGTCCCCACCCCAGGGATCTGAGGCATACTAAAGAAATCCAGCTCTGTTCATGATGTCAGCTGCCTCCACTGCTGCTCCCACTCTGACTAATGCCCACCAGAGGGGTCACATTCATTCCTGTGACCCCACCCTGAGGAGTAAGCCAGGGCTAGAGACTGTGTTCCTTTGGAAAGGGGAGCCTGTCCAGTGGCCTCACCCAGGGGGGTAAGCCTGGGCATGGGGGTGCTGAGTGGGGTGGGGGGCCAAACTTTCTGGTTTGGGGGAGGGAGACCAGAGCAAGCACAAAAAAAAAAAAATATCTGATTGCCATAAAACAAACAAGGGTCTGTTTATGAAAAGGGGATACCAAAGTGTGACATAAGGGTCAAATTTTCAAATTATTTCTAGATTACATTTATGATGCATTTCAAGATATTATGACCCAAGTATGAAATAAGAAACATATTGGGAAATAAAAGCTCCACAGGTTCCTGAGATAAAAGAACCATATTGTGGTGAGTGTAACAAGTGACACCACACACCGAGGTGAATGTAGCACCTGACACAAAGCATTTGTTTTAGTAGTAAAAACTGTAATAAACATGTATTGAGTTGTATTAAAACACATGAAACAAATATTTATAAGAATTATATTACATTAATTGCAAATGTGATGCTTTGCACCACATACCATGGTGAATGCAACAAGTGACATCACTCTTATGTTTCATTTACTAAAACTATACTAAACATGCCTAACAACTAACATGCTTCTGCTACTGACTGACATACTACTATAGAACACGAAAAAAATTGACAATTACATTACTGGCAAGTGTGATGCTTATCACCACTTACCGTAGTGAATATAACGAGTGACACCACACATTCGTTTCAGTTTTACAAAGTTTAGTGAACATGTCTAATGGCTAACATGCTACTAATAATAACTGACACAGTACTACAAAACCTTGAGAAATCTGACAATAATAACAGTAGTGACAGGTGTGATGTTTGATACCACATACTGTGGTGAATGTAACAAGTGACACCACACTTATGTTTGACTTACTAAAACTGTACTAAACTTGCCTAATAACTAATATACTACTATTATTGACTGATGTACTGCTATAAAACATGAAAAAATCAACAATTACATTACTGGCAAGTGTGATGCTTAACACCATATAACGTGGTGAATGTAACAAGTGGCACCACATATTTGTTTCAAGTTTTAAAAAATTTACTGAACATGCCTCATGGCTATCATGCCACTACTAATAACTGGCATAGTGTTACAAAACCTGGAGGAATTTGATGATAACAACAGTACTGGCAGGTATGATGGTTGACGCCACATATCATGGTGAATGTAATGAGTGACACCACAAAGAAAATCCATTTTAACTCTCCACCCCATATACACTGAATAATCCCTATTACAATTGATGCCCAGCACTTTCCTTAGACATGCAGTTGTCACTGAAATATGCTCTCTGAAAATTTGCCGAGCAATCAGTGTATGATGGTAACCAAAGTCTACCTGTGGTGGATGTAACTGCAACCCTCGTTGTTGCATGAAGTGCTTATCTTCATGGAATGTAGCCCCACAAATGAAGGAGCCACATGCAAACAATGGGTTTTAAACCACAACTCAACTCCTCCCTCTATGGTTGCTCCTTGGTTCTGATGGGCAGGTTATGACTTTGCAATGGTCACAGACTGACGGGTAAACATTGGGCCTGATGTGACTCCAAGTAGAGTGAGAGTCAAAGGTTGCTGTCCCTTCTGTGGGAAAGATAGATCAGGCAGTAACACAGTTATCACAAGGAGGCAAACTAGGAGAGAAGCCAAAAAATCTTTTAAAGTGCTAATAGCACAATTACAGATTTGGGGGCCATGAGGGTGAATGTAACATGCTGTGACACCAACTGTTACATTCACCGCACTAAATACAAATCTGCATAAATTAAAAATGGAGCATTACAATGGGCTAAACAGTACATCTAATAAAAAACACAACTCCAGATTAGTAAGTGGACTTACTTTAATAATGGAAAACAGTAAATAAAGCTTGCAAAAACAATTAGAAAAACATGTGTTTTTGCATTTCACACTTTTTCAGGTAAAAAATGCAACAAAATGGAGCGGGACAACCCATAAAAAAACATGGATGCCCTAGAACTCTATAGTTATGTTATTTATCTGCACATATAACATTCAGATTTAGTTAAAAACATGTGCCTGACAGTTCTTGATTTTTAAAAATGTAGTATGCACTGTATGGTGGGCATTGGTAACCCCTTTTCATGAACAGATCCACAAACAAAACAAGAAAACAACAACGTATGAATAAAAGAATGAGAAATGATTATGCATATGGGTGACAACAGGAATTCAATCATTTAAAAGCTAAACATTTTCCAGGGATACCACCTATCAAAGGCACTTTCTTGGGCCAAGCTGTTACAAACCTGATAGTTTCAGGTTTCATGTGCCCATCAGATAAAGCTCCATAAGAATGGGTCCAAGGACAAACCAAGTAACTACTGACCGGTTAAACTTACCTCCATCATGGGGAAGCTAGTGGAGACTATTCTTAAAGAGAGGTTGGTGATCCTTCTGGAGGAGAATGGTCTTCAAGTTGACAGACAACATGGGGTTGTCTGAGGCAGATCCTGACAGAGAAATCTGGTTAACTTTTTTGACTGGGTGACAGGGACACTCAATAGGGGCCATGTGGTGGGTGTCCTGTATCTGGACTTCAGCAAGGCCTTCAACTTGGTGGCACATAGAAGATTAACTATGAAGCTGAGAAACCTAGGAGTAAGGGAGAAACTGGTTGGATTGGTCAGTAGCTGGCTGCATGACAGACAACAGAGGGTAGTTGAATGGAGAGAACCCTTGACTCTCAGAGCTGTAACCAGTGGAGTCCCACAAGGCTTGGTACTAGGACTGGTGCTATTTAATATCTTCATTGCTGGCATATTGGATGGGATTGTGAGCAAGATCAGCCTTTTTTGCAGATGACACAAAGATCAGTGTGGAGGTGGATAGTGTGGATGGGGACAGGTCCTCCAAGAGGTTCTGGTAAGACTTGAGCACTGGTCAGACACATGGCAACTGGGTTCAATGCTAAGAGGTACAAAGTCATGCACTTGGAGACAGGAACACTGGTAATTGCTACTGGCTGGGAGGAGTGCAGTAATCCACTTCAGTGGAGGAGAAGGATCTGGGGGTACTAGTCACAGGAGACATGAATCACTCAGTGTAGTGTAGGAAGGCAGTGGCCAAGGCTAATAAGATGCTGGGGTGCATTGCCAGAGGAATCACCTCTAGGAGAGAAGAAGTCATTCTGCCACTGTACAGGTCACTGGTGAGACCTCATTTGAATTACTGTGTGCAGTTCTGCTGCCCCTATTTAAAGAAGGAAATCAAGTTACTGGAGGGGTCCAGCACAGGACGACAAAGATGATCCTTGGGCTGGGGGACACACCATATGAGGAAAGACTGAGGGAGCTCAACATGTATTCCCTGGAGGATAGAAGGGAGAAAGGGGATATGATTGAGACCTTCAAATACTTAAAGGGCATGAATAGGTTTAGTACTGAGGGCTTGTTTAGATTAAAGGGGTAGGAACACAAGGGGACACTGTTTACAACTGGAGTGTGGAAGATTCAGGAGGGAAATGAGGAGGCACTACTTCACATAAAGTGTCGTAGTAAGGTGGAATGCACTGCCAGAGGAGGCAATATCATTAAAATCTGTGGTCAGTGTTAAGAGGGGTGGTACAGTGTCAAAGATAAGGGCAAAACTGGGGGGAAGCTGGGGAGGGGGAGTCAGCAGAATGGGGAGATGAATCAGATGAATGGGCAAGGGGTGAGGGCAGCTGCAGTAGATTAGACTGGGAGCTGCTCACTCAAGCAGACTCAATAGATGATATGGCCAGTATCTACTGGCATTTTCATATGTTTGTATGTGTCCACAGTTTTTGTTGAAATGGAAGTGTCCTATTTTAGGAAGTGAGGAAGCGTTTTCCAACATTTTTGTGTTGTTTCTGGAAAAAAAAGGGCTTTTTCAACCATTTTCTCCAATTTTCGCATGTTATGAAGTATTGTTTGTGGAAATGGAAGCATCCCATTTTCATAAGCCAGGGAGCATTTTCAAACATTTTCATATTGTTTTTGCAAAAAAAAGGTGCTTTTTCAACCAATTCTCCAATTTTCACATGTTATCAATTACTGTCTACAGAAATGGAAGTGTTCCATTTTCATAAGCGAGGGAGCATTTTTTAAACATTTTTGTGTTGTTTTTACAAAAAAAGATGCTTTTTTCAACCATTTTCTTCAGTTTTCACATTTTCCAAAGATGTGGCACTGCTTATGAAAATTGCCCGGTCTGCTTTCAAAACCATTCTGTTTATTTTGAACATTTCTCCACTTCCACAGTGATAGTTACTAACACACAGAAAAGCAGAAATCAATGACAGTACTGCAGTGGTGTGGTGGGTAGCACACAGAGCTGCAGTTTGAAACAATCTGGGTTTGAAACTAACGAGTTACACTTTTTTTTCTTAATTTAAACACCAGCAAAATTCCTGTTTTTAGCTTATTTCTTCCAATTTATTTTTTATTGATGTGGCTGTTACTGGTATTTCTTAATAACAAATGATGTTTATATAACAGAAAGAAGGTACACAATTCTACTGCCTTGATGGACAGAGGGGAGCACAGGATCCAAAGGACCCTGTGCTCCCACTGTGATGTATGGATACTTTTCTATCTGGATGTATGGATGGAAGTGCAGGGTCCTGTTGTACTATCTAGATGAAGGGATGGGAGCCCAGGGTCCAACGGACCCTGTGTTCCCACAGTAAAATGAAGATACAATTATAATATCTGAAAAAGAAGGGAAATTCTTCGCAAAAAACTTTGTTAATGCATCAGCTAGAGTAAATACCACATTGTACTATCGCTATGGAGGGATGGAAGTGCAGGGTACAGTTGCTACAGTGACAATAACACAGTGAAGACCAGTACATAGATACATAGATACATAGAAAATGTCAGCAGATAAGGGCCTACAGCCCACCCAGTCTGCTCATTTGAGCTTGTAAGTTCACTTTATGTTTTCCTAGAAGTATGTTGCCCCTTACAGCCTACAGTACAGCATCAGAATTGGCTGTTTGCTGTACTGGTCTGCTATGTTAGCGATGTTGCTGTCTCCAGGGTGTTCTCCACCTCCCTGAAACAACTCTGACTCAGAGTTGGAAATCTATAGTGTGGGGTGTGCGGTGGGCAGAGCACCCCACATGGTGGTTCGAGGTGGCAAAGCCCCCCTGCAAAAAACACTTGTGTCCCGGACTGCACAATTCCATCTGTCAGGATTGTGTCGTCACTGTAACAGTCATTGACAGAATTCCTGTCAATATGGCATGGTGGAACCAGCTGGGATGGCGAACACTAAACCGTACCTGCTGCCAAAATGGAACAGGTTAAGTGGGCTATGTTTGGCACAACATATGTTTCATTGTTGGCATGCTCATTGTGCCATGGGTTGCTCAATGAGATCCAAATGTTCCCCTATTCTTTTACTGTTTGGGCAGAAGACTAGCTTTTTGGCAGTGATATTACCTGGGTTCGATGCCATAATGGCGGCCACAGAAAGGTGATTGCCATTAGGGTGAAGTCACATCACTGAAAATCCATTTCGGTGATGTGACGCCACAGCAAAATGGCACCAAGGACTTACAATTATCACATATTATGAGGGGGACTGCACCCCCAGCACCCCCCTACTTAAGCATTCTCAACTCCAGTGGGGTGCATCTCAGGGGGGAAGGGAGTGCAAAATGTGCAAAATAACAAAATTGAGCTGGGCGCAACAAAAATGTACCTGTGCCTGGACCCGAACCCAGCACCCTGTCCACCCTAGCCTTGAACCCACCCACCCACCATGCCATGAGGCCAGCTCAGCAGCCCACTGTGGCACCACCTCTCAAAAACCCTCCCACCCCTCACTGAGCATGCTCGATCCCACCCTCCTTGTGTGCACATATGTGTAGCGACATCCTTTCGCTATATGCATGAACTCACCCCCATCTGGTCACTTTACCTCATTGGTAGCTCCCATGGCATGTGCCATGATTGAGTCACTGTTTTTGGTTTCACTCAATCATAGTCACGCATGTCATGGGCTACCTATCACCTGTATGAATTGCAAGGCATTTTTAGGAAGAGCATTTAATTAACTGGAAAACATAAGAACATTGGAATAGTGCAGATGACCGTTAATCAATCCAGAAGTCTCTAAACTGATTAGATGACTATTGGGTCTTACTACACCATACTAACCCACAATATTCAGTAGCAATGATGACTGAGTGCTAAGTCCCCAATAAACAGGATAATGGCATATTTTTAAATATTGGTCTTCCTCAAGTAATTAGGGAGACGACTCCCCACCCCCAAGAAATACCATCTACACAATGATCCCTATATTTTTTCTGTCATGACTTTTGTGTGGGGGAAGGCTAGGAACCATCTGTGGAGCTGCGTCCGTTCATCCAACCACCACTGCCAACTAGTCACTGCAACAAGTGCACTTAGATAAAACTAAACACAAGCTCTAGTTTTAAGGGCACCATGGAGGGTTGGAAGCAACTGAACACATCTCTGCACCACAGTGCACAAGCTGGTGAGTAGCTGATGTGGGAGGGGACAAACTATATATTTTTTTCAAATTTGACATGCCGAGGTATGTAAGGGGATGCAGTTAGACTCAGAATGAGAGATGCTTTCACTAAAGAGGTTTGGTATACTAATGATGTGCCTGGGAGATGGCAGTAGGTCTGAGATGGAATGAGTGGTGTTGTGTTAGTCTAGTGACTGTTCATAGAAAAATGAAACAAGATGTGTAGAGCCTGTGACTCTGACAACTATAAGATTTGTTTATTACCCCATGTTTGCCCAGTCCAGTTTGATTCTGCTTGTCATAATCACGGCTTGGTCATGTTTTTAGGGTGTAAGGGTGAACGGTGAGAAGTGCTGTTTCTGTCTCAGTAACTTTGACTTTTAGAATGTGATATTAGTGTAGAAAGGCAAATTCTACCCAGTGTGGATGTTTACTGACAATAAAGTAGACCACTGATGGGAGTGAGGATGAGTTTATTCTCTCAGCATTCTTTACTTAACGTTTGTATGGGACATATAGGGTATTCGCCTGAAACTACCAGCAGTTTACAGTGTGACACAGTATCCAGTCACCACTCATGTTTGGATTAATGCTTGTTCAGTCTCAGGGCTCTCATGCCAACATGTACTGATTACTACCCATTAAATTGCAATCAGTTGCATTATTCACTCGGAGCCATTGCTGTTTGCCCTTTTTCACTGGTGTGGACGTTATTGCCATTTTCTGTTATATCTATGGTCACAACCTTTCTTCTCTACCCTTTCATTGCTACTGGAATTTCATCTTACCCAGAAGAGCAAGCATCTAGTACCTGGAGTGTGTTGCAAAACAAAATGCACACACCTATACCCATCCACCGGTAAACACTGCATTTGAGATCTTCCTCAAATGTCAGGCTGAGGAGTGGCCAGATCTAATGAAATCTGAGTGCTGCAGGGAGAAGTGCAACCTAAGGGGTCTCCATCCAGTTTTGGCTCCAGCACCATTGGCATAGAAACAGCTACCAGGACTCGGGAGAACTCAGGCTGTGCTTCCAGACTTAATGCTAAATGGTGAACGTGAATACGAATATATATTTCTACACTGTCCTTTTGAGGATCATGGCACTGTTCACTCATGTGATCCCTGACCTGTAATTAGGGCAATGTGCCCAGTGCTGTTGTCTCTAGCCAGATGTCCTTTTCAGTGATCAGTAAATGCTTTTGGCTGTGGTACATGTGCCATTTGATTTCTGGGATATGACACAATTAGACTAAATGCAGCAAAGTATCCCACTCCCCAATGAGCAGTTTGAGCATTATTTGGGATTTCAGCATCTTCTTTTGACTGTCCCAGGAAGTGGGGATTTTACAGTGTTTTACACCCCCACTTCTTGAACTTTTATTCCTGAGGGGTGTTTTAAATTGGAGTTTTATAGGGGATTTGGATCATTGCTTGCTTACGCACTGGGTGGGGCATTTGAGTAGTTTGGTACCGGTTATTTTTGAGCCCCCACTGTTCTCTGAGGTGGGGTAGGGATGAGGATTTACTTTGACTACTGCCTAAAATGGAATCAATAATTGGTAAGCTTTCATAATTTATAAGTGAGATGTGGGAATAAATGTCTACTTATTTACCACAGTTTTTAAATGGTCTTTTTTTGGTTTTTAAATGCGTATCCAATAGCATCTTAAAGTCTTTCTGTTATAAACACCTTTTAGCTAGTATAGGGGTCTTCCTGTTAAGTACCAAGTGGAAATAACATGTTCTACATGTTATAAATTATTTTTCAAGGGAACTGAAGAAAATAGATGGAGACCCATGCATAATTTGGAGTGAGGGGTGAGGATACATTTTCCAGCAAAGCCAATACTATAGCATGGTAACATTCATAAGTTATCTGAACCATCTAACAACTGAAACTGCAGCTCAAATTGCACCAAGCTTTTTGTATGGCAGTAACAATTAATGGCACAATGCTCAACCTGTTTTATGCTTCCAGCCCCTGCAGATGCCACTGGGGCTCAGGGATCATTGGGGTTAGGTTTTAAGTTCCATAGATGGGGGGAGGAGCAAAAAGCTTTAGTTGTTTCAAGCAGGACTGAATCTTTTAAGGTTATACTAATAATCTGGACTCACATTGATTGTATAACAATTTGGGTATGCACAACCACACTTAATATTTAGATGAAGAACCTCAGCACACACGCATTGAGGCAATGGTTACCACAAAGAGCATTGGCTGGAAAGCTAATTTTCAAAGAAATACAAAATGACACATACCCCACAATGCAAAGTATTATGGGCTGTATATGCAGATCACCACAGAATATTATGCTGGTTGAATTTCAAGCAAAAATGCTTGGTGCCGAAAGGCCTCTCACACAGTTTGCAAAGGGTGCCAACAGAAAGACATAGACACGTGTTTCATCCTGCCAGGACTCATCAGTGTTTCCACCGTCTGTATAATATCCCAGTGGAATGAATCAGCTACCCTAAGATGGTCTATCTGGGTCATGTTGTGGTGAACTCAATAAAAACAAAAAATAAGCTAAAAGACTAAGCACCTCAGTTCACAAGCACTGAGGCAATTATTACCCCAAAGGGCAGTGGCCCAGAAGCCAAGTTTCAAAGAAATACAATATCACAAATACCCCCACGATGCAAAACATCATGGGCTGTATATGCAGATCACCACAGAATATTATGCTAGTTCAACTTTAAGCTAAAATGCATGGTTCCGAAAGGCCTCTCACACAGTTTGCAAAGGGTGCAAACAGAAAGATACAAACATGTGTTTCATCTTACCAGGACTCATCAGTGTGCCTCATCTGTATAACACCCCAGTGGACCATCTTAGGGTAGCTGGTTCATTCCACTGGGGTGTTATACAGGTGAGGCACACTGATGAGTCCTGGTAGGATGAAACAGGTGTCTGTGTTTTTCTGTTGGCACCCTTTGCAAACTGTGTGAGAGGCCTTTCGGCAACATTTATTTTTGCTTAAAGTTGAACCAGCCTAATATTCTGTGGTGATTTGTATATACAGCCTATAATGCTTTGCATTCGGGGGAGGGAAGCTGTCCCCCAAAATGGGACATGGACCACCCAACTCAGAAGCGCTAAAGGTACGGCTGTGTTTCCCAGTCTGCAGAAGCTCTCAGCAGCTGTGAGAAAGCCCTGCTGACGCTTTGCATCAGCTCCCCACCACCCCCACTGCCACCCATAGCCGGCTCCTAGTTATATAGGCTTAATCACATGTAAGGTCTGAAAGAATCAGCTCACTTTCCCATTGGCAGGCTATACAGTTCAACCACTAGAGGTCTCTCTACTAGGGACAGTTCTTATTAGTAAAAAAAAAAAAAAAAGAAAAGAAAAAAGGGTTTTCCAACCCTCGCTCTGTTGCATTCTACAAGATGTTGCCTCTGGTTCTAATAACCTTCTTCAGCCTCACCCCCTGGGTATCCCTCCCACCGGCTAGTTTCCCTACCCTGCCGATCTGCCATGCCTATGCATCTGGCATCCACTAAACTTTGCTAACTCTGCTAACTCAGTAGTCTCACATCCTGGATGCCTCCTACATACACTGTCAATTGGCCCCAGTGTCCTCCCATCCACCTTCAAAGTTAGTCACTTAGCCCTCCTGCCCCGAGATTGGTGGTCAAAAGCTTCAAATACCAAGCCTCATACCACCCCCAGAAAGCTTCACTGGGCCACCCAAAATACCAAACTCCTGATCACCCTTCTATTACTCCTTGCAGGTGACATCGAGCCTAACCCTGGACCTATCCACTACCACACCCCAAACCCTTTCATTCCTCCGTAACTCCCCTCAGGCCTTAAGCTGGTGCACCTAAATATATGTAGCCTGCTACACAAAATGAGCCTACTCCAACCTCTCGCTATGACCCTTAGCCCAGATATCCTGATTATCTCTGAAAGTTGGCAAAAGCCTCACAACCCTGACAATGAATTTGCTCTATCTGGCTATACTCTCATTTGGCATGACCAGATGGGCAAAAAAGGGGGAGGCATAGCCATGTACATTTCCTTCGCCATCCAGTTCTCCCCAGTTACCCAATCCCTGCCCTTGGAGCCCATTGATGCCCTAATGGTCAAACTCCACATTCCCCATTCAATTCCAATCTTCATAGCAGGTACCTACTGTGCTCCTGACACTAACACACCTTCACTACTGGATCACCTGGGCTACCTAAACTCTTTGGCAGCTGGTGGTGAGCTCGACATACAGTTTACTCCATTTGTATCGCCCAAGGTTAAAATGGGCAATCATCTATTTCGGGCAAAATTGCCAAACCATTTGTCAAGTCTCATAGAGTCCAATGGTACAGCAAGTGATTATATCGATCGTTATCCGCCTTCTATAGTGGGCAGATTCTGCTTGTTGTTGAAACTTTTCATATCCAATTATCACTTTGCTAATTGCTAAGATCACGTAAAGCAGTTTACTGTTCCTTTACAAAAGAGGTACTACAGCACCTTCAGTGCAATCAGTTTGTCTCTAGGCAGCTGAAACAATGGCTGGAAAATGAAAGATGA
The DNA here is from genome assembly GCA_016271365.2 of Neoceratodus forsteri. Taxonomy (NCBI): domain Eukaryota; kingdom Metazoa; phylum Chordata; order Ceratodontiformes; family Ceratodontidae; genus Neoceratodus; species Neoceratodus forsteri. Next base: position 843,859,009 of record CM028135.1, on the reverse strand, counting down.
TGTCCCTAAGCCAAAAAATTTAGTTATTTAAAAAGATCGACGAGCTGCCCAAGATGAGCCAGAGAGACTTGGCTCAACACCTTATTCTACCCAAATCTACTGTTGCTGATCTATTGAGGCAAATGTGGCAGTTCTGCCCCTATAAATTATGGGTTTGTCTTTGTTTTTTTTGTTTGTTTTTTTTGTCCCAGTATCTCGAGGCATTCCCCCTTTTCTATGCCCTATACTCTTTATTAAATCTGCTGCAGCAGTCTTTCTTTTCTATTATACTTCCCCTTTTCCCACTATAATAGGGTGGCCTCCTATTATAGCTCCTTACTGTTCTTACATACTAACATACTAAAATGCCAGCAGAATAGGCCTAACGGTCTTTCGTGTCTGCTCGTTTGGTCAGCCCCCACCCTGGGTGCTGACCTTGCTGTCCCCCTCGCCTTCTCTGGCTTCTCCTTTCCCAGTTCCGGATATTCTTGCTGTATTGGATTTTAAGCCCAGAACCCTTCCCTGTACCTGTCCCACCCCTCTTGAACCCCTCCACTGTCTCTGCCTCCACCAGCCCCCAGGTAGTGCATTCCATGGCTCCACCACCCTCCAGTGAAGTAGCACCTCCTCCTTTCTCCCTGAATCTTCCCTCCAGCTTCCACCCATGCCCTCTAGTGGCCCTTCCTCCTTCCTTGAAGCACCCTGACTGTTCCTCCCTGATTTACCCTCTTCATGTACCTGAAGACCTCTATTATGTCCCCCGGTCCCTTCTCTCTTCCAATGTGTATATTTAGCTCTTCGAGCCTCTCTTCATAGGTCCTGTCCCCAAGCCCCAAATCATTTTGTTGCCTCCTCTGGACCCTCTCCAGGAGGTTAATGTCCCTCTTTAAGTGTGGCCTCCAAAACTGCACGAGTACTCCAGGTGCGGCCTCACTCAAGCAGTTATACAGAGGAGTATCACTTCCCTTCTGAGGTGATCCCCTAGCGATGCATCCCAGCATCCTGTTGGCCTTGGCTGCTGCCCTCCACAAGTCTCAGAGTTGTTCATCTTGACATCCACCACCACCACCCCCAGGTCCCTCTCAGCCATTGAGACTTGTAGTATTCCCCAGGGTGTACACTTGGCCTGGGTTCTCCTCAGGTGGGTACCTTGCATTTCCTGCATTGAACCTCAGCTTCCACTTTCTAGACCATCTTTCCAGAGCTTCCAGGTCCCCTGCAGGGCCACCTCCCTCCTCCCATCCACCACCGCCCCAGTTTTGAGTCATCTGCAAAGAGACTCATCTCACTCCTGATTCCTGTCCTTATGTCAGATACGTAGGCGTTGAACAGAAGGGGCCCAAGGACTGATCCCTGTGGGACCCCACTACTGACCCTCCTTGGGGATGAGACTATCCCACCCACTATGACCCTCTGGGTTCGGTCCTGGAGCCAATTGCCTATCCATCTGATCATCTGGTTTCCCACCCCCATTTCTCCTAGCTTATCCAACAGGCCCACGTGAGGAACAGAGTCAAATGCCTTGCTGAAGTCTAGAAAGAGGACATGCACTGGTCTACCCAGGTCCAAGGCACTTGTCACCCAGTCATAGAACTCCACCAGGTTTGTCTGACACGATTTCCCCGGGTTGAATCCATGCTGTCTATCGTCCAGGCACCCTGACTTATCCAGGTCCCCTCCTAGCCTCTCCTTGACAATGCCCTCCATCACCTTGCCCACCACCGATGTCAGGCTGACAGGCCTGTAGTTCCCTGCCACCTCCCTTGATCCCCCCATGTGGATAGGCACTACATGCGCCACCTTCCAGTCTTGGGGCACCCACCCTGTCCTCAGAGAGATGGTGAAAAGCTCTGCCAGGGTTTCGCCAGGACATCTGCAAGTCCTTCAGCACTCTAGGATGTACTCTCTTTATCCGCCCCGGTGCTTTTCTGTCTTAAGGGAGCTGAGGGCTTCTCACCTCTCTGCTGTGATTTCCACTTCTGGTACCTCTTCTCCCTTAGCCCTCCCCCACCTGCCAGTGATGCCTCCCCTCTCCCCAGACCTGCCCGATCGGTGAGGGTCCCTCCTCCTCATTATCTGTCTCCTCCCATGTATGATGAGCACCCCCATTTCCCTGGTGAAAACTGAGGTGAAGTACTCATTTAGTACCTCAGCCTGCTCCCCGGGTCTTGTGCCCAACTCTCCCTGATTTAATCCTGCTAATCTGCCCTTCACCCTTCGTCTTTTCCCAATGTATCTAAAGAACCCCTTTTTCCCTCTCCTAATTTCCCTGGCCAGGTTCTGCTCCTTCCTTGCCTTAGCCGCCCTCACCACTCTAATGGCACTTCTAGCCATCAGCTTGTACTCCCCTCGATCCCTTTCACTCCTTGAGCACTTGAATTTCTTATAGGCTGCTTTCTTTCCCTGCACCACCTTCTGGACCTCCCTGGTCCACCAACAGGGTTTTTGGGCCCTACGGCATTTTTGTCTTACTCTTGCACAGGTGCTGGTAGCATCCTGCACCCCTATCCTGATGATTTCCCACCTACTATCAGCGTCCATGTCTGACCCAATCCCATCCAAAAGCTCCTTAAGGATCCTTCCCATTTCTTAAAATCCGCCCCTGAAGTCGGTTACTTCGGTCTTTGTGCAGCCTTCTACCCTCCTAGATCCAGGCAGAACCAGACTGTGGCATGGTCACTCCCCCGCCATGGGTCCCTTTACCCAGGTTCTAATCTGGTCACTGTCTGCCAGGACCACATCCAGTACCCATGCCTCCCTGGTCGGTTCCCCACCTGCTGAGTTAGGAACGCGTCTTGAAAAACATCCAACAACCTCTGTTCCTGGTCACAGGGGGATGTCATAGTCTCCCAGTCTGTTCCTGGCATGTTTAAGTCCCCACCACCACCACTTCCTCTGCCCAGTCTGCAGTGTCTCCTAACATCTGCCACCAGACTGTCCTCCAGCTCCTCCGCCGGGCAGGAGGTCTATACACCACTCCTATTTTTACTCTCTTGCCCCTTGCTATCAAGGTGACCCAAATCACTCCACGGTTCCCTCCGCCTCCTCTACTCCCCTATGCCAATGCAGTTTTTGACTATCATTGCTACCTCCTCCCTTCCTCTCCCCTGTCCTTCCTGAACATAGTGTAACCCTCCAGGTTCAGGTCCCAGTCATGTCTTGCAGTGGCCCAAGTCTCAGTGACCACTGCCACATCCACTGCTCCCTCAGTTAATATCGCCTGGAGCTCAGGAATTTTATTGCCCAAGCTCCTGGCATTTAGCAGGACTACCTTCCACCCTTTCCCTATAGTTCCATTTCCCCTGCTCGTGTTCCCATGGGGATTCTGTTTTCTCCTGGTCTGCACTTTGCCAGTAGGCCTTTTCCTGCAATCCTCCTGGTCCCCAGGGGGGTGGAGACAGAGTCCGTCCTTTATCGGCACCCCCTTGACAGCCTTTTCTCCCATCCCACCCCTTCACAAGTTTAAACCCCACTTTTCACCAATGAATCTCTATTTTCAACTTAAGGATTCCTCCTCCCAAATTGAGATGTAGTCTATCTCAGCATACAGCTACTTTTCCTCCCAGGTCTCCCCAATTCCCATCAACCCATACCTCTGGCCTCACACCACTCCCTGAGCCACTGGTTTATCTCCCTAATTTTCCTTTTGTGTTCCCCACTAGCCCTTGGCACTGGCAGGATTTCTGAGAGGAAACTGTGCATCCTATGTCATGACAGACCCTGGCGGAGCTCCCTGAATCTTGCCTGTATCTCTAGCTCGCTATTTCCTCAATATCATTTGTACCAGGTGGACCAGTACGTCTGGGGGAACCCCCACAGTCCTTGCCAGTTGATGTACCTCGTAAGTAGCCCTGTGCACTGTTAGTCCAGGAAGCATCTTGTTCTAACTGGCCAGGCTTCCTCCCTATCCCATTTGATACCCTGATCATAGAATCCTCAGCAGGAGCACTCTGACCACTCCTTTCCTCCATTCCCCTCCATGTCCCTCATCCTTTCTACCGCCCCTCCACCCAGCTGGCTCCTTGTTCCTCCCTCATCTGGGTGCCACATGCCACCCCTCCTTATTTACCATGGCCACCCCTCCCTCCAATCCTATGCCTCTCCTCCTGATTATCCTTCTGTACCTTAGCATTTCCCCTCACTGCTACGTAACTGGTCCTTCTCCCCATCTGCTAAACTAGCCTGGTTCATCCTCCTCCTTCCTGTCTCCATTTAGTTCCTCCTTGCTCATCGTGCTCCCTGGCCCAAATCCTCAGTCCCTTTACTGAATCCTCCTTGTACTTCTGGTCCTTCTCCTTTACCTTTCCTCCCAACTGGTCCTTCTTGCACTTTCCTCCCTCTTCCCCCTGCCCATCCTGCTCTGATTCACTGCTCTCCTCATTCTCCTGCATTCCAGGTCCCCCCCTGTTCTTCCTGCTATCTGGCCCCTGCCTCCTGCCTCCCACTCCCTTTCCATCTCTAACCACCTCTGTCGTGGCTACATCACCCCCCTCATCCTTGAGCAGAAGAAGAGAATTGAAGCGGTTACTGCGTGCAAGGTCTGATCCACCTCCCCGCTTTGCTGCCTTCTGTCCAGCACTGGCCATCTGCCTACTTCCCTGAGAATGTTGTCCTCTGTCCCCCTTGTGAGGGTCCCAGTTACCTGCCTGCTTCCTTGGTAGTGTCCTTTTGGAACCCCTCTGCCAGGGTCCCTATGTGACCCCTGAGTATTCTCCTGCACTCCTTTCCCTATACCCCCACCCCCAGTGCAACCCTGTGGGAGATTTCCAGCCCCCTTCCCCAACCATACCACCCCCCTTTCCCCAGCTTTCTCCTCATCCCCGCAACCTCCTCCCTAAGCTGTGCTAGCTGGTAGCACACTGGGCAGCCACCAAACTTCCAAGCCCAGTCCAATATCATGGCTGCTCCACACCCTGTGCACCCCACCACCCTCCCAAAGATGCCGGCCCTAATGATGTGTGGTTCCATCCCCTTCCAAATAGGTTTCCTTGGGTGAGCCACCAGGTTCCTCCCTAGTCCAAGATACCCCTACTGCCTAATCAGGTCACCCATTAATGTTAGAGACAGTCCCACTGTACACCAGTAACCCTGTTACTAGGTGCAGTACAACACATTAAACTTATAAGGAAATGAACAACCCTTAAGCTCCTCTCCCAGCCTTTAAATCCAACCCCAGTGGCTAGAACTACATGAGCTGCACCAGCAGCCTTTTCCTCCAATTGCAGGGCAGGTGTCCCCTATAAATTTGCAGACTTCTGGGGAGGGAGGGTGGGGAGGGCGGGTTTTGGGCAGACACCTGACAAGAGAGTGTATCAGCCCTGTGTCTCCCTCCAAGCCCTGCAGCTAAAGAACCGGCCCAAGCAAATCCACCAAATAGGTTTTAAATCAGAAGAAACTTAGGCCCTACCAGCAGCCTGTTACACAGTGAAACATCCACAAAAAGAGCCCCACTTACAGCCACCAAATCAGTTTACAAACATCCAGCATCCCCAAAACAATACCCTGCTCGCCTCTTTGAAGTAAGAAAGAAAAGAACTAACCTACCAAGTAAAATCCACAAGAACCTGTGAAAAACAGCAGCAGCTACTGTCCTGGAACACAACTGATCCTGTCCCTTCCAGTTCTTTCTGAGAAGACAAAGCAGCTAGCACTCAACCTGATTCAGCCCTGCCTCCAGTCAATTGGCTGAGTGAGACCTGGCCAGACCATTAACACCCCTTCCCCACTATGAACTAACCTTTATAGCTAATGGAGTCAGCACAAGGAATCAAAATTCAAGTCAAACCCCCCAAAATATGTTTGCTGCCAAAGGAAACAGGTCTCCAATTTAATCAGCTTCACTAACACCACATCAAAATAGGCTTGAAATTAACAGATATAGGTCTCCAATTCAAATAACCATCTCCAGGCAAATCCCATCAAATAGGTTTTAAATCAGAAGAAATAGGCCTCTACCAGCGCAGCCTGTTACACAGTGAAACATCCACAAAAACAGCCCCATTTACAGCCACCAAATCAGTTTACAAACATCCAGCATCCCCCAAAACAATACCCTGCTAGTCCCTTAGAAGTAAGAAAGAAAAGAACTAACCTACCAAGTAAAATCCACAAGAACCCTCTGAAAACAACAGCAGCAGCTACTGTCCTGGAGCACAACTGATCCTGTCCCCTTCCAGTTCTTTCTGAGAAGTTCTTTCCGCGCTGTTTTTCTTTTCCTGCCTCGGGATATAGTTTCCTCAGAAATGGGGGAGATGTCGTCAGCTTCATCTGAAAATGCCCCAATAAAAGAAAGCAATAAGTTCCTTTCAAAACCCCCTTTAGCAAATAAGCAGTCTTATGCTGAAATATGTAGTATTAGTAGGCTAAATATAGCTTTTGCAGATGAAAGTGCTAGGTTGTGCTGTAAAGGGAAAATGAAACGCTAATCCTGCACTTTACAGTGAAACTGCCTTTACCCTGATACATAAACAAGAGGACCCGCTTCTCTTTGCCCTTCTTTTAATTGTTAAATGAAGTCAAACACACTTTTGTAATGGCAGTGGCAGCAGTCAGCTAGCCAGTCTGCTGTACAGTTTCAGCCATTCTCCTGCATCTTCTCTCTAGGTTTAAAAGGGAGTCGCTGTAGAGCAAGCAAAAGTCTGCATTTCACAATTTCTCTGGAGAAAAACATGTTTTATATTTACATTTATTTGTGCCACATTAATCAGGGTAGTTAAAGCAAACTATTAGGTCTTTTAAGAAGTAAGAATAAGTGATGTATGTAACAAAATCATTTTGCTTCTTACCTAAAGCTTGGTCCTGTGCCTTAAAGGGATAGGTTCCCACTAGGGAACAGGGTCCCAATATGAAGCCTATTTATAGGACAAGAGGTAGCATGACACCTCTCCTGGGGGTGGAGCCTCAGTCCTTAATTTGCAATTATCTATGCATATTTGTTTTCTTGCTTGGCATTTTATTTTCTTGAATGGAAAGAAGCTTTTTAAGTTTACTTAAATGGTAGCCATAGAATCTAGACAGCCTGATCCGCCAACATGTTGTATTAGTATAGAAATTCTTTGTTCTTAGATTTAGGGGTGGATCAGACCAGTCACATGTCCATTATTACCTGTCTTTAAAGATATTTAAGAGGCTTCTGTGCTTAGTTGAAATAGATTTGATGGGAGAGAGCAGATCTCCTCCAGGAAATACCATAGATGTAGTGGATTTTGCAACTTCCACTCTATGGTGTAAGTTTTATTGTGATGTAGCTGAAACACTCTTGGTGAGCCAGGCTTTGATTTGTAATTTTTTCATCCAAAACAGTGTTATTTTTCCTTTTACTTATTTTGTTTTGAGTTTTCAATAAACAAAACACATGAAGTAAATGTGTGTTTAACCTGAAGTACTGTCTCAAGTCTCTGCTTTTTGAGTTGTTTATACCCACACGCTCACAAAGTGGTGTGAGAAGTGGGTTGTCTGTGGCAAAAAGGGAGAAACCAGTGGGGGACCTGACCAGGTACCGAACAACTCTATGCAGACATGGCATCCGGTGTGGACAAGAAGAAGGCTGGTATGGTAACCAGGACCCAGACAGCCATCACTGGGGAACCTCTGTATCCAGGACTGGACCCAGCTGTTCGGAGAAAGGATGCCAAAGTTAAGGAAGATGCAGCAAGTGAGGATGAGATGGAGGAAGAGAAGGACAGAAACTGCCCAGAGAAGAACCACCAGAGGACTCATGAGTCTCAGATGGCTAGGCCATCCGCCAGATGGAAATGGAAAACAACGTGACCAAGAAGCCCAGGAAAGATGGAGGAGATGAGCAACAAGAGATAAGGTGGGCTGAAACTGTTAAACTTTACAGCAATGGGACTAATGCAGGGCTAGTGGAGATGCTACTACCTCCAACCCAGAGACATCAAACTAACTAAAATGACCAATGCTGATGACATAGAGGCTTACTTAACAACTTTTGAAAGAGTAGCCAGAGTATGTAATTGGCCCTAGAGTCAATGGGTGGTATGATTAGCTCCTTATCTGACAGGGAGAGCGCAATTAGCGTACAGTCATATGGACACACGAAATGCAGAGAATTATGATGCAGTAAAAACTGAAATTTTGAAACGATATGATATAAGTTCAGAAACCTACAGACAAAGGTTTCGTGCTCTGAAATATCAACCCCAAGACAACCCACGAGAGACTTTTACTCATTTAAAGGAACTATGTTGGAAATGGATCCAACCAGAGGGAAAGACCACTACACTTATTATGGAGACCTTTATTGTAGAACACTTTTTACAAATCCTTCCCATGATGTATAGATCTCGGGTAAAGGAACACAAACCAGAAACTGCAGAGAAGGCCATATCATTGGCAGAAGATTTTTTAACCGCCCACCAGCCTTATCGAAGAATGAATCCTCGTCCTCAAGATGGGAATATGTGGCAATGATACCTGGGGTAAGGCCTGAGTGCGACCAGTACTATTGACTTTAAAAGGACAATAGAAATGACTCTAAAAAGCGAACTTTCCAGCAGATATAATCTGTCGCAATTGTCAGAAAATGGGTCATATAGCTAGATATTGCCCAACAAATGGTCAGACAGTACACATGTAGCCTTGTTAAGCGCTGGGTATTTTATGACCACGGTGGAGTTAAAATCAAAAGGTCATGGGTCTAATTGATTCTGGAAGCAAACATACCTTGATAAGACCAGATGTGTTGCTACCAGAACAAAAGTATGAACAGGGTCTGATATGCATGTAATATGTGTCCATGGTGATACTCATCACTATCCTACTATCAAGATAGGGTAACTGTTGAAGGAAAAAGTGCCGAGGTGACTGCGTATAGTACCTAAACTACCAGTACCCATATTAATTGGACATGACTATCCAGAATTTACTCAATTGTTAAACAATAGAGAGTCTATAATCATGGGTTACCACAAGAGCACAAAGTAGACAGTCACCACAACTTGGAGAAGTGTTTCCTTTTCAAGAAGAGTTATATGATCCCCCTAGTAAAACCAAGCAAACACGTAGTGCCAAGAAGAAAATGCAAAGGGAATGGGGAAAGGACAGAGATAGAATATCAAAATCTGTTAGCTCTATTTTTACAGATTGTGACATTCCCAACGAACAAAGGAAAGATACATCATTGCTACCTCTATTTCATCAGGTGGGAAAGGAACCTGATCCAGGTACCCCTGGATTTGTAATCCAAAATAAAATTTTATATCGGGTTTGTACCAAGGAGACACAGGGGAACAGGTGGAACAACTGGTGGTACCCACTTCTTATAGAAATAATTTAATACATCTGGGACATGATATACCCTAGCAGGACATGCAGGGCAGGATCGAACCTTGGGGAGATTATTATAAAGATTCTATTGGCCAGGCATTCTTGATGATATAGCCAAATATTGTCAAAGCTGTAAAGAATGTCAACAAGTTAGTCCAGTAGGACGAAAGAAATAGTACTCATGGTGCCCTCCCTTGATAGACACACCCTTTGAAAGGATTGGGATAGATATTGTAGGCCCTTGCTTGCAAGAGTGCTAGTGAGCCGATTCACCCTGGTCTATATGCGATTATGGAACCAGATACCCAGAAGCATTCCCTCACGCATAGTAACCACTAAGAAGGTGGCAGAAGAATTGATAAAGCTCTTTAGTAGAGTAGGGCTCCCAAAGAAATACTCTCTGATAGAGGGAGTAATTTTAACTCAGCATTGTTAAAAGAGTTGTATCGCTATTGGGTATTGCAGCAGTACGAACCTCTCCCTACCACCCCACAAACGGATGGCCTTGTTGAACGCTTCAACCAGACCCTATAGCGTATGTCAAGGAAATTTTGTGCAGGAGGAAGGGAATAACTGGGATAAACTGTTACCATTTCTGTTATTTGCCTGACAGAGAGGTACCTCAAGCATCGACAGGGTATTCTCCATTTGCCTTACTGTATGGTAGGGAACCCATGGGACCAGTAGATGTCGTGAAAGAGTTATGGAAGGAGGGAAGGAGATGAGAACCACAGCATTGCAGAGTACATGAATTCTTTACGACAGAGGCTGGTTTCCTATGTTAAAAAGGTGCATGAGAATAAGGAATATGCACAACATATACAAAAACAGGCATACGACCAGCAGATAAGAGGGGATAAACATTTCCAAAGTGGGGAACAAGTGTTGTTGTTATTACCTTCTTCCCAAAACAAACTACTAATGAAATGGCAGGGTCCATACTGTGTACTCAGGCAGACCGCCCGGTAATATGAGATTGCCACCCTGACATCCGCCTGGCAAAAAGATTTATCATGTTAATTTATTAAAGAAGTGGTATGAGAGAGTACCCAGGAGACTAGTCTAATGGTGATTCCTGATACTGGAGGAAATGGACCTAGAAGTTGCATATGGACGACTTGAGGTTCAAAGGGTCCTCAGGATGTCTTCTGTAACCCTCTCTGACTGGAGAAACAACACACAGAACTACAACACCTTATACAATCATTCTCTACTACATTTACTATCACCCGGGTAAAGCCAAAACATAGAACACCATATTCGAACACACGCAGGTCCCATTAGAAGAGGCCATACTGACTTCCTGAAAGAGTTAGGGAGGAAGTACAGAAAGAAGTGATAGTTTACTTGTTTCCTCCACATAATTGAGCCTTCTAACAGTGCATGGGGATCCCCGTGTTAGTAGTACCAAAGAAGGAAGGGGAATCCGCTTATGTCTAGATTTTAGAGGGCTAAATCAAGTTGCGAGTTTGATGCCTACCCAATGCCCTGTGGATGACATTCTGGATAAAATAGGAATGCTAATATATTTCAACTTTGATTTGACAAGTGGGATATTGGCAAATCCTTTGGCAGAATCTGACAAAGAAAAAAAACTGCTTTAACATCTAAAAAGGGCTGTACCATTTTGCACCATGCCCTTTGGACTCCATGGGGCCCCAGCCACATTTCAGAGGTACATGGATAAAATATTAACCTTACACAGCATTTTGTGCTGCTTATTTAGATGATGTGGTGTGTCTTTAGTCAAGATTGAAATCACATCATCACATCTGTGGCTGTCATAAATGCCATCAAAACAGCTGGATGACAATAAACCCCACAAAGTGTGCCCTAGCAATGAAGGAAACCAAATATTTAGGTTTTCTATTGGGCAATGGACTTATCAGACCCAGATAGACAAACTTGAAGCTGTAGCTAATAGTCCAAGGCCCCACACAAAAGAAACAAGTTAGATCTTTCCTAGGATTAGCTGGATATTACAGACGTTTTATCCCTAATTTCTCAACTAATGCCACTCCCTCACAGATCTGACCAAAAAGAAATGTGGCAATACAGTAACCTGGTCTGAGGAATGGAAAAGCCTTTTGTCCATCAAAGCGGCATTGTGCTCCTCCCTGTCTTAGAAGTCCTAACTTTGAATACCCTTCAAAGTACACATACAGACGCTTCAGGCACAGGTCTGGGAGCTGCATCAGCCAGACCATTAATGGGAAGAACATCCAATATTATAATATCCAGAAAATTACTGATAGAAAGCTTAAATACAGTACTGTAGAGCTGGAGTGTTTAGCTGCCAAATGGGGAAATTGAGTCTTTAAGATTTTACTTGTGGGGGCTCCTTTACACTAGTTACAGATCATAATCCTCTTTGTTTTCTGTCTCAGATGAAAGACAAAATAACAGGATTATGCGTTGGTACCTTGCATTACAGTCATTCAATTTTCTGTACGCCACAGAGCAGGTAGTGCTCATGCCAATGCAGACTATTTTGTCTAGATTCCAGGTATGACATTGATTTAGACAATCCCAGGGTAATAAGTCTAGGAAAATAGAATACTTATGTAGTTATTCTTATTGTTTAATTTGTATAGGGACCCTGGGGTGGAGCTCCATGGTGAGGGAGGGTCGAGCTCCATCCTACCCCGAGGATGTGAGGTAGGTTGTCTTAGAAACCTGTAGAGGTTTCTACTAACTATGGGGGTATGTGGCAGTTCTGCCCTATAAATTATGGGTTTGTCTTTGTTTTTTTGTTTGTTTTTTTGTCCCAGTATCTCGAGGCATTCCCTTTTCTATGCCCTATACTCTTCATTAAAACTGCTGCAGCAGTCTTTCTTTTCTATTATACTTCCTTTTCCCACTATAATAGGGTGGCCTCCTATTATAGCTGCTACTGTTCTTTCCCGCTGTTTTCTTTTCCTGCCTTGGGATATAGTTTCAGAAATGGGGATGTCGTTAGCTTCATCTGAAAGTGTCCAATAAAAGAAAGCAATAAGTTCCTTTCAAAACCCCCTTTAGCAAATAAGCAGTCTTATGCTGAAATATGTAGTATTAGTAGGCTAAATATAGCTTTTGCAGATGAAAGTGCTAGGTTGTGCTGTAAAGGGAAAAATGAAAACGCTTAATCCTGCACTTTACAGTGAAACTGCTTTACCCTGATACATAAAACAAGAGGACCCGCTTTCTTCTCTTGCCCCTTCTTTTAATTGTTAAATGAAGTCAAACACACTTTGGTAATGGCAGTGGCAGCAGTCAGCTAGCCAGTTCTGTTGTACAGTTTGCCATTCTCCTGCATCTTCTCTCTAGGCTTTAAAAGGAGTCGGCTGTAGAGCAAGCAAAAAGTCTGCATTTCACAATTTCTCTGAGAAACACGCTTTATATTTTACATTTATTTGTGCCACATTAATCAGGTAGTTAAAGCAAACTTTTAGGTCTTTTAAGAAGTAAGAATAAGTGATGTATGTAACAAAATCATTTTGCTGCTTACCTAAAGCTTGGTCCTGTGCCTTAAAGGGATAGGTTCCCACTAGGGGAACAGGGTCCCAATATGAAGCCTATTTATAGGACAAGAGGTAGCATGACACCTCCCTGGGGGTGGAGCCTCAGGTCCTTAATTTGCAATTATCTATGCATATTTGTTTTCTTGCTTGGCATTTTATTTTCTTGAGTGGAAAGAAGCTTTTTAAGTTTACTTAAATGGTAGCCATAGAATCTAGACAGCCTGATCTGCCAACATGTTGTATTAGTATAGAAAATCTTTGTTCTTAGATTTAGGGGTGGATCAGACCAGTCACATGTCCATTATTACCTGTCTTTAAAGATATTTAAGAGGCTTCTGTGCTCAGTTGAGATAGATTTGATGGGAGAGAGCAGATCTCCTCTCTTCCAGGGAAATACCATAGATGTAGTGGGATCTTTTTGCAACTTCCACTCTATGGTGTAAGTTTTATTGTGATGTAGCTGAAACGCTTTGGTGAGCCAGGCTTTGATTTGTAATTTTTTCATCCAAAACAGTGTTATTTTTCCTTTTACTTATTTTGTTTTGAGTTTTCAATAAACAACACACATGAAGTAAATGTGTGTTTAACCTGAAGTACTGTCTCAAGTCTCTGCTTTTTGAGTTGTTTATACCCACACGCTCACAGCAAATAGATCAGCTTTTTACAGAATGGAATGTGATTCAGAATCCTGATCACAAAAGGAAGCGGGAGGGCAAGGATGTGGAGGTGGAAGCAGCCCTATTACGCTGGTTTCAAAATGCTAGCGGTCGGGATGCACTGATCAGTGGTCCATTGCTAGCACAAAAAGCCAAGCAGCTAGCAACAGCCCTTGGTCAAGAGGACTTCAATCCATCAGAATGCTGGCTCCAAGGTTGGAAAGCCTGGAATAATATTGGGTTCAGAAGGGCACACAGAGAAAAATTGAACTCCGATGTAGCAAGTGCAGAGCAGTGGCTTCTGAATGTTCTGCTTGGGATCCTGGAGGGTTATGAGCCTAAAAATATTTTTAACTGCAATGAAACTGGTCTCTTCTATCGCTGTGTTGGGTATGGGACCTTAGTTTTTAAAAGTGATCCTTTGCTGGGATCAAAGAAACAAAAAGAGAGAATTTCTGTTCTCCTTTGCTGTAACATGGATGGCTCAGAGAGGCTCGAACCATTGGTTGTGGGCATGACCCAAAACCCATGCTGCTTCCGTGGAATTCATAACTTACCAGTTCTCTACCGAGCAAACAATTCTTCTTGGATGACTGGGGACATTTTTGCAGACTGGGTGCAAACATGGGACAGAAAATTGAGGTGGCGCAAAATCGTCCTGCTACTGGACAACTTTTCCGGGCATCCAAATGTTGCAGGTCTGACAAATATAAAACTGGTGTTCTTGCCACCAAACACCACTTGCCTTATTCAGCCTCTTGACAAGGGCATCACTTATAGCCTAAAAAAGCACTATGTTCACACCATGCGTGAAAAGGTTTTGGACGCTCTAGATGTCAGCCCAGAAATGCATGCATCTCAATGTGTAAGGTAGATCACGCTGTTGGATGCTGTGAGACTTTTAAAGAATTTATGGGCCATGGTGTCTGATCTTATGATCCAGCGCTGTTTCAAGAAGACTGGATTTGTGAACCCTGAGGCTGCCTCTGCAGAGCAACCTTCTTTGTCCAGTGAGCCTTACCTATCTGCCCCCGAAGTGCTGTAAATAGAAACAGTAGCTGTTCTGGATGGACTGTCAGAGGAACAGTTTCAAGAGCTGTATCACCTAGGTGATAACGACTCTCCACCTGAAGGAGAGACAGATGACATCCAGGAGGTGACTGGTGCACTCAGAGGTGACGTTGATGAGGACAAGGACCCAGAAGCTAGTCGGGTTGATGAGGAGGCTATTGTTACTGCCGTTGATGTTCGCGGAGCCCTCTTAACATTGCATCGTGCCAGGGAACAGAGTGCAGAGTACGAGCCAAACTGGGATATGATGCATAAAACCAAGGAGACATGGCGTCCATACAGCTGTAAACAGACTCGGATCACAGAGTTTTTCATGGGACATAAGTAGGCGTAGCATCGCAGTTTCTGTTGCACTGCACAATGTGTTACTGTGCTGTAGTTTTACTTTTTTTTTTACTCAATTAAAGTAAAGCAGAGTATATTAAAGTAAAAGTATATTGTACTGTCTTTACTGAGTGCTTTCGATTACATTACTGTGCTGTTTTTGCTATCAACAGTAGCATCATTTATTGGGTTCAAACCGCTAATCTGTGGTAGCATTTGGATACATCGTCCATCTTCTATAATGGGCAAAATGGCTTGACACAAACATGCCCGTTATATATGGTGGGCACTGTACTTGGGGATTTCAACCTGAACTGACTTGCTGGGGTTCATTTCAAGCTTCGGGACAAGGTGACAGCCCTAAATCTAAAACAACTAATCTCTGAGCCCACACGACTAAATCACAAAACACAGAACCACACTCTCCTAGATTGGTCCCTCACCTTGCACCCCCACAGGATCCTAGCCTCTGGTCTCATTCTGGACTCCCATAGTGAACACCATGGAATATACTCGGTATGCAAAATCTTCAGACCAAAAACCACCCCTCCCAGAATCATCTTGACCAGGTCCTTCAAATCCCTGGACCTCCACTCACTACTAAATGACTTAGACAAAAATGACTGGTTGCGCATTAGTCAGTCTACTACTTTAGATGAGGCCCTGCTGTTTTTCAAATCCAATTTCACCGCCATCTGGGACTGCCATGCCCCACTCCAAAGAACCTGGGTCTGAGGTACTCACCTCCCTTGGATTACACCAACAATTCTAGCCCTTCTTAGAGCCAGAGACAAGGCCTGGAAATCCTTTAAGATGTCCAACTGTTCACCTGACCTTCAGTTCTACCGTGAGCTTTGAAATGCCAGCACTAGGAAAATCTGCCAAGCAAAAGCTAACTATTTCAGAAGCACATTGAATTCCACCTCCCATTTTCTGACCAAATTCTGGAATGTGGTCAAGTCGTTCATCAGCCCTCGCTTGCAGACCCCCACACCATCCCTGCAGGTAGGCAGTCTCACCATCTCTGACCCTCCAGCAGTGGCCACACTGTTTAACTCTCATTTCACAAACAGCCATGCTACTCCCCTGCCAGCTTCTCCACACACTTATCACCAACCCCTCCTACCCCCCCCGATAGGGACACCCCCCCCCAGCCTAGCCTTTCTCTTTCCTACTGGTCACCCCAGAAGAGGTATATAATGCACTGGTTGCCCTTAATCCCAGTAAGGGTAAATGCTCCACTGGGCTAGACTCCAAACTGCTCCACCTTTCGGCCCCTGCCATAGCCAAACCCTTGGCCTCCCTTTTCAACCTCTCCTTCTCCCGTGCTAAAATCCCCTCTGAATGGAAACATGCCACAGTAATTTCACTTCCTAAGGGTAGGTAGCCCTCAAACCCAAACAATTACTGGCCCATCTTCCTCCTACCAATCCTCACAAAACTACAGGAATGCCTTGTACTCTCTCGCCTATCTCCTTTTCCGGACACCTCCTCTTTTTTCTCCCCCTACCATCTGGCTTTAAGAAATCCCCCTCCACCACTACCTCCCTTCTCAGGATTACTGACTCCATCATTACTGGGATGGATGCTGGCCACATCACAGCAGCCATCTTCATCAACCTAGCCAAGGCATTTGACACAGTCTCCCACTCCCTACTCCTAGCCAAGCTCACCAACACTGATCTATCCAGTAGGGCCACCTCCTAGTTCCAATCATACCTTGCTGACAGGTCCCACTCTGTCTGTATCAGTTCCTCCACCTCAGTACCTCTCCAGGTCACCTCAGGTGTACCGCAAGGTTCTGTCCTAGTCCCACTCCTATTCTCAATTTTCCTGAACGACCTGCCCTTTGCTTGCCCACACACCTCAATCCATATGTATGCGGATGACACTGTGCTGTATGCATCCAGTCCCTTGCCTCAGAGGTCATGACCCGACTGCAGCAAGACTTTATCTCAGTCCAGGAATGGCTTTGCTCAAATCAACTCCTTCTCAATGCCAAGAAAACAGTCTCTCTAACCTTTGGCACTAGGCAGAGACTATCTAGGCTCCCCCTCTCAAATCACATTTCACACCCTGGATGGGACCCCACTAGAAGCCTGTACCTCCTTCAGATACCTTGGTGCATGGCTAGACCAGCACCTCAACTTTTCCACACACATCGACTTCTTACTCAAGAAACTACATCCCAGGCTCAGAGTACTTTACCGGAATCATGGCTGCATCCCTGAACCTGCTCAGAGGGCCATTGTGCAGACAATGATTCTCCCTGTGTTAGACTACAGTGATATAGTCTACAGTGCTGGCCCTAAGTCAACCTTAGTCAGGCTGGACCCTCTTTTCCATTCCTTCTGCTGCTTTGCTAAACTGTCCCTATTCCACATACCATTGTGACCTTTACCAATCTATGGACCTCCCCTCACTACATAATCACAGACAATCCCACTGCGCCAAAATCCAAGCCAAGCTATGGACCCAGCAACTCCCCTCCTACTTCACTGCCGCCCTCGACAACCACCGCACTCTAGCTTACTCTCTCCGAAACTCTGACTCCCATTCCCTGGCTGTCCCACATAGGTCCACTACTGACGGTCAGGCTGCCTTCAGCTACCACATACCAACATTGTGGAACTCCCTCCCAGAAAACCTCCATCATTTCTCCTCCCCTCAGCACCTAAACTCCTTGTTCCAAGTGCACTTCGCCCCTACCTGTACATGTGCCCAGGCAGTTTCAGCTCCCTGTGTGAAATGACAATACTTTGTTCCGCACTTGTACTGCAACTAATCTTGGTCAATAACTACTGATCTACTATTTCTCATTGTCTGCACTATGCTGTGAGCTATTGTATATTCTACTGTTTTTTTTGTTAGTCTTTGCCTAGTCACTTGGACCAATTGTTAGTGAATTCACACTATGTATTTTCACCTGTATTATATGCTGTTCAACTATTGTATATTGTTCCCCCTTCCCCAGGATGCATCTGGAATCAAGCATTTAGCATGCTCAGTATGCCTTTCCTGGTTAAATGTTTGAATTAATGAATAAATAAACAAATAAACAAATAAATGTGTGATTTTGTATTTCTTTAATATTTAGATGTCTTTTTCTGTGGGAGAAAACAAACATGATAGATGGCTTTTTCTCTGGAGAAAAATGGACATTTTTGAACAAACATGATTTATGCATCTACTTTATTCCCACAGATTATGTGTCTATGATCATTGGCGTCAGCTAAGAAGTGACACTCTGTGATATGCATGTCACTGTTTCCTGAGTGAGTACTTGTCATTGGATTATATTGTGTTCCTTTTACCATGTCACTGTCAAACAGTGATATGAGCCACGTTGCATCCTGACTGACTCCATTGTCAATGCACATGTATGTACTTTATCTTTTATGTGTAATGAATAACATGACTGTGTGTTTGTTGTAATTCAAAGTGCATGTCCTGTGTGTGAGGCTCAAGCAAAAGCAGAGTTTCTTCAACCAAAATAAATGTTGGTTATTACTGTGCATCTTGTAGTGTGTTGTGTCACTTTTAAGATGAAACCACTGAGCTAAATGCTTGTTTAGTGCTGCATTCTTTAACATACTAGTACAGATAAGTTGCAGTGAACAACATTTATATGACATACGAATGTTCAATTACAACACCGATCATTGTTAAAAAATTGTTTAGTATGAAATGGGATGATCATATTTTCCACATTGAGGTATAAATAGTATTTATAATATGAAGGCTATGCTGACAATTTTGTCCTGTTTTAATACAAATGCAAGCACAGGGCCCAGAGGGTCCTGTGCTTCTACAGCAACATATATACATGCATCCAAGCAGGGATGGAAACACAGACAAATGATGATACAATTATATTATCTCAAAAAGGCAAGGCAAGGCCACAGCAAATTTTATTTGTATGGCGCCCATTCCCCAAGGCTCTGGGCACCTGATAATTCAGCAGTACAAAGGACAACAACAATAGAAACAAGAAATAAATAAAGAATAAAATTCAGATCATAGTTTTTCAAAATAAATCTATAAGCTGCGACTCATAGGGTTGGGCAGGAGCAGTTTGTCCAGGTAGGCCAGGTAGAAGAGGTGGGCCTTCATCCTCAGTTTGAACACCTTAATCGAGGGGGCCTCCCAGACTGCAGGTGGTAATGAGTTCCACAGGGTCAGACCAGCAACACTAAATGCTCAATCACCCGATGTCTTGAGCTGAACCCTGGAAATATCCAGGAGACTCCTCAAAGAGGAGCGGAGGGAGTGGACAGACGTTGCAGATATTAGGAGCTCCGACAGGTTGCCATGACCCAGTCCATATAGGGCCTTAAAGGTGAGCAAGTCCACATTGAAAAGGACCCTCCATCTGACAGGCAGCCAGTGTAGGGGGCATGCAGGACCAGGGTCACATAACTGGACCTGGACAGGCCCATCAGTAACCAGGCTGCTGCATTCTGCGCCAGCTGCAGTCTGTGGAGGGTCCCTTCTGTGACCCCAAAGTATAGAGAGTTACAGTAGTTGAGCCACAGGTAACAAAAACATGTACTAGAGTCGGCAGACCTTCGGGCAGAATGAGGAGCTTGATCCTAGTGATGTTCCTCAAGTGGAAAAAAAAATGATTTGACTAAGACAATACTTGATCATCAAAGGTCAGTCTGTTGTCCAGGATCACACCAAGATCGTGCACCCTCAGGAAAGCCACAGAGAAAGCAGACCCCAGGAAAAGATCTATGTTGACTCCAAGGTGATGACCCATCATGCCTGCAGACTGGCTCAATCACCAGTACCTTTATCTTATCTTATCTGGTTTAAGTCACAGCCAGCTGGAATACATCCAGTCATTGATTTCAGCCGGACAGGTGTTAAGCACATCTACAACATCGGGTGTTCCAGGTGCAATTGACAGATACAGGTGGGTATCATCTGCATAGCAGTGAAATGCCACACTGAACTGCCAAATGATCTCACCCAGGGGTAGCATGTGCACTGTGAACAGCATCAGCAACAAGATCAAGCCCTGCAAAACTCCACATGACAGGGGCATTGAGGAGGAGGAGAAATTCCCCATCACCACCTGCTGCACCCTATCAGAGAGTTAGGACTCAAGCCACTTGATGACAATACTGGCGATTCCACAATACTCACAGAGCTGATCATGAAGAATGAAATGATCCACAATGTCAAAGGCTGAGAAGAGATCAAGGAGCAAAAGAACTGACTTGTCTCCTCTATCTCTAGCCTTGAGAAGATCATTATGCACCCTAACTAATGTTGTTTCCATGCTCTGCCTGGCCTGAAAACTCGATTGAAATGGCTCATAGATGTCAAAGGACACAAGGAGCTCCTCAAGCTGTTGTGCCACAAGTTTCTCAACAATTTTGCTCAAAAATGGCAGGTTGGAGATGGGATGGTAACTTGCCAGGACATCTGGGTTGAGGAAATTCTTTGCAAAAACATTGATGATGCACTAGTTAGGACTGATGTGACAAAAGTAGGGAAATGTGGCATTAGGGTTTCTAACCCTAAAACCCCACCCCTACCCTGCAGGTAGCAACAGGCATGGGGTATGCCTTGGGGTTGTCAACCTTAACGCTCACCCCATTCTCATATACTGTACCCATCTCAGCTTATTTACTCATGGAATGGGGTAAGCATTAGGGCTGACAACTCCAAGGCACACCCACACCTGTTGCTGCCCGTATACTGTCATAACAGCAACTGAACTTAAGTGACTCAGAAATGAGGAACTCAAATTCAGCACCCATTATGTGAGCTACCCTGAAAGGGTAGCAATGTGTGAACTGGAAGGGTGTCCGGAACCACATGATGGGGAACATAAGAGGAGGGAAGGTATGTGGGAGGTAGTGCAGTGAGAGGCTGCCAAGCTGGCCATGAGGTGTGGTGGTAAGGGTGGATGGCTACAGTGGGGAGGGTGCAGGGTTCAGGGCTGGGGAGGAGCACAGTATTTTGTGCTTTTTGTGAGCGGGAGTTTATTTTCTTTTCAGGGCTCTCCCTCTCCCCAACATGCACCCCCTGGAGTTGATAATCATTATTAAGGGTGACAGCAGGGGGGGTGCAGCCCCCCACATAAATATTAAAATAAACATTTATGTTCACCCTACTTGCCTGTCTGAGAGTGTTCATCACCATTTTGTTTTTTTGGCGATGTACGGTCATTGTAACAGCGATCGCTATTTTGTGATCGCCGATATCACATGGAACCATTGGTACAGTAGGCTGGGGGTCAGGTGCTAGGGTTGGAAACCCTAATGCCGCATTTCCCTACTTCTGTCGCTTCAACACTAAATAATGCATTAACAAAGTTTCTGCAAAGAATGTTATATATAAGGTAGATTATAGGTTATAAACTAGATCTGGAATGTGCATGTGAATTTCAGATTCTTTTGCTATTTTATACTAGCATTAAAATTTGAGTGACTATGATAAGAAAAGTCCAGCAATCAATAGAAGAAAATATGCTAAAACATTTAATACCTCTTCATTTATCACTTTTAGCTTATCTAGTTCAGTGATCTGTGTTTGAGAATCTTATCCTTCTGGTGTTGCAGGCAAGTCATTTTCAGTCTGAGCAGAGGTAGCATTTTCTCCCTGTGAAGACACAAACAGGGTGGAAGGATTCTTTTTATAACAAGTAAAAGCTTCCTGCTGGTCAGTTTCAAAGCTTAGATACTTTTTGCTACCGATTGTAATGGCAAAGAAAGAAAAAGGGGACTACATTGGGGGAAAGGGAGGAGGCAGGCAGGAGAGACAGGGTGATCAGTGTTTAACAAGAGCTGGGGAAGCAGTGGGAATATTAGAGGACATAGTAGATGACATGCAGCCAGCTGTTGGTGTAATGGGGGGAGTAGCAGGAAGGAGGAGCAAGTAGGGAGGCCATGATTTAAACACAGAAGGGAGAGGCCAGCAGCAGTATGGTCATACTAATACAGCATTCCATTGTGAAAGAGATTAGGTGGAATAGGAGAGAGGGGATGAAACAAAGTAAGAGAGTGGTTTGTATCCCGAGAATGATGGTGGAGTGCATAAGACCAAAGATAGGCCCACTAGAAAAGGGATTAGGGAGAAAGCCACATGTGATTGTCCACTCAGGTACCAATGACCTAGCTGGATGTGAGGTAGGGACAGTGCAGGGAAGGTTTAGAATGGTGGGGCAGGCTTCTACGGGACAGGCTAAGTTGGTAACCTTCTTAAAAGTGCTGCTGGTACCTAGAGACGGGACAGCCAGAAAACATAGGATACAGGACTTTAATAACTGGCTAAGGGGATGATGTGGGAAGAAGAATTTGGGTATATAGAAAAATAGGAGAGAACCTGGAATGATAAAACCCTTTATACACCTGATAGGTTGCACCTCATTCGGAAAGGATCCAAGCTTCTTGTGGAAAGGAAAGCGCAAGCAGTGGTGCACTCCAGATGATGTGTAATGGCTTTGCAAGACAACTGTTTGAAAAGATCAATTAATGCCACAAAAATTAAAAAATAAAAACCAGAGACATAGCACTGCTCTTAGCAAACAAGCTGTACTCTACATAAGAGCTTTAAATTTAAAGGGCATAGTGATCATAGAGTGCAATTAGTGATGCACGAAGTCAGCAAAATCTGTTCCGCAAAATATTTCATGAATTGCTCTCAATTCACAAAGCGCAATTCATAAAATTCACCAATTTGCAGAGCAGGAATCAACTGCAAAGTGTGAAATTTCGTGGGCAAATATCCACACATTGCGCAACAGCTACTTTGTTTTAAATCCCTGCTGTCTAGTGGTCCCCCCACCACCGATAGCTGGCCACAATAAATTCCAGGTATTTAATGTCCCCCCACCGATCGTTGGCTAGAGTGTAAACAACATTAAATACCTGGTGTTCTTTAAGACTTCCTGTTCCCATCTAGCTCAGTATGGCAGGCTAGAATTGAAGCTCTGCTTAGAGCAGCTAAAATTGGCTTTTCCAGCAGCAAGCATCACCTGATCCTATTATGGCAGCAATTCTTCAAGAGCTGAAGGATTTTAGGCTAGAAACTAGATCAGTGCATGCTGAATTAAAGAGCTCTATTCATACCTTGGAAGCCAAAGTCAATGAGTTCACCAAACAAGCTTCTGATACCGACTCATGTTTGGATCGAGCAGAGCGGATCATAATGCAAATTTTTCAGGACTGTCAACAATTAGCAGAAATTAGCAGAAAAATGTGATGAGCTTGAAAATCACTCACTCGTGGTGCAATAACCTGCGCCTATATGGCATCCCTGATGGCGATGAAAGAACTGGAGACATGATTACTTATCTGCAGTCACTACTACCTACATTGATGAATATTTTGAACCTCTCCCCCTTTCAACTGAATGAGCTCATCGGGCATTAGGCAAAAAGCCAGTTTCTCCTACTTAGCGCCCTCGCTCAATTTCTATAATTTAGCTGTTAAACAAGAGATTTTGACCAGAGCTTGGTGTAGTGGTCCTGTTCTCTACAAAAATAGCTGTGTGTTTGTAGACAACAATTATTCTCTGGCTCTTCAGGCCAAGAGGCATGCTTACACCCCTGTTTTCAAGATTCTGCGGGCTCATAAAATTAAATTCTCCTCTCCATATCCTGCAAGGCTCCAGATATATTTTCAGGCTGGCACTAAGGTTTTTGAAGATGTTGAGTTGGCATTGCAAGAGCTGATCTCTTGTAATTTCCAGGCACCCAAAGAATCTATGGAGACTTTGGAGGCTCAGTAAAAAAGAGCCCTACAGAAAGATTCCTGGACCAAATCTTCTTCTTCTAGCAAGAAGCTTCAGACCGATACTGCTGTACAGGAGATAAAAGCTATGCTACAGGCATATTGGCGGGAAGAGCAGGCTTGAATGTTTTTAGTGTACTGCCTTGCTGCATTTTATTTTGTGAACTGGTTTTCTGCTTAGTTGGCCTTATTTGCACCCACACAAGGGTGTCTCCTATTTGTTTCATCTTTTGGAATGGTTGTCTCCGGTTATTATACTTTAACTTAGATATTGCCCTTCATTCTTTAATTGTAATTCGGTATCCAGTGTTGAGCATTTTTTTTTTTTACCAGCTTCTTTACTTTTCTCTTCTTGTTTTTTTATGTTTTGTAGCTTCTGGCTTCCTATCCACAAGTTGTCCTGTTCTTTCTCCGTGCTTACTTCTGGCTCTCGGTTTTATTAAACTCTGTGATTCTTTAGTTTTGTGCCACATCCCTTAGTTGCTAACCCAGAGGCTGTGTCATTTCCTTTAGTCTGAGCTATTTGTCTGCTGGCTTCATTTTGCATACTATTTCCCCTTTCTCCAGTCTTGTTTCACACACCCTTTTTCTTTTTTACTTTTCTCTTTTTTCTTTGTGATTTATGTTTTATGCTGAGAGTGATTGCATGATATCTGAATGTTGCTCTTTCCCGAACTTATGGAACAACAACCGAGTCATTGAGAGTAAGGTAAGATGGCTTGGTCGTTATGTTTTTAACAAGGAAACTTTTGGGGGGAGGTTCAGTAAAAGGTTATTTGCCGTATTGCTATGGTTCTGCAGGGTATAATACTTAAGAAGTTAACCTATTTGATGTATTTTTATTACTCCAGATTTTCTCTTTCCTGAGACTCCTAGATAGTCTGGTTTAATTATCTAGACTAAGCTTTTTACTGTATCTCATTTTTCTTGATGTTACCAAAATAAGGTAGTGAGATTCTTCACAATGCTGGGACAGCTCAGGGGAGTATTGTTATGTTGTCCTTATTCCTTTTATCTAATTTACTATTTTTCATTTATCTTGCACTGGGTTGAGACTAAGTTTAGTTGAATATATAACATTAAGGACTTTTCCCTTTTTGCCTCGGATGTAGCTGTTCAAAGACATCATTTTGGCTAGGGATGATCTCACTCCCCTATTTTTTTTTCTTTTACTACCTGGTTCTTTACAGTCAGCTATATTTTCCCTTAAATAGCAATCATCAGGCAGGTATGGTGTTTTCTTTTTAATTGCTGCTTCAGAATGTCATTTCTGCTTTCGAGGTTTTTTTTAGTGCTATACCTTTAGATATTGCAATTTGTGGATAATATGCTTGAATTCAAATTGTTCTTTTCTTTTTCTCATGGACTTTGCTGACCTTCTTCTGGGCTATATTGAAAGAGGTTTAGCTCTTTGAACTCTCTATTCCCCTCTGTAGAAGAGGCCTAGCAGTGGAATATAAACCTAAATACTTTGGTCTAAGTCATTTATAAGGACCCCCCTCCTTTTTTTGAAGCTGAATGAGTTGCAGTCTTATTGGGAGTAAACGGCTTTACTGAATAATTTATTGCTTATCCCTTTTGTGCCTCTTTCTTTTTATTATATAGTACTTACTAAAGAGGCATATGAGCAAGCCCTTTTGAATTTATTACTTGGTAATTCTTACCATACTATTTTGGTTCCTTGGGAACCTGTGGATATGTTTTTCCATCGGCTACCCACCTGTTGTGCTTTTTTTGTTTTTTAGCGCTACCTAGGATCCATAGGATTTTTCTGGCTCCCTACCTTGGAAGCTCCATTACAGATTTCACCTTATGTATAGTTTTCTGGTTGTTGTTAATTTTTTTTTTAATTGCCCAGTCGGCATTATTTGTTATAGTTCTATTGTTAAAATTTGATTTTTTTTGTATTTATTATATTACTGATAGCCCCTAAATATTTAACCTGTGTGAATTTATTTGCTGATCAATAGTTTTTATATTATACTGTCCTTACTAATCTAATGTTTGTTCTTTGACAATCCTTTCACATGTCAATTTTAGCTGTCACAGAAAGCTTTCAGTCTAGGGCAGGGCACTGCCTTTTGCTAATCCATATCAGTAGTAGGGGAGGATGTCAGTTATGTTTTTCAGTTAGTACAAACTGGTCATGCCTTTTTTGGTACCAGGCGGTTACCTTTTCTCTTTTGAAAGTTTATTCTAACATACCCCAAAACCCATTAGTGAAATTTATGTTATTTTATTCAGTACTGACTTGATTTTATGGTCATATTATACTCTTCTTTCACCAAACCTATTTCCTATAACATAAATGGAATACATAATCTGGTGAAAAAGTACCACCTCCTACATTACATTCATCAACAACAGGCTGACTTTATTCTATTACAAGAGACTCATTTATCCTCTGAGGAACATCTGAAATTTTTAAAGTTGGGCTTTGACACAGTTTTTTTTCTTTCCACTCTTCAGGGTGTAACCATAGGGTGTTGGCCCCGTGCTATCATGGACTACCTTTTGAAGTCAGTTCTAGTGTGGTAGACAATGCTGGTCGATATGTAATACTTACAGGAGTCCTCTATGGCCAGGAAGGGACTCTTGTTAATTCATATTTCCCCCCAGGGTCAAATAAAGAGGATTTCTCAAAATTGTTTTCTATCCTTTTTATCTTCTTTAAGGGGGTGTTTACTAAGGGGAAGTAATTTGAATCTAACTTTACAGCCAGATATTGATACATCTAACCCAAAAGTGCACCGTTACTCCCCTATTCATAAATATGTTCGTCATTCTCTACAGCATCTGGGGATTGTGGATGTATGGTGTTCTCTCAACCAACAGATGAGGGAATATACTCAGTATTCTGCTAGGCATGGGAGCTTTGTGTGGCTTGATTATTTTTTCACCACTACAGGGCATCTTGGTTTTGCACACAAACTAGAACATGTCTTACTCCATCTCTCTGATCATGCCCCTATTTATGTTTTTCTTACATTTGAGAAACCTTCTTCTCATCCTTTCTGACATCTTCATTTAGCTTCTTTAAGGGACCAGGCATCAATCGAAGAACTTGATGATCAGATAAAACAGTTTCTGCAGGATAATGATGGGAGGTAAAAGACTGCATACGTTGGGATTCCTTAAAGTCAGTGCTTCATGGTAAACTAATTGCATATTCCTCATTTAAATGAAAAACACAGGATTCCCGTATGAAGGAATTAAACTAATCTCCAGACATTACAAACTGCCTGGATGCAGGGTGATAAGACAGTCTGCCCACAGTTGCTTGAAACTCGGGCTGAGTTGCAGCAGCTATTAGACAAAAAGACAGAACATGCGCTGTTTTATCTTGGGCAAATTTATCATATTAGAGCACCAAAGGGAGCCAAAGTCTTAGCTCACCAGATCCGATCACATATGGTTGCTGCAACAGTGGTCAGCCTGGGAAATCCGGACATTGGTCTATTGACCCATTCTACGTAGATATTCTCTTCATCTTTTACTCCTATTACTCCACTCTTTATTCTCCTGATTCCTCTCCTCCTTCTAAAGAATTGGTGCAGTCTTTTCTTACTCAAGCTGGCCTTCCCTGCATATCTTCAGAGCAGGTTCAAATATTAGTTAGCCCTATTTCTCAGGTAGAATTGCTAGCAGATATCCAACAAGCTAAATCAGGTAATTGTACAGGCATAGATGGTTTCCTATTTGATTTTTACAAGCTCCCTGTGCTTCGTTAAACCTTGGAATCACTTCTGCTTTGGGTCTTTCATTCGATCCAGGATGTGTGCGATCCTCCCCCATCATGGAGATATGCAATGATAACAGCACTCCCTAAGCCCTATAAAGACTGCACTAAACCGGACTCATATCATCCAATATCAGTTTTGAATTTGGACTATAAACCTTTTATGTCCATCTTATCTGCTTGACTAGAAGGCCTTCTCCCAACCTTGCTGGACTCTGACCAGGTGGGGTTTGTCCGTAAAGGCAAGCTCATGACAAAGTGTAGCAAAGATTTTTGCAGTTGGATTATGCTCACCAGTGGTCTATTCCCTTGGACCCAGCCGGCTTGAATGTAGAAAAGGCCTTTGACTGTGTCTCGTGGATGTTTCTATGGTCAATCTTGAATAGCTTTGGTTTTCCCCCGTCCTTTGTTACAATGTTACAGGCCATATATATAGGGCCTCAACAGCTTATGTGAAGATCAATGGTGCACTTTCTTTGGCTTTTCCTTTAGGCAGAGGCACCCTGAATGGTTGCCCCTTATCACCTCATTTATTTGTGCTCATCATAGAACCCTTAGCCTCGCATGTCTGCTTCCCCCCTCAGATTTCAGGTCTCCCCCTAGCAGGACGCGATTACCACATCCAGCTGTTTACAGATGACATTTTATTAACCTTGACTGAATCTACTTCTTCCATTTTGGAGATTTTTCATATTTTGAATATTTTTGAACAGGTAGCTGGTTTTCATTTAAATAAATCTAAAACCAATCTATTATTTTTTAATTATTCTCCCTCCTCCACAATTTGTCAACTTCTTCGAGTTAGATGGAACAGAAATTGCATAAAATATGTGGAGTTTATAATCCCCAAGTCCTTAGAGCTTGTTGATATCTTGAACTTTGAACCTCTAGCTCAAATTATTACAGAAGATCTTAATTGCTGGTCCATTTTACCTTTCTCTTTTTTTCGTAGTCTTGAAGTTATTTGACTTAATGTTTTACCTAGGGTTTTATTTTTTCTCTAAACTCTTCCCATTCTACCTTCTTTTTATATCTGAGATTGGCATAGACTATCTCTTTGATTTCTTTGGGGAGGAAACAGGCCTAGAATATGGGCTTCTGTTATGTTTTTACCTCCATCTAAAGGAGGCATAGGCTTTCCCTGTTTTGGCTGGTATGCAGAAGGCTGTCCTTTTGTTGTATTGTGTTGTTGGTGAACCCATTTTATTTTCACATTGAAAGGACATCAAAAGCGCAGTTTTTGCTTTGCATGATGTTGGGTCTATATTATTTGCTTCCCCACCAGCATATTTACCATTCACTCATTTTGGTCAAATTTCTAGTGAGGTCCTGAGGTTATGGCACAAATTCAGGAGGTGTATACCGTCACATGAACTTCTTTATTTGACTGCAAAAGCCTGGGACAATCAAAATCCTTTTAACAGAACAGATACCTTTCTTCAGGGCTGGGTTAGTATATTATATTCAGTGATTAGATTCTCATGGGATGCAAGCATTTGAGGATTTGCAAGTACAATATGGGCTCCCACAGGCTGATCACTATAGATATTTGCAGTTATGCACCTATTCTCACACTTTACCGTATATGGTGCAATGGCTAACTTCTTCACTTTCTCCCCTAACCAATTTTTCAATCTCAGTTTAAACAGGGGCTGTCGGTGAGCACCTAATTGGCACTCTTTACTCTATTTGTCACTCATTTTCAATGGATTCAACCTTGTCTATTCTATCTAAGTGGACTGCAGACTTAAATGAAGACTGTAGTATTGAAACATGGGAGAAGTTTGCTCTGGTTTCCCATACTCTATCTTTTATGCCATATATGAAAGAATTTGCATGGAAAAGTAGATTCTACTTTTTTCTCACCCAGGTTCTGGTAGCATGGTATAAAGACCCTCTCAGGGAGATGCTGGAGACTATGTGGTGAGATTAGGGCAGATTATGTACATACTTTCTGGGCTTGTTCTCGCATTTAAGAATTTTGGTTGGTTGTAGTGGTGGACGAAGTGGCCAAAAGGCGGAATCTGAGAAGCGCTCCACAACGCAAAGTGGAGTACTTCGCGTCATGATGAGGAACATGAAGTCCATTGAAACCAATGACTTTGCATTATTCCGCCTTCCCCAAACCACTTCTCCACCAATTTTAAGGTGAAGTACATTGAAATCAATGTACTTCGCATCACTTTGCAGTGCTTCATGGGATTGCAGGTCACATGGGTTCTAGATTGTTCTGTATAGACTATGTTCTGTGTAGTGTGTGTGTGTAGTGGAAGATGGAGACAGTTCCCTGTCAGAGCTCTGTGATTCAAATCCTCTAAAAGCTGTTAAAACAGCCTTTTTGTGCTATTTTGTTGCTCAATATTTAGTACGTCGGTTGTAGAAAACCCTCCTGTGCTCATATCATCAAGTGTTTATTGTTTATGTGTGGATTTTGAATGTTAATTTTGAACATTCAGTCTGTGTAGTGTGAAGTGTGCATTGGGGGGATGGGCATATATGTGGTGTAGGTAGATTACCTGGGGAAAAAGGCAGTCTTTCTGTTTTGGTTATATTTTTCTTGTATAACTGTGTTAATGTACACACTAATATTTTTCAGTAATTCTTGACTTTTTTTGATGATTGTTGTAGTGCAGCAGTGTATAATTTCAGTTTGTTTAAAACATTTGGTTATACTGCTAAAGGTTTTCAATTTGCTATGGATTACTTGTAGTGTGTGCGTGAGTGTGTGTGCGATGTGCCATTAAATCAGAAATCTTTTATTGTGACAGAGTAATCGCAGCAGTGTGAATCTGCTATCCACCGCACGCGCATGAATTTTTTATACCATTTTGTGGAATCTTTACTGGTAGTGGACTGTTACTACCATGTACTACCCCCCCCATCCGGCAAAAGGCATTTTTTCCAGATTTGGATTTGTGACTTATCAGCACTGGTTAGGTGATGTTTTGCCTTTTCGTCTGCTGAGTGAGCAGCACAACATTAATCTGTCTGTGCATTTGCTTTACACCATTAATTCTGGGAGACTTTGCATTTTTTGCTACCCTCTCATTTTACTTCGTCAGAGCTGGGGAATTTTCTGGACACAAGACAGTAGCATTTTGGGGATGCACCTTAATTCTGGTGACTGTGTGTGACCACTGTGCACATGACTGAGTGTGCCATTAATTCTGGGAGACTTTGCATTTCTTGTTACACTCTCATTTCACTTTGTCATCACTGGGGAATTTTCTGGATATAAAGGCAGTAGCATTTTGGGTATGCACAATAATTCTGGTGTTTGTGTGTGATGTGACCACATCCACTGCATGCATGACTGAGTGTGCCATTAATTCTGGGAGACTTTGTATTTCTTGTTGTGCTCTCATTTCACCTCATCAGTACTGGGGAGTTTTCTGGACAGAAGACAGTAGCATTTTGGGGATGCACATTAATTCTGGTGACTGTGTGTGTGGGGGGACACTGGGGTGCTGCCGATATTGTTGTCACTCCACCTTACTTCGCGTTAAGGTGGAATGACAACGTGAAGTAATAATTACAAGGTGAAGTGAGCGTTTCCTATTGGCCACTCTGAACAGTGGAGTGACAATACAAGGTGGCCACTTTGTGTTCACGTCACCAGTGGAATTTAATTTTGCTGCATCTCTAGTCATCTGTTAACCACCATATTATTCATTTGGTTGAACCTCCCATACTATTACGCCCCTGCTGGTACTTTTACATATTCCTCCAGACTCCTAGGCTTTATGCCCCCATCAACTGAAGTTGTTGTTGATCTTGGTAATTTGTACAAAGAAGTCCCTTCCTAAATACTGGCTTAAAACTCAGCCCCCTATGCTTGAACAATGGTATGACACTACTAATTTTATATTTGGTTTGGACAAAGCAAATTATAAATATTTAAACCATTTATCTACCTTCGAGGAAATTTGGGAGCCTTGGAGTAACTTTCAGCTTCAAGTTAATCTTAATTTTGTCCAATAGAAGTGGAGTTTTGAGTGATTATTAGTTATTTTGATTCCTGCCTTAACCTTGTTTAATTGCTGATTTAACTTCCCTACATTTAATGTATTGGCGTTGTGCAGTGCCTGACCCTTTAATCTTAATTTTCATTTTTATTTTACTTATAATTTTTAATTTTGATTATAATACTACTTTGCTAGACCTCACATGATGTGATAAACTATGAATAGCAGTTTGACATTTTTCATCTGTGTTTTTCTGCTGTTCCTTAGTTTTGTTTTTTAGAATTATGTACTTTAACGAGGTATCTGTTTTTGTTACTTTGTCTATATGATGCATAATGTCGGGCTTTCATTTAGACTCATTCTTGTATTTTATCTTCTTGTTTATAATTTGTAGTTGTAATTGTTCATAGTACTTGTATCTGCTTTTTTCATGTTTAATCAAATGTCATTATAAAAAACTGGTGTACTGTAGTTGGTTCGGGTCTCCTCCACCAAGCAGCCGATTGCTGGCCACAGTGTAAAAAAAAAATTCATTTTTTTTCATTAAATTCTTGGTGTCTAGTGGACCCCCCACCCATCATACAGTGTGTCACCACCCCGCTCCCCTACCCCAACCCCAAGCAGGCCACCAGCACATCCCTCCTCTAACCTCCAAGGCTGGCACCCTGACTGAGCTCTCAATGAATGAGCAAGTGCGCATACACACTCATTCATTGAGAGCTCAATTGGGCTGCTGGTCATGGAGGTAAGTGGAGGACTGTGCTGTTGGCCCACTTTGGGTCAGGGTGGGGGGGAGCGGTGTGGTGAGGCACTTCCTGATGGGGTGGGGGGATCCACTGGACACCAGGGATTTAATGAAAAAAATGTTTTTTTATATTGTGGCCCATGATTGGTGGCTGGGGGGAAGACCACTGCCCACTACAGTACACAAAGTATTTAAAATTTTTTAAATTGTGGCCAGTGATTGGTGGAGGAGGGGGGACCAATAGACAACATAGAAACATAGATTTTGATGGCAGATAAGGACCGCTTGGCCCACCCAGTCTGCCCATTTCCCTACCTAATGGATAAGCTGCAGATCCTAGTTAACCAGCAGCCTACTTCTTCTTACCCCCAACCCCTAGAATTGCCTTATGACTGTCCCAGGCATGCTTGAATTCCACCACTATTTTTGACTCCACAACCTCCTCCGGAAGGCGCTTTCATGCATCCACACCCTCTCTGTGAAAAATACTTCCTAAATTACTCTGAGCCGCCTCTTCTATCTTCAAATTGCCCCTGTTCTTGCGCACCTCTTTTTGAAAGATGCTACCCTCTTGGACTTTGTTAATTCCTTGAGGTACTTGAAAGTTTCTATCATGTCCCCCTCCTCCTCTTTCCTCGAGGCTATACATATTCAGCTCCTTAAGTCCTCTTCATTGTCTTCCACAGACCCTGCACCATTTTAGTTGCCCCTCCTCTGGACAGCCTCCATCCTGTCTATGTCTTTGCGGAGATTGGGTCTCCAGAACTGCACGCAGTACTCCAGATGGGGTCTCACCAACTGTCTGTACAGAGGGATAATAACTTCCTGTTTTCTACTGGTGATGCCTCTCCCTGCATCCCAGTATCCCTCCAGCCCTTCTTGCTGCCCTCTCACATTGCTTGCCCACCTTTAGGTCATCTGATATGACTACCCCCAGGTCCCTTTCCATTTTTGTTGTTGTTAGTATCTCACCCCCCATTGTGTACTCTTCCCCTGGGTTTTTGTTTCCCAGGTGCATTACCTTGCACTTCTTAGCATTGAATCTAAGCTGCCATACATTTGACCATTCCTCTAACCTTGCCAAGTCCTTCTCATCTTTCCACCCCACCTTGTGCATCAACTCTGTTGCAGATCTTTGTGTCATCTGCAAAGAGACATGCTTTCCTTCCAGTCCCTCTGCAATGTCACTTATAAAGACATTGAAGAGGACCAGTCTAATACTGAACCCTCAGTACCCCACTAGTAACCCCTTTCTTCAGAGTGGACTCCATTTACTATTACTCTCTGTGTCCTATTCTCCAGCCAATTCTTTGCCCAGGCTGTCATCTTGGGACCCACTCCCAGGCTGGCTAACTTGTATATTAATCTTTTGTGTGGGACTGTGTCAAATGCCTTGCTAAAGTCTAGGTAGGCCATGTCCACAGCCCCTCCCTGATCTACTACTTTGGTCACCCAGTCAAAGAAATCTATCAGATTGGTCTGACATGACCTTCCTGCTGTGAATCCATGCTGCCTTGGGTCCTGCCCCTCTGGCCTCTAGATACTCAACAATTCTTTCCTTCAGAAGTGATTCCATCATTTTCCCTACCACTGAGGTTAAACTAACAGGTCTGTAGTTTCCTGCTTCTGCCTTGCTCCCACTTTTGTGAAGGGGAATCACATCTCCCTTCTCCAGTCCTCGGGTACCACCCCATCCTCCCATGATTTGTTAAAGAGGGTAGTCATTGGTGTCACTAGTTCTACCCTTAGTTCTTTTAGAATTCTGGGATGAATCCCATCAGGCCCCATTGCTTTGTCCACCTTCAGTTTTAAGAGTTCTTTCAGAACCCTTTCTTCTGTAAATGGGCTGGTATCAACTCTGTATCCAGAGTGTTTCTACTGTTTGTTTTAGGTACCTCCCCACTTCCTTTGTAAATACTGAGCAAAAATATTTGTTTAGTTATCTCTGCCTTTCACAGTTACCCTCTGCCCACCTCCCTCCTCTTTATTAAGCCTCACTAACCCTTCCTTGGTCTTCCTTTGCTCCCTGATGTACCTATAAAAGGTTTTATCCCCCTTCTTAACTGAGTTGGCTATCTTTTCCTCGGTTAGGGCCTTTGCTGTTCTGACTGCCTTATCAGCTTCCTTTTGCTTTAACTGATACAGTTCTCTGTCCTGCTCCTTCTGTGATTCCTTGTACTTCCTGAATGCTTTCTTTTTCTCTTGAACCTTCACTGCCACTTCCTTTGAGAACCATAGTGGTTTCTTACATCGTTTCATTTTGTTTATTTGCTTCACACAAAGGCTTGTTACCTCTGTGAAGGAAGTTTTTATTATTCCCCATTGTTCTTCCACCCCTCCTTCTTGCCCATTTGCTAGCGCATTCCTTAGGCACTCACCCATTTTGGCAAAGTCAGGCCTCCTAAAGTCCAGTACTTTTGCCTTTGTATGGCTTGACTCTATTGCTGTGTTTATTGTGAACCATACTGTTCGATGGTCGCTAGTTCCCAGATGGCTACCCACTTCTATATGTGATCCTCTCTTCATCTCCATTTGAGAGAACTAGGTCTAAGATTGCTCCCTCTCAGAGTGGGCTCCAATACTAGTTGTCTAAGGCATGCCCCTGTGGGGCATCTAGAATAACCCACTCTTTGAAGTGGCTGCTGCAACTGCACTCCAGTTAACATCTGGCATATTCAGATCACCCATCAGCAATATCTCCTTTGTCTGCCATTCTAAGTATTCTTTCTATCATTTCCTTGTCCATTTCCTCCCCTGAGAGAAGGTCTGTATCTAACCCTGTGTGGATTGTGGTGCCATTGCTGGTCTCCAAATTTACCCACAGTGCTTCTTCTCCTCCCTGTTTTCCCTTTTGTTCTGTTGCTTTGATTCCTTCCCTTATGTAAAGAGCTACTCCTCCTCCTCTTTTACCCTCCCTGTCCCTCCTGTAGATAATGTATTCTGGTATGTTTATGTCCCAGTCATGGTTTTGTGTGTACCACATTTCTGTGACTACCACGATATCCAGATGTTCCTCCTCCATCAAGGCCACTAATTCAGGAAGCTTGTTACTCAGACTACGGGCATTGGTACTCATTGTTCTCCATTTTTTGATGGCTTTTCCTTTTTTTGCAGCATCCCTCACTGACCTTTCTACCTTAGTCTTTTTCTCATTTAGTACCCTGTTTTGTAGGGAGAGGCTGGGATTTTTCTGCTGCTTATCAGTGCCTCCCCCCTTGACTAGTTTAAAAGCTTGCCAATTAAGCATTTAAACCAATTGCTCAAAAGACTTGTTCCCTTCCTGGACAGATGCAGACCATCCTGCCAGTATAGGCTGGTGTCCCTCCAGGTGGAACCCCAGTCCCCAGTGAAGCCAAACCCCTGTGCTCCACACCATTTTTTCAACCATTCATTAAACTGCATGGTGCAAAGTACCCTCGCCTCACTCATGCCATTGACAGCCAGCACCTCAGAGAAGGATATTGTGTGTGCTACTTGTCTTAGGCCCCACCCCAATTCTACAAAGTCCTTCTGCACTGCTTTAATCTCATGATTAGCCAAGTTATTTGTCCCTAGGTGGACAATGATGTCCAGCTTAGACTCTCGTGCAGCTATTCTCGTGATCCTGAGGATGCACTTCCTGTCTCTCCAAGCCATGGCACCAGGCTGGCACCTTACTTCAGTTTTACCTGCTCTCCCAGTTCTATCCCCCTAATAATTGAGTCCCCACCAGGAGCTGCTTCCTTTCCTTGTGGTGTCCTCTGCCTCCTTCCTGTGGGCCTCCCTTGTGACAGTTGACAACAGGGATTTAATGAGAATAATGTATTTATTTTCATTGTGGATGATGAAAGGCAGCAGGGGGGACTGCTAGACACCAGGGATTTGGCAGATTTGCCATTTATAACTTCTCCTTGCTTGGTTTTTTTTTTACATTCAATTTGCAAAAAAAAAAAACACATGGTAAAGTTACAAATGTTGAATTCTCATTAAAGGAGGGCAAGTTCAAGAAGTGATTTGCAGATGCAAATTTGCCAACTTTGCATAAAATTCACACGCAATGTAAAACTTTGCTGCATCTCTAAGTGCAATGATACACTCACATGAGTAAGCAGAGCCAGTAAGTCCATGGATAGGGATTTATGATGCACAGTTCTAACTCCACAGGCAGTTATGGTAAAGTGTGGATAATCTTGTTGTTGTTGTTGCAGATTATGCACACATCAGCAAAGATAAAGGAGCAAGTGTCCAAGGTAATACATGATGGAAGTACCCAGCCACACAGGTCACGCTGCTTCACTCACCCAGAGTTTTCTCAAGGGGAAATGTTTGAGGATAACAGCAGTCAATTTAATTTAAACTGAATGGGAGGGCAAAATGAGTTTAGGTATCTAGGGTTTCCAGGAAAAGGGTGCAGTCGGGCCCACAACCAGGATGTAAACAGAAAAGGGTTTGTAAAGGGAAGGAGTAGGGTGAGAGGAAGACAGCATGTGGTGGAGATATTTGAAAGAGTGGGTGATCAGGTAGAAAAAATAAAGGGGTCAGAAAGGGAGGCGTGTGAGAGGAATTGAGGAGGACTATGCGTAGGCAAACACAAAATGAAAGAACAAGTGGATGATGAGAGAAGGTGATGATAAAAAGACAGAAGTGAGTGGAAAATCTGGGACAGTTAAGAAGGGGAGGAAACAGGAGTGGAGGAGGATACTGCCTCTAAATGCTAGAAGTCTCAGGAATAAGATGTATGACCTGCAGACCATAATGGCAGAATGGAAATGACTCTGATGGCAGTCACATAGACTTGGGATTCCTCAAACCATGACTAGGACCACAATATACTAGGGATAAGCCACATACTGTAGATTGGACAGAGAAAGGGAAGGGGAGGTGTGGCACTTAATGTCAGTCCAGAGAGTGACTGAACCAACCAGAGAGGGAACCATTCCAGATTCAGTACTAATAAACAGTGACCATGTCAGAGACATAAAGGTAGAAGAACCATTGGGAACAGTGACCACCATACAGTGTGGTTCAAGTTAAATATAGGGAAAGAAACAGCACTAAAAGTACTTTAAAATGCTGGACTTTAAGAAGGTTGGTTATAAGACGATAAAAGAAATACTGAAGTTATACCCAGCAGGTCTGAAGACTAGCATGAGAGTGGATCAAAAGTAGGCAGTGATCAAGAAGGGTATAACGGCTGCCACCAAAATCTTTAGGACTGAATTAGACAAGTCCTGGGGAAATAGCAGTAGATTTTGGGATAATATTAAGGCTCTAACAGGGACACCAAATAAAACGGGTTCAACTATGCTGAACATAGATAATAATATAACACAGGATCCAAAGTGTATTGCTAATGCATTCAATAAGGTCTTCACTAACCTTAGTGGTCTGCTCCTCCCCGACTATATTAAACCACTTAGCCAGCATATATGTAAAACATCAGATACCTCACCCTCTTGTACTGCCCCAACTTTCTACTTCAGGATCATCTCAAAATCTGAGGCAAAACATAACTTCTGCAAGTGCTAGGCAAGTCCAGGCATAGTGGTGACAGTCTTAACCCGAAATTAATTTCATTTACCCTAGATGTACTCCTGGCACCCCTAACTAGAATCCTAAACCTCTCCCTCACTACTGGAAAATTCCCCAATATCTGGAAAGCCGCTATCATTAGCCCAGTTTTCAAAAACGGGAAACGGACAATTCACTTAAATTACAGATCTATTTCCATTCTACCCTCACTCTTCAGAGCTCTGGAACAGATTGTCTATGATCAGCTCATTGACCATCTAGACAAATACCATCTTCAATGCCAGCAGCAACACAGGTTTAAAATCAACATAACACTACAACAACTCCAGCTGAGTTTGCAGGATTTATTCATGATGCATTTGATTAGGGGCACTTTGTGGATGTAACCTTCATAGACCTCTCTAAGGCATTGGATACGGTCAACCATGAACTCCTGCTTACTCAACTAGGTGACTTAAGCATATCCTCACACCCCCGTGCTGGTTTTGGAGCTACCTCTCTGGATGTGTACAATAGTTAAAAATCAGCAGCACACTCTCCAGTAGCCTATGCATTAGCGCTGAAGTTCTCCAATGATCCATTTTAGGCTCTCTGCTGTTTAGTCTCTTTTTAAATCACCTTTCACAAATGTGTCAAGATAGAATCTTCCTTTATGCAGATGATGCTGGTCTCTTCACAAGTCACCCTGACCCCACTGCTCTGGAATAAACACAACAAACAGAACACTGCCCAGCTGAGGAGCTTGTAACAGGGGACTGCAGGGAGCCTTAAGACATAAAGCCTCCTCCTGCTTGTGTAGAGGTCTTACCCCATCCATGCTGTGCACAGACTGCCTCATGCCCAGCACTCCATTATTGCTGCTTAAAGGTCACATGACATATCACTTTTTTTTTCAATATAAAGTGCCCACTTTCCCATTTGCAGCTTATACACTCCAACACTAGGAGTTGCTGTACTATCTGACACCACTCCAACCACTAATTCAACCCCTGACCACTAGAAGTCACTAGCACACTCTCCTAACCTTTTCTGCTGCTTTTTTATTCTTCTCTAATCTCTACTTCCTCCTTTTCATCTCCCCACTCATTATCACAGCATAGTCCCCTTGCAAGACTCAAACCCTGTACCCCCAACTCCAATGTCTGTAGGCCATCCACTAAGCCAATGAACCAGGCCAATAGCTGCTTCTATTTCGAAGCCTTTAACCCTTCCTTTCTCCCTACTAAGAAAAAATACTTATTCGCTGTCCCACTGCAGGTCTCAAATCCTATACTTTTGCTGTCAAATTCAGCAGCTCTACCACGTAACCATTATATCTGGCTGTGTTATCCTTACTTTGTAAGGCTTTCATAGTTGCTGACCTCATAGTCTGCTAAAATAATACTCTTGATGCCACTGCAGGCTTCAAACCCAGCACCCTGCTACCACAGTCAGCAGCTCCACCACTCAGCCATCATATCAGACTATTATTGGCTATAGTTTATAAGGCTCTCAAAGCCTCTAACCCCCGTAGTCTGCTAAAATAATATTCTTGTTGCCACTGCAGGCTTCAAACCTTGCACCCTGGTGGCTAGAGTCAGCAGCCCTGCCACACAGCCATCTTGGCTGGCTATTTCTTAACCCCAATTTCAAAGCTCTCAAAGTCTGCTAAAATAAAATTTTCAGCATCCACTGCAGGTTATGAAACCTCTACCCTTCCCACCAGTATCATCAGCATTACCGCTGAGACAACCAAAGCAGGCTAACTCATGCTTAGTTTCAAAAGCTCTCAAAGCCTCTGTCTTTATAGTTTGCCTGAATAAAACTAAAAAAAAAATCTCTCCTCTGTCTCACTGCAGGTCTCAAACCCTTTACCTTTGCTACCATAGCCAGCAGCAATACGAGTCTACAAGTCAAGCTACTGTATTGTGGTATATCTCAAAGCTCTTACAGCTTTTCTGGCTCCCACACAACATCTTTGTTCTACCACCAAAAGCTATCTAGGCACCATGTCTGTCCACTTCCACCTTATGTGCCTCATCCTCATAACCACCCTGGGGTTCACCTCCCACCTGCCAGACCTCACCCAATGCCTTTGGTGGACTGCACCTTTGCATCTCTCCAGAATTGGCCAGTCCTCCCCTACCTTGCCATCACACAGTGGACCCCTGCATCCACCTCCCACTGGCAGCCCCAACCCCAGCACCCACACAGGCTCCCCCCGGCTCCACCCCTTCTGCATCCGCCCATTGCTCCAAACCCTACCCATCCCCTGCTCCTCTACATCGGCCCCCCTCTAAACGTGCTCCCAGAAATATTACAACCTGCTGCCCTATGGTTAGAGCCTTAGTCATCCTACTACTCCTCTCTGGTAATATCCACCCTAATCCAGGCCCTGCCCCCACCACTACACCTGCCAGACCCTCTGGCCTCTGCATTGCCTCCCTAAATATACACAGCCTGCCAAAGAAATCTGCAGCGCTTCAATGCTGGGCAACCCTTCACCAACCTGACATCATCACCCTAGTGGAGACCTGGCTCTCCAAATCTACCCCTGATGCCTTTGTCTCACTCCCCGGATACACCCTATATCGAGAAGACAGGGTAGGAAAGAGTGGGCGCGGCTGTGCATGCTACATCAATAATAACATTATTGGTCACATGCTCCCACCCCCAAAACTCACAAATGGAGCACAAGCCCTCACCCTAAAAATCACTCTCACCCCTCCAGGGGCCCGCTATACCTCATAGTTGCCTACATACCCCCTAAGAACCAAAAGCCTGCCATCTCATCCCTCACCGAATACCTCTCTACTCTACCACACAATGCAGAGCAGACACTAGTAGGGGACCTCAATATCAACTGGCTTGGCCCCTCAGCCACGTCAACAAAGCACTTATTTTCAGCCCATGACATGGTCCAATTAGTTACCCAACCCACTAGACTTCACCCATCTACTGGTACCCACACCCTCCTGGATATCATTATTTCTAACTGCCCCAACAAAATCCTGGATATAAAAGTACTTCCAGGCTCCCTAAGTGACCACTCACCTATCCCATTCCAATGGACCTCTTCCACACCCAAACCCATAACCCAAACCTCTTCCACACCCAAACCCATAACCCAAACAACCTTCCAAAGGCGTCTCTGCCCAGGAGGGTTAATAAAACTTAAACAGCTGCTCAGCAAAATAGATTGCTCCCCCATTAATATAGCCCCCAGCGTCAACATTGCACTCAACCTGTTTACACAGGCCTTCACCAAGGCCTGTAACCTCTATGTGCTACTCACCAAGCTCCACACCAAAAAGCAACATGCTCCTTGGATAACCCCCTCCCTGCTCCAATTGTTGAGAGACAGGGATAATCTGTGGCACAAAGCCACAGAATCTGGCTGGATGGCAGACAGACAATCCTATAATGCCGCTCACAATAGGTGCACTCGAGC
Organism: Neoceratodus forsteri; assembly: GCA_016271365.2. NCBI lineage: Eukaryota > Metazoa > Chordata > Ceratodontiformes > Ceratodontidae > Neoceratodus > Neoceratodus forsteri. The sequence goes on along the minus strand of CM028135.1, from coordinate 843,818,054 downwards.
CATCCATAAGGTCAAAGCAGACCACTACCAAACCACTCTCACAACCATGTGGGGGTCTGCAAAAATCTTCTGGAGTAATATCAAAGAACTCAATGGGAAATCACGATCCCCACCTCCCTCCCAGCTCACCATTAATGGCACTACCTCCACAAACACACTCACCATAGCAAATGGTCTAAACACCACCTTCTCGGATCACAGCAGTGTTCTCCCTAGTTGTTTCTTTGACCCTGTGCCCCAATCCCAACCCCCAACCCTGCAGCATCCTTGTTTCCTCCTGCACAAAATATCCACCCATGAAGCTCGTCCTTACCTACAAAAAGTGCTAAGCAGCAATAACCCTATAAATAACCCCCTAGATGCCAGGCTCCTTCGATTAGTCCTCAACGAGGTCCTAGTCCCCCAATGGACCTGCTAAACAAATCCCTATGCCTAGGGCAATTCCCTAGTGCCTGAAAAACAGCTATCATTACCCCATCCATAAAAGTGGTGACAAAGCCTCCCCAAATAACTATCAGCCCATCTCCATTCTTCCCCCAAAAGCGTTAGAAAAAGTGGTTGCCACCCAACTTATGGAATACCTAGCCAAGTATGACATTCTATGCCCAGAGCAGCATGGCTTCCATTCAGCCCATAGCACCACCACAGCCCTCTTAGAACTCACCAACTTCTTGCACTCCTCCTTAGACACCAGTAACATTGCAGGAGCTGTGTTCATAGACCTATCCAAGGCCTTTGACATGGTCTGCCACCCTCTCCTTCTCAGCTGTCTCCACCAACTTGATTTCTCCATAGACTCCCTAGCCTGGTGTTCCAGTAACCTTTCTGCCCAGTCCCAATGCATAAAAATGAATGGAACCCTTTCTGACACACTATCCGTCCACTCCGGAGTGCCCCAGGGCTCTATTCTGGGGCCACTTCTTTTCTCCCTCTACCTAAACTCCTTACCAAAGGCCTGCTCCACAAAAATCTTACTATATGCAGATTATGCAGTGCTCTTTGCTTTGCATCATAAACCTACACCCCTTCAGGACTCCCTCCAACATGCCTTCTCCCAGGCCAAAACATGGTTTAAGGACCGTAGACTGGTCATAAATCTAAAAAAGACTAAATCAATGATTTTCTCTCACTGCCAAACCAAAGCAAAAAGTGCACCTCTCCACATCCTCCCCAGCACTCAGCACCTCCTTGAACAGGTATCCAACTACAAATATCTTGGACTTACCCTCGACTAGGCCCTTACTTTCCATGACCACATAAACACCCTAGCTGCCGCAACAAACACCCGGATTGGACCCCTTAGGCTGGACATCACCTCATCAGTACTGTCCCTAGTGGACTATGGGCTCCCTGTATATGGGGCAGCAGATAACTCCACACTCCGGAAAATCCAGGTCTCCCTAAATAAGGCCTGCAGGCTCCTAACTGGTACACCGAGGCTCACTCACACCTGCTCACTCTATACCTCTGCCAATCTTCTCAACCTCGACAAAAGGCTCCACTACCAGACCTGCATACTGTCCAAGAAAATACTGATTGGAGTCTCTCCCCCTGGGATCTCTGCCTCTGTTCATCCAGCCACCCCCACTATCTCCACCTGCAACTCAGAGAAAGCACCCCTGGTTCTGCCCAGGGTAAAAACCAATGGACTCCCAAACATCATCACTAGTGCACCCAAGATCGCCCACTTCAAAACCACGCTTCTCAACCACTTCTTCAATATCCGCTCCTGTAACTGCAACTAACATTTCACTCTCTCACCCTCTCTGATTCTAATTCTCTGACAATGTCCATTATAGACTGCAAGCTACATCAAGAATTACCAAACCCATGAATAGGACTGACTAATCTGTTTAGATGCTTTCTCAAGCTAATAATGTCTCTCTGCTGTGATGATGTAAATATCATCATCCAAATATTATAAATAAAGTCTGTACTTACTGTAAATACTGTAAATAATGTCTGTGACAAATGTCTATAGAACATGCTCTATGTAACTGTTATACCCTGTCTGTTTTACCTTCTGTCTCACATGTGATGAGGTACCTTTGGAAATTAGCCTCTGGCTCAAAGGTTGTAAACCGATATAGCAAATAAATAAATAAATAAAGAATGCAGTGCAGCTTCAATATAGTTGAAGATTGGTTCATTAATGCTCTGTTATTGTTAAACTATAAGAAAACTAAAACCATGCTGTTTGCCTCTATACACAGCAGGTACAAGTCATACAATCTGGATATCCGAAATAAACAAAATGAAACTTTGAAATGGTCCAAAACTTCAAATATCTAGGGGTTACCTTGGACATCTCCCTCTCTTACTACACATTGACCAGGTTGCTAGGTCTACCAATAGGAGAATCAGCCAACTCTATAGACATAGGCATTGTCTGACAGAAGAAGTGCTTAAACTCGCCACAAATAGTTTGGTCTTTTCCATAACAGACTATGGTCTAGTTGTCTATAGTGCTGCCTCTGACACATCTTTAAAAAGGATTGCCTTAACACTGAATGAAGCCTGCAGACTAGTCCTGGGCACCCCACACCTGTGACCGCTACTCACTTTCGGGCTGGCTAGATCTGAATAACAAAATTCAGAATCAGTCATGCCTTCTTGCCAAAAAGGCTATCCTTGTCCTGGAGCCAGTCAGGGTTTAGTCCATGCTTAACCCCAGTTACAGCAGCTAGATTAACCAGGTGGTCTACCAACAATCTCTATAAGGTCCCTTTCAACTGAACTTCACAAGGTCAATGACCTTTTGGATTCTGGGCCCCAAACTGGCTCAACTCCCTTCCAAGTGACCTACTCACAGAGTCCAAACTTGGACCTTTTAAATCAAAACTCTTCTCACATCTCACAAATCTAAAGAAGTACACCTGCTTCCAATAACCAGTTTTCTAACCCTGGTCATCCCTAATTATCTTAGCTCTGTATTCCTCCTTAATTGATATCTATCACCTTTCTACCTCCTGCCTGCATCTAATTACAATTCCTGTACACCCCTACTCTACCCCTCCCGCAATCTACTCGTATCTTAACAACTTCCCTCCACATCTTTCTACCTCCACTTCCCTCCACATCTTCCAGCCTCCACTTCCCCCACCACCTCCTATCACTCCTCCTTGACAAAAGTTATTGACTTTGCTGGTTTCTCACATTGTGCTAGATCACTCTTCCTGCTCTTTGAAACTGGTTATATCTTGTAGAATATATTCCTTCTCCTGTCATAAACCCCAAGATGTACTTATTTTGTTTTCTACTGTAAATTACTTCTGCTATGTATGATGTTATGTTATTGTGATTATCTACACCACCATATTTATGTATAGTGTGTATTTTTTGCCTTGTCTGTGTTATTTTTTATACTCAGTCTTTATTCAGATCCAACAATAATGTAGTACAATACATAAAGTTACATTCAAATAACTCACTCCATTATAACAAGTAAATAAACATACAATCCATATAGATATGGAAGCATAAATCGCATAACTTCATAACTATAGTTCATAAAAAACAGACCAATAAAACCATAAAAAACCTTAGGTCCTTAGCAGCTTTTGTTCTTCTTTTATAAAAGAAAAAGAAAATTGATATATTACATCAGGAACATATATATAAGGCTGGGAGGGGGGAGAAACATCACATTGTTTTCCCAACAGATGTCACCAAGAAGATGAGACGATCACAGTGGGGGCCAGATGGTAAACATAAACATATGAAAAAGATGGAATAAATCTCAAAGAACAAGCAAAAGGTGAGGAGATAGAGAGTTTGGGAGACCAGACAGGTTCCATTCTGGTCTCAACCCTCATAAAGCTCCCACCAGGTCCACCTGTTCTGAAATTGAGAGTCTTTGTTGCAGGGAATATGTTAATCTCTCAAAAGTTGAAACTGAATGAACGATCTCTTTCTATTCCATCAAACTCGGGATATCCGAGGTCAGCCATCTCCTTGTAATTGCTTTAAAAACTGCAGCTATCAATACACTCCACAAATATTCTGTTTCTTTACCCTTCACCTTTCGAGGTGGGGTACCCAACAAAACCTGTTCAGGGCCAGGAGAAGTCAACCCAAAAATATTTACTAAGTGGGATAGGACCTCTTTCCAATACAGCTCCAATGAAGGACCGGAACAGAAGGTACAGAAGGTACCTGAGGAAGATTAGTGAGGAGTCAAAGCACTGGGTGGCTTGTTTGGTGTGCCAGAGTTGTGCCCTTTATTTTATTAAAATCCTATTTTCAGTAATTGTGACTTGTGTCATCATATCTTTGCACAAACATATTGAGAGTGACACTGCTTTGGCTCTTTTACATTTGTAATCTACCTGCTAATAAACATAATGATCTGGGGCACCCTTCATGGTATTGCTAGCATGAAAAAAGAAGCCTCTGTTCCACCTGGTAGTCCAAAATGCTGCTAAGTTCCTTCTTAAGGGCCAACAGTGACTTGGCTCTGGTTTTATCTAAACAAGTCTTTTGTATGGACTCTAATTGTGCTATTTCATGTAGGAGATGCTCTTTCTGAGCCTCTCACTACTTTTTCTTGTAGGACAAGATGGAAATAATTTTCCTTAACATTATGGCTTTAAGGGTGTCCCATAAAAGAGCTAGAGAGACATCCAGTGTGTCATTGTGTAAAAGGGCCTGATCAAAAGACTCCTGGATGGATTATCTAACATCAGGATCTTGTAACAGTGAGATGTTAATGTGCCAAAAAGTGTTTTTTGAATAGCCCTTAAGTGTATTTTCAGGAAAAGGAGTGCATGGTCGGATAAAGCAAGGTTGCCTATCCTACAATCCTGCACCTTCCTCATGGTTTCTTTAGGAAAGAAAAAAAAGTCTGTCCTGGAATAGATGCCATGGGGAGAAGAGTAACAGGTATAATTCCTCTGGTCCCCATGGATATAATGCCATGCATCTTGATATCCCACCTCCTCCAAAAACTTAGAAAACATCTTGGATGCTCTGTGCTCCCACCTGGGAATGCCCGAAGTAATATCTAGCTAAGGGTTGAGTATACTATTAAAATCTCAGGCACAAATAATGTCGCCCTCTGCCCAGCCTTGCAGAGTTAAAAAAAATATTAAGGTAGGATTGAAAATCTGCTCCCGGAGGAATATAGATTGAGGCTAAGATGATAATTCTACCAATATAACAGTCCTTCATAAAGACAAACTGTCTCTTTCTCTTGATCTGATATGGTGTCAATGAGTTCCAAGGGTATACGAGTGGGCACCAAAATAGCTACCTCCCAATGGTGGCCCTTCTTATAGGATGCACGGGTGGCAGCACAGAACCCAAATCTCCATAATTTGGCATGGTCCTGTGGATACAGGTGTGTCTCCTGGAGGAGTATAAAATCCACACCAAATCTCCTCAGGAAACTCAAAATCTTGCTTCATTTAACTGAGCTTGTCAGGCCTTGTACATTGTAGAATCAAAATAATGTTGACATCCATCTAAAAAAAATACTGCTATCCTTCTCGATTCTACCCCCCCGTCATTATATATTGTGTGATAAGAATTGGCAAGACATTCCCCCAACTTAGCAGTTGTTTAAAAGTAAAGCTTTGACCCCATAACAGTAATAACATAAACAATAACATAGCAGCTAACCATAAAACAGAAATTTGCAGAAACTGTACCACCAAGGTAGAAAGTCCAAAGGAAATTGGACTTCTTATCCCTGCCCCTAATAGATGACTTACAGAGAGGGGGGATAGAAGAGCTTCAATGCTTCAGGTAAGTGAGACCCTCTCCTCGAGCTACCCCGAATTTGTTGGGCTTGAAATGTAAGTCACTGACCTTACTAGTAATATCATCATGGACAGACAATAGCGAGACTCTGGGGAAAAAACAGAGAAACATTTCCTCAGGTCTCCCTTGGAACTATTGGATCTTTATGTACAGTGAAGCCCACCAGGATGAAGCACAGTGTCACAGATTTCCTGCATGACAAAAGGTAGTAACTCCCATTGAAGCTGCATTGTTTACTGCAGCAACTCTACTGCAGAATTCTGCAGAGTTGAGCTTCATCCTGGTGCACATCACTGTATGTAGTACAAAACATTTCAACCCCGGAACATGTAACATATCTACCTATATGCGACAAAACTTACAATAAATTTAAACAGTGTCCCACACCTTAAACAGCAAACAGAAAAAAGAAACCAAATTGATAACAGAACATTTAGCTGTTAACATCTAGAGTTCAAAATGTTAGAGCAATGTGGGGGGCAGAATATCTAAAACAACATGATGCTAAAAATGTTCAGATTGCTTGGGATAAGAGATATGAGTCAACTAGTTTAATATTGGGACATTTTAGAAAAATCTGGTACCAGTATGCTTTACTACAGGGTGGAACCAGTGATAAGGAAACGAAATACCGTGCTCTAGATTCACTGAGAAAAATTAGTAGTCCCATAGAACCATCCTACCTGTGACAGGGCTGAGAGTCGGCAAGTCACAATGAGAGTCCTTGGGCAAAAGTCTCCATCAGCGAGCCACAGGCTGAGAGGGAGTTGAAGAGTCCGCCTTAGAAGACTTTGCTATCTCGCCAGACTGGGCTAGAGCCTCTCAAGCCAGCTGAAGTGGGGAAGTCCCTTCAGTCTTCTGTGTACAGTGATCCAATCCTATGTGAAAGAACACCTCTTGATAATGCGTTCCACCTCAGTTGAGATACTTTTCTCTCGCAATAAACGTAGAAGCGGTGTATATTGCTGATGAGCTTGCTGGACCTCTAGGACATAGTCACGGTCAAACAAAAGCTTAAAATTAAGGTATGTGAAGTCCTTCTTTTGCCCACACTCTTTACAGTAGGTCTTCCTTAATTTTGAAACTGCTCAGCTTGAAGACTATGGAGCGTGGTCAAGCCGATGGATCTGTAGGATGAGGAATTAAAGCTCGATGTGCCCTCTCTACCAAGAGACCATATCCCGGCGATAAGTCCAAAATATCCCAAAATAAATTTTTGATGAAGGCAGCCATCAGAGCCATTTCCATGCCCTCTGCCAACCCATATGGCCTTAAGTTATCTCATCTACAGTGGCCTTCCAAATCCAGACATTTTGCCTTCAAAGTGAATGAATGCTGGATGAGGGCCCCCACAGCCCAGCCAAGCTGTAGGTTGCTATCCTCAGTGGCTGAAATCCTCTCTTCACCCTGATCTATGCATAACTCCTTCTGGGTGAGCTGTTGGGATTGGTTTTTGAAATCCTTTTTGCTCTCAGTGCATGAAGTCTTAAGTTCTGTAAGGAGGGTTTCGAATCTAGATCAAGAGAGTACCTCCAACTCGCCCTACGTATCATAATTTGCACCCCTCACATTACTCATGCAGCATCTCTGGCTGTGGCCGCGATAATCTAGGATGAATCTGGCAGTATCCTGCAGCTTGGGAGCATTTTTGGACCTCCCTTTGTTCCTGCAGTCTGTCTTGCAACTGTCCTTTGACTTTTGTAGTCATTTGGAAGTAATAGTGTAGTTAAATAAGGGGTTGTAAAGTCCCTTGGGAGCTGGAGCTCAGGGTTTAGGCACTTGCTGGATCTATGATGTCACCAGAAGCCCGCCTTGTCTGTTTTTTGATGTGGAATCTTTGTAAATGAGCCTTTAGCTCAAAGGTTGTAATCTGAGACTGTAATACATAAATAAAATGTACCTTAGACAAAATGGTAAAAATTCCACTGACAGGAAGCCAAGCTGGTTCAATAGTGAGGTGATCCAGATTGTGAGGGATAAGAAAGACGCAAACGGAAAGTTTAAGAAATCCCTATGGGTGAGAAAGAGAGAGAGAATGATAGGGGAAAGCTATGGAGACTAGCAGGGTAGTCAGACAGGCAGACCAAAGCAAGGAAGGAGGTATTAATTCTAGTGTGAATGAAGGAAGAATTGAAAACCCTTTTCTATTACATCAAAGAAAAGAGGGACACAAAAGAGGGCATAGTAAAATGAAAAATGGGAGAAAAGTGGGTAGATGGCAGTGGAGAGAAAACAGAAGTTTTGAATGAATTCTTCTATTCTGTCTCCACTAAAGAAAAGGATGGACCTATGCCATAAGGGAGGATGAGGGAAGGGGAAGGGGAAGGAGGGGAAATGGACCATGATATAATAACAGAAGACAGTGTTGGGGAAGGACTCCTGTCTCTAAAAGTAAACAAATCCCCTGGACCAGATGGCATACACCCAAAAGTGTTAAGAGTGATGATGGTGTTACTGGCAGGTCAGCTGGAAGCTCTGTTCTGTATCTCAGTAGGATGGTAATGCAGGAGTGGAGAACCCTACATGTCTTACTACTGCACAAGAGAGGGCCTAGGGACAGTCTGGGAACTACAGGCCAGTCAGTCTAACCTCCATTGTCTGTAAGCTGAAGGAGTCTACTCTAAAAGAAAGACTGTTAGGATTCCTTGAAGCAAATGGTTTTTAGGACAACAGGCAGCATGAGTTTATATCAGGAAGATCTTGTCAAACGAACCGGATCAGTTTCTTTGACTAGATAATGAAGGTGGCAGATAAGGGACATGCATTTGATGCTATATAGTCAGAGCTCAGCAAAGCATTCAGTTCAGTACCCAATAGGAGACTGATCAAGAAACTGGGGGACTAGCATGGGAAACAAATTAAAAAGGTGGGCAGAAAATTGACTCAGTGGTGGGACATTAAGGGTGGGTGAGTGGGGATTATAAGGTATGAGGGAAGTCATAAGTGGAGTACCACATGGGTCAGTGCTAGCTCTGGTGTTGTTTAATATATTTATAAATGACATTGGCAAAGGCATTAAAGGCAATTTTTGCCTTTTTGCAGATGACACCAGGACCTGTGGAAGGGTGGACATAGCTAAAAGTGTACAGGACCTAAAATAATTACATGACAGAGCTGGAGAGGTGGTCAAGTATTATGCAGCTGAGGTTTAATGGGAAGAAGTGCAGAGTTATGCAGGTAGGAAGAAAGAACCCCAGGACAGAACATAGTTTAGGGGATTTAGAGACCACTGAATCGGAGAAGGAAGTTACTTTGGAATAGCCATCACCGGAGAACTGAAGCAAGCTACTCAGGGCAGGAAGACAAAAGCCAAGTCAAATAGACTGGGGTGTACAGTGAAACCCATCAGGATGAGCACAGTGTCACTGTTTCATGCATGGCAAAAGTGATTAACCCCCATTGAAACTGCCTTGTTTCCTGCAGTAACTCAGCTGCAGAATTCTGCAGAATTAGTTTTCATCCTGGAGAGCTTTATTGTATTCCTACAGCTTTCACAGTCAGAAGGGAGGAGGTTATACTACAACTATACAGATACTTGGTAAGACCTCACCTGGCATATGGCATGCAGTACTGGAGACCCTCTTTAAACAAGCATTTGTCAATGCCGAATGTTGATTGCTTATATGTGCTATTTAGGTATTTGGAAGTGAAAGTACCATGCCTAAGAACTATCATGTTCTCCCCCCATCAAGACTTCCACTATGTCTTTCTGTTCAGTATTCATAGAAAAGGGGGAGGAGGGAGGGGCAAGGGCCACAGCAGTTGCAAAGGCGTGAGGAGGTGGACAATAGTCCATTCACAGGCAGAAGAATCGTGCAGAAGGTGAGTAAATTAATGGTGGACAAAGTGAGGGGGCCAGATGGCATACACCCAAGGATATTAAAAGAACTGTGAAGGGAGGTAGCAGTACCTCTGGCAGCCATGTTCAGTAAGTCATTCAACACAGGAGTGGTACCAGATAATTGGAGGAGGGCACATGTGATCCCTCTATAGAAATACAGCAGTAGGGAGGAGGTGGAGAACTATAGGCTGGTCAGCCTCACTTCAGTAGTGGGGAAGATCATGGAGACATTGGTTAAAGAAAGGATAGTGGAGCATCTAGAAGGCATTGGAGGTCAGGACCATAGGCAACATGGATTCACTGTAGGGAGGTCATGTCAGACAAATCTGGTTGATCTCTTTGACTGGGTGACAAAGGAAGTAAATCAGGGTGGGGCAGTGGACAATGCTTACCTTGATGTAAGCAAAACCTTTGACAACGTCCCACATAGGAGGCTGATAAACTAGTTGAGTAGGCTGGGCATGGGGGAAAGGGTGGTAAGGTGGGTTAGAAAGTTGGTAAGAGACTGGAGGCAGAGAGTGGTGGTAAATGAGGCACAGTCTGGGGAGAGGGGGTGACAAGTGGGGTGTCGCAGGGATTGGTCGTGGGGCCAGTCCTGTTCAAAGTCTTCATTAGTGACATTGCAGAAGGGCTAAAGGGAAAGGTCTGCATGTTTAAAGATTACACCAAGATCTGTAACACAGTGGATAACCCAGAGGGGGTTGAGAAAATGAGGAGGGACGTGGGGAAGGTTGAGAAATGGTCTGAGAACTGGCAACTGAAGTTTAATTCAAAAATGTGCAAAATTGTGCACCTGGGACACAGAAACCCTGGGGAAAGGTACAGGATGGGGGGAGGGGGAGGGAGTTGCTGACAGTCACAAAGAAGGAAAGGGACCTGAGGTGTTCTTATTTCAGATGACCTGAACATGTCAAAGTGGTAAGGCAGCTGGGAGGGCCAGTGACATGCTGGGGTGCATAGGCAGGGGTATCACCAGCATAAGGAGGGAGGTAGTGATGCCATTATATAAAACCATGGTCAGGCTTCACATGGGGTACCATGTGCAGGTGTGGAGAGAGCACCTTCGTAAGGATATTAACAGGCTGAAGATAGTCCAGAGAAGGGCGAATGAGATGGTACAGAGCTTGCAACACAAGACTTATGAGGAGAAATTAAGGGACCTCAATATGTTCTCAGTGGAAAAGAGAAGGGAAAGAGGGGATATGATAGAAACATTCAAGTACCTCAAGGGTATAAATATAAGTACAGAGAAGCAAGAGACAGCTGCTATAGGCGTATGTGCCAGCTTCTGTGTGATATTTTTGTTCTTATTAATTTATAATCTCCAGTATTTCAGTAACCACATGACCACACTGCCTTCTTTAGGCAATTTTATGTTGGCTGATGCCTGGTGTCAGATGGCAGACAGAGGGCTCACCAGCTTGTGCTGTCATTTGAAAAACTTCCTAGAATGTTCTTTTACTGGTAAGCATTTTGGAAAGCTGGTGAAGGACTCACAATTTTTATTATGATTTTATCTCCTTAGGTCTGACCCCTTTGATCCCCCCATCCCCACACCCAAACAGTCATCAGTGGCAACAGCTGCAGCCTTCTTCTTTCCAAGATAGTGGGTGAGAAACATAGAAACATAGAATTTGAAAGCAGATAAGGACCGCTTGGCCCACCTAGTCTGCCCATTTCCCTACCTGATGGATAAGCTGCAGATTCTAGTTAATCAACAGCTTACTTCCTCCTTCTTCCTCCTACCCCCAGTAGAATTGCCTTATGTCTGTCCGTGAGCAGCAGCCTTCACAGTCTGTGAAGTCTAACGTCTTTCAGTGCCGCTTATTGGTTATCTTCCAACACAGGTGAGGTGCTGCCAGCCCAAAACTAACTCAGGACAAGCAGTTTTCAAAGTGGGGAAGAAATGGAGTGAGGAAGAATCAAGTACTCATTCAGATGAGGTGTCGATTTTAAGATCAGCATATCAGTGTGAACACTGCAAATAAAACCCTAGCTCTTTAAGCAGCCTTATGAAGAGTTAAGGCTTCTCAAAGCACTGGGGTTCTGTTTATTGTACTGTAAGTGGGCTGCATCTAATTTCATAATTTACTGTACCTTACATCTGGATGTATGGTAGGACCAACTTTGAATAAACACTGTACCTGAATTAACACATGATGCCATAGAAACATAGAATTTGTCAGCAGAAAAGGACCACTCAGCCCATCCAGTCTGCCCAAGTGTTCTCTACCTACTTGTAACTCCTGCCTGTATATGTTACTGCATGTCTTATTCTACCTGTGTCCATCAGGACCTCCTTGTGAATGCGGTTGTTTAATGTTTTCCTTCAATGAACACTACCTACCACTTCCATAGCCCTATTGATCTCTGTTGACCCCCTCCTTCCCCTTTTTCTAATATATCCCTATGTGTATCCCATGCATGCTTCATGCCCCCTACCATTTTCACTTCCACCACTTCTCCTGGCAGTCTGTTCAAAGCGTCTACCACCCTTTCAGTAAAGAAATATTTCTTCACATCCATCCTGGATGCCCCCCCCCCCCAGCTTCATTGTATGTCCCTTGGTTTGGGTGCTCATCCTCATTTGAAGGAAATTCTCCAACTGTACCCTCGTTACCCCTGTAAGGTACTTTGTAGGTCTTGATGATGTCACCTCTCACCCTCCTCTCTTCCAGAGTGTACATGTTGAGATTCTTCAGCCTGTCCTTGTAGGGATTCCTGTGAACATTCTGAACCATTTTAGTTGCCCTCCTCTGGGAAACCTCCATCATATGTCATTTCTGAAGTGTGGACTCTAAAAGTGGACATAGTACTCCAGCTGTATACCAGTAAGTGATACAATGGTAGCACAACATCCCTGCCCTCGACATCAGACCAACCTGCTCACCTCCACAGATTACCCCCATGGTGTGGTGGTGAGGAGCTTCCCATGTTGACCCACTGGAGCAGGATCCGGTTGAGGAGGCGCCATTTGGGGCAAGCAGGGGGGGGTAGGAAGGTAGTGCTGCCTGACCGTAGCACATTTTCCACTTTTCTCCTTTGCGGAGTGTGGCTGTGCAATGGCGGCTTAGGCACAGAGTGCCAACATCTGCCACATCCACCACCCTTTACTACACGTTGTAGTAGTGCCAGCGATAGTCACCAGGGCTGCTACAGAGAGTGGGTCCCCGGATCCGCCCAGGATGGGAAAGCAAGCCTCAGATGCTCAATCCTATCTCTCCCTTGCCAGCCTGGTAGGCCAGGCGCGTTGTGAACCTGGGTCGCCCAGCATGGGCGCAAGGTGTGGAGTCAGTGCCTCAACCCTCCAGTGCCAGTGGCCCAGCAGCAATGCTCCTTTAGTATGCCCCTCCTCTTCCTGCTCCAGTGTACCCTCTCCCCCATGTATAAGTCACTATTCCCCCTACCACACTCCAGTTAGTCACTAACCCATAATGTTTTGTGTGGCACCATTCCCTCAGTCACTTGAACTCTTTAAGTCTTCCCTCCCTCTCCATGCTTGCACATGGTAGCGGCAGTACCTCCAAGAATGCCACAACTTACCCACCCCCTCACACTGCCTGCCCAAGTACTCAAACCTCCCCCTCACTACTTCTATAGGATCCCCGCCAAATTGTTTGTACTCACATACAACAGTAAATGAGGTTTCTTCCTCCCCCTAGGTGCACACTTGAGCAGTGCCTGCCCTGCCACTCCTGCAGTAAACCTGGGGACAGCTTCAACCAAATATGTAGTGCCTTTCCCCTTTCATCCCATCTCACCCATTTCAGTATAGAATCCCCAGGACAAAGCTTACCGGCCATTACCCTTTCCTTCTAATGCCCCTTTCACCACCCCAGTATTCATTCTTCTTCCATCACCCCTGCCAACTGCCCTCTGAAACTTCTGTATCTACTTCTTCTCTGCCTCACCACTTTCCTCCTGCCTTATTCTCCATCCCCTTGAACCCCTTCCCAGCCTGACTACTTCCTACTGGGCTTCCCATGTTGACCTCCCCTTCTCCCCTGCTAATTTCCAACCCCTCTCCTATCCCCACTGTTGTCGATTTAGAGCCTGCATTCCCTTCTACCCCGATAGTGATGCCCCTCCCATCCTTCCCCCTTCCTGTAGCCTCCTCTCCTTCAGTCACCACACCTCCTTCCTTACTAGCCCTCTTCTACCCTTTTGCCCTCGCTATCTCTTCCCCTACCTACTGCCATCCCTCTCATGCCCCGCTTGTCCTCCCCCTCTTTAGTATGTTCCTGCTCCCCCTATCTGTCCCATAGCAGAGATTCAAATCTATTTGTAGTCGATACCAATCTTACATCTCTTGCCTCTATTGGTTCCCCCCTCCTACGTGTTCCCCTCCATGCCACCCCTGGTCCCTCCCTATCTGCAGCCATCTGCTCTCTCCCCTGGTTCTCCCATGGTACTCCTCATCGTCTCATCCTTCCCCATCAGGAGGACCCTCGCCCTCACCTCAGGCAGCCCCTCCCTTCTCCTCTCTTTTCTGCTAGTGCCTCTGATACTAGGGTCAGTTTCAGTCCCTAGTTATTCTTCCTCCGTCCCTCTTTGCCATCCTGTATTCCCCCCCTCAGGATGCCTATCATACTCATCTGCCCTGCCACTTTCACTCCTCCCTTACCTCCACAGTTCCTCCCTCAAACTAGTCAGTCATCTACAGACCATACACCCCCCATTCTCCAAGCCCAGTCCAGGATCATGGCACACCCACACCCCGTACACCCCTCCAGCCTTCCAAAGATACCCGCCCTATTGACATGTGGCATCTGCCCCATTTTGGCCCCCATCTTAAGTTATGGGCTCTTTCTCTGAGGTTCTGTACACTACTGCAACTGTTAGGCCCCTATTTAGTCAAATTCCTGTCCTCCCTCCACTAGTCCCCCTACTGACCCCTTGCCGACCAGGGTAATTCAGTCTCAAATCTCATCCATTAGATACTGTATTAGTGTAGCAATCCTAAAGCCTCCTTGTCTATTTTTCACCCCTCAGCTACCATACTTTTGGTTCTCGGCTCTCATATACTTTCATTTAGCCCAGTTAGAAATCCTATTGCACTCCAAGTATTACTCAGCTCAGTTAGAGAAGCAAACAGAAAAAATAAATATGTATTATTACAGCAATCCTGAAGTATCCAACCATTGCTTTGTCTCTAATCCAGAGATCCTGGTGTTATATAGGACCACAGAGGACCTGGGTGGGAGGGTGGGCAACTGTAAAGTCCTGGCATTGAACTTACTCACTCCCCCCTCTCTCACTCGCTCATTCTATTTCTCCTGACACTGCAGGCTGCCCTTTTGTACTGGGCTCCTGTTTGCATTGGCACCTTTTTCTGCCCACAAAGAAATCCCCAGCAGTCCTGACACAGCTCCGTTGAGGTCGCTCACTCCCCCTCTCTCACTCACTCATTCTGTTTCTCCTGATGTTCCAGGCTGCCCTTTGTACCGGGCTCCTGCTTGCATTGACACCTTTTTCTGCCCAGAAAGAAATCTGAAGCAGTCCTGACACAGCTCCATTGAGCTCGCTCACTCCCCCTCTCTCACTCGCTCGTTCTGTTTCTCCCGGGGCTGCAGGCTGCCCTTTTGTACTGGGCTCCTGCCTGTGTTGGCACCTTTTTCTGCCCACAAAGAAGGTCACAGCTATCCCGACAGAGCTCCATTTAGGTTGTTCACTCCCCCTCTGTCACCCACTCATTCTGTTTCTCCTGGTGCTGCAGGCTGCCCTTTTATACTGGGCTCCTGCCTCCATTGGCTCCTTTTTCTGCCCACAAAGAAATCTGCAGCAATCCCAACAAAGCTTTTTTGAGCTGGCTCACTCCACCTCTCTCACTTGCTCATTCTGTTTCTCCCGGAACTGCAGGCTACCTTTTTGTACTGGGCTGCTGCCTGCAGTGGCGCCTTTTTCTGCCCACAAAGAAATCTGCAGCAGTTCCGGTAGAGCTCTGTTGAGGTTGCTCACTCCACCTCTCTCACTCGCTTGTTCTGTTTCTCCCTCCACCCTTTTCTGCCCACAAAGAAATCCGCAGCAGTCCCAACAGAGCTCCATTGAGCTCGCTTACTCCCCCTCCTCACTCGCTCATTCTACTTCTCCCAACACTGCAGGCTGCCCTTTTATACTGAGCTTCTGCTTGCGCTGGCACCTTTTTCTGCCCTCAAAGAAATCTGCAGCAGTCCCGACAGAGCTCAGTTGAGCTCAGTCACTCCCCCTCTCTCACTCACTTAGTCCTAATCTGTCTCAAACACGTATTTCCCAAAGCGACTGCGCTATTCTGCACCTGAAGCGCAAAAACATATTTCAGCCAGGATGTGAAAAATGACAGCTGTACCGTTCATAAGGAGGTGTGAAAAAATGCCAGTGCTGAAAATCTGGCTTGAAAATATTGCTAATTGTGAAGTTACAAGGGTGCATGGAAACTGCACATCACACGCTCGTAACACAGTCATTTTATGGACTTTCATCACAAAATTTTCACCATAGGCATTTTAGGACCTCTGCTCGTGAACAGTGTAACTGTGGTTTTCTTAATGTGCCCCAAACACTGATTTCCCACAGCGACAGTGCTATTCTGCGCCTGAAGTGTGAAAACGCATTTTGGCCAGGATGTGAAAAATGACAGATCTACTGTTCATAAGGAGGTGTGGAAAAATGGCAATGTTGAAAATCTGTAGTGAAAATATTGCAAATTAGCGTAGTTATGAGCGTGCAAAGCAACTGCGCAATGCACAATCATAAAACAGTCATTTTTTTGTGATTTTTTCAACCAAATTTATGACTCAGCTCAGTTAGAGAAATAAAACAAATAAATATGTATTATTACAGCAGTCATAACACTATAGCTCAGTACTTAGCTCAGTTAGAGAAATAAACAGAACAACTTGATCTGTATTATTACAGCAATCTTTAAAGTATCCAACCATTGCTTTGTCTCCACTCCAGAGACCCTGCTGTAATATAGGACAACAGAGGACTCTGGGCAGGAGGGTGGGCAACTCTAAAGTCCTGGAAGATCTCCACTGAGCTCGCTCACTCCCACCTCTCACTCGCTCATTCTGTTTCTCCCGATGCTGCAGGCTGCCCTTTTGTACTGGGCTCCTGCCTGCGTTGGTGCCTTTTTCTGCCCACAAAGAAATCCGCAGTAGTCCTGACACAGCTCCATTGAGCTTGCTCACTCCCCCCCCTCACAAACTCATTCTGTTTCTCATGGCGCTGCAGGCTGCCCATTTGTACTGGGCTCCTGCCTGCATTGGTGCCTTTTTCTGCCCACAAAGAAGTTCACAGCTGTCCCGACAGAGCTCCGTTGAGGTCGTTCACTTCCCCTCACTCACTCGCTCATTCTGCTTCTCCTGGTGCTGCAAGCTGACCTTTTGTACTGGGCTCCTGCCTCCATTGGCACCTTTTTCTGCCCACAAAGAAATCCGCAGCAGTCCCAACAGAGCTCCATTGAGCTCACTCACTCCCCCTCTCTCACTAGCTCATTCCATTTCTCCCAGTGCTGCAGGCTGCCCTTTTGTACTGGGCTCCTGCTTGCATTGGCACCTTTTTCAGTCCACAAAGAAATCTGCAGCAGTCCTGATAGAGCTCCATTGAGCTCGCTCACTCTCCCCTCTCATTCACTCATTCTGTTTCTCCCACCGCTGCAGGCTGCTCTTTTGTACTGGGCTCCTGCCTGCATTGACACCTTTTTCTGCCCACAAATAAATCTCCAGCAGTCCCGACAAAGCTCCGTTGAGCTCATTCACTCCCCCCCCACTCACTCTCTTGTTCTGTTTCTCCCTGCACTGAGGTCTGCCCTTTTGTACTGGGCTCTTGCCTGCATTGGGGTCTTTTTCTGCCCATAGAGAAATCTGCAGCAGTCCCTACAGAGTTCTGTTGAGCTTGGTCACTCCCTCCTCACTCACTCGATCTTAATCTGTCCCAAGCACTGATTTCCTACAGAGACCATGCTATTCTGCACCAGAAGTGCAAAAACACATTTTGGTCAGGATGTGAAAATGACAACTGTACTGTTCATAAGGAGGTGTGAAAGAATGCCAGTGTTGAAAATCTGGTGTGACAATATTACAAATCTGCAAAGTTACAAGGGTGCGTGGGAACAGCGCAACGCACACATTTAACTCAAGTCATTTGATGGACTGTCATCACTAAATTTTCAACATAGGCATTTTAGGACCTCTGCTCATGAACAGTGACTGTCATTTTCTTAATCTGTCCTAAACACTGATTTCTCACAGCAACCGCAATATTCTGTGCCAGAAGTGCAAAAACACATGTTGGTGAGGATGGGAAAAATGACAGCTGTACTGTTCATAAGGAGGTGTGAAAAAATGCCAATGTTGAAAATCTGGCATGAAAATATTGCAAGTTCGCAAAGTTACGAGCGTGCGTAGCAACTGCTCAATGCACACTAGTTAAACAGTCATGTTTTGGATTTTTTCCACCAAATTTGCAACATAGGATTTTTGAGAGCCCACCTCATGAACACTGGCAATGTCATTTCATTAATCAGTCCCAAAAGGTGATTCTGCGCAGTGACCATGAAATCACCTTTCAGGGCCGAATAACGCCATGGCTGTGGCTGAATTCATGAGGAGGGGTCCCAAAACTCCATGTTGAAAATGTGGTGCCAAAATTCAAAAAAAATGCCTGAGATATGCATCAAAGTTGAAAAAACCCTATTTATGCCATTATACAGCTTACCGGCATTTCCTCAGTTAGTGGTCAGCTTTGAAGAGTGCAGACCTGTTCCCGGTCCACCGAAGATTGTAGTGCCAGGCTCTGGAGGCTAGTATGGGGTGAGGGTGTGTGTGGGGAGGTGGGGTATGCAGTGGTTGGACGTGGATTGAGGGAGAGAGCGCAGACAGCGAGGGACTGTTTTCTTATTTTCAGGGTGTAAAAAAAATAGACATCGGGGGATGGTTTTTCTTTTTACAGGTACTTCTGGCATGCTGGGGTGGGCTCACGGCATGCCACTTGTATATTTTGGGGTGGGGGCACTGGAACCAATGGGGATTGGGCACCCCCGTCAGCACATACTTGGGGGGTCTCATGAGCTGAGGGGGATTGGGCACCCCCCTCGGCATACAGTAACAGAAACCGATGGGAACTGAGCTCCCTGTCAGCAAACTGGATGGGGGAATGCAAGGGACCACCCTGCAGTGACGGATCACTCCCTCTTATGCCCCTATTACCCCATATATGTCTTACACTATATCTCTGGCCTATTATACTGTGATATTGCTATTTTGCACTAACATTATAGATATAGCACACATCGTATAAGCATGAGTGCTAGGAATGTACTTTGCTGCTAATATATGCTAATGTACTATGCATGGTTCATTTATACCTCATTATATATAGTATAATGTATGGTCTTTGGTTAGTAACCATGCTGTAAACACTGTGAGAGGTTGCCATGACATCATTGTAAACATTGAGAGCACAGCTCAAGAGGTTTTCCGATATCATGACAACCTTGAGAAGTGTTTTCAACGTGGTTGTTAACCAAAGACCATACATTATATTTTATAGTGTCTGGGCTACCACAATTGTGTTATCAGGGATTGAATTACTTTATGGAACATTGATTGTTGTGAGCATTCTGTTTTGTTAGAACATTGTTTGTTGTGAGCATTCTGTTTTGTTAGAACATTGATTGTTGTGAGCATTTCATTTTGTTACACCATTGATATGCCATACTCAAGAAGGGTTAACAACAGAGTGATGTCATAAGAATGGCATAACAAGGTTGTAATCTGCCTGATTTCAGTTAATAATAAGGGTTCCCCATACATTATATAGAGGATAATGTATGGTCCTCTATCGGTAACCGGTCAGTTAACTGTCGAGAGGTTGCCAGGACGACCGTGTAAACGCAAGGCGGGCTCGAAAGGAGGTTACGTGCCATAACAGCCTCGAGACGGTTAACATTGACCGTTGCTGAAAGAGGGACCATACATTATTTTTTATAGTGTATGGTCCCACATAAAAGACTGCTTACTTTTTGCTAACTAGTCACCATACGGCGTTCAGTCCTTCCTAACGCTGCTGTTCATCCGTCCAGTTCCCGCTGAAAAAAAGCGGCGCACATGCTCAGACCAATCGCTGTTGTTAACCTATCGATGACGTAAGCATCGAGGTTAACAACATGTCTACGTCACATCGATAGGTTAACAACCTTAGGAAATGATGATTTCCTAAGGTTAACAGCGATTCTACCATACATTATATTACATTTATCTAGATTATGTTTGTTTTTCATATATATTCCACATATAATTGACCTAATCACTGCTTAGATGTCTCTGAAGGATCATCAGTAATTATTATGTACTCATATTCTCATATAATTATATGTATTTGCACTCAGATACATATGCCATGTGTAATATAGCTTTGTAAGCAATTCTCTATTTCTACTAACAAGATGCAGATCCCTTGTTTAGTCTATCATCTAAGCACATGTAGATTGAAAGTGTCAGCATTTCTCTTTATCTAAGGTTTATGCAATAGAAGCATTATTTCTTAGACTCATTAGTATTCTGTCTCCTAAGTAATTATCCAATAGAGAATGTATTGTGTAACACTGTTTATAGTTCAGGACCAATACATATGGTTTTGTTTATCAGTAAGCTAGTTCTTATCTTAGTATATAAAACACTGTTTTGCCAGTTTCTCTCTCAGTAGCAGCTTTGTACGTACAAATAAACTGACAAGTCACCCTTCATCTGTGATTTATTATCCTGCTTGGCTGTGAGTATAATAAATACTTTATTTACGACTACGTGTGAGTGTTATCTCTGGCTGACATTGTAGACATAGAACGAATTTGATTTATTATCTTAGCTGTTAGTCTTCTAACTGACACCTCATTGCAGCGGATGGTGCAGCAATGACAAGGCGGCCCCTGATTGCAGCAGCTGAAACTTTTCAAGGTTGTGGCACACTGGCTGAACTAGTGTCAGCAGCAGCGTGCCATGGCATTGGGGAATAGGGGCCAAGCCTTAAAAGGCAGTGGGGGCATTGGCCACAACAGTGCCACACCTCCACAACCTGCTTCTGGAGCAAGCTGCCACAATATGTTTCTTGCATATGTGCTCAATCAACATAAAAAGGATATCACCCAGGTTTAAGTCCCTAGCCAAGAAAGCATTTGAAGTGGTCTGCCACTGCTCTTCATGCTAAGCAAATATATGAATCCTCACTGTCCCTTTTGCTTGTTGCCCTATCCCTGTCTCCCCACCAACCACCCAGTGTACCCTCTCATCCATCTGCCCCACCCACCCCTTTATTCCTACTCCAATCCCCTTTACCCATTCTGCCTCCTAGCACTTCTTCCCTTCCTCCACCTCCTTGTTTCCCTACCCCCTCCTCCCCTACTCCAGTCATCTCCCTCCTCTAGATCCCCTCCCTGTACCCCATCTCTGTGCACAATATACCTGTCCTGCTGAACCTACCACCCTCCCATTCCCCCACCTCTGTGTCTCCCTACTCCCTCCTACCCCTACTCCAGTCACCACTCTCTTTGACCCCTTCCCTGTACCCCCATCTCAGTGCACAATATTTCTGTCCCTCTGAACCTACCACCCTCCTCTGCAATGTCATCTACAGCCCAATGTTTTCACTTTTTTCTTTTCCTTCTGCCCCAGTGAAGACTTGTCTCACTCTGTGTATCATCTACTGTATGTGCACATTAGTGCAGTTAGTTGTTTGTATGTAATGTATCAGTTATTTGCAACAATCCAAGTTGTACCTTATCATTGCCATTGCTGTTTACTCATGCTATCCAAATCTGTTTCGTATAAGATCATGTACGTCATTGTATTGTTTGAAATCTCCGGCATCTCCTTGTGAATGAGCTTGCTCAATGGAGTAATTCTTGTAATAATAAACTTGAACTTGAACTTAAGACAGTTCAGAAGATGGCTACAAAGATGGTTTAGGGTCAGTAGGGTAGAGCATATGAGGACAAACTGTGGGAACTTAACATGTACTCACTGGAGGACAGCCAGGAAAGGACACATGATTGAGCCCTTCAAATACCTGAGAGGTATAAACAAAGTAGATATTGAGGACCTTTTTTTGCCTCAGTGATAATAAAAATAGCAGGGGGCACTGCTACAAGCTGGATGGGGAAATGTTTAAGAAAGAAGTCAGAAGGTATTTCTTTACAGAGTGAGTGGTGCGGGGATGGAGTGAACTCCTGAGTTCATCACTCAGAAGACAGTGGGGGTCCCAGAAAGGGTGGGACAGGGTAAAGGGGAAGGTCAGGATTGGAGGGTTGGGGTAGCGGTGCCCACTGTAATCTCTGGATTAGGGGCTCCACAATCAAGCAGACTCAATAGAAAGTAAGGCCATCTTCTGCTGGTTATTTTGTAAGTTCATATAATTAGATCTGTTATTCGGCTTGGTATAGGATAAAAAATGTGTCTGCTAATTTCATCACTCCAGATCTGAAGGCCTAAAATATTATGCTAAGTCATGAAGCACACATCAGGGTAGATAGGAACACACGAACGTAGATGTCACAGACGAGAGGAGGCTAAAGCCCATCAAGCTTGTCTGCTATTTTTTTGGTGGTAGCAAGCATTTATCATTTCTTCTTGGAGATATTTATCCAAATTTCCCTTAAAGTTGTCTAAATTCTCACTTTTGACTATAACACTAAGCAGGTTGTTTCAAATAGAAACTACATGCTGCATGAACCATGCTGTATGTCTCTCAGTTTCTAAGTGATTTTCTTTATTTGGTATCTGTGCCCTTTGGAGTAGAAGCCTGATTCATTAATCTCCAAAACAAGACAAGCTCTAAAGTCTTCAACTCTTCTGGCTTTGCAAACTGCTATGTGGTCACACCTCAATCTTCTCATTTTCAAAATACAAATGCAATGCTTTTAATCTTTCAGTCTTTAATCATAGTTGATGTCCTCCATATCTCTGATTGTTTTTGTTGTATTTCGTTGTACCTTCCTCTAGCCTCTGGATATCAGCTTTATAGAGGGGTGACCAGAATTGCCTTCAGTATTGCAAATGCCTTTTCATCATCTATTTATCAATATCACCATCAAGAAACTGGTAGAATAATGTCATCATCTATACTAGAAATATTCCTTTTTTTTAAACTAGTAGTTTATTGATTTTTCCAAATTTTTACAAGAGCACAGGTAAAAATCATGCAGTTTCACATAGACAACAGTACAGTATGCAGTGAGATTTCCTAGTGACCAATTTTCAAATATATAAATACAAATTTATAGCCACAAAATACAGCCTATTTTGTGGGTAAGCAAAGCTGGTCTATCACCCATAATCATACTTCCTGTGTGGGGATGGGAAAAGGTAGTACAATTAATCTGGGAGAAGCAGAACAGAATGAACCAAGGACATGTACAGTATAACTAGACATTCGAGACAACTAAAAACATGGGAAAACATGCATGACATCCCATAGTGGGAGGGGGTGGCAGTAAACAGAATTTAATGATTGAAAAATCTATGTAGCATGAATAACCCACAGTGGGACACTATCAAAATTCTGCTTAGAGTGCTCCTTCCCTGCTAACCACTATGAACTTATGCCAAGATCTCTACTCTCTGAAACATGGGGCCGATTATGGTGCTCCTCTTCGGGACACCAATATGCTGTTGATGGTTAGGGTACCCTCAACTTCTATATAATTAAAAAAGGGAAAGTGAAATTGTTTATCTATGAAAGGCACACTAAGCAGGAGATTTTTTCAGGTGTGACCTGGGAGTACAAGGAAGTTAAGTGACTTGCTCAGGGTCACACAGTATGCAAGTATCTCCAGGATTGCAACGTAATGCCCTTAACCTTTATGTTTGAATTTAATGGTTGAAAGATTTATGTAGCATGTATAAACCACAGTGGGACACTATAAAAATACAACTCAGAGTGTCCCTTTCCTGGTTGCTACTATGCACTTATACTAAGATGTCCACTCTCTTAATGGGGGGATAATTAAGGAGCTCCTCTCTGAGCCATCAATAAGTTGTTAATAGTTAGGCTACCCTCATCATCTTCTATGTAATTAAAAAAGGCGAGTAATCTATAATAGCATTAAGTAAGTCTCCCTTTAACTGTAATTCATAAATGCATTTTTGCATTTTGAGAATTCTTTTGCAGTGTGCTAACTAGTCTGGGAATGAGGGGGGAGAGCTCCTTCAATCTTTACGTAATGGCCTTAGGAAGGACTATTGAGAAAATCCCAAACATGTATCTGCTATATGGGTTAAATACCCCACACAGGAGAAGTCCTAGCAGAAGCTGGGGAGCATTCATATGGCCGGAGCCTACAAGTATTTTTAATGGCACCTGATAGAAATATAACATGAGAGCATGGGGCAGGTCCAGAAAATATGTAAACAGGTGCCTAAATCACCACAACCCCTCCAGCAGTGGTCTGTGTTTGCAGGATTATAATGATTAGTTATAACAGGGTAGATCAAGATGAAGAAAGGTTTATTTGTTTGGCAGAAAGCCAATACAACACAAACATAACATTTCCTTACAATCGACGGACTATTACTTAAAGCAATAGCTCAAAAAAAAAGTCTAGGCCTGCTGCCCCCTGGGTACAGAAGCTCCTCAACCTGCATGATAATAAGCGCTGTACCAGAAGTACTGATAGTATGGTTTTCAAGATCCATGCTGTCGTACCTCCCAAGGACAGAGGGCTTTCTACCATCAAGTTCCATACTGGCTTAACTCCTCACCCCCAGGCATTTCTTCTATAGTCACATTAGGCCCTTTCAAACAAAAGCTAAATAATCATCATGTTGCAAATTCCAGCTATGACTGCTTTCACTAATCCTCTCATTCTTACAGGGGCAGAGTACTGCATTCTGTCTCCCCAGGGCAACCCTTAGATGGCCGACAGTTTTTCTACTCTTGGTTCCTAACTTCCTTGGCCTTCGAAAGCAATTTTCCACTAGTTATCCACTCCTCTAATATATCTCCCTCCAATCCTCCCTTTATCTTCCCCCAGTTTTCATCCCTGAAGTTGTCTGCCACCTGGACCTGTTTCCACAACTTGTAAATATATCCTCTTCCCCCTGCCCCTTATGATAAAGCCTCTCTAGCTGATGTATTCTCCCTCCCCATGTAAGTCTTCCTATCTATTATGTATGTCTTAGCTTGTCTTACCTAACAGTTTACTTTTACTACCCCTCACTCTCTTGCTTCTAATTGTATTTTTACATACAGGGCCCAATATTTAAAATTGCACCTGGTAATGGTGCAAGTGGTTGCCCAGCACAACTGAGTTGCGCTGGAGCAACAAAGATATATATTTAAAGGAGATGTGTCATGGCATGCCTCATCTAAATACACCAAAAAATGCCTGCAGCACAAATAGAATGCACCAGTGCATCCCCCAGACAGGTCTGAATACCAAGATGGGAAATGTGCCCATGCATCAGAGCTACACTGTGCACAAATTCCTGCTATTCAGACACCAATATGCAAATGGGGCCATAATGCATGCAAGGTCCAAATGGGGCCATCTGCATGTAATTAGGGCCCCATTTGCATGACTTGTGCAGGGCTGGACCTCAAAATGCACCTGGCCCCCTGTACAGCACGCAGTCCCAGTACCAAGTACAGCAGTATTACTCCCTCCCCATCACATGCAACCAATCACCATTGCAAAATAACTTTAAACTCCCTATTAGGCCAGTGGTCCCCCCATCCCACAACCCTGATTGCCCAACATATATGTTTATAACTTCCCTGGCAGTCTAGTGGTCTCCTCACCCACACAGGACCCCAGCCCACCCAGTTCCCCCCTCCCTGGTCATTGGTAGGCAGCACTCCCACTCACATACCTCTGTGGCTGCCCACTGAATGACAGCTTACAGTATCTGCTGCAGCATCCCCATGGCTCAAACATCACTATCACCAAATGAGCTTGCAGTGCATACTGTAATAGTCATTCACAACTTTGTGGATGAAGTCATTTATTCACAAAGACATGAATGACTATTACAGTATGCACTGCAAGCCCATTGCTTTACAGTGTGGACCAATGAGCTTGCAGCAGATATTGTAAGCTGTCATTTGGCGGGCAGCCATGGAGGTATGTGGGTGGGATTGTGGCCCGCCGATGACCGGGGTGGGGAGCTGGATGGGCTGGGGGTCCTGTGTGGGGGGGTGAGGGGAGCACTAGACTATCAGGGAGTGAATTCAGACAATTTATCGGCAATCAGGGTTATGGGCTGGGAAGGGGGTACCATTAGACTACCAGGGAATTTAAATACATACATTTCTTAGTGATTGGGGTTACTCAATGGGGAGGGGTACCACTATACTTCCAGGGATAGGCAATTTATGTACGTACAGTGATCAAGGTAACGGGCAGGGAGGGGAGAACTGCTGGACCACCAGGGATGGGAAATTTACATATTTAGAGCAATCAAGGTTTTGGGCAGGAAAGGGGGTACCACTGGACCACCAGGGATTTATATGGGTGTTTGTGTGTGGTGTTCTTGGGGGAGGGAAACCACCCATTTCTGGTGGCTGCTGTGTTGTGCCCTGCACTACATCAGCCCACCTGTGGATGGCTACCAGTTGTGCCATTATTTACGGGCTCAACTTTGTGCACAGGTATGCAGCACATCTCTGGGATGTGCCAGCAGATGCGCTGCACATCCTGGGCTGAATATCAGAATGTGCCACATATGCATGGGCATGCCCTCTGAAGATGTGCCACATACATTATCTTTGCACCCTGGCAAATCAGGAATTGCGCTGCATAATTCACCCTTTTTAATATTGCCGTCGGTGCATATCTGGGCTTGCGCTGGCATAACTCAGTTGCTCCAGGCGCAACACCTTTGAATATTTTGGCCATATTGTACAATGCCAACTTGATGTCTTGTTACCTTATTTGTCTAAGTTTAACATTTTATGTATATTTTGCTTGGTATTTATTTCTTGCTGCTTAACTGCAATCACTTATATTTACACTGTTTGTCTAACTCTGATGTGGAACCTATGTAATGAGCTTGTTCTCAAAAGGTGTTAATCCGAGATCACAACAAATAAATAAATAAATAAAACTGAACATACTTAAAAGTTCATAAAACAGTGGATATTCAGCCTGATACATTATTTTATCTCAGTTTAAAATATCCATTTAATTTCAATTGTGTAAAAGCTATGGCTCCATTGTACTCAGGAGTTGGTTCATTTTAGAAGCATGTATTCCGGCTCCATTAGCTCAGGAGTCCATAACTTCTGAGGTAGGGAGGCTCCATTTATAAACTCAACATTATCACATTTTTATTGGAAAGCAAGTTGAGAGACAAAACTCTCTTTTACAATTGCAACCAAAGACAGTATACCATAATACAAAATACAAGCAGTTTGATACAAACAGTACATAAAATACACAAATTCAAAACATGGAGTCCATGTTCAGAAGGCTATCAAATTATAAACAAAACAGACGAAAGAAAGGAGATAAAACATTTAGGTTCCATCCTTATACACTTACAGTAGTTAAACGTTAAAAAGTAAAGGATAAAATAGGTAGGAGTTAGCCAGCCCAGCGGTGCTGAGGGTTGAGGTACTGGACACCACACCTTGCACCATGCCTGCGACCTAGGGTTGAGAGTGACCTCGGGTTTCCGGGGGTTGGCAGGGGTGGGAGAGGATCAAACTTCCAATGACAGATTTCCTCTCCTGGGGTAGTGAAGGATGTTGTCCCACTCTTTGGCTGCCCCCGGAGGAGGTCGGGGGTATCGTCAGAGACCGGGAGGCAAGAATGTGGCTACATGACACGTGTGTGCCTCCACACACATGCGTTCATGGCCACAATGGGATGGGACCAGAAAACAGAAAAAGGAGTGGCTACTGCATGCTGCATGAAGCTCTGCTGGCTACCCAGCATCCTGCTCCATCTCCTGACTGCCATGATTGCCCCTATTTGGATTGTGTACTGGGGAGTGAATCTCCCTTACCCCGACCCACCACATGGGTGGGGAATCCATGGGGGTAATGGGGCCCAGGATACCAGCGGGAGTGAAGGCACACCGAGTGTGGCCATGGGGGGGGGGGTGGAGGAACCTGCCTGCAGGAGCCTCAGGTGAGTAAAGAGAAGGAAAAAAAAATAAGTAGGAGTTCCAGGAAGAGTATAGGCTTCACCAATAAAAGTCCTGGAAAGACACCAACTGCTTTCAAGCTCAGCAACTTTATCATACTAAATTGGCTGGGGCATCAGATAATTTTCCAAAAGTCAAAGAGCCCACAAGACTCCAAGGGCTATTCTGGCAGCATTCTCCCTAAAAAGGAGAGTCCCAAAGCTGCCTACCCTGTGTATCTTGGTAGTAACCTTCATAATGACTTCAGCACTCATCCCCTCTTTATCAAGCTTCTCGGTCTGCACGTGTTTCAGTAGTTCCATGGTCTTTTATCAGTGTTTTATGGAGCTAAAATTCAAAAATGCTAACCCATTCAAAAGTTCAAGTGGGGTCCTATGAGGTCACATATTTAAAATCACTTATATCACCCTTAGCAGGAGTTCAAGCTCCAAAGGAAAAAGACACAAAGTAATTCCAGATTGATCTCCAGCAGTCACTGATATACTGTAGTGTCACCATTCTTTTTGGCACTGCTGCCAAGCTTAGATTGGCCCAAATTCAACTCAGTACATCCTGCCTTGATGGTACAATATTGAAGATGGTGAGCTCTTTCAAATACTTAGTGGTTCTGCTCGATGGATCCCTTGACTTTGACCAACACGTCCTGTCCATATATAAGTCTGTGAACTCTAAGGTTGGGCTTGCTTATAAGACAAGTCACATTCTAACACCCTCTGCTAGACTGGCCATTACCAGAGGTATTTTGCTCCCATCACTTACCTATGGTGCTGTAACTTATCTTATTGCGTCGAAGGCACACAGATGGGATACATCATATAACAACATCTGTCAGTATGCTTCAGCCTCCCCGCAGCTCAAACATCACTGTCAGTTCTACGCTGACCTAAACTGGCCTTCCCCCTCTAACTATCATCTTCTCTCCCTCGGCTCATTGATGAATAATGTTATTGGAACTAATATGCCAGTATCACTTGCCTCCCTTCTTCTTCCCCAGTCTTCCTCCTCCTTTGGTCTCCAGTCTACCAACCAAACCTTACTGTACATCCCCAGATGTAAAACCTCCAAGGGAACTTGTGCTTTCTTCAATGCCACCCCTAAATTTTGGAACTCTCTTCCCTTAGCTGTTTGACTTGCACCAAGCCATGCCCTTTTTAAAATAGGGTAGCAGTCTCACCTATCTAATCTTGCTTCATGTACATGTTTTGATCCCCCTAATTTACTGGCTTGCCACTACTTAGCTACTGTACATGCTCCTGTCTCCCCTTATCATTAGCCCTACATCACTTCTGCTCCATCTACTTATAACCCATATAGAGATATATGCAGTGTCAGTGGCTCAGCAGGTTGCACACTCACCTCTGAGGCCAGAAGATCAGAAGGCTGTAGATTCTATCCCCACTCCAGGCACCTGGGCTAAATCCTAATACTGACACTGTAATGCAGCATGAAGGGGGTGCTGCACTCCTGAGGTGCCGTCTTTTGGATGAGACATTAAACCAAGGTCCCATCTGCCTGTTCTGGTGGTAGTTCAGGTGGATGTTAAAAATCCCATGGCACTTCTCAAAATGAGTAGGGGTGTTTTTTATTTCAAAATTAGTGAGTATACAAAAAAATTAACAACAAAGTCACTGACATGATTATGTGCGTATGTGGATACATTTGTCAAAGTTAAGTCCAATGTGATATAAAAGGAAAGCAAACAAAACAGTTCTTCCTGTTGAAAAAGTAAAAATTAAAAAGGAAAATGCAAATACAAACATTATGTGCTAACCTACATATGGATCCACATGATAACATTCACACTATCTCCCTCCTATTTAAAACAAGGTGAAATGAGCATCTAATAAATCCAATCTAATCCATACCATTTTTGTTTATACAGTATATATGATTGGACTTACATTCCTTTCTACAGATAGCTTGAATATTTGTCTGGAAGGCTTGCCAAATTTGCTCTTGTGACCATACTATTTGTAGTAACACCAATTTGCAGCGTGCTTGCCAGATCCAATTTTTAAATCATATTATCAATATACTGAGAGTGCCTTCATCATAAAGAGATGGAGAATATTATTGAAAATTGGACTTTGTTACAATCAATTACAGTATCAAAGCAAAATAAAGAAAAATCACTTCATACAAAATATGTACACAAAAGCAAAACATGCAATCAGAAAATGGCACTCATAATTTAAAAATCTGTTGCATAAAATTGATAAACTTTTCTTACTGAAACCATAAGTCACAATTAATCCATATGTGCATGACTTTTTCAGAGGAAAAGCACATCATATCCAGCTATAGAGTTCTGCTAATGGTTTTCTGAATATTATGGAGTTGTGGATGTATTATGAACTGTTGTTCTAGTACCCACATACATCTAGTTTGCCAAATAAAGTACTTATTGATGGCCAGAACAACATAAATTGTATCAGTATGGTATTTGCCAACTGTACTACTTGACGGCCCAGTTACCACTGTCTGATAGTCAAGGTCTAGAAAGAGGGGTTCTTTCCAAACTTCAGCTAAGAGGGTCCAAAAAGGTTTAATGTATGCACAGTCTAAATACAAGTGTTGCTGTGTCTCTAATATTTGTCCACAGCAACTCCTTGTGCAGTATCTATCTCTAAGCTGTTTATACTTATTATTACTTTTTAACACTTAGCCATCCATAATTGCTCAACCATATGCAGTCCCATGCAAAAAGGGGAATTCTAATGTTGGACAACTGGGCAAGAACGCTTAATTTTTGTGAATCAGGGCACCCAGGGAAGTCTATACCTGTTTAACATTCAGTAGATAAAATGAACTTATATATGGACTTCCTATCCATTGTCTGAAGATGCACTGTAATAATTTTCCGTTTGATAGCTAGCGTTATACTCTCAAGACCATATAGTGGGAGATAAGCTAATCCATTCAAGTGTCTCAGTTTCTTGTCTCCCAGGGCCAAGACTGGGTTGGCGCCATGCTTCGACTAGTGATTTCCGTATATGATCTCCAGGTTTTAGCATATCGCTCAAATTATAGGACAAAAATATACTTAAGTTAAAGGATGAACCATGTCTCTCCTTCCTTTAGCTATAGGAAGATATGTAAATTTCCTTTTCACTGGATTTAATCTGGACCCCCAAAAGGATTGGAATAAAATGCTGTAAAATGCAATTATTATCTCTTGGGGGGGGGGAACATAACTGAGACAAAGAAAAATAGGGACTAAGAGAGTTTTAATCAGAACAACTCTTCTCTTTTTACACAACTGTTGCCTTTCCAACCCCCAACTAGTCTGTTTGCCCACATGAGCCCTTTCTCCCAATTGAGAATAGATATTTCACCAGTTCCAAAATCTATGCCCAATATTGAAATCAGTTCCACTGACACTTGAATACCTACCAACATCCAGCTGGGGGAGAGGGGTAGTCCCAATGATAACCCCCTTGGATTTATCTATATTTATTGTTGAACCTGACAGTTCAGTGTATCTAAGCAGCAATGCAGTTAAAGTATTAGTCAAAACAGTGGGGCCAAAGTAAAGACTAAGTCATCTGCATAGGCCAATAACTGTAAAGGGGGGGAATGTGCTGTAATTACTATCCCCTCTAATTCCATAGTTGTAAGCAGCATACAAATTAGGATGTCTATTCCGAATGTGTATAAAAGCAAGCTCAGAGGACACCCTTGTCTAACCCCTCTGGAAACCTTGATATGCTTACCATACCACCCATTAACGTTAGGCACAATGGTAGCCCCTTGATACATCTGTTGTACCCAGTTCACAGACATATCAGGGACACCAAAGGCTTTTAAGACTGAAAACAGGAATGTGTGGGAAAGCCTATTAAGGCTTTCTCCTGGTCCAACCCAAGTACTATCCCTTGTAGCTGTTCAGTTTCTCCTGTACCAAATATTTCTCTCAGTAAAATAAGATTATCTTATTGCCTCCATCCCAGGATAGCACAAGACTGTGTAGGACTAATGAGATATTGTGCCACACATGTTAACCTGGCCAGCAGTATTTTGCTCATAAGTTTTAGGTCCATGTTTAATGAACTAAGAGGGCACCAATTACATATGTTGTTCCTGGGTCCCTTTTTATGGATCAAAACAAGTGTAGCTTCCTGCATTGATGGCACATATTTTGCAGTTTTTAAAATATGATTAAAGAGAATAACTAAGGCAGGGGTCAAATTGTCCTGAAAGTTTTTATAAAATCCAGAACTCAGGCCATCAGTGCCTAGGTAGAGTGGGAGAACAACTGAGATATTGCTAACGTCACTTCTTTAGGGCCACTGTAGAGATCAGTTTCACCACATCTAGGCCAGAAACTTGCAGGAGACCTAATGAAGCTAAAAGGCCCTGAGGGTCATGATACGGGGGGATGACAAAATAGACTGTCTATGTATTTCTCGACTACCCTAAGAGATCCTGAGGGGGCATAAATCTGCCTTCCTGTTGAAGAATTAAGCTCAGTTATAAGCCTATTTTCTACCCTTTTCTTGCACTCCTTATATGTGTCCAAAGAATGCTTTTTTACCTGTGTAACAAACCTAAGTTCTTGGTTTAGGGTTTTTGCGAGTTGTACTGAATTTCCGCCATTTCCTTTTTTGTAGTATTAATCATGGCACTATAGTCATGTGATGTGAGTTCTGCTTCAGAAATTAAGTGCTGTAGGTGATGCCGTAACTGCAAATATTGTAAATAATCCTTATTTGCTACATAATGGGCTCTCTGCTGGAACATATTCTGCCATACATTTTTTGTGTCCTCCCACCATTCTTGAATATCATCATAAACTTCAGAGACAAAGACTCTAGCTGTCCAATTTTGTGACCAAATTTTCTGCATTATGGGGTCTTCCAATAGAGACTCGTTCAGTCTCCACTTATTCTTTTTACAATGAGGGGCAGTTTCCCATGTAATTTGTGCTTTTATTGCTACATGATCTGAAAATTTATTTGGGAGTGTTGAGATATTCATAATATCCAGCATAGATGAGGTAAACATAAAGTCAATTTGAGTTTTATAAGGCCCTCTAAAATACGTGAAACCTCCTGTCTGATAAAGCCTTCTATAAGCATCCACCAGTCCAGCAGTGTTGATAATTTAATACAATGCTGATAAATCACAAAATATTTTATGTGTCTGAAGGCCTCTGTCTGATCTGGTTAACCCACAATTGAAGTCCCCCAGCCAGACCAGGAGTCTAGATATGTGAAGAAATGGCTGTACCTCTTTAAACAAGGTCACCCTCTGGGCCTTGGTTTGAGGTGCATAGATACAGTAGCTATGATGCGGAACCTCTCAAAGGAAAAGGATATATCTAGCAACAAAGCCCTACCAGGATGGATATCTATCAATCTAGATACTGTAATAAGGAGGTTAGATGGAAGGATATCAATACCATCACAGGTGTCAGTGCCAGTGGACGAAAAACAGGGTCCTAATGTCCAACCCCTTGTAGATTGTTGGATTTTCATATGGGTTTTTAGCCGGGTGTCTTATATGCATGTGATAGCACTCTTTAGAGTCTACAAGGTGTATAGCGCTCCTGTGCACTTCCAATCCCTTTTAGTGCTACTTATGTTTAAAGTGGTTATAGTTAAAGAGTGCATTGAAGCTGGCGGTATGAAAAGGGAAACTCTGGTTGCCTCATACTGCTATATTTATGGGGTCCTTGTTGTATGTCACCTCCTAGTTCTTTTGGCTATCAAGCCCTCCCCTCCACCTTCTGTGTCAGTTGTGGAAGCCGTGGAGGATGTGTCAGTCCCCTCCTTCTCTGAATCACCCTTTATGTCTTCTGTAGCGAGGGGAGCATACTGGTTTCCCAATTCCAGCAGAGTGGAGGATGTCTCTTCCCTAACTCTTACATGTGGGTTCATTTAGGGAACCTTTTTGCCTTGCCTGGTTTTTTTTTTTTTGTGCCACTACTTTAAAGGCGGGTTCTTTGTCTCCAGGAGGAGGCAGAGGAGACATTTCAGTGCCAGATCCTGCTGCCCCCATTGCCAGTACTCTAGTCTCCTCTGCCCTGCCTACAGTGTTAGATGTTATAACAGAGTCTGGTGGTTGAGAAGTGGCCCTTCCTTCCTCTGGGGTGTCTAGTACCTGAGGGGTTACATGGTGAATAGTAGTCTGAAGAACGTTCTGTGTTTCACTTTGTGTTGCAACTTATTTTGCTTGTTGGTGATGGGTCTGATTGATTAAATCCTCATGCAAAGGTCAGTCCTCCTGATTATGGGATGCCCATGGGCATCAACCATAAGCATGACCTGTGTGCTCACAAAGATTGCACTTAAAAAGGATTAGACATGAGGCTGCTAGATGACTGTGCTCCAAATGGTGGCTACAATGGTATGTGTCACAGGCTGAGCTTAAGTGCGACCTAGACCAACACTTGAAGCAAGACCTGGGCTGCCCACTGTAGAATATTGAACCCCTGTCCTTCCCTGAAAAGAAGAAACTAGGCAGGTGAACTGGGCCTGTGTTTAGTAGAAAATAGCTTCACTTTAAGCTTCCAACTCGTGTCCCATATTTGCTCATTATCAAGGTTAGTCATAGGCCTCCCCAGAATTTCATTCCGCAGCCTCAGCCAGAACAGGATGTCCTCAGTGTTGGCACCCTGATTCTTAAAGAGAACTGTAATGGTTTTACCTAAGGGTTTGGTCAGGGGGATGGCATGAAAGGGGATCCAAACTGGGGTATTCTTTAAGACCTGGTGTTGTGCCCAAAAATGGTCAAGACTAGAAACATTCTTAAAACTAATGTCATATTTCCCACTTCCTAGGCCTACAAAGCAGAAATCTCTAATGAAAAGAACTTCATTGAAGTTTTTAACAAATTTCTGGCTATATGCATCCTGTCCGGAGGATTGTCTAATCCACCCTTGTAGAGTAATCGGACTACGTTACGTCTAGGGGCAGGTTCACCCTTATGTGAAAACAAGTCCGACAACTTAAACAAAGGGTTGAGTGAAATACCTTCTTGCTGGTTTTGCAAAACCTCTGGTCTAAGGCCTAGGTGAACAGGTTCCTCCCTGTTCTTCACACCACTAGGTGGGGTGTCTCCCATATTAGAATCTTCTCTGACTGTAACATTCATTAAAGAATTAGGTGCAATGTTTAAATCAGAACTAGTAGAAGAAAAAGTTGTACATTTACCCCGGGATGCATTGAAGCTCCTGTCCTTTTCTGTGGTGGTGGCCACTGTGGCTGAGGAGATAGCAATCAATTTGTTGATAAAAGGGTTCTGCAGGGTCTGGGATCCAAAGTCCAATTTGTCCCTGGATCCAACTGGTATCCTCTAGAGCATTTACTGGGGATCAATTTCCTGATCCAATCTATGTGTTTCAAGTTACTGGAGGGAGCTGGGGACTTAGCTCAGGATCCTGACAACTCCAGTCTTTACATTTCAGTCTGTCCCTAAAGGAGTAGGTAGTTTCTTCTGCACCTGTCTGTGCTTCCTTCGGGTTACTGACCTACTGTAAACAATTGTGTGGGCCTGTCTTCCTGCTCCAAGATGCTGTTTAACATTTTTCCAGTTCGGGTGAGTGGTAGGAGAGAAGGACCGTGAATGAGGCAGCTGTTGGCACATGGATTTTGTTCTGTTTTCACTGCCAGATGCATTCAAGGCTTCACTCAGTTTCATATCTTGCTCTACAAATGCAGGGTAGGGCCCTGTAATTTTGGTCCTTAGTGGTGAGTCATTTGTATTGTAAGTCAGCTGTACACTGACAGCTGGGTCCAGAGCACTGATAGTCAATGCGTAGACAATTCCTGAAGCGCTATGTCCAGTTCCTGTGCTTTAAGCAAACATTTTTCTTTTTCTGCCAGCAACTTCTGACTTTGGTCTACCTGGTGAGTTTCCAAGAAGGAGGGCATTTCCCTGCAATCTGCTGCATAGAGCCAGGAAGCTGTTGGTAGGTCTGTTCATTCAGACCATCTGTTGCATTTTCATTCTGTTCTGATTCACTATCAGAAAAATCATCAGAAATCAGAGCCAAGTTGATGGCCTCCTGAGTAGTAATGATGGGGGGGGCGGGCACTTCTCCCCTGTCAGCTCCACATCCGTACTCTCCACCGGCTCGAAGGAAGAGGCCATCTTGGTTAGACAGCCAAGAATTTCCCCTACTGTCAGAGATGAGGAATTTTTTTATTGAAGAATACATCAAAAACATATCATGTACAAATACAGAAATGATTGCATTTCATCATAGGAACAAGAACATCCTTACATTTTCAGTTACAAATAAATCACTTTTTTAATTTTCTCCTACTTTAAATCATAATACTTTCCATCCTATATGCTCGTGGTATAGTTTACCCTCCTACTCCCTATTTAAATTTAATCTTACCAACCCTCTCCACCATTTCTTTAAGATTGTTTAGGGTTCTTCTGAAAATCTTTAGTATATACTTTGTACATAGCCTGTTCTACCAGAATATCATACGTTTCGTAGAGCATCAGTTTCTGTTGTAGCATCCACTGACACCTTGCTTGCCACAAATAGAATTTTAGTCAACAAAAAAACACCAATAATGCACCGTAATCATATTTGCTTATTAAATATGGTCAATGTCCTAATA
This sequence comes from Neoceratodus forsteri, assembly GCA_016271365.2. NCBI lineage: Eukaryota > Metazoa > Chordata > Ceratodontiformes > Ceratodontidae > Neoceratodus > Neoceratodus forsteri. The sequence goes on along the minus strand of CM028135.1, from coordinate 843,781,755 downwards.
TTAAAGACTCTTAAGATAAATTTAATACCCATTTCATATTCCAACTGTTAGTTATAAAGCCCCATAAAGGCTGAACGTACAAGTATATGAGCAGAACTTGTTCCATAGTTTCTTCAATATTTTGACACCCACTGTATGGGCAATTTCTCTTCTCCTGTGCCTTGTGTTTTGCATTACCCCTTAGATTTAGACATCCATATGCTGATAGCCGCAATATTTCCCACATGTGTGTTAGAATCCTGATATTATTTAGCTGTCTCAGTACTCCTTCTCTTAAAGTGTGTGTGTGTGGGGGGGGCAGTTTTTAAAGTCTGGTTCTGTTGGGTGGATTTTAGACATAATATAGGTGTAGAGTTATGGTCCTGGTGTCTTACAGATTTGTGATTTAGTTATCCCCCATTTTCGAAGTCTCTGTACTGCTGGTTTATTGAAGGTTGGGACATGTAGTCTGGGGATAGTCTTGGTGGGTCATTCTCGATCCAAAATGCAAGGTAGTTGGAGAGGTTATTGCTAAACCATAAATATTGTGAACTCTGAGATGGAACCAATCCTATTTTGAAGTTCTGAGATATAAACAAGGCTTGAAAAAAGGAAATGGGGTCAACCATTCCTAGTCCTCCTGGGGCCTAAGTTAAATATGTAAAACACCTTTTAATCGGGTTTAATCTACTGCCCCATCTGAAAGAAACATAAATACAATGTTTCCAGTATGGTAGGGAGCAGGAATATCATGGTTATATACAGGAAGGAAGGGATAATAAATCTTTTGATAATATGGAGCCTTTTTATTTTTGACAACCTCCGGGTCTTCTATCTGTTTGCTTTGGATTCCATTCCCTGAAGTGCTGATTCCCAGTTTTCTAGGAGTAGGTTACATAACCAAAAACAAATACCTAATATTGTTTGTGTTTCAGTGGATATATGAGTTTCATCTATGGTTATTGATGTTTGTCCTGCATTCCCAAGAAAGAGACCTTTGCATTTATCTGTATTTAATTTAGATTTGGAAACTTCAGAGTATTCCTGCTGTTGTTTTATGAGAGCCGGGATCTGCTTTGCGTTGACACAAAATAGGCAAATATCATCTGCTTATACCTGGATTTTAATAGGGACCTGTTCCTGTGGCCCTTGTAACTCTTCTCATGCCTGAGTGGTGTTTAGTTTTCTAACAAATGGGTCTAGGGAAAAAAAAATAAAGCAGAGGGCTAAGAGGGTACCCCTGTCTTACTCCTGAAACAATAGTGATTCCCTCTGCAATCTTTCCTTTAATGATAAGGTGTACCAGTCCTCTGGAATATAATTATTTTATTTTATTTACAAAATTGGTCAGTATGCTATATTTCAGCAATGTATGAAATAAGAAAGGGTTGTGCACCCTACCTTTCTTGTACCTCTGGAGATAGTCTATGACATCTCGAATAATCATTAGGGCATGCTGGATTTTTCTTTCCGGTAGGCCACAAAACTGGGCAGGGTGGATTAAATTAGAAGCTATTTTTCTTAGTCTATTGTTTATTTAGAGTCTGTGACAAAATTTTAAAATCAGCATTTAGTAGAGTAATGGGTCTCCAAATTGAAATGTCCAATCTGTCTCCTGATTTATGTAAAAAAATTAAAAACTCAGATGTAAAATTCAAGGTTGCTGACCCTTTTTAAAACAGGGAGGTAAAAACTTCTAATAAACATTTTGCTGGGAAAAGTTTTATAAAACTCGTAGGCTATCCTGTCCAGTCCTGGAGAAGTCCCTAGTGTCAATTTTTTTATTACTGTTTCTATCTCTTATGCTTTTAGTCAAGAATTTAATTCTAACTGTTCTTCTTCTGTAAGGTTGTGTTGTATCTCTCTTAAATATTCAGTAATCTTCTCCTCGGGGGGGGGGCATTGCATGGGATCCCATTAATCCCTGTATCATTTTGTGTAGTCCTTCTTCAGTCTCCACTATTCTCCCCTGTTCATCCTTTAGGTTTTGGAAAGTCATGTTGCTCTTCCTAGTCTTGCAAATCTTAAAGGGGTCACCTATCAGTAGTGATGGGCAAAGTGTCCCCAATTTGCTCTGCAAAGTGATTCGCGGAGTGAAGGCGAATTCGTGGAGTGCTCCGCAACGCGAAGCGGAGTACTTTGCAATATAATGGGTGACGTGAAGTACATTGAAAGCAATGACTTCGCTTTACTCCGCCTTCCACTTCACCTCACTTCGCCTTGTTTTTAAGCTGCAAATGCAAATTTTGCAGTGATTCCTGGGATTTCAGTACACATGGTCTCTAGATTGTTCTGCACAGCCTCAGTTTGGAGTAGTGTGTGCAAGAAACTGTAGGAGACAATCTGCTCTGAGAGCTCTGTGCAATTTAAACCTTCAAAAAGCTTTTAAAAAAGCCTTTTTGAGTCATTTTTTTGCTGAAACTTTAGTTCATCGATTATAAGAAACCCTCCTGTGCTCATATCATCTAGCATTTATTGTTTGTGTATGGATTTTGAATGTTAATATACAACATTCAGTCTGTGTACTGAGAGACAGTGGAAGTGTGCTTTGGGGGAGGTGTGTATCTGTGGTGTAGGTTGATTAACTTGGAGAAAAAGACAGTGCTTTCTGTTTTTGTGATATTTTTCTTGTTTAACTGTGTTAATGTACATACAGTAATATTTTCAATATTTCTTGCCATTTTTTGCTGGTTGTTGTAGTGCAGCAGTGCATAATTTTAGTTTGTTTAAAATATGTGGTTATATTACTGAAGTTTTCAATTTGCTATGTATTACTTGGTGTGCGTGTGAGTATGCGTGTGATGTGTGTCATCAAATCAGACACCTTTTATTATGCCACTTAGTAATTTCAGCAATGTGAAGCTGCTATCCACTGCAGCTGTGTGATTTTTGTACTTCTTTGTGGTATCTTTACTGGTACTAGTATTAGTGACTGTTGCTGCAGCAGTGCAGTACACTGCCCCCCCCCCGCCCCAACTGGCAAAGGTATTCTTTTCCAGATTTGAATTTCTGATGGTGAGCACTGGTTGGGTGTTGGGCCTTTGTGTCAACATCTCTTCAGTGCACAGCGCAATCTTAATCTGTCTGTACATTTTCATCTCTTTAGGGCCCAATCTCCATCTGCAACTTAAGTCACAGTTGTTTCTTCGGCTTCCCTTCAGAGTACTGGACAGGTGTGGTGCTTAATTCTGCATGAACATTGTACTCATTAATATGTGTTTTTAAGTAAGGACCATCAGCATGAGTCACTTGTGATACAAATCACGTTCTTCATCATCACGGTCACAAATGCAGTCACAAATCACGATTCACGATCATTCATGTTACGAATCACAACATTAATTTGTTTTCTAGTTACTTGTTTGTATTGTAAGCGTGTTTTGTAGTATCTCTCCAGGCTTCACCACCCCACCATTGTACACATTGATACGTGTTTTTAAGTCTGGGAGTTTTAAGCTACAGTTCATCAGGGAAGTACAGCTATAGGCGGTAAGCATTCACGTTTCTTCATCATCACGGTTACAAATGCAGTCACAAATCATGATTCATGATCATTCATGTTACAAATCACAACATTAATTTTTTTTCTAGTTACTTGGATGTATTGTAAGCCTGTTTTGTAGTATTTCTCCAGGCTTCATCACCCCACTATTGTACTCACTGATACTTGTTTTCAAGTCTGGGAGTTTTAAGCTACAGCTCATCGGGGCCCGGGGAAGTATAGCATAGGCATTCACGTTTCTTCATCAGCATGGTCACAAATGCAGTCACAAATCACGATTTACGATCACATCATGAATCACATTATTTTTTTTTAATAGTTAATTGGATGTATTGTAAGCCCGCTGGTCACGGTGCTGAACAGGGATGGGATCCACGCCTGGGCCCCGGGGAACAAGCACATCCTGCTCCAGAGGACCTGGTGCTGGACTTGGTGGTGGCGGTGGTTCAACTGCCTCAGAGTCAGGACAGGAGGTGGTGCTGGTCCTACTTTGGGAGGGCACTCAAATGTTTTGAGCGGTCCAACAGGAATCGGTGCCCATGCCCTCCACACATGCACACGGTACAATGCTTACCACTTACCACTACCATGCTCTCCCAGAGCTGCTCCGTCCCAGACATTCCCTCACCCTGGTCCATCTCTCCTACTGAGCTCCCTCAGTCAGAGCAATCACTACTCATACTGTCACACAACACACACACAGTCACACAGGCACAGACAAACAACTAACTACTTAAAAGGTAAGAAAAATAACATTTACAGAAAGAACAAATTAAGTAAAAAAAGAGTACAAAAAAGACAAAAAATGTAGCTTTTAAAAAAGCTGTTGGGTCTAAATCAAAGTTTAAAACTCCTCCTCGCTCTGATCTAAAAGTATCAGCAGTCACAAAACACACTACTCTCTCTCCATCTGCACTACTGTCTGCACAGGAGAAAGTAAAAGTGTCTGCTTGTATGACTCACTTTCTTCCTGCATAGCTAAAGAGCATTGACTTACAGTATTGTAAGCCATGTGATGTGTGTGGGGGCTGCCAAATCTGAAACACCAAGTGGATCACTTAGAATCATAATGAGGAATGCGAAGTCCATTAAAAACAATGACTTCGCCTTACTTCACATTGCCATTCCACCTTAACGCAAAGTGGTAATGACAAGGCAGAGTGAGCACTTTGCATTGCCCATTTCATGTAGCGGAGTGGCAACATGAAGTGCCCACTTCACGTTCACTTCACCGGTGGAATTTAAATTTGCTGCATCTCTACCTAGCAGGAATTTTTGGGTTGCATATTGTAACTCAGCATTTAAAGTTTTTGCCCTGTCATACTGAAATGTTCTCATCTCTTCCTTTATTCATTTCTATTTGGGGGCTAAAGTATTGTTACTAAACTGGACACAGTAGGAATTAGTGAGACGTGGTTTACCAGTAACCACACTTGCAAGACTTCAGTACCTGGCTATGTACTTTTCAGAAGAGACCAAGGTGCAGAAATGGGGGGGGGGTGGAGTGGCCCTGTATGTCAATGAAAATATCAAAGCTACAGAAATTCAGAATACACATAAGAAGCCAGAAGAACTGTGGGTCGCCCTGGAAACAAGAAATGGGAGAGCCATGAGAACTGGGGTTGTCTACAGGCCCCCAGACCAGGGGGAGGACATAGACACATTACTGTTAGAAGATATACAAAACATGACAGCTAAAGGGGAGGTTCTGATAATGGGAGACTTCAACATGCCAGATACAGATTGGTCAATACCAGCAGGAACATCTGCCAGAAGTAGACACATGGTGAATTCCCTGCAGGGGGAGGGCCTCAAACAACTGGTACAACTACCCACAAGAGACAGGGTATCCTAGATCTATTGCTGACTAACAGGGAAAGGATCACAGATCTCCAGGTACTGTAGAAGGTCACCTGGGAGCCAGTGACCATCACATGGTATAGTTCAATTTGGCCACTACAACTAAATCATCCCATTCCAAGGCAAACATATGGGATTTCAGAGGAGCTGATTTTGATAAGATGGCCAACAGAGTTAAGCTAACCCTGGCAAAAAGAAATACAGGTGAGGGGGAACAAGCAAAGTGGGCAAGCATAAGGATGCAATACTTGAAGCAACATCCCATTGTGTTAGAAAGAAAAAGAAGTGCAAAAGAAGAAGGAAACCACTAGTTCTCAGAAATAGTAGCAGAAAAGGTCATAGTCAAAATGCTGGCCTTCAGGAAATATAAGGGAACACAGTGGGATGAAGATAGGGAAGCATACCAAACTTCGCTAAGGGAAGCAGGGAAGGCAGTAAGGCAGGCAAAGGCCCAAACCAAGGAAACACTAGCATGAACAGTAAAAGAAGGTGATATGACTTTCTATAGATACATTAGTGAAAGGAGAATGTCCAGAGGGGGTATTGCTAAGATCAAAGGAGATAAGGGGGCATGTGAGGAGGAGGACCGTGTAACAGCATCTATCCTAAATAGATACTTCTGCTCACTATTTACTGAAGAGAAGGTAGGGCAGGGCCCACAGCTCAGCACCATGGACACAGGGGGGAGGGAGGTGAGCACTAGTCCCTTCACAAAGAAAGGGTCCTACAAGAGCTCAATAAGCTCAGGGTGGACAAGGCAATGGGACCTGATGGCATACATCCCAGGGTACTAAAGGAGCTAAGGGTGGAACAAGCAGAGCCATTTTCAGAACTGTTTAATGAGTCTTGGAGCACAGGAGAGGTCCCAGAAAACTGGAGAAGGGATCATGTGATTCCGCTTCACAAGAGTACTAGCAGGGAGGAAGCAGGGAACTACAGACCAGTCAGTCTTACCTCAGTAGTGGGCAAGATTATGGAGGCACTCCTTAAGGAAAGGATAGTGCAGCATCTGGAATCCATAGGAGCACCAGATCCAAGACAGCATGGGTTTATAAAAGGAAGGTCCTGTCAAACTAATCTCATAGATTTCTTTGACTGAGTAACCAGAGTGGTGGACCAAGGGGGAGCAGTTGATGTCACCTACCTTGACTTCAGCAAAGCTTTAGATACTGTTCCACATAGAAGATTGATTAATAAACTGGGCAGGCTTGGGGTGGGTCAGAAGTTGGTCAACTGGGTGGCAAACTGGTTGGTGGGCAGAAAACAGAGAGTGGTGGTTAATCGTATACAGTCAGAAGAGATGCAAGTCACAAGTGGGGTACCTCAGGGATCAGTCCTTGGGCCAGTCCTCTCAATATCTTCATAAGTGACATTGCAGATGGACTGAGGGTAAGGTTTGTCTGTTTGCAGATGACACCAAGATCTGCAACAGAGTAGATGATCCAGATGGGGTGGGCAGAATGAGAAGAGATCTGGATAAACTAGCAAAATGGTCAGAGGAGTAGCAACTGGGGTTTAATGTAAAGAAGTGCAAGATCATGCACATAGGGAAGTGAAACCCTAAAGCCACCTATAGGCTGGGAGGGGAGTTGCTGGCAGTCAAAAGGAAGAAAGAGACTTGGGCATCATCATCACCTGAAATCATCCAAGCAGACCACTAAAGCAGTAGTAAGGCTAGGGGATGTTGGGGTGTATTAGTAGGGGTATCACAGGTTGGAAGAGGGAGGTAATAATCCATCTTTACAAGACACTGGTTAGGCCCCATCTGGAGTACTGCATGCAGTACTGGAGGCCACACCTTCACAAGGACATTAACCAAATTGAGGCAGCCTAGAGAAGGGCAACCAAATGGTACAGGGACTGCATCAGAAAACATATGAGGACAGACTAACAGAGCTCAATATGTATACCGTAGAGCAAAGAAGGGAGAGAGGTGATAAGATCGAAACATTTAAATACCATAAGGGCATTAATAAGGTGAAATAGTCCAACATGTTTTAATATAAGAAAAATAGCAGAACAAGAGGACACAGAATGAGATTAGAGGGAGGCTGATTAAGGTGTAATGTGGGGAAGTTCTTTTTCACAGAAAGAGTGGTGGATGCATGGAACGGCCTACCTCAGGAAGTAGTGGATATGAATACAGTGCAGGGCTTCAGACAGGCATGGGATAGACATAAGGGAACAATACAGATGAGTATGAATAGATTGGCCATTGACAGAGCAAAGGCTGATGGCACATTTATAAGATAGAAAAAGAAATAGACAGACTGGATGGGCCTTGTGGTCCTTATCTGCCATCAACTTCTATGTTTCTATGTTTCTATGTTATCTAGAGGTGGAATGCTTAGAGTAGAGATTTTGTAATGTGGACCTTAATTTTAGATAATGGAAAAACTGGCTCCTATTAGAGTTCTTTCCATAATTCTGAAACCATTTAGATATTTCTTGCTTCATGTCCAACCACCACTCACCCAAATCCTCATAGAGGTCACTTGCTGACATCCTGGCCCACAGCAGGCTAGTAACCACTTTTTGTGCTTTGGGGTCTTGGAGAGGAAAGGTGTTCAATTTCCATCTTTTACACTGTCTAACATGATGGGGGAGGGTTTAAAAATACATTTATATAAGTAAATGGTCTGAAAATTCAGTGGAAATGGTTTGAAAAGAAGGGGTTAGAAGTTCTTGGAAATAAAAAAATGATCTGTTGTTCAGGTTAATTTTCCTCTTCGGTAAGTATATTTCGGGCCTTGCGACTGATGCTGAAGACAGTCAATAAGCTCTGCCATAGTTATACATTTTATTCATGGGCATTGGTAGCATAGTATATAGAATAGTGGACAGTTGACGATCCACAACAAGGCTGTGTTTCCATCGAGGGAGTCGATGGCGTCACAGAAACCTCGAGAGTGAAGCTTGAGAGGTTTCTATGATGCCATCGACTCCCGAGATGGAAACACGGCTTTCGTTGTGGATGGTCAACCATCCACTGTTTTATATAGTATATGGTTCCTCAACATTCACATTCCCGCATTAAAACTGGGCATTTTGTTATTCTTGCAGATCCCTACCTAAAGTTGCAGTCCTCCACAATGCGGTCCTGCCAGACAAGTTACCAGTTCTCCCGACTCCTCGCTGAAAATCCCACTCTGCTTTGGCATCAGTAACTGTGCCAGTAGATTTAAACAAAAATACTGAAAACTGACAGTTTTGGCACACGGAGCTGTCAATATAGTCCATGTCCAAACTGTACTTGTGAGCTGCTTGCCTGATCACTCGCTAAGTGAAGCCACCATTTTCTCCAGCGTTTTTTGAATCCCCAGTGTAAATCAACCAATCAGGTGGTAGGGCAAGTCAGAAAAGTTGTTGTACTATCAATGTGACATCAGAATGATAGTACAACAACTTCTTTGACCTTTGAACTGTCCTACAACAAGAATTTGAAAGCCACTGCTTTCTAGTCACAATAAGCCATAACCATATACTATAGGCCTTTTTCCTGTCCCTACCTGTGCTCTGATGAGGTAAGTCACAGTTAAAATCTCCCCCAAGAGCCATGTGTGAAGCTGTACATAAGTAGGGCTGTAGCTGAGAAAGCAAGGACACTCTATCTGCCTTAGACTGTGGCCCATACACATTTATTAGTCTGTATGGTACTTGTTCCCAGTAACCATCTAGGATAAAACATCTTCCTGAAATAAGGTCACCCATCTTAGACAATCTAAAAGAGATGGAGTCAAAGACTGTTCCTACCCCGTCTGCCCAGTCTGCTCCAAATGACCAGTAGGAGGGGCCCCACCACCATTCTGCTTTACAGGATCTAAGCTGGTCCTAGGTAAATATCCAAATTTCTTGTAGAAACCTGATATTTATGTTATTATCCACCAAATGTTGAAATAGGGTGTGTCATTTAGAGGTGTTCAATAGGCTCCGGCAGATACAAGACCATATGACCAGTCTATTCATCCCTATGCTGTGAGTTTATGGACCTTTCTTCCTCTTCTTTTTTTGCTTTCCCTTGTATCCTATCACTTCTTGACTTCCTCTTAGATCTTGTGCGGTGAGGGGGGTCAGCTTCAACCAGATCCATATCTGACTCTTCACCTTTAGGTGCTAAGATAAAGAAAGGGTTAGTTACTTCCACTCCCTGTGGTTCAGGGGGGAGGTTTAGTGTTCCTAGTTACTCTCCTTTGGGGTGTGGCGTTTCATTTGGAAGGGGTCCCTATTCTCTGACTGTCTGAATAACAGACAGGTGGGAATTCCTCCCATGATATCTGTCCTGGTGGAGAAAGGTTGAACTCTTCCTGTCCCTCATGTTCGGTTGTTTTGTCAGGGATAACAACCATCCCATCTGGCCCTAGAGATGTGGGTTTGCATGGTGGTGGTGAAGATGGGGGGATGGGTCAGTAGACTTCTTGGAACTGGGTGTAGCTACTTCCTGTGGGTTTGAGGCTCCCTCTTGAGCTTGCTGTATTAACAGTTCTGGGCTTATAACTGAGGCTTTATTTCTTGCAGCCCAAGGACATTCAGGAAATGTGTGTCCTGTCTCCTCACACAAATCACTCTTGGTTAAATTTGTGCACTGCATGCTGCTGTGACCCACCTCTCCACAGTTGTCACAACATGGTCTATTACAAATACTCAAGAGGTGGGTTCAAGCCCCACACTCGTAACATACACGTGGTTGCCCTGAGTAAAAACATACCCCTCTATCCCTGTCCAACAGAAACAAATTTGGAATATGTTCTATTTCATTTTCTACCTGTCTTAATTTAATTTTGTATTTCCACCCCCCTGTCCAAAACAGTTCAGAATCTAGCAGTGCTTCTGGGGGACTCAAAACCTTGCATTTCTACGACAACCAGTATGTTATATCCTCAACATGCACCCCTTCATTGCAAAACATGACAGTAACATACAGTATTTTATGAGTGTTTTTTTCAGGGGTAGCACCAAGAAGGGGAACCACAGAGGGGAGAATTTGACCTGGTTGTACCTCTGCCAAAACAATTCCAGTGCATAGGCTGATCTAAAACTTATGTCATAGTTATCCTCCCCCAGAAATATTTATAAAGGCAAACACCTCTTTAGGTGAAAAATGAAGAGAATCCTTCAGAAGTTTCCTCCCCACAGACTGACTATCAGGCTTCATGTCCACACCCCCTTTGTATCTGATTCTGACCTCATTTCTCCTAGGGGTGGCCTATTTTTTTTAGATTTAGAAAACAGTTCAGATAATAAGGGTCTGGGGGGGGGTCTCCATTTATGTTTTCTTCTGCAAGTCCATCCTTTTATTATTGAAGTTATTCCACTGGTTTTAATTTTGAAAGCCACACAACTGGGGGGGGGGGTTGTTGCTCTTTCAAGGGAAACTCTGGATTCTTCTCTGATGCCTCATTTTCTTTTGCAAAGACATTTTTCTTGCTAACTTGTAGTTGCTCCTCCCAGGATTTTGAATTATTAGGAATAGTTGCAGGTACCTGATTTTGTATTGATGGGAGCCATTCCAAGGTATATATCAGAAGGGGGATCTTGCCACTATGGGTCCGCTAGCCATTGGTCACTGGGAATTTTCTTCCACCCAGCTTCCTTCAATGCGTTTTCAGGGGACCATGCTGAAAAAGGGTCCAAGTTTTTCCTTTGAATTTCCTGAATAGAAAAAGATCTTTGAATTGTCTCTGTGGTTGACAGTGCTTGGGAAGAGCAGTCCACTTTTGCAACAGTATTTTCCATCTGCCCTTTAGGCTCTTCAACAGGCCTCAATACCAAATTTCAATTTGCTAAAGTAATTGCAGTCCTTTTATTTCTCTTCTCGTCTTTAGCACCTGGTTTCAGTTTTTTTGCAGAGAAGGAGAAAATCATGGCTTCCTCCTGAGAAGTTGCTTTTGTTTGGTAAATTATATTTCCTTTGTCTGGTTTTGCTTGTATGGGACCAGGAGTTATCTGACTAAAAGTTTGTTTTATGAATGCACTACATTTGTCCCCCTTTTTGGTACCTGAATTAACAGAGTCAGTAGATTTAGAAAATGTTGAACTTGAGTCCTTATTTAAGCCAATTTCAGCATTCCTATTTATTTCTTTGTCCGAGTTCCTTGTTACAGTGTGGTCTCCTGAAATTCCTATGATCACTTCTTCCCCCAGTTTTACCTCAAAAACATCACCCTGCAGCTTTTGGCACATGCTCTCAGCTTTGTCACTGCCAGCCACTACATTTAAAGCTTTAGGAGATGTTTGTAAAGGGTTTGTTTGTACCTGGAAGGGGCGCGGTCTGCACTCCTCAGAGTTCTTCTTTGATGCTGCTGCATCATCTGTTTGCCTGTCAGTCTGGCCACTCCCTCTGTCAGAGCCGGTTTCTTCTTGCAACATAGTATGTTCAGCTTTCAGCTTCTTTGTGCAATCAGTGCGTCAGCGTTCCGCTTGCTCTAGCTCTTTAATCATCATCTCTATCTTGACTTTGCTCTGGGATAATAGATCTCGGATGGGTTTACCATCTTCCTTGATGTTGCTCAACTCTTCCATTGACAAAAAAAGTATCTTCTCCATGCTCGGTCTCTAACAGTTCTGAGGTAGGGGAGGAGACCAACTCCCCAAGCTCCTGCACTTCCATCTCCATCTGTGTCTCACTAGAACTGGTCCTCCTCCAACTTGCTCACAGGAAGCAAGGCCCCCCTGCAGGCAGAGTAGGGGAATTTCCCTAGTGTCCTGGCCAAATTTCCACCATTCACTAAAAATACCACCAACAGCTTAAAATCTGGTTCCGTTTCAGTTGGCATCCATCTGTATCCCTTCCCCCAGGATGAGGCTGAAAATAGGCAACAAATTGTCTAGTGCTCCTTCCCTGTCAACAAGAACTGAATAAATTTAATAAATAAACCCTGCCTTACCCTGCTCCTTCCTAGCTTTCTCCTGTGTGTAACTCCACCTTTCTCTGTTACCTAACTGTATGTCCTCTGACAACCCCTACTTGGTCTAATCAAATTGTAAATTGAAATTATTTGTTATCTCTTATATTACCAGTTCAATGTTGGAGAAATATGTAACGCTTGGTGATACTGTGATGATTTGTAAATATTTTGATATTGAACATAATGTGGCTTTTCTCTATTTTCACCCTTGGTAGCTGAGCTGGGTAGCTGTAGGAAATAGAAGCCCTACCCACTCCCCACCCTCAAACTAACAAGCAACAAGGCAATCCACTGGGAGCTGAGAGCGCACTCGGTGCTGTGCGCATAGCTGGGGTAGCATACAAGAAGAAGATATACCCAGTTCAAACAACAACAGACACAAAATAATAAACTCCCTAAGAGGTTACACTAGGCTATACCTGCATATGATGCTTGCTGGAGGATAGAATGTATGGCAGAGAAGCAGGCTGAATGGATTCAACAAGCAGAATCTTGGGAAGGGGGGCGAACGGCCGACTGACCGGTAGTTCAGGAACTAGGAGCATTAGCAAGCAGATAGGACAGCACAATAGAAGCAAAAACAAAAGTAGCAAGGTGGCAAACTCCACAAAGGAAGATGCAAGCAGTGGATGAATCCAGGCACTATGCAGGAGCTCAGGGGAAACCGGTGGCTGTCAAGTTTTCAGCTTCCAAGCACTAAGTGCTGCGAAAGGTGTATTTTTAAAGGGGAAGTAGGAGGCGCCTATTCCCCCAACATTGAACCTCTGACTTAAAGCCCTCCCATTGTTTACCTATGGCACTTATCTTGAACTTGTACTTTGCCTGACTGCTTTGCATGACATGCTTGTCTGCTTTGTCCATTACTGTACTATGTTTTACCACCAAAAGTTATATTCTGTTATTGTAATTTCACCCTATATTTTGTTGTTGTACTGCCTTTCTTGTAACCTCCAAGGTCATGTCTGAGAATAGTCATTCCTAAGACTAGCACACTCACCCAGTAAACAAAAATAAAATTAAGCCAGCAATAGGAGAAAATAAATCTGTAATTTCTGGGGGAATACACTATAACCTGCATCCAGCCATCGCTAAAATAGCATCTCTTGTATTTTAACCAGATAAGACCACCATGCCTGGATTGCATATAAACTTTAACTCCTTTTTCCTTCTTTTGGGGATCTGGGACTCCAGTAGACCAGTTTAATTCTTATATTCACCTGGAATCAGCCATGAATCCTCCTCCTTAGAACACAGCTCCCCATCTCTCAGCTGCAGTCACGCTGTTAAAATGAAGAAAGAAGAGTGCTCCCCTAAGTGCAGTAAATTCAATTTTATTAAGGAACAAGCATTATAAAACCCCTGACCCTCTGGCAATGATATTATACCTGTAAAAGGCTTAAACAAGCCTATCAGCACATAAAATGCCACCAAAGATTTAGGATTATCCTTTTTATTGCTCTGTTTCTTTCATCATTTATCTTGTTTGATTTCCATTTAGACATTACAACTTTTCAATATAGCGGTATAACTGTTGGCCCAAAGATACACAGCTGTCTCCCATTTCTGATCAAACCATTCCAGGTCCTAAGGGAGAGATGCTATATATAGATGCTATTCCCATTCTATATGGAGTAAACCTTGGATAAACAAGTGTTCTCAATCTAGGAGCATCTCAGTAAAATTCATTATAAAAACCTGCATCACTTTCTGTACAGACACTCTGCCTTTTGACTAAGTGCTCAAAAAAGCTTAATATAATTTCAACAGGGAGATAATTTTACTTCTTTAATTCTCTCTCACCAATTGAGTTAAAATCCGTCAGGATGCCAGATGCCATACATGCTATACACCAATGGTTGACCGACACCAGCATTCACTGGAAAATCACTCCTGTAGCCTTTCAGACCACAAACCTGGGATTTGTCCCAAAACTAGAGATTAAAATAATGTAAGTTTCATTCATGAAAGCCTGAATGAAATGTATAAATAATCAAAATGAAAAGCAAACCATCGAGCAGCTTGGAGCAGCATGGAGCAGAGCAGCATCATGGCCATCTTGCTGATCCGCCCCCATATAACAGAGATATGAAAATGATGGGTTACAATCTTCCAGTTGAATTCCCACCCCTGATTGCTGGCAGTAGTACTATGCACGTTGCTTTCAATTCTGCCACAGTGCTGTTCAGTAAGGGAGTCTGCAATTCTTCTTGCCACTTGGAGTGAATATACTCCAGTTGATCGACCTGGCTCTACATACCAAGTCTGGACACCACCTGTGATACCAGCAGCTTAGGCTGTTTGACCAGCAATAACTTGCTGGAACAGGTATAGGGGCTCCTGTATTGCGATAATTGGGTCCTACAGTGGGGAATCTAGAATTCTATCCTGAACCTAGAAATATCGATAGAAGTTTGCTGGTCTGATGTAAAATTCTACCAGTATCGACTGGAAATCCTTCATAACCTCCCTTAGGAACAGTTGTCCCAGTGTGATTAGACTCTTGGCTTGCCAGCATCAGAAGGTAACATCAACTGTAGCCAGAGGGAAATCTGGACAATGAGCTATGGGGATGGAGACTGTATAGGTTGTCCCTCAGGTTTGGTACTATACCTTGAATAATTCCCCTGTACTTGTAGGGTTGTCACTAGATATGGGTTTCCAGGGTCTGAATGGTTTGTTCTTAGTGGGATCTCAAGTTAATGCTGGTATGAAGCCAAGCTTTCAGTTTTCTTCCAACCAGACACATCTTTCCCTCATGACAGATAAGAGACCAAGGCAGTGAGCTATACAGTCACATAGTACTAGATTAAGTCTGGGATACCCATCTCTCCATGTTGTTTTGCTGTTGTCATCATCACACAGTTATGTCTACATAGAAACATAGAAGTTGACAGCAGATAAGGACCTCAAGGCCCATCCAGTCTGCCCATTTCTTTTTCTACCTTATAAATGTGCCATCAGCCTTTGCGCTGTCAATGGCCTATCTATTCATACTCATCTGTATTGCTCCCTTATGCCTATCCCATGCCTGTTTGAAACCCTGCACTGTAGTCATATCCGCCACTTCCTGAGGTAGGCCGTTCCATGCATCCACCACCCTTTCTGTGGAAAAGAACTTCCTCACATTACTCCTTAATCAGCCTCCCTCTAATCTCATGCTGTGTCCTCTTGTCCTGCTGTTTTTCTTATATTGAAACATGTTAGACTCTTTCACTTTGTTAATGCCCTTAAGGTGTTTGAATGTTTCGATCATATCACCTCTCTCCTCCTTTGCTCTAGGGTATACACATTGAGCTCTGTTAATCTGTCCTCATATGTTTTCTGATGCAGTCCCTGCACCATTTTGGTTGCCCTTCTCTGACTGCCCCAATTTGGTTAATGTCCTTGTGAAGGTGTGGCTTCCAGTACTGCATGCAGTACTCCAGATGGGGCCTAACCAGTGTCTTGTAAAGAGGGATTATTACCTTCCTCTTCCAACTTGTGATACCCCTACTAATACACCCTAACATCCCCCTCACCTTACCTATTGCTTTAGTGGTCTGCTTGGATGATTTCAGGTCATCGGTGATGATGATGCCCAAGTCTCTTTCTTCCCTTGTCTCAGCCTCCTATCTCTCCAGAACCTGGACAGCATTGTCTGAACCTTCCAGAAGAAGGATTTTCTAATTGTGTCAGGAAGAATATGAAAAAGAAATGGAAAGTGTGGTAGAATATTTGCCCTAATCTTATTGTCTCACCTCTGGCCCATACAGAGTGAAAAGGAGGAGATGCCACTGAGCTATGTCTTGTGCCACTCAGGAATACAGGACTCTAGATTGTTCTTAAAAGTTGTGGAGGTTTATAGAGATTGATATCTGATCTGTTTGGTTTGCCAGTTTAGGAGAATTAATGATTTAATTTCAAGGGTTAACTGCCCACTCAATTATAACACTTTTGATTTATTATTATAAATATGGAACCCAGAGGCTTGTCCATATTCTTGTAACAGGACCAACATATTTTGAAAGAGTACTACAGGCTTCCATTTAATTTTAGTGATGGCAATGGCCCAGAATACAGACCTGATATCACCCCTGGAATTGGACCCAAAATTCCATTTTACTCAGGGTGACTTGCAAGAAGGCCACTTCACCATCCTGAAGGACATCTTGGCATCCATCGCTATGGCCAGCTGCTGTTCCTTTGCTATTGTGTGGCAGTGACGGTGTTCAGGAGTATATGGATATTATCCCACATTTTCATATTGGGAATAAACTCAGGTCAAGCTGTATTAATTTCTGGATCATGCTTTTTAAACTGGTGGCTAGAATTTCTGCAGAAAGCGTAACACTCTCATTTAATAGTGCAATTGACCTATAACAGCAGCAGATTATGGGATCCTTCCCCTCCTTATGGATCACAGAGAGCTGGTCTTCCTTACAGGGATCAGGCATAAAAGAATCTTGGCGCGGGGCATTAAATATCTCCAACTGGACATGGGAGAGTTCAACCACAAACTTCTTGCAACATTCTCTTCCATAGACATCTGGGCCTGGCATCTTTCCTTGTTTTAGCTCCTTAATAACTTGGTTGAATTCTATCACTGTAAACAGGGCATCGAGAGTGCTGCCTTCTTCTTCAGAGATCATCGGCAATTGACTTCCTGAAAATATTTCTGAATACAATCAGGAGCGCCAACGCCATGAAAGGACAGTGCAGTCTGAGACAGGGTAGCACAGTTTTACCATGTGGCCAATTTTCCTTACTGTTTCACATTATTCTAATTGACTCTTGTTTGTGGAACTGGATAGCTAGTAAGTAACCAGCCCGGTCTTCTTTCTCATAATATTTTTTAGCCTAGGTAAGAGTTGGCTTTCACCTGGTATGCCAACAGGTCTTTGTAATCTAAGCTGGCCAGTTCAAGATCATTGAGGCTATGTATTTCTCCTCTCTCCATGTGCAAGGCTTCCTGATGTGCAAATGTTATCCCTAACCTTAATAAGCTGAAGTGTTCTCTGTTTCTTTCTAGAGGCAGCATGCAAGATCATTTCTCCTCAAATTACTTGGTTTACTTGGCGATTAAGACAAAAGTAGATCACTGTAGCCAATCAAGACTGTCAGCAACTCATAGTAGGTATATCATACCTTATTTGATAAAGGTAACGGATCCCAATTTAATTCCATTTTTAATAGAAAACGTTCAGAGGAGGGCAACAGAGATGGTACAGGGATTGCATCACAAGTCCTAAGAGGACAGGCTGAAGGACTTGAATATGTACTTCCTGGATGACAGAGGGAGAGAGGGATATGATCGAGACATACAGGTATATTACAGGGAGGAACAGGGTGCAGGAAAACACTATTGCTTAGTGAAAAAGATGTTCCAGGACTAGAGGGTGTGGGATGAAGTCAAAGGGAGGGTGATTAAGAGGAAATGTGAGGAAGAATTTCTTCATAGAAAGGTTGGTGGACAAGTGGAACACCCTGCCTGAGAAAGTGGTATGGACCAAAACGATTTAAGAATGCATGGGACAGACATAAGGGAATCCTAGACATCAGGGGTTAGGGGCAACAGACTACTAGAAAAACTTACAGTGATATTACAAGCTCAAATGGGCAGACTGGGTAGGCCATAGGCTCTTATCTGTCGACAGTATCTATGTATCTATATATCTGTGTATCTATGAATTTGTTAAATGATGTAATATTTGGCAAATATTATGGCAGCATGTTCCACACTTTTGCAGCCCGCACTGTGAATAAATTGTTTCATTCATCATTCTTTGATTTTCCTATATTTAGCAGTTTCATATGCAATCTCAGATTTACGTTTCTGTCCTTAAACTCTATGCTACATTGGCTTATGGGGTCTGTATTTCCTAGGTTTTTTTTGAATAACTGCAAAATGTAACTCCTCAGCCTTCTCTCCTCCAATGTAAACATATTCAGTTCACTCGTCTTTCCATGTATGCCTTATCCTTTTATCTTGGTATTGGGGCAGACTCAATGGACATTAGTGTCATTTTCTGCCGGCAATCTTCTATGATTCTTAATTTGGTTATTCTTCTATGCACATTTTCAAATAATTCAACACCCTTTCTGAAGTATGGGCTCCAAAAAGGAGACCCATTATCCAAAAGTCCACATGTGGTCTCACATATGCTCTGAGGAGAGGCATTATGCATTCCTCATTTTTAGATATGAAGGCTTTTCTAATGTCCTATTAGTGTGGCAATTGTTTCAGTAATTTTCTTGCATTGGTTCAGCAGGGTCAGGTTGTCACTAATTATGACCTCCGGGTCACGTTATTTTTTCACTGATCCTAGTAGTGTATTATTTAATTTATAACTTTTGATGGAATTATTTCTGCCAAGGTGGAGCACCATATATTTTTCAGTGTTAACTGCATCTTAATTTTGTAGCCAATAATTCAATGGAATTCAGATTATTTACTAGGAATTGGTATCCACTTCACCACTTTTTACCAGTATTCCTAGTATCATCCTGTAATAGGTAAGACTGTCTCATACATATTTAATGACTATTTCCTTGCCAGAATTTAATGTGAGATAGTATATTATCTTTTCTCCAGTTTTGGAGACAAATTCTCATAATTTATTAAAGAAGTATTAAATGTTCATGTTCACTGCCAGGGCTCATCACTTGTCTGCAATACCAAGGAGACTGGTGCATAGTCTGATAAGGATATCATCTCTGTCTTACACAAGTGGAATCTGTGTCTGACTGTAGAAAAAATATGAAAACTATCCAGCTTAGAGTAGGACTGGTTTAAGTACAGGAAAAAAGTAAAGGCCTTCTCTCCCTCATGTAACTAATTCCAAATATCTACTTGGCCTTAGTCTGGTGTAATCTAGTTTAGAGATGTGGCATCTATGTTGTCAATAGACATATTCCTAATGAAGCACTCCCAAATTGATGTGGGTACACACTTAAAATTGCCTTTTATTACAATGGGGCCAAGATCTTGGAATGACAGATGCCATGATGTAGGTTTGGCAAAGGAGCAGGAATTGTCATTCAGAGCATAATATTAAACAGGTCAAACTGGGTACCTTGATGGGTCATTGTGAGCAAAATTATTCACCCTGCTCATCATGCACAGTATTCAGAATTTGAACCAGAAGGTGTAGTTTCTCAAATATCGCCCTGCCAGCTCACTTTGCTGTGGGGTGAGAGGAGGAGGAGATCTAACCCACGCAGTCCCACTGCAATTTAGACTGTTCTATGGGAGAGAGGTGTGGCTCCTGAAGCAAGTCAGTGTCAGCTACAATTTTCTTAAGTTCAGACAGAATCTTAGCTATCATAATGGACATAATAAGCCCTTTAACATTATATGTAAAGTGGATCATAAGGAGGATAGAGAATACTGGATGGGCAACCATACAGAACCAGTGTGTGTTCTGCCACAGAGGGGTTCTGATTCCCTCTGACCTGGAGAGTGAAGCTCGAGATGTCCCAGGGAAACAGAGCCCTGAGGTGGCAGAAAACACTGGTTCTGAATTGGGTTGCCCATACAGTATTTTTTATAGTGTGTGGTCCCTGGAAAAAATAGTTTAAAGGCTTCTATTTTATACAGAAATAATGTTTTGCTGCTTTGTTTTAGTCCATGTTACTGTCTGTTTGCTAGGTTTACTACTCATTGCTAGGAACCCAAACCAGCATACATCACTAGTACATCTTTCTATTGGCTGGGAGATTAGTTGGGGAGGAACTTAAAAAAAAGAAACATGGTGTCCATATTCTAGCTTAGCAAGAGACTTGCTCTAAATATCTGCTTGATTCTGTGATGGTTTTTTTTCTTATATTAAATTATGTGCTCAATTCATTCAATCTGCATATCTGGTTGATCCTGCTGGTTTGGAGTTCCTGTCACCGAGTTCCCATCAATGCCAGGACTGCTTATTTAGTTGATCCTGCAGTTTTTGGTGAGTACAGCGCATGTGGGTAGATTTCAAAATGTTTGCACTTTTGCCTAAGTAGAACGCTGTTCTGCACATACGGGCTGAACAGCATTCTATGAACTTTTTATCTGTGCTGAAGATCTTTTCAGCACAGATAAAAAATGAGTAAGTACAATGTTCCACCATACACTATAAAGAAATACGACCAATTCTAGCCCCAGATTACACATCTACCCCATTGACAGTGTTCCCCACAGGGGAGTTAAGGACACATAGAGGGGGGACTGATCCAGTAGCTGGAAGTATGCCAAAAAGTTCCTGACTCACCTCATCTGGTGTATTTTCACTGAGACAGAACTTCCACATTCTAAGGGATGTAACAAAGTTGAGAAGCACAGCCACACTACAGTTGTTGAGCAGTTGTCCTACACTGAAAAGAGAGAAAAACAAGAAAAAGCATGAACCAACAGGGCTAACCATACAATAAAAATTCTTGTCAGCAGGGTGCTGGTGTACATGACTGGCTGTTGACATGCCAGTAGTTGAAGGTAGGTCATTGAGTACTTCAATGTGGCAGACAATGAAAGGAGGGAGCCTGCACAGAGTGGGCAAGCCATAATGTCTCTCTCAGGTGGAAGTAATAAGCATCTGCCTCAGGCTCCACCTGGAGGGTAGCATGGCTCTGGAGTCTTGTGAGGCTAAAAGTCATTCTCTCCAAGAAAAAGCAGACTGAGATTGTAGGGAGGCAGACAAAAGGTGTTTCTATGACTTTGTCCCCCACCATTCCAGTTCAGCTAAGGAGGACAAGACTCTCGCACTGGGAAGAGCTGGTGTCCTGCATTTAACAGCCATTGTAAGAACGCAAAGTGGATACCCAAAATAAAAGCAGTCTGTACTCTTCTGGCACCCCCAGGCAGGGCCTTGACCACACAAATGGAACCTCCCATCTCGTCTACAAACCAATTATTATGGCTCTAACTTTTCAAGGTTCTCTGACAGGCATTGCAGCTCCCAAATTGTGACATGAAAAAAGGGGAAGCAGGGGCCTTCAGTCCCAATACCCCTGACAGCAGCCTCCCAGTTGTCTGCTGGAAATACAGTAAGCACCAGGTTGCCCTCTAGGTGAATGATGTCATCAGAATGAGCTGTGTATATCTTCATAGATATGGGAAGTGCCTGAAGGATGTGGAGGGGAGGGGCTGCAGGCAGGGTAGGGCAGGACAATAGGCATGTCCAATGAAAACAATATTCCTTGCCATTATACCCTCTGCAAAAGAGCTGCACCTGATTAAGTAGGCAGGGCTCCAGATGAGCCACCCCATAATAAATATGATGATTAGACAATAGGGATGTACCCTGTTAAGTGGCAGACAGCCTGCACTGATGCTGGTAGAAGAGGGATATACCACCCTACACTTCCTGGGGGGAAGGGGCATTACCCCAGAGGTTGCATTATCTGAGGTGGGAGTGTGGGCAATCTACATCCTCTGTCCATTACACCCTGGCCATCTATGCATTCCCCCGTACACTTCAGTTCCTCATTGGCACTGTGTGCCATGTCCATACATGCCCTCCAAATAGAGAACAACCGGTCCAGGTGTTATGCAGGTCAAGCCCATTGCAGAATGAGTGGAAGCCTCTCCTGTCCACCCACTCCCTTCCTCCCTCCAGCCAAAAAGTAACCAGTTGGAGATAGTCTGATTGAACTGGAAGACCAGACCCAGGACATCCTCCCCTCCAGTCAATGATCTTCCCTTCTAGGCCTACCCATAAGTCAGGGGTCATCTCAATTAATGGGTCCCCCTGAGCACCAAGACCCCCACCCCCTCAAGGGGGCTGGGGCAGGCACAGCACAGACCAAGCTAATCAGGGATGCTTCATTGTGAACTACTGAGAATAGAGTAAGTTAGCAATATTAAAAATAAAAACAATATGTAACATTAACGTGTAAATGTAAACAGTGATCAAGTCCATCTGCACAGGGATGAGAAAAGTAAATGTTCAGGTATATACAAAGTGACACCAAAGCAAATGGGAGAGAAGGTGGCTTGGGCTCAGAAACTACAGGCAAGCCACTACCTGATTGTCCTCAGACAGATCTGAGAATGGAGGTTCAGTTGCAGGAACCTGGTCTTGTGAGGGAGGAGAGTGATGGGTTGCGATCTCCTTCAGTAGCCTGATCTTATCCTGCATCCACCAGGACTGCTGGAACTGAGGCCTACCTGGCTGATCATGTTTCCCTGGTGCAGTCTGCCATAAGTTGCAAAAGAGTTCTTCCTCTAAGGCTATGGCAGGTTGGTCCTAGATTGTTTATTTATTTATTTTATTTGTTCCATTTTGGTAACCAGGTAGGATCCACTGAGACCAAAGTTCCCTTTTTCAGGAGTAACCCGAAATTAATTACAGATATAACATAACAGATACAAAAGGAAAAACACATTAACATGATGTTTGCAATCTTGTGCATCCCAGTTCCTCAGTCATCAGAGCTGCAGCCAAGTCAGAGAACTTTTTCCTCTGTTTGGTTTCCAATACTATGAGAGCCAGACAGAGAATGTAGGCAGTGTTTCCTTTTTCTTTTAGGTGTTTATTAGTGGGCCAGGCTTTACTCTGCTGCTGCTGAGTGCTGCCAGTATAGTTCTAGTTGATAAAGATCCTATAATAACAAAATGTCACTTCTTTCTTGGTCCAGGCTGCTTTAAGTACAGTCTCCTTGCTTTGCAACAGGACATCTGAGCAACAGTGGAGTTGGAGTGACAGTTGCCATCCTTTGGCTGTGAGCCCAGGCCCTGGTGTACTCTGAACATTTACAGATTGAGGCCTGGAAGGAGGTCCAAACATCAGGAGGCATTGTAGAAAGAGTGTTTGTTTTCTGTCCCCCAAAACACCATGCACTTGTTATTTTTTTTTGTCTCCCTGCACCTCCAGATTGCCTAGTTTCAGTGCAATTCCTTTGTTGTGATTGATCAATTAAAGTAGGGGCCCGTCTTTGGTGGCAGTTTTATCAAAAAGGATGCTTGCCTGGGCCTCTGCTGCACTGGTGCACTTCTTCACCAAGCTTACATATTTCTAAATTTAAGAGAGCTCCTCATATGTATTCATTACAATTGTAGCTGTTTTCTTAAATTAGGTGAGCAAGTTCAGATGAATGATTGCCAGTATAGATTCAGTTGGTTCCACTGTGTCAGATTCCCAGTCTACTGAGATAGAATGAGATTGGTCCAAATGCCTTGGGGAAGCTGCCCTCTGAATTCAGTCTGTTACATGGAGCTGCTTCATTTTCTGTAGTGGATTTACACTCTTTTCCCTTGCATGTTATTCTAACTCTTTGTGCACCAATATCACTCATATTTCAAATGGATGGCTGCAGATTATTCACACAGCAGGAGTGAAGCTCCGGCTTCAAGCTGCCATGCACTCCATGACATAACCGAAGTCTCCAGTAATATTTCTTTTAATGCAACCCAAGATTTTTTTGCATTTTATGTTCATGACTACTTGGTCACAATGAGTAAAATGTTTATGGTTTCTGACAATAGTGATGCTTAGGTCCTTTTTACTATTAGATTTTTTAATTCACTTCACTGATAAAATGGCACCTTTGGATAGTTATGACCAAAGTGCATCACTGTACATTTATCCTGGTTAAATCTAATTTTATATTCATTTACCCATTAATCAAGCTCATCCAGTTCTTCGTGGAAAGTAGCCATTTCAACTTGTGAGTGAACATTCTGACCAATTTTTGCATAATCAGCAAATTTCTATATCCCCTTCGGCAATAATCATTGTTGAAATACTGAATAGATAGTAACTAAAGAACAGCCCAACACTGATCTCTGCAGATGACCACTGATTTCTTTAACCTATTTTGAGTTATAACCATTAACTTTAACTATTTGAAATGGCTGCTTTCCATGGAGGACTGGATGAGCTTGATTGGTTGGTGAATGAATATAAAATGAGATTTAATCAGGATAAATGTGCAGTGATGCACTTTGGCTAATTCTATCTTTTGTACTATGCTTTCTGTGCCATTTTGTTACCTTCCTGTACAACTCGTTCTGCAGTGTATGCCATTCTGTATTTGTATTTGCCCTGATTTATGCTTTATATTTATCTGTTATTTGTGTTTTGCCTGTGGCAGGACCTCCTTGTAAATAAGCTTGCTCAATGGAGCACTCCTGATGAAATAAACTTGAAAAAACTTGAACTCTTTGCTTATGACTGCATAGCCATGATGCAACCCATTTTGTTATATTTTTTAATTTATTTCATTAAGACTACTTACAAGCTATGCATGGAACACAGTGTAAAAAGCCTTAGTAAGATCCTGGTAGACTACATCAGCTGGTTTACCCTCATCCAAGGCCCTACTTATCCTTTCAAAGAAATCCAAGAGGTTTTGTTATACAACACCTTCTATTCCTGAACCCATAATGAGTAACAGCCGAAAGATGGTTCTTCTTTATGACGTTTGCGATTCTGTTCTTAATAAAGGTCTCCAGCATCTTATTGACTACTGGTCTGTAGTTTGTTTTATTTGCTTTGCTACCTTTTTTGAGTATTGGTATGACCACTGTGAACCTCCACATTTGTAGTGTTTCTCTGTCCTCTAAAGATTTTTTAAAGATCATTGTCAATGGGCTAGTCAGCATGGACATCCACTCCTTTAACACCATAAGGTGCAACTCATCAAGTCCATGAGCTTTATTTACATTTCATTTTTTCAGCTGATTCATAACATAATCTTCCTGTACCACTGGAGGTTTATCACAGATGGGATTCTCAACACTGCTTAAGTCGGAGTCCTGGAATATTGAACCGAACAAATCATTAAGAATATTTGCTATCTCATCTTAATTATTTATCATTTTACCATTCTCTGAGAGGGGGTCCATAGTTGTACTTTGACCATTTTTTGACCTACACATGTCCAAAAATCTTTGGAAATATGTTTTATGTTGTTTGCTATCTCCCTTTCTTTTTCCATTTTTTTACTTTTATGCTTTTTTTGCAATCCCATTAATTGTTTTTTCTATCTCTTTTTCTGCACTCTTACCTGGTCTGCTCCCATTCAGGCAACCTCTGGGACTCCAGCCACTGTCCGACTGCCCCGTGCTCCTAGGGACATTGCCAGTATCCCCTGTGGCTTACCCCCCACAGCAGGGTGGTGGGGAGCCCCCAACTCACCCACCCATCCGGATCCAGATCACAACTCCCCCAAGCCGGTGTACCATTGGATGGCCATCAAGCCACCCAACCAGGAAGACATTTTCTATCTTTTCGTTCCCCTGAGCTAAGGGTGTGCCATTATGCTGGTGGAGGGGAGCACGCACACGTCTGCATGTGCTCCCTCCTGGTGTCTGCCCCCAACTCCTCCCCAGAGCACAGCGTGTGTCTCATCCCCCAGCCTCTGCCAGGGGGCCATCAGGTGCTGACTGTCGTGGACCCCCCCCACCCTAGAGAGGGAGAGCAGTCCATCAGATGCTCAATCTCTCTTTGCCCCTGCCAACCCCTGATCACCCGTGCTCATTCCCAAACAATGGTCACCAGCGTGGCATGAGGTGCGGCAACCAGCTCCTCAGCCCTCATCACCACTGGGCCAGCTGAATCCCATTAATTTTGATTGTACAGTTCCCATGATGCCACATCCCCACATTCTTTGCTCATTTAAGTAACTTCCACTTGTTGCTTAATTTCTGGATTAAATTCCTATTTAGCCATAGCAGGATTCTACCACTAGCATTATACTTGGATACCATGGGTACATACAGTGAAGCCTGCCAGGATGAAATGCAGTGTCACAGGTTTACTGCATGACAAAAGGATTTACTCCCATTGAAATTGCATTGTTTGCTGCATTAACTCTACTGCAGAATTCTGCAGTGCTGCGCTTCATCCTGGTGGGCTTCATGGTATGTAGCCTCTTATAATTTCAATCTGAGTTAAAACAAGCCAAATCTTTAATCTATAGTCTTGCCACCATATACTGTCAGCCCAGCAATGGAATCCAGGCAAACATATTACAGTGACAGCCATGCAGCGATGGGAAGTGCATCGTCAGGAATGGCAGGCCAACTGGTGCGTAACAGCGACAGCAAGTTCCCTCCTCCAGTCCAAATGCTTTAAGTCATTTTTATGACTTATGAGATCTATAGCACTTGTATTCCAGCTCTCTTTTATCCCTGGCTATTTTTTGTACTAAATCACAGTTGCTTTCAAATGCAAACATGCAAACAACAATTGAGGTAAAATTATCATAATTTTTTACTCCAGTTGTATTTACTCCAAGTTTTTATCATTTTGTTACTCCTTAAATTTAGGAGCAATATGAAAGGCTTTAGACATGAAAGGTAACTCTTCAGATGGGTGGGTGCAATGAAGAAACTATATTAAATTTCTTAAAAAAATCTCATAATGATGGTAAATTACTGTTGAATTGAGCCAACAGGTCAACAAAATAAAGACTAGTCAGAGCTGAGCTTCCACAGGTAATTTTGTTTCCCCCACCCTTCACAGTCACCACCATGGCTACTTTCTAATCAGACACAGTACTTTGGGTTTCCTTGAGCTCCTTCTGAAAATTCTTAGTTCTGACCACTAGATCATCATATTTTCATTAACGATTTATGCATAAGTCAAGAAACTCCATACAGGCCTTTAACTCCCTCACCAAGTTCTTGGACAGTCATTTTTTTTTTCCAAAATGAGAGATGTCATCAGTGAATGGACCAGAAGATGGTAATGTGGTCATCTGGCTGAATACTGGCTGCAATATCATGGTCATTGGAACTGCTCCAAAGCCCCACGGGCTACCTATACCTGGGCTTCCAAGGATAGAACTCTATCATTAGGACCTGCAGATGATGAAGAATCTGAAGGGGAAGTCTGAACTTTCTTTTAGTTAGGTTTCTGCTTCTTTAGAGAAGTTTAGGATCTTTTTTTCATTCATTATTACTGAAGAAATCTGCATGGAAACACAATTTTTGTCCCTTAGAATTAATTTGCTCTTCCCTCTTGCCTGCAGTACATTTGAATTTGCATTTCTCTACATATGTGATCATTGTTGGCATTGTTTCTAAATCCACACAGTGTGACTCACTTTTCTTTAAAGAGATTATGTATATGGTAGTTACTGTCAAGTATCTTGGGAGATTAGACAGGCAGTGTCAAGGAACGTAAATAGTCCATAGTAGTGTTTACATTGCTTTGATAGTGTTAAGGAACAGAGACACTTTATAATAAAGGCATTATACAACAACGATTTTTTCATTAAGTACATTTGGAACTTTTTGCTCAGTATTTTGGATGGCATTTGTCTGATATGGTAAGTTCCTGAGCTGAATGCCCATGGTTCAGTGACCCTTTACATTAGCATATTTAAAAAAAGCAAGCCATAATATTTAACCGGATCTATGACAAAGTACTATTTTGACAGAAGGCACGAAGACAGAGAAGCAGTTATTCTGCCTGGGTCCCTTTGCAACACAGTGAGGACACAGGTGTCTGTCCTTAACATCACTATTCCAATCACATTGCCTGGTTAGCACTGAATTAGATGCTAGTTTTGCCTAATAAGAAGAAATTTGAAAAGCCTTACCAGAGTTATACAGTTCAGCAACAGAGTATTTGGCTTGGTCTGAATAATTCATAGACCTGACATACAGCAAGCCATTTAAATAAAAACAGGCAAGGCTTTTTCCTTTAGAAGTATATTGCTTACAAAATGTTGTACCCTAAGGTTAAATGTTTTTCTGAATTTGTTTGCACCTTATTTGCAGTGGTTGATGGTCTAATATTTAGGGCATGCTCTGTTTATTTCCAGAGATAAAGGAGCATGATTGCATTCACCTTAGATTGTGCAGTTTTATTTTCATTTTGTGTACTGATAACTAATGGCATCATATTGTATATCTATTTGAGGAGATTACAGTACTTTGAGGATATAAAATGGTTGTATTAAAAGAGATGCATGCTCAAAAGGTATTGACAATAGAAAGTTACAGCACAGAGGAAAAACATTGAAGTTAGCCATGTGCAGAATGTAGAATTACCCCAGTAAAATGCTAGCAAAATTCCAATTCCACATCTGTTAAGCTTGGCAGAATTTTCTAGTAAAGTCCATGGAATTCCACCAAGAGAACTGCATTTCTGTTTTGTTAACCTCGGTTTATTTTTGTATTATCTGTTTATTCCCTCACCAACCCAGCTGCCCACTCCTTCAGGCAGCCAAGCCCCACCACACCGCTCCTTCCAATTGCTATCTGTTGCTCCCTCAAGTGCCACTCCCTGACCTATCCAAACTATTCCCTTCATTGAGGGGGCCCCCTACCCATGGAAAGGACTGGGAGGGGAGACTGTCATGTGCCTGTAGGCACTTTCTTCAAGCCTCGCTAGGAGTGGTGAGGGTGCAGCTTGGGCACTACCGGGCTTTGCAGTGATGGGAGGGTGGGCCACCATCATCCAGGTGGCTTGGGTGGCCATTTTTCTTTTTCATTTCCCCCTTCCACGGGAATGCATGCTGCGGCATCCTGGTTTCTGCACATGCGACATGTGATCAGCCATGCCGCAAAATGGGATGCCGAAGCTGGCTGCCAGGAGCCGGTGAAGGGTGATGCATTCTTGGCCCTCCCTCCCAGAGCAGAGCATCCAAAGAACACTCTTGAGCCCAACCTGCCAGCCTCCGCTCCTGTTGTCTTGGGCTTGGGCATGAACCCAGGTCACCAGAATGCCAAGCGATTCCCTATGTTTTTTAATGTGTACTGAATTTATTTTTAAATTGCAAAAACACATAAATAATGGAAACATGTTATGCAGTGAAACTATAGAAACTGTGGATTTGTTTTCTGTTTTCCTTGGAATTCCAAATCAATTGGAAATATTCTGCATTTTCCATGATCCTTTTCAACAGTGACAGCCTATTCCACCTCAGACAGAATTCAGAAGAATTTTGCAACTCTGTCCCAGTGGCATGGCAGTAGTGTATCACTTTGTCAGAGGGGAGCTGTGATTCATGTGTGAGCCCTCAAAACCCCAAACTTGGTCAGCTGGGGGATGAGCATGTCATGGAGCTAAGGCACTCAACTCAGAAGGAGGAAAGGCATGGGCTGTCTAAAATTTGTGTAGTTCCTCTTGGCCTAGAGTATGACTGGCAAATTGTTTGCCCATCTCCTATCTAAATGAAGAATGCCAAGATTGTACAGGACCGAGCTGAAGAATATATGAAAAACATGGAACAACAGAGAGTGAAAAAAGGCAATAAAAAGAAAGTACATCTGCTTACTGCATTGGACACACATATTTGCTTACAATGTAGACACACGTGAGCTGTCTAGGGATCATTTAAACATGTGCTGTATTTTGCGTTTTGAGAAGGAATTCCCTTAAAACTAAAAAAGGTGTGTTTGTTCATTAATGGAACAGCCACTAGTACTGTATATACCTACTATTGATTAGAAAATTGCTTCTAATCATGGTTGCATTTAATTCAAAATAACATTTTTGGAAGTTGTTATGCAAACCCGTTTATTTTATGCTTTGTTTGAAGAAGTAGAATTTTTTGTAATATTAAATTTAAACTTTTTCTTAATTTTGTTTCTACCTTAGTGTATTGTATAATGCTTTCTGCATGTTTAACTTCTACCTGTAATATATTCCTTTAACTGCACAACAAAAATTTAACTCTAATCTCAAGTAATCCTAACCATACGTTCTTCCACGGGACAATAGATTTTTTAACCCTAATTGTTTAGAATTACTCCATTTTAAATATATTATTTAAAAGAAAAAGGATTAAGTTAAGCCAGACAGCTAATGCAGTGGTAGCACTAGTGTTTGTCATCCAGACAGTTTAGGTTTGCACCTTGAGTCTTGACCATCTGGTGCTGAATGGCAATGCAGGGTTCAGGAGTCCCTCTTCAATGCTTCCTACTGTAATTCAGGGAGGATGTGGCACCTCCTTCTATTGTATGAACACTCCCTAGTAGCTCAGGGGTACAGGGTGTCATGTAAGGAGGAATAGTGCATCCTTAGTGGCCCTATATTGGCTCACATCTGCATGCTTGCTCAGTAATACCAAGGTGTCACATGCCTAGATTGGGACATAGAGGGGACTTCTGAAGGTGAGGAGGAGTTAACCCTTTCACTCCAATAGCCCTGATAGGCACAAGTGCACATTGCTCCACAGAAGCACACCTTGTGGGTGGGATATGGGGTGGGGCTACAGGGTAAAAGAATAAGGGGCAGATTTTGGACAGATGTTGTCTCCCCTTCTCACTGCACCTAAATGAGCTGCCTGGCCTGCCTCCTCTTCACCAGCTCTTCCCTCTGGCATTCTGGGCTTTCATGCAAAGTATTTCTTCAGTGGTCAGGTCCTTGCTGTGGACCCACCCGCATGGGATAAGCCACAGACTACATGCCCAGAGGCCAGAGTTGGGAGTGAGCAAAGGCAGGAATGGAATGTTGGCACTCAGGGGTTTCATGGGCAGCAAAGGAAAATGGGAGTGATGGAGGAAGGTTCCAAAGTGAGGCCTGGGGTGCTAAATGATATAGTTAAGAAAGGTAAAACTTTGGAACCTGTGAAAGTTAGAATCTTAATTCCAAATGACTACTTGGAGACAGAGTGACATAACAAAGTCTTATGAATACTGTTTTCATGCGTCAATGCATGCTGATATATATCAATATGCATTATTTGTTCCTTATTAAATGGACACTGTCCACGTTCCTGTAATTTCCATAAATGCACTGTAACATGTGTCCTGTTGGCATTAGTAACACAACAAAATAGCTTCATGCCACATGATTTACATAATATTTTTTTTTTTTATAAATTAAATGAATAAAATTATAGTGGCCCATTTTGAAGGCTGCTGGCTGATGCTCCAGCACTTCCAGCATGTCCCTGAGTGTGATGCCATGTCAAGCTAAACTCATTCATGAATGAGTCTGACATTTTTGTAAGAGTAGGAAATAAATACTGTTCCTGATAGTAGCTCCTCTCATGATCTTGTCAAAATGTCTCTTTACTGAAAACAACAAACTCTAAGCAAACTATTTTACATTTTGAAAATTGAAACCATGACTCTGGGAAATAGTACTAGTAAAATAACTGGGTTATACCACTCATTTTCAGTAAAGACACACTAATCTTGTCTACACACACACACACAAAACTGGCAATAGAAACTTAGACTTTGATGACAGATAAGGACCGCTTGGTTCAGCTAGTATGCCCATTTCCCTACCTACTGGATAAGCTGCAGATCTTAGTTAACCAACAGCCTATTTCTTCCTACCCCCCCACAAGAATTGCCTTATATTTGTCCCATGCATTCTTGAATTCCCCACTGTTTTTGACCCACAACCTCCACAGGAAGGCCATTCCATGCATCCACCACCCTCTCTGTGAAAAAATACTTCCTCACATTGTCCCTGAGCCATCCCTCCTCTATCTTCAAATTGTGTCCCTTGTTCTTGCACATCTCTCTCTCTGAAAATGCTACCATCTTGGACTTTGTTGATTCCCCTGAGGTATTTAAAAGTTTCAATCATGTCCCCCGTCCTTTCCTCAAGGGTATACATATTAAGCTCCTTTAGTCTCTCCTCATATAGTTTCTCTTGCAGACCCTGCACCATTTTAGTTGCCCTCATCTGGACTGCCTTCATCCTGTCTATGTCCTTGTAGTGATGGGGTCTCCAGAACTGGATGCAGTACTCCAGATGGGGTCTCACCAACTACATGTACAGAGGGATAACAACTTCCTGTTTTCTACTGGTGATGCCTCTCCCTATACATCCCAGTATCCCCCAGCCATCCCTACTGCCGTCTCACATTACTTGCTAACCTTTAGGCCACCTGATATGACTGCCCCCAGGTCCCTTTCCATTTTTGTTGTTGTTACTACCCCCCTCCATTGTGTACTCTTCCCCTGGGTTTTTGTTTCCGAGGTGCATTACTTTGCATTTCTTTGCATTAAATCCAAGCTGCCATACTTCTGACCATTCCTCCAACCTTGCCAAGTCCTGTCTCATCCTTTCCACCCCCCTGTATATCAACCCTATTGCAGATCTTTGTGTCGTCTGCAAAGAGGCATATTTTTCCTTCCAGTCCCTCTGCAATGTCACTTATAAAGACATTAAAAAGGACAAGACCCAATACTGAACCCTGCGGTACCCCACTAGCAACCACCATTTCTTCAGAGTGGACTCCGTTTACTATTACCCTCTGTGTCCTGTTGTCCAGCCAATTTTTTACCCAGGCTACCACACTGGGACCCACTCCCAGGCTGGCTAATTTGTTTATTAATCTTTTGTGTGGAACTGTGTCAAATGCCTTGCTAAAGTGTAGGTAGGCCATGTTCACAGCCCCTCCCTGGTCTACTACTTTGGTCACCCAGTCAAAGAAATCTATTAGATTCATCTGACAGGACCCTCCTGCTGTGAATCCATGGTGCCTTGGGTCCTGTGCCCCACTCACCTCTAGGTACTTAACAGTTCTTTCCTTCAGAAGTGATTATATCATTTTCCCAACCACTGAGGGCAAACTGACAGGTCTGTAGTTTCCTGCCTCTGTCTTGCTCCCACTTTTGTGGAGGGGAATCACATCTGCCCTTCTCCATTCCTCAGGTACCACATCAACCTCCCATGATTTGTTAAAAAGGGTAGTTAGTGGTGTCACTAGTTCTCCCCTTAGTTATTTTAGAACTCTAGGGTGAATCCTGTCAGGTCCCATTGCTTTGTCCACCTTCAATTTTAAGAGTTCTTTCAGAACCCTTTCTTCTGTGAAAGAACTGGGATCAACCCCTCCTATCCAGAGTGCTTTTATTGATTGGATTAGGTACCACCTCTCCTCTTCTTTTGTGACTATTTAGCAGAAGTATTCATTCAGTATCCCTGCTTTTTCACTGTCCCTCCATGCCCACCCACCATCCCCTTTATTCAGCCTCACTATCCCTCCCTTTGTCTTTCTTCACTCCTTAGTGTACCTATAAAAGGTTTTATCCCCCTTCTTAACCAAGTTGGCTATCTTTTCCTCAGTTTGGGCCTTTGCTGTTCTGACTGCCTTCCCCACTTCCTTCTGCTTTAACTGGTACAGTTCTCTGTCCTGCTCCTTCTGTGTTTCCTTATACTTCTTAAATGCTATCTTTTTCTCCCTAACCTTCCCCACCACCTCTTTTGAAAACCATAATGTTTTTTTCCTTTGTTTTGATGTGTTTATTTGCTTCACACAAAGGCTTGTTGCCTCTGTGATGGCAGTTTTGACATTTCCCCATTGTTGATCCCTCCCTCCTTCTTGCCTTTTTGCTAGTGCTTTTCTGAGGCACACTCTTATTTTGGCAAAGTCTGCCCTCCTGAAGTCCAGTACCCTCACTTCTGAATGGCTTGCCTGTGCAGCTGAGTTTATTGTGAACCACACTGTTTGGTGGTCACTTGTCCCCAGATGGCTACCCACTTCTAGATCTGAGATTCTCTCTCTGCCCTTATTTGAGAGTACCAGGTCTAAGACTGCTCCCTCCCAAGTGGGTTCCAACACTAGCTGTCTGAGGCATGCCCCCTGCGGGGCATCGAGAATGGCCCTGCTCTTGGATGTGGCTGCAGCAAAGGTGCTCCAGTTAACTTCTAGCATATTCAGGTCCCCCATCAACAATATTTCCCCTTTCTCTGCCATTCTAAGGATGCCTTCTATCATTTCCTTGTCCATTTCCTCCCCCTAAGACAGGGGTATGTATACAACTGCTGTGCAAATTGTGGTGCCATTTCCAGTCTCCAGGGTGACCCACAGTGCCTCCTCTCCTCCCTGTTTGCCATTTTGTTCTGTTGCTTTGATCCCTTCACTTACATAAAGAGTTACTCCTTCTCCTCTTCTACCCTCCCTGTCCCTCTTGTAGATTGTGTACCCTGGTATGTTGACATCCCAGTCATGGTTATCTGTGTGCCATGTTTCTGTGACTGACACGATATCCAGGCATCTGTCTTCCATCAAGGCCAACATTTCAGGGAGCTTGTTACCTAGACTATGGGCATTCGTACTCATTACCCTCCATATTTTGATGGCCTTACCCCTTTTTGCCTCATCCCTGCCCTTACTGCCTCTGCCTTTTTCTTCATTTACCCCTGCCCTTCTCCCTATCAATGTCTCTATCTTGGTTTTTACCTCACTAACTATCCTGATTTTTTGGGGGGTCTAGGATTTCCCTGCTCCTTTTCAGTGCCCCCCCTTGGCTAGTTTAAATACTTGCCAATGAAGCATTTAAATCTATCACCTAGGATTCTGGTTCCCCTCCTGGACAGATGCAGACCATTGCACCAGTATAGGTCTGTGTCCCTCCAAGTGGACCCCCAGTCCCCAATGAAGCCAAAATCCTGAGATCTGCACCAGTTTTTCAACCATTGATTGAATCCCATGGTGCGGAGCACCCTAGCCTTACCCATGCCATAGACAGGTAGCACCTCCAAAAAGGTTACCGTGTGTGCTACTTGTCTAGGGCACCTTCCCAACTCCATAAACTCATCATCCACTGTTCTGATCCCTTTCCCAGCAAGGTCATTTTTCCCTAGGTGGACAATGACATCCAGCTCCCTCCCCCATGCAGCTGCTCCCGCGATCCTGATGATTCGCTCCCTGTCCCTCCAAGCCATGGTGCCAGGCAGGCACCTTTCCTTCCTCTCCCCTCCCTCCCCCAGTTCTACCCTCCTGACAATGGAGACCCCCACCAGGAGTTGTTTCATTCCCCTGTGGGGTCCCATGTCACCCTTCAGTGGATCTCCTTTGTGGAAGTTCCCAGCATCCTCTTTGGTCACCACTGCAGGTGCCTCCATAGAGAAATCACACTCTGCCAGAATGGCATATGGATTGTGGAGAGGTACAACTGGAGGGATGCACCTTTGTTCCACCACCCTCATCCTCCCTGAGCCCACTGTGGTCCAATCACTCCTCTTGATTGGCAACCTCTGATTCAGTGGCAGTGGCCCTAGTGGTCCCTGGGTTGGAGAGGAGGTCCCCCAAATCCTGGCCAACTCAGCCTGGAGATAAGCAACCTCCTCCCTCAGCCCAGAGAGGTGCCTGCAGATGGGACAACATTGCATCCTCCAGAATGTCTCCCAGAAGGCTGCTGCTCCACAGCCACTGCAATGCACCACTCTCATCATGTCTTATTAGTGGCCCCATAACTGTTGTTTTGTATACTTACTCTTTCCTCTCTCTGTCTTTTTTTTAATTTTTTCTCTGTACTCTCCTACTGCCTCCATGCTCTTAAAGCTCCTGATCTTCCTGTTCTGGGACAGGAAGTGCCTATATTCCTTAGTAGTCTCATTCTTACTTGTTCAGAGTCAGACCTCCAGCAGCTGGGGGGGATGGAGAGCTGCTCTTTTCGTTCTTGGATGGTGATTCTTTTGTGCCTCTGTGATCACTCCCTTCCTACTCCCAAACAGGAAGTTCCTGTTGTCAGTCAAATCCTGTGCCTATAGACGTAGTACTGGCTACTGGGGGGCAGGAGGAGGCTATTAGTTCCAACAGAGTAATAAAGTTATGACAACACCTCCTTCCTCTTGCTGTTCTCTGACAAAAGCTATCTAGGGCAGTTTTTAAATCCAAAACACCTGTCTTCATTCTGCCTAAGCCACTCCCCCTAATTTAGTTTCCTTCTTCACCTAGCTGACTGCACAGATAACAATTCACTTCACCCAACTCAGACAAACACACTAACTCTTTTTTGTCTGTTTGTTTGTTTTTACCCTAAACTGAAGGTCCCATTAATAAAGTTCTAGTTCTTTACTCCCAGTAGAGTAGTAAAGATCTAACAGCACCTCCTTCCTCTTGCTGTTCTCCCCCAGTGGCTACTGAAATAACAGAACACCACCCCCTAAAAATAAACAAACAACAAAACAATAGTGGCTACAAGGCTGGAGCAAATCAATTATCAGATCATCACCCCAAAATTGACTATTACCAGAGGCTCCATAAATATAGAAGCACTACCCTGCACTAAAAAATAACTATTAACAAGGAGCTGCTGAAATACCAGAGCACTAGCTCTGCTTCCCAAAAAAATAACAGTGAGTACAAGCCAGAGGCTTCTGAAATATTCAAGTCTACACCACCACAAAATGTTTTTTTAATTGAGGCATCCTAACAAAAAAGCTTTTTGTTTTGCTGGCTGTCTGTTCTCTTTTTTTATTTATCAGTTCTCTTCTTTTATGTTTAAAGTAGTGCATAGTAAGACTATATGCTGATGACACTGTTATCTACTTTCTTCATGAATCGTTGTCCTTTCTTTCTACTTAGCTGCAATTGGAATTTGATCAGGCTGCCTCTTGATTTTCCAAGAACTTGCTTTTTTTGAATCAAAATAATTGTGTGCTGTTTGGTGCTACTACTACTTTATCCAAGCAAGCTACTAACAACATTAATTAGAGGCACCCATTAGAAGCTGCTTCTACTTTTATATATCTAGAATTAGCTTTTGATGGTTCACTTTCTTTTCAACCTTATATTGCATGGGACTAAGAGGGTTTGAGCTTATCTGCCACTCTTGAAATGGATGAGATATTGTTTGTCCCTGCTTGATCGAAGCATGCTATTTGCCAAGCCATTTTGCCAATTTTAGAATTTGGAAGTGTGGTGTATCATTGTGCTTCCCAAATGACTCTGGCAGCTCTTACTATTTTGTACAGTTGCATGATACATTTTATTTTGGATTGTGATTTTTTCCCCAATATAATTACAGATGGGGGAAGGGCCAATTCACTCTCGCGAAGTGATTCGTGGAGTGATGGTGAATTCTTGAGTGCTCCACAGCGAGCCAGTACTGCGTTGTAATGGGTGACAGAAGTCCATTGAAAATAATGACTTTGTGTTACTCTGCCTTCCTAAACCACTACTCCACCAATTCTTAAGGTGAAGTACATTGAAAACAATGTACTTCGCCTCACTTCACCTTGTTTTTAAGCTCCAAAGGTGAATTTTGCAGTGATTCATGGGATTTCAGGTCACATGGGCTCTAGATTGTTCTGCACAGCCTCAGTTTGGGGTAGTGTGTGTAGGAAGCTATAGGAAACAATCTGCTCTGAGAGCTCTCTGCGATTCAAACCTTCTAAACGCTGTTAAAAAAGCCTTTTTGAGTCATTTTTTTTTACTGAAACTTTAGTTCCTTGATTATAGGAAACCCTTCTGTGCTCATATCATCGAGCATTTATTGTTTGTGTATGGATTTTGAATGTTAATGTACAACATTCAGTCTGTGTACTGACAGACAGTGGAAGTGTGCTTTGGGGGAGGGGCGTATCTGTGGTGTAGGTAGAACACAGTGCTTTCTGTTTTGGTGATATTTTTCTTGTATAACTGTGTTAATGTACACACAGTAATATTTTCAATAATTCTTGCCATTTTTTTGCTGATTGTTGTGGTGCAGCAGTGCATAATTTTAGTTTGTCTAAAATACTGTATGTGGTTATATTACTGAAGTTTTCAATTTGCTATGCATTACTTAGTGTGTGTGTGAGTATGTGTGTGATGCGTGTCATCAAATCAGACACCTTTTATTGTGTCACATAATAATTTCAGCAATGTGAACCTGCTATCCACTGCAGCTGTGTGATTTTTGTACTTCTTTGTGGTATCTTTACTGGTACTAGTACTAGTGACTCACTGCCCAGCCCACCCCAACCTGCAAAGGTATTCTTTTCCAGATTTGAATTTCTGATGGTGAGCACTGGTTAGGTGTTGTGCCTTTGTGTCTGCATCTCTTCAGTAAGCAGCACAATCTTAATCTGTCTGTGCATTTGCGTCTCTTTAGGGCCCAATTTTGATCTGTAACTTAAGTCACAGTTGTTCCTTTGGCTTCCCTTCAGAGTACTGGACAGGTGTGGTGCATAATTCTGCATGAACGTTGTACTCATTAATATGCGTTTTTAAGTCAGGACCGTCATCACGAGTCACTCGTGATACAAATCATGTTCTTCATCATCATGGTCACAAATCATGATTCACGATCAGGTCATGAATCACAACATTATTTTTTTTACTAGTTACTTGGATGTATTATAAGCCTGTTTTGTAGCATCTCTCCAGGTTTCACCAGCCAACCATTGTACTCATTGATACATGTTTTTAAGTCAGGTAGTTTTAAGCTACAGCTCATTAGGGAAGTACAGCCATAGGCATTCGTGTTCCCAATACAGTTTCATGCTGGTTATCTCACACCATCAACATCGAATAACGTTCTTCATTATCATGGTCACAAATGCAGTCATAAATCATGATTCACGATCACATCACGAATCACAACATTAATGTTTTTTCTAGTTACTTGGATGTATTATAAGCCTGTTTTGTAGTATCTCTCCAGGTTTCACCAGCCAACCATTGTACTCATTGATACATGTTTTTAAGTCAGGTAGTTTTAAGCTACAGCTCATTAGGGAAGTACAGCCATAGGCATTCGTGTTCCCAATACAGTTTCATACTGGTTATCTCACACCATCGAAACCGAATCACGTTCTTCATTATCGCAGTCACAAACGCAGTCACAAATCATGATTCATGATCATGTCATGAATCACATTACTTTTTTACTATTTACTTTGATGTATTGTAAGCTTGTTTTGCAGTACCTCTCCTGGCTTCACCACCCCACCATTGTACTAATTTATACATGTTTTTAAGTCAGGGAGTTTTGTGCTGCAGTTCATCGGGGAAGTACAGCTGTAGGCATTCACTTTCTTTCTTGTACAGCATGTGAGTTACAGTACTATAAGTAGTGGTGGGTGAAGTGGCCCCAGTTTGCACCATGAAGTGATTCATGGAGTAACACGGAACCTGCGGAGTACTTTGCTTCATGATGAGGAACATGAAATCCATTGAAACCAATGGCTTTGCATTATTTACCTTCCTCAAACCACTTCTCCACCAATTTTAAGGTGAAGTACATTGAAATCAATGTAATTCGCCTCACTTCGTCTTGTAATTGAGCTCCAAATGAAATTCTGCAGTGATTCATGGGATTGCAGGTCACATGGGCTCTAGATTGTTCTGCACAGATTCAGTTCTGGCCTGGGTAGTGTGTGTGTAGTGGTAGTTGGAGACAGTTTGCTCTCAGAGCTTTGCAATTCAGAACCTCTAAAAGCTGTTTAAAATGCCTTTTTGAGTCATTTTTTTTTGCTCAAAATTTACTACATCGATTGTAGGAAACCTTTCTGTGCTCATATCATTGAGTGATTACTGTTGTGTGTGGAATTTGAATGTTAATCTAGAACAGTCAGTCTCTGTACTGTGAAGTGTGCTTTGGGGCAGGGGCATATTTGTGGTGTAGGTACATTAACTGGGAGAAAAAGGCAGTCTTTCTGTTTTGGTTATATTTTTGTTGTATAACTGTGTTAATGTACACACAGAAATATTTACAGTAATAGTTTACTTTTTTTGATGATTGTTGCGGTGCAGCAGTGTATAATTTGTCTGTTTAAAACATTTGGTTATATTACTAAAGATTTTCAATTTGCTACGCATTACTTGTAGTGTGTGGTAGTGTGTGTGCGTGATGCGTGCTACTAAATCAGACACCTTTTATTGTGCCATAGAGTAATTGCAGCAGTGTGAACCTGCTGTTCACTGCACCTGCATGAATTTTTTATACTGCTTTGTGGTATCTTTACTGGTAGTGGATTGTTCCTGCTGTGCACTAATCCCCCAAATGGCAAAATGTATTCCTTTCCAGATTTGTATTTGTGACTTGTGTGCACTAGTTAGGTGTTGTTGTGACTTTTCGTATGCATCCCTTGAGTGCGTAGTTAAATCTTAATCTGTCTGTACGTTTGCAGTGCACCAATAATTCTGGGAGACTGCATTTCTTGTTACGCTCTCATTTCACTTCGTCAGCACTGGGGAATTTTCTGGACATAAGACAGTAGCATTTTGGGGATGCACATTAATTCTGGTGACTCTGTGTGTGACCACTGCGCGCATGACTGAGTGTGCCATTAATTCTGGGAGACTTTGCATTTCTTGTGATGCTCTCATTTCACTTCATCAGAACTAGGGAGTTTTCTGGTCACAAGACAGTAGCACTTTGGGGATGCACATTAATTCTCGTGACTGTGTGGGTGGGGTGCTGCCAATATTGTTGTCATTCCACCTTACTTTGCATTTAAAGCACAATGACAATGTGAAGTAATAATAACAAGACAAAGTGAGCCTTTCCTATGGGGCACTCAGCGTAGCGAAGTGGCCACTTCACATTCACTTTGCAGGTGGATTTTAAATTCGCTGCATCTCTAAATATAATATTTTATAAATGTTTCATGCAAACATAATAAACATCATAATTAATGACATATATATTAAATACTTTGGTATAAACATTCATAATTAACATACAAAGCATTCAGATAGATTATTTTATATATTTTAGATAAAAGACCAACTCATTCATGCTTTTATAACACAATGGCACTATGTAGAAAGACATTTGGTTTATATTAATAATACTACATATTTCATAAATTTCAATGTGCAAGTAGAGGACTCCTTTGAAATTCAGATTTTTAAAAGGGTGGGAGAATATTAAGAATGTGTTTTCCATTTTGAATTTATTTGGTCAATTGGATCAGCATACTTCAGAAGTACTTTTGCTTTAGATACTATTTCCATTAGTTTTCCATGCCATTTTTTTAAGGTTGAAAATGGGGAGTAGAGGTACAATCCAGTTTTCCAATATTTATTTATTTATTTGTTTTTGTTAACCGGGTAGGGCACACTAGACACCAGGGGCTGGATATTCAAACTGCACCATTCATAGGCGCAAGCCCTTGAGCTGCGCAAAATAGTTGCGCAGGGGTGTGTCCTAGGCGATATTCAAAGAGTTGCGCTATTGACGCTCCTTGAATCACCCCAACCACAACCACTGTGCATGGCGCAGTGGAACTTGAACCACCGCAAGTTGACAGAGTGGAGCATTCAACTTGCGGTGGTGCTAACTCGATAGCCATCTTGAAAAATCACGATATTCAAAGATGACATGCAAATGGGGCTATAATTCATGCAAGGTGCAGGGGCCATTTGCATGTGATTATCCCCATTTGCATGCCATTAGCATGGAAGTAGCCAATCTCCGAGGACTTGCGCTGGCACCCTGCCAGGCGGCAGCAATCGAGGACTAGCGCCCCTGCAGCCCGATCGCGGGCATAGTGCTCCCCCACCAGCCCGATCGCTGGGCATCAATGTGGCTCCCCATCCTCCTCCATACCCCTTATCCTGGTGGTCCAGTGGACGAGAAATGCCCGATCATGAGGCGGTATATTATCAATAATTCCCACCCCACTCCCGTACACATCCCTGGTGGTCCAGTGGCCCGAAATGCCCGATCAGCGGGCGGTATGTATGTTAAAACCACCCCGAACATAGCCCTGGTGGCTAGTGTCCCCACCCTACCCACCACGAAGCCCCACCACCCTGCTCTCCCCGGCAGCCGGCGGACATCCACCGCCTGCCACCCGCCCCACCGACTGACTGCCCAGTAGGGCTGCACCCCATTGGTGCAGAGCAAGAGCCAATGGGCGTGCAGCCCATACCGTACAAAACCGGTCAGATTTGTTTGTGAATGTCATTCAAATCTGGACTGTCGCGTACGGTGTGGGCTGCACACGTGATTGGCTCTTGCTCTGCACCACTGGGGCATGCAGCCCTACCAGGCAGCTGTCGGGGCGGTGGGGCGGCAGGCGGTGGATGCTGCCGCCGCCGCCGCCGGGGAGCGGGTGTGGGGCTTCGGGTGGGTAGGGTGGGGGACACTAGCCACCAGGGCTATGTTCGGGGTGGTTTTTATCACGCATACCACCCACGATCGGCATTTCGTCCACTGGACCACCAGGATGTGAACGGAGGGGGGGAATTATTATACATACCACCCGTGATCGGGCAGTTCGGTCCACTGGACCACCAGGGATGTGAACGGGAGGGGTGGGAATTATTATACATACCACCCGCGATTGGGCATTTCCAGTCCACTGGACCACCAGGGATAAGGAACGGGAGGGGGAGCCATTAATGCCCGTGATCGGCTGGTGGGGGGAGTACACTATGCCCGCGATCGGGCTGCGGGGGGGGCACAGGGACTGGGTTGGGGGCCAGCCACAGGTGGCAGCTGCTGTGTTGCGCCCTGCAATACAGCAGCTCACCTGTGGGTGGCCCTCGACTTAAGCTTTTTTTGGCTCAAAGTCCTGCAGGCGCAGGTTGGGGGTTGCGCCCACACAACTTTGCACAGCCCGGCTGAATATCGGGCTGTGCAGTTTATGCATGGTTCCTCCCCCTCCAGTTCAGCATGTATTCATTTGCATTGCGCTGTTGCTCAGCATGTTTTCTGTGGCGCAACTGCCTCCTGCTGAATATCGCAGAATGGAGCAAGTTTGGACTTACGCAGGCGCAACCCTTTTGAATATCTGGCCCCAAGTGCCTATTTTCAGGTGCGACCAGGTTCTTGTCATACAGATGTTACCTATTGTTATTACATTCTGTTCATATTTTTTTTCAGCAGTAGTTTGGTAAAGTCATTAGAATCACTATGGCAAAATCCAATGGTATTTGTACATCAAAGCATCTTCCTTTTTGCATACTGCAATTTTTTTTATCCACCATTATCCACCATTGCCATTTTATTCATGCATGGTGTAGAACAAAACAAAACAATTATTTAACAAATGCAGTTGTTTAAATAATGTTGGCATATGTAGAAATTGCAAAAGTGGACAGTGAGGAAGGGAGGCAGGCACTCAGGGAAGATGTAGCTAGACTCAAGCTATGGTCAGTGGAGTGGCAGTTGAGGTTTAATGCTAAGGAGTGCAAGGCCATGCACCTCAGTGCCAGAATCCCCAGGACCAGCTACTGGCTGGGTGGAGTGCAGGTAGCAGTCTCAGAAGAGGCAAGGGACCTGGGGGTACTAGTCAGAGAGAACATGAAGGTATCAACGCAGTGTAGGAGGGTGGCAGCAAGGGCACACTGGATGTGGGGGTGGATTGGCAGAAGTATCACCTCCAGGAAAAAGGAGGTCATCCTGCCCTTGTATAGACCACTGGTGAGGTCTCACTTGGAGTACTGTGTGCAGTACTGGTACCCTTACCTCAAGAAGAATGTGAAATTGCTGGGGGAGGGAAGATGCAGCGTAGGGTGACGAGGATGATCATTTGGCATGGAGAGATGCCATATGAGGAAAGGTTAAGGGAGCTCAACATGTACTCACTGGAGGATAGAAGCGAGAGGGGGATATGATAGAGACCTTTAAGTACTTAAAGGGCATAAACAAAGTAGGGGAGGGAGGACTGTTCTGCTTAAAGTGGGGAAGGGTCACAAGGGGACACAGCCTGAAGTTGGAAGGGGAGGTTTAGGAGGGAGATGAGGAGGTACTACTTCATGGAGAGAGCAGTGGCTGGATGGAAAGCACTGCTGGAAGAGTTAATCGACCTGAGAACAGTTGATAGCTTTAAGCGGGGATGGGATCGAGTCAGGGGCAAGGTCAGTACAGGCAAGAACAAGATGGGGGATAGGACTGGGAGGGTTGATGAAGGAAAGGGAGTGGGTGCGGGAGGGCAGCTGCAGTAGTATTATACTGTGAGCTGCACACTCAGGCAGACTTGATAGACCTATGGGCCTTTTCTGCTGGCAATTTTATATGTGCGTATGTTCAGACTTTATATACTGTATGTGTTAAATTGTACTTTTTATACTTCATTTTATCTGTTTATATTTGCTTAGTGTTGCAGCACCATCAGTTCTAGGATGTTGTTGTTAATGAGTTTTTTGAGACTCAATGTACCTGTAAAGTTAACAACCTTTAACCGATAATGAAATACATACTTTAATAAATAAATACAATAAATACATTCATACTTAGATAA
Source organism: Neoceratodus forsteri (assembly GCA_016271365.2). NCBI lineage: Eukaryota > Metazoa > Chordata > Ceratodontiformes > Ceratodontidae > Neoceratodus > Neoceratodus forsteri. The sequence goes on along the minus strand of CM028135.1, from coordinate 843,737,725 downwards.
CTAAAGCATCACTTTTTAGGCAGCATTTCCTGAGTTTCCCATATTGTTTTTATTCCCCTGAACTAAACGTGAATGTTGCTAGCAATACATTTGTGCCAGGTCAGCAAGACTGAACCCCTACACATACTGTAAAATAGATTGGATATAAGTCTGCATCAGCCTGTCTGTTTTTCCTCCATGCCCCTTTAACCTGTGCACCACATCAGTCATGAATTCTAGCATAGCTTTTATTTATTTATTTTTTCTGGCAAGCCCAATGAGGTCTGCTTGTTTGTCACCCCCAATCCCACCATCAGAGGAGCTCCCTCAATTCACAATTGTTGGTTCCAACAGGACCGATCGTGTTGTATGGGATTAATAGCACAGAGTTACTGTGCATCACAGTGCTATATACACTAAACTACTGCAGGCACACTCTGTCCCACATATAGAACCAGCAGACGATTTTCGATGGCAGGGTTCTTTCTTGGACTGTGTGCTACAGTGTGTACTTATGCAGGGCAGTGGCATCCATGTGATGGGGACAGGGTGTTGGGCACTCATGTCAGGGCTAGAAAGGAATATGCAGCCCAATTGTTTGAATGGAGGTAGAGTGTGGAGTGGCATGTCATCAAGCTGAGTAAGCAGCAAGTACTAAAGCAGATAGGCAAGACTTCAAAAATAAAACAGGCAACAATCTGAGCTAAACTTCCAATGTTCAGCTCGGGTTCTAGCAAAATCAGACCTCTCAAATTCTGGTTGACTGTTTTTTTACCCATTATCATTTTACACACCTTTAGCCCTAACAGTTCCAAAGTTAGCTAATTTCAACAAAAGTGTGTTTAGGACAGATTAATTAACTGGCTAGGAACTGAACTACTGTTTTTTTCAAATAAATTTAGAGTAAGGTCAGCATGAATAATTGCTATGGTACTGCTATAATTTTCATTTGTTGATACATGGTAATAGATGTGTAACAAACCCCTTCTACCAGTAGGGGAGGCTGTTGTTCACTATATCCAGAATGAGGCTGACACTTTGGTGTCAGGTCTTACGGTGTTGCTGGTGGGAGGAGTTTAAAGAATAAAAGTGGATCTTCAGTCTAGAACAGTCAAAAATCTGATATAATACATGGTATTTGATAATATAATCTGTTATGATGTGATAGAAAATGATGCAATATATTATTTTACCATTTTTTATTATTTTGCAACAATTATTATTTTTTATGCGCTAAGACAGCATGAATCATGAAATGGAACTCATGAGTCTTACTTGCCACTTGACTCCCTTCCCTCATGTTGTTTTCAGAATCCAATAGTGATAATTGTGGGGAAGGGGTGTTCAAGAAATTATGAAGCGAATGCAGTATGACTTATTTAAAGAACTAGAATTTAGATTTCTGAGTGATCGCTTCTATCCTAAATAGGGGAACTGGAAGCATTTAAAGAAGGAAGAAGGGGAATGAGTTTGCTTCTAGATTGCTCTGGATGGCTTAATCACCTAATATATTAGATGACTGGCAGGAATGGCTGCTTGCATAGCAGTGGGATTAGAACTAGTGGATTTCTAGGCACTAGTGTATGAGAGTTTCTTTGGAAGTACTATCATGTGCCCAGCAGCCTTGTCCTCTTAGCCCCATGAACATGATTGCCAGTCCCTGTTTTACACAATGACCAGCTCCAGTTACCACCACAACCACTTGCTGAAGTTTTACTTGGTGGAACTGGCATGCTGGAGCATTTAGCTGCTCTTTTCCTCCCCTTGTCATCTTATTTTCTTCCTGTTTTCTTCATGTTTTCTGCATTTATCAACACACATGCTTGACAGATGATGACACGATGCAGCCAACACTAGAAATGATGACTCACAATAGCTGTCAATGATTCATAGATGCGCACTTGACAAGCATGCCCAGTGCATGGACAAGTTACAGCGTTACAATCACAAGGTTACAGGAAAGAGTTGCCTCATTTACAATAGCTGTCTAAGTCAGTCAGAGCTGCCAACTAAAGGGGAATTGATGCAGTAATAATCGAAGAAATAAATAATGAACGCAACTGGACTTATGAACTGGTTATTTTTTTATTCCGGTTGCAAGCATGCAGTTCAAAAGAATCAATGCTTGCAAATGTGGTCATAAGCTTCATGTAAAATGTTGTGGTAAAGGAATAATTTCTGAAGGCATGCAAATTAGTGATTTATTTTAATGCTTTTTAACCCATTATCGTTTTACACACCTTTAGCCCTAACAGTTCCAAAGTTAGCTAATTTCAAAGAAAGTGTGTTTAGGACAGATTAATTAACTGGCTAGGAACTGAACTACTGTTTTTTTCAAATAATGTTTAGAGTAAGGTCAGCATGAATAATTGCTATGGTACTGCTATAATTTTCATTTGTTAATACATGGTATTAGATGTGTAACAAACCCCTTCTACCAGTAGGGGAGGCTGTTGTTCACTATGTCCAGACTGAGGCTGACACTCTGGTATCAGGTCTTACAGTGCCATTTTTCACAGTCTGCTAAATTAAATACGCCCTAAAAGCATTCAGAAAGTACAAGGAATCACAGAATGAGCAGGACAGATAATTGTATCAGTTAAAGCAAAAGGAAGCTGGGAAGGCAGTCAGAACAGCAAAGGCCCAAAATGAGGAAAAGATAGCCAACTCAGTTAAGAAGGGGGATAAAACCTTTTTTAGGTACATCAGGGAGCGAAGGAAGACTAAGGGAGGGATAGTGAGGCTTAATAAAGGAAGGAGGGGCAGAGGGTGACGGTGAAAAGGCAGAGATGCTAAACAAATATTTTGCTCAGTATTTACAAATGAAGAGGAGTACCTAAAACAAACAATAGAAACACTCTGGATACGGAAGTTGATTCCAGCCCATTTACAGAAGAAAAGGGTTCTGAAAGAACTCTTAAAACTGAAAGGTGGACAAAGCAATGGGGCCTGATGGGATTCATCCCAGAATTCTAAAAGAACTAAGGGTAGAACTAGTGACACCACTGACTACCATCTTTAACAAATCATGGGAGGATGGGGTGGTACCTGAGGACTGGAGGAGGGCAGATGTGATTCCCCTTCACAAAAGTGGGAGCAGGGCAGAAGCAGGAAACTACAGACCTGTTAGTTTAACCTCAATGATAGGGAAAATGATGGAATCACTTCAGAAGGAAAGAATTGTTGAGTACCTAGAGGCCAGAGGGGCACAGGACCCAAGGCAGCATGGATTCACCTTGGGAAGATCATGCCAAATGAATCTAATAGATTTTTTTGACTGGGTGACCAAAGTAGTAGATCAAGGAGTGGCTATGGACATGGCCTACCCAGACTTTAGCAAGGCATTTGACTCAGTCCCACACAAAAGATTAATATACAAGTTAGCCAGCCTGGGAGTGGGTCCCAAGATGATAGGCTGGGTAAAGAATTGGCTGGAGAATAGGACACAGAGGGTAATAGTAAATGGAGTCCACTCTGAAGAAAGGGGGGTTACTAGTGGGGTACCGCAGGGTTCAGTATTAGGACCGGTGCTCTTCAATGTCTTTATAAGCGACATTGCAAAGGGACTGGAAGGAAAAGTATGTCTCTTTGCAGAGGACACAAAGATCTGCAACAGAGTTGATGCACAAGGTGGGGTGGATAGGATGAGAAGGGACTTGGCAAGGTTAGAGGAATGGTCAAATGTATGGCAGCTTAGATTCAATGCTAAGAAGTGCAAGGTAATGCACCTGGGAAACAAAAACCCAAGGGGAAGCATACACAATGGGGGGTGAGATACTAACAACAACAAAAATGGAAAGGGACCTGGGGGCAGTCATATCAGATGACTTAAAGGTGGGCAAGCAATGTGAGAGGGCAGTAAGGAGGGCTGGGGGGATACTGGGATGCATAGGGAGAGGCATCACCAGTAGAAAGCAGGAAGTTGTTATCCCTCTGTACAGACAGCTGGTGAGACCCCATCTGGAGTACTGTGTGCAGTTCTGGAGACCCAATCTCTGCAAGGACATAGACAAGATGGAAGCTGTCCAGAGGAGGGCAACTAAAATGGTGCAGGGTCTGCACCAGAAGACATATGAAGAGAGACTAAAGGAGCTTAAGATGTATAGCCTCGAGGAAAGGAGGGAGAGGGGGGACATGATAGAAACTTTCAAGTACCTCAAGGAATCAACAAAGTCCAAGAGGTAGCATCTTTCAAAAAAGGTGTACAAGAACAAGGGGCACAATTTGAAGATAGAGGGGCAGCTCAGGTAATGTAAGGAAGTATTTTTCTGAGAGGTTGTGGATGCATGGAGCGGCCTTCTGGAGGAGGTTGTGGAGTCAAAAACAGTGGTGGAATTCAAGCATGCATGGGACAGTCATAAGGCAATTCTAGGGGTTGGGGGTAGAAAGAAGTAGGCTGCTGGTTAACTATGATCTGCAGTTTATCCATTAGGTAGGGAAATGGGCAGACTGGGTGGGCCAAGCGGTCCTTATCTGCCATCAAATTCTATGTTTCTATGCTTCTATGTATGTGGTCCCTCCTGGCAACCAACAACAATGTGATTCTGCATGCTCGGAGTATTCGGCTTTTAACTACCTTTACACCCATGGATGTGCATGTAAACTGGAGTGTGTCTTGCTGACCTAACCCAGCATACTATGTAAATTGAACAGCACTGGAGTTGGGTCCACAGTAATTGATCCTCATCCATCCAAAGATTAGGACATGTAAATGTAGTAAATGTAGTAACAGCAGATAACAGATAACAGACACTCATACTCCAGAGTCAGGAGCTCAGGTGCTACAGTGAAGATCACAGACACAGTTGGTAACTTTATCAAATATATTGTTTATTGCTTCACATAAGCAGATCTAGATAGAATTAATGCAAACAGAGTTGACCTCTTCAAAACAAGGTGCTGTAACTGCTACACCACCAGGCCACTGCCACTGATAGCACAACCCCACTTGACCCTACTGAGTGACATTGTGACCTTCTCTCTCACACAACAGTCTATAGTACTTAACTTTCAGTCATTCTCAGGCTAGCAGGCTCATACATAGGCAAATAAAAAAAAGATAGATTTTGTGTCCTGATACACCATCAGTCATGAGTAAGAATATTTTGACAAATAAAGCTTTCAGAATCCTCCCTTCATTTTTCACAGTCTGCTAAATTAAATGTGCCCTGTTTCTACTGCAGGAATAAATAAAATAAATAAACAAACAAATAAATAAGTATGGATTTTGTGCCCTCTACACTGCCAGGACTCAGTAAAAAATATTTGTCAAATAAATCATTGATGAATCCCTCAATAACCCAGGAACCATGGAACATTGAGACTCCCCTGGGTCCAATGTGCTCTTAGCTTCTGTTAACTCCACCTGGGTGGCTTGTGGTCCCACATAAAAGTAGATACTAGGCATTCCAGCGAGGAAAATAACTTTGGTGAGAGAGAGATGGGCAGGTTGTTAAAAAGGTGCAGGAGCCAGGGAAAGAGAAGCATACGCACTGCCGCCCCTCTACCTGGTAGGGAGAGTTTCAGTTTACACCATCTCTCTATCTCTGTAGTGAGTTGTGCTAGTAAAGGAGAAAAGGTGGGGTGGGGAATACTGAGCAAGGTAAAGCCCTGGGCAGCCCAGGACAGATTGGTACCCTGGAGACAAGCAATTGTACACCCAGAATTAAGTGGGGGCCACAGTGGTCTTTCTTTAATTGACTCATAGGCAGGAGAATCCCTCAAAATACTTGAGAACTTGAAGTGTTGCTGGGATTGACTATTAAGGACTAGAGAGGGTTAAGAGGAGGTCATCCACATAAGCTGCCACAAGATAGGTGTGGCCAGCAACCTCAATGCCATGAATTTGGAGGGAGGCAGTAAGGACTCGAATTAGGGGGTCCAGAGCTACAAGTAAAAGGAGAGGGGACAGAGGACATTCCTGTCTGGTGCCTCTATTCAGGGGAAAGGAGGGGGAGATGTCACTATTAGTGAGGATGTGAGCCATGGGTGAACAGTAGAGTGTGCGCACCCACTGCCTATAGTAGGCACCAAATCCATATAGGTGGAGGATCTCGTGGATGTAGTCCCATTCTATAGAATCGAATGCCTTTGAAAAGTCAATTGCCAGGGCTTCCATGTGAAGGGATGATTTGGAGGCAAACCATTTAAGGTTGAGTAGGAGTTTAGTGTTGTCTACTCCATTTTTGCCTTGCATGAAACCTGCCTGCACGTGATGGTTGATCGACGGGAGAAAAGATATCATCCTGGAAGCTAGGGCTTTAGCTAGAATCTTAGTGTCGACTGATAATGGGGATATGGGATGAAAGTTGGAACAGTCCAATGGATCAGAGGACTTTTTAGGGAGTAGGGTGATAAGCGCGTCTTGCATGGTTGGAGGAAGGGAGCAGGTTTTGTGGGAGGATTGTAGGGCGAGCCGCAGGGGCTGTAGAATGTCCAGACCCAGGGCTTGGTATAGTTCCACTGATATGCCATCTGGTCCAGGAGCTTTACCTCGGGCCATCTTGGACAATGTCATGTGAAGTTCCTCACAAGAAATGGGGGCGTCAAGTAAGGCCACCTGTTCGGGGTAAGAACCAGGAGAGGGGTGTACTGGCTAAAGTCTGCAACTCCTTGAGAAAGCTGGGAGCCCAGATTAATAGAGTGTGATTGGTAGAGGGTTTCATAGAATTGTCTCACAGTAGTGTTAATATCCTTAGGGCTAGAAGCTATGGAGCCGGTTTGGGTATGGAGAGCATGGATTTGGGTGGCTGCCCGTTGCTTATGGAGCCAAAACGCAAGAAACTTGGCGGGTTTCTCTCCACTGTCCCAATACACATGTTTGGACCTGAACAGGAGCCATTTGGCTTTCTGGTGCAGGATAACATTATTCTGATACTTAAGCCCCACGATATGGTGCTGCAAGGTGCCATCTGTGGTGGCAGGTGGGGTGACCTTGAAACGTCATTCAAGCACTAGTAGATCTGCTTGCAACCTGGTCAAATTCACTCTGCGGGCCTTATCATGACCTGCCGAAAAGGCAATGATGCGGCCATGAATAACCACGTTAAATGCCTCCCAAATCGTGCCATGTGAGACACCACAATCAGAGTTGAGAGTAAAATAATCTTTTGTGGCCTGAAACAGCATGGGACGGAAATCAGGGTCCTTATAGAGGAAAGGGTTACACTGCCACTGACCCTGGGGGCATGATTGTCAAGGGGGGGTATAGGAAATCAGGGTGGTTGCATAATCGGAAATCAAGATTGAGCCAATTGATGAATCAGATATGCCCTGGGCTGCTAATTCATTGGCCAACCAAAAGTCTATACGACTGTGAGAGTGGTGGGGCATGGAGTAAATGGGTAGTTGTGACCCATAGGATGGTCTCTACACCAGACATCAACAAGGGTCCACTCCTCCATAAGGTCTTGCAGAGATTGTTTGCCTTTGGGGTGGTATGTGGTGTGGGATAGGATTTATTGAGGAAAATGTCACCTACCATGTTGAAATCTCTGCCTATTACAATTGGAATGGGTAGGCCATCTGATTGTAAGGCAGTGAGGGCTCGGCTGACCACTGGGAAGAAATCAAGGTGGTCCATGTTGGAAGCATATATATTCCCTAATAACAGCAGACCTGCAGGGGAAGACAGTTTGGCCACCACCCATCTGCCTTGGGTGTCCTTTCTAAAGCCCTCCACCTTCCAAGGGGAGGCGTGGCACAGAAGGATAGCCACACCCTTCATTTTGGTTGTGGAGGGGCCAGCTAAAACCTCACCCACCCAGGATTTTTTAAGCCAAGGGGTTGCCCGGGTCAAGAGATGGGTTTCTTGTAAGAGTGCAACATCAGCATGGAGGGAATGCAGATGCTGTAAAACATTTGTATGCTTGATTGGGTAGTTAAGGCCTTTAGCATTCCAGGACAACGTAAAATGAGCAGAAGGTGCTGGTGAGTCTGATGCCATAGTTTGGTATGATAAACAGGAGAGAGTACTTACTGTGGACCACAATGGGAAGGGAGGCAAGTAGACTGGGAATGCAGAGGTGTGACAGCACCTTAAACAAACCAACACTGCAAATCCGAATCCCCAGAAGGAAGAAGGTGTAAGCATTACTGACAGGCTGGTGTACACTGTCTTAGGTATAGTACTGCAATGGAACAACAGACAGAGATAGATTAACTTACAAATAGTAAAACACTTAAAAGGCTGAAAAGCCAAACAATAAAACCTTAAATATCAATAATGACTCAACAGCGTAAACACTCTATGAGTGTGGAGGTCAAAGCAAATGAGGGTAGGAAGTCTGCCCTATAACTATGCTATCTCCAACACTCTGTGTGGGGTATAAAATGGAAGTCTAGCTAGTGGAGTCATTCTGGATTGAGGAGCCATCCAAGATCGTGCTCCCCGAACACCATACCTCTCAACCTCTCAGCATTCAAAAATCATAGCACTGGCCTTCAAAAATCATAGCAAAGGGTCAGAATGTGGAGCACTTTCTTATTTTAAACAATATTATGTCTACAGATAGTGGACCACATATAGTAAGTGATAAGGAATGTTTCTGTCAGCTTAGTTCAATTATTTAATAGTTTGTGTGTCCAGAAATAGTTCTAACATTATGAGGAACATCGGTAAACTTCTGAGGAGCAAGGCTAAATTTGAGTGTGAAAATCATAGCTTTATGCGAAATTCATAGCAGTTGAGAGGTATGCCGAACATGGAGGGGGGGGGACAGGCTGGGGAGGAGTGAGGAAGAGGAGAGACAGGGAAGGGCAAGGAGAAGGCATTGAGGGGCAGGGGAAGGGGAGGTGGGTGCACCCACCTGCCAGTATACCATAGTAGCGGTAAGGCAAACAGGTCCCATATGAGGGAAACAGCTGGATACAAGAAAGTCAATGCATGACTAACCACTCCGGTAGCTAAATAAAGCAGCATATTAGCTAACAGGCAAAGGCACAGGCTATCAGTATAGGACACTCAAGTAAAAGGCCAGACACTATATATGGGATGGGGAGGAACTCTGATGCATTGTTCATATCTGATGAATACGATCAGAGACAAGGAGAAGAGGGGGAAGGGGGATGCCTGTAGAGTGCCTTGTCCAACTAAGCCATTATATAATAGGAGAAACAGAACAGAGTCAGTTCTTGTGGACAGTCCTTCAGCCTTCTCAGGCAAAACCCGAGGAAGGACTCCAGAGTCCATAGTAGTCTTCATGACAGCTGCAGCATATCTGATTAGCCCAGGTCTCACAGGTGAGACAGTGTCCAGCGCTTTGACCAGGGAGGCATCAGGAAAGTCATCCCAGTCCACTGGGTAAGAAGTTTCCATCTCCTGTGAATCAGACCATTCTGAGTTTTCTGGATCTACAGCAGGAGAATCATCTTCCCTGGAGATTTTTGCAGGCGGAGCTGTGGAGTTTTGGCTGGTGAGTGCTGGGGCCCACTCCTGGCTCGTTGACAAGACTTAGTAAAGGAGCTAGTCAGGTGCTGTGGGAGGGAGGCCGGGGGGGGGGTACTGAGATTTCAGTGGTCATGCAGGAGCTAAGATAGGAGAAATTGAAGTGGTGCTCATTGGCAACGGGGGAGCTGGATGTTGAGGTACTGATCTAGCTAGTAATGAGTCACTTGGAGTCCCAACTGGTGAAGAACTGTTCCTATTGGAAGGGCCTGCCTGGGAGGTTTCCCAAAGCCTCCTGGGATTTGTAGTTGGAATGTGCAAGGCTGGCCAGAATTTTGTAATCCAGCATTCTAAGTCAACGGGGTGGTCAGCTGTCAACTCATGCCCACTCTTGGAGACACAGAGCCTGGTAAGGTTTTTGAATTTGAATCAAAAGTCATGTTGGTAAAGAAACCATTTTATGGGGCCAAAGGCTTTCCTTGCAGCAGTTTCTTGGGCAAAGTCTCTGTACAGTGAGATTTGGGCTCCTTGCCAGAGAAGCTCCCGCAAGTCCCTGGTAGCACAAAGGAAGTGTTCTTTCATAGAATAATGAAGCAGGTAGGCCACAATGGGTCTGGGAGCATCTACGGCTCTGTTGGGGTGGGTAGATACCTGGTGTGCCCTCTCAACATCTGCAGGGCCTCTACAGCATTCACCTAACATAAGGGGTAAGTTATCATTAAGAAATCTTTCCATCGACTGTCCCTCAGCCCCCTCAGGAAGGCCAATGATCCGCAGGTTATTGTGGTGGCCTCAGTTCTCCTGATCTTTGACTCTATCCCAGAGGGTTGCCAGACATTTTTCCTGCTGGTGAAGCCGTTGCCAGAGTTGTTGCTGCTGTACTTTGCAGGCCTCCAGCCTTTGATTTGAAACATTCTGGCGATCTTGTAGTTGTTGAACCTCTGTGACTGTGCCCGATAAAGAGAGACTTATATCATCCATCCTTAATAAAACTGCTTCCAGCAGTTTTGTAATGTATTGCAATGATTTGCCCACCGATGCAGGTTGAGGAGTGGAAGGGGTGGCCAGGCTTGGAGGTAAGGTTGCCAGTGGAGGATCCATGTTTGCCCATACGTAGAAGCCCAGATCTCTTTCATAGGTATTCTGTGAGAGGTGGTAATCGTTCAGTAGGCAGGAGCTACAGTGGTCTAAGGAGGGCCTGTGCAGCCTAGCAAGGCCAATGGTACCACGGATAGCTGCGCTGCGGAGAACCGCAAATCACATCGAAGTCTGTTGAAAATTACGCCGCCTGACAAGTAGAGCATTATCTGTGCATCAAGTTATTGTTGGGGGGGTCATAACTCCACGGAGCTCACAGATTAGGCTGACATCATGTTGGGGGCTAAACCACGCCCCTAGATTATTATTTTACTCGAACCCTACTGCTGAAAGTTTTGGCAATAGTGTTGTATCTGATTCTTTTGCATTATGATGAGGAACCTGACAGGGATGCCCATTTTCCCATATCTATTTAATTTATGCTTAGAACCCCTGGCTATACATATTATACACAATCCTGATATTAGTGGTATTGTGATTGGGCTACATGTATTTAAATTATCCACATACGCAGACAATACCTTGTTGCACGTAGTAGATCCAAATATTTCTCATTTTGGACAGCTTTCAGGTTATAAATTAAATCTTGCCAAAGCTGTAATAATACCTTTTAACTAGGATGCATTCAAGTAACCTCCCCCCACAGATAATAAATTGCTGGTTGGCTTCTGAGCTTAACTACTTGGGTATCAGATTGGCCTTAAATGCCAAACATCTGATTGCATATAAATTGAATTCTGTAAAATGTATCCTTACAACAGATCTTTCTAGATGGCAGAAACTTCCTTTCTTGTTATGGGGAGAATCTCTTTGATTCGTATGAATGTTTTACCTATAGTATTATACCCTCTTAGTATGATAGGGGTTCCCCCTTCCTCAGACATGGTTCAATGATTTATGTAAAACTATAACTAATTTTATTCGGAATGGTAAGAGGCCCTGCATAGCCTTCATTAAGCTATCCCTTGCAAAAAATCAGGGAGGGTTGCAAGTATCTATCTTCTTCTGGCACTGTCTTGCATCACAAGCTGGCAAGTGTTTGGCTTGGAGTCTCCCAAACTTTGGAAGATCCTCAATGCAACTCAATCCTTATTGGAAACACATTGAGGAATATCTCTGTCACACCCAAGGTGTTTCTGTACAGGCCTTACCATACATCACCTGGACACAGTTGTCAGTGACCTTGTGTTCCACCCCCATATGGTGGTCAGTAGGGATCAATGTTCGACTTGGTCATCTACTCCAACATTCACTATGGTGAGATCCCAAACAACCCCTTCTTCTTAATCCCTATTTTAAAAATAGCACACAAACCCATTCCCCTATCATTCTTCCCCCAGGCAGAATCTTTGACTCTTGCTTGTCTTCTGAGGTACAATGATTTGACCTCATTTGAAGACTTTCGTACAACATTTAACCTCTCTCAGCACCTAATTTTTCCATTCATACTACTCAGCCATGTGGTACAAAGTTTTTTAGGTCCACATCCTTGGCACTTAGAAGAAAAAGTGGAATACAATAATTTGGCATTATTGTTGACTAAACTGCATGCAGTTTCACTTATTTATGCAGCACTTAGAGAGGGGCTGGGAAACCAAATCCAGGTGTGGGAAAGCTATTGGGAATCAGAATTCCCACGTCTTGGTTCAGATCCCCATGGCAACATATTTTTAAATATATTAAGTTGGATATGTTGCACTTAATGAATTATAAGATAGTTCATAATGTGTATTATACTCCACAGCATATGTTTAGGTGGGCGAAATTACCAAATTCATTATGCAAAAGATGCAATCTGCAGGAAGATACACTTTTTCACACAGTATGGTACTGCCCTCCAGTGCAAGTCTTTTGGGCTCATATACAGTCTCATCTAGACCCATTATTAGGCTTGAAGGAGGCATTCTCACTGAAACTCTGTTTGCTGGGGTTGGGTGATTTTCAGTTATTAGGCCCACAGAAATTCCATATGGTGCTTATTTCAGCTGTTGCTAAACTAGTAATTTTGAGGCACTGGATGGATAACTAACCCTTGTTATTTAAGGAGTGGCATGCAGAAATATTGACCATTTTTAGAATGAAAAAATTAGTAGCGAGCCTCCGGCATTGTCTGCCAGGATATAAGGGGAGATGGGAAAAGTTACACACTCTTACTACTGATGTGAGACGTATGTCAGCTTTCAAGGATCCTATTTCCTGGAGTACAGCCTTATGCTTTTAGAATGTTTTTTTAAGGGTCTACAATGTTTTGTGTCCTGTTCAGATCAATAATTAGTTTGAGTAAAGGTATATCTCTCTTATCTGATATTTTATTTTTGCAGCTGTGAGCTTTGTCTTTCATATATATGTACAGTATATCTCCTGGAACTTTCAGGAACCTAGATCAGTCCATGCTTATGTATATAATGTTAATAGATATGCTGCATTGCTGTCTTTCTTTTTTGCATGGGCTATTAACTTGGCTCAAGTATATTGGTATTTGTCTTTAGTGTTTTTCATTTCTTTTTGTGCTCCTGTTGTTTGATTGTCGATTGCATGTTCTTTATTCTTCATCAAAGTATATTACGTTTAAAAAAAATAAAATGTTATACAGAGGTGATAGCAGGAGACAGAGTGGGGGAAACATAGAAAAATAGACTTTGATGGCAGATAAGGACCGCTTGGCCTACGCAGTCTGCCTGATTCCCTGCCTATTGGATAAGCTGCAGATACTAGTTTTACCAACAGCCTACTTCCTCCTACCTCCCACTAAAAGTCTGCTGAACCTCCTGGGAGGGTATTTTCAGTAGCATGTGGGAGCTTGGGGATCATGGGTCCACTATACAGTCAGGAAGGGGAGTCTGCTTTATAATGGGTGATCTCGTAGATGGGGGAGAATATGTGAAGTGCTTTTTACTGTATTTTACTATATGGCACCATCACCCCAATGGGTGCTCACATCTCACATATCATACATTTTTTGCATCAGGCAATCTCCCTGACACCCATAATGCCAACTCTCTGACCCCTGGTACACCCCTGGCACTCCTGTAGGATCTATCCTACTTGTGCACACCACTTAGACCAGCCCCTGGCTGATCTAAGTAGTTACCCTTGCTACATCCATGGTGGGGCTTTCAAAATCCCCAAAAAGGGGATGTTGCAGCTCCACCATGGTTCAAACCCCCCTTGCATCCTGGTGCACCTAGTTGTGTGGCACAACCTGTGGCACAAGGGGGTTTTGCCACAGCTGCATCTGAACTAGATTCAGGCTGCCATAGAAAATCGCATTTGATGCAACTTGTGACGCTAGTCACCACTTGCATCAAACTCTTTGGGATGCAAACCCCTTTCATACTTCTAAACCCTTTGAAAATCAAGTCTGTTGTCTCTCCAGTGCTGTAGTGTGTATTCCAGGAGGCCAGTCAACACTGTCTGCTCTTCCTCTCGATAAGGGAAGCTATTGTCGCTGTGTTCCGGAAAGAGGGTAAAGACATCTTCTTACTTGCTAGTTACAAGGGAAAACACCAAGATTGCCCCCTTTCTGCTATATTATTTTTGCTCACAATAGAGCCCTTGGATGTAGCTGTATGATAGCACCCTGCACAGGAAGGCTTTCTGGTGGGGCATCTAGAATTTCAAACCATGCTGATTGTGGATAATTTCCCTGTTATTCTGAAGGATGGTATGCCCCCTCTAGTATTCCTACTTTCCTTAACACTCTGTGTGCATTTCAAGAAATCTCTGTGCCTGAAATAAAACCTAGTAAAACAAAAACCTTGTTACTGAACTCTACCTGCACCCAGGTCTCAATGGCTAGATTCCATTTGCAGTGGTCTACTAAAGGTCTTAGGTACCTGGTGATCTGGGTATGCCCAGACCCATTCGGGGTGGGCTTGGACAATTTATCCCATCTACTCAGAAAGCTGAAGGAGGGATATGACAGGGGAAACATTTTTGCCTCCTTATTATGGGTAAAATCTCTGCATTAAAGGTGATCATGGCCCCCAAACTGTAGCAGTGTCTTGCACACTTGGCTGAGGATATACCTTACCAGTGGTTCTCCAAAATGAATGCCCCGACTGGTGAGTTCCTATGGAAAGGGAAATATACCTGATACAGTAGAATCAAACTCAAAGTTTACTAGTAGAGGGGAGGAGGGAATCTGCCCTGGTTCTATACCTATTATACCATTTAGAAGTGTGCATGTGCTACAGTGGGATTGTCTCCAGAAACTGCCCCCCACTCTGCCTAGAAATAAAGAAGGCGCTGACACAAGATGCACATCCCTCTGTCCTACTCTATTCCTTCTCCCCCAAACTCACAAGAGGTGAGCCCATGAAAGCCCCCTACATAAAAGCATAGACAAAGCTGGAGTTCTAAATACACACTTCACTAACCCCCAAGACACAGATACTCCTTTGGCTTAATCCACAAATTCATATTGATGGGTGGATGGTGCATTGTTGGCATGGGAGAGATGGGGCATATCCCTGTTGCAGATCTACTACAGCTCACATCCACACACCTAGAATCATTTGAAAATCTCAGAAGGTAGTATGACCTACTTCAGGTAGATTTCTGAAGGTACCTCCAAATTTGTAGTGCTCACAATTAATTGCTGAAGAAGGTGCCCTCTCAGATCCCATTTACCTCTCCCCCATACTCATGTTATGAGTTGCTGCTCAGAAAGGAGAATGATTAAGATTTACAAAGCAATTATAGGTGAGATTCATGATCCTATGGGTAAAGTCAGGCATATGTGGGAATAAGCTATGTGGGAACAAGCTTTACAGACAGAAATTTCAGAGCATCAGTGGTCCTGTCTATGGGTACTATCCCAGAAAATGTGCCCTGACACTAGAAGCCTTCTCATCTGGAGGCAGATTCATCAGTACCAAAGGACAGAAAAGGCTGCACACAGGGCCAGATGATATCATTGTTAACAAAGGTAGTAAAAGGGGAGCACCACATAGAGTATGCCAGGAACAGTAGGATGAAACAAGGAGCTAAACATGAAGATGGGCTGAGAGGATGCCACTTTCCATGGAAAGTCATGATCATGAATGCCCGCAGTTTGGGGAACAAGGTCCCAGATCTGATGGCTGTAATGACCAAGGCTGATCTGGATATAGTGGCCATAATTGAAACATGGTACACCAGGAACCACAACTGGGACATATGTGTACCTAGTTATGCCCTGTTCAGAATAGACAGGGAAGGTAAAAGAGGAAGAAGGGGGTGCCCGATACATCAAAGAAAGCATCAAGGCAACTGAAATTCAGAACAGGCATGAGCAAGTGGAGGAAGTTTGGGTCATCCTTGAGCCAGGCAATGAAACATCCATTCACAGAGGTCATTTACAGAACCCCAGCTCAGGCAGAAGAAATTGACAAACTGCTACTGGAAAACATGCATGATGTGGCAGCAAAGGGGGAAATACTGCTGATGGGAGACTTTAACATGCCAGAAATAGACTGGTCCATCCCAGCAGGGGCCTCAGCCAGGGCACGGGACTTTGTTGACTTCCTTGAGGGGGGTTGGCTTTAGGCAACTGGTGCAGGAACCTACCAGAGACTGAACAATCCTGGATCTGGTACTGACCAATGGGGACAGGCTAACAGGACTTGAGGTGGAAGGTCAGCTAGGGTCCAATGACCACCATATGGTGTGGTTCAAGTTGGACACAGGGATTCAGTGAACCAATATGAAGGCCAGAGTCTTAGACTTCAGGAGGGAAGACTTAACCAGAATGAGACTTCAGCTTAGAGAAACACTAGAAAAAAGGAGAGGGGGAAGTTGAGGAGAAATGGGCACGCAACAAGGAGGCCACAGCGGAGGTCACAAAACAATGTGTTAGGTCGATAGACAAGGGTAAAAAGGAGAAGAAAACAACTTTGGTTGTCAAGATGGGTGGCTGAAAAGGTAAGGGCCAAAAGGCTAGACTTCGGGAAATATAAGGAGACTAGGGATGTTGCGAAACGTTTCGCGAAATTGAGGTGGAATGGTGAAATTTTGCCACAATTTCTCCCACCACAAATAAGCATCTCCCAAAGCTGTTTCAACATCTAGTGATCCCCAACCAGCCAGTCACTGGTCAAATAAAAAAAGATTCCTGGTGTCTAGTGGACCCCCCCCCAGCCCAATCACGGCTGAAGTTGAATAACCCCCCTCCCCAGTTACCCTGCTGTGTCATGTCCTGACTCCCTAGTCCCTACTGAGTCAGAATACAACCTTGTGTAAAAAAAAAATAATAATAATTAAATCCCCAACTCCCTGGAGTCTAGTGGACCCCCTACCCTGGCATCAGATAGCATCCACCCCGCTCCCCCCAGTACCCCGATCGGGCCACTGGCACAGCCCTCCACTCACCTCCACTACTGGCAGCCTGACTAGCTTCAATGAATGAGCATGTGCTTGTACAAGCACATGCTCATTCATTGGAGTTAGACAGCCAGTGCTCTCACTACTACTGGAGTGTAGTGAGAGCGCTGACTGTCTGACAGTGAATGAGCGTGTGCTTGTACAAGCACGCACTCATTCCTTAAAGTGCTCAGCTGGGATGCCGGCCATGGAGGTGAGTGGAGGACTGTGCTGGTGGCCCAGCTGGGGTATGGAGGGGGAGCTGGGTGGGTGCTATCTGATGCCAGGATGCAGGGTGGGGGGTCCATTAGACACTAGGGAGTTGGAGATTTAATTATTAATGTATTTTTTTAACACACAATGTCGACCTGGACTCAGTAGGGAGGGACTTCACTCAGGGTAACTGGGGGCTTATTCAATTCTGAACATGATCAGCTGGGAGGCACACTACACACTAGGGAGAAGAATTTTTTTTTTAATTTGGGCCAGTGAGCAGCTGGAAGGGAGGCCACTAGACACCAGGGAAGAAAGCTAATAATAGTGGTGAAATTATGGAATTTTGCCCATGGGTGGCAAAATTTTGCTCATGACCAGTGAATTTTGCCAGTTCATGGGTGAAATTTTGCTCGCTCCATGGGTGAAATTTTACATTTTGCCCAGCGAAATATTTTGTGAAATGCATGAATTCCGCAATATATTTTGCAAGGCGAAATTTTTCAATTTTGCACAACACTAAAGGAGACACAAAATGACAAAGACTGGGAAATGTACCAGAAGTGTCTGAGAGAGGCAGAAAAGGCAGCGAGTAGTTCTAAAGTGCAAACCAAGGAAAGAATAGCTTAACTGGTTACAAAGGGAGATAAGACATTCTTCAGGTACATTAGTGAGAGAAGGAAGGCAAAAGGGGGAGTAGCTAAGTTTTGAGGAGCCAGGGGATAGCTAATGGAGGGAGATGGGGAGAAAGCAGTGATCCTGAATGAATATTTCTGTTCAGTCTTCATTGTGGAAGCACATGGGCAGGGCCCACAGCTAGAATTTAAAGGAAAAGAGGAAAAGGAGGTAAATGCCAGTCTGTTCACAGAGGAGAGGGTCCTAGAAGAGCTTGCAAAGCTGAAGGTGGACAACACTATGGGTCCAGATGGTATACATCCCAGGGTCTTAAGGGAACTGAGAATTGAACTGGCAGACTTCTGCCAGCCCTGTTCAGTGAGTCCCTAGACACTGGAGAAGTCCTAGAGGACTGGCGAAGGGCAAATGTTGTCCCTCTTCACAACAGAGTTAGTAAAGAAGATGCAGGGAACTACAAACCAGTTAGTCTAGCCCCTGTAGTATTTTTATTTTATTTATTGAGATCTTGGATTAAACCTTTGAGTACAGGCTCATTACATAGGTTCCATGTCAGGGTTATAAAGTAAACAAATAAACAACAGCTTACAGATATGACGTAAGAAAGTCAACAACAGTTAGGGCAAATGAAGCAGCAAGTTACATGTCAGTGACTGTATCATGTCAGTAGGAAAGATAATGGAGACATAGAAACATAGAAACATAGACTTTAATAGCAGATAAGGACCACTTGGCCCACTTCCCTACCTACTGGATAAGCTACAGATCCTAGTTAACCACCAGCCTATTTCTTCCTACCCCCCACTAGAATTGCCTTATGTCTGTCCCATGCATTCTTGAATTCCCCCACTGCTTTTGACCCCACAACCTCCTCAGAAAGGTTGTTCCATGCGTCCACCACCCTCTCTGTGAAAGAATACTTCCTCACATTGCCCCTGAGCCATCCCCCCTCTGTCTTCAAATTGTGTCCCCTTGTTCTTGCACATCTCTTTTTCCAAAAGATGCTACCCTCTTAGACTTTGTTGATTCCCATGAGGTACTTAAAAGTTTCTATTATATACCCCCTCTCCTTCCTTTCCTCAAGGGTATACATATTAAGCTCCTTTAGTCTCTCTTTGAATGGCTTCTGTTGCAGACCTTGCACCATTTTAGTTGCTCTCCTCTGGACTGCCTCCATCCTGTCTATGTCCTTGCGGAGATGGGGTCTCCAGAACTGCATGCTGTACTCTAGATGGGGGCTCACCAACTGTCTGTACAGAGGGATAACAACTTCTTGTTTTCTACTGGTGATGCCTCTCCCTATGCATCCTAGTATCCTCCAGCCATCCCTACTGCCTTCTCACATTACTTGATAAATTTTAGGTCATCTGATATGACTACCCCCAGGTCCATTTCCATTTTTGTTGTTGTTACTACATCCCCCACATTGTGTACTCTTTCTCAGGGTTTTTGTTTCCCAGGTGCATTACTTTGCACTTCTTTGCATTGAATCTAAGCTGCCATACTTCTGACCATTCCTCCAACCTTGCCAAGTCCCTTCCCATCCTTTCCACCCCCCTTGTGTATCAACCCTGTTGCAGATCTTTGTGTCATCTGCAAAGAGACATACTTTTCCTTCCAGTCCCTCTGCAATGTCACTTATAAAGACATTAAAAAGGACTGAACCCAGTAGTGAACCCTGCTGTACCCCACTAGTAACCCTCCTTTCTTCGGAGTGGATTCCATTTACTGTAACCTTCTGTGTCCTGTTATGCATCCATTGTTTTACCCAGGCTACCACCCTGTGACCCACTCCTAGGCTGGCTAATTTGTTTATTAATCTTTTGTGTGGGACTGTGTCAAATGCCTTGCTAAAGTCTAGGTAGGCCATGTCCACTGCCCCTCCCTGGTCTACTACTTTAGTCACCCAGTCAAAGATATTGATTAGATTCATCTGACATGACTTTCCTGCTGTGAATCCATGCTGCCTTGGGTCCTGTGCCCCACTGACCTCTAGGTATGCAACAATTATTTCCTTCAGAAGTGATTCCATCATTTTTTCTACCACTGAGGTAAAACTGACAGGTCTGTAGTTTCCTGCCTCTGTCTTGCTCCCACTTTTCTGAAGGGGAATCACATCCACCCTCCTCTAGTCCTCAAGTACCATACCATCCTCCCATGATTTGTTAAAAAGGGTAGTCAGTGATTTCACTAGTTCTCCCCTTAGTTCTTTTAGAATTCTTAGGTGAATCCCATCAGGCCTCATTGCTTTGTCCACCTTTGGTTTCAGGAGTTCTTTCAGAACCCTTTCTTCTGTGAAAGGACTGGGATCAATCCCCCCCCATCCAACGTGATTCTAGTGATTGGATTAGATACCTCCTCCTCCTCCTCTTCTTTTGTGAATACTGAGCAGAAGTATTCATCCAGTATCCCTGCCTTTCACTGTCCCTCTCTGCTCACCCACCCTCCCCTTTACTCTGCCTCACTACCCCTCCCTTTGTCTTTCTTCACTCTCTAATGTACCTATAAAAGTTTTTATCCCCCTACTTAACCGAATTTGCTATCTTTTCCTCGGTTTGGGCCTTTGCTAATCTGACTGCCTTCCCTGCTTCTTTCTGCTTTAACTGGTACAGTTCTCTGTCCTGCTCCTTCTGTGTTTCCTTATACTTCCTGAATGCTATCTTTTTCTCCCTAACCTTCCCTACAAGGAAAGAATAGTGGAGCACCTAGAAGTCATGACAAACTGATTTAGTTTAGTTATCATATTGATCCTTGTAAGAACAGATGCAGAAGCAAATGGTCTGATACATTTTATTGGACTGACTTAGATGTTACAAAAATAACAAAGTGCCTAAGCTTTTAGATCAACCAAATCCTTCCTTCTAACCTTATGACAATTATCTGAAAAATCCCACACTATTAACACCCAGATCATACATAATTTTGTTTTGGTGCAGACCAAAATAGTGAAGGGTCTACATTATAAGCCTTATGAGGAAAGAGTCAGAGACCTCAATTTTTACATGCTGGAGCAAAGGAGGGAGAGAGGTGACATGATAGAAATGTTCAGATACCTCAAATACCTCAAGGGCATGAACAAGATGAAAGGGGACAACATATATTTCATTTTAAAAGTAGTGTCAGAACAAGAGGATATGATATGAGACTGATGGATGGCCGCATAAGGGGTAATGTCAGGAAGTTCTTTTTTATGGACAGGGAGGTGGATGCATGGAATAGCCTGCCCCAGGAAGTGGTGGCCACCCATATGGTGGCAGGCTTCAAACATGCATGGGATTAGAATAAAGGATTATTAGAGACAGGAAGAAAAGGTTAAAGCCAATGACCAGATCGGGTCACTGACCGCTTCATCAAGTAGCATAAATGGGCAGAATTGATAGGCCTGGCGGCTCTTATCTGTCGACAGTATCTATGTATCTATGTAATAAGATTATGCTTTATTGGTACCATACCCCAGCCCAACTTAAATCCTTGGGTCTTATGAACAATGACTCCTGCTGGAGAAGCCATTAACCCTGTGCTAACCTTATGTATATCCTGTGGCATTGTCCCAAATGACTTTGGTTCTGGACCCAGATCCTTAGGTGCTGTATCAGAATCTTTGAGGGCAATCTCCACCACTTTTCTCAACTGCATATTTCTGGGCTTCCACCCCATAACATATACATCCAAAATATGCACCTGCAATGGCTTCTGTTGGGGGGCATTGAAGTGAAAATACTTATACTATAGCGTTGGAGAACTAAAGTTACTCCCAGTGGTTATCTGTTGTTAGGAATCTGGATACCATGACTAAGATGTCCCACTTTGCCATGAAAACTACACCTTCTTATCAGATTATATGGACACCCTTTCTGACCTCCCCCTACCATACAATGGACTCTGAACAAGATGCTGCACAGCCCAGAGTGTTGCTAATTTTTGCTAGTTGTTCATGTTCTCTTTCCTCCACTGCTCTCATAATACCCTCTGTTTCCTGAATACTTGAAGCTTCCTTAACTGTGATGTCAAATATCTTTTAGCTGGTTTGTCTGATTAGACATATGTTTTTGGCACCAACTATATAAAGACTACTATTGTATGTATGCTATTGTTAGACTTACTGATACATTATGATGTATTATAAACTCAATAAAAAGAATTAACTGCAAAAAATTAATTTAAAATCATGGAAATCATGGTCAACTTAAATAATTGTCAAACTAGATTGACCATGAACATTTATGGTCTGTTCCTAGGCCATTTACCATCAGTGCTTGTCCATGAGTAACAATGGTAAAAATAATGGAAAAACAAAACATGAATGACCATGGTTACTGATCATGTACTGTATCACTATAGTTTACCTGTATACAACCATAGTCTCTCCATAATTATGAAGTGTGGAGTACTGTGCATTCCCTGGCCAAAAATTACAAATAAATAATACAGTATACACCAGTACATCTACAGTTAGCACAACCTGCCTCATCATTTTCTTCATCACCATGGTACTTACTCATCTGAATTGAATCACCCAGACTAACAGCAGCAGTATTTGTTAGCAACACATTTTTATCATATAATTTTGTATTGATAAGGTATTTCTGTCAAAAACATTAATATTCAGTACACCCATGTTTCTTTTATTTTCTTTCATTCCAAAACTGAGATAGTGTATATGTTTTTATGCTGGCTTGCGCGCATTTGCAAGCAACATCTTGTGGTAGTACTACATTTCAGAGGTGTGTCAGTGCTGTGGCAAATGCAGGAGACACTTTAGTGGGCGCGTCCCTCAGCTGCCAATCAGTAAGCATGCTGGTGATGACAGAAAACTTCAAAGAGAGCCAAAAAGTTGAAAGAAATCTGCCACTGCAATCATGTGCAGTTTCATAATTTCAGTGGCAGATGACAAGACACCAGCCATGTGTATTACAATGCACAGTAATGCACATGGCAGGAGTTATGAGCAACATGTTTGCTCAGTGTGCCATTCCTTGTGAAACATTTCAATAAATAATGTAGCCACAGAGCGGCCTTCCACATTTGCAGCTCCTACCACTTGCCACATAGTCCCACAAAGCTGACATTGGGGGTGCCCAATCCCTGTGTCAGCATGTATCTCCCCCCCCCATTAATGTGGCACACTGAGAGCCCACCCCAGTGTGTTGAAATGCTTTTATTTTTATTTTCTTCTGACACTGGGATGCCCACTCCCAGTGTCAGATGGTCACACTCCCTCAAACCCCTCTACATGATTTGACAAAATCGGGTGCCCAATCCCCATTTCAGCATGCCCCCTCCACAATTGTGGCACACTGGGAGCCCACCCCAGTGTGCCCACATTGGTAAAAAAAAAATGTTCCTTGTGAATGATGGAATGTCAGTGGCTCAGTAGGTAGCACACTCGCCTCTGAGGCCGGGAGATCAGAGGGCTGTGGGTTCAGTTCCCACATCTGGCACTTGGGTTAATGTCCCTGTACTGACACTGTAGTGCAGCATGATAGGGGTGCTGCACTTCTGAGGTGCCATCTTTTGGATGAGACGTTAAACTGAGGTCTCATCTGCTTTGATTGGTGGCAGTTTAGGTAGATGTTAAAGATCCCATGGCACTTATCAAAAAGAGTAGGGGAATTTTTATTCATATCACAAAAATCTCATAAAACAAATACATTTTTCTTTCATACAAATTATTAATAATAATAAATCATAAGACAAGATATTTCTTCATATCGTAAACCCATAATAATAACTGGTCAGGAATTTATCTCAGTGTACTGACCAGGTTGATATTTTCCATAACAACCAGCTGGTTGTTATGACATTCATGAGCCATGCCAATCAAACAATGCTTCTGCCTCATTGGCCAACATTCCATGTGTGGGCGGGTCAAACAGTCTCATAAAAACTGGGCAGGAGAAGAATTGTTGGCCCGTTATTATAAAAAATAAAAGATGGGGAGGGTGTGCATATGAGAATTTAATGCACACCCTCATTGTGGGATGCTTTAATAAATCCCTCGGCCTTTGCCCTCGGGGTTTATGTAGCATCCCACAACTTGGGTGTGCTTTACATTCTCATATCACACCCTTCCCCATCCATTATTCTCTATATTATACCAACAGAAGGGGAAAATAACAAGCAAATAAATCATTTTACATAGAAGGAAATTATAACATAAACAATAATTAATAATCCCCCCTTTTTCACCCTCTTTTTTTTCTTTGAAACACGCAATTTTTTTTAATATTTAAGAAAACATCAAGTAGCGTTCCATATTAATAGTTTACCATCCCCTACCAGAGAGGATTTATTTAACCCTCATATCTCACTCTACTATTTATACTCATTGCTTTATACAATCAAAAGAGTGCCATAAATTCTCCCAATAATCATATGAAAGCCTAGATTTCTCAACGGATTTCAATCTACCTATCTCAGTTTCCAGTATATAAAATAAATTAATTGGCTGAATTTCTAGTTGTTGTAATAGTAACCGGCATCTACTAATCCATATCCAATAAAGAAAAAAATTATGTACAACTCGCAAGGTACTACAAGTGCCTTGAGACACATCCATATCAAAGGAACCATAATATAGATTCTTCAATGAAGGAGGGATTGACAAGCAATTCTTCCAACGATGTTTTACAATATCTC
Source organism: Neoceratodus forsteri (assembly GCA_016271365.2). Lineage (NCBI taxonomy): Eukaryota > Metazoa > Chordata > Ceratodontiformes > Ceratodontidae > Neoceratodus > Neoceratodus forsteri. Next base: position 843,713,436 of record CM028135.1, on the reverse strand, counting down.
AAAATTCCATAGCATAGTAACAATTAAAATATAAATGATCCATAGTCTCAAGAATTAATATACATTTCTCTCTCGGGCAATAACGATCTTGTACAGATTTATGTTTTTGATTGCTTTGTACATTTATTTTCCCATGGATTCCCAACCATGCAATATCCCACAAGTGTAGTGGAATATGAGGATTAATGACATATTTAGAAATGTCCAAACATACCGCTTTAGAAATCTTTGAAAAGGGGGTTTCGTGGAAAAATTGCACCAAAATATTTTTATACAATTCCTTTCTAGAAATACCCTTAATTGCTTCCCAACTAATGTTCCAACTTTTTATTTTATCAAACACCTCAGTCCATCTCTCCACTAAATGTGGGGACCTTTGGTTTTTATGCATAAATGTTGCACTCTTCCATTCTAGCATTACTCCCTATAAATATGTATTAATTAATGAACCCCAAATCTTGCAATTATCTTTAACTACTGGTATCAAGTTTGAGTATAGAAAAATCTAGAAGAAAAAGGGAATTGGATTAATCATTTCCAAACCCCCACTTTAATCTCTAAATACAAAATATTACGCTTAATCAGATTTAATCGACTTCCCTGTATACTGTAAAAAAGAATCTCATTAATGAAGTCTCCACGTTTTTAGGTATAAAGAAAATGTTACTCACAAATAGAAAAACAGGTATTAAATAAGTTTTAATTAAATAAACTCTTTTCTTTTTAGAAAGTTTATTTCGATTCCAATTAGTTATTTTCGAATTGCCTTCTTGTAAAGCCAATTTCCAATTATCAGTTGCACTATCCTGACCTCCAAAATATATAGCTAAGATTTTACAAGGTTGTTGTTCGATGCAAAAACTTCCCACCATAATAGGGGTATCCGGAAAACCTGTAATACTTATAAATTTCGTCTTTAATTTGTTAATCCGTGCTCCCATAATCTTCCCAAGTTCTGTAATAATCATACAGGCTACCCTTATAGAGGCTTCATCAGGCAAGATGAGACACAAATCAACTGCATAAGTGATAACTTTTATCTGGATCTTATTATCCCAAGTAATTCCTTTAATTAGAGGAGATCTATTAATTATCCGCAATAAAGGGTCAAAAGCCAGAACATATAGGAGAGGAATAAGCGGGCACCTTTGCCGAACTCCTTTTAATAGGCTGTGTTGCCCTCCTCTCCATCCATTCTATAGCAGAATTACATATGCTAAAGCGTAACACATCTGCACCCATTGAACAAATATATCCGGAAGACCAAATGCCTTCAAGCATTCCCATAGATATTCTTGCGATAATTCGTCAAATGCTTTAGCTTGATCCAAGCTTAATAAATAACCCTCCAAAGTTCCTAAATTCCCCATTCCTATTGCCATAATTTCTCTAATATAAATCAATGTATCATATGTCTTTCTTCCTGGAACTGCACAAAATTGAGAATTAACTAAATCAGGCATTACCATAGATAATCTATTCCCCAAAAGTTTTGAAAAAATCTTAAAATCTACATTCAATAGTGTTAATGGCCTCCAATTCCCTATGTCCAAATGATCTCCCTTTTTAAACAAAAAAATCAATAATCTCTCATACATTTGCATAGGTAAAATCAGATCAGAAATAAGAAAATTATACATTGCCAATAATTCTTTAGACATCAATTTCCATAATATTTTATAATATTCTCCTGGCAACCCATCTGAACCAGGAGAAACTTCTTTTCTAAGAGATGCAATTATTCTTCCTAGTTCTGCCTCTGTAAATGTTCCTACCATAAGTTTTTGTATATCAGTCACTAAACAAGGAAGATCTGCTGCTTCTAAAAATTGTGGCGTAAATTCAGAATCTGGATTTTTTCCCCCCAAATTTTTCCTTATATGTTGGTCTAAAAAATCCATAATTCCAACATTATCTGATACTGTCCTGTTGTTCTTATCTTTCAGGCTTGCAAAAAGCCTTTTTTCTATCCAAGTTTTACAGGCTAAGAAAGGATTAACCTGCACAGCTTTACCTTGAGTCCCAAAGGACTGTTCTCTAATAAGTGAGCCTAATCTATCGTATTGATAATGTATCATGTCTTATTTTATCTTTGCAATATTCACAGATAAGTCTACCCCGTTTTCAGATTGTAATAAAATTCATTTTTGTAAGGAGTGTTGAAAAGACATATATTCCTCATTCTGTGTTTTTCCCTTAAATCTGCCTTGTGCCTGAAAATATCCAATCAAACATAATTTAAAAGCTTCCCACCTACCAACCATGTTTTCATGTAAATCTATAGTTGTGATTTGATCTCTAATAATTAATTCCAAATCCTTTAGAACATCTATGTTATTTAAAATTGAAACATTCAATTTCCAAAACCCAGGACCTTTCATCCTGCATGGAGGATTATCTATGCTTATACCAATCAGGATGTGGTCGGAAGATTCTATTGGTATATAAATTAAACTAGAAATTACCAACGATTTCTTCACAAAAATAAAATCAATTTGAAATGATAAACCTCCTTTAAAAAAAGTAGGTTTAGCTTTATTTCGACCCATTTGATGACAGTCACTCAAACCTGCTAGGAAAAGGATGGACATTAAGCATGTTTTATCACAGTACTGTTTCCCTGCTTCATACTTTTGCTGAAAGTTTATATTGAAATCCCCACTTAGAAATAGTTGCCTACTTGTATATAAGTAAGGCTGAATCTTTTTAAGCAATTCAATCCTGAGAGCTTTCATCTGCAGGCCATAAAATGAGATTAACCAACACTATAAGCCTTTAACTTTAACATCTAACAGGAGCGCCCTTCCTGGATCAATTTCAACCAACCTATAAAGCTTAACATCAGAGGTTGAAAAACAAATTCCAACCCCACTACACCTTTCTTCCCCAGAAGACCAAAAGGATTTACCCCAATGCCAGTCTCTGGTGGCTATAGAAGTCTCAGATACTGTATTTAAATGTGTGTCTTGCAATAGCAATATATCATGTTTCAAATGTGAAAGTATCCCGAACATTGCCTGTCATTACTGATGGGATTTTAAGCTACTGTATTCACATTTAATGAAACTACTGATAGTGTAGAAGGTTTCAAGGCAGGGGTTTAGGTGTCTTAACGCTAGATCTAGTTACCCGTTTTCTAGTTTCTAGCTGTCTGTTCACTAATATACGTTCCGAATTAGGTACTGTCACTGCTGAATTACCCAATTCAAGTGTAGATTCCAACATAGGGTGGGCCTGATCTACCTGTTCCCCCCCATGATGAAAGAACTGAAAATCTGTTCCCTAAAGGTAAAGAAGAAAGGGGCACATTCCAACTATCGCTCCTCTCACCAACAAAATGAATCATTCCATCTTTAGAACCTTGCAAATCCTCCTGTTCCTGTTTATCAATAGGTTCTTCAATGCTTGATAGGATACGGGAATCACTGCCCATCAGTTTAGAAGGCCTTTGTGGAGATCCTTGTGGGGTCACAAACAAAGTTTCTCGTTCCTCCCTACTTGTCTCCTGAGGAGGATCTAAAGCTATTGCTACCATCTGACCTGATTGAGATAAGTCAATGTAGGACTCATTAGGCTTTAAGGTGCTGTGAGGGACAGAGGATTTAGCTTGTCTGCAATCTTCACTTAGTCCCCCAATCCTCTAACCCTACGTCTACCTCTAAAAACATTTTCAGTGTGTCTCCCTTCCTGTTCTTGATCTGGATTTTTTGCCTGTGCTAAAAAATATTCCTGATTGGAAGAGTCATCAGTATCCGTGGTTCTCCATGGACAATCTGAAAAGGAATGATTAATTTCATTACATAAATTACATACCAGGGGGGGTTACACACTGTACTGCTGAATGTCCTATCATACCACACTGAAAGCATTTTATCTGATCGCAAGAGGTATTTAAATGCCTTAATGAACTGCACTTAAAGCAACTTTTAGCCTGGCAAGCATAAAAAATAATACCCCTGTCCCTCCTCCCAAAAAAGGAGTTAGGTAAATGTTGTATGCTGTTGTCATCCTGGTTTAGTTGTACTCGTACTGTCCAACCTCCTGTCCAAAAGCCGTTTCCATCCATAATAGACTTGGGTTTATCCTGTATTAAACACCATTTTTCCAGCCAAAAAAGAATATTAGCAATGTTTACCCCTTCATTCTGGAAAAGAATGGTAACAGTTTTAACTGTGGGCTTAGTAATTGGGATAGCCTGGAAATCCCTCCATTCTTCTTGATCTTTAATGTCATAATAAAGTCTCCAAAATTTATCTAATGAAATAATGGAACAAAAGCTGATATCATAATTATGTTCACCAGGCGGGTGTATAAAGGCGTACACCTCAGCAGGAGAAAATCCCATTGAGTTATTTAATAGTGTCTTCCCCAGCCATTGTCTATCTGGTACTACTGGAGCTTTACCTCGGTATCTTAACCGTACCAGAAATCTGTGTTTAGCTGCCTCCGCTGTTTTTTTGTTTTTTTTATAATTCATATTTTATTAACAAATTTTCACATTACAGGGGGCAAAGAGTTACAACATACTCTGCATATATTCAAAGTGTTACATGAGCTGTCCCCATCCCCTCTTCCCCCCACCCCATACAGCAGCAGAGTCCATACTGTAATAAAATAGGAGTACTATATAGTATCACAAATCAAAGATCATTGATTACAGTAACTCATATACCTGATCTGGTCATGATTAGCATGTGAAGGGGATCCCAAGTATTCTTGTACCACCGCAACTTATTATGGAGGCTCACTATCACCTTCTCTGTACGTAGGTTAGCTAGAATTTCATTAACCCATTCCTGATATGATGGGCTTACCGCATCCTTCCAATGCCGAAGTACAATTTTTTTTAACAGATAGTGCAATCATGGAAATATGAAATCTCCTGATTCTCACCTTGATAGAGGATAGATCTCCCAACAAACATATGTCTGGAGTGAAGCAATCTTACAGACCTAATATAGGATCTAGGTTAGTCTGTATGGCTACCCACAAAGACCTTATCTTAGGGCATGACCAAAAGATGTGAAGAAGTGTGCCATCCTCTTGACATCCTCTGGTACAAGCCCCCGAACTTATAAGACCCCATTTCCTCAGCTTCACAATGGTGTAATACATGTTATGCATAATGTGGTATTGCATCAGTCGGAGTCTATCCTGAGAAACGTATTTATGACAGAACTTCCATAAAACTGACCAGTTGGGAGTGTATTGGGGAAACAAGGAAACCCAGAACCTAGTGGGGCCTTCAGGTCTCCCATATTTCCAATAAAATAAAACTTGATATATTTTGGAAATAACGCCTGGTGACCCCAACAAGGAGAAGAGATCAGATACAAATAGAAAGGCAGGTGGGCAAGGGGGAATGTTACCAAGTACTGTAGAGAGCAGATGCTTTAATTGGACCACCCTGAAGTTAAAAGCTAATGGGACATCAAATTTATGAATTATATTGGAAACTGAGAGCCATTCCCCTGTGTCATCCAGAAAAGTAGAGATTATCCCATCCCCAAATTGGGGCAACCATTTATGAGAAATCATCCTTTTGTTTATTGTGAAAGACAGGGAATTCCAAATAGACTGAGACAAGTCCAAGTGTGGGGAATACCGCAAAAATGAACAAAGCTGCATGTGAACTCTGAGGGACGTTCGAATGGTGGGACAGCTACAGGTGTCATGAAGGGATGCCATTTTAACATAGAGCATAGTCTGGGGGTCTATGTTCTCGGACTGAATGAAGTCTAACTCAATTTTGAGCCAGACCGGTCTTAAGTGTTCCTGACCTGGATTCACCCAATGCATATACTTTGCAATATGACTAGCCCAGTAATAAATTGCCAGATGGGGGATCCGCAGTCCTCCATCAGTTTTCTGAGTGGCCAGCTTATAATATGCTAACTTGGATTGTTTATTGGACCAGATAAAATTTGTGAAAACTCTGTGCATTTTCTGAAACCATGATAACGGAGTGAAAGAGTTAAGGAGCGAGAGGGGATAAAACAAGTGAGGAAAAACATTCATTTTAATTATATTAATGCGACCCCAGAGAGAGACAGGAAGTTTAGACCATCTATTGAGGTCCTGAACTATCACTTGGGAAAAGGGCTTCAAGTTTTCTTTGAACCAGGAAGAGGGGTTAGGCGTCAAATTAATACCAAGGTATCTGAGAACACAAGGAGACCAGCAGAGACAAAAGGGGATACATCATTTTTGAAAACCTTATGATTATGAGGGAAAATGGAGGATTTATTAATATTCAGTTTATAGTCTGAGAAAGTACTGAACTTCACGATTTCTCCTAACTTGACGGGGATAGATGTTTTTGGATGAGATAGATGGAGGAGGAGATCATCAGCATAAGCCATGATCTTCACCACATTATTACCTATTGGGATACCTCATATCTCTGGATTCTTGAGAATATTTTGGATAAGGGGCTCTAAGTATAAATTAAATAAAAGAGGGGAGAAAGGACATCCCTGCCTGGTACTGGAAGACAAGAGAAAGAGTTTGGAGAATGCTCCATTGCCGGAGACTCTGGCAGAGGGAGTTCGATATAAGGCCTGAATCCAGTCTATAAATTTGGCCAGAAAACCAAACACTTTAAGGACCTGAAACAGGAAATTCCAGTTGACACAATCAAATGCCTTCTCAGCATCCAAGGAGACCAATCCTGCTGGAAAGGCAGCATCCCTGGACACTGAGACAATGTGTGACAGGGTGCGTAAATGGTCAGCCGATGAATGTCCCTTCATAAACCCCACCTGAGACATACTAATCAGGTCTGGAAGGACCCGAGTTATTCTATCAGCCAATATCTTCGAGAGAACTTTAACATCTTGATTCAATAAAAAAATTTGGCTATAGCTTTGCACTAGTTCTAGATCTTTATCGGGCTTAGGAATGAGAATAATCAGGGCTTCAAACAGATGTGTATCTGTTCTTGCACCAGAAAGAATGTGACAATACAACCAGTGAAGAACCGGTAATAATTGTGATCGAAAAGTTTTATAAAATAAAGCGGAAAAACCATCTGGTCCCGGGACCTTGTCTGAGGGCAAAGCCCCGATGACCTCTGATATTTCCTCCAGAGATATTAGGGAGGATAGGAACTTCCTCTGTGCTTCAGATAAAGAAGGTAAAGAAGAATCCCTCAGATATGCCTCGAGCTCTTCTAAGGAAGGGGGTTATCCATGTCTCTATATAAATGCTCATAGTATGAGGCAAGCTCCTGCACAACCTCAGAAGGGGACACCTTCAGGGATCCATATGCCCGGGCCCTAATTGGAGGCATGAACCTAGCATATTCCTGCTGTTTTAACCTTAAGGCTAGCAAGTGACCTGCCTTTCCCCCGGTCAGTATAACTTGCTTTGGTGCAAATAATAGACAACTCTGCTTTCTCCCTCAACAGATCTAAGTATTTATCTTTAGCTACCGAGAGCCTCCTCATATCCTCTTCTGAGGTATTAGAGGATAACTTGGTTTCCAGAGACCTAATTAGAGATAATGAAGCTAATAATTCCTCCTCTCAAATCCTTTTCCTCTTTGTGGCTAAGCTAATAATAATCCCTCTCATGTAAGCCTTGAAAGCACCCCACAAAATATCAGGTGTCATGTCCTCAGAGGAATTAGTAGAGAAAAAGAAATCAATCTGTTCTTTTATTAGATTACAGTATTTGATATCTTTCAGCAGTTGCCCATTTAATTTCCATCGGGTTTATTTATGGGGAATGTTAAGGAAAGCCAGATTGGAAGTCACCAGAGAGTGATCTGACACTGGACCTGGCTGAATCGAGGCAGTTAAGACCCCTGTTAAGAGGACCTGAGAAATGAAAAGATAGTCAATGCGAGACTGGGTTCTGTGCACAGGTGAGTTGAAAGTGTACTCTCTGCCCTTAGGGTGTAGTACATGCCACACATCACACAGTCCGCACCAATCCAGAAAGTCCCTGAGGGCCCTCTGCCCAGGCGACAAACTCCTTGACCCACTACCAGACCTATCCACTTCAGAATCAAGGACCAGATTGAAGTCTCCGTCCATAATTATACCAATGGGAAGCATGGGAAGGAGCAAGGAGATAAGCTTCATAAAAAAGCCTGGATCACCTGCATTTGGCCCGTATATGCTACCAAGTAAAATTGGCATAGACCAGAGGTTCCCCTGGACCAGAACATATCTACCGTCTGGGTCCCTGAGAACTTGTTTAGAGATAAAGGGAATGCCCCTATTGGCCAGAATCATAACCCTACAGCTGTTAGTGGACCCCAAGGCAGTAAATGCCTGCCCAATTTGTTGCCTCCTAAGTTGCAGAGATTCACTTTCCAGTAAATGAGATTCTTGCAAGAATGTGATCTGAGAAGACACTAAGCTTAAATGTTTTAACACTTAGTATTGTTTGACTCTTTTCCTTATCCCCTTCACATTCCATGTAGCCAGATTTATATTACTGGCCATCTAAGTAAAAGAAAAAAGAGTCTCTTATGTAACATCTAGGGATTACAGCAATCGGATTTAAGTGACCAGAACCCATGTTTGCTGCTGTATCTCCCTCCCAGCCCAACATCAACTTCCCTCCCACCCACCTCCCCCACCCCCCAAAATATTCCAAACTGACCCAATGAACAAATAAAATGAAAACCATGAATACAATATCATCCCCCCCAACTGTCACGAGCAACGTTCAGCACAATACCATTTTCCTTCCTCCTCCTCCAACCTCCTAAACATGTGTCCAAAAACCCTGCCCTAATATGCAAACCTCCTTGTACAAACAATGATCCATAATATCTAAACAAAGGTAGAGATAATATAAGTGATAATAGACAACTACTGGACTCCTGAGATCCAGAAAAGCTGAGAGAGAGAACGAGAAAGGGAAGAGAGAGCATCCCCCACTTGGGAGCAGTCCAGAGAACCCGAATACCTAAGAAAGAAAAGGGCAATGTAAAGTGTGATAGCAAAATACGCTATCGTAACTACTGCCACTAGTAAGATTGAAAATTTTCCCAGTGACATTTGTTAGCAAAAGAACTAAATGCTCCCAAGTAGCGGATCTCCACCTGTTCCCAAGCGCCCACTGTTATATTCAACCAGGGAAAATAAATTCTCAAGACAGGTAATGAGGTTGATCCACCAAATATACTGCAAGAGCACACTCTGGTGATATTATCTCAAAAACGCATGCCCAGCTAAAGCTGGTACCAGGAGGTCGATCTCTTGACTAGTGCCTTAGCAGTCAAAAACACCAAATCTGAGGGCTTTCATTATAATAACTACATCATGAGAAATAAATTGGTGTCCTTGGAAAAGAAAAACAGGAAAATGTGATCCACGTGAAAAAAGGGAACTTCCTCCCAGATGAAACACAAGCCCCTAGAAACAAACTCCTGGGATATGGAGTTGCTCCAAAACGCTGAGCACTAAGATGGGAAGTGAAAGAGAGCAGGATTCTGATGAGATTAGTCCCCTCTGCTGTGGCATTCATGAACCTTTCAGACCAGACACTTATTCATTTCTCATTTTGTGTAATAGTACAAGAAAAAACTTCTCCCTTCCATCGCAGGATAGGATGAAACCAAACAGATCAAGTGTCCCGAAACAGATCAGGCAAAGCAGCCTTAAGTCCCATAAGAGCAGCTTCCGGATTCTCTTATGTTGACCAGGTACCAGCCACTAGTACCTGTAATCTAGCTGGGTAACCCATTTTAAAGAGAAGGCCTGCTGCTATGACTTTCGATACAATAGGGAGAAATGCAGTGCGCTTCGCTCTGACTGACCCCGGTAAATCTTGGGCAATTCTAAGCCTGGCATTTTCCCATTTCACTTCTTGCAGCTCTCTCACTTTTGCCAGAAAATGTTGTTGCTCCAGGTAATTTAAAAAATGACAGATAATGGGACGTGGCGTTGCTCCTGGAGGTGGCTTGGGTTGCAGGGACCTATGCGCCCTTTCAATGGTGTACTTGGCCCCGAAAGGAGAGTGACCAGCGATCCTTTCCATCAGCTTCTGCACAAATGCGAGTATATTCTGGCCTTCCTCTCCTTCTGGGAGGCCCAAGATAACTATATTATTTCTTTGCCTGCGGCCCTCTAAATCTTCTAGCTTGGCTTCCAGACTAGAAATCCTTTGCCGCATAGCCATGAGACCGGGATCAATTTTTTCCACTTGCTTCTCAAGAGAGGAGATTCAAGCTGCATTATCTGAAGTTTTCATTGAGACCTCTTTGAGTTTTTTAGAAAGGGATTTAATTTCAGCTGAGAGTTCTTTAACTTCTTCCCTGAAGGGTTTAAACTCTTCCAAAAATCTGCTCAAAGTTAGGGGTTCTTGCTCAGCAATCAGGTTTTGAAGCTCTGGCTTATCCACTGCACTCGAGGCCCTTGATTTTTGGGGGGCCTTCTCGGGAGTGACCGGCGGTGTGTGCTTCTGTGGAGGCTTCTTCATGTAGACCTCCATAATCAACGAGAACAAGCCAGCAGGCCCACAGGGTATTAAGAAGGCGGTAATCAGTAATCTATCTGTTTTTTAGGGAGAAATAATGGCCAAAATAGTGATATTTTGCAGTTAGAAGGCTGGAACTATACAGAGGAACTTCTACCCGGTACCCTGCATCACGTGATCCCTCTGCTGGTTTTTTAAACAAATCTGCATAATATTTAGAACCCATTACTTCTGGTTGTTCAGCAATCAAGTTACTATGTAAAACTTTATTCACATCCAAATCTCTTGTTGGACTTACATTTTCATTTCCTTCAGTGGCTGACACAGTTGTAGAGTAGTCCATAGAAAAAGCTTGTTCTCTCAAGGGAGGTGTTGGTTCAAGGTTGCCACTGGTGTCTTGTGCATCAAAAAATTCAGTAGCCTCTCCCTGATTTTGCGCATTCGCATTAAGGCCATCAGGGGACTTAGAATTTTAACTAGCCACAGTTAACATAGATAGAGTATTAGGTATAGCTGTTCTAGCTTGATCTGAAATGGTCCACCAGGTATAGGAATCAGAGGGTCAGGAATCTATTTGTCTATTACCCATAGCCATCCAGCTTGTCTTAATGCATCTCCTGGGGACCATGCAGACAGCGCACACATTTGTAAAGATGAATTATCTTTTACACCTTCTCCATCCGTTTGTACAGTATTTTGTAAACCGTTACCATTCATTAAATCCTGCTGCTCAAATCGTTTCCCTCTGTTTTTAAATGGGCTAGTTGGAGAACGTTTCCGTTTGTTACGGTCTGCTTCCAGCTTCTGCTGGCAGGTGTGAAAGTCTCTCTCAGCTATATTTATCAAGTCCAACAGTTGAGATTTTTTTTTCCAATTCCTCCTGTAGTTGTACTTCTGCAGACATCTCTGTTTCCATTAGCATTGCAGAGACAGATGAATCCAAAACCGTTGCTTGGTCACCACTTGCGAGCTGACCTTCTCCTTCCAGCATAGAAGTTACTGCAAGGAGCTCCTGAGCTCCAACTCCACGTCCATCCTCTTTCACTACCTCCTTCAGACTGAGGTCTTCCATCTCTGCAGACAGATGGACAGTGCCACCCACCTACAGAGTAGGGGAAATTTTTATTAGAGATCAAAAACAAAATACAATCAAAGAATACAGAACACAAGAGAAACAGAGCACATCAAATAGGTATTACCTAAAGAGAGAAAGAAGAACAATGAGAAACATAAACCAGGAAAATTTAGAAACAATGAACAACCATCCATAAAGCATAAAATCAAAAAAGGACTAACCCACCCACCCAACATGATGCCATAAACGATGCCCTACTTCAGATGCCAGAGTATGGAACTCATACTCATATAAATTATCCAGGTCATTTTGAATGCGAAAAAAAATATCTTGCATGTGAACAGTTTTAGTCTGAAGACACCATAAACATCTTGCATGCCATATGGCCCATTTAAGACAGGCCAAAATTACAAAAACTGTACTCTGATGCCATTTATACCATTCTGTGGGGATTTGTCCCAGGATTAAAATATCATACGTCATAAAGCGAAACAATGGTTCACCCCACATAGTGGCCAATGAAGACCAGAAACCCTGCACATGAACACAATCAAAATACAAATGATGTATAGTTTCTAAACACCCCAAACAGGAAGGTTCATAACAATATCTGTCACCTAACTGCTTATGTTTCTGATTATTCCGTACATTAAGCTTCTGGTGCCCACAAAGCCAAACAATATCTTGCATTTTTGGGGGGATTCTGGGTTCTATCATGCTAGCAAGTAATAAATCAGTGTTTACAGTGGCAGGAACCATAAACAAAGGATCTTCAAAAACACAAGAATCTACAACATGAGTATAGAATACTTTTTTTCGTGTGAAATAAACCAAAGAAGCTCAATCTTCCACAGTCTAATATATTTGAGAGTCAATCAAACATAATCTGGTAGTAATTTTTCTGACTGATGCCATTTTCTCCTACCCTAGGCTGCCAGGAATTCTGTTCCCCATAAACTCATACACAAAGTTCCCATACCATCAGTATCCAATAGCATCGGGCGAATAGTACTATAAAAAAAATTTCCAAAAAAATACTAAAGGCTGTATCATATTAAGGCCCCCTGACTTCCAAGCTCTGTATGTATGAGCTTGTTTGACAGAATTTAACTGACTCCCCCATAAAAATGAAAAAAAAAGGCCCACAATCTTGGTATGCATACTAAAAGGAAGAGGAAACACATTTGACACATACAAAAAAATCGGGGTTATATAAGATTGAAGAAGAAAAACTCTTTTCTTCCGTGACATTTTCCATGATTGCCATTTAGCTACCTTCTGTTGAGCTATATCAAAAACCATATCCCAATTACATTGAGGGGGCCATAGAAGTGCCATAATATATACCCAGTAATTTTACATTACCCTGAACTATTGGTATTACAAATAAATCCGGAACTAAAGCAGAGCCTAAAACCAATATCCTACTTTTCAAAAAATTAATCTGTATTCCAGTAACAGGTTGTAATCCCTGAAAAACTTGAAGAACTCTCATACCAGAATCCAAATCTGCCACAGTAAAAATACAATCATCAGCATATGCTAAAACTTTATGAAATACACCACCCTTTGCAGAAGTAATAGGCACCACCTGAGAATCTGCATCTATTTGCCGTAAAACAGGATCAAGCCCAAAAACAAACAACAAAGGACTTAAAGGACACGCCCTGCTGTACTCCAAGATTAAGATGTACAGGGACGCCCAAATACCCATTCACCAAGGGAGTAATCAGTGACTTAGAATACATAATGACCAACAAATCAATAAAAGGTGCATGAATACCATAAAATTTTAAAACAGCCCAAATGTGCTCATGACGGATGGCATCAAATGCTGTTTTCTGATCAAGATACAAAAGATAACCAGACAGAGAATTAGACAAACCTTGCTCAACCAATTCATGTAAATAATTCAAATTATGTACAATATTTCCACCAGGAACTGCACACGTCTGTGTTGAAAGAAGCAGGTGCCTTGCTACCCTAGAAAGTCTAGTTGTCAAAACAGTGGCCAAAATCTTATAATCAGAAGTCAAAAGAATAATAGGTCTCCAGTTCAAGAGCTGTTTACAATCTCCTTTGTTTTTATAATGAAATATCATTATCCCATTACTCATACTAGGAGTAAGCCTATTTTCCAACCAAATGAGCTGAAAAAGGACTTGTACCAGGGAAGTACACTATCAGAAAAGATTTTATAAAATTCATTAGGAATACCATCTATTCCTGGGGTAGTATGATTAGATAATTTATTAATAGCCAATGAGATTTCTTCTGTAGTAATAGGAGATACCAAAGCCTCTCGATCCGCAGGTAAAAGAGGAGGAATAACTAAATCATGAAGGAAGGAACTAGGTAAAGCTGGGGAAACATCCTGAAATTTAGAGGTAACAAAATTTTGGACTACTCGACAAAGACCCCTCACATCATGCACCAGAGTGCCATCAGTATCCATTATGACAGACATACCAAACCGTTCCGAACTCTGCGGGGAAAGATCATAAGGATTTACTTGCTGCTTGGTACCAGAGATCAAATATTTTTGCTGAGAAAAACACTTGTCTTCTCTTAGTTTTAAATAATTGCACATCTTAAGTTTAATTTCCTGAAGTTTCAATAAAGAGGAACCATCCGAAACCAACACCTGATCCAGAAGCTTAATGTATTGAGCCCTATACCCTAGATATTCTAGATAATGACTTCTAGCTTGATGCTTCGAAACATGAAGAAATAATAATTTCAAGTCTGATTTAGTATCCTCCCATCATTCAATAGGACTACCATACAAAATGCAAAGATCAGCGCGTGCAGCAAATAAATCATGTACCTGACCCACAGTGACAGCATCATACAATAAACCCACATTAAGTTTCCAGAAAGCTCGACCCATGGGAAGTTGCTGATATGGGCGCATTCGGATTTGAACAACCAGGTGAGCTGAAGTTTCCATAGCCAAAAGTGCAACCTCCGAACAGGTAAGTCTCCTGGATAAAAACCAAAAATCTATTTGGGAGGACAAAACCCCCTTAAAGAATGTATGTTGTGGAGAAATATGTAAAATATCATAAACATCAGCAAGATTATGACGTGTAAGCACCTCACTAAGCATGTTAGTGTCACAAAAAAGTTTCTGTGTCTTCCTACTCCTATCCCGTGGGCCCAGGCCACAGTTAAAATCACCCCCCCACCAATACCAGTTTAGACGTATGGAGATATGGAGAGATCCTGTTAAATATAGCTGACCCTTTCTGCCTTCTGTTGAGGAGCATATACATTAATTAAACTATAAACACAATTAGAATAAACAAAATCCACCAAAAGTGCTCTACCCAGCAAAATATCAAAAACCTTCAGAATCCGAATATTAATGTCTGCAAATAAAATACCCACCCCATCACATACATCCTCACCCAAGGACCATAAGGAAATACCTCATCTCCAATCTTTTTCAGCTGCTTTCAGTTGTAACAAGGAATGTAACCTAGTATCCTGAAGCAACAGTATATTACCCCGACATTCCCTTAGACTAGCAAAAGTTACCAGTCTTTTGTGAGAATTTTTAATGCTATTAACATTAATGGTGAGCAGAACCATTCCTTTATCCATGGGTAATGTTTTTAAGGAGTTACAAGAGAGAAAAGGAAACAGAATATGCCACCAGAGACACATCATTTCCTTTTCTTTCTTTTCTTCAGCTTAGGTTTATCACAGACACCTATGTCTAAAATTGTGTCCATATGGGAAGAGGTCACAAAAGAAATATCCAATGCCAAACCATCTTCTTCTTCTTCTTCGTGATCCTGCAATGGTGTGTAGGTGTTTTGCAAAGGAAGGGGGTCAGAATCAATAGGATTTTCCAACAAAGCTTTACTAGTTTTAGAGCGAGTCACTCAATGAAAAGAAGCCTCTTGCTGCATGTCTGGAGGAGGCATATTTGATAAGGTCATAGAAATGGAGGGTCTGCAAGGGGACCCAGGTCCATGTCACATACAGCAGTATCTTCTACTGATAAAACTTCAGATATTGAAGGAACATCTGGTACTGAAAAAGCTGAATCTGGCTCTGATTACAACACTGGAAGAATCCCAGAAGAAACAGCTACCATAAAGGTGGAAAAGGCCTCTGAAGGGACCAGATGTCGGGGGGAAGAAATCATAGGAAAGGCATGGGAATGAGTAATCAGGGTCTGAATTTTCTGGCCCTTCTTCAGGGCTGTTGCCACATAGACATCCTGCTCTGCCCTAATAGCTGGATCCATATTATTATGGGAAGCCTAGGAGCAGAGTCGAAAGGTATGGCCCAATTCCTCACATAAATTACACTTAGGAGGATTCCTACAATGTGCTCCAGTATGTTCCAAGTCACCACATAGGCCACACTTTTGCTGATCACAAACATTACTGAGATGACCAAAACTCCACACTTATAACAGGTCCGTGGCTGACCCAGGTAAAAAATTACCCCCTATCCCTCCCCAGGAAGAAACAATTAGGTAGATGTTGCGTTAAACCATTTTCCAATCGTAAATCTACCAAAAACTTCCACCCCCCGGTCCATAAACATTCGTCATCCAGGATAGGTTCTGAATGTCCTTTAACTACACAATGTTGTTGCAACCAATAGGTAATATCTGCCGCATTAACTCCCTCATTACGGAACATAACTGTAATTTTTTTGGAGACCGGTTTTGTCAAAGGAATTGCGATAAAGGGACTCCGTAAAGGAGTATGTTTGAGAAGCTGAAACTCTTTACAAAACCTATCTAAACCAGCAGAATGTTTAAAACTAATGTCAAAAACAGAATTTCCAGGCATATGAATGACAGCATAGATTTCATAGGAATAGAACTTCATACTGCCTATCAATAAGTCCCGTCCAACAAACTGTCTATTAGGGACCTCTGACATAGGACCCCTAAATTTCAGATGCACCGCATTATGCCATGCTGCCGGTTCAGAGGAAACCCCAAAAGTGGCAGGAAAGAGCTTTTCCTTGATGCCTGTATGCCACATAGAAGGTGCAGCAGCTAATGCAGGTGCAGGCTCCACAGAAACTCCAACAGGGCCTTCAGGGGACAAATGCTAAGTAGTAGGCTGAGAGTCCCCAAGATGAGAGAGGAACACGGGGGGGGGGCTCCAGTGAAGAAGATTCACCTTCTAAATGTTTAATATCTTCCAAGAGAGTGTTAGAAGTTTGTACATCGAAGGGCTGAGGTTGTACTATGCGGGAGCCTTGTCCCAATGGGATTGAAACAGTGGAAAGAGCAGCCTGCTCAGAATCCACAATGATCATGTCAGAAGCTGAGGGTACAAGGTTTACATCCCACCCCGTACCATCAGGAGACTTAACCCACCCTGCTGCTTCCAAAGCCTGGGAAACCCATGTCACTGGAGCTGCAACGTTCCCTGCAGGAAGAGCACTGGTTTGAGAAACTGACAAGGAAGAGGCAGGCTGCTGAAGATCAGCATATGAACGGACATCCACAGTACAAGCATCAACAAAACACTGTTGTGCAGAGTCAGGTCCGAGTAAAGGGGGTTCCAAAGTAGTAGGCTGAGAAGAGAAAAGATCACCACAAGGCAGAGAACACAGTGGAGAGCTCTGCAAAGCAGTCGGATCACAACGTGTGCTAAAGGACTCCAGAGGCATAGTTCCAGAAACAAGAGTACTCACAGTGCCTTCAGAAAGAACCAGGGGGGAAAGTATCGGTACAGGAACAATAGGCTGAACCACATCTGTTGCTACGGTCACATCGACCTGCATTCGGTCATCAAGTCTAGGAAGCAGAGCCACTTCCTCTTCCTGTACCTCCCATCTAGACTCCCATGCACTTTCCAAGTCCCGCATCAAGCGGTTCCGGATCTCAAGGAACTGACTCTCCACCCGAGCCAACTGCTGATGAATCTTGTCCTCTGAAGAAACAGCCACCAAAGTCATAGACTCCGCTTGCACTAAGGTAGGATCCTCACTAACACAGATCTGAGCCATCTCAATGGAAGCAGTCCCCGCTGAAAAGTCGTCTGAAGCCATAATGATCATGAATAGTAGGAGGAAGGCTGAGGAGGTGATCAGCACCTCAGCCTTCCACACGTCCACATTCCTCAATGCCTCAGCAAACACTGATCCAGCTTGCACAGCATCACAACATCCACCACCAACGGAGTAGAGGAATTTATTGAAATAAAAGTCATACAAAGAAATATACAATAATAAGCAAGGCAAAAACAACAACAAAAGAAAAAGGAAAATACATTCAGGTAACAGGAAAATCTGAGGTAGTCACCCAAGGCATATTACGCCAATAGGCATCTAACATGTGTTTTGGAAAAACTATACTTTCATTACAAAAAATAACAGACAGTTCCCTGGTAACATTCTGAATAATCATTTCAATAGGGGTATCCCTTTTTTGTAGCATAAAACCACATCTAGCATTCCAAATATACCATTTTAACACTAAACAAACAATATTTAAAGTACCTTCATGAAAACACCACCAACCAGGATGAAAAATACCTTGCATCAATTCTTCAGATGTCATTGTGGAAAAAATAGGTACAGACCAAATGCTTGCAAGGGTCAACCAAAATAGTCTTATAAATGAACAAAGGAAAAATAAATGCTCAATAGTTTCTTCTGCTGAAACACAGTGAATCCTAATACAGCCACGATCAGCATGCTGTTTATGTTTTTGACTGCTCTTTACATTTATCTTACCATGGCAACTGAGCCAATGGAAATCCCATAATTTTCTTGGAATTCTCAGTTCATTTAACAAAGTCAAATGGGTAGTCTGTAAATGCAAAGGTTGATGAGGAAACGTGAGTAGTTCGGTAAAATGTGTGACAATTATACGGCGATACAACTGTTTTCTTGTATTGCTAATTAATAATTGGCTAGATACCCCCCATAATCACAATTTTATAAAGATTTCTCAATAAAAATCAGGAATTTTTGGGTTACACTTCAAATGAGTGACTCTAGGTCCTTCCCAAATTTGAAAACCATTGTTGAACTGTATCATAAAAATATGATGTCCAAAACTTATTCTGATTTATTACTAGGGGTTGAAGATTAGTATAAAAAAAACATACAATAAAAAACAATACTGGATTTACCATAGTCAAGCCCCTAGATGGAACTGGTAAATAAATAATATTCCTTTTGATAGGATTTAGTCAACTTCCCCATACTGCATGAAAAAACAAACTTAACAATTTAGTTTCCAATATTTTAGGAGGAGGAAAAACCTTACTAACATATAAAAATTGTGGTAGAAGTTTCATTTTAATTAAAACCACACTTTTTTTTTATCAAGTTTCCACGTGTTCCATTTTGACACTATTGCATTACCCAATTCCATCCTTACTGTCCAATTAAGTAAGTCTAGATTACCTACACCCCATAATAACCCTAAAATCTTGATAGGATGAGAAACAATGGGAATACCCGAAATCTGAGAGTCATTATGAGGTTGTGTTCCCAAATATATACCTTGACTTTTAGATGTATTCAAACTAGCCCCTGATATCGAAGAGTAAACATTACAAATTGTTATTGCCAAAGAGATAGATTGTATCCGGTAATAGAAGACATAATCATCCGCATATGCAAGACACTTTGCTGGGTCTGGTAAGGACCCTATTTGTAAAGATCATATACTAGGGTGGTTATTAATATGATTTAATAGAGGATCAATGCAAAAAACATAGAGGAGTGGGCTAAGGGGACAGCCTTGCTGGACTCCTCTATGTATTGGAATCATTGGTCTAACATGTCCATTCACCATAAGAGTCACCGTAGCAGATGCAAATAACAACTGTATCCAATGTATAAAGTTATCCGGAATATTATAGAATTTTAGAACTTCCCACATATAACAATGATTAATAGAATCAAGGGCTTTACTTTGATCTAATGAACATAAAAACCCTTCCACTTCCTTCGCCGTACCTCTAGTAGTGATCTCTCAGAGTAGGAGGAGATGTTCTATAATATTTGTATGATTCACCGAACAAGCTTGCGCTTTACTAATCACAATATTTGCGACTGGTTGCAGTCGTAGGGTTAAGATTTTTGCAAGCAATTTAATATCTGTATTTAGCAGACAAATTGGTCTCCAGTTAGTTAAAAGGTTCCGATCTCCTGTTTTATATAAATAAACTAGAGAACCTTGTGCCATATTAAAAGGTAAGGAAGTTTGTAACATTAGAGTAAAGACTTGTGCCAATTCTTGTGCCAAAGTTTCCACAATAAATTTGTAAACCTCAGTAGTTAACCCATCCTTCCCTGGAGATTTATTTTTAGACATAGTTTTTATAGCCAAATGTATTTCAGAGGGAAGAATATCCTGCTGCATTTCTTTTCTTAAAACAATGGAATGTCTGGAACCTCAATATGTTTTAAAAACATTGAATACTCTCTAAATCAATGTCAGCACAAGAAAAAAGAGATGCAGTATGTTGGTATACGATATTCATAATGTCGTCATGTGTATTATAGAGTTGTCCTAATGAATCTTTTAAACTATCAATTCTTTTGGATTTTACATGCTGGTGACAGGTATCAAATGGACATATATTGGAAAGCGGCCCTTGTAAACCAAAGGTCTGTTGAAAAGCTAAAACAGCTGCTTTCTTTTTGTGAAAGAGACACATATGTTCTTTCAAAGATGAAATTTGAGCACTGTAATCATGCATAGAAACATATGATAAAGAAATTAAAGATTGCAACTGTTTCCTACGACGCAAATACTTCAAGTAGTGAGTATCTGCCTCTTTTTTACTCATACTTTTTAATAAAACAATTAACTCCTTTTTTAAATCCTCCCACCACTGTATCAGTGAGTCGTATAAAAAAAATATAGTCTTTTTGGCAGATAAAAAATATTGTATTTGCATCTGACAGTTTTCCTGATTTAATAATGATGAATTGCACTTCCATAATCCCCGTCCAATCTAAACCCTGGGACCGAGAGCAAGAGAAAGCCTAGAATGGTCAGAATATTCCACTACTTGCACATCGGCTGTGGGAATAAACGAGTGTTGAGAAATGAAAAAAAAATCTATCCTAGTAGGACCTTTACAAAAAATTGGTACAACTCTTTTAAGATAGAATAACATAACATCAACCAAATCTGCTTAGCGTACTATGTCAGATAAACAATTAGAATCGCAAAATGATTTTAGAGTTTTAGTCCGTAACCCCTTATCCCGTTTATCTAACCCACAATTGAAATCACCACCCCAAATTACCAAATGTGCCATATATAAAAAAGGTTGAATAATCTTAAACAAGGATACCCTCTCGGCCTTAGATTTCATAGCATAGATATTAATAAGACGAAATGGTTTACCTTGGACACAAATATCCATTAATAATGCTTGCCCAGGAACAAAATCTAACAACTTTAAACATGTAAAATCTAGGCCTTTAAACAAAATCCCTACCCCTGAGCATTGGTCTGTACCTACTGACGAATAGGAAGGTCCCACATACCAGGCTTTAGTAGCATTCTGCATTTCAAGCAAAGTATGCAGTCTTGTATCTTGCACAAAATAAATGCCAGGATCCTTATGAAGCAAAGTGGAAAAAAACATATTCCTTTTTCTCAGGCTCTTAATACTATTCACATTCACCGAAGTTAGGAAAAGAGCCATAAGAAAAAAAAAAAAAAAAGGAAAGATAGAACCAAATGAAGAAAACCACAAACACAGATCATTTCTTTTTCCCCCACTTCTCATACCCAGCCTAGATTTAAGTTTAACATGCAATGGGTAAGTTTTTTTTGAGGGTTCTTTACGTGGAACAAGCTTAGGTACTTCAGAGTGGTCCGCCTCCCCATCCCCAACCATGGAAGATGAGTCTGAAAGTATTTCAGAATCACTATCTGCCAGGGGGAGGTCTTGATACTGATTCAAAAGAGAGATAACTTGTGTTTTAGCCATTTTCACAGCTGGAACAGGTTTTTCTGCCCTTTTCTGAGCCAGAATACCGTTCCTGGTATTATAGGCTAAAGGAGGAGGAGGCATCACTGTATCTGGGATTTCAGGAGGCAAAGTCACTATTTCCAACCCCGTGTTATCCTGCTGTGGAAAAGAAGGTACGGGAGTAGGAGGAGGAACTACCACGGGACCCACCTGTGGTTCAGCAACTGTGGTTTGGGAAGTCCCAGAATGTGAAGAAAACTGTGAGGGAGAAGAAATGGGGGAAAAAGAGGTGGACGGCTGCATCAATTCAGACTGTTGCCTCTGGGCAACAGCTATAAGCAGGAGTTGTTCTTCACAATCTCCTCCGGGGTTTTTATTATGGGCGGCCCAAGCACAACTTTGGCAAGAGTGCCCATTTTCATCGCATAAGCTACAGATCATTTAATTCAGACAATTGCTACTGACGTGACCTAGTTCATTACAGAGAGAACATTTAATTTTGTCACAAATACCGCTTGTATGACCCTCAGATCCACATTTGTAGCAGGCCTTAGGATTGGCCTGCATAGAATAAGACTCCTCTATCACGTCCAAGGAAAAAAGAATTAGGTAAATGTTTAAGACCCTCACTAGTTGAGGATAGTAAAACTTTAAATTTCCAACCCCCAGTGCAATAATGTTCACTATCAAAGATAGCATTAGGTCCATCCAGAACAGTACATCTTTGCTTTATCCAGTATGTTAAATCTGTCACACTAACCCCTTCATTTCAAAACAAAACAGTTACGAACTTTACAGCAGGTTTTGTCAGGGGTATTACTTCAAAGGGAGTCCATAGAGGGGAGTTACACAGTTCATGATATCGTTTCCAAAACCTTTCCAATCCAGCCATAGTCTTGAAACTGATATCAAAAGTATGTTCGCCTGATACATGAATCAGAGCATATATTTCAGTTGCAAAAAACCGCAAAGAATCTTTAATCAGAGTTTTACCCACATAAACACGATCAGATACACAGTCTAGACCTCCTTTACAGATTAAATGAACAGCATTGTGGTGTTTAGCAGGGGCTATAGGTAAATGAAACAAAGAAGCAAACGATTTCTTAGATGTGTCAGGTTTGAAGTTTAAAGGAGCATCCGGACCAGAAAAATCAGGGCAGGTGGGCAACCCTGCCGTCTGCGTGACATCTGAAAAATTATCTAGAGGAGAAACAGCATTAATACTAGCAGCCTCAGGTTCCTCTATATCTTTAGGAATGGAAATGGGGGACATACCAGAAACCCAGCGGTTTTCATTTCCATTTTTCTCCCACCCTGCAGCCCGTAAGGCAGCGTCTACAGACCAAGGCTCTGCATGGTTCGACTGTAGCAATTCTGGGTTAGAAGGTGTATGAGAAACAGACAATCCCTGGCGTGTATCATCACAGGCTGACTCACTCAGCAAGGCCTTTGATGTTGCCACGTCAACATTCTGAATCAGCTGCATAGTCGGGACTGACAGCGGTAATTTCAAAGCTTCTGAAGGTGTCATGGTACACAGTACAGGGCTTTCTAAAGGAGACTGCTCAGAGAAAACCTGTGATTGCTGCATCAAGAAAAGTAAGTTATCATCAGAAACCGGTTCCTCCACCTGAGTACAAGCCGCAGGTACCGTAGTCAAATGCTGATTGTGCTGATGAGTAACTCGTTTAGTTAGCAAGGCTTCTTGTTGTTGTATAACTTCCATAAGCCGGCATTTCTGGCATTCTGAAGTTAGAAATTCGTCGTCGTCCATATCCTGGGTCGTTTTCGTTAGTCCTTCTATAACTGGTTGTTCTGCTAAGTTCGGGTCCAACACCCACTCCGTTCCAGGTAGTTGAGAAGCAGGAGGTGGAACAAACCCTCCTGCCTCCTCCACGTCCATCTCCTTCGCCAAGTCCACACCAACTGCCACCATGGCCGACAGCAGCAATGCCCCCTACCGAGTAGGAGAATTTCCCCGGTGTCCTGACCAAATTTCCCTCATTCACCAAAAATACCACCAACAGCTTAATCTGGTTCAAGTTCAGTTGGCATTCATCTGTATCCCTCTCCCTTGGGTCATGCCTGAAAATAGTCAGGATTTGTCTAGTGCACTTACCCGGTCAACAAAAACTAATTAAATAAATAAATAAAAATAAATAAAATGAAGAAAACCGTCCTTCGCTGTTTTTTTTTTGTACCTGTAAAAAAGGAAATAGTCCATCATTGTGTTGCCACCCCCCTCCCCATCTCAACCCACCTTCTGCACACCCACCTCCCAGCACCCCCTCACCGCATAGTTACCTCCAGAAGTCAGGCCCTGTCATCTTCTGTGAACTGGGACACATCTGCACTCTGCAAAGCCGAACTACAAAATGAAGACTCAAAGGTAAGCTGTATAATGGGAGTCAATGGGGAAGTTCAACTTAGGTTGATATCTTAGCCATTTTTTGGAATTCTGGCCCCAGACTTTCTACATGGGGTTCACTGGACCCTACCTCGTGAACACTGGCACTGTCATTTTGTTTATCTGTCCTGAAAGGTGATTTTGTGGTCACTGTGCACAATCATCTTTTGGGACTGTTCAGCAAATTGAAAGTGCCACTGTTCATGAAGGGAGGTCCCAAAAAGCCCATGTTGCAAATTTGGTGAAAACATTCCAAACAATGACTGTGTTACGCGCGTGCTTTGCACAGTTTCCACGTTTTTAATATTTTCACTCCAAATTTTCAACATTGCCACATTTTCACACCTCCTTTTAAATGGTACAACTGTCATTTTTCACATCCTTCCCAAGATGTGGTTTCACACTTGTGGAGCAGAATGGCATGGTTGCTTTGGGAAATCAAATTTTGGGACAGATTAACACAATCACAGTGTCACTGTTCATGATGGGAGGTCCCAAAATGCCCATGCTGAAAGTTTGGTGGAAAAATTCCAAAACATGATTTCGTTATGGGCGTGTGTTGTGCAGTTTCTAAGCACACTCTTAACTTCGCCAATTTTTCATATTTTCACTCCAGATTTTCATCATTGCCATTTTCTCACACCTTCTCATGAAAAATACAGCTGTCATTTTTCAACTCCTGCCCAAAATGTGTTTCTGCACCTGTGGCACCAAATGGCACAGTCACTGTGTGAAATCAGCTTTTAGGATTGAGTAACGAAATGATAGTGACACTGATCATGAGGTGGGGTCCCAAAATGTCCATGTTGAAAATCTGGAGTGAAAATATCAACAAACACACTTGGTGTTAGGGTGTCTAACCATAATGCCCCACCTTGTAGAGATTGATAAGTGTTGGAGGGGTGACTTGGGTTCTTTGGCTGTAATGCTCATGGCATTCCACCCCCATCCCCCACCCTGCAGCCATTGACAGGCATCGAGGTGTACCTTGGGGTTTTCAGCCCTAATGTTCACCCCATTCTCCTATACTGCACGCATCTCAGCTTATTTCCTTATGGAATGGGATGAGCGTAAGGGCTGAAGACCCCAAGGCACACCTCAACACCGGTTGCTATCTGCAGGGTTGGGTGAGGTGGAATAGCATAAGTGGTATGGCCGATGAACTAAAGGCACAGCCCCAATGTCTTTCAGTCTCTGTGTGGGGGGGGTATTAGTTCAATATTTCACTGCCATTCCTATTATGCATCTCTCTAACTCCTGCACTACCAATGCTAATGCCAGCAAGCCAACATTCAGCAATGCAAATGCTTGTTTTTAGTGTTCATGTTCTTCCACCACATCCACCATGAAAAAATTAAACTTCTTAATGTGGGTCTGAGCTAGTTATAAATATAGGTATCCCATGTACAGAGCAACCGCTATTGAGCAATTTTAAAAAGGGCGACTCAATTACAGTGCCTGTGCACAGTGCTACCTGGTGGGGAGGTGACTGGATAGGGGGTTTGGCGAATATAGTGACGAGATGTCGGTGTATGTGTATACACGCACGCAGGGAGGGTGGGGAGGGACCTCGCTGTGCGATGGGCAGAAGGGGAGGGAGGGTTTGTGGGGTATAGTGCGGCAGTGGGCTGCTGCTGAGCTGGCCATGTGGCATGGTGGGTTGGTGGCAGGCTGGGGTTGGGAGCGATAGTGTTTTTTTTGTGCCAGGTCATTTTTTTTTTTTTTTACCTTTGTCCCCCCCAATGTGCACCACCATTATAAGACTAACAAAGTCATTCTAAAAATATTTGACAAAATTTAAAATACACTTATCATGAATCTAAGGATGTCGGAAATATGTTATTGCTATAAAATTGTATCAAGATTTTTTTTTTTTGACAAACTAACATTCTTTCTTTAAGAATGTTAGTCTATGATTTTCTCCTGTATGGAGTAGCTGAATTGCCTGCCAGATAAATTTGTTTGGCAATCTGTTATATAAAAAGGTTATTTTAATCCTGAGAGATTATTACTGCATGCTGTTTAAGCAATAAAACATGATAGGATGTGGACTGTGCTCGGTTAACAGCAGGCCTGAGTTGGGTTGAAACACAAGGCAAAGCCGAGTGCTTTTGCCATTCAAGAAGTGCTTTTATCCTACCACAATGCACACTCTGGAGTGCCTTATTGTGATTATGAAATGTGTCAGTTACTGTGAATAAATAAGGTGATTTTTAAAAGTTTTTATAATTAGGATTAAAAAAATAATGTTAAAAAGTAAAAAAAAAAAAGAGAATGAAAATAGTCCCTTTAGCAGTTGTACTTTATTGATTGGGCAGTAAGTGGTGCCAACACTGCTTGGTTTCTAAGAAAGGAAGTGCATGGGGATGGCAGCGTTGAGTACCTTAAGCTTTTTTTATTATTGTTTTTTTTTCAGATTGCCAGGTGCTGTTAGCTCTTTCTGGGAACGACTTTAATTTTGAGATCTGATTCAGGAGTGCTAGTAGCAGTTTAGTCAAAGTGTGAGAACAGAAAAGTTTCAACAGTGCTGAAGTGCTTAATGTGTCTGGTGGGAGCTGCAGCAGACAGGGGTTAGCATGGCGTGCAGGCACAAGAGAATATGTTTAGCATGGCATTTCTTTGTATCTGTGGTGTCTGTTCCCCACCGACACTGATGTACATGTTGTGGTGAATGGGGGAAAAGACCATGCATAAGAGTTTAAAAAAGCTCCTGTTTGAAGATGAACGAGTGACAGTCAGTGGTAGTGAGGAGTGATATCCAGTAGCTGAATGGGGTAAAGAGGACTCAGTTGACTCAGAACTTCTTCACGTGCTGTTGTGCTGGGATATCAGCAGGGGGTTCCTTCTTGCTCCAGTGGGCTGCTATGACTGCCTAACAGCAGACATCCACTCGGGACACAGCCCTTAGTCACAGCAGACACCTGCTCCATGGGGGCACAGTGGATCTGCTACATGCTTTTTTATTATTGTTTACTTTTACATTTGCGTGGGAATATCATACAGGGAGACATCAAGCAGGACCATACTGCAGATCATTGTGCCTGTACCTGTCTTCTGGCCACTCTTATGTAGCAGCTTGTTGCATTCCCACAAAAAATACATGATGATAACTTGTGTTGTGGGTCTGGGAATACAAGTGTGTCAGGCTGTTTGCCATAACTCAGAGGAGGTAGAGACTAACAATGGGTCACAGGACTTTTCAGAAAACCATAAAAATGTTTTGTAGTAAGTGTGTTCATCTTCATCATCTAGAACATAAGGTCTGGAAATAAGGGTGAGCCCATGTGGAAATTGACAACTTCGGTTTGGCTTCAACTCAGACCACCTGTCTTTGGCTGGGCTTCAACACTTCAGCCAAAGGCACTTCATGTTCTTTGTATTGGAGTTTAGCAGGAAATAGACTGTAGAAAGTAGCATTACTTAACCACTTGTTACCCACCCCAGTCAATTCCAGCCCCTTTCACCCTTCCCTGATACTCTAGTCTAATTAAAAAAAAAAACTCAGTCAGTATTTAGAACAGTGGCAGGAGCTGGAAATTTTTTTAGAACAAAAATGTCTGGGGAGGAGGAGGAAAATGAGGAATGAACAGCTTGGTGAAGGGGTGGTCATTGGAGAAGGAACACACGGCTAAGCACTCACACTGAACATGCGGCAGGTGCCATTGAACAAAAAGCAGCAGTAGGCAACACAAAAACTGATGCACACCAGTAAGTCAAAGCAGGATGTATAGGCTGCAAATAATCTTTTTATTGTGGCACAGTGCTCACTATAGAAAACTTGTGTCCTGCATTTCAATACTTTACCCACTGCGGGATTCATTAAAGACTGCTACAAAACTTGCTAGGAAACAGCTTTGAGCAATTGTTCTACAGAATTGGTAAATATATTGTTGGATCAAGACAAAAAGGTACACCAGACTGGCAGAGGAGCTGGAAGAAGTTCTACTTCAGTTACTTAATTTAAAATCGAAATCACAGTTCAAGAGTTTTGAATTACATTTGCAAAACTAACTGCACATGAGTCAGACATTGCAGAGAGGAAGAAACACAAATGTATAAGAAATACAGCTGATTAAGAAAATAAACATATTTTTATTTAGGAACTCCTATCTAGGTCTCAGAGCAGGGAATTCACCAGGAGCAAGTCCAGGCCAAAGGATAAATTCATAGGAAATTTAACTAGAATGGGAAGAAACATTGAGAATACAGAGAAGCAGTTACAAAGAAGTCTGTAACCTTTTTAGACAAGACACAGCTCAAAAAACACCACACCAGGAGCTGTATTCAGGACCAAGAAGAAAGACCTACAGACGTCAAAGAAGAGGAGGCAGTAGGTCCAAAAGATTCCAGCAGAACCAGGGCACGACTGAAAACCAACATAAAATAGTGAATGTATCACCTTTTTGTTATCCCAACCTCAAGTTTAAATATTATTCTAGGGTTTGGATTTTATCCCAGACCTAGTTAACCAATTTTAGATTTATATTGACCTGATGATTTTTTTTGTAAACTAAACTTAAAGAAACATTACAGCAGCAGGGTCAATGTAAATAGTATTATCAATATGGTATATCTGTCAGCCTTCAAGAACAATGAACCACCTGTATCAGCTCTTCAAGCCCTAATTTGAACTTCTTCATGAGAACGTTATGACCTCCAATACTGCAAACTCCCTAGACTTCAGTGAACTCCCTGATCTGGAGCATGAGACCCACTCACAAGTATATACGTGGAGGGCCTATTTAAACATATTCTACCTTTTGCCCCTCTGCAACCACATCCCCAGCTTTATAAAATTTCAAGAACCTGGTTACACAGGATGTGGAACAGTTATTTCAGTCAAAATGTATTTTTCAACATCACAATTTAAGTGTTGCAGAGAAACCAGCTCTAAAAGAATTAAAGAAGATAAACATAATAGAAATTAAACCTGCAGACAGAGGGGTTATGGTTCTAGTTATGAACAAGCTTAAATATGAAAGTAAGATCCACAGACAACTGGCACATGATAGGAGTTACAGACCACTAGGTACAGACCCGATAAGGAGTCTTCAATCACATATTTTTGAATCTTTGGATAGAGTATCTTTTCATGAATGGATAACAGAACAAGAAAAGGAATACATGAAGGTCACCACACCTACTATACTAACATTTTACACCCTCCCCAAATTACACAAGGACCACTCCCCCCCCCCCCCCCGATGCCCCATTTTTGGAGACATGCTATGGAAAATTGGGGGATGCCCAATTTGTCAAAGAATGGGAAAGATAGAAGGCTGAAATAGTTTGGTTACAAAAGGAGGTCAAGTAGAGAGCAAAAAGAGGGAGGGAGGAGAAAGGGCATAAAGGAGGCAGCAGCACAGATGTAGCTACAGGCTGGAGAAGGGAGGGTGGGGGTAGACAAAAGGGGGATGGGAGGAAGAGTGAGGGACAGTTCAAGCTGCAAAGAGGGTAATAGCTGGAAGGTGGTGGGGAAAAAAGGGCAGAGGGTTGGGGAAAGGCCACTGGCACAAGACAGGAGCATTACACAGGGCTTCAGACAGGCATACACAGGAGGAAATATTGAAGTGGCAAACAAGTTCTCACCATTGGCTGGGATGCAGATAAAAAGGGATCAAGAGGAGAGAGATAAGGGAGATGCACCAATGGGGGAGCCTCGAAGATGGAAGCAAAGCAACAAAAGAGACAGAAGGAAGCACACCCATAACTGGGTCGCACTCCACAAAAGAGACAGAAAGGGAACCTGTAAAAACCTCAGTGATGGGAAGACAGAATAGAGGGGGGAAGGGGAGGTAATCTGTACTCTGGGGAAAAGGGACAGTAAAGAGGTAAGGCAAGCAGAAAAGGAGGAGATGGGGGCAGAACTCAGGAGGCAGGAGACCAGGATACCAGGGAGTGGGGGAGACATCAGCAGTGGAGGGACTTGGGAAGGATACCAGAAGGTGATCAGAACACAGGAGGAAGGTGCAGACAACAGGGATAAGGGTACATTGGAGGATGGTGTGAAGAAGGAAAAGAGGTGGGAAAAGGAAGACAAAATGTACTAGCAGAAGGTAAGGGGTAGAATGGTCTTCCTAATAGGGGACTCAATTATTAAGTGAATCAGATAGGGTGGTAAGGGGAATAGGAGTAGTGCAATTTGGGTTGAGTGTATACCAGGAATGACAGCACACAAGATGAAGCACAACATTCACTCATGTGGAGCATGACAAGCTGGGATGCCTCACTTGGTGATGCACCTGGGCACTGATGACCTGGAGGGGAACAGCCTATAGGAGGTGAAGGCAGGATTCAAGGAGCTTGTCAGTATCTGTTATAAGAAGTTCCAATCAATTGCCTTCTTGGAGGTGCTGCCAGTGCCAAAAGCAAGCACATCCAGGAAACAGAGGATAGAGGAATTCAACCAATGGCTGACAGACTGGTGCAGGAAGACAGGGTTTGGGCTGGTGGAGGCTGGGGGTCAATGTGGGAAGACAAGAGCCTTTACACCCTGGACAGACTGCACTTCAGCAAGGAGGGATCGGCAGTCCTAAAAAGGAAGTTGGGGGAGTTTATTAATAGCATATATAATTTAAACTGAAGATGGGGGGGTTAAGGCCAAGTAGTCTCAAGGCAGCACAAGGCATGGGAGGCATCCTGCCTCCCCACCTGTATGGAGCTAGGAAGTTAGGGAAGAGTTTGACCAAGGGAAAGGTTAGGAGCCAAGAGGGGAGCAAGTGAGGAGCAGAATATGGCTGGAGGGTGGTGTCCCTGAATGCTAGGAGCTGAGGGCATAAAATACTAGATCTTCAAGCACTGATGGCAGAAGTGAAAACAGACATAGCTGCCATCACAGTCATGGGCCAACCTGAACCAGGACTGGGACCTAATAATTCTGGGGTATAGCCTGTATAGAAGGGATAGAGGGTATGGTATGGGTGCGGGGGTGGCTTTATACATAAGGAAGGGATTAATGGCCAGTAGGGAGGAAGTGGAAGAGGGGAGAGTGGAGATCGTGTGGGTCAGCATTCAGAATACAAAGGGGAGAAGGTTAGGCTAGGGGTGTTATACTGACCTCCATCACAGGAGGAAGACATCAATCAGGAATTGGAGGCAAATACCATCAAGCACTGTCAGAGTGGAAGGACAGTGGTGGCTGGTGACTTCAGTTTACCAGGGGTAGATTGGAACACATTGACCACAACTAGCAAAAGGGAACAGGTCTTATTGGATGGTTTCCAGGACATCTTCCTTACTCAGCATGTGACCGAACCTACTAGGGAGGGGAATATCTTGGACCTGATCCTGGCAGATGGTGGCCAGGTGAAAGATGTTAGGGTTGATGCTCCCCTGGCCGGGAGTTACCACAACACGGTGTGGTTCTCATTAGAAATGGGTAGGAAGGAGAAATCTAGCAATACCAAGGACATGAATTTCAGGAGGGCTGACTTCGGCAGAATGGCAGCCATAGTTGCAGCTCATGTGGCTACCATCAGGATTGAGATGGACACAAATCAAACATGGCCATTCATAAGGAACAGCCTGCTGGAGGTGACAAACTATTGTACAAAAAGTTTTAGTATGAATTTGAGGTCCAGCCTGCCTGGTGGCACTGAGGGTTGAGGTGCTGGATGCCACACTTCGCACCACACCGGTGACCCTGGTTTGGGAATGAGCATGAGCTGTCAGGGATTGGCAGGGGAGAGAGAGGATCGAGCATCCTGTGAACAGCTCTCCTCTCTCCCTGGGGAGGGATCCAGGGCTAGCCCAGCATAGCAGTGGCTCCCAGTGGAAGCCAGAGGCACTGCGCAGCTTAGGACTGAAGTAGAAGGTGTAGAGTTGTGGCAGACATTAGAGGATGTTATTGCATGACCAAGCTCTGGGGGAGGAAGAGGGGAGGAGCAACAAGCAGAAAAAAACCCTGTCTACCAGGTGAGATGACGGCAACCTCCAAGGACTGAAGCTAGACATGTCTTACGCTGGCCACAACTCCAACTCTGTCTCCTGGGGATCCTCGGCCTACTCTTTTGGGGACTGGGAGGAAGGTGGGGATCCTCATACCAATGTGACTGCTGGAGGAGTGGTTCAGGCAGGTGGTTAGGGGCAGAAGTTGAGTGAGCAGCCTGAGAGATGCCTCGGCAAGACAGGTGAGAAAAAAAAGATTTGGAAAAAAAAAATAATTAAAGGTCTTGGAAGCCTAGTTGGTGGACAAAAGAAGTGCAAGAATGAGTGATGGAAACAAGGGCAGATATAAACCCTTTAAAAGAAAAAGTAGGGAGGTAGACAAGAAGGAGTACATTGCAAAATCCAAAGAGGTGACCAGGATAGTGATGGCTGCTAAGACCACAAAGGAGATAAGGCTGGCACAGAGGATTAGGAAAGGAGAAAAATAATTTTTAAAATCTGTCAAGGAAAAAATGAAAAGCAAGGAACAGATTGCCAGGATTAAGAACAACAACGAAGGATGAGCAGTAAAGGGACAAACCAGGCAGAGGTACTCAATTAGTACTTCTGCTCAGTATTCACAAGGGAGAAGGATGAGCTCATCCCTCCAGGGAATAATGAGGGGGAGATGGTCAGAGGGGAGGGGATAATGGATATTAAGATTCCAGAGAAGAGGGTGTTGGATGGCCTAAGATCTCTTAGGGTGGACAAGTCTCCAGGTCTGGATGGGATACATCCAAGGGTACTGAGGGAACTAGCAGAGGTGCTGGCAGTACAGCTAATGAAGGTATTCGGCACCTCCCTATGGATAGGATGTGAGCCACTTGACTGGAGAATGGCACATGTGGTACCCATACATAAGAGTGGCCCCAGGGACGAGTCAGGAAACTACAGGCCAGTCAGCCTCACATCCCTAGTAGGAAAATTGATGGAAACCATCCTACAGTGCCTTCAGAAAGTATTCACCCCCTTGGATTTTGTCACATTTTGTTGTGTTACTACCAGAATTTTTAGTGCATTGAAATGATTTTTTCCCCCTTGATTCACACAGCACACTCAACAATTTAAAGGGACAAAAATATTTTTATTGT
The DNA here is from genome assembly GCA_016271365.2 of Neoceratodus forsteri. Lineage (NCBI taxonomy): Eukaryota > Metazoa > Chordata > Ceratodontiformes > Ceratodontidae > Neoceratodus > Neoceratodus forsteri. The sequence continues at coordinate 843,680,571 of CM028135.1, read as the reverse complement.
GTAACAATAATTTATGAAAAATTAAAAACTGTAATATCATGCTTACTTAAGTATTCACCCCCGTGAGTCAATACTTTGTAGAAGTGCCTTTGGCAGCAATTACAGCTTTGAGTCTTCTTGGGTATGTCTGTATCAGCTTTGCACATCTGAACTTGGGGATTTTCGCCCATTCTTCCTTGCAGATTTGCTCAAGTTCTGTCAAGTTGGATGGGGAGCGTCGATGAACCACAATCTTTAAGTCTGTCCACAGATTCCCAATGGGATTCAAGTCTGGGCTTTGGCTGGGCCACTCAAGGACATTTACCTTCTTGTTCTGAAGCCACTCCAGTGTTGCTTTGGCTGTATGCTTGTGGTCGTTGTCCTGTTGAAACGTAAATCTTCACCCCAGTCCAAGGTCTATTGCAGACTGATGCAGGTTCTCCTCAAGGATATGCCTGTATTTGGCTCCATTCATTGTTCCCTCTATCCTGACAAGTGTCCCGGTCCCTGCTGCTGAAAAGCATCCCCATAACATGATGCTGCCACCACCATGCTTCATGGTAGGGATGGTGTTACACAGGTGATGAGCTGTGTTCGGTTTGCACCTGGCATAGCGCTTTGCATTCAGGCCAAAGAGTTCAATTTTTGTTTCATCAGACCAGAGAATCTTTTATCACTTGGTCTCAGAGTCTGCCACGTGCCTTCTTGCAAACTCCAGATGTGCTATTATGTGGCCTTTTCTCAGGAGTGGCTTCCGTCTAGCCACTCTCCCATAGAGGCTACATATCTGTGAAGTGCTGCAGAGATTGTTGTCCTCTGGACAGGTTCTCCCATCTCAGCCATGGAACTCTGTAGTTCTGTCAGGGTGGTCATTGGTTCTTGGTCACTTCCTGACCAAGGTCCTTCTTGCCAGTTGCTCAGTTTGGGAGGACGGTCTGCTCTAGGAAAGAGTCTGGGTGGTTCCGTAATCTTTCCATTTCTAATGATGGACTTGACTGTGCTCCTGGGAACTTTCAACACCCTAGAAATGTTTTTATACCCTTCCCCAGATCTATGCCTCCTCACAATTCTATCACAGAGTTCTACGGACAGCTCCTTGGTCTTCATGATAGAGTTTCTGCTCTGACATGCACTGTCAACAGTGGGACCTTATATAGACAGGTGTATTTCCTCTGAAATCATGTCAACCATTGGAACTGACCACAGGTGGACTCCATTCAAGTTTTAGAGTGATCTCATAAGGAAATTGGATGCACCTGAGCTCAATTTAGAGTGTCATAGCAAAGGGGGTGAATACTTATCAAATCAAGACATTTCAGGTTTTTATTTTAAATTACATGTACAAAAAATTCCAGAAGTTTCATTCCACTTTGACATTATAGAGTAATTTGTGTAGATACATGACAAAACAATCCCATTTAAATGTATTTTATTTTGAGTTTGCAACATCACAAAATGTGACAAAATCCAAGGAGGGGTGAATACTTTCTGAAGGCACTGTAAATGAGCGGTTGGTGGAATTCATGCAGGAACATGGCTGAGGGACACCCAACAACAGGGATTCATCAACAGAAGGTCCTGCCAAACAAACCTGGTTGGATTCTTCGACTGGGTGACTATGTGTCTGGATGGGTGAAAGGCAGTTGATGTCCTGTATCTGGATTTCAGTAAAGCCTTTGGCTCAGTGCCACATAGCAGACTGATAAGTAAGCTCAAGTGTATGAGGGTAGGTCAAAAACTGGTTTGGTGGTTAGAAAGAAGGTTAGGTAATAGGAAACAAAGGGTGGTAGTAGGGGGAACTCTCAACACCCCAGGCAATCATCAGCAGTGTCCCACAGGGCTCAGCCATAGGACCTATCCTATTCAACATCTATGTAGCGGATATAGTGGAAGGGATGGAGAGCAAGATAAGCCTTTTTGCCAATGACACCAAAACTGGTGCAGTAGTGGATTCTAAGGAGGAGGGAAGGGTGCTGTACAGGGATTTGGAGAGCCTGGAGAGCTGGTCAAGGATGTGGCAGCTGAGGTTCAATGCTGGGAACTACAAGGTCATGCACTTTGGAGCAAAGAACCCAAAGAACACCTGCCATATGGGGGGAGGGGTTGGAATTCATGGAGGAGGAATGGGATCTAGGGGGTGGTTGTCACAGGGAATATGAAACATTCTGAACAGTGCAGGTTGGCAGTGGCCAAGGCCAACAAAATGCTACGGTGTATTGCCAGAGGGTTCACCTCACAGAATGAAGAGGTGATTCTGCTGCTGTACAGATCACTGGTGAGGCTGCACCTGGAATACTGTGTATTGTTCCAGTGGCCCTACTTAAAAAGGGACATCAGACTCTTGGAGGGGGTCCAGAAAAGGGTGACCAAACCGATAAAGGGGATGGGGAATAAGCCCTACAAGCAGAGGCTGAAGGAGCTAAATATGTACTCACTGGAGAATTGAAGGGACAGGGGAGATATGATTGAGACCTTTAAGTACCTGAAGGGTATACTGTAAATAGGGTTAGCACTCGGGATATGTTTCAAATGAAGAGAGAGGGGATCACTAGGGGCCATAATATGTTGGAGGGAACTGAGAAGGCACTACTTCACAGAAAGAGTGGTGGAAGTATGGAACATACTTCCAAAGGACCAGATCTCACAAAGATCAGTGGAGAGTTTTAAAAGGTGGTGGGATAGAATAAAGGGCAGAATAAGCATTGGAGAGGACTTGACTGGATGGTCGAGCTCAGTAAAGGGGAAGAAACGTGATTGTGGTGACAGAGGAGGGTGTGTGTCAGCACTGCTGTAAACCATGAGCTGCAATATCGAGCAGATGTGATAGACCTTTTTAGCCTGTATCTGCTGGATTTTTTTGTATGTTCGTATATTGTTGGGATAAATCTCCATTACTGAAAATAAAATCTCTATTTTCGCAGATTACTTTCTACAAAAAATAGTACATATCCTTCCTTCCCACAAACAGGATACTATGGGCATTCTTGTCCAGACTCACAAAGAGCAATGCGGGACTTGTATCAAATGCTGCATCAAACTCAGATGTAGGCACAGCTGCGACAACATTTTGCCACACAATGCACCCAATTCAAGAAGATGGGGCACATTTATGACAATTTTCCAATTTTTCATAGGAATCATATGAAAAGTACAGGTCTAATAGTGTTTGAAATTTTTCAGTGGATTTGTGAGTAGGTTTAATTGCCCATATATGCTGTATATATACAGTGGCTTTTTGAATGTATCCATAGATGACTTTGTCATTGCATCCTTGAATAGGGTGTTCTAGATGGTCACCACTCTCTGATTAATCCATGCTCCTCTTTTGTTTGTCTTGTACAGATCACCATTCAACTGATATTTATGTGGTCTTATTTCCCTGTTAGTTATTTTCTGTTCCAGTCCTATGTACTCCTATAAATCTGCATCCCTAAATGCCCTCCAGATCAGGCACAAATCGTCCCTGAGATGTCTATATTCCAGTGAAAATAGATTTAGCTCCTATACTCTTTCACCACAGGATTTGTGTAACAATGCAGTTATTCTCTTATTTGCTCTCCTTTGGACTTTCTCCAAGACAACTAATTTGCCATTGGTGTAGGGCGCCCAGGATTGTGCACAGTACTTTAACTGTGGTTTAACCAGAGCACCATACAGTGGTATTATAACATTCCTGTCTCTGCTTCTAATATTGTTAGGATACACCCAATTTTACTGCCCCTTTTTGCAACCTCCATGCTGTGTTCATTGAATGAAAGTTTATTTGTAATGACCACGACCAGATCCTGTTCCTTATCTGTTATTTGTAATTCAGTACCATTAAGGCTATATTTAGCCATCATGTTCCTTGGACCAAAGTGCATGACTTTACACTTATCAATATTAAACACTAGTTTATGATCTTGTGCCCAGTTTTCTATGTTGTGTAAGTAATTTAGTAACTGTGTAATAGCTTCTTCACTGTTAACTGTTGCTCCAAGTTTCGTATCGTATGCGAATGTGTATATCCATGAGCTTTGAAATGTTTTCATAGTTGATATATGGGCATTAAATAACAATGTACCCAGTATTGATCCCTGAGGAACACCACTTGTCACCTCTCCCCAATCTGAACAGTGCCTGCTAAAACATACCCTTTGTTTTTGGTTGTGCAACCATGCTTGGATCCACCTAACTATATTATGGTTTAGTTTTATCTCAATGAGCCTACCATGTAGTTCTTTGGGAGGCGCTAAATCAAAAGCCTTAGAGAAATCCAGGTAAATCACATCCACAGAGAGTCCATTATCTTAGAAGAGACTAGAAAGGAAAGGAATGAGATTCATTTCAGTGTAGTAACTACTAATTGCTGTGTTTATTGCTTCTTGTACTGCTTATTGTGATTTCACTTTGTAGCAGGCTGATTTTTTTACTACTTATAAGGGACTAGCAGTGAATTGTTTTGGGGCTGTTGAAAATTGAAAACTTATTTTGGTGTGCTTTAAGTGGGTCTGTTATTTCTTTGAATTAGAACCCTATCTCCTGATTTCAAGCCTATTTTGTGTGCTTTTATTGGGGCTGTTATTTCTTTGAATCAGAAACCTATTTCTTCTCATTTCAAACCTATTTCAGTGTGCTTTTGGTGGGGCTGTTGTTTCTTTGAATTGGAGTCCTGTTTCTTCTGATTTCAAACCAATTTTGGTGTGTTTTTACTAGGGCTGTTGTTTCTTTGAATTTGAGGTCTGTTTATTCTGATTTCAAACCTATTTTGGTGTGCTTTTAGTGGGGCTCTTTTTTGTTTATAATTGGAGGCCTGTTTTTTTCTGATTTCAAACCTATTTTGGTGTGCTTTTGGTAGGGCTGTTGTTTCTTTGATTTTGAGACCTGTCTATTCTGGTTTCATACCTATTTTGATGTGCTGTTAGTGGGGCTGTTATTTATTTGCTGTCTTTACTTGCTACACATTTTAGTGCAGTTTGGGGGAAGGGTGCTAATTGTCTGGCCTGGAGCCTCAACTACCTGATAATTGGAGGTGGAGCTGAGTCAGATATGTGGTAGCAAGTTGCTTTTTGACTTCTCAGAAAAGCTAGAAGGGGAAGGAATCAGATTCATTTCAGTGCAGTAGCTGATCATTGCTAATTTTGTTGCTTCTTTTGCTCCTTATTCTGATTCCTTTGGTAACAGGTTGATTTTTTACTACTTAAAAGGGGCTAGCAGGGAATTGTTTTGGGGCTGTTGAAAATCTGATACCCATTTTGGTGTGCTTTATGTGGTACAGCTATTTCTTTGAATTAGAAACCCATTTCTTCTGATTTCAAGCCTATTTTGGTGTGCTTTTAATGGGGATGTTATTTCTTTGAATTGAAAACCTATTTCTTCTAATTTCAAACCTATTTTGGTGTGCTTTTGGTGAGGATGTTGTTGCTTAGAATTGGAAACCTATTTCTTCTAGTTTCAAACCTATATTGGTGTGATATGGTGGGGCTGATGTTTCTTTGAAGGGTATATTTTCTGTTAAATTCTTGTGCAAGTTGTCTTACTGAAAGGAAGGAAAGCACTCACTGGGGTGGAGTGTCAGAACCATAGCTGATTGTTTCTGGAGAGCATGGACTTGGACCCGCCCACCCGGCTCCACACCCCACCCACTCCAAGTGCATCATTTCCTTTTTACCAGCGATTCTGACATCACTTCTCCAAAAGGGCAAGGGACTTACACCTGTCATATCCTTAACAGCCCAGCACATTGCATAGGGGGCACGCACACACACTTGCTTGCACACACTAACAAAAAACAAACAAAATAAACTGGAAGGGAGAGAGGCATGTTGGGAGTAGTGCATTGCACTGACTATGGGGTGGCAGTCTTCCAGGAGACATTCTGGAGCCTGCGATGCTGCCCTATTTGCAGGGACCCTCTGGTCTGAGGGAAGAGGTTGCCCATCTACAGGCCAACCTGGCAAGGATTCAGGAAACCTCCTCCCCCACTCAGGGACCAGTAGGGCCACTGTTTCTGTCTCAGAGGTTGCCAAGAAAGAAGAGAGGTTGGACCACAGTGGGATCAGGGAGGGTGAGGGTGGTGGAACAGAGGTGCATCCATCCAGTTGTGCTGCTCCACAATTCATATGCTTTTCTGGTAGAATGTGGTTCCTCTATGGAGGCACCTCCAATGGAGACCAAGGAGGATGCTGGGGACCTACACAAAGGAGACCCACAGGGCGATGGTGCGGGACTCCATGGGGAAGGAAACGATTCCTGGTGGGGGACTCAGTCATTAGGGGGTAGATCTTAGGGAGGGAGGGAGGGAGAGGGAGGTAAGGTGCCTGACTGCCACCATGCCTTTGAGGGACAGGGAATGAATCCTCAGGATCACGGGAGCAGCTGCACAGAAGAGGGAGTTAGACACATTGTCCACCTAGGAATGAATGACCTGGCTGGGAATGGGAACAGAGTGGTGCAGGAAGAGTTTGTGGAGTTGGTTAGGGGCCCTAGGCAAGTAGCAGGCATGGTAGCCTTCTCTGAGGTGCTGCCTGTCTATGGCGTGGGAGAGTCTATGGTATTACGCATCATGGGAGTCAATGAATGGTTGAAAAATGGTGCAGAGCTCAGAGTTTTGGTTTCATTGGGGACTGGGAGGTCCTCCTGGAGGGATACAGGCCTATACTGATGAGATGGTCTCCATCTGTCCAGGAAGGGGATCCAGGATCCTAGGTGATAGGTTTAAATGCTTCATTGGCAAGTATTTAAACTAGCCAAGGGGGGGGCATTGAAAATGATCAGGGAAATCCCAGCTCTGTCCTGCAAAACAGGGTATTTAGTGAGGTAAACACCAAGGTAGAGAAGTTGATAGGGAGCAAGACTGGGGTAAATGGAGAAAAAGTCAAAGGTAGTAAGGACAGGGATGTGGCTAAAAGGGGTAAGGCTATTAAAACATGGAGGGCAATGAGTACCAATGCCCATAGTCTGAGTAACAAGCTCCCTGAACTAGTGGCCTTGATGGAAGAGGGACACCTGGATATTGTGGCAGTCATAGAAACATGATACACAGAGAACCATGACTGGGATGTCAACATATCATTGTACACAATCTACAGGAGGGACAGGGAGGGTAAAAGAGAAGGAGGAGTAGCTCTCTACATAAGGGAAAGGATCAAAGCAACAGAGCTAAAGGGTAAACAGGGAGGTGAGGAGACACTGTGGGTCACCCTAGAGACAGGAAATAGCACCACGATCCACACAGGGGTCTGATACAGACTCCCATCTCAGGGGAAGGAAATGGACAATGAAAAGATAGAAGGCATCCTTAGAATGGCAGAAAAGGAAAGATATTGTTGATGGGGGACCTGAATATGCCAGATGTCAACTGCAGCACCTTTGCTGCAGCCACATTCAAGGGCAGGGTCATTCTTGATGCCCTACAGGGAGCATGCCTCAGACAGCTAGTGACAAAACCCACTCAAGAGGGAGCAGTCTTAGACCTGTTGCTCTCAAATGGGAATGGAGAAAGGATCTCAGATTTAGAAGTGGGTAGCCATCTGGGAACCAGGAAGTATAAGGAAACAGAAGGAGCAGGACAGAGAACTGTACCAGTTAAAACAGAAGGAAGCAGTGAAGGCAGTAAAAAATAGCTAATGCAGTTAAGAAGGAATTTAACATCTTTTACAGGTACATTAGGGAGTGAAGAAAGACCAAGGGAGGGATAGTGAGGCATAATAAAAGGAGCTGGGTAGGCAGAGAGTGACAGTGAAAAAGCAGGGATACTGAATGAATACTTCTGTTCAGTATTAACAAAAGAAGAGGAGGGGGAGGTACCAAAATCAAACAATAGACGCACTATGGATAAGGGGGGTTGATACAAGTCCATTCACAGAAGAAAGGATCCTGAAAGAATTCCTAAAACTGAAGATGGCAAAGCAAAGGGGCCAGATGGGATTCACCCCAGAATTCTAAAAGAACAAAGGGAATAACTAGTGACACCACTGACTACCCTTTTTAACAAATCATGGGAGGATGGTGTGGTACCTGAGGACTGGAGGAGGGTGGATGTGATCTCCCTTCACAAAAGTGGGAGCAAGGCAGAGGCAGGAAACTACAGACCAGTTAGTTTGACCTCAGTGGTAGGGAAAATGATGGAATCACTTTTGAGAGAAAGAATTGTTGAGTACCTAGAGGCCACTGGGGCACAGGACCCAAAGCAGCATGGATTCACAGCAGGAAGGTCTTGACAGATGAATCTAATAGATTTCTTTGACTGGGCAACCAAAGTAGTAGACCAGGGAGGGGCTGTCGACATGGCCTACCTAGACTTTAGCAAGACATTTGACACAGTCCCACACAAAAGATTAATATGCAAGTTGGCCAGCCTGGGAGGGGGTCCCAGGGTAGTAACCTCTGTAAAAGATTGAGTGGGCAACAGGACGCAGATGGTAATAGTAAATGGAGCCCACTTCAAAGGGGGGGTTACTAGCAGGGTACCACAGGGTTCAGTACTGGGACCAGTCCTCTTTAATGTCTTTGTCGGTGACATTGCAGAGGGACTGCAAAGAAAAATATTAATTTTTGCAGACAATACAAAGATCTGCAACAGGGTTGATACACAAGGGGGGGTGGAAAGGGTGAGAAGGGACTCGGCAAGGTTGGTGGAATGGTCAAAATTATGGCAGCTTAGATTCAATGCAAAACAGTGCAAAATAATGCACCTGGGAAACAAAAACCAAGGGGAAGTGTACACAATGGTGGGGTCTAACAACAACAAAAATGGAAAGGGACCTGGGTGTAGTCATATCAGATGACCTAAAGGTAGGCAAGCAATGTGAGAAGGCAATGAGGAGGGCTGGTGGATAATGGGATGTATAGTGAGAGGCATCACCAGTGGAAAACAGGAAGCTGTTATCCTTCTGCACAGACGGTTGGTGAGACCCCACCTGGAGCACTGCTTGCAGTTCTGGAGACCCTATCTCCACAAGGACATAGACAGGGTGGTGGCAGTCCAGAGGAGGGCAACTAAAATGTTGCAGGGTCTGCATCAGAAGCCATATGAAGAGAGACTTAAAGAGCTTAATATTTATACCCTCAAGGAAAGGAGGGAGGGGGGACATGATAGAAACTTTAAAGTGCCTCAAGGGAATCAACAAAGTCCAAGAGGGTAGTAACTTTCAGAAAAAGAGATGTTCAAGAACAATGGGGCACAATTTGAAGATAAAGAGGGGACAGCTCAGGGGCAATGTAAGGAAGTATTTTTTCATGGAGATGGTGGTAGATGCATGGAATGGCCTTTCTGAGGAGGTCCTTGGGTCAGAAACAGTGGGGGAGTTTAAGAATGCATAGGACAGACATAACGCAATTCTAGTGGGGGGGTAGAAGGAAGTACAGTAGGCTGTTGGTTAACTAAAATCTGCAGCTTATTGAACAGGTAGGGAAAGGAGCAGACTGGGTGTGCTAAGTGGTCCTTATCTGCCATCAAAGTCTATGTTTCTATGGTTCTATGTTTCTATATTTCCATGAAGTGCTCTGCTTATGGACTCATAGAACTGTAATAGGCATGATCTTTTTCTCTAAAACCAACCATGTTGTGAAAATCTTCTAGTCGTTTTTGTCCTATGTGATTTTCTGATACCTGCCTAATAGACATGCAGTGAAATTTAATTTCGCTGGCTAAATTCAGTCGAAATCACAAATTGTGCCATTTGAAATATGTTGCAAAATTAGCACATTCTGCAAAATATTTCACTGGTGTGAAATGCAGAATTTCTCTAGCAAAAATGCAGAATTTTGCACATGTGTCGAAATTCCACCTTTTGCAGGCAAAATGCCACATTTCACATGCAGAATTTCTTTCACAAAATATTTCACGGAATGAAATTTGTGGATTTAGCCCATCTCTACTGCTTAACATAGTGTTCTAATAATTTGTCCAGTACTGGTGTTAGACCTATGGGTCTGTAATTTTTATAATCCTGACATTAACCCTTTTTAAATATTGGAGTCACGTTGGCTTCCCTCCATTCTGGTAAAACCTCACCCTATTTAGTAAGCATGGAAATAACCTAGCAATCGACCCTGCCAATTCAGCTGCTAGTTCCATAATCATCTATGATGGATACCATCTGGCCTGGGGGATTTATTAATAATATTTTTTTCTAGTTTCTTCCTTGCAAGTTCTTCAGTGATTTCCATACTGTATATGAGTCTTCAGTGTTGTTAAATCCATATAAATAAGTAATCCCAGTTTCCTTAGGCAGGAATATGCTCAAAAAGTATTGATTAATAATGTTTGCCATGTTCTGCTAATTAGTAGTCTTGCTGTCCCCTAATCTTAATGGCCCCACCTTCTGTTATCCCCCTCTTAAATTATTCATACAGCGGAAGAAGGATTTTTTTAATGTTGTGCTTTTGTAGCAAGTTTCAGTTCTGCATCTTTTTTTTTCAATTTAATTTGCTTTTTGCATTCTTTTATGCCATTTTTGTATTTTTCCCCACTTATCTGTGGATGGGTCACTTTTGAATTTCACGAAAACCCCTTTCTTCTTCTTTATTAAACGCTTGATTTTTTTTTTCTATACCAGTTGGGAATTCTACCTTTTTTATTATATTTTAGTTTTTCAGGCACATATGTGTTGATGTAGTATTCAAGTTTATGTTTTAGTTTGGTCCACATTTCTCCAAAAAGGAAGTCATGTAATTCTGCTTTCCAGTCACACACTTGCAGCAGTTTCCTTATTTCCTCACATTTTTCTGTATTGTAGCATTTCACTCTAGTTATATGTGTCTGTGGCCTCCAGTTCCCTCTGATTATTATCTGTACCATGTTATGGTCACTGGCTCCCAGGGGTTCCCTAACTCTGCGGTCTATTATGTCCTCCTCTATATTACTAAGGACCAAATCCAGTAAATTAGACCCTCTAGTATATTGCTTTACATATTGTTCTAAGTTGTAGATGATAGAGATGTGTATTAACTTCTTATACAGTGAAGATGCCCCTGTAAGGGTATCCCAATTAATATCAGGTAAATTAAAATCACCCAGAATAAGTGTTCTGCTTCCCTGCTGCATCGATTCAATGACCCAAAAGACATTTTTATTTTTGTAATTGCTAAGGTTAGGTGCCATATAGCATACTGCCATGATAATCTTGCTATTATCTTTTTGTATTATCAAGACCAAGATTTGTTCAACCTCGTGTTGGTCGCCTGTGTGTCTTTTGATTTCATTTGCTTTAATGGTGTCCCTGATATACAGTGCCACTCCTCTACCTCACTTGCATTTGCAATCAAAGTGAAACAGGTTAGAACCTGTTTCTCTATCCCAGTCACCAGGGGCTGGATTCACAATGCTTTCAGAAAGTGCAAAACCTTCCCTGAGTCCCCAAAACTGCCGTAGCTATGGAAGAAAAGGGGAGATTGCTCTAAGTGCTATTCACAAAAACCTCTGCATCTGTGGAAAAAATACCCACTAGGGACTGTGGAAAAAAGTGCAGCTGTGGAAGTCCCTGAGGAAAAAAAAGTTGTGAGATAGGTAAGGCACAGCTCCTGAAAGGCTATTCTCAGCCAGTTTTTTCCACAGCTGCAGAAAAAACTGTTACACACAGTGGAATGAGGTGTAACTCGCCCTCAGCAAACTTCAGTAGTGCCCCAACAACTGGAATCAATTAAGGTGGAGGTGAGGCACAGGTAATAGCATCCCAGATAGTATAGCAGTGGCTGATGTTACAGCAACAAAAGCACACATTGCCATGATATGGCAACAGGCAAGAACCACCTGACCCGGTGCAGCTCGTGATGGAGCCTGACAGGCAGTAGAGCCTGACCAGCCTGCAGTGAGTGCTACCCCTTCAGGCAACAGGAACACCCCAGGGAAGGATGACCAGTGGTGACGGTCAGCCACTGTGGTGCCATGGTATTGCTGGTACCGGTGGTGCTGCAGTGGTCCCAGTTGAGGGACTGGTTGCTAGTCTCTTTGTGGATGCTGTCAGCCTCATAATATGGCAGCAGTCTTAATGTCTGCTGCTTCAACTACTTGGTTGCACTATTGTTGTGCCTCCTGAGCCATTTCCACAGCTGCAGATTCGCAGCTGCGGATTCACAGCACTTGCAGAATTCTTGCACCTGCTGGAATTCCACAGCTGCGGGATTATTTGTGGAATTCCAGCAGCTGTTGGATTTTCTTTAAGAGTATCGTGCAACTGCGTCACTGCAGTGCTGCAGGCCTTTTTCCCACAACTGCATGATTTTGGGCTGTCTTTGAGAATCCTGCCTCAGGTGTCTACCATGTTTCAGTGATAGCACAAATGTGGATATCCTCTTTATGAAGTAGTAATTCCAGATCATGTCTCTTATTTCTCAAACTCCTGGCTTTAACTTGCAATACGTTTAGGTTAACTGAATTTTTCATATTTCCACCTGTATTAGTATCGAGGGGTGCTTTATTTACATATTCAGTTGTGTTAGTATCATCATTATACAATTATTTATTTATTTTATTTTGTTGACAGGGTAGGCCTACTGGACCCAAATGATTCCTTTTTCGGGGCAACCAGGGTTTAATACTTGCATTAGTAACTGCTGTGGCCCCTCTACCCTTGCTAGCTAGTTTAAATGATTACTATATATATTTTTGTAGATTATGTTATCCAAGTATTCACTGCCCTTTCTGTTTAGATGAAGTCCATATTTCCTGTATAGTTCATGTCTCCCTTCAAAGGGTTCCCATGTCTTTATACATTGTATTCCCTTCATCAAGCACCACTGTCTTAAACAATTGTTTAATTATTTTTCTAGTTCTTCTGTTATTTGCTCTGGGTACACATAACATTTCTGAAAGAATAACATCACAATTCTTCACCTGCAGTGATGAATGCAAGGCTTTAAAATCATTAAATATTTTCTCCTCATTTTATCTTAATAAATTGCTTGTACCAGCATGCACAATGACCAGGGGTTTGCACATTGCTGGTTTAAGTATTCTGGGGAGCATGTTCATAATATTGTTTAAACACACTACTAGAAAACAATTACTTGTAAGACTGTCTTGATTCCTCTTTGTAGTGAATCTGCCAGTTTATTTGGTAACTGAATCTCTGAGTACGTAGATTAGTTTTGGTGTTTCCTCTTTATTTCCAGTTTCCATTTTGGATTCTAAAGAGGGCTCAGTTCTGTAATTTTCCTCTGTTGTTTTCTCTTTGTTATTCATTAAGTTTAAGCTCTCATGTGGTTGGTCCTCAGTGTTTTCTATAAGGTTTAATAGAGGTGTAAATTGATTTTCAGTCTCTAATTCAAAACCTATTGCTCTCCCACCTTTTTCAATTTGTTTTTTATTTTCTTCTACAATGCACCATTCGTCATCTCCATTCTCACTCTTTCTTTTATTGCCAATGGGTTTTTTCTGCCCTGTAGTTTCAAAAGTTATATTTCCATACAGCTGTATCTAAGATCTTTAACTGCCTGTTCTAACTTAGAATTTTTTGCCTTTAGTTCCTTAATTTCTATACACTGTCCATAGAGGAATGGGGTATACTCTGTGTTAGATTCGATGCTAAATTAGTGGCATACCATACATTTAATTCCCAGTTCCCCTCCAGTCAGTACTACTATATTTAAATCCATGTCCTACTGAACTAATCAGTTGAATATTGAAATGTTCTTTATCTTGAGTTTATAACAAGTGTAACTACTAGCAAGTATGACCAACAAACATTCCTGCCTTCCACCTGGCTGACACTGGCAGGCATGCACAGATGCTCTTGCCTCTGTGCGGCCACCTCCACTCTTGCAGAGTCAGTCTGTGTAGTGGAAAACTAGAAGTAGTGCAGCTTAGGCACTTCCTATCTGGTGGTTCCTCAAATTACCTCCAAACCAAGGAATTCAAGTGTAAATCAGCCACCTACTGTATGTGTGGCTGGTTCCTGATACCAGCCCCTAAACTGATCTCAACCCATTAATTTATGGCAACTTACACCAAATATTTGGTGCAAGATCATAAAAAGGGTAGCCAAGCTTGCCGTAAACTAGATCAGAAAAACCTGGCTTAAACTGTGGCAATCATTGCACTGGATTGAGAATCCTGATTGCTGGCTGGGAAATGCCTCAAGCCCTGTGCAACATAAGTTTGGTGCACCCAGGGTTTGTGGCATTCTTGGCTCTTTTGTGAATCTGGCCTTCTGCCTCAACTGGAGGGGTTAGTATGCTCCTATGAATATGTATGGCTTTCCACTGATGCTATTTCACTGTATATTGCAATCAGCCATGTGCTTGGATTACCTATCCTTGAATATTTCTTAGCTAACTCAGAAGTGGCAATACATTTTCCAGCTGAATTTCTACTTGAGTCTATACATTTAATTTTGATGACTAACTGTTTTGTATTTAATTGAACATTTTACTAATAGGTTCAAGGGTTGTCCATGGTGACCAAAATGGCCCCCTCCTATGCCAATCTGTTCTTGTGCTGGCGGGAGGAAGCCACCATATTTTACCCAGACCATAACCCATATCTGTCCCAGATAAGTTTCTGAGGCAGATATATTGATGATATTTTGGTTGTATCGAAGGGGGATGTAGTATCAGCAAAACACTTCGCTTAATTAGAATGACATTGGGGTATAGTTCCCTTATTGACCTGATCCACTACAGATTGCATTTTTAGATATACTGTTTACTTCCAAACCTGGCTGTACTATTGCAACAGAAACATTTTGCAAACCTAGATCTGGGAATTAATTACTACTGGCACAGAGTGCTCACCCTCATCATCTAAAACATGGTATCCCTTTTGGACAGTACCTGCACCTACATAGGAACTGCTCTTCCCTTTCCACTTTTGACACACATGCTCAGAAACTACAAAACATGTTTCTTGAGCACAGTTACACGCCCAGTATGTTCAATAAGACCCTTCACAAAGCATAAAATACTGATCATAATATGCTATTGACCTCAAAAGCTTGAGAGAAATCACAGTATACGCAAGTCAATTTGGTACTTGATAACAACCACATTGCACAACAAATTGTGGACACAGTAATCATCACTGGCATGTACTATACAATGATAGTGACTTAGAAATCTGCCTTAAAGATCCACAAAAGATATCCTATAAAAGGAGAGAGAACCTGGTGGATATGCTGACACACAGTTTGTACCGAAAACCACTAACACCATAATACATCCCCTGACTTCCACCTCCCTCTACAGGGACATATAGATGTAGTCATACTCACCACCAGGGTTCTTATGTCTTAGGTGCATAATTTTACTTTTGGCATTGAACCCTAACTGCCAAGTCTTTGACCACTCATCATGTTTCCCTAGATCCCTACACATTCTCTTCACCTTGTCATTTGCAAAAAGGCACACCTTCCCCTCCAGGTCTTCTGCAATGTTTCCAGTGAAGACACTGAAAACAATTGGTCCCCTCCTCTGCTTGCCTTCTCCTCCTATTCTCTATAGAGTGATGACTAGGACCATGAACATTCATGACAGTTTTCCACTTACAATGGAGTCAGAACAATCCCTTCACAAGAATCCAGATATGCTATCTGCAAGCAGAATTCCCCGAGGACAACTCTCAGGGTCTGGCCTAACCCTTTAAAGGTGAAAGGAAACAGTTTTTTACACTTCTAAATGCTCTCTTGTTGCCCCTTAAGCATATGTTTAATAATCTTACATACTTCTTTTTTTCATATTGATTTTTACTCCCCCAATTGCCTCCTGTGCCTACTTGTCAATGGGGAGACATGGTATTTCATGATTTTTCTCCTGTTACCCCAGGGCCCCGGAAAACAGTTGCACATGTGTGTGGAGGTGTACATGTTCTCTGCAGCTGCATGGATGGCCCCTTCAGACCACTGGGCCTAATACCAGGGTTCCCTTGTGGCCTGGCTCTGCCAGCTAGCCTCCACAGAGTGGCAGCCAAGAGCTGGAGAACCCTCAGTTCCCTCCCCAGAGAGGAAAGCTGCCTTGCAGCAGCTTAACCCAGCTCCACACCTTCCCCCCAACCAATCCCTGGTGGCTCAAGCTGGCTCCCAAACTTGGGTCACCATTGTGGCTTGAAGTGTGGCATCTAGCACCTCAAACCTCAGCGCCACCAGATTGGCCCCATTCTTATATATTTCTGATATTTTTAGTTAAATAAATAATCTAATGTTGTTGCCTTGGTAACTTCCCTGAATCCCTCTCTCCTGAGCAGTTGCTGCTCTCTCTTTTCATGCCGCCTGAACTTTCTGTGACATCAGTAACTCACATTCCAGGCCATTCAGATGAACAGCATAGAATAGATGTTACAGATGTCATAGAATATCTTAGAAATATGAAAAGAAAGAGTACTAGCTGGTGAGGGGAATGTAACTCTGTCACTCTGAGGGAACCCTGAAGTTAGATAATTTATCAGAAATTGGTCACAGCAAATCAGAATACATAACTGGCATATAAAGGAAGATCAAAGGGCAGTGAACTATGTAAAAATCATTTCCTAGCTCCTTTAAGTACCCTCTAGTAACAGACCTTGAACTGAGCAAAGAGTGAGGCTGGTTACACAGAAAACAATAATCCCATAGATGTTACTTTCCTTTTATTTACAGTACCTTTACCAGTAGGAGACATTGTGTCTTCAATACATGTTGTTTATCATTTCAGTCTTCTCTAGTTGCATCACATTATGTGTATTTATATTATCTGCAACAGCATACATTCAAGGACTATTACACATAGCCTCACTTGGAGTAGTAGCATGCTAATTATTTCACTAATCTGGTGATTATCACCCACAACATCTGTTATGTAAGGGTTGTCACACAGCAGTCATTTCACAGTCCAGTGCTTCAGCCTTGTAACTGTAGTCTAAGGGTCTGATTCTCAAAATGATCCACACCTGTGGCAGGGGTGCATGCATGTGATAGTGGAGCACAGAGGTCCCACTTTGCAAATGTGGGGACCTCTGTGCATTCACAGCCTCAGGATGCAAGCCTCTCCTACACCCAGTCCCTTGCTACCAGTGCCCCTACTTGCATGGCCAGGTCTGAGGTGGGCCTGGGTGGAGTTTATGGTGCCTTGTGAACTGCAATAGTAGATATGATCTCCCCTTGCAATGTTAAAGGATTAGCAAGCTCAGTCCTGGCTAATACACCAAGATTTTATCACATTTGTTATACAGATCTTTCTTAAAAGTTTTGTTTTCAGGGATGCATGTGATTTGTGGTCAAAATTAAAAGCAAATAGTTTTAGTACAAATGCCCCCCTCAAAGTTTCTTAAAAGCCAGCAGCTTGGAGGGTAAGTACTGCTACCATAAACATTTGCTTATGATCCCCTCTTCACACCTGCCTAGGTGACAGGTTTAAATGCTTCTTTGGCAAGCTTTTAAACTAGCCAAGGGGGGAGGCACTGATAAAAGGCAGGAAATTTCAAGCCTCCCCCCACAAAACATGGCAGGTAGTAAGGTAAACACTGAGGTACAGAGCTCAACACAGGGCAGCACAGGGGTAAATGGAAAATAGACAAGGTCAATAAGAGCAGGGATGGGGAAAAAAAGGATAAAGCCAACATTAAATGGAGGCAATAGTACCAATGCCCGTAGTCTGGAAACAAGATTCCTGAGCTAGTAGCCCTGATGGAAGATGAACAATTGGATATTGGGGCAGTCACAGAAACATGGTACACGAGAACCATGACTGGGATGTCAACATACCAGGGTACACAATCTACAGAAGGGACAGGGAAGGTAAAAGAGGAGGTGGAGTAGCTCTATACATAAGGGAAGAGATCAAAGCTACAGAACTAAAAAGTAAAGGGGGAGGACAAGAGGCACTCTGGGTCACCTTGGAGACAGGGAATGGCATCACAATCTGCACAGGGGTTGTTTACAGCCCCCATCTCAAGGGGAGGAAATGGACAACAAAATGATAGAGGACATTCTCAAAATGGCTGAAAAAGGGGGAGATACTGTTGATGGAGGAGCTGAATATGCCAGATGTTAACTGGATAACATGTACTGCTGCCACATCCAAGAGCAGGGTCATTCTCGATGCCCTGCAGGGGGCAGGCCTTAGACAGCTAGTGTTGGAATCCACTTGGGAGGGAGCAATACTAGACCTGGTACTCTCAAATGGAGAGAGGATCACACATTTAGAAGTCAGTAGACATCTGGGAACAAGCAACCACTGCACAGAGTGCTTCACAATGAGCACAACCATGGAGATAAGCCATACAAAAACAAGGATACTGGACTTTAGAAGGGCTGACTTTGGCAAAATGGGTGAATACCTGAAGAATGCACTCGCAAATGACCAAAAAGGAGGGGTGGAAGAACAATGGAGAAAACTCAAAACTGCCATCATGGAGGCAACAAGCCTTTGTGTGAAACAAATAAAGAAAACAAAATGGAGTAAAAACACTATGGTTCTCAAAAGAGATGGCAGGGAAGGTTAAGGAGAAAAAGGCTGCATTCAAAAAGTATAAGGAAACACAGAAGGAGCATGACAGGGAACTGTATCAATTAAAGCAGAAAGAAGTGGGGAAGGCAGTCAGACTAGCAAAGGCCCAAACCGAGGAAAAAATAGCCAACTCAGTTAAGAAGGGGGATAAAACCTTTTATAGGTACATTAGGGAGCATAGAAAGGTTAAGGGAGGGACAGTGAAGATTAATAAAGGAGGGGGAAGGTGGGCAGAGGGAGACAGTGAAACGGCAGAGATACTGAATGAATACTTTTGCTCAGTATTCACAAAAGAAGATGAGGAAGAGTTACCTAAACCAGACAATAGAAGCACTCTAAGTAGGGGGGTTGACACCAGTCCATTCACAGAAGAAAGAGTCCTGAAAGAACTCCTAAAACTCAAGGTGGACAAAGCAATGGGGCCTGATGGGATTCACCCCAGAATCCTAAAAGAACTAAGGGATGACCTAGTGACACCACTGACCTTGCTTTTTAACAAATCATGGCAGGATGGGGTGGTACCTGAGGACTGGAGGAGGGCAGATGTGATTCTCCTTCACAAAAGTGGGAGCAAGGCAGAAGCAGGAAACTACAGACCTGTAAGTTTGACCTCAGTGGTAGGGGAAATGATGGAATCACTTCTGAAAGAAAGAATTGTTGAGTACCTAGAGGTCAGAGGGGCACAGGACCCAAAACAGCATAGATTTACAGCAGGAAGGTCATGTCAGATGAATCTAATTGATTTCTTTGACTGGGTGACAAAAGTAATAGACCAGGGAGGGGCTGTGGATATGGCCTACCTAGACTTTAGCAAGGCATTTGACACAGTCCTGCACAAAAGATTAATAATCAAGTTTGCCAGCCTGGGAGTGGGTCCCAGGGTGGTAGCCTGGGTAGCAAACTGGCTGAACAACAGGACACAGAAGGTAATAGTGAATGGAACACATTCCGAAGAAAGGGGGGTTACTAGTGGAGTACCTTAGCGCTCAGTACTGGGTCCAGTCCTCTTTAACATCTTTATAGGTGACATTGCAGAGGGTCTGGAGGGAAAGGTATGCCTCTTTGCAGATGGCACAAAGATCTGTAACAGAGTTGATACACAAGAGGGGGTAGAAAAGATGAGAAGGAACTTGGCAAGGTTGGAGGAATGGTCAGACATATGGCAACTTAGATTCAATGCAAAGAAGTGCAAAGTAATGCACCTGGGAAACAAAGACCCAGGAGAAGAGTACACAATAGCAGGGGAGGTACTAACAACAACAAAAATGGAAAGGGATCTGGGGGTAGTCATATCAGATGACCTAAAGGTGGGTAAGCAATGTGAAAAGTCAGTAAGAAGAGCCAGGGGGATACTGGGATGCATAGGAAGGGGCATCACAAGTAGAAAAAGGGAAGTGGTTATCCCTTTATACAGACAGTTGGTGAGACCCCATCTGGAGTACTGTGTGCAGTTTTGGAGACCTCATCTAATCAAGGACATAGACAAGATGGAAGCAGTCCAGAGGAGGGTAACTAAAATGGTGCAGGGTCTGCAGCAGAAGCCATATGAAGAGAGACTGAGAGAGCTTAATACGTATACTCTTGATGAAAGGAGGGACGGGGGGAACATGATAGAAATGTTCAAGTAGCTCAAGGGAATCAACAAAGTCCAGGAGGGTAGCATCTTTCAGAAAAGAGATGTGTAAGAACAAGGGGGCACAATTTAAAGATGGGAGGACAGCTCAGGGGTAATGTGAGGAATTTTTTTTTCACGGAGAGAGTGGTGGATACATGGAGCAGCCTTCCTGAGGTGGTCGTTGGGTCTAAAACAGTGGGGGAATTCAAACATGCTTGGGACAGACACAAGGCAATTATAGTGGGGGGTTGCAGGAAGTAGGCTGTTGGTTAACTAGAATCTGCAGCTTATCCAGTAGGTAGGGAAATGGGCAGACTGGGTGGGCCAAGTGGTCCTTATCTGCCGTCAAAGTCTATGTTTCTATGTTTCTATAGTCATGGGATCACTGTTGCCATGTGATCAGTCACCAAGCCTCCCACCTCCAGCAATAAGAGCCTTCATGAAGGGTGTGGGGCCATAGTGGCACCAGCTGATGGAAATTGATATGTAATGCTGAAAGGGTATAGCAATCCTTGGAAGAATGCCATATCCCACCTAACTCCTGCTCCATGCAGAGTCAGGAATTCTCCAATGAGCCAGGCCAGGAATCCAGCTGGATGCCCAGTATTCAGCACTTCTCGACCCCCCCACCTTACTGCTCCTGCATAAGGCATCACACTTGCTGTTCGCAGTGGGCTGGGGCTGCGGATGCCATTGGATGTGGTCAGGCATCAGAGTACGAAGTGCCACAGCTGGAAGATGCATAAACCACATGTATCATGGGTCACTTGGTGTATTGGGTCCTAATTCTTAGAATGCAGATCTTTGAGCCTGCAGACCCACTCCTACCAGAGCCATTTAACCAGGGCCTCTAGTGCTCTGTGGCACTTTGTCCTAATTTCTGTGGCAGGGCTCCTAGGATGATGAAGAAAAATGTTTTGATTTCTGCAGCATGATGTTTTTCATTTCTGTTTCAGAATACAGTCCTATCATTAATAAAATATGATGTGATGTCACTGATGACAGGGAGGGGCTTCAGGATAAATGAGATGGGGTAGGGAGTTGAACTCTATGGAAAAACTGTATATTTGAATGAAAATTCACCAAGAACAATGAATTCTGCAGCACTATACGTATTCTATGGCATGATGAGAACATTATTATCTAGGATAAAGGAACTCCTAATGCCATTTCCTTAATCTACTAAAATGTACAGTATCACAAATAAATGAACTTCCACTTTGAGAAACAGCACACTGAGTTTGAAGGGTGAAGTACTAAAGTTGTGGGCCATAGCATATCCACATGATGTGATGTATTATGGATCCAACATGAACTGGTGGCTGTGACAATGCCACTGTGTTATTGTCTGTTATAAAAATATACTGTATTACTTGTAACCAGATTTAGGTACAGTGATACACTCAGAGGAAACTGATCAACAAGCTTTAGGTTTATAAATATAAGAAGTTCTACTAATGCAAAGTTAAAAGTGTAGAATAATATTATACTAGATTCTGAATTAGATTTGGCTTCCCTGCCATGGCTAGTCAAGTCAATCTGCATACCTAAAAATTCCCTGTTCTTAGCTATTAGTAATCACATGAAATCATAATCCATGAAACCTGAGTATATATTGCCTAGATTTGTTTTGTTTTGGTTTATTCAATTTATAGAAAGCACCATTCCAATGCTTAGAGTGCCTGCACAAAAATCAGCATTTTATAACACAGGCCATATATAAAATAAAACTAAGAATACACCAAAAATTCCATTCATAAATACATGAACAACAAATTTAACTTTACAGTAAATATTGCAAAGTCAAATTGAGAACCTAAACCAACTGGAAGATAGAGCAGGTGGCTCCTAAATTTGCTTTTAACAGATTGTATTGAATTGGCTGTGCAAATACCCTCATAAAAAGCATTCCAGAGTGCTGGATTAGCTAATGAATTCTTCTAAATAGAGTTGTATTAGTTATTACAATTCAGCTCTCTGTCTAATGTGGCAATGTTGGAAGAGCTGCCAGCCCTGCTACCACCTACAATAACTTTGTTAGTTGGATCATTGCTTGACCTGCTCCTGAAGAGGCATTTTCCCACTCGCTACAACTATTTTTAATTTCCCAATGAGAGCCCTGCTTGCCCCTTTTACCGAGGGGATACAGAAAACCTTTTTTAAATTAAGTTTTATCCTGAGAAGATTGCCTGCCATGATCCCAAGGGAATACAGAAAACCTTTTTAAAATTCAATGTTCCCTTTAAAAGTACTGTCTGCCCTGATCCTGAGGGGATGCAAATAACCTTTTTATAAATTAAATATAACCCTTGGAAACACTGCTTGCTTTGCTCCTGAGAGGATATCCCCCACCCACTACAGTTTTCTTTTTATTTCCCTTAAAAAGCATTGTCTGATGACCCCAGATGAAGACCAGTTTGGTCAAAGCACTGAAGCAGCTTTAGCCATATTCTTATTTAGTACATTTTTTTAGGACTACCAGCTGGCTAGTCATTGGTCTGACTTCCACCACCCCATCATCCCCAGGGACTTAACTCAACTCCTAGAGTGCACCCTCACTTACCCACTAGAGCACGGCTGCCAGGGATGGTCACGGTGCTGCCCAATGAGGGCTTGAACATGATCTGGGGGTGTTGAGTGCCTCGAACTGCTGCATGGGGTTCAGCAAAGCAGGCATCCTCTATTGCTTGGCCTGGTAAGTTTACAGGCTAAGTAATTTCTCAGGGGACATGGTGTGCAATGATGTGGTGGTGCATGGTCAAATGTCTGGCACGTCCCCTCATTTACACAAGTTCAATCTGTCTGCAAGCCCTAGCCTCCACTAGGTGCCACTAGAGCACTGGGTACTTCCCCACCTCCCCCCCCAGAGGAGGAGAGAAATCTGTAAGGTGCTAAGTGCTCCACCCCCGCTGGCCCTCCCATACCTGGACTCACTTCTGACCATTAAAAATACCACCAAAAATACCACCAACAGCTTAATGTGGTTAAAGGTCAGTTGGCATTTATCTGTATTCCCCTTCCCCGGGTTGTGCCTGAAAATAGGCAGAATTTGTCTAGTGTACTTACCAGATCAACAAAAACTAAATTAAAAATAAAAATGTGGGTCATCGGTGTTGTGAGTAGTAGCACCACCAATGTGTCAGCAGGCTGGCCTCTATCTTATCTGTTTATGTATGGCTCACCAATAAATCTTGCTCACTTGGCATTCATTAATGAAGTTTCATTTTGTGTCTACTAACTACTGTGGAAAACTTGAGTGCAGTCTTTCTGAAAGATCCCCCAAAGCACTGTCTGCCCTGCTAATGAAGGGACATCCCCCCCACCTGTAGGAACAGAACTAATTTAAGTTAAATATTTTATTATAATATTATTATATTCCTAATTGTTATTCTATATCCTTATATTGACTTAATTATTAAGTTCTATCAATGTTTCTGATCAAATTAATGTCTAAATGAATCTTTAAAACAAGGGCAATGTTGCTTAAGGATTAAATACTAACATACAATAATGATGCCATGAAAAGGGAATACAGCATATATGATCAAAAACAGAAAAAAAAAGTATTCTAGGATAGTCTGTTCAAATTGAATGGCCTCTTTCAATTAGTAGCAGAAGAACTTGAAAACTGACATAATTTACAACCTTGTTTTTCAGTACCAGCCAGAGCACACCTCAGAGGTTAACATTGATTTAGACTGGCTTTAAGAAATTAAGACTTTTATTTATAGAAAATATACAAAAACTCTGATACATTCCAAAATCATACAGGTTATTGGAAATACATTTACCTGTCCAATGAGTAAGTTTTAAACCCATCAACAAAGAGTATTATGAGCTATTTACAAAAATCTGTAGCCTCAAAACTGTTTAAAATATATTGATAATTTTGGTGTCTGTAGTAAGCTGACCTTGCCACCTTCTCAGTGGAATGAGGGTAAAGTGTTTATTTAATAGAAACAACCAGTTGGGTGGATTATAAGCCTCTGGATAACTACATGAGGTCATGGTTCACTTATTTTGCACAAAGGAGATCCCAGTCTTAAAGAGGTTTTATTAAATTTACACAGTTCTAATTATAGCAGGTATGCCAAAGTAACATCATTTTAAACAGGGAAAATGTACTTCTGAAATCTGTAAATACTTTTTAGATATCTATAAAGGAAAATGTTTTATGACGCTTTTATTAATTATAGATTTTGTATTAGAATTGACACCATCATGTTTGGTCTCAAATTAATCCTCCCCTTTAGTTGCCTCCAAAAATGTGAGTCTTATATATGTACAAAGGTGCATGTGGATGCAAGAAAGAAAATTTGTTTCATATCAAAAATAGTTTTCAGAATGAGGTCATACAAAGAAAAAAATGGCTTAGGAGGGGTTAACAGTAACACCCTCAAAGAGTGCTCAGACCAATCATAATTTGATGGTGATGTTGCCCAGTAAGGGGGACATAAATAGGATGCTGGCAAAGCCAGCCCAGATTTGCTTTATTCTTTGGTGTGTGAAGACCTGTGTTCAATATCCTCACAATTTTGGATGAGCTTGGACTTATTCTAGACTAAAAGCCTGAAGCCACACCAGCTGGGAACATTATTTGGGCCATTTCCACCACAAGGAGTGCTAAACCAGCCTGAAAGCCTGCACAACTCTACCACAGGTCCAGCTGCAACTGACTGTTACAGAAAGAACTTTTTCCAGTATTGGAGCAAGCAAGTCCTATGTTTTGCATACTGAGAATTTGGACTAATAGTAATGTTTCAGAATTTCTGTTAAAAGCCTGAACAAGAGACTGGCTTTGGAATTTACCAGCCAGCAAGTATGCAGTGCTCTTGAATAGCAGAGAGTCCAATGTTGCAGGTTCAAAAGCAGAAATGAACTGAAACAGAAGAGTCACAGAGTCCAGTTACCCAAAACAACATTGCTATCCACAGGGACAGATCTTTCTACAGACTGTGCTGAACTGCTGAAATCTTGTTGTCTAATTTCTCCCACTAAATCCTGAAGTGACTTTTGATGATTTGTGACGTCAAACAAGAAGGATCCAGCCTGCATTGCTTAATTGATGTCAAAAGACTCTACTGTTCCAGGTTCAAGGGGAAAAGACAGCAGACTAAAGCCAAACTCACCACCAAGGACATTTGTCATCCAAAAGTTCTCACCAAGACTTTGAAAGCTAAAAAGTAGAAGACCACATCTACAGATAACTAAAACATATGTATTCCTTTATTCTACCATTAGTACTCATTTGGCTATCTGGGGTGATAGTGCATTTTCGCTTCAAACTTTAGGTTTACGGTTAAGCTTAAATCTAAAGAAAATACCTTTTTCATATTATAAAGTTTAAGCAAGTATTATAACAAGATAATCTGAAACACTAGTGTAATGAATTGCAAGATTTCATAGTAAAAATGAAAAGGTCATGCTATTTATAAGTATGCTAAAGAATAGTATAAACTGCCTTTTATTATGCTGAATAGTGCTTACTCATTTACCTTGCTTATAGCTGAAATTTGTTTCATTTGTTTTATATGATTTACTTGACTTTCTAAAATCTGTTTTGTTTACATTACAATTTGTTTACATTACTTTTATTATGCTTGATATGTATGCTAGTTATAAATATTTAGGACTTGTACATATGTGAATAAAATATATTTATCTCTTATGTAATCCAAAGTGTGGCAACAGTGTTTTTGACCATCATTTTTGAAGCTAGAGAGCATAGGATAATATCACATGTGAAAATTTATAATTTTTGGTAATTTATGAAATAATTTTTGGGTAAGGTCCGAGGTGAATCCAAGTGCATTATTTTAAAAAGTGATATTACAAGCCTTTGTTCCGACATCTTTGGGGTTCTCGTTCATGAGATGATTGTTAGTGAATAACAGCCCACACTTGGGTTGTATGAGAAATAAATATTATTGCAGTTATTGTTTGAAAGCTACTTAATGGAATAAGTAATATTTTTCTGTTCTTGTTTCTCGAAGATTTAAAGATAAAATTACCCCTAGACAGCGAGAAAAGACAGAAAGAAGTAATTATCTAGCAGGAAAGCTGCAAGGAAAAGGACTTTTGAAGTATCTCAAGGAAAAGATTTGGTTCTTTGTTTAAAATTATATTACAAAGCATTGTGATTACCATTTCTGTTTAAAGGGTATTATTGTTAAAGTAGTGACTATTGTTACAAAAACCATGTCAGTGCAAGGTTTATGTGCAAAAATTATAAAATCTGAAGCAGTGATACATTCTCCAGTATTTTCCCAGTCTTCAGTTATAAGTAAGGATGAACTAATTAAAGATCTTGAAAGAATGAATGAAAAATATTTAGAGCTAATTGACCAACTAAGTCATGATTAAAGATGTTTAGCAAGGGAAGCACAACCGTTAAGGGAACAACTACAATAAAAATCATTGGAATGTAGTAAATTCACAGGCCCAGTTGACCTATTAGCAAAACAGTTAGATGTAAGTAATAAGAAACTATCTGATGGAGACTGTGTCCTAATCAACTTAAAGACTGACATTGCTGTCTTGAAAAACTTGAATGGACAGTTAAAAAAGCAGTGCTCAGCTGCAGAGGCAGAGAAGGCCAAAATATTAAAGACTAATGAGAAGATCAAAGAATGGGGCATAGCTTTGGAAAGGGAAAAAGCAACATTAGAGCATGCTAATGAACAGGTTACCAAGTAGCTAAATGAAATGGTACAAATGTATGATAATGTAAGGGAGCAATGTGAAAGTGAGAAGAAACAATGGAAAGAGTGGTGCACCCTTTTGGAGCAACACTTCTATAAACTAGGAAAAGAAGTCAGAGATTTAGAGGCCCAAAATGGTGATACCAAAAGCGAAAGTAAAAATCACGTAAGAATAAACACATCTGAGAAATCTAGCTCAGATGAATCCTCCCCTGAAAAGGAATATTCCTGTTCAGAAGAGGAACCACGTGATAAGCATAAAAAGA
Organism: Neoceratodus forsteri; assembly: GCA_016271365.2. Classification (NCBI taxonomy): domain Eukaryota; kingdom Metazoa; phylum Chordata; order Ceratodontiformes; family Ceratodontidae; genus Neoceratodus; species Neoceratodus forsteri. The sequence continues at coordinate 843,653,611 of CM028135.1, read as the reverse complement.
GATACAAAATTAGGTAAAAAGGAAGCTCTGATTCTGAAGGTGACTCATCTGATGGGTCCAGGAAAATTAAAAAGATTACTGAAAAGGAACAGGGTATTTAAAATCAAAAACTGTTACTCAAGCATTGAAACTGGTAGGTAAGAGATATAATTCTAAATCTGTGAAAGGAGGCATTGAGCAGCATATTCGAAAACTAAAAGAGTGTTTTGAATCTGTGTGCATAACTGATGAGGGAGAACAGAGTTTTGTGATTAGGTGGTCTGTTGATGATCCTCGAGCAGAGTGGTCAAGAATGTCTAGAGAAAGTAGAAACAAACCTGACAAACTGTATAAATTCTTAAAAGAGGAGTTTGGTAAATACCGCACTAAGGGGCAGCCAGACGTGCAGCCTACCAAATGCAGTGTGGGGCTGATCAAAGTCCTAGCAGAATATTATTACAGGCTAAAGAATGTGTACTTTGGAGCAGAATATCACTCAGACAGTGATTCAGATGACTTCCGAGATGCATATTACCAAGGTTTACCCCCTGCTATCCGGACACAATTGGCACTTGAGCTTAACAAGAGGTTCAGGGACATCCACTGGATTGCCAGACAGGCAGAACACATCTGGGACTCTGGAAGAGGTGATGACTCTCCTCAACAGAAAAAGGGAGGGGCCCCAATCCCAAGGTCCAAGTGTCTGAGGTAACTACCTCAGATACTTTGGCTATGGAATGGGGTGAGTTATCTACCCCCAAAAACAGGAAACAAAAGAAGAAAAGAGGTAACAACACTCAACCAGGAAAAGCTGTAGAGCAGTCTAAGGCTGTGCCTGATCCCACAGTATTAATCCAACCTACCAACTCTGCCCAAGCTTCCCCTGTGGTGGTTCCACCACCTGGCCCTGAGTCACGGTTCTATCAAACCCCTCAGCGATTCCCACAACCTCAGCCATACCAAAACCAAGGACCCTCCTATCAAGGTTATGATCCTGGTAGAGGACGTGGCCAAGGGTATGGGAGAGGATACTACAGAGGATACAACAATTACTATAGGAGTGGTAGAGGTGCCTATAGGGGGCATCAAAACTGAGGTTGGTCCTGATGGGCTTCATCCTCAGCATGCCAAAGTTGAGGCCGTCCAAAAAATTGGCCCACTTAAAACTTTAAAAGAGTTACGCAGTTTTCTAGGCATCTGTAACTACTCAAGACAGTTTATTGAGAACTATGCAGAGATTGCCTATCCTCTCACCAGGCTGCTGAAAAAGTCAGAATCTTGGGTGTGGGTGGGAGAGCAAGAGACAGCCATGCAAGCTCTAAAAGATAGTCTGAGTCAAGCACCATGTCTTGCTTAGCCACAAATGGATAAGGATTTTTATCTAGAGGTAGGACATACTAGTAGCAGCATCAGTGCAGTGTTATATCAGAAACATGATTCAGACAAATGCATCATTGCTTATGCGAGCAAAACCTTGAGTGATGTTGAGAAAAAGTTTTCAGATTGTGAAAAGACGTTGTTTTCCACTGTATGGGCAGTACAATGGTTCAAAACTTACATTTGTGGTAAAAAAAATGTTGTAGAGACTGGTCACCAACCCCTTACCCTTCTGGGGAGCCAGAAGCTTAAAGATGGTAATGTGTCTAGCAGCAGAATTGTGGCCTGGACCTTAGCACTCCAGGGCCTACCCCTAGAGGTTAAGTATGCAAAGAACAAAAGGAATGCAGTAGCTCAAGGGTTAGCAGTCCTGGAGATGCATAATTGTACTGTAGATGAACTTCCGGTACAAGACCCTGGCCAATCTCTTGAGTTGGATATGGCGTACCAACATAATAGGCACCACCACTATGATGAAAATGTGTGTGAAAATTTGCCTAGAGCCTATGTTGATGGTTGTTCTTTCCGGCAAGGTGAAGACCGATGTTCTGGTTTAGGAGTGGTATGGCAGGATAATGTACCATGTACTCCTATCAAGTAGAAGCTTGGTCCTAAGTCTAACCAATATGCAGAATTGGCAGCCACCTATATAGCAGTACAGACTGCAGTACAGCATAAGTTACAAGACATTGTAATTTGTACTGACTCTGATTATGTTAAGGAGGACTTCCTTACACATTTACCAGGGTGGAAGATGAATGGTATGATCAATTCAAGAGGCAGTAAGGTGATGCATGCAGACCTTATCTTAGCCATAGATCAGTTGGTTCAGGAACATAAGTTGGTTGTTTATTGGAAAAAGGTAAAAAGACACTCTAAAATTCAGGGACTAGACAAAACAGGAAATGACCTAGCAGATGCTCTGGCTAGGGAGGGTGCATTAAGTGGAGAAAAATGGAACTTTGTCCCTCCTGTCCAGGCCAAGGTGTATGTGGTTGCCCGCAGTCAAAAGCAGCAAGAACAGGAAAATAAGGTTCTACACTTGTATAGTGAAAAACCTGACTTTGATTTAGTAAAAATGCAACAAGACGATGAAGTGGTAGGAAAATGTTATCATTTCATTAAGGATCTCACTAAAAGCATGATTTCTGACAATGACCTACTGGATAGCTGGGACCTGAGAGCCATGTATAACCAGAAAGACAAATTCCAATTAAGGAATGATCTCTTGGTAAGGACTGGTAAAAACCCACATGAGGTTCAATGGGTGGTTCCTTTAGGCCACAGGGGAATTATGTTACAACATGCCCATGATGAACCATCAGGAGCACATAAGGGAGATAGAAGAACTTATAAAACCTTAAAAGAGATAGCCTACTGGCCCTACATGTATGATGATGTTGCAGGGTATGTACAAGGGTGTATAACCTGTTGCAAGTTCCAACCAGCCACTCCCAGACATAGAGCACCACTACAGTCAAAAGGCATCGCTATGCCTTGGTCAGAAATCCAGATTGACTGGATTGGTCCTGTTACCAGATTTTCAAGGGGTAACCAATATCTTTTGACAGTTATTTGCCTGTTCACAAAATGGGTCGAGTGTATACCTGCTCGAAATAACACTGCCAGAACCACTGCTTTCTTATTAATAAATCATGTGTTTAGTCAATGGGGATTACCATTAAGAGCAGAATCTGATAGAGGTCCTCATTTCACAGGAGAGGTAATAGAGAACTTGTGGAAAATTATAGGAGTACAGAGAAAACTACATGTGTCCCACCATCTGGACAGGTGGAATGCACTAATCAAACAGTTGTGTATATACTGAAGAAATATATTAGTTCTTCAGGAAAAGACTAGGATGTAAAGTTACCACTGGTATTAATGGCCATACAGGCTACTCCTAATAAGTCTACAGGTGTTCCTCCTTTTGAAATGATGACAGGAAGACAGATGGTGTTACCTTTACATCTCCTGTATACCACAGGAAATGTAAATTCAGCATGTGCCACTACTGCACATGAATATGTAAACCATTTAAAACAGCATTTACGAGAAACATTTGCATTTGCTCAGAGAAACTAAGAGAAAAGTGCTGAAGCTTCTAAGTCATATTATGACAGGAAAACTAGTCCAAAAGAGTATCAAATTGGTGATAAAGTGTTTTACTTTAACTACAGTAGAGATAAGGCCAAGGTCAAAAAAATTTCTTCCAAGTTGGCAAGGACCCTTTGTGATCACTGACAAAATCTCACCTGTAGCATATCAAATTGAACTAAAGCATAAAAGCACTGGAGAGGTAGTACCTAAATGGGTTCCTATTAATCAGTTGAGGCAATATCATGAACACAATAAAACATGGGAAAATGTTCTAAATGAATCAATGAGTAGTGATCAGGAATTAGAGTCTAGCTAAAATGTCAATTGTAATGCTGATTTTTTTTAAGTTAATGAACAAACGGAATTTGTTGTATTGAAATGTTTGACAATGTAAAAAATGTTATTTTAAATGTGTACATAGTTGTAATCATGTTTAATCATATTAGTTCATGTAGTACTGTACACCTATCTATGCAAACTAGTACATCTCCAATGATGTCATCTAGTGATGTTACATCCTATGATGTCATATGTGATGATGTGATATGCTAATGATGTCATAAGTTACCACAGGATGATGCAACTTTGTCTTTTATGTTTCCTTTTCCCTGCAATGCTTAAAGCCATATACCCATATATAGTAGAATTATCGTTTTGAATTACAAATGCAGTTTTGAGGTGCATTTTGATTCAAAAGGGGAGAATGTAGGAACAGAACTAATTTGAGTTAAGTATTTTATTATAAAATTATTATATTCTTAATTGTTATTCTGTATCCTTATATTGACTTAATTAAGTCCTATAAATGTTTCTGATCAAATTAATGTCTAAATGAATCTTTAAAACAAGGGCAATGCTGCTTAAGGATTAAATACTAACATACAATAATGATGCCATGAAAAGGGAATACAGCACATATGGTCAACTTCAGAAAAAAAAAGTAGTTTAGGATAGTCTGTTCAAATTGAATGGCCTCTTTCAATTAGTAGCAGAAGAACTTGAAACTTGACATAATTTACAACCTTGTTTTTCAGTACCAGCCAGAACACATCTCAGAGGTTAACATTGATTTAGACTAGCTTTAAGAAATTAAGACTTTTATTTATAGAAAATATACAAAAACTCTGATACATTCCAAAATCATACAGGTTATTGGAAATACATTTACCTGTCCAATGAGTAAGTTTTAAACCCATCAATAAAGAGTATTATGAGCTTTTTACAAAAAGCTGTAGCCTCAAAACTGTTTAAAATATATCAACAATTTTGTTGTCTGTAGTATACTGACCTTGCCACCTTCTCATTGGAATGAGGGTGAAGTGTTTATTTAATAGAAAAAACCAGTTGGGTGGATTATAAGCCTCTGGATAACTACATGAGGTCATGGCTCACTTATTTTGAACAAAGGAGATCCCTGTCTTAAAGAAGTTTTATTAAATTTACACAGTTCTAATTATAGCAGGTATGCCAAAGTAACATCATTTTAAACAGGGAAAAATGTACTTCTGAAATCAGTAAATACTTTTTAGATATATATAAAGGAAAATGTTTTATGATGCTTTTAATAATTATAGATTTTGTATTAGAATTGACACCATCATGTTTGGTCTCAAATGTATCCTCTCTTTTAGTTGCATCCAAAAATGTGAGTCTTATGTATGTACAAAGGTGCATGTGGATGCAAGAAAGAAAAATAGTTTCATATCAAAAATAGTTTTCAGGATGAGGTCATATTAAGAAAAAAAATGGCCTAGCTAACAGTAACACCCTCAAAGAGTGCTCAGACCAATCATAATTTGATGGTGATGTCGCCAAGTAAGGGGGACATAAATGGGATGCTGGCAAAGCCGGCCCAGATTTGCTTAATTCTTTGGTGTGTGAAGACCTGTGTTCAATGTCCTCACAATTTTGGATGAGCTTGGACTTATTCTAGACTAAAAGCCTGAAGCCACACCTGCAGGGAACATTATTTGGGCTTTAACACTGCCACCACAAGGAGTGCTAAACCAGCCTAAAAGCCTGCACAACTCTGCCGGAGGTCCAGCTACAACTGACTGTTACAGAAAGGACTTTCTTCCAGTATTGGATCAAGCAAGGCCTATGTTTTGCATACTGAGAATTTGGACTAAAAGTAATGTTTTGGAATTCCTGTTAAAAGCATGAACAAGAGACTGAGTTTGGAATTTACCAGCCAGTAAGTCTGCAGAGCAGTTGAATAGCAGAGAGTCCTGAGTTGCAGGTTCAAAAGCAGAAATGAACTGAAACAGAAAAGAGTCACAGAGTCCAGTTACCCAAAACAACATTGTGTCCACAGGGAGAGATCTTTCTACAGACTGTGCTGAACTGCTGAAATCTTGTTGTCTAATTTCTCCCACTAAATCCTGAAGTGTCTTTTGATGATTTGTGAAGTCAAGTAAGAAGGATCCAGCCTGCATTGCTTAATTGATGTCAAAAGACTACAGTTCCAGGTTCAAGGGAAAAAGACAGCAGACTAAAGCTAAACTCACCACCAAGGACATTTGTCATCCAAAAGTTCTCACCAAGCCTTTGAAAGCTAAAAAGTAGACCACATCTACAGATAACTAAAACATAAGTATTCCTTTGTTCTACTTTCAGTACTTATTTGGCTATCTAGGGTGATGACAATACATTTTAGCTTCAGACCTTAGGATTATGGTTAAACTTACATCTAAAGAAAATACCTTTCTCATACTATAAAGTTTAAGCAAGTATCATACCAAGATAATCTGAAACACTAGTGTAATGAATTGCAAGTTTTCATAGTAAAAAGGAAAAGGTCATGCTATTTATAAGTATACTAAAGAAATAGTATAAACTGTCATTTATTATGCTGAATAGTGCTTACTCATTTAAATTGCTAATTGCTGAAATTTGTTTCATTTGTTTTATATGATTTACTTGATTTTCTAAAATCTGTTTTGTTTACATTACAATTTGTTTACATTACTTTTATTGTGCTTGATATTTATGCTAGTTATAAATATTTAGGACTTGTACATATGTGAATAAAATATATTTATCTCTTATATAATCCAAAGTGTGGCAACCGTGTTTATCACCATCATTTTTGAATTGGGAGAGCATAGGATAATATCACATGTGAATATTTATAATTTTTGGTAATTTATGAAACAATTTTTGGGTAAGACCAGAGGTGAATCCAAGTGCATTATTATAAAATGTGATATTATAAGCCTTTGTTCTGATGCACCAACTACAATTACTACAATTTTTGTTTTATTTCCACACAAGAGCACTGCATGCCCTGTACTTGATTGGTCACAGAAAATATATACATATATTTTTTTATTTATTTTCCCCTTTTTGAGCACTGCCTGCCCTGCTTCAAAGAAAAACATCCCCTTTCCTACCCACCACATTGTTTTTCTTTCCTCTCAGAACATGACACAAGCTTCGCTAAAAAAGTCTTAAACTAGAAAAGTTATGAAACAAAAACAATTGCTTTTGAAAACCAAACTGAGTCCATGTACTTTGTAGGACCTAGATTTTTTTGCATTTTTTTTAACTAGAAGCAGCTGTAGAATTCACAAAAAGTGTTTATTAGTACTAGCAGTAACATAAAAACATAAATGTGTTCAGTATAACTATTTACAAAGGCAGAATAAACAGAGAAGATCCATCTGAGTTTTCTTGCAATCTCTGTGTCACTCTTTTGCAAAACATTGCATCTCCATTTTTATAAGTCTGTCCAGGAGCTCGTTATGAAAATAACATGCTTTCCAAAGAATGTTCTTGTAAATTTCCAATGTTTTTGTCAATTTCATGGAGGTGCAGCATAACAGTACTTTGTGATCCAGAACTAAACTCTTGTTTACAACTTCTGCAGAAGGCTTAAAAATTGCATCTCAGGTTAATCCCTTCAGTTCAAAATAGCTTTGTATTCATCTCTAATTACAAATATATACATTTCAAAAGTAACATTATATAATTTCTAAACAAAGGGATCCCAGTATCAGTTACATTTCCACATAATGATTTACATATATTTTTATGCCTGCAGATATGCAAGGGAGGAAAAGACAGAAACAAGGGAAGACTGAGAGACAGTGAGAGACAAAGAATTGCAAGCCTGTTGGGGGGGGGATCAAATCCTAGGTCTAAAGGGAAAATTTGGTTCCACAACCAGACAGACAAGAGACAGGATAGGAGAGAATAGAACAGATCCCTGCATTCAAACTCTCCATAACAACTGGGACAGGGTCCTATTCAACCCTGTCACATACCACCTCCTTAAGAGGGAACCTGTGAATCAAACAGGTTTCCAAAACTTTCTATTAATTCTTTACTAACTTTAGCTTCTAACTTTCAGAAATTAAGAGCACATGTGCAGTATCCTTTTTTTCTATAACAGTACAGCAAACAGTAACGTTTAAACTCATACATTTGTTTTTCAGCCTTCAGAACCCTTAATTCCTGATCCATATCTTGATAGAAAATCAGCATTGCTATTCTCTTTACCAGATTTGTGTATCACCTTGAATTTAAATGGCTGTGCCAGGTACCATCTTGTGATTCTGGAATTTTCATCTTTCGTTTGGTTAAGCCAACAGAGAGGATTGTGATCTGTTGTAAGCACAAAGTCAGTTCCTAGCAAATAAAACTTAAGAGATTCCAAGGCCCACTTTGCTGCTAAACATTCCTTTTCAATGGTGGAGTACCTTTTCACTCTGTCATGCAACTTCCTACTTGCGTACAGAATAGGGTGTTTAGTTCCATCTGTATTTTGACTCAGTACTGCAATTAGGCCTACCCATGATGCATCTGTTTGTAATGAAAAGGGGTTCTCAAAGTCTGGGCTTCTTAAAACAGGGGCTGAATATAATGCAGCTTTAATGGCTTGAAAAGTTTCATCACACTCTAGGGGCCATTTCACATTATTTGGGTACCGTTTTTTCATGAGTTCAGTGAGGAGAGTAGCGAACTTAGCAAAGCTGGGAACAAATCTCTGATAATAACCAGCCAGCCCTAAAAATGGCCTGACATGTTTCTTTGTTTTAGGACCAGGGCTGTTAGCTACAGCTTCTATTTTAGAAATTTCAGGCTTAACTTCCCTATTTCCCAACACATAGCCCAAACATTTGGTTTCCTGCATGCCCAATGCACATTTGGTAGGACTAATAGTCAGGCCTGCATTTGTGATAGTTTGGATGACTGCTCATAGGTGTTCCAGGTGGCTTTTCCAGTCTGGACTGTACACCACGACGTCATTCAGGTACACAGCACAATAACCAGTGTGGGGTGATAAAATTACATCCATGTATCTTAGACTGTAGAAGGCAACACTATGTCAATTAAATGGTGGTGGTGAACTATTAGAATCCACAGAGGGTAACTGTTTTGTTCTGATCTTTGGCTGTAGGGATTTGCTATAACTTTGTGAGATTGAGGGTATTGATACACTTTGCACTCCCCAGTCTGTCCACCAAATCAACTATTCTGGGCATAGGATAACTGTCAAATTCTAACACTTGATTAAGTTTCCTAAAATCAAGGCAGATTCTAACACCCCCTTCTTTTTTGTTTACAATTACCATTGGAGATGACCAAGCACTTCTCGACTCTTCTATGACACCTAATTCTTTCATTTTTTGCATTTCCTTAAACATGCTCACTCTTAACCACTCTAGTAATGTGTATGTCTTTTGCCTAATAGGACGAGTATCCCTTGTCACTACTATATGCTCAACCCCTTTTGCTTGGCCTGGTACTGTGATAAAAGTTCTGTTAAATGTTTTTAGCAAGTTACAAATTTCTGCAATTTGTTCTGAGGTTAAGAAAACATTCACCTTTTTGGCATCAGCAGTTACAGTTTGTTCCAGTCTATCATAAGCTACACTGATATCTTCTTTATCAGTTTCTGGTAAAACTAGCAAAGCAGCTTTTGGTGTTTTTTCAACTCATTTCTTGAGGAGATTAGCATGGTATATCTTAGTAGGAGTTTTCCTATCAGGGTGTCAGTCTCATAGTTAACTGTGCCAGTACATAGAAGCACTCTATAAGGCCCTTGCCACTTCTTTAACAGTTTATTCTCTGTTGTGGGTAACAGTAGCAAAACCTTTTCACCTAGCTCAAAAATGTTTTCTTTTACCCCATGGTCATAATATACCTTCTGCTGGTTTGGGGCATCTTCCTGATTACTATGGGAAATTTCAAAATATTTTGCCAGCTTCTTTCTTAGGGCACACATATAAGACATTATAGATTGTTTCTGAGTGGGGTTATCTTCCATGTTTCTTTTATCACATCCAGTGGCCCTCTTGGCTGCCTACCATGCAGCATTTCCAGTGACGAAAACCCTGTTGATGCCTGTGGCACTTCTCTGTAAGCAAAAAGTAGGTAAGGCAAGTATTGGTCCCATTCTTTCCCTTCCCCTTTTACAAACTTTTTTAACACGCATTTTAGAGTTTGGTTAAAATGCTCAACAAGACCGTCTGTCTGAGAGTGATAGGAGGAGGTCCTTATGGCAGTGATACCTAGTAGTCTGTACAGCTCCTTAAGTAATGCAGCACCAAAATTTCTACCCTGATCAGTATTAATTTCTTTAGGTATGCCCACTCTGCTGAAAACTTTTGCAAGCTCTGTTGCCACTTTTGAAGCTGTGACAGTATGCATTGGAACTGCTTCTGGGTATCGAGTAGCATAGTTGCATACTACCAGGAAAAATCTATTACCCATTTTACTTTTGTCTAAAGGATCAACCACATCCATTGCAATTCTCTCAAAAGGCACATCTATCAAGGGTAGGAGTAAGGGGGACACCTTGTCATTTCTAGTAACTGGGGCTACTTTCTGACACCCAGCCCAGGAATTACAATGGGTATCATCTTCATGAATTACAGGCCAGTAAAATCTATACAGCAATCCTGCAAGGGTGCGATCCCTCCCTGAGTGACCAGCCATAGGACTGTCATGTACTATCTGTAACAACTCTGTTATATACTTCTGTGGTATAACCAATTGTTTTGTCTGTTCCTGTGTCTGAGGTTTAACCCAAACTCTGTACAGTAACCCATTACAATTTTTAAATATTGGTTCCACCCTGTATTGGTTTCACTCCCAGCTGCTTAAAATAACCCTGGAGAGAAACATCATTAGCGTGCTCTGAAACAAAATCACAATCAGTTATCAGTTTAGCTTCAGAATTTTCATATTTTAACCCTTTATGTCCATCACTCTTTTGTCACCACTGCATTTCAGACATCTTCTTTCCTGGACTTCAGGATCTTGGAGCTGTTCTCAAAAATGTCAGAAACAAAGTCACTAAGAGGAAAAGTGTCCCCACCATTTGATATTTCTTTGCCTGAGCTCTTGTTACCACTGCTGCTGAAACTGTAGGGTTCAGTTCCTCTGAAATTAACTCAGTAAATCCTGGACAGTCATTTCCAATAATCACAGGTACAGGTAACTTAGGTACTACCCCCACTTTCATTTGGTGTGACCCACCCTTAATGGTCAGAATCATTTGGGTAGTGGGATAGTATAGAGTGTCCCCATGGATGCAGATGACATCAGTACCTGGTTCTTTTGCTTAGTGTTTTCCCAGCACTTCAACATGCACTAGGGTCTGTCTGCTTCCTGAATCAATGAGTCCCTTTACAGTCTTATCCCCCAACATCACATCTGTTAAGTACTTGTCCCAATTTGCTAAGGACAGATCTGTTCCAGTGCCACTCTCCTTTCTATGGCAGTTTCTTGCAATATGGCCTGGCTTGTTACAATTATAACAAATAAAGTCTTTGGAGGAAGATTGGTTATGCCACCAGTGTTCTTATCAGACTTTGAGTTTAAATGGGTAAAAAGAATGTCTTACCAGTTCTTAGCTGTTACCTTGCTGCTGTGGTGTCTGTCCGGTCATTTGGTAGTCTTCGGCCAAGAAAACAGCCTTTTACCCATTTTCTGGTTGATGTTCTTTCACCCAAAGCTGCACATCTATAGGCAGGATGGTGATGAATTGCTCCATTGCAAATGTATCGATGATCTGCGGGACTGTTTAGCCCTCTGGTTGGAGCCATTTAATAAGGAGTCCTCTGAGTCAGGTGAAGGCTTCTCGAGGATTGTCGTATGCATTGTACTTCAGGGACCAGAATCATTGCCTGTACGTCTCTCCTGAGATGTATCTTTTCAGGATTTCTTTTTTCACAAGGTCATAGTTTTCTGACTGTGCAGTGTCCATACTGCTGTAGGCAAGTTGCACTTTACCTGTCAGGTAGGGTACCAGTCTGATTGTCCATTGCTACTTTGTCCACTGTCAGGCTGTGGCAACTCTTTCAAAAGTTGCCAGGTATGACTCACTATCATCCCAGGGACACAACTTTGTGAGTTTAATGTCTTTTAAGTTGCTTGTACCTTGTTGCTCTGCTGGACTAGTGCCAGATCCTTCCACTTTGATAGCTTTCAAGGCATCCAGCCAGCACTGCTGCTGTCACTGCATCTCTTCTCATCTTTAGTTTGTTGCTCCTATTGCTGCATCTCTTCTCTTCTCTGCTTCTCTGTCTCTTTTTGTTGTATAGCCCACCATTTGAAAAAGTCCATCAGGCTTTGAGATTCTGTCACTGCCTGTTCCTTTTCCATAACTTGTGCTGGCTGTACATTCTCAACTTGGACTTCTGTCTCTGCTAGTTTGACTGATATTCTCCTGGTAACCACTTCTGGACTTGCTGCTGCAGAACCAATATCTTTCTCTGTGCTTCCCTGGTACTAGGTCCAGTACCCATGCACAAAACTCCTGGCTTAGAGTATGCGTGGCATAAATCCCACTTAGGCTGACACCATCTGTCATTGAGGCACAGGTCAGGAAGCATAGGAAAAACCAGGAGTAGTTGTAGAATTCTTAAGAAGTGTTTATTAGTACTAGCAGTAGCATAACAAAATAAACTTGTTCAGTATAACTATTTACTAAGGCAGAATGAACAGAGAAGATCCATCTGAGTTTTCAATCTCTGTGTCTCTTTTTTGCAAAATATTGCAGCTTCTTTTTTATAAGTCTGTCCAGGAGCTCGTTAAGAAAATCACATGCTTCTCACAGAATGTTCTAGTAAATTTCCAATGTTCTTGTCAATTTCATGCAGGTGCAGTATAACAGTACATTGTGATCCACAACTAAGCTCTTATTTACAGCTTCTGCAGAAGGCTTAAAAATTGCATCTCAGGTTAACCCCTTATGTTGCAAATAGCTTTGCAAGCATCTCATACTATAATTATATACATTTTAACAGTAACACTATATAATTTCAAAACAAAGGGATCCCAACGTCAATTACATTTCCACATAATGATTTGCATACATTTTATACCAGCAAATATGCAAGGGAGAAAAAGACAGAAACAGCAACGGAAGACTGAGAGATAGTGAGAGGCAAAGAATTGCAAGACTGCTGGGGTGATCAAATCCTAGGTCTCACGGGGAAATTTGGTTCCCAATCAGACAGACAAGAGACAGAAAAGGAGAGAATAGAACAAACCCCTGCATTAAAACTCTCCATAACAACTGGGACAGGGTCCTATTCAATCTTGTCACAGTCATCAAGGAAAGAGGAGCATGTTAGCAAGCCACTGACAGTGCTGGGTGACTAGCAGCCCCTCAGGAGCAGAGAAAGCAGAACTTCTGAGAGGAAAATAATAAAAAAAACCCGTTATAGTCCAGTATTCCCTTTGTTAGCAGGTCAGGCAGCACTCCTGAGGGTCTCCTCAGGAGCAAAGGAGATGGAACTGATGAGGGAAAGAAAAACAATTTAGGCATCACCTCACTGGCAGGGCAGGAAGTGCTCCTGAGGGGAATAACATACAAAACTTAACGATCTAGGGGTTCCCTATGGAGCAGCAATCTTCACATAAGAAAATGTGGTTGTGATTTTAGTCTTTAGGAGAAACATATTGATCTATATCAGTAACTGACAAATTCACACACTGTAGCTCAAAACGTTATTAAATATTTTAATTAAAAAATCTTATATTTCTGACACACATTTCCCCCCAAGGAAATTCTTCCACACCATCCTACATCACTATATAAATGTCATCAATTTACACTTTTCCCTCTCTACTATGGCAAACAAATTGGCAAGGACAGATGGATTTTTTTCACCTTTTTCTTCACTTTTTGGCTCCTTTGTTACAGTATGCTTCCTTGCATACCCCCAAATAGGGAAATATAGTTGGTACTCAGGGCCCTATTATCTATGGTATTCAGGAACTGATTTTCAGAGTGTGCAACAATACAAAACACTTTTTAAACCTATTATAGTATTATAGTGGTGTGGTAGTGCCACTAAAGTTAAGGCTGAGTGGGCTATGTGATGTTAAATCCCTATTCTTGCACTTTAATAGCTTTGCCACTGTTCAATGCATTTGCATGAAATGTTGCATTAATGGTCTCAGGGCCAAGGCATCTTGACTTGCAAGTTTCATGCCGAACAATTGTGCTGATTCCAAGGTCCAGATAGCGAAAAAGTGAAAAAAAAAATAGTGTGGGTTGTTTTTCTTTTTGCAATATTGCAAGAAACTGCCATAGAAAGGAGAGTGGCACTGGAACAGATCTGTCCTTAGCAAATTGGGACAAGTACTTAACAGATGTGATGTTGGGGGATAAGACTGTAAAGGGACTCATTGATTCAGGAAGCAGACAGACCCTAGTGCATGTTGAAGTGCTGGGAAAACACTAAGCAAAAGAACCAGGTACTGATGTCATCTGCATCCATGGGGACACTCTATACTATCCCACTACCCAAATGATTCTGACCATTAAGGGTGGGTCACACCAAATGAAAGTGGGGGTAGTACCTAAGTTACCTGTACCTGTGATTATTGGAAATGACTGTCCAGGATTTACTGAGTTAAACAAAAAAGAAGGGGGTGTTAGAATCTGCCTTGATTTTAGGAAACTTAATCAAGTGTTAGAATTTGCCATTTTCTTTTTTGTCATCACTTAGCTCCCAGATAGTTTGGGATTTTGCTCTGAAATGTTCATGGTGGAAAGGGCTCGAGCCACAATGGTGTCTTTGGCTGGTTTGGTGAAAAAATATTAATCTATTCCAGAGTTATAGGGAGTTGACATTTTGGTTCTGAGCATGCTCTGTATGATCTTTTAGACAGCTGTTTCATACAAAAAAAAAGAAATTAACCCAAAGAAAAAAATGATTCTGTTTCATATTGGGGGGCGGGGGTAATGTTTTTTGTGAGAAAAAATTATTTTTCCATGTGATCATCATCTTGTTTTTTTTTTTTGAAACTGTTTTTTTTTCCAAAGCCATAAAAATGATATCCTGCAGACACACCAACACATGTATCTTGCTAAACAGGACCCCATTAGGTGGATTTTGCAATTAGTTTTTGGAAACATCACCTGAAATGTGTTTTAACACAAAATTTGTTTAACTTTTTTCCTGATCCAAATTTCTTTTTTCATATAGCCATAAGAAAAATGAATAGGGCCATATGAAAAATTATTCCCTTCACATGAAACAGAATGTGGACATTTTTTTCAGTTTCATTTTTCGTATGAAGGAATCTTTTTTCATATGAATGACACAACCTCATGAAAAAACATTTCTTAATATGAAAAAAATTGGACTTCATTTATTTTCATATTCTTTTTTGTATGAAGTGATATTTTTTGTATGAACAACACAACCTACAATAAAAGACCACTTCATAGGAGAAAAAGAATTTGGGCTTAGCTTCCCCCATTCCTAACTTAACAAGCCATATCTCCATCAGTATATGCATTTATGAAACAATCTATATATCAATATAAAAGTCTTAATGAGTACTGCAGCACTAACACATTAATTAACCCCCTCAAAAAATCTATTTAGGGGCCATATAAAAAAATTTCACATAGAATAACACTGCAAATTTAACATTCTGTAACACTGTCAAGCTTTGGAGTTAACAAACAATGTTTATATCAATAGAAACATATTAATGACTAGTACAACACTAAGCCCCTAAGACGTAGGAACTAAAAATGGTCCATTCCTACACAAAGAAAAAAATTTACAAGGAAGCACATACATTGCTTTTCTGGGGGAACAGTGGTACAGGGCTCCACACCCACATACACATGTGAATAAATGGAGGCATGGAAGTGGAGGGTCCAGAGGGCCCTGCACTTCCATAATCACATGGATGTGTTCATGGAGGTCCCGAAGAATCGTATTGAAATTGTGAATGAAAATACGATTCTACTATCCCATAAGGTAAGGAAAGTATTTGCAAAATCTTTGTCATTACACCAGTTGGGGTTAAACTGACAAAAGTAGGGACATGTGGTGCTAGGGTTTCCAACCCTAGCACCTCACCCCAACCCTGCAAGTAGCAAAACAAAACAAAAAAGTTATGCTTTTGGCTGTCCTGAATCTTGACAAATCAGACTGGGACTGGGAGTCTTCCCTGGGGTTATCAACCCTAACGCTCACCCCATTCTCATATAGTCTGCACATCTGAGCTAATCTGCTGATGGAATTGGGTGAGCACTAGGGCTGATGACCCCAAGGAAGACCACAGGCCTAATTTGCTAAGACTCAGGACAACCAAAACCATAAAGTTATTTTCCTTTTTCTTCTTGCAGGGTCAGGTGGGATGTTAAGGTTGGAAACTCTAACACCACATTTCCCTGCATTTGTCAGTTTAAACCTAAATGGTACATTAATGACTTTTTTTTCAGTAAATTAAAATATGTATAGTTGTACATTTATAGATGTATAAATGGTGTGTACATAGTGTGTACATTACTCAGAAGCAGTTCTCAATATACAGTAGCTAAAACATCACAGTGGGCTGAGTTTAAAAGTTAATAACTGGACCAAGTATAATAAATACCAAAGCCAAAGGCTGAGATGTTTATAACCCCCCACTACAATTACAGTATTACTGAAGAAACCCAGACACTGTGTATGCTATGGCTATTATACTGAAAAAGAAACACTTTTTTTTTAAACACAGCCTGAACTCTGTCTCTGTGGTGCTATAACATGTCTATGAGAAACTAGGATTTTTTTTCTCTTACCAATGCTCTGTAGCACTGCTAGATGTCTCTGATTGACTGTTGTGTGTTTAAGTCTGATGGCAGACTGGGCTTGCTGTCAGATTGGCTAAGTATAACATGCAACAGCCAATCAGAATGCAAAGCCATTGTCCCATTATTGTACTTAGCCAATCAGAATGCAGATACAGTGTCCCATTATTCAGTCTACTGTCCAGTTATTGTCCAGTTACTGCAAAAAACAAGACAGTAACTCTGTATTCTGATTGGCTAAGAAGGCTCTTTTACAGTATAGTTTGTGCTATATACAGCATAGATGATTGATCCACTGGGTTCAGAGATCGATATTAGAGAATGCCATACATTATATTTTTATTTGATGGTATGAGACATGTTTCACAGTCTCTTGTGTGTACTCTTAATGCTTAATGGTCTACTCTGCATCTGATAGAAAAGTAACAAAATAAAATAAAAGCAGAAACATGCATTTCAAAATATTACAGATATGTCAGTATTTGCACCTCATTTGCCACAAATTCCTTTTATATGGAATGACACTGCAAGCAGGTATGTTGGTTCCAAAAAGACAGAAAAAGGTACATTGTGCCACAGAAGATACCAGTAGATCGCCATCAAATGAACATACACATTTACAATACATGTTAAGGATGATGTTCACCATAAAATACTGTTCTTTTCTTCATTATGTCCCAACATTTAACAGTATCATATGCTATGCCAACTGAAGTACAGTATGTAGGTATTTCTGTGCTCCTAGTTGTGCTAGCTTATGTGAGCTGATGCTGAATTGGAATTCAGTGTTTCTGCTCAAAACTGGCACTTTTAAAATTGGTGAAGGGGTACCTAAGGGACTTGTTTTCCATCCTACATTTCTGCACTTCAACAACAAGACATTGGTTATGTGCAAGTGTCATAACTTCCTCTAGTCAATCAGTCATCTTGTCTTGCTGTGCATGCCTCTGTGCCTTTTCCAGCTCATTCTGCCAAGAAGGCCATAGTTACTGAGACCTCTTCAGTTCTTGCCACAGATGGATACATGCCTATAAATACTACTACAGTAACTCATCAAAGAATCATTTATTGTTTTTGTAGTTAGCTAGTTAGCAGCAGTTTAAATAAAGTTGCATGCAAGCAGAGCAGTAATTTCCTGTATGTGCTGATGCAAGGAGAGCTGAAGAGGAGTGTACAATAAAGTGTTTGCTTGCTACCCCACTGTAGGAAAGCACGTTGCAGCCCAGGAGGTACAAGGAAGGTGGGGGAACTTTTGTAGATGTTATTTGACAGTTACCTTTTTAATTGACAGCTGGTGGCACAGAGTGCAGAAATCCACATTTTTCCCTGAATATAAGCCAGCAAGCCAATGAGTAAAAGTGATATAGGCTGCTCTGCTGTGTGAGACACTTGATGAGCACAATAGGTCTCTCAGTGGGGTGGCACTTTTAAAAGAACCTGTCAGTGGGGGTGAGGCTACATGGTCTAATTCCTACTTATCTGGTCCCGTGTTCTCCCATTCCCACTTTGATTCAAGCCCTCTTTCCTCATAAGTCACGTGTCATCTGGCTAAAAACATTCAGTGACTACTGTGGTGAGTAACCAAACTTTGTCTCCAGTAGTAGCCAGGTGCTGCATCATTGTAGTGTCATCTAACATGTTGTTTGTAAAATCTGAAGAAACATTTTATTTCTCTCAACACTTCAGTTGGGTGATGTGAGGGTCTGTAGTCTGTGCTGTCAATGAGGTCAGGACTAAGAAGTTGGGAATAGTTGACTGTGGCCAGTTGTAACCCCAGTAAGGAGTTGAGAGGTGTGATTTATGGCTAGCTCCCCCTCCACCCCACTGATTACCGCACCTGCAGAACAGGAGACCCAGGATGGTCCCCTCTGTGACTGAGCACTGCAGCCAATCAGAGCAGACTTCAGACAGGACTCAGTGGAGTGAGAACTTGCTTTTTGTTTAAAAAAACTCTACTGAACCTCAGAGCAGCTCCAGCAAGAGGTTCAGAGGTAGGATTCATGGTCACATCCCCCTCTTATCCACTGATTGCTGCACCTGCAGAACAGGACCCTTGGGATGGTCCCCTGAGTGACTGACCACCACAGCCAATAAGGGCAGGCTGCGGGCAAGACTCAGTGGAGCAGGAACATGCTTTAAGAAACTCAGTCAAACTTCAAACTTTGACACAGCAGCTCCAGCAAGAGGACGAGAGGTGGGATTCATAGCCAACTCCCCCTTCCGCTCACCGACCACAGCACCTGCAGAACAGGAGCCACAGGATAGTTCCCTAAGTGACTAACCACTGCAGAAAATCAGGGAAAGCTGTGGGTGGGACTCCACACTCTCTATAACTTTAGGCCCTTTTTCCAAGCAGGCCTCCATGCAGTGGCCCAATGTGATAAGGGCCACAGAATTGATTTATTCATTTATTAATTTAAAATAGATTTACCAGGAAAGACATACTGAGCCATAAAGCTTGTTTCCAGATGTATCATGGGGGAAGGGGGAGGGGATAATTGCATAATAACAAGTAAAAAGTGTAGTAAGATGATGATGTAATAAGGCACAGCAATATACAGCAACACACTGTAATGCACTGGCATAATTAATAACAATACAATTGATTACTTCAGGAGTGTGAGGTACCAGGCACTCCCAGGGTGTAATGACAGGAACAGGACAGAGTAGGCCGAAGTCAATTAAACAGGAGGGGGACCACAGGGAGGAGACAGGAGGAGGGGAAATATTAGAAGGGGGAAGATGGATTAGGGTTGCAAATAGCAAGTATAGAGGAATGGAGGGGGACTAATTAATGGGGATAGGATAAAGGGAAGAGAGTGGAGAAGGTAGAAGGGAGGAGGAAGTAGATGCAGGAAGAATGGGAATGGGCTTGAAGAAGTTGTGGAGGGGAGTGAGGAGGGGAGGAGGTAGGGGGAGAGGTTGAATGGAGGTAGAGATTTTAGGAGTAGGAGGGGAAGATGAAAGGAGGGTTCAGATGGGGGAGAGAATGAGTGTAGCAGCTGGAATATGTTAGAAGTGGGACATGGGAGGTGCAGAGAGGTGTAGGAGCTTGGAGGACAGGTAACGTCTAGGGAAAGATGAAAGGAAGAAGGCAGGAGATTGGGCTATGAGCATCTGCAGGTGGGAGTGGTGTGGGATTGGAGTAGAGAGGAAAGATAGCATTTGGAGGAGGCAGAGTGAATTGTTAAGGGAAGAGAGTTCCAGATACTAGGAAAGCAGAAAAAGAAAGCATTCTGTCCAGTAAGGGATTTATGAGAAGGGAGCAGTAGGGAGTGATAGCCTGAGTTACGGAGACAGTAAGAAGAAGGAGGCATAGGGGAGAGAAGTGAGCTGAGCTAAGGGGGGGGTGAAGTCAGCCAGAATTTAGAAATGAAGGAGGCACAGTGGGTTAGGTGGTGATCTACCAAGGGGGAGAGGGGCAGCAGAGTATAAAGAACAGTGTTGAGTATGGGGAGTGCAAGCCAAGGCAAAACAGTAGGAGTGGAAATGGGGGTCTAGTCTGGCCAAGGTGAACTTAGCAGCAACACAGTAGACAATGTTGCCATAATCAAAGATGGGGAGGATCATCTTAGAGATGATATCTCAGTGAGCAGGAATAGGGATAGGGAATAGGTATAAGGTATAGGTACAGGGTATAGGTATATACAGTAGGTGTCTACTGTGGGTGTCAGCCATGTTAATGTCAGTCAGCTGGAGATTCTGCCCAGTGGTTGCCTTACCAGCTTATAGCAAAAAAAAAACAAAAAAAACACAACTATATGTGTCCTCATTCAAAGAACAGCTGAACTATTTGGGGTGTTTTCCTTGAGGAAGCTGATTTTTTATAACAGCACTGAATTGCTCTCCCTAAGAGCCAATAGCTAAAAACCTTGTTATCAATTGCTTGTTTGCAACTGCTGTGTGCCATCTGATTACTATAATCTGCTGGGTGACCATTGAAATTAGGCCAGTCATTATTGCTATATATTACAACTAGTTGAGAGAATTACTCTTAGGCTTACTTGTAATAACTCGTAATTAATTTTTTACTGCCAATACTGCAGTTAGGAAATATCCCTTCTTCTCAAAATATTTCTGGCTTCTTTCATAGGAGGATACCCATAGCCATGTTTTGTGGTTTAAACTGTCTGACTTGTGATAGTTATATAGGGCAGCTTGCTATGCTTATTTTAGTTGTCATCTGCTCTGCCCAGATACATGCCTGCTTATGTGTTACAGAGGTTGAGAGTACTGAAGTAAACTTACCTATTTGCTTTTGCAAATGCCTTAGGATGATTTTAAGAGGGGTGGGGATGGGGGGGTGGCATGCTGTTATTTTAATCCCCAGGCAATAAGTGTTGCTTTATAATCTGTTTCAGGCCTAACTTTAGGCATGGGGGGGACTGATACTGCCTAATAGCCCCCTTACTATCATTTGCAGTCCTGGTTTTGTTGCATATCTGTGGCTTAGGTCCTGGCCTATAGTACCCTTGCTGGATCCTGTCAATCTGGTTACACATTATGCTGACCACCATTCCAGTACCTTTTTCTCCCTAGATGGGTGCCTTGGCTATGCTAACTCCCCCTGGGATTGCCTTGCAGAGCCATACTGAAATGCACTCACTAGTGATTGCATCATTCATTTGCTCTCTCCTTCTAGGCCTCATTTTGCTGTGTGACTCTTGTGCCCATATTTTGTCCAGGGATCAATCAGCTCAAACAAAATACTCGCGTGCACCCTTGGTGAGCTACCACTTACCTATATCCTACCCCTCCCAGACTCACCCCTTATTACATCTCACCTTTTTGAAGAAGAGACACTGTCATCTCCTGGGTGCTTACATTTTCTCCCTGAGTCCCACACAATGATCCTACCACTATGGGTGGCAACAATCCTCTACCCCCCCCATGTTACTACTACTGGGTGGTGACATAGAAAGCAACCTAGGATCATTAACCTCCTTGATAAATCACACTACCCCCATCTGGGTGAATTGTAATGGGATAAAGATTTTGCAAATTAATGTATGTAGTCTCTTTCCCAAGATCCCTGAGCTGGAGGTCTAGACTGCTTTTTATGACAAGGATATTCTTGGCATAACCAAATCATGGCTGAAGCCCTCCATCCCAGACTCACACCGTCTAATCAAGGGCTATTACCTGTTCAAGCAGGAGAGATGGATTAAGGAAAAAGGTGGTAGGGTGCTTTTGTATTTTAAAAAGCAGCCGGAAAGCCTCAGTTATCTCATTCGGTGTCACTGATGGTTCCCCTCCTGAATGGATCTTTTCTGAGCTAACCCTGGGGTCTGCAAAGAAACTTTACAAAGGGGATGCATACAGTCCCCCTTAGGATGTTTAAATAGGCTCGCTCAACTAACTCAATGCATTAGCCATCTCTGTCCCTCATGGAACCTTATAATGGTAGGGGATTTCCACCTAAACTGGTAAAATGGCCAACAACTTGAGTGTGTGGAGCTGTTAAAACACTTAAACCTCACCCAAATTAACAAATTATCTTCTCCCCCAGACAGCTCAGTCCCAAGTCTCCAGTCACTCACTACTTGATAGAATTATAACAAACTGGAAGGATAGGATTTTTCAGGTTGGGGTGATGTCCGATTCCATCAGTGACCACTCCACTAATTTTTGTACGTGGTCCTGTCACCTCCCATGTCTCCCACACAAGTTTTTGTCCTTTAGGGATTTCTCCAGATGTAACACATATAATCTGCACTCGGATATTAGGGCTGTAAACTGGTCCTTCCTCCACACCCAGACTACTGTAATGTGGACTCAGCCCTTATAATCCTCACTGCCACCCTGTCCTCTAGCCAGAACAAACACTTCGCTGTAACCACGCAGAGAGTTAAGGGTGGGAACTTCAGATGGCTAACAAAAGAGCTCCTTTAAAAATGAAACTGAGGGATGACTTATGGGTGACCTATAAATCTTCCCCATCCTCTGCCACCTTGATTAACTGTCGATGACTCTGGAACCTCTGTAAGCAAGAATCCAGATCCCTTAAAGGAAAGGTATCCTAATCCCCTTATTCCCCACCCCCACAAACCTTACTCCCAGATTAGGAGTTTTGCAAATAAAGCACCCTTTTCAGTCATTTCACTTTCTTTTTATTATTTTTAGTAAGTCCAGCATTCAGCAAAAGGGCGAGCACTGCACATCTCCATTTCATGGCAAAGTGTGGCACTGCTCCTCTCAACTCCAATGCAAGTGTATTGAAGCCGAGCGGTGTGGCACTGTACTTTGCCATGAAATGGAGAAGCACAGTACGTGCCATTTTGCCAAACACCAGACTTTTTAAAAATAAAAAAAGGTAAGTGAAACTTGACAAAAAAGGGTGCTTTATTTGTGAAACCCATAATTGGGGGGGGGGTAAGGCTTGCAGAGGTGTGGAATCATGGATAAGGACAGCTTTCCCTTAAGTCCCCCTTCATAAAAAATGAACAAGCCCACAACTTGGGTGACCCTTGTAGGTTCTGGCCCATGGTGAATCTCTAATTAATCCAGGCACCAAGCAAAGCCACATCTAGCTGTTCACCAATGCAGGTATCATAACTGAGCTCTCTCAAGTTGCAGAGTCTCAGAATAACAAATTCATGAATCTAGCTGAGCACCTAGCTAGACTCCAACCCAAGGATGTCTCACCTCCCCTGAGGAGGGGAAAGTGGAAGCATATGGTATTTCTGCCTTCCCTTTTAACATCATGTCCCCCACAGAGGTCCAGCATCTCCTCAGGACCCTCCCTAATTCTGATGCTGCCAGACGCAAAGGTCTCTGCACTTCTTTCCTTAAGCTAATAGCTGACCTCATTACCAAGCCCCTTGCTACCTTAGTCAATCTGTCCCTTTCCTCCTCATCCATTCCTTCATTATGGTAGCTGGGCAGAGCTGTCTCCATATTCAAATCAGGTGACCTAAACTCCTGGAAAATTATAGGCCAGTGTCCATCCTCTCCCACCTAAGCACAGTCCTGGCAAAAATTGTCTTCCAGCAAATCTGAGACCACTTCTCAATATACAGTCTGTTATTCCCCTACCAGCATGGCTTTAGAAAAGGTCACAGTATGACCACTGCACTGGCATGTTTCATTGACCGCATCCTGTGGAACTCGGATGAAGGTAAGATTACTGGTGCCATCTGTGTAGATTTCTCTAAAGCCTTTGACTTAGTTGATCATGATATCCTCCATGGTAAACTCCACTCCTCTGGATTCTCAGCAGGAACCATGGCATGGTTCAGGAACTACCTCACTGGTAGAATCTCTAAGGGTCTGTATTGGGGCGGTGGTCACATCCAGCACCTTAGAGGTGTATAGTGGAGTCCAACAAGAGTCCATTCCAGGAACTATACTAGTCTCCCTATTTGTTAACCACTTCTTCAGGGACAGTACAGATTGCTGCACAATAATGTACTGTATGTGGATGATCTTGTTCTTTACTGGCGTGATAAAAGCACACTGAATTTATCCCTCTCCCTCTCCAGGGAATTTGGGCTATCCAGAAATGGTTTACGTTTAATACATTACTTGTTAAATGCCAAAAAAATGAAGGCAATGCCTTTTGGGTCCAAACCAAGGCTTACCAAATGCACTGCAGGGCAAAATAACACTCAGAGCATTTTGGCTGCAGATGGATCCTCCCTTGAACAAGTAACTACTTTCAAATATCTGGGAGTCACCCTTGATCCCGCCCTAACCTTTGCATATCACATTGGGAAAGTAGTAAAGCATGTGAACCAGAAACTTGGTGTCTGCTACTGCCTAAAGCACCTTATGACTATGACCCCCAAGTTGCATCTGACCATTGTTCAAGGCACAGTTCTACCCCTCCTCGATTACTGCTCTCTTGTCTTCTCCCAGACCTCAGACTGGTGCCTTGTATGACTCAATATCACCTTTAACAGCATCTGCAGGTTTGTTGCATTGGCCCTATTCTACATCCACCACTGCTCATTTACTTGAGGCTTGGCTGGATGTCTCATCAGTCCTGTTGTGACTACCTCATGGATACCCTAATCAATAGGCCCTTTCATGATGAGACTAGCTCCCCTCTAACAAGACTCCTTAGTATTAAGTCTGGCATATGTGAAGTGAGGTCCTCCTCTCAATGTCTCTCTGACTGTTCCCAGACTGCAAATGAGATAGGTCAGAGAGCCTTCTGCATCTCTGACCCCAGGCTCTGAAATAGCTTAGTGATCGCACTTCACTCACTAGGATCAAACCACCTCTTCAAACTGCATTTTAAAAATAACCTCCTAACTGCCACAGTTTACAAGTGCCCTTCCTGCCATGGGGTGGGGACAAGGCTACCCAGTTCTAAAGTCTCATTGCTTGTTCATTGCTCTCCAAGTTACATTAGTATGTATTAGCTGATTGTCGGTTCTAGTTTTTTGCCCCACTCTACCTGGCTGGGTTAACCAGCTGCATTCACTCGCATAGATTTCTATTTGCATGTATTGTTTCACTGTTTGTATCACCTCCACTTATATGTCGATTCTCATGTACTTATCTTTTGTTTGAATTGTCTGACTATAGGTATCACCTCTAATTGTATGATATTACTTATGTACTGTATGCTGAATCTCATGTGTTGTATGTGCCATCTAGATGGTGCAGATATTTCTTGAAAACAATCCTTCGGCACAGTGTACCTACCTGGATATCAAATAAATGAGCAAATAAATAAATAAATAAAATTACATTAAAACATGTATAATTAAATTAAAAGAAAGAATGGAAGTCGACTGGTTCCACTCCCACTACAAGAAGACTTACTAGGTAGCTCAGTAAAATAGGTGACCACATCACCCTGTGCAATTTATAAGCACACTGGTTTTCTCTTGCGCTTTCATATGCTGTCAGTTCCAGTTCCATGCCCCCTGTTTGAGATAGACATGATCCATCTGTAAATATAGACCCAAGCTCTTTCCATGTCTGTCTAAAATGAACAACACATTTACAGCTGCTACAACCACCTTCTGTGTGTGTATGTGGGCACAGTGCAGGAGCTGGTGTGCACATAGTGGTGCAGGTCCAGGGTGCAATCTCATGGGTACAGCAGCCCCCTAAATACATGAACATAATTCAGTATGTGACTGCACTCCAAAGTATGTCCTCTCTGTGTAGAACAAAGTGAGACAAGTCTGTAATGTTGCAAGCACCAAATGGAAAATACTGCTAGCAGGATGACAATACACAGAAGCCCCAGTGCTCTGCTCAGGTGGAGCTTTATCGGGGTGGATACCTGGTGTGGTACAGCCTCTTAAATATCCCTCAAGGATACACATGGAACAGTCACAATGAAGGGCCACTTACAATTAATGGTAGCCAAAAAATAAATGAAAACAATAATAATACAATAATAATGAAAAGAAGTTGAAGTTGTGTTTTGGGAGAAATAGTAATATGTGAACAAAAGTAAAGTGAAGGTAATGAATTTATTATAGTGTGCTAACATATTACACACTAAGTTCTATTCATATGAAAATAGACAACAATTAGTAGGTACTATGAGGGCTGAATATTCTAAAAATGATACACATAGAATAGCAAGTAAGCAAAAAGACACAATGGGGTATGCACTAGACAATTCTAGCTCACAGCAAGGGACATAGTAAGGTACAAAGCTGCAAGCCGAGTGTCTTCAGCCCCTGGCTGTGCACTAGAAGTGTCTAGCGCACACCCCAGAGTATCTTATTGTGCTTATGAAATGGGCACCTTCGTTGTTCACGTATGTCAGAATTAAAATTCATAGGATTAAGTACAAAAAAATTCTATCTTTTCCAAATTTTGAAATAAAATAGTTCCTCTACCTGCATCATTGTACTATATTCCATTTTTTGAGTGGAGGGTTTTTCTCCTACTGTAGTCACCGTAGTTGCAGTTTTAGTGAAATGGTTGTCATGGTACTATTTCCCCACAACACACTCCCATTTGTATTCAATTGTGAAAATCTGAGTTTGAAGATGGCCACTACTGTACTGTCATTGTGGCAGCGTGGGTGAGGAGATGCCACCAATGTCTGAAGCAAATAGGAAGGAGATGCATGGTTATAGCATCACTCTCGGCTCTGCAGT
This sequence comes from Neoceratodus forsteri, assembly GCA_016271365.2. Classification (NCBI taxonomy): domain Eukaryota; kingdom Metazoa; phylum Chordata; order Ceratodontiformes; family Ceratodontidae; genus Neoceratodus; species Neoceratodus forsteri. The sequence continues at coordinate 843,627,025 of CM028135.1, read as the reverse complement.
TAATGATTGAGCCACATAGAAACATAGAAACATAGACTTTGATGGCAGATAAGGACCGCTTGGCCCATCTAGTCTGCCCATTTCCCTACCTACAGGATAGGCCACAGATTCTAGTTAACCAACAGCCTATTTCTTCCTACCCCCCCACAAGAATTGCATTATGTCTGTCCCATGCATTCTTGAATTCCCCACTGTTTTAGACCCCACAACCTCCTCAGGAAGGCTGTTCCATGCATCAACTACTCTCTCTGCGAAAAAATACTTCCTCACATTGCCCCTGAACCACCCCCCTCTATCTTTAAATTGTGTCCCCTTGTTCTTGCACATCTTTTTCTGAAAGATGCTACCCTCTTGGACTTTGTTGATTCCACTGAGGTACTTAAAGTTTCTATCATGTCCCCCCTCTCCCTTCTTTCCTCAAGGGTATACATATTAAGCTCCTTTAGTCTCTTATCGTACGGCTTCTCTTGCAGACCCTGCACCATTTTAGTTGCCCTCCTCTGGACTGCCTCTATCCTGTCTATGTCCTTGCGGAGATGGGGTCTCCAGAACTGGATGCAGTACTCCAGATGGGGTCTCACCAACTGTCTGTACAGAGGGATAACAACTTCCTGTTTTCTGCTGGTGATGCCTCTCCCTATGCATCCCAGTATACCCCCAGCCCTCCCTACTGCCTTCTCACATTGCTTGCTGACCTTAAGGTCATCTCATATGATTACCCCAGGTCCCTTTCCTTTTTTGTTGTTGTTACTACCTCCCTCAATTGTGTATTCTTCCCCTGGGTTCTTGTTTCCCAGGTGCATTATTTTGCACTTCTTTGCATTGAATCCTAGCTGCCATACTTCTGACCATTCCTCCAACCTTGCCAAGTCCCTTCTCATCCTTTCCATGCCTCCTTGTGTATCAACCCTGTTGCAGATCTTTGTGTCATCTGCAAAGAGGCATACTTTTCCTTCCAGTCCATCTGCAATGTCACTTATAAAGACATTAAAAGGACTGGACCCAGTACTGAACCCTCAGTGGCACCACTAGTAACCCTCTTTCTTCAGAGTGGACTCCATTTACAATTACCTTCTGTGTCCTGTTGTCCAGCCAATGTTTTACTCAGGCTATCACCCTGGGACCCACTCCCAGGCTTGTTAATTTGACTATTAATCTTTTGTGTGGGACTGTGTCAAATGCCTTGCTAAAGTCTAGGTAGGCCATGTCCACAGACCCTCCCTGGTCTACTACTTTGTTCACCCAGTCAAAGAAATCTATTAGATTCATCTGACATGACCTTCCCACTGTGAACCCATGATGCCTTGGGTCCTGTGCCCCACTGGCCTGTAGGTACTCAACAATGCTTTCCTTCAGAAGTGACTCCATCACTTTCCCTACCACAGAGGTCAAACTGACAGGTCTGTAGTTTCCTGCCTCTGTCTTGGTCCCACTTTTGTGAAGGGGAATCACATCTGCCTTCCTCCAGTCCTCGGGTACCACACCATCCTCCCATGATTTATTAAAAAGAGTAGCCAGTGGTATCACTAGTTTCCACCTTAATTCTTTTAGACTTCTGGGGTGAATTCCATCAGGCTCCATTGCTTTGTCCACCTTCAGTTTAAGGAGTTCTTGCAGAACCCTTTCTTCCGTGAAAGGACTGGTATTGACCCCCCTATCAAAAGTGCTTCTGTTAATTGGATTAAGCACTTCCCCCTCCTCTTTTGTGAATACTGAGCAGAAATATTTGTTCAGTATCCCTGCTTTTTCATTGTCCCCCTCTGCCCACCCACCGTTCATTCTATTCAGCCTCACTATCCCTCCCTTTGTCTTTCTACGCTCACTGATGTATCTATAAAATGTTTTATCCCCCTTCTTAACCGAGTTGGCTATCTTTTCCTCAGTTTGGGCCTTTGCTATTCTGACTTCTCTCCCTGCTTCCTTCTGCCTTAACTGGTACAGCTGTCTGTCCTGCTCCTTCTGTGTTTTCTTATACTTCCAGAATGCTATCTTTTTCTCCCTGACTTTCCCAGCCACCTCTTTTGAGAACCATAGTGGCTTTTTCTTTCATTTCGATTTGTTTATTTGCTTCACACAAAGACTTGTTGCCTCTGTGATGGCAGTTTTGATAATTCCCCATTGTTGCTCCGCCCCTCCTTCTAGTCTGTTTGCTAGTGCTTTCTGAGACACTCTCCCATCTTGCCAAATCAGCCCTCCTGAAGTCCAGTACCCTCACTTTGTGTGGCTTGACTCTGTAGCTGAGTTTAGCGTGAACCACACTGTTTGATGGTCACTTGTTCCCAGATGGCAACCCACTTCTGATCTGAATCCTCTCACTGCCCTATTTCAGGTACCAGGTCTAGATTGCTCCCTCATGAGTGGGTTCTGAAACTAGCTGTCTGAGGCCTGCCACCTGTAGGGCATCAAGAATGGCCCTGCTTTGGATGTGGCTGCAGCAAATGTGCTCCAGTTAACATCTGGCATATTCAGGTCCCCATCAACAGTATCTCCCCTTTCTCTGCCATCCTAAGAATGCCTTCTATCATATCCTGTCCATTCCCTCCCCCTGACATGGGGGTCTGTACACAACCCCTGTGCAGATTGTGGTGCCCTTTCCAGTCTCCAAGGTGACCCACAGTGCCTCTTCTCCTCCCTCTTTACTCTTTTGTTCAGTTGCTTTTATCCCTTCCTTTACATAGAGAGCTACTCCTCCCCCTCTTTTCCACTGCCTGTTTCTCCTGTAGGTTATGGACCCTGGTACGTTAACATCCCAGTCATGGTTCTCTGTGTACCATGTTTCAGTGACTGCTATGATATCCAGGCATCCCTCTTCCATCAAGGCCACCAGCTCAGGGAGTTTGGTGCCCAGACTACGGGCATTGGTACTCATTACCCTCCATTTCCTGATGGCCTTACTCCTTTTAGCCCCATCCCTGTCCTTCTTGCCTTTGTCACTTTCCCCATTTACCCCTGCCCTTCTCCCTATCGACACCTCTATGTTGGTGTTTACCGCACTCACTACTGTGATTTTTTTGGGGGGGCTAGGATTTCCCTGTTCCTTTCCAGTGCCTCCCCCCTTGGCTAGTTTAAATCCTTGCCAGTGAAGCATTTAAACCTATCACCTAGGATCCTGGTTCCCCTCCTGGACAGATGCAGCCCATCATGCCAGTATAGGCTTGCATCACTCCAGATGGACCCCCAGTCCCCAATGAAGCCAAATCCCTGAGCTCCACACCAGTTGTTCAGCCACTGATTGAATCCCATGGTGCGGAACACCCTAGCCTCTCCTACGCCATAGATAGGCAGCACCTCCAAGAAGGCTTCAGTGCGTGCTACTTGTCTAAGGCCCCTCCCCAATTCCACAAACTCTTTCTGCACTTTTCTAATCCCTTTCTTAGCCAGGTCATTTGTCCCTAGGTGGACAATGACATCCAACTCCCTCCCCTGTGCAGCTGCTCCAGCAATCCTGAGGATTCACTCCCTGTCCCTCCAAGCCATGGCGCCAGGCAGGCACTTTACCTCCCTCTCCCCTTCCTCCACCAGTTCTACCTTCCTAACAATGGAGTCCCCCACCAGGAGTTGTTTCCTTCCACTGTGGGGTCCCTCACACTCTCCTGTGGGTCTCCTTTTGAAGGTTCCCAGCATCCTCCTTGGTCTCCACTGTGGGTGCCTCCATAGAGGAACCACACTTTTCCAGAATGGCATAGGCATTGTGGAGAGGTACAGCTGGAGGGATGTGCCTCTGTTCCACCACCCTCATCCTCCCTAAGCCCACTGTTTTCCAACCACTCCTCTTTCTTGGCAACCTCTGAGCCAATGGCAGTGGCACTGGTGGTCACTGGATGGAAGAAGAGGTCCCACAAATCCTGGCCAACTTAGCCTGGAGATGAGCAACCTCCTCCCTCAGCCCAGAGAGGTGCCTGCAAATGAGACAACACCACATTATCCAGAACATCTCCCAGAAGACTGCCGCTCCACAGCCACTGCACTGCACCACTCCCATCATGTCTTATTTCTGGCCCCTTAACTGTTTGGAATCCTTACTCTTTCCTCTGTTTTTTTTTCTCTTCTCTCTCTACTAACTTTCTGCCTGTGTGCCCTTTAAGCTCCTGATTGTCCTGTTCTGAGACAAGAATATCCTATATTTCTCAGTAGACCCCTTACTTGCTCAGAGGCAGACCTCCAGCAGCTAGAGGGGGCCAGAGAGCTACTCTTGCCCTTCTAGGATGGTGGGTCTTTGGTGGCTCTGTGATCACTCACTTCCTGCTCCCAAACAGGAAGCTCCTGTTGTCAGTCAAATCCTGTGCCTATAAAAGTAGAAATAGCTTTGGGTGGGAGGGAAGGAGGGAAATATAGTCCCAGTAGAGAAGTCCAGTCACACAGTAGTCCTTCCTCCTGGTGTCTTCTGCCAAGCTACTAGCAGAATCTTTCTAAGGCAGTCTTTAAATTTAGCTTCCTTCTAGCTAAGCCACTCCCCCTACTTACTAGATGTTTCTACAAGTAATTTAAACTGCACAGCTATCAAGTCCTTTCAATCACCTGAAATTTGCACCTAGATAACTGTTCAGATAACCATTCAGTTCCGTTAACTCAGACACACACACACTTTTTTTTTGTTTGTTAGTTTTTTTTTTTTGACCTAAACTAAAGGTCCAAGTACAATAGTTCTACTTCTTTAGTCTGAGTAGAGAAGTCCAGTCACACAGCAGTCCTTCCCCCTGGTGTCTTCTGCCAAGCTACTAGCAGAATCTTTCTAAGGCAGTCTTTAAATTTAGCTTCCTTCTAGCTAAGCCACTCCCCCTACTTACTAGATGTTTCTACAAGTAATTTAAACTGCACAGCTATCAAGTCCTTTCAATCACCTGAGATTTACACCTAGATAACTGTTCAGATAGCCATTCAGTTCAGTTAACTCCGACAAACACGCCCCTTTTTTTGTTTTGTTTGTTAGTTTGTTTTTTTATCCTAAATTAAAGATCCAAGTACAAGAGTTCTACTTCTTTAGTCCCAGTAGAGAAGTCCAGTCACACAGCAGTCCTTCCTCTTGGTGTCTTCTGCCAAGCTACTATCAGAATATTTCTATGCACAAATGCCCCCCTTTGCTGCTTCAAAGCCTGCAATTTTTTTTAAAGTAACTCCAATGTTCTTACTTGTCATGCATTTTGGAGAGGTTCTTGGTCTCATCATCCAGCTGAATTATGATTAAGGCTGACCACTTCAGCAAAGTGACCACCTCCATGGGTCTGGAAAAAAGCATCACATTTTAACTTACCTTACAGAGCTGAGCTCCCCCTGCTTTCTTTGTATTTTTTTGGGGAAACCACTCCTGTGGAAACCACTCTCCTGGCTTTATTATGCAGTGCACTCTGGCCAAAAAGAGGCTCACAGGTATTCAATGGGGAGCTCACCAATTAGAAGAAAGCCACATTCTCCTGCATTCAAATCAATATAAAGGTTTTGGCAAGCTCAACCACTACATTTACAATGCATCTTAGTAAAATTTGTAGGGAAGCATCTGGTGTGTAATCAGACAAAAGCATGTAGTTAAGGTACCAGAGTTCCCCACCCCTTTTGCTGCTTCAAAGCCTGCAGTTTTTTTTTTAAAGTAGCTCCATTGTTCTTACTTGTCATATATTTTGGAGGGGTAGGATGAGCTGAGACCTGGGAAAGCTAGATAAATGGTTCAAAGAGTGGCAACTAGGGTTTAACACTAAGAAGTATAAAATCATGCATGTGGGGAGGAGAAACCCTGAAGCTAACTATAGGATGGTAGGGGTGGGAGTTGCTAACAATCACAAGAGAAGAAAGACACTGCAGTTGAAATGCAGGGGTTGAGCTTGCCAAACCCTTTATATTGATTTGATTGTAGAAGAATTGTGGCCTTCTTCTAAGTGATGAGCTCCCCCTTGAACACCTGTGAGCCTCTTATTGGACAGAGCACACTACAGTCATAAAGCCAGGAGAGTGGTTTCCCCACATAAAATACAAAGAAAGCGGGGGATCTCAGCTCTGTAAGGCAAGTTAAAATGTGGTGCTTTTTTCCTGACCCGTGGAGGTGGTCACTTTGCCAAAATGGTCAGGCTTAATCATAATTCAGCTGGATGATGAGACCAAGAACTCTTCCAAAATGTATGACAAGTGAGAACATTGGAGTTACTTTTAAAAAATTGCAGGTTTTGAAACAGCAAAAAAAAAGAGGTGGTGGAGAGCTCTAGTACCTTAACTATATACTTTTGTCTGTTCACACACCAGATGCCTCCCCACAGATTTTATTAAGATGCATTACAAATGTAGGGGTAAGCTTATCAAACCCATTATATTGATCAGCACTTGATATTAGCCATGCATTAGGCAGTTTAAGCGCATGGCTAACAACTAATCAGTGGGATCCAAATCCTTAGCCCATTTCATAAATTCCAATATTTGTTACTATATATTGCTTTTGTTCTTGTAGTAAAACCATGGAAGTTCAGCACCACAATGGAAAAGAAAGAAATACAAGCAGTGGTGATAATGGTTACCAAATCCTGCAACACCCCATGGAAACTGTAATGCCATCCACTGCAAAAGGGATCTGCCAGTAAACACCCGTATAGAGTGCAACAAGTGATGGATGGGAAGGGGAAAGGGAAACATGGATGGGGGAGGGCAAAGAGAATAGAAAAAGGAGATAAAATAGTGAAGGGAAAAAGGAAATGGAGGGGGTTGTGATGAATAATTTGGAAAAATGAGAAGTAAAATGGAGAAAATGAGACACATAAAGCAAAACAATTAGATACATGGTCAATTCATTTTCCATTTACAGAGTAAGAATAGAAAATTGCATTTACTTGGATAAATCAGTTGTCATTGAAATCTTCAAAAAATGGTTTTAAATCCCAGTCTATATTTAAACCTCTAGGTTTCAATGATTTTAATAAGAAGCTCCAGAAACTCCCTTTGGAGCAGTTTGCTCAGTTAGACCCCTCTCCTTTTGCCAGATTTAACACATTCAGTACCCATAAACCTAAGATCAGTTGGGTCAGCAGTGTGAAACTCAGGAAAGCTAGAGCCAACAGGGGTGTTAAGAGCTTTGGTTCTTATATCATGAACATGCTCTTGTATCCTCTGTTGAAAAGGTCTGATGGTTCTGCTAGTGTACACTTTTGTACAAGCTCACCTGAGCAAAAAGACAACAAAGCTGATATTGCATGTGATTGGTTCCCTAATTGCAACAGTTCTGGGTAGAATTTCCAATTCAAAATTTTTGATTGTTGGCAGAGTCTGCACGTATTACAGCAACCACATTTGTACATTCATGTTGGACATGGGGGTAACCAATTATGGTAGTTAGGTCTATCAATGGTGATTATAAACTGGCTGTGGACCAGTTTGTCCTTGAGATTAGGGACTCAGAAAAATGAAATCCTAGGACTGGGGCCCAATTCCTCTGTTAGTGACTGGTCATGTAATAATATACGCCAGTATTGCCTTGTTATGCTACGATACCAATCTTTCCTGCAGTGCCATTGAATTAATTTTCAAAGTACAGTGGTTCTTTGGGGTGTGTTTAATTATTTTTAGGTCTTTAGTAGTTCTGATCTGTTGCAGCTCTTAGCTTTAGGTTCATTTAGAATATCAACCCTGTATCCACATTCAGGAAATCTGACTCTAGGCCATCTGCTTGATTATCAAATTCTGAGACATCTGAGGACTGTGATTGGTCCACGTGTAGCCTTGAGAGATACTTAAGAGGTTGGACCACACCAGATATCTCCACCAGTGCACCTGAGTTTTGTCATTCTACTAGCAGTAACCCTCTCTTTGTAATTTCTGTTTGTTCTTTGCAATTGCATTTTTTGAAATAAAATACATTTAATGCAGTACAGACTTATCTCATTTTGTTCTTCATGTAGAGTACATAGTTTTGAGTGCAGTCACATACTAGTTTATGCTTGTGTGTGTATGGGCATTAAGAATTACTGGTCCTTCTTGAATAACTATATGATGTCAGTGCTATGCCATATGATATACCAGAACCACAAAATCCAATGCTTTTTAAAAATCTAGCATGAATGTGGATGGAGACATTAAGTCTGGCTAGGGCACAGCATCAGCTTCTGAGTGCTGTACCACCTGCTGCTGTATATCTATAGTCATATCATCCCACCACAGAGCCCCCTCCCAAAATCATGTTGTCACTGTTTGGGGCAAGTGGAGGAAGCCAAGTATCAAACCCAAGAACAACAGTCATTCATGGTTTTGTGATTCAAGTTTTCCTGGCATATAAATAAAAAATAATAAGAGCTGTGTCCAGTGGGAAATTCCATCTGTGGAAATCCTGCAGAATGGCAATTTCTCTTCCAAAATGCTATCTGAAGTTTCTTTGTGAATGCCACAGAATTCTAAAAAGCATTTCAATGGAAACCATGGAATAGTTTTCCATTGATTATGTAAACCACAGAATAATTTTTCACAAATAGCAGAAAAGGTGTGAGGCAGCAAGCAGGATGCTGGGGTGTATCAGGAGGGGTATTGATGACAGATGAAATGAGGTAATTCTACACTTTATATGTCCTCTCTCACATTATGCGTAATGTGTCCAATTCTGGAGTCCTCACTTCAGGAAGGATAAGGGCAGGCTGGAGACAATGCAGCAAAGGGTGGCTAAGATGATTCAATGCCAATAGGGCAGGTCTTATGAGAAGCACCTCAAGGCACTGAATATGCACTCACTTGAGACTAGACATGAAGGTGATATGATAGAGACCTCCAAGTTCCTAAAAATAATTAACAAGGTTAACTGTGAGGAACTTTTTAGCTTGAATAATAGCTCACAGTGAAGTGGGACATGAGTGGAGACTGACTGGAGGGATGTTCAGGAGGGACTTGATGAAGTATTATTTTGCAAAGAGGGTGGTAGAGTTATAGAGCAGTCTGCCAACTAAGCTGGTGGGTGCAAAAACTGTTAGTGGCTTCAAGCACAGTTGGGATTTATGAAGGATATTGCAGTTGCTAGAGGTAACAGAACCACGGCAGGAATTGGGGGGAGGATGGGGAGGTGTACGACACTGGAGCGACAGTAGGTCCCAAGGCTAAATAGGGAACTTGGCAGACTGAATGAACTACTGGAGCCAGATTTTCAAAGGTCAGGGAATGACACACGGTACTTGCATCAAAAATAAAATGATGCAAAGAGAAGACTGCATCAATACTTGTGTCAAATCCAATTTTATAACAGTACCTTCATCAAAAACAGGTCTGCATGAGTCAGACAGGCTTGCTTCCTGCTTGATTTGAAACAAATGCCTGAGCCATGTTGGAAAGGTTGCCTGCATCACAGAAATGATGCACCATCCCCTTTGCTGGGATTTTCAAAGAATGTAGGTTCTATCATTGTGCCTAAGATTGCATGCTTCTATTAGACCAGCCAGACCTGGTCTATTGACACCATAGCATATACAAAGGCCCACAGCATTCATGCAAACCCGAGAGAGAACTGAGGCTCAAATACAGGAGTACAGACAACAAAACTGTGACATGACAACATGCCAGGGGCAGTGGCACTATTGGGCATCAGGTTGGCCATCACATGGTGACATATACAAGTCCAGCAACTTACTGGCAGGACAAAAAGGCAGGGCAGGCCACAAATATGGCAGAAACCCCACTGGAGATTGACTGTGAGGGTGTACCAGTGATGGCCATCATATAGTGACCTGATAGACGAGCAATGCGGGGTGCCCTGATACCACCAGTGGCAAGTCTGTCCACAGAGTGATTTGACTATGGCAGCACAGAGTTACCCCTACTCTCTCCCTGCACCCATTGAGTATCTTCACTCACGATGGACTTTGTTTGCTAGTGACAATGGGTTCCACCCTTGGAACATGTCAGTGTTAGGACATTGAGTCACTACGGCCCCAACGGCAAGTGCACCGACCACTCTTTTTGTGGGGGTCTGTGCCCTCTGCACCCCCCTAACTATAGATTCCAACTCCAGGGAAGCGGACCTTTGGGAGGGGTTGGTGAAGTTGGGTTTTGGCACCATAGTGACTTGGTGCCCTAAAGCACTGTAGTGGTGACTATATGTGTACCCTGTGCACCAGCCCCCTCCCCAATGATTGACAGTAACAATCTGTACCAACTTTGTTGATGCCCACCTGAAGGTTTGGGCCTGCCTTGTATTTCGTAAAGTCATAAATCAGGCTATGGCCCTTGACCCCGGCTGCCATTCTTTTTTATTTTATAACCATCTTTATTGACATTTTCTTAAACATACAGACAGACACACATAATTACCCAGGACTTGCCTGGTCCCCACCCCCAAACTGGGTAGGGCAACTATATACATTATAACTATATACATACACAGCTGCAGAAAACACCTCTCCCATTATCCTAACAAATACTCTAACCCTTCAATACTCATGTTTACACATTCAAAATTCAAAACCTAATCATGAACAGCCATCCTTTGGGAAATAATCTTAACCCCGTGATCTTAAAACTCACTAAACCCATCTATCGATTGGGGTATAATCCTTCAGCTGTGTCCCAGGGAAAGAGAGAGAATCCCCCTAGTAACATTATTTGGCAGACGAAGAACTGCCTACATTAACGTGCTAGTAAAATCAATCATAGTACACCTAATCCTTTAACATAAAAGAAAAGCAAATAAGCCCCTGCTAGGTATTTATGCTTCCCCAATAAACCCTCAAGTTAACTTCACTTAGACAGACAGATCGGCGGCTGCCATTCTTAAAAGTACTCAGACCTATATGTACCAGACATCTGCTAACATCTTACAAGCCACAAGGGAAGTGATTGTCATGTAACACATTGTACTGCACATTCTGCATGTTATCACAACAGGTGTTGTTCGTACACATGTTGTCAGCACTATTGTCCTTCTGGCAACATATCAGCATACATACAATGCCAAGTGTCTGTTGTCATTACAGCACCATGATACAGGCCCATGGCATATGTCACAGTACACTCTCCTGTGCCATGGCTGCCATGGTGATTTACATATAACAGTACAGTGTTGAGCTGTGTATCATCATACACATATGACAGCCACATTCTTAGACAGCTACAGTATGACTGCAGCATGTACAGTCAACAGGTGACATTAGTGGACATGTACATAGAAACAGAAATTGTCAGCAGATAAGGACCGCTAGGCCCATTCAGTCTGCCCATAGGCCCTATACATGTATGCATCCCCTCACCCTAAGTGGTCAATGGCTTTTCATCACTCCCTTCCCACCCAAGGTTTCCCTGTGCTTGTCCCAGGCATGAGTACCATCATACACATGTGACAGCCACATCCTTAGACAGTTACAGTATGACTGTAGCATGTACAATCAACAGGTGATATTGGTGGATGTATTGTACATAGAAACATAGACACATAGAAACTGTCAGCAGATAAGAACTGCTAGGCTGATCCAGTCTGCCCATAGGCCCTATACATGTATGCATCCCCTCACCCTAAGTGGTCAATGGCTTTTCATCACTCCCTTCCCACCCAAGGTTTCCCTGTGCTTGTCCAAGGCATGTTTAAACCCCTCCACTGTGCTTACCCCTACCACCTCTTGTGGCAGACTATTCCAAGCATTCATCACCCTCTCCATGTAGAAAAACTTCCTTGTGTTACCTCTTAATCTCCCCTGCTCCAATTTCATACCATGCCCCCTTGTTCTGGTATCTTTTCTACATTGGAAAGTATCTCCCAACTGCACCATGTTTATGCCCTTGAGGTACTTAAAAGTGTCTATCATGGAACCCCTTTCTCTCCTCTCCTCCAGTGAGTACATATTGAGGTCTCTTAGTCTCTCCTCATATGTTTTGTGGTGCAAACCATGCACCATCTTTGTCGCTCTTCTCTGGACAGCCTCCACCATGTTTATATCATTAAGCATGTGTGGTCTCCAGTACTGCACACAGTACTCCAGGTGAGACCTTATAATGTTTTGATGCAGCATCACCACGTCCTGCCTCCTGCTAGTAATACCTCTGCCTATGCACCCCAGCAAGCAACTGGCCCTCCCTGCAGCCTTTGTACACTGATTTGATACCTTAAGTTCATCAGATATGATAGCCCCTAGGTTCCTCTCCTCTTTGGTGATGATCAGCACCTCCTCCCCATCCTGTAGGTCTTCTCAGGGTTCCCTCTACCCAGGTGCATTATCTTGCACTTTTTTGCATTGAACCTCAGTTGCCACACCGCCGACCAACTTTCAAGCTTCTCCAGGTCCCACTTCATTTATTGCACCCCTTCTGGAGAATCCACCCTGTTGCCGATCTTGGTGTCATCTGCAAATAGGCAGACCTCTCCTTCCAGCCCCTCTGCAATGTCACTAATGAAGACATTGAACAGGACTGGTCTCAGTACTGATCCTTGTGGTACTCTGTTGGTCACTCCTCTCTCTCCAGATTGGATCCCATTTACCACCACACTCTGGCTTCTGTCTGTCAGCCTGTTTCTAACCCACTGTATCACCTTATGCCCCATGCCCAGACTACTCATCTTGTTAACCAGCCTTCTGTGTGGGACAGTATTGAAGGCTTTGCTGAAATCCAGGTAGGCGATGTCTACGGCCTCTCCCTGATTCACTTCTGTAGTCACCCACGTGTCTATGTGTGTGTCTAGCCTTGCTTCTGTCCTTCCTTCCTTCCATCATGAATTATGCCATTTCTTCCACCATATTTTTTGATGCAGCTTCTACCATTTTCACCCCATGCATCACATTTATGATTCAGCTGATGTCTTGCATCAGTTTGGGGACATTTTCCACAGAGCATGCTTTTCTTGTAAAATACGGCACATAGTATTTGGTGCAGCTGGATTTGGTGCAAGGTGGCTGTTTGACGCACTTTGCATTGGTCTAAGGGCCCTTTGAAAATTTGGCCCAATGTCTTTTTCTGTAGTCACTGTCTATGTTTCTATGTAAAGGTATCCATTGTTTATGTTAATGGTGGATTACTAATCTACAAATAAAAATTCAACTTCTGAAATTTCAGAATTTCACTAACAACAGTATTCCATGATATGGGGAATAATTTTCTGAATTTAAAAATTCTGCACAGAACTAATAATAATAATACATAAAAAGTAATAAATAGAGAATACTGCATAGGCAACTATGCAGAAGTAGTGTGTTCTGCCACACAGGGGTTCTGATTCCCTCTGACCTCAAGAGCGAAGCTCAAGATGTCCATGGGAATCAGAACCCAGAGGTGGCAGAACACATTGGCTATGAATAAAGTTATTCATCCTCTATTTTTTATAGTGTATAGTATTATGTGAAATATGTACATTGTGTTTTTTCTCTTTCACAGTGAACTGACCTTTGCAGTCTCTAGAGGTTCTAGAATGCTGTTCTACCACAGAAGCGTACAATCACATTCCATGACCTTTGAGCTGTGGTTCAATATCATTTTGAAAAGGATGGATTTCTATTTAGAACATTGCTCTACTATACACAATAAAATGAACATGCTATATATTATAATATTATTATTTGACTGATGATTATTAGTCTCAGAGTACAGCTGAAAAGCACCCCATCCTTTAATGAATTGTGTTCATTAACTGCACTTCATTGTAGTTGTCTTGAAATATTATACACTAGAGATACATTAATTTTGTAAATTATGGAAACTGTAGTTATAATTATGAAAATATAACTAAATTTAACACATTATTTTTTTTACTTACTCTTTATGCCCCCTTCTCTCCATGACGGTGCCTCTCTTCGGGGTCTTCATGCACCCATGACAGCTCCTATTGGTGCCCCACCTCCTGTAGATTCACAAGCCCCCAGATTACTCCTGGGTTGGGGTGGGGGAGCTCCTACTTACTCCCCCATCTCTCAGGAGGAAGCATGCATTGAAGCTGCGGCACCAGAGACCTGTCTACTGGTGTGGCCGTGAGTAGTTTTCCTTGTTCTCCCTGCCCCCAGACATCCGCATGCAGGGAGGACCAGTGAGCTTGAGGCACATGGAGATGCACCTCCACTCTAGTCCTTGGCCGATGTCTGTCCCTCCCTTATTTCCTGCCTCCTCTGCTGCACCGTCACAACCCATGGTCACCCAGGTGGTAGCGATATTGCGGTGAGGAGTGCTGTCCACCCCACCTAGGCAAGGAGAGTGGCCCATCGGGTGCTCAGTCCTTCTTCCCCTGACTGACTCTCCAATGACCCCGGCTCACTACCGAACACGGGTCGCCGGCGTTGTAAGTGGTAGTGCTACCACTGTGTCGACAGGCTGGCTCCAAATTTAACACATTATAAAAGAGTATAAAACAGTTTAGAAAGTTAATTTAATGGATGAGGTGTATTTTTATTGTGGACACTGATGGTATTGGTTCCTTCCTGCTATATACATGGAGTACTGTATATAGAAACATAGACACTATCAGCAGGACAGGCTGCAGTCCAGTGAGTCTGCCAAGCCCCCTCCCTTTTATTACCTATTATCTAGTTCTAGTCTGCCATGTATTTTATTTATTTATTTGTTAACTGGGTTAGGACACTGGACCAAGGCCCTTTTTCAGGTCTGACCTGGGAACACACAGCACACAATTACAAAGTATAAAACAACATAAAAACTCAAGAACAAAAATTAAATAGTACATTTACTAGCTGAGTTCTGCAATAAAAACTGTTTAAACATAATCTTAAAACAAGGAAGAGTGGTTGCCAAATGAAGTGACACAGGTAAAGTGTTCCAGTGTAAAGGTGCTACAACAGAAAAGGCACAGGAGACAACTTACGTAAAATTGTATTTAAGAGCAAACTACTGGCAGATCTGAGTTTAGACTGAACAGAATAGACAGAAACCAGATCAGATAAGGGAAACAAAGAATTAGAAAAACTTAATTTAAGAATCATACATCCAAAAGCATACTTAAATCTAACATAAATACCAGAAAGATACGGTGAACCACTCCCTCCTACATGATTCCCTCATTACCATTGGTGCCTCCGATGAGACAGTGGGCAGGTTTAAAAGTTACCTTGAGGGCCATTCCCAAAAGGTAAAAATATCTGATGTACTATCCCCCATTCAGCCTGTCTGCTCAGGGGTCCCCCAGGGTCCATTCTTGGCTCCCTATTATTCAGCCTCTTCCTTAACTCCCTACCTCACGCCTGCCCGGGTGACTCACTCCTATATGCGGATGGCACAGTTTTATTCACCAGTCATCCGGACACTCAAGCCTTAACCTGCACCCTTCAAATTAACTTCACACCAGCTGAAGATTGGTTCACAAAACACAAACTGGTCATGAACTATAAAAAACCAAAAGGCCATGCATTTCACCAACCCCCATAACAGATTTAAATCCTCAATGCTCAATATACTCAACAGTCACAATGCCCCAATCGAACAGGCACAGACATTTAAATACCTCAGTATCACCCTTGACAGTGTCTTGTCATTCTTGAACCACATCTGCATAGTCTCCAATGTGGTTAACTGCAGATCAGGGATCCTCCACAAACACAAACACTGCATGACCTGAGATGCTTTCCTAACTGTTGTCACTAGCTCCATTCTTTCTATAATTGACTATGGACTAATCATCTATGGAGCAGCCAATGACACGACTCTAAAAAGGGTTCATATTGCTCTAAATAAAATGTGTCGACTGGTCTCAGGTGCACACAACCAGATGCACATGTGTGACCTGTACACAGGGACAAACTGGCTGAACCTCAGCGATAGGATCAAATACCACACCTGCCTATATGGGAAGAAAATCCACCTGGGCCTAACTCCTCCAAGCTCCCAACATCTGCTCACATGCCCCTCCAGCTCACACTCTTCCAGGAGTGTATCTAATCACGTCTTCTAAGTCCCTTTTTGTCTTATTACTCATGCCCAACTATCCTTTGGCTACCGTGCTCTCTGTTGGCTAAATGGGCTTCCACCCAGTACTCTAGGGCCCTTCAAGAATCTTCTGAGAAAACACCTTGTTGTGTGCAGCCAATGTGACTGCCCTGCAGAGCCCCCGAATAGCCCCTTTTACCTCCCCCTTGTTACCTTTCACCCCTCTTCCCTGACCCTCATACCTATCCTCTGCCCCTCTCCTGTCTCCCCCCTAGCCTACCTCCCTTTGCCCTCCATTCCCTCCCCTACCCATCCAATCATGAGACCAAGGTTCCCCTATCTATGGATCAATAGGCTTACAGATCATACTGTAAGCTGTAATTCAGTGGACAACCGGGTGGTATATGGGTGGGGTGCAGCTGCCCGCCGATGACAGGGGGAGAGCTGGGTGGCCGGAGGTCCTCTGTAGGTGGGGGGAGGGGGTACCACTAGACCACTAGGTCAGATAATAGTTTTCAAACGCCCTTGATTGGGCATGCTGGAGGGGTGGGGAGAACCGCTAGACCACAAAGGTTCGTTCATCTATACAACTGCCTGTGATCGTCCATAAGGGGGGAAAGGGGGGAACGTTGGACCACCGGATTGGGTGTGGGTTCTTGTGGACAGTGTTTCTGCTGGGCTGGTGGCCACCCACAGCTGGCAGGTGCTGTGTTGCACCCTGCAATACTGCAGCCCACCTCTGGGTGGCCTGACTTTGAGCCTTTTTTTCCTGGCTCAACTTTGAGCCCCCGTATGTGGCGCAACTCAGGCTTGTACCAGCATATGCACTGCACATCCCAGGCTGAATATTGGGATGTGCCGCATATGCATTGGCACACCCCTTGCATTTGCACTGCATACATTAACTTTGCACCCCAGCACATCAGGACTTGCACTGCGCAAGTCCCCCTGTTCAATATCGCACCGGGGCACATTACTGGTGTTGGGCCGGTGCAACCTGGTTGCACCAGGCGTAACCCCTTTGAATATCTGGCCCTGTAAATCTATTTGAAAACCAAACACATACATCACTGAAATCTTGTTTAAGGGCAGACGGCAATTCCAGCAAAGAATCTGCCTAGAAAAGAGAATTAAATCATCAGCGTAAAGAATTGAGTCATATGATTTGCACAACAGGTGCAATTGATTAACAAATAAAGAAAACAATAAAGGGTCCAATATGGACCCCTGACGTACCTTGCATCTTATTGAGAAAACACGTGACTTAACTGAACCAATATTGATAAACTGTAAAAGGTCCGTCAGGTAATCCCCAACCCAAGCAATAACATCATCGGAAAAATCAATAGCACTCAACTTAGAGCATGCTACGTCATGCTCAATAAGGTCAAATGCCTTTGTCAGGTCCACAAACACCACCCCACCCTGGTCTATATCAAACAGAAACTGTTACATTCATCATTCAGTGAAAGGGACATTGTCAACCCCCTTAGGCCTCAAAGTGTCTCTGGTTTAAAAAAAACACATGCTATGAATGGACACATTCTATAGCAATTACTGAGGTAGCTGGTAGTTTGGCTCTGATTTCTTTTCCTTTTTAAAAGTGAAAAACAGACTGCCCACATTACTGCTGTTACCACACAAAAATGTGTTTGTTTACAATTCTTAATCTGCTACTACTGCATCCTTATTTGACCTTGGAACATCCCTAGGACAGTCTAGCCACTCATGACACAGTAGGAGGAGAGGAGACTATTGCATCATAAGTGGCTGCACTGTTTGGGAGTGTTCCTAATGTTCAGGAAGTATACAATAACAGTAAATCAAGGTTTTGAAACAAAATAAAATTGGGTATAATTATACCACAAGCATGCATTTCAGATCAAAAAGGAAGCAAATTAAACAACCAGCAACATCAATAAATTTTAGAGAGGGTAAGCAATCATAAAATATAGGTTTTCAACTACAAATAAAATGTTGCAGAAAAGGTTGACAGTGTCCCTTTAAGCAGTGTCAAAGTAAAAATATGCATACACACAACTCCCTGGCAATTCTGCTGTTGCTGCTCCTCCTTTACATCTATTTTCTTGTGGTGCCAGTCCCAGCAAGGCTTTGTCATCACTAAGCTGCTCAATAATGTCTGTCACCTAAATTCATCGGACCCTATCATGGATGGGAAATGGATGCTTGACTGCACACTTCACAGTTTTTCATATCAATTTCGTACAACTGCACCTCTCCACCTTCTTGCTTATCACTTTCCTCTTCTACAGCTGTTTGTTGTGATCAATTAATATATACATTAAAAACTAGAACAGAAGAATAAAAAAACAACTAAAAAAATATAATGACGTGGAACCTTTGTAAAAGAGCCTTGGCTCAAAGGTACTTTGTAATCCTAGACACAAATAAATAAAATAAATAAAAAATAAATAATTGATAGATGATATAATATTGTGAAGGGCAGTATAATTTCCTAAGTTTAGTTTGTTTTCAATTCATTAGTTGGTTTCTTAATGCATTCCTTTTTTTATTTAATTTGAAAATCTATGGGATTAGGGAGAATATAATAATTGGCATGGAGTTCAGTGTGCCTGTGCAACCGGTTTCATGCTTGTGTAACATAGATAAACTTTGGCTGTTGGCCTCTCTATCCATGGGATATACCACGCTGTAGGGGTACGGAGGCAAGGAACCCTGGGGGAGGGTTCCAGCCCTTGAGGTGCCACGGGAGTGATCCCCTTGGCTAAAGGTACATTAGGAAGAAGCCCATGGGGGGAGAAAGAGAGAGAGAGAGGTGAGCTGCTGGAGAGGAGGGGTGGATGGAGGGGCAAGGATAAAATGCTTATATGTGGAGTGAGGAGAGTAGCCCTTAAATAGGTCAAAAGAGGAGTGTGGTCAGTTGCACAGCCACCTTGAACTACAGGCTATAGCCTTCCAATTCAATGTGCCTGTGCAACTGGTTTTGTGCTTGTGTAACATAGATAAACTTAGGTTGTTCATCTCTCTATTCATGGAATATTCCACCCTATATGGGTATGAAGCAAAGAACCCTAGGGGAGGGTTCCACCCCTTGAGGTGCTAGGTTCCACCCCAGGAATGTGGCCAATGGGATGTGACCGGTCATTAGTGCCCCAAGTCCCGATTTCATTGTCCCATTTTTTTGTGAGGGGCTGCACTCCCCACATCCCTCATGCCCCCCCCTTCCAAATTATTCTAACTCCGGGGGGGTGGACCTTGGGGAGGGGATGGTGACTTTCCCCTTGTGGCACCCTAATGATGGGTGCATTCTGATGGGCACCCTGATGGCCAGAAGGGGAGGTTCCCACTGGAGTGATTCCCTCTGCTAAAGGTACCTTAGGAAGAAGCCCAAAAAGAGTGTCATACAAAGCATTCAAGATAGTGAACTCTTATTGGGGTCGAGGACCCGTAAGTAGGTCAGTTGTTAGCATAGGTTCAGTTGGTAACATGGGTCAGTTGGTAATATGTTTAAGTAGAGTAGGCAGGAAACAACAGGTGACTAGTGACCCACTCAAAGCTCTGGCTGTAAGGCATGGAGGCCTGGCTTCCTAAGGTGAGAGAGAACAGGCAAAAGGGGGAGACAGGACACATATGGGATGGCCACCCAGTCCATCCAACAATGGAAACCTACGTAAGGGACATGGGGATTATTTCCTAAAGCTAACTAAATATTATAACTTGTGGCACGGAGGAGAGAAAAAATCCCATTTGAGGAGGAAATCTCTGGGGATCCAAGGCATAGGTCGCCTTCCCTCCAGGCTTGGGATCTTTTTCATTAGTGACAGCTCTGCTGCTACAATTTGAAAACCCAATTAAAGGGGTGGAAAATATTCTTATTTGGTGGAATGCTCTAACACTATCTCTCTAATGGGAATGCCTTGAACGGTTGCAAGCGAACTCTGCAACACAGCTCCTCCAAGGTGGGAAGAGGAGAGTGATGATTGCTGAGGTGCTCAGCTGGCTTACTGATTTAAAAACAAACAAAGTGAACTAGAGGCAGTCATGGGGAGAATAGCACAGAACATGCCTTAGGCAGCTGGTGCTGCAGCTAAAGGATAGCAATATATCCTCCCCTTTGCAGCTTATTCAAAATTCAACATCAAGAATTGCTGCTGTGCATCGACTTTCAAACCTAACAACTAAAGTTCCACCTGAAGTGAGGACATTACCACAATGGGCCAGGAAGGAAATACCCCACATCAGGCATCACACACTCAGGATGCAGACTAGGGTGTAGAGCGAGACCGTCGGCTGCGAGCAAGGTCGAGCCAAATTAATGGACATGGCCGGCTAATCTCATGTAGCAATGAAGAAGGCCACACAAGGCACTGGAGAGAATATGAGGTACTAAGCAGCAAAATAAACACAGTAGATACAGTACAGGCAGCAGTAAGTAGCACAGTAAGCATGTGGAAGAATGGAAGCACTAAGTGACAGAGATCATACATAGGTTAGACATGTTTTAAAGCAAGGTTCAGTGCAAGATAATGTGGGCCTTTAGCAGTGCGAGGCTAGCCAACCAGTCTATTAGTGAGTGCCAAATAAAGGTAACAAATACTCAGAGGAGTTTAGCAGCAGAGGCAGTAGCCGAATATGAAGTAATTAGGCCACACAGGGCCATGGCTCTTCAACAACACCCCCAGTCCCCCACCATGGGAAATACAAGGAAGCAAAGGGGAAGGACCATGACCCACATGCAGATTTTAAAACTAGTTTACAGCAACAGCAGTAGTCAGGCTGACCTCCAGAGTATAATAAAGCAATGTGCAAAAGTAAATGAGCAGTATCCAGCAGCAATTAACTATAGCTTGTAGGGGCAGCAATCTGAATGAGAACTGTAGAGAAAGGCAATACACTGAAACAGAAACAATATTTGTTTGGTATAAGTACAGGAAGCAGGACTGAGTTCCATGGACTAGGTCTCTTAAGTTAATGTGAAGCAGTAACACAGGGAGCAGTTGTAAGCTAGGCAGCAAAGCTATGAACCAGGTGTAATCAATTGAGGGGAGCAAGGAGCAGACTGTAGTGTGAGCTGAAACAAACAATGACAATAGCAAGGACTAAGGCTTGGTAGGCAGAAGCAGGTTGAGCTAAGGCATACAGACAACAATGCGTGGAACAGTGGGCTGCAAAAGCAGGTGAGAAATCATCATCATCATCATCATCATCATCATCATCATCATCATGTTTTTATTTCTAAAAAGCACCCTTCCAGGGCTCAGGGCACCCTTACAATGAATAAAATATGTAAGATTTACAAATTACATTAAACCCTCCCATTATACAAATTATAATATACAAAGAGCTCAAACATACATTACATTCCTTATCTCAGCAGCAGAACAAATATAGACCCCTCAAGAACCAGAAAAGGCCTGATTAAATAAATATGTTTTAAAGGATATTTTAAAACCCTCCATGGTCAAACTATTTCGTAATAGTAATAGTAATGGAGCCTGGGGGTACAGGCACAGAACAACTTGAGGCAAGGAAACAAAGAGTGTAACCTGAAGCACAATTATCAATGTATACATAGGGCACTAGAAAACTAGAAAGCCCAAAGGAAACAAACAAGGCAAACACAAGGACAGGAACAGGAAGGAGACCAGCACAGAGAAGCATTGGAGCAGCCAGAGGCCAGTAATTTTATTTAGTTTGTGTTTACTGGGTAGGTGCACTAGCAATAACAATGACTATTTTCAGGCACGACCTGGGAGGATACAGTACAGTACAATGCAACAACAAAACATAACAATTTACAATACAGCTTTGGGGATAACAATTATACGGTGAACAAAGTAGGTCTGGAGAGATAGGTCAATACAAACCAAAAGCAGGAGAATAGAAAAACAGATGTCCAGCACAAATCAAAGTCCAAGCATGTGTAAAGGGGGGCAAGTCCCCAGGAGGCCCCAGGAGAGAAGAGAGACCAACAGAGCCTCCAGCTACAAGGAAAAAATGCTTGTGTGTGGAGTGAAGAGAGCAGCCCTTAAATAGGTCAAATGGGGGTGTGGCCAGTTGCACCGCCCCCCTTAAACTAAAGGCTATAGCCTTCCAAGTAAAGTAGAATCTACTGGAGGTAAAAGCCTTGAGATCAGCAATGAATATAAACTGTAATAATACTGTACGGTTGGTCAACATTGGACCATAACAATCTGACTGTCACAAAAAAACATAGCAATCTATAGCAAAGGCGTGACAACAGCACCTACCAACAGGTTCTGGAAGCTCAGACCTAAGATTTCCAGTGAAAGAGTCAGAGCTCACAGGTGAATAGGGCAGCCAGCCCCACACTTAGACATCAGTTCCAAATGAAAACACCTGGGCACTGTGCTGAAAACTCTGTGCTGAAAATACATTAGCCTAGACATGGAGTTATGCTTGTTCAAAAAGGATGGGTCCCCTGCAGAATACTATGACTGAGCTGAAGCATGGGACATGAACTGTACCAGTAAGATCTAGTGTTAGTATTTGTACTTTATGGGCCAGATTTTCAAAGGCCTTAGACTGATGCAAGGTGCTTGCATCGAAGAGGTCTAACGCAAGGGCACCTTGCGCCAAGGGCTGCACCAAGTGAGAATTTCAAAAGCAGTCTGCATCACCCAGCAGGCTGTCTGCACCAAAGTGTACCAGTGCCAGCCTTGCACCAAGAAAGTGGCTGCGGCATGGTGCTGGGGGCTTGCGGCAGACCCAGACTGCTGCAGCCCTCAGATCTGGATTTTGAAAGACCCCTCCCCCAGGAACCAAGTGCCAAATACCCTTAGATCAGCGCAGGATTGGTCTAGCAGTATTTAAATGGCTCCTGGGGGGTTGTCCTGTACGTGCCACTGTGTGGCCCACCCCGATCCATCCCTGGTGGACAATCCCTGGTGGTCAGGTGGTCTCCTCTCACCCCATCACAATCCCTGACACCCACGTCTGTGCATCTTGCCAACCCCGCCACAGGTAGTACCCATCTCAGCACTCCCACCACCCTCCCATACCCCAATCTGTTGACTGGCACAGCCCTCCACATGCCACCACTGCCGGCCGTCGAATGAGCTGTCAGTGCATGTACTGTAAACAGTATACAGTACACAAAGTGACAGCCCATTTGGCAGCCGGCCAAGGTGGTGTGTGGAGGGCTGTGCCAGTTGCCAGATTGGGGTATGGAGGGGGGTGGAAGTGCTGCGATGGGCACTACCTGCGGGGGGGCACTAGCCCACCAGGGTACCAGTGTGTGTTGCGGAGCAGGTGCCGGTGGCGGTGGTGTTGGGTGGGCTGTGTCCGGTTGCCAGCCCCTGTCTGTGAGTGCTGCAGACTCCCCCGCTGCCATTGTGGCATTCCGGGTGGGTGTGCCATAAGTTAGGTGCAGCACCTCCTTTGCCACAAGCCACTGGACTTAGGTGCCGGGACCCTGTAGAATAGAAATTCAGACTCAGGGTCCCGGGTACACTGCACTCGGCGCAAGCTGCCATTGTCACAGCTTGCATCAGGGCTTTGAAATTCAGGCCCTGTATCTTTATCACTGTTTGAGTCCACTTGGAGTGTTGGAACCGATGTAATGTTAAGCTTATATTGAAAGCTCCATTAAGGAGCAAGAAGAACTCCTTGTGTTGTCTCCTGTATTTTCAGCACAGAGTGCTCAGGTGTTTTTGTGTGGAGCAATAGCACCTACCACAAGTCTGCTAGGGTAATAAATGTTTATTGGTTACTTCACGGCTTTTATTACCCTTTTGTAGTCTGATGTGCCCCATACCATTTTCCACAATGAGAGCCATATTGATCTGGTCAAATATCAAAGCCAAACCATATTCATGGGCCTAACTTGGAACTGAACCAAATTTACCAATGGCTCACTTCTCTTACCCTCAAGCTAGACTAAAAGCTGTTACTGGCAATGTGTTTGCAGATGTTGTAAGAAGATTAATGCATTCTGTCAGAAATTAATCCAGCTTGGCTCATAGCCTCAGGAACACTGTCTAATCTTATCAGGGTAAGTGCAGAAATCTTGAGACCTTACTGTTATTGCAGGGTTGATGGAGTGGGCAGATAGTCAAGGCTGCCTCTTTTAACTGAACCCTTTTTTGTCCTGCAATTAGCTGGAAGACACATCTGTACCTTTCACAGTGTAAATTTTATGTGGGAATGTGGTGGTAATTTTTTTTATCTTTTTGATTTATTTCTTATAACTGTATGCTGCTATATAGTATATTATCAAGATCAGCTATGTAACTGTATGTGAGACTAACTATTATTTTTTTGTTGTTGATTGACAGAAACTTTAATAAAATGTAAGTTATATTGTGGAAGTTCGTTCTGATCTCTGTAATCAATTCAGTGTATTAAAACAAATGAATCCAGCCCCGTTCATGATTACACAGATACAAGTCACAGGTTGCTAGACACATACTGTGAAAATGTAGTCCTCTTATGCCTAGAGGAATGAAACAGAACCAAATTTGTCATGGCATGCATTAGCACCCTAGAGACAAAACGTGTTCAACTAAAACCTGTCTTCCAAGTTGATACCTTGGATCATTCTATGTGCTTGGAATGTGAATTCAAAGAAGAAACTACATCCAAAAAGATCTGGCTGTCTTTTAACATATCACAGCATGCTACCATTAAATTTAAACAGTAATGTAGCCATACTGCCAGTGGACAAGGATTTATAATAGGTTGATGTCTACGTACTGTAAAAAGAATACTTTTTTAAAAGATATGTTCTGGTCTCCCAGACATGTTTATTATGATATCTTCATTAGTGAATAAAGAGAATAAAGTTAAAATAAAGTTCTGGTTTCCAACAAACAATTCACAGCTGGCATTAACAGAACTGAGTTGTTCAAATTCCCCCCACAATTTTAATTTCAAAAGCTAAATTTCCAGACCTTTTGTTTTATAGTGGAATGCATTTTCAATGAAACAAGATATTGTATTTTTCCCTTTATCTCTTCATGTCACTTATTCCTGCTGTGAAGTAATAATCCTCTACTTATGACATCACAGCCTGTTGCTATGGCAATGACTGAAGTTACAAGCATGGTTTAGGACTTAAGGGCAAGAAAATCTGCAAATATGTATGAACTGTGAAGGGCAGAGAGCTTCCTTCATGCAACTGTCTTCTTTAGTAAGAAAGAATGCAGTATCCTTAAATTGTTATTTTTGGGGAATTTTATGAAATCTGAGTACTGACAGTGACAAGTGTCACTGTTTTTCATGAAACTGGAAACTTATTTAAGCACTTCTGGTCACCAGTGAAAATGGGCATGTTTTGCTCACTGGTTATTCAGTACAAAATTAAACAAACAAACAAACTACTCCAGATATATCTCATTTTGATTTTAAATCAGTTTGATTCAAATCATTTCAAAACCTGGCATGGAAATTATTGATTTCAGTGCTGGTGATGTCTAAAATGGTATTTCTAAAATTGCTGTGAAACACTTCCCACAGTGGCTTGTCTTTGCATAATGCAAAATGAAATAACACTAAGCAAGCCACTTTGCATACTGCTGGTCATCAGAAACTATAAGAAGGATACTAGGTCAAGATGCTGAATGCAAGAACAGTGCAGTCAAGAACCATGCAGTAAAAATGTTGGTGACCATAATAACACCCAGGAAAAAATGTGCATTCAACAACAGTATCAGCAGCCCAAAAGCACACAGAGGACTGCTACCATAGTGAAAAAACAAAAGGAAACCTGTGTTTTTGTGGGGGGTCAATATTTAAATAACAAACTCCATGGGGGGGTGGATCTCAGGGACAGGGAGAGCCTTGGGAGGGGAAAGCGAAACACAACACTTGGGAAACAATAATATTACTGGGGGGAGGCTGAAAACATATAGAACATAAAAATCAAAGTGAATGGACAAAATTGAAAGTATAAAAATCCAGAGACTGGGAACAGAACTCAGGTCTACAGGTCTCTGCTGATCTCTGTGATGGTGCCTTAGCCTCTCCATCATGGGACTGGCTTGACGAGGCACCTTGCCTTCACATGCTTCACTCCTTCTTCCATTCTGTCTTGACAGCTACAGGGGTAGTGGTAGCTAACATGTGCTATCCTACCCCTGTTTTTGTAAGGCATATGCAGTTTTTGAAATGTGGTTTTGCCTGCATTATTGTTGAAATGTTGTATTGACTGCTTACCATGAGAAGTTGCACATTCCCTGTGGAAGGTACTGCTGCATGTAGTTTTTTCTTTATTTCTGTTACATTTTAAAAAAAACTCAATCACCTTCTTGCTGCATATGCAGTAACCACTTCCTGCCTACACCACCAGTTCACAAATAATTGTGACCATCACCCCCCACCCTTGTAGCACCCACCTCCTCCTATTTCCCAGTGAAGTTGCCTTATAATAGTAGAAGCCTAAAATAACCATTCCCTCACCTCAGGGCCAAATAGTCGCATTCCACCCCAACCTACCCCCATCCACCCCAGTTCTTTACTTCTGTATTCAACACATGCATATAAATCTTCACCCCATATACTTGCAATGGCATCCTGATCCTCCTCCCTGTCCCCCCATCATCCAAACAGAAAGGGTTATACTGGAAAAGAAAGTCCTGTAAAAAGGAAAACCATCAGATGTCACCACTGATCCATTCACAATGAATGAATTAATAATGACATGTTAGTAGTAAAACCTGATTGGTGGACTGCACTAGGTTGGTGCACCAAGGGTGAATGGGGGAGAGAGTAACACTTGTTTGATAAATGGTGGCATGGAAGGGATGGTGTCAAGCAGCACAGGGTTGTTTTTTTTTTTTCGTAAAGTTCAAGAAATTAAGAAGCAATAGAAATCTGCCATGTGTAGTAATGGCAACGTTGGCAACTTCATTCCGCTATGTGTAGTGCGATGTTCCCTATTTCACCTCAACTATGCCAGTTAATTAAAAATACATGACACTTCTAGTCTAAAGATATTTGTGTAACTTGAATATTTATAATTAAAAAAACCCATATACTATAGTCCATATTCATTACTTGTTGCTCATTATTCAGAAGGAAATGGTAAAAAAATGCATACAAAAGCTTTGTTGACCAGGGCTAGTTGTTCAGCACTAATTATCTTTCAGTCAGTTTTCCACCTGATCATCCTTTAGCTTAAAAAGTTCTAGCATCCTGCTGCCCTTCCCCTACCCAACACTGCCTTCTGTAACCCATCCTAACCTGAACTCCCATGCAAAATAGAAGCAAAGTATTTGTAGTTCTCCACCAGCCTTTGATCCATTATGGGATAATGGCTGAAGTTCTAGCAGCTCAGTCAGGTTCTCCCATCCTGCAGCATCAGCTGACAACCTGAGGTGGGAGCAAGGGGAGGGAGGGAAGCAATCTGCATGGATTCAGTAAGTTGTGCTAAGCAGACAGCTACCCATTCTGCACAACTCAGAGCTGTTGGCTGGCATTGTGGAGAGGGGAATCCAATTTAGCTGCTGGGATTTCATCTCAAGTACTGCCCCTTTCAAGAATTAGGGTAAGGAAGGTCAACTAATGCAACATGGCTCACATCTCTTATTAATTGTGCATGTTTTACAATATTTTATTTATTTTAATTAATTGTTTATGCTTCTTTCTGGTCCAGACCCATCTCCTGGATCAGCACAGCCCCATCCCCCACTATCTCTGGCATTTACATCTCTCCTTCCAACCTTACTGAATAGGGTGTCAGCTTACTTGGAGCATTAGGCATTAGAAGTAAGTGTGCTGCAAGAAGCCTGTCAGATGACACCCATCCCCCAGTGTCATCTGCTGCACTATCACCAGTGGTCACCCAGGAGGCAGTGTTGCAGCAGGGACAATGTCCCTCTAAGAAGGAAAAGAACATACTCTTGGATGCTCAAACCAGTTCTGTAGACACCATTACTTTTGTCCCCCTTTTATGGCTGTGGGCTGAGCCTACAGCTATTTTGCTATCTGTAGCCAGTGGTGGGCGAAGTGCGCTCAATACGCTCCGTGAAGTGATTCGCGGAGCAAAGGTGGATTCGCGGAGTGCTCCGCAGTGTGAAGCGGAGTACTTCACATTATAATGAGGAACACGAAGTGCATTGGAAACAGTTACTTTGCGTTACTCCACCTCCACTGGTCACTTCTCTTTCAATTTTTAAGGCAAAGTGCATTGGTGGCAGTTCATTTCACCTCACTTCACCTTGTTTTTGAGCTCCAAAAACAGATTTTGCAGTGATTCATGGGAGTTCAGGTCACATGGGCTCTATATTGATCTGTACAGCCTCAGTTCGAGGTAGTATGAGTAGGAAGGAGTAGGAGACAGTGTGCTCTGATAGCTGTCTGTAGGAATCTTTTAAAAGCTGTTCAAAAAGCATTTTTGCTTTTTTGGGGGGATCCAACTGTAGTTCATCGATTGTAGGAAACCCTCCTGTGCTCACATCATCGAGCGTTTTTGTTTGTGTGTAGATTTTGAATGTAAATTTACAACATTGAGTGTGTGTGGAGAAAGACTGTGAGTGTGCTGTGTGGGGAAGGGGCGTATCTGTGTGTAGGTAGATTTAAGTTGGAGAGCTGGTGATTTCTTTGTGTTTTGGTAATATTTTTGTTATATAACTGACTGTGTTACTGTACACATAGTAAAATTGTCAGTAATAGTACAAATTTTCTTGCTGCTTGTTGTGTGAATATGGTGCAGCATTTCATAAGGTCAGGTTGTTTAAATTACAAATTTACATTACGTGGCACTGATTACACTGAACTTTTGCATTTGCATCATATTCCTCATTCAGCATTGTACACAAAGACCCGGATATTCAGAAGGGTTGCGCATGGCGCGACACTGTTGCACCATGTGCAACCCACTGATGTGCCCCAGCATGATATTCAAACAGGGATTGAGCCTGGCACAAATCCTGATGTGCCGGAGCACATCAGTAATGTATGCAGTGCAGGTAGGGGGGGGCATGTCCATGCATTCTCTGCACATCCCGATATTCATCCGGGATGTGCTGAGCCCCTCATCGCCAACCCCTGCGCTACACAGGTGAGCCAAAAAAAGGAGCAACAGCTGGCCACACACAGGTGAGCTGCCATGTGCAGGCGCAACATGGCAGCTGCCACCTGTGGTGGCCACCCGAGCTCTGGCTGCACCTTCTGGTGGTGCCCCCCCCATGCCTGATCATGGGCATACGTATACAAATAATAGACCTAAATCCCTGGTGGTCCAGTGGACTGCTTGCAGCCCGATTGTGGGCATATGCTGTAAAAATGTTCATCCTATATCCCTCCTGATCCAGTGAACTGCTCGCAGCCCCATCGCGGGCATCAGTAGAAAATAATGCCACCCCAAAACAACCCTGGTGGACTAACGGTACCCCCCTCCCCACCAGACCACTGAGCCCCACCTCCCCACTCCCCCCGATCAGTGGCGGGTGACAGCTCCCCATCCGCTTGATGCCCCGCCGACTGACACTGTATGGTAGGGCTGTATGCCCATTGGTCCACAGCATGAGCCAATGGGTGCAACCCATGCAGAAGCTTACAAGTCCAGATATGTGAATGGATCCATTCACATATCTGAGACTGTGTAGACTGGTATGGGCTGCATGCCCCTTGGCTCATGCTGTGACCAATGGGCTTACAGCCCACCGTATGGTGGTCAGTCGGGCGGTGGCGGGGCGGCAAGTGGGTGGGGAGCTGCCGCCCACCACTGACTGGTGGGGAGTGGGGTGGCGGGGCTCAGTGGGCAGGTGGGGATGGGGTAACGCTAGTTCACCAGGGTTGTTTTGGGGTGGCATTATTTTCTACTGACACCCGCGATCGGGCTGCGAGCAGTCCACTGGAACACCAGGGATATTGGATGATTAATCTTTATACTTAAACCTGTGATCGGGCGTGAAGTGGTCCACTGGACCAGCAGGAATAATGGACAATTAATTCTTATACTTAAGCCTGTGATCGGGCATGAAGCGGTCCACTGGACCACCAGGGATATTGGACGTCTACAATATTCTACATATGCCCGCGATCGGGCAGTGGGGCACTTTTCCACGATGTACAGGGGGCGTCGGTCCCCGACGGATGCAGCCTGGCAGGGTGCCATGCGCAAGTTACCGGGAATTGGTGCACCTGCATGCAAATGGGGCCATAATGACATGCAAATGGCCCCATTTGCACCTTGCATGCATTAAGGCCCCATTTGCATTTGCACTTTTGAATATCACGGTTGTTGCACCTAGTGCAATGGAACTTGCACTAGTGCATCCCCCTGCTCCACTCTGGCCACTTGCACTGGCGCAGTGCCACTGCACCATGTGCACTGCGGGTGGCCAGGATGCGATATTCAGTGATGCTGTGCCATGGTGCAGCTCCATTGAATATCACCCTGTCAACCTCCCTGTGCAGCCCAGTTGCGCTGCTCCCAGGCTTGCGCCATAGCCTGGCGCAGTCTGAATATACAGGCCAAAGTGTTTGGGTTGTGTGTGCAGTGTTGCATGCATCAAATATAATACACCTTTTAAAATTTGTGACACAGATCAGTGTAAGTGCAACTAAGAGCAGCAGTGTAAACCTGCTATCCACTGCAGCTGCCTAATTTTGTACTGCAATCGTGTTCTCTGTTCTTAGTTTTGCTGCTTGTAGTGCCGTAAAAATCAGCACTGCCTGTATTCAGTGCCCCCCCCACCCCCACGTTGAAAAGGTATTTTTTACCAGACTGGATTGTTTTTGTGACCCCTTCAGCACCACTGGTTACTTAAGTTGTTTTAATTCCGTGACAGTGTCACAACACAGTAGTCTCTTATCTGTTGCTGAAGCCACAGTTGTTTATTTTGCTTCACATCCAGCTAGCGAGTAGTGACCCTCCAGTCAGAAAGTGAACGTATCAAAATCTGAATCTGGTAATAATATTTGTGGTTGAATCCCCCAAAATGTCTGCAAAGATACTTGCAAGTAAAGCTGTTTCTGGCCATGGCAATGTTGGCAGTAAGAGGGTCTGTGGGCATGGTAGTAGTACTCGGACGGAAAAGTGAATTGCTGATGTGAGGAAAGGTATTTCTCCTGCAATGTTTGTTTTTTTTTTTTGCAAATTACCAAATTTTATTAAACCAACTTACACAAGATGTACATACAATGAACAAGTTACAGACAATAAGTAATTTTTAGAAAATACCCCCCCCACAAAACCCTATAAACCCTCAAATAAACTACCCCCACCCCCCAGCTATCCAACCCTAGCAAAACAAATCAGAGTCTTCAACGAAACTGTGGGAAAGGCATAGGCTAGTGGAACCATTCAAATGTTACTTAAACAATTGATATAACTCCTTAAAAAGAAAAAGTAGATAATGAAGAGGGAGGGGGGAGGGAGAGAGAGAGAGTCAAACGGGATGGAGAAAGAAGAAGGAATAAGGGAAAATATAAACAACCAGCACTAAATTCCAAAATTAGTTTTAAGATATTGGAGAAGCCTCTCCCAGTATTTGGAAAATTTAGCTGAAGCTTTAGATAATCTAAAGGCCAACCTTTCCGCATAAAATGCATTTAAAAATTCTTCCCACCATTCCTTATGGGAAGGAACCCAATCTTCCCGCCAGTGGCGTAAGATTAGCAACTTAGTGACAGATGATATCAATGCTAACTGGTATTTCTGTTCTTTCCTTGAAATTTGAGCATATCTCCCTAATATACAAGTCTCTAAACAGAAAAAAGGGGAGAGATCGGTGTATGGGCCCGTCCAAGTATTCACCAAAGCCCAAAGTTTTTGCACTTTTGGACAAAACCAAAATTTGTGGATAGTCGTTGCCAAGGGGTCACTACAGTCCTTACAAGTCGGAGAAGGCAGACTACCTACTCGGTGCAACCTTGCTGGAGAAAGATATATATTGTGTAATAATTTAAACTGCACATCTCTTAACCTTTCTTGTTTAATATAAAGATACGTATCCTTCCATATATTACCCCATGTCGCCACCGACCAGTCTAAAGCCAGATTGATTGACCAGTATAGGGGAGACTGTGCGGATGAGGGAACACTCTTCTCTGAAATATATTTATATATTTTGGAGATACTTTTGCCTCCCAGGTAAAGGTCACCTAACTCTTTAAAGAATGAACCTGCCCTATCAGAACAGCAGTTCTTCCCCAGAAACGCCTTAATAGTAGAATGGATTTGTAGCAATCTGAACCCAAAACAGGGTCTCACCCCAAATTTTAAAAACAATGCCATCGTCGACAACAATGAGTCTCTAGAGAAAAAGTCAACCAAATGCGGTTCGGGGCAGGAGGTAGAGAAGGGTTGTACAATAGGTCGTTTACCAATTAAAAAATTGGGATTTTTTAGTATGGGTTGGGTGAAATCAAATCTTGGGCGGATATTAAACTTTACACACAATTGGTGCATGGCTCGGATATCCCAACCTAAAGGGGTATCTCTAACTATTTTAGGGACTTTAGCCCATGGGATATATAATAAAGGTTCTAAATCCAAATTAAGTTTTTTAACAACAGCTCTATCAAGTGCCAGACCCGGAGTAGATACACTCAGATCATGAGTCCATAAAGCCGCCCTAGCTGCATGTATTGCTAGGTAGTATGTAAAAAAATCTGGCAACTGTAGGCCCCCCTTTTCCCTCGGGTAACACAACTTATAGTACCCTCTGCGTGGGTGAGCCCCACCCCACAAAAAATTCAGGCAAAATTTATTCAAAGGTTTGAAAAAAGACTTGGGTAGGTAGATGTTTAGGCAGGAGAGGGGGTAGAAAAGTTTAGGTAAAACTACCATCTTGATTGTATTGGCTCTACCTGAAAGGGATAGGGGAAGTTTTAACCACCTGTCTAAATCATCTTTAATTGATTTTAAGACTGGTTTAAGATTAAGATTTACCAAATCTTCTAAGTTCCTAGAAACCCGAATACCTAAATATGGTAAGGCCTCTGTCTGCCACTGCAGCCCCAAAGAAAGACACCAACTTTTGGAGAGACAGGATGATAATGAGTACAGCATTGTCTTTGACAAATTTAACTTGTAGCCGGAAAATTCACCAAAACTTGTAATAAGATTCAGGACTTGAGGGAGTGAAGCAGACGAATTTTGAATATGCAACAATAAATCATCCGCAAAAGCTGACACTTTAAATTCCTCGGATCCAATTTTAATACCTCGAATTTGGGGGTCAGCGTTGATAGCTCTTATTAAGGGTTCAATATACAAGTTAAACAAGTATGGAGATAATGGACACCCTTGACGGGTTCCTCTCCTTAAAGGGAAGGCTTCCGAAATCAAGTTATTACACTGATTTCTAGCTGAGGGGCATTGATACAAAACTTTCACCATACTAATAAAGCGTTCTGGAATACCAAATTTAATTAAGGTAGCAAACATAAATGACCACTCCACCCGATCAAAAGCTTTCTCTGCGTCGAGAGAGACCAGGGATGCTTCCAGCCCCGGGCTCTCCGACACAGAGATTAAATAAAACAACTTTCTAAAGTGATCGGACGGGAATATCCCTCCACAAAGCCCGCTTGTTCTGGCTTACACAAACCACCCCAAACCTTTTAAGTCTGAGTGCCAGAATTTTAGCAAAGATCTTAACATCCAAGTTCAGCAAGGATATTGGTCTGTAATTACCTACCAAGTCAGGAGATTTATCAGGTTTAGGGAGAAGAATAATCCTGGCCTCGAACAGAGACTTATCTTTAACCCCACTATCAACCCAAAAAAGATAGAGCTGCTTCAACAAGGGAACAATAAGTTGTTTAAAAGATTTATAAAAAAGGGGTGTAAAACCATCTGGGCCTGGTGCTTTTCCAATTTTAAGGTAGTCAATTGCTTGCCCAATTTCCACCTCAGTAATGGGGGCAACTAAGTTTTGCCCTGATGTTTCCAACAGATGGGGAAGGGGGATACTAGCCAAAAATCCCTCCATTTTCGCCGCACACTGTGGTGAGGGCGAGTTACTTGAGTAAAGTTCCTGATAAAACTCCACAAATCCCTGTAATATGCCCTCAGGAGTGGTGATTAAGTTATTAGATACCAGATGTCTCAAAGCTGCTACCCACCACCTAGCAGCTGCCTTCTATTTCAATTGCCAAGCTAGCAATTTCCGGCCTTGTTACCCTGACCTATATAGAGGCCAATTTTTGCTGCAGAGAAATCACCCTTTCTCGTAAGGCATTAGCATACCATGTCTTCAAGGATAATAGCTCCTGCTCCTGCCTGACTCCCAGACCTATTACCCCTTGGGTGCTTTGGACTTTAATTCTCCCCAAACATTTTTCCAGACCTGAAGTTTCTTTGGCTTTCCGCTTGGACGCTATACTAATCAACTCACCCCTCCATACCGATTTAGAGCGCCCATGTATAGTCCACGGCTCTATAGACCCCAATTCACATCAATTGAGGCAGACAAAAATTTTAAAACGAGAAATAGTTTCCGAATCCTTCAAAAGATTGTCATTTAAGGACCATGAGTAAGACCTCGGAAAAAGGGATGGTAACCATTTCAAAATTATCGGGAATGGTCAGAAATGACTCTAGGCAGAATGGTCACCTCCATAATATCACTCAAACAATCTTTACTTACAAAAAATAATCTATCCTCGAGAATGACTTATGGACAGGAGAGAAAATGTATAATCTCTTGCAGAAGGGTTAATCAACCTCCAGGGATCCACCAACCCTAAAGAAGATTTAAGCTCCTCTAAAGCAGCTTGGGCCGGGGAGGGTTTCACCCCTCTACTCCATGAACGATCCAACTTGTTAGATTGGGCTAAGTTCCAATCACCGCCTAAAATAATTGGAACCCCTTTGAAGAAGGCTAATATAAGTGCTAGTTGAACAAAAAAAGCTGGTGACTCCTTATTGGGTCCATACACTGATCCCAGCATCAAATTAGCTCCGTTAAGTTTACCAAAAACAAATATGTACCTACCATTGGGGTCCAAAATAACCTCCGATTGAATAAACGGGATTCCCCGCGCAATCACTATAGCCACTCCCCTACTACTAGAAGAGAAACTAGAACCAAAAACCTGCCCAACCCATTTCTTTTTAAAATGCAATAGCTTATCTGCCAAAACATGTGTTTCCTGCAGGAACACCACTGCCGGCTTATAATGAGCCAAATGATTTAGTATACTAAATTTCTTGCAGTTGTCTTCCCCCCTTTAATATTCCACGAAATGATATTCAGCCCACTAGCCATCAATAGCTGCTGGTTTCCCACAGAAGATATGGATAGCTGTCCCCCTACTAACTAAAACCTTTGTCCAGTTAAAAAAAGAGATTCCAACCACTTTATCTAAGTAACAAAAAAGCATAAACCCCCTAATATAAACACCCCATCAGAAAACCCAGGCCCGTAGCCCACTCCACTGCCTCTGATTCATGAAGCGCTGTAGAGGCCGGGCCCCCCCCTCCATCTACATAACTAAGTAAAGGGAGGAATCCCAACAGTTAAAGAGTAAGTAAAGAAACTATACCTCCCTGTATCACCACTGATTTAGAATAAGTGCTGAACAAATGTCCGAAATTTACAATACTTCATATATAATCCGGGAACACATCAAGGCCAAAAGAGCATTCATGCTTTATTCCCAAAGGGTCTAAGGGAGGATGAGAAAAACAGGCCCAACCGTGATAAAACATTTAGCCAGTAAGAGCCCCAATGTCTTAATTACCCTTAAGAATTATTAGAATTTCTCTTGACCCGAACGTCCCCCCTGTTAGATCAAATATTAGGCTCTATCACATTGCCTGACCCCGAGTTTAACATCAACTTTCAACACTAACTGAACCTGAAAGCCCCTAATTATGATACTTGCAGCATTTATAGTATTAAAGTATAGTACAGAGCTACATATTTAAATCTGATAGCTCCCTCTTGTGGAATAAACACAAACCTCTCCACTTTTTATCCAGGTGGAAAATCAAAAGCTAATAACAGAATTATTTTAATACACAACCAGTCAAATACTGGAATTGACTTTAAAGTGTCCATGTGTCCATTTCAAATCCTAGGAATAATAATAGGATTTAACTAAGTCCTTCACAACTCGAAATTAGCAATATTCAAGGTGAGCTCAGTTGTTACAGTCAGATCTCCGAGAATGCCCCATTGATGAGCCATATATGCCTCCAACAAGCCCAGTCGCATCCCTTATTTTTGGGAAAAAGGTCGGGAAAGCAAGTCTCTAGGGAAGTGAGGGCATCCTCTGCCGTTTCATAGCGCTTAATTCCTTCCTTTGTGGAAACCTCTAATCTTGCTGGATATAATAATCTGTGGCGAATTCCAGCTGCCCAAAGCTTCGAGGTTAGGGGCCGAAAAGTCAACCGCGCCTGCCTCATCTTCCATGTAAGGTCTGGTGCCAAGCGGAGCTTCTTACCTTCCCACTGGAAAACAGCTAATTTTCTGACTTCTCTCAGGATATGCTCGTGATCCAAATAGTTTAATAATTTAAAAATTATTGGTCTTGGCAGTTCTGGAGGTGCAGGCTTTGCTCTCAGTGCCCTATGACCCCTTTCTATTATATATTCAGGGCCATTAGGTGAGGGGCCCACTGACTTATTCAACAGCTTCTGCAGAAAGCAAATAGTATTGGCCCCTTCTTCACCCTCCGGGAGGCCCAGGAGGACCAGGTTATTGCGTCTGCTCCTGCCCTCTAAATCGTCAAGGCGATCGGCTAATTTCTTCAAGCTCTTCTTGCAATCCTTTGCTGTAGGCCCCGCTTTCTCTAAAGCCCTTTCTATTGACGAAATTCTGGCTTCTGCATCGGTTACTCGTCGGGCAAGCTGTGTAAGTGCCGGTTTGAACTCAGCCACACCTTCAATGAGTTTAAAGAGTGCGTCTTTAATCATCGTTAGGTCTTCATAGATCTTCGTAGGAGCAAGTGCCCTCGGCTCGTTGACTGGTGAAGAGCTCCGCCGCGGCCGCTTGGCCTCTAATTCTGACTCCGATACTTGCATATTTAAACAGCAGAGCAAATCGTCCGAGTCTCCTTTGGTAGCTCAGTGTATCAGGTGAAATAGTTGCCAAAAATTAAACGCAAATTCACCGCTTAGGAAGGTAAAACGCTGTGCTGGAGAGGGAGACCAGCGAAACCACTGCTACTCCTCCATGTGCGTCACGTGATCTCCTCCTGCAATGTTTTTTAAAGCACAATCAGTAGCTTCACTGATAGTTGGAGGAGATGATGTTTTCCCAGCTGGTAGTGTTAGTGTTACTGGTGTTAGTGGTGGTGGAGGTAGTATTAGCATTGTTGCGTCAAGTTCTAATTCTGACCAGTTTACCGTATCCAGACATATTGAGTGTGAAGCAGTGCAAGTGAGTGACAGCGCAGATGATGTCATACTTCACAGTAACATCCCATTAACTGAACCTGATTCTGATGATCATGTCAACGATAGCATACAATGTGATATTCCATCCACCGTGGCAATTAACGTCACTCATTTTCCATGCAGTGATTCACAGTGTGGTGAAAAAATATCAGGTGATGATGGTGTAGATGCTGATGATGAATGTGATGATGCTGATGATGATGATGTTGCTGTTGTTGCAACATGCAGTCCACATGTTAGCATCCAAGCAGAAGATGTGGATGTGTGTGACAGTGACATTGATGAATATGATGATTTAATTGACCCCAGTTGGGAACCGGAGAAAAAGAAATTAAAAATGGCTGTGTCTGAATCTGTTTGCAGGAATCCCCCTGCCGTAAAAACCTGTGATTTACCAGTTTTAGTGAATGATGATGATGATGATGACGACCCAGTACTCAATATGAAAGGTAGTCGTGGTGGTCAGTTGCAGTCCAGGTGTGCAGTGCCAGAAACATCACATGCCCCCCCCACTTCAGTGCTTAAAATAACAGACTTAAATAAGCCACATCATCATGGACATGTTAAAAGCAGAGCATCACAGTCCCTTGTTTGGGATTTTTTTTGTTCAAGATGCAAATGATGATTCAGTTGCAATCTGCCAGGTTTGCCATGTGCATGTGAGTAGAGGTAAAAAGGGGAGCCATCTTGGAACAGGAGGACAACATACGCATCTTAACAATAGGCACTGGGCACTGTGGACCCAGCACAAGCTGGCAGCTAATACCAGACTGGGGCATTCACCCATATCACCGGCAACCATAGCCAGCATGTTATCCCCTTCCATGACTGTTAAGCCCAGAAGGAAATTAAACAAGTGCAGTAGTGCGGTAATAAGTGTAGAGGATTACTACAGGCATGATGAGGTGGAGGACCATAATGACTTTGAAATGTTGTCCAGTGCTAGTGAGAGTAGCAGTTTTTGTGGTGGTAGTGGTGGTGGTGGTGGTGGCGGGCGGTGAATGCAGTATGTCTAGTGCAAGTGGTACATCAACCCCAGTTGGCAAATCCAGAAAAATAACATAATTTCTGGGTTTGTCATCATCATCACCTGTGCAACCGTCTTCATCAAATGTCCACACTCCACCCCCTGCCAATTCCATTCATCACAGAGCACAACCATTTGTGACCAACAACACACCCCATGTAAAACGTTAAGTCAGCCCACGTTACAGAGTGTTTTTGCGCATAAGCTGAAGTAACCCCCCAATCATACAGTGTCACGTGAACTTAATGCTGCTGTAGCGGAAATGCTGGCAATTGATCTTTTGCCCTTCTCCTTTGTGGAGAATTCTGGGCTCTGGTGGTTTGCTGCCCATGCCTGTCCAAAATGGAAAGTCCCATCCAGGACATACTTTTCAACCCGTGCTCTTCCTGAGTTGTTCCGCACTGTCTCAGACTCAGTAAGACATGCCCTTCAACATTCCTCCTCTCCATTCATCCATTTAAGTATGGATATGTGGACAAGTGGCAAAACAGCGGGAGTTCATATCTGTGTATAACTGCACACTGGGCACAGGTGCCAGGGGTTGTTTGTGATGCTGGTAGTGTGAAGAATCAGTGAAGGAAGGTGAATTGTCACGGTAGCAATTTTCCGGAAATTCACCAGAATGCAATAATTGCTATGCGCAGTGTGACCTGTTCACACACTGGTGAGAACATGTTGGACATGGTACTGACTGAAATTGATAGATGGCTAAACTCTCTGTCCCTGAGAGCTGGGTTCATAGCAAGTGACAATGAGTCAAATGTGGTGAAATGCATAAGGAATGGTGTTTTTTTTGTATTCATGCATGGCCTACTGTTTAAATCTTGTGGTTCAGGAGTTTCTGCAGCACCCTGACATAAAGGAAATACTGACCATTGCACAATGTATCTGCTCTCACTTTTCAAGATTTGGAAAGGCCTGTGACCAACTGCAGCAGTTGCAGATACTAAACAGCCTGCCTCAGCACTGCTTGAAGCTGGAAGTTGTTACCTGATGGAACTCCACGTTATACATGGCAAAGAGGTTGTATGAACAATACAAAGCCATCACAGAATATCTTGTTATGCACAGTAGCCGTGACAGTTCTGGGGCCTCCATGTCTATGATGACTGAAAAGTGGCGCCTCATGGACTCTGTAATAACAATTTTGTGGCCTTTTAAACATGCCACACAGGCAGTGAGTGGCAAGTCTGCCTCCATTAGTCAATCAATTCCACTGCTGTGGGTGCTGACGCAGACATTGGTGAATGTACAGCATAGCCTTGATGTTGCCGGAGACGGTTGTAGCAGTATGTTGCTGCAACACATGCTGACAGTATTCGACCACAATCGTCACATTGTGAGCATTCAGCGTTGTGACAACTTTGCCATGGCAACAATGCTGGACCCACAATACAAATGTAGATTTGCATCAGTACTGGAGGGAGGGACTGAACAGGTAAAAAATATCAGTTGTCAACTGGTTCGCTTGGTTCATGGGGCACAGAAGTCACATGCCAAGGTTTACAAACCTCAGCAGCATAATCCAGCTGAATGTGTAGCTGGAGGACCAGCAAGCATATCATGCAAGGGTAAGGGGACTGTAGTTCCTGGTGGTCTGTCATCCAAAGTGGTTGGTGTCAACCCGCTTTGGGAGGCTTTGTCCCAAGTGGATATTTGTGAAATCAATGATTCTGGGGAACAGGCTGATGCATCAACAATTGGACTGAGTGCGGCACAGAGAATGGTTGAGTCATATTTGTCTGAAAACAGGCATTTGACAATAAGTGAAGATCCTCTTTTGTACTGGAGTGGAAAGATCAGTGAATGGCCAGAGTTGACTGCAATGGCACTGAAGTACCTCACATGCCCACCCTCCAGTGTAAGTGTTGAGAGGGTATTCAGCTCATCAGGTGCAATAGTCCAGGATCATCGGACAAATCTGTCTCCTGCAAATGTTAGTTTGCTAACATTCATTAAAATGAATAAGAGGCACATACCAGCACAGACTGCAACCTTGGTATTCATACCCCGGCATAGTCATGGTGGTCTTGCTGATGTGGAAATGGAGCATCCTTGTGGCACTGTCATTGGCTGCCTGAAACGGCCCACCACTGACGTAGATGATGACACAATGGAGAAAGAATTTCCAAGTGGTCAGACTTCAGACATCAATGACTGTGAGGGCAGTTTTCTTTATGAGGATGATGATGTGGTTAATGTTGGCAGGTTTTAACTTCAGTATTTAAAAGGCAGTGTGCCCCCCCACCCCGGACCACCTCCACCAGGACTGATGTTATCCAAGTCTGCTGCCACCATGAGTCTGTCTGCCCCCCACGGGCCACCACCATCATCACCACTGGGACTGATGTTATCCAACTCTGCTGCCACCATGAGTCTGTCTGCCCACCCTGGACCACCACCACCACCAGGACTGATGTTATCCAAGTCTGCTGCCACCATGAGTCTGTCTGCTCCCCATGGACCACCACCACCACCACCACCACCACCACCACCACTGGGACTGATGTTATCCAACTCTGCTGCCACCAAGAGTCTGTCTGCCCCCCATGGACCACCACCCACCACTGGGACTGATGCTATCCAAGTTTTCTGCCACCATGAGTCTGTCTGCCCCCCAAGGACCACCACCACCACCACCACCATACTGATGTTATCCAACTCTGCTGCCACCAAGACTCTGTCTGCCCCCCACAGACCACCATCACCATCAGGACTGATGTTATCCAAGTCTGCTGCCACCATGAGTCTGTCTGCCCCCCATGGACCACCACCACCACCACCACCACCATACTAATGTTATCCAACTCTGCTGCCACCAAGCCTCTGTCTGCCCCCCACGGACCACCATCACCATCAGGACTGATGTTATCTAAGTCTGCTGCCACCATGAGTCTGTTTGCCCCCCATGGACCACCACCACCACCCGGGACTGATGTTATGCTACTCTGCTGCCACCATGAGTCTGTCTGCCCCCCATGGACCACCACCACCATACTGATGTTATCCAACTCTGCTGCCACCAAGACTCTGTCTGCCCCCCATGGACCACCATCACCATCAGGACTGATGTTATCCAAGTCTGCTGCCACCATGAGTCTGTCTGCCCCCCATGGACCACCACCACCACCGGGACTGATGTTATCCAACTCTGCTGCCACCAAGAATCTGTCTGCCCCCCACAGACCCCCAGTCCACCAGTGCTCCACCACCACCAGCTTATTAATATTTAAACCATAAAGTGAGTATGTGCACTCATGTTTGTTATGCTGCCTCACTTCCTTAAGTTGTCTGTTTTGTTTTCTGTAGTTTTGCAGAGCTGTAGTGGCAAAACACATACAGTATACTGTACTTCTTTTGTTTCTTTTACAGAAGAACAAAAACAGGCTCCATCGCTATTACTCATGGGGAAAGATGCTGTAGCTATACCGTACAGAGAGGAACTGATGTAACGTCCATGTGAAATCCATTCTGGTAAGTATGAAGATTTTATTTCATCCATTTCATTGCTTTTTAAAGAATGCTGCAAATATTGCACACAACAGGTTGTCTTAGTAGTTGACAAGATGTGTCTCTGAAATGTAACTTGACAATAGGGTTTGAGATTTGAGAACCAGGGAGGGACACATAGCAATGAAGTTGTAACTTTTAAGAAGTCATTCATTTCTTTTTTTAGGAAAATTCACAATACTTTGTTGTTCTGTCAAGGTGGCCTTATCCAAAAAAGTTTGTCAACATCAGGTACACCCTTCCCCCAACCCGAGCTTGGGCACACATGCAACATGCAGAAGTTGTTTCATTCGATGACCATGACCATCATTAACAACCGGACTCCAGAAAGATGCTGGTGAAATCTGTGAAGAAATAAAAAAATAATAAACCATTACAGACAAAACTGAAAATATGATCCGCCCCCAAAAAAAAAATAAATACTTACCTTCATGTGCTTGAGAGTTATCCATTTCCATTTAAGTGCAAAAGTCTCATTGAGCACTGGAAGATGCACAGCAACTGTTCAGAGTCACCTGTGTGATGCAGAACAATAGTATGAGTACATGTCCAAGTCAAGTTCAACCCCCCTCATCATCACCTACAAAATACACAACCATATATATATCTACTCACCAAGGCTACTATTACTGTATATCCAAAGGGCACCTTTCAATCCAGTTGAGATGATCACTTTTCACTTTTCTGCACACAAGGAGGACACATTGTGGGCCTGCAGAAAAAATCTGGGGACTCTGTGCCACCACTGCGCACATGACTGAGTGTGCCATTAATTCCGGGGGACTTTGTATGTGCTGAAACAGTCTCTTTTCACTTGGTTACCACTTGTCAATTTTCTGCACACAAGGAGGATGCATTGTGGGCCTGCAGAAAAAATTTGGGGACTCTGTGCCACCACTGCGTGCATGACTGAGTGCTTCATTAATTCTGGGGGACTTTGTATGTGCTGAAACAGTCTCTTTTCACTTGGTTACCACTTGTCAATTTTCTGCACACAATGAGGATGCATTGTGGGCCTGCAGAAAAAATCTGGGGACTCTGTGCCACCACTGCGCGCATGACTGAGTGCGTCATTAATTCTGGGGGACTTTGTATGTGCTGAAACAGTCTCTTGTCACTTGGTTACCACTTGTCAATTTTCTGCACACAAGGAGGACACATTGTGGGCCTGCAGAAAAAATCTGAGGACTCAGTGCCACCACTGCGCGCATGACTGAGTGCGCCATTAATTCCGGGGGACTTTGTATGTGCTGAAACAGTCTCTTTTCACTTGGTTACCACTTGTCAATTTTCTGTACATAAGGAGAATACATTGTGGGTCTGCAGAAAAAATCTGGGGACTCTGTGCCACCACTGCGCGTATGACTGAGTGTGCCATTGATTCTGGGGGACTTTGTATGTGCTGAAACAGTCTCTTTTCACTTGGTTACCACTTGTCAATTTTCTGCACACAAGGAGGATGCATTGTGGGCCTGCAGAAAAAATCTGGGGACTCTGTGCCACTTTTGTATCTTCTGTGATTGTTGCTATAAGCTCATAGTCATGATGTCATAGTGACATTTTTACAGTTAAAGTAGCATTGCAAGAATGTCTTCACAATTCTGAATTGTACTTTTTTATGCTACTTTAAATTGCCACAGCAACCACTACTTATGTGTGAGTCATCAGTG
The DNA here is from genome assembly GCA_016271365.2 of Neoceratodus forsteri. Lineage (NCBI taxonomy): Eukaryota > Metazoa > Chordata > Ceratodontiformes > Ceratodontidae > Neoceratodus > Neoceratodus forsteri. Next base: position 843,583,716 of record CM028135.1, on the reverse strand, counting down.
ACTTGAATGATACGATTCTTCTCACAATTTATGTCTGCTTCTCTTACTCCTACTTTTTTCGTGTATGTAAACAAAATGAGCACATCTTCCAATATTGTTCTGACCAACTTTGTATTCATTTGCAGCTGCTTTTCAATAACTATTGTTCTGTGGTGTCATATAAGACACTGACTGATGCATAAGTGTTAGTTAACAACAGAAGTTATATTTGACAACTACTTGATGTGATAGAGAAAAGCAGAAGAAAACAATGACAAAGACCCGGTCACACTCACTGTCAGCAGCACCATTTTAAAAGGAATGCTCCTTTCATTATTTCACACATGAAAAAAGGTAGTATGGCACACTCAACTGCTGCAAATTATCATATCATTCCAGTCAGTCAGGATGTAAGTAAAGGAAGCTGTAACATAGCATTAAAAAATATAAGTGAGAGTTATCAACAGATTGTTGCACTGCTGCTTTACAGACAGTCACCACATTACATAGTTATGGTGATGCACATAAACTAATATGTGGGGGCATTACTACCACTGGAATATTTCTTGCTCCACAGAGTGCAATATATGTCTATGAAAACCAACCATAATTTCATTACAGTGAATCACATGATGGAGGAACTAATGATCTGAAAAGCAACCCACATTTGTGCCACACTTCCTCAGCAACGTTAAGACGTGATGGCAGGGGGAGCGCAGGAGCATGCTCCACTATACTGAATGTCCAGCAGCTATCCCAAGCAATGTTTCCTAATGTTATAAGGTTCACTTTGTGGTGCAATGTGGGATATTTCCACCACCTAGTCTCTTCTTACTGGAAACGTGGCCACACATTTCACAATGCACTGACCATTAACATAAAGAAACATTCACAAACCTGCACATTCTGATATTCACTGTAAGGAGCGGAGCACGCACATACGCTCCCCTGCCATCATGTACTAATGTTGCTGAGAAGGGAGGCAGAATGTGGCAGATTTTCAGAATGGCAATGCCTCTGTCACATGACTCACTGTAATGCATTTACGCATTGTTTTCAAGAAAATTTATTGCACTATGTGGTGCAAGAAAGATTCCCCTGGAAGGAAAAATGTGTATGATTTAATAATAACAAACAAAACACACAACAAAAGTACAACACAGTAGTGGGGTGGGATCAGGGTGTGGGGTGGGGGGGCAGAAAACAATACCTGGACTTACTATGGCCGTGGGATGCCTTGGTGGTCCAACAGCAGGTGCAGCACTGAAAGTATTTGCTGCTGCTGTCCTTCCACTTTGGTAACCTGCTGCTCCAAATCAATTAAATGCTTGTTGTTTTCCTCCAGTGCTGCCCACATCAGGAGGAGGAGGTCAGGCTGGCTAACAGAGACTGTGCTGAGGTCCACTGCAGCGGGTAATCCAGGTAGTGGGGCTGGTGGTGGACAGGGTGGTGCTGGTGGCTGTGGTGACAGTGGTGGTGCTGGTGGTGGTGCTGGTGATGGTGGAGCACCTGATGTAACCCTCCTCCTCCTGCTGCAGCAGCAGTGACTGCTGCGAGGCACATTTCCCACCCCAGCAGCACGCTCTACCAGTGCCACGGAAGGGCCAGCAGGTGGACGCATGGCCTCCTCCATGGCAGCCTGCCACTCTGCCCTGTGGTGATTCATCATGTGGGTGCGCTGGCCGCCGGTTCCCAAATGTGTCCTAGGGCGACCACGGTGCACCAGCACACCACACACATGGAACTGCACCACTGTGCTGTCTCCCCCCACACAACTAAAAAACTCCCACACTGGGGAGCTGTGGGGGGGCCAGACACAGTATGCACTTGGCAGGCATGAGTCCCACCACCACCACCCTCTATTGCCGGAGCCACCTCCTGTGGCTGTGGAGGTGGTGGAGGGGGTGCTGCTGGAGCCCCAACAGCTTCTGCTAGTGGTGGTGGTGGAGAAGGTGGACGAGCAACAGCCACCAGTGGCATTGATGCTGCTGCTGCTCCTGTTGCTTCTGCAGGGGAAGCAACACTGGCCAGAGGTCTGGAGCGGTCCAACATAACACGACCGCCTCGCCCCCCATGGGTACGCACTCCTCCCCTCCTAACACTCCCACGTGCCAGCGACTTGCCTTCCCCAACTCCAACCTGACCCTCCATCCTCCTGGGTCCACAGGACGACACACATACACACGTACACACACACACACACACACACACACACACACACACACACACAGTCAGTCACACACACAAAACAAAAACAAAACTTAGACAAAAAAAATTCACCAACCAAAAAAACACTAACACAATGCAAACACTAAATAAAATAGCTTTTAAAAAAAGCTGTTTGAAATAGCAGTAACAAAAAACAACTCTGAGAGCCAAGCAAACTCCTCTCCTCTCACAATTCTGCCTTCTCCCTGTACAAATGCAAAGGAGAAAGTGAAACTACTTCTCTGACCCACTTCCTTCCTGCCTGGCTAAAGCATGTGACTTACAGTACGGCAGGCCATGTGATGTGCCTATTTTCTTCTCACTTAGCCTTACTTCACGTTAAGGCATAATGAGAACGCGAAGTGGCATGGTAATGATAAGGCGAAGTGAGCACTTTATGAGGTCCACTTTGCATTGTGCTCCGCTGACACGAAGTGGTGACTTCGTGGGCAGATTTATAATTTGCTGCATCTCTATCTGTAGCTTGAAAATAGAGTTTCATGGAACACATGTTTTGGACATTTCAATGTATCCTTCCAAGCCAACTAAAATAAAATATTCTTTCTGTTAAGAATGTTGGAGATATAACTCTAAGTTGCTTATCAGATGCCATTAGGAAACTGAAACAGCTTGTTAAATATCTGTTAAGTATTGGTTGCCTATGAAACTGAAGATTTGCACATTTAAATACTAAACATTTAAACAGCTTTTTGATACTAGTTTAACTTGGGAATGTATTGTCTTCCAAGAAAGAGTCATACCTCATAAATGTCACCCTTTCCTCAGCAAATCTATGATTTACACTGTTTTGTTTTACCTCTGGAGCCTACAGCCCTCTTGCTATCTGTAGCTGGAAAATGAAGTATTGTGGAACACATGTTTTAAACTTTTCAATGTATCCTTCCAGCTAACTGAAATTAAATATTGTCTTCTTTCTGTTAAGAATGCTGGAGACATAACTCCAGGCTGCTTATCAGATGCCATTAGAGAACTGAAACAGCTTGTTAAATATTTGTTAACTACTGGCTGCCTATAAAACTGGAGATTTGCACATTTAAATACTAAGCATTTAAACAGCTTCTTGACACCAGTTTAACTTGGGAATATATTGTCTTTCAAGAAAGATTCATACCTCATAAATGTCATCCTTTCCCCAGAAAATCAATGATTTACACTGTTTTTTTAACCTCTGCAGATGCTATTTAATGAGCAGTCTCAGACATATGCCAGATCTTCAGTGAACTGCTTAGACTAAAAGCTAGGACATGAATATCTGGCCTAAGCCAGCAGGTCACCCACAAGTGAGCTATGGAAGTGCACCCAGGTGCACAGCAGACTGGCAGCCCTGGTGGCCTAAAGGTGCCCCCTCCAGTCCCTGATTGATCCAACCCCAATCCTGAAGGACTCCATAGTGTAGGGCCCCCTTGATCCAATTGCACTAGAGGAAACCACGGTCCATATCCATAGCATAGAGGACTTCCACCCACTGCCTTGGTACATAGACAACCTCGCTACCCCCATACCCTAGCTGTTGCAAAGACTGGCACTGCCCTCCATGCCCTGCCACAGCCAGCTGCTGACTACACTGGACCCAGGCTGGGGACTTTCACTCCAGAATGACTCAAGTGGCTATACCATACATTTGGGCATTACACAAGCTGCAGACCCACCAGTGTATGCAGCTAGGTGTATGTCCCTGGCAAACTGTAAGAGGGAAGTGACATACCTCCAATGGATGCCTTGTTGATGCTGTATCTTCCTGCTGTCATACACTTTTCCCCATTCCCCTGTGTAACATGCCACCCTCCAGACTGCTGAGGTATCCTGGGTGCCATGGGGTGCGGTATCCTGCAATGGCATTTGTAGCGTGTACTCCAAGTCATGGACAGTGTGTTTGTGGTTCCCCAATTGTACAAACAAATGGGAGGTCAGCTGTAACATGAATGTTCTGGGACCTGTGTGAGTGAGTACAGCATCGGCTTTCACCCACACTGAGTAGTACAATGGCACCGGGACGATGGATCCACATGCGAGTGCCTGAGGTGTATGGACACTGGGCGTTATCTCCGGCACACATCTTGTACTTATGTATGACACATTTCAGCATCCTACTGCTAGTGCTTCACCACCCAAAAATAAGATGACATTTCTTTTGTGAACTATCCAGGCTAAATATATAGAAATCAGGAGGCATATTCTAGGAAAATGCATTGTAAAAATGTGTAAAAGGAAGACCACATTGAAACTGCTTCTCAGCAGATCTGCATTGTGCAAATTCATTAGAAATAATGGATCAAAGCATCCCACAAGCTCTCCACAGCCATATCGGCTCTGACCAGAGTTTGCTATATTTTGCTTTCACAATATGCCACTTTTTTGGCTGCACAAAAATATTTATTTAAATAGCCACATAATCTGGTGTAGATTTGTTATCATTTTGTTGCTTGATTAACTGATTTTGAATTGGTCTCCTTGGTGCACTAAAACCATTTGCCTTTAGCCTGATCCTATAGACAAATAAGATGGCCAAAGGTGTTTCATAGGATCACATTCTAAACAAAGAATCATGTTTGTGTGAGCATCAAAATTCTTGAAATTTACAAAAACCATGTCCAACCTAATGTTGATCAGGTATAAGAGAAGAATGTTGTCAGAGCAATTGTCTCATTTCTTTCTGAACGTCAGCCGATAAATGGTCTAAATATTCCCCAAGCAAGCATAATTATTGTTAAGATATTTGAACAAGAATTGTAATTAATGTGTCATTTATAGATAAGAAACTGCATAGCACTCTGGTTTTCTCAGCCTCCAGTATTTCAAAGTATTACTACAGAAAAAAACTATATCTCATTCATTTGCAAAACTTATGAACAAAGAAAAACGTATTTTATTAATCTGGTTTACTAAATTAAGAGTCTGACTAGAGTGCTGACTGGCTAGATTTGATATTAGCAGAAATGATGGAATCAGACATTGTAAAATATTTTCCTTATTACCTTTCTAGTGGCAGTTGCATTTTACTTGCTAATGGGTGGATATTATTTGCTTCATATCTCTTAACTGTCTCCTATTAGGAAACATTTCTCATCTTAATCATTGGGAGTCTTCTTTACCCCATGGAAAGGTGCCGTTTCCCATTATATACTGAGATTTGTAAGCAGAACTGCCTACTAATAACTGATCCAGCCTAGTTATTCATAGACTACTGATGTTGTTAATATCAGTTGTACACAGGCATGAGGTCACACCCATATATAAATGGAGTAGTGTGGTCCTGTGGTTGGAACACAGGCTTGGGAACTACAGAATTGCATGAAACTTTTGGGAGTTTAAGAGGGATGTGATGAAGCACTACTTCACTGAAAGTTTTGTAGAGGTCTGGAACATACTACCAGAGGAAGTGGTGGAGGCAAAAACAATAGGGGGCTTCAGGCATGCATGGGCTAGACATAGGTGAATATTAGTAAAAAGGTAATGAAAAGGGAGGGTTGCTGAGACCAGTTAGGGTCTGCTGAGACAGACTAGGCAGGGACTATCTGGGCAGACTGGGTGGGCCAAGCAGTCCTTTTCTGCTAACAAATTCTATGTCTATATGTTGAAATCCTGCTAGAGACAAGTACCCATTGTGTGGCTTCAAAGAAGTCACTTTACTGGCCGGTGCTCCAGTCCTCCCAGATATGGAAATGAGATGTTACATCTTATGTGGGCTATACTACATAAAAGAAAATAGTAACGTAATAGGATTTTTTTGAATATATGTGAAAGAACAATTGCAACTTGCATTTTACCTGCCCCTCACTAACTCCCCCAAAAAGCAGTTCTTCTCCCCCCCCACAACAGCTTCCCTTATCAACTTGTAAACCCAGTATGCATTATGTTTAATCAAAATGACTGGAGTAGTAACCAGCAGTATGCACTTATTGATTGATTGATTGATTGAGTCAAATTTTATTAACCAGGTAAGTGCACTAGACAATCAACTGCCTTGTTTCATGCATGACCTGGGTCATCACTAACAAATTGTTAATGAGGCAATAGAATATACAATGAGCACAAAAGAGATACTGTAAGTACAATCAGTACATAACCTGAGGGCTATTTAGTGGTCTATGTGAAATGAGTTGTGGTGGTCTTAGTCCAGCTCACTGTCAGCAGGTGTCCACATCACAAAACCCCCAACACAATTGGCATTAACTAACACAAGTGTTTGCAGTACACCTGGTTGGTTAAGTATTGAATGGCCATGCAGTCTGAACTATACTCCCCCCTACATGGTAGTTGCTCCATGATTGGGTTCAGGCACATTAGTAATGCAGAGTGTGGAAGCTCACACTGTGATTGCCTGTGCTGTACCTGTCATGTGGCTAAACAGAGGGGTTCAGTTTCCAGTTCTGTCAATTCAACACCTTTCCCAAGAAGTGCAATTCACAGATGCACACACACACACACACATACACACACACACATATGCACGCACGTACCCACGCACACATTCGCACACACATACACTTATTTGAAAATCAAACATAAAAAACATTTGGATAAAAAGAAACTTATCTGGTGCTCCTGCCTGGCACCCCCTCCTTCAGCTGCTCAAGAAGAGCTGGCATGCTTTAATTTCTGGGAATGTCTGCAAAGGAGTAATCAACTGCTCACAGTTTTTTCACTTCATGGCATGCAGGATCAGAATGGAGTCTTCTGGCTTTATTGAGAAGCTGAACATGGGGGGCAGGGTCACCAGATAAGTTTATTTTGTTAAAATAAAACAAAAATTGTTCTGGGTGCTACTTTTAGTAGAGGGTATTTGGTGACAAAACAAAAATAATAAGTAGGAATCGGGGTTTGGGGCAGTAGTGCATCACAAGGGATGGGCTCCCAGTGATGTCACATGAGTGTGCACTAGCATACCACTGGAGATGGGCTACTGGTGGCCACTTTTGAAGTTGGCAAGAAGTGTTGTCACACTAAACAATGTCAGACATGGGGATGGCAGACTGTGGAGAGGGGGTTATCATGGTTAATTTTTTTCTCTTCAATTAGTGACCAAAACCAACATTGGGATCACTGTATAGGATTAAAACTGGTGGAGAAGGGGGTATGTGTTATCCAACCCTGGTGATGGACTGGCAGCATCACAAATCTCTATTAAGGGGGTTCTTGAAACAGTTGTAACACTGGGGATGGACTCCTTGTGTGTCTTTTGAGAATCAGAAAGTTGGGGGTATCTAGAATGGGATCCTAATGCCATAATAAAGGGCAGGGTCTGGAGGGCAGATTCAAACCCCATGCCATGTGGCATGCACATGCCTATAATAGCTGTTATGTAATTACTGATGCATGAAAACTCCTTATGAAAAAATACTGAAAAAATATACTACACATGTACAGCAAGGGGGTTTCAAAATAATAATAACTTCATTAACTTTCTTCTTTCTCAAAGCATCAAAATACACTCCATTGTGACACAATCTAATAATAATGATAATAATCTTTATTTTTAATGTGCCTTTCAAAAATCAAGGCGCAGAACAAATTATAAAATCACATCAAGATAAAACAATACAATATAAACCAATAAAATACATCACATCAAACAGCATGATGAAATAATAAAATCAAACCAGATCAACCTCTTCCCCATAAGCCTTAATTCATAGAAAGGATTTTAATGCCTGTTTAAAACCCCCCACTGTCGCACACTCTCTAATCCAATGTGGTAGAGAATTCCAGAGGGTTGGAGCCACGAACATAAAAGCCCAGGTGCCTGAAGATTTTAGAACAACCCTCGGAATCTCTAGCAACCCCTCGTTGGACGAGCGGAGCGTCAGCCCGGAGATAGGGAACCAGGAGCTCTTTCAGGTAGTCAGGGCCCAAACTGTGCAGGGCTTTATAAGTCAGCAAGCTGACTTTAAAGGTGATCCGCCACTGAACCAGCAGCCAGTGCAGTCTCCGCAGCACCGGTGTAACATGGGAAGAACGTGGTGTCCCAGTTAACAACTGGGATGCGGAGTTCTGCACCAGCTGCAAGCGACGGATATCCACCCCAGGAAGCCCAAAGTAAAGAGAATTGCAGTAGTCCAAACGCGAGGTCACAAAGGGGTGGATCAATGTAGGTAGGTCCCCAGACGGAACAAGGTGCTTGATCCTAGTGATGTTCCTAAGATGGGAAAAGGAGACTTTAACAACGGCCGACACTTGAGCACGTAGTGTCAGCCGATCATTAAGAATCACCCCTAGGTTCCGTACCTGTTCAGAGATGGTGAGCTCAACATCCCCCAGGAATAAACCTGAGGGATGGTTTGTCCTCCACCCCCTATCCGGTGACCGGGATCCATGACTATCACCTCCGTCTTCCCGGAATTCAACTTCAGCCAGCTGGACCATCCACCTGATTCGCCAAGGCAGTTATTAAACACCGAGAGTGCTCCCTTCTGGTCAGGTGCAAAAGACACCTGACCAGAACGTTTCAGAAATGTTTCAGGTTTCAAATCTTTACCATTTGTTAATTTATTTGCAAAATTTGTCCTGTAATGTATATTTCATATTTTGATCCCACAGCCATAAACTACTTCACTGAATTAAACCAAATTTGGAGTGTTTGGAGTTCTTGTCATACAGGGCGTGCATGCCAATAAAGTGTCTGCTCAAGTCAGTCAAGTAGTGGGGCTATACTGCAGTACCACTAACAAATTAGCAAGCAAAATGATCTGATGGACTTTAGAGTTGATCTGCTTCTTCTGCTTATACTTCACTTAAGCCAAAGCACTTTCTTTGCGTTATCAGTCTTCTGCTAAGGATGTGATTGTGATATAACAGTCAAAGGATTACAACTTCAGAGGGGGAATAATCAGTCACAGTGGATAAAGTTTAAGGAAAAAACATCCTGTTTACATGCAAATACTCTAAGTAAGAAAGAACAAGGGACCAAGAAATATATAAAATATAAATGGTGTTGTGTCAAAATATTTATGGGCAGGAATTTGAAAAGGATCCATCCTATATCCAAGCATTTTCAAAAGGGTAATTTGTCCAAACTGTTACACCATCTATTAGATGGCCTAATTATGTCCACATTTCTCATCTACAAAAGGTGCAGTTATAGCAAAAATGATACAAATCACATTTGAAACATAGAAACATAGACTATGATGACAGATAAGGATAGCTTGGCCCACCCAGTCTGCTCATTCCCTTACCTATTTGATAAGATGCAGATTCTGGTTAACCAACAGCCTATTCTTCCTACCCCCACTGGGATTGCCTTATGTTTGTCCCATTCAATCTTGAATTCCCCCACTGTTTTTGACCACACATTCTCCTCAGGAAGGTCGTTCCATGTGTCCACCACCCTCTCAATAAAAAAATCCTTCCACACGTTGCCCCTGAGCTGTCTACCCTCTGTCTTCAAACTGTGTCCCCTTGTTCTTGCACATCTCTTTTTCTGAAACATTCTACCCTCTTGGACTTTGTTGATTCCCTTGAGGTACTTGAAACTTTCCATCATGTCCCCCCCTCTCCCACCTTTCCTTGAGGGTATACATATTAAACTCATTTAGTCTCACTTCATATGGCTTCTGGTGTAGACCTTGTACAATTTTAGTTGCCCTCCTCAGGACTGCCCCATCCTGTCTATGTCCTTGTGGAGATGGGGGTCTCCAGGACTGCACACAGTACTCCAAATGGGGTCTCACCAACTGTCTGTAGAGAGGGATAACAGCTTCCTGTTTATACTGGTGATGCCTCTTCCTATGCATCCCTGTATTCCTCCAGCCCTTCTTATTGCCTTCTTACATTGCTTGCCTACCTTTAGGTCATCTGATATGACTACTCCCAGGCCCCTTTCCATTTTTGTTGTTGTTAGTACCACCCCCTCCCAACTGTGTACTCGTCCCCTAGGTTTTTGTTTCCCTGGTGCATTACTTTGCACTTCTTTGCATTGAATCTCAGATGCCATACTTTTGGCCATTCCTCCAACCTTGCCAAGTCCCTTCTAATTTTTTCCACCTCCCCCCTGTGTATCCACCCTGTTGCAGATCTCTGTGTCATCTGCAAAGAGGCATACTTTTCCTTCCAGTCTCTCTGCAATGTCATCTATAAAAACATTAAATAGGTCCAGTGCCAGTACTGAACCCTGTGGTATCCCACTAGTAACCCTCCTTTCTTTGGAGTGGACTCTGTTTACAATTACCCTCTGTGTCCTATTGTATAGCCAATTTTTTACCCAGGCTACCACACTGGGACCCACTCCTAGGCTGGCTAACTTGTTTATTAGTCTTTTGTGTGGGACTGTGTCAAATGCCTTGCTAAAGTCTAGGTAGGCCATGTCCACAGCCCCTCTCTGGTCTACTACTTTGGTCATCCAGTCAAAGAAATCTATTAGATTTTCTGGCATGACATTTTAGCTGTGAATCCATGCTGCCTTGGATCCTGTGACCCGCTGGCTTCTAGGTACTCAACAATTCTTTCTTTCAGAAGTAATTCCATCATTTTCCCCATCACTGGGGTCAAACTAACAGGTCTGTAGTTTCCTGCCTCTGCCTTCCTCCCACTTTTGTGAAGGGGAATCACATGCACCCTCCTCCAGTCCTTAGGTACCACACCATCCTCCCATGATTTGTTAAAAAGGGTAGTCGGTGGTGTCACTAGTTCTCCCCTTAGTTCTTTTAGAATTCAGTCATGAATCCTGTCTGGCCCCATTGCTTTGTTCACCTTCAGTTTTAGGAGTTCTTTAAGGACCCTTTCTTCTGTGAATGGACTGATATTGACCCCCCCCCATTGAGAGTGCTTCTATTGTTTGGTTTAGGTACCTTCCCCTCTTCTTCTTTTGTGAATACTAATCAGAAGTATTCATTCAGTATCCCTGCATTTTCACTGTCACTCTCTGCCCACCCCCTCTCCCCTTCCCTTTATTAAGCCTCACTATCCCTCCCTTGGTCTTTCTTCACTCCCTAATGTACTAAGGTTTTATCCCCCTTCTTAACGGAGTTGGCTGTCTTTTCCTCGGTTTGGGCCTTTGCTATTCTGACTGCCTTTCCCGCTTCCTTCTGCTTTAACTGGTGCTGTTCTCTGTCCTGATCCTTCTGTGTTTCCTTATACTTCCTGAATGCTATCTTTTTCTCCCTAACCTTCCCTGCCACCTCTTTTGAGAGTCATAGCAGTTTATTCCTTCGTTTTTGTTTTGTTTATTTGCTTCTCACAAAGGCTTGTTGCATCTGTGATGGCAGTTTTGATTTTTCCCCATTATTCCTCCACCTCTCCTACTTGCCCATTTGCTAATGCTTTTCTGAGGCACTCTCTCATTTTCCCAAAGTCAGCCCTTCTAAAATCCAGTACCCTCACTTTTGTATGGCTTGACTCTACGGCTGTGTTTATCAAGAACCCCATTGTTTGGTGTCGCTTGTTCCTAGATGTCTGCCCACTTCTAGATCTGAGATCCTCTCTCTCTGTCCCCATTTGAGAGTACCAGGTCTAAGAAAGCTCCCTCCTGAATGGGTTCCAACACTAGCTGTCTGAGGCATGCCCTCTGTAGGGCATTGAGAATGACCCTGCTCTTGGATGTGGCAGCAGCAAATGTGCTCCAGTTAACATCTGGTATATTCAGGTCCCCCATCAACAAACTCTCCTCTTTTTATGCCATTCTATGGATGCCTTCTATCATTTGCTTGTCTATATCATCCCCCTGAGATGGGGGTCTGTAAACAACCCTGTGTGGATTTTGGTGCCATTTCCTATCTCCAAGGTGACACACAGTGCCTCCTCACCTCCCTGTTTACCCTTTAGTTCCATTGCTTTGATCCCTTTCCCTACGTAGATAACTCCTCCTCCTCTTCTTTCACCCCCCTGTCCCTCCTGTAGATTATGTACCCTGGTATATTGACATCCCAATCATTATTCTTGGGTACCATGTTTCTGTGGCTGCTACAATATTCAGGCATCCCTCTTCCATCAAGGCCACTATTTTAGGGAGCGTGTTACCCAGACAAATGGCATTGGTGCTCATCACCCTCAATTTTTTGATGGCCTTACTTCTTTTAGCCCCATCCTTGTCCTTACTGCCTTTGCCTTTTTCTCCATTTACTTCATTCTGCTCCCTATCAACTTCTCTACCTTGGTGCTTACCTGACTAACTACCCTGTTTTGTGGGGGGGGGGACTGGAATTTCCCTGCTTCTTTTCAGTGCCTCCCCCTTGGCTAGTTTAGATGCTTGCCAATGAAGCATTAAAATCTATCACCTAGGATCGTAGGTTTCCTCCTGGACAGATGCAGACCATCATGGCAGTATAGGTCTCTATCCCTCCAGGTGGACCCCAGTCCACAATGAGGCCAAGACCCTGAGCTCAGCACTGGTTTTTCAACCATTAATTGAATCCCATAGTGAGGAGAACTCTAGCCTCACCCATGTCATAGACTGGCAGTACCTCTGAGAAGGTTACCATGTGTGCTACTTGTCTAAGGTCCCCCCAACTCCACAAACTCCTCCTGCACTGCTCTGATCCCATTCCCAGCCAGGTCACTTGTCCCTAGGTGGACAATGATGTCCAGCCCCCTCTCCCGTGCAGCTGCACCTGCAATCCTGAGGATTCGCTTCCTGTCCTTCCAAGCCATGGCACCTTGCAGGCACCTTAACTCCCTCTTCCCTCTGTCCCCCAGTTCTAGCCCCCTAATGATTGAGTCCCCCACCAAGAGCTGTTTACTTCCTCTGTGGGGTCCCATGCCACTCTTCTGTGGGTCTCCTTTGTGGAGATTCCCAGCATCCTCCTTTGTCTCCACTGTGAGTGCCTCCATAGAGGAACCACACTCCACCAGAATGGCATATGAATTTTGGAGAGGTACAACTGGAAAGATGTGCCTCTGTTCCACCACTCTCACCCTCCCTGAGCCCACCATGGTCCAACCACTCCTCTTTCTTGGCAACCTCTGAGGCATTTTTTTTTTACTAAAAATTGACTTTTTGTCACAGACAGACACCTTTTTAACAAAGTCTGGTCAGAGCTAATATGCCACAAAATCATATTATCGATGGTGGTGGTATTCTAGCAGTTATATCCTTTGTGAATACTCAAGTGGCAATGTCTGCTCTTTAAAATAAATCATTTGGTACCTGCAGCATGCACATAATTTTTTTTGTATTTATTTACAACGCATATAACAGGATGCAACTACCATCATTAACATAATTTTGCAGCCATATTGGCCCAGACCAGAACTAATTTCTAATGGCTTTTGACTGACTTTCTTCAAAGCACAATGGAGACACATCTTACTCCTTCCCCTAACAGTCTAAGAGTGGACACTGTGCAACCTTTGTAGGTTTTATGCATGTTGAAAAGGTATAACTTTGTGAAACAGTGGTGAACTACACCATGGGTTGTTTTTCCACAGTATATCTCATTCTTCTGGAAAAATGTTGCTTTTGTTATTGTCAGACAAGCAATTTTTTGGAAACACTGGCAGCCTACACCTTGGCTTTTATCATGTACCTATACAAAGTAGTGGATCTGTTTGGCATGTCCTTGAAGCTGAAGATCTATGGGTAGGGCCAAAAGTTGACAGTTGAGAAGCTGTATGTGTCTTCACTGGGGATGGTATGTAGCACATTCATCAAATTTGTGGTAAAATAAGTATGAAAAAAGTAAGTTATGAGTGATAGGAAAAACACACTGAAAAAAATCAAGTCCCATCATATGCACATTTTTTTTTTTGGAAGACTTAGTTTTCTTTGGGGGGAGCAGCCACCCGTAAAGTTTTCACTTTTTCAGAACACTGCCAGTCCCTGATTGCTGACATTACAGCCTACCTCTCTGTAACTCGCTACTGTTACTAGATGCCCATCAGGAACCTTCTTCATGTTCTGTCCAACCTTTTGGTGCAAATTGTTATCCATGTTGGTACTTTTATTATGTTTTCTCTGAGCCATGTGGTCTACCTGAGTTCTTGAGTGCAAAAGCGGCATGCTCATGTACATCTTGCAGATTCAGTGTGTTGTGTGCATACGTACACTCCTGTAAGTCACAAAGGGCACCCCTAGGAGGCATATGCCAAGAGAGGTCCAGCTCCTAGCCTTACTGTCTACTGATCTTCACTGACTGCTGTACCCACTACTGAAATAGTGGTCAGCTAATAGAAAGTGCTCAGCTGGAAACAACCAGAAGCAACAGTTCAGAGACAAAGGACAACCCTAGAAGGCATCTGTCAGGTGTGGTCCAGCCCCTAGCCTTACTGTCTGCTAAGCTTCACTGATCTTCACCAACTGGCAGACTGGTCCAGAGGCATTGGGGCTGAGAGTCCAACCTTTCTCCAGCACTGCTCATGACTGAAGTCTGCCACCGAAATATCTGTCGCTCCACCGACAGCAGGATTAGCACAGCCAGCTACAGACTTCCCTGGCGGCTACTGCTCCTGGTCTTGGGATGGTCAGCAGCCAGCTCTTTGATCAGCATTTTGTGCTTTTTCCCCTTCAACCAAAGTGTTGACTTTAAGCTATACATTTTATTTTCCTTCCATTCCAGACAGCATCACAAAGATCCTGAGGCAGAGCCACCATGCCCGACCTGCCACAGCCCAGCCACAACTTCACCTAAATGCTGCCTAAACAACAAGGGTTACAAAGCTGGATAATGCATCTCTGCTGAGTGAAGATGGGTGAGCAAGTGCTTGCCTTTAGCAGCATCACATAGCTGTGTGTATAGCTAGACAGGGACTCAGTTTTCAACAGTGCATAGGGCATTAATTACTAGGTTGCCAGGGTGCTTACTTACAGGGTTACTTGGGCTGATTCATCTGATTGTTTTTCATACATCTTCACGCAGGGAGGCAGAGCTGCACACGTCACAAGGTGACATAGTCGGGACTCAGCAAATAGGGAAATGCAGTAAATGAGCAGCAATTTGAACAAACAAAATGGGGTTTAAAAGCAAACCCCTCAATCCAACAAGAGTGCAGACTGGTCCAGAGGCATCTGAGCAGAGAGTACTTCCTTTTCAGACAGCACTATAGGATCCCAAAGCAGAGCCACCAAGCCCGACCTGCCAGAACCCAGCCACAACTTCACCTAACCACTGCCTACGCAACAGGGGTTATAGAGCCTGGTAACATACCACTGCTGAGTGAAGATGGGTGAGTAAGTGCTCACCATTAGCAGCATCACATAACTGTGTGCACAACTATATGGGGATTCAGTTTTCAACAGTGCACAGGGCATGAATTACTAGGTTGCCAGGATACTTACTTACAGGGTTACTTGAGCTGATTCACCTGATTGTTTTTCATCCATCTTCACACAAGGAGGCAGTTGGAACCACCCTCCCTCCCCCTAATCCCACCCTCACCAGGGTTGTCTGCATTTATTGGCTGTCAGGTCCACATATTGACCAACAGGAAAAACATACATATAAATATTTTCAGTTACTTGGTTTATTTTTCATCCACACTATCTGCCTAAGAGCAGAATCAGGAACCATAGAAACCTGCTATCCATTTCATCCACACTGCACATCTACATTTATTGGTCCCAGGACCTCCTACCAGCCAACAGGGAAAACATACATAGAACTATTTTCAATTACTTCCTTTCTTTTTCATCCACATTACCTGCCTAAGAGCAGAATCAGGAATCATAGAAACCTGCCCTCCATTTCATCCACACTGCATGCCTAATATCAGGATCAGAGGTTAGCAATAAATAAGTTATATAAAAAAAGGCTATCTTCACAATATGAAATGGGCATAGTCAGCTGCAACAACTGTGGAGCACTGTACACCAGGCTTATTGCCACTAACCAGGACCTGCCAAACTTATTAGGTCATTGCTGACCTCACAGCCCAGTTTCAGGATGCTTGGTCCACAATCCATAAACTACAGTACAATGTACTCCATAATGGGCAACCACAACCTCCACAACACCAGAGCTGTAGTGACAGAGATGAGAAGGGATCACAGGGTCCAGGGACTGGAAGGTGGTGAGGAAGAGGAAAAACAAAGGGTCCAGGAAAGCAGTCCCTATCCAGAGGCTCAGCCCAGTCATTACAACTAGTAACAGGTTCACACCACTGAAACCAGACTCAGCCAAAGCATAACATAATAAAATGAATGCACATCCTGCAACAGAACAAGGAAAAAACACATTAAAAATAAGGACAAAAGCCAAAACAAACTCCTTATAATTGGGGATTCCATGATACAAGGAGTGGATCCCCACCTAAATTACTACAAAGCTTGTGAAACTGTGGTTAAGTGTCTCCCAGGAGCCTCTGCAAAAGAGTAACAAACCGTATAAAAAAATAGTACAGGAAGCTGGGTATGTAACACATGTCGCTATCCACCTTGGAATAAATGATGTGGTCACCCTCACAGTGGAAGAGACCAAACAACACTTGAGACTCTAGCAAAGGAATTATCTTCCATTTCATCCAAATTAGCTTTCTCAGAAGTTTTACTAATGTAGGAAAAAGGGTCCAGCACCAAGCAAGTCAGGGAGGGTGAAATTTGTGAGTTCAAATTATGGCTGCATGAATGGTGCCAGAACAAAGGATTCCACTGCATAGGAAACTGGTGTAATGTCTGGGAAAGAGGGCTGTTTAAATATGATGGCCTACACCTAAACAAGGAAGGTGTACGAGTGCATGGACAGAAATTACTGTAGATGTCTATGCAGGATATATAAACTAAGTACAGTGGAGATGGTGACCTCTCACACCACAACCATCGGTGAGCAAGGCACCAATCCCCAAAACATCACAGACATACATTCATCCACAAGAGGATGTCTGGGGAAAAAGCACCACTTGATCACCAGAATATCAAGCATTACTCCCCAAAAATCAGAACAAAGCATAGATTCACGTATGGGAACAGCAAGTCAGAATAGCCCAAGAAGGAAATGTGCCCACATACAAGTGGGGAGACATGTTCCTGGAAGGTGATGATTATGAACACTAGGAGTCTGGCAAACAAACTACCAGAACTCATGGCTATCATCAAAATGGAAAGGATAGACTAGCTGGCAGTGACCGAAACCTGGTTCACGGAAAACCACAGTTGGGACACAGCCATACCAGGATATAACATGTTTAGGAAAGACAGGATGCAGGAAAAAAAGGGGGGTAGCCATTTACATCTGAAATGAAATAAAGGCCACAGAGGTGCAGGGAAACCCTGGGGAGATCGAGTCAGTGTGGCTAACAGCCAATGGAGGTAAGGGGAAAACCATCAAAACTGGTGCTGTTTACAGACCCCCAAATCAAGGAGAAAAAGGGGACAAAGACTTGCTAGAGGAAATTTGTAAAATGACTGACAGAGGAGAGATGATACTGGTGGGGGACTTCAGTCTCCCAAATATTAACTGCAACACACAAACAGCAGGAAGAAGAAGAAGAAGAAGAAGAAGAAGAAGAAGAAGAAGAAGAAGAAGAAGAAGAAGAAGAAGAAGAAGAAGAGACTTCTTGTTGGCTCTACTGGGCATCAGTCTAGAGCAGCTTGTTAAAACTCCAACAAGGGGAGATGCCATACTCGACTTCATTCTCACCAACAGTGAGAGAATAAAAGAAATCAAGGTTGATGCAACTTGGGTAATAGTGATCACCATATGGTCCACTTCAATATAAGCATCACAGAGGACATCTGTCACTCTAAAATCAAAGTGCTAGATATTAAAAAGGCAGACTTCAGAAAAATGAGAACCATTCTACAAAATAACTTAATTGAATTTGAGGAAGAAGAGGTGGAACCCTTGTGGGACATGCTAAAGGGAGTAATCAAGGAAGCTACAGATCAATGCTCAAAAAAGGTGATCAATGCAAAAAGAAGAAGAATGCCTCCATGGTTCTCCAATGAAGTAGTAACCTTGGTAAAAGAAAAAAGAAGGCATACAAAATATACAAGGAAACTAAGAATTAAAAAGACTGGGAGACTTAGAAAGACAAAATAAGAGAAGAAAACAAAAAGATTAGACAAGCCAAAGCACAGACAGAAGCAAGGATTGCAGAAGAAGCTTAGAAAGGAGACAATACAAAACCTTCTTTAGGTACATCAGGGAGAAAAGAAAAACTAAAGGGGGATAGTGAAAATTGCTACAGGAGCAGGAAGGATAGCAGAAGAAGACCTGGAAAAGCAGAAATCCTGAACAAATACTTCTGCTCAGTATTTACCAAGGAGGATCCAGGAAATGGCCCAACACTCACATATCACAGCACCATGGGGCCAGGAGTTGACACTACCCCCTTCATGAAGGACCAATTGCTGGAGGCACTAAAGAAGCTAAAGGTGGACAAAGTAATGGAACTGGATGAGATCCATCCCAGAATCTTAAAGGAACTGGGGAAAGAGCTGGCAGCACCACTGGCAAAAATATTCACCAGATCCCTAGAGAGTGTAGTAGTACCTGAGGACTGGAAGAAGGCAATAGTAGTCCCTCTCCACAAGTCAGGCAGCAGTGAAGACTCGGGTAACTACCATCTGGTAAGTCTCACATCAGTAATGGGGAAATTGATGGAGTCACTGCTAAAGCAGAGGATCATGGAATTCCTCGAAGACAGCAGGCAGCTGGACACCAAACAGCATGGATTCACAGCAGGGAAGATGTGCCAAACAAATCTGAGTTTTTTGTCTGGTTACCAAAGCTGTGGACAACAGTGAGGCAGTTGATGTGGTGTGCTTGAACTTTAGCAAGGCCTTCAACTCTGTTCCTCACAGAAGGCTGACAATGAAGTTAGACCATACAGGGGTGGGACTGAAGGTGGTTAGATGGGTACAGAACTGGCTGCAAGCCAGAACCCAGAGACTACAGGTAAATGGAGTACTATCTTTGGAGGGTAGGGTGACGATGGGAGTACCCCAGGGATTGGTGATGGGGCCTCTGCTCTTCAATGTATTCATAGCTGACATAGTTAAAGAGCTAGAGAGAAAGGTGCGCCTGTTTGCAGATGACACCAAAATATACAACAGAGTGGACTCAAAGGCGGAAGTAGGCAAATGGAATCAGACCTAAGGAAACTTGAGGAGTGGTCTGGTGTATAGCATCTAAGATTCAATGTCAAAAACTGCAAAGTCATGCACATAGGAAAGAGAAATCCAAGGAACATATTACTTGGATGGGGAAATGCTAGCTGCCTCCTGCCAGGAGCGTGATCTAGGAATCATGATTTCAGAGGACTTGAAGGTGGGAAAACAGTGCGAGAAGGCAACAACCAAAGCCAGTGGAATGCTGGGATGCACTGGAAGGGGAATCATGGGCAGGAGGAGGAAGGTGATCCTGCCACTGTATAGGGTACTGGTCAGAACACACCTGGAGTACAGTGCCCAGTTTTGGAGGCCTCACCTTAAAAAGGACATCGTCCATTTGGAGACAGTACAAAGAAAGGCAACAAAAATGATGCAAGGAATGCACCAGATGTCATATGAAGAAAGATTAAGAGAGCTGAACATGTATTCCCTGGAACAGAGATGGGAGAGAGGAGACATAATAGCAACATTCAAATATATAAAAGGTGTAAATGAGGTACAGATGCAAGAAATTTTTCACCTAAAGGAGGGTAGTAGAATTAGGGGGCATGATCTTAGGCTTAAGGGAGTAAAGTTCAATACCAACATCAGAAAGTTCTTCTTCACTGAGAAGGTGGTGGACATGTGGAATGGCCTTCCCCCAGAGGTCATGGAGGCTAACACGGTAGGGGCAGTCAAGAAAGTCTGGGATAAACGCAAGGAGCCCTCTCACTCAATGGCAACAAATAAGGTAGAAATAGATAAACACAAGGTAGACTAGATGGACCTGGTGGTCTCCTTCTGCAGACAACGTTTATGTTTTTATGTTTCTGCTCATCATCAGGTCTCCTCTTTGTAGTAAATCTGCATCTGAAAGCTAAGCTCATTATTTTCATCTTGGTGTCAAACTGAGTGAGCACATTACTACCATACTTATTGTAGGATGAAACATAGCAGCAATTATTTTGCAAATGGACAACACCATAGAAAGAATATTTAAATTTGAAAAAATATGGAAAATGTTCACTTAGTTATGGGAGCTCCACACAGACACAGCCACCCTGCTGTGCCAGCTGTACCAACAACAAATAATACAAAATTGGGAGGGTTCTGTTCTATAAGCCCAAGGACTATAACCACTCTCTGTAGTCAAATTTAGTGTTTTATTCCAAAACTTTTTTGTTTACAGGCTGTATTGGCAAAGAAGTGTTAATTTATCTTTGCTTCATGGTCTTAGTTGACCATTTCATCTGGGTAAATGCCTTTGCTTAATCGTGAAGAAATATATATTATACAAATCCAACTTATAAAATAAAGAGTTGCTATTTATTTGGTTGTGTCTTTTATTTTGTGACATATTGTTATATTATGTTTAATTGTTTGATTGTTGATCCTCCAGTGATTGTTGGTTGAATCTTGGAAAAGTCTGCTTCAACCACTAAACTGAAAGTGAGTATATAAGGGTAATTAGTATATCATGTAGCATGCTCTGCCCATTTAATGCCAGCATTTTGAAGAGGGAAATTCATTGTGAGGTAAAGCAATGTGAAGATGCACCACAAGTGCAAATTACATTTGTCTCCCATACACATTTAATTTTGGTTATGTCTGTTCGTATTTTTCAAAAAGACATTACAATTAATACAGTAAAACCATTTTGAGCAAGTGCATAATGACAAAAACTATCAAAATATAAGGAATGCTCTTTGCAATCTCCTGAAACATCAACTGCAAAATTATGTAGTGTCAGTCAGTCATTGTATGAAGTGTAATCAAAACATTAGTAAAGCTCATTTTTAATGTTTGTTTAATCCAGAATCATCCAATAGATGTACTGGTTGTTATCAGTTTCCACATTGACGTTCGCCGTTCATAGCTGAGAGAAAACATCTGCCATTGTTTTCTAACAGTGCATGAAAGCTATCATCCAAAGATTAAATGATTGCTAAAACATGGAAACATAGAATCTGTCAGCAGATAAGGACCATGTGGCCCACCTAGTCTGACCATTTCCCTACTCACTTCTGCAGCCCCAGATCCTATTTGATCTGTGGCTCTCCTGCTATGCACATCTTCAAGGTACCCCATATCTATCCCATGCGCTCTTGAACCCCAATATTGTTTTTGCACCCACAACTTCTGCTGGAAGGCTGTTCTGTGGCTCCATCACCCTCTAAGTGAAAAGGTACTTCCTAACATTACCCCTGAGCCTTCCACCTTTCAGCCTCATACCATGCCCCCTTGTTCTTGTGCAGAGTTTTATCTGAAATATGCTTTCCTCTTGTACCCTGTTTATTCCACTAAGGTACATGAAAGTTTCTATCATATCTCCCCTCTCCCTTCTTTCCTCCAGTGAATAGATATTAAGGTCCTTAAGTCTTTTCTCATCGGGCTTCTGGTGCAGTCCATGTACCATCTTCATTGCCTTTCTCTGGACTGCCTCTGTTTCGTCAATGTCCTTCTGGAGATGTGATCTCTAGAACTGGACACAGTACTCTAGCTGAGGCCTCACCAGTGATTTGTACAGTGGCATCACCACCTCTTTCCTCCTGCTTGTTATGCCCCTCCCTATGCACTCCAGTATTCTGTTTGCTCTCCCCACCACTTTTTCACACTGCTTGATCACCTTCAGGTCATCAGATATGATAACCCCAATGTCTGTCTCCTAATTTGTGATGGCCAAAATTTCCCCACCCATGCTGTACTCCTCCCTTGGATTCCTGTGACCTAGATGCATGATCTTGCATTTTTTTGAATTGAAACTCAACTGCCAGATACCCAGTCACTCTTCTAATAGGCTTAGATCCTTTCTCATTTTTTCCACCCCCTCCAGTGTGTCCATTCTTTTGCAGATCTTGGTGTCATTTATGAAGAGGCACACCCTTCCCTCCAGATGCTCTGCAATGTCGCTAATGAGGACATTGAATAGGACTGGCCCCATCACTGACCCTTGTGGAACCCAGCTGGTCACCTCCCTCTCCTCAGAGTTCATGCCATTTACAACCACCCTCTGAGTCCTGTCCCTTAGCCAGTTCCCAACCCATGTTACCACCGTAGGACCCACTCCCAGGCTCCCCAATTTATTTAGCAATCGCCTGTGTGGGATGGTGTTGAAGTCCTTGCTGAAATCCAGGTAGTTTACATCCACTGACACTCCCTGATCTACCACACTGATTACCCAGTCAAAGAAATCTGTAAGATTCATCTCACAGGATCTTCCCTCTGAGAATCCATGCTGCCTTGAATCCTGTTCCTCGCTAGTCTCCAGAAACTTCACAATCCTTTACTTAAGTAAGGACTGCATTAGTTTCCCCACTACTGAGGTCAGGCTTACAGGCCTGTAATTGCCTGCCTCCTCTCTGATTCCTTTCTCATGGAGAGGGACCAGATCTGCCCTCTTCCAGTCCTCAGGTACAGTACTTCTACTGTCTCAAGTGATGTGTTGAAAAGTGTAGCCAGTCGTTTCACCAGCACTTCCGTGAGTTCCTTTAGTGGAACTTTTTTGATCTATATTATTTTGCAATAACTTATTATTACAATATTCTTTTGTCAATATAACGTAAGCATATGTATACCAAAATGTCAGTATTGTTGCTGTTTGACTTATCTCAGAGACAAGAGTTGAGGGTTTGAATACCGCTCAAGATTGTTTAATATTTAAACTACAGCTAGTCTATCAATGTTGCTTGCTTTCATCCAACCTAGCATTACATATTTAAGCAATAATCCACTCCAGGGTGTAGATTATGGTGAGATTTATCCACACCTGGTGTGGTTCAGTCAAGATGCTGCATGCCGAGTGACTAAACCACACCAGAAATGTGTAAATCCCACCATAACCAACACCCTGGAGTGGCTTGTTGTGATTATGCAATATACTGTAAAAAAAAAAAGTTATCAAAAATGTTTAGCTTACTGTTTTTAACTTGTTTTTGTAATAGTCTTCCTCTGTGTTACATAGTGCATTGCCTCTAGGCAGATTATGGCTGAGGTGGTCTACCAACCCCCCACCACCAGCCCCAGCCCCAGCCACAGGCAGCCAGAGACAACACTGGTGGTATGTTTCTTTCTTTTTTTTTGAATTTTTAAAAAGCGACATCCTGGTGGGCTTTGACTTGCTGTTCGCTGCTTGGTTTGTGACAGGCTGCGTGGTGCTAACAAACTGGCATCTCTGAATGTGTGCTTTAAAGTTCAGTTTTCAGTTAGAACAAATAACGGTGTCACTTGGGGGAATTTCTTTGTTGTTTTTTTTTTTCATGTGATTAGGAAACCAACATTTTTAGTGGAGGGTATCAGGATATTTATGGATGAGTGAAGGTAATGTATGAACATATTCTGGAGGTGTCAGGCAATCAATCTCTGGGACGGCGCCACCTCAATATGAAAAAAATGGTTTAAGAGATATGGCAGGTACAAATGAATAAGGAACCATAATGAAAAGTTTCTGTGGCATTGAAAGTGGGTTTGGGAGCTCTTTATGAATGTATTTTAATTTGTTTTAATGACACCTCCAGCTGGACAGGTTTGTTGTGGTTTACCAAGGATCCAATATGGTGGTTCTTATGTTTTGATTTTCAGGGGGTTGTAGTGATTTTTAAAAACTTTTTATTGGTGAAGTGGCCAACTGGCACCTTTTGTGGTGGTTATGCTAGGATTTACCATTTAAGAAAGGTGCCAGTCAGCCAATCAAAGTGTTGCATTTTCGGACTCAGTTGTATAATTTTACTTATATATTCTCACCTAGTCATATACCACATAGCTAAATACAAAACAATCCACAAGCCATACACTTTAAGCTGACTTACAACAAATTAAATGGAGAGAAACTGTTATAACAAGCAATAAAGCTGAAGTGATAAAGTTAAGGTAATGTATCTTTACAGTTCATCAAAAACACATTTCTCTAAAATGCATCTTACTTTGCATGAGTTGTGATCAGCCTGTTATTTGCATGAATCAGTCAACACAGTGAGCTACACTGTCATATCATTAACGGTTCAACATGCATATATATGTGTATATATATATATATATATATATATATATATATATCATGATTGTCACACCCATTGAAATGTATTAATACGTAGATGGTAGAGATCACTTTTTTTATGCCAGCTTTTGGATGAAGACAGTGTCGATCATTCTGCCAAGTTTACCGATACTGTTCTCTGTTTATGAGATTTAAAAAAAAAGACCTCTAAACCAAACACATTAACCTAAACTACTGCAAATTGAAAGAACATGCAATGTTATAAGGAGTATAAAGAAAACTGGCAACTCACATAGACTGCAAAATGACCTATTTAGGATAGAAAGAGTGTTCAAAATACTGATCTGCAGTACATATGCAGTGACACTCTGAGAAGGTAATGGACATTTAAAACAGTCATTCTGCTGTTTTATTCAGTCAACAAACATAATACAGCAGCATTTATCCATGTTAATCAAATAAATGGTATCCCATGATGAGAGAGATTGCAAAATCATGACTGCAATAATGGCCACTACAAAATGGTGAGTGAAAAAGTGCGACCAGGAACAACAGCGATTGCTGAAAAGGTGACCTATGGCTTTCTCCCCTTCCCCAAGTTCTGTCCTCCCCCTGGAGTTGATCATATACACATATATATATATATATATATATATATATATATATATACACACACACACACACATGGTGAAGCCTCCCACATAGGAAAGTGCAGGGGACAAGGACCCCTGCAGAAATGTAAAAGAGTGTTGTTGCCCTTTTGGCAATTGCTGTTTATTCAGGGTCATTCATTGCAACCTATTTCTTTTGCCATTGCAGTTATTCCTTCACCCTTTTGCTTTCAACAATATCACATGGAACCCAAACAAATAGAACCTCTTTAAGTAGTTGAGCATCCTTCATACTGATAGATGTCTCCAATATAAATGCTATAGTGCAATTGTGCAAACTGCACTAGTGCAAAATAAGTACATGCAAATATAAGCTCAGTAAACACAGTCATTTAGGATAAAGTGCTTGGAGTGTGCTGTTTGGGGCTAAAAAAAGTCTAACACCTAAAGGGTAAACACAGTCTTTTAAATAAAGTGCTCAGATTATGCTGTTTATGGCAATGAATTTCTAACAGGTTGACTTAATGATTTGTAACAGCACTGATGGAAGAGGCAAATAAATCTGCCATAATTCAATGCATTGTTCCCCGCAGTAACTGTACTGCAGAATTCTGCAGAGTTGGGCTTGATCCTGGAGAGCATCATTGTAGAATGCCAGAACCCTTCCATGGGTTAGAGCTCAAGGATATCTGCAAAGAGCATGGCTCTCTGCTGTGAGTTGGTCAGCCTCAACAATAGAGTTAAAAAACTCCACAATAGCTCCTAACCTGTAATGGTGGGTAGGAGAAAAACTATAGAAAAAACAAAGCTGAAATTTAAAGAGATTTATGACTTCACAGTACAATGAAGGGGTTCACACCTGAACTCTTATCACATTGTTTGCTGCATGTTAGGCATTAGTTTGATGAGAGCACCTGATTTACTTTTAAAGTTTATAAATTTGTTCCATGATTTTTTTTAACTCTATTACTTAGGCTGACCAAATGACAGCAGGGAACTATGTTCTTTATAGACATTGTTGTGCTCTCATCCACAGAAGAGTTTTGCCTATTAGTGGACTCTGGTGTTCTACACTACCAGTTCCTCCAGGACTTTCTGTGAACTTGCAAGAAAATAACATGGCAGGGGGGGCAGGAGGGAGCCCAGTTTTGTGCTGTGTTGGCAGAGCTTAATGGAGAGTTGAATGAAGAGGACAGAGAGATTCAATTCTAGTCTGGTGGAAGGACACAGCTATCCATGCTGTGGTGTATTTGCAGTCACGTGCTACCACTGTCCCCCATTCACAGTCATGTGCTTCCAGAGGCCCAATTATGTGCTTCCTTGGCAGAGCTCCTTTCTCTCTGTAATAGCAATATGTCAGCATAGCTCTTGCTATACAGCCGTAAAAAGAGCAAAGGGATGTCTTGACATAATTAATTGGATGCGGTCATAAGTGCAGCATACATTTGCATCCAATCTGACCCTTTTGAATATCCAACCTAATGTTTTCAGATGTTTTTTCAGACCCATCAGCTTCTCTTTAAATCATGGAAAAAACAAAACAAACAAAAACAAAAATAGGTTATAGGGCGGGAATTTTATTATTGTTTTGAGTAGCTGACTGCAGAATATAGTGTAGGAAAGCTTTTTCTTAGTAAAACAGGTTATTATATAAAACAACAAGCATTTGTCAATGCCAAGAACTGTGTTCAATTACTTGTATTTGCATTGTAGTTACTGGGCACACAGTAGGTAGCTCAGTAGTTAAAGGAGCACTGTCAGCAGTTAAAGAGCTAGTTTACTGCCTAAAACTAAAATTAGTTTTAAAAGCAGTCAACCACTGCCTTTCATATCTTCGATACTTTTTTCTTTTCCCTTTGGTTAATAAAAGATTTCTTACCTGATGTCAGTAAGTGTGATGTGTGGAACAGCATTCTGCCTGGCACCTAACATATCTAGCTATTTTTTCCCCATTACATCATCAGCATTATGACCTTACTGGCTGTGACGTCACAGCTGCTTAGGAACATTCATTCAGTAGCTGCCAGGTCAGTTGCCTGTGATGTCACTATTAGTGAGATCACAATGTTGATGTTGCTGTAGGGGGAATGGAGATAACTATGTCAACTGCCAGGCTAAGAGCTGTTCCAAACATCTAGCACAGTATTATCTCATAGAAAAGTTTCTAATGAGCAAACAGAAAAAAAAAATTATTTCAGATTTAGAAAGTTACAACTGACTACTTCTTAAAATTTGTATTATTCTCCTGTCTGGCTGTTTTGGTTTCACTAGCTCTTTAAATGAGCCCTGTCAGCTTTATTTATAAATATCTGGTATGGTGTGACCATGCTGCCTTCTGCTATCTACATGCATACTGATGGCATATATAGCCCCTGATCTGTCTCATCTATCCATTTGGTATGTAAAAAAAAAAATAGGAATTTGTATTGACCCAACCTAATAGACTAATAAGTTCTGCCACGAGTTGCTGAGTGCGTTCATGAAGTAAAGATGGCACTGAACTGCTAGCAATCTCATGCATGTACGAGTTAACTTTTTTTTTGTATAAGGTGAGCTACATGCAATTTCTGAAAGAGGGCATAATTATTAACTCTGCAGTGTTAGTCTTACTGCAAAACAAGTGCTCGAACCACTAAAATGAGAACTTACAAAAATGGAGCTGGGACTCTGGGCATGTGCATCAGTAGCATCAGCTTGTAAAGACAAGGTAGATCAGGAGCCATATATGCCACGCAGAGGCATGTAGATGGCAACAGGCACACTGGTCACACAGCACCAGAAATTTATGTATAAAGCTAACAGTACCCCTAGTGACTACCTGGGACACTGTCAGGTTTTACTTTCAAGTTTTACTGCTGTGGGATGAGGATGCCTGATAAGATATATGTCTACCACTTTCATCTGTGACCCCAGATCTGCCTCACCTATGTAATTACACAGCGTGTACACTGATGTGCATGCCCAAAGTGACAACTTCATTTTTCTAACCTTCTGTTTTATATGTTGCAGCCCTCATTTTGCAACAAAATGTATTTTATGGGCACCAGTGTAATGACTACTTTAGTTATATGTTACTATCTTAATGTGCTTGACAAACACATTACTCATGGATGCATGAGTTTAGGGTCATGATCTGTGCACATGTGTTGGGTTGTATTTAAGAACACGCATGTGCATCAGTGGAAAAACTTCAGGTCAGGCCAAGTCTAAGTGCATTTTTAAGAATAAAAGGCATAGATGGGGCAGATCGGGAGCCAGAGTTGAAATTGGTAGCCATTTATTTATTTATTTATTTTATTTAGCTTTTGTTGAGCGGGTAAGTGCACTAGAAAAAAACTGCCTATTTTCAGGCACGACCTGGGGGTGGGGGATACTGATGAATGCCAGCTGACCTTGAACCAGTTGAAATGGTGGTATATTTTTAGTGAATGAGGGAAATTTGGCCAGCACACCAGGGAAATTCCCCTACTCTTAGCCAGTAGGGGGACAGGTTGTCAGACTGCATGATGGCCACTCTGTCTGGATCACCGGAGGGTGTAGAAGTGTTACAGACAGGAGATCAGGCCTCCTCTCCTGATTTGAGTTCAACAGGGGCTAAAGATGGAAATTTGTTTGCAGTTACTACTATCTCTGAAGGAAATATTATGGATATTTATATGTCTACAGAAGAATTATGTGTGGAACCTGTCTTAAAAATTGAAAATGATCTAACAGGAAATTTAGAATCACGACAATAAAAACTTTTACAGCTTGTTCTAGTTGAAGAGGAACATCATTTGTTGGAAAAACAGCATTTGGAGGAAAAACTAAATATACTGCATTCTGGAGCAGCTTCTGTCACCCTGAATCTCAGGCCTGTCAAACTATCGGACTACACAGCTGCTCCTGAAACTGCCTCAGCGGGGCCGGGTGAGTGTTCAAATGTTTTCTCTGGTTTATTGAACTCTAAGGCTGGCAGTAATAACACCTTTAATGGTGAGTGCCTAAAGCCTCAAGATTCCAGTTCTCCTATTCTTCTTTCTGTTCCTGGTGCCATGTATGAAAAAAGAAATGCCCAAGTTTACTTACAGGCTGAAACGCAGCCCCCAGTTCACTCTAAGCCACCGGCTGCACAAGCACAGCTGTCAATAACAAGCTAGGAGGTTTCTGTAGCAATGGCTAGTCAGACAAAGAAAACTAGCAAGGACTTAGAGTCTGACTTACAGTCGAACGTACCAGCTTACCCCCGCAGAGCAAAAGGTGCAAGGTTCGGTTGAGTTGGTCCCATGAGAAAAATCCCCAGCGGTGTTTCCCCCGGACTTTACACTATCAAAAACAGCAGGGTTTGTTTTTAGACAACCAAAAGCTGCAGAACAGGGAAAAGAAATAATTTATCAAACCAGACTAAACACACAAGAGAACGCTACAGACTTTTTCTTTGGGGAAACAAAATCTGAGAGAGCTGCACTATGTAATATACAGGATAAGAAGAATATAAAATACATTGACACTTCTCACCCGGTTTCTTCCCCTTTTGACAAAATTATGACTCCGACTCTGGGAAAAATATTTCTGAAATGGCTTAATGGACACCTCAAAAAGCCCTTTCAGGGGCAGGATGGACAAGATCCACAACAGGGATCTGGATTCCAGACCCTGCGTGGGATATTACTTTCTCTCAAGCCACAGCAGAATGGAATCCTGAAGTCTCTTCCAGGCCTGTATCTAACATTCCTTTGCATCCTGACTCACATAATACAATTGTGTCCCCTGCCTCAGTACCGATAGAGGACAGCTTAAAAACAGTCACTACTGACTCTTTTCCACCTTTGATACCCGGGACACAGGGGGATGGAGAGAAACCCCCTCCCTTGATGTCAGATCATTCACGAGAACCTAAACCCTTACTGTCTGATCTCTTCTCTAATACAAAACAAGTAGCTGCTTCCCGCAGGAATGCAGTTCAGATAAGATAAAAGGGGGGCTTGGAAAATCGACCTGATAGATATCATGTGAGAAAAATTTTATTAAAAGATTCTTTGCATTTCTCTCCAAAGAAAATCTATGCTTTTATCAATATTTTGGGAGATGATAATTATGATGTCAGTTTCTGAACATTTTATGCACTAGATTTGTTCTGGGAGAGGTATGGGCAAGTTAAGACATCTCAACATGGACCCCTTTTGTAGTTATACCTCTGACTAAACCTTTAATTAAGTATGTGACCATTATGTTCCTTAACAAAGGAGTTCATGTTGAAGATATTACATACTGGTTATCACAGAAATGTGAAATACTCTGTTCACAAGAAGCCATTTTGGACAGAGAATTATTCTGGACTGGGGGATGGAAGTACAAGGTAAAACTACGGCAGGGAGAGACAGGAACAGAGCATACCCCAAATTCCCTCCTTTTAGGCAGAGATCATGGGGTCTGTTTTTATGTGTGCCAACCCCATGCCTGCTATAGATGTGATTCCCATACTCATCTCTCAAGCACTTGTGACAAACCCTGATGCAACAACTGTGGGGAAATTGGACACAGCATTATGCAATGTGCTAACCATACCCTATGTGACCTTTGTGAAGAATATGGGCATGTCTTTAGTGACTGCCCTTGGGCAGCACATAACAAAGCAAGCTGTATTAGCCCTGAGCTCCTCATCCAGCAAATGCAAGATTTGGCTGAACCTGCTCAGCTTGCCCCCAGTACCTCTAGTGGTATTTCTCAACCCCCAACCCTTCACCCCCTCTTGTTTCTCTAGTCCCCTCAAGGATCTTCCTCCCCCCTTCTTCTCTGCATCCCCAAACTCCATCCATAGATCTCTTAGTGATTTCTATTGATCTAGAATCGCAAGATGTTTTAAATCAGGCTCCAGTACAACAGATCATGAAACCGGATATGCTCACTCCAGTTTGTTATTCAGATCTACCCATTCCTCAAAAAGATGGTACTAGTGTACCTATTTCAGACCCCTTGCCCTGTACAAGATCTTCCAGATTTTCTAAATCTATTCCTTCAGATCCTCCCACCCCAGTGGAATCTAAAAATTCATATGCTGCCTTGTTTACCCTTTGGGGAGACTCCGAAATGTAAGTGGGTGATTCCGATTCCCAAAAATCCTTTAATGATCAAGGTCAAAAAAAAAATGTAGATGGTGATTATAAGGGGAAAAAAAGAAAAAGGGGAAAAAAACGTAGGCGCTCTTTCTAATGGAATTTTGAATAACTAGTGGTTTAGTTTGTTCCTTCAATGTTCATAGTTTGTTAAATTATGAAAAATGAAGGGTTGTGTTTCAATTTTTACATGATAAAGCCATAGATGTTTGTTTAATTCAGGAAACTTGGATGCATGCTGCAGAACAGATTTGTTTTTTTAAGAGGGAATGGGTCTGGGGTCCATCCTATTGGTCCTTCAGCCAGAAAGTTGCTGACGGGGTTGGAATTCTTTTTAATTCTTTCAACTTTTCTCTCTCTAAATTATATGATTTAATACCTGGGAGGGCTTTGATATTGGATGGTCTATGGAATAATTTGGACTGTCATTTTATTTCAGTTTATGCTACCCAAATAAAGGCAGAAAAAGTAAATCTTATAAGAGCGATCTAACCTTTTTTAGATACACATTATAAAATATTTTTGTCTGGAAGTTTTAATTGTACCTTAGTTACAGGGGACAAGCGGAAAAAAGGAGACACAAAAAAATTATATTGTGATTTGCATGCATTATCTCAGGTGGTTTCTACGGCTGGGCTATTCAATTGTCATCTACTAAATACTAAAGGTCCTAAGTTTACTTATCAATGGAACAGTTATTCCTCGACCATTGCTTATATTTTTATATCATCAAATGTTCCTAAAGGTTCTTTAACTATGATTCCAGTTACTTTTTCAGATAATTTATTATTGTTATTTTCTATACAGCATTTTGTTCCAAAATCCACTCTTTATGGCAGATGGAAGCTTAATGACTCTATGTTAAATGATCCAGTGGTTATTCAGGAAATAACAGCATTGCTTCAAGCTAGGCTGTCAGTTGAATGTCTATATACTGATTAAGGTGAATGGTGGATGGACACCAAAGCTGACATAAAAAAGTGGTTTTCTAAATATGGAAAAAAAAGAGGAAGTGCTGCATTTCTGTACTATGTATCCCTTAGGCAACAGTTGCATAAATTAATTACTTTGTCAAACTCATCCAAATTTGATTACTCTTGTCAGATTTCCACACTAAAGGATGCTATGAAAGTTTTTGAGTCTACTAGAGCAAGATCAAGTCAGTCACTTCTGAATCATAACAGAAAATCCTCATCCATAGGTGACCCCTATGAAGCCTGTAAAAATTTAAAAAATACAGGCTCTTTGGAGTTTTTAACTACTCCGGATGGCAGAACAGTAACTTATTTAGCAGAAACAGAGGCTGAAATTCAGAGACATTATGGTTCTCTTGAATCAGACAGTAATATTTTATCTTCTGACATAAATGGGTTCCTAAGGTCAGTGGAGATCCCAAATTTCCTGATAGAAACACAAAAATTACAATCCCCGATCACTAAAATAGAAGTTACACAAGCCATTAAAGCATTACGGCCTCATCCTGCTCTGGGTTTGGATGGTATCCCTCATTCATTCTACAAACGGTTCATTTCACAATTGGTAGACTGTTTATTTATCACTTACACTTGTTGGTTTACTAATAACATCATACATCCCATTTTTTCTTAAGGACTTCTATTTTACCTTTATAAAAAAGGGGACCATACTCAAATAAATAATTGGAGACCTATACTTTTAATGAACACTGATTATAAAGTATTGGCACATATGTTAAATACTCACTTAAGGGGTCATGTGATGGCAGCCTGAGGGGAAGCAGCACTCACCCGTGGCTCCGCTGTCCCGCTAGCAATTTTCACATTTTAATTTGTACTGAGAGTCGGTTACATTTGTCAAGCAGCTTTGGCTAAGAGTAGGGGTTCTCTACATTTGATTGATTCAGGAATCTGGGGCTGAGAAATGGATGTTTTTATGAAGAAGGCCCCTCTGCGGCACTCCCCTCTGCTGACACCCAAGAAGGATAAGGCCGCAAAACGGCCAAAGCAGCAAGCTACAGGGGGAACTAAGTCTGCCACGTCTGCCACTGCTCTGTCAGAGGAGAGATTCCTCGAGATCATGCAGCCCTTACAGGAAAAGATCTTGGATATTCCGGATGATTTGCAGCAAATCAAAATATCGGTGTGCGTTGGGGACTCAGAGGCTAACATTACTTCCTTGGAGGTCAAGCAGGGGAAAATGGATAAGGAAACCATCCAGATGGGCCACAGGCTTAAGAA
This sequence comes from Neoceratodus forsteri, assembly GCA_016271365.2. Classification (NCBI taxonomy): domain Eukaryota; kingdom Metazoa; phylum Chordata; order Ceratodontiformes; family Ceratodontidae; genus Neoceratodus; species Neoceratodus forsteri. The sequence continues at coordinate 843,550,636 of CM028135.1, read as the reverse complement.
GCTAGAGGAGAAGCTTGAAGATTTAGAAGGAAGGAGCAGAAGGAATAACCGTCTGGTGATCGGTATACTGGAGAAGGAGGAAGGGAGCAACCCGATCCTTTTTGCCCAGAAGCTGAGTGGAAAAAATAGCTGGTCCTTCTCCTAACAATGTGATCTATATTATTGAGCGTGCCCATCAAGCTCTTCACCCCCCTCCGCCTCCTGATGCCACCCTCGACCTTTCATTTTCAGATTGCTTAATTTTCAAGATAATCAACTTATCCTCAGCAAAATCAAGACCTTGCAGGAAGTCCTTTGGGAAGGTCGTAAAATTTGCATCACTCAAGATCTCCCACAGTCTGTTCGGCTAAAGTGTCAAGAGTTGCACCTGATAGTGTTCAAGTTGATTGCCACGGGGATGGCATTTCGCATGCGATACCCAGCAACACTTCAAGTTAAATCTGGAGAACAATGGCTCTCATTTGAATCTCAGGAGCAGGCAAGGAAAGAGCTCAAGGTCTTGTTCCCCGATGTCTTCAAGTGAAGGCAGAATTGTAGTGTGCCTCCTTTGGAAAAGCACATATGAGCACGAGTGTTTTTCTGGTCTGACATAGAGTTTGAATTTGCTTCCTGATATCCTTATCTAATGTTGGTAGAGCAAACCCACCCTTGGCAACCGGAGGAGATCTGACAGCCTTTTCTCACTGATGTGACATAGCCCCCTTTGCCACAAGATTTATACAATGTGCCGGTCACTTGAACAGGACACTGGATGCAGAATCTTACCTTGCCCCTTCCTGATTCAGAGAAGATACAAGTGAACTGCCCATTTTGTCACACAGAGCTCCTGGTCAATAGACTCTATTTAAAGTGCCTTGGTTAGCAAGGCTAGATTGTGGTAGATGTTGCTATATATTTCTAGTGGCAGTTGGCATGCAGGGCAGGCTGGTTAACGTGCTCCCGTTTCCTTATTGTTGCTGCCTGTAGACCTGTCAGCTTGGTTGATGGGTTTATAGATCTAATGCAGAGTCAATCCAGGAAAATACCTGCTGTTTACACCTATAGCTTTATTTATCCAGGCTGGGCTGCGTCTGTCCAGTTAAGGAGTTCGTTAGCCTGCCTTTTAGTTTGAAGAGGCCTATGAGCAACTCCCAATGCTTGATCCTTTTCTATCAGGAATGGGGAACTTGTGACTCAGAGGGGTATATCTAGTATAAGAAGCGGGTACAATTATATGAGGGTGGTGCAGTTTGAAATGTGCTGTTGGGGGGCTCTCCTTCTTTTTGTTCGGGGCCAGTTATAGCAGGGGGGAGATGTGGGTGTGGTGATATGGGAAAGCAGGTTGCGATAACATCACATACCAGAGTTAGTACTGTGGTGCAGTGGTTAGAACTGGGGCATAGAATAGTGTGAGTAGTTAGAGTTGCTGAATTTTTGTCTTAATTTATGGGTAATGTTATGAGTTTGGGGATTAAGGGGGATGGGCAGTGGGTACTAAGGATAGGGAGGAGGAGGGGCCAAGTGTTCTTGTCCCGCTTTATTTTAAAGCAATGACAGGGATAACGTCACAGTTGGAATGTTATTATGAGTGGCCCATATAAGTTCATAAGCTGGAATATAAAGGGTGCCCATGATCGCTGTAAGGGGTACATTATCCTTAGACACCTGAAATCCCTAAATGCTGGGATTGCTTTCCTCCAGAAAACGCATCTCCGACGCGAGGATATCGTATTGTTTTGTAAACAGTCGGTCTGCTATGTCTACGGGGCAGGGAAATCCACTAGTAGAGGGGGAGTGGTCATTCTAATAAATAAAAAGATTCCCTTCACCCTTGAAAAAGAAATCTGAGATCCTGATGGGAGATATGTCATAGTGCATGGCTTGCTAGAATCGCACCAGGTGACACTGGGAGCGGCCTATGGTCCAAATGCCGAATCCCCACATTTTTTTGCGCACCTGTTGAGGTTGGTCGTTTCCAACCCCCCTAAACTTACCATTTTGGGAGGTGACTGGAATATTACCCCCTATTCACGTCGATAGATCTGACTCCCGGAGAAAGGGATTCTCTCCTGCTCAAAGGGCTCTTTATGAGCTCATGAAAGGAGCGGAACTCATTGATGTTTGGCGTACCTTGCACTCGGAGGAGCGTCAATACCCTTTTTTCTCTCCGCCGCATAAAACATTTTCGAGAATTGATTTTCTCCTTATTAGTTCTCTCGCCCTCCCTGGGGTAATTGATGCCAATATCCATGCCAGGATTATCTCCAACCACTCACTGGTTTCCCTTTTTTTTCTAGTGGGACCTGGGGTTAAAAGAGATACCCTCTGGCAGCTTAATACCTAGTTATTACAGAAACCTAGCTCCCTGCAACACATACAGGCTTTATTACTGATTTTATAAGGAACAACAGGGGTCAGTTGCTTGGGGTTGACATAGTCTGGGTGGCTTTAAAGGGTGCTCCTCTTGAAGTGTATCCGGATGGCTTCAGCAAAAGGCCAGCAATTCAAGCACAAACAGAACTCCCTGCTTTCCTCAATTCACAATTGGGATCTACTATCTCTCGTTCTTCACCTGATGTGAGACTAGGCCAAACTGCACAGACTGCAAGCTCAATATTTTAGTCTTATCCCAAAAGCTGAACTTTCACTGAAGCATACAAAACTTCACTATTTAGAGGCTGGGGAAAGAGCTAGCAAGTTGCTGGCCTTACGGCTTAGGCAAGAGGATGCATCTCAGTTTATTCCAGGTATTAAGCTGGATAAGGATGCACCTGTTGTTACTGATCCTCGCACCATAGCAGGGGTGTTAAGGCAATACTATCAGAGATTATATGCCGAGGAATCAGATGCTCATGACAGATATCATGAATTACTTCAGCTCAGTTGACCTGCCCAAGCTGTTACCTATTCATACTTCCTCCATGGTAGGTCCCATTATGGCAGAAGAAGTGGTAAGGGCTGTTGCACTTCTTCCAATGGATAAGTCCCCGGGGCTGGACGGACTCCCTAATGGTCTGTATAAGGCTTCTATGTCAGAGCTAGCCCCTTTATTGGCAGAGGTCTATAATCACTGGTTTGAAAAAGGGCTATCTGACCCCATTTTTTTGAGAGCGATAATCACGCTTATTCCTAAAAAGGGTAAAGATTCGCAATTTCCGGAGAGTTACCGACAGACATTTAACTGATTAACACCGATATCAAACTACTGGCCAAGATCTTGGCCAATAGGCTAGGACCGCTTATGCCCCTCATGGTAAGTAAAGAACAAATCGGTTTATGGCAGATCGATCCTCAGGGGACCACATCCTCAGGGGACCACATGCGGAAGTTATTGCACCTCCTCTCAGTAGCCAGTTGCTTAGAACTTCCCATGGTTTTGGTGTCACTGGACACCGAGAAGGCTTTTGATAGGGTATCATGGGACTTTCTTTTCACTACTATGTCATGGTTAGGACTCCTAGAAGACTTCCTTCAGTGGATCAGGTTACTGGATTTTAGGGGGGCAGACTTTGGGAAAATGGGGAGACACTTGAAAGAGGCATTAAGGGGAATGGGGCAGGAATCAGGGGTTGAGGAACAGTGGGCAGTATTTAAAATGGGGATTACAAGATCAACAGAATTATGCATTAAGCAGGTTAGCAAGAGGAAAAGGAAGAGGAGACCATTATGGTTTTCCAAAGAGGTAGCAAAGAAAGTGAAAGCCAAAAAGATTGCATTCAGGCAATACAAAAAGACACAGGCAGAAGGGAATAGGAAGAAGTACCAGGAGAAGCAAAGGGAGGCAGATGGGTCAGTAATGGAAGCCAAAGCTCAGACAGAAGAGCACATTGCAAAATCAGAGGGTAGGGGAACAAAACCTTTTACAGGTACATAAGTGAAAAAGAAGAAGGCAAAGGAGGGATAGTGAGACTGAAGGGGAGGATGGGGACCCACGTGGAGATGAGAACAGTAAAGCTGACATATTGAACAGGTATTTCTGCTCATTCTTTACTGAGAGGAAGAGGAGGGTAATGGGTCTGAAGGGAGTACAAGGGTGAGCATGGTGCAGAAATGGACACAAGTCCCTTTACACGAGAAAGGGTCTGAAGGAACTGGAAGTAATAGAGTTGATAAAACAATGGGGCCAGATAGGGTGCACCCAGGGTATAAAGAACTAAGAGAGGTGGTGGCTGAACCTCTGGCTATCCTGTTTAGCCAATCACTGGAAACAGAGGTACCCAAAGACTGGAGGATAGCAGATGTAGTCCCCTTATACAAAAGTGGGAACAAGAGGAGGCGAGGGAATTACAGACCAGTCAGCCTCACCTTGGTAGTGGGGAAGATCATGGAAGCACTACTGAAGGAGAGATTGGTGGAACATCTGGTTGTCAATGGACTACAGGACCCAAGGCAGCATGGTTTCACCAAGGGAGGTCATGTCAGACCAATCTCATTTAATTTTTGACTGGGTGACTAGGGAGGTGGATCAGGGGAGGGCAGTGGACATGGCTTATCTGGACTTCAGCAAGGCCTTTGACACTGTGCCACATAGAGACTATTACACAAACTAGGGAATATAGGTGTGGGCAGGACAGTAGTGTGGTGAGTAGGTAACTGGCTAGGCAGCAGGACACAGAGGGTGGTGGTAAATGGCTGTCATTCCACAGAGGAAGAGTGACCAGTGGGGTACCACAGGGATCAGTGCTGGGACCGGTCTATTCAACATCTTCATCAGTGACATACGCAGGACCTAGAGGCAGAATTTCACTGTTCACTGATGACACAAAGCTCTGTAACAGAGTAGACACACCAGAGGTGTAGACAGAATGAAAGGACCTGCAGAAACTTGAAGAAGTGGTCAGGGGTTTGGCAGTTGAAATTCAATGCAAAGAAATGCAAGATAATGCATATGGGGCACAAAAACCCTAGCACAATATATCAGTTGGGGGGTGAGGATATAGCATGCAACAAGCAGGAAAGGGATCCTGGGGTTATCATCTCTGATGACCTAAAGGTAGGGAAACAGTGTGACAAGACAGCAGGTAAAGCAAATAGGATTCTGGGATGCATAGGCAGGGGCATCACCAGCAGGAAAAGGGAGGTCATAATTCCACTATGCAAGACACTAGTGAGGCTCCACCTGAGGTACAGTGTACAGTTCACAGAACCTTATCGTACAGGACATAGACAGGGTAGAAAGGTTCAGAGGAGGAACAAAGATGGTGCATGGATTGCATCACAAGTCCCTGAGGACAGGTTGAAGAACTGAACATGTACTCCCTGGAGAGAGGAGGAAGAGAAGGGATATGATAGAGACATACAAGTATCTTACAGGGAGGAACAGGGTGCAGGAATACACTATTTTTAAGTGAAAAAGATGTTCCAGGACTAGAGGGCATGGGATGAAGCTGGAGGAAGGATGATTCAGAAGAAATGTGAGGAAGAATTTCTTCACAGAACAGGTGGTGGACAAGTGGAACACCCTGCCAGAGGAAGTGGTGGGGGCTGAAACAATCACAGGATTTAAAAATGCATGGGATAGACATAAAGGAATTCTGGAGGTCAGGGGTAAGGGGCAACAGATTTCTAGGAAAACATAAACTGAACTTACAAGCTCAAATGGGCAGACTGGGTGGGCCATAGGCCCTTATCTGCCGACACTGTCTATGTATCTATGTATCTATACTCCTCCCCGTCAGCTCAAATTCGATGCAGTGGGGTCCACTCTGAAGTTTTCCTGCTCCACAGAGGTACTCGAAAGGGATGTCCCCTTTCTCCTCTTTTATTTAACTTATACTTAGAACCCCTTATTCAGCATTTTGTAGCCTCTCCAAGTATTCAGGGGATTCAAGTCGGGGGCCAAAGATATACTCTTTCTGCGTATGCGGATGATCTTTTGCATCAGGAGGACCCGCAGGCAAGAGGCGTCGACAGGCGTCATGATGTCCAGCGTACATTTTTCTGTACTGGGGTGCCGATGGTGTCACGCCATGTAAAGTCAAATGTAAAAGTAATAATGCCTGCCTAGCGAGCCCGATTTTTTTTCACTTCAAAACCAATGACTAAAGCGGAAGTATTACCTCTCTCTCTCCATCTCTGGTCCGACTCCTGAGCTACTGAGTCCAAGTCCGACTCCAGTCCTGTCGAATCCTGGTCTGGCTGACTGCTGAATCCCAGTCTGTGCCCACTGCCTCCCGAGTCCCACATGGCACGGCCAGACGCAGTTCATTCCCATCTCCAGACACCTGGAGCTCGCAGTCTAACTAAGTGCCACTCACAGTTCCTCCCTAGCACGGACCGAGCAGTTAGAGCTTCGTCACACAGGTAGTAGCGTGTGTGTCACCCGTCAGACCAATGATAGGGCGCCGCTCCGAGATCCATGCTGTTTTAGCACACCTCCGCCCCTCGGACCTGAACATCGATTTACTCAGGTCGAGGCAGTACAATAAAGGGTCCCCTTGTGCAGCTCTTTCTTCACAGTTTTCAGACCACAGAGGATTGAGAATTCCACCGTCGGTTATTTCATCGAGTTGGATTTTGCTTCTTGACCAGGGAGGTAAGTCAGCGTCACAACAGTGCACATTTAATTTTCTGCAATCAGCTACTTACCTACTAGCCGAGACGGAGATACAGGCCAGGTGTGTGGTGTGTGCCTAGTGTAGCGTACTGCTCATTGAACTGGAAGTAGTTGCTGCTGCTGCTTGCTGGCTGCTAACAAAAATTAAAAAGAGCTGTTTCACTCATTGTCTAGGACAGGTTCAGCGCCTAGAGCACTGCACAGTAGAAGACAGGCGCCCCCAGACCGAGCCGTCAGTTGTAGAGTGAAAGACACTGACCATCAACTCTCCTTCTCCTCCTCCTTTCTGATCAAGGTTTGTGCCAAATTGCCAATCTATTTTTTTTGTATAGTATTGCAGCTGTACTAGTGTAATATGAGGCTTTTGAGCACAGCTATTATGTGACTGTGGGGATTATTGTGTGTGTGTGTGTGTGTGTGTGTGTGTGTGTATGTAATAGCATGTTTCTTGTTGGTGCAGCAGCCTGCAGCCATGGGTGAGGGTGGACTGGACTGGACAGATGAGTCTTAGTTTTCTGACATTTCTGTGTCCCTATTTTTGGATGTGGCTTGATGCTGTCTCTGTCTGTGGTGTGTGTTTGATTATTGCAACATTGCTGGATGGGGTGGGGTGTTGGTGGGGTGGTATGGCTGGTTTCAGGTGGGAAATATCTGAATGAGGCTTGGTCTGACTGGCTGTGCCTGTGTGATGAACTGGCTGTGTGTGTGTGTGTGTGTGTGTGTGTGTGTGTTGTGTTTTATTTATTTATTTGTTGACGACGGGTAAGTTGCACGACCTGAGGGAGGGATATAGATGAATGCAAACTGACATTGAGACAGATTGTTGGGTAATTTAAGTGAATGAAGGAACTTTGGCCAGGACACGGGGAAATTCTCTGCTCTTTTCAATAAGTGCCATGGATCTTAAACATCTGCCTGAACTACCACCAATCCAGGCAGATGGGACCTCAGTTAATGTCCCATCCAAAAAGACAGCACCTCAGAAGTGCAGCACCCTCTCATGTTGCACTACAGTCAGTACAGGGATATTAACAGAAGTGCCAGATGTGGGAACTGAACCCACAGCCCTCTGATCTCCGGCCTCAGAGGCAAGTGTGCTACCTACTGAGCCACTGACATGCAGCTGTGATTGTTTACAAGTGTTAGAACAAATCTGTATTAGCCTACCACATAGTGGATAATAGTCTGTACTGCTTGCCTCCCTCGCCTTGCCCCACCCTTCAAACACTGCACCACAGCTATCAACATGGGTCCAGTTCAACTTTGGTTGCAAGGTCCTAGGCCCCAAACTCTGAAGTCCCTCCCCTGCCCAAGTCTGAGCTCCCCTTCCACCCGGCTTCAAAGCGTCCCTCTGGAAGTTCCTCAAAGCTGCACCACCTGTCTTTGTGCCAACTAACTGCTGGCACTAAGCGGTCCTGACTCCTCTCCCATAAGCATTATTCAGACTCTGCCTCTCTTCACTTTAGCAGCTGCTCACACCTCTCCCACTAGCTCTATTCAGCCTGTGCCCACCATAGCACTTCCCAGCCTACTCTGACAGGCTCCCTCACTTGTAACATCTTGAAGTCCCCACGCTATTTTTGACCTGTCCCGGGCATGCAACTGGATTAGGCAGTTCTTTCCCTGCAGTTTGAGCCTTACTCCACTGGGGTTGTCCCCAGGTTGTATACCTCCCCTCTCCTCACCCACTAGTTCCATGCTGCCCTACTGGCACTGTTTACTCTCCTCCTGCCTGTTTCCTGACACACACCTGGTTGTTCACTGATCCTGCTCCCACTTGGTTACCTGTACCTGTAGTCTTCTACCTCCTTGTTAGCTTGTTGGGTTTATGTCTTTGAGTTGTAGTTGTAATCATGTTTGTTAGCTCTGTCTCTGTACCATGTCTATAGATTGTACTTGTATTACGTGTGTGTGGGTGAGTATATCACTCTGTCTTTGCATCGTGTTTCCTGTACTAAATTCTCTCTGGCCCACCTGTATTGTGGGCCTGTATACTACCTGACTATGTACCATGTTTTCTGTATTGTACCCTCCGGGTCACACCTGAAAATAGGCACTTGTTGTCTACTGTGCCTACCTGGTTAACAAAAACAAATATGTAATATGGTTCTTATGGCCCATGCTGCCCATTGGTGTTGGGGGGACAGGTGAGCCTCCTGCTGTTATTTATGTTGTTTATTGTTTGGTAGAGTAAATTTCTTGGTCTGGCAGTTGGACTGCCATGGGTGTGTTGGAGTGGGGATGGCTGTAGCATTGTGATGTCAGAAAATGAATACTGAGAGTGTGTTTCATTAACCTGTATGTGTACGCTATACTTGTGGCTTTTAGTACTATTGAGATGTGCCATTTAGAAAAATCAAAGCAGATGCTGAGTAACTGTCCTTTTACACTAGAGTGTTGCTTTTCATTTTCGAGTTCCAACTCTAAATAGTGCCAACACATTGAGAATAGCATCAATATAGGTCTATCGAACACACAGGCTTCATTTCCTGACCTCACAAACGAGGGCTCAAGGTACTTTCATATGCTGTGGGTTCTTGTTGCCCATTGGGGTAGAGCCGACCTATCGACTGACATGCCAGTGGTCAGAAGTACAGGTGAAGAGACCCTTGATTTCTGTTATAAGTTATGATGACCACAAACAGACAAAAGTTGCCAACAGAAAAAGACCGTCCCTTATCTGTATAGGCTGCTCCAGATTACAACCATCTCTCTTTTCAGACTTGCCCACCCCATCCATCTGCTCTGTCTCACCCTTTCTTGAAGCATTCCATGTTTACATGCCACCGCCCTCTCTGTAAAAATGCCTCCACAACAAGTGATTTATCATTGTTCTTTTGTCATTAAAGTGCACATCTCTGGTACAGCACTGCTTTCAGATTCTGACCAATCAAGTGCTATACTAGGAATGTGCAGTTTTTGAACCACTGCGACCACACGGTACAGTGTTACAAACTGTATCTTCATGCTGTTGACAGCTTTCAGTACCCTTGTATGTGGGCACTGGCAGTATATGATTGCTTGGCTCTCTCATGCATGTGTGTGTGCATATGTGACTCATTCAAGCCCTGGTATTGTCATCAGGAGTAAGGGGTGCATAGGCACCTGGCAGTATCACAGATGCATATATATATAAAGGTAGCATATGTACCCTGCCAGATGCAACGCAGGGAGTTTAAATAACTCTTAAAAATTGATTAGCGTTTTGTTCATAAAAGTTCTAAAACGTTGTGAAAATGCATACCACTTGCCTCACTGTGTTTAACAAATGACACTTCTAGAAAACCTATATAAATACTTTTTCTGTACAGTAGTATTGTCCAAGGGAAAAACTGCTAATCAATTATTTAAAAACCCTGCAACACAATCCTTTACTGTCCCTTACACAAAAATCACTCCCTATGCCTCTCTGTGCTCCTTCTGCCACGACCCACATGAAGCCCACCTAGAACAGTTTTCCAGGGCTGTCACAGTAGGTTTAGACTACCTCCTGGCAGGTCTAGGTGGAGCCCATTGAGATGCGACTGCCAGGGTGACTTTTGAATCAAAAATGAGAAACCTTGAAATAAAAAACACACAGGCCACTGTCAAGTTTTAATTTTATTAAACAGTAAATTACAGCAACAATTTCGTAGCTCCTTTAAAGGTCAACTTCTGTTTAGAACAAAGTGTAAACAGTGGATTCACACTAGTTATATTTTTAGCTTTACTGCAACATCACATTCAGGAATACTGAAACTGAGTACTGCTTAGTAGTAATCAACTCTACTTCACTGGATAAAATGTTGAGGCACAGTCATTTGCTGCTCATTATGAACTTTCTAAATGTGTGAGGCATTGTGTTTTCTCTTACTCAAAAACTCATTAACAGTTGCTTATATACCCAGGAATTGTGCTAACTTACAATCAACGTAAAATATAGTGCTGCTGTACTAAGTAATCCCTAAGGAGAAACATTAACACATATGCATGATAGTATGCTGCATCTGCATCAAGACCAATAGCTTTCTGTACAAAGTGCTCCTGGAACTTGGCCTATAGTTTGATTTTCATGGTGGGATGTACCATTACCTTCTGGTTTCTATCCCGAAGCGTTTCTGGCCAGCAGTGAAAACAGCTAACTGGAAAGCTGTGGTCTCTTATACAAACATGTAAGTTGAAATTAATTGCATGTGTTAAAATTCCCCAGCCACAAGATTTTCTGCTAGATTTCTAACTGGTTTTGTACTTGCCTTTCTAGGATGGAATCCGCACAGAAGAAAACTGTCTGGTGCCCAACAGAGGAAAGCTAAGCGTGCCCGGCAAGAGGAGGCGGCACAGCTGTCTAAGGTTTGGCCTCTTTTCTAATCGGTAAAAGTGATTACATCCAGTAGTATAAACCCTTGCGTTTTTAACAGCATCAAGATGGCAGGTATAGTTGTGATATAACTGGTTCACCTCTGTGACTGTCTTTCTCTTGTAGGACTTTGTTGCCATATTTTACACTACCCCCCCACCATATATTTTCAGTTGGACTTCTCTGTAAGTGGCCATAAGCTTTGTTAACTTATGTTTTTCATACAATAAGAAGTGAGAATTAAAAAGCATCTTTCATGCTAATTGCTTCTATGTCACTGCATTTTGTATGTGCTTTTTGCTGCAGTTCACATCACTGTTATTTACTTTCAGGCACGTTGAAAAACGGCATCTGCTGTGACACCAGTCGAACCTGTGAAGGACCGTCCTCAGCTTGGTAAGCTAGAGATACCAGTCATTAACATTCATTGAAATGGCTGTTATATTCATCACAATTATAATTAGTTTACATCTGCATCTCTTTCACTTCTAGGTCTTTTGCGTCCATGTTAATAGACACATAGAGCCATTTATTTTATTGTTCATTGCATGTGCTTCTGTGTAATGTGCTATACTGTTTGGTAAGTTTATGGCCTAATACTGGTAAAGGTATGATATAATAGGTAGGTATGCTAATAATGACATTTATTACCCTTCAAACACACACGTTGTTCTACAGTGTATATCTAACACAGCTGTTTCATTTTGCACGGTTGAAACACTTGCATCTGCTGCGACACCAGCACACCTCCATGAAGACCATCCTCAACTCGGTAGCAAGTTTTGATGGCTTGCTTTAACTGGTTAAAGTCCACTTGGAATAAGTGTATAGTCCATAGTCCTCAGTGTTTATACATCCAATCCTTACAAGGGATGGGGTGGTAGTGACTATGTGATAACCTATCTGATACAGTTACCTATGAATGCCCGATGCCCTTATGTAAGTGTAATTGAAGTCATAGGCTAGTGTATCAAATGAGTTATCACACCCCAAACCTTATGTCCGATTTATGCAACCAGCTCTTCACTGGTTTCTATTTTTCATTGTTGTAGAACAGCAGTCTTTATGAGACAGCGATTGTAATTCATGTGTTTGGTGAGGACTTGTAATTTGTGTATCATGGTTCCATGCTATGGCGTACTTTTTGTGCCTGTGATATAGTTCTGGAGTGTTAGTTGCTGGCTATAGAATTCTGAACTTGAGTGGTGGAGGCACTTGCTATGGTAGTAGCATAAAGTTGTCTGTCTTTTTTTTTTCTCGAGACACGTAGAATGGTATATAATGATTGGTGCTTGTTATTTTGGTATTCACTTCAGGACCCTGGTGTGAAGTCAGCCCAGCTACCATCGTCTAGGTAGACCACATCAGCTGGGTCCATAACACAAACTCCGCCTGCCTACAATGGTTTACCATTATATAAGTGCATTGATCCAAATTGGCAGGGACAGGTACCCTGTTAGAGTGAACAGTGTTTTGTAGGCATGAAAGTGACAAATTATCATTCCTCTAATGTACTTTTTCTTTTATCTTGTTTTTGTTATAAGGCAAGTCCTTGGCAATGGATCTGAATCGGCTGTGGCAGCTCAACTTATGTCCCTGAAAAGCCAACTGAAATTTCTGTAGTTGGAGCCTTAAATATTGATATTGCAGCAGGACCTGTACCTGGGACCCATCTTTGGGTGAAGAACCTGTTACACACAGAGCAGCAAGACAGAGAGCCATTTAGAGGAGATCTGCATGTCACACGATGAAGAGACATCGGCTTCTATGACCGCCAGGAACTGACAGAAGTGCAAAAAGAAAAAATCTTAACAAGCAATGCCAACCACACAAAACTTCCAGTTTCCGAAGCGAGATAATGAAATCTTACAGTGGCCAGCAGCAGCAATGATCAGCGTTTCAATCCTCAGCTTCTGCAAAAGTACAAGTTTGCGATACTCAAGCATCTGGATGCAGTCTACAGTAGACCATGTTTTATGTTTAACACCTGCAAAGGAAGCGGTGTTGGTAATCTATACCAATGATGGACTGGTCAAATGGGAAAAAGATTCTGAACAGGCACAGCAATTCAAAGAACATGGGAATGCCACTGCAAGGGCAGAATTTATAGCGTATGTGATGGAAGACAGACAGCGACTTATCAGTGCCTTTTAAAGCAGGATCAGAAAACAACGGAACGAGCAAGGCATGCTCTGTGACGCATCATGAGCATCATTCTCCTTTGTGGAAGGTACAATATAGCACTGAGAGGAAGGCTTCCAACCACTGGAAAGTTCAGTGCACTTGTGCAATACACAGCTGAGTTGGACATGCTCTTCAAAGAACACCTGGATTGTGCACCACGGAACGCACAGTATACTTCGGCACAAATTCAGAATGAGTTGATACAGTTGATGGGTCAACAGATTCAAAGAAAAATTCTGGCACAGGTCAAAGTGGCAAAATTCTTCAGCTTGATTGCAGATGGGACCACTGATATTGCCACAAAAGAGCAGATAACCCTTGCGGTGCGATCGTTCACGAACTGAAAATGGAGCTATGCAACTGCGAGAAGATTTCATCGAGGTTTGTGAAGCCTTCCAGACAACTGGACAAGCACTTGCAGAACTGTTCTTGCAAGACTTACTGCTTGGGGTATTGATAAGGAATACGATGAAGAGGACAAGGCTACGATCGAGGCAGCAACATGGTGGGCAATTTAGAGTGCAAGCCAGAATCATTGCAGTCCTTCCTGAAGCTACCTACAGTGCCTGCAAAGCACATAATTTGAACACTACAATTGTTCACTCCTGTAAAACACACCAGATTTCAAATATGTTTGACACATGCAGAAAAGTAGCAACAACACTGAAATCCTCAATAGCGCTGCAATGTGTATCTGACAGAACTGAAAGAATTCACAAACTTGCCATGTAACTGGGAAGACGAGGAGGAGGAGCAAGACCGCAGTACAGTCCTGCCTGCCCCAGGAATACCGATGGATGAGCCAAGCAGATTCACTTAGATGTTTCAAGCAAAATATCTTGTGATAGTCAGCAATTTGGAGAAAGTTGCTGATTTTGATGAGATACCGACAGATTTAAAATTTTCCATCACAGTTGATTTCCTCGTTTGTTTGGTGTCTGTGGAAGCAATTCTGGAACTTACTAAACAGCTTCATCTGTATCTGCAGCGTGAGGATATTGACTTGATTCAGGCATGTGAAGAAGCAAATGTTGTGGTTCAGACACTTCAAAGCATGAGAGAAGAATACGGATACAGATTTTGTGCTCTGTATGATGAGGCAAAACGGCTAGCAAGTTGTGCATTTGTTGAAGAATCCATGCCAAGAATATATGGGCGACAAAGCGCAGAGGAACAATATTGCTGCATCGGATCACAGGAATACCACAGAAGAAACATCTTCATTCCTTTCCTGGACCATGTTATTTCAGAGCTATCGGAACAGCTGATTGAATGCATACGTTTTCTTGAGCAGTACTTGATGCCACACCAAACTACATGCTATGGACTCTGAAGAAATGGTGACTGCTGTGTACAGTGCATACAAAGGGTGACCTCTCCAGCCTGGACAGCTTTGAAGCAGAACTGCAGAGATGGAAAACTAAGTGGATGTCTGTCCCAAAGAAAACAGCCAAACAGCATCATCTCTACATTATCTGAGGTAAATCATGCATTCTACCCAGATATTAACACAGACTCTTTGTGTTTTGGCACAATGCCAGTCAGTGTTTCTACAGCAGAGAATCATTTAGTGCACTGAAGAATAAAGACCTAGCTCACGGAACAGTATGGGTGAAAGTCGACTGACGGTTTAGCACTGCTGCATCTACATCCACGATATACCAGTCAGCGTGGAGCAAGTACTGAAGGATTTCGACCCATGCAATGATCGTCGGATTAACTTTGTGACAAAGGTGACCTCTACCAGAGGAGCTTGTTTTACTGTCTGGGCTGTGGTTTGATGTACTGCTTGGTTTGTGCTGTATTTGGTAAATTTAGAAGAAATGTATTATACATTCTTCTATTGACGGAGTGGTTATTTGGCTGTGTATGAGTGGAGTATACTAATTCTGATTGGCGTGGGTGGTCAACTTTGTGTGTCTTGTTTTGTTAGATTTGTTGCCCATTCTTAAATGAAACACTCAGTGTACACCAATTTGCAATTTTAAACTGGAAATATACACAATTCTGTAAAGTATAGGACTAGTTTGTACTAGCACAATGCTGTGGCTGTTACCATTTGTTGAGTGGGTGATTTGGTTACTTTGGGTATGAGGTGGCTTTCGGTTGGTGTCGGCTGTCCATTCTTTTGTGTTTATTCTGTTGGTGTTGCATCTTGGTATGTTTCATAGATTGCATTTTACATTGTAAATGTTGAAGTAACAGTCTGAGTACTGGGATAGTTGGTGTTAACAGGTTAGGTGGTTCAGGTGATTGGTTTTGGTGTTCTGGTTTTAGGTTCAGACACCATCTAGCTACCAACTCATCTTATATGGTAAGTAATGTAAAAGTTACTGTCATTTCATGTAATTGGTAGTACACTGCTGATGGGATGTTACGATTGAGTTTGATTTGACTACTTGACTTATTTTGGTGTGGTGATTCAGCCTGAGTGAGTGGATAGGTGTATGAGCACAGGCACTGGCATGAATGGACCTCTGTGGAACTGGCTACCTTGATGTGGTACAGAGGCTTGTCACAATGCAATATTGTAACCAAAAGCCAGTCTTGTTGCCATTGTAGTACTGAGCCTCACAGTGTTACATTGTGGCAAAAGCCAGTCTGTGAGTCTGACACAGAGTGTGATGGAGGTGTATAAGAATAAGAGTGTGGACCGGGGTGCGCGGCTAGAGTGGACCGGGGGGTGGGGCTCGAGTGTGGACTGGGGGCCGGGGCTTGACATGAGGAGGGTGCAGTGTGGCTACTCTGTGTACAAATTTTAAATCCCTAGCTACACCCCTGCCCGCAGGGTAGCCTACCAGCGCTTTTAGACCAGGTTGGGGCCTTTCCTAAGGTCTTCTACTACAAGCTCAACCTCACCAAAACTAAAGTATTTCCCTGAATAATAAGGTCTCCCCGAGAAGTGACCAACTTGCTCTGTCATAGGAATCGAAATCCCTTTTATATTTGAGAATCCATGTGACAAGAGATATGGCCTCTATGATGAAGTCCAACCTTGCAGACTTACTGACTAAAATTAAAGCCGACCTGGATAGATGGGGTGCTCTTCCCTTATCGCTGTGGGGAAGGGTCTCCATGATGAAAATGAATGTGCTCCCCCGTATCCTATACCCGATGGCTATGATGCGCTGCTTTCTCCCTAAGAGATGGTTTGTTAAGCTACAATCAATGTTGAATACATTTATGTGGCAGGGTAAGAATGTCATGAGCTCTTATTTTAAATTAACTGCCCCAAGGGAGCAGGGTGGTCTGGTGGTTCCTTCCTTTTTCCTGTATTATTGTGCCCACCATCTGAGTAAACTTGCCCATTGGGCACAGGAATCACAGGCCATAAACCCACTTGATTATTTGCAGGAGTGGTAGGAAATAGAGCAATACCTTGCAACTCAGCACAAGTGCACTCTCCAGGCTTTCCTTTATGCGACCCCCTAGGGTTGTTCCCAGGCCCCTTAGACCTACCCCATTGGGATGGTCTATCAAAGTGCTACACCAATTGCAAGTGGAGCTGGCCACTAACTGGCATGTTTCCCTAGAACAACCCATTCTGGGCAACCCACAATTTAAAATTGGGTATCGGCCCATCCCACTGTGCTACTGTCCTAACCTGAGGGAGAAAAAAGCTGTGGACATGTACGATAATGGAGAAATAATCTCCTTCTCTGCTTTCCAAGACAGATTCAGTGTACAAGCAAGTGGTATTTTCCAATACATGCAGCTTAAAGAGGCTGAAATCTCCCACATAGGTAAAACCCAGAGATCTGAGGTGGTGAAAATTGACTTGCCCTCTATTCTGATACTGGCCAGACAACCCCATGCAATTTTTTTTATCTATTAGAAGTTACAAGCATTGCAGTGCAATCTGCCTCAAGGGGTTTGCTATTATTGGACCTAGGAGCTGCCACTAGACACGGAGGTAGACTTCTGGAAGAAATTGTGGGGTAACTCCTATATTTTCATTAAACAGGATAGATTGTGCCTTGTTCAGTTTAATATCATGCATAATCTATATCTTACCCCTGTTAAGCTTCACTCCTTGGGGCGGCTCTCTTCCCCGGCTTGCACCAGATATGGAGGGGAGTTGGGTACTTTGTTTCATATGTTGTGGACATGTCCAAAAGTGCAAACTTTCTGGCAGATAATTAGGCGGTCTCTGGACCTCTTTTTTGGGCTAGACCCATTATTTACCCCGGATGTCTGTCTACTGAATTCCATTCCTCAGGGCACGCCCAAGGTCAGGAAAGGTCATATGGTCCTGGTTGCAATAATTGCAAAGTTGGTTATATTATGACACTGGAGAGATAGTGTTTCCACCCCTGTACTGGAATGGCATAAAGAAATCTTGTTGGCTATGCAGTTGGAGAAGCACATTTGCCTAATATGCAATAGATATGCACCGTTCCAGAGCAGATGGGGTGCACTAGATGCTCTGCTAGTGGGTTGGAAGATTTGACAGACCTGATTACAGATCACTGATTGATCATTTGCTAGAGCGGTGTGCGAGTAACACTTGGCCTGGGGAGGGATTTAGGGAGGAGTAGATGTAAGGGGAGGGTGGAGGGAGGTAAGGGTAAGGGTGGCCGGGGAGGTGGGTGGATTGCCTCGGTGTTACCTGCTGTATACTGTTCATTGCTTTAATGGCATCCCCCCAGGGGAGTATGTGTTGTGTATTGCAATGTTATCTGAAAATAATAAAGTTTATTGAATTATAAAAAAATAAATACACACTTAAAAGCATATGCCTGCCAGGTGATATCCCAAGTTCAATATTGCGGTTTAACTGATAGAAACATTCAACAAGCCTTAGGTACCATGAGAGATATTATTTACCACTGTAATATTTCAGGAGTGTCAGGTTGTGTGGTAACAGTAGTTAAGAAAAAAGCTTTTGATAGAGTTTTACTTAAATATTTGTTTGCAGTTTTAATGGTTTACAAAATACTATCACTTTTTATAACTCAATTGCAGTTATTATAGTCCTTTTTTACAGTCCGACGTTTGTTAAAAGGAGTGGTTGGACAAAATTTCACGGTACACTGTGGAGTCTGACAAGGATGCCCTTTGAGCCCTTTGCTGTATAGTTTTTCCCTTGATCCTTTACTCCATTCAGTTGTATCATCTCCAAAATGGACTGGAATTACTGGGCTCGGCATCCCACATGCCTTATGCATTCAAGCTTATGCCGATGATATCTGTGCTTTTTTTTTCACATCCTGAGCAAATTGATCTTTTTTTTACAAGAAATTGCACATTATCAGAAGGTCTCAAATGCCAAACTGAATATGAGGAAGAGTAAAAGTCTTTTTATTGGGCCTGATGTCCATCCTGATTCCATCTGGTATGGGCTTTCTATTTCTTCCACTCCTTTAGAAATATTGGGGATCACATTTGGACCACATAATTTACCTGAACAAAATTGGGAAACAGCTATTATTAAAGGAGAACAGAAGGTTAACAGATGGAGACAGTGGAAATATTCCAAAATCAAGTGAATCACCATATTAAAAAAGTTCATTTTATCATTATTACAGTATGTAGCAGTATTGTACCCATTACCTATCAAATTGGAAACAAGGATTTGTAGGCTATGCTTTCAAATGTTATGGGGCTCAAAATTAAATCCCATTAAATGCCATTACCCCTATTTCGATCTCAAAATGGGTGGTCTCAACATGATAGAACCGGTTGCATTCCTCCATGCTTTGTTTTTCAAACATTCTGTTGGAACTATGCAACACAGCAATGACAACATTTCGAAGGACTGGATGACAAAAGGCCTGGCTGTATATCTTAAGTCATGGCTACAAATGGCACCAAAAATACACCCACGTCTTCACATTCCCCCCCTTTTTTTTTGCCTGCTGCTCAAAAATTATATAAATGGGGTATCATGAAAAATGATCCCGTCACACATTCCACAAATGTGGAACAAATCTCTATATCAAGATATAATAGCTAGCAACTATCCTAAGGAACCCTGTTTTAAGAATTGTCCCTCAGCAGATAACCATTACATTCTCCACCAGTTAACACTTTCAAGGATTCCTCAGAAAATGTGGGAGAATTTGTGGCTTACAGACTATGGGAGGTTAAATGTAAGGGGTAATGCTAAACATAAAAGCATAACACAACATAACTGTCCCTATATGGAAAGTACTGCACAGATGGAAACTATGGAGCATTTCTTATTACACTGTTTT
The DNA here is from genome assembly GCA_016271365.2 of Neoceratodus forsteri. Classification (NCBI taxonomy): domain Eukaryota; kingdom Metazoa; phylum Chordata; order Ceratodontiformes; family Ceratodontidae; genus Neoceratodus; species Neoceratodus forsteri. The sequence continues at coordinate 843,531,384 of CM028135.1, read as the reverse complement.
TATACAGTTGCATTATGGAATTATTTGGCAATCAAATGGAAGTTAAATTGGCTTTGTTTTCTGACTTATGATATACTGGTGGTGGGGAGATATGGGCTAGGATTATCTCAGTTCCACCCAGACACTTCAATAGTTTTCTCCTGCTGTCTTAGATTTTATCTGTGGCAGGCTTGATGCCAATGGGTGCTATATCTGAATAGGATGTCCTTTGAATGTCTGAGCACATTAGTTTGTAAAGAACTTCAAGATATTTATAAATCAGATTGCTTAATATACTCTGCACATCAGGTGCTGCAATGGTGGAAGGGTTTCACTTATTTTATTAAATATAAATAGAATATTATTGCATAATTTGATCTGAATTTGCTCTTAGCTTTGTAATTTTCTTTTTTTGTTTCTTTTCTCTTTGGAAGGCATTTACTACTGATTGATTGGGTTATCTCTTATGTGTTTCTGATGCATTTCAATAAAAATCTCCCATACTCTGTCTGCAGTGGGCGCTGAAGTGCTGCAGCAGAGATCGAGGACTCCAGTCCAGGTTCGGTCGAGATGGAAGGAGGTTGTGTGGAAGTGGCTCCAGATCCAGTGTGTGATTGTAACATTGATGTGGATCAGGGAGTGAAAGCTCAACAACTACATATGGAATTAAATGAATCCATTGAATTATTAGAGGAGAGACCTGAATTGGATGAGGAAGATGCTACAAGATAAGTTGGCTGAAAAGAAAAAAACATCTGTCTGAAATGTTGTTGGCTGCTGAAGATGAATTTCGTATTCAGAGGTTGAAATTAGTAGAAGAAAGAACTAAGCGGAAAAGATCTGTGGTTAGTTCAATTCACGAAGGTCATAAAAGACTACCTGTGGCTCTATTAAGTAATAGTTCCCCGGGAGCTTCTGGAATTCAAGGAGACACTGTGGATTTTTGGCAGGTTTCTGATGAAGAAGTGACTTTTAGTGGTTCCTTCGCTACATGGACACTGGGAGGGGCATTTTGCAATGCGGGTTGGATTCTGCATGGTGACATTTGGGTTCCTGATGGTACTATTCGGCCCTTGGAAGGCAGGTACTAACCCAAGTGGCTGTTGTGAACACCTCTTCAGTGATTTCTGGTGAGTCTTCTGATGTGTTTTCGGTACCAGCTAAGTCCTCACATTTGCCTACTGATCCTGCATGTAGCACAAGGGAGGTTGAAGGAATCCAACCTGTACCAGATGCCACTGTTACCGTGGATACAGGGCATTGCTCTAACACAGGAACAAAGTTGACTTCTGCGGTGAGTAACATGCCATTTCAAGATCCTGCACATCTGCCTGAGGATATGATTGTGGCTCCGATGGATAATGAGTGACTTGGGTGCTCCGGGGTTTTCTAGATCTCCCCATGGGACAGAAAAGGTTATGGAAGGAAACCAGTGAAAGCAGTACTATGTTGGTCTTTTTCAAAAACTGGCTGAGGCTGCTAAGAGATGCTACCTGGTTCATTTAAGAAATAAAAATTTTGCCCCCATGGTCCCAGATAGACTTTGGGTGGGTAATTCTTTAATTATGGATTCCTTGGGTTTTTCTCCTGCAGAAGTGTATGCTCTAATACACGTGCCGGGTGATAAGGATTGCGATGTCAGTTTTTGTACCATGACTGCTTTGGATAAGTTCTGGCATTTATATTATGATTTAAAAGACACAGAAGTTTGGAAAGAATTTTTGGCAATACCTATTATGAAGCCTACTATCAAGACATTCACCCTTCTTTTTCGAAATGAAGGTGTAAATATAAGTAACATTTTATTTTGGTTGGAAAAACACTGTACTGTTTTCGATCATCTAAAACCTATCATGGACGATAATGGTTTTTGGACAGGGGGATGGACTGTTAGAGTCCAATTACCTCAAAATGACTCTGGTATACAGCACTTACCAAGCTCCTTTTATTTGGGGAGGGACAGGGGGATTTTGTTTTATGCTGGGCAACCTAAGAGTTGTTTTAAATGTGGATCCTTGACACATTTAAGTAATTATTATGACTAAGTTAAATGTTTTCATCGTGGAATGTTAGGGCATTCAGCAGTTGTTTGTCAGGCCCCTCCCATGTGTAACTTATGTGGTGATACAGACCATTCCTTTGCAGGCTGTCCTTGGGCAGAGCATAATTTAGATGAAGCTTCTGAACATGATTTTTTTTTATCCCAAGATAGAAAACCTTTTAGCTCCTCTGAATCAGTTCCATCAGGTAGGCAGAGTAGAAGAGGTATGGGGGGGGTGGGGAGGTGTCTCAGAGGGGAGGTCTCAAAATTTCTCTCCACCAAGGCAAGACTCCTTTGTTGTACCCCTGTTACCTTCTAAAGTGCTAGTCCCTCAACCTGAGGTTAGGAAAGAAGATGAGGAAACTCTGTTTACTACCCCTTAGACTTCCCCATTGAGGAAAGGGATACTTCAAGTTTTGGCCAGTGATGGAGGTAAAGGGGTGCCCATAGGAATTCAAAAGGATACTGTTTCTCCACCACAGGAGGGGACAGTACTGGGGGAACCCTTGCTGAATGAGAATATGGTTAATGATAGTCAGGAACCTCCTTTGTCCCCACTTCCTTTAAGTAACAGATTCGATGTCTTTTCCACCTGGGGGGATCAAGTAAAAAAAGAACATCCGATGGAGACAGGACAAGATGCTTTGGTACAAGCTTCACTGGATGGAGTTGACCCCTCCCCAGCAGAACCTTTAGTTAGTTCTGAAGCCCCCAAGCCAAAGAAGCCACAAAAGCGAGTAACTTGCTCTAGTGGGAAAATACTAAAACCTCCTCCCTGAGTCATTTAGTTTGAAGGTAGCTATCTTGAATGTAAACAGCATCAAATCTAAAATGAAGTGGTTGGCTACTTATGGAGTGGTGCAACATTTGGATTATGATGTCTGTTTTTTACAGGATACTAGACTGCATGTTAGAAGTGAGATGGTTCATGCTTCTAATGAGTGGAAATGGGGTATGTCCTATTGGTTCTTAGGAGCAGAACCATTTTGTGGAGTATTGTTTTATTTTTTAACACTTCACATTAAAGTTTTGAGACTTGTGGATTTAGAGCCGGGTCTTGTTCTAATTTTAGATGTGATATTAAATACAGTTTCATGTCGTTTGATTAATATTTATGGACCTCAGTCCATGGCTTTGAGAGTGGCCTTGTTGCAGAAAATACAGCCCTTTTTACATACTAGTCAGCAAGTAATTTGGGGAGGTGACTTTAATATTAATTTGCAGGATAAATCAGCCTCTGGGAAGTAGTTTTGTGATAAAACTATGTTAAAATCCATCGTTAAAATTGCAGGTCTCCCAGATGCCCTAGTGAGTTAGAAGAGAGGGGTACAACCCAATTTTTATAAAGGATGTTTATTGTCTCATATAGATTTTTTCTTTACTAAACAACATGTGCCTTTAGTGAATGCAGAGACGATTCCAATTGAGACATCTGACCATAGATTGATTGTTTTTTCTTTATCAGTACCCCTTCAAAAGGAAGTAGGTTTGGGTTGCTGGAGATTGAATACTTTGGTTTTACAGGAAGAAGAAGTTAGAAGACAAGTACAACTGATAATTTTGGATAAATGTACTACAATTGGATTATATGACAATATCGAGCATTGGTGGGAAGAATTTAACAAGTGTATGATTAGCTTTTTTAAAGTCTTGGGGAGTACACGGGTAAGATCTTTCAATAGTACATATTTAGAGTTTTGGAAGGAGTTTGAAGGACTGCTCTACTGACAATATGAAGGGGATGAGGACTTAATGACTGAAATAGAGATTGTGAGGGAGAAAATGGTTCAGTTTCAATACAATCGACTAGTGTCCTTAGCTAAAGAACAATCATTTGGTGTTCAAGGTAATGCAGTGCAAGTGAATCCATATCTTGCTAGTCAAGGAAAAAGGGAGGAAAAAAGTTATTTAATCTTTGATGACTCTTGATGGCACAGAAGTTTGGAGTAATGATGATATTATGTTAAGATTAGAAAACCACATAGACAGGATGTTTGGTTCTCCTGCCATTACTACAGGTTTTTCTTCACAACTGTTGACTGCGGCATGCACTCCTAAATTGGATTTGGGCTTAGCTGATAGGATGTTGGACCCATTTACGTTGCAAGAATTGGAAGCAGTGATTTCTAGTTTCAGGCCGAATGTTTCTCTGTGATCAGATGGTTTACCAGGAGAATTTTATCATTTTTTATGGTTGTTTATGTCAAAAATCTTGTTGCAATTGTTTAATTTTTTCCTGACTAATCATTCTTTACCCACACAAATGTATGAGGAGGTTGTTAATTTTTCTCTTTAAATCAGGGGCACGTAATGATATTGGTAATTGGAGACCGATTACTTTGCTTAATGCGGATTTTAAGATTTTTGCAAAGCTTTTGAGAAATCGTCTAGCTTTGGTTATGACAGATTTGTTAGTTCCTACTCAATTATGTTCAATTCCAGGTAGACGTCTTACTGATGCATTATTATTTTTGAGAGGCATGATGGAAGGGGATATGGGGCATAAGAAAGATTCACCAGTTCCTGGTTATATTATTAGTTTGGATCAAGCAAAAGCATTTGATTCGGTTTCCCATTCTTACCTATGGGAATGTCTCAGATTTTATGGGATACGGGATTTGTTTGTTCAGTGGATCCAATTACGTTACACTTTAGCCTATGATAGACCATATAAAAATGGATGGTTGGGTAGGAAGGTAGGGATATTACAGGGGGTAAGACAAGGATGTCCATTAAGTCCTTTGTTGTATGTTTTTTTGATAGACCCTCTGTTGCGTATATTGCAAAAGTCTCCTAGAATTTTAGGAATAACTAAGTGTGGCTATCAGATTTTCAAAGTTATTGCATATGCAGATGATTTATGCCTCATTGTACATGATGAGAACTCCCTGATTCTGGCCTGTAGAGTGATTCAAGAATTGGGGAAAATTACAGGTGCTAGCCTTAACCTTGGGAAAACTAAAGTTTTGAGGTTAGATGGATTTCCTTCTGTATCTGAAACTTGTGGAGGCTTTTCAGTAGCCATGTCACCATGTAAAATTTTGTGGATCTATTTTGGAGGTGAGGATATGGCAGGCTATAATTGTGATATTGTTTTCCAAGTGAGTAATTCTAAGGTGGCTCAGTGGAACAAGTGGAAAGTTTCCAAAAAGACACGGGTGTATTATACAAATACCTTTTTGATTCCTATTTTTTTGTTTGTTAGTATGATCTTTCCATTGCCTAAACATCTGGAGGCTAAAGTTTTAAGTTGTTTTTTTTTGTTGCTTTTGGGGACGTAGGTTGAACCCAATCAAACAGAATGTATTGTATCTGAGAATTCGAGAAGATGGAATAGGGATGCCGAATCCAATACTTTTTTTCTTTAAGATATTTTTATATAATAACATTGTGCCCATGCTGAAAGGATGTTTACAATTATGGGGGTTGTGGGGGTATGTTAAATTACAAGGCATCTTGAAGGAATGGCAGAAAAATGCTTTTCAACATAAAAATAAACACATTCCTAGATTAGGATGTCAGTGGGAAGGGGTTTTTGATAAAATCAAGTCTTGGAATATTAGTTATAAATCTGTTCTTTGTCTTTCATGGAAAGTGCTTTATTTAGAAGTCCTGAGTTCCTGTTTTGCGGAACGTCCTTCTGCTGCTTTTCCAGTGTTTTTCCAGGAACAGATTGTTAATTATACTACATATGACAGAATACCAGTCCATATGTGGGATACGGTTTGGCTAGGTATACATGGTCGAATTAATGTTAAGGGGAACCAGAAGCATAAATCTTTACAGGAGAGGAATTGTTCAAGAGATGCATGTGTATCTGTTATTGAAACCATGGACCACTTATATTTTTTTTGTCCATATGCTCAATAATGTTGGGATATAGTTAAAAATCGATGGAAAGAGGTATCTTTTATACCGCCTACATGTGACCTTTTATATTTTGGGGTGATCCCCCCAAATTACGGCATTTGTTTCCTATTACTCTCAGAATGATTATGGTTCATTTCTTATATCGGTTATGGATTAGTAGATGTAGATTTACTCTACAACAACAAAATATTTCTGCTTTGAGTTATTTCGTATTCTAAATTCTGAGATTCAGGGTATTAAAAGGGTGGAAGGTAATAGAATGGAGTCTAATATTTGGAATCATCAGTGGAAATCTTTTGATTTTATTTGACTCATCTGTCTTCTCCTTTATCCAGGAGATAGTTTCTTCATAATGGTTTTCACACAGTTACTTCCCCTTTTTTTAACTGATTGCTTTAATGTTACATACTAATATGATGTAATACTGATCTCATTGTTGTTTTTCTTTTAATATGTTTAGAAATGATGTAAAATATTAATTTGGGAGGGGGAGAATCATTTTTCATATGGCTAATTTTGATTTGTTGCTTTTCTGTTTTTTCTTTACCAGATTAGAATTTTGGGATTTCTTTTCAGACAATGTATGACTTTTAATACTTATCTCTCTTTCTTATGATTTGTATTTTCTTTTTGTATGAATTCACATTGGTTGAATTTGTTTGATTTTTGAAGTTTATACTAAAAAATTCCCCTACTCTTTTTGATAAGTCCCATGGGATCTTTAACATTCACCTGAACTACCACCAATCCAGGCAGATGGGACCTCGGTTTAATGTCTCATCCGAAAGAGGGCACCTCAGAAGTGCAGCACCCCTCTCATGCTGCACTACAGTGTCAGTACTGGGATATTAACCCAAGTGCCAGATGTGGGAACTGAACCCACAGCCCTCTGATCTCCTAGCTTCAGAGGTGAGTGTGCTACCTATTGAGCTACTGACACTGACTTTACATCCTGTCATCAAGGCATAAGTCAGGGAAGCATAGGAAAATGAGGATCAGTTATAAAATTCACAAGTAGCATTTTATTATTATCAGTAACAGTAATATAAAGAATAAAAATTGTTCAGTATAACTATTTACAAAGGCAGCACAAATAGAGAAAACAAAAGTCCTTCATCTGAGAATACCTCTAATTCTATGTTTCAGTCAGTCTCTCTCCCTCACGCTAGCAAAAGCATTGCTGATCTTTTCATAAGTCTTTGCCTGGGAACTCATTAAGAGACTTCCTGTTTTTCACAAAATATTCTTGTCAGTTTTTTAGAAGAGCAGGATTGCAAACAGAACAGTGTCCCAAGCTGGCCTCCTACAGCTCTGCAAGAGTTTGCAAACAAGCCTGAGAGGAGCTCAAACTACATCTCAAGTTTACCCCTTAAATTCCAAATAGCTTTTTGCAATCATTTCAACAGTATAAGTATATATATTTTCAAACAGAGGGGTCCCATTTTCATTTACATTTTCACACAAAGATTTACATATATTTTTACAACTGTAAATACGCAAGGGAGGAACAGACAGAAACAGCAAGTGAAGGCAGAGAGATAGCAAGAAGTGAAGAATCATGAGACTGTCAGAGTGATCAATTCCTAGGTCTCCTGAGAACATATGGTTGCACAACCAGACAGACAAGAGACAGAAAAGGAGAGGATAGAACAGATCCTTGTGTTTAACTCTATCTGCATAACAAATGGGACATGGCCTTATTCAACCCTGTCACATAAGCCCCTCTTTAAGAGGGAACCTATCTGAAGAAAATACAGGTTTCCAAAACTTTCTATTAATGCTATTCTAACATTAGCTTATAACCTTTACAGTTCAATGCATATGCAGTATAGCAAACAGAGAAGTTTAAAGTCACACATTATGTTTTTTCAACCCATTTTTTCAGGAGGTGAATGTGGTATATCTTGGTCAGATTTTTCCTATTAGGGGTCTCAATTTTATAGTTAACTGTGACAGTGCATCTATGCACTTTATAAGGCCCTTGCCACTTCATTAACAGTTTATTTTCTGTAGTGGGAAACAGTAGCAAGACCTTTTCACCTGGCTCCAAAACTTTTTCTTTTACTCCATGGTCATAATGTGTCTGCTTTAGTTGTTTTGGGCCTTGATTTTAATTCCTGTTATCATTTAATGTTATTTTTTTAGCTTTACTGTTTCTGTCCTATTTTTCTATGTTTGTATTTTAAACTGCTTTGTAAGGGTGCCCTGGGCCTTTGGAGAAGGACACACTAAATAAATAAAATCTACTACTACTACTCTACTACTACTTCTTCTGCTGGAGTTGGGCCTCTTCCTGATTACTATGGACAATTTCAACATATTTTGCTAGCTTCTTTCTCATGGCACACATATAAAATGTAATAGATTTTTCTGAGTGGGGTTATCTTCCCATGTTTCTTTCATTACATCTAGTGACCCTCTATGTTGTCTACCATATAGCATTTCAAATGATGAAAAACCTGTTGATGCCTGTGGCACTTTTCTGTAAGCAAAATGCAGGTAAGGAAAAGGGTGTGGATGGTAAGAGGGTAGGGTGGGGGCAGCAGGTATGTTGACAGATGTTGGGAGGTGGCATGCATCATGCACATGTACATGTGGGGTGACACAGTGGGGTCTACAGAGGGTATGTGTAGAGGTGTTAGGTGTACATGGGTGGGTAGGGCATCTGGTGATGCAGGAAGAGGGACATATTGCAGCATGTGTTGTGATACCAATAAACCAGTGCCATGCACAACAACCAGAGATGTCTGTGTTTTTGCAAGCAGGGATGTACCCATATGGGCAATGGGTTGTGGAGCAGTGACTGCACCTGTCTCTACATGTTTGGGGGCACACAGTGAGATGCAGTAAATCATGGGAGCCCACCATTCAACACACGTTGGTCATATCTCAGTCTGTGCTATGCAATCACTCTGTATTCCAGATTACATGCATATGCAGTGTACCTTGTGACTGCTGTAGATGTCTGTAGGGGGACACAGGCATGTTGGTGGCCTCCCCTCACAGCTCATGTCACCCATGGCTGTCACACTGTATGCTGTGTACCACACACATATATGTTGAACACCACACAACCAATGACAGCTGTAGTGTTCTGAGGAAGAGGTAGCAAGTCTACCCAGCCAATGCATGACTGTGCATCTGCCTCTGATTAGTGGGGCCATGCCACAGGAAATAATGTCATGGCATGTAACACCTACATCAGAAGTGTGTACCCAGCTCAGTGATGCCCTGTATAGTTGTGTTTCCTGCAGTTTCATGACAAGGCAGTTGGTCAGCTTGTATATGTACAACTAGCATGGTATACCAGCTCTCACTGGAGGGGCTTGATGGACATGGGGGTCCCAGTAACTGCAGGGTTCATGGGTGGCTAACAGTGGCTGCAGTGGTGACTTGTAGTGGGTGTGGGGGGGTCTTTCCATAGTGACTGATGGTGGATAGGGTAGGTTGGGGGCATGCGCCGTACACATGACAGGGGATCAACTGGGCAGACACAGACAGGTGATGATGACTGTGCAGTCTCAGAGTTCTGGATGGGTTGCTGATGATGCTTGCCTACCACAGAGCATGCACCACAGCCCCAGTATGCCAGACATGTATAGTGCACAGTAATAGGATGAGCTACAGGCCTGCAGAAAGCAACCCACAACACACCCCACATGACAGGGTTCTGCATGTGCCTGGATGCCTCTACACAGGGCCACACTGTGACCAACCTGTAGTACCTGGTAGACAGCATGACCACCATGGCACCCATCACCTTGGGGGTTGCAGAGATGGGTACACAAGGCTCTCACACTCTGCAGAAACAGTGACAGTGGCTACAGTAGCCATGTCATCCCCTACCCTACTCTGGGGTTTTAGTGGTCAGCCTATGCTAAGCACAGCAGTGCACACACTTTGTGTGGGGTCAAGAGGGCGCACACACACCCCAGCCAAAGCCTGAGTACACTGGTGCATGATGGGAAGAGTGACAATGGGCTACAGCTGCTGCAGCATCCTGCAGGAACCACGTCAACAGCACCATGACGTGTGCAGTGCAGGTAGTCACATGACTGACAGGCACGATACTGTCTGGCATGCTGTACACCTTCATGACAGGCAACAACAGGATGGCTAGAAAGTACACATGAACCACATGAATGACACAGGAAGCTGGGAAGGTTGCCAAGCAGTGTGGTTTATTCATGCAAATAACAATACAAACAGCACACTCTACCAACACATCAGGAAGCTAAAACAAGCCATACAACACAACAACAGTAATAGGCATCAGTAAGGGATGGGACATAGGGTCAGGGATGGGAAACAGACTGAAGGTATGCAACAAGTGGACTAAATGAAAGGCAGGTAACCAGAATGCGCACAAATAACAGCAGATACACTATGTGTACAGTCCCTGTGGACAACAGTCCCAAGTCACAGTCATACCTGATGGGTGGACATCAGTGGCCCCAGGCAGCTATTGCATCCATCAGAGTGTTGATGGAGCCCTGCACCTTCTACATGTCATTGCTGAGGCTGCCAAGGTCAGTGATGATGATGTCTTCAAGCACATCCACATGGCCATGACGTGTGCAGGTGAACACAACCTCAGAAGAACCTCATTCCTCTCTGCAAGGTCTTTGGCATGCAGCACAGGTGCACCCTCCTGCATGTCAGTGTCCTGTTCTGTTTCCACAGGCACATGCACCTTTGTGTCCTTAACCCTGTCAAATGTCCCCACACTGCAGACACCATGGTACCCTTGTTGTACCTCCACTGTTGACTGATGGTCTGTGTCAGAGCCATTGGCAGGACCAGGTACATCTCCAGGGTCTTGCACAACATCCCCAGCACTACCATCCTCCCCAGCAGGCCACTGCTGCTGTCCTGTTCCTTCAGCCTGTCTGCAGAGGGCCCTTTCTCTGTACCAGCGGGCCTCCTTCAGCTTGAGTCAATGCATTGCCCTCTCCAGGGCACATTGTCTGGGTATGCGGACTGTTTGAGCACTACTGTTGGTTCCTGTGTGAGCTGTGGAAAAAGACATGTGGCCTGTAAGTCGACGGCTGCTCAAGGCACATGGGTCTCATGTCAACACATATGTAGCTGCAGTGCACAGACAGGGCATTCCCTGACAGTGTTAGTGGTGTCCCTGCCCCCATCCTCAACAAACATTCTGTGTGGAATGGCATGGGGCAACATAACTGTGACACACATCATCCAATGAGCAACACAGGGCTTGGCTGCAGTGGCTGGGCCTTGCCCAGGATGTCTCCATCATGTGCCCTCCTGTGGTGAGGTGGGGTGCCCCCCATGTGCCCAGCAGACAAGGCTTTACACCATGACAGGGTATGTGCATGTGCATCGCAGGAACACTCAGGTGGTGCATCTACTGTCCTGGGCCTGTGTGTGTTGCACACAGTCCCACAGTGCTGTAGGTCCCATACATGCTGTACAGGATAAGTCACCTCTCCATGCAAGGGCCTGTAGAAGTCATGGGACACCCTGGCTGCCCACATCCCCACACAGTACTGCATCAAACACATCATGAGCCACAGCTTCCAACACCTGACATCTTTCACAGCTGCACTTACGCCACCTGCATACCATGGGGGTCACTCCCAACCCATGGGTCCAATTATGCCCCTTCCTGTGAGGTGATGACATAGTGGCATTGAGCAGGCTCTCCAGCCCCCACTGAGCATTCTTAAGGTGTCAAACATCCCAGCCTAGCTGAGTAGTCCCACGTGATGCACTCAGCACCCACAATTCAGACACTGGGCATGGATCCTCCCCATCACCTACATAAAGCATGCCCATGTATCCTGTGCTCCCTGACACCACATCAGACCAATATGATGCTGAGGCATGTACACTACCACAGTGTGTTGGGGTGGTGCATGTCCACATACAGCTCCTGTCAGGGTCTAACATGAACAGCCTGCCCTGTGCATGCAGGACCACCACATCTGTTCACCTGTACAGTGGCTGACACTCAGTTCACGTAGTCCTGCACTCCCGTGCCAGGTAACACCTGCCACCATACATAATGCAGACATGTACAGTGCACACACATGTCCATGGTGGAGTGTACATGTCCATGGCCCCCTCCGTACATACTGGTGGGATCCCCTCCAACAGGCTGCATACAGGCATCACTCCACAGGAGTGGTGGCTCTCACCCCAGTCATCGCAGTGGGATGGCGTGGGTCAGTGCTTGTGTTGCATAAGGCTGCACTGTGTTAGCCCCCTGCACCTTACATGCCAGGAGAGTTTCTGGGTCACCCTATGGACTGCAACATGTGGGGTATGTGGGGGCAGGTGTACCACAGTGTTGTTTCTTACCCATTGGCACCCCCCCATTCTAAGCACCCACTGTCAGTGTGTGTGACAGAGGGTCACATGTAATACAGAACATGTTAGGATGATTGGCTCACACAACTGCCTCAGTGGTGCAGGGCATGGCGACAGTTACACCTAGTGGGGTGGCACTACACAATTGTCTCTTGTCAGATCCCTTATATGTCATCTCATGCCACAGCTACCATGTGACAGTGCACCCAACGTGAGTATACAAGGGATGCAGCACACAGGTTTTGGTCACACCATATGAAGTGGCAACCAGCAAACTGTGACACATCAGCACTGTACAGCAAAATGTTGGATGACAGACTTGACATACAGAGCCATCACTGGAGACAGAACACGTCATGATGTCTGATGCCTGGCATCAATGTGTGCCATATTCCTAGGCTGGTGCCATGGTTGCAGACACGTGTGATATGGAAGCATCCTGTGGCAGTTTATGCCATGTCACACATAGATGCCCCCCTCCCAGATGCCCACACCACAGTCAGGGCCAGGCAACCCTGGGATGTCCCAGATGACATGTGCATGTCCAATCAACACTGTCACATGCATTACCTATGGTACACTTGCATTGTGCAGGACATTGCTCCTAGCTTGCTCTCCACCAGTGCCTCCATTAGTCCTATGTCTGTCCTCTGCCTCAGTGGCCTCTGCCTGCTCCATGTCATCAGTGGGTGGTGCATCTGGAAGGGGGACATAAATGGTGCAGTACATCAGTGCCTGTCAGGTGGTACAGTTGTTCAGCAGGTGGACATTGGTGGGGGAGGGTGGGGATTTCTGATCTGCACTTAGCTCGCACATGGTGATGAACATTCCACATGGCTATATCAACCTCCTGTGCAATGGTCTGCAGCCTGTTCAGGGTGTCTGGCTCCCACAATGCCTGGTCATTCAAATGGTGCTTTACCTGGCAGATCATTTTGTGCACCCCTGACACATAGCACAATTTTTCACAGATTGCGCACCACCCTGTCCTTCTCTGCCTGGGTGTGGCATGATGATTAGGCCCCACTGGCTCACACTAATGATGAGGAGTGCAGTCTCTTCATCTGGAAAATTGGGGGCACACCCCATTTACCTGTCCTGCCTTGCTGATCAATGTGGGTGCCAGTTGCTGCAAGGCCTTCTACTGCGCAGCAGTCTTGACTCACTGGGTGGAACACAGTATGTCTACCACACCTTCCCTGCACTGTGAGGTTGCGTCGTGCTGTTAATGGCCTTTCACATGAGCAACACACTAGTTTCCTGCATCTGTGTGCCGTGTGGCCTGTGTGATGCAGAATGCATCAGGAGTGATGTCACCAGCAAGTTGCATCACTTTGGACTGCCAAAATACTGCAAATTGCATCACTAACATTCCTGCTGTGTTTCACCTGTGCTGTCACCCCACGGCTGTCTTAGGAGGCTTCCAACAACCATTCACATCACCCGGGGATACATACTGCCTCCCACACCCTGTGAGTCTTATCACTCACCCTCAATGTGCCACCTCCACATCTCTGCAGGCCACATCTGCAATCTAGCTATCCGCCACAGCTCACAGCTTAAAGTGCCTACACACCTTTCATCCACCAGTGGCCCAGGGCACTGCCAGACTGAACATTGACTGCCAGGCCCACTGCTTGGTGCAGCTGACACCAGCATCACCATCTTGTAACCCATTCCCTGGAAGGGTATCCAACCAACCTGAGATGCCATGTGTATGGCTGGGTACGTGGGCGGATTGACATGTATGCTATGCTGTCCAAACCTGCACCAGTGCAGTCCAATCATTGTACCATTCATGTCTCTTGTATCTGCAATGCGGCACCTCTCTGCTGACCATAACACCTTGCTCTCTGCTCATCCTCCCACCACCACCCGTAACCCACACCAAAGGGCCCTGAAACAACCCATGGTGGACCCACATGCTGCCCTGCCAATACGTCACCCACACACCCTCATGCAATCATCTGGTTCATGCCTCCACCTGTGTGCCCCAACCTCACCTGCTGGTACCCCATGTCCTGCAGCCCTCAGTGGCAGTACACAAAGTCTGTGCCATCACCCTGCCACATGTCATTGCCCCATCCTGAAGCCACACATGCTTAAGCAATCTTTAGCAAGCAAGCAATCTTTATTTCTAAGACTCTATTCCAGCAAGATCATAGCTTTTTACATCAAAACACAAAACATAAAACCATGTTCAGCAACCCTTCAAATCAAACAATAATACAGCAGGCTTTAAATGTCCAAAAATGCTAAGTCAAATAAATATGTTTTCCAGGCAGATTTAAAGGCCTCAATGGATGGACACTCTCTAATCCGACGAGGTAGAGAATTCCACAGGGTCAGAGTGGCAAAAACAAATGACCTAGCTCCTGAAGTAGTCAAATGGACCCTGGGGATCTCATCGGCAGAATGGAGAAGAGAAAGGGGGCAGTAGAGGCCAAGGAGATCGTGCAGGTAACGCGGTCTTGATGGCATAGGGGCTTATAGATCAGTAATCCAACCTTGAAGGTGATCCTACACTGCACCAGCAGCCAGTGCAGACCACGGAGCCCAGGTATGACATGGCAAGATCTCGATAAGCCAGTCAACAGTTTGGCAGCCTCATTCTGCACTAGCTGCAGGAGGCACAGGTCCATCCCCGGTAGCCCTAGGTATAGGGCATTGTAGTAATCAAGGTGTGTAGTGACAAAGGCATGGATCAAGATCAGAAGATCATCAGAAGGGACCAGGTGTTTTATCTGGGTGATATTCGTCAGATGGTAGAATGAGGTCTTGACAACGGCTGACACCTGGGATTTAAGTGTCAGGTCGCTGTCAAATGTATCGCCCAGATTTCACACCCTGTCAGAGGTCATCAGCTTGCTGCCCCCCAGCCAAAGCCCAGAAGGCTGTTCAGCCAATAAACCCCCTGCCAGATGACCTGGCTCAGACAGTCTGTCCCACATATGTCCCATGACATGCTCCCACAGGGGCAATATTCCACCTTCTGGGGACATGAATATGTGTCATGTAGCCAGCTACACATTTCTGGGCCTATCACCCTGACAGTCTAACTACTCCTGTCTTCAGTGGGGGTCTGGAATGTTCCCATTGCCAGACATCATAGCACCACCATCATCTTAACTTCCACTGGAATCAGCTGCTCCCCTATGGGTTCTGTTCTGCAAATCCTCCCTAAGCTCATTGCAGAGCTCCTGTATGGCACCGGAGGGCAGTCGGTATTGTGCCAGGCACTGCTCCTCCGAGAGTTCCTGGAATGAGATCCACCATCTACATACCCTTCCAGGGTAAAGTCTCCCATATACTTCATTCCTCCCCCTCTGGGGGTTTCAGGCTGCCAGCAGGGCCTGTTGACGGGCACGCCATTGACATCTCCGCAATGCCAGTTTGATAGTGTGAAATGCAGCTAGCCAGGGCATTTCAGTGTCATCCACACTGTGCTGCTTATGCTTCACCACTGACTCCTCAGTCATGAGTGATTCCCCAGTTTACTAGCTTGTCTGTATTTATAGTGTGGATTTAGACCACCTCTTCCCTGGTCTTACAGGTACGTCCAATACTGGATGCAAATGGGTTCCCAACACTTTCCAAAATACTATTTACAGGGATGTTGCAGCCACAGGGGACACAAACTTCATTTTGTGACACAACACAGTTGTATCTTGGCACAACCCATAACTCAAGTGCCTTTTGCACAGCTGCATGTGTTCCGGACTCAGTCGGCCATGTGGAATTGTGCCCAATGCAATCACTGTGGCAAGTCTTCAGTTGCGTCACACTTCATGGACGCAACTCAATTGTGTCATTCAGCACACTTCTAAAATTGAACCCCATGTCTCAAGATTTGCCATCAGTGGTAAAATCTGGACATTTTAGGATGGTAGGTACATATAATTTTATATTGTACTTGTAGCCATTCCATTTCTAGAGGCTTCCCCAGCAGCTAATTTAGATTCATTTGGAAGCATTTTATAGTCATATTATTTTGAAACATGAGATTCGGAGTTGAATATGTCTGCAGCTGATACGGACCAGTGAAAACATGCAGTATAGTGGTTAGGGACTTGTGTTTTTTTTTTGCTGTGCAGGTTCCAGATAGTGTACAATACTTTGCATTTTGAAACCTTTATCAAAACAGCATGCATTAAATGGTTATATGCAAGTCTATCATTCAGTAACATTTCATTACAAGTACAAATACTGAACAGTTACTGGTTGGGGAGAAACAATTATATGCATTTCTCAGATGTTCATTGAGCAAGTTAATTTAGCCTGATGTCTATCATGGATTCTGATTGCCAAGTAGCGCTGGCTGTCTTCATATGCAAACAAAAAGATAATGTGGGTCCCTTTAGATTAGACAGCTTTATGGGAGAAAGAAAATGTCTATGTTCCACCATTAAAACCTAAATGGTGGCAAGTTCAACTATAGTTTTCGGTCTTTCTGAACTTGATACCCTTATATGAACCAATGAACCTTTGACTGCCATCCTGAGCTGACTTGAACACAACAATCCTTTGTCAGGGATCAGAATTTGAGGCAGGAAGGGGACAGGAACAGGGGGCTATATACAAAAACTGGCCCGTACAAAAGGTAGGGGGCCACTACCGTGGCTGTGCACCCCGGTCAACACCCTCACATGGCCACAGACAGGCAGGAGCTGCAGGATGCCCTGCAGGGTAGCCATCAGGGGGGTGCACCATCCTGTACAATGGCCTAAGTGCAGTTTGGATGGCCCCATGGATCCTGCAGTCCAAGTCACAGTCATGTTCACCCCCGACCACATCATGGTGATCCTGGAGACCTACAGCAACAACAGAGGAAACACACACTGAAGGCCACACCATAGACAACACCCCCACCTAGCAGTAACCAAGAGCAACAGTAATGCAGCAATAGCAGAATGCCCTGCTTACCTGCCCCCTCATGGACACCATGCCTGGCACCTGCAATACCCCTCCTCCACACCTCAGCGGCCTTTGCAGCCTGCTGCTTGGCCTCCGGCCCTGCAAAACACAACAGACAGAGAGCACCATGAGTCAACAGAGCAGTGCCAAAAACACACCACAACACCTGTGTGCACAGGCAGTGTAGGAACAGCCAGACACCGCCACAGCACTGGCTGCACAACCACAGTGCCCACCCCCTGGATGATATCCAGTGTGCATGCACCACACAGTGGTATCCAGCCATGCAATCCCCAGTGGCCTGCATGCATACACAGCACTGCCTAGTGCCCCCATGAGTGGCACACATGAAAGGACAACACTGGGCATGTGTAGCCACAGCCATGTGTGCAGGATGACTGTTACCCTTGCAGGTGCCCCATGAGGGCAGAGACACACAAACCCAGTATGTGCCACAAAAGCAGCCAGATGAGCAACACCTACCTGGTCATGGCAGTGCACCCCTGTGTGCATGACGATGCAGCAGCTGCAGTCTTTATGGGTCCCCCCTCTGGAGGTTGCTATAGCGATGCCTATGCTGCTCCACTGTGCGTGGCATTCCTGTATGCTGCACAAGCCAATTAGCAATGGAGGCCCACACTTCAGTCCTGGGCACATGTAGGTTCTCCTGCCCAAAGATCTGCCCCTCCACAGTCATCACCAGTGCCACCAGGAGCAGCAGCTCCACCTGGGACCAGTTCATGGCCCTAGGTGTCAGTGTTCTAGCCCTGGGCATTCTTAAACAGTTGTACACTGTACAATGGGGCAACATGGTAATGTGTGATGTAGGCCATGATATGCACCATGTGAGATAGTGTGAGGCATGTGCAGCACACCATGCACAGTGCATGAAGTGCGATAGGTCCAATGCAACATGGCCGCGTATGCGCAATGATGACCGTAAAGGTGTGGTGAGGTCAGGTCCAGGTCACACATGCATGATACGCATGCGGCCACCATGTTGTGCACGGCATGTGCTATGGACAACTATCGCACACATTGCACAATCAACAGGCAATAGTAACAACCATTGCTCCATGTATCATGCATATTGGGTGGATGCGCCATTGAATATGTTGATGGCACATGTGTGACATATGCACCATGTAGACTTCCCTCGATTCAGGGACGTGTGCCCAACGCTACACACATGCACGCCAGTGATGAGCAGTAACATGATGGGTGCAAATTAAGAGATGATCCCTGTAAAGTGAGATAAGCTAGGGGCAATTTTGCAATTCATAGACAATGCACCTAAAACAGCTTCAATCCACATGCATGGGCATCTCAGCTGATTAGCATCTCATTACCAGAGGCCTAGGCCTCATTTGCATGCCCTGAGCCATAAATGCTCCCAATTCAGCAGGCTGAGTCTAGGTGACTGAGAGGAGACAGAACCTTGAAGGTGAGTACACTGCTATTTTTATAAGGTCTACAGCACTTACTGGGGGGATTTATCATGTGAATAGGTATCACTGACCATGTGTGGTGAATGCAGCATTGTGCTACAGGACTGTCTGAGGCACACAGCAATGCCTGTGCAGGCACATTGACAGTGTTGCTATGCCAAACACTGCGGCCAGCTGCACCATGGCCTGTAGCCACTTGTCCTGTGCCTGGACCCCCTCCCCACAGCCACACAGACATACCAAGGGCAGTACCCGGGATGGACAGGGGTACCAAGGTGGGTGCACACTTGCTGCAGAGGTAGTAGTGCATGTCCATGGCAGACTGCACTGCTTGCCCCCCTGGGGTGGCAGCAATGTTGCCCCAGCTTTGGACTGGTGGCTGTACATAACTGCACCGTCCCCAATGGACCATGTTCAATGGGGCACAGCCCCCTGTGCCAGGCCATGCACCTGCAAGCCCCCACCCAGCACACCAGCCGCTGGGTTCCAGCTGGTGGAAAACACACAGAGCCAGGTAGTCGCAGGAACATGTGTACCCTACAGGCATGACTAACTGCTGGATGCTTCCCCCAGAGAAGCCAAGATGTTGGAAGGCACAAATACAGCCACCAGGTGGCGTCCTGACTTCACAAAGGATGAGGAGAGGGCACTGATCGAGATGTGCAATCTGCACCTGGAAGTCCTCACTGGTAGGGGTGGCAGCTGGACTGTGCAGACAGATGGATGGGAGGAGGTGGCCCTTCAGGTCAATGCTGTTGCTCTCTACAACTGCACAGTGCAGAAGTGCAGGAAGCATTGGAATGACGGGCTCAGGAGGGCCAAGGAGAAGATGGCCAGCATACAAGCATCCCTGCAGCAGACTGGTGGTGGCCCAGGCACAGAGGTCCAGCTCAGCCTAAATGAGACTCTACTGGCCACTAGCATCACCAGGATCACTGTGCAGGGTGTCCCAGGTGGTGGGTTCCAGACTGGTGGCAGCCCATCACAGCACCGTGAGTAGCTGTGTGCTCTTTCTGTGCCAGGGCCCACGTGTGCCATGGCTGACATGCCTCTCCCTGTGTGCTGTGCACTGTCACTGTGTACCCAGGCACTGCACCATATGGACGATTGCCCCTGGCCAGATGCAACATGCCTAACAGTGCCACAGCAACCATGCCACTGCACTGGGGGCACCTGTCTGCTGTGCAGCCATATGGCACATGCCACCTACACCATGCAGTGTGCATTGTAGGACAATGATGGGCATGCCAATAACATGGCCTTATGAAGGTGATGGCATCATCGCCAGGTGGTGCATGGACTGTCATGTGGGTGCAGTCAATGGTCCCTAGGACACCTGGCATGTGTGCCACCCTGTAGAACCCCTTCTTGGATGTATTCCAAAGCATACGGTAGCAGTGAGGTGAGGAACTGTGTGAGTAGATGGGACACTGAGGCCTGTGATATGCCAGTGGTGTCCCCTGTTGATCTCTGGAAGGTTCTCGTGGTGAGCAGGCACATGACGTTTGTCACCTTGGTCTCCAACAAGATGGCATGACCTCATGCAGTGGGTGCCTACATTATTTCATGGTACAGTTCACAGAGCTGCCTCAGCATGGCCCTGTTCATATGGTATTGGCCTACTGTCTCCACATCTGTGAGCTGCTCAAATGATAGCCTGGCATGATCCAGCTATGGGGCTGACCGCTTACTGTTCTTACCACCACCCTGTCTTTTTCTCCTCATTAGTACACCAATGATGGCTACTGCTGCTGGGTCCATCCTGTTGGTGTTGTATTGCTTGGCTCTCAGTCTCTGTGGCTTTCTGGCTCAGTGGCTCACTGTCTCTCAGTAGCTCTGTATCTCTCTCTGTCTCTCTCAGTCTCTCTCTGTCTCTCACACACTCCCCTTGTCTCTGGCAGTGTGTTGCTGTTGCTGTTCAGTCAATAACCTGCAGGAGGTTTGGACTTAAGTCTACTTCTTTTATACTTATCTTTCTATGGTGCATCTTGCCTTTCCACTGGAGATGCCCCATAGTTGTGCCGTGGTTTTGCACTGTGAATCACGTTGCACTGTGTATGCATGGGTATATCCCCTGTATTTGTGCCGCATATCCCCATATTGCACCGGGTCACCCCTGAAAAAGGGACCTTCGGGGCCCAGTAGGCCAACCCGGTCATCAAAATTCAATAAATAAATAAAAAATAAATATCATTATGTTGCACCTATGGTGCATCTCATTTGATGCAGGGCATCTCAGTTGCGCTGGTGTATTCACCCTGTTTTTGAATCATCCTACAGCATGTCTTTGCATTGCTCAGCGCATCTTTTTTGTGAATCCTGCCCAATGTCTGTAAGTTGCTCTTTTATCAATTTTCTAATAAAGTTTATTTGTGATATATTTATGCTTTTTGCCATTTTTTACTGGTGCTGCCTGAGCTAAGTTGCAGTTTGTGTCTAAATGTTTTTGTAACTTAACAATATCAATCAATCAAAATCTTTATTTTGCCAGTCAGAACATCATTGAGACAAGCTCATTTACAAGATGGACCTGGGGCAAACCAATTGCCAACAGGGTTAAGACACAACAGGTTGAGTGAACGTACATAACAATTACATTGTAATAATAACATATAACTATCACATGTGACAAGATACTTGCACCAGAGCATAGCAATAGGTTCAACAGGAGGTAGTACCATTTAAATACAATTGCATGGATACCGATATATGGATGTAAGGTAATGAGCTAAAGTTTATACAGTAAACATCATTGGAGGAGTTATAGTGAGCAGGAGTGGCAGTTTCTCAAGTGTTAAAGTAAGAAGATTGAGATGTAAGAGTCCTTTGATAATTACTGTAGGCATTTCCTGGCAAGTGGGGTAGGAAGGGGAGGAGGGTATAGGGAGTGAGGAGGGAAGGTCAGCCGAGACAGGAGAGGGTTGGACATGATGGCCTAGGGAGGAAGGACTGTTCAAAGAGAGAAAGCGACAGATGCCACAGGCAATGGTTGGGGTTTAAGTCTAATATTTGAAGCAAAGACAGATCATGTTGTTGGGAACTTGATTTGGACAACGACAGAAGAGAGGACTCAAATGATGCCTCAGGCAATGGTTAAGGTTTAAGTCCAGAATTTAAAACAGTAACAAACTGTGATGTTAAGACCTTGACTTGAAGCAATGACAGGCCTTCGAGAAGGTCCTCAGGAACAAGGATTTGAAGAGGGAGAACGTGATAGGGGAACTGAACCTTAAGGTTTTCTGGATCTTATTCCAGAGTGTAGGAAGAGTGAAGCTTATTGAGGCTCTACCAAAGCAAAAGATAATTTATTAAATTACTGGGAACATACTAGTTTTCAGTTAGGTCATGCTGGTACCTATTAGTAAATCTGGAAATGACCATACTGAAACAATGGGAGCCTAAGAAAATTGATGAAAGACCCAAAAGAGAACATGGCTGTGGTGAAATTTGAACCAGACACTTTGTCACAATGATTGTGCTCTGATCTCAAGGTGCCCATTTTTTCTCAGTTGGTCTTAATTGAAATTTATTAGTACAGTATCTACTGGACTCTAATAATTTATTTTTGAAACCTAACATTACTGCACTATGTATGTGATCATAGTAATGCCACCTTTCATTTATTCCAAATTTATTTGCACAAGATATTCTAGTTTATACATTGTGTCTCATTTTCAGTTTGGTGAGTGATGCCTTACTCAGACAGAAAAAAAGATAAAACTAGAATCAAAAAAATTGCAGGGTATACAAAACTTGCTCTTAACCAAGATACAGTTCTTGCAATAATTGTTTGTGATAATTTCACATTGAGAGTGAATGAGCAAGCAAATTGGTGTTGCAATATCATACTCCCAGCTATATAAACTTATTGATATCATTTTTCTGTTCTAATCACTGCAGTGTATTGCATTTCCTCACAATGCCTAGCTGCACATTAAAACTGCAGTGCAGGTAGGAAGAGTTGGGAAATGCAGCATACCATAGCCTAGCCAACCATTCCCCATTCCTCTAACAGTACTTAACCTATCAGTGTTTCAGCCTGACATTTCCAGATGTAATAATGTGTACAACCAAAGACACCCTTGAAAAAAGACACTTTCTCTGAGATAGGCTGTCTTGGGTAAAGAAATGGGTGGTGGGGGGGAATGGAACTAGTATGACTGCAGATATTTTACAATGTCTATCAACAATCATACTAGTAGTGTTGTGTTCATTATCAGCACAAATTCTAACATATTGAAGAACAAGGCAGAATATTACCTTGGGTATTGCTGCACCTGTTCTGTTCATGGTATATTTCCTCACCGTCCTTTAGAAGTTTGCATGCCAAAGAGAGTAGGGATGGGGTTGGTAATAGAAAAATAGAAAAAGCTCTGGCAGTCTTTTGTAAATTATGAAATTGAGCAGGGTATCGAAAGAACACCCCGCTGCACTGACTGAGGAATGAAGTTCAATGGCTAAAAGGGGTCAATGAGATGCTATTGGTGTAAAAAAAAAACAATAAGATTCATATAAAAAAAGAAAGGTAGTTGTTGTGCTCAAAGGAACTCTTGCCAGGCTGATTTGAGAGTAACACTGACCAAAGGATTCAGCAGCAGGTACAGCTATGCACAATAGACACTAAACCTGACTAGAATTAGATAGATAGATAGCTAGATAGATAGATAGATAAATAGATAGATAGATAGATAGATAGATAGATAGATAGATAGATAGATGGATGGATGGATGGATGGATGGATGGATGGATAGATAGATAGATAGATAGATAGATAGACAGACAGATAGATAGATAGATAGATAGATAGATAGATAGATAGATAGATAGATAGATAGATAGAGGTGCTGACCACATAGAAAAGGTGCAGTAAACTTGGGGCTGGATTTTCAGCCCTTCCAAAATTAGTGCAGATGTGAAGAAAACTGCAACTGTTGGAGCTTCACTTGTAGGGCCACAGTTTGCCTCACATGTGCCATATTTTCAAAGTGGAAGCCAGTTTAGAACTGGCTCCACGATTTACAGCAGTTTGCATCCGTTTTTTCAGCACAGTTGTACCAGAATGTTATGACTGGTGGGACCAGGCATAACATCCCCTGCAGCTGCTCTAGCTGAAAATACAATCCTCTACAGGTGCAGAGTGTGTGTCTGGCAGTGGTGGCAGCAGTGTGGGACTTAGTCCCTGAACGCTTTGTATATCTAGCCCTTAGTCTTTGAAGAAGATATTCTTACTATACTGTGATGCTAAAGTAAAATTATATTGAGAACACATAAAACTGGTTTCCACAGTGCTTTGAGCTTGTATCTTAATGTTTGTTGATGTGCCCCTCATTTTAAGGGTCAGTGTTCCATATTGCCCTTTATTTTTAGTGTATGTGTCCCTCATTTCAATGACAAAAGATTGAGCACTATGGGGAATGTGAAATGGGGCAGAGGAGTTGTTTTGCGACTAAAATAGAAACATTCCAGGTAATGTTTCAGTGACTTCTGATATTCTTGAAGAGTTTTGTACTTTCTGAATACAGACTCCCATAACATTTTCCTTCTAGAATATTGATAAGCTGGGCTTTCCAGAATATATGTCAAGGATTACATTTAGTGTAAAGAGAACTGTGTCATCCCTGCTCATTGCCAACTATCTATAACTTTCAACTGTGTGTAGAAACAATGTATTTTTACTGTATATTTATGGTCACACCTTATATTAAGTGAAGTCTTGTAAATCTAAACTGAGTATCTACAATTTTGTATATTGTAATCTAAACTGTAATGTTCTGTTGCTGCGATGCCATGCATATCCAAGCCTGCCAATGCAGGACTCCTGCAGAAATGAAAGGCTTTGCCTTCTCACACTGCTTTCCCAGATAATTTTTAAATGAATGAGACACTAGTTTTTTTAAATTGTTTGGCCTTTTCTTTGCATCACATGCCGTATTTACTGAAGACATTAAAAAAGATGTAATCTTGGAACTTCAGAGGAAATCAGAAAAATAGCAAAGAAGGTGCTGTACTTTCAGTTCAAGGTTGAACAAAATCATGAAATGGAATTGAAGGATCACACTATGTGTAAACTGTGTAGATGACATAGATCTTGATTCCTTTTCCACAGTCATTTTTTACATCTCTCACTGTAAATAGGACTAGATGCACCTTTCTGTAAAATCCCAAATTCAGTTCTAATGACAGATTTATGCAAGTCATTATTCAATAAAAGGATTACAAATGAGCATTAATCTCCACTTGATGGTAACATAATGGTGTAATTGCAGCTTTATCTGTATGACTGTTAAAAGTGAAATTGACATTTCTCCGCACCTGACAAAGTCAAGATTCTGCAGGGGACATCTGGTTTGTGTTTTTATGCTGTCTGGTTGCACTTTTGACTATACAACCAGCCTGCGTTCTGCAACAAGCGAAACTGAAAGCTAGGAGGGGGCTGCTATGGGTGGCCTTGCTGTGAGACTGTCTGCTCCAACAGTTTAACTATACTACCATACAGCCTGATTGTTCTGGTACTTGTCATCATAAATACCCCAGAGAAAAGCTGTGGAGAGAGTCTGTATGGTTAAACAAATAATTGCTGCATTGATTAACAAAGGAAGTTCATAAGCTGTAAGTGGTCAACAGGATCCTGTTACTGTAAAATCAATGACAGAGTCTGTCATAACACACTCATACAAAAGACACACAGAGCTTAAATTAGAGGTAAAATCATGAAAAACAACACAGACACTTTTTTTATTGACCTGGATGTACCTAGATGGAGAAAATCTATCAAACAATAATCAGCTTTGCCACTGATCTTTTAGTAGTGTAAGACAAAGAATATTGCCCAGAAGCACTACTGTTCTTTTTAAAGCACGTACAATCTCTATAAATGTGATGTGTCACAGAGAACATGGGCAAATGAAGGGGATGAGTGGGGGGTGCAAGAACAGGACTGAAGACTGCCAGGTTTACTTTGGGAAATAATTCATTGCAGCAATTAAGTAAAGAAATGTATTACTGTATATAGAACCTTTCATACGCATTGTACTATATTCCAAATCTCTTCACAATACACACAGTGCTGACAGTATGAATTAGACATGAACAGAAAAGTTTATGAAATCTCAGGTTCATGAGGGTTAAGTAAATGTGGAAGAGGAAGAATTATTGCAGGGATGTTACTGTACATGCATTGCTCTATTTCACTTTTAAGTGCTCAGGTGTCATCTGGTGTTCAGAGTAGTTTTTATCATGTAAGGTATGTCGCCTATATTCATTTATTTTTATTTATTTTAAATTTGTTAACCGGGTAGGGACACTGGGCTGAAGGCCCTTTTTCAGGTCTGACTCGGACAAAAAACATGAAAAAAACATCACATACATACATCATACAACATATTCAACAAGATTACACTAAACAACTATGTGAAAATTCCAACATTAAATGTTTTCTCAGCTCTACCTCAAAAAATCTGACAAAGATGAAGCCTGCCATATCATCAAAGGTAATATATTCCAGTACCTTGGACCTGCAATTGAAAAAGCTTGAGCAGCTATGTTCAATTTGGGAACTATCGTATCTAACACAAAAGCATCTGAGGATTGTAGATTAGGCAAAACATTTCATAACTTTACAGGATCAGATAATGGGAAAAGAGAATTTAGTGAGATACATTTATAAATAACACAGCCAAAGAAGTATTCTATTCTAGCTATAGGGTCCCTCCATCTCAGTTGAGAATACACTACACACTGATGAGTCCGCCAAAAGAACAAAATGACAAATATTATTATACACAACTTTCAGAAAATATAGTTCCTTACTTCCAAGATTAAAATAAATATAAGAAACAACCAAAAAGTGGAAACAATGATCCTGTTGCAATCGATTTTATAACAGTAAGTGAGAACATTTTTTTAAATTTGTACAAAACTCCCAGTCTTTGATTAATATCAAGTGTGACAGCTTGAACCTAAAGGACCCAAAGCTGTTTGAATTGATTTACCTGTTCAATAGTTTGACCTTTCAAATTGCACACATTCAAAATCGGATTATCATTAAGTTTAAACTTAGTCCCAAAAATCATTGATTTGGTCTTTTTAGTGTTTAGGACCAAATAATTCTACAAAACCACTTGCAAATTCTTTCAGAATCACTATTAATAGCTACAGCTAGACCAGATATGGAACTACTCTGAGACAAAAGAATCAGATTGTCCGCATAAAGAATTGTATCACAAATGTCACAAAAAGAAGGCAATTCATTAACAAAAATACTAAACAGTAAAGGGTCCAAAACTGACCCCTGTGGAACACCATAGGAGATCAAAGAAGCTTCAGACACTTCAGAGCCTATACTAACAAACTATGAATCATTTGAATGGAAACTCTCCACCCAGGATACAGCCTCTATACAAAAACATAATGCACTCAATTTGGGAGATACCAATCTATGCTCAATCAATTCGAATGCCTTGGTCAGGTCCACAAACACTGCCTCAGTCATCTGACCTTTATCAAAGCCCCTTTTGACAGTGTCCGTGAACCTGACCAAGGTAGTCCCAGTTACACAATTTTTATGGAGACCATGTTGCTATGATTTAAGCAGCCCATAGTGTGGGAGATAATCATTTATCTGACTTGCTACAGGTTTTTCTAGCATTTTGCTAAGTGGGTTAAGAATAGAGATTGGAGAAAAATCCTCTAACAAGACCGCATGCTTTTTCTTTGGGATCAGAACAACTTTAGCTAATTTCCAATCAATAGGAAACTGAGAAAATTCCAAGGAAAAATTAAAAAGGTGACAAAGGGGTTTAATTATAAATGGTAGGGCCACCCTTAGAAATCTCCCATCCAATCCCCCCCACCACAATTACTGTACTTATTGAGAAGAGCATTCAATAACTTAGACACATCCAACTCAGAGACCTTCTGAAACTTAAATTGTGGTCTATCAAGAACAGGAAAATTATGGTTCAAGTCTCCTGTACTAATTCATATCACAATTCTGTGATAATCAGTTAAGTCAGAGAATTTATTATTCAAGAGATTTGCCATTTGAACTAGGTCAACAACATCAACCTCATCTACCAGTAAATGTTTTACTACACAATTGGGTTGGGGAGAAAACAACATGTTGATATTTTCCCCAAACCTTTTTGGATTAGACCAGTTAAACTGAAGTTCATGTTTATAAAAAGTCCTTTTAGTTTTGCACACTAGTTCAGAAACCCTATTTCTGATGCATTTACATTTATTCAAAAGAGAGACTGAGGGATACTGCTTATATAATTTCCAAGCAATATTACGCTCCTTAATTAAGGCTTTAATAGCAGGTGCAAACCAAGGATTTATAGTCCCTCTAAGCCTCATGTTGCACATAGGAAAAAAGGAATTCTGAACAGGAAGAAATTGGCTGTAAAAAAAATGTCCACAGCATAGTCAATATCTGGTATGCTATCCAGATAAGACCAATCCATCTGTGACAAGAAATAAAACAGAGTATGTAAATCCACATTCCGAAAGGCCTGGACTTGTATCAATTGAGAAGGACATTTTTTACATTCAAAACTCATAACTACAAAAATAGCCATATGGTCGCTCACTGCATCGGGTAAAATACCTGAGACAGTAATGCAAGACACGGCATTAGTAATAACCCAATCCAAAACAGTATGATTTTGTGTATGAGAATTCAAACAAGTAGGATCATTAATACACTGAGAAAGATCATAAGCTGCTAATAAAGATTCAAGTCCCAACTCAGTCTTCAAGGACCGATTCAAATTTGCATCCCCATCACAAATTCATGCTGCTGGATAAAGGAGGCTACAATATTTAAATATTGTTTTAATCCATCTATACCACAATGTGGAGGGCTATATAAACAACCCAAAATTAGATGTCTTACACCACCCAACAATACCTGCAGTAAGAGCTAATCAAAGGCAGAGGAAACATCATTACTAGATTTAATAATAGATGTTTGAAATGTGTTTTTATAATAAACTGCCACTCCTCCCCCTTTCATTCTACCCTCCCATCCACTTAAAGAAAATTATACCCAGAAATGGAACACAAACTATGAGGCACAGCTGGCTTCAACCAGGTCTCAGAAATAAAAAAATCAGGTTTATAATATTCAATTATATATTAAATTTCAGCTAATTTAGAGACCATGCTTCATACATTACAATGGATAATCTTAAACCCCTGTGCCTCAAAGCAAACATTAGCCATACTATTTACTGATTCACCTAATATATTAGGCAATATTGTGGCCCTGGATTACTTTCAATATCACCAGCTTGTAATAGCAGTAATGCCAATTTTAACCCAAGTGTCACCTTCCGATAAAATGCTATAACATTATAATATAAACCATGATACCCAACAAAACCACAGCATCTAACTGAATAAGCAAGTTGATGTAGGAGTTGTCCTGACAACACCTGGGACCAAGGACATAGCAACAACATGGATATCTCATAGTCCTGGGCACTATGGCAATTACCTTGCTGTTGCATATCACACAACGGCACAATCACTTCACTCACTATTAACCCACCTAACAAACATACTACCCATCCAATGACTACATACATTTTACCCAACTCCATCTCTGCCTACCCCTTCACTAAACAACAGGGACCAACAGACTGGGAGCACAACTCCCACAATCTCCCATGGACTCCCACTGACTACCTTAGTGATACACTTGACCACACTTCACCACCATGAGCCACCACTAATGATTCCACTGTGTCTTAGCAGTGCTGGATTTAAACTCCCGCCTCCAGCCAAACTGGACTTCCACCACCAATCGGTAGGTGGGGGTGTTGCACAAATGGGAACAGCAAACTTACTGGCAGGTGTTGCAACCAGGTACCGGGGGAGCTCAATAAGCTGGTTCCAAAAATAGCAGGGAAGCTGAAAACCTTAGCAGTCACAAATGGATAAATGGAACAGTATTACAGTCCTGAGGACCTGCCCTCGCTAGTGTATGCTTTTGTTACATCCTGGTTGGACTACTGCAATGCTCTGTACTTCAGGGTCAGTGGACATAACCTCCACTGACTGCAGCTGGTGCAGAACACAGGGGCTAGGTTACTGATGGGACTGTCTCGGTCTTGTCAAATGACCTAGATCCTGAGAGATCTGCATTGACTGCTTTTCAGGTGGACGAACATCTTAAAGGTGGGCTTGCTCACCTACAAGGTCCTATATGGCTTGGGCCCTGGCTACATGACCAGTCTCCTTACACCTGCCATTCCAGTCCACTCCTCGACTGGGACCTCCTTGCAGTTTCTGAGGATCAGGCTGAAAACCTTGGGTGACCCAGCATTTGGGGTAGCCAGCACAGTCCTCTGGAACTCGCTTCCTAGATCTGTGAGCAAGTTTCGTTGGTGGAGGCATTCAAGAGGGATCTGAAAACTTACCTTTTTAGAGAGGCATTCTCAGATTAATTGCTACTGTTTTTTTAATTGTTTATTTATTATTATTATTTATTAAAGCAGAAGTACTACAAAAATAAATTGCACTTTTTTTACAGTTTATTCCCTGTGCTCTGCTGATCATATACCTGGTACTCTTTCCTGCCAGCAGTGTACTATCACTGAGTAATTTGCTAAATTATCCTCTGCTTTTTTACATTTCTGCAACCAAGCATGTTGCACTGGAACCCCCTCTGCTGCCAACTGCACACGTGTATGACTTGCAGGGACATCGGGAATGGTCAGCATAGGGTACCACTGCTGTAGGCAAAAGACATGATGCGACCTGAAGGAAAAGTGCAGCTGAAAATTAGTCAGCCACCATATTTATTGTTGCGCTACAACAATTCCAATAAATTGCAAATATCTAAAAAACTAAAGATGACTGAAAAAAAATATTTACAGATATGGAAACTGGAACTTTGGCTGCATGCTTACAACCAAAAGCAGAATTTTGATATATCACTTCCTGATTTGGTAGTACTGCTGCTTTAATGTCTATTTATTGTTAAATTTTTAACTTGTAGGTTGTATAACCCCTTGTACAGCTTTGATTTGTATGCTGTTGGTGTTTACCCTGCCTATTTTGACCTTCTGAAGGTGCCCAGAACCCCTGGGATTGGGTGCCTTATAAATAAAAGTTTGCGTTACCGAAGTGGTGGATAAGGGTTCAAACCTGGGAACCCCGATTCTTAGATCTGTGCTCTAACCATTATTGAATATTGATGTTTTTTTGTCTCAAACTAATGACCAAAAATATTGAATTATGTAAGCAATAAGACATGACTATGTGTGCATGGAACAGATATTACCACACACCCATGAGTGTAGTGAGGCACAAGGCTGCAGGCTGAGCACCTTCAACCCCAGGAAGTGCAATAATATCTGTCATGTGCACACCCAGGAGTGTCTTTTTGCACATATAAAATAGGATCCTTTTATAAAAATATTTTTCTCACCCTCAATGTCACAAATGCACTCAGCAGGTCAGGCCCTCTGTTCCCACAGTGCCAAACTCCAAGTGCAGTATTGTGAACAGGTAACAGAACAGGGTAACCCTCCAGTCTTCTTGTGAGTCAGAATCACCTTTAGTATCATGTTCTAGGGGGATTCAAACTGTGAACATTATGCTAGCATACCCAAATGTACAGGCTTAGATAATCTGCTCTTTGGGGGGATGCCAGATATCTTTCACCTAAGGACACCTAACCAGGTATGCAAAATGAACCCTTAAAACTCTATAAAAGATTTTAGGTATATTCTTACCTTTTCCCAGTTTGGTAACATCATCAAGCTTATGAACAGTTTTGTCAGTCTTAACCCTCCATATGTCACATGCTAAAGAAAGAACTTGGAAGACCCAGTCAGTAGCTTTCAAATGAAATGTTTACTTAAAAATGGATACAAATAAGTAAAATGTAAACACAGAACACTATATCACAAAGCATACAATCACATAAAGAAAAACAAGGAAAACTACCAGACAAACTCCTACCACAATACATTTAGATCTTTTCTATCTAATGTATTACCTCCTTACAGTGCTTAAGTTAGATCTTGTTTCTTAAGATCCAAAAGAGTTATGTCACTAAGTTCAGCCTCAGTATTCAGTTTAAACTGTCTCTTATACACACCCTTCAATGATGTCCTCCTTTTATTATATAAAAAATATACAAACAGGATGTCCTATCAGGAGGTGTATTAAATAAGGTGACATCAGCAAAACTTCATTTCCCAAATATGACTCCTAAATTAACATTTTCTCTGATCTTGAGCTGTTCCTGTTCCCAAGGCACATGAAAGGATTTTTGTAACTTTAGCACCATGGTGGGAACATGTTTTTACTCTAAGACATCATAAAAGTTTACAAGCCCTATATCCTGGTAGGTGGGTCAGTTTTAATTAAGTCAGAAACAGGAGCCCCTTAATTAAGTCTCTCTAGTCTTTTAATTACCTCCTGGTTTCAGGTTAATATATCCTGTTATTTCCACTAAAACCTGGGGGGGAGCACCTATAGCCCAGCTTATGGAGACAATCACACACTACATTTTTATATTATAAATATCATAGAACAATCATAACCAGCTGGCCAAATGTTACAATCCCCCCACCTAGACTGAATTTGGGGGTCTCTATCCCTTGCATGGGATGAGCTTCCCAAATGAGTTCACTCCTCATACAGATGCAACAGGCCATCGCTGTTCTGTTTGGTCACTCCAGCCCTATGTAAGATTGTCATATCATACCCTGCAAGGCAAGACTACATCTTAATAGTCTACCATTAGTTTTTCCCATTTGGGTCAGCCAAAGCAGGGGGTGTGGTCCATTTGTACCTCAAAATGAAGCCTATATAAGTATGGCTCTAACTTCTTTAGGGCCACACTATGGCAAGACACTCTTTTTCCACAGTAGAGTAAGTCTGCTCCCTGGGAAGTAACTTTTTACTCAGGTACACTACAGGGTGATCTTTCCCTTGGTTGGATGTCTGACTCAGTACTGCCCCAATTGCCACTTCTGAGACATTAGTCTGAATTATAAAGGGTCTACTATAGTCAGGACTTGTCAATACAGGAGCATTGCACAGTGCCTCCTTCAGTCTGGTAAAGGTTATTTCACAGGCTGGTTCCCAGGTGATTTCTTAGGCATCTTTTTCTTTACCAGGTCAGATAGGGGAGCAGTCAGGGCACTGTAATCGGGCACACATTTCCTATAGTACCCTGCTGTCTCTAGAAAACTCCTGACCTGCTTTAGCATTTATGGTCTGGGCCATGCCTTGATCACCTCTATTTTTACTTGGTTAGGACAGAGCTGTCCCCAGCCTACAACATGCCCAAGGTATGCCACTTCAGCCATGGCTACCTAGCACTTCTCAGCTTTGACAGTGAACCCGGCCTTCTGTATCCTGCCCAGCACTTCCATAAGGTGGGACAGGTGTTCCTCCCAGCTGGCACAAAAGATGACAGTGTCATCCAGGTACACCACAGCATACTCCTCAGCACCATTTAACACCTGGTTCACCAACCTTTGGAAAGTGGCCAGGATGTTCTTCATTCTGAAAGGCATTACTTTAAATTCAGATAAGCTTATTGGAGTGATGAAGGCTGACCTCACCCTAGCTCTGTTCATTAACTCAACCTGCCAATACCTCTTTGTCAAGTCAATAGTCGTAAGGTATGTTGCCCCTCCCAACTTGTCCTGGAGTTCATCCATCTGGGGAATTGGGTGGGTATCTGACTTTATGACTGCATTCAGTCCATGATAGTCCACACAGAAATGAGTAGAGCCATCTGGCTTGGGCATAAGGACCACAGGTGAGGTCCAGGGGCTGTGGGATCTCTGGATTACCCCTAAATTCAGCATTTCCTCCACCTCTCTCCTAATGTCCTTTTGGACAGCCTCTGACACCCAATATGCTGTCCGCCATATGGGCATCTGTGTCTCTGTCTCCATATCGTGCGTTGCTAAGGGGGTTAGTCCAGACTTGGCGCTAAACAGGGGGACAAAGTCTGCTAAAACCTCTCTTACTTCCTGGATCTTGTCCAGGGCCAGCAGGGGAGACAATTTAACTACCTTCAGAGAAGACTGACACTTGCTTTCTCCCAGCATGTCCAGAAGGGGGTCTTCTTTGTCCGTCCCCTTCCCAGGACTACATACTGCAAACACCATGTCAGCCCTATTTGCATAGGGCTTCATCATGTTGACATGGTACATTCTTTCTGTCTGTCTTCTGTCAGGTAACTCTATGATATAGTTCATGTCATTTACCTTTCTAGCTACTTTGTACAGTCCTGCCCACTCAGCCTGCAGCTTGTCTTTCCGGACCGGGATAAGGACCATGACTTCCTGACCCACCGTGTACGAGTGAGCTCTGGCTCTGCAGTCGTACCACACTTTTCATTTCTGTTGGGCAGCTGCGAGGTTGCTCTGGGCTGTCTTCATAAGCTCCTTCAGCCTTTCCCTAAACCTAAGGATGTAATCCACTATGGGAGTTCCCTGGGTGGGGTGCTTGCCTTCCCAGACCTCCTGGTTCAAGTCTAGGGGCCCACATAGCTGGCGTCCATATAAGAGCTCGAAGGGGGAAAATCCTGTCAACTCTTGGGGCACTTCCCTGTATGCAAACAACAGGTGGGGGAAGGTATTTCTCCCAGTCCCTCCCATGTTGTTCAGCAAATGCTGACTTCAGGGTACCATTAAATCTTTCCATAAGCCCACTGGCTTGTGGATGATAAGGTGTTGTGCACCTCTGCAGCACCCCACACTTCTCCAACAAACATTTCATCAGTTCTGATATGAAGAAACCCCCCTCGATCGGTGGTAACATCCTGCAGAAACCCAGCACGGAAGAAAATCCCAAATAAGGTGTCTGCCACTTTGTATGTCCTCAGTGAGGATAAGGCGACTGCCTCTGGGTACCGGGTGGCATAATCCACCACAGTCAAGATGAACCTCTTCCCAAAGGAGCTGAGGGTATTTAAAGGCCCTACAATATCCATTCCCACCCTCTGAAATGGCTCCTCCACTATGGGCAATTGAATTAGGGTGGCTTGGGTTTTCTTACCTGCCTTTCCTATTTCTTGGCACCGGTGACAAGATCTGCAATACTCCTTCACCTGTTGGGTGAAGTTGGGCCAATAGAAATTCTGGGATAACTGCTGCATAATGCACACAATTCCCAGATGACCAGAGAAGGGAATATCATGTGCAATCTTGAGCAACTGCTCATGATGCCCCTGGGGAATGACAAGCTGCCTGCCTATCACCCCTTCCTCTGTCATCACAGCCTGAATATACATCAGTCCATTTTCCCAGTAAACCTTATGTTTACTGTAACCTCAGCAGGTCAGGCCCTCTGCTCCCACAGTGCCAACCTCCAAGCACAGTATTGTGAACAGGTAACAGAACAGGGTAACCCTCCTGTCTGCCTGTGAGTCAGAATCACTTTTAGTATCAAGTTCTGGGGGGATTCAAACTGTGAACCTTAAGCTAGCATACCCAAATGTACAGGCTTAGATAATCTGCTCTTTGGGGGGAATGCCAGATATCTTTCACCTAAGGGCACCTAACCAGGTATCCAAAATGAACCCTTAATACTCTATAAAAGATCTTAGGTATATTCTTACCTTTTCCCAGTTTGGTAACACCATCAAGCTCATGAACAGTTTTGTCAGTCTTAACCCTCCATACGTCACATGCAAAAGAAAGAACTTGGAAGACCCAAACAGTAGCTTTCAAATAAAATGTTTACTTAAAAATGGATACAAATATGTAAATTGTAAACACAGAACACTATTATCACAAAGCAAACAATCACATAAAGAAAAACAAAGAAAACTACCAGACAAACTCCGACCACAATACATTTAGATCTTTTCTATCTAATGTATTACCTCCTTACAGTGCTTAAGTTAGATCTTGTTTCTTAAGAGCCCATAATGTTATGTCACTAAGTTCAACCTCAGCATTCAGTTTAAACTGTCTCTCTCACACACCCCTTCCATGCTGTCATCTAGCTCCTCCTTTTAGAATATAAAACATATACAAACAGGATGTCCTATCAGGAGGTATATTAAATAAGTTAATATCAGCAAAACCTCATTTTCAAAATATGACTCCTAAATTAACATTTTCTCTGATCTTGAGCAGCACCTGTTCCCAAGGCACATGAAAGGATTTTATAACTTAAGCACCATGGTGGGAACATGTTTTTCCTCTAAGAAGTCATAAACGTTTCCAAGCCCTATATCCATGTAGCTGGGTCAGTGATGTCACTGTATTTTTGTCATAGATCAATTGTACTATTGTAGGATCCATAGTTCTGTGGCCAAATTCAACCCATTGCCCTCTTCCCTGACGTCAGACTTGTAGTGAGCCTACTTACCACCAGTATGTGGGAGACTTGTTTTGTAATGTGAGACTTCGTTGTTGTTGTTTTTTCCCCAGTGGGTGTATGGCAGATCTTCCCCCTCCATAGGAGTGAGCAACATGTGTTCCAAGAGAGGGAGCTGAGTGATGTTCCTGGGCTGTGTGATTCTAGATTCATACAGGTATGTGGCATTATTGAGCAGCAGCGTGATTGCCAGTGTGACCAGATATAGAAGTGAGCTTCCTTGTAGTAAACCAAATAAACAAACAAACAAACAAAAAAAATCATTCACACAGATAGATTTTTGTTCTTATCACTGTAGTAGTCACACTGATTTTTCTTTTTTTACACTGTGGTCTGATCAATATTGTGGAAGAGAGAGTACAGAGTGATGAGCCACATTAGCGAGGAATGAAAAAATGGTGGTATTTAAAAATCGATTGTTCTAACCACACATTGATTTCTTTTTTTTTTAATGTGGTCCCACTTTTAGGCACTTGTTATTACCTGTGCATGGAACAGATTTCATGCACAGGTAATAACTAATCAGAAGGCAGGATTTTCTGTACCAATTTTATTAAACTGTATATTGTATGAGTTCTGGCTAAAGTACTATTAAAATAAACCCACAAGAAAGGATATTGTTTTTGTAAGGACCAGCATTTTTTATTCAAATCAAGATTTTTCTTTTTCCTTTTTGCTGTTTTTTAACAACAATATTACATAGTTCAAATCCATCAGTAAGAATCTTTGTTTTTTGTCTAAGAAGTTACATATTTCAGAATAATATTATCCATGCTCCAGGTACAGTTGCAAAGAATACTGTTAACAAACAGGATTTTGAGATTTTGCCAGCTCCTGTACCATATCACAAATTATGTTATTACCTATTGGCTTACAGTCCCAGCCCTACATGGCATTACTGATTAGTTGGAAAATCGGGATTTTAAATCTCTGACTCTGTCAGCATCTTTGATTTCACATCCCACACTCTTCTCTCACTACCTCTCTCACCCTACACACACACACACACACACTCTCTCTCTCTCTCTCTCTCTCTCTCTCTCTCTCTCTCTCTTAGTCTCTGGGGATGTCATTATTATTTTGTTCTTGGCCAATTGAAGTATAGCAACATCTAGCCACCTGCACATGTCCTTGACCCCCCCCAAAAGCCAAATACCCCAAACCTCTGAAAGGCACAATTTGAATAATCACTTATTGTGTGCACATTGAAGTAAGTCTGCAAACATGTCTAGAAACATTAAAGAATTTACCAAGCTAAGCAATGAATCACATATCTTTATGTGCCTGTATGGATGTGTGTGTATGTGTGTGTGGGGGTGCATCTGGCTGATGTCATCTGGAAGGCCAGGCAATGGAACTGGAAAGCACACTGCAAGGCTGATGAATCTGGATGCACCTTTGGATCCTGGAATATCAGACTGGTGGAATGACATGGGTACAGCAAAGGCTGGATGGCAGCACTGGCTACCACTGCTCTGCTTTCCACTTGGTAGGCATGGGCACATTCACAGGAAGCTGGTTACATTGAGTGTAGTATCACGCTGGGTCCGGTGCAAGAATTATTACCCCATCTGGGTACTCATAATTCACATTATGGAAAGTCTTGTTTCCCTTTTTGTCCACAAAACATACAGTGTCCATGAACAGTGTCCTGCCCAACTTCCAAAACTTGAGTTTGTCTCATATCACTTTGTCTCTAACATATCTAGTTGCACCTGGATGCAGGTCTTTCATTGCCTCTTCCACTAGCCAGGCTCTCCTGTTTTTCTCAATCTCCTCCCAGACTCTCCAAGGAAAGGTAGGAAAGGACATTCCATGGATCTCCAGCTGCCTTCCTACAAACCAGTCTTTCCTGCTTACTACTCTTCATCAGTTTGCAACCCCTGGCCTGGCTTGGGGGGTGGCCAGTCCTGCTTCTGCCAGTGTCGCATACTCAAAGCTACATAGAACTGGTCCCAGACCCCTCCTTCTGAGGGCAGGACTGTGGAGTCACCAACTTCTTCTTCTGGTTCCTCTGAGGCAAAAGCCCGAGGCTGTGGACTAGAACCTTCATCATAAAGATTCATAGCTCCCTCCTCCTCCTCTTCCTCACTTAGGAAATGGGCCCAGGACTGAGCAGTCATCCTCACTCCCGAGACTGCCTGATCTTCACTGGGTGCGGAGGTAGACACCTCCCAATCTAGGGTTTCTTGAACCTCATCCTCTCCCATGAGGCTAGGACTAGGACCATCTCTCCATGGATCCACTGATTATCCCTCCACACTGTCCATCTGCAATACAGGTGTGGAGACATAATGAGGACTCTGCTCTGACAGTACCTCTACACCCTCTTCCTTTCTACCACACTCTGCTGGGCCCCCCCCAACAGGTTCAACCTGGTGCTGTGTGCTGCTACTTGCAGGATCTGTCCATGTGGGTCAAATGAATATTGCGTGCTCTAGTTAGGCCTTGCTTCTCTAGGCTCCATGAACAGTGAGGAATCCTGAAAAAGTCCCGTCCAGCCTTGAGACATATTATGCATACTCTCAGGGTAACCGAGAATTGCAACATGAGGAGGCAAACTTCCACCGTAGAAACATTTCTCTATTTCTTGCAGCTTGGTAACCTCTTCAACTATCATAGCCCGGGCATTATCCCTGTAACAGGATGATCCCAAAGCCATGACAGTAGAAAAACACACAAAAGTTCACTGTTATTACTGAGTTCACTCTACTTGGAACAGTCTCACAAAATGGCTCCCTGTCGCTGTGTTTACTTTACTACCCCACCCTGTAATGGCAGTGGCCGTACTCCTGGTGCATCAACATTTTGCATCTGACTCAAGCCACCGCGCATCCGATTTACTGCATACTGATACATTTTTACTCAAACTGCACAGACTGTACTGTTTTGCTTCTTCAGCACATCTATATGATTTTCTTGGACTTTACCCTTAGCTTTCAATCACTTTTACTTTCTTAAAGTCACTAAAGCCACATTATTTCTTGAAAAGGATTGCCTGTTTGTTGCAGCCTCTCATACAACTCACAGTCTCTGCTTGCTCAGAACATTACACTGATGCTGAATCCATAATACATGCTCACAGTCTTATGCTCAGAATCCTTGCTTTGGTTTGATTACTTTACAAGGTCCTTCTTTGCAAAAACAATCACACTGTTTACACACAGATCCAGCTGGCTTTAGAAGAATCACACACAGTTTGAGCTCAGTTTTGCTGAATGGTACTCACTGAATCAGTAGCTGGCTTTTTAATGGAAATTCTCAGCCTACAGCCGATCCTGGAAGGCCTCTTGGTTGAAATGGGCTGGCAACCCTGCCAATTGTCCCTATGAACACTATGCTTTCTCCCCAGTTGATCGGAATATGGGTTGAGTCTGATTTAGTACAGAAAAATCTGTTTTAACTTTTAGAATGTTTGCAGTCACTGCGACACTCCTCCTGGCTATCCAGCTCGCACACCATTCGCCTTCTCCCTCTAGAACACTAGGCAACACTCTGAAGCTGGCTTGGGGGTGGGACTGATTACAGTCTCACCAATTAATCGACGCCACGCAAATGAGCCTCTCTCTCTTCTCATGCTCTTCTCCTCCACGGTGATCATTGAGCAGGCAAAATTTAAACTGCAAAACAACTTTTTTTCTTTTCAACTGTAACTCCATGATTGGAGCACCATTTTAAACCATTTCTCATGGCTATTTCTCTAGCGACTCCCCCAGTTCACACAGCAAGCATTTGAAATTTTCAGGGCACAAATGTCTCTTTGTTTCTCACAGTTCTCAATATTCTTTCTTGTCACAACTTGAAAATTAAAGCTGGCAGATGTTCTCTTTGATGCAGGACAAAGGGCACACACAATCTGGCTTTACAGCTCCTTGGTAAACATTGGCACAACCACAGCAGCACATGAACAGCAGGCACACAGCGGCACATACGGATGGCACTTCTCCGGTCAAATCCCTTATGCGCAAAGCTTCTGATTTTTTGGACTACCAACTGCCAGACAGACAAAACACTAGCCACAACCTGAGCAAACATCTCTTGTTTTCTCCCAAATTCCAAATACATCCTCAGCTGTGCTTCCATTTTGTAACCTCCCCCCACCTACCCCCCTTGTTCAACTAGCAGGGCTGCTCTTCTCACACATGGCACCAATGAGAGGGATGGGGGTTGTCACTACAACAGTTCTGTTTACCAATACTTCTACTTTGGAGCCTGCCATCCTCAGACAGGCAAACCAAGTATGGTAATTACCTGGCTCACACCTGGGTGGTCCATTTAGCATGGCCATCAACCTGGGTCCCTGGGAGAAAATGTTTGCTCAGAATTATGCTAGGTTTGTACTTCTGTATAGGGGCACCACAGTAAATCCAGACACAGTAGAAGCAATAACTGTACTGTCCAAACCAGGCTGGGATTCTAGAGTGTGGCTTTTATTCACATACACTGAGAATAATACTAAGTGAAGATGGACCCCCACAGGGCTACCCCTACTGGTAATGCAGATTACTGAAGTTCAGAGCACACACACAGTGAATCCTCAGGTTCTGAATGGAAATTGGCACACACATCCAGAAATGATACACTTCCCTTCACTAGGCACTCTTGGCCAGTACTAGGAGACTTTCCCATATTTCATGAGGAATTTCTGGTGGCACCCTCGACCACCACTGAGCACACTCCGGCTCACAGAAAATCCAAAACCCATGTCTATGTGAACTATTTTCTTCAGGCACTGGCCAAATGCATTGAAAGAAAACAAAGGTGCCCAAACTGAACCCAGAGAGGTAAACATGGTTACTCCAGATGGGGAGTCTCCCACCTTTTGCTTCCAAATTTATACTAGGCCATTCATTTGGTAAATAACACCCTTCTCAGAAAACATCTAGATGCTATCTTGAAATGTCTTTCACATTTAACATTCTACTTTACATACCTCTGAGGTGTCATGAAGTTGAAAGTTCTGTAATTGGCAATGTCTCTTCACTAGACCCCCATTTTAGCAGACGCTTTTACATCAGACATGGACTAAAAGTTCTGTACTTCGCAAGTCTCTCTCTGGACCCCTTAGGAGGCAGGCACTTTTAAACAGAAACAAACTAAAAGTTCCGTACTTGGCAAGTCTCGCTCCAGACCCCATAGTAGGCAGACACTTTTAAACAGAAACAGTCTTGGTGACAGAGTTCCTTTGTCAAAAAAAAAAAACTCACCACAGCAATGCAGGTGCCCCAGATCTTTTTTCACACAAATGTCTCGGGTGCTCACAGAGCAGATGAATCTCAGGCAGCTTCAACACAGTCCAGCTGGACCAGGGGATTGCCCCTGAATCCTGGAATTCCCCCTCATCCCTCCCGGGTATGAGGCACTGGAAAACACTCTAGGAATGGTCTCTACCACTTCACTGTCTGGTCTTCTATGTTCTTCTTCTAGGGTGAAAACAAACTGCCCAAATTACAGAGGTAGCTCTCTGTCAAAGCTAAAACTGAGGAGCTGCCCAGGCAGCATCCTCCTCCTCACTCTCCACTCTATAAACTATCTCTCACTCTAGACTAACTCAACATTCTACGGCTAACCTCCCAGTTAGCATTCCATTGTGGCTTATGCTGCTGTGACAGTTCTAAAGTGACATCATCACTCCAGCTCAGCTGAGACTGAAAAACAGAGTGGGACACTGTGAAATCCATTTAACTGGCATTTCACCAGCTGCCTCTCCCTGCCTGCCACTGATTCTAAGTGGGATTCTAGTAACCCCTGGGAACAAGGGAGTTACACTTATACCAAGAACCAAGCTACCAGGTGACAGCATTATAGCATATACATGGTTTATAACATAGCTTTTTGATAATCGAGGAAAATACTGTGTGGATCACCATGTCAGTGAGCTTAAGGGATTTCTGAAGCGTATTCCATAAGGTTGGTATGACACAACTTACTGCCATTTTGCCATAATGCATGGAATCCTTTGGAGTACTGTAGCAAATAGTAAATAATTATTTTTTCTTAGAGAATAAGCTCCATTGAGCATTTAAAAGAATTATGTGATTTTAGCTATGGAACTCTTTGATAAGTACTTTAAAAGCCCAGATATAAGAATTTTTTAAATCTCCTAGAAGCTAGAGAAGACCAGCCCTCAGACTCAAATAAATTACAGTGATGTGTTATTGGTGTCATATTAGTAACACATCTAAGTGCTCTGTGGTACAGGACATCTAGCTTATGCAAGTGGGATGGAGAGCATTGACCATAAATTAAATCAGCATAATCTAAGATAGGTAGTAATGTAGTTTAAACTAATCTCTTCCTGGCGTACTGTGGGAGGGAACACTTGCTTCTGAAGAAAAAGCCTAACCTGCTATGTAACTTTTTACATAAAGCTTCTATGCGCACTGTGAAGGACAATTTGTGATCTATCCATAGACCAAGATATTTAAGGCTCTGTTCTGCTTTGAACGATTTGCCTACAAGGGTAGATATGCTTGAAGATGTGTTTGGTGGCAGTGTCTTATTGGTGGTTGAAAGGAACATAACTTTGGTTTTATCCACCTTAAGGAGGAGTTTGTTTTGGTAGAGGTTTATTTGTAGTGTATTGAACTCCAGCACATCTGTTAGAGTAGGCTTAGAAGTATACAGGACTGTCTCATCTGAAAAAAAGATGAATGAAAGCTTTGTTGAAATGCCTACTTAGGTTGTTTGCATATATCATAAACAGGAGGGCCTAGGGATTGAGCCTTGTGGTAAACCCTTTTGGATGGGTGTATAGGAGGAGAAAGCCATCTTCCTTAACTTGTTGCTGTTGCCTGTCAGGTTGTTTTTGAACCACAGTCAAGCAGTTTCATTAACACCAATGCCTTGTGATTTCTGTAGTAATATGCTGTGATCTACAGTATCAAAGGTCTTGCTGAGATCTAGGAATACGGCACCAGTAATATAGCTCTGATCTATGGCAGTGAGCCAGTCATTTGTGACCATTGCCAACATTGTGCATGTGCTATGTTTGGGCCTGAACCCTGATTGCACTGGCATAATGAGATTGTTCTGCTCTAAATACTTCCGTAGCTGGATGTTTACTAATTTTTGGAGGAATTTAGCCAAAACTGGTACTATAGATATTGGTCAGCAGTTGGATAATATACAAGCATTGCCAGACTTGAACAAAGGTATGATATATGGATTCTTCCATAACAAAGGGAAGTTGCCAGTGGATAATGATAAATGGAACAGACAAGTGTTGTGAGCGTGAGTTGTCTGTATCTGATTTTTAAGAACAAAGATGAAAGAGGAGTTTTTATTTACTATTGTGCTAAGGGTGAATTGGGTCCTTAATCTGTAAACAGCAGTACAGAAATTAATTAAAAAAATAATGAATAGCTATGCCATATTCCTACACTAGCCTTCTCTGTCAGGGAAAAAATGTCATGACATATTGTAAGAACTTGATGCATGTGAAAATGACTTTTGACACTGCAGCATGTTGCATTTCTCTGTAGTGCCCTGCTGGCATGAAAACCCAGTGGAATAGAAAATGACTTGCTGGGTTGCATCATGTCACATTTCACCACTGTGCCCTAAATCTACAGTGCAGTACATGACAGACTACTTAAAATGCCCCACAGGCAGCGGTCATAATCCAGCCATAGCACCTCTACAGTGCAAGGAGCCTGATCCACCTCCCCCCCAAAGAGATAGATAAGGTACAAAGCTTGAAAAATTTGCCACGGTTTCTCTGGGTTGTGTGAACGCTGAACCGAATCATCATTTGCAATTTGCTCTTTTCAGTGTTGATGCCTTCTCGGGGTAGCACTATTCACTCCACATGTGCGTAAAGCTCCCTGATTGGCTGGTCTCACTCGCCTGAGACTGGATCCCCCGAGACGCATGGCTTAATGTAAGCCTGCATCCCTGTACTCGGCTCCTAATTTATATATTTTAATTTAGCCTGTTCTGCTTGGCCTGTGTAAATTAACTTACCATTCCCCCTCGTTGCTCCTGATTGACCTCTTGGTCATGCAGTGAGCTGCCTGGCAGCTAGGTGCAGTTACCTAATCAGGTGAGCCGGATTCATGGCAGTTTCTCTCCAAGTGTATGTGCACTGATTCAGTGCTAGCTCTGCAAACTTACCCTTGATTTTTCCCCAACTAAGCTTTCACTCTGTACACTGCCTTGAACTGAGTTTGTAAAAAAGTTGTACCGGCTTTGTTAATATATTTTTTAATCCTATTTGAGACTGTACTGGGTTTACATGCTTACTGCTATGGACTTAGAAAATTCAGTGAATTGTAAAATCTGTGTAGCTTCTGTCTTGAGCCTACTGCTCCTGGCCTTGACTTTCATTCTTTATCATCTTCCTTTTTCTCCCTGTCCTCCTCTTTCTCTGTTCTGTCCCTCCTGCCTGTCCCTTTCTCTCTGTTCTTTTGTGCTTGTTTTGGATTCCCGAGTTAGCCAGAGCCTTGTCTCTGTCTGAGACCACCCTCTGACTTTGTCTTTCAACTTGGTGCTCAGCTCTCTTTGTGTGTCTTTGTTTAGACACCCCCCAACTACTCCTATTAATCTGCTGCCTCCTTCCTTACAGGTGCCACTTGCCCCCACGGGCAGCAGTCATGATCCAGCCATAGCACCTCTATGGTGCAAGGAGCCTGATCCACCCGCCCCCCTCCCAAAGAGATAGATAAGGTACGACGCTTGAAAAAATTGCACACAGTCTCCACCCACTCCTATCTGATGTTTCATTTATTGGTTACTTACTGTCAACAACTGCCATTTCTCCCATCCCCTTTTGCAACT
Organism: Neoceratodus forsteri; assembly: GCA_016271365.2. Classification (NCBI taxonomy): domain Eukaryota; kingdom Metazoa; phylum Chordata; order Ceratodontiformes; family Ceratodontidae; genus Neoceratodus; species Neoceratodus forsteri. The sequence goes on along the minus strand of CM028135.1, from coordinate 843,486,653 downwards.
AAGCCTGCTAGCAGCTTTAACTTATTCTGTCTTGCTGAGGCATAGCATTTTGGTACTTTAGGTTTGCTTATTGTTCGCTATCCTATCCTGCCTTGCTGAGGTATCCCATTTTGATATTTTATGCTTGCTTATTGCTCACTATCATATCTTGTCTTGCTAAGGCAGTTGATTTAGGTCAGGTGATCTCTCTAGTACTTAGTCTGCTCCAAAGTAGTAGCTAAGAAATTTGCTTCAAAGTCTCTGTGTCCCAGTACTACTCTATAGTCAGCTGAACTCTTTTCTTATTTAGCCTGACAAGGAGCTGTACTTAAGGATTACTGCTTCAGGCTCCACCACCTATAGTACTATTCTGCAGGGATTAGAAATTCTCATCCATTGAGAATCCCTTCTCTTGCCAGCACTTGTAGAGCCCATTGGGTGATAGTCTCATAATGAGGGCATATTACCTGCTTCTATGCTTGTCTTTGCTCATCTTATATGTATTGGACCCGAACATGAATCAAAAAATAACTCCTAGGGTGGAGACTGGCTCTCTTTTTACATTGTCCGACCGGCACTTTTCCTATTAAGTAGAAGAACTTGTATGTGCTCTAAGTTCCCCTAGCCCACTGCTTGTCCTTCACCTGCTCCAGCATACAGGAACTCTCCTAGAACCTGCCCACAGGGGTTCAACACCTTCTGCATCCTCTCCCCTACTCCCATTGACTCTCTCGATCAGGGTATTATTGTATTCAGCATCAGGCAAACTGGGAACTAACCTCAGAACTCCCTATACTGCTGCAGACAAATCACGTAACCAAAAGAAGACTCAGCCACCCACACTTCTCCTAGGACTCTGCAGTAAACTCTTGTTCCTGCTTTTATTATGCTCAGGAAATGTTGAGCTTAATCCAGGCCCTCTGGCACCCATGGAATCCCCAGCAGAGCTACAAAGCCTCAAGGGGCTTAGATTCTTCAATGTTAATGTATGTAGCCTATTAAAAAAAAAAATTCAGTTCAGGCCTGGGTATGTCATACTGCTCCAGATGTTCTGGTAATTATGTAGTCCTGGCTCTGACCTGCAACCAGTAACAACAAAATTAACATCCCCTCCTACTCTTTGTTCAGAGCTGACAGGCAAACCAGAGGTGGTGGGGTAGCTACTATATTTACATCAAGGATAAATTCCCTGTCTCCATAATTGATTCAACCTCTGTCCCAAAAGTATTCGAAAGCTTGTCATTAAAGATTGAAATTGCTATCGGTGTCTCATTATGTATACTAGGATGCTACAGACCCCCATCAGCTGGACTACAGCTGATAAAACATCTTGGAAACATCCTGGGTTCGGCATCTTCAGAGTATATCATACTAAGGGACTTCAGCTTAGACAGGCTCTCCAGTGCATCTACCCCACTTAAAATGTTCTGTGATTCCCTTGGGTTGTCACAGCTAATAAACGAATCCACTCATCCTAACAAGCTCAACCCTAATAACAGTACTCTCTTGGATATAATTTTAGTTAACAAACCCAATTTATTCTCCCATGCTAGTGTCTTTTCTCTGATATTAGTGACCATTGCTTCATCACGTGTGTAAGATCCACTCTTAAATACACAACTACACCAAAATTCTCCTTTAAAAGGTGCATACACAGCTTCAATCTCCATGGGTATATATCAGAGCTAAGAGACTCCATGCAATGGCAGAACTTCTATCTAGTCAAGTCCCTGACTACGGCTTATGATATTTTCTCAGAAATTGTGCTAGGGGCTTTCAACAAGTATGCTCTCATAGTAAAAGTTTGTGGCAGAAACAAATCCTGTCGGTGGTTTACAGAAGACCTGAAAGATGCTTTGCGGAGTAGGGATGTACTCTGGAGAATGGCTAGGAAAACTAATTTAATAAGTGAGTGGAATTCTTTCCAGAGAGCGAGGAACCCCCTCACAAAAATGGTCAGAGAAGCCAAAGCTAATTTCTACCACTCACAACTGGAGAGCTCCTCAAGAAATGCCTCCAAATTGTGGAGGATAATGAAAGACATTGAAGGTCACACCACTGTTAATTCCCTACCTACTAAATTATTGATTGACAATATTGTCATCTCTGACAGACTGTCTATCCTCAATGCTCTCAATAATCATTTTGCCACTGCAGGGCTAGCCTTTGACTCCTCTCCCATAAATATCCTCCGCCAACAACTTGAATTGGATACACAAGAAAAACCCATCCCCAGTCTATCCTTCTCTCTCTGCAGCCTACCTCCTTGAAAGAAGTAGAAGATCTTCTCCTTCAGTTGGACACTAAGAAAAGTGCTGGGGATGACCTCATTGACCTGTACTTCTTAAAGGTTGGCTACTGTGTCCTCGCAGTTCCAATTACTCATCTCTTCAATGTATCTTTGTCCCAGGGTGACCTACTGCCTATTTGCAAAAATGCACTTGTGGTCCCTTTGTTTAAGCCAGGAGATCCTAGTGACCTCAATAACTACAGGCCAATTTCCCTACTTGGAATCCTGTCAAATATGCTGGAGAAAATAGTGAACTCCCAGCTTTGGAAGTACCTGGAATCAGAAAAACTGCTCAACCCATTACAATCCAGTTTTACAGCACAGTACAATCTATGCTGTATCCAAGGTGACAAATGACTGGCAGCTTGAATTAGATAAAAATACTTTGCGCAGTTTTCTTGGACCTAAGCAAGGCGTTCGATACCATTGATCACAGACTGCTTCTGTCGTCCCTCCGGAACATTGGTTTGGATTACCTATCCCTTAAATGGTTCTCCAATGACTTCTCAGGATGACTTCAACAAGTAAAGGCAGATGGGGAAGTTTCTCCACCAAAACCCCTATTGAGGGGTGCACTGCAAGGCTCAATCCTTGGTCCCTTGCTCTTCGCCATTTATATTAACAACATAGATGCTCCATCAAAAAAGCACAAATATACCCATTCGCAGATGATACGGTACTCTATGCTAGTAGCCCCACCCCGATGTGGCCTGTAAAGCCCTTCAAAATGAATTTAATCTGCTGAAACATCAGCTTATAAACCAGAAACTGCTCTTAAATGAAAAAAAAAACAAAGCAATGTTCCTCTCGCCCCTTCACAATGCAATAAATCCTGCAATTGCAGGGACACTCTCGCAGATCACTACCATTCTAGGTGAGCGGTTGGACTACATACCAAAGTTCAAGTACCTGGGGAACTGGTTAGACAACAGACTTACTTTCACAGATCACTGAGAAGAACTGGAAAAGAAACTTAGACAAAGACTTGGTCTGTTCTTTAGGATTAATAATCTCCTCACAAGAGATGCTAAACTGAAACTGGTTCAAACTACCTTTCTTTCCCTATTGGATTACGCAGATTTTCTATATAGTCAGGGACTTGCAGGTACCCTAGCCAAACTCAAAACGCTTTATCACAGAGCCATAAGATTTATCATGGGTCTTCCTTACTCAACCAACCAATGTGCATTGTACACGGCAGTGGGATGGTCATCCCTTGCTTACAGACGGCAAAAAAATGCTGCGGTTTGGACATACAAAGCTATCTCAGATAAACTGCCCCAGTATATCTCTATCTGTTTACCTGTTTGCACTCTGGGGAAGTATGCCCTGAGAAGCACCTCATATATCTACCTTTATGTTTACAAAGCAAAATCTCGCATTGGCAAAGCAGTCATCAGCTTTGTGCTCCCTCAACTGTGGAACAAGCTGCAAAAAGCATTAAAATTAACTTACCCCATCAGCCTAGCAGCTTTTAAATCTCTATATCTACATCATAATAAGCAATCCTGTGCCTGTCTACCCTAAATCATGACTCCTATAAGTCCAAGCAAACTCTAATTACTACTGTTAAAAGACTGATCACATCTATAATTGACTCTTCCCTCTCCCCTTTTTCTGCCCCCCATATCTGTCTCTTCCACATTCCTTTGACCCTGGTTCCAGCTCTGAATTCTCCGTACCATTTCACTATATATCTTTTTATATTAGATTTTATTTATGTTCAGTGCACCTGATATGTATATTGTTTTACTTATATGAAAAATTGTGTCCTACCCAAAACTTGCTGTATCTTCTGTTTCAAACATATTCTATTGTGAATGCTACCTGCTGATACGTTGCATATACTGTATTATTGTATCGCACTTTATTTTTATTTCTATAATTTTCTTGTGTGTTGCATCCCATGTATATTGTCCCTTGTTCCTTGTTGACAAACCCAGGTCCACCTCGAAAATGAGCTTGCTCAACAGTGATCACCTAGTTAAATAAAGACTTTGATTGATTGATTGATTGATTGAAATGCAAAGTACAGTAGTGGAACAATAAAGTGGAGGGATCATTGGACAGTAGCATCTCCTTTTTTTATAATACTCAAAAAAGAACAAAAGATAGTTGGATTATTTCACCTGACTGGATTCTTGCAAGTGATGCCAGATGGGAGAAGTATCCCTGGGGACACAGTTATGCTCTTTTGCTGCCTTTAATTAAAAAAAAAAAAAAAAACTTGGCATCGCTATCCTGACAAGCATCTTGATAGTGGAGCTGTTTGGGAGAGCTGTGTCATACTCTACTCTACTCTATGCAAATGGGAAGTTGTGGGGACTATTGTATTTAAAATAAAAAATGGTGACATTCTTATGATGACCAGGCCACTGATAGTGTGTGCAATGCATATCTCAGTGACACACTCAGTGTGGGTGGAAAAGGAAAAGTCATGTGCTGTCACTGGCACTCAGAAACTTTTCTGATTTGCATCCTGATCGTAGTACTGTTCAGTGTTCACATGCTGTCTAGTAGTCCTTATCCAGTGATACTATAGTTTTGGGGCTATACACAGTAATGTGCATTATATTATGCTGTGTTCCTTGTAAACATTTTTCAGGTTTTACAGCAATGCCTTTGTAGTGCCAATATATGTTCATTCAGTGCAATGGATAGATGGAATAGAAAGCTCAGGAAAATAATATAATCTGTAGGGAATTAATATATTCCACTGGGGATTCATTTTATTTTCAACATCTGAAGTGTCCCCATTTATGTGACAGCTGGTGTCTTCTGTAATTTAAATATTAGTACCTGAGTCTGGTGGAGCTGTATCCTGTGATCACTGTACAGTTGAACAGAAGTGGTGCTGGTCAGTTTTCAGACCATACATCATGATTTTTCTATTAATGTCATATGCTTCATGCATGTTTTGCTCTTTGGGGTCATTTTTCAAAGCTGTTATGCACTGTGGGTGGTGTTATTTTATTTACATGGATTGTGCTTCATTTTGTTGTACTGTCTATTTAAATGTTCAGAAACTCTGTAGCTTATCTATGTATTAGAACTGCACATTTGAAAGCATAGTGATTTTTCCTTTGAAAGAATTGCTTTTTTTCATGCATGGAAAGGCAATGTTTTATGCTGTACCTGAAAAGTTCACATGTTTTTAACTGAGCACTTGTAACAAGCGATATGCTGTGTGGATCGATATGTCATTTTTTATACTAACTGGGTCCCACTGATCACTTTTAGCCCTTGAACTTCCTTGGTTCATTAGTGCGGTGATTATTTGTTTAACTAGTTGAGGTTACAAACTATGCTTTATTTAGAGAGGTGGAGGTGGAGGCACCCTGCACTGTCCTCAGATAAGATAATTTTTTATCTGTCTCTTTCCCTCCCTCCCTCCTCTCTACCTCTTTGTCTCTCCTTCCCCTCTATCTTCCTTTCTCTCTCTACTGCCTTTCCATGGGGTATCTATGATGAGGGATCCTAGAACAATCATACTGATCACATACTGTATCTCTGTATTTTTCCTCTAATCTGTCTGTCTGTCTGTCTCTCTATCTGTCTAGCTATCTACCTATCACATCTAGTCTGCAATTGTTTTAAATTCTTTACTCACAAATAATGAAATCACTTGAGAGTGTCTTTTTGTCATTGCTTTTCATAGTCCTTCAAGACAGTCATTTGATTCCAAGAGAGGTGTGTGCAGTTATTGTGTAGTTTTTGTGTGGTGCTGTGATAGATGCTGAAAACAAGCTTTTTCCATGTCTCAGAACTGTGACAGGGTCACAAGGGTAAACTCACACAGCTGTCACTGATGCTTGTAAATTTTTTTGATTTACATCCTGATCTTAGTACTGTTCAGTGCTCACATGCTGTCTAGTAGCCTTTATTGAGTGATAGTATATTTGTTGGTTATGTAATGTGCATCATATTATGCTGGTGTCCTTGTAAACATTTTTCAGGTTTCACAGCGATGCCCTCCTAGCACTAATATATGCTCAGTTGGCACAACTGATAGCTGGTATAGCAAGCTCAGGAAAAATAATATACTCCATAGAGGATTGATATACTCCAAATGGGATTAATTTTGTTTTTAAGGTCTGAGCAGTTTCCCCATTTATGTGATTTCTGGTGATTCCTCTCTAATTTAAATATCAGCAAATGTGTCTAGGTGGAGTTTTATCCTGTGATCGGTGTAGAGTTGAACAGAAGTCGTGTTGTTAAATCAGACCACACATTATGATTTCTCTGTTGATGTTATCTATTTTGTGCATGTTTTGCTGTTTGGAGTAATTTTTCAATACTGTTACACACTGTGGGTGGTGTTATTTTATTTATATGGTGTGTGCTTCATTTTGTTGTACTATGTATTTAAATGTTCAGAAACTCTGGCATATCTCTGTATTACAGCTGCACATTTGAAAGCATAGTGATTTTCCTTTAATGGAAAGCAATTTCATTTTTTTATGTATGCAAAGGCAGTGTTTTATATTCTTCTTGATAGTTTCACATGTATTTAACTCAGCACTTGTAATAAGTGATATGCTGTATGGAGCAATCTGTCATTTTTATGGCTGCATGGCCACAGCCATGGAAACGTATTGCTATTACATAATAGAAGATGGTGCTGTGGAAGCATGTGACAGGATACCTAGACTGTGTCCTTGCACAACATAGTTGAAGCACATGTGGTCCTTTCATTCACCACAGTGCTGTTCCTCTCTCTCTCCCCTTCCCCTCTGCTGTGGCACTATTTTTTTGCTCTATGCTCACTTCCAGAATACAGGAATCCCATAAACAGTGGAAAACTGGCAGTTAAATCTCACTCTTTTACACATTTGCTAGTTTTATTACAGCCTTAAGTAGAGTCCAGCAGTGTGTTGCTAAGTAATACATTGAATAGCTGACTTCCATAAACAGTGGAAAGCTGGTTTTCTTTCCAAAGTACTCTGTTCTTTCCCCCTTTTCCAGTAACAGAGCTACATATTGGCATTCTGTCCCACATTCCACTCTCCTTCTTTCATGTTCAGCGTTCATGTCTCAGTGGTTCAGATTGATTCAGCATTACAGTCTGTGTCGCTAAAACCTGACTCTTGCCACAACCCTATGCAGTTTTCTTTCTTTCCCTCAGAAAAAAGATTGCTACTGCTATTTCTACTGATTCTACTGATTCTCCTAAACACATGCACACACACACACACACTTACTTCAGTACCAAGTGGCTCAATTCAGATAGCAAGCTCCCATGAGAGCAGTGACACATAAGTAAAAGGCACCTCCCTGATGTAACTCAAGCTGCAGTAGCCTGTTTTCTCCTGGATTATGCCTCCTGATAAAAAAGAGTATTTTCATGTCAGTACGTCATACAAATGGCTGATCTATCTGACTGGCACATTGTCACAGACAGATTACATATACGAGTGTTTACATGAGATACTGTCTTTCACTTTTTGCCCCCCAAACACACCAGATGCATCAGCACTGCTGGAAATCTCTCCCTCTTCACTGAGGCAATGATTATGATGAATTACCTCCACTACCATATCTTAGGAGTCACAGGCTTTAAAGGAACACTGTCCACTTTTGTCTGACTTTTGCCCCTCATATTAAAAAGTAGACTGATGGGAAGTGAAGCACAAGTATAAGCAGGATTTCTGATAAGAGGGAGTCAAACCTTCCTATAGCAGACTACAGAACATACAGTATTACTAAACACTGATCTGTTTACTGATACTACATGTTTTGCAGTCTACTGTAGTCTGCTGTAGAAAGTCTTGGCTCCCTCTTATGAAAAATCCTTTTACTGTACATATGTTTTACCTCACATTATGGATGTGAAAAAAATACATGAGGAAAGTCCCTCTGTGGCATCGCTGCTAACTGATACCATCTGATGAAGAAACTACAAGTTTCTTTGCTTTTAAATGGCCAACCAATCAAACAGCCTGCTAATATATCGCACTAATGCAACCAAAATCATAAATAGAAGTTTGACTTTTGAAATGACTGATTTATTTTTGCATTGTGATTGTACAGTGTTTATGGTCAATGTGTTTCTGCTAAATTAACACTGTTGCTGACTGTGCAGCAGAGTTCTGTATCAGGGGCTATTGTACTTCACACTGGAGGTACAGTAGGTGCAGGATTTCACTGAAAATGAGAGTTTGCAACTCAATTGAGCTGTTCTGGGTAAATAAAATATAAACAACATGATGATGCCCTCCATGTTGTCAGCACCTCACCAACTCTGTATTTCCATGCCAACTTCACAAATCTCCATCTTCTACTGAAATGACAAATTATGTAAATAGAGGTTCTCACAAACACACCCCAGAGGTCAGGCCCTCTGCTCCCACAGTGCCAAAACTTGAAGTGCAATATGTGAACAGGAGACAAACAGGGTAACCCTCCTGTCTGTTTTTGGGACTGAACAAGTACCAGTCTCAAGTCCTGAGGTCAAATATGAACCCTTTTTTGCTAGCACACTGAGTAAATAGGTTCAAATATCACACCCTCTTCAGGGAAATGCAGTGCAATACTTAACCCAGTGGGCACCCAACCTGGTTCACAATCCCCTCTTTAATTCAATTGAGACCTAGGTACTTTTCTTACCTTAGTGCATATGGTAACACTCTGTAAGCACTTAACAGTTCTATCAGACTTCTCAACACTGTCCCAGCATTCACAATCAAAATGAGAAATAAACTCATGCAGAATTTCAAGGAAAACAAAGTTTACTAGAATTAAAAACAGTAAAGAAACTACAACACACAGAACATAGAACATTTAGATTACAGTCATTTAAATTAAATGGACAATTTAAACAAAACCACTTCAATACTGAATATTTTCTCCTACCCTAATTTCCAGTAATAAGTATTGGTGTTTGATTACCTACTTCAATAAAAGTGCCCTTGAGAGTGTGTCTCGTCAGGAGTCCAAAATTAAAACAGACCAAAAAGGCAAACGGCAAAAAGCACTCTTTCTTCCAGCCATCTGGTGATATATTCAGGACAGTCCTATTCTCCCTATGATGTCACAGCTCACAGTGATGCTGGCTGTGAGGTCACTCAAATCTGAATACTGAATTAATTGATCAGTCACATGCCCCAGAACACTGCTCAACATTCCAATAAAAAATATTTATATTCTTCCAAATTAGTGATGCTTCATGACAGGTCAGAGTTACCCCCTTGATCTTCAGAGGGAATTTTCCTGATGAGCTCTGTCACCTATTTGTGAAATCTAATTGCTATCAGTTAGAAGTTGCTTCTTCCTAAAAAGTCATAAAATGCAGCCTGGTTTCCTGGATTTCAAAGTAACTGGATGTTTTACAATGTGTTACTACTTGGTATTTGAAGGAAGCTCTTAATTAGATCTCCCACTGGGTCATGGAGAGGCCCTCTCCCCTTACTACACTTTTGAAATTCCAGATCCCATGGTGCTATTATGCTGGTTGCCATATTTTCCAAGCAGAAATTCAAAGAAACATATATTTATATCACAAAGATGATACAATATAGTAACTAGCAGATGCTATCCATCACACAGGTAACTATCTGCATTCGCCAAAAGCATGATCCCTCTGAAAACAAGATACTGAATCTCAGCCTGTCATTACTGGGAGAATACATTGCAACAATAGGTACAATCAGGACCTCAGTAAAAGTGAGATACTGCATGTTAACTGACCTATTCTGGGTAACTATACTGTAAAACTATATAAAAGCAGGATGCCAGTAAAAATGAGATGTTGTATTTTAGCTGTTCTAACTCTACCATATACACTGTAAACATGTATATATAAGGACCCCACTGAAAATGAAATATTGCAGCTCAGCTGCCCTGTCCTTCAAATCACACTCACACCCTTTGTGTGTGTGCACAACTGTTATAACAGTGTGTGTATGTGTTTTGTGTATTTTCAAGGAGTTGTACATATCTAGAACCAAAAACACTGTTCACTGCATTACTTTAATACTTATGGTTTTGTTTTTCTTCTACTGTTGCAGTGTATTAAATACACTACAAAAAAATGATTAGCAGTTTTGCACATGAAAGTGCGAATCAATTGTGCAAATATGTAGCACTTGCCTCAATTTGAATTGCACAATTAAAAATACTAAAATGTTTATTGATACAGTTTTTAAAAATATTTTAGCCTGAATAAAATCCTTTATTAAAATGAGTTCTGTCTTTCCTTCATCTGTTTCAATAACACCAATACACCCGCACACACACACTCACTCACTCGCTCACTCACTCACTGTTACTTATCTTCCGGGGAGATGCAGACTGCTTTCAGGCACCCCAACAAATGTGGCACCAGCTGACATACCTCTTAACTGTCCCTGGCTATAAGGGATGTCTCTCTTTTAACCCCTCAAAATTGCTTTGTCCTTCAACCTTTCTTCACAGAAAATGTACTGTCCACACAAATTCAGGCTTTCATGCTGAACTGCATAATATTCTAATATGCTGAATAAAAAAAAAACTTTATTCAAGTACCTGAAAGGTTTTTTTCACAGTGTTCTGAGCATTTATCTTCATATTTAAGGATGTGTCCCTCATTTTGAGGGCATGTGTCCCTCATTTCAGTGGCAAAATGTCAAGAGGTATGCCAGCTCATAATAACCATGGTCCCATGTACTGCAAAACCCTCCCACTCACCTATCTTAGTGCCACCACCCTCACCACTCATGTCCCCTGCCAAAGCCCTGATCCTATGTGTGCTAACACCCTCCACCACCCATCTCAACCCCTTCACCCTCCCCACCCATGTACCCACAGATAGTCACCCACAAATAGTTAACTGTTCTCCAGTGAGAGGGTACCTCCAATAGTTTGCTAATAGTCTTAGTGCAGCAGCCTGAATGCCAGCAATTGCTCATGATACTAAGAAGTACTACTGGAAGTAAATGAAAGTATTTGGGGCCACGAAGCTGAGACTGTTAGTATACTATCGGCAGCACCCTGCTAGCCACTGAAGAAAGTCAACTACTTGTGGGTGAGTGTCTGTGGAGACATGGGTGGGGAGAGTGGGAGGACTGAGATACATGGGGGGGTCACAGAATGGATCACATTTTTGTGTGATCCAAAAGTAAAAATTGATCACATGAGCAGCCAACTCCTCACAAAAGTGAAAAGAGAAAAAAAGGAAAGGGAGAACTCTCACCACCCCCTTACTAAAACATTTTTGTCAAAACCAGGTAGCCTACTCACTGCCACTTATTCACAGTATTATTTCAAGATATTGGATCAAAAAGAGGCCCTCTCGCTGCCTTTCATCCAGTTTAAGCATAGAACTAATAAGTCCAATAAAATATAGTACTTGCATCTCCCAGCAGACGAATTCAAGTCCATTGTCAGTGCAAAATGAAGGACAAATTCTCAGCGGACCAAATTCCTGAGAAAAATGGATCTTCCAGGGTTAAATCCAGACTAGCCTGCTTTCACCAGGCCTCTGAGCAGACCCACCTGGAATCTGGCAAATTACCTCTACTTAGGCCATTGGCAGCATGCCCAACACCAGTCAGACCAACCCCGACAGCCCCAGGGGATCCAAAAATGCCTACCCTTCAGTCGGCACTATCAGATCACCCCTGAGAAGAAAAAGTCAGATCCAGTGTCCACCTCAGGCATGCCAGATTGATTCTCCCAATACACAGCACAAATCCTTCTCGGCTCTTAAAAATTTAACAGGCTCCAACTTCCAAGTCCACTGTCTCCATATATCTTATAGTGGATTCCGAGCATACCACACAGTCAGTTCCACTGACATTCAGTTCCTGTTTCTGCACTTGATAACCAAACTGGAAGAAAACTCCTGCAAGTGCACAGTCCAAGTAAGGCAAAAGCAGTTTGCAAGAGGTGTATTTGGCATCCAGAATGTAACATGGTTTATGAAAATAAAAACACCGGCAATCCACAGCTACAGTTATATAGATTACTTACGAAATGCAAAATTAAACAAATTAAACAAATAAAATACACTCCATGAATCAAACAAAATGAAACAATACTCCTAACAGCTGGCCCAGCGTAACCGCCACGACAGTCTCACACTCACACAATGGAGCGGGTCATGAGCAAAGGTGGCATGCACTTAGTGCATGATACTTCTGCTTGTGCACTGGAGAGCCAGAATCCTTGAATGCCTTCCAGGCTACATTCCTGTCTTTGAGGAGGGTCATAATGTCTGCAGTAATCCATGGCAGGTAGCCAGCTTCACCCGTGGATGTTTGAGAGGGGCGATTGAGTTCCAGACAGCGGTGAACCAGGCCTTGAAAAACTCCCAGGCAGAGTTGACATTTATGGCCCTGGGGATGCAAGATCAATCTGTGTTAGACAAGCTGTATAGGAGAGAGGTTTGAGGATTTTGAAAGATCTAGTAAGTATGGTTTGGCGGTGGGGGTGGGAGTGATTTAGGACAGTGAATTTTTCTAACTGAGTAAATCATGTGGTGGTCACTTAGGGAGTCCGGTAGCAATCCTGAGGTGATTATACAATATGGATGTGAGGTAAGGCACCAGTCCAGGAGATAGTGGTTTGCTGAGTTGTGGCTGAGGCATGTGGGTTCAGTGATTAGCTGAGACAGGTATAATGCTGCCACCTGGTTCTGCAGCTTGGAACTACTACTTGAGAGCCAGTTTTGGTTAAAGTGTTTGTGTGTAGCAGATATAGCGGGGTAAATAAGTTTAAAGAGATGCCTCTTTCCAACAAAATATCCCACAATATTTTCCTGACAATAGAGTCGAAAGCTGCAGAAAAATCTACAAAAAAGTATAAAGCTTTTGTTTTCCTGTAGTGTTTATAGTTTTTGAGAAGGTGTGCTAAAGTAAATATATTATCAGTGATCGAGAATCCTAGATGGAAACTTGCTTGAAAAATTGACAATGGAGACTCCAGGCCAGATATTCAAAGCATAGTGCTGCGCGCAAACCAGTTACATGGCAATAGCACTGGAGTAGCATGGAGCAGCCATATTAAAAGGACCACTTAGAGCACGCTAACAGCATTAATGTGTGGCAAACCAATAATGTATGCCAGGGGTAAAGAGAGGTGAGGTGGCCTACATACACACGCTAAGGGATATTCAAAGCCCTAGCACCATACTAGGACACATAGCACGACACCTAGCGCAGCGCTAACTACCGTCTATAAAAGGCTGGTCTTAACCCAGGGCAAAACACCTAGGAGGAGAGACCACAACAGGAAGTGGGAATGAGTACTGTACCAGTAGCAATGATACTGCCATTGATGGCAGCTGTAGTGAAGGAAGAGGAGATGGAGCAGGCCCAACATGGGCCACGACACAGGCCGAGGAGATGGTATGCTACAAACAGGTGGTACCGGCCTAGGGTCTCCTTCGAGACCCTGCCAGATGACCACATCACTGGCCGGTACAGGATGAACAGGGGAATGTTGAGGCAGCTATGTGTACTCCTACATGAGCAGCTGCACCCAAACACTAGACGCAGCCATGCCAGTGGAGGAGAAGGTGACAGCAGCGATGTGCTTCCTTGCCACAGAAATATTCCAACGGCCAACGGGGACATCATCGGGATATCGCAGTCTGCCACCTCATGCCTCCTGACCAGGTTCCTAGAGGCTTTCCTGCCACATGCTGGGGAGTTCATAGTATTCCCCAGCATATCAGCAGAGGGCAGAGAAACAATGCAGCAATTCCATCGAGTTGCGCACCTACCAGCTGTACTGGGTGCCACTGACTGCACCCGTGTCCCCATCTGAGCACTACCTGGAGATGGCAGTGATGTGTACATAGACAGGAAGGGGTACCACTCCATCTACTGCCAGGTGGTGTGCAATGCAACTGGGCGCATCACCAATGTCTATGTGCAGTACCCCAGCAGTGCTCACAACGCCTTCTTCTGGCACCAGTCCCAACTGTGCCAGGCATTTGAGGAGGGTAGGATACCCAGTGGGCATCTAGTCAGTGAGTAGCAGCATACAAGGCACACACACCACAGCATGGATGGGGGCAGGCAGGGGAGGCCAGGGAAGGGGTGTGGGAGGGCAACACAGGGGTGCAGGACAGTAATGGCCAGACAGCTGTATGGCACTAACAGGTACCCATCTCTTGACAGGGGACAGCACCTATCCCCTATGACCCTGGCTGCTGACAGCAATACCCTGTTCAGCCACAGTGGCCGAGGAGATGTACAATGAGGCACATGCCAGCATGAGAAACATCATAGAGAGGGTGTTTGGCATACTGAAGATACGCTTCAGAAGCATAGACACATCAGGCAGTGTCCTACAGTATACGCCTCAGAAGGTATGCCGTATCTTCCTAGCCTGTTGTATGCTGCACAACATGGCAATTAACCATGGGATACAGGCACCTGAACCTGAGAGACAGGCCAACAGTGACCCAGAGCCAGCGGTCAGGGGGATAGTGGAGCAACTCGAGAGGAAGGATCCTTACATGGCCCACAGTGCCATAGAGTACAGGGCCGACATCATCAGGACACTGTCACAGGCCAGAGGGTAAGTACAGACTGCACAACAACATGAAACAGTACAGTGGTGAAATGTTTAATGTGCACCGACAACCAGAACAGTGACAACAACAATCACATATGGAATACAACAAAGTGGCACAGAATGCATGTGTGAGTGTGGTGCAATGTGGAGGGTGTGCAGGTCACACGGAAGGTGGACACACAGCCACGGTATAGTGTAATTGGTGATGCATGATGTGTGGTGGGAGTGTGAGGAGGGCCATCATGGCAGTGGAAGTGTGAGTGTGCATGGGATGGAGTGTGGGTGTGTGTGTGTGTCGATGTATGTGCATGTGTGCACAGGGTTGTGGGTGTGCCCATGTGGACATGGGGGTGATGACTGTACAGAGATGCAGGTTGACCATGACAATCACCGCCGACTACCACCATGCACACATCGCGCACCACAGGTGTGGGTCACAGACCCAGGGGTGCTCTGAGCTGAGGACATGGCTGGGGAACAAGGTGAGGCAGGTAGGGCAGACCTCCTGGGTCCCTGTTGACCAGTGGAGCCTGACAAGGAGTGTAGACTGCCATGGTGGCGCTGTGTGCCTGAAGAGGTGCGTGAAGCATTCAAGCTGGATCCAGTGCCAGCCCTGCAGCTACGGGTTGCCTGCCTGTGGGCCCCTGTGCCATGTCCACCCTGAACAACAAGCTCAGGCTGGAGACCCCCATGCACTCCACGAAGTACAGTGGTGATGTCAACCATGACAGCTGTCAGGCCAGCAAAGCCGCGGTCAATCGCAGCCACCACGTGGTCCATCCTGTCCTCTTCCCACTGTTCTGCACGGGCAAAGCCCACTGAAATTGACTCCCACATCAGTGCTAGCTCATGCCTTAGCTCCCTCCGCAGGCCATGAAGATCCATTTGAGCCTCTTGGGATGTTACTGCAGCCTACAGAAATGGGCGGGCACCAAAGGCATCCTGCTCTGGGGCGCTGCCCCTTCTATGGCAGCTGGCACTGGTGCCTGCTGCTCACATGGTTTGGAATGCCATTGCACATCTGGCATGTTCTGCCACTGCAGACTACTGGTGGTGTGCTGTTGACCTGGAGGGCCCTGAACCACAATCTGTGTGGGACGCCTCATGTCCAGCAGTGCACACAAGTCCTCCACACAGCCCACCACCGGCTGCACAGGTACAGTCATGCCAGCAATTCTGAACACCTCTCTGGCACCTGTTCCATGGCCTGTACCCAGCCCCACCCCTGTATCCTCCTTTACAGGCAGGGCCATGGGCAGGCGGTATGAACCCTCCGACATGTCCGTGTCAGTGTCACTGGTGATTGTCACCAGAAGTACCTGCCCAACACCCAGATCCTCCACCTGGGCATCCTCCAGGTGCTCAGTGAAATCCAGTTTCCTGCCTGCAGTGTGTCCCCCCTACCCTAGCAGATGCAACCCCTGTCCAATGGATCACCTCACATGCTGTGGCTCTGGGTGTCCTCAACTGGCACCCAGACTGGACATCAATGGTTGGCTATCCTCATCCTCCACTTCCTCTGGATGAAGGGCAGCCATCCTGGCCTCTACCTGTGTTGCTGCAGGCCCTGCACACACCGCTGTGGAGGGAAATGGGACAGGGTCTTTCACCTGTACACACACAGTTTGCCCTACCACCACCACCACCAACAACAAATCATGCACACCCTAGGACACGTGTCCCCTGCTGTGGTCATGCACATCCCACATGCCATCTAGATGGCTCTAGCCTATGATCACAGGCACCCAACCAACACACAGTGCACATGCCATTGCCAGGCAGCTGTTAGGCAGCCTACAGCAGTGCAGGCCTACAGTGCACCCCATGCAAGGCACCAGCAGCAGCACCCTGCACCTGTGCCATCACACCATGCAGGGTACACACGTGCGAATACAGACCTGTCCTGGTCAGTGTGAGTGGCATCTCACACCCACCACCTGGTACACCTGCAACTGCCACCGGCCGCAGTGTGGATGCCACCACGGCCATGAGTGGCTCCTCCTCCCGCTGATGTTGGGCCTGTGGTCTACCACCAGTCTGCATACGGTGACCCAGCTACTGTGCCTCCTCCTCCTCCTTTGCCCAGGGCAGCAGGTCACTCCACCACTTGCGCACCGCCTCAGTCATCCTGCCACGTCTGCCGACTGCATTGACCCCAGCTGTCACCTCATCCCATGCCTGTCACACCACCACATCTGTGGCCTTGTGCTGGTGGAGCACCTGCTCCCTCTCCTTCACAGCATGCACCAGGGTCTTGAGCTCTTCTTGAGAGAATCAGTGAGCATGTATGTGTTCTGGTCATGCTGCACTACCTATGTGACAGTTGGAAAGGGACATGTGTCACCAGCTGTGGCAGGACTGTGGTGCATCGTGCATGCACATCAGTGTGTGCATGCCACCCCCAAGAGTGTCACAGGTCACATGGATATGGCACAGGGCAGCATGTGCGTGTACGGTGCACATGGCCTTAGTGTGTTTCAGCCACCCCATGTCTGGACAACAGGCACTGGACCCACAAGTGCACTGCTGTTGTCCATGGCTGACATGTGCACCTGAGGATGGGGCCACCCCTATGACCACCACCTGGCACTGTACTGTGCCCTTACATGTTCACTGCACTGAGGGCATGGACACAGAGACTGGCATGCATACAATGGCAGGCTACCAGGCACAGGCCAGACAGTGCTGGTGATGGCACAGTGCTGGGACCCTGTGTTCCACCAGCAGAGTGTTGACAACCCTCCATCCCCCACATCCAGGGTGGCATCTGAGGGTCCATAGACCCGTGGCACAGCGCAACCACCACACATGCTCATGAGGCCCCATGGCTGTGCTAGCATCCTGGTATAGCACGATGTAGTGCCACACTAACCCATACAGCGTGGTGCTGTGAGCATGCATGGTGTTGTTTCTCCAGGGTCATGCCAGAGGTCACGCATGTGCAGTGCATCCTCTTCTGGGTAGTGCTGCGCTATGTCATGTTATAGCGCGGCGCTACTGCAGTTGTTGCTGGAGGGTCCTTGGTGTGGCAAATGCTGGATCATGCAACAGGTGGCAGGGTATCTGTGCTGTGTGGGCAATGCGAGGATGTGGGAGACAGCGCGCTGTGGTGCACAGGGAGAGGCACTGGGTGGAGGTGGAGACAGCCAACCTGGTTGAGCTGGTAGAGAAGAGGCACCAGCGGCTCTTTGGGGAGGTCAGGAAGGGAGACCTGCCACGCATGCAGGTGTGGTTCTTGGTCGCCAGTAAGCTGTGTTTACCACACATGAATCTCCCACGATGCAGAGAAGTGTGGGCACAGATACACCGACCTGCAATGGTGGCAGTGACAGCAGCTTGAGTGTTTCAAGTGCATGGTGCATGACGGCACTGTGACTGTGCCAGGTAAGTGGCAATGCACGTTGACACCCACTATCATGTGCGTGTCGGGCTGCAAGTGTGCCTGTGCATGTGTGTGTGTGTGTGTGTGTGTGTGCATGCGCGTGCATATGTGTGCCACTCTGCATGGTGCTTGGGCGCATTTGGTGCTGGTGGGGACTCACATGTTGGCTCCCTAGGGGGGCATCACAGTACAAGGTGTGTGGCAGCCCCCATAGTGGGGGTATGGTGCGTGCAGTGGCCATAGGGTTGGCACTGGTTTGGGTGGTGGGTTGGGACATGGTTGGTGGCAGGTCCTGGTGCAGCACCAGCCTTCAGCCAATGACACCATGGTGCAGGGATCCTGTTCCTGGGTGACTGTTGACCTACACACATGGGTGTGCGGAATGTTGCAGGACAGCTGTGACCGGCACTGTCGCAACACTGCGCCACCTTTATGACATGTTGTGTGTGCCTGGCAAATGCTCCATGGGGCATGCCACCCTCTGTGTGGGTGTCCTCTATGTTCACTCACTGATCCTGGGTGTCCCTGTGTGTACAGTGTTGTTGGGATTGCATGTGCATCTTGCTGTGCTGCACATGGTGTATGCTGTGTCAAGCTCTAACGCCAGTATTTCACCTGTCCTCTGTAGAGCAGACAGAGCAGCCCAGGATCAGAGGAGGGGGCTGTAACTTGACCCAGGAGCAGTGGAGAGGCAGTCTGAGGGTGCTGTACATGCCACAGTGGGCACAGGAAAGCAGCCTTGAGTGCAGTGGAGTGTTGTGTGAGTACCTGTCTTGTTGCTCTGTGCTGTTTCACTGTGCTTTGTGTCTCATTATGTGTCCTGACACTGACTGGTCCGGTGGCATGGCTGCGACAGGCAGTGGGCCAGTGGCATTGTGGCACTGTGCTGTGCTGCACACCTGTGTTGCACACCACATCCGGGTGATGGCTGTCTGGCCGCTGTGCCCTGGGGGGGGCCTATGGGGCACTGTCGGCTTGCATTACTGTGAGGGTGCCAGATGGTGGTGGGGGCTCTGGTAGTGGGTGTTCAGTGAGGCTCACATGCTGTTGGTTGCCATGCCCACCTCTGCGGTGCAATGTGGTCCGTCCCTCCAGTCCCCCCCTGCAGATCATCCACATGTGCACAGTTGGCATTACCTTGCTCTCCTGGGGCTTCACTTGACAGGCCTGCATAGCACCGCCTGCATGCCTGTTGTAGCTGTGGGACACCACGCCCCATGCCTTCCAGGCATACCTCTCATCCCTTTGTCCACCAACCATGGAACATTGCCTGTCATACTGTGGTACATATTGGTGATGTGTGGAACACGTAGTGGAATACTTACCTGAGTATCTCATGACACTGTTACTGTGTTGCATTTATGTTCTGAGGGTCTGTTATTACTTTACTAATATAGTACGTGCATCATTTACTATGAAGTGTTGCATTGCAATGTTGACCTTGGCTGTGGAACATGTCCTCACAAGGTGGAACAGGGGGCTTTTTCCCAGTGGATTGAGGAACATTCCTTGTACTGTGGTACAGTTGTGAGGTATGCTTTCAGTGGCATTGCTTGGTTTCATGTGTCAGCCCATAATTGCCAGCATCTATGCCCTGACTGCCTGTTATCCCCTGGCCTGGGTCAGTCATTGGTAGGCCACTGTCACAGTATAGTGCTTCTCCAGCATGCCTTTTGTTGTTGTTGTTGCTGTGCTCTGCATTACGGTACATTGCCATCTGTCAGTGGGCAGCATGTCCTGATGTGTGGGTGCCCTTGTGCATGTTGTGGTGTGGCCCTTGCACCCAGTTCTCCAGGGGTCTGGCTGTGTGTCTGTCCTGTCTCTTTGTGTGCTGTGCCAGGTTAGGTGGTGTCACCTGTGCCCTGGTGCTGTCGGGCTTGTTGTCATCGTCGTGTATGTTGGGGTTTGGGTTGGTGCCTGTGTCACCCAGGCCTGCTGTGTGGGCACCTTCCAGGTTGGCCTACCGGTGCGGCACTCACCTCCACTTGGGATTGTCCATCTAGACATGCTGTCAATCCCTGTATGGCCACCTGTGTCTGCTGTCTGCCTCCTGGCTGGTGTCCCATCCTCATGGTCTCCCCCTTCCTCTTGTAGGTCCACTCCAGGCATCACTGTGGGTGACCAGGCCAGAGGAGTCAGAGGGGATGGAGGACCTGCTGCACTGCATCGTCCACCAACAGAGGACTGTAATCAAGCAGCAGGCTATCTTGATCACGGAGACAAGGAGGGTGGCAGCTGTGTTGGAGGCTCGGCTCCCAGATCCAGCAGGCAGTTAGCCATGCACTTCTACCCATTATGCATTGTCTCCCTCCCACCTGGCATTGTATTTTTCCCTGGCTCTTGTTCCTGTGTCCCTGTGTGCGCAACCCCCTCCTCCTTGCACCCTTCCTCCGTGCCTTAGCGTACATTGTACATAGTTGTATATATGTTTGACATTTCTGGCTTGGGTGTGCTCTTTGTTGTTTCCATGCTGCTGTTCTAGAGGTGGTCTTCTTGTTGCTTGGGTTGTGTGTTGGGGTGACATCGCTTGTCAAATTGTGGGTATTGTTGCATTGTCTTTCTTTGGTATGGGGTGGGTTGGCGGGAGGTGGTTGGGGCATTTATTGTTTGACGTTTGGGTTTGACTTTTCATTTACTGTTGCATTCCTTTCCTGTTCTGTTCCCTTTACCATTTTAATTTGCTTATTTACTATTACATTTCATTTTGTTATGTTCTATTGTGTCCTGTGTCATTGTTGGGTGCTGGGGTTTCACTTGGTTTGTGCTGTTCCTTGGGTTCCCCACATGAGTACAGGTTGTTACTTGCCATTCCTGTGCATGTGTCATCATCTGGGCTGTGCAATGTGCTCTGCACCTGGGACCTCATTCCAGCCTTTATTTCATTGCATGTCCCAGGGTCGGGCTGTCCCAGCTCTACACTGTGTTCCTCTGTGTGTTTACACTGCCTGCCTGGGTGCTATATTCAGTGCTGTCTTATTTGCTATATTCAGTGCTGTCTTATTCCCGAGCTATTTTTTGCCCTGCACTCCTGGTCCTGTTTGCCTGGCTTCCTTTGCTTGCTATATTCAGCTGGCTTTGCATAGTGCTATTCCTTTTGAATATAGCTTGCATTTTGTTCTGGGCTATGTTTGCATGCCAGGCAGTGCTAATCTCAACCAAGGGCAAAGCTTTGAATATCTGGCCCTCTGTGTCTACCCAGTTTTGAAGTTTGCTTAGTAAAATTCTGGTAAATATCTTGCCGCTAATGTCTAATAAACTAATGGGTCTATAATTGGAGGGGGATTGAAAGGAACCCTTCTTATGTATGGGAACAATTACATTTTTTAGCCAAGAAGGTGGTACAAAAGATTCTTTAAGACAGGAATTAAAAAAGTTGATAAGCAAAGGTACCCAGTAATTCAAGTGGGTTTTATAAATGTCACTAAGGATAGTATCTGGGCCTGGGGCCTTATTATTCATGAGATGTAGTATGGCTCTTTCTACCTCATCTAGGGTAAACCTCAACAGTTGAAAACTTACAGAAAAAGGCAAGGAAGGGGTATGTTATTTACTGGATCAGCAGGATCATTATTAAAGAGAGATTTAGAATACCTGACCCACGCCTCTTTCGGAATATAAGAGGGTAGGGAGGGTGAGTATAAAGCTGACCCCTTTGTTACCAACCTCCAAAAGGACTTGGTGTCCTTGGAGTTTATAGCTTGGTACATGTACTTACATAGTTGTAAAGAGAAGTTAGATTTGTTTTGAGCTAAGAACTTTTTATAATTTTTTTGAGCTTTAATTTGACAAAATTATCGTTAGGGGGTGATTTCTAACAAATCTATCCAGTTTCCCCAGCTTATGTTTCTCTCTCTCTCTCTCACAGTGCATGTCAAACCAAGAATTAGGAAGCACCTGATTATTATCCGTGATGTACCTCAGTAGTGGGCAAGATTATGGTAACACTCCTTAAGGAAAGGATAGTGCAACACCTGGAATTCATAGGAGAACAGGATCCAAGACAGTATATGTTTACAACAGGAAGGTCCTGTCAAACTAATCTCATAGATTTCTTTGATTCGGTAACCAGAGTGGTGGACCAAGGGGGTGCAGCTGATGTCACCTACCTTGACTTCAGCAAAGCTTTCGATACTGTTCCACATAGAAGATTGATTGATAAGCTGTGGTGGGTCAGAAGTTGGTCAGCTGGGTGGCAAACTGATTGGGGGGGCAGAACACAGAAAGTGGTGGTAAATGGCATACAGTCAAAACAGATGCAAGTCACAAGTGGGGTACCTCGAGGATCAGTCCTGGGTCCAGTCCTCTTCAACGTCTTCATCAGCGACACTGAAGATGGACTGGATGGTAAGGTTTGCCTGTTTGCAGATGACACCAAGATCTGCAACAGAGTATACGATCCAGATGGGGTGGGCAGAAGCAGAAGAAATCTGGATAAACTGGCAAAATGGTCAAAAGAGTAGCAAATGGGGTTTAACGCAAAGAAGTGCAAGATCATGCATATAGGAAAGAGAAACCCTGGAGTCACCTATAGGTTGGGAGGGGAGTTGCTGGTAATCACAAGGGAAGAAAGAGACTTGGGCATCATCATCACAGATAACCTGAAACCATCCAAGGAGACCACTAAAGCAGTAGGTAAGGCTAGAGGAATGTTGGGATGCATTAGCAGGGGTATCACAAATAATAAGAGGGAGGTAATAATCCCTTTTTACAAGATATTGGTTAGACCACATCTGGAGTACTGTGTGCAGTAATGGAGGCCACACCTGCACAAGGACATTAACAAAATGGAGGCAGTCCAAAGAAGGGCAACCAAAATGGTGCAGGGATTGCATCAGAATACATATGAGGACAGATTAACGGAGCTCAATATGTATACCCTAGAACAAAGGAGGGAGAGAGGTGATATGATCGAAACATTCAAATATCTTTAGGGCATTAACAAGGTGAAAGAGTCTAACATGTTTCAATATAAGAAAAATAGCGGGACAAGAGGACACAGCATTAGATTAGAGGGAGGCCAATTAAGGGGTAATGTGAGGAACTTCTTTTTCACAGAAAGGGTGGTGGATGCATGGAACAGCCTACCTTGAGAAATGGTGGATAAAAATACAGTGCAGGGCTTTAAACAGGCAGGGATATGACTAGATAGGCCATTGACAGAGTAAAAGCCTATGGCACATTCATAAGGTAGAAAAAATGATCAGACTGGATGGGCCTTGTGGTCCTTATCTGCTGTCAGCTTCTATGTTTCTGTGTTTCTATGTTTCTATGTAAATTTTTTGATTAATTTCTTGGTAGCAGATCTCTAGCTGTTCACTCATAGAAGGAGCATTAGCATTAGTTTGAAAAAATGAATAAAGTGATGAAAAAGGGGAGAGAAAATTAAGTTTCGAACACTATGCCAAGTTTTGATATTAAGTATTAATTTAGTTTCACCAGTTAAAACTAATGGAGCAGAAGTCTGAATTGAGTTAACTGAGTAAGAAAGTCTATCTGTTATGACAGAAAACTGTATGGCAGCGTGATCACTTTCAGGTCTCATAATTACAGTAAAGTTCTTGAGCTGATCATAACAGTGTGGGGAACACAGAACAAAATCAATCACACTTTGACCTTGAGGGGAGAAGAAAGTACAAGTACCACTAGGGTCACCTGCCTTTCTTCCATTTAAAATAAATAAATTATTACTAGAGGTAAAATCCTGGAAACAGTTTCCTGAGTCATTTAACGTGTTATCCGAAGGTGTTCTGAGATCCGAATTTCCCATATAGAACAAGTCTTGTAAAAGAGGTAAATTATCAAATTGCACAATTCTTGAATTTAAATCCTGACTAAAATAGTCATATTCAGTTGGAACCTTGAGGACATGGAATCTATTTCAGTTGTTAGTTTGGCCCAAAAGTCATAGTTTGAGTTAATATGAAAGTTAGGAGGAATATAAACATTCACAAATAGTACAAATAATGAGTCCCAGTTGATAACTGTTAAAAGGAACTCATGTATGAGAATCAGATTTCTATTACCTTCAGTCCCTCCCTAATTTTAACAAGAGTCAAAAGACCCCCTTTAGTACTACCATGATTTCCTACCTTAATGGCTGGTGAATAGAAAGATTGATAGCTAGTAATGTAAGTTTGGGAAGAAGCCCATGTCTCCCCAAAGGCTAATACCTCATGTTTCATAACAAAATCAATCCATTGGGGATCCACCAACTTAGTCTCCAAGCCCCCAATGTTCCACGTACATTAGGAAAACTACCCTGTAACAATGAAACAGTGGTGGAGAAGTTAAAACTATCCACTGTGCTAAAATCATTAGTTAGTCATGTAGCATTTGTTGACTTCTTTACAGAGATGAGCACCTTATCCCAATCAAGAGATGAAACCAGATGAATATCAACCCCATCGAATCTATCGCTATTTTTAAGCAGACAGGAAAACAGGTCCATTGAATATATATAACAGTCTATCTGAAAACTATTAAGGTGTGCCCTTGCAGCCCTGCCCAGAACAAAGGATAACATTTCTTTTTTGATAATGGAAGCCAGAGTTACTCTAATATATGATGCTAAGTTTGTCTCATTTTCCTCCTCAAAGGGGTCAATCCCAAATATAGATATCACATTGGAATGGTCCGTGGGCTCAAAGTTCCAAATAAGGGAAACTAAAGTAGAGGCAAAACTTTTGAACACAAAGGGTGGTAGTTAATCAGGAGTTTTCAGAGGTAAAGGAAGTAACAAGCAGGGTTTTGCAGGATCATTACTGTAACTGGTCCTCTTCAGTATATTCATCTGTGGCATAAGTGTTGGTATCAAGGTAAGATCTGGCTCTTTGCAGATGATACAAAGATCTGCCCTGTTGATAGACATGGAAAAAGGGAGACGGAAACTAAGGGAGGATATGGGTAGGTTGGAGAGCTGGTCAAAGATCTCATTACCAAGTGTCCATGCTATGAAATGTAACATAATGCACATTGGGAAAAGGAACCAAAAGCTGCAATTCAAAATGGGGGTTGGGGGAGTGCTGGATAGCACCACAGAAGTAAAGAATTTGAGGTTAATGATATTGGAGACCCTAAAAACATCTCCATACTGCATTAGGGTGGTGGGCAAAGCAAAGAGAATGATGGGATGCACAGGGGGATAAGCAGTGGCTGTCAGGAGCTGATCCTCCCACTGTACAAATCACTGGTGTGACTGCACCTGGAATACTGCACAATGTACTAAAATCCACACATAAATAAAGACTGCAGCAAAGTGGAGGTAGTAGAGTGCAAGTTAATTCAAATGATCTATGGTCTTGAGGAAATGTTTTACAAGGAGAAGCTACAGGATTTAAGCATGTACATGCTTGAAAAGAGGAAGGAAAAGGGTAACATGGATGAGACTTACAAGTACTGTACCTGTATGGGATAAATAAGGTGGACATCATGGAACTCTTCTCCTCAAGTTCAAATACAGGAATGGAAGGGAATTCACAAAAGCTGGTAGGGTGAAGATTCAAAAAGGACATCCTTAAACACTTCTTCATAGAGAGGGTGGAGAACAAGTGGAATAAGTTGCCACAGGAAGAGGTACAGGCCAGTTCAAACAACCAAACAACAGCTTTAAGCAGGGACATGCATATGGGTTTACTTTAAAAAGGGGAAACAGTAACAAAGAGGGAGATTACCACTAGGGCAAGGCAGAATAGTTAGCAAAGGTGGGTAGACTAGCTCGACCAATAGCCTTTTTCTGTTTTCAATGTCTATGTATCTATGTGTCTAGAGATGTTATGATGTTTTAAACTGCTGTCTTATTTGCTGCAAACTGCTGAAATTAGTGATCTGCAAATTTTGCAACAGACATACCAACTTCACGGTAAAACTTTTTTTTCCCAAAAAACTCCTGGAACTTAATAAAAACCTCCCCTCAGCCAGTGTGCTGTAAAGCCACTTCCTCTCCCCACCCCAAAATGTTATATTCATTGAATTGATACCAAGCTCCCAAACCCTGCTGGCACCCCTTCCTCCCATGCCCTGGCAAATTGCAGGCTGCAGGCAGAGGCAGAACAAAAAGTAATCCCTACCCTTCCAGCAACCCATGTACCAAACACACTCCCCCCCACTTCTCCCCACCTGAATCTCATTAAGTAAGACACTTATCAAAAATCATCTCATCAACACCCCCAGTTCTTCACCCCCCCCTCAGTCACCAATACCCTTGTCCCCTCACGATTACCCATAAAATATAAATAAAATGATCCTCTGGTGCAGAGCATCTGCTTTGTTCAGTGTCCATCTCATAATGTGAATTAATAAATAGTGACATGTTTTCCCCTAGTAAAACCTGATTGGTTGAATATCAGGCCAGTAAGGGTTTACTAGGATCAAAGATGTCACTATTCATTCACTTGCATTACAAATGCCACTGAACAGAGCAGACACTCTGCAATTGGGACTGTTTTCTTTAATACAGGTTGATTTTCTGTGTGCTGGTGGTGGACAGAATGGTGGGGGGCAGATGGGGGTTGGGTAGGGGACACGGGTGCTTGATGTGATGACTCTTAATAAGTGACTTATTTGGTGGGTTTCGGGTAGAGGTAGGGGGGAGTGTGTTTGTTGCATGTCCAGGGAGGAGGATAGCTATTATTTTTCATCTGACTCTGCAGCTTGTAGTTTGTCAGAGCAAGGGGTAGGAAGACTGGGGAGGGTGTCAGGGGGGATAAGAGTGGGCATCAATGAAAATATCATTTTTGGGTGGGAGAAGGAGGCATAGTATGTAACTTACATTGGTATTCACCAACAAATTGACCATTTGTGTGGATTCCCCATGCAAATTGGGCCAATTTGCCTGGCGAATAACAACACTAATCACATTCATCTTCTTTATGAATTTGTCAAACTTTGTGACTTTTTCATGGAGTGAATTTTGGCAACTTTGCATGCCACTATATACGTCTATTTAAGTTATAATGTGTATTTTAATAGTAGGGTCTGTATCCAGAGACAATTAATTGTCAATGAGTTGTTGCTCCTTTTATTGACCCACTAATAAGTTGGCACAGGTTGGCATTACTCAGGAGTTTTTAACCAGTTGCTAACCAGTGGACAAAGCAAATTTCAATGTTAGCTGTACTGTAGTTCTCCCAGCTTTAAATACTAGTTAAAGCAAAATCACATAAAAATCAGATATTGCATCTTCAAATCAATTTTTTTCAATTCAATTTATTTGGGAATTATTCATGGAGGAAGCTCATTTACAATGGTGTTCCTATGTGCAAACTTGTATTCAATCAGTTACATAACAATAGATATATAAAAACATGACAACTAGAATTCATCAAAAACTGGGTCAATTGTATTGAGTTAGAAACCACTTGACATATGCATCATGTTTAATAATTGTGACTCATTACTTGTTAGCAATCATTAATTATGGCTCATTAACTGTTGATGCTGCAATGAAAACTAACTTAGATAGAAAGATATCCATATATTGTAAAATGGCTAAATGTATAATGTCCACTGGTAATGGAACAGATCACTGTTTAAATATTTTCAAATTGGACTGGCTTTTATTTGAATATAAATCTCAACTAACATAAGCACATTTCATTATCAAGATTTTGCACAAAAAGTTTCCTTTTTGTCTGGTTAATCTATTTAATCACCTAAATTGTAATTACTATTCTTGTACTGCACAAGA
Organism: Neoceratodus forsteri; assembly: GCA_016271365.2. Taxonomy (NCBI): domain Eukaryota; kingdom Metazoa; phylum Chordata; order Ceratodontiformes; family Ceratodontidae; genus Neoceratodus; species Neoceratodus forsteri. The sequence continues at coordinate 843,458,816 of CM028135.1, read as the reverse complement.
ACAAAACTCTTTGGTTATAGAATAGTTTGTTGATGCAACAATGTACTTGTGTCATTTACATATTCACTTTCCTCTATTGTCTTTAATACTGTACTGAAAGATCATTATTGAAAACTGAGGCTAGGATTCACAAAACTTTGCTTACTGGCCACTGGGCTACCAGAGATGACATTAGTTATTCATATGGGACAGCAATCGTAGACCGGAGAGGAGGGAGGGACACTAGACTATCAAGGATGACACTTATTTATTCACATATGGATGGTGATTGGAGACCAGGGAGGAAGAGGGACACTAGACTACCATTGATGACACTTATTTATTCATACAGGATAGTGATCAGAGACCGCAGAGAACACTAGACTACCAGGGAATTTCATCATTTCTTCAGGAACAGGGATCAGAGACTGGGGCTACACTAGACTACCAGGGATAAAACTTATTTATTCATATGGGACAGTGATCAGAGACTGGGGAGGGGAGTGGGACACTACATCACCAGGGATGCAGGTGTCAGCTGGTGAATAAGACTGAGGGAGGTGTGTAACAGTCACTGCAGGTCATGCAAATGGCCCCATAATGGGCATGCAAATAGCCAGTTAGCATCATGCATGCCCAATCAACTCATTTGCATGGGTGCCTTAGTGAATACTGACTTAGCACATAGGTGATATGCTTGCAGGGGCATTCACTCGGCTAGGAGAGAGGCTGCACCGGTGGGGTTAGAGATAATGGTATCAGTGTTACCGCTGCCTCTATCCAGTCCATTTTCACAGTCAGATAGCACTATTTGCTATCCATCCATGAATAGCAACTTTTGCGAACTGGGCAATTACAAGGTGCCAGAAAACTGTTGCGTGGCACTTTGCATCTTTTAGTGATTCCTGGCCCGAGTGTTTTAACTGTTTTGCAAAATTTGTACCCTATTTTTCACATGATTTCTGCTTCTCTCTTAAGAGCTTTTATGTATTTATTGCATGTATATCATATGTCAATATGAAACTTTTTGTATTGAATTTTTTGCACCTTGTGTATACCAGGTCATGCCTGGAAAAGGTACCTTGGCACATGTGCACTTACCTGGTTAACAAAATAAAAATACACTAAACTAAACAATATATAAAAATTACATACACAGTACATAATAATTTTAGTACACATGTACACATTACTTTCTATGCCCCTACAATGCCCCCTCTTATCAATTGTGTAATACCACTCAGCCCTGTACAATAAATATCATGTAGTGGAGTTGTGCTGATAGTCTTAATGGGGTTTATCTGGGTAAATCAAATATAAAAGGTAATGACAACTCTAAAAAAGCCCATGTAAATTTCTTTGGAAACTTGGGAATTGCTTCTCACAAAAAAATACACTTTTGCAGTATACCATACCCCTAATTCTACCCAAACTATATTTATGCAAACCTAATTTTGGGATAATTCAAATGCAAGGGACTCTTAGAAAGGCTATAGGTTTTACCCCAAAAAAAATCATAATCAACACAACTTACAAAATATTATAACATGTGTGAGGTGGCACTTCAGATGGTATAAGGAGGAAAGCACTTGAGTTATGTTATAATCATTAGAAAAATTATTAGTTTAATAATTTATTTAAAAGAAAATTAAACAGGATGAAGCACTGCATAATGATATGAAATGTTGTCTTGTCAAATAATTGTGGTGCATGATCAATAAATATGAAATACTGAACTGCATAATGGAGTGTACCCAATTCTTATGTTTTTTTTCCCTATGTTATTTTTAAACACTAAAAGTAGGAACGCAAATATACTTATCAATTAGCCAGACATGCTCATCAGTGCAGCAGAAGGGTTGCTACTGGTGATGCTGATAACCTGGTTTTGGGAGCGAGCCAGGGTTGTCAGGGGCCAGCCATGGGGAGGTGGATAGAGTATCCCAGATTATGCTCTCCTTCTCCAGGAATGGAGGGTACCATCTTCCGTTGTGATATGACCACTTGGGTGACCACAGGTGGTAGTACCATCAGAGGCCAGAGGAAGGATGGGACATCACTGACACCAGTAGAATGGCACACATGATGTGCTCACACCCTTGATGTCCTTGTATTTAATGTCATACAAGATAGGGTAAAACATGAAAAATGGCCCCAGTACCCACTGTAATGGGGCTAGTATATCCAGGCCACAAACCACCTCTACACCTCCTGATGGCAGTACATGGAAGACTTGGGATAAATTCCCCTAACCTCTGTACCTGCCTGGTGGGGAAAGCCACAGTTTGATGAAGGATGGTTACTGCAGGTAGGGAGTTAGGTGTGATTTGAGAGCTCCTGAGGAAGGGAGAAGGGTGATGGAGAGACAGCAATGGAACATAAACAGAAAGAAACAATATGATGTACTACTGATTAAATTTCTTAACCCCAGATCATGTGCCAGAAAGGCTGCAGCCTCTAGAAAGTGTCTAGTATCATGAAATTATAATTGGCATAAATAATAATTTGTAGATTTCCTGAAGTTTGAACTCATTTTGGAAAAGCTTCCTTTCTACATGAAGACTCTGTATCATACAGTCACTCCCCAGTGACATCAGAATTTCTACCAGCCATGATAATTTTCAGGTAATGGTCACAAAACCCTTGAAACAGATACCATATCATAGGAATTATAGGCAGTATCAAGCATTATGGACGTTCACCCCTACAGCTTGCCAGTCCCCTTTTATTTAGAACTTGGTGGTTCTAATATATGGTGTGTATTACCTTTTGGAAAATAAAAATATCTTGTAGTAAAGTATTCTCACATAATACAGTACTGTATGCACTGTAATCTGTAGTTGTGTATCCTAGTCTGAGTGAATGCTAACCATTTTGGTCATGGCCTAACTGGCTTAATAGGTCATTCTGGAAAAATCTTTTCAAACAATAAAAATTAAAAAAAACTAATATGACTCATACAGTAGGGAAACTAAGGTTATGCTATCACATTGAGACCACCCAAACAATCTTATGTTGCAGCATACAGTATTTCTCTTCTTCAGATACAGCACATACTTAGAGTTCTTTAGTAGGACTGACATGCTATCCCCACTCTCTTTCACCACAATATATTTCTAACTGCAGTGAAACATTGAGCCTACCAGTCAGCCAGGTTCCAAACAGCTAATAATAGTGCAGGGATCAAAGAATCTTTTTATTACTATACATCTGCTGAAACCTGTTTTTCTTTTAAATTTACTTTTTTTACAGCCTAGTTAGTATATATATATTTTTTATTTGCGGTAACCATTTTATTTTGAGTAGGCCAAACATTCAAATAACCTATCATATTACTGAACTGCATCACGTTTTGCTCACAGCAGTTAAAAAGGACATAAAGGTCCAGAACAGGAGCACCAAGATAAGAAGCAACTTTGATGGGCAGGAGTTAAGAAGAGACTAGATATACCCAAATTATTCAGCCTAAGAAAGAGAAGGCTGAGTTGGGACATGATTACAGTGTTCAGAATACCAAATGAGATGAGCAGAGATGAATATTGACAGACCTATGAGATGAAGTGCTTGTAGAACTAAAATACATTCACTCAGTTTATGTCAGGGCTGGATACAGGAAAACATTAATTCGGGAAACATCAGGACTGTCTGAGGTATCAGCAAGTATTCGCACACAGCACACCAGATACATGACTACTCATCATTTCATAAATGGAACACATTTTCTTTTTGCAGTTAATCTTTTTATTGAGTTATTGCAAGATTTTCCATGGCATTATACCATTCCCCCAAACCTGGTACCTTGTGGGTTCTCCAGCTCATTAACACTAGCCTCTTTGCTTCGACTGAGACCCATAGGAGCCATTGTAATTGAGTTTTTTTAAGCTTTGCCTCTGGTGTAGATACCCAGAAGGAGCAAGGCTGAGGAGGATGGTATTTTGGCTCTTAACATATTCTCACTTTTGTTTATCACTTGGTGCCAAAAAGTGCGTATACTCTGACATTCCCACAGAATGTGGAGCAGCTCTGCGTCCTTTGCTTTGCATCTCCAGCATTGGTCCATGGGTATTAAGCCCATCTTTTTAAGCAGAGTGAGGAAATGGTACCATAAGTGGAGTATTTTCTTTTGTATAAGCAAACTCTTTTGGTCTTTGCTGGCCCTTGGAGCCAGCCTCCAACATCCCACCCATTCTTGATCCTGTATACTCCTTTCTAGCATCTCTAGCCATCTGCTTCTGACCTTGTGGGAAGGGTTAGCGGTGGCTTGGCTGATCACCTCCAGAATTCTTCCCGCTAGTCCCTTTGGTTTTTTAAGACAGTTTGAAATGGGGAGAGCTTTGGGGGTGTGGGACATGCTACCCTTATATTCCTTACAGGTGCATTTTTCCTTTAGCCAGGCTGCATACACACTTCTATGCTGAAAGTATTTCCAGAACTCTGAATTGGGAATTTTGGGTGAGGTCTGGATTTGTTGAAAGTACATCATTGTGCAGCGGTCTGGGCCTAGGAGGTCCTTAATCCTATATGTATCTCTTCTCTTCCATGTCCCCCAGTTTATCAATTTCTTATTTACATGAAGGCAGGGACTAAGCCATATAGGGGTGTACAGTCCTGCCTGTAAGCATATTTGAGCAAAATGTCCTAACTTCTGGAAGACTACATGGGCTGTTTTTATAGTGAGCCATGAGGAGTATTGTTTAGAAAGGGGGGAGGTGAGATATACCACTGAGCATGCCCCATCCAGTACTGAGGTTTCAATCTGAGTCCATGCTGGGTGCTCCATTTGGGATTCTTTAAACATGCGGACCGATAGGGTCACTATACTGGACAGGTAATAGTGAAGGAAATCGGCAAGTTCTACCCTCTTCTATCCTTGGGAGCTCTCATTTTTGCCCAACTAAATCTGCATTTCCCTGTGCCCCACAGAAGTACTTCTATTAGTTTGTTAATCTTCTCAATCCAGATAGTTGATATTAACATCGGCAGATACGACAGGATATAGTATATTCTATGGGCAGCCATCATTTTTATGGCTTCTAGCTTGCCCACCAGTGGCAGGTTTAAGTGTGACCACCTGTTCAGCTCCTTATGTAGTGACTGAACCAAAGGATTATTGTTAGCTGGGATCAGCCTCTGAATTTTATTGGGGATCTTTATGCCCAGGTATCCGATTCCTTCCTTTGCACAGGTAAGGCCTGCAACTAAAGTCACTGTGGGCATGGGGATGTTGTTCAGTGGTAGGATCTCAGATTTGCTCACATTGATTTGTAAACCTGATATGGTGGCAAAGTTTGGAAGGGTGTGTAATATATGTGGGAACCCCTCTCCTATGTCTTCTGTCAGTATTAAGCATCCATCAGCATATAATTTGGTACTATATTTCACACCTCCTACTCTGAGGCCTCAGATCTGTGGATGTGCTCTTATGGCAGCAGCCAGAGTCTCCATGGCCAACACAAATAGAAGAGGGGAGAGCGGGCACCCTTGTCTGGTCCCTCGATGGAGTAGGAAAGGTGGTGATAGGATGTTATTTGTTAAACGTCTCGCTGTTGGGGCCTGGTAGAGAGTATGAATCCACATGCAAAAGTTACTAACAAAGTTGCCCCAGTCCAGTAGCACAAGCAGGTATAACCATTTTACAGGATCAAAAGCTTTTTTCAAAGTCCACTGCCAAGGCAGCTGCAGGAGTGGGAGTAGTGACTGCGGACTTGACCAAGGTTATAAGAGCTCTTACTTGGTCAGTACTTGCTCTACCTTTTACAAACCCTACTTGGGATTTTCATATTAGAGAGGGGAGGTATTGTTCTAATCTAGTTGTGAGCAGTTTAGCCAGAATTTTGGCACCTGCATTTATTAGGGATATTGGATGGAAGCTCTCAGGATTGGTGGGTTCCTTGCCCTCTTTATGGAGCACTGTTATTATGGCTTCACTTAAGGTGGGGGGGAGCTTTGCTGCTGGTAAGCATTTTCCAGCATTGCTAGCAAGGGGGGCAGTTATGGAGTCTAGGACTCTCTGGTAGTAGTCCGTGGGGTATCCATCACTCCTGGGAGATTTATGTGGGGTCATTACCTGGAGTGAAGGGGGCGTCTAGTGAGTTTCTTTGGGCATTCAACAGCTTAGGTAGGGGAAGGTTGTCTACAAAGCTGACAAAGGCTTGCCTGTCCCAGTTTATGTGTGGGAGGCATACAAGACTTTATAGAAGGCTGCCTTTATTGTATTAATGTCTTTGGGGGAGGTAAATCTCTTGCCTGAGGTGTCTTCCAATTGTTCTATGTATCTGCTTGCTGTTTCTGCAGCCAGAAAGCTATATGTTTGCTGTTCTTTTCCCCCACATACCCAGCATTTAAATTTAATCCTTTGGAGTTATAGTTCAGTTTTCCTGGTTGAAAGGGAATTAAGCTTAATTCTTAATGTGGTGATCTCATATATGAGGGAAGAGTTCTGCAGCTGACTGTAATCATTTTTATAATGCCCTTCTTCCTTTTTCACCTCGCTTTCTAGTGTCTCTACCTCTTGTTCTCTCTGTTTCCTCCTATAGGAGGCATAGCTAATGATATTCCCTCTCACTGTGGCTTTGTAGCCCTCCATATTCCCACTGGATTAACTGAGCCCTTAGGATTCTCCCCAAAAAAGAGTTGCGATTCTGTCATTAACCATTGCCTAAAGTCTGATTCTTGGAGCAGTAGGGGATCTAGCCTCCATTGCAATGATGTAGGCTGACGGGGTTCTATCAGGTAGCCGAGAGTGATAGGATCATGGCCAGAGATATAAATAGGGGCAATGGAAGTCTGAAGGAGTGTAGTAGTTATTCCTGGAGAGGTCACCCAGAAGTCAGTTCTACTGACAATGGCCTTTGTGGCTGAAAAATAAGTGTAGTCCCTTTCTGTGGGCTGACTGGCTCGCCACATATCTGTTAATTGATGTGGGCTCATAAGGTTCTGGAGGGCAGCCAGGGAATGGGAGTGGGGTTCTGGTCTTGAGTTGGAACAGTCTAAGAACTGGTCTAGGGTAAGGTTAAAGTCCCCTCCCAATATAATGTCTGGGTTATCGAAGACCATATTTAATATAGCTTGGGAAATACTGTCCATGAACTCTGGCCTATCCTCATTTGGGGAATAAGCATTAACAAGAATTAGTGGGCCTTTGGGTGGTTGCCAGTTTTACTAGTACCCACCCCACAACCATCCGAGCATAAGTCCAATAGCTTTCATTTTAGGGTTTTGTAACACAGGATTCAAACCCCTCTTTTTGCTGATTTAGAAACACTATGAACCTCCCATCCCACCCATTCTCTTTGGAGTTTAATTGCTTCTGCCTCCACTAATTTAGTTTCTTGTATAAAAGAAATTTGGGTTCTGAGCTTTTTCAGGTGGGACGGCACCTTCTTCGATTTTATTGGGGAATTTAGGCCCCTCACATTCCATGAAGTGTCAGTTATAAAAGCATTGCTATCCATATCTCTAATTACCTTCTTCTTATCTAGTGTTCTAGAAGATTCAGTCCCTTTTGAGGAGTTCACCTCCCTAGGTTATTCAACTTTCCAGTACATTTCCCTTCTCTTGTATTTCTTTTTGTTAGTACTGAAGTCACCCTGAAAAGCCTAATTCCTCGCCTTAGTTTCTTGTAGCCTTGTCCATTTAGGAATACTCTATTTTTTTGCTCTCTGTTACAACCTATGATCATCATGTACTGTGCCTGTGGGGTCATTTTACCGTTCTTTTTTACCTGTTCAGGCAAAATTCCCTAGGTAAAGCAGCATTACCCTAATTTAGGCTTTTAGAAAGAATAACACAACAGCATAATACATAAACAGTACATCTTAACCAACATACAGTAAACAATGAGACTGCAGTAATGGTCCGACTACTTCCCGATAGACAAAGACCCTGTGGATCTCTGGGGGGGGGGTCAGTCGTCAAGCCTAGGACTGGGCTTGAATACTAAACTTGTATTTTATGAGATGATCCTAGTCAACCTCAATGATTAGGAGAAGAGCGTCCCCAGGAATTGTTCCCATTATTCTGCTGTAGTGGGCCTGGGTGCCTCACTCCCAGCATGCTTTGAACAGGTGTCACCCTTCTCTGGTCATTATACCCTAGCCAGTGGTGATTAGGGCTGTATGGGGGTGGATCCTTATTCCTCTGCCTGTCTGTTCCTTCTCTATCTATGGAAAAACAGAGGGGAAGAGGGAGGGAGGCCTTTCAGGTAGAGAGGTGTATTTTCCCCTCGAACAGAACCTGTGGTAGGGGGAATGAAGAGGGGCATTGTATTCATTCTCTTTTGTTAAAAGCAGAGCAGAAGAAGTGGGGGGGGCACTGAATCTATATGGTTTCCTATACCCTGCCCCTGGCCCTCCTAATTCAATCTGTGGGGAAGGGTGGGGTTTGGGCTCAGATGCTGTGCATTTAAAACCTCGTGCTGGCTTGGTAGGGTGCTGACACCTTCTAAGCATATAAATAGGCACTGCATTTGGTAGCCTTGAATTGTCACCAGTTTCTAGCATCAGAGGAATTTAACCATAACTAGAGCTGCCCTTTGGACTAGACAGCCATCAAAATTTATCCACCCTGTTACTAAGCATTTGAACATAACTTTCAAACATACATGATCCCCCAGGTTCAATGCAGTTCACCAGGTGACTACATTAACACTGACACACCTTACAAAGCTGTAATCTTAGAGTCTGATAAGTTTCCATAGGAGCTATCCCTTTTTTGCGTCTGCTCCTTACCAACCTTATGGATCATTACATTAATGGCAAGGTACCTTCGGTATATTGAATGGCTGGTCCCTTCTGTTGTGAGCTTTCTTTCATTTGTCTTCCTTGTTGTTTTATTCAATAGAGGGGGAAACAGTGGTTGGTGAGCAGCAAAGTAGAAAACGCTGTTTGTTCTTGGAGCCACCAGGGCCTCTTGTGAGTTTTGTTAGTTTCACTGTGTAGCAGCTGTCACATGGCTTTAGAAGTGCATGGCTTTCAGTGGCCTGCAGATGCCTTAGTCAATTTCAAAGTCCTGAAACAAAGCATCGCAGGCCGCTGACAGATCAGGAACAACAACACCCCAGTCTATCATCAATTAAATGAGATTTCTCAGCCTTCTTTACCTTGTGCACACACTACAGGAGGTGTAATCATCCCGGAGGATAAGGAAGAGAAGATCTCATCATTGACGATAGAGTCTGCCCATGCCTGGGAGATAGGGGTCCACTCATGTCGGCTGATTGGAAACGGAGCGTCTGAAGCGGCATGGCTGTCATCAGGCCTGGACATCACCAGACAAGCTGAGGAACGCTTTTGTTGAGGGTCAAAGTGGTTTGAGACCTTAACTGGTGTGTTTGTAGGAGAGGCACTGCTGGTACCGGAGAAATGTTGGTGGCTTTGGTGACTTCTGGAGTGTTTGTCAGCTGTGGCTTCTTTCTGATTGTTGGGGTACTTATTTTTCTTCCTTTGGCCACCTCTCTGTGTCTGCTGCCAGGGGACCAATGGAGTTGATTCCAGTGATTCCTTCCCCCTGCTTGGCTGAGTTTCCATCTGGACTGGTGAGAGGGACTGCTATGTCACTCTTCACTGTGGTTTGGGATGAGGGGTGGTGCCTGTCAGGTTCCCGACAGGTCTCATCGAGAAATTGCTGCACTTGCTCAGGTTCTTCAAAGATAAGAAATTCCCCTTTGTAGTTGATCCATAGCATGGAAGGGTTACGGAGGGATGCGGGTATGCCTAGACAATATAGCTCATGTTTGACACCCAAGTAGACTCTCCGCTTCTGAGACAGTTCTTGGGAGAAGTCCTGGTAAAGTTTTTTTTATATATATTCTAGATCAAATTGTCCATGTACCTGGGACTATGCAAATACAAGTCCTTTACTGGATATTTCAGAAACCTACAGAGGATTGGGCAGGGTCTTTCCTCTTTTGGATGTGGAGATAGGGATCTATGTGCCCTCTCCAGCTCAAGTTTGGGACTGTTTTTCAGCTAGAGCAGTTGCGGGAGAAACACAGTCAAGAACAGTATCATGTCTTTCCCTTCTGCACCCTCAGGGACACTGACAATCCTCAGGTTGTTCTGTTGGGCCCTGTTCTCTATATTGTCAACCTTTTGGAGCAGGTATTTGATTTGGGCATGATGTTCATGGGTTTGGCTTTGCTGTGTTTGCAATATTTCCTCATGGGCATTTATGTTTTTTTTCTGTCCTGGTGAGCCTGACATTTAGAGCCTACAGTTCTGCATCATTTCTTGTAGTTTTGTTTTTAAGTTTTGCAGTGTCTGTCAGTATTTTGTTTAGTCTTATCGTAATATTAGCTAAGTCCATGGCAATTCTGTTTTCTCCTTCCAGGGCCAAGCTTGAAAGGTGACCACCCTCCTAGTAGCAGTTCACAACCATGATAACCTCTGCTGAGCAGTACTGTGGCCTCGTGGATGTTGGCCCTGCAACCAGTGGCAAGTCTCAAGGTAGGTTCTCTGTGTCTTTGCCACAATGTATCTCTTAGGCAGAAGTTACCCCAACAATTTGGGTGTCCTTTTGTAGCTGGAGTTATAGCTGAGATGACAACCTACCTTTCATTAGCTCGCATTAGACCGTGGATGAAGGATGGAATTGAATGATATTCCTAGGGATGCTCCTCTGTGATTATGCTGCCACCATGTTGCTTGGTAAACTCTGCCCCCAATTCGAACATATTAAAAAAAAAAAGAAATAGAAAAATGCAGTCCCTTCCCAAGGTGACCAGAGCTAGTCCCTTAGCTACCCTTTTCTGAACCACAGTTATTTCCCAGCTGCCCACACCCCCATGCTCCCAATGTCAAATAAAAAAACTTGACTTTGACTTTCTGACACTCTGCAAGGAATTGACACTGATTTAAATGTAATCACCCTTCTGTAGCTTACCTGCCAAGTCCCCACATTATCTTATTAAATAGTGTGCCACATTCTGAGCCATTATCAAAAATCTTTAGAGGAAATGGAGTACAAATCCTAGCAAGTTAGTCACTTTCTACCCAATCTAAACCACAGCATGCTTTCCCAACTTTAGGCAGTTAGCTGACTGACTGTAGTAGGCATATATAAACAGCAATAAATAAAAATGCATGAATATAGTAATAATGCATAAAATATAAATTATTATTAAAAACCTTCTGGGAATACCAACACAAACAGATGAGTTTTTAAAGAGGCTTTAAAGGTATCCATCATGAAGGCAGAGTGGATGCTTCCAGGTTACACATTCCAGAAAAAAAGGAGTTGCTACACCAAATGCCCTGTCCACAGATTGTTTGAAAGGAGAGGAAGGGACAACAAGTAAGCCTGCATTGGAGGAAGCAAGCTAGGTGATAACCAACCAGGAGTTCATTTATGCAGCCATGTCCCAAACATGTAGAGCCTTGAATGTCATCATGCATATCTTGAAGAGAATGCACCACTACACAGGCAGCCAGTGTAACTCATGCAACACTGGGTCAGGATATGGTTCCTCCAAGAAGTTCCCACAATCAGCTGAGCTACAGCATTCTGGGCCAGCTGTAGGTATCATATCAAAAATCCAGATAACCTTAAGTACAAAACATTACAATAGCCAAGTCTAGAGATGACAAAGGCATGAGCAATCATCATCAGATCTTCTGGGTGCTAGGTGCAGTTTAATTCTGGCTATGTGACTTAGAAGCTAGAAGCCACATCAGACCACTGCTGACATCTGCTGTTCTTGCATCAGCTTGCAGTCTAAAATGACCCCAAGATTCTTTATGGGATCCATAGCTTTGAGTGGTTGGCTGCTCAATGAAAGAAGTGTCACCAAACCACCCATTGTCATTGACTCACTGATCCCTGCCAATCCAGCTTGACAGTCATAACCCTTGTCTTCCCCAGGTTGAGATAAAGCCAGTTGAAGGCCACCCATTCATTGACCCTAGCAAGACATCACTTCAGCACCAAGAAAACTTGAACACCACCAGGACTGCAAGGCAGGTATAGCTGAGTATCTGCATAGCAGTGAAAACTAAACATCATACCATCTAACATGGGGGCAGGGATCGAGCCTTGAGGAGCACCACAGGAGAGCATGGTTGCTCCAGTGACGTAATTTCCAAGAGCCACCTGCTGCATTCTACTGGTTATGTAGGACTCAACCCAACACAAAACTGTGCCTGAGAGACCACATAACTTCTCAGATGATCAAATAACACCTTATGGTCAACTGTGTAAAATACAAATGAAAGATCCAAGAGGACCAAGATATAACATGATCCTCAATCCCTCACCATGAGGAGACCATGGGTCACCCTGATGAGTGCAGTCTTCATGTAGTGATGGGCCAAAATCCTGACTACAGAGGCTTAAAGATGTTATATCACTCTGGGCAATCCTCAAGCTGTACCAGCACCACCTTATCAATAACCTTTTCTTTCCAATAAGGGAAGATTTGAAACCAGCATGAAATTCACTAGATCTTGGGGCCCAAGGATTTTTTTTCAGAAGTGGTCTAACCACCACCCTTTTCAGGACAGATGGAAAAACATCCTCCCTTAAGGAACACCTGACAATCTCAGTGATAACTGGACTCAAGAATTCCCAACAGCTCAAAAGCAGCAAGGTATTCACAGGGTCCAGCATATAGCAGGTGGGTTGCAGACCCAAAATCACCTGGACCACCTCCTCCTGAGTAACCATCTGGAACTCATTCCAGGTAGGCAGATCATGTATGTTTCTCACAGGCTAACTAAAATTAGCCCAAGCAAACCACTTGAAGAAATCCCAGAAGACACATGGGAGACTTCAGACACATAGTGGATTCCCTTTTCAGAAGATACCAAGGTGCAAAAAGAGGGTGATGGAGTGGCCCTTTATGTCAGTGAAAATATCAAAGCTATAGAAATTCAGAATAAAGGAAATGGGACAACCACATTAACTGGGGTTGTCTACAGCCCTCCAAACCAAGGGGAGAACAATAATACATTACTGTTAGAACATATACAAAACATGACAACTAAAGGGGAGGTTCTGCTAATGGGAGGCTTCAACATGCCAGATACAGATTGGTCTATACCAGCAGGAACATCTGCCAGAACTAGACACATAGTAGTGGATTCCCTGCAGGGGGAGAGCCTCAAACAATTGGTACAATAATCCACAAGAGACAGGGGTATCCTGGATCTAGTACTGACTAATGGGGAAAGGATCACAGATCTCCAGGTAAAAGGTCACCTGGTGGCCAGTGACCATCACATGGTATGGTTCAGTTTGGCCACTAGAACTAAATCATCCCATTTCAAGGCAAAAATATGGGACTTCATAGGATCTGACATTGATAAGATGGCCAACAGAGTTAAGCAAGCCCTGGCAAGATGAAATACAGATGAGGGGGTACAGGAAAAGTGGGCAAGCATTAAGGATGCAATACTTGAAGCAACATTCTATTTTGTTAGGGAGAAAAGCAAGAGCAAAGAAGTAGGAAACCACTATGGTTCTCAAAAACAGTAGCAGAAAAGATCAGAGCCAAAAGCTTGGCCTTCAGGAAATATAAGGAAACTCAGCAGGACTAAGATAGGGAGGCATACCAAACTTCCCTAAGGGAAGCAGGGAAGGCAATAAGACAGACAAAGGCCCAAACCAAGAAAACACTAGCACGAACAGTAAAAGAAGGTGACAAGACTTTCTATAGATGTATTAGTGAAAGGAGAAAGTCTAGAGGGGGTATTGCTAAGATCATAGGGGATAAGGGAAAGTGTGTGGAGGAGGACCAAGGAAAAGCATCTATCTTAAATAGATATTTCAGCTCAGTATTTGCTGAGGAGAAGGTAAGGCAGGGCCCACATATCAGCACCATGGACACGGGGGAGGGAGGTGTGCACAAGTCCCTTCACAAAAGAAAGGGTCCTACAAGAGCTCACTAAACTCATGGTGGACAAGACAATGGGACCTGTTGGCATACATCCCAGGGTACTAAAGGAGCTAAGGGTGGAAGTAGCAGAGCCATTAGCAGAACTGTTCAGTGAGTCTCTGAGCACAGGAGAGGTCCCAGAAGACTGTAGAAGGGCTCATATAATCCTGCTCCACAAGAGTGGAAGCAGGGAGGAGGCAGGGAACTACAGACCAATCAGTCTTACCTCAGTAGTGGGCAAGATTATGTAGGCACTCCTTAAGGAAAGGATAGTGCAACACCTGGAATTCACAGGAGAACAGGATCTAAGACAGCATGGGTTTACAACAGGAAGGTCCTGTCAAACTAATCTCATAGATTTCTTTGACTGGGTAATTAGAGTGGTGGCCAGGGGGGTGCAGCTGATGTCACCTACCTTGACTTCAGCAAAGCTTTTGATACTGTTCCTCATAGAAAAATGATTAATAAGCTGGGTAGGCTTGGGGTGGGTCAGAAGTTGGTCAATTGGATAGCAAACTGGTTGGTGGGCAGAAAAATGAGAGCGGTGGTAAATGGTATACAGTCAGAACAGAGGCAAGTCACAAGTGAGGTACCTCAGGGATCAGTCCTGGGGCCAGTCCTCTTCAATATCTTCATCAGTGACATTGCAGATGGACTAGAGGGTAAGGTTTGCCTGTTTGCAGATGACACCAAATCTGCAACAGAGTAGATGATCCAGATGGGGTGGGCAGAATGAGAAGAGATATGGAAAAACAAACAAAAGGGTTGGAAGAGTGGCAACTGGGGTTTAATGTAAAGAAGTGCAAGATCATGCACATAGGGAAGAGAAACCCTGAAGCTACCTATAGGTTGGGAGGGGGTTGTTGACAATCACAAGGGAAGAAAGATATTTTGGCGTCATCATTACAGATGACCTGAAATCATCCAAGCAGACCACTAAAGCTGTATGTAAGGTTGGAAGGATGATGGGGTGTATTTGTAGGGGTATCACAAGCCATAAGAGGGAGGTAATAATCCCATTTTAGAAGACACTGGCTAGGCCCCATCTGGAGTACTGTGTGCAGTACTGGAGGCCACACCTGCACAAGGACTTTAACAAAATGGAGGCAGTCCAGAAAAGAGCAATCAAAATGTTGCAAGGACTGCATCAGAAAACATATGACAGATTAATGGAGCTCAATATGTATACCCTAGAGCAAAGGAGGGAGAGAGGTGATATGATCTAAACATTCAACATCTTAAGGGCATTAACAAGGTGAAAGAGTCTAACATGTTTCAATAGAAGAAAAATAGCAGGACAAGAGGACACAGCATGAGATTAGAGGGAGGCCAGTTATGGAGTAATGTGAGGAAGTTCTTTTTCACAGAAAGGGTGGTGGATGCATGGAATGGCCTACCTCAGGAAGTGGTGGATATGAATACAGTGCAGGGCTTCAAACAAGCATGGGATAGGCATAAGGGAGCAATACAGAGGAGTATGAATAGATAGGCCATTGACAGAATAAAGGTCTATGGCACATTCATAAGGTAGAAAAAATGGGCAGACTAGATGGGCCTTGTGGTCCTTATCTGCCGTCAACTTCTATGTTTCTGTCTAATGGAAGGCATCTGGTCAGAGAAGAATGTGCCAATTTCCTCACACTTTTCTGCAGAAAAAGCTTGAGCAGATTGCAATCAGGTGGGATTAATCCAACTGTCTATGGTATGAAAGAGCTGAGCTGGTTGGTTCTTCCCTGCAGCAATTGTCCTTGACAGGAACTCTGTCTTTTTTATGGTGATTTCCATTGATATTCACCATAGTGAGTCTTCAGTACCAACCTGTCCTCTACAGACCAGAATCTTCACCAAAAATGGTTTAACTTCCATCCTCAGCCTTCAGCCACAGAAACATACAAACACAGAGTTTGTCAGGAGAAAAGGACTGATAGGCCATTCTAGTCTGCCCTATTTTCCATGCCTATTTCTATACCCTGGATCGTAAATGGTTACATGTGACCCTTCCTCCTCCTCCCTTTCCTTCATCTATTATGCCCATGTACCTATTCCATTCATGCTAGAAGCCCTCCATTGTCTTTGCCCCCACCACTTCTTCTGGCAGGCAGTTCCAGGCATCAGCTGATTGCAACCTCTGTACCCCTGGTTGACCCCCCAGAATGCACTTCATATGTACTTCATTCCAGGTAGATGGGTGGGATCACCCACTTGAGACTGAAAATACTTCTGTGACAAGTTGGAACATAGACAGGATGTAAACAAAGGTTCACTGTTATTGTTCCAAGCAAAGTTGTAAGTAGAAAAGAACTGGACTCCCCTCATTAGGCTCTTTCTGCCAACTAGTGCTGAATGTTTTCAGGTCATGGGCATGGTAAGGGTCTGCTCTCATTGTGAAATGCAGATACATCTGACATCATCATGCTTGTGTGAGTGTCTGATGCCATAGCATCTGAGCATGCTTCCCCAATGGGAGTATGAAAAAGGGCCCTTAAAATCCCTTTCCAATATTCTTTTGGGGAGGGGCCTCCTGACTGCAGCAGAAGTTGGAGGAGCCCATAGGAGCACAGCTGTGCTGGATAGTGTCTCACAGACACCCATCATCTGGATCTTTGGTGGGGTGGTTAGGGAGATAATGGATAAGGGTGCTCTGTAGCACCAGTTATAGGATATGATTAAAGAGAGAGGTTTTTGCCATGGATCCCCCCCCCTTGGTACTAACAGGGCAGGCAGTGCTGGTGACAGTGAGGAGAGGAGGAGGGCTGTGAAATGTAAGGCTGGCCCATTTTATGTCCAGTGGGGCAAGATAAAAGGGGATAGCAATTACAATTGCTTCCATATTAAAGAATGAGACTGGGGAGCTGAAAGGTTGGGAAAGCTGCCCCCCATCTCTTTTTTACTTATGTTTTGTGGGTTTCAGTCCTTGTGGCTGGAGGTTTGGGGCTGTGTTGGTGGGGGTCTGATTATGGCTACTGTTCTTTTTAGGGCCCAGTTTCACCAGCCTTCCCTTCTTTTAAAGGGAGTGGTGTGTGTTGGGTTGGTCCCTGCATTCCATAATGGAGCTTGCAGGTTTCTGCATTCCTGCATGGAGTTCTTTAAAGGGCATAGTATGTTCTCAGTTAGGTGCCTGCATTCCAGCATGGAGTTTGCAGGGATTATTAAGTCTTTTTTCTCGGCTGTGTTTTCTTTTCATTTAGATTTACTTGTGGGATTATTTTAAATAAATTAGGGTTTAACCTGGCAACCCCTTTGAATGCCTCTGCAGAAAGGGAGACACAGAACATGGATATAACCACAGGAGGAGGTTCAACAGTAACTGTTCCTGTTGATATATCTGAACTAATGCATTCTTTAGCTATGTAGTACACTGAGGCCTACAGACAAAGAGTTGAAAGTGAGGAATGGCACTAAGCGAAACTCTGAAAACAAGAGGAAAAGTGGCATGTGGACTTACAAACTCTATAAGGAAGAGGAGGTTAGATGCCCAGTACAGCTGCAGGACTTTCACAAGAGAGTGCTGGAAGAGCCACAGAGGTTCCCACAGCAGTTCCAGTTATTAAGGACTTGAGGCTGATCAAATTAAGTCCAGAAGAAACAGTGAAGCCTGTTTGACAATTTGAGAGGGTTGCTAGCACCTGTCATTGGCCGCTATCTTATTTGGTCATAAGACTAATACCCTATTTGAACTGGAACAGCCAAAATGGCCCATACTAATCTTAGTGTCCAGGAGGCTAAAGATTGTAGTCAAGTGAAGGAAACAATCCTCCAACATTACCATATAAGTGAAGAGACTTTCTCAACAGAGATTCAGAAGGTTCATATTTCAGCCAGCAGATAATCCCGCAGAGGCATACACTGAACTCTATGATTTGTTCTGAAAAAGGATTCAACCTAAGGCTAAGATGGTGGAGCAGATAGTGGAACAGCTGTTGATGGAGCAGTTTGTTCAAGTTTTGCCTGAGAATGTCCAAATCTAGGTCAATAAACACAGACCAGGGACGATTTCAAAAGCAGAGGCACTTGCTGAGGACTATATACTGGAAAGAAAGGGTGCAGGACTCCTCAATGTGTTGGTAAGATCATTTAAATCTTTTGGAAAAAGACACTTAGAGACTGGGCAGGCAAAAAATTCCTGAGGCTAGGGTAAAACTGGAAAATATGAAATTATATTTTATGGCTTTGAGGAAGTGGGACATACACTTCATAAATGCCCAAAGGAAAAAGGCAAGTAATCTCATCTGGTATTAACCAGTTGAGACCAATGTTTGCAAAATGTCTGGGCTGGTGACAAGGAGGTGCAAGCTTTAATAGACTCTGGCAGCCAAAAGACTTTAACAATCCCTGCTGTGGTGCTAGAGAAGGCCAGAGTAAAAGTGCCAACCAAAGTGACTTGTGTTCATGGGGAAACTAAAATTTACCCAACAGTATGGGTTACTTTGGGGTTGGAGGGGTTAGCACAGTCTATGCTGGTTGGGATGGTACTGACATTGCCCTTGCCCATAGTAATTGGCTATGATATACCCATTTTTGAAGGCCTGCTACAGATTGTGGTATCTAACTTAGTGGAGATTGCTATCATGAAAGCTCAAGCCAGAAGACCAGAAGAGACTTTGGAGGAATGTTTCCTTTTGAGGACATTTATCGAACCCAGTGTCAGGTGAAGATGTCCCATAGAAAACAAAGGGAGACCAAAAAGAGGGGAGGTCCAGAGGTTGGTGCAGGGATGAGGCAGGATAAACTTCCCTGGGATGAAGTGAAATTGGCATCTGAGCAGAAAATGGACATTACTTTGAAATCACCGTATGCTGAAAAATCTGATGTTAAAAATTGTGCTGAAATGACTGTTCCATGTGCTTATCTGAATGCTAACAATATTCTTTGCAGGGTAGTAAAGGATTTCCAAATGGGGGAGCATTTGGAACAATTGCTTGTACCCAAGAGGTTTCAGCAAGAGATCTTATGGGTGGCACATCAGATTCCATTGGCTAGACATCTGGGAAGAGATAAAACTCTGTCCTGGGTCATTCATAGGTTTTATTAGCCAAGGGTGCATAAAGATGTTGCTGAATTTTGTCAGGCTTGTCCAGAGTGTCAAAGAACTGTGCCTATACCAGATTGGGACAGGACCAAGATGGTGCCTGTGCCCCTTGGTAGAAGTCCCATTTGATCATATGGCAATGGACATAGTAGGCCCACTGGAAAAGAGTGCAAAAGGGAATCGATACATCCTGGTGGTGTGTAATTATGCAACCCATTACCCAGAGGCGGTTTCAATGCTGACCTTGGCAGGACAGCTTCTAGGGTTGCAGGGGAACTTGCTAAAATTTTTAGTAGATTAGGGATACCCTGGGAAATTTTGACTGATCAAGAGACAAATTTTGCATCCACCCTTCTGAAAGAGTTATATAGGCTGTTAGTTGTGAATGCAGTTAAAACATTTCCATACCATCCACAAATGGATGGATTGGTTGAGAGATTCAGTCAGACTCTAAAGCAGATGCTCAGAAAATATGTGGAAAAGGACCCTAGACAATGGGACTGCTATCTTCCCTACCTGTTATTTGCTTATAGAGGTTTCTCAGTCATCCACAGAGTTTTCACCCTTTGAGCTCCTATATGGGAGACAGCTGCGGGGACCATTGGTGTGATCAAGGAAGTATGGGAGGCTCCATTCATGATCTCACAGAATGTGATTGAGTATGTGCTAAAGTTATGAGATAAACTAGAATAGGCTACTCTGTTGGCATGTGAGAATGGGGAAAAAAAACAAATGCAACAGAGAGGGTGGTACGATCAGCATGCCCAAGAGAGAAGCTTTGAACCTCATGACCTAGCATTGCCATTGTTGCCAAGCCATGAAACCAAGCTTTTGGCAAAATTGCAAGGTCTGTTCAAAGTGCTGAGGAAGACTGTCCCCATTAAATAAAAGGTGGCTAGGCAGGGGCAAAAAGGTATATCAAGTGAATTTATTGAAATGATGGATAGAATTGATACCCTAAACTGCTATGACTATTTTTGTGAATGAGGTAAAAGATGCTGCTGAAGAAGCCTATGGCAGACTGAGATGTGACAAGGGTAGATTTCAACAGGTGACTCAAGGAAATGAGTTAAATGAGAAACAAAGAGAGTAATTAAGTAAACTAACCCAGGGTTTTAGTCAGGTATTGAGAAATACCCCAGGAAAAACTAATGTGTGCGAACACCATATAGAAAAAGGTGATCATCCTTCCATTCAGCAGAAGCCTTATCACCTGGATGAGCACCTGACATCTGCAGTCTCGGAGAAGATTCTGCAGATGAAGGAGGGTCGTGTGACTGAGGAGTCTCAAAGTGAATGGTGCACTCCCATTGTAATTGTGTCTTAAAAAGATGGACAAATCAGAATGTATATCGACTTTCGAAAGATTATTTCTATTTTGAAATTCAGTAATTATCCAATGCCACACAGGATGATCTGATTGACAGGATGGAGAGGCAGGTACATCTCAACCCTTGACCATTTTAAAGATTATTGGCAGCTTCTCTTAGCTAGGCATCCAGAAAAAAACTGTGCTCTCCACTGCACAGGGGTTATACCATTATATTACCATGCCATTTGGACTCCATGGAGAACTGGCCACTTTCCAGCAAATGACAGACCAGTTGTAGAGTCAGCATGGTGATTATTGTGCTGCATATTTAGATAATGTGATGGTCTTCAGTGAAGATTGGGAGAGTCATTTGAAGCATCTTAGGGCAGTATTTACAGAACTGGGTCAGACAGGTTTAACGGTGAATCTCTCAAAGTGTGCCCTGGATATATTAGAAAAAAGGTATCTTGGGTTTGTCCTTGGGAATGGACAAGTTAAGCTCAAGGTCTCGAAAGTCAGGCTGTGGTAGATTGTGAGATTCCTAAAACTAAGAAACAGGTTAGATCATTTTTGGGTTTAGCAGGTTACTAACGCAGATTTATACCCATATTTTCAGAAATAGCAACTCCACTTACAGAACTGTTGAAAAAGAAATAGCCTAATCAGGTGTTTTGGACTCAAGAATATGAACAAGCCACATTTGCAGATGATGTTAAGATAGAAAAAGTTGTTGATAGTGATAAGGCTATCGGTCAGTTTCAGCATGAAGTTGATAACCCGAGTCTTTGGGCCAAAAATAACCAACTAACCTTTAACGCAGACTACTGTAGGGTTATGAATGTTGGCCATAGGAACAGGATGGCAGGCTATTTTTTAGATGGAAAACAGCTTCCGGTTACAAAAAGTGAGAGAGATCTGGGAGTTATTATTACTGACAATCTGTCATTTGATGAGCAGTGTAAAGATTCTGTGAGTAAGTGCAAAAGGAAAGTAGGATGTATATTAAAAAGTATTAAGAGTAGAGATAGGGAAGTACTGTTTCCCTTGCATTGACTTGCCCTCACCTGGAATATTGTGTGCAGCTATAGGCACCTTATACCAAACAAAACAAGAGTCTTATAGCTAAAAAAAACACAAAGAAGAGTCATGAAGAAAACAAAAAATATTTCATATAAGACTTGTAGGGATAGAATGCAGGACCTGAACCTTTATTCACTCTTCTATAGAAGGTTGTGGGGAGACCTGTGTTTGGTCTATAGGGCCTTTAATGATCCTGATCTATGGGAGTGCACTGGTCTGGATGTTAATTTGACTATTAGGGAGAATAGGTCTCATTGTCTTCAGCTCAAAGGGGAATTTTATAGGTCATTCAACAGGGGTGTGTGGTTCAGTCAGAGAGTGGTGAATGTTTGGAATGGGCTGCCTCCTGAGGTTGTTATAAGTAAGTCTTTGAGTGCATTTAAAACCTCGTTGGATAGGTATATGGGTAATAGGAAATTCAAAATTTTGGATTAAGTGTAGGATGAGTCACATCAGCCTATGGCTTACAGACTCATATTCTCCTATGATCCTAAGCTTTTAAGGTGTTAAAGGCCCCAATATGTCAGTGAGAAGATAAAAACATCAGGAGGTATTGTTAGACTCACAAGGGTGGATGGGGAGATCACATAAAATGACAAGGACAAGGCTGAAATCCTTAACAATTACTTCTGCTCTATATTCACCAAGGAGGAGGAAGGATGCGGACCCAGCAATGCAACAAAACAACAAGGAAGGAGTCAGAATACACTCGGGTCACTTTACAAAAGAGAAGGTCCTAAAGAAACTAGAGAAACTCAATACAAACAAGGCCATGGGACCAGATGAAATTCACCTTTGATTACTGAGAGAGCCAAGGGATGATCTGGCAGTGCCCCGGCTGATCTTTTCAACCTATTATTCAAGCTGGGGGAGGTCCCCCAAGACTGGAAGAAGGCAACAGTTATTCCTCTGCCCACAAGTGGAAGCAGGGAAAGTACAAACTACTACAGACCTGTAAGCCTAACCTCAATTGTGGGCAAAATAATGGAAACCCTGCTCAAGGAGAGGATTATATCCTTTCTAGAAGAAAACAACAAATTAGACACAAAACAGCGATGCTTTACAACATGAAGGTCATGCCAAACCACTCTGATAAACTTTAACTGGGTGAATAAAATAATAGACCAGGGAGGAGCAGTAGACATAGTATACCTGGATTTCAGCAAAGCCTTCCACTCAGTCCCACACAGAAGGCTACTCAACAAACTGGACAGAATGGGAGTAGGACAGCAAGTAGTGAAATGGGTAAGGAACTGACTTACTGGAAGGACACAGAGGGTACTTGTAAATGGCTCAATTTCAGAAGAAAAAGGGGTAGATAGCAAAGTGCCACAAGGGTTAGTATTTCCAATCCCATTCAGTATTTTTATTAGTGACATAACTGAGGGACAAGAGGGTAAGGTGAGCTTATTTACAGATGACACCAAAATAAGCAATAGGGTAGACACACCAGGTGGGTAGAAAAGATGAAGGCCAACTTTAATTCTCTGGAAAAATGGTCAGAAACATGGCAACTAAAGTTTAATGCAAACAAATGCAAGGTCATGCACCTAGGAAGGGACAACCCAGGAGAGGACTATTACCTGGGAGGAGTACAAAGGGATCTGGGAATAAATTATAACGGATAACCTAAAGAAGACCAAACAGTGTGAGAAAGCGGCACTACGGGCGAATGGCATATTGAGCTGCATAGGCAGGGGGATCACCAGCAGAAAAAAAGGAAGTCATCCTGCCACTCTATAGATCTCTGGTGAGGCCACAACTGGAGTACAGCATACAGTTCTGGAGGCCACACCTAAAAAAGGATATCAACAGACAGGAAACAGTGCAAAGGAGTGCTACAAAAATGATGCATGGTCTGCAGAATAAAAACTATGAAGAGCATCTGTAAAACATGAACATGTACTCCCTGGAGCAGTGGAGGGAGAGGGGAGACATGATTGAGACTTACAAGTTCCTAACTGGAATAAACAAGGTGCAGTTTCAGGAACTGTTCCAAGTCAGAAAGCACACAAGAACTAGGGGACATAACATGATTCTGGTGAGGAGCAAATTCAGAGGTAACCCACGCAGGTTTTTCTTTACCAAGAGGATGGTGGATGCATGAAACAGCCTTCCTCAGGTACTAGTGGGGGCTAAAACTGTGGTAGGTTTAAAGAATGCTTGGGGCAGGTGCAAAGACACCACCACCACACTGACCAGCAGTTAAGGAAGGGGGTAGGCCTATGGGCAGATTAGATGGACTTTATGGTCTCCTTCTGCTGTCACTTTTAATGTTTCTATGTTTCTGTGTTCTGATCCGGTCTTGAAAAAGTCCTGATTTTTCTCAGGAGTTTTTTGTTCAAACAGACACCTCAGAGGTGGGTCTGTGAGCAGTTCTTAGCCAGGGGGTGGTGAAGAAGAGTATCTGGTGCTCTATATGAGCCTTAAATTGTTTCCTCGAGATAGAAAGTACACAGTTACTGAAAAGAATACCTTGAGGTCAAGTGAGCCATAGAAGCATTAAGGTACTATCTCTTGGGAAAGGAATTTACCCTGATTAAGAATCATAACCAATAAGTCTGGGTGAATCAAATGAAAGGCAAAAATGTAAGACTGACACATTGGTACTTGGGTTTGCAATCTTTTAGGTTTTTGTGTGATACATAAGTCTGGTAGCCAACATAGAAATGTTGTTTTTTTGTCCCCATTATGGAATAGGGTTGAATCAGGAGGAAGAGGATTCTTCCTGTGGGGAGAATCAGTAGATGGACTGTCAGGAAAAGGTTTCCCTCTTAGGTAGGGGGAATGTGAAAGAGGCCCTTAAAATCCCTTTAAAATATTTTTTTTTGGATCCACCTCCTGACTGCAGCATGAGTTGGAGAAGCCCATAGGAGCACATTTGCACTGAATAATGTCCCTCAGCCACCCACCTTCGGGATCTGTGGTGGGGTGGTTAGGGAGATAAGAAAGATAATGGATAAGAGTGCTTTGTATCATCAGTTATAGGATATGATTAAGGAGAAGGGTTTTTGAGTGGATCCCCCCCCTGGTACTAGCAGGACAGACTGTGCTGCTGATAGTGAGGAGAGAGGGGAGAGCTGTGAAATGTAAGGCTGTCCTGTAGTATGCCCAGAATGGCAGGATAATATAAGGGGATAGCAATTATTATTGTTTCCATATGAAAGAATGAGACTGGGGAGTTGAAAGGTTGGGAGAGCTGTCCCACCCCTTTTTTACTTATGTTTTTGTGGGTTTTGGTCTTTTTGGCTGGAGATTTGGGACTGTGTTGGTGGGGGACTGGTTGTGGCTTCTGTCCTCTTATGGTCTGGTTTCACAAGCCTTCCCTTCTTTTAAAAGGAGTGGTGTGTGTTGGGTTGATCTCTGCATTCCAGCACGGAGCTTGCAGGTTTCTGCATTCCTGCATGGAATTTTTTAAAGGGCATAGTATGTGCTCAATTAGGTCCCTGCATTCCAGCATGGAGTTGTCATGTACCATTGCGTCTTTTTTTCTCAGCCATTGTTTCTTTTTGTTTAGATTTACATGAGGGATTATGTTATGTATGTTAGTGGATGTCCAGGTAGAGGTTTGTGATATGTGCAATAGTTTTAAATGTTATTTATGTGGATTTTTTGAGTTAATAAATTGGGCATAATTAGTTGGTAGTCAGGTGATCCCTTGGGTGTATAAAAAGACTAGCCTGAGCCCGGTGAGAGGTCTTCTTTATTTTGTTCCAGGCAGCTAAGGTGGAAGGTTGCACTGGTCCATGGTTGGCTGCCTGATGTCTTTCTCCATCCCTATTCTTGTAAGGTTCCAGAGCCTGGTATGATTTGGGGTCCTGCCCAGCTGGTGGGCCCCAAATAATGACTTTGTGCAATATTAATACTGACCTTTTGTGCAACAATGCGGGGTTTACTCCTGAGGCTTGTGTCTTCAATATTATGAACTGCCATCATGAACTATCAGTGTTGAAAATGATGATCCTGACATGATCTAGCTATTAAAGCTGAGTTTTAAAAAAAAGTTTAGTTGTTATCTAGCCACTTCTCATGGGCCTCCACCCACAGAAAGTCATTAGATACACACATGGTGGCCTTGGTCAGTGCTTGCTTGGTATAGGGGTACGAGGAGCCAAGAAAACTGGACAGGCACTGCTGGTAAGAACTGCAATTGCAGTTATTTTACTACATTGGATAAAATACCTGACACTGGCAATCTGTTGATTTGAAAAACTATGCTATGATGCACACCTATGACTAAACAATGATTGTTCACCATTGCTGTATAACTGAAAATAGAGTAAACACAATTATTTGGGTAAGCAGAAGGTGAATAAGCTACATTTATTTTTATTGCATGAGGTATTAAGTTGAGACAGGCAAATCTGAATGTGCACAAGCAATGTTCATAATTTCTATGCATTTTTTTCTAACAGCAATACAGAAAATTGTATTTATTTAATTTATTATTCAATTGATTGACTGGTTGATTGATTTAATTTTGTTAACCAGGTAGGCCCACTGGAAACCCAAGTCCCTTTTTCAGGGGTTAATTGTTGACTGATTGAAGTTTGATAACCAGGTAGGCCCACTGGAACCTTTTTCAGGGGTGACCAAGAGTTAATTACAGAGAATACAAAACAATATAGATCTTACAGTGTCAGACAATAGATGGGATAATGAACTAGGTGTGCTAAGTCATGGAGTTATATACACAATGGTACAGGAGATTAGTTCACAAGCAGGATCATATTACACATAAGTGCATTAACACAGTATTAAGCAATCAGGATGGTACCTATTCAGTAAGATGTGTAAGAAACAGAATACAATGGAGAGGCCTAGCACCACCAAGTGGAAAGCCAGAGGCAAAGAGAGATGCCAGCACTTCCAGGTCGGCTGTTACAGTAACACAAGCTGCGCTCAAGCAGGTGTGCCTTGAGATCTTTTTTAAAACCTCCAGTAAGGCGCTATTTTGGAGGGAATTAGAAAGTGGTTTCCACACAGATGGAGCTGATCTGGCAAAGGATCTCTCCCCTGAGCTCATTGTAACCTTGGGTATCTCTAGCACAGTGTATCTGGTGGTCCTGAGCACCCACCAGTCTTGTTTAGGAGCCAGGATACTGTGGAGATAGGGTGGAGAAGGACCTTCTAGGATTTTACAAGTGAGACAGAGGAGGGGGTACTCTACATACATACACAGAAGGTGATGGCAGATAAGGACCATATGGCCCATCTAGTCTGCCCCTTTTCCCTACCTAATTAATTACCACAGACCCTAGTTGATCTGCAGCTTACCCTCTTTTCTCTATTGCTAGAGTACTCTTATGTCTATCCCATGCATTCTTGAATTCCCCTACTGTTTTTTCCCCCATCACCTCCGCATCCACTACTCTTTTTGTAAAAAAGTACTTCCTCATGTTGCCCCTGAGCCTACTCCCCTCTAGCCTCATAACATGCCCCCTTGTTCTTGTACACCTTCTTTTCCAAAAGATGCTACCCTCCTGTACCTTGTTTATCCCCCTGATGTACTTGAATGTCTCTATCATATCCCCCCATCTCTCTCCTCTCCTCCAGGGAATACATATAGAGGTCCTCTGGTCTTTGCTTATGTGACTTTTGGTGCAGTCCTTGCACCATTTTGGTTGTCCTTCTCTGGACTGCCTCTATTTTGTCTATGTCATTCTGGAGATGCAGCCTCCAAAACTGGGTACAGTACTCCAGATGAGGTCTCACTAGTGATCTGTACAGTGACATAACAACCTCTTTTTTTCTGCTAGTAATACCTCTCCCTATGCACCCTAGCATCCCACTTACTCTCCCCACAGCATTCTCACATTGTTTGTTTGCCTTTCAGTCATCAGATATGATTACCCCAGGTCCCTTTCTTAACTTGTGGTGGTCAGTACCCCCCCATCTTGTACTCCTCCTTGGATTTCTGCACCCCAAGTGCATGATTTTACACTTCTTTGCATTGAATCTTAGCTGCCAAACTCTTGACCACTCCTCAAGCATGTTTAGGTCCTTTTGCAGATCTTGGTAATATCTGCAAAGAGGCATACCTTCCAGTCAAGCCCCTCTTCAATGTCACTTATGAAGACATTAAAGAGGACTGGCTCCAGCATGGATCCCTTTGGCACCCTGCTGGTTACCCCCTCTCCTTGGATTGAATGCCATTTATCACCACCCTCTGTGTCCTATCACTCAACCGGTTTCTGACCCAGTTTACCACCTTAGGGCCCACTCTCAGGCTGCCCAACTTATTTATCAAACTCCTATATGGGACGGCGTCGAAGGCCTTGATGAAATCTAGGTAGGCCATATCCCCCGCCCCTCCCCTACCTACCTCCCTGGTCACCCAATCCAAAGAAATCTATCAGATTTGTTTGACAAGACCTTCCCTTTGTGAATCCATGCTGCCTTGGATCCTGTGCACCACTGGATTCATGAAATACCACAATTCTTTCCTTTAGTAGTGACTCCAATAATTTCCCCAACTCTGAGGTCAGGTTGACTGGCCTGTAGTTTCCAGCCTCCTCCCTGATCCCACTTTTGTGGAGAGGGACTACATGTGCCCTCCTCCAGTCCCCAGAAACCACCCCTGTCTCTGCCAATTTGTTGAATAGGGATGTTAGTGGTGCTACCAGCACCTCTCTAAGTTGTTTTATTATTCTGGAATGTATCCCATGTGGCTCCATAGCCTTATCCCCTTTCAGATTCTCGAGTCCCTTTAGGACTATTTCTTCTGTAAATGGGCTCGTGTTCACCTCTCTCACTGGTGCTTCTATCCCCCAATAGTGGTCCTTCTCCTTCCCCTTCTTCTGTGAATACTGAACAAAAATATTTGTTCAGGATTGTTGCTTTTTCTAGGTTCCCCTCCGCACAGCCCCTTCCTCCTTTTTTAACCTCACAATCCCACCCTGGTCTTCTTACTAGCACCAATGCACCTGAAAAACATCTTGTCTCCTTTCTCATTAACCTGGGATATTTTTTCCTCCGTTTGTGCCTTTGCACTTCTAACTGCTTTCCCTGCCTCCCTCTGCTTTTCCAGATACAGCTCCCTGTCTTCTCCCCCCTCTGTGTTTCCCTGTACCTCCTGAAAGCTTGTCTTTTTTCTCTTACCTTCCCAGCCACATCATTTGAGAACCATGTTTTTTTTTCTTTCTCTTTGTTTTGCTTACTTGCCTAACACAAGGCGTTTTGCCTCTGCTATGGTTTCCTTAAGGTTAGCCCATTGTTTCTCTACATCCCTCCCCTTCTTCCCCTGCCAGGGCTTCCTTGAGACATTTCCCCATTTTTGTAAAGTCAACCCATCTGAAAAATTGTGTGGTTTGACTCCTCCACTGTTCTCGCATTGAACCACATCGTACGATGATCACTGGACCCCAGGTGGCTACCCGCCATTACATCGGTTACTCTGTCCCCATTGGTGAGTACCAGGTCTAATATTGCTCCTTCTCAGGTGGGTTCTGCCACAAGTTGCTTGAGGCATGCCCCCTGCAGGGCATCAAGGAAGCCTCTGCTCCTGACTGTGGCTGCAGCCTGGGTGCTCTAATCCACATCAGGCAAACTGAAGTCTCCCACCAGCAGCACTTCACCTTTGGCTGTCATTTTGTGGATGGCTTCCACTAGTACCCCATCCATCTCCTTCCCTTGTGCTGGAGGTCTGTACATCACACCTGTACAAATGACAGTCCTATTTCTTGTTTCCAGGGTGACCCACATTGCTTCCACTCTCTCCTGCATTCCCTGAATTTCAGTTGCTTTAGTTCCCTACCTGACATAAATAGACACCTCTCCACCCTTTTTTCCCATCCTGTCTTTTCTAAATAGAATGTAACCTGGTATGGCTATATCCCATTCATGGTTCCCTGTGTACCATGTCTCTGTAACAGTGACAATGTCCAGGTCTGCCTCTGCCATCAAGGCCACAAGGTCTGGGATTTTATTTCCCAGGCTGTGGGCATTCATACACATGGCCTTCCATGTTTTGCAACCTCTCTTTCTAGTAGCTCCGCTCCTGTCCCCATGTTCTCCCTCCCTTCCTCTCCTGATTTTACTCCCATTCTTCCTTATCACTGTCATTCTACCTATCTCAGTTTTAGGTTTTAATGTCAATTTCCCAACCCTAGGGTCCTCCCTACTGACTGCTTCATCCTGTTATTGGGGCAATTAGCTTCTTCCTGCTCACTCTTGCCTTCCCCTTGGCTAGTTTAAATGCTTTGCCAATGAAGCATTTAAATCTCTCAGTATGGATCTTGGTTTCCCCCTGGCTAAATGCAGTCCATCCCACTTGTATAGGCCCGCATCCCTCCAGGTGGGACACCAGTCACCAATGAAGCTCAAGCCCTCTGCTCTGCATCAGTCCTTCAACCCTGCATTGAATCTTGTGGTGGGGAGTGCCTTGCCTTTCCCCCTTGTCATAGACTAATAGCACCTCTGAAAAGTTTACAGTGCGTGCCACTTATCTAAGACTGCTCCCAGCTCCCTGAAGTTCTTCTGCACTACAGTAATCTCATCATCAGCCAGATCATGTGTCCCCAGGTGGATATTGATATCTAGCTCTCCTTCCTGTCCTGCTGCCTCAATGATCCTGTGGATGTGCTTTCCATCCTTCCAAGCCATGGCACCAGGTAGGCACTAGACCTCCCTCTTTCCCACTCCATCTGCCCCCAATTCTACCCCCTAAAAATAGAATACCCCACCAGGAGATGCTTCTTCCTCTTCGGGGGTCTTCTGCCTACCCCCTGGGGTCTCCACCATGGAAGACACTCACATCCTCCTTGGTGCCCACTGTGGGTGCCTCCATGGGAGAGTCCCACTCTGCCAATGCAGCATAGGAGTTGTGGAGTTTAACCGTAGGAGGGATGTGCCTCTGCCCCACCACCCTCAGCCTTCCTGAGCCCACTGTAGTCCAGCCACTCCTCAACCCAGGCAACCTTTGAGGTAGTGGGGTGGACTTGGTGGTTCCTGGAAGAGGGACAAAGTCCCCTGAATCCTGGCAAACTCTGTGTAGAGACGAGCAACCTCCTTCCTCAGCCCAGAGAGGTGCCTGCAGATGGGACAGCACTGCATCCTCCAGAATGTCTCCTGGAAGTCTGCTGCCCCACAGCCACTGCTCTGCACCTCTCCCATCATATCTTATTTCTGGACTCTCTCCTGTTGCTTTGTATACTTACTCTCTCCTCCTTCTGTTTATTTATTTATTCATGTATGTTTTTACTTTTTCTGCCTACTTTCTTACAACCTTTGTGCCCTTACAGCTGCTGTCCTTCCTGTTCTGGGACAGGAACTTCCTGTATTCCTCTAGCCTGCCTCTAAGGATGGCCAGTTAAGGGAGAGGAAGACATTGCAGTGATCCTAGAATGGATGCCCAGGGCGAATCAGGCAATTTTGTTATAAAGTGCTCTGAGTTTATTGAGTTCAGTGTTTCTCACAGAGTGAAAAGCAGGGACCCCATACCGTAAGAGGGGGAGCAGCATACTCCTGGCAACAACTAGTTAAGAGTCCTTGTTAAGGTCATTACCAAGGCAGTATAGCAAATCAATTTTTTGTGTAGGGACTTAGTGAGATAAATCAATATGTGTTCTGAAGGAGACTTCCTGATCAAGGTAAACCCTAGTTATTTAATAGCCTTTATGACCTCTATCTAGCTACCCCTAAGTAGCAAGTTTAATAAATGTTAAAGTTGAATCACATATTACAAGTGAGGACAGCATCATTAAATAGAAGCATGGGTACACATTCTTTTTGGATTTTGGGAAGTTTTAACTTGATCATTTGAAAAGCATTTTCTGTTTGGCCTTACAGAATTATAAAAATGAGATCAGAGATTAAGTGAATAGTGTTATGTTTGCTCAATGGGTGCTATTTAAAGTGCACAATGCAAATGTTTTTTATACTTTCACATTAAGATGGATGGATTTTAAATACTTGTTTATTTCTGATACAGGAGTGATGGTAATATACATAGCCAATACTGTAGATATGCATCATTCCCCTCTTGTACCTTTGTCACCCCTGTGAGGCAATTATAGGTTTCAATCATGTCTCCTTTCATTCTTCTCTCCTCCAAGGAGTACATGTTGAGCTCCTGCATCCTCTCCTTGTATAGTTTCTCATGGCCCATCCCACCACCATTTTGGTAGCCCTCCTCTGGACCACTTTCACCCTGTCAATGTCTTTTTGGAGGTGTGGCCTCCAGAACTGAACACAGTACTCTAAATCTCACTAGAAATCCCTTCCCCTCTCTAATACACCCCAGCATCTGGCTAGCCTTGCTTACTGCCTTTTCACACTGCACTGCCAACTTGAGATAATTAGATATGATCACCCAACCGTTTCAAGCCTATCCCTATCCTTTCTGGGGTGAGGACCCCAGAGCTGGCCACAGCACTCCAGGTGAGACCTTACCAAGGCTCTGTAAGGGGAAAGTATTACCTCCCTTTTTCTGCTATAAATACTGAAGCATCCTATTGTCCTTGCTGTAATCCTTGTTGAACTGACTCAATTGCTTTAGGGAGTCTCTGATGATAACTCCAAGGTCTCATTCCTCAGCCGTGGTACTGAGCCTCACCCCTCTCATCCAGTACTCCATCCTAAGATTCTCATTCCCAATGTGAATCACCTTGCACTTTTTGGTATTGAATTTCATCTGTTAAACCCCTTCAGCTTTTGCAAGTCTCTCTTCATTTCCTTTATTCTCTCATCACTCTCCACCCTCCCACAAAGCTTAGTGTCATCTGCAAAGAGACACAGCTTGCCCTGGATCCCCTCACCAATGTTGCTACTGAGCAAGTTGATGAGGACAGGACCCAGGATAGATCCCTGTGAAACCCTGCTCATGACCTCCATCTCTTCTGACTTAACCCCATTGACCATTACCCTCTGTTGCCTCCTTTAGGCAGTTACCTGCCCAGTTTACTATGATATTAGCTGCACCCAGATCCTTCATCTTCTTCAGTAAGCATCTTTGGGTACCAAGTTAAAAGCATTGCTGAAGTCGAAGTAGAGCAAATACACAGTGTGGCCTCAATCCAATTCCCTTGTCACCCAGTAAAAGAAAACTATCAGGTTAATTTGACAAGATCTCCCACCATGAATCTGTACTGTTTACTATTCTGAGACCTTTACTCTCCAGCAGTCCATGAGATCCTCTTTGACCAGTGATTCTTTGTTTTTACAGTACAGGTAAGTCTGACAGGTCTGTAGTTCCTTGCTTGTTCCTTGTCCCCCCAAGTAAGGACTGGAACTACGTCTGGCACCATTCAATCCTTCAGAACCACCCCATTCTTACAGAGCTGTTGAATAGATCTACCAGGGGATCAGCCACTTTCACTGCCAATTCCATGAGTATTCCTGGATGTGACCTATCTGGTCCTTGGGCCTTATCAGTCTTTAAGGTTGCCAACCCTTTTAGGACCCTTTTATTAAAATCTCCCTCTGAATGAGGAAAAATTCAAAAGCTACTCTTTTAACAATCTTGTTTTTAAATATTTTTATAATGCAATATGGCATTTCCAGAGGTTAGACTAACAGTCATTCACCCTCTAGCAGCCTTTCAGCTGCACATGCTACATTATGCTGCTAGGGGGTGATTATCAAACTTTTAATCTTACCTCTGTCTTGCTTATTTTTTAACCCTATGCAGCCTAACTGTTTTACTACCAAAAGTGCTAATCTGCCTAAATGCTTTTGATAATTGCCCATGGTGTATATGCAGATGTTTGCACTAGTGAGTTCAAGCAGAACTAGAGAACACACCCTCCAACTGAGGAAAAGAGGTTGTCAGCATAAGGAGAAACATTTCATACAATTACTTCACACACAGGGTGGTTAACATGTAAAACAGCCAACAAAGTAAGATTTTTGAAGGTAGAAAAGCTTTCCAAAACTGGATTACACAGATTCCCGAGGGAGAATGACATTTAATGACATTTAATGGTTACACTGCAGGAGTAGGGGAGACATTCTTGCTGTTAAAATTGAATGAATGTCCACACTCACATTGGTAAAGCCACTGCTGTGAGGCAGGACTGGGTAGACAGAGCAGACCCTATGATCCTTCTGTTTCATAATACTATGTTATTATGTTACAGGTACATACTGAAGAACGTTAATGTCAAATGATATGCCATTACTGCTGATTACAAAAAGGTATTCAGTTAAAATAACATCTTGAAAATCGTCTGGTCTATGGCATAGTTGTGTTTATAGGTACATCATTGTACAGCATCTTACATTTCGTTGCATTTAATAGTAATTTTCACTTTAGCATTATGACAGTTTGTTATGAGCTTGCTTGTGTTGTTCATAAGTCAGGATCTCCTTGAAAATGTGCAGAACCCTTGGGTTCTTATATGAATAACACAAATTCAAAATAAGTTTCATTTTGTTTAAAAATATAGTTAAGGTGCATTACAATAACATAATGTGTAATCCAATAAATGTGAAACACATTTAAATGGCTGAATGCTAAACCTCCTAATTGGATTTATAAAAATGATGTGCCAGCATCCAGAGGATTACGGATTTCATTTTGCAAACACCAGAACTGTATTCAGCATTTCTACAACATCTCAGTATGAGTTGCTGACACTAGCATGTGTACTCAGAGTTCAATGCTGGAGGTAAGATTTAGTTAATACAGCTAACTTTGTTAAAACTGGAAAAACAAATGTTTTCCATGACTGCTGAATAGCTGGGCTATCAGAAAGGTATGATCCAAGAACCATGTTATGCTTAAGTTACACTACTGATACTTTTAATCAAATGGACATGACAAAGTGACCATTTAAACAATGGCATTACTCAGCCATAATAGTTTCCTATATGACAATATAAATTTGCTTTGTGCCTAAATAGAACAGGGTCTGTTGTTTCTACAAGGTCTTTCAGAATGAAGAACAGGTGCACAGTTAAGTACCTCAATGTATTTACATCTGCAGTGGCTGTCAAGAATCATGTCACACTTGAATGAAAAAAATACCTGACAGGCAAATGCCTGAAAATGTAACTTCATATGAAAATGTCATTTTTTGTAAGAAGGAATATCAGCAGGGTAGATGTAACAGGAACTGTGCCAGACCATTATTTTTCAAATTGACTTGTATATAGAAGACTAATATAAGTATTCCCCTGGTCAATTTTGCACATTACCTATCTAACAAAATAGGCTAGCTAGAATTGTGCTGAAACATTAGCAGGATCACTCTATCAACCACTGTCTGAAGACTGAAGAAAAGTATTTTCGTGCTGTTTAAGTTGTCTTCTCTTGACTTGTGATTAGCCCCAGGAAACACATACAGAATGGGAAATAAATATCTGTCTAGGATCTCTTGAACAGCAGCTACCACATATAAAATAATTATTCCATCACAAAACACAGTCAGCTAACAATTACACTTATTAATCTAAACAATCCTAGAAATAACATATCGGTATGAAGATTATATAATGTTCAAACACTTTATGTCCCCATTTCATAGTTTACTTCAATTTATGTAGAGCAGGCATTTTGGTAATATTTTAAGGAGCTGTTCAGATGCTGAATGCTAGCCAGGTCAAACATTTAATACATTTCAGCAGAGTTTGCTGGCATAAAAAGTGAAGAAAACTGCAGTAAAAAAATGCATTTTAATTATAACCTGCAGTGCACACTTTGGCTCCTCCGCAATGCTCCATTAGTGCAAGGCTAAGCAGACAAATGCATCTTCAGGGCATAATTTTCAAAAGGTGCAGAGCCTCATGGCATGAGAAAAATTTGTATTATTTTCACACCATCAGCAACCCATGTTGTAATGGATTGCTCAGCCTTGCACCCCCAAACACACACACATACACACACACACACACTCCTGGCATAAGCCAGGTCCATCTTGTAAATGAGCTATGCTCAATGATGCTCGCCTGAATAAAGATTTTGATTGATTGATTTGATTGATAAGCAAAAAGGGTTTTTTGCACCAGAAGAATAGGGAACATGGACACAGGCATCTTGCTTATGCTGGCCATGTTGAGTGTGATCTTGGGTTCAAGGTTGACATGTGATCATGGGACAGGGGCACTGGAGTGCACAGTTGACATTTACACCCCAGTTAGCTTACCACTGGTCTCCCAGGGAAAGGCAGTGTAATCCTAAACTCAAAATGTAAGACTTTCCATGGTTGAAACAAAGGGAGAAACATTGGGAGACAAAGGGAGTAATTCAGAAAACTTTGTGGACTGCTGCAGACCAATGAGAATGGCTTGTCTATGCTTCCACTAAATAATGGTTGGGAGCACAGTCATTCATGGGTGATCCAACCAGAAAATTGGAGGCTGTGCAGAAGCACAGCTGTATTGGCCCATTTGCATGATCATACAGGGGATCAGTTATCTCTGTGCCTTGCATAAGCAGAGCTGAGAACTGCTCAGGTGGCCTGATCCACATAAGAGACACATGGGCAGCACTGCTACAGTACATGCACTGTGGACTACCTATTAAAAATCAGATGAACATTATATGCTAGACTAAGTGACACTGCATTCTGAAAGGGAGAGCATGTTGTTCTGTAGTTTGTTGCTGTTTCAGTTACTGTACTTATATTGTTGTTGTTATCTCCCAGGCTGTGCCTGAAAATAGGCAACTGTTTGTCTAGTGCCCCAACCTGATAAATAAAAACTAAATAAATAGCTCTACAATTTATGCACATATGTATTTCAGAGGAGGCACTCTAGAGACATAACCTATATAAAAGACATTACTTTAGCATTCCGCTTCTCAAAGGTACCAAAAACACAAGACGAGAGTCAAAATGCTGCATCAGTATATGTACTCTCTGTACACATTTGCAATTGCAACTTTTGGTTGCCTTAAAAAATATAGGACCCATGCATTTTCTGGCTGTGGTCTTATTTTATATTGTTGTTAAAATGCCAACTTCAAAAAAAAAAAAAAAAAGAAAACAGCCCTAAGAATGGAATGTAAAGATTGCTTGTTATCACTCAGAGACCCCCTGATGATTGAACAGAAAAAGCATTGTGTGGCTAACTGCCTTGTATTGCATAGGTCCAGTATGTGTGGATGATATAAGTTTACATGGGATCTACCTCCTTTTGCTTCATCATATTCTTCAGGCTTTTATTATAGATCAAGGGAGGACTCCTGACCAATCAAAAGCTATTGGCCAGAAAGAAGATATCTCCCACCAGCCACAAGCGCCAAAATGCTGCTCCTGCTCTGTGAGGGTGGCTCATCTGCCCTATCCCTCCATTCCTCCCTCCCCTTGCTAAGATCATGTTAAGACTGCACTTCAACAAGCTGCAGGGCATTGCCCCTTAAGATCATTATGGTGGCCATGCTGGGCTAGCCCTCAGGAACAGAAGTTAGAGTTTTGTTTTTTAAAGTTGATTTTAGTAGTTATTTTGTTTGTTTAATTCATTTTGGTTTTTGTTCATTTAATCTGTTTAGCTTTACTTTATTTTAGTTGATTTTATCATTTGTTTTTTGGGATTTTGAACCGTGTTTTGTCCTCTCTGAATAACATGTTCGAGGACTGAGGTTGTAGGAATCTGGAATCGAACCAGGAACTGGAGCAGAGAGTGGCGTGAGTAGAGCCCCGGAGTCAGATTGAGGAAGCGGTCTGAGGTGGACTAAGGAGTAATGCGATACAACTGGGATTGCCTGGGCATGCAGTGAGGAGCAGCGAGGAATGAGGAGTGCTTTTTTGCTGCTCTGAATTTTGAGGAGGTTTGGATAAGCAGCCAGGAGTGTGGAGAGTTTTGCTGCACTGAATCTAAGGGAGTTCTGGAGGATTGGGGAGATCCTTCCTGGCCTCTGACCTCAAGCCAGTGGTGAGCCATGGTGCCACTGCCATAGGGGGCTGTACTTCGCTCTTCCGCTTTCACCACTCGTAGCAGGTGGGCAGCCATTGTGGTGAGCGGATCTGGAAAGAGGGATCAGGTTAGGGGGTGGGAATCTCCCTGAGGCCATGTAACATTTGAAAGTTATCTATGTTTGGAAGTGATGTCTGTTATGAACTAGTTGGCTGCATGAAGAAATCGAACTCTCGTCCTCTGACTGTGTGAAGGAATCGAACTTTTATCCTCTGGGTATCCTGGACTGATTTCCTCTGCTCCATTGTATCTGGTTCCAATCGTGAGTTTTTTTAATTTTAGTTTGGATATTTGATTTTGGATCTTTCCCTGCCCTGTGCGTTTGCACAGTGAACTTTAATTGCAGACTGCTCCTATGTACTTTGAATATGAGACTTCTGCTTGAGGTCTGCTGCTTTTCAAGTGAAAGTGAGAGCTCATTTGGAAACCTGAGTTATTATCTTTGGAGAGACAAGTACTGACTTATTTTGAGCTTAATAAGAGTGGTCTGCAGTATTGAACTGGTCTTCACATGTGAGAGGGGGAACTGGTTACTAGCCAACCTAGAGTTTTGTGAAACTGTGTTGAACATTTGATTTCAGACTTTAGCCCTTTTAAGTTATAAATATTTAGTTTGGATTACAGGAATTGGTTTGTAATATTTTTTTTTTGTCTGGATATTTGGGTGGTGAGAGGACTCTGTATCCAGTTATTTATTTGTTTATTAGATTTATAGTTTGAGTATTTTCCTCTCTCCCCAGTGGTGAGAGGACTGGGTGGGGAGGGAATTAATTAATTAATTAATTAAGTAGTTACTTTAATGTATATTGTTTTACCTCTCTTCCCCAATGATGAGAGGACTGGGTGGGGAGGGGGAATTTAGTTAGTGTTTTGTTGTATTTGAATATATTTTTTGTTTGGGTTTAGGGGTGAGAGCCCTTAAATCAATAGTTTGAGGTTTGTTGGCTTCTTTATATTATATTTTATGTTTTATCATAGAGGGCTTTGTATTTATTTAAGCTTTAAGAGGTGGGTTAATTTTTAATTAGGACTGTTTATTTGTTGTGTTAATTGTGTGTTGGGATAACACAAGGACAGTTAGGTATTATTCCCCTCCAGGCTCAGGGACCTTCATCCTTTTCTTGTCCCCCTTTCCACCAGAAGTCTATAGACAGTGTAGGGCTCTAGGAATTGTTGGAAGAAGGAGGAGGACGAGGGCTGGGTCTGGAAGGGGAATGGAAAGGAGAGAGCGGATAGGGATAGTGGAGACAAGGAGATGCCCTGGGGTGAAATGGGCCCAGGAAAGGGGTCCTCCCTGTCTGGTGCCCATACTCAAGGGTTCTGACTATAGTCATCAGGTAGCACGGTCATCCTCGGAGGCTCATCCTACTCGATTGGTGTTGTGCAATGCCATGTCTATTAAAAACAAGATGGCTATTATGGCTGATTTTGTTGGGTCATCTGACCTGGCATGCATCATTGAGACCTGGCTGGATGAGAATGCTGGACCAGTTTTGCCGGCAGCAGTTCCATCCGGGTACTCAGTGATAGACTGCTCGAGGGTGGATCATAGGGGCAGGGGTGTTGCTATCTGTTTTAGATTAGAACTGGGCCTAGTGGAGGTACCAGTGGAACTACCAAATCCTTTTAATTTATCTTAGGTGAGGGTGTGGGGTGCAGGATACTTCTCGTATACCATCCACCAGGTGATGAGACTGTTTTCCTGTGGGAAGTCGCAGACTTCATTGTCGACCTGACATTGGGGTCCCCCAGATGGTTGGTTCTGGGGGACTTCAATACCTGGGTCGATGGTGAACTCTCGCATTTTGGTCAAGACTTCCTCCAGTTAATGATTTCACTGGGCTTCACACAGGTTATTTCCTCCTTGACCCATATTGGTGGTCATTCATTGGATTTGGTGTTCCTTCTGGGGATTGAGATATCCGACTTGGTGGTGGAACCAGTTGGATGGTCGGACCATCACTCCATTGGGTTCAGTTTTGAGGCCACCCCTAGTAGGTCAGCCCCTATGTAAATGGTCGGGTACCGCCCTTTAAGGGGTGTTTACCCAGATGACCTGATGGCAGTGCTGGACCTATCGGGCTTACCGAGAGATTGCATGGATCCAGGAGAGCTGGTACTAGCCTATAATAAGGCGGTGGCAGGGGCCCTGGATTCCACTGCTCCTGTTCATGTTCATCCACTCACTCTTCACCCCAGGTCTCCTTGGTTTGTTGAGACTCTGAGGGAGTTGAGGAGAACTGGATGAAGGTTGGAGAGGTGCTGGTGGAGGTTGGGTCTGGATGGTGACAAACTTAGTTTGATGGACCACTATGTGGTCTATCAATCTGCAGTCTCATGTAAGAAGGCAGAATTCCTGTCCAGAGAGATTGCGGCTGCACAGAATAGACCAGCTCAGCTCTTCCAGACTGTGGACAGATTGTGCAATCCAATCTGTCTTCAGCCCAGAAGAGCTTTTCTCAAGAACGGTGTGAGGAGTTTGCTCTGTTCTTTGCAGATAAGGTTGCCAAAATCAGATCTGATGTCCGCTTGACCCTCTCCAATGGGAGTTGTGATGGTCGGCAGGAGATGTCGGACACCCAGTTTGTGTGGTCTGACTTCAGCCTCCCCACAATCAGTGACATTGTGATGATCATCCAATCACTGCGTCCGACCAACTGTGGTTTGGACCCGGGCCCCACATGTCTCTTAGTGGGTTGTGTGGATAAAATTGGCCCTGTCCTTGCTGAGATAGTCTGGAGGTCCTTGGAGAGGGGGATTTTTCCAAATCCTCTTAAGGAGGCTGTGGTCCAGCCCCTTCTTAAGAAGTCCTCCTTGGACCCGGACTGTCTGGCAAACTACAGGCCTGTCTCTAACTTACCCTTTGTGGGTAAAGTTATTGAGAAGGTGGCTGCATCGCAGTTGGATGAACATTTGACCAGTCACAATGTCTATGATTCTCTCCAGTCTGGATTTAGGAAAAGGCATAGTACCGAGACAGCACTTGTTCGGGTACTAAATAACCTCCTAATAGCGAGAGATCGAAGGACCTGTTCCATCTTGGTCCTTCTTGATCTCTCTGCAGCATTTGACACTGTAGACCATGGTGCGCTATTGAACATTTACAATCTATCTGTGGACTGTCAGCTGGTTTCGATCTTACCTTGAGGGTAGGACTCAGAAGGTGGTGTCCGATTTTTCCTTGGCATCAGTCTCCTTATCCTGCGGGGTACCGTAGGGTTCCATTGGCACCATGTTGTTTGCAGTGTATGCTGCCATTAGAGTTTATTGATAGGTGGTACAGTCTGGCTTTCACTGCTATGCAGATGATACCCAGCTGTACATGTCCTTTGTGCCCGGTCAGGATTGTGCCATTTTGGTCTTTAACAACTGTCTTGCCGAAATCCAAGACTGGATGAATGTGAGTTGGCTGCGGTTAAACCTGGAAAAAACTGAGGTGTTGGTTATGGACCAGGGTCACTGGGAGGTGGGTTTGTTAGCTGGATCGCCCTCGGGTTTATGGCTTGGGGGTGTCCAGCTGACTACCTAAAACTCGGTGTGGAACCTGGGCATTGTGTTTGATGACTGTCTGACATTTAAATCTCAGGTGTCAGCGGTTGTCAAAACCTCTTTACCATCTGAGGACCATCGCCCGGGTGAAGCACCTGGTTCCTCCAGATGATCTTCCTACTTTGGTCCACGCCTTCGTTACCTCCCGCCTTGACTACTGCAATGCCCTTTACCTTGGGCTACCGGGGGTTGAGATTCGCCGCCTGCAGCTAGTGCAGAATGCGGCAGCCAGGCTGCTGACTGGTTCTTCTAGGTCCAGTCATATAACTCCTGTGCTCTGCGGACTGCACTGGCTGCCAGTTTGCTGGCAAATCACCTTCAAGGTTGGTTTGATGACCTGTAAGGCCCTACACAATCAGGGACCTGCTTACCTGAAAGATCTCCTCTGTCCCTACTGTCCGCCTCGCTCTCTCCAATCCACTGATGAGGGATTGCTAGAGATTCCCAGGGTTCGCTTAAAAACTTCAGGGGCCAGATGTTTTAGTTTCATGGCCCCAACCCTGTGGAATTCTCTACCTCGTCAGGTGTGAAACTGCCCGACTGTCCAAAGTTTTAAAGGAGCTTTGAAAACCTACCTTTTTAGTAAAGCCTATAATGATTTTTGACTATTTTAATGTTGTTTTAACTATTTATTGTTGTATGTAATATTGTACAGGCGCCTTGGTTTAAGAAAGGCACCTTATATAAATAAAGAATGATTTGATTTGATCATGGTAAAATGGTCAAGTCATGACTTAACTTGTGTACACTTATTGCTGTGTTCTGTGCACTTGTGCTCAGATTGATCGAAATTGTCTGCCTCAGCTATAATAATTTTAGATGACAAGCACAGCACTGATTTCCTGCAAATTTAAATAAAAAAAATGAAAACCATAACTTAGAAACTGATGGCAGATAAGGACCGCAAGG
The DNA here is from genome assembly GCA_016271365.2 of Neoceratodus forsteri. Lineage (NCBI taxonomy): Eukaryota > Metazoa > Chordata > Ceratodontiformes > Ceratodontidae > Neoceratodus > Neoceratodus forsteri. The sequence goes on along the minus strand of CM028135.1, from coordinate 843,417,233 downwards.
CCCATCCAGTCTGCCCATAACTATACGTGTGTGTTACAAAAGATAATACACAGGGTAAGTCATGACTTTGACCATTTCATCACAATCTCTGTGAGGGGAGAGAGAAACAAGAGGGGTATAGCAGATGCAAGACAAGTCACTCTGGCATTGGCACTTGTGTGAACAGAAAATCTACTGACTTCATAATGTACCCCCCTCCACACACACACAGCATCAGTCAATCCTACAGAATCTCTGCATGTCCTAGTTTCTTTGGTACACTACAACAAAAGCAGTCTGGAATTGAAGTGCTGCCATCTTTCTCTAATCCCATTTATCCCTTGAGTTGACACTCACACCTCATATACCCGGAATAGCTTCCAGGACAATCTGAGAGCAGCGAGGTCCACTTTTAACACAAAGCAGCATTTTTACTGTAGAGATATTTACACATAAAAACTAATACAAGTTCCAGGGAATGTCTGCAAAATTTAACAATTTCAGTGAAGGCAGAGGTGGGCAAGCCAGGATTTGTTAACCTAGAGCCAAGCCAGAGCTGAGCCGAGCCAAGTCTGATTAGATTCAACAAAACAGCCCCTTGTTTCTTAAATGTCCGACTGGTGTCTCTTAATTCAGCTAGCAAGTGGGTTACAGTATTGTAGAAGGCTTTGTGCCATGATCGTGACATCATGCCCAACTGCTTTCCAGTTTATGAATAATGGTAGAGCCTAAGCCAGATATTGAGCTAAGATCTGCATTCTATGCTCAAACTATCCACTATATTTTTCTGTGTTGGTTTCCATTGTTTGTGTGTATACTGCTTTATCAGTTGAGATAATTTGTCTCTATCATTGCTGTCAGACTGAGGAGACCCATGAAACTTCAGGATAGATGGCAAGATTTCACCAGTGCCAGCATTTGATATTTGCAATATTAATGCTACAGCACTGAAAAAAATGGATTAAAACACAACAGCTCCCAAGCATAAGGCTTACCTACCTGTCATGGAGTGTCAAGTCAAGCTGAAAGTCTCTCTGGGTTTCTCTGTAGCCCATATAATGTGATTTGTAGTAAATGAGTCACTCATTAAGTAGCACCCCATAAAGCCCACATAATTTTTCCTCTGTGTCATTCAAAATTAAAATCAAATCACAACCTGGGGGCAGACAGAATAGCCAGCCAAACAACTTTTAAAATGTATTAACAATGAATGTTATGGGACCAACAGAACCCTCCAGTCACTTCCCCTTTTGACCTCTGACTGACTAAAGCAAACTGTGATTTCTGCTTTGCGGCTTGCATTTGCCTGTCAGCGGCCAACGAAGAAGTGAAAGCAGGGATGGGTCTTATCACCGAACATTTGCTGAGTCTATGAATGCTGGTAACACTGCCTATTACAAATTTTTATTTTTATTGTACAACTAGAGGTAGAGAGTATGGTGGGGAGGGGCCCACTGGACACTACAGGAGATACATGAATGAGAGGCTAAAAATCTGTACATTTAAAAATAAACCACTACATTTTAGTCTAGAGTTGAAGTTAGCACTACAGCATTTGAAATGGGATGGACTAAGGAAGAAAGAGGGATGGGGATAAAGAGCTAGTCGCCTTACCAGTGTGGTTTCTGTGTCATTCCCAGCCTTTATGTTGAGTGTGGCATCAGGCTTTACTTGAATTGCTGTAACAGTTGCATCATTCTGCATGCTGTATCGGGAGTCTGTGACGTGAGCTTTTCAGACTTGGCACGCGTTGACTCCCGGCACAGAAAACGGATGGTATGAAGGTGGCAGGCAGTTAAAAAATGAATGGAGACTGCATAAACCATTTTGCACACATAAACCATAAAAAAATACACACAAAAGCCATTGTTAGGGATCCATAATTTATTTAACAGGTACTGTAAGGAGAAAATAATGTCCTATCACCTTTAACACAACGGCTTCGAAAAGCTGATAGGCATCTTCAGCCTTCCTGGCCAGGTAAAAGTTCTGCCACAGCAGGGACTCCTGGAGGTCCAAGAGGAAGGTCTTGATGTCAAAACTCCGCAAGCATCTTTTAAGGGTGTACCTAGATGAAGTAGGCGGTTTAGGTGCAGACCTTACACAAGCAATGACACAATAATCGCTGACATCTGAGAAAAGTATGTCAGAGTGAGAAAAAAGGTGTGGTTTATTCACCAGTATAATGTCTACCAGGGAGCTTTTACTGGGGTTTGTTTTGTTTGGTCGTGTTAATTCAGAGACATGCTGGGCAAGGCCAAATGTATCACACAGCTTTTTAAATAGTTTGGAGGTATCGGAAAACCAATCCAAGTTGAGGTTGCCCAGGATAACGACTTCAGCCTGTGTTTTACTTAAGAAATTGGTGAGATGGCTCAGCAGGTGGAGGCCTGCAGAAGGGGCCTATAGCATCCTATGATATACAGGGAGGCAGAAGCGAGTTGGATCTTGATAGTTAAGCTTTCAAATTCCTTTGTGACAGCAGTGGAGTCGGTAACAGAGACGGTGTACTTATCCAGTACATAGATGACAACTCCACCCCCTCTTGTCGGCCTAACTGTGTGAAAAATGTTATAGGAAGGAATATTCACCTCAGTGTCTAAGGTAGAGGGTTTGAGCCAGGATTCCTTAATTACCAGGACATCCAGTTTAGTATGTGAAATCCAGGTTTGGATGACATCCAATTTTTTCAATAGGCTCACACATTCAAGTGAAGGATATGTAGGCCTATAAGATGTTAAGTCACAGGGGCTTGGATTGGTAGTTGAGGGCCTGGGATAAGCTCGTGACTGTTCTTGAACAAAGCAGTAGCAGCACTAGATCCTAATAAGTGCATTCAGCAGCAATCTAAAGGATCTGGCACGTTCCCATTTACAGAAGGACACAGTTCATGTTTCAGCATGTCTAAATTGTACACCAAGAGAGCACAGTGTTGCATGAATCATAATCCTGGCATGGAAGAGTTGTGGAGAACAGAGAAGAGGGGATGCATGGTTGGTGTTGAGCCCAGGAGGCAAGGAGGCAAGGATGCTGTGGTTCCTGAATGCCAAGGGGACATTAAGTAGGGGTCCAGGGATATCAGAGTATAGAAAGTGGAAGATGGCTTGCATGATGGTGTAACAGCACCCAACTTGGGTGACCCAAGACAAGGAGTGTATAAGCAGTGCAGGATGCCAGCAAAAAGATACAACAAAAGTGCAGTCCTCATCTCCCAAAAAAGCCTGGGGTTCCTAGCAAGTATGTAACTACTGTGGGATAGTTCAGAAGAGATTATCCTGCCTAATCCTGAAGCCCCGAGTCTAGAGTTGTAAGCAGGGAGAGAAGATCCAATAGGCAGGGAGTTATCCAAAGAAGGAGGGGCAGAAGGAGTATTTAAAAGGTGGCCTGGTTGGGGGAGGATTTGCTCAGGTTATAAAGTTTAGAAAATATATATAATGCTTTTGATATATAATGGCATTCAAACAATTTATATAAAAAATGTTTTTGATGTTTAAATTAGTCCTTAGAATGTTTAAATTTATTTTTTGAATGATTTAACAGTAGAGAATTTACCATCAGACTGCAAAACATAAACAGGTTTAGTATATCACATAACTGTTGCTATTTACAGTATATTATACTGGTATTAGAATTAAACAGCTGTATTGAAGTAATGTATTCATTCTAGCTACAGCATAGCTTGCTAGAGTGATTGATACATTTAGTCCCCTGAGTTTTAGGTGCTTTTTTTTATTTGTATATATACTACCAATGGAGACTGATTAATTCATTTTAAATTTACCATTATGTGCACTTTAAAATGTACAAGGAGTGAATGTATGTTTAGACCACAACCCAGAAGAAGCCGAGAGCCAAAGCGCTGGGGTTTTAGAGGTGGATGAAACATAGAAACATAGACTTCGATGGCAGATAAGGACCACTTGGCCCACACAGTCTGCCCATTTCCCTACCTATTGGATAAGCTGCAGATTCTAGTTAACCAACAGCCTACTTCTTACAACCCCCTACCACAATTGGCAGTCTGTCCCACTGTTTTGTATTCTGTCACTGTTTTAGACCTAACAACCTCCCCAGGAAGGCGGTTTCAGCATCCACCACTCTCTCCATGAAAAAATATTTCCTCACATTACCCCTGAGCCATCCCCCTTCTCTCTTTAAATTGTGCCCCCTTGTTCTTACACATCTCTTTTTCTGAAAGATGCTACCCTCCTGGACTTTGTTGATTCCCTTGAGGTACTTGAAAGTTTCTATCATGTCCCCCAGTCCCTCCTTTCATCAAGGATATACATATTAAGCTGGTCAATGGGCATAGGTATGTCTGTTTGCATTTGTATCTTGGAATTTTGAAGTTTTTACCATCTATACTGTATATACTATCACAAAGATTTGTGTATTTATGGGCACTATTTTTTACATAAGAAAATTAAAAATGATTTAATGCATTTCAGCATTTAGTGCATATTATTTCAGACCTTTTTCCAATGTTCACCTTCCATTTGTGCATGTACATACGAAGCACATTGTTAATAATTACTGAGCCATGACCTTGGCTCATTTTGGTAGATCACCCTCTCAAATCAGACTAGAGCACAGGTTTTCATTGTGGATTCACGGTTGTTCTGCTGATCATTCTGCTTTGGAACCATATTATTTAAAAGTATGCAAGGTGCAGATGCAATGAACAGCTCTGTTCAAGCTCTATGTGCAGATGGATGGCTCTGCCTCCAGCTAAGGTTGCATGTGGTGCTCATTACTATCACTCATGTATTGCAATGTGGGTTTAATAATAGACTGCTATTAAGAACTCATGCTTTGAAGTTGGCTCCTTTTTAAAGCTGCATGTCAGAGCTATGCTAACATTTTCCTTTTGCATAGAAGAGAAAGGGGCTCTGGAATCATGTGACCAGATATCAAGACTATGTCATTCCAGCAGTGGAGTTGAAGCACATTCATTCCTCTCCATTGACCACAATGCTGTTAATTTGTCTTTCACACCCTGCATCTGCACTGTTTTCTTGCTCTGTGCTTGCTTCTGGGAGTCTTGCTCCAACAAAGCTATTTATTATGGCTTCTGCCCTTATTGTAATAAAGCTAACCCCCAGTTTGGTGATCACTGTTGCACTCTGGTGGTGCCTGGTTGCTTTTGGCCATAAAAGTAGAAATGGATAAGAAGTTTTAAATTTAGATAGAAATAACTGAAAATTAAATGTTGATTAAATGTTTGGCCACCCACAACTCTGACCCATTCAATCTAGGACTCTGAAATTTGGTGCACTTATGAAAGTCATTAGTACCTGTGTATCTGCCAAATTTGGTATCATTCAATACAACATTCAAAAATAGACCAAAATTACTGAAATTTAAAATTTGATGAAATTCAGTGGAATTTTGAATGTATTAATTTGGTTATAACTCAACCTTCTATTAAGCTACAGATCTGAAGTTTGGCATGATTACTTGTGGATAGGAATTCTAATGGTTTGCCAAATATCGTGACATTAGGACACATCGTCTCAAAATGATAGGTGCTTAAAGTCTGTCATTTTATTTTTTTGTGGGAAATAGGCAACTTTGGAGCTAGAAATCTGAAACTGGATTTATATATGTGTGTATATATATATATATAGGGGATATGACATGGCCCGACTGAAGATATCATATTTATCTTCACGAGAGGCCAGTGATATCATGATATCTCACGAGTGGCGAAGCCACGAGTGAGATATCATGATATGACTGGCCTCGAGTGAAGATAAATATGATATCTTCAGTCGGGCCATGTCATATTCTGTTTATACAATGTATGCTTTGCCCCCACCCCCCAATACAACTCACCACATGCCCCTCTCAATGCAATGGGTGATATTAAGGTGATGGCCCTAGCAATAGAACCCCACTTACAGAAAAGCTGGCAAAACAGCAGATGTCATTCATTGTTTAAAAAATATCTGGTGGATCCTGCTATTTATGGTTAGTTTTAAAAATTCTTATCTGGTTCATCCTGCCATGCCCTCCCCCCCAACAGAGGTCCACATGCCCCCAACATAACAGATTACATAGAGTTTTGAAATATCTGGTTGATCTGTCAATTTAAATTACTAAAATATCTGGTGATCCTGGTATTATTTGGTGAAAAGTTATTTTTAATGAGTTATTTAGTTGATCCACATTTTATTTTCATTCTTTTCTGTTAGTAAGGTGGATCGAAGATGCATACTGATATTTAGAGATGTTAAATTTGAGGTTTCTGGCCAGTAAGAATTCGCCGTCATTTGTTTAGAATACGTGTATTTTTCGTAAGAGTGAATCATTGAGTGTAGGGACAGTCGGAGAAGCACAGGCGAGCGAGCCGCTCTGTTGCCAGCAACAGACCAGCTTCATTTTACTGTTGAAAAGCCGCCGGCTCGGTTACTGCTGCACTCTATGTGCAGTTCGAAGCTTTCTTACAAGAAAATACACGTATTTAACAAAGAAATGACGGGAATTCTGACTTACTGACCCAGGGGCACCTCCTACAAAAGATATGGCAATATACAAATCGTCAGTGTTCATAGCGCTCGGTCACACTACACTTGTAGGGAAAGTGAAAGTGCTCTGAGTGGCAGGATCAACCAGATAAGTTTCAATATGACGTATAGGAACGTGGAGATAACATATGACGTATAGGAACATGAAGATAACAATGTTATCTTCACTGGCGATCTGAGATATCATGTTTTATACTGCCATTTATCTGTCTACATATATTGTATAAATATATATATATATATATATATGTGTGTGTGTGTGTGTGTGTGTGTATATTTATTTATTTATTTATTAGATCATCAGTTTACAAACCTTTGAGTCATAGACTCATTTACAAAGGCACCTCAAGAGAGCAATACATCACAGCAAACAAAACAGTACAGTACATAAAACTTAGATTAAAAAAGCAACCAGTGTTACAGGCATTCACTGGTGGTATATGCTTGGTAATAGATAGATCACAGTAGTCATAATATAGGTACATGTGTACCACGTCAGGTAGTAAACCAGAGATATTTTATTACAATAGTCAGCAGATGTTGCCTGAGACCCCAAGTATATACAGCAAAAGTAGACAGGGCAGACTCAGCCTTGGGGTAAAGGTAAGAGGCAGGTGGGGATTATGTGCAGTGTGCAGGAGTGCTTGTCAGATGGCTTCTGAGGGAGAGCTTGAAAGGACCAAGTTTACTGGAGTCAGCTATGTTGGCTGGGAGGAATTGAACCAGGAGGGAGCCGAATAGCAAAAAGGATCTCAGGGCCACAGAGGTCCCTACCCTGGGGACAATAAGGAGGTTTTGACAGTGCTGTGGGTGGAGACTGAGGGGAGGCACACTGCAGGAGGTGGTGACCCCGGGGAGAGCGTTAGCAGGGTCTTTTTTACAAGAAGGCAGGTTTGGAAGTGGAGTCTTTCTTCAAGGTTGAGTAAGTTGGTGGTGGAGTACAGCAGGCATGTATGGGTGCACCTAGGGGCTCCCAGCATTAGCCTGCAGGCCTTGTTTATAGAGAGCTGGAGTCTTGCAAGCGCAGTGTTGCCAGCAGCAGCATAGATGGCAGCCCATAGTCAATTAGTGACAGGACAGAGGAGGTGATTGCCAATCTAAGGGCTTCTTGTGGTAGGCAGTCTCTATGGTGGTATAATAGTCCAATCCTGACATTGGTGGCAGCAAAAAGGGCATTGCTATGGGAATGGAAGGAGAGTGCCAAATCAAAGGTAATGCCCAGGTACATGTAGGTGGAAACCTGCTCAATGGGGTTTAGTGTGCTAGGCAGTATCATGAGAGGGGCACCACTGGCTTTACTTTGGCGATGTGAGAAGAGCATAACTTTGGTCTTTTTTAGGTTCAGAACTAGCCTTCATGATGTGAACCAATGCTCAGCTCCATCAAAAGCTTGTTGGAGGACGGCCTGGAGTGTTTTGGGGTCAGCAGCGAAGAGCACAGCATCATCCGCATAGAGGAGGATCTTACTTGGGCAGGCCAAGGGAAGGGAGTTGAGGTAGAGACTGAAGAGGAGAGGGCCTTAAATGGAGCCCTGGGGAACCCCAGATTGGACAGGTCGTGTGTCAGATAGGGTGCTATTGATTTTTACACACTGAGTTCTGGCAGAGAGGTAAGCTGGTGAACCACGCAAAGGGGCCAGGGGAGAAACCAAGGCATCTGAGGGAGTCAAGCAGGAGAGGATGGCAAACCATATCAAAGGCCTTGGAGAGGTCAATGAACATGGTACCGCAGGACTTCCGGCATCAAGAGAAGAGTGCAGAAAGTTGGAGAATTCAAGTAGCCCAGTTGTGGTGCTGTGACCTGCAAGAAAGCCATGCTGTTCAGGGCATGGGATATTGTGTATGGCCAGGTATTCAGCAAGCTGGTTGGCAACTACTTTTTCAAGGGACTTAGAGAGTGGGGGGAGGATGGAGATAGGTTGATAGTTACATGGGAATGCTCGATCACCACTCTTTAGGATGGGAGTGATGATGGCGGTTTTCCATGTGCTGGGGAACTGCCCCAGGCACAGAGAGCGGTTGATCAGTCCGGTAAGTGGGACCAGGATAGCATCTAACATCAGACGAAAGTAGCCTAGTGTCCAGTAGGTTGGTGCCGGGGTTGTTACTACTAATGGCTTTTTGCAGAAGGGGTCTAACCTCCAATGGGGAGATGGTAGAAAGGAGGTCTCTGGAGCGTTGTCAGGGGTGCTACTGGGATGGAGTCAAAGAAGTTACTGGGGAGTACTGAACTCAGGTCTCAGAAGGTGTGGTTTTGGCAGTCTGCAATGCCAAGGGGGTCAGAGCAGACAGTGCCATTAAAGGAGTGTTGGGGGGGTGGGGAGTGGGATTTCCCCCATTCAGCTCCTTTACATTATCCCAAAAGTTTCTAGCCAACCAGCTAGAAGCAGATCTGTAGTACTGGGCTTTGGCCTATCAAATGGCCCAAGTACACTTATTGTGCTCAGCTTTGTATGCTTGCCTATCAGCTGGTTTGCCAGATTTCACGGCAATGTGCCATAGGTTGTCTCTCATTTTAAGTTTGTGAAGGAGGGAGGGGATAACCATGGGCATGTTTTGCTTTTTGGTGTGATTTCTAGTGAAGGGGGCATAAAGGTCACAGGCAGTGTTAAAAGTGCCTTGTCTATGGACAGTGCAAGCCTGATAGGGGACCAATCCAGTTGTGAGAGTTACAGTTTAGTGACGCAGACCACTTGGGAGTAGGTGACGCCACTGGCTGGTTTATGGTGCAGGTTTGCTGTTGGCAGCGGACCAAGAGAATATGACCGGGAGTGGTCACTAAGTAAGTTGGGAAGTACACTGATATCGAGCACCGGGGCGGTTGGTAATGGTGATATCCAGGAGGGTACTTGGAGCCAGTAGAGGGGTTGAATCTAGTTGGGGTGGTTACAAGCTGAGACATGTCAAGGGCGGCAAAGATATCTCTGGTTTGGGAGGCCATAGCAGAGAGCCAATTGATATTCAGGTCACCAATAATTATCTGGGCCATTTTGGAAAGTAGGCCAGAGAGGTAGTCAACAAGCACCTGAATGGCGAGGTCTTGCTTTCTGGGGGGAATATAGGTAACGGTGAGAAAGAGTGGGCCCTTACCAGAGTTGGGGGAGATTTTTAGCATGAGGACTTGTGCCTCATTATCAAGTTTGGGTGCTGGAAGTGCATGTCCAAGGAGGGAGTCACGCATGTAGACAGCACAACCACCTCCACAGTTATTCACCCGATCTTCCCTGAAAAGGGTGTAACCAGGGAGAGAGGGAGAAAAAGGAGTCAGGGTGGATTTAGATAACCAGGTTTTGACAAGTGTGACAATGTCTGGCTGGTGCTAAGTAACCCAGCATTGAATGCAGTAGCCTCTTAAGGACGCTGCAAATATTTATAGAAGCTAATGGAGTCCTTGAGCCTGGGCAGGCTTATTCATAAGGTTGGGCACGGGCCAGGGTTTGGATGAATGTTACCTGATAAAGCAACAGGAGGGTGATTAGGCGCATCACAGCATGGTATTGATTGTGGCATCTCCTCTTGTGGCTGGACACAGGACCAGATGTTGGGTAAGGGTGGGTAGAGTACAAAGGGTGGGAAGGCATTGAGGAGAAGAGATGAAGGTATGAGTGGGAGGTAAGAGGTAGGAGGGGAAGTGTGGGGGGTACCGAGGGGGTGAGGTGATCGAGCATTGGGGGGGTCTGGTAGAGGTGTTGCAGATAAGAGGGAGGGTGCTATGCGTGTAGGGTGATGGTTCTAAATGAGGTGGGGCTGGTGTAAGAAGTAGGAGGAGGACCATAGTCAGTGTCAATGCACTTGATACTGAATGCATTGAGGACGATAAGTTATTTGAGCTCAAGAGAGGATCACCTCTTTAAGAAGTTACAGAAAGGAGAGCCCCTTTAAGGAGTTGCTGTAATTGACTAGTGTGAGGCCTCGGGGGCGTGGATCACTGGGGAAGTGTACTTAATAAAGGAGGGAGGAGGGGGTGGTGGTGGGCAAAAAATTGTCCAGAGAGCAAGCAGTACAGCAAGGCAGTGGCCGAGCTTTATTTTGAAAAGGCACCTTCTGTGCTTCCTTTCTCAGTGGGGATCTGCAGCATTCAGTCAGGAAGCAGCCACAGTCCCCAGGAGCCAGTCCAACTACGGGGACTGAAGCCTGACAGCTCGAGCTAGGAGCTGACCAAACGTACCTGCTTTCCTGGTCAGGGGGTGGCAGGCTGGATGCAGAGGTCCGGCCACCATCAGGTAGCAGTGCCAGGGCCACTCAACTGAAATGGAGAGCCTGGTTTGGGCTTGTGTCTAAAATAGAGCAGAAAAAAAAGGTGGGCCGTTAGTTAAAAAGCCAGAGACAAAGGTCAAGTAAATTGGTGGGAGGGCCCTGGACAATTTAATGCTCAGGGCAGGAGTAGGTGCAAATAGTGGGAGAGAAAGGTTCCTGCAGAGAGGTCTGGTTAAAGGTGCCAGGTGGGAATTTAGCAAAACAAAAGGCTGGTTCAGGAGGTTGGGGGCCCTTCAATGAGACCAGGGAGAGCTGGGAAGGAGGCGTGTGGTGGCGCGGACTCAGGGTAGTCTGGAATGGGTAAATAGATAGCCCAAAATGCCAGGCAATAGTTACACAATGTGCTGGTTTAGGGGGTGTCAGGAGGGGGAATCAGAGGTCCAGTAGATGGCAGAGAAACATTGTGGGGAATAGAGAGAAAGAAACACAAAAGACAAAAAAGCAAGAGAAAGAGGGAAGCAAAAAAGGCAGTCTAAGGATGAATGAGAGGAACTGTGATGGGAAAAGTGTGGCAGAGCAAACAGCAGGCAGTGGTCAGTTCTAGCTATTCTACAATATTGGGCAATTAGAAGAAAAAATTCAGTAGTGCAAGCAGTAAGCTATATAAATGTCAGGCAGTAAGTTAAAGTTCACTACAACTCTGCTATACTCTGCTAGGCAATTCCTACATATACAGTGCAATAGTTTAAAGGTAAAATGTTTAAGCAGTAGAAATATTCAGTAGTGCAAGACATAAGCTATAAAGAAGTCAGGCCTAGCTAATATAGCAGGCTAAACAGCCGAAAATTCCAGGTGGAGAGAAAAAAATTATATATTTCCACATGAGCAGTAAATTCAGCAGAAAAAATTGTCCAGAGAGCAGTACAGCAAGGCCGTGGCCAAGCTGTGTTTTGAAAAAGGCACCTTGTTTGCTTCCTTTCTCAGTGGGGATCTGCAGCATCCAATCGGGAAGCAGCCACAGTCCCCAGAAGCCAGTCCAATTACGGGATATATATATATATATATATATATATAGAGAGAGAGAGAGAGAGAAAGAGGGATAGGATACCTGATGGGCAGGTATGTGATATGGATAATATTCTCACTCCTGCAGAGTGAGCTCCTGATATCTCATGAGTGCTGAAGGCACGAGTGAGATCATTCAGAGCTCATGATGCAGGAGTGAGAATATTTTCCATAGCACACAATCTGCCCATCATGTGTGCTATTTATACAGTGGGGGTAAGAGCTTCAGAAATTTAGTTATGTTTTTTAGTTTGCTCTTTTATTTTTAGGTTTGGTAACTGTGTAAGTTTTTAGTGGTGATTTGGGTGCACTAGGCAGTTTAGTGACTTATTCAGATTCACACAGTGTGGAAGTGGAAGTTCTGAGAGTTAAACCCAGGTCTAGTGTGCTGGGTGTATCAAGGTTCAAAACTCATTACTCTAACCTCTAGGCTATCCTGAGAGCACTATCTGTGGTTGTTCTCAGAGTGTGTGAGTGTTTCTGAATGGGCTGGGAGTGTGACAGACACTATGGGAAACAAATGAATGTGTTTAGCAATGCTAAATTGAGTTAGTTGGGGATGGGGCATTAGGGTTGGTAACCCTAATACCTCATTTCCCTGCTTTTGTTGCTGTGGTATTCACCCTAACTAATGCATTAACAATGTTTTTGCAAAGAATTTCCCTTTTTCAAATAGTAAAAATGTATCCCCATTTTACTGTGGGAGTGCAGGGTCTTTTGGACCCTGCGCTCCCATCCCTCTGTCCAGATAGTACAAGTGTCCATATGTGACAGTGGGAGTGCAGGGTCCTTTGAACCCTGCGCTTCCATTCCTCCATCCAAATAGTACAACAGTGTCCATATGTCACGGTTGGAGTGCAGAGTCCTTGGACCTTCCTCTACCATCCCTCCACAGATGCACATATGTATCTAGCTGTGGAAATACAGGGGTCTCGGACCCCTGCGCTTCCACACATTAAGTTATGAGCAGGCATAGCAAAACTGCAACAAATAACATAGAAACATAGACTCTGACAGCAGATAAGGACCGCTTGGCCCACCAAGTCTGTCCATTTCCCTACCTACAGGATAAACTGCAGATCCTAGTTAACCAACAACCTGTTTCTTCCTACCCCCCACAAAAATTGACTTATGTCTGTACCATGCATTCTTGAATTCTCCCACAGTTTTAGGAAAGCTGTTCTATGCATCCACCACCCTCTCTGTGAAAAAATACTTCCTCACATTGCTCCTGAACCGCACCCCATCTTCAAATTGTGTCCTCTTGTTCTTGCACATCTCTTTTTCTAAAAGATGCTACCCTGTTGGACTTTATTGATTCCACTGAGGTAGTTAACTTAGAAACACAGACTTTGACAGCAGATAAGGACCACTTGGCCCACCTAGTCTGTCCATTTCCCTACCTAGAGGATAAGCTGCAGATCCTATTTAACCAATAGCCTATAAGTTTCTATCATGTCCCCCCTCTCCCTCCTTTCCTCAAAGGTATGCATATTAAGCTCCTTTAGTCTCTCCTCGTATCGCTTCTCTTGCAGACCCTGAACCATTTTAGTTGCCTTCCTCTGGACTGCCTCTATCCTGTCTGTGTCCTTGAAGAGATGTGGTCTCCTGAACTGGACACAGTACTCCAGATGGGGTCTCACCAACTGTCTGTACAGAGGGATAACAACTTCCTGTTTTCTGCTGGTGATGCCTCTCCCTATACATCCCAGTATCCCCCCAGCCTTCCCTACTGCCTTCTCACATTGCTTGCTAACCTTAAGGTCATCTGATATAATTATCCCCAGGTCCTTTTCCACTTTTGTTGTTGTTATTACCTCCCCTCCCATTGTGTAATCTTCCCCTGGGTTTTTGTTTCCCAGGAGCATTATTTTGCACTTCTTTGCATTGAATCTAAGCTGCCATACTTTTGACCATTCCTCCAACCTGCACAAGTCCCTTCTCATCCTTTCCTCACCTCCTTGTGTATCAACCCTGTTGCAGATCTTTGTGTCATCTGCAAAGAGGTATACTTTTCCTTCCAGTCCCTCTCTGCAATGTCACTTATAAAGACATTAAAAGGACTGGACCCAGTACTAAACCCTTCAGTAACCCACTAGTAACTCCTCTTCTTCTGGAGGACTACATTTACAATTACCTTCTGTGTCCTGTTGTCCAGCCAATGTTTACCCAGCTACCACCCTGGGACCCACTCCTAGGCTGGTTAATTTGACTATTAATCTTTTGTGTGGGACTGTGTCAAATGCCTTGCTAAAGTCTAGGTAGGCCATGTCCACAGTCCCTCCCTGGTCTGCTACTTTGGTCACCCAGTCAAAGAAATCAATTAGATTCATCTCACATGACCTTCCCACTGTGAACCCATCTGCCTTGGGTCCTATGCCCCACTGGCCTTTAGGTACTCAGCACTTCATTCCTTCAGAAGTGATTCCATCACTTTCCCTACCACAGAGGTCAAACTGACAGGTCTGTATTTTCCTGCCTCTGTCTTGCTCCCACTTTTGTGAAGGGGAATCACATCTGCCTTCCTCCAGTCCTCAGGTACCACACCATCCTCCCATGATTTACTAAAAAGGGTAGTCAGTGGTTTCACCAGTTCTCCCTTAATTATTTTATAAGTCTGGGGTGAATTCCATCAGGCCCCATTGCTTTGTCCACCTTCAGTTTTAGGAGCTCTTCCAGAACCCTTTTCTTCAGTGAAAGGACTGGGATCGATCCCCTATCCAGAGTGCTTCTGTTAATTGGATTAGGCAACTCTCCTCCTCCTTTTGTGAATACTGAGCAGAAATATTCATTCAGTATCCCTGCTTTTCACTGTCCCCTCTGCCCACCCACCGTCCATTCTGTTCAGCCTCCTTTGTCTTTCTATGCTCCCTGATGTACCTATAAAAGGTTTTATCCCCTTCTTAACCAAGTTGGCTATCTTTTCCTCAGTTTGGGCCTTTGCTATTCTGACTTCATCCCTACTTCCTTCTGCCTTAACAGGTACAGCCTTCTGTCCTGCTTCTTCTGTGTTTCCTTATACTATGCTATATTTTTTCTCTGACCTTCCCCACCTTCTCTTGAGAACCATAGTGGCTTTTTCTTTCATTTTGATTTGTTTATTTGCTTTACACAAAGGCTTGTTGCTCTGTGATGGCAGTTTTGATGCTTCCCATTGTTGCTCCACCCTCCTTCTAGCCTATTTGCTAGTGCTTTACTAAGGCACTCTCCCATTTTGCCAAAGTCAGTCCTCCTGAAATCCAGTACCCTCACTTTTGTATGGCTTGACTCTGTAGCCGAGTTTATCATGAACCACACTGTTTGGTGGTCACTTGTTCCCAGATGGCTCTCCACTTCTAGATCTGAGATCCTATCACTGTCCCCATTTGAGACTATGAGGTCTAAGATTGTTCCCTCATTAGTGGGTTTCAAACTAGCAGTCTGAAGCATGCCACCTGAGGGCATCGAGAATGGCCCTGTTCTTGGATGTGGCTGCAGCAAATGTGCTCAAGTTAACATCTGGCATATTCAGGTCTCCCATCAACAGTATCTCCTTTCTCTGCCATCCTAAGAATGCCTCTATCATATCCTTGTCCATTCCCTCCTCCTGAAATGGGGCCTGTATACAACTCCTGTGCGGATTGTGGTTCCATTTCAGTCTCTATGGTGACCCACAGTGCCTCCTCTCTCCTATTTACTCTTTTGTTCAGTTGCTTTTATCCCTTCTCTTACATAGAGAGCTACTCTTCCCCCTCTTCTCCCCTCCCCTCCCTGTCTCTCGTCTAGGTTGTGTACCCTGGTATGTTAACATCCCAGTCATGGTTCTCGTGTACCATGTTTCTGTGACTGCTACAATATCCAGGCATCCCTCTTCAATCAAGGCCACCAGTTTAGGAAGCATGTTGCCCAGACTACAGGCATTGGTACTAATTAACCTCCAGTTCCTGATGGCCTTACCCCTTTTGGCCCCATCCCTGTCCTTATTGCCTTTGCCACTTTCTCCATTTACCCCTGCCCTTCTCCCTATCGACATCTCTAACTTGGTGTTTACCTCACTTACTACCCTGACTTTTTTTTGAGGGGGTTAGGATTTCCCTGCTCCTTTCCAGTGCCTCCCTCCTTGGCTAGTTTAAATGCTTGCCAATGAAGCATTTAAATCTATCACCTAGAATCTTAGTTCCCATCCTGGACAGATGCAGACCATCATGCCAGTATAGGCCTGCATCACTCCAGGTGGACCCCCAGTCCCCAGTGAAGCCAAATCCCTTATCTCTGCACCAGTTTTTAAACCACTGATTGAATCCCATGGTGTTGAGCATCCTAGTCTCACCTACACCATAGACAGGCAGCACCTCTGAGAAGGTTACCATGCATGCTGCTTCTCTAAGGCCCCTCCCCAACTCCACAAACTCTTCCTGCACTGCTCTGCCAATCTGCCATCTCAAATAATTTTCACCCCAAATGTTTAACATAACCTTCTTACATAGAAACATAGAAATTGTCAGCAGATAAGGACCACTAGGCCCATCCAGTCAGCCCATAGGCCCTATACCTGAATGCATCCACTCACCCTAAGTGGTCAATGGCTTTTCATCACTCCCTTCACACCCAAGGTTCCCCTGTGCTTGTCCTAGGCATGTTTAAACCCCTCAACCATGCATGCCTCTACCATCTCTTGTTGCAGACTATTCTAAACGTTCACTACCTCTCTGTGTAGAAAACTTCCTCACATTACCTCTTAATCCCCCCTCCAATTTCATATTGTGCCCCCCATTAGGGTATATTATCTACATTGGAAAAGATCTCCCATCTGCACCTTTGTATGCCTTGACGTACTTAAAAGTTTCTATTTTGTCACTCCTTTCTCTCCTGTCCTCCAGTGAGTACATATTGAGGTCTTTTCATCTCTCCTCATATGTTTTGTGGTGCAAACCATATACCATCTTTGTCACCCTTCTCTGGAAAGCCTCCACCTTGTTTATGTCCTTATGCATGTGAGGTCTTCAGTACTGCATGCAGTACTCCAAGTGAGGCCTTACCAGTATTTTTACATGGCATCACCATGTCCTGCTTCCTACTAGTAATACCTCTGCCTATGCACCCCAGCATGCCACTGGCCCTCCCTGAAGCCTTTGCACACTGCTTTGATACCTTAAGGTCATCGATATGATAATCTCTAGGTCCCTCTCCTCTTTGGTGATGATCCGCACCTACCCCCCTATCCTGTAGCTCTCCCCAGGGTTCCCCCTACCCAGGTGCATTATCTTCCACTTTTTCACATTGAACCTCTGTTGCCACACCTCCAACCATCTTTCAAGCTTCTCCCCTAACTGATGCATTAACAAAGTTTTTTGCAATGAATTTCCTTACTTTTTCAAAAAGTGTAATATAACTAGTAAATGGTGGGAGCAAGGGTCCCACACTTACTCATAGCTACGGAGACCTACAGCAGCCGTATAGGCAGGAAACACTTGTAACACTAATTTGCCAATATCTCTGCAACCATAGCAGCAATAAAATAATTTCAGTGCAATTGTAATCATGACAGTGAAACCTCCACGTGAGATAAGTCAACTAAATCCGTATCTCACATCGATTCCAAGATACGGGCACCAAAAAGCACTGTGGGTGCCACAATGTTGTCCTATGGGAAAATCTCAACTTGTTATGGCATATCTGTGGAGCCAATTAAATTTTTTATGCCTAAACAGTATAATTCACATCTCTGGAATACCCCCTTTTATACCCTGTAAATTTCAAGCCAAAAGAATAAACCGTTAATTTACAGTGTAATGTACCTGTAACTGGTATGTGTTGGTGGGAGTGTGGGCACTTCAGGATGCTTTCCAGCCCACTCCCCACTCCCATCCCCCCACCCTCAAGACACCAACAGACATCGGGGTGTGCCATGCAATCATAAGGCCCAACTCTCACTCCATTCCATGTGTAAACATGCTTACACACTACAGTATAGGACAATGTGGTGAGAGTTAGGCCTTATGATCCCATGGCATACCCAAACACCCTCTAGTGTCTGAAGGGCTGGGGGATGGGTAGGGTGGTAGGGTGGTAACCCTGGGTGGGGTTGTTAGGGCTGGAAACCCTAACACGAATTTCCTGCCTTTGTTGCTGTGGTATCCAACTCTAATTGATGCATTAACAATGTTTTTTTGCAAAGTAGTTCCTCTTTTCAGATAGTATAATTGTATCCTCATTTTACTGTGGGAGTGCAGGGTCATTTGGACCCTCCACTCCCATCCTACAATCCATATAGTACAACAGTGTCCACAATGATGGTAGGGAGCACAGGATCCCTCCATCGAGATAGTACAACAGTATTCATATGTCATGATGGGAGCACAGTGTCCAAGGAGTGCATGGACCTTTGGACGCTGAGCTCCCATCCCTCTATCCAGATAGTACAACAGTGTGAAAAATGGGAAACACTAGCAAAGTTATGAGTGTGCATAGAAACTGTGCAATGCATGCTTGCAATGTACTCATTTTTTTAAATTTTCTTATCAAATTTTTAGCATCAGCATTACAGGACCTCCCCTCATGAACAGTGCAACTGTGATTTTGTTAATCCATCCCAAAAGTTGATTTCGCACAGTGACCACACCATTCTGTGCCGTAGGTGTGAAATCACAATCCTGATAAGATGTGCAAAATGACAGCTGTTCTGTTCATAAGGTGGTGTAAAATAGCAATACTGAAAATCTGGAGTGAAAATATGAAAAACTGGCACAGTTATGAGTGTGTGTAGAAAGTGCACAATGCACACCTGTAACACAGTAATTTTTTGAAATTTTGGGAAATTTTCAACATGGGCTTTACGGGTCCTCTCCTCATGAATAGTGGTACTGCCATTTTGTTAATCCATCCCAAAAGTTGATTAAGCACAGTGACCATGCCATTCTATGCCACAGATTCGGAAACACATGTTGGGCAGTATATGAAAAATGACAGCTGTACTGTTCATAAGGAGGTGTTAAAAACTGGCAATGTTGAAAATCTGGAGTGAAAATATTACAAATTGGGAAGTTATGAGTGTGATAGAAACTTCACAATGCAGATTCATAATGCAGTTATTTTTAGAATTTGTTCACCAAAATTGCAACATAGGCTTTGGGACCCACCTCTTGAATAGTGGCACTGCCATTTCATGAATCGGTCCTGAAAGGTGATTCTGCACAATGACCTTGAAATCACCTTTCAGGACCAAGAAACAAAATGACAGTGTCACTGTTGATGAGCTGGGGGTCCAAGAACCCCATGTTGAAAATTTGATGCAAAAATTCCTAAAATTGACCAGGATATCAACATAAGTTGACCCCCCCAATTGAGTCCCATTATACAGCTTACCTTGATTCCTTAGATCGCAGTTCGGCTTTGAAGAATGCAGATGTGTCCTTTCCAGAGAAGATCATCGATCCCAACCTCTGGAGGGCAAGTATGGGTGAGGGGGTGTCAGGAGGTGGGTGAATAGAGGAGGGTGGGGATGGGGATGGGAGACAATGAAGGACGGTAAAATACAAAAAATACTTGAGAGATGTGTTCTTTTCACATGTTAAAATAAAAAATAGTAATTGAGCACACTGGGTGGGCTCCCAGTGTGCCACCAAAGTTGAGGGGTCATGATGCCGACAGGGATTGGGCACCCCCATTGGCAATACATCAAAACAGGATCCTGCATCTAAATGTTCACAAATTTCGATGCAGGATTCTGCATCAAAGACAACAGGGGACTGTTTTCTTTTTTCACAGGTTAAAATAAAGCAAATAATAATTGAGCACCCTGGGGTGGGCTCCCAGTGTGCCACATAAGTTTTTTGGGGGGGGATCATCTTGCCAACAGAAGGATTGGGCACCCCCACTGACAATAAGAGTGGGCTTCATGGGGGAGTCATTTGACACTGGGAGTGGGCATCTTGGTGTCAGAAAGGTTTAAACAATTTTAAAAAATACATTGGCACAGTGGGGTGGGTTCCCAGTGTGCTACAATACTGGGGATGAGGATACAGATTGACATAGGATTGGGCACCTGATTTTGAAAAGGGGCAGACTAGATCGATACAGGATCCTGCATTGAAATGTGTGCAAATTTCGATGCAGGATCCTGCATTGAAGTATTGTAATGTGTCCACAATGGTTTTGTATTGGAAAGCATTGTGCGGCAATTTACAGTACTTTAATGCAGGATCCTGCATAAAAATTTGCACACATTTTGATGAAGGATTCTGCATCGAAGAAAAAAAATTGGGGACACTTTTCATTTTTACAGGCTATCCTTCATTTCTCAGATCACAATGCGGCTTTGAAGAGTGCAGACGTGACCCAGTCCAGAGAAGATCACCAATCCCAACCTCCGGAGGGTAAGTATAGGTGAGGGGGTGCGTGCAGAGAGGTGGGAGTGCAGAGGGAGGATGGGGATGGGGAGGAGGACGGAGGAGACAACAATGGACTGTTTTCTTCATTACAGGTAAAAAAAAATAAAACAGACTTTGAGACACAGTTTCTTTATTCATAGGAGAAAACATTAAAAAAATTATTGGGGCATACTGGGGTCGCTCCCAGTGCCACTGAGATGGGGGGCATACATGATGTCGATAGGATTGGTATCCCCATCAGCAATGAAAGATGCTGAAGGTGGTGGTGGGGAGACATCCAGCACTGGGAGGGCATCACAGTGTTGGAAATGAAAAAACTAAGTTATCTAGGTACCCTGGGGTGGGCTTCCAGTGTGCCGGAATAGTAGTAATGTGCACACAAAGCTGATAAGGGATTGGACACCTTGTGTCAGAAAGCATTGTGCAAACCCATTACAGTACTTTTGATTATGATCCGCATCGAATTATCGAAAAATTTCAATGCAGGATTCAAGGCCAAAGAAAAGACATTGGGGACGGTTTTCTTTTAACATATTTTTATAAATAAATAATGAATTTGGGCACACTGGGTGGCTCTCGGTATGCCCAGTGCACACTATGTATACAGTATTAGCATAGTGGGTCTTCTGACTCTGCAGCTGGCAGCACGAGTTCCAGCTGCACCTGCAGAAGTCAAGAAAATACCACTCTTCTCATACAGAGAATGAACTTCAAGCCGTTTTCTGTATAAGTTAGCACCCAAGAAAATATCTGCTTTGGGTCCAGCTTAAAACATTGAAAAACAACATCAGAAAACACCTAAAGATGTTCTCTTTAGCTGTTTTCTAATTTATTTTGTGTTTAAAACCTTCTGCACTTCAACATCCTTGCTAAATGACAGAACAAGATAGCTGCCGAAACACAGCTCAATCAATCGCAGGACTGTGACCTGTGTAAGAAATACTAGCATTCTTTGTGGAAAGAAGCTGGTATTTTACACATAGTAGTCCTATTGTTCGAAAATAAGCTGCTACTTTTTGTACAAAACTCTTACTATGCGAAAAATATATCTTGCGTGCCTGACATCTAAATTTTCCTATAGGAAACCATGGGAAAATGTAAAATGTCATAACTTCTGAACTGATTAATATTTTTTCACCAAACCTTCAGAAGGCACATCTGTGATCCAAAGGCTTTCTATGCTGAAAATTCCAGATCACAACATAAAGGCATTCCTGAGACAGAGGTGAGCAAAGAAATTTTTAAAAAAATTGATTTTTTCTGTTTTTTCAACACTTTATATCACAGAAACCACATGGTGGATTCCCATGCAATATGGCAGGTCATGAGACTTTCCCCTAGAGATTATGCATGCCAAATTTCATGCAAATCTATTGAGGGGCTCAAAAATTATTAAGGCTCAAATTTGGCCTTTAACATAGAAGTGCCATTTCACCCTAACTATACTGGTGCAATCACACCAGTATAATATATATATATATATATATATATATATATTTATACAATGGGGGTGAGACATATTACAGTGAAATAAACCATGTTATTTTC
The DNA here is from genome assembly GCA_016271365.2 of Neoceratodus forsteri. Lineage (NCBI taxonomy): Eukaryota > Metazoa > Chordata > Ceratodontiformes > Ceratodontidae > Neoceratodus > Neoceratodus forsteri. The sequence goes on along the minus strand of CM028135.1, from coordinate 843,395,549 downwards.
ACTGCAGTGAAATAAATCCTGATGACGTCAGCAGAGTTAAAATAAATACTGTTTATTACACCCCTGAAACCCACGCATTCGGCATTCATAAAATATCCAGGCTCACTCCGCAGAAGTGAAAATATTTTCCATATTTCACTCATGCCCATCATGCATCATGTATATATATATATATATATGCAATGGGGTGGACATATATTCAGTGTGATAAATGGGTTTATCTGAGTCACTGTATGTATAAATAAATTTATACATACAGTGACCATTTATACACATAGTTACTATGTCACAAATCTCTTTAGAATTCATTTAGAATGTTCGGCCTCAGAAGCAGTACTAACCATATTCAAATGGGAATAACTTTAAAACCAAAAAATATAGCATGGTACTGCGAGCACAAAAATTGTTCGGCACACAATTATCTACAAAATGAGTGGTGTTTCATGTATAGATACCTTATAGATTATTTACAATTAGCAAAAAAGCAGAACATTTAATTTTGTGTTCACTTTTTTGACAAACAAATGTGAATAACTTTAAAACAAAAAAGATAGCATGGTACTGTGAGCATGAAAAATGTTCAGCACAAAAATATCTACAAAATGAGTGGTGTTTCATTTATAGATACCTTTTAGTTTTTTTTATAATTAGCAAAAAACAGCATAACATTTAATTTTCTTTTCCCTTTTTTGACAAACAAATGTGAATAACTTTAAAATGAAAAAGGTAGCAAAGTACTGTGAGCATGACATTTGTTCAACAAGAAGTTTTCTGCAAAATGAGTGGTGTTTCATTTAATAGCAACCACTATGTTAGGGAGACATAATGTAGGAAAGTTAATCAAAACTCCCAGAAATTATTTAAAATAAAGATAAACAGTTAAAACCAAATGTTCCTGCACTGATACAAAGCATCCCTGTTGCATAAATGAAATATACAATGGTGAGCTGTCAGATAAATGATTTATCTGCACTTGTGCTGTTTGACTCGGACACCTCACTCATGGCTTACACCACTCGTGAGGTTATCTAAGGTCAAGCATGACTGGTGTAGATAAATCAATTTATCTGACAGCTCACCATTGTATATCCCATATCTATTATCTATCTATCTATCTCTATCTATCTATCTATCTATCTATCTATCTATACATATATATATATATACATTGCAAAAAAAAAACCTCTGTTAATGCAACAGTTAGGGTTGGTGTTACAGCAACAAAAGTTTGAAATTTGGTGTTAGGGTTTATAACCCTATCTCCACATCCCTCTGATACACACACACACACACACAATACACACACACACACACACACACACACACATATACATGCGAGCAGGGAAGGGACAAGGCAACACAACCAATCAGAAACAGCCACCATTAGGTAAGAAAAACAATACAACTCTGTGAACATTCCACAATAGGCATTCATCATCATGGTTCAGCAACTGCATGAGCTCTGCTGCCATCCCAGTGTCTCGGCAGGTACACCTGCATGCTGTGCAATCATGGGGATGTTCGACTGCATGTACTGCAGTATGTGTAGTGGAAGCACAGGGTCCTTTGGACCCTGAACTCCTACAGCATGTCACCTCCATCACAGTAGGCCACACATCCTGCAATGCAAGATAATAGGGGTGTAACAGGGTCATTTGCACCCTGGATTCCCATTGCATGTCACTCCCACAACAAAGTAGGCCAAACATCCTGCAATGCAACACCAGCACAGCACTAGGAATAGTGTTAATGCGGAGTCATTTGCACCCTGTCTTTCTACAGCATGTCAGCCTACAGCACAGTATGCCACAGACCATGCAGCACAAGGTAATAAGGGGGGATTGGGAACTGTTCACACATTATATCATGTCAAACCACAGTAGGCCACAGATGCTGCAACACAACACCCAGCATATCAGTAAGGAAGGATAGTGAGGGAACACAGAGGCCTTCATACCCTGAATTCTCACAGTATTTCACCCCACAGTACAGTACGTCACAGATCCTGCAACACAAGATTATAAGAGGGTGTGAAGACAGGGCCCTTTGGAACCTGTGTTCCCACATCATGACATTCCACAGCATTGTAAGCCACACATCCTGCAACACAACACCCAGTACAGCATGATGGGGGGTTAAAGCAGGGTCCTTCAGACCCTGCATTCCAACAGCATGTAGCTCCAAACCACAGTAGGCCACAGATCCTTCAACACAAGGTTATAAGGAGGGTAACCCAGGATACTTTAAGAAAGTGTTACCACAACATGCCTCCCCACAAGACAGTAGGCCACAGATGCTGAAACAAAACACACAACAGGGGGGGGCACAGGCTCCTTTTTACCCTGCTTTCCAACAGTAGGTCACTGTACAACACAGTATGACATAGAGTCTACCACACAATATCATAAGGGGAGCCATTCTCCCAAGGTTGCACAGCATGTGGGTGTACCCCCCTAAGACACTGGGATGGCAGCACAGCTCATATAGTTGCTGAGCCATGATGATGGATGACTCTTGTGGTATGTTCACAGAGTCGTATGGTTTTTCTGTTACCTGATGGTGGCTGTTTCTGATTGGTTGTGTTGCCTTGCCCCTTTCTCTGCTCACGTGTGTGTGTGTGTGTGTGTGCATGCATGTGTGTTGAGGGGGATGCAAATTCCAAACATTTGTCACTGTAACACCAACCCTAACTGTTGCATTAATGTTTGTTTTTTGCAATATATATATATATATATATATATATATATATATATATATATATGTAATGGTAGCATGGTAGTGCTACCATAGTTAATGTAGAGAGCCATTACATGTTAAAATTTTGCACCTTAATAACTTTGCAACCGTTCAACAGATGTGCCTGAAATTTGGAATACACTATCAAGAACCATGCATCTTGGGATCTGCAAACTTTAGTATTGTTCGGATATACGGCTGCGGAGTTATTAAGCATGATCTGCATGCACGTTTATGCTTTTTCAGAATTTTTGATCGTCTCTACAGGGTGCACGATTTGTGTAACCAGTCCAAAATCTTCAGAGAATGTGCGGCCAGGGTCCCCAATGTGGCTTTTGAAGATTTCATGAAAAAATATTAAACGGTTCAAAAGTTATTCAAAAAACAATTTCCCATCGTAAGTCAAATGGAAAAATTAACAAAAAGTTTGACAGTGTCGCAAATGCAGTTTTTACTTTCACAAATGGCCCTTTTACTGTCACAAATCTGCCATTTTATTTTCAGTTGGTCATCAGAAAAATGCTTGGCATTTAAATTTGGGACCCTCTAGCAACCTAATTCTTTTTGTATTCACCTAGTCGGACCATGAGGATGCTAGGCAAGTCTTTATTTTGGGGTAAACACCCCGAAATATGTTTTTCACATTTTGGAAAAGTATTTTCGTGATTTTGCGACATTGTCGCATGAATTTAAGGGAAAGCTTTGCAAAGTTCTACAGTACTTTTTCCAGGCTGGGAAAATTACAGCAATTCTTTGCCACCCTGCTGCAAAATAACGGTTTGGTCTTTTGGGCTGAAATTTGGATGGAACGCAGCCAACATCTCATAGATGTGCCTTTCTGTACTTTGGTGAAAAAATATTACAGGGTGGCAAAGTTACAGCACTCCAAATTTGATGCTTTTTCCCATAGGATAACATTATGGCATCCGCCGCATTACAGGAATCCTTTGCCTCCCTGCTGCAAAATAACAGTTTGGTTTTTTGGGCTGAAATTTGGAGAGAAGAAAGCCAACATCCCACAGATGTGCCCTTTTAGTGGTTTCGTGAAAAAATACTACAGGGAGCCAAAGTTATGGCACTCCGAACTTCTCTTTTATTCCCATAGGATAACATTACAGCGGTCGCCACTCCTTTCAGGGCCCGTATCTTGGAAATGGTGCAAGATACAGACTTTTCATTGGAAAAATGCTTAAGTACAAAACTAGCCAGGAAAGTCATAAATCATATGACTTTTAAATTCCTTTTCTACGTCATATGGTTCCTGAGATATAACCAATTTAGTATTCCAACTCCTCATTTTCTGCTCCGAGACCCATTATTATGCATACATTCTTTGTACTCACTGTCTTTCTCTATGCAGCTTTTGGGGAAAATCAGCCTGTGTGCTTACATTACTGTTACACTTACCACTTCTGCTTGCGGTTCCGTACCCGTTTCACTTACTGTTCCCATCTACAGCATCATGTGCATTACCCTTTGCGTTTTCATTTGCGCTTGCATTTGCATTATTTTAACCATTTGTGTCTACAGTACTGTTTAACTTTCTGTTCTGCTTTGCATCACCATGCGCATTACCATTTGTGTTTACGGGACCTTGTTACTATGTGACAAGATATCATGTGGCAGGAGCGTGGGTCCCGCTCACCGCAGCATTACATTCACTATTTCTCCTTATCATTCTCAAAAAGAAGGGAAATTAGAAGCAAAAAACTCAGTTTAATGCATTAGTTAGGGTTGTTCCACAGTGACAAAAGCAAGGAAATTTGGTGTTAGGGTTGAAAGCCCCCCTTGGACCCCCCCGCCCACAACCCCAACTGGCATCGGGGTGCGCATTGGGGTTGTTGGTCCTAATTCTCACCCCATTCTCTTATACGTCCATTTCTTTACACATCTGATGGGGTGAGAGTTGGGGACAACAACCCCAGCGCACACCCCAATGCTGGTTGGTGGTGAGTGGAAACCTGGGGGCTTTCAACCCTAACACTGAATTTCCTCACTTTTGTCACTGTGGAACAACCCTAACTAATGCATTAAACAGAGTTTGTTGCCTCTAATAAATATACAGTATATATATACATATCTATCTATCTATCTATCTATCTATCTATCTATCTATCTATCTATCTATCTATCTATGTATCTATAGATTATGGTAGAGTAGCACTTTTAAGGTTAATGTGTGAAACTTTATACCTTAATAACTTTGCCGCTGTTCAATGGATTTGCCTGACATTTGGTAAGCATGATTGGGCATGGTAGCGTTTGAGATCTGCCAACTTTTGTACTGGTCAGATATACGGCTGTGGAGTTATTAAGCAACAACCAAAAGTGCAATGACGTTTTTTTGCGAATTCTTTGCTCTCACCTTCAGGTCACATGGTTTGTGCGACTGGTCCAAAAACTTAAGGGAACATGTGGCCATAGACCCTGATGTGCCTTTTGTAGATTAGGTGAAAAAATATTAAACGGATCAAAAGTTATTCAAAAAACAAGTTCCCATTGTAAGTCAATGGGAAAAGTTAACAAAAAGTTCAAAAGTGTCACAAATGCACTTTTTAGTGTCATAAATGGCCCAAGCAGTGTTGCAAATCCACCATTTTGTTTTGAGTTAGTGATCAGAAAAATGCTTGACATTTAAAATTGGTACCCTCTAAGGACACAATTATTTCTGTGTTCACCTAGCCGGACTCTGAGGATGCTAGCCATGTCTGTATTTTGGGGTTAAACACCCCAGAAATATGTTTTTCAAATTTCTGGAAGCAATAGTGTCGCAAAGTAGTTTCACACCTGTGACACTTTCACAAATTTTTGCCAAACGCATCATAAATTGCGACACTACTTTTCCAGACTATGGCCAAAATGACAGGAGTTATTTGTCACCCTGCTGCTAAAGAATGGTTTGGTCTTTTGGACTGACATTTGAAGGGAAGGCAGTCAACATCTGACAGATGTGCCTTTTGGTGGTTTAGTGAAAAAACATTGCATGGCTGCCAAGTTACAGTACTCCGAAGTTGGCATATTTTCCCGTAAACTAACATGGTGGCGTCCGCCGCCCCTTTCGGGGCTCATATCTCAGAAACGGTGCGAGATACAGAATTTTCATCACAACAATGCGTAGCAATGAAAACGTAGCCAGGAAAATCATGAATCATGTAATTTTTTTTTTCCCCTATGTCGTACGGTTACTGAGATATAAGCAATTTAGTATTCCAACACCTCATTTTCGTCTCCAAGGCCCATTATTATGCATACATTATTTGTACACACTGTGTTTCTCTATGCAGCTGTGGGGAAAAACAGGGTATGCACTTCTGTTAATGTTACAGTTACTGCTACCAATTGCATTTACGTACCCTTTGCATTACCGTTACCATCTACGCCACCGTGTGTGTCATCCTTTGCATTCTCGTTTTCGCTTGCCTTTGCGTTACTGTTACCATTTGCATTTCCACTACTGTTTGTGTTTGCATTTCGGTTTGCATCACCATGTGCATTGCCATTTGTGTTTACGTCAGCCCTTTCATTTGCATTTGCATTTGTCTTTTGTTTTGCATCTTCATTGCTGTTACTGTTACCATTAGCATTTCCTATTACATTAATGTGCCCGTGCGAATTAGGGTTTACGCTTTCATATGTGCTTGTGTTTCTTTTGTGTTTCTGTTTCCTTTGGCATTATTGTTGCTGTTACCATTACCATTTGCGTTTACAATTGCAGTATCATGACTGTGCACATTACTGTTTGCGTTTACATATGCGTTTGCTTTCGTGTTTATGTTTCTGTTTCCTTTGGCATTATTGTTGCTGTTACCATTACCATTTGCATTTACAATTGCAGTACTGTGTCTGTGCGCATTACAGTTCGCGTTTACGTGCGCGCTTCCATTTGCATTTTTGTTTCTGTTCCCTTTGGCGTTCTTGCTGCTGCAACACTTAACATTTGCATTTACAATACTGGTGCCTTTGCTGTGTGTTACCAGTTGCGTTTTTATACACGCTTGCCTGTCCATTTGCATCACTGTTCGCTTCGGTGTCACTTTACGCTTGCGTTTCTATTAACATTTGCTTAATCATTTACGTTTGCTTTACCATGTACATCACCATTGCCACATGTGTTTGCTTTGTAGTTCCTGTTACTATGTAACAATACATGACGTGCCCCACGCTCCTGCCACCGCATTCCATTCACTATTTATCATCCTTATTCTCAAAAGAGGGAATTGGAGGCAAAAAAACTCCATTTAATGCATCAGTTAGGGTTGTTCCATAGTGACAAAAGTGAGGAAATTCGGTGTTAGGATTGAAAGCCCCCTTGGACCTCTCAGCCCACCCCCCAGTCGGCATCGGGGTGCGTGTTGGGTCATCGGTTCTAACTCTCACCCCATTCTCCTATAGCTCTGCTTCTTTACACATGTGATGGGGTGAGATGAAATGACAACCCTAATGTGCACTCCAATGCCGGTTGGGGGGTGGGCTGGGGTCAAAGAGGGCTTTCAACCCTAACACTGAATTTCCTCACTTTTGTCACTGTGGAACAACCTTAACTGATACATTGAATGGAGTTTTTTGCCTCTAATATATATATATATATATATATATATATATCTTTATCTATATATATATATATATATATATATATATATATATATATATATATATATAGGCATACACATATGTGTGTGTGTGTATATATATGTGTGTGTGTATATATATGTGTGTGTGTGTGTGTGTGTGTGTATATGTATTGGTTTGTGCACAGTACTTGAGAGACTTAAATGATCCAAGCATTAACATTGCACCAAATTTGAAAAAAAAGCTAAAATGTTGAAATGTAAGCTATCATGGGTAGTGTACTTAATAAAGATATAATGTTGATAAAATGAGCTTATTTTGTCTCTTTGTTTAGTTGTGGTATAAATGAAATCATCATTTATCCCCTTAAAATTGTTGCCAAGGTGTGACATTGCTTACTGGCACATAAATATATTTTAATTGTAAATTCACACTTTACTTTGGATAACATTTTCATTGTGGCTGTAATAGCTTTGTTCAACATCTTTATAGTACACCTTTAGTTATTAATATAGAAGTGTGCATTTTGTATTTTTGTCCCAGTTCTGTATCACAAACGTTCATTACACATGGGTGGGATATTCAAAGGAGTTGCGCATGGCACAACAGGGTTGTGCCATGTGCAACCCACCAATGTGCCCCGGCACGATATTCAAAGGGGTAGGTTGTGCTGCACAACCCCCAGTGCACCGGGGTGCACCAGTAATGTATGCAATGCAAGTGAGGGGGCATGGCCATGCATATGTGGCGCATCCTGATATTCAGCCTGGGATGCACGGCGCATATACTGGCACATTCCCACCTTGTGCCACATGGGGGGTGCAAAGTTGTGCCCGGTAAAACCAGGAGCAAGTTCAGGCCTCCCACATGTGAGCTGCCATATTGCAAGGTGCAACACAGCAGCTGCCTGCTGTGGGTGGCCACCTGACCACCCAGGACACAGTCCATGAGCCCTCTGCCCAGGGGGCAATGTACCCCCCATGCTCGATCACAGGCATATGTCATATATATCCCAGGTGGTCCAGTAAACTGCTCCCCTTTGCCCAATCATGGGCATGTGAAATTAGAAGCCCTCATGGTCCAGTGGACCACTCCCCTTTACCTGATCATGGGTATAAGTCATAACTATCCCTTGTGGTCCAGTGACCACTATCCATTGCCTGATCATTGGCATATGTCATAATTATCCCTGGTGGTCAGTGGACTGAACCCCATCACCTGGTCATGGGTGTAACTGACATCACCCTGGTGATCCAGTGGTACCCCCCCCCACCCACTAGGTCCTCTGCCACCTGCATCCCCAGTCAGCGGCGGGTGGCAGCTCCTGCCACTAGGTGTCTGGCTGCCCACTGACTGATAGCATACAGTAGGGCTGTACTCCACTTGGTCCACTGCATGTGCCAATGGGCATGCAGACCATACTGTACTGCACAGTCCCAAATTGTGAATGAACATTCATTCACAATTCAGTACTGTGCAGTACAGAATGGTCTGCATGTCCATTAGCCCACACAGTGGACCAATCTGGCATACAGCCCTACTCTATGCTATCAGTCAGCCGGGCAGCCAGATGGCTTGCAGGTGGGAGCTGCCACCCACCACTGACTGGGAAGTGCAGGTGGTGGGGACCCAGTGGGTGGGGAGGGGTACCACTGACCACCAGGGTGATGTCAATGATGCCTATGATCAGCGGTGGGGTTCAGTCCACTGACCACCAGGGGTAGTTATGACTTATGCCCATGATCAGACAAAGGGGATCAGTCCACTGGATGACCAGGGCTTCTATTCTCACATGCCTGTGATCGGACAAATGGAAGTGGTGCCCATCGAGGGGCAGGGGGCATCGGTCCTCGACAGCTGCAGCCTAACAGGGTGCCAGGCTCAAGTCATAGGGGATCAGTGCACCACATGCAAATGGGGCCATAATGACTTGCAAATGGCCCCATTTGTGCCTTGCATGCATAATGGCCTCATTTGCATGCCTAGTGCTGAATATTGCAGCAGATGCACCTAGTGCAACCGCACTTGTGCTGGCGCATCCCCCTGCCCCTCTTCTGCCACTTGTGCTGGTGCAGTGCCACTTCACCGTGCACAGTGTGTGTGCCCTCAGTGCCATATTCAATGGTGCTGAGTCATTGGGCAGCACTGTTGAATATCACCTGGTCCATGCCCTGGCTCTTCCCAGTTGCACTGCACCCAGGCTTGTGCTCCTGACTGACACAGTCTGAATATCCCACCCATGGTGTCCATCTCCTGAAACTTTATGCATCCTCTCAGTACTCCTGTATTATTGTAACATGCCAGTTACACAGCTCCTGTGTATAAATTCAGTTGTTCCCTAAAAGTATGTTTAGTTGCTTTTTATTTTTTTCTTCTTCAATTTGATGTTTTTGTGGCAAATGTGCACCTGAAGTGGTGTCCACCTGTAATGAATTAACTTGCTTGTTCTGAATCTGACCCATGAATGTGTGTTCCCTGAGTTCTTCAAAACCTATGTGATAGCATTCCCTGGTTTCTTAAAAAAAACACTTTTATTGATGTATCTAATTTTTTTCTGCCCCTTTCTGAGGAGAACAAGCTCATCATCCTGAGAGCAGCTGTTGTTTGAATGTGCTTGATGTTTTTGTAGTGAACATTTTCTGTGCTGCCTTAACACTTCATTGTTGATTTTTGATTATTTTCCACCAAGTGTGGGCCAAGGTTTCCACTACACCTCATAGATACCTGTGTCTTCTTAAACTAAACCTCCTTGGTTTAGATCCATGAGCAGTGGTCATGTTTTCTATTTGATGTAATGGTGAGACAGGTTCTGAATTATGGACTTGGCTGTGTGCTCATGCCCCAATCCATGATCCTTGTACAATAAAGTAAAACCATTTCCTCATATCTATCAGATCCCCTTACCACATCCCAGTAGGTAGTGCCCCATCAACCTGCTGCTTCTCATCCCAACCCTGAACTGGTGACTGGCACAGCCCTCTGCACTCCACCATGGCCAGCCATCAACTGAGCTGTCAATGAGTTCATACTGTAACAGCTGATTGTACAGTATGTACTTAATGACAGCTCAGTTGATGGCTGGCCATGGTGGAGTATGGAGGGCTGTGCTGGTCATCAGCTTGGGGTCAAGATTGGGGATGAAGGGTGGTGGGGCACCTGCTATTGTGGGAGGGGTTGGTGGTCCACTGACACCAGTGAACAGCTTTAATTTGTTCTACAGGGATCATGGATAGGAGGGGTCTGCTAGATACCAAGGAATGGTTTTATATTATTAAGTAGGTGATCAGGGATAATGAGGGTCTTCTGGACACCAGGGAATATTTTTCTGTATTACACAGGGATCAGGATGGGGGACCACTGTACACTAGGGAATGGTTGTACTGTACTATAGGGGATCAGGATGGGGAACCACTGGACACCAGGGAATTAATATTCTGTATAATACAAGTGATTGGTTTGGGCGGACCACTAGACAGCAGGGACTACTATTTTGGAGTTGGGGCAATGCACTTCCTCCACCAACCACAAGGACTGCATGGGAGTAAGTTGTGTTTTCAGTCAGTGGTATCTGCACCACACAAGGGGACACCACAACACAAAACAGCCACATGCAGCATGAATATTGTCATTATTGGAATTTACCAATATTCATGTCCCTGACCCTTTACTTGCATTGTACCCCATCTGAATATCACCCAGGTGCATACCTTGTTTCTCACACAAACAAGGCTTTTGAATATGGGACATCTGTGCAAATCTGGGTTTCCATGCACAACTAGGCTTTGCGCACAGGCAAACTTTTTAATATCTGGCCCCTGGAGCCAGTTTTTTCTTTCATTTTTCTTTCTTAATAAAACACATTTTAACAATGGAACAACCCACCCCAGGGCATAATTATATTTCTTTATACTCTTCCTGTGTTACAAGAGGACACTCAACCTGTAGCCTTAAATATCATAAGTGCCAAGGACATGCATATTGCCAAACATTCACATTCACCTCATTTATACATAGAGATACAAGTTGGATTCCCTCTCCCTTTTTCTGGGCTTGGGACCAGCTGGTATGTCAGACAGACAGACCAGGTGAGATTCAATCCATACTATGCTGTGTTGTGCAGTGCAGTGTTGTGCTGTGTTATGCTCTGCTATGCTATGCTATGCTATACTACACTATACTATGCTATACTATACTGGTAGCATAACACATTTGTGAATATTATAATATAACATAATGTTATGAATACAATGTTTAAAATGTTCAAAAACATTCAAACAAATATCTATAGTATAAATTTACAATGTATTTTTGTTGTACATCAGCAATAACTTATGGTATGTCTTAATAAGGTACTTGGCATGATACTGATATTGCTGTTCTTGTGGTGTCCATGTTAATCATGTGGCATCTTATGAAAAAACTGCTCATAAATAAAATATAATTAACTTTCAGAAGATTCAGTGATTTCTCTCTTATCCCATAAGGGTAGCCTAGATGAGTAATAAAAATGTGCTAGAAAATAAATGAAATGAAAGCAGCAGCTAGACTTGGAAATGTTCCAATTTGGACATAATGGTATCAGAAAATATAATGTGGCATAATTACCAACAAGTACTGATTATGATAGAATAATAAAAAGTTAAGTAATATACTACTTAAATAGATAACATAGACATAGTAACACAAAAAAAGTATATGTCTGATAAATTGGCAAATTTGATGCCAAGGACATCATGTTAGTCCGATTATATGGAACCTGTGAGAATTTTTATTCCCATGTTTTAGAACCTTGGAACTATTAATTATCTTTATATTTGGTATTACAATACTTCAGCATGTGCCATATATATATATATATATATATATATATATATATATATATATATATATATATATATTAGAGGCAAAAACTCTGTTTAATGCATTAGTTAGGGTTGTTCCACAGCGACAAAAGTGAGGAAATTCTCTGTTAGGGTTGAAAACCCTAACTCCGAATTCACCCCCCCAGCACCACACACACAGACACACACACACACACATTCAAGTATGGGGGAGGACCAAGTCAACACAACCAATGACAGACATCCAGCAGCAGGTGACAGAAATAACAAACAATTGTCTAAATATACTACGAGACATCCCCACCCACCTGACCAGGTACTGCATGCTCAGTGGAGATCAACAGCAAAACTGAGGCCATGTACACCAAATGTACACATCCCTGATTGCAGTTGCACACAACGTACCACACTTAGTTTTCAACCCTAACAGCGAATTTCCTCACTTTTGTCGCTGTGGAACAACCCTAACTAATGCATTAAACTGAGTTTTTTGCCTCTAATTTCCCTTCTTTTTGAGAATGATAATGAGAAATAGTGAATGTAATGTGGCGGCGGGAGCACGGGGCCCAAAGGGCCCTGCACTCCCGCCACATGATGTCTTGTGGCATAGTAACAGGAAGAGCAATGCAAACAGAAGTGCTAACAGTGGCGCACATGGTAACGCAAGCGCAAATGACAACAAAAAGGGCAATGCACACGGTGGCATAGATGGGAACAGTCTGCCACGTGATGTGTTCTCACACAGTAACATGGTGCCTGCAAACGGAAATGTCAATGGGCATGGTGACGCAAAGTGAAACAGAAAGAGAAACAGTACTGTAGACACAAATGGCAAAAAACAGAAACGCAAGCACAAATGAAAATGCAAAGGATAACACACATAGGGCCGCTCCCGGCACGTAATGCAGCAGCGAGCCTTGACCGCTGCCCGCACTCCCACCACATGATGATTTGTGGCATAGTAACAGGAAGAGAATGAAACAGAAGCGCTAACAGTGGCGCACAAGGTAACGCAAGCGCGAATGAGAACAGAAAGGGTAACGAACACGGTGGCGTAGACGGGAATGGTGTGCCATGTGATGTCTTGTCACATAGTAACATGGTGCCTGTAAATGGAAATGTCAATGGGCATGGTGACGCAAAGTGAAACAGAAAGAGAAACAGTACGGTAGACACAAATGGCAAAAAAGTAACAGAAACGCAAGCGCAAATGAAAACGCAAAGGATGACACACGTGGTGGCATTGGGATCATCAGCCCTAACTCTCACCCCATGACATGTGTAAAGCAGCAGAAGTATAGGAGAATGGGGTGAGAGTTGGGACATGATCCCAATGCACCAATGCCCGATTGGGGGTGGGGGAGTCAAAGGGTTTTCAACCCTAACAGTGAATTTCTCACTTTTGTCGCTGTGGAACAACCTAACTAATGCATTAAATGGAGTTTTTTCTAATTTCCCTTCTTTTGAGAATGATAACGAGAAATAGTGAATGTAGTGCCTGTGGCGGGAAGCCTTGAGGCCTTGAGGCCTGGGGCAACATGATGTCTTGTGGCATACTACAGGGACAGCTAATGCAAACAGAAATGCTAACAGTGGCACACATGGTAACACAAGCGAATGAGAACAGAAAGGGTAACGCACATGGTGGCGTAGATGGGAACGGTCTGCCACGTGATGTGTTGTCACATAGTAACATGGTGCCTACAAACAGAAATGTCAATGGGCATGGTGACATAAAGTGAAACAGAAAGATAAACAGTACTGTAGACAGAAATGGCAAAAAATAACAGAAACGCAAGCGCAAATGAAAACGCAAAGGATAATGCATGGTGGCTTAGACGTCAACGGGTAAGTAAACGTGGGTAATGGAACCGCAAGCGGAAAGGTAACAGTAACAGTAATGTAAGCACACAGGCTGGTTTCCCCAAAAACCTGCATAGAGAAAGACAGTGAGTACAAATAATGTATGCATAATAATGAGTATCTGCACAGAAAATGAGAACTTGGAATACTAAATACGTTATATCTCAGGAACCGTAAGACGTAGAAAAAAAATTTAAAAGTCATATTATTTACAACTGCCATGGCTAATTTGGTACTTAGCTGCCAGTAGGGGGCTAAGAAATTTTCCGACGAAAAGTCCGTATCTCGCACCGTTTCCGAGATACGGGCCCTGAAAGGCGCGGCGAATGCCGTAATGTTATCCTATGGGAAAAAAAGAAAAGTTCGGAGTGCCATAACTTTCTCTCCCTGTAATGTTTTTTCACCAAACTACTGAAAGGCACATCTGTGGGCTGCTGGTTGTCTTCCCTCCAAATTTCAGGAAAAAAGACCAAACCGTTATTTTGCAGCAGGGATCCAAAGGATTTCTGTAATGCGTCGGGCGCCTTAATGTTATCCTATGTGAAAAACCGTCAACTTTGGAGTGCCGTAACTTTTCTGCTGTGTAATATTTTTTCAATACAACACTGAAAGGCACATCTGTGAGATGTCGGCTCTGTTCCCTCCAAATTTCAGCCCAAAACTCCCAACGGTTCTTTTGCAGCACAGTGCCAAAGAATCGCTGTTACTTTCCCACAGATGGAAAACTACTGTCGCAATTTGCGAAAGCTTTCGCAAACTAGTTCGACACTTTCGTGAGCACGAAAGTAATTTGCGAAAGTACTTTTTCCAGAAATTTGAAAACATATTTCTTGGGGTCTTTTACCACAAAATAAAGACATGGCAAGCATCCTCAGGGTCCGACTAGGTGAATACAAAAGAATTAGGTTGCTAAAGGGTCCCAAATTTAAATGCCAACCATTTTTCTGATCACCATCTGAAAACAAAATGGCCGATTTGTGAAAGTAACAGGCCCATTTGCGAAAGTAAAAATGCATTTGCGAAAGTGTTGAACTTTTTGTTAACTTTTCCCATTGACTTATAATGGGAAACTGTTTTTTGAATAACTTTTGAACCGTTTAATATTTTTTCATGAAATCTTCAAAAGGCACATTGGGGACCCTGGCTGCACATTCCCTGAAGATTTTGGGCAGGTCGCACAAACCGTATGACCTGTAGGTGCGACCGTAGAATTCCAGAAAAAGCGTAAACGCGTGCACAGATCACGCTTAATAACTCCACAGCTGTATATCCAACCAGTATGAAACTTGGCAGATACCAAGGCCTATGATTCTTGATCATGTATTCCAAATTTCAGCCAAATCTGTGAAACAGTTGCAAAGTTATTAAGGTGCAAAGTTTTGGGGTTTAACATAGAAATGGCTCCTCAACCCTAACTATAGTAGGCACTACCGTGCCACTATAATATATATTTAGAGGCAAAAACTTCATTTAATGCATCAGTTAGGTTGTTACCAGATGAAAAGTGAGGAAATTTGGTGTTAGGGTCCAAGGTGGGTTACAACCCTACCACCGAATTTCCTCACTTTTGTCGCTGTGAACAACCCAACTGATGCATTAAATGGAGTTTTTCCTCTAATTTTCCTTCTTTTTGAGAATGATGACAACAAATAGTGAAAGTAATGCGGTGGCAGGAGCGCGGGCTCCTTCAGGCCCCACGCTTCCGCCATGTGATGTCTTGTGACATTGTAACAGGAACAGCAACACAAACAGAAGTGCCAACAGTGGCACACATGGTAACGGAAAAGTAAATGGTAAAGGAAGCGTTAATAGAAACACAAGTGCAAAGTGACGCCAAAGTGAACAGTGACACAAACGGACATTGAAGTGTGTATGAAAACACAATTGGTAATGCAAACAGTGATGGTGGCAGTATTTTAAATGGAAATGTTAAGTGTCACAACAAAAAGAACGTGAAAGGGAACAGAAACGGAAAAGTAAATGCAAGCGCACTCTTAAACGCAAACCATAATGCGCACAGCCACAGAACCACAACAGTAAATGCAAATGGTAAAGTTAACATGAAGAATAATGCCAAAGGAAACAGAAACAGAAATGGGAAAGGAGGTGCATATGGAAACGCAAACTGTAACGTGCATGGTCACGGAACCGCAATTGTTAATGCAAACGGTAACAGTAACAGTAACAGCAACAATAACACCAAAGGTAAGAGAAATGCAAATGCAAGCGAGTACAGAAATGCAAACCATTACATGCACGGTCATGGTACCACAATTGTAAATGCAAATGTTAACAGTAACAGCAAAAATAACGCCAAAGGAAATAGAAATGAAACAAAAATGCAAGTGCATACAGAAACACAAACCATAATGCACGTGGACAGTACCCCAATTGCAAATGAAATTGGTAATGGTAACAGCAACAATAACACCAAACGACACAGAAATGCAAACACAAGCGCAAGCGAAAATGCAAACTGTAATGCACACGGTGGCGTAGATGGTAATGGTGCCACAAACGGTAATGGAAACGCAACTGGAAACACTAACTGGCACAGTAACAAAAGAGCACACCCTTCTTTTCCCCAAAAAATGCTTTGGAAAACACAGTGAAAACAAAGAATGTATACATAACAATGGGCCTCGGAGCAGAAAATGAGGACTTGGAATATTAAATTGCTTATATCTCAGGAACCGTACGACGTAGAAAAAAATGTAAATTTCATATGAATTATGACTTTCCTGGCTAGTTTTGTACTTAAAGCACTTTTGCGATGAAAAGTCCGTGTCTCTCACCGTTTCCGAGATACGGGCCCTGAAAGGCGCGATGGGCGCTGTAATGATATCAAATGGGAAAAAGTGTTAAATTTGGAGTGCCATCACTGTGCCGCCCTGTAATATTTTTTCACCAAACCACAAAAAGGCACATCAGTGGGATGTTGACTTTCTTCTCTCCAAATTTCAGCCCAAAAGACCAAACCGTCATTTTGCCACACTTTCCCTGAAGATTTTGGACTACTGGCACAAAATGTACGACATGTAGGCAACGGCAAAGAATTCACCAAATAGCGTAAACATGCACACAGATCATGCTTAATAACTCCACAGCTGCAAATCAGACCAGTACTAAACTTGGCATATCTCAAGGTGTGTGTTTTCTGATCATGCCTTCCAAATTTCAGGCAAATCTGTTAAATGGTGCCAAAGTTATTAAGGTGAAAAGTTTGTCTCTTTAACCTTAAAGGGCTCTTCAACCTAACTATGTCAGCACTACCATGCTACCATAATATATATATATATATATATGGCAAAAACTCTGTTTATTGCATCAATTGGATGTTAGTACAAGTGGTGAACGTGTTGAGGTTGAAACCTTTTGACCACCAGCCCAACCCCTCAACTGGCATCAGGGGTGTGCATTGGGGTTGTCAGCCCAACTTTCACCCCATCACATGTGTAAAGAAGCAGAGGT
The DNA here is from genome assembly GCA_016271365.2 of Neoceratodus forsteri. Classification (NCBI taxonomy): domain Eukaryota; kingdom Metazoa; phylum Chordata; order Ceratodontiformes; family Ceratodontidae; genus Neoceratodus; species Neoceratodus forsteri. The sequence goes on along the minus strand of CM028135.1, from coordinate 843,378,069 downwards.
ATAGGAGAATTGGGTGAGAGTTGGGACCGACGACCCCAACGCACCCATGTCAGTTGGGGTGTGGGCTGGGGGTCCAAGGGGTTTTCAACCCAACATTGAATTTCTCACTTTTGTCACTGTCACTGCAGAACAACCTTAACTGATGCATTAAACAGAGTTTTTGCCTCTAATTTCCTTTCTTTGAGATTGATGATGACAATAGTCAGAACCTGCACTCCCGCCACATGATATCTTGTGACATAGTAACAGGAACAGCAACACAAACAGAAGTACCAACAGTGGAGCACATGGTAACGAAAACATAAATGGTTAAGGAAACATTAATAGAAACGCAGTGCAAAGTGACGCCAAAGCGAACAGTGATGCAAACGCCATTGAAGAGCATAAGAAAACACAACTGGTAATCGCGAACAGTGATGGCAGTGGTATTTTAAATGTAAATGTTAAGTGTCACAGTAAAAGAACGCAAAGGAACAGAAACATAAACGCTAATGCGAGCGCACACGTAAACGCAAACCATAACGCGCACAGCCATGGTACCACAATAGTAAACACCAATGGTAAAGGTAACATGAAGAATAATGCCAAAGGAAGGAGAAATGGAAACAGGAATGGAGGTACATGTGGAAACGCAAACTGTAACATGCATGGTCACGGAACCACAATTGTTAACGCAAATGGTAACAGTAACAGCAACAATAACGCCAAAGGAAAGAGAAATGCAAATGCAAGCGAGTACAGAAACACAAACCATTACATGCACGGTTATGGTACCGCTATTGTAAATGCAAATGGTAACACTAACAGCAAAAATAATGCCAAAGGAGACAGAAATGAAACAGAAATGCAAGCGCATTTAAAAACGCAAACCGTAATGCACGTGGATGGTACTGCAATTGCAAATGAAACTGGTAATGGTAACAGCAACAATAACGCCAAACGACACAGAAATGCAAACGCAAGTGAAAACGTAAACCGTAACGCACACGGTGGCATAGACGGTAATGGTGCCACAAACGGTAACGGAAACGCAACTGGAAATGCTAACTGGCACAGTAACAAAGGACACCTTCTTTTTCCCAAAAATGCATTGGAAAACACAGTGAAAAAAAGAATGTATACACAACAATGGGCCTCACAGCAGAAAATGAGGACTTGAATATTAAATTACTTATATCTCAGGAACCGTATGATGTAAAAATGTAAATTTCATATGAATTATGACTTTCCTGGATAGTTTGTCCATGAAGCATTTTTGTGATGAAAAGTCTGTATCTTGCACTGTTTCTGCGATATATTGCCTGAAAGGCGGAGGGTCAGAATGTTATCCAATGGAAATATTTACTTGAGTGCCGCCACTGTGCCGCCTCTGTAATATTTTTTCACCAAACCATGAAAAGGCACATCAGTGAGATGTTGGTTTTCTTCCTCCAAATTTAAGCCCAAAAGACCCATACCATTATTTTGCAGCTGGGCAGCTAAGGATTTCTGTAATGCAGACGCTGTAATGTTATCCTATGGGAAAAAGTGTCAACTTTGGAGTGCTGTAACTTTGCCACCCTGTAATATTTTTTCACCAAAATACTGAAAGCCACATCTGTGAGATGTTGGCTGCATTCCTTCCAAATGTCAGCCCCAAAGACCAAACCATTCTTTTGCAGCAGGGTGGCAAATAATTGCTGTCATTTTGCCATAGATTGGAAAACTAGTGTCACAATTTGCAAAAGCTTTCCCAAAAATTTGCAGCACTTTTGTGAGTGCAACATTACTTTGTGAAAGTACTTTTTCCAGAAACTTGAAAAACATATTTCTAGGGTGTTTAACCTCAAAATAAAGACATACCTAGCATCCTCAGGGTCGGACTAGGTAAACACAAAAATAATTGTGTTGCTAGAGGGTCCCAAATGTAAATGCCAAGCATTTTTCTGATCACCAACTGAAAACAAAATGGTGGATTTGCGAAAGTAAAAGGGCCATTTGCGAAAGTAAAAACTGCATTTGCAAAAGACTTGAACTTTTTGTTAACTTTTCCCATTGACTTATAATAGGAACTTGTTTTTTGAATAACTTTTGAACCATTTAAAATTTTTTCATGAAATCTTCAAAAGGCACATCGGGAACCCTGGCTGCATGTTCTCTGAAGTTTTTGGACTGGTCGTGTAAACCGTGCGACCTGTAGGTGAGAGCAAAGAAATCACAAAAAAGCGTAATTGTGCAACTGGTTGTTGCTTAATAACTCTACAGCTGTATATCCAACCGTACAAAACTTGTCAGATCCCAATACATATCATATTTAAAATTTTTCATGAAATCTTCAAAAGGCACATCGGGAACCCTGGCTGCATGTTCTCTGAAGTTTTGGACTGGTCGTGTAAACCGATGCACCTGTAGGTGAGAGCAAAGAAATCACAAAAAGCGTAATTGTGCAACTGGTTGTTGCTTAATAACTCTACAGCTGTATATCCAACCGTACAAAACTTGTCAGATCCCAATACATATCATACCCAGTTGTGCATACCAAATTTCAGCAAATTTGTTGAATGGTGGCACAGTTATTAAGGTGCAAAGTTTGACCCTTTAACCTTAAAAGTGCTACTCAACCCTAACTATGGTAGCACTACTGTGCTACCATAATATATATATATTAGAGGAAAAACTCTGTTTAAAATGCAGGTTAGGTTGTTCCACTGTGACAAAAGTGAGAAATTCAGTGTTAGGGTTGAGCCCCACCTTGGATGCCTCCCCCACCCTAACTGGCATCGGGTGCACATTGGGGTTGCCGGCCATAACTCTCACCCCACCAGATGTGTGAAGAAGCAGAGGTATAGGAGAATGGGGTGAGAGTTAGGACTGACAACCCCAACACGCACCCCGATGCCGGTTGGGGGTGTGGGCGGGCGGGTCCAAGGGGGGGCTTTCAACCCTAACACCGACTTCTTGCTTTTGTCACTGTGGAACAACCCTAACTAATGCATTAAACTGAGTTTTTTTGTCTCTTATTTTCCTTCTTTTTGAGAAGGATAATGAGAAATAGAGAATGTAATGCGGCAGTGGGTGGCCCCCATGCTCTCGCCACATGATGTCTTGTCACATAGTAACACGGTGCCCGCAAACGCAAATGGTAATGCGCATGGTGATGCAAAGCGAAACAGAAAGATAAACAGTACTGTAGACACAAATGGTTAAAATAACACAAACGCAAGCGCAAATGAAAACACAAAGGGTAACCCACATGATGCTGTAGACGGGAACAGTAAGTGAAATGGGTACGGAACTGCAAGCAGAAGGGGGAAGTGTAACAGTAATGTAAGCACACAGGCTGGTTTTCCCCAAAAGCTGCATAGAGAAAGACAGTGAGTACAAAGAATGTATGCATAATAATGGGTCTCAGAGCAGAAAATGAGGAGTTGAAATACTAAATTGCTTATATCAGGAACCGTACGACGCAGGAAAAAAAATGTAAAAGTCATATGGTTTATGACTTTCCTGGCTAGTGTTGTACTTAGCCCCCATTAGGGGGCTAACCATTTTTCTGACAAAAAGTCTGTATCTCGCACCGTTTCCAAGAGATGGACCCTGAAAGCACAGCGAATGCCTTAATGTTATCCTATGGGAAAGAAAGAGAAGTTCGGAGTGCCATAACTTTGGCTCCCTGTAATATTTTTTCACTAAACCACTGAAAAGCACATCTGTTGGATGTTGGCTTTCTTCTCTCCACACTTCAGCCTAAAAGACCAAACAATTATTTTGCAGCAGGGTGGCAAAGGATTCTCTAATGTGGCAGATGCCTAATGTTATCCTATGGGAAAAGTGTCAACTTCATGAAGTGCTGTAACTTTGCTGCCCTGTAATATTTTTTCACCAAAATACCGAAAGGCACCTCTGTCAGATGTTGGTTGCTTACCCTCCAAATTTCAGTCCATAAGACCACACCGTTCTTTTGCAGCCAGGTGGCAAAGAATTGCTGTCATTTTCCCACAGCCTGGAAAAGTACTGTCAAACTTTACGAAAGTTTTCCCAAATTCATTTGACAGTGTCGCAAACGCAAAAGTACTTTCCAAGAGTACTTTTTCCAGAAATTTGAAAAACATATTTCTGGGTGTTTTACCCAAAATAAAGACGTGCCTAGCATCCTCATGGTCCGACTATGTGAATACAAAAAGAAATAGGTTGCTAGAGGGTCCCAAATTTAAATGCTAAGCATTTTCTGAAAACAAAATGGCGATTTGATGGCAGTAAAAGGGCATTTGTGAAAGTAAAAACTGCATTTGTGACTCTGTCGAACTTTTTAACTTTTCCCATTGACTTATAATGGGAAATTGTTTTTGAATAACTTTTGAACCGCTTAATATTTTTTACAAAATCTTCAAAAGGCACATCAGGGACCCTGACAACATGTTTTCTGAAGATTTTGGACCAGTCACCAAACCGTACTACTTGTAGAGACGAGCAAAAATTCCAAAAGTGTAAATGACTACAGATCATGCTTAATAACTCTGCAGCTGTATATTCAAACAGTATGAAAGTTGACAGATCCCACAATGTATGGTTCTTGATCATGTATTCCAAATTTCAGGCAAATCTGTCAAACAGTTGCAAAGTTATTAAAGGGACACTGTCAACCCCCTTGGATCTCAAAGTGTCCCTAGTTTAAAAAACATATTTTATGATTGCTAACATTCTGTAAAGACTGCTGGTGCAGCTAGTAATTTGATTCTGATTATTTTTTTTCTTTAAAAAAGTGAAAAAAACAGACTGTCCACTATATTGCTGTTACCACACAAGACAGGTTTGTTTACATTTCTTGTTCAGCTCCCACTGCATGTTTCATGGATCTGGGAACACCCACATCACTGTCTAGTCACTCATGATGCAGTAGGAGTTGAGGAGGCTACTGCCTCATAAGTGACTGCACTGTTTGGGTGTGTTTGTAATGCTCAGGAAGTATGCAGTAAGAACAGATCCAGGATTGTAAACAAAACAAGGTTGTTTATAAATATACATTGCCATGTATTTCAGTTCTACTAAGCAAGAAGACAGACAAAACAAACATCAACATCAATGAATTTTAGAGAAAGTAAGAAATCATAAAATGTAGGATTTAACTAGAAATAATATGATGAAAAACAGGTTGACAATGCCCTTTAAGTGCAACATTTTAGGTTTAATATGTAAATGGCTACTCAACCCTAACTATGGTAGTACTACCGTGCTAGCATAATATATATAGTGCCACTATAGTCAAGGTTGCATGGTCATATCTATGTTAAATCTAAAAGTTTGTACTTTAATAACTTTGCAACCATTTGTCTGATTTGCCTGAAATTTGGAATGAAGACCCGCCTACCATAGATCTATGGATTCGCTAATTTCATTCCACTTAGACGTACGGTTGTGGAACTGTAGTGCACTGAAAAGTTAAATTTGACACTTGTTGCAAATTCTTTGTCCACTCATCATGAACTGAAGAATGCATTTGAGTTGGTTCAGATTTGATGGTCTACATGTGTCCTGGGTTGCACTGGTGCCTTTTGAAGATCTGAGTGAAAAACTTTGTCTGTTCAAAGTTATTCCATTTTTCCATGTCCTATTATAGCCTATGGAAAATTTATATGTACACTGTGAAAACATTCATGATCACATTTTTTGTTGAGCTTGCACAAAATTGCTGTCATACTGCTGCCATCTTGTTTTAGTTAGTGAGAGAGAAAAAATGCTGTAATTCAAAAATAGTGCGCTGCTGGTAAACACCAACAGTTGTGTTTACCTAATTGGTCTCTAAAGAACATGCCCTGGCATTAGTTTGTCACCAGCTAGTCTGGAAATATGTTTTAAAAATGTTCCATATTTTGATCATTGCAACACTTTTGTTGCCTTGCAAACAATCATGCTAAGGAGAAAAGTAACCACTGCAACATTTTTCTGTGGTCGATAACATTCTATTATAGAGATAGGAGAATTGCAAAAACATTAAAGTAATTGCGTGAATACTGCATGAACACAGTTTATGTGTAGTTTTCTTTGTCACTTCATAATGGCGAGGCAGTTTTTTTTTATTTATTTAGTTGTTTAGCCAGGTGAGACACACTAAGCTGAAAGCTTTTTACAGGTGCAACCTGGGAGTATAGGGAAGTTGAGTGACTTGCTCAGGGTCACACAGTATGCAAGTGGAAGCTGTGGGATTCAAACCCAAGTCTGGTCTGCTGAATGTCACCAGATTTGCAGCTCAGAGCCTTAAACCACTGCATTATACTGCCTCCATTGTGCTATTAGCCTGAAATGTTCAGGGTGGAAAGCTAGTAAAACAGATGTGTCTTTTGGTGGTTAGGTATGAAAACATGTAACAGGACTATAGTTACAGCATTCTGAAGTTCAGAAATTTTCCCACAAAATAACATTGAGAGCGAAGGACGCCTTTCAGGGCCTGTATCTTGAAAATGGTTAGAAATACAGATTTCTCATTGTTAAGTGCAGAAGAATGTTGGAAAGCCATGAATACCATGAAATTTGAATTTTTTCTACCTTGTAAGGTTACTGAGATATTACAACACCTGTGTCTTGTGGAACATTTAGAGAGTTGTGTGTTACTTCTGTTACCTGATCCTGCTTGTCTCTGGTTGGTTGTATTCTCTTGACCCTTCCCTTGCTTGCATGTGCATGTGTATGTGTGGGGGTGGTGGAGGTGGGGGGAATGTGGAGTTAGAGTTTTGAGGAGGGAGTGTGGGTGTGGGGTGGTGACCCTAACATTGAATTTCCATACTTTTGTCATTGTGGAAACAACCTTAACTGATGCATTAATAGATGTTGTTTGCAATATATATATATATATATATATATATATATATATATATGTATATGTGTATATATATATATATATATATAAAATCTGCTTGTGTGTATAGATATAGCTATAGAGGATACACGATGGGCAGGAGTGTGATATGAAACTATTCTCACTCCTGCAGAGTGAGCTCTGGATATTCACAAGTGCCAAGGCATGAGGGAGAGTATTGAGAACTCACTCTGCAGAAGTGAGAATATTTTCATAGCACACGATCTGCACATCCAGGGCCTGATTCTCAAATCTCGAGAGTGGCGCAAGGTGCCTGCACCAAATATAAATGTCAAAAGTGACACCTTGAATCAAATATTCCCCAGAGCTATTCTCAAAGCAGTCTGAGTCAACCGCAGGCTGGCCACCCTGAACAGGGCTTGTGATGCTTGTGTGTCCACAACTGGGTGTGACACAGTGTAAGGGGGAATGCAGCAGACCCAAGCTGCCACTACCCCCAATTGGGATTCCCATAATTCCCCCAGTGGGAGAATATCTATGCACCCTTAGACCAGCCAGGGCTGGCCTAAGGGTATCTAGATGAATCCCCTCTGGTAGAGTTGACTGGTGTGCTGTACATCAGCAAAGTCCCTGGCATTGGTGTTTTAGTGCCCCCCATTGTCCCCTTGTGTCCTTTCATTTAACAGCACCCTCTCCATCCCGATGTTGCATTAATATATGTAAGTGAGCAACTTGCTCCCCATCCCGACGTCCCATTATCTCAATCCGTGAGCTACCCCAGGCTCCTCCCCAAATATTATTAAGACTGACTCACTTTATCAGGAAAAAAAATGCAGACATCCAATGCCTGTTGCTAGGCTCACACAAATTGTCATTTCTAATACACTGTGTGCATAACACACTGTTTCATCAGCTGTTAACTATTGAAATAAAGACATCTGCTTAAATCTTGTTGTTGATGTATGTAACACAAAAATGCTTACTGTGAGCCATCACCCATGATTGTCCAGCATGTGTGTGTACCCCAAAGGCACTATGATGGCTGCAGAACTCATACAGTTGGTGGGCCATGACGATGCCTGTGTCTTGTGGAACATTTAGAGAGTTGTATGTTACTTCTGTTACCTGATCCTTCTTATCTCTGGTTGGTTGTCTTGCCTTTGCCCTTCCTTTGCTTGCATGTGTGTGTGTATGTGTGGGGATGATGGAGGTGGGGGGAATGCGGAGTTAGGGTTTTGAGGAGGGTCATGGGGGTGGGGTGGTAACCCTAACATTGAATTTCCACACTTTGCCGTGTGGAAACAACCCTAACTGATGCATTAACTGAGTTTTCTTGCAATATACAATACATACATATATATATATATATATATATATACACAAAATGTGTATATCTGTGTATATATACCTGTATGTGTGTTTGTGTCTGTGTGTGTAGATATTGATATAGATATATAGATATAGATATAGATATAGATATAGATATAGATATAGATATAGAGAGAGGGATACATGATGGGTAGGAGTGTGATATGAAAAATATTCTCACTCTTGCAGAGTGAGCTCTGGATTTTCACGAGTGCAGAAGGCATGAGGGAGAGTATCCAGAGCTCACTCTGCAGAAGTGAGAATATTTTTCATAGCATATGATCTGCACATCCAGGGCCTGATTCTCAAATCCTCGAGAGTGATGCAAGGTGCCTGCACCAAACATAAATGTTGCAAGTGGCACCTTGCATTAAATATTCCCCCCAGATCTATTCTCAAATGCAGCCTGCGTCAACCACAGGCTGCCCACCCTGAACAGGGCTTGTGCTGCTTGGGTGTCCACAACTAGGCTGTGACACAGTGCAAGGGGGCATGCAGCAGACTCAAACTGCCACTGCCTCTGAATTGGGATTATCATAATTCCCCCAGCAGGAGAATATCTATGTACTCTTAGACCAGCCAGGGCTGGCCTAAGGGTATGCAAATGAATCCCCTCTGGGAGAGTTGACTGGTGTGCTGTACATCAACAAAGTTCCTGGCATTGGTGTTCTAGTGCTCCCATTGTTCCCTTGTCCCCTTAGATTTACAACACCATCCCCATCCCAATGTTGCATTAATACATGTAAGTGAGCAACTCGATCCCCATCCTGACATCACATTATTTCAATCATTGAGCCATCCCAGGCCCCTCACCAATGTCCCATTAATGCATTATATTCAACAACCCCACTCCCTGATGTCCCATTAATTCTTTTGATTAAACAACCCCTGCACCAATCCCCAATGTACCTGCTGTATGGTTACAGTCCATCTTCCCTGGTAATCTAGTTGCCCCCTCACCCCAGTAGGTAGTGCCCCTCTGCCCCATCCCAAACAAAACCAAGTATTGGCACAGCACTCCTTTCACCTCTGCTGCTGACCAGTGAATGAACTGTCAGTGAGCCCTACTGTAACAGTAGGAGCTCACTGACAGTTGATTCAGCAGGCAACAGCAGAAGTGAAAGAAGCTCTGTGCCAATCACTGGGTCTGTATGGGATGAGGGTGGGGGGTGGGTACTACCTGTTAGGGTGGTGAGGGGGCCACCAGATCACCAAGGAAATGAACTGTGGCTGTACAGTAGTTGCATCAGGATCGGGGAAGGGTTGTTGATTTAAATGATCAACAGAACATCGGGGTTTGGGGAGGGGTTGTTGAATATGATGAAGTAGAAATGTCAGGGATCAGGGGAGAGTTGGTGCCTTGCAATCCATCAGAGGTTATCAGGATCTGGGAGGGTTAGTGACATTACAGTGCTTCTGGTGACATATGGTACTGGTGAGGGGTCTGCTTAGCCAACGGGAATGGCTAGATCGGTGCATAGCCAACCCCAGCTTGTGGCACACCTCAGGATGCACCTTCTGTTTGGTGCATAGACAGGGTTGCCAAAAGCCAGGGATTCTTACCACTGGGACCCTACCCAATAGAGAATAGGTGCAGGGTCCCTGGCACACCAGTAGTGATGCAAGCTGCCTTTGGGGGCAGCTTGTGTCAGTCTAGGGCTTTTGAGAATCAACTCCCATGTGTGCTATTTATACAATAGGGGTGGGAGCTTTTGAAATATGTTTTCTGTGTCCTTTTTCTGTGTGCTTTCTGCTCTTTCTGTGTGTGATGTGAGTGTGTGTGAGTTTTTCTGAATGGGCTGGGAGTCTTAGAAACACCATGGAACACAGGTGAGTTTCCTTTGCAATGGCAATTGAGTAACTTGCAGGCCTCAGTGAGAAAGAGAAACTGAAGCAGTTTCATTTAGAATGTAGGCTGTGAAGCTGATATCAGCACATTAGTGGGCTTGGAGTTTCAGAAACACTACAGCACACAGCTAAGTGTACTTTGCAGTGCTAATTAAGTAACTTTTAGGCTTCAATGAGAGAGAAACTGAAGCAGTTTTGTTTAGAATGCAGGTTGTAGTGAGTGAGTGGTGGCATCAGCACAGTGTGGATAATGGCATTTATCATCAGAGTACTGATGACATTGTCATTTATCACACTTCAGTGAAGATATCTCCATTTATCAAACAGTAGAAGCTCCCACCACCATTGTATAAATGTGTGTATAGATATATATGTGTGTTTGTGTGTGTTTGTGTGTGTGTGTGTGTGTGTGTGTGTGTGTCTGTCTGTCTGTCTGTGTGTCTGTGTGTGTCTGTGGACAATACCGAGAGACCAAGTGACATTCATACCCTCAAAAAGTTTGATAATTTTTCATGACTAAACCTTAATTGAAATGACTACATGGTAGTTGTTTAATACAAAATATAAAAGTGTTCTTAATTTATACGTTTTGAAAATGGCACTATAACTTATATGGTTACTATTTTGTGGGTAACATTGTGTCCATTATACAGTTTTTTTTCTATTTCTAATAATAAAGTAAACTTTCAAATGTAGTGTCTCTGTCTTCTCTTAGATGTATTAGTTTAAAACATTTAATCATTTGTTCTTCTTCCGTATCTACTGTATGTGTCACTATCCTCCAATGTAATACACCACTAAAAACAAATAAGAGGTTGTCACAGTTTATCTGCTCATGCATATATTGTTTTTCCACAGACTACCTGTACTTCACAGCTATGCAGGCTCATAAGCAGAAAGATCACCAACAAATCACTGGTTGCACTAGATTTATTATGTGACCAGCTTTGTCTTATACTTCACTGTGGGTAACATGGACACCACAGTAGCAATGTAACATTTTCAATGTGTGATATAGAGCAAACAGTACTAAAACAATTACTTCTAGGTACTCTTTATATCAATGGCTTATTAACAACCAAGCAGCCAAATGCAGTAATATATTCTACATCTTTGTGCACAGTGGAAATGATGTTAGTTAGAGATGCCCTTTATGGAAGAATCAAATCATGGACAGCAGAAGATGAATAAAATGAATTGTTACTTTTTTCAAAGGTAGAAAATAATTGCCCCATTTCAACACCCAGTCAGAGACACAGAGAATCTGTCAATTAGGCAATATGATGACCAGTGGACATACTCCCCAAAAGCCCCAAAATGGATTACTCAATAGGTAAAAGGACATGACACCATGGTGCCATGCATTTCACACCTGATTCCAACACCCTAAGACAATGACATGGAGAATATGTCAATTGGGCACTGTGATGACCAGGGTAGAGGTGCTCAAAAGCCCCAAAATGGGCCACCCAATGGGCAGATCAACATGACACTAAAGGGCAAGTCATTTATTGCCCAATTTCAATACCTTAAGACAGTAACATGGAGAATCTGTCAACTGGACAATGTGACAACCAGAGGACAGGCACTCAAAAGCCCCCAAATGGCCACCCAATAGGCAGATCCACGTGACACCAAAAGGCAAGTAATTTATTGCCCAATTTCAACACCTTAAGACAGTAACATGCAGAATAAGCCAATTGGAGAATGTGATGACCACTGGACATACTCCTAAACAGCCTCAAAATGGGTTACTCAATTGGGCAAAAGTACATGACACCATGGGCCCGATTCTCAAAGCCCTGCATCTGACACAAGGTGCTTGCACCAAACAGAGATGGTGCAAGGTGCACCTTGCATCCAAAGCTGCCTCCACACAATTCACAATGGTGGCCTGTGTCGACTGCAGGTTGCCTGCCCCAAACAGGGTCCTGTGCCAGCCCTGCACAGTGCTGCAACATGGCGCTAGGTGGACTGCACCAACACAAGCTGCAGCTTGCTATTCACAGACAGCACCCAGTGGGAGATATTCTAAGTGCCCTTAGACCAGCCAGGGCTGGTGTAGTGGGACTTAGAATATGTTCCACTGGGGCAGTCAGCCTATGTGCCACTGTATGCTGCGGTTGCCTCCGGTACGCTGATAGTGCCCCATCCTGCCAGGTCCTGTCACCCATCCCCACTGCCATCATCCATCTCCAGTGCTGCCCAGCCACCTGTATGTGGCATGGGCATGTGCACGATCACTGCAGTGCCCACTATGTGGTGGTCTAGTGCAACCCACCCCTTGGTGCCCTGACGGCCGCCAACTGTGGTCTGCATCAGCACCATACTGTACATATGGGCACAGTGTCTGAGACTAGTGGCAGTCACTGTGCACATATGTACAGTTGGCGCCATTTCCCATGCCACACCGAGCTTGCAACGGACACCTTATGTGCACCAGGTATTTGCCACAAAGAATGGAATGGTGCAAGTGTGGGGACTTAAATGCCGGGACTCCTCCTGTGCCTGAATCTGGTGCAGGGTCCCTGACATATGGGGCTTCAGCACAGGCTGCTGTTTTCCGCAGCTTGTGCTGAATGCAGCAGCTTTTAAGAATCGGGCCCCATATATTCCTCACATGATTCCAACACCCTAAGACAGTAACATGGAGACTCTGTCAGTTGGACACTGTGATAACCAGGTAGCTCAAAAGCCCCAAAATGGGTGACTAAATGGCCAGGGCCAGATGACACCAGAAAGGGCAAGTCATTTAATACTGGATTACAACATCTTATGACACTAACATGGAGAATCTGTCAGCTGGACACAGTGATGACCAGGGTACAGGCACTCAAAAGCCCCAAAATGGGTCACCCAATAGTCTGATCCATATGACACCAAAGGGCAAGTCATTTATCACCTGACTTCAACAGCCTATGTTGATGGAATGGAATCTGTTAATTGGGCACTGTAATGACCAGGGGACATACTCCCAAAAGCTCCAAAATGGGGTACTCAGTGGTCTGAAGTACAGGACACCATGATGTCATGCATTTCTCTCATGATTCCAACACCCTAAGATAGTGATATGGAGAATAAGTTAATTGACACTGTGACAACCTAGGGATAACTGGCAGATCCACATCGCTCCATAGTGCAAGTCCTTTCTGGTTTGTGCTACATTTGTGATTCCATGCTTCCTTTAGGGCAACAATACTTGATAAGAATCAAGACATTCTGTGATGTAATATATTGAAGCATATCAAGTATCAGCAACATTGTCCAGTACACATGTTACCAACAGTGACAAGTGAAACAATTATTAATCATCTGAAGGATATTTTATATACAGAGATTGTAGAATTTAATTGCCTGAAATAATCCTCAGGAAACAGCAAGTACTGAGTGTCTGTTGATTTTATGGGCTCATTGAATTTCCATCCAATGTCAGCCAATGGTGGTGTAGAATACTCAACCATGTCGTCATCAACATAACTGTATATGTTGACTCTGATCAGTGTAAGACATAACCTCAGCAAGGTAAATTGAAATAGCATTCTTCCTGCTCATAAACTTGACACCCAAAAGCTCCCTGCAACAAGGCCCCTGCAAAATGAGTGTTGGTAGTGAATAAATCACATTCCAGCGAGACAACCCACCCATCAATAATAACTGGAAAATATGTGATGAACACTTACTGTATTGGTGACTCATTTGACAGGTTGGTGTCCTCAGGAGAGTGGTGGGGTTGGTGGAGTCACCTCATTGGAGGCTTTTTTCAGCGGTTGGATTCAGGGGACTGTTTGGATCATTTATTGGGCATGAAGGAGCAGCCGTGACCGGGACTTACAGGGCACAGGATGCACTGGAGCACATAGGGAATGGGTACAGCTGCAGAGCAGGAAAGTACCTGAAAAAAGGGGTTTTCTTTTCTTTTTTATTTCTTTCACTGTTGTGTGTATTGGCTGGGGGAAGGGAAAGGGACACTGGAAGTGGGGCTGATTGTTTCCACTGGGACACCATTGTATTGAGGAGCTTCTGGGTGGGCCAATCAGGTTGAAGCTAACTGGTGCCAAGTCTAAACAAATAAGGAGCCATGTTTAATACTACTAAGAGTCATAGATGTACAGAAAGCATAGCCCATGTTAATACATCTCCAGAAGCCTGGATGTGTTAGGCCCAATTTAAAAGATGTTTGTCAAGATTTATTTTGAAAGTATTGGGGTTATTTGTATTTAGCAGAGATTTAGGTAATGCATTTGATATTGGAATAATCCTCTGAGTGTAAAAATAACATCTAATGTCAGTCCTTGGGTATGTAGTGATAGCTGATAATTGTGACTCCTAAGATTACATTCCCTGATGTTAAAGGACAGACCGAGTAGTGCCATGAGTTCTGGATCATTAGATATATTGTACATCAGTAAGAGGTCACCCCTTGTTCTTTTCAGTTCCAATGAGTATAGGCCCAACTCTTGCAATCATATGTTTTGCCCTTCATTCCATCAATCATCCTTGAGACTCTGTGCTGAACTCCCTCCAAACTGTTAACATCCCTTCTCAAATAGGGACTCCAAAGTGGGGAACAGTAATCCAGGTGGGGGTGTACATATGCTCCATACAGGACTAGAATACAATCCCTATTCCGAGTAACAAATGGTATTTTAATGCAACCTATTAGCCTGTTAGCATGATTTCTAATGTAGTTACAATGAGTACTGAATGTGAGGTCTGATTTAATAATGACTCCCAGGTCCTTTTCCTCAGTTATTGGTTGCAATGGGGTACCATTCAATTGGAATTATATGTTTTGATTAAAATCCCCCAAGTGCATAGTTACACATTTATTAACATTACAACACATATCATTTTGTTTTGCCCATTCTTCCAGATTTTCCAGGTCTTCTTTTAGGTCTGCTATATCTTTTTCAGATCCAACCTTAGTTAAAATTTTAGTGTCATCTCCAAAATTTGATGGCTATATTCTTCCAATTTGTTGTCATACTGTATCAGACACGAAGATAGAGAACAGCACAGGTCCCAAAACGGATCTCTGTGGTATCCCACTAGTGACAGTGCCTGTGCTGGAGGAGTATCCTCTTATGCACACTGTGTGTGTACAGTTAGTAAGCCATTCTTTAATCCAGTTTACCAGCCTGTAGTGTATTCCTTATGAGTGCATTTTATTAATTAGGGTTCTATGTGGCACTTTATCAAAAGCCTTAAAAAGGTCCAAATATACCACAGTCACTGGTTTCTTCTCATAAAGAAATTTACTGACTTTCTCATAGAAAACTAGGTTACTGGTTAGATATGACCTTTTACTTTTAAAACCGTGCTGATTGGGGTCTATTAAGTTTTTTTTTTTTTTTTTTGACTAGGTCTTCCTCAATTCTTTTTTTTAGAATGGCTTCAAAGATTTTACCCAAAATGCTGGTTAGGCTAATCGGTCTATAATTTGATACTTAGCTTTTATTTCCCTTTTTGAAAATCAGTGTTACCAGTGCAGTTTTCCAATCATTAAGTACTATACCTGATATTAATGATAAATGATATAATTTGTATAGTGGTTCAATTAACCATGGTGCTATTTCTCTCAGTAGGCGTGGATGAAGTCTGTCTGGCCCTAGTGATTTGTTGATGTTAATTGCCTCCAATTTAATCTTAATTTCATCCCTACTGATTTCCATGATATCATCATCCAATACATTGTTTGTATATTCAATGTTTTGTTTACTATCTATTGCAGCATAAAAAATGAAACAAAAATATGTATTGAACTCTTCTGCCATTTTCCGAGGCGTTTCCACTGTATTATTGCCCAGTGAAAGTGGACCAATTGTATTATTGGTTTGCTTTTTATTTTTTGTGTAAGAGTAAAAACTCTTGCCTCCATATTTTATATGTGCTAATCTGAATTCTAATGTCCTTTTTTCCATTTTTATACAGTAGCACTTTTACACTTGTTTAATATTCCCCTATATTTGTCTTTATTGCAGTAATTTTTGCATCTAACTGAAGCTCAATATGATCTTCTTTTTTTTCTTTAATAAGTGTAATATATATAGGGTAGCCCAGATTGATATTTTCCCCTTTTGATGTAGCCAGTTTTATCAGGTACATATTTTTTCTCTAATTCAATAATTTTGTTTTTTATTGTGAGCCAAATTTCCTCCGGTGATGTAGACCCATTGTCCCATTTCCATAGTGTAAGATCTTTTTTGAGTTCAATAAAATTTACTTTACTATAGTTTTTAAATGTTGTTCTGCCCAGGTTTCATTCAAATATTAGTTTAGTGTTAAAGGTTATCACGCAGTGATTACTATTTTGAAACAGATTGTGAATTTCATTATTTTTGACATGATTTGGAATATCCGTTATTAGTAAATCAAGAATATTATCCTTTCTCATGTGTGTATTTATGAGTTGAATTAATCTATTAGATGCACATAACTCCAGGAATGAGTTTTCAACATTATTATTAGTAGCTCCCTTATTCCAGTTTATTCCTGGGAGATTAAAATTGCCTAGTAATATGATGTCAGATTGATCATTTTTTTTTAATTTATGGCATCTGCTATTGCCTGGTGTTCTTGTAAATTGATATCAGATGGTCTGTAGCAAAGACCTACTAATAATATTGTTTGTTTTTCTCTCATGATTTCTACCCATAGCATTTCATTTTTTGTTTCATCTGCCGAGTCATTTATTGGTTTATAAGTAATATCTTTTTAGCCTGGAATATTTATATTCCAACCAGAGTTATCCCCCCCACCAAGTTTCTGTAATTGCTGCTATATTAATACCTTCCCTGTTTAATATTATACCTAATTTGTCTATTTTAGTGGAATGTAGACTTGTTGCATTTGTGAGCAGGAAGGACAGGTCATGCTTTTCTAAGTATTGCTTATTAGTTTTTTTTTATTTGTAGTCGCTAACTTATTTGTAGAAGATTTTGTTATTGTTACATTATCCCTTTGCCCCTCAGGAATTAGTTTTTTGTAGCTGCAATATCCTTTATTATATTGTAGAAGGAAACCCCAACAGTCTTGCACCCTTTTTATTTAAATGCAAGCCATCATAACCATAAAGATCATCCCTGTGTTCAAATTTTTCCCAAGTCTTTATACATTTTATTTGATTTGTAGGACACCATCTATATAGCCAGTTGTTATAGGCTTTTATGTTTTTTAATCTATGATAACTTGCTCTAGGTACAGGCAGGACTTCAGATATTATCAGTATCACATTGAGGGTCTTAAGTGTTGTTATAGCTTCCTTCATATCCTTTGTTATATATTCTAAGTCATGTTTTCCTTAGTCATTTGTCCCTAGTTGGAGGATGGCCATTTTTGGATTTTTTATATTTTGAAATATTCCTAGGAGCATACTGGTTACATCTTTTATAGTTGCCCCACTATAACTACAGCTTGTAACATTTGCCTTGTTTCCTCTTGTAGTAAAACTATCTGTAAATCTGGTGAAGGAATCCCCTAAAATATATATTTGTTTGGGTAATACCTCTTGTGTGGAGATGGCTGACTCATTACTGCGAATATCAATGAGTGTTTCTGGAGAAAAGCCAGTTGTACTATCCTCATTATGGGGCAAGGTGTGGTCTAATGTTATATTTGTTTCTACATATGATGACAACAAGGGCTGCAAAGGTGGCTCAGTGATGGTGGTATCTACATTTGAGGACAATAAGGGCTGCAAGCATGGCTCAACAGTGTCATTGGGTTTAGCAGACAAGACTGTATGTTTTGAGGTCTCAGGTGATTCATCATCCATAAATTGAATCAATGGGTCAAAGCTGTTTGTTAGAGGTAGGATAAAACATTCCGCCTTCCTACCCTTCTTTTTTTTTAGCAGGTCTAGTGCACTGGACCATATACCAGTCATTATCCTCATTTTCATCCATGTCATCTAACCTTTTACATTTTTTAGTGGGGGTACATTCATTCACCATTTGTGTTCCTATGTCATTATTTTCATCATGAATTTGAAGGGTGGCATGTGGGGCTGAGGGGAGGGGACCCAGATTGTTTTTTAAGGGTTATGTACTTTGTCCTTGTTTACTGGCAGGGCTTGGTCTTCCAGCTCTCTCTCGTTTATCCTAGAGGCCATACTTTGCTGGCAACACTCCAGGGCCTGTAGTCTAGTGCAAAAGGTTGATATCTCTGTTAACATTGCTGCATTTTGTTTACATTTAAGACACAGAAAGGGATTATCCAGTACTGGTATCTTAGAAAAGAGATACATTTCACACGATACACAATGTATCCCTACTTTGCCACTAAATAATATATTGAAGTCCATTATGATATTATGGTCTGTCTAGTCAAGTGTGGTAGGCTTACCCTGTAGCAGTTTCTTTCTGTCTGTTTTTCAGTCCCACATTTTTGGTTTTTTAGATCTCCCTCACACACCTCACGCAACACGTGTAACACATGCAGATGCAGGTGTCTCTGCACATGTCTCCGCACACACGAGCGCATGCCCTGCCCAAGCTCACCCTGCTTGCTGCAGAGCTTGAATTTAAGATGTCTCACAACCCGGAAGTATCACTTAGGGTCATGGTTCCCTCATGGCCAAAACAACACCAAAATAAAGCAATTTATTATCCCCAGCACTATACTAAGGCATTCACATGTGCCTACAACTGACTTTGTATCCCAGAATAAAAAAAGGTGTACAGTAGTGGTGTCCCTCAATACTGTGTAAAGGGATGGCAACAGTATCCAAGGGCAACACTCACTCTCTTCCTGTCTCCTGATATAGGTAGCAGGGCTCCACAAATGAACATTTAGTTAAAATATGTACAGATTGGAGCCTTTCAACAGCTCATTTAAAAGGCAATGCAAGCAGTTTCATGGGGTGCTCTCAGGCCATAATTTGTCTTGCCTGCTCACTGCAGGGCTTGAATTTAAGATGTCCCATGACCCAGAAGTATCACTGGGGTCACAGCTCCCTCACCCAGGCAGCAGCCCTTACAGTACACACAGCTGTCCTCAGGGATAGTGTGGATTTGGTGGAGTCACAGGAAGACTGTTCTTTTTGCCAGTTGGATTCAGGTGACTGTTGGGAGCATCCATTCTGTATTGAGGAGCAGCCATTACCAGAACTTGCAGGGCACATGATACACTGGAGTGCAAGGGGAATGGGCACAGCTGCAGAGTGAGAAAGTATCTGAAAAAAGGTTTTTTCTTTTCTTTTTTATTTCTTTCACTGTTGTGTGCATTTGCTGGGGAAGGGAATAGGACACCGGAAGTGAGACTGATTGTTTCCACTGGGGTGCAGCTGTATTTTCCCACCATTCCTCTCCACCCACCCACCCAGGCTACTCATCCTTTATAGGGGTGTGCAGGGACATGATTGGTGTACTAATTAGGGATGCTACCTATGGATAGTAGCGGGGTTGCAGAGCTATCTTATCATTGTACCTTTACTTGGGGTTGTGTGGGGAGTGTATTGAGAAAGGAAAATGAGGCCCTTGAAGGCAGAGTGATGATGCAGATATCTAGGAGGGGCAGTCCCTGGGAATGAGGCAGACATCATCTAGGGGGGAAGGAGGATGGGAGGTGACTGCATGCTACATATTCAGCAGGTAATGGGGTAGGGTAATAGGCAGAATGTCTGTGGGGCAGCTAACATCTTGGGAATTGCATGGAGGACTAGGGGGTGCTTGGTGTGCAGACAACTGGAGCAGCTAAGGGGGGAGATTAGTTGGTATAAGAGGGAACTGTATGGAAGGGGTGGGGCACACAGCAAAGCCAATCTGGGACCTGGGAGCAGTAGTAAATACACCATAGGGAGCATGAATAGGAGTCTTAAGGCAAATGGGGTAGCTAAATCACCACCTACACATGAACTTGGGGCACCAAGCCTGGCAACTGCTTGAAGACCAGGGGTAGGGGGGTACTGCACCACACATGGAGGGGAAGAGGGTATCATTATAGGAAGCTAGGGAAACATTGCCATGTGGATGAAGTCTCAGATAATAGGTTATCAATGCTGGCCACCTTGGAGGATCAGCTAGAAGGGGGCCCTGTAGGGGGGCAGGAGGAGAGGGATGTGTTAGCAATGCAGGGGTTACTGGTGGAGCAAGTAAGAGGAACATAAGGATGGTGGACTGCAGGGATAGAAAGAGGGCAGGAATGCTGGACAGGTTGTCAGAAACTAAAGTGGGGGAGCAGGGGGATACAAGAAAGGAGGATAGATCTGTTAATAGGCATAAAGGGAAGGGGACAAACTAGAGGAGGGGCAATGCAGGGCACTGGAGAGACAGAGGATATTGGTCACATACAGGATGTAGGGGCTAGTCAGGGCAGTTGGCAGAGATCTGGGGAAAAGCCAGGGATGAAGCAGAACAATGGAAATAGGGTCTTAGTCCTGGGGGACTACATATTTAATGGGTGAAATGGGGAGTGAAGCACAGTCACTTATGGGGGGATATTATGCCAGGCATGACAGCAGGAAGGGTGGGGCCATTTATTCAAAGGTGGTCAGGAAGAGAAGGGGAGAAGCCCCATATCATAGTGCACCTGGGCTCAAATTACTTGGGGTGAAACACCATTGAGGAAGTACAGGAGAGTTTCAAGAAGTTGGGCAAGCTGCACGAGGATGTGGGGTCCTCAGTTGCTTTCTCAGAGGTACTCCCCATACCCAGAGCAAATACTGTCAGAAGCAAAGGATTTCAGAGTCTAACATATGGCTGGGTACATGGAGTCATACCAGAACAGGCTGGTGGGGGGGTGGGACAGAATGTGGGAAAGCAGGTCCCTGTATGCCCCAGACAGACTACACCTTGAGTAAGGAGGGGTCAGGTGTCTAAAAGCAAAGACTGGGAGAGTGCATAATGTCCAGGGGGACATTAAACTGAGTGCAGAGGGGAGCAAGAGGGTGGTCGCCAAGCAAGGCTTCAAAGCCAGGGAGACCATTGGGCCTACCCCCCCAAACTAGCAATAAAGGTTCAAAGGATGTGCTGTTCAGGAAGGGTACTAAGTACAATCAATCAGAAAAAGGCAACAGTGCAAGTAGGAAGCACGGCAGGGAAGGATTAGTGGAGTATCCAAATAGGATTGGCTCTAAGGGTGATCTATCAGGGACTATAGCACAGGGCTCATACTATAGGGTAATTTCCTTGAATGCAAGGAACCTGGGGAAGAAAGCAGCTGAATTGCAGACTCTGACTGCAGACAGTGAAGTGGACATAACTGCCATGACCGAAACATGGGCCACCCAATACCAGGACTGGGACTTGACAGTTCCAGGATACAGGCTGTACAGGAAGTACACGGAAAAGGGGGAAGAGGGGAGCCATGTATGTTAGGGAGGGGATATTGTGTAGTAGGGAGGAGGGTAGGAAGGAAGGAAGGGTAGAAGAATTATGGGTGATGATGTATGACTCAAAAGAGAGGAAGGTTAGATTTGGGGTGGTGTATAGGCCAGCAGATAAAGAAGGTCAGTGGGAAGGTTGACACTGTGATAGTAGGGGACTTCAGTCTGCAGTGGTAGAATGGAGCATCCCTGTTACATTGAGTGCAAGGGAACAGGTCATCCTGGATGCAGTCTAGGACAGCTTCTTAGTCCAGTTGGTCAGGGGGCCTACTAGGGAAGGTAACATTCTGGACCTTGTATTAACAAATGGGGATCTTGTCAGGGAGCTTGGAGTTGAGGACCCATTGGCAGGGAGTGACCACCACACAGTGTGGTTCTACCTTAGTATGGGGAAGGAGGCAGCCAAGATCAGGACAAAGGTGGTAGACTTCAGGTGGGCTGACTTTGGCAGGATGAGAGGCATACTCTCAGAGCACATAGCCAGCACTGGCCTGCACATGGATGCTAACCAGAGGTGGGAAGTAATCAAGCATGAGCTATTGGAGGATATTAGCTTGTGCACAAGGATCCACAGCAAAAAGGTCAGGGCCAGAAAGCTGAGCTGGATCAACAGGAAGGTGTTGGCAAAGGTGAGTGAAAAAAGGACAGCCTTCAGAAAATGGCGGAGATCAAAAAGAGGGGAGAATAAGGAGGAATATCAGATGAGATCTAGGGAGGCAAGCAAAGCAGTCAGGGTAGCCAAGGCTTCAAGGGAGCTAAGGCTTGCACAGGGTATTAGGGAGGGAGATAAGGAATTCTTTAAGTATATAAGGGACTGAAGAAACTGCAAAGACCAAATAATAAGAATAAAGAAGGGTAAATGGTGGGCAGAAAAGGGGGATGAGCAGGCAGAAGCACTCAATGAATATTTCTGTTCTGTGTTTACCAGAGAGAAGCAAGAGTCAATACCACAGGGGTGGGCAGGGTGGGCACAGGAGGGATGGATTTAATGGACAGAGAGATCCCAGTCAGCAGGATGGTGGTGGGACTAAGAGCCCCTGGGTTGATAAAGCACCCAGACCAGACAACATATACCCCAGGATTCTGAAGTAGTTGGCTGAGGTCCTGGCAGATTCACTTGTGGACCTGTTCAACTCTTCTTTGGGGACTGGATGTGCCACAGGACTGGAAGATGGCATATGTGGTGCCTCTACACAAAAGTGAACCCAAGGATGAACCAGGCAAATATGAATCAGTCAGTCTTCCGTCCATTGTGGGGAAGCTGATGGAGACAATACTGAAGAAAAGGTTGGTAACCTTTCTGGAGGGGCACAGACTCCAGAACAACAGCCAGCATGGGTTTGTCACAGGCAGATCCTGCCAGACAAACATAGCTGACTTTTAAGACTGGGTAACCAGGGCACTGGACAAGGGCCAAACAGTGGATGTCCTGCACCTGGACTTTAGCAAGGCTTTTGATTCCACACCACACTGGAGGCTGCTTAGCAAATTGAGTTACAAGGGAGTAGGGGAGAAATTAGTGCACTGGGTAAAAAACTGGCTCCAGAACAGGCAGCAGAGAGTGGTGATGGAAGGGGAACTCTCAACTCCAAGAGATGTAACCAGTGGAGTGCCACAGGGCTCTGTCCTGGGCGCAGTGTTGTTTAACATATTTATAGCAGACATCTCACATGGCATTAAATACAAGTTCATCCTTTTTGCAGATGACACAATAATCAGGGCATTGGTGGATGGTGCAAAAGGGTGGCAAGGACTGCAGGGGGATCTGGCTGAACTTGAGCAGTGGTTGGAAACATGGCAGATGAGGTTTAATGCTGAAAAGTGCTTAGTCATGCACTTGGGAGCAAGAAACTTATTAAATGGTTATTGGTTGGGTGGGGTACAGTTGTCCACTAAAAGAGGAAAAAGATCTGGGGGTGCTGATAACAGGGAAAATGAACTACTCAGCACAGTGTAGAATAGAAGCAGCCAATGCTAACAAGATGCTGGGGTGTATAGCAAGAGGAATCACCTCCAGGTGAGGAGAGGTCATCCTGCCACTGTACAGATCGCTGGTGAGGTCCCACCTGGAGTACTGTGTGCAGTACTGGCACCCCTACTTGATGAAAGATATCAAATTGTTGGAAGGGGTTTAATGCAGTGCAACCCAGATTTTCCACGGGATGGAGAACAAGCCCTACGAGGACAGACTAAGGGTACTTAGCAAGTACTCCCTGCAGGATCAGAGGGATGGGGGGACATGATAGAAACCTTCAAATGTATGAGGGGCATAAATTAGGTTGGCATGGGTGACATTCATAAGCACAGGGAGGGGAGGGACACTAGAGGGCACAGTCTGAAGCTGAGGGAGGTAGGTTCAAAAGGGAAATGAGAAGGCATTACTTTACAGAAAGAGTAGTGACAGGGTAGAATGCCCTGCCAGGTGAGGTGGTGTCCTTAACATCAGTGGGAGGTTTTAAGAGGGGGTGGGACCAGGTCAAGGCGATGTTCACAAAGAGGGAAACAGAGGGGTGGGGTCAGTGAGCAGGGGCATGACATCGAAGGAGAGGGGAGGGGAGGGAAGGGAGGGGCAGCTGCAGTATAATGGTCTACTGGCTGCACACTCGAGCAAACTTGATAGACAGCATGGCCTATATCTGCTGCCAGTTTTCATATGTTGGTATGTATGAAACTGGTGATCTACTTGACCTTACTCATGCTGCTGGTGTGCTTTTAGACTTTGTTATATTCTTATTTGTTGTATTGGTTAATATTGTTTGTGACATTGGCATGCTTTCAGAACTTGAATAAACTACTGGTGGTGGTGGTGGGGTGGGGTGTAATTGGTGCTGGTATTGGTGATCTTGACTCTGGTGGTATTATATCCATCTCTTGTCCAGATTTTAAACAAAACATTTTCCAATCTGAAGTCACTGGTGCATTTTCACACTGTCCGTCATTGCTTATGCAGTTGGTACAGAACATCTCCTCTCCTTTGCAGAAATGACATATGGCTCAATGCCTCTGAAACACTGTGTCATGAGTGTGTTTGCCAATGTTTTAACACTGTTTCTTTGGGTACATTTGTAAGTGATTTCCCTTTCAATAACAAAGAAGAATGTTCTTCAAGCATGCACATACTCATTCTCCTCTTTTGGACAGATCAAATTTGATTTCCCATAAACAAATAAGTAGTGTGCATTGCTAACCATCACTTGTCTTAATACTATAGCTCTGTGAGCACTCTTTGAGTACACCTTCTTCTCCTTCATATGATCTGTTTCTGCGCTGACTCCCGAAGAAGTGCTTCTTTATTAGAAATCCATAGTCTGTCACTCTGAACAAAGTGCCAGTTAAGTTCCAATTGCTTTTGTACTGTATTGGTGCAATGTCAGAAAAATTGATTACTTTTAACATCTGTACTCCCTGATATTTCAAGTATTCTATTGCAAGACATGTGAAGTGGTGAACCATATGTAAATCATGCTTACAGTCTTCACTGATAATCATCAGCTCATTATGCATAACTATCCCACATTCGGGTTGTGGACACCTGTAGTAAACAATGATTGGATGAATTGAGGCTTGATTGTATACCTAGTGTGCACTCTGTGCCTCATCTGGAAAATGGCAAGTGTAGTTTTCACTAAACTCTAGGCAATAAACAAGTTATCCATTGGGAACATGTCTTCGGATATAATCAAACTGCCTGGCCTGCCATTTGGAATTGAAAAGATGCTTTGAGAAGGTTTCCAATGATTTTTCAAGTTATTTGACTAATTCACAAATCAATCCAGTAGGTTGTTTTATGTGCATCCATTTATATTCTTCTACTTGTCCATCCTTTCTGGTCATCACATCTTCCAACTGCCATTTTTTGTCATGTCACTGTAGAATCCATCTTATAATTTAATAATGGGAACAGTTTTCTTCTAATTCCATGGATGCTGCAATTGTTACATTCTCTGTCTATGCACTTCAGTTTGTAGAATTTTCCTTCCTTGGGGCAAAGAGTAAGTGCAGATGTATCAAATTTATTTTTTATAGCCGACTCCTTAATTTTGAACTGTGCACACTTTGTAGCAATGCTGCTTACCTTTAGATCAATATTAAGACAATACTCACACAAACACTGAACCAATTTATGTTTCAACATTGGGCTGATGTTCTTAGGGTTCATTTTCACAAACTTGCTGTACCCAATTACCACATCAGGATGTTCAACTTTGAATTGTTCAAATGTTGCTTTTAATGATGTTTCAAGTGCCTTCTTTGGAAGTATTCTGTCTTACCTGGAAACTGTGGAATATGGCAATTCTCTTGACACATCAACCCTTTTATAAAAATTGTTCACAATTTCTATTGTTGACAATGGTAATGAATAGATTCTTTTTTCCATTTCATTAAGTAATCTTCATCAAAAATGTAGCTGGCACAAAGGAAGTTCCAATAAATTAGAACTGCCAGTGAAGCTGTAATTTTTTATATTTCTTTTTAATTTGAACAGATTTATGTAACAGTCTTTTCAGTCATAAATTGTCTTTCTGTGACATTTTGATGGGTTTGGATATTGCTATTAAGCTTGTTTGTTTACAAAAATCTAAGTGTTTCTTTGTTGAATTTGTGAGAATGCATTTATCTAACATTGCCTTCTTTATTTGGGGTGTTTTGTTTGATATTATTGAAGAGACAACCTCTGTAAACTGATGTGGACTTCCAGGCATGGCTTTCAATGACCCTGACACAACTTTCTCCTTTGCCATTTGATTGCTAAACAGCATACAGTACATGTGACAATGGTGTCCTGCATAGTGTCATTTAGAGGAGTCAAGACTGTTGGCACATTATCAGTTTTGATTTTGCAGTCGTCAGTGCCTTTGAGTTTGATTAATTCTTTGTGTGGTCCCCCATTTCTTCAATGCAGATCATATTTGCTGTTGTTCATTTTTTCTTCTTCTTTTAGGAACAGTTATTTTTCAATGTTATTCTCTTTTTTGTTCTCTTCATTGTGCCCTCAGTTTTTCCATTTCTGCCCTTATTCATGTTCTACTCTCATTGTCTTCTTGGTTTTCTCTTTTCCTTGCACTCTATTTTTTTTTCCTTTACACATTGACGTCTTATACATTGCAATATGGTCATTTTCACACCGACAAAAAAGTTTATATGCTTCAGAATCAGCATTTATTCATGCATGATACTGTCTCATGTATTCCTTATTTGATTGTCTGGTGGTATTCTCATCATCAATAGAAGTATTTGCTGTTGAACCTGGTTGATTTCCATCCACTCAAACACCAACACCATCACCATCTTCACATGAGGAATGCACACATTTCTCACATGTTTGTTGTGGTCGTAGTCTTATTCTCAGAAATTCCATCTGAAATCACAAAATGAAATGCATGCTGTTGATGTCAACAAGACACCACAGGAATAATACCATTCATAAAAGACAAAGAATATTCACTCTCAACATGAACACTGACCCATAATCCACAAAGTACCTCAATTAGAGGAGTCACGTGAGGCGACTGAAGAATTAAGCAGCCTTCTCTGCAGCTCCACCACACAAGGACAAAAAATGGCAATTTTGGCATTTAAAGCACATCTTTCTTGTTTTTCTGTTTGGGAAAGCATAGCTTGATATCTCAGTAATAAGATAAGGGTACTAGAAGTCAGTCCAACCAATCGATCCAATGCAAACAATAGACTGCACTCCGGTGTCATCAGGACCATCCTGGGAGCCAGCAAGTAAAAGACAGAAAGCAGGAACCAATCTTGCATCCTCGAAGAACAGCCCTGCAACAGAACTCACTCAGGGCACACTAGAAAAATTCTTCACTGAACTGGCCACAATCAAAATTTCAATCCTGGACATGGCTAGCAACATAAAGGCTATCAAACCTACTCCAGAGGTTCTAAACACTAGATTGGGTGATGCAGAGGCTCATATAAGTTCCATTGAGGATAGCCAAGCAAAGGACAGCGCTGAACTCAAGTAGATGAAGAAGAAGCTGGAAAAACTGGAGAATGAAGCAGAGGACCAGGAGGCTAGGAAACAAAGGAACAGATTAATGCTAGTGGGGATCCCTAAAAAGTGGAGGATAAAAACATGTTTACTTTTGCACAAATGTTCTTGCAAGAAGTAGCTGGTCTCCCTTAGTCAGGCACCTCCTACAGTGTAGAAAGTGCACACCAATCATTCCAGACTCAGCCACCCCCATCACAGAAGCCATGGGCCATCATTATCTGCCATCTTAACTTCTAAGAGAAAAAACACATTCAGGATCAAGCCAGAACTAAGGACCATCTACACTGGAATGACCATTGGGTGCACATTTTCATGGATGTTAATCCAAAGGTTCAGGACAGGCAAGTGGAATACAAGCTGATTAATCAGCACTGCAGAAAGCAAACGTTAAGTACAGGATGCTGTACCCTGCCTGACTGATAGTCAACATGGCTTAAGGCTTAAAGGAGTTTGATAATGCCATGGTAGTGCGTAAAACCTGTCAACATTTGCCCCCAACATTAGGATCCAACTGGATAATGGAAAACAGCAAAGGGGCAACACATCCAGAGCCCACCACTGAATGGGATATTATTTGATTGAGCCATCCTCACCTCCCCACCCCAAAGTGATCTCCAAGGAACAAGGTTATCACAGACCAGTGGGTCCACAAACAACCTCACTACCTGGCACAACTGCAGGGGAATGTTCAACAGCCAATGGATCCACAACTGCTCTGGACATGGCCATAGTTCAATCTTGGCTGGACCTGGACTCTCATTCTAATAGACCACTCCAGAACTGATTTGGCATTGGCACCACCATGCTTTGCTTTGCTTTATGACTCTTTGTTCCTCTACACAAATATTCCTACCTGCTGACTACACATTCTCTTCTGAGAAATGCAATGAATTTGGACCCCCACCAGCACCTCAAACTGACCAGTGCCACCAGGTTACTCCTCCCAAATCAACTAACCCTGCAAACATATTCTGTGCATCCCTTTAGAGAACACAATCCTGTGGGATGGATGGGAAGCACACACTCAGCAGAATTATATGACCTTTGAGCTGTACACTACTGAGATGTGACTGCAGACCTCCCTGCTCCCTCCTAGAATCAATGCTGGACACAGAAGCAGCCCCTTGGGGTGACGGCAGCATAACATTCAAGTGTGCCTTATAGGACATAAAAGGCACCCAAGAATAGCTTCTCCACTGGACCTTTTTCCTTTGCATGTGGCTGCTCATGGTAACAGAGACTATAGTTGACTTGATGGGTTAGGCAGGGAGGATTAGGTATGTCCCTCAACACTAGAATCACCACTGGTCCTGACCTAACAAGCAACTGGATGATATCAGGCTACAGGTAAGAAGTTTCAGCAATCAGGTTGGGCTAACAGAGGTAGATGGGCTGAGGTGGGATCATTTGGTCAGACTGTCCTGTCCACACCAAATGCATGCAAATATTACATCCCTGAACCAGGGCTGGTGCTCCCCCACCCACATAGTGTGGAGTGGGAGGCCTGTCCTATGGCTGCAGGTTATGGCCATCTTAAAATACACCCTAGCACACCAAATTGGACCCCAGTACGAAATAAGGGAGGAGAGGCAGTAGAAGCTCTAATACCAGTGGTGTCCTGAGTTAGATATCATTCTTCAGCCCACTAGCATGTCTATGATCTATACTCCAGTTCTTCTGGTGCATTGTGAAGGGAGTGTGGGAGGCAGGAGTCAGCATCATAATGAGACATACTGCCCAGACTAGGACATTCTTGCCCCTCACTTGCAGACCCCCTCAGTGTCCCACATCTCACCACACCTCCGACTGTGAGCTGGACATCCCACAGAGGATGAGGAATGGTCAGTGTGACCCCCCCACAATCTCCTCAAGAACCACCAGGAGAATTCCACTGCAACATAAACTGAATTGGTGATAAACAAAAGGACCACTGCCCAGTAGTAACTGGGACTCACCCCGCTACAGACTTTCACTGTAAAGGCAATCACAGACCTATGTGGCATGTGGGGGCACCCACTCATGGTAGCCTTACCAATCTCCATGTTGGAGGGGCTCAGACTTCTCCTTATCAGTCCAAACTCCCAATGACAGTTGCACAGGGTATGCTTAACCACACACAAGCCAAATCAAGTGCAGACTACAATACACCCATTGCAGCTCTACTTTGGGTATGCAACAGCCTCTAAAGCTTGTGGCTTACTTGCCACATCAGAAAGTTGGGATCTCCAGATTGGGTGCAGCAGCCTTCCCAGGACTAGGGGCACCTACCCTACCTGCAGTGAACCATAGTACAACGCTTAAGATACAACTCTGTATAGAGGTTCTGCTAGAGCCAGGAATACCAAAACTGAAAGAGCGAGGGTGGGAATAATTGTCTCTCAGTGCCACCGCAAACTACTGGTCAGGGCAAATGTCTGTGATACCAGTAAAAAGCTGATGGTGGTCACACTGTTACTTGTTGTACACTAACCCTCCTAATGGCCCTCCCTGACCAATCAAAACAGTGGTGGGAGTTGAATTGTCATGACAATACCTGCAGTCTGATCGCTTCCTCACTGGGAATGATTACTAATGGCTAATATAGCCTAGAATAGGCATGCAGCATAATTCAGAGCAAGGTAAACATAACCCACCATAATGCTAAAAAGTGGAACAAAGTATCTCAAGAATCTCTCTAGCCTCAAGGAGCTGGGATGAGTTCACATGGAGCTATACAAGCTGCAGTAATGCACAATAACTTCCAAGGGCACACAAGGACTTGATACAACATAATAGGAGTTCCAGTCCTGTGTTCCCCTCTCCCGGCATGCTTACCGTTAATTCCCTATGTGCCTCTGCTGATTCTGTCCCCTTTTCTCCCCTCCTCTCTTCTTTTCCTTACCAGGTTTTCAAATGCTGAAAACCTGCTAATGAGACCAATACAGTCATGGCAAAGTGCTAGGTAGCATCTCACCCAGACCACATATGGACCTATTTTGTGGTCTTGCACAGGCCCAGAGACTACACCCCTTGAAAAGGGAGGGTTCATACAGAGCTCCATGTGAGCCATTACCTCATGCAAGGACTACCTACAAGTATCTACCTCCAAATGAATCTATGCTTATAAGTATTTGTAGTCTATTGATAATTTTAGTAGTGTTTGCCTATGTTATGTCTCCCCTCCCCCTACCAGGGATGTGTGAAATTAGAACATTTTGTTACATGAAATATTTTGCAAAATTCGCTTATTTCAAGAAATATTTTGTGGGCGCAAAATACAAAATTTCACCCATGGAACATGAAAATTTTCACCTCGAAATGCAAAATTTCGACCACGAACAGCAAAATTCAGGTGAAAGTTTGCCATTTCAGGTGAACTTGTGCATTTCACAGCAAAATTCCATGTTCTGCAGGTGAAATTTTGCAGCTTTGCAACTGTCGAAAAATTTGTATGGTGAAATTTCCAATTTCATGCCAATTTTACAGGCGAAATTTAATTTTGCAACATCTCTATCCCCACCTTTAGATGTTAACCTAGCACATATTACCTCTGCATTGCCTCCACCACATGATTCAACTGACTCTCCAACAGACCAGGTGGCATCGCTCATTAAAGACTGGACCTAGTCTATAGCTGACCTCTAAAAGGGCACCATAGGGTACCCATCCCAAAGAAAGTTGGGTTCTGCCACAGACCTCGCCCAGTGCCAATGAAAAGCCATGGCTAGCAACCCAACTGAACTTGTCACATGGAACATCAAAGGGGGGAAGAAAGTGCTGAAAAGACTCCAGGTCCTACGCCACCTCAGAGCAATAGGAGCCAAGATTGCCTTCCCACAGGGAACCCATACAATGGCAGAAGGGGACAAACTATGGAGGTGGGACTGGGTGGGTCAGGTTTTTGCCTCTGGCAACCAAAAAAGAGTAGTCACAGCCATTCTGATACACAGGGGAACCCCCTACATCCCAATGGAGGTCCTCAAGGATGTGGAGGGCAGATACGTACTAGTCAGGGGCAGGTAAGATCAAAAGGAGATTATCATGGCATCGATATATGGGCCCAGTTTGTATGACCCACAGTTCTACACCAAAATCAGGTCCCAATTAGTGACACTAGGAACTCTGCCCATGATACTGGATGGTGACTGGAACATAGTCCCAGCTGATGCTCTGCACAGGCCTGGAAACAAGAGGAAGGGGTTATCCACTAATCTGAGAGGGGCAAAAGAGATGTAATACTGGTTAGAGCATATGGAAATATGGATGACACTCCACCCACACACCAAGGATTACACCTTCTTGTCCCCCCTCCTGTAACTTCTTCTTGAGGCTAGACTACTTCCTCATTATTCAGGACCTCCTGGGCTCCATCACCAACTGTGAAATCTCAGCAAAAGTAATCTCTGACCACTCTCCCATATCTCTTTCACTCGTCACCCCAGGCCACCCCCAAAAGATGGACTATGGAAGGTAAATAACTCACTGCTGAAGGATACCCAAACCTTAGAAGCTACAAAGTGCCACACAGAGCATTACTTCCAGGAAATGGATCTCGGCAGCCAACTGAGGGACTCTATTAGGGGCCTTTACATGCACTGTAAGAGGAGAGTTAATAAGATTGGCCACAAATAAAAACAAAGGAAGAAAGCAGATGGCAATCAACTTCTCACAGAGATTAGATCACTAGAGTCCCTGATATCCAGTCACTCCCACATGAAGATTGGCTCCAACACAATGCAGCCAGAGACAAACATGCAGAGTTTACTAAGGAACATGCTAAATTTGCTATTCTCAGGTCCAAAACCACATACATTGACCAGGGGGATAGAGCTGGCAGGCTATTGGCCATAAGGATAAGACAGCATCTAATGAAGAAATCAATCTGTGACCTTCAGCCCTCACCCCGTGATCCTCCTATCACTAACCCCCAAGACACTGTCACTGCCTTCAAAGCCTTCTACAAAATCCTATACACAGCAGATCTCCTGGCAGAGACAATGGTTATTAAAACAGTGTTGGGAATTGAATTGCCAATACATTACCTGCAGTCTGATCACTTCCTCACTGGGAAAGTTTACCAGTGGCTAACATTGCCTAGAATAGGCATGCAGCATAATACAGAGCAAGACAAACATAACCCACCATAATGCTAAAAAGTGGAACAAAGTATCTCAAGGAGCCCTCTAGCCTCAAGGGGCTGGGATGAGTTCACATGGAGCTATACAAGCTGTAACAATGCACAATAGCTTCCAAGGGCACACAGGGACTTGACACAACATAATAGGTGCCCCAATCTTGTGCTCCTCCTCTCCTGGTATGCTTACTGTTAACGGCCTCTGTGCCTCTGCTGATTCTGTTCCCCTTTTCTCCCCTCATCTCCTCTTTTCCTTACCAGGTTTTCAAATGCTGAAAACCTGCTAATGAGACCAATACAATCATGGCGAAGTGCTAGGTAGACACTCACTCACACCACACATGGACCTATTTTGTGGGCTTGCACAGGCCCAGAGACTACACCCCCTTGAGAAGGGAGGGTTCCTACAGAGTTCCATGTGAGCCATTGCCTCATGCAAGGACTACCTACAAGTATCTACCTCGAGACGGATCTATGCCTATAAATATTTGTAGTCTATTGATTGTTTTAGTAGTTTTTGCCTACGTTATATCTCCCCTCCCCCCACCAGGGATGTGTGAAATTAGAACTTTACGTTATGCAAAATATTTCACAAAATTCGATCATTTTATGAAATATTTTGTGGGTGCAAAATGCAAAATTTCACACATGGAATGTGAAATTTCACCCACGAAATTCAAAATTTCACCCACGGAACAGCGAAATTCAGGTGAAATTTTGCCCTTCCGGGTAAAATTGTGCATTTCACAATAAAATTCCATGTTCTAAAAGTGAAATTTCACAGCTTTGCAACTGTCAAAAAATTTCACAGAATGGCGGAATTTCACGAAATGTTTTGTACGGTGAAATTGCCAATTTCACGACAATTTCACAAATGAAATTTAATTTCGCAACATCTCTACCCCCCCCACATTTAGATTCTAGCCTAGCACATATTACTTCTGCATTGCCTCTCCACCACATGGTCCACCCAACTCTCCAACAGATCAGGTGGCATCACTCGCTAAAGACTGGACCTAGTCCATGGCTGACCCCTAAAAAGGGCATCATAGGGTACCCATCCCAAAGAAATTTGGATTCTGCCACAGATCTCCACCCAGTACCAATGAAAAGCCATGGCTAGCAACCGAACTGAACTTGTCACATGGAACATCAAAGGGGGGAAGACAGTGCAGAAGAGACTCCAGGTCCTACGCCACATCAGAGCAATGGGAGCCAAGATTGCCTTCCCACAGGGAACCCATACCATGGCAGAAGTGAGCAAACTATGGAGGTGGGACTGGGTGGGTCAGGTTTTTGCATATGGCAACCAAAAAAGAGCAGGCACAGCCTTTCTGATACACAGGGGCACCCCCTACATCCCACTGGAGGTCCTCAAGAATGTGGAGGGCAGATGCGTACTAGTCAGGGGCAGGTTATATCATAGAAACATAGAAACATAGAATTTGACAGCAGATAAGGACCACTTGGCCAACCTAGTTTGCCCATTTTCCTACCTAACAGATAAGCTGCAGATCCTAGTTAACCAACAGCTTACTTCCTCCTACCCCCCCACTAGGACTGCCTTATGTCTGTCCCATGCATTCTTGAATTCCCCCACTGTTCTTGACTCCATGACCTCCTCAGGGAGGCTGTTCCATGCATCCACAACCCTCTCCATGAAAAAATACTTCCTCACATTACCTCTGAGCCGTCCCCACTCTATCTTCAAATTGTGCCCCCTTGTTCTTGCACATCTCTTTTTCTGAAAGATGCTACCCTCTTGGACTTTGTTGATTCCCTTGAGGTACTTGAAAGTTTCTATCATGTCCCCTCTCTCCCTTCTTTCCTCAAGGGTATACATATTATGTTCCTTTAGTCTTTTTTCGTATGTCTTCTGGTGAAGACCCTGTGCCATTTTGGTTGCCCTCCTCTGGACAGCCTCCACTCTGTCTATGTCTTTGCAGAGATGGGGTCTCCAGAACTGCACACAGTACTCCAGATGGGGTCTCACCAAATGTCTGTACAGAGGGATAACAACTTCCTGTTTTCTACTACTGATGCCTCTTCCTATGCATCCCAGTATCCCCCCCAGCCTTCCTTAGTGCCTTCTCACATTGCTTGCCCACCTTTAGGTCATCTGATATAATTACACCCAGGTCCTTTTCCATTTTTCCTGTTGTCAGTATCTCACCACCCATTGCGTACTCTTCCCCTAGGTTTTTGTTTCCCATGTGCATTATCTTGCACTTCTTTGCATTGAATCTGAGCTGCCATACATTTGACCATTCCTCCAACATTGCCAAGTCCCTTCTCATCCTTTCCACTCCATCTTGTGTATCAACCCTGTTGCAGATCTTTGTGTCGTCTGCAAAGAGACATACTTTTCCTTCAGTTCCTCTGCAATGTCACTTATAAAGACATTAAAAGGACTGGTCCCAGTACTGAACCCTCGGTACCCGCTAGTAACCCTCCTTTCTTCACTGTGTACTCCATTTACTACTACTCTTTGCGTCCTGTTGTCTAGCCAATTTTTTTATCCAGGCTACCACCTTGGGACCCAATCCAAGGCTGGCTAACTTGTGTATTAATCTTTTGTGTGGGACTGTATCAAATGCCTTGCTAAAAATCAAGGTAGGCCATGTCCACAGCCCCTCCCTGGTCTACTACTTTGGTCACCCAGTCAAAGAAATCTATTAGATTCGTCTGACATGACCTTCCCATTGTGAATCCATGCTGCCTTGGGTCCTGTGCCCCACTGGCCTCTAGGTACTCAACAATTCTTTCCTTCAGAAGTGATTCCATCATTTTCCCTACCACTGAGGTCAAACTAACTGGTCTGTAGTTTCCTGCCTCTGTCCTGCTCCCACTTTTGTGAAGAGGAATCACATCTGCTCTCCTCCAGTCCTCAGGTACCACCCCATCCTCCCATGATTTGTTAAAGAGAGTAGTCAGCGGTGTCACTAGTTCTACCCTTAGATCTTTTAGAATTCTTGGGTGAATCCCATCAGGCCCCATTGCTTTGTCCACCTTCAATTTTATTAGTTATTTCAGAGCCCCTTTCTTCTGTAAATGGACTGGTATCGACCCCGTCTTCAGAGTGTTTCTCTTGTTTGGTTTAGGTACCTCCCTTCCTCTTCCTTTGGAATACTGAGCAGAAATATTCATTCAGTATCCCTGCTTTTCATTGTCACCCTCTACCCACATTCCTCCCTTTACTAAGCCTCAGTATCCCTCCTTTGGTCTTTTCGTCACTCCCTAATGTACCTATAAAGGTCTTATCCCCTTCTTAACATAATTGGCCATCCTTTCCTCGGTTTGGGCCTTTGCTATTCTGACTGCCTTCCCAGCCTCTTTCTGCTTTAACTGATAAAGTTCTCTGTCCTGCTCCTTCTGTGTTTCTTATATTTCCTGAATGCTGTCCTTTCTCCTTAACCTTCCCTGCCACCTCTTTGAGAACCATAGCATTTTTTCCTTCGTTGTGTTTTATTGATTTGCTTTACATAAAGGCTTGTTGCCTCTGTGATGGCTGTTTTGATTACTCCCCATTGTTCCTCCACCCTCCTTCTTGCCAGTTTGCTACTGCTTTTCTAAGGCACTCTCTCATTTTCCCAAAGTCAGCCCTCCTAAAGTCAATACTCTTGCCTTTGTGGCTTGCTTGTATGGCTGTGTTTATCATGAACCACACTGTTTTGGTGGTCGCTTGTTCCCAAATGGCTACCCACCTCTAAATCTGAGATTCTTTCTCCGTCCCCATTTGAGAGTACCAGGTCTAAGATTGCTCCTTCCCGAGTGGGTTCCAATACTAGCTGTCTGAGGCATGCCCCCTGTAGGGCATCAAGAATGACCCTGCTCTTGGATGTGCCTGCAGCAAAGGTGCTCCAGTTAACATCTGGCATATTCAGGTCCACCATCAACAATATCTCCCCTTTTTCTGCCATTCTAAGGAAGCCTTCTATCATTTCCTTGTCCATTCCCTCCGCCTGAGATGGGGGTCTGTATAAAACCCCCATGCAGATTGTGGTGCCATTTCCTGTTTCCTGGGTGACCCAGAGTGCCTCATCTGCTCCCTGTTTACTCTTTAGTTCTGTTGCTTTGATCCCTTCCTTTACATAGAGAGCTACTCCTCCTCCTCTTTTACCCTCCCTGTCCCTCCTGTAGATTGTGTATCCTGGTATGTTGACATCCCAGTCATGGTTCTCTGTGTACCATGTTTCTGTGACTGCCACAATATCCAGGCAACCCTCTTCCATCAAGGCCACTAGTTCAGGGAGCTTGTTACACAGAATATGGGCATTGGTATTCATCACCCTCCACTTTTTATAGCCTTACCCCTTTTAGCCCCATTCCTGTCCTTACTGCCTTTGCCTTTTTACATTTACCTCTGTCCTGCTCCTAATAATTTCTACCTTGGTGTTTACCTCACTAATTACCATGTTTTGTGGGGAGGCTGGGATTTCCTGCTCCTTTCAGTGCCTCCCCTTGGCTGGTTTAAATGCTTGCCAATGAAGCATTTAAACCTCTCACCTAGGATCCGGTTCCCCCCTGGACAGATGCAGACCATCACACCAGTATAGGTCTGCATCCCTCCAGGTGACTTCCAGTCCCCAATGAAGCCAAACTCTGAGCTCCACACAGTTTTTCAACCACTCATTGAATTCCTTGGTGAGGAGTGCCCTAGCATC
This sequence comes from Neoceratodus forsteri, assembly GCA_016271365.2. Classification (NCBI taxonomy): domain Eukaryota; kingdom Metazoa; phylum Chordata; order Ceratodontiformes; family Ceratodontidae; genus Neoceratodus; species Neoceratodus forsteri. Next base: position 843,340,950 of record CM028135.1, on the reverse strand, counting down.
ACTCTTGCCATAGACAGGCAGCACCTCCGAGAAGGTTACTGTATGCGCTACTTGTCTAATTCCCCTCCCCAGCTCTACAAACTCCTCTTGCACTGCTCTGATCCCATTCCTAGCAAGGTCATTTGTCCCTAGGTGGACAATGACATCCAGCTCCCTCCCGTGCAGCTCCTCCCACGATCCTGAGGATTCGCTTCCTGTCCCTCCAAGCAGTGGCGCCAGGAAGGCACCTTACCTCCCTCTCCCCTTCCTCCCCAATTTCTACCCCCCCTAATGATTGAGTCCCCCACCAGGAGTTGTTTCCTTCCCCTGTGGGGTCCCATGCCACCCTCCTGTGGGTCTCCTTTGTGAAGGTTCTCAGCATCCTCCTTGGTCTCCTCTGCAGGTGCCTCCATAGAGGAACCACTATCCACCAGAAGAGCGAATGAATTGTGGAGAGGTACAGCTGGAGGGATGAAACTCTGTTCCACCACCCTCTCCCTCCCTGAGCCCACCCTGGTCCAGCCTCTCCTCTTTCTTGGCAACCTCTGAGGTAGTTGCATTGGCCCTGGTGGTCCCTGGGTGGAGGAGATTTCACGAATCCTAGCCAGGTCAGCCTGGAGACGGGCAACCTCCTCTCTCAGACCAGAGAGGTGCCTGCAAATAGGGCAGCATCACAGCCTCCAGAATGTCTCCCGGAACACTGCCACCCCACAGCCATTGCACTGCACCACTCCTATCATGTCTTATTTTGTGTCCCTCTCCTGTTTCTCTGTATGCTTCTCCTCCTCTCCTTACAACTCTCACCCTTCCTGTTCTGAGACAGCAACTTCCTATCTTCTTTAGTAGCCTCCTTCTTCCTTGCTCAATGTCAGACCACCAGCAGCTGGGGGAGATTGAGCTACTTTTTCAATGTCAAAATATCAAATGTCAAATATCAAAAGGAGATTGCCATGGCATCGATATATGGGCCCAATTTGGATGACCCACAGTTTTACACCAAAATCATGTCCCAATTAGTGATGCTAGGCACTCTGCCCTTGATACTGGGCTGTGACTGGAACATAGTCCCAGATGATGCTCTGCACAGGCCTGGAAACATGAGGATGGAGTTATCCACTAATCTGAGAGGGGCAAAAGAGATGTAATACTAGTTAGGGCATATGGAAATATGGATGACACTCCACCCACACACCAAAGATTACACCTCCTTGTCCCCCCTCCCTTAACTTCATCTCGAGGCTAGACTACTTCCTCATTATTCAGGACCTCCTGGGCTCCATCACCAACTGTGAAATCTCAGCAAGTTATCTCGGACCACTCTCCCATATCTCTCTCACTCATGAACACAGGTCACCCCCAAAAGATGGTCTATAAAACAAGTAAACAACTCACTGCTGAAGGACCCCCAAACCCTTGAAGCTACAAAGGGCCACGCAGAGCATTGCTTCCAGGAAAACTTGATTTCAGCGGCCAACCGTGGGACTATATTGGGGGCCTGTACATGCACTGTAAGAGGGGAGTTAATAAGATTGGCCACAAATAAAAAACAAAGGAAGAAAGCAGACAGCAAACAATTGCTCACAGAGATTAGATCACTAGAGTCCCATATATCCAGTCACACCCCACAAGAAGATTGGCTAAAGCACAATGCGGCCAGAGACAAACATGCAGAGTTTACTAAGGAACATGCAAAATTTGCTATTTTCAGGTCCAAAACCACATACATTGACCAGGGGGAGAGAGCTGTCAGGCTATTGGCCATAAGGATAAGACAGCACCAAATGAAGAAATCAATCCATGGCCTTCAGCCCTCACCCCATGATCCTCCCATCACTAACCCCCCAAAACATTGTCACTGCCTTCAAAGCCTTCTATAAAACCCTATACACAGCAGATCTCCTGGCAGAGACCATGGTGATTAAAACATTCTTAAACACTGCACAACTATTATGCATGCCCAAGGTCCAAGCAGAAGTCATGGCTTACAATCTAACCTTGGCAGAAGTATACCATGCCATAAAGGGCTTACCCATAGACAAAGTACTTGGCCCTGATAGCTTCTTGGATACCATTTACAAAGCCACTATGGATGCAGTATCCCCCCAGCTCACCCCCCTCTTCAACTCTTCTATAAAGCATGCAATCCTGGGCCCACCCCCTACAGGAAGCCATGATTACGCTCTTACCCAAACCAGATAAAGACCCTGAGCATCTGGGCAGCTACAGACTGATTTCCCTGCACAACACTGACATTAATATTCTCACCTAAGTGCTTTCAGCCAGAATCAGTAAAGTCTGGCACATGCTGATAGGTCTAGAACAGGTAACTTTTGTACAGGGTGGTCTAGTCACAGACCACATACACAAACTCAGATACATTCTTGTTGCATCCAGTGACTCAGGCTGCCCGGCAGTCTTGATGTCTCTGGACACAGAGAAAGCCTTCAGCAAAGTGTCCTGGCCCTACCTGTACACCACTCTCAAGAGTTTCAGCCCCTCAGTTAGAATTTACTGCAATGGCATACTCTCACCTTGCTTCACCTTACACTAAGGAACCCTCCAGGGGTGCCCCTTATCCTCCTACCTCTTCAATTTACATTTGGAACCACTCACCAAAACCATCCTTCCTAAGGACATGGTAAAAGGTATCCCAATGGGCAATCACAGCTATAAGGTCTCCACATATGTGGATAACATCCTATTACACCTGGAAGACCCAGAGACCTCAGTACCAGCCACCACAGAGACTCCGACCCCATTTGACAATATTTCAGGATACAAACTTAACCTAACCAAAATCAATATAGTGCCCTTCAACAATGCCGTAATCAAGCCCCTAGCATCGAGGTGGGGCAGTGTCTCGGTCCAAGATAAATGGAGGTACCTGGGGGTTACCATCTACAGAAGCAGTACCTGCTCTTGACCAAAAACCTAGACCTCCTACTCATGCAAATTAAACAGGATCTGACAAGGTGGACCACCCTACTGTTAACCCTCTGGGCCAGGATCAGCCTAATTAAAATGAATGTCCTGCCCAGATTTCTCTATCCCATGAGGATGACGGGATTACACATCACCAATAACTGGTTCACTAAGCTGCAGTCCTTACCTTCTTCTTATGGAATGGCCAGAATCCAAAACTAGCTTATAAACAACTAACATTACCCAAGCCCCAAGGTGGCCTTCAATTACTGGACATTCACAAATACTGCCTAGCAACCCACACTAGCCAGTTCCTGTGGTGGAGAGCAGGGTCCTCGACAAATTTAGAGTCCCAGTACCTTCCCCACTGGAAGTAAATGGAACTACACTTCTTCCAGTCTGCTAAGATTGAAAATGTCCTTATTTTTGCTCATCCCCTTCAGCAAGCTTCCCAACACATTGAAACACATGGTACCAGATCAATACCATGCATGGAAGACAGCATGGTATTAACCATGCTGTGTAGACAGTGCCTGTATGTACAGCAACTGGGGTAAAACAGCAGTAGCAGAATACCGCTACCCCTGTCGCTGTATGCTGGACTGAAAACTGGAGAAGTTGCCATGTGCTGGATGTCTGGTCCAGCCACCCCTATGATGGAGTGGCTATTGCACCAGCACATGGCACATTCAGGAGACCTTGGACCATGGTTTGGTCACCGCCCCCGGTCTCCTCTCTACAACTTTTTCTGGCAATTAACCCCCCCAAGTTTCTCCCCATCTCCAAAGACCCCCTCCCCCTGCAGTTAGTGATTTAAGTCTTGGGGATGCGAGGGGCAAAGCTCCCTGCAAAAAAAGTAAACACCCATTGTTTCCAAAGGCTGTGCTATTCCCAACATGTTGGTGTTTTGCCCAACTCTGTTTGTGGTCAATGCTGTATGGCTGTGGCATTTTTAGCTGGGCTGTTTTTCCTGTGCCAGAATGACCCTTACTGATACACACCCCAATAGGCACTTCCCTCTTAGCAAGCAGGCAACTACACTGGATACCACTCCCATCCTTGATTCTGCACAAATTATCTCCAACAACCCAAACTTCAAGATTCAGGGGACAAAATACAGAGATCTCTCCTAGACCAGGGATCATCAACAAAGTTAGGTTCCTTGTTAATAGACAGAAAAATGATAGCATTCACGCAGTTCAAAGCTGAAAACCCGCACACCAGAATCTCAGCCTATCTGTTATCTTAATTGCAGCACATACTTGAGCACACGCTGGGCCCTAAGCCCTGGAACACATCCAAATTCACAGCATGGGAAGGGCTACAGGATGCCACATCACACAGGTACATGTTCTCCAGAGTATACAAGAAGCTGTCTTCACCCTTGGCAAACAGCAACACTGCACAATGCCACTATTGGGTCAAAGAATTCCCTATATTTAAATGTGCAGATGTCCAGGTCAAGGTCTGGGAGGGAACACAGCATATCAGAGCAAAGCTCAAATCAGCTTATCTGCCAGAAATGTGTTTAAATGGGGCAGCTGTTGTGTGAAGTAGACTCTCTAAAAGAGCAGGTTAAAGGGAGCACACTTAAAACAGTAAATGCTACACCAAGAGAAAAGAAACTAGATAAACAAAATGAGACAGACCTAGAGGAATTTAAATTAGATATAAATCATCCTGAAGCAGATAACGACAATGATCTAGACTGAGCCACAATACAAACCATGCCAAAAAAAGGGAAGGAGGGCTATGGGTAATAATGATATACCATTAACAAACAGATATTCTCCACTTATGGAAACTGAAGAAACAGAGGAAGACACTTGGGCTAAAATGTTATTAGTCATTGGAGATTCTAGTCTAAGAAGAACTGATAACATAATTTGTGGCACAGACAAAATAAATAGAGACCTAAACTGCTTGCCAGGCACAAAGATAGCAGATGTGAAAAATATTCTGCTCAAGGTCATATACATCAACAACAAAAAAACAGACGGTGATACACATGGGGATAATAATGTAGGGAAAGATCACAAGAAAGACATCATAGATGACATTATGGAGTTAACTGACATTATAAAACACATGGGATAGCAGCCAGTTGTGTCAGCAATTTTACCAACTCTTAAAGGACACAAAAAAAAAACAACACTATCTAATGGATTAATATATGTCTATAAAACAGATGTACAATGGAGGGAATCTCTTTTATAGACACATGGGAGTCCTTTTTCAAACAAAAACACATATATTCAAAAGATGGATTACAACTGAGCAGTACAGGTACAAAAACCATAGCAACTATGATTACTGAAAAAAACCTCATCAAGTAATTTAAACTAAATGGTGAGAGGAGAAATATCGAGATGATAATAAAGTTGAAAATATAAAATACTAATAAAAATACAATAAAAGCTGTCAAATATTAAAGTTACGTAATAAACGCAGGAGCTTAAGTAACCACACAGATGAACTAGAAGCTCTATTTAAAACAAATGGTAAGGCTGATATGGCCTTTGTCACAGAAACTTAGTGGACAGGAAAGGATGATTGGGGAAGGGACATCACAAAATACCATTTATATCAGTTAGACAATGGAAAAAAGGGGAGGTGGAGTAGCAGCATATATTTCTAACTAGAGACATTGCAGGTTTTACAACACCTGCAAATTCCCCTCCAAGTCAACAAATTTACCCCATGAAAAATTTCACAAAATTGGCTTTTGGTGCCAGATTTCACCAGTTAACTTCGACTTATGTTAATAACTTTGAAGGTAATTGACTTCTGGTGCCCAAACTTCACTGGTTAACTTTGAAGCTAACTTTGACTTTGTTTGTAACTTCGAAATTAATGAAAAACATGGTTTGTCACATGGTTCAGTTACAGCAGATCACATGGGAGATTACAGACAGGCAGGAAGTGAATGTTTCTCTTTCATTTCAGCATTTGCAACAGTAGGAAACAGTGTGCTAGACAGTTACTGACTATTTGAGTGGCAGCATCTTTGTATATATTCTTAACATTTTAATATTTTACACCTTTTTGAGTTATATTCCTTAACTTTCTTTACTGTAGTTTCTGAATTTATAAATTTTGTTAGTCTATGCTGTTTTTTCTCACTTCTTCTTACTCTATTTTTCTTTCATTTTCTTTAAATTCTTTTTGTAATGCTGGGCAGCATCAGGACTTGGAGGAGTCAAGATAGGCTGGGGCTGGAGGTGCAGTTATACTCCTTATCAAGCATGCATTTACCAGAGGGAATACTGCCTCCCTAGCTGAGGAAGGGAGTTCTGCTGCTGCAGAGCAGCAGCAACAACAGCACGAGAAACAGCAGCAGCAGGAAATGGAGCAGTAGGAAGAACAACATCAGCAGCCACAAGACCTCCCCCCCCAGCAGGAGCTGGCTGCCTCATCTGGTGCTCCCCCACTCCCTCAGTTCACTGTATTATGCAATGTTTTTGAAATGCACCCTGCAGATGAGATGGTGGCCATCTGAAAGGTGTACGGGTGCTGTGTGAGGTGAGGGAAAAAAGAGATCCACCTTGGGACCAGTGGGCAGAGGATGCACCTCCTCATCCACCACCTCAATGAGTAGAGGGCCAAGAAGTGAGATGTGGCTGCATCATGTGATGGTGGTTGTGGTGATGGCACTGGGGGCAACATGGAGCAGCAGGAGATCAGCTGTGATACTGCTGTGAGTCATCACTGCAGCAATAGAAATGACTGCAGCAGTTATTGGCCTGTACCTCCCAGACAGCGGCCTGATGACCCCTTGGCACCTGTGGCACTGTGGCACTTTGTAGGCTGAGGTGCAGGATCTGCAGCATGATTTTAACACTTTCCAGCAGGAAGTGATGGAGCGGCTGGGCACTTTTATATCCATCCGTGAGAGGCTTCTCACTCTCCTGGCAGAGCTGCGTGGTGGATGTGGGCATGGTTCGGCTTCTGGGAGTGCTGGTGGGGTTGTCTGAGTGGTTCACAGAAACTATTTGTTGTATATTTGGTTATTCCGTAATCTGTGTTCTTAATTTCTCCACTCTCTAGATCCCCCCATTAAAAATAAAAAAAGCACCAAGAAAATATAGAAAGTTATAAAAATTGAAAAAAAAAAATCTGTTCTTTTTATATCTTTTTTCTCTATCCTCTTTTTTAGTATTGTCTCATTTATTTGGATGTCCCTTGCCTGTCCAGGTCTGTTATTTCTTTAATCCTTTTTACGCATGATGAACCACTTTCCTTCCTTCCTTTCATTTTTGTTACTGATTCATCATGTGTACTCCCTCTATCTACAAATGTCAAGTATTTGCCACATTAAATAAATTGTTTCCCCATGGTATATGATGGTGCATGACTGGTAGTTGTGTGCAAACACCAACCATTCAAAGAAGTGCAAACCATGACACAAACATCAGGTATTCTCCAGAAGGTAAACATAAATCTGTTTTAAACACTTAACATGTTTACCGTGGTCATCAGAAATGTTCAGTTGTGTCCCCAAAGAGAAAACACTTCCTTTCAGTCAAATACTGTTGCCACACACACCTGAGAAGGTGGTGCAAAGCAGATGTGAAACTTGCAAGAGAGCTTAAACATATTTATGGTACAGTACTAAGCATTTCTGGGCCTGCCACCCCACCACCACCAGCAGCACTTTCGAGAAATGTGAATTTGTGTTCCCAGAGAGAAACATGCTCCCTGGTCTATCCAAATCAGCGGGCAATGTAAGCCAAATACACCAGGCACTACATGAGGGAGATGGAGGTGCAGGTGAGGAGGAGGACATCTTTGTGGTACTGGATGCAGAGGATTCTGGAAGTGGGCCAAGTAGTGGTCCTAGCAGCAGCACTACCATGCCAACAAAGTGTGATGATCGCTGCCCCAGTAATGAAGAACAAAAAAGGCACAGAGGTCTGTCATGCAGCACCTGTGAGTACCATTGTGAATCCCCAGTCTAGGAGCCCCCGATTAATGGCATATTGACGAGGTAAGCTGTTTGGCTTACATTGGCCGCTGATTTGGATGGATCGGAACCACTACCACTGGTGATGGCTGCCTTCTGGTGTTCATGCCACTGAATTGGGTGCCTGTTTTTAAGGAGTGTATGTTGCTCACCTGTGCGAAGGTGACTACCCTAATAACCCCTACTTACTTGGGTTTGACACTGTTGGCATATTACCACTGTCTCATCAGATGGGTCCAGCACATAAAAATTCCACACTAGGAATTTCTGGGGCCTTTTATTTACTTGGTGCCAAGATGACTGAGATAGCAAAGGTGAAGATTTGCTCTTTGTTATGTCATGGGTGATGGAAAAAATGGACAAATGGGAGAAATAGTGCTAGGGAGTCCTTTTCCTTGGTGGTTGTAGCAGTTAAGGCAACAGGAAAGACATGTTCTGTAACAACCTGTTTTGGCCTTTTCATTTCAGGCTCCCATTAGGGATCCATGTCATCTGATAAATCATCCACATCATAGTCTGCAAAAAAGCTGGCATTCTCATCATCCTCTGGAGGGCTGTCCTCCTCAGTAGCAACAGGCTCTGTGACACATACCACCTCTTCATGACTGGTGTTCTCATGTTGCTCCACATGTATCACCTCATCCTCACCCACTGGACGCACATTATCAGGCTCTGCCTGTGAGCCTCAATAACCAACAGCACCACTTTCTAATTGCACTTCCAAATGAGCCATCTCTATACCGACAGTTGTTTTGTTTGGTGTGGTGTTGCTGCTTTCTGTCACTGTGGCACTTGACATTGACACATACATCAACATGTCTGCCACAGATTTGGCAGAAAAAACTTAGAGGCAGGAAAGCCACCACCAGGGCAAAATACGTTGCTACTACTTTTACTACCTGCCACAGAGTCATCTGAATGCTGTCCCTCTGCTCTCACTGACATGTTTTCTAAATAAAGGTGTGCCCGACAGAATACATTCACTCACTCAGTTAAATTGTTGTCAGGAGGACAGTGATTTTTTTCCTACCAGAGGTGCACACTCAGGGCCACAACAGTCACTCTGGTCTGGATAAATCACAGTCATGAGGATAGTGATTTTTTCCTGCACAGGTGTGCCAGCAGGGACACAACAATCACTCTGGTTAAATCTCTTTCAGGTGGACAGTGATTTTTCCCAGCACAGGTTTGCATGCAGGGGACACAACAATCACTGTGGTTAAATTGCAGTCAGGAGGACAGTGATTTTTTTCCTAGCACAGGTGTGCACCCAGGGACAAAACAGTCACTCTGGTCTGGTTAAATCACAGTCAGGAGGAAAGTGATTCTTTTCTGAGCACAGGTCTGCGTGCAGAGACACAACAATCACTGTGGTTAAATTGCAGTCAGGAGGACAGTGATTTTTTTCTAAATAAAGGTGTGCTGACAGTGACATAATAGTCACTCAGGATATATCGCAGTCAGGATGACAGTGATTTTTTTTTTCCTAGAACAGGTGTGTGCATAGGGACACATCAATCACTGTGGTTAAATCGCAGTAAGGGGACAGTGATTTTTTTTCTAATTAAAGGTGTGTCAACAGGGATACAACACTCACTATGATTAAATCACAGTCAGGATGAGAGTGATTTTCTTTTCCTAACACAGGGGTGCACGCAGGGACACAACAATCACTCTGGTTAAATCTCATCAAGTGGACAGTGACAAGGTGCCAACCTGAAAGCATTCTGTGTGTACTGGTTAAATCTCAGTTAGGAGGACAGTATTTTTTTTTTCCTAGCACGGGTTTGCATGCAGAGACACAACAATCACTCTGGTTAAATCGCAGTCAGGAGGACAATGATTTTTTTGCTAGTACAGGTGTGCACGCAGGGACACAACAGTCACTCTGGTCTGGTTAAATTGCAGTCAGCCAGACAGTGTTTTCTTCCTAGCACAAGTATGCACACAGGTACACAACAATCACTGTGGTTAAATTGCAGTCAGAAGGACAGTGATTTTTTTCCTAAATGAAGGTGTGATGACAGGGAGACACCAATCACTCGGCTATCGCAGTCAGAAGGACAGCAATTTTTCCCCTAGAATAGGTGTGCACTCAGGGATACAACAGTCACTTGGGTCTGGTTAAATCAGTCAGGATGACTGATTTTTTCCTAACACAAATCTGCACACAGGGACATAACAATCACTGTGGTTAAATCTCAGTCAGGAGGACAGTGACTTTTTATTCCTAGCACAGGTGTGTATGCAGGGACACAACAATCACTCTGGTCTGGTTAAAAATCACAGTCAGGAGGTCAGTGATTTTTTTTCCTAGCACGTTTGCACACAGGGACACAAAAATCACTGTGGTTAAATCACAGTTAGGAGGACAGTGATTTATTTTCTAAATAAAGATGTGCCAGCAGGGACACAACAATCACTCAGGTTAAATTGCAGTCAGGAGGACAGTGATTTTTTTTTCCTAATACATGGGTGCCGGTAGTGACACAAACAGGCAATCACTTTGGTTAAAGCACAGTCAGAAAAGTAATGATTTTCTTAAGAAAATATAGGGCACCAGGCAAGTGATTTTTACTGAACACAAGTGTGCCTTCTAAATTGCTGCTACCCTCCCCACACAAGCCACCAAATCACTATTTTTCTGTTAAAACAAAACTAAATAATACAGTAAAGAATACAGGAGAAGATCAATATAAAGTAGTGTGTGTGTGCACAGGCACTCACAAACACAGTTTTGAAGAAATGTGACCACCAAAATGATCTTTTATATTATGTTATATTTAGATATTGAATCCAGTCTACTACAACAAGCACATGTTCTGCTCTCTAAGTCTCTCTAACACACTACACTCAGAGAATGACCAAACTAGCTTCTCATTTGCTGTTCACCAACATGTGACCTCCTATCCCATGGTACATTGCAAACTTCCAATATTATACAAAACTTAGATGGCAAAGTTCCAGTTGTGTGGATCTGAGATACCTTGATTATTGAATTAGCATGCATCGAAGTTTTAGAAAACAAAATTTCACAAAACTGCAAATAGAACTTGAAGTGCAACTTCAAACTGTGGAAAACTTCATGGATCAGTTAAAATACAGGAAATTTTATGCAGAGTGAATTTTTGCAATTTTGCACATCTCTATGTCTAACAATATACATTCCAAACTTATTTCCACAAATATTAAAACAGAAGATAGTAATACAGGATTAATATGGATTAAAATAGAAACTGCAAAGAAAAACAATATCATTATAGGCCTATGCTATAGACCACCAAACAATGACAGTGAAATAGTAGAAGAAATAAACTGCAAACTTGCAATGGCATGCTGAATTAGGCCACGTGGTCTTTCTAGGTGACCTAAACTTTATTGATATACAGTGGGATAAAATGACAGCAACAAAACTGAATAGTATTACATTTATAAATCCTGCAGAACAACTGTGGCATAAACAACATACAACCACCTCAACTAGAGGTGAAAATATTTTGGACATAGTCCTAAGTACAAACAATATAAATATTATAGACTGTGATGTGCATGCACTATTTGGAAACAGCAACCATAACATTGTATCCTTCCAACTCCAGAAATACATTCCAAAAAATAAAGGATGCAGAGGAGTTTATAATTTTAACTCCACAAACCATGCAAAAATACAAGAAGATCTGTCCAGAATAAACTGGGAAAAAGAACTAGGAAATAAAACCATGCCAGAAGGTGGGATATTATTAAGAATCTTGTTGACTCAATATGTGACAAACACATTAAGAAAGTAAAAATAACTGCAGAGGTAAAAAAAAGCACAGTGGCTCATGAAATGTCTTACAAAATTATTAAAGGAAAAACATCAGCAGTATAATAAATATAATAGATATAAAACAGAAGAATACTGGCAAGAGTATTGAAAAGCACAAAACAATGCAAAATAAGATAAGAAAAAATAAACAGAAAATGGAGCTAGGACTAGCACAAAAAGCTAACAAGGATAACATGAAAATGTTCTATGGCTATGTTAACACCCTTCGAAAAACAAAGCAATGGACTATGTCATATGATATCCAACCATCAACAGATTGAAGACCCTACAAATATTGTTGACATATTTAACACCTACTTCTGAACTCTATTCACAATGACCCAAATGTAGGAAATATACAATACTTGAAAATATTACATCAAGGATCAAGATCAACAAAGACTATATTAATGTAAAAATTAAAGCCCTAAAAAGACATACTGTGCAGGACCAGATAACATCTCATCAAACATGTTAAAGTTATTAGCACCACAAATAGCTACTCAATTAAAGAGCTACTGATGCCTCAAAGAAAACTTTGAATAACAAAATAATTAAGCACAATTGAAGTTGCATTCCATATATATATATATTCTATATATTTCACTTCCACATTATTTAATACTAAGTAAATATGCATGGCTACATGATCATTATCCCTTAGAGATCCCTTAGAGTTCATCTCTCTCTATATCTTACTTCCTACTTCAAGTCATAATCCTATATTGTGACATCACAATGTGTTGCTGTGAGAGTAACTGTGATGTCACAAGTAGTGCATTATGACCTCAGGTATGGAGAAAGCAACAGGGATAGACAAAATTTTCAGCAGCAAAGATTTTAGTTTTAATGCAAATGACCTCAGTAATAAATAATGAGGAGGAGGAATACAGAACTGACCTAAAACACAAGCTGAACTGTGTCTAAATATTATGGTTTACTAAAATTGTCCTGAAGGCGTCAGCTGCTCTTTAAGACTTTTGTACTTAACAGCACTATCTAAAAATGAAATTCCTACTGATTGGCTATAAGTCTTAGTGATCCCAATCCATAAAAAGGGAAGCAGATCTAACTATGCAAATTAAAGACCTACAGTATACCTCGGTACAAGTAAAGATTATGGAGCCCATCATCAAGGATATGATATATCAACACATAGATAAATATGATCACAAAGATAAGGAACAACATGGGCTCATAGTGGGTCGATCATGCTTAACAAATGTGTTACATAGAAACATAGACTTTGACAGGAGATAAGGACCGCTTGGCCCATCTAGTCTGCCCATTTCCCTACCTACAGGATAGGCCGCAGATCCTAGTTAACCAACAGACTATTTCTTACTACCCCCCACAAGAATTGCCTTATGTCTGTCCCATGCATTTTTGAATTCCCCCACAGTTTTAGACCCCACAACCTCCTCAGGAAGGCTGTTCCATGCATTCACTACCCTCTCTGTGAAAAAATACTTCCTCACATTGCCCCTGAACCACCCCCCATCTTTAAATTGTGTCCCCTTGTTCTTGCATGTCTCTTTTTTGGAAAGATGCTACCCTCTTGGACTTTGATGATTCCACTGAGGTACTTAAAAGTTTCTATCATGTCCCCTCTCTCCCTTCTTTCCTCAAGGGTATACATATTAAGCTCCTTTAGTCTCTCCTCATACGGCTTCTCTTGCAGACCCTGCACCATTTTAGTTGCCCTCCTCTGGACTGCCTCTATCCTGTCTATGTCCTTGCGGAGATGGGGTCTCCAGAACTGGACGCAATACTCCAGATGGGGTCTCACCAACTGTCTGTACAGAGGGATAACAACTTCCTGTTTTCTGCTGCTGATGCCTCTCCCTATGCATCCCAGTATACCCCCAGCCCTCCCTACTGCCTTCTCACATTGCTTGCTAACCTTAAGGTCATCTGATATGATTACCCCAGGTCCCTTTCCTTTTGTTGTTGTTATACTTCCCCCATTGTGTATTCTTCCCTGGGTTCTTGTTTCCTGGTGCATTAGTTTGCACTTCTTTGCATTGAATCCAAGCTGCCATACTTCTGACCATTCCTCCAACCTTGCCAAGTCCCTTCTCATCCTTTCCACACCTCCTTGTGTATCAACCCTGTTGCAGATCTTTGTGTCATCTGCAAAGAGGCATACTTTTCCTTCCAGTCCCTCTTCAATGTCACTTATGAAGACATTAAAAAGGACTGGACCCAGTACTGGACCCTGCGGTACCCCACTAGTAACCCCTCTTTCTTCGGAGTGGACTCCATTTACAATTACCTTCTGTGTCCTGTTGTCCAGCTAATGTTTTACCCAGGAAACCACCCTGGGACCCACTCCCAGGCTGGTTAATTTGACTATTAATCTTTTGTGTGGGACTGTATCAAATGCTTTGCTAAAGTCTAGGTAGACCATGTCCACAGCCCCTCCCTGGTCTACTACTTTGGTCACCCAGTCAAAGAAATCTATTAGATTTGTCTGACATGACCTTCCCGCTGTGAAACCATGCTGCCTTGGGTCCTGTGCCCCACTGGCCTCTAGGTACTCAACAATTCTTTCCTTCAGAAGTGACTCCATCACTTTCCCTACCACAGAGGTCAAACTGACAGATCTGTAGTTTCCTGCCTCTGTCTTGGTCCCACTTTTGTGAAGGGGAATCACATCCGCCTTCCTCCAGCCCTCAGGTACCACAATATCCTCCCATGATTTATTAAAAAGAGTAGCCAGTGGTTTCTTTAGTTCCCCCCTTAATTCTTTTAGAATTCTGGGGTGAATTCCATCAGGCCCCATTGCCTTGTCCACCTTCAGTTTTAGGAGTTCTTGCAGAACCCTTTCTTCTGTGAAAGGACTGGGATCGACCCCCCCTATCAAGAGTGCTTCTGTTAATTGGATTAGGCACCTCCCCCTCCTCTTTTGTGAATATTGAGCAGAAATATTCATTCAGTATCTCTGCTTTTCACTGTCCCCCTCTGCCCACCCACCATTCATTCTATTCAGCCTCACTGTCCCTCCCTTTGTCTTTCTACGCTCGCTGATGTACCTATAAAATGTTTTATCCCCCTTCTTAACTGAGTTGAATATCTTTTCTCAGTTTGGGCCTTTGCTATTCTGACTTCCCTCCCTGCTTCCTTCTGCCTTAACTGGTACAGCTCTCTGTTCTGCTCCTTCTGTGTTGCTTTATACTTCTGGAATGCTATCTTTTTCTTCCTGACTTTCACAGCCACCTCTTTTGAGAACCATAGTGGCTTTTTCTTTCATTTTGATTTTATTTGCTTCATACAAAGGCTTATTGCTTCTTTGATGGCAGTTCTGATGATTCCCCATTGTTGCTCCACACCTCCTTCTAGCCTGTTTGCATGAAAGAATATCTGAGTCACTTGATAGAGGTATACCAGTGGACTGTATATTCTTGGACCTTGCAAAGGCATTTGACAAAGTCCCCCACAGGGCCATAATAAAGAAACTAATATACATTTGGGTGGATAATAGAATTGTTTGCTGGATTGAGAGCTGGCTGAGTTGTAGGACTCAGAGGGTTAGCATAAATGAATACCTATTGGACATGATAGCCATGGCAAGTGGAGTTTCCCAGGGGTCTGTTCTTTGTCCAATGTTATTTCAATTATTTATGTCAGACATGTGTATACAAACAACATGCTATCTAAGTAAATATGCAGAATACACTAAAATAGCTAGGAAGGTCAAAACACAAAAGAATATAGATACTCTCCAAAAGGACTTGGATAAGATATCAATGGATTAACAAATGGGGGATGAACTTCAACACTGAGAAGTGTTGTGTTATGCATCTTGAGCAATACAATAAGGAAGGAACATTCTTTCTGAAAAGAAATCCATAAAGAAAAAAAAATGAAGAAAAAGATCTAGGCATATACATAGCAGATAAATTATCCTATGACTCACACTGTAATGCCCAAATAGACAAGGTCAAAATAATACTATGGACTTTAAAAATAAATTTTAGAAGTATAGATGCCAAGTGTGCTGAAGGCATTGTATAGATTGTATGTTAGACTACTTCTTGATTATGGTAGCCAAGCATGGGGAGTCACAAAAAGGTACTACAGATAAGTTAGAAAAATCCTAAGACAAGCTACTAAAATGATCCATACTATAAAGACCTTACCATATAATGTACAATTACAAAAGCTAAACCTGATGTCATTAGAGACTAGAAGGAAACAAGGGGACATGCTTTTATGTTATGACATCATGCAAGATAACTGTATTTCACAAATTAAATTTCAAATTTAAAAATGATAACTTAGAAACTAGGGGACATCCCTTATAACTAAGACCAAAGATATTCATAACAAACAACAGAAAAGCCTTTTTTACACATAGAGTGGTTAACTCATGGAATAAACTACCAATCAAGAAAATGGTCAGTAAAGACAAATAACAGTTTAAAAAAATGGCTAGACTCTTATATCACAGAAGGAAACATTTTATCCTATTATAGGTTTGTGGCAGGAGTGCACATGGATACACAGATTTCCTGCTACTTACACCTCAGTAAGAGCCTCAGTATGAACACATAGATACCTAAAATTCAACGGGCTCCATCTAGCACAATATACAGTACTAAACAATGCATACTACACAGCTAGTAATCTCCACAACATAGAAACATAGACTTTGACGGCAGATAAGGACCGCTTGGCCCATCTAGTCTGCCCATTTCCCTACCTACAGGATAGGCCGCAGATCCTAGTTAACCAACAGCCTATATCTTCCTGCCCCCCACAAGAATTGCCTTATGTCTGTCCCATGCGTTCTTGAATTCTCCCACAGTTTTAGACCCCACAACTTCCTCAGGAAGGCTGTTCCATGCATCCACTACCTCTCTGTGAAATAATACTTCCTCCATTGCCCCTGAACCGCCCTCCTTCTATCTTTAAATTGTGTCCCTTGTTCATGCAAGTCTCTTTTCTGAAAAATGCTACCCTCTTGGACTTTGTTGATTCCCTTTGAGGTACTTGAAAGTTTCTGTCATGTCCCCTCTCCTTCTTTCCTCAAGGGTATACATATTAAGCTCCTTAGTCTCTCCTCATACAGCTTCTCCTGCAGACCCTGTACCATTTTGTTGCCTCCTCCTGGACTGCCTCTATCCTGTCTATGTCCTTCTGGAGATGGGGTCTCCAGAACTGGACACAGTATTCCAGATGGGGTCTCACCAACTGTCTGTACAGAGGGATAACAACTTCCTGTTTTCTGCTGCTGATGCCTCTCCTATACATCCCAGTATACCCTGCGCCCTCCCTACTGCCTTCCTCACATTGCTTGCTAACCTTAAGGTCATCTGATATGATTACCCCAGGTCCCTTTCCTTTTTGTTGTTGTTACTACCTCCCCACCCATTGTGTATTCTTCCCTGGGTTCTTGTTTCCCAGGTGCATTATTTTGCACTTTTTGCATTGAATCTTAGCTGCCATATGTCTGACCATTCTTCCAACCTTGCCAAGTCCCTTTTCATCCTTTCCACACCTCCTTGTGTATCAACCCTGTTGCAGATCTTTGTGTCATCTGCAAAAAGGCATACTTTTCCTTCCAGTCCCTCTGCAATGTCACTGAAGAAGACATTAAAAAGGACTGGACCCAATACTGAACCCTGCGGTACCCCACTAGTAACCGCCCTTTCTTCAGAGTGGACTCCATTTACAATTACCTTCTGTGTCCTGTTGTCCAGCCAATGTTTTACCCAGGCTACCACCCTGGGACCCACTCCTAGGCTGGTTAATTTGACTAATAATCTTGTGTGGACTGTGTCAAATGCCTTACAAAGTCTAGGTAGGCCATATCCACAGCCCCTCCCTGGTCTACTACTTTGGTCACCCAGTCAAAGAAATCTATTAGATTCGTCTGACATGACCTTCCCACTGTGAACCCATGCTGCCTTGGATCCTGTGCCCACTGACCTCTAGGTACTGACTATTCTTTCCTTCAGAAGTGACTCCATCACTTTCTCTACCACAGAGGTCAGACTGACAGGTCTGTAGTTTCCTGCCTCTGTCTTGGTCCCACTTTTGTGAAGGGGAATCACATCCACCTTCCTCCAGTCCTCGGGTACCACACCATCCTCCCATGATTTATTAAAAGAGTAGCCAGTGGTTTCACTAGTTCCTTCCTTAATTCTTTTAGAATTCTGGGTGAATTCCATCAGGACCCATTGCTTTGTCCACCTTCAGTTTTAGGAGTTCTTGCAGAACCCTTTCTTCTAGTGAAAGGTCTGGGGTCGACCCCTATCAAGAGTGCTTCTGTTAATTGGATTAGGCACTTCCCTCCTCTTTTGAATACTGAGCAGAAATATTCGTTCAGTATTCCTGCTTTTCACTGTCCCCTCTGCCCACCCACGTTCATTCTGTTCAGCCTCACTATCCCTCCCTTTGTCTTTCTATGCTCACTGATGTACCTATAAAAGGTTTTATCCCTTTCTTAACTGAGTTGGCTATCTTTTCCTCAGTTTGGGCCTTTGCTATTCTGACTTCCCTCCCTGCTTCTTTCTGCCTTAACTGGTACAGCTGTCTGTCCTGCTCCTTCTGTGTTTCCTTATACTTCCGGAATGCTTTTGATAATTCCCCATTGTTGCTGCACACCTCCTTCTAGCCTGTTTGCTAGTGCTTTTCTGAGGCACTCTCCCATCTTGCCAAAGTCAGCCCTCCTAGAGTCCAGTACCCTCACTTTTGTATGGCTTGACTCTGTAGCTGAGTTTAACGTGAACCACACTGTTTGATGGTCACTTGTCCCAAGATGGCAACCCACTTCTAGATCTGAGATCCTCTCACTGCCCCATTTGAGAGTATGAGGTCTAAGATTGCTCCCTCACGAGTGGGTTCCGAAACTAGCTGTCTAATGCCTGCCACCGGTAGGGCATCAAGAATGGCCCTGCTCTTGGATGTGGCTGCAGCAAATGTGCTCCAGTTAACATCTGGCATATTCAGGTCTCCCATCAACAGTATCTCCCCTTTCTCTGCCATTCTAAGAATGCCTTCCATCATATCCTTGTCCATTCCTCCCTGACATGGGGTCTGTACACAACCCCTGTGCGGATTGTGGTGCCTTTCCAGTCTCCAAGGTGACCCACAGTGCCTCCTCTCCTCCCTGTTTACTCTTTTGTTCAGTTGCTTTTATCCCTTCCTTACATAGAGAGCTACCTCCCCTCTTCTCCCTGCCTGTCTCTCCTGTAGGTTATGTACCCTGGTATGTTAACATCCCAGTCATGGTTCTGTACCATGTTTCTGTGACTGCTACGATATCCAGGCATCCCTCTTCCATTAAGGCCACCAGCTCAGGGAGCTTGTTGCCCAGACTACGGGCATTGGTACTCATTACCCTCCATTTCCTGATGGCCTTACCCCCTTTTGCCCCATCCCTGTCCTTCTTGCCTTTGTCACTTTCTCCATTTACCCCTGCCCTTCTCCCTATCGACACCTCCATGTTGGTGTTTGCCACACTTACTACCGTGATTGTTTGGGGAGGCTAGGATTTTCCTGCTCCTTTCCAGTGTCTCCCCCCTTGGCTAGTTTAAAAGCTTGCCAATGAAGCATTTAAACCTATCACCTAGGATCCTGGTTCCCCTCCCGTACAGATGCAGCCCATCATGCCAGTATAGGCTTGAATCACTCCAGGTGGACTCCCAGTCCCCAATGAAGCCAAATCCCTGAGCTCCACACCAGTTTTTCAACCACTGATTGAATCCCATGGTATGGAACACCCTAGCCTCTCCTATGCCATAGATGGGTAGCACCTCTGAGAAGGTTACCGTGCATGCTACTTGACTAAGGCCCCTCCCCAATTCCAAAAACTCTTCCTGTACTTCTCTAATCCCTTTCTTAGCCAGGTAATTTGTCCCTAAGTGGACAATGACATCCAGCTCCCTCCCCTGTGCAGCTGCTCTGGCAATCCTGATGATTCGCTCCCTGTCCCTCCAAGCCATGGCGCCAGGCAGGCACCTTACCTCCCTCTCCCCTTCCTTGCCCAGTTCTACCTTCCTAACAATGGAGTCCCCACCAGGAGTTGTTTTCCCCTGCAGGGTCCTCTGCCACCCTCCTGTGGGTCTCCTTGTGGTGTTCCCAGCATCCTCCTTGGTCTCCACTGTGGGTGTCTCCATAGAGGAACCACACTTTTCCAGAATGGCATAGGAATTGTGGAGAGGTACAACTGGAGGATGCGCCTGTTCCACCACCCACACCCTCCCTGAGCCCACTGTGGTCCAACCGCCTCTTCTTGGCAACCTCTGAGGCAACGGCAGTGGCACTGGTGGTCCCTGGATGGAAGAGGAGGTCCCACAAACTGGGCCAACTCAGCCTGGAGATGAGCAACCTCCTCCTCAACCCAGAGAGGTGCCTGCAGATGGGACAACACCGCATCCTCCAGAACATCTCCCAGAAGACTGCTGCTCCACAGCCACTGCACTGCACCACTCCTATCATGTCTTATTTCTGGCCCCTTAACTGTTTGCAATCCTTACTCTTTCCTCTGTTTTTTTCTCTCCTTACTTTCTGCCTGTGTGCCCTTTAAGCTCCTGATTGTCCTGTTCTGAGACAAGAATATCCTATATTTCTCAGTAGACCCCTTACTTGTTCAGAGGCAGACCTCCAGCAGCTAGAGGGGGCCGGAGAGCTACTCTTGCCCTTCTAGGATGGTGGGTCCTTGGTGGTTCTGTGATCACTCACTTCCTGCCCCTAAACAGGAAGTTCCTGTTGTCAGTCAAATCCTGTGCCTATAAAACTAGAACTAACTTTGGGTGGGGGGGTGGAGGGGAGGGAAGGAGGGCAATATTGTCCCAGCAGAGAAGTTCAGTCACACAGCAGTCCTTTTTCCTGGTTTCGTCTGCCAAGCTATTAGCAGAATCTTTCTAAGGCAGTCTTTAAATGTAGCTTCCTTCTAGCTAAGCCACTCCCCCTACTTACCAGATCTTTCTACAAGTAATTTAAACCTCACAGCAGTTAAGTCCTTTCAGTCACCTGAGATTTACACCTAGATGACTTTTCAGTTACCCATTCAGTTCAGTTAACCCAAACACACACTTTTTTTTTTTGTATGTTAGTTTTTTTACCCTAAATTAAAGGTCCAAATACAAAAGTTCTACTTTAGTCCCAGCAGAGAAGTTCAGTCACACAGCAGTCCTTTCTCCTGGTGTCTTCTGCCAACACAAGTTGGGCCTCTTACATTCACACAGTTGCACTAGGTGTGGCCAGGGTAAAGGCATGCTCAAACACATTCTGTGGGACTGCATCAGGGCCCACCCTCTTGGGGACAAAATCAAAAGATGCACCAACCCAATAATAGGGCTTAATGAAGCCTTTCTGCCCCAGACCTGTCTTGTGGGGATTGAGCTCCTTCTCATTGGAGGAGTGAGGAAATTCCACATTTTACTCATATCAGCCATGGCCAAAGGGTAATTTTGAAGCACTGTTTCAACGACTCCACCTTCCTATCATGAATGGCAGAATGTGATGTTGGAAACCCTCTGCATGGAGAAAATGATAGGTTCAATCCAAAACACCCTACGGATGTACCTAAAAAGATGGGGGGCACTTGAGGCCCTCTTGATGATCTCTTGATCCAAACTGTGGCATACCTACCCACCCACCCATCCACCCTGATATCTCTCCACTTCCCAATACTGCCCCGATCTTCCCAGTACCTAGAACTGTATAGAGTTTAAATATTCCCACTAAGCGAAGAGGCTTTGCAGAAGTGGAAATGGTCCATGTCAATGACATTTTGAAACCACACTCCAAGCTAGGCTGGTTTTATTTTCCCGCTCATTGCATCCTTGTTTATTTATTATCATCTCTGATTGTTATATACTCCAAATTCTGTAGTCAGAGACAGTCACCAGCATGCCATTGTATAACTGGGGGGGGGGAGAAAAAGAGAGAGAGAGGGGATCAAGTGATCATCTGCAGCTCCACATTTTTCTGCTACTTATGTATAAAGTCACAGTACCCACACACCAGTTGGTCTGACCATAACACCACGAGGTTCAGTTTCAAGGCTCCCCCTAATGGGCCTGCCCCTATGGAGGTGGTCCAGTACCACCCTTTAGGGGGAGTTACCCCAGAATGTCTATTAGTGGTGCTGGACCTATCGGGGTTGTCAGGTGAATGCATGAATCCAGGGGATCATGTACTGGCCTATAACAAGGCAGTGGGAGATGCCCTGCATATGTTTGCTCTTATTTGTGTTTGACCACTCACTCTTCACCCTAGGACCCCTTGGTTTGATGGTTACTTGAAGGAGTTGAGGTGAGTTAGTTGAAGGATGGAGATAGCATGGTGGAGGTCTTGCCTGGATGCTGACAGGTATAGACTGATGGAACATTACAAGCACTATCAATCAGAAATCACCAGTAAGAAGGCAGAATTCCTGTCCAGGGAGATTTCTACTGCACAGAATTGACCGGCTCAGCTGTTCTGGACTGTTGACAGATTGTGCAATCCAATCTGTCTCTGTCCCGGGGGAGCTTTTTCTCAGCTTAAATGCAAGGAGTTTGCTCGATTCTTCGTGGATAAGGCTGCCATCATCAGGTCCGGCATCGGCCCAGCTCTCCCTATGAGGGATTGTGGAGGCTGGCAGGAGGTGGTGAACACTTGATTAGTCTGGATGGACAGTTGCATGAGGTGTGACCAGGGCAAAGGCATGCTCAAACACATTCTGTGTTATTGCATCAGGGCCCACCATCTCTGGGACAAAATCAAAAGATGCACCGACACCATATTAGGGCTTGATGAAGCCTTTCTGCCCCAGATGTGTCTTGTGGGGATTGACCTCCACCTCATTGGAGAAGTGAGGAAATTTCACATTTTACTCATATCAGCCATTGCCAAAAGGGCAATTTTGAGGCACTGGTTCAACGACTCCACTCCTTCCTACCAGGAATGGCAGAATGTGATGTTGGAAGCCCTCTGCATAGAGAAAATGATAGGTTCAACCCAAAACACCGTACAGACGTACCTGAAAAGATGGGAGGCATTCGAGGCCCTCTTGATGATCTCCTGATCCAAACTGTGGCACACCTACACACCCACCCACCCTAATATCTCTTAACCTCCCAATACTGCCCCTGAACTTCCCAGTACCTGGAGCTGTATAGAGTTTAAGTATTCCCACTAAGCGAAGAGGCTTTGCAAAAGTGGAAATGGTCTACATCAATGACATTTTGAAACCACACTCCAAGCTAGGCTGGTTTTATTTTCCCGCTCATTGCATCCTTGTTTATTTATTATCATCTCTGATTGTTAAATAGTCTGTGGTGTATTTCTGTTGATGTATGCATAAAAACTTCAATAAAGCATATTATTTTCACAAAAAAAGAAAGTACCTTATTTAAGTGCAAGTGGACATGCGAAGAGAGGAATAATAAGAATCCTATTATGTAATGAGAATGCATAACTAAGAAGGAAACGAGAGAGAGGTAGAGCAAGCAACATCTCCAAATCTACAATTCTGTATCCAGAGACAGTCACCAGCATGCCACTGTATAACTGGGGAAGGGGGGAGAGAGAGAGGGGATCAAGTGATCATCTGCAGCTTCACATTTTTCTGCTACTTATGTATAAAGTCACAGTACCCACACACCAGTTGGTCTGACCATCACACCACAAGGTTCAGTTTCAGGGGTCCCCCTAATGGGCCTGCCCCTAAGGAGATGGTCTAGTACCACCCTTTAATGTGGTTACCCAAGGGGGTCTTTCGGTGGTGCCAGACCTATCGGGATTGTTAGGTGAATGCATGAATCCAGGGGATCTTGTACTGGCCTATAAAAAAGCAGTGGGAGATGCCCTGGACATGATTGCTCCTGTTTGTGTTTGACCACTCACTCTTCACCCTAGGACCCCTTGGTTTGATGGTTCCTTGAAGGAGTTGAGGTGAGTTGGTCAAAGGATGGAGATAGCATGGTGGAGGTCTGGCCTGGATGCTGACAGGTTTAGATTGATGGAACATTACAAGCACTATCAATCAGAAATCACCAGTATGAAGGTGGAATTCCTGTCCAGGTAGATTTCTACTGCACAGAATTCACCAGCTCAGCTGTTCTGGACTGTAGACAGATTGTGCAATCCAATCTGTCTCCAGCCCAAGGGAGCTTTTCTCAGCTTAAATGCAAGGAGTTTGCTTGATTCTTCTTGGATAAGGTTGCCATCATCAGGTCCGGCATTGGCCCAGCTCTCCCTATGAGGGTCTGTGGAGGCTGGCAGGAGATGGTGAGCTCTTGATTAGTCTGGATGGACAGTTGCACTAGGTGTGGCCAGGGTGAAGGCATGCTCAAGCACATTCTGTGGGATTTCATCAGGGCCCACCATCTCTGGGACAGAATCAAAAGATGCACTGACCCCATATTAGAGCTTGATGAAGCCTTTCTGTCCCAGACCTGTCTTGTGGGGATTGACCTCCACCTCATCGGAGGAGTGGGAAAATTTCATATTTTACTCATATCAGTCATTGCCAAAAGGGTAATTTTGAGACACTGGTTCGACGACTTCACTCTTTCCTACCACAAATGGTAGGATGTGATGTTGGAAGCCCTCTGCATGGAGAAAATGATAGGTTTAATCTGAAACACCCTACGGACATAACTGAAATGATGGGGACCACTCGATGCCTTCTTGATGATCTCTTGATCCAAACTGTGGCATACCTTCCCATCCACCCACCCTGATATCTCTCCACAACCCAATACTGCCCCTGATTTTCCCAGTACCTGGAGCTGTGTAGAGTTTAAGTATTCCCACTAAGTGAAGAGGCTTTGCAGAAGTGGAAATAGTCTATGTCAATGACATTTTGAAATCACACCCCAAGCTAGGCTGGTTTTATTTTCCCTCTCATTGCATCCTTGTTTATTTATTATCATCTCTGATAGTTAAATAGTCTGTGGTATATTTCTGTTGATGTATGCATAAAAACTTCAATAAAGGATATTATTTTCACAAGAAAAAGAAAGTACCTCATTTAAATGCAAGTGGACATGTGAAGAGAGGAATAATAAGAATCCTTTTATGTAATTAGAGTGGATAACTAAGAAGGAAATGAAAGAGAGGTAGAACAAGCAACATCTCCAAATCCACAATTCTGTATTCAGAGACAGTCACCAGCATGCCATTGTATAACTTGGGGGGGGAGAAAAAGAGAGAGAGAGGGGATCAAGTGGTCATCTGCAGCTCCACATTTTTCTGCTACTTATGTATGAAGTCACAGTACCCACACACCAGTTGGTCTGACCATCACACCACAAGGTTCAGTTTCGGGGCTCCCCTTAATGGGCCTGCCCCTATGGAGATGGTCCAGTGTCACCCTTTAGGGGGGTTTTTCCAGAGGGTCTGTCAGTGGTGCTGGACCTATTGGGATTGTCAGGTGAATGCATGAATCCAGGGAAACTTGTACTGGCCTATAACAAGGCAGTGAGAGATGCCCAGGACATGATTGCTCTTGTTTGTACTTGATCACTCACTCTTCACCCAAGTACCCCTTGGTTTGATGGTTCCTTGAAGGAGTTGAGGCAAGTTGATCAAAGGACAAAGAGAGCATGGCAGATGTCTGGCCTGGATGCTGACAGGTTTAGATTGATGGAACATTACAAGCACTATCAATCAGAAATCACCAGTAAGAAGGCAGAATTCCTGTCCAGGGAGATTTCTGCTACACAGATTGGACTTGCTCAGCTCTTCCGGAATGTTGACAGATTGTGCAATCCAATCTCTCTCCAGCCCAGGTGAACTTTTTCTCAGCTTAAATGCAAGGAGTGTGCTTGATTCTTCGTGGATAAGGTTGCCATCATCAGGTCCGGCATTGGCCCAGCTCTCCCTATGAGGGATTGTGGAGGCTGGCAGGAGGTGGTGAGCACTCGGTTAGTCTGGATGGACTTTAGATGGCCAATTTTCACAGACATTGTGAAGATTGTCCAGACTTTGCACCCAACCAGCTGTAGTTTGGATCCATGCCCTACACCTCTATTAGTGGATTGTGTAGACGTTAGCTGCTGGATCCTAGCAGAGATTGTCTGGGGTTCCTTGGAGAGGGGGTCTTTCCTGATCCCCTAAAGGAGGCAGTCATATGACCACACATTAAAAAACCTTCTGTGTATCCAGACTGTCCAGCTAACTACTGGCCTGTCTCTAACCTGCCATTTGTGGGTAAGATTATTGAGAAGGTGGTTGTGCTGTAACTGGACAATCACCTTGTGACCCACAATGTCTATGAAGCTCTCCAATCTGGATTTAGGAAGAGACACAGCACTGAGACTGCACTTATCCATCTATTAAATGACCTCCTAATAGTGAGAGATCAAAAGGCTCGTACCATCTTGATCCTTCTTGATCTCTTGGCAGCGTTTGACACTGTGGACCATGGTGTGCTTCTGGAGTGCTTGCAGCTTCTTTGTGGGCTGTCAGTACAGTCCTTGAATGGTTTTGATCTTTCCTCACAGACAGGTTTCAGAGGGTGGTCACCAGAATATATTCCTCTGATGCCTTCCTCCTGTCCTGTGGGGCACTGCAGGGCTCCATATCGGTACCCATGTTGTTTGCAGTGTATATGCAGCCATTAGGAGATATCACCAGGTGATATGGTTTGATTTTTACTGCTGTGCAGATGATACTTGACTGTATATGTCCTTTCTATCTGGACAAGTTAACACAGTCTTTCTGCTTAACAACTGTCTCACCTAGATCAGGGATTGGATGAGCACCAGCTGGCTGAGACTGAATCCAGACAAGACCAAAGTGTTGGTAGTGGAACCAGGTCATCCGGGGGTGGGTATGGGGGTTGGACAGGTGTCAGGTTTATGGCTTGATGGTGTTCAGCTCACCACCTCAGATTGGGTGCATAACCTGGGCATTAGTTTTGATGACAGCCTGACCCTGAAATCTCAGCTGTTGGCAATAGTTAAATCTTCATTTTGCCATCTGAGAAATATCACCCTGGTGAAACACCTGGTTTCCCCTTGATGATCTTCCAGCACTGGCCCACACTTTCATCACCACCTGCCTTGACTACTGCATTGCCCTCATCTAGGGCTTCCTGGGGTTGATATCCACCACTTGTAGCTAGTGCAGAATGCTGCGGCCAGGTTTTTGACTGGTACATTGAGGGCCAGTCATATTACACCTGTGCTGCACAGACTGCACTGGCTGCCTTTTCAGTGGTGGATCACCTTTAAGGTTGGTTTGCTAACCTTTAAAGCCCTACACAAACAGGGGACCCAGCTACATGCACGATCTCCTGACTCCCTACTGTCCCCACCGTCCTCTCTGATACGTCAATGAGGGATTGTTAGAGATTCTCAGGGTTCATTTAAAAGCATCTTTTTGCCACACCTACCCTGTGGAAATTCTCTACTTTGTCAGTTAAGATAATGCCTAACCATAAACAGATTTAAGATTGAGTTGAAGACGTATCTTTTTAACTTAGCCTTCCTAGACTAATTTTAAATTTACTGCTGTATTTATTGTTTTTGTGTAAATTTTATGTTTGTATTCTGAATTTTAAATGTGAAGCACCTTGGTTGTGGAAAGGCACTATATAAATAAAGATTTACCTTACCATACCACTGCAGACCACAGGGGGAAACCAAGAGAGAAAGAGTGAGAGAATGGGACAATTACTGTGTCAAGCCTCAAAGCAATGCAATGCCATGTCAGCTTTTGGAGACCAAGTGATGAAAATATATAACACACCTCTGCTGTGGAGTCCTTGTAATGCACATGGAATAGCATTAGAAACAGATGTACAGTGTGATTTGGTATGGTGTCTCAACTCTCAGCTTCTGCAAGACCTGAACACTCTTTCCTGATTGAAGAAATTCCTAAGTAATTTTTTCTTGCAGAATGAGGGTTCCATATCTTCACTGGATGTTCTCTTGGGAGTGACAAAGTGTGCCTATGTGGAGAATGTATTAGATTAACATCTATCCACTCTAAAAAGTGCACTTCAATCCTTGATCAGCTTTTGGAGGATATTAGAAGTGTAGAACACATCTTTAGTCAGAACACTTTGATCGATGTTTGGGCTAGATTAAATGTTTTGAGAACCCAGTACGCAGACCTCCTGGTAAAAAAGGCTGAATTGGCTTTGCAGCAAACAAGGATATGATATCTGGAGCCAGGAGAAAGGGCTGAGAAACTGCTGGCACTTCGTCTTTGCCAGATTGAAACATCCAAAAATATTTTTGGAATCATACCTAGCCCTTAAGCAGATATCGAAACCCAACCCCAAACTATCGCAGCAGTATTTTGTTCTTATTACCTTGCACTGTACTCAAACAAATTGTTCAACTCACCCATGGAGGAACAAATCTCATCCTATCTTGATCATCTCCTTCTTTCTGGTCTCAATTTGTCACAAGAGGAACTACTTAGTCACCTAATTTCACTTGCTGAGGTTCAAAGGGCCATCAAACAGTTACCCCTTGACATGGCACCAGGACCTGATGGTTTCACCAATAATTTCTATATGGTCTACCTTGCAGAAGTGGCTCCTTTCCTAACTTGGCTCTACAATTTTTGGTACGCAACGGGTTTTTCAGTAGTTTTCATTTTGGAGGCCTGGATTATGCACATTAAAAAGCCGGGTAAGGATGAGTTACAACCATAGAGTTATTGGCTGATTTCTTTACTCAACACCGACTTAAAAATATTCAGTAAGGTTAGCCTTGGTCTGGGATGCCCTGATTAGTCCTGCAGAGGTGTACTTTATGAAAGGTAGATTATCAAGTGATCACTTTCAGAAGCTTCACCACCATATATCTGCATCCAGGGAGGGTGGAAACCCTGTGGCCCTGGTCTCCCTGGACATGGAAAAGGCTTTTGACTGTGACTCACAGCTTTTTACCTTTTCTCAGTATTACAGAAATTCAGTCCCCCCCCCGAATTTATTCCAAAAAAGAAAGAAACCTGCAAACTCATTGAGGGTGCGGTGGTCACTCCTGGGCTGGGCAGCCCTGTATATACACAGTTCCAAGACTGAGGGCACTCAAATAGAAAGGACCATAGCACATAGTGAATTTGAAATATGCAAGCTTTACAAGCTTTATTGCTGTGTGAACAACTGTGGTGCTGTCCCAATGGACAGAGACCAATAACTGCCCCAAAATTTATTCACTGAATTCATCTACTTTATAGTAACCCTGGACATTATTCTAAGACTGGGTACATCAGCATAAACTGAGATACGCCAAGCCCATTGGCGTATGTCATGACTTATGCCAAGTGTTACGCCAGCCCTGATTACAAGAGGTGCCTTGCACCATGGTGGCTGCGGGCTATGACAACCATGAGTTACTCCACCCACTATGCTGCAGCCCACAACGCCATGGTGCAAGTGTGGGTTATGGCAGCAACTGCACCCTATTCCAAGAGGGCAGCTGCTGTAACTCACTAGCGCAATTCTGAAAGCCACACTAGCGGAGCTAAGTTAGAGCAGCTTGGAGCTGCTCTCAGGAGAATCCAATGGTGCTAGCCCTTGGATACCCACTCTGCAGCACCACAGAAATGGTGCTGATGTGTCACCGTGCCCCCACAAGCACATCCCTGCCCCCACCCCCTCAAATGTTGGGGTCCCCTTGGGGTCCAATCTCCGGTGTGCCCCCTGAACTCCTGTGCCACCTGTCCTGCCCCCATTCCCCTTGGTGTATGCCATGGTGTTCTGGGGTGGGGAGGCTTCAGGGGGGCTACCAGTAGCGGGCCATGACTTGCGACATGTGGGGCTTCTATGCCATGCCCATGGTGTTAGCCTCCACATGGCGTATCGTGCAGGTCACAAGTGCCAGGACCCTGCCTCTCTTGGAATGCAGTGTAAGGATCCTGATGTAGTGGCACTGGTGAGTTGCAACATTCCCCTTGGAATCAGGCCCCCTGTCACCCAGATATTGTGTAACTGTATATTATTGGATCCTCTCCCTTTATGTCATGAAACATGACAAGGTTGTCCCCTTTCCCCATTGCTTTATAATTTATACCTAGAACTTCTGATTTGTAGTCTGCAAAGAAACCTGGAGATTAACGGAATTTCCAGGGGGGGAAGCAATACCTATTATCAGCATATGCGGATGCTATATTATTACATGTCATGGATCCTTCCGCCTCAATTCCAACTGCTTTAGAAGAAATCCACTGTTTTTCAGCAATCTTTTTTTACAAGCTCAATTTAAGTAAAAAGAAAGTATTACCTTTAAATAGTTTAGTTAATAAGCAGGAGATTACCAGTTTGGGGTTGTCTTGGGAATCTCGGTTGCTGAACTATTTTGGGGTACATCTTTCCCATTTCATTACAACTATGATTAAGGACAATCTTAACTCCTTATTGCACAAGATAAAATTAGATTTACATAGGTGGTCAGACCTGCCCCTTTCCCTCTGAGGAAGTTGAAGTGTCAGTGTAATTAAAATAAATGTCTTGCCTCGTTTACTCTGTCCCTTAGGAATGCTTTGTGTATTCCTCCCCAAATCCAGGTCTGCTCAATTGCAAAGTACACTCATTAATTTCTTATGGAAGGGCCAGTCCACATGCAGATCATATTTTCAATTAACATCACCAAAATTTAATGGTGGCCTATGGTTAGCCAACATGTTTTTGTATTATTATGCCCCTCACAGCAGTAAATGTTTTCAGTGGGGTTACTCTGGAAGTGTGCTGCCTGAAACTACTTACATACCACTCTGGCTAGAGATTGAGTTATCCCTTCATCACAACTCAGGACATCAACTCAGTAGTTTGTTCTATACTGGACTGTTTAAGTTACATGCCTTCCTATGTACTACACCCATCGGTTGGTCCCTGAAAGTCCATCAACAGCTTGGATCCTATTTAGGTCTGGATTGGACCAAAGGATTGATGCAACCTATATTAGGTACTCCTAATATTAGAACTGCTGGTCAGCCCATACCTATGTTCTTCAGTCCTCAGCTTAGGGACCAACAGATATCTTTCCTCTTAGAAGGGGGATAAATGTTTGTGCTTTCAATCCATCCATGAGCACCTTCAGTTCTCTGAAACCTTTAACTTTAAATATCTGTAGGTAACCAGTGCTCTCTTATCATATTTGGGCCACAGACTGTGGACTGTGATGGACCAGTCTACCTTGAGCCATTGTTTGCTGCTGCATCACAACAGCACTCCATGTCAGGGCAATATAGGCTCTTCCAGTCATTAGATCCCAGTACTCCCTCTGGAGTTTGCTATTACTGGAAGCAGGCATTGGGCATCTCAGATTATCCCAAATTATGGCATTCAGTTTGGCTTGCTTTATATAAATACATTAAACAAGATCGACTGCAAATGATTCAATTTCAAATCCTCTGTAATTTGTACTATAGTCTTTCCAAGTTGTATAAAATGGGTACACTTTCGTCCCCTGTATGCACTCAGTGTGGCCTCACAGACGGTCATCTCCAACATGTCCTATGGGACTGCCCCAAAGTGATTCTCTTGTGGAATGCTATAAAGAATTTGTTGGAGTCACTTCTGGGATTAGACAACCTTTTTACTCCAAATATTTGCATTTTGGAGCTCTTTCCTTGAGATTTACTCAGTACTCATAAAGCCAATATGGCTTTAATCTTGACCATCGTGAAATTATACTTTGTCACTGAAAATATAACTAATTTCTCCCATATGAGGAATGGCATCAGGAGATTTTGATTGTGCTTAAGGTTGAGAAACAGATTGCTTCACTATGGAAGTGTCCTAACCAATTCCGTAGTAAATGGAAATTGCTTTATACACTTCTCTCAATGCACAGTATCCTTCTCAGAGGTGCTGTCTGTCAGTGGCATGGGTGAGGTGAGGGTACTTTGCACCATGCAGTTTAATGAATGGTTGAAAAAATGGTTTGGAGCACAGGGGTTTGGCTTCATTGGGGACTGGGGTTCCACCTGGAGGGACACCAGCCTATACTGGCAGGATGGTCTGCATCTGTCCAGGAAGGGAACAAGTCTTTTGGGCAATCAGTTTAAATGCTTCATTGGCAAGCTTTTAAACTAGTCAAGGGGGGAGGCACTGATAAGCAACAGGAAAATTCCAGCCTCCCCCTACAAAACAGGGTACTAAATGAGAAAAAGACCAAGGTAGAAAGGCCAGTGGGGTATGCTGTTACAGAAGGTAAAGCCATCAAAAAATGGAGAGCAATGAGTACCAATGCCCATAGTCTGGGTAACAAGCTTCCTGAATTAGTGGCCTTGATGGAGGAGGAACATCTGGATATCGTGGCAGTCACAGAAACATGGTACACACAGAACCATGACTGGGACGTAAACATACCAGGATACACTATCTACAGGCGGGACAGGGAGGGTAAAAGAGGAGGATGAGTAGCTCTTTAAATAAGGAAAGAAATAAAAGCAACAGAACAAAAGGGTAATCAGGGAGGAGAAGAAGCACAGTGGGTCAATTTGGAAGCAGGCAATGGCACCACAATCTGCACAGGGGTTGTATACACCCCCTCTCAGGGGGAGGAAATGGACATGGTAATGATAGAAAGTGTACTTAGAATGGCAGAAAAAGGGGAGATATTGCTGATGGGTGATCTGAATATGCCAGATGTTAACTGGAGTGCAGCTGCAGCAGCCACTTCTAAGAGTGGGGTTATTCTAGATGCCCTACAGGGGGCATGCCTTAGACAACTAGTATTGGAACACACTTGAGAGGGAGCAATCTTAGACCCGGTTCTCTTAAATGGAGATGGAGAGAGGATCACAGATGTAGAAGTGGATAGCCATCTGGGAACTAGCAACCATCGAACAGTATGGTTCACAATAAATACAGCAATAGAGTCAAGGCATACAAAGGCAAAAGTACTGGACTTCAGGAGGGCTGACTTTGCCAAAATGGGTGAGTGCCTAAGGAATGCACTAGCAAATGGGCAGGAAGGAGGGGTGGAAGAACAATGGGGAATAATAAAAACTGCCATCACAGAGGTAACAAGCCTTTGTGTGAAGCAAATAAACAAAACAAAATGATGTAAGAAACCACTATGGTTCTCAAAGGAGGTGGCAGTGAAGGTTCAAGAGAAAAAGAAAGCATTCAGAAAGTATAAGGAATCACAGAAGGAGCAGGACAGAGAATTGTATCAGTTAAAGCAAAAGGAAGCTGGGAAGGCAGTCAGAACAGCAAAGGCCCGAACCGAGGAAAAGATAGCCAACTCAGTTAAGAAGGGGGATAAAACCTTTTTTAAGTACATCAGTGAGTGAAGGAAGCCCAAGGGAGGGATAGTGAGGCTTAATAAAGGGAAGGGAGGTGGGCAGAGGGTGACGGTGAAAAGGCAGAGATACTAAACTAATATTTTTGCTCAGTATTTACAAATGAAGAGGGGGACGTACCTAAAACAAACAATAGAAACACTCTGGATACAGAAGTTGATACCAGCCCATTTACAGAAGAAAGGGTTCTGAAAGAACTCTTAAAACTGAAGGTAGACAAAGCAATGGGGCCTGATGGGATTCATCTCAGAATTCTAAAAGAACTAAGGGTAGAACTAGTGACACCACTGACTACCCTCTTTAACAAATCATGGGAGGATGGGGTGGTACCTGAGGACTGGAGGAGGGCAGATGTGGTTCCCTTTCACAAAAGTGGGAGCAGGGCAGAAGCAGAAAACTGCAGTCCTGTGAGTTTAACCTTAGTGATAAGGAAAATGATGGAATCACTTCTGAAGTAAAGAATTGTCGAGTACCTAGAGGCCAGTGGGGCACAGGACCCAAGGCAGCATGGATTCACAGTGAGAAGGTCATGCCAGATGAATCTAATAGATTTCTTTGACTGGGTGACCAAAGTAGTGGACCAGGAAGGGGCTGTGGACATGGCCTACCTAGACTTTAGCAAGGCATTTAATTCAGTCCCACACAAAAGATTAACATACAAGTTAGCCAGCCTGGAAGTGGGTCCCAAGATGATAGCCTGGGTAAAGAATTGGCTGGAGAATAGGACACAGAGGGTAATAGTAAATGGAGTCCACTCTGAAGAAAGGGGGGTTACTAGTGGGGTACCCACAGAGTTCAGTATTAGGACTGGTCCTCTTCAATGTCTTTATAAGCGACATTGCAGAGGGACTGGAAGGAAAAGTATGTCTCTTTGCAGATGACACAAAGATCTGCAACAGAGTTGATGCACAAGGTGGGGTGGAGACGATGAGAAGGGACTTGGCAAGGTTAGAGGAATGGTCAAATGTATGGCAGCTTAGATTCAGTGCTAAGAAGTGCAAGGTAATGCAACTGGGAAACAAAAACCAAGGGGAAGAGTACACAATGGGGGGTGAGATTCTAACAACAACAAAAATGGAAAGGGACCTGGGGGTAGTCATATCAGATGACTTAAAGGTGGGCAAGCAATGTTAGAGGGCAGTAAGGAGGGCTGGGGGGATACTGGGATGCATAGGGAGAGGCATCACCAGTAGAAAACAGGAAGTTGTTATCCCTCTGTACAGACAGTTGGTGAGACCCAATTGGGAGTACTGTGTGCAGTTCTGGAGACCCAGTCTCCTCAAGGACATAGATAAGATGGAAGCTGTCCAGAGGAGGACAACTAAAATGGTGCAAGGCCTGCACCAGAAGACATATGAAGAGAGACTAAAGGAGCTTAATATGTATAGCCTCGAGGAAAGGAGGGAGAGGGGGGACATGATAGAAACTTTCAAGTACCTCAAGGGACTCAACAAAGTCCAAGAGGGTAGCATCTTTCAAAAAAAGAGGTGTGCAAGAACAAGGGGGCACAATTTGAAGATGGGAGGTGGCTCAGAGGTAATGTAAGGAAATATTTTTTCACAGAGAGGGTTGTGGATGCATGGAATGGCCTTCCGGAGGAGGTTGTGGAGTCAAAAACACTGGCTGAATTCAAGCATGCATGGGACAGTCATAAGGCAATTCTAGGGGTTGGGGGTAGAAAGAAGTAGGCTGCTGGTTAACTAGGATATGCAGCTTATCCATTAGGTAGGGAAATGGGCAGACTGGGTGGGCCAAGAGGTCCTCATCAGCCATCAAATTGTATGTTTCTATGTTTCTATATTTCTGTGAGGTCATAATCTTGGGCTTGATTGTTTAATAGTTTTCTTTTCTTCTTTCTTCCTTCCCCCAACATCCCTGTAGTATCCAGTACTACTCCTTTGACTTCTCTTATAGCTCCTTTGGGGTCAGGAGATTCTGGGAGGGAAGGGTGGGTGGGATTTGTTGTCTGTTTTATTTGTGATTGTTTTCATTGTTATGTATTTGTTGTATGAAGTGTATCCTTTTCCTGAAAAAGCAATAAAGCATATTAAATTAAAAAAAAGAAACAGATATACAAGTAAAAACAAACAACCAAACAGCCCCACAAACAACAAAAAGCGAGGACAGAGAAGGCTGGACATTACACTGCAATCCCAAGCTACATCTTTTGTTATTTTGGCATCATTTAAACTTTGATAAGCCATACAGAGACCAATCAGAGCTACATTAAACAAACAAAAATAACAGAGGCAAGCTGTTAAAAGCTGAGAAATGCACACACAATTACTGCATGAAGACCCATAGCAATCCCATGCCAGCTTTTGGAGTATAACTGATGCCAAATTATGACAAGGGGCCTCTCCAGACACACTGCTATGTGCATTACAAGGACACCTCTGCTGTGGAGTCCTTGTAATGCACATGGAATACCACATTACAATTGCTATAAGAGTAAAAGTAATAAACCAGACAGCCCCACAAACAACAAAAAGCAAGGCCAGAGAGTGGTGGAAGTTACATTCCAGTCCTGAGCCACATTTTTATTTGGCATCATTTAAACTCTGCTGAGCCATACCGAGGCAAGACAGAACAACATTAGATAACTGAGGCTAGCTGTTAAAAGCTGAGGAATGGATACACAATTCCTGCATGAAGCTCTTTTGCAACCCTATGCTGACTTTTTGAGTATAATGATGCCAAAATATGAGAAGGTGCCTCTTATGGCACATTGCCATGTACTGTACCTTTGGAAGAGCTGGGGGGGGCTGGAGGGGTGGTCGCCCCTCCTGCCTGCCCCAGTGTGAATAGTGGCTCCTGACCACCACCTTTATTCACTGTTTAGTACCCATTTTGGAGCCCATGATTGACTGAATGCCCCCCCAGCTCCCAAATGCTCCCAGACCTGGCTCTGCCACTGATTAGAAGGACACCTTTGCTGCAAAGTCCATGTAATGCTCATGGAATTCCACATCTAAACTGCTAAACAAGTAAAAATAAACAACCAAACTGCCCCACAAACAACAAAAAGCAAGGACAGAGATAGCTGGAAGTTACATTGCAGTCCCAAGCCACATCCTTTCTTATTTTGGCATTATTTAAACTCTGCTGAGCCATACCGAGACTAGGCAGAACCACATTAAGCACCTAAAAATAATAGAAGCAAGCTTGTAAAAGCTGAGAAATGCAAATGCATTTACCAGATGAAGCCTCTTTGAAACTCTACGCCAGCTTCATGAGTAAAAACGATGCCAAAATATGAAAAAGAGCCTCTCATGGTATACTGCCATGTGCATTAGAAGGACACCTCTATCGTGGAGTTCTTGGGATGCACATGGGATAAAAAATCTACAAAGAATAACACAATGTAAGGGACAAGATGTGTTTTATTGCCAGACATTCAAATCAAAATAATGTCTTTCTTTTTTTGGGGGGGTGGGGCAAGTGAAAGCAATAACTTGCACTACAGGGCACATACAAAAATATATCAGAAGCTAAGTGGGAATAAAAACAAATACAATACACATTCAAACAAGTTGTTAAAAATGTACTTCATTATTATGTGATCTCATTATGTGCATACTGCTAGGAAAAAAAACACTGATCAAAATACCCTGCCATGCCAAGACACCAGAATCAGTGCACATCAATAAAAGTATATTGATCACAATGTTAAACTCAACAAATTGTGCAAACAAGTAGGTAAACATTGATCTGCACACCAAATGTTTGCTTTGGAAAATATGCCATGTTTAAAACCCTTAGATACCCTTCAGTAGAGAAAAACATCCATTTTGAATTAGGTCCCAATAAAAGACAACAGGACCTTTATACATTCTAATTCCTACCCCTTACACACCAAAGTATGGTTGCAGCCCATTCCAACAATATTTCTGTGCTTTTCCATGTCCTTTATAAACGTAGCTCACCGGTGCTGATTTTATCACTTATGATCACAATCACTTTCTGGCAGTCAGGGCAGGCAGCTTTCCATCTACTGTGTGCACACTGACTTAGAAAATGGATGACACATCTTGCTGCTCTTTACTGCATATTTTAAAATGGTGAACACATGGGAAGAGAGTAGCTTTATAGTCCCACAGAGTCTTCAATATGATTGTGGGATACCACTTCTGGATCACGGTTCTGTGGACTGATACCAGCACTACCCTCCATGTGGATTAGAGCCGGACACCTTGGAGACAACTAGAATATAAAAGTTATTATCTCCTAACAGGCATTTAATAATGACCTTTGCAAAGTGGCAGCTTGAATGGGGAAAATAATTCAAAACATTGAAAACGTAGATTTTATATAAATGGTACACCAGAAATACAACAACAGACACTCCATGCCATTAAATAAGACACCACATGTAATGCACAAAAGTAATAACTTACATGAGATGTCAAGGAGATATTAATAAATATATAGGGAATCATGGAAAACGGAAATATTTAGACTTCTAATGCATCAATCTGTCACAATACTTTTAGATTTGTGATTGAATTTAGACATAACTAATGGCCAGCTGAATGTATAGCACATCAATGTCAAAGCATTGATGCAGTTTTTAAGGGTATTTTACATGGTTTAAAGAGTGTCACCATAAAATAAAAAGACATACAGTTTTTTTATATGCACTATGGGCTCAATTCAGAGGGATTACACAAGCCCTGCATCATACCCTGCACTGCCCTGAACTAGAGATGCAGAGAATTTAAATTTCACTGGTGAAGTGCCCACAAAGTGGGCACTTTGCATTGTAATTCTGCTATGCGGAGTGGCCAATATGAAAGGCTCACCTTGCCTTGTAATTATTACTTCATAGGTTTCATAGGTGTATTCAAGCCAGAGGATAGAATACTACCCCATAAGGCTTGCCATCCTAATTTTAATATGAGAATTTTTTGTTACCAAAATGATTGTCAATCCCATTTTTAAATTCATTCATGGTGGTGCAATTGACGAGTTCTGTTGGTAATACATTCCAGACTCCAACTACTCTACAACTATACCATTGTTTCCCAAAATTATGCTCCCATGTTTGTTGGAGAAATTGTTTCTTATGTTTTCTTGTACTTAATCTACCAATGTTTTTCATGAGTCCCAGTTCCTCCATTAAATTTACATCATTCATATTCTTATATAGAAAACATAAATCACCCCTTAATCTGCGATAATGTAAAGAATAAAGATTGAGGCTAACTAGTCTATCATGATAACTTTTGTTCGATAATCCTTTTATCTGCTTTGTTAACTTCCTCTGAACCCCTTCTATTGATAAGATGTCTTCCCTATTTTGAGGTGACCAAACCTGAACACAGTACTCCCAAGTGTGGTCTCACCAATACACTGTAGAGAGGAATCAGTACTTTCCTATCTCTACTTGCTATGTGTTTGAGTATACAATTTAGGTTTTGAATTGCCTTCCTAAGTTGTATCCTACAATGTGATCTGAATTTCATATAATTTGTAACAGTAATTCCCAAATCCCTTTCCTCAATTACTACCCCCAAAATTGTATTATCCAAAATATATTCTTCTTCCTGATTGTGATTTCCAAGGTGCATAACTATGCATTTAGTTTTATTTAATATTAACTTATTTGAGTAAGTCCATTCATATATTAAATTCAGAGCATGTTGTAGGGTAGCTTTTTGTTCAGCATCATTAACAACTAGGCCTCGTCTACAATCATCAGCAAACTTATACATCCAAATGTTCTTATTTCTAATTTTCAGTGAAGCGATATATGTATATTAAATAAACTAGGACCCAACACTGAACCCTGTGGGACACCACTAGTAATAGAAGCCCAAGCAGAATATTCCCCGTTGATGACTACTCTCTGCCTTCTATCTTGGAGCCAATTTGAGACCCATTTACAGATATTACTAGACAGTTTAATGCCTTCCAGAACTGCCAGTAATTCCTTATGAGGAAGTTTATCAAATGCTTTAGCGAAATCCAGGAAAACTACGTCCACGAATTTCCCATCCATCTGCTATTCACTTTTCATAGAAGGCCAGTAGATTAGTCTGGCATGATCTATTTTTTGTGAATCCATGTTGAATGGGATCAATTAGATCCCATCTCTCCAGATGTTCTAATAGGGTATCTTTAATTAATCCCTCCATTATCTTTCCTAATGTAGAAGTCAGGCTAATAGGTCTAAAATTTTCAGGCAAAGTTCTGGGTCCTTTTTTAAGGATAGGTACAATATTAGCTAATTTCCAATCATTGGGGACCATTCCCGTATCAATAGATGCTTGAAAAATATAAGTAATTGGTTGTACTACTACTTTGCATTGTCATTCCACCTTAACGCAAAGTAAGGTGAAGTGACAACAATATTGGCAGCCCCCAACACACACAGTCACCAGAATTAATGTGCATCCCCAAAATGCTACTGTTCTGTGTCTGTAAAATTCCCCAGTGCTGAGGAAGTGAAATGGGTGAGTAACAAGAAATGCAAAGTCTCCCAGAATTAGTGGTGCACTCAGTCTTGCATGCAGTGATCACACACAGTCACCAGAATTAATGTGCATCCCCAAAATTTTACAGTCTTGTGCCCAGAAAATTCCCCAATGCTGACAAAATGAAATAAGAATGTAACAAGAAATGCAAAGTCTCCCAGAATTAATGACCCACTCAGTTATGTGTGCAGCGGTCACACATATTAACCAGAATTAATGTGCATCCCCAAAATGCTACTGTCGTGTGTCCAGAAAGTTCTCTAGGGCTGAGGAAGTGAAATGAGAGCATAACAAGAAATGCAAAATCTCCCAGAATTAATGGCACACTCAGTCATGTACACAGTGGTCACACACAGTCACCAGAATGTATGTGCATTCCCAAAATGCTACTATCTCGTGTCCAGAAAATTCCCCAGTGCTGATGAAGTGAAATGAGAATGTAACAAGAAATGCAAAGTCTTCCAGAATTAATGACACACTCAGTCATGTGTGCAGTGGTCACACACATTCACCAGAATTAATGTGAATCCCCAAAATGCTACTGTCTTGTGTCCAGAAAATTCCCCAGGGCTGAGGAAGTGAAATGAGAGCGTAATAAGAAATGCAAAGTTTCCCAGAATTAATGGTGCACTCAGTCATGCATGCAGTGGTCACACACAGTCACCAGAATTAACCCTTTGTCTGTGGGTGCTGAGTATACTCGGGGCACTACCGCTATATCGCAACTACAGGTGCCTAGTATACACAGTTTACATAGGAACTGTCAGTTTACCTGAATTTGGTGCTTGTTTTTATGGTGACAGCTTTATTATGACACATGGCCACATGTGACCTGTCAATTGAATGTCATGTGGCCATGTGTCATGCAACCTAGCCTTTGTGGTGACATCAACAAAAGGCATAAGTGTAGGCTTTCACCATACATTTCGGTGTTATTGTATTGAACTCTGCAGCTTGCGGTCAGTGCTCTGTGGAAAGTACTGGGTGCATCTTTCAGCGATCGACAAATTACTCACTAGCAGAGTAATCAGCTATATTTCTGTCTACTAGGCATTTCCCATAAAAATCTGGCTTGTTAGATAAAAACAAATAAGCCAAATAAAGCAAAATGAAAAGTCTGGTGTCTATCTAGCAGACAGCACTTTCATTCAACGCTCCATGCGATGTCTTACGGTGCCTTACTTCATTCATTCACCCTGCCTTCAGGTTCATTGTGTTACATAAATAAAAAGTGATTGACAAATTACTCAATAGCAGAGTAATCAGCTAGTCTTCTTCCTACTAAGCATTTCCGATAAAATAAACTGAGTCTCACATGTTAGACTAGAACAAAGAAGCCAAATAAAGCAAGGTGAAAGTCTATTCTCTGTCTGGCAGACGATGCTTTCATTCGGCACTCCATGTGGTTCCTTACTGACTTCATTCATTCTCCCTGACTTAATGCTACATTAATAAACCAAATTCTGTTGAAAATTAAAGACTGCACACACTGTAAAGGAGGCAAATTCTGGTGAAAAAAAGCAACACATCATTTGCAGACATCAGCAAAAAAAAGTCAGTCTGCAGCACAAGGTGACTTCTGTTCTGGTAATTGTAGAAGTCCAGTGCAGGTGCAGTAATAACTAAGACAGCCTGCATCATAAGATCATAAGAGCAAACAGAAATAAACAAAATATTATAAAGCCATTCACTAGAAAGCAGTCTACAGTAGAAAAAAGGGTTCTGTCTAGTATTGTAACCACATGTGAATATATTTATTTTAATTTTTGTGACAGGTAAAATCTGTCCCTTTTAGCAGAAAGCAAATTTGAGCAAAAATAAAAATCACTCAGAGGAAATAAATAATATCTAGTCTTGGGTTTATCTTATTGGCATAAGCCAGCAGACACAGCAGTACCTACAGCTTGCATAAACTCACTTGGAGCAAATAAATAATATATAGTCTGGTGTTCATCTTGTTGGCATAAGCCAGCAGACACAGCACTATTGATAGATTTTATTTCTGACAAGAGAAACTGTCCCTATTTTTAAAAAGTCACTCAGAGCAAATAAATAATACCTAGTCTGGTGTTTATCTTGTTGGCATAAGCCAGCAGACACAGCACTGCTGACAAATTTTATTTCTGACAAGAGAAACCATCCCGATATTTAAAAAGTCACTCGGAGCAAATAAATAATATCTAGTCTGGTGTTCATCTTGT
Source organism: Neoceratodus forsteri (assembly GCA_016271365.2). Lineage (NCBI taxonomy): Eukaryota > Metazoa > Chordata > Ceratodontiformes > Ceratodontidae > Neoceratodus > Neoceratodus forsteri. Next base: position 843,299,388 of record CM028135.1, on the reverse strand, counting down.
TGGCATGAGCCAGCAGACACAGTACTATTTGTAGCTTGCATTACTGACTGGAAAAACTGTCATGAGTTGTGAAAATACAATTGGATAAACTGTCCGCAACTACATGAAATAAATTGGATCATATAGCAAACAACTATCCAAGTGTTTTATTTTTTGCTGCAAGCTAATCAATATATATTGAACACTCCCAATTCCTACCATCTCATGCATCTGGTAATAAATCTCTGCTGACTGAGCTGTTAGTGACACTTTACTATCTATCAGCTAAAGCACTTGGTTGAGGCAGCAGTATTGTTCGTTTGCAGTCCATCTTGATTCTTGGAAAATTCTGTGTAAAACTGAATCTGCCATGTCAAGAAAAAGGTTCCCTGTGAGTCATGCATTAAATTAAATATTTTCAGACAGTGACTCCACTGGGGTCACAAGCAGTGACTCAGAGTCATGCTCATCAGACTCAGACACTGAATCTGAACTACCAGAGAACTGCACGATTGGACAAGGCAGGGCCAATAAATGCAGCAAAATATTTAAAAGGACAAGGCATGCCAAATGTAAGAGGATGAGGCAGAGTATGCAAAAATAACGCAGTCGTTAAAAGTGGAAGAGGGAAAGGCAGGGGAAATATGTCTAGAAAATTTCCCAGTGCTGACAAAGTGAAATGAGGGCGTACCAAGAAATGCAAGGTCTTCCAGAATTAATGGCACACTCAGTCACGCATGCAGTGGTCACACACAGTCACCAGAATTAACGCGCATCCCCAAAATGCTACTGTCTTGTGTCCAGAAAATTCCCCAGTGCTGAGGAAGTGAAATGGGAGCATAACAAGAGGGGCAAAGTCTCCCAGAATTAATGGCGCACTCAGTTATGCACCCAGTGGTCACACACAATCACCAGAATTAATGTGCATCCCCAAAATGCTACTGTCTTGTGTCCAGAAAATTCCATAGTGCTGAGGAAATGAAATTGGAGTGTAAAAAGAAATTCAAAGTCTCCGAGATTTAATTGCACTCTCAGCCATGCATGCAGTTGTCATACAAAGTCACCAGAATTAATGTGCATCCCCAAAATGCTACTGTCTTTTGTCCAGAAAATTCCCGAGAGGTGATGAAGTAAAATGAGAATATAACAAGAAATTCAAAGTCTCCCATAATTAATGGTGCACTCAGTCATGTGCACAGTGGTCACACACAGTCATCTCAATTAATGTGCATCCCCAAAATGCTACTGTCTTGTGTTCAGGAAATTCCCCAGTGCTGACTAAATGAAATGCGAGTGTAACAAGAAATGCAATGTCTTCCAGAATTAATAGCATGCTTAGTCATGCCCATAGTGGTCACACACAGAGGCAGTATAGCGCAGTGGTTTAAGGCTCTGAGCTGCAAATCTGGTGACATCCAACAGACCAGACCTGGGTTTAAACCCCACAGCTTCCACTTGCATACTGTGTGACCCTGAGCAAGTCACTTAACTTCCCTGGGCTCCCAGGTCGCACCTGTAAAAAAGCTTTCAGCTTAGTGTGCTAGTCCTGGTTAAATAACTAACAAAAAAAATAACACAGTCACCAGAATTAATGTGCATCCCCAAAATGCTAGTCTTTTGTCCAGAAAATTCCCAAATTCAGATGAAGAGAAGTAAGAGCATAAAATGGAAAGAAAAAGTCTTAGTTTAATTCATGCCACATGCAGTCATGCATGCACACACTCCAATAAGAACTACAGTATGTCTCCTGCTGCTGCTTTTAGAATTTTGAGTAATGCTTCTTGACCTGACTGGGCTGATCCACAGTGTCTTGTCAAATGATGTGCTAGAAGGATGACCTAACCATTGAGATAACCATCCATGATGATGTGATAATTCTGTTGGTTGCCCAATGTCTGCTGTACTGACCCCAAACAGGAAGAATGCCCTCTGTGTGTACACTAATACTACCCTTGGTAAGTCAATGTACCTGGCACTATCATGGTTTTCCACAGAACATGTGTTGCCCTTAAATGTTCATATCCAGATATATATATATATACACACACACACACACACAAACATACACACATATGACTAAATGAAATGTGAGCACATATGTGTGTGTGTGTTTATATATATATATATATATATATATATATATATATATATATGTGTGTATATATATACACACACACACACACACACACATGTAATCATTGCTTTCTTTTTGTATCACAGGTCATATAATTGAACTTGGGGTGTGCATTTCTTGGCTTGATGAGGAATTTTGGAGTTGGAATACTGTCAAGCCAGTGAAGGTAAGTTTTTTTTTGGGGGGGCGTGCATTATTTTAAAAAAATTAAAAAAGATTAATCAATATTTTGGTCAACTTTACAAGTCTTCAGGGTATCATCAGAACTGAAAAAAAAAACAATTAACTGCTGTAATTCATGAAGAATGTGATTTGTCTCATAATGAGTGTCTGATGTGACATGACCAATGATAATAAACTGTACAGGAATGCAAATACCTATGGCTGTACTTCTCTGACCTGTACCACACAAAACTACCTGATTTGAAAACTCATATCAAAGAGCACATAGGTGATTGAAGCCAAGACCCAAAATACTACAAAAAGGCTTACATGGAACTAACTACAAAAAAAATTACAGTTTTGTGATTCGTGAATTGTGACCATGAAGATGAAGAATGTGATTTGTATCATGAGTGACTCATGATGATCGCTCTGACTTAAAAATGCACATCAGTGAATACAATGTTAGTGCAATGATATGCACCACACCAGTACTCTGAAGGGAAGCCAAACAAACAACTGTGACTTAAGTTACAGATGGAGATTGGGCCCTAAGGAGATGCAAACACACAGATTAAGATTGCACTGCACACTCAAGAGATGCAGATGCAAAGGCACAACACCACCTAACCAGTGCTCACAAGTCACAAATCCAAATCTGGAAAAGAATACCTTTTGCTGGTTGGGGGTAGTGGACGGCAGTAACAGTCCACTACCAGTAAATATACCACAATGCAGTACAAAAAATTAATGCTGGTGCAGTGGATAGCAGATTCACACTACTACAATTACTCTGTTGCACAATAAAAGGTGTCTGATTTGATGGCATGTGTCACACAGACAGTACGCTACAAGTAATGCGTAGCAAATTGAAAACATCAGTAATATAACCAAATCTTTTAAACAAACTGAAATTGTGCACTGCTGCACCACAACAATCAGCAAAAAAAATGTCAAGAATTACTGAAAATTTTACTGTGTGTATATTAACACAGTTATACAAGAAAAATATAACCAAAACAGAAAGACTGCATTTTTTCTGCCAGTTTTAACCTACCTCCACCATAGATACACCCCTCCCACAAAGCACACTTCAAGCGTCTGTCAGTACACAGACTGAATGTTCTAAATTAACATTCAAAATCTACACACAAACAATCAACACTCAATGATATGAGCACAGGTGGGTTTCCTACAATCGATGTACTAAATTTTGAGCAAATAAAATGGTTCAAAAAGGGCTTTTTAACAGCTTTTAGAGAATTTGAACTGCAGAGCTCTGACAGAAAACTGTCTCCGTCTTCCACTACACAAACACTACACAGAACTGAGGCTGTGCAGAACAATCTAGAGCCTATATGACCTGCAATCCCATGACTCCCTGCAAAATTTGCTTTGGATCTCAATAACAAGGCAAAGTGATGTGAAGTACATTGATGTCAATGTACTTCACCTTAAAATTGGTGGAGAAGTGGTTTGGGGAAGGCAGAATAATGCAAAGTCATTGGTTTCAATGGACTTCATGTTCCTCATTATGATGTGAAGTATTCCACTTCACGTTGCAGATTACTTTGCAGATTCCACACTACTCCGTGAATCACTTTGCAGAGCGAATTTTGACCACTTCGCCAACCACTACCCTTAAAAACATTGCTGTATGATGCATTTGATTCACTAAGGCTGAGGGCATTTGTAACACTTTACCCCCTTTATGGTGGCTTGTGCCAAATATTTGCCATAAACCACGTTAAAAGGTCTAACTCATGGCATGTGGAGCATGGGATCAAGAATTCTGATTGCCATCCAGGGAATGGCACTAGCCTCATGTGCCATGTGTTTGGCGCATCCAGAGCTTGCAGTATTCTAATTCTTTTGAGGATCGAGCCCTGTGTCTTTACTATATCAACAACAATACAAAGCACAAATTCATTTTATTAATTTTGGGGTTAAATACAGATGTGTATTTAACTGTATGTAGCTGTCCAAACAGCTATGTAAGTGTAGTAATATCCTGTACAACTGCAACTTTTCATAACATTTTGATGAATGCTTTCAAAACTATACTAAACTAAAACCTAAATTTTGGCAAAATATATGGCTGCCTATAGCAAAGCTGCCTTTAAAGTCTGAGACTTAAAACTTGGTATACATAACCATGTTGCATGTTTCTTTAACTCCTGAAACTGTGAAGACATTTGGAAATACGTTTTTTAATTAGATGGAAAAAGCAAAAAAAAATAATTTTGATTAAATGTTTTACCACCAGCAACTCAGTCCCCATTTAATTTATGACTCTGAAATTCAAAACACTAATGCATGTCTTCGGTACATGTACACCTGCCAAATTTGGTATCATTTGGATGTGTACATTAAAAACTAGACTAAAATAACAGAAATGTAAATTTTGGCAAAATTCCACATATTGCTTGTGCACATTCCACAAAATTTCACAAAATTATAATGGTAATTCTACCGGCAATCTGTTGGCAGAATTTTGTATTCCAAACAGCTCTAATATTTATCAAAACATGATATTTTCCCTTTAGACTTCATCTGTTCATGATGCTGATGCCTGCTATGAAGTTACAGTCTTCTACATGTGTCATTACAAAACCGTTGCTGATGCCACAAGCCATGATTATGGCTTCAAAACAGGAAAATCAGGGGAGACAAATGAAGTCTAAGTGCAAAATGCTTGTTTTTATGTAAATATTTATTTATTTGATAACCAGGTAGGTGCACTTGTCCAATGGACTGTTTACAGGCAGGTCCAGAAATTAAAATTTTGTTTGGACTTTTGTGAGAGTTAAATTCTGTCAGTGTCAATGGTAAGTGTTTTGCACAAAATGTAAAGATCCCATTAAGAAATGTCCATTCAGATTAGATGTGCAGTAATTGAACTGCCAGTAGTAATTTACATAGCAGATTGTGGGGAGGAAGCAAAACTTTACTTATATAGTGCCTTTCCACAACCAAGGTGCTGCACATTTAAAATACAGAATACAGATATAAAATCTGCAGTAAAATAGTAAATACAGTTATCAATTAAAATTTGTCCTGGAAGACTAAGTTAAAGAGATATGTCTTCAACTTGGTTTTAAGACTATCGACAGTCAGGCACTCTCTTAACTGATGAGGTAGAGAATTCCACAGGGTAGGTACTGAAAAAGAAAAAGCACAGGCACCAGAGGTTTTTAAACAAACCCTAGGAATCACTAGCATCCCTCATAGGTGGATTGGAGAGGCCATAGGGGGCAGTAGGGAGTCAGGAGACCTTGCAAGTAGCTGGGTCTCTGTTCATGTAGGGCTTTAAAGGTTAGCAAGCCAACCTTAAAGGTGATCCACCACTGAACAGGCAGCCAGTGCAGTCCATGCAGCACAGGTGTAATATGAGTGGCCTTTGATGTACCAGTCAAAAGCCTGGCCACAGCCTTCTGCACTAGTTTTATGTGGTGGATATCAACACCAGGAAGACCTAGACAGAGGGCATTGCATTAGTCAAGGCGGGTGGTGATGAAGGCATTGACCAATGTTGGAAGGTCATCCAGAGAAACCAGGGGTTTCACCCAAGTGATATTTCTCAGATGGTAAAATGAGGATTTAACCATGACTGACACCTGAGATTTCAGGGCCCGGCCATCATCAAAAATAATGCCCAGGTTATGCACCCGACCTGAGGTAGTGAGCTGAACACCATCAAGCCATAAGCCTGATGCCTGCCCAGCCCCCAAACCCACCCCTGGATGACCTGGGTCAACTACCAATACTTCAGTCTTGTCCAGATTCAGTCTCAGCCAGCTGGTGCTCATTCAATCCTTGATCTCGGTGAGACAGTTATTTAGTACAGAGATTGCATCAACCTGTCTAGGTAAAAAGGACATATACAGCTGAGTATCATCTGCATAGCAGTGAAAACTCAAACTGTATCACCTGATGATATCTCCCAATGGCAGCATATACCAGAGTGGTGGACCAAGGGGTGCAGCTGATGTTGCCTAGCTTGACTTCAGCAAAGCTTTTGATGCTGTTCCACATAAAAGTTGATTAATAAGCTGGATAGGCTTGGGGTGGGTCAGAAGTTGGTCAACTGGGTGGCAAACTGGTTGGCAGGCAGAACACAGAGAATGGTGGTAAGCAGTATACAGTCAGAAGAGATGCAAGTCACAAGTGGGGTACCTCAGGAATCAGTCCTGGGGCCAATCCTCTTCAATATCTTCATCAGTGACATTGCAGATGGACTTGAGGGTAAGGTTTGTCTGTTTGCAGATGACACCGAGATCTGCAACAGAGTAGATGATCCAGATGGGGTGGGCAAAATGCAAAGAGGTCTAGATAAACTGGCAAAATGGTCAGAAGAGTGGCAACTGGGGTTTAATGCAAAGAAGTGCAAGATCATGCACATAGGGAAGAGAAACCCTGAAGCCACCTATAGGTTGGGAGGGGAGTTGCTGACAATCACAAGGAAAGAAAGAGACTCGAGCATTGCCATCACAGATAGAAACATAGAAACATAGAAACATAGAAGTTGACGGCAGATAAGGACCGCAAGGCCCATCCAGTCTGCCCATTTCTTTTTCTACCTTATAAATGTGCCATCGGCCTTTGCTCTGTCAGTGACCTATCTATTCATAGTCGTTTGTATTGCTCCCTTATGCCTATCCCATGCCTGTTTGAAGCCCTGCACTGTATTCATAGCCACCACTTCTTGTGGTAAGCCATTCCATGCATCTACCACCCTTTCTGTGAAAAGAATTTCCTCACATTCCCCTTAATCGGCCTCCACTAATCTCATGCTGTGTCCTCTTGTCCTGCTATTTTTCTTATATTTAAACATGTTAGACTCTTTTCACCTTGTTTATGCCCTTAAGGTGTTTAAATGTCTCGATCATATCACCTCTCTCCCTCCTTTGCTCAAGGGTATACATATTGAGCTCCGTTAATCTGTCCTCATATGTCTTCTGATGCAGTCCCTGCACCATTTTGGTTGCCCTTCTCTGGACTGCCTCAATTTGGTTAATGTCCTTGTGAAGGTGTGGCTTCCAATACTGCACGCAGTACTCCAGATGGGGCCTAACCAGTGTCTTGTACAGAGGGATTATTACCTCCCTCTTACGACTTGTGATACCCCTACTAATACACCCTAACACCCCCTAGCCTTACCTACTGCTTTAGAGGTCTGCTTGGATGATTTTAGGTCATCAGTGATGATGATGCCCAAGTCTCTTTCTTCCTTTGTGACTGCTAGCAACTCCCCTCCCAGCCTATAAGTGGCTTCAGGGTTTCTCTTCCCTATGTGCATGATTTTGCACTTCTTTGCATTAAATCCCAGTTGCCACTCTTCTGACCATTCTGCTAGTTTATCCAGATCTCTTCTCATTCTGCCCACCCCATCTGGATCATCTACTCTGTTGCAGATCTTGGTGTCATCTGCAAACAGACAAGCCTTACCCTCTAGTCCATCTGCAAGGTCACTAATGAAGATGTTGAATAGGACTGGCCCCAGGACTGATCCTAAGTACCCACTTGTGACTTACATCTCTTCTGACTGTATACCATTTACCACCACTCTCTGTTTTCTGCCAGTCAACCAGTTTGCCACCCAGTTGACCAACTTCTGACCCACCCAGAGCCTACCTAGCTTATTTATCAATCTTCTATGTGGAACAGTGTCAAAAGCTTTGCTGAAGTCAAGGTAGACGTCAACTGCTCCCCTTGGTCCACCACTCTGGTTACCCAGTCAAAGAAATCTATGAGATTAGTTTGACAGGACCTTCCTTTGTAAACCCATGCTGTCTTGGATCCTGTGCCCCTATGGATTCCAGGTGTTGCACTATCCTTTCCTTAAGGAGTGCCTCCATAATCTTGCCCACTACTGAGGTAAGACTGACCAGTCTGTAGTTCCCCGCCTCCTCCCTGCTACCACTCTTGTGGGTGGGATCCATGAGCCCTTCTCCAGTCTTCTGGGACCTCTCCTGTGCTCAGAGACTCACTAAACAATTCTGCTAATGGCTCTGCTAGTTCCTCCTTTAGCTCCTTAAGTACCCTGGGATGTATGCCATCAGGTCCCATTGCCTTATCCACCTGAGCTTAGCAAGCTCTTGTAGGACCCTTTCTTTTGTGAAGGGGTAGTGCTCACCTTCCTCCCCGTGTCCATGATGCTGAGCTGTGGGCCCTGCCCTACCTTCTCTTCAGTAAATACTGAGCAAAAGTATCTATTTAGGATAGATGCCTTTACAGGGTCCTCCTCCTCACATGCTCCCTTTTCTCCATTAAGCTTAGCAATACCCTCTGGACTTTCTCCTTTCACTAATGTATCTATAGAAAGTCTTGTCACCTTCTTTACTGCTTGTGCTAGTGTTTCCTCAGTTTGGGACTTTGCCTGCCTTACTGCCTTACCTGCTTCCCTTAGGGCAGTTTGGTATGCCTCCCTATCTTCATCCCGCTGTGTTCCCTTATATTTTCTGAAGGCCAGCCTTTTGGCTCTGCCTTTTCTGCTACTGTATTTGAGAACCAAAGTGGTTTCCTTCTTCTTTTGCACTTCCTTTTCTGTCTAACACAATGGGATGTTGCTTCAAGTATTGTATCCTTAATGCTTGCCCACTTTGCCTGTACCTCCTCACCTGTGTTTCTTTTTGCCAGGGCTAGCTTAACTCTGTTGGCCATCTTATCAAAGTCAGCTCCTCTGAAGTCCCATATTTTTGCCTTGGAATGGGATGATTTAGATGTAGTAGCCAAATTGAACCATACCATGTGATGGTCACTGGCCCCCAGGTGACCTTCTACCTGGAGATCTGTGATCCCTTCTTTGTTAGTCAGTACTAGATCTAGGATAGCCCTGTCTCTTGTGGGTTGCTGTACCAGTTGTTTGAGGCCCTCCCCCTGCAGGGAATCCACTATGAGTCTAGTTCTGGCAGATGTTCCTGCTGGTATTGACCAATCTGTCAGATGACCTGAAATCATCCAAGCAGACCACTAAAGCAGTAGGTAAGGCTAGGGTGATGTTGGGGTGTATTAGTAGGGGTATCACAAGTCATAAGAGGGAGGTAATAATCCCTTTTTACAAGACACTGGTTAGGCCCCCATCTAGAGTACTGTGTGCAGTACTGGAGGCCACACCTGCTCAAGGACATTAACAAAATGGATGCAGTCCAGAGAAGGGCAAACAAAATGGTGCAGGGTTCTGCATCAGAAAACATGTGAGGACAGATAAACGGAGCTCAATATGTAGACGCTGGAGCAAAGAAAGGAGAGAGGTTGTATGACTGAAACATTCAAACATCTTAAGGGCATTAATAAGGTGAAAGAGTCTAACATGTTTCAATATAAGAAAAATAGCAGAACAATGGGACACAGCATGAGATCAGAGGGAGGCCAATTAAGGAGTAATGTGAGGAAGATCTTTTTCACAGAAAGGGTGGTGGATGCATGGAATGGCCTATCCTCAGGAAGTGGTGGATATGAATACAGTGCAGGGCTTCAAACAGGCATGGGATAAGCATAAGGGAGTAATACAGATGATAATACAGACGAGTAAAGGCCTATGGCACATTCATAAGGTAGAAAAATGGGCTGACTAGATGGGCCTTGTGGTCCTTATCTGCTGTCAGCTTCTATGTTTCTATGTTTATACACTGCAAATAACATGGGTGCCAATATGGAGCCCTGCAGCACCCTGCTGGAAGGGGGAGGGCATCAGAGGAATAATTTTCAGTGACCACCCTCTGAGACCTGTCCACAAAGAAAGATCAAAACCATTTGAGGACTGTACCCGACAGGCCACAAAAGGGCCACAAGGACTCCAAAAGCACACCATAGTTGACAGTGTTAAATGCTGCAGAGAGATCAAGAAGGACAAAGAAGGACAAAGATGGTACAAGCCTTTCAATCTCTCACTATTAGGAGGTCATTCAATACTCGGACAAATTGCACTTTTGGTGCTATGTCTCTTTCTAAATCCAGACTGGAGAGCTTCATAGACATTGTGGATCACAAGGTGATCATACAGTTGCAACACAACCACCTTCTCCATAATATTACCCACAAAAGGCAGGTTAGAGACAGGCCGGTAGTTAACTGGACAGTCAGGATCCAAGGAGGGTTTTTTAAGGTGTGGTCATATGACTGCCTTCTTGAGGGGATCAGGAAAGACTCTCCTCTCCAAGGAACTCCAGACAATTTCAGCTAGGATCGGGCAGATAACATCTACACAACCCACTAATAGGGGAGTAGGGCCTGGATCCAAACTACAACTGTTTGGGTGCAAGGTCTGGGCGATCTTCACAATGTCCATGAATTCTGGTCGGCTGAAGTCTGTCCAGACAGAGTGCTCCCCATCTCCCGCCAACCTCTGCAATGCCTCGTAGGGAGAGCCAAGCCGATACTGGACCTGATGCTGGTAACCTTATCTATGAAGAATCAAGCAAGGTGGAGGTGGTGTTGCAAGTTTTGGAGACATTGTTGTCAGAGCAACCCTCAAGAGTGAAGCTTGAGAGAGTTACCTTGGGAACCACCATTTCATGAGAACCAGCAGCCAGCACTGTTAAATGTGTACTCACCATCATCTGCTGATCTTCTTGGAGTTGATCTCCTCAACAGAAACACACTATGTTATCTTACTGCTAGAGGCACTAGGATCTTGTAGGGTTAAAAACCTTTAGAGCCAAAGTTACCATGCAGAACATCAGACCATAATAACCTCATGCTTCTCTGCAATTAAATGGCATAGTCAGCCACAACTGCCTCTATTCCTTTTGTCCCTGCTATTGAGTGAACTTTGGATTTTGCTCATGAAGACCAGTATTCATTGCAACAATTTACTTCCTACTTTAGTTTTGTATTCGTTGTTGTTCTGTGCTATGGAAATGTCTAAAAGCCATATGTTTAAATTTCCTCGTTTTGACAATAACATTTTTTCCACAAATTCTCATCTGTGGAATTTTGACTGCCGCTAGCCTCATGCGCTGTGTGTTTGGCACACCAGGAGCATGACCCTTAAGATAGTGCTCAATGTTGTGGTATGTGTCCTCCATCCCAAATGGTGCCAGTCAACTTTAGCACCTACTCTTCAATGTCAAATTGGGCAGGGAATGAATCTGCACAGGTAATGGCTGATGCAGAGTACCCTCTTCTCTACAGGTCTCTGTAGAGTTGAAATGGTTCAGTCATTATCCATCTCTGCCACTTTCAAGTGATCGATTCCTCCAGCACTGACATCAAAATGAAGATTGTGGGCAGTTTCCTTTCAATTCAGGCGGTACCCACCTGGTACTGTCCCTGATACAGAGAAGTCTCCCTGCCTCTCCCATGTAGTACTTTTAGCCTGGAGGGCAACTGTCTCCTACCTCTGTGCTTGTAGCTGTTGGATAGTCAGGATTGGGCACTTGGACAGGTGCAGAGGAGGTGGCAAGTAGCAATGGAAATTTGAAGCAGGAGTAGGAGAAACCTGAGTGCTTACTACTTAGAAAATTATAAGAAACACCAACAAATTCCAGTCAGCAGGACGCTGACTGGTGCATTTTTTTTTTGCTACAAAAGGTATTATCACTTTTTATAGACTCTTGATTGGAAATGGAGTTTTCTCATGTTTCCAGAGAAGGTGGTGACCGTACTGGAGTGACCAAACTAGACATATACCAGTAGACCACCTGCACTGCATGAACAATGGCACAAAATTACTGAGGATTTGGGCTGCAGAATCTGGCCTGGCTCACCCCCCCCCCATCTTCTCCATGCTGGTGGCACATCACTTGAAGCAGTCTCAACTTTCTAGTACTGTGGTGTGTAGTTGGATAGCAGGCTTGACTTCTCTGCCCTCATTGATGCCATTCTTACCAAACTATGCCCCAGACTCAGTGCCCTGTACTACAATAAAGACTGCTTTTCTCCCCAAGTCCACTCAGAACTGGTCACAAAAATGATTCTTTTGGTTTTCAGCTTCACAGATGTGGTTGATGGCACCACTCCCTCCACCTCCCTTGCCAGACTGGACACTCTCTGCAATGCTTGCTGCCACTCTGCTACCAACTCTCACTCTTGTACTCACCACTATTCCCTTTACTCCTCCCTATTCATCCTTCATCTCTCCTTACATTGCCAGTCCCACTATGCTTCCTTCGTCTCTAATACTGACTTGGGTGCCTCCTCTCATACCTATCCCATCTCCCATCTCCTCTCTCCCATCCCCCCCACTCCTTGCTCTCAAGGAACCAGCATGCCTTTTCCCTTCCCTACCCTCACTCCTCAGCTGAGAAATGTGCTTTCTCATACCACCTCTCCTCCCTCTGATCCCTGCTACCCTCCTCCATCTATCTCTCCCCCTCTCTCATGCCATTAGACACCAACTGAAACTCATACCCCTCTACCTGCTCCTGCAAGCCCTCTTCTTGAACCACTCCTTTCCCCTGACTAACTTTTGACCGGCCCTTAAATCTCCCTCCTTCCTAACCTCATAGTTCCAGCAACCTCATTATAATTTATCAGCTTGTTTTGACTCCTCCATTTAGCACTAGCTCAGACTCCCTTAACTCTGGCATTGTGCACTTTTTGAGTTTTCCCAATTTGCACAGATGATTTGTATGCTAATTTGTCCTCCATATACAGTGTTTCACCATTTTGACTGTACTGCTCTCAACTAGTGCTCTTTATGTAAGCATAATTATGACCACATCGCCAGACTGGATATTTTGTTTGTAATTGTGCTTCTACCCTTCTCCTTTCCCCTAGGTCACACCTGGAAATGAGCCTTGCTCAGTGTGCCTCTCTCCATAACCAGTTTTTAAATGCATAAATTAAATCCAAATGAAATGAATGAGTCATTCTTGTGAAATATCAAGATATATCTAGGTATAGTAGGACATGTTTTTGGCTACCACTGTAACTCACTACTAATAAATACAGCTTATTTAGGTCCCATAAGACTGAAATGAACAAAACCAGGATCACGGGTAATGAGCCCTATATAAGCAAATATCCTGAAAATGTTTCCCACCAAATTAATGAGGAACACTTTGAAACATGAAAAACCTAATTAGTAGACTACCCAAGTAATTCTATATCACACAAACCTGCTGGCTCATTACAGAATGGTGTCGGTTTTGAAGTCAGCTGTTCACCTATGTTCTCTCCTTCCGAGGGGAAGTGTGCAACAAGTGTGGTCCCAGTCATCAGGGTGTTGGACAGGAGAGGTTAAGCACAACATGAGGATAAATATTAGGGCTGTGCAAGGGGCGAATATTATTTTTAGAATACCATGAATATGGAGTTATCTGAATATTTGGGACTCAATACCTAATAGCCCACTATTCGAGTGATATAAGTTATTCATGGTGGAAGGGGAGTTGTTTAAAGATAAAAAAGGCTCTTCTCTTCTCCTGGCAAACATTAAAATTAACTTTTATCCCTGGTGTCTAGTGGTTTCCCACTTCAACGAATTGCCGTCCCAATAACAAGAACCCCTGGTGTCTAGTGCCCTCCCCCACTGATCACCACCCCGTCCACCAACTTTACAAAAATAAATATTTCCCTGGTGTCTAGTGGACCCCCACCCTGTCAGGTAGTTTCTCCACCCCACTTCACCCCATGACCCTGAGCAAGCCACCAGTACAGCTTTCCACTCACCTCCATGGCCAGCAGCCCGACTTAGCTCCAATGAATGAGCACATGCTTGTACAAGTGAGTGCTCATTCATTCAGTCAGCCAGCTCATGGTTAGTACAAGACATTTTTCTAGGGTGTAGAGAGGAGGGGGTCTGCTGTGGTCACCAGCAGGGGTATGCGAGATGGGGGGAATGGCATTGTGGACCCAAGGATGTAGACCCCTCCTGGGGACCACAATGCTGTTCCCCGCAATCCCACCCCCTCCACCACAAGCAACCGCAGCAGACCCCTTCCCCTCTAGGCACTCTGAAAAACATCTTGGACTTGTACTGACCATGATCTGGCTGACTCTGTCAGTGAATGAGCACGTGCTTATACAAGCACACGCTCATTCACTGATAGCTCAGTCAGGCTGCCAGCCATGGAGGTGAGTGGATGGCTGTGTTGATGGCCCACTCTGGGTGATAGGGGCACTACCTGACAGGGTGGGGGTCCATGAGACATGAGGGAAATTTTTATTTTTGTAAAGTTGGTGGACAGGGTGGCGATTGGTGGGGAGGGCACTTGATACCAGGGATTCATGTTATTAGGCTGGCGATCAGCGGGGAGGGCACTAGACACCAAGGAAAGTTTTGTTTTAGTAAAGTTGGTTGGATGGGACAGTCATCAGCGGGGAGGGGGGAGGAACTTGACACCAGGGATAGACAGTTTACAGCCTGGGCTTTGGCCAAATATGAACACTGAATAACAAATGTTTCGGCATCAAATGTTGACTATTCAGTCAAATATTTGGAAAAAGGTATTCACACAGCCCTAATAAATATCAACTACAAAAATGAATGTGGTTCTCTTTGATGGAATATCACTAGCATATTTTAATGCAGCAGACAGTATAATATCAAATGTTGTCTACCTCCATGGAGATGTTGGATACCTGATTTATACATATAGGGCTGGATATTCAAAAGGGTTGCGCCATGCGCAATAGGGTTGTGCCTGCGCAAGTCCGAAATTGCACCATTCTGCGATATTCAGCAGGAGGCAGTTGTGCCCCCCAAGTCATGCTGAGCAACAGTGCAATGCTAATGAAGGCATGCTCAACCAGAGGGGGAGGAACCATGCATAAACTGCACAGCCTGATATTCAGCCGAGCCATGCAGAGTTGTGCAGGCGCAACCCCCTACCTGTGCCTGCACAACTTTGAGCCAAAAAAAAAATTAAGTCAAGGGCCACCCACAGGTGAGCTGCCGCATTGCAGGGTGCAACACAGCAGCTGCCACCTGTGGGTGGCCCTCCACTTGTTCCCTGTGCCCCCCCGCAGCCCGATTGTGTGCATAATAGTAACCCGCTGTAGCCTGATCGCGGGAATAACATACTGTCCCCTCCACAGCAGCCCGATCGCGGGCATAACATAGATTAACCCCTCCCACTAGCCCGATCACGGGCATAACATCACCCCCCCCAAGACCAATATCCCTGGTGGTCCAGTGGACCATGAAGCCCGATCACGGGCATGAAGGAAACCTTCCCCCCACCCCTCCAACTAGCCTGATTGCGGGCATTAAGGAACCTCCCCAAAGACCAATATCCCTGGTGGTCCAGTGGACTGCGAAGCCCGATCGTGGGCATAAGGTCAAACCCACCCACCCAATCATTCATTCACATATCTGGACTGCCTTGTACGGTATGGGCTGCATGCCCATTAGCTCTTGCTCTGAACCAATGGGCATGCAGCCCTACTGAGCTGTCAGTTGGTGGGCGGCAGGGCTGCGAGGCAGGTGGGATGCTGCCACCGACCGGCTGATGGGCGGAGCCAGGGTGGTCAGGCTCCGTGGGTGGGTGGGTGGGTAGCCACTAGATCACCAGGGATATTGGACATTGGGGGTGGGTTTGACCCATGCCCGTGATCAGGCTCTCGTGGTCCACTGGACCACCAGGGATATTGGTCTTTGGGGGAAGGAGTTCTTAATGCCCATGATTGGGCTAGTCGGGTGGGGAGAAGGTCTCCTTCATGCCCGTGATCAGGCTAGTCGGGGGTGGGGGATGGATTACTTAATGCCTGCGATCAGGCAAGTGGGGGTTAATCTATGTTATGCCCATGATCGGGCTACTGCGGGGAGGGCAGTATGTTATGCCTGCGATCAGGCTACAAGGGTGGTTTACATTATGCCCGATTGTGCTGCTGGGGGGGAGGGAAGGAATACTGTTCTGCCCATGATCGGGCTGCAGGGGGCGTCGGTCCCTGATGGCTGCTGCCTGGCAGGGCA
This sequence comes from Neoceratodus forsteri, assembly GCA_016271365.2. Classification (NCBI taxonomy): domain Eukaryota; kingdom Metazoa; phylum Chordata; order Ceratodontiformes; family Ceratodontidae; genus Neoceratodus; species Neoceratodus forsteri. The sequence continues at coordinate 843,283,252 of CM028135.1, read as the reverse complement.
CCAGGCACAAGTCGTCGGGGATCGGCGCACCTGCATGCTAATAGCAAGCAAATGGGGCCATAATTAGATGCAAATGGCCTCCCGTACACCTTGCATAAATTATGGCCCCATTTGCATGTCACCTTTTGAATATCGGAAATTTGCACATGGCACAATGGAACTTGCACCTCCGCATCTGAATGCTCCACTCTGACCACTTGCGGTGGCGCAAGTTCCACCGCACCATGCACAGTAGCTGTGGCCGGGAGGCGATATTCAAAGGAGTTGCTCAATAGCGCAACTCCATTGAATATCGCCCTGGCCACACCCCTGTGCAACTTTTTTGAGCAGCACAAGGGCTTGCACCACAGAATGGTGCAGTTTGAATATCCAGCCCCTAGTATATAAGGGATATGCAGGGGTGCCTGTTGGATAATCAAGTTATGTGTACAGTAGCCTCTGACCTTGAGTAACCTCACGAGTGGCTTCGCCACTCATGAGGTTTATGAGAGGTCACAGGCTACTGTGCAAATATCATGGTTATTCAACGGGTGCCCCCCACATATTGGATTCATGCAACTGATTTGTTTGGTTTTATTTTGTGGGCTTAGTTTTTTTTAACAAGTACTAGAGTACTGGGGTTTTGGGGTAGCGAGATGTGGAACTTTGGATTGCCTTCTTTTGAATGGAGGATTATAGTGGATTGTGATTGGTTGTTTCTTTGTGGTTTTGTGCAATTTTTTGGGTTACCAGTGTGGTACTGTAGTAGCAGGTGATTGATGTACAATTTCAGTTTAACAGTTCATTGGTTGTGAGTGTGTGTGGGGGTGGGTTGAACATTTTGCAAAACATGGTGGTGGTTGTGCTCGCTCACCTGGACATCACAATTTAGTGTTTAAATTTAGCTTTTTTCTCCCCCAATAGCTGGCGTATAAGACAGGGAAAAGTTATTTTTTAGGCCGGAGCAGTTCCTAGAAGATTAAATGATGGGTTGTCATGCTGTGGTTGGTCCAGAGTTTGAGTGTCACAAAAGTGAAAGTGAGAGACCCACAAGGAGAGAGAAGAGGTGAGCTGCTACAGCTGGTACAGAGAGCCATCAGGAATTGTGGCAAAAGAGTTGATTTTGTGAAAAAAAAAAAGGTATGATTATTTTTAGTGTGATTGGGATCTGGAATGGGGAATGGAGGTAGACAAAAATGCAGATGAGGCAAATTTGAGAGCTGAGCTATTTAAGGGTGGGGGCAGTGACCTAGAAAAGAACCTGCCAAAGTGGGTGGAAATATTGCCAACCGGCCAGCTGGGGGAAGGGGAGTGATGTAATCACTGTGTGGATATATGGGGTATGATGTAATCACTATGGGAATAACTTGAAGTTATTCCCATAGTGATTACGTCATAGGCATTTATCCACATAGTGACTCAGATAAAGGAAGTTATGTACTGGTGTTTATCCTGACACCTGTTACATAATTTTTTATATGTGCTAACTCATTACAAACTAAATGTGTTATGGTTATATTTACTATATGTATATCAGTGTATGAAAGGATACATCAATATTTTATGACTCAAAGTTTGAAATAAAAAAAAAAAAAGTTCTTTCTCTTATGGTTCCAGTGTTAGACCTTGCCCAAACAACTATCTTTAGAAAGATCAATATCTGGAACCATTAGAACTAGGAAGTTAGTTTCATTTATTTAAATTAAAGCTTGAAGTCAGGGGAATATGAAAATGTCCTGTCAAAATGTATTGACAGAATGTAACTACTGTTAATTAATTTGTCTCTTATTTAGTGGTTACAGCACTGGCACGGTATACCAGGGGCCTGGATTCAAGTCCCAGTGGGATCACACTTTTCCTTTCACATTTCCATCATGATTTAGTTTGTCTCCATGCTTTCTCCTGAAAAAAAAAGTTAAGTTCCTAGCTCACTTGTAGTCCAAAAGGTTGCTCTTTTTTAAAGAAATTATCTTTGAAAAAGGTTAATTTGTGAAACATTAGGGAAAGAAAATTAGTTTTTAATGAAAAATTAGATTGGTGTGTACAGATTCAAAACCTGAGACATAATTCAATACATCAATATACTGGAAGTGTTTCAAAGGAAGTACTGTTTTTAATTCTAAAATGTAGTTTTAACATTTTTGGATTTTTAATCATATAGAAGCAAAACAAAATAATAGTATTATTTTGGGTGTGAAAATATGTTTACTGAGTAGTCTAACTGCAATACATAAAATTCTTATTTCCCTTTCAGGTAACCTCAGAATCTTTCCATGCATTCGCAGGTACATCAGATGGCCCTCCCTTTTCTTAACACAGATTTAATTTTCCTCTTCGGGGTTTGTAACTCAGTGTGGCCTAACCACAAGGCCTCTGGTGATCCTTCAGACTAGCTTTACAAGATAATTTGAAATACCAGCACAAATTTCATCTGAGTGGCAAAGGCTGCCTAAAGTACTTTCCTCCAACCTACAAACCAGTCTCAGTTTTTCAGTTGCATTCTGGCAGGTTGTACATTCCCTTTCTGACCCCCCACATGGTCAACTTACCAATTAAAATTTATGGCTCCCAACCCCTCTTTACTCATTTCCTGAAATAGCAGATGCCTTGTACTCTCATGCCTGACACCACTGACCCTCCCTCCATTCTTGCTCCTTCACACAATCACTTCAACTGGTATCCTGACGAGTCTGCATTCACTTAACCCTTTCAAGTGTCACAGCCTTTACTGGCTAGACACCAAACTACTTTATCTTTCTGCCCCATCTATTGTTGTCCCTTTTTCTACACTCTTAATCTCTTCTTTCACCTCAGGGCTCATCTATATTCTTGGAAACAGGCTAAAGTCCTCACCTTGCACAAGGAGGTAATACCTCCTATTCTGGCAAATACAGTGATGATCATGTAAAAAGTATACCGGTAGTGTGGTATACTGCTACCGCACAAATGTGTGGTAACATTGAATAACATGTATACCATTACGGCAATGATGTGCAGTGCATGTGAACACCACTGTACCCTCTGTCTCCTTCCGCCCTACTCTGGCTAAACTCCAGGAGAAGCTAGATACACCACAATTCTCTGATGTCCTTGATTCTTCCTCCTTTCTGTCCCCCTAGTAGTTTGGCTTTTGTAAGGCACAATCCACCATCCCACTGTCATGTCACTGATGTCATTCTCTCAGGATGGACCTGGGCCATATTACCACTGCCATACTAACTTATATACTGTAGGTAAGGCCTTTGATACTGTACAGTGGATCACCTTTCCCTCCCGAAGAAAATCAGTGCTGTGGGAGTGCCTTGTTCCACTGTGTAGTGGTGTCATTACTATCTCACTAAGTGGTACCAGTTGATCCAGTTTGGGGATGACTTACAGTATCCTCTTCTTTTCTTACAGTATCTCTTCTAGTGTACCCCAAGGCTCTGTCTTAGGTCCTATCCTTTCCACTCACTTCCTCAATGACCTCCTAAGTGCCTGTGTCTCCTTCAACATACACATGTATATGGGTGACACCATCCTCTCTGTCACTGGTGCATTAATCACCAGACTGCAAGTGTCATGTCAGGGTAAGTTTGATCATGTCCAATGCTGGTTCTGTTGAAACCACCTCACATAAAGCTCTAAAAAGATGATCACATTTATTTTGGCACCAGGCAGTGCCTTGCCAAGCTCAGTCACTTTTGATCTTTTAAATCCTGGATGGTGCCTCAGTAGAATAGATCTCTCAATTTCAGCACCTGGCTGGACAGAAACTTATACTTCTTCACATATGTTGATGCCATGTATTAAAAAAACTCCATCCAGATCTTGGGCACCACGTACAGAAATCAGACCTGTCTTCTCCTTTGAGTCTACTGATAGATCCTCCTAAAGATAATCTACCAACACTGGACTACACATATGTGGGCTATAAGCTGCCCTTAAATCTGCCCCAGCCAGCCTGGATCCTGTCCTTCATGCATTTTGTCTCTCTCTCTCTCTCTCTCTCTCTCTCTCTCTCTCTCTCTCTCTCTCTCTCTCTCTCTCTCCTGTCTCTCAAATCATATAATCTCTCTCACTGTGCTGTCTCCCTTTCAAATTACTGGCTAGTCTCCCTCCCCTCGTACGTCACTGTGCTACTCTCACTATATATTGCCTCCTTCAACCCACTCTACTCCTCAGACATGTGTTCTTTTAGCATTTTTTTTGTAACACCTCTGTTACACAATCTGCTTTTTTGGTGCATTTGCCTTCCTGCTGAAACCCCCTTAACAATGCAATATGCCACTCCCACACCTACCCCCACTCTCAAGAAGCGCCTTGGAGCACCCTACTCCCATTTCTGATCCTACCCATATTCTCTACTTTAGTACACCTCTTGCCTTGAGAATACTTATCACATGCCTGTTTCCCATTGTTTTTTTTTGCTGATTATTTGGTGAGTCTAATCCTTGTTTTTATAACTGTTCCTTCTTCTTACTGCCTCTTAGTAAGTTTCCCCACAAGGTTTTTTATCTCCTTCAGCCCTCTGACCAGCCCCATCTGGACCAGTCTCCCTGGCCTTATTACCTGACTTCTCTGGAACTTACCTTCTCTGGTGATCCTGCTACAGAACCCCAGATTGGAAATGCCCAGTCATCAGTGCAGAGATTGTGTGACACCAGACCATCACTGTGCTATGGTTGGAGGGGTTTTTCCTCTATTTTCTCCACAGTGACCCATGCATGTGCAATGATGCATGTGCATACCCCATTTCCATGGAAATGCCCCTGACATCTGGACATGGGTTCCCTTCTCATGTAGTCCCATGGTGCTGCCACCTAGATTCCTCTAGGTATTAGGAAAGCCATGGAACTTGTAGTTCCCCCCCTCACAGAAGAAGCAGATCTGTCCTATGGATAATCAATCCTCCTTCCCAGGCCAGCACCCCAGTAACCCAGGTCCATTCCCAAACCCGGGACACTGACATGGTAGGAGATAAGGCTCCCAGCATCTCAGCCCTCTGTGCCACTGGACTGGTAACCACTTGGTAATTTTAACCAAAAGCACTCAAGTATTACAGGGATTGCTTTTTTGATTTAAATGTACTTTTATTTTACTTACACTGTCACTGCTTACCCTCCCCCCAATTGCACCTAGAACTGCAATTTGGTTTAGTGTTCCTCTCCCAGTTGTCAATTTCTTACTAACTAAATAAATAAATACATTAAATAGATTAAACAAATGATGAGAAACATAGAATACCACTCCATAGTGTGGCATAAGATCCAGGGGCAAACCAATAAACATTCTACAGAAAAGGAACACATGAAAGATGAAAATCACAACATTATGATGTACAGTACATTACTTCATTGCATTCTAAATATTTAGCTCTTATAATTTACAAACACATAACTGTAGTGATGTTAGAATTCATTCTACATACTATTCTTTAATACTGGGAAGTACTGGAAAGTTTGTTTATTAACAATCCTGTAAATAAATTTAATATGATTGGCAATACAAAGTTCTAGTCTTTAGGGAACATAGTAAGCATCAGGAGTTCTATGTGGAGGGTTTTGTCAGCATCCAAATAAGCTTAATGGGGCAAGCAATCTCACATCATTAATTTCAGTGTGATTGAATTGAAAACTTCCTTGTTAATGACAGCAGCAGAAGAAGAAGGGTAAAACTGCTTTCACACCTCAGCAGCATATCAATGACAATGTGGAAATAATTACAAATGGCCCATGAGCACTGTCAGAAAAAAAATCTTGTCAGTATCAGAATCTACAGGACTGAAACAAGACTGCAATGCTCACATACAGAGTAATTGCTTCCTCACTTTCTCTCTCTTTCTCTTTCACTCTCTTTACACAGTCAATTCACTATTGCAGTTTAGAATAATGATCTTATACTAAGAAACAGGCAATTGAAGACAATTATTTTAAATCATACTTAGAGCTCCAGGGTTAATCCAGAGTTTAATACAAAGCACAACATTTAAGGAAAATCAACTCTGTAATGTAGCCTGAAATGCACTGTTATTATCCATTAACTGAATCAACCTCATGTTCTGAGAAATTGTTTCCAATTAATGGGGGTATGATAAAATTACCATAACTGGAATGTGACAGTATTTCACATCATCTTAATTATCAAAGATCAAGTTAGCATGTTATTACCCTAGCATGATTTATGTCAAGAAGATAAAATACACATGCATCTAATCTAATGAGGAACAGAAGATACTCTTTGGTGTTTAACATCTTTATTCGAAAAAGGAGTTGAATAGTTTGATGCCTTTTATTGGACCAAAATATTTATTGTAAATGGGTGTTATAATATATAAGCTTTTAGGGTCACATGAGTTCTTTTTAAATTTTCTTTTTATTACAGTCATCAAAAATAGCATACTGTACGTAAAAGGCAGGATTTTCAAAAGTCTTAAATCGCCACGTCTCGGTGTGCTGACAATACAGCGCATGAGGCTTGCGGTGATCTCATGGGATATTCTATCCTGTGCAGCAATTGCCGCAGGTTAGACAAACTTTTTCTGGTTTAACTTGCAGCAATCTTGAGGGCCTTTTTTATGGAGCTGGCAACAGATATTTGGTGCAAACTGCCATAAGTCATGGAAACTGTCACAAATGTGCACAAGATTGTAAAATCAGGTGCAGTTTTGGTGAAAGGTTTGGTGCACAGCCAGAACCTAATTGTCATGGCACATGGCTGGACACAAGCCCTGTGCCATGCTTTGAAAATCCTGCCCATGCATTGACTTGGTTCTAAGGCGTGGGAATGAATAAAGTATTAACTTACATAGAAACATGAAAACATAAAATCTGATGGCAGATAAGGGCTATTTGACCCAAAACTGATCTATGGTACTTCCTATTCCCTCCTCTCCTTACCCCTACAATATCCTTGTGTTTGTCCTATGCATTTTTAACCCCCATCCCACTGTTTTTGCCCCACCACCTCTGCTGGAATACTGTTACAGGAGTCCACCACTCTTTCTGTGAAGATGTAATCCCTCACATCTCTCCTGAATCTACCCCCTCCAGTCTAATAGCATGTCCCCTTGTTCTGGTGCACCTTTATTTCTGAAAAATACCCCCCCGTACCTTATTAACCCCCTTGAGGTATTTAAAAGTCTTTGTCATATCTCTCTCCTCTCCTCAAGGGTGTACCTATTGAGCTCTCATCAGGACCTCCTCCACTCTATCTATGTCCTTCCTGAGCTGTGGTCTTCAGAACTGGACACAACACTCAAGGTGAAGTATTAACAGTGATTTATACAGAGGCATCATAATCTCCATCTTTCTGCTGGTGATCTCCCTTTCTATGCACTGCAGCATCCCACTCTCCCTCCCAACTGCCTTGTCACACTGTTTGGCCATCTTCAGATCATCTGATATGATTACCCCAGGTCTCTTTCTTGCATGGTTATTGTCAATAATACTCCACCCATTTTGTACTCTGGTCCTGGGTTTCTATGTCCCAACTGCATTATTTTGTACATTTCTGCATTAAAATTCAGCTGCCACATGCCTGACCATTACTCCAGTTTTTTTCAGATCCCTGCCCATCCTTTCCACTGCTTCCCCTGGAGTGTCCACTGTGTTGCAGATCTTGGTGTCCTCTGCAATGAGGTGGATCTTCCCTTCCAGTTTCTCCACTATGTTGCTTATAAAGGCATTAAAGAAGACTAGTCCCACCACTGAACCCTGAGGTACCCTGCTGGTCACCCTCCCTTCCTTGGCACAAACTTTGTTTACCACTTCCCTCTGTCTGCTATCCCTAACCACCAGTTTCTTACTCAGGTTACCACTTATTGTCCACTCTCAAGCTACCCAACTTACTTACCTATCTCCTATGTGGAATGGTGTCAAGGTACTTGCTGAAATCTAGCTAGGTGACATCCATAGCAGCCCCCTGATCTATCTCCTTGTTCACCCAGTCAACAAAATCTATCAGATTAGTTTGGCATGGCTTTCCCCCTGTGAAATCATGTTGCTTTATATCCTGTAATCCATTGGATTCCAGATATTCTACAGTCCTTTCCTTTAGGAGTGTTTCTATTAATTTACCCACTATCAATGTCAGGGTAACAGGCCTATAATTGCCTACCTCTTTGTCGCTACCACCTTTGTGATGTGGGACTACATTAGTCCTTAGTTAATATTCAAGAACCACACCAGTCTCCAGCAATCAGTTAAATACTCTGTCAGAGGTATCGCTTGCATCTTCTTGAGTTCCCTCACATACAAAGGAGTATTGTTCTTGTTTCCTCTTGTCACATCATATAAGGGGAATACATTTACACATGTCCTTTAGCAACATGTATTATAATAGTGCTCAAAACAGTAGAAGCTGATTTTAGGATGTACCTAAAGTTACATTTTTTCAGAGTAATAAAATGATAAATTATTTTGCTTCTGCAAGTTGAGTGCAATTGAAGTGGTTAGTCAATACAAATGTGTAGGTTTCTGGGTCAAATCTCTCATCATAGGGAGCACTACCATTGATAAACTCATCAAAAGGCTAGGCCCACAGATTGGCTTCCTGTCCAGAAACAAATCATTGCTTCTCCTGCCCTGTTGAGAGAGAATAATCCAATCTATGACACTCCCTTCTTTTGACTATGTTGGCATCTTCGTCCATGGAACTTACAAATCCCAACTGTCCATATGAGATGTGCTTTACAACAGGCTGGCCAGATTGGTACTCCACTGCCCTTACAATTCTCACCATTGTAAGCTGTAAAGTGTCTTCAACTGCCTGTCTCTTCATTATAGGAGGGAAGTGCATTTCATCCTTTTATTCCTGAAGTGCATCAAAGGCATGGCCCCCCTCTTATTTTCTCTCAAGTCTAGTCCTAGAACCCTGTGCTTTACTGGATCACTTGAAATGATGCTTCCGCATGCAAATATGACCCCAGGGTTCCTCACTTTCAGTCACAGATGTTGACTGCTTGGAACTCCCTGTCAGAATCTCTACACCTACTAAACTACTTTTTTGCCATCCAGTATAAAAGTAACAGAATTGTTCTTTTCTTTCACCTCTGGGCATAAACCTTTCTTCCATCATTCCAGGGGTGTAACATAGATAGCAAAAACTATGAGCCTCCTTCCCAACACCCCTGCATGTGCTTTAACTTGCACTTTAAATTTTGTTTTGCTTGTGTAAACATGCAATGCCTGGTAAGTTGTACACTGGACCTAGAACTGTTTAGGTTGGTAACATTTTCATTTGCCATCAGAAGTTTTGCCTTAACAGATCATCATTATAAATGAGCTCTGCTCTTTGTTTTGATCCATGGCAGAGCTAATGGAAATGACTACAGTTGTGAGAACAGTGGTGGTGCTATGGTCCTTGTGGAAACCATGTTGCTCAGGTGTTAAGATATCATGGGTGTAAAGGTGTTCAGTAAGTTGGTCAGACACAGCACACTCAAGTAACTTTCTAAGGAAGTGAGAATTCCAATAGGGTAATAATTTTCAGGACAACTCATGTCCACAATCTTCGGGATAGGGATAACTTAGGCAAGCTTCCAGCTGTTGGGAACAGTGCCAGATACAAGTGAAAGGTTAATGATATGCTTGACAACAAGGGCTATGATAATGGGCACTGATTGTCAGTATTTTAGGTTCAAGGCCCTCATAACTGCCACTCATATATGGAGCAAGGCTATTTAGGGGCAGAGGATGACACTGGTCATCACAAACTTGAGATAAAAAGGAGGATGGTATGAAGAGGGATCGGGGGCATGAGCTGCTAGTGGAGTCCACCTTACCAGAGGATGGGGAATGTGAGCTAAAAGCTGCAAGGTCTGTGAATTGATGGTTGAAGGCATTAGGAATCATCTTTGCTTTGCTGCAGTGTACTCCACCTAGCAGTATGTCATTGGGATGCTGCTTAGAGGAGCTTTCTACCAGGCCTCTGATATTCCTCAAGAAAGACCTAGAATGTTTTGTAGAAGAAGGCAAAGCTTCTCTAGTGCATCTTTTACTGTCCTTCTGATAAAGGGGGAATGAGCCTTCTGAACAGAAACAAGGGCCTAGTTAAAAGCAACCAGGGCAGTGGTAATGGGAGGAGGGATCAGACACAGGGCAAGTTAGTGTTTGCAAGGTCCAAGTGGAAGAATGCCTAGTCAGACTTTGAATAGTCACAGAGACTCATGATTTTGAGTGGCACTTTAGGAAGCTTAATTTTCCAGATGCTATAGATTGGGAAGTGGTCTAAGATGACATTGAGAAAAATACCAGCTTGTAGGAGCCTATCAGGCCTGTTTGTCATGGTCCATTGAGTAAGCATGTGGGATCCCCCTCAATGAGAGCATGGTCTGGATAGATATGATTTGAGTCAGGCCAAGCTCAGATAGCATGTTCTCAGTGAAGCTGTAGCTTGACCCCAGTAAGTTTCGATTAAGGTCTCCAATGATGAGAACCTCATTTGACTCCACTGAGCTTCTGACATGAACAAGAAGTTTAGTCTGGCCATGAAGGTCACAGTTGGAAAGGTTATACACCAACATGATGTGGATTTTCTTGGTATTCCCCAGGAGAAACATGGTGTGTAAGCACTCAAAAGGTAACTCAACTTAATGGACGGCCAGAACCAAAGAGACATTCAGGTCTAGTGTTGTGCAAAACTGGAATACTTTGTCGAGTGAAATATTTTTCATAATTAACACATTACGCTAAATATTTCACTTGGTGAAATGCACAATTTCACCCCCAAGCTGATGAAATTTGACCTGTGGGTAAAATTTTGCCATCACAGGTGAAATTTCACCACTGCTGGTGGAATTTCACCACTTGCAGGCGAAATTTCACCTCCAGCGGGCAAAATTTTGCCATCTGTGCTGGACTGGTGGCCTGGCGAAATTGCTGGTAAAATTGCAAAATTCCGCTGCAGTTACTCGAAACATTTCACTTGGCAAAATTGGTGATTTCACTGCAATTTTGCAATCAAAATTTAATTTCACTGCATCCCTATTCATGTCAGATATTTAATAGACAAGTGAGCGACCACCATATTTTGTCCCTTGGAGATTCAGCTTAATTTTGTTGTAACCTGGGAGAGAGCAAACCAAGTCATCTCTACTGGGTTTAAGCCAAGTCTCAGTTAAGCTGAATATGTCAGGTAGGTAGTTGTTGGCTTTGACCATTAATTCCATCTAGTTAGCAAGCAGGCTGTAGATATTTAAGTGGGTGACCTTTAAACCTTTGCAAGAGGTCCAACTTGTCAAGGATGAGGTGGGCATGAGCAGAGGCCCTGTGTTTGGGGCAATGTCATCACCAGCAAGTGTGAAATGAAGGAATGCCGGCCACAGGAGAAACACAAGCAAAGAGCAATGTGCAGACCCATATGAAAGGTACAGCTTGTCATTAAAGTGCTCAACCAGTGACAAAAAGAGGTGACTGTGAAGTAGCCCTGTTGTGGGCAACTTATCTACACAATTGCACAGCGTGTTGGAAAAGATGCATTGGTTGCCAGTGGCATGGGATGAGGAGGGTGGTGGCAGTGCTATGGGAGGGAAGGACCACAGGGCCTGGCATATGTGAGTTTGTAATACCCAAAAACAGAAACACTGTGAAATGAGATGCAATATCACACTACACAAAAACCATGAGATTGAAAAATGAGACACACAGGCACACAAATAGGGAGCAGTATTAACAGTTCCACAAGGGAGCAGTAAGATCAGCCAATCCAGAATTGCTCAGATAGGTAACAACTAGCCCCTTTTCATGTTAGCAGACCTCAGACACTGAGTTGCAGTGTAGCAGATAATAGGCAACAGTATTGTGTACAAGACAACACTCAACTTATAACAAGACGATTAGTTACAGTATTTGTTTGAATAGGTAACACCTAACCCCGATAGCACTTTTACAGACCCCAGATAGGGAGCTGCAGTGCAACAAGTTAGCAGGCAGTAGGATAATTGCAAGACAGCAAACTGAGTAAACTGTTTATATGCCCCATTCCCGACTCTTAGTACTCTCCAAAGCCCGGAAAAGAATTGTATCTTCACAGTTAAATGACTATTTATCAAAGTACAATCTCCTGTCTTCTGCTCAACATGGTTTTAGGAAAAGCCATGGCACCACTACAGCCCTGGTCAAACTGACAAATGGGGTGCTATTCTCAAAAGGCTCTACATGGTGCAAGGTGACTTGCATCCAACATGAATGATGCAAGTAGCATCTTGAGCCAATAATTACAACCAGAGCCATTCTCAAAAGCAGCCTGTGATAACACACAGGCTGCTTGCGCCAATGGGGATGTGCCATCTTTGTGCCAAAAACCTGGGATGTGAAATGGTGCAAGGGGGTTTGCGATAGCCAGAGGATCCTATTTTCAAAAGGTGACTGCCGCATCCCCTAATTTGTAATTCTCAAAATACCACCAGAGGATAACCATCAAAGTACATTTACACCCACTAGGAGCTGGTGTAAGTGTACTTTGCCATCCTCCAGGGGTTGTGTCAATGTGCCCCCATCCAATCACCCATAGGTCAGGCAGCCCCACTAGCCCCAATCCCCAACATTAATCATAACACAGACCTGTTGGGCTAGTGCCCCAACCCCAATCCCCAATAATGACTATTATATAGTCCTGGTTTTGGAGCCCCCAATCCCTGAGCCCCCCATTTTGATATATTAACATATCATCAGTGGTCCAGTGGATCCCTCAGCCTGATCCCCCATGACACCCATCCCAAATATACCTGGTGATCTAGTGTCCCCCAGCCCCCACTCAACAGTACAAGACCACCCCTCTCCCTCCTGACCCATACTCAGCCGGTGACTGACATAGCCCACCTCTCACCACCTCTGCCAGCCACCGACTGAGCTCTGCATGAGCACATACTATAAATAGTACATGTTCAGTGAATGAGACACTTTGCACTTGGAACTTTGCCCTTTATTGTAATATTATTTACTTAATAGTTTGGTGACTGGGAAAGGTATAGTGAGCACTTCCAGGTGGGACCAGGGGGAAGGGGAAAGGGGATAGAGACAAGCAGGCAGTTACAACAAATGAAGTACAAAATAAGCTGTTTCAAGTGCAATGCAGTAGTTAGCAAAACAGTGGTAAGACTACATAGAGGTACATGGCAAACAGACTGTACAAAGGTCACTTTAACATTTTTTACAAGAGATATGTGGTGGACTGATCAAGGCAGACTATAATTAGGACAAAGTTGTCTATGCTATATATTTTATCCTCCTTCCTCGGCTCGCATCTGGAAATGAGCCTTGGCTCATTGCGTTGCTCCTGGTCCCCAAATTCCTAAATAAATAAAAATAAATAAATACTGTACTTGAAAATGGTGGCAGACACAAAACTATGGAAAAAAGTCACATGATTGTGCCAACACCCATGGGAGTCATGCACAAACAACGTTTCAAGTGATAGGAGGAGGAAGGAGTTCCCCCTGTAACTATATCAGAATGCCAATGACTTGCCCAGATATTTTTGCGCAGATGGGGTTTGACACTGTATTTGCTAAAATGATAATTTGCAACTACCATGGTCTCTTAATGGGGCATAGTAACAATGTACTGAGAGATCATGGTAGTGGCAATGCTGCCTGAAAGTGTCTCCTCACCTACTCCCTGCTTAGTTAATGGCCCACTTCTGAACAAGCTTTACATAGGGTTTCATGACTCACTTGGCACATCCCTTTTAGTTTGGTGCCCATACCTGTGCCCTACACAGTTACTGGTCTCTGGCATCCAGTAGAAATCCTCTCCTTAGCCCCAGTCTTTCTGTACCACCAGCCAACTGTCATATGTTTTGCATATCCCATTCCTCTGCCAGAAATACATTTCCCTGTTACAGCTTTGCAACACCCCCATTACCTGTTTATAGCTATCATTTGGGTAAGAGTTGTCACAAACAGTTTGCAACAAAACTTAGGTATTGCCTTACTTTGTATAAGGCCATGTGGGTAATTTGCATGGTGACCCCTTCCCTTGCCCTACATGATCACAAATGTCTTTAGTAACCACAAAAAGGGAAGTTCTGCAAACCCCATTGTGGCATGCAAATTTGAAACTGTTGTCAAGTGGACAATGAAACCAGTTAAAGGCTGCTCTTTGTGGCTACAAATGGGCTCCGAGTCATAGAAAAGATGTTAACTTTTTCAAACTTTGTGAAATCCAGTAATTCGAAATCTTTTCAGCATTTTGCAAAGTTAGGCAACAATGAAATTTGAAAATGTCATACAACTATAGTCAACACCTGCTTCTTAGCAGTCTGACTGCTGACAGTCAGACATCTTGCTCAGCTGCATGCTGGTAGCTGGTCATTCACTGGCTAAGGTGAGGCAACACCAGACAAACTATCATCAATCCAGGTTGAACATGTTGCTTGGACAGGACTGAATACTGAGCTGAACACAGATCATGACTAGCAGACTATATGTGACCCATCTTCCTGGACTCCCCCGGTCCCTGGCTACTCTAAAGAAAACACCAGCAGAGGTGGTTGGCCACCCCCATTAGTTCATGAGTGTTGCTCTGAGATTCTTTCTGTCAAGGGTTGTGCTCAATGGGTGTTAACCCTCACATCAAAACCATTTTTTTTGTTCCTGGATCCTTGTTTTAATGTGGGACTATAATGTCTGCATCTTGAGTTCCTATTCATTGCAATTAAGACAGTAGTGCTGCACATATTTGACTTTACTTAAATTGTTCAATTTCATCCATAATTTACTGGTAGTGTAGGGCCGTGGACCCAGTTCATTTGGTATGTCAGTTCATCAAAAAAGTCTCATAATATCTACTTTAAAGAGGGTAACTCCATACATTCTGCACCTCACAATATCCCATTAAAGAGCCCACCAACCTTGGATAATATTTAACTCCAGTGGACTTCATTAGGACAGGTGAGACCCAGGGAATAAAATTCATGATAACTCTGTCTCGACCTCAAACCCATGCACATCATCACTTCTTCTGCTAGGATCCATGATGCCGGTGTGACAACCCTGACCACAATGTCTGCTACAGCACCAGGAACCTGTCAACACCCCTGACTGTGATGTGACCCCTAACAGACTGGCAACATTGTGACACACAATGCAGGGTGGCTGCACCCCCACACACACACCCCTACTATTTATTTCTAACTCCATGTCACACAGGCAATGGAGTTAGATATTAACCCCCATTGCCCTAAAGAGTCTTGAAGCAACCCCCCCATCGCTGCCAATTTAGGCATGGTGGTGGTTTCTTTGTGGGGGTTTCGCTGTGTGGGTGTCGCTGTAGTGGTGGCATACCATTCTGCTACATCCTAGCAAGCAATCAGCATGATTATTGTCACTCCACCAGTGACCTTCTGGCTGTGTCTCTATTCCTTTGAACCTGCTTTTCTCTAAGTTATTCCCTTGGGGTGAATGGCTTTGAAAGCCAGCCTCTGCACAAAATCCCATAAAGGTGTTAACTATTAGAGGCCCTGATGCCTCATTAGAAATGACCTGCATCTCCCTGCTCTCTTTCATTGCTCTTTTAGGATCAAGGCACAAAGGAATCTTGAAGATCAGTTATAAGTTAAATTCTTCTTTGAACTCTGCAGTTTATTTATATAGGGTGCATTACTGTATAGCTGTGCAGGCTTCCCAAATATGTGCCTCCTTTCCATCTACAGACCAGTCTTACCAAAACATTACCATCCACACCATGGTCTCCCTCCAAGCTTTGGAGAATGGCTGTCATGCCAACTGGCTTTCAAGAAGCTTGACTTTGGGGGGGGACAACATATTGGCCATTAAATGGCTCCTTTGCCAATCCCCACTGTACAGCCCTATCAATTTTCTCCACCAGCAACACTCTGTCTGTCTGTCTGTCTATCTATCTATCTATCTGTCTATCTATCTCTATCATTAGACAGATAGACACACAGACACACAGACAGACAGACAGACAGATAGATAGATAGATAGATAGATAGATAGATAGATAGATAGATAGATAGACAGACAGACATACAGACAGATAAGTAGATAGATTGATCAATCCTAACCTGAAGGGATAATACAGTTTTCCTGCAGCCTTCCTAGACACGGCCCTAGAAGGCCCATCACTAGCAATCCTCTATATTGTCTCCTTTGTCCATGCTGACTGGTTTACTGCTGGATTGCTTACTCCTTGTTATTATGGATATGGTGAGAGTCTCTGATCCCTTCCCACCTACCCAGACCTGACGCTGGCATTTTAAATATACATATCCTCTTTGGGTTGTACCAAATTGGAAATTGTAATAAGCTTTACTTTTACAGAAGGCAATCTATGCTATGGCCCCTGGGAGTAACCCCTAACACTATATAGAGACTGCTATTTCTATTGCTGTCACTCTCAGCAGGGATTCATGAAGATAATCCAAACCCTACATCCAATACATATGTGTCTTTCACCAACTAACCCAATCTGGTCTCAATCCAGAGGTCCAAAGCTTGTGCTCATGAATGTCAACAGCCTAAAGCTCAAGATTCATGAGCTTGAAGCCTGGGCAAACATTTATGCTCCTGATGTATTAGCTTCACTGAGACCTGGTTTAAGCCTTTTATCCTCCTATATGAGATTGAAATGCCAGGGAAAAGCTCCTTTATTAAAGAATAACTGACTAAAATAGAAGGTAGTGTCCTGCTTATATAAAATTCTCCATAAATGCTGAAGAATTGAGACTACCGTATCCAGTGAACTGCCCTATGAAAGCCAATTTGTCAAACCCCTGCTACATAACACTAAACTACTACTAGTTGGCTGCATTTACAACTCTCCCAAAGTAGCCATTCATGCTCCTACGACACTCACCAAATGCCTAGCAAAAAAATTCGTAAGTGAAATGATTCTGCTTGGTGACTTCAACTTAAACTGACTAAACGAGGAGTTCTATACTGAGTTGAATGGACAGAAGAAGGCCAGTAGCCCACCGTGTCAGTCCACCCACATTAGTGTGCACATTTTACCCTTGTACCTAATAGATACTCATCGAGTCCTTTTCTAAAGTTATTTTTGTTAGTACTCAGAACTACTGTAGGGCTTCTGGTAACACATTTCACAATCTTTGGACAAATGAATGTGGGTATCAATTACTTTTTGTATGCTCCAACAGTATCTGCATTTTGTGCAATCTACTGTGAATGCTAGTGGTTTATCCTGTAGTACAATCCCCAGATCAACCATTAGCTCATGGTCATGCATAATTTTGTACATCATCAGTAAATCCCCTCTCATACATCTCTGTTCTAAAGAGTACAACTCCAAGGTAATTAATTTATCTTCATACTGCACATTTTGCAAGCCAGAGACCAGTTTTGTAATACATCTCTGCACCCCTTCAACCCTATCCATGTCTCTCCTCAAATAAGGACTCTACAGCTGCGTGCAATAATCCAGATGTGATCCAGTGAAGTTCTGATAAATTGGGATAATACACGGTCTATTTCTTTTGCTAAATGATTTTCTGACACAATGACTCAAGTAATTAGTCCTGTCTACTAGCTTAGCACAGTGAGTGCTAAACTTCAAATCCCTGTCTAAAATAACTCCTTGATCTTTTTCATGCTCCACATGTTTAATTTTGTTACCATTTAGAAAATAGGACTGATTAATGTTTTCTGTCCCCAAATTCAACACCGAACACTCATCAATCCCAAAAGACATCTTATTTTTGACAGTCCATTGCTGTATGTTCAGAAGGTCATGTGCGAAATTGTGCCTGTCATTCAAATTTTTTACTGAGGCCATGATTTTGATATCATCAGCAAATTTTACAATAAAACTGTTAATGTTGAAGTCAATCTCACTAATGAACAGTGAAAACAGGACAAATCCCAATACCGACCCCTGAGGAACGCCACTCATGACCGCGCCCTTTGTTGATATGACTCCCTTAACAAGAACTACTTGCAATCTATTGCTTAGCTAATTCCAAACTCATGTAATAATTTACTTGTCTAGACCTAATTTTTATAAAATTTTGTAAAAGATATAAAACAACTTTGTATGAGGTGCACCTTAAACAAACCATTGTAGAGCCACAAGACTAAATAATAAATCAGGTAACAACTCCTTCTTAGATTAGATTCTGGTCAACAACCCTGATAGGCTAACAGCTGCTGGAATTCTTGATGGCTCCCTGTGACTACTTCCCTTTGTATTGCATAAGAAAAAAACAATAATAAAATCCTCCTCATCGAGTGATAATTGTCCAACACTACTCAAAACTGGATAAGTCTGCTTTCCTTGACAACCTTGCCACAGTATATGGTTAGGGTGGAGCATAAAACAATTTTTCAATTACTGACTTTGCCCTCAGCATCTTCATAAACAACTTCCTTAGTGCGGTTAACAAATGTGTCACCTTAGTACGAAGAAGGAGAAAAGGTCTGTGCTCAAAGTGGCTGAATGGTGATATCTGTAAGGCAATGAAACTTAAAGATAAAGTCTGGGGCCACTTGAAGGCCACAGACAAACTGTCTGACTGGCATAAGTATAGTGACGTATAGAGCTAAACTCCTCCTGGGGCGATGGTCGAAGATTCTGGAAAAATATCCATGCAATCGCCGGGAAGCTAGATACTTCTGAACCCACTTTGCTTCATACCGAAGGGTCCTTAACACATGACCATAAAACAATCACAGACACCTTTAATAAAGCATTCACCGACCTTAGGGCAGTGCTCCCCCCAACTATCTGACCCATGTTAGTGTGCCTCTTTCAAAACTGCCTCAACCACCTCCAACAAATCACACCCCCCCTTCTTCCTTAAAGTCATATCCAAAGGGATGGCAAAAAAATACCTCACCAAAATATTGGGGTGGTCTAAGCATAGTGCTGAGGGTCTAGACCTAAACCTAATCTCATTGGTACTCGATGAGGTACTTACACCATTAACCAGAATCATCAACCTGTCCCTGACCTCAGGTACATTCCCTACACAGTGGAAATCAGCAGTTGTCACCCCCTGTCTTCAAAGTAGGCTCTAAGACACGTCATACTAATTACCGTCCAATCTCAATTCCCCCCCATCTCAAAAGCCTTAGAGCGGATCATCTACGATCAACTGGTTGAACACCTAGATAAATATCAGCTTCAATGCCAACAGCAACATGGTTTCTGTAAACTTCACAGTACTATCACTGCACTTCCGGAGTTCATGAGGTTTATTCACGAAGCCTTTGATCTAGGTCACTTGGTGGGGGCTATCTTCATAGACCTCACCAAGGCCTTTGATACAGTTAACCACGACCTCCTCCTGGCCCAACTAGATGCTACGGGATTATCCCCAGATTCACTGTGTTGGTTTTGGAGCTACCTCACAGGGCATGAACAATGGGTAAAAATATCTAATACCCTCTCAGACTCACAGCAAGTGTCCAC
The DNA here is from genome assembly GCA_016271365.2 of Neoceratodus forsteri. Lineage (NCBI taxonomy): Eukaryota > Metazoa > Chordata > Ceratodontiformes > Ceratodontidae > Neoceratodus > Neoceratodus forsteri. The sequence goes on along the minus strand of CM028135.1, from coordinate 843,263,903 downwards.
CGGTGTCCCCCAAGGATCCATACTAAGCCCACTTCTTTTCAGCCTTTTTCTTAATACTCTCCCGCTAGTTTGCCAACACAAAATCCTTCTTTATGCAGATGATGCGGTCATCTACACTAGTCATACTGATCCTGCCACCCTTGAACATAGACTTCAAAATGACTATAACAATGTAGAGGTCTGGTTTGATCAAGCCAAATTGCTTGTCAACCATAAAAAAACAAGACCATGTTATTCGCCCCCGCCCATAATCGACATAAGACATCCACCATAAACATCCTAAGTAAACAAAATGTAGCCTTAGAAATGGTACAAAACTTCAAATACCTGGGTATCACCCTTGACAGATCCCTTTCATTCTCCTCCCACATTGACAATGTTGCCTCATCAGCTAACAGGAAGCTTGGTCTACTATACAAGCACCGAAGCTTCCTTACTGAAAAAGCTCTCCAGCTTGCCATCACCAGTTCAGTTTTCTCAACCATCGACTGTGGTCTTCTCATTTACAGTGTGGTGTCTGACAGCACCCTTAAGCGACTTTCCACTACGTTGAATAAAACCTGCAGGCTAGCACTAAGGGCACCTCGCCTCACCCACAGCTGTAATCTCTACCTGCAAACAGGTTGGCTAAACCTTTCTGAAAGGACCCGTTACCAAGTATGTCTCATCAAAAAAGCAACCCTTGGTCACTTGATGGCAGCCTGAGCAGAAGCAGCTTCCTCCTTGAGCTCCATCTCCCTTCTGCTATTTTCCCAGTTGTTATAAAATCTCTGACTTAAGTTTGCTCTGCTGGGTACTCTCTGACTGGGGAAACGCATCCAGAACCTGCCAGTTCAGCTTCGAATGTAAGCCTACATGAAAAAAGCCCCTCCGCGGCACTCTCCCCCTCACACACCCGAGAAGAGGCCCAAACAGCAAGCTGCTAGCTTACAAAAGATGCCCGCAACAGCAGTAGCGCTATCGGAAGAGGGGTTTTTAGAAATTATGCAACCGTTACAGCTTGCGGTTGATACGATATCGGAAGATTTGCAAACGATCAAGAACTCGATTGCCTCGCTTTCTGCCAGAGTGGGAGATTCAGAAGTGAGGATTTCATCCATAGAGAAAAAACAGGAAAAAGCTGGAAAGGAAACAACGAATTTTGTTCGCAGACTTAAAAAACTTGAAGATAAACTTGAGGACTTGGAGGGGCATAGTAGATGAAACAACCTAGTTATTGTTGGTCTGCCAGAAAAAGAAGAGGGGAATGCTCCGATTACTTTTCTACAAAAATTATGTGCCAAGATTGCGGGGCCATCCTCGACTGGTGGAGATTACATAACTGAGAGGGCTCACCGAGCGTTACGCCCGATGCCAGCAAGCGGACAGCCACCCAGACCAGTCATCCTGAAATTATTAAATTATCAAGATAAGCAGCATGTGCTAGCCAGGGTGAAAGAGCTCAAGGAAGTTATGTGGGAAGATCAGAAAATCCGGATTACTCAAGATTTACCGCACTCAGTGCGGCTGAGGAGGCAAGAGCTTCATCCTGTTGTTTCCAAGCTGCTGGCAGCAGGTAAAGTCTTTCGGGTGAAATACCCAGCAATCCTGTTGGTTAAGCTGGATGATAGTTGGCACTCCTTCGATTCCCAGCACAAGGTCTGGAAGAATTAAAAAGTCTTCTCCCTGACCTATTCAAATGAATGGATGGTACGAGTCCCAAATCTCTGATATCAGTATGTTTCACTACCGTTTCCTTTTTGCCTCGTGTTACTGAGAGGGCAAAATTGAGAGAGCCGCAGGAACGCAGCTGAAATCCCGGTAGTTCAGATTTCTGTTACGGTGACTGGAACTACGTATTCGTTATGTAATTAATGACAGTTGGAGGGAGACACTTTGAAATTGGGTATTTGTTGCAGGGATAATAGCGCATCGGAGCCGAGAAACATGCCTGCTTTGATTCCTGCTTGCAGTGGGTTACGGATGAAGGAAATCGGCAAGTAAGGATGCTTGGATTTGTTGGTTGCAGTTTTGAGTTATCATTAGCCGTCACTGGTATGGATCGTGTGGAGGAAAGAGACCTTTTACAGCCCTTTAAGTTACTGAGCCTTTCTTTTTTGGTGGACTGCTACCGTGTGCCCTGCACGTCAGTGTTCCAGGAGGTGATGGATGGACTTGGGACTTAGTACCTCCTTATTAAAAGACTGATTGCCTGTGCGTGTTTTTTTTTTTTTCCCACAGGCTAAATACACCAATTTGAAGTAAAGTATCATTTGGTACTCATGGCTTACTATGGTGAATACAGGGAGGGGCAATAGAGAAGAAGCCCCTGTGGGGGGGTTGTTGTTATTTGTTCCCTTTTTGCCTCCTGGTTTTTTTTTCTAGGGCAAATTTATTGCGGTATAAGGTTACTGTAAACTATGGGATGGCGAGCTACAAAGCTGTTGGGATATATATGGTTGTTGGGCGGGGGGGAGCCTTGGGGGACAAATAGCCATGCCAGGTTGCTTATTTTTAACATCATGTGGCATGTAGATGGTTGGAGAGCAGTTATTTTGAACTGGGGATCACTTGCTAAGGGGGTTTTTAGAGGGTTTAGGGTAGATATTGGGGAGATGGGTAGGGGGAGGGGCTGGGGGAATGCGATATGACCACACACTTTTATTTTTGTGAGTTTAGGAAGGCTTTAGGGGTCATCGCACCCTTCTTAGTGAATTCACAGGTCGATTCTGTATCTGGGGTGCTTGGCTGGCAAGCACAACTTGATTCTGCAGGCCTTCCCATCCGCTGTTTCATTCCCGGGTTATGAGTAACCAATATCAGTTCATAAGCTGGAATGTTAAAGGGGCCAGAGATAGAGTCAAGAGGCAAATAATTCTAAAACATTTGGTACAATTGAGAGCTAGAATAGCGTTTCTTCAGGAAACACATTTGAAGAGGGAGGACATCACTCTTTTTAGAAGGCTATGGGTAGGACAAGCCTTTGGAGCAGGGAGAGCAACAAATAAAGGGGGTGTGGCGATTTTGTTAGCTAAGGGAGTCCCTTTCAAGTTAACTCAAGAAATATGGGACCCGGAGGGCCGTTATGTCCTGATTCATGGTATGTTAGAGTCCCAGCCAGTATTGTTTGGGTCGATTTACGGGCCTAACATCGATTAGCCCTCTTTTTTCGTTAATCTGTTAAACTTAGTGGCGACTAATCCTCTAAAGTTAACAGTACTGGGCGAGGATTGGAATCTGGTGCTCCAGGCGGAGCTTGATAGATCAGATTCTAGTAAACGGGGTCTTTCTCCAGCCCAGAGTGCCATGAAAGAGTTGCTTAATGGGGCAGCTCTGCTGGATGTGTGGAGAATCCTCAATCCCACAGAGAGGCAATACACCTTCTATTCTTCAGCACATGGAACTTATTCTAGAATTGATTATCTGCTACTAAGTGCTGTTGTGATATCAGGGGTCTCTCGGGTGGAGATAACAGCCAGGGTTCTGTCTGACCATGCCCCTGTCAGTATGAGTTACTGGTTAGAGGCAGGATGTAAACGGTCACCATTGTGGCAATTGAATACTCAGTTACTGCGAGACCATGCTTCCCAGGAACACATTAGAGACTTTCTGACTTCCTTCCTGGTTATCAATCAGGGTTCGGTCACCAAATTTGATCTGGTCTGGTCGGCACTAAAATACTCATTGAGGGTGAGTTTATAAGAATGGCGGCAAAAGGGCCCACTCAAAGACTCAAATCAATTCTCCTGGCTTCTATTACAAGTCTCGAGCGAATTTGTCTAGGAACTCCTCGACAGATACTTGGGCTAGATTACACCAGCCGCTGGCTCAGTATATGGGACTCTATTTCCAGAGAGCCGAATTGGCCCTCCGGAGAACCAAATTTAGATATTTAGAGTTGGGGAGAGGCCAGGAAAGCTTCTTGCCCCACGATTCAGTAGCTAGAGTCCTCACACCATTGCAGGGATTAGAAAGTCAGGAGGGTCCGCTGTGTACTGACCGAAAGAAATCGCAATAGAGTTTGGTAAATATTTTCAGGAACTTTATGCTGCAGGTACGTCAGTGTGCCCCAGTAAGGTAGATGTGGGACGTTATCTTGATTCGGTGAGCTTGCCTACGATTACACCTGTAGAGGCAGCTTTCTTGGGTGAGCCAATATCTTTAGTGGAAATTCAACAGACTAACCGCCAGCTACCGGTTGATAAGTCTCCGGGGCCGGACGGACTCCCAAATAATTTATATAAGATATATCTACCTATATTAAGTCCAATTTTACGGGACGTATTTAACTATTGGTATGATAATGGCATATCAGACACCAGCTTTCAAGAAGCAGTGGTATCACTAATCTTGAAGCCAGGAAAAGACCCACTTAAATGCAGTAGTTACCATCCTATTTCCCTATTAAATTCAGATATTAAAATACTGGCGAAGCTCTTAGCTGTCAGACTTTCAAGAGTAATGGGTAAACTCATAGGTTCTGAACAGGTGGGATTCATGGCTGGAAGGACGTCTGGAGATCATATGAGGAAATTGTTACATCTTATTTCCTCTGCCAGAGATGCCGACATGCCTATGGTCCTGGTGTCGCTGGAAGCAGAAAAGGCGTTCGATAGGGTCTCCTGGGATTTCCTTTTTGCCACCCTAGCCCGATTTGGCATGCCTGAGGAGTTTCTGAGATGGATAAAACTTCTCTATGCCACTCCTTCAGCTAAAGTCAAGTGTAACGGTGTGTTGTCTCCCGCTTTTCAGCTGTTTAGGGGTACAAGACAAGGGTGCCCCTTGTCTCCATTACTTTTTAATTTCTACCTAGAGCCTTTATGCTGTAGATTACTAAGTAATTCCAGTATTAGAGGGATTCTGGTGGGAACCACGAGATTCGCCCTGTCAGCTTATGCAGATGATATTTTATTTCATGTTGAAGAGCCTAGTATATCAATCCCAGCTATACTAGGTGAAGTAGAGGAATTCACAAAGGTGTCATTTTATAAGCTGAACCAGGACAAATCCAAGATTTTTCCCTTAAATAATAGAGTGAACAGAGCGGAGTTGGCTCCTTATGGGCTTTCCTGGGAAGCAAGGTCATTGGTGTATTTGGGTATTAAAGTTTCTAGAGACATGGGAACCATGATCAAGGATAATATCGGTGTTGTAATTAAAACGATAACTGGAGATATGGAGAGATGGGGCCTGCTCCCCTTCTCTTTGTGGGGGAGATTAAGCATGGTAAAAATGAATATTCTGTTGAGAATTTTATATCCAACAGGAATGCTAGGGGGCTCTCTACCCAAAACGTGGTTCTCCAAATTTCAAAGGTTATTGAACAGGTTTCTGTGGAGGGGGAAGAGTATCCGTAGGTCCTATTTTAAATTGACTGCTTCTAAGTCCAGGGGAGGACTAGCTGCCCCCTCTTTCTTTCTATATTACATAGCGTTCCACATGAGTAAATTGGCCTTTTGGTATAAAGAACCTGAGCCATCGGATTACACCCCTTTATGGCTCAATATAGAGAAGCACTTGACGAACAGCGTTAAATGCTCTTTAGGGGCCCTGTTATATACCTCCCTGGTCCACTTGCCTAAGCCCTTGAGGAATAACCCTGTGGGATGGTCTCTAAAGGCCTCTCTGCAGATTCAAAACTATTTGGGAGTAAGATGGTGCAATCGGTGGACCAACCCATTATAGGTAACCCAAGTCAAGATTGAGGGACACCAATATCTTCCTCCTTCTGGCCTCAATTGAATGGCTCTAAGGTTTCAGATATCTGGGTAAATGGGAGGCCGCTTCTTTTTGCCCATTTTCAGAGCATCACTGGGACGTCTGAGAAAAATGCCTTTAGGTACGCCTAGGTTTGTAAAGCCCTTAGTACCTTGAATGCCCTTTTTCCATTGAAAGATTTATTGGGTGTAGAAGCGGCCGCATTGCTGCAAGCAGCCTCTCAGTCCCACCCAGTTTCCAGGTGTTACAAAACCTTACAAGCCTTAGATTCCAGATTACCAACTGCGGTTTGCTATTATTGGGTTAACGAACTGAGTATACCGGAAGATCCGGTCCTATGGGGAAGTCTCTGGCAGGCAATATACAGATATGTTAAACAGGATAGATTGCGGTTAATTCATTTCAATATTATGCATAATATCTATCTGACCCCAATGAAGTTGTTCAGAATGGGGAGGTTGGCCACTCCCACTTTGTGGCAGTGTAAGGAAGATAGGGTTCTCTCTATCATATGTTATGGACTTGCCATAAGTGCAAAAATTCTGGCAATCTATCAGAGAAACACTCAATCCCATTCTGGGATTGGACTCTTTGCTTATCCCGGAGGTGTGCTTGTTAAGTTATCTTTCCAGTGATACCCCTAGAGTTAGGAAAGCACATATGTTACTCATCTCGGTGGTGGCTAAGCTGGTTATTGTGAGGCATTGGCTGGACGACATCCCCCCCACCACACTGGAATGGTACAGGGAGATTATGTTTGCCCTGCAGCTGGAAAGACATATTGCCTCTATGCAGAATAGATTAGTAACTTACTTAGAGATGTGGGAAAACCTAGAGGCCCTTCTGGCAGTCTGAAAACCCTGATAGTGTGGCTGATCCCTGAGCTCTATGTTTAAGAATAATTGTGTGTGGTCTGGGAGGGGAGGAGGGGGGGGATGCTTGACACCTGATATTATAATTATATTGTAACACGGTCTGTTTCTCTGTGGTGTACTGAAACTTAATAAAGTTTATTAAATAAAAAAAAAGCAACCCTTGGCCTACTACCGCCTGGTTGCAGTTCTCTTCATCACCAAACTGAGCCAACTAAGACCACCAGGGCATCTAACAAGCTCTCAGTCAAGGTCCCCTTCCAGCAAACTACTCAAGGTCAGAGATCCTTTGAATACAGGGCCCCACTCTGGCTTAGTGCACTTCCTTCTGACCTTACTGCTATCAGCAAAATTGGCCTCTTCAAATCAGCACTCAAATCACAGCTTACCAACCAACAAACCTGCTCCTGCTTCCCCTGATTCACCGCTACCTGTAAACTGACTAAGAACTCCCCCCCACCGTTTGCACCTATCAGCTACCCACCCAACACAGCTCCTACCTCCATTCCCATTTCTCCTCCCCCCACTCCCTGCCCCATCCCTATTCTTATTATCCTCATCACACCCTAGCCTCCGCTTTCTCACCACCCTCTGCCTTAACATAACTTAAGCACTATGACAAAGTGACCCTGTGCCAGAGGTTACTGCCATCCCTCCACCACTGCCTGTGTCCCCCCCCACACTATTCCTGGCCTTAGTGCCACCCAAATAACCTACTTATCCTACTTCTCTCCTATATTCTCTTATCTTATATGAAATGTACAGAAACTGCTATCACCTGTCCCTACTGTAGTTTAATTGCCCTACAGCCCTCCTTGCCTAGTTTTTTTCAACAATTTTCTTGTATTGAATTGTATTGTACTGTGCTTATCAGTGTCTTTATATCTGATGGGGAACCTTTGTAAATGAGATTGTAGCTCAAAGCTTGTAATCATAGATTTCAATAAATAAATAAATAAATAAAAATTAAAAAGATATGACTGCAAAGTCAATCTGAGAAAGGGCAAAAGTAACATATACTGTATGAAAATCTTCACGAGAAGAACCTCTGATCCCAAAGCACTTTTGGTCACAGGTTAACAATATCCTAAAATGTCACCCTTGTGTTCCCACACAGGAAGCTGATTAAGATGGAAAACCTTTATGTGACCCTGTTTCCTCGGCAGATGATTTTAATCAGTTTTTCACTGATCTCAACAAGTTTAAGACCACATTAAACAGGATAAACTGGCCCACAACTTGTAATCTCAGGTTCTCTTCCCACAGGCCTCTAAATTTTTACTTTTGGCTTGGAAGGAGGTACTCTCCCAAAAGAAGCTAGTTTTAGATTGCTTAGCTGGCTATGACAGCCTTGAGCTAATGTTCTCAAACTGACTGCCACATTATTGCTACACCTCTCAGAAATCTGTTCAGCATGTTCCTTCTCCTGGGATCTAACACAGAAAATAGAATCACCTATGATGATGCCAGTGCCAAAAAGGGGGCCTAAGGAGCCAGTTGAAAATGGATGCCCAATTTCCCTTCTTATCCTTTGGAGAAAATTCAAGAGGCTAGTTTATAATCAACTCCAGGAATATTTTGAGAAGTGTGCTGCCATTACAGACAACCAGCATGGACCTAGGAAAAATCATTGAACAGACATATCCCTGGTGCAGCTTACATATATATATATGGTGGTATTGACACTAGTCTAGCAAATGGTTCCATTTTCATTGATCTAACTAAAGCCTACTATCCTCAGACTCCTTTCAGGCTATCTTGATTTGTATTCTTATTTGTACCATTTGCTCCCTATGCAAAACCCTCAGGCATCATCACAGACAGTTATGCTGCCAATTCTATCTTAACTCACTATCATGTGGTGCTAGTTTAACAGGCAACAAGTGGGGGAATATGTAGACATGGATCACCGCACAACCATATACTTAGTGCAGCATATGGTACACATACATTTATTCATAATATGCTTAGCAAGGTAGGATATAGTGTAGTATAGGTCCACATTGAAAACATTTATTTGATTTAGCGTTTGCGGAAAATGTCTAGAGGATTATTTATTGTGTTGCCTGTTTAATTTGCATGTTTTATCATGAATATTTATGTTTTTATGATGTGCAAGTGCTTTGGTATTGGAAAAGTGCTTTTTAAAAATAAAGCCTGACTTGACTTGACTAGTACTATGTGCTTATGTAATATGCATGTGCGTATGACTGTAGTATCACAACAGGGCTATGTGCTAGCAACCTCTGGCCCTAATAGTATTAGTATAGCTTGTGCAGACCTTAGCCTCATGGCACAGTTTTTATTTTTCTTCTGCTACTCAGCTGTTTATCATTGTGCAAGCTTAGCAGTCTTGTATTGCTACCCAGAACTAGTTCTCACCAGCTTTACTTTCATCAGTGTGTACGTGCAAAACAATTAATTATACAATGGCAAGAACATTTCCTGGACTCTGATTGGTCAGTGTGGGCCTGAGACAGTGATGATATTACACAATAACATCACTGTGCTGATTTTATGGAGCCTTTTTTTCAGAAACAAAGATACACTGCCTCACTAAAAATCTACTAAAAACATTTTTATTTTTATTTTTGGTTTTTTATAACATTAAGCCATTGTATAATTGCAATAAGGCACTCCAAGGTGTGTGTTATCGTGCAATAACTTCACTCCTGGGGTGGTGGAAGCACTCGGCATCGCCTCGTGCTTCAACCCACCCCAGGAGTGACGTTATTACATGATAACACATGCCTTGTCTTGCCTTATTGCTTCATTATCTAACTGTCCTGGGTGCTAACTGCCCACCACTGCTCACCAATAGAATTGCTGTATTTTCTAATTGCCTTCTTTGGAAGAGTTCATTACCAAGTAACATGCTTTTCTTATCTATAGTATAAGAATCTCTGTAAGACTGTTTTTTACTGAGTTTGCATGATGACACCATGGTGTTAGAAGGGTTCCGAACTCCCAGCAAGACATGCTGTTTTTCTGCATGTTTTGGAATATACTTCTCCTTGTGATATTTGGGCTTCTGTGTCATGTCTTGCCAACAGGTCTATAATCCTGCCAGCTAACACCGTGTATATCACCAGATCACAAATCATCTCAGATGACATGATGTGCAGTATAAGTACTACTAGTAGTACAGTGCCACAACAACAAGCATAACATACTGCAACAACACACAGCAAGAGAACTAATACATTTTAGTTTTCTCTCACAGTACCACTGATTGTCATTGTAAGATGTGGAGGAAACAGAGGCTGGGGGAGCTGGCCTAACAATCATAATTATTTCCATTACTGTAAAATAGATCTGCAACAACCCATGTTTAATACACCTCACAAATAACTGCCAGTACAAAATTGCATATAAAAAGAACAGTGTTGACTCAAAACAAGTAGCAAATGTTGTTCATGTTCCTAAACAATATTTATTTCCTTCTCCTTTGAGATATCTTGCCTAGTATTGCTCATGAGCTGCGACACTTGTTAAATACAATGTTATGTGGCTTCTGAGAGAAGAACAAGCAACTCGCAGCTGTAAAAGCCAACCAAGAAGAAATAATTTCATTAATGAAATGCTGTGAGGTGCTCAATCAAGCCACACAACAGAGTATGTGACAGGTGTCACAGAGAATAGCAGAGTTGTGCAACATACTGCTGAAGAAACAGGACCAGGCCCTCCCTGGAGAACATCATCAGGGCAATTGAACTCCTCCACCTCTCTGGGACCTACCCCATGACCTGCGTCCACTTCATCTCACCTGCTGAGAAAGTGGCCAAACTTCCCCCCGCATCATTATGTTAGGCAACTGCACCCTGCATCAGTCCAACACATGTAAAATAATAAAAAAAATGTTTATGGATCAACTGTTGTTATTTATTTAAAATCTTTTTTTTTAGAAAAGGAAAATAAGTAATAAAAAAACCTTTTATATATTTTTATCATTTTATGTTAATAATGCACCTTTATTTATTTATTTAAAATTTGTTAACCGGGGAAAGCACACTGAGCCAAGGTTCATTTCCAGGTGCAACCCAGGGAACAGGGTACACAAGTGACAACAATGGGTACAGATCATACAGAAAGTACAATAAATAACAGCATAAGTACAAAACATATTACAGCCCAAGTGCAAGCAATTACAGCATCATGAGCTATGGAGGGTACAGACAGCTTTGCAAGGTGCATTGCAGTGAAGGCAGTAACAGTATATGTGCAAGCTGACTTCACAATTATAATAATGTGGATGTTGTGACCAAATGGCCTCCAACCTGACCTATTAAGCTGGAGAGGTGTGGACAAGTGAGGTAGAGAACTGTAGATTGGGGCAACAGAACACAGGCAAGGAGTGGTCAGGCTTGATTGCCTGCAGGCATGGAGATCAGGCAAGAGCACAGGCTAAGGTCTAACTTTTGAAGCTGTTGCTTATAACTTTTAGGGAGGAACAGTTTTATATGAAGGTCAATTGCTGGTTCCATAGGTTGGGGAGGTGATAGGAAAAAGATAGGGAGGCCACGGTTGATCAGGGACAGGGCAGTTTGAAGGTCCTCAGATCTCTGGATCTTAAACTGTATGGGGAAGGGGAAACAGGGGAGAGGAAGTCAGAGATCTATAATGGGAGAGTTTCTAACCAATATTTGACTAGGAACGTGAGAGACTGTAAGTTGTGCCTGTAAGGAAGGGAAAAGAGAGCTAGAGAGGAGTAGAGAGAACAGTGGAAGGTGTGAGGGGGAGAGTTAGAGGGAAAATGTCAGAATGAGTTGTATACAATGGCCAACCTTGATGCGGTAGTTACTGGGGCAGCTCCAAAGACAATGTCAGCATAATCAAAGAGGGACATTATGAGTTTGACTAGTAATTGCTTGCACACAGGAAGGGGGAGGGAGAGGGAGTCCTTATGCCTGTACAGGAACCCTAATTTAGGACACAGTTTTACACAGAGGAATCGATGTGATAGGAAAAGGATAGATGCTGGTCTAGCCAAACTCCTAAGTGTTTAAAGGTGTTGACTGACTCCAAGGGGGTGCGGTCAAGTGCATGAAAGGCAAGAGTATGGATGGAGGCTAATTTTTTGGGGGGTCTCAAAAGCCATAGAGACTGTCTTTTTGATATTTATCTTCAGTAGATTTTTGCAAAATCTTCAGAGTACAGCATTTAAATCAAACTTTAGAGGGACTAGGACAGCAGATGGAGAGGGGTCAGACGCAAACTGAATAGTGCCATCAGAATAGAGATGAATATCTGAGGAGATGCAGACTAACAGGAGTTCTTTTATAAAGATGAAGAATAACAGGGGGCCCAGAATAAAACCCTGAGGTACTCCAGACAAGATGGGAAGGAAGGTGAAGATGAGTTTCCAATGCAAGTGCATTGAGTTCAGATGAGAAGATATGACTGAAACCATGCTAGTGTAGACTTAGCAAGACCCACGACACTGAGCTTCTGTATTAGTAGGTGATGGGACATGGAGTCAATAGCCTTGCTAAATTTATAAAAATTGCACCTGTGATGAGGCTATGATCCATAGATGCATGAATTGAGTTGGTTACTCTAAGCAAGAAGGAGACTGTTGAGTGATATTTATAAAAAACAGATTTATATGGGGTTAGTGCCATTGAGGAGTTGAGGAAATGCTGGAGTCTTTTGAGAGTGAGAGATTCCTGTAACTTCATAAGCAAGGGTAGCAGGAAGATCAGGCAGTAGTTACCAGGTTTGTGAGGGCTACCACCCTTATGAAGAGGGATAACATGGACAGGTTTCCAGGCTCAGGGGACAGTACCAGTCTGAAAGGAGAGATTTAGAAGGTAGGCAAGGGGTGAACTATGGCAGGAGCTGTAAAGCAGAGTAGACGGGGTAAAGACCATTAGGGCTGAGTTTATCAGGATTAAGAGATGTTAGGGATGAGGGGACTTCTTCATGAGTAATAGGGGGAAATATGAAGTTTAACGGTTCAGAGGAGGGATTGAAGGTAGGGGTGGTTACAGAGACAGAATGGCACAAGAAGTGAAGTATTTATTTAAGATTTCACATACCTTCAGGGCGTCAGGGATGAAGGATCCTTCAGCCTTTAGGGTGGAGGTGTCTGGGGGGTGCTGGTGGCTTTAAGAGTGAACTGTTTTCCAGAAGCAGATTGGCGATACATGACCATTTTGTAGTTTTTGCCTGAAATAATGTGACTTACCAAGCCTAACTGCTCTAGTGCAGGCATTTCTGAGGGCCTTGAAATGCTGGTAGTTAGCAGGAGTGAGTGTAGACTTAAAACGTCACCAGGCATGGTCTCGTGCTGTGCAGGGCTATAAAAGGTTAGCGGTCACACAGGGAAGGTGTTGATACCTAACTCTCTTTGTTTTCAAAGGGCATGGAGGTTACACACAGTGTTAAAAATTTTAACAAAATGTTCAAGTGTGGAGTTGACATTTGTGTCTGTTCGAACAGGGGACCAATTAGCTACCTCAAAATTGAGTAAGAGGGCAGCAGGATTTAAATATTTGAGAGAGCGATAATGGATGTATTTTGGACTGGACACCGGAGCATGGACTCTTCTGACTCAGAAAGTTGTGCAGTGATCGTTGAGGGCATTTGAAAGAACTCCCAAGTCAGAGATTCTGTGAGGGTGAGATGAGAAGATCCAATCAAGAAGTGAGTATTTAGTGGAGTTGGGGTTGTATCTGGTGGGTTTGTGTAGCAGTTAAGAGAGCTGAATGGATTCAACTTGGTCAAGCAGGGCTTTTTTTGGAGGGTAAGAGACAGTCTTTGTTGAAATTACCCAGCAGGATAAATTCACCAGAGGAAGAGATAGAAGAAATGGATATGGTGCATGTTACCAGGGAGCTAGCTGCCTGCGGGGGGGGGGGCATAGAGGACGTCAATAAATATGGGCAGAGAGGAGGTGATAGAGAGGCGTGCGAACCGGTGCTAATGAGATGCAGTGCAAGTTTGGGAGTGAGAAATAGTGCAGTGTAAAGCATTGCGATAGTAGATGGCCACTCCACCACCACATTTTCCCTGATCCTGCCTCAGCAGGGAGTAAATGGGAATGGTCAAGGCAGAATCAGGGGAATCTGGCAGATAGCCATGTCTCTGAGATGCAAAGTAGGTCAGGGGAGCGTTAAAGGACCCAGACTCTAAGGGCATCAAGCTTGGGAGCGAGGCTTCTGATTTTGGTATGGAAAATCTGTAAGCCTTTTTTGTTAGAAGGAGAAGGAGATGTCATGGGGGGCCTGGATTAGGTTCCAAATTTCCTGACAGTAGTAAAAGGAGGAGAATAAGCTGAGTCATTGCTGACTTATTACATTTATGAGATCCTACAGCATTTGGCAGCGAGGAGAGGGATAGCAGATGGGCGACAACTTCATAGTTTAACTTCCTGGATGCTAAGAGTTTAGGATAAATAGCAAAAATGTGGGACTAGGGGTCTGAGGTGTGGATTGATATTGTGAAGGGAGAGGGAAAAGGGACCTATGACTGGTGAGAAAGGTGAGAAGACTGTGAGCATAATAAGTAGAAAAGCAGAAATGATACCTGATAGAGAGGAAAGGGGAGTGAGGAGAACATGATGAACAGCAGGGTCCAATGCAGGAGAGGAGTAACAGAGTGGATGAGGCAGAGATGGAGAACATCACACTAGCAGGAGCCAAGAGGGTTAGAAAAGCCAGGGAGAAAGAGGTGCAGTGACCTCTAGTGGAGAGAGATGATCGGATGCTAATGGGAAAAAGAGCTGTTTGAAAAAACAAGACACACATATGACCAGATCACATGATAATCTGCATCTAAAAAACAAGACACACATAGGACCAAATCATGTGATCATATGCATCTACAAGTTGTGGGACAGCCAAGGGGGGGGTGGGGGCAAGCGGGATAAAACAGCTCCAGAGGCTGCTTGTGAGGATCTCCATACCTGCTACAGGATGCTTGAGGAGCCCGCTGGCTTGCTTCACTGCTGGATTGGGAAAGGCTGAAAAAGAGAAGGTACAGTGATATATGGAGGGGTGTTTCACTGGGAAGGGAGTTATAACAGGAGACAGTAAATCGGGGGTGGTTGAAACAGACAGAGGGGAACATAACAGACAAAGTAAAAGTTGTAACATAAATTGAATAAAATGTTGGGCATTTTATATGCATCCTGGGCTTACTCCTGTACTATAGGTAGCACATTAACTTCAGGAGCACCCCACAGAGCACACAGTATTTGCGGTTTAAAGGCAAAAAATGTTACAGAGCTTTAAGATAACAGAGCTTAAGAGCAGAGGAAATCACACTGAAAATACAGTAGCCTAAACTGGTTTTACATAGCAAAACAGGTTATACAGGCTTAGAGAAAATGCCCCATATGAGAACAGGCTGTGCTAGTTTCAGTTAGCCAGGGCGCGGATTTTTGAAAATGGCACCAAGTCCAACACAGCTCCAGAGGCTGCTTGTGAGGATCTCCGTACCTGCTATAGGACACCCAAGGGGACCACCGGCTTTCTTCACTGCTGGGTCAGGAAGGGCTGCTACAGGATGTCTGAGAGGACCGTTGGCTTGCTTCACTGCTGGGTCAGGAAAGGGCTGTAAATATTAATTATTGTTGCAAAAAACAAAGATCTTATTTTCTTTACACATTTTATGTTTTAGATGCAAAAATAAATAATGAAAATTGTTTTTAAATGTCATATAAAGAGTTTTACAAAGAAAAATAATTGTATTAATAAAACTTTTGAAATATTCTACTCACTCTTCTGTTTTTTTTATTTTGAATAGTAACCCAGAAAGAAGGGTAGTCACACAGAATAAATACACAAACAAGCATATAGATAGATATGAAAGTACGCGGTCTGCATTTACATTCCCCTGCAGAAACAAACAGCAGTATTAGACAACAATACCAAGAGTACAGTACCTACAGATATGCTTGTCTGCATAGCAAAGCACCACACCTCTATACCATACAGTCACACCTATTGACACTATTCAGCATACTGTCATTGCTTTTTAATTTACCTCAAGAAGCAAAGATCCATGTATGCCCTCCACCACAAGCAATGGATACTCACAAATGATTTAGCAAAATCTCACTTAGTCCTCTTTTAGCTGCACTGTTCTGCATCATTTATTGTTGACATAGGCCCTGTACTTACAACTGTATATAACGGTCACACAACTTGAGGGGGGGGAGGTATTAGAAAAGGAGTGTTCAGACAGATAGGTACCATTCTACTTCTTTACAAGCTAGTGTATGTAGATATACTTGACTATAGCCCAATGATTAACTAGCTCTTAGTGGAGTGTGCTGAGATTTTTGTTTTTCTGTTTCATTTTTAAACATTTACTTCAGCTGTTTTATTATAGTAACTGGGAGCCCTGGTCACATCACATGCTACATCTGACCAGGAAGAGAGACGGAAGTTTCAGTGCATGTGAAGCTGAACTACATTCATCTACTTTTAGTATTTATTCTTGATATGCTTCATTGGGCACTTAAGCACTACTGGGAGCATGTAATAAAAGCAGTGGGGAGCTGTTTGTGCTAAAAATAAAACTTTTTTATCTGGGTGAACGATCTGGGTGGTGACCTCTGTCTCAAGACTTCCAGGTCAAGGCTCACTATTTCAGGATCACAAACTGTGAACAGGACATGTGTTTCATGCACGAAGATGCGTGCAGAGATACGCATTGTATGCATGTCAGCTGTGTCCGCTGGAGACGCTTGGACACCGGGCGACATTATATGAATATTGGTGGGTAAGCGGATAACAGTTTATCGAGTGATTGGATTCATAAGTGGGTTGTTATTTTAGTTGTTCTCATTACTTCTACTGCTTAAAGACAGAATGTCTCAAGGGAAGAGTAAACGGGGAAGGTCAAAAAAATCGTGTTCCAACTGTAAAATGTACACTGAAGAGCCCTGTAGCAAGGAGTTTATTTGTAAAAAATGTTTGTTAGTCATGTCTCTTCAGGAGGAAATCAGGCACTTATCATCTAGGTTGGAGACCAAAAAGGAAATAAGCGTACTGGAGGATTACATTGATACTGTAGCTAGGAGTGTGTTAGAACCAACAGTTATTATTGAAGACAAGGCCACTGATTTAATTTTGGAGAATAAAATAAGTGATGAAAATGAACACTATACTCAAACACTGTGTGACAATGGACCCATAAGTTCCCCCTTACCACTACATAATAAATTTGAACCACTTATACAGGAACACTTGCTGGATGACGATTGTGTGAATGATGTGCAGCAGGCTGCGTTTACTGAAAAGCAGAATGAGGAAGATATTAAGGGTATATGGAATAGGAGCATTGTGGTTATTGGTGATTCCATTAGTAGCGGTGCCAACTCAATATTGTGCTACGGACATAAAGCTAACACAACAGTTAGCACCCTCCCTGGGGCAAAAATGAGTGACATTCCTAGTTTGCTGGAGGGACTTCTTGAGGGTACAACTTCCTCATTGGCAGTTTTACATATGGGTACCAATGACATCATTGCAACTAATTTCAAACTATTCCAGACTAGTTTAATAGAGATAGAAGGATTAGAGAAATTAAAGGGCAGATTATAATATCAGGACTCCTACCAACATTTGCATATCATGCATACAAAAATCAAAAAATAATGGATATCAATAAATGGCTTAGACATTTCTGTGTAAATGAAAACATAGGCTTTATGGATAACTCTACAACTTTTAATAGGAAACCCCTATTTAAATGGGATGTGCTCCATTTAAATTATGCAGGCACTAGAATTCTAAGTAAAAGATTGAAAGAGGTCATGCAGTTCCATTTAAACTGACAAAAAGGGGATATGGTGACAGATTGTATCAATGCTACTGAACATCCTATTGGGGTTGCTAATTCTACTGACTGGAGGGGGGTCCTTATAAATGCTAGAAGTCTTATTAATAAATGTGAGGAATTTAAAATTCTACTTTATACACAGAATATTCAACTTGTACTGATTACTTAAACCTGGTGGGATGCAAATGATTCATGGGCATGTTCAGTACACAGGTATACCCTATACTCTAAATCTAGAGTATTTAGGAAGAGGGGGAGTGGCTATTTATATTCATGAATCTATAACCAGTGAGGAGTTAACAATGGAAGAGCTACACTTAGAATCCCTTTGGGTTAAATTACTACCACCTGATGGTACCAAAATAGTTATGGGGTTAGTATATTGCCGTCCTTCCAGTTCCAAGGCCCACAATTCAGATTTGATTAAACAGATTGCCAGCCTTGACCCAGCTGATAATAATCTAATTTTGGGAGATATGAATTTGCCTAATATTGAGTGGAGGCTATGGCAGGGTATTACCAAAACAGACAACTCCTTTCTGGATGCCTTAGACCAACTGGGACTAGAGCAGAAAGTAGATGAAAACACCAGAGGCAACAACATTTTGGATGTCATTTTAACTAATATGGGGAACTATATTACTAATGTCTGTGTTAATCCTCCTTTGGGCAATAGTGATCATTGTATGGTGATGTTTAATATTAGTAAACCTCATGTTATTAATGAATCTGCTTCAACAACTAAACTTAACTTCAGTAAAGCCAACTTTTCCCAGTGCAGGATGGAATTCTCATGCTGGGATTGGGGCAGAGTCTTCCATGGTAGCACTGTTAATGAAATGTGGAATTTATTGCTTGAACAACTTAAAAACCTTATGGTAAAATATATACCTATTACTGATAAATATATTAAAGGTAATAAAATACCACGCTGGCTCACTCCTTATATTAAGAAATTGATTAAGAAGAAAAATAAAATCTATAAAAAATATAAAAGAGGTGGAACGGAGCCCAATCGCCTAGCTTTTAAAAACAGTGCTGCCAGTGTAAAAACAGCAATTAGAAAAGCTAAAGCAGAGTTCGAGGTAGATTTAGCCTCTAGAATTAAGGATAATAAAAAAAATATTTTTATTCATATATAAATCATGGGAGAAAGAGCTCAAGCACTATAGGTCCTTTTAAGGGTGTTATGGGGCAGGCTGTGACAGGCAAAGAAATGGTTGATATTCAGAATAAATATTTTTGCTCTGTGTTTAATACTAATACCCCATTTCAAGCAGCCATAGTGATCTTCCAACCACTGGTGCTGTATTAATTGATCCTAGTGAAGTACTGGATAAACTTAGTAACATGGATACCAATAAATCTCCTGGTCCTGATCTTGTCCACCCAAGGGTTATTCATGAACTGGCAGATATTTTGGTAACACTCCTTACATATATTTTTCAGGCATCTTTGGATAGGGGTGAAGTTATTAGAGATTGGAAAGAGGCAACAGTCATCCCTATTCTAAAAAAGGGTCCAAAACTATACCGTCTAATTGTAGGCCTGTTAGTTTGACATCACTTATGGGCAAAGTACTTGAAAGCATATTGAAGGATAGGATTCTGGCTTTATTAGAGGAAAACAACTTGACAGATTCATTACAGCATGGGTTTACCAGGTCTAGATCCTGTCAGACCAATCTTTTGATCTTCTATAAGAACGTTAATCGAGAACTAGACTTAGGCAATTCGGTTGATGTTGTTTTTATGGACTTCACAAAAGCCTTTGATAAATTCCCACACAAGGAGTTGATTGCTGTCCTGAGGGAATTTAAATTAGAAACTAATGTAATATGTTGGATTACAGACTGTTTGAAGGACAGAAGACAGAGGGTGGTGGTCAAGCGGGTTTATTCAGATTGGGCCCAGGTGACAAGTGGAGTTCCCCAGGGATCAGTGTTGGGACCCTGCTTGTTTAATGTTTATATGTCTACATTGACAATAAATACTCCTGATGTTTGGTTATCTAACTATGCAGATAACTGAAAATTAGGAAGAGTTGTCAATAACCCAACTGATGTATTATCCTTACAAATAGCTATTGGTAACATAGAGACATGGACCGAGTCAAATAAATTGAAATTGAACTCTGAAAAATGTAAGATTATGCATTTGGGGAATAAAAACCTTAAAGCAGTCTATACAATTGGGAATGATATGCTAACTGTCACCACACAAGAAAGGAAAGTGGGTATTATGATTACTCCTGATTTTAAATTCAGTCATCACTACTCAATTAAGATAAGAAAGGAGAATAAAAATTTAAATAGCATCCTGAGACATATTTCCAGCAAGAATACCAAAGTACTGATCCTGTTGTATAGCTCCCTGGTTAGGCCCAACCTGGAGTATTGTGCTCAGGTGTGGTCACCATATAAGAGGGAAGACATTATTAGGCTAGAGGGTATTCAAAGAAGAATGACTAAGGCTATCACAGGACTTGGGACTAGATCCTATAGGGAAAGGATGGAAATTCTGGGCCTATATTCACTATGCTATCATAGATTCAGAGGGGACATGTGTATGCTTTATAAAGCTATTGGGGATTCTTCATTGCACGAGGAGTTGGGAATTATATTTAAGGTTGATTGGGTAAGCTCTAGGAAACATCCCAAACAACTTTTTCAACCTAGGTGGAATTTAAGAATAAGGAAACATTGGTTCAGCCAAAGGGTGGTTTCATACTGGAATAATCTTCCTTTGTCGGTTATAGAAAGTCCAAATATGGATACTTTTAAAGCTAGATTGGATATTGAGTTCATGGAAAGGGTTTATGAATTTTAAGTACTAAAGTATCTTGGGATATGGCAAGCTATAAGGATGCAAGTCCATAATTGCTTGAATTCTTTCCTATAATTCATATGATTCCTAGTGGTGGGCTGCTAGCTTTACAGTATGGGGTGGCATGGTATAGGGTCATGTGTTGAAATGTGTGTGACACCTGGACTTCCACAACTCCATAATGTTATTCATATATCAATCTGTAAACACATAGTTCCATTTATCAATAATCTTTCTGGTATTCTAATCACATCCCTATTTCTGCATGGGAGTGCATGACCTACCATTAGTCTGTAATAGTATGAGGGAGGGAGGAGGAACCTCTAGACTACCAGGGACATTTTTTTTTAGAGGAATTACAACTGAACATCAAAGGAGTCGTGAGGAGTCACTAGACTAACAAGTAATGTTTTAAAATAGTACAGCATTGACCCTACCTGAGAAAAGGTAGGAGGAACCACTAGACATCCAAATGAGTGTGCTGATACATTGGGGTAGATGGGAGATCCCATCAGAGTACCATGGATTAAAGCAGTATAGAATACTGTTTCCAGAAAAAAACATCCTTTATCATGCTTTCCGTTAACTATAATGGCATTAGCACAGCTTAGAATCCTCTTTCATGAAAAATAATCATTTATCATGATTTCCCATTAACTACAAAGGGGTTAGAATGGTTTAGAACCCAGTTTTGTGAAAAAGGATACTTCATCATGCTTTCCCATTGATTCCAATGGAATTAATGTGACATAGAATCCTGTTTCATGAAAAACGATCCTATCTCACGTATCACATTGACTACTATGAGATTAGTACTATATACTGTAGTATACTGTTTCAGAAAAAAGGATCTTATACTGAGCTTTCCCATAGACTACAATGGAAGTAGTGCGCTATAGAATCATGTTTCATGAAAAAGGATCTTATGCCGAGCTTTCCCATTGACTACAATTGAATTAGATCAACAGACTCCTGTTTCGCGAAAAAGGATCTTATATCAAATTTTCTCACTGACTACAATGGAAGTAGCCTAATACAGAGTCCTGTTTCATGAAAAAGGATCTTATGCCATGCTTTCCCCTTGACCAAAATAAAATTAGTGTGCTATAGAATCCTGTTTCGTAAAAAGGATCTTAAACCGAACTAGCGCAATATAGAATCCTGTTTCGCAAAAACAGATCATATACCCAGCTTCCCCTTTGACTACAATGGAATTAGTGAGATGTACCAACCGTTCCCATAGCCTACAATGGAATTAGTGGTATATAGAATCCTGTTTCATGAAAAAGGATCATATACTGAGCTTTCACATTGACTGCAATTGTATTACCATGATTTAGAATCCTCTTTCAAACAAAAGGATCCTTTCTGTACTTTACCATTCACTGAAATGGTACCACCTCTAAATATTTCTGAATCAATACATCCTAAACAGTTTCTGATTTTGGTGAGAAATTTTCAGGACACAATTGAGCTGCCAATAGATGTGCTATTTTAACACATAGTAATTAAACTGTTGGAGCACATGTCCTAACCCTAATCATAACCCTAACCATAAACCATAAACTCTAAACCTAATCCCAAAACCCTAACCCTAACCCTAAACCATAATCCTAACCCCTAACTCTAAACCCTAAACTATAACAATAACTCTAAACCCTAACCCTAACCATAAACCCTATACCCTAAACACTAAACCCTAACCATAATCCTAAACCCTAAACCCCAAACTCTAACTCTAACCCTAAACCCTAACCCTAAACACCAAACCCTAATCATAAACCCTAAACCCTAACCCTAATCCTAAACCCTAAACCCTAACCTTAAATCCTAACTCTAACCCTAAGCCATAAAGTCTAAACCCTAACTCTAAACCCTGAACCCTAATCATAATCCCTAACTCTAAACCCTAAACCCTATGTCTAACCCCAAACCCTATCCCTAAACCCTAAACCCTAACCATAATCCTAAACCATAAACCTACCCAAAAATTCTAACCCTTAACCCTAAATATAAATCCTAACACTAACCCTAACAACCTAACCCGAACCCTAAACCACAAACCCTAACCCTAAACCTAAACCTAAATGCTAAATCTTGCCTTAAACCCTAACCCTAAACCCTAACCCTATCCTAAACCCTAAACCCTAATCGTATCCCCTAACTCTAAACCTAAAACTGAAAACCCTAAAATCTAACCATAACCCTGAACCCTAAACCCTAACCCTAAACCCTAAACCCAAGATCCTAAATCTTAACCCTAATCCTAATCCTAACTCTAAACCCTAAACCCAAACCATAACCCTAAACTCTAAACCCTAACCCTAAACCCTAAAGCCTAATCCTTTTTGAAATTTAATAAGTTTTATTGCATCCACTTGCACAATAAAACAGACAATACATGACATGCATAACCAGACATCTTGTATCTTGTATTTAGTTGCACAAGCAAACATATATCCCCCCACCCTCTCCCCAATAACCCTCCCTCCCCTAAGACACCTAGACTAGAATAGGAATAAAATCAATGCCGAGAGAATTTGAAGGGGTTCTATCTCATGGGTATACAATAGGCTTGTAAAAACTATTACACAACCTTCATTTTACCACTCATATTAATTCCATGCTATATAGCCTTATACATTCCCTTAACAGTATTGGCAGAACAGGTAATTACACTGTTAACAAGGTCTCCAGTTTGCCCCATCTCTTAACATATCTATCAGGCTGATCCCTAAGAGTAGCAATTGTTTTTTAAGTCCTTAAATTATACAGAATTTCTTGTAGCCATTCTGAGTAAGAAATTTCTTCCTGATCTAACCAATGTCGTAATACCAGCCTCTTAACCACTAAGGATATTAAGGAGATATGAAGCCTTCTCTCCCTAATAGGAATCGATGAATAGTCCCCTACAATACATATTTCAGGAGAAAATAGCTCCGTTAAGCCTAATAGGGGATTAATTGTAGCCCTAATTCTCTCCCATAATGAGACTACTTTATCGGATTCCCATAGGATATGAAATAAAGAGCCTTCTGCACAGGAGCATCTTGAGCACGTTGCTGAGGGAAGTCTTCCTATTTTAAATAAATGTCATGGAGTTAAAAATATGTTGTGGAGAATATAGAACTGGGTAAGACATAGCCTATCATTTGCAGAGTATCGATGCAAATCTGCCCAAATGCCATCCCATTCTTTAGACATCCCAGAAAGTGTAGTCTCCCAATACTGCAATACCCCAGAAATTGTGGGGTATATATAGGGGAATATAAAGTTTACCAACTTTGATACCGAGTGGGGCGATCTGGCAAAACATTGTATGTGGGAGAGAACATCCTTTTGATTGATATCCCAAGATCGGCTACCAAACCATTCCAGTAACTTATGGCAGCTCTGATAAACCTTAAAGATTTTGGAATTTGGAAGTCCCAGCTCCAGTAGTAGTCTGGGGCTTTCAAATATCCTTCCCTCTTGTAAAACATCTGAAATACATTTCTCTGACATTTCTGGACCACAGATAAATAGTCCCTGAAGTTTAAAGTTGTGGTTCCCACTTAGTGGTTGAGAGACGTCTTTTATATTCTCATATTTCATAAACTTACAAAGTTGAGTATGCGCCTTGATCGAAGTCCCAATGACTGAACACTTTAATTGCAAAGGTAATCTATTTACTGAAACAAAGAACAAGGATTCTAATGAGATTCCTATTGCACTAATCAGATATCTCTCCACTTGTAACCAAATAGGCATATATTGTAAAGGAGTCACCTCCCCTGGTTCTATGGTCCACCAAGCGTACTTAGAAATATGGCTGGCAAGGTAGTATAAATAAAAGTTTGGTAATTTAAACCCCCTCAAGGATTTTGGGGCCCCCAGTTTTATGTAGGAACAGCAGGGCCTTTTCCTTGCCAGATGAAACAGGCTATTAGTGCATGAAGCTTTTTGAACCATACCATAGGAATAAATAAATTAAGCACGTGAATGGGATAGAAAATGCAGGGGAGAATATTTATTTTAACCACACTGATTCTAGCCTGCATTGACATCAGGAGCGTTCGCCATCTATTAAGATCCTTTGCAATAGTTATCACCAAATTTTCCAGATTCCATTTCTTCCTCAGGACTGCACTCTGTGAAAGGGTTATCCCCAAATATACTATTTTGGTTGATTTTGTCAGTCCTAAATGTATATAGTCCACTGGGACTACCAAACTATTAAAAGACAGTAAGGTAGTTTTGTCCAGATTTAATTTGTAGTACGAGACCAATCTGAATTGAGAAATAATTTGCAATGCAGTTGGCAATGAGATAGCTGGATGGGAAATATGGAGTAAGAGATCATCAGCATATGCTGAGATTTTGACCTCCAGAGGGCCTAATACAATACCATGCACTTGTGGCACTGAGTTCAGGAGTCTGATTAGGGGTTCAAGGTAAATATTAAACAAATATGGGGATAATGGGCAACCCTGACAAGTCCCAGAATGTAGAAAGAAACCTTGCGACAGGACACCATTACAATAAACCTTTGCACTTGGTGTAGTATATAAAATTTTCATCCATTCAATAAACCTAATAGGAAAGCCAACTCTCTCCATAGTCAAAAAAAGAAATTCTCAATATACCCTGTCAAAAGCTTGTTCCGCATCCAGGGATACCAGAACCATTGGGTCCTGAGACTCTCTGGATATGGAGAAGATATGCTCTAACTTCCTCAAGTGATCCAAAGAGAATCTCCCCCTCATAAACCCTACCTGTTCAGGCCCTATGAATCCCTCCCAGACTTGCATTACTCTAGTGGCTAAAATTTTTGCTAGGATTTTAATATTGCAGTTCATAAGCGATATGGGCCGGTAATTGGTCACCTTATCAGGGGGTCTATTGGGTTTAGGTAATACTACTATGAGGGTCTGCAAAAGCGAAAAATCTGATATACCCTTATCACAAAGATATGAGAAGACCTGAGCAAGAATGGGGGCCAAGTCAGTTGCCAAAGCCTTGTATAAATTAGCAGAAAAACCATCTGGCCCTGGAGACTTATCTGATGCCAATGCCTGAATAGCAGTTAAAATTTCAGCTTGCGATATAGGCCGGGTTAGAGAAATTTGCTGAGCCTGGGATAAATGTGGGAGTGGGTTTCTGTCCAAATAATCCTGGACCTCCTTATTTGAAGGAGGATTTAAGGGAGGAGAGTGTAGTTGGGAGTAAAAGCTGTCAAACTCTTGGGCAATCTATTCTGGGGAGGATTTAAAAGTACCATCAGATTGTGAACTTATGGCTTTGACCCAACGGGAGGCTTCCTGTTCTTTGAGTAGCCTAGCCAGCAAATCCCGGCTTTCTCTCCATGATCTATATACCTTGCCCTAGTCTTAAGTAGGATATACTCGGACCTTTCCCTCAACAGGTCAGCGTATTGATGCCTCAGTTTAGCTAACTCAACTTGCTCTCGCTCAGAGAGCTCCAGGGTTGAACTATGGTCAAGCCTCTCTATCTGTCCTAAAAGAGACTGTAATAAAGCTTCCCATTTTTTCTTATGAGTCGAGGCAATCTGAATGCATTTCCCCCAGAGAGTGCATTTTAATGCCCCCCATATTTTGTCCACACTAGAAATAGACCCGAGGTTCGATTGCCAAAAGTTTTTAATAAGGGTTTGCAGCTTCTCTAGGATCCATGGGTCCCTAAGAAGTTGTGTATTTAATTTCCATATTTTATCCTGTTTAAAATTCTGATTTGGATTATATACAATCCATAATGGTGAGTGATCTGACAATACTCTAGAAGCTATGCCAGTACCTGAATATGACCTAAAGCTTCAGCACTAACTAAAAAGTAATCTATCCCAGACAGGGATTTATGTACGGAAGAGTAAAAAGTATATTTCCGAGTAGTTGGATGGAAAGTTCTACAGGGATCACACAAGCCTCCCATGGTTATGAATTCCTGGAGAGCTTGCTGTGCTGAGGATGGTCTGATAACCCAACTACTCGATTTATCCAAGTTAGAGGTTATAGTGACGTTCCAATCTCCTGCAAAAATCAGAGGGAGGTGTATAAATCTGGATATCACTTTCACTAGTCCCATAAAAAAGGTTGGGAGATGGGATATTCGGGCCATACACACAGCCTAAAAGTAATTCTGTCTGGTCCAGAACCCCGTGCAAAAATAGGTATCGACCCTCTGGGTCCACAATTGTTATATTTAGCTGAAAGCTTAAACCCCTTATAAGGAGAATAGCAACTCCTCACTGACTGGTGGAGTTTCCTTCTGTATAACTATGCTCAACCCATAGGCACCTAAGAAAAAATTTCTCTGGAGAAAGGCTATCTGGCATTGTAAAGCCTGCAAGTGGACTATACCTGATGTCTCTTAGTAGGGGAACGCAATCCCTTAACATTCCACGAAACATATTTCATGCTGTCTTGTCCTATTATAATGCATACTCCATGCTACCCTAACTAGTATTACCCATTTATCCCCTCGATTAGGTATCTTACCCTCCCTTATACCCCCTAAACAAAATAACAGAACCCAAGATCACCCTATCTAAACCCCCATCCCCAAAATTAGCAAAAACGTAAAACTTCTTCCCTTCATCATTCTGGTTTCATCACCAGAACACTATTCAAATCTGGGTTGTGATGTAACCATCCCTTAAACATGCCCATAAGACCCCCGGCCCCTGCCCCACATTGTCTCAACTATCTGGAAAATTTCCAAATATCTATTAGTTATCCACTACCTCACTAGAATCTAAATAATTATTTTAGGCCTTACTGCCCATATATAGGGTAAATTGCTTCAACAAACTGATTGCTTATTACATCCAGGTACTCAGCAGATGCTTAATTACATCTCGATCATCTATTTTGCCGAGTACCCCCAGTAGCAGAACGTAAATGCGGCGGGTCAGCTGAAGAGAAAAATGTTTGTTAGAACTACTCCTTACACTAGATGTCCTAAGGCTCAACAACATAATTAACGTATAAAGACCGGCATCCCAGTCTGTTATCCCCCAACAGTTCTATCAAAACATTAATTAACTAGGAGCTACGGGACAGAAAATATTCGGGCCGCAATAAACCAATTGCGCTTGTTAACATATGATCACTTTTCCCTCTAGTTATCTACCAGCCACGATGAGCTCCTAAAAGTTACAAGTTGACATAACCTATTCTAATATAGTACTAATAAAACATTATTCATAAGTATGCAATCAATAATACACTGTAATGCCCCTCCTGATGCAATCTTTTTCAGATTTTAGTCTCTATTTTCACCCCATACAGTTCTTTAATGTTTTCAGTGTCCAGCTGAGCATTCCACATCTTGTTTCAGATTGGGATATAGTCTCCGCAACTTTTCCTCCACCTGAAGATGTGATTCAAAGCTGTGCCATTCTTCCATATGGCAAACTTGCAGCATAGCTGGATATCACATTTTAAAATGAATTGCACCAGCAATAAGCTTTGCAACTACAGGGTGGAACTCTTTCCTTTTTTGTCTCACAGACTTTGGGAGATCCTGGGTCAACCTTATTCTCTTGCCTTCCCACAGCAGTTCACTAATGTCCCGAGTCTTGCTCAAGATATGCTGCTTATCTCTGAAGTTTAGCAGCCTAAAAATTAAAGGACGTGGAAGGGATCCTACTGGAGGAGTCAGCCTTAGAGATCAATGGGCCCACTCAATCACATATTCCGGGCCATTAGGAGATGGGCCTGCCAGCTTGTTACATAATTTCTGGACAAATAACACTGGCAACGTACCCTCCTCACCTTCAGGTAGCCCCAGCATCAGAAGGTTATTTCTCCTCGACCTTCCTTCCAAATCTTCTACTTTACTTTCTATTGCCTTAAGTCAATGATGCAATTGGGACATCTCAGGTTTGATTCTCCCCTTCCAGTCATCAAGGGAGGAAATTCTTACTTCGTTGTCTGTTGTGCGCTGAGTTAATACAGCCAAAGAGGAGGTAATGCCCTGTATTGAGGCTGTTAGTGACTCTAGTGATTCTTTCAGGGGAGCTATTCCTTCCCAAAACTTTCCTTTCATGAGTGTGGCCTGGGAGTTGGCTTTCACCACTGCCCCAGCTGGGGTTGCCTTGGAGCGCTTAGCCACTTTATCCCGTGTCGGTGTAGTAGATGGGGTATGGCGAGGTGGATTATCTCGCATTTCTTCGTCCATCCTGGAGGGAACTCACTGTCACGACACTCCTTGTGGCTTCTTAAATATGGAGTAAGCCAGTTTTTGATAGTCTAGCCTGAGTTTAGTTTTAAACTTTCTTTAATTAAATCGTGGAGTGGGAGCAAGGAAATCTGTGACTGTTCAGGCAGCCATCACGTGACCTCCGGCCAAGCCTAATCCTAAACACTAAACCATAATTCTAAACCATAAAACCTAAACCCTAACCCTAAACCCTAACTCTAACCCTAACCCTAAACACTAAACCCTAAATCCTAACCCTAAACCATAAACCATAACCCTAACCCTAAACCCTAACCCTAAACCCTAAATCCTAACCCTAACCTAAACCCTAATCCTAACTCTAACCATTACCCCAAACCCTAATCATCAAGGCCACTGTTTTTCGGTTTTTACCGTAAAATCCGTTAAAATTCCGGAATTAGGGCTGCCTGAAAACCAGTAAAAATGAAGATTTCATGGAATCTGGCATTTTCTATCAGCTCAGTAAATCTATAAAAAAGTGTGTTTTTCTTTTAATTCCTTCCTGTACTATTTTCAGTTTGCTTCATTTAATGCTCTGTATTAAGCTTTCTTTAATTCTGATTATTTATGCACTTACTAAAAAATGATAAAAGAATCCCGGTAAAATCCGGAAATTAGAGTAACAATCACCGGTGAAATTCCGGAATCTTAAGTCTTGAAAACGGAATTTAATTGTTTTAATCACCGTAAATCAGTGGCCTTGCTAATCATAACTCTAACCCCTTACCCTAACCCTAATCATAATGTCCTGTGCACCCATCCATGTATAATTGTTGATATGGTTAATCCTGTTTCACAAAAAAAAGGATCCTATGTCATGTTTTCCCATTAATTACAATAGTATTAGCTGAATTCAGGATCCTGTTTAGCGAACAAGAATCCTTTATTGTGCTTTTTCATGAACTACAATTGATCGTCTGTGATACAGAATCCTGTTCCGTGAAACAAGATCCATAATCATGCTTTAACATTGACCACAATTGGTTCATTATAATTTAGAATCCTGTTTCATAAAAAATGATCCTGTCTCATGTTTTCCCATTGACTACAAAG
Source organism: Neoceratodus forsteri (assembly GCA_016271365.2). Classification (NCBI taxonomy): domain Eukaryota; kingdom Metazoa; phylum Chordata; order Ceratodontiformes; family Ceratodontidae; genus Neoceratodus; species Neoceratodus forsteri. Next base: position 843,234,445 of record CM028135.1, on the reverse strand, counting down.
GTATAGTGTATGGCGAACATTGTTATCCACTGAAATCAGTTAACTGTAAAATGTTGTTCTGCTGCAGTAATGATGTCTGTACTGCAGCAGAACGACTTTTCGTTCTGCTGCACTATGGATGACACACAACACTGACTGCAGCAGAAACGGCAGGCTCAACCAGATAACAGTGGTGGCGGTGGCACCACAATTGCCCAATACTCACAAACTGCAGGATTAACCAGATGGTTCCACATTTAATTAAAAGGCAGGATCAACCATATATATAAATAGTACTTACAAACAGGAGAGTCTCCTCAAGGACACCGCTTCTCGCTAAGCGAGGAATCCGGCCGCCATGTTGTTGTTCTTTAAAGCCCGCCCACACCTGTTCAACAACCAGTTGAAGGTTGCCCTATCAAAATGACTGACACCTGCTCCATAGCAACCTCAAATCCCCACCCTGACAGCGAATTGAAAAGTTTGTGACCCTTACAAAAACAAATGTAAACACAGCAGTGATGTTGAAATGATCATTTATTACCACTGTTTTCTTGTCCTCAATGTGCAGGTTTTTGACCATACACTATATAGAAAAGTGTATGGCTCCCAATGCACAACAGGGCTATTCTCCAACTTTGTGGTTACTATGCCGACTGTGTGACCTCTCCAGCTGTGATCTCAAGGTCAATAGTTGGCATAGTAACCACTCAGTTGGAGAATAGCCTTGTTGTGCATTGGGAGCCATACAGTATCCTATATATAGTGCAATCTTTGTCACTCCACAGTTCTTAAATGGTTTCTATGTCTAGTCTGAAATTTTCAGGGTACAAAAGACTAGTCCCACAGATGTGCCTTTATAAGAGATTGTTATTGAATCCTTATGGTCTCTCCTACCAACATCCATATTTTCTGATAGATTATAATTGAATACTTATTACCCTATGGGACAGTATGACCCACTCACATCACTCCATACTCCTCTACATATTTGTGTGAGGAAGTGAAGGGCCTCATGGGCCCTGCACTGCAATGTATGCGTAATGCCTACACTCCCATAACTCCATAAAGGTATTCATATGTGAATTTGTGAACACACAATGCCATTCATCCCTAATCTTTCAGATATTGTAATCATATCCCTATTTCTGAATGGTAGAGCAGGGCCCATACCACCAGTCTTTAATAGTACCCATGTTTCTGTGTGGTGCTGCAGGGCCCTACATATATAATTTAGCATATTCTACACTGTACATACCCAAAGAAACACCTTGCATTGCAATGTTCTCCTATAGAAATTCAGGCAAGCTTTTCACTTATATAACTGAACACCACATTTATATATTTTCATGAGACCACCAAAAGGCACATCAGTGTGGCAATCCTTCTTTACCCTAAAAATTTCTGAACAAAATTACAAATCATTTCTTCACAACACAGTGACAAAGAAACGACTGTGTACACCTCGCATTACAATGGTATCCTATGGCAAATTACCCAAATTTTAAACCCATAGAAATCCACAGGAAAGTAATATATTTTCACCAGACCAGCAAAAGATACATCAGTGAGTCAAGACACTTTTACCATGAAAATTTTAGCCCACAAGAATAACCCATTTTGAAGCTATGCAGTGACAAAGAAACATGTGTCTAACAAATCCTTTCCACAAATTGAGAAAAAGAATCCTGTTTCTCGGAATAGCATTTTCACAGTTTGTGGTAAAAGATTTCTGTGGATTTAAAAAACAACTTTATCAACTAATTATGAAAAAGACTGGCCCCAGAATCCAATGCTACACACAGCTGTTTGTGTTTACCAAAGCCCAGTATTTTTTTTGTAATTTAGCTTAATTTGCCTCACCAATGGAACGCATGAGGGTGACAGCACGAAAAAGGATTCTGAATTTGCGGCAAATGATTCCTCATTTATGATAAAGGACCCTTTTTCACATGGGACATCTAACTTTTCCCCTTGCAAATAATGGGAAACTTTAAAATGTAATAACTTTTGAACCTGTTAATATTTTTTCACCAAACCTTCAAAAGGCACATCCGTGACCCAATACCTATTTCCCTTAAACATTTCAGACCAGAATTCCACACATATTTTGCAACAGCGTGACCAAGAATTTACATAAAAATGGTAAATTTCACATTTTGTGACACTCTGTATCTCAACACTTGCACATTCAACCAGAACACAACTTGACATGTCAAGAGATCTTTGGACCATAATAGCACATCTAAAATGTCATGCCAATTGGTTGAATGGGTGTGCAGTTATTAAAGTGCACAATTTTGAGTTTAACATAGAAGTGACCATTGATCCCTAACTATAGGGGTGCAACTGCACTCCTATAATGCACATTATAGCGACACAGTAACACCACTATAGTTAGGTTGGCTGGTTAGTTATATGTTAAACTAAATTTTTTGTTTCCTTCTTGCAGAAAGAGGGTTTCACAGATTTACATGAAACTTTCAGGATTTGTTCTATGTCACAGGATCCACAATCTCTGAAAGTGTCATGTAAATCGGTTAAGTATCTTTAGAGATATTAAAGTGTGAAAAAGCTGTGTTTCTTCCCATTGACTTCAATGTTTGTTTGTTTTTCTATTTTTGCTCTGGTCTAGACAAAAAACTATAAATCTTTGAATAGTGAAATTTTGCATGCTTGTGTAGTTTGGTTGGGAAGGATTTCCTAGGAGTGGTTGTTGTTTGGGAGTTTAGCATTTTTAAAGATATTTAGATTTGAAAAATCATGTTTTTAGCATTTCTCAGTCTGATGTTCGATCAGGTTTGGGGATAAGGTATCCCATGCACAGAACAGTTTCAGTGCTATTGAATGGGGGTCAGGAAAGTGAAAGCAGTTTAAACTGCAGTTTGTCAGTTTTGTTTCAGAATCAGAAAGATAAAATCATCATGGCAGTATCTGTGTCCACTGCAAATGATTGTATCAAAATAAAAAAAAAAGATCATTTTAAAAAATGCTTTTCATCTGTTTACATAGTATTTTGATATTCATTGTTTCAGCATCTGATTCATGCATATATTTATGCTAACAGCAAAAATAACGTTGCTCTGTAAGTCAGCTGTGGGCTGAATTTCCATTTCAGTGTTTAAGTGTGATAGTACTTAAGTCAGATTCAATGGTATGTAAGTGTGTTACAGTACATAAAAGAATGGTTCAAATTTCATAGAAATAAAATTAAAATGCAATCTCATAACTATGTGAAGAATTGTAAGTAAAATCCAGCTCCATAGTGAGTCAGTGTGTACGAACAATAGAGATGCAACGGAATTTAGTTTTGCCAGTGAAATTCTGATGAAACTGGGAATTTCGCCCTGTGAAATATTTTGTGAAATTTGCCCATTTCGCAGAATATTTTGTGAGTGTGAAATATGGAATTTTGCCATCCAAATGTAGAATTTTGCCACCAGTGGCCGAAATTCTGCATTTGAAGGGGATGAAAATACATGTATATTTAAACAAAAAAAGTGCCCCCCAGGTCAAGATTAAAAGAAATGTTTACAATCCCCACAATCCCTGATGTTTAGTGGTCCCACCACCTGGCCGATCTACAGCCCAATATGAATAATTCCCTCATTCATTGAAAGGGCTCAGTCAGGCTCATTCTTGAAAGTGCTCGGTTGGGCTGCAGGCCATGAAGGTGAGTGGAGGGCTGTGCCAGTGGCCCACTGGGGTTCAGGATGGGGGGTGCAGGGTGGGGATCACTACCAGACAGGATGGGGTTGGGGGTCAACTAGACACCAGGGAAAGTTTTTTCTTTAATTAAATGATTGATGTTGGCAGCACCAATGGATGACGGGGGTTGGAGTGTGAATCTGGGGGGTGTCATTCTTCATGTTGGGCAGGCGATCAGCCAGGGGGATGGGATGAATAGACACCAGAGACATTCATCATTATTTTTAATTTCAATTCTGGATGGGGGATGGGGATGAATCTTGGTGGGGGGGAATTGCTCTTATTGGGTGGTCATTCATCCAGGGGGGTGGTACCACTATACACCAGCCTAACTGTTAGTCTATAATACTGATGATCCTACACTTTACCGGTGATACTGTGTTGTAAGCTTTAATCCTGTTCTCTTCTATAGCATTACAAATGACTTATAATGTTAGCCTGTGGTAAATAACACCTAAAAACTAAGTTCTGCATTTGCAGCCAAATTTGTTAGTCAATCTTATTGCAGAACCGACACAATATAGGTGATACTGTGTTGTAAGATCTAATCCTGCTTTCTTCTATTGCAAGACATTGTGTTGCAGGAGGTTCCACAAGCAACCTAGACACTCAGTGACTCCTGCCTGTATTTTGATCTTATCTCCCGAGGCAGTAACCACATATTGTACCCCTGCTGGCATGCCTGTGTTAGTGGTCTCTTCCCCCTAAAGACCTACGCGCATTACTAACTCTCTGGGAACCTGTTACTAAGGGCGTGAACTGCTCTTGCCATATGTATCTGTCTGGGTGCTGAACTTACCCCTGTGCACTAGCAGTGGTAGTGTTGTACTAGGGAACTTAGACATAGGCTCTACCGCCTGTAACAATCCAGTTGCCTCCTGGCCCTGTACTTGATATCAAGGCGAGAAGCACAGATAAGCCCTATCATGCCCCCCTCCAACTGGAATAGGGGCACTATCCTCGCAACAATTTTCATTCTGGTGCAACTAGGGTCTGACTCCCTCGCCAGAAATGCCTTCTGCCCCCACGACCCTCCATGGAGGGTGAAGAGAGGGCATGATCAGACACTTTTGGTGTCCCTCCCCAAGGTGTAACTTACTTCTCCTAGCAGCTCATGAATTATCTCAGAAAGGGGTCCTCTACAGGGTCCTTCTCTTTAGTTGGAGCCCAACCCCTTGTCAGATCATCCTGTCCATTCCACTTCCAACCCTCACTCTCCTGAGCTCACTAGCTGCCCTGCTACTAATGGCAGGAGATATCCAGCCTAACCCTGACCCAGCGACATCTAATGTCTCTATCTCCTCCCCCCTAGATAAGGCTTGGGATGGAGTCAAGGGTCTGAGGCTGGTGCACATGAACATTTGCAGCCTGAGACCGAAGATCTCAGAGGTACAGGCATGGCTGTCAGTCTACAAACCGGATCTATTAGCGGTCTCAGAGACCTGGCTAAAACCCCACATTCTGGATCACGAAGTAGAAATCTTCGGTTAAGTCCTTTTCAGAAAGGACAGATCCTCTAAAAGAGGGGCGGTGTGCTAATATATGTTAGGGACACTATCCTTCCTCCCTCATCAGGCTGCCTCGACATGTCCCTGGACGCTGAAGCAATCTTCAGACGGGCTCATAATAGGTGGGCTAAACACCTCACTATTGGCTGTGTATACAGCCCCCCTCCTAATGCTCTCAGCTCTCTGGATGCACTCCTGAAGAGCCCAGTGGTCGACACTGCATCTGAGATTATCCTCTTAGGCAACTTCAATTTAAACTGGGGACATGAAGTGAAGTCCGCCATCAACGAAATGGTGCACGACTCCCACCTCGCTCAAATTATTACCCTTCCGACCAGAATGAACCTCAAAACTGGCAGGCACTCTACAATAGACTGGGTCCTGACCTCATCCCCAAGTAATGTAAAGCTGGCCGGGATCCTGGGCGTGCCTTGAGTGACCATTCACCTATATTTGCCATTTGGAAGAATAGTGTATCAAAATCCTCCTAGAACTTTTACTACTAGGGACTACTCCAACTACCACCCTGACCAGCTTATAGGCTACCTTAATAGTATTGATTGGAGCCCCATCAGACACCTACCTAACCTGAAGGAAGCTGTAAAATGTTTCCAAGCCACCCTTACTAGAGTCACTGACCTTGTTGCCCCTATGAAAACCCATAGGGTTAAGGGTAGCTGTTATAAGTGGATCTCACCACCCCTGAAAGCCCTGATGGCTACTCAGGACAAAGCGTGGAAAAAATTCAGGTCAACAATGTTTCCTGTGGACTTTACTAGATACAGGGACCTTAGGAACCAATGCAAACTGGCCATAAAGAAAGCTAAGAGATTATATCACTTATCTCCAAAAAACTAACCTGGGAAACCCTAGACACTTCTGTCACACATTAACGAACTTCTAAAAGGACATATGAAAACAACAACTGGCCCGATTCTGGTGAACGGGAACTACTCAAGAGGCGCCACTCATAGCAGAGGCCCTAAACGGAACTTCACAAATCTTGATGCATAAGGCGACCCTTAGATAACAGGATCGAGCCTTACTTACCCTGCCCTGTGAACTTGACCGCCTCTGTTTCATCTGCTGGTTAGGGTTAGGAGGTTCTGCTCAGCCTTTAAATCCCTCATGGCAAGAGGCTCTGGGGTCCTGATGGATCCAGACTCAAATCCTCAAGGAGGGTGCCCAGCATTAGCCAAGCCTCTAACTTGGCTGATAAACCGTCCATTATGGAGGGATCTGTCCCGAGCCTTGGAAGCAGGCCTAGTGATCCCCATTCACAAGGGAGGGTCTACCGAACCTATTGGGAACTATAGGCCTATCTCCTTGTTGTGCGCTATAGCAAAAATACAAGAGAAGCTAGTCTACTCCTAACTACGTGAATATCTGAAACTCACCAGATAACTTTTGTCTCAGCACGGCTTCAGAGCCAAGCATGGGACCGACACTGCACTAACCAAATTTTCAGTAGAAATCCTGTGCATAATGACTCAGGGGTTAGTACAGGCGCGGTCTTCATAGACCTCTCTAGCATTTGACCTGGTAAACCACAACCTCCTTTTACAAAAATGGGCTCTCTTGGCCTGGACACACATGCCCTAGGATGGTTCTGAGTTACCTCACAGGCCGTACCAGAGGTCAAGTGGGAAGACTATGTCTCCCAGTCGGCACCGCTCAAAGAAGGGGTACCTCAGGGTTCAATACTTGGTCCCCTTCTCTTTACTCTGTTTATAAATGATCTGCACTTACATTGCCGGAGCAGCAGCGTCATCCAATACGCGGACGATGCTGTCATCTACCGAGCCTCCCCTAACTTAGGAGAACTGAAGCATGCCCTTCAAGAGGACATCCTTCAGATGGAGGACTGGCTTACCCAGAACAAAATGGTATTAAATACCAGCAAAACTAAGGCGATGTTGTTCGGGCCCAGATCCTTGGGAACCGAGAGGTCGCTGCTCCTCCAGCTGCAGTCTAGAGGGGGTGCTAAACTTGAGGTGGTTACCTCCACAAAATACCTGGGGCTAACCCTGGACCAAGGCTTCACCCTAAAAAATCATGTTGACCAACTCAACAAAACTATACATGGGAAACTCGGTATCCTCTACAGATTAAAGGACCAGATTATCCCTGAAGCCAGAGTTGCCATTGCAACTAGTGTCCTTCTCCCTAAGCTCACTTACGCGGCACCTGTTCTCCAAGGCATTGCCTCTACAGAACTTGGCAGGCTCCAGACCCTATACAATAAGATTGTACGATTTGCCACATTATCACACCCCAGGACCCACCACTGTGAGGCTCAATCTAAGCTCAGCTGGCCGTTATTGGAAGCCCGCCTCATCTACCCAACATTATGCCTCACATTCAAGCTTCTGGGGCCCACATCTCCCCCTAGTCTCAAAGGAATAGTTAGGGTAAAATCCAATCTGAGGTGTCTTCGTTCCTCAGGTCAAAATCTCCTTGTGGTCCCCAAAACAAAGACCAAAGCTGGGTCCGGGTCCTTTGCTTTCTCAGCCCCTTCCTTCTGGAACAAACTCCCGCTGGAGGTACGGGAGGCAGGATCTGGCCCCTGCTTCCGGTCTAAGCTCAAAGCACACCTGCTCAACAGGAGCACTTGCCAATGCCTTAGGATCTGACCTTACAGTAGGGCCCCTCCCTTACAGGGAGGCAAGTAGTCTTCCCACTCCCATCTACCCGTGGGGAAAAAAAAAAAGTAATCTGTTTTTGCCCTCGTGGCTTTCACTGTTAGACAATATGTAATTTACCCAATATGTACTGCTCTGTTTACCTGTATGTATTTTCTGCTTACCTGTATGTTATATTTACCCCGGTCGCCCTGAAAAAAGGGACCCTGGGGCCCAGTGAGCCTACTCTGGTCAACAAAATTCAATAACAAATAAATAAATATGTGTGTGTGTGTGTGTGTGTGTGTGTGTGTGTGTGTGTGTGTGTGTATATATATATATATATATATATATATATATATAATAGTATAGTAGTGCTACCATAGTTAGGAGTTGAGAGCCATTTACATGTTAAACCCCAATGGTACCTCACTGAGCATCGGGGTGCCGTTGGGGTTGGTCCCAACTCTCACCCCATTCTCCTATACCTCTGCTTCTTCACATATCTGATGGGTGAGATTATACAACCCAACGCCACACCCTGGATGCAGGTTGGGGGGTGTGGACGGGAGTCCAAGGGGGCTTTCAACCCTAACACTTAATTTCTCACTTTTGTCACTGTGGGACAACCCTAACTAATGCATTAAACTGAGTTTTTGCCTCTAATATATATATATATATATATATATATATATATATATATATATATACATATATATATATATATATATATATATATATACATATATTGCAGCTTTCCTGGCTCTTGATGTCCTGAGCCCAAGAGTCCATATTATGCTCTTTGGTATTTTATCTTTTTTCCCTCCAATTGTTTTTCTTCTCCGAGTTTTTTCATTTCACGTTTAAGATATATTAAGACACGATATCTTAAGATATATTAAGATATCTTAAGATATCACATCTTATCTTAATATATCTTAACGTATGATATATTAAGAAGAATGCAATATCTTAAGATGTTGTATCTTATCTTATCTTAACTTAATTGCAGGGTCAAGCTGTGAGCAGACATAAGGCAGTGAGAGGGAGGAAAGCTGTGCCCTATTACAAGGACAGCTCTGATAGGACAGAAATTCTCTTGTCTCTTTAGTTAAAGGTCACATTTCAACAAGAGTTGTTCACATACTGCTAGGATTGTACAGGTGTTTATCTGAGAATGTCTTATTTTTATCTTTTTTTATTCACAGAGCAAAGTTACATACAGCCAAGTATTGAGAGGAAAAGATAACCTACTGTATGGACAGCATAGCACTGGCTGATGCTCAATTGAAGAAAGCAGATTGTGCTCTTATGACAGTTAACACAGATCTCAATGTGTCCATTCCTTTAAATGATATTATAAAATGGGTAAGAGAAATACTGTACTGTGATTGGTGGAATCCAGTCACATGACTGTGCTGTTATCCCAGCACAACAGCACAGGTCAGAAATGCTTAACTTTCTGAACCTTATTACTTGGTGCATATATAAAAATTAAAAAATCAGTGAAGCCATTTTATAATCACAATAAGGCCTTCCAGGGTGTGAGTAATTGAGGGATAATGGCACTTCTCTGATGCATAATGCCCTCGGCTTCACCTCGGGCTTCACTTCTCGAGGTGTGCTGCTATCCCACAATAACATGCACCCTGTCATGTCTTATTGCTTAGATAGCCTCCAGTCATCAACTTTCAAGTGTGGCTGCACAGTATTCCATTAGCCCCTTCTTGAATTTTAGTGGTGGTGAAATGCATGCATATGTGTGTGTGTGTGTGTGTGTGTGTGTGTGTATGTAGGGGGGTGCTGACAGCTTGATATATGGATGAGTGTCAATGTCTCATGATGGCTACATTTATTTCATAGATTTAATTTCCTGCTCCTCATTTTAGCCATTAATTTCAAACACATATTCGTATTCTGTCATCTGTTGTTGAATATGGCATATTTAAGACACATATTGAGTTTTTTCTTAATTCACAGTGAGACTGTGATGATTGATATGGTGCTTTACATACAGTCCATAGATTACTTATTATGTGTAGCACAGTGTTGGAAAAGTTGCATGATCATCTCTCAGCTCTGTCCATAACCATACCATATTCGGACTCCTTCATTGTAAATACAGTAGCTTGTTTCTCATAGGGTGTCAAAATCATGCCATGTGCGTCACAATTCTGTTCTTTAAAGATGGACAAGGCCAACATCTTTGGCATCAATAAATTCAGAATTTGAATCAGCGTAGCCTCAATCAGCCTCATGCCAAAACTTAGATCTGTAAGTTACGTTGTTTAAAAGTTACCAGTCACTTTGTAACCCTTAATTCACTGCCTGTTCAAAAAACACAGTTTCAGTGAAGAGCTGCTGATGATGTCATCTCCTGAACTCATGAACTAGTCCTCCCTGCAAGCTACCTTGTATGACTTATTTCTCCTTCATTACTTAAAACTGCAGGTGTAGTAAACATCTGAAAAAGGAAAACTGACATGTGGGGGTCAGCATTTGCACTTCCTTCATGTATAGATGCAAGATGCAGTACCTCAGAATGTGATGTGGGGAATGGAATGCAGTGGCAAACATGGCTTTAGAATGACAGAGTTTTGTACAATTTTTAAATTACTGCAGGTATGATATTTCAAAATGTCACCAGGTTGCAACTGTGGAATGCAGCAATGACACAGTCTCAGACAGTAGCTGGAACACATAATTTCAAAATGTGGCAGTGATGCACAATTTCGGAATGTGGCAGTGACACACAATTTTGGAATTTGGTGGTGATGCAGAATTTTGGAATGTGGCAGTGACACAATTTTGGAATGTGGTGGTGACACACAAGTTCAGAGTGCGGTGGTGAGCAATTTCGGAATGCAGCAGTGACACAATTTCGGAAAGTGGTGTCGATGCACAGGTTTGGAATGTAGCCGTGATGTACAGGTTCAGAATGTAGCAGTGATGCCCCCCCCCCCGAGTCTAGAACAAGGCACACAAATGTTATCTTTGAACAGGTTACATGGAATACAAGTTACACCTGAGTGCAAATCTCCGAAGGAGAAGTATGAGCACCCACACTCTAAATTAGGTCCCTGCAAAAGTCTGCAGGCTGAACTGTACAACTGTAAGTACTGACTGATTTTTACTTGCTGCACCGTTCTGTCTGGTAACTCTTCCCACACTCACCCACCCACATGTGCGTCATTCCTGAGGTAACAGAACCAGTACTCTCCCCCATGGTTGTGGTGTGGGTCAGTGGTATAGGGTGGTTGGGGCTCGAGCATATGACTCCAGTCTGCACTCCATAGTCTGACTTTCTATCTTACCATCTACCCGTATGGTGCATGTGTACTGTTCGACTTTAAATTTTACTGCCCTGTATCTATCAGCCATGGCAAACAGCTCCTGCCACACTATGACTTTGTCCTGTATCTTATAGTAAAAGGGACTTATATGCAGAGATTCAGTTAATTTATTTTCAGTGGAAGTCTAAAACTTCCAAGAGTTCAAATCTGGAAGTCATTCCAATTTTTTGGAAGTCAAAATACTTCCAGGATCCCACTTTTGGAAGTCAGTATTTTAGGATGGACAAATTTATGGATGTTAACATAATAAATTAATGGTAAAATACAATTTCTTTCAAAAAAGTCCATCATTTCTGACTTCCATGCCTGCAATTTTGGAAGTCATCTAATTTTTGGTTTTACATCTGGAAGTCCATGACTTCCTCCCTCTTTATTTTGGAAATTTTTGTCTTATTTCTGGAAGTCAAATACTCCCAAAATGGAGTTAATTGAAGCCCAGCCTATATGTATTGTGTATTGGCAAACAAGAATATACTTTCTAGGAGTCTGATTAGTGGCACATGTAAGCTTTAGCAGCATTTTTTCCTTTCACAGGTTTTACTGTTGTATCTGTAACAGATTACATTGAATTTTCATGATGTACTATTGGTTTTCTAGTTTTCCTACCCCTGCATGATGCTGAGACATACTGTAGGTTGCAACTGTTAGGCAGGATGATGTACTCCCCCCAAGCTGCACCTATAGCACTCTACTCCCAGAACATATTTTAGGGGCCTTGGAATGGCCCAACTGTGCATCATGTGGTGTGGCTGCTCTCTTTCCAAAGTATAGCACAAGGTACTCAAAGGTACTCTCCTGGAGGCCTCCATACTAGTGCACTCTTACTTGTATGGCTTAACTCCATGGTACTAGGCACAGTAGCAATTGGGATACAGTTCAAGCTAGATCTCCATCTGGAGGGCTCCCTTTCCCCATTCTCATCCTTGGTGTAACACCAGTTGTCTTCCAATATCTTACTGGTGGGCTGCTTGTTAATTTCTGCTGTGGTAGCCACAGAGCTTTAAAGTCATCTGCAACAGCAGTGACTGCACAGGTCTAGCAGTTCTATTTATGTTAGAAGATTGTGACTGGTCTGATAGGTGTCATGGGATGTCAAGGCTGCTTAGCTCGAATACTCGAACTGAGTCTTGATGGTCTAGACTGTAGATTGTGTGTCTGTTCTTATCTCCCTCTCACTTGGAGATCTCAGTTAAAGGTTGGCTGGTGAAAATGAGTGGACAGTTAGGAGACAAAAGCAATCAGAGGCATGATCCTCTTGCCAACCCCCTCCTATTGCCAGACCCACCACACTTCCTTATTGATCCTTAGAGGAAGACAGAGACAATCTGAAGGTTCAATGCACTGACTAGGTGCTGGGAAGAGCTCCTTGCACTTCAGGACAGCCTTTTTTACATGCTTGCAATTTATACCTGTTTCACCTCTGTGCCACATTTTATGTCCCAGGTGAATGAAGCGCCAAACTATAATGCATGGCTCTCCCCCCCACCCTAGCTCTTAGGATCATCTGATGTCATTCAACTACCTCCTTCTTCCTCTATTACTCATTTCCCTCAGCTCTTGAGCAACCCCCTCCAGGGGAAGGCACATGACTGAACCTGCACCAGTTCAATGATGTGATTCATTTCATGTAGGTGTTGGTGTTATAGGATCTCCAAGTTACAGCATTTTCTCTCAGGTCTCTACTGCTGAGGGAATTGGCCAAATGTTTTGCATACTTCTGATAGCTGCTGTTTTACTTGCTGATGTTACCACTCTATACTAGGACCTGAGCATTGGAAGACCAAAATGGTTCTGCTCTCAATGCCCTAGTTTGCTCTGTTGTTCCTTCTCTGGAAACCTACAGTTTCTCCCCTCCTTAATAATTAAATAGGTATCACTAAAATATATAGGCACTAATGTGTTCCTCGGGATTTTTATATTAACTGTGGTATTCTGCAGCTGACAATGCTGTTACAAACATAGGTAACTTAGGTATTAGTCAGGGGGACCAGTGCCACTCCACCATAGACATAACTGTGGGGCCCATCTCAGATCCAATGATGCTATAATAACCCACTGCTTTCTGCTCCAAGATGGCCCCTTTAATTTACATCTCCTGGAATGTCAGGGTCTGAATTATTTGGTTAAAAGGAAGTGGATTTTTTAGATTAAAGAATATGACAGCCCAGGTTGCTCACCTACAGGAGACCACACTCTTTCCTGTTGAAGCTATGCAGAGATTAGGTGGGGTTGGAAGTGCATAGCTATGCCCCAACATCCAAGGCCAGCATCTCAATCTTAGTACATAGGACCCTCCACTGGACCACAGAGGTCTCTGCCCAGGATGGGGCAGGCAGGCAGGTGGGTGGCAATCAAATTCCACATACCTAAAGGGCTACTGTTTATTGCTAATGCCTACCAGCAGAACCATGAACACCCAGAATTACTTAATGCCCTCCTCCACTCCCTTGTACAGCTAATGGCACATTGTACCCCCTGTTATTGTAAGGAGATTTCAGCCTGACAGTGGAAACCTGTTTAGACAAGAATTCAGGAAAAGTCAAAACACACACAACGACTCAGGTAGTACTTCTCTTTAAACTTTTTTACCTTGAGTAGGACTGACATTTGACTCATTTCATCATCAGCCTCCTCAATGGTGCAGGCATCTCAGATAGCCCCACAGAGCTATCTGACCATTCTACAGTAGAACTGGTAGTGGACTGGGTTTCCAAGGTCCCTAAATACCCTTCATGGAGACTAGACCCACTACTCCTCCAAGATAAATACTTCCCCCAATGTCTAAACTAGGAGGTGACCACCTTCTTTGAGATCAATGACAATGGCAGAACCTCAAAAGCCATACTATGGGATGTCTTTAAGGCCGACTTAAGGGGCTGTATAATGGGGTTCCCTGTTGCCTGCAGGCACAAGCATGAGCAGGACCTGAAATCATTGGAAGCTGCACTGGCAGTGAATGAGTCAGAACTTAAAAAAAATGCCTCTCCACCCATATGTACCCCACCCTACCTAGGGAAGCATGACGGTTGAATGCACCCTCGCCAGAAGGAAAGCAGAATTTGCAGTCCTACGCTTGAAACATAGATACTGGGATGGTGGGGAGAAGACAGGCAAACATCTGTCTTACAGGCTGCACAAACAACAACTGGAGAGATAGATTCATGGCCTGCATGATAAACATGGCACTCTTCATACCCAGTGCAAGATAATTAACAAAGTCATAAGCATCTTTTGTAAGGAGCTATATTCCTGAAAGCATCTGCTCCAACAGGGCAAGTTGGAAAAAATTCTTATATGCCCTACCAATTTGCACCTTATCAGAAGTCCACAAAGAAACAATGGTGGTCTCCCTTACTACTCCAGAAATCCAACCTCCTCTAACTGCCTTTACACACCACAAAATCCCAGGTGGAGATGGTATTCTGATTGACCAATATCAAATGATTCTCATTTTAATCTCCCCTATACTGCAGGTCATCTTCCAAGAGTCAAATACAGAGCCACCTTCCCCATCAATGCAGGAGGTGGTCATCACAGTCCTGTTGAAAGTGGCCAGTGGCCAAACTTTAGTGACCAGTGACCAAGGTTTTAGTGACCAGTGACAAAACTTTTATCAACAATATGTAGTTGGCTAACCAAAAGTTTGAGGAGATAGAAAGGTGTAAAAATGGCTAGTTTAGATTGCTAAAGGGCTAGTAAAAAGTGAAAGATGACTAGTAGATGACTACATGATACCAACATGTAGATTGATGTGCCTTGTAAGTGCAGAGGTGTTTGAAAAGTAATTGTTGAAACCATGCAAATAATAATACCACTGTGCAAATTCATGTTTGTGTAGATGCCTAGGTTCAAAAGGTGTTGGGGCCCTTGAAATAACTGTAAAATAAGTGAAGGGCATAAACCGTGTTTAAAAATGAATGTTTTAAAGAAAATTAGCTTTGCTTTGCTCAGCAGAGATGTTTTGTACAAAACCTTCCTTCAACCCAAGGTCATAGCTGCAGCTTAGATACACAGTTCCTCAATTTGGCCACTGTCTGGTTTTTATCTGTAAACCAAGTATTTTTAAAACAGTCACATCCCCTTGCATGTTGTTTTGTATCCTAAAGAGAGTTATTTTTGACAAATAAAAAAACCCTGATTACTTGTTTTTCCATTCAAGAATGACTGCATGTCTCGGCAAAGTATAAAAAAAATATCTTGTGACCGAGGTATCTACTGGCCAGTGTATTTTTGAACCCGAGTCTTAAGACTTGTTGAATGACATATTGTCTGTGTTTAAAACTGCTGAGGTATTTTTGGGAAATTCCAGCATTGCATTTTTTTCTAAGCTTGTTACACATAAATATGGGACCTATGGTTATGTCCAGTGTCCCTTTGAGAAGACGCAGTCTCAGACAAGATGCAGTCTGAGACTATCCATAGATTGCTCGGGATCCAGAGACATGGCTACATGTGTCTCTGAAATGCTGTAGCCCTGTAATGCAAATATTACTAGCTGTCTAGATTGCATGTTAGAAACACCCCATTGGGATTGCCCCTTTGGCTGTTTAAAACTAAATTGTAACAGAAACATTTAGGTAGTTGTGGGTTACCTCATGTTTAAAAATAATGTTAGCATCTATTCCCTTTTGTAAACTAGCACAATAGCATTTTGCTGGCTAATCTTATTAATAAAATACCACTAATTGGCAAAGATATAGCATGTTGACTTTATTGAATTACTGAGAATTACCAACCAGGAATCTGTATAAACTGTATAATTGGATCCAATTAACAAATGGAGAGCCAGCCAGGAGCTGGTTTGGTTGTAATTCTGGTAATTTGGCAAAGTTTTTTTTGTAATCTAGACAGAGTCCACACAGGTAAGGGTCATAACCTAACTGTGGGGCTGGGAAAAAGAGTTGAATAAACTCTGAGTGTTCGAGTGTACTTGAACCTACAGCAAAAAGGTCTACTGACAGCTATAAGCTGGGTAAGGGTAATGCATATTTATGTGGGGGTGTGAGGACCCCAGGTTTAAGGATATTTATGTGGGGGTTTGAGAACCCCAGGTTTAAGAATATGTGGAGATATGTATTAAGGAAACGTCTCTCAAACAAGCAAGGGCAACTGTCCTTGTAATTTCTGTCTGCTATATTGCATGTCAGTGGAAAGAGGAAGAACTGTTAGAGCCGATGATGGCTTTCACAGTTCAGGCTGCTTTTAGTAGAAAAGCAGCGGCTGATTAAGTAATGTTAGAGAAGCAACATTTAGAGAAAGAAAATAAACTACTGTGGATGTATGCACAGTAGGTGTGACTACAGACGGGATGATTTGAAAATCCCCCCCATGTTGCCTATCTGTGTAGTTTCAAGTTTTTTTGTATCAATTTCAAGTTCCCTTGCCTCCTATAGAGGCTGAAACATTTAATCCCAAACCCAGGTACTGGGGATCTCCACCAGTTGAATCTCAACCTAGTACCTAGTACTGCTACAGATTTTTAAACTGCAAACCACAGCTCTGGAAAAAGACTTGGTTTGGCAGGTTACTGAAATGGCCAAAAGAAAACCTTTGAAAGGGTTAATAGCTGCAGCGTTTGGAAATTATCATGAAGGTCCTGCAGTCGGTTTTCTTAATCAAACCAGTGTATCAGAAAAGAAGAAGGAAAAGACCTTGGCACCAGGTAAGTCTGAATTTTTTTTTTTATTTAAAGTTTTTTTTATGTCTGTCTGTTTTATTTCTGTGATACATATACTAAACAAGGTAATGCTCCGTCTCTTTCTTGCATATTTTCCAGCTTATATCTGTGTTCTGTAATTATGTCCTGTTGTCAAAGTTGCAAGATAGCATTGACTGCCTTTGGTGCACATGTTACAATAAAAAAAAAGAAGCAGCTTCTTTGCCTCATATCTGACTGTTTTAATTGGTTTTATTCTTAATGAAACATTTGTGCTGCCTAGATAGGGTCAGTGAAGAACTTGTGTATGTAGTTGTTGGTTGGAGCAGGTAGTGTTGAAGGAGAAGAGATGTGACGTCATAGATTGCAATATGCAGAAAGATTTGTAGTTTGCAGGCAATGTGCCAAGCCACTGCTAGGTGAAAATGTAATGTGTTAACAGCTATGAATGGCTTTATCATACTTCTAGTTAAGATCAGAAACTTTTTGCAAAATGGCAGAGTGCCATATTTTGGCTATGCGCCAAAAGGTGTAACCATGTTATACTAGATGTGTTCACTTACAGATGGTATGTTGTGCTGTATTTTAAAGGAGTTGAAAGGTGTTTAAAAAAGTGTTTTGTTCTGAAAAGATTTGGCATGGAGATATGTATAAATTTGTTGGTTTAAAAAAAAAGTTTTCAGTGTTACTAGACAGGCAGGAGGCAGCACATATCTCTAAAACGCGTACAGTTTTCTAATTAAACTATGGGCATTACCTCAGCAAATTGGTGTCAAATAATGTAAGTCTTATTTTCTGTTAAGTATTTCTTTTTGTGTATGTGTACTGTCTTGGCCAGCAGTTTTATTGTGTGCGCTATTATTATTTAAAGATATTTTAATATCAGTAGTGTTCAAGGACACTACAAAAATAACTGGGTTTGAGTGACCCTTGTGTGCACCCTGTGACCTTTTACATGTTATTTGACCTTCTTGTGTTTCAACATTTTATGTTACTACCAGTTCAAACTTGATGTGTATTCCCTACTTAAAGACACAAAATGTATTTTTTTATGAAAGCACACCAAGAGTGAACCATGCAATTTAACTTTTTATTACATAACTAGCATTCTAAGTAAAAAGGAACAAACTTTTTTTTCTCTTCTCATTTCTTCTGGGCTTGCAGCCAACACAGGCAATACTCCAGCTGGAAGGGGAGAATTATTCATCACCTCCCCATACTTTTTTTTTATTACTTTTTATATATATATACAGTACACGTTTGAAAAAGGACTATTACAGCTGTTTTTGAGAGTTTACCATCTACAGTTAAAAAAACAATAGCTTTTGTTTTTATGTGTAACCATGGTGTAATCATTGTTTTTCTTTTTAAAATGCATTCTAAGAAATATGTATGTACAGTATTACCATCAATCCAGATCTTTTATAAACTCAGCTGACATTTTGTCATGCTTAGGATAAGGGAACCCAGGGACACTTGGCTTCTTTTATCCTATAAAAATAATCTTGTTTTATTTTTAGACTTGTGTATGTTTGTTTTTGTTTTTGTTGTTTCTCTGTGTGTTTCTTCTCTTTCTTCTAGAGAAAAAGAAGTTCCTCATCTTTATAGTAAGGTATGAAAATTACTAAACTAATTGTAATATTATCTTGTTATAATTTAAAGTGTGGTAGGTGGGGACTGCAATTGGGCCACCCCATTACCTTTTATCTAGTGCACATTTTTTTTTATTTTTAAGGTACTGCACAACTGGCTACTAATATTGCCAGACCATTTCTGGGTTAATATTCATGTCACCATCCACAGCTAACCTTTTTATTGCTACAGTATTCGAGCTGTCTCTTCCACCAGTAGGAGCTGGGGGGGGCCATACTACCCTTCCTTCCAGTGTAATACCCACAAAGGTTGCAAGGTACATTACTGTCTCCCCATAGGGGTAAATACCAGAAAATGTGTATTTGCTAATAATTGTTTCTTGTTTACAGGTTTTAAAAAAAAAAGACCCAAGGTATTTTAACAGTATAACCCAGCCCAAGTCCTTCTGCTTTTTCTAGTGCAAACAGTTGAACTGCATACCTAACATTGGTACAAGGGCTTCTGCCCTCAGCAAGTAATTAGTTAAGCAGGAGGGGGGAGTTGTGTATGTATTTCCACATATTCATTCTTTTGATTGTCTTTTCAGCTTTCTTATCCTGTCAAAACAAATGTAAAGCAACTTCTCATAGCCTTACAGCAATGGATGCAATTGTTTGCTTTCTATAAGTGCAAACAAAGTTTTTTTTTTATAATTTCAAAGTTCTAAGTATTGCAGACCCTGAAAAAGTCTTGCAAGGTAGCAAAAACAAAGTGGTGGATTGCTCCAATAATTTTTTTCAACCAAAACTAAGTAATTTTTACCAAGGACTGCAACTTATAAACTTGAACTGTTCCACATACCCTCTGCAACTTATTTCATGGTTATGATCAACCAGTAAATTCACAATACTCTAACATTCCTGTACTCTGAACTAAGCTTACAGTCTATATTTGTTGTTTAAAATGTATTTTATGCATTATGCTCAATACTGAAATTGTTCTACTGCAAAAATGCTTATGTTTCACTTTTATGTTATAATGTTTTGATGTACATCTTGCTGCACTGTATCATGTGTGTATTCAGAAAAGTGCTCCACATGTATAAATGTTTTTAATGCTCATAACCAAATGTAAATACTTGGGCCAGCATTGCTGACCCACCCCTACAATATGTTCCAAAGCAAAACCCCAGACAAATTAATGCTCCGTTTGTCTTATTACTCACAGGTACCCCTGAAAAATAGGTGCACTCTATGCAGGTTTTGTCATTTTAAATCTTAACAATTATAATATGCAGAATTTAGATTGTGCTCCAAACCTATGCTTCAAGCCTTACCTCACTCAGTACTTTGGAGTATTTCACTATACAGGGTAAAGAAGGTAGACCCTTTCACTTGTCACAAGTGCAATAGGCACTGTTATTAGTTGACATAGGCCAACAATATATGTATTTGTCCCACTATTGCATAGTGTAACAGGCATATTGCTATAAACTATATGGTTGAAGTGTGTTATTGTAACATTACAAGATTTTATAACTCGGGTCTCAGTTAAAAGAGGGAAATTACGTTCATCACAGTATAACTGCTTCTGTGATTTGAAAGCAGGGTGTAACCATAACATTGTCATGGATTTACAGATGGTCAAATGGTATAATTGGACCTCAGCCTGTACCCCCAGGTGTGCGGTTGACATCCCAATTTTATTTTTCTCTTTCCAATTGCCAGAATTTAGGCTCTGTCACACCACTCTTTATAAAACAAAAAGTCATTGGTTTTAAAGATTGTTGTTTATGTGTTCTTAATTCAGTTTCTAACACATTTTGCAAGTTTGCAGGTTTCCACGGTGTGGCACACATAAGATCTCCACGTACAACAGCAGTAACACTTTCATCTAAGTTGCCAAAGACCTTCATATTTTTTCTTAAAAGAAAACAACTGCCACAGCTTTGATGTCATCACTATTTTTGTGCCTGATTGGTTCCATATAAGGACTATTGCATGAATTAAGTTATTATTACCTCTGCAAGTGTAATGTTTTCAGCAAAATTACACCTATTTGTAGAACTTCAAATCAACTGAAGAAGGTCCAGTCAGTTCAGACTCTACAATCAAGCTTATTGTTTCTGCTTACTATCAAGTTAAGTCTGGGGTAGGGACAATCCCCTAACTTCAGCAAGAAGATTCTGCTTCAATTGATCTTCAAGCAAGACATCCATTTTCTTCACTGCTGCTTGTTCCAAACATGGCTGGTACTTTATACAAACCTATTGCTCTATTATGGACTGTGTTCTTAATGGTTTATTGTCAATTGTTACTTTTTATGGACTGTTAATCTTTGTGCCGGGGTGTAATCAACTACCACAACACAAATGCCGTGCCAGTGAGTGTGTGGCTACTACATTAAAAGGACTCAATGCACACTCTAATGCACCCCTGGCCAGTGTGTCTGCCAATCAGACGTCCAGCAGCCAGCAACATGAACACTGACTTTTCTACTATGCTTGTGTTTTGTTTTTAAATAACTGTCTGCATTGCCCCATGTGCCTTGTGGGGTTACCACCATTCTGCAAATGACATTTCACCTATACTGTAATTACACCAACCTGTGGTTAATTATATGAACTTTATGAACTGTTAATTTCATGGACTGTTATGTTTTATAATGACCTATCTAACAAGAAACATTATCAACAGATTCTTCAATCAAGCTCCAAGGGTGTGCCACACCTCAACACAAGGTAGCATCTACCTTATCCACTCTCAAAGTGGATTCCATGAACTCTTCTTCATCAACAAATATTGTTATGTCATATTGTGTTATATGTGGTATCACATGTTAACATCTTTTCACAAATTTCAATTGTGGTGTTGACATCCCTAAGTTCTGCACTATGTTTCACAAACTAACCATTTGTGTTCCATCTGTAACCACCCCTGTACCAACTCCAGAACAGGATGCTTTTTATAAATGACTTGACTATCTGTATGCTGGCAACCAGTTTTAAATCATATACCTATTCACCTAAAGTAACAGTTTAAGTGTAAAAATGTTTATTTAGTTTTTTTTTACCTTCAGTTAATAACTAATATCTTTACATTCATGTTCAATTTTAGCGAAGGTTCAAGTCCCTCAGGGGCCTTTTACCTTTGATGTGGGGACTGTTGAAAGTGGTCAGTGGCCAAAGTTTAGTGACCAGTGACCAAGGTTTTAGTGACCAGTGACAAAACTTTTATCAACAATATGTAGTTGGCTAACCAAAAGGTTGAGGAGATAGAAAGGTGTAAAATGGTTAGTGTAGATTGCTAAAGGGCTAGCAAAAAGTGAAAGATGACTAGTAGATGACTACATGATACCAACATGTAGACTGATGTGCCTTGTAAGTGCAGAGGTGTTTGAAAAGTAATTGTTAAAACCATGCAAATAATAATAATACCACTGTGCAAATTCATGTTTGTGTAGATGCCTAGGTTCAAAAGGTGTTGGGGCCCTTGAAATAACTGTAAAATAAGTGAAGGGCATAAACCGTGTTTAAAAATGAATGTTTTAAAGAAAATTAGCTTTGCTTTGCTCAGCAGAGATGTTTTGTACAAAACCTTCCTTCAACCCAAGGTCATAGCTGCAGCTTAGATACACAGTTCCTCAATATGGCCACTGTCTGGTTTTTATCTGTAAACCAAGTATTTTTAAAACAGTCACATCCCCTTGCATGTTGTTTTGTATCCTAAAGAGAGTTATTTTTGACAAATAAAAAAACTCTGATTACTTGTTTTTCCATTCAAGAATGACTGCATGTCTCAGCAAAGTATCAAAAAAATATCTTGTGACCGAGGTATCTACTGGCCAGTGTATTTTTGAACCCGAGTCTTATGACTTGTTGAATGACATATTGTCTGTGTTTAAAACTGCTGAGGTAGTTTTGGGGAAATTCCAGCATTGCATTTTTTTCTAAGCTTGCTACACATAAATATGGGACCTATGGTTATGTCCAGCATCCCTTTGAGAAGACGCAGTCTCAGACAAGATGCAGTCTGAGACTATCCATAGATTGCTCGGGGATCCAGAGACATATGGCTACATGTGTCTCTGAAATGCTGTAGCCCTGTAATGCAAATATTACTAGCTGTCTAGATTGCATGTTAGAAACACCCCATTGGGATTGCCCCTTTGGCTGTTTAGAAATAAATTGTAACAGAAACATTTAGGTAGTTGTGGGTTACCTGATGTTTAAAAATAATGTTAGCATGTATTCCCTTTTGTAAACTAGCACAATAGCATTTTTCTGGCTAATCTTAATAAAATACCACTAATTGGCAAATATATAGTGTGTTGGCTTTATTTAATTACTGAGAATTACCAACCAGGAACCTGTATAAACTGTATAATTGGATCCAATTAACAGTCCTCCTTAAGGAGGCCAAGTACCCCATAGCCCCAGGTAGCTATAGGCCTTTTTTGCTTATTAATGCAGATGCCTAAATTCTGGCCAGGATGTTAACCACCGGACTAGAGCATATTCTATCCAGCCTAATCCACACAGCTCAGGCAGGCATTATTAAGGGGTTACTCAGCTTTGACCATCATTGGGCTTTTTTCTACCTGAAGACTCTGGCAAAAAATGCACCCAATTGTGCTCTGGCCGTGACTATAGATTTTGAAAAAGCATTCAACTTGGTGGAGTGGGGTACCTGCATGCCATGCTAGCAAAAATAGGCTGTGGCCCCCCCAATTTAGAGAGTGGGTCTGAACATTATAAAAACAGCCTACAGCCCAAATACTTACTAACTGGATGCTTTCCCAGTCTTTCACACTTCACAGAGGCATGCACCGAGTTATTCCTTCTCCCCCATGGTGTATGTGCTGGCCATATAGCCACTAGTCATTGCCATTTGGCAGAACTCAGATTTATGAGGCATTCAAGCTGGACAGCTAGATAGATGTACACTATTATATGCTGATGTCTGTCTGGTTCTCCTCCAGAATGCCGATAGGGGGATCCCTGTCCCCCTGGATGTCTTGCACAAATTTCGGGAGGTGTCTGGACTCAAGACCACACCTACAAATGCAGATCTAATGCCCTTCAACATCCACTGTACTTCTGACTTGCTTGCCCCGAGGGGTTCCAATGGTCGCCCAAAAGGTATTAAATACTTAGGGATATTGGTCCAATGGGTTCCGGCAGGTCTAGTATCTGACAACTCCACCCCCTGCTGCAAAAGTTACAGGAGGAGTGTGATCACTGTAAACTGCTGTGATTTTCCCTCTTGGGGAAAATTGTGGCAGTTAAAATGATAATGGACCTCAAGATCATACATTACCTCTATGCCTGGCACTTCATGTACTTCTCCAGTGGTTTTCAAAGATGGAGTCCACCATAGGCAATTTACTTTGGAGGACAAGTCCCCTTACTAGAGTAGAGCCAAACTCCTGACCAACAAGTAAAGGGGGAGGCTAGGGCCTCCCATGGTTCTAATCTTATTACATCACCTTCCAGTGTATCCAAACTATGTAGTTTCTCCCTCAATTGCTTTCCTAATCCCCCCGTGTTGGTGGCTATTGAACACTACCTCAACTAGTCTGGGACTCCAGCTACCTGGCTGTTCACATGCCTCCCTGCCATAAGCAAGATAGGCTCCACAGTGCCACATGCCATTAGGTCCTGGAAGAAACTGGAATCCTGGGTGCAAACCCCTGTAGCTTCATTGTTCATCACACCCCTATGCAGTCATCCTTTGATTAAAATGGGGGGGCAGCCAGTACTCTGGGAAATGTGGGAAAGTTGGGGTATAATCCACGTCTCTGATTTATAGAAACCAGTTTCCACCCATTTGGACTCCTTCAAGAACCTTTAAAGGTGTAATGATGTTCCAGAGGTGCCTTTTGGAGGAATTTGCAAATGTGCAGTGCAATTGCAGATTACTCTAAGACTTTCCCAAGTCTCATCCCTAACCATTCTCCAAAAGGCCCCTAACTCCTAAATAAAGGCGAAAGACAAATGGTCGCTATCACTGGGGGTACAAATCTTGCTGTACATATGAACATATGACATTGCCAGCAGAAACAGGCCACTCATTCTATCTAGTCTGCTCGAGTGTGCAGCATACTGTCTATTATACTGCAGCTGCCCCTTCCCCTTGTACCCTTCTAACTTACTGCCCCCCACTTTCAACTTCTCTTCCCCATCTTCCCACAGTTTTGACTTCCCTTTAGCTCTATCCCACCCTCTCTTGAAGCTGCCCACTGTCTGCAGTGCTACGACTTCTTCTGCCAGTGCATTGCAACCAGCCACCGCCCTCTCCATGAAATAGTGCATCATCATCTCTCTCTCTCTCTCTCTCTCTCTTGAACCTTCCTCCCTCCAGTTTCAGACTGTGTCCCCTGGTGTTCCTCCCCCCTGTTAACTTAAACAAGCCCTCTGAATTAACTCTTTTTATGCCCTTTAGGTACTTGATTGTCTCAATCATATCCCCTCTCCCTTTTATCTTCCAGGGTGTACATGTTGAGCTTCTTCAACCTCTCCTCATATGACTTGTCCCTCATCTCTTGGATCATCTTTATCACCCAACGCTGGACCTCCTCCAGTAGTTTGATGTCACTTTTCAAATAGGGGCACCAAAACTGCACACAGTACTCCAAGTGCGGCCTCACAAGGGACCAGCATGGGGGAAAAATGACTTCCTTCCTCCTAGAGGTGATTCCCTAGGTGATGCATTCCAGCATTCTGTTCAACTTTGCAGCTGCCTTCCTGGACTGTGCTGTGTGTTTCATGTTCCCTGTCACCAGCCCTCACAGATCTTTTTCCTTCTCTGAAGTAGCCAACTGCACTCCCCACAACCAGTAGCTGTTCTTTGGATTTTTTGACCCCAAGTGCAAGACCTTGCATTTTTTGGCATTGAACTCCAGCTGTCACATGACTGAAAAGCACTAAAGTGTCACCAAATCCTCTTGCAATGCCTTACCCCCTTCCTCACTATACACCTCAGCATAGATCTTATTGACTTCTGCAAACAGGTTAATCTTGCCCCTTATCCCATTTGATATGTCTGCTATGAATTTGTTAAATAGTACTGGTCCCAGTACAGATTCATGTGAAACCCCACTGGTTACCCCCCTGGGTGCCAAGAGCTCTCCCCAACTACCACTCTCTGCTGCCTGCTCTGCAACCAGCTCTATTTAACTTGCTGATCAGTCTTCTGTGGGGCATGGAGTCAAATGCTTTACTGAAGTCCAGGTAAAGGACATCCACTGCATGACCCCTATCCAGTGACCTCGTCACCCAGTTAAAAAAGTCAATAAATTTGGTCTGACATGATCGCCCAGACACAAACCCATGCTGCCTGTCATCCTATAAGCCATTCTCCTCCAGAAAACTCACTAGCCTTTCCTTAAGTATAGTCTCCATTAGCTTTCCCACAATGGCTCTAAGGCTTAATGGTATGTAGTTCCCAGGTTCATCCCTGGGCCCACTGTTATGGATTGGCACCACATGTGCCATACTCTAATCCCTGGACATGCATCCAGTATTCAGGGAAGTGTTGAATGAATCTACCAGTGGTCCCACCAGGATCCCTACCAACTCCCTGAGTAACCTATGCATTCCATCCAGACCAAGCCCCTTATTCCTCCTTAGGAACCTTATGCCCTCCATTACCCTTTTGACTAGGATCTCCACATCTGTCACCTTCTCTCCTCTTACACCCCTCCATCCTTCCCCTGAGGTATAGGTCCCACCCTCTCCTTGGTAAGCACTGAACAAAAGTACTCATTTAGTACTTCAGCCTGCTCTGCTCCCTGCTCTACCCAGCCTCCCCTCTTCCTGATCCTTAAAGTGTGGTCCTTGCAATTCATCCTCTTAACTATATACCTAACGAAATCCTTTTCTCCTTCCCTGATCCCCTGTGCTAGACATAGTTCTTTTGAAGCCTTTGCTGCTCCCACTACTTTGTTCACCTCCCTGGATTTCTTCAGGTACTCTACCCTATCCTCATCCCAGCAGGATCTCTTATACTTTCTAAAGGCTGCTGTCTTTACTCTCACCCTTTCCACTACCTCTCTATTCACCCAGCTAGGTCTCTTGTTCCTGACCTTCTTTCTTTGGCACTTGGTACAAGAGCTAGTGGCCTCTGCATCCATATCCAGGCTGATGTTGTCTAGGTGCCCTTCCAAAATGATTCCCATCCTGTCAAAGTCTGCCCTCTTGAAATCCAGCACTCTTGTTTTTGTATTGGCTACATCCTTCCCCATGTTGAGGGAGAACCATACTGTGTAGTGGTCACTTCTCTCTAGTGGGTTCTCCACCTCAATGTCTTGGACTAGCTTTCCGTCCGTAAGTACCAAGTCTAAAATGTTCCCATTCCTGGTTGGCTCTGTCACTTTTTGTGTAAGGAAGCTGTCCTGGAAGGCATCCAGAATGACCTGTTCTCTGGCACATTAGGTGGCTGGGGTGTTCCAATCCATTCCCGGCAGATTGAAGTCCCCGACCACCACTGTGTTGCTGTTACAGCTAAGTCTCTAAATTTGTTCTCCCAATTCCCTGTCCATTTCCACACTTTGGAAGGATAGCCTATACACCATCCCCAATCTCACCTTCCTACCCTTTGAGCGCTGTAGGTGAATCCATTTGGCATTGGCCTTGCCCTTCTCACCTTCATCCTTGTTGCACAATATCCCATCCTTAACATATACAGCAACCCTCCCCATTTCCCTTTGTCCCTCTCCTTATGGTACAGTTTGTAGCCAGGAATTACTAGATCCCAGTCCTGGTACTGGATGGCCCATGTTTCAGTTATAGCATCTATGTCCACCTCCCCTTCCACCATCAAAGCCTGCAGTTCTACTGTCTTATTGCCAAGGCTTCTTGCATTTGGTGAGACCACCCTCCACTGTGAGTTCTTCCCCTGCTTGCCTATACCCTCCTCCCTTACCATTTCCCTTTTTGGCTTTTGCTTCCCATCTTCTGGCCTGTCTATGGGGTGGATCCTGGTGGTCTCCCTTGCCTGGTGACAGTGTTTGCTGCCCACCCCCTTGCTCCCCTCACCTAGTTTAAATTATGGTTTTCTATAAGAAACTCCTCCAGCATTTTTTTTAGGACCCCTGAGCCTTCCCTACTCAGGTGCAGCCTGTCCAGTGCATACAGGTCTTCATTCTCCCATGTGCAACCCCATCTCCCCACCAGTCTGTATCCCTTGTCCCACAGCATGTCCCAAGTCATTTAATGAACTCTAAGATTCTTAGTTTCCCAGCCATGCTAGCCCTAGGTTCTGGGAGAATCTCAGAGAAAACCACTGTCCTCCCCTCTCTACTGTACAACCTTCCTACTTCCTTGAATCTCTCCTGCACTTCTTCCAATCTATTTCCTTCCATATCATTAGTACCCAGGTGCACCATGATATGGGGTTACCCCCTTGCCTCCCCACACATCTCTTAACATGCTGCCCCACTTTTCCTGCTGCCATGCCTTAGAACCACTCTTAGAACCTCTCTGGTCTCAGCTTTGATCTCTCATCCACAAAGTAAGCCCAGACTCCAGGAGCCTAATTATTCAAAACAAGATCATGAATGTGTGATATGATACCCTGGCTAGACTTATGGCCCTTGGGCCCTTGGGGTAGTCATATCAGATGACCTAAACGTGGCCCAGCAATGTGAGAAGGCAGTAAGGAGGGCTGGGGGATACTGGGACGCATAGGGAGAGGCATCACCAGTAGAAATCAGGAAGCCGTTGGCCCTCTGTACAGACAGTTGGTAAGACCACATCTGTAGTACTGTGTACAGTTCTGGAGACCCCATCTCTGCAAAGACATATACAGGGTGGAGGCTGTCCAGAGGAGGGCAACCAAAATGGTGCAGGGTCTGCACCAGAAGACATATGAAGAAAGACTAAAGGAGCTTAAGATGTAAAGCCTCAAGGAAAGGAGGGAGGGGGGGCATGATAGAAACTTTCAAATACCTCAAAGGAATCAATGAAGTCCAAGAGGGTAACATCATTCAGAAAAAGAGATGTGCAAGAACAAGGGAGCACAATTTGAAGATGGGGAGATGGCTCAGTGGCAATGTGAGGAAGTATTTCTTCACAGAAAGGGTTGTAGAGGCATGGAACAACCTTCCTGAGGAGGTCGTAGAGTCAAAAACAGTGGGGGAATTCAAGAATGCATGGGACAGACATAAGGCAATTCTAGTGGGGGGTAGGAGGAAGTAGGCTGTTGGTTAACTAGGATCTGCAGCTTATCTGTTAGGTAGGGACATGGGCAGACTAGGTGGGCCAAGCGTTCCTTATCTGCCATCAAATTCTATGTTTCTATGTTTCAGCCAGGATATCTGCTGGTGCTACTGCTCACTAGGGGCTGACCTACTAAACATTATCAGGAGCTGGTCTAAACTACAGACCTTTTAGTTGTAACTTCATAAATGCTGTTGTGATATCCTGGATAAGAGTCTACCTATGTCACCATGGCTATATATCCTGGGGATACACCCTCCCACTCCCACCCTTAGGACAAAACACCTACACCAGTTCATGAAAGCAAGCATTGAGACTAACAAGCTGGTTTTCAGACACCAGAGGACTGAGAAGGTGCCCACTATCTCTCAATGGTTAGCAGCAGTAAGGTCATCTTCTACCCTAGACAGATGTCACATTTTTGTAGGAAATCAGGTGCTAATACTATATCCTATGGAAGCCCTTTCTGACCTCCAGATGCTCCTTGGAAGAGCCCACTTGCAAGGTAGGCAGTGCACCTTCCCCCAGGACCTGCCATGGCAGCTCTGTCTGACCATTTTGCTTCTTCTCCTGCTTTGTTCTGTTGTTACTACATTCCCCTGGTGTATAGCTGGTCTCTGCAAACAATACTTAGTTATAAGTAATCAATAAGATTTGTTTGCAGACAAATGAAGAATAAAAACAAAATTAAATACAGATTTTTCTTTTCTATAAGTTTTGCAATTCGGATAGGTACATAAAAAAGTTCAGACTGTTAATGGAGGTCAGTAGGTGGCACTGCTGTAATGTGGATCTAGCAAGTGCCTGCATATATTGTACTGTAGTTATTGTAGTTGTCTGCACCCCCTGTTATGCAGTTTTGATGTTACCTCTGGTGTGGTGCTGAGAGCTCTGGAAGAGAAAGAGATACTGTAGGTGAAGTTAATAATGTTTTGTTGGTCCAATTGGGGGATGTAGTGAGCCATGTTCAGTGGCATTTGTGTACTTACTGTTGCTGTGGCAGTGATGTTACTACAAGGATGAGTAGGATCGGAACTTGTAGGAAGCAGCAGGAATTGAATATCAACCAAGGAGGGTGTAGTAGTTTGTGCAAAGTCGTCTCCCTACTGTCTGTAGAAGTGTTTTTTTTACTTGTTTGAATGGGGACTCGGGCTGTCAGCGGCAGTTTCGTTTTGCCATTAGCAGCAGTTTTGGTTTGTAGTGGGTGGAATTAATTACATGTGGAAGAGTGCAGTACTGTGAGTGGGAGACTAATAATGTTGAACAGGGTTCGACCTTAACGTTGTTTTACTAGCCCTAAACCTAGTGCAAATTGGCCAGGGCTACTGCAGCTAACCCTCTACTTGTCCATCTGGACTAGTGCAGGTTTTTCATGGCTGTTAATGAAGTTGAAAAAGTCCCTACTTTAGCAGACTGTAGTCCTTTTGCTAATTTCCCTCAGTGTTCCAGGTGGCCTGGTGTGATTAACAGCTCATTAAGAGCTGCAATTATCTGGCAGTTTCAGAGGGGGATGCAACAAAAGACTCAATGTGAGTCATTATCACTTAATTGTTAGGACATTCAGCTATTGTGCATGCTGTGATCAATGGCAGAGTGCTGTTAAGTAACTAGCTTCCAGTTTGCTGAACTTGTGTTTGATTTGTCCCACAATATTAAAACCAGTGTCCTTCATTTCCCAACGTTTTGAGTGCCTATATCCAACATTGCAGTGACAGAATGCTATCACGTATACACGGTCTGCCCAGCCAGGTGGTCTGTCCACTCTATACTTTCTCTGGACACCACTGCAGACTAGGCTCTGAAGTGGCCATTCATAGACCCATAGCTGCCATTACTGACTGGTGTATGGTTCACAGCTCCTCTTAATGGATCACACCAGTCAATGCCATCAATGCAGTACCATCCAGCATGTCATTTTATCCTAAAAACAATGCTTTGGAGCATGTATGGTACAAAGCAAAACCTTAGTTAAATATGTAATTTGAAAGGTTAAAATAGGTATTCCTGGTGTGCACAGATCATCCTATATAGAAAGAGGTAATACAGCATCATGCCTGTATACTGCTCCCCTTTGACTGATGAAAGGACACTTATGAAAAATCTGTTTTTGTTAGGGCAGAGCATGTTAAATCAATATTTTTGTGCCTGGTATATATAAACAGATATGTCAAAAAGTTTCGTACATCCCAGCCCCCTGTGTTTGTTTAACTCTCTCCAAAGAAATCCTAGAACTGCCCCTGGCTCACTTCGCAGTATAAGAAAACTTCCAGAAGTGCAGTTCTGGTTAATCACGGGGTGGGGGATAAGTGTATCTTTCTCTGCCTGATTCTGTACATTGCCCTGCAGGTCAGGGTGGGACTTTGGTGACATACATGATGATGTTGGCTATTGTGTGTGCAGAGCTAGAGCTGTCTGATTGAACATTTGCTATTATGGTATTCTCTAGTTTGGTGGGGAGGGGTTGAAGAAAGAGGAAGCAAGGGGCGCATGGTAAAAAAAACAAAACAATGGGGGTATAGTGCGTGTGACTGGACTGCAGTCTTTTTTTTTTTGCTGGGGCAGGAAGCAATGTGGGAGCAGGATAAATATGCAATGATCAGAGTATTTCTTGGCTTGCATTTTTCCTGTTTAACCAATCAAAATTGACTATTATTATTATTGTAGGCTAGTGCAACCATCTGCGGGCTAGTGCAATTTTTAATCAACTTGTCCAGCTGGCTACTGCAAAAAAAAGTTAAGGTTGACCCCTGATGTTGAAGTTGTGTGTTGGGGTGATAAAATAAATCTAAGATTTCTTATGGTTTTGTTGCTCTTAGGAATAGCAGCTGGTTGTGTTTCACATGGCTGTCGTCATGGGTTATAACTTGTGTTCAATGGGACTGAACAGGCAGATTAGTATGTGTAAAGATGCGTAAAGATGCATGGTGCCAGGTTCTTTTTTTAAAATGTGAGTATGTTGAGAAATGTTAATATCCTACTTAGTTTATGTACCCACCTTTCTAGTAGTTAACCCTGTAATGATATATCACTTTCCACTGAATGAACCCCTGTATGCCTGTGTATTTGATACATGTTTGAAAATCTTTAATTAAAAGAATGAACTGCAAAAATGTCCAATTAGCAAAGGCCCAAGCATGCTATCTGGAGTTTGACTGGTTATTATTCAATAGGCACTTTAAGTAGACATCAGTGGTCTCACCAGAACTTAAATGCACAAAATACCACCTGAGGTCTCAGTACCTGAAGTGAATGCACTGTAGAGATGATCCTGAAATATAAAGAAACCCTGCATGCACAATCGCTTAGTGACCATGGGAGGTGAAATGCCAGAGACTGGGAATAACAGCGAGAGTAAATGAGCAGTGTGTGAGTAATATGGAAAACTTGCTGTCAGCATGTGTTTTACTATGCAGGTATGATCTAACTAAGTCAAAATTCCCCTGCCCAAGGCTTTCCTATTTTTTTTTTTAACTTTGTTTTTATTTAATTAAAAATAAAGCAATCAAACGGTACAGATCAAATAATGTGTGGTACAGCATGGTGCTAGTATGACATACTAGCTATTTAGAGTGATGCAATGGGATTTTCTTCTTACTATTTAATTTTTGGACATGAATTTGGACTGCCCATGGTGTCTGCTTTGGTCAAAGTAGCCACTATGGGGGAGGATATCCTGTAAAGTGGCATCATCTGTATCTGTGGCAAAAGGCCTCATGATGCCCCTGAGGATGCAAGTATCCCCTACATCACACACCCTGTCTTGTCTTATTGCTTACGTAGCAGCTTCCAGACATTGGAGTGCTCTGTTTCTAAATAATCAATTGTAAACATGCCCTCTTATTTCTCCTAGGTCATGCCTGTAAGTTGGTAATCAGCATAGTTGCCCTGTATTGGGCCCTTTCACCCACTTCAAGGTCATTTCTGCAGAACCATGATCAGAACTGGATGCCACACTCAAGGTACTGTCTAATCAAGGCCATGTACTGGAGAAAGATGGCATCATGTAACTTGCTCCTAATGCACTCCTATGCTTTCTAGCATTACATTTACTCTCTTGACTTAACAATGTACTGTCTGCCTGATGTCAGCTGCCTGTCCACAATTATCCCAAGGTGAAGTACCTTACTGTTCTCCATATTAAACCAAAGCCCCAGGGTCTCAGACCATACTTTCAATAGTGCAGGTTCACCCCCTGAATATCCAGCCCTGCGGTGTTCTCTGTCTAAGACCAATTTAGCCTTGCTAGCAAACTTTAACATCTTGCTGTTATCCTAACTTTTTGAATGTACTTTTATGCAAATTATTCCAGAAATAATCAGTGATGAGGTTGGGCAACCACAAGAGCTCAGAGCTCTATTCCAGAATATCTGTATTTCTCAAAGCTTGGAGTTGCCAAGTTTAAGTCATCTATGGGAAAAATGTAAGAGTCTCATTGCACAATATAGTCACTCTAGGAGACCCAGCTAGACTAAAACTGCTGTCCTCTGTTGCTAAGTACATGTTATTTGTTTTCCATCATATCAGTTTCATTCATGAAAAGGTGCCACACTCTTATGTCTGGTACCTGACTAGTAAGCCATAGTCTAGTCAAACATTTTCTTACAGCAGCTAACATAAATCCAAAATATTCTGGATATAGGGTGCTTTACAAGATGCAGGGTATTGTAAGAAAAGACATAACTTAGAGATTAATTGAACCTACTGACCCAAGCCCTCCAAGATATTCACTCTAGCTTATATAATAAGGAATATTGCACCAACCTGGCAATTTGCTCCTCAATAGGAATAGGTATACTGTTTGCCTCTGCTTGCCTGTTCTGGACATCATGTAGGGTGGAATGTTTTTGCATCTCCCCTAAGGCCCCACATATTCATGAAATGAGACAGGAATCACATCATATCAAAAGATAAAAGAGAACGTTTTTAATTATTGGAGAGTACAAGCTAAACCCCATGTTACAGGTACTGTATCATATTAAAAAATACCCATGTTGAAAAAAATCTTTATTCTGCAACACAAAATGCTGCAAATATGTAAAAGGAACAAGGGTCCCATCCAAATAAAACTGGTATAGGGCTCTGAGAACTAATGCTACCCTCCCTCTGTACCCATAGACTAGTCCAGCAAGCAAAAAGTTTTCATGATATGCAAACGGCTAGAAGATTGTGATGAGGAGGGCCAGAAAAAAAGAACACTTAACCTGCGATAAGTGTGCATCGTCTTCTGACTCCATGGATTAAAAGCAGTCCACAGCTGGCTATCCATATTTGCATGGAATAATAGTTTACATGCCTTGCCATATAACAGGCTAGATTGTTCTAATGTCTCCAATGAGCTAAAGGGAGGGAATCATGCAAGTGAAACAGGGCCTTCAATTGAGCTGTCTGGTAATATAATCTGAGATCACATAGTTCTAGTCTTTTGGTATCCTTTGGTGAGGTAAGTATGTTTCACCTGGCCCTTGGTCTCTTACCTACCAAAATGTAAAGAGAAAGCAGCTTTTCCATTGCAGCTATCCCATTTCTTTCACCAGTAATGCAAGGTTTTGAAAAAAGTATAAAATATGGGGCAGAGTTACCATTCAAACTGAATCCACTCATTATAGTAACCTGAGTGATAGGTAATCCCATTGGGCAAGGTCTATATTTAATTGCATAACAAGAATAAATATTTTTAAAGATCCCCCTATTTTGTGTAAAATTAATACTGAAGTATTTAAATACTGCCAGCTGCCAGGTACAAGTTAAATTGGACCTGTATTAAGGATACTAGCAAGCGCACCTTTGAACGAGAACCTCTGAACCATATGTTTTTTTGGGGGGTGAGAGTCAATGTAAGTACTTCTATCTTTCTTGCATTATTCTTTTTCATTGAAAGGGCATACAATGCTCCAATATTCAAGAAGATTCTGGTAAGGACATAATGGGATTTGTCAGATACAAAAGGACACTGTCCACATATAATGTAATATGATAGTCCAAAGCTTCTACTTCCATGTCAACCAATCCCTTTACTCTCAGATGACCTGTACTAGGGGTTCAATAAAATGGCTGAAGAGGAATGGAGGCTTTAGACATCCCTGCCTTGTACCCCAAGAAAGTGGAAAAATGCACGCTACATGACCATTAGCTTTCACATACTATAAGCCTGTGGTGAGTAGAAGAGGGTCATTAGCAACTGACTAAAGCAGGCCAGAGAACAACATATTTTGATCCTGGCATACAAGATCTGCCAGGAAACCTGGTCAAATGTCTTTTTGGTGTCTAAGCTAATAGGGAAGGAAGATTAACCAAATGAAGTTTACGCATAACGTGCAAGGTTTTCTTAATGTTATCCACCATCTGTCTTGCCATAATAAAGTCAGTTTGATTAGTGTTTATAGTAAGATTTTATCCACTCTTGGAGCAAGAATGGTCACGAAAAGCTTATAATTGACATTAAGAACTGAAATGAGCCTATACCAGTTGCAGATATGTAGCAGAGTTCTTCTTAAATTTCAGAACGAGAGAGATCATGGCACAGTACAAGACATGAAACAGGCCACTCAGAATATTGTTCCATTGCTCTAAGAGCTGCGACACCAAGGCAATTTGATGCCTGGGACTCTCAGAAGCAGGTTGTTCTTTCTCAAATGTACAACCTGCTGCTGCAGAAATGAATTACATTTTTATTCAAAATGGATGCACTGTGCATATATGTGTGAAAAAGAAAGAAAGACAGACAGACAGACAGACAGAAAGAAAGAAAGAAAGAAAGAAAGAAAGAAAGAAAGAAAGAAAGAAAGAAAGAAAGAAAGAAAGAAAGAAAGAAAAAAATGTCTAAGCTAGGATTTGAACACAAGCTGCTCAGAATGCCATCTTATTGCACCACCAAGGTGACTGGAAACCTAAGAATTCCAGAAGCAGCTTACTGTTTCTTAAATGCACAAGGTGATGCACATATTTCTTGATTTTTTTTATTTACAAGGGTACAGTGTGCATATATATTGGAGTCAAAGAGACAGAAAAAAAGTGCCTTAACTGGGGTTTGAAGCCAGGCCACTTCAAATGCTGTTCTGTTGTGCTGCAGGCTGCACCATCAAGGTAAGTGGAAACCTAGGACTTCCAGAAGCACTTTACAGTTTCTCTAATGCACACCTGGTGCTACACAATTTCATTACATTTTATTCAGAAGGATTTAGTGTATATATATATATATATATATATATATATATATATATATATACAGTATTATAGAGGAACAGTAGCACCCATAGTTATGGTTGATCAGGCACTTTATTGTAAAACTCCAAATTCTGCATGTTAACAACTTTGCAACCATTCAATAGACTTGCACGAAAGTTAGAAAAGACAGTATTAGGTGGTAGATCTCTTGATTCGCCAAGTTGTGTTTTGATCGGATTTGTGGATTTCATACGGCGAATTTAGAAAATGCATTTTTTGCCAAGTTTCCAATTTCTCCCTGTTTTTTCCTCATCATGCTGCAGTCACACCATTTGGAATTCTGACCTGAAGTTTTCCGGGTAGAAAGAGGTTATCCAAAGGAACAATCCAGTGTTGGTTTGGTGAAAAACTATTAATCCGTTCCAAAGTTATTAAGTTTTAAAAATTCAGGTTCTGAGCATGCTTAGTTCTGTCTTTAGGATAGATGCAGTTTCGATCAAGGATTCCTGGTCGTGAACAGCTCTCGAACAGGGATCTTTTTTCATGAGAAAATCCCTGTTTGTAGGCCACCATTAGTTTTCTTACTTAGCGAGGGAAGAAAACAAAATCTTGGAACTTGCCCAAAGGACCTTTGGTTTTAAAACCAAGGCATGGGTTTGGCTTAGGGGAATGTCCTGTGCCAACCCATGCCTTTGGTTTTATGTATTTATTTAAAAATGGCCATTTTATAAATTAAAATTCCCTGTTCGTGACCCCTTTTCACCAGCTGATTGCTTTTCATGAGGACTGGCTGGCAAAAAGGGATCAAGAAGAGGGATTTTAAATTTTAAAATGATCATTTTTTTAAATACAGTACGCAAAAGCAAAGGCATGGGGAGGTACATGACATCCCCCTAAGCCAAACCCATGCCTTGGTTTTATATATTTCTTTTAATTTTAGTGGCTACTTGCCACATCTCCCTGGTGTCCTGTGGTATCCCCTGCCCTCCATTGCCCCACTTATTTAAATGTATGTGACTGCTTGTCACATCTCCATGGTGTCCAGTGGTACCCCCCACCCTCCATTGCCCCAATTATCTTTGGTGGCAGTGGGTCCCATCCGTTTCTTTTTCCCCTTTTTTTGCTGAAATGTAGAAAGCCATCCCTCATTGTCTTTTGCAGCTATTTGCCCTGCAAAGAAGAAAACTGTCCATTGTCGATTGCGCTCTCAACCCCCAACTGACCCCCCCACTGTGCACCTACCTCCCCACACCCCCTGACATCCTCACGGATGCCACTCACCTGAGCAAGTCCCTGGTTTGACACCAGCTCCAGTGATGAAGACACATCTTGCTGCTGGAAACAGTGACTGCAATCTGAACTAAGGTAAATGCAGTCCTATTTATTTAAATGGTGGGGGGGTTCAACTTTTGGCCATAACTCGGCCATTTTTTAAGATTTAGGTCCCAAATTTTCAACATGGAGTTCTGGGGACCCCACCTCCTGGACAATATGACTTTCATTAAGCAACTCTTGATGAAAAAGTGATTTTGCGGTCACTTGTAAAAATCACCTTTCCATTGGGATTTGCATAACTATAGTCATATTGTTCATCAGGTGGGGTCATAAGAAGGTTATGTTGAAAATTTGTGTTCAGAATTTTGAAAATTGCTGCGTTATGGGCATTTGGTGCAATCTTGCTACACATGCTTGTAACTCAGTAAATTTTCAATATTTTCACCACATATTTTCAACATACTCTACTTATTACCCCACCTGATGTGTGTCACAGCTGTCATTTCTCAAATCCTGTCCAAGAAGTGATTTTGCACCTGTTGTATAGAATTTCATTGCAGTTGCGCATAATTACGTTTTGGCTGGGATTTGAAAATTTATTGTGCTGGGTACATGTAGTGAGGTCATAAAAAAGCCGATGTTGAAAATTTGTCTCAAATAAGGATATTGTTATAGAATCTCAGTGGAGGGATGGTAGCCCTGCACTCCCACCATAACATGTGGATACTGTTGTACTATTTCGATGTAGAAATTGGAGCACAGGGTGCGAAGGACCCTGCACTCTCACTGTAACATATGGATACTGTTGTACTATCTTGATGGAGTGACGGGACCCTGTGCTCCCACTGTAACATATGGATACTGTTGTACTATCTCAATGGAGGGATGGTAGTGCAGGGTCCAAAAGGACCCTGCTCTCTCACTGTAAAATATGGATGCTGTTGTACTATCTGGATGGAGGGCATTCCACAGTAAAATGAGGATACTATTATGCTACCTCAAAAAGTAAGGAAATTTGTAGCAAAAGCTTCATTAATGCATTAGTTAGGGTTGGCAGTACAAAAGTAGGGAAATGAGGCATTAGGGTTTCACCATAACACCCCACCCCTGTCCTGTAGAGATGAGGAGGTATCAGAGGGGGAAGGGTGGCACTGGGGTCACCAACCATAACACTCACCTCATTCCATTCTAAAATAAGTTGGGTGGCAACAGTATAGGAGAATTGGGTGAGTGTTAAAGGTTCAGCAACCCCAGTGCCACCTCTCCTGACCCCTCCCAGTCTCATAGGGTAGGGAGTGGGGTGTTAAACCTAATACCTCATTTCCCTACTTTGTAGCGCTAACCTTAACTAATGCATTAACAAAGTTTTTGCAATTAATATACATATACATAGAGAGATATACAGTATGTGACAGAAACAGACTGAGGGAAAGATATAAGTATCATAGCTTGCATATGATCCCTGCCTGCTCTGACTATTGTTCTGTTTCACTGCTAAGGTAACCGAAACCCAGAATCACCTTGCTCTTCCTCTAATGCATAACCTGATGCTGCATAAATTTATTCCATTTTTATTCACATGGATGCCATATGCATGTATATGGGACAGACGGACAGAAGAGGGAAAGAAATAAGTGGCTTAGCTGGGATTTGAAACCAATCTGCTTAGAATACCATTCCGTTGCACCACCAGCTGCATCACTAAGGTAACCAGAATGTGGGGACTCCCAGAAGCATGTTGCTGTTTCTTAAATGCAAAAGCTGATGTGCTGCTTAAATCAATTACACTTTTATTTACAAGGGTGTGATGTGCTTATATATGGGACACAAACAGTCATAAGAGAAAAAGAATTAAGTGCTTTAGCTGGGATTTGAACCAACACTACTTAGAATACCATTCTGTTGCACAACCAGTTGCACCACCAAGGCAACTGGAAACCTGGGATTCTGAGAAGCACCTTACTCTTTTTCAAATGCCCCATCCTGGTGTGCTGCACATATTAATTGTATTTTGATTCACAAGGGTGAAGCATGCATATATATATGGGACACAAACAGCCTGAAGAAAGACATAAATACCATTGCAAGGATTTTTTTTTTAATTTCTTTCATGCCTGATAGGCTTCTGCATCAGCCAGCCACTCTGCCAAGCTCCATCATGTGCCATCTTCAGCACTTACCTCTATCTAGTGTTTCCCCAAGGATGACCTCCTTTATGGAAGGGCTACTGGGGTTGGGCCTGTACCCCAACAGAGGATTAGTTTCAGTGTTAGGAGTTTGTGCCCAGTCAGTAGTGCATGGCCTGCAATGGGTGGAGTCAGCGCTGTGCACAGTCTGGTGGATTTTCCACTTTGCAGTTCCCATTCTCTGTCATCATGAGGCCATGGCTTAATGTAAGCATACAATCATGCTGTGTGCATCACAGTGCCGATATCCCTCTCCCTGAGAACTGACTCTAGCTTGTACTGCCACTTGTGGTCACCCAGGTGGCAGTGTCACAGTGGAGACCAAGCACCCTCCCACCCTGAGGAGGTGAGCATCTGCTGAGAAATTCAACCATCCTCCCCACAACTGGCCCTTTGATGACCCAGGCTCATTCCTGAATCCAGGTCATTGGTGTCATGAATGGTTGTGCAACTGCTGTGCCAGCAGGCCTGCCCACCTTTGCAATGTTTGAACCCAGGTCACTCAGAATACCATTCCTTTGAACTACCAACTGAGTCACCCAGGTAACTGGAAACGTGGAACTCCCAGGATTGCCTTAATCTTTCTTATTTGCCCAACCTGGTGCTGCATAAATTAGTTACCTTTTTATTTACAAGGGTGTGGTGTGCATCTATATGGGAGACAGAAAACAAGGAGAGATAGAAATAAATGTCTTAGCTAGGATTTAAAGCCAAGCTGCTTGAGATACCATTCAGCTGCAGCACCACCGTATCTGGAAATCTAGGACTCCCAGATGTACCTTACTCTTTCTCAAAAGCATAACTTGGTGTTATATAAAACAAGTAATTATACTTTTTACTGTTCTGTTTTGCTACCAAGGCAACTGAAAACTGGGACTAATAGAAGCCACATACTCTTTTTCAATTGCACAACCAGTGGTTGTACAATTTAAATAAAGTTTTATTCACGATGGTGCAGTATACATATATACGGGACACAGACAGAACAATGAAATCAGTGCCTTAGCTGGGATTTGAACCTAAGCCACTCAGAATACCATGGTGTTGCGCTGCCAGAAGCATCACCAATGCAACTGGAAACCTGGGACTCCCAGAAGTCCCATTCTTTTTCTCAACTGCACAACCTGGTGCTGCACAAATCAAATACATTTTTATTCACAAGGGTGTGAGTTGCTGATGGATAGATAGACAGATAGATAGATAGATAGATAGATAGATAGATAGATAGATAGATATGGGATATAGACACAAGAGAAAAAGAAATAAGTACCTTTGCTGGGGATTAAACATAGGCCATTCAAAATACCATTTTCTTGCACTTTCAGCTGTGCCATCAAGGCAACTGGAAACCTGGGACTCCCAGAAGCACCTTACTCTTGCTGAAATGCACAACCTGGTGTGGCACAAATTAATTACAGTTATTCACAATGGTGTGGTGTACATGTATATGAGAGACTCACCCACAGATAGAAGAGAGAAAGAAATTAGGGTCCAATACACAATACTTTCTGCACCCACAGAGGGGTGCTTCCTTAGTGGTGTGGTGTGTAGAAGTCTTGCTCCACATATGCAGGGACCTCTGTGCATCCAACGCCCCTCCTTTCTGCCCCTTCTGCTCCTGATACCTTACTGCTGGCACTCCTACCCATGTGGTCAGAAAAGGGGAAGGCACAGGGGGAGGGATGACCATGCTCTTCATTCACAAGATAGACACCACATTGTGGAGTACTGGTGGTGGCTATGCACCAATAATGCCTTCAGAAGCATGTATTTGCCCCCTCCTCATGTATACAGGGCACCTTTCACTTCTCAATTAGTGGTGAGACCAGCCAAACCTAGCCCTCAGAGACTCCATGAAGGGCTGGGGGCTGTACCTGCACTGGCCAGTGGGACTTGTAATCTGTGTTGCTTGACAACCGGGATATGGTAGTCCTTGGAGGACTGCTATATTTTGCTGGTCCTTGCCCCATACAGAGCCAGAAATCCTGCATTGAGCCAGCCTTGGCATCCTACTAGATGCCAGGTGTTTGGAATGGCACCTTCTCGTAGCCTGTTCTATCCCCTTCTCACAGCACTCTATGCACAGCTCTGGGGAAGAGGAGATTTTGGATGCCAGCAAGTGCATTGGCACCTGCAGTTGCAGATCAAGGCACCCCAGATATGTGTGACTTGTATGCATTTGAGCACCTTTGTGGATTTGTCCAAAAGTTCCTTAGTTGGGATTTGAACCTATGTCTATCAGAACATATGTCTGTCGCACAACCAGCTGTGCCAATATGGCAACTGGAAACGTGGAACTCCCAGAAGCATTTTACCATTTCTCAAATGCACAGCCTATTCCAAATCAAAGCAAAGGCACTTAATTCTCTTTCTCCCTTTAGTCTGTTTATAAAATACAGATTATCTTCATAACAGTTTCTATGTTTAAGAGTCTTCACTGGAATTACATGAATAATATACTTTACTATTGTTTCATCAATATTGTCTGCTAATGAGCATGTTTTTATAGTGTCTACA
The DNA here is from genome assembly GCA_016271365.2 of Neoceratodus forsteri. NCBI lineage: Eukaryota > Metazoa > Chordata > Ceratodontiformes > Ceratodontidae > Neoceratodus > Neoceratodus forsteri. Next base: position 843,192,687 of record CM028135.1, on the reverse strand, counting down.
TAATACTTCCTGGCTAAACTTTATTGCCAGACTACTTAATATCACTGTGTGCTCTCATAGTGGTTGCAGAATGAAAATCAATCTTTACTGTAAACTGTCATAGTGATAAAAGAAACATAGAAACATAGAAACATAGACTTTGAAGGCAGATAAGGACCGCTAGGCCCATCTAGTCTGCCCATTTCCCTACCTACAGGATAGGCCTCAGATCCTAGTTAACCAACAGCCTATTTCTTCCTACCCCTCACAAGAATTGCCTTATGTCTGTCCCATGCATTCTTGAATTCTTCCACAGTTTTAGACCCCACAACCTCCTCAGGAAGGCTGTTCCATGCATCCACTACCCTGTCTGTGAAATAATACTTCCTCACATTGCCCCTGAACCGCCCTCCTTCTATCTTTAAATTGTGTCCCTTGTTCTTGCAAGTCTCTTTTTCTGAAAGATGCTATCCTCTTGGACTTTGTTGATTCCACTGAGGTACTTAAAAGTTTCTATCATGTCCCCCTCTCCCTTCTTTCCTCAAGGGTATACATATTAAGCTCCTTTAGTCTCTCCTCATACGGCTTCTCTTGCAGACCCTGCACCATTTTAGTTGCCCTCCTCTGGACTGCCTCTATCCTGTCTATGTCCTTGCGGAGATGGGGTCTCCAGAACTAGACACAGTACTCCAGATGGGGTCTCACCAACTGTCTGTACAGAGGGATAACAACTTCCTGTTTTCTGCTGCTGATGCCTCTCCCTATACATCCCAGTATACCCCCAGTCCTCCTACTGCCTTCTCACATTGCTTGCTAACCTTAAGGTCATCTGATATGATTACCCCCAGGTCCCTTTCCTTTTTTGTTGTTGTTACTACCTCCCCACCCATTGTGTATTCTTCCCCTGGGTTCTTATTTCCCAGGTGCATTATTTTGCACTTCTTTGCATTGAATTCTAGCTGCCATACTTCTGACCATTCCTCCAACCTTGCCAAGTCCCTTTTCATCCTTTCCACGCCTCCTTGTGTATCAAAGAGATTGAACAAGACTTCTGTCTATTTTAAGTAAACTGTTTATGTAATCAAATCACAACAACTTGACTGGTGTTTCAAAGCCTTTCTCAAAATTGGTATACAGTTTTTGACCTAGTCATTTAATTCATCTTTAAGAATAGTAAAGTTAGCTTTTCATACAAACTGATCAGCTGATTTTAATGTTTACATCAGAGCCATTTAGAATATTTGAAATTAATTAGTAAACTGAAAGTGCTGAACTTTCTATATTTTGTATATTTCTGACATATTCAAAACTTGTTTAAATAAAGTTTTAAAGAGCTGTTTGTAGCTGTATTAGTCCTTATACAAAAAGATGAACAAAGTGGGTGATTTGATACATATTGTTGGACCAAAAAGAGATTTACAAAACACAAACTTTCAGGCTACACAAAGCCCTTCATCAGGTGGATCAGCCGGGTTCTAGAGAAAACAAGCTTCTTCACATAGGACAGAAAGATATACTTGTAAAGAAAGTTTTACACATGGGTATAACAGTTCTTTTGATAAAAAAGAAGGCAGAGACAAAGAAAAACAGTCTTTGAAATACAGTTGGTTGTAAATCAGATTAATGTTGCAAACTTCTCACCGGAAATGGATCGTGACAGCAGGATTCCTATAAATGGTAAGATGCTGACATTCTAAGAACCTCACTGAATACAGACTGCGTGTGTGTGTGTGTGTCACACATAGAGAGAGAGAGAGATAGAGAGAGAGTGTGTAAGAATAAGAGAAATTACAATATAAATGAAACTCTGTTAATGTACAAGGCACACTCAAATATAAGAGAAAATGCATATCATATAAATACAAGCACAGAAAAGGCATATGCACCTGAACCAAGAAGGCAGTTGTCAGTAAAAATTTGTAATGGATCATTAAACCAAGGTCTATATTCAGTCCATTATCCATAGTATCAAGAAGGTGAATACATTTGAGCTCATAAGCTTGCCTTTCTTGTGAATTTTTGAATATTCCTTTGGGAACCAGGGCAGAGAGGTCAGAGGTGGATTGATCAGTTTAAAAGAAATGTTGTCCCACTTGCCTTTCAGTCTTTCTTTCCTTTATATTGTACCTGTGTGAGTTCTATCAGATTCGAAGGGGTTGCCCAGTTTCAGTAGCTAGCTGCTAGGGTGTTTAGGGTGCTGCATCACAACAGTACTAGATTTTGGTGACTGTCATTAGAGTGCCTGTACTGTGCCCCCCTCTCCGAGGTCTGCCCCCTGGAGTTCATATATTTAGATAGCGGCAGTGTGGGGGGGGGCACAGCCCCCCAAAAGGGGGTATTTGGAGAGAACAGCCCCCCCTGCAAAAAGACAGGTCACCCTAAATGACAGTCACCGATAAATGGTGCTGTCTCAATGCAGCACCCTAAACCCGGCACCGAGATTAGGTAGAACACCCAGTTTCCCCCACATAGCCTTTATATGGACATGTTTTGCACTGGATATAATAGGCAACATTCTGGGATGCACATGTATAACATCCCTTTATCTTGAATTGTTTTTTTTTTGGTGAGTCTTGATAAACTCTGAAATGGAAATGTGTTCATGTTTTACATTAGGAATATTGTAGGGTTTATTGCCTCCTAGTGCTCTATTGTTTTGGTCAGGTGTAAGTTTGGTTCTGACAACTAGGTTGAATAAGTTAGGTGTTTATTTGAACGACAGTAAAGGTGATTCCTGGAAAATATATTTCAAGGTGTCATCCTCACTGAATATTGGTTGCTGGTCCTTATTACTTTACCATAGTGGCACCAGATCAGGGTTGTATATAAAAAACAAGGTTGCCCGGTTCCTGGTGGTATTATGTAGCACCTTCCACAGCTCTGCCAATTTCTCTGGTGGTGTCCCTGGTCAGTAAATGTTTTCTTCAATGTGATAAAGTGTTTATGTCTGTCCTCCTCACAGAACAGAGTCTGTGGTATCAAAGTGCTTGGCTGTCCATTACAAATTGGTTACTGTGCCTAGGGTGATTGCTGTTTTTGTGTAGGCATCTGTTTGACTGGTGGTTTCCTGTAGATGCAGGTCTTTAAGGTTCCATCTTTGATTATAACTGTCATGTCAATGAAATTGGTACTGATGTCAGAGTACTCCAAGGAAAGTTTAATGGATAGGAGGAAGATGATAAGTTCCTGATGAAATTCATTAAGTGTGTGAGTACCTTCTGTCCAAATTATAAATATATCAACAATATATTGTAAGTATATGAGTGATTTGATGTTACACTGTTGCAGGAAATCCTCTTCCAAACTGGCCATGAAAAGGCTGGCATATTGTAGAGCCATCCCAGTGCCCACTGCTGTTCCCATAGTTTGAACCTAATGTTAGCTTGAAAACATTTATGATATACTGGAGGGAATGACAAATAAGTAAAATCCAGAAGTCTAGAAAGAGATCTACTTGAACTAACAGAAAACATTAAAAAGAGCTACATTCCATAAGAACAAGAAGCTAAATACCTTCCAACAAGCCCAAGATTACAGCAGTAGAACAAAGGAAGACAGTAGCAACATGAAACAGTACAGTAATGCAGGTGTACATCTCTCTATTGTTAATTTATCCAACTACACACTGACCACTGTGGAATTATTTGTACTCTCTAAGGGAGTTTCATTCTGCTCTGCAAAAGGCCTTGACAAAATACAGTCCCCTGGTGAACTCGAGAAATACTTCCTTAGAATGTGACTAAAATATTTTTTTCACAACAAAGAAGAAACCCCAGGCCTCAGCACTCCATCAGAAAAGAAAAATAAATTATCTGATTTCTACCCTCTGAGTAGATAAAATATCAACTGGAGATTTATGTTCAAATTTTTCATCAGAGAGCCAACTGTCAGATCCTTAACAAGCAAAAACAAATTAGCTACAACCTCTCCCCCTTAGAAAGGAGAGCAATACTATCACTGAAATCCAACCATATGATTGGTATTAAGAAAGCTAAAAAAGGCTCTGCTGTTCTGATATTTTTTTATTTCATTTATTTATTTTGGTAACCAGGTAAGGCCCACTGGACACAAGTGCCTTTTCAGGGGCTACCTGGGAGCACTAGGGTGGTTAGATGACTTGCTCAGCATTGCATATTATGCAAGCTGAGGTTGTGGGAATCAAACCCTGGTCTGCTGGATGTACCAAGCTCATTCACATCTCATTACTCTAACCTCTAGGCTATACTGCCAACCCCATATTAAACCATGAAGATTATGTTAATGAAGCAAACAGGCAATTAACAGATCACATCTAGTACAGGAAACTGATTAGTGATCTGACTGTGCAATACACCAAAGAACTATGGGACATTGTTAAATCATTTCCTAAGTATGTCAAAGGCAAAATAACTCATGTCATCCATGGAGAACCTATGCTAGGTACATTCTACATGCTGCCCAAGATCCATAAATCTAGGAATTCAGGATGAGCAATAATATCTGGCAATGGTAGCTTGACAGAAGGGATCTCTGGATTTATAGACATTCTTGCATAAACTTTCTGCTTATAGATATTTGCCACCTGACGTCATCTTAGCCAGGATGGATATGAACTTCCTCTGCACTAATACACATATGCAGATGGAATTTCTGCCTGTCTTAAATACCTATACCTACATGAGAAAGGACAGCAGCATAGCATCCACCCAAAATTGATTGCCAGCCTTATATAATTTATTCTGACCCTCAACAACTTCAGTTTCAACAGCAAACATTACTGTATGTTCAAATTATGGGAGCAACAGTGGGCATCAGGATGGGTCCACAACATGCAAACGTTTTCATGATCAGTTTGAATAGGATTTTCTGAAACAATTTGTAAAATCAAACCACTTGCATACTTTCGATGTATTGATAATATAATTTGGACAGAAGATGCATACACACCTAAACAATTTTATCAGGAACATAACATCCTTCACTCATCCATTAAACTTTCCCAGGAGTACTCTGATATCAGCATCAATTTCCCTGACACCACACTTGCCATCAAAGATGTAACCTTACAGATCTGCATCTACAGGAAATGAACAGACAGGCAGAGATAACTACACAAAGACAGCATTCACCCTAGGCACACCAGTAATCTATACTGTACAGCCAAGTGCTTTCATACTATCAAATCTGTTCAAATCAGGAGGACAGAGACAAACAACTTGTCAAAAGACCTTGACAAAATACAGTCCCCTCGTGAACTAGAGAAATACTTCTGTAGAATGTGACTAAAATCATTTTTTCACAACAAAGAAGAAACCCCAGGCCTCAGCACTCCATCAGAAAAGAACAAGAAATCATCTGATTTCTACCTTCTGAGCAGACATAATATCAACTAGACACTTACGTTCAAATTTTTCATCAGAGAGCCAACTGTCAGATCCTTAACAAGTAAAAACTAATCAGCTGCAACCTCTCCCCCTTAGATGGAAGAGCAATACTGTCACTGAAATCTAACCATATGATTGGTATTAAGAAAGCTGACAAAGGCTCTGCTGTTCTGATATTTTTTATTTCATTTATTTATTTTGGTAACCAGATACGGCCCACTGGGCACAAGTGCCTATATTGAAATAAAAAAATACATTTTCTGACCAAGGACTCTCCTGTAGAGAAATTGACAGAGGTGTGGAATGTGCCATGCTTATGCCAAGAAAACAACTATTACAATATAAAGAAAAGACCACCGGCCACCGGACACCCTTGGTTGTTACATAAACCCTGATCTGGAGCCCCTACAAAAAATTATTAAGGACCTAGAACTAATGACACCATGAAATGTATTTGCCTGGAACCACCTTATGCTGTCTTTCAAACAACCACCTAATTTATCTAATCTGATCTTTAGGAGCAAACGTATACCTGACCAAAACAACAGAGCCCTATGAGGCATGAAATCCTGCAGTATTCCAAAATGTAAAATATGTGAACACATTTTCACTTCAGACTTTATCAACATCCCTCAAAACGAGTAATTGAAGATACATGTAGATTCCAGAATGTTGTCTATTACATCAAGTGCAAGAAGTGTCCACATTTAGGCTATTTAAGGGGGAACTGGGCAACCCCTTTGAATCTCAATGAACTCACACAGGCACAAGATAAAGGAGAAAGAGACTAAAAAACCAGTGGGACATTTCTCTCAACCTGTTTGCTCCATCTCTGACCTCTCTATCCTGGTTCTCAAAAGAGTCTTCAAAAATACACATGCAAGGCAAGCTTATGAGCTCAGACTTGTTCACCTTCTTGATACTAAAAATAATAGACTGGATATAGGCCTCAGTGTCATCACACACTACAATTTTTTACTGACAACTGCTTTTTTCTTGGTTCAGGCTCACATGCATTTCCTGTGCTTACATTTATATACATTATTTCTTACACATTATACACACACACACACAATTTGAATATAAACATCTAACAATTTATAGGCCTCCTGCTGTCACATTCTATTTCAGGAAAAGAGTTTGCATCACTAACTTGATTTACCAGCCATCTAATATCTCAAAGACATTTTTGTCTCTACATACTTCCTTATCAAAACTTGTAGACTGCTCTATCCTCAGTGAAGAAGTTTGATTCCTGTGGAACCTCACTGCTATCTCCAATGAAGGCTGATGTGTAGCCTATAAGCTTGTCTTTTGTAGATCTCTTGTTGGTCCAAGAAAAGCTATCAAATCACCTACTTTGTTCACATTAAATAAAATAAGGGAAATATATTAATGAATTTCATATCATATTTAGTTTGTTTTGTACAAGATCTATTCTGATATATATATTGTTCCTCATTGAGAGGATAAATAATGTTAGTTTACTGTCCTAAACATTATTGAACTGTGCTATAATCCCCACAATTTGAAATATTTACAGCTTTAATGTTATCTCAGATATTCATTTTAAAATATTTCTATTAATGACCAACTGGAGAGGAAATGGATAATCTATACAGTTACAATAATTCCAAAATGCAATTTTTAGTTGATTTGATGAAATGCTATAATTCAGTCTTCATTGTTACTGAAGTCTACTGAATGGGGTAATCGACGGGATGTGGTCACCACCAGTGCAGGAATAGGGTTGTTCTTGGGTGTCACCTTACTGGTGGCGGCTAACACGGTGCAAAATCTGGGTGTCATTCTTGACAATGGATTGACACTGGAGGCACAGGTGTCTTCCATCATTCAAAGTGGTTTTTACTATTTGAGGAATGTCACCTGGATTAAACCCTTAATCCTGCCTGATGACCTGCCCTCACTGGTACATGCCTTTGTAATATCCAGAGTTAACTACTGCAGCTCTCTTTATTTTGAGGTTAGTGGGGGTAACCTCCACCGGCTGCATCAGGTGCAGAATGCTATAGCCAGGTTTCCAAAAGGCCTTTCTAGGTCCATACATATAACCCCAGTTTTGTTTGAACTGCACTGGCTGCTAATCAGGTGTAGGACTACCTTCAAGGTGGACTTGCTCCTTACAAGGCCCTGTGTGGTTCAGGTCCTGGTTATCTGTCAGACCTTCTGGCACCTGCCCTCCTGGTGTGCTCACTCTGCTTTTCCATGGAGGGCCTTCTTATAGTTCCGAGGGTGCAGCTTCAGACCACCAGAGACCATGCCTTTAAGGTTGATCAGCCTGTCCTATGGAACTCATTGTTATGATTCCTAAGGGAAGCGCCCTTTGTGGAGAGTTTTAAACAAGGATTCAAAGCACATCTGTTTAAGCAAGCTTGTACAAGCCATAACTTTTGTTTAAGAAACAGTAACAAAACTTTGAAGGTTACCAGGGTAAGAAATAATTTTGGAAAAATTACTTCCTCCACCAATGTCATGTTTGTCTCTGTCCATGACCACAGCTCTCGTGGAGTGTGATTTCAAGTCTTTTAGTGCTGATTTGTTTTGGGATGTGTAAGCTTCATTGATTGCTCTTTTTATTCAGGATGCTGTGGTGGATTCTGATGCCATCATACCCTTTTTGTGACTTTTGGTGAATACAAATAAGTTTTCTGATTCACATACTGTATATTGTATGTTCTTTGTAGCTATGTCTTTAGTACTTTGGGCATATCCAGTGTGACCAGCTTTGATTCCTCCAGGGGAAGCATTTTTGGGTCAAATGCTGGTAGTTCAGTGCTTTGATTGTGGTGAAATTGTGAGGTCACCTTCAGAAGAAACAAAGGGACTATCCTCAGTGATACTCCGTCTGGAAAGAATTGCAAGAATGGCTGTTTGTGTGATAAAGCACTGAGTTCATTGATCCGTCTTGCTGAACATATTGCTACAAGGAATACGGTCTTCAGAGACATACAGTATAAATCCACTTTGGTAAGGGGCTCAAAAAGAGCTTTGATTACTGCATTTGGTACTAGGTTCAGGTCCCATGGGTTCGTAATTTGTTTTATCTTGGGCTTGATGATGCTGGCTGCTTTTAGAAACCTAATGACTTCAGGGTGAGACCCTGGAAGTTCATTGCTGACCTCATACCTAGTGCTGCCCCTAGAGTCAACAGTTGCACCCTGAGTGATGAATGGGATAAACCCTTGTACAGGCCCCACCGTAGAAACAGGAGTATCTGTGGTATTGAGATTTGGTCTGGAGTGATGTTGTCCAGTGTGCACCATTTTGAGAATATGGCCCAGTGTCTTTTATACGTCCCTGTTGTTGACTGGCTCCTTGATTGCAGGATTGTGTTTATGACTGGTTGATGATATCCCTCTCTCAGCAGTCTCTCTCTTTCTGGAGCCAGGCAGGCTGTACACTTCAGGCTGTGGGGTTTGGGGAACCATTTTAGACCCTAAGTTAGGATGTTCATGTGGTCAGTCAGTCTCCATTAGTAGTATAAGTACACATAACTCATCAAATGTTAAATTTCAGTCAATCAGAGTGTGCCACGTCATTTGACAGGTGGTTACCATGACAACGTGCAGTCCCTTCCTGCCACTGGAAGTCCCACCATCCATGTAGGAAGTGACTTGCGGTTGTGTCCTCAAACCTGGAAGTCCTCCACTTTTCTATGCTGTATGTCCCTCCTCCTCCTTCGCCTCCCCTCGAACCCATGCCACAGACTCTCACCTGGGTCCCTTCTCCTCCTCCTCTCCTCATGCTGGAGTCCTAGCACCTCCTCTAAATCCTCCCCTCTCATCTTTGCTTCAGCATCCTAGCTCGCACCCAAGTCCCTCCACCTTCCGTCACACCCCAGCCACACCATCCTAGTTCACACCAGAGTCCCTCCTGTTCCCCATCACCTCACTCCCCTGCTCCCTCCACCTCCATCTCCTCCCCTCTCACCTAAGTCCCAGTGCCTCTTCCACTCCAACACTCAGCTCTTGAACCCCTGCTCTCTCCGCCTCCTCCTCCATCCCCTCCCCTTGCACCCCTGCTCCATCTTCCTCCACCCCCTCCATTTGCAGCCCTGCCTCTGTGTCCTAGCTGAAACCCTGAATCCCCCTCCTCCATCCCCTTCCCCTCACACCTGAATCCCTTTTCTCCAGCCCACCCCTCAAACCTCTGCTCCCTCATCATCCTCCAACCCCTCTCCTCGCACCTATGCCACAATGTCCCAGCTCAAACCCCTGCTCCCCTCCATCCCCTCTCCCCTCAAATACCTGTTCCCCTCCTACTCCTCCCCCTCCCCATTGCACCTGAATCCTAATGCCTCCATCTCTTATTCATTAAGTATTCATTCTCCCAATTTTGGTCCAGGGGTATAAGGACAGGATGTGTGTCAATGCTATGTGACTCAGATTTTTTCCTGGAATGTTGTATTATAAGTGTACGTTCTCATGCAGTGACCAAGGAGGACTATTTGGTGACAATTTGTAAGCACACTTGTTTTGAGACAAGGTAAACTTTTTTAAAGGGTTAGAAAAAAATATTAATGCACATTATCAGCTTACTATTTAGGGAGACTGAATAATTCTGAATAACTGCTTGTATGCTTAAATGAAGTGTCTCTGACTTATTATTTATTTATATAATTGGACTAGTGCAATCAAGCAATCTCTTTATAGATAGGCTATATGTTGTTTGGTTATTTTTGCAATGTTTGTAATTATTTTTGTCTTGCTGCCTGCATGCTAGAAATAAAATGTCACCACTTTTGTTACTTATAGAAACATGGAATTTGATGGCAGATAAGGACCACTTGGCCCATCTGGCCTGCCCATTTCCCTACCTAATGGATAAGTTGCAACCTACTTCCTCCTACCCCCCACTATAATTGCCTTATGTCTGTCTCATGCATTCTTGGATTCCCCACTGTTTTTGACCCCACAACCTCCTCAGGAAGGCCATTCCATGCATCCACCACCCTCTCTGTGAAAACATACTTCCTCACATTGCCCTTGAGCCAGCCCCCTCTATCTTCAAACTGTGCCCCCTTGTTTTTGCACATCTCTTTTTCCAAAAGATGCTACCCTCTTGGACTGTGTTGATTCCTTGAGGTACTTGAAAGTTTCTATCATGACCGACCCCCTCCTTTCCCTGAGAGTATACATATTAAGCTTCTTTAGTCTCTCTTCATATGGTTTCTGGTGCAGACCCTGCACCATTTCACTTGCCCTCCTCTGGACTGCCTCCATTCTGTCTATGTCCTTACATAGATGGGGTCTCCAAAACTGTACACAGTACTCCAGATGGGGTCTCACCAACTGTCTTTACAGAGGAATGACAACTTCCTGTTTTTTTACTGGTGATGCCTCTGCTATGCATCCCAGTACCTCTCCAGCCCTATACTGCCTTCTCACATTGCCTGCCTACCTTTAGGTCATCTGATATGACTATCCCCAGGTCCCTTTCCATTTTTTTTGTTGTTAGTACCCCCCCATTATGTACACTTCCCCTGGGTTTTTGTTTCCCAGGTGCATTACTTTGCACTTCTTTGCATTGAATCTAAGCTGTTGTAATTTTGACCATTCCTCCAACCTTGCCAAGTCCCTTCTCATCCTTTCAACCCTCTTACCATTTGTATCAACCCTGTTGCAGATCTTTGTGTCATCTGCAAAGAGGCATATTTACTTTCCAGTCCTTCTGCAATATCATTTATAACGACATTAAAGAGGATTGCCCCCAGTACCTAACCCTGCGATACCCCACAAATAACCCCCTTTCTTTGGAGTGGACTCTATTTACTATTACCCTCTGCATCCTGTTGCCCAGCCAATTTTTTACCCAGGCTACCACCTTGGGACCCATTCCCAGGCAGGCTGACTTATTTTTTAATCTTTTGTGTGTGACTGTCAAATGTCTTGCTAAAGTCTAGGTAGGCCATGTCCAAAGCCTTTCCTTGGTGTACTACTTTGGTCACCCAGTCAAAGAAATCTGTTAGATACATCTGACATGACATTCTCACTGTGAATCTATGCTGCCTTGGGTCTTGTGCCCCTCTGGCCTCTAGGTACTAAACAGTTCTTTCTTCCACCATTTTCCCCACCACTGAGGTCAAACTAATGCGTCTGTAGTTTCCTGCCTCTGCCTTGCTCCCACTTTTATGAAGGGAAATCACAACCGCCTTCCTCCAGTCCTCAGGTACCACACCATGCTCCCATGATTTGTTAAAAAGAGTAGTCTGTGGTATCACTAGTTCTCCCCTTAGTTCTTTTAGATTTCAGGGGTGAATCCTGTAAGGCCCTATTGCCTTCTCAACCTTGAGTTTTAGGAGTTCTTTCAGGACCCTTTCTTCTATGAATGGACTGGTATCAACTGCCCTATTGAGGGTGCTTCTATTGTTTGGTTTAGGTATGTTCCCCTCCTCTTCTTGGATAAGTGTAACTTGGAATGTGCAATTTAGGGGCCTCCTTGAAAATTAGTTTAGCTCAATGGTGCTCCATCCCTGTTCATATTTTGTGAATGAAAATATTTACTACTTACTAAAATTACCTATAAATGTCTTATTAACATCCCTCTACAAAACACTTTGTGTGTGTGTGTGTGTGTGTGTGTGTGTGTGTGTGTGTGTGTGTGTGTGTGTGTGTGTGTCATTAGTCAACTCTTAGGAAAAGAAAAACATCTCTACACTGCTTTGGACAGAAACATAACTTAAAAATCTTACCTTGCTTTTATTAAAAAAAAGTCCCAACTTTTGTCAAGGGTTGCAAAAATATCATTCCTATTAAGTCTGATGATTCAGGAAAACAAATTACCCTTTAAATACAAATTGAAAAATATATAAAATCCATGAATGCATTCAGAAGATGTCTGCTGTGTATTAAGAACAAGAGAAGTTCAAGTGGTGGCTACTTATTAGAAGAGCAAGTGCCTAGAAAGTCTGTATATCTTATAGAATGAAGGTTTGGAGTCTAGATGCATCTGTAGTCATTGCTTCATTGGAAGTAAAATGACTAGATTCTGAAATCATTGCTTCCAAATAGATTTTCATCAAATTGCTAGCGTCTAGTAAACCAGACTACTTTGAATACTTATAAGCTTGGCATGCATGTTTAATGAATTAGCTCTGGGAAAGTGATGAGATCATTGGACATACATTTACATGTGAAAAGGTACTTCTGTTAAATCATACACTGGGGTGGTTTTGTCAGCAAGCTGGAAAACCCCAATGAGCTGATATTTTACAGATTTGAATGAGACACAGATTTACAAGTGAAAGGATACTTTTTTTAAATCATACACCAGGGTCTTTCGTTAGCTAGCTGGGAATGTAGAAGCACATCTTGCAAACATAAGAGAATGCCTTTATTGAGAGTGTGGGAGAGTAAGGTGAATGGGGATGAATTAGTCTGATATCACCAGCTACACAATAGAATGGTACATACATTTATGTAGTAGGCGTCTGCAAACTGCAGTTTCTCACAAGTTGAAAAAAACTGTATTGTTTCTTTTTCATGAAAAGAAATAGGGGGGGCAGACGATATTCACTGCATAAGGGCTGAAAATGTACCAGTGATTCAGAGACTCGGAGAACACCCAGTTTAAGTTTTGAGAACTGCAAAATGGCAATGCTTATGGAATTGTGGGACATCATGAAGTGATTCTGAAGCAAGAATGAAAACTCAAAACAGTTCAACTCTCCCTGAAGTCAAGAGGCAGCTACATTGAAGTAATGGAATTTAGCACTATTTCCACAGGCACATACAAACTGGAGCGTGGGAAGAAGGGATGCGGCCTCAGTGTTTCATGAGATAGCACTTTCTCAAGAGAATCAAGACTCCTCATTCCAAGTCCTTTCATAAGGAGACAATGTGGGCCAGTCTGTACAGCTTGCAAGGCTAAGACTGGAACCAAACAAGAAAAGAGCTTTTGTAATGCTGCTCTTGTCCAATGTTGATGATATCCAAAGAGAAAAATAAAAAAGATACTTGCAGTCTGATGTCTTCAGCCCTGCCAAGAGGAGACAGAGCTCTGCTACAGAGTACCTGCCTTTTGGAAGGCAGGAAGTAAACTAGTGTGCACAGGAAGTGGAGGGGGAGGATATCCAGGCTGCAAAGTTTTGGTTCCTGCCTGCATGATAGCATCAGGAGGTACAGTCCATCAGTGTGGAAGCCCGGAGGCCAGCCATCGGAGAAATAAAATGTATAGGTATTTAAATTTAGTTTTATGCTGAGAAGCAAAAATAAGTTAAACTAATTTCCTGGCATGAAAGATATAGAGGTCTGACAAATGTAATACAATCAGTTTGATATTATTTCATTACTTATTTTACTCTGCACTTTACGTCGATGTAGTGCTTCTTCTGCCCACCACGATGTTTTTAAAAACAGCAATTTAAATGTTGGAGATTATTTTCAGCTTAGGGAGCCTTTTTTGAGTATTGTGCTGATATTACTTGTATCCTAGACAACCTTTCATAGAACTCGATAGGGCTTCCTTTAACTATGTACTTCAAAATTCAAGGGATTGTCATTTATTGCTTTCTGTAACTTACAAATGATGAAAAAGGATGGTTATTATTTTACATTTCTGTAACTGACTATTGACAGACAAAGATGTTCATTATTTTACATATTTTTACTCCCTAACACTTTATTTTAGACTTGAAAGTACTCTTATCTTTTCAGAAGAAGTATACACATCCAATAACACATATGTTTGATTTATTTAGTTGTACTGCATCATGTAAACATAGAAACATAGACCAAGATGGCAGAAAAACAATGGCAGTCCATCCAGTCTGCCAGTGGTTAGCTATCTAACTTCATCTGGGACTAGATAGGGCTGCCCTCTCTCACCTTTCCTTTTTAACCTTTATCTGGAACCTCTACTCCATCACATTAAGTGGTCCCTTCAGATTAGAGGTATTCAAATGCTTAACCAAACCGTAACTCTTTCTGTATATGCTGACTATATTCTTCTTCACTTAGAACAACCGGTATCCTCCCTTGAGCACTCTTTTGATGTTATTGCCCAATATGGTCACTTATCTAACTATAAGTTAAATCTCACCAAAACGGAGATCTTCCCACTGAACAACTTCACTTTGAAATCTGAGCTCACACACTTTGGTATGAAATGGTCACCACAGTCAATTAAATACCTAGGTATACTCCTAACTAATGACCCCATTAAAGCCAAAAAATTAAATCTTGATGATTTAGTGGTTACAATTCAACATGATCTCCAGAAATGGACCAATCTGCCTCTATCTTTATGGGGTCAAATAAACATTATTAAAATGAATGTTCTTCCATGCCTTTTCTATCCCTTAAACTTGCTGAACCTCTGGCTTCCGTTATCCTTCTTTCAACATATACATTCTATCATCTCAAAATGTATTTGTCTAGGCAGGCATCCCCATTGCTTTTACCTTAAACTCAACCTTCCTAAGGAATTAGGAGGTATTTGCCTTCCCAATGTTCTTCTGTACTATTGGGCTAGCCATTATCCAGATCTGGGAGATGGTTCTCTACCAGTAGCATGGACTATATTCCCATTTGGCTTCAGCTAGAAAACAGCCTTTTGAGTTCATATAGTCTGGACTCCTCTATCGTCTTTTATCTGTCAGGGTCAGCACTTCCATCTCCATTACAAAATTCTGTGATTAGTACCTCCCTCAAGGTCCTCTCTCAATGTTGTGCTTACTTCAAGATACCCCTAAATTATGACTTTGCCCAATCACTTCTCTCCAATCCCAATATAAAGATAGGTGGTTCTTGTCTCACCTATCATTGGCTCCCATAACTCCAAAGGGTCCGGGCGGAAGATTTTTTTCTCCCAGGACCATCTTCTTCCTTCCCTGAAATTCTCACAAAATTTCACATCTTGAGGAATCAGATCTTCAAGATTTTTCAACTAAGGCATTTAATAGATAATTCCTTTGGTGACATCCCCGAGTTTCTCAAGCTAGGTCCATCTTAACTCAGCTGAAGGAATACTCATCTAAACCTCACTGTATTTCCACGATATATGCCTTCCTCTTAACTAATAACTGCCCTAACCCCCCTACCAGGATCACGGGTTTGGAACTCCCTTTTGCCTGATTTAACCCCTAACTGGGCTCAAATATGGAAGGACCTTTATATTTACCATACTCAGTACAGACTTAGACTCACCTAATACCATATTCTAAATAATAGGTATTACACTCCCATCATACTTGCCAAATTGGGCAGACTCCCAGACTCCACTTGTACTAGGTGTGGTAAAGCAGAAGGGAATCTTGTACATATCTTCTGGTATTGTGAAAAAGTGGCACCTGTTTGGCAAACAATTCAATCCAAACTAGAGCCCCTGTTGGGTTTGGAACATCTTTTATTGTAGAAATATGTATATTGGGCATATATTCCAAAATTAAGGTTAAAGAACACAAATTCCACCTGACATTAACATCTATTATGGTCAAAAAGCTTGTACTTAAGCACTGGATGGATCAACTGGTTATATCCTATGTTGAATGGTTAAATGACTTATCTGTATGTTTTAAAACAGCACACTTGATTGCTAGTTCTCATAATAATTTGCCTTCCTTTGATAAAAAATGGGGCAAACTATATGCTCTCTACCTAAAGTAAGAATATGTGTAGTTACATCTTTCTAACTAACTATAGTGTTATTGTCATTAGTGCAATTTTGTTCTATTTTCCCCCCTTTTTTTACAAAGGCACGCTCCAGGGGCAGGTGGGGGATAGTGGGGGGAGTAGGGGTGGGATTCGGAAATGGATTGTTTGTTAGTTTTGTCTGTGTTTTCTGAATGTCATTTCTTGATCATGTGCCTTATTTTGTATTATGTTAATTTTTTTTAAAAATCAATAAAAACTTTGAATTTCAAAAAGCTATCTAACTTCATGATCAGGATTTCATGCAAATGTACATTTTTTTCACATATTTTTTTCTTGAAATCTTCATTGGGTGGCAATCTTGATGGTATAAAATGACAGTGAATCATAATAATAAGTGATAATAAGCACATTTGTGACGCTGCTGTAGTGTATTCTACATTTCATGCTACTGTCTAGAGTTCTTTTTATAAATCTGTTCATGGAAGCATGTGTACTGTATATGCTAACTAGAATACTAATATATTGCAGAATATGACAACACTTTTTTAGAAACAATAATTACTGACATTGGTGCACTAGGATCAGAAACTCATGAAATTGTTCATTTTTTAGTTTTTTTGTATGAAGTATTGATTGGCTGACGATTGCAGTAGTATAAAATGGCTTTGAATGGCAATTATAGTTTAGGAATTAAGAATGTGTGCCATTTCTGTAGTGTGATCAAAATGTCATGCAAATGTACAAAATTATTTTTTGTAAATGTGTTCGTGGAATCATGATAATATGCAAATGTAAATACTGATATATTGTTCCATATGCCACTCATTTATGGAGAAAATGAGTTACTGACTTTGGTGCAGTAGGATCAACATTTCATGCAAATGTAGTTTTTTGTGTCTTTACATGAAATCTTGAATAGGTGTTAATTGCAATTGCATGGCAGTAAATCATAATAATAGGTTACAAATAATGAATTTGAGACATAGTTGTAGTTGGGATCAAATTTGCATGCAAATGTCCACAAAGTATTTTCTTATAAATGTGTTCATGGAATCGTGATTATATCTTAAAGAGAATATTGATATATTGCTTAACAGGACAATCATTCATTAGGAAATATAAATTATTGACATTAATGCACTAGAATCAGAATTGTATGCAAATGAACATGGGGAGTATCTTTGCATGAAATTTTTATTGGGTGGCCATCTCAATGGTATAAAATGGTAGTGAACCATAATAAGTTATGATAAACACATTTGTGACACTGCTGTAGTGATCAAAACTCCATGCAAATTTCTCTTTAACACTTGTTTCACATTTTCCCTTCATGTGTCACCTTATCATTAGAGTATACTTTCTACCATTTCTTCCAAGACCCCTCTCTGTGCCAAAGGAGTAACAATTTTGCACAAATATCCTCATTTTTAGACCAGTTTTGAAGCCAAACTTCAATCAGTATACTTGCTCTTTGTGAGACTTGACCAGCTCTTGGGACAAGCAGGATCTTGCAAATCATAACCCCATACTCCCATACCAATAACACTGACTCCTACATCTGTAAACTCCTGTCTAATATTATCATCATCAAACCTTCTACCAATGTCTTGTGTTCCTACATGTAGTACTTTGGCTGGGGTCACTACCTGCCGCTTTTAGTACCTCTGTAGTCCTGCTCTTCAGGTGATCTGCTCTAACCCGTGGAAGACAGCTTTCTATCCTATGTTTTTTATCCCCCTTAAAAACTGTTCCTTCTAGAAAACTTTTGAATCTCTGATAACTACTAGCTATCTAGGTGCCAAAGGTACTGTGCTCCTTTTCCCTCCTCCACTGTCCGCCTACTGCCTTCCTTCTCTTACATTACCTCTACCAGAACCTCACAGTTATTACAAAGACTCCCAATGGAATATTATGTCGTTTGTCCACTTTTCTGCCTCCCTCAGGACTGTACTCCAATCCATATTATACTCCCCCACCCTCCTAATACCTGTACTCCCCCTGCTGATTCTGAGCTACACTTTATTTCAGTTCCATGTGCTTGTATAGTTAATGCCTCATCCTCTCCCAGCAGGCTCACCAGGGATTGGTCCACAACATTTTTAAAATCCATGATCTTGTGCACAATCCCCAGCCTGGCTGCTATCACTGTAGCTTCGATTCCAGCCTACAAACCAGGGTGCACCACACACACACACACACACACACACACACACACACACACACACACACAAAATCCAACTTCTCACTCCATTCTTTCACCCACAAAACAAAAAATTCAATACACTTTTACCAGCATGCCATCACTACAGTCATGCTGGTGGCTAGTATGTAACAGAAACACAGAAACACAGAAACATAGAATTTGACAGCAGATAAGGACTGCTTGGCCCACCTAGTCTGTCCATTTCCCTACGTAACAGACAAGCTGCAGATCCTAGTTAACCAACAGCCTACTTCCTTCTACACCCCACTAGAATTTCCTTATGTCTGTCCCATGCAATCTTGAACTCCCCCACTGTTTTTGAATCTACTACCTCCTCAGGAAGGCTGTTCCATGTATCCACAACCCTCTCTATGAAGAAATACTTCCTCACATTACCTCTGAGCCATCTCACCTCTCTTCAAATTGTGCCCCCTTGTTTTTGCACATCTCTTTTTCTGAAAGATGCTACCCTCTTGGACTTTGTTGATTCCCTTGAGGTATTTGAAAGTTTCCATCATGTCCCCCCTCTCCATCCTTTCCTCGAGGCCATACATTTTTAGTTCATTTAGTCTTTCTTCATATGTCTTCTGATGCAGATACTGCATCATTTTGGTTGCCTTCCTCTGGACAGCCTCCACCCTGTCTATGTCTTTGTGGAGATGGGGTCTCCAGAACTGTACACAGTACTCCAGATGTGGTCTTACCAACTGTCTGTACAGAGGGCCAACAACTTCCTGTTTTCTACTGGTGATGCCTGTCCCTATGCATCCCAGTATCCCCCCAGCCCTCCTTACTGCCTTATCAGATTGCTGGCCCACCTTTAGGTCATCTGATATGGCTATCCCCAGGTCCCTTTCCATTTTTGTTGTTGTCAGTATCTCACCCCTCATTGTGTACTCTTACCATGGGTTTTTGTTTCCCAGGTGCATTAGTTTGCACTTCTTTGCATTGAATCCAAGCTGCCATACATTTGACCATTCCTCCAACCTTGCCAAGTCCCTTTTCATCCTTTCCACCCCACCTTGTGTATCAACCCTGTTGCAGATCTTTGTGTCACCTGAATTGCTCTAGTACTGTTGCTCTGATATATCATTTAATTGTTGTATGTTTTTTATGAGATTGCAACTTTAGGGACTTCTGAGTAAAATGGTCATTCCCTTGCTCCAAACCCTCTCACTGCTACAGGGCAGTGTGGGATATTGGTGGACTGGAAGCACTTTCTGTTAAATCTTGCCACCAGTCCTTCTTTCTCATTCTGAGCACTGCTCTTATTTGTGGGGTCATCTTACTGCTGAATACCTGATTATACACTTGGTGAAGCCTTTTTAAAGGCTAAAATAGATGTTTTTGTGCTTTTAACATCAGCACGAAACCGGAAGTAGCAAAGGAACGCACTTCCGGTAATTGCGCTTAAAAACAACCGCTGAGCAAGCAGGCAGTCACTAAATACACCTGAATTGCTCTAGTACTGTTGCCCTGATATATCATTTAATTGTTGCATGCTTTTTATGACATTACAGCAGTAGGGACTTCTGAGTAAAAGGGTCATTCCCTTGCTCCAAGCCCTCTCACTACTACAGGGCAGTGTGGGATATTGGTGGACTGGAAGCACTTTCTGGCAAATCTTGGCACCAGTCCTTCTTTCTTATAGTGAGCACTGCTCTTATTTGTGGGGTCATTTTACTGCTGAATACCCAATTATACACTGGGTGAAGCCTTTTTTACAGGCTAAAATAGATGTTTTTGTGCTTTTAATATTAGCAGAAACCGGAAGTAGTGAGGGAATGCACTTCCGGTAATCACACTTAAAAACAACTGCTGAGCGAGCACAGCAAGCATGCGCAGGGGCGCATGCAGAGATGCATGCATCCCACATGTGTCTATGGTGTCCACCGGGGGACACCAGAACCAGACAGCTGAAACAACATATTTATAGATAAGGTAATCAATCCACCTATTATCACCCTTGTGTTTTGACCATCTTGAAACACAAAGAAAGCTAATAAAGTGTGTTCTGAGTGCAAGATGTATACCACTGGTAAACAGGATCCTAACTTTATGTGTGACAAATGTATCTTGGTGAAAAATATACAGGAGGAAATTAAACGATTACAACCAAATGAGAACATTAGCTCTGAGATTAAAGCCTTAGAGGAGAGTATATCGATCATATGTCATTACTGGTTGAGGCAAATACTTCTTCCACAAAATGTCTGGGAGGCTCCTTTTCTAATGACCCACCTTTAAACTGTTTTCCACTCTCCATTTTGACTGAGCATCCAATGACTACCTCTACCCCCCTAATTACTATTGCCAAAGATCAAGCTAGACACCCCATAGAAGCCGAGGATTGGACTTTGATTCCTTCAAAAAAGCATACTAAGAAAGTAAACAACTCTGTTCCCAAAACTTATACTATCCCATTATCTAATTCTTTTGAACCCCTTCCTTATCTGGCTGAGGATGATTCTAACAGTACCTCTGGAACCACTAAACGCATAACTGATACTCTTAATAGAGAAAGTTTTAGAGCACAATTAGATCATAAAAAAATGTTTACCTCACCATTCAAAATTTCTCAGACTCCTGCTCCCTTAGCTACTTCCCAAGAGCCTCGATCTTCACAAATCCCTGATGTAACTTATTCAAAAAAACAGGTATATGTTTTAGGAGATTCTATAATAAAATATGTTGATCACATAGTATGTAATCCTGACAAGGAACACCAAACTAGCTCTAGTTATAGAGGAGCAAAAATCGCAGTTCTCACATCGATGACTAAAATGATTTTGTCATCTGCTGGGGAAAAACCTTTGGTGGTTGTCCATGTTGGCACCAATGATGTTATACTGCCTACACTTCAACAGATTAAACAGGACTACGTTGCTCTATGCAATGTTCTAACGGAACATGGTTGCAGCATAGGTCTCTCCGAAATTCTACCCATTCCAAGAGCAACTAGGTATATCACTAACAAAATAAAAGCAATAAATGAGTGGATTCATAAGTAGACCTATCGTCAGGGCATAACTTGCTTAACCCATTGGGAGGAATTTGATGATAGGTCATCCCTTTTCTGTTGGGATGGCTTACATCTTAGTAGAAGGGGCAGCACAATCTTGGGACAGAAAATAGTAACTTTCATAAAAATTCATTTAAATTGATAGAAAAGGGGGAGACTGGGATGCCCCCCAATCTTTTGCATTGATAGTATCTGCTCATCATATTGGACAAACCTCAATATTCTTTCTCTAAACGCTCGATCATTAACAATTACTAAACTTGCAGAACTTGAAATCCTGATTAAAACCCTAAACCTAGCTTTAATAGCTATTACTGAAACTTGGGGTAACACAGATAAAAAGAGAAGTGTAGAAATCCTTGGCTTTAAGCACTACTTTAAACATAGGGTGGATACAAGAAAAGGAGGAGGGGTCAGTCTATATGTAAGGGATGATATCCTATCATATGAGCCAACGACTACTGTAGAATCTGAAAGTGCCTGGGTCCATATTAGACCTACTGGTATTCCCCAGTTTCTTATTGGTACTTGTTATCATCCTCCTTCCTCTGATATTGACCAAACCAAGCAACTTTGTAATGAAATTACCCAAATAGCTTGTAAAGACCCAATTCTCATCATAGGGGTTTTAATCTTCTTACCATAAATTGGGATGCACTTTCTGGTACTAACCAACACGAAGAAACAAATTCTATCAGTCATAGTTAATTTGGGCCTCACTCAAATCATTAGAGAACTGACAAGGGGAGTGAACATATTGGATCTAGTTATAACTAACCCTGAGACCCATATATCTGACATTCAATTACTTAACCCCTTGGGAAATAGTGACCATCTGTCCCTATTCTTATCTATCCAACTGCCTTTATTACCTAAAATCAATAAATTGAGAATAAAACAATATAATAGGGCCAATTTTGAAAGCATTAACCACCAGATAAAGACCATTAATTGGGAACAGATAATGTATCCATTGAACACTGAGGAGGCCTGGGACTTTCTAAAAACAAAAATATTTGAACTTGAAAAAGAATATGTTCCAGACAAATTCAAGTACAATAATAAAGGGAAAATCCCCCCTTGGTTTAATGGTAATATTAAAAAATTAATCAAACACAAAAATAAATTATTTTTGGTCTTAAAAAAATGTCTACCAGATCAGAAAGATACTATTTTACTCAGCTACAGGGTGGTGGTTAGACAATTAAAGAAAGTAATTATTTTGGCATAACACAATTTTGAATTTAAAATTGTTCATTTTAAGGACTGTCATAAGGCATTGTATACTTATCTAAATGGTAAGAAAAGTAATAATAATATAATCAGCCCAATAGTCTGTAATAACATCACCATAACATCTGATATAGAAACAGCTGCAGAACTAAATAAATATTTTTCATCTGTCTTTACTCAGGAGTTGTCTAATATCTCACCTATCCCAGTAGAACAGTAGAATCAAACCTAGAACCATAAGAAATCTGTTCCCAGGACACACAGTAGGTTTTTGATTCGCTGAGACAATATACAAGCTCTGGCCCTGATAATATTAGCTCTAGATTCCTTATAGAGACAAGGCATATGATAATTTTGCCTTTGATCATTATCTTTAAAAAAATCACCTTAGGAGTCTTCAGTTCCAGCTGATTGGTGTACAGCCATTGTCACACCTATCTTTAGACAGGGCTCACATTCTAAAATTGAAAATTACCAGCCTATTAGTCTCACGTCGATATCATGTAAACTTATGGAAAAAATAATTAAACAACAACTTGAAAATGAAATGTCAACATTAAATATTAATGATGAGTATCAACATGGCTTCAAAACAGGATTTTCATGCACTACAAATCTGATCTCTTTCTATGACTATATTAGTTCTAGCCTTGACTGTAACATACCTATGGATGTCATTCTTTTGGGCTATAGTAAGGCATTTGATAAAGTATCACACAGTATTTTGATTAATAAACGTAACCATTTAGGTTTCTCAGCACCTATCATATCCTGGATAAACAACTGGCTGAGTGAGAGAACACAGAGAGTGAGGATGAACGGCGTATTATCAGAAGTGGGTGCAGTGGCAAGTGGTGTGCCTCAGGGAACTGTCCTGGGCCCAGTGTTGTTTAATTTGTTTATCAGTGATATGTATATCTCACCAAATAACATTATGGTTAAATTTGCAGATGACACCAAACTTGGGGGTAAGGTTAATACCCTTACAAACTGTCATAATTTAACATCTGATCTAGCCTTAATTGAACAATGGACATTTATTAATAAAATGCACTTTAATATATCTAAATGTGCAGTACTTCATTTGGGAAAAGACAACCCCAAACAAAAATATCACTTAAACAACATTATCATTAGGACATCTTGTATAGAAAAAGACCTGGGAATTTTGGTTAACAATAAATTATCTTCCTCGTCTCATTGTTCCAGATTTACAAATCAAACCAATGCACTATTATGTAGAATAAATAAAACATTTATTTCCAAATCAGAGGAATGCCTTTTAACTTTGTATAGATCACATATAAGGCCTTAGTTAGATTATGGATCACCATTTTGGAGCCCATACTTTAAGTCAGATATTAATAAAATTGAACAGGTTCAACACAGAGTCACTAAGCTAGCACCCCATCTTGCTCACTTAAAATATAACACTAGACTGCCAAAAACGTGATTACATTCTCTTGAATGTAGGCTAACTAGAGGTGATATTCTGCAACTGTTTAAAATTCTTAAATCACCAGTTCAAATGGCACAATGTGGCATTGTTTATTCATTAAGGAAAATTGTGCAAGACTTCTCAATAAACAATTGGAAGTTAAAAAAGCAAATAATAATAAGAGGCTAAATTTCTTTACTATTAGATCTCCAAGGATATGGAATAAACTACCCCAGGATATTGTTGACTCACCTACCATTACAATTTTTAAGAACAAATTAGATAAATGGATGTATGAACGAGATATGGTTAATGATCCATTTATATGGAGGACAATCTCGATGGGCAAATCACCTTCTTTTGTCCTATAAACCAAGTAAGCCAAGTTTTGATATGCTTATTTGCTTCACACAAAGGCTTGTTGCCACTGTGATGGCGGTTTTGATGTTTCCCTATTGTTGCTCCACCCCACCTTCTTGCCTGTTTGCTAGTGCTTTTCTGAGGCACTCTCCCATTTTGACAAAATCAGCCCTCCTTAAGTCCAGTACCTTCACTTTTGTATGGCTTGACTCTACAGCTAAGTTTACCATGAACCACACTGTTTGGTGGTCGCTTGTTCCCAGATGGCTACCCACTTCAAGATCAAAGATCCTCTCTCCATCCCCGTTTGAGAGTACCAGGTCTAAGATCACTCTCTCCCCAGTGGGTTCCAAAAGTAGCTGTCTGAGACATGCCCCCTGTAGGGCATTGAGAATGGCCCTGCTCTGGGATGTAGATGCAGCAAAGGTGCTCCAGTCAACGTCTGGCATATTCAGAGCCCCCATCAGCAATATCTCCCCTTTCTCTGCCATCCCAAGGATGCCTTCTATCATTTCCTTGCCCATTTCCTCCCCCTGAGATGGGGGGTCTGTATACAATCCCTGTGCAGATTGTGGAGCCATTTCAAGCCTCTGGGGTGACCCACAGTGCCTCCTCTCCTCCCTGTTTACCCTTTAGTTCTGTTGCTTTGATCCCTTCTATTACATAGAGAGCTACTCCTCCTCCTCCTCTTCTTCCCTCCCTTTCCCTCCTATAGATTGTGTACTCTGGTCACACAAAAGTCAAAATGTTTGGCAGATTTGCTGATGAGACTACTTTATGCTAGAAGATTGAGCAGTGGGACAGTACCCATGTAGTCAGTATGATGTTTAGTTTGCAGTATGTTTAAATAGGCTATTGTATTTGACAAATTCTTACACTCTGCTATTGCCTTAATTTGATTAAGAATATTTAAAATCAGCATGCTACTCCTCACAGAAACTGTGATGTGTTTTCCCAACAGAATGAAACATAATCCCATATAATGTTTTGAAACAGAGAAGCCTTGATTATATGCAATATCTCTTGGTTCTTAAACTTGTGACAGGCAAACATGAAATGGCACAAAGTGTCCCTCTGTAGTGGGGACTCACTCTTACACCTGAGGATGCCACCTCAGCCCAGTTTCACAGCTTCCTCATGCTCAGCAGCAGTTACAGTAATTAAGAGGCTGAGATTCATGTGGGGAAGGGTATGGGGGCCAGACAGTGTAAGTAAGCTCTTCAGCATCTTGACACCTGGTGGCAGGAAGAGACACATGTTCACTGCAGTTGTAGTGACATATTTAGTTAATGGCATATTACGTGCTTAATACAGAGGAGACTACCATCATTAAAAGACCCTGATACTTTTATGAAACCTTTGAAAATGTTAAGGTTTTTAATAAATCAGTTTCTATTTCAAGAACTTCAATGCAAAAGCACTGAAACAGGTGTTACACTAAAAGTTATTTGCTTGTGAAGTTAGAAGCATAGATCTAATCTGCATATAACCCCCATAGTACCTACAAAACCTGAGATAAGTATATTTACAGCACACAGGACACACTCATCCGTTGTTTTATATTTACATATTGATAGACATTTGCTTGTGATTATTTGTGGGGTTCACATTTTTTTAGGTATGCTTAGTGATTTTCCACAGTGAAGGGGGATTTGGTAGTGTAGTAGTGGTATGTGTGGGTGCTGTTTGTTAGTGCTTTTCCATAGTGTATGGTTTTTGTTATAGTATAATGGTGTATAAGCAAGCACCCATGTGTGCATCTTTGAATTCATGCTTGCACTGTTGCTACACATATAAAAGGGGATGCGATACAGGCAGTCCTCCTTTTTTGTGTATTAGTTTTTAACCTTGTCCCTTATTTTTCATCATTCAGGGATATACCTTATGGACTGGGTTATACACTCCTCAGGCCAAAGTCATTATATAGAAGGCTACCAGGTATTGTTCTTGCCTGGTTTTCTTTTGCTTTCAATCCTCCCACTGGCATGTGAGTATCTTTGTTGGCCTGTGCATACACAGTATGCTCCAGTGGAAGGATCAAGCTTTCTGGCCCAGCTACAGAGGCCACTGTTGTGTGCTGGAACTGGCTGATAACCAGGGCCACTGGAAAATTGCGGGTGCAATTTTTCGGCAATTTCCGCAATTTTCACCCTTCTCCACACAAAATCCGCAGTTTCTTGCAATTTCTTACATTTATGGAATTTTTGACTGAAATTATATAAAAAATGTTAAATTCTCAAGGAAATCTACTCAGATATGCTAACAATTAACTACACAGACTTGGATTTGACCAAAACAGTACAGTGTGAGGTGAGAAGGGATCAAATGTGACTGCTTTCATGTGATGCACTTCTCTGCTTTGGTTTCAAAACCCTGTGGTCATGCATATGTAAACCTGAACACTTAAAATCTGTGTTAAATCAGACTATCATGGAACTTTTTGCTGACACAGAGACTGAAACAATAGTTGTAAGAAGAGGTGCAAAGTGCCCCATTCACCTAAATGAAGCCTTGACCACAATGCTTGTTTTTGAATGGTAGGGTAGATTTTCCTTGTATAAATACTTTCAATGTGAAAGGATTTTGATTCAAATGTGTCAGGAGTTTGAGTGGCCCTGCTGATTATAAACTTGAATGTGCTTCTGAGGGGGCTGGTGACAGTGATTCCTTACATGTCAGTCTGCCACAACTGCATACTCACATACAAATCCTACAAAAAGCAGACATTTCTGAAAACAAGCTGAACAGGTTAAGTATAGTTAAACAGTTACCTTCAAATAGACAAAATAATTGCAACCCAAGTAGAATCACTGCAAACTGAGTAGAACAAAAGTACAATGCATTGAAAACTATTGTATGATGTAATGAAAATCACTGGCATGATTTGATACGTTTATCGTATGATTTTAAAATGTACTTACAGTGCTGATTAAAAACAGTAATTATTTTAACAAAATAAACATTTTTCTTACTTAGATCTTTATTAGGCACCCTGGTTATCTGTTTAGTTTTTTCTTGCACCAAAGCATGTAGTTTAAACAGGCTTCATTATTTAACATCTAGAAACTGGCAAAATGTGTTGTTTCAGGTTGTATTCAGTACAGACTAATTATAAATTACTGAATAAAATCTAGTTAGCACTGCATGACTTAGATGTCTTGATTTTTAGAAGATATGCTACATAATGATTAATTTGCAGTACATTTCAAAAACACACACATTTCTTCATATTAAAAGCATTTACATCTGGCAATACATTTATCTAACAATTTATGTGATCGATACATGCTGCAGCAAACAATGAAATATTTATTAGGAGGCAGTGGGGATGTATAGTGAACCCCTGCAATTTTCCTGCAATTTTTGCAAAAAAGTCCCCACATTTTTGGGTAAAATTTTCCACAGTTTTCCAGTGGCCTTGCTGATAACCCTTCTCAGTCATGGTGTACTGTCTCTTGGCAGCTGCCTACTTCCTGGACTGCCTCAGGATGCAGTGACCTGTGTCTTGTCTCCGACCAAGTTCAACTACATAGCAAGCATGATGCACAGCTTCCAGACCACTGGGGCAGCCTTGGGCAGTCCTCCATGTATATTTTCAGGATGTCACTGGGAAGAATCATGATGTTGGTAGCCTGGAATGGTGGGTGTTTGTGGTAAAGTGTGTGGTCAGAAGCAGCATTCAGTGTTTAGCTGGGAAAGTAGATTCTGAGCAGCATGTAGTGAGGAGTGTTGTGAGTGCTGTGACACAACAATTTGGTGGGTGAGGGTGGAGGGTGGTATTGGATGAATGACAGGAGTTTAGGCTATTTTACTAACAAAACTGCCCTATCCTAAACCATGATTCTCCCCAGTGACATCCTGAAAATATAGATGAAGGACCGCCCAAGTCTGTCCCAGTGGTCTAGAAGCAGTGCATCATGCTTGCTATGTAGTTGAACTTGGTCAGAGACCAGACACAGGTCACTGCATCCTGAGGCAGGCCAGGATGTAGGCAGCTGCCAAGAGGCAGTAAACCTTGGCTGAGGAGGGTTATCAGCTATTTCCAGCACACAACAGTGGCCTCTCTAGCTGGGCCAGAAATATTGATCCTTCCACAGGAGCATACTGTGTGTGCACAGGCCAACAAAGGCATTCACGTATGCCAGGGGGACGAGGATTGAAAGCACAAGAAAATCAGGCAGGAACAATACCTGGTTTTATGACAAGCTTATAAGTATTCAAAACAGTCTTGTTTACTGGACACTAGCAATAAGATGAAAATCTATTTGGAAGCAATGATTTCAGAATCTAGTGCATATACTTCCAGTGAAGTAATGACTACAGAGGCACCTAGACTCCAAACTTTCATTCTGTAAGCTATACAGACACATTAGGCACTTGCTTTTCTAACAAGTAGTAACAACTTGCACTTCTCTTGGACTTAATACACAGCAGACATTTTCTGAATGCATGCAGTAGATTTTATATACTTTTCATTCTGTATTAATAGTATAATTTGTTTTCCTGAATCATCAGAATTAATAAGAAGTATATTTTTACAACCCTTGACAAAAGTTGGGACATTTTATTTACTACAAGTAAGGTAAGATTTGTAAAGTTATTTTTCTGTCCAAAGCAGTGTAGCGATGTTTTTCTTTTCCTAAGAGTTGGCAAATCACACACACACACACACACACACACACACAGTGTTTTGTAGAGTAATGCTAATATGACATTTATAGGTAATTTTACTAAGTAGTAAAACATTTTTTTCATAAAATATTATCAGGGATGAAGTTCCATTGAGCTAAACTCATTTTCAAGGAGGTCCCTTAACTGCACATTCAATGTTACACATTTCCAAGAAGAAGAGGGGACATACCTAAACCAAATAGTAGAAGCACTCTGGATAGGGTGGTCAATACCAGTCCATTCACAGAAGAAAGGGTCCTGAAAGAACTCCTAAAACTCAAGGTGGACAAGGCAATGGGGCCTGGCAGGATTCACCCCAGAATTCTAAAAGGACTAAGGGGAGAACTAGTGACACCACTGACTACCCTTTTTAACAAATCATGGGAGGATGGTGTGGAAGGGAGATGTGATTCCCTTTCACAAAAGTGGGAGAAAAGACAGATGCAGTAAACTACAGATATGTTAGTTTCACCTCAGTCATAGGGAAAATGGTGGAAGAAAGAATTATAGCGTATAGTGAACCCTTATTGTGCATGGAAACCAGAGGTTCTCAAAATGTTGTTCTGCTGCAGTTCAAAAGGTCATGGAATGTGATTGTACCTTACTGTAGCAGAACAACATTCTGAAAACCTCTAGAGGTTCCATGCACTCAGTTGCTTACCTGTACTCGGCTGAAAACAGCAGGCTCCACACTCTGGCGGCGGCAGTACAAGCAGCATCACTGGAGTCTCTCAAGATGCAGGATCAACTAGATATTTTTAAAATGCAAGACCAACCAGATAGATTTAGTTTAAAAAAAAAGAAAAGAAAGCAAGCGACCCCCAAACCCTGTCTATCTCTCTTTTGCTTAGCAAGAACTATGGCTGCCATTTTATTTGTTTGAACATTCCTCCCACACAGACTTGATAGCCAATAGAAGGCTACGCATCCAACATAATGTCTCTGCTGCCTAGCAACCACATATAATACCCAACAAGCAGCCCTAACTCGACAAGCACGATGGAGCAGCAAACCTTTTTTTTTGTGTTTTAAAAATTAAAAAAATTTAAATACCTAATTGGAAACTATACACTATAACAAATAGTGCATGAGCAACCACATGCCCAACCAGCCTATTGTGTCATCTTGGGGTTCTGATTACCTAGGACCTCTCGAGCTTCAATCTCAAGGTCTGAGGTAATTGGAAACCCTCTGTGGCACAATAGGCTGGTTGCGCATGGTTGCCCATGCACTATTCTCTATGTTGAGTACCTAGAGGCCAGCAGGGCACAGGACCCAAGGCAGCATGGATTCACAGTGGGAAATTCATGTCAGGTGAATCTAACAGATTTCTTTGACTGGGTGACCAAAGTAGTAGACCAAGAGGGGCTGTGGACATGGCCTACCTAGACTTTAGCAAGGCATTTGACACAGTCACACACAAAAGATTAATAAACAAATTATCCTACCTGGGTGTGGGTCCCAGGGTGGTATCCTGGGCAAAAAATTGAATGGACGTCAGGACGCAGAGGGTAAAAGTAAACAGAGTCCACTCCAAAGAAAGGGGGTTACTAGTGGGGTACCACAGGTTTAGATACTCTGGCTGATCCTCTTTAATTTCTTTATAAATGACATTGCAGAGGGACTGGAAGGAAAATATACCCTTTTGAAGATGACACAAAGATCTGCAACAGGGTTGATACACAAGGTGAGGGGGTTAAAATGATGAGAAGGGACTTGGCAAGGTTGGAGGAATGGTCAAAATTATTGCAGCTTAGATTCAATGCAAAGAAATGCAAAGTAATGTACCTGAGAAACAAAAACCCAGGGGAAGTGTACATAATGGGGGGGATATTAACAACAACAAAAATGGAAAGGGACCTGGAGTAGTCATATCAGATGGCCTAAAAGTAGGCAGGCAATATGAGAGGCAGTATTGAGCTAGGGATACTGGGGAGCATAGGAGAGGCATCACCAGTAAAAAACAGGAAGTTGTCATTCCTCTGTACAGACAGTTGGTGAGACCCCATCTGGAGTACTGTGTACAGTTCTGGAGACCCCATCTCTGCAAGGACATAGATAGGAAGGAGGCATCCAGAGGAGGACAACTGAAATGGTACAGGGTCTACACTAGAAACCATATGAAGAGAGACTAAAGAAGCTTAATATGTATATCCTTGAGGAAAGGAGGGGGGACATGATAGTACCTCAAGGGAATCAACAAAGTCCAAGAGGGTTGCATCATTCAGAAAAAGAGATGTGCAAGAACAGAGAGGCACAGTTTGAAGATGGGGGATGGCTCAGGTGAAAGTGAGGAAGTATTTTTTCACAAAGAGGGTGGTGGATGCATGGAATGGCCTTCCTGAGGAGGTTGTGGGATAAAAACAGTGGAGAATTCAAGAATGCATGGGACAGACATGAGGCAATTATAATGGGGGCAAGAGGAAGTAGGCTGCAGCTTATCCAGTAGGTAGGGAAATGGGTGAACTTAGTGGCCAAGTGGTCCTTATCTGCCATCAAAGTCTATGTTTCTATAAGTTACAAAAGCAGTGATATTTAATTTCTAGCATACAGGCAACAAGACAAAAATAATTACAAACATTACAAAAATAACCAAACTACATAAAACCTATCTATAAAGAGATTCCTTAATTGCACTAGTCCAGTTATATAAATAACAAATCAGAGACACTTCATTTAAGCATACAAGTAGTAGCACAGAATTATTCAGTCTCCCTAAATATTAAGCTGATAATGTGCATTAGTATTTTTTTAAAACCATTCAAAAATATGGATCATGTCTCAAAACAAGTGTGCTTACACAGTGTCACCAAATAGTCCTCCGTGGTCACTGCATGATAAAGTACACTTGTAATACAGCACTTCAGGAAACAAATCCTAGTCACATAGCATTGACACACATCCTGTTCTTATACCCCTCAACGACAGGGGGTGAATGAATAGGGGATGGAGGCACTAAGACTCAGGTGCAATGGGGAGGGGGAGGAGTAGGAGGGTAGCAGGGGTTTGAGGGGAGGGGGATGGAGAGGAGCAGGGGTTCATACTAGGATATTGTAGCATGGGTGCAAGGAGAGTGGTTGGGAGGAGAATGAGGGAGCAGGTGTTCGAGGGGTGGGGTGGAGGAAGAGGGTCTCTGGTGTAAGTGGAGGGGGGGATGAGGAGGGGGACTCAGGGTTTGAGCTAGGACACAGCAGCAGGGCTGTGAGGGGGAGCAGGTGGAGGAGAAGGGAACAGGGGTGCCAGGGAAGGGGATGGAGGAGAAGGGAGCAGGGGTTCATGGGGTGATTGTTGGGGTGGAAGAGGCACTGGGACTTAGGGGTGAGGGGAGGAGATGGAGGAGGAGGGAGCAGGGGTGTGAGGTGAATGGGAGCAGGAGGGACTCTGGTGTGAACTAGGATGGTGCGACTGGGGTGTGAGGGGAGGGGGAGAGACTCAGGTGCAAGCTAGGATGCTGAAGCAGGTGTGTGAGGGGAGGGATTGGAGGAGGGGCCAGGAATCCAGCACAAAGGGAGGAGAAGGAGGAGGAGGAGAAGGGACTTAGGTGTGAGTCTGCAGCATGGGTTCGAGTGGTTGTGAAGGAGGAGGTGGAACGTATGGCTTAGAAAAGGGGAGGATTTCCGGGTTCAAGGACATGACCACTCATCACTTTCTGTGTGGAAGGCGGGACTTCCAGTGGCAGGAAGGGGTGGGGTGTTGTCATGGTAACCATGTGCCAAATGACATGGCACATGCTGATTGGCTGAAATTTAACATTTAATGAGTTATATGTACTTATACTACTTCTGCTAATCTAGTGCCATTGACACTAAAATGTAGCGAACTAACATCGCATCAGGCAGTACGGTGTGATCAGTGCTATGGTGGATCTTGTCCATCTGGTCTTGCTTAGAACCTGTGGGATGAGGGGAATGGGGTGAGAACACATATGCCCTATTGAATGTCCACAGGAGTGATGGAACACTTATCCCGCTGTAATCTTTGTCCTCGAATCTAGAGAAGAATATTGGTACTTAATTGTTTTTGGAGTATGCATCAGGTCCACCTCTATTGGACTCCATCTGTGGTCCAGCATGGCAAACAGGTCTGGATCCAGTCACCACTCCCCTGGGTGTATTTTCTGGCATCTGATTCAATCTACTGTGATGTTCAGTTTTCCCATTAGGTATACTGCTGAAATGTGTGCGAGATTTGTTTGTGCCCAGTTGAGGATTTTGGTGGCTTCTTGTTGCATTCTTTGGCTTCTTGTGCTTCCTTGCTTGGATATGTATGCCACTGTGGACATGTTGTCTGATCTTATCAGCACTGCTTTTGCCTTTATTATTAGCAGGAAGTGTATCAGAGCATTGTATATTTCTTTCATTTCCAAGACGTTGATTGATAATTTGCTCTCTGTCTTTTTCCACCTTCCTAGGGTCGCTTTTTGGCCTATTGATGCACCCCAGCCTGTTAGGCTTGTGTCAGCGTAGAGTCTTACATGAAAGTCTTCTTCTAATTTGACTCCTATGGACAGGTTGTCCCTGAATGTCCACCACTGTGCAGTCAGGTTGTTATCTGTTTCTATCTCCTTTTGAATGGCTAAGTGTTGAAGTGGTCTCATTTGTCACATGGCCCAAGGTACCAAGTCTAAGTAAAATGCCATTGACCCTTGTGGTTGCAGTATTTGGGATGGGGGGGCATTTTCCATCAATAACTCTTGTGCCTGGGTCTGAACCCGGTCTATTCTTTTCTCTGAAGGGCTGACCCGACCACACTCTGTGTCTATGGTTGCTTCGAGGTGTTTTTTTTTCATGGAATATACTTTATAAAATGTTCACACAAAAACATTACAGCAACCAAACAAATAACAATACTCAACAAACAGTACACATCTGCAAAACCAAAAAGAAAATACATAACCATCAATTAAACCCCCAGAGCCTTCCCCCAACCCCTAACCCCCCCCTCCTCCTCCCGGGGCATGACTGAACAATGAGAAAATTTGAAGAGGTATTGTTATACAGGGAAAATCAGAAGATTTATGTGAAAAGGAGCTCAGGCAACAATAGGGGTAAGATAAAAAATACAGGGCAGAAGCCTTAACCCTCTATGATTGTGCCAAGGTGGATATTAAGGCATATAGAGATCCCCAGTTATCTCAAAACTGCTCCATCTGCTGGTGTAGGGAAGTAATCTGTTTTTACCATCATTAAAGCCTGAAGAATCTCTCAATGCCATTCCTGATATGGGGGAGTGACATTGTCTAACCAATGCTGTAGTATAATTAGTAGTAGTAAGAATCTTTATTTTTATACAGAATAAGCCGGAATAAAACATCTTTAGGACAAAAGTCTTATATTATAGATGCTCCTGTTTTAGTTACATATACAGAAGAATGGGTTGTACAAAACATAAAATCAAATCATCATATGCAACATACATAGCACGCTCATTCTAATCATTACACATACATCGCATACTCAGTTCATACTTTAACTTCCTCATAAAGGATTTAACATTGACCTGGACAACACTAGGCAATTTGCTGATTGAATTCCATACTTGATACGTAATAGCTGGAAAACACATGTTGCTATATTTATTTATCAACCTTGGTGGATTAAACCCACGTTAATGTGTTTGGCATAAACTGTGGTGATACTGGATTTTTTCTAACTTCTCATGCAAGTAAGTAGGTTTTTGTGTATGAAGTACTTTATGAATCAAATTTGCACATTGCAACTTTCTTTTATGCAAAGGTATTAGACATCCTAGTTCCTCAAATAAAGTGCAGTGGTCAGTATTGAAACCCTTACACAAAATAAATCTTGTAAACCTGTTGTGCAAAGAATCAACTTGAGTCAAACACTTCTTGTTGGCAAAGCCATATATGTGGTTTCATAATCTAAGACCAGCAGCAGAAGTTTATTTACAACAAGGGACCTCATTTGCTTATTCAAACAAAACTTTGAGTTCCTAAAAGCATCTAACCTCTTATTTACTTTGGTTGTGGTATCATTTATATGGTGACCAAACTCTAAATGTTCATCGAACCAGACACCTAAGTATCTGTATACGGTATCTTGTGTTATTAGTTCACCTTTGTTTGTTTTTATCTTAATATCAAAGGCAATATTAGTCTGCCTCATCCCCTTTTTTCTAAACACCATAGTTTTTTTTTTTGTTGTTCATTACCAACCGGATTCCATTATCCATGTACATAATGCAGACAAATCTGTTTGAAGGTTCCTCTCCATTAAGTCTAGATTTTTACCGTTAGCAACTAAGATGGTATCATCGACTTACAGCCTAACTTCAGAGAAATTTGCTATTTCCACTAAATTATTTATGTAAATTAGGAATAAAGTAGGTCCTAAAATTGATCCTTGTGGTACACCCTCTGGACAAAAGCACTATCCAAGAGTTATCCATCCACAAGGACTTGTTGGGTGAGGTCTTGTAAATATGACCTAAACCACTCATTAACTTCTATAGCCAATCCTGTCTCTAATAGCCTATCACATAACAGGCCATGGTTGATGGTGTGGAAGGCCTTCGAGAAATCCACAAACACCACACCTACTGACCGATCCCCCTCTAATTGGGATGCTATCAGGTCCACCGAGTTGGCGAGTGCGGTGCCCTTGGAATGACCCTTCCTGAAGCCTGACTGGTACACAGAGAGCAGGGAGTACCATTCAAGATACTTGCCAAGCTGCCACTGCACCAGCTACTCCAGGACCTTCGACACCGTAGACAGTAAGGCAATAGGCCTGCAGTTTGTAGGCTCAGACAGTAAACCCATATTGTGGATCAGGATAATTTTAGATTTTTTCCATAACTTTAGAAAGATTTCTTCAGTAAGGCTCCAATTGAATAACTTTGTCAAAATTGGTACAATTACACTCACTGAGTCCTTTAAGAATCTATTCTCAATGCCATCAATACCATATGATTTTCCTGGATTTCATTTCTTAATTTTATCCTTTACTTGACTACATGAAGCACATTTAAACCTGAACTTAGGGATATGTTGGGGTAGGAAACATTCGTCCAAGGGAGTTTTCCTGTATACAGGAATAGGAATCTGAATGTTTGGGAGGGTCACAAAACTCGTTTAGTATGTTTGCTGACTGGTTTGGGGTCTGGTATAGTCCTTTTTTAACCATTTGAATTTTGGGTTTCTGGTTAACTGTGGTTTCAAAGGTTTTGTTCAAAGACCACTAGTGTCTTGAATCTGAGGTTTCTTTAGTCTTTTTACAACAATAGCTTTGCTTGACTTTTCTAATTTTCATTTTTAGGACATTTCTAGCTGATTTATATTTTTCCCAATCCAGTGGGTCAAGGGTTTACTTGCTTTCTTCCATAATCTAGATTTTATTCAAATCTGTTTTTTTTCTGTGATCCATGGTACGTGACTTTTCCTTTGGTTCATGTATTCATATGGTGCAATTTTGTCACATACTTCTCTATACCAGTTTGTAAATTTTTGTATTGCCATATCTAAAGATGACATTAGGAATAATCTGTCCCATTTTACTTCTGATAGTTTTGCTAAAAAAAAGTCTTTATTATAGCCTTTAAAATATCTTTTTTTTTTGTTTTTAGGGGTGTTGTATTGAGTATTCAGGTTTTATCATCAAAATTTCAAGTTCACAGCTTAGAGAGCAATGGTCTCCCAGAATTGGTTGATTTACAGAAATCAGCAAGGGTTTTGTTTTTGTGGAAATAAAAACTAAGTTTAAGATGTTTCCAGGAGTTTCTGGATGAGTTTTTCTGGTTGATTGGGTGACCAATTGGGTCACAGCCAAATGTTTAAAAACTTGCTCTAAAGAGCTCCCCCTACTTTTGCCCCAAGGAGCATTAAAATCTTCTGATAGAATTAATTCAATTCCTAATGTTTTCTCCTGTATTTTTAAGGCAAACTTTCATAGTCGCTTATTATGGTTTTAAGTGGGGCATAGATTACACCAACTGCTATATTTAGAGCAATGATTTTAATCAATAGGCAATCAATCAATCCAATAATCCCAGAATAAATTACATTAGTCTGCCCAATGTCCCACCTAGTCAAGAGCAACACACCCCCTCCACGTTTACTTGCTTGGTTTACTTGGTTTATAGGACAAAAGAAGGCTAATAGTCCATCAGTATTTTCCTCCACATGGATGGATCATTTACCCATGTCCCATTCATTCATCCATTTATCTAATTTACTCTTGAATATTGATATATGTGTTGAATTGACAATTTCTTGGGGTAGTTTATTCCATAATCTGGGTGATCTAATGGAAAAGAAATTTAATCTCTTGTTGTTATTTACTTTTTCCACTTCCAATTGTCTATTATGTAGCCTTGGTACAATTTTTCTTGCTGAATAAGCAGTACCACATTGTTTCATCTGATCAGGTGATTTAAGTATTTTAAACAGTTGTAAGAGATCACCTCTAGTTCGTCTACGCTCGAGAGAGTGTAATCCAGTTTTTTTTAATCTAATATCATATTCCAAGTGAGTAAGATGTGGTACTAGCTTGGTAACTCTATGCTGAATTTGTTCAATTTTGTTTATATCTGTCTTTAAGTAAGGGCTCCAAAATGGTGATCCATAATCATGATAGGGCCTTATGTGTGACCTGTACAAAGTTAATAGACATTCTTCTGATTTAGAAATAAATGTTTTGTTTATTCTGTAGAGCAAAGCATTAGTTTGATTAGCAATTTTTGA
Organism: Neoceratodus forsteri; assembly: GCA_016271365.2. NCBI lineage: Eukaryota > Metazoa > Chordata > Ceratodontiformes > Ceratodontidae > Neoceratodus > Neoceratodus forsteri. Next base: position 843,155,104 of record CM028135.1, on the reverse strand, counting down.
ACAATGTGAGGAAGATGATAGTTTGTCTTTAACCATAATACCCAGGTCCTTTTCTATAGAAGATGTCCTAATAGTACTATTGTTCAAGTAGTATTTTTGTTTTGGGTTATCTTTTCCAAAATGGAGTACCGCACATTTAGTTATATTAAAATGCATTTTATTTATACTAGCCCATTGTTCAATTAGTGAAAGATCCAATGTTAAGTTATGACAGTTTGTAGGGGTATTTACCTTTCCTCCAAGTTTGGTATCATCTGTGAATTTAACCGTTATATTATGTGGTGAAACGTTCATGTCGCTGATGAATAGGTTAAACAGTACCAGGCCCAGGACGGTTCCCTGCGGCACACCACTTGCCACCACACTCACCCCCGAAAGCACCCCATTCACCCTAACCCTCTGTGTTCTGCCACTCAACCAGTTATTTATCCAGGATATGATGGGTGCTGAGAAATCTAGACGGTTAAGTTTATTGACCAAAATACCATGAGATACTTTATCAAAGGCCTTTCTGTAATCCAAAAGTATGACATCTGTAGATATTTTACAGTCAAGGTTGGAACTGATATAGTTGTAAAAAGTAATCAAGTTTGTAGTACACAAAAATCCTGTTCTAAAGCCATGTTGATACTTATCATTAATTTTTAATGTAGACATTTCTTTTTCAAGTTGATGTTTAATTATTTGCTCCATGAGTTTACATGGTATTGATGTTAGACTGATGGGTCTATAGTTTTCAATTTTAGAATGAGAGCCTTGTTTAAAAATGGGTGTGACAATGGCAGTACGCCAGTCAACTGGGACTCAGGATTCATATAGTGATTTTTTAAAAATAATAATCAAAGGGGAAATTATTGTGTCCTTTGTTTCTATAAGGAATTTAGAGCTAATATTATCAGGGCCAGAACTAGTATACTGTTTAAGGGTATCAAAGACCCACTGAATATCCTGAAAGAAAATTTCATATGGTTCGAGTTTAAAGTCTGCTGTAATAGGTGTAGTATTAGTAGGTTCAGGAGTAAAAACAGATGAAAAGTATTTGTTTAGCTCTGAAGCTGTTTCAATGTCGGATGTTATAGTCATGTTATAACAGACTAGGGGACCTATCATATTGTTATTACTTTTCTTACCATTTAGGTAAGTGTATAGTGCCTTATGATTATCCTTAGTATGCACTATTTTAGACTCAAAATTACGTTTAGCTAATATGATGGTTTTCTTTAATTGTCTAACCACCTCTCTGTATTTGAGGAAAATGACATTTTTCTGATCAGATGAGCATTTTTTTAGGACTGCAAACAATTTATTTTTCTGTTTGATTAAAGTTTTAATATTGCCATTGAACCATGGGGGGATTTTCCCTTTGTTGTTATACTTAAGTTTGTCTGGAACATATTTTTTTTCAAGTTCCAGTGTCTTAGTTTTTAAATAGCTCCAGGCTGTCTCAGTGTTCATTGGATGCATTATTTGTTCCCAGTTAAGAGATTTTATCTGTTGATTAATAGCTTCAAAGTCAGCCTTATTATATTGTTTTATTTTTAGTTTGTTTGTTTTTGGTAATAAGGGCAATTGGATGGAGAAAAAAAGAGACAAATGGCCACTGTTTCCCAGAGGGCTGAGAAGTTGAATATCAGATATATGTGTCTCCGGGTTAGTTATAACTAGGTCCAATGTGTTATTCCCCCTTGTTGATTCATTTATGCATTGAATAAGTCCCATATTGATTATAACTGACAAGAATTGTTCATCATGTTTATTAATACCAGAAAGTGCATCCCAATTTATAGTGGGAAGGTTAAAGTCCCCTAAAATAAGAACTGGATCTTTGTTAGCTATCTGAGTAATTTCACTGCAGAGTTGTTTAGTTTGATCAATATCTGAGGAAGGGGGATGATAACAGGTACCTATAAGAAACTGATGGATGCTGGTGGGTCTAATATGAACCCAAATACTTTCAGAATGTACAGTAGTTGTTGAGTCATATAATGGAATGTCTTCTTGAATGTACAAACTGACCCCACCTCCTTTTTTTGTATCCACTCTGTTTTTGAAGTAGTGTTTGAAACCAGAGATTCCTGCTCTCCACTTTTTATCTGTATTCCCCCAGGTTTCAGTGATTGCTATTAGAGCTAGATTTAAAGTTTTAGCTAAGATTTCAAGTTCAGCAAGTTTGGTGATTGTGAGTGATCTGGCATTTAATGAAAGAATATTGAGATTTGTCCAGTAAGATAAACATGGACTGTCTTTACAAGAGATGGGGTGGTCCCTAACTCCCCCCTTCCTATTAGTTTAAATGATTGTCTATGAAAGTTGCTATTTTTTGTCCTAATACTGTGCTTCCCCTTCTGCTGAGGTGTAAGCCATCCCAACAGAAAAGTGAAGGCCTGTCATCAAATTCCTCCCAGTGAGTTAAGCAGCTTATGCCCTGTCGATAAGTCCACTTATGAATCCATTCATTTAATGCTTTTATTTTATTGTTAATGTGTTTAGTTGCTCTTGGAATGGGTAAGACTTCAGACAAACATATACTGCAACCACGATCAGTTAGGACATTACATAGAGCCACATAGTCTTGTTTAATCTGCTGGAGTGGGGACCGTGTGATGTCATTTGGACCAACATGGACAACCACTAGGGATTTTCTCCAGCAGTTGACAGAATTACTTTTATCATTGATGTGAGGTCTGCTATTTTTGCTCCTCTATAGCTAGAGCTAGTCTGATTTTCTTTGTGTGGATTAAAGATTATTCGTTCAACATATTTTGTTATGGAGTCACCTAGTACATATATGTTTTTTTGAAATAAACATATCAGGAGTATGCAGAGGTTGAGGCACAAAGGGGGTGTTCAGCGGGTCGGTAGCCTTGGAAGATTTAAGTGCTGGGGTCCCAAGTATTTTGTGCTCTGATGGCATTTTATGACTTCCTTTATTCAGGTTGTCATGTACATGTTCAATGATACCTAGGGTGTTATTGTAGTCATCCTCAGCCAGTTCAGGGAGGGGTTCAAAAGAATTTGAAAGTGGGATCATATAAGGTTTGGGAACAAGTTTGTTTTTAATATGCCTTTTTGGGGAAATTAAAATCCAGTTCTTGGCCTCTATGGGGGGATCCGCTAAGTTTTTAGTAATGGTAATTAAAGGAGTAGAGGTAGTTGTTGGATGTTCAGCCAAAATAGAAAGCGGTAAGCAATTAAGTGGTGGATCATTGGAAAAGGACTTTCTCAGACATTTTGAAGTGGAGGTATTAGCCTCCACAAGTAATGACATATGAGCAATGTATTCTTCTAGTGCTTTAATGTCAGAGCTCATATTCTCACTTGGTTGCAGTTTTTTAATTTCCTCCTGTAAGTTCCCAATTAGGATACATTTATCACATAAAAACTTTGAATCTTGTTTACCAATGGTATACATTTTACACTCTGAACACATTTTGTTTGCTTTCTTCATGATCTAAGATAATGAGGATACAAGGGTAATGGTTTTGTGGGTTATTACCTTAGGTGGATGTATCTTGGTAGAATCGCCTGGTCCTGGTGGCCCCGGTGGACACGGTAGACACATGCAAGATGCATGTGTCTCTGCGCGCATCTCCACACGTGGCCCTGTGCACGCTCTCCCCCCTCACTGTGAGCTTCTTTTAATTGCGATTACCGGAAGTGTGTTCTCCAGCTACTTCCGGTTTCGCGCTATGATTTAAAATACAAAATAAAGTAACTAGCCTTTAAAAAGGCGTTTCTTAGTGTGTAATTAGGGATTTCAGTAGTGTAGTCCTCAAAGACAATGAGCAGTTCTTGTTTGGAAGGGAGAGACTGGTGCTGCAAGATTTCAAAACTGCGCTCAGTCCTCCACTATCCCACAGTGCCCACAGAGTTGTAAGGTAGGGAGCAGATGCCAGCCCTATTCTTAGCCCCCTGGTATTATTACTGCAACAATTTCACAGCAAGGTTATAATCACAGGTATATCAGGTATATCAAGTCTTTCTACTGACTCTTTTTTTTTTTTCAGTTGTTTAACCAGGACTAGCACACTAAGTTGAAAGCTTTTTTACAGGCGCAACCTGGGAGCACAGGGAAGTTAAGTGACTTGCTGAGTCACACAGTATGTAAGTGGAAGCTGTGGGATTCAAACCCAGGTCCGGTCTGCTGGGTGTCACCAGATTTGCAGCTCAGAGCCTTAAACCACTGTGCTATACTGTCAGTCTATGGCTCAAAAAAAAAAATCAATTTCCAGTTCCTTAGTATCATCCTGGGAGTTTAGTCATGTTTCTATAAGTGGAACTATGTTTGGAGACTCAGAGGTAATCCAGGTCCTGAATAAGTCAATTTTAGTTTTTATGCTCCTAGCATTGTCACAGATCAATTTTATTCTACTAGTTTGTCCAGGGCCTGGATTTATTTCAGTGTTTCCACCCAAAGTCAATATAATGGCTAAACAGTTTAGGTGTTTTAGGGGTAACTATTCTGAAAGGAGTCCACTATTTAATTCATTTAATTGAAAACGTATTTTTCCAAATTAATTTCTTCTGTTACAGAAGATTTGTTGTGGTGGGTGCCTAGGGGCTAGGTCTCCCACATTTAAGGTCCTCAATTCTATAGGAAAATCAGCAGGATTTTGTATTAGATCAGAACTAGCCAATGTTATATAAAATGTAAGCACAATACAGATACAAAAAGCCAATCTCTGTAAAAACTTCATGTTCCTCATTAATATGGGCAGCTACCCTAAACACTATTAAAACAGCTATATCTTGTGTGGGTTAATTTATCCTATTTAAAAGTAAATACATTTCCAGTGTTACCTCAGGACTGTAAGGCTCAAGTGAGCAAGAACCCAATCTTTTTACAGTAATATAATTTTAATAAGGAATATTACTCAACGGGAGCCCCAACCCAGGGTATATACTTCCTTCGTTCAAGTTATTTTCACCTACTGAGTGACACAGCCACTCATGGTCGCACCTGAGGGCTCACACCTCAGGCCAGTATGAGCAATTTCAAATCCTTGGCCCCACCCCTGCTGGTGTCCAGTTTGCTGCATGGCTCACCGCCAAGCCCCCATCACAATATGCAACACCAATCTGGACACAGAACTGCTGACTGCCATCAATTTCCACAGTTCTAGGCAGCTTGTGAATGAAAGTATCCACAGTTCTTTCAGGGGAAGATGTTTTGAGCAGGAGCCTCAGGGAATCTTCACCAAAGCAGAGTGATAGTTGATCCCTTGATGCTACTGGTCAGCATTCTGCTGAGCAGTGTCACTGATTTTGTTGTTATGGAAATCAAGATCATAGGTGCCTTCTGTTTACCAAACATACCAGGTGGGTAAAGACCCACCAAACAAACTTCAGAGGTAACATAGGGTTTTAGGCCTAACAGGGGATCCAGTGAACTGTTAATAGCATTCCAAAAAGGGGTCACTTTTACACAGTCCTATAAGACATGCTTCGGATGACCATCTACTATTTTACATCTAGTACAAACTGGATAGGCAAGCTTATCCATCATGGTACAACTGCCTGGGAGTTTAGTATAGATTATGTAGAACCTTAAATTGGATTATGAAATGGGCATCAAAATATAAGGAATTTGATTGGACAATACCTGTGTGATAAAGTGTCTAATGCACAGGAACAAGGTCCAGCAGTGCCCAGTGGGCACTGATATCGGTAAAGCTGCCAAGTCCGAATGTTCATAAAATCTAAAGCAGCCATCTTGTTTTGCCAACCTAAATCTCGCTCGCTGTCCTAATCAGCTGCCAACTACAGGTGCGCCATACTTCCCTCCTTTAGGCTCTTAGTTTTTCTATTATTTTTTTTTAACATAGATGCAGGCAGCATATTAAAAAAAATAACTGTCACGCTCTCTCTCTCTCTCCTCGCATGCTCGCTCGCCCGTCTGCACGCTCCCTGTCCTGATCGTAGGCTGACTTGCTAACTGCTGACAACTTCCCTCACAAAGTCTCCTAATGTTTTCATTATTTAAAAAAACTCTGGTTTACATTCTTTCTTTAGAAACCTCACTTTCTGCTGTGCCATTCCTCACTTGACATTCGCTCCCGTTTTCATTTGCTCGCTCGCCCGACTGCTCCCTCGCTCCATCCTCATCATAGGCTGAGTATTGTTACCTGTTACCATACGGTAGAAAAATTCTAAAAAAAGACAGGGTAATCTCCTGTTCAAACTAAATGAAGTAAGACTACTGCTGGGGGGGATGCCATAACAACTACACATATACAAGTAAGGATGCCTTAGCAGCTCAAAAGTCCTGAAATTTAAAAAAAAAGGTGGAGGAACTATTTTATTAAAAATTAAGACAAACATGTAAGTGTTTCACTATTAAATATGTATTTTAGTTATGACATACATCTGCATTTTAGATAGCCATTTATAAGCACAATAAGCCACATCAGGGTGTGTGCTAGACACTTTAACACACGGCTAGGAGGCTGGACGCACTTGGCTGGTGGCCTTGTGCCTCACTACACCTCCTAGCCGTGTGTTAAATTGTCTAACGCACACCCTGTCATGGCTTATTGATTACTTAAGCAATAGCTGTCCTGCTTGATATACTTGTACAGAGATTGCCAAATAGTCTGCCATACTTGCAGATATGTGGGAAGATTTAGTACTTGCTGCCAATAATAGCAAATTCCTGGGGGACTGTCAGGGTAACAAGTTAAAAATGCTTTTAAATTTGGATAACAAATGGGATTGTGAAGTGAGAGAGATACAAGATCTGAGGTCTGGGTTCTGATGTACTAACAAAAAGCTTGGGCTAAAATAAGCTGAAACTTTAGTTGAAGGTATTTGAACTCATTTGAAGATGATAAAGAAAGGTATTCTCTAATAACAGAAAAAAGAATAAACTTTCTAGCCTCCAACAATGAATTGCAGGGGGCATCTCAGAGTTCTGGACAAAAGGCAATGGAGACTGGCCATCGGTCAATCAGTATATGCAGACTGCCCAATACAGGCTGAGTAGTGTCATTCAACCAATCTAGACCGAAATGAGAACATAATTGTCAAAGAGCTTTTAGAGGGGCCGGCCTGTTGGCGCAGCGGTGGGATTTCTGCTAGTGACGCCGGCGACCCGGGTTCAGGAACGGACCCGGATTGTCGGAGGGTCAGCCAGGGGGGAGAAGGATAGAGCATCCCATGGCCTGCTCTCCTTCTCCGGGGGCGGTGGCAGCGATGTCCGGTGCACTGAGACTTCCTGGCGGAGGCCGGGGAGCTCAAGGCCTGACGCCAGACAGTTCCGGGATGCGGGCGGACGCTGGCATCATTGCACATCCCCACCTCCGTAATGAAAATGGCAGAAAAAGTGAGGCGGCAAGGATCACTCGGCATATGAAGCCTCTCCCAGAGGACCTCACCGCACCACCATCGCTGCGGGTCCCCGACCAGATACTAGTCCCGTGGTCACCAAGAAGGTGGCCACAGCCCCGCCCTCCAGGGGGTAAGCCGGGGGAGACTGAGGGACCTTGGCAGCCATAGATGGTGGTGGAGGTCTCTGGGGGCCGTGACCAGGGTTGAAGAGGAAGACGGGGTCCTGCCAGGAGGAAAAAAAAAAAAGAGCTTTTAGAGACCAGAAGATGAATTTTGTCTTGAGTTTTGTAGTTACAGAAGGTGGGCCATTGTCTTATAAAGCAGACTTGATAACTGTAGGTCTACCTGTTGGCACAGCCCTTCTTCAATTATCAGCCAAAGAGGAACATAGTTAGCCTCCGACTGTGCAGAGCCTAGGTGACCCCACTGAAAAATCTTACTGGCATGGAGAGCACAGTAACATAAAAACAGATTTGGTAGACGAAGTCCACCCTGATTCATTGGAAACATGAGTTTATAGTAGGCTCAATGAATTGTGCCACCCTCCAACGAAAGGCATTGATCAGGCATTGTACCTGCAGAAACCAGGACTTGGGGATATAAATGCAAAGCATATCAAGGGGATATAAGGGAATATAAAAGGTGGGGCAAAATATTCATTTTGACTGCACTGATTCTACCCCAAAGACAGGGACAGAGTTGACCATCTCTTGAAATCAAGCATGGTTGTTTGCAACATGGGTATAATGTTTTATTATATTAACACTGAGGAATATTGAGTCAGGCATATGCTCAAGTAGGTTAATACTTTAAGCTCCTAGAGTAAACCCAGTTCTAGAATCTCCCATTTATTAACATAGGCATTAAGGGGTAAAACTTTGTTTTTTTTTTCAAATTTAATTTCTAACCAGAGACAGTGGAGAACAGCAGGAATCTATGTGGTGGGATCCTCAATATGTAGTAGAAGATCGTCTGCATAAGCCAATAATCTGAATCGGTCTCAACCAGATGAGATCCCCTGTACTGTCAAATTATTCTGAAAATAGTGGATTAAGGGTTTAAATTTAAATTAAAAATGAATGGGGAGAGTGGGCACCGCTGCAAAGTGGAAAATAGAAGAAAGCACTCCATTGCACCAAATTTGAGCAATGGGATTGCAGTACAACACCTTGATCCAAGTGAGAAACTCTGAAGGAAAACCACATTTTTACAAAAACAAAAATAAAAAGGGCCAGGACACCCAATCATAGGCCTTTTCCACATCCAGGGAGATCAAGACAGAGGGAGTCCTACACTCCCTGGACGCGGACATCAAATAATGGAGTTTGAACAAATGGTCACTTGATAACCTACCTGACATGAACTCGACTTATGCCAGGCATCTCAAACTATCCCAGACCTGCTGCAGCCAGTTGGCAAGGACTTTAGATCAGTGTTAAGGAGAGAAATAGGGTGATAGCTACTTGGTAGCTGCTCATTCTTTCCTGGTTTCTTTATCAAGTTAGCCCACAACAGAGTAAAAGTAGAATTCATGAGACCTGAGAAAAAGAGATAATTTAACAGATGAGTTAAGAAGGGGGTAAGATCCATAGCAAAGACTTTATAGAAATTACTGGTGAAACTATCAGGACTGGGTTCCTTGTCGAGAGGGAGCTGCTGGATCACTCAGATGACTTCTGACAAAGTGATGGGAACTATAAAAAAACTCCTGTTGTGATGGAGTCACCTGGGGAAGGGATAAAGCATCCAAATAAGATTGCATAGGGCCTGTGTGTTTAGTTTGGGAGTTATTGACCTTATCCAAGGAACCATAATATTGACAAAAATCTTCAGCAGTCTCACATGGGTGGGTAACCATGGTATCACTGTGGCCAGTGCATATACTAGGAATGATCTTACAGGATTCAACTGTCTAAGATGGAAAGCTTTTCAGCTCTTTTCCTGGTTTTCAAGTATTTTACTTTGGTGCATTGAAGGGCCAGCTCCGCTTTCTCCACTAGGAGACTAGCATACCCACCCGTCCTCCCCCAAAAGGAGTGGAGTTAGAGGTAGACTGCTTCAGGAGTGGAGAGAGAGAGAGATGATGTTCCAATGCCTGGATCTCCTGGAGCAGTTGGTTCAGATGAGTGTTACTAACTTTATAATGTTTAGAAGCTAGTCGTATGCATTCTCCTCTTATTGCACACTTGGCAGCCCCCCAGAGAACATCCAATTGTGGGACTGAGGTATCATTTGGCAAAAAAAGGTCATAATATATTCTCGAAGAATCAAGAATGTAGAAGGTTCCTTAAGAAGCTAGAATTCATGTACCAGACCCTGTTGCTGTCCTCCAACCCACCATGAGAATGGGCCATGACAACTGGGGCATGGTCAGAAATTACCATGGAATGGATTTCACAAGTAGAGAGACCTGAGAGGAATTCAGCACTAATTAGGAAGAAATCAATACAAGAAAACATCCCATGAGGAGGGGAATAAAATGTATACTGCCTGTCTGTGGGGTGGAGGATGCGTAAGGGATCTATCAGCCATAATGAATCCTAGGTGTTCTATTCACTGGCTGGGAGTCAGGGAGCTTTTTGTTAGGATTAGTACACAACCACATCTTTGTAGTGTTTCCATTACCATGTGTGTCTCTCTTTCTGCTTGTTGTCTTGACCTTGTTCATATTAGCCAGTCATGTAGGTATGGAATTACATGCATTGCTTCCTCCCTGAGGTGTGCTGCTACTACCACTTATACCTTGGTGAATATTCTCTGTGCTGAGGTGATATGGAAAATGGTGTCCCATGACTGCAAAACTTAGAAATCTGTAGTGTGACAGATGTAATGGGATATGGAAGTATGCATCTTCCTTGTCTATTGACATGAGGAAATTGCCTTGTCAGATTGCTTTTTATGGTTGACTTTATGGTCTCCATCTTGAATGTTTTGTGTGTTATGAATTTATATAAGAATTTTAAGTTTAAGATGGGTCGTAGTCTTCCATTTCCTTGGGGATCATAAAAAATATCAAATATACTCCTTTTCCTTTTTGAGCTTTTGGCACTTTGGCTATTGTCTTGCTGAGTAGTAGTTGTCGTAAGGTATTCTGAACCTCAGTTGGTCCTGCTTTTCTTTTGGGCACCGGTGATATTATTAGTCTGTCTATTCTAGAGAGCTGTTGGAATTTGATTGCATAGCCCATTTCTACAACTTTCCATACCCATCTGTCCTTTGTCGTTCTCCATTCCTGAGCAAGTTGTAGGAGTCAACACCCGATTGGGGGTATCCCCTGGATTTTTTGCTTCTCTGTTCTGTAGTCATTGTGGATTGCTACGACCTCCTCTGAAGTAGTTATATCAGCCTCTGGAGAGGGTACCACATCCCCTGAGTTTGTTGCCATTGTTGTGTCCCTGGTAGGGTTTGAAGTCTGTGGGGTCAAAGCCATCTCACTCTGGTAAGGACCTCTGGCTTGCCTCGGGACCTGTATATGGGTCTCTGATTGGCTGCCTTCCCACTCAGCAATCCCTTCATTGGTGGCAGCTCTTTATCCCTGGCGATGATTGGACCAGCTTCGCCAGCTCTGCATCTCAGCCATAAAGCCATGTTTTACTATTAGTAGGAATAGCGCCTTTTCTGCAGAAGCACTCTCCCTTGAATTTTCTCCCACCAATTCTACCCTTCCCCTGGCCCTAATTAAATAGACCTAGGCTCCACCCATGACCCCCCAACCATCTCCCATAGGCTGTACAATATTGCTTACCATTTGGCTCCTGCCTCTGGGTGGCATCCCTCAACTTCCTTACCCCTGACTAATCAGAGACAGCTAGAGCTCTAGGCTTCCTCACAAGGTTGCCTACCTAAGGCAGCTACAGCTCCCAGTTTCTCAGTAAATCTGCCTTCCTCTGACCTGCTCCTCCTTTTCCTTCCCACTCAGTCCCTCTTGTGGCTTATACACTATCTTCCACAATCCTCTCCCCTGTACCCTCCTATGCTGCTTAATTCTGAGAGCCTCCCTGCTGCTGCCTTATCATATTTTATCAACATGGGCTGCACCAGTTGGTTAATCCTGATGGGTTGCCTCTCTTTCTTTTATCTTGCTTATCAGTTTGTTGCTGCTTCCTTAATGCACTCCACTCAGGACAGCACTCCCCTGCCTCCATGTCTTTTCTGGTGGGACACCCATGGTGTAATCCTACTCTTTCCATGCTTACCCAGATCTTATGCTGCACTTCTGGGGCTTTGGCTCTGTAAATGTCTGTGTTCCCTCCTGTCGTACTGACCATAGGTAGGTGCTACTATGTATTTCACTTTCACTCCACCTATCCATTATCCTCTTATTAGTTCTTGCAGGGGATGTTGAGCTCAACCCTGGGTCCACCACTCCCTCCCTCCCCATCATTGAACCTTGGTGGTGTCTCCCAACTCCCCCTCTCAAGAGCCTGAGAATAGCACACATGAATATTCGAAGTCTCCACTCAAAACTGGCTGAATTAGAGGGCTGGGTTATGCAAACATCTCCAGACATTCTCTGCATTACTGAATCCTGGCTTGCTGGCTATTAAGCACCATGAAGTGGCTTTAACAGGCTATAACTGCTTTAGGAAGGACAGACTAGGTGAAAGGGCAGGAGGGGTCCTCATATACTCTCAGTCCAACCTGGATGCAGTTGTACTCAGTGCCTGACTCTGAATCTGATGCTGGATCCATATTCCTATCCTTGACACTTGGCAATGTGAAGAAACTGATCATTGGTTGTGCCTACCTACCCCCAATAAAGCCCTTGCCAGCCTCCCCCCTTTCCTCTCTTCCCTTGCTAATCTTCCTTGTCATGATCTAATACTGTGCAGTGACTCCAGTACAGACTGGTTTAACCCCTCTACTGAAAAAGTACGAGCATCTCTAGCAGATTCTAATCTAACCCAACTCATTCATGATTCCACTGGTATAAACAACAAATCAGATAAACACACCTTTCTGGATTGGGTTGTCACTAACTGCCCCCTCAAGATCATAGCTGTAGCTATTCTGTCAGACTGCATAAGTGATCATTCCCCCACATTCTGTGTATGGAGAAACAATCACCCTAATCCCCCACCTTAACTTTCATTGGTCCTCTATATGTTCAAACTGGATCCCAACAATTTAAATTCTTATTTATTTATTTATTTAGATTTTGATAACCAGGTAAGCTCACTGAGACAAGAGGTCTTCCATCAACAATACCAACTGGAGCCCCATCTTGACTCCTGGATATCAATCAAGCCCTAGACTTCTTTATTTCTGCCTTCACCCATATCATCAATACACATGCCCCCTAAAAAAAAATTTGCTCTAAGGGAATCAAGGCCCCCCAGCTCAGAAAGGAACTAATGATCCTTATGTCCTCCTGTGACAGGGCCTAGCACTCTTACAAAACTGGTGGGTTGATCTCAGATTGGCTAAAATATAGGCAGGTTAGAAATCAATGTAAGAGCTCCCTCCATAAAGCCAAATGCCACCTCAGCTTCAAATGCAACACCCTAGTAACCCAAAAGAATTCTGGAGACAGGTAAATTCCTTGATAAAAGGGAAAGCCGCTAAACTCCCTAGCTCCATCACTGCTCGGGCTGCCTTCTAACCAACCCCTTGTCTATTGCTGCTGGGTTCAATAAACTCTTCACTGACCTTAAGAGATACACCTCTCTATACCACAATTCCCCAGCCACTCCACCTGCCCCAGCCTTTTTCTATCAGTACTGGTTCTCATCCCTTCTTTCATCTGAAGCTGGCTACCTGCAAAGATGTCCAAAGGCTTCTTGCTAACCTGAAAGCAGAAAGCTCCCCTGGCCCTGACTCTGACTTGGTGGTGGAACCAGTCAGATGGTCTGATCACCACACTGTAAGGTTCAATCTCTTTGCTCCACCCTATAGGTCTGCCCCTGTGGAGATGGTCTGATACCGCCCTACATAGAAACATAGAAACATAGAAGTTGACGGCAGATAAGGACCGCAAGGCCCATCCAGTCTGCCCATTTCTTTTTCTACCTTATAAATGTGCCATCGGCCTTTGCTCTGTCAGTGACCTATCTATTCATAGTCATTTGTATTGCTCCCTTATGCCTATCCATGCCTGTTTGAAGCCCTGCACTGTATTCATAGCCACCACTTCTTGTGGTAAGCCATTCCATGCATCTACCACCCTTTCTGTGAAAAGATTTTCACATTCCCCTTAATCGGCCTCCTCTAATCTTATGCTGTGTCCTCTTGTCCTGCTATTTTTCTTATATTTAAACATGTTAGACTCTTTCACCTTGTTTATGCCCTTAAGGTGTTTAAATGTCTCGATCATATCACCTCTCTCCTCCTTTGCTCAAGGGTATACATATTGAGCTCCGTTAATCTGTCCTCATATGTCTTCTGATGCAGTCCCTGCACCATTTTGGTTGCCCTTCTCTGGACTGCCTCAATTTGGTTAATGTCCTTGTGAAGGTGTGGCCTCCAATACTGCATGCAGTACTCCAGATGGGGCCTAACCAATGTCTTGTACAGAGGGATTATTACCTCCCTCTTACGACTTGTGATACCCCTACTAATACATCCCTAACACCCCTAGCCTTACCTACTGCTTCAGAGCTCTGCTTGATGATTTTAGGTCATCAGTGATGATGATGCCAAGTCTCTTTCTTCCTTTGTGACTGCTAGCAACTCCTCCCAGCCTATAAGTGGCTTCAGGGTTTCTCTCCCTATGTGCATGATTTTGCACTTCTTTGCATTAAATCCCAGTTGCCACTCTTCTGACCATTCTGCTAGTTTATCCAGATCTCTTCTCATTCTGCCCACCCCATCTGGATCATCTACTCTGTTGCAGATCTTGGTGTCATCTGCAAACAGACAAGCCTTACCCTCTAGTCCATTCTGAGGTCACTAATGAAGATGTTGAATAGGACTGGCCCCAGGACTGATCCCTGAGGTACCCACTTGTGACTTGCATCTCTTCTGACTGTATACCATTTACCACCACTCTCTGTTTTCTGCCAGTCAACCAGTTTGCCACCCAGTTGACCAACTTCTGACCCACCCCGAGCCTACCTAGCTATTTATCATCTTCTATGTGGAACAGTGTCAAAAGCTTTGCTGAAGTCAAGGTAGGCGACATCAACTGCTCCCCTTGGTCCACCACTCTGGTTACCCAGTCAAAGAAATCATGAGATTAGTTTGACAGGACCTTCCTTTGTAAACCCATGCTGTCTTGGATCCTGTGCCCCTATGGATTCAGGTGTTGCACTATCCTTTCCTTAGGAGTGCCTCCATAATCTTGCCCACTACCAAGGGTAAGACTGACCGTCTGTCAGTTTCCGCCTCCTCCTGCTACCACTCTTGTGGAGTGGGATCACATGAGCCCTTCTCCAGTCTTCTGGGACCTCTCCTGTGCTCAGAGACTCACTAAACAATTCTGCTAATGGCTCTGCTAGTTCCTCCTTTAGCTCCTATTAAGTACCCTGGGATGGTATGCCATCAGGTCCCATTGCCTTATCCACCCTGAGCTGTAGCAAGCTCTTGTAGGACCCTTTCTTTTGTGAAGGAGTAGTGCTCACCTCCCTCCCCCCTGTGTCCATGATGCTGAGCTGTGGGCCCTGCCCTACCTTCTCTTCAGTAAATACTGAGCAAAAGTATCTATTTAGGATAGATGCCTTTACAGGGTCCTCCTCCTCACATGCTCCCTTTTCTCCATTAAGCTTAGCAATACCCCCTCTGGACTTTCTCCTTTCACTAATGTATCTATAGAAAGTCTTGTCACCTTCTTTTACTGTTCGTGCTAGTGTTTCCTCAGTTTGGAACTTTGCCTGCCTTACTGCCTTACCTGCTTCCCTTAGGACAGTTTGGTATGCCTCCCTATCTTCATCCCGCTGTGTTCCCTTATATTTTCTGAAGGCCAGCCTTTTGGCTCTGACCTTTTCTGCTACTGTATTTGAGAACCAAAGTGGTTTCCTTCTTCTTTTGCACTTCCTTTTCTGTCTAACACAATGGGATGTTGCTTCAAGTATTGTATCCTTAATGCTTGCCCACTTTGCCTGTACCTCCTCACCTGTGTTTTTTTTGCCAGGGCTAGCTTAACTCTGTTGGCCATCTTATCAAAGTCAGCTCCTCTGAAGTCCCATATTTTGCTTTGGAATGGGATGATTTAGATGTAGTAGCCAAATTGAACCATACCATGTGATGGTCACTGGCCCCAGGTGACCTTCTACCTGAGATCTGTGATCCCTTCTTTGTTAGTCAGTACTAGATCTAGGATAGCCCTGTCTCTTGTGGGTTGCTGTACCAGTTGTTTGAGGCCCTCCCTGCAGGGAATCCACTATGAGTCTAGTTCTGGCAGATGTTCCTGCTGATTGACCAATCTGTATCTGGCATGTTGAAGTCTCCATTATCAGAACCTCCCTTTAGCTGTCATGTTTTGTATATCTTCTAACAGTAATGTGTCTATGTCCTCCCTCTGGTCTGGGGGCCTGTAGACAACCCCAGTTCTTATGGCTGTCCCATTTCCTGTTTCCAGGGTGACCCACAGTTCTTCTGGCTCCTTATGTGTATTCTGAATTTCTGTAGCTTTGATATTTTCATTAACATACAGGGCCACCCCTCCCCCCCTTTTTGCACCTCGGTCTCTTCTGAACAATTGGGGAGTGACCCCAGAAGGTCTTCTGGTGAAGTTGGACCCATCATGATTTCCAGGTTCAAGAGAGGGTCACAAGAACCTGTTACAGGCCTATAATAAGGCAGTGGTGGGGGCACTGGATACCTTGGCTCCAGTCCATGTTCGTCCTCTCACCTTTTGCCCTCAGTCCCCCTGGTTTGATAGGGCTTTGAGGGAGCTGAGGTGAGTAGGGTGAAGGTTAGAATGTTGCTGGAGAAGATCCGTCCGTGATGCCAACAGACTTATACTGATAGAATATTACAGAGACTATCAGTCAGCAATCTCCTGAAAGAAGGCAGAATTCCTATCTGGGGAGATTGCTGCAGCTCAGAATTGACCAGCTCAGCTTTTTTGAACTGTGGACAGACTGTGCAATCCAGCCTGTCTGCAAGTTCGAAGAACATTTTCTCAGGATAAGTGTGAGGAGTTTGCTCGCTTCTTTGGTGATAAGGTTGCTGACATCAAGTCTGAGATCAGCTTAGCACATTCTATCAGGAGGGTTGCTACTCCTCAACTCTGCTAGAGGAAGTTTGAGCAGCCGGAGATCACAGATGTCATGCTGATTCTCCAAGGTAATGATTCTCCAAGGTATGTGCCTGACTTACTGTAGTTTGGACCCAGGCTCTACTCGCCTTTTATTAGGTTGTATTGATGTTATCGGTCCAATCCTTGCAGAGTTAGCCTGGTGTTCACTGGAGTCGGGTGAGTTTCCATGCTTCCTGAATTCCTGCAGGAAGTGGTGGTAACTCCCCTTCTCAAGAAATCCTCACTTGACCCGACTGCCCCACTAACTACCGACCGGTCTCTAACCTTCTCTTTGTGGGAAAGGTTATTGAGAAAGTTGTGGCACTACAACTGGAGAGCCATCTTACCATTCATGATATCTATGACCCTCTCCAGTCTGGTTTACATAAAGGGAAAAGCACAGAGACCGCTCTGGTTTGGGTGCTCAATGATCTCCTGATTGTGAGAGATCAGAAATGCCATTCCATCATGGTACTATTAGATCAGTCTTCAGCTTTTGACACCAGGGGTACTGCTGGAATGTCTGTGAGTCATCTGTGGCCTGTCTGGTATGGTCCTCAGATGCTTCCATTCTTTCCTCACTGGCAGATCTCAGAGACTGGTCTCAGGGATTTATTCCTCTGAGGCATTCTCTCTGCCATGTGGGGTGCTGCAGGGTTCTGTGCTGTTCCCCATGTTGTCTGTGGTGTACATACTGACATTACGAGACATTGTGAGGTGGTACAGCCTGGGCTTTCACTGCTAGGCAGATGATACACAGCTCTACTTGTCCATTGTGCCCAATCAGGTTAGTGTGCTCTCTGTGTTTCACAACTGTCTTGAAGAAATCCAGAAGTGGATGAAGACCAGCTGTCTGAAATTGAATTTAGACAAGACTGAGGTGTTGGTTGTGGATCCTGGTTGCCGGATTGAGATGTCTGCGGTGGGACGTCCCTCAGGGCTTTGGCTTGGGGGTGCCCCATTGCAGACCTCTGAATGGGCGTGAAATCTGGAATAATACTTGACAATGGGCTGACACTTCGTTTTCAGGTGTCAGCCTTGGTTAAGTCCTCTTTTAACCATCTGAGGAACATCATCCGGAGTAAGCACCTAGTTCTGTCTGATGACCTTCCAACATTGATCCGCACCTTTGTGACCTCACACCTGCACTACTGTAACTCCCTTTACCTAGGGCTTCAGGGGGTTGATGTCTACTGCTTGCAGCTGATGCAGAATGATGCATCCAGGATGTTGTCTGGATTATCTCAATCCAGCCATATTATAACTGTGCTGTGTGAACTGCACTGGCTGCCAGTTCAGTGGCAGATCACCTTCAAGGTCAGCTTACTGATCTAAAAAGCCCTACACAGACAGGGACCGAGCTACCTGCAAGATGATCTGCATCCTTACTGCCCCCTCCAACTGCTCCACTCAGCTGACATGGGATTGCTGAGATTTCCATGGTGCAGTTAAAAATTTCTGGATTGTGGGCTTTTTCATTTGCAGCCTCAACCCTGTGGAATTCTCTACCTCATCGGATACGAGAGTGCCTGATAGTAGAGAGCATCAAAGCTGCTTTAAAAGCATAATTATTTGGGCTCACCATTGGAGATATTACCTAGTTTATGTTGGATCATTGTAGTTGTGTTTTTAAATAACCGATTGGATGACTGTTTTTAGAATATACATTTTTAAGTATTTTGTATGTACTGTACAGCTGTTTGATAGTTTGTGAATAACGCTTTATAAATAAAGTTATTATTATTATTATTATTATTATGATACTTTGGAACATAAATTTCTAAAGTTCTGTGCCCCTGCCCTTGCTGGCCCCATTTGTGACTTATTCAACCACTCCTTTCTGTCTCACACTGTACCTGATAAATGGAACGTGGCTGTTGTTGTTCCAGTGCACAAAGGGGGGGCCTAACACCATTGTCGAGAACTTCCTATCTATTTCCATTCTT
The DNA here is from genome assembly GCA_016271365.2 of Neoceratodus forsteri. Lineage (NCBI taxonomy): Eukaryota > Metazoa > Chordata > Ceratodontiformes > Ceratodontidae > Neoceratodus > Neoceratodus forsteri. The sequence goes on along the minus strand of CM028135.1, from coordinate 843,136,654 downwards.
TGCCCTCTGGCTAAAATATAAGAGCTAATTGTCTATAATCACATACAAAGCTACCTAGACCACCGTGATCTGTTATCCCCTTCCAGCATGGTTTCAGAAGGAACCATAGCACCCTCACAGCCTTATTCAAAGTAACCTCCAACATCTACCATGCTATGGACCAAGGTAATGCCACTGGTGCTATATTTCTCATCTACACCCAGTCTACTTTTTTATGGAGTTCCTCAGGGATCAGTATTGGCTCCAATGCTGTTCGCAGTGTATATGCTGCCTCTGGGTGGGATCATTAGGAAATACAGCTTGGGTTTTCATTGTTATGCCGATGATACTCAGCTGTATTTTTCCTTTGCCCCAGGAACATCAAATGCAGTGGATGTGCTAAATATCTGTCTGGTTGAGATAAACGACTGGATGGCCTCCAACTGGTTGCAGCTGAACCCCGATAAGACGGAGGTACTAGTAGTGGAGTCGAACAGAGTTCGTGATAGGATGGCCTCTGACACAGAAACTGGGCTTGTCCTAGGATCTGTGCCATTGAAGGCCTCCTCTTGGGTGCGAAATCTTGGCATGATTCTGGATAAAGATCTAACCATGGAGGTCCAAATATCCTCCATGGTTCATACCTGTTTTTACCATCTTAGAAACATTGCCAGGATTAAGTCCCTTGTTCCGCCTCTGGACCTCCCTACTCTGATACATGCCTTAGTCACATCTAGGCTTGATTACTGTAATGCGCTCTATCTCGGGGTCAAGGGAGGATCTCTCCGCAGATTGCAGCTGGTGCAAAACGCAGCTGCCTGGTTGTTGACCGGGCAGCAAAAGTTTTGCCATATTACACTGGGTTTGCGTGAATTGCACTGGCTGCCAGTCAGGTGGAGAGTCCTCTTTAAGGTGGGTCTTCTCACCTATAAGGCCCTACATGGGCAGGGCCTTGGTTACCTGTTAAACCTTCTGTCACCTGCCTTCTCCTCGCGCCCTCTTCGCTCCTCCAGTGAATGCTTCCTGACCATTCCCAGAACTAGGCTGAAATCCACTGGTGATAGAGCATTTAGCGCCACGGCCCCTATTCTGTGGAACTCCTTACCAACTATGGTCAGAGAAGCTTCGTCAGTCGATGTTTTTAAGGCCCAGCTTAAAGCTTTTTTCTTCTCTAAAGCATTTAATGTTTAGCTGTATATTTATAATTATGGCTTAGTTTTTGTAAGATTTGTATTTATTATGTGTAATGTTTACATTTATTATATCTAAATGCTTGTTTTAATGCTTGTACGGTGCCCAGAGCCTCTGGGATTGGGCGTCTTTTAAATAAACTTTGCCTTGCCTTGCCTTGCCTTGTCAACCTCACCAAAGCGTTTGATCTGGTGAACCACGGTCTCCTGCTACAGCAGCTTCATAATATTGGATTTGATACTAGTGCACTAAGTTGGGTCCAAAGTTATCTCTCCTGCCACTCCCAAAGGGTCAAGTGGGCTGGTTCTTTGTTAGGTTTCAATCATATTACACATGGGGTCCTCCATTGTTTCATTCTGGGCCTTATGTTGTTCTCCCTTTTCATCAATGAGTAACCTTTGCATTGTCGTGGCGCCTCTGTGCACCTCTATGCAGATGATACAACCATCTACCACTCTTCTCCTGATGTAGCCTGGATTAACAAAGAACTTGCAGCTGACTTTTCTGACCTTAAAAGTTGGTTCAAATGAAACCATCTAGTCCCCAATACCAGAAAGACCAAAAGTATGCTTCTTTCTCACCATCACCCCTCCGTCAGTCCCCCTTCCACTCTCTATATTACCTCTTGTGATGGTGATGCCCTTGAGGCTGTCCAAACCTTCAAATACCTGGGCATTGCCTTAGATACATTTCTTTCCCTTAATGCCCATGTCTCTGCCCTGACTAAGGCACTAAATCAAACACTGTATCTCTTCTACTGAATCTGCCCATTTCTTTCCTCCACTTCCTGCCTCAAGATTGACTCCTAGTCTCTCCTCCCACTCCTTACTTATGGTGCTCCTCTATTTTTGTCAACCAATGCCAGTAACATGCCTTTCCTTGCACAGGTTTATCATAGAATGGGAAGATATGCATTAGGGGCTTGTGTCCATCTTCTTCACTGCAATGTCCTTGCCTCCTTAGGCTGGTTGACTTATGAATCGAAACTGAGATACTCTTCCCTGAATTTCATGTTCAAACTTGTTCACAAATTCACCCCACGTGTCTCATTGACATTATACCTCCAAGGCTTGCACCATGGGCCCTTAGATCTGCCACCCTCCCTCACCCTTCTCTTGAGACCTAACTTTAAGCTTACTATTGCCCATAAATCCTTTGCATGTGTGGCAGTATCTGATTGGAACTCCCTCCCCCCCACGTCCTGTCTTGCGTCACCCTCCCTTCTTTCAAAGCCTCCCTACTTGCCTCCTTCTCCTCCACCACTAATTGTAACTGCTTCTGATGACGCTCCTTCTCTTGAACTGTCCCCTCCTTACTCTTCCCCTCCTCCATATCCTATTCCTCCCCTTTTTTGAATTTTTTAGACGCTCCACCTATTTGAACTCTCCCCTTCTTTACTCCTTTCCTAACCCCTCATATCCTATTCTTCCCTTTTTATTTTTCTCACACCTGTGTGCAGGTTTTTTGTGGCTCTGCCCTACCTGCTGTTACCTTACCCTGCACATTGCCAATGTGCTGTGAATCAGTGATCTTTTCTTACACTGTATATAACCATTTGTTACTTTTTTTTTTTCCTGTATAGTGTTTAGCTACAGTTCCATAATGTTATTGTTATCTCATCTGTAGAGACATCTTTCTACAATAGTGACTGTGACCTATGTAACCTGTCTATATTGATTTGTTGTACTGAATTCTTTTGTAACTCTGTTTGTCCCAGGGCAGTCCTGAAAAAGGGACTGCAATTGTCCCAGTGGCCTTACCCGATTAGCAAAATTAAAATAAATAAAAATAAATAAATAAGTTGGGCCCCATATGGGAGGATTGACCTTGTCTGCAGTCTCAGAAACTCCCTCTGTTCTTATGAAACACCCTACTCCAAGTGGAGGGTAGATATGTATTTCTTTGTGGTTTGTCTTTGTCGAGTACAGCGCCTTGGCTTTTGACTTTGAGAAATACTATAATATGAGTCCCTCTCCGAAGAGTTTGACATCTTTGAATAGTAGCTGTGGTAGCACGGCGTTTGACTCTGCATCAGCATCCCATAGTTTAAGACAAATTACCCTGCAGGCTTTATTGGCCAGCACTGCTATTCTGTCACTGATTTTCACATTGTCAACTGCCATGTCAGCTAGGTATTTTGTCATTTGCTGTGATTGGGTTGTTAGTTGTTTCTGGCTCGAGCTGGGGTCTGCCACTTTTGCCAGGTCTTCTAGTCACATGATTTGAACTCTAGTGGTGTATATTGTGTTGATAGCTGCTCTGGCAGCCACCCCTGCCAGCTTGAATACTTTTTGAGCATCTCATCCAGTTTTCTGTCTGTGGAGTCTTTTAAGGTGGTTGAGGCTTCAGTAGGCAAGACTCTTTTTGCTCAGGGATGCTATGTTGGGGTCTACTGATGGAGCTGTACACCATAGTTTGAGTTTGTCATCTTGTATGGGTCACATTCTATCCCATGATTTTCTCTTTGTTAGTTTTGCTGGCTCTGCCATCCCCCATTAGAGATATAGCAAAATTACATTTTGTGGGTGAAATTTCCATGAAACCGGCAATTTTGCCCCATGAAATATTTTGCAGTGTATGAAGTTGTGAAATTTTGCCGCAACATGCAAAATTTCACCTGAAAACAGTGAATTTGACCATTCACAGGCAAAATGTTGTACTCCATGGGTGAAAGGTTGCACTCTGCAGGCTAAATTCCACATTTCACTTCTGCACAAAATATTTCTCGGAACAAAATTTGGAAATTTCGCACATCTCTTTCCCCCATTCTTTCACTGTCACTTCCTATATAGCCTCACATCTGGGGAAGTGGTCTTTAGGTTTAGATGCTAGTTGAAGTACTGGGATTAGTTTACCCCCCTGCAGTGTATGGAGCGGTTTTGAGGCCTGACATGGTCTTTATGATCTTAAGGAGTGGAGATACATTCTTATAGGAGCATAATTTTGCTGTCATAGATTGTGGGTCCAAATCTGCTGCATCCTCATTACTGGGCTATTGCCCTTCGGAACCTCTATCTTCCTCATTCTGGTCCTCATCATCTGGGGGCTTGTATTTGATGATTGATGATTTGAGTTTTCTGGGCCACCCCCTGCTTTTTGATTTGTCAGATTAGGGCTAGTCTTGACCAGTGCTTCTATACATTGCATGACTAGCAACATAAATTCCCTTTGATCTTTAATTATCTGTGCTAATAGGGTAGCAGTATTAGTCTCTTGTTCTGTGGAGCCCACATCCATGTTGTCCTCCTCTACTGCAGATTTCAGTGAGGATGGTGCAGAACCCTCATGCCACAAACTTGATAGAAAGGGCCCCTTTGTCTCTGTAGAAATGGGACACTGCAGCTCTGCATTTTCTAGTCTTGGCCATTGTATCTGTGGGCGGATCAGAGAGAGGAAAAAGGCACATGGATTAGTTATGGAAGTACCTTAAAGTGTGGCATTATTTACATGTTTGGCACCAGATGCATTGTAGTTTTAAATTTCAATGCCCTGACCTTCCCAAGATAGCCACCGGGTCATACGCAAAATGGTCGCTGTATGTATGGGTATATGTGGACCTGCTCAAGATGGTCACAGGGAGACTGGGTCTCATGCTCTTTGCTGTGTGGTATCAAGCCAGTTTGCTGTGTGAAAATCATTATTTGGATTATATATTATATATATATATATATATATGGTCTCCCCACCCAGCTGCTGCCTTAGGGGCTGATGGAGACATTATTGGATGGATCACTCTAGGCCTTGAATGATCAGGAGGCATGGTTGACCTATCCAATATGGCAACTTTGTTGGGAGATGTGGAGCATTTAGTGCACCTGTGTGAAGCCACTGGCCCGCACCACCAAGATGGCACTGCAGGGTGGCACTGTTCTCACACACTTTATTATGGAACAAAGGATACCATGGTTTTGGAGAAGAAAAAGCCATAAGCAGTGAGCAATTGGGATTAATGTGGTCATTGTTTGGAGTCACTGGTGGGGTGAGGCAGAAGTGAGTGCCTGCACTGATCTTGGATTGTTGGGATTAACCAGTGGACTTTCTGTGCTAGCGCCTTTCATTATGGGGGTGTCCTGTGTCTTTCCCTGAAGTCGCTGTGATAGGGACTACTGGGGGACATGATGGGAACTGAGACCTGGTGGCTGAGACATTTTGTTTGGAATTGGGGAGATAAGTCACAGACCTCTGTGTTATCTCACTGTAGCTGTAATGGGGTGATGGGGATACTTATGCTGGGATGCCAGCTCCGAGATTCTGAAGGCTGGTGTGGATGTACGCATGGGCATGGAGAGTTTAGATGCCCAGGAGGTGTGTTCTCTTATATCAGGGATTTAAACAGGGCACAGAACACAAATGCATATATAAATACATATATGTACACCCATCTCCATATCTACTGTACACTATAAGAGAGCAGAAAATCAAGGACCCAGCATGGTCAACGTGGTTAGCAGCATGCATACACTTTATGAGAAGTATAGTGAACATTTAATTTAAAACACAAATAGCAAGAGAATTAATACAAATTAATGCAAAACCACAATTCTTGTGGTAATGACTGTTAGATAAGGCAGAGAAATCACAAAATGTGGCTTACCTAGAGTAGTTTGGAAGGATATATATATATACATACAGTATATAGATGGTGAGCAAGAGCTTTGCTGAGTGCTGCTAGCCTATGCAATGCAAAGGAAAAACTGAGGATTCTTGGGAAGACCAAGGGACTAAGGGGATGGATCCAAAAATTCATCACATGTGCATCATCAGCCTATGAGGTGAACAGGGTAACCCATGATGTAATGGCTGTGGGAGTGACATAGAGAATGTGGTCCACAATGACTGCACTGCACTGCACATATGAGTATTAACAAGATGAACTACATGTCTGTAGTTTATTGGTCTCAGTTTATACTAGTTCAAATATAAAGAATCTGCCTAGAAGCCAAATTTTCTGATGTGGTAAAGCCTTGGCAGACTGCCACACATAAGGATTTGAATACTGTACCCATTTTGCCTTGCACTAAGTTCAAGGTGTTAGAGAATATGTATATGTTTTGATGTACAGAAATAAAATATTAACCTCTCTGAGATGTGTATATAAAACCATTTGATAGTCCCAGTCTGGGCCATGATTCACAAAATTTGCCCGGGCATGAACCCAGGTTTGCACCAAGTTCCTATTCACAGATGTTTGTGCACTCAAAATGATTTTGCACTCAGGCAAAGTGTGGAAGAGGACACAATGCAAATGAAGGAGATGGGGCCTGAATATTGGCAGAGTCTGAGTCATAGAGCATTTGTTCCATGCAAGAGCCACTTGAGAGATCCCCTTTCATGGAGCAAATACTGTCAACTGAGACCTTACCTTAATCCCACACCCCCGCCTGACCCCAGCACAATAGTCCCTGGCATCCAATGGTCCCTCAGGACCTCAGGACAAGGTCCACCTCAGTGTCTGCTATCAGTGCCTGGAACTTGCTGAGTTTGTTACCTAGGCTCCTGGTGTTATATGGAGATTTTTTTCAATAATCATAATTTTATTGGTCTTGGGGATGTGAACCTAAACTAGTTACAGGATAAAGGGCTTAAATATGAATCTTTGTTACAGTACATTCCTTTTAATTAGATCAATTAATCTCTTCTCTGGCCAGACTAAATTAATCAGATATAAAACATTCTTTGCTTTATTGGATTTATACAGATATTTCATCCAGGATATCTTTTACTGGTATCTTAGAGGATGCAGTAAGTGACAACCTTCCTATATTTTGTGTTTTGACTTTTAAGTCTCCCAACATTCCCCCTCATTTCATTCACTTGCAATTTTGGACATATAAAGTCTCTTGATTTTGGGCCAAGGTGGAAAAAATTGCCTGGTCTTTCCTGAACAGTATTCCCATTTTGGACTGTGCTATTGAATATTTTTATTCTCAATTGCTTCCAAAACAAAATTAATTCTTTCTAATGTGAAATAAAAGGCTGAAAGGGGTAAATAACAGATTATTCAGAAATAAAATTAAAGAAATGATACAGGCATGCAAATTGGCATGGGAAAATTATAAAAAAATCCTTTCTTAAAATATTGTTGATGACTTATTGTGGGTTTAGAAGTGCTTGTACATATTTGATAAGAAAGGCAAAGGCTAATTTTATAAAAAATCAGATTTACAGATTGTTGGTCTGATTCCAAACACTTTTGGAAAACGTTAATGGTTTGGTTAGTCCCAATTCAAAAAGCCAAATAAACAAAGTTGTGGTCAGTGAAAAGGAAATAACTGATCCCTGTTTTATTTCAGACTCACTAAATAGTGTGTTTACTGATTTTCCTCATTATTCCCTCATAATGGCATCTCAGTGGAAGGGTCACTAAATAACAATGACATTTCTGGCAATTATGCGGATCCTCAATTTTTTACTTCAAGGAGGTTACCTATTTGGCAGCCCCCTTGAAGTAAAGGAGGTTACTTCAAGGAGGTTATCAAATAAGTAACTTACCTGATGTAAAATTGCAGAGGTTACTTACTTGGAAACTCTTAAATTAATCTATTCTCTTCCATTAAGTGGTAGTAACAATGATTGACTTGATGTCCAGTTCCCACTCAGAACAATTTTTAATCTGTCTTTGGTTATTCAGTCATTTTCTACTGTCTGCAAATGTGCATAAGTGGTCCATGTGCCAACAAGTGATAACTCATTGCTGCTTGATGAATTTTGACCAATATCTATGCTAAATCCTGTTTATAAAATGTTTGAACATATTGTGGCAAATCAGTAAAATCTTTATTTGGAACAAAACAAATTGCTTTCTTTAAGCAGCATGGTTTTTTAAGTGTCACAGAACTAGGACTGGCTTGGTAAGGTTTATGGATGTGGTCCTTAGTGGTATGGAGGATGATCTCCTCATGGGGGCAATGCTTATGGACATAACCAAGGTACTTGATCTCACTGATCATGAAATTATCTTTGATAAACTAACCCCATTTAGCATCATCCAAAATGTTGCTTCATGGTTTAGCATTATTTACCTGGGAGGTCCCAATTTGTAGGTCTTGGATCTGTTATATTGCAGTCCATACTGGTTAAGAGGGAAGTGACACAGGGCCCATTCTGGAACCCTGTTGTTTTTTTTTCTTTGTAAATTCAAACTTGAAGACTTTTCAGGATGTGAATTTCTTCTTTATACTGATGACTTTATTCTTTTTTCTGGTGCAAGAAAATGTTTGAAATGACAGACTGTCATCTTAGATTTCCATGACATTTGTGATTGGTTTACAGTAAAAATCATCTTGTTTTGAATTCCAAGAAAACAAAAGCCATGCTATTTTGAAAACAAGTCTGGATTTTTTTAAATTCTTGGTTCATGCCACCTTCATTTTTCTAGTCCCCAATGCCCTCCAGAGCCACATGGTACAGCCCAGTGGTAACCTTACCTTTTTGAGATGCAAACCTTTCTCCATGCTGCCACAGTTTGCCCCATGGGTTGGAACAGGGTGTGGGATTTACCCCCAAACACACTGATACATCATCATCAGACTTTGTGTTCCTCAGAGGGCAGGGCCCATCCCTGCATGTACCGGGGTCTTTCGAACATGGGAACCAGAGCCTTTCCCTGTGTCTCCCCAGCCTCTCAGAACACTGCATGCATGGACATCAAGGGGCATGCATATGCTGACTGCAGCAATGCCCTGATGTTAACAAGTTCCACCCTCCAGTGACACTGCCACATGAAGTCACCCGGGTGACATTATTGTGGTGGCGGCCAGAGCCCACCTCCCTGGAGAAGGAGAGCATTATCTGGGATGCTCAACTATTCCACCCACCCACAGCCAGCCCATGGTGACTTGGCCTCATTCCCGAACCCAGTTCACCAGCATCATGAGCAGTAGCCCTAACACTGAGCTGATGGGCTGGCTGTACATTAAATGCTAGTTTACCTCTTAGGTTAATGGATCCAAATGGTTCCAAAATCAAATGAGTCTCACAGTTTAAACATCTTGACATACTTCTCAATCCTACCTTGCCATTTTCATTGCATATAAACATGGTTTGTAAAAATATAAATCTGAAAGTTGGTGCAGCTTACAAATTATGGAACTATTTTTCTTTGGATACAAGAAAGGCAATTGCAGTAGGATATTTATTGCTATATTTTGATTATGTTTCATACATATTTTGGGACTTGGCATCAAAAGAACATTATTATATTTCTGTGGTGTACAACAATGTATATTGGTGCATTATTCTGTCCTCATTTTGTACACACCACTGCAATTTATACTCATAGTCAGGATGGTTATCTCCAAGGCTATTTATTTCATCAAACTTCTCAGATCAAGAGGTTCTTGTTATTGTGCGGCATCTAAATGTCAATTTGAGTTGAAAACACAGGGTCTGCTAGAGGGGCTTCAGCTATGTGAATTAACAGTCACTGTTATGTCAGATCTTACACTCAATCCATTACCCCTTCTTTAACCACACAAGTTAACTAAGAATGGGACAGGTCATGGAGGGTAAACATCCATTTATTGAAAGCGACAAGCTGCATAAGGTTTATCAGGGAATGAACTGACTCCTTTTTTTAATGAAAGCAAGGACTCAGTTCAGAAATTTAATAATGTGTGGGGGCATGTAAATGCACAATCATGGGGGAACTTCTCTGACTCACAACTGATAGGAAGCATAAGATAATTAAACAAAAGCAATGACTTGCTAAGAGAAATTAGGCTACAAGAAGGGGCATAAAGGAGGCACTAATAGAGGTAGAGTGGTATAGACTAATTTTTAACAGGAAAAATGTGCAGAATTATTGAGGAAAGGAGCTAAGATGGTCATCTTTGAGACCAAACTCAGTTAAGTAGTTCAAGGTGAGAAGGCCTGGAGACTACTAGCCCTGAGGCTTAAGCAAAATGAAGCAGCCTGCATAGTTCTAGTCATTAGAAAAAACCATGGAGCTGGATTAATAACAAAGCTAAGGGAGATGCCACATTTTGGGCAGTTCAACCAGAATTTATATGGACAGCCAACAAAGCCAAGGGAGATGCCATGTTTTGGGCAGTCCTACTAGAACTTATATGCAGCTGAGTCACAAGGTATCATTGAGAAGAGACATACCTTTTTATAAGTTTCAGAACTACTGTATGTGCAAGATATACAAAGAGAAACACTGTAGGAGCTGAATAGCATTAATAGAAGTACAAACAGCATCAATGATCTTAAACTGGAAAAGCAACAGATCTGGATGGATTCTCCCTGAATGTTTACACGGCATTGAGGGAGTAGACCACCCCATATTTAGCATACATATTTAGCATATGAGGAGAAGCTATTGGACTTAAATATAAAAACACTTACATACATCCAACAAATAAATCATGAATCATTCACAAATCTGGACTGTCATGTACGGTATGGGCTGCACACCCATTGGCTGTTTCTCTGCACCAATGGGCATGCAGCCCTACCGAGCTGTCAGTCGGTGGGGTGGCAGGGCGCAGGCAGGAGGGATGCTGCCGTCCACCGGCTGTGGGGGAGCGGGTGGTGGGGCTCGTGGATGGATGGGTGGGGAGGGGGACACTAGTCACCAGGGCAATGTTGGGGGGATTTGTGCAGCATTTACATCCCGTGATCGGGATGTGCCACTGGACCACCAGGGATGATTTCAGGAGGGGGGGTGGTTTACACAATTACAGCCCACGATCAGGCTTTTTGGTCCACTGGACCACCAGGGATGATTTCGGGAGGGGGTGGTTTACACAACTACCGCCCGTGATCGGGCTTTTCGGTCCACTGGACCACCAGGGATATGTTCGGGAGGGGGAGCCACATTGCTGCCCATGATCAGTCTGGTGGGGGATTAAACTATGCCCGCAATCTGGCCAGTGGGGTGGTGGGTGGATTTACAGTCTGCTGCCCATGATCAGGCTGCAGGGGCACAGGTCAGGTTAGCCAGCCACAGGTGGCAGCTGCTGTGTTGCACCCTGCAATGCAGCAGCTCACCTGTGGGTGGCCCTCAACTTAAGCCTTTTTTTTTGGCTCAAAGTTGTGCAGGCGCAGGTTGGGGGTTGCGCCTGCACAACTCTGTACAGCCCTGCTGAATATCAGACTGTGTAGTTTATGCATGGTTCCTCCCCCTCCAGTTCAGCATGCATTCTTCTGCATTGCGCTGTTGCTCAGCATGTTTTCTGTGGCACAACTGCCTCCTGCTGAATATGGCAGAATGGAGCAAGTTCGGACTTGCGCAGGTGCAACCCTATTGCGCATGGCGCAACCCTTTTGAATATCCGGCCCTAACTGTTCAACTGGTTTTGTCCTTACTGTCTTAGAACCCAAACATCCCACCACTAGAGTTTCTATCTCCTTCATACCGTCTGCAAAATCATCCTTAAAAAAAACTAATGTTTTCTGACAGTTAAAACACTTTAAACACACAGAATGCAGAAATATATACATGTGCAGGATTCTGAGTAATTTATGAAGTTTTGTAATAGGTTTGCCTGCTCTCTCTGAGCCCCTGCTCACACACATAGACACACCTAACACATAGGATCCACCTCCTCTGGATATAATGGACACCGGATATAATGGACAAAAGTTGTGTGCACAGAAGCATCTGTTATGACAGGCTTGCTGTACTTGAAAGTAAATCAAATAAGGTTCCCAGCCTGGATGAAATCCCAGATAAGTATTATAAGTAAAATTATAATGAATGCTGTGTCCTTATCCTGGAGGGGCAACTATATAGTACCCATAAACAAAAAGGATATACAGCATCCCTGCCCATGTACTTACCAGTTAGTTTGTTGGACACTGTGGAAAAATACATGCTTAGGTGTTATTAAAAACATTTATGCAGGATATTGCAAGGTCTGATCCCCTCTCTGAACTACTGGTGGAGTTAAAGAGGGGCACAGTACTATTGACCAATGTTTGAGTTAATTTGTGTCTGTGAGAAATATGTAACATTGAGGAAAATAAAGTTATATGATTTATATTGATTTTAGCTTCAGCTTTCAATACATTGAAGAGAAGTGATCTGTGGGATAAGATGAGATTAATGAACATTAATGTGAACCTGATTATTCTTATTAAAAATGTATACATCAAAACCTGAGCATAAGTCAAGTACAGTACGTAACAAAAATGGTAGTTTAATTTAGAGGAAGAAATCTAACATGGGAGTTAGACAAGGGTGTGTGCTAGCCAACACTCTAATATGGACATGAATTAAATTTCAATGGATTTAGAAAATGAAAATGTTCATTCTCCCGAGACATAAAAACCTTATGGTCCCCAATTTAGTGTATGCAGATGGCCTTGTTCTGTTTTCCTTATCTGGAGGTGGATTGCAGAAAAAAATAGACAACTTGGTTGGAATGTGGAAAAACATAGGCTTAGTCATAAATTTGGCAAAGTCAAACATTATGATCTTTGGCTTTAGAAATAAGTCTGGGTGTTGGTTTATTGATGTTTATTCCTAGAAAAAGTGCCAAATATTGCTGCCTGGTCCTAAATTTCACTACGTCTGGTTCCTGGTAAAAACACATTAACATCACTACCCAAAGTTGCAGACAAGTAGGTAATGCACTTTAACATTTTAATCATAACTATATAGTCTACATTGTCACCTATCTCCACTGCCAGTTCCATCAACTCTGCACTAAATTACTTCAGGTCAAATTTTCTTTCCATCTGGGATCATCACACTCCTCTCGGGAAATCCAGGGAATGATGTTCTCATCTCCCCTGGGTCTCTGCTGAATAGCTAGCCTGCCTGCTTGCACAGACTCTTCCACTGAAGGCTCACAAGTCTTCAGGCTCCCCTGCTCACTTGCACAAATACCGATCCTTATGAAATGCCTGCACCAGAGCAATCAAACTTGGTAAGGTGAAGTACTTTTCCTCCACCTTCCAAAACAACATTAACAACCACTCCAAGTTTTGGAAGATCATCCATGCTCTCTTCTCACCCCCAGTCCAGTCCTCCATCACAGTCCTCAAGGTAAGGGACACCTCCATTTCTGACCCATCCTTCTGTTGCCTCTGTATTCTATGCTTTCTTCACCTCCTGTGCCTCTTCCCTTCACTCCTCCATAACCCCACCTCCCCCTTCCCGACCCCCATCCACCCTCCCCATCACTTCCTTTTCTCTTCTCACCAACAACACTGGCAGATGCCCTCAAGGCCTTCCTAGCTCTTAACCCTCTCATGGGCAAGAGCCCAGATGGGCTGGACCCTAAACTTCTTCATCTCTCTGCCCCACCATCAATCTTCCAATCTCATCCTTTCTAAACCACTCCTTCTCCTTTGCCTCTTTCCTCAAGGCTTGTGAGGATGCTACATTCATACCCCTCCCTAAAGGTGGTGACTCCTCTATTCCTGGTAACTACTGCCCTATCTCCCTACTTCCTACACTTGCTAAACTTCATGAACACTTAGTGATATCCCAGCTCTCCCCCTTCCTGGACTCATCCTCATTCTTCACCCCTTTCCAATCTGGTTTTCACAAATTCCACTCGACCTCCTCTTCCCTTCTCATGCTGACTGGTTCCATTCTCTCTGGCATGGACCAGGGCTGATTCACCTCCACTATATGTGTTGGCCTGACCAAAGCCTTTGACACCATAGCTCATCCCCTTCTTCTTGCTAAATCTACTGCTGCAGGACTTTCCACCAAAGCTACTAACTGGTTCCAGTTCTACCTAATGGTTAGGACTCAATTGGTTAAAATAGGTGATGCCCAGTTACCCAGCCCCCCCATCAGCACTGGGGTGTTCCTCAAGGATCCATGCTTGGCTCTATTCTTTTCTTTATTTTCCTAAACAACCTCCCTACTGCCTGTACCTCTGCATCCATCCATATGTATGCAGATGATATAGTTATATTTGCCTCTGGCTCCTCCCCCACTGATCTGATGACCAACCTTCAGCTGGACTTTGACGAAGTCCAGTGCTGGTTTCACTCAAACCTGTTTTTCCTCAACACAAAGAAAATGGCCTCCATGACCTTTGGAACTAGGAAAAAAGCTCTCCAGACTTACAGCCCTCCCCTCCTTTCACACCCTAGAGGGGTCCTCACTTGAGGACGTCCTTTCCTTCAAGTACCTTGGGGTGTGGCTTGACCATCACCTTGACTTTTCTGGGCACATGCTCACCATCCACAAAAAGCTGCACCCAAAATTAGGTGCTTTATACAGAAACTGTGGTTGTATCCCCTTGTCGGCTCACAGATCCAATCTACAGAAAATTATTCTCCCTATTTTTGACTATGGAAACATTGTTTACAGTGCTGCTTCAAAGTCCACTCTAGCCAGACTGGATCATCTCTGTCACTCCTTCTGTTGGTTTTCCCTCAACTGCTCACCTAGCACTCTCCATTGCTCCCTATAAGTATTTTTTCAAGGAAAGGGTGGTGGATACATGGAACAGCTTTTCTGCAGAGGTCATGGGGTCAAAAACAGTAAGGGAATTCAAGAATGCATGGGACAGACATAAGGCAATTCTGGTGGTGGTTAGGAAGAAGTAGGCTGTTGGTTAACTAGGATCAGTAGCTTATCCAGTAGGTAAGGAAATGGGCCAAGCAGTCCTTAACTGCAATCAAAGTCTATGTTTCTATGTTTCTATGTATACACAGCCCTCTATCTCCCCTCTCTTGATGCCAGATACCTTGCACATTGCTCATCTTATATTGCCAAGTACTGGCTTAGCTCTCTTCCCCGTTACCTCTCCTCTCTTCTCTTACCCCACCCTCCCTCTTTCTACTCCCTTCACAGTTCTGGCTATTGTTCCCTAGCACTCCTGCCTAGGTCATCTTCAGCTGGTCAGACTGTTTTCTCCTTCTGCCTCCCTAAACTGTGGAATTCCTTCCCCCTATCAACCCACTCTACCATTTCTCTTCACTCCCACTCCTCTCTTCTCCAGCACTTCATCTCTCCCTCATGCAAATGCTCCTGGATTCTTCACCCTTGCTCCTCAACTCAACCTCTTCCCCCACCATTCTTCTCCCTTCTCTTCTCCTTCCCCATATAACACCCTAGCCTCCTGCTACCTACACCTAAGCCCTTGTCTAACGTCCACTGCCTCCTCCCGTATAGTTCCTGGATTATTTAAACAGTATCCTCTGTTCTGTTCCACCTTTAACTCATAATTGTTAAGTTGCCTTTTGTTGAGTGCCTTATATTGTATATATGGTCCTACTCCTGTGCACAAATATTGTAATTTATACTGTTAATATTGTAAATACTGTGTTGTAAATGCTCTGATTTGTTATACTTGTATTCTATCTTGTCCCTCCCCCTAGGATGCATCTGGAAATGAGCTGCTACTCAGCTTAGTATGTCTTTCCTGGTGAAACTTTTGAAATAAATAAATAAATAAATAATCTATCAATCAATCAATAACTAAATAAATAAATAAACAGAGGATTGTCAATTAGCCAGCTGTTAAAAGCCATTGATGGTAAGCTACAGCCAATAGCAAAATACTTCATGCCAGTAAGTTATGGGGCTAGGATAATGTCTATCAACTAGAGGTTCTCATGAATGTGGTATACAAAAAAAATGGGGAATCACTATCTCAGTGCTGAAATGTTTGATCACTAGAGAATTGAGCACTCTTCCACTTAGAGTGTGTACCTCTTGGCACTAATTATGTACTGGATATTAATTAATTTCTTACCTGACAAGCTGCCAGAATTAGTTGTCAGGGAAAAAAAAACAAGATGGCTGGAACTGAGCTGCCCTTCTCCCTGGCTGTAAAATGTATATTAACTGTTAGCCTTTAACTTTTTTACATCTTTGTAAATAAAATGATGTGTAAATTAAGATATCCCCAAAATATAACAAGGTAATTAAAAAATGTCTTTGCAGATAGTGCCAGACAACTGTACATTGAAAAAGTAGATAAGTTAAATCCTTACCCTGACTGGCTTCAAATGTCAGGGAACATACATTAAGACACTATCTCTGGCTGCTACCTGCCCTTAATCTCAGAAGAATCATGGCGTTCTATCATTTTGAGGTTTTCCCAAGCAAAGTTTTAATGAAAAGATATACCAGAATGGCTAACAAGGAAATTACTGGATACAGTGTAAGATGGAACTCATAGAGACCTGAAACATGTAATATTTGTATGCTATTGGTATGAAAAAATTATGAAACAACTTTTGACCCCATTTCTAGGCAAGTGGTATATTTCAGCAGACCTTTTGATAAACCAACTTCCTAATTTGGAAGAGGAAAACTTGCTTGGGAATAGCAAAATATTTAAGTATTATAAGGACACTAAGAGATGGGAATCTGAGCAAATATACCAAAGTTATCTTAGGGGTCTGTGTTGTACTCGTGGACTCAATTAATTGTTACCTTAAACCTTTTCTTGTATATAGGCCTAGAAGGATTACTTATCATAAATACACTCCTGAGTTCTGTGTTATTCTGTATTTCTATTGCCCTCCTTTTTAGGGCTATGTGGGTGGAGCCCTGCAGTCCTCTTGGGAGGACTAGTGCAAAAGCATCTTGTGAATGAACAACCTCATGAGGTGATAAATGGTCCTCTGAGTCTGTGCACCATGGTCCAATCTGCTGCACTACTTAACCTTCAAGAAAATGTTTTCAGCAGTCAGCAGGTCCATGTTGTTCTTTTTTTTTTTTTGAAAGCATAATACAACTGTAGTTACCAATGTTCTCAAAAGAAAATCTAGAGGCCATCACAAAACCCAGGTCTTGCTTCCTTTGGGAGCCACCACTCCATTTTTTTCTTCTCAGAGTGCAACTACAATTGTGCTCCATTTGGGAACTAACAAATAGATCATGTTTACAAATTCACAAGTTCAAGCACAGATCTATTCAGATTCCTCAAGCACACACTTCTGGCAAAGCACAACACAACTGCAAAACTAATTCTGATTTCGACCCATGGGACCTTTGTCACCAGCTGCAGAAAAGTACAAGGAATGAAGCTTATATCTGTGTATTCTTAAACTGTGTTCATCTTGGCTGCCCCCTTCAAAGTTTAACTCCCTTTCTTACCTCAACTAACAAATCCAACACATGCTGAAGGGCAAGTAAGATGCTGCTTCTCTTTTTATATTGTGAATGAAAATTTTGGTTACCTTATTACCAACATCGGGAATACAAATACAAGAGCGAGAAGTACCATACACATCAGTCAGAACAAACAACAAACCCAAAAAGTCAGTTGGACAGTTAGTCGCTGATTGAAAAAACCTTGCAGAACACTGCATTATTTCAACCAGATTAAGTAAAATATACAACTATTATGAAGTCTAGCAATACCCAATCATCCTGTCATTTATATCACAGGAGACTGATACAGAAAATACCTATAAACAGGAATTTTGCCTTAGTTAAAAATCAATAAATATATATTAACAAACTTCAGAATAGTTGCAGATTTTACTTTATTTCTAGTTGAAAGAATGCAATATTTAGTCACAGTATTTATAATACCATCTGCACAAAAAATTAGCTACTGTGTGTTTCTCATTCCATCTGCTGCCCCTGCTGCATCTCTCTCTCTCTCCCCCACACCCTACCTCCACTGAATATCACTTTCTCTCTGCACATTTCAATGATCTGCACACTCCTTTATAACTTTTTTGATTTGATTTAATTTTTAAGCAGTTATTTAATGCCCACCTACAGAGGCAGGAACATAGACCTCGGTCTGGACAAACAACGACAGTCAGTCCTTCACCTTCACAAGGACATTAACCAAACTGAGGCAGTCCAGAGAAGGGCAACCAAAATGGTGCAGGGACTGCATCAGAAAACATATAAGGACAGATTAATGGAGCTCAATTTGTATACCCTACAGCAAAGGAGGGAGAGAGGTGATATGATCAAAACATTCAAACACCTTAAGGGCATTAACAAGGTGAAAGAGTCTAACATGTTTCAATATAAGAAAAATAGCAGGACAAGAGGACACAGCATGAGATTAGAGGGATGCCAATTGAGGGGTAACGTGAGGAAGTTATTTTTCACAGAAAGGGTACTGGATGCATGGAACGGCCTACCTCAGGAAGTAGTGTATATGAAAACAGTGCAGGGCTTCAAACAGGCATGGGATAGGCATAAGGGAGCAATACAGATGAGTATGAATAGATAGGCCATTGATAGAGCAAAGGTCGATGGCACATTCATAAGGCAGAAAAAGAAATGGGCTGACTGGATGAGCCTTGCAATCCTTATCTGCCATCAATGTCTATGTTTCTATGTTTTTATAGTCGGACATTCAGTCTCTGAGGCAAGAGGTAGTGAAGTACATAGGAAGGGTACAAAAATACTGTACTTTGTCGTTCCCCTCCATAACAGGTTAAACTTTGCCATCACTGAAAGCACAGCTGTCAGATTTTAAAGAGATAGCCAAGGAGTGAGCTGCACATACTGCTACTATCTGTTTGGCTCCTGTGACAAGGAGAGCAGTTAACCAGCTAAGATTAAACATATTACAACACACACACACACAAAAAATCCCCCCCAAAAAATCCTGACAGAACACTGCATTATTTCAACCAGATTAAGTAAAATCTATAACTATTCTGAAGTTTGGCAATACCAATCATCCTGTCATTTCTCTCACAGGAGACTATCAGATAAAGAAAATGCCTGTAAACAGCAATTTAACCTCAGTTAAAATACAGGAAATGTATTGCCAAACTTTAAAACAGTTGCAGATATTACATAATCTGGTTGAAATAATGCAATAATTAGTCACAGTTTTTATACCATCTGCACTAAAATAATTAGCTACTTTGTGTTTCTCTTTCCACCTGCTGCCCCTGCTGCATCTCTCTCTCCTCACACCTTACTTCTGCTGCATCTCTCTGCTCACTTCCACAATCTGCACATTCCTTTATAAACTTTCTGATTTTATTTTATTTTTTTAGCAGTTACTTAATGCCCACATACAGAGACAGGAACATATAGTAGACCTCAGTCTGGGCAAACAACAAACCCAGACAGTCAGTTGGAAGTTCAGTCGCTGAGGCAAGGAGTAGTGCAGTAGGTAGGGTACACAAATACTGTACTTTGTCATTCCACTCCATAACAGGTTTCACTTTACCATCACTGCAAGCAGAGCTTTCAGATTTTAAAGAGATAGCCAAGGAGAGAGCTGCACATACTGTACTGCTTATATCTGTTTGGGTCCTGTGACAAGGAAAGAAGTTCAATTTCTAAGTTTAAACATATTACAAACATATTAAAAAAAAAAGGAAAAAAGAAAACGTAACAGAACATTGCATTATTTAAACCAGATCCAAAATCTACAACTATTATGAAGTTTGGCAATACCCAATCATCTTGTTATTTCTATCATGGGAGACAGATACAGAAAATGCCTGTAAACAAGAATTTTGCCTCAGTTAAAATACAGTAAATGTACTGCCAAATTTCAGAACAGTTGCAGATTTTGCATAATCTAGTTGAAATAATAAAATATTTAGTAACAATTTTTATAATACCATCTGCACTAAAAATCAGCTGTTATGTATTTCTCTTTCTGCCTGCTGACCCTGCTGCCTCTCTCTCTCTCTCTCCACTCTCTGCCTCTGCTGCATCTCACTTTCTATCCGCCCACTCCCCCGAGTCTGCACACTCCTTTATAACTTGATAAAATGTAGCCTGATTTTATTTTTTAGTTATTTATTTAATGCCCACCTAGAGAGACAGGAACATAGTCCTCAATCAGAACAAACAACAAACCCAGAAAGTCAGTCAGATAGTCAGTTGCTGAGGCAAGGGGTAGTGCAGTAGGTAGGGTACATAAATACTGTACTTTGTCATTCCCCTCCATAACTGGTTAAAATTAGACACCCATGACTGCTAGCAGAGCTGTCCGATTTTACACAGATAGCCAAGCAGCGAGCAGCGCATACTTTTATTTGTTTGACTCCTGTGACAAGGAAAGCAGTTAACTGGTAACCGTTTGAACATATTACAAAAAAAAACCTTACAGAACACTGCATTATTTCAATCAGATTAAGTAAAATCTACAACTATTCTGAAGTTTGGCAATACCCAATCATCCTGTCATTTCTTTCACAGGAGACAGAGAAAATGCCTGTAAACAGCAATTTAGCTTTAGGTAAAATACAGTAAATGTATTGCCAAATGTCAGAACAGTTGAAGATTTTCCATAATCAAGTTTAAATAATGCAATATTTAGTCATAGCTAGCTAAAGCTAAAGCAAAGTACTACAAGACCTCCCTCACCAACTCATGGGACTCAGGGCAAAAGTTCTGGGACAATATTAAAGACCTGTGTGGAAAAGCTCCCAACAGCTCCCCTAGTCAGATGAGGGTTGATGGGTGCCTTACCTCTGAGCCAGCACATATGGCCGATGCCTTCAATGACGCATTCTCTAACCTCAGCTTGGTTCTCCCTCCAAACTTCTTTGACCGTCCTCTGGACACACCTCCCACCCCCCCAACAACCCCACCTTTCGACTGCACAGCATCTCACCTAAGGGCACCGAGCCTTATCTCAGAAGGGCACTAAGTCACTCTCAGTACAGCAGTGACACCTTAGACCTGAAACTCCTTCGTCTCTCTCTCCCTGAGGTCCTCAACCCCCTCACCCACATACTAAACAGCTCCTTATGCCTAGGGAAGTTCCCTTCCCGCTGGAAATCTGCTCATATCACGCCGATATTTAAAACCGGGGACCGTGTCCTCACTAACAACTACCGACCTATCTCCACTCTCCCACCCCTATCCAAGGCCCTTGAGAGGACAGTCTCAGACCAGCTAATGGACTACCTAAACAAATACAACCTGATTAGTATGCACCAACACAGCTTCCGGAAGGGGCACAGTACCACCACTGCCCTCCTGGAACTCACCTCTCATATCCACTCTGCTTTACACCGAGGTCAAATCTCAGGGGCTGTCTTCATCGATCTCATTAAGGCATTCAACACAGTGAACCATCCGCTCCTGCTATCCGCACTGACCAGGACTGGATTCTCTCAGGATGCCTTTGGCTGGTTCTCCGACTACCTGTCTAACCATTCCCAGCAGGTCAAAATTGGAGACACCATATCAAGTAGGCTTCCTGTCCTCTTGGGTGTCCAGCAAGGGTCTGTCCTTGGACCATTACTGTTCAGCCTCTTTCTTACCTCCCTCCCCAGTACCTGCTCTGGGAACCTTCTTCTCTATGCGGACAATGCTGTACTCTACTCCTCCAACACAGACCCACTGCAACTCCACCTCTCCCTCCAGTCCTCCTTTAGATCCACAGAAAAATGGTTCACCTCTCATCGGCTTATCCTGAACTATTGCAAGACTAAGGTTATGTACTTCTCCCATCCGCTCAATACTAGAAAGGAACTATGCCCTCAAGTACTAACTGCCAATCAAACCCCCCTGGAGCAAGTGGACTCCTTCAGATACCTAGGCTTAACACTCGACCCTGCACTCACCTTCCACCAACATATCCACCTCCTATCTACTACCCTCAATGTGCAGCTAGGGCTCCTGTATTGCCTCAAACATTGCTTTACCCCAAACACTTTGAAACTTGCTGTCTCCTCCTCTGTCCTCTCCCTGCTAGATTATGGCCTAGTCATCTACGGGGCGGCGAACTCATCGGCCTTCAGCAGACTAGGTATTTCCCTAAATAAAGCCTGTCGCCTCACCTTGGGCTGTGACCATCTAACTCACACATGCTCTCTATATAACGATACCAACTTGCTGAACCTTGACAACAGGATTAAGTTCCACACCTGTCTCATGGCAAAAAAATAGCTCTAGGCCTCTGCCCAATAGGACTCACACTGCTAATAAGGCCGGTCCTGACACTCAAGCACACTCGTAGCTTTGGTAAGCAACTCCTCTCTGTCCCTCACTGCCATACTTCCCAATACCAAAGGTCCTTCAGCTTCAGAGCCCCTTCCTGGATGAATGGTCTGCCCACACCACTTACAAAAGAGAGCAGAATTGGCCCGTTCAAAACCGCTTTCAGAAACCTACTACAGTCCTCGAATCACTGTGATTGCCACTGAAGTACCTTACACTATTTTGACCGGCATAGGCTGTGGCCAGACTCCCCTCATTCCCTGCCTCAACCTGTGTCCCCTTAGTCTAGTTCTACACATGTTGGCTATCTGCTTAGTATGTTTGCACTAACTTTTCCCTAGTTATTATTGCTTACACTGTTAGCCTAGCAACTGCTACTGTATCTACCTGACTATGTACTGATGTACTGCTATGTAACCTGTCTTTCTCTGTTTGTAATACTTGTGACGTGGAACCTTTGTAAAGTAGTCTCTGACTCAAAGGTATTTCCGAATCTCCAATAAATAAATAAATAAATAAAAATAAATCATTACTTAAAATTAGCCATGAGGAAAACAACCAACCCCTGCATCCCACTAAACCAGAGTGTCTAAAAGCAGAGGTTGAAGTATAAGACATCACTGGCCAAGAGGTCAGTGAGCACCTCGCTAGCTACAGTATTTGCAGTCCCTATACTCCTGATGTTTGTTCTGGCCCAGACCAGGCTAACAGCAGCTGTCAATACTTACACACACACACACACACACACACACACACACACACACACACACACACACACACACACACACACACACCCTCCATTGCAAGCAAGTCAACTACTCAATGCATTCCTCTGTCCTCTTGTTGCCTAGCAGGAAAAACTCACAATCTCAGTGAGAATCACTGTCACTGCACAGTATCTCCAACTAGTTTTTTTAGGAATAGGAAAACTCTGAGACAACCCACCTTTTTAAGCTGGTTTAATTTTATCTTTCCAGGGCAATATCACATAGAGATAAAAATTATCTTTTTTTTTTACAAGCATGTTCTAAGGGAGGCAAACAAATTGTGTGAGACTTGCTGCTGCCTCTGATATTTTTTTCCACTGAAAAACAAGAAAGTTCCACCCTGTAGAGATGGCAGCAACTCCCTCCACCCCATTTAGTTTCTCTTGCTTAGAACTTGTCATCTTGTCACTGATCCTACTGCAGCTCACTGCAGGGCTACTTTTTAATTCACTGCAGTAACCAAGATCCATTCAATGTGCAAGTTAAAAAATCTTATATTTCTATTTCCATAATGCAAATAACTAATTTTGATCTTGACCCATGGGACCATTGTTGCCAGCTGCGGAAAGTACCAGGAATGATTCTTATTCCTGTGTATTCTTAAACTGTGTTTGTCTTGGCTGCCCCTCACAAAGTTTGACTCCCTTCCTTAACTCAACTTACAAATGCAACATATGCTGGAGGACAAGTAATGTGTTGCTTCTTTTTTTATAATGTGAATGAAAATTAATAATAATAATGCCAGGACCCACTCAGGAATGCCACAGTCTCATGTTAATACATGGGGGAGGGGGGGAGTTGGTAAAAGAAACAAAAAAGGAAACGTGGAACTATTTGATTGCCCTCTCAAGCTGCCCTGATCAGCAGGATGCTATGTAGTTTGTTGACTGCTTGCAAGTTACCCAATCATAGTCTGGATCTCAACCCACTGAACCCAGCACCCAGCAGAGACAATAAAAAGTGCTGATAGATTGCCACTGAGAAGTTGTCAGAGAAACACAAACCTCTTGGAAATGAATGCAGTAAGATACATACATTTTTTTTTTATGTTAATACTGTACATACTTTAATTCAGAGCTATTAATGACAGATCATTTGATCCAGACTGGAGATCATCACAATACCCAGGACAAACTGTCTCATTTCCTTTGGGATTCACCACTCCATTTTTTTTCTTTTTAGAGCTTCATGGTTCTTGTTTATTTTTTGCCTTTTTTGTTTGTTATTTCAAATGCTAAAACCTTTTTTGTGGTCAGTGGGTCCCTTTTTTTCCTTTATTTTTGAAAGCATAATACAACTGCAGTTACCAATGCTCTCAAAAGAAAATCTAGAGGCCATTGCAAAACCCAGGACAAATTGTCTTGTTTCCTTTGGGAGCCACCACTCATTTTTTTTTCTTTTCAGAGCTTCCTATTATCGTTTATTTTTTTTTTCAAATGCTATATACCTGTGCCCCCTTTGAGAGCTAACAAATAGATTATCTTTACATGTTCATCAAGCACAGATATATTCAGATTCCTCATGCACACACTTCTGGAAAAGCATAATGCAACTGCAATTATCAAATGGTCTCAGAAGAAAAAAAATCTAGAGGCCATCACAATTGTATTAAATGATGGGAAGCTACAAATACTTAACTGTCAGCAACTCACCCCAACTTTGTATTACACAAATATAAAAAAAATCATGTGTTTGGAAACCAGGTCTGACTTCCATTTAGTACCAATTGCAAAATATTGTCAGAATCTAAAAGAATTAAACCACTGTTTCTGATGCATATGCCTACTCACCTTCAATAATTACCATCTTAGGCAACAATGTTGAATGATATTTCAACCTGTAGGGAATGCCACAGCTCATGTCAATACGCTGGGGAAGGGGGGAGTTGGTAAAAGAAACAAAAAGGATTAACACTGCATGCTTCTTGCATCCTAACATCTAAAGTCTGGGAAACATTATGATCGAGTAGTATTAGCAACACTGTAAGAGTATGTACATACTGAATGGTCACAAAAATTATTTTATAAAGTCAAAAATTCTGAATATAAGGAAATCAATTACTCACGCCATAATGCCATAGCATATCTGTTTATTATTCCAAACTCAGTCTTTCGTTTATCAAGATTCGATCCCGTAACCCCAAAGGTCAAAAGGTCAATATCAATAATAGGCTCACTGTCCAATGATTCAAACGTTGGTTTAATAGGGCATACATCTTAACTCGGGCTTTACTGTGAATGATTCTCTATACCGTAGGATAATGATATGCAGCTACTACATTTCCCCAAACATTTTAATTTTAATCCTGCCTATACATTAACATAAGTACTCAGTGACAAAAGTAGTATGAGTGGTCATAATTTTAATCACTCATAGTAGTGTAGTTGCATATGGTCTCAAATACATATACATGGTTCCAAACTCTATCATTCGTTTATCATGATTCGCCCTTGCACCTCTGGTGGTCAACAGTCAAGATGAATAATATGCTTATGGTTCAAAAATCACCACATTGGTTTGTTAATAAGACAAATATTGCAACTATTTTTGCCACTGAGTACTTTTGTTAATGTATGTTCAGGGTTAAAATAAAACAAGTTAGGGGAAATGTAGTAGTTGTGTATAATTATAATATCCACATACAAGTAAAGGGCTTAGGGGCAGACTGGATGGGCCTAGCAGTCCTTATCTGCCAACAATTTCTTTGTTTCTATGGTATAGAAAATAATTCATAGTGAAGCCTGAGTTAAGATATATGCCCCGTTAAACCAATGTGTTGAGTCATTGCACCATGAGCATATTATAGATATAGACATTTTCAGGTTGCAGGTGTGAGTCAAGATAAATGAATGATGGAGAATGGAATAAATATACAGATATATGGGATTATGGTATGAGTAACTGATTTTCTTAAATTCACAATTTTTCTACTTTACTAAATAAGTTTGGTGACCATTCAATATGTAAGGGTTCAAGACTAAGAAAAATAAAGAAAAAAATAATGTCAAATCATTTTGAAGTGGAAATTATGTATTTTTAAAAATGAAATGCTGCTCCACTCAATCAACACAGTACCTTTACAGAAACCTAGATTTTCAAGTCAGCAAGAGCTAACTGGTCATTGATTCTATGAGAATAGAGAGTCAGTTAATGAGAGCAACCACCTGAAAAAGAAAATCAAATATGGGATAGACTGGGATAGACTTTATCTGCTTCTGTGAAACTTACAAAATAAGTTTTTCTTAAAGGAGAAGTCTCCCATAGTTTCACACCAATAGTTTCACAACTCCTTATGCGTAACTGTTATGTGCCTCCTCCAGTTGCCAGCAGTCCTGTTGCTGTCCAAATCTAGATAATAAATAAAAATATACAGCCCCCAAAATGTGTTTGCCCTCCATTTTACCATCAATGTTGCTGGAGGATGATGTCATCAGAGCAACAGATAATGGTGCTGCACTAAATGTAGTTTCACCAGTAAACCAAACCCACAATGTTTGGTTCCCCACTTGAGGATGGAGGAACCCTTTAAGTGCTATGCACATCCTAAAGTGCAGGTCTAATAGGGACTAGGACCATGTGAGTATGATGCAGCACTGATTTGAGGTATATACAGTATTCATATAAGGAAGTGCCTGTATGTGTTGTTGTGTTACTGTTTTTGTTAGCAAAAACAGTTTACCTAATAAATGACTCTGGGTACAACAAGAGTTTTATGTGGTATTATACAGCTGTTGCATTATGTTTTGCATGTGTGTGTGTGTGTGTGTGTGTTAGCATTCTTTGTTTTGATTGACACCAGCAGTGAGAAACAACCTTGCAAAATGGACCCTTTCCCTTTGTAACTAAGCAGTCAGTGATTGAATGGCTGCTGTAAGGCAATAAGGCAATAAAGAATTCAGCTATAACAAGGAATAGGTTACCAGGAAAGCATCAGCTGCAGCATATGTAAGAAGGGTAACCTAGTGGTTTAAGCACAAGCACTGGAGGACTCTGGTTCAAATCCTACTGGAGTCCCTTTTCTCTAACCCTTAAGACGTTCCCTTAACTTCCTTGGAAACTGTGATGGCCCCTCAGGTCCATGACTTTAAAAGTGCCCCAAGTCCCATTAAAAATCATTAGCAATGATGTGAGAGCTACAGCACTTCACTTTCAAGGTACTAAGGATACGCTGTGGCTGCCCCCCCCACTTTGTAATGCCAGCATTTGAAGTAGGATGTCCCTCACAAATCAAATGCTACACCTCAGCTGTAGGTAAAGATACTAATCAGTCTCAGTATTTGTAGTGCTCTGTATTTGCTTAGCTCACTCCTCCCATGTCATATGCATTCTGTGTCCTGGTATTTCCAGTCAGAAACTCAGATTTAAGGAGCATTTGAAATGTAAGATAATACACTTTATAAAGTAAATGATCTAGCGCTCCACTTTCAGGCTGCTGAAAGGGGATGTGTATAAGTCAATCTTGTGTGATCCTTTGGCAAACTGCCCAGGCTCACCTTGTAATGAATCTTCTCAAGGGTGTTCACCTGGTTCAATACAGAGTGATTGATTGACTGTTAGATTGATTGGTTGGTTGATTGATTGGTTGATTGACTGATTAAGTCTACTGCTTTCCACAACATGTTATAACTGTCTCACAGAGAGAAATGAGCAGTACATAGAAACAGCTTTTGTTTCCTGTGAATGAAATACTGTTAGATGTATTATTTGCTTTGCACATACAGTATTAAGGCTATAAGTACTACTCCCTGTGTGAGCTGCATGACAGAATTGCCTTAAGCCATTGCAAACTTAAACTAAAATCAGGCTAGACAGCATTGATACCCTTATGTTTTGTTCTGCACTGTTGCTGCAGTGACATCATGGAATGGGAGGGGCTGTATTACAAGTGACTCATTTGCATGTAAATGGAGGCTTGCTTGACATTTTACTACCTTGTGTCAGAGCCTCAAACTCTAGATATGTATTGCAACAGAAGAAATGGCTGATCTCTTATTGACATATGTACAGTACTTGATGTAATGTATAATACATGCATCAGACATATCCAAATCATAAATATACAGGACTCTTCTCCTTTAACTTAGGAGACTGCTGGCAAGAGAGAGAGAGAGAGAGAGAGACATGGACAGCTTTGTAAAAATCGTGGGTGGGGTTTTCTTCAATGATGAGATGGAATCTTTGCTATGTGGAAGAGACAGCTTAGTGAATCCATCAACACGTTCATCAATGAGACCTCTGGCACTGGCATGCTGTGGTAAATGAACTGAACTGATTTCAAAGGTGATAGCAGCCACTAAGTGGGATTAGTGGGATAAAATCATCACAATTAAATTTCTATGCTGTCCCAATTAGGCATCAATTGTATTCAAAGGAAGGAATGGCCATTTAATCAGTTACCAGTGAGACACCCCCAAAAAATCAGATGTCCCAATTATCCATATCATGATTAACTGGCTTCTACTGTAACTTCTTTTCCATGGATGATGGAGAAGATGATGGAGCTATATTGTGGGAGGAGTGTCTGTGCTCAGAAGGTAGGACGGGGGTTATGCTTAGGTTATTAAACTGAATAATAGGGTGGTATGATGTGCTTGAAAGAGTGGTAGAATATTCATTGGAAAAAAAGAAAGTGAGCACATGCTACAGAATGGTACTTTGCTGGTTAAGGCTGCTTTAAGGAACCCTTGCCAGGTGAAACATTCCTTGAAATGGTTCTTTACATAGTCTTCATCTGGCAAAGTGCCAACCTTGTTTCATTATGCAAAGGTCCATGCAAAGTAGTATCACTGCCTATGGGCTATGGATAGTAAAGTTTATTTACTCTGCACAGACCTACACTATATACAATATCCACCAGTTTACCTCAGTCTAAGGCCTTGCTCACTGGTTTAAAGAGATTCAGTAAACTGGTGAAGAATGCCCTCTCTCTGGTATCCTCATGCTACTTAAAGGGTTCCATACTTACCTCATTCACTGTTACTTTTCAATAAAATGTATTTTTATATTTTTTTTATGCATGAAAAATATTTTGTCCCAAATGTTTATTATTTTATTTTGTCATTGTAATAAAGTGACTTCCAATTCAAAAATGTGTCTGTTATTTATTTACAGTGGTGTGGCCATTTTCTTTGAAATCTGGCAAAAAAACGTTTTTAATGCAGACTTGTTTCAGAGCATATCATCAGTAATTCTGTGTATGTTGTATCTTTTAGTAGGCATTGGGTATGGTGTTACATATGCTGATGCAATCTATTTAAAAAAAATGGGAGTTGTGGTAACTTCAGGTTTTTTTCACATACTTTCTGTGTTGAACACTTATGGAACATAAGCCACTCATTTTTTTTTTTTATGAAAGAAATGTGTAGAGCCATAGGTAGGGAAATAGGTGCAGACTGGATAGGCTGGAGGGCCCTTTTCTGCTGACAACTTCTATGTTTCACTGTCAGTTATCATACTCGGCACTTCAAAAGAACTGACCGTGAACGTATGGTGCAGTGCTGGTTTGGTGTAAACAGATGACAGCCTGACATCAACACAAGAAAAGGAAGTAAAGGAGCTGCTGTAATACTATGTTCTCCTCTACATATTGATGATCAACAAAACACCTGCAGTTGACAAATGGCACAATCTCACTTGGAGAAGTGAACAAATAAACTTAGAGTAAACTTATGTCCAATGTAAGTTCTATACATTGAAGATACTATGACCCTTTGATCAACTCAGTGATGTTGAGGACGAGGCCTTATTTGCAGAATAGTTCACATGCTGTGCTTGAGGAAGAAAAAAATTTGTTTGTGACTAGGTCTCTTTACACACACACACACAAACACACACACACACACATGGTAGCCTGTGATTTGGGTGACCGCAATTTAGCTACCCCTAAAAGGGTGACTCAGTTGTGGCTCCCGTCACAGGGGCTACCTCTTGGGTAGAGTGACTGGATGGGGGGTGGACGACAGTAGCCACAGGAAGTCGCTACATGTATACATGTGTGGAGGGGGCAAGTGTGCTACTGTACTTGAGTGTGGGGAATGGGAGTGAGCATGCACAGCAATGGGGTGGGAGGGGATGTGAGGGGTGGTGCTGTGGTAGGCTGCCAAGTCGGCCCCATGGTGTAGCAGGCCAGCTCGTGGCCTCCGTGCCTAGGGTGCTAGGTTCGGGTCTGGGCGCAGGTTCATTTTTGCTGCCTGGCCCGAATTTAGTTATTTTTTATGTTTTACCCCCCACCCCGACATGCACCCACCTGGAGTTCAGAATCCTTTAGTTGGGGGTGCAGGGGGAAAAGCTCCCCACATAAATGTAAAAAATACAAGTCCCTGGCACAGTTTTGTTGAGTGCCAGGGAGTTAGAGTGCCTAAAGTGATTTTCGGCACTCTGACTCTGCTATAACGGCAGTCACCCATTGGCAGTCGCTGTTATCACATAGAAAGCACACACACACACACACAGACACTTTTCCTACATATGCGTGGATGGCAGTTATTTTTATAGGAATGTATTTTAAAAAATAAATAATAGACATCTGTAGTATATAGGTAACATTTACAATCAGAGGGGAGCTCATGAGAAAACTATTGTTACTTGTCCTTCCAGTTTCTGGCTAATTACCCCATGAGCTCCCTCCTTATTTCTCTGCACATATCTGTCTGTCTGTCTATCTATCTATCTGCCTGTAAGTCTATCTGTCTAGCTATCTACCTGTCTGTTTTGTGATGCTGTCCAACACTGCCAACATTTTACATTTATTGTCCATAACTGAGTGACATTTTATGCATTTCAGGGCATACTGTACCTCACAAAACTTTAGTCTTTATGTACTGTATGTTTTTCTGTTACTCAGTCAGACCATAAATGAATTCCACATTTCACCCTCTTTTGATTGCAGTTATCTGGCACTGTGACTAGTCATCTCTTTTTTATCCAAAGCCCCCCACCCCCAGCAGCAAGGGCACCATACAGCACATTAGAGCAATGTATCCAGATGCTTACTGTCCAACAAGGTGAGGATTAACTAATCTCCTTTGTCAAACTATACTCAGTAAATAATGCATCATTGTCAGGTGCACTATCACACACACACACACATACACACACAAAAATGCAAACAGGAATTTTACTATATACAATTTATTTTTGGCAGGGCACAGCCACTCAGACCAGGACTGTCCTAAGGAAATCAATAGAGAGATGGTAACCCTAGACATTGGTTGTGGTGGTGTATGTATGAGAAGGCGAGTGGAATTCAAAGAGACTAAAGGAACACAATTTGGTGTTCATTAAAAAAGGGGGCAGTATGAAT
Organism: Neoceratodus forsteri; assembly: GCA_016271365.2. NCBI lineage: Eukaryota > Metazoa > Chordata > Ceratodontiformes > Ceratodontidae > Neoceratodus > Neoceratodus forsteri. Next base: position 843,105,600 of record CM028135.1, on the reverse strand, counting down.
ATTTGCTATAAACTCTTGGTTGGGAAAGCAGCACTCTCTCAATGTTGGATAAAGGGAATAAGGTGAGTAAAATGAAGGACACTCACTAGTGTGAGGTAGTTAAGAAACAGGGTTATGATGAAAGTCCCACCACAGGTGAGTGGTGAAGAACTGCACATTTTCTGCCATGTGGTTATGTATTTAATGTAGTCAAAACCTGTATGTTGATAAACTTTTAATGAGTTCCTTTTATTAAGATGAAGAGTTTGTTTTTTTTATGTTCAACGGCAGCATTGAGTATTTGCAAGGACCTTGTGATTTCATCAGCCACTATTCAAGCTGGTCAGATATTGGTTAAGTATTCCACTGCAACAGGTCAAACTGTAGATTCAACACACATAGCTAATTTATTAATGCCTATTTATTTCTTCATTTGTTATATATATCTTCAGGAGGTGCAGGACAAAAATTTCGGAGTGGAAGAGGCACAAGTGAGTTATGCAATTTCTGCCCCATCACAAGTGATGATATGTGGCATATTCTGAGTCAGGCCATTCTTTGTTCAATGTACACTGAATATTAAAGTTTAAATTAGTTATTTACATGAAGATTTAACTGTTTCTAATCAATTTCAGTACTACTGTAAGTTCTGAGTGCAGCAGAAGCCATTTTGCAATGTCATCCAGTATTGTTCAAGGTGCTCTTCCATCCATTGGTGAGGACTTACTGGTGATCTATCCAAATGGAAATAAATGTTGATGATGCACCCAACATTGACATACATGATTTATCTTTCTTCCTTTATAAATCATTAGTGGTTAAAATAAATTTGACACTCACAGACTCACAGGTGTTATGTATATGTATATATATGTGTATATATATATATATGTACAGTGTATATATATATATATATATATATATAGTGGCACAGTAGTGCCACTATAGTTAGGGTTGAGTACCCCATTTAAGGTTAAATCTGAAATTTAGATGCTTAATAACTTTGCCACCGTATGACAGATTTACCTGACATTTGGAATAAATAGTCTGGTACTATAGATCTCTGGACCTGCCAAGTTTTGTTATGGTCACATGCACAGTTGCAGAGTTACAGAGTGCCAAAAAACACATAAATTATACATTTTTGCGCATTCTTTGTTCACTTCTACAGCCCACATGGTTTGCACAACCAGTACAAAACCTTCAGGGAACATGCAACTGGGGTCCCAGATGTGCCTTTCGAAGATTTTGTGAAAAAATATTAAACGGTTCAAAAGATATTCAAAAAATAAATTTCCCATTATAGTCAAAGGGAAAAGTTAACAAAATATGCGTAAGTGTGGCAAATGCACTTTTTACTTTTGAAAATGACCCTTGTGGTGTCACAAATCGGCCATCTTGTTTTCAGCTGGTAGTCACAGAAATGCTTGGCAATTAAATTTGGGACCCTCTAGGGACACAATTCTTGTTGTGTTCATTTAGTCAAGCCCTGAGGATGCTAGCCATGTCTTTTTTGGGGGGTAAAACACCCCAGAAATCTGTTTTTAAAATTTTTTTAAAAAGTACTGTTGCAAAGTACTTTCGCATATGCGACACTGCTGTGATTTCATTTGTGAAAGTGTTGTGATTTGCAACACTACTTTGCGACACTATGGCCAAAACAATAGGGAATCTTTGCCACCCTGTTGCAAAAGAACGATTTGGTCATTTGGGCTGAAATTTGGAGGAAAGAAAGCCAAGATTGCAAAGATGTACCTGTTTGGTGGTTTGGTGATAAAATATTAGAGGGCTGCAAAGCTATGGCACTCTGTAGTTGCTGATTTTTCCCATAGGCTAACATTGTGGCATCCTCCGCCCCTTTTGTGGCCCGTATCTTGAAAACGGTGTGAGATATGGACTTTTCATCAAAAAAATGCTTAGTCCCCCACTAGGGGGCTTAGCGCAAAACTAGCTTGGACAACCATAAATAATATGAGATTTGACTTTTTTTTCTACATCATATGGTTTCTGAGATATGAAGAATTTCGTATTTCAAGTGCTGATTTTCTGCTCCAAGGGCCATTATTATGCAAATGTTCTTTGCATTCACTGTGCTTCTGACTGCACCTTTTTGGGAAAAAAAGGGTGTGCCTTTGTGTTACTGTTTCTGTTAGCATTTCCGGTTGCATTTCCATTACCATTTCCATTAGCGTTTCTGTTTACATCACCGTGTGCATCACCATTTGCATTTGCATTACTGTTTGCATTTCCATTACATTTTTGTTTATTTTTACTTTCCATCACCATGTGCATTTACCATTTGCTTTTGCATGCATGCTTGCATTTGCTTTTCTGTTTGCGTTACTGTTTCCTTTGGCGTCATCATTGGGTATTACCATAACCGTTTGCTTTTCCAGTTGCATTACCATTACCATTTGCGTGTTCATTACCATTTGCATTTGCATTTCCATTGGCCTTAGTGTTTGCATTTTCTGTAGCATTTCCATTGTCGAGTGCATTACTGTTTCCTTCTGCGTCGCTGCTGCCATTACCATTTCCGTTTCTGTCTTCGTTTCTATTACCATTTGCATTTTTGTTACCATTTTCAGTATTGATTGCATTTTGGTTGCCTTTAGCATTTGCATTAATGTTTGCATTACCATTTCTGTTTTTGTTTATGTTTGCACTTGCATTTCTCTTGCCTTTTGCATTATCTTTTCCATTTGTGTCACCATATGCATTACCATTTGCGCTTGCATTTGCATTACCGTTAACATAACTATTTTCTTTTACCGCACTGTTGCCATCACTGTTTGCGTTAACGTTACTGTTTGTGCTTTTATATTTGCGCAGTGCAGTGCAAAACATTATGTTTTTGGTATTTTTCTGCACTGTGTGCTGTGACACATAGTGCAGCCACTGTGTAGTTGATTGATCTGAAGCTTGCCAGGTAGAGGGACCTTTGTTCAAGGAACATGTCAGTTTTTGTTTGGTGAAAAAGTGTTGTTCTGTTCCAGAGTTATTGCCATTTGAAGTTGCCCCCTCATGGTTACAGGTTTTCTGGTCACCAGGTCCACCATTTTAGCACAGTTTTGGCCACAATTTCTGCTATTTTGTAGGGGAAGACTTCTTAAAGGTGCAGAAATGTAAACATTGAATATCTCTGGAATGGTTTGGTCTTTTCACATGAAATTTGGAGGGAGTTGAGTGGATGTCCTGGAAATGTCAATAATGTTGGAAAAGTAATTCACTGCAGAGACACTGTGAGACGCAGTTAATATTTTGTGCATAGCACTCTGCATGGTGCTACTGGCTTGAAATTTATTGTGCAGATAGCCCTAGTGGTCCGAAAGTGTCTTGCAGTCATTTGGTGTGTCAAACATAAACAGATGCAAAATTATGCCACTCTGATGAATGGCAATTTGGTTCATTCTGCTTCAATAACTTTTTAACCGTGTGTCTGATTTGCCTGCCATTTGGAATGTAGAAAGATTTATAATAGATCTTTGATTGTGTAAATTATTGGGTTGCTGACACTTACAGTGGCTGAATTGTGATTGCACAGTTGTTTGCTCATGGCCCTGTGTGACCGTTGAATGAATGGTCACACAATTCTGGACACACGGTTTGCTATGGTATGTATTTTCTTTTACCAATTTTTGGTTCCATTGGATATATGGTTCTTGGGTAGCGAAGTAGCAAAAATGTTCTTTTCGGCACTTCTGCGCTATTATTCTGCACTGTGTTGTGTGACGCATAGCACAGCCAGTGTGTGGTTGATTGGTCTGAAACTTGGCACACTGAAAGACCTTTATTCATGGAACATGCTAGCTTTCGTTTGGTGAAAACATCTTGTTCCGTTACATAGTTATTAGCATTTGAAGTTGGACCCCCTTGTGTTTACAGATTTTTTGGCTGCCAGGTCCACCATTTTAGCACATTTTCAGCAATGATTTCCATCATTTTGCAGTGGAAGACTTCTTAATGGTGCAGAAATAAAAAAATAAATATCTCTGGATGATTTGGTCTTTTCACATGAAATTTGGAGGGTGTTGCGTGGATGTCCTGGAGATGTGAATTATGCTGTTTACATGTTGGAAATATAATTTGCTGCGGAGATACTGTGTGATGCAGTTAACATTTTGTGCATAGCATTCTCAATGGTGCTACATGCTTGAAAGTTACAGCGTAGGTTGCCCTAGTGGTCTGAAGGTGCCTTGCAGTGGTTTGGTGTGTGAAACATAGACAAGTGCAGAATTATGCCACTCCAACGAATGAAAATTTGGTTAATTCTGCTTCAATAACTTTTGAACCATGTGTCCAATTTGCCTGCCATTTAGAATGTATAAAGATTTATAATAGATCTTTGACTGTGACAATTTGGGGGGTTCCTGGCACTTATGGTGGCTGAATTGTGCCTGCACAAGTGTTTGCTCATGACGCTGTGTGACCATTGAATGGATGTTCACACAATTCTGGACACACAGTGTACTATGGAACATGTCTTCTTTTTCCAGTTTTTGGTTCCATCGGATATATGGTTCTTTTTTATAAACATTTTTTATACATATTGTGGTATGGTACATGACTTAATTTATCAATTTTCATTTCAGTCGATTATACAGTTTTTGCACAGCAAATTGACAACAATTCACATGGTGGGCCCCGCGGTCCCACCACCAAATTCCATTCACTATTTATAGTGTACCATCTCAAAAATAATGAATATTCATGGCAAAAAACTCTGTTTAATGCATCAGTTATGGTTGTTCCACAGCAACAAAAGTGAGGAAATTCGGTATTAGGGTTGAAAACACTAACTGTGCATTCCCTCCACCCCCACTACCACACATACACACACATATATATGCAAGTAAGGGGAAGGGCCAAGGCAACACAACCAATCACACACAACCAGCAGCAAGTAACAGGAATAACATACAACTATCTAAACCACAAAACCACACACCCATGCTCCCATCGTACTGTGGCATGGGGTTGTCACTGCTAACTCTGATCCTGGACATTCCATGCACCGCAAAACACAAATCACAATGAGCAACTGGGCATCTTGGGCCACATGCTACACCAACACATAACACAGACTACACATATGGTATTTTTGGGGTTCACAAGATCCAAAGCAGGATTTTTCACATTCCCTGAAATACTTTCAAAAATCACTTTTGCAAATGTGATAGTGTCGTGCTATGCATTTGCGACACTTTCATGTTTGTGACAGTATTTTGTGACACTACTTTGCATGCTTTTGCAAATGCGACACTGTCGTGTCTTCCATTTCTGACACTTTTGTGTTGATGACATTATTTTGTGACACTATTTTATATGCTTTCGTAAATGCGACACTTTCATGTCTTGAGTTTGTGACACTTTTGTGTTTGCGAAAGTATTTTGCAAAAGTATGCTCCTGATGACTGCACATCTTTGCCATCATCCTGAAAGCAAATGGTTGGGTCCTTTGGGCTGAAATTTGCAGGGTGGCAAGACCTGGTCCCACAGATGTGCCTTTTCTACTTTGCTGTTAAAATACTTAAGGATGACAAAGTTACATTCTTCAGAAACTGAGCAATTTGCCACAGACTAACATTTTGGTGCCCATGACTCCTTTTGCCACCCATATGTTGAAAATGGAGCGAGGTACACTGTTTTTGCTACTGCCAACTTGGTTCACCTGTAGGTGAACTAACCTCATAGAACAACTTTGTAAATAATGTATGATACCTGAAGTTGGAGTTCTCCACTTCCTACTTTAACACAGGTATACAATTCCTGCTGGTTGTGTGTGATTGGTTGTGTTGCCTTAGTTCTTCCCCTACTTGCATGTATATGTGTGTGTGTGTGTGTGTGTGTGTGTGTGTGTGTGTGTGTGTGTGGGGGGGGTGGGGGTGGGGAGAATGCGCTGTTAGGGTTTTCAACCCAGACACAAAATGTCCTTGCTTTTGTTGCTGTGGAACAACCCTAACTGATGCATTAAACAGAGTTTTTTGCCTATATATATATATATATATATAGAGAGAGAGAGAGAGAGAGAGGAGAGAGAGGTAGATCTATCTATCTATCTATCTACATATGTATATAAATAGGGGATACATGATGGGCAGGAGTGTGATATGGAAAAATATTCTCACTCTTGAAGGGTGAGCTCTGGATTCTCACAAGTGCATAAGGCATGAGTGAGAGTATCCAGAGCTCACTCTGCAGGAGTGAAAATATTTTCCATAACACACGATCTGCACATCATGTGTGTGATTTATACAGTAGGGGTTTCCAGAATGTGTGTTTTTTATTTTAGTTTATCTTGTGGAATAAATGAAGATGACACAGGACAAAAAAAGAACATTTTGTTAAAACAAGTTGAAACACTGTCTTGCCATTTGGGTGAAGTGGGTTGTTTTCATTAGTAGTTGAGGTATTTTGTGTAGTATGAAACTCAGGCTGATGGTTGCTTGCTTTGGGGCTTTCATAGAGTGCACAAGATGAGAGTGAAAGATGGCATTGCAGGTGCAGGTGTGACAGGTGAGCTACATTCTTGTCATTAACTTCATGAAAGCAGTTCCAACACTTAGGCAGAATCTGAGTTTTGCTGGGTGAGATCAGCACAGTTGAAATCAATGCTGATGAGGTAAGCACAGTATGTATAAATGTCAGACAGCAGGATTTATCACACTCTGATGAGGTAAGCAGAGTGTGATACACGTCAGTTGGATGCATTTATCACACTCCAGTGTGATAAATGTCAGTTGGCTGTATTTGTGTGTGAGTGATATGTTTTTATTTCATGTGTTATCAGATCACCCCATTGAGTATGTATATGTATATATATATATATATATATAGTTTCCATGCAAAAAGACATTGTTAATGCATCATTTAGGGTTAAAACTCAAAAAGTCAGGAAATGAGACTTTTAAGGTTGCCCCCTCATGCCTCATGTACCCCCATCCTCCCGAGATTGACAGATGACAGAGTATGTCATTGTGGCTGTGAGGCCTAAATGTCACCCATTCCATGTGTAATTATATTCACAAGCCACAGTAAAGAAGAATGGGGTGACGTTTAGGCCTCACAGCCCAAATGACACACCCCATTGTCTGTCAATCTTGGGAGGATGGGAGGGTACATGGGGGGGGCAACCTTAAAGGTCTCATTTCCTGACATTTTGTGTTTTAACCCTAAATGATGCATAAACAAAGTTTTTTGGCATAGAATTTCCTTCCTTTTTGAGAAAGATTCTGGTTCTGCACCCCCACCAACTTGCAAATTTCTGCCTAATATAACAGTACAAGTACTGAATATCATATGTATTGGTGGGAGTGCATATGTGTGGGAACGTGGGGCCCTTTGTGCCCCACGCTCCCACCACCTTGAAACAAAACAAAGTTTCATTCATCAGAGTGGCATCATTCCACAGCTGTTTACATGTCAGGCACCTAACCACTGAAAATTACCTTCATGGCAGTAAGGCTAGGTACCCTATAAATGTGAAGCCACTACCACAACGGAAAACACTATACACAAAATGTAAAGTGTGTCATGCAATATCGCTGCAGCAGATTAATTTTTCAACACCTAAATACCATAATTCACATGTACAGGACATCCCCTCAACACCCTCCAAATTTCAATTTAAAAGACCAAACCATGTCTGAGATATAACATTTTAAAGTTTGAGATTTTCATTCATTGAAGTGGCAGAATTCTGCACCTGTTTACATTTCACATACTTAACAGGTGAAAAGTATGTCTGTGGCAGTAAGACTAGCTACCCTATAAGTTTCAAGCCACTACCACAATGCAAAATGCTTTCCGCAAAATGTAAACTGCGCCACACAATATATCGACAACAAATTAATTTTCTGAACCTAAACACCATAATTCACATGTATAGGAGATCCTGTGAGCACCTTCCAAATTTCAAGTTAAAAGACAAAACCATTTCCAAGATATTTAATGTTAAAAGTTGTCAAAATTGGTCTATCTGGTCCCTCCAAATCTGACCATATAGTCCCTCCCTCGCAAACAAAGATCACGATCAAAGAATCTCATGATTAAAGAATTTGCAGGTACATGACCAAAGAATTTGCAGGCTCGTGATCAAAGAATGTGCAGGCTCATGATCAAAGAATAAAAAATGGTAAAACTCAATTTTTTACACAGAAATACATGAAACCACAGCCATGCCTCGACAGAACGAAGCCCCCTGAGCAAAACCCATCCTAGTTTGTCTTTATAAGTCACCCCTGGGCTAAGAAATTTGATTTTTTCATCTGACCTTCTAGTCGGGCCCTCGCAATCAAAGAATCTCGCTATCTAAGAATTTGCAGGCTCATGATCAAAGATCGTTAGTGAGCTGCGATCAAAGATTTTAAAACTTTAAAACTCTATTTTTGGACTGAATTAGAAGAAACCACAGGCATGCCTCGATAGATGGAAGACCCCTGAGTAAAACCCATCTGAGTTTTACTTCAAAAGTCACCCCTGAGCTGAGATATTTTTTTTTTTCCAACCGCAAGAATGAAAACAAGATGGCGGCCATAACAATCAAAAAATTCCTCATGATAAAAGATTCTTTGATCGCAAGCCTGCAAATTTTTTGATTGTGAGGAGGGACCAGCTGGCCAAAATCCCCATTCTTCTTTCGCTTTTCCTCTTTAGCAGACAATTATTTTCACGGCAACAGACTACTGTATAATGTATACTGTATAATGTTTTAAGTGGAGGATTACAGCTTCACAGCAGGAATTAGCAATGCGAAAAGATAAAGTCTGAGGGGAGAAAAATCTTGTTTCAAGTAAAATGTCTTCAATAATAAAACATGAATGGGAATGACACATTTTGGGAGCATTTTGCATAACTGAGTTCTGATGATGCCAAATGCAAATTATTAGCCAAACACCAAAAAATCTCTTTAAACAAATATGTTATATATTTACTTCACAGAAGAGATACAAAGACAGTTCTCATAGACAATCTGCCAATCAATATGTTTTTTTCTTCATGATTCAAAATATGGGTATACAGGGAAATACATTTTAATTATGGATGACTGAAGTTTGTGCAACACTGTTCTAATACAGCAAAGCTCACTGAGTCAGCAAACTTGATAGTAAACAAATGAAATAAGCATTTCATTTATTAGCATAAAAACTGATATCTAGCATATAATACTATGTCAACAATAATCTGTGAACAAAATAATATTATAAAACATTTGTCAGCAATCAGGTGCTCTGATTGACCAATTGCATTCTAAGAGGGTTACAGCAGAGTCAGCCAGGATGCAACAGAGTAATGCTGCATTATATCAAAATATTCTGCAGTATACCATAGGGAACATTGCAAATCAATGGCATTAAGCCCTTTTGTCATGCAGTATTTTGTGACATGTTGTTTACTGTACTGCAAGTTACTGCATGTTATCATGCAAAGTAAACCCCTAGTATGATACAATGCACAAAATCACTTCATATTTAAACATGCGATCACTGTTTTAAAATAAAAATGATGAACAATGTTGGTTAATAACAACAAACTATCACTCAGCTTTTATTTTACTTTACCTCAATGAATTGCCCTCCCAGTGCAACATCACTTGGCATCACCTTCTTCTGTTTACTACACCAGTAATGCAATTATCTCAGCCATCACTATGCAGCAGGAGAGGCACACCAAAGTGATCCTAGGTCCCTTCTTTCATCACAATACTATGTTATTTTCATCACAATACTATACTATACTACTACTACTGCATCATTGACTATTCCTTGGTCACATCTCATTGCTAATACCTTTTCCTGTCAGGATACTTTCTCCCATTGGTTCCTCTGTTCTCGCCTAGCCTCTGCCTCCACATCTACTCCCTCTCTATCTTTCCTGCTGCCCTGAAGTTCTCATTTTGTGCCCACATCTTTCATGCCTGTTCTTGTACAAAATGGACCAGATTTACAGCATGATGCAGTACAAGTTGACTGCACTTGTAGTATTTGTGACTCAGTCAACAGACCACAGAAAATGTAGTCTATCTTTTTTTCATAACAGTCACAAGCTGCATACCAAAAATGTTGTATGTTTATTAGGGCTGGGCAAATATCTTATTTTGAATATTTGGCTGAATATTCATATTTTGGGCCCCAAATATTCAGAAATTTGGAATTCTTAGTCACTATTCGTGTACCTGTAGGATGAAGGGAAGTAAAACAACAGCCCCCCACAATTCTTCCCAGCCCAGTCTTATTAAGAACAATCCCCATCTCCCACCCTCAACAAAAAGTCCAATCCCACCCCCCCAGCACCCATGACTCAAGCATTTATTTATTTACTTATTTAAAATTTCATAACCGGGAAAGGCACACTGAGCTGATCGGGGAGTAGAAAGATAACAAAAATTGCAGGCAAACACCAGCAGACAGTTCAAGACAAAATATGGGTACAGTAAACATCATTTGAAATGTAAAACAAAATTGGAGAAACAAGAAGATTACAATAATGTCAAACTGATAGAGAATGAGTGTAGCAAAAATAGAGTAACGCCATATGTATTGGAGACTAGGGCTAAAAATATATAGAAGATGTTAAGTGCTTATTGAAGAACAAAGTGGGGAAAGTAGTCAAAGGGAGGCATAGACAAGGGGTTGCAGTAAGCTAGGACTAGAGAGGTGGGGTAGAGGAGAGCCACAAGCAGTCAGAGCAAGGCAGAAGTTGTAGGAAGGACTTTAGGGAAGCAGTGTGGGACAGTGACGAGCTTCCCTGGGAAGCTGATTCCAGTGGTAAGAGAGGTGATAGGAAAAAGCAGACATCCTGGCCCCCAAGTGGGGTTGGGGGAGGGAGAAAGAACGAATATCCCTGGAATGAAGGTAGCAGGTAGAAAGGTGAGCAGGCTATAAGTGGGAGGAAAGATAGGAGGAGAGGTTCCCAAACCAGTATTTTGCAATTAGGGAGTCCCTGTGAACCAGGAACCTGTGGGAAAGAGGTGCAAAGGAAAGAGAGTAGAAGAGAAGACAGTGGTGAGTGAGGGAAGGGGAGGAGGTTGCAAAGTGACAGAAAGAATTTAGGAGAGTGTCAAGTTTAGAGAAGGAAATCAAAGGGGCAGAGGCAAAAACAACGTCAGCATAATCAAAGATGGGTAAGATTGTTTTAGTGACAAGGTCATGGTGAGTAGATAAAGGGAGGCAATCTTTTTACTGGTTGAGGATAGGTTTTGGGTGGAGTTTCATGCAGATGACATTGATATGGGAGGAGAAGTCTAGGTTACTGTCCAGCCAAACTCCTAAAATATTTGAATGTGTGGGCACCTCAAGGGGGGAGCCATCCAGAGTGAGGAACATGGGAGTGGGTTGAAGTCTAGACAGCCTCTGTCTGGAGCCAAAGAAAATAGAAAGAGTTTTCTTGTAGTTTAATTTCAACTGGTTTGCCTGGAACCAGTGTTATGCATTTTCAAAGACTTGCTTGGGGGGGGACAACATCACTTGGTGTAGAGTAAGAGGAGTTGATTACTGTGCCATGCGCATACATATGTATGTGCGACTCAGAGAAGATGGAGGGGAGGTCAATAATAAAGACTGAAAAAAGGATGGGACCGAGTATAGAGCCCTGAGGTATGCCTGCGAGGCTAGGGAGGGTGGAAGATAGGGCATTGCTGACTAGGACTGATTATTGTATTTTGTGCAGGTAGGAGCAAAAAAGATCACTCCCATGATGAGTGACCTGCATAACCCACACACCTCCATAGCCAGCTGCTGACTCCTATTCCAATTTTGTCATTATAAAAAATAATCCCCCCCCACACCACCATGAAAGCAACCAACACAACCTGCCATCATTGTGAAAAATGATCCCCCAGCCCCTCAATGAAAGTGCCCAACACAACCTCCCCTCATCTATGGCAGTCAGCAACTGTCACAACCTGCCCTCCTCAATGGCTGGCAACCTTCTTGTGAATGGGAGTGTGCTCCCGAGTTTGCTCACATAAGACAACTGATCAGCTGTTTCACTATGAAACCAAATGTGGTCATGCTTTTCCATTCACAAGAAGGTGACTGGCTGTGGAGGAGGACAGGTTGTGTTGGTCACCTTCATGCCAGGGATGACTTTAGTTTTAGGTAGTTTAGATGCTGGATGGAGAAGGGTCAGACCTGGGAGCTGCTGCTGGGGTGGAGGATGGGGAGATGAGATTTTACAATGACTAAATCAAAAGAGGAAATGGCAACTAGCCAGTGAGCTGGGTGGGTTGTGCCAGTCACCCAGCATAGGATTTTTTTTTGTAAACACTTAATTTGTGGCTGTTGTGGGGAGGATGAGAGGAGTGGATCTGTTGCAGAGGGTGGGGGGGGTGTTTTTAACAAATGGGCTGGGGGAGGGTTTTTTTTGTAGTTTTATAGCATTTCCTGAATACCAATAGGCATGAATAGTGCCACTATGTGTTATTCATATCCAAATTATGAATGGTGTATTAGTCATGGCATTTGAGAAATACTATGTGTTACTCACACACCCCTACTGAATGTGTTAAATATTTGATATATGCATCATTTTTCAGCTTTATGTTGTGCAAAGTGTTGCAAATGCATCAGGGTGTTTAAAAATTGCATGCACACATTTGTTTGCATGTACTGTGCATGGGTTCAACTGTGGCAGTACAACTGCCATAGGTATTGCACATATATGTTTGAAAATCCAGGTCCATACCTCCACTCCAACTTATCATTTTTCTCCTTTGTTCTGCTCCTTACCATTCTGTTTCTATTTTATTTTACAACTCATGATGATTTCTGGCTTGTGAACCCTTGCCTTGCTTCAGTTGCTTTGCTTTTAGCTGATTACTAGTCCGCACATATATTTATTACATTGTACATGACCGACTGCTCTGCTACTGCTGTCCATTATGTTCCTGTTGTATTTTGCACTATATTTGTACTGTGTTGCACTGTGCCCCTTTGTATATTTCTTAACTCACATTTAACTACTGTATCTACTTACCTTTTACTTGCTTTGTTTCTTGTTTTATACTGAAAAGCCTGTGAGCATACATGCTCTTTTTCACTAGTATCCAGTTAATAATATAAAATGAAACAAAATACAAGAATTACACAACATGAAAGGCACTCATATCAATAATAACATTTACTTTCAGTTTTTTAAAGTAGAAACTTAGTAACGGAAACCTTAAATGCAAAGATATTAGGACTGCTGATAGCAGAAATGGGAAGGACCTTGTAAAGTTTGGTGGCTTTAAATTGTAGAGAGTTTTGTGCCATAGTAGTGTGTAAAAAGGGAACCTTGAAAGAAGTCCTATTTTGTGATCTAGTTGAAACAATATTATTCTGCTTGGGAAATAGACCAACGATAGATTCTTGATCTCTTACCTTATTCTATCATATTGTTTATTGTGTTGTCCTGAACCCTCTCCCCAGAACACATCTGGAAGCAAGCTGTTCTCAGCTCAGCATGCTTTCCTTGTGGAAACTTGGAATAAACAAAGAAATTAATTAAATAAATCAATTAATTAAATAAGCATACAGCTAAAAGTGCTACCTGTAAAAGGCTGGGGGCAGGCAAGAATACACCACATAAGGATTTTAATGACTGGTTGAAGGCATGGTGCAAGGAGGAGGGCTTTGGCTACATATGGGATGGGAGACCAACCTGGAAAGATATGGGCTTCTGCTGTATAAAGGAGTTGTCTTGCATCCTTCTAAGAAGGGGACCACCATCCTTGATATGAGGTTTAGATGGAGCTTTAATGAGCATGTAAACTAGTTGGGAACAGACAAATGAAGGAAGGCAACACTTGCCGACCACCAGATAGTAAAATGGCAGGGAGAGAGGACCCGGTTGGTGAAATTACCCCAATGACAGAGGCACAGGAAGGCAGGAACTAGGACAAGATGTAAGAAAAGGAGGCTACAATTTGGGTATGGACAGAAAGTGGATTGAAGACAACTAGAAATGAAGAAAAGCAAAATGGATAGAGGTGAGTCAGAGGGGACTTTGGGTAACAACCTAGGCAGGAAATGGAGTAGATTCAAGGAACCAGGTTGGGGGATGAAGGTGTGAAGGGTCATGTGCTAATGCCAGGAGCCTTGGAAACAAAATTCCAGACTTGGATGCTATTATGGCAGATAATGACCTGGATCTAGTTGCCAGAACAGAAACATGGTGAACTGATCACCACATCTGGGCTATGGCCATACTGGGCTGCTTTCTGTTTAAGAGAGTCAGGGTGGGAAAAAGGGGAAGGGTGTGGTATTATATGTGAAGGAGGGAATTAAGGTCATGGAGGTACAGGTGCACCAAGGGGAGGAGAGACTTGAAATACTGTTGTCATCCTGGAGACAGACTCTGCAACTGCAATCCATATGGGGGTAGTGTACAAACCTCCATTACAAGGAGATGAGATGGACAGGGTACTAGGGGAGGCCATTATTAGAACTGAAATCTAGTGGAGGTGCTGCTAGGTGGAGACTTAAGTCTGCCAGATGTGGAGTGGAACCTTTCTGCATCAGCTTGGGAAATGAAGAGGGCATTCTTGTCTCCTGACAATTTTCTTTTCTCATGTAGCTAATTAAAGAACCTATTAGGGAATGGGCAGTGTTGGACCTGGTGCTATTAAACAGGGACAGCATTGCAGACAACACATTGGGAAGTCCCCTAAGTACCAGTGATCACCGTACAGTGTGGTTCAACAAATGGAAAGAAGAAGAGGTGACTCATATAAGGATGAGGGCCCTGGACTTCAGGAGGGCAGATTTAGAAGAAATGTGAGGCTACCTCAGAAATTGCCTCAGGAGGGAGGGGGGGTGGAATTTCCAGAGGGAGTAGAAGCACAGTGAGGCAGAATAATGGATGTTATAATTGGGGCAATAAACCTCCTTTTGATTAATGGGCCTTCCAGCTGGCCAGCTGGCACAGCAGAAAGATTCACAGTTGAGACACCTGCAACTCGCATTCGGGAACAGACTCAGGCATCAGAGGGCTGTCCGGGGGAGAAGACTTGAGCATCTGATGACTGTTCACCTTTTCCCAGGGGGAGGGATAGTCTGCATCCCAGTGCTTGCTGACTTCTGGTGGAGGCTGGGAGAACAGCAATGCATCAGGACCCATTGCCTAGGGGAGCGTGATGGATGTTGGAGTATGCCCCTGACATCAGTGGCATGTCCCGGAGAGAGAAAAGGAGAAAGCATGCTCCCTGGCCAACCAGATGATGGTTGCTAGCCCCCACAACTGTGAAAATCCCATTACAGCTGGACCACCTCAGCAGCACCCTGTGCCAAAGTAGTGTGCGCTGGCCAGTCCCCACTGGTGCCTTCCCCCTTGGGGGGGGTACCCATCTGGTAAAGTTTTACACCAGGTTACTGGAGGAAGGCTGCAATATTAGGTGGTATCTGCAGTGGGGATGTGTGCTGGTGGAGTCCATGGGGACCCAAAGGAATAACCAGTTGGAGAAGCGGGGGAGGAGAAAGACATAAGCAAAAGCAGAAGGAAAATGATACCATTATGGTTCTCCAAAGAAGTGGAAAGGGTGGTTAAAAAAAGGGTGCAATTCAAGGGGTACAAAAGAGGAAGGAGGGCAGGCATGTGTGCCAAGTAAGGGAGAAGAAAGCAGGCAAGATGGTTAGAGGAGCAAATGCATAGCCAGAAGAAAGGATTGCTAGAGGGGTGGTTAAAGGGGCAAGACTTTTTTCACACACATAAGTAGGAAGAGCAAAGGAAAGGGAGAGATAGTGATGATTAGAAGGGTGTGGGGACTATGCAGACAGTGACCAAGAAAAAGTAGGCATCTTAAACACAAAACTTCTGCTCAGTCTTTGCAGTAGAGGAAGGAGGGAACAGACCACCCCAGAGACTCAAAAATTATGGGAGGGAAGCAACTCTATTTTCAGAAGAAAGAGTCCAGAAAGTATTCGTAGCCTTGAAGGTGCCTAAGGCTATGGGACTGGATGGGCTACATCCCAGGGTACTGAAAGAGCTCAGGGAGGGGTTAGCTGTCTGCTGACATCCTTGCTCAACAGCTCACTGGAAACAGGTGTGGTTCCAGAAGATTGTAGAAGGGCTTATATGGTCCCACTATGCAACAATGGCAGCAGAGAGTAAGATAGCAATTATAGGCCTGTCAATCTAACTTCAATTTTGGAAAATTAATGGAAACCCTATTGAAATAAAGACTGGTTGAGCATCTAGAACCCAATGGTGTTCAGGACCACAGGCAGCATGGATTCATGGAAGGACAGTTATGCCAAATGAATTGATTGATTTTCTTGACTGGGTGACCAGGGAAATCGATCAGAGGAGGGCAGTGGACATGGCCTATTTAAACTTCAGCAGGACCTTTGATATTGTGCCATCCAGGAAGCTGATTAGAAAGTTGACCAGGTTTGGAGTATTGTCCAAAGTGGTAAATTGGGTTGCAGACTGGTTAATAGGTAGGAGACAAGGTATGGTGGTTAATGGTATCCACTCTAAGGATGAGAGAGTAATCAGTGGTATACCACAGGGTTTGTTACTGAGACCAGTCCTCTTTAATGTCTTTATGATAAAATTTCATAAAGGCCAAAGGGGAAGGTATGCCTTTTGGCAGATTACATCAAAATCTGTAATTGGGTGGATACTCAGGAGAGCGTGGATAAAATGCATAGATATCTAGGGAAACATGAGGAGTGGTGAAAGATATGGCAGTTGGAATGCAATACCAAAAAGTGAAAAATCTTGCACCTAGAGCATAGGAATCACAGTACTGAGAATGGGATGGGGGAGGCACTGATAGTCACTAGACAAGAAAGGGACCATGTCATTATATTAGAGAACCTCAAGGCAGCATTGCAGTGTGACAAAACTGTGGGCCAGACTAGTGCGATGCTTGGGTGCACAGGGGGGCATCTCCAGTAGGAGGAGATGGGGGAGTTGCTGCTGTATTGCTCATTGGTATGCCTCCACTGGAGTACTATGTCCAGCATTGGAGCCAGCACCACAGAAAGGGTATAGGCAGTCCAGAGGAGGGCAACTAAAATGGTTTGTAAGGGAAGTTCTACTAGGAAAAATTGAGAGACATCAACATGTGCTCCCTGGAAAAGAGGATAAAGAGAGAGAGAGAGAAAGAGAGAGAGAGGCAACATGATCAATACCTACAGATGCCTCACAGGAGTGAACAGGGTATATGTGTTGCATCTCTTTCAATTGAGGGTGAGCATCAATACCAGGGGGCATGCAATGAATCTGGGCAAGGTGAAGTTCATCAGAGATGTGAGGAAATCCTTCTTCACTGAAAGGGTGGTAGACACCTGAAACAGACCACCAGAAAAAGTGGTTGACACTTGAATGGTGGGGGGGGGCTTCAAATGTGCATGGAATGAATATAGATGTATATTAGAACAGAGACTGAAAGGGGGAGAACTACCAGCTACCAGATAGAGTCTGGAGATATAGCATAGGCAAGGAACACTTGGGTAGACTGGTTTAACCAAGAAGTCCTTTCTGCTGAGAGATTCTGAGAAGGAAGGAAGGAAGGAAGGAAGGTAACATTTTTAAAGTGGTATAACTGAATTAGCTCAGTGAGCATCACTGATTTAGCAGTCTGCATCAACACAGTGTCAAAAAGGCAAACAAATCCACCTAATTAGTTTGCTCAAGAGTAAACCTAAAGGTTACAGTACAGTTAGTGTATCCAGCATCTTTCTAAGATTCAGGGTTTCTCACAGAGGGCAAGTGACACATTCATACAATGAGTAATTAGTGGTAAAACAGATATGCAAATACTAAATGGCAGACTTTTAAAGAAATACTTATTCAACCATAACTGTTCCCATGTCAGTTACAGTATATAGCAGTGCATTACAACAGGCAGGGGCCACTACCCCGAATGGTTGGTCTACAGCTGATTGACTTTTGAGAAGATGTAATATATTTTAGGTGTACTCCAAACTAAAACTATTATAAATCCCTTTAGAAATAACAGGAGCACAGTTTTCTATTACTGTATAACTCTTCAAACATATGGACACTAATGTCTCACACCCTAAGGCAATCATCATAGGTATGCAAATACTTGTGTAAGACTGGCTGACAAGATTGTACTTGCATGCAAGATGGCTGCAAACAGGGTTTCACAGTTGTTCCAGTTTACAAGAACAACAAACTACAGGCATATTTCATTTAGTGCTGTGAATTTTCAAACTTCTGCCAAAATTCCATCGAATTTCACCAGAAGCGGAATGTTGGAATTCCACAGAAGAAAATATTTCAGAATAATTTTCTGTGGACAAATTGCTGTTCCACTGAATATTTTTCCATGGATCTCAATACTTTCCATGGAAAATGTTGCAGAATAATTTTCTATGGAAAATTGCTTTTCCATGGAATATTATTCTGTGGCTCACAGTTGGCAGAATTCCACAGAAAAAACAGAGAAATTCTGGTGAAAATGCCACTGGCAGAATGGTCATTCCACACTAATTCCACCGGTGGAATTCTGCATTCTGCACAGCACTAATTTCATTCTGTTAGGATCTGCAGTGCAGTGCAGTTGTTGCCTCAGCCAGGTAAACCTCAGAGTAAAACTGACATTTACTGTAGTGTGCTCTGACACAGCATACTAAAGAGTCAGTACATAAAGGGGAACCATCATCTTCAGGATTTCTTAATGTCTGAAAGCAGATAAAAGGCTAATTTGAGTGAGCTATTGTGTTTATCTGTGAGTCTTTGCAGTCCAGAGTTATTGATATGTAAATCAGTCTGTAATTAAGGGCTGGGACAGTCATGTGTTTTAGGCTCCTGACAGGAAACGATGTCACCGAGGGACTTGGCCCTGACTTGGTCTGTCCAAACTAAATGGGTACATTTATGCCATACCCTCTTTACATGCCATTAATTCACATAATCTAGTAATTCCAGTCTGAAAAAACTGCACTTCACTGTGTCATATAACAAGCTTAGATATGATTTATAACCTTGGAGTGGCAACACTAGCCAATCTGTTTTATTTTAAGAAATTACATAAATGTCCCCTTCCTTTTTCATGCTCCGAATGGGACATTTAAATGCAGTGTGTCTTGTTCACACTATTTCTGTCATTCAGCCTGTACCTCCATAGTGTCAGTGGTGCAGCAGGTAGCACACTAGCCTCTGAGGCTGGGAGATCAGAAGGCTGTGGGTTCTAGCCCCACACCAGGCACTTGGGTTAATATCCCAGTACTGACACTGCAGTGCAGCATGAGGGGAGTGCTGCACTCCTGAGGTGCCATCTTTCAGATGAGATATTAAACTGAGGTCCCATCTGCCTGTTCTGGTGGTAGTTCAGGTGGATGTTAAAGATCCCATGGCACTTCTCTAAAAGAGTAGTGTAATTTTTTATTAAAAAAACAGAAACAGAATCTACACAAATATATTATTTCATACTAAAAACATAATGAAATGGAATCAAAAACAACATAAATAAGAATTACACCATACATAAAGAATAAAAGCTGAAATATTCATATTAATATACACCCCCCTCAGCAAAAGATAGGGAATTTTTTTTTCCTTTTAACTCAACTGAAACAAAAATTTATAAAAAAAGTTATTTTAAATTCATACAAATCATATCCCTACTGCACCTGCCTCTAAGCTTTTATCTCCGAGGCTAATAACCAAGATAACCTACTTGTGTTAAAACCCTACCTATAACTGACCCAGACAAAATAAATAAACCTACTAGAACCCCCTTTTTTCAGGCATATTTAATAAAAAAGGATAACCCTCTCCACCACATATTCACTTTCTTCCTGGGATGGAGCCTAAACTCATTTCTGTACACTTCTCTCACAGCTACCTCACACAGAAGACCTATTCCGTTAAACAAGATTTCCCTTTGCTGTATCAACAGCTGGCAGCGACTTTGCCACATATAATATTTTAGGCATGCAAAGAGTAATTGCAATGTGGGGAGGTGGTATTGCTCTTTAAATTCTGTCACAATGCCTAAAGCCAGATTTCTATAAAATACCCCTTTCAACCATGGCAACTTCCATTCTTTTGCTTGATATAACCATAGTCCCTTAGCATATATACAATCTAGCAAAAAATGCTCCTGAGTTTCCTCTGCATTTCCACACCCTAGGTATTAACAATTACATTATCCTATGGCTTTCTGTTTGAGATTTCCTTTCACTCCCACCCTCCCATATGCCATCAACCATTGGTTATCCCACATTTCTGTGGAATCCTTGAATTATTTAACATACCATAAACAAATCTCATCTCACCTGGCAGACCACCTTTAAACAATATGTCCCCAGGTACCATTTTTTCCACAATTAGTTTATATATCCCTTTTCCAGTAGCACCCAACATTTGTGCTCTTGTTACATTCCACTTTATCATTTGCATTAGCACAATTCTATAGCAGTCCAGGATCTCCCTTAACTTAATTCCTCTTAAAGAGTGACCTGTCCACTCCTTATTCCAATTCCCCAGAACATTCACTCCCCATTTGCTACTCAAACCCTGGGGAGTCATAAAGATTTTATACAGGTTTGAGTACTAAAACAATATATGAAAAAAAGTAACTGGATTTATCATCTGTAATCCTCCCTGATTCTTATTTTTATATATGATTTCCCATCGTAATAGGGTTAAGCCTATTACCCCTTATCAGCTGTAAAAAATAACCTCAACATTCTTGTCTCAAATTCCCCAGACAAGGGAAACACCCCTGCAACATGTAGAAAGCAAGGTATTAAAAACTGTTAAGCCATGTGAACCCTTTTTAATTTTGCCATCTTCCATGTTTTCCATCTTTCAACCTTCCTTTCCGCTACCTCCAATGCTACATTCCAGTTTTCCTTTCCCATATCCTCCTCCCCAAAAGAGATGCCTAATAATTTTATATTGTCATTTGATATAATTAACTCCTCCACTTTTACACTAGGATTTTCCTTCCTAATGAACCACATCCTCCTACTTTTCTTCACATTTATTCTAGCTCCTGCTACCCTAGAAAACATCCAGTTGTCTCAATAGAACATTTATATCTTTTATAGCACCCACAAAAATAGTCATATCATCCGCATAGGCAGTTATTTTTATCTCATTTTTAAGCTGTAGCCCTCTTACCCCTCTAATTTCTCTTACTCTTATTAATGTCCTTATCAATGGATCAATAGCAAATATATATAGAAGAGGACTCAAAGGGCACCCCTGTCTGAACCCCATGGGAACTTTAATCCTTTTACTGCCTTTAACCCCCATTTCTGCTTGAACCACTGTTTTTTCATAAAGCAGTTTCACCTATTCTCTAAATTCCCCAGGGATCCCATACTTCTCTAACACCAAGAATAAAAACTCATGATTTACCTGATCAAATGTCTTATTTTGGTCTACTGTTACTACACACCCCTCACACCAAGATTTCCTTCTGTATTCTAAAATATCTCTAATCAGGCCCAAGTTCTTTTGAATATTTCTTCCAGGAATCCCACATGTCTAGGCCTTATGTATCACTTTACCAGCTGCAATCTTTAGCCTTCACTGTAGAACCTGGGCTAGGATTTTAAAATCAGAATTGAATATTCGTATAGGCCTCCAATTATCCAAATTATTTTTATCCCCTGATTTAAATGAGACAATTATCAACCCTAATGTAAAATCTGCTGACACACTCTTATTTAGTAGCATGTACTTATAGGGTGGGATATTCAAAAGGGTTGCGCCATACGCAATAGGGTTGCACCTGCACAAGTCCAAAAGTG
The DNA here is from genome assembly GCA_016271365.2 of Neoceratodus forsteri. Lineage (NCBI taxonomy): Eukaryota > Metazoa > Chordata > Ceratodontiformes > Ceratodontidae > Neoceratodus > Neoceratodus forsteri. The sequence continues at coordinate 843,083,902 of CM028135.1, read as the reverse complement.
CGCCATTCTGCGATATTCAGCAGGAGGCAGTTGCGCCACCGAAAACATGCTGAGCAACAGCGTAATGCAAATGACGGCATGCGCAACTGAAGGGGGTGGATCCATGCATAAAGAGCGCAATGCAATATCCAAAGACTTGCACAATGTGCAACAGCGGACCAGCCGGAAGTTGCGCCCCAGCGGAAATGAGCCAAAATAAAAAGGCTCAAGGAAGTGGCACAAGAACGCCACAAGGATGCCAAGTGGGGAAGAGAAGGACAGACAGTGACAGGCCAGGGCAGGCAAGGGAAGCAGTGTGGGCTATAGGCTGCAGAGGCCAGCGGGGGGGTGCCCGGTGCAGTGGAAGTAGCAGTCAGGACAGCGGGGGTAACAGAGCAACATCAGCCGGGGGCACAAGCCAGGGAGATGAACAGTGGCAGCTTCCACATGGAAGCTGTAATGAAGGGGTTGAGAATGCAAGGTGCAGGGGGACGTGCCTTGGAGGGGCCTGTCAGCGGTACACCCCCAACAGGCAGTACCGTGCCCACATCAGCTTTGAGTTGTACACAGATGTAGAGATCGTGGGCCTGTACCACCTGAACAGGGCAATACTGAGGCGGCTCTGTGAGCTGTGCAGTGATGTGATGCAGGCACCATCACGACAGAGTCATGCTCTGTCAGTGGAGACCAAGGTGACAGCCTGCATGTGCCTGCTCACCACGGGCACCTTCCAGAGGCCAACAGGGGACACCACAGGCATCACACAGTCGGCCACGTCACGCATCCTCACTCAATTCCTCAGCGCACTGCTTCCACATTCTGTGGAGCACATCCATTTCCCCAGCACCGCGGCAGAGCGTAGAGCAAACCTGCAGGCGTTCCACAGGGTAGCACGTATGCCTGGCATGCTAGGGACCATAGACTGCACCCATGTGGTCATTCGCATGCCACCTGGCCCTGATGGGGCCACATACAGGAATAGAAAGGGCTTCCCCAGTGTCAACTGCCAGGTGGTGTGTGATGCCACTGGGCGTATAATCAATGTCTGTGCCACACACCCTGGTGGAGCACATGATGCCTTTATATGGCATCAATCTGCACTGTGCCATCAATTCAAGAGTGGGGACATCCCCACAGGCCATCTAGTGGGTGAGTACGCATGTAGGAAATGCAAACTCGGGGCAAGAGTGGGAATGCCACAGGTGCCATGGTAGTGGCACACAGGATATGGGCAATATGGACCTGAACATGAGACTGATCTCCACTATCTCCACACAGGTGACAGCGGATACCCACTCCGTCCCTGGCTGCTCACACCGTACCTGCGCCCCATGACCCCATCGCAGCAACGCTATAATGAGGCACATGCCGCCACACGCAACATCATTGAGCGGGTATTTGGGATGCTTAAGGCACGCTTCCGATGCCTAGACACCTCCGGCAGTGCCCTACAGTACAGTCCCTCAAAGGCTTGTGGGATATTCCTGGCCTGTTGTATCCTGCACAACATGGCCAATGACTGTGGGATAGCCCTACAGGTTGAAGAGGGGGACAGCGATGGGGACGCCAGTGGCGCTGGTGTTGATGGTGATGAGCAGCCCCACCTTGGACGGCGGGACCCCCGACTGATCCGGCAGGCCCAGCTGCACCGGGACACCATCACGGAGGAGCATTATGCACAACACAGGTAGGTCAAGGGGCCATGTGCAAACAACACTGTCCTGACGCAACCCACAGGCACACAGAGTAACACACCAGGGGTGCATGACGGCAAGGGGGGGAAGGGACCAGGCACACAAACACACCATCAGGGAGGGGCGAACAGTCATATGGACACACACACACACAAACACACCAGGCACAAAGCGTACATGGGCAGGTGCACAGCACAGCAGGAACAGACATGGCAAACACACAGATCCACAGACCACACCCACCACCTGTACTGTCCAAGCACATGTGTCAGATGCTGGGCACCCTTGCACCTTGGTGTACAGTACAATGCAGGCATCATCATGCACACGCACCTGTGGACAGCAGTCGGGATGGTGTGCTGGTGGTCCGTGTCGGCGTGATGGGCAGGGCACCCGCAATGCACTGCCCACCATGACGCACAGTGCACACAGGGCAGCAGCAGACAGGGCCCGCACTGGGAGACAGGTCAGTCATGTTGCACCATTCCACGGCCACCACGGATGCATGGGCGGCCCCGCTGCGACCCAACAGCACTGGCAGGCTGAGCAGGGGCCACATGGGGTGGCACCGATGGACCACCAGGGGTCCCACTGTGCGATCGTGACCTTGTCCGCAGTGGGGTCTGTAGGATGCCAAACATACCTGCACCAGGGGTGCTTGGGATGCCCACAGCAGAACTCGGCATTGACAGGCCTGGTGTCGCATGACGCCGGGATCGGGGAGTGGAGAGCGTACTGTGTGGGGTGCGCGGTACAGGAGCACCTGCGTATGTGCCCAATGCAGCCACGACAGCGACCAATGCCTGGGTCTGCGGTCACATCCATCCACATATGGACCATCTCTGCGTGGTCCAGAGTACACTCCCTGCTGTGCTGCTCCACAGCTGCACACAGTGCCTCCACAGATGTTGCAACCTGCCTTTGCTGCTGTACTGATTCCCACAGCAGGCGGGTATGCTCGTCCAATGGGTACTCTGCCACAACAGCATCCTGTCCCCCAGGGTGTGGAAGGTCCTGATGCACAACACCCCTTGAGGGTGGGCACAGTTCGCCTGGACCAGGAATGGGCGTATCAAAGGGCGGTGGGCACATGCCACCACTGGACACTGTACCCCCAGACCTGGTGGGTGACTGCTGCTGCTGCCCCTCCAACCGCTGTGTCCCAGGGACCACTCGTTCCACCGCTGTGGCCATAACAGTGCCAGACACCTGCACAGCCACTGCTGCTGCCCCACCAGTGCTGACAGGCACAGCCTGGGACTGTGCCAACATGCTGGCACTCAAGTTGGAACCAGCAAGGCCCAGGGGCATGTGCTGGCCTGCTGTGTGTCCGTCATGGGACACACACATGTCACCCATTGCAGTCCTTGCATCATCAATGGTGCAGGTACGTGCTACAGCCACAGTCACAGCGTGCTGGCATGCTTGCATGCCAGACTGCTGAGACACAGGCTGTGCACCCCCCACACCAAATCACTGACACCAGAGTTGGCAGCCCAGCGTGCATGCTGGTGCAGTGCATGCTGGCTGGTGACAGAGGTGGATGGACCCTCCTCCATGTCCAGCAGGTCATCCTCACTGCCTGGACCCACCACCACCATCCCCTGAAGATGAACAGGATCTGTAACAGAAAGAGAGGACATGTGAGTGCATGTGAACAACCTTCCCCCAACACCACCACCATGTCATACGTGCAGTGATGGGCTTCCACCTGTCTGGAATCCACCTCCTGGTATGCCCTCAATAGCACTGCGCTGCATTGATGCAGCCAGTCGGTCCTCAGCCGGGGTCAGTTCCACCACCACTGGCTGGCCCCCGCCAGTGCCAGCATGTGCCGCCCTGAGGGCTGCCACCTTCTCCTTCACCCTCCTGTGATCTGTCCCAATCTTCTTTTTGCATTCCTGCACGGAGCGCTGGTGACTTCCGTGCAGGTTCACTGCCCAGGCTACCCCCTCCCATGCAGCCGCATGGGCCTGAGGGGTTCCCCGCCATCCACTCAGTAGTGCCTCCTCCTCCAGGTAGGTCTGGAAGAGGGCCTCAGTCTCTGCCGTGGTGAAGTTGGGCCTCCTCCTCCTTCGCCCACCATCCTCACCCTCACCTTGGCTCTGCTCGGTCATGGCGATCTGTATGGGTGGAAGTGGACACCTGTCACTGTGCAGTCATGGCGTTATCCCGCCCATTGTCCAGAACATCCCACAGCATGCAACTCACCTCTCACCTGCAGTAACCGAATCTGGCCAAGCGCGCCCACCTGTAACACTTTATGGCGCAATGCATGCAAATTAGGGTGGAGCAACTGTAATGAGATGCAAATCGTGCCACTGCGCCTTTGAATGGCTGATCGGATGATTTGCATGTGTCGGCTGAATATTGTGCCATTGTGCTTTTTGCAATACGGTTGAGCTGGCTAAGCCAATAGCGCAGATCTGTGACTGTGCGGTACACTGCATTGCGCATGCCCAGGTAGCTTACGCAGGCGTCTGCCGTGCTGATGACGTGCTGTGCGCGATCGGCAATTCAGGCCATGGCCACCATTGTGCCAGTGGCGCTACAGCACTGGGCACTATATAGCACTGTGGCACTACTGCGCAATAGTCCACTGTGGCACTGTCACGCAGGTGGTCAGTCACGCAGGATGCATAGACGTCAGATGGCGCTGTGCGTGGCCTTGCGTCATAGACCCCTGACCTCGTGTCCGACCTTTGCCCCCTGGCGCTGTTCAGCTGCCATGTGTATGGCCCTATTGCGCTGTCTGGTGACAGCGCTATGTGGACCGACGGCGCTGTATGAACAGTGCGATTGGAACCTATGGTGGTCTATTGCGCAACATTTCCACGTGGAGTTGCCGAGCTGCGGGGCGCCATATTGCCTGCTGTAAAGTTGGAAGAATGGCACGCAGGAGGGCACTCCAATGGAGCCCGGTGGAGGTGGCCAACCTGGTGGCCCTGGTAGAGCCCCTCTATGGGGCACTGTATGGGGAGGAGCCCCTCACCATAGCTCGAACCCAGGTCTGGCTGCAAGTGGCCAATGACCTGGTGGGGGTCACTGGGCAGCGCTGGTCTGCCGAGCAGTGCCGGCACAGGTACAGTGACCTCCGCAGGAGGTAGACGGACTTGCATGAGCGGCTACGGTCACGTGCCAGGAGGGGCGTTGTGCCTAGGCCAGGTGGGTGTCCCATCTATGCAGCTGTATTCTCCGTAGGGGTGTGAGTGTGTTTTGGTGGCTGTGCATGGGTGATGGCTCTGACATGGTTGGCTGTGTCAGTGTGTGCAGGTGTGAGATGCATGGGTCTGGCTGTGTGGGCAGGCACCTCACTGGGGCAGGGGCAGTCTGCTTTGGAGTCACACTGATGTTTTTCTCAACATTTGGCTCCCACAGGCCGGGCAGAGGATGCAGGCAGGATGAGGAGGGCGTGGCAGGGCCCCAGTGGCGGGTCGGTGGTGCTGCAAGGGTGGGCCACAGCAGCACAGCAGCCACAGCTGCTTGTGGAGTGTGGTATCATTACATCATGGATACTATTGCATGCTGGAGGGTGGGCATGACCACCAGCCATGCACAACACAACCATGCACGACACAGGCGACATTCATCACTGTCCAGTGTCACTGCATGTCTGTGTGTGCATCACTGGTGGTCCATGCATGCACTGGGCACATGGCTGTGGAACTGGCATCGCACCACATTGCCACATCACTTGACAGCCTTGTTTGTGCTGTGATGGACATGGGCAGTGTGTGTGTGCAGTGGTGCACATAGCTGGTGCTGCCTGGTTGGGCTGGCCATGTACATGTTCACTGTGGGTGGGTGCATACCATCACAGGTGCGGGACATTGGGCTATTTGGCTTGCAGGTTGGGTGGTGTTCAGGGTTGTGGTCAGTCACAGCCATTGACTGTGTTCCCATTTTCCTAGGCCTCATTGTGCTCTGAAGAATAGAGCGGGCACTGCAACAGCTGACCCTGGTGTCCATGGAAAACAGGACCATCCTCCAGGACATCCAGTGCCATGGCCCTACGGAGGAGGCACAGCCAGAACCTAGCGGCACCAGGCAGCGGAGGTCCAGCCTGCTGGGCCTTAGGCGAGCTTCCCCTTCCACTTCACCCATCCTCCCACCCTGCCTTCCTCTCAAGTTGTTCATCCCTACCCTTGCCCACCCCTACCTTGTACCCCTCCCCTCTTGTAAATAGTTTTGTTGTTGTTCATTTTGTACTTTACATTTTTCTAATATATATATATATATTTTGATATGAATACTGTGTTGGTCTCTGATTTGCAGCTGGCTATGGTTGCTCAGTTGCAGTGGTGTGCATGCCATCTGGGGTGGTATGGTCCTGGGTATATGTGTGTGTGTGTGTGTGTGTGTGTGTGTGTGTGTGTGTGTGTGTGTGTGCACATGTGTGTGCATGGGGAGGTGTCTCCAGTGTGGCAGTGACTTTCTGTTGGTCTTGCCATCTGCTGCCACCCACTGCTGGGTGCACAGGGTGGGTCTGGTTTGTATGGTTCTCTGCTACACGAGGTTGACGTGTGCTGGGGGGATGCATGGTGTTTCCTGCAGTGCCAGTCACTGCACATGGGTAGTGTCTTGGGGTCACGGTGCAGGGTGTGCTGTGCATACGGGGGGCTGATGTGCACTGTGGTTGTCAACCCTCTGTGTGTGGCAGTCTCAGCCTGCCAGTGGTTGTGCTGGGGCGTCATGACCCTGCTGTTCTTTGTTGGCTTGTCCCCATGGGCCAGTAGATCATCCTTCCCACCCCTAGTGATGCTGTGCTTGGGGTGTGCAGGTGTCTTGTTGGTTCTGCAGTGTGTTTCTGTGCCCATGTGTGGCATGGCTGGCGGTGGGCCCCAGCCTGCCTCCCTGGTTGTGCAGTTCCATTGCTTTGCTGGGGGGGGGCTCTGCTTGCGCTATGGCACCTCTGGACTGCTCAGCTGGGCTTCCCTTGTTGCGCTATGGCGCAACCTTTCTGCTCAGCTTCCCCTTCCTGGTTGCGCTATGGCGCAGTTTGTGCGATATTCAGACGTTGGCTGCTTGCGCAATTTGTTCTGCTCCATGTTTGAATATCGCGTCTGTTGCGCATATGCGCAATTGAATTGTGTTTGCTCCTGCTGTTGCGCACATTTTGGGAGCAGTTTGAATATCTGGGCCATAGACTCTAACCAAGAAGACAGCTATTATCACTGAAAATATTTGTAGAATTCATTTGGGATGCCATCTTCCCCTGGAACCACCCCACCTTTCAGGTTCTTGATCACTTCCAATGCATCTAGCTCTGTGATGTCTCCCTTTATGGTACCCACCACACAAGGATCCACATCTGGAATTTCTAATTTAGCCAAATAAATTGACATTTCCTCTTTATTTATAACAATCCTTTCTCCTGATTTGGTCAAATGTCATGCAATTATTTCTCTAATACCTTTTGTGGCATTTATAACCACCCCTTATCATTTTCAGACTAGTTATATGTGATCTGCTCGTTTTCTTTTTAGAAGCTTCACAGGGGTCAGTTGTAGGTGTCCTCTGAATCCCAAAACTTAACTGTTTTTTAAGTGTCTCCCCTCTATCATATTGTACAGCTTTCATGTCATTTTTAACCTTTTCAATCTGACCTAAAACTGCTTCCCCCCAATACCCTTTTTCTAACAGTGTGTACAGTTTAGTCCTAAGGGATAGATATACAAAAAAATGCCTATTTGCAACCCTTTTCCCATAAACCTTAAACAAATTGCTGATTTCTATTCTAGTGTCTCTCCACCACCCCTAGGTCTTTATATAGTCCTATCACTGAGGCTCTATCTACCAACAGGTCCCCTATTGTTAGAGTCATCTCGCCCACCCCTGAACTGCTCACATTCATCTTCCATCTTGAGAAAGATTGCTCTACCTCTGTTATGGTATTAATAACACTTCTAATTATTAGATGATCTGACAAAGCAGTAGGGAGCACAGCTACAGTGTAAATGTCTAGTCTTTTAGTAGTAAACACATAATCAAGCTTAGAAAACAGTGCCCCTTTTGAAAAGGCAAATTTAACAGGACATGCAGCTTTACTAAACATATCCCCTGAAGTTCAGCTGTGTCTATACTTTTTTTTTAAGCAGCTGATTCACAATAAATTTTCTTTCCCTCTTTTTTTCTCTTCAAAGTCTCCAACAAACAGTTAAAATCACCCATATAATAAATATTCCTTATGGAACACAAAAGGGTTGAATCAGTGCAAACAGCTCCACTCTCTCAGCCTTAGACTGAGAGGCATAGATAACAATAAACCTGCTAGGTTCCCCATACCATAATGCATCAATCACCAGAGCTCTCCTGGGCAGTACATCCATTATTTTGGACATTTTTAGCCCCATACCTGAAAATAGCACTCCCACCCCATCTGCTATATTTAACCGGAATGACCAAAATGAGGGCTCCCAAATCCATTCTCTTTTAGCCTAATCCACAATCTGTGTTGAATTAAGCCATGCTTCCTGTAAAAAAAAAAATTTCACAAGCAAGATTCCTTAATTCTGCCCATAATGCCCCCTTTTCTTCCCATTCAAAACACTACACACATTGAAAGATGCTAAAGAAAACAAAACCATTTTAAATGTTTTGTAATGAAAGACAACTGTCCCCTTTCCAGGACTATGGGAAAATTCCTGTCAATCATTTTAGCTTTCTTCTTTCTTTTTTTTTTCTTCTTGATCTGCTCCTCCAGGCTCTCTGTCTCATGAGGGGGTTGTTTCCCTCCTTGCACCCCTAATGACACTTCCTACTCCTTGTCACCTGATGGGCTAACCTCCCCACCTTGGACTTCCAAGATATCAAAAGCATTCTCCAACTTTAGCACTGATGGTGCAGCCTTATTACTCCTCAGGCTCCATCTCCTCTGGGGGTCTTGAGAACCTCCTGGTATTTGGGGGGGCATCCTTATTTCCCCTGTTCCCACCTCTTTAAAGCCTACTTCTTCCTCCTTCTCTTTCTCCTTCTCTGGTTTATCTGATTTGTGACCTGTCTTCTCCATAACCATACTCTCACTGGGTGTTAAACCGACCACTGTCTCCTCTTTTGGGGGATCCTACCTCTTATTTGCTTCAAAGTTGTCTGCCGGTTGGGGGTTCTGGTTTTCTTCCTTCTTCTTCTCCTCAGAGGAAGGAGGGTGCAGATGGTTCTGGCCTTGCACCTGTCTTTTGTGCTTTATTTATCAAGTCCTCCTGATTCTTACTTATTCTGTTATTCTTTGCCGCCCAAGGACAGCTCTGAAATATATGTCCATACTCCTCACAAAGATTGCATCACACATGGTTAGCACATTTAAAGTTGCTGTGGCCGCACTCCCTACACAAGCCGCACTGCATAACATCACAAACATTGGACAAATGTGTCTGACATCCACATCTGTAGCATGCCTTGGGTTGCCCTGAGTAGAAAACCACCCCTCTATCTCTGCCCAGGAAAAACTATTGAGGATATGCTCAATTCCAGTTTCATTTTGGTTTGATTTTACCTTGAACCTCCATCTCCCATCCAAAAAACCTCATCATCAATAATGGCCTCGGGCTGACCTAGTACTGTACATTTTAGGTTTAACCACTGCATTATATCCCCCACATGCACACTTTCTGACCTAAACATTATTGTTATGTTTTTAATCAGAGGCTTTGTTAAGGGTATTGCAATAAATGGGGCCCATAAAGGTGTATTTTTCAAATCTTCATATTTTATCCAGAAGTGTTCTAGGCCCTTCATAGTCCTAAAGCTAACATCAAACACAGCTTCATCTGCAATATGGATAAAGGCATAGATCTCTGTCACAAACTTCATAGAGCATTTTAACAACACTCTGCCAACATGATACCTGTCTGGAAAAATATTCAGACCACCCTTGTATCACAGATACACAGCAAATCTCATGGGGGGATCATTAAAGCCATTGTTATATCAACCAGGTTTTCTTCTCCCTCTCTCTCTGGGCGAGGGGGGCAGTCTTATCATTACCAGAGGATATATGTCTTTTTTTACCATATCTGCATACTGTATAACTTGGCTGACTGCTGCCTCCTACCTGTCACACCCCCTTTTCCAACCTGAAGAAAATCAGAAGAGTCCTTCCTGAAGCTAGTGATTACTTCTACATCAGGTTTAAAGTTATCAAGCTCCCTTTCTACACCCTGCTTCATTTTACCGGCACCACAAGCAATTCCAGCCTTAATGTTTTCTATTGCATCACTCTCATGCCATACTGGTCCCATCAGGATTATGTTTCCTTTACTACCGGGAGCACCTTCAGGCCTTCCTGGGCCAGGCAAACCCACAGTCTCATTATTAGCCCACTCCCTTCCAAGAACCCCCTTACCAGTCTGCGAGAACTCTTCCCAGTCCATTTTTGGCTTTCAGCTACCATCAGGCTCTTGTATCCATCCAGCCCCCTGCTACAAAGGTCCAGGGACCATTTTTCTTCTTTCCCTGATGTTTTGAGCCCAAATGCATGCACTACCACCTGCTTACAGTCAGCCCTAGTACGTCTGTACTATTCTTCCTCTGTTCCTCTTCCTGCTTCCTACTGGCTGCTGACACACACTCAGAAGCTCCCTTTCATTCCACTTCTCTTCTTCTGGGATCCTTTCTCCATTCTTCCAACCACTTTTCATCGTTCTCCTCCAGAATTTTGAGGACTGAAATCTTCTTCTCCTCCATCGCTTTTTCTAGGTGAGCTGCAGCCATTTTTTTGTCACTGTAGGACATCGCAAAATCCTCCTCTGGACCATCCATATTCATGTCTGGTTGCTCTAAGGATTCCTCATTGGATATATCTGTGGCCACTGCTGATGCATAAATATCCAGATCCTCAGGTGCTGAGGCATTCGCATCCATATCGATATCATTTTCTATCTCACAGAGCTCCCCCATAGAGCCCTCCATCTCCATTGCAGGCTTTTCTAAACTGGCCAAGAATGAACCTCACCACAGTGCCCTCTAGAGAGGGTATGGGAATTTTTTATTTAAATCATAGAAAAAAACAAAATACATACAAAGCAGTATTACAACATAAAAACTTGCATTAACAAAGATAACAGAAATCAATATTGCATCAAACAATAATCCCAAGCTAAAACCTCCCCTCCCACTAAAGGAGTAGAGGAAAATTGTATTTATAAAAGACTGTAGAAAATAAATGCAAACATAACTGTATTAATTCACACAAAATTAATATACAAATCAGAATAACACTCAAGGAAGTATTCCAATGATACAGGTGTAAGTCCATTCTTCAAAACCACTCCAAATAGCAAAAGAACCCCCCCCCACTATAAGAGAAGGAGAAGTTGTACTATTGTACCACTGGTAAAACAAAACAATTTCTACAGTTCAAATGTATTTCCACACAATTCTTGACAGAAAATAGAAACTCCCCCAAAAATAAATATGACAACATACATCCCAGCCAAAAAGGCACATGCCAGAGACCTGGAACATAAGATATAAATGCCAGTAAAGAAACCCCCAAAACCCCCCCTTTAAAGAAATCTTACCCATTACCCCAAACAAACCCCCCCAATTCAAATAAAAAAATAGAAAAAAAACCTCAAATATACTCATAATGTCCCAAAAATCACCCCATTTATATACATCATATAACTTACACTCTACCCTTTTCAAATTTCTAAGATCAGTTATCACAATATGGACAAGGTCCAATTCTGGAATGAGCTGTTGAAGAACCAAATGACATCTACTAATCCATAACCAATACAACAGGTGTACATGCACAATCCGTAGGGTACTTAAACTACCCATCTGTCTCCCCTCTTATAAATACCATAAAACAACAACTCTGGCTGAGGAGGAATTTCAAACCCACCTTTCCATCAGTTTTTCAGCACATCCCAAAAGTGGATAGCATAGGGACATTCGAAATATAAGTGATTCATTGTTTCTAGTTTCATAATACAATCCTCCAAGGGGCAATAATTGTCCTGCAAAGCTTTATGCTTTTGATTGTCTTTAACATTACCTCTACCATGAATCCCTAACCATGCTGTATCCCACATGTGTTTAGGAATTCTAACTTCCGTAATATAATCTGAAATCTGGTTTTGATGAATCATTGTAAAGGCAGCAAATGGACTTTCCTTAAAACAGGTATCTAAAACGTCCACATGAAAAACCTTCCTTGTTTTTGTCTAAACTTGATCATACCCAATTCTCCATAATTTGATGTTATCAAATACCCCATCCCGGTGTTTTACCAACCTAGGACTCTGCTTATTTTTATGGAGAAAGGTGTTCCCTTTCCATTCTCCTCAAACCCCTTTTAATACAGGTAATCCCCAAAATGTCCACATCTGTAAGTTATTTCTCATCAAAGGTACTAAATTATTATATAAAAAATGGAGAAAAAAATAAAACAGGGTTCAACATATTCACCCCCCCTTCTTTAATACCATGGTATAATACATTTCTCTTGATGGGGTTTAATCTACTGCTCCTAAAACATCCCAAAAAAAAAACGAATAATTTTCATTCCAAAGATTTGGGTAAGAAAAAAGTTGCATTTATATATAAAAAAACAGGTACCAAAAAATGTTTAAGATAGAAGACCCTCTTTTTCTTGGTGACCTTCCATCTATTCCATATAGCTACTTTAGCCACAGCTTTTGTTAACGCCTGTTCCCAATTATAAAGTGCCATATCCTTTCCACCCAAAAAAATCCCTAAAATGCAGCAAGGCACCAGTGCCACAGGAAATCCACCCATGAACTCTTGTGTAGGAAAACCATGTAACCTAAGAATTTTAGTTTTCTGCATATTTAAACTAGCACCAGAAATTTTTTTTCAAATTTCCTGTATAAGATTACATGCAATCTGTAAAGAAAGACCATCTTTCAACACCAGACATAAATCATCTGCATAAGCAATCACTTTATATTGTTGCTCAAAACACCTATTCACACAACATATCAAAAGAGAATTTCACAAAATCCACAGCAAGGGGTCCAAAGCAAAGACATATAGTAGGGGGCTCATAGGCACCCCTGCCATACCCCTTTAAGAATCCTATGAGAAGCACCTTGCCACCCATTCTCATAAGGAACCATATAAGCCAAGGAATAGCAGAGTTGCATCCATTGAAGAAATTCAGCTGGAATATCATAGGCTTCCAGACAAGAGCACAAAAAGGAGTGAGACACTCCATCAAATGCTTTTGCTTGATCAAGGCTAACTAAATAGCCCCCTGCATATGTATCCCATTTACAGAACTGGTCTGCCCCATAATTTCTCTCAACAATAAAAGAGCATCTGATATATAGCGCCCAGGGATGGCACAAAATTGCATAGGACAAATTAAGGTGACCATCACTTTGGACAATCTGTTACCTAACAACTTGGCAAATATTTTTAAATCATTATTTAACAAGGTCAAAGGTCTCCAGTTTTTTATATCTGCATGACTCCCAGATTTATATATATAAAAAAGCAACCCTTAATACATTTGTGTAGGTAAATAATATTCAGTCAAAAAAAATATAAAGCTGAACCAATTCCCACATCATAACCTTCCACAAAACTATATAATTCATTAGGTAGACAATCTGACCCAGGAGTAACAGCATTATGTAGGGAATGTATTACCATTTCTAACTCTAAAATGGTAAAGGGTCTCAACAATGAATCACTTTGGAGTGCTGATACCAGTGGAAGTGCAACCATTTGCAAAATCTGCTCTGTATAATGTGAAACAGCTATGGAAGAGCCAAAAGTTGTTGCCACATGGTCATCTAAGACCTTCATAGTACCTATATTATCCCACTGTTCCACCCCCACTGAGGAGAAGAGGCTTGTAAAAATCCTTTTTTCTCTTCTATGTTGACTGGCTAAAAAAGGATTTATTTGCTCAGACCTGCCCTGTGTACCAAATGTTTGTTCTTTCTGAAGTGAAAGAATTCTATTATACTGGTAATCCCCCATGCCCTGTCTAACTTGATTGATGTGTTCACTCAAATTTGTACTTTCATTCACTTGTCTTGTTAACAAGACACCCAACTCATTTCTAAGTTCCCTATACTTGTCCCTTTGTGTACAAGCATGTGATCTACCCAGCACCTGAAAAAAACAACAGTTCAACATTTAAACTCATCCACCCACTGACCTATATCATCATATAAAAAGTGTCATTAGTTTAGCTTGTACAATAATATGTAAATCTGTGAGAACAGAACTATCTTCTAACAAAGAAGCACTTAGCTGCCACAAACCCCTCCCAGTTACATGTTTCAGGTGAGACTCAATATGTATACCTATAAGGAGATGGTCAGATGTTTCAATCGGCACACCACTCCTAGAATCCAGTTGTAAAGATTGTTTTATAAAAATAAAATCAATCTGTGAAGAAAGTACTCCCTTAACAAACTTTGGCCTAGGTGCATGCATCCCACTAATATGAGTATCTTGTAACCCTGCTTGAATGAGGAGCTGTTTAAGAAAAGTCTTATCACAATATTGCTTCCCCTGGACTTTTTTACCCAGAAAATTAATGTTAACCCCCTCCAAAAAAAAATCTGTCTACTAGTATATAAATAAGGCTGAATTTAACACTATTCACATTCAAACTAGCTATTTTTAATACCAATGGCTCAGGGAGGTGGTTTTATAGGTTTACCACTCAATCTGGTCACTCATTTTTGTACTGCAGGAAGACATGACTTGCAAGCTGGCAAGACCTCATCTCTAGGTTCCATACTAAACACCTTTGTCCCATTAGTCCCCTCAACTTCCATAGGATGTTCCTGATCTACCTGTTCCCCCCCAAGATGTAAAGGGGGCAAATCTATTGGAGAGTGGCAGAGGAGAGAGAGGAATACTCACTGGGTTTCAAATTTTAACACTATTCGGCAAAACAGAAGTGAAGGCTCCCTCATCTGGAACCTTCTCTGGTAGTCTAGAGGACTCAGAGGGACTGTCCAAACCTGCTTCTTCTAAATGTAAACTACAGGGAGAGCCACAGGATAAGACACTCAGAGCCCACTGGGGGGAACCATGTGGGGTAACATATGGAGTATCTTTGTCTTCAGAACCAACCACTGGGAGCAAAACCTTTGCCCCACCCTTTGGAAACTGGGGAACTGCAGAACTTACAAAAATGGAACAGATCAAGCTGGGGGAACCTGAGTTCTATCACCCATACCTCCTCTAGTATCCCTACCCCTACGTCATGCTCGAAACCCAACTTCTGTCTCTGGTAGGGGATTTGTACTAAAGGGATATGTGGTCTGGCTCAAAAAGTATTCCTGATCTGAAGCCTCATTCCCATTATGTGTCACCCATGGACACTCTACATAGGAATGAGCTGTACCCCACATAGATTACAAACCTGCGGCACTTCACATTGTGCCACCGTGAGGCCCAAAACCCCCCACACAAAAAACATTTTATCTGGTCACAATCACTATTCAAATGTGTAAGAGACCCACATTTGTAACAGCTCTTTGGGTGCCAGCATAAAAAAATTTGCTTCTATCATGCCCCAAAAAGAAAGAACTAGGTAAGTGCTGTATACCAGAATGCATAGGTTTAAGCTGTACCTGAATAGTCCAATCCCCAGTCCAGAACCCATTGTCATCCATTATAGGTTTGGGATGATCAAATATAATACAGCATTGTTCCAACCAAAATGTTATATTAGCAATGTTAACACTTTCATTCTGAAATAGAATCGTTACTGGCTTAATAATAGGCTTTGTAATTGAATAGCCAGAAAGTCCTGCCACACCTCCAAATCTTTAACATCATAATAAAGTTTCCAAAATTTATCCAATGAAAGCATAGTACAAAAACTAATATCATAATTGTGGTCTCCTGGTGAATGAATGAAGGTGTATACTTCCACTTGCGTAAAACCCAGACTTTATTTCAATAAGGTTTTTCCCTACCCAGATCCTGTCTGGGACCACTGGGGCTCTGTCTTTGTACCGCCATTGAACTAAATAGTGCCTTTTTGCCACTTCAGTGGTTTTTTTTAAAGAATCCCACATATGATTCAGTACCAGGAAGCCCAGTCTGAGGGTCATCACCGCCCCAGTCTGTGAACTCAATGAGGGACCAGAAAAAAGTACCTTGTGTAAGCAGAGCATCTATTACTATTAGCCGGTTCTCTTCTCCAGTTCCCACAAGTAGGGGGTCATCACTTAATATGGGACACTCCTTAACCTGCCTCATTGCTGCCACATTGGCAAAGACAGTATCTGGTGCAGCATTGAGTCTAGCTGTTTCTCCTTCAGATTGCTCAGCTGCAGAGAGATCAAAGGGAGTCTTTGAAGATTCTGGACAGGGCAAGACCATAGGCTCTGAATCTAGATTATACTGTTTTGCAAGAAGTCATTCTGGGGAGCCTGGAAGCAGAATCACTGGATCCGGTACCCAAATATAATTCTGCAGAATCCAGCCCACTTGTTGCAGTGCAGCTCCCAGAGACCAGGACAGATAATTGCCATCAGGTACTGTTGTAACAGTATTCACTACTTGCAGGTCACCATTCTGTACTGTCTCAGGCAGAACTGTAGTATTTAAATCAGACAAATTAATGAGAGGCAGCCATTTATGCCCTATTGGTAAGGGACTCGCTGAAGACCTTTTCCTTTTTTTTTCTGCTCCTCCAACTTTTTCTGACATAAGACAAAATCTCGTTCTGTCACATTAATGAGTTCCAAAAGCTGGCTTTTCTTTATCTCCAATTCCTTTTGTAAAAGTTCTTCTTCCTCCATAATATCTGCATCCTGCTGTAAAACCTCAAACTGTTCTCCATGCTTTGGAGCAACATCTTGGTCTAAGTCCAGCACAGTTTTTGTAATTGCTGTAGGCATCTCCCCCAAGAGCTCCAGAGCTTCAGCAACAGAACCCCCTCCATCAGCAGCCAACACAGAAATGGGGACCTCCATCCTTCTGCTGCACAACAGCGCCCCCGCAGAAGAGTAATTTAATGTTTATTGAAAATCACACAAAAAAATACAATACAAAAAATAAAGTACAGGATAAGCAAAACAAATCAAATGGCATTAAAAAAACAAAACAGGCAAGCAAAAGAATAATAATATACACAACTTGTGCAATAATGACAAATGAATAAGCAAGAAGACACTGATCCAAACTGCTGTGAAATACATCACAGAGTTCAGATACCAGGTACATCACAGTCAGTGACCCAGGAAAGACTCCTCCATGTGTGAAAAACCCAGTTAGCTGTATGAACATTCATTTCCTTCCTATATATAAGCTTAAGTTCCCAAGTTATCTTTTCCACAAGGTCAGAAAGAGGTACTGATTTGTGTTGCGGGGTAAACCAACAGTGAGAATTCCAGACATACAATTTCACTACTGTTAGAATAACCTGCAATGTGGACGAATCCCATGCCTGCCAAGAAGAGTTAAAGAAACCATAAAATAAAACATCCAGAGACACAGTGCAAAAAGGAGGCATATTTAATAGGCCAGCCATAATGGACCAAAAACTTGATATATAGGAACATGAAAAAAATAAATGATACATTGTTTCTAGTTGCTGAACACAATGGGGTCTAGAACAAAGTCTTTCTGAAAGCTGTTTGTGTTTCTGATGTTCCTTAACATTTAATCAATTATGACAACAGAGCCAATGAATGTCCCACATTTTCTCAGGGATCCTAGGGTTATTCAAAAAGTCTAGCATAATGTGTCAATTTAGTAGGACAATTGGGGAAAGAATTCAGCTCCCTGAACTTAGTGGAAATTATTTGTTTATATAACATTTTTCTATGTTGACCTCGTATCATAGCAACAGTTAATTGCCAACTCTTAAGCTTGACAAACATGTCCCTTATGTATGGAGGACAGATATTCAAATACCTGAGCACCCTAAGCCATGCAGCTTCCCATTGAGGGAACCAAGGACTACAGGTAAGGACATATAAAGGGATCCAAGACCTGTGTACATGAGTCAATACTGGTCTAAGGTTAACAATAATATATAACGTTAAAAAAAACACAGGATCTACCATTCCCAGACCATCCTGAGGTTTAGTAAATGCAAAATATTCCTTTTCAAAGGATTTAGTCTGCTGCCCCATGCATCCTGAAAAAAAATACTAAATAAGGAAGCTTCCAATGTTCGGGGGGGAAATAACCAACAAATATGTGTAAAAAGAGGCAAAATAAATGTTTTAACAAGATGTACTCATTTCAATTTTCCCATATGCCACATGTTCCATGCCTTAACCATTCTCTGGGCCTGGGAAAGTTTAGGACTTCAATTTAAAATATCCAGGTCCTGGTAACCAAAAATTATACCCAATATAGTAATAGGTGCCTTGGACAGTGCAATCCCAGCAATGGAATCAAGGGGAAGCTGTGGCTGACCAAATTGTCTCCCCACACACTTTAATATGTTGAGAGAAGTTCCAGATAAGGAACCAAAGGATTGATAGATATCCATCACCTGGGTTGCAGATACAGTGTCACCAACCAATATAGTAAGGTCATCTGCATCAACTAAAGCTATGTAAGGAACAACATAAGTATCTACACGGATATGTGTCAATGATGGTGCATAATTCAGAGCCTGCAAAAACAGATCAATACTAAAAACATAAAGGAGAGGGCCAAGAGAGCAACCTTGCCTAGCCCCCATTTAACCAGAATTATGGGCCCCACCCATCCATTAATAAGAGGGGACACCATAGCCATAGCATATATAGATTGTAACCAGAAAAGAAAAGATTCTGCTATGCCATACCAAGCAAACACATCTCAGACATAGCTATGTTCTACAGTGTCAAAGGCTTGCCTCTGATCCAAAGACAGAAGAAACCCAGACAAACCCTTAGCATTGTCAATTTCAATGAGTTCTCATAAGAGAATAAGATGGTCACTCATAATCCTCCCAGGGATAGAACTGGTTTGAGTAGGGGAGATAAGATGCATGGCAGCTTGAAACAATCTGGTGTGTAAAATTTTTGCGATAATCTTGAAATCAGTATTGAGAAGACAAATGGGTCTCCAGTTGGCAAGATCAGTTTTATCTCCTTTCTTGTAAAAAAAAAATATGTCCCGAGCCATTTCCAAAGGAACAGAAGCAATATTCAATAAAAAGGTTAACACCACCACCAATTCCTTAGAAATCAGTGGTCCAAGCAATTTATATAATTCAGGAGTGAATCCATCCAGTCCCAGAACTTTATTGTTGTGTAAAGATTTAATAGCCTGCTCAACTTCAGAAGCAGAAATGTCAGTAGTGAGTTCAGTCACTAAATATGAAGGACAAACAGGAATATGAAAAGTAATCAACAATGTTTCAATAGTATCATGTGAGTGAGTATGTCATGAGAAAAGAGAAGTTGTATGTTGGGATACAATCCTGAAGATGTTCTGTTTGTCAGTATATTCACACCCATCTAAATCCTTGAAATGGTCCATCACTTTATGTTTAACATTATTCTGACAATATAAATAAGGACAGATCACCTCCACTTTCCCCTGAATTCCAAAGCTTTGATGTTTCTTCAAACTATCAGACTGTCTCAAATGAAAAGCCTGCATATCTTGTTGCAACAATTGGATTTTAGCCCTGAAATCATGAGAGGTAGTTCTAGCTAGGGACTGCAGTTTTTGTAGGTGTTTTCATTGAGTAAGGTATTGGAAATTGGCAGTATGACGAAGCCTTTTACTTTCAGATTGCAACAATTTTCTTAAATCTAATTTGACATCTTCCCACCAGAGGGCAGGAGAGTCAAACTCGTCAAAAACTGAAAGTTTATGTGCCACAAAGTACTGGAGATTCTGCACTAAAGAAACCTGGGACAAAAGAGAAGAATTACAATTCCAGTAACCTGGACCCTGAGAAAATGCCACGTTGGACCCTAAACATAAGCATAATAATTTATTGTCAGAAAATTCTATTTCTGTAACCTGTATGGAGGAAACGTGTAAAGATGCAGTAATAAAGAAAGATAAGATGGAAGATTTGATACCTTTTATTGGACCAACAAGTGTCTTGTACAAAGATGAAATTATACACAAGCTTTCAGGGCCACACAGGTCTCTTCAGGGGAATAGCAAAACTGAGCAACACGCAGTATTTATATCCACTGTGGAGCAATTAAAAATCAGGAAGTGAAGTAGGAAGGTGATAAAGTGGACTAGAGATGAAAGTCTAAGATGCAAAAAATAAAAACATGAGAAGAAATGGGGATGGGGCATAGTAGGAGCAGGTCAGTAGGAGATCAAAGGAACCTAAAGGGAAGACAAAAGCATGCAGATAGGATCTGAGATCAGAGGCTGGCAGAAAGAGTAGAATGGGACAGGAGATGCCTAATAGGAAGGAAATCAAGAAATTAGTAGAAACAAAAGAACAAAGGCCTAGATAAACAGAGGTGTGAAAACAAGAGGGAGTAGGTGGGACTGAGCTCAGGAGTTAATAGGAGAGGCAGGGAGGATATGAGGTATAGGTAAAAAAACAGAACAGGCAGAACTCAGAGGAAAAAATATAAAAGTCAAAGATAGAGAACCAAAATGTGATGAATAGAGACATGATATAGTACACAATAAAATAGAATTACAGTTTACCGTAATGGGTCATAAAACCAATGTCCCGATAAAGAATAATATCAATCCTAGTGGGCAGGTGACCCTTTTGAAAGGTTGGATGTACTGTCTGATGAGTAGACAGATATGCATCTTTTAAATTTGATGTGGAAATCACAGTTCTCAAAATAGACATATCACAAAATACCTTAGTGGTGGTAGACCACACACCTCTAGCTTGTTTATCAAGTCCACAATTAAAATCCCTTCCCAGAATCACAGCCTGAGAAGATAGTAAATAAGGCTGAATATCATTAAATAAGGAGAATCTATCAGCTTTAGTTTGTGGTGCATAAACATTAACAAACCTAAATTAATAGTTATTAATTTTAGTATCTAATATCAGAACATGCCCAGGTATTAAATCAATTATTTTAAGTAAATGCACATGCAAGTCAGATTGAAATAAAATCCCCACCCCTGAACAGACATCTGAACTGATGGTCCAGTAGGAGGAACCAGCATGCCAAAGCTTAGTAGTGAGTCCCAATTCCGCAATAGTGTGCAATCTGGTATCCTGTAAAAAAATTACTTGCAAAGAAATGGTCAGGAAATAAGACAGGGCCAAACACTTCTTTCTGTGACTATTCACATTCAACGTTCCTAATGTCAGGGGGGACATATAGGCAGAAGAGAGGAAAAACTAAAAATCAAAACATTCAGGGGGGCTTATTCCTCATCCTTTGGGATCTACATTGCTGGACTACAGGAGTCGGATGATGAACCTCAGATTCAGAAGGGGGATCAACTTACGAAGACCACAGGGAAGAACCCTCTGAATCAGCATCTGAAAGTTCAGAGGACTGGAAGGCCTTGTACCTATTACTTAAAGGTAAATCCAATATCTTAGACATTTTGAGGACTGGTTGTTCAATTACCTGGGACCTTCTAGAGGATCTCTTGCTAACTTGAGGAGGGCATAACCAAAGAGGAAGTCTATCCCAGTACCATCTCTTCAGAAGGGGGCAGATCAATACTATCCATTGGAGACTGGGGAGGGGGAGAAGGCTCCGGTGACTCCTGTATGGCTGGTGAACCGAGAACTGCAGCAGGAGGAGAGGGGCACAGCATGAACATCAGGCCATACTGGGGAGGAGGGAAAATAATCACTTTGTGCTATAGCTATCAGCAGCCACTGTTCGACATCATCAGAGGAGTCAGATTAGTTATGAACAGCCCAGGTAGAAGTCTGATATGTATGTCCCACAGAGTTGTACAGGTTACAGTTTGACTCATTAAGACAATTCCCACTAGTGTGACCCAGTTCCTGACAGAGGTTGCATTTCACCTGATCACAAAGGCTACTCAAGTTAGTACAGGAGTCACACTTATAACACGCCTTTGACTGACCTGCATAGAATAACACACCCCTATCTGTCCCTAAAAACAACAGTTAGGAAGGTGACTCAAGCCAGTGTCTGTAACATGAAGTATAACCTTCACCTTCCACCCCCCAGTCCAGATATGTTCAGTGTCAAAGATTGCCTCGGGGAACCCAGAACCGAACAACATTGTTTCAACCAATAAATCAAATCGGTGACACTGACCCCCTAATTTCTAAAGAGAATGGTAATATTTTTATATGCTGGCCTACTATGGGGGATATCTTCAAAGGGGGCCCATAAAAGAGTATTTTTCAAAGTATTAAATTGTGCCCAAAACCTCTGTAACCCAGCATTCAGCTTGAAGCTATTATCAAAAGTAGACTCCTCAGACACATGTATAAGGGTGTAAATTTTATTAGCAAAGAACTTCATTGAACCTTTCAATAAAGATTTAGCCACAAACCCCCTAACTGGAAAGTCCAGCATACCCCCTTTATACAAAAATCGAACAGCATTATGATGCTTAGCAGGATATATAGGTTGATGAAAGAGAGAAGCATAAGGTCTCTGAGTAGTCTTCTGAATTTGGTTCAGCAGTGCTTCAGGGGGGCCCTCCAGTGCAGCTGATGTAGAAAGGGTAGGCAAAGCAGGCTGTAGAAGTTCAGGAGTATCCACAGCAAGAACTGTGTTACCAGTAAGCTGTAAGTCTGAGGAGAGATGCAATGGGGAAAGAGTTCCAGGTAAATGTTGATCAGGTTGAGGCTGATGAGAGGGGGAAGCCACAAGAAAATCAGCAAGCTGGTCATCTGTCCGTGAAGAAATTGGGGAAGTAGCAATCTGAGTAGGACCGGATACCCATTGACCCGATTCAGACTATACCCATCCCGCAGCCAGAAGGGCAGCAGAAATATCCTCAGTAGAGTAAGTGAGTGGATCAGTGGGGGAGCATCTTAAGCCAGATACATCATCCGTCAATGCCATCCCCAGAGCTCCTTCAGTAGCAGACACAGAACTAACAGGCACACAATCAAGAAGCTTAGGCACAACTGACGTTCCAGACTGAGTAGATCCCTCAGTAGTGCAATCAGGGTTCTCAACCACCGCAAGGGGCTGCAAAATGGGAGTGTACTTTTTACCAGGTAAATGCAAAGGTTCCCAACAAGCAGAGGAGTGTAATTGAGCCATTTTCAAAGCTTTCTGTAGTTCTTGTCGACGGAGCGCAAAATGCTCATCTTCCACCTGTAGCTGTAGTTCTAGGGATTGAATCTCTGTGTTTCCAGCAGTAGCTGCTGGAGGAAGCAAAGAGTCACTCATCAGGTCCATTTGTTGCAGATTTAAATCGAAAGAAACATCCATATGTATAGATTCTGAAGCCTGCAGAGAAGTACCATCTGATTCTGTAGTAACAACAGCAGGTAACACGGTCTCAGAATAAGAAGAAGCAGGGGAAGAGACCTGTCCTCCTGCTTCAATGGCATCCATGAGCTCCTCCACCACCTCTGTGGTCACCATCTCGGTCAGAAACCAGGATGACAAAGGTTCCCCTACAGGAGAGTAGGGGAATTTTTTATTAACAAAACTTCAAGAAAAGTAAAACACATACATTGTTAATACACAACAGTACAGGAAATGAAAAGCAAAACCCAAAAAGAAAAGGGAAATGAAAAAAATAAAATAAAATAAAAAAATAATCATGAAACATCAGGTCTAAGTGATACAGAAAAGAACTCATGTAACAGGAATGTCATTATCCGTTACCCAAAGTAGATTTCTCCAATATGATATCAATTGGGCTTGATGATATCTGCCCCTTTCATATTTGTAAACATTCAATAATTCAGATTTGATTTTATACAAAAGTTCAGTATATGAAAAATGTTTCTGTTGTAAAGTAAAAAGACACCTGTTTTGCCAGATAAACCATTTAAAGACTGCAAATATAACATGCAAGGTGCCAGCATCCCATTTATCCCAATGAACAGTATAAGAACCAAAGATGAGAACATCATAAGTAACAAAAGCAAAACTGGTTCATTCCAACTAGTGGCAACATAACTCCAAAAGTTGGAAATATATGGGCAGAAGAAAAATAAGTGATGCATTGATTCAAGAACTTGAAAAGCAACCAGAAGTAGGAACAATACGATCTTGCAGTTGTTTATGAAACTGATTGCCTTTGACATTCAGTCTTCCATGACCACATAACCAGGTAACATCCCAAAGTTTAGGAGGAATCCTGGTATGAGCAATTAAGTTCTGTACTGACAAAAGCAAGTCTGCAGGACATTTTGGAAATAACAAGGATTCTGAAAAACAGGACTCTAGTACTGAGTGATATAAAGATTTTTTACTTTTGGAAAGCAGCCAATCACGGGAAATTTTCCACTGTCGTAGTTTGAGGAAAACTCCACGGAGATAAGGTGAAACCACAGAGGAATGAGCAAGATGGCCCAGCTTACCAGATACCCAGTCGGTATACCAAATCCCCATTGCCTGTAAGGTAAGACCAGTCCATAATTTGGGAAATAGTTTCAATAATGGCAAAAAATTAGTAAACAAAAATTGACAATAAAAAAAGAGCAAGGGATTAATCATGTTTAGGCCGCCCCGAGACACTGTTAAGTATAATATATTGTGTTTAATGGGATTGAGACGACTACCCAAACTGCTTGAAAAATCACTAAATAAAGTTGCTTCCCTTTGTTTAGAGTGGGGAAAAATATTACTCAGAAATAAAAATATTGGAATTAAATAGAGTGCGTATCAAGTGGATCAGCTTTAGTTTGGAAAACTGCCATTTATTCCAATTCTGTACCATCAATTTACCTTTCTGCAATTGAATATCCCAGTTATAGACTGCGGCGTGAAGAACCAAAAAATACCCAAAATCTTGATAGGTGTCAAAGTAAAGCGGATATCACACATAAGAGATTGGTGGGACAGCCACTAAAATCAAAACCCAAGCATTTAGGCACATTTAAGGACATACCAGAGAGAGACCAAAGGTGGCATAAATCCACTACCAAAGGGACAGAAGAAGCAGAGGAGGTGCAAACGCAGATATCATCCGCATAAGCAAGGGCCGAAAAGGGGATAGAACCCCCTGGTACTTGAATAGGGGGTATGAAATTGTTCAAAGTGCACAACAAAGGATCTATACTATATATGTATAATAACGGACTAAGTGGGCAGCCCTGTCGAACACCTTGCTTTACTGGAAGCATAGGCCCAAGATGCCCATTAACCAAAGGGAATACTGTAGCTGTTTTGTACAATTTCTGTAACCAATAAACAAAAGTAGATGGAATACCATAATGAAGTAAAGTGAGCCACAGAAAGTTATGATTCACGGAATCAAAAGCCCTTAGTTGATCTAAGGATAAAATGAAGCCAGGTAAGCCTAATGAAATAGAACTATCAAAAATACCTCATAAAAAAAGCAACTGGTCAATAAGAGATCGATTAGGAAGTGCACAAGACTGTGCCGGAGAAATTAAATAGGAGGATACCGTCAACAGTCTCATATTTAAAATTTTCATCAAGAGTTTCAAATCAACATTCAATAGGCTGATAGGCCTTCAGTTGGAAAGGAGTTTCTTGTCACCTTTTTTGAACAAAAAAATCAAAACTCCCCTCATCATTTCCAAGGGACAGTCAGAATGCATCAATAAAGCATTATAAACATCTGCAAGTTCTTGGGAACAGATGGGTCCTAACAATTTATAAAATTCAGTAGTGAGACCATCTAGACCTGGTGATTTTTTGCAGGAGAAGTGTTAAGAACTGTAAGAACCTCCTGTGGCATAATGAGGTAGTAATACATCCAAAGAGATTGCGGACAATCCGAACTGCAACATTCTGGAAGGTAAGCCGAGCTGAATCCAGGTCAACTGGGCTTTCTGAAAAGAGTGTTGGCATATGAAGACACCTCAGTCATAATATCTGCTAGTGACTGTTTAATCTGACCGTCCTACCACGAGGCTGGAAAAACCTTTTTACCAAGCCTCGCCTTGTTACCCAAAAAAGGGCAAATAGTGGGAAAACTACCCTTTGTACCGAATTGTTGTTGAAATTTTAAAACTTGGGACTGGTGTCTATGAAAGGGTGCCATTTTGTCATTAACAATATTTATTTGGGATGAAAAATCATGCTTCGTGGTCTGGGCCAAGGACATCAATTTCTGTAATTGATTCCGAAGTTGTAAATAAGAAACATAAGCAGCCGAACGTTGAGATTTCTCAAAGGATTTCAACAAGGAAACAACATCTGATTTAGTATCCAACCACCAAAGCAGTGGGTCATCGTATATGTCATATAGTGATTTCCTTGCCATCATGAAAGCTTGTAAATGTTCCAAAATATCCTGACAGAGACACAATTGAGAATTAAGCTTCCAGAGACCTCTGCCAAAGGAACAGGCATTTGGAGACCCAACCCGTATGCACAGAGCACTGTGATCAGAAAATTCCACCATGGTAACCCATGCAGAATGTAATGGTAGTGCCTGATTAATAAAGAAAAAAATCAATCCTCGTGGCCAATGCACCTCTGTGAAAGGTAGGAACTGGAGCCACATGAAGAGAAGCATAAGCATCAATCAAACTAGCAGTGTGAACCACTCCTGCCAAACATGTCATGTCACAAAAAATTTTCGTAGTTTTTACTCCTTTACCTCTATCTTTATTGGATAGGCCACAATTAAAATCTCCACCCAGAATAACATTATGGGAGGTATGCAGGAAAGGTTGTAAAAGTTTAAACAAATCCACCCTGGTTGCTTTAGTTTGGGGTGCATAGACATTCAGTAAATCGGTAACATGTCCCAAGGAGTATAACATCTAAAAGTAATACTCGACCAGGAACTAAATCTATTAGCTTTAAAATTTTTACCTCGGAGGAAAAAAGAATAGCAACCCCTGTACACCTGTCAAGGCCCAGTGACCAGTATGAAACCCTCGCAGACCAACGCCGTGAGGCACCTGTAAGTTCAGCCATCGTATGGAGATGTGTATCTTGTAAAAAAAAAATATTACAATGCAAGGTTTGTAAGAGGGAAAAAAAGCAGCCTGTCTAAGCTGATTTTTAATGCTGTTCACATTAGGTGAACAAAAAGTCAAAGAAGAAATCATTTAATCTATCATGGTGGTTTGCGTTTATTCTTTTTCCCTTTTTTTGAGACTGCAGTATTATTTTTTTGAGGGAGGGGCGGGAGCAGAGAAAACCCTCGGAAGTTATTTCCACCGATTGTTCTATGGGGTCAGCTCCAGACTGTGAGGATTCAGAATCAGCATCAGACACATCCTGTGCTAATAGGAGGGCATGAAATCGGTTAGTAGTGGGGGTATTTGCCAATTTAGGAACTTTTGAAGCAGGTTGAGCATGATAAGACTTACTCCGGGTCGCTCTAGTCAGAAAAGAGAAGACCTGGGGAGACGGGGGGGCATAGAAGGTCTTCCGTGGGAAGAGGTCTGAGGGGAGGTCAGGTAGATGCACATCTGGATCAGGGCCAACAAGGTGGGGAGGCAGGAGTGGGGGAGAGGAGATTCCCAGAGACAGGAGGGATGTCTGTAGAGGAGGTATCTTAGCAAGAAGGGGCGTAGGGATGAAGAAAGGGTGGTTCTGGGCGTTGTGCAGTAGCGATCAACAGGCGTTGATCTTCAGAATCCTGAGTGTCTGAGTGTTGGTGAGCTGCCACTGGGCAGGTGGCGTAAGTGTGGCCACGAGCAGCACACAGAGAACAAAGAGTCAGATACGACAATGTTCTACTACATGTCCTAAGGAATTACAAAGGTTACAACGCAAGAGATCACAGGCACTACTAATATGACCAGGTTTGCCACACCTGTAGCAGGATTGAGGCTGACCGGCATAAAACAGTACCCCCCTGTCTTGTCCTAAAAAAACACAATTTGGGAGATGTAAACCATCAGCCGTAGAATGCAATAATACCCGAATCCTCCATCCCCCTGTCCATATATCTTCTGAGTCAAAAATTGCCTCAGGTTGGCTTAGTAAAGTACATCTCTGTTTCAACCAAAAAACAAGGTCTGTAACACTAACACTTTCATTCCTAAAAAGGACAGAGACAGTTTTATGTGCTGGTTTCGTAAGGGGAAAGACTTCAAAGGAGGACCAAAGTGGAGTTTGTTTCACTAATTGTAATCTAGCCCAAAATTTCTCTAAACCACTATGCAGCTTAAAACTAACATCGAAGGTCTTCTCACCAGATACATGTATTAATGCATACAATTCAGCAGTAGAAAATTGCAGACTATCTTTTAACAATGTTTTCACCACATATTTCCTATCAGGAAAAACCTCCAATCCTCCTTTATAGATTAGCCAAACTGCATAATGTCTTTTGGCAGTATAAGAGGAGGAACGAAACAGGGAGGCATAGGAGCGGGGTGCAGGACATTCCGGGCCAGGCAAAGAGTCCAGTGAAGGGCCCTCAGTATCGCGAGACTCCCCTGGGTCAGGCAAAACACCTGCAACTGAAGGTTCTAAATCCGGATTTGGTATCAGGTCCGTAGGAGGTGCCTTTTGTCATGGAAGAAACCTGAGTTCAGGAGACTGGGTAAAAGAAAGTTCAGGGGGTAAAGCCAAAGGAGAAGCAGAAACTTTTTCAAGGTGAATGTCAGAGTCAGCAAGGGGAGCCACTTGAGAAGCAGAAGGTTTTTGCAACTGTGCAGGGGAAGTGTTAGACTGTTTCCCTGAAACTCCCGGAATGGTGATCGGCGAAAAGCCAGAGATCCAGTTACCTGAGTCTGGATGCTGTGCCCAACCTGCAGACTTCAGGGCTTCAGAAACTGACCAAGAGGCATTGGCATCTTCAACCTGATCTGCCCAGGAGTGGGGTTTGTCAGCCGGAGACTGTTTAACAGCTGGTTTACAAACTCGCGGACAATGTGCAGCAAAGGAAAAGACTGACGCAGCGCTCTGGTCAGTGGGCATAGTAACATAAACAGTACCTGTCGGAGAGAGACCAGATGAAGCTTTATTCCACAATTCTACAGGAGCAGCAGTCGCCCGAGAGCCGGTATCATCTACAGAATGCGTAGCAGCCTCGCTGTCTCACGGCATAGGATCGGCTGTCATTGGAGTCTTAAACTGAGGTTCCGCAGTACTCGGTCGAGGAGACTGAATAGGGAGAGTCGAAGTGGAAAACTGGAAAGTAGAAGGTAAAATCTCCGAAAACGGAGTCATAGGTAGAGCAGCCACATGTAATTGTTCCGTTGTAGTCCGAACTGCCAAAGGAGTATTCAGTGCTGTAAGCAATGTAGGTTCCATCGGTGCTTCAAAAAAAAACATCTGAATCTACGGTTTCCATCAATGTAGAGGTAAGTGGCCCCATGGCCTGAAGCTCATCCTGCTGCAACGAAAGCGGCTCAGCAACTGAGCCTTCCATCCTGAGAGTCGGCGAGTCCCCTACTGGCCACAAAGTGCCAGCAGTGTAGGGGAATTTCCCCAGTGCCCTGGCCAAATTTTCCCCCATTCACTAAATTACCACCAACAGCTTAATCTGGTTCAAAGTCAGTTGGCATTCATCTGAATCCCCCTTCCCCCTGGTCGTTCCTGAAAATAGGCAGAATTTATCTAGAGCACTTACCCGGTCAACAAAAAATAAATAATAAAATAAAATAAAACACTAAAGACTGTATGTAGACTGAAATGACACACACTTCCAAATGTAGTGTGTGTTTGCCTGTTTGCTGCCTTTAATTGTTAATGTAAATGCCACCAAAAATGGCAATCGAGTATGTAACCTACTCTGTCCCCCTTGGTTACATATGTGATTGCAATGCAAATTCCTCCTAGTCTGTGATATTTTGATGTTCCGATGCCTGATCACAAAAATCCAAGGGCTTACCAGAAGATTGATGCTCTTTGTTTCACCCAGAGCTCCAAGTTTCCCAAGCAGTCCCATTTTCAACTTGGGCATCTCCGATTCTGTCCCTCCCCCATTCCTCTATATCACGGTCCCCTTTCATGTCCTATGAATGTGATCAGTGCAGGAGAAGGGCTTGGTTTATCTGTAGCCAACCATCCGAGGACCCTTAAGCTTTTCAAGTGTGTTTGCCCATGAACCCAGGCCATTTTGTCCTAGGTAGCAACAGTGAAAGGTTTTCCATCTCCTGCACTCCAGAGTCATTACGTACAGGATCATTTACATTGAGGTACTCTTTTTATTTAAATTGCAGCACATTCTTGGGCAGTATAGTTATTTTTACAGAGCGAGGTTGCTTAGGGCTCTATTCTTGAACCAGGGAAGTTCATGTTCAGCACATTCAGTCAATTCAGCCGATACCAGCAGGCTTGAATGCAAGGATCAGAATTTAAAGGGCAATCCTCTTTGTAACAGGGACAGTGGTGGCAGTATCTGTCTCTGTAACAATGGGATATAAACATTGGGCAATGTTTTTTGTGGCACAACTCAGCATTATATTATTTATTTCAATGTAATTAATGACTGCCATTGAAATAAATAATATAAAGTCAGAAAATGCATCTTAAGATAAAAAATGGCAAAACTGGCAATAATTGTCCTAGGCAAAGTATGGAAAACTAATGTTTAGTGGTGTAAGCACTGTAAAGATGCAGTGCTGCTATAATCTGGCAGTGAGTTTAAAGTCAATTCATCTTTTAAACCTCGCTTTAATGTCCAAAAGTTGTTTTATAAGCTCCCTCCCCATTGTAATCCAGTTTGTAACAGGGACAGATATTTTTTATTAACGTTTGTAACTGGGGCATGTTATCAATAACCGTCCCTGTTACAAACTATACTTTTAGTGCTTACCTTTTTTTGTCTGATTATTACAGTATTTGGAGCTCATTTTAGGAGCATTTTTTCAGTGGTTGTAACAAAGTACCCTTGGTTTCAAAATGGCCACTGGCTTGCTGTGGGGGGGGGGGTTGATGCTGTAAAAAAATATAAAATGTTATATGTACCGCAAAAATGTTAAACTCAAGAAATATACACTGCTACAACAATTTCCTATCATGTTTAAGCTGCAGAAAGCTGTTTATGTCTTGCTTGCTTTTCAAAAGTTAGCTTAAAAGTCCCCTTCCCAGTTCAATTCTGTTTGTAACAGGGACAGAGTTTTCATATTAAGGTTTGTAAATGGAGACATGTTCTGAATCTCTGTTCCTGTTACAAACCAGACTTGTAGCACTTCCCTTTTTTGTGTGTGATTATTACAGTAGTTAGTATTCATGTTAGTATGAATTTATTTCAGTGGCGTAATAAACCGCCTTTGGTTTTAAAATGGTCACTGTCTTAGTCTGTGGGGTGGGGGGGTGCTGGCTGGTACTGCAAAGAAAAATATAAAATTTACTTTTGACTTTAAAAATG
Organism: Neoceratodus forsteri; assembly: GCA_016271365.2. Taxonomy (NCBI): domain Eukaryota; kingdom Metazoa; phylum Chordata; order Ceratodontiformes; family Ceratodontidae; genus Neoceratodus; species Neoceratodus forsteri. The sequence continues at coordinate 843,052,955 of CM028135.1, read as the reverse complement.
TTATTAAACTCAAGAAATATACACTGCTACAACAATTTCCTAACATGTTTAAGCTGCAGAAAGCTATTTATGTCTTTTTTGCTTTTGAAAAGTTACTTAAAAGCCCCCTCACCAGTTCAATCCTGTTTGTAACAGGGACAGAACTGGAAATATCTGTCTCTGTTACAAACAAGATATTTATTAAAAATGATAATTAAACTGACATTGGAGTGGTTTGTGAGTTAGAGGCGGGTGCCATGTGGGCACATAAAAGGCTGACTGTTTTTGGGAGAGGAAGAAAGTGTGCCACCAGGCCTCAGGAAAGGCTGTCCTGATAGGGAGAGATAAGAAGGTGCCACCAGGTTCCCATGGACAGCTGGCAGGGTGTGGGGTGGGAGATGGGAGGCACCAGGCTGCGGAAAAGGCTGAAATGATTAAGGAAATGGTAGCTGGTGCCAACAGGTCCCCAGGGGCAGCCAGCATTGTATGGGGTGGGAGACAGGAGACACTAGGCACAAGAAAAGGCTGAAAGGGTTAGGAATAGGGAAGCCAGTGCCAACTGGTCACCAAGGATAGCTTGGCATAGTGGGGGATGGGAGAAGGGAGACACCAGGCCCTCGGAAAGGCTGGTAGGGTTAAGGAGAGGGAAGCAGGTGCCACCAGGTCTCCAGGGATAGCTGGCAGGGTGTGGGGTGGGAGACAGGTGACAACAGGTTCTGGGAAAGGCTGTCAGGGTGAGGAAGCAGGTGCCACCAGGTCCTCAGGGACAGCTGGCATGGTATGGGGTGGGAGACAAGTGAAACCAGGCTCTGAGAAAGGCTGCCAGGGTTAGGGAGAGGGAAGCAAGTGCTACCAGGTCCCCAGAGATAACTGGCAGGGTGTGGGGTGGGAGACAGGAGCCTCAAACCCGACAAGGTTGGGAAGAGAGAAGTCAGTGCCAACAGGTCACAAGGGATGGCTTCGCAGAGAGTGGGGTGGGAGAAGGGTGACACCAGGCTCCAGGAAAGGCAGAAAGGGTTAGAGAGAGGGAAGCAGGTGCCAGCAGGTGCCCAGGGACATCTGACAGGGTGTAGGGTAGGAGATGGGAGCCTCAAGGCTGACAGGGTTGAGCAGAGGGAAGCCAGTGCCAACAGATCACCAGGGACAGCTTGGCAGGGTGTGGGAAGGGAGACAGGTGACATCAGTCTTCAGGAAAGGCAGAAAGGGTTAGGGAGAGGGAAGAAGGTGCCATCAGGTCCCCAGGGACAACTGGCATGGTGTGGGGTGGGAGACAGGAGCCTCAAGGCTGACAGGGTCAGGGAGAGGGTAATCAGTGCCAACAGGTCACCAGGGACAGCTTGGCAGGGTGTGGGGAGAGAGATGGGTCACACCAGTCTCCAGGAAAGGCAGAAAGGGTCAGGGAGAGGGAAGCAGGTGCCGTCAGGTCCCAAGGGACAACTGGCTGGGTGTGGGGTGGAGGACGGGATCCTCGAGGCTGACAGGGTTGTGGAGAGGGAAGCCAGTGCCAATACTTCAGCAGGGACAGCTTGGCAAGGTGTGGGGTGGGGGAAGTGAGACACCAGGCCCCCGGGAAAGGCAGAAAAGGTTTGGGAGAGGGAAGCAGGTGTCACCAGGTCCCCTGTGATAGCAGGCAGGGTGTGGAGGGTAGACAGGTTCTACCAGGCCTCAGAAAAGGTGGACAGGGTTGTGGAGATGGAAGCAGGTACCAGCAGGTCCCCTGGGACAGCAAGCAGGGTGTGATGGGGCAGACAGGTGCTACCAGGCCTCGGGAAATGCTGACACAATTGGGGAGAGGGAAGCAGGTGCCTCCAGCTTCCCTGGAACAGCAGGCAGGGTGTGTTGGGGAGACAAGTGCCACCAGGCCTCAGCAAAGGCTGACAGGGTTGAGGAGAGGGAAGTAGGCACCACCAGGTCTCCTGGGACAGCAAGCAGTGTGTGGAGGGGCAGACAGGTGTCACCAGGCCTCAGGAAAAGCTGACATGGTTCGGGAGGAGGAAGCAGGCCCCACTAGGTCCCCGGGGACAGCAGGCAGGGTACGGATGGGGAGACTGGTGCCGCCAGGCCTCAGAAAAGGCTAACAGGGTTGTGTAGAGGGAAGCAGGTAACACCAGGTCCCCTGGGACACCAAGCAGGGTGTGAAGGGTCAGTTGGGTGCCACCAGACATCAGGAAAGACTGACAGGGTTTGGGAGATACAAGCAGGAATCACCAGGTTCTCTGGGATAGCAAGCATGGTGTGGAGGGGCAGACAGGTGCCACCAGGCCTCAGGAAAGGCTGATACTGTTAGGGAGAGGAGCAGACACCACCAGGTTCTCTAGGACAGTGGGAAGGGTGTTGGGAGGGAGATGGGAGACGGGAGCATCTAGGTCCTGGGAAATGCTGGAAGGGTTAAGGAGAGGGAAGCAGATGCCATAGGTCACCAATGCTAGCTGGCAGGGTATGGGGTGGGAGACTGAGACAACAGGCCCCCAGAAAGGCTGGAAGGGTTAAGCAGAGGGAAGCAGGTGCCGCCATGTCCCTAGGGATATCTGGCAGGGTATGGGGTGGGAGACAGGAGACACCAGACCCCGGGAGAGGCTGTCAGGGTTAGGGAGAGGGAAGCAGGTGCCACTAGGTCCTCAGGGACAGCTAGAAGTGTGTGGGTGGGAGAAGGGAGCCTCCAGGCCCTGAGAAAGACTGTCAAGGTTAGGGAGAGAGAAGCCGGTGCTGACAGTTCACCAGGGACAACTTGGCAGAGTGTAGTGTGGAAGACAGGAGACATCAGGCCCCGGAAACCAGAAAGGATGAGGGGGAGAGAGAGAGAGAGAGAGAGAAGCAGGCACCACCAGTTCCCTGGGATAGCAAGCAGGGTGTGAAGGGGCAGAACGGTGCCACCAGGCCTCAGGAAAGTCTGACAGGTTTGAGGAGAGGGAAGCAGGAACCACCAGGTCCCCTGGACAGCAGGAAGGGTGTGGGGTTGGAAACAGGATACTCCAGGCCCTGGGAAAGGCTGTCAGGATTAGAGAGAGGCAAGCCAGCACCAACAGGTCACCAGGGACAGCTTGGCAGAGTGTGGGGTGGGAGACAGAAGACACCAAGCCCAAGAAAAGACAGAAAGGGTTAGGGAGAGAGAAGCAGGCACCACCAGGTCCCCTGGGACAGCAAGCAGGGTGTGGAGGGGTAGACGGGTGCCACCAGGCCACAGAAAAGGCTGACAGATTGGGGAGAGGGAAGCAGGCACCACCAGGTGCACTGTGACAGCAGGAATGGGGTGGGAGATGGGAGCCTCCAGGCCCTAGAAAATGCTGGAAGGGATAAGGAGAGGGAAGCAGGTGCCACCAGGCCCTCAGGGATAGCTTGCAGGGTATGTGGTGGGAGAAGGGAGACACCAGGCTCTGGAAAAGGCTGGAAATGTTAAGGAGAGGGAAGCAGGTACCACCAGGTCCCCAGGGATAGCTGGCCGGGTATGGGGTGGAAGTTGGGAGACACCAGGCCCAGGGAAAGGCTGTCAGGGTTAGAGAGTGGGAAGCAGGTGCCACTGGTCCCAAGGGACAACTGGCAGGATGTGGGGTGGAGGACGGGATCCTCAAGGCTGACAGAGCTGTGGAGAGGGAAGCCAGTGCCAATACTTCAGCAGGGACAGCGTGGCAAGGTGTGGGGTGGGAGATGTGAGACACCAGGCCCCCGGGAAAGGCAGAAAAGGTTAGGGAGAGGGAAGCAGGTGCCACCAGGTCCCCTGTGATAGCAGACAGGGTGTGGAGGGTAAACAGGTTCTACCAGGCCTCAGAAAAGGCGGACAGGGTTGTGCAGATGGAAGCAGGTACCAGCAGGTCCCCTGGCACATCAAGCAGAGTGTGATGGGGCAGACAGGTGCCATCAGGCCTCGTGAAATGCTGACACAATTGGGGAGAGGTTAGCAGGTGCCTCCAGCTTCCCTGGAACAGCAGGCAGGGTGTGTTGGGGAGACACGTGCCACCAGGCCTCAGCAAAGGCTGACAGGGTTGAGGAGAGGGAAGTAGGCACCACCAGGTGCCCTGGGACAACAAGCAGTGTGTGGAGGGGCAGACAGGTGTCACCAGGCCTCAGGAAAGGCTGACATGGTTCAGGAGGTGGAAGCAGGCCCACACTAGGTCCCCTGGGAGAGCAGGCAGGGTATGGAGGGGGAGATGGGTGCCGCCAGGCCTCAGAAAAGGCTGACAGGGCTGAGTAGAAGGAAGCAGGCAACACCAGGTCCCCTGGGACACCAAGCAGGGTGTGGAGGGTCAGTTGGGTGCCACCAGACATCAGGAAAGACTGACAGGGTTTGGGAGATGCAAGCAGGCATCACCAGGTCCTCTGGGATAGCAAGCATGGTGTGGAGGGGCAGACAGGTGTCACCAGGCCTCAGAAAAGGCTGATAGTGTTGGGGAGAGGAGCAGACACCACCAGGTTCTCTAGGACAGCAGAAAGGGTGTGGGGTGGGAGACGGGGAGCATCCAGGTCCTGGGAAATCCTGGAAGGGTTAAGGAGAAGGAAGCAGATGCCATAGGTCACCAATGATAGATGGCAGGGTATGGAGTAGGAGACTGAGACAACAAGCTCCAGGAAAAGCTGGAAGGCTTAAGCAGAGGGAAGCAGGTGCCACCATGTCCCCAGGGATAGCTGGCAGGGTATGGGGTGGGAGACAGCAGACACCAGACCCCGGAAAAGGCTGTCAGGGCTAGGGAGAGGGAAGCAGGTGCCACTAGGTGCTCAGGGACTGCTAGAAGTGTGTGGATGGGAGAAGGGAGCCTCCAGACCCTGGGAAAGGCTGTCAGGGTTAGGGAGAGAGAAGCTGGTGCTGACAGTTCACCAGGGACAGCTTGGTAGAGTGTGGTGTAGGAGACAGGAGACATTATGACCCAGGAAAGGCAGAAAGGGTGAGTGAGGGAGAGAGAGAGAAGCAGGCACCACCAGTTCCCCTGGGACAGCTTAGCAGGGTATGAAGGGGCAGAACGGTGCCACCAGGCCTCAGGAAAGTCTGACAGGTTTGAAGAGAGGGAAGCAGGAACCACCAGGTCCCCTGGACAGCAGGAAGGGTGTGGGGTTGGAGACAGGAGCCTCCAGGCCATGGGAAAGACTGTCAGGATTAGTGGGAGGCAAGCCAGCACCAACAGGTCACCAGGGACAGCTTGGCAGAGTGTGGGGTGGGAGACAGAAGACACCAGGCCCAAGGAAAGGCAGAAATAGTTAGGGAGAGAGAAGCAGGCACCACCAGGTCCCCTGGGACAGCAAGCAGGGTGTGGAGGGGCAGACGGGTGCCACCAGGCTGCAGAAAAGGCTGACAGATTGGGGAGAGGGAAGCAGGCACCACCAGGTGCACTGCAACAGCAGGAATGGGGTGGGAGATGGGAGCCTCCAGGCCTCAGAAAATGCTGGAAGGGATAAGGAGAGGGAAGCAGGTGTCACCATGCCCCAAGGGATAGCTGGCAGGGTATGTGGTGGGAGAAGGGAGACACCAGGCTCTGGAAAAGGCTGGAAATGTTAAGGAGAGGGAAGCAGGTAGTACCAGATCCCCAGGGATAGCTGGCCGGGTATGGGGTGGGAGTTGGGAGACACCAGGTCCCGGGAAAGGCTGTCAGGGTTAGAGAGTGGGAAGCAGGTGCCACTGGTCCCCAGGGACAGCTACAAGGGTGTGGGGTGGGAGATGGGAGTCTCCAAGCCCCAAGAAAGGCTATCAGGGTTAGGAAGAGGGAATCTGGTGCCAACAGCTTACCAGGGACAGTTTGGCAGAGTGTGGGGTGGGAGACGGGAGACACCAGGCCCCGGGAAAGGCAGAAAGTGTTAGGGAGAGGGAAGCAGGTGCCACCAGGTTCCCTAGGATAGTAAACAGTGTGTGAATAAGCAGACAGTGCCACTAGGCCTCAGGAAAGGTGGACAGGGTTGGGGATAGGGAAGCAAGGCCCCACCATGTCCTCTGGGACAGCAAACATGGTGTGGCGGGGCAGACAGGTTTCACCATGCCGCAGGAAAGGCTGACAGGGTTGTAGAGAGGACACCCCCTGATAAAGGCTTGAGTGCTGAAGCGCTGAGGTAGCTGGCCCTACCTTTTTTGCACCACAATAAATTGCACACCGATAGATTTTCTGGCTTTGCTTTTCTTTCATATGGAGTGCTCACCTCCTTAATTTGTGGAGAGGAAAGCAGGCACCACCTGTCCTCTGGGACAGCAAGCAGGGTGTGGAGGTGCAGACAGGTGCCATCAGGGAAGGATGCCAGGGTTTGGAAGAGGGAAGCAGGTGCCACCAGGTCCTCTGGGACAGCAGGAAGGATGTGGGGTGGGAGACAGGAGCCTCCAGGCCCCAGACAATGCTGGAAGGGCTAAGAAGAGGGAAGCAGGTTCCGCCAGGTCCCCAGGGGTAGCTTGCAGGGTATGTGGTGGGAGACAGAAGACACCAGGCCCCGGGAAAGGCTGTCAGGGTTAAGGAGAGGGAAGCAGGTACCACCAGGTCCCAAGGGACAGCTGTAAGGGTGTGGGATGAAAGACGGGAGCCTCTAGGCCCCAGGAAAGGCTGTCAGGATTTTGGAGAAGGAAGCCAGTGCCAACAGGTCACCAGGGACAGCTAGTCATGGTGCGGGGTGGGAAACAGGAGACATCAGGCCCTGGGAAAGGCAGAAAGGGTTAGAGAGAGGGAAGCAGACACCACCAGGTCCCATGGGACAGCAAGCAGGGTGTGGAGGGGCAGAAAGGTGCCACCAGACCTCAGGAAAGGCTGACAGGGTTAGGGAGAGGGAATCAGGTACCTCCAGGTCACCTGGGACAGCAGGTTGGGTGTGGATAGGGAGACCAGCACCACAAGGCCTCAGGAAAGTTGACAGGGTTGGGCAGAGGGGAAACAGGTGCCAGGAGGTCCCCTGGAAAGGTAGGCATGGTGTGGATGGTTGTGCGTGCTGTCACCTGTGGTCTTCCAGGTCCCAGGTCCATTTTCTTCAAGGCCCTGGTGGGTCCACATGAGGAGTACTGCACACACATCTGGTCTGTGTATCTACTACGTTATTTAGTAATGGTGTTGATCTGTTGTATGATGAATTTCTTTTGTGGTAGTGGTATGCAATAGTATAACTTCTGTCTTCCTCCAGTCCTCAGGCACCACACCATCCTCCCATGATTTGTTAGAAAAGGTAGTCAGTGGTGTCACTAGTTCTTTGCTTAATTCTTTTAGAAATCTGGAGTGAATTCCATCTGGCCCCATTGCTTTGTCCACCTTCAGTTTTAGGAGTTCTTTCAGAACCCTTTCTTCTGTGAAAGGACTGGGATCAACCCCCCTATCCAGAGTGCTCCTGTTAATTGGATTAGTCACCTCCCCCACCTCCTCTTTTGTGAATACTGAACAGAAGTATTCATTCAGTATCCCTGCTTTTTCACTGTTCCTCTCTGCCCACCCACCGTCTATTCTATTCAGCCTCACTGTCCCTCCCTTTGTCTTTCTACGCTCCCTGATATACCTATAAATGGTTTTATCCCCCTTCTTAACTGAGTTGACTATCTTTTCCTCAGTTTGGGCCTTTGCTATTCTGACTACCCTCCCTGCTTCCTTCTGCCTTAACTGGTACAGTTCTCTGTCCTGCTTCTTCTGTGTTTCCTTATACTTCCTAAATGCTATCTTTTTCTCCCTAACCTTCACTGCCACCTCTTTTGAGAACCATAGTGGCTTTTTCTTTTGTTTTGATTTGTTTATTTGCTTCACACAAAGGCTTGTTGCCTCTCTGATGGCAGTTCTGATATTTCCCCATTGTTGCTGCACCCCTCCTTCTAGCCTATTTGCTAGTGCTTTTCTAAGGCACTCTTCCATCTTGCCAAAGTCAGCCCTCCTGAAATTGAGAACTCTCACTTTTGTATGGCTTGACTCTGTAGCTGAGTTTATCATGAACCACACTGTTTGTTGGTCACTTGTTCCCAAATGGCTACCCACTTCTAGATCTTAGATCCTCTCACTGTCCCAATTTGAGAGTATGAGGTCTAAGATTGCTCCCTCATGAGTAGGTTCCAAAGCTAGCTGTCTGAGGCATGCCACCTGAAGGGCATCTAGAATGGTCCTGCATTTAGATGTGGCTGCAGCAAAGGTGCTCCAGTTGACATCCGGCATATTAAGATCCCCCATCAACAGTATCTTCCCTTTCTCTACCATCCTAAGTATGCCTTCTGTCATATTCTTGTCCATTCCCTCCCCCAACATGGGGGTCTGTATACAACCCTTGAGCGGATTTTGGTGCCATTTCCAGTCTCTAAGGTGACCCACAGTGCCTCCTCTCCTCCCTGTTTACTCTTTTGTTCAGTTGCTTTTATCCCTTCCCTTACATAGAGAGCTGATCTGCCCCCTCTTCTCCCCTCCCTGTCTCTCCTGTAGGTTGTGTACCCTGGTATGTTAACATCACAGTCATGGTTCTCTGTGTATCATGTTTCTGAGACTGCTATGATATCCAGGCATCCCTCTTCCATCAAGGCCACTAGTTCAGGGAGCTTGCTGCCCAGATTACAGGCATTGGTACTCATTATCCTCCATTTCTTGATGGCCTTACCCCTTTTTGCCCCATCCCTCTCCTTATTGCGTTTGTCACTTTCTCCATTTGCCCCATGCTTCTCCCTATCGACATCTCTATGTTGGTGTCTACCTCACTTAGTACCCTGATTTCTTTGAGGGGCTAGGATTTCTCTGCTCCTCTCCAGTGCCTCCCCCCTTGGCTAGTTTAAATGCTTGCCAATGAAGCATTTAAACCTATCACCTAGGATCCTGGTTCCCCTCCTGGACAGATACAGACCATCATGCCAGTATAGGCCTGCATCCCTCCAGGTGGACCCCCATGCCCAATGAAGCCAAATCCCTGAGCTCTGCACCAGTTTTTCAACCACTGATTGAATCCCATGGTGTGGAGTACCCTAGCCTCACCTGTGCCATAGACAGGCAGCACCTCCGAGAAGGTTACTGTGCATGCTATTTGTCTAAGGCCCCTCCCCATCTCCACAAATACTTCTTGCACTGCTCTGATCCCTTTCTTAGCCAGGTCATTTGTTCCTAGGTGGACAATGACATCCAGCTCCTTCCCCTGTGCAGCTGCTCCCACGATCATGAGGATTCATTCCCTGTCCCTCCAAGCCATGGCGCCAGGCAGGCATCTTACCTCCCTCTCCCCTTCCTCCTCCAGTTCTACCTTCCTCACAATGGAGTCCCCCACCAGGAGTTGTTTCCTTCCCCTGTGGGGTCCCATGCCACCCTCCTGTGGGTCTCCTTTGTGGAGATTCCCAGCATCCTCCTTGGTCTCCACTGTGGGTGTCTCCATAGAGGAACCACACTTTTCCAGAATGGCATAGAAATTGTGGAGAGGTACAACTGGAGGGATGCACCTCTGTTCCACCACCCTTACCCTCCCTGAGCCCACTGTGGTCCAACTTCTCCTCTTTCTTGGCAACCTTTGAGGCAACGGCAGTGACCCTGGTGGTCTCTGGGTGGGAGAGGAGGCCCCACAAATCCTGGCCAACTCAGCCTGGAGATGAGCAACCTCCTCTCTCAGCCCAGAGAGGTGCCTGCACATGGGACAACACTGCATCCTCCAGAACATCTCCCGGAAGACTGCTGCACCACAGCCACTTCACTGCACCACTCCCATCATGTCTTATCTCTGGACCCCTAATTGTTGTTTGGAATACTTACTCTTTCCTCTGTTTGTTTTTTTCTTTTTCTTTTTTCTTTTCTGTCCCTACTTACACCTCTGTGCCCTTTTAGCTCCTGATCTTCCTGTTCTGAGACTAGAAGTTCCTATATTTCTCAGTAGTCTCCTTACTTGCTCAGAGTCAGACCTCCAGTAGCTGGGAGAGATGGAGAGCTACTCTTGCCCTTTTAGGATGGTGAGTCTTTGGTGGCTCTGTGATCACTCACTGCCTGCTCCCAAAGAGGAAGTTCCTGTTGCCAATTTAAATCCTGTGCCTATAAAAGTAGAACTGCCTTAGGGGGAGGGAAGGAGGGCAATATAGTCCAAGTAGAGACGTTCAGTTATACCAGGAGGTCCTTCCTCCTTGTGCTCTGCTTTTCTCTGGCAGAAGCTATCTAGGGCAGCGCTTAAATCTGTTTTTAACCTGGCTCCTTCTAGCTAAGCCACTCCCCCTACTTTGCACATCTTTCTAAACTTAGTTAATTTAACAGGTAATTCCCTTCAGCCACCTGTGACAAGAACCTAGATAACTACACAGATAACAATTCACTTAAACTAACTCTGATAAACAGACTAACTTTTTTTTTTGTTACCCTAAATTGAAGGTGCCAGTACAAGAGTTCTAGTTCTTAGTCCAAGTAGAGAAGTTTAGTTATACCAGCAGGTCCTTCCTCCTGGTTCTCTGCTTGTTCAGCAAGTGTTTTCCAACAGGTTAAACAGGAAATCATCTGTTTTATTAAATGTGTTTTAAGGTGTTATTACAACACTTTCTACATTTATAATAATTGTTTTGTATGTGCATTGAAACTAGTGAGTTATCACCTTTACATTTTAAACTGTTAGTAAAAATAATCCATCTTCAGGATTGCTTTAACCTCTAGGCTATACTGCCAGCCAATCATAAAAAACTGCACATCACAAGGCTGGCTCTGTGGTGCCAACAGGTATTGGGGCACACCATCAGGATTTCTAAACCCTGGCTGTGTTCATGTCAGCACAGATTTCAAGGTCTGCCACAGCACCAACTTCTGTCTCTTTCTGCTCCCTCACTTATGGCCTTTTCTCTTACAATTTCAGGTGTGAACTCAAATTTTGATTATCAGCTGGCAGTACAGCCTAGGTGTTAAAGCAAAGAGCTGTCAGTAAGCTTTGTTCATCCAGCAGAATGGGGTTTGATTCCAGCATGCTCCACTGGTATTTTGTGTGACCAGAGCAAGTCATTTAATCTCACTGTGCTCCCACAACACACCCGGGAACAAGCTGTTGCTCAGTGTGCCTTTCCTGGACAACGACAGTAAAAACAATCAGAGAATGTGTTATGATTCTGAAAATATTATTCTCTTTCTATCCAGATTTGATTTGAAAAGAAATAAACAGGACACAATTACTTGTTTATTAATTACAAAAACACATAGATGGACAACACTGTTAAAACATGCGTAACATGAAATGCATTATTAAAAGAGTGTTTTTCTTCTTTTGATGAAGTTAAATGTATAATAGTTTCTTACTTAAATACTTTGGATGGAATGGGATTTTCTATCATAACAATGCCAAAATTCTATTATATTATTTTTACCAAAAGTTTAAAATGTAGAGGTGATAACTCAATAGTTTCAATGCACATAAAAAACAATTATTATAAATGTAGATAGTGTTGTGATGTCACTGAAGGCCTTAACCCTGCTTTGGCTGTAGATAATCTAACAGATTAAATAGGAAATTGTCTGTTTTATTAAGTGTGTTTTAAAGTGTTATTACAGTACTTTCTACGTTTATCATAGTTGTTTTGTATGTGCATTGAAACTAGTGCACATTGATACACTGAAACCTACACCAGTTCAGCCAGTGACACCACCCCCAAGGGAAGTAATGCCTTCACAGTTACTCTCCACAATCACCAGCTCAGAATACTCCATCAGCAGAGCAAACATTTTCAACTCTGACTGCAACTTTTATGGAGACATCTCAGTTAATACTGGCAAATCTCCATCTCCTCCAAAGAAATGCCAATATTTATTTATTTATTTGAAAGTTTGTAACCAAGAGAGGCACACTAAGTCATGGCTTGTTTCCAGGTGCAAGCCGGAGGCAAGGAAAGGGGAATATGTGTACAGATATAGACTGATTTACAGGACCAGTTTAAGCTGTTGGTGGAATTTATTTAGTGAATGGGGGGAATTTGGCCACGATACTGGGGAAATTCCCCTACTCATGTGGTAGGGGGCGCTGTGAGTTTCTGATCCGGCTGCTTGGTGGCATAATGGCATCCCAGGTGGAGGAGTCTGCCTCCCTCTGCACCCGGCATTCTGAGAAGACTAGAAAGGAGATCTCTGAACATGTCTGTGTAAATCCATCTAACGCTAGCAAAAGCGAATCGGCTGAGCCAGCTATGCCGCTACCTGTTACAGACGTACCCTGCATTATAAGTATGCACCGAGACCAAAGATTTTATTTACTAGCTCTGCTTGAGGAAGAAGACTGGAGGATTAAGGAAATGGAAGTGAATGGGCATATTTTGCACCATGAGCCTGGCCGTGGTGCAAATCCATCTGCAGAAGCAAGGAGTGAAGGTAATCCTTCTCAAGAGTTTGAAATTCTTAATGTTAATCCTGACAACAGCATGGTAATGGAAATAGAAGGGCTTCAGGGAGTTGGGAGGGAGGAAAACTCTACACAGGCTAAGGATGGGAATAACCTCCATGCATACGGTATTTTGGGTGTAGAAGCAGGGTGGACTAAAGAGACAGCAAATGACACTATTACCTCAGTTAAAAATATAGCATCCTTACAGCAACTACCAGATTATGACAAGCAGGTTTCTGCTTCAGGTCTGACAGTGGGAGATGCTCAGAGACAAGCGGGGTGGATCAGAGAATCAAAGGATCTGGCGTGGATGTCCCCAGATCAGCGTTCTAATATATAGCAGGATCCCTTAGAGATTCCTTCTTCTCTAGAAATAGTTGACTCTCTACAATTACCAATCCCACAGGTTCCTAACCATGATGGGAATGATGAACTGGTGCATGCACAAGAAAAAGATGCTACTGAAAACTTAAATCCCTCTTCTTCTATTTTGGACCCCCGCCCCTTCTCCCAGAGATTCTGCTCTCTGACCCATCCCAACTAACACAAAGCAATCAGCAGGTAATAACCATCCTGGCAACAGAGCACTAGATCCACAGCCAAAGGGGGCTTACCAAAGGACCTTTGCTGGCTTATTCCATGCTCCACCGGAGCCTGCTAAAAGATACAATGCTGTGCGCATTAAATACCCGGGCGGACTTGAAACTTACCCAGACAGAATATATGTGGGGAGAAATTTATTGAAAGAAAGTATGGGGTTTTTGGAGCACAAAATATATGCACTAATTCACACATCAGGAGATCCAAACTTTGATGCTAGTTTTAAAACAACAGCACATTTGGAATTGTTTTGGCAATGCTACCAAGAAACGAAACAGACACCAGAATGGGCCCCATTTATTGCTATCCCTTTATCCTAGCCAGTCTATCGTATCGTAGCTGTTCTTTTTGAAAATGAGGGAGTAGCAATTGCAGATATTCTGTATTGGCTGAGGACAAAATGCTCTGTATTGGGACTACCTGATCTGATAATGGACTTTGAGGATATCTGGACTGGGGGCTGACGGATCAGGGTTCGACTTGCACAAATGAATGTTAATATACAACACCTCTCTAGTTACTTCTACCTAGGCAGAGACCAAGGATTCATATTTTATGCAGGTCAACCTAAATCATGTTTCCGGTGTGGGGCGTATAATCACCTAAGTAACTCATGTGATCAACTTAAATGTTCGTTATGTGGTGGCATAGGGCATTCTGCCATTGGTTGCTCTTCTCCCGTTTGCTGCAATTTATGCAACAAGACCACTCATTCATTTAGGAATTGTCCTTGGCCTTCCATATTAGCCCGGACAATGATGAAGAAATGGAAGAAAGGACAAATTGCTCAGATCCACCCCTTCCCCCAGAATCCCAAGCAAAGAGACAAAGAGAGGGGACTATGCCAACAGAACAACATGAATTGTCAAGCACAAGTGCAACACTCAGCCATATGCCAGAGTCCAGTACTGTATCTGAGGGAGACACCACGATAGAAGGGGAAGATATTGTTGTTCCTCCCACTGTTCAGCCCCCCCAACATGCTCCACATCTAAAGAACCTGACTTTATGCCACCCCCGCTTATTGAGAAATGGGAGAATCAAAAACATGAGACAGTTACACACAGTAGTACACAGAGAGGGGGTACTTTACTGAAAGACCCCAGTGAATTTATGGTTCCAACTAGGAATCATTCCTCCACACTTTCCAAATGCAAACAATGGACTGAGGAAGAGGATGATTCAGATTCATCATCGGTGGCATCTTCACAACCGGACTTACACAGACACTGAACTTACTTCTGGGGACTCTTGATCTTCAAAAAAGAAGAAAAAAAAATGAATAACAAGTCTCTAATGGAGGAAGAAGTAGGGACTTAACAGGAAAAATTATCATGCCTTGGTCACTCTCATTTGGGTCACTTAATACAAATAGCATTAAGAACATGAAATGTAGACACACTACCTTTTCCATATTGAGAGATCTGAAGGCAAATGTTTATTTCTTACAGGACACTAGAATTCATACACTAAAAGAACAAAATATAGCATTACGGAAATGGCATGTGGGCCCCTCCTTTTGGTCACTAGGAGAGGAACCTTGTACAGGCTTGGCAATATTGTTTAATGTAGTGGGTTTAACTGTTTTTACGACTGATTGATCTAATCCCTGGTAGAGTTATGGTTTTGTATGCTTGGATGCTAGGTTTAAAGGACATGATTTTAGGTTCATTAATGTATATAACCCCAGATGAAGTACAAAAGGATAGAAGTGCTCAAATGCATACAGCCATATCTATACACCGCTAAATCAGTAGTGATGGGGTGGAAGTTTCAATTGTATATTAACGTTAAATAATAAAACTGGGTTTACTCAGAAGTTATATACTGATACCAACTTTTTAAATACTGGCCCAGATATTCAAAGCAGTTGCACATGGTGCAAGTGCGGAATTATGCCAAGGAGCCATATTCTACGGGAGCCAGTGTGCAGTGCAATATCCATTGCACCAATGCACAACTATAATGAATGCAGGTGCAAGAGTAGGGGGCGTTCCCATGAATATCCAGTGTAGTGGCATATTCAACCGTGAATCCGTGGCATAAGTGTGGAGCAAATCAAAGTTGCTCCGAGCAGACTTGTTCTTATAAATACAGCGTGCAAACACAGACAGCACTTGCGCCAGGGGTGAGAGTGAGAGGATGAGGGAGAGATAGAGAGAGACAGACAAAAGCCACACACAGAGGGACAGGGACAGAGAGGTGGCCTGGGTGATGGAGAGAGGGGCAGAGAGAGAGAGAGATGCACACACACACACACACACATATACCATGTGCCAGGGTGCCACACATCCAGCAGTCAACCACCCAGGGGTACAGTGGAAAGCAAGGGTCATGGACAGTGCACCCTTCATGATGGAGGCTGTAATGAGGGGTGTGAGGGGGTAGGAGGAACAGTGACATATCCAAGGAAGGGCCCATTGGCAGTATGCGCGACACAGGTGGTACCGTGCCCACATCATCTTTGAGAATTACAGTGACACGGAGATTGTGGGCCAGTACCACCAAATGGGGCCATTCTGAGGCAGCTCTGTGAGCTGTGCAGTGAGGAGATGCAGACACCCCACCAGACGGAGCCACGCCATGTCTGTGGAGATGAAGGTGACTGCCATTATGTGCTTGCTCACCACGGACACCTTCCAAAGACCAACAGGGGACACCACAGGCATAACCCAGTCAGCCACATCCTGCCTCCTCACACAGTTCCTCAATGCACTGCTGTCATGTGCTTCAGAATATATCCATTTCCCCAGCACACAGGCAGGGTGTACAGCAACCATGCAGGACTTTCGCAGGGTGGCACGCATACCTGGTGTGATTGGGGCCATTGACTGCACCCATGTGGGCATCCACATGCCACCTGGCCCTGATGGGGTGGCATACATCAACAGGAAGGGGAGGTGGTGTGCGATGCCACGGGGGTGCATCACCAATGTTTGCTCCACACGCTCTGGGAGTGCACATGATGCGTTCATCTGACACAGTTCTGCACTGTGTTGCAGGTTTGAATGTGGGAGCATCCCCACTGGCCACCTAGTGGGTGAGTATGGCATGGGCAAAGGGGCGATGGGCAGAGCAGACCTGGGGATGGGGGTGGGTAGGGAGTGCATGGTGGCATGGGCACCAGAGACAGGCAAGGGGCACAGCACAGAATAACAGAGGGATAACCATGTCATCCGTGACACAGGTGACAGCGCAGATCCACTGAGGCCCTGGCTGCTCACCCCCTACCAGTGCGCGTCCTCCCCAGGAGAGGACTGGTACGACAAGGCACATGCCAGCATGCGCAACATCATCAAGTGGGTCTTTGACATGCTGAGGTAACAGTTCCATTGCCTAGACACGTCAGCGGTTCCCTACAGTACAGACCCTCAAAAGCCTATGGCCTATTCCTGGCCTTCTGCATGCTGCACAACATGGCCATTGATCGTGGGATAGCTGTCAAGGCTGATGAGGGCAACAGTAATGGGGACAATGGAGGCAATGGACCAGAGGGTGGTGGACAGCCATCCCCGGGTGGAGGAACCCCCGGCTGCTCCAGCAGGTGCAACGCCAGCAGGTTCAACTCTAGCAGGTGCACTATGGTGCACACAGGTAGGTGGTGCAGTACACAAGCATGGGCCACACAACCAGGTACAGCACATGTGCAGGGGCATGCATGGCACCAGGCATGCACACAGAGAGGCATGATGCATTGGTAGGGGAGTCAGTGGCACACAACCACACACAGCAACACACACACACACAATCACCCACCCACCCAGGCTTTGGTATGTGGTGTGAATCAGATGAATTGCACCAGTGCACAGGTGCAACCGGTTCTAGACTGCCCACATCACACCCATGCCACATGGCCAGAGGCCGGGCATGCATGCAAACAGGCAGCATGCGACATGACATACAGGCACGACACCAGTGGTGGGCACACACACATATCACCCATGTGCACACAGGGCAGCAGCTGCAGACTGAGGTCAAGGTGGCCCACAGATCAGGACCGCTGCATGGTACCATGGCCGCCACAGCCATGGGGGCAGCCGCACTGGGACCAATCAGCAGCCACAAGCTGCGCATCACCCGGGGGGGTGTCCAACAGCCCCCCAGGGGTGGAACCACAGAACCACGACTTTGCCCTCGTGGGAATGTGCAGGCACCCAAACAGGCCAGCCCCGGGCATGCCTGGGGTGCCTACATCAGAGCCCAGCATCGAGTGTGTTGGGGTCACCTGATGTCGGGTCTGTGGGGTGGACATCACAATGTGGGGGGTCACCTGTGCATGGCCATGCCCTGTAGCAGCCAGCAATACAAAGCCATCTGTGATTGGACTGGCAATGTGATCCAAGGATGCAGTCATGGCCTCCTGCATGCATTGCATCCCCACCAGGATCTGCACAGTGCCCATCTCCTGCTGCTCAGCCAACTGGCACACCTCCATGCACAGTGCATGCACCCCAGTGGCAAGCAGCACCTGTTGCTGCATGGACACCCGCAGCAGCTGGGTGTTCTCAGCCAGATGGTTGGTATCCTGGGGCTTCTGGGTGGGATGCCAATCCTATTGTGGTGACCTGCCATGATGCACAGCCCCCCTCTCCAGTGGATGCTGCACAGTGGGGTCTGCAGGGGGAATGGGCACAACAGGTACACCGGTGGTGGTCCCTGTGTCTGGCTGTCCATTGCTGCCCACAGCCTGCTGCTGTGAGCCGTCTTGCCGCTGTACAATGCCCTGCACCTGCATGACTGCACCACCACCACTGCAGGGAACAGCCATGGCAGCACACACCGCTGCACCCACAGTGGTGGCAGGCAGCTGTTCTGCCACTGGCAGAGCACTGGGCATGGTGTCTGTGTCAGATTCCAGCAGGGGCGACACACCTACAATGTCACCCATGCTGTTCAGGAGCGGAGACTGGCACCAGCAGTACATGTGTGACATACGTACCATGCAGTGATGGGCTGCCACCCATCTGGAATCCTCCTCCAGGCACACCCTCCACTGTGGTGTGGCCCATGGTGGCTGCCACCAACTCCTCCTGCAGCATGTGGCGTAGTGTGGGTGCATCCGCAGGCCCTCCTCCAGTGGCAGTATGGGATGCCCAGATGACTGCCACCTCATCCTTAATCTGCCACTTGTCTATTCCCACCTTCTTTCAGCACTCCTGCACCGACCACTGGTGGCTGCCATGCTGGTTCATGTAGGTTGCCACCACCTCCCATGCACCAGTCCTGGCCTGTTGTGTGCCCATGGCATCACTCAACAGGGACTTCCTGTCCAGGTAGGTCTCAAATGGGGCATCAGTCTCAGCCTTTGTGAAGTTGGGCCTGCGCTGCCATACAGGCCCCCGTTCTTCACCCTCCTCATGTGCCAACATGTTGCTGCCTGTGAATATGGACAGCACAGTGTGACAGTGGCAGCATCTCCCCAGTCCATCCCACCATGCAGTGCTGTCAGCTCCCGGTCAGCTGCAGTAGCATGGACAACTTACCTATCAAGGTTGCAATACCGGTCCATGGCCTGTGCTGTTCTGTGGTGCTTATAAGGCACAAAGCAAGCAAATGAGGTTGGGTGCAACAGTAATGACATGCTCTTGCACCCACTGTGCCATGCATTGGCTGATGAGCTCATTTGCATGTGGTGTCTGAATATCGTGATGTGCCATGCGCAATGAGATTGCACCAGAGCAAGTCGCGGCAGTGCAATGTGCACACATGCACAATGTGTGACCCCGCAGTGCACATGCACATCACTGCATCATGGTGTAAATTGTGCACCATGCATGGACAGCATGATGCGGTGGCTCTGAGCATGTTGTGCATGGCCAGCTATGTGCATGATCACGCATTGGGTGCCGTGCCATGTCGCACATGTGCACAATATCAGGTGACCCCTGACCCCTGGGTCAGACCTCTGACCCTTGTTATGTAGCCACACCTATTCTGTGCATCTCTGGCACTGCGCAATAGGCGGGCACTGCGCATGCTCCTGCGCATCGCACAGTGGGCGTATGTTGTGGACACATGTGCCTCTT
The DNA here is from genome assembly GCA_016271365.2 of Neoceratodus forsteri. Classification (NCBI taxonomy): domain Eukaryota; kingdom Metazoa; phylum Chordata; order Ceratodontiformes; family Ceratodontidae; genus Neoceratodus; species Neoceratodus forsteri. The sequence goes on along the minus strand of CM028135.1, from coordinate 843,034,119 downwards.
CCCACCATTTTTGCTGCCGAATGTGGTTCTATTGATCATGCTGCAGGGAAGATGCAGGCAGGCCCAGAATTGGTCACAGGTGGAGTTGGCCAACTTAGTGGCCAGTGTGGAGCCCCATACCCCCCAGCTTTTAGGGCAGGTGCCCCTGCAGCAGGCCAGGTGCACCGTGTGGCAAGATATAGCTGCCAGTCTGAAGCACAGGACGGAGGTGCCCAGGACAGGCGAGCAATGTCACCACTGCTATGGGGACCTCATGTGGTGGGATCTGGAGTGGTTGAGGAGGCTACAGGCACATGCCAGGCAAGGGGCTGTGTCAGGTAAGTCATTCCATGTTGCATGTCTGCCCTGGTGCTGTACTGTGGTGTTGGCATGGCTGCCTTGCATGCCCTGCAGAGGGGTACACTGTTGTTATGCACATCATGGAGTGGCACTGCCAGCTTCCACTTGCATTGCAATGCAGCCGAGCAGGTGTTTGGGACATGTCAGGCATGGACACACCCTGTGCATGGGGCGGGGGGGGTAGCTGCTGTGGTCGGTTCCTGATGAGCACCTGTATTCTTTCCATTCCCAGAACTGGTGGACCAACAGAGGGCCCAGGCTGCAGCAGTGCAGTGGGCCACAGCAGGCCATGACAGAGCAGGACAGGCACCTGCTGGGCTGCAGAGGGCAGGTAGGTAGGCCCTGTCATGGTCCTTGGCACTATACATGGGGGGTGGTAGGGTAATAGGTGTGGGAATGGCTACCTGTGCCTTGTGCCATGGCAGCTGTGTGTGTCACACTGTGCATGGTGCATGCCACTGTGGCGCGTCCATTGGCCACGTGTGCCAGGTGTTGGTGGGGTGGGCATGCAGCCAGCTGCCACTGTTGTTGCTTTGGTGCTGCCGGTGCACTGTGACTGTCATTGTGCAGTCAGGTGGCCATTGTGCATCAGGGACCACCTCTGTGCAATGTCGTGGTGCACCGAGTTGCTGGCTGGTGTTGGCCCACCCCCCTGCAGGTGGACATAACAGGCCCTCCAGGGGTGTGTGTTCCCACTGCTCAGTGCACACTGTGGGTGGCCATGGTTCCTTGGGACATTGCACTGATCACCTGTCATGTCCCTTGTTCTGGGTGTCCTGCAGCGAAGACCACCAAGGTCGCTGATCTCCCAACTGCTGTGCCAGACACTCCTTGTCACCTCAACAACACTGGAGTTGGTGGTTCAGATCCACAGGATGCTGGTGGCCAAGTGGAGGCAGTGTCTAATCACCAGGGTGGCCAGATTGGGTCACCATTAGTTTGACCCCTGTTTTCCCCTGTTTCCCCTGCTATATCTCCCCCTACAGTCCCCCCCACTGTACAGTCCCTGTTCCCTGTCCCCTTCCCTCACTATGCCTACCCTTTCTCAGCCCCTAGTTATTGTAAATAGTTTGTTATAAAATATATTTTTCTGACTTACCTGCCTGGGTCTGTGTCTGCTTTGCAGGTGGCATGAGGAGCCTTGCTGCAGTGGCCCAATGTCTGTCCATGCTGTGTGCACGTGAAAGGGTGCATGTTGTGCTTCCGTGGTTCACTGCTGTGTGCTGTGGCATGTCCCACTGTGGTGGTGTCCATCCCCTGGGCTTGTGGCTGTGCCTTGGAGTGCCCATGGGCCAGCTGTCAGTGCTGTGTGGTGTGTGTGTGTGTGTGTGTGTGGTGGCACACAGCCATGGTCATTGGGCAGATACTGTCCACACACTGTGTTGGAGCTCTGCTTGGCATTGTGTGGCCTGTCCCATGTGGTCTGCCATGCTACCTGCCACCTGGAATGTTCAGTGCCTACTGGGTGGGCTTCCTGTGTGGCATGTGTGTGCTTGGCTGCATGGTTCTGGGTGTGGCCTACTATGGTCTGGGGGGGCACAGCCAGTGGCCTGCCGGGGGCTCCCTTGGTGGCCATCCATTGGCCGTTGTCACCTTCTGTTGCCTGCTATGTGTGCCACTGTTGTGTTCTGGAGCCAGGTGTCTGGGTGCCTGTGTGTGCCCTGCTGTGCCTTGCTGGTGGAGGCCTCCTGTGGCCTGTTACTGTGCTTCCATGGCTCTGTCCCTGGGTCTGTTCCCTGTGTCATGCCCCCCTCTATTGCTCTGCTGCTCTGCTCCCACAGTTGAGCTAGAGCATCTCTTTCTGCAACATGGCACAACTCTGTTTGCACCATGGTGCAACTCTGTTTGTGCCATGGTGCAAGTCTGCCATATTCAGCCGGGTTGCACTGGTGCAGTTCGGCCTGCACAGCTTCTGAATATGGCTCCTGTTGCACCATGGCACATCGGATTTGCACTGTACCAGACTTGTGCTGCTGTCGGCAGCTGATCTATCTGATGTGGGAAATGTATGAGTCAGAGACATTGGTGCTATGGTAGACTCCTATAATAGGATTCTATCTGATGCCATTGACTCCCTCGCACCTGTCCATGTACGTCCCAAATCTTCTTATCTGAGGTCTCCTTGGTTTGATGGGGACCTCAGGGAGATGAAAAGGAAGGGTCAGAAGTTAGAGCACTGTTGGAGGAGATCCAGCCTGGATGTGGACAAACTGGCCCTGCATGTGCATTATAACGCATATCAGGGCAATCAACCATAAGAAGACAGTATTCTTGTCCAGGGAGAATTCTGCAGGGAAGAACTGACCAACTATATTTTTTCGGACAGTAGATAGATTACTTCAACCTGCCTGTCTGCAGCAGAAGAAGGTTTTTTCAGACTTCGAATGTGAAGAGTTTGCTCTGTACTTCTCAGAGTGTCCAGTATTCGGCAGGGTGTTTCTCCAGTCAGCAATGTTATAGCTGGCAGTGGTCACCAGAGGTATCCTGAGTGCATTCTGCCTGGTTGGGGGGAGTTTAAACCAGTGGATGCCAGTGAGGTTATTGAGGTGGCGACCAATTTGAGGCACACTTTTTGTGAACTGGATCCAGTGCCGACGCATTTCTTGATGAGATGCATCGACACCGTTGGCCCGGTGTTTGCACTGATTGTCAGGTGTTCCTTAGCTGAGGGAGTCTTTCTTGATGCCTTGAAGGAGGCACTGGTGAGACCACTCTTAAAGAAACCATCTTTGGACCCAGAGATTAGGGCAAATTACCAACCTATATCTAACCTTCCCTTTTTAGCAAAGGTTGTGGAGAAGGTAGTGGCGCTTCAGTTGGTGGAGCACCTCATAACCCATGATTTGTATGAACAATTCTAGTCAGAGTTTCAGGCAAGGCATAGCACAGAAACCGCGCTTCTTTGTGTGCAGAATGACCTCCTCAGGGCTAGAGATCGGAGAGACAAGACAATTCTTGTTTTCCTGGATCTCTCTTCAGCCTTTGACACTGTAGACCGTGGTGTGTTGCTTGACCATCTTGGGGAACTCTGTGGACTCACCAGCACTGTCATCTGCTGGTTTGAGTCTTTTTTATCTAATAGGAGACAGCGGGTTGTGATGGGGAATTTCTCCTCCTCCACTAGTTTCCTTTCTTGTGGAGTTCCCCAAGGTTCAGTTTTGGCCCCTATGTTGTTTGCAGTGTATATGCTGCCCTGGGAGGAGTCATTAGGAAGTATGGTTTGGTTTCATTGCTATGCCCGATGATGCAACTATACTTGTCCTTTGCCCCAGGAACATCCAACCCAGTGGATGTGCTAAACAGCTGCCTTGCCAAGATCAATGATTGGATGGCGTCCAGCTGGTTGCAACTGAACCCCGATAAGATGGAGGTACTGGTAGTGGAGTCAAACAGAATGTGTGATAGGTTGGCTGTTGATTCAGGGACTGGACTAGTTCTGGGTTCTGTCTCATTGAAGGCCTCCTCAAGGGTGTGAAATCTTGGTGTTATTTTTGATAGGAGTTTGACTATGGAGGCGCAGATTTCCTCTGTTGTCCGTTCCTGTTTTTCCATCTTAGAAATATCACCAGGATAAAGCTCCTTCTTCACCTCTGGACCTCCCTACCTTGATACATGTCTTGGTTACATCGAGGCTTGACTACTGTAATGCACTCTATCGAAGGGTCACAGGAGGATCTCTCTGCAGACTGCAGCTAGTGCAGAACTCAGCTGCATGGTTACTTATTGGGCAGCTTAAATTTTGCCACATTACTCTGGTGTTGCGTGATCTGCACTGGCTGCCAGTCAGGTGGAAGATCCTCTTTAAGGTGGGGCTTCTCACCTATAAGGCCCTACATGGTCAGGGCCCTGGTTACATGTTAGACCTTCTGGTCCCCACTGTCTCAGTACATCCACTCCATTCCTCCAGTGGTGGCTTTCTAGCGGTTCCCAGGTCGAGGTTGAAATCAGCTGGTGACAGGGCATTTAGTGTCTCTACCTCAGTCCTGTAGAACTCGCCCCCTTTTGGGGTTAAGGAGGCCCCGACGTTGGAGGTTTTTAAGGCTCACCTTAAAGCCCGCCTATTTGCTAAGGCATTTCTGGATTAAATTGAGAATTGTCTGAACTCAGGTTTTAATTAGAGTTTAGCTGATTATTTGCTGTTTTTTAATAATTTTATAATTGTATGTGTAATTATATTTGGTTATTTTGTTGATGCTTTTGAATATGTGTTAAATTATTGTACAACACCCAGAGCCTCCGGGAATGGGCATATTTAAATACAAATTTTACTTACTTACTTATTTACTTACTTAGGCACATTTATGAATATCTGGGCCACTGTGTATAAGCAGGCAAAGCTAAAAGATTGTGCAACTACCAGTTAGCATGTCCCAGACTATAGTTTTTATAAGGGGAGGTTATCCACCTGAATAGACTTCTTTTTTGCTTCCCAGTGGATGTTGGTCAATTGTTTTCAGGTAATTCTGATAGAAACATCAAATACAAGTTGGTTTTTGTTAGGTCTGGGGATCCCCCAAACAAACCTATGTCTAATACTATATGGAGACTTAATGTTTCCACTATGGAGGACCCAAGCTTTTTCCAGGGGTTACAAGAAGAAATACGAGCTAGAAGTACTGTATGGAGTTATATGACAACCCCTTACTAAGGTGCCAGGATACAAAAGCTGAGGTAAAGTCATATTGTTGTCACTTTGCAAAACAGGCGGCTAATACCAAGTACCTAAATTATTTGAAACTGAGGGATAAACTTCAGTACTTAATTTCTCAAGCTGTAGAATTAGTGGTAGATCATTCAGAGCAAATACAAAATATCATTGGAAATGCATAGCTATCAGTATGATAGGGCACAGTCCCTACTCTTGGAACAAAAGTTTGGTATGCAGAAGAAGGTGCAACAAGTTAATCCATATGGTAGCTGTAGACAACAGATAGATTCTAAATATATGGAAGAATTACAGATGGCGAATGCCGAATGGGGTTATTACAAAAACAGGTACTGAAATTGCTCAAACTGTAGTTAGGTATGTGCAGAATATGTTTGAAAATGCTACGCCCACTGGATCCTCTTTGGAAGGGATTTTACATGATTTGCACATCCCTAAGCTAACAGAGAAGGAAATTCCATTTCTGACCAACCCGATTACAAACGCTGAGCTAAAAAAGTGCTATATTAGCAGTTAAATCTGGAGTGGCCCCAGGTCCTGACAGTTTACCAGGGGAATTTTATAAAAAAACTATGGATTTCCTGTCAGATTATTTACTGGCTATATTTAATGGGATTCTGTCAGGAGAAGTACCCTTACCAGCATCTTTTTCTGACAGTCTCTTACTTTTTTTTTACATAAAAAAGGAGATAGAGCATTTTTCAGTAATTGGAGACCTATAAATCTGCTAAATGTAGAATGGAAATTGCTGTGTAAAATGTTATGTACAAGGCTAACACATGTTCTGAAACAAGTTATTTCCCCTGTACAGGCATGTGCTATCCCACAAAGAAACATGGTGGATAACTTACAAATTGTTAGAGAAGTGTTTTTTACAGCAGGACACAAAGGGTATCCTACATACAATAGATCAAGCCAAAGCTTCCGATGCTGTGCCCCATGAATATCTTTTTATGGGCTAAAATATTATGGGGTTCCAGATACTTTTTTATCCTGGATTAAATTGTTGTATCAAAATGCATCTTCATGCTCGGTGGTGAATGGAAGAATGGGCAGACACATTCCAATATGGAGAGGAGTTCGGTGGGGGTGCTCATTGAGCCCTCTGCTTTATGTTTTTGCCATAGATCCTTTATTAAGGAAATTAGAAATGACAACAGAAATACGCCCTATTATGGGACAGGGTGATGTGGCATTTCCCATTGCTCTAGCTTATGCTGGTCATGTCACCATTATGGTGACAGAAAAAGCATCTCGAGAAAAGGCCTTAGAGGGTGGTAACAAGGTTCTCTGAGCTTTCAGGATCTAAAATAAATTTAAACAAACGTGGAGGTATAGTTATACATTCACTGGTAACAGAAACAACATGCTCCATCTCAGGAATAACAGTCACAAACTCCACAGTAAAGATTTTAGGCATTACATTTGGAACATCAGACCCTGCATGCACCAATTGGGAAGAATGTTTTGCTAAAGCTGAAGGAAAGACAGATAAATGGAAATCATACCCGATGACAAGGAAAATGAGGATATATATGATAGAAACATTTATTATCCCAATATTTTTGTTAGTAGGTACCATTTTCCCACTCCCAGTTAAGGCGGAAGCCAGGATGTATAACATTGTGTTTAGATTGTAATGGGGCAGCAGGTTAAACCCTGTAAAGAGAATAATAACATATAGACCGGTTAAAGAATGGGGTCTGAATATGCTAAATCCTGTGATTTTTTTTCTTTTCAATTTATGTATACTCTAATTTGTTACCGATAGTGATAAATAAGCAAAAGGCCTGGGTACAGTTTGATGTGGCGAGTATGGCTTTACTACTGCAACAGTAGGAAACACAGAATTGGACTTTAAAAAGAAATCTACTTTCAGGAGTCACATATACCTAGTGAAATTGTTCAAGAAGTTAAAATCATGCACATTACCCCACAAGATATAAGATACTCATCATGAAAGGAGATTTATAGGAGAATCCTTACCATAGAAATGGAGTGTGTTTCTTGTTTCACCATACCCAGCCATATCAGTGATAATGAGGTTATAGCTCAACTGGTTGAGGCCCGGGTTTCTCTAAAGGTATGGGATACATTGTGGCTATGCTGCCATAACACCTTTAATGTGAGGGGTAATCATCACCATAAAGAGATGTCAGAATGACTGTGTATAAGAACAGAATGTCAAAATCAGATAAAGACAATGTCACATTTATTTTTGATTGTGCCTATATGAACCAGTTTTGGGACATGATAGCCAGAGAATGGAGAATATTTCAGTTTAGACATATGACATATGAGATTTTTGTATATGGACATTTTGGGAGGGAATGTCTAAATACCACAAAGGTACACTTAGGGTAGTTTTGGCATTGATTAAATGGGTCATTTGGCAGATTCGATGTCAGTTTGTTTTAAGACAGATAAATACAACCATAGCTGGTCTTGTAGAGACAATTAATTCTGACATACAGAGAATAATATGCAAAAAGGAACAAACTCATACTCCACTGCCAGCATATGAATTTTGGTGGAGGCATTGGCCTAAAGAACTAATGAGTTAATGGCAATTACGAGTTCTATTCTCTTTTTGGGTTATAGAATATGTGTAGGATTGATCAACTCTGATTAATTTTTTGTATAAACTAGGTTACTAGTATTAAATACACTGTGTACATCATTTATTTAAAAGTGGAACTGATGTATAACGATTACTGAAAGTAAACCAGTGGTTGTACTGGGGAAGCTACAATGGATGCATTTGAGTTTATAGGTGGTATTCTTGATTGATTTTCCCATGTACCTACGAATATTTCTCATACTAATAAACAATTCCCCCACTGGACTGCAGAGTGAACCCTTGTCATCCTAGCTCTCTGCCAAGATGTCAGCTCCAAGAATTGAGGTGGAGGACATGGTGGTGGTGGAATCAGTCTCCTTTTCAACCTCGACTGCGGGAGAGGCTGGAGAAAAAGAAATCGAATTACACCAGGCTGTACAAAAAACGGAAAGTGCACCAAGTACTTTCCAAGAGAATGGCATGAAACTAAACATACCTATAGACCAGGATGTACAGGAGGAACTTAATGTGGAACCCTTGGACTCATCCTCAGCTGATGAGGCCACAGAATGTGAAATAGACAATACCAAATGCAACTGAAATGACTCCTGTAATGATACAGGTAGAAACAGAGAAAATCCAGCATCAGATGGAGGTGAAAGAAAAGCAATACCTTTGCAAAAAAATGAATTTAAGGAAATGACTTTGGCAGCTGCAGCATGACAGCCAGAGAAATCTTGTCAGATCTGCACAGCTGCCTGCTGTCGCACAAGCATCAAAGGATTTGCTGCTCGACTGGGCAGTCTGTCACCGAAATGGAGCAACAAGGAGAAGCAGCTTCTGTGGAAACTTCTCAAACAATGGCCCCAATGGTAATTATGCCTTCTTCTTCTCTTTTAAACAAGTCTGGAGTAATGTCAGGAATGGCAGAAAAAAAACAAATGGGGATAGCCTAAGACAACATGACAATATTGTTGCACAGCAAATGAATCCAGATGTCTGGTCTGTAGATAATGCCTTACAAGCTGCTGTCTGGGAAAAAGATGTATCTATAGGCAAATGGCAATCAGGGGGCATCCTCCATTCACATCCCAATGCCTGAGGACTTCACAAGGCCTTTACAATCTACATCTGCAATGGTAGCAGAAAATATGGACTTAGAAGTGCCTGCTGAATTAGCATTAACACAGAATCCAATATTAACTCTTCCTTACTTGCAAGACACAGGGGCCCCTGTCAACATAGACAATCAACAACCAGGCCCTTCTAGGCCACAGGTCAGTGCTCTACTGAATATTTCAAAAAGAACAACAGATAGACCCTTTGCATTCTTGTTTAAAACTCCAGTACTACCTGCTAAATGACACAATGTGGTTCACCTCACCTATTTATATAGGATGCCTGAACCCCAGGACAGACTATTTGTGACACACTTTTTATTGAAAGTTCAATGAAATATTTTCTGAATGAAATATATGCCCTTATATATGTTTCAGGCGAAATGACATTTGATGTAAGTTTTAAATCTAACAATGGCAGAATGTCTTTGGGTGAAATACAACTCTTAAAGAAATCAACGTTATGGACAGCATTTCTAGCAACACCTCTCATGAAACTGACTCATAAGACTATTACTATTTTATTTAGAAGACAGGGTGTAAGTGTATATGATTTAACCTATTGGCTGAAGAAAAAGTGTACTGTCTTGGGAGATCCAGAGGCCACACTGGACTCTGAAAACATTTGGACAGGAGGGTGGAAGGTGAAAGTATTGTTAAAAACTACAAACACAGGAGTGGTGAATCTCCAAAACTCCTTCTTCTTGGAGAGGGATAGGATAGGGGAGTATTATTCTACCCAGGGAAGCTCGAGGCATGCTACCAGTGTGGTTCAGCAGCACATCTGAGTAGCGCATGTGACAAAATCAAGTGTACTGTATGTGGAGAACTGGGACATGCTGCGACAGATTGCTTAAATGAAGGAAAATGTAACCTCTGTGATGACGTATGGCACACCTTTCAGAACTGTATGTGGGCAGCCCATAATCACCCAGAACATGCTGATGGTATGGAGCAAAAGGTTTATATTGCTTTAGCACAAAAGTCTAAGATGGGCCAACAATCCAGAATGAATTCAGCTCCTGTAGTTCCTGACCCACCCCCCACCACAGCAAGCAGAAGCTGCAGTGCCTACCCCCCTCATGCTACCACTTCTAAGATGACAGGAAAAGTACAACTCCCTCCCTCTCCAACTGTCACACCTGAGATGGAGCAAACTGAGTTACAGGAAACAGACAAGATGCCCCCCCTCCCAAACTCAGGAACAGAGAGGGAAAGAAGGGTAACCAGGCAGGGATCTGAACTGAGCAACCCTACACCTAAGGTAGCTAAAAAGGATAGTGCATTCTTCTCCAATAAATTTGATGTTTTGGTTGGGCAGTCAGATGATTCTGCTGAGGACTCTGACTCTTCTTCAATAGTTTCTTCTATCTCTGAAGCTACCACAGACACTGAAATTTCCAGAACTGCAGTGAAAAGAAAAGCAAAAATTAAACTCAAAAATAAAGATAAGACTTGCAGGAAGGGTAGAAAATATGAACTCCTACCTTTATTTCTTAGATGTATACAGCATATCTTTTACACTATAAATGTTGATAGTGTAAAAAATGTGAATAAACTATTGGTATTTTCCTTTCTAAAATATCTACAGATTGGAGTTATTTTCCTTCAAGATGTACAATTTCCTACAATGCAGGAAATGCACCTGGCTCAGACAGATTGGCACATGGGTCTATCATATTGGTCCATAGGTCCTGAAACATGTTCAGGGGTGGGAATTTTAGTCCACATGACAGAAATTAAAGTATTAAAACTATTCAACCTAATAGCAGGAAGGGTATTAATTCTGGGCGTACAAATACAAAATATAAGATACAGACTAATTAATCTCTATGCACCACAAACCAAGGCTTCAAGAATAGACAGTTTTAAACAAATACAGCCATATTTATATACCTCATATCATATCATTCTTGGGGGAGATTTTAACTGCAGCCTTTCTTCCCTGGATAGTAGTTCACAAACAAAAACACCAAAAATGTATTGTGACTCTCATTTTCTGTCCCAAATGATTAAAGCAGCCAGACTGAGAGATGCTTATCTAACTTCTACAAATCAACATACCCCAACACTCCATAAAGGGTGATTAACCACAAGGATTGACTATTTTTTTATCTCACAAAACATATCCCTTAAGCAAGCACAAGTTAGTCCTGCTGAGTTCTCGGGCCACAATTTATAACAAATTACAGTGAGATATTCAAATTCTATTACAAAAGATCCTGGACTATGGCAATTTAATATATCTCTTTTAAAAGATAATTGATTTCTTGCTTCCCTACCTCACCTTGTAGAAGGCATAAAATCAGGCTTAATATGCTTTGATCCCCCCCCCCCATTATGGTGGGAAGACACAAAATATGAAATTGATAAAACAATATAGTAAATCCAAATGCTTGAGCTCATATTTACATTATCTACAAAAATGAGAACATTTACAAAAATTATATACAATGGGCCGGATATTCAAAAGGGTTGCACCATGTGCAATAGGGTTGCGCCTGCGCAAGTCTGAACTTGCTCCATTCTGCGATATTCAGCAGGAGGCAGTTGTGCCACTGAAAACAGGCTGAGCAACAGCGCAATGCAAATGAATGCATGCTGAACATGTGGGGGAGGTACCATGCATAAACTGCACAGCCCGATATTCAGCTGGGCTGTGCAGAGTTGTGCAGGCACAACCCCCAACCTGCGCATGCACAACTTTGAGCCAAAAAAAAAGGCTTAAATTGAGGGCCACCCACAGGTGAGCTGCTACATTGCAGGGTGCAACACAGCAGCTGCCACCTGTGGCTGGCCCCCAACCCACTCCCTGTGCCCCTGCAGCCCGATCACGGGCGGCCAACTGTAAATCACCACCACCCCCCAGTGGCCGCTCGCGCGAGCATAGTATACTCCCCACCAGCCCAATCGCGGGCAGCAATGTAGCCCCCAGACATATCCCTGGTGGTCAGTGGACCAAAATGCCTGATTGCGGGCAGTGTATAATAAACCCCCTGCTCCTGCAGTCATCCCTGGTGGTCCAGTGGACGAAATGCTTATCAGCGGGCAGTAAATTTAATATAACCCCTCTGTACATAGCCCTGGTGGCTAGTGTCCCCACCCACCCACCCATGAAGCCCCACCACCCCGCTCCCCGGCGGCGGCGGGCGGCAGCATCCACCGCCTGCCACCCGCCACCCTGCCGCCGCCGACTGACTGCGGGTAGGGCTGCACACCCATTGGTGCAGAGCAAGAGCCAATGGGCATACAGCCATACCGTATACGCAGTCCAGATCTGTGAATGAATCATTCTCAAATCCTGGACTGTCATCGCGATATAAAACTGCGCCTGGCTCTTGCCTCTACGCAAAAAACATGCAGCCCTACCAGGCAATCAGTCGAAAGCGGCGCAGCAGGCGGTGGATGCTGCCACCCGCTGCCGGGGAGCCGAGGTGGTGGCTTCGTGGGTGGGTGGGTGTGGGGGCGCTAACCACCAGGGTTATGTTCGGAGGGGTTTTATTAAACTTACTGCCCCGATCGGCATTTCGGTCCACTGGACCACCAGGGATGACTGCGGGAGGAGGGTTTATTATACACTGCCAGCGATCGGGCATTTGATCCACTGGACCACCAGGGATGACTGCGGAGGAGGGAGATTTATTACACCACCCGCATTGGGCATTTCAGTCCACTGGACCACCAGGGATGACTGAGGGAGGAGGGGTTTATTATACACTGCCAGCGATCGGGCTGCAGGGGCGTCGGTCCCGATGGCTTCTGCTGGCAGGGTGCCAGGCGCAAGTCCTCGGGGATTGGCACACCTACATGCTAATGGCATGCAAATGGGGCCATAATCAGATGCAAATGGCCCCCCCTGTGCCTTGCATGAATTATGGCTCCATTTGCATGTCACCTTTTGAATATGGGGATTTTGCGCATGGCGCAATGGTACTTGTGCCACTGCAAGTTGAATGCTCCACTCTGACAACTTGCGGTCGTGCAAGTTCCACTGTGCCTTGCACAGTGGCTGTGGCCAGGGTGTGATATTCAGAGGTTGCTCAACAGTGCGCAACTCCTTTGAATATCGTCTGCCACACCCCGCAACTATTTTACAAGAGTGCAAGGGCTTGCCTCAAGAAAAGAGCGTTGAATATCCAGCCCAATATCTTATAATACTAACCCGGACCATTCACAATGGATTCAATTAATTAAAAAGAATTGTTACAATTTCATGGCCAGAAATCACAAATGTTGCATCAACAACAAAATTTGGAACTTCGGGACCCATAACCTCAGTATGTCCTTTAAATACTGTGCCCAAAAGGGTATGCAGATGCTTCCTCAACAATTCCACAGTGACAACAGTGCCAGGTCACTGTGAGTGTCATACAGGACCCACCACTGCCTTCTGGGGATATTGCACCCCCTTCCCAAAACCAGTCCAACCCAGAGTTGGTTATTCTACTAGCAGGGGGTGTGGGGGCAGAGCCCCCTGCATGGGGGATTCAGGGGTGAAGCCCCCCCAAAGAAAACACTCATGTCTTCTGACTCCCTTCATGCTGACCACAAATTCAGTCAACATAAGGGAATCACTATAATGGAAGTCAACAAATATTTTGTTAACCAACAGTCATGATCCCCAAAAGTGAATAAAAAGAAATTAGTTGTCTAGCTAACATACTGTACAAGGTGCCATCCACTACCAAAAAAATGAGATATTATATATAGTGACTATATATACAGAAGACATGCATGGGCCACTGTGCACAGCCCCAATACAAATGAATCAAACTTTATGGAATCTTCCCATCCCTGAAGTCCCCCCAGACACTCCCGAGAAACTGAGCCAACCCATCACAGAGCAAGAAATATTAGAGGCAATCTCCACCCTTAAATCAGGCACAACCATGGGCCCTGATGGGATGTCCAGTGAATTATACAAAAAAAATAGGCCCAGCTATAGTGACAGAATTAGCCAAGATGTATAACTGTATGTTACAAGCAAATAATACCCCTCAATATATGAATATGGGTACTTTGATTTACCTATATAAGAAAGGGGGAAAAAACATTTGTCTAACTGGAGGCCCATCAGCATGCTAAGTACTGATTTAAAAATTTTAACTACAATCATTAATAAATGATTGTTACAGATTGCTCCTTTTGTCATTTCAGAAGCCCAAATATGCTCAATCCCTGGCAGACAAATAGAAGATCACCTCATATTGCTGTGTGAGATCATGGAACGCAGTAATACTGAATCATTACAAGCCTATGTGGTCTCTATAGACCAAAGAAAAACTTTCAATTCAGTAAACCGCTAATTTCTGTGGCAGGTGTTAAAATATATCATGTACCTCCTAGACTGATAGACTTTATTAAAGGACTGTACAGAACAGCAATGGTAGTCCCACTAATTATTGGATGGAAAGGTCCTATGATATGCATTAGGAGGGTAGTGTAGCAGGGTTGCCCCTTAGCCCTATTTTATATGTCTTTTTTATTGACCCCTTGTTGAGATGTATAAATAATGCACAAAATATATCCCCACTCTGTAGCAACATAAGCACCATTACACACAAAGCCTTAGCATATGCAGATGACTTATGCCTTTTGATAACTAATGAAACTTCAGTCATTGAAGCTCTATATGTGTGAACAATTTGGTAACAGCTCAGAGGCATCCTTAAATCTAGACAAATTTGTAGAGTACAACTTATGCCTTGGTCAAGATTCCCAACAACTGATTGGTAGAATACAAAAACTGAAAGGCCCCATTACAATTCTAGGAATCCAATATGGTATACCAGACATGGACTTAGTTAACTGGGAGCAGAAAATGAAATGGGGGAAACAGAAAGTAGACAACTGGAATAGATGGAAACTAGGGAAGAAAAAGAGAGCGTATCTCATCAAAACTCACTTAATACCAATTTTTCTTTATATTAGTGCTGTTTTTCCACCACCTAAGTGTCTAGAAACAAACTTGTTTATCTATTTTTTTCAAGCCCTTTGGGAGAGTAGGCTCAACCCAATCAAAAGAAATATTACTTATCTACCCTAAATGCAGGAGGAGTTAATATGGTGAACCCAATTTAATTTTGTAATAGTGTTTTTTTTTATTTCTAACATTAAACCCTTGCTGGTAAATAGAAATATAGGATGGGAAGCCTGGTTATAAAATACTTGTAAACAATGGTTTACCCAATAGGAAACAGGCTCTTTAAAGGTACTGAGGAAGACCGTTATGGTTCCAAATTACATTAGAGACACTTTCTGTAGACTAAAGCAGTGGCAAGTGACTGCCCAATGTGTGATGACCACAACCAAGAAAAAACTGTATCAAACACTACTTGAAACAACATGTATGGTGAACATAGTTTTGAAAATGCCCAGACATATATATTTCATCCTTAAAATATTTATTATACAATCCCAGAATTCCACCACATATGTGGGATATGCACTGGTTGATGTACCATGAAAAATTAAATGTAAAAGCCAATCACAAGCATAAACAGCTTTGCAGAATGAATATGTAGTAGACCTAAATGTATCCAATGCCTGGAAACAAAAGAGCATTTATTTTTCACATGTTCCTTTATAGCAAACTTTTGAAACTATTTGACGTTACAATGGTCTGGACAAATATTTCAAACTGTGTCATACCAAAATGTGATGTATGGTTATTTTATTAGGGCATGGAACAGATAGCACAAAAGTACTTTTTGCTTAATTTTCATGGTGATTAAATGGCATATTTGGATGGCCAGGTATATGTTCATTCTACAACAACAAGAAGGATCATACCCAGAATTATTGGGGAAAATCATAAAGGACTTACAAACTGTATATTACAAGGAGTGCTCTTCTGTTACGCAGCATGAACTTTTGGAACTCCGGAAACACCTTCCTTGGATAACAGATTCTGATTCGGCTGTGACTTAATTTATGTATTATTGAGTTAATTATTGTATAGATATATTTTTATATTATGAAATTGCTTTGTTTGGTTATATTTATATTTTGTTCTTTAATAAAAGTTCCCCATCTCTTATCAAGAAGTGCCATGGGATCTTTGACATCCACCTGAGCCACCACCAGAGCAGGCAGATGAGATATTGATTTAATGTCTCATCTGAAAGACAGCACCTCTGGAGTGCAGCACTCCCCTCTTGATGCACTACAGTGCCAGCATTGGAATTTATCCCACATTCCCGATGTGGGACTAGAACCCACCACCTTCTGATCTTCCAGCCTCAGAGGTGAGTGTGCTACCTGCTGAGCCACTGACACTGCAAAACCATACAATCTGTTGTATTGAATCTACAGGAACTGAACATGTACTCCTTGGAGGAGAGGAGGGAGAGAGGGGATATGATAGAGACATACAAGTATCTTACAGGGAGGAACAGGGTACAGGAATACACTATTTTTAAGCGAAAAACATGTTACAGGACTAGAGGGCATGGGATGAAGTTGGAGGGAGGATGATTCAGAGGAAACATGAGGAATAATTTCTTCACAGAACGGGTGGTGGACAAGTGGAACACCCTGCCAGAGGAAGTGGTGGGGGCTGAAAAAATCACGGGATTTAAGAATGCATGGGATAGACATAAAGGAATTCTGGAGGTCGGGGGTAAGGGGCAACAGACTTCTAGGAAAACATAAACTGAACTTACAAGCTCAAATGGGCAGACTGGGTGGGCCATAGGCCCTTATCTGCCGACACTGTCTATGTATCTATGTATTATTGGTAATTGATAATCTACAATATGTTATATACTCTGATTCTGAATCAGAGTAAAGCATTACAGTTGCAAAGTTGAAAAATTAAACTGTTTGAAAAGCTCTAGTTCCTGTATGATATTTATAGACATTCTACAAATTTAACATTTGTTGCCCTAATTCATTGGCACAAGACATTTACTCAGACATTAATTGATAGATTTGCAGCACATCTTGGATTTGGAGACATCAGCACCCTGGATTTTCAACACCATTAATGGTGGCGAATAATAAAACTACATGGATCCATCTACAGTATTACAAAAAATAAAAAGTAAAGGACTGTGTATCACTCCATTATTATACCACCTTGAGGTTCTGGAGACATGTTGGAACCTCTCCATGGTATTATAGCCTCATAATACACAGTCGCCTATCTATTATTCTATTTATAGTTCCCCCATTTTGGGGGGAGTTCCAGCTACTGTAAATATGGTCAGCTCATTAATGGAGACAACATTTGACTCACAACTGTCAGGTTACTCTTTAAGGACCAGGAACCGTATCAGTGAAATAATCTCAATGGCAGAATAATTGGCTCTGAAAATCAGCTGACACCTTTTAATGGTTAGCATACTTTTTATTGCTAAAAGATTTTTAGCTCAAAAATATTTGTGAATGTTGTAGTGATTGTTTCAACAGAAATTAGCTAACTTCTTTCATGTCAAAACATACTCTGCAATGTTGATGGTGTCAACTTGCACAGCATTACTGTGTATTGTGATGTAATAACTTACATTTGAATTATGGTAACTGACAACATAAAACATTTTCATTGCTTTAAAGCTTAACACATACATTGTCTGTTTCACAACAGCATGTTTTGATTAATGAGCACCATTAAAATTTGCATTAGTGTGATTTGATTAATTACAGTAGTCAGTTTGTAGGAGCCACTGGAGTCAACTTAATTACTCTGCAGTACAGTATCTTACAAAATAGTATTCACATTTCTGAGAGGCACCAATAATAATGTTTCTACATGACTATGCATGTTAAACTTTTTGTCAATACTGGTAGCACAGTACAGTAGGCCATGTTTTTAAGCTAATCAATATGAGAAAAACAACATGTTTCTGCATTGCAAATCAGAATTAATTTACTTTTAATCTAATGCAGCAAGATTGTTTTTTCCAAGAACTCAAACACCTCAAAGTTTGGGTTTTAAGTTATATCATAAAAACTGTTTTGCCCAAACTCAAATCTTTTGCTTTACTGGTTTGAATGGTAAAGATGACTTGAGCCAATCAAACTAACAATGGAGGGCAGCTTACTTTGCATACAGGTTTCTCAAAATTAGATTCATCTGATGTTGAACTTTTCTTGGAATTCAGGAATTTGGCATTAAAGGCCACAATTCATAATCCTGGAGGGGAAAAAATCCTTCTGAGTGCTTACAATCTCCCCCACCCAGTACAAAGTGCACAACAACTCATAAAGGGCCAGACAAAATCACTGCTCCTCTGCCATCCTTAACCACTGCCCCTTACCGTTTACAAGCTGTGTGGTGAGGGACCCTCTCCATCATTTGCCACTAGTTGCCAGTCCAGAGAAGATGAAGAGGTGACTCTGGAATCTTCGAGGGATGGAGAGGGAGGGACCCTCACTCCATGGCATGAAAACATAAAGGGAAGTGAACAGGTGGAGGGCCTTTTTTGTTATCAAGTATAGGCACTTGTGTACTTTTAGTGGGTGGGAGAGACTTCTGTTTTAGTAATGCACCGTCTGATGCAGAATTGGAACTTCTGTTTCCAATTCTGGGTCCGATAATGAATTAGCTTGCCTCAGAATGGAATTAGAGTTGGAATCAAAGTTCTGGGGCTGGATTTTCAAATGGCCAAAAATGGCTGTGGGACCAAGTCCCAGTCCACTGTCCACTGGTGCAGAAAAAAATCCCTGCAGTACTATTTTCAGCCCATGCCCTGCATGGACAGAAGAATGCAGTTGTGGAGGATAATATGCCTGGTCTACCATGCTTAATATTTTTAGTGCAGCTGTGCCATAAAATGGTCATAAACTTTCATAAATCATGGAGGCAGCTGTAAAAATGGCTCCATTTTAGAAAATCTAGTGCATGCAGGAAGAACTGCAGCTTCACAAGTGAAGACCTACTTGCACAAGTTTTTCCCACACTTATGTCAATTATGGGGGCCTTTGAAAATCTGGCTCCTGATTGTCTGATGGACACAAACAGAATGGAATCAGTAGATTTTGAGCAACTATACTCTGCATGCTATTTAAGATCACATAATTTCTTTTGTGCCAGAGAGGCTGTCAGATATTATAAGGACACATTTTGGTGTCAGTTCAGAACTTGGCTAAAATGGGAAAGCTCAGTCACATGTTGAAAATTAGCCTGTAAGGTGTTTTGTTTTTTACAGCTCATCAGCAACTTAGTTCCAGAAGGGTACTACTTACTTCCCTTGCTCTTTTGTCATCCCCACTCATTCTGATGCATCCCAGCATTATGCTGGCCCCCTTGACAGCTACTGTGCACAGCTTATCCTTCTTCATCTTCTTTTCTGTTAAGTTCCCAGGTCTTTCCCTCCTCCACTGAAGCAAGAAGAGTCCCACACAGTGCACAAATTCTACAACTGGTTTCATCTCTTAATATAGCACCTTGCATTATGCTACATAGAATAAGTGGCTCCATAAATCTGATCAGTAATATAGTTTGTTGAGATTCTCCTGAAATTTGCCTCCATTCTTAAGCAAGTCTACTCTCCCTGGCAAACTCCAGCAGTAATAAATAAATAAACACATAAATAAACAAATAAATAAATAAATACAATAAAAATCAGCAAATGGCAAGATTGACGTTCTGCACAATTATTATTTCATTATCATTATTATTATTATTTTTTTTTATATATTTTTTTACAATTTATATACCCAGAATAGCCCAATCAGTCAGTCAGTTAATGTATTTGTTTGGCTGTTCAAACCATTACAAAGTCAGTAATATTAAATGTCCATCTGTTCATGTCACAAAGCAATGGTTTCTGGATAAAACAGCTGGTCTAGTTAAAGACTGTTGTTCCGCTAAGATTAGATAACAGTACATTGAGAATATAAATGCAAATGATATTGTTTTGTTTATGTTTTTGTGTATATATGGAACCTTGTGTAATGTAACTGTTTGTATTGAGATCATAGGACACCATTTTAAATGAGTTTTTACTCAATGGTCTAAGTTTCAATAAAATGGAAAAAAATGAAATGAAATAATACAATGAACAATAAAAAATAAATTTCTACATTAAACAATACATAATACCAAGTACATCACTAAACATCAAATACTAAAAACTAAAAAGTGGGTTCATGACAGTGAAATCTGACAAAGCCCTTTATAATTAAAGTATTCTCCTGTCTCAGAGCAAACTCTATGTACATTGTCTCATAGTATTGGTCAGGTCTTAAATCAACTTAAAAAATCGACCATTATTAGAAAATTAATGCAGGCACACCCTAGTACAGTCAGTAAAATATCATGCAATTGTTAATATAATGCATACCATTTCATAAATGATCCAAGTTTCTATGAAAATACAAAATCACACATGCCCCCACAATGCAAAGCATCATGGGCTGCATATGCAAATCACCACAGAATGTTATGCTGGTCCAACTTTAAGCAGAATTGCATGGTGCCGAAAGGCCTCTCACACAGTTTGCAAAGGGTGATAACAGAAAACATAGACACATGTTTTGTCCTACCAGGACTCATCAGTATGCCTTGTCTGTTTGATACCCCAGTGGAATGGACCAGCTACCCCTAAGGCAGTGTGTCTGGGATATATTGTGGTGAACCCATTAAAATAAAAAACTATTTAAAAGACAAAGAACCTCTGTGCGTAAACACTGAGGCAAGGGTTACCCCAAAGGGCATTTGGCTGGGAAGCCAAGTTTCAAGAAAATACAAAATCACACATGCCCCCACAATGCAAAGCATCATGGGCTGCATATGCAAATCACCACAGAATGTTATGCTGGTCCAACTTTAAGCAGAATTGCATGGTGCCGAAAGGCCTCTCACACAGTTTGCAAAGGATGCTAACAGAAGACATAGACACGTGTTTCATCCTACCAGGACTCATCAGTATGCCTCATCTGTTTGACACCCCAGTGGAATGGAGCAGCTACCCCTAAGGCAGTGTGCCTGGGATATATTGTGGTGAACTCATTAAAATAAAAAACTATTTAAAAGACAAAGAACCTCTGTGCATAAACACTGAGGCAAGGGTTACCCCAAAGGGCATTTGGCTGGGAAGCCAAGTTTCAAGAAAATACAAAATCACACATGCCCCCACAATGCAAAGCATCATGGGCTGCATATGCAAATCACCACAGAATGTTATGCTGGTCCAACTTTAAGCAGAATTGCATGGTGCCGAAGGCCCTCTCACACAGTTTGCAAGGGTGCTAACAGAGACATAGACACGTGTTTCGTCCTACCAGGACTCATCAGTATGCCTCATCTGTTTGACACCCCAGTGGAATGGACCAGCTACCCCTAAGGCAGTGTGCCTGGGATATATTGTGGTGAACCCATTAAAATAAAAAACTATTTAAAAGACAAAGAACCTCTGTGCGTAAACACTGAGGCAAGGGTTACCCCAAAGGGCGCATTTGGCTGGGAAGCCAATTTCAAGAAAATACAAAATACACATGCCCCCACAATGCAAAGCATCATGGGCTGCATATGCAAATCACCACAGAATGTTATGCTGGTCCAACTTTAAGCAGAATTGCATGGTGCCGAAAGGCCTCTCACACAGTTTGCAAAGGGTCCTACCAGGGACTCATCAGTATGCCTCGTCTGTTTGACACCCCAGTGGAATGGACCAGCTACCCCTAAGGCAGTGTGCCTGGTATATTGGTGAACCCATTAAAATAAAAACTATTTAAAGACAAAGAACCTCTGTGCGTAAACACTGAGGCAAGGGTTACACCCCAAAGGGCATTTGGCTGGGAAGCCAAGTTTCAAGAAAATACAAAATCACACATGCCCCCACAATGCAAGCATCATGGGCTGCATATGCAAATCACCACAGAATGTTATGCTGGTCCAACTTTAAGCAGAATTGCATGGTGTCGAAGGCCTCTCACACGGTTTGCAAGGGTGCTAACAGAAGACATAGACACGTGTTTCGTCCTACCAGGACTCATCAGTATGCCTCATCTGTTTGACACCCCAGTGGAATGGAGCAGCTACCCCTAAGGCAGTGTGCCTGGGATATATTGTGGTGAACCCATTAAAATAAAAAACTATTTAAAAGACAAAGAACCTCTGTGCGTAAACACTGAGGCAAGGGTTACCCCAAAGGGCATTTGGCTGGGAAGCCAAGTTTCAAGAAAATACAAAATCACACATGCCCCCACAATGCAAAGCATCATGGGCTGCATATGCAAATCACCACAGAATGTTATGCTGGTCAACTTTAAGCAGAATTGCATGGTGCTGAAAGGCCTCTCACACAGTTTGCAAGGGGTCCTACCAGGACTCCATCAGTATGCCTCGTCTGTTTGACACCCCAATGGAATGGACCAGCTACCCTCTAAGGCAGTGTGCCTGGGATATATTGTGGTGAACCCATTAAAATAAAAACTATTTAAAAGACAAAAGAACCTCTGTGCGTAAACACTGAGGCAAGGGTTACCCAAAGGGCATTTGGCTGGGAAGCAAGTTTCAAGAAATACAAAATCACACATGCCCCCACAATGCAAAGCATCATGGGCTGCATATGCAAATCATCACAGAATGTTATGCTGGTCCAACTTTAAGCAGAATTGCATGGTGCCGAAAGGCCTCTCACACAGTTTGCAAAGGGTGCTAACAGAAGACATAGACACGTGTTTCGTCCTACCAGGACTCATCAGTATGCCTCGTCTGTTTGACACCCCAGTGGAATGGACCAGCCAAGTTTCTATACCTACAATATTCCCACTATTGACATTTCCATATTGTAATTAATTTTATCAACAGTATTCAAACATTTACACACAAAAGTTGTGTTAATATCTTAATACCTATTCAATTCCATCTTAAGAAAAGTATTCGGACATACCGAAATAAAGCCCAAATAATGTTGACTCATGTTAGCAGCAAGAAAGACCAACAGGGATTTCCCCCAAAGCTACTAGAGCTGATATGGCCACCATGCCACAGATCAGTAGCAAGCCTTCCCTTGGAGATCAGTGTGGATGCAGAATATCAGACCCAAGGGGGACTCTGGGCTCAACATCGGGCTACTTTGAGCTGCAGAGTCAAGCTTGCCCAAAGACACTAGTTCCTCCCCATGCCTACAGACAAGCTAGCTCAGACATGTTTAATTGAAAAAAAAAATGCTTGTTTAGGCTCCTCTATAACCACTCTTGCCAGCTACCTCAGGGCATGTTTGATGGGACCACAGTATCTCAGGCTGTTTCCTCAGCAAAGGTCATTTTACCCACTATATAGCACACAGTAGTTCACACACTCAGCTAATCTGCATTTCACCACACTATATCCCAAAAGGGCCATCACTGAATGCGTCCATTAGTGTCATGTGGCCACACCACTCCACACCTCTATCCCCAGGTCTGCCCCATAGTAACCACATCTCATCACACACAAATGGCTTTTTGCACACATAGGTATTATATAATAAATGTTAAAAAGCCTCATGTAATCTAAATCTGTTGCAAATAACACACATTGCACCAATACAAATCAGACAGATGGGAGATTAAACTTTAAGTTCTTTCTATAGGAAGTTAACAAGAGGTTAATAAATCATTAGCACTAAAATTCCAAAGGATTAGTATCAGTTATGATTAGGATTTCTACCAAAGGAGATTAACAAACTCTGATGGCTAGATTTTTCAAAACTTTCTGTCAGATTAAGATTATATTTTCTACATACAGTTTGTTTACTTATTATTTAGCTGTGAATGTTAGACTTGGACTCACATGAACCTTGCAACACAGTTTTAAGCAACCACACAATAATACATTAATAATTATTACTCAGTATAGGGAAGGAATGAAGTCCAATCCTCCGATGGTTCATTCCGAGATGAAAGCAACAATTAAAATGGGACCCAGAACTGCTCTTTTTCAAAATTGCTAGTACAGTGTTAATGTGGTGCTTACAGCAGATTATATATAAAGAAAAATTAATACTGTTTGAACCCTATCAAACAGTCTTGTAATTGTATATTTTATTCCACCCAAGATTGGACTGGTAACACTCTTATTGTGGATGGTCTTATGGATTCATTTTACGTCAAACAGCATGGATCCCAAGCATGCGACCCCCACAAACTGTACAAAATACAAGAGATCCAAGGAGAGGAAAAAATTGGTCAACACATATACATGTCCTCAGCTATTTGAGTTGCATAAAATTTTAACTTTTGAGGGTGAGATATATATCTGGTGTTCAGGTGTTCACACTTCTGTCTAGCCTGTAACTGACTTAAAGGACTTCAGCATCCATAAATTATATTTATTAATGTTGCTCCCCTTCTGAAGAAGTTCCTGGAGGATTCAAAGCAAAACAAATGCATGGGCTTTAGTTCTTTTCAATGGTTTTAGGAACATAGAAGTTGATGGCAGAAGGAGACCACTAGGTTCATCTAGTCTGCCAGTTTGTTTTAGATCTATTTTGACACTCTAGTTGTTCTTTGTAATCAGGGCTCCCTTGTGTCTATCCCATGCATTCTTGAATACCCCACAGTGTTGACCCCCTCAACCTCTTGGGGCAGGCTGCTCCAGGAATCCACCACTCTTTCTATGAAGAAAATCCTCCTGGTGTTGGTAGAGAACCTCCCTCCTTGCAGCCTGATGTCATGTCTGCTAGTGCTGGAGCCTTTCTTGAAGTGAAAAAGTTCCTGTGCCTGTACCTTGTTAATGCCATTGATGTACTTGAATGTTTCAATCATGTCCCCTCACTCTCAAGGGTTTTTATCTAAATTTGTCTTTAGGTTCTTTTCCTTTTATCAATTCCTCAGCTGACTTCTTCCATGACTCTGTAGCACACCATCAGACTTGCACACAGCATACACCTGTGAGGAAAAAAAAAAGAAAGGAATGCTCCTCTGAGCGTAGTAAATTTGTAATACTTGATTGGTTACTGAGACCCCACCATTTCCCAGGCAATGATGGCATACCTTTTCCAATAGATTAAAGGCCTAATAGCACACACAGTGCAGCAGTGACTTTCAGTCCTTAACTGATTCTTCATGTGTTCTCAAAATTCCCTTGGAACACCTTGCAGGAGTGCAAATGTGGAACAAGCCCACACCATATCGGAGACTCAGATGGGCAGGTACAAAATTGACTTTTAGCACCTCAATAATGCTTCAGCATTGTAACCAAAGTATAAGGAAAGCTATCAGTGCCTCAATAAAAATAATATAAATTTACTTAAAAGATGTTTCAATCCATCCAGGATACAGAGGCAAAAGCCAAAAAACAGGAGATGCCATGGAGCAGAACATAATCCTGGCCATCTTGCTGCTGCTCCACCCCCCCAGGCTGAAAATGAAGCCCAGCTGAGATGCAACATTTTGGTTCCTGCTTCTACTTTTTTTTTGCAGCTTGGTGGACAGAAGCACTGACAGGTTATGTGACTTGTCCAGGGTTACAAAGGGAGTACATAGCTCTAGCAGAGTCTATATCTGCAAATTCTGGACTCTCAAGTCAGTGCTCCAATACTAGACTACACTGCCTTATTAAGGTAGAGAGGTAACTGGATAGGCAAAGACTTAAAAGAGACTTTGCAAAATATAATCTTAGGAGATGTTGAGTTAAAAGAGGCTGCAGCTCAGTCCTGTTTGTTTGCTCTTCCTGTTAGAAGAAACAGAGTTTGGCCCAGTTACTGGCAGGAGCTCCTGGTGTCAGCTCACCACCTATCCAGCATGGGTCAGGCAGCCATCCCTCATTCAATTGTGCTATTTTCACCAGCCTCTGTTTGATATAGCTTAGCTCAGTGTGCGTCTAACATACTAACATACTAAAATGCCAGCAGAATAGGCCTAATAGTCTTTCAAGTCTGCTTGATTTTCAGCACCCGCACTGAGGGACAATTTTGGTGTTCCCCCTTCCCCCTTGGATTATACTGTCCCCAGTCCCAGATGTTCCATCTTTATTGTGCCTGGTCAGATTTACCCTCCCTCTGTACCTGTCCCATCCCCTCTTAAACCCATCCACAGTCTCCATCTCTACCAGCTCCCTGGGTAGTACATTCCATGGCTCTACCACCATTTCAGTCAAATAACATCTCATCCTCTCCCCTCTGAGCCTGCCCTCTTCCAGCTTACACCCGTGACCTCTTGTTGCCCCACCCTTCTTCCTTTGGAGCACCCTCACTGGGCCTCCTTTATTGATCCCTTTCATTTACTTAAAGACCTCTATCATGTCCCCCCCTGCCCCTCTTCACCTCCAGGGTGTACATGTTGAACTCCATGAGCCTCTCTACATAGGTCCTCTCCCCATGCCCCAGATCATTTTGGTTGCCCTCCTTTGGACTCTCTCTAGGTGTAATGACCCTCTTTAAATGTGGTCTCAAAATTGTACACAATACTCGAGTGTGGCCTAACCAAGCAGTTGTACACTGGAAGGATCACTTCCGCCTTTCTGGAGGTAATCCCTGCTGCCCTGCTGCCAAGAATTAAGTCGCTCTGTGTCTTGGATTTCCAAGTGCATAATCTCACACTTACAATGAGGAGAGAAACATAGTGGCAATGATACAGATATACAGTTATTATTGGGCCCTATTCACGAATGCTGGGAGAGTCGTGTGAATTACTCCCCACCCCGTGCTGCTCCGTATCCACCCAGAGATCCATGTGGGACTCCATTCACAAACAGCAGTCACCATCTGGCTCATTACATGGTCCCGCCCCCAGTGTGCAGGTTTGCTAGGGCAGTCTGGTGCTGGGCTGCGAACCAGGCCACACAGCCAATCTGCTGCCTGGACCAGGTCCTGTAGTGGATCCCTCGTGTCCATAGAGCACCATGTTGCCAATGAGCACATGCTCACACACACAGCACTGAGGTGTAGGGGACCCCCAGATGACAGTCTCCCACCCTTTCAAATGCACCCCAATGACAGGGGCAGCCAGAGAGAGTGGTCCATTGACTTCCGTCATCCCTGGTGCAATGAGCAGTGGCATCCAGGGGGGCATGTAGCATTTACAGCTGCCTTCAGAAGGTGTAGCCATCACCTGCCCCATGCAAGGCACCTGCATCATTATGAATGGTGCAGAGTGCAGACCACCCTAAGCCTCTCCCAGATGGCCCCATACAGAGCTGCACGTTCGGTTGGTGTGGCAGGTACGTGGGGGGGTGTTGCGGGTCATGAATGGTGCATGGGGGGGTGCAGTGTGCATAGCCTGGTGTGGGTGGGCTATACACCGGGGTTACATGGTGCATATCCCATCCGCAATTTTTGTGAATAGGACCCATTATCTCCTACTTTAGAAAACAAACCTAATGTGACTGATGAGATGATCCAGTGCAAAGGACTGATTTCCATTCCTTTCTAGGAGTGACTGAGTTCCAGATCTGGTGTGAGGCGTGCAAAGCAGACATGTGATCTATAGTACTCAGGTGTTTGGAGGGTGGAAGAACTGTGGAGCAGCAGATTTAGCAATATAGATACATAAAGCTGTCTTGAATTTGGTATGCTGCTGAGTTTTACTCAGTTTATTTTTATTTTATTTATTATTATATTGATTTGAAGCACTTTCAAAAAACAGCCACTCTTGGAGAGGTTTTGTTTTATGTCTCCCTTTTAGCAGCTGCTACTGTCTGACCCCGGCCCCCACCTCAAGGGTTGCAGCCCAGAACTCTGAGGCAAATTCATAAATACAGACATTGAAAGAATAGGCAAGTGATTGGATAATTGAGTTTAAATGGACAGTGTCAACCCCTCTTAGGCCTCACACCTTCCCTAGTTAAAAAACACATTTTATGATTGTTTACATTCTGTGTAATGTGTTGATGCAGCTAGTAGTTTGATTCTGAATCCTTTTTTTAAGTGAAAGAAAGACTGCCCACCATGCTGGTGTTAACACACCAAAATATGTTTGTTTACATTTCTTAATCAACTCCCACTGCATCATTACTGGACTTGGGAAAACCCAAACACAGTCAAGCCACTCAAAATACAATGGGAGCAGAGGAGACTGCTGAATCATGAGTGACTGCACTGCTTGGGGGTGTTCCTAATGTTCAGGATTTGACCAATAAGAGCAGATCAAGGATTTGAAACAAAACAAGGTTAGGTATAAATATATCATTAGCATGTGTTTCAGTTCTACTAAGAAAAGAGGCAGATTAAACAACCAGCAACACCAACGATCTATGCAGAAGGCAAACAATAACAAAATATGGGATTTCAACTAGAAATAGTATGATGCAAAAAAGGTTGACAGTGTTCCTTTAAGCAACTGAAAAACAACTTAAAATCTTAGAATGAAGTAGACTCAAAACTGAAGATACATACAGGATATACAAAACAGCACAACTCTATAGTATCTCTGTTATGTCTTGTAATTCATCTCAGAATTCATCACCTACAAAAACAATACTAAACCTTTTTTTAAGAAAAATATGGAATGAGAGTTCATTGTTTTATTTTATTTTTATTATCTTTGTTTATTTTACTTGATTGTGAACTTTTTTATCATTTGGTTTAGATAATTTGTGTGCTGTGAGTGTGACTGTGTTACAGAGATGGGGACAGTTGGCTAGTTACCTTCACCTTTGCTGATATTTAGTTTTTGATTGTGGTTTGCTTTGTTTCTTCAACATTTTGTGTTCATCATTATTTAGCTTTTTTATCTTATAAGGAATGTTGCTCTTGATTCTAGAACTGGTCTACTTAAAACATAAGAACATAAGAATTTGCCAGCAGAAGGAGACCGTGCAGTCCATCTAGTCTGCCCGAGATGTCTACCCCCATCTCCTGCTCTTGTTGAGGTGACTACATTGACTGTCCCATGCCCATTTGAATTCTCTGATAGTCTTAGCCACCACCACCACCTCAGGTGGCAGTCTGTTCCAAGGGTCTACAACCCTCTCTGAGAAAAGGTACTTCCTAACATTGGTTCTGAAATTTACTGCCAACCAGGCGTAAACTGTGCCCTCTTGTACGTGCAGTCCTATTTTCCTGAAAGAGGTTACTGGTATATACAGGGTTTATCCCTTTAACAAATTTAAATGTTTCTATCATGTCTCCTCTGTTCTTTCTCTGCTCTAGGGAGTATAGATTTAATTGGATGAGCCTATTTTCATAAGGTTCATGGTATAGTCCCTGCAGCAGCTTGGTGGCTCTCCTCTGCATGGATTCCAGACAGTCTATGTTCTTTTTTAGGTGTGGCCTCCAGAACTACACACAGTACTCCAAGTGAGGCCTCACCAAGAACCTATAGAGTGGGATGATCACTTCACACTTTCTGTTATTAATACCCCTACCTATGCATTCAAGGATGCTGCTTGCTCTTAATGCTGCTTTTTTGCATTGCTTTCCTATCTTTAAATCATCTAATATCATGACTCCTAGATCCCATTCCATCTTTGTGTTTTCCAATTGCTGCCCTTCCAGGACATACAGTAGTAGCTACAGACATGGTCAGATATTTCCAGATATTTTGCTGAATTTCCAGAGTTTCTCTCTGTTGCTCCTACTGTGGAAATGCAGAAAGCAGGAGATTTCTCTAGAAATATCGCAGAAATTTCAGGAAATATCAGACCATGTCTTTGGCTGTGACTGTAGTTGTTTTCTGGGTTCCTCTTACCCAAATGCATTACCTTAAAAGATAATTGCTTCTAAGTCATACTGTGCAGTTAAAATGTTCAGGGACCATGTCTGCAAGATATACTCTTAAAGATAAGTTTTGTAATTAATTTATTATACAATTATACATGTTATGCCTTTTCTTCATGCTGCAGCACTACATTTTAGAAGTGCCACTTAATGGTGATTGAGGTTCAAGTCTGAGGCTCGTGTTCTGACTTTGTGACTGAGTACCGAATCAAGTATCTTTATCAGTTTCAGGTTACTCCCATTAATTAGATGCTGGTAACCACAAACCAAATCTTGTGGCCCTCTCTTAATAAAGTATAGACTACCACTAGACCATAATTAAACCCAATTAAAATCAAGGGATAAAAGTCTCATGGGCTGGTCATCTTCCTTATACTTCACTTTGATTTTGGGATTCTAAAAGCTCGGTTGTACTTTGGGCTCCTATGTGTGTTTCACCAAATCACAACCCATAAGGTATATTTTCTTGTATATTTTTGGGTTAAATCTTTTTTTTTCTTTTAAATTCAGAAAGGTCAAGTATGCTGACTTACTCTGGTCAGTTGATGGTTGCTTTTTTAGGAAGTTTACTCTGAATACCCTCAGAGAGACAAGATAAACTTTCTCCCCCATGGGTAAAACTTTTTTGGGCATGAAAAAGCTAAGTTCCTTGGTCAGAATCAACCTGCTCAGATTGATCCCATTTTCATTTTTTTCATCTACTGGGAGTAAGTAAGAAATTAAGATTTTAGAGCTCTGTCCTTATTTCCTTCTTTCATGGGCCCTGCATTTTTAAGTTTTTAAACCTAATATGTACCAGTCTGTGTGCACTTGGGCTTAATTTGAATCAATTAAGGAAGACTCAAGACTAAAACTGTATTTTATGATTTCTGCAGTTAAAGTTCTGCACTTTATAATTACAGTCCGTTTAATTCATTCAGTCTTCATATTATCATTTTGTTAACAATTCATTATGTCTAAGAACTTTGAAACAGGATATAGTTTGTTCTAATTCATAAATGTTTTAAAGGTTAAAGGTCTAATTTACGTAGTCAGGTTATATTAAACTACTGCTTAGATATTTATTTATTTTCTAATTCTAGTGCTGTCCTTCCTTAAAGTCTTCGCACCTTTTGGGTTTGAGTCACTCAAATTAACCACATAAAGAGCAAGATATCGCTACAAATTCTTCATGATTATCATGAAGATTTCTCTAATAGTAATCTTCCCGAGAACTTCCACTTTGAATTGTGGAAGATAAAGTCAGATTTTCTGAAGATTTTGAATCATCCTGTATACTGCTTTCAGTGCTTCAAGGACTTCAGCTCTCTCTAAGCAGCTGACAGCAAAGATATTTAAGCTACAGAGAAGCTATTAATTTTATACTTATCTTTATATTTATTTGTTTTTATTTATTTATATTTAGGATTACAAATACCTTTGAGCAATGTACTTACAAAGGTTCCACATCAAAGTTGTGCAACATCAATTAATACATAACAATACAATGGATACAGGGGTTACAGTGCAAATAGCATGGAGCATATCAACAAGGGGTGTAGTAAAGTTAAACCAAGGAGGCGATTGCAGATACATATAAGCTAGGTGATACAGAGAAAAAAAAAAAACAAGAGTAGCTAAATCGGATTACAATTTTGAGCAATAAAGGATATCACATAGTAAAACAAAGGAAGCAGCTAAGGTGACCTTGCCAATCATGGAAGAAAGAATAGTTATCAGCTTGGGATGGGAATATAGAAGAGGGAGAGAAATACTAGAATAGCGGGTGGGGTGGGGTGGGGAAGAGTAGGATATGGTTGGGAATGCCAGACAAAAATAGAGGGACAAGCTTGAGAGTGACAAGGGTAAGGTTGCATAGGAAAGGGGAGCATGTTAGAGGAAGCAGTCACAGCTATTTTCAGCTGAGAGGTGGCACCGCAGCTTGTTTTTGAAAGGTACAAGCGTGGTAGCAGAAGCTATTTCACCATGGAGAGATTTGATCCAAAGAGGTGCTCTGTAAGCAAACAATCTTTGCCTCTGGGAAGTACAGCAATGTAACACCTGGAAAAGTTGTTGTTCCATTCCATATGTTTGGCATGGCCTTTGATGGGGGCATAATAATCTTTACAATCCTGGTGGAAGGAAGTCAAGGAAGATTTTCTTAACCATCAGACAGGTATGGTTCTTTATACATCCTTTTAATTGCAGCCAGTCAGTTTGGGTGCAGAGACTGCATGTATGGGTGAGGCAAGGGGCCCCAGGTATAAGTCAATATGCTTTGTTTAGTGCTATGGAAATACATCATAGAGCTGTATCTGTGGTCGAATCACAGACAACCAGGCCAAAATCTATAATGGAAACAACTGTGCTCTGTACAGCTAGATTCAGGGCTTCAGGGGTCAGGCAGTTCTTAAGCCTATGTAGCAATACCAATGCGTATATTCACTGCTTTGGCAATGTTGTCAATGTGTACCCTTGGAATAAGGTGCTGTCGATAGTAACTTCATTTACTCGAACTAATATTTCTAGATATAGTATTATAAGAAGATTAGCAAGCTATTTTACTATTTATATTGTATTATTCTAGTGTGTTTAGTACTAGTAAGTCTGGTAAACACAAGAAATGGGAATAGATCCCCATTACCAATTCTATCTCCTATATAGTCTCCTATGAAACAAAAAAAAACCCTAAGATTAAAAAATGTAAAAAAGATACAATTGAAAATGTTGTTGTTCAAGGATCCAGAGAAGCAGATCTGACACAGCCAAGAATCATGGAATTCCTGTATTGCTCAGTCCTTACTCCCATGGCTCTTTCTACTCCCATAATGGACCATCACCAGACATCTATTAGAATACAGACATGAAGAATTGGGACCCCTCTACTTACTAGAAGTGCTCCTTCTTTCTTGCACATTAAAGACAATTCTCTATAGACCTCTGATCTGAATTTGAATACAGATTTGCATGCTTCTTTAACAATTTCAGCATTAATAATTGATTAGCAAGAGTCTTATATTCTGTTTTCTCCTTAAGAACCTACTCATAATAACTCTATTAGAAGTTCCTTAACTCAGCAGCTTAGATCTCCTAGACTAATAGCCCTACTCTTTAACCTCATAAATCCTTAGATAACTTAGCATCAATAATTCAGGACCTTAGTAATGCTAAAATATGCCTTAAAAACATAGCAACAATCATCCTGTTTCTAACAACAAATCTAATAGGGTGGAACCATTAACTATCACTGATTTAAACCTTAATATAAGTTTAAATGGCGACATTGAATTTGACCAAGAATTTTTGAGGAATGAGGGAAATTTTGTCTGTTCCTCATCCCTATCTAAGCACATTTTAGAAATCATTAAAAACCCTTAGATACATAGCTACATAGACACTGTCAGCAGATAAGGGCCTATGGCCCACCCAGTCTGCCCATTTGAGCTTGTAAGTTCACTTTATGTTTTTCTAGAAGTTTGTTACCCCTGGCTATATTAGAAAGCATGTGAACCATTAAGGCAGAACCTAAGGGCTGAGGTAAATTGTTGTTGAAAACCTAAGAGCTGATGTAAATTACAATCAGACCTTAATTACCTCAATTAAAGACCTTAAGGTTTCACAAAACAATCTTTTCTAGTGATGTTTTTGTAAATAATTTGGTAGATCCTTAAAAAACTCTGGAAAATAAGTCTACTCGTGTTGATCTTCCTCTTCCTTTTTTAAAGAGAAGTACATTTTTATTATTGATCCCTCTAATGTACAAAATCCTAAAATTAAAAATAAAAAGGGGACTATGAAAACTTCTCAGTCAAAGATAAGCCTTAAAGAAGTGAGAACCACCAAAAAATGAAATAAAAAATAAATAAAATGGACAGCTAGGAAAATTTCCAAATAACAGTGTCACTTTAATTGAAATTCAAGAAACAAGATGGTAATAAACATCTTAATACTTATTCATCTATAAATACTGCTCATGAGGCAAATCAAGGAGATATAAATGTAACTAGTACAAATGGGAATGATGCAAATAACTATACCTTAACATGTTTTGGCCCACAGGAAAATAAAGAATCTACTGAAGTAATGCTGAAATGCACAGAATCAAAAGGCTAGAAGTAGAAACTCCAGAAAATTAAAAAATTGAATTTGCCATCTGCTGCATATTTCAACGGAGACTGAAGGCTTATTTATTATGCTGTCCCCTAATCCACTTTTTCCTGATTGTGCACTCGTATACCTTGACTCCCAGGAAATAGCAATCCAAATATGGTCATAAAGACCATTACTGATGTTGAATAAAATTAGTATTCTTCCTCCTTAAAGGGTCTCAACTTTTTATTCAGACCAATTGTCATATGGGCTCCCTGAAATCATTCACTTCACACCTGCTTTGTTCAAAACTGACCTTTATTTAATCAGATTTTCCTGATGACATCTTCCAATCACATTCACCAGTTCCGTATTTTAAACCATCACCAACATAAACCATAATTTTTTACATCTTTAATTCACACCATTATATTCTGGGGTTGTCCATTTATTTACAATTTTCACCATTCAAAACTTTATTTACATATATCCTGTATTATTCTTGGCTCGGGTGTAATGCCGCTAACTCTTCACCCACCTGGTTACTGTCCCTGGGGTCAGATGTTCTAAAGAGGCCCTCCTCCACCCCACTGGGTCTAATTCAGACTTCCCCCTCACCATTTTTCCCCCATTTTTCCAAACTGTTGTTCTCATCACAAGGCCAGGAGCAGATACAGGGGGGTCAGGTGAAGTTGGCTCATGCTCAAGCAGTGATGCAGGAGGAGTTTGCAGGGATGAAGGAAGCCAGGTGGAAGTACATGGGATGAAGAGGTACAGGAGGGGGGGAGTCTGAGGAAAGGCTAAAGGGAGAGGGTGAAGAAGAACAGATGCTGGGTGTGGATTAACATCAGGATAGGTTATGTGTTGGGGAACAAAAGATGAGCAGGGGCAGAAACCAAGTCAGGATGGAACATGAGGAGGAGTCCAAAGGAGCCAGACCCTCACGGCACAAAGCTAGAGGCCAAAAGGACACCCAGGAAGCAGGAGGCAGTAGGGTGACACTCTTGGGGGACTCAATAATTAAGGGGCTAAAATGGGGAAGGAAGAGAACAACAATCAATGCAGTATGGGTACAGTGCATGCGAGGGATGATGGCGCTGGATGTGAGGCATCATATTCCTTCCTGGGATAAGCAGCAGGATGAAAGGACACATCTGGTGTTTCACCTGGGCACAAATGACTTGGAAGGGAACAGTCTGATGGAGGTACAGGCAAGGTTCGAGGAACTTGCTAGGTGCTGTAGGAGAAACACTGTTTTTCCTTCCATTTCCTTCTCTGAGGTGTTGCCAGTACTAAGAGTGAGCACACCCAGAAAGGAGAAGATAAGGGCATTAAACAATTGGCTACAAGGTTGGTGTAGTCAGTTGGGGTTCGGCTGGATAGGTGACTGGGGCTCTACATGGGAGGAGGAGGAGGAGGGGTAGTATGCCCATGACAGGCTGCACCTGAACTCTTCAGGGGCAGCTGCACTAAAGAGTAAACTGGTGGACTTCATGGCAAGGAAGTTCAATTT
The DNA here is from genome assembly GCA_016271365.2 of Neoceratodus forsteri. Classification (NCBI taxonomy): domain Eukaryota; kingdom Metazoa; phylum Chordata; order Ceratodontiformes; family Ceratodontidae; genus Neoceratodus; species Neoceratodus forsteri. Next base: position 842,999,264 of record CM028135.1, on the reverse strand, counting down.
AAACTAAATAAGGGGGGCTAAGGATAGGGCCATCCTTACATGAGGCAGAGCAGAGAGGCTATTAACCTCCCCCTCCAAGTCACAACACTCATCAATGGAGCAGTTAGCAGCAGGGAAGGATGGGATGGGGTTACATGTTAGAGGGCTCTGGTTGCAAATGCCAGGAGCCTGGGGAACAAAATGGGAGAACTGGAGGCCACCATGATGGAGGCGAACCTAGAGATTGTAGCAGTGAGTGAGACTTGGTGGAACGAGCACCACGCCTGGGAGATGGTGATCCCAGGGTATCATTTGTTTAGGAAGGATCGGGAGGGGAAGGGTGGCATTATATGTCAGGGAAGGGATTGGGGCCATGGAAGGGCAGGATGAGGAGGGGGAAACAGAGATATTGTGGGTCACCCTAGACAGGGGGCAGGGGGAAAACCTGGCATTGGGGTAGTCTATAGGCCTCCTATGTAGGGGGGGAAGGGGATAGACACTTTGTGGAATCTGTAGTGAGGATGGTATGGAAAGGGGAAATAGCTGGGGACTTAAACCTTCCAGACATCAACTGGGAGGCCCAGACAGCAATCTCCGCAAGGAGCATGGTTATCTTAGAGGCTCTTCATGGCATATTCCTGCAGCAAAGAGTCAGTGAGCCCACTAGGGATGTAAACCTGTTGGATGTGGTCCTCACAAATGGGGACAGTGTGGAGGAGGTGGAGGTAGGGGAAGAGCTTGGCACCAGTGACCACAGGGCTGTCAGGTTCAGGGTGAGAGCGGGCAAGGTGAGGGTTAGGATGAGAACCAAGGTAATGGACTTCAGGAAGGCTGACTTTCATGGAAAGAGGAAGGTAGTTAGGGAAGAAATGTTGAGGATAGGTGATGTGCAGGGGTGGAGGAATTATGGGCAGCCATCAAGAGAGGGGTATTTAAAGTCATGGACTCATGTATAAGAAGGGTAAGAAAGAATAGAAGACAGAAAATACCTCTATGGTTCAGTAGAGAGGTGGCTTTAGGGGTCAAGGAGAAGACTACAGCATTCAAGAGGTGCAGGAGGACACAAAAGGATGAGGACAGGGAAACCTACAGGGAAAAAAGAAAGAAGGCAGGGCAAAAAATAAGGAGGGCTAAGGAGGCCACTGAGGAGAGGATAGCGAAGCAGGCAAGGAGGGGGACAAAACCTTCTTTAGGTACATTGGAGAAAGGAGGAGGGCACAGTATGGGATTTGGAGGATAAGGGGGGAAGTGGAACATTACTCGAAATAGATTTTGAAAAAGCAGAGGCATTAAATAGCTATTTCGTCTCAATCTTCAAGGAGGAAAGAGAGGGCAGGGGACCAGGACAGGCTGAGGAGGGTGACAGCCACAGGAAGGTGGGTGTGGCAGAATTTACAGCTGAAGGGTTAAGGGAAGAGCTGGGTAGACTTAGGGTGGACAAGGCAATGGGGCCTGATGGAATACACCCAAGGGTTCTCAAGGAGGTAAAGGATGAACTGGTGCTGCATCTGGGGAGGCTGATTAACTTGTCCTTGGTCACAGAGGTGGTGCCAACAGACTGGAAGAGGGCAGAGGTGGTTGCACTACATAAGGGGGGGTGGTGGAAGGATGAGGTCAAAAACTACCATCCCATTAGTCTTACTGAGGTGGTGGGGAAGGTAATGGAAACACTACTTAAGGTCAGGTTGATAGAATACTTGGAGATGAATGGCTTGCAGGATGACAGGCAGCATGGCTTCACCAAGGGAAGCTCCTGTCAGACTAACCTGATAGAATTTTTTAATGGGGTGACACAGATAGTGGACCAGGGAGGAGCAGTGGACGTGGCCTATCTGGATTTCAATAAGGACTTCGACACCGTTCTGCATGGTGGAATGGTGCATAAGCTGGACAGACTGGGGTGGACCTCAGGATCACCAGATGGGTGGAAAACTGGTTGAAGAGAAGGAGTCAGACGGTAGTGGTAAATGGGACACATTCCAGGGAACGGGTGATGACCAGTGGGGTGCCACAGGAGTCAGTGCTAGGACCAATACTTTTTAACATCTATGTTAGTGACCTAGCAGAGGGTCTGAAGGGATGGGTGTGCCTGTTCGTAGATGATACAAAGGTCTTCAAAAGGGTGGCTTCACCTAGGGGGTGAAAGCCATGAGGTGGGACCTGGAGAGGCTGGAGAGGATGTCTGACACCTGGAAATTGAAGTTTAATCCACAAAAGTGCTCACTGATGCACCTGGGGAAGAGGAATAGGAAGGAAACTTACTCCCTTGGGGGGGTGATTAAGGAGAAGGAAACGGAAAAGGACCTGGGGATTATGGTATCGCGTGACCTCAACATGGGCAGCCAGTGTTGCAGGGCAGTGGGAAAAGCAAATGGAATATTGGCCTGCATTGTGAGGGGGTTTTAATAGCAGGAAGAGGGAGGTGCTAATGCCATTATATAGAACCATGTTCTGGCCACATCTGGAGTATGGGGGTGCGGTTCTGGAGGCCTCACCTATGAAGAGATGTTGAGCTGATGGAAAGGGAACAGAGAAGGGCAACCAAAATGGTACGAGGGATGCAGGATGCACCCTATGAGAGACAATTAAGAGGGCTGAATTTGTACCCTATGGAGACTAGGAGTGAGATGGGGGACATGATTGAGACCTTCAAGTATCTGAAGGGAATAAATAAGGTGCAGGGTGATAGCTTGTTCAAATTGAAGAAGGGAGCAAACACAAGGGGACATAGCCTCAAACTGGAAGGAGAGCAATACAGGGGTAATGTCAGGGGGGAGTTTTTCATGGAAACGGTGGTAGAGACCTGGAACAAGCTGCCAGAGGAGGTAGTGGTAGCTGAAATGGTGGAGGGGTTAAAGAGGGCTTGGGATAGATTTAAGGGGTTGTGAAAAGAGGGTGAAAGCATAACAGAAGGGGGGAGGTAGGGTGTTGGGCAGACTAGATGGGTCGTGGGGCCTTTCTCTGCAGTCGCATTTCTGTGTATCTGTGTATCAGCAACCCATATCCAAATGCAGACTGCACCACCGGTTGCCCTCAGTTGGCAACCCAATATCTCAAGCTCTTATGCTCTGCTCAACCTTGACTTCTTGTAGCCAGTCTATTGGGTGGGTGAGTGGAAATATTTCTTGGAAGAAACTGCAGGCAAAGAGAGGGTCTCTCACTCTTTGCAGCCCCTTATCTACCCCCAGCTGGCCCCTCCCATGCCCCCATCCATCCAGTACCTTAATCTGTCACTCACTATCCATGCCCTGCACCCTTTTCCTGACCTCATCGCTCCAGCTCCACCCTTATCTCTCATTATTATCCTTCTCCAATTCCCTCCTTAGCTCCACCCACTTCTTACTCCTCTCCAACTGACCTCTATCTGTTCAGGGAGCCCTGGCCACCAAGATTTTATGAGCCCTTGACAACTTAGGCTGCCCATAAAAAGGCAAACTCTTTTGTCATATGGACTCCCAGAAATCACTCACTTCACACCTGCTTGGTTCAAAACTGACCTTAATTTGAGCAGATTTTCCTGACATCTTCTAATCACATTCACCAGTTCCACATTTTAAACCATCACCAACATAAACTATGATTCTTTACATCTTTACTTCACACTATTATATTCTGGGGTGGTCCTTTTATTTACAATTTTCACCATTCAAAACTTTATTTACATGTATCCTGTATTCTTCTTAGCTCAGGTGTAAAGCCCCGATATCTCTTCAACCACCAGGTTCTCATCCCTGGGTTCAGGTGTCCCACCTGATCCCCAGCCCTCCCCTCTGGGGTGATTATCCAGTTAGGGCCCTCACCCTGCTCCACCAGCCTCCTTCCAGCTTTGCCCTCCCCTGTTTTTCCCCACTAGCCCATATCCTGGCACTTGTGGTGACTATGGCTTCCCCACTGAAAACTAGCAATACACCCTCAATGCCTTGTCAGACTTCTATAGCTTCCCTAATGTCCCCGTTGAGTACTGTGTTTCCCACTTCTGACATATGTACCCCATCCTTTCTGTATATCCCAGATTCGTTGAGTGTGATGACCACATGCCCTTTGTATCTGCCCCCCCTTGCCATGGTCCAGGCTGCCATTTTCCAATTTACCCTCTTCCTAGCCCTCTTAATCAATCTTATGTCCCTGGCTTGCCTCCACACCCTTCTGGGAATAATTTCTGACCATGCTATTGTTGCCTGTGGCCACCAGGATTTTATGATCTCCAAATCCCTTTGAATTGTGTGAATGAGTACTACCCACGGGGTATCCCCCAGATCGTTGCCCCCCTGCGTAAATGATCAGTAAGTCTTGTGGAGGCCATATCTTGCTTTTTTCTTCCAGTAGGAGTAGCACCTGCTTCCAGCATAAACCCCACAACCTGCTCCCCTTGATCCTGGCTTTGCCCGGGTCTTCTCTCAATTGTCTTCCCCTTGTGATTGACATTGCCCATTTCTCTGCCAGTAAATAAATGAATGGCTGACTATCCACACCACCCAGTGCTGTCCATTGTCTGCAAGATCTGAAAAACATGTGTTAGCATCTACTTTCTGATGTACCTTCTGTAGGCTTGTGATGCCCATCTCCCCACTCTCTGGACATCCTCCGCACTCCCCCCTTGAGCCACAGTCTCCATTGCTGCCCCAATCCTGAATGAGTGTGATGCAAACTGAGTAGGATTTTCCTCCTGGAATGCAATCCCTTTTTAATTACTGCAAGACCTAGTATCTGGTGGCAGAATCTCCATTACCATGCTGGAAAAAAACACCCCTCCCCTTGTGACCTCACCTCCAAATATGCTTTAAGGCTGTCCAGAATGCACAGCCCCACCCCTCTATCTTGCTTTATCTCTGTTCTAGTCCCCTTACCCACTTGATCCATTTTAGACTGCTGAAGCCATATTAAAACCTTGTCACCAGCCCAGGTGATGTCCTGCCTCTGTAACTCAGCCCTGCAGTCTGTCTTGTTTCATGCTACCACCTCATTGACCTGGAAGGCCCCCCTGTACATGACTAGAAAGATTGCTGCAAACAGATGGGCTTCATTATCCGAGGTGTAAACCAGCTTATGGATGTCCATTAATCTAATGAAACCTCCCCACTTAATGACCTTTTCCAATCTAGACACTGTCCCTGTAAGCGGGACCAGCCCTGTTGCATTCCACACACTGATGGCCCCTGTAGGGGCTTCCCCAACCTCATCGCTGGCAGGCCAGGCCATTACCTGCCAGCTGCAACCCCATCATATACCCTGCCATCCCTGCCTCCCATCTGTCTACCATGTACCTCATCATTTGGGTTTCAGATACTGGGCCACTTACCTCCAACCCTGCCCACTGTCAGAACTCCTGAAAGCTACACCATGCATTCTTTTAGGCCCTCTGTGCGATTGGTGTCCAGGCATTCCAAAACAGAAACTGGGCTCAGTTCAACCAATCTCCCATAGTCGTGGTGGAACCCATGATCTCCAGGCTGCTGCCCCCAAGGCCAATAACTGGAGTCTGTCCATCTGTAAACATGAAAGGCTGTCAGCTGTTGTGTTCCTAACACCTCCACATACCTATCCTTGAAAGACATGTTCAAGATAAGCCCATCTAACACCAAAGTTGAGCCATCCGCAAGACCACCTCCATGGAACCTGACTGCCTGTTGAAGACCGTGACCACCACCTTGTTGTCACCCTTCTGTTCTGGAGGTGTTCACCCTATATCACTATGGCCACCTAGATGGGGAATGCCTCCAAGAATGTTATGTCCCTCATTATTCCAAACTATACCCATCTCTGTGGCCACCTCTCTGATATCCACTCTCCCTGAAAGTAAGCCCCCATCCTGTGACACCCGCTGCATCTGTATACAACTCCAGCTCATTGTCAGCAAACCACTCCTCCTGCCAGAAAGTGACCCCATTGTATTCAGTCAGAAAATCCCCCCAGACTCTTAGATCATCCTTCACCCTTTGTTGATATCCACCCAGTGGTGGGGAGCTGCTCTTGCAGTGGCTCTGGCCAACTGGTATGTGAAAACCCTACCCAGCTCAACTGCCCTGCAAGCAAAGTTCAGATGCCCTAGCTGGTGCTGCACCATTTTTACTGCCATCTGCCATTTGTCTTAGACTTCCCCTATCAGCTCCCTTAGCTTGTCCACCTTGCTGGCAGGGAGGCAGAAACATTGCTGTTCTATGTCTAACTCTATGCCTAAGAATTCCAGGCTTCTGCCCATCCCCTCTCTTATCCCCCTCTAATGGTGCCCCCAGTTCCCCACACATCTTTTCAGAATCCCTCAGCATACCTAGGGTTGCTTCCCACCCTTCGCCTATCAACAGGAAATTATCCAAGTAATGGACTACCACCTTATGCCCGTTCCTGTCTGAAAAAAACACTGTAACTAAGTACTGAATGTTTTAAATGTAGCATATGCCACTGAACACCCCATTGGCATGGCCTTGTCAAAGTAGTATTTCTCTTGAAACTGAAAACCTAACAAATCCCAATCCTTCACCTGGACTGGTAACAGTCGAAAGGCTGCCTCTATGTCCATTTTCACTAGCTAGACACCACCCTTGTCCAAATCAACTTTACTGTGCTGTCCAATATAGCGTATGACACCATGCTCCTGTCTGGAGCAATAGCATTATTCACTGAATCCCCATCTAAGTATGATGGATGGTGAATTAGCTGATAGTCTCCCTGTTGTTTATTTGGCACTGTACCCAGTAGTGAGAGTCAAACAGCCTCTACCCTTCCTACCACCCTCTACTTCTGAATCTTTCTTTTTACTATCTCTTCTTTTGGTAGCCTGTGACAATGGCAACCGCGAGTGAGTGCTTTCAAAAAGGATGACTCAATCACGGTATCTGTGCACAGGACTACTGGGCAGGGAGGGTAACCAGATTGGGGGGTTCACAAATGTAGCAATAAGATGTCACTATATGTACAAGTGCATGGGGGGGGGCGCGAGCTCGCCATGCGACGGGCGGAAGGGGAGGGAGGGTTTGTGGGGTATAGTGTGGCAGTCGGCTGCTGAGGCTGGCCATGTGGTATAGTGGGTGGGTGGCAGGCTAGGGTTCAGAATGTACTGGGTTCAGTCCTAGGCAAGGTCACTTTTTTGTGCACCATCCAGGAATTTTTTGTTTTGCTCCTCCCCAACATGCACCCCCCTGGAGTTGAGAATCCTTAAGAAGGGGGGTGCGGGGGAGCTGCATAAAAAAGAAGTAAGTCTCTGGCACCCTTTTACTTTGTGCTGGTAGTGTACACCACCGAAACTGACTTTTGGCAATGTACACTTGCCCTAATGGCAATTGCCTTTCCGCTATCACTGTTATCACATGGAAAGCAAGAAAAAAGTACAAATGCCAGCACCAGCTACTTACAGCCACTTCCACAAAATTGCCAAAATGCCAATATTCCAAAATGAAAGGAAGCAGATCCTTGGTTTAAGGTGTTATCAGTGATAAACTTTATTTCCAAAATGCACAGTGATTCCTTATTCATGCATGCTGTCCCCTCCTACAGCAAAGCAGATTAGTGTCCTAATACATTTCATACCCCTGGTGCTTAATCATAGGAATAGCATGCCAACACACCAATACCAGTAAATACAACATGATATAAAGTGACAGTGCAGATAGAAATATGTTACAAACAATGCTCCTTTTTTAAATAATTCTTTTAAGTAATTTTACCTTTTATATCATATATTGTACACAGGAATTTTTCTAAAACCTGATTTTAGCTAGTCCATCCATCCATCCAAATGTTCACATGGTTATCACTGTAAATAGCTATTAAGTTTATAAACTCCTTCTTGTTATAATGTTACTGTTAACCATTTTAGTTTGCAGTTTTAATATTATTTTACCACTTACGTTATGTGCACCAGTGTCCTCCTTCAATTTTTGATCTTTCCCATGAGGATCCACTTTGCATTCAAGTTTAGGAGAAGTATCTATAAAACAGACAAAATAAGAGTTAACACATCAATAAATATAAACTGAGCCACTCTAAACACTTTTCATATACAGTATTACAGATCATTTTCTAGGTAACAAAATCCGAAATGGGGGTCATTTCTTTAAAATTGTTTAAGGTCAATTCTTTCATTTAAACCCGGTCTCTCAGACCCCACTGTGGAAACATCCAATATTGTCCTCTTTCAATAGGACATTGTTATAATCACCTCCCTCTGGCTCTTTATGGGCTTTTCTATGCCCAAAATGACCAGGTATGTTCCTTTGGATTTGTGTGCATTTTTCTGGTCATTGTAGTTTATTGCCCTCAGATGTTGCCCCACTCTTTCTTCAGTTTTCTTTTGTTTTGCTATATAGAAACATTCACATGTACAGGTGGCCATATAGACGACCCCTTCTGTTGCACAGGTTATGATCCTCTTACTTTTGTCTCCCTTTTTGTTTTGGGGTTCATAAAACTTCTAGTCTGTGTCAGGGATTTACAAAATTTACAGTTCCCACATCTACGGCACCCATCCTGTTTCCTTGGTAACCACATCTTTACTTGTTCTTGTTTAAGCTGTACTGAGTGAACCAGTATGCCTTTTAGACTCCTAACTTTCCTATGTACCATTCTAGGCATTGTGTTACTAAGATCCTTCAGACCTTTTGATTATATTACTAATCTCATCAAACTGGGCAATATAGGTGCTCACAAAGTTTATTCTTAAATAACCTTTTTCTCTTTTCTCTGTCTTTTTCTGCATGATCTCTGACCTTTCCATTCTATCCACTTCTTCTGTAGCTCTGGTGATAACTCTTGCAGGGTATTCTCTCTTGTAAACTAATTTCGAGTTCATTTGCTCTTTCTCATATATTCTTGTTACTGCAGTTTCTTTTCACGCTTAGAAACTGCCCTTTAGGAATACCTGCTATGGTGTGGTATGGGTGACTGTTATTGGCCTGTAAGAGTGTGTTCCTATCAATACTTTTCCTATAGAGATCTATCTCTATTTCTCCTAGCCCATCCTTTTTTATGATTAAGTCCAAGAAATTGATCTGTGTGGTGCTGAAAGACAAAGAGAAATGCAGGTTTGGATTGCTTTTGTTCCAGGAACCTAACAAAATCAAAGAGTTCATCCTTTGTTCCTGTCCAGATGATAAAGATGTCATCCATAAAGCATCTATAGATATCTATCTTATCTCTGTAAGGTTTTGTTCCCCTTTTCCTAATGGTCTCCTCCTCCCATTTGCCTAAGTATAGATTGGCAAAGTCGGGTGCAAAGGTCACCCCCATGGCTGCCCCTTTTTTTTTTGTATAAATTGCTCATCTGTAAAAAAGAAAGTGTTATATGTCAAAACATAGGTAGCAAATTTCACAAGCATTTCTGTTGGTGGGTCCCTCTCGTCCCTTTTATTCAAATGATATTCTAAGGCCTCCTTCATGGGGTATGTTCAGTACAAGGACTCAACATCCAAGGTGACAATCAGATTTTTTTCCTCAATTGCTGTTTCTTCCAAAACTGAAATTTTAAGAGCTGAAACAGGCTAGTTCTCTATTGTTACTTTGGTGAAGGAGAGGTCCTTAAATTTTTTGTTGGGCTTTTTTCTTTTGCTAGAAGCTAAACTACCCAGACAATGTCTACAGGAAGAAATTGCTTATACACAGAAGGGATTTTTCTGTCTGTCTATCAGATTTATCAGAAAACATCTGTTACATGTGGGTCTGGGAAATCTGTTACATGAAACATGAATTAAACCATTCCATGAAATTCAAATTCAAATTAAGAACAGGGTTCAGGATGTTGCATCTTGTCAGGTTTTTTCTTGTATTTCTTCCTTGAAATTTTAGAAATGGTACAAATAATTTAAAGTTTCTCACCAGCTTGAGTATTATTTGACACATTCATCTAATCACCTCGACAGTAAAATACTTACAAGATTTAGAACTGAACTGTATGAAGCTAATTACATGTTCTTCAAACAAAATTGACCCAGGATAATGACTAGATATTGTGAATGTGGAAAACTAGTTGAAGATTATCTAAAACTCTCTTGTGTCCTTCGTATAATGCTAGAAGAACTTACTGGCCGGGATCCATACTATCCAACTGCAGTATTTCACCAGACCTAATAATGGCTTTCTGATATAATACTCATGATCCTGCAACCCTGAATAGATTGGTTGGTTATCTAAAATCCTTGAAATTATGAAAGTGTCACATTTTATGACTGTTATAACATCATATATTGTACTCGAGAGTATGAGAATAATTTTTCTCTTTTTTGCCACTTATGGCATCTTTATCCAAAATCCTGGAAATCTATTTGAGATTACAGAGGACAATAGTTTTCTGGGGTGTAGGTAACAGACTCGAACCCAGCCAAGCTCCATTTAATCTTGTTTTCAGGATAGCTAAAGGATAAATCCTCTCAGACTCTCTCATTCAAAGCAGGATATGACCAGTTATTGCTTTAACAAGCTTACTGTACCTGTTTTGAATTATTATCTTAAAACCACAAGCTTAATTTAGATACATTCATGCAGAATTACAAAAACTTTATGTATTTTATTTATTTATTAAGATCTCAGATTACAAATACCTTTGAACTGGGAGCTCTTTTACAAAGGTTCCATGTCATAGTGTAACAACAATATACAGACATTAATTGAGGTATGAGAACAGGTATTGTACAATTAAAATGGGCAAACAAAAACAATTAGGATAAAATGAGTAGTCAGTATACACTGATTGAGGTATGAGAACAGGTATTGTACAATTAAGATGGGGAAATAAAACAATTAGGGAAGAATGAGTAATCAGTATACAGAGTGATATTCATTGCAAATTCAGGAGAATACAATGGTTGCCGAGTACCAGTTAAGTACTGTACAAAGGGTAGTATATCAATCATTTGAAACAAAGTGTTGTCAAAAGAGCAATGCAGCCAAGCTGCATTGTCAAGAGGTACATAGGTGAGAGGAAGTGGTCAATAAACCCATAGTAATTTGATTGCGTATTTAAGCAAGTATGTCACATATTTCATTGACCAATATTTCTGAATTAAATGTATATTTTTCAAGTTTATGTGGTTCCAATGCTCATCCTCTTAGGGTTCCAATCGCAATTAATTAAGCCCACAGCTAGTCATGCAGGAATAGACAAAATTCCTAACATATGTAAGTATTCAGTAATCAAGATTAAGGTGTATATTGTAAGAATAATGAGACTATCATACACAGCTGTATTATTTTTCTTTTCCTTTTTCTTTCCTTTTAAACCTGTCATTATGTAAAATGCAGTTGTCAATATTAGGTCATTGTCCTTTTATCTCAAACATATGTCAAGTTTAAAGGCATCAATTGTTGGAATTTGTCATATCCTGGCAAGGCTGTTTCATTTCATCTTTATTTTACTTGTGAGATCGAAATGTATATGCACTATTAATGAATCTAATGTATCAGGAATCAAGATGTTCTATAGAAATTTAAAATTTATGGAGAACTTCATGATAACACGGAAATTGTTTTTTATCTTTATGTATTGTGTATTGTGTACATGTGATTTCTTTTATTTTTGCTGTTTTAATGTAATGATACTTGTCGATCAATAAACTTGAAAGTGAACTCTTCAACATACCTTTCTTCATCTATTTAATTAACTGACCAGGTACAGACTCCTCAGATGGAACCTTTTTATCAGGACAATCAAATAAACAGAAGCTGACCTCCACCATACCTGCCACAAGTCAACAGCTCACAATAACTCTAAACAGGCCACCTCAAAAGGAGGATGAGCAAAGATGCCCACATCTACACAGTTTCTGAGTTTACTTTCAAAGAACACATTTTAGTACCATTAGCATATTTCCCATCACACACATAGCTTTTCCACTTCTGTTCTTTTGTTTGCATTCCTTTTCTATTAATAGAATCATTATCTTTCTTTATGTTCAAGTATGACAACTCAGTCTGCTGACTATATTATTAATAGAGAATTTCTACAACATGGTAATTCATTTACCCATATTTTCCTACTCATGGATCTAATACCCTCACATTATTTTGCTTTTTATCAAAAAGTACCAAAATATGGTGCAAAACACCCAAAGGTGTTGCTTTATTGCAAGTTATGTACAGGTAATATTTTTGGATGCATACGTTTGTCAGGATACTATAAAAAAAGAGAATGGGCTAGGAGCTTAGCTAGGAGACCTCTCACTATAGCACTGCAGGTGGACCTTACCATGCCCTCTAGAGAGCAGGATCTGACCCCATAGAAACATAGACTTTGATGGCAGATAAGGACTGCTTGGCCTACCTAGTCTGCCCATTTTCCTACCTATTGGATAGGCTACAGATCCTAGTTAACCAACAGCCTACTTCTTCTTACCCCCCCTGAATTGCCTTATGTCTGTCCCATGCATTCTTGAAATCCCCCACTGTTTTTGACCCCACAACCTCCTCAGGAAGGCTGTTCCATACATCCACCACCCCATGTGAAAAAATACTTCCTCACATTGCCCTTGAGCCGCCGCCCCTATCTTCAGATTGTGTCCCCTTGTTCTTGCACATCTCTTTTTCTGAAAAATTCTACCCTTTGGACTGTGCTGATTCCCTTGAGGTACTTGAATGTTTCTATCATGTCCCCCCTCTCCCTCCTTTCCTCAAGGGTATATATATTAAGCTTCTTTAGTCTTTCTTTGTATGGCTTCTGTTGCAGACCCTGCACCATTTTAGTTGCCCTCCTCTGGAGTGCCTCCATCCTGTCTATGTCCTTGTGGAGTTGGGGTCTCTAGAACTGCACACAGTACTCCAGATGGGGTCTCACTAACTGTCGGTACAGAGGGATAACAACTTCCTGTTTTCTACTGGTGATGCTTTGCCTATACATCCTAGTCATCCTTACTGCCTTCTCACATTGCTTGCTTATCTTTAGGTCATCTGATATGACCACCGAGGTCCCTTCCATTTTTGTTGCTGTTAATACCTCCCCAGTGTGTACTCTTCCCCTAGGTTTTTGTTTCCAGGTACACTTCTTTGCACTGAATCTAAGCTGCCATACTTTGGACCATTCCTCCAACCTTGCCAAGTCCCTTATCATCCTTTCTAACCCCCCTTGTGCACCATCCCTGTTGCAGATCTTTTTGTCATCTGCAAAGAGGCATACTTTTCATTCCAGGTCCTCTGCAATGTCACTTATAAAGACATTAAAAAGGACCGGACCTAGTACTGAATCCTGTGGTACCCCACTAGTACCCCCCCTTTCTTCGGAGTGGACTCCATTTACTATTACCCTCTGTGTCCTGCTGTCCAGCCAATGTTTTACCCAGGCTACCACCCTGGGATCCACTCTCAGGCTGTCTAATTTGTTTATTAATCTTGTGTGTGGGACTGTCTCAAATGCTTTGCTAAAGTCTAGGAAGGTCATGTCTATAGCCCTCCCTGATCTACTACTTTGGTCACCCAGTCAATGAAATCTATTAGATTCATCTTGCATGACCTTCCCACTGTGAATCCATGCCGCCTTTGGGTCCTGTGCTCCACTGGCCTCTAAGCACTCAACAATCCTTTCTTTCCGAAGTGATTCCATCATTTTCCCTACCACTGAGGTCAAGCTAACAGGTCTGTAGTTTCTTGCCTCTGCTTTGCTTCCACTTTGTGAAGGGGAATCACATCCACCCTCCTCCAGTCCTTAAGTACCACACCATCCTCCCATGATTTGATAAAAAGGGTAGTCAGTGGTGTCACTAGTTCTCACCTTGGTTCTTGTAGAATTCTGGGGGAATCCTGTCAGGCCCCATTGCTTTGTACACCTTCAGTTTTAAGAGTTCTTTCAGAACCCTTTCTTCTGTGAAAGGACTGGTATCGACTCCCTATCCAGAGTGCTTCTATTGATTGGATTAGGTACCACCCTCTCCTCTTCGTTTGTGAATACTGAGCAGACGTATTCTTTCAGTATTTCTGCTTTTTCACTGTCCCTTTCTGCCCACCCACCTCCCTTTATTAAGCCTTACTATCCCTCCCTTGGTATTTCTTCTCCTTAATGTACCTATAAAAGGTTTTAGCCCACTTCTTAACCGAGTTGGCTATCTTTTCCTCAGTTTGGGCCTTTGCTAATCTGACTGCCTTTCCCATTTCCTTCTGCTTTAACTGGTACAGTTCTCTGTCCTGTTCCTTCTGTGTTTCCTTATACTTCCTGAATGCTATCTTTTCTCCCTAACCTTCTATGACACTTCTTTTTTCTTTCATTTTGATTTGTTTATTTGCTTCACACAAAGGCTTGCTGCCTCTGATATGGCAGTTTTGATGTTTCCCCATTGTGCACTCTGCCATTTTGACAAAGTCAGCCCTCCTAAAGTCCAGTACCCTTACTTTTGTGTGGCTTGATTCTGCGGCTGTGTTTATTGTGAACCACACTGTTTGGTGGTCGCTTGTTCCCAGATGGCTACCCACTTCTAGATCTGAGATCCTCTCTCTGTCTCAATTTGAGAGTACCAGATCTAAGATTGCTCCCTGCTGAGTGGGTTCCAACACTAGCTGCTTGAGGCATGCCCCATGCCAATACCGCCTGGGTTTCTCCAAGTTCTCCTGCAGTTTCTCACTAGTCTGAGACCTCTCAAGAAGACATACAGTATATATATATATATATAAAATTGCTACATAATGCTAAACCCTTTTCATAAACATAAAACATAAGAAAATATAAAGAAATAAACATTTCAGAAAGTTCCTCCTCTAGACTAGTCGCTTCCTGGCAGGACAAGACCCAAGCCTTTCCAATATAATAATGCAATTATGAACCAGCCCTTCCCTATGGAACAGCTTTCTAAAATGGCTGCAGCAGTAGTGGGAACACAGACCCAGAAGCTTCTGAACTCACAGCTTCCAGGTACAAACTCCCTTTAAAAAGCATATATTCTTCTAGAGAAAACCCCAACCTGTTTTAATTGTTATATTTAATGAAGTTTTAGAGTTTATATAGTTTTTACACATCTTTTCTAAAGCTATTAAATATTTTCTTACGACATGTACTAGATGACAGCCTCTGCTGTTTCCTAAAATCAGCAGCAGCATGCAATCAGCAAATTATTTAGCACAGGTTTGTTTGCCAGGATTTACTACTCATAACTTTATGTTATACTTGTACTAATTATGGGGGCATGGCCTCCTATTAGTAACCAAACTGCCAAGCCTACACTCAGAGATTCTGCAGGAAGGAGAAGCTGTTATCTTGCAAGTTACAACCCCTAGGCAGTGTGTTTTACTCTTGTTTAAAAGCAAAGCCCTCATGTAATGCTTGTGTTGGTGGGATCTGCAGACTAGCATATCTGTTACATTGGGGGTCACAGAACAAAAAAAGAAAACTACAGATAGATGAAGAAAAAAAAAACACCCTGATAGTGGCCAACTAGCAAGGCACAGAGAAATGCCAAAGGACAGGATGTGTAGTAGAAGACCTACATAGAGGAAAGAAAAGGTAAATACAAGTTTATTTTTCTCCTATGGATTACTTTGTGGCTTACATATCCCTAACTTAACACCATTTGGGAAGGTTTGTCGCAACAGGGCTGTTTTAACCATCACTACAGTTTTCTCAATGGGATAGTGTCCCTGACCCTATCACAAGGCCAATGTGCAGTAATGTACAGGTATTCATGTATAGAACCATTAGAAAAATATAGTCTCAGGAGACACTAGGGCCATGCTCCTACTGTACAGATCTTATGTAAGGCCACATATTGACTACTGTTCCCAATTCAGCCCCCTCCCCAAATAAAACTGACATTGCAAGTATTGAAAAATTTCAGAGAAAATTTACCAAACAAATAAATGGGCTAAAGAATACTGTATTACAGCAGGTTGAAAACATTGAATCTGATGACCCTCGAGGTGAGATGGAAAAGGGGACATTTTTTGCTTTTGTTTGATGTCATTAATGTCCCATACCTATTCATGGAGATGGGATTTACTGATAAACAGGACACAGTGGAAACTAGGGGGCATCCACTGCAATTACAAATATTTAAGTACAATACAAATAAAAGAAGGTCATATTTCTCACAAAGAGTGATAGCAGTTTGAAATAAAATACCACTGGGCATAATTATTAGTAAGAACAAAGTCACTTTTAAAAACTGACTAGACAATTGGATTCTCAACAAGAGAAATAAAGTTTGCTAGGGGAGTGGAGATGAAAACTACAATGGGCATGCTGCCTCCAGTTTCCTGACAGACCTCAGTATGAACCAAAGTATGAAGCTGTGGTTGATCAGAAGTTCAATGTGTTGTGGAAAACAACATCAGTTTCTACTAGTACTGTGCCAAGAACATTTTACCCTCTTAGATTCATTATGGGAGGAACTATGGTCTGGGGATGCATCTGATGTCATGGATGTAAATACTGTAACATTTGAAGGAAACCCACATCTTCCACCATGGAAAATGGCTGCAGAATAAATACCATGACCTCCTGATCAACTGAAAATTAATTTTATGACATCGACCTACAGCCTGACAAACTGGTGTTTTTTCCTAGAAATTTGTAGTAATACATTTATTTATTTATTTATTTATTTATTCTTTTATCTATGTAGTCACTTTGGAGGTACTAGTGATTGAGCTGGGATGCAGGTGTGATGGACATACCTCCAGGATGACAACAGGCTTGGTTCTGGGGTCGACCTCATTGATGCTGTCCTCTAGGGTGAGAAATCTGGGTGTTGTCCTTGATGATAAGCTGACATTTGAAGCTCAGGTGTCAAATGTCATCAAAAGTGGTTTCTAATACTTAAGGAACATTGAAGAGATTAAACCCCAAGTTCCGCCCGAAGACCTGCTGCCACTTGAGCACACATTTGTAACATCCAGACTCAACTACTGTAATGTTCTTTATCTCAGGTTCAGTGGGGGGAACCTCCACTAGCTGCAACTAGTGCAGAAGGCAGTGGCCAGGCTGCTGACAGGACTGCTCAGGTCCTGTCATGTGACCTCAGTCCTGCAGGGTCTGCACTGGCTGCAGGTCAGGTGGAGGGTTCTCGTCAAGGTGGGCATGCTCACCTACAAGGCCCTATATGGATCAGGCTCTGGCTATCTGTCAGACCTCCTTACCCCTGCAATCCCAGCCTGCTCCCTTCATTCCTCCACTGAGGGCCTCCTGGTGGTTCCGACGACCAGGCTAAAAACCTCATGTGATCATTCATTCAGGGTGGCTGGCCCGGTCCTCTGGAACTTGCTGCCAAGATCTCTGAGGGAGGCCCCATGGTGGAGGATTCAGGAGGGCCTAAAGACTCACCTGTTTAATTCAGCATTTCCTGTCACGATGCTTTTAACTCACATGTACAAATTTTAATTATTTATCTGCTTTGTTTTTATTTATGTAAACTGATTGTCTTAATTTGTTTTGTCAAATTTTATTTTATTGTACTGGTCTCTAGAGCTCTGGGATTGGGTGCCTAACAAATAATAAATTGATTAATTGCATAGTTTATGTTTCAAGGTTTTCATTTTTGTAATTTAAAACAGAAATAGTTGTTATACAGCCAACTGAACAATGCTCGTTTATGTTGGCCTCCTGCAATGAATACAAATTACCATAAGTTACAAGAGTACATTCTAGCAAAAATAAGCAGCAAATTTCTTAAAAAAAATGGTGTGACATGTCAACAACACACAAAATATACAGACTCCTGAGTCTTGCAAAATAAAATGTACATTGCAAGTATATTTAAACAAGTATTTCAGAGTACACAATGATGGAAGATTGTCAAGATTGGAATGCATCCACATGGAAGAGTGTTTCATAACTTTGGCCCATTGTAGTGGAGAGATAGTTGGCTTATACAAGAACTCACTCTTGGAACACTGAATTCAAACCCTTTGTTGATCTTAACCCTTACTTAAGGAGGTGGTAAGAAAACAGAATAAACTGGAACCTTTTATTTAACACACTTCCAGATAAAAGTCAATATGTGGAGCTGTCACTTCCAAAGAAAACCAATGAAGAGTTTTTAACAATTTACAATGATGCATGTCCCTTGGGGCAAGCAAGACAAAATAAGCCAGTCTGTGGTACAGTATGTCTAACCTCCGGGAATGAGTTTTCAGTAGACTAGCATACACAATATCTACATAGTCAAATAAGGGCAGTACCATGGTTTGTATTATTCTCTGTCTTACATCCGAAGAGAAATACACTTTGTTTCTGTACAGGAACCCTATCCTAGCATTCACCTTCTTCTCCAAAACATTCAAATGGTAGTCCCATTTCAGATTTTCATCTTACCATAGCCCTAGTTATTTGTAACTTGTGACATCCTGCAGCTTCTTTTGATTGAAAGTGAAAAAGGAGATTATTGCATTTTGTCTATTTCTGCATGCTGACTCAAATTGCATAACTGAGTCAAATTGCATAACTTGAGTTCTTTTGTTCATTAATTAAGAGTCTGCTATCACTAAAAATATGCTGAATCTCATCAAAAGCCAACTGTAACTTAAATTGTTGCATTGTGACATCTGGCTCCAACTGTAGACAATAAAATTGTCAGCATAATGGTGAACATCTGTGTTATGATGTTAAATTTTAAGAGCATTAATAAAGAGTGGAAAGAGTATGGTCCAGGGCACAGCCCTGGGGACCCTCTTCACTCTCATTTTCTGTTTATTCCAACCTCCATTTGAAACACATTGGTACCTATTTGTTAAATAACTAGCCAGCCAGTTAATAAGTATGAAAGTCCAGTCTTTTTTTAACTTGCAGAGTAATAAGATGTGGTCTATTGTGCCAAAGACCTTGGAGAGGTCAATGAAAATTGCTCTTGCCACCATGCCACTATCCACAGCTCTGTAGTGGTCACTAGTGACCTTCACAAGAGCAACAATCATGCAATGGTTTGACCTGAAGCCAGATTGATTTATGTCCAAAATTTGGTGGACTGCTAAATACTTAGAAATGTGTTTTTCCATCAACCTCTCCAAGATCTTCAACACAACAGACAGCAGTGAGACTGGACAATAGTTTGAAAGTAACCTATCATTGTCAGGTTTCCACATTTTTGGGGCACTGCCTGTTACTTATTGACATATTAAATTAGTCAGTCAGAAGATGGAAGATCACTGGAGTAGTGTATTTTAACAGCTTAGGATGAAGACCGTCAATCTCTACACTTCTTTTGTGTCCAGTTTCAAAAGTGCAGCCTGCACATCATGTGCTGAAAATACTTCAAGAGTAAAGGAGACATGATCATCAGGAGAGGTCACTGGTGGCATGCAAGGCCAGTCCACTTGGATATGTGCATTGCAGCCATCAGATGTCTCAGATGGAGTTGTAGTAAGGAAAATATGATCATCAGGGGCCACTGGTGGCATGCCAGGCCAATCCACTTGGATGTGTGCATCACAGTCATCAGAGGTCTCAGTGCCTGGGTCAATAAAGTAATCATTAAAGACATTGACTATGGAACTCTAGCTATCTACTTTGTTCCCTTCAATTAAAAACTGATTTGGCTCTGGGGTAACAATGGCTGTGTTCAGACTCTTTACTGTATTCCAGAACTTTATAGGATCCAGTTATGTTGTTTTCTTCCAATTTGTCTTTAATATAAAGTTGTTTATCTAACCGTAATTATTTCAGACAATGATTCCTATAAGCCCTGTAGTCTACCCAGTCACATTGCAAGTCAGCTAATTTATCTGTTTTTCATGCATGAGGCTCAATTTTCAAATGGACCTTAGACTGGCACATGGTATGCTGCTGGGTGCAGCATGGACTTTGTGCCAGACTTTGGTAGATTGCGGTTCTTGATGCTAAAGTCCCCAGATTTTCAGAAAGAGCTCCCATGCATCAGATACATGGTACATGGGAAAGGTTTGATGGAGGCTTATGGCAGCCACTGGCCACTGATACTCTGGCCCCAAAAATGTTCAATGCATGCAGCCCAATGCCAGACTGCACACTTTATGTGAGATGTCAACAGGCATGGGGTAGTGAGGTATGGCATGTATGTCTGTAGGGCACCTTGTCCCCATCCATTAGATGTTGGTTGTGCCTGCTGGGTATGCTGTGCAGGTATACCATCAAGACTGCATCATAATAATAGCACAGTAAAAGGTGCACTGTTATAAATAGCACCAGTGAAAACAGTTACATGTACATTACAGTGTGGGGATGTTATAGCTCTGTACATGTAGCCAGGTAGCTGTTTTCAGTGATGATGACTAGTTTAAGTCTGCAAGTGTGTACTGCTTGTCTGTGCTGGCAATGTAGTGTAGAGGTTAGGGTCAGGAACTGTGCACGGGCTTGCTACATCCAGCAGATCTGGGTTCAATCCTGATGGCTTCTGTTTTTCTTTTGGCATGCCCACCATCACACCCTGTCCCCCAGTTGCATCTCCTGGAATTGAATAGAAAATGTCCCCAACTTTCTTTCCCCCAAGTTGCATCACCTCTGGAAGATGGAATAATTAGTCCTCCCCTTCTCAACTTTCTTCCCTCTGAGTTGCATCCCCCTGGAGTTCATGATATGTGTGCCTTGCAGCACTTTCTCATAATGCAAATTTCCATTTCAACAATGTCCTTGCATGGTTTTTGACTGTGCAGTGTTTGTTTTCACTGTTTTGTGGGTGAACCTGTGGTGCATTGCCCTCTGCCTAGATACCTTGTTGTCTGCAGCAGCATGAACACTGCACAAAACCCATGCAGTTATCCTGAGACACGGGACATGTCCATTCACTGACCAAGAAAGCTGGTCACACCTGAGGCATTGTGTCTTGGAAGCAGATATAGGTGGGAACAGCAGCATTGGACCAAGGATGCCATGCAGAGCAGTGAGACAAGTGAGTGGTGCCATCTTGGGTAACTATCCTCAGTGTGATGTATGTAGACATTATATGTCATCAGCCATATGGAACAGCAGTCTGACCATGTGCTGGCCAATACACAGATGGAAAGAAGTGCCAGGGCCAGATGCAGCCAGAAGATGAGGGTATGGAGGCCATAGGGACAAAGCCTATGCAGGTGGATGATCCACCCATGTCTGCAGTGGACAGCCTATACCTAAACCACATGCTGATGTTGTAGTGGCCATAGGCAGCTGGCACTGGCACCTACAGTAGCATGCTGCATAGTGCACCACAACATACTCACAACAATGTTACCACTGGCTGTTTCCTCATGGTGAGTGACCATGAAAGTAATGCCCATGTCTGTTGATGGATGCTGCAACCATTGCACAGCAGGTGAACTTGTGCACAGAGGTCTGCAAGGCCTATAGGGCTGGTGGCTGCATGCAATCTACTGTGGCAGTGCAGCTCTGTGTGTCTTCACTGTGCCATGCTGTCTGTGGTGGTGACCTTGGTGCAGAAGTGTGTGACTACAAAACTGGAGGTGCACACTGACTGGTCATTCCAGGGCATATAGCAGTGAGTGGAGGTGACATGACCTGTGACGTGGGATTTGGGACCTCATACTGTTGGGGTCAGGGTACATAGCTGCCCACAGGTTAAGGTGACTACATCCATATGCCATTGTAGCAGAGGTGAGCACATATGTTCACTATGCAATTCTCTGTTGCATTGTGACATACAGCTATGAACTCCAGCAGCTATGCATGTCTCTAGTATGAAGACTGTGTTGGTTTGCCATTTTTTGCTGTGTCTGTCTGGTGCCGAACAGCATTGTGAGGTTGTGCCTGCACCATGGTACTATATAGTACCATCCCTTCTGTACCACATATGCATGTGATACCCATCCACACCTCCCCCAACTGTGGGGCACCATCACATTGCTTCCTTCCCTCCAGTCTATCAGTGTTGTGGTGCTGCACAATGATTGCCCCAGTTCAGAAAGGTGTGGGTATGCCAGCTTTATGGCACCAGAACTATTGGCATTCTCTTGTGCTGCTGGGTCTCATGTGAGCTTGCTGCACTGCATCAGGGTTGGCATGGTGATCCTTCTGCTAGCAGACATCCAAGAGATCACAGACTATTGGCATACACCCAACACCCCCCACACCCATCACCCAGGTTTGGGAGAGTTTACAGTGGCTGCCGCTTAACATATGCCAAGGCTGTCCCACTTAATGTCCCAGACTGTTGAAATCTAGAACTGTGCCACTGTATCAAAGTCCACAGTTGACGTGTGTGGGCAGTCCACAGGCATGACCTGTATGGTGCCTCAAGTCTGTGGGCACTGTGGCTAGAATTGCATCCGACTGTCATGCAACCTGAGGGAATGCCCATGCATTGGGAGGGTTGGCTGCTTTGTTGCCCATGGGGATGGCTGTAGTGCCTCTGTCCTTTGAGACATCACCAGTGGACCTTCCATACTGCATGTCCCAAAATCTTGGTATTCCTGACTGTCTTACCTGTTGTGGGCCTAGGCACACCAGCCATTAGACCACTTCAGGCTGGTCTAACAGCTAACGATCCCTGTGGCATTTAGGGGCCTTGGAATATCACAACTTATGGGATACTGCAGTGCTTCTGTGGCACAAGCCCCTGTACACCATGGTGCATTCATGCATTTGCCGCAAGTGGGATGCCAGCCCAGCTAATGTAGGCAGCCCCCCCCGTCAACTGCAGGTTGTGGTTGAAATTAGGGAATGGCACACAGTGTAGTGTGTGGGGCCCCTTGCATCAAACTTTTTTGGTGCAGGCACTGCACAGCATTCCAGGGGCTTTGAAAATTGAGCCCCTGGTCTCTTATCTTATGTACTTTTTTAAATGGGAAGAATACCCAGAAAAGTGGTTCAGTCTAATGTTGTGTTTCTTAACCGGGGCATTTTTGATACATTTTTCCAAGAAAGCACTTGTGATATATGCACAAGCTTCACTGACATCTGTAATAATCATCAAACACTCCCTATAAAGGCGAGGTAATCAAAATTTTTAAAAGAATTACATTTCTTGATATTTGGTTTGTCCCTTGCTTTCATCTGTTCACCAATAGAAAAATTAACTGATGGACAGATAATGAATCATACAAGACCCCAGCCATAGTGTACTTCTTAGGCCTGTTAGAGAATATAAGACTGAGAGTGGCTGATGTTTCCACATTTTTAAAATTAAACCTTGTCATTACCTTAATGAACTATTCTATGCCAAGATCACTAATCAAACCAGCTAGGGCTTGTGAGTCACTGCCTACTCCCCAGTTTACATTAGATTTCCCCTGTTAGTAATATTTTGTAACTGCTACTATAGAGCGAAACCAGTGACATAACA
Organism: Neoceratodus forsteri; assembly: GCA_016271365.2. Classification (NCBI taxonomy): domain Eukaryota; kingdom Metazoa; phylum Chordata; order Ceratodontiformes; family Ceratodontidae; genus Neoceratodus; species Neoceratodus forsteri. The sequence continues at coordinate 842,976,138 of CM028135.1, read as the reverse complement.
TGAAACTGAGCATGCCCTGTCAGTGTGCGTGGACAGTCTGAATATTTTCAGAGCCAGCCATGTGCTATTTTGGCATAGCAAAATAGGCCATGTATGTTGCACTTGTGGCCAGCTCTGAATATGGGTGCTATACTTATACTGTTCAACTTTCAAAACATGTTAATGTTTTGAATGCTTACCTTTCTGAATGTGCATTTGATCATGCTCAACTAAAACTACTATTTCAGTTGAGTACTAATTAAAGGAATAATGCCTGACAGGGTGGGTGTTATGCTGGGATAACATCCCACCTCGGGTGGTTGAGCCCAAGGCCACTGGCCGGGGGCGTCCAACAAACGAGAAGGGATGTTATCCCAGCATAACACCCACCCTGGAGGGCATTATTCCTATTATACAGTGGCTCATTGTTTTATACAGAAAAATAATTTTAAAGAATTTTATTTAGTGTTTTAAAATATTTTTTAAGAAAAGATGCTCAAGGTCCTCAAGCATATCATCAGCAGAGATGTTATGCCAGGATAACATCCCTGCTGTGATGGCCAACTGGCGAATCAGGGCAAGTTCTTTCTTGCCATTGTATAATTAAGCAATAAGGCACGACAGGGTGTGGTATATCATAGGATATCGTCACGCCTCAGGTGGTTGGGTACGAGGCCGCAGGCCGAGTGCATCCAACCGTCCGAGAAGTGACGATATCCCATGATATACCACACCCTGGAGTGCCTTATTGCTATTATGAACTGGGTTTAAAAGATTTATTAGTAAAATAATTAAAGAAAAGTTTTAAATGTTTGAAAAATGATGTTTTGGGGGTGTTGGAGGAGTACCTTTCCATAAAATAGTTCCTGAAGGGCTCTGGGCAGCAGGTGGCACTGTTACAGGTGGCATTCATGGAGAAGGTGCTGCTGTGAAGTGCATCTCATCCTCTGAGTACTGGTTTAGGATGTGAACCCTGTTTTTCTGCATTTGACCCAGTCCTTCTGCCTGCTCTGGGACCGGGTGAAGCTGTGTGTGCCTTTCTATTTATTTCTGGTGCCCACCGCATGTCGTAGTTGGCAGCAATGGTGGGTAGTAGTTACCGAAACACTTGTGGGTTTTTTGGCTGAAGCTGCTGTCTGTTGTGCCCCATACTGACTGAAAGTAACATTCGAAGTCTTGGGACACCGGAGCCAGATTTGTGAGTACCCGTTTGTTTTAAAATGTGTTGAGGACGACTCGGGGCTTTTCTTGTTCTGTGAAGAAGTTGCAAGATTTTTGTTTCCCTACCGAGTGCAAGTTAAACGCGGCTGCATTTTTTTGCTGTTGTCAGTGAGGAAGCTGGTGGCCGGAGGCTTTTTGAAGCCGTGATGATGTAGCCTGATATCATCACAGCTTCATAAACCTCTAGGCCAATCAGCTTGCCATATTTACGATCACCAGTTCATAATATCAGATAATACCCAGCTAGTTAATTATCAGCTACATTTTGTCATTTGTGATGCCTGCCAGTAGTAAGGATATTGATATCTCCAGAGAAGAGTATGTTTTGTAAGATTTCTTTCAGCAGGGAAGGAGTCACAGTCTTATGCAAACTTAAAAACCTTTACTGCAAGACACAACCTTATGCAACTGCTTCATATCTTGACCTCTCAGGCATTACAGTGGAGCCAGCCAGGATAAAACTCAATACAGTAAATTACATGTCACAAACTACTGCAAGACAAAAGGGCATAAATGTCATTTAATTAATTGGTCTTCCTTTTTACCAAAGGAAAACCATGGCATTATTTGCCATAATAAAGGAGTGTTTATTACAGCAAACACATGCACTGTATTCCTTCAGTCTGAGCATGTGCCCTTGGCAGCTCTTCCTCCCAGACCACTAACCACCTTGTCTTTCTTCAGCAGACAAAACCACCACTCGGACTCAGCGGTAAGTTTCCTCACAAAAATCAACACATTCAAAAGTACACTTTCACCTGCAGGCCCAAATAAATGAAAAAAAAAAAGTAATATAAATAAAAACAACCTCGGACCTTGCACTCAAACCAAAAAGCAGACAGCGGCCGCACAGGAGTCAGTAATTACTTTTTTTATTTTATATAATTGCTGTGGCCAAAAAGGAAGATCCAGCAATTACATAACATAAAATAAAATATGGTGTGCTGTGTGTAAGCTTGAAGTTTACACACACTTGGAGTTAGATGCTTGCATAAACCCCGAGCTTCGCTCTTGGGGTTTATGTAGCATCTAACCCCTCGGGTGTGTGTAAACATCTTGTTACACACACCACCCCATACTTTATTATGTTTTTAATTACATTGTCTCCTGCAGCCTAGTGCAGCACTCTGCAGTTATATTGCAAGGTACTGCATAGTTGTGTTGCATCCTGGCTGGCACTGCTGTACATAGCTTCCCCTTCCTTAATCTGGATGTCCCCCCCCCCCAGCTACCCTCCTATCAATCACAGTACATTAGTAATGCAGAATAATGCCTCAGTGTATACTCTTTCATATGTGATTTGGTAATCACTGAACTAACCATTTTTTTGTTAACAATATCTAAGTCAAACTTGAATAAAAACTCTTCATTAATTGTCAGTGTGCTACGTTTCTTACTGCTTTCCAATTTTAACCAATACTCAATGGCCTGGATATTCAAACTGCGCCAGGCTATGGTGCAAGCCTTGGCACAGCTCAACTTTGTTGCACAGGGGTGTGGCCTGGGTGATATTCAACGGAGCTGCGCTATGGCGCAGCAACTGAATCTCCTTCTGTACACCCTGTACATCGTAGTCAACACTCTGCCAGCGCAAGTGGCCAGAGTGGAGCATGGAGATGTGCTAGCACAAGTGCCATTGAGCCATGCACAGCACCGCGAGAGAGCTCAAAAGGACATAAATGGGGGCCAACAATTTGTGCAAGGCACACAGGGGCTATTTGCATCTCATTATGGCCCAATTTGCATGCCATTAGCATGCAGATGCGCTGATCCCCGATGACTTGCGCCTGGCGCCCTGCCAGGCAGCAGCCATCGGGGACTGATGCCCCCTGAAGCCCGATCGTGGGCATTTGTGTAAAAGAAACCCCACCCTGTCCAATATCCCTGGTGGTCCAGTGGACCTCTATGTGCTCGATTGCGGGCATTTGTGTAGAAGAATAAGCCCCCATCCTATATCCCTGATGGTCCAGTGGACCTCTATATTGCCGATCGCGGGCATTTGTGTAGAAGTAAGCCCCTCCTATATCCCTGGTGGTCCAGTGGACTTATGTGCCTGATCACGGGCATCAGATAGTACCCTCATCCAATATCTCGGTGGTCCAGTGACCGACCGCTGCCCATCACGGGCATCTGTAACACATAACATACTTCTGCGCCTGGTGGTTCAGTGTCCCTCTCACTCACTCACTGAGCCCCACCGCTGCCTTCGCGTCACCCGGCGGGCGGCAGCACCTCACTTCAGCCATTGTCCCGCCGCCCGCCACTGACAGCTCAGCAGAGATGCATGCCTGTTGTTCACAGCATGAGCCATGGGCATGCATCCCATACTGCGATTATCGTCCAGATATGTGAACGAATCATTCACATATCCGACTGAGAGTACGGTATGGATTGCATGCCCATTGGCTCATGCCAGAACCACTGGCATGCAGCCCTACCGATCTGTCAGTCGGTGGGCGGCGGGGCGGCAGGCGGGTGGGGTGCTGCCACCCACTGGGTGACAGGGGGAAGTGGGATGGTGGGGCTCAGTGGGTGGTGGGGAGGGGGGTACACTAGACCATCAGGGTAGTAGGGGTATTTTATGTGTTACAGATGCTCGCTATCGGGTGGTGATCGGTCCACTGGACCACCAGGGATATTGGATGTGGGGGGGTATTATATTGATGCCCGTGATCAGGCACATGGAGGTCCACTGGGCCACCAGGGATATAGGAGGGGGGGCTTATTCTTCTCACAAATGCCCGCTATTGAGCACATAGCGGTCCACTGGACCACCCAGGATGTAGGAGGGGATTTCACTCACAGGGATGCCTGTGATGGGGCATGGGGGGGCGCCGCCAGCTGCGGCAGGAACTGGTGTGGCCACCTACAGGTGGCAGCTGCCATGTTGCACCCTGCAATGCGGCAGCTCACCTGTGGGTGGCCATCACTTGTTCCTTTTTTGGCTTAACTTTGTGCAGGCGCAGGTAGGGGTTGCACATGCATGACTCTGCACATCCCAGGCTGAATATCAGGCTGTGCAGGTTATGCATGGGCATGCCCCCCACCTGTGCCTGCATACATTACTGATGCGCTCCGGCACATCGGGATTTGTGCGGTGCACTTTTCCCTTTTGAATATCGCACCAGGGTGCATCAGTGGGTTGTGCATGGTGCAACACTATTGCGCCATGCGCAACCCTTTTGAATATCTGGGCCAATGACTACAGAAAAATAAGTAATTCAGAAAAGTTTCTTATCAAGTTGTGCTATGTAAAATTGTTTTAAACCAAACCTACTAAGCCAGTCTGTATTTATCAGAAGATTTAAAAAATAAAATGCATTATTTTAAAATTAAAAAAAAAAGTGAAGTCTAAGTGATTATTCAAAAAGAAAATGCAGCATGTGATTTTGATATCTGGCACATCATATTACTGAGGGCATTGCTAAGTGTGATAACTTGCAGAACTGTTTAAACTTTTAAGGACATGTAGATTTAGTGCTAGCTATAAAGCATCCTTTAAAGAGTATTAATAATAATCTGCGTATCTCATGCTGTTTGAATATATTGCAGTGTCTCTGACTATTGGTATTCATGCCACCTGTTCATGCATTACTCATGATCTGTTATAAAACAATTAACAGTACACATAAGATTTGTTTAATTTTTACTTGGTGGGAATCCAGAAAGTAGGACATCTGTGGAAACAATATCTAATCATTTAAAATCTGTGTCTGTTCCATAAGGAATGCAAAACTCCACTGCTGCCTATAATTTTCTGATCCTAAGGGGCTGGCAGTATACTGGCAGTAGCACAACAGGCTGGCACAGGGCCCCTTTAGATGAATGAGTTCCCTCCAGTTTTAATGAAATCACCTGGCTGTAAGTTTTGCTGAGTACATTAAAATAAGCATTTGCTGCCATTAGATTGTAGTTACTTTGGTTATATAATTGCAGAAGAGGCATGACACACAACACGGTGCAAGGTATACTCTGTCACAGTCATGATGGCACAAACTCTGCACACCACAAAGTGCCTTGATGGATTTACAATCTGTTTCTCATTGGTGGATGACAAAATACAACAGCTTTCTTATCGAAGAACTGTAACAATATTATGCTGCTTCTGTCATGTCCCACATGAATTATTGCTGCTCTCTGAAGAAACTGAGGGACACATTATTGTTGAACTGCTATAAGCCTCTGCATGAATTGGGCAATAGAAGATACAGTATTCCTTCCCACTGTACTATACAATATATTTATTTACTTTTATTTAAAACTGATGCCTAGGAATGACACATTAATCCAGAGCTCATTTGCAGGTGTAATCTGTGATGAAAAGGTATGTGAAATAAAGCTAAAGTGATGCAAAGCTCCCAAAGCTTGACATTATGAACACAGTCCATTGAATCAGATAGTTTGGCAAACATACCTTTTCCACTCTGTTGACACAGTGTTTTCAATGGTTTTGGAGAGACCGCAACCAGGGTAAGCAGCGCCAGGTCAAAAAGAAATCACAGTGTTAATGGTTAAGAAAACAGACCCCTGCTACAGGTTCAGAGTTCCATTTATTACTCCACTCCAACATACCACAGACATCCAGTGAGTAATATAGCAGAAAAACTTTTGTTCTTTATACTTAGAAGTGTTGGAATTTAGACTCACATACAGGAACAAGAAGATTATTGATCCACAGGTCCACAAGTTCATGTTGTGGCGTGTTCAACCAAATCAACCCACTCCCAAAATCAGTCATTTGATCTGACGTCACCTGACATGTTTCACTTCCTTGAGGTTTCTCAAAGGTGGACGTGAAGGACCCCTAATGCTTATTTTATATAGAAAATTCTTAAAGACACAGTACATACAAATTCATTATAAAAACAAGTTTGTGGGTTCTCAACATTGTGACATATAAAGAAGAGCTAAGGAATTTGAATTGCTGATGGTATCTCAGTATTTTGTATCATGCTCAAGGCATATGCCATGAAGTAGAAGATATTAAAAGCAACATCACCCATGCCACTAAAAACATGATCAAGAGGCACTGGGAGGTCAATTATGCAAGGTAAAACAAAGTCAGCAGGGTGTGTTCCCAATGTTAAACATTCAGTCAACTCCCAATTACTTCTAGTGGTTGAACAGGCATATCTGTAAAAGGGAAATGAGGAAAAGTTAGCAGAAAATGCATAAAAATAATACAGATACAACATATATATATATATATATATATATATATATATATATATATATATATATATATAGTCAGTAGTAAAAACAGTGGTATTAAAACATATTTAAATGTTTTCATGTCTTTTCTTGAAGGTATTTAAATGTATAAATATATTCTAATGTCACTGCATTTTTTTTGTTCAATGTTTTTTTTATTCCTACTGTCATTATATATGTTCCTTTTTGCAGATATGCACTGTTCAATCACTAGAAGTAATTGTGAGTTGACTGAATGTTTAACATTGGGAGCACATCCTGCTGGCTTTGTTTTACATTGTGCACAATTGACCTCCCGGTGCCGCTTGACCATGTTCTTGGTGGCACAGGTGTTGTTGTTTTTTTATATACTCTACTTGATGACATATGCCTTGAACATGATACAAAATACTAAGAGGCCATCAAAAATGTAAATTCTTAGCTCTTCTTTATATGTCATAATGTTGAGAACTCACAAACTTGTTTTTATAATGAATGTGTATGTACTGTGCCTTTAAAAATGTTTTACATAAAATAAGCACTAGGGGTCCTTCACAACCTTCTTTGAGAAAGCTCAGTAGAGTAAAATGTGTCAGGTGTCATCAGATCAGATGACTCTGCTCTTGGGAGTGGGTTGTTTTAGTTGAACATGCCAGGACTTGAACTTGTGGACCTGTGGATCAATAATTTACTTGTTCCTGTATGTGACTTTGAATTCCAACACTTCTAAGAGTAAAGAATAGACATTTTCTCTGAATATTACTCACTGGAAGTCCATGGTATGCTAGTGTGGAGTAAAAATTGGGACTGTGAACCCTTAGCAGGTGCCAGTTTCATTAACCATTGACATTGTGATTTCTTTTTGACCTAGCACTACTTACCCTGGTTTCAGTCTCTCCAAAACCATTGAACTGCACTTTTCACTGAGACCAGCACAGGTTACCAAAAGAAATAGGACCTATTTCTAACTGTGGTCACCAGAGATTTACATGCTCCTGCATTAACATGTTTTGAATGGTGAATACATGGCAGGTGCATCATGAAGAAGCAGCTGAGACCCTCTCCCTTAAGGACCTAGTAATACAATCACAAAATGAGGAAACAAACCACTCAAATTTATTAAGTGACACTATGCACAACACTGCTGGTTTATTCAGTGTGTGTCAGGCATACATCCAATTTGAGAGAATGGCATTCTAAGACAGCTCCAGTGGGAAGAAATTTCCCTGAAAGTGTACCTGGAAGTTGACCGTGTTCGTCAGGGCCTCTGAATTCAAAACATCCCTACATGCACCAGAACAGATAAGGCTTTCTTGATAGTTGGCATGACATTAGTCACAGAGCTAGTAAAGATTATGTTGAACTGTATACCATTAAAATGTTGAAATTTCGACATTGAAATCCATTACAGCGACAACTTCAAGAATGTCGCTGTGATGGACCCGATGGCAAAACTTTGCTGATTTCGAATGTGTCTCTCCTCTGTCAAGCAAACTCCAACTCTAAGTTTGTAATATTAAAGTTGGGTAGTGCAGGGGCGAAGCCCCCCTTGTGGGGGGCTTGGGGGGCACAGCCCCCCCCAAAAAAACACTCAGTGTCAGATAGGTGAAATTTCACCTGTCGATATTGTTTGTGCTGCTATGCCACATTTTGACAACTTGGTTGTTGATGCAGCTTGGTGGAACCATACTGAACTCATATTAAAAGAAAATGCTAAGATCCAGAAAGAAGACAAGGATGAATTGATCACAAGGGAGGAAACCATTAAAATATTTGCAAACTCTCCAGCTTGTGACCAACTGCTAGAGACTTTCCCTGAAACCCTGAACAAATATGAGGAAAAAGTTAAACAAGGCAAAAATAGCAAAGATTGAAAGAGGCAAAAGGATTATAAGGAGGTTGTGTATTTAACTGGACAATAACAAATGATTTGAATACAGACAGTACACAACTGAAATCAATACTGAAAGAAAGCAGAACCCGGACACAGAGTACTTATTCAGGTACAGTGGAAGCCTGTTAAAATTGTAATTCTGAGCCTGAAGTTTTTTAGGAGAAGAAGAAATATGTGCCGCTTTGCCACCGACACCGTGCTTTACCCCCAGACAGAACCAAAGGAGGAATGGACTCAACTGAGGAGGGCCAGATGAACACAGCACAATGGAAGAAAACATGGCTAGAAGGGGAAACTACTATGGCAGAACATGGAGAGGATGATGGTCGAGTGGACAATGCCAGTTATAAATATTATCAACCTGTCAAGCTTCCATTTGGAGGAAAATTAAATATCTGTTTTGAACAAGGGCCTGTCCTTTAGGCCCAAATAAAAATTTGATACCTTTGAGACCATCATTGATTTCCACAGACTTATAAGGAATCTGAGTCTCAAATCATTCTTCAATAGAAGAGACATAACCAAGGACCAAACAGGGATGGGTGATATATCTATAAGTGACTCTCTGTCAATACCAATATTATTGAATCTGACATTTTAAACCTCAATCACAATTTTCCCCATTGTCTCCAGCATTACAAGTATTGATTAAATGCTGTGAAGATGGCATTGTTAGATAAGTGAAGGATGCAGTAATAATTTTTTCCATATTCTTATCGATTGGGAACAACAGGCTCTGCATAACTTAAGTAATAATAAATCTATTACATTTAAAACTGCAGATGGGCAGGTGATTGTTATCATGGACAGCAAGAAGTATGATGACGAGGTATATAGACAACTCAATGATGTAAGTTACTATGAAAAACTGACTGGGGACAGGAGAAGTTTTTTTTTGTTTAAATAGAATTGGCTGGTTCTTGACGTTTGCATAGGAAAATGGCTGGCTTACAAAACAAGTTACTGATTTTCTGACTGTAGATTTTCCGGTCTGGGTAGTGTTTTACTGCCTGCCAAAAATCCATAGGGATTTAGTCAACACCCCTGGTAGGCTAATTGTGTCAGGGAATGAATCCCTGACTGAACCATTAGCCAAGTATGTTGACTTTCAAATTGCCCCACTAGCCAAAATGTTGCCTTCATATATCAAGGACACAGGTGAGATTCTAGGGCCTGATTCCAGAACAGGTTACACATGGTGCAAGGTGACTTGTGCCAAACCCAATGGTGCAAGTCACACCTTGCGACATTCATTATGTTGCCTGCTATTCTGGAAGGTGACCCTGCAACATGGTGCAGGCTGCCTGTGCCAAAGGTGGGCTACACCACTGGCAATGCAAGAACCCCCCTGCAACATGGTGCAAGGGTTTTTGTGGCAGCAGTTACAGCCCAATTCCAGGAGGGCAGTAGATGGAACGGCAAATTGCTATTCCGAGATGTCCACGGTAGACATTGGTCTAAGTAGTTAGACCAGCTAATAGCATATGCATTCTTCTATAAGCATGAGTTCTACCTTCAAAAAAAGGGAACAGCCATGGGAGTCATTTTTGCACTCAATTATGCTAATCTGTTCATGGGCAAGTGGGAATTAGAAACTATAAGTGACAAAACAATAAACATCCTTCTTGAACAAATAAACCTCAGGAGAAGGTACTGTACATAGACTACGTGATTTTGATTTGGAAGGGTTCTGAGGAGGAACTATTTAAGTTTGTGAAGTATTTTAAACTCAGTTACTTGAATCTAAAGTTCAGTGTAAACTTCAGTAAAACTGAAATATCCTTCCTTGATTTGATTATTAATAAGGAAGGGAAGGGGGACTGACTACTGATCTTTTTCGAAAGACCACCAATCATAATACTTTACTCTTGGCAAGCAGTTGCCATCTGAGACATGTTATCTTGGCCATCCCTAAAGGACAGTTCATAAGAACAAAAAGGAACTGTTGCAACACCAATAAATATCAGAAAAGGGCAAGGGAATTGGCCAATAGACTTAGTGAAAAGGGTTATAATCAAACATTGATCAGTGGGGCCATGGATGAAGTTAGTGGACTACCTAGACAGGACCTCTTGAAAGAGAAAAGAAATAAGAAAGAAATGTGACCCACAAACCGCTCTTGCCACTACTTATAGCCCACAGTCACAACAAATCAGGTCCATCCTGAATAAACACTGGCACCTGAGAGCAAAAGACCCGGGTTTAAAGGATCAAAACATTGGTTACCCCAGAATCACATATCATGGGGGAGGAATATTAAAGATCTGGTAGTACACTCAGTGCAACCACTGGAGGACAAACCATCCACCTGGCTTTCACCCAGATGCGATGGCTGTCACAGATGTGGCAACTGTAAACACTGCCCCCTGGTGCACACCACCAAAACCTTTACAAACCCGGTCACACAGAGATATGCAAAATTAAGAGGGTTTATTACTTGCAGCACCCCTATCTGATCTATTTGGCTACTTGCACCAGTGGTTGCGATTATGTGGGCAAAACAAAAAGGATGTTTAAACTTAAGATTGGAGAACATGCAAGGGCAATTGAAAATGATGAAATGTCTAATACCCTGGCCATGCACATCAGGGAATCTAGGGATGGGGGAACACCACTGCAAATTCATTGAGACTGAAAAACCCATCATGCCTCATGGGGGCATAACTATGACAATATGTTACTGTGCAGAGAACGATACTGGATTTTCTCCCTTAGTGCCATGGATAAAAAAGGCCTAAATGATAGAACAGAAGTGGGTTACTTCTTGAAAAAGAAGAACACATTAATGTATTTAAATGTATAAATATGCTTTAATGCCACTGGGGTTTTTTTTTGCTTTGTTGATTTTTTTTTTGCTACTGTCACTATATATATCTTGTATCTGTAAACAGTATTTTTATGCATTTTTGCTAATTATTCCTCATTTCTTTTTTACAGATCTGCACCGTTCAATCACTAGAAGTAATTGGGAGTTGACCGAATGTTTAACATTGGGAGCACACCCTGCTGACTTTGTTTTACATTGTGCACAATTGACCTCCCGGTGCCTCTTGACCATGTTCTTGGTGGCACAGGTGTTATTGTTTTATATAATCTACTTGATTACATATGCCTTGAGAATGATACAAAGTACTGAGAGACCATTAGATATTAAAATTCCTTAGCTCTTCTTTATATGTCACAATGTTGAGAACCTACAGAGTTTTTTATAATGAATTTGTATGTACTATGCCTTTAAGAATATTTTTCATAAAATAAGCACTAGGGATCCTTCACATCCACCTTTGAGAAAGCTCAAGGAAGTGAAACACATCAGGTGAAGTCAGATCAGATTACTCTGATCTTGGAAGCCGATTGCTTTAGTTGAACATGCCATGACTTGAACTTGTGGACCTATGGATCAATAATTTACTTGTTCCTGTATGTGAGTCTGAATTCCAACACTTCTAAGTGTAAAGAATAAAAGTTATTTTCTGGATACTACTCACTGGATGTTCATGGTATGTTGAAGTGGAGTAATAATTGGAACTCTGAACCCTTAGCAGGTGTCGGTTTACTTAACCATTGACATTGTGACTCAGTCTTTCCTATTCCTCTCTGCAAAAGTACCAGAGGGCAAACTACCTTCTCATTCTGTGTTCCCTCCCTCTGAAATTTTCTACCCCTAAACTCTACCTCCCTTCCCTTACACACAGCTCCTAACCATTTTACTTCCTCCTGTTCCTAGTTCTTCTCTCACCTCTCCGTACTCTTTTAAGGGCTGCTGGGGTAGTGTATACTGTATCTAATTGACCACCCTGTGAAGTTCTTAGCCATGACTACTGGATGTTTGCCCACAATGATTACTTTGTGCCTTGTTTTACTCATGCAAGTTATTTTTAGGTACAGTGGTTCTATTGTTGTTAATTATTTATTTTATTTTTTATTTTAGTCTTTGGTAACCGGGTAAGGCCCACTAGGCACAAGTGCCTGTTTTCAGGGGTGACCTGGAAGCACTGGGTGGTTAAGTGACTTGCTCAGAGTCACACAGTATGCAAGTGGAGGTTGTGAGAATCAAACTCAGGTCAGGTCTGCTGAATGTATCAAGCTTGTTCACACCTTGTTCCTCTAACCTCTAGGCTATACTGCCAGCCCTTATCTTTCAGGTCTGTACTGTTTTCCCTTTGCACTAACTTGTATTAATTTATACTGTACTGTATTATACTTTTATTGTGTTTTGCATGTTGGATGGATTCTCCCATATACCCTTTCCCAGGGTCACACCGGAAAATGAGCCTTGATTTAGTGTGCCTGCCATAGTAACCAGTTTCTAAATAAACAAATAGCATTAGTTTTCAACTAGTACACCCTGATTTGACTGAAGAATATTATTATTTAGAATTTGGTGAAGATGTACTGGAACAGCATTACCTCTGCATCAGGTCACATCAAGTAAACAAAACAGCAATACTGTGCATTTGTCCAAAATGAAGGCTACTGATTCCAAAAATTGATATCCGCTCATCACAGACAAACTAATGTGTTGTGAAGAGTGCAGGCAACACAGAGTAATAATCTACTTTTGCTCCTAAAACATTGTATAAGGCTTATGAAGTACAAACGAAAGCAAAAAACTTAAGACAACTATGGGGTAGCAATGGTTTAGCAGCCCACAGTGTGCAAAGACTACAGGTTCAAAAATTATGTTGATTTAGATACTGACAACCATGCCAACCATGTACAAGGCACGAAATTCTACCAAGGAAAAGGGCTAGTCACAAACTGTTTGGCCAACATTGCAAATAAAATACTTATTTGTATAACTAATGATAACAAGTGTATTACAAGCAGTCCATATGTGAAGATTACCATAAATATTTCCCACAGTACAAACCTGGGATAATCTAGCCTCACTTATGGCATAACAGATTAGTAAACATTGGTTAGTTCCTCCACTGAAACATCATCCAGCTCTCTGAGGGTTAGATTTCAGTTTGTACAGCTGCATACTCAAAGCAAGATAACCATGAAAAATTCAGATGGGCCTCAGACCAAACAGACATGTGGGTGAGTCACTTAGGAGTGGATGGATAATTTACTGGGCAGTGAGCAGAAGAGAAGAGGAGAGGAGCATCCATAGCTTTGCAGACAATTAAAAAAAATGACATGGATGGCAAAGGTACAGCAGTCCAGATCAGGAGTTAAAAGAAATGACAGCATGGTGCAGCATGAGTATGGACTCATAGGAAAGTACTGTAGAAACTGATAGCAGAAAAAGACTGAGTGGTCCACCCAGTCTGCCCAAAATACTGTACCGACTCAGAATATTTCTCATCCTAGTCATTCTACTAGCATAGATAATAGAAATAAATATTCATTGTCCATCTCATCACCCTCTGTATTGGTAGTGTAAAAAATCATAATCTCTAAATTAGGAGTTGGATAGATCTTGTTAAAAATGGACAGGTATACTTTTTTTTAAAAAGTGAGCATGTCTACATGTTTCATGTACAGGCACATTCTCTTGTTGCTGTCTATATTGCCTGAAGCACTGAAAATCCTCCCTGATAAGTACTTGAAGGTGAACAACTAAGGTACTCAATAACTACTTCTGTCAAAGGGGGGCAGACAGTATTTTTCTGGTACCATTGCAATAGAGGCTCATCTCCTTCTACCTTTCCCTTATTTTCATCCAGATAGCACTACACCATTTTGAGGGTATCTCTTGCATCACCATGGCAGACAATGACTTGCTGGTATTTTTAATCAAGCCATAGTCAGATAGCTGTCTCACTGTCTTTTGTAATTAATTGATGTCTTTTTAGTATCAGCATCCTCTGGGTTAACTCAAGGGCAAAGCTAAACACTACCCTCATGCTTTTCAGCAGAAGAAATACAGTGGAACCCATGGACTCTCCATCCCCATTCTGGCCTTTCAGTGAGCATGCAAGCAGTGACTGTTCCTCTTCTGCTGAACATGTACTTCTTGAATTTTTGTGGGCCGTAAATGAAAAGACCAGAAGGATAAGCCAGTCTTTATAGACTTGATCATACTTACTACTTTTTCTGCATTAATGAAAGTCCCAAGACTGTCCTTGAAGCAAGAATGTTGATAGGGTGGCTATGAAGTATTTGTAGATGTATACATTTCTGAACTGTGTTTAAAGCCAAGGAAACATTTTCTTAGTGTAACCAACTTTGGTATGGAGCCAACCTAAGGCTAGGTTCTTGACTATGTTCCTTCCTTGGCACAAAAAGTGTTAGGGAGTCAAAAATGTACAGTTGCAGCATTTAACATGGCTGGATATTTCCAGACATTTCTGTAATATCTCTAAAGAAATTCCTTGCTTGCCTGCATTACTGCTGCAGGGTCATCAGAGAGAACCTCTTTGGAAATGTAACAAAATATTAGGAAATTTTTGGAAATACTGAATATGTAATTTCTGCAACTTTAAATAGCCCAGGGATCTGGGTCTGGGAATTTTCAGGAATTTATGTATTGGAAAATGGTATAGGTGGAAAGGAAAAGCCATTCTCAGGAGAAGGTAGTCCCCGCACAATACAATTGGCAGTGCTACTGTAGTAGGCCAGCATGGGCTCCAGGGAAGGCACAAATCTCCAGTGGGATGCAGCAGTTCTGAGGCAGTTTGTCCCATTTGCAACACTGGCCAACTGATCACTTTGTCATGACGTCAGTTGGTCAAAATGACAGGTATGTCACTAACTCTCTCAGTCAGGCAGGCAGTCGCCACCCACCAGCTAGGCCTGGCAACTATGCCTAGCCCATAAGTGGTTAGGGCATCAAATCTAAGAGCCCATGGTTTTAGGATAATGGTCCTGAGATACTGGTACTACAGAAATGAATGACTGACTGACGTATGCAACTGTATAATTGTTCTACATGATTTGTACTATCTATATGAACCCACCAGACCCTGAAGAAAAGCACTAGAGATGTGTGTGTTTGTACAATGTCATCGCAGATCAGCTGGTGGGTGATGGCATGTTGGTGTCAGTCTTTTTTCTTCATAATAACTGTTACCATGAACTCCCTATCTGTTGGGGCTGCACATCAATGGACATGCTTTGTGAACATATTAATTGTCTGGACACTCAGATTTCATGACTGAGCCTGAGGAACACTTCTGAACATTGATCGGTGGCTCTTGAAAACTTTTATACATTTTTTCCATCTAAGCACTAAAACCTTTTTGTTGCTGTTTGATCTCACTGTGATGGTTGTCTTGCCATTGATTGCCAAGTCTGACAGAGAGTGCTGCATGGTATGTAAATAAATGCTGAGGCTGCAACAGTTGTCTTTACCTAAGGACATCTCATTTCCATCATTCCATCAGAGACAGACAACTTGTTGTATTCATTAAGGGAGGAGAATGGTTATCAAGATTCTTCAACCATAAGTGTAAGTTCATGCACCACACAAGGTTCCTTGATAGAAGGAAGCTCCAACACTTCACTAAAGATTGATGGGTCAGCCATTTTACCATGACACCTAGTTCTTGAAACCCTCTTGGCACCTACAGGGATCCATGGTTACAAAATGTCATGCAATCAGGGACCATGCAGTCTGAAGATTGAGGATTTTTTTTGGGGGGGGAACTTTGTACGTGTTCTTCAATATTTATTTAAAGTAAAGTCCAGTCATAACCTTCCACTGACAGGGAGAGACAAAATGACATTGGGGACTGGTAGCAAAGCAAACAGTATGGGCCTGGTCATGTAGGTGTGAAACTCAATGTAATGTACTCAGACATGTGGGGGTCACATAAAGCTGGAAAAGATCTGCAGTGAGTCGACAATCTTGCATTTTTGTGAGTCCCTTAATCTCACTTCTAAAATTAAGAAATATACAATGCATGTCAATATGACACTATAAAAATCACATCTTTCAGTTACGAACATATGAAATTGCCAGCAGAATCAGGTCTCACAGTTTACCGAGTCTGCTTGAGTGTGCAGCTAGCACCTCATCTAGCAGATGCCCCTCCTTCCCCCCTCTTCCCAGTATCTATTCCCCTTACCCTGTCCCACCCCCTCTTGAAACTGCCCATTGTCTTATAGGACACTATTTCATCTGGTAAGGTGTTTTATTTGTCCGCCACTCTTTCAGTGAAAAAATGTCTCCTCATCTCCCTCCTGAATCTCCCCGCCCCAGTCTCAGTCCATGCCCTGTCATGTCCCTTCCCTTTCTCATCTGGAAAATCCCTTCTGTGTTGGTCTTATTTATCCCCTTTAGATACTATCCAGTTCCCTCAGATCTTTCTCATTTTGATGTTCTGACCAGGTTATGGGTTTTAAAATGGGCTCTAACATTTCCATAAGTGTTTAAAAGAAGAGAAACATGCCACAGATTTTAGATCTACTTTCTTTTCCTGCTTGTGGCTTTAATCTTCTAGTAAGCAGTGTCATATAAAAAAAAAAGTATTGTAAACTTAGTATTATAAGTGGCACCCAAAATGTGCAAGTTTCCATTTACAAAATATATCCAGGCATTACCCAGATTGTAGTGATAACAATAACTTTAGATCTGTTGGAATACATTTTAAACCATAATGAAATGCAACATTAATGCTATCTTAATATAAACCTTTCTCCCAGATCTTAAACATGAGCAGTATAATCCAGGAATCTCAAACAGTTATCTCTCAAAGTTTTGATAGCTAACCACCATTAAACCAGTTTAGTCCAGTAATACTACAAGCCAGTTAGCTTTAGTTGAAGAACAAACATATTATTTTACTCCAGCACATCAGTGAAGAACTCACTTAATAATTGGAAGCACTGACCTGACTGAAAATGAGAGAAAAGACATTAGAGAAGTTTTCTTTTCCGCTTTGTTTAAGTTAGTAAGCATACAGCCAACCACATTGTTAGTCACTATAGCTATAGTTCAGTAAGAACTCTCTGTCCTGTTTTTTTTTTCTTTTGTTACTGAATACCACAGACAGTCCCTGGCTGAGTATCATATCAAAGATACAACATATGCAGAAATATTATGATGGGAATACATATTCACCTTTTACGTTACCAGCTACTTGCAAACAACTTAAAAACTACAAATGTAATTTACTCATAAAACAAATCTTTCTTAACACTACTAGTTAAGGTAAATGGGTGTCGGGCCATAGTCTTTTTGGATACCCGGAGGAGGCTGAGATGATGACCCATTTGTACTAACCTCTCTGGGTTGAGGTCAGAAGTTGCTGGCCTCTGGGCCAAATTAACACGGGTGTAAAGGACCTTCTGCCCCACCTAGGAGCCACCAACTCTGCCACTGCTCCCCAGAGGATGCCTAGACAAAGGCCAAGTGGTTGGATCTTGGTTGGCTCTGGTAGGATGGGGTGGCAGAAAGGGTGCACACTCCTCAGCATGTACCACTGCAGAATTCCTTTGCCATACTGGTGAGATAGGGAAGCTCAGAGTAGGCACCTGTAATAGTACGAAGGGAGGAAGTGGGGATCCTCAGAAAGGGAGGACCCAAGGAGGAAGGAAGAGACCCTTAGCTGAGGAGAAAGCAGCTGCTGGTGGGAAACCCTACTGCTAAGGGGATAGAATCTGTGAGGAAGGGAGAGAAATGGAGAAGCAGGTGAAGTGCCTGAGAGGTGCTTCAGTTTGGAGGGATGGAGACATGCCTAGAGGGTTGCCAGGGCAGCAGGAGCTGGGAAGGAAATCCAGGCAAGGGACAGGGTAGTGGTATTGCAAGAAAATTCAGGGAACTTGGGAGGGGCCTCAACCAGGTGGAATGCATTATGACTTTTGCTGAGGTATTACCTGTGTTTGGGAGGAAAGGTTACTCCATATCAGCACATCTAACAATTGGTTAAAATCATGGTGCAATGAGTAGTGATTCAACTACATTAGGAACTGAGGCCAACCTGGGAGGATATTTATTTATTTATCTGAAAGTTGGTAACCAGGAGTGGCACACCGAAGGAAGGCCATTTTCCAGGCACAACATGGAGGGGGAACAGGAGAAAAACAGCAGTACAACACACAATAACAAATCAAATGATCAAAATATGGTAAAAAAATGGGTCCCAAAATAAACAGATACAGAAATAAGTTGGTACAGAGAACACAGTACAGTCTCAGCTCAATATGAAAAATATGTACAAGTGTAAAAATAAAACTGGCTGCAATACATAGTGTGCCAGATAATTTGATGACAACAGGTGAGAGACTTGTAAGGTGAGCTTTTACCTGGCCTCATAGTGGGGAAGAACAGAGGTGGTGAGAAAGTGAAACCAGTAGGCAGGTAGTGGACACCCAGTCAGAAACCCCATCAAGAACGGTTGATACTCAGGCTGGGGAGTGTCAGGGTGAAAGAGTAAGAGGCACAGATGGTATGGGTTGAGTTTCAACTGGTGTGTGAGGGAGCCTGGAAGGAGAGGTGGAGGGAGGAGAGGAGTTGGTTCTATAGTAAGGGAAGTCAACAGGTGAAAACAGATTGCCCATCAGAGGAGCAGGAGTGAGTAGTGACAAAAGTTTGATGTTTCCTGGAACAGAAAGAAAAGAAAGCTGGAGGGAGTTGGGAGAGAAGAGAGTAGAGAGTAGAGGTAAGGGGGAAGGAAACCAAACCAATATTTGGATATGAAATAGGTACAGTAAGCCTGGTGACATGAAGGCACAGGGAAGATGGATTAGGAGGAATAGGGGGATCAGTGGTGAGTGCAAGGCGGGGTATTTGTAGCAAAGTGGCAGCAGGAGTTACAGACTTACTGTCTGGCAAGGGAAGCAGAGGGGCAGTGCCATAGACCACATCCACCTAGTTGAAAACAGGGAGCACATTTTTGGTAACAAGCTCCCAGCAGACATGCAGAGATAAGCAGTCTTTGTTGTGGTACATGGCACTGAGCTTGGGGTGGAGTTTTGCATGAATGGCATCAACGTGAGCTGAGAGGTCAAGCTTGCTGTCAAGCCATACACCGAGGTACTTAAAGTACAGAACTGTTGGGGGGGGGCATCCGGTGTGATGAACACCAGGAAGGTAGTGAGTATGGCCAGTCTCTGACTGGTACCAAATGTCATGGACACCATTTTTTAGTGTTGACCTGATGTAGGTAGGATGGGAACCAGTGCAGAATGTTGTAGTTCTGCTGGAGCAGGTCTACACAGCTGCAGTAGAGGACTGGAGGTAAAATGACTTCATCATCAGCATATATGTGAATATGCAAGTTGACACAGCCAGAGGGAGGTAGTGGCAGCACGGCTTTTGACAGGATCTTCCTGATTCTGCCATATTACCCGGTGCTGCGTGGACTGCACTGACTGCCAGTTCAGTGGCGGATCACCTTTAAATTTTGTTTACTGACTTCTAAAGCCCTACATGGACAGTCCACGGACTATCTAAAAGAGCTTCGGTCTCTTAGTGTCCTGGTTGTTCTATTCGCCGCCAATGAGGGGTTGTTAGAGATTCTGAGGGTGAATTTGAAGTCATCTGGTTGTAGAACTTTTGAGTGATGCAGCCCCCATCCTCTGAAATTCTCTACCTCGCCTGTTACGGGAGTGTGCAACTATGGAGGAATTTAAGCAGGATTTTAAAACTTAAATGTGGAAAAAGCTTCATAAGCTAACTGAGATGATTAATTATTATAGTGGTATCTGATTTTAGTGTATGTACTGATCATTTGATGTTGTATTTTTTTTCTGTTTTACTGTTAGGAGCCTTAGTATTGGAAAGGCACCATACAAATAAATGTTATAATTATTATTATTATTATTTATTATTTAGGAAAAAGGAGAAGAGAACAGGACCCAGGATGGAGCCCTGAGGAACCTCAGCCTTGAGGGGTTGTGGAGGTGAGAAGTTGCCTCCTACCTGTAGTGACTGTTGACAGCCCATGAGGTAAAGTAGGAAAAGAACCAGTTAACTACGAGACAAGAGGGTCCAGCAGTGTCAGCATGTCTAGGAGGAATGGATAGGACACTGAATCAAAGGTCTTGGCCAGACTGATGAAAATGGTGGCCATAATGTGCCTCTGGGCCATCCAGGAGATGTTGGAGTTAGTGACATGCAATAGGAAGGAGAAGTTGGAATGGTGCTCTTGGATGCCAGACTGGTATGGTGAGAGGATGTTGATGCATGAGATGTAGTTGAGAAATCTGGAAAGGGTAAATTAATAAACAAATTAGCCAGCTGGGAGTGGCTCCCAGTGTGGTAGCCTGGGTAAAACATTAGCTGGACAACAGGATGCAGAGGGTAATATTAAACAGAGTCCACAGTGAAGAAAGAGGGGTTACTAGTGGGGTACCGCAGGGTTCAGTACTGGGTCCGGTCCTTTTTAGTGTTTTTATAATTGACATTGCAGAGGGACTGGAAGGAAAAAAACGTCTCTTTGCAGATGGCACAAAGATCTGCAACAGGGTTGATACACAAGGTAGGGTGGAAAGAATGAAATGTATGGTAGCTTAGATTCAATGCAAAGAAGTGCAAAGTAATGCACCTGGGAAACAAAAAGCCAGGGGAAGAGTACACAATGGGGGGTGAGATACTGACAACAACAAAAATGGAAAGGGACCTGGGGGGTAGTTATATCAGATGACCTAAAGGTGGGTAAGCAATGTGAAAAGGCATTTAGAAGGGCTGGGGATACTGGGATGCATAGGGAGATGCATCACCAGTAGAAAACAAGAAGATGTTATCCTCTATACAGACAGTTGGTGAGACCCCAGCTGAGTACTGCATGCAGTTCTGAGACCCCATCTCTGCAAAGACATAAACAGGGTGGAGGCTGTCCAGAGGAGGGAAATCAAAATGGTGCAGGGTCTGCACCAGAAGACATATGAAGAGAGACTAAATTAGCTTAATATGTATACCTTCGAGGAAAGGAGGGGAGACATGATAGAAACTTTCAAGTACCTCAAGGGAATCAACAAAGTCCAAGAGGGTAGCATGTTTCAGAAAAAGAGATGTGCAAGAACAAGGGGGCACACTTTGAAGATAGAGGGGGGACAGCTCAGAGGTAATGTGAGGAAGCATTTTTTCATGGAGAGGGTTGTGGATGCATGGAACAGCCTTAATGAGGAGGTTGTGGAGTCAAATACAATGGGGGAATTCACGAATGCATGGGACAGACATAAGGCAATTCTAGTGAGGAGGAGGAGGAGGAGGAAGTAAGCTATTGGTTAACTAGGATCTGCAGCTTATCCATTAGGTAGGGAAATGGACCTTTTTAATGTCTTTATAAGTGACATTGCAGAGGGACTAGAAGGGAAAGTATGTCTCTTTGCAGATGACACAAAGATCTGCAACAGGGTTGATATGCAAGATGGGGTGGAAAGGATGAAAAGGACTTGGCAAGGTTGGAGGAATGGTCAAATGTATGGCAGCTTAGATTCAATGCAAATAAGTGCAAAGTAATGCACCTGGGAAACAAAAACCCAGGGGAAGAGTATACAATGGGGAGTGAGATACTGACAACAACAAAAATGGAAAGGGACCGGGGGGAAGTCATATCAGAAGACCTAAAGGTAGGCCAGCAATGTGAGAAGGCAGTAAGGAGGGCTGAGGGTAATACTGGGATGCATAGGGATAGGCATCACCAGTAGAAAACAGGAAGTTGTTGGCCCTCTGTACAGACAGTTGATAAGACCACATCTGGAGTACTGTGTACAGTTCTGGAGAACCCATCTCGCTAAGACATAGACAGGGTGGAGGCTGTCCAGAGCAGAGCAATCAAAATGGTGCAGGGTCTGCACCAAAAGACGAATGAAGAAAGAATAAAGGAGCTTAAGATGTGTAGCCTCAAGGAAAGGAGGAAGGGGGGGACATGATAGAAACTTTCAAATACCTCAAGCGAATCAGCAAAGTCCAAGAGGGTAGCATCTTTCAGAAAACGAGATATGCAAGAACAAGGGGAACAATTTGAAGATAGAGGGGACAGCTCAGAGGTAATGTGGAGGAAGTATTTCTTCACAGAGAGGGTTTAGATGTATGGAACAGCCTTCCTGTGGAGGTTGTAGAGTCAAAATCAGTGGTGGAATTCAAGAATGTATAGGACAGACATAAGACAATTCTAGTGGGGGTAGGAGGAAGTAGGCTGTTGGTTAACTAGGATATGCATCTTATCCGTTAGGTAGGGAAATGGGCAGACTAAGTGGGCCAAGCAGTCCTTATCTGCTGTCAAATTCTATGTTTCTATGTTTCTATGTAGACTAGGTGGGCCAAGCGGTCCTTATCTGCCATTAAATTTTGTTTCTATGTTTCTCCAGAGAGGGAAGAGACCAGGGTGGATAGGAGGGAGCAAGGGAGAGGGGCAGGGAATTGGTAGGATGGATAAAGGGGGCAGAGTGTAGGAGAACTTAATGTCTGGAGGGAGGGAGTTAGAAGAAAAGACGAAATGTAGAAGGCAGAGGAATGCCATGGACACTGTGAACAGGAGGTGGAATGCAAGTAAACAAACAGCAAGCAGAAACCACATTAATGTGTGTAATTAACAGCAACACAATAGCAGGATTGGTCATTTAGTTACAAAATGAGACTAGCAATGAGGAAGGTAGTGCTGAGTAAGCAAATATCTAGCTAGGCAGTACAATAAGCAGTTATGCTAAACAGCAGCTGGTGGCTATGTGGTATCAGCGTGGCTCAATTGGTATCACATCCGCCTCTGGATCAGAAGGTCGTGGATTCTCGTCCCACACCGGGATGGACTTGCACCTAAAAATCGCTGGCATCTGAGTGCAGTATTGGGAGATGCTGTACTGTTGGGGTGTGCTGTCCTTCAGATGAGACGTTAAACCGAGGTCGTTCTGCCCATCCTGGTGTTGTCCTGGTGGGTGTCCAGGTGGAAGTAAAAGAACCCAGGGTACTCTTCGTAAAAGAGCAGGGAACATTCCCGGTGTCCTGGCCAACATTCCTCTTCCCATAAACTGGTTCATGCAATTATCCAGGCTGTGTGTGTGTGTGATGATATGCGATATGGCCGCCACAACACATATTCAGTCACTTCACCATCAGTCTAGCATTGCTCGTAAAGCACTTTGGGATACTGTGTATGAAAAGCACTATATAAATGCTAATTCTTCTTCTTCTAAACAGTATGCAAGGGTGGCTCAGAAAGGGAGCAACAACAAATAAATAAATTCAATAGCTGAGTGCTTTGGCTATATAAAACAACTAGAAAGTGTAAAATGGAACAATGCAATTTTCAGAATGCAGCAGCAAGTGGGTAAGTAAAAGCTTATAGAGTTGACCCACATAGGGAGCAACCACAATGAACAAACTTTAACTGCTGGAAGTTTAGGCAAGGCAGAGCAATAAACAGCTATGCTGTGCAGCTCTACAGTGGTAGATGGTTATGTGAAACAGAATGAAAGAGTGACCCAGGTGGAGAGCAACCACAGATGAGCAGATGCTTGGAAACTATGCCAGAACAGCTAGCTTGTGCAAATTATAGCTAGTAATACAAACATCTGTAGGTGGCTAAGAGGAGACAGTTTGTTGGGGTTACTCAGCTAGTGGATAACCACTAGTCAAGAGCTTAGGAGGGTCCCAAGCAGCATGAGAGATCAGCTGGGCAACTGGAACTTACTATGAGAGGTGCATTATGGCTGTCCAACAGCCAACCCAGGCTGACTCCAGGAAGACTTCTCAAAATAATGTCCTTTGTGTTTGGTCCTTAGCACATAGGGTGGCTGTGAGAGATCCACTAGACAGTCACTGAATTAAGAAAAGAGGAGCTGGAAAGTGGTTGGCTTCATAACCCCATCCACTGATTTGAAAAACTAGTCTGAGATTGGCAGCTGTTCATTGCAGAAGGTGCATCTAACTGTTCTGTGTAACTGGAGGCTGAGAATCTAAGGGCAATTTGAGGAGAAAGGAGAGCATTAGATAGTAAATTGATTCACACTCTATTCCTAGGGCAGATCATGATGCTTGCACCTGAGACTCAGAGACAGTATCAAGGCTTTTATTGAGGAGCTTGGGAATGGCAGGCTTACATGATATGGGCCTCTATAGATGAAACAGTCAACATAATTACAGGAAGGGGACCATAGTTCTTAGTCAGAAGTTTAAATGCTACTTGGATGAGTATTTAAACTAGCTGGGAAGGAGGCTGTAAAACCAAGGAGGCAACAACTGCACTCCCAGATGATGTAACATTAGGAAGGGAGTGCCCGAGGAAGTAATCTCCTAGGGTATGGTGCAAAAATACAGGAGTGGAAACAAGGCAGAAGAAAAGGGGTTATAAATGAAAAACAATTATAAAGTAAAGAAGAAAGGGAATGGACAAGGTGAAAAGAAAAGAGGTAGGTCAAGTGAAGCTTCAGGGTATGAAGTGGGAGGGGGCATGGGTATATAGTGCGAGGAAAACATGGAAGAAGATAGAGAGGGAGTAAGGTATGGAGTACCATGAGTATCAGTGCAAGCAGTTTGGGAAATAAAATGATGGACCTGGAGGCCATCATATCTGACGCTAGCCTGGATTTGGTGGCCATAATGGAGTTATGGTGTACTGAGCACCACGAGTGGGACAAGGCCATACCTTGCTATATGCTGATCAGGAGAGTCAGGGCAGGAATGTGTTGCACTATATACAGAATGTGCGAGGATATCAAGGACATGGAGATACAGGGTGCCCACAGGAAAAGGAATTTCTCGAGGTGTTGTGAGTGAACCTGAAGACAGGTTCTGGGGTGGCTATCCATACTAGGGAAGTGTGCAGACCTCTAGCATATGGAGGAGGAGTTGGATAAGTACCTGGAGAAGCCATCATCAGAATGGCAAGTAAGGGGGAGGTGCTGCTAGTTGGTGACTTCAATCTGCCAGACATGGAGTAGAGCCTTCCAGCAGTGGTTTTGGCAAGGATCAGGGCCATCCTGACTCACGACAAGGACTTTTCTCAGGTAGCAGTCTCAGAACCCACTAGTGATGGGGCAGTGCTGGATCTGGTGCTTACAAACAGGATCATCATTGCAGGTATCACAGTGGGCTGTCCCCAGGTACAAGTGATCACTATACAGTGTGCTATAATGTAAAGATAGGACCAGAGGCGAACCACATGAGGACAAGGGTTCCGGACTCTAGGTACACAGATTTTAAAGAAATGGGAAACTGTCTCAGAAACCGCTTCATAGGGTGGATTGTGGGGGGGGGGGGGTAGAGGCACAGTGGGGAACAATAAGTGAGGGCATAATTAGGGCAACTAGCCTCTACATGAAGAAAGTGAGTAACAGTATAAGGTTGTGATTCTCTGGGGAAGTGGCCAAGGAAGTTAAGGGAAACATGGTGGCATTCAGGAAGTATAAGGAAACATAGGAAGGGGACAAGAAGACATACCAAGTAAACAGAGGGAAACAGGAAAGGGGGAGCAAAGGTGCAGACACAGAAAAGTATAGACAAAGGGGTAGCTAAAGTGGATAAGACTTTCTGCAGTTACATAAGTGAGAAGAGGCGAGCAAGGGAGAGATGGAGAGTACTATAGAGTTGCAGGAAGACTGCACACAAGAGGACCAAGAAAGGCTGCATTCCTAAACAAATACTTTTGCTCAGTCTTCACAGTGGAGGGATAGGGGATGTAGCACCTGGAAGTTGCAGGATCAAAAGTGTGGGGAAGGGTGAAGTAGACACAAGGCTTTATTCAGAGAAAAAAGCACTCAAGGGACTTACAGCTCTGAAGGTGGTGAGGTTATGGGACAGGACAGGATACACCCAAGGATACTAAAGGAAGTCAGTGAAGTGCTAGCTGTCCCACTGATGGCCTTATTCAACAGTTCACTGGAAACAGGCATGGTTCCAGAGGACTGGAGAAGAGCAGACATGGTCCTCCAACATCAAAGAGGTATCAGGAAAAGGCTAGCAACTATAGACCAGTCAGTCTCACTTCAGTGGAGGGAAAATTAATGGAAACCCTTCTTAAGGAAAGGCTGATAGATTATCTTTAATCCAATGGGCTGCAAGACAACAGGCAGCATGGATTCATGGGGAAGATCATGCCAGTTGAATCTGATTGATTCCTTTGACTGTGTGTCCAGGAAAATAGATCAGGGGAGGGCAGTGGATGTGGCCTACCTGGACTATAACAAGGCATTCAACACTGTGCCACACAGGAGATTGATAAGAAAATTGAGCAGCCTGTGGTTAGGAATCAAAGTGGTAAATTGGGTTATAAACTGCTTAACAGATAAGTGACAGACGATGGTGGTTAACAGCACTGATTCTAAAGATGGGCAAGTGGCCGACTGTGTGCCACTGGGCTCAGTACTGTTACTAGCCCTCTTCAATATCTTCATAAGTGACACTGCATAAGAAGGGCTGCCAGAATAGTCTAGAGGTTAGAGGAACAAGGTCTGAATGAGCTTGGCACATCCAGCAGACCAGACCTGAGTTTGATTCTCACAACCTCCACTTGCATACTGTGTGACTCTGAGCAAGTCACTAAACCTCCCAGTGCTCCCAGGTCATCCCTGAAAACAGGCACTTGAGCCTAATGGGCTTTACCCGGTTACCAAAGACTAAAATAAAAAAAAAAAGAAAGAAAGAAAAACTGGAAGAGAAGTTATGCCGTTCTGTAGATGATACCAAAATCTGTAATATGGTGGCAACTCAGGAGGGAGTAGAGAGGCTGCACAGGGATCTTGGGAACAACAGGAATGGTTAAGTGCATGGCAGTTGGAGTTCAATGCCAAAAAAATGCAAAATCATTCACCTTGGCATGGTATCCAGTGAGTATAGTGAATCAATATGGGTGCCACTAAGCAGTGACTCATGGCCCAGGCCAACTCTGGGCTGCGTGAGGGTAGGGAACAGTGACCAGAGAGGGATAGTGAGGAGAAGTGGATGGATAGGGAAGGTATGTAGGGGCTGGTGTGCCTGCTGCCACCAAGCTAGCCATGTGATGTTGTGGTGAGGTGGCTAGCACTAAGGAGCAGTACCGGTTCAGAGCGGGACCAGCACAAAACTTTTGCTGCCTGTGGCTCTCAACTTTATTGTGGCAACCAGAGTGTCACCCCTCCCGACATGCACCTCCCTGGAGTCTGTAATCTAAATTGGGGTGGGTGGGGCTAGGGACAGCCCTCCCCGCAAAACACACTTTTTAGGTTGCCGGATGTTGGATCACTTCCTTGTGTATATCGCCTATTTGCTTTTCACCGATATACACTCGCCATAATAGCGATCGTTATTTTGTGATCACTATTATTACATGGAACCCCTAGGCATAGGAACCCAGGAGGGAGTATAGGATGAAGGAGGTACTGACAGTCAATAAGCAGGAAAGGGACCTTGGGGTTATCATATGTGATTACCAGAAATTGCAGAGCAATGTGACAAACCAGTGGGTAGGAATAGTGGGATTTTGGGATGCATAGGGAGGGGTATCTCCATCAGGAGGAGGGGGGTTAGTGTTGGCACTGTATGACTCACTGGTGAGACCCCACCTGGAGTACTGTGTCCAGTTTCTGAGGCCAAACTTCAGAATAAACAGTCAGTGTGGAGGCAGTCCAAAAGAGTGCAACTAAAATGATGCAGGGGTTGCATGGGAAGCCCTATGAGGAGACACTGATTGATCTCAACATATACACCATGGAAAAGAGGAGAGCGAGAAGTGACATGATAGAGACATATAAGTACCTAACAGGGGTGAACAGTGTGCAGGAAGGGAGTCTCTTTCAAAGGAGAAAACGCCAGGACTGGGAGCATATGATGAAGCTGGCGGGCAGGGGGAAGTGTAAGAGGAATGTGAGGAAATACTCCTTCACTGAAAAAGTGCTAGGTGCCTGGAACAAACTGTCAGCAGAAGTGGTGGAGGCAAGACTGTTGGGGGTGGTCTCAAGCATGTGAGATAGACACAGGAGAATTTTAGTAAATAGTCGGGGAGGGTAGCCAGAGGTCAGTGGGGTCTATGGGGACAGATTAAGCAGGGAACATCTGGTCAGACTGGGTGGGCCAAGCAGTTCTTTTCTGCTGATAATTTCAATATTCTATTTCTCTATGTTTCTATGTTTAAAGATTTTTTTATAAATTGTGCCCTTATTCCCCTTCAAGTATAGAACAGGTAAGCTACATGCACAAGAAGCGTAAAGATTCTGCATTTAACAAAATGACCAATGTCTATGTTTTTTCTTTTCTGTATTTTAGCATGCATTGAAAATAGTGAATTGAAAAAACAAAGTACATGGTTCTAGAGCACATGCACACCCAGACAGGCGCAGGTAGTCATGTTTTATTAAAATATTTCACTCCAGAAGAATGACAAACTGCACAACCTCTTTTAATAACAACTAACCAAAACAAACATTTGTCAAAGCCAAACATGCTCACTTGCTTATATTCTCCCTTGTCAGATCGCAGAGTCGGAGGGCAGAGCAGATAGGTTTTTTCCTAGCTACTCTTTAGGACCAGAGTGGGGAAAACCGGATCCACAAGAAAGGAGCTTTAATTGGTGACTTGAGCCAGGGAATCAGAGCCAAAAATGCTCACTTGCTTATATTCTCCCATGTCAGACCTCAGAGTCAGAGGGCAGACCAGACAGTTTTTTTTCCCTGCTACCCTTTTGGACCAGATTGGGGAAAACAGGAGCCACAAGAAAGGAGCTTTAATTGGTGACTTGAGTTGGGGAATCAGAGCCAGAAAACAGGACAACCGGAGCACAAGGAAGGGAACTTTAATTTTGATTTGAGGTCTTTTAGCAAAGGAACATTTATCTTTTTCTATCATTTAGGAACCCTCAAGCAGGGTACACCAGAGCCGTAATTAACCAACTTTTACTTTTCTTTAGTTCAGTTGCAAAAGAGTGCCTTTGTTTCAGCACAGCTTGAATTTTGAGCAGGGTAAGGAGACTGAAGTACAGCAGTGCACAGTTTGAATTTTGGCCTCCCACCCACCCACCCAATAGTTAAATAGCCTAGAAACCCACCAATTAGCTGGTATCACAGGTAATGGGAAAGATGTAGCTTGAATGGGGTGAGTGAAAAGTGCACCTGAAAGTCTTTAGCCAGTGGTAGGGAGAGAAAATAGGAGAGGAGGAAAAGGGGAAAAAATGGGGTGGGGTTAACTCTTAAGGGTGTGTTGATACAGTGCGACTGGGATTTGGTAGCATATCGGGTAATTATTGGATTGGGAAAATATTTGAGGGGTAGTAGGTAAGATCTAGATATAGGAGAAACCATGATGGATGTGGTGCAGTGCAGCATCTGTGGGGCAGCAGTCTTCAGGGAGACTTTCTAGAGACTGCAGTGCTGCCCTATCTGCAAGCACCTCTCTAGGCTGAGGGAGGAGGCTGCCAGACCCAAGGCTGAGATGGCTTGGGTTAGAAGGACCTACTCCCCCACTAAGGGACCACCAAGTCCACCTCCACTTCTTCAAAGGGTGTTGGGTATGAGAAGAAGAACCTTAGCCACCCTTCTAAATTCTGGAAATCCATCAAAACCCTGTTCACTCCCCCAGCCCAGCCACCTTGCCCAATCCTAACCATCCAGGGCAACAATGTCTCAGACCCTAGCAAAGTTGCCTCAGTCTTCAGCACCTTTTTTACCAACTGTGCTACATCTCTCCTCACAAATCACCAGAGCACCACACCCACACCCAGCCCCTCCTCGCAACCTCAGCATTCCCCCC
The DNA here is from genome assembly GCA_016271365.2 of Neoceratodus forsteri. Classification (NCBI taxonomy): domain Eukaryota; kingdom Metazoa; phylum Chordata; order Ceratodontiformes; family Ceratodontidae; genus Neoceratodus; species Neoceratodus forsteri. The sequence goes on along the minus strand of CM028135.1, from coordinate 842,946,301 downwards.
ACGCCACCACATTCTCTTTCCATCCAGTCTCCATGGCAGTAGTACTACATGCCCTATGTTCTCTTGACCCCAACAAAGGAAAATGCCTGTTAGGACTGGACACCAAACTTCTACACTTATCAGCCCCTGCCATTGCCGCCCCCAAGCCAACCTCTTAAACCTCTCATTCTCCACAGCACAAATTCCAGCAGCTTGGAAGGAGGCAGTCATCATCCTGCTACAGAAGGGTGGTGATCCATCTGCACCTGGAAACTATCACCCTATCTCCCTTCTCCCAGTGCTGGTCAAACTACAGGAACACCTAGCCCTCACCCAACTCACACAATTTCGACTCTACCTCCTTCTTCACCCTCATCAGTCGGGGTTCTGTAACTTACCCATCATCACAGCACTCTTAAGACTCTCAAATGACATTTCCTCAGGGATGGACAAGGGCATATCACCTCGGCCATATTCATAGACCTGGCCAAGGCCCTTGATACCGTCTCCCACCCTAAGCTACTCACAAAACTACATGACACAGGCCTCTCCTACTTAGCCACTAGTTGGTTCCAGGCCTACCTGACTGGCAGAAAACAGTCAGAAAATTGTCTCACAAGTATCCCCCTGCTCCCAGTCACCATGGGGTCCCCAAGGCTTTGTCCTGGGCCCCCACTTTTTTCATATTCTTAAATGATCTACCACTGACCTGCTGTAACTCAGCCATACAAATGTATGCAGATGACACGCATTGTATGCCTCCGGCCCCTCCACCGGGATGTGAACTCAGCCTCCAACAGGATTTTGATGCGGTCAAAATGGCTCAGGTCCAATCAACTAGTACTAAACTCAAAGAAAACTGTCTCTCTAACCTTCGGAACGCAACCTAGACTCTCCTGCCTAGCTGCTTCCCCTGCCTTCCATACCCTGGATGGGTCCACCTTGGAGTCCTGCACCTCCTTTAGATACCTGGGAGTATGGCTTGATCAACACCTAGATTTCTCTGTCCACATTGACTCTCTACACAAAAAACTACACCCCAAACTGGGTGCACTTTATCGCAATAAAGGCTGTCTGCCAACCATGGTCAGGAGGGAATTAGTGCACACAATGATTCTCCCTATCTTTGACTACAGTGACGTGGTTTACAACTCAGCTCCCTCATCTACCTTGGCCAGCATGGACACCCTCTTTCACTCTTTCTGTCGGTTCATCCTGGAATGCCCCCCTACCACCCATCATTGTGCCCTATACAGCTCCTTAGCTCTTCCTTCGCTCGAGTCTTGACATCAGATACATTGCACAAATGTCATAGCTAAATTCTGGACCAATTCCCTCCCCCCCATCTCAGCTCCATTTTGTCAGCACAACCCCGGCCTACTATCTCAGATGCTCTGACTCCAGCTACTCCAAGTCCCTTTCATGCACACATCGAAGGGCCAATCCACCTTCAAATATCGCCTCCCCAAACTCTGGAATGACTTCCCTGCTGATATTAGGCTCACCCCCGCCCCAAGGCTCCTTAAACCGCTCCTCCATGCCCATTTCTCAGACATATGCAACTGCTACCAACTACCCAGACCTGCAACCAAGGGGCATCTAAATGTGCCTTGACAGTATCAAAGGCCCAGAAAATTTACTGTGTACCTGCTGCTCTACCTGTTTATACTCTGCGGTCAGGACCTAATCATGGAATAGCAAACTGTATACTCTGCGGTCTTAGGACTAAACCTTGTAATCGCTAACTGAATCTAATGTGATGTCCAGCCTGTATCTATTCTGGACCTATTGTCACACCCTGTATTGTACTTGTCCTGTATTCTATGTAACTCCCCAGGTCACATCTGGAAATAAGTGGTCCCCACTCAGAATGCTTACCTGGTTAATCTCTTAAATAAATAAATAAATAAAGTGGTTGGAGAATGGTGAGCTTAGGGAGGGATAGGGTGGTGGAGTGTAGGCACATTCCAAATCCCATACCATTATGGAACTCCTACAGAGCACTGGCAGGGTGGTACTGTTCATCTGAGACACCGAGGTAGTGGCTAGGATGGATGGAGGTCCTCAATGGTGGAGACCCCGTTGGTGGCAGAGGACTCCAGAGGAGAAGGAAGTGAATCCTGGCGAGGGACTTGATAGTAAGGTAGGTACAGTTGGGGACAGGCAGGGATGAGGAGAGGGTGGTACTTTCCTGGTGCCATGGATCATAGCGATGGAAGGAGGATCCTAAGGATTGCTGGAGCTGGAGAAGCAGGGAGGAGGGAGGAGAGCCAGATGCAATTGTTCACTTGGGGACAAATAACTTGGCTGGAGAGAGGCCAGATGCAGTTCAGGAGGAGTTCAGGAAACTTGGGAGGGGTCTTTGGCAAGTAGCACCATCTCTTACCTTCTCAAGGGTGCTAGCTGTCCATGATAAGGGGGAGGACAGGAGGCTCCACACCAGGGAATTCAACTTATGGTTGAGGAAATGGTGCAGAGCAGAGGGATTTGGATTCATTGGGGACTGGAGCTCCACCTAGAGAGACGCAGGCCTGTACAGGGGAGATGGCCTGCATCCCTCCATGAGGGGGAATGAGATCCTTAGTGAACAATTTAAATGCTACATTAGTAAGCATTTAAACTAGATGAGGGGAAAGGTGGAATAAGGCAGGAGGACATACAGTAGTAGCCACAGATACTGCAAGCTATTTCTCGAAAGTTCTGTGATATTTCCAGAAATATCTGATGCTTTTGCATTTAAACAGTAGGGCAGCAGAGAAACTCTACAGAAATTTTGAAATATCTGGAAATAGCTGGCAATGTCTGTGGCTACCACTATAGTCTTCCCCACATGCTTACAGGATCACAAATGGAATCCGAGATGAGAAACCAAAGGAACAAACTCAATAGGTAACAAAGAGAAAGAGGATAGGGGAAAGAGGAAATAGAAAAGTGGTGGAAAAGGAGAAGAGCAAAGGGGCAAAAAGAGGGGAGGTGGCAGTAAAAAATAGAGAGCCATGTGTGCAAATGCTTGAAGTTTGGGCAACAAAATGGCAGAGCAAGAGGTTACCATGGCAGCAGGAGACCTGTACATAGTAGCAATCACAGAGAGCTGGTACAATTAAAACCAGTATTGGGAAGTAGCCATACCAGGGTATGCGCTATTCAGGAGGGACAGGGCAGGAAAAAAGGGAGGTGGGGTGGCTCTTTACATGAGGGAGAACATAAAGGCCATTGAAATACAGAGGGGGATAGAGTAAAACAGAAATACTATGGGTCACCCTGGAGACAGGGTGGGGGGCAGCTATTAGGATAGGGTGGTCTACAGACCTCAAGCACAGGGGGAAGAGGGAGATAAGGAGATGTAGGAAGAAATCAAGGGATGGCTAACAAGGGTGATGTGCATTACAACTACTGGGAGACTTCAGTCTACCAGATGTGGATTGAGCCTCCTGCTGCAGCATTTCTTAGAATTAGGGTAATCTTAGACTCCTGCAAGGGTGTTACTCAGGCAACTAGTGAAAAACCCTTGTGAGGTGGTGTTACTGGACCTGGTACTGTCAAACAGGGACAGTGTTGCTGATGTCACAGTGGGAAGCCTCCTGGGACCTTTGATAATCATACAGTGTGGTTCAATATATGGACTTGCCAGAACTAAACCATGCTATAACAAGGTCCTGGACTTCAGGAGGCCAATTTCAAGAAAATGGGAGAGTGCCTCAAACAGCCCTAACAGGAATAGGAAGAGGGTGAGGTAGAGGAAAATCAGAAAATAAGAAAGGCCATTGAGAAGGCAACAGACCTCTGTGTCAGGAAGATGAAGAAGAGCAAGAGAAGAAAGAGGCTTCTTTGGGTCTCCAGGGAAATAGCAGAAAAGATAATGGGTAAGAAGAAGGCATTCAAAAGGTGCAAGATGACACAGAAGGAATAGGACAGAAGAATTATCAAGAGACTCAAAGGGAGGCAGGGAAAGCAGTTAGAAGAGCTAAGGCACAAATAGAGGACAACCTTGTTAAACAAGCAAAAGGGTGATAAAACATTCTTTAGGTGCATAAGTGAAAAGAAGAAAAGCAAGGCAGGTGTATTAAGAATAAAAGGGGAGTGGGGGAAGTGTGAAAGAGGAGCAGAAGAAAGCTGGCATACTGAATAAGTACTTTTGTTCTGTATTCACAAAGGAAGTGGTAGGTGATGGGCCACACATAGTGGAGAAGGGTGTTAAGGGAAGGAAGGGGGGCACTAGCCCTTTTACAGAGGAGAGAGTCCTCAGGGAACTAGCAAAACTAAAAGGTGACAAGATAATGGGGCTGGACAGGATCCACCCCAGGATACTGAAGGAACTAAAGGAGGAACTGTTTGTGCCTCTGGTGGCCCTGTTCAATCTATCACTGGATATGGGGAGGTTCTGGAGGACTGGAGGAGGGAGGATGTGGCCCCACTGCACAAAAGTGGTAATAGGGAGGAGGCAGGTAACTAAAGACCTGCAAGCCTGACATCTGTTATGGGCAAGATTATGGAAACACTACTTAAAGAAAGGATTGGGTAATACCTTAAAACCAGTGGCTTGCGAGATCAGAGGCAGCATGGGTTCACAGGGGGAAGATCATATCAAACAATCTTGACAGATTTATTTGAACGGGTTACCAGGAAGTTGGATCAGGGAGGAGCAGTGGTTGTGGCCTACCTGGATTTCAGCAAGACTTTCAACACTGTTCCACACAAAAGACTGATAAACAAGTTAAGCAGCCTTGGAGTGGGTCCAAAGATACTAAAATGGGTACAACATTGGCTAAGTAACAGAACTCAGAGGGTAGTGATAAATGGAATTCATTCAGAGTATGGTATGGTGACCAGTGGGGTGCCTCAGAGGTCAGTACTATGACTAGTCCTCTTCAATGTCTTTATTAGCGACATTGCAGAGGGGCTGAAAGGAAAGATATGCCTGTTTGTGGATGACACAAAACTCGGCCACAGAGTGGACACACCTGGGGGGGATGAAGGACTATCTAAAAAAGCTGAAAGACTGGTCAAGGGTTTGGCAACTGGGCTTCAACACTAAAAAATGTAAAATTATACACATGGGATACAGTAACACAAGGGCAATGTATCAGTTGGGGGTGGTGTTAATGTTTACACAATAGGAAAGGGATGTGGGGGTCATCAAATCTGATGACCTGAAGGTGTCAAGGCAGTGTGATAAACCAGTGGGAAAGGCTAGTAGGATGCTAGGGTGCACAGGGAGAGGTATCACCAGCAGAAAAAGGGAGGTAGTGTTACCACTGTATAGATCAGTGGTGAAGGCACACCTGGAGTACTGTGTAGATGTGCGAAAAAACTTCCACCAGCGATATTTTGGCGAAAGTGCAAATTTCGCTTCCGCAAAAGTTCAGAAATCATTTTTGGAACTTCCGTGGAAATTACACCTTAAAACTAAGGAAAAAAAATACACAAACTGTGGGTTAATTTATTAAACTGCGGAAGAAAATTCTGCAGAAAGGATCTCTGCCAGTGGCCAGTTCTGAGGCTTTTTAACTGCAGTTTAATTCATTACTCCACCCCCACTGAACAGGGGTCCCAGTAAATACCCTCAATCCCTTCCATGGACCCTCCTGGTTTGTAGTGTCCCCCACCCACTGATTATGGCCCCAAAACATATTGTTTCCCTGATGTCTAGCAGACCACCCTCCCTATCCTGGATTCCTTAATCCACAAATGAATAGCCAAAAGTCCACCAACTCATCCCCTTCTATTCCCCTGCATTCCTAGGTGTCTAGTGGACCTCCCCATCCCTGATACCTTATAAAAAAAATAATCCCAATTCCCTGATGTTTATTGGACCCCCCCAACCACCACCCTGACAGAACATCTGCCACTACCCCACCCCTCCCCACTCTGCCCCTGAGCTGGCCAACAGCACAGCACTCTCTCCTCCACTACCAGTGGACTATTGAATTGTCAGTGAATGACCGCATGGTTGTACAAGCAGGCATTCATTCACTGACAGTTCATTAAATTGTGGATAGAATAAATTCTGCAGTTTATATGAATTTTTCCACATTTCAAAAAAGTCCACAGAATTCAGTGAAAATCCACAGAAAATCCCAGTTTCCTTATTGGCAAGTTCTGCAATTTCTGAATTTTGAAATTTCACGAAGTTCTGTGAAAGCGAATCTGAATCTTGCCACCCTAGTACTATGTCCAGTTCTGGAGGCCCCATATTAGGAAGGACAGATCGGGTGGATGCGTATAGAGAAGGCAAACCAAAATGGTGCACTGTCTGCACCAGAAGCCCTACAAGGAAAGACTAAGGGAACTAAATATGTGCTCACTATAGAAAGGAGAAAAGGGGAGACATGATAGAAACATTCAAATACCTCAAGGGCATACATACATTACGGAAGAGAGGTATACTGTACAGAAAGAAATGCTAAAGGACAAAGGGACATGGTATGAAGCTGGAAGCGGGGAGACTTAGTGGGGATATGGGGAAAAATTTGTTCACGGAAAGGGTGATGGATACTTGGAACAGCCTCCCAGCACAGGCAGCGGGTACCAGAATGTCAACAGATTTCAAACATGCATGAGATAGACACAGGGGACCTTATAAACAAGGTGGGGGAGGTTATGCCACGATCAATTAGGGTCTACAGTTACCGCAGGTGGGGACTTTAGGGTAGACTGGTGGGCCAGAAGATCCTTTCTGCCAACAGTTTTTATATTTCTATGTTTCTATTTGCTGTACAGTTTTTTTAGCATAGATAGCATAGGGCAATTTTAAAAGGGTTTGATGCACATGCAAATGTATGTTGTATCTGCAGCTGCACCACTCCACTTGTGTCCAGGCAGCCCTACTGTTGTTTTTAGAGGTTGTGTCTGTGTCCAACAAAAAGTCACGTTTTTTGGCAGAAAATGGATGCAATTGTGTCCTAACTGGATGCAGCTCACAACTGTATACAATTTTGATGCCATTGCTTCTGTTTTTGGAAGCAAGCTTTGGACAGTGTGAGAGGGATTTTCAAATTGCTTGGAGACAGACACAAATGCATGCTGCATCTGTGTCCATTTTCTTGCTTCCAAGCAGCTCTTCTGCTATTTTCAGAAGTTGTGTCTGTAAATAACAAAAGTCCCAATTTGCAGCAGGAAACAGATGCAATTATGTCCAAACTGCACACAATTGTGAGTCCCATACAATTTGGATGCAATTGCCGCTATTTTTGGACACTGTTCAGACATCTAAATGGTGATCTAGCAGGCTTGGATGCATTTTCCTTTTGAAAATGATGGTGGATATGTCTTGGACTGTTCCTTTTGAACATCCTGCACTTGGACCATCTAATAGATGGTATAGCAGATTTTGACATATTTCAGCTTTGAAAATAGGGTCAGATACATACTGGCAGATCCTTTGAAAATCCTGCCCTATATCAGTTAAAATGAATAAAATTTTAACACAAATTAAGAACACTGTCATGAGGGAAATGAAAAGGTTCAAAAATATTATTGTTTTCTTAGATTGTGACCCTCAACCTCAAGCTCCCACCCTGTCATTGTCAACTTAAGAGGCTCCAAACTAGGCAGGAGGGGTGCGCAGTACTGATTGAAGTAATGGGTGCTGTATCAGATTAGCTGAGTGCCACTGCTCAAGAAGGAATTCTGCATAGAAATGTTGCTTCCCCAACACTGAGGTAGGTAAGTGGGTAGCTGAAGTTGTACATCTTCTGTAAGGCAGGAGACTCCACTGACACCATGAGCAGGACATATCTATAAGGAAATAACCAGCCAATGGTAGTCCTTTTTATTCTTCATTTTATTCTTTGTTCTTTAGTCTGTAATCCATGGGTTTTCTATTTAACCCAGCCAGGTAAATGTGATTGCAGCAGATGTTTGATTGTAATATGTTTGATATCCAATGCTGTTTCAGCTGTGTTTTCTGTTATACTTTGGAGTACTCAATAAAAATCTAATTTACAAAAAGTGCTGCATCATGATATTGAAGTGCAGAAATGCTAAAGGGTAAATGTGTTTGTTTGGACCTACTTCACTCACTGTAGGATTTTGGCATGTTCAATGAATGTGAATTTGGCATTGGATCATCCTTAATCTAAATATGGGGTTATCAGTTTCATTTTTAATTATAAAAGATGCCAGTTGAAATCTTTATTTCTCTGTTTGTATAGAATTGTCTTGAGATTTTCCTACATGACATTTTCTATGCTAAATTACTTAATAAAAAGAAAGTTTAAAAGAAAAAAAAAAGATTGTAACCCTGAATTATCAACATAGTAGGTGGGAATTTCAAAAGTCAAAACATGGGCAAAACTCCAGGTAACCTTGTATGGGATTTTCAAATATCATAAAATGGATGTAACTCCTAGTTACATTGGGTTGGATTTTCAGAAATCACAACATGAGGCTATTTTCAAATGTTGGACCTACCTGCAGAATTATTATGTTTTATTGTACTTTTCATTCAGTTTTTGAATAAAAAATGCTAGAAATAGATACAAATATTAGACCTGGTTACACACTATCTGAAAATCGTGTCCTAGAACATTTATACCTGAACTTTGCTAACTGGACATAATTAAGTCACAGTTGTGAAAACTGGAATTAGCTATGTCCTAGCTTTAAAAATTGGACAGAGGAGTAATTTTTCTTATGTCTCAAGTTGTAAAATAGAAAATTGCATCTTGACATAGGCATTTAAGATCCCCCATAGTATTCTGTTACAACAACATAGAAGCAAGACTGATGTTATTCATCAAATACCACCTGGACTGTGATTTTTTGGAATGACCACAAAAACAGGTATGGGAGGGGGATTTGAAAACGATACCTAGCACATCCATTAGACGGGGTAAAAAAATGACTACATTGAAAATGTGAGTTCAAAATGTAAACAAAATTACAACTTTATGAGTGTATGTCAAAAATTGTCTACACTTGTTCATAACTTTGTCATTTTTTAAGATTATGAGCCCACATTTTCAAAATTGTCTTTTTAGTACTGCACCTTATAAACATAAAAGGTGTCATTTTATGAAATCCTGGCCAAAACCTCAAAACAAATGTGACGGGAATGTTTATTTAAAGTGCATAGTGTAACTTTAATTATAATTGATCATTTTTTTAATTATCAAGCAGTGAACTGCCAGAGTTTAGACCAATGCTACTACATAGTGCTATGCTGTGTGTCAGTCACCAGCCACATTTGCTGTAATGCACTGCAGTGGAAATTGTGTGGAAAGTACAAATACACAAATTCTGTATTCCCAGGATTTTTTTCACTTGCAACATAATACATATGTCATGTTGCTGCATGCTGTTACATGGTACTATACTTGTTAGTCCCCCAACACAGTTGTTTTAATGCACTTTCGTGGAAATTCTGTAAAATGTACAACATACATAAATTCTGTGCTCACAGAGTTTTTTCAACAACCAGAATAAATGTATTAGGCTGCTGCATGCTGCTAAATGGTCTGTGCTGTGTTATTCTCCCACCATAGCACCTTTCCTGATAAACTTTGCTGCCCTGAAATTCTCCAACTAATAAATTCTCATGTCTAGAAATTTTCAAATGAGGCTCTGAAATGGAGGGACAGAACATGCCCACAAGGAAGGAGGTGCAACATGGTGCTACCACAGTTAGCCATGTAGACAGATGCTACAGGTCTCTATCAGGAGCCCACTGCAGTTGTGCCCTACTCAGCCTTATCTATTTGAAAGAGGAATGAATTGTAACCCTGAAATGGGTGCAACCGCTGTAGAAAAGAATTATTTAAATCTTTACACGGCATTTGGTACTATGTCTTCCAGAAGGGAGGTGAAGAAAAATCAAACAGGAACTAAACCAAAGAAGTTTAAAGTTTCTACTATCACTACCAGGAAAGCAAAAAGTTATAACAAACAAGCAAAAGTCTGCTGTCCCAGTGCAAGAGATGAATATTGCTGCTGTAAGTAATACCACAGGTAACAGCAGTGCTGTGGGTATTTTTCCATTATTTCAACAAAGTGAAAGAATGATAGCAAACAAAATACTTCTGTTGGAACCCTAGATTTCAAGCAGCAAGATGAATCAGGGGCCCAGCTCATAGCAGCCTCTGGCTGTGCTGGAACACCCTGAGCAGCTGCAGCAACAGCAGTAGCAGCAGAACTTGAAGAACAGTTTACAAGTCATAGACCCTGCTTAAAACAGTGAACAACTGTGCTGGAATGCCCCTGCTGAATAACACAGCATTAAAAATTCAAGGATCTATGATGCCGGTTCAACAATTATGTTGTTGACTGACATCAATGCGATGGATTTATGTTGACTGCATGTTGTGGTCGACATAAATCCAAATGAAGACCCGAGTCTTTTATCTATCGGGGGGCTCTGCCCCTGCACCCCCAAAACTAAAGGATTCCAACTCTGAGTCACTGTTGATTTGGGGAAGGGGTGCAGGACCAGGAGACAGAGTGCTGGGGTCTCGGGCGGACCATTGCAGTGAACTGTTGATGTTGTCAGCATCAACGTGTTCACTGTAATGGTGTTGCCACACAGTTGGCATACCAAAATTCAACACTCAAATACGACCAATGAGCTGAAAAATGATAAGTTTTACCTGATAAGGAGGAACTTGCGGCTGAATTTTCAACTGATTTGTCTAAGGTATCTCAGTCAACTGAGTTAAGTGGATAGAAGGCCAACACCAACACCAGTGCCAATGTCAATGGTCTCAAAGGGAGAATGCTTCGCCAATCAGAGCTGAGTGAGGTGCAAAAATAATTGCTACTTTAGAAGTGACAGAGTAGTGTTGGACTTTATGTACTCCCAAAGAGAACGAGATATGATCTAAGTTACAGCTTATAAAACTCTCAACAGAATGTATATAACAGTGCCTTAAGTAGTACCCAAATAATATTATCTGAGACCGCAATAGCAAAATAAATATCAGTGACTGATGCAAATACTATACCAGAAAATGAAAACCAAGGGATTAAAAATTGTGCAGAGGGGAACTGTGTACTCATGATACCCATAGAGAATAAAGTTCACGTGCATACAATCACAATTCACAGGATTTTTTTTCTGAAGAGGAACAAATGTCAGATTCACCAGAGGAGGAGGAGGAGTACCCCTCACCCCACCCCCTGGCTTGGGCTAAGTGTTTAATAAAATAAACACAATCTCTGATAAGATGGAATCTATCTTAGCACATCAGAACAAGATATAGAGATATTTTACTTTGGCACAGGACTTAATAGAAGACAATCAAGTTTTGAAACAAGATGTAACACAAATTAAACAAGATTTAACTAATTTAGCTGATGAGACTGCCCCAATTGCACACCAAATTAAAGACCTGGAGAATGCTAATACTGAACATAAAGGAAAAATAATTGATCAAGAATCAAGGGCAAGAAGGAACAATATTCATATGTTTGATGTCCCTGAGGCTTCAATACAAACCAAAAGCTTGCAGGAATCTTTCAAAATAAATGCAGCCACTTTAATGGAAATGGAACCAATTGAGGTTAACTTAGAAACTGATTGAATTCATCTAGGTTAAGAACTAAACACATGGATTCTGCACCACTAAGGCCTATAATGTTAAAATTTCTAAAATCAGCTGACAAAGAGAAACTCATATCTTTTGTTTATATATAAAAAAAAGAAAACTAACTTACTGGGTACTATTATCACCATTTATAATGACTTTCCACATGAAATTGTACAAGCAAGGAAGACATTTAATCCTTTAGGAAGTAAACTGTGGGCACAAGGATACAGGGCCATGATGATCATTCCAGCAAAGATGAAAGTAATCATTGATGATAGACATTATGTGTATGATAACCTACAAGATGCCATGAAATAACTGAAAATTAAAATCCCAAATATCTTTTGAATGTGGAATATGCATAACAAAATAAATTGAATCCAGGAAAGACATAGTACAAGGGGGAATAGTAAAATAACAAAAGATAGAGGGGATTATTAGTATTGCATTTCAAAAAAGGCAGGTTTTTCTTTTTATCATGGAAGAGACAACTAGATATCTGATAAATAGGCTGGGTGGGGTGGGGATGTGGACATTCTGTTACTGAATTCAAGAAATGGGATTGTTCACATTGTATTGATATTATTTTTGAATTTATTGTTACATCTGATGTCATATAGAATTACATATGATACATGTGGTTTATATAATCAATCTAAGAATGTTACTATTGTAAAATTAAAGAGGACGGGAAAGTGTATCCATAATATGGGAATTATGAACCAGGAAAATATACTAGGCGTTTTATGTAGGGTTATAAAGGAAGCTGATTTTACAATAATGCCTGATGTTCATATAGGATTAAGATGCATAAGATTCAAAATTCAAGTATCAAGTGGATTTTACATGCCAAGAAAAAATGGATAAATCAACAAAATTAAAATTGGTTTCAATGAATGTTAATGGGATAAATTCCCCTATTAAAAGATCTTGATTGCTTACTTATTTTATGAAATCCAATGCCCATATAATGTGCATCCAAGAAACACATTTAGATGATAAAGAAATAGTAAAATGCAAAAAAAAAAAAAAAGATTGAAAACATGGTATATAATACAGGTACCCCCAAAAAGTAGGATGGGGGTAGCTATCATTTTTATGAAAGGACGTGATATAAAAATACTGGATCGATTCTCCAATAGAGAGGGAAGAATTTTAATGCTAAAGATTATAATAAACAGAATGATTATGAATATTGATTCTATATATTCACCTTTTGAAAAAATTTCTATCTTAAAGAACCATTGGATTACAGAAATTTCAAACTGGTAACATTGTTTTAGCAGGAGACATGAATGCTCTATGTAACACTTTTCAAGATAAGACCCTACACCTACAAAAGGGAATTTTAATATTTCAGAAAATTTGAGCTCCTTTTTAAAAGTTGAACAGTTAATATATGGAGCCATAGAAACCCCACGGGTAAAACTTATACACATTTTGATTAAAAAAATCATAAGAATTGATTATGTTTTCTTAACAAAAAATATGATACAATTAATAAGCTTAAAAGAACTAGATTCTAACTGTTTATCAGATTATGCTATGATTTCAATAGATATAAATACACCAAATAAAGAAAGGAAAAACACAAAAACTTGGTCTTTGAATAATGAATTATTGAAGAATCAAAATCTTATACAACTTATAAGAAATACTATTCACAAATATTGGCACTATAATTACTCAAGACAATGTACAATATTATTATTGTGTGGCACCTTTAATAATCATATCATGTCAAATTAAAATTAATAGAATTAAGACTAAAAAGATGGATGAAATCAATACTAGGCTGAGACAATTAGAATATCCAGTATTGACTGATTATAATAAATACAAAACTGAATGGTATACATTTAAAATGAAAAAACCAAGAAATAATCCAGCAAGAGACAACTAAATTAGCATCTTTATTAAGAAATATAGGTATTATCTAACCGATACATCAGGGAAATTAATAGCTGCTTTATTAAAAACAGAAAACCAAAAAAAAATAAATATTAAGGATGTAAATGGGCAGTACAAACTTCTGATGATGATATAGCATGGAGTTTTTGTAACACTTATAAAAAATATATCAGAATGACTTTATTCCTAATAGGGAAGATATGGAAAAATGTTGTAAGAATGCAAAAATACTATCTTAAATATTAAGGATGTAAATGGACAGTACAAACTTCTGATGATGATATAGCATGGAATTTTTGTAACACTTACAAAAAATATATCAGAATGACTTTAAATAAGATGGCCTCCCAGAATTGATATGTTACATCTGCACTGTCGGAGTCTCCCACCACTGCACTTGTCCAGATGAACTTTAGTGCCGAGAAATTCTAGATATTTTCTTACAAAATGAGAAGGCCTGTTTGAGAAACAGACCCAGATGATGTGTCCAACTGGCAAAGGTATTTTTTTATTTTGGTTGAGCATGGTGTGTGTGGAAAGAGTATATTTCCAAAAACCTTTTGTTCACTTTTTTTTGTCTTTCAGGTATTTATCACATGGGTGATGAAATCCTGTTGCTCCATAGGTCTGGCTTGTATCTGCTTAATTAATTAATATGCAAAGATATTAGAAGAACAGTTAGATGGTCAGATAAATACAGGATGATGGGCACTATGCAGTGTGTCCTACTACGGAAAGTATTTCATTTTTTTACATTTTTGGTTTTACATTTTTAAATGTTTTTGATATGGCACTCTAACTGTTTTGTGCTGTTGTTTCTCACATTTTAGCTAGGTGACAATGGTGAATCAGGCAGAAGCATTACATTGATGACTGGTATTTACACTGCATACAGAGGACAGGCTTACAGTAATTTAATAAGACCACGTACAATGATGGAAAAGCTGGAAGAGGCTGTCCAAGCAAGAGACTGCAATGTTTACCACATGTACCATCTGGCAGACAAGATGGTAATAGCTTGATTGCTGGATTAGGAGGTATTCATGGCAAGATGGAAAGAGACCCATGAATACAAGAGAGAAACTACTTAGACCCTAGTATATTGTACTGCCTTTTGTGTTGCACCTGCAAAAGGAACAACAAAGAAAAAGAAGTTTTAGAAAGATATGTACTGTCATATTGGTGATGGCCATGCCAGGAAATGGCACAAAAATTCATCAGACAGAGGAGGTGGAGGAGCAGAAGCCTTACTTGCTTGTTGCAGAGGAAGCAACACAGGAATCACATGAAGACAAGAGAAAATTATTTACACTCTACTCAGTTAGCAACTATGGGTGACCACACAGAATATCTATAATCCACTTCTATTATCAGTCATACTATTCCTGTCACCTGTGAAGAAAAAATAAATTATTTAACCTCACTTGGGCACTGTGGTGGCCACATGGTATATCCATTGTCCACACCCCATTTTAGGAGCATGTAGTTAGCTATTGATGCCATGCAGGGTTAAAATAAGCAGGAATTCGTAAGAATTAAGTTCACTCACCTCATTCAAAATTGTATAAGAGTTTCTGCACCTCCGTCATCTTTCTCCAGTGAATCTTATGTAAGCAATAATCCAAAACAAGGTGTGTGGTAAGACAGATTATAAATGTGGTTAATTATTCATGAGCTAAACTAGCTCTATGTGTAGTGTGCTGGGCATTAATCTCTTTAAATTCCTGGTAGAGCCATCATTCTCAGCTGATCACACACCTTAGGCTATCCCTGTCGGTAGCAAAGTTGCAGAACTGTAAACCCCAATCAGCTTAAAAACAGTTGTGCTGCTTATTTGAAATTGTTTAAATGATAGATAATGTCTACAGATTGAATTTCACATTCTAATTCTTTAGAATGTTAAATTTGTACTCTGCCTTGGTAGTTGTCAGTGAGTAAGCATGGACAAACAGAGAGCAGCAGTGAATGGATGGCACTGGCATGCAATGGAATAGTAAATTAAAAACCAAGTTGTTGAGATACTAGTTATTGTGATTAAACTAATAATCACAATAGTGACCTCACATCCTGTCATTTCCTGGTAGTTAATGGCTAGCTGGGGAGTGTTGAACATCAGTTGCACCAGCCTGAGGCAGGAAGATTGGAACATTGTGGGTTCTAGCCTCACACTTGGAACTTGGGATAAATCCCAATACTGCCACTGTAGTGCAGCATGAGCGGTAGCTCCACTCCTGAAGTGCTGGTGTTTGGGATAAGCCGTTAAACCAAGGTCCCAGCATCCTGATCTTGTGGCTGTTGAGGTGAACATTAAAGATCATATGGCAATTCTCGAGGGGAGTAGGGGAAATTTATTTTGAAAGAAACTAAATAATATATACACAAAATTATACAAATAGAAAATATCAAATTCTATACATCACAAGATAAATAAGAAAGTCTTATAAGTGCTCTGTATGAGGACAAAATTAATGTATATCAAAAAGGAAAACATTCTGTAACTAAATAGACATGTGTAGCAGGTCAGATAGTGAGAGGCATGTACCTTGGCTAACCTTCTCCCTTCAAGACCCAGAAACATGATTCTCAATAACATCAAAAAGTAGTAGGAGGTAGAAGAGTTGCTTCTCTCTGACACAATTTGTTCAACTTGTTAATGACCTGATTCACTATTTCCAAACTAGGAAGGTGTTTATTTTGCATTAGAAAATGGGCAAAGAAATTCCCAGGCTCTGATTGGCTGACTGCCCTAGCAAGGTGGGCATCTATCAGTCAACAGAGCCCTGGTGTTAAAAGTGCCAGCCCCAATCAACCTGATCACCAATAGTAAGGTGCCAGTGGAATTTTCAAATTAAAATTGCCTGCCATTTTTTCCCTCACTTAGCAAGATCTCAGACCTGACACCAGTCCTCCATACTTTCTCCCGATCTCTTGTTAGTTTAAAGGCTCTGTAAAAACTAGGAAACTGAAGAAAAAAGGAGCTGATCGCATTTCCACACAGCTCCACAGAAGAAATTAACAATAGACCGCCATGCGAGTAACTAGCCCCATATCACTCTATCAATGTCACAGACTCTGACACGCTGATACTGCCTCTCCCTTTTACTCACTACAGACAAAAAGAAAACTTTTTTTCTTTTACAGGCTTACTTTTGGCATTGTGTATGCCATCTCGCTCAGCCTTCTGTTCACTTTCATAAACACACTTGCGGCTCCCAGTGCTTCAAAAAAATGGCAGTTGAAGTAGTGGAACCTAGCCAGCAATGAGTCCACATGTCCAAGCAGTGCTGCCACCGCTCCTCATGCCACTAGCTCTATGAACTTTTGTCGTCTTCTTTCTTTTCACACATAGCCCAGCAACATTAAAGAAACACATTTCCCTGCACTTTTCTACAAAAAGAAAAGTACTTTCTTCATTTCGGATATCAGAATTACTTTACCAGTCTCACCTGCGATGACAGCATTCTCTCTTCCACCCACAGACATCATTCTTCTCCCCATAGCAATCACATTAGCTCCTGGTCATACCATTAATACAGTGCTGTAATTATTACTGTCTGCAGGTTTTGTTGTTGTTGTCCCCTCTCCCACACACACAGAGTTGTGTTTTTAAATATTTTTCAAGCATGTTGAAAAGCTGCAGTGAAGAGCTGGGAATGGTTCTCAAAGTTGCGGGCGCCAGATCTGGGCTGAAGGCAGGGACAGCACACTAAGTGAAAGTAATGCAGCACCGGGTAAGTGAGACCATACTTCTGAGGGAAGAGATGGAGCTAATAAGATACTGAAAGGCTGAGGCATTGCAGTTTATGTTCAGAGCTGTGGTCTTGGTCAGAAGATTTTGTTGAGTTGCACCATTTTAAGGAGTGGGTTGCAGGTTTTCGGTAACTGCCATCTGGCGTGAGGCAGCATGTAGTGGTGGAGAAATGTAGTTGTATTTTGAAAAGTTGCTATGAGTTGAAATAGAGATGGCAGGTGTAAAATTACAAAGTATCGGTTGTTGGTGGCAGCAAGAGCAGGGTGTTTTTGATTGTTTTGCAGCTGATTTTCTTATTTGGCAGCTAGTGTTCCTGTTCGAGCAATTCTAAAGAGCCTGATTCATATTCATGATTGTAAAAGTAATGTACAGTACTTTTTACAAAAAAATTAATCTCCCAGAAAGAACGCTCTACCGACTACACTCACAGTCTCTGTCTTTCTTCCAGTCCCGATCTTTCTGACAAGAACTGCAAAATTTGCCAATAAGAAAAAAAAAAACGCTATTGCCAGTGTGTGTGTGTGTGTGTGTTGGGGGGGTAGAATGCAGAAACCAAGGTGCTGCAAACTGACAGGGAGGTCTGAATCAACAAAACATAAACAGGATGCTATGAGGGGTGCAATTGCATAAAACCAGCTTTTCATTTGATCATTCTGATTCAGGTGGAGGGACTATTTTATTACAAAACTTATAATAAACTAATTTTTATTAACAATTTTTAATTGAATATTTTGTTTGTTACAATGCCCATTTCTAAGTGCAATAATACCCTCCAGGGTGGGTGGTATTGTGCTATACTGGACCTTCAGGGCTATAAAGTCTTCCGCCTGTGTGCGTGGGCTCCTCACACACCCTGGGTGGTCCAGTATAGCATAATACCGCCCACTCTGTTGGGTATTATGCTTACATGATAAGGCACAATGAACTTGTGAGACATAATACTTTCATGTTGCAAATTTAACCCTTAGTGTGCTGACATGAAAAACCTTCCAGTGAGTACAATAAATTCCTAAGACTATAGTATCATAGTCTGAATGCTTAGAAGGAGGTGCTTTCCATACCATAGTCATTGCTGACCAAAATTCTTTAGACAACAGGCAGTCAAATATAAAATGTTCTTGTGTTTCTAGAACAGCTGAGCAGGTCAGTGATATACACATTCTCTCATCATATGATTTGTTAACTCATATACTGCATGGTTTCGGTATTACATAATACTGAGACTGTCTTGGTGAGGTTCACGAACAACATTTATCAGGCCACTGATGTTGGAAATAAGGTGGCTTCTGTGTTCATGGACCTCACCAAGGCATTTGACTTGGTTGAACATGTCTTGCTCCTTCAGTCATTGTTATATTGTAATTTTTCTGATAATGTTATTAACCAGTTTGAGGATTATCTTAATGGCCATGAGCATAGAACTATTAATCAGGTAAACTGTTAGTTTTCTTAAAGTGACTGTGGTATTCCACAGAGTCCCATTTTGGGACCCATACTCTTTTCCCTCTTTTTAAGTGATCTTCTATCAGCCTGTCCTTCATTGGAAATGTCCAACTACTAGCTTTGTGGGTAATGAAATCAATTTTCTTTAACAACTCTTTTCTTCAAAGTTCTTTGGCTACCTCCCTATGGATTACTGCAGACAACACAAAATGGGAGGGTAAAGCCCTTGTGACTTTTCACAGAGACTGCAAACACTTGCAGGTGAATTCAATTTCTTTTATTCTCTCCCCTACATTTCGTTCTGTTCATAGAGCTTGTTCATGGGGATTTTAATTTCTTTTGTAAATCAGGTGCAAAGCTACAAATGATATGGACATAATTAGTCGAGTGCTTTTACCCATGTTCATAATACACTTAATATGTAAGTCAGAAAAATCTTGTACACTCAAAAAGTACATCACTGCCTACCTATGTTGTTTGTTATATACAAAGTACAATCTTTACAAAAATCTTATCTTCACTTCATGCCTAGAAGAAAAAAAAATAGATTATTTAAACAAATTTGAATGAAATGTTTAAATAATCTATTTCTTTGTACTTCTAGGCATGAAGTGAAGATACGATTTTTGTAAAGATTGTACTTTGAATATAACAATAAACATAGGTAGGCAGTGATATACTTTTTGAGTGAACAAGATTTTTTTGACTTACACATCAAGGCCCAGATATTCAAAAGGGTTGCGCGTGCACAACTCCAAAAATGCGCCATTCTGCGATATTCAGAAGGGGCCAGTTGCGTCACCGAAAACATGCTGAGCAACAGCGCAATGAAAATGAAGGCATGCGCAACCGAAGGGGGCGGGTCCATGCATAAAGTGCGCAATGCGATATTCGAACACTTGTGGAATGTGCAAGAGTGGCTCAGCCGGAAGTTGCGCAGTAGCGGAATTGAGCCAAAATAAAAAGGCTCAAGGAAGCGGCGCAAGAACCCTAGCAGGCCGCAAACTGGGGGAGAGAGACAGAGACAGAGAGCGAGAGAGACAGAAGCTGGAAGGGCAGACAGGGACAGTGGGTCCAGGAGGACAGAGAGGCCAGCGGGGGGTGCCTGGTGCAAGGGAAGCAGCAGTGGGGGCAGCTGGGGTAACACAGGAACAGCAGCTGGGGGGGCAGAAGCCAGGGAGATGGACAGTGCCAGCTTCCACATGGAAGCTGTAATGAGGGGGGTGAGACACCATGCTGCAGGAGGACGTGGCCGTGGAGGGGCCCGTCGGCGGTATGCCCCCGACAGGTGGTATTGTGCCCACCTCAGCTTCGAGCTGTACACAGACTTCGAGATCATGGCCCGGTACCGCCTGAACAGGGCAATACTGAGATGGCTCTGTGAGCTGTGCAGTGATGTGATGCAGGCACCCTCACGACGGAGTCATGCTCTGTCTGTGGAGACCAAAGTGACAGCCTGCATGTGCCTGCTCGCCACGGGCACCTTCCAGAGGCCAACAGGGGACACCACAGGCATTACACAGTCGGCCACATCATGCATCCTCACCCAATTCCTCAGTGCACTGCTGCCTCATGCTGCGGAGTACATCCATTTCCCCAGCACCGTGGCAGAGCGTACAGCAAACACGCAGGAGTTCCACATGGTAGCACGTATGCCTGGCATGCTAGGGGCCATAGACTGTACCCATGTGGCCATTCGCACGCCACCTGGCCCCGACGGCCAGGCATATCGGAACCAAAAGGGGTTTTCCAGTGTCAACTGCCAGGTGGTGTGTGATGCCACTGGGCGCATTATCAATGTCTGTGCCACACACCCTGGCAGAGCACATGATGCTTCATATGGCACCAGTCTGCACTGTGCCATCAATTCGAGAGTGGGGACATCCCCACGGGTCATCTAGTAGGTGAGTACACATGTATGGAATGCAAACTCTGGGCAAGGGTGGAATGACACAGGTGCCATGGTAGTGGCACACAAGGATATGGGCAATATGGACCTGACATGACACTGCTCTCCACTATCTCCACACAGGTGACTCGGATACCCACTCTGTCCCTGGCTGCTCACACGTGCACGCGCCCCACGACCCCAGGCGCCAGCTATGCTTCAATGAGGCACATGCCGCATCACGTAACATCATAGAGCGGGTGTTTGGGATGCCCAAGGCACGCCTCCGATGCCTAGACACCTCCGGGCGGTGCCCTACAGTACAGCCCCAAAAGGCCTGTGGGATATTCCTGGCCTGTTGCATCCTGCACAACATGGCCAAAGACCATGGGATAGCCGTACAGGTTGAAGAGGGGGACAGCGATGGGGATGCCAGTGGCACCGGTGATGTTGGTGATGAGCAGCCCCCCCTAGGAAGGAGGTACCCCCGACTGACCCGGCAGGCCCAGCTGCACCGGGACACCATTGCAGAAGAGCACTATGCCCAACACAGGTAAGTCAAGGGGACATGTGCAGGCAACACTGTCCATGCGCAAACCACAGGCACACAGGGGAATACACCGTGCATGAAGGTCAGGGGAGTTGAAGGTTCCAGGCATACCAACACACCATCAGGGAGGGGTGAGCACTCATATGGACACACACACCAGGCAGCATACATGGGCAGAAGCACAGCACTGCAGAAACGACATTGCCAACACACAGCACCACCGACCACCCCCACCACCTGTACTGTCCAAGTACGTGTGTCAGGACCTGGGCACCCTTGCACCTTGGTGTACAGTGCAATGCAGGTATCATCATGCACACACACCTGTGGACAGCAGTAGGGAGAGTGTGCAGGTGGACCGTGTGTCAGAGTGGTGAGCAGAGCACCCAGCAGTGCACTGCCCACCATGACACACATTGCACACAGGGCAGCACCAGACAGGGCCCGCACTGGGAGACAGCTCAGTCATGTAGCACTGTCCCATGGCCACCACGGATGTGTGGGCGGCCCCGCTGTGGCCCAGCAGCACTGGCAGGCTGAGCAGGGGCCACATGGGGTGGCGCTGTTGCACCACCAGTGGTCCCACTGCATGAACGTGGCCTTGCCTGCACAGGGGTCTGCATCATGCCGAACAAACGTGCACCAGGGGTGCTCGGGATGCCCACAGCAGAACCTGGCATCGACAGGCCTGGTGTCACACGACGCCGGGAACGGGGAGTGGAGAGCGCACTGTGTGGGGTGTGCGGTACAGGGGCACCTGACAGTGTGCCCAATGCATCAGTGACAGAGACCACTGCCTGGGTCAGCCTGTCAATGGCGGCCGTCACATCCGTCCTCATAAGGACCAGCTCGGCTCGGTCCCGAGCACACTCCCTGCTGTGCCGCTCCACGGACACAGACAGTGCCTCCATGGACCTTGCAACCCGCCCCTGCAGCTGTACTGATTCCTGCAGCAGGCGGGTGTGTGCATCCAATGGGTACTGTGCCCCAATGGCATCGTGACCCCCAGGGTGTGGACGGTCCCGGTGCACAGCACCCCTTGAGGGTGGGCGCTGTTCGCCAGGACCAGGTATGGGCGGATCATAGGGCGGTGGACATGTGCCACTGCTTGCCACTGTACCCCCAGACCTGGTGTTCGACTGCTGCTGCCGCCCCTCCAACTGCTGAGACCCCAGGTCCACCTGTTCCACCTCCGTGCTGGCAACAGTGCCGGACACCTGCACAGCCATCAGTGCTGCCCCACCGGTGCTGACAGGCACAGTCTGGGACTGTGCCAGCATGCTGGTACACAGGTGTGAACCAGGAAGGCCCAGGGGCACGTGCTGGCCTGCCATGTGTCCGTCATGGGACACACACCTATCACTGCCCATTGCAGGCCTGCTATCATCAATGGTGCAGGTACATGCCACTACCATAGGCACAGCATGCTGGCATACCTGCATGCCGGACTGCTGAGACACAGGCTGTGCACCCCCCACACCCGTATCACTGACACTAGAGTTGTTGGCACAGCGTGCATGCTGCTGCAGTGCCTGCTGGCTGGTGGCGGAGGTGGATGGTCCCTCCTCCACGTCCAGCAGGTCTGCATCACTGTCTGGACCCACCACCACCACCGTCTCCTGAAGACAAACAGGATCTGTAACAGAAAGAGAGTACATGTGAGTGCATGTGAACAACAGCCCCCCCCAACACCACCACCATGTCATACCGTGCAGTGATGGGCTTCCACCTGTCTGGAATTCTCCGCCTGGTACGCCCGCAATGGCACTCGGCTGCATGGCTGCAACCAGTGTCTCCTCCATTGGGGTCAGCTGCAACACCACTGGCGGGCCCCCACCAGTGCCAGCACGTGCTGCCCTGAAGGCTGCCACCTTCTCCTTCAGCCTCCTGTGGTCAGTCCCCATCTTCTTCTTGCATTCCTGCACAGAGCGCTGGTGGCTTCCGTGCAGGTTGACGGCCTGAGCTACCCCCTCCCATGCAGCTGCACGTTCCTGAGGGGTGCCCCTCCATCCACTCAATAGTGGCTCATCCTCCAGGTAGGCCTGGAAGAGGGCCTCC
Source organism: Neoceratodus forsteri (assembly GCA_016271365.2). Taxonomy (NCBI): domain Eukaryota; kingdom Metazoa; phylum Chordata; order Ceratodontiformes; family Ceratodontidae; genus Neoceratodus; species Neoceratodus forsteri. The sequence continues at coordinate 842,923,199 of CM028135.1, read as the reverse complement.
GCCTCTGCCGCTGTAGTTCAGCCTCCTCCCACGCCCACCGTCCTCACCCCTCAGCTTGGCTCTGGTCAGTCATGGTGACCTGTATGGGTGGAGTGGACACCTGTCACTGTGCAGTCGACAGCATTTCCCCATGAGCATAGGTGTGCCGCCCGGGCGGAAGCCCCACGTTTCTTCTCCGTATGGTAGATACTGATAGAAAGGGTGCCCTTTGTCCCTTTCTAAGTGCCCTTTCATTCTCAGCCCCTCAGCCTTTATCATCCTCCAGCACCCTGCCCATGAGACATTGTCCTGAGCATCACACAGCATGTAACTCACCTCTCACCTGCAGTAACCGATCTGGCCAGCACAACCCACTGTCGCTTTTTATAGTGCAACACATGCAAATGAGGAGGGCGCAACTTTAATGACATGCTAATCACGCCACTGCGCCTTTGAATGGATGATCGAATGATTTGCATGTCGGCTGAATATCGCGGTTGCGCTTTGCTATCTGGAAGGGCCAGCTGAGCCAATAAGCGCGAATTTGTGCCTGCATGCTACACTGCATTGCGCATGCCCAGACAGCTTACGCACGCCTGTTGCGCTGCAGACCTGCTGAACACGATCAGGCAATTCAGGCTGCATACCATTGTGCCAGTGGCACTACAGCACTGGGCACTATATGGCGCTGTGGCACTACTGCGCAATGGTCCACTGTGGCACTGGTACGCAGCTTGGCAGTCACGCAGGATGCCTATACGTCCGATGGCACTGTGCGTAGCCTTGCGTCATTGCCGTGACCTTGTGTATGCCCTTTGCCCCCTGGCGTGGTTCGCATGCCATGTGTACGTCCCTATTGTGCTGTCTGGTGACAGCGCTATGTGATGTGACGGCGCTGTTCGAACAGCGCGATTGGAGCCTGTGGTGGTCTATTGTGCAACATCTCCACGTGGGGTTACAGTGCAGCGGAGCGCCATATTGCCTGCTGTAAACTGGCGGAGATGGCTAGGAGGAGGGCAGTGAGTTGGAGCCCACTGGAGGTGGCCAACCTGGTGGCCCTGGTGGAGCCCCACTGTGAGGCACTCTATGGTGAGGCCCCCCTCACCATGCCTAGGACCCACGTGTGGCAGCAAGTGGCCACTGACCTGGTGGAGGTCACTGGATGGGGCCGGTCTGCTGAGCAGTGCCGGCACCGGTACAGTGACCTCCGCCGGAGGGAGCCGGACATGTTGGCCAGACTGCGGGCACGTGCCAGGCGGGGCGTGGTGCCTAGGCCAGGTGAGTGTACCATCTATGCACCTATATTCTCTGTAGGGGTGTGTGTGTGCTTGGGTGGCTGTGCATAGGTGCCGGCTCGGACACGGTTGGCTGTGTCAGTGTGTGCAGCTGTGCGATGGATGGTTATGGCTGTGTGGGCAGGCACTCTCACTGGGGCAGGGGGCATTCTGCTTTTGAGTCACATTGATGTTTGTCTCAACATATGTCTCCCACAGGCCGGGATGTGAGGATGCAGGGCCGGGATGAGGAGGGCCGTGCCAGGGACCCGGTGCCAGCAGTTGTTCCACCCCAACAGCAGCAGCAGCGGCAGCAACAGCAACAGCAACAGCAGCAGACAGAGCTGCTTGAGCAGTGTGAGTATCATGACTTCATGGATGCTGTTGCATGCTGGGGAGACCAGTAGCCCTGCAACACAAACCATGCAGGAAAGGGAGGTCATGATTCCACTATACAAGACACTAGTGAGGCCCCACCTGGAGTACAGTGTACATTTCTGGAGACAATACCTACGTAAGGACGTAGAGTGGGCAGAGAAGGTTCAGAGGAGGGCAACAAAGATGGTGCATGGCTTGATTCACGGGTCCTATGACGACAGGTTACAGGAACTGAACATGTACTCGCTGGAGGGGAGGGTGGAGAGAGGGGATATGATGGAGACATACAGGTATCTTACAGGGGGGATCAGGGTGCGGGCCACACTTTTTGAAGTGAAAAAGATGTTCCAGGACTAGAGGGCATGGGATGACGATGGAGGGAGGACGATTCAGAGGACACATGGAGAAGGACTGTCTTCACAGAGCGGGTGGTGGACAGGTGGAACCCCTGCCAGAGGAAGTGGTGGGGGCTGACACAATCACAGGATTTCAGACTGCAGGGGACAGACGTGAAGGAGATCTGGAGATCAGGGGTAAGGGGCAACAGACCTCCAGGGAAACAAAGTGAACTGACAAGCTCATATGGACAGACTGGGTTTGCCATAGGCCCTTATTTGATGACACTGTCTATGTATCTATGTATGTAGGCACGACACAGGTGACATGCATCACTGTGCAGTATCACAGCACGTCTGTGTATGCGTCACTGGTGGTCCAGGCATGCACTGGGCACATAGCTGTGTAACTGGCATCGCACCACGTTGCCACCATTTGCCAGCCTTGTTTGTACTGTGATGGATGTGGGCAGTGTGTGTGCAGGGATGGTGAGTAGCTGGTGCCGCCTGTTTGTGATGGCCATGTGCATGTTCACTGTGGGTGGGTGTACGCCATCACAGGTGCGGGACATTGGGCTATATGGCTTGCAGGTTGGGTGGTGTTCAGGGTTGTGGTCAGTCACAGCCATTGACTGTGTTCCCTTTTCCTAGGCCTCATTGTGCTCTGCAGAATGGAGCAGTCACTGCATCGGATGACCCGGGTGTCCCAGGAGAACCAGAACATCCTCCAGGACATACAGCGCCATGGGCTAAGGAGGAGGCACAGCCAAGAAAGACAGCACCAGGCAGCAGAGGACCAGTCTGCTAGGCCTTAGGCCAGATCCCCCTTCTCTCTCCACCCATCCCTCCCACTCTGCCTTCCCTCTCCCAGTTGTTCATCCCACCCTTGCCCACCCCTACCTTGTACCCCTACCCTTGTAAATAGTTGTTTGATGTTGATTTTATAATTTACACATTTTATAATACACATTTATATTTTGTTATGAATACTGTGTTGGTCTCTGATTTGCAGCTGGCTATGGTTGCTCAGTTGCAGTGGTGTGCATGCCATCTGGGGTGGTGTGGTCCTGGGTATGTGTGTGTGTGTGTGTGTGTGTGTGCATGGGGAGGTATCACCAGCATGGCATTGACTTTCTGTTGGTCTTGCCGTCTGCTGCCACCCACTGCTGGGTGCACAGGGTGGGTCTAGCTTGTATGCTTCTCTGCAGCACGGGATTGACGTGTGCCGGGGATGCATGGTGTTTCTTGCAGTGCCAGTCACTGCACATGGGCGGTGTCTTGGGGTCACGGTGCAGGGTGTGCTGTGCGTATGGGGGGCTGATGTGCACTGTGATTGTCAACCCCCTGTGTGTGGCACTCTCCGCCTGCCAGTGGTTGTGCTGGGGTGTCATGGCTCTGCTATTCTTTGTTGGCTTGTCCCCATGGACACTTGGATCATCCGTCCCACCCCCAGTGATGCTGTTCTTGGGGTGTGCAGGTGTGGTGTGGGTTCTGCAGTGTGTTCCTGTGCCCATGTGTGGCATGGCTGGTGGTGGGCCCCAGCCTGCCTCCCTGGATGTACAGTTCCATTGCTCTGTGGTGGGGCTGTGCTTGCACTATGGCAGCTCTGGAATGCTCAGCTGAGCTTCCCTGGTTGCTCCATAGCGCAACATTTTGGCTCAGCTTCTCCTTCCTGGTTGCACGATGGCGCAGTATGTGCGATATTCAGACGTTGGCTGCTTGCGCAATTTGCTCTGCTCCATGTTTGAATATCGCACCTGTTGCTCATTTGCGCAACTGGTTTGTGCTTGCTCCTGCTGTTGCGCTAGTTTTGAGCGCAGTTTGAATATCTGGGCCCAAGTGTATAAAGTACATGTGTAAAAGCACTCAACTAATTATGTCCATATCATTTGTAGTTCTGCACCTGATTTACAAAAGAAATTAAAAATCCACATGAACAAGCTCTATGAACAGAGCAAAATGTAGGGGGAGAGAATAAAAAGAAATTGAAATCATCAGCAAGTGTTTGCAGTCTCTGTGAAGAGTCACAGAAGGCTTTGCCCCCCCCCCCATTTTGTGTTGTTGTCTTCAATGGAAATGCTCTTCTAAGCAGATGATGTGGTAATTTTTAAGGGTGGAAATGATGTGGGCACCATAATTAATATCCTTCAAAAAGAGTTTATTGCATTGCAGCATTGGTTTAATGCTGAGGGATGGTCTTCAACATTATGAAAACAAAAACCATGATTTTCAGCAGAACTAAAATTACTGGGAATAGTAAATTTCTGTTAAAAGCTCTCAATGGTGAAGATATTGAAACAGTTAATCAGTTCAGATATTTAGGAGTTATACTAGACAGTCCCTTAACTATTGAACCCCATGTAGATAGTTTGATAAAAACAATACATCAATGTCTGGGCTATTTCTATACAGTGCAAAATAATCTCCTACAGGAAGCTTGTGCCCTTATGGTGAAGAGCCTACTTTTGGCCACTATGTTCAAAGATGCAGAGCCCCTCTGCATCATGCATGTGAGGCACAGAGACACTTTGCATCCATTGCACCCCACATGCAAGAATTCACAAAATGGGGCACACATCCCCTAGGCACTCGATCCCCCACCCACATGGATTGCACTATGTGGTATGCACAAATCCACTTGTAGCTGTGCACCAGAGCTCATGAGAGGACAGCTGGTATGCCAGGGAATCCCCTGCCATAAGTCCCTTTGTGCCCCGCCCCCATGCACACTGAATGAGGGAGTGGCCCCAGGCAGGTGGGCATTTCCTCAGAGAGATACAGCTCCATCCCATACTCCAGAGGCTGACCCCCCACACATATGGTGCTGCCCCATCCTCTGCTGCTGCATTACACACTCCAGGGCAGCACCACCATGCCCATGCTGCCCAAGGCCCAACACTGCACTGGCAAGGCACCCAATGTAGCAAGACACACACCTCTCCTGGCTGCACCTGTCCCCAGAATGCAGCCTCCCCATGTGGGCACCTGCCCTTGGTGGTACATCCTCCCATCATCCACACACATGGACACAAGGGTGCCCTGGGTCCCCATCCCACACACCGCTGTGCAGCGACAACCCCCCTACACACACACACCTGTGGCACTGACACCCCCCCTCTTCCCGCATGGTCCATCAGTGCCGCATCTCAGGACAACCGGTGGCACTGCCCACCACACACCGTCATGGCAGCTGGATGTCCATCCACAGGGGCTGTCAGCTCATGCATGCCCAGCCACATAAGGGATCTACTGTTGGATCCATTACAGGCATCTGATTGGATGCCCACCCAGGTCTATGACTCTGCTCCCAGCCACCTTGCAGAGTGCTGCACACTGGGGTAGTGGCCTTCCCATGGACAGGTCATGGCCTTTGGGGAATACGGGCAGTGTGCACCTGTCTGCAGGTGTGGAGCTCTGCAGGCAGGATACACACCTCGCATGTAATTCCCACCGGTGGAGCATAGACCACATTGTAAGTATTTGATTACAGTTCAATAATATATTCAGGCACTGGGCATGGGGTGTTAAATAAGTTGAAAGTAGCTTATAATTCAATTTGTCATGTCATAGCAGGCCTCCCATTCAAAATTCATCATTGTCTGCTCTACCAGGATGCACAACTACCCTCACTAGATAACAGAGTAAATATAAAAAGTTCAGTCTTTTTCCATAAGGTAATTCTGGGTAAAGTCCCTTATTCTATAGGGGAGTTATTTCCATTACAGCAAAAATCATGTTGTTCCAGATCTCAGGATTTAACCTTGTTTAAGGTTCCCTTTTGAAAGTCATATTTTTTGAAAATGATTTTTGATTATGTTGGTTTAAATACTTACAACTACCTACCACAATCAGTTAAGTCTATTGGATCTATACCTGTTTTTAAGAAATATTTGTCAAGTATTTTAGATGCACAGTCTACATGTAGTTGTAAATAATGTACAGTATGTATGTGTATACAATTGTATGTATGGCACACTGTGTTGTATTAAGCTGGTCACACTTGAAAAGAGCAATATTGCTTACTGTGCCTTTCCAGTAAACCATAAAATAAAATGAAATGAAATTAAATATACAGAATTGTGTTTTAAAGAGGCTTTTATCCCCAATTTGCCATATGTGCATAGCCACATGATATCCCACATGGGTGCTGGATCTCTTTTATCCTGCAATAATGCAAGTACAAGAGTCTGTTCAGAGGGGGGGCATTCAGGAAAGATAACAGGTTAAACACAAATGTAATCTAAAATTAGCTTGTACAGAACTTTTGGAGTAAGAGACAAAACCTGATTAGGAGAAAGCTTTCAGATTCATATTTTAATTAAACTATTTCTTACACAGTCTGGAATATGTTGAGTCTTCCCTGCTGTATATCTGGGAGCCTGAATATGCCTCCTTCCCAGCTTGGAAGAAAGTGTGAAACTCAGTCTGACCAGAGTCATCCACAGTTCTTGTGGGTGGCTAAAGATGGGGCAAAGTTCCTGGAAATAAAAGCTAACAAGCATTTGTCAATGCCGAATGTTGTCTTGCTGGCATTGGCATTGGTATTGCAGGAGTTAAAGAGACGCATAATAGGAATAGCAGTGAAGTATGGAACTGATGACAACCCCACCCCACCCTGCAGAGACTGACAGGCATTGAGGTGTGCTTTTGGGTTGTCAGCCATAACGCTCACGCCATTTCACCTTACCCTACCTGCAGACTCTGACAAGTGTTGAGTTGTGCCTTGGGGTCATCAGGTCTTATGCTCACCCCATTTCATAAGGAAATACATTGAGATGGGTGCAGTATAGTAGAATGGGGTGAACTTTGGGGCCAAAGAGTCCAAGGCACACCTTAATGCCTGTCGCTGGCTGCCGGGTGACAGCCAACAATCCAAAGTCACACCCATGACACCTGTCAGTCTCTACAGGGTGGGATGTTATGATTAGAAACCCTAATGCCCTGGGCATTTGTTGGTATTTGCACTCCAAATTTTCAAAATGGGCTTTTTGTGACCATACCTCATGAAAGCATTTGGGACCTCTGCTCATTAACAATGACACTGTGATTTTGTTAATCTGTCCCAAACATTGATTTCCCACAGTGACCATGCCATTCTGTGCCAGATGTGAGAAAACACATTTGAGGCAGGATGTGGAAAAATGACAGCTGTACTGTTCATAAGGAGGTGTGAAGAAATGGCAATGTTGAAAATCTGGAGTGAAAATGTTAAAATTCTTCAGTTACGAGCATGCATGGAAACTCCACAATGCACACTCATAACAGTCATTTTGAGGATTTCAACAGATTTTCAACATAGGCATTTTGGACCTCCACTCATGAACAGTGTCACTGTGATTTTCTTAATCTGTCCGAATGTTGATTTCCCACAGCTCTGCGCCATTGTGTGAAAGATGCACAAAACACATTTTGAGGAGGATGTAAAAATGACAGCTGTACTGTTCATAAGGAGTGTGAAAATGGCAATGTTGAAAATCTGGAGTGAAAATATTAAAATTCTCGAAGTTACAAGCATGTGTGGAACTGTGCAATGCATGCTTGTAACAGTCATTTTTGAATTTTTTCACCAAGTTTGTAAATGGGCTTTTTGGGAACCCACCTCATGAACAGTGACACTGTCATTTCATTAGTCCTTCCCAAAGATGATTCCGCACAGTGACACCAAAATCACCTTTCAGGACCGAATTACGAAATGACAGTGACTGAGTTCATGAGATGGGGTTCCAAGAACCCCATGTTAAAAATTTGGAGCAAAATCTCACAAAATGGCCAAGATACCCATCTAGGTTGAACCCTCCCATTTGATGCCATTATACAGCTTGCCATGATTTTCTTCAGTTCATGGTCGCTTTTGAAGAGTTCGAACATCTTCTGCTCCACCAAGATCATCGTGCTGGCTCTGGAGGTAAGTATGGGGTGAGGAGGGTGCGGGAGGTGGGGGTGCAGATAGTGGATACGGGTTGGGGAGGGGCATCGTGACCTATGAGGACCATTTTTGTTTTACAGGAACAACAAAAAAAGGATGTCACTGGAAGGTTTTATATTTACAGGTTTGCTTTGGGCACACTGGGGTTGGCTCCCAGTGCCACCTGTATTTTGGGGAGATGAGACTGAAGCTGATGGGGACTGGGCCCCCTGTCAGCAAAGAAAGTGTGTCTGTGTTTGGGGGGGCATGATGCTGAGGCAGATTGGGCACCCCCCTCGACAGACAAATCAAAGGGGACATTATGGTGACAGTGATTGGGCTCCCCCATCAGCAAATGAACTAGGGAGGAGGCATGCCAACAGGAGGATTGGGCACCCCTGACATCAGCTTTGTAGGGACTGTGAGAGGTGGATGGTGGGAGCAGCCACCATGTTTATTGAAATGTTTCACTGGGGCACATAATGGAGGCGTGTAAGATCTGCCACTGCAATGATAAGCCTGTCTCTCATTGCAGTGGCATATTTCTTTCAAGTTGGTGTCATGATTCTGAACTGCTGTCATAGATAGCGTGTTCATTCATTGGTGCCACAGAGACCAGCCCAAAAAAGCAGTGGTGCCATTAGCCACAACATGGCCGCACCTCCACAACCTGCTACTCCAGCAAGCTGTCACAAAATGTTGCTTGTGCTGCGCATGCAAGACAACATAAAAAGAAGAAAGCCAATTAGCGCACCATCCCCACACCCCCTTTAGAGAGAGGACTGCATGTGACTATCCTTTTAATAGGGTTAAGTCTACTTCCCCAATGACCTTGAAAGAAGAGACTAAGAAGTTCAGTTTCACATTCCTTTAGGGGAGGAAAATCTTGACTCAGATGCAAAAACTGGGGCAGAATCAATGTTTTTGTGAGATAAAGTCTCTTCTTTTTTTTGTGTGTTATTTCTTTTATTACCCCTACATGCTCCATGGCAGCCACTCCTTCGGGCTTACCAAGGCTGACTTCTGACCCATCCATCCTCTGAGCCTCCACTCTCAAATCGCAGCCAGCCCCTAGGGTAACCAGCGTAACCCTTCACCGGACAGGTCCCCCTTCTCTGAGGGGGAAAGCACCACCCAAGGGGGTGCAGACCAGTGCAACACTTGGTCCCAGGGGTGCTGCTGAGATGGAGAGCTTGGTAGGACCTAGATGGCCTGACAGAGTCAGGCAGCCATCATCCAGCTGATGTGGAGTGGTATTTCCACTTTTCTAGTTGGCCCCTCCTGCGTGTGTCTGCAGTGCTCCTGGTCTCCAACAGAGGCCACTGCAGCACAACAGCAACCCACTACCCACTCCAGGAGAGGAGAGCAGTCCAACGGACGCTCAATCCTCTCCTGCCCCTGCCAGCCCCTGAAGTCCTGAGTCCATTCCTGAACCCGGGTCACCAGCGTGGGCCGAGGTAAGGTGCCAGTGCCTCAACCCTCTGTTCTACCAGGCTGGACCCTTTTCTTTTTTTAATAAAAAAGTGTTCTTTCATATAGTGAGTTGGACAAAGGTTTTACCAGTGTTAGTCTCCCAATTTTCAATGACTAAGTTCCCAGGTCCAAACTTAATTCCTAAAATCTATAAAGGGTCTACTACAGGAATACCTGCAATGTATGTACAGTGATGATCTGTGTGTACTGGATCGATATATAATGCTTTACTTTTATTTAGATTTACTCTGGTACCAGACAGTTTGGAAAAATAATCCAAAACATCTAGCACCATTCGCCAAGTCCACAGTTTGCACCATGATGCATGCACCATCTATCTACTGTACTGTAAGTTAAAGTATTTAATAGCAAGGCAGATTTATGAACTGAAATGCCTTGCATATTATTATGATTCTGTAGCATAAGTAATAGCGTATCTTTTGCAAAGATGTAAAGCAAGGGGCTCAACAGGCAGCCCTGCATTACACCATTCAAGATGTTTGTTTTACGTCCTATGTGGCCATTAATATCAGGGAGCAATGTGGCCTGTTTATAAATAGTGTATATCCATGATACAAATGTATCAGACATCTCATATTTTTAAGGGCAAAAATTAAATACTAATGTATGCCTCAGTCAAAGGTGTTATCCTGGTCAAGAACCAGGAGAACATCTTCCACCTGGCCCGAGATTAGTCTTTATACCACTTTTTCAACTGTGATTTTCAAAAATTAATCTATTTGGAAATGCACATGGAAATCACAACTTCTGCTGCCTTTGCTAATCTTTTAGTTATTACTGTACAGGTGACAATATTTTAATGTCAGTATTTAAAAGACTCAAAGGTCACTAATTCAGGATGATATTTTTATCCACTTTTATAAAGAAATCTATAAAGATGGCCTCATTCATAGATTTTGTAACCAATTCAGTCTGTAAGCTATAATTAAACATGTCTTTTGAAACAGGTAACAGATATTTTGAGAAGGTTTTGTAAAATTGTAGCATTACATCATTCATACCTGGGATCATTTTGGAAGACAGATAGCTAATAGCTTCAGCAGCTTCAACACTGTAATGGGATTATCATAGAATGTGTAATACTCTTTGGAATGGGTGGGACTGGAAAACCTGGGAAACCCTGAGATGACCAAACCAACTCAGAAGGGGTCCCAAATGCTTGTTCTGCAGCAACCAGACAATTCTGGAAATGTTACTTTGTGCAGTACAAGGTGGGGTCCCTTGGTCCCCAATACTGGGATATAATACAGTCATAAGCCTTTTAGCTGCTCTAACTGACAGCTCTTAAATAAATTCAGTTTTGTCTACACCATTGAGTGCCAAATTGTATCTCATGTTTCAAAGACATAGCATTATCATACTGGCATATATGCATATCTTGTTTTACTTTTGTAATTTGGTCAGCAACATCAATTTTACAATCTACAGACAGTGAAATTAGATTTTGTAAGCAAGCTCTTACAGTAAGGTACTAACAATATGACTCTAGCCTTTTTTCTTTTTTGTTGAAGATAGGTACTGAATTCATTCTTTGAATCCTCCCAACAATCTAAGATGCCATTATAAGCACAGTGAACTAATAAACATGCCTGAACCAGTCTGCAGCAGCGTTGATAGACTACAGGATCATTAAAGTAAGGTGCTATCCTGTTTCTGTAATGGAGGACTATGACTCTTAAGCATGCCAGTGGTATAACTACATGCTAATGCCCTAAGGTCAGAAGATTCAGCTGGTACAGTGCATGCTTTGTGTATGTGAAATTGTGAAAAAAAATAAAAGAAAATGTATTCACGTGTCAAGAGTACCACTGTGATAAATGTTCCCACTATCAGTATTTACAGACTTGTAACCATCCAACAGCCTTGCCATGGATATCATTTTGTTAAGAAAGTTGGTATCACTACACAATTTCCCTGTACATCCCCCTCTGTCAGATACAGTTAATCTGCAATTGAAATCTCCTCCCAACATAATAAACTTTCTGTATGCAAATATGGCTCCACCAGTTTAAATAGAAAACTCTGGTGGCAAAGGTGCATAAATGTTTATATGTCTAGCCAGCCCAGTGGTGCAGAGGGTGAGGCACTGTAGGTGCCTTACCTCCACTATGCAGATGACCTGAGATCAGGAATGAGCTCAGGTTGCTGGGGGTTTGCTGGTTTGTACAGTTGGGAGAGGACTGAGTGGCTGTCTGACAGCTCTCGTCTCCTGGACTGGGATGGTGAGCCATCACAGATCTTAGCTGCCACCAGATGGAGGCCTGGTGATAGCACTGACACTCCAGGTAGCTTGAAATCCAGGTGGGTGGAAGGTGATGGCATTTCTGGAGCACATGCATGCCTCCACATGCATGTGTCTTCTGTGTTTTCCATAGCCTTAGGTGGAGAAACCTAGGAGTAAATTTAAAGTTATAAAAAGTGATAACTCCATGCAACTGACAATTGCTTTTAGGACATACTTAAGTATTTTTAATATTTAAACTCACTGGCTACTTAACAAACTCAAGGTTAAAAATGGCTAAGGCCCTAGACTTTATACTTTATCGAGTTATGATTGTATTTAAGGTGCATACTAAGAAGGCGTTATTTTGCTAGCCAACAGAAATTAGTAGTGTTTATTAAGCTACTAAGTTTGCATGCTATTAAGTTTACATTGAGTTGTTTTCTTTCTCTCCATTAAAACAGTGCTATCTAGACTGGGAGATCCCATGTTGAAAGACTGTAATATTTTCTGAATTAGAAAATATAAAGGCATAACTGGTGTAGGTGTATTGGGATTCCTAGATTGCTGCTGGCTGGGTTTGATTATTAAAATTCATTCCTAACGATGAAGGTATATTAGACTACATTCATTCATTATTCATTTAGCTTAAAAAAATTAGCTTAAAATAAAGGATTTGTGTAAGATGTATTTTTTTCCCTTGATACAATGTACTTGTTTATTTATTATAATAGTGTGTGGAAAATACTGCTTACAGCTACATCATTTTACTACTTTTAAGGTATGAAGGTTTATTTATCAGAATTAGTTGGGATTTTAGAGAAAGATATTTACTGCTATTTTTTATTTTTTTTATTTTCAGGCATTTAGCTACAAGAATATTATAGTCATACTGAAGGGTGCAAGCTACTTTACCAAGAAGAAAGCAAGTGTGGAATATAAAGGCACCTTTCATCTGAATTACTTTTTGAAGACACTGACAAGAGATTTAAAAAAATTGATGGAACCTGATTTATTTGAAACTTTTACTTTATCATATAGTTTTATAGTGGTATAGTGTTATATGTATATGTGATTATTTGTGTTTAGGCTTTTTGTGGGTAAAATTTTTACTTCAGTTATTTCTTATCATATAGCTTATATGTAGAAAATCACTTTAAATAAATAGCACTTTAATACTTTAACAAAGTTGGGATAGTCTTGTAACAAAATGAGAACTAGGAAAACAGCTTTACAAAGATCTATTACTGTCATTTCAGATTCCCTGTTGAAACTGATAAAACAAATGAAAAACCAAAAACAATGCAAAAGAAGGAAGAATAATAGTAATAAAAATACTGATAAAAGTAAACAGGAAGAAATGTATACAGAAAAAATGGGTGGAGCTAAAAACAAAATACTAAAACTCTAGTCAGAAAGGAGCCAGACATTGATAACTCATCATCAGACAAGGGTGAAGCATTGCTAGATGAGAGTGATATCAGTCTCACCTCTTCTCCTTGTCAGGTAATGGATAGATACAGTAACGTTTGCTAAAAAGGAAATAAGGAACAAGAAGTGACTGAGACCTAGTATCACTTTAGAACAGATTGAATTAATAGATCCCCTAATATAGTGAATGACACCTTGTGAGTTTGTGTCTCCTGTTCTGCAGGATGTCAAATCTCAAAAAGTCACTTTTATGGAAAGCAATAGCTCTGGCTTGACACAATACTTTCAGTTATCTTGCTATCTTACAACAGCCTTCCTGATGTCACAATTTCAAAGTAAATAAATGAGTTCTGATAAAGATAAATGTATAATGCAAAATAAGGCAGTTGGGAAAATAGAGGAAGAACTGTATGATACTATAAGTGGACTAAATGATCTAGCAAATCAAGCTTGTATGAATGAACAGAAAGTTGTCTATCACCTTACTTACACTCTGTTTATAGATGAGAAACTGACTGAGGTTTTAAAAAAAAAACATGCAGCAAATGTAGCTATTATGGAACAACTTGTAATGATTAAAAATGAGATCACTGATTTAAGGGGTGAGGTTGCAGTGAATGCTATGAGACTAGAAGAAGGTTTAGCTATTACCAAAATAAATCAGAATCAAAAGCCCTCTAGCTCTCCTTCCACAGTAAGTAGTGATCCTGTTTGGATAATTCTGAACTGAGAAGATACGTATGTGGTACTTAGAAAAGCTAACACTTTTGAAAAGATTGACATGAATATCAAATCAGCTAATGGGGGTATAGAACTCCCTACTGAAACTCATATTTCTTCCAAAAATCAAAAAAAAAGTAAGTAAAAGGAAAAAGATTAAGACTAACAAAAATCCAGATCTGAACAAGAAAAATCCATGTAATTGGATAAAGAATATTCCCACTAAAATCAAAAACCAAAAACCTGTGGTAGAAGAACTAAAGGGAAGAGCAAAAGGCAAAGGTGTTAAGGGTAATATACCTAAATCAATAGTGCACAATGAAGGAATGAAAGAGGGTTCAGAAATGGATTGGCAGACATTAATTATTGATGTCCCATAGGAGAATAAAAAACCTTTGGAACTCTTGTTACTTTAACCCAACAGAACAATTTTAAGTGTCTGAGTAATGATGTAGAAATAGATGCTTCATGTTCTAGATTATTGGCTGATGTTCAGAGCAGCTGTAACCCTGACAGGTATACCTTATGACACTAATGAAAATAGGAAGTTCTTAGAGTTTTGGTTAACATTCTCTGTAATGAATTCTTGAATTGGATATTGCTACTGATGACATTGTTGATGTGATTAGGTCCTATGAATATGCTAAGGACGTGATGTTTCATTAATTTTCTTTAAAATGCTCGAGTCACCCAGTATGTATGGAGAAACCTCAGAGCAACAATATTATTATGATTTAGACATGGATTATCCAATATTTACAAAGTATTTGCTGGAAAATACAAAATGGTCTCATATAATAACTGATGAATTGATGTCTGAGTTGTCTGATTGCCATGATATTCAGGACCTAGTCTATCACAATGAGAATGTAACTGATTCAACGGAAGTTGTTCTTTCATTCTTTGGGTTAGCTTATGCTGGCTGGGAAAACAAAAATAAACTGAAAACTATGATTGTCCAGCTTTTTTGTAACATCCTTGGGTTGAACTTCTATGAGAATGATATAGTCAACGTTGTAAGAGTATTCAACTCTGGGTCAGAAGGAAGTCCAATTGGTGTTACATTGATAAATGACAAAATAACTGCCAAACTTCTGGAAGTTGCACATAAACTTGATTCTTTTGGGATTTTAATAATAGACTTCTCAGGCAAAACTCTGGACTGTAAAGAGGATGTTAGTTTTAAAGATGACACCAAAGATAATCAAACAACTGTATACAATGTGGAAGTTTCTAACAGATTTTAGCATTTAAAAGAAGAAGATAATTGCTTGTTTTCAAGCTGTAGTGGAAATGAGAAAACTGCTGAACAAGATAACAATATTTCAAACATGTTGAACAGTGGGTGTACCATGGAACCAGATGAACTTATCAAGAAATATCCAGGTGATTTAAAGATTATAACTTGGAATGTTGCCATACATTACAAAATTGACTGATTCTGATTATATACATTTTCTTAAACAATTTAATGTCACAAATTTACAAGAGACATGGCATGGAAAGGAACAGGATGATGTTATTCAACTTAATGGGTATTAGATTCTTCATAGTTATGCAATTAAACACTCAAGGATGGGTAAATTGATTGGTGGCTTTATTATATTTACAAAATCTCTAATAATATCAATCTATACAATCTAAGGTGCAGCGTCATTATATGATGGCACTAGTGGCCTTGAATGAATCATTGGTTGTAATGGTTAATGTATAATCCTCCAAAGAAATAATTTATTTATGATAGGAACTATTTGACAAAATTTCTGCAGAAATTTCTTCTTTACAAAAGGACTATAATAATGCAGAAGTATATATAACAGGTGATTTTAACATCCGATACCCCCCTCTGAAATCCTATTTGGATAAAGATTTTCTGAGAAGGGAAAAACAACCAGATATACAGTCTTGAGTCTCAATAGATCAATAAATATAGACAGAGAACAAAGAATGGAGAATTTGCTTTCTGACCTGGATCTTATAATACTAAAAGGTAGAATATTTTCATATAGTAAGGGGATGTGCTCCTATACAAATTATAGGGCTACATCACCAATTGATTATGTTTTGATTTGACCATGATAATTATCTTGATCTACAGGTTATATTGAGATCTGACAGTGACCACTTTGCAATAGTTATTGTAAGAAAGATGGATATTAAATCTCAAGATATACAGGAACCAAATATACAGTAGTAATAATTAATAATAATTTTTATTTTATTTATTTTTATTTTAGTCTTTTTTAACTGGGTAAGTGAGCTGATCCAGAGGACCATTTTTGGTCATAACCAAGGCCACATAGTGGCAGGCAACAGGCAACAACAGAAACACAATACAATACAATGAATATAATGAGTGGGTACAGGCAACAGCATAACAGCAATATCATGTAACAACACAAGATTTAGGGTATATCAGTCATAGACATTGCATTATACAGAATATTCAGTCAAAGACAGTTAGGGCAGTGATATTACACAGAGAGACTAGGGCAGTTTTGTAACCCTTGTGCTGTCTAGGAAACAATTACAGGTAGACTCCCTCAGGAGTCAGGTTTTTAGGTTGGTTTTGAAACTCAAGTGGGAAGGTGATGATTGGGTGGTTGATGGGAGACAGTTCCAAAGAGAGGGAGCAGTGACCAAGAAAGCTTTGCAGTCCATGGCCATCAAGGTACAAGGAACTTCTTGGGGGGAGACAGAGGAGACCCTAAGGCTCCTGGTAGCCACCCAGCCAGTAAGTAGTCCAGCATAGGGGGATAGCTGGTAGTTCCTAAGACAGTTGTCTACCAGACATCTCAAGGCATAGTTGAAATGACCCTCAAGCAGGAGCCACACTAGGGACTGATAGAGTGTGCAGTGATGGGTTGAGTAGGGGCTTGAAGAACAAAGTGACAAATGGAATTATAGGTTGTGTTTAGATGAGCATAGTGAAGAGGACAAGAAGGAGTAGACAAGGAAAAGTAGTTGAGTAGGGGCAGAAGGTTGCCTTGAGCAACAGCTAGTCTTGCCTCAGGGGACAGAAGTTGCTTGTGCCGTAGGCAGCACCAAACTTTGGTGAATTCTCTTTATGGAGCTATTGATGTGTTCATTGAAAGTAAGAGAGGATCAAGTGTCACACCTAGGTACTTAAAGTGGGGAACAGTTTCAAGGGAGGGCCTATTTGTGGGTACCACAAGGTTGGAGTTCAACTTAGCAACATTGGCAAGGAAAAGCTTACAGCCAAAGAGCCTGGCTTTGGTCTTTTTCATTTATGATGAGTATGTTGGAGGGAACCAGTTTTGTGTGGCACCATAGTTTAGTGTGAGGGTGAAGAGATGGAATCCAGGGACTTGTCACTATGATAAATTACAAGGTTGTCTGCATAGAGGAGACCCTTGCAGCTAAGGCTATCAGCAGGAGTTCATTAACAAACTTTGAAAACAGTAGGGGCCAAGAATAGAGTCCTGGGAACTCCGGTGAATGGGCAGGGTAGCAGAGGAAATCTTATCTATTAGCACCACCTGGGACCTATTAGAGAGATAACTACAGAACCAAGCAGCAGTTTCTGGGGAGCAGCTGAAGTGTAGCAAGGTGGAGTGTAGAAGGTGGTGGTCTACCAGGTTGAAGGTCTTAGATAAATCCACAAAAAACATGTCTGTGGCCTTGCCCTTGTCCATGTTTCTAAGGACATGGTTGAAGAAGAGGGAAAAGGCTGAGGAGGTACTAAGGTGTTTGTAGAAGCCCTGCTGTAAAGGACACAGGAGGCCATATTTCTCAAGGAGTCCCTATAGCTGATGATGCACTATTTTTGCAAGTAGTTTACTTAGGTGCTGGAGGAGGGAGATGGTTCTGTAGTTCTCAGGGGTGAGGGGGTCACCAGCTTTAAAAATAGGGACCACACGTGCATGTTTCCAGGAGTCGAGCACTGTGGATGAAGATAGAGCACGACTGAAAGTATAAGTTAGTGATTTGACAATGACTGTGGAGATGATCTTCAAGAAGGAGGGGTAGAGCTCATCACTGCCAGGGCTTCCTCTGGACGGTAGTGTCTTCAGGAGTTTAATGGTGACTCTCTGACCAATGGCCCTGAAATAGAAAGGAGGAGGAGGGGCAGCATCTGTCAAGGAATGGGGATGGTGATCTAGGTTGTTCAGGCCGGTAGGCAGGAGTTTACTGAGATATGAGGATAGGTCAGTGAACATAAAGTTGAAGGTGTCAGCGATATTAGCGGGGTCATGGGTGGTGCCTGTGGGGGTTGTGAGTTGCATAATTTGTTTGTGTGATATAGTACTGAGGATGGACCCAATGGAGGCCCAAAAATTGCATGGGTTGCCAAGGTTTTTGTTGGTTAATGAGGTATTTCCACTTAGCGACTTGGCAGTCTGTTTATATGAGTTACGCAGTTGTCGGTAGGCATTCCATAGCTGGGATGAGGGGGATGTTTTGTAGGCTATCCATTTGCAGTCTTTTTCTTTCATTTGTGTCAGCAGCTACCTTGATATCCAATGGGTGCAGCCGCCTCTAACCCTTCTGGTAGTGAGAGGGAAATGTTTGTCTTGGAGATTTTGGAATGAGTTGGTGAAAATAGAAATTCAGGGAGACATCATGAAGCAAGTAGAGGAGGGACCAATTTATGGTTTTGGCATCCTTTAGGAAGGAGTCATGATCCTGGCTAATAAATTTCCTGAAGGACAGCAGCTTGGGGTGGGACAGCTTGATTTGGTGCCAAAACAATATAGGTTATGGTATGATATGGGTAAGTTAAGATGGAATAAGTTTAAACATGAACACAGGCTTGAGTTAGCAGCCTGCTTTCAAAACATGTTAATACCAGAAGTGGAAGGTGAATTAGATCCAGCAAACAATATACTTCCATTACAAATATTTATAATGAGATTATGTTAAACCATATTGCTGTGAAACAACAACATCTTTTAAAATATGAAAATTAGTTTTATAAAACATGTTTGCCTGAAAAACAAGAACTTGCTAAGTTAACTAGAAATGTTAAAAAGCAGTCCACTACATAAAATTTAAGGGAATTAAACTCAGAAGAGATTACAAGGAACATGTTAAAGTACAGAAATCTGGGGGGGCGGAGCTAGCCGGCCAAGATGGTGGATGAGTAATTGAGTAGCTGCTACAACCAGATCTCCCATCAGGACCTATCCGACAGTTCAAGTACTACCTATCCTTTTATATTCAACGGATCTGAAATCTGCAGACACAGACCAGTACTTCAAGACCAAACTGGCTGAAATCTGGGTGTTTGAGCAGTAATTACAGAGAATCTGAGTGCAGCCTGGAAAAGCACACATTTGGGCCTGTTGCACAAGGCCATACCACCAGTCTCAAGTTACATCGATCCCTCTCTGAGTGAGACTCATGGAGGGGCACCAAGTACAGGGGGCAGGGGCGGCCCAATCTGAAACCTCAAGTCTGGAGATACAACTGAGAAATATAACAGCCATGATAATGAAGGTGCTGTCAGACACTTCTGAACTAAAAGAGTCTACTGCTAAGAATCAAAAGAACTTAACCCTCCTCACAGACAGGGTATCTGGAGCAGAAGTGGTCTCCAAATACCAAGATGGCATTTTGCATGAACATCACTCCCAGCTAAGAGACCATAATAGCCAGCTGCAATACCGCCTAACAAAAATTGATGACTTAGAGAATAGAGGGAGGAGGGAGAATATAAGAGTTATTGGGATCCCCAAAGACACAGAAGGCACAGACATGACAGCCTTTCTGAGACATTGCCTCCGGAGATGCTTGTTATGAATAATAAACCCTCCAGACTTGGAAAGAGCTCATCGCCCCTGCCCCCATCCACCACAAGGAGAAAGACCGAGGCTAATCTTGTGCAAATATCTGCGCCACTAGAAAAGAAATGTACCTAAGGGAGCCAGAGATGAGAAAAGGTTAACATGACAGGGCCATAATGTAGCTATTTCAGGACTACTCATATGAACTTTCAAAGCAGTGAAGAGCATATGGCCTAGTAAAACAATCTCTTTACAAGTTGGGTATTTTGGCCTCCCTCTGATACCTTCATGATGCTGCGAGTGCAGTATAGAGGAGAGTACATTACCTTTAACAATCTGAGAGAAGTAGAAATGTTCCTCAGTGACATCGCCAGAGAGTAAACAGAAACCCAGTGGCCACCATATCCTCCGCATGGTAAGGCACCTCAAGCAATGGAGACATCCCACCTCTAAGCACACCTGTGCGATTACTCCTCTGAATAAGGTGGAAACCCGCTAGAAGGTCCAGGGTAGCAGAAGGTCCAACGCAGCAGACAGCAAACAGACAGCAACAGCCCCATGTGGAGCAGCCCCAGCCAAATGGCACCAGAAATCATAAGGCCAGATTGAGGAGTCGGCAGAGGAAGGCCCACTTATCTGATGAGAGTGGCTCATCTACTTCAACATGGTGGTGAAGACCTCCAATCATTATGAACTGTTGGGAGACCTGATTCTGACTGCATTACCCCTAGAAGACCATCCGATGGGTAAGAATGAGAAGACTCAGGATGAACCACTGCAAGATTTAACAGATAAGTGGACACCCATACCGACTGACTGGGCAGACTGTGTGCAGGACAATGTGGTGGTGGCCCAGCCAATGATGTCCCCAGTGCTTTAGACTGCACAGCAGCAGTAGGATTGTACGGACTGCAGGTATATACAGATGGCATCTTCCCCAGAGCCCAAGTGCCCCCCCAACCTATTATTTGCAGCTAGGACAGCAGGTTTTTTAAATTTTAATACACAGCGCTGTGTGAGACTTGATCAGGGTTTACAGTGCAAGGGGGGAGGGGGTGCAGTGTAACTCCCAAAGGGGTTGAATTAGTGGTTACCAGCCTAAAGCTAACACACAAAGCATTTGTTGACTCTGGGGAAAACACAGACTACCTAATGACTCTTGTACCTCAAAGAACAAGAAATGATTGTATGCACTTCATGGGTATGGGTGTGTGTGTGTGGGAAGGAGGCTCCTGAAATGGCCAGCCCTCATTGCTGCTAATTCAGCCGATAGTATGTGTGCTTACCATGGGCCACGAGCACGAATAACTGCCTCTGCCTACCTTGAGGAGCTTCATCCTCTGATTTCTGTAATAGGAAAGGGTGAGGAGGTGAAATGCAAATGGGTTGCTTGGGATTGCCCTCCCTCTTCCTCAACTTTTACCACCACAAGACAGTCTGAACTCTGAAGGCTGAGCAATAATGGAACATTTGGGAAATGCCTGGCCATGACAACACATAACTCTTATCAGGGATGGCTCCTGAAGAGGCCTGACCTACTGTCCCACAAACGATACATCGGGGGGACTTGACATACTCTAATAATCCTAGGACTGACTGGGTGGTTCTTCATTATTGGACTCTATCCCATGGTGCTGCATAGGGATCCCCATCAGGGGGAGGGAATGGACAAGGATATGATGGAAGGCATCCTTAGGATGGCAGAGAAAAGGGAGATACTGTTGATGGGGGACCTGAATATGCCAGATGTTAACTGGAGCACCTTTGCTGCAGCCACATCCAAGAGCAGGGCCATTCTCGATGCCCTACAGGTGTCATGCCTCAGACAGCTAGTTTTGGAACCCACTCATGAGGGAGCAATCTTAGACCTAGTACTCTCAAATGGGGACAGTGAGAGGATCTCAGATCTAGAAGTGGGTAGCCATCTGGGAACAAGTGACCACCAAACAATGTGGTTCATGATAAACTCAGCTACAGAGTCAAGCTATACAAAAGTTAGGGTACTGGACTTCAGGAGGGCTGACTTTGGCAAGATGGGAGAATGCCTTAGAAAAGCACTAACAAACAGGCTAGGAGGAGGGGTGAAGCAACAATGAGGAAACATCAAAACTGCTAATACAGAGGCAACACACAGCCTTTGTGTGTAGCAAATAAACAAATCAAAATGAAAGAAAAGCCATTATGGTTCTCAAAAGAGGTGGCGGGAATGTTTGGGAGAAAGGAAGTATAAGTAAACATAGAAGGAGCAGGACAGCAACTGTACCAGTTAAGGCAGAAGGAAGCAGGAGAGAAGTCAGAATAGCTAAGGCCCAAACTAAGGAAAAGATAGCCAACTTGGTTAAGAAGGGGGATGAAACCTTTTATAGGTACATCAGGGAGCGTAGAAAGACAAAGGGAGGGATGGTGAGGCTGAATAGGATGGACGGTGGGTGGGCAGAGAGGGACAGTGAAAAAGCAGGGATACTGAACAAATACTTCTGCTCAGTAGTCACAAAACAGGAGGAGTGGGAGGTGCCTAATCCAATTAACAGAAGCACTCTGGATAGGGGGGTCGATCCCAATCCTGTCACAGAAGAAAGGGTTCTGAAAGAACTCCTAAAACTGAAGGTGGACAAAGCAATGGAATTCTAAAAGAATTAAGGTTAGAACTAGTGACACCACTGACTATCCTTTTAGCAAATCATAGGAGGATGGTGTGGTACCTGAGGACTGGAGGAAGGTGAATGTGATTCCCCTTCACAAAAGTGGGAGCAAGACAGAGGCACGAAACTACAGACCTGTCAGTTTGACCTCTGTGGTAGGGAAAGTGATGGAATCACTTCTGAAGGAAAGAATTGTTGAGTACCTAGAGGCCAGTGGGGCACAGTACCCAAGACAGCATGGGTTCACAGTGGGAAGGTCATGTCAGATGAATCTAATTGATTTCTTTGACTGGGTGACCAAAGTAGCAGACCAGGGAGGGGCTGTGGACATGGCCTACCTAGTCTCTTTAGCAAGGCATTTGACACAGTCCCACACAAAGATTAATAATCAAATTAACCAGCCTGGGAGTGGGTCCCAGGGTGGTAGCCTGGTAAACATTTGCTGGACAACAGGACACAGAAGGTAATTGCAAATGGAGTCCACTCTGAAGAAAGGGGTTACTAGTGGGTATTGCAGGGTTCAGTACTGGGTCCAGTTCTTTTAATGTGTTTATAAGTGACATTACAGAGGGACTGGAAGGAAAAGTATGCCTCTTGCAGTTGACACAAAGATCTGCAACAGGGTTCATACACAAGGAGGCGTAGAAAGGATGAGAAGGGACTTGGCAAGGTTGGAGGAATGGTCAGAAGTACTGCAGCTTGGATTCAATGCAAAGAAGTACAAAATAATGCACCTGGGTAATTATGCCTTCTTCTTCTTTTAAACAAGTCTGGAGTAATGTCAGGAATGGCAGAAAAAAACAAATGGGGATAGCCTAAGACAACATGACAATATTGTTGCACAGCAAATGAATCCAGATGTCTGGTCTGTAGATAATGCCTTACAAGCTGCTGTCTGGGAAAAGATGTATCTATAGGCAAATGGCAATCGGGGGCATCCTCCATTCACATCCCAATGCCTGAGGACTTCACAAGGCCTTTACAATCTACATCTGCAATGGTAGCAGAAAATATGGACTTAGAAGTGCCTGCTGAATTAGCATTAACACAGAATCCAATATTAACTCTTCCTTACTTGCAAGACACAGGGGCCCCTGTCCATATAGACAATCAACAACCAGGCCCTTCTAGGCCACAGGTCAGTGCTCTACTGAATATTTCAAAAGAACAACAGATAGACCCTTTGCATTCTTGTTTAAACTCCGTACTACCTGCTAAATGACACAATGTGGTTCACCTCACCTATTTATATAGGATACCTGAACCCCAGGACAGACTATTTGTGACACACTTTTTATTGAAGGATTCAATGAAATATTTTCTGAATGAAATATATGCCCTTATATATGTTTCAGGCGAAATGACATTTGATGTAAGTTTTAAATCTAACAATGGCTTAGAATGTCTTTGGGTGAAATACAACTCCTTAAAGAAATCAACGTTATGGACAGCATTTCTAGCAACACCTCTCATGAAACTGACTCATAAGACTATTACTATTTTATTTAGAAGACAGGGTGTAAGTGTATATGATTTAACCTATTGGCTGAAGAAAAAGTGTACTGTCTTAGGAGATCCAGAGGCCACTGGACTCTGAAAACATTTGGACAGGAGGGTGGAAGGTGAAAGTATTGTTAAAACTACAAACACAGGGTGGTGAATCTCCAAAACTCCTTCTTCTTGGAGAGGGATAGGATAGGGAGTATTATTCTACCCAGGGAAGCTCGAGGCATGCTACCAGTGTGGTTCAGCAGCACATCTGAGTAGCGCATGTGACAAAATCAAGTGTACTGTATGTGGAGAACTGGGACATGCTGCGACGATTGCTTAAATGAAGGAAAATGTAACCTCTGTGATGACGTATAGCACACCTTTCAGAACTGTATGTGGGCAGCCCATAATCACCCAGAACATGCTGATGGTATGGAGCAAAAGGTTTATATTGCTTTAGCACAAAAGTCTAAGATGGGCCAACAATCCAGAATGAATTCAGCTCCTGTAGTTCCTGACCCACCCCCACAGCAAGCAAGCTGCAGTGCCTACCCCCTCATGCTACCACTTCTAAGATGACAGGAAAAGTACAACTCCCTCCCTCTCCAACTGTCACCCTGAGATGGAGCAAACTGAGTTACAGGAAACAGACAAGATGCCCCTCCCAAACTCAGGAACAGAGAGGGAAAGAAGGGAACCAGGCAGGGATCTGAACTGAGCAACCCTACACCTAAGGTAGCTAAAAGGATAGTGCATTCTTCTCCAATAAATTTGATGTTTTGGTTGGGCAGTCAGATGATTCTGCTGAGGACTCTGACTCTTCTTCAATAGTTTCTTCTATCTCTGAAGCTACCACAGACACTGAAATTTCCAGAACTGCAGTGAAAAGAAAAGCAAAAATTAAACTCAAAAATAAAAGATAAGACTTGCAGGAAGGGTAGAAAATATGAACTCCTACCTTTATTTCTTAGATGTATACAGCATATCTTTTACACTATAAATGTTGATAGTGTAAAAATGTGAATAAGGCTATTGGTATTTTCCTTTCTAAAATATCTACAGATTGGAGTTATTTTCCTTCAAGATGTACAATTTCCTACAATGCAGGAAATGCACCTGGCTCAGACAGATTGGCACATGGGTCTATCATATTGGTCCATAGGTCCTGAAACATGTTCAGGGGTAGAATTTTAGTCCACATGACAGAAATTAAAGTATTAAAACTATTCAACCTAATAGCAGGAAGGGTATTAATTCTGGCGTACAAATACAAATATAAGATACAGACTAATTAATCTCTATGCACCACAAACCAAGGCTTCAAGAATAGACAGTTTTAAACAAATACAGCCATATTTATATACCTCATATCATATCATTCTTGGGGAGATTTTAACTGCAGCCTTTCTTCCCTGGATAGTAGTTCACAAACAAAAACACCAAAAATATATGTTGACTCTCATTTTCTGTCCCAAATGATTAAAGCAGCCAGACTGAGAGATGCTTATCTAACTTCTACAAATCAACATACCCCAACACTCCATAAAGGGTGATTAACCACAAAGGATTGACTATTTTTATCTCACAAAACATATCCTTAAGCAAGCACAAGTTAGTCCTGCTGAGTTCTCAGGCCACAATTTATAACAAATTACAGTGAGATATTCAAATTCTATTACAAAAGATCCTGGACTATGGCAATTTAATATATCTCTTTTAAAGATAATTGATTTCTTGCTTCCCTACCTCACCTTGTAGAAGGCATAAAATCAGGCTTAATACTTTGATCCCCCATTATGGTGGGAAGACACAAAATATGAAATTGATAAAACAATATAGTAAATCCAAATGCTTGAGCTCATATTTACATTATCTACAAAATGAGAACATTTACAAAATTATATACAATGGGCGGATATTCAAAAGGGTTGCACCATGTGCAATAGGGTTGCGCCTCATGAAGTCTGAACTTGCTCCATTCTGCGATATTCAGCAGGAGGCAGTTGTGCCACTGAAAACAGGCTGAGCAACAGCGCAATGCAAATGAATGCATGCTGAACATGTGGGAGGTACCATGCATAAACTGCACAGCCCGATATTCAGCTGGGCTGTGCAAGTCACAGAGCACAACCCCAACCTGCGCATGCACAACTTTGGAAACCAAAAAAGGCTTAAATTGAGGGCCACCCACAGGTGAGCTGCTACATTGCAGGGTGCAACACAGCAGCTACCACCTGTGGCTGGCCCAACCCTCCCTGTGCCCCCTGCAGCCCGATCACGGGCAGCCAACTGTAAATCACCACCACCCCCCAGTGGCCGCTCGCGCGAGCATAGTATACTCCCCACCAGCCCAATCGCGGGCAGCAATGTAGCCCCCAGACATATCCCTGGTGGTCAGTGGACCAAAATGCCTGATTGCGGGCAGTGTATAATAAACCCCCTGCTCCTGCAGTCATCCCTAGTGGTCCAGTGGACGAAATGCCAATCGCGGGCAGTAAATTTAATATAACCCCCTCTAGACATAGCCCTGGTGGCTGGTGTCCCCCACCCACCACCCATGAAGCCCCACCACCCCGCTCCCCGGCGGCGGCGGCGGCAGCATCCACCCGCCTGCCACCCGCCACCCTGCCGCCGCCGACTGACTGCGGGTAGGGCTGCACACCCATTGGTGCAGAGCAAGAGCCAATGGGCATGCAGCCTACCGTATGAGCAGTCCAGATCTGTGAATGAATCATTCTCAAATCTGGACTGTCATCGCGATATAAAACTGCGCCTGGCTCTTGCCTCTACGCAAAAAACATGCAGCCCTACCAGGCAATCAGTCAGTGGCGCGGGGCAGCAAGCGGGTGGATGCTGCCACCCCGCCGCCGGGGAGCCGCGGTGGGGCTTCGTGAGTGGGTGGGTGGGGGACGCCAGCCACCAGGGTTATGTCCGAGGGGGGTTTTATTAAACTTACCTGCCCACGATCGGGCTTTCGGTCCACTGGACCACCAGGATGACTGCGGAGGAGGGGGTTTATTATACACTGCCCGCCGATCGGGCATTTCCCGTCCACTGGACCACCAGGGATGACTGCGGGAGGAGGGAGATTATACACTGCCCGCACTGGGCATTTCAGTCCACTGGACCACCAGGGATGACTGAGGGAGGAGGGGTTTATTATACACTGCCCAGCGATCGGGCTGCAGGGCGTCGGTCCCGATGGCTTCTGCCTGGCAGGGTGCCAGGCGCAAGTCCTCGGAATTGGCACACCTACATGCTAATGGCATGCAAATGGGGCCATAATCAGATGCAAATGGCCCCCTGTGCCTTCGTCATGAATTATGGCTCCATTTGCATGTCACCTTTTGAATATGGGGATTTTGCGATGGCGCAATGGTACTTATGCCACTGCAAGTTGAATGCTCCACTCTGACAACTTGCGGTCGTGCAATTCCACTGTGCCTTGCACAGTGGCTGTGGCAGGGTGATATTCGAAGAGTTGCTCAACAGTGCGCAACTCTTGAATATCGTCTGCCACACCCCGCAACTATTTTACAAGAGTGCAAGGGCTTGCCTCAAGAAAAGTAGCTTGAATATCCAGCCCAATATCTTATAATACTAACCCGGACCATTCACAATGGATTCAATTAATTAAAAAGAATTGTTACAATTTCATGGCCAGAAATCACAAATGTTGCATCAACAACAAAATTTGGAACTTCGGGACCCATAACCTCAGTATGTCCTTTAAATACTGTGCCCAAAAGGGTATGCAGATGCTTCCTCAACAATTCCACAGTGACAACAGTGCCAGGTCACTGTAGTGTCAGCACGGGACCCCACCACTGCCTTCTGGGATATTGCCCCCTTCCCAAAACCAGTCCAACCCAGAGTTGGTTATTCTACTAGCAGGGGTGTGGGGGCAGAGCCCCTGCATGGGGATCAGGGTGAAGCCCCCAAAGAAAACACTCATGTCTTCTGACTCCTTCATGCTGACCACAAATTAGTCAACATAAGGGAATCACTATAATGGCAGTCAACAAATATTTTGTTAACCAACAGTCATGATCCCCAAAAGTGAATAAAAAAGAAATTAGTTGTCTAGCTAACATACTGTACAAGGTGCCATCCACTACCAAAAAATGAGATATTATATATAGTGACTATATATACAGAAGACATGCATGGGCCACTGTGCACAGCCCCAATACAAATGAATCAAACTTTATGGAATCTTCCATCCCTGAAGTCCCCCAGACACTCCCGAGAAACTAGAGCCAACCCATCACAGAGCAAGAAATATTGAAGCAATCTCACCCTTAAATCAGGCACAACCATGGGCCCTGATGGGATGTCCAGTGAATTATACAAAAAATAGGCCCAGCTATAGTGACAGAATTAGCCAAGATGTATAACTGTATGTTACAAGCAAATAATACCCTCAATATATGAATATGGGTACTTTGATTTACCTATATAAGAAAGGGGAAAAAACATTTGTCTAACTGGAGGCCCATCAGCATGCTAAGTACTGATTTAAAATTTTAACTACAATCATTAATAAATGATTGTTACAGATTCTCCTTTTGTCATTTCAGAAGCCCA
The DNA here is from genome assembly GCA_016271365.2 of Neoceratodus forsteri. Lineage (NCBI taxonomy): Eukaryota > Metazoa > Chordata > Ceratodontiformes > Ceratodontidae > Neoceratodus > Neoceratodus forsteri. Next base: position 842,894,995 of record CM028135.1, on the reverse strand, counting down.
AATATGCTCAATCCTGGCAGACAAATAGAAGATCACCTCATATTGCTGTGTGAGATCATGGAGCAGTAATACTGAATCATTACAAGCCTATGAAGTCTCTATAGACCAAAAAAAACTTTCAATTCAGTAAACCGCTAATTTCTGTGGCAGGTGTTAAAATATATCATGTACCTCCTAGACTGATAGACTTTATTAAAGGACTGTACAGAACAGCAATGGTAGTCCCACTAATTATTGGATGGAAAGGTCCTATGATATGCATTAGGAGGGTAGTGTGCAGGGTTGCCCTTAGCCCTATTTTATATCTTTTTATTGACCCCTTGTTGAGATGTATAAATAATGCACAAAATATATCCCACTCTGTAGCAACATAAGCACCATTACACACAAAGCCTTAGCATATGCAGATGACTTATGCCTTTTGATAACTAATGAAACTTCAGTCATTGAAGCTCTATATATGTGTGAACAATTTGGTAACAGCTCAGAGGCATCCTTAAATCTAGACAAATTTGTAGAGTACAACTTATGCCTTGGTCAAGATTCCCAACAACTGATTGGTAGAATACAAAAACTGAAAGGCCCCATTACAATTCTAGGAATCAATATGGTATACCAGACATGGACTTAGTTAACTGGGAGCAGAAAATGAAATGGAAACAGAAAGTAGACAACTGGAATAGATGGAAACTAGGGAAGAAAAAGAGGCGTATCTCATCAAAACTCACTTAATACCAATTTTTCTTTATATTAGTGCTGTTTTCCACCACCTAAGTGTCTAGAAACAAACTTGTTTATCTATTTTTCAAGCCCTTTGGGAGAGTAGGCTCAACCCAATCAAAAGAAATATTACTTATCTACCCCTAAATGCAGGAGGAGTTAATATGGTGAACCCAATTTAATTTTGTAATAGTGTTTTTTATTTCTAACATTAAACCCTTGCTGGTAAATAGAAATATAGGATGGGAAGCCTGGTTATAAAATACTTGTAAACAATGGTTTACCCAATAGGAAACAGGCTCTTTAAAGGTACTGAGGAAGACCGTTATGGTTCCAAATTACATTAGAGACACTTTCTGTAGACTAAAGCAGTGGCAAGTGACTGCCCAATGTGTGATGACCACAACCAAGAAAAACTGTATCAAACACTACTTGAAACAACATGTATGGTGAACATAGTTTTGAGAAATGCCCAGACATATATATTTCATCCTTAAAATATTTATTATGCAATCCCAGAATTCCACCACATATGTGGGATATGCACTGGTTGATGTACCATGAAAAATTAAATGTAAAAGCCAATCACAAGCATAAACAGCTTTGCAGAATGAATATGTAGTAGACCTAAATGTATCAATGCCTGGAAACAAAGAGCATTTATTTTCACATGTTCCTTTATAGCAAACTTTTGAAACTATTTGACGTTACAATGGTCTGGACAAATATTTCAAACTGTGTCATCACAAAATGTGATGTATGGTTATTTTATTAGGGCATGGAACAGATAGCACAAAAGTACTTTTGCTTAATTTTCATGGTGATTAAATGGCATATTTGGATGGCCAGGTATATGTTCATTCTACAACAACAAGAAGGATCATACCCAAATTATTGGGAAAATCATAAAGGACTTACAAACTGTATATTACAAAAGTGCTCTTCTGTTACGCAGCATGAACTTTTGGAACTCGGAAACACCTTCCTTGGATAACAGATTCTGATTCGGCTGTGACTTAATTTATGTATTATTGAGTTAATTATTGTATAGATATATTTTATATTATGAAATTGCTTTGTTTGGTTATATTTATATTTTGTTCTTTAATAAAGTTCCCCATCTCTTATCAAAGTGCCATGGGATCTTTGACATCCACCTGAGCCACCACCAGAGCAGGCAGATGAGATATTGATTTAATGTCTCATCTGAAAGACAACACCTCTGGAGTGCAGCCCCTCTTGATGCACTACAGTGCCAGCATTGGAATTTATCCCACATTCCCGATGTGGGACTAGAACCACCTTCTGATCTTCCAGCCTCAGAGGTGAGTGTGCTACCTGCTGAGCCACTGACACTGCAAAACCATACAATCTGTTGTATTGAATCTACAGGAACTGAACATGTACTCCTTGGAGGAGAGGAGGGAGAGGGATATGATAGAGACATACAAGTATCTTACAGGGAGGAACAGGGTACAGGAATACACTATTTTAAGCGAAAAACATGTTACAGGACTAGAGGGCATGGGATGAAGTTGGAGGAGGATGATTCAGAGGAAACATGAGGAATAATTTCTTCACAGAACGAGGTGGTGGACAAGTGGAACACCTGCCAGAGGAAGTGGTGGGGGCTGAAAAATCACAGGGATTTAAGAATGCATGGGATAGACATAAAGAATTCTGGAGGTCGGGGTAAGGGCAACAGACTTCTAAGAAAACATAAACTGAACTTACAAGCTCAAATGGGCAGACTGGGTGGGCCATAGGCCTTATCTGCCGACACTGTCTATGTATCTATGTATTATTGGTAATTGATAATCTACAATATGTTATATACTCTGATTCTGAATCAGAGTAAAGCATTAGATTTGCAAAGTTGAAAAATTAAACTGTTTGAAAAGCTCTAGTTCCTGTATGATATTTATAGACATTCTACAAATTTAACATTTGTTGCCCTAATTCATTGGCACAAGACATTTACTCAGACATTAATTGATAGATTTGCAGCACATCTTGGATTTGGAGACATCAGCACCCTGGATTTTCAACACCATTAATGGTGGCGAATATATAAAACTACATGGATCCATCTACAGTATTACAAAAATAAAAAGTAAAGGACTGTGTATCACTCCATTATTATACCACCTTGAGGTTCTGGAGACATGTTGGAACCTCTCCATGGTATTATAGCCTCATAATACACAGTCGCCTATCTATTATTCTATTTATAGTTCCCCATTTTGGGGAGTTCCAACTACTGTAAATATGGTCAGCTCATTAATGGAGACAACATTTGACTCACAACTGTCAGGTTACTCTTTAAGGACCAGGAACCGTATCAGTGAAATAATCTCAATGGCAGAATAATTGGCTCTGAAAATCAGCTGACACCTTTTAATGGTTAGCATACTTTTATTGCTAAAGATTTTTAGCCTAAAAATATTTGTGAATGTTGTAGTGATTGTTTCAACAGAAATTAGCTAACTTCTTTCATGTCAAAACATACTCTGCAATGTTGATGGTGTCAACTTGCACAGCATTACTGTGTATTGTGATGTAATAACTTACATTTGAATTATGGTAACTGACAACATAAAACATTTTCATTGCTTTAAAGCTTAACACATACATTGTCTGTTTCACAACAGCATGTTTTGATTAATGAGCACCATTAAAATTTGCATTAGTGTGATTTGATTAATTACAGTAGTCAGTTTGTAGGAGCCACTGGAATAACTTAATTACTCTGCAGTACAGTATCTTACAAAATAGTATTCACATTTCTGAGAGGCACCAATAATAATGTTTCTACATGACTATGCATGTTAAACTTTTGTCAATACTGTGTAGCACAGTACAGTAGGCCATGTTTTAAGCTAATCAATATGAGGAAAAACAACATGTTTCTGCATTGCAAATCAGAATTAATTTACTTTTAATCTAATGCAGCAAGATTGTTTTTTCAAGAACTCAAACACCTCAAAGTTTGGGTTTTAAGTTATATCATAAAACTGTTTTGCCCAAACTCAAATCTTTTGCTTTACTGGTTTGAATGGTAAAGATGACTTGAGCCAATCAAACTAACAATGGAGGGCAGCTTACTTTGCATACAGGTTTCTCAAAATTAGATTCATCTGATGTTGAACTTTTCTTGGAATTCAGGAATTTGGCATTAAAGGCCACAATTCATAATCCTGGAGGAAAAAATCCTTCTGAGTGCTTACAATCTCCCCACCCAGTACAAAGTGCACAACAACTCATAAAGGGCCAGACAAAATCACTGCTCCTCTGCCATCCTTAACCCACTGCCCTACCGTTTACAAGCTGTGTGGTGAGGACCCTCTCCATCATTTGCCACTAGTGCCAGTCCAGAGAAGATGAAGAGGTGACTCTGGAATCTTGAGGGATGGAGAGGAGGACCCTCACTCCATGGCATGAAAACATAAAGGGAAGTGAACAGGTGGAGGGCTTTTTGTTATCAAGTATAGGCACTTGTGTACTTTTAGTGGGTGGGAGAGACTTCTGTTTTTAGTAATGCACCGTCTGATGCAGAATTGGAACTTCTGTTTCCAATTCTGGGTCAGATAATGAATTAGCTTGCCTCAGAATGGAATTAGAGTTGGAATCAAAGTTCTGGGGCTGGATTTTCAAATGGCCAAAAATGGCTGTGGGACCAAGTCCCAGTCCACTGTCCACTGGTGCAGAAAAAATCCCTGCAGTACTATTTTCAGCCCATGCCCTGCATGGACAGAAGAATGCAGTTGTGGAGGATAATATGCCTGGTCCTACCATGCTTAATATTTTAGTGCAGCTGTGCCATAAAATGGTCATAAACTTTCATAAATCATGGAGGCAGCTGTAAAAATGGCTCCATTTTAGAAAATCTAGTGCATGCAGGAAGAACTGCAGCTTCACAAGTGAAGACCTACTTGCACAAGTTTTCCCACACTTATGTCAATTATGGGGCCTTTGAAAATCTGGCTCCTGATTGTCTGATGGACACAAACAGAATGGAATCAGTAGATTTTGAGCAACTATACTCTGCATGCTATTTAAGATCACATAATTTCTTTTGTGCCAGAGAGGCTGTCAGATATTATAAGGACACATTTTGGTGTCAGTTCAGAACTTGGCTAAAATGGGAAAGCTCAGTCACATGTTGAAAATTAGCCTGTAAGGTGTTTTGTTTTTACAGCTCATCAGCAACTTAGTTCCAGAAGGGTACTACTACTTCCCTTGCTCTTTGTCATCCCCACTCATTCTGATGCATCCCAGCATTATGCTGGCCCCTTGACAGCTACTGTGCACAGCTTATCCTTCTTCATCTTCTTTTCTGTTAAGTTCCCAGGTCTTTTCCCTCCTCCACTGAAGCAAGAAGAGTCCCACACAGTGCACAAATTCTACAACTGGTTTTCATCTCTTAATATAGCACCTTGCATTATGCTACATAGAATAAGTGGCTCCATAAATCTGATCAGTAATATAGTTTGTTGAGATTCTCCTGAAATTTGCCTCCATTCTTAAGCAAGTCTACTCTCCTGGCAAACTCCAGCAGTAATAAATAAATAAACACATAAATAAACAAATAAATAAATAAATACAATAAAAATCAGCAAATGGCAAGATTGACGTTCTGCACAATTATTATTTCATTATCATTATTATTATTATTTTTTTATTTTTATTTATATACAGAATAGCCCAATCAGTCAGTCAGTTAATGTATTTGTTTGGCTGTTCAAACCATTACAAAGTCAGTAATATTAAATGTCCATCTGTTCATGTCACAAAGCAATGGTTTCTGGATAAAACAGCTGGTCTAGTTAAAGACTGTTGTTCCGCTAAGATTAGATAACAGTACATTGAGAATATAAATGCAAATGATATTGTTTTGTTTTATGTTTTTTTGTATATGTGAACCTTGTGTAATGTAACTGTTTGTATTGAGATCATAGGACACCATTTTAAATGAGTTTTACTCAATGGTCTAAGTTTCAATAAAATGGAAAAAATGAAATGAAATAATACAATGAACAATAAAAATAAATTTCTACATTAAACAATACATAATACCAAGTACATCACTAAACATCAAATACTAAAACTAAAAAGTGGGTTCATGACAGTGAAATCTGACAAAGCCCTTTATAATTAAAGTATTCTCCTGTCTCAGAGCAAACTCTATGTACATTGTCTCATAGTATTGGTCAGGTCTTAAATCAACTTAAAAATCGACCATTATTAGAAAATTAATGCAGGCACACCTAGTACAGTCAGTAAAATATCATGCAATTGTTAATATAATGCATACCATTTCATAAATGATCCAGTTTCTATGAAAATACAAAATCACACATGCCCCCCACAATGCAAAGCATCATGGGCTGCATATGCAAATCACCACAGAATGTTATGCTGGTCCAACTTTAAGCAGAATTGCATGGTGCGAAAGGCCTCTCACACAGTTTGCAAGGGTGATAACAGAAAACATAGACACATGTTTTGTCCTACCAGGACTCATCAGTATGCCTTGTCTGTTTGATACCCCAGTGGAATGGACCAGCTACCCCTAAGGCAGTGTGTCTGGGATATATTGTGGTGAACCCATTAAAATAAAAAACTATTTCAAAGACAAAGAACCTCTGTGCGTAAACACTGAGGCAAGGGTTACCCAAAAGGGCATTTGGCTGGGAAGCCAAGTTTCAAGAAAATACAAAATCACACATGCCCCACAATGCAAAGCATCATGGGCTGCATATACAAATCACCACAGAATGTTATGCTGGTCCAACTTTAAGCAGGATTGCATGGTGCCGAAGGCCTCTCACACAGTTTGCAAGGATGCTAACAGAAGACATAGACACGTGTTTCATCCTACCAGGACTCATCAGTATGCCTCATCTGTTTGACACCCCAGTGGAATGGAGCAGCTACCCCTAAGGCAGTGTGCCTGGGATATATTGTGGTGAACTCATTAAAATAAAAACTATTTAAAAGACAAAGAACCTCTGTGCATAAACACTGAGGCAAGGGTTACCCAAAGGGCATTTGGCTGGGAAGCCAAGTTTCAAGAAAATACAAAATCACACATGCCCCACAATGCAAAGCATCATGGGCTGCATATGCAAATCACCACAGAATGTTATGCTGGTCCAACTTTAAGCAGAATTGCATGGTGCCGAAGGCCCTCTCACACAGTTTGCAAGGGTGCTAACAGAAGACATAGACACGTGTTTCGTCCTACCAGGACTCATCAGTATGCCTCATCTGTTTGACACCCCAGTGGAATGGACCAGCTACCCCTAAGGCAGTGTGCCTGGGATATATTGTGGTGAACCCATTAAAATAAAAACTATTTAAAGACAAAGAACCTCTGTGCGTAAACATTGAGGCAAGGGTTACCCCAAAGGGCATTTGGCTGGGAAGCCAAGTTTCAAGAAAATACAAAATCACACATGCCCCCACAATGCAAAGCATCATGGGCTGCATATGCAAATCACCACAGAATGTTATGCTGGTCCAACTTTAAGCAGAATTGCATGGTGCCGAAAGGCCTCTCACACAGTTTGCAAAGGGTCCTACCAGGACTCATCAGTATGCCTCGTCTGTTTGACACCCCAGTGGAATGGACCAGCTACCCCTAAGGCAGTGTGCCTGGGATATATTGTGGTGAACCCATTAAAATAAAAACTATTTAAAGACAAAGAACCTCTGTGCGTAAACACTAGGGCAAGAGGTTACCCAAAGGGCATTTGGCTGGGAAGCCAAGTTTCAAGAAAATACAAAATCACACATGCCCCCACAATGCAAAGCATCATGGGCTGCATATGCAAATCACCACAGAATGTTATGCTGGTCCAACTTTAAACAGAATTGCATGGTGTCGAAGGCCTCTCACACAGTTTGCAAAGGGTGCTAACAGAAGACATAGACCCGTGTTTCGTCCTACCAGGACTCATCAGTATGCCTCATCTGTTTGACACCCCAGTGGAATGGAGCAGCTACCCCTAAGACAGTGTGCCTGGGATATATTGTGGTGAACCCATTAAAATAAAAACTATTTAAAAGACAAAAGAACCTCTGTGCGTAAACACTGAGGCAAGGGTTACCCCAAAGGGCATTTGGCTGGGAAGCCAAGTTTCAAGAAAATACAAAATCACATGCCCCACAATGCAAAGCATCATGGGCTGCATATGCAAATCACCACAGAATGTTATGCTGGTCCAACTTTAAGCAGAATTGCATGGTGCTGAAAGGCCTCTCACACAGTTTGCAAGGGGTCCTACCAGGACTTCATCAGTATGCCTCGTCTGTTTGACACCCCAGTGGAATGGACCAGCTACCTCTAAGGCAGTGTGCCTGGGATATATTGTGGTGAACCCATTAAAATAAAAACTATTTAAAAGACAAAGAACCTCTGTGCGACTTACTGAGGCAAGGGTTACCCAAAGGGCATTTGGCTGGGAAGCCAAGTTTCAAGAAATACAAAATCACACATGCCCCCACAATGCAAAGCATCATGGGCTGCATATGCAAATCATCACAGAATGTTATGCTGGTCCAACTTTAAAGCAGAATTGCATGGTGCAGAAGGCCTCTCACACAGTTTGCAAAGGGTGCTAACAGAAGACATAGACACGTGTTTAAGTCCTACCAGGACTCATCAGTATGCCTCGTCTGTTTGACACCCCAGTGGAATGGACCAGCCAAGTTTCCATACCTACAATATTCCACTATTGACATTTCCATATTGTAATTAATTTTATCAACAGTATTCAAACATTTACACACAAAGTTGTGTTAATATCTTAATACCTATTCAATTCCATCTTAAGAAAAGTATTAGGACATACGAAATAAAGCCCAAATAATGTTGACTCATATTAGCAGCAAGAAAGACCAACAGGATTTCCCCAAAGCTACTAGGCTGATATGGCCACCATGCCACAGATCAGTAGCAAGCCTTCCCTTGGAGATCAGTGTGGATGCACAGATATCAGACCCAAGGGGGGACTCTGGGCTCAACATCGGGCTACTTTGAGCTGCAGAGTCAAGCTTGCCCAAGACACTAGTTCCTCCCCATGCCTACAGACAAGCTAGCTCAGACATGTTTAATTGAAAAAAAATGCTTGTTTAGGCTCCTCTATAACCACTCTTGCCAGCTACCTCAGGGCATGTTTGATGGGACCACAGTATCTCAGGCTGTTTCCTCAGCAAGGTCATTTTACCCACTATATAGCACACAGTAGTTCACACACTCAGCTAATCTGCATTTCCACCACACTATATCCCAAAAAGGGCCATCACTGAATGCGTCCATTAGTGTCATGTACCCCCATCACACCTCTATCCCCAGGTCTGCCCATAGTACCACATCTCATCACACACAAATGGCTTTTTGCACACATAGGTATTATATAATAAATGTTAAAAAGCCTCATGTAATCTAAATCTGTTGCAAATAACACACATTGCACCAATACAAATCAGACAGATGGGAGATTAAACTTTAAGTTCTTTCTATAGGAAGTTAACAAGAGGTTAATAAATCATTAGCACTAAAATTCCAAAGGATTAGTATCAGTTATGATTAGGATTTCTACCAAAGGAGATTAACAAACTCTGATGGCTAGATTTTTCAAAAACTTTCTGTCAGATTAAGATTATATTTTCTACATACAGTTTGTTTACTTATTATTTAGCTGTGAATGTTAGACTTGGACTCACATGAACCTTGCAACACAGTTTTAAGCAACCACACAATAATACATTAATAATTATTACTCAGTATAAGGGAAGGAATGAAGTCCAATCCTCCGATGGTTCATTCCGAGATGAAAGCAACAATTAAAATGGGACTCCAGAACTGCTCTTTTTCAAAATTGCTAGTACAGTGTTAATGTGGTGCTTACAGCAGATTATATATAAAGAAAAATTAATACTGTTTGAACCCTATCAAACAGTCTTGTAATGTATATTTTATTCCACCAAGATTGGACTGGTAACACTCTTATTGTGGATGGTCTTATGGATTCATTTTACGTCAAACAGCATGGATCCCAAACATGAGCCCCACAAACTGTACAAAATACAAGAGATCCAGGAGAGGAAAAATTGGTCAACACATATACATGTCCTCAGCTATTTGAGTTGCATAAAATTTTAACTTTTGAGGGTGAGATATATATCTGGTGTTCAGGTGTTCACACTTCTGTCTAGCCTGTAACTGACTTAAAGGACTTCAGCATCCATAAATTATATTTATTAATGTTGCTCCCCTTCTGAAGAAGTTCCTGGAGGATTCAAAGCAAAACAAATGCATGGGCTTTAGTTCTTTTCAATGGTTTTAGGAACATAGAAGTTGATGGCAGAAGGAGACCACTAGGTTCATCTAGTCTGCCAGTTTGTTTTAGATCTATTTTGACACTCTAGTTGTTCTTTGTAATCAGGGCTCCTTGTGTCTATCCATGCATTCTTGAATACCCCACAGTGTTGACCCTCAACCTCTTGGGGCAGGCTGCTCAGGAATCCACCACTCTTTCTATGAAGAAAATCCTCCTGGTGTTGGTAGAAAACCTCCCTCCTTGCAGCCTGATGTCATGTCTGCTAGTGCTGGAGCCTTTCTTGAAGTAGAAAAGTTCCTGTGCCTGTACCTTGTTAATGCCATTGATGTACTTGAATGTTTCAATCATGTCCCCTCACTCTCAAGGGTTTTATCTAAATTTGTCTTTAGGTTCTTTCTTTATCAATTCCTCAGCTGACTTCTTCCATGACTCTGTAGCACACCATCAGACTTGCACACAGCATACACCTGTGAGGAAAAAAAAAAGGAATGCTCCTCTGAGCGTAGTAAATTTGTAATACTTGATTGGTTACTGAGACCCCACCATTTCCCAGGCAATGATGGCATACCTTTTCCAATAGATTAAAGGCCTAATAGCACACACAGTGCAGCAGTGACTTTCAGTCCTTAACTGATTCTTCATGTGTTCTCAAAATTCCCTTGGAACACCTTGCAGGAGTGCAAATGTGGAACAAGCCCACACCATATCGGAGACTCAGATGGGCAGGTACAAAATTGACTTTTAGCACCTCAATAATGCTTCAGCATTGTAACCAAAGTATAAGGAAGCTATCAGTGCCTCAATAAAAATAATATAAATTTACTTAAAAGATGTTTCAATCCATCCAGGATACAGAGGCAAAAGCCAAAAACAGGAGATGCCATGGAGCAGAACATAATCCTGGCCATCTTGCTGCTGCTCCACCCCAGGCTGAAAATGAAGCCCAGCTGAGATGCAACATTTGGTTCCTGCTTCTACTTTTTTGCAGCTTGGTGGACAGAAGCACTGACAGGTTATGTGACTTGTCCAGGGTTACAAAGAGTACATAGCTCTAGCAGAGTCTATATCTGCAAATTCTGGACTCTCAAGTCAGTGCTCCAATACTAGACTACACTGCCTTATTAAGGTAGAGAGGTAACTGGATAGGCAAAGACTTAAAAGAGACTTTGCAAAATATAATCTTAGGAGATGTTGAGTTAAAAGAGGCTGCAGCTCAGTCCTGTTTGTTTGCTCTTCCTGTTAGAAGAAACAGAGTTTGGCCCAGTTACTGGCAGGAGCTCCTGGTGTCAGCTCACCACCTATCCAGCATGGGTCAGGCAGCCATCCCTCATTCAATTGTGCTATTTTCACCAGCCTCTGTTTGATATAGCTTAGCTCAGTGTCGTCTAACATACTAACATACTAAAATGCCAGCAGAATAGGCCTAATAGTCTTTCAAGTCTGCTTGATTTTCCAGCACCCACTGAGGACAATTTTGGTGTTCCCCCTCCCCTTGGATTATACTGTCCCCAGTCCCAGATGTTCCATCTTTATTGTGCCTGGTCAGATTACCCTCCTCTGTACCTGTCCATCCCTCTTAAACCCATCACAGTCTCCATCTCTACCAGCTCCCTGGGTAGTACATTCCCATGGCTCTACCACCATTTCAGTCAAATAACATCTCATCCTCTCCCTCTGAGCCTGCCCTCTTCCAGCTTACACCGTGACCTCTTGTTGCCCCACCCTTCTTCCTTTGGAGCACCCTCACTGGGCCTCCTTTATTGATCCCTTTCATTTACTTAAAGACCTCTATCATGTCCCCCTGCCCCTCTTCACCTCCAGGGTGTACATGTTGAACTCCATGAGCCTCTCTACATAGGTCCTCTCCCCATGCCCCAGATCATTTTGGTTGCCCTCCTTTGGACTCTCTCTAGGAGTGTAATGACCCTCTTTAAATGTGGTCTCCAAAATTGTACACAATACTCGGGTGTGGCCTAACCAAGCAGTTGTACACTGGAAGGATCACTTCCGCCTTTCTGAGGTAATCCCTGCTGCCCTGCTGCCAAGAATTAAGTCGCTCTGTGTCTTGGATTTCCAAGTGCATAATCTCACACTTACAATGAGGGAGAAACATAGTGGCAATGATACAGATATACAGTTATTATTGGGCCCTATTCACGAATGCTGGGAGAGTCGTGTGGTGCACATATCCCCACCCCGTGCTGCTCCGTATCCACCAGAGATCCATGTGGGGACTCCATTCACAAACAGCAGTCACCATCTGGCTCCATTACATGGTCCGCCCCCCAGTGTGCAGGTTTGCTAGGGCAGTCTGGTGCTGGGCTGCAACCAGGCCACACAGCCAATCTGCTGCCTGGACCAGGTCCTGTAGTGGATCCCTCGTGTCCATAGAGCACCATGTTGCCAATGAGCACATGCTCACACACACAGCACTGAGGTGTAGGGGACCCCAGATGACAGTCTCCCACCCTTTCAAATGCACCCCAATGACAGGGGCAGCCAGAGAGTGGTCCATTGACTTCCGTCATCCCTGGTGCAATGAGCAGTGGCATCCGGGGGCATGTAGCATTACAGCTGCCTTCCAGAAGGTGTAGCCATCACCTGCCCCATAGCAAGGCACCTGCATCATATGAATGGTGCAGAGTGCAGACACACCCTACGCCTCTCCCAGATGGCCCCCATACAGAGCTGCACGTTCGGTTGGTGTGGCAGGTACGTGGGGGGTATTGCGGGTCATGAATGGTGCATGGGGGTGCAGTGTGCATAGCCTGGTGTGGGGTGGGCTATACCAGAGGTTACATGGTGCATATCCCATCCGCAATTTTTGTGAATAGGACCCATTATCTCCTACTTTAGAAAACAAACCTAATGTGACTGATGAGATGATCCAGTGCAAAGGACTGATTTCCATTCCTTTCTAGGAGTGACTGAGTTCAGATCTGGTGTGAGGCGTGCAAAGCAGACATGTGATCTATAGTACTCAGGTGTTTGGAGGTGGAAGAACTGTGGAGCAGCAGATTTAGCAATATAGATACATAAAGCTGTCTTGAATTTGGTATGCTGCTGAGTTTTACTCAGTTTATTTTTATTTATTTATTATTATATTGATTTGAAGCACTTTCAAAAACAGCCACTCTTGGAGGGTTTTGTTTATGTCTCCCTTTTAACAGCTGCTTGTCTGACCCGCCCCACCTCAAGGGTTGCAGCCCAGAACTCTGAGGCAAATTCATAAATACAGACATTGAAAGAATAGGCAAGTGATTGGATAATTGAGTTTAAATGGACAGTGTCAACCCCTCTTAGGCCTCACACCTTCCCTAGTTAAAAACACATTTTATGATTGTTTACATTCTGTGTAATGTGTTGATGCAGCTAATAGTTTGATTCTGAATCCTTTTTAAGTGAAAGAAAGACTGCCCACCATGCTGGTGTTAACACACCAAAATATGTTTGTTTACATTTCTTAATCAACTCCACTGCATCATTACTGGACTTGGGAAAACCCAAACACAGTCAAGCCACTCAAAATACAATGGGAGCAGAGGAGACTGCTGAATCATGAGTGACTACTGCTTGGGGTGTTCTAATGTTCAGGATTTGACCAATAAGAGCAGATCAAGGATTTGAAACAAAACAAGGTTAGGTATAAATATATCATTAGCATGTGTTTCAGTTCTACTAAGAAAAGAGGCAGATTAAACAACCAAGCAACACCAACGATCTATGCAGAAGGCAAACAATAACAAAATATGGGATTTCAACTAGAAATAGTATGATGCAAAAAGGTTGACAGTGTTCCTTTAAGCAACTGAAAAACAACTTAAAATCTTAGAATGAAGTAGACTCAAAACTGAAGATACATACAGGATATACAAAACAGCACAACTCTATAGTATCTCTGTTATGTCTTGTAATTCATCTCAGAATTCATCACCTACAAAAACAATACTAAACCTTTTTAAGAAAATATGGAATGAGAGTTCATTGTTTTATTTTATTTTATTATCTTTGTTTTATTTTACTTGATTGTGAACTTTTTATCATTTGGTTTAGATAATTTGTGTGCTGTGAGTGTGACTGTGTTACAGAGATGGGGACAGTTGGCTAGTTACCTTCACCTTTGCTGATATTTAGTTTTTGATTGTGGTTTGCTTTGTTTCTTCAACATTTTGTGTTCATCATTATTTAGCTTTTTATCTTATAAGGAATGTTGCTCTTGATTCTAGAACTGGTCTACTTAAAACATAAGAACATAAGAATTTGCCAGCAGAAGGAGACCGTGCAGTCCATCTAGTCTGCCGGATGTCTACCCCATCTCCTGCTCTTGTTGAGGTGACTAATTGACTGTCCCATGCCCATTTGAATTCTCTGATAGTCTTAGCCACCACCACCACCTCAGGTGGCAGTCTATTCAAGGTCTACACCCTCTCTGAGAAAAGGTACTTCCTAACATTGGTTCTGAAATTTACTGCCAACCAGGCGTAAACTGTGCCCTCTTGTACGTGCAGTCCTATTTTTCCTGAAAGAGGTTACTGGTATATACAGGGTTTATCCTTTAACAAATTTAAATGTTTCTATCATGTCTCCTCTGTTCTTTCTCTGCTCTAGGGAGTATAGATTTAATGGATGAGCCTATTTTCATAAGGTTCATGGTATAGTCCCTGCAGCAGCTTGGTGGCTCTCCTCTGCATGGATTCCAGACAGTCTATGTTCTTTTTAGGTGTGGCCTCCAGAACTACACACAGTACTCAAGTGAGGCCTCACCAGAACCTATAGAGTGGGATGATCACTTCACACTTTCTGTTATTAATACCCTACCTATGCATTCAAGGATGCTGCTTGCTCTTAATGCTGCTTTTTTGCATTGCTTTCCTATCTTTAAATCATCTAATATCATGACTCCTAGATCCCATTCCATCTTTGTGTTTTCCAATTGCTGCCTTCCAGGACATACAGTAGTAGCTACAGACATGGTCAGATATTTCCAGATATTTTGCTGAATTTCCAGAGTTTCTCTCTGTTGCTCCTACTGTGGAAATGCAGAAAGCAGGAGATTTCTCTAGAAATATCGCAGAAATTTCAGGAAATATCAGACCATGTCTTTGGCTGTGACTGTAGTTGTTTTCTGGTTCCTCTTACCCAAATGCATACCTTAAAGATAATTGCTTCTAAGTCATACTGTGCAGTTAAAATGTTCAGGGACCATGTCTGCAAGATATACTCTTAAAGATAAGTTTTGTAATTAATTTATTATACAATTATACATGTTATGCCTTTTCTTCATGCTGCAGCACTACATTTTAAAGTGCCACTTAATGGTGATTGAGGTTCAAGTCTGAGGCTCGTGTTCTGACTTTGTGACTGAGTACGAATCAAGTATCTTTATCAGTTTCAGGTTACTCCCATTAATTAGATGCTGGTAACCTACAAATCAATCTTGGCCCTCTCTTAATAAAGTATAGACTACCACTAGACCATAATTAAACCCAATTAAAATCAAGGGATAAAAGTCTCATGGGCTGGTCATCTTCCTTATACTTCACTTTGATTTTGGGATTCTAAAGCTCGGTTGTACTTTGGGCTCCTATGTGTGTTTCACCAAATCACAACCCATAAGGTATATTTTCTTGTATATTTTGGGTTAAATCTTTTTTTCTTTTAAATTCAGAAAGGTCAAGTATGCTGACTTACTCTGGTCAGTTGATGGTTGCTTTTTAGGAAGTTTACTCTGAATACCCTCAGAGACAAGATAAACTTTCTCCCCATGGGTAAAACTTTTTGGGCATGAAAAAGCTAAGTTCCTTGGTCAGAATCAACCTGCTCAGATTGATCCCATTTTCATTTTTTCATCTACTGGGAGTAAGTAGAAATTAAGATTTTAGAGCTCTGTCCTTATTTCCTTCTTTCATGGGCCCTGCATTTTTAAGTTTTTAAACCTAATATGTACCAGTCTGTGTGCACTTGGGCTTAATTTGAATCAATTAAGGAAGACTCAAGACTAAAACTGTATTTTATGATTTCTGCAGTTAAAGTTCTGCACTTTATAATTACAGTCCGTTTAATTCATTCAGTCTTCATATTATCATTTTGTTAACAATTCATTATGTCTAAGAACTTTGAAACAGGATATAGTTTGTTCTAATTCATAAATGTTTTAAAGGTTAAAGGTCTAATTTACGTAGTCAGGTTATGTTAAACTACTGCTTAGATATTTATTTATTTTCTAATTCTAGTGCTGTCCTTCCTTAAAGTCATCGCACCTTTTGGGTTTGAGTCACTCAAATTAACCACATAAAGAGCAAGATATCGGCTACAAATTCTTCATGATTATCATGAAGATTTCTCTAATAGTAATCTTCCGAGAACTTCCACTTTGAATTGTGGAAGATAAAGTCAGATTTTCTGAAGATTTTGAATCATCCTGTATACTGCTTTCAGTGCTCAAGGACTTCAGCTCTCTAAAGCTGACAGCAAAGATATTTAAGCTACAGAGAAGCTATTAATTTTATACTTATCTTTATATTTATTTGTTTTTATTTATTTATATTTAGGATTACAAATACCTTTGAGCAATGTACTCTTTTACAAAGGTTCCACATCAAAGTTGTGCAACATCAATTAATACATAACAATACAATGGATACAGGGGTTACAGTGCAAATAGCATGGAGCATATCAACAAGGGGTGTAGTAAAGTTAAACCAAGGAGCAGTTGCAGATACATATAAGCTAGGTGATACAGAGAAAAAAAAAAACAAGAGTAGCTAAATCGGATTACAATTTTGAGCAATAAAGGATATCACATAGTAAAACAAAGGAAGCAGCCAGTGAACCTTGCCAATCATGGAAGAAAGAATAGTTATCAGCTTGGGATGGAAATATAGAAGAGGGGAGAAATACTAGAATAGCGGGTGGGGTGGGGTGGGGAAGAGTAGGATATGGTTGGGAATGCCAGACAAAAATAGAGGACAAGCTTGAGAGTGACAAGGGTAAGGTTGCATAGGAAAGGGGAGCATGTTAGGAAGCAGTCACAGCTATTTTCAGCTGAGAGGTGCACCGCAGCTTGTTTTGAAAGGTACAAGCGTGGTAGCAGAAGCTATTTCACCATGGAGAGATTTGATCCAAGAGGTGCTCTGTAAGCAAACAATCTTTGCCCTGGGAAGTACAGCAATGTAACACCTGGAAAAGTTGTTGTTCCATTCCATATGTTTGGCATGGCCTTTGATGGGGGCATAATAATCTTTACAATCCTGGTGGAAGGAAGTCAAGGAAGATTTTCTTAACCATCAGACAGGTATGGTTCTTTATACATCCTTTTAATTGCAGCCAGTCAGTTTGGGTGCAGAGACTGCATGTATGGGTGAGGCAAGGCCCCAGGTATAAGTCAATATGCTTTGTTTAGTGCTATGGAAATACATCATAGAGCTGTATCTGTGGTGAATCACAGACAACCAGGCCAAAATCTATAATGGAAACAACTGTGCTCTGTACAGCTAGATTCAGGGCTTCAGGGTCAGGCAGTTCTTAAGCCTATGTAGCAATACCAATGATATATTCACTGCTTTAGCAATGTTGTCAATGTGTACCCCTTGGAATAAGGTGCTGTCGATAGTAACTTCATTTACTCGAACTAATATTTCTAGATATAGTATTATAAGAAGATTAGCAAGCTATTTTACTATTTATATTGTATTATTCTAGTGTGTTTAGTACTAGTAAGTCTGGTAAACACAAGAAATGGAATAGATCCCCATTACCAATTCTATCTCCTATATAGTCTCCTATGAAACAAAAAAAACCCTAAGATTAAAAATGTAAAAAGATACAATTGAAAATGTTGTTGTTCAAGGATCCAGAGAAGCAGATCTGACACAGCCAAGAATCATGGAATTCCTGTATTGCTCAGTCCTTACTCCCATGGCTCTTTCTACTCCCATAATGGACCATCACCAGACATCTATTAGAATACAGACATGAAGAATTGGGACCCCTCTACTTACTTAGAAGTGCTCCTTCTTTCTTGCACATTAAAGACAATTCTCTATAGACCTCTGATCTGAATTTGAATACAGATTTGCATGCTTCTTTAACAATTTCAGCATTAATAATTGATTAGCAAGAGTCTTATATTCTGTTTTCTCCTTAAGAACCTACTCATAATAACTCTATTAGAAGTTCCTTAACTCAGCAGCTTAGATCTCCTAGACTAATAGCCCTACTCTTTAACCTCATAAATCCTTAGATAACTTAGCATCAATAATTCAGGACCTTAGTAATGCTAAAATATGCCTTAAAAACATAGCAACAATCATCCTGTTTCTAACAACAAATCTAATAGGGTGGAACCATTAACTATCACTGATTTAAACCTTAATATAAGTTTAAATGGCGACATTGAATTTGACCAAGAATTTTTGAGGAATGAGGAAATTTTGTCTGTTCCTCATCCTATCTAAGCACATTTAGAAATCATTAAAACCCTTAGATACATAGCTACATAGACACTGTCAGCAGATAAGAGGCCTATGGCCCACCCAGTCTGCCCATTTGAGCTTGTAAGTTCACTTTATGTTTTTCTAGAAGTTTGTTACCCTGGCTATATTAGAAAGCATGTGAACCATTAAGGCAGAACCTAAGGGCTGAGGTAAATTGTTGTTGAAAACCTAAGAGCTGATGTAAATTACAATCAGACCTTAATTACCTCAATTAAAGACCTTAAGGTTTCACAAAAACAATCTTTCTCTAGTGATGTTTTTGTAAATAATTAGTAGATCCTTAAAAAACTCTGGAAAATAAGTCTACTGTTGATCTTCCTCTTCCTTTTTAAAGAGAAGTACATTTTATTATTGATCCTCTAATGTACAAAATCCTAAAATTAAAAATAAAAGGGGACTATGAAAACTTCTCAGTCAAAGATAAGCCTTAAAGAAGTGAGAACCACCAAAAATGAAATAAAAAATAAATAAAATGGACAGCTAGGAAAATTTCCAAATAACAGTGTCACTTTAATTGAAATTCAAGAAACAAGATGGTAATAAACATCTTAATACTTATTCATCTATAAATACTGCTCATGGAGGCAAATCAAGGAGATATAAATGTAACTAGTACAAATGGGAATGATGCAAATAACTATACCTTAACATGTTTTGGCCCACAGGAAAATAAAGAATCTACTGAAGTAATGCTGGAAATGCACAGAATCAAAAGGCTAGAAGTAGAAACTCCAGAAAATTAAAAAAATTGAATTTGCCATCTGCTGCATATTTCAACGGAGACTGAAGGCTTATTTATTATGCTGTCCCCTAATCCACTTTTTCCTGATTGTGCACGTATACCTTGACTCCCAGGAAATAGCAATCCAAATATGGTCATAAAGACCATTACTGATGTTGAATAAAATTAGTATTCTTCCTCCTTAAAGGGTCTCAACTTTTATTCAGACCAATTGTCATATGGGCTCCTGAAATCATTCACTTCACACCTGCTTTGTTCAAAACTGACCTTTATTTAATCAGATTTTCCTGATGACATCTTCCAATCACATTCACCAGTTCCGTATTTTAAACCATCACCAACATAAACCATAATTTTTACATCTTTAATTCACACCATTATATTCTGGGGTTGTCCATTTATTTACAATTTTCACCATTCAAAACTTTATTTACATATATCCTGTATTATTCTTGGCTCGGGTGTAATGCCCGCTAACTCTTCACCCACCTGGTTACTGTCCCTGGGGTCAGATGTTCTAAAGAGGCCCTCCTCTACCCCACTGGGTCTAATTCAGACTGCCCCTCACCATTTTTCCCCATTTTCCAAACTGTTGTTCTCATCACAAGGCCAGGAGCAGATACAGGGGGTCAGGTGAAGTTGGCTCATGCTCAAGCAGTGATGCAGGAGGAGTTTGCAGGGATGAAGGAAGCCAGGTGGAAGTACATGGGATGAAGAGGTACAGGAGGGGGAGTCTGAGGAAAGGCTAAAGGGAGAGGTGAAGAAGAACAGATGCTGGGTGTGGATTAACATCAGGATAGGTTATGTGTTGGGGAACAAAAGATGAGCAGGGGCAGAAACCAAGTCAGGATGGAACATGAGGAGGAGTCCAAAGGGAGCCAGACCCTGCGTCACAAAGCTAGAGGCCAAAGGACACCCAGGAAGCAGGAGGCAGTAGGGTGACACTCTTGGGGACTCAATAATTAAGGGGCTAAAATGGGAAGGAAGAGAACAACAATCAATGCAGTATGGGTACAGTGCATGCGAGGGATGATGGCGCTGGATGTGAGGCATCATATTCCTTCCTGGGATAAGCAGCAGGATGAAAGGACACATCTGGTGTTTCACCTGGGCACAAATGACTTGGAGAGGAACAGTCTGATGGAGGTACAGGCAAGGTTCGAACTTGCTAGGTGCTGGGGAGAAACACTGTTTTCCTTCCATTTCCTTCTCTGAGGTGTTGCCAGTACTAAGAGTGAGCACCCAGAAAGGAGAAGATAAGGGCATTAAACAATTGGCTACAAGGTTGGTGTAGTCAGTTGGGGTTCGGCTGGATAGGTGACTGGGGCTCTACATGGGAGGAGGAGGAGGAGGGTAGTATGCCCATGACAGGCTGCACCTGAACTCTTCAGGGGCAGCTGCACTAAAGAAGTAAACTGGTGGACTTCATGGCGAGGAAGTTCAATTTAAACTAAATAAGGGGGCTAAGGATAGGCCATCCTTACATGAGGCAGAGCAGAGAGCTATTAACCTCCCTCCAAGTCACAACACTCATCAATGGAGCAGTTAGCAGCAGGAAGGATGGGATGGGGTTACATGTTAGGAGGCTCTGGTTGCAAATGCCAGGAGCCTGGGGAACAAAATGGGAGAACTGGAGCCACCATGATGGGGCAGAACCTAGAGATTGTAGCAGTGAGTGAGACTTGGTGGAGCGAGCACCACGCCTGGAGATGGTGATCCCGAGGTATCATTTGTTTAGGAAGGATCGGGAGGGGAAGGGTGGCATTATATGTCAGGGAAGGGATTGGGGCCATGGAAGGGCAGGATGAGGAGGGAAACAGAGATGTGGGTCACCCTAGACAGGGGCAGGGGAAACCTGGCATTGGGGTTGTCTATAGGCCTCCTATGTAGGGGAAGGGATAGAACACTTTGTGGAATCTGTAGTGAGGATGGTATGGAAAGGGAAATAGCTGGGACTTAAACCTTCCAGACATCAACTGGGAGGCCCAGACAGCAATCTCCGCGAGAGCATGGTTATCTTGAGGCTCTTCATGGCATATTCCTGCAGCAAAGAGTCAGTGAGCCCACTAGGGATGTAAACCTGTTGGATGTGGTCCTCACAAATGGGGACAGTGTGGAGGTGGTGGAGGGGAAGAGCACTTCCAGTGACCACAGGGCTGTCAGTTCAGGGTGAGCGGGCAAGGTGAGGGTTGGGATGAGAACCAAGGTAATGGACTTCAGGAAGGCTGACTTTCATGGAAAGAAGGTAGTTAAGGGAAGAAATGTTGAGGATAGGTGATGTGCAGGGTGGAGGAATTATGGGCAGCCATCAAGAGAGGGTATTAAAGTCATGGACTCATTATAAGAAGGGTAAGAAAGAATAGAAGACAGAAAATACCTCTATGGTTCAGTAGAGAGGTGGCTTTAGGGGTCAAGGAGAGACTACAGCATTCAAGAGGTGCAGGAGGACACAAAAGGATGAGGACAGGAAACCTACAGGAAAAAAGAAAGGAGCAGGGCAAAAATAAGGAGGGCTAAGGAGGCCACTGAGGAGAGGATAGCGAAGCAGGCAAGGAGGGACAAAACCTTCTTTGGGTACATTGGAGAAAGGAGGAGGGCACAGTATGGATTTGGAGGATAAGGGGAAGTGGAACATTGCACAAAATAGATTTTGAAAAAGCAGAGCATTAAATAGCTATTTCGTCTCAATCTTCAAGGAGGAAGAGAGGGGGACCAGGACAGGCTGAGGAGGTGACAGCCACAGGAAGGTGGGTGGCAGAATTTACAGCTGAAGGGTAGGGAAGAGCTGGGTAGACTTAGGGTGGACAAGGCAATGGGGCTGATGGAATACACCCAAGGGTTCTCAAGGAGGTAAGGATGAACTGGTGCTGCATCTGGGGAGGCTGATTAACTTGTCCTTGGTCACAGGGTGGTGCCAACAGACTGGAAGAGGGCAGAGGTGGTTGCACTACATAAGGGGGTGGTGGAAGGATGAGGTCAACTACCATCCCATTAGTCTTACTGAGGTGGTGGGGAAGGTAATGGAAACACTACTTAGGTCAGGTTGATAGAATACTTGGAGATGAATGGCTTGCAGGATGACAGGCAGCATGGCTTCACCAAGGAAGCTCCTGTCAGACTAACCTGATAGAATTTTAATGGGGTGACACAGATGATAGTGGACCAGGGAGGAGCAGTGGGCGTGGCCTATCTGGATTTCAATAAGGACTTGACACGTTCTGCATGGTGGAATGGTGCATAAGCTGGACAGACTGGGGTGGACCTCAGGATCACCAGATGGGTGGAAAACTGGTTGAAGAAGGAGTCAGGCGGTGGTATTAAATGGGACACATTCAGGGAGCGGGTGATGACCAAGTGAGATGCCACAGGAGTCAGTGCTAGGACCAATACTTTTTAACATCTATGTTAGTGACCTAGCAGAGGGTCTGAAGGATGGGTGTGCCTGTTCGTAGATGATACAAGGTCTTCAAAGGGTGGCTTCACCTAGGGGTGAAAGCCATGAGGTGGGACCTGGAGAGGCTGGAGGATGTCTGACACCTGGAAATTGAAGTTTAATCCACAAAAGTGCCACTGATGCACCTGGGGAAGAGGAATAGGAAGGAAACTTACTCCCTTGGGGGGTGATTAAGAGAAGAAGCGGAAAAGGACCTGGGATTATGGGTATCGCGTGACCTCAACATGGGCAGCCAGTGTTGCAGGGCAGTGGGAAAACAAATGGAATATTGGCCTGCATTGTGAGGGGTTTTAATAGCAGGAAGAGGAGGTGCTAATGCCATTATATAGAACCATGTTCTGGCCACATCTGAGTATGGGGTGCGGTTCTGGAGGCCTCACCTATGAAGAGATGTTGAGCTGATGGAAGGGGAACAGAAGAGCAACAAAATGGTGCGAGGGATGCAGGATGCCCCTATGAGAGACAATTAAGAGGGCTGAATTTGTACCCTATGGAGACAGGAGTGAGATGGGGACATGATTGAGACCTTCAAGTATCTGAAAGGAATAAATAAGGTGCAGGGTGATAGCTTGTTCAAATTGAAGAAGGAGCAAACACAAGGGACATAGCCTCAAACTGGAAGGAGAGCAATACAGGGGTAATGTCAGGGGTTTTTCATGGAAGGTGGTAGAGACCTGGAACAAGCTGCCAGAGGAGGTAGTGGTAGCTGAAATGGTGGAGGGGTTAAAGAGGGCTTAGGATAGATTTAAGGGTTGTGAAAGAGGTGAAAGCATTAACAGAAGGGGAGGTAGGGTGTTGGGCAGACTAGATGGGTGGTAGGGCCTTTCTCTGCAGTATGCATTTCTGTGTTCTGTGTATCAACAACCCATATCCAAATGCAGACTGCACCACCGTGCCCTCAGTTGGCAACCCAATATCTCAGCTCTTATGCTCTGCTCAACCTTGACTTCTTGTAGCCAGTCTATTGGGTGGGTGAGTGGAAATATTTCTTGGAAGAAACTGCAGGCAAAGAGAGGTCTCTCACTCTTTGCAGCCCCTATCTACCCCCAGCTGGCCCTCCCATGCCCCCATCCATCCAGTACCTTAATCTGTCACTCACTATCCATGCCCTGCACCCTTTTCCTGACCTCATCGCTCCAGCTCCACCCTTATCTCATTATTATCCTTCTCCAATTCCCTCCTTAGCTCCACCCACTTCTTACTCCTCTCCAACTGACCTCTATCTGTTCAGGGGAGCCCTGGCCACCAAGATTTTATGAGCCCTTGACAACAGGCTGCCCATAAAAGGCAAACTCTTTTGTCATATGGACTCCCAGAATCACTCTTCCACCTGCTTGGTTCAAAACTGACCTTAATTTGAGCAGATTTTCCTGACATCTTCTAATCACATTCACCAGTTCCACATTTTTAAACCATCACCAACATAAACTATGATTCTTTATCTTTACTTCACACTATTATATTCTGGGTGGTCTTTTATTTACAATTTTCACCATTCAAACTTTATTTACATGTATCCTGTATTCTTCTTAGCTCAGGTGTAAAGCCCGATATCTCTTCAACCACCAGGTTCTCATCCCTGGGTTCAGGTGTCCCACCTGATCCCCAGCCCTACCCCTCTGGGGTGATTATCAATTAGGGCCCTCACCCTGCTCCACCAGGCCTCCTTCCAGCTTTGCCCTCCCCTGTTTTTCCCCACTAGCCCATATCCTGGCAATTTGTGGTGGACTATGGGCTTCCCCACTGAAAACTAGCAATACACCCTCAATGCCTTGTCAGACTTCTATGCTTCCCTAATGTCCCGTTGAGTACTGTGTTTCCCACTTCTGACATATGTACCCCATCCTTTCTGTATATCCCAGATTAGTTGAGTGTGATGACCACATACGCCTTTGTATCTGCCCCCCTGCCATGGTCCAGGCTGCCATTTTCCAATTTACCCTCTTCCTAGCCCTCTTAATCAATCTTATGCCCTGGCTTGCCTCCACACCCTTCTGGGAATAATTTCTGACCATGCTATTGTTGCCTGTGTCCACCAGGATTTTATGATCTCCAAATCCCTTTGAATTGTGTGAATGAGTACTACCCACGGGGTATCCCCCAGATCGTTGCCCCCAAGTAAATGATCAGTAAGTCTTGTGGAGGCCATATCTTGCTTTTTCTTCCAGTAGGAGTAGCACCTGCTTCCAGCATAAACCCCACAACCTGCTCCCTTGATCCTGGCTTTGCCGGGTCTTCTCAATGTCTTCCCTTGTGATTGACATTGCCCATTTCTCTGCCAGTAAATAAATGAATGGCTGACTATCCACACCACCCAGTGCTGTCCATTGTCTGCAAGATCTGAAAAACATGTGTTAGCATCTACTTTCTGATGTACCTTCTGAAGGCTTGTGATGCCCATCTCCCACTCTCTGGACATCCTCCGCACTCCCCCTTGAGCCACAGTCTCCATTGCTGCCCCAATCCTGAATGAGTGTGATGCAAACTGAGTAGGATTTTCCTCCTGGAATGCAATCCTTTTTTAATTACTGCCAAGACCTAGTATCTGGTGGCAGAATCTCCATTACCATGCTGGAAAAAACACCCCTCCCTTGTGACCTCACCTCCAATATGCGTTTAAGGCTGTCCAGAATGCACAGCCCCACCCCTCTATCTTGCTTTTATCTCTGTTCTAGTCCCCTTACCCACTTGATCCATTTTAGACTGCTGAAGCCATATTAAAACCTTGTCACCAGCCCAGGTGATGTCCTGCCTCTGTAACTCAGCCCTGCAGTCTGTCTTGTTTCATGCTACCACCTCATTGACCTGGAAGGCCCCCTGTACATGACTAGAAAGATTGCTGCAAACAGATGGGCTTCATTATCCGGTGTAAACCAGCTTATGGATGTCCATTAATCTAATGAAACCTCCCCACTTAATGACCTTTTCCAATCTAGACACTGTCCCTGTAAGCGGGACCAGCCCTGTTGCATTCCACACTGATGGCCCCTGTGAGGGGCTTCCCAACCTCATCGCTGGCAGGCCAGGCCATTACCTGCCAGCTGCAACCATCATATACCCTGCCATCCCTGCCTCCCATCTGTCTACCATGTACCTCATCATTTGGTTTCAGATACTGGGCCACTTACCTCCAACCCTGCCCACTGTCAGAACTCCTGAAAGCTACACCATGCATTCTTTTAGGCCCTCTGTGCGATTGGTGTCCAGGCATTCCAAAACAGAAACTGGGCTCAGTTCAACCAATCTCCCATAGTCGTGGTGGAACCTATGATCTCCAGGCTGCTGCCCCCAAGGCCAATAACTGGAGTCTGTCCATCTGTAAACATGAAAGGCTGTCAGCTGTTGTGTTCCTAACACCTCCACATACCTATCCTTGAAAGACATGTTCAAGATAAGCCCATCTAACACCAAGTGCTGAGCCATCCATAGGAACCACCTCCATGGAACCTGACTGCCTGTTGAAGACCGTGACCACCACCTTGTTGTCACCCTTCTGTTCTGGAGGTGTTCACCCTATATCACTATGGCCACCTAGATGGGGAATGCCTCAAGAATGTTATGTCCCTCATTATTCCAAACTATACCCATCTCTGTGGCCACCTCTCTGATATCCACTCTCCCTGAAAGTAAGCCCCCATCCTGTGACACCCGCTGCATCTGTATACAACTCCAGCTCATTGTCAGCAAACCACTCCTCCTGCCAGAAAGTGACCCCATTGTATTCAGTCAGAAAATCCCCAGACTCTTAGATCATCCTTCACCCCTTTGTTGATATCCACCCAGTGGTGGGGAGCTTGCTCTTGCAGTGGCTCTGGCCAACTGGTATGTGAAAACCCTACCCAGCTCAACTGCCCTGCAAGCAAAGTTCAGATGCCTAGCTGGTGCTGCACCATTTTACTGCCATCTGCCATTTGTCTTAGACTTCCCTATCAGCTCCCTTAGCTTGTCCACCTTGCTGGCAGGGAGGCAGAAACATTGCTGTTCTATGTCTAACTCTATGCCTAAGAATTCCAGGCTTCTGCCCATCCCTCCTCTTATCCCCTCTAATGGTGCCCCCAGTTCCCACACATCTTTTCAGAATCCCTCAGCATACCTAGGGTTGCTTCCCACCCTTCGCCTATCAACAGGAAATTATCCAAGTAATGGACTACCACCTTATGCCCGTTCCTGTCTGAAAAAACACTGTAACTAAGTACTGAATGTTTTAAATGTAGCATATGCCACTAGACACCCCATTGGCATGGCCTTGTCAAAGTAGTATTTCTCTTGAAACTGAAAACCTAACAAATCCCAATCCTTCACCTGGACTGGTAACAGTCGAAGGCTGCCTCTATGTCCATTTTCACTAGCTAGACACCACCCTTGTCCAAATCAACTTTACTGTGCTGTCCAATATAGGCGTATGACACCATGCTCCTGTCTGGAGCAATAGCATTATTCACTGAATCCCCATCTAAGTATGATGGATGGTGAATTAGCTGATAGTCTCCTGTTGTTTATTTGGCACTGTACCCAGTAGTGAGGGTCAAACAGCCCTCTACCCTTCCTACCACCCTCTACTTCTGAATCTTTCTTTTTACTATCTCTTCTTTTGGTAGCCTGTGACAATGGCAACAGCGAGTGAGTGCTTTCAAAAGGATGACTCAATCACGGTATCTGTGCACAGGACTACTGGGCAGGAGGTAGTACCAGATTGGGGGTTCACAAATGTAGCAATAAGATGTCACTATATGTACAAGTGCATGGGGGGCCGAGCTCGCCATGCGACAGGCGGAAGGGAGGGAGGGTTTGTGGGTATAGTGTGGCAGTCGGCTGCTGAGCTGGCCATGTGGTATAGTGGGTGGGTGGCAGGCTAGGGTTCAGAATGTACTGGGTTCAGTCCTAGGCAAGGTCACTTTTGTGCACCATCCAGGAATTTTGTTTTGCTCCTCCCAACATGCACCCCTGGGTTGAGAATCCTTAAGAAGGGGTTGGAAGAGCTCAAAAAGAAGTAAGTCTCTGGCACCTTTTACTTTGTGCTGGTAGTGTACACCACCGAAACTGACTTTGGCAATGTACACTTGTCTCTAATGGCAATTGCCTTCCGCCATCACTGTTATCATATGGAAAGCAAGAAAAGTACAAATGCCAGCACCAGCTACTTACAGCCACTTCCACAAAATTGCCAAAATGCCAATATTCCAAAATGAAAGGAAGCAGATCCTTGGTTTAAGGTGTTATCAGTGATAAACTTTATTTCCAAAATGCACAGTGATTCCTTATTCATGCATGCTGTCCCTCCTACAGCAAAGCAGATTAGTGTCTAATACATTTCATACCCCTGGTGCTTAATCATAGGAATAGCATGCCAACACACCAATACCAGTAAATACAACATGATATAAAGTGACAGTGCAGATAGAAATTATGTTACAAACAATGCTCCTTCTTTTTAAATAATTCTTTTAAGTAATTTTACCTTTTATATCATATATTGTACACAGGAATTTTTCTAAAACCTGACTTTTAGCTAGTCCATCCATCCATCCAAATGTTCACATGGTTATCACTGTAAATAGCTATTAAGTTTATAAACTCCTTCTTGTTATAATGTTACTGTTAACCATTTTAGTTTGCAGTTTTAATATTATTTTACCACTTACGTTATGTGCACCAGTGTCCTCCTTCAATTTTTGCATCTTTCCCATGAGGATCCACTTTGCATTCAAGTTTAGGAGAAGTATCTATAAAAACAGACAAAATAAAGTTAACACATCAATAAATATAAACTGAGCCACTCTAAACACTTTTCATATACAGTATTACAGATCATTTTCTAGGTAACAAAAATCCGGAAATGGAGGTCATTTCTTTAAAAATTGTTTAAGGTCAATTCTTTCATTTAAACCGGTCTCTCAGACCCCACTGTGGCAAACATCCAATATTGTCCTCTTTTCAATAGGACATTGTTATAATCACCTCCCTCTGGCTCTTTATGGGCTTTTCTATGCCCAAAATGACCAGGTATGTTCCTTGGATTTGTGTGCATTTTCTGGTCATTGTAGTTTATTGCCCTCAGATGTTGCCCCACTCTTTCCTTCAGTTTTCTTTTTGTTTTTGCTATATAGAAACATTCACATGTACAGGTGGCCATATAGACGACCCCTTCTGTTGCACAGGTTATGATCCTCTTACTTTTGTCTCCCTTTTGTTTTGGGGTTCATAAAACTTCTAGTCTGTGTCAGGGATTTACAAAATTTACAGTTCCCACTCTACGGCACCCATCCTGTTTCCTTGGTAACCACATCTTTACTTGTTCTTGTTTAAGCTGTACTGGGTGAACCAGTATGCCTTTTAGACTCCTAACTTTCCTATGTACCATTCTAGGCATTGTGTTACTAAGATCCTTCAGACCTTTTGATTATATTACTAATCTCATCAAACTGGGCAATATAGGTGCTCACAAAGTTTATTCTTAAATAACCTTTTCTCTTTCTCTGTCTTTTTCTGCATGATCTCTGACCTTTCCATTCTATCCACTTCTTCTGTAGCTCTGGTGATAACTCTTGCAGGGTATTCTCTCTCTTGTAAACTAATTTCGAGTTCATTTGCTCTTTTCTCATATACTTCTTTGTTACTGCAGTTTCTTTTCACGCTAGAAACTGCCCTTTAGGAATACCTGCTATGGTGTGGTATGGGTGACTGTTATTGGCCTGTAAGAGTGTGTTCCTATCAATACTTTTCCTATAGAGATCTATCTCTATTTCTCCTAGCCCATCCTTTTTATGATTAAGTCCAAGAAATTGATCTGTGTGGTGCTGAAAGACAAAGAGAAATGCAGGTTTGGATTGCTTTGTTCCAGGAACCGAACAAAATCAAAGAGTTCATCCTTTGTTCCTGTCCAGATGATAAAGATGTCATCCATAAAGCATCTATAGATATCTATCTTATCTCTGTAAGGTTTTGTTCCCTTTCCTAATGGTCTCCTCCTCCCATTTGCCTAAGTATAGATTGTGAAAGTCGGGTGCAAAGGTCACCCCATGGCTGCCCCTTTTTTTTTTATAAATTGCTCATCTGTAAAAAGAAAGTGTTATGTCAAAACATAGGTAGCAAATTTCACAAGCATTTCTGTTGGTGGGTCCTCTCGTCCCTTTTATTCAAATGATATTCTAAGGCCTCCTTCATGGGGTATGTTCAGTACAAGGACTCAACATCCAAGGTGACAATCAGATTTTTTCCTCAATTGCTGTTTCTTCCAAAACTGAAATTTTAAGAGCTGAAACAGGCTAGTTCTCTATTGTTACTTTGGTGAAGGAGAGGTCCTTAAATTTTTGTTGGGCTTTTTCTTTTTGCTAGAAGCTAAACTACCCAGACAATGTCTACAGGAAGAAATTGCTTATACACAGAAGGGATTTTTCTGTCTGTCTATCAGATTTATCAGAAAACATCTGTTACATGTGGGTCTGGGAAATCTGTTACATGAAACATGAATTAAACCATTCCATGAAATTCAAATTCAAATTAAGAACAGGGTTCAGGATGTTGCATCTTGTCAGGTTTTTCTTGTATTTCTTCCTTGAAATTTTAGAAATGGTACAAATAATTTAAAGTTTCTCACCAGCTTGAGTATTATTTGACACATTCATCTAATCACCTCGACAGTAAAATACTTACAAGATTTAGAACTGAACTGTATGAAGCTAATTACATGTTCTTCAAACAAAATTGACCCAGGATAATGACTAGATATTGTGAATGTGGAAAA
This sequence comes from Neoceratodus forsteri, assembly GCA_016271365.2. NCBI lineage: Eukaryota > Metazoa > Chordata > Ceratodontiformes > Ceratodontidae > Neoceratodus > Neoceratodus forsteri. The sequence continues at coordinate 842,864,493 of CM028135.1, read as the reverse complement.
CTAGTTGAAGATTATCTAAAATTCTCTTGTGTCCTTCAGATAATGCTAGAAGAACTTACTGGCGGGATCCATACTATCCAACTGCAGTATTTCACCAGACCTAATAATGGCTTTTGATATAATACTCATGATCCTGCAACCCTGAATAGATTGGTTGGTTATCTAAAATCCTTGAAATTATGAAAGTGTCACATTTTATGACTGTTATAACATCATATATTGTACTCAGAGTATGAGAATAATTTTTCTTTTTGCCACTTATGGCATCTTTATCCAAAATCCTGGAAATCTATTTGAGATTACAGAGGACAATAGTTTTCTGGGGTGTAGGTAACCAGACTCGAACCCAGCCAAGCTCCATTTAATCTTGTTTTCAGGATAGCTAAAGGATAAATCCTCTCAGACTCTCTCATTCAAAGCAGGATATGACCAGTTATTGCTTTAACAAGCTTACTGTACCTGTTTTGAATTATTATCTTAAAACCACAAGCTTAATTTAGATACATTCATGCAGAATTACAAAACTTTATGTATTTTATTTATTTATTAAGATCTCAGATTACAAATACCTTTGAACTGGGAGCTCTTTACAAAGGTTCCATGTCATAGTGTAACAACAATATACAGACATTAATTGAGGTATGAGAACAGGTATTGTACAATTAAAATGGGCAAACAAAAACAATTAGGATAAAATGAGTAGTCAGTATACACTGATTGAGGTATGAGAACAGGTATTGTACAATTAAGATGGGAAATAAAACAATTAGGGAAGAATGAGTAATCAGTATACAGAGTGATATTCATTGCAAATTCAGGAGAATACAATGGTTGCAGTACCAGTTAAGTACTGTACAAAGGGTAGTATATCAATCATTTGAAACAAAGTGTTGTCAAAAAACAATGCAGCCAAGCTGCATTGTCAAGAGGTACATAGGTGAGAGGAAGTGGTCAATAAACCCATAGTAATTTGATTATATTTAAGCAAGTATGTCACATATTTCATTGACCAATATTTCTGAATTAAATGTATATTTTTCAAGTTTATGTGGTTCCAATGCTCATCCTCTTAGGGTTCCAATCGCAATTAATTAAGCCACAGCTAGTCATGCAGGAATAGACAAAATTCCTAACATATGTAAGTATTCAGTAATCAAGATTAAGGTGTATATTGTAAGAATAATGAGACTATCATACACAGCTGTATTATTTTTCTTTTCCTTTTCTTTCCTTTTAAACCTGTCATTATGTAAAATGCAGTTGTCAATATTAAGGGTCATTGTCCTTTTATCTCAAACATATGTCAAGTTTAAAGGCATCAATTGTTGGAATTTGTCATATCCTGGCAAGGCTGTTTCATTTCATCTTTATTTTACTTGTGAGATCGAAATGTATATGCACTATTAATGAATCTAATGTATCAGGAATCAAGATGTTCTATAGAAATTTAAAATTTATGGAGAACTTCATGATAACACGGAAATTGTTTTTATCTTTATGTATTGTGTATTGTGTACATGTGATTTCTTTTATTTTTGCTGTTTTAATGTAATGATACTTGTCGATCAATAAACTTGAAAGTGAACTCTTCAACATACCTTTCTTCATCTATTTAATTAACTGACCAGGTACAGACTCCTCAGATGGAACCTTTTATCAGGACAATCAAATAAACAGAAGCTGACCTCCACCATACCTGCCACAAGTCAACAGCTCACAATAACTCTAAACAGGCCACCTCAAAAGGAGGATGAGCAAAGATGCCCACATCTACACAGTTTCTGAGTTTACTTTCAAAGAACACATTTTAGTACCATTAGCATATTTCCCATCACACAATAGCTTTTCCACTTCTGTTCTTTTGTTTGCATTCCTTTTCTATTAATAGAATCATTATCTTTCTTTATGTTCAAGTATGACAACTCAGTCTGCTGACTATATTATTAATAGAGAATTTCTACAACATGGTAATTCATTTACCCATATTTTCCTACTCATGGATCTAATACCCTCACATTATTTTGCTTTTTATCAAAAGTACCAAAATATGAGTGCAAAACACCAAAGGTGTTGCTTTATTATGATTATGTACAGGTAATATTTTTTGGATGCATACGTTTGTCAGGATACTATAAAAAGAGAATGGGCTAGGAGCTTAGCTAGGAGACCTCTCACTATAGCACTGCAGGTGGACCTTACCATGCCCTCTAGAGAGCAGGATCTGACCCATAGAAACATAGACTTTGATGGCAGATAAGGACTGCTTGGCCTACCTAGTCTGCCCATTTTCCTACCTATTGGATAGGCTACAGATCCTAGTTAACCAACAGCCTACTTCTTCTTACCCCTGAATTGCCTTATGTCTGTCCCATGCATTCTTGAAATCCCCACTGTTTTTGACCCCACAACCTCCTCAGGAAGGCTGTTCCATACATCCACCACCCATGTGAAAAAAATACTTCCTCACATTGCCCTTGAGCCATGCTTATCTTCAGATTGTGTCCCCTTGTTCTTGCACATCTCTTTTCTGAAAAATTCTACCCTTTGGACTGTGCTGATTCCCTTGAGGTACTTGAATGTTTCTATCATGTCCCCCTCTCCCTCCTTTCCTCAAGGGTATATATATTAAGCTTCTTTAGTCTTTCTTTGTATGCTTCTGTTGCAGACCCTGCACCATTTAGTTGCCCTCCTCTGGAGTGCCTCCATCCTGTCTATGTCCTTGTGGAGTTGGGGTCTCTAGAACTGCACACAGTACTCCAGATGGGGTCTCACTAACTGTCGGTACAGAGGGATAACAACTTCCTGTTTTCTACTGGTGATGCCTTTGCCTATACATCCTAGTCATCCTTACTGCCTTCTCACATTGCTTGCTTATCTTTAGGTCATCTGATATGACTACCGAGTCCCTTTCCATTTTTGTTGCTGTTAATACCTCCCCCAGTGTGTACTCTTCCCCTAGGTTTTGTTTCCAGGTACACTTCTTTTGCACTGAATCTAAGCTGCCATACTTTGGACCATTCCTCCAACCTTGCCAAGTCCCTTATCATCCTTTCTAACCCCCTTGTGCACCATCCCTGTTGCAGATCTTTTGTCATCTGCAAAGAGGCATACTTTTCATTCCAGGTCCTCTGCAATGTCACTTATAAGAGACATTAAAAGGACCGGACCTAATACTGAATCCTGTGGTACCCCACTAGTACCCCTTTCTTCAGGTGGACTCCATTTACTATTACCCTCTGTGTCCTGCTGTCCAGCCAATGTTTTACCCAGGCTACCACCCTGGGATCCACTCTCAGGCTGTCTAATTTGTTTATTAATCTTGTGTGGGACTGTCTCAAATGCTTTGCTAAAGTCTAGGAAGGTCATGTCTATAGCCCCTCCCTGATCTACTACTTTGGTCACCCAGTCAATGAAATCTATTAGATTCATCTTGCATGACCTTCCCACTGTGAATCCATGCCGCCTTGGGTCCTGTGCTCCACTGGCCTCTAAGCACTCAACAATCCTTTCTTTCCAAGTGATTCCATCATTTTCCCTACCACTGAGGTCAAGCTAACAGGTCTGTAGTTTCTTGCCTCTGCTTTGCTTCCACTTTGTGAAGGGAATCACATCCACCCTCCTCAGTCCTTAAGTACCACACCATCCTCCCATGATTTGATAAAAGGGTAGTCAGTGGTGTCACTAGTTCTCACCTTGGTTCTTGTAGAATTCTGGGGAATCCTGTCAGGCCCCATTGCTTTGTACACCTTCAGTTTTAAGAGTTCTTTCAGAACCCTTTCTTCTGTGAAAGGACTGGTATCGACTCCCTATCCAGAGTGCTTCTATTGATTGGATTAGGTACCACCCTCTCCTCTTCGTTTGTGAATACTGAGCAGACGTATTCTTTCAGTATTTCTGCTTTTCACTGTCCCTTTCTGCCCACCCACCTCCCCTTTATTAAGCCTTACTATCCCTCCTTGGTATTTCTTCTCCTTAATGTACCTATAAAGGTTTAGCCACTTCTTAACCGAGTTGGCTATCTTTTCCTCAGTTTGGGCCTTTGCTAATCTGACTGCCTTTCCCATTTCCTTCTGCTTTAACTGGTACAGTTCTCTGTCCTGTTCCTTCTGTGTTTCCTTATACTTCCTGAATGCTATCTTTTCTCCCTAACCTTCATGACACTTCTTTTTTTTCTTTCATTTTGATTTGTTTATTTGCTTCACACAAAGGCTTGCTGCCTCTGATATGGCAGTTTTGATGTTTCCCATTGTGCACTCTGCCATTTTGACAAAGTCAGCCCTCCTAAAGTCCAGTACCCTTACTTTTGTGTGGCTTGATTCTGCGGCTGTGTTTATTGTGAACCACACTGTTTGGTGGTCGCTTGTTCCCAGATGGCTACCACTTCTAGATCTGAGATCCTCTCTGTCTCAATTTGAGAGTACCAGATCTAAGATTGCTCCCTGCTGAGTGGGTTCCAACACTAGCTGCTTGAGGCATGCCCCATGCCAATACCCTGGGTTTCTCCAAGTTCTCCTGCAGTTTCTCACTAGTCTGAGACCTCTCAAGAAGACATACAGTATATATATATATATATAAATTGCTACATAATGCTAAACCCTTTTCATAAACATAAAACATAAGAAAATATAAAGAAATAAACATTTCAGAAAGTTCCTCCCTCTAGACTAGTCGCTTCCTGGCAGGACAAGACCCAAGCCTTTCCAATATAATAATGCAATTATGAACCAGCCCTTCCCTATGGAACAGCTTTCTAAAATGGCTGCAGCAGTAGTGGGAACACAGACCCAGAAGCTTCTGAACTCACAGCTTCCAGGTACAAACTCCCTTTAAAAGCATATATTCTTCTAGAAAACCCCAACCTGTTTTAATTGTTATATTTAATGAAGTTTTAGAGTTTATATAGTTTTACACATCTTTTCTAAAGCTATTAAATATTTTCTTCGACTATGTACTAGATGACAGCCTCTGCTGTTTCCTAAAATCAGCAGCAGCATGCAATCAGCAAATTATTTAGCACAGGTTTGTTTGCCAGGATTTACTACTCATAACTTTATGTTATACTTGTACTAATTATGGGGGCAGTCCCTCCTATTAGTAACCAAACTGCCAAGCTCACACTCAGAGATTCTGCAGGAAGGAGAAGCTGTTATCTTGCAAGTTACAACCCCTAGGCAGTGTGTTTTACTCTTGTTTAAAAGCAAAGCCTCATGTAATGCTTGTGTTGGTGGGATCTGCAGACTAGCATATCTGTTACATTGGGGGTCACAGAACAAAAAAAAACTACAGATAGATGAAGAAAAAAAACACCCTGATAGTGGCCAACTAGCAAGGCACAGAGAAATGCCAAAGGACAGGATGTGTAGTAGAGACCTACATAGAGGAAAGAAAAGGTAAATACAAGTTTATTTTCTCCTATGGATTATTTGTGGCTTACATATCCCTAACTTAACACCATTTGGGAAGGTTTGTCGCAACAGGGCTGTTTTAACCATCACTACAGTTTTCTCAATGGGATAGTGTCCCTGACCTATCACAAGGCCAATGTGCAGTAATGTACAGGTATTCATGTATAGAACCATTAGAAAAATATAGTCTCAGGAGACACTAGGGCCATGCTCCTACTGTACAGATCTTATGTAAGGCCACATATTGACTACTGTTCCCAATTCAGCCCCTCCCAAATAAAACTGACATTGCAAGTATTGAAAAATTTCAGAGAAAATTTACCAAACAAATAAATGGGCTAAGAATACTGTATTACAGCAGGTTGAAAACATTGAATCTGATGACCCTCAAGGTGAGATGGAAAAGGGACATTTTTGCTTTTGTTTGATGTCATTAATGTCCCATACCTATTCATGGAGATGGGATTTACTGATAAACAGGACACAGTGGAAACTAGGGGCATCCACTGCAATTACAAATATTTAAGTACAATACAAATAAAGAAGGTCATATTTCTCACAAAGAGTGATAGCAGTTTGAAATAAAATACCACTGGGCATAATTATTAGTAAGAACAAAGTCACTTTTAAAACTGACTAGACAATTGGATTCTCAACAAGAGAAATAAAGTTTGCTAGGGAGTGGAGATGAAAACTACAATGGGCATGCTGCCTCCAGTTTCCTGACAGACCTCAGTATGAACCAAAGTATGAAGCTGTGGTTGATCAGAGTTCAATGTGTTGTGGAAAACAACATCAGTTTCTACTAGTACTGTGCCAAGAACATTTTACCTCTTAGATTCATTATGGAGGAACTATGGTCTGGGGATGCATCTGATGTCATGGATGTAAATACTGTAACATTTGAAGGAAACCCACATCTTCCACCATGGAAAATGGCTGCAGAATAAATACCATGACCTCCTGATCAACTGAAAATTAATTTTATGACATCGACCTACAGCCTGACAAACTGGTGTTTTTCCTAGAAATTTGTAGTAATACATTTATTTATTTATTTATTTATTTATTTATTCTTTTATCTATGTAGTCACTTTGGAGGTACTAGTGATTGAGCTGGGATGCAGGTGTGATGGACATACCTCCAGGATGACAACAGGCTTGGTTCTGGGGTCGACCTCATTGATGCTGTCCTCTAGGGTGAGAAATCTGGTGTTGTCCTTGATGATAAGCTGACATTTGAAGCTCAGGTGTCAAATGTCATCAAAAGTGTTTCTAATACTTAGGAACATTGAAGAGATTAAACCCCAAGTTCGCCCGAAGACCTGCTGCCACTTGAGCACACATTTGTAACATCCAGACTCAACTACTGTAATGTTCTTTATCTCAGGTTCAGTGGGGAACTCCACTAGCTGCAACTAGTGCAGAAGGCAGTGGCCAGGCTGCTGACAGGACTGCTCAGGTCCTGTCATGTGACCTCAGTCCTGCAGGGTCTGCACTGGCTGCAGGTCAGGTGGAGGTTCTCGTCAAGGTGGGCATGCTCACCTACAAGGCCCTATATGGATCAGGCTCTGGCTATCTGTCAGACCTCCTTACCCCTGCAATCCCAGCCTGCTCCCTTCATTCCTCCACTGAGGGCCTCCTGGTGGTTCCGAGCGACCAGGCTAAAACCTCATGTGATCATTCATTCAGGGTGGCTGGCCGGTCCTCTGGAACTTGCTGCCAAGATCTCTGAGGGAGGCCCCTATGGTGGAGGCATTCAGGAGGGCCTAAAGACTCACCTGTTTAATTCAGCATTTCCTGTCGCCGATGCTTTTTAACTCACATGTACAAATTTTAATTATTTATCTGCTTTGTTTTTATTTATGTAAACTGATTGTCTTAATTTGTTTTGTCAAATTTTATTTTATTGTACGGTCTCTAGAGCCTCTGGGATTGGGTGCCTAACAAATAATAAATTGATTAATTGCATAGTTTATGTTTCAAGGTTTTCATTTTTTGTAATTTAAAACAGAAATAGTTGTTATACAGCCAACTGAACAATGCTCGTTTATGTTGGCCTCCTGCAATGAATACAAATTACCATAAGTTACAAGAGTACATTCTAGCAAAAATAAGCAGCAAATTTCTTAAAAAAATGGTGTGACATGTCAACAACACACAAAATATACAGACTCCTGGAGTCTTGCAAAATAAAAATGTACATTGCAAGTATATTTAAACAAGTATTTCAGAGTACACAATGATGGAAGATTGTCAAGATTGGAATGCATCTCACATGGAAGAGTGTTTCATAACTTTGGCCCATTGTAGTGGAGAGATAGTTGGCTTATACAAGAACTCACTCTTGGAACACTGAATTCAAACCCTTTGTTGATCTTAACCCTTACTTAAGGAGGTGGTAAGAAAACAGAATAAACTGGAACCTTTTATTTAACACACTTCCAGATAAAAGTCAATATGTGGAGCTGTCTTCCAAAGAAAACCAATGAAGAGTTTTAACAATTTACAATGATGCATGTCCCTTGGGGCAAGCAAGACAAAATAAGCCAGTCTGTGGTACAGTATGTCTAACCTCCGGAATGAGTTTCAGTAGACTAGCATACACAATATCTACATAGTCAAATAAGGGCAGTACCATGGTTTGTATTATTCTCTGTCTTACATCCGAGAGAAATACACTTTGTTTCTGTACAGGAACCCTATCCTAGCATTCACCTTCTTCTCCAAAACATTCAAATGGTAGTCCCATTTCAGATTTTCATCTTACCATAGCCCTAGTTATTTGTAACTTGTGACATCCTGCAGCTTCTTTTGATTGAAAGTGAAAAGGAGATTATTGCATTTTGTCTATTTCTGCATGCTGACTCAAATTGCATAACTGAGTCAAATTGCATAACTTGAGTTCTTTTGTTCATTAATTAAGAGTCTGCTATCACTAAAATATGCTGAATCTCATCAAAAGCCAACTGTAACTTAAATTGTTGCATTGTGACATCTGGCTCCAACTGTAGACAATAAAATTGTCAGCATAATGGTGAACATCTGTGTTATGATGTTAAATTTTAAGAGCATTAATAAAGAGTGGAAAGAGTATGGCCCCAGGGCACAGCCCTGGGACCTCTTCTCACTCTCATTTTCTGTTTATTCCAACCTCCATTTGAAACACATTGGTACCTATTTGTTAAATAACTAGCCAGCCAGTTAATAAGTATGAAAGTCCAGTCTTTTTAACTTGCAGAGTAATAAGATGTGGTCTATTGTGCCAAAGACCTTGAGAGGTCAATGAAAATTGCTCTTGCCACCATGCCACTATCCACAGCTCTGTAGTGGTCACTAGTGACCTTCACAAGAGCAACAATCATGCAATGGTTTGACCTGAAGCCAGATTGATTTATGTCCAAAATTTGGTGGACTGCTAAATACTTAGAAATGTGTTTTCCATCAACCTCTCCAAGATCTTCAACACAACAGACAGCAGTGAGACTGGACAATAGTTTGAAAGTAACCTATCATTGTCAGGTTTCCACATTTTTGGGGGCACTGCCTGTTACTTATTGACATATTAAATTAGTCAGTCAGAAGATGGAAGATCACTGGAGTAGTGTATTTTAACAGCTTAGGATGAAGACCGTCAATCTCTACACTTCTTTGTGTCCAGTTTCAAAAGTGCAGCCTGCACATCATGTGCTGAAAATACTTCAAGAGTAAAGGAGACATGATCATCAGGAGAGGTCACTGGTGGCATGCAAGGCCAGTCCACTTGGATATGTGCATTGCAGCCATCAGATGTCCAGATGGAGTTGTAGTAAGGAAAATATGATCATCAGGGCCACTGGTGGCATGCCAGCCAATCCACTTGGATGTGTGCATCACAGTCATCAGAGGTCTCAGTGCCTGGGTCAATAAAGTAATCATTAAAGACATTGACTATGGAACTCTAGCTATCTACTTTGTTCCTTCAATTAAAAACTGATTTGGCTCTGGGGTAACAATGGCTGTGTTCAGACTCTTTACTGTATTCCAGAACTTTATAGGATCCAGTTATGTTGTTTTCTTCCAATTTGTCTTTAATATAAAGTTGTTTATCTAACCGTAATTATTTCAGACAATGATTCCTATAAGCCCTGTAGTCTACCCAGTCACATTGCAAGTCAGCTAATTTATCTGTTTTTCATGCATGAGGCTCAATTTTCAAATGGACCTTAGACTGGCACATGGTATGCTGCGGTGCAGCATGGACTTTGTGCCAGACTTTGATAGATTAGGTTCTTGATGCTAAAGTCCCAGATTTTCAGAAAGAGCTCCATGCATCAGATACATGGTACATGGGAAAGGTTTGATGGAGGCTTATGGCAGCCACTGGCCACTGATACTCTGGCCCCAAAAATGTTCAATGCATGCAGCCCAATGCCAGACTGCACACTTTATGTGAGATGTCAACAGGCATGGGGTAGTGAGGTATGGCATGTATGTCTGTAGGGCACCTTGTCCCCATCCATTAGATGTTGGTTGTGCCTGCTGGGTATGCTGTGCAGGTATACCATCAAGACTGCATCATAATAATAGCACAGTAAAGGTGCACTGTTATAAATAGCACCAGTGAAAACAGTTACATGTACATTACAGTGTGGGGATGTTATAGCTCTGTACATGTAGCCAGGTAGCTGTTTTCAGTGATGATACTAGTTTAAGTCTGCAAGTGTGTACTGCTTGTCTGTGCTGGCAATGTAGTGTAGAGGTTAGGGTCAGGAACTGTGCAGGCTTGCTACATCCAGCAGATCTGGGTTCAATCCTGATGGCTTCTGTTTTTCTTTTGGCATGCCCACCATCACACCTGTCCCCGAGTTGCATCTCCTGGAATTGAATAGAAAATGTCCCCAACTTTCTTTCCCCAAGTTGCATCACCTCTGGAAGATGGAATAATTAGTCCTCCCCCTTCTCAACTTTCTTCCCCTCTGAGTTGCATCCCCCTGGAGTTCATGATATGTGTGCCTTGCAGCACTTTCTCATAATGCAAATTTCCATTTCAACAATGTCCTTGCATGGTTTTTGACTGTGCAGTGTTTGTTTTCACTGTTTTGTGGGTGAACCTGTGGTGCATTGCCCTCTGCCTAGATACCTTGTTGTCTGCAGCAGCATGAACACTGCACAAAACCCATGCAGTTATCCTGAGACACAGGACATGTCCATTCACTGACCAAGAAAGCTGGTCACACCTGAGGCATTGTGTCTTGGAAGCAGATATAGGTGGGAACAGCAGCATTGGACCAAGGATGCCATGCAGAGCAGTGAGACAAGTGAGTGGTGCCATCTTGGGTAACTATCCTCAGTGTGATGTATGTAGACATTATATGTCATCAGCCATATGGAACAGCAGTCTGACCATGTGCTGGCCAATACACAGATGGAAAGAAGTGCCAGGGCCAGATGCAGCCAGAAGATGAGGGTATGGAGGCCATAGGGACAAAGCCTATGCAGGTGGATGATCCACCCATGTCTGCAGTGGACAGCCTATACCTAAACCACATGCTGATGTTGTAGTGGCCATAGGCAGCTGGCACGGTGGCACCTACAGTAGCATGCTGCATAGTGCACCACAACATACTCACAACAATGTTACCACTGGCTGTTTCCTCATGGTGAGTGACCATGAAAGTAATGCCCATGTCTGTTGATGGATGCTGCAACCATTGCACAGCAGGTGAACTTGTGCACAGAGGTCTGCAAGGCCTATAGGGCTGGTGGCTGCATGCAATCTACTGTGGCAGTGCAGCTCTGTGTGTCTTCACTGTGCCATGCTGTCTGTGGTGGTGACCTTGGTGCAGAAGTGTGTGACTACAAAACTGGAGGTGCACACTGACTGGTCATTCCAGGGCATATAGCAGTGAGTGGAGGTGACATGACCTGTGGCGTGGGATTTGGGACCTCATACTGTTGGGGTCAGGGTACATAGCTGCCCACAGGTTAAAGGTGACTACATCCATATGCCATTGTAGCAGAGGTGAGCACATATGTTCACTATGCAATTCTCTGTTGCATTGTGACATACAGCTATGAACTCCAGCAGCTATGCATGTCTCTAGTATGAAGACTGTGTTGGTTTGCCATTTTTGCTGTGTCTGTCTGGTGCCGAACAGCATTGTGAGGTTGTGCCTGCACCATGGTACTATATAGTACCATCCCTTCTGTACCACATATGCATGTGATACCCATCCACACCTCCCCAACTGTGGGGCACCATCACATTGCTTCCTCCTCCAGTCTATCAGTGTTGTGGTGCTGCACAATGATTGCCCCAGTTCAGAAAGGTGTGGGTATGCCAGCTTTATGGCACCAGAACTATTGGCATTCTCTTGTGCTGCTGGGTCTCATGTGAGCTTGCTGCACTGCATCAGGGTTGGCATGGTGATCCTTCTGCTAGCAGACATCCAAGAGATCACAGACTATTGGCATACACCCAACACCCCCACACCCATCACCCAGGTTTGGGAGAGTTTACAGTGGCTGCCGCTAACATATGCCAAGGCTGTCCCACTTAATGTCCCAGACTGTTGAAATCTAGAACTGTGCCACTGTATCAAAGTCCACAGTTGGCGTGTGTGGGCAGTCCACAGGCATGACCTGTATGGTGCCTCAAGTCTGTGGGCACTGTGGCTAGAATGCATCCGACTGTCATGCAACCTGAGGGAATGCCCATGCATTGGGAGGGTTGGCTGCTTTGTTGCCCATGGGGATGGCTGTAGTGCCTCTGTCCTTTGAGACATCACCAGTGGACCTTCCATACTGCATGTCCCAAAATCTTGGTATTCCTGACTGTCTTACCTGTTGTGGGCCTAGGCACACCAGCCATTAGACCACTTCAGGCTGGTCTAACAGCTAACGATCCCTGTGGCATTTAGGGGCCTTGGAATATCACAACTTATGGGATACTGCAGTGCTTCTGTGGCACAAGCCCCTGTACACCATGGTGCATTCATGCATTTGCCGCAAGTGGGATGCCAGCCCAGCTAATGTAGGCAGCCCCCGTCAACTGCAGGTTGTGGTTGAAATTAGGGAATGGCACACAGTGTAGTGTGTGGGGCCCTTGCATCAAACTTTTTGGTGCAGGCACTGCAAGCATTCCAGGGCTTTGAAAATTGAGCCCTGGTCTCTTATCTTATGTACTTTTTAAATGGGAAGAATACCCAGAAAAGTGGTTCAGTCTAATGTTGTGTTTCTTAACCGGGCATTTTGATACATTTTTCCAAGAAAGCACTTGTGATATATGCACAAGCTTCACTGACATCTGTAATAATCATCAAACACTCCCTATAAAGCGAGGTAATCAAAATTTTAAAGAATTACATTTCTTGATATTTGGTTTGTCCCTTGCTTTCATCTGTTCACCAATAGAAAAATTAACTGATGGACAGATAATGAATCATACAAGACCCCAGCCATAGTGTACTTCTTAGGCCTGTTAGAGAATATAAGACTGAGAGTGGCTGATGTTTCCACATTTTAAAATTAAACCTTGTCATTACCTTAATGAACTATTCTATGCCAAGATCACTAATCAAACCAGCTAGGGCTTGTGAGTCACTGCCTACTCCCAGTTTACATTAGATTTCCCCTGTTAGTAATATTTTGTAACTGCTACTATAAAGCGAAACCAGTGACATAACATGAAACTGAGCATGCCCTGTCAGTGTGCGTGGACAGTCTGAATATTTTTCAGAGCCAGCCATGTGCTATTTTGGCATAGCAAAATAGGCGTAACATGTTGCACTTGTGGCCAGCTCTGAATATGGGTGCTATACTTATACTGTTCAACTTTCAAAACATGTTAATGTTTGAATGCTTACCTTCTGAATGTGCATTTGATCATGCTCAACTAAAACTACTATTTCAGTTGAGTACTAATTAAAGGAATAATGCCTGACAGGGTGGGTGTTATGCTGGGATAACATCCCACCTCCAGGTCAGATTGAGCAAGGCCACTGGCCGGGGCGTCCAACAACGGAAGGATGTTATCAGCATAACACCCACCCTGGAGGGCATTATTCCTATTATACAGTGGCTCATTGTTTTATACAGAAAAAAATAATTTTAAAGAATTTTATTTAGTGTTTTAAAATATTTTTTAAGAAAAAAGATGCTCAAGGTCCTCAAGCATATCATCAGCAGAGATGTTATGCCAGGATAACATCCCTGCTGTGATGGCCAACTGACGAATCAGGGCCAGGATTCTTTCTTGCCATTGTATAATTAAGCAATAAGGCACGACAGGGTGTGGTATATCATAGGATATCGTCACGCCTCAGGTGGTTGGAGTGCGAGGCCGCAGGCCGGAGTGCATCCAACCGTCCGAGAAGTGACGATATCCCATGATATACCACACCCTGGAGTGCCTTATTGCTATTATGAACTGGGCTTAAAAGATTTATTAGTAAAATAATTAAAGAAAAGTTTTAAAATGTTTGAAAAATGATGTTTTGGGGGTGTTGGAGGAGTACCTTTCCATAAAATAGTTCCTGAAGGGCTCTGGGCAGCAGGTGGCACTGTTACAGGTGGCATTCATGGAGAAGGTGCTGCTGTGAAGTGCATCTCATCCTCTGAGTACTGGTTTAGGATGTGAACCCTGTTTTTCTGCATTTGACCCAGTCCTTCTGCCTGCTCTGGGACCGGTGAAGCTGTGTGTGCTTTCATTTATTTCTGGTGCCCACCGCATGTCGTAGTTGGCAGCAATGGTGGGTAGTAGTTACCGAAACACTTGTGGGTTTTTGGCTGAAGCTGCTGTCTGTTGTGCCCCATACTGACTGAAAGTAACATTCAAGTCTTGGGACACGGAGCCAGATTTGTGAGTACCCGTTTGTTTTAAAATGTGTTGGGGACGACTGGGCTTTTCTTGTTCTGTGAAGAAGTTGCAAGATTTTTGTTTCCTACGAGGTGCAAGTTAAGCGCGCTGCATTTTTGCTGTTGTCAGTGAGGAAGCTGGTGGCGGAGGCTTTGAAGCCGTGATGATGTAGCCTGATATCATCACAGCTTCATAAACCTCTAGGCCAATCAGCTGCCATATTCTGATCACCAGTTCATAATATCAGATAATACCCAGCTAGTTAATTATCAGCTACATTTTGTCATTTGTGATGCCTGCCAGTAGTAAGGATATTGATATCTCCAGAGAAGAGTATGTTTTGTAAGATTTCTTTCAGCAGGGAAGAGTCACAGTCTTATGCAAACTTAAAACCTTTACTGCAAGACACAACCTTATGCAACTGCTTCATATCTTGACCTCTCAGGCATTACAGTGGAGCCAGCCAGGATAAAACTCAATACAGTAAATTACATGTCACAAACTACTGCAAGACAAAAGGGCATAAATGTCATTTAATTAATTGGTCTTCCTTTTGCCAAAGGAAAACCATGGCATTATTGCCATAATAAAGGAGTGTTTATTACAGCAAACACATGCACTGTATTCCTTCAGTCTGAGCATGTGCCCTGCCAGCTCTTCCTCCCAGACCACTAACCACCTTGTCTTTCTTCAGCAGACAAAACCACCACTGGACTCAGCGGTAAGTTTCCTCACAAAAATCAACACATTCAAAGTACACTTTCACCTGCAGGCCCAAATAAATGAAAAAAAAAAGTAATATAAATAAAAACAACCTCGGACCTTGCACTCAAACCAAAAAAGCAGACAGCTGACGCACAGGAGTCAGTAATTACTTTTTATTTTATATAATTGCTGTGGCCAAAAGGAAGATCCAGCAATTACATAACATAAAATAAAATATGGTGTGCTGTGTAAGCTTGAAGTTTACACACACTTGGAGTTAGATGCTTGCATAAACCCGAGCTTGCTCTTGGGGTTTATGTAGCATCTAACCCCTCGGTAATAAACATCTTGTTACACACCCCATACTTTATTATGTTTTTAATTACATTGTCTCCTGCAGCCTAGTGCAGCACTCTGCAGTTATATTGCAAGGTACTGCATAGTTGTGTTGCATCCTGGCTGGCACTGCTGTACATAGCTTCCCCTTCCTTAATCTGGATGTCCCCCCAGCTACCCTCCTATCAATCACAGTACATTAGTAATGCAGAATAATGCCTCAGTGTATACTCTTTCATATGTGATTTGGTAATCACTGAACTAACCATTTTTGTTAACAATATCTAAGTCAAACTTGAATAAAACTCTTCATTAATTGTCAGTGTGCTACGTTTCTTACTGCTTTCAATTTTAACCAATACTCAATGGCCTGGATATTCAAACTCGCCAGGCTATGGTGCAAAGCCTTGCACAGCTCAACTTTGTTGCACAGGGGTGTGGCCTGGGTGATATTCAGCGGAGCTGCGCTATGGCGCAGCAACTGAATATCGCACCTGACCACCCCACTCGTGCATGGCGAGGGCACTGCGCCAGCGCAAGTGGCCAGAGTGGAGCATGGAGATGTGCCAGGCCGAAGTGCCATTGTGCCATGCACAGCACCTGCGATGAGCTCAAAAGGACATGAAATGGGGGCCACAATTTATGCAAGGCACACAGGGGCTATTTGCATCTCATTATGGTCCAATTTGCATGCCATTAGCATGCAGATGCGCTGATCCCGATGACTTGCGCCTGGCGCCTGCCAGGCAGCAGCCATCGAGGACTGATACCCTGAAGCCCGATCGTGGGCATTTGTGTAAAAGAACCCCACCCTGTCCAATATCCCTGGTGGTCCAGTGGACCTCTATGTGCTCGATTGCGGGCATTTGTGTGAAGAATAAGCCCCCATCCTATATCCCTGATGGTCCAGTGGACCTCTATGTGCCGATCGCGGGCATTTGTATGAGAATAAGCCCCCTCCTATATCCCTGGTGGTCCAGTGGACCTCTATGTGCCTGATCACGGGCATCAGTATAGTACCCCACATCCAATATCCCTGGTGGTCCAGTGGACGATCGCTGCCCAATCACGGGCATCTGTAACACATAACATACCCCTAGTACCCTGGTGGTCTAGTGTACTCCCCTCCCCACCCACCCACTGGAGCCCCACCGCCCTGCTCCCCGTCACCGGTGAGGCGGCAGCACCACCTGCCTGCCACCCGCCGCCCGCCGACTGACAGCTCAGTAGAGATGCACACCCATTGGTTCACAGCATGAGCCAATGGGCATGCATCCATACCGTACTACTCAGTCCAGATATGTGAATGAATCATTCACATATCTGGACTAGTATCTGATATTCACATACCGGTAAACATGCTGTTCGCATAAACCCGATCCTGTCGATGCGATTGGTAACCAGGCGGCGACGGGTGGGGGTGCTGCCCACCCACTGGTGACGGGAGGTGGGATGGTGGGAAGCGTGGGGAGGAGGAGAGTGCTGCAGACCATCAGGCAGTGAGGGTATTTTATGTGTTACAGATGCTCGCTATCGGGTGGTGATCGGGTCACTGGACCACCAGGATATTGGATGGGGGTATTATATTGATGCCCGTGATCAGGCACATGGAGGTCCACTGGGCCACCAGGATATGGAGGGGGCTTATTCTTCACAAATGCCCGCTATTGGCTATAGCGGTCCACTGGACCACCCAGGATGTAGGAGGGATTTCACTACAGGGATGCCTGTGATGGGGCATGGGGGCGCCGCCAGCTGCGGCAGGAACTCGGGTGGCCACCCACAGGTGGCAGCTGCCATGTTGCACCCTGCAATGCGGCAGCTCACCTGTGGTGGCCATCCTGTTCCTTTTTTGGCTTAACTTTGTGCAGGCGCAGGTAGGGGTTGCATGCATGACTCTGCATCCCAGGCTGAATATCAGGCTGTGCAGGTTATGCATGGGCATGCCCCCCACCTGCCTGCATACATTGCTGATGCGCTCCGGCACATCGGGTTTGTCGGTGCACTTTTCCCTTTTGAATATCGCACCAGGGTGCATCAGTGGGTTGTGCATGGTGCAACACTATTGCGCCATGCGCAACCCTTTGAATATCTGGGCCAATGACTACAGAAAATAAGTAATTCAGAAAAGTTTCTTATCAAGTTGTGCTATGTAAAAATTGTTTTAAACCAAACCTACTAAGCCAGTCTGTATTTATCAGAAGATTTAAAAATAAAATGCATTATTTTAAAATTAAAAAAAAGTGAAGTCTAAGTGATTATTCAAAAGAAAATGCAGCATGTGATTTTGATATCTGGCACATCATATTACTGAGGGCATTGCTAAGTGTGATAACTTGCAGAACTGTTTAAACTTTTAAGGACATGTAGATTTAGTGCTAGCTATAAAGCATCCTTTAAAGAGTATTAATAATAATCTCGTATCTCATGCTGTTTGAATATATTGCAGTGTCTCTGACTATTGGTATTCATGCCACCTGTTTGCTCATGCATTACTCATGATCTGTTATAAAACAATTAACAGTACACATAAGATTTGTTTAATTTTTACTTGGTGGGAATCCAGAAGTAGGACATCTGTGGAAACAATATCTAATCATTTAAAATCTGTGTCTGTTCCATAAGGAATGCAAACTCCACTGCTGCCTATAATTTTCTGATCCTAAGGGGCTGGCAGTATACTGGCAGTAGCACAACAGGCTGGCACAGGGCCCTTTAGATGAATGAGTTCCCTCCAGTTTTAATGAAATCACCTGGCTGTAAGTTTTGCTGAGTACATTAAAATAAGCATTTGCTGCCATTAGATTGTAGTTACTTTGGTTATATAATTGCAGAAGAGGCATGACACACAACACGGTGCAAGGTATACTCTGTCACAGTCATGATGGCACAAACTCTGCACACCACAAAGTGCCTTGATGGATTTACAATCTGTTTCTCATTGGTGGATGACAAAATACAACAGCTTTCTTATCGAAGAACTGTAACAATATTATGCTGCTTCTGTCATGTCCCACATGAATTATTGCTGCTCTCTGAAGAAACTGAGGACACATTATTGTTGAACTGCTATAAGCCTCTGCATGAATTGGGCAATAGAAGATACAGTATTCCTTCCCACTGTACTATACAATATATTTATTTACTTTTATTTAAAACTGATGCCTAGGAATGACACATTAATCCAGAGCTCATTTGCAGGTGTAATCTGTGATGAAAAGGTATGTGAAATAAAGCTAAAGTGATGCAAAGCTCCCAAAGCTTGACATTATGAACACAGTCCATTGAATCAGATAGTTTGGCAAACATACCTTTTCCACTCTGTTGACACAGTGTTTTCAATGGTTTTGGAGAGACCGCCCAACCAGGGTAAGCAGCGCCAGGTCAAAAAAAATCACAGTGTTAATGGTTAAGAAAACAGACCCCTGCTACAGGTTCAGAGTTCCATTTATTACTCCACTCCAACATACCACAGACATCCAGTGAGTAATATAGCAGAAAACTTTTGTTCTTTATACTTAGAAGTGTTGGAATTTAGACTCACATACAGGAACAAGAAGATTATTGATCCACAGGTCCACAAGTTCATGTTGTGGCGTGTTCAACCAAATCAACCCTCCCAAAATCAGTCATTTGATCTGACGTCACCTGACATGTTTCACTTCCTTGAGGTTTCTCAAGGTGGGCGTGAAGGACCCTAATGCTTATTTTATATAGAAAATTCTTAAAGACACAGTACATACAAATTCATTATAAAAACAAGTTTGTGGGTTCTCAACATTGTGACATATAAAGAAGAGCTAAGGAATTTGAATTGCTGATGGTATCTCAGTATTTTGTATCATGCTCAAGGCATATGCCATGAAGTAGAAGATATTAAAAGCAACATCACCCATGCCACTAAAAACATGATCAAGAGGCACTGGGAGGTCAATTATCACAAGGTAAAACAAAGTCAGCAGGGTGTGTTCCCCAATGTTAAACATTCAGTCAACTCCCAATTACTTCTAGTGGTTGAACAAGCGCATATCTGTAAAAGGGAAATGAGGAAAAGTTAGCAGAAAATGCATAAAATAATACAGATACAACATATATATATATATATATATATATATATATATATATATATATATATATAGTCAGTAGTAAAAACAGTGGTATTAAAACATATTTAAATGTTTTCATGTCTTTTTCTTGAAGGTATTTAAATGTATAAATATATTCTAATGTCACTGCATTTTTTTGTTCAATGTTTTTTTATTCCTACTGTCATTATATATGTTCCTTTTTGCAGATATGCACTGTTCAATCACTAGAATAATTGTGAGTTGACTGAATGTTTAACATTGGGAGCACATCCTGCTGGCTTTGTTTACATTGTGCACAATTGACCTCCCGGTCATTGACCATGTTCTTGGTGGCACAGGGTGTTGTTGTTTTTTATATACTACTTGATGACATATGTCTTGAACATGATACAAAATACTAAGAGGCCATCAAAATGTAAATTTTAGCTCTTCTTTATATGTCATAATGTTGAGAACTCACAAACTTGTTTTTATAATGAATGTGTATGTACTGTGCCTTTAAAAATGTTTTACATAAAATAAGAATTAGGGTCCTTCACAACCTTCTTTGAGAAAGCTCAGTAGAGTAAAATGTGTCAGGTGTCATCAGATCAGATGACTCTGCTCTTAGAGTGGGTTGTTTTAGTTGAACATGCAGGACTTGAACTTGTGGACCTGTGATCAATAATTTACTTGTTCCTGTATGTGACTTTGAATTCCAACACTTCTAAGAGTAAAGAATAGACATTTTCTCTGAATATTACTCACTGGAAGTCCATGGTATGCTAGTGTGGAGTAAAGTGGGACTGTGAACCCTTAGCAGGTGCCAGTTTCATTAACCATTGACATTGATTTCTTTTTGACACCTTTTCTTACCCTGGTTTCAGTCTCTCAAAACCAGTGAACTGCACTTTTCACTGAGACCAGCACAGGTTACCAAAAGAAATAGGACCTATTTCTAACTGTGGTCACCAGAGATTTACATGCTCCTGCATTAACATGTTTTGAATGGTGAATACATGGCAGGTGCATCATGAAGAAGCAGCTGAGACCTCTCCCTTAAGGACCTAGTAATACAATCACAAAATGAGGAAACAAACCACTCAAATTTATTAGTGACACTATGCACAACACTGCTGGTTTATTCAGTGTGTGTCAGGCATACATCCAATTTGAGAGAATGGCATTCTAAGACAGCTCAGTGGGAAGAAATTTCCCTGAAAGTGTACCTGGAAGTTGACCGTGTTCGTCAGGGCCTCTGAATTCAAAACATCCTACATGCACCAGAACAGATAAGGCTTTCTTGATAGTTGGCATGACATTAGTCACAGAGCTAGTAAAGATTATGTTGAACTGTATACCATTAAAATGTTGAAATTTCGACATTGAAATCCATTACAGCGACAACTTCAAGAATGTCGCTGTGATGGACCGATAACAAAACTTTGCTGATTTAGATATGTCTCTCCTCTGTCAAGCAAACTCCAACTCTAAGTTTGTAATATTAAAGTTGGGTAGTAGGCGGCTCCCCTCAGGGGGTGCATGGGGGCACAGCCCCCAAAAAACACTCAGTGTCAGATAGGTGAAATTTCACCTGTCGATATTGTTTGTGCTGCTATGCCACATTTTGACAACTGGTTGTTGATGCAGCTTGGTGGAACCATACTGAACTCATATTAAAAGAAAATGCTAAGATCCAGAAAGAAGACAGGATGAATTGATCACAAGGGAGGAAACCATTAAAATATTTGCAAACTCTCCAGCTTGTGACCAACTGCTAGAGACTTTCCTGAAACCCTGAACAAATATGAGGAAAAAGTTAAACAAGGCAAAAATAGCAAAGATTGAAAGAGGCAAAAGGGATTATAAGGAGGTTGTGTATTTAACTGGACAATAACAAATGATTTGAATACAGACAGTACACAACTGAAATCAATACTGAAAGAAAGCAGAACCCGGACACAGAGTACTTATTCAGGTACAGTGGAAGCCTGTTAAAATTGTAATTCTGAGCCTGAAGTTTTTAGGAGAAGAAGAAATATATGCCGCTTTGCCACCGACACCGTGCTTTACCCCAGACAGAACCAAAGGAGGAATGGACTCAACTGAGGAGGCCAGATGAACACAGCACAATGGAAGAAAACATGGCTAGAAGGAAACTACTATGGCAGAACATGGAGGATGATGGTCAGTGGACAATGCCAGTTATAAATATTATCAACCTGTCAAGCTTCCATTTGGAGGAAAATTAAATATCTGTTTTGAACAAGGGCCTGTCCTTTAGGCCCAAATAAAAATTTGATACCTTTGAGACCATCATTGATTTCCACAGACTTATAAGGAATCTGAGTCTCAAATCATTCTTCAATAGAAGAGACATAACCAAGGACCAAACAGGGATGGGTGATATATCTATAAGTGACTCCTCTGTCAATACCAATATTATTGAATCTGACATTTTAAACCTCAATCACAATTCTGCTCCATTGTCTCCAGCATTACAAGTATTGATTAAATGCTGTGAAGATGGCATTGTTAGATAAGTGAAGGATGCAGTAATAATTTTTCCATATTCTTATCGATTGGGAACAACAGGCTCTGCATAACTTAAGTAATAATAAATCTATTACATTTAAAACTGCAGATGGGCAGGTGATTGTTATCATGGACAGCAAGAAGTATGATGACGAGGTATATAGACAACTCAATGATGTAGAGTTACTATGAAAAACTGACTGGGGACAGGAGAAGTTTTTTGTTTAAATAAATTGGCTGGTTCTTGACGTTTGCATAGGAAAATGGCTGGCTTACAAAACAAGTTACTGATTTTCTGACTGTAGATTTTCCGGTCTGGGTAGTGTTTACTGCCTGCCAAAATCCATAGGTTTAGTCAACACCCCTGGTGAGACTAATTGTGTCAGGGAATGAATCCTGACTGAACCATTAGCCAAGTATGTTGACTTTCAAATTGCCCCCACTAGCCAAAATGTTGCCTTCATATATCAAGGACACAGGTGAGATTCTAGGGGCCTGATTCCAGAACAGGTTACACATGGTGCAAGGTGACTTGTGCCAAACCCAATGGTGCAAGTCACACCTTGCGACATTCATTATGTTGCCTGCTATTCTGGAAGGTGACCCTGCAACATGGTGCAGGCTGCCTGTGCCAAGGTGGGCTACACCACTGGCAATAAGAACCCCCTGCAACATGGTGCAAGGGTTTTTACAGCAGTTACAGCCCAATTCCAGGAGGGCAGTAGATGGAGCGCAAATTGCTATTCCGAGATGTCCACGGTAGACATTGGTCTAAGTAGTTAGACCAGCTAATAGCATATGCATTCTTCTATAAGCATGAGTTCTACCTTCAAAAAGGAACAGCCATAGGAGTCATTTTGCACTCAATTATGCTAATCTGTTCATGGGCAAGTGGGAATTAGAAACTATAAGTGACAAAACAATAAACATCCTTCTTGAACAAATAAACCTCAGGAGAAGGTACTGTACATAGACTACGTGATTTTGATTTGGAAGGGTTCTGAGGAGGAACTATTTAAGTTTGTGAAGTATTTTAAACTCAGTTACTTGAATCTAAAGTTCAGTGTAAACTTCAGTAAAACTGAAATATCCTTCCTTGATTTGATTATTAATAAGGAAGGGAGGGACTGACTACTGATCTTTTGAAAGACCACCAATCATAATACTTTACTCTTGGCAAGCAGTTGCCATCTGAGACATGTTATCTTGGCCATCCCTAAAGGACAGTTCATAAGAACAAAAGGAACTGTTGCAACACCAATAAATATCAGAAAAGGGCAAGGGAATTGGCCAATAGACTTAGTGAAAAGGGTTATAATCAAACATTGATCAGTGGGGCCATGGATGAAGTTAGTGGACTACCTAGACAGGACCTCTTGAAGAGAAAAGAAATAAGAAAGAAATGTGACCCAAACCGCTCTTGCCACTACTTATAGCCCACAGTCACAACAAATCAGGTCCATCCTGAATAAACACTGGCACCTGAGAGCAAAAGACCGGGTTTAAAGGATCAAAACATTGGTTACCCAGAATCACATATCATGGGGAGGAATATTAAAGATCTGGTAGTACACTCAGTGCAACCACTGGAGGACAAACCATCCACCTGGCTTTCACCCAGATGCGATGGCTGTCACAGATGTGGCAACTGTAAACACTGCCCCTGGTGCACACCACAAAACCTTTACAAACCGGTCACACAGAGATATGCAAAATTAAGAGGTTTATTACTTGCTTGCAGCACCCCTATCTGATCTATTTGGCTACTTGCACCAGTGGTTGCGATTATGTGGGCAAAACAAAAGGATGTTTAAACTTAAGATTGGAGAACATGCAAGGCAATTGAAAATGATGAAATGTCTAATACCCTGGCCATGCACATCAGGGAATCTAGGGATGGGGAACACCACTGCAAATTCATTGAGACTGAAAACCCATCATGCCTCATGGGGGCATAACTATGACAATATGTTACTGTGCAGAGAACGATATGGATTTTCTCCTTAGTGCCATGGATAAAAAAGGCCTAAATGATAGAACAGAAGTGGGTTACTTCTTGAAAAAGAAGAACACATTAATGTATTTAAATGTATAAATATGCTTTAATGCCACTGGGGTTTTTTGCTTTGTTGATTTTTTGCTACTGTCACTATATATATCTTGTATCTGTAAACAGTATTTTTATGCATTTTGCTAATTATTCCTCATTTCTTTTACAGATCTGCACCGTTCAATCACTAGAAGTAATTGGGAGTTGACCGAATGTTTAACATTGGGAGCACACCCTGCTGACTTTGTTTTACATTGTGCACAATTGACCTCCCGGTGCCTCTTGACCATGTTCTTGGTGGCACAGGTGTTATTGTTTTTATATAATCTACTTGATTACATATGCCTTGAGAATGATACAAAGTACTGAGAGACCATTAGATATTAAAATTCCTTAGCTCTTCTTTATATGTCACAATGTTGAGAACCTACAGAGTTTTTATAATGAATTTGTATGTACTATGCCTTTAAGAATATTTTTCATAAAATAAGCACTAGGGATCCTTCACATCCACCTTTGAGAAAGCTCAAGGAAGTGAAACACATCAGGTGAAGTCAGATCAGATTACTCTGATCTTGGAAGCGATTGCTTTAGTTGAACATGCCATGACTTGAACTTGTGGACCTATGGATCAATAATTTACTTGTTCCTGTATGTGAGTCTGAATTCCAACACTTCTAAGTGTAAAGAATAAAAGTTATTTTCTGGATACTACTCACTGGATGTTCATGGTATGTTGAAGTGGAGTAATAATTGGAACTCTGAACCCTTAGCAGGTGTCGGTTTACTTAACCATTGACATTGTGACTCAGTCTTTCCTATTCCTCTCTGCAAAAGTACCCGTAGGGCAAACTACCTTCTCATTCTGTGTTCCCTCCCTCTGAAATTTTCTACCCCTAAACTCTACCTCCCTTCCCCTTACCACACAGCTCTAACAACTCATTTACTTCCTCCTGTTCCTAGTTCTTCTCTCACCTCTCCATTACTCTTTTAAGGGCTGCTGGGGTAGTGTATACTGTATCTAATTGACCACCCTGTGAAGTTCTTAGCCATGACTACTGGATGTTTGCCCACAATGATTACTTTGTGCCTTGTTTTACTCATGCAAGTTATTTTTAGGTACAGTGGTTCTATTGTTGTTAATTATTTATTTTATTTTTATTTTAGTCTTTGGTAACCGGGTAGGCCACTAGGCACAAGTGCCTGTTTTCAGGGGTGACCTGGAAGCACTGAGTGGTTAAGTGACTTGCTCAGAGTCACACAGTATGCAAGTGGAGGTTGTGAGAATCAAACTCAGGTCAGGTCTGCTGAATGTATCAAGCTTGTTCCACCTTGTTCCTCTAACCTCTAGGCTATACTGCCAGCCCTTATCTTTCAGGTCTGTACTGTTTTCCCTTTGCACTAACTTGTATTAATTTATACTGTACTGTATTATACTTTTATTGTGTTTTGCATGTTGGATGGATTCCCATATACCCTTTCCCAGGTCACACGGAAAATGAGCCTTGATTTAGTGTGCCTGCCATAGTAACCAGTTTCTAAATAAACAAATAGCATTAGTTTTCAACTAGTACACCCTGATTTGACTGAAGAATATTATTATTTAGAATTTGGTGAAGATGTACTGGAACAGCATTACCTCTGCATCAGGTCACATCAAGTAAACAAAACAAGCAATACTGTGCATTTGTCCAAAATGAGGCTACTGATTCCAAAATTGATATCCGCTCATCACAGACAAACTAATGTGTTGTGAAGAGTGCAGGCAACACAGGTAATAATCTACTTTGCTCCTAAAACATTGTATAAGGCTTATGAAGTACAAACGAAAGCAAAAACTTAAGACAACTATGGGGTAGCAATGGTTTAGCAGCCACAGTGTGCAAAGACTACAGGTTCAAAAATTATGTTGATTTAGATACTGACAACCATGCCAACCATGTACAAGGCACGAAATTCTACCAAGGAAAAGGGCTAGTCACAAACTGTTTGGCCAACATTGCAAATAAAATACTTATTTGTATAACTAATGATAACAAGTGTATTACAAGCAGTCCATATGTGAAGATTACCATAAATATTTCCCACAGTACAAACCTGGGATAATCTAGCCTCACTTATGGCATAACAGATTAGTAAACATTGGTTAGTTCCTCCACTGAAACATCATCCAGCTCTCTGAGGTTAGATTTCAGTTGTACAGCTGCATACTCAAAGCAAGATAACCATGAAAAATTCAGATGGGCCTCAGACCAAACAGACATGTGGGTGAGTCACTTAGGAGTGGATGGATAATTTACTGGGCAGTGAGCAGAAGAGAAGAGGAGGGAGCATCCATAGCTTTGCAGACAATTAAAAAAATGACATGGATGGCAAAGGTACAGCAGTCCAGATCAGGAGTTAAAAGAAATGACAGCATGGTGCAGCATGAGTATGGACTCATAGGAAAGTACTGTGAAACTGATAGCAGAAAAGACTGAGTGGTCCACCCAGTCTGCCCAAAATACTGTACCGACTCAGAATATTTCTCATCCTAGTCATTCTACTAGCATAGATAATGGAAATAAATATTCATTGTCCATCTCATCACCCTCTGTATTGGTAGTGTAAAAATCATAATCTCTAAATTAGGAGTTGGATAGATCTTGTTAAAATGGACAGGTATACTTTTTTAAAAAGTGAGCATGTCTACATGTTTCATGTACAGGCACATTCTCTTGTTGCTGTCTATATTGCCTGAAGCACTGAAAATCCTCCTGATAAGTACTTGAAGGTGAACAACTAAGGTACTCAATAACTACTTCTGTCAAGGGGGCAGACAGTATTTTTCTGGTACCATTGCAATAGAGGCTCATCTCCTTCTACCTTTCCCTTATTTTCATCCAGATAGCACTACACCATTTTGAGGGTATCTCTTGCATCACCATGGCAGACAATGACTTGCTGGTATTTTTAATCAAGCCATAGTCAGATAGCTGTCTCACTGTCTTTTGTAATTAATTGATGTCTTTTTTAGTATCAGCATCCTCTGGGTTAACTCAAGGGCAAAGCTAAACACTACCCTCATGCTTTTCAGCAGAAGAAATACAGTGGAACCCATGGACTCTCCATCCCCATTCTGGCCTTTCAGTGAGCATGCAAGCAGTGACTGTTCCTCTTCTGCTGAACATGTACTTCTTGAATTTTGTGGGCCGTAAATGAAAAGACCAGAAGGATAAAGCCAGTCTTTATAGACTTGATCATACTTACTTTTCTGCATTAATGAAAGTCCCAAGACTGTCCTTGAAGCAAGAATGTTGATAGGGTGGCTATGAAGTATTTGTAGATGTATACATTTCTGAACTGTGTTTAAAGCCAAGGAAACATTTTCTTAGTGTAACCAACTTTGGTATGGAGCCAACCTAAGGCTAGGTTCTTGACTATGTTCCTTCCTTGGCACAAAAAGTGTTAGGAGTCAAAAATGTACAGTTGCAGCATTTAACATGGCTGGATATTTCCAGACATTTCTGTAATATCTCTAAAGAAATTCCTTGCTTGCCTGCATTACTGCTGCAGGGTCATCAGAAGAACCTCTTTGGAAATGTAACAAAATATTAGGAAATTTTGGAAATACTGAATATATAATTTCTGCAACTTTAAATAGCCAGGGATCTGGGTCTGGAATTTTCAGGAATTTATGTATTGGAAAATGGTATAGGTGGAAAGGAAAAGCCATTCTCAGGAGAAGGTAGTCCCCGCACAATACAATTGGCAGTGCTACTGTAGTAGGCCAGCATGGGCTCCAGGAAGGCACAAATCTCCAGTGGGATGCAGCAGTTCTGAGGCAGTTTGTCCCATTTGCAACACTGGCCAACTGATCACTTTGTCATGACGTCAGTTGGTCAAAATGACAGGTATGTCACTAACTCTCTCAGTCAGGCAGGCAGTCGCCACCCACCAGCTAGGCCTGGCAACTATGCCTAGCCATAAGTGGTTAGGGCATCAAATCTAAGAGCCCATGGTTTTAGGATAATGGTCCTGAGATACTGGTACTACAGAAATGAATGACTGACTGACTATGCAACTGTATAATTGTTCTACATGATTTGTACTATCTATATGAACCCACCAGACCCTGAAGAAAAGCACTAGAGATGTGTGTGTTTGTACAATGTCATCGCAGATCAGCTGGTGGGTGATGGCATGTTAGTGTCAGTCTTTTTCTTCATAATAACTGTTACCATGAACTCCCTATCTGTTGGGGCTGCACATCAATGGACATGCTTTGTGAACATATTAATTGTCTGGACACTCAGATTTCATGACTGAGCCTGAGGAACACTTCTGAACATTGATCGGTGGCTCTTGAAAACTTTTATACATTTTTTCCATCTAAGCACTAAAACCTTTTGTTGCTGTTTGATCTCACTGTGATGGTTGTCTTGCCATTGATTGCCAAGTCTGACAGAGAGTGCTGCATGGTATGTAAATAAATGCTGAGGCTGCAACAGTTGTCTTTACCTAAGGACATCTCATTTCCATCATTCCATCAGAGACAGACAACTTGTTGTATTCATTAAGGAGGAGAATGGTTATCAAGATTCTTCAACCATAAGTGTAAGTTCATGCACCACACAAGGTTCCTTGATAGAAGGAAGCTCCAACACTTCACTAAAGATTGATGGGTCAGCCATTTTACCATGACACCTAGTTCTTGAAACCCCTCTTGGCACCTACAGGGATCCATGGTTACAAAATGTCATGCAATCAGGGACCATGCAGTCTGAAGATTGAGGATTTTTTGGGGGAACTTTGTACGTGTTCTTCAATATTTATTTAAAGTAAAGTCCAGTCATAACCTTCCACTGACAGGGAGAGACAAAATGACATTGGGGACTGGTAGCAAAGCAAACAGTATGGGCCTGGTCATGTAGGTGTGAAACTCAATGTAATGTACTCAGACATGTGGGGTCACATAAAGCTGGAAAAGATCTGCAGTGAGTCGACAATCTTGCATTTTGTGAGTCCCTTAATCTCACTTCTAAAATTAGAAATATACAATGCATGTCAATATGACACTATAAAAATCACATCTTTCAGTTACGAACATATGAAATTGCCAGCAGAATCAGGTCTCACAGTTTCCGAGTCTGCTTGAGTGTGCAACTAGCACCTCATCTAGCAGATGCCCCTCCTTCCCCCTCTTCCCAGTATCTATTCCCTTACCCTGTCCCACCCCTCTTGAAACTGCCCATTGTCTTATAGGACACTATTTCATCTGGTAAGGTGTTTTATTTGTCCGCCACTCTTTCAGTGAAAAATGTCTCCTCATCTCCCTCCTGAATCTCCCGCCCCAGTCTCAGTCCATGCCCTGTCATGTCCCTTCCCTTTCTCATCTGGAAAATCCTTCTGTGTTGGTCTTATTTATCCCCTTTAGATACTATCCAGTTCCTCAGATCTTTCTCATTTTGATGTTCTGACCAGGTTATGGGTTTTAAAATGGGCTCTAACATTTCCATAAGTGTTTAAAGAAGAGAAACATGCCACAGATTTTAGATCTACTTTCTTTTCCTGCTTGTGGCTTTAATCTTCTAGTAAGCAGTGTCATATAAAAAAAGTATTGTAAACTTAGTATTATAAGTGGCACCCAAAATGTGCAAGTTTCCATTTACAAAATATATCCAGGCATTACCCAGATTGTAGTGATAACAATAACTTTAGATCTGTTGGAATACATTTTAAACCATAATGAAATGCAACATTAATGCTATCTTAATATAAACCTTTCTCCCAGATCTTAAACATGAGCAGTATAATCCAGGAATCTCAAACAGTTATCTCTCAAAGTTTTGATAGCTAACCACCATTAAACCAGTTTAGTCCAGTAATACTACAAGCCAGTTAGCTTTAGTTGAAGAACAAACATATTATTTTACTCCAGCACATCAGTGAAGAACTCACTTAATAATTGGAAGCACTGACCTGACTGAAAATGAGAGAAAAGACATTAGAGAAGTTTTCTTTCCGCTTTGTTTAAGTTAGTAAGCATACAGCCAACCACATTGTTAGTCACTATAGCTATAGTTCAGTAAGAACTCTCTGTCCTGTTTTTTTCTTTTGTTACTGAATACCACAGACAGTCCCTGGCTGAGTATCATATCAAAGATACAACATATGCAGAAATATTATGATGGGAATACTATAATTTCACCTTTTACGTTACCAGCTACTTGCAAACAACTTAAAAACTACAAATGTAATTTACTCATAAAACAAATCTTTCTTAACACTACTAGTTAAGGTAAATGGGTGTCGGGCCATAGTCTTTTGGATACCCGGAGGAGGCTGAGATGACTGACCCATTTGTACTAACCTCTCTGGGTTGAGGTCAGAAGTTGCTGGCCTCTGGGCCAAATAACACGGTGTAAAGGACCTTCTGCCCCACCTAGGAGCCACCAACTCTGCCACTGCTCCCCAGAGGATGCCTAGACAAAGGCCAAGTGGTTGGATCTTGGTTGGCTCTGGTAGGATGGGGTGGCAGAAAGGGTGCACTCCTCAGCATGTACCACTGCAGAATTCCTTGCCATACTGGTGAGATAGGGAAGCTCAGAGTAGGCACCTGTAATAGTACGAGGGAGGAAGTGGGATCCTCAGAAAGGGAGGACCCAAGGAGGAAGGAAGAGACCCTTAGCTGAGGAGAAAGCAGCTGCTGGTGGGAAACCCTACTGCTAAGGGGATAGAATCTGTGAGGAAGGGAGAGAAATGGAGAAGCAGGTGAAGTGCCTGAGAGGTGCTTCAGTTTGGAGGATGGAGACATGCCTAGAGGGTTGCCAGGCAGCAGGAGCTGGGAAGGAAATCCAGGCAAGGACAGGGTAGTGGTATTGCAAGAAAATTCAGGGAACTTGGGAGGGCCTCAACCAGGTGGAATGCATTATGACTTTTGCTGAGGTATTACCTGTGTTTGGGAGGAAAGGTTACTCCATATCAGCACATCTAACAATTGGTTAAAATCATGGTGCAATGAGTAGTGATTCAACTACATTAGGAACTGAGGCCAACCTGGGAGGATATTTATTTATTTATCTGAAAGTTGGTAACCAGGAGTGGCACACCGAACGAAGGCCATTTTCCAGGCACAACATGGAGGGAACAGGAGAAAAACAGCAGTACAACACACAATAACAAATCAAATGATCAAAATATGGTAAAAATGGGTCCCAAAATAAACAGATACAGAAATAAGTTGGTACAGAGAACACAGTACAGTCTCAGCTCAATATGAAAAATATGTACAAGTGTAAAATAAAACTGGCTGCAATATAGTGTGCCAGATAATTTGATGACAACAGGTGAGAGACTTGTAAGGTGAGCTTTTACCTGGCCTCATAGTGGGGAAGAACAGAGGTGGTGAGAAAGTGAAACCAGTAGGCAGGTAGTGGACACCCAGTCAGAAACCCCATCAAGAACGGTTGATACTCAGGCTGGGGAGGTGTCAGGGTGAAAGAGTAAGAGGCACAGATGGTATGGGTTGGAGTTTCAACTGGTGTGTGAGGGAGCCTGGGAAGGGAGAGGTGGAGGGAGGAGAGAGTTGGTTCTATAGTAAGGGAAGTCAACAGGTGAAACAGATTGCCCATCAGAGGAGCAGGAGTGAGTAGTGACAAAAGTTTGATGTTTCCTGGAACAGAAAGAAAAGAAAGCTGGAGGGAGTTGGGAGAGAGAGAGTAGAGAGTAGAGGTAAGGGGAAGGAAACCAAACCAATATTTGGATATGAAATAGGTACAGTAAGCCTGGTGACATGAAGGCACAGGGAAGATGGATTAGGAGGAATAGGGGATCAGTGGTGAGTGCAAGGCGGGTATTTGTAGCAAAGTGGCAGCAGGAGTTACAGACTTACTGTCTGGCAAGGGAAGCAGAGGGCAGTGCCATAGACCACATCCACCTAGTTGAAAACAGGGAGCACATTTTTGGTAACAAGCTCCCAGCAGACATGCAGAGATAAGCAGTCTTTGTTGTGGTACATGGCACTGAGCTTGGGGTGGAGTTTTGCATGAATGGCATCAACGTGAGCTGAGAGGTCAAGCTTGCTGTCAAGCCATACACCGAGGTACTTAAAGTACAGAACTGTTGGGGGGCATCCGTGTGATGAACACCAGGAAGGTAGTGAGTATGGCCAGTCTCTGACTGGTACCAAATGTCATGGACACCATTTTTTAGTGTTGACCTGATGTAGGTAGGATGGGAACCAGTGCAGAATGTTGTAGTTCTGCTGGAGCAGGTCTCAACACAGCTGCAGTAGAGGGACTGGAGGTAAAATGACTTCATCATCAGCATATATGTGAATATGCAAGTTGACACAGCCAGAGGAGGTAGTGGCAGCACGGCTTTTGACAGGATCTTCCTGATTCTGCCATATTACCCAGTGCTGCGTGGACTGCACTGACTGCCAGTTCAGTGGCGGATCACCTTTAAATTTTGTTTACTGACTTCTAAAGCCCTACATGGACAGTCCACGGACTATCTAAAAGAGCTTCTGGTCTCTTAGTGTCCTGGTTGTTCTATTCGCCGGCCAATGAGGGGTTGTTAGAGATTCTGAGGGTGAATTTGAAGTCATCTGGTTGTAGAACTTTTGCGTATGCAGCCCCCATCCTCTGAAATTCTCTACCTCGCTGGTTACGGGAGTGTGCAACTATGGAGGAATTTAAGCAGGATTTTAAAACTTAAATGTGGAAAAAAGCTTTCATAAGCTAACTGAGATGATTAATTATTATAGTGGTATCTGATTTTAATGTATGTACTGATCATTTGATGTTGTATTCTTTTTTTCTGTTTTACTGTTAGGAGCCTTAGTATTGGAAAGGCACCATACAAATAAATGTTATTATTATTATTATTATTTATTATTTAGGAAAAGGAGAAGAGAACAGGACCCAGGATGGAGCCCTGAGGAACCTCAGCCTTGAGGGGTTGTGGAGGTGAGAAGTTGCCTCCTACCTGTAGTGACTGTTGACAGCCCATGAGGTAAAGTAGGAAAAGAACCAGTTAACTACGAGACAAGAGGGTCCAGCAGTGTCAGCATGTCTAGGAGGAATGGATAGGACACTGAATCAAAGGTCTTGGCCAGACTGATGAAAATGGTGGCCATAATGTGCCTCTGGGCCATCCAGGAGATGTTGGAGTTAGTGACATGCAATAGGAAGGAGAAGTTGGAATGGTGCTCTTGGATGCCAGACTGGTATGGTGGAGAGGATGTTGATGCATGAGATGTAGTTGAGAAATCTGGAAAGGGTAAATTAATAAACAAATTAGCCAGCTGGAGTGGCTCCCAGTGTGGTAGCCTGGGTAAAACATTAGCTGGACAACAGGATGCAGAGGGTAATATTAAACAGAGTCCACAGTGAAGAAAGAGGGGTTACTAGAGGGGTACCGCAGGGTTCAGTACTGGGTCCGGTCCTTTTAGTGTTTTATAATTGACATTGCAGAGGGACTGGAAGGAAAAGTCTCTTTGCAGATGGCACAAAGATCTGCAACAGGGTTGATACACAAGGTAGGGTGGAAAGAATGAAATGTATGGTAGCTTAGATTCAATGCAAAGAAGTGCAAAGTAATGCACCTGGGAAACAAAAGCCAGGGGAAGAGTACACAATGGGGGTGAGATACTGACAACAACAAAATGGAAAGGGACCTGGGGGTAGTTATATCAGATGACCTAAAGGTGGGTAAGCAATGTGAAAAGGCATTTAGAAGGGCTGGGGATACTGGGATGCATAGGGAGATGCATCACCAGTAGAAAACAAGAAGATGTTATCCTCTATACAGACAGTTGGTGAGACCCCAGCTGGAGTACTGCATGCAGTTCTGAGACCCCATCTCTGCAAAGACATAAACAGGGTGGAGGCTGTCCAGAGGAGGAATCAAAATGGTGCAGGGTCTGCACCAGAAGACATATGAAGAGACTAAATTAGCTTAATATGTATACCT
The DNA here is from genome assembly GCA_016271365.2 of Neoceratodus forsteri. Classification (NCBI taxonomy): domain Eukaryota; kingdom Metazoa; phylum Chordata; order Ceratodontiformes; family Ceratodontidae; genus Neoceratodus; species Neoceratodus forsteri. The sequence goes on along the minus strand of CM028135.1, from coordinate 842,830,599 downwards.
TCGAGGAAAGGAGGGAGACATGATAGAAACTTTCAAGTACCTCAAGGAATCAACAAAGTCCAAGAGGGTAGCATGTTTCAGAAAAGATGTGCAAGAACAAGAGGGCACACTTTGAAGATAGAGGGGACAGCTCAGAGGTAATGTGAGGAAGCATTTTTCATGGAGGGTTGTGGATGCATGGAACAGCCTTAATGAGGAGGTTGTGGAGTCAAATACAATGGGGAATTCACGAATGCATGGGACAGACATAAGGCAATTCTAGTGAGGAGGAGGAGGAGGAGGAAGTAAGCTATTGGTTAACTAGGATCTGCAGCTTATCCATTAGGTAGGAAATGGACCTTTTAATGTCTTTATAAGTGACATTGCAGAGGGACTAGAAGGGAAAGTATGTCTCTTTGCAGATGACACAAAGATCTGCAACAGGGTTGATATGCAAGATGGGGTGGAAAGGATGAAAAGGACTTGGCAAGGTTGGAGGAATGGTCAAATGTATGGCAGCTTAGATTCAATGCAAATAAGTGCAAAGTAATGCACCTGGAAACAAAACCCAGGGAAGAGTATACAATGGGGAGTGAGATACTGACAACAACAAAATGGAAAGGGACTGGGGAAGTCATATCAGAAGACCTAAAGGTAGGCCAGCAATGTGAGAAGGCAGTAAGGAGGGCTGAGGGTAATACTGGGATGCATAGGGATAGGCATCACCAGTAGAAAACAGGAAGTTGTTGGCCCTCTGTACAGACAGTTGATAAGACCACATCTGGAGTACTGTGTACAGTTCTGGAGAACCCATCTCGCTAAGACATAGACAGGGTGGAGGCTGTCCAGAGCAGAGCAATCAAAATGGTGCAGGGTCTGCACCAAAGACGAATGAAGAAAGAATAAAGGAGCTTAAGATGTAGCCTCAAGGAAAGGAGGAGGGGACATGATAGAAACTTTCAAATACCTCAAGCGAATCAGCAAAGTCCAAGAGGGTAGCATCTTTCAGAAAACGAGATATGCAAGAACAAGGGGGCACAATTTGAAGATAGAGGGGGACAGCTCAGAGGTAATGTGAGGAAGTATTTCTTCACAGAGAGGGTTTAGATGTATGGAACAGCCTTCCTGTGGAGGTTGTAGAGTCAAAATCAGTGGTGGAATTCAAGAATGTATAGGACAGACATAAGACAATTCTAGTGGGGGTAGGAGGAAGTAGGCTGTTGGTTAACTAGGATATGCATCTTATCCGTTAGGTAGGAAATGGGCAGACTAAGTGGGCCAAGCAGTCCTTATCTGCTGTCAAATTCTATGTTTCTATGTTTCTATGTAGACTAGGTGGGCCAAGCGGTCCTTATCTGCCATTAAATTTTGTTTCTATGTTTCTCCAGAGAGAGGAAGAGACCAGGGTGGATAGGGAGGGAGCAAGGGAGAGGGGCAGGGAATTGGTAGGATGGATAAAGGGGGCAGAGTGTGGAGAACTTAATGTCTGGAGGGAGGTGGGAGTTAGAAGAAAAAGACGAAATGTAGAAGGCAGAGGAATGCCATGGACACTGTGAACAGGAGGTGGAATGCAAGCAAACAAACAGCAAGCAGAAACCACATTAATGTGTGTAATTAACAGCAACACAATAGCAGGATTGGTCATTTAGTTACAAAATGAGACTAGCAATGAGGAAGGTAGTGCTGAGTAAGCAAATATCTAGCTAGGCAGTACAATAAGCAGTTATGCTAAACAGCAGCTGGTGGCTATGTGGTATCAAGCGTGGCTCAATTAGTATCATCCGCCTCTGGATCAGAAGAGTCGTGGATTCTCGTCCCCACGGGATGGACTTGCACCTAAAAATCGCTGGCATCTGAGTGCAGTATTGGGAGATGCTGTACTGTTGGGGTGTGCTGTCCTTCAGATGAGACGTTAAACCGAGGTCGTTCTGCCCATCCTGGTGTTGTCCTGGTGGGTGTCCAGGTGGAAGTAAAGAACCCAGGGTACTCTTCGTAAAAGAGCAGGAACATTCCGTGTCCTGGCCAACATTCCTCTTCCCATAAACTGGTTCATGCAATTATCCAGGCTGTGTGTGTGTGTGATGATATGCGATATGGCCGCCACAACACATATTCAGTCACTTCACCATCAGTCTAGCATTGCTCGAAAGCACTTTGGGATACTGTGTATGAAAAGCACTATATAAATGCTAATTCTTCTTCTTCTAAACAGTATGCAAGGGTGGCTCAGAAAGGAGCAACAACAAATAAATAAATTCAATAGCTGAGTGCTTTGGCTATATAAAACAACTAGAAAGTGTAAAATGGAACAATGCAATTTCAGAATGCAGCAGCAAGTGGGTAAGTAAAAGCTTATAGAGTTGACCCACATAGGAGCAACCACAATGAACAAACTTTAACTGCTGGAAGTTTAGGCAAGGCAGAGCAATAAACAGCTATGCTGTGCAGCTCTACAGTGGTAGATGGTTATGTGAAAACAGAATGAAAGAGTGACCCAGGTGGAGAGCAACCACAGATGAGCAGATGCTTGGAAACTATGCCAGAACAGCTAGCTTGTGCAAATTATAGCTAAGTAATACAAACATCTGTAGGTGGCTAAGAGAGACAGTTTGTTGGGGTTACTCAGCTAGTGGATAACCACTAGTCAAGAGCTTAGGAGGGTCCCAAGCAGCATGAGAGATCAGCTGGGCAACTGGAACTTACTATGAGAGGTGCATTATGGCTGTCCAACAGCCAACTCAGGCTGACTCCAGGAAGACTTCTCAAAAATAATGTCCTTTGTGTTTGGTCCTTAGCACATAGGGTGGCTGTGAGAGATCCACTAGACAGTCACTGAATTAAGAAAGAGGAGCTGGAAAGTGGTTGGCTTCATAACCCCATCCACTGATTTGAAAAACTAGTCTGAGATTGGCAGCTGTTCATTGCAGAAGGTGCATCTAACTGTTCTGTGTAACTGGAGGCTGAGAATCTAAGGGCAATTTGAGGAGAAAGGAGAGCATTAGATAGTAAATTGATTCACACTCTATTCCTAGGGCAGATCATGATGCTTGCACCTGAGACTCAGAGACAGTATCAAGGCTTTTATTGAGGAGCTTGGGAATGGCAGGCTTACATGATATGGGCCTCTAAGATGAAACAGTCAACATAATTACAGGAAGGGGACCATAGTTCTTAGTCAGAAGTTTAAATGCTACTTGGATGAGTATTTAAACTAGCTGGGAGGAGGCTGTAAAACCAAGGAGGCAACAACTGCACTCCCAGATGATGTAACATTAGGAAGGGAGTGCCGAGGAAGTAATCTCCCTAGGGTATGGGTGCAAAAATACAGGAGTGGAAACAAGGCAGAAGAAAAGGGGTTATAAATGAAAAACAATTATAAAGTAAAGAAGAAAGGGAATGGACAAGGTGAAAAGAAAAGAGGTAGGTCAAGTGAAGCTCAGGGTATGAAGTGGGGGGGCATGGGTATATAGTGCGAGGAAAACATGGAAGAAGATAGAGAGGGAGTAAGGTATGGAGTACCATGAGTATCAGTGCAAGCAGTTTGGGAAATAAAATGATGGACCTGGAGGCCATCATATCTGGCCTAGCCTGGTTTGGTGGCCATAATGGAGTTATGGTGTACTGAGCACCACGAGGGACAAGGCCATACCTTGTTAATATGCTGATCAGGAGAGTCAGGGCAGGAAATGTGTTGCACTATATACAGAATGTGCGAGGATATCAAGGACATGGAGATACAGGGTGCCCACAGGAAAAGGAATTTCTCGAGTGTTGTGAGTGAACCTGAAGACAGGTTCTGGGGTGGCTATCCATACTAGGGAAGTGTGCAGACCTCTAGCATATGGAGGAGGAGTTGGATAAGTACCTGGAAAGCCATCATCAGAATGGCAAGTAAGGGAGGTGCTGCTAGTTGGTGACTTCAATCTGCCAGACATGGAGTAGAGCCTTCCAGCAGTGGTTTTGGCAAGGATCAGGGCCATCCTTGACTCACGACAAGGACTTTTCTCAGGTAGCAGTCTCAGAACCCACTAGTGATGGGGCAGTGCTGGATCTGGTGCTTACAAACAGGATCATCATTGCAGGTATCACAGTGGGCTGTCCCTAGGTACAAGTGATCACTATACAGTGTGCTATAATGTAAAGATAGGACCAGAGGCGAACCACATGAGGACAAGGGTTCCGGACTCTAGGTACACAGATTTTAAAGAAATGGGAAACTGTCTCAGAAACCGCTCATAGGGTGGATTGTGGGGGGTAGAGGCACAGTGGGGACAATAAGTGAGGGCATAATTAGGGCAACTAGCCTCTACATGAAGAAAAGTGAGTAACAGTATAAGGTTGTGATTCTCTGGGAAGTGGCCAAGGAAGTTAAGGGAAACATGGTGGCATTCAGGAAGTATAAGGAAACATAGAGGAAGGGGACAAGAAGACATACCAAGTAAAACAGAGGGAAACAGGAAAGGTGGGAGCAAAGGTGCAGACACAGAAAAGTATAGACAAAGGGGTAGCTAAAGTGGATAAGACTTTCTGCAGTTACATAAGTGAGAAGAGGCGAGCAAGGGAGATGGAGAGTACTATGAGAGTTGCAGGAAGACTGCACACAAGAGGACCAAGAAAAGGCTGCATTCCTAAACAAATACTTTTGCTCAGTCTTCACAGTGGAGGGATAGGGGATGTAGCACCTGGAAGTTGCAGGATCAAAAGTGTGGGGAAGGGTGAAGTAGACACAAGGCTTTATTCAGAGAAAAAGCACTCAAGGGACTTACAGCTCTGAAGGTGGTGAGGTTATGGGACAGGACAGGATACACCCAAGGATACTAAAGGAAGTCAGTGAAGTGCTAGCTGTCCCACTGATGGCCTTATTCAACAGTTCACTGGAAACAGGCATGGTTCCAGAGGACTGGAGAAAAGCAGACATGGTCCTCCAACATCAAAGAGGTATCAGGAAGAGCTAGCAACTATAGACCAGTCAGTCTCACTTCAGTGGAGGAAAATTAATGGAAACCCTTCTAAGGAAAGGCTGATAGATTATCTTTAATCCAATGGGCTGCAAGACAACAGGCAGCATGGATTCATGGGAAGATCATGCCAGTTGAATCTGATTGATTCCTTTGACTGTGTGTCCAGGAAAATAGATCAGGGGAGGGCAGTGGATGTGGCCTACCTGGACTATAACAAGGCATTCAACACTGTGCCACACAGGAGATTGATAAGAAAATTGAGCAGCCTGTGGTTAGGAATCAAAGTGGTAAATTGGGTTATAAACTGCTTAACAGATAAGTGACAGACGATGGTGGTTAACAGCACTGATTCTAAAGATGGGCAAGTGGCCGACTGTGTGCCACTAGGCTCGAAGTACTGTTACTAGCCCTCTTCAATATCTTCATAAGTGACACTGCATAAGAAGGGCTGCCAGAATAGTCTAGAGGTTAGAGGAACAAGGTCTGAATGAGCTTGGCACATCCAGCAGACCAGACCTGAGTTTGATTCTCACAACCTCCACTTGCATACTGTGTGACTCTGAGCAAGTCACTAAACCTCCCAGTGCTCCCAGGTCATCCCTGAAAACAGGCACTTGAGCCTAATGGCTTTACCCGTTACCAAAGACTAAAATAAAAAAAAAAAGAAAGAAAGAAAACTGGAAGAAAGTTATGCCGCTCTGTAGATGATACCAAAATCTGTAATATGGTGGCAACTCAGGAGGGAGTAGAGAGGCTGCACAGGGATCTTGGGAACAACAGGAATGGTTAAGTGCATGGCAGTTGGAGTTCAATGCCAAAAATGCAAAATCATTCACCTTGGCATGGTATCCAGTGAGTATAATTGAATCAATATGGGTGCCGCTAAGCAGTGACTCATGGCCCAGACCAACTCTGGGCTGCGTGAGGGTAGGGAACAGTGACCAGAGGGGGATAGTGAGGAGAAGTGGATGGATAGGGAAGGGTATGTAGGGGCTGGTGTGCCTGCTGCCACCAAGCTAGCCATGTGATGTTGTGGTGAGGGTGGCTAGCACTAAGGAGCAGGTACGGGTTCAGAGCTGGGGACCAGCACAAAACTTTGCCGCTGCCTGTGGCTCTCAACTTTATTGTGGCAACCAGAGTGTCACCCCTCCCGACATGCACCTCCCTGGAGTCTGTAATCTAAATTGGGGTGGGTGGGGCAGGGGCACAGCCCTCCCCCAGAAACACACTTTTAGGTTGCCGGATGTTGATCACTTCCTTGTGTATATCGCCTATTTGCTTTTCACCGATATACACCGCCATAATAGCGTATCGTATTTTGTGATCACTATTATTACATGGAACCCTAGGCATAGGAACCCAGGAGGGAGTATAGGATGAAGGGAGGTACTGACAGTCAATAAGCAGGAAAGGGACCTTGGGGTTATCATATGTGATTACCAGAAATTGGCAGAGCAATGTGACAAACCAGTGGGTAGGAATAGTGGGATTTTGGGATGCATAGGGAGGGGTATCTCCATCAGGAGGAGGGGTTAGTGTTGGCACTGTATGACTCACTGGTGAGACCCACCTGGAGTACTGTGTCAGTTTCTGAGGCCAAACTTCAGAATAAACAGTCGTGTGGAGGCAGTCCAAAGAGTGCAACTAAAATGATGCAGGGGTTGCATGGGAAGCCCTATGAGGAGACACTGATTGATCTCAACATATACACCATGGAAAGAGGAAGCGAAGTGACATGATAGAGACATATAAGTACCTAACAGGGTGAACAGTGTGCAGGAAGGAGTCTCTTTCAAAGGAGAAAACGCCAGGACTGGGAGCATATGATGAAGCTGGCGGGCAGGGGAAGTGTAAGAGGAATGTGAGGAAATACTCCTTCACTGAAAAAGTGCTAGGTGCCTGGAACAAACTGTCAGCAGAAGTGGTGGAGGCAAGACTGTTGGGGGTGGTCTTCAAGCATGTGAGATAGACACAGGAGAATTTTAGTAAATAGTCGGGGAGGAGTAGCCAGAGGTCAGTGGGGTCTATGGGGACAGATTAAGCAGGAACATCTGGTCAGACTGGGTGGGCCAAGCAGTTCTTTTCTGCTGATAATTTCAATATTCTATTTCTCTATGTTTCTATGTTTAAAGATTTTTATAAATTGTGCCCATATTCCCTTCAAGTATAGAACAGGTAAGCTACATGCACAAGAAGCGTAAAGATTCTGCATTTAACAAAATGACCAATGTCTATGTTTTCTTTTCTGTATTTTTAGCATGCATTGAAAATAGTGAATTGAAAAACAAAGTACATGGTTCTAGAGCACATGCACACCCAGACAGGCGCAGGTAGTCATGTTTTATTAAAATATTTCACTCCAGAAGAATGACAAACTGCACAACCTCTTTTAATAACAACTAACCAAAACAAACATTTGTCAAAGCCAAACATGCTCACTTGCTTATATTCTCCCTTGTCAGATCGCAGAGTCGGAGGGCAGAGCAGATAGGTTTTTCCTAGCTACTCTTTAGGACCAGAGTGGGGAAACCGATCCACAAGAAAGGAGCTTTAATTGGTGACTTGAGCCAGGAATCAGAGCAAAAATGCTCACTTGCTTATATTCTCCATGTCAGACCTCAGAGTCAGAGGGCAGACCAGACAGTTTTTTCCTGCTACCCTTTTGGACCAGAGTGGGGAAAACAGGAGCCACAAGAAAGGAGCTTTAATTGGTGACTTGAGTTGGGGAATCAGAGCCAGAAAACAGGACAACGGAGCACAAGGAAGGGAACTTTAATTTTGATTTGAGGTCTTTTAGCAAAGGAACATTTATCTTTTCTATCATTTAGGAACCTCAAGCAGGGTACACCAGAGCAGCAATTAACCAACTTTTACTTTTCTTTAGTTCAGTTGCAAAAGAGTGCCTTTGTTTCAGCACAGCTTGAATTTTGAGCAGGGTAAGGAGACTGAAGTACAGCAGTGCACAGTTTGAATTTTGGCCTCCCACCCACCCACCATAGTTAAATAGCCTAGAAACCCACCAATTAGCTGGTATCACAGGTAATGGGAAAGATGTAGCTTGAATGGGGTGGTGAAAAGTGCACCTGAAAGTCTTTAGCCAGTGGTAGGGAGAGAAAATAGGAGAGGGAGGAAAAGGGGAAAAAATGGGGTGGGGTTAACTCTTAAGGGTGTGTTGATACAGTGCGACTGGGATTTGGTAGCATATCGGGTAATTATTGGATTGGGAAAATATTTGAGGGGTAGTAGGTAAGATCTAGATATAGGGAGAAACCATGATGGATGTGGTGCAGTGCAGCATCTGTGGGGCAGCAGTCTTCAGGGAGACTTTCTAGAGACTGCAGTGCTGCCTATCTGCAAGCACTCTCTAGGCTGAGAGGAGGCTGCCAGACCCAAGGCTGAGATGGCTTGGGTTGAAGGACTCTTCCCCACTAAGGGACCACCAAGTCCACCTCCACTTCTTCAAAGGGTGTTGGTATGAGAAGAAGAACCTTAGCCACCCTTCTAAATTCTGAAATCCATCAAAACCCTGTTCACTCCCCAGCCCAGCCACCTTGCCCAATCCTAACCATCCAGGGCAACAATGTCTCAGACCCTAGCAAAGTTGCCTCAGTCTTCAGCACCTTTACCAACTGTGCTACATCTCTCCTCACAAATCACCAGAGCACCACACCCACACCCAGCCCCTCCGCAACCTCAGCATTCCCCCACGCCACCACATTTCTTTCCATCCAGTCTCCATGGCAGTAGTACTACATGCCCTATGTCTCTTGACCCCAACAAAGGAAAATGCCTGTTAGGACTGGACACCAAACTTACACTTATCAGCCCCTGCCATTGCAGCCCCAAGCCAACCTCTTAAACCTCTCATTCTCCACAGCACAAATTCCAGCAGCTTGAAGGAGGCAGTCATCATCCTGCTACAGAAGGGTGGTGATCCATCTGCACCTGGAAACTATCACCCTATCTCCCTTCTCCCAGTGCTGGTCAAACCACAGGAACACCTAGCCCTCACCAACTCACACAATTTCTCGACTCTACCTCCTTCTTCACCCCTCATCAGTGGGGTTTCATAAATCTCACTCCATCATCACAGCACTCTTAAGACTCTCAAATGACATTTCCTCAGGGATGGACAAAGGGCATATCACCTCGGCCATATTCATAGACCTGGCCAAGGCCTTGATACCGTCTCCACCCTAAGCTACTCACAAAACTACATGACACAGGCCTCTCCTACTTAGCCACTAGTTGGTTCCAGGCCTACCTGACTGGCAGAAAACAGTCAGTAAAATTGTCTCACAAGTATCCCCCTGCTCCCAGTCACCATGGGGGTCCCCAAGGCTTTGTCCTGGGCCCCTACTTTTTCATATTCTTAAATGATCTACCACTGACCTGCTGTAACTCAGCCATACAAATGTATGCAGATGACACCGTACTGTATGCCTCCGGCCCCTCCACGGGGATGTGAACTCAGCCCTCCAACAGGATTTGATGCCGTTCAAAAATGGCTCAGGTCCAATCAACTAGTACTAAACTCAAAGAAAACTGTCTCTCTAACCTTCGGAGCACAACCTAGACTCTCCTGCCTAGCTGCTTCCCCTGCCTTCCATACCCTGGATGGGTCCACCTTGAGTCCTGCACCTCCTTTAGATACCTGGGAGTATGGCTTGATCAACACCTAGATTTCTCTGTCCACATTGACTCTCTACACAAAAACTACACCCCAAACTGGGTGCACTTTATCTAATAAGGCTGTCTGCCAACCATGGTCAGGAGGAATTAGTACACAATGATTCTCCCTATCTTTGACTACAGTGACGTGGTTTACAACTCAGCTCCCTCATCTACCTTGGCCAGCATGGACACCCTCTTTCACTCTTTCTGTCGGTTCATCCTGGAATGCCCCCTACCACCCATCATTGTGCCCTATACAGCTCCTTAGCTCTTCCTTCGCTCAGTCTTGACATCAGATACATTGCACAAATGTCATAGCTAAATTCTGGACCAATTCCCTCCCCCATCTCAGCTCCATTTGTCAGCACAACCCCAGCCTACTATCTCAGATGCTCTGACTCCAAGCTACTCCAAGTCCCTTTCATGCACACATCGAAGGGCCAATCCACCTTCAAATATCGCCTCCCCAAACTCTGGAATGACTTCCCTGCTGATATTAGGCTCACCCCGCCCCAAGGCTCCTTAAACCGCTCCTCCATGCCCATTTCTCAGACATATGCAACTGCTACCAACTACCAGACCTGCAACCAAGGGCATCTAAATGTGCCTTGACAGTATCAAAGCCCAGAAAATTTACTGTGTACCTGCTGCTCTACCTGTTTATACTCTCAGGTCAGGACCTAATCATGGAATAGCAAACTGTATACTCTGCGGTCTTAGGACTAAACCTTGTAATCGCTAACTGAATCTAATGTGATGTCCAGCCTGTATCTATTCTGGACCTATTGTCACACCCTGTATTGTACTTGTCCTGTATTCTATGTAACTCCCCAGGTCACATCTGAAATAAGTGGTCCCCACTCAGAATGCTTACCTGGTTAATCTCTTAAATAAATAAATAAATAAAGTGGTTGGAGAATGGTGAGCTTAGGGAGGGATAGGGTGGTGGAGTGTAGGCACATTCCAAATCCCATACCATTATGGAACTCCTACAGAGCACTGGCAGGGTGGTACTGTTCATCTGAGACACCGAGGTAGTGGCTAGGATGGATGTGGAGGTCCTCAATGGTGGAGACCCCAAGTTGGTGGCAGAGGACTCCAGAGGAGAAGGAAGTGAATCCTGGCGAGGGACTTGATAGTAAGGTAGGTACAGTTGGGGACAGGCAGGGATGAGGAGAGGGTGGTACTTTCCTGGTGCCATGGATCATAGCGATGGAAGGAGGATCCTAAGGATTGCTGGAGCTGGAGAAGCAGGGAGGAGGGAGGGAGGAGAGCCAGATGCAATTGTTCACTTGGGACAAATAACTTGGCTGGAGAGAGGCCAGATGCAGTTCAGGAGGAGTTCAGGAAACTTGGGAGGGGTCTTTGGCAAGTAGCACCATCTCTTACCTTCTCAAGGTGCTAGCTGTCCATGATAAGGGGAGGACAGGAGCTCCACCAGGAATTCAACTTATGGTTGAGAAATGGTGCAGAGCAGAGGATTTGGATTCATTGGGGACTGGAGCTCCACCTAGAGAGGCATGAGCCTGTACAGGAGATGGCCTGCATCCCTCCATGAGGGGAATGAGATCCTTAGTGAACAATTTAAATGCTACATTAGTAAGCATTTAAACTAGATGAGGGAAAGGTGGAATAAGGCAGGAGGACATACAGTAGTAGCCACAGATACTGCAAGCTATTTCTCGAAAGTTCTGTGATATTTCCAGAAATATCTGATGCTTTTGCATTTAAACAGTAGGGGCAGCAGAGAGAAACTCTACAGAAATTTTCGAAATATCTGGAAATAGCTGGCAATGTCTGTGGCTACACTATAGTCTTCCCCACATGCTTACAGGATCACAAATAAAATCGAGGATGAGAAAACCCAAGGAACAAACTCAATAGGTAACAAAGAGAAAGAGGATAGGGAAGAAGGAAATAGAAAGTGGTGGAAAAGGAGAAGAGCAAAGGGAAAAGAGGGAGGTGGCAGTAAAAAATAGAGAGCCATGTGTGCAAATGCTTGAAGTTTGGGCAACAAAATGGCAGAGCAAGAGGTTACCATGGCAGCAGGAGACCTGTACATAGTAGCAATCACAGAGCTGGTACAATTAAAACCAGTATTGGGAAGTAGCCATACCAGGGTATCGCTATTCAGGAGGGACAGGGCAGGAAAAAGGGAGGTGGTGGCTCTTTACAGGAGGAGAACATAAAGGCCATTGAAATACAGAGGGGATGAGTAAACAGAAATACTATGGGTCACCCTGGAGACAGGGTGGGGGGCAGCTATTAGGATAGGGTGGTCTACAGACCTCAAGCACAGGGGAAGAGGAGATAAGGAGATGGAGAAGAAATCAAGGGATGGCTAACAAGGGTGATGTGCTATGTACAACTACTGGGAGACTTCAGTCTACCAGATGTGGATTGGGCCTCCCTGCTGCAGCATTTCTTAGAATTAGGGTAATCTTAGACTCCTGCAAGGGGTGTTACTCAGGCAACTAGTGAAAAAAACCCTTGTGAGGTGGTGTTACTGGACCTGGTACTGTCAAACAGGGACAGTGTTGCTGATGTCACAGTGGGAAGCCTCCTGGGACCTTTGATAATCATACAGTGTGGTTCAATATATGGACTTGCCAGAACTAAACCATGCTATAAAGGTCCTGGACTTCAGGAGGCCAATTTCAAGAAAATGGGAGAGTGCCTCAAAACAGCCCTAACAGGAATAGGAAGAGGGTGAGGTAGAGGAAAACTGGGCGAAATAAGAAAGGCCATTGAGAAGGCAACAGACCTCTGTGTCAGGAAGATGAAGAAGAGCAAGAGAAGAAAGAGGCTTCTTTTGGGTCTCCAGGGAAATAGCAGAAAAGATAATGGGTAAGAAGAAGGCATTCAAAAGGTGCAAGATGACACAGAAGGAATAGGACAGAAGAATTATCAAGAGACTCAAAGGAGGCAGGGAAAGCAGTTAGAAGAGCTAAGGCACAAATAGAGGACAACTTGTTAAACAAGCAAGGGTGATAAAACATTCTTTAGGTGCATAAGTGAAAAGAAGAAAAGCAAGGCAGGTGTATTAAGAATAAAAGGGAGTGGGGGAAGTGTGAAGAGGAGCAGAAGAAAGCTGGCATACTGAATAAGTACTTTTGTTCTGTATTCACAAAGGAAGTGGTAGGTGATGGGCCACACATAGTGGAGAAGGGTGTTAAGGAAGGAAGGGGCACTAGCCCTTTACAGAGGAGAGAGTCCTCAGGAACTAGCAAAACTAAAGGTGACAAGATAATGGGGCTGGACAGGATCCACCCAGGATACTGAAGGAACTAAAGGAGGAACTGTTTGTGCCTCTGGTGGCCCTGTTCAATCTATCACTGGATATGGGGAGTTCTGGAGGACTGGAGGAGGGAGGATGTGGCCCCACTGCACAAAAGTGGTAATAGGGAGGAGGCAGGTAACCAAAGACCTGCAAGCCTGACATCTGTTATGGGCAAGATTATGGAAACACTACTTAAAGAAAGGATTGGGTAATACCTTAAAACCAGTGGCTTCGAGATCAGAGGCATGGGTTCACAGGGGAAGATCATATCAAACAATCTTGACAGATTTATTTGAACGGGTTACCAGGAAGTTGGATCAGGGAGGAGCAGTGGTTGTGGCCTACCTGGATTTCAGCAAGACTTTCAACACTGTTCCACACAAAAGACTGATAAACAAGTTAAGCAGCCTTGGAGTGGGTCCAAAGATACTAAAATGGGTACAACATTGGCTAAGTAACAGAACTCAGAGGGTAGTGATAAATGGAATTCATTCAGAGTATGGTATGGTGACCAGTGGGGTGCCTCAGAGGTCAGTACTATGACTAGTCCTCTTCAATGTCTTTATTAGCGACATTGCAGAGGGCTGAAAGGAAAGATATGCCTGTTTGTGGATGACACAAAACTCGGCCACAGAGTGGACACACCTGGGGATGAAGGACTATCTAAAAAGCTGAAAGACTGGTCAAGGGTTTGGCAACTGGGCTTCAACACTAAAAATGTAAAATTATACACATGGGATACAGTAACACAAGGGCAATGTATCAGTTGGGGTGGTGTTAATGTTTACACAATAGAGAAGGGATGTGGGGTCATCAAATCTGATGACCTGAAGGTGTCAAGGCAGTGTGATAAACCAGTGGAAAGGCTAGTAGGATGCTAGGGTGCACAGGAGAGGTATCACCAGCAGAAAAAGGGAGGTAGTGTTACCACTGTATAGATCAGTGGTGAAAGCACCTGAATTGCTGTGAGTCTTGAAAAAACTTCCACCAGCGATATTTTGGCGAAGTGCAAATTTAGCTTCATAAGAGTTCAGAAATCATTTTTGGAACTTCCGTGAAATTACACCTTAAAACTAAGGAAAAAATAACAAACTGTGGGTTAATTTATTAAACTGCGGAAGAAAATTCTGCAGAAAGGATCACTGCCAGTGGCCAGTTCTGAGGCTTTTTTAACTGCAGTTTAATTCATTACTCCACCCCCACTGAACAGGGGTCCCAGTAAATACCCTCAATCCCTTCCATGGACCCTCCTGGTTTGTAGTGTCCCCCACCCACTGATTATGGCCCCAAAACATATTGTTTCCCTGATGTCTAGCAGACCACCCTCCCTATCCTGGATTCCTTAATCCACAAATGAATAGCCAAAAGTCCACCAACTCATCCCCTTCTATTCCCTGCATTCCTAGGTGTCTAGTGGACCTCCCCATCCCTGATACCTTATAAAAAATAATCCCAATTCCCTGATGTTTATTGGACCCCCAACCACCACCCTGACAGAACATCTGCCACTACCCCACTCCCTCCCACACCTGCCCCTGAGCTGGCCAACAGCACAGCACTCCTCTCTCCTCCACTACCAGTGGACCACTTGAATGTCAGTGAATGACCGCATGGTTGTACAAGCAGGCATTCATTCACTGACAGTTCATTAAATTGTGGATAGAATAAATTCTGCAGTTTATATGAATTTTTCCACATTTCAAAAAAGTCCACAGAATTCAGTGAAAATCCACAGAAAATCCCAGTTTCGTTATTGGCAAAGTTCTGCAATTTCTGAATTTTGAAATTTCACGGAAGTTCTGTGAAAGCGAATAGTGAATCTTCGCCACCTAGTACTATGTCCAGTTCTGGAGGCCCCATATTAGGAAGGACATAGATCGGGTGGATGCGTATAGAGAAGGCAGAACCAAAATGGTGCACTGTCTGCACCAGAAGCCCTACAAGGAAAGACTAAGGGAACTAAATATGTGCTCACTATAGAAAGGAGAAAAGGGGAGACATGATAGAAACATTCAAATACCTCAAGGGCATACATACATTACGGAAGAGAGGTATACTGTACAGAAAGAAATGCTAAAGGACAAAGGGACATGGTATGAAGCTGGAAGCGGGAGACTTAGTGGGGATATGGGAAAAATTTGTTCACGGAAAGGGTGATGGATACTTGGAACAGCCTCCCAGCACAGGCAGCGGTACCAGAATGTCAACAGATTTCAAACATGCATGAGATAGACACAGGGGACCTTATAAACAAGGTGGGGCAGGTTATGCCACGATCAATTAGGGTCTACAGTTACCCAGTAGGTGGGGACTTTAGGGTAGACTGGGTGGGCCAGAAGATCCTTTCTGCCAACAGTTTTATATTTCTATGTTTCTATTTGCTGTACAGTTTTTTAGCATAGATAGCATAGGGCAATTTTTAAAAGGGTTTGATGCACATGCAAATGTATGTTGTATCTGCAGCTGCACCACTCCACTTGTGTCCAGGCAGCCCTACTGTTGTTTTTAGAGGTTGTGTCTGTGTCCAACAAAAGAGTCACGTTTTTGGCAGAAAATGGATGCAATTGTGTCCTAACTGGATGCAGCTCACAACTGTATACAATTTTGATGCCATTGCTTCTGTTTTTGAAGCAAAGCTTTGGACAGTGTGAGAGGGATTTTCAAATTGCTTGGAGACAGACACAAATGCATGCTGCATCTGTGTCCATTTTCTTTCAAGCAGCTCTTCTGCTATTTTCAGAAGTTGTGTCTGTAAATAACAAAAGTCCCAATTTGCAGCAGGAAACAGATGCAATTATGTCCAAACTGCACACAATTGTGAGTCCCATACAATTTGGATGCAATTGCCGCTATTTTGGACACTGTTCAGACATCTAAATGGTGATCTAGCAGGCTTGGATGCATTTTCCTTTGAAAATGATGGTGGATATGTCTTGGACTGTTCTTTTGAACATCCTGCACTTGGACCATCTAATAGATGGTATAGCAGATTTTGACATATTTCAGCTTTGAAAATAGGGTCAGATACATACTGGGCAGATCCTTTTGAAAATCCTGCCCTATATCAGTTAAAATGAATAAAATTTTAACACAAATTAAGAACACTGTCATGAGGGAAATGAAAAGGTTCAAAAATATTATTGTTTTCTTAGATTGTGACCCTCAACCTCAAGCTCCCACCCTGTCATTGTCAACTTAAGAGGCTCCAAACTAGGCAGGAGGGGTGACGGCAGTACTGATTGAAGTAATGGGTGCTGTATCAGATTAGCTGAGTGCCACTGCTCAAGAAGGAATTCTGCATAGAAATGTTGCTTCCCCAACACTGAGGTAGGTCGTGGGTAGCTGAAGTTGTACATCTTCTGTAAGGCAGGAGACTCCACTGACACCATGAGCAGGACATATCTATAAGGAAATAACCAGCCAATGGTAGTCCTTTTATTCTTCATTTTATTCTTTGTTCTTTAGTCTGTAATCCATGGGTTTTCTATTTAACCCAGCCAGGTAAATGTGATTGCAGCAGATGTTTGATTGTATATGTTTGATATCCAATGCTGTTTCAGCTGTGTTTTCTGTTATACTTTGAGTACTCAATAAAAATCTAATTTACAAAAAGTGCTGCATCATGATATTGAAGTGCAGAAATGCTAAAGGGTAAATGTGTTTGTTTGGACCTACTTCACTCACTGTAGGATTTTGGCATGTTCAATGAATGTGAATTTGGCATTGGATCATCCTTAATCTAAATATGGGGTTATCAGTTTCATTTTAATTATAAAAGATGCCAGTTGAAATCTTTATTTCTCTGTTTGTATAGAATTGTCTTGAGATTTTCCTACATGACATTTTCTATGCTAAATTACTAATAAAAAGAAAGTTTAAAAAAAAAAAAAGTTGTAACCCTGAATTATCAACATAGTAGGTGGGAATTTCAAAAGTCAAAACATGGGCAAACTCCAGGTAACCTTGTATGGGATTTTCAAATATCATAAAATGGATGTAACTCCTAGTTACATTGGGTTGGATTTTCAGAAATCACAACATGAGGCTATTTTCAAATGTTGGACCTACCTGCAGAATTATTATGTTTTATTGTACTTTTCATTCAGTTTTGAATAAAAATGCTAGAAATAGATACAAATATTAGACCTGGTTACACACTATCTGAAAATCGTGTCCTAGAACATTTATACCTGAACTTTGCTAACTGGACATAATTAAGTCACAGTTGTGAAAACTGGAATTAGCTATGTCCTAGCTTTAAAATTGGACAGAGGAGTAATTTTCTTATGTCTCAAGTTGTAAAATAGAAAATTGCATCTTGACATAGGCATTTAAGATCCCCATAGTATTCTGTTACAACAACATAGAAGCAAGACTGATGTTATTCATCAAATACCACCTGGACTGTGATTTTTGGAATGACCACAAAAACAGGTATGGGAGGGATTTAAACGATACCTAGCACATCCATTAGGCGGGGTAAAAAATGACTACATTGAAAATGTGAGTTCAAAATGTAAACAAAATTACAACTTTATGAGTGTATGTCAAAATTGTCTACACTTGTTCATAACTTTGTCATTTTTAAGATTATGAGCCCACATTTTCAAAATTATCTTTAGTACTGCCTTATAAACATAAAGGTGTCATTTTATGAAATCCTGGCCAAAACCTCAAAACAAATGTGGCGGGAATGTTTATTTAAAGTGCATAGTGTAACTTTAATTATAATTGATCATTTTTTAATTATCAAGCAGTGAACTGCCAGAGTTTAGACCAATGCTACTACATAGTGCTATGCTGTGTGTCAGTCACCAGCCACATTGCTGTAATGCACTGCAGTGGAAATTGTGGAAAGTACAAATACACAAATTCTGTATTCCCAGGATTTTTCACTTGCAACATAATACATATGTCATGTTGCTGCATGCTGTTACATGGTACTATACTTGTTAGTCCCCAACACAGTTGTTTTAATGCACTTTCATTGGAAATTCTGTAAAATGTACAACATACATAAATTCTGTGCTCCTGAGTTTTTCAACAACCAGAATAAATGTATTAGGCTGCTGCATGCTGCTAAATGGTCTGTGCTGTGTTATTCTCCCACCATAGCACCTTTCCTGATAAACTTTGCTGCCCTGAAATTCTCCAACTAATAAATTCTCATGTCTAGAAATTTTCAAATGAGGCTCTGAAATGGAGGGACAGAACATGCCCACAAGGAAGGAGGTGCAACATGGTGCTACCACAGTTAGCCATGTAGACAGATGCTACAGGTCTCTATCAGGAGCCCACTGCAGTTGTGCCCTACTCAGCCTTATCTATTTGAAAGAGGAATGAATTGTAACCCTGAAATGGGTGCAACCGCTGTAGAAAAGAATTATTTAAATCTTTACACGGCATTTGGTACTATGTCTTCCAGAAGGGAGGTGAAGAAAAATCAAACAGGAACTAAACCAAAGAAGTTTAAAGTTTCTACTATCACTACCAGGAAAGCAAAAGTTATAACAAACAAGCAAAAGTCTGCTGTCCCAGTGCAAGAGATGAATATTGCTGCTGTAAGTAATACCACAGGTAACAGCAGTGCTGTGGGTATTTTCCATTATTTCAACAAAGTGAAAGAATGATAGCAAAAAAATACTTCTGTTGGAACCCTAGATTTCAAGCAGCAAGATGAATCAGGGGCCCAGCTCATAGCAGCCTCTGGCTGTGCTGGAACACCCTGAGCAGCTGCAGCAACAGCAGTAGCAGCAGAACTTGAAGAACAGTTTACAAGTCATAGACCCTGCTTAAAACAGTGAACAACTGTGCTGGAATGCCCCTGCTGAATAACACAGCATTAAAATTCAGGATCTATGATGCCGGTTCAACAATTATGTTGTTGACTGACATCAATACGATGGTTATGTTGACTGCATGTTGTGGTCGACATAAATCCAAATGAACCAGTCTTTTATCTATCAGAGGCTCTGCCCTGCACCCCAAAACTAAAAGTTCCAACTCTGAGTCACTGTTGATTTGGGGAAGGGGTGCAGGACCAGGAGACAGAGTGCTGGGGTCTCGGGCGGACCATTGCAGTGAACTGTTGATGTTGTCAGCATCAACGTGTTCACTGTAATGGTGTTGCCACACAGTTGGCATACCAAAATTCAACACTCAAATACGACCAATGAGCTGAAAAATGATAAGTTTTACCTGATAAGGAGGAACTTGCGGCTGAATTTTCAACTGATTTGTCTAAGGTATCTCAGTCAACTGAGTTAAGTGGATAGAAGGCCAACACCAACACCAGTGCCAATGTCAATGGTCTCAAAGGGAGAATGCTTCGCCAATCAGAGCTGAGTGAGGTGCAAAAAATAATTGCTACTTTAGAAGTGACAGAAGTAGTGTTGGACTTTATGTACTCCCAAAGAGAACGAGATATGATCTAAGTTTACAGCTTATAAAACTCTCAACAGAATGTATATAACAGTGCCTTAAGTAGTACCCAAATAATATTATCTGAGACCACAATAGCAAAATAAATATCAGTGACTGATGCAAATACTATACCAGAAAATGAAAACCAAGGATTAAAATTGTGCAGAGGGGAACTGTGTACTCATGATACCCATAGAGAATAAAGTTCACGGCATACAATCACAATTCACAGGATTTTTTTTCTGAAGAGGAACAAATGTCAGATTCACCAGAGGAGGAGGAGGAGTACCCTCACCCCACCCCTGGCTTGGGCTAAGTGTTTAATAAAATAAACACAATCTCTGATAAGATGGAATCTATCTTAGCACATCAGAACAAGATATAGAGATATTTTACTTTGGCACAGGACTTAATAGAAGACAATCAAGTTTTGAAACAAGATGTAACACAAATTAAACAAGATTTAACTAATTTAGCTGATGAGACTGCCCCAATTGCACACCAAATTAAAGACCTGGAGAATGCTAATACTGAACATAAAGGAAAAAATAATTGATCAAGAATCAAGGGCAAGAAGGAACAATATTCATATGTTTGATGTCCCTGAGGCTTGCGACACAACAAAAAGCTTGCAGGAATCTTTCAAAATAAATGCAGCCACTTTAATGGAAATGGAACCAATTGAGGTTAACTTAGAAACTGATTGAATTCATCTAGGGTTAAGAACTAAACACATGGATTCTGCACCACTAAGGCCTATAATGTTAAAATTTCTAAAATCAGCTGACAAAGAGAAACTCATATCTTTTGTTTATATAAAAAAAAGAAAACTAATTACTGGGTACTATTATCACCATTTATAATGACTTTCCACATGAAATTGTACAAGCAAGGAAGACATTTAATCCTTTAGGAAGTAAACTGTGGGCACAAGGATACAGGGCCATGATGATCATTCCAGCAAAGATGAAAGTAATCATTGATGATAGACATTATGTGTATGATAACCTACAAGATGCCATGAAATAACTGAAAATTAAAAATCCCAAATATCTTTTGAATGTGGAATATGCATAACAAAATAAATTGAATCCAGGAAAGACATAGTACAAGGGGAATAGTAAAATAACAAAAGATAGAGGTTATTAGTATTGCATTTCAAAAAGGCAGGTTTTTCTTTTATCATGGAAGAGACAACTAGATATCTGATAAATAGGCTGGGTGGGGTGGGGATGTGGACATTCTGTTACTGAATTCAAGAAATGGGATTGTTCACATTGTATTGATATTATTTTGAATTTATTGTTACATCTGATGTCATATAGAATTACATATGATACATGTGGTTTATATAATCAATCTAAGAATGTTACTATTGTAAAATTAAAGAGGACGGAAAGTGTATCCATAATATGGGAATTATGAACCAGGAAAATTACTGGCGTTTTATGTAGGGTTATAAAGGAAGCTGATTTTACAATAATGCCTGATGTTCATATAGGATTAAGATGCATAAGATTCAAAATTCAAGTATCAAGTGGATTTTACATGCCAAGAAAAATGGATAAATCAACAAAATTAAAATTGGTTTCAATGAATGTTAATGGGATAAATTCCCTATTAAAAGATCTTGATTGCTTACTTATTTTATGAAATCCAATGCCCATATAATGTGCATCAAAACACATTTAGATGATAAAGAAATAGTAAAATGCAAAAAAAAAAAGATTGAAAACATGGTATATAATACAGGTACCAAAAAGTAGGATGGGGTAGCTATCATTTTTATGAAAGGACGTGATATAAAAATACTGGATCGATTCTCCAATAGAGAGGGAAGAATTTTAATGCTAAAGATTATAATAAACAGAATGATTATGAATATTGATTCTATATATTCACCTTTTGAAAAAATTTCTATCTTAAAGAACCATTGGATTACAGAAATTTCAAACTGGTAACATTGTTTTAGCAGGAGACATGAATGCTCTATGTAACACTTTTCAAGATAAGACCTCTACACCTACAAAGGGAATTTTAATATTTCAGAAAATTTGAGCTCCTTTTAAAAGTTGAACAGTTAATATATGGAGCCATAGAAACCCCACATGGTAAAACTTATACACATTTTGATTAAAAAATCATAAGAATTGATTATGTTTTCTTAACAAAAATATGATACAATTAATAAGCTTAAAGAACTAGATTCTAACTGTTTATCAGATTATGCTATGATTTCAATAGATATAAATACACCAAATAAAGAAAGGAAAAACACAAAACTTGGTCTTTGAATAATGAATTATTGAAGAATCAAAATCTTATACAACTTATAAGAAATACTATTCACAAATATTGCACTATAATTACTCAAGACAATGTACAATATTATTATTTGTGGCACCTTTAATAATCATATCATGTCAAATTAAAATTAATAGAATTAAGACTAAAAAGATGGATGAAATCAATACTAGGCTGAGACAATTAGAATATCCAGTATTGACTGATTATAATAAATACAAAACTGAATGGTATACATTTAAAATGAAAAAAACCAAGAAATAATCCAGCAAGAGACAACTAAATTAGCATCTTTTATTAAGAAATATAGGTATTATTACACGATACATCAGGAAATTAATAGCTGCTTTATTAAAACAGAAAAACAAAAAATAAATATTAAGGATGTAAATGGGCAGTACAAACTTCTGATGATGATATAGCATGGAGTTTTGTAACACTTATAAAAAATATATCAGAATGACTTTATTCCTAATAGGGAAGATATGGAAAATGTTGTAAGAATGCAAAAATACTATCTTAAATATTAAGGATGTAAATGGACAGTACAAACTTCTGATGATATAGCATGGAATTTTGTAACACTTACAAAAATATATCAGAATGACTTTAAATAAGATGGCCTCCCAGAATTGATATGTTACATCTGCACTGTCGGAGTCTCCCACCACTGCACTTGTCCAGATGAACTTTAGTGCCGAGAAATTCTAGATATTTTCTTACAAAATGAGAAGGCCTGTTTGAGAAACAGACCCAGATGATGTGTCCAACTGGCAAAGGTATTTTTTTATTTTTGGTTGAGCATGGGTGTGTGTGGAAAGAGTATATTCCAAAACCTTTTGTTCACTTTTTTTGTCTTTCAGGTATTTATCACATGGGTGATGAAATCCTGTTGCTCCATAGGTCTGGCTTGTATCTGCTTAATTAATTAATATGCAAAGATATTAGAAGAACAGTTAGATGGTCAGATAAATACAGGATGATGGGCACTATGCAGTGTGTCCTACTACGGAAAGTATTTCATTTTTACATTTTGGTTTTACATTTTAAATGTTTTTGATATGGCACTCTAACTGTTTTGTGCTGTTGTTTCTCACATTTTAGCTAAGTGACAATGGTGAATCAGGCAGAAGCATTACATTGATGACTGGTATTTACACTGCATACAGAGGACAGGCTTACAGTAATTTAATAAGACCACGTACAATGATGGAAAAGCTGGAAGAGGCTGTCCAAGCAAGAGACTGCAATGTTTACCACATGTACCATCTGGCAGACAAGATGGTAATAGCTTAGTGCTGGATTAGGAGGTATTCATGGCAAGATGGAAAGAGACCCATGAATACAAGAGAAACTACTCAAGACCCTAGTATATTGTACTGCCTTTTTGTGTTGCACCTGCAAAAGGAACAACAAAGAAAAAGAAGTTTTAGAAAGATATGTACTGTCATATTGGTGATGGCCATGCCAGAAATGGCACAAAAATTCATCAGACAGAGGAGGTGGAGGAGCAGAAGCCTTACTTGCTTGTTGCAGAGGAAGCAACACAGGAATCACATGAAGACAAGAGAAAATTATTTACACTCTACTCCAGTTAGCAACTATGGGTGACCACAGAATATCTATAATCCACTTCTATTATCAGTCATACTATTCCTGTCACCTGTGAAGAAAAAATAAATTATTTAACCTCACTTGGGCACTGTGGTGGCCACATGGTATATCCATTGTCCACACCCATTTTAGGAGCATGTAGTTAGCTATTGATGCCATGCAGGGTTAAAATAAGCAGGAATTCGTAAGAATTAAGTTCACTCACCTCATTCAAAATTGTATAAGAGTTTCTGCACCTCCGTCATCTTTCTCCAGTGAATCTTATGTAAGCAATAATCCAAAACAAGGTGTGTGTAAGACAGATTATAAATGTGGTTAATTATTCATGAGCTAAACTAGCTCTATGTGTAGTGTGCTGGGCATTAATCTCTTTAAATTCCTGGTAGAGCCATCATTCTCAGCTGATCACACACCTTAGGCTATCCTGTCGGTAGCAAAGTTGCAGAACTGTAAACCCAATCAGCTTAAAAACAGTTGTGCTGCTTATTTGAAATTGTTTAAATGATAGATAATGTCTACAGATTGAATTTCACATTCTAATTCTTTAGAATGTTAAATTTGTACTCTGCCTTGGTAGTTGTCAGTGAGTAAGCATGGACAAACAGAGAGCAGCAGTGAATGGATGGCACTGGCATGCAATGGAATAGTAAATTAAAACCAAGTTGTTGAGATACTAGTTATTGTGATTAAACTAATAATCACAATAGTGACCTCACATCCTGTCATTTCCTGGTAGTTAATGGCTAGCTGGGGAGTGTTGAACATCAGTTGCACCAGCCTGAGGCAGGAAGATTGGAACATTGTGGGTTCTAGCCCACACTTGGAACTTGGGATAAATCCCAATACTGCCACTGTAGTGCAGCATGAGCGGTAGCTCACTCCTGAAGTGCTGGTGTTTGGGATAAGCCGTTAAACCAAGGTCCCAGCATCCTGATCTTGTGGCTGTTGAGGTGAACATTAAAGATCATATGGCAATTCTCGGGGAGTAGGGAAATTTATTTTGAAAGAAACTAAATAATATATACACAAAATTATACAAATAGAAAATATCAAATTCTATACATCACAAGATAAATAAGAAAGTCTTATAAGTGCTCTGTATGAGGACAAAATTAATGTATATCAAAAGGAAAACATTCTGTAACTAAATAGACATGTAGCAGGTCAGATAGTGAGAGGCATGTACCTTGGCTAACCTTCTCCTTCAAGACCCAGAAACATGATTCTCAATAACATCAAAAAGTAGTGGAGGTAGAAGAGTTGCTTCTCTCTGACACAATTTGTTCAACTTGTTAATGACCTGATTCACTATTTCCAAACTAGGAAGGTGTTTATTTTGCATTAGAAAATGGGCAAAGAAATTCCCAGGCTCTGATTGGCTGACTGCCCTAGCAAGGTGGGCATCTATCAGTCAACAGAGCCCTGGTGTTAAAAGTGCCAGCCCCAATCAACCTGATCACCAATAGTAAGGTGCCAGTGGAATTTTCAAATTAAAATTGCCTGCCATTTTTCCCTCACTTAGCAAGATCTCAGACCTGACACCAGTCCTCCATACTTTCTCCCGATCTCTTGTTAGTTTAAAGGCTCTGTAAAAACTAGGAAACTGAAGAAAAAAGGAGCTGATCGCATTTCCACACAGCTCCACAGAAGAAATTAACAATAGACCGCCATGCAGTAACTAGCCCCATATCACTCTATCAATGTCACAGACTCTGACACGCTGATACTGCCTCTCCTTTTACTCACTACAGACAAAAGAAACTTTTTCTTTACAGGCTTACTTTGGCATTGTGTATGCCATCTCGCTCAACCTTCTGTTCACTTTCATAAACACACTTATGACTCCCAGTGCTTCAAAAAAATGGCAGTTGAGTAGTGGAACCTAGCCAACAATGGTCCACATGTCAAGCAGTGCCTACCGCTCCTCATGCCACTAGCTCTATGAACTTTTGTCGTCTTCTTTCTTTTCACAATAGCCCAGCAACATTAAAGAAACACATTTCCCTGCACTTTTCTACAAAAGAAAAGTACTTTCTTCATTTCGGATATCAGAATTACTTTACCAGTCTCACCTACGATGACAGCATTCCTCTTCCACCCACAGACATCATTCTTCTCCCATAGCAATCACATTAGCTCCTGGTCATACCATTAATACAGTGCTGTAATTATTACTGTCTGCAGGTTTTGTTGTTGTTGTCCCTCTCCCACACACACAGAGTTGTGTTTTTAAATATTTTTCAAGCATGTTGAAAAGCTGCAGTGAAGAGCTGGGAATGGTTCTCAAAGTTGCGGGCGCCAGATCTGGGCTGAAGGCAGGGACACACACTAAGTGAAAGTAATGCAGCACCGGGTAAGTGAGACCATACTTCTGAGGAAGAGATGGAGCTAATAAGATACTGAAAGGCTGAGGCATTGCAGTTTATGTTCAGAGCTGTGGTCTTGGTCAGAAGATTTTGTTGAGTTGCACCATTTTAAGGAGTGGGTTGCAGGTTTTGGTAACTGCCATCTGGCGTGAGGCAGCATGTAGTGGTGGAGAAATGTAGTTGTATTTTGAAAAGTTGCTATGAGTTGAAATAGAGATGGCAGGTGTAAAATTACAAAGTATCGGTTGTTGGTGGCAGCAAGAGCAGGGTGTTTTGATTGTTTTGCAGCTGATTTTCTTATTTGGCAGCTAGTGTTCCTGTTCGAGCAATTCTAAAGAGCCTGATTCATATTCATGATTGTAAAAGTAATGTACAGTACTTTTACAAAAAATTAATCTCCCAGAAAGACGCTCTACCGACTACACTCACAGTCTCTGTCTTTCTTCCAGTCCCGATCTTTCTGACAAGAACTGCAAAATTTGCCAATAAGAAAAAAAAAACGCTATTGCCAGTGTGTGTGTGTGTGTGTGTGTTGGGGGTAGAATGCAGAAACCAAGGTGCTGCAAACTGACAGGGAGGTCTGAATCAACAAAACATAAACAGGATGCTATGAGGGGTGCAATTGCATAAAACCAGCTTTTCATTTGATCATTCTGATTCAGGTGGAGGGACTATTTTATTACAAAACTTATAATAAACTAATTTTTATTAACAATTTTTAATTGAATATTTTGTTTGTTACAATGCCCATTTTCTAAGTGCAATAATACCCTCCAGGGTGGGTGGTATTGTGCTATACTGGACCTTCAGGGGCTATAAAGTCTTCCGCCTGTGGCGTTGGGCCTCATTACACCCCTGGGTGGTCCAGTATAACACAATACCGCCCACTCTGTTGAGTATTATTACTTACATGATAAGGCACAATGAACTTGTGAGACATAATACTTTCATGTTGCAAATTTAACCCTTAGTGTGCTGACATGAAAAACCTTCCAGTGAGTACAATAAATTCCTAAGACTATAGTATCATAGTCTGAATGCTTAGAAGGAGGTGCTTTCCATACCATAGTCATTGCTGACCAAAATTCTTTAGACAACAGGCAGTCAAATATAAAATGTTCTTGTGTTTCTAGAACAGCTGAGCAGGTCAGTGATATACACATTCTCTCATCATATGATTTGTTAACTCATATACTGCATGGTTTCAGTATTACATAATACTGAGACTGTCTTGGTGAGGTTCACGAACAACATTTATCAGGCCACTGATGTTGGAAATAAGGTGGCTTCTGTGTTCATGGACCTCACCAAGGCATTTGACTTGGTTGAACATGTCTTGCTCCTTCAGTCATTGTTATATTGTAATTTTTCTGATAATGTTATTAACCAGTTTGAGGATTATCTTAATGGCCATGAGCATAGAACTATTAATCAGGTAAACTGTTAGTTTTCTTAAAGTGACTGTGGTATTCCACAGAGTCCCATTTGGGACCCATACTCTTTCCCTCTTTTAAGTGATCTTCTATCAGCCTGTCCTTCATTGGAAATGTCCAACTACTAGCTTTGTGGGTAATGAAATCAATTTTCTTTAACAACTCTTTTCTTCAAAGTTCTTTGGCTAACCTCCCTATGGATTACTGCAGACAACACAAAATGGGAGGGTAAAGCCCTTTGTGACTTTTCACAGAGACTGCAAACACTTGCAGGTGAATTCAATTTCTTTTATTCTCTCCCCTACATTTCGTTCTGTTCATAGAGCTTGTTCATGGGGATTTTTAATTTCTTTTGTAAATCAGGTGCAAAGCTACAAATGATATGGACATAATTAGTGAGTGCTTTTACCCATGTTCATAATACACTTAATATGTAAGTCAGAAAAATCTTGTACACTCAAAAGTACATCACTGCCTACCTATGTTGTTTGTTATATACAAAGTACAATCTTTACAAAATCTTATCTTCACTTCATGCCTAGAAGAACAAAGAAATAGATTATTTAAACAAATTTGAATGAAATGTTTAAATAATCTATTTCTTCTTCTCTAGGCATGAAGCAGACCTATGAATGCTTGCTGACTATAACAATAAACAGGTGGGCAATGTTCTCAAGTGAATTAATTCCTGACTTTCACATCAAACCAGATATTCAAAAGTGCTGGCGTGCACAACTCCAAAAATGCGCCATTCTGCGATATTCAGAAGGGCCAGTTGCGTCACGAAAACATGCTGAGCAACAGGCGCAATGAAAATGAAGGCATGCGCAGCCGGGGCGGGTCCATGCATAAAGTGCGCAATGCGATATTCGAACACTGTGGAATGTGCAAGAGTGGCTCAGCGGAAGTTAGCAATGGCGGAGTGAGCCAAAATAAAAAGGCTCAAGGAAACGGCGCCAAGAACCCCAACAGGCCGCAAACTGGGGAGAGAGACAGAGACAGAGAGCGAGAGAGACAGAAGCTGGAAGGGCAGACAGGGACAGTGGGTCCAGGAGGACAGAGGGGCCAGCGGGGTGCCTGGTGCAGGGAAGCAGCAGTGGGGGCAGCTGGGGTAACACAGGAACAGCAGCTGGGGGCAGAAGCCAGGGAGATGGACAGTGCCAGCTTCCACATGGAAGCTGTAATGAGGGGTGAGACACCATGCTGCAGGAGGAGGCGTGGCCGTGGAGGGGCCCGTCGGTGGTATACCCCGACAGGTGGTATTGTGCCACCTCAGCCGAGCTGTACACAGACTTGAGATCATGGCCGGTACCGCCTGAACAGGGCAATACTGAGATGGCTCTGTGAGCTGTGCAGTGATGTGATGCAGGCACCCTCGGCGGGTCATGCTCTGTCTGTGGAGACCAAAGTGACAGCCTGCATGCCTGCTCGCCACGGGCACCTTCCAGAGGCCAACAGGGACACCACAGGCATTACACAGTCGGCCCATCATGCATCCTCACCAATTCCTCAGTGCACTGCTGCCTCATGCTGCAGGTACATCCATTTCCCCAACACCGTGGCAGGCGTACAGCAAACACACGGAGTTCCACATGGTAGCACGTATGCCTGGCATGCTAGGGGCCATAGACTGTACCCATGTGGCCATTCGCCGCCACCTGGCCCCGACGGCCAGGCATGCTCAGACAAAGGGGTTTTCAGTGTCAACTGCCAGGTGGTGTGTGATGCCACTGGGCGCATTATCAATGTCTGTGCCACACACCCTGGCAGAGCACATGATGCTTCATATGGCACCAGTCTGCACTGTGCCATCGATTCGAGAGTGGGGACATCCCCACGGGTCATCTAGTAGGTGAGTACACATGTATGGAATGCAAACTCTGGGCAAGGGTGGGAATGACACAGGTGCCATGGTAGTGGCACACAAGGATATGGGCAATATGGACCTGACATGACACTGCTCTCCACTATCTCCACAGGTGACTGGGATACCCACTCTGTCCCTGGCTGCTCACACACGTACCGGCGCCCCCGACCCCAAGCGCAGCTATGCTTCAATGAGGCACATGCGCCATACACGTAACATCATAGGCGGGTGTTTGGGATGCTCAAGGCGCTTC
The DNA here is from genome assembly GCA_016271365.2 of Neoceratodus forsteri. Classification (NCBI taxonomy): domain Eukaryota; kingdom Metazoa; phylum Chordata; order Ceratodontiformes; family Ceratodontidae; genus Neoceratodus; species Neoceratodus forsteri. The sequence goes on along the minus strand of CM028135.1, from coordinate 842,801,445 downwards.
CGATGCCTGAGACACCTCGGCGGTGCCTACAGTACAGCCCCAAAGGCCTGTGGGATATTCCTGGCCTGTTGCATCCTGCACAACATGGCCAAAGACCAGGGATAACCCGTTACAGGTTGAAGAGGGGACAGCGATGGGGATGCCAGTGGCACCGGTGATGTTGGTGATGAGCAGCCCTAGGAAGGAGGTACCCCGACTGACCCGGCAGAGCCCAGCTGCACGGGACACCATTGCAGAAGAGCACTATGCCCAACACAGGTAAGTCAAGGGGACATGTGCAGGCAACACTGTCCATGCGCAAACCACAGGCACACAGGGGAATACACCGTGCATGAAGGTCAGGAGTTGAAGGTTCAGGCATACCAACACACCATCAGGGAGGGGTGAGCACTCATATGGACACACACACCAGGCAGCATACATGGGCAGAAGCACAGCACTGCAGAAGCGACATTGCCAACACACAGCACCACGACCACCCCACACCTGTACTGTCAGAAATGCAGTGGTCAGGACCAAGCCCTTGCCTTGGTGTACAGTGCAATGCAGGTATCATCATGCACACACACCTGTGGACAGCAGTAGGGAAGTGTGCAGGTGGACCGTGTCAGAGTGGTGAGCAGAGCACCCAGCAGTGCACTGCCCACCATGACACACTGCACACAGGGCAGCACCAGACAGGGCCCGCACTGGGAGACAGCTCAGTCATGTAGCACTGTCCCATGGCCACCACGGATGTGTGGGCAGCCCGCTGTGGCCCAGCAGCACTGCAGGCTGAGCGGGGCCACATGGGGTGGCGCTGTTGCACCACCAGTGGTCCCACTGCATGAGCGTGGCCTTGCCTGCACAGGGTCTGCATCATGCCGAACAAGCGTCACCAGGGTTTCGGGATGCCCACAGCAGAACCTGGCATCGACAGGCCTGGTGTCTGCAGCCGCCGAGGAGCAGGGGTGGAGGCGCACTGTGTGGGGTGTGCGGTGGGGGCACCTGACAGTGTGCCCAATGCATCAGTGACGGAGACCACTGCCTGGGTCCAGCCTGTCAATGGCGGCCGTCACATCCGTCCTCGCAAGGACCAGCTCGGCTCGGTCCCGACACTCCCTGCTGTGCGCTCCACGGACACAGACAGTGCCTCCATGGACCTTGCAACCCGCCCCTGCAGCTGTACTGATTCCTGCAGCAGGCGGGTGTGTGCATCAATGGGTACTGTGCCCCAATGGCATCGTGACCCCAGGGTGTGGGCGGTCCCGGTGCACAGCACCCCCTGAGGGTGGGCCTGTTCGCCAGGACCAGGTATGGGCGGATCATAGGGCGGTGGACATGTGCCACTGCTTGCCACTGTACCCACAGACCTGGTGTTCGACTGCTGCTGCCGCCTCCAACTGCTGAGCCCCAGGTCCACCTGTTCCACCTCGCTGGCAACAGTGCCGGACACCTGCACAGCCATCAGTGCTGCCACACGGTGCTGACAGGCACAGTCTGGGACTGTGCCAGCATGCTGGTACACAGGTGTGAACCAGGAAGCCCAGGGGCACGTGCTGGCTGCCATGTGTCCGTCATGGGACACACACTATCACTGCCCATTGCAGGCCTGCTATCATCAATGGTGCAGGTACATGCCACTACCATAGGCACAGCATGCTGGCATACCTGCATGCCGGACTGCTGAGACACAGGCTGTGCACCCCCACACCGTATCACTGACACTAGGAGTTGTTGGCACAGCGTGCATGCTGCTGAGTGCCTGCTGGCTGGTGGCGGAGGTGGATGGTCCCTCCTCCACGTCCAGCAGGTCTGCATCACTGTCTGGACCCACCACCACCACCGCCTCCTGAAGACAAACAGGATCTGTAACAGAAGAGAGTACATGTGAGTGCATGAACAACAGCCCCCCAACACCACCACCATGTCATACCGTGCAGTGATGGGCTTCCACCTGTCTGGAATTCTCCGCCTGAATGCGCCCGCAATGGCACTTTCGGCTGCATGGCTGCAACCAGTGTCTCCTCCATTGGGGTCAGCTGCAACACCACTGGCGGGCCCCACCAGTGCCAGCACGTGCTGCCCTGAAGGCTGCCACCTTCTCCTTCAGCCTCCTGTGGTCAGTCCCCATCTTCTTCTTGCATTCCTGCACAGAGCTGGTGGCTTCCGTGCAGGTTGACGGCCTGAGCTACCCCTCCCATGCAGCTGCACGTTCCTGAGGGTGCCCTCCATCCACTCAATAGTGGCTCATCCTCCAGGTAGGCCTGGAAGGGGCCTCCGTCTCTGCCGCTGTGAGTTCAGCCTCCTCCTCGCCCACCGTCCTCACCCTCAGCTTGGCTCTGGTCAGTCATGGTGACCTGTATGTGGGTGAAGTGGACACCTGTCACTGTGCAGTCGACAGCATTTCCCCATGAGCATAGGTGCCGGCCGGGGGGAAGCCCACGTTTCTTCTCCGTATGGTAGATACTGATAGAAAGGGTGCCCTTTGTCCCTTTCTAAGTGCCCTTTCATTCTCAGCCCCTCAGCCTTTATCATCCTCCAGCACCCTGCCCGCGAGCATTGTCCTGAGCATCACACAGCATGTAACTCACCTTCACCTGCAGTAACCGAATCTGGCCAGCACAACCCATGTCGCGTTTTTATAGTGCAACACATGCAAATGAGGTGGCGCAACTTTAATGACATGCTAATCACGCCACTGCGCCTTTGAATGGATGATCGAAGATTTGCATATGTCGGCTGAATATAGCGGTTGCGCTGCGCATCTGGAAGGGCAGCTGAGCCAATAAGCGCCAGATTTGTGCCTGCATGCTACACTGCATGCGCATGCCCAGACAGCTTACGCACGTCTGTTGCGCTGCAGACCTGCTGAACACGATAGGCAATTCAGGCCATGGCCACCATTGTGCCAGTGGCACTACAGCACTGGGCACTATATGGCGCTGTGGCACTACTGCGCAATGGTCCACTGTGGCACTGATGCGCGGGCAGCATCACGCAGGATGCCTATACGTCCGATGGCACTGTGCGTAGCCTTGCGTCATTGCCGTGACCTTGTGTATGCCCTTTGCCCCTGGCGGTTCGCATGCCATGTGTACGTCCTTCATTGTGCTGTCTGGTGACAGCGCTATGTGAGTGACGGCGCCTGTTCGAACAGCGCGATTGAGCCTGTGGTGGTCTATTGTGCAACATCTCCACGTGGGTTACAGTGCAGCGGAGCGCCATATTGCCTGCTGTAAACTGGCGGAGATGGCCAGGGAGGAGGCAGTGAGTTGGAGCCCACTGGAGGTGGCCAACCTGGTGGCCCTGGTGGAGCCCCACTGTGAGGCACTCTATGGTGAGGCTCCCTCACCATGCCTAGCACCCACGTGTGGCAGCAAGTGGCCACTGACCTGGTGGAGGTCACTGGATGGGGCCGGTCTGCTGAGCAGTGCCAGCACGCGTACAGTGACCTCCGCGGAGGAGCGGACATGTTGGCCAGACTGCGGGCACGTGCCAGGCGGGCGTGGTGCCTAGGCCAGGTGAGTGTACCATCTGCACCTATATTCTCTGTAGGGGTGTGTGTGTGCTTGGGTGGCTGTGCATAGGTGCCGGCTCGGACACGGTTGGCTGTGTCAGTGTGTGCAGCTGTGCGATGGATGGTTATGGCTGTGTGGGCAGGCACTCTCACTGGGGCAGGGGCATTCTGCTTTTGAGTCACATTGATGTTTGTCTCAACATATGTCTCCCACAGGCCGGGATGTGAGGATGCAGGGCCGGATGGGGAGGGCCGTGCCAGGGACCCGGTGCCAGCAGTTGTTCCACCCCAACAGCAGCAGCAGCGGCAGCAACAGCAACAGCAACAGCAGACAGAGCTGCTTGAGCAGTGTGAGTATCATGACTTCATGGATGCTATTGCATGCTGGGGGAGACCAGTAGCCCTGCACAATACAACCATGCAGGAAAGGGAGGTCATGATTCCACTATACAAGACACTAGTGAGGCCCCACCTGGAGTACAGTGTACATTTCTGGAGACAATACCTACGTAAGGGACGTAGAGTGGGCAGAGAAGGTTCAGAGGAGGCAACAAAGATGGTGCATGGCTTGATTCACGGGTCCTATGACGACAGGTTACAGGAACTGAACATGTACTCGCTGGAGGGAGGGTGGAGAGAGGGATATGATGGAGACATACAGGTATCTTACAGGGGGATCAGGGTGCGGGCCACACTTTTGAAGTGAAAAAGATGTTCCAGGACTAGAGGGCATGGGATGACGATGGAGGAGGGACGATTCAGAGGACACATGGAGAAGGACTGTCTTCACAGAGCGGGTGGTGGACAGGTGGAACCCCTGCCAGAGGAAGTGGTGGGGGCTGACACAATCACAGGATTTCAGACTGCAGGGGACAGGCGTGAAGGAGATCTGGAGATCAGGAGTAAGGGGCAACAGACCTCCAGGGAAACAAAGTGAACTGACAAGCTCATATGGACAGACTGGGTTTGCCATAGGCCCTTATTTGATGACACTGTCTATGTATCTATGTATGTAGGCACGACACAGGTGACATGCATCACTGTGCAGTATCACAGCACGTCTGTGTATGCGTCACTGGTGGTCCAGGCATGCACTGGGTACATAGCTGTGTAACTGGCATGCACCACGTTGCCACGTCCCTCCAGCCTTGTTTGTACTGTGATGGATGTGGGCAGTGTGTGTGGGCAGTGGTGCGATAGCTGGTGCCGCCTGTTTGTGATGGCCATGTGCATGTTCACTGTGGGTGGGTGTACGCCATCACAGGTGCAGGACATTGGGCTATATGGCTTGCAGGTTGGGTGGTGTTCAGGGTTGTGGTCAGTCACAGCCATTGACTGTGTTCCCTTTTCCTAGGCCTCATTGTGCTCTGCAGAATGGAGCAGTCACTGCATCGGATGACCCGGGTGTCCCAGGAGAACCAGAACATCCTCCAGGACATACAGCACCATGGGCTAAAGAGGAGGCACAGCCAAGAAAGACAGCACCAGGCAGCAGAGGACCAGTCTGCTAGGCCTTAGGCCAGATCCCTTCTCTCTCCACCCATCCCTCCCACTCTGCCTTCCCTCTCCCAGTTGTTCATCCTACCCCTTGCCCACCCCTACCTTGTACCCTACCCCCTCTTGTAAATAGTTGTTTGATGTTGATTTTATAATTTACACATTTTATAATACACATTTATATTTTGTTATGAATACTGTGTTGGTCTCTGATTTGCAGCTGGCTATGGTTGCTCAGTTGCAGTGGTGTGCATGCCATCTGGGGTGGTGTGGTCCTGGGTATTGTGTGTGTGTGTGTGTGTGTGTGTGTGTGCATGGGAGGTATCACCAGCATGGCATTGACTTTCTGTTGGTCTTGCCGTCTGCTGCCACCCTGCTGGGTGCACAGGGTGGGTCTAGCTTGTCTTCTCTGCAGCACGGGATTGGCGTGTGCGGGGGATGCATGGTGTTTCTTGCAGTGCCAGTCACTGCACATGGGCGGTGTCTTGGGGTCACGGTGCAGGGTGTGCTGTGCGATGGGGGCTGATGTGCACTGTGATTGTCAACCCCTGTGTGTGGCACTCTCCGCCTGCCAGTGGTTGTGCTGGGGTGTCATGGCTCTGCTATTCTTTGTTGGCTTGTCCCCATGGACATGGATCATCCGTCCCACCCCAGTGATGCTGTTCTTGGGGTGTGCAGGTGTGGTGTGGGTTCTGCAGTGTGTTCCTGTGCCCATGTGTGGCATGGCTGGTGGTGGGCCCCAGCCTGCCTCCCTGGATGTACAGTTCCATTGCTCTGTGGTGGGGCTGTGCTTGCCTCAGCAGCTCTGGAATGCTCAGCTGAGCTTCCCTGGTTTGCTCCATAGCGCATAACATTTTGGCTCAGCTTCTCCTTCCTGGTTGCCGATGGCGCAGTATGCGATATTCAGGCGTTGGCTGCTTGCGCAATTTGCTCTGCTCCATGTTTGAATATCGCACCTGTTGCTCATTTGCGCAACTGGTTTGTGCTTGCTCCTGCTGTTGCGCTAGTTTTGAGCGCAGTTTGAATATCTGGGCCCAAGTGTATAAAGTACATGTGTAAAGCACTCAACTAATTATGTCCATATCATTTGTAGTTCTGCACCTGATTTACAAAGAAATTAAAAATCCACATGAACAAGCTCTATGAACAGAGCAAAATGTGGGGAGAATAAAAGAAATTGAAATCATCAGCAAGTGTTTGCAGTCTCTGTGAAGAGTCACAGAAGCTTTGCCCCCATTTGTGTTGTTGTCTTCAATGGAAATGCTCTTCTAAGCAGATGATGTGGTAATTTTAAGGGTGGAAATGATGTGGGCACCATAATTAATATCCTTCAAAGAGTTTATTGCATTGCAGCATTGGTTTAATGCTGAGGGATGGTCTTCAACATTATGAAAACAAAAACCATGATTTTCAGCAGAACTAAAATTACTGGGAATAGTAAATTTCTGTTAAAAGCTCTCAATGGTGAAGATATTGAAACAGTTAATCAGTTCAGATATTTAGGAGTTATACTAGACAGTCCTTAACTATTGAACCCCATGTAGATAGTTTGATAAAACAATACATCAATGTCTGGGCTATTTCTATACAGTGCAAAATAATCTCCTACAGGAAGCTTGTGCCCTTATGGTGAAGAGCCTACTTTTGGCCACTATGTTCAAAGATGCAGAGCCCTCTGCATCATGCATGTGAGACACAGAGACACTTTGCATCCATTGCACCCCATGCAGAATTCACAAAATGGGGCACACATCCCTAGGCACTCGATCCCCACCCACATGGATTGCACTATGTGGTATGCACAAATCCACTTGTAGCTGTGCACCAGAGCTCATAGGAGGACAGCTGGTATGCCAGGGAATCCCCTGCCATAAGTCCCTTTGTGCCCCGCCCCCATGCACACTGAATGAGGGAGTGGCCCCAGGCAGGTGGGCATTTCCCAGAGAGATACAGCTCCATCCCATACTCCAGAGGCTGACCCCCACACATATGGTGCTGCCCCATCCTCTGCTGCTGCATACACACTCCAGGGCAGCACCACCATGCCCATGCTGCCCAAGGCCCAACACTGCACTGGCAAGGCACCCAATGTAGCAAGACACACACCCCTCCTGGCTGCACCTGTCCCCAGAATGCAGCCCTCCCATGTGGGCACCTGCCCTTGGTGGTACATCCTCCCATCATCACACACACATGGACACAAGGGTGCCCTGGGTCCCATCCCACACCGCTGTGCAGCGACAACCCCCTACACACACACACACCTGTGGCACTGCCACCCCCTCTTCCCGCATGGTCCATCAGTGCCGCATCTCAGGACAACGGTGGCACTGCCCACCACACACCGTCCATGGCAGCTGGATGTCCATCCACAGGGGCTGTCAGCTCATGCATGCCCAGCCACATAAGGGATCTACTGTTGGATCCATTACAGGCATCTGATTGGATGCCCACCCAGGTCTATGACTCTGCTCCCAGCCACCTTGCAGAGTGCTGCACACTGGGGTAGTGGCCTTCCATGGACAGGTCATGGCCTTTGGGAATACGGGCAGTGTGCACCTGTCTGCAGGTGTGGAGCTCTGCAGGCAGGATACACACCTCGTGCATGTAATTCCCACCGGTGGAGCATAGACCACATTGTAAGTATTTGATTACAGTTCAATAATATATTCAGGCACTGGGCATGGGGTGTTAAATAAGTTGAAAGTAGCTTATAATTCAATTTGTCATGTCATAGCAGGCCTCCCATTCAAAATTCATCATTGTCTGCTCTACCAGGATGCACAACTACCCTCACTAGATAACAGAGTAAATATAAAAGTTCAGTCTTTTCCATAAGGTAATTCTGGGTAAAGTCCCTTATTCTATAGGGAGTTATTTCCATTACAGCAAAAAATCATGTTGTTCCAGATCTCAGGATTTAACCTTGTTTAAGGTTCCCTTTGAAAGTCATATTTTTGAAAATGATTTTTGATTATGTTGGTTTAAATACTTACAACTACCTACCACAATCAGTTAAGTCTATTGGATCTATACCTGTTTTAAGAAATATTTGTCAAGTATTTTAGATGCACAGTCTACATGTAGTTGTAAATAATGTACAGTATGTATGTGTATACAATTGTATGTATGGCACACTGTGTTGTATTAAGCTGGTCACACTTGAAAAGAGCAATATTGCTTACTGTGCCTTTCCGAGTAAACCATAAAATAAAATGAAATGAAATTAAATATACAGAATTGTGTTTTAAAGAGGCTTTATCCCCAATTTGCCATATGTGCATAGCCACATGATATCCCACATGGGTGCTGGATCTCTTTATCCTGCAATAATGCAAGTACAAGAGTCTGTTCAGAGGGGGCATTCAGGAAAGATAACAGGTTAAACACAAATGTAATCTAAAATTAGCTTGTACAGAACTTTTGGAGTAAGAGACAAAACCTGATAAGGAGAAAGCTTTCAGATTCATATTTTAATTAAACTATTTCTTACACAGTCTGGAATATGTTGAGTCTTCCTGCTGTATATCTGGGAGCCTGAATATGCCTCCCTCCCAGCTTGAAGAAAGTGTGAAACTCAGTCTGACCAGAGTCATCCACAGTTCTTGTGGGTGGCTAAAGATGAGCAAAGTTCCTGGAAATAAAAGCTAACAAGCATTTGTCAATGCGAATGTTGTCTTGCTGGCATTGGCATTGGTATTGCAGGAGTTAAAGAGACGCATAATAGGAATAGCAGTGAAGTATGGAACTGATGACAACCCCCCCCACCCTGCAGAGACTGACAGGCATTGAGGTGTGCTTTTGGGTTGTCAGCCATAACGCTCACGCCATTTCACCTTACCCTACCTGCAGACTCTGACAAGTGTTGAGTTGTGCCTTGGGGTCATCAGGTCTTATGCTCACCCCATTTCATAAGGAAATACATTGAGATGGGTGCAGTATAGTAGAATAGGGGTGAACTTTGGGGCCAAAGGTCAAAGCACCTTAATGCCTGTAGCTGGCTGCGGGTGACAGCCAACAATCAAAGTCACACCCATGACACCTGTCAGTCTCTACAGGGTGGGATGTTATGATTAGAAACCCTAATGCCCTGGGCATTTGTTGGTATTACACTCCAAATTTTCAAAATGGGCTTTTGTGACCATACCTCATGAAAGCATTTGGGACCTCTGCTCATTAACAATGACACTGTGATTTTGTTAATCTGTCCCAAACATTGATTTCCCACAGTGACCATGCCATTCTGTGCCAGATGTGAGAAAACACATTTCAGGCAGGATGTGGAAAATGACAGCTGTACTGTTCATAAGGAGGTGTGAAGAAATGGCAATGTTGAAAATCTGGAGTGAAAATGTTAAAAGTTCTTACAGTTACGAGCATGCATGGAAACTCCACAATGCACACTCATAACAGTCATTTTGAGGATTTTTCAACAGATTTTCAACATAGGCATTTTGGACCTCCACTCATGAACAGTGTCACTGTGATTTTCTTAATCTGTCCGAATGTTGATTTCCCACAGCGTCTGCCCATTGTGTGAAAGATGCACAAAACACATTTTGAGGAGGATGTAAAAATGACAGCTGTACTGTTCATAAGGAGGTGTGAAAATGGCAATGTTGAAAATCTGGAGTGAAAATATTAAAATTCTCGAAGTTACAAGCATGTGTGGAACTGTGCAATGCATGCTTGTAACAGTCATTTTTGAATTTTTTCACCAAATTTGTAAAATGGGCTTTTTGGGAACCCACCTCATGAACAGTGACACTGTCATTTCATTAGTCCTTCCCAAAGATGATTCCGCACAGTGACACCAAAATCACCTTTCAGGACCGAATTACTGAAATGACAGTGACTGAGTTCATGAGATGGGGTTCCAAGAACCCCATGTTAAAATTTGGAGCAAAATCTCACAAAAATGGCCAAGATACCCATCTAGGTTGAACCCCTCCCATTTGATGCCATTATACAGCTTGCCATGATTTTCTTCAGTTCATGGTCGCTTTTGAAGAGTTCGAACATCTTCTGCTCCACGAAGATCATCGTGCCTGGCTCTGGAGGTAAGTATGGGGTGAGGAGGGTGCGGGAGGTGGGGGTGCAGATAGTGGATACGGGTTGGGGAGGGGCATCGTGACCATGAGGACCATTTTTGTTTTACAGGAACAACAAAAAAAGGATGTCACTGGAAGGTTTTATATTTACAGGTTTGCTTTGGGCACACTGGGGTTGGCTCCCAGTGTGCCACCTGTTTTTGGGGAGATGAGACTGAAGCTGATGGGGACTGGGCCCCTGTCCAGCAAAGAAAGTGTGTCTGTGTTTGGGGGCATGATGCTGAGGCAGATTGGGCACCCCTCGACAGACAAATCAAAGGGGACATTATGGTGACAGTGATTGGGCTCCCCCATCAGCAAATGAACTAGGGAGGAGGCATGCCAACGGAGGATTGGGCACCCTGACATCAGCTTTGTAGGGACTGTGAGAGAGGTGGATGGTGGGAGCAGCCACCATGTTTATTGAAATGTTTCACTGGGGCACATAATGGAGGCGTGTAAGATCTGCCACTGCAATGATAAGCCTGTCTCTCATTGCAGTGGCATATTTCTTCAAGTTGGTGTCATGATTCTGAACTGCTGTCATAGATAGCGTGTTCATTCATTAGTGCCACAGAGACCAGCCCAAAAAGCAGTGGTGCCATTAGCCACAACATGGCCGCACCTCCACAACCTGCTACTCCAGCAAGCTGTCACAAAATGTTGCTTGTGCTGCGCATGCAAGACAACATAAAAGAAAAGCCAATGCGCACCATCCCACACCCCTTTAGAGAGGACTGCATGTGACTATCCTTTTAATAGGGTTAAGTCTACTTCCCAATGACCTTGAAAGAAGAGACTAAGAAGTTCAGTTTCACATTCCTTTAGGGAGGAAAATCTTGACTCAGATGCAAAACTGGGGCAGAATCAATGTTTTTGTGAGATAAAGTCTCTTCTTTTTTTGTGTGTTATTTCTTTTATTACCCTACATGCTCCATGGCAGCCACTCCTTCGGGCTTACCAAGGCTGACTTCTGACCCATCCATCCTCTGAGCCTCCACTCTCAAATCGCCAGCCCCTAGGGTAACCAGCGTAACCCTTCACGGACAGGTCCCCTTCTCTGAGAGGGAAACACCACCCAGGGGTGCAGACCAGTGCAACACTTGGTCCCAGGGTGCTGCTGAGATGGAGAGCTTGGTGAGACCTAGATGGCCTGACAGAGTCAGGCAGCCATCATCCAGCTGATGTGGAGTGGTATTTCCACTTTTCTAGTTGGCCCCTCCTGCGTGTGTCGCAGTGCTCCTGGTCTCCAACAGAGGCCACTGCAGCACAACAGCAACCCACTACCCACTCCAGGAGAGGAGAGCAGTCCAACGGACGCTCAATCCTCTCCTGCCCCTGCCAGCCCCTGAAGTCCTGAGTCCATTCCTGAACCCGGGTCACCAGCGTGGGCGAGGTAGGTGCCAGTGCCTCAACCCTCTGTTCTACCAGGCTGGACCCTTTTCTTTTTTAATAAAAAGTGTTCTTTCATATAGTGAGTTGGACAAAGGTTTTACCAGTGTTAGTCTCCCAATTTTCAATGACTAAGTTCCCAGGTCCAAACTTAATTCCTAAAATCTATAAAGGGTCTACTACAGGAATACCTGCAATGTATGTACAGTGATGATCTGTGTGTACTGGATCGATATATAATGCTTTACTTTTATTTAGATTTACTCTGGTACCAGACAGTTTGGAAAAATAATCCAAAACATCTAGCACCATTCCGCTCAAGTCCACAGTTTGCACCATGATGCATGCACCATCTATCTACTGTACTGTAAGTTAAAGTATTTAATAGCAAGGCAGATTTATGAACTGAAATGCCTTGCATATTATTATGATTCTGTAGCATAAGTAATAGCGTATCTTTTGCAAAGATGTAAAGCAAGGGCTCAACAGGCAGCCCTGCATTACACCATTCAAGATGTTTGTTTTACGTCCTATGTGGCCATTAATATCAGGAGCAATGTGGCCTGTTTATAAATAGTGTATATCCATGATACAAATGTATCAGACATCTCATATTTTTAAGGGCAAAATTAAATACTAATGTATGCCTCAGTCAAAGGTGTTATCCTGGTCAAGAACCAGGAGAACATCTTCCACCTGACCGAGATTAGTCTTTATACCACTTTTCAACTGTGATTTTCAAAAATTAATCTATTTGGAAATGCACATGGAAATCACAACTTCTGCTGCCTTTGCTAATCTTTTAGTTATTACTGTACAGGTGACAATATTTTAATGTCAGTATTTAAAGACTCAAAGGTCACTAATTCAGGATGATATTTTATCCACTTTATAAAGAAATCTATAAAGATGGCCTCATTCATAGATTTTGTAACCAATTCAGTCTGTAAGCTATAATTAAACATGTCTTTTGAAACAGGTAACAGATATTTTGAGAAGGTTTTGTAAAATTGTAGCATTACATCATTCATACCTGGGATCATTTTGGAAGACAGATAGCTAATAGCTTCAGCAGCTTCAACACTGTAATGGGATTATCATAGAATGTGTAATACTCTTTGGAATGGGTGGGACTGGAAAACCTGGAAACCCTGAGATGACCAAACCAACTCAGAAGGGGTCCCAAATGCTTGTTCTGCAGCAACCAGACAATTCTGGAAATGTTACTTTGTGCAGTACAAGGTGGGGTCCCTTGGTCCCAATACTGGGATATAATACAGTCATAAGCCTTTTAGCTGCTCTAACTGACAGCTCTTAAATAAATTCAGTTTTGTCTACACCATTGAGTGCCAAATTGTATCTCATGTTTCAAAGACATAGCATTATCATACTGGCATATATGCATATCTTGTTTTACTTTTGTAATTTGGTCAGCAACATCAATTTTACAATCTACAGACAGTGAAATTAGATTTTGTAAGCAAGCTCTTACAGTAAGGTACTAACAATATGACTCTAGCCTTTTTTTCTTTTTTGTTGAAGATAGGTACTGAATTCATTCTTTGAATCCTCCCAACAATCTAAGATGCCATTATAAGCACAGTGAACTAATAAACATGCCTGAACCAGTCTGCAGCAGCGTTGATAGACTACAGGATCATTAAGTAAGGTGCTATCCTGTTTCTGTAATGGAGGACTATGACTCTTAAGCATGCCAGTGGTATAACTACATGCTAATGCCCTAAGGTCAGAAGATTCAGCTGGTACAGTGCATGCTTTGTGTATGTGAAATTGTGAAAAAATAAAAAGAAAATGTATTCACGTGTCAAGAGTACCACTGTGATAAATGTTCCCACTATCAGTATTTACAGACTTGTAACCATCCAACAGCCTTGCCATGGATATCATTTTGTTAAGAAAGTTGGTATCACTACACAATTTCCTGTACATCCCCTCTGTCAGATACAGTTAATCTGCAATTGAAATCTCCTCCCAACATAATAAACTTTCTGTATGCAAATATGGCTCCACCAGTTTAAATACGAAAACTCTGGTGGCAAAGGTGCATAAATGTTTATATGTCTAGCCAGCCCAGTGGTGCAGAGGGTGAGGCACTGTAAGGTGCCTTACCTCCACTATGCAGATGACCTGAGATCAGGAATGAGCTCAGGTTGCTGGGATTTGCTGGTTTGTACAGTTGGGAGAGGACTGAGTGGCTGTCTGACAGCTCTCGTCTCCTGGACTGGGATGGTGAGCCATCACAGATCTTAGCTGCCACCAGATGGAGGCCTGGTGATAGCACTGACACTCAGGTAGCTTGAAATCCAGGTGGGTGGAAGGTGATGGCATTTCTGGAGCACATGCATGCCTCCACATGCATGTGTCTTCTGTGTTTTCCATAGCCTTAGGTGGAGAAAACCTAGGAGTAAATTTAAAGTTATAAAAAGTGATAACTCCATGCAACTGACAATTGCTTTTAGGACATACTTAAGTATTTTTAATATTTAAACTCACTGGCTACTTAACAAACTCAAGGTTAAAAAATGGCTAAGGCCCTAGACTTTATACTTTATCGGAGTTATGATTGTATTTAAGGTGCATACTAAGAAGGCGTTATTTTGCTAGCCAACAGAAATTAGTAGTGTTTATTAAGCTACTAAGTTTGCATGCTATTAAGTTTACATTGAGTTGTTTTTCTTTCTCTCATTAAAACAGTGCTATCTAGACTGGGAGATCCCATGTTGAAAGACTGTAATATTTTCTGAATTAGAAAATATAAAGGCATAACTAGTGTAGGTGTATTGGGATTCCTAGATTGCTGCTGGCTGGGTTTGATTATTAAAATTCATTCCTAACGATGAAGGTATATTAGACTACATTCATTCATTATTCATTTAGCTTAAAAAATTAGCTTAAAATAAAGGATTTGTGTAAGATGTATTTTTTCCCTTGATACAATGTACTTGTTTATTTATTATAATAGTGTGTGGAAAATACGCTTACAGCTACATCATTTTACTACTTTTAAGGTATGAAGGTTTATTTATCAGAATTAGTTGGGATTTTAGAGAAAGATATTTACTGCTATTTTTATTTTTTATTTTCAGGCATTTAGCTACAAGAATATTATAGTCATACTGAAGGGTGCAAGCTACTTTACCAAGAAGAAAGCAAGTGTGGAATATAAAGGCACCTTTCATCTGAATTACTTTTGAAGACACTGACAAGAGATTTAAAAAATTGATGGAACCTGATTTATTTGAAACTTTTACTTTATCATATAGTTTTATAGTGGTATAGTGTTATATGTATATGTGATTATTTGTGTTTAGGCTTTTGTGGGTAAAATTTTTACTTCAGTTATTTCTTATCATATAGCTTATATGTGAAAATCACTTTAAATAAATAGCACTTTAATACTTAACAAAGTTGGGATAGTCTTGTAACAAAATGAGAACTAGGAAAACAGCTTTACAAAGATCTATTACTGTCATTTCAGATTCCCTGTTGAAACTGATAAAACAAATGAAAAACAAAAAACAATGCAAAAGAAGGAAGAATAATAGTAATAAAAATACTGATAAAAGTAAACAGGAAGAAATGTATACAGAAAAAATGGGTGGAGCTAAAAACAAAATACTAAAACTCTAGTCAGAAAGGGCCCAGACATTGATAACTCATCATCAGACAAGGGTGAAGCATTGCTAGATGAGAGTGATATCAGTCTCACCTCTTCTCCTTGTCAGGTAATGGATAGATACAGTAACGTTTGCTAAAAAGGAAATAAGGAACAAGAAGTGACTGAGACCTAGTATCACTTTAGAACAGATTGAATTAATAGATCCCCTAATATAGTGAATGACACCTTGTGTGAGTTTGTGTCTCCTGTTCTGCAGGATGTCAAATCTCAAAAAAGTCACTTTTATGGAAAGCAATAGCTCTGGCTTGACACAATACTTTCAGTTATCTTGCTATCTTACAACAGCCTTCCTGATGTCACATTTCAAAGTAAATAAATGAGTTCTGATAAAGATAAATGTATAATGCAAAATAAGGCAGTTGGGAAAATAGAGGAAGAACTGTATGATACTATAAGTGGACTAAATGATCTAGCAAATCAAGCTTGTATGAATGAACAGAAAGTTGTCTATCACCTTACTTACACTCTGTTTATAGATGAGAAACTGACTGAGGTTTAAAAAAAAACATGCAGCAAATGTAGCTATTATGGAACAACTTGTAATGATTAAAATGAGATCACTGATTTAAGGGGTGAGGTTGCAGTGAATGCTATGAGACTAGAAGAAGGTTTAGCTATTCAAAATAAATCAGAATCAAAAGCCCTCTAGCTCTCCTTCCACAGTAAGTAGTGATCCTGTTTGGATAATTCTGAACTGAGAAGATAATGTGGTACTTAGAAAAGCTAACACTTTTGAAAAGATTGACATGAATATCAAATCAGCTAATGGGGGTATAGAACTCCCTACTGAAACTCATATTTCTTCCAAAATCAAAAAAAAGTAAGTAAAAGAAAAGATTAAGACTAACAAAATCCAGATCTGAACAAGAAAATCATGTAATTGGATAAAGAATATTCCCACTAAAATCAAAAACAAAACCTGTGGTAGAAGAACTAAAGGGAAGAGCAAAAGGCAAAGGTGTTAAGGGTAATATACCTAAATCAATAGTGCACAATGAAGGAATGAAAGAGGGTTCAGAAATGGATTGGCAGACGTTAATTATTGATGTCCCATAGGAGAATAAAAAACCTTTGGAACTCTTTGTACTTTAACCCAACAGAACAATTTTAAGTGTCTGAGTAATGATGTAGAAATAGATGCTTCATGTTCTAGATTATTGGCTGATGTTCAGCAGCTGTAACCCTGACAGGTATACCTTATGACACTAATGAAAATAGGGAAGTTCTTAGAGTTTTGGTTAACATCTCTGTAATGAATTCTTGGAATTGGATATTGCTACTGATGACATTGTTGATGTGATTAGGTCCTATGAATATGCTAAGGACGTGATGTTTCATTAATTTTCTTTAAAATGCTCGAGTCACCCAGTATGTATGGAGAAACCTCAGAGCAACAATATTATTATGATTTAGACATGGATTATCCAATATTTACAAAGTATTTGCTGGAAAATACAAAATGGTCTCATATAATAACTGATGAATTGATGTCTGAGTTGTCTGATTGCCATGATATTCAGGACCTAGTCTATCACAATGAGAATGTAACTGATTCAACGGAAGTTGTTCTTTCATTCTTTGGGTTAGCTTATGCTGGCTGGGAAAACAAAAATAAACTGAAAACTATGATTGTCCAGCTTTTTGTAACATCCTTGGGTTGAACTTCTATGAGAATGATATAGTCAACGTTGTAAAGTATTCAACTCTGGGTCAGAAGGAAGTCAATTGGTGTTACATTGATAAATGACAAAATAACTGCCAAACTTCTGGAAGTTGCACATAAACTTGATTCTTTTGGGATTTTAATAATAGACTTCTCAGGCAAAACTCTGGACTGTAAAGAGGATGTTAGTTTTAAAGATGACACAAAGATAATCAAACAACTGTATACAATGTGGAAGTTTCTAACAGATTTTAGCATTTAAAGAAGAAGATAATTGCTTGTTTTCAAGCTGTAGTGGAAATAGAAAACTGCTGAACAAGATAACAATATTTCAAACATGTTGAACAGTGGGTGTACCATGGAACCAGATGAACTTATCAAGAAATATCCAGGTGATTTAAAGATTATAACTTGGAATGTTGCTGGCCACATTACAAAATTGACTGATTCTGATTATATACATTTTCTTAAACAATTTAATGTCACAAATTTACAAGAGACATGGCATGAAAGGAACAGGATGATGTTATTCAACTTAATGGGTATTAGATTCTTCATAGTTATGCAATTAAACACTCAAGGATGGGTAAATTGATTGGTGGCTTTATTATATTTACAAAAATCTCTAATAATATCAATCGTATACAATCTAAGGTGCAGCGTCATTATATGATGGCACTAGTGGCCTTGAATGAATCATTGGTTGTAATGGTTAATGTATAATCCTCCAAAGAAATAATTTATTTATGATAGGGAACTATTTGACAAAATTTCTGCAGAAATTTCTTCTTTACAAAAGAGACTATAATAATGCAGAAGTATATATAACAGGTGATTTTAACATCCGATACCCCCTCTGAAATCCTATTTGGATAAAGATTTTCTGAGAAGGAAAAACAACCAGATATACAGTCTTGAGTCTCAATAGATCAATAAATATAGACAGAGAACAAAGAATGGAGAATTTGCTTTCTGACCTGGATCTTATAATACTAAAAGGTAGAATATTTTCATATAGTAAGGGATGTGCTCCTATACAAATTATGGGCTACATCACCAATTGATTATGTTTTGATTTGACCATGATAATTATCTTGATCTACAGGTTATATTGAGATCTGACAGTGACCACTTTGCAATAGTTATTGTAAGAAAGATGGATATTAAATCTCAAGATATACAGGAACCAAATATACAGTAGTAATAATTAATAATAATTTTATTTTATTTATTTTTATTTTAGTCTTTTTAACTGGGTAAGTGAGCTGATCCAGAGGACCATTTTGGTCATAACCAAGGCCACATAGTGGCAGGCAACAGGCAACAACAGAAACACAATACAATACAATGAATATAATGAGTGGGTACAGGCAACAGCATAACAGCAATATCATGTAACAACACAAGATTTAGGGTATATCAGTCATAGACATTGCATTATACAGAATATTCAGTCAAAGACAGTTAGGGCAGTGATATTACACAGAGAACTAGGGCAGTTTTGTAACCCTTGTGCTGTCTAGGAAACAATTACAGGTAGACTCCTCAGGAGTCAGGTTTTTAGGTTGGTTTTGAAACTCAAGTGGGAAGGTGATGATTGGGTGGTTGATGGGAGACAGTTCCAAAGGAGGGAGCAGTGACCAAGAAAGCTTTGCAGTCCATGGCCATCAAGGTACAAGGAACTTCTTGGGGAGACAGAGGAGACCCTAAGGCTCCTGGTAGCCACCCAAGCCAGTAAGTAGTCCAGCATAGGGGGATAGCTGGTAGTTCCTAAGACAGTTGTCTACCAGACATCTCAAGGCATAGTTGAAATGACCTCAAGCAGGAGCCACACTAGGGACTGATAGAGTGTGCAGTGATGGGTTGAGTAGGGGGCTTGAAGAACAAAGTGACAAATGGAATTATAGGTTGTGTTTAGATGAGAGCATAGTGAAGAGGACAAGAAGGAGTAGACAAGGAAAAGTAGTTGAGTAGGGGCAGAAGGTTGCCTTGAGCAACAGCTAGTCTTGCCTCAGGGACAGAAGTTGCTTGTGCCGGTAGGCAGCACCAAACTTTGGTGAATTCTCTTTATGGAGCTATTGATGTGTTCATTGAAAGTAAGAGAGGGATCAAGTGTCACACCTAGGTACTTAAAGTGGGGAACAGTTTCAAGGGAGGGCCTATTTGTGTAAGTACCACAAGGTTGGAGTTCAACTTAGCAACATTGGCAAGGAAAAGCTTACAGCCAAAGAGCCTGGCTTTGGTCTTTTTCATTTATGATGAGTATGTTGGAGAGGAACCAGTTTTGTGTGGCACCATAGTTTAGTGTGAGGGTGAAGAGATGGAATCCAGGGACTTGTCACTATGATAAATTACAAGGTTGTCTGCATAGAGGAGACCCTTGCAGCTAAGGCTATCAGCAGGAGTTCATTAACAAACTTTGAAAACAGTAGGGGCCAAGAATAGAGTCCTGGGAACTCCGGTGTGAATGGGCAGGGTAGCAGAGGAAATCTTATCTATTAGCACCACCTGGGACCTATTAGAGAGATAACTACAGAACCAAGCAGCAGTTTCTGGGAGCAGCTGAAGTGTAGCAAGGTGGAGTGTAGAAGGTGGTGGTCTACCAGGTTGAAGGTCTTAGATAAATCCACAAAAACATGTCTGTGGCCTTGCCCTTGTCCATGTTTCTAAGGACATGGTTGAAGAAGAGAAAAGGCTGAGGAGGTACTAAGGTGTTTGTAGAAGCCCTGCTGTAAAGGACACAGGAGGCCATATTTCTCAAGGAGTCCCTATAGCTGATGATGCACTATTTTTGCAAGTAGTTTACTTAGGTGCTGGAGGAGGAGATGGTTCTGTAGTTCTCAGGGGTGAGGGGTCACCAGCTTTAAAAATAGGGACCACACGTGCATGTTTCCAGGAGTCGAGCACTGTGGATGAAGATAGAGCACGACTGAAAGTATAAGTTAGTGATTTGACAATGACTGTGGAGATGATCTTCAAGAAGGAGGGTAGAGCTCATCACTGCCAGGGGCTTCCTCTGGACGGTAGTGTCTTCAGGAGTTTAATGGTGACTCTCTGACCAATGGCCCTGAAATAGAAAGGAGGAGGAGGGGCAGCATCTGTCAAGGAATGGGGATGGTGATCTAGGTTGTTCAGGCCGGTAGGCAGGAGTTTACTGAGATATGAGGATAGGTCAGTGAACATAAAGTTGAAGGTGTCAGCGATATTAGCGGGGTCATGGGTGGTGCCTGTGGGGTTGTGAGTTGCATAATTTGTTTGTGTGATATAGTACTGAGGATGGACCCAATGGACCCAAAATTGCATGGGTTGCCAAGGTTTTGTTGGTTAATGAGGTATTTCCATAGTGACTTGGCAGTCTGTTTATATAGAGTTACGCAGTTGTCGGTAGGCATTCCATAGCTGGGATGAGGGGATGTTTTGTAGGCTATCCATTTGCAGTCTTTTCTTTCATTTGTGTCAGCAGCTACCTTGATATCCAATGGGTGCAGCCGCCTCTAACCCTTCTGGTAGTGAGAGGAAATGTTTGTCTTGGAGATTTTGGAATGAGTTGGTGAAAATAGAAATTCCAGGGAGACATCATGAAGCAAGTAGAGGAGGGACCAATTTATGGTTTTGGCATCCTTTAGGAAGGAGTCATGATCCTGGCTAATAAATTTCCTGAAGGACAGCAGCTTGGGGTGGGACAGCTTGATTTGGTGGCCAAAACAATATAGGTTATGGTATGATATGGGGTAAGTTAAGATGGAATAAGTTTAAACATGAACACAGGCTTGAGTTAGCAGCCTGCTTTCAAAACATGTTAATACCAGAAGTGGAAGGTGAATTAGATCCAGCAAACAATATACTTCCATTACAAATATTTATAATGAGATTATGTTAAACCATATTGCTGTGAAACAACAACATCTTTTAAAATATGAAAATTAGTTTATAAAACATGTTTGCCTGAAAAACAAGAACTTGCTAAGTTAACTAGAAATGTTAAAAAGCAGTCCACTACATAAAATTTAGAGAATTAAACTCAGAAGAGATTACAAGGAACATGTTAAAGTACAGAAATCTGGAGGCGGAGCTAGCCGGCCAAGATGGTGGATGAGTAATTGAGTAGCTGCTACAACCAGATCTCCCATCAGGACCCTATCCGACAGTTCAAGTACTACCTATCCTTTTATATTCAACGGATCTGAAATCTGCAGACACAGACCAGTACTTCAAGACCAAACTGGCTGAAATCTGGGTGTTTGAGCAGTAATTACAGAGAATCTGAGTGCAGCCTGGAAAAGCACACATTTGGGCCTGTTGCACAAGGCCATACCACCAGTCTCAAGTTAGATCCCTCTCTGAGTGAGACTCATGGAGGGCACCAAGTACAGGGGCAGGGCGGCCCAATCTGAAACCTCAAGTCTGGAGATACAACTGAGAAATATAACAGCCATGATAACGAAGGTGCTGTCAGACACTTCTGAACTAAAAGAGTCTACTGCTAAGAATCAAAAGAACTTAACCTCCTCACAGACAGGGTATCTGGAGCAGAAGTGGTCTCCAAATACCAAGATGGCATTTGCATGAACATCACTCCCAGCTAAGAGACCATAATAGCCAGCTGCAATACCGCCTAACAAAAATTGATGACTTAGAGAATAGAGGAGGAGGAGAGAATATAAGAGTTATTGGGATCCCCAAAGACACAGAAGGCACAGACATGACAGCCTTTCTAAGACATTGCCTCCCAGAGATGCTTTGCATGAATAATAAAACCCTCCAGACTTGGAAAGAGCTCATTGCTCCTTGACCCCCACCCACCACAAGGAGAAAGACCAAAGCAAATCTTGTGCAAATTTCTGTGCTACCCAGAAAAATAAATGTACCTAAGGGGAGCCAGAGATAGGAAAAGCTTAACATGGCAGGGCCATAATGTGAGTTATTTCAGGACTACTCATATGAACTTTCAAAGCAGTGAAGAGCATATGGCCCAGTAAAACAATCTCTTTACAAGTTGGGCATTTCAGCATTCCTCTGATACCCTGTGAAGCTGCTAGTGCAGTATAGAGGAGAGTACATTACCTTTAACAATCTGAGAGAGGTAGAAATGTTCCTCAATGACATCGCCGGAGAGTAAACAGAAACCCAGTGGCCACCATATCCTCCGCATGGTAAGGCACCTCAAGCAATGGAGACATCCCACCCCTAGCGACACCTGTGCGATTACTCCTCTGAATAAGGTGGAAACCGCTAGAAGGTCCAGGGTAGCAGAAGGTCCAACGCAGCAGACAGCAAACAGACAGCAACAGCCCCATGTGGAGCAGCCCCAGCCAAATGGCACCAGAAATCATAAGGCCAGATTGAGGAGTCGGCAGAGGAAGGCCCACTTATCTGATGAGAGTGGCTCATCTACTTTCAACATGGTGGTGAAGACCTCCAATCATTATGAACTGTTGGGAGACCTGATTCTGACTGCATTACCCCTAGAAGACCATCCGATGGGTAAGAATGAGAAGACTCAGGATGAACCACTGCAAGATTTAACAGATAAGTGGACACCCATACCGACTGACTGGGCAGACTGTGTGCAGGACAATGTGGTGGTGGCCCAGCCAATGATGTCCCCAGTGCTTTGACTGCACAGCAGCAGTAGGATTGTACGGACTGCAGGTATATACAGATGGCATCTTCCCCAGAGCCCAAGTGCCCCCAACCTATTATTTGCAGCTAGGACAGCAGGTTTTTAAATTTTAATACACAGCTGTGTGAGACTTGATCAGGGTTTACAGTGCAAGGGGAGGGGTGCAGTGTAACTCCCAAAGGGGTTGAATTAGTGGTTACCAGCCTAAAGCTAACACAAAAGCATTTGTTGACTCTGGGGAAAACACAGACTACCTAATGACTCTTGTACCTCAAGAACAAGAAATGATTGTATGCACTTCATGAGTATGGTTGTGTGTGTGTGGGAAGGAGGCTCCTGAAATGGCCAGCCCTCATTGCTGCTAATTCAGCCGATAGTATGTGTGCTTACCATGGGCCACGAGCACGAATAACTGCCTCTGCCTACCTTGAGGAGCTTCATCCTCTGATTTCTGTAATAGGAAAGGGGTGAGGGAGGTGAAATGCAAATGGGGTTGCTTGGGATTGCCCTCCTCTTCCTCAACTTTACCACCACAAGACAGTCTGAACTCTGAAGGCTGAGCAATAATGGAACATTTGGGAAATGCCTGGCCATGACAACACATAACTCTTATCAGGGATGGCTCCTGAAGAGGCCTGACCTACTGTCCCAAACGATACATCGGGGACTTGACATACTCTAATAATCCTAGGACTGACTGGGTGGTTCTTCATTATTGACTCCTATCCCATGGTGCTGCATAGGGATCCCCATCAGGGGAGGGAATGGACAAGGATATGATGGAAGGCATCCTTAGGATGGCAGAGAAAGGGAGATACTGTTGATGGGGACCTGAATATGCCAGATGTTAACTGGAGCACCTTTGCTGCAGCCACATCCAAGAGCAGGGCCATTCTGATGCCCTACAGGTGTCATGCCTCAGACAGCTAGTTTTGGAACCCACTCATGAGGGAGCAATCTTAGACCTAGTACTCTCAAATGGGGACAGTGAGAGATCTCAGATCTAGAAGTGGGTAGCCATCTGGGAACAAGTGACCACCAAACAATGTGGTTCATGATAAACTCAGCTACAGAGTCAAGCTTTACAAAAGTTAGGGTACTGGACTTCAGGAGGGCTGACTTTGGCAAGATGGGAGAATGCCTTAGAAAAGCACTAACAAACAGGCTAGGAGGAGGGGTGAAGCAACAATGAGGAAACATCAAACTGCCAATACAGAGGCAACACACAAGCCTTTGTGTGTAGCAAATAAACAAATCAAAATGAAAGAAAAGCCATTATGGTTCTCAAAAGAGGTGGCGGGGAATGTTTGGGAGAAAGGAAGTATAAGTAAACATAGAAGGAGCAGGACAGCAGACTGTACCAGTTAAGGCAGAAGGAAGCAGGGAAAGTCAGAATAGCTAAGCCCAAACTAAGGAAAAGATAGCCAACTTGGTTAAGAAGGGGATGAAACCTTTATAGGTACATCAGGGAGCGTAGAAAGACAAAGGGAGGGATGGTGAGGCTGAATAGGATGGACGGTGGGTGGGCAGAGAGGGACAGTGAAAAAGCAGGGATACTGAACAAATACTTCTGCTCAGTAGTCACAAAACAGGAGGAGTGGGAGGTGCTCAATCCAATTAACAGAAGCACTCTGGATAGGGGGTCGATCCCAATCCTGTCACAGAAGAAAGGGTTCTGAAAGAACTCCTAAAACTGAAGGTGGACAAAGCAATGGAATTCTAAAAGAATTAAGGTTAGAACTAGTGACACCACTGACTATCCTTTTAGCAAATCATAGGAGGATGGTGTGGTACCTGAGGACTGGAGGAAGGTGAATGTGATTCCCCTTCACAAAAGTGGGAGCAAGACAGAGGCACGAAACTACAGACCTGTCAGTTTGACCTCTGTGGTAGGGAAAGTGATGGAATCACTTCTGAAGGAAAGAATTGTTGAGTACCTAGAGGCCAGTGGGGCGAAGTACCCAAGACAGCATGGGTTCACAGTGGGAAGGTCATGTCAGATGAATCTAATTGATTTCTTTGACTGGGTGACCAAAGTAGCAGACCAGGGAGGGGCTGTGGACATGGCCTACCTAGTCCTTTAGCAAGGCATTTGACACAGTCCACACAAAAGATTAATAATCAAATTAACCAGCCTGGGAGTGGTCCCAGGGTGGTAGCCTGGTAAAACATTTGCTGGACAACAGGACACAGAAGGTAATTGCAAATGGAGTCCACTCTGAAGAAAGGGGGTTAATAGTGGGTATTGCAGGGTTCAGTACTGGGTCCAGTTCTTTTAATGTGTTTATAAGTGACATTACAGAGGGACTGGAAGGAAAAGTATGCCTCTTTGCAGTTGACACAAAGATCTGCAACAGGGTTCATACACAAGGAGGCGTAGAAAGGATGAGAAGGGACTTGGCAAGGTTGGAGGAATGGTCAGAAGTACGGCAGCTTGGATTCAATGCAAAGAAGTACAAAATAATGCACCTGGGAAACAAAACCCATGGGAAGATTACACAATGGGGGGTAGTAACAACAACAAAAATGGAAAGGGACCTGGGGTAATCAGCTCAGATGACCTTAAGGTTGGCAAGCAATGTGAGAAGGCAGTAGGGAGGGCTGGGGTGATACTGGGATGTATAGGAGAAACATCACCAGCAGAAAACAGGAAGTTGTTATCCCTCTGTTCAGTCACTTGTTGAGACCCCATCTGGCATACTGTGTCCAGTGCTGAGACCCCATCTCCTCAAGGACATAGACAGGATGGAGGCAGTCCAGAGGAGGGCAACTAAAATGGTGCAGGGTCTGCAAGAGAAGCCATACAAAGAGAGAGACTAAAGGAGCTTAATATGTATACCCTTGAGGAAAGGAGGAGAGGGGAGACATGATAGAAACTTTAAGTACCTCAGTGGAATCAACAAAGTCCAAGAGGGTAGCATCTTTCTGAAAAGAGATGTTCAAGAACAAGGGGACACAATTTGAAGATAGAGGGGACGGCTCAGGGCAATGTGAGGAAGTATTTTTCACAGAGAGGTGGTGGACGCATGGAACAGCCTTCCTGAGGAGGTTGTTGGGTCTAAACTGTGGGAGAATTCAAGAATGCATGGGACAGACATAAGGCAATTCTTGTGGGGGTAGGAAGAAATAGGCTGTTGGTTAACTACGAGTCTGCAGCTTATCCTGTAGGTAGGGAAATGGGCAGACTAGGTGGGACAAAGCGGTCCTTATCTGCCATCAAATTCACATTTCTATGTTTCTATGTAGGTAGGATGACTAGCAGATGGAAAGAAGAGCATACTAGGAAAGCTAACCACGTGCCCATATTGCATCCAGCACCCAGGCCCTGCAGCATGGTGAGCCCCACCCAACCTACTATACCATCAACCTAATATAATACAATCCCTTATGATGGAGGAGGGTGAGGGGACATGTGGGACAGGGAAAATCATTATCCTACAGTTGGTAGCCGAACCTCAGAATCATTATGGGGATAGGGACAAACAGATGGACGAGGAGATCTAGGTGTGCTTATCTACCTTTAATGTGGCACGCCTTCCTGTGTAATATCACAAGGTTGAAGTTAGGTCAAGCCAATGTCTTTCCCCTGGAGTGACATGCCAGACTGTTGGAAAAGGTGGGATATGGCCCCAGTCTAGGTCATCGTTGGCAGTCATTCCTCAAATAATTGTGCATGGTTGCATACAAAATGTGGTTTTATATGGTGTTTATACTTATGTTAAAATGTGGTCATACCAGGGGTAGCTAGGATTTTGTTAGAGATGCACCCCTCTGTTATGAACAAAACTTGTGGTGACCAATGTATGGCTAATAGAGGTATACCACAGTCTAGCTACCCATTGTTACAAATAAAGAAAATAAGAGCTAGAATGGAAATACGTCCATACTTCAGGTACCAAAATAGAGGTGGGAAACAAGGAGAGGGACTTCTGAGGCCCCAAGGCATGGTATAGAGGTGTCATTGTCAGTCAAAGGTAACAGAATCATTACATTGGGACTCATGGTAATATATTGGTGTTTTATATGATCCGATTACTTCAGAAATGGAGACACCCTTCCTATGGCTAATACACCGGAAGTAATAGCCACCACCTGGAATGTGAAGGGCCTCAACTGACCTGTGAAAAGAAAACAGATTCTGGCCAGGTTAATGAAGATGGGTACCCAAGTAGCATTTTACAAGAGACCAAGCTGAGCTTTCAGGAAGCCCAAAAGCTAGTGAGGGAATGGGTAGGGTGAAGGCCTACAGCATATCTGGTTCAGCAAAGAGAGATGTCTCCATTTTGCTTCACCGAAAATTGCAGTGGCAACTGCTTGCTGTGTTTAAAGATATGGAAGACAGGTGGTTAATTTTGAAGGTATCTACCCCTACTGGCCCTGTGCTGTTAGTTAACGTGTATGCCCCTAGTGAGGATACTCCAGCCTTTTTGATGCCCTATCCCAAAAATGATGGACGTCTCATATGACAATCCAGATATCTTAATGGGGAATTTCACACTATACCTACTTTTCTGCCCCAAAGGGATGGCCAGTAGGCTATGTTACTGGTTTGCATCTGGATCCCTATCTGCCACCTCAACGGGAGTCAATATAGCCCCACTTTATCTATTAGACCATGCCCCACTTGCTCTCCATCTCTTAATAGCCCAACATAATAAGAAGTCCATCTTATGGAGTTTGGACCCGCTGCTTATTCAGGATAAGGAGTTTGCCCCATGACTTAATCGGAGATGGAATTGCTCTTCAAAGATAATCCCATAGGCTCTGCCTCAGCAGCCCATACATGGGAGGACTATAAGGCCACCATTTGAGGGAAAATAATAAGCTACACAGATATAGGCATAAACAAAGTGACAGGGAGCAGGCCAATTTGGAGGAGGAACTTAAACAGCTAGAGACCCAATATAAATCTAATCCTGATGCCCTTAATAACACCAGCTAGTGTATGATCTCACGGGCCACTGGCTACAACTAAACTGCCTGGCAACCCAGAAAGTGGGACTGTGTCTGCAGAGGGTCCACTATAAATACTGGGCAGATGGGGAGAGGGCTAACAAGCTTCTAGCTTACCATCTGAAACAATGGCAGGCTGAGGGCTATCCCACAGCTCAAAGATAAAAAGGGCTAATATCCCAGAATCACAATGTGAATAATGATATCATGACAGATTTTACCAAACCCTGTATTCCTCTCATGTGGACTGGAAGTGGAAAACTATCACAAATTTATAGCTCACTTACCCATCCCAAAACTAGTTCACCAACAAAAGGCAGTATTAGAAATCCCAATTACAGAAACAAAACCAATCAAGCCATACTACATATGGCCCCACATAAAGCACCAGGGATGATTTTTCAGTGGAGTTTTACAAGCTTGTGCACCCACTGATCACACTTGCTCTCTACACATGCTCCTGGAGGCTCAGGAAGTGGGGAGCTCCCAACGACTCTGAATGAAGTGATTATTAAGGTTCTCCCAAAGAGGGAAAAGATCATGCCCTTCCTGCCAACTACAGACCCATATCTTTGATTAATGCAGATGCCAAAATTCTAGCAAAAATTTAGCAATGAGACTGGAGAATGTATTACCAGACATCACCCATCCCTCCCAAGTAGGGTTTGTTAAAGGCAGACTTAGCTCTGACCACCTCAGAGCAATATATCCCTGATTCAGACAGCAGCAGCTCTCCCATCCACAGTGGCCACAGTAACAATCAATTTTGAAAAAACACTCAACTTGGTGGAATGGGAGTATTTGTATGAGGTATTGAATACTTATGGGTTTGGAGCATATTTTAAGACATGGATTAAGGCCATGTACTGTCAGCCAAGGGCAAGGATACTGACGAATGGTACCCTCTCCACAGGGGTACTAGACAGGGCTGCCCATTATTCTCATTGTTGTTTGTCTTGGCAATGGAACCATTGGCGGCCGCACTGAGGGAGCACTCCCAGATTAAGGGGATTACAATAGGAGAGACATTACATAACAAAACTATATGTGAATGACTGTTTAATAATGACCAGTGACATCTCATACAGCCTTCCAAATATCCTTAATCAACTAAGCATATTTGGGGAGATCTCAGGATCGAATCAACATAGCTAAATCGGAGATACTGCCCTCAGCAAACACACAACTCCAAATGCTTTGGGTAATCTCTGCCTAGCATGGGCATCAGCAGGTATAAAATATTTAGGGGTTACAATATCCTGACCTGAAATCTGTGGTAGACAATAATTTGAAACCCTTGATAGCCAAACTACAGAAGGACATGGCCAGATAGGAGCTCCTGCAACTAACTATGGTGGGAAAATAAGCCATAAAATTAATGGATGCCCTAGAATTTATCATCTATTGTTCCACCTCCCAGTCATTCTCCCCATGGCTTTGGCCCAGAAATTAAATGATATGATTATCAAGTTTTGTAGGGCCCCAGTACAGCAGGGCCAAGCTATGGGCTGCATGGTGCGGGGGGTTGGAATCTACCCAACTTTGCCCAATACTCAGTAGCTTTCCTCACAGCCAAGACCCTGAGAGGATCCATAACTGTAAAAGCAAACCGCCAGTTTGGGTAGCCACAGAAACAGACTTTTACAGGGACCCCACTATCAGCATACCTAGGTCATTCCTTACCTAAACAATATAGATGCTGAGTAACAATTCAGAATGCCCATACAGCCTGGCTGAGGATAACATTAAAGACTAAAAGATGCATCAACCTAGGATACCATACCCCACTATGGAATAACCCCTTTTATGTATAGACCGAAAACCAATTCAGTGGGAGGGATAGGTCAATAAATTGATTACAAAGGTCTCTGACCTCATGACAGAAGATGGATCCACAGTGGAATCCTTTCAAATGCTCCAGGCAAAATATCAGTTGCCCAAAGGGGACTTTGGTGATACCTTCAAATGCAAAACCTGCTCAATCAGTGGGGAAACAGAAATCTGACTGTCCAGTATGTACAAAATTAAGATCTCAAGTTGGAACCCTACCAGTCAAGGTATGGGCCACGTGCACTGCAGGGAAAGCAAAGAAAGACAGGCATGTATGAGAGATAGTGCCCGGATGCATCACTGCCAGCCAGAGCACTGTGGGAGACAATCCTGGGCACCCTGATTTCAGGAGCAGAATGGTGTCAGGGATGGGTGAGGTTCCACCAAGCCTGTAATGACCAAAGCAGCTTCTTATCCAGAGCAAGATGATGCACCTATGGTATAGGACCCTGGTGCAGCTGAAAGCCATAGGAGTCATCCAGTTGGACAACTGCTGGCAGTGTCAGGCTCCAAAGGCAGTCCTGTTGCATATCCTGTGGTCCTGCCCCTGTTACTGCCCTTCTGGTAGGGTATTGCCAAACACTGTTCCACCATCTTGAACTTCCCAGTACCCTAGAACCTAGGCTATGGATCCTAGGTCTCCCCTACCAAGTGGTGGGTATGAAAAACCCTCCACCTGTGGGTCATCCAGACCTCAGTTGAGGTGAAATGCATGATACTGCAAAAAAAGGAGAACAACAGAGATCCCCACAATTAAAGAATGGCTTATGGTGGTGGAGAATCTTGCCAAATTGACCAGAATCACATGCTATAGCAGGGAAACATAGGAAAACATGAAAAGATCTGGTCACCCTATTTAAGGTTTATTATAGAAAACATTGTGACACCAATTAGTAAATATCTAAGGACAGGCTAAGGCCCCATGAGATCATTCCATGTTAAGGCTTGATATATACATTTTAAATATATGCTCTTTTTCTAGGTACCACAAGATCCGAAATATGGAACACCACATAGGTCCCCAGACTGCACATTGGGTGAAGTTTAAGTGCTCCCTCCTGTGTGCCACTATGGCAGGGTTTAGGATCACTCAACCTCTGTGTTCTATGGTGACTGGCTAGGACATGTATGGGTAAGTCCGTCATTCCTCAATACCTTGTTGTAAAATGTTGTCTCTTTAGTCTTAGATTCCTCACACTGAATGGTAAAGGTGAAATCTGTAGTAATACAAGAATACATAGACAATGAACAATGTTATTGGTTTCCATTGCCTGTATTAAACTAATACTGCTCAATAAAAAGATTAAGTGGAAAAAAGTACAGAAATCTATTTTTCAGAAAGAACAATGGGATAAGATGCTTGAGGCTATTGAGTAGAAGGATGATGGGGCCTTCTGGAGACTGGTATCTTATGGTACTTTACAATTTAAAACAAAAACTGATGTATATGTTCAGCCTGACTACTGGACTAAGTACTATTATGATGTATATAACCAAAATTTTTCAGACAATAGGATATTCAAAATACCATAGCCCTAAATTTAATACCTACAAAATAGATAATAATTTTACCTGGCTTACTTTATTGGAAGTGGCAGTTGCTTTAAAAGTTGTAAAAAGAATAAAGCACTTGGTCTGGATAATATAGTGGTTGATTTCTATTTAGAAGACATAGATTGGTGGTCAAATTTATTAGCGGATTTTTCAATAAATCTATAATGTATGGTTACATACCAGCAACATGGGTAGGTAGTCATATTTTGCCTATCTTTAAAAACCAAGCCAGGGCTCTTGAAGAAAATTAATGTCCAATTAGCTGAATCGATACTTTAGCTAAAGTCTATGCATAAATGCTATTGAATAGGTTACTAGATTGTATTAGGAAGAATGTAAGGCTATCTATTCTACAGGCAGGTTTTACTAAAGGTTGCAGTACAACAACTCAGATATTGATCTTTCAGCATCTTTTAGAAAAATATTGTGTAATAAAAAAAAAATTTATGTTGCATTTGTAGATTTCAAATCTGCTTTTGATTTGATAGATAGAAACATTCTATGGATTCAAATGTACAATCTGGGTATTGACTCAAACTTAATAATATTAATAAGGTGTTTATATTCCAACATTTGGTCTAAAATACAATATACTAATAATGGTTTGTTAACAAAAGAAATTCCCACTGTTTGTGGTGTCCGGCAAGATTATGTATTGCTACCTACTTTATTCAATATCTATATTGATAAATTAATTACTAATATGATGAGTAATGATTTTCACTCTCCAAAACTGGTTCTGATAACAATTCCTTTGTTGGCATATGGACGATTTGGTGATCTTTTGCTGACCAGATTAGGACTACAGAGAAGTCTGAATAAACTTAATGGTCTGTGTAAAAAGCTGAATGTATTGCCTAATCCACAGAAAACTAAGGTAATGATATTTGGATCTAAGAAAAATATAGAAAATTCTCTTTGGACAGTTTGTTATTGGATTTTGTTCCAGAATTTACATATCTCTGGGTTACATTCTCATCAGATGTTAAGTGGAATAAACAAATTGCTTGTATAAAGGATAAAATGAATAAAACAGCCTTAGGATTGAAAAGGTTTAATGTCAGATATGGAGGACACATGGTAGCACCAATGATTAAAGCAATAAATTCTAAATTAATACCCCAAGCTTTATATTCTGCTGAAACCCGGGTTTTAGGACTCACGGAAAATGGATATAGTTGTAAGTAGAATTTATAAACAGACTTTAGGGCTTTCAAATAGCTCTCTAATTCTTTTGTCAGGTCACAGTTGGGACAAATTTCAGTAAAAGAATTGATTCATATTCATATTCTAGCTTTCTGGTTGAAACTTACTCTATCAGAACATGTTCTTTTGAAAATGTGTTAAATGAAAATAAATTATGGTTAGAGAATAAAAATCCAACTGGCTCTCACAGATAGAATTATTATTGGAATACTATGAGTTAACAAAGTTAAAACACTGGATGGATAAAGGATTATAGTAAACTTGGCCTATCTTAATGTTATAAAAAATGTAGTATGTACTAGAGCTAAAGAAAATGATTTATGACTAATCAGTGATCTGAAGGTTTCAAATTGGCTTGTTAATAACACAAAAGAACATTGTTTAACATTTTATTTAACTAATTTATATGATCCTTACTATAGAAGAATCATAACACAATTAAGATTTGAGTCCTTTACAAGCAATGTGTTGATGGCTAGATATTCTAATGATCCTCAAGTCTCGGATTTTGTAATTGTGTATCGAATGAGCTTGAGGACTTACACCACGTAGTATTTATAGTACTAAGTATGTAGTATTTATATGCTCCTGGAATTCTGACTTAAGAAAAAATGTCTAGGAGAAGTTATTGGTTCCATGGTATTGCCTTCTTGTTATATCTTAGAGTTGCTGTTTAACTCAGAGGAAATTTCCATGTTGGAGAAATTATCATTGTATCTTTTACAAGCATCATTCATGAAGAAAAAAATGACTGCCAAAGACATAAAAGTTCTTTGTTATTATTGAACTGTAAAACTTTGTACTGAAGTTTGACAGTCACTTTGGGGTCTGGATCTCTCATTTTATTAATGTATTAATGTTTATTAATGTATGTAAATGTATTAAGTTAGTATCTTGTATGGCATGTTTTATAGTTTGTTTATATTGTAATGGCAACATTGTCAACAATAAACTATTTACTACTACTAGTAAATAGGTCAGCCAGCCAAAGGCTTAGGCCTCTGTTGAGGCTCTGGTTGGGAGTTCCTAGCATCAAAGATATTAGCTGAGGAATCAACCCTGTCCACCTTCATAGGAAGAAGACCCGATTTTATTACCTGATGGACATGAACCCATCTCAGGCCACACCTGGGCAGTTTGTGCTGAGGAACAGATGTACAGATAGAAGAAGTAGGTGAAATACCATGTTCAATAAATTACCAGATCCTCACCTAGAATTTGTTACAGTAACATTAACTTATAAAGAAGTATTTAATTTGTTCAAGTCCACATGTGCAGACACTGCAAACAGAGGTGCAGTTCATTTCCCAGAAGGTGCAATTGGTTGTAGTACCCTTGTACTACCTGAAGTTCAGTTTGTGCACCTGTATTCCCTCAATGCATTAGCTCAAGCAGTTCTCAGAGGAGCTTTGCACAGTAACTCCACCAATTCCCTAGGATATAATCCCTCTTATAGAAATTATTGGGACCAAATGTGCAGCAGGAGACCCCAGTTCAAGAGTTCCTCAGTCGCCTGTAACAGCAACTTGTGAATGTTCAATACTTTCTCCCACATTATCAGGCTCAGAAACTTTTGGGAGCTAATTTACTGCATTACTTATGGTAACAGTGCCTGGAATGGAGTGGGCTGCCAAGAAAGGTTGTACTGTCTCCACTATGTCCTTCAGTCGATGTTGCAGCTTTAACCCCAAAGTAAATTTCTGCTCTTTTGTGAATGTGCTTGATGACCAGGAGATGGATCAGCAACCACGGCAGTAGTAGGTGTGTGGTAGCAGCAGCTCTGGCAATTATTTCCAAGGCACATAGAGAATTATCTGGATCACAGGAGGCCCAATCTGGTGATTGTTTCAACCCTGCAGCAGCAAGAGTAGACTCCAGAGACCCTATAGTGGAATAAGCAGGTGGAATCAGTGCAGGTCTCCCTTGACACAGTCAAAGTTGAGCAACAGCAGCTGTGGTGTGAGCTGACAGTATCAGTGTTGATTTTGATTGCATTCTGATGGACCAACAGATGCAGAGTCTGTGGCCCACAACCTCTCACCTGGTGAGCTTTTGCAATTTTAACATCTTCTTCTGCTAGTAACTCCAGCAGGTGTACCCTCCAGCAGTTCAAAATCTTGGGATACAGGACTACTGCTCATGTCCATATCAGACATTGAGACCTTTTCTTTGTTGGATTTGACATCAGGAACTGCAGCCTCTGGATTCCCACCATTAGGTAGGCCATCTATGTCAACACCATCACCAGCAATCTATGACTGTCAGATAAATAGACTTTCCAATATCATTTTCAAATTCTGTAGTAAATGGTGGAGCAACAGATCCTCCTCCATCCTCACCACCTTTGGGTTTGATCATCTTGCTGGCTAGCAAGGTAGCAAACAGTGCCCTCTACCCAAAGAGATGGGTAGTCTCCTGGTGTCAGGGCCAGATATTTCCCATTCACTAAAAATACCATCAACAGATCAAGTTGATTCAATCCATCAGTCTGCATCTGTATTTCCCATCCCTGGAACAACGTTGAAAATAGGCAAAATCAACTAACTGTCCTTTCTCAGTCTACAAAACAAAAATAAAGAAATTATTGCTTAATCATATTGTATGTCCTTGGTGAGTGTGACACACAGGGTACAGCCCAGTGTATTCAACTATCTAGAAAAGTCAATAAAATTCTTACTGCACAGCCTGTAGTGATTTACTGCACTTATAACATGGATTGTTTAAGCAGAAAAGTGTCTAAAAGAGACATTGAACATTTGCTTGAGAGTCAGCCTGAGGTAAGTCACTATCATATTACATGGCTCAGGCAGTCACATTCTTCCTTTTCTCAATGTCATTTTATAAATGAGTGTTCCACCATCTGTAGAAGACAATTCCCCACTTGCAAATTTAGAGGTTAAAATTCCCCACCTAAATATTTCCAATTTAACCACTGATACCACTGCAGAAGGTCCGGTGACCATGGTGCATGGTGTTTGTTTACCATGCAATAAGAGAGGAGTTGCTGCCAGAAGCAGTGATCTGTACTGTTGAAACACCAAGCTGGCAGCATTTTATGTTTAAAAGTATGAAGTGCAGATCATGGAATGGAGGAACATTACTGAGGACAGTTTCCCATTTTCCATTTCAGTGTTCCCCATTTCAGTTACAAAAGGTTGAGAAATATGGTAATGACTTTCCACTGTTTACCAAGCCAAGTGTAAATTACTCCTTCACTCTTCAATGTGTAGATTCTTATCTTTTCAACCTACCGATTTCAGCATTTTTTACACAAACTCTCCTGTACCAAAATAAACTCCATTTCTGTCTGCTGTCTGTGAAGATTGTTAATGTGGAAACTGAGGATGGTTCTCCAACTGTATCATTTTCTGTCTGACAGTCCAACTCTGCAATAATCATTGTGGGTAGGAAATGGAAGCTGTAAAATCACATTTTAGGTAGCAAACAAGAAAAACAATATTCAAATAATGGCCAGTAATAATAATAACACAAGTGACACTCGACCTTAAAGTGAACATGTACATTGTACAGTGGCAGCCATGTCTGGATATATCCTAATCATTCTGCAATATTTCTAGTAGGGCTGCAAGTTTAGTTCTAAAAAGATTCCAATACCTTGAACTTTGGGTGTTCAGTTCTTTCGACAATGGCAAACTTTTAGGGAGATAGGCTGACTTATGGTTTGAATGGTTCACTGCGATCTGAAAAGGGTGGACCACATGAGCCAGTGAAACCGTGGACACCAGTTCACACCCAGCCTGACCCAAGTGCAAAAGACAAAAGCAAAACAAGAAATTAACTGCAAAACCTCATGCAATATTCAATGCCCGCCAATCAACAGAGGCTTGGGAACACAATACACAAAGCAATCAACCGTTCAATTAGTCCAGGGTCTGCACAGTTTAGTGACTAAACTGCAAAATGCATAAAATAAGGGACATAGGACCAAACAGTAGAGTGAGTGATTGACTCACTCCACAATCAGGTCTCCAAAACACAATCCCTTTTTATGCATTTTTCTCTCCAGTTAGCCTATTAGTGTCTCTATCTCTAGTTCTTGCCACCCACCACTGTAGTTCCAATAAGACCTGCTTCCTCTCCCTGGCACAAAGGCCATTGCATCAGTGGTTGTAATTTAAACAAGCAGAGGAAAGAACAGGGAACCTCAATGATCATGGTGCACCACAATAAGCATCTATTTGAACCACAAAAAGAAAACTGGGCCATTACTTAACACTGCAAAATTATGACTCAGATGCTGAGTCTGTAGTTACAAGGCTTTGTTCCAGCAAAGTTTACAATGTGTGAACAAATGTGCTAATGTTTGTTTGTACCTTGTAAATCTTGTTGGAATAAAACCTTCTCACTATGAACTCAGCATCCAAGTGGTAATTCTTGGAAAAGTACTTTGAGTGACCCAATTTTCTTTAGTGGTTGTAATTTAAACTTAATTTACTTCCTGAGTCCCGAGGCTCTGCCCCACCAGTGATAAATGTTTCTACAAGTCACCCTTGGTCCTGAAATTTAATACAGTATTTGTCAAAGACCGCACCACATCACTGAGCCACCTGCAGCCATCTCATGCACAAATAAAGAAGCTTTCCATTACATGGAGTGTGCTAATGAGGGCTGCTAACTAAAGGCAGAGCAGGTAGCCCCTATTTGCATACCCCATGCACTGGAAGTCACCTGGTGTGCATGAGGGAGATAGTTGCAGGTTGTGAACCTCTGAACCAAGGTGAACTAGTCCAACATTTGGTGAACCTTATGGGGTTTAACTTCCAAAGCTTATGTGGTCAAACTTCAGGAGGTTCACACAGACCTAATCTCTAGAGAAATTTCCTGCCTGCCCATCATACCACTGTAGGGCCAAAAGCGAGATGCCCTTTAGAAATATCACAAATGTCTGAAAATATCCAGACAACTTGATGTCAACAACTATGATAATACTTCATCTTTAGACTAAGAGGCCAGGAGGTACAAATCCTATTTTCACACAAACATCAGTCTCAAAGAACGAGGGACAATATATAGAAATTACCGAAACATAAGCTGACTTTTATCTAATTTCATATTTTGAAAAGTTTTATTAATATTGCTAATTATTTAACTTTAAACTATAATGCATCAGTATATTAACTGTAAATCAACTGAAAAAATCAGTTTTCATAAAGCAGAATATTAAAATACAGTAAATGCTGAATTTGTTCCAGTCTCTGACTAGCGCATGTGCTTTTAACTTCCAGGTAAAAGTCATCCATGGTGTTTTCAGTAAAGTAGACATGATTTGATGTATATCATCGATAAAATTGCTAGGGTCATCTAATGATGTAGCCAAAACTCACCCCAGATAATAGTACTCAATGCATATGGCATGACCAAGTATCCTGACTCCTGGACAAGCTCATAGTCTATGAAAGGGCACCCTATACATTGCCCGGGACCACAGACCTAAATATTCCTCCTTAGTCTGGCACATCCATAGATTCCTTGCCCGCTATAGCTCCTCTAAAATGCTGATATCAGGGAAAAGGCAACGCTCAGGAAGCTACAGACTCCTTCTGAACCACATTACCCACCTACTACTGCTACTACTAATGCTATTGGGTAACGTGACACACCAACCCTGGCCCTTCTCGCTCTCAGAATAGCCCACAACAAAATCTGCAGGACTCACCTTGCCACCTTAAACATCTGCAGTCTGTTGCTCAAACTGGACAACCTAAAGGTATGGGTTACCAAACACAACCCCGATATCCTCTCGATTGTGGAAACATGGCTATCACCCAAGGTACCAGACCCTGCCATCGTGCTGCCTGGATACACCCTTTTTAGAGCAGGACCATACCTCGATGAAGGAGGAGTTAGTAGTCTCATAAAAGGACACACTTCAGGGCGATCCTTCCCTCCCAACAGAAGCACCAATCAGCAAATCCTACCCATCAAAATCATACTGGGCGCCACAACAAGGCAGTTACAATTCTCACAGACTACATCCCACCCAAAACAACAATTCCTGTGCTAGTGACCTCATGGACTTTATTGCCACCCCGCGCCTTAACTCCTAGATCATTCTTCTTGGGGATTTCAACATCAGTTGGCCCTCTCCCACAGCTGCTATGGGGAGAGATGCTCTAGCAACTATCCACTTTTCCCAGATGGTGGCAACCCCAACAAAGGTCAACTACAAAACTGGTACTAGCACACTACTGGACTGGATCCTCTCAAACCGACCAGCTCACCTCACCAACACCACTGTCCTCCCTGACTCACTGGTGATGATTCACTCGTTACCTGCACCTGGCAAAACAACTTCAGCAAGCACCGCCCAGAACCATAACCAGCCATGTATTCATCAAAGGGCACCTACCACAACTCAAAATGGACCCTCAAAGCCTAGACTGGTCTGACCTCACATGAAACAGATGATGTAGACATCGCACTCAGATGCTTCATCACAAAATTTAATGCCACTTCGATAAACATGCCCCCTGAAAATAAGAAAATCTAAAGATCCCTGCATCCTCTGGATAATGCCAGAACTCTGCTACAACTCAGTGCTTGGGACCAACTCTGGATAAAGGCATGCACACATATGGTACAGCTGCCAATATCCAACTATATAAAAAGCTAGAAATGAGTGCACAAAGGCTATCTGCCTAGCAAAATGCTCCTACTATAAGGAAGCTCTCTCCAACTGGAACTGCAGCAAATCCTTCTGGACCAACCTCATTGATATTACTGGCAAAGATCCCAAAACAGCCCCCTCCATGCTCCTGATCAATGATGTACCTGCAGTGGATCCACTTCAAATAGCAAATTCCTAAATACTGCCTTCAAGGACCTAATTGGAGTGCTCCCAGCAGACTACTTCAATCCTCAAGTCCAGAACACCCTGTAGGTGATCAGTCCCCTGTGGGGAACCGTCCACTTTTTACTTTAAAGAAGTCAGCACTACCAAGGCTAGAAAGTACCTTGAGAAGGTGCTGGGCAAATCAAGGCATAGTAGAGACACCCTGGACCTAAGTTTATCACTATGGCACTTGCAGAAGTACTAAGCCCTGACCACCATCATCATAAAACCTATCCCTCCACCATTTCAGTTCCCCAACTCTGAAGTCAGCTTCTGTAACACCAGTTCACAAAAGTGGAGACGGGGCACTACAGAACAACTACAGAACCACTATAGACTGATCTTCATACTCTCACCACTCTCCAAGCACTTGAACGGATAGTGGCGGATGAGCTTGTGGAATACCTGAACATGCACCAACTCTATGCCCGGAACAACATGGGTTCTGAGGTGGACACAGCATTATCATGGCCCTGTTGGAATTCACTGGTTATATTCACCAAGCCCTGGATCAAGGGCAGCTAGTGGGGCAACCTTCATTGACCTATCAAAGCTTTTGATACAGTTCACCATACACTCCTCCTTGAACAGCTAGCTGACACTGGTCTCTCTTCTGATACAATCCTATGGTTTAATAGGTTTCTCAGCAATTACTCACATGGGTCAAGATTAGGGACATTGTCTCAGATAGCAAACCAGTCCAGTTAGGGGTCCCCAGGGATCAATATTGGGACCCCTCCTCATCAGTATCTTCTTAAATAAACTTCCAGGCTCTTGCACCAGTCACATGCTATTGTATGCTGATGACGCCATCATTTTCACCTGCAACCCCAACCCCAAACTACTTCAAAATGACCTTCAGCTAGGATTTACTGCTTCTGAAACATGGTTTAAGGAGCATAGACTAATCCTTAACTACAAGAAAACTAAGACTATGATCTACTCCAGCACCAACAGCAAACACAGGACCTTTCCACTATCCATCCTGAACAACAGTGGTGACATGCTGGACCTCATGCAGCACTTTAAGTACCTGCATATCACCCTTTACTTCAACCTGCCCTATGCACAGCATATAGACAACACAGCCAAGGC
The DNA here is from genome assembly GCA_016271365.2 of Neoceratodus forsteri. Lineage (NCBI taxonomy): Eukaryota > Metazoa > Chordata > Ceratodontiformes > Ceratodontidae > Neoceratodus > Neoceratodus forsteri. The sequence continues at coordinate 842,761,490 of CM028135.1, read as the reverse complement.
CATCAGTTCCAGAATGGGATACTCCACTGCCACAAGCACAGCTTTTCATATGAAGCACTTAACATGGCCATCACCAGCTCAATTGTTACCCTCGTTAACTATGGCCTGGTGGTTTATGGTTCTGCAGCTGACTCAGCACTCCATCTTATCTCCCTGGCCCTTAATAGGGCCTGCCAACTCCTCAGGTGCTGCAAGCTTACATACACCCATGAGCTCTATCCATGGGCAGGGTGACTCCAGCTGAAGAGCAAAGTTAAGTACCATACCTGTCTACTGGCCAAAAAATCACACTAAATCTGATGCCACCAGGAGTCCAGAATCTGCTCATGTGTTATCTAAGTGTCAGGCTGATCAAAGCCCCCACAGCCAAATTTTCAGTGAACCTAGATGCCACATTGCACAGGGTCAACGTGCATTCTGCTACCATGCACCACACTGGAAAACGCCCATCCTTCAGCCATCTTCGATACTCACAGCCATTGGTGCTTTTAAGCATAAACTCAGGCAGCGCCTTGCCACAGATGACAAATCAGACTCGTTGGCCATTCATGATGATCAAAACAACTTTCCTACATTTGGACCACCATAAAAGCAGTAGCACTTAGTGTTCCACCTAATCCTAAGGGCACCTACCTTCACAGCACTTCATTGTCCCTCCCACCAATCTACCCTCCCTTCCCTTTCCTTCTCACTGGGCACCCATTCCTCCCTCTCTGTCCCCATCCTCATGCCACTGTCTGCTGCTGTCCTAGCCCCACTGTTCCAACTTTCCTTAAGTCTGTTCTAACCCTTATGCAGGCATGTTTTCACTATGTCGCAACTGTGCCTGTTCTCCACTCTGTTTCTCCCCTCACAAGTATGCTTAACTCTCCGACTCAGGCACCTTCTTACCAAAGCTGTAGCAGTGTCTAAATGTCATACCTTAAGCTAAATGCTACCCCAATCTTGTAATTCACACCAATTTATTGTCTAACTAGCTTGTAATGTATTGTTTTGTACCAGTGTAATTTTGTACTTGCTTATAATGTAATGCCTTGTAATGTAATGCTATGTACCTGTTAAATTTTTTCTTGTAACTGACGTGGAACCTGCAAATGAGCATCTGCTCACAGGTGTTCTCCATGATATCTTTAAAATAAAAATAAAACATATTTATAATACTGCAGCTGCTAAAACTAGCCTAAAATAAAGTTTAATTGAGAACTACGGTCAATAAACATTCTGATGCTAAAAAGCGCACTTGTAAACATCAAAGGTTGAGAAGAAGCTGTTTTGCCTTTGATTTACAAGATACATACCGATGTACCTTGGGGCCAAAATAGACTCATGCTGACTTTCTTGAAAGGCTGGACTAACTCAAATCCCTCAGACAGTAGCTACTGTATATTAATACAAATCTATGCTTACTGCCACTAGTGCTGGAGCAAAGAGATAAAGACAGGGCTCTGAGTGTGGAATGAATTTGTAAACCTGTGGGGAAAGTTTGCAAGTCAAACTTCACTAACTTTTTGTTAAATACAGTTGATCACACACACAGTATAATCAAAGAACATATTTCATGCATGCTGCTTTTTTAGCAGAGGAGACAGGAATCTCAACTCTTTTTACAATTGTGTTAAAATGTGTCTCTTGCTTTTCACATACCCTTTGGGTGTTAAGCTGTTACTCATTTAAAATTAGGGACGTACATGAAAACATAAATGCTAAAAGGCAGGAAACTAGAATTTTCATTTAGCAACCTCTTAAGTATTCAAAACAGCTTACTGAAATGGAAATGTCTTAAATATTTTAAGTATTATTCAAAATAATTTCTGAGAATTCATCATACAATAGCCTAGAAACAAATTACAGCAAAACAAATGTCACATCTATATAGCAAAAATGAGTGCTTGTTATTGTGTATGTACTCTTAAAAACAATTAAGTACTATTATCAAACATAAATGAGATTAACGGTATTATATTTTCAGTAAGCAAAATATAATAACAGAACATGCTACATGGTAGAAACAGGGGCTGCCATACACAAATCCTCTTAGTAGTGGCATCAATCTCAGGATGCAGCAAGCTCCATTTTTGAGGGGGACCAGACAAACACAGTCGCTTTGTTGCTGATGTGCCAATGTGCTGCATCACAAAAGTAGACATTAACCACTAGAGAAATATGACATAATCTACCAGCAACTGCTGCTGGAAAAGTGTTCATTAATGTGCAATAGTTGCCTACTGTTCTGGTGCCACAAATAGGATGCCATGGAGGATGCAGCATGCATGCACAAAACTGGTTGGCCTTTTGTTCAGGTGCACGGTGTTCTACCTATGGCACCAGAATTGTAAGCAACTACTGCACTTTAGTAGACACTTTTGCAGAAACAGGGGCCCCATACACAGACATTGTTATAGGTGGCGGTACAACTTTAGGATGCAGCGAGCTTCCTTTTATATCCACCTGTATAGTGCTGTGTGAAACTAAAATTGTACTGGGGAATTTGAACAAATTTACCGATAATACTTCAATGAAATTTCATTCCAGTTCACCCAGATGCAGTAATGGTAGATGCAGGATCCAATGGAAATGAAATATTGAATCTCAGTTGGATTATCCTGGTTAAATAACTTCTAAATAAAATAAGCCTCTTAATTCCTGTGAAAAGCAGATTTTTTACATTTAAGTGTTTAAATCTAACACTTTTAATTAAAACTGTATACTTTGTCTTGAACAAGCTAAGGATACCGAAAATCCTGGCCCTGGATTTTAAGAGGGAAGGGCAGTAGCACAACTCACAATTGAGGTATTTTCCTGCATCCTCCAAGATGTAGCTAAAATGTATTTGCTATTTGCAAATGCTTTGGCATGTTTCTCACAGTTTCAGTGATTTGCAGTGAGTTGCATCAAATAAATAATTTATGCATAATTATCTTGACTCATGTGCCATTTTAAGTGCCATAACTTGCTGCAACTGCATCTAACAGTTACATTTCTGCTTAGGTGGTGTAATGCTTGGGTGTAGTATGTGTTGATGCAGTAGAATCATGCAGCAAACTGGGTGACCACTTTTAAAATCCTCGGTCTATTCTTGACAGTGCAGCATGGTGCAGTATAATATTAATGTATTGTGTAAAACCAATTTCACAGAGTTTTAACCCCAAATGATTTACATACAGGTAGGTGACTTACAGTAAAATCAGGCATCACATTTAGAATATTATATCAGAGGAGTATGCAATGAAAGAGAGAACAAAAGTAAAGTAACAGATGGAAGTCATTAATTGCATTCTGTAAAACCAGCTTCACAGATGTAACATAAAATGGTTTACATACAGGTAGGTGAGTTACACTAAAATCAGGCATTACATTTAGAAAATTATATCACTGGAGTATGCAATGAAAGAGAAAACAAGAGAAATATCAGATGGAAATAATTAATTCAGTTACCTTGATATAGAAACATAGAAAGATACTGTAGAATTTGTCAGCAGAAAAGGACAACTTGGCCCACCCAGTCTGCCGAGATGGTCCGTCTAGTTGTCTCACCAGGCCATAACTGGTCTCTGGTGATCCTTTCTCCATCCTCTGTATTTACTAATATTCCCTGTGTCTATCCCATGTATGCTTGAAGCCCCTACTATTTTGCCTCCACCACTTCTGCTGGCAGTTTGTTCCACACATACACCATCTTGCAATGAGTAGTACCTCCTCAAATCCCTCTTACACTTACCCCCTCCAGCCTCATTGCATGCTCACTGGTCCTGGCGCTATTTCTTATTTGAAATAGACTCTCCTGTTGCACTCTGTTTACCTCTGTGAGGTACTTGTAAGTCTCTATCATATCACCTCTCATTCACCTCTCTTCCAGGGTGTACATGTTGAGATCCCTCAGTCTCTCCTTGTAGGGCTTTTGATGCAATCCTTGCATTATTTTAGTTGCCCTTCTCTGAACTGCCTCCACCCTGTCTATGTCTTTTCTGAGGTGGAGCCTCCGAACTGAAGAAAATATTCCAGGTGGGGTCTCACAAATGAGCAATACAGGGCCATCCTGATGGTGTGGAGGGCTGAGGAACCAAGCCTCACCTGTAGCCACCACCCCAGTGACCTGGGGTCAGGCGTGACCTTGGGGCATCTGGTGTTGGCTGGGAAAGGACAACTGAGCATCCCAAAGACTGCTCTCCTCCTGGTTGGTTAGGGATCAGTGTCTGGTGTTGGCCGGGCCTTAGCAGAGGCTGGGGTTGGCACAGATACTGCATAATGGGGGCAGAGGCAGCACAGACATCCAGAGTGCTGCATATGGAAGAGTGCACAATACAGCTATTAGCATCATTACATACCCTTCCTGGGAGAAAATGGGGAAAAACATCCCAGTTGCACATAATAACCACTGGACTCTGCAGGTTCCGCACCCTGGTGACTAAGGTGTCTTCTGAATCTGGATCTGTTCTGGTGGGTTGAGAGGATTCCTCACTCCCTGCTATGGAAGGCAAGCTGTGGTGGATGCTGGGGAAAGTCAGGCATCAGGGATGCTGGGGTGATGGAGCTGGGAGGTTTGGTGAAAAGAAGGTTCCGGCTGGGACTGGGGAGAAACAGAAACAACCCTGCCATTTTGTGGTCATCAGATATGATGACCTTAAGGTCCTTTCCTGCTTAGTGATTGTCAGCACCTCCTTCAAATATTATACTCATCTCCTTGATTCCTATGACCTAGGTTCATTATTTTAGACTTTTGGTGCTGAACCCCAACTTCCATGTTCTTCACCACTCCTTGAGTTTCCTATGGAGTAGTTATCGGATGACTTAAAGGTTGGAAAACTGTGTGAAAAAATAGTGTAGAGGATGAGTGGCACCCTTGGCTGCATTGGTTGGGGAATTACTAGTAGAAAGAGTGAGTTATCATTCCCCTCTACAGGTCTTTGGTGAGGCCCCATTTACAGTACTGCATTCATTTTTGAGGCCACACCTCAAAAAACATAGACCACCAGGAGGCGGACAGAGAAGGGCTACAAAGATGGTGCATGGAGTGCATCATGAGCCATATGAGGCAAGACTCAGGAACTAAATCTGTACACCCCTAAGCAGAGAAGAAACAGAGGGACATGATCAAAACTTTTAAATCGTTAAAGGAATCAACACAACATAAGCAGGAAACCTCTTCCAACAAAACAGGGATGCGCATAAAGGAGGCACAACCTGTGTCTGTGGGAGACAGGTTCAAAAGCAACCTCAGGAAGGCATGGGGTCATAATGTTGCATGACATTTTGCCAATGCACAATCACGCTGCCAATACAGTGTGATTCTTTACATGTGGCATAAGTCTTTTTGTGGGGATTCTGCCTCCCACACCCCCATGTTAGGAGGCTATGCCCCTGAACCCTCCAATAAAGATTCTCAAATCCGGGGCAGTGAAATCACACTAAAATACGAAAAAATAAAATGTTCTGGAACCAGGAATCAAACCTGGTCCCAGACTCAGAGCCTGGGTTCCTTGCTGCAATGGCTCAGTCCATTGAGCTATGGCAACTGCTCAGGGAGCCTTTGTCCCAGCAGAGGTCTTAAACTCTGCCTGGGATAGTGCAAGGGTACAATACCACGTACAGCAGTATTTGTGGTATTGTACCACTCACTGTCTTGCACAGTGCTATTCAGGGTTAGCTGTAATGTCGCATACATTATTCAGCATATGACATTATGACCCGGTATGCCTCAGGAAGTACTTCTTACAGAAAGGGTTATAGACCCATGGAATAACCTACTCCGGAGGAGGTGGAATCAAAGACAGTATGTGAGATCAAACTAGCATGGTACGGACATTGTGGACACATCAGGGTGCAGTCTAAGTAGGGGTGGGCAGAAACACAGGCAGACTAGAAAGATCATACAGTCCCCATCTGCTGACATGATTCCTATGTTCCTATGATTCCTATGCATTCTCGCACACTTTCCTGAGTATCCACCCTATACAATTTGCGTCATGTGCAAAAAGGAATAATGCCCTTCCAGTTCATCTGCAGTGTCAGTTTATTTATTTATTTATTTATTTATTTATTTATTTATTCATCGGTTTAACAACCTTTGAGCCAGAGGCTCATTTACAAAGGTACCTCATCACAGAGAGGACAAACTGTGCAAGCAACAAACATCAGAGCAGACAAAAATCGGAGTACAGTTAAGAGTCAGGCAAAATTGCAGGCATATGTCAGCACAGTATTCAATAAGCTTACAGGTGAGCTTTGCATAGTTGACAGTATACAGTAGATACATGCAGATTGATTCAGTTACTAAGATATTGAAGAGGACCAATCCCAGTATTAAGCCCTGTGGTACCCCACTGGTCATTCTTCCCTCATCAGAGTGAGTGCCATTAACTAACACCTCAGCTGCCTATTAATTAACAATTTCTTATCAAATTCAATACTGATCTCACCCCTAGGCTGCTCAGTTTCATTATCAGTCTTCTGTGTGGAACAGTGTTGAAGGCCTTGCTAAAGTCCAAAGAGATCACATCGACTATTATCCCCTAATCTATCTCCCTTGTCACCCAGTCAAAGAAATCAATCAGAGATGTCTGGCATGAGTCCCTCCCACCCTGTGAATACATGCTGCCTTTGGTCTTGTAGTCCATTAAACCCAAGATACTCTACTAACCTCTTCTTTAATCAGGTTTCATTAATATCCCGCCACTGATGTGAGACTGATTGGCCTATTGTTACTAGCCTCCTCCTAGCTGCTGTTCTAATGGAGAGGGACCAATACTAAAATTTTGCACTTTAATATCTTTGCATCTGTTCAAAGGATTTGCATGAAATTTTGCATGCAAGGTCTTGAGGGTAGATCTCTTGAAGTGCCAAGTTTTGTTCTGCTGAGTGTGCAGGTAGTGCAGATTTTTTTTTTTTTTTTTTGTCATCACCTTCCACCAAGATGGTTTGAAATATTGGACTGAAATTTTCAAGGTAGAAAGGGCTTGTCCTCCGATGTGCTTTTCACTGGTTTGGTGAAAACATTTTTGATTTGTTCCAAAGTTATTACATTTTAAAATTTCTGTTCTGGCCGCCTGGTGGCACTGGAGGTTATGGGGCTGGTCACTTCACCTCGACACGCTGGTGACCTGGGTTCAGGAATGGGTCCAGGCCACTGGGGTTGACAGGGGGAGAAAGAATTGAGCATCTGGAGGACTGCCTCCTCTCTCAGGGAGAGACTTGTCATCCCACTTGTTGACTGCCCTCTGGCAGTGGCAGGAGAACAGTATGGAGGGAGGCATGTACTGACATTCTCATGGTGTACAATACATGCTCTGACAGTTCATTCAGCGGCCTGCCATCGTGGTGTGAGAAGGCTGTGCCAGTTAGTGGATCAGGGTACAGGACGGGGTGAGAGCAGGAGGTAGGTGCTGCCTGCAGGGTGGTGGAGTGGGGGCTGCTAGAGCACCAGGGACAAGATACAGAATGGTGTACCAGTGATCGGCATGGGGAGGAAGGACAAGGGGACACCATGCATTGCCAACACAATATTGTACGGGCAGTCTGGGGGGCACTTGCCCCATGCTGGGATTCTGTGGGTATGGGCATATTGGAGGCAGGTGAATGGGGCTCTGTGCACAGGGCTATTACTGGGGAAGGCACACAGTGTCAGGAGGCTGTTGGCACCCTCCAGGGCAGTCTAAGTACAGTTAGACCAGCCCTTTGCTTGTCTAACTGTTCCTGGCTCTTTGTCCCTGGAGAGGGTTTTGAAATTTGACTGCCGGATTGTGGCAGCCAGGGTCTGCCACAAGCCCCTTGTACCATGCTGCAGCCACATCTGTGGTGCTTTGGTGGCTCAAGACCTTTGGCATATACAGCCTGCTGTTTGATGCAGCTGCATTAGAATATAGCCCGGTGCAATGCTTGGTACAAGGTGCCTGTTGCATCAGACTGCTTAATCAAAGCACCTTGCATTATTCTAAGGTTTTGAAAATCCAGCCCCATGTCTTTAAAACAAACAAAAAAAAACAACAGCATCTGAACCTAGCTAAATGGAACCCATATAGCTACATTTCTGCTGTTGTTTGTTTGTTTCTTAAAGTCAGCAGAAATACATTTTCTGGACACCCAAAATACGGGTTCCAAGCTTAGTGAGAGGAGTCATTCACTCGTGTTCTCTGCATGAGAGGTGGGACTTTTTGACTTCTGCAGCTGCCACTGGAACTCATGGTGTGGGCTGCAGTGAGAGAAGTTAGCCGCTGCTTCCCTATCTTCAGACTGGAGGTTCAGTAAATATTCTTAGGCATGTTTTTGCCTTGATAATCACAGATTCCCCAGTGTAAACTTGTTATGTCCTGGATGGCAACTCAATATTATTCACCTATTATTTTAGAAATGTTGTTGAAGGCAGCTAGATTCCTGAGGAGAAAAGGAGATTCTGAAGGTGGTCTACTATGAGCGGATGACTTTTTATGGCTTGGCTACAGTCTAAGCTTGTTTGAATAATGAATGGAAGGACCCCAACTCCATGCACTGAGTCTCACTGTAAACTTTTGTACACTCAGGCATTTTCTTTTCCATATAAAATATCACAATCTTATAGAAGCTGACCTTACAGCTTTGAGACAATCAGCATTTATGAGCACCAATTGTGGTTCAGTTGAACTGGCTCTGCCATTCATCAGCTTTTTTAAAGCCACATGCAGTAGCATGGTAAGCCTAAGCAAATATTCAGCAAAATTATCCCATATTCTAGTGACCAATTCCAGTTTCATTACCTGTCACTATCTATACCTATACCTATCTGACTGCAGCGGACGGAATTTGGTTTGAATGAATGGAATTACCACTCCTCTTGCTACCTCTAAGTTACTGCAAAGCTGAACTGCCAAGCTGTTCCAGGAGTCACTAGTGTGGTGCAATACCACCTTCAGTCACCATGGGCCCAATTCTAAGGCCATACAAGCCACCTTACGCCAAACCCCATGCGTAAATCACAACTTGTGCCATGCATTACATCATTTGTGATTCCAAAGGTGCCTTGCACCATGTCGCATGTGGGTTATGCCAAATGTGAGTTACACCATCCACTACGTGGCAACCCACAACAACATGGCGCAAGGGTGGGTTACATCAGCAACTGTACCCAGTTCCAAAAGGGCAGCTGCTGTAACCCACTTAAGCTATTCAGGAGCTGCAATGGCAGAGAAAAATTAGAACATCTCAGAGATGTTCTAAGGGCATCCATCAGTGCCAATCGATGGATGTCCACTTTGCAGCACCACAGGAAAGGTCCTGCAGTGCTCCCCATGCCCCCTGAACATGTCCATGCCCCACCCTCCAAATGTTGGAGACCCCAGGGGTCATTTTCTCATGTGTCCCCGGACACCTGTGCCACCTATCCAGCCTCCCAGTTGCCACCTAGTGCATGCCATCATGTTCAGGGATGGGGGCTCTGGGAGGCAGGCTGCAGCAGGCTGCAACTTGTGACAAAGTGGGGCTATTATGCCATGCCAGTGGCATTAGCCTACACATGTCACAAGTCACACATTATAAGTGCTGGGACCCTGCCACTCTTAGACTATGGGCGCATGGTCCCTGGTGTAGCAGCGAATGTCGCAACTTGCATATGCCTGGGAGTTAAGACATTCATCCTCGAATTAGCCCCCAAATTACTAACAGACTGATGGGGAGGGGCTCTTCATTGATGGCATCCACCCCATGATGAATTAAATCATAACATCTATTTCCAATTGCTTGAGAAGTGGGCAAACTACTGAAATAGTTTATTTGGCCAAATGATGTTCCAAGCTTGAAGAACCAACTTGCATTGTAATTCATAATTTAGTCCTCATGAAGACTTGTCTAGCCATCTTGTTAATTAGCAGCTAGTGGTGGATTGGCCTGCCAGAGTTCTGTTTCGAATTGTCTGAACTTAAACAGCCCCTGGTGCTCTGCCTGCTCTCAACTGATAGAATGCAACCTGCATTCACTGATACAATACCTAGTGAGGTAATTTACCAAGATGTAATTATTTCAGTTTATCGATATTGTGCTGATTCCCAGCCAGCTAGCAAACTGAACAAGATTGCAGCTCCCGTTTTCTTTTATTAAAAGGGAATCCAGCTTGAACATGAGCAAACAAACACCTCAAGAAATTAAATGGCAAATGCATTTAGAGGGGTATGTCGCTTTGTATTTAAGACAAAGGCTAACAAATCAGCAAATAAAACATGTTTGTGACAGTCATCTTCTTAAACTGTCTTTTGACTATCAAAGACTGAACCATTCAGAGTGTCATTTTATACCAACGTTTAATCTTAATTACCTCAATGCATTAGTAGATGTTACCCTTTTTATTCTAGCAAGACTCTGGCATAGCTGCATTTGTTTTTTTCTTTGTTGCTTATTTTGGCTAAACAGAGTACATGCGCCACAAAACCACATTTAAAATTGCAGATTCTTCCAAACATGTATTTATTTGTGGTATAAGTTAACACTTCTTACTTTATGCATTTCCACTGAAAAATTAAGACTAGGGTTACACAAAATGTTGCCATGACAGTCAAATCCAAGTAGTATATCCTTGCAAACACATTCCTGATGCTACACTGGGCAAAAGCCTCTGCAGTTGTATGCCTCTTGCACTAATATACTAAAATTAATGTTTGGCTTGTCAACTCCTAGCCATAAAACAAAGTTTATTAGAATTGCATGGTGCTAAGTAACCATTCAGATGTTTCCTTTGCAGAATCATAAATAACTTCCAAAGTTGAAAACTTTTATTTGCTAAGTAGAGTTCACTTACAATTTCAATTAAAATAAAGTAAATATCGTGAAGACTGCATCTTTGATATGGATCATTAAATACTTTGTTATACACCTTTAAATGTCAGTAAGTATGCCAAAACAACTTTACTACTCATTAAAAGTTTAATGTATATGAACCCCTCTGAAAGTGCCCTCATTGCTACTCCACACAGTTGATAAACTGACAGTCTTTGTTTTATTTAAACTAGTTAGCAACTAAATTAAAACACTCCTAATGTTATACTTTAATTTAACAGGAAGTATACTGAGTTGCATGTACAGTAGTTGGAGTTGGGGAGTGGGGTAAGCCAACCATGATACAAAAGTATACTGGACTGAATATAGTTGAGAGCATAGATTTAAACCAGCCACAGTATAAAAATGGTGGTGGTTGGGGATAGTGCACAACGTCATTGGCTCCTGTGCACTATCGGGCAGGATTTATATGCTGAGCTGGTGATCCTACCTGCATAGCTTCTGACCTGTGGACAGGTGTGCACCAGCTGTATTCATCAATGGCTGCCACCTGTCCATGGGCCCAACACCCCTGTTGCACAGGAATCCACAGGGCAGTTGAGGGTGGGAATCATGGTCCCAGTTGGGCATCCAGTTGGGGATGCAGGGGACCTGGAGGCTCTGGAAAGATGGTCTAGAAAGTGGAAGCTGAGGTTCAATGCAGGGGAATGCAAGGTACTCCACCTGGGGCCAGAAACCCAGGCCAAGTGTACACCCTGGGGGAAATACTACAAGTCTCAATGGCTGAGAGGGACCTGGGGTGGTGGTGGATGTCAAGATGAACAACTCTGAGACTTGTAGGAGGGCAGCAGCCAAGGCCAACAGGATGCTGGGATGCATCACTAGGGGATCACCTCCAGAAGGAGGGAAGTGATACTCCTCTGTATAACTGCTTGGTGAGGCCGCACCTGGAGTACTGCGTGCAGTTTTGGAGGCCACACTTAAAGAGGGACATTAACCTCCTGGAGAGGGTCCAGAGGAGGGCACCAAAATGATTTGGGGCTTGGGGGACAGGACCTATGAGGAGAGGCTCGAAGAGCTAAATATGTACACATTGGAAGAGAGAAGGGACCGGGGACATGATAGAGGTCTTCAGGTACATGAAGAGGGGTAATTAGGGGAGGAACAGTCAGGGTGCTTCGAAGGAAGGAGGAAGGGGCCACTAGAGGGCATGGGTGGAAGCTGGAGGGGAAGATTCAGGGGGAAAGGAGGAGGTGCTACTTCACTGAGAGGGTGGTGGAGCCATGGAATGCACTACCTAGGGGCTGGTGGAGGCAGAGACAGTGGAGGGGTTCAAGAAGGGTGGTACAGGTACAGGAAGGGTTCAGGAAGCAAAATCCAATGCAGCAAGAATATCTGGAACTGGGAAGGGAGAAGCCAGAGAGGCGAGGGGACAGCAAGGTCAGCACCCAGGGTGGGGGCTGACCAAACGAGCAGACACGAAAGACCATTAGGCCTATTCTGCTGGCATTTTAGTATGTTAGTATGTTAGTTGAATGCCTGTGCTGGGTCCCTCAGTAGATCCCATATGCAGTGGGATGCAGGCCGGGTGCATGAATAGCTCCATGACACCTGGACCCACATGGTCAGACCCCATGTCTCAGAGCGGCACTCCCCGTGCCATGGAGCAGACCCCACCCCCAACAGCTTCTACACCACAGTTCCATATGCTTGCACTCCCCACTTCACAGCTCAGTCCCCATGTGGTACCCCTACACACATCAATGCCCCATCCCCACCCACATGTTGGCATATACTTGCAAGCTGTACCCTGGCCTCTTACACATGTCTGCCTTACCACCACCCATCCCACCCAGACACCCAGGGGTCCCTGCCCCATATGCATTGCTCAACCCCCAATGAACATCCATTAAGCATCCCCAACAGGCAATCCCTACAGCTCTCATGCCTGTAGTTTGGTGCCAGGGGACAGCCAGTAGCACAGCCATACATGCCTCCTTGGCTGCAGGCTATCAAGTGATGCTGGGAGCACACTGCCTATGAATGGGTGGCATGCTCCCAGCATCACTTGGATGGCCAGTGGTCGAGAAGGTGTGTGGAGGGCTGTACACCATCCCTGCCACCAGACTACAGGTATGGGAAGTCAGGGGCCAACCAACAATCACAGATTGCCAAGTGGACCACAGCACATGTCAGGGACCAGAGAGGCAGGGGTGGAGTAGGGGTGGGAGGGCATCTGCACTCCAGGGTCGGTGCCCCAATGTGGGGGCTCCGTATACCAGGGATGGGCACTGCAATCTGACTAGGGCAGTTGGGGCTGGGTGGACAGTGGGGATGGCTTCAGGGTTCATGTTGCTGGGGCAGTGGTCTATCCACCTGGTGTGTGAGGGGCATGTAAGGGTTATGGCAGAGTCCCCATCATACCCTGCCCTCCTCCACACCCCTGTGGGCAGCACTTATGCACCATAGTGCATGGCATGTAGTGCTCACATGCCCCTGCATTGCTGCCTACGCAGCTGAGGGTTGGGTGTGTAGAGGCTGTATGCCCGGGTCATGTATCCTCGCTGAGGGTGCAGTGGATCCAGATTGGCTACAAACCACAGATATGAAGCATGTAGCCACTCTGCCCTTTGTGTATAGGGTCAATATGTTAATGTTTGGCTGCCACATAACTTTTAGAGTACTTTAAGGTGTGAAGTACCCCTCCACCCAATACATTGCAAAGTCTTTGATAATTGAAACATTGCAGTTTATAAAACAATACAATGATCCAACTGTAAAAGAAATAGTGTGTCAGCATAAAGTAATAATTGAAGTGAAAATAAACCTGTCTTGAACTAAATGTTATGGTGTAAATCAAGCATGTTTTTGTGTATTAAAAATAACACTGTCATTTTAGAATAAGCAAATTGACATCTGTTTAAAATCCATATGATGCTAGTAAAAGAAACCTGAAATTCTGAAACGTGGTTTAACAACTCCTTATTTGATCATCAGAAATCTAACCCATACAGATGAGGAGAATCAGCAGCTGAGAAAACTGCAAAACAAGGACATTTTAATTTTGTAAGTTTAGTAGACATAAATAAGTGCAGCTCACCCTTATTTTATAAAGTGGAGAATGGATAGCTTTCTGTTGATATTTCTCTGCAACTTTGGAGCATTCCCTGCTTTTATAAATATGAGTCCGAATATTCAGAATTCATTAATTTATCTCAGAAACCTATTTACTTCACTGTCTGTGTTATGTTAAGGAAGACTTAATTAGTTCATAAAATAAATTACTAATTAAGTGGATATATTATTGAATATGGTTTAGTACAACAGATCACACTGATGCCAAATATAAACACAGTGCTTATAACCACTCAGGGTTTGTTAATGTTTTGACTTCACTACTGTTCAAGTGGATATTTTTTATTCAGTGTCTTTTTCCATTTCATTCTAGGGTTCTGGAACCTGGTCTTAATTGTCTGTTATTCAAACAATATATTTTATTATAGACTTGCTCAAGCATTTGCTAAAGCATGTGTTTTCTAATTCGACAATCTTGAGTGGGTGTGTGCCTTTCACAGCTTGCTTCCTTGTCCCTCTAAATATTTTAGGAAGAAAAGGAGACATTAATATCTTTATAAACCACTGTGTTCTCTCCAATACATAATTTAATGTTGTATATTTTATTATATTTTTAAAACTTGTGTTTTATTATTTATTCAGAATATTTGACCAGGAAAGAACACTGAACTGTGAGGATAGCTTATTTTCAGGTGCATCCTGGAAAAGACATCAGTGCAAACATAGGGCTGTATGTGCTAAAAGTTTTGCCTACCCACCACGTATCTGAGGTGTAGGCAGCCCCTAAATGCATTGCCACACAGTGGAGTGTCACATGGACCCCCAGCATTCACAAACTGTGTACAAATTGGTTATGACCGGATCCCTGGCCATGTGGTCATCAATGCACTAGGGTGTGTGGTGAGGCATGTCAGGAGAGGAGCCTTCACTATGTGCCATTCACTAAGGCACATGCTGCTAACACAGGGAACATGGGTTATGGTACCTAGGACCCTGCTGTAACCCACTGCATGCCCCCATGGACTTAACCTGTCAGTTGCACCAGGACCAAGAAATGAACCTTTGCTGTCCCAGCTCACTAGCCAATGGGGAGGACTGGGGCAGCTGATCAGGTGAGTGCCTGTACATATGTGTTAATGTGTCCTATAAAAGTGGATCTGCACCTCTGAGGTGTGCCTGTCCACCCAGTCCCTGTGTGTTCCAGACATACCCCCAACTCATGTCATCCCAGTCCCCATAGTACCAAAGCATAACTATCCCAACACATGGCTGCCCCATCCCCATATTGCCATAGCATACTCCTTCCCCAGACATGTCATCCCCATCCACATGCCATAGCATACCACCCTTCCCACACATCATATGAATCATAGGAAAGAATTCAAGCACTTACAGACTTCCATCCTTATAGCTTGCCCTATCCCCAAATTTTTAGGTGCTTAAAATTCATAAACCCTATCTATAAACTCCACATACAATCTAGATTTGAAAGTATCCATATTAGGACTCTCAATTACCAATGTAGGAAGTTACATAGATACATAGATACATAGACAGTGTCAGCAGATAAGGGCCTATGGCCCACCCAGTCTGCCCATTTGAGCTTGTAAGTTCAGTTTGTTTTCCTAGAAATATGTTGCCCTTCCCTGACCTCCAGAATTCCTTTATGTCTATCCCATGCATTCTTAAATCCCGTGATTGTTTCAGCCCCACCACTTCCTCTGGCAGGGTGTTCCACTTGTCCACCACCCATTCTGTGAAGAAATTCTTTCTCATGTTTCCTCTGAATCGTCCTACTTCCAACTTCATCCCATGCCCTCTAGTCCTGGAACATCTTTTCACTTAAAATAGTGTTTTCCTGCACCCTGTTCCTCCCTGTAAGATACTTGTATGTCTCTATCATATCCCTCTCTCCCTCCTCTCCTCCAGGGAGTACATGTTCAGTTCCTTCAACCTGTCTTCATAGGACTTGTGATGCAATCCATGCACCATCTTTGTTGCCCTCCTCTGAACCTTCTCTACCCTGCCTATGTCCTTACGTAGGTATGGTCTCCAGAACTGTACACTGTACTCAGGTGGGGCCTCACTAGTGTCTTGTATAGTGGAATTATGACCTCCCTTTTCCTGCTGGTGATGCCCCTGCCTATACATCCCAGCATCCTATTTGCTTTACCTGCTGCCTTGTCACACTGTTTCCCTACCTTGAGGTCATCAGAGATGATAACCCCAAGATCCCTTTCCTGCTTGGTGCATGCTATATCCTCACCCCCAACTGATATATTGTGCCAGGGTTTTTGTGCCCTATATGCATTATCTTGCACTTCTTTGCATTGAATTTCAACTGCCAAACCCCTGACCATTCTTCAAGTTTCTGCAGGTCGCTTCTCATTCTGTCTACACCCTCTGGTGTGTCTACTCTGTTACAGAGCTTTGTGTCATCAGCGAACAGTGAAATTCTGCCTTCTAGGTCCTGTGCCATGTCACTGATGAAGATGTTGAATAGGACCAGTCCCAGCACTGATCCCTGTGGTACCCCACTGGTCACTCTTCCCTCTGTGGAGTGACAGCCATTTACCACCACCCTCTGTGTCCTGCCACCCAGCCAGTTACCTACCCACCACACTACTGTCCTGCCCACACCCATATTCCCCAGTTTGTGTAATAGTCTTCTATGTGGCACAGTGTCAAAGGCCTTGCTGAAGTCCAGATAGGCCATGTCCACTGCCCTTCCTGATCCACCTCCCTAGTCACCCAGTCAAAAATTCAATGAGGTTGGTCTGACATGACCTCCCCTGGTGAAACCATGCTGACTTGGGCCCTGTAGTCCATTGACAACCAGATGTTCCACCAATCTCTCCTTCAGTAGTGCTTCCATGATCTTCCCCACTACCGAGGTGTTGATTCCAGGATGAAACCACTCTTTGACTAAACCATCTTTTCCTTAATTTTAGGTTCCACCTAGGCTGAAAAAGTTGTTTAGGATGTTTCCTTGAGCTTGTCCGATCAGCCTGTCATCCCTGTTCAGTATTGCATAGCATAACCTCCCTTCACACACAACACCATCAAAAAGAGTATATCTTTGCATATTTATTTATTTTGTTCATTTAGTTGTATTTTATGATTTGGGGATCAGGAAGGTGAACTGAACTGGATGGCTATTTTATTTTCATTTTTAATTACCATATGTGAACCTAATGCTCACCCCATTCAGCTATGCTGTACCCATATCACCTAATTTTGTACTGAAATGGGGTGAGCATTAGGGTTCACAGCCCACAAGACAGACCCTCCCACCTGTGGGTCTGTACAGGGTGGGGAATGAGGTGTTAGGATTGGAACCCAATTGCCACATTTCCCTACTTTTCTTGCTTTTACCCTAACTGTTACATTAACAAAGTTTTTTGTAATTTGTTTCTTACTTTTTGATATAGAATAATAGTATCCTTATTTTACAGCTGAAGCATGGGGCCCTTTGGATCCTATGCTCCCATTCCCTCCATTGAGATAGTATAACAGTATCCTTATTTTATAGTGAGAGTGCAGGGTCCTTTGGACCTGTGCTCCAATCCCCAAAGATGCATATATGTATGTAGCTGTGGAAGCACAGGGACCTCTGGCCAGTGAGCTTTTAGTTATAGCCCAACACTCATCAAATTGTCACCATACCCATGTTATTATCATCACCTCATGTTCTCAGGCAGAAACTTTTCAATCCCCACCAATGTGTAACTCTGTACACAACTCCAATCGATAGCGCAGGTGCAAAAACACATTTTGGAAAGGATAAAAAATGACAGCTGTGACTCACATGAGGTGATGTAATAAAAGCCTATGTTGAAAATGTGGGTTCAAAATGTTTTAAATTTCCAAAGTTACGAGCAGGCTTAGTGAAATTGCAACAAATAGTCATAACTCTGTGATTTTTAATAATTTTGACCCAAAATGTTCAATGTAGACTTTTATGACCTCACCACATTTACCCAATACAGAAAATGTTCAAATCCCACAAAATGTAATTCTGTGCAACCGCAATGCCATTCTATACCACAGGTGCGAAACACATTTTGGACAGGATTTGAAAAATGACAACTACAACATACATCAGGTGGAGTAATTAGAAGACTATGTTGAAAATATGGGGTGACAATACAGAAAATCTCAACAGTTACAAACTTACATGAGTGAGTTGCAATGAATATCCCATAATGTAGCCATTTTTCAAAATTCTGACCACAAATTTCCAACGTAACCTCCTATGACCCCACCTCATGAACTGCATTATGGTTGTTATGCAAGTCCCACTGGAAAGATGATTTTGCCAACCGACCACAAAATCACCTTTCAAAAAGTTGCCTAATGACATTCATATTGTTCATGAGGTGAGGTCCCTAATAGGCCATGTTGAACATTTTGGCCAAAATCTCAAAAATGGCTGAGTTATAGCTGAAAGTTGAAACCCGCACTTTGAAATTCATAGACGCATCTACCTTAGTTCATATTGCAGTCACTGGTTCCAACAGCAAGATGTGTCTTTGATCGGCAGAGCAGGTCTTGAACCTGGAACCTCCTGAGGTGAATGGCGGTCTGAGGGGATGTCACAGGAGTGTGGGAGGAGGGTGCACAGTAGGGGTCAGGTGGGGGTACAGCGACATCAGCAATTGATCTTTTTTAAAACAGCTTAAAGCCTAGCAAAAGACATTTTTTCATTTCAGGAAAAATAAATAAAACCGTGACTGTGAGGGGGATACCACTGTTACCAATGAAATCAGCGGGCTTGGAGGGAGGGTACCTCTATACACCAGAGAAAAATCGGGACCTCTTTAACCACCCCTAAAAGGGCAGGTGGTGACAAAAGTAATAAATATATTATTAGAAAATATACATATACCTTTATTTATTTATTTAAGAGTTTTACCAGGAGGCATGCTAAACAGAGGACTGCTAGATTCCAGATGCATCCTGGGGACATTACAAATGAATAAGGAGGATAACAATAAAGATACACTAATACAGCCATGGAAAAGAATCATGGTGACAATAGTACAGTATAGCAGCGTACATTAGGTAGGATTTATACAAGCAAGTAGCTCAGCCTTTTCAATGATGCACTAAAATGGGGGGCAAGACATGAGACCAGCGCTTGACCTCAAGAGATTGGTAAAAGGTTTGAAATGACGAGTGGCACATAGTAGGTCAGGGGAGGGATAGGTGGCCTCTAGCTGCTGCTGTGTTACATGCATGAGCAGATGGGTGAAAAATGTGCTAAGAGAAACCATTTAGGTGCTGTGATGGAGAGTTGAACTGAAAGTCGGGGGAATGAGTTCCATAGTTTTAGCAAGCGTGTAGCTGAAAGCTGCTTGTCCAGTCAAGGTGGATCTGAGGGAATATGTAGCAGACAGGTATCATTTTGCCTAAGCCCATTGGCTGGGGAGAGTGGTAGACAGGACTGAAGAGAGGTAGGAGGACAAGGAATGATGCCAGAACTTAGCTTTGAGGCATGTGTAGTGAGATGATCTGCAGTCTTGAAGTGAAGGTAGTCCCATGGACTGGTAGAGGGTACAGTGATGGGTGAAGTAGGAGCATTCAGGGCAAAACAAGAGAAGGAATGGAAGAGGAGTCCAGTCTGATCAGGGTGGACTTGGGGGTGGCACTGTAGACCATTTCTCTGTAGTCAAATACTGGCAGAATCATTTTCTGTACAATTGCTTAGCTGACTGGAAGCAGGATGCAACCATGGTTACTGATAAAGTGCACCCAGTCTGGGGTGGAGTTTTCTGTGAATGTCACCGATGTGTACAGAGAAGTCTAGGTGCTGGTCAAGCCCGACCTCAAGGTATCTGAAGGAGGCAGGCCTCCAAAGAAGTCACGCCAAGGATGTGGAAAGTTGGGTTGGGGGGGAAGCCATGAGAGTCTCTGCCTAGTGCTGCAGGTCATGGAGACTTTCTTCTTAGCATTGAGGTGAAGATGACTGGTGAAAACCAAAGCAGGACACTGTTGAAGTCCTGCTGCAAGGTGGTTGCCACATCAGTAGGAGAGGGACCGAATGTATAGAGCACAGTGTTGTCTGTATACATGTGAATGGAGATACATGGGCAGGCAGAGGGCAGGTATTTAGGAAGACAGAGAACAGGAGTCACCCCAGGACTAAGCTCCTGTGGCACCCCTGATGAGACAGGGAGAGGGCTTCAAACAGGCAGGGGACAGGCATAAGGGAGCAATACTGATGAGTATGAATAGATAGGCCATTGACAGAGCAAAGGCTGATGGCACATTTTTGAGGCAGAAAATAAATGGGCAGACTGGATGGGCCTTGGGTCCTAATCTGCCATCAACTTCTATGTTTCTATGTTTCTAGGCTCATAGGTGGAGTTGTCAATCCTGACAGACTGTGTTCGGTCAACCAGGTAGAATTGGAACAAGTCACTGGCCAAGCTAGAGAGCCCTGTGCAGGAGAACTTAGTCAGGAGGAGAGAGTGGGACACTGTGTTGAATGCACTTGCTTGGTTGACAAAGATGGCTGTGGTGATAGGCCTCTTGTCCATTGCAGAGAGATGAAGTCCATGAGCCTCAGCAGGGAGGTGGTGGTGGAATGGAGCTTCCTGAAACCATACCGGTATGGGGTGTAGAAAGAGGTAGAGTTGAGGAAGGAGGAGAGTTGAGAAAGTACAAGTTTTTCTTGGATTTTAGCCAGAATGGAAAGAAGGGAAATAGGGCGGTAGTTTCCAGGACAGAGGATCACCTCCTTTGGGGAGAGGGATGACTGTGGCATGCCTTCCACTCTGCTGGTACTGAGGCTAGAGAGAAAGGATAAGTTGAAAAATGCTGCTGGGGAGGTAATGGCAGGGGCTGATAGGTATAGCATTTTAGCATCAAGGAGGAGGGCATTTGCCCTTGGTTGGATTGAGGGAAAGTAGGGCATGGTACACTTCAAGTGAAGTAACCAGGAAGAAGGAGAAGGTGTATTTGGGTGGTGGATCTTGGTCAGTCACTATGGAGAGAAGGAGGCTAGGGATGAAGGGAAAGAGGATAGCAGTGCAGCAATGCAATTAGTGAAATAAGAGTTGAGAGCTGTGCCTACTGCTAGTGGGTTGGTAACTGTGGATGTGCCTAAGTTTAGGTAGGCATTGGAGACTGGGAGAGCAATTTAGGGACCTTCCAGAATTTGGCTGGATGGTTTATGTTTGTGTGAAGGGCAGTGTTGAAGTACTTGGCTTTGCCTGTCAGATTAACCTAGTGCATGCATTACACAGAGCTTGGTACTTTAGGTGAGCTTGAGGTAGGCCCGATTCATTAAATGCTTTACAGGCAGTGTCTCTCACTTTGAGGTGGGTTAAGCCATCAGGAGTAATTCAGGGAGTTGGGCGCCCACACCCTAGACCATCTAAGTGGGGCATAGTGATTCCAGATGGCAAGGAACCTAGTTTTAAAGCCCTCCAGAGTGGCTTCAGTTGAGGATGCTCAATATATGAAGGACCAGTCTGTACAGGACAGATCCTGAAGGAGAGAGTTGAGGTATAGGGATTTGTAGGACCTGGTCAGCATGATGCGTGGGGGGCCTTGGGCCTGAAGATTTCCCTAACCATAAAAGTCATGTGGTGGTCACTAAGGGAATTGAGGAGTAGGCCTGTAGCTAGTATCCTGTGTGGGTGGGATCTAAGCGACCA
Source organism: Neoceratodus forsteri (assembly GCA_016271365.2). Lineage (NCBI taxonomy): Eukaryota > Metazoa > Chordata > Ceratodontiformes > Ceratodontidae > Neoceratodus > Neoceratodus forsteri. The sequence goes on along the minus strand of CM028135.1, from coordinate 842,740,017 downwards.
GTCAATGAGAGAGTGGTTGAGCAGTTTGTGATTCAGCAAGTTGGCTCTGTGATCATTTGGGAAGATATAGGGCTCCTACTTTATTCAGTAGTTTGGAGTTTTCACAGGAGAGCCAATTTTGGCTAAAATCCCTAGAATGTGGAGTTCTCCCCTGAGGCCAGTGTTTTAGGCCTCTGAGGTGGTCCAAATGGCAGGCAGTGGGTGTTCGTGCAGTAAGAGCCTGCAACAAATACCAATGCAGTTTTGGGAGGGCAAGTTTCATTAGGAGTGTGTCAATGGACTGCATGGAATGAGAAAGGGAGATAATGGAGAACTGTAGTGTGGTCGCGATATACAAACAATGCCACCACCTCATCTGCAACCAGTTGGTCCTGGCAGATTACTGTGTATCTTGGTATGACAATTTTGGAGTCTTTGCTGTGTGGTTTTAGCCATGATTCTGATAATCTGGACATCAGGTTTAAGTGAGAGAACAGTTGGTTGCAGGAATAGTAATTTGGTCAGAGGGCTACATATATTCAGATGCACCAACTCGGACCTCTGGGAAGTTAAGTGGAGAGGCAGAGGTTTTATCTTGGGGAGGTAGAGGTCCAGGGTGTGGCTCTACATTACCTGATAACATAAGTAGGAGGGTGATTAGCAGTTTGGTAAGAGGATGTGCCCACAGAGTCTTATAGGAAAGTGCAGGAAAATGCTTGGTGACCATAGAGAAGACATGATAGGAAGATTGCAGGGCTAACTGTCCTGGTTGGAAAAGGATGGAAGGATTGAAGGGGCCACAAATGGATTTGGTCGGTAGGTAACTGGGAATTTTCCATCAGAAGATGTGCCAGGAGAAGGATGGTATAAGGTTGGAGAAAGTAATGTTTGCAGACACTCTTGCATAACTGGCGAGAGAAGGGTGGGAGGGACAATAGGGGGCCAAAAGGAGAAAACTGTGAGGGAAGCAGCATGGTGGAGTGTTTTGAGGAGAGTTTTTGTAGGAGCAGTTAAGGTAGAGGGCAGAATAGCTTAATAGGATAGCGGCCACTAGTGGCCAGTTGTGATAATCTGCAAAATGGTAAAGTCCACTGATTGGTTCTGACAGCCATGTGATCAGACCTGTATAACTGTGGGATCAAAAAGGATGGTGGGTAGCCGACGCTTGTGTGGAGGCCTTCCTACCGGTCCATGTCCAGCTGCATTGTTTCTACATGCACCTTGCCCAGGGGTTCTGATTTCAGCTCTGGGAGGCAACCCTCACAACCACTACCCATGAGGGGAGCCTGTGACTGTGGCTGTGGAGGAAGCAGAAGACAAAATTAGACCAGGTAAGGTGAGGGAAAGGAAAGGGGGCTACAGTTGGACTTGTGTAACCTTGCGATTGCTGCTCCCTGAGTTACACAAAATTAAACAGGCTGTTCCCTTTTACAAGTAGTTCTACAGGCTAGTGCTGCTCAGATCTTAATTTCAACTGTGCTCCACTGATAGTTATGTGTAGGAACACTTTTTCAGATGATTGCTGATTCTGTGAGCTACACAAAGTGTTTGGGCAGAAATCATTGCAGCAGTTAAGCAGACCACCTTTTAAAACAAATCTACAGGCTAGAGCTGCTTAAAACATTAATTTTAACTGTGCTCCACTGATACATTAGGTGCAGGAACCATTTTCTGAGCTTCAACAGCAGAGAGCAGGCAAACTGATTTCTCAGGTAATTGATTAAAATAAATGTACAGCCTAGAGGTAAACAGTACTGTCTCTGCACACAAGCAACTTAGCTAGAAATATACATAAGTTAACTAGTTCTCAGTTGCTACAGTTCATTAGACAAGACAGTGAAAAACTAGGGCCTGTAAAGATCTAACACACAATGCCCTGTGCAGCACCTCAGTTTTAAAAATACTTAATTAAACATACTACCAATGGTGAAATCCTGATTAAAGCTCCTAGAAGAACTAGTAAAAGTATCTCAATTTAACAGAAATAAAAGGAACAGAAAACTATCTACATTACTATGCCGGCTTTTAAAGGCTAGGTCAGGGTTGGTGCCGCACAGTTCTTATTTGAAAATGGTGCCAAAATGCCTATCTGGTCCATGTCAAGTCATGGTGTTTTACTCCATACCTTGCTTGGGGGATCCTGATTTCAGCTTTGAGGATGGCTTACCCTCGTGACCGCTTACCCACGAGGGATCCTACAATTGTGGCTTGCTTGGGGGATCCTGATTTCAGCTCTGGTGAAGGTGACCCTCGTGACTTCCACCCATGAGAGCAGCCTGTGACTGTGGCTTTCTTGGAGGATCCTAATTTCAGCTCTGGGAGGGCAACCTCATGACTGGTATCCTCGAGGGGAGCCTGTGACTGTTGCTTGCTTGGGAATCCTGGTTTCAGCTTTGGGAGGGTGACCTCACAATCTCTACCTACCGAGGGAGCCTGTGACTGTGGCTTGCTTGGGGGATCCTGATTTCAGCTCTGGGGAGGGCGACCCTCATGACTGCTACCCACTAGGGGAGCCTGTGACTGTGGCTGTGGAGAAGCAGAAGATGAAACACGTACATATACTATATACATATATATATATATATATATATATACACACACACACACACACATATATATATATATATATATATATATATATATATATATATATATATATATTATAGTGGCACAGTAGTGCCACTATAGTTAGAGTTAGTACCCCATTTAAGGTTAAATGGTTAAATTTGGCACCTTAATAACTTTGCCACTGTTTTGCGTGAAATTTGGCAGGCACAGTGTTACCATAGATATTGGGATCTGCCAAGTTTTGTACTGGTCAGATGTACAGTTGCGGAGTTATTAGTGACATTTACACTTTTTTACGATTCTTTGCTCGCACCTACAGGTCGCACGGTTTATGCAATTGGTCCGAAACTTCAGAGAACATGTGTCTGATTTCCCATGTGCCTTTTGAAGATTTTATGAAAAATATTGAACGGTTCAAAAGTTATTCAAAACAAGTTTCCCATTATAGTCAATGGGAAAAATTAACAAAAGGATTTGACAGTATGACAAATGCAGTTTTTAATATCGCAAATGACCCTGTAGTGTCATGAGTCAGCCATTTTTTCAGTTACTGATCACAGAAATGCTTATCATTTAAAATTGGGACCCTCAAGGGACACAATTATTTTGTGCTTACCTAATCGAGCCCTGAGAATGCTAGGCATGTCTTTATTTTGAGGGTTAAACACCTCAGAAATATGTTTTTGAAATTTTGGGAAAAGTAGTGTCGCTCCTGTGATATTTTTGATTTGTTTTCGCGAAAGTGTCATGATTTGAGACACTACTATTCATACTATGGGGAAAATTCTTTGCCACTCTGCTGCAAAACACTGGTTTGGTCTTTTGGGCTGAAATTTGAAAGGAAGAAAGCTAACATCCCACAGATGTGCCTTTCGATGGTTTGGTGGCAAATGTTGCATGGATGGAATGTTATGGTGCTTTGAAGCTGAAGCTTTTCCCATAGACTAACACTGCGGCGTCTGCGCCTTTTGGGGCCATTTTGGAAACACTTTGAGATACGGACTTTGTGGAAAATGTTCAGCCCCACAAGGGGGCTAAGTGAAAAACTAGTCAAGAAAGTCATACAAAATATGACATTTTATATTTTTTCTACGTCAGACGGTTCCTGAGATATAAGCAATTTAGTATTCCAAGTGCTCATTTTTCGCTCCATGGCCATTATTATGCATACATTCTTTCTACTCACTGTGTTTCTCTATGCAGCTGTTGGGCAAAAACAGGGTGTGCTTCCGTTACTAATACAGTTAGTGTTCCCACTTGTGTTTCCATATCCATTTGCGTTACCATTCCTTTGTATGCCACCATGTCGTTATCCTTTGCATTTTCGTTTTGCGCTTGCATTTCCATTACTGTTAGCATTTGCGTTCCACTACTGTTTATGTTTGCATTTCTATTTCGTCACCATGTGCATTTTCATTTGCATTCAACCGCCTTCCATTTGTGTTTTGTTTTTCATTTTGGTGTTATAGTTGTTTTTGCCATAACCATTTGCATTTCAATTGTGTTAACGTGACGCATTATGGTTTGCATTTGTGTATGTGCTTGTGTTTGCATTTCTGTTTCTGTTTCCTTTGGGGTTATTGTTACTGTTACCGTTATCATTTGTGTTTGAATTGCAGTACCATGGCTGTGCATGTTATGGTTTGCTTTTCCATATGCTCTGGCATTTGCATTTCCATTTCTGTTCTCTTTGGTGTTATTCTTGCTGTTACTGTTACCATTTTCATTTCCAATTGTGGTACCATGACTGTGCATGATGCCAGTTGTGTTTCCATATGCAATTGCATTTGTGTCTCCGTTTGAGTTTCTGTTAGCTTTGGCATCACTTTGCTTGCATTTCTTTTACCATTTGTGTTACCATTTATGTTTGCATCACCATGTGCGTTACTGTTTGTACTTGTGTTTCCATTACAGTTACCATTACTATTTGAGTAAAATCATGTGGTGAGAGCATGGAGCCTGAAGGATCCACGCTCCCACCACATTTCATTCACTATTTATAGGCCTCATTCTCAAAAGAAGGAAAATTCATGGCAAAAAAACTCTTTTTAATGCATCAGTTAAGGTTCTTCCACAGCAACAAAGTGAGGAAATACAATGTTGGGGTTGAAACCCCTTGTACCCCCACCCACCCCTCAGCCGGCATCAAAGTGTGCATTGGGGTCATTGGTACTAGCTGTCACACCATTCTCCTAAAGTTCACCACCTCAGCTTCTTTACACATGCGATAGGGTGAGAGTTAGAGCCAATGATTCAACGCACATCCCGATGCTGGTTGGGGGTGCAGGGTGGAGTGCAAGGAGGTCGACCCAACATTGAGTTCTAGCTTTTGTCGTGTTGAACAGCCCTAATTGATGCATCAAAATTAGTTTTTTGCCATGAATATATTTATACATATATATATATATATATATATATATATATATATATATACACATATATATATATATATGTACTATATATATTTTATACTGGTGTGGTAGGGCTAGTATAGTTAGAGTAGATGGCGTCTTAGTGTTAAACCTCAAATTTTGCACCTTAATAACCTTGTCACTGTAAGAAGGATTTGCCTGAAATTTTGAATGTGTAGTCTGGTACCACAGATCTCTTGATCTGGCAAGTTGTGTTACAATCAGATGTATGGTTTGTGGAGCTGCAGAATGCCAGAAAACACAGAAAAAACAGACTGATTGCACATTTCTTTGCTTGCATCCACAGCCTGCATGATTTGTCTGTTTGGTCTGAAATCTTCAGGGAAGATGCAGTCTAGGTCACTGATGTGCCTTTTGAAGATTTGGTGCAAAAATATTGTACCGTTCAAATGTTATTCAAAACAAATTTCCCATTATAGTCAAGGGGACAAAAATATATGTGTCTCAGAAGCTGCCACCAGTACACTTTACTTTCACAAATGGCCCTTTTACTTTCATGCTGTGGCAATCTTGTTTTCAGTTAGTGTGAGAGAAAATGCCTAGCAATTAAATTTGGGACCCCTAGGTAAACTCTGACTGTGCTGTTTATATAGTTGGGTCCTGAGGATGCCAGCCATATCTTTATTTTGGGGTACCCCCAGAATGCCATTTTAAAACTTGAGTTTTTGCAAAGAATATATATATATATATATATATTTTATAAAATGGATAGGAAAAATTATGTCTGCTGATTTGTTGAATCCCATCACATGATCAGGTGTATATCAGAGTGCAACTGCACACCTGCACTTTTACCCCTAAAAACAATTTTGCCATTTTATAAGATAAACAACCACTCTATGGTGTGCAGTCGTGCTCTGATATATGCATGCCTTGGGTGGTTGACACACTCAGCCTGCAGCCACGCATGCAACACACACCAAGGCATGCGATATCAGAGCACGCCACACACCTAAGAGTGGGTTATCTATTTATATATATATATATATATATACTGAATATAGATAGCTAGATATATTAATTACAATCACGACAGTGTAGTGCTGTTTTGTGAAAATAATTTGTCTAGAAACTGCAAATCTTTTGCCACCCTCCTGCAAAAAACAGTGGGGCTTTTGGGCTGAAATTTGCAGAGTGGCAAGCCCTGGTCCCACAGATGTGCCCATCCATGTGTAAGCAAAATGACATGCTATAGTATAGAATAATTAGGACTGATGACCCCATGACACACCTAGACAACTGTTGGTGTGTATGGAGGATGGGGGTGTGGGTGTTGGGTGGTGGGGTGTTAACCTCTAACAATGAATTTCCACACTTTTGTTGATGTGGAAACAACCTAACTGATGCATTAATCGAGTTTTTGAAAAGAATTTCCTTTCATTTTTAAAAGTGTAATATAAACAGTAAATGGGATGTGTTAAGTAGGAATGCAGGCCCTTTGGGCACTGTGCTCCCCAGCTGCCATTCTGCATAATAATATGTCTGTGGGAGCACGGGCCCTCTGGGCTTTGTGCTCCCTTGTCTACTAACTCTACGGAGACATAGAGCAGCCCTATATCAAGGAAGCCTTGTGACACATCTGTGCCCATATCTCGAACTGTAGCAGGCAGAAAAAATATTCAAGTGTTGTAATCACGACAGTGATTACTGCATGCAACATTAAATTGACCATATCCATTTTTGCATCATTTACAAGATATGGGCACTGAAAGCACTGTGAATGCTTAGTCTGTGGGCATAACAGTGGCCCACGGACATGAAAATGAGCAACTGGAACACTAATTTCCAAATATCTCAGTAACTGTACAAGGTAGAAAAAAATCATGGTATTCATGGCTTTCCAACCTACTTCTGTACTTAGTCCCCTACAAGGGGACTAAGACTTTGCTATGAAAAATCCATATCTCAAACCGTTTTGAGATACGGGCACCAACGGCATCATGGGTGCCACAGTGTTATCCTATGGGAAAATTTCTCAATTACAGAATGCTGTATCTCTGGGCCTGTTCAATATTTTTATACCGAACCACCAAACAGCACATCTATGAGACTTGGGCTTGCTACCCTGAAACTTTCGTTCTGATAGCAAAATCCACCTTGCCACAATGACGTGACAAAGAAAACAACACATTTAAAAAGTGTTTGTGCAGTGTTGACATGATTATTTTAAATGTTATCATGACACTCCAATCTCTATAATGAGAATGTGACCACAAACACAAAAAAATAGTGCCACTTTTTTCTTATGATCGTGATTCATTTCATGGTAAAATAAAATATTGCCACAAATAAAAATGGCAACAAAAATGTGAAAACACATTTCCAGACCAACTGATAAAAATCTAATTCCATGATCATGTTCCTCATAGGCCAGATTAGGTAAACACAACTGCTGGTGTTTACCAAAGTGACTATTTTTGAATTACAATGTTTTTCTCTCTTGCTAACTGAAAACAAGATGACAGCAGCATGAAAACAATTTCAGGCAGCTCAACAACCAAAAATATGATTGTGAAAATGTTCGTAGTGCACAGATAAATTTTCCCATAGGCTATAATGGGACATGAAAAATGGAATTACTTTTGAATGAAGCAATCTTTTTCACAGATCTTCAAAAGACACCAGTTCAACCTAGGACACATGTACAAACAAATTTGAACCCACTCAAATGCATTCTTCAGTCCATTATGGCTTACTGATGAATTCACAGAAAGGGTGATTTTTCACTTTTTCAGCATAATACAAGATCCATAGATCTAAGATAGAGAGATCGGCCTTCCAAATTTCAGGCAAATTGGACAAACGGTTCCAAAATTATTAAAGTGCAAACTTTGAGGTTTAACATAGAAGTGGCCGTGGAACCTAACAGTAGTGGCACTACCGTGCCACTATAATTCATGCAGAAACCTTTGTTAGTGCATCAGTTGGGGTTGAAGCAACAAAAGTAGAAATGAAGTAAAATTAAGCCCTAACCCCCCACCCACCACCCACCTCTCATCCTCAATACACCAACAGGGCATTGGGGTGTGCCATGGTCATTAGACCCAACTCTCACCCCATTCCATGTGTAAAGAGGCTGATATGGTACAGCATAGGAGACTGGGCTGAGAGTTAGGTCTAATGACTCCATGGCACACCTTGATGCCTGTTGGTGTGTGGAAGATGGGGTTAGGGTGGTAGGGAGGGGGCTAGGGGCTCAACCTTAACATCTCATTTCCTACTTTTGTTACTTCAACCTAACTGATGCATTAATGAAGTTTTTTGCAAAAGAATGTCCTTACTTTTGAGAAAGTGTAATGTAACTGGTAAATGGTATGTGTTGATGGGAGTGTGGACCCTCCAAGGAATTGTTACCTCATGAACAAAGAATTAAAAAATTCCCTTTCACAAGTTGATTCCTGTTGTGAGATGTCAAAATCCCATTCACAAACCAATTCTCATTCACAAGAAGGACCATATGGTTGTGAAATAACGATCAAGGATTTTGTCATCTGGCAAAGGGACAGGCTCATGAAAGGGATTATGACAGCTCATGAAAGGGATTTTGGCAGCTCATGAAAGGGATTCAAAACCCAATCACCTTTCCTGAGCTGACAAAATCTCCTTTTGTGAGGTGACAAAATCCTGGTTCACAGCCAATCCTTGTTCATAAAATAGGGACATCTGGTCCCAACATTGCAATCAAGGATTTTGTTACCTCATGAAAGGATCAGCTCACAAATGGGATTTTGTCACCTCGTGAATGAAGATCAGAAGCGAGTCATGAATGAAGATTTTAAAATTTAAAATGACTGAGTTTTGGCCAAATGAAGGAAGCCAAAGGCATGGGTTTGTAGAGGCATCACCTGAACACAACCATGCTTTACTATAGAAAGAAGTTAGTTGTGGGAAAGCTACAGCATTTTGTTTGGGGAAAATTAAACAAGATGGCGGCTCACTTAACGAGGAATTTTTCCTCATGAATGAGGATTTTATTAATCTCCATTCATGAGGTGACAAAATCCTTGATCGTGAGACCAATCTCCTTTCGTAAAACATAGATATAAATCTTGGACTGCACTGAGCATGTTCAGAAACTGAAAATTCTAAATTAAATAACTTTAGAATGGAGTAATATTTTACACCAAACCAACACTAGTTTGTTCATTGATTAAACCTCTTTCTCCGCTGAGCATTTCAGACCAAAGTTCCAAACAGTGTGCTGCAATGCAATAGGCAAAAATCAGCAAAAAGAACACAAAAAGCAATCAACGCAACTTGGCAAATCAAGATATCTACAATATGAGACCGTGGGTTCCAAATTTCATGCAAATCCATTGAATGGTTCCAAAGTAATTAGTGCAAAATCTGGTGTTTAACATTAAACTTTTCTCAACCCTAACTAGTCTGGTGCAATTGTGAAAGTAGAATATATATATATATATATATATATACATATATATATGTATACATACACACACACACACACACATGAAGCCCACCAGGATGAAGAACAGCACTGCAGAATTCTGCAGTAGAGTTACTGCAGTAAACAAAACAATTTAAAATCCCTTTGTCATGCAGTAAACCTATCACACTGCATTTCATCCTAGTGGGCTTCACTGTATAAAAAATATATATATATATATATATATATATATATATATATATATACAGTATATATATATAAATAGAGGCCAAAAACTCTGTTTAATGCATTAGTTAGGGTTGTTCCACACAGACAAAATGAGGAAATTTGGTGTTAAGTTGAAAGCCCCTTGGCCCTCCACCCACACCCCAACATGCATCACGGTGTGCATTACAGTTGTGAGCCATAACTCCTCGCTTTTGTCGGTGTGGAACAACCCTAACTAATGCATTAAATGGAGTTGTTTGTCTCTAATTTCCTTCTTTTTGAGAATGATAATGAGAAATAGTGAATGGGAGCTTGGGGCCCCGCACATGATGTCTTGTCACATAGTAGCATTGTGACCATAAACACAAATAGTTATCGCATGGTGATACAAAGCGAAACAGAAGAGAAACAGTAGTGTAAACAGAAATTTTAAAAACAATGCAAAAGCAAAGCATAAATGAAAATGCAAAAGGTAACGCACATGGTGGCATATAGACGGAACGGTAAGTGAACGGGAACAGAACCACAAGCTTAACATGGTAATGGTAACAGTAATAAGCACACAGGCTGGTTTCTCAAAGCCTGTATAAAGAAAGACAGTGAGTACAAATAATGTATGCATAATAATGGTTCTTGGAGCAGAAATGAGGACTTGAAATACTAAATTGCTTATATCTCAGGAACCTACTGACGTAGAAAAAATGTAAAATTCATATGAATTATGACTTTCCTGGCTAGTTTTGTACTTAGTCCCCAGTAGGGCAAGCACTTTTCTGACAAAAGTCCGTATCTGGCACCGTTCTGAGATCTGGGCCCTGAAAGGTGTGGCAAATGCCGTAATGTTATCCTATGGGAGAAAAGAGAAGTTCGGAGTGCCATAACTTTGGCTCCTGTAATATTTTTCACCAAACCACAAAAAGGCACATCTGTGGGATGTTGGCTGTGTTCCTCCAAATTTCAGCCTAAAAGACCAAACCGTTATTTTGCAGCAGGCGGCCAAAAGATTCCTATAATGCGTCAGATGCCGTAATGTTATCCTATGGGAAAAAGCATCAATTTTGGAGTGCTGTACCATTGCTATTGTGTAATATTTTTGCAATGAAATACTGAAAGGCACATCTATAAGATGTCGGCTGTTTCCTCAAATTTCAGACCAAAACACCAAACCGTTCTTTTGCAAGGTGTCAAGAATTGCTGTCATTTTCCCACAGCCTAGAAAGTACTGTGCAATTTGCAAAGCTTTCGCAAATTCATTCAACAGTGTCACAAGTGCGAAAGTACTTTGTGAAAGTATTTTTCAGAAATTTGAAAACATATTTATGGGCTGTTTTCCCCAAATGGCTAGCATCCTCAGGGTCTGACTAGGTGAATAGAAAACGCACATGCAGATCATGCTTAAGAACTCCACAGCCATATATCTGACAGGTACAAAACTTGGCAGATCCCAAGATGTATGAGTCTTGATTACGTATTCCAAATTTCAGGCAAATCCGTTGAATGGTTGCAAAGTTATTAAGGTGCAAAATTTTAGGTTTAACATGTAAATGGCTCCTCAACCCTAATTATGGTAGCATTAATGTGCTACCATTATATATATATATATATATAAAATATATATATATATCTATATATTTCTGAAGTACTTTTTCCAGAAATTTGAAAAACATATTTCTGGGGTGTTTTACCCAAAATAAAGACATGGCAAGCATCCTCAGGGTCCGACTAGGTGAATACAAAAGAATTAGGTTGCTAGAGGTCCCAAATTTAAATACCAACCATTTTCTGATCACCAACTGAAAACAAAATGGCTGATTGCGAAAGTAACAGGCCCATTTGAAAGTAAAAATGCATTTGCGACACTGACAAACTTTTGTTAACTTTTCATTGACTTATAATGGGAAACTGTTTTGAATAACTTTTGAACCGTTTAATATTTTTCATGAAATCTTCAAAAGGCACATTAGGGACCCCAACCGCCCGCGTTCTCTGAAGATTTCAGGCCAATTCGTGCAAACCGATACGACCTGTAAGTTGCGACCGTGAGAATTCAGAAAAAGCGTAAGCGCAGCACAGATCATGCTAATAACTCTGTAGCCATTATATCCAACCAGTACAAAACTTGGAAGATCCCAAGGCCTATGATTCTTGATTGAGTATTCCAATTTCATGCAAATCTGTGAAACAGTTTGCAAAAGTTATTAAGGTGCAAAGTTTTGGGTTTAACATAGAAATGGCTCCTCAACCTAACTATGGTAGCACTACCGTGCTACCAAAATATATATATATACACACATTATAGTGGCATGGCAGTGCCACTATAGTTAGGGTTGAGGATCCATTTACATGTTAAACCCAAAATTTTGCACCTTAATAACTTTGCAACCATTCAACGGATTTACCTGAAATTTGGAATACACGATCAAGACCCATACACCTTGGGATCTGCCAAGTTTTGCATATACAGCTGTGGAGTTATTAAACCTGATCTGCATGTGCGTTATGCTTTTCTGAATTTTACTGTCATCTCTACAGGTCACACGGTTTGCACAACTGGTCCAAAATCTTCAGGGAATGTGTGGCCGGGTCCCGATGTACCTTTTGAAGATTCATAAAAATATTAAACAGTTCAAAAGTTATTCAAAAACAAGTTCCCATTATAAGTCAATGAGAAAAGTTAAAAGTTCGACAGTGTCACAAATGCAGTTTTACCTGAAATGGCCTCTTACTGTCGCAATCTGCCATTTTGTTTTCGGTTAGTGTTCAGAAAATGCTTGGCATTTAAAAATTGGGACCCTCTAGCAACCTAATTCTTTTGTATTCACCTAGTCGGACCCTTGAGGATGCTAGCCATGTCTTTATTTTGGTAAAACACCCCAGAAATGGTTTTCAAATTTCTGAAAAGAACTTACAAAGTACTGTCGCGAATTATGACATCAATGAATGAATTTGCAAAAGCTTTGCAAACATCGACAGTACTTTTCTAGGCTGGGAAAATTATAGCAATTCTTTGGCACCCTGCTGCAAAAGAAAGGTTTAGTGTTTTGGCCTGAAAGTTGGAGGAAAGCAGCCGACATCTTACAGATGTGCCTTTCAGTGTTTTGTTGAAAAAATATTACATGGCAGCAAAGTTATGACACTCCAAAGTTGACGCTTTTTCCCATAGGATAACATTACGGCATCCAACGCCTTACAGGAATCCTTTAGCGCCTTCTGCAAAATAACGGTTTGATCTTTGGGATGAAATTTGAGGAACACAGCCAACATCCCACAGATGTACCTTTTTGTGGATTGGTGAAAAAATATTACAGGGAGTCAAAGTTATGGCACTCCAAGCTTCTCTTTTTCCATAGGATAACATTAGGCGTTCGCTGTGCATTTCAGGGCCCATATCTCAGAAACAGTGTGAGATACAGAATTTTGTTGAAAAATGCTTAGCTCCAAAAGGGGTGTAAGTATAAAACTAGCCAGGAAAGTCATAAATCATATGACTTTTAAATTTTGCTTCTCGTCATACGGTTCCTGAGATACAAGCAATTTAGTTTTCCAACCCCTCATTTTCTGCTCGGAGAACCATTATTAGCCATACATTCTTTGTACTCACTGTCTTTTCTATGCAGCTTTTGGGAAAACCAGCCTGTGCGTTTCCATTACTGTTACCATTATTGTTTCCGCTTATGGTTCCGCTCCAGTTTCACTTAATGTTCATGTCTATGTCACCATGTGCATTACCCTTATGCTTTTCATTTGCGCTTCCTTTTATGCTTGTTTTTAACAGTTCTGTCTACACTACTGTTTCTCTTTCTGTTTCACTTTATGTCACTATCACGTTACCATTTGTGTTTGCAGGCACAATGTTATTATGTGACAAGACATCACGAGTGAGCGCTATTACATTCACTATTTCTCGTTATCATTCTCAAAAGGAAGGGAAATTAGAGGCAAAAACTCCATTTATTGCATTAGTTAGGGTTGTTCCACACTGACAAAAGTGAGGAAATTTGGTGTTAGGTTGAAAGCCCCCTTGAATCCCCACACCCCAACTGGCATCGGGTGCGCATTAGTGTTGTCAATCCTAACTCTCACCCCATTCTCCTACACCTCTGCTTCTTCACATGTGATGGGGTGAGAGTTATGGCCGACAACCATAATGCACATCCTGAAGCCCGGTTGGGGTGTGGGCAGGGGTAAGTTTTCTAACCTAATACTGAGTTTCCTCACTTTGTCAGTGTGGAATATTAACTAATGCATTAAATGGATTTTTGCCCATATATATATATATATATATATATATATATGTATTAGAGGCAAAGACTCAATTTAATGCATCACTTGAGGTTGTTTCACAGTGACAAAAGTGATGAAATTTGCTGTTAGAGTTGAAAACTCACCTTGCACCCCTCAGACTGCTCCCCAACCAGCATCGGGTGTGCGTTAGGGTCGTCGGTCCTAATTTTCACCCATTCTCCAATGCCTCAGCTTGTTCAGGCATGTGATGGGGGTGAGAGTTAGGCAAGACCCCAACACACACCCTGATGCCAGTTGGTGGGGTAGGCTGAGGGGGCAAGGGGGGATTTCAACCCTAACAGTGAATCTCCTCACTTTTGTCACTGTGGAACAACCCTAAGTGATGCATTAAATGGAGTTTTTGCCTCTAATATATATATATATATATATATATATATATATATATATATATATATATATAAAGACAAAGAACCTCTGTGCGTAAACACTGAGGCAAGGGTTACCCAAAGGGCATTTGGCTTGGAAAGCCAAGTTTCAAGAAAATACAAAATCATACATGCCCCACAATGCAAAGCATCATGGGCTACATATGCAAATCACCACAGAATGTTATGCTGGTCCAACTTTAAGCAGAATTGCATGGTGCCGAAAGGCCTCTCACACAGTTTGCAAGGGTGCTAACAGAAGACATAGACACGTGTTTCGTCTCTACCAGGACTCACCAGTATGCCTCGTCTGTTTGACACCCCAGTGGAATGGACCAGCTACCCCTAAGGCAGTGTGCCTGGGATATATTGTGGTGAACCCATTAAAATAAAAACTATTTAAAGACAAAGAACCTCTGTGCATAAACACTGAGGCAAGGGGTTACCCAAAGGGCATTTGGCTGGGAAGCCAAGTTTCAAGAAAATACAAAATCACACATGCCCCACAATGCAAAGCATCATGGGCTACATATGCAAATCACCACAGAATGTTATGCTGGTCCAACTTTAGCAGAATTGCATGGTGCGAAAGGCCTCTCACACAGTTTGCAAAGGGTGCTAACAGGAGACATAGACACGGTTTGTCCTACCAGGACTCACCAGTATGCCTCGTCTGTTTGACACCCCAGTGGAATGGACCAGCTACCCCTAAGGCAGTGTGCCTGGGATATATTCTGGGAACCCATTAAAATAAAAAACTATTTAAAGACAAAGAACCTCTGTGCATAAACACTGAGGCAAGGGTTACCCAAAGGGCATTTGGCTGGGAAGCCAAGTTTCAAGAAAATACAAAATCACACATCATATATAACCCTAACTCTCACCCCATCACATGTGCATAGAAGCAGAGGGTGATCTAGAGGAGAATTGGGTGAGAGTTAGGACTGATGACCCCAATGCACACCCTGATGCTGGCTGGGGGCGGGTGGGTTAGTCCAGAGGCTTTCAACCCTAACATCGAATTTCCTCACTTTTGTTGCTGTGGAACAACCCTAACTGATGCATTAAACAGTTTTTTTGCATATATATATATATATATATATATATATATATGTACAAATATATCTCTATATAAATAAATATTATGGTAGCACAGTAGTGCTACCATAGTTAAGGTTGAGTAGCACTTTAAGATGCATTAAATGGAGTTTTTCTGCCATGAATTTCCTTCTTTTTGAGAATGAGGACTATAAATAGTGAATGAAATGGTAGCGGGAGCGAGCCCATTGTGCCCCACACTCCCAACTTTTGATTTTTACTCAAATAGTAATGGTAACCACAACAGAAACACAAGCCAAATGGTAACGCACTTGGTGATGGAAATGTAAATGGTAATGCACATGGTAACAGAAACTAAGTGTAAAGTGATGCCAAAGCTTAACAGTAACATAAACGGAGACACAAAGCAATTGTGCACTCAAATGCAAACAGTAAGCGCATGGTCACAGGATCGCAACTGTAAACCCAAATGGTAATGGTAACAGCAACAATAATGCCAAATGAAACAGAAACAAAAACGCGAAGTCTGCGACGAAAACACAAACCATGATGTGCACAGTCATGGTAACGAATTGAAATGCAAATGGTAACGTAACAGGAACGATGACACAAAATGAACGAGAAACACAAATGCAAAAAGAAGGGTGACCGCAAATGTAAAATGGTAAAAGTGCATTTATTTATCGCAGATCAAACACAAACACAACCGTAGAGGATACACAAATGGTAACAGTAACACAAAAGCAAGCAAACAAAACTCAAAGCGAAACACACACGGTGGAGTACACGGAACGCTAACGCAAACAGGTACTGAAAAGCAAGTAGGAACGCTAACTGTAATGGTAATGGAAGCACTCACCCTGGTTTTCCCAACAGCTGCATAGAGAAACACAGTGACTACAAAGAATGTATGCATAATAATGGGCCTCGGACCAGAAAAGGAGCTCTTGGAATACTAAATTGCTTATATCTCAGGAACCGTATGATGTAGGAAAAATAAAATCATATGATTCATGACTTTTCTGCCTAGATTTTTCCAATGAAAATTCCGTATCTTGTACAGCTTCGAGATACAGGCCCGAAAGGCATTGCAGTCGCCGCAGTGTTAGTCTATGGGAAAAGCATCAACATTGAGTACCATAACTTTGCATCCCTGAAATATTTTGTCACCAAACCACCAAAAGTCATACCTGTGGGACACTGGCTTCCTTCCTCAAATCTCAGCCCAAAAGACCAAACTGTTCTTTTCCAGCAGGGTGTGACAATTCCTGTTATTAGCCCATAGTGTTGCAACGTAGTGTCATGATTTGCGACACTTTCAAAAAAAATCACGAAAGTGTCACAGGTGCGACAGTACTTGTGACACTACTTTTCCCAAAATCTCAAAACATATTTTTGGGGTGTTTAACCCCAAAATAAAGACATAAATGCAACACCCCAAATAATCTCTAATCGTAAACTAAAAAGTGGTCACCTGAGTACCTTAAGGAGCAGCTACGCAACACTGACTGGCGCTTCCTTGTCACAGCGGAGGATATGAACACTGCACTGGAGTACTTCATCAAACAATTCAATGCTGCTTGTGACTGCCATGCCCCAGTGCAGAGGACAGAGATCCGTGAAAGATACAGCCCTGGATCACACCAGACTTAATAAGCTGCATAAAAACAGGGACACCTGGTGGCATAGGGCATAGAACTCTGGCAAGCAATCAGACTTCCAGAAATACAGAAGACTATGGAATGACTGCACCTGCACCATCCACTCTGCCAAAAGTAAACATTTTAGGAAGCATTACAAACATCATGGGGAAACAGGAAGTCTTTTGGAATACCCTAAAAATGTAACAGGGAAAGTCAAGAAAGTGGCTCCACAAATGCTCAACATCGATGGTGCCTCTACCTTGACCCCTGACTATTGTCTACATGTTTAACAAAGCATTTACTGACCTTAACAGTGTACTTCTGACAAATCTTTTGAAGAAACCAACCCAAGCTCAAGTCAAAGCCTAGGGCCCACTCAAACATCCCCATCCCTTCTATTTAAAATCTGTCAACTACAACCAAGAAAGAAAGTACATACGTAAGATACTTGGAAAATCCAGGAAAAGTGGCGACACACTCGACCTCAAATTTATTGCCCTTGCACTTGATGAAATCCTAGCTCCCATTACCAAACTGCTGAACTTATCCCTGCAGCTGGCTCAATTCCCCAAGCTTGGAATTCAGCCCTGGTAACTCCGTGCACAAGAGCGGTAACCGAGCACTGCATGCCAATTACAGACCTATTTCTGTCCTTCCACCACTGTCAAAAGCGCTGGAGTGCATAGTCTCAGACCAGCTGGTTGAATACCTTAATAAATATAACATTCAGTGTCCAGAACAACATGGATTTTGGAAAGGGCACAGTACCTCCACAGCTCTTCTGGAGTTCACCAGCTGCAAACACAGTTCACTGGACCAGGGTAACCTTGTTGGTGCAGCCTTTATTGATCTAACAAAGGCCTTTGACATGGTCAGTCACTCCCTACTAGTTCAACAACTCACTTGATAGGCCTGTCTAACCCTCTACTAACTGGTTCATAAGCTGTCCAGCTGATCATTACCAACAGGTAAAGATTGAAAACATCACATATGGGCCCTTGCCAGTTCATTGTGTGGTCCTCAGGGGTCAATCGTAGGACCCCTCCTTTTCAGCATCATTCTAAATAACCTACCTTGATCATGTTACCAACGGATACTTCATGCAGATGATGCTGTTACTTTTACTTCTCAACATGACCCTCATACCCTAGACTATCAGCTACAACATGCTTTTAAACAAACTAAAGATTGGTTCAGAGCCCACAAGATGGTTCTGAACTACAAAAGACAAAAGTAATGCTTTTAGTGGTGCTAGAAGCAAACACAAAGCAGCATCCTTAACATCAGTAACTGTGCAGGGTTTCACTTGAACAAGTGGAGCAATTCAAATACCTGGGGTTACGCTTGACTGTTCCTCTCCTATGCAGAACACATTGAGAATGTGGCCAAAACAATCAACATAAAAATTGGGCTCCTGCACAGCAAGAAATGCTTAACACTTGAAGCACTCCAAACAACAATCCATAGCACAGTTGTCTCCATCATCGACTATGGATTGATCATATACAGCTCAGCCACTCCTACCTCACTACGTAGGATAGCAGTAGCCCTAAACAAAGCCTGCAGACTGCTCACCAATTCCCCTGACTAACACACATGTGACCTTTATGAGCAAGCTAGGTGGCTACAACTTGAAAACAGGATACAATACAAAGCCTGCCTCTTAGCTAAAAAATCACTACTCAGACTTCAGCCTCCTGGATTCACAAGCCTATTATGCTTATTCACAGGCCCACACTGTACCAGGAACTCTGACCATCAGGTTCTCTCCATCCCTTGCTGCAGAACCTCCCAAGGGCAGATGTCATATGCCTACGGGCACCTCTTTGGCTCAATAAACTCAGCACTGAATATACGCCACACAGAGATTGGGGCTTTTCAAGACCAAGCTAAGACAACACCTACTGAAGAAAGCTCCTGCAACTGTACTTCCTAATTACTCCACACACATCCACTTCTGACCCCAGCCTTATTCAACTTTCAGGTTATTACCATCTCCTCGCTGCTCCTACTTTGTCCTTCTACCCTCAATTGTCCCCATATTTGCCCTGCAATATCCTGCACTCTCCTCTCCCACCTCCCCTGAATAGTCATCATGCCCCCCACTCAGTGCCCCCTACCCTCCTTTCTGAATAGCTGCTTATTGTCTTTTACCTGACAATGCCACCTAGGCTGCTACTGTTACTTAAATTATCCTAGTGTTAAAACCATCTTTTCCTATTTTACAATGTATTTTTGTCTATGTTTACTCACCTAGCTAGATACTCCTCAACCCACAATGTATGTATACCCACCCTTTACAACATGGAACCTTTGTAAAAGAGCAGTCCCCAGCTCAAAGATATTGTAATCCAAGTTTAAATAAATAAAATAAATAAAAACATTCCTAGCATCCTCAGGGCTTGACTAGGTAAACACAAAAGAATTGTGTCCCTAGAGGGTCCCAATTTTAAATGCCAAGCATTTCTGTGATCAGTAACTGAAAAAATGGCTGACTCCACGACACTACAGGGGTCATTGCGACACTAAAACTGCATTAGCGACACTGTAGAACTTTTGTTAACTTTCCCATTGACTATAAAGAAAAACTTGTTTTTTGAATAACTTTTGAACCATTCAATATGTTTTCAGGAAATCTTCAAAAGCACATTGGGATCCCTGGTCACATGTTTCCTGAAGTTTTTGGACCAGTCGCGCAAACTGTGTGACCTGTAGGTGTGAGCAAAGAATGTGCAAAAAGGCTAAATGTGTCAGAATGTCATTTAATAACTCTGCAACCATTTATCTGACCAGTATGAAACTTGGCATATCCCAAGATCTATGGTAATGCTCTGTGCCTGCCATACTCAGGCAATTCGTCAAAAGGTGGCAAGTTATTAAGGTGCAAAATTCACATAGAAATATAGAAACATAGACTTTTGACGGCAGATAGGGACTGCTTGGCCCATCTAGTCTGCCCATTTCCCTACCTACAGGATAGGCCACAGATCCTAGTTAACCAATAGTCTATTTCTTCCTACCACCCCCACAAGAATTGCCTTATGTCTGTCCCATGCATTCTTGAATTCTCCCACGGTTTTAGACCCCACAACCTCCTCAGGAAGGCTGTTCCATGCATCCACTACCCTCTCTGTGAAATAATACTTCCTCACATTGCCCTGAACCGCCCCCATCTTTAAATTGTGTCCCCTTGTTCTGTAATCTCTTTTCTATAAGATGCTACCTCTTGGACTTTGTTGATTCCACTGAGGTACTTAAAAGTTTCTATCATGTTCCCTCTCTCCTCTTTCTGCAAGGGTATACATATTAAACTCCTTTAGTCTCTCCTCATATGGCTTCTCTTGCAGACCATGCACCATTTAGTTGCCCTTCTCTGGACTGCCTCTATCCTGTCTATGTCCTTGCGGAGATGGGGTCTCCAGAACTGGACACAGTACTCCAGATGGGGTCTCACCAACTGTCTGTACAGAGGGATAACAACTTCCTGTTTTTGCTGCTGATGCCTCTCCCTATGCATCACAGTATACACCCTGCCCTCCCTACTGCCTTCTCACATTGCTTGCTAACCTTAAGGTCATCTGATATGATTACCCTCAGGTCCTTTCCTTTTTGTTGTTACTACTCCCCATTGTGTATTCTTCCTGGTTCTTGTTTCCTAGGTACATTATTTTGCACTTTTGCATTGAATCCTAGCTGCCATACTTGACCATTTCTCCAACCTTGCCAAGTCCCTTCTCATCCTTTCCAAGCCTCCTGTGTATCAACCCTGTTGCAGATCTTTGTGTCATCTGCAAAGAGGCACACTTTTCCTTCCAGTCCCTCTGCAATGTCACTTATGAAGACATTAAAAGGACTGGACTCAATACTGAACCCTGCGGTACCCCACCTGTAACCCTCTTTCTTCAGAGTGGACTCCATTTACAATTACCTTATGTGTCCTGTTGTCCAGCCAATGTTTTACCCAGGCTACCACCCTGGGACCCACTCCCAGGCTGGTTAATTTGACTATTAATCTTTTGTGTGGGACTGTGTCAAATGCCTTGCTAAAGTCTAGGTAGGCCATGTCCACAGCCCCTCCCTGGTCTACTACTTTGGTCACCCAGTCAAAGAAATCTATTAGATTCTTCTGACATGACCTTCCCACTGTGAACCCCTGCTGCTTGGGTCCGTGACCTACCGGCCTCTAGGTACTCAACTATTCTTTCTTCAGAAGTGACTCCGTCACTTCCTACCACAGAAGTCAGACTGAAAGGTGTGTAGTTCTCTGCCTCTGTCTTGGTCCCACTTCTGTGAAGGGAATCACATCTGCCTTCCTACAGTCCTTGGGTACCACACCATCCTCCCATGATTTATTAAAAGAGTTGCCAGTGGTTTCACTAGTTCCCTTAATTCTTTTAGAATTCTGGGGTGAATTCCATCAAGCCCCATTGCTTTGTCCACCTTCCGTTTTAGGAGTTCTTGCAGAACCCTTTCTTCTGTGAAAGGACTGGGATCGACCCCTATCAAGAGTGCTTCTGTTAATTGGATTAGGCACTTCCCTCCTCTTTGTGAATACTGAGCAAAAATATTTGTTTAATATCCCTGCTTTTTCACTGTCCCCTCTGCCCACCCACTGTTCATTCTATTCAGCCTCACTATCCCTCCTTTGTCTTTCTCGCTCGCTGATACCTATAAAAGGTTTTATCCCCTTCTAACTGAGTTGGCTATCTTTTCCTCAGTTTGGGCCTTTGCTATTCTGACTTCCCTCCTGCTTCCTTCTGCCTTAACTGGTACAGATCTCTGTCCTGCTCTTCCTGTGTTTCCTTATACTCGGAATGCTATCTTTTCTTCCTGACTTTCACAGTCTCCTCTTTTGAGAACCATAGTGTTTTTTCTTTCATTTTGATTTGTTTATTTGCTTCACAAAAGGCTCGTTGCCTCTGTGATGGCAGTTTTGATGATTCCCATTGTTGCTCCACACCTCCTTCTAGCCTGTTTGCTAGTGCTTTTCTGAGGCACTCTCCCATCTTGCCAAAGTCAGCCTTCCTGAAGTCCAGTACCCTGACTTTGTATGGCTTGACTCTGTAGCTGAGTTTAACATGAACCACACTGTTTGATGGTCACTTGTTCCCAGATGGCAACCCATTTCTAGATATGAGATCCTTTCACTGCCCCCATTTGAGAGTACAAGGTCTAAGATTGCTCCCTCATGAGTGGGTTCCAAAACCAGCTGTCTGAGGCCTGCCACCTGTAGGGCATCAAGAATGGCCCTGCTCTTGGATGTGGCTGCAGCAAATTTGCTCCAATTAACATCTAGCATATTCAGGTCTCCCATCATCAGTATCTCCCCTTTCTCTGTCATTCTCAGAATGCCTTCTATCATATCCTTTTCCATTCCCTCCCTGACATGGGGGTCTGTACACAACCACTGTGCGGATTGTGGTGCCTTTCCAGTCTCCAAGGTGACCCACAGTGCCTTCTCTCCTCACTGTTTACTCCATTTAACCTTAAATGGGTATCAACCTAACTATAGTGGCACTACCATGCCACTATTTTACATATATATATATATATATGTATATATATATATATATATATATATATATATATATATATATATGTATATTATACTGGTGCAGTTGCAGCAGTATAGTTAGGGTGAAACTACACTTTATGTTCAAGCCCAAAGTTTGAAGTGTAATAACTTTGGAGCCATTAGACAGCTTTGCATGAAATAGCATGCATAATCTCTAGTGGTAGGTCTCTTGACCTGCCCAATTTTGTTGGAATCTCTTGAGTGGTTACTGAGATATAAACTGTGGAAAAACAGAAAATCCTTTTATTTTTTAACTTTTCTTTGTCATCCTGATCTCAGAAACGGCTTTACATTTTGGTCTGAAATTATCAGAGTACAAAGCCTTTGGGTCAGATATGCTTTTGATGGGTTGATGAAAGAATATTAATCCATTCAAAAGTCATTAACATTTTAATTTCCCATTATTTCCTATGGGAAAGTTAGTGTTTAGCACAAAAGTAAGATTTGTGCAAATGTAAGATGAGAAAATATAACTTTTGCATGGTCAAGGTGTGAAAATATGACTTTTGATTGTCCCTGCAGGGAGGTATGTTTTCTGAAATTGGGTGGTGCTGAAATATTACTTTCATAAATGTCCCTGCACGGAAGTATGATTTTCACAAATATGTAAGGTGCAAACATGTAACTTTGCAGTCCCTCCTGTTCCAAACCATTGTTATCATCACAGCGAGCGGAGGTTTATTAAACCAACTGAGTGGCTCAGTGAAATATATGACAGGTGAGAGTGTCTAGGATGTGGGGTTTGATTCCAAAGTAGTGTAACTTTTCCTTTCAATTTTTTTTATTTTCTCCATGTTGTGTATGTCGATGTGAAGTGTTTAGAATGGTGGGGCACTATCACTATGTCATTTCCTGTGTATATACCAAGTGTATATATGAAGGTTGATTCCATTACTGCTTTGCAAGTGTCCCTGCAGGGAGGTAACATTTTCTGCAAATTGGTGAGTCAGAAATATAACTTTCATAAGCTCTCCTGTCCAAAACCATTGTTATCATCACAGAGAGCTGAACTTTAGTGAACAGAGTGAGTGGCTCACTGGAATAAATGGCAGGTTGAAATGACCAGGGTGCAGGGTTTGATTCCCAAAGAGTGTGAATCTTTCATTTTTTTATTTTCTCCATATTGTGTATGTTACATGTGAACTACATTTAGAATGGTGGGGCACTGTCACTATTTCATTTCCGTGTATATCTAAAGGTGGATTCCATTACTACTTGTATGGCACTTTGCAGTGTGCTGTGAGGATGTACACATGAATGAAGAGGACTGGAAATGACACAGCTAAGGTTATGGGTGAGTTGTGGGAATCACAGTGATTTCATGGTACACGTGTTAGGTGGTGAACAAAAGGCAAAAGCGGACAAAACCAAAAGAGTGCTTCATTACAAATAAAACCAGTGTGTCGGTCTTCACAAAGTACTTTGTCAGTGAAACTTGAGAGGGATCATACAGCAATGCACTGTGTGTCATCATTGTCAGGTAGGACCACTCCTGCAACTACATGTCCATGTTTTGAGGCTAGGGACTGCTTCTAATGTTTTTCTTCTGGTTTCTATATAGAAGCAGTGCTTCTGGTTAAGTAGAGGGAATGAGGGAAGGCTGAGGGAGGGGGAAGGGCAGAGTGCTATGCTCACAGTCACAAAGGTTTTGTCATGTGTTCTTGGGAGGGGGCATCTGCTTTATAGCCTTGCAAAGGTGGACCATGTGATGGACAGTGTACTGATTCTACTGTGGTTCTCCTTTACACAGAACAGAGGTGTTTTAACACTACTGGCGGTGGTTATATGATTATTTCATTTGGCGTCCCATTATGACTATAAGGTCCCTGTGCTTCCTCTGTGACATATGGATACTGTTATACTATCTTGTTGGAGGGATAGGAGTGCAGGGTCCAAAGATCTCTGTGCTCCCACCCAACATATGGACACTGCTATAATATCTGGATGGAGGGGGGGAGTACAGGATCTGAAGGACCTTCTCTCCAACAGTAAGATGAGAATGCAATTGCAGTATACTATCTGAAAAGAAGGAAATTCTTTGCAAAAACTTTGTTAATGCATCAGTTAGGTGAATACCAGAGTGACAAAAGCTGGGAACTGAGGAATTAGGATTTCAAACATTAACTCTCCACTCAGGTTTCCACCACCTCCCTATCTTTACCCTCCACACATCAACTAGCATTGGGGTGTTATAGGGCTTGTTGTGGCCTAACTCTCAACCCATTGTCCTATACTGTAGCATGTAAGCTTGTTTAAACATGGAATGGGGTGAAAGCTAAACCTGATCAGCCCATGGCACACCTCAATGCCTGTTGGTGTGTGGAGGGTGGGGCGATGTGGGTGGTTTGGTTGAGGTGGGGGCATGAGAGTGGGGTGACAAGTTGGAAACTCTAATGTCTCATTTCCTTGCTTCTGTTGCTGTGGTATTCACCTAACTGATGCATTAAAGAAATTTTTTGCAAAGAATATGTATATATATATATATCTCTATATATATAGATATATATATATATATATATATATATATATATATATATATATTATGGTAGCACGTAGTGCTACCATAGTTAGGTTGAGGAACCATTTACATGTTAAACCTAAACATTTGCACCTTAATAACTTTGCAACTGTTCAATGGAGTTGCCTGAAATTTGGAATACATGATCAAGAATTATGCATCTTGGGATCTGCCAACTTCGTACTCCTCAGGTATACGGTTGTGGAGTTATTAAGCATGATCTGCAAGCATGTTTCCATTTTTGAATTCTTTATTCATCTATACAGGTCACACAGTTTGTGCGACCAGTCCAAAATCTTCAAAGAACGCGCACCGGTCCTCGATGTGCCTTTTGAAGAGTTCATGAAAAAATATCAAATGGTTCAAAAGTTATTCAAAAACAATTTCCATTATAGGTCAATGGGAAAAGTTAACAAAAGTTTGACAGTGTCGCAAATGCAGTTTTACTTTAGCAAATGGCCCTTTTACTGTTGCAAATCTGCCATTTTGTTTTCAGTTAGTGATCAGAAAAATTCTTGGCATTTAAATTTGGGACCCTCTAGCAACCTAATTCTTTTGTATTCACCTAGTCAGAACCTGAGGATGCTAGGCATGTATTTATTTTGGGGTAAAACACCCCAGAAGTTTGCTTTCAAATTTCTAGAAAAGTACTTTTGCAAAGTACTTTCACACTTCTGACAGTATAGCAAGAGTTTGCGAAAGCTTTCACAGAGTTCGACAGTGCTTTTCCAGGCTGTGGAAAATGACAGCAATTCTTTGGCACCCTGCTACAAAATAACGTTTGGTCTTTTGGGCTGAATTTGAGGAAGAAAGCCAACATCCCACAGATGTGCCTTTCAGTGGCTTAGGAAAAATATTACAGGAGGCAAGTTATAGCACTCAAACTTCTCTTTTTTCCCATAGGATAACATTCGCATCTGGCCATGTGCCTTTCAGGGCCCGTATCTCGGAAACAGTGTAGATACAGACTCTTTTGTCAGAAAATGCTTAGCCCTCTGGGGCTAAGTGCAAACTAGCCATGAAACTCATAAATCATATGACTTTAAAAAAATGTTCTACATCGTACGGTTCCTGAGATATAAGCAATTTAGTTAGCAAGGAAATTTGGTGTTAGGGTTGAAAGCCTCCCTTGACTCCTCACCCACACCCCCCAACTGTCACTGGGGTGCACTTTAAGTTGTTGGTCCAATTTCACCCTATTTTCCTATACCTCTGCTTCTTCACACATATGATGGGGTGAGAGTTAGCTAATAAAATGCTTCCATTCTAACACTGCTAGTATGTTACTCAGTAAGAACATACTGAAAATAACATCAGCCTCTGTTGTTTTGCTGTTTTGCTGTGGACCCATCTGGAGTGCCACATTTCCTGTTAAGAAAGATGCCATTTTTTGTCATTGTTCCATGTCACTCATAGAGTTCCTCATTGCAGTCTCAAAATTTACATTTTAAAGAAAAAAAGTTGTATGCTAGTATCTCATAGTTAGCTCTTGTGCTTCTTAAAACTTTCTTATTTCTATATTTTCTAATTTATGTAGTTTTATATGGCTTTTTGTCCCTGGTAATGTACTAACCAGTGGTGTCCCCTACAGTACTTTCAGGACTTGTACAACCCTGGTTTTCAAATAATTTTTTCTAATACCCCCACCCAATTGCAGTGCCTCTGACTCGCTTAACATCATTTCTATTTTTCTTTACTTTGTGGTATTCATGATGTTTTTGTAAATATTTTGATCCTCCTCCTTGGTGTCCCTGTTACGTAGAAGACTATGGGTCCAAGAATTCTCCATAACACCAATGGTCCATTTGCAGAACTAAAAGCCCTTGTCTGTATTGTTGCTGAACCTTGAAGGTCTTAAAAGCCCCACACCTGCCCAAGAAACTTCCTTTCTACTTCTCATCCCAGTGAGTGTTTTTTTGGTGTCTCCATTTCTCTCACTGTTACATACATGACTTGGGATGTCAATGTTATGTACATGACCTTTATGAAAAAACAGCTTTTAAATAAATTACACCAAATAATTAGGCAATCAGTGGTGTCTAACTTTTCAGCCATGGTTTAAATTGCTGAGTAAGAAAAAGAGCTGTAAACAAACAGATATGGTCAGCAGGTAAACTCTTGACACTCCGGAGAAAATGCATTGAAAAGTAAATGTTTAAAGATAACTATGGTTGCTTTATGTACACTAACATAAGTATTTCTTATAGTAAGACTTTGTTGGATAGTTACACTTACATTGTTGCTTTGTTGGGTCCCTGTTAACCTCATGACTTTATATGGTGTCACTGTTACATACACGACTTTTGGTGTCACTGTTACGTACATGACTTCTTATGAAAAAATGTTTTGAATAAATTGTACTGAATAATTAGGAAACTCAGTGGTGTCTAACTTATACACAAAGGTTTATATAGCTGATTAAGAAAAAAGAACTGTAAAAATCAAATGCAATCAGCAGGTAAACTTGACAGCCCAGTGAAAATGCATTCAAAAGTAAATGTTTAAAGATAACTATGGTTGCTTTATGTACATTAACATAAGTATTTCTTATAGTAGGACTTTGTTGGATAGTTACACTTACATTGTTGCTTTGTTGGTCCCTGTTAACCACATAACTTTATGTGGTGTCACTGTTACTGATATGACTTTGGTGTCACTGTTACGTACATGGCTTCATGAAAAAATTGTTTTTGAATAAATTGCATTGAATATTTAGGAAACACAGTGGTGTCTAACTTATCCACCAAGGTTCACATAGCAGATAAAAAGGGGGATGGTAAAACAAATGGATACAATCAGCAGCAACACTTTGACATGTCCTGTTTTCACAGCAGTGGCGCCTAAAGATAAATGTGGTGTAATTACAATCAGGTAATGCTTAGAATAAAATAGTGAAGTGTTGCATACTATGGTACCTAAGTAGCTTCAATAACAATACTAATTTGGAAAAAAAGTAAAAGAAATTTAAACTGAAAATTCAACAGATGGGACAACGAAGTTACGTACATTACCTGATTCATGTGCTAACTTAAAGACTCATTTATTATACTTCCCGATGATGGCCTATCTTTTATATTTGGCATTACATTATCTCCATATGCACCCAAAGTAACGATATAGTTATGGAATTTTAGTAAAAAAAATGGGACATGAATGTCATGCTTTGTCTCTCCAGTGTCAAATACACTCTATATATATATATATATATATATATATATATATATATATATACATATATACATATATATATATATATATATATATATATATATATAGAATACATGATGGGCAGCAATGGGATATGGAAAATATTCTCACTCTTGCAGAGTGAGCTGTGTATTCTCACAAGTGCCGAAGGCACAAGTGCAAATACATAGCTCACGAGGCAGGCATGGGAATATTTTCCATATGCCATGATCTGCCCATCATGTGTGCAATTTATACCACAGGGTGAGAGCTATGGAACATTTTTTCTGAGTCTGTGTGTTTCCTGCTCATTCTGTGTGTGCTGTCAGTGTGTGTGTGTGTGTGTGTGTGTGTGTGTTCTGAATGGACTGGGTGTCAGAAACACAGGTGAGTGTGTTTTGCAAAGCTAATTGAGTAAGTCAGAGGCTCAGTGAGAAAGACAAACTGCTGCAGGTAGCACTGAAAACAGAACCTGCTTTGTAAAAGACCTTCATTTAGAATTCAGGTTGTTTTGAAGCTGAGATCAGCACAGTAATGGGCTAGCAATGTTAGAAACACAGTGGGACATGGGTGAGAGTCTTTGCAAAGCTAATTGAGTAGTTGCAGCTTCAGTGAGAATGAGAAACTTTTTCTGAAGCAGTTTCTTTTAGAATGCAAGCTGCAGTGCATTTATCCTCACTCTAGAGACGTCAGCAAAGTATGGATAAATGTCAATATTCTCACTGTACTGATGTCATCAGGATTTATCCTCACTGCAGTGGAAATAACACAGGTCATCTTACTGGAAAACTCTCTCCTGTGGGTGTATGTATATATATATATATATATATATATATATATACACACACACACACAGAGTACATATATATCTATTTACTAAACGCTAGGCAACTGGTATACAAGGAGATATACCTATCTAATTGGGGCTATAGGCCACAAGCTCCAAGGGTGAGTTGCATTATTGTCCTAATTAGTACCTGAGGCAGGTATGTATTCTTGTATTCCACAGTTGCCTAGCATTTATTTTATATAATATATAGGGTGGTGCCTTTTTGTAAATGAAGGCTGTATTTTTGTCAGGAGGCTTATTAGGTAAGGCTGTGTTTTTGTCAGAGGGCTTATTAGGTGTGCTAATTAGCATAGACATTTCTTAACTGGTTTAGCTGGTGTGTTCATTGATGTGTTTATTGATATAATTGGTCATTAAGTTGTTTATTTTGGTGGTCATAATGGTGGTCTATGGGTGTTTGTTTCCACAGTTTATAGGTTTTAGTGTGGTGGTATGCAGCTTTAATTGAGAGGTATGCAGCTTTAAATGTTTGCAAAGTAGGTTTAATTGATGAGGTGTATACAGGGAAATACATGATAATGGGATCCTATGGGGAAAAGGTACCATCAATGTATTATCTTATCTATCTATCTATCTATCTATCTATCTATCTATCTATCTATCTATCTCTCTTTATATATTATAATTGTGAAGTAGTGTCAGTATAGTTAGAGTTGAGCAGGGGTTTCTACATCAAATCTCAAATTTTGCACTTTAATATTTTCACAACTATTCAACAAATTTGCATAACATTTTGCATGTATGGTCTCAGGGTGCAGGTCTCTAGATGTGCCAAGTTTTTTCTGGTCAGATTTATGAATTAAGAATGTGGATAGCAAAAAAAATAAAAATATTGATTTTTTTTTGGCTGTTTTTGTCATTG
Organism: Neoceratodus forsteri; assembly: GCA_016271365.2. Classification (NCBI taxonomy): domain Eukaryota; kingdom Metazoa; phylum Chordata; order Ceratodontiformes; family Ceratodontidae; genus Neoceratodus; species Neoceratodus forsteri. Next base: position 842,710,060 of record CM028135.1, on the reverse strand, counting down.
CCTTGTAAATCAGATGGCTTGGAAATGTGGCTGGAACATTTCAGGGTAGAAAGGGCTTGGCCCACAGATATGCCTTTCACTGGTTTGGTGAAAAATAATAATCAGCTCCAGAGTTATTACATTTAAAAATTTTGGTTCTGAGCATGGTAAGTACAGTCGGCTGCTTGGAACGAAAATGATTGGTCCATATGAAAAAAATATTTTCATATGGGGCCAAATCCTTTTGTATCAGGCCAATCCCTTTTGTGAGGAAAAATCATTTTTTGTATGGCTGCCATTTTCTTTTACTATTTAAACTTACAAATATTTAAACCACATAAAAATAATGTCTTTAAAACAAACAAATACCTGAACCTAGCTAAACCGTACCCATTTAGCTTGATTCTGGTGTTTGTTTTAAAGTTGGCAGAAATATGTTTTCTGGCACCCACAATTCAGAGAGCCCAGCTTAAAAAGAGGAACTTTTCACCTGCATACTCTGTATAAGAACAAATTGGATTGCCACTAATAGGCAACCTGAATTGTCAAAGGGCCCTGATTGGAATGAGAAGAGAAGGGGCTGGGGGAGGCTGAGCTTAGTGAGATCATAATGAAGCCATGCAGGTGTCATTTGATGCAGGTGCAGGGGCAAGGTGGATAGTTAGGGGAGGGGTCAGGTTGGGGTCCTGATTTGGGGTCCTGAGGGGATTTAAAAGGCAGTGCAGCCCTCAGGACAACCTCTTTGCTGGGAATTTTATTTATTGCATTCTCAGCACTTCATTGCAACAGGTTAACTACAACACCTTATAGGTAAGGTAGAGACTTGCAGGACTGCATGCTACCTATTGGCCACATGAAATCCTAGCATGTCTTGTGAGTTTGGTTCATGTTCTGAATTTATTTTCACCTACCAGCCAAGACTGGCTGTTTTTATTGCTAATACCTGTATTGTATAGAGGATTTATGACTAGGCTAGTAGTTTTGCTTAGAGTTTTCCTCGAGGTATCATGGAATTCTGGCAGGACCTGCGAGTGGGTTCAGGCTGCAGTTTTATTCAGTCTCCCAGCCATGGTTGGCATTTTTTAGGGACAGGTGGTGGAAGTAACACTTGAGCTTTGCAGGTGGGGGATATGGTTTTATCTATGTTGTTGGCTCTTTGCCAGGTGAGAGCAGTTGGGGCTGTTTGTAGTTGGTCTTTGCATGGTTTGGTGGCCGATGGTGTGGTGGCTGTAAAGGCTGCACTGGGTGGAATTCATGAGAGGAACCTGCCTAAAAAAATAGAATCATCTCTGGGAGGGTGACAGCTGGGGTTGGCATTTGGCCATACCCAGCAAAGCCACATGGTGTAGTCAGTTTTCCTGGATGGTTGCATGCTGCCAGAGATTAGAGAAGGAGCCAGACCAGCAGAGCACAGGTGCTTTGCCAGCCATGGGCAGGGCATGCTTAGGCAGGAATTCCAGTGAAAACAGAGGCAAACAAAAAGAAAAAAGAACAATTAAAAAGGAGAAATAGGGGAAGAACAGGAGAATGATGGCTCACGGGCAAGGTGCCTGCATGTTGGTGCCAAGGGTTTTCACAGTTGGGCTTCTGATTTGGGAAGGCTGGCCATGCTTCCACAGCTGAGCAAGCAGGGAGCCAGGGCAAGAAATAAGCCCATCTTGTATTGGGGTGGTGCTTGGCAGGTGCCACAGATCGGGTGGTTGGGCAAGTGGCTACACGGACAAAGGGGTTTAAACCAGAGTGACTGGGGAAGATCAGTGACAGCCAATTTCCACCGCACAGCAGGTGGTGTGTGTGGATTTAGACAATGGTTGATTCATTTTTGAATTTGCAGCAAGAGGGACACATTGTAGTTTTGGGTCAGGTCGTTTGCTGCTACAGGGGATGAGCAGTGGTTTATTTTAGATGGGGTTTAGTAAAGGGCAGGAAGCCACTGGAGATAATGGTGGCCATGAAGGTTGGGCAAGAGGGCTGGTGGGGCCCTAGCAGAAGGCATCTGGAAGCACCACTCATGGATCCGTAGAGCTCCATGCGAGCCCCAGCAGGCAAAGCTAGATAGATGGGGAGTTTTGGAGGGCTTTTTAAACAGCAGCAATGGATGGAAAAAGTGGCCCAAATGGGGTGTTGGGCATACTGGGTCACAGTCCAGGAATGCTCCTTGTGAGCAGTTAGGGAGGGAGTAGCTTGGGGCATAGCTGGGTGAGTGATGCATGGGATGGCAAGGTGAGGCTCAGATGCACGGGATCCAAGGGCCCATGGCTTGATTAGAGCTGAATGGTTGGGGCATGGGCACAAGCATGGGGCATAGGTGAGGGTGAACTTGCACCAAGAAGGGTATGCGGACAGGCACCAGATGGTGGCTGAATGGGAGGGATGGGGGACTGAAAAAAACTGACCACACGGGCAAGGCCTGGTGGGTGGGGTTATGTGTGGTGGTGGGCAAGGGGGCCCAAGGCCTGGCTCAGACATCGACCATGGGGTACAATGAGGCTCCTGGGACCCCAAGGTGAGGGCCTGTGGATGAGCCAGTTGGGGATGCGAGGTACCCCAGAGGGTGAGCTGTGTAGCAATAGTGGCCTGGTATGCTTCAAGGGAGTCAGGCCCTGACAAAGGGGTCCAAGATATTCACTGCTCTTGCTTAATTTTTTCACCAGCAGGGAAGATTAAAATCAAGAAAGCCCCCAGTGGAAGAAGTTTGCAAGCTGATGGACAAAATGAAAAACCCATTGAGGTAGCCTGATAGAGGGAGGAGGAGGAAGAGGCAATGAGGAAGAGGAAAGAGCCAGAAGAGCAGGCAGGCAGGGGCAAGGGAGGAAGAGGCCATGTGGAGCAGTGCCCATCACCTCACCCATCCTTCCACCTGAGCTGGCACCGCACCATCCGGACCAGGCCATAATGGGGTAACGATAACATGGATTTGGGAAATGAAGGTGATCTAAAGGAGTATCAGGAGGGCTACTTGGGGATGGGGGGAGGAGAGGTTAGAGAAGATGGAGAAGGTGCCACAGGTGATAAAAATTGGGGACCAAGAGGACATGGGGACCAGTGAGAGGAAAAAGTGAAGAGGAAGTATTGTTTCACATAGTGGGTAGCCCTGTGTACTTATATATAATCTCTTAGAACCTATGCTGTAAAATTGCACATTACTGCTGTATGGAGGGGAGGGAGGGGAAGTTTTAGCAGAATATGTTATTGCATTTTTTTATTTCATGTTAACTGCCCCTATTGTTGTGGAAAATTCTGTTAATAAAATTTGAATTAAAAAAAGGGGAACTGTACAAGGGACCACTGGGTTTTACCTTGGGAGACCACATTCCTCCTCCATTAAGGAGAAGATTTGGAACAGAGAATATGTGGATGGCTGCTAAGACTTGTTGGGGTTTTAACAGGGCTTCATGCACCTGGGCAAATTGTAAATTCAGGCATTTGTGCTCACGGTGCTCAGGCACGCATCTGGTGTCAAGCTGCAGCATAGTGGGGACTGGGATACACAGCAAAGGGGTCAAGTCCAGGACCAGTCCTTTTACAGAGGATGGGGGTGGCAGTGAGGAGCTGGGGAGCCATGGCAGGGGAGGCTTGATTCCAACAACGGATGGAATTGAGGTAAGGTGGGAGGGCGACTGGGATTTTTCCCTGGCATGCACCCCAATAGTCTTGGAGGTGGTTGAGGCCCGGACTTGGGGATTCCTGAAAGCAGTAAAGTCATGTCTCTGCACCAAGGTTTTAGACACAGCTTCCCACTGGGTTTTGAAGAAGTCAGGAGAGTGATGAGAGCACAGAACTTGGGATCAGCAAAGGGAAAGAGGAAATAGTTCAGAAATAGATTCAGAAGGTGGTGCAGGCCAGGACGGTGGAGGGTCCTTTCACTGAGCACCCCGCCCACCTTCTGGATAGTTCCATTGGAAGTGGTACCAAAGAAGCAGGAGGAGGAGTTTTGACTCATCTACCACCTATCTTACCCAGAGGGGGATCAGTGAATGAAGGCATCCCTGACCACTTAAGGGTGGTGTCCTGCCACATCTTTGGACCAGGCAGTGCTGATGATCAGGGTGGTCTGGGGACATGGTTAGCAAAGAAAGACATTGAGTCTGCCTTTCGGCTATTGCTAGGGAGAGCTGATGATTGGGATCTTCTGGGGTTTCAGTCTGAGGGAGGGCTGTATATCGACAAAGCCATGACAATGGGTTGTTTGGTGGCATGTGTGACATTTGAATCTTTCAGTTCTGGGGTACAGTGGATTTTCAGGAAGAGATATGGTCATGGGCGGTTGCCTGCTACTTGGAAGATCTTCTGATCATTGGGGTGAAGGGCAGAGACAGAGGGATGTTAGCCAATTTAAGGAAATGTAGAACCACACATATCTCATTGGCAGTGGGTAAGATCAAGGACCCAGCACAAGTTGGAATTCCTGGGGATAGAGATTGATACAGTGCATGAATGCTTCCACCTACTGAGGGATAAGGTGGCCCATCTCAGGGGCCTACTGGAGCAAGTAAAGGGAGGAGGAGGGTGCTGCTGGTATTGGTTCAACAACTGCTGGGGCACCTTAATTTTGCCTGTAAGGCCATAAGCCCAGGCAGAGCTTTCACCAGGAGGTTGGTGAGAGCAACAGGGAGGGTGAAGATGCCACACTTCTGGACGAACATCACGAAAGGGTGCGGGAGGATTTGGGAGTTTGGATGGAGTTTCTGGAGAGGGTGTAACAGGGTCACATTCTGGCGGGAGGAATGGGCCTACAGTACAAAACAGACCTTAAGCTTTACACTGATGCATCAGGGACCCTGGGAGAGGGGCATATTTTTAGAGGGAATGGATTTCAGAAGCCTGGCTGAGCACATGGGGGAACCGGGTTTGCTGAAGGACATCATATTCCTGGAGATATTTACACTCTTTGTGGTTTTGAAGGTGTGGAGTGATAGACTGAGGGGAAGTGCATATTGTTTTGGTGTGACAATAAAGGGATGGTGGAGGTGATAAATAGACAAAGAGAGGTACGCCATGGTGGGCAGGGTTATGCAGCAGCTGGTTTTGTTGAGACTACACCTGAACTTGTTTAAAGCTCAGCACATTGAGGACATTCATAATGACATCATTGACAGTTTTTCCGTTTACAGTTAAACAGGTTCCGGAGTTGGCTCCATAAGCAGCAGCACAGAGGACCAGGGTTCTGGTACAGCTTTGGGGATTGGAGAGTGAAAGCCAGATGGCTGTACTGGAACTCTTGGTCAGCCAACATGCTGAAGTTATATGAATGGGCATGGGGGTGTTCCAGGAGTTCGGCCAGTGAGGCTTTGACATGCCGAGCCGGGTCATGGTGGATTAGGTGGAAGCAGCATATGGTTAAGCAATGGGGAGAGGGAATGGACCACACCACCATGGGCATCCAGTTGGCATGGATAGGTTAGGTCTGCAATGATAGGGGTACACAACCACAGACAGGGCTAAGAGGAGGCCCAAAGCAGGAAAACTGCTTATGAGGGTTTTAGAGGCCCAACAGCACGACGCACATTGGCAAAGGAGGCTGGTTTGCTCCAGGCTGTTTTGCAGTCATGGATAGAGGGGCTTTCAGGATCAGTGAGGTGGTGGCCCTGAGAAAGTCAGATAGGGAGGGGTCTACAGGCAAGGAGGTCAGTTTGGGTGAGACACAGTGGTAGTGCAGCTGGCCAGGTCAAAACTGAACAGCTGGGAAAGAGGCGGCAGTGGTGCTGCAGAGGCAGGCACCAGGGAGGTGTGTTGTTAAGGCATTGGAAGAGTACCAAAAATCCAGGGAGAAGGGGGCACCTGGTTCTGACACAGGGACAGGGGCCCGGTGATGGGTTTCAGGTTGGGGTCTTAAGAATGCACTAAAGTTTGTTGGGGAGGACCTGGGCTGTTTTACCCTCCACTCTTTCCGGATCAGGGCAGCCCTTTAGGGGCCACAAGGCGGGGAGAGTCAGAAGAGGTGAAGCAGGTGGGATAGAGGTGGTCCAGCTGCTACAAGATGTATTTAAGGTACTGATGATAATGGTTATCTTATTTTCCTCTTTCCCCAGCAGGAGGAATGCAGAGCGCATCTGGATTGTGGTCCACTCTTTATTTATTGGGCTGAGAAGTTTGCAGCGATCATGATTGGGGAGATGCAGCAGGGGCAGATGTGGAACATGCAAAGATCACTGGAAGGGCATATGGGGCATGAGATGGGCCCAACTGTTGCCACTATTGGAGGAGCTCTGGGTTTTTGAAGCAGACTGGATATGTTAGTCATACACTTGGGGGATGATTTGGGAGACCCCATGGGAGGCATTGGTGCGATCATAATCAGTGGATTTGGAAAGGGTGAAGCAGTGGTGGCTGGATGTGGTGATTGGCTGGTCTGAGAGCACCTCCCAGAGGGTGTGGAGGCAGGTCAGAGAGGTCAGGTTGGTGGAGAAGGGGAGGAAGCAGTTCAATAGGAAGGTGGCAAGAGTAGTGATTGAAATGGGGAGGTACATATAAAACACTGGAACATTTCTTTTGAAGTTCCCAAAGTATATAGATCTGATGAGGTCCACCTATCACAGTTTAGCATGTGCTTGTTTCTGAGACCCTTGATAGACTGAGTGGGTGAAGTGAAGAGGAGGGTCCTAGGTACTAGCCTGTAGAGGGGGAGCCTCGTCTTCCAACGGCAGGCTGGAGATGGGTCAGAGGAAGGACAGGGGGCAAGATACAGAAGGGGATAGGCAGAAGGGTGGGGGTAGAGCAGCACTTGCTGGGTCAAATGGCACTCAGGCATGGATATAAAAGTGGGAGGGAGTAAGGATAGGTTTGGGGTCAGATCTTAGTGTCTGGACCTAGAAAAGAGGAGGTCCTGATAAGTTTGGTTCCTGGTACTATTGATGGTATGGGGTCAAATTTTGGTGTCTAGACCCTGAAGAAAAGAAGCAGAAGAAGAGGATGATCAAGAAGGAAGGAAGATAAAAGGATATAAAACAATGAACTATTTAAGAATGTATTTGGACTGGAACAGTGAAATGTCAAGTGTGAAAATGAGATGTAAATATAATTGGTGTTTTAATAAACTGTTGCCAATGAGCATCCAACAGAGCAGGTGTGGAAAATTTCATTCCCAGATGGGATCTGATGACAATAGGCCTTTCTTGACTTCTGCAGCTGCAGCTAGAATTTGTGGTGTGGGCTGCTGTAAGAGCAGTGTGCTACCATTTCCCTCACATCAGACCGGAGGTTCAGTAAATACTCTTAGGCATGTTCTTTGCCTTGATAATTACAGATTTCCTCAATCTAAACTTGTTATGTCCTTGATGGTAGCTTGATACTATTCACATATTATTTTAGAAATATACTGTAGTTGAAGGCAGCTAGATTTCTGAGGAGAAAAACAAGTTTTTTTTATGTGGCCTGCTTGGAGTTGGATGACTTTCTATGGTTTAGATACAGTCCAAGCTTGTTTGAATAATGAACAGAGGGACCCCACCTCCACACACTGTGTCTCACTATAAACTCCTTGTATACCCAGGCATTTTTCTTTTTCCATATACAAGACTGCAACCTTATAGAAGTTGCCCTTGTAGCTATGAGACAGTCAGCATTTTATGAACACCGATCATGGTTCAGTAGAACTGAGTCTCAGCTGTTTTTAAAGCCATGTACAGTAGCGTGGAAAGCCAAGCTGATATTTAGCAAAATTATCCTCCACACTGGTGACCAATTCCTGTCATACTGTCTGTCACTACTTATACCTATCTGACTGCACCGTGGAATTCAGTTTGAATTAGTGGAATTATCATCCTCTTGCTATCTCTATGTTACTGTGAAGCTGGACTGCCACGCTGTTCCAAGAGTTACTAGTGTGGTGCAGTATCACATTCAGTCACCAATTTACTAATGGACAGATGAGGTTTGTGGGGCTCTTCATTGATGACGTCTGCCTTGAGATATCATAACATCTATTTCCACCTGCTTGAGAGTTGAGCAAACTAGTAAAATAGTTTTTGCCTAAATTGCACTCCAAGCTTGATGAACCGGCTTGCATTTTAAATCATAATTTAGTGCTCATGTAGACTTGTCCAGCTGTCTTGTTAATTAGCAGCCTATAGTGGGCTGATTGACCTGACAGAGTTCCATTTCAAACTGTCTGACTCATAGACTACAGTGTACATTCACTGATACATCATATAGAGAGGTAAATTCCACAAGGCATAATTATTCCAGTATATTGATGTGGCACTGGTTCCCAGCTGACAAGCAAACTGCACAGGATCATAACTTAGGCATTGTTTTAATTAAAAGGAGCCCAGCTTGAAAGTGAGTGAGCAAACACTTTACATCCTGATCTAGCACCTAGGATGCTAAAGCCATATGGTCACCAGCCCAGTACTGAATGGCCCAGTCCATCTCATCAGCATCTGCCATGTGACCCTTCTGGCTTGCTCTGCTACAATGCCTCCACTCTTACTGGAAGTTTCGGCTGTAGGAAAGTGCAAGCACTGGAATGTCAGGGAGGATTGAGTGTTCATTGCATGGTGTTCCAATGACATATCACTGTTACAACACCACTTTGCTGAGATCTTCATCTCACTTCAGCTCGCAGCCACCAGCAATGTCCAAATGGATGCTGGAGCCCTTAGAATGTTGCCACCATGTGGCCACTTACTGGACAACCAATACATGCCTACTATTGGCGTCAACTGTTACCTGGATCTTTGCGTCCCTCCTCATAGCCCTGATCTGCTGAGGTCAGCGCTACAGGTAAGGAAGTTGTGAAAGGGGGTTCTAGATTTCAGAAGCATTTTGCTCCTTGCCCAAAGCCTGTCCTCCACTGACAAATCTACAGATAAGGAGGAAAGTGTAGCAGACCAGTAATAAATGGAAAAGTCAATCTTCTATCCATGACACTATTATAATAACTGGGGATTATTTATTTACTAGAGAAACCAGGTTACAATTCAATGTTATAACCCTCGAGTTATGACGGTGAGCACGTGCCAGGTTCCCTTGTGTGCATGCCCCAACAGCAGCTCTTCCTTGATTCATGGCCAGCCGCCAGCCCTTTGAGACAGATGCTGACACTCGATGGTAAGTTAATTTTGAAAAAGAAGTAAAAAATGAGCACTTCAGTCCAAAAATGTAACAAATTTTACAGAAATAAATAAAATAAACACAAGGGAAACCTTTCCTTCATAAGCCGCTCAAGAGCATGACTGCCGAAACCTAACCAGACAGCACTGCACAGGAAGGATTTTTTTATTTTATATAGTTGCTGTGGTGAAAAAGACAATCCCCAGCAATTATATAAAATAAAACATGGGTGGTGTTTTTCACTCTAGATTTACACACACCCTCAGTGGTGGTGGATGCTTAATAGACCCTCAAGCTTCGCTCTCGGGGTTTATGTAACATCCAACACCTGGGGTTTGTGTAAAGTCTCATTAAACACATCACCCCATGCTTTATTCTATATTTAACATATTGTTGTCTCCTCACTCCTATAGTAACAAAATAATAAGAATCATGACTTTTAGATGATGGAAAATATATTAATCTGCTGAGTTTAAAATACACTGCTTGGGTTTGTCTTTAAACCAAACTGATGGGGTTCACAGTCAACAGTAGGTGGGGTTTATACAACTTTATAAAGGCATAGTCAATGGGAAACAATTCTTTATACTGCACATTTGAAATGAATTTAGACACAAACAAATTTATTCACAAAGAAGTAGCTACAAAGTAGGATAACAACACAGGGCTGTTACAATAATTTAGTGAACTGAAAACTTTCTGAAATTGGAAGTACACAGTAAGTATCCGATCATTTGTTTCTCACTTTAGCGTTTATCTTTAATTAAGGCACATATTTTAATACACAGAAAACATCTCTAGCTTATAGGACAGCTGAAAAGCACTAGTACAGTACTAAGTGAAATATCTTAAGAAATATGATTGACATTGTCATTCATTAAAGGCTCTGACTGTCGAATTTGTTTCAAATAATTTGAGCATTCTTGGCCCAGACACAATACCAACTGTTTGGAACATGTTGTACATTCAATTTTAATTTTTGTTTGTTGCATAAGTATAATACACAGAACGCATTACAGTATGGTTACCCAGTGCTGGTCCCCAAATAATGAGAGCACAATAGCTGCTGCTTTTAACGAATGACAAGTGTAAACTGTGTGGGTGTGACACTGTGCAGTGCAAGGTGTAAGCTGCTAGTGAAACAAGTGATAATTTTTCCTTTGAGTTATATGGCATCCTGTTTCTTTTTGTAGTTCTTGACAAACTAAGTGCTTGGCGACAGTGTCATCAAGTTCTGCATTTACATAATTTCAGTTGGTTAAAGCATTTACTGTAGTTTTCTCAAGTCTCAAAGTTTTAATAGGATACCAAAGAAGTACTGTAATAATTGTATTGGTATCATTGCAAATTACCTATGCGAGTCATTTACTTTAGAGCAGATGACAAGTAGTTAATTGAAGTATAGTACTACAGTATGCTGTGACAAGTTTAAGACACCTTGCAAGGATGTACAGACATTAGTTAGAATTACTTCTTAAAGAGTTTATTTAAGGCACCATACAATAAGACCAACAAACCGACAGTACCATTATAATAAAAGCAGTCATTTTAAACCTTGAGTGCTGGATAACAACCCATTATAGTAATCATTTACACTGAAAAATTCAAATTTACTCAATAACTGCATTATGGAGTGGTATTCAAATTCAGCTTAGAAAACAGTAAAGTAATGCCTTTATGGTCAAACATGTTTTAGAGAGACACACTGTAAAGGAAAATGCATAAAGTCAGGGCATAATTATAAGTTTACTAAATAGTGAATTATTCTTGAAAATTAAAGATTTTCCATAGACACTGTCAATAATTTTACCCTTTAACCACCCCATCCCTGAAGACTGCTTCTTTACCTATCATCTTTAGTACTTGTAGTTACCACATTCATAGCTAAGGGTGCTGTCATCACTGATGACACATTAAGACCCTCTCAAGTGTGGAGCCCTGCTGATGACAGCTATGGTTCCTGAGGATTCAGGAGCTGAGTGGCACAACACTTTCTGAAACCCTCTTTACCTCCATTCTCTTAGGATGGTCACTAGAAATTCCACTGGCATGTTGAGGTCTGGAGACATGTTTTTATGGCTGCATGGTGATGTCACAGTGATGACATATTGCTATGACTAGGAGAGAGAAAGGGACTCTGGAAGCACACGACCAGATACCTACACTGTGTCCTTCCACAGTGGAATTGAAGCACAAGCACATGCAGTCTTCACCATTAACCACAGTGATCCACCTCAGGTGCACTTCTTCATTGATCCATGCTCACTTCTGGTTCACTTTCAGGTTCTATTAACAAGTAGCTGTCTTAGCCTGAGGTAAAGTTCTCCTCAATATGTACTTTTCAATGATTGATGAACCACTTATGCCCACACCCTTTCTACAATTTCTCCCTAATGAGGTCTCTATGAACCAACAGTCTGGGGACCCAGCTACATACTGTCAGAAAAGTTCTAAACTCTCCCAACACATGTAAATCAGAATGTCCTGTCCCCAATGCTGTTCTGCTGGTCTCCATGGCACAAGTACATTGCATCTACATCCACTGGGCTTGGCAGTCTCCACGGCAGGTCAATGAAAGTCCTCTCATCATCCAGGAGCAGTGGGAGGAATCTCAGCTCCAGACTCATCTCTGGGACTGTCAGCCCAGTACTGCCTGACTCCTGCAGCAAATCCTTCATCCAGGACACTGGTTCACTTAGGTCAACTCTAAAGAATGTGACTGGGGGCTTTTTTCCTATCCCAGAAATATTTGGAATAATCATACACCTACACATGACACTCTCTGATCTCCATCTCTATGTTCTCCCAAGTACAGATTCTGTACACTGCCTGACCTCCAGGGCATCTGAATCTGTAAGTGAGCATTTTTTGTTTACCAAAAGCTAGTTTTAGTACAGTCACAGGGAGAATGACATTGGAACACATTGGGATAGGTAGATTTATTTTCTGTTCACAGGCATGTGGTAGATAGGGAATGGGGAGTAGGTGAAAATCCTTTAGAGAGCACCAAATCAAAATACTTTTAAAATTCACAAAACCAGCACTTTATAATGTTATCAGTACTTGCTCTGAAAGTGTGTTAAGTTGCCCAATTTTTTATCAGCTCAGGTATACCATCATCCATATTAACTAAGGGTAATGCTCCCTTTTAGTTTATCGTCCCTTCTATTGTGCCCATCACCATATAAAAATAGAACACTTTAATGACTACCACTGCAGATGTGAATCCTAATCTAATATTTTATGCAGCATTTAATTTATCCAAAATGGGGCAAAATTTGCTCAAACCTATCTTCCATTGTTCTATTTTATAATGGATTCTTTCAAGTTTTGCAATGTCTATAATCATAGCTAACCATTCTTTAAATGATGGTGGTGTTTTATCTTTCCATTTTGTAGAACTAATTTCTTTGCCACCATGATAGCAACTTGAATAAACATACCGTATTCTGACTTTTTTCCTTGATCGATCAATAGTTTTTGTATGTCCTAGTAATATTCCTGCTTGATTGAAAGGAATTTAATTTCTAGGCAGCTTCTGTGGAGTCAATGATTTTTGCCCAAAAGGTTTTCAGCTCTGTACATTCCACAAACATATGCTTATTAATGACCTTACTTTTTGACATCTAGGGCAAAGATCAGAAACCAGTGGATTAAATATTTTGGGCTGGATATTCAAACTGCGCCATTCAAAGGTGCAAGCCCTTGCACTGCACAAAATAGTTGCTTGTGGTGTGTCGGGGCGATATTCAAAGGAGTTGCGCTGATTGAGCAACCTTTGAATATCACCCCAGCCACAGACACTGTGCATGGCGCAGTGGAATGCGCACTACTGCAAGTTGACAGAGTGGAGCATTCAACTATGCGGTAGGCAATACCATTGCGCCATGCGGAAAATGCCGATATTCAAAGGTGACATGCCCATGGGGCTATAATACATGCAAGGCGCAGGGGGGCCATTTGCATCTGATTATAGCCCCATTTGCATGCCATTAGCATGCAGGTGCACCGATCCCCGAGGACTTGTGCCTGGCACCCTGCCAGGCAGCAGCCATCGAGGATCAGCACCCCTGCAGCCCGATCATGGGGAATCAGTGTGCAGTCCCACCACCACCCGCAGTGGCCCGATCGCGGGCATAGTGTACTCCCCAGCCCAATCACGGGCAGCAATGTAGCCCCCAAGCGTATCCCTGGTGGTCCAGTGGACCGAAATGCCCGATCGTGGCAGTAAGTTTAATAAACCCCGGAACATAGCCCTGGTGGCTAGTGTGCCCCACCCACCACCCAGAGCCCCACCACCGCTCCCCGCGGCGGCGGGTGGCAGCATCCACCCGCTGCCCGCCCGCCACCGCCGACTGAGCTGCCCAGTGAGCTGCATGCCCGTGGTGCAGAGCAAGAGCCAATGGGCATGCAGCCCATACGTCAATGACAGTCAGATTTGAATGATTCATTCACAAATCGACTAGTCATACGGTATAGAGCTGCCCATTGGCTCTTGCTCTGCACCAACGGGCGGCAGCCCTACCAGGCAGTCGGTCGGTGGCGGCGGGCGGCAGGCAGGTGGGATGCTGCCACCCGCCAGCTGCGGGGGAGGTGGTGGGGCTTCGTGGGTGGGTGGGTGGGGGAAACTAGCCACCAGGGCTATGTTGGGGGGAGGGGGTTATTAAACTTACCGCCGTGATCGGCATTTGGTCCACCAGACCACCAGGGATATGTCGGGGCACATTGCTGCCCGCGATCGGGCTGGTGGGGAGTACACTATGCCCGCGATCCGGGCCACTGGGGTGGTGGTGGGGATTACAGTTGGCTGCCTGCGATCGGGCTGTGGGGGCACAGGGACTGGGTTGGGGGCCAGCCACAGGTGCAGCTGCTGTGTTGTGCCCTGCAATACAGCAGCTCACCTGTGGGTGGCCTCCACTTAAGCCTTTTTGGGCTCAAAGTTGTGCCGGCGCAGGTTGGGGTTGCGCCTGCACAACTCTGTACAGCCTGGCTGAATATCGGGCTGTCGCGGTTTATGCATGGTTCCTCCCCTCCAGTTGAGCATGCATTCATTTGCATTGCACTGTTGCTCAGCCTGTTTTCAGTGGCGCAACTGCCTCCTGCTGAATATCACAGAATGGCGCAATTTCTGACTTGCGCATGTGCAACCCTTTTGAATATCCGGCCCTTAAGTTTAGTTGGAGTGTAGTACAGTCTATGCAAAATATTGAATTGTATTTGTTGAAATCTTATTGATTTTGATATGACGGCTGCATTTTCCAATATAGCCATCCAGTGTTCAATGTTTTTTCTGCATTTAATCCTTTTCCTAGGCTATTTTAAGTCTTGACATATCCTGTTGTAATGCATCTTTTATTAACATGTATGTTTTTCCAATTGTTTTTGTAAATCGTCTTGTATTTTGAAAAGTCTTCCAAAGGAGTCACAGGTATTTCTAATTCAGAGTTCCAATTTTTCTTTATATAGCTTAATTGTAGATAAAAGATACAATTATTCTTATTAATATTATACTTTAGTAAGGTCTTCACATTTAGCTAGTTTACAATTTATATACTGTATAAATCTCCTAGGTCTCTATGCCTTTCTCAGTCCATTGTTTCCAGCTCTAATTTGCTTGTAGTTTACATAGTAATAGATTATTCTGTAGTGGCATTGATCTTGCTGTTTTTAGTTTATAGCCTAGCTGTTTATTGATCTCTTGCCAAATTTTAATTGCTTTTAATAAACATCTGAAGACTTGGTTTTATCTATCATATATTGACTGGAATTTTTACTATTTCCTTCTTAGATTGATGTATTGTAGAGTTAATTCAAGCTCTTTCCATTTGGTCATCACTTCATCTTCCTGATAGATGTCTCACAGTCCTCTATTTGAGCTGCCATAGTACCTTCTAAAATTTGTCAAGTCAAGGCCACCTTTTTCTTAGAGACATACATTTTATCAATTTTAGCATAACTTTTTATTTTGCCACAGAAAGTTTTAAATTTTTCTTTCCAGTCCTGAAAAATTATTTTGGGAAAGCATTAGGTAGTGTTTGGAACAAAATTGCATTCTTGGTAGAATATTCATTTTCACTATGTTTGTTCTCCCATTAACGTTAAAGGTAACTACATCAATCTCTATAATATTTTGTAATTTCCATTAACAGAGGAATATAATTTGCATCATATAGTTCACTTAGGTTTTTGTTAGTGTAAGTGCTAAATATTTTAGGAGTCTTGTGATTTAAAAATTAAGTCCTGTGATAATAATGTTGTTTCATCAAAGCATCATCTCTGTTTTTGAAGGTTTTATTTATAGCTTGAGTTGTTTGTGAATCTATTAAATCCATTAAGTTTCTTATTGATTCTTTGATATTGGAAAGATAAACTAAAATATTGTCTGTATACAGTGAAAATTGTAATTATTTCCCACTTCTATTTCTGGGATGTTTTCTCTTATAGATTGTCAAAGTTCAATATATAGTGCAAATAGGATTGGAGAAAGGGACAACCTTGTCTCATTCCTCTGTATTAGTTAAATGGGACAAATAATTTCATATTGGTGAATATTTTTGCATTTGTTGATAATATTTTACTTGAATCCAGTGAAGTGTCTTAGGATCAAGTCCAGCCTTTGACAGGGTGGACATTAAATATGTCTAGTCCACCCTGTCAAAGTCTTTCTCTGCATCCAGTGCTATCAATGCTGTATCTTTCGGTTTTTCAATTCTAGGATATCCAATGTCTTTCTTACTGCCTTTGATAGTTTTCTGTCTTGTATAAAGCTTACCTGATCTGGCGCTATCAAAATGTCATTATTTTATTTAATCTATTTGCTAGTATCCTAGTGAAAATGTCATGATCACTATTTAGTAATGAAATTGGTCTATAAGATGATGGTTCCTCTATGTCTTTCTACAGTTTTGGGATCGAAAATTATATGTGCATCACTAAAAAATGTTGCCATTTCTTTGTTTCTTTTTTTTGCTATCAAGTTAAATATTTGCTTAAATTTAGGGACTAGAATATTTTGATATTTTTATAGAAATGTAAATGTGATTCCATCTGGATCTGGAGATGAGTTTGCTGGTAAGCTATTTATAGTTTCAAGTACCTCCTGTTCTGTAATTTGTTGTTCTAGTTCTTTTGTCTGGTCGATTGTAAGGTCTGGTAGATTCATTTCTCCTAAAAGCTTTCTATTTCTTCAAGTTGGGCTGCTTGTCTTTTGTATACAGTTCCTGATAAAATTATTTTAAAGTCTTTATTATTTGTCTTGGTCCATTATTATATTTCCATCTTTAATTTTTATTTTAGTTATTACTTTGCTTTCTTCCTCTGATTTTAACTGCCTGGTCAATTATTTATTTGGTGTCTCGCCTAAAGTATAGTTTTAGTTTTAGTGCTACATTACAGCCTCCTAGCTTTTTTCTAAGAGAGAATTATATGTGTTCTTAGTGTCCAATAACTTCCCAAGTCTGTTTGTGTTGCAGAGTATATATACTCCTATTCTTCCCTACTTTTATCTTGTCCCAAAGTGTTTCAGTTGCTCAATGTGTTTTATTTCTATGTGTGGTGTAAGTAACAATGTGGGATCTGATTGTTGATTTCATTGTTGCCTCCCAAATATTGAAGAATGAAGATTCATTCTCTTTATATTCAAAAAGTAGTTAGTTAATACTGTACATATTTTACCTTTGAGAAGATTTCTTGATCTTCCAAGATGGTTTGATCAAGTCTCCAAATCTGAAATCTGCCAAGAAATTCTAGATCCCACATCATTAGAATGTGATCTAATAAAGTTATAAGAGTGTGATGCATGCTTTTGATATGTTCTGAAATTGTGGTGGATGTTAGTATGAAGTCAATTCACAAATGTACTTTATGGATTTGGAGAAATAATAATATACCTCCTTATTGGGTTCTTTCACCCTAAAGAGGTCCATTAGATTTAGATCTTTATAAAACTTGCTATTATCTGCTAGCTATTTTCTTTGTTTCTAAACAGCCTATTGATCTATCCTTTTTCCCAATGTAAGATTATGATCTCCCATGATTATATAAGGAGCTGGAAATTGTGATAAAGTCAAAATAAGTCTGAAAACAATCCTAGAGTCATCGTTCAGGGCATAAATTCCTAATATTGTAAAGTATTGTTTTTGAACTGTAGATGAAGCATAACATAATGACCATTTGTGTCCACCTTATGAGTTTTACAAATAATAGGAATTTTTCCTTATAAAAATGCTACTCCTTTAGATGAACCATTGTATAAAGCATAGTACCCATGTGCCTTCATCAGATTTGTATAATATATTGTATTCTGTAGGTCAAAGTGTGTTTTTGCAATATTAGTAATTTTATTTTTCTCTGTATTGCTATACCACACTTCTCATTTTGACTCTATTTTTATTCCCCACGCTCCAGGATACGATCTGTGGCTATAGGTTTCTTCATTATTGCTTATATTTAATTTTACTTACATAAAGGCTTTTGGGGCATAATAATTTTCCATTTTAGGAACCTTTAGGAGCTTTAGTTCCATTCCATTGTTAGCTATACGTTTCTGAACTTTTTACTTAATCTTTTTCTGTTTGTATTGTATTTAATTTTTCAAGCCTATTCCTACCCCCACCCCAAATACCTCCCCATCCTTTCCTCTTCAACTAATCTCTAAATAGAGCAAAACACCCTTACTAACCATCAAGATGGATGCTTTGGGAACAAAACATGCCTGCTAGCCAAATGTCTGAAAGCAGAATTAATCTGTCTATACTCTGAATAAAAAAGAAACAACAAATACAAATCCTTTCCATCTCTCTCTATTCTCTACCTCTCTGTACTTCCATAACCTAGTGGCTCTCCTACTTTCTTACTTTTTTCTTCTCTTGTTCCATTCTTCCTCTCACTTCCTTCCACTTTCATTTTCTTTCTAGTTCTTTTCTTCTATCTTTTATTTCCATTTCTTTTCTCTTTCTGTTCTTTACTTTCTTTTCTAGATTTTGATATTCTGATCCTCTTCTTTACATTTAGATTTCCTTCCTACTTCTTACTTGCTTTAACCTTCAATTCCCTTTATCCTCATCCTTAAAACTTTCTAGTTGGCTCCAGTTTGTCCTTTCTTTCCATCTCCACTTTTACCCATCATCTATCTTTTATTTTTAGTCCTTAGTTGAAGGGCCCTCCTTGCATCAGTGGGACCAAAGGGGTTTGCATTAATAGGATTTTCACTATCTGTGGTTTCTTCAGAGGTTAAGTTTTCAATATTTAGAAGGTTCATCTCTTCAAAGCTATAACTTGCATCAACCCATTCTTCATTTTCTGTCTGTTTTATATCATCTTTTCTTTGAGAAGCCATATTTACTGTTTGAGTATGACTTGATATACATTTTCTGTCCAACAGAGATCTTTTAATTATCAGCTCTGTTTCATAGGGGAATTGAAGATCCATGTTCTTTCTAGTGGGCCACTTTTTTTAATTCAAAGTTTACTCACCACATTTACCACATTACAGGAGGCAGTAATGAACATTTTGACATGAGATTCATAAGACAAGTCATACTGCCCCAACCCATCCCTCCCTCCCTCCCTGCACAGCAGTTCATTCTAATACTGTTATCACCCACTAACTACCTTTACCAAAAATAAGTAGGTTGGTTACCTCGACTACACATTACTTCATAGCCCGTAATTAGAGTGTGAGGATAACAGATAACCTTAACCTATGTATTTCTGTTTTGAAGGCTAGCAATAGCCTTCTCTGTACATATATTTGCTAAAATCTCATTGAGTAACTCCTGATATGTTGGACAGGTCCTTCTTTCCAAGGCCTAAGAATGATTTTTTGGCTGAGAGTGCAACCATGGATATATGAAATCTCTGGATTTTAACCTTTATGGAAGACAAATCCCCCAAAGGCAAATATCTGGTATAAAATAGTCTTGTAAACCCAATAAAGGATCCAGGTTGGCTTTTATATGCTCCCATAACAAAGCTATCTGAGGACACGACCAGAATAGATGAAAAAGTGACCCTGTGTCCTGGGAACACTTATTACACCTATTTGTATTGAGAAGGCCCCATTTCACCAGTTTAGTTGGGGTATAGTACAAATTATGTAGGATGTGAAACTGCATGAGACGTAATCTATCTAGGGATACATATTTATGACAATACATCCAGATGAGAGACCAGTTAAAAGTATATTGGGGAAAAATGAAACCTAAAAGTTAGTGGGGCCACTACCACATCCAAACCACCATCGGAACAACACTTGATAAATCTTAGAGATCACACCTGAAGAGACGAGAAAAGGAGAAAGTTCAGATACCAATGCAAAGGCCGTTGGATTGGGTGGAGTGGCCCCAAGAACATGGTTAACAAGTGCCTCAATTGAAACACTTTAAAAACCTGAGACTTTGGAATTTTGAACTTGTAAATATACTCAGAGAATGAGAGTCACTCTCAGCTTCATCCAAAAATGAGGAAACTATCCTTCTCCTAAATGAGGCAACCATAAATGGGAAATTTTCTGTTTGTTTATGGTGAAGGCTGGGGAGTTCCAAATGGACTGAGCAAGATCTTTACTTTGATTATAATGCAGAAAGAAGCACAACTGCAAATGTATTCTTAGCAAGGTCATGATGGTGGGACATTTGTTAATATTTTGCAACTGAGAAATTTTTAGATAAAGCATGGTCAAAGGGTCCATGTTCATAGATTGGATAAAATCTAATTCAATCTTGAGCCAAGCTGAGTTCATGTTATCCAGGCTTGATCTTACCCATCTCAGGTATTTAGCCAAATGACTAGCCCAGTAGTAGATGGGCAAGTAAGAATCCACAGCCCCCTCATTTTGGGTGCAGCTAGCTTGTGGTATGCCAGCCTAGAGGTCTTATTCAACCATATAAACATGGTTACGAGTTTATGCATTTTCTGAAACCAACTTAAGGGGACAAATGAGTTAAGATGCGACAGAGGATAAAATAAATGGGGTAACACATTCATCTTAATTATGTTAATACAATCTCATAAAGATAATGGGAGTGTATCCCATCTCTCTAGATCTTGAGTGATCCCCTGCAAAGAGGGTCCAGATTTTCTTTAAACCATAAGGAAGGATTATGCATTAGTTTTATACCTAAATACTTAATAGATGGGGTGACCAGCATAATCCCAGAGAGATAATGTTGGTCTTGAAAACTTTATGGTTAAGAGGAAAAAGGATGTTTTGTTGGGATTTAACTTGTAATTTGAGAAACTACCAACTCTATTAACCTCCTTAACATGTTCAGGATAGATATTACCAGGTTAGCCAGATGTAAGAGGAGGTCATCAGCATACTCTGTTATTTTCACTACCTCATTCCTAATGGGAATATCTTGTATTCCTTCATTGTTGAGAATATGTTGAATAAGGGTTCAAGATAAAGATTGAAAAGTAATGGAAAGAGAGAGGGCATCCCTGCCTCATACCTGACCGCAGCGTAAAAGACTTGGAGAAGGTCCCATTCCCTGAAATCATCGTTGTAGGAGACCAGTAAATTGCCATGATCCAATCTATGAAGGTGGATGGGAATCCAAATGCCTTCACGGGCTTGAAATACAGAAGTCCATTAACTCTGATCAAATGCCTTCTCAGCATCCAGGAGACCAACCCTGCAGGATGTATGCATCCTGGACTCTGAGAAGACATGCAAGAGGGTATGCAGGTGATCTGAAGATGCATGTCCTCTCATAAATACCACTTGAGACATACCCACGAGATCTGGGAGGACCAGAGTTAATCCATCTGCCAATATCTTTGAGAGAATTTTGACATCTTGATTCAGCAAAGATATTGGCCTATAGCTCTGAACCAGTTCTTGGTCCTTGTCCAGTTTAGGTAACAAAACTATCAACGCTTCAAACAAATGTGCATCTGCCATATCTCCAGAAAATGTGCAAATAGAGACAATGCAGCACAGGTAGTAATTGTTCCTGAGAACTTTATAAAATAAGGCAGAAAACCCGTCTGGACCAGGGGCTTTACACAGAGGCAAGTCCTTTATAACAGCAGCTATTTCTTCCTGTGATAAAGGGAAGATATGAATTTCTTTTGGGAGTTAGATAGTAATGGAAGATGTGCTTCCCAGAGATACTCCTCCAGTTTTTGAATGGGTGGAGGACTATCCATATCCCTATATAATTGCTCATAAAGGTAGCAAACTCCTGCACTATCTCTGAGGGGATTCCTTCAGGGTCCCATCTGACTGTGACCTTATTGGGGTATAAATATTGCTTACTCTTGTTGCTTTAAACGTAGTCAACAGGCTCCTCGCTTTTTCTCCTTGATCTGTAAAACTGGCCTTTGTGATGATTATAGCCAGCTCTGCCTTTTCTCTTAACATTCTCAAGTATTTATCTTTATATATTAATAGCTTCTTGACTCCTCTTAAGAAATTTTTCTGGCTGTATATTTTCTAATGCCCTATCTGGGACAATAAGGACAATAACTCTGCTTCTTGTGCCCTCTTCCTCTTTGTAGCTAGACTAATGATAATGCCCCTTATATAAGCCTTAAAGGCTCCCCATAAAATATCCGGCCTTGCACTATCTATTGGGTTGGTGGAAAGAAAATCTCTATCTGCTCTTTCACCAATCCTCGATACTTTTCATCTTTTAGTAATTGTTCATTTAATTTCCATCTGGTCTCTCTTTGGGAATGTTAAGGAAAGCCAGATTACCCAGGACTAAGGAATGATCTGATATTGGACCCAGTTGGATTGAGGACACACCCGGAGAAACTAACAAGTAGTCAATGTGAGACTGCATGCCATGTACTGGCGAACAATAAGTATATTCCTAATATTAGGATATGTGACTCTCCAGACATCGCACAACCCACACTGATCCATCATTTCCTTAAAGGCCCTATGCCCAGGGAACAGTCCCTTGACCCAGTACTCAATCTATCAAGATTTGGATCAGAGACCAAATTAAAGTCTCCCCTAAGATAATTGGAATAGGAGTATAGGAAGGATCGTAGAGGTCACTTTCATGAAAAAGAGGCATCACCTGTGTTTGGTCCATAAATGCTACCTAGAACCAATGGCATGGCCCAAATAGTACCCTGAACTGAAATGTATTTACCATCTGCATCCTTAAACACCTGAGAAGGGACAAATGGAATGTCTCTATTAATCAGTATCATGACCCCGCAACTACTGGTTTCCTGAAGCATAAAAAACCTGGCCTATCTGTTGTCTCCAAGGTTGTAATACTTCAAAACTGGGCTAAGTAAGATTCTTGTAAAAATGATATCTGGGCATGCAACAGACTCAGGTGTTTAAGTACCTGGTATTGTTTTAGTTTTTCCTGATCCACTTCACATTCCATGTAGCAATATTAATATTCTGAGCCATCTATTATGTCAGGTATAAATCCAGATAAGACATCTATCGATACTGCGACCATGTAACAGGTGATTCTATTCCCTGAACCTGCTGTGCTGGTTTCCGCCCCCAACCCGCCTCAACCCTCCCTTATCAAGTCCCTGTCTCTCTCCACCCACCCAAATATCCCTCAAACAATCCACAGCTTCAGTAACCCCAGAATATTGTCCAAAAACACCCACCCAAACCCCCTCTTATCGCTAACAACATTCAGCAATACTGCTTACTACTCTTCCCCAGCCCCCGAAAACCGTCCCCAAACCCTACATTATTTATATTTCAAACCCCTTTTGGGATGTTAATAATAAAGAAGGAGAGAGGACTCAACATCTTTGCGTACAGGCCATTGTGTTTCTCGCCTATCCCCTAATGAAAGCCATTGAAAGCAAGCCAGTATCGGTAAGGCATCACCACTAGAAACATCGCAGCTTGCTAGGGCATGTGGCTTGCTGGATATGAAAAGGCACCGCATGGTGCAAGGTCAGGAGCCAGCCACAGCAATACACAAAATTCACCATGCGAGCCGTTGTCTCAATAAGCTCTCCAGCCCCATAGGGATAGGTCCCCATTCCTCTCCTTTAATTTGCTGTGCCCTTGCCCTAGTAAACCCCGCTTTTCTCCGCCTTAGTGACCATTAACACAATGCATGAAACACAAGCTCCATCTTGCACTGCAAACGTGTAACTGCACACTGGTGCTTTACAGGGAAAGGACATCACAGCCCTTGTAATTAAATTCCCTAAAAGCCATAAACTTTTACGCCCATCCTTACCAAACTCTTACAGGAAAAGGAGACTAAATATTACTGAGTTGGCTTTGTTTTCTGCAAACACAAAATTAACAAGAGATCACTTAATTACATGAAACCCCAAACCCAGACAAAACAAACAAGAATATGCATCCATAATTGGAACACTATGAAAACAGGAGGTCCAAAACCCCAGACCCAGACAAAATTAACAAGAATATGCATCCATAATTAGATCACTATGAAAACAGAAGGGTCCCTTTGCCCTTATTCAGGCTGAAATGAGAGTCGAAGAATGTTTAACCGCTTCATTCCGGAAGATTCCTTTACATGAATGCCCATCTTTTTCAGATCGATTCTGTTTTGTCAGGAAAGTCCTGAGGCCTTTCATGTGTCCCTAAAGAGATATAGCAGGTATACTTTTAAGCCAGCTAGCTGCCTTAGGGTCTTTGTATGTAGCCCAGGAACCAGCCACCTGTTCCTGTAGCCTGGCCGGTATCCCATACGAAATTTAAGTCCAGCAGCAATGATTTTTGAGACAACCAGATGAAATGCCACACATTTCAAATGGACTGAACCCAGAATATCTTGCACTGTTCTAAGCTTAGCTTGCTCCCAATGAACTTCTTGGAATTCTCTTACTTTGTGAGAAAATGTTGTCGCTTAAAAATTTAAGAAGCGACAAATTATAGGTCAGGTGTTGCTCCAGGAGGGACTTCAGTCTTAATGATGTGGGCTCTTCTATAATATATTTGGCCCCAAATGTGGAGGGCCAGAAATCTTCTCCACCAGCTTCTGGGTAAAACCAATGGTATTCTGACCTCCTCTCCTCCGGTAGCCCAAGGATCACTACATTATTTTTCTGTCTGCGACCTTGAGATCTTCAAGCTTAACCTCAAATCTGGACAATTTCTGTGCATAGCTGCCATCTCACTCGAACCTTTCCACTTGCTTCTCTAACGACAAGATCCTAGTCGTGTTGTCTGAGGTAGCAAGAGTAATCTTCTATTTTTCTTGTGAGCGATTTCATTTCTTATACCATCTCCTTAATCTCATCTCTAAATGGTTTAAATTCTTCCAGAAATTTAGACAACGTGAGTGGCTCCTGATCTGCACCTTGATTCAAAGTGTCTCCTTCTCTGCTCCGCTCGAGGCCTGGGATTTTTGGGGCCTTTTTGATGTAACTGGAGGGTGAGTTTCTGCTGTTGTTTTTCATGTAGACGTCCATTCTTTCTCAAAATAACTCTGCAAGGGCAGAAAGTTTTAGGGAACCAGAATAGCACAAAATAGAAGGTTTAGAGATCTAAAAATATACCAGATAACAATTAAAAAGAGACGGGAGGCTGGAGTTGTACTGAGGAGCGACTATGGTAGCTTTCATCATGTGGTCCCCACAGTAGGGCCACTTTTAATTTAGCTGGGAGTAGCATTGTGAATCTTATGTTGTTTTTCCACAGTAAATCTTTTACATTTTTAAACTATTTTTGCTTTTGAAGTACTTGTTGAGGTAGGTCTGGAAGCTCTCGTATCTTCAAATTTCTGACTTGAAACCCCTTATTAATCCTTGCTTTTCTTAGTAACTCTTCTTTGTCTTGATAGTTCGATGGTTTAATGAATACAAATCTTAGGGCATTTCCCTTGTAGTTATTATTTTTATAGGCTCAATGTGCCCTATCTAAGATAACTTTGTCAACTGGGAATTCCCAAAGCTTCTGTAATCCAGAAGCAAATGATTTGATACCTTTTAATGGACCAACATAGATGTAACAATAAGAACAAAGTGCCCTAGCTTTCAGACCAACCAGTCCTTCATCAGAAGCCTAATAGCAGTTGTTTAGAAAAACAATACTTTTAACAGCTAGATCATGCAGAAAAAACTGAAACAATCCTCACTGGTTTAAAATACTCATTTAAAAATTACAGAAAATGATGTCAGAGTAATTTAACAGCACCATACTACCTTCATCCAGGAGTGTCCCAGGGTCAAAGGTGCATGCTGGAACACACGATAAAGAATCCTAATGCATATAAATTTAATTGACATAAGATAACACTGCTGAGCAGATGACTCCTAAATCAAGCTGCGTGTCACAGCATGTATAAGGATGTGATTACTGAAATGCAACTCCCACCCTAATTAAAGACATACTGAGATTGCCTTAGTACTCTAAGAAGTTTCAATGCATGCATTATAGACAAGAAATTACCAATAAATGTGTCTTACAAACATCAGTGCACATTCTATGATGTGTAAACTTTCCAATTATTTTTCCAATTATTTAACCAGATGAGACACACTAAGCTGAAAGCTTGTTTACAGGTGCAACCTGGGAGCACGAGGAAGTTAGGTGATGTGCTCAGGATCACACAGTATGCAAGTGGGGCTGTGGTATTCAAATCCAGGTCTCCAGAATTGCAGCACAGAGCCTTAAGCCACTGCACCATACTGCCTCTAACTTAACTGACTCTGTCACCCTGCTGTACTTCCAGCTAGATATCATGTCCCATAAATTTCAAAACCTCTAGTGTAGTGACAGGGCTTTATAAATGATAATTTAAATATAAATGGCAGTATTAGAGTAAAAAAACCTCTAGTCATGGACCACCAATGAATTAAGTTAGTGTAGCCTGATATGTACTGATGTCAATATACACTGAGAGTGTAACAACATGATGTACCTTAAGTGTCTAGGAATCTGAAAAGAGATAAAATGTAATTTCTCTCCTCCTCTTCTTCACACAAACAATACACGCTACCCACCCAATCCCCATAATGTGTGTGGGAATAACTAACTTTAAAGAGATGCTCACACACAACACACACACACACACACACATCCAAGGATTCTGGATGCAAATACAATGAAATAAACCTGCCACCCTCTCCAGGATAAGGTAACTAGAAGTAAATATAAAGTATATGTGTAAGACCAGAGGTCTAACATACCTACTGTACATTTCCTCAAATCACTACAATATTAGCCTAATGTAAAAGATCTGTCCAGGACCCTCATGCAAATGAGATCTTACACCCCAATATGTACAGAGTTAAAAATATATATGTGACAGTCTATGATAACACTCTTGTATGTACAGTAACAGGCTAGGTAATGTAAATATGGTGTAATGGATTCAACCCCACCTCCTGGCAAGGATAAAAGTAAGGAGGAATTAATATTCATTATGTGTGTGAAGTAAGAGTAGTAACACTCTGTAACTCCAGGTATCTAAATAGAGGCCTACCTCAATGTGGCAGCAAGCTGCACACCTATTATATCAAATACCTCACAACACATACCCATACACATACATACACACACGCACCACATCCCACACAGAATGAAGTCCTATAATGTACCAGTCTAGATAAAATGTAATTTCTCTCCTCCTCCTCTTCACACAAATGATTTACCTACCCCACCCCACATCCCCATAATGTGTGGGGAGAACTAGCTTTAAGAGATGCTCTCATACACACACACACACACACACACACACACATTTCTAAGGATTCTGGATACAACTACAATGAAATAAACATGGCATCCTCCCCAGGATAAGGTAACTAGAAGTGAATATAAGTATGTGTAAGACCAGAGGTCTTACATACCTATATTTCCACAAATCACTACAATATTAGCCTAATTTAAAAGATCTGTCCAGGACCCCCATGCAAATGAGATCTCACACCCCAATGTATATAGAGTTAAAAAATAATTATATATGTGGCAGTCTATGATAACATTCCTGTATGTACAGTAACAGGCTAGGTAATCTGAATCTTGTGTAATGGAATCAACCCCACTTCTGGGCAAAGATAAAATATATGGAGGATTAATATTCATTATATGTGTTAAGCAAGAGTAGTAACACACTGTAACTTCATGTATCTAAATAGAGGCCTACCTCAATGTGATAGCAAGCTCACACTGTTATATCATGTACTGTACCTCACAACACATACTCACACACATACACACATACACGTACCCACATCCCACATAAGCTGAAGTCCTATAATATGCCAGTCTGCAGAAGAAGAGGTCTCTGGATGTCAGGTTCTGTAATGTCTCATGAAACCGAGATCAGCAGCGTTCATCCCATCTGCTACCATGTTGAGATGTAAAATAAGTTTAATCTCAAAAGCTCGTCTCTGTTGTGTATTTTTAGATTTCCTTTTAAGACCATTACTGACATATCTGAAATTGAGTGGTCAGGCTGGGAGAAGTGGTACCGCACTGTTTTTTCAGTCTCCTTCCATCTAATAGTATGTCTGTGTGAGTTCATCCTAGTGTGGAGCTGTTGGCTTGTCTCTCCAACATAACCTGTTTGTGGACATCTCTTGCACTCATAAAATAAACAACATGTCATGATGTACATGTATAACTCCCATGCACCTTGAATTGTCTGTTTTGTGATGTAACCACACAGTCTGAGGTGGAAATGAGCTCACAAGTCCTACAGGTGCATTGATTGAAGGGCCTCGTGCCATTGTGTGACATGGTATTCTGTTCTGATGAAAGTTTGCTCCTAATAATTAGGCTGGCTAAATTTGTTGGTTGTTATAAAGATAGTAGTGGAGTTCCTTAAAAATACAATTAAGGGTTTCACTCACTAAATATTGGGTGGAGGTCTTTAATAATCTTACACAGAAGTTCAAGGTCTGGATGATATGTGACTACTAAGGGTATTCTATCTGTAGCTGTCTTTTCTTTATATTGAAGTAATTGTTGTCTTGGTACTTGCGTTGCATGTTCTGTTACCCTGTCAATTTCTCTGGAAGAGTGACCCTGCTCAATGAAGGTGTTTTCAACATAGCCAAATGTGTATCTCTGTCATCCTTATTTGAGCAAATATGGTGACATCGAGTGCTTGACTGTACATGACAGATTTTTGTATGGTTTGAAGACTACTTTCTCAAGTAGAGCTTCTGTGAGTAAAGCTTCAAAATATGATATTGGGTTAGAGCCTTTTAGGCCTTCAGGGATGCCCCTAGTTTTATGTTGCATCTTCTAGCTCTTGTCTCTAAGTCTTCCACTTTTTCTTGTAACAATTTAAGTTCTTCTGTATGTTCTTGAATTTTTTATATGTGGATAGTTTTGTCTTATATTTTTACCCTTTTTTCCAGTTCATTAGTTCTCAGATTCAGTGAGTCAAGTTGTATTGCCACTGCTGCAACTTGTCCTAAAAGTTCCCCAAAATATGTTTCATAGATTCAAATCCTGCTCTCACTTTTTATGTAGTAGAGCTGCAGTCTAGTCTTCCTTCTCTTCATGCTTGTTGTCACTTCCATTCCTACTGTATGCATTACATTTAGTTTTCTTCATTCTTCTTAATTTGTCTTTTAGTTTCAGGCTACATTTTGCCCCCGTTATCTGTCATTTTACTTGCAGTGTTTGTATTTTTGAGGGGTTTCTTCTTGATCTGTTTTAATAGGTTTTCTTATTTGCTGTTTTGTAATATAGTTTGTAATTTTATTTGACAGCTTAACATCTAATGTTCTATTGTCCCTGATCCCTCCCAGAAATAAAACATATGCCACATCTGCTGGTTTTGGATGCACACTGGCAAAATATTTATTAAAGGTACACAATATTTACATTCCAAATGTCATATTTCAAACAGCAAACAGTACAGTCGCAGCAAATCAGTCCATTTCTTCCATCCAGAACTTTCTTTCTTCTTGATCCTCTTTGTGCTTTGGGGTCCAGACACTCTGATCCAGCCCCCCAACCTTCACCAGAACCAGGAACCATCACTTACCTGGGCCTCACCCCACTAGGACTGGACACTGTGATTCAGTCCCTAGCTTCTATCCTTTTCCCTCCTACATTACCTCCATGCCTGGGTTCCTTGCCCCCAGCCCATGCTGCCTACCTCCTCCCTTTCCTGCCACCCCACTTTTCTCCCCTTACTACTCCCCTTTTCCACTGGACCCATCTCCAGCTTGCAAAGGATGATGGGTCTCCCCACTAGGAACTAGTATCTGGATCCTTCTTAGCAATCTCCCCAACTAGGTCCTCTATCAGCCTTAGGAACAGGCACATCCCAAATTCTGACAAGTGCACCCCATCAGACCTGTGCACTTCTGTCTTGTCAAATGAGATGTCCTGTGTTAAATATGTAGCGCCCATCTCTATCACTGCTCTCACAATCTTTCTGTTCAAGCACTTCCTCCCTTTCCCACAGCTCTGACTTCCTTGGCACCCTCCAAACCCTGTGGGATGTAATTTCAGATTAGCCAATGACCAGTTTCAGCCACCAGCCTTTTATTCTCTCCAGGTCAGCCATTATGGCCTGCACCAACACCCCATGGTAACTCTCCCAAATAGTTGCCCCACATGAATAATAATGCAATCCAGCCTTCTCCACTGCACTGTCAACTCTTCCAACAGGTGCAGAACCTGGGCCCATTTCATGTCTCTGATGCCCTTCCACTGTACTCTCATATGATTCATATCTGGGCACACAAGTGTCCCTCTGTCTGTGGTTGCAGCATACCTCTCTACCCAATAGATGAAAGAGTGCTCTCATGATCCACACCCTTCTCTTTGAGGCTGCCATGGGAAGAGACAAACAGAAAGAATTAGACATGCTTCTATGCCTCACATACCTCTTTCATGTGCTGGACTGCCAGCACCTACCCACTTCACTCCTGCTTCAGATTCCCATTTGATGCAGCCTCTGATCCACCCCAATCTGAAATGAGGGCGGGACAAAACCATCTGGGTCTTCCACCATGAAATCTAGTGTCTTCTTAAGGACCACCCGACTTGAAAACCTGTCATGAGGAGCCATTCCTTTGGAGGAACTATGCCCCCAACTGACCCTCTGGACCTCTTGTATTCTTCTAGGGCTGAAACTGCACAAACCCCACCCTGCTGCTGTCTGTGTAATGTGACAAAGATCCCTCTCCCCTTCTGATCCATTTTAGATCTGGGGAGCCAGAATGACCACCCTGTCCACACTCCACTCCACATTCTCTATCTGCAGGGCCTGTTTGTCAGCCGCCTTCATGGGGGTCACCACCTAACCTACTCTAAAGGCACCTCTGGCTATGACTGCAAAACTGCTCTAAATAAGCATGCCTCCTTTACTGAGGTGCACACTGCTGCACCACCCATTACCTTTGCCAGCAGCTGCCCCATAATGGTAGCCTCCAATACCTTCTCTCCCCTGGCCCCTTTTCCAACCCATGACCATCTGCTTGACTGTTCTCCCAGTGGTGGCATCCAGCCACCCCCTATCTTGACACATTCAGCCAATATCTTCTAATTGAACCATTATGGTGGCATGGGGCACCCTTCTTCCCATCTCTCCACCACATTCTGTCTAACCTGATATTCCCAGATTGTCTCCTGCATGTTCCATCCATGCTTGGCCCAAAACTCCTGAAAACCTGCCCATCCTCTATCATAGGAGGTCAGGATGTTAGTCACCCAGGATCCTCAGTACAGTACCCTGGCTTTGTCCCTCCAATCTCCCAGATCTGGCCCAGGATCCTGGTCCTGTGTGCTGCAGTGTGTGGTGCCAGCTCCTGGAACCTTTCCATCTGTAAATGGGACAAACTGTCAGCCATCTCATTCATTAAACTTTCAATGTGCTGTGCCTTGAAAGATACATTCAGTTGCAGCCCACAAAGCACTATGTGATCCAACCTGCCCACCGATTCCGTCTTCCTGTTCTGCCTGTTCAGAACCTCCACCACTCTTTTATTATCACACAAAGAGAATGCTCTTCCCTGCCATTCTGTTCCCCACACTTCAACTCCACCCAGATGGGAATATCTCCAAAAAGGTGATGTCTTTTAACACTCCATCCTCCTTAAAACTGACAGCTGAAGCCTCCAACATCCATTCTCCATTGAAATATGCCCCCATCCCGAAGCCCTGAGGCATTGGTGTACAACTCTAGTTCAGTATTGTATGCCCACTTCTCCCGCCAGAAAGTTATGCTGTTGTACTTTCTCAGAAACTCCTCCCACACCTGCAGGTCCTCTTCAACCTCTTTCAATACATCCATCCAATGGTGAGGCAACTTTGCCTTCCTGTAACCCTTCCCAACCTCCTTGTGAATGCCTGCCTGGGCCTATGGCCTTGCAGGCAAATTAAAGTGCCCCAGTAGTTGATGTGCTTGTACGGCACTCTCCTCCTCCCTACCACTTCTGTCAACAGGCCCCTGAGCCGGGCTATCTTGTCCCACAAGAGGCGGAAACATTCCTGATCTGTGTCCACCTTGATCCCCAGAAACTCCAACCTGCAGGCGGACTCCTCTGTCTTCCCTTTTTCTAGTGGGATACCTATTGTCCTCCACAGTTCTTTGAAATCTCCAACATTGCCTGCATCTCTGGCTGGCTGGCCTCAATGAGAAGGAAATTGTCTAAGTAGTGAACTATCCTCCTGTACCCATATCTGGCCCCGAACACCCACTGTACCCATGAACTAAAGGCCTCAAAGGTCAAACAGACCACTGACCACCCCATGGGCAGGCCTTTTGAAATACAAGTCCCTTTAAATTGGAAACCTAGCAGGTCCCAGTCCTCCGGATGGACTGGTAATAACTGGAAAGCTGACTCAGTGTCAGTCTTTGCCAGCCAAGCCCCTCTACTGCCCTGATCAGCAGTACCACCTGCTCCAAAGAGAAGTGAAACCGCACTCAGGTGCCCTGGGATCCTGTCATTCACGAACCCCCTTTGGTTAGCACAGGTGTGGATAAGCCAAACTCACCTATCTGTTTCTTCAGCACCACCCCAAGGGAGAGATACCACAAGTTAGGCACAGGTGCCCTTCTAGCCTACCTGTCCTGACCTCCTTGGCGATCTTTGCCCTTACCACATCCTCCTTCCCTTTATGGAACCAAAGTTCTTACCCTCCCAACCCTCCCACACTGAAACCCAAAGAAAAACAAACTGAAAACTTTCCCTCAAGAACTCTGCCCCTTTTATCAGGGTAGTCCTATTTCCATTCTTCAATGACCCAAGAACGATGGGAATGCGGGCCATGGTATACCTATTGCCCCTTCATGGCCCACCATTCAGTTCCACCAGTAATTGGAATTGTCCCTCAACAACTGTGTCCCCCAGCCCCTGCCTTGGCCCCCACTCTCACCAAAAGGGCTGCTCCTGGTATTGCCCGTCCTGATGTGTGGACTTGTCCCCCTTGCCTGCAGGTCATTTCCAGGTGTGTCCCCCACACAGGAGCAGGCATGCAAGACTTGCAACTAGCCCACTTGCAAGATTCCTGTTAAACCCCCACCAGGTCTTCACCACCGGGCATGACTGCTCTTTTGCTATGGTCCCCACTGGCCTACTAGCTGGCCCAGATAAGGTCCTGACCCATAGTTTAGAATAAATACAATCCCACCTCAAGTCCTCCTTCACCGTCATCTGCTTCCAGAAGGCCTCATCATACTTTAACCATCTGTACCCCAACTTAGTCTTATAGGCATCCCTGATGATGACCATGTAGGTCAAAGGGTAGTATGGCCAGCTCTGGCTGCTTTTCCAGCACCAACATGCAGTATATCAGGAACCAAGCCTGCCAAGTATCAATTTTCTTACTATTATACTTAGCCTCCTCTACTTTGTGCCCAACCACCGCTAATGCTACTGCCACCTTGAACTTCCCCACCGATTCCTTCTGTTCATATTTTTTAGCAGTGTCCTCATCCACCAGACCAAAATGTCAGGTATTCCCCTTCCAAATTTTTTCTTTTATTGAGGATGGCATATGATCCCCAGAATAAAACCCAGTGGTCTGTCATATAGCTTCTTGCCCTGGGTTTGCTACCAGCATTTTCTGCCACATCCTTGCTGCCCTTTCTATGGCCTGTAATGTCTGTTCCATCTTCTCCACCCCTTGTCTTCCAGAAAGCTTTCCAGGTACTCCCTCAAGTCCCTTCATTATTGATGTCAATGTCATCCTTACCCCCATCTGGCCTGGTTTCCCTGGCACGGGTCTGTACTGGTGCTAGCGATGGGCTGGTCCCACACTTCTGTGCCTTTCCTGCCTTGCCCCTGCCTGTCCATGCATCTGTCTCCTTCCTCTTCCTTAGCGCCTCTCATCTGCCTCCTTCACTAGGCCACTCCATCAGCTCCTTCATCTGGTCCATCAGCTTGGCCACCCTCCATCATTTCCATGCTGGAAGTCAAGGTCTTCTTCAGTGCCATCCTCCTCAACATGGAACTACAAATGGGGTGGAAGGGAAAAACATTGAATGCCATTCATCTCCTGACACTGCCAGCCCTTCTGAGCAGCCCTGGGACCGACTTAGTACCATGCTCTGGCTTGGTCCATGCAAAGTGCTCAGCTACCCAGTTTAGTCCCCATAGCATCAGAAGCACAGCTCAGCCCCCCACTGGTTCGTGTGGGTTCATCCCACAATGCACTCTTACCATCCTGGTCCTATCCACAGGGGAATGTTACGACAAGGCACACACCCAGGCCCACTCTTTGTGGAGCCTGGCACGCCACCCATCCCTGGACCCCACCAGCCCAAGGGCCCCAAACCCCACTCAAATCACCTCAACATTATCGCCTTTACTGTATGTCATATTCCTTAGTTCTTTGTTCCATCCCATTATGCCTTTATGCCTTTTACAACTGCCATTGCCTCAGCCCTGTAGCTGCATCTGTGCTGCTGCTCCTTCCATCTGGTATCCTCCATGTTTACCATTAACATGCTTCCTTCCTGGAAGTGCCCTGTCAACTCCCACATCCATCCTCCTGTGGCATGTTCCCTGCCCACAGGTGCAGGCAACAAACACTCCTCGCACCACCAGTAGGCCTTGCCCCCATGGTCATCTCCAGCAAAGGCACTTGCCTAGTGGCTAAAAACTCCCTGCAATTCTTTCCATGGCTCCAATCCCCACTGCAGGCGTGGCTACAATTTCTTCACCATTCCTGGTGATCACCTGCCAGACCACGAGCCCTCTGCAGCCCTGCACATCATGGAGCCCCATGCTCCATACCAGCACCAGAAAACCATCCTTTCCCATGAGACGCCCCTGCTGCCACACAATCAAGAGCTGCTGAACCAAACCAAACATTCCAGCTATCCTCGTGGGTCTCTACCCGCCTCCCAAAACACAAGGGTTTCAACCACCAAGCACGTTATTCATTACACCACAGAAGCCTCACACCATGCTGCACAAAACTGTGACCACGAAAGTTCTCTCAAATGATCAGGCAGATGTGGCCTTACCTGTTACTAACCATATTGTGTATGCAGCCTAACTCCTGTTGTTAAAACCACCTAGCAGCCCTCTCCTATAACCTTCTTTAAAACAATTGCTCCCTGTTTGTTTACACAAGTAGTTATTCACTTCTATATGTTTAGCATTCTTATTTACTCTACAATATTCAAATAAAATACCGGGCCCTGGACTTGCTAGGCCTAGGGTCCTAGGTAGTGCTTACCTGCTAGATTTTGCCAGTGAAGTGTTGAGAATTCTACTGCTGAAAATTCACAGCAAAAGAGAGTTCTCTGAGGGCAGCAAACCCTTAAATATTCATTCAGGATCCCACTAGGACCCTCCTGACTCGACCCTTCAGCAAATCACATCCCTTATCTCTAGCCACTTTCCCACCCCTCCTGATGTCACTGCCCCTCCTCTTCCCCTCCCCTTTGTCTAGACTCTTTCTGGCAAGGGCCAAGAGACAACCTGGCCTGCCTTTTTAATTAAGCTTAATTTTCCTTCCCCACTTGTAAGAGATTATGTGTATATTCTTGTGTTCTTTGTTGCCCTATAGTTATTTTATTTCTTTTGTTATATTTGTTTCTGCATCAGCCTTCTCCTCAGTACAGTGTAGTTTTTTGTTGATCTCCAGGCTCTAAGATGATTCACTGAGCAGAAGTCATTTATCTTACCCTCTATGTGTAAATTTATCTGTTTTCTTTTTGTTTTCCTTTCCTTTTTTTCTTTTCTTTTCTTCTTTATCATTCACTTGTCCTAACTTTGTTGCTATTAGTGAAAGCATGTACCAAAACCAGTATTTTATTCAGGGAGAAAGGGAACAGAAAGAGTAGAAAGTCAGGCATACTTTCAGGGAAGTTGTGGGGGAGGAATAGGGAGCCCTATCCCTGATATCTCTGTTAATTATTTTCTATTAGTAAGGAAGGTGTGTTTTCAATTTTATAAATATTTGACCTTGCTTTCCTTTTCTTAACTTCTAAAATACTCTATATTGCCAGGCACCAAGTCAGTGCTTAACTAATTATCACACACACACCACACACACACACACACACACACACAGACACAAAATTCTTTAACATTCACTTAAAGATTTTCCTTTAGTTTTCTTTCCCATTCTGCCAATATCCAAGTTTGTCACACAGGTCAGATTTGTGTATTTTTGATGGTTTTCCCCACATATCTAAACTGCCATAAGTCTGTCTCTGAATGTTTTGTTTAAGCATCCATCAGACAGAAGGAGACACAGTTTTTTAAGGAGTTTACTTGTCTTCTTAGATAAAGTTTATGTTTCCCCCTTTTATTTTTGCCAATCTATTTCAGTGAGTCAGCCTGGGAGTCTGCTTCAGCGTAGGGAGAACCCCCTCTAAAGTTAATTCATTCTTTTCTTGATGGCTTATTTCAACTCAGGTCTTGCAGCATTCCCACTGTAAATGGTATATGGCTCTAGACATGAGTATGAATCTTTAGTAGAAAAAATCATTCAAGAAGCCAGGCATCAAATTAATGTATTCCCTCACAAGAAAAAGTGTAGCATATGTCTACTTAACTGTATGGCTTTTCCAAGCTGGCTTGTTGATCTCTGCAGTGCTTCTGAGGTCTAGAGATTCTGAGCGCCTTCCCTGACCGACATACCACAGTGCAATCTTCCAAGCCATGGGGGAAGAAACAAGCCTTTAAAACAGGAGGGGACAACAGCAAAAACTCTCCACAAGCAAGCATGCATGAGTAAATTCAATTTACTTGCTCCTGACTGCCAAAGAAGGTGAGTGATTTCTTTAGGTTAAATGCCACGGTGAAAACTTTCAGGCTGCAGGGGAAAGGAATACATTGTTGAAAGTTAGAGGGACAACCACAGAGCTACTGTGGGTGAATTTACTTACTTAAATTTTGGAGTGCATTTGTTGTATTCTCACCACTAAATCCACTTTGGCCAGAGAGAGAGGAGGGAGGGAGTAAAAAGAGTAGCTCTGATCAGAGCTGGCAGACTAGCTTCCTCTCACTTGGCCAGTTCATCCACCAACTTGGGACTGCCAGCTGACCTCATATTTCCCAAATATTCAATCAAAAACTTAACTCGTTCTGCCTCAACTGCATTGTTTTTTCCTCAAATGGTTTGAAAAATCTCACTCAAACTGCTGTTCTCAACACACTGACAGATCAGCTGGAGACTGTCAGATCTGTCAGTGTGTTAGGTTTTGTCAACCTGCTTTTGTCTTCTCTTGGCTATATGGTGCATGCATGACTGAATCATGTACAACATTCAGTTATACATGCTCTAGATAGTGAATAGCAGGACTTAGGAGGTAGGTCTTTATTTATATTGACAACTGTGCAGCTGTACTTGGGATGCATCTTTCCTTAAATAGGAAACGGATATGCTGGCTTTTTAAAGTACATATATTGGCATGTATTTACCCCTGTGGCTTTAGTGTGCAATAAAAGTAGTGGTAGCATAGCAGCACATTGAAAGCATAGCAGCTGTCAACTAAAGCATAGCAAGACCGCTATAATGGGGATGATTCTGCTGCTTGTTCTCACATAGCTAAACTGACTTGCTCCACTAACTAATTCTGTCCACTAGT
Organism: Neoceratodus forsteri; assembly: GCA_016271365.2. Classification (NCBI taxonomy): domain Eukaryota; kingdom Metazoa; phylum Chordata; order Ceratodontiformes; family Ceratodontidae; genus Neoceratodus; species Neoceratodus forsteri. The sequence continues at coordinate 842,673,089 of CM028135.1, read as the reverse complement.
CACATTAGCTGAGTCTCTTTGTCTGTGGAACAGCTATGCCTTGTAATTTAATGTTTCTATAGCTGTTGCTCTCTTTCTTATGCTCTCTGTCTCTGTCTCTCTCTCTCTCTCTCTTTTCTTTCACTTGGAAGCCTGCTCTTTCACTTCCCACTTCTAAGCTGTCACATAGCAAAAAGTTCAAATAAAATTAGAATGCAATAAGCTCACTCTCTTTCTTTTCATGAGACTTAAATTACCCACTCACCCAAAGAGAACAGCTGATGTCCATGTTAAAAAAAAGCTACGTTTGCTCATTCACTCTCTTCATTAGACTCACTCACTCTCTCTTGAACTGTAAGCAGGGCTGTAAGTGTCACTCCCTGACAACCTAAAAGTTAAAAGAAGTTTGCAGGCATCAGAGGCATCAGTGAGGGAGTCTGTGTGACAACTGTTGAAACAGGTAGTACAGAAACTGCTGCTGAAAGAGTCTTAAATTATCTGCCTATCTGCAAAGGGAGCATTTTCAGTATAGCATGCAAGCAGAATTTTGCCAGAGTATTAGAGTGATAAGAGAGGGGCTGGGAATATTATGTACATTGTGATAAACCTGATAAACTGGTACAATACAGTGTATTAAATGGGGCACGTGCATCAACAACCTATCTTCAAAAGACACCCTCATGCTACTGTACTATAGCCTGCTGCACTTCAACCAATCAACTCAAACACACTGCATATTCTTGCTTTTTAGTTACCTTTGTATTCTTCCCACTACAAATCCTGGGTGCAGATCTTTTCAGTGGTCATCCACCCTCTAAATTCACTGGACAGTGTCACCAGGTGTCTGCTGCTAGCAGATCAAACCCCAAAAGCAAGGCCAGTCGAATACAAGCATATGAGTAGCAAGTACTGCTCCATGTAAAGTTAATGCAGCAAACCTGAGCAAATCACATAGCTGATGTTATGCTGTGGTGTCAGTGGAGAATAATTCCTTACACACCCCAGGTCAGAAAATCTCAGACACAGAATAGGTACACTGATGACAATAGACTACAAACATTGTTTGGTACCAAAAAACACTTACAACTTGAGTAGTAAATAATACAATACATTACAATACATACAAAGCACACCAAAACATGATTAAAAAACAAAATGATACAAAACATGTACAAACATTAGAAGACTGCAGATAATCTGTAAGATTCTTGAAGATAGCTTTCAGAGGAGCTATAGATCTAATTGAAAATGGGACCACATTACAGAATGTCATGGCTCGGTACCCAATGGAATTCTGCCCCATATAAGTATGCATGAGTGAAACTTACAGATGATTGCTTGCAGCTGAGTGGGGATCAAATATGAGCCATGTAGAACATCAGAAAATTAGTGTTAGTGAATGTTGTACTATAAAGTCTGATACTTTTGTATTAAACTATATGTCACTTTAATGGTGTAGTATTTAAAGTCACCAAGCATGCAGAAAACCCTGCCCCTGACAAAATATGAAGATGCAAAGCACTGGGGAACTTCTTGCAGCACTGTTAAATCTGCAAATAAAATGTACTTTATTTTGTTTAATTCAGCATTATGGAATTGTCCTGTAGATGTGAGCCCTTCTGTTTCTTCATATTGGAAGAGAGCATTCTGCTGTCTTTGGGTAGCACTCACTGGCCTTATCTTTGAGCACAACTATTCTTTGTGTAGCTATTACGGATAGTGTTCACTAGCAACCAGGTGAGGGTGCCAAACAGCACTATGCAGCCTTACAACATGTTCCTGCTACATATCACAGACCTATACTGTAACACAGTATCTGTGGTGCCAGACCATCTTATCCTTGTTCTAAGATTTTCTGGTATCTACTACATTCTCTCCACTCCTCACCAAGCACTCCCTGTTGTCCAGTGGTTCCCATGTCTCTGAATGGGATCCTCCAATCACCACTACCATCCCATTAGCCAATATAGTACCCTCTGGCAAAGAATCTACATCTCCCGTTATATCATACAAATCTAATAATCCAATGATACAAATGAAGCTAAAATATACTAATTGTTGGGGACTCCATTATAAGGGGTACTAAAAGATATGTGTGTGCAGGAAACAAGAAAAGTAGAATAGTAAGATGCCTTCCTAGATCAACAGAGAGCGTTAGAGAGAGAGAGAGAGAGAAAAGGAGAGATGTGAACAGGATAGAACATATACCAATTGTACTGTACTGTTGTGTTCTTCCTTACTTTGTTTATTGTAATTAATTTCAGGTTGCCCTGAAAAGGAACATTGTTTCAGTGGGCTTACTCGGTTACCAAAATCCATTAAAAAGGAAACATAAAAGTGAATGTGTGGAGGGAAAGAACTTGAAGTTAATATCCATTGAGAGACAAATGACTTCACGGAAAAATCACAGAGGAGTTAAAGAAACTTTATAGAACTTGGGGAGGGGTATCAATAATATAGCACAGTCATTATCATTTCTGAAGTTTTGACAGTGTGGTCCAAGGAAGAAAACAGGAGTACAAGTTTTTCCTTTAACACCGGCTGAAGGAGTTGTATATGGAGGAAGGTTCTGGCTACATAGAAAAATTGGAAACATTTTGAAATGACAAACAGCCATACAAAAGGATGGTTTACATTCATTATGAGGTAGAATTAGTGCCTTGGGGAAAAGGCTTAATGTATTTATTGGAAAATGTTTGAACTAAGGGAGGGGAACAGTGCTTGAGAGAGGTCAGAATTTACTATCAGCTACAGGAAAGTGATAAAAGCAGTTGCAGCCAAAGACAGATATTTCCTAAAATTTTTATGATATCTCTAGAAAAGTCCTTGCTTGTCTGCAATACTCCTAAGGGATCACCAGAGAGGATCTCTTTAAAATATTGGAAAATATCTCATCAAGGCTTTGGCTGCAACTGTAAAAAGATTGTAGCCATGTTGGTCTATGGAAAACAGGAGTCACTGGATAGTATTATACCTTTTATTGGACCATATCCAACATATGTATTGTACAAATATGGTATACTACACAAGCTTTCTGGGTCCAACTGATCCCTTGTCAGGTGCAAAAGCAATCTGAACAGAAGAAGATAAAGTTATAGGAACATAGGCAATACAAACAGGAGGGAGCTATGACCATCTAGCCTGTCCAGTGTCTTCTCAATGATATTGACCACTAAACCCTCCTTATTTAAGAAATGATCCAATCAGTGTTTAAAGATATTCAGATTTCCACTGTTAACTACTACCTAAGAAAAACTGTTCCAATGTCCAAGTTATATCACATTGAAATGCATAGCTTCAAAATAATTTATGACAGGATAGTGAGGAGAGTTAAAAGAAAGGGTGGGTATTGATTGACTGTAATGATTTTTATTAGGTGGTGGTAGCCTTACTGTCATGTGATGCTTTTGCCTTTATGTATTTGTTATACCAATCTACTCTATGTACCATGATATGCCTGCTGTAATACTATGATGTATCCTTGTACAGACTGTCTGTGATGTTTAGTACTTTGCACCAGGGACCTCCTTGTGAAAGAGCATGCTCAATGGATGCTATCTCTACACAATATACTGAACTGATAAACTGAGATAATGGATAGGAACAGGTCTATAGCTGTGATGGGATGCTTACAGGAAGTGCTGGGGAGTAGTGTGACATTCATAGTTTGGCGTGGTATGGAATTTGTGGTCAGGAGCATCATGGGAGTACACAGCAGAAAAGAGATGACAGCGGCATGGATTGCTTCATTGTTGGAGAGAGTGAGGAAGAGCTGGATTGTTGATAGACATGGCTATTTTGTGAGTCAGGTTGAAGGAAGGTGTTTGGTTACTGATTTGGGTTTAGGCTAGAACAATGTTTGTTGGTTAGTGTTTGTGCTGCTTTCTAGGGACTGTATATGTGACAGATTGTGAGCTATTTAGGGTATCTGTTGCATGTGCTAATATAGTGTTGCTACAAGTGTTAATCAGGTTTAGTAAGGTGGTTTGTAGTGTGCTCATGTGGCAATAATGTGTTATTACAGTGTTTGTAGGTGATCATTTGTCAAATAAACTTGTTAAAGAATTGTCTGTAACTTCAGCTTTGATAAATAGACACCCTGTTTGCATTGCATTTTCATAGCACAAAATATGTTAAATGCATGTTTCTATTACAGTTTATCTTTAATCTACTGAACATGTATTGCCATAGGGCAGTGATGAACATTTTTATTTTATTTTCAATCAAAGGGAGATCTTATATCTTATATCTTCTAATAAAAGTAGGAGGCCTTGACCTCCCTAATCCAAACAGTTTTTTTATAGTCTATTTCTTTTCTTCAACATTTTAGATTTACTTCATTAATGTCAAGTGATTGGAAAGTGATTGCAGAATCATGTTTAAGTCCTTTTTGGCAGGTTTGGTCACAAAACCCAAACAGGCTTAATAGTTGATAATCGATCGGTTAGTTTTGTTTTTTCCTACTAAGTGTAATGTAATAGTTGAAATTTGTATATGATCTTGTCTTCTATTTTCTTTTTCATGTGGAATGTACTATTTGTTGATGATTATTATAATAAACAAAAATTCCCTACTCTTTGCAGGGGTGCTGTGACCTGGAAAACAGAGGAGCCCAATCTCGAACTGGGCTCTGAGGAAGAAGGAGGTCAGGAGGCTGCCAAGACAGCCACTACTGCAGGTACTGTAGACACCGCAAGTGAAATGGAGCACCAGAATGAAGAAACTCCTATGTCAGAAGTTGTTACAGATACTGAAATGGTGATGGATATAGAGTTTATGGAAGTGGATAAAATGCTGCAAAAGACCTGGAGAACCATCAGAAGCAACTATGGGACCAAGTCTCAGCAGTAGAACAAGAATATGCTGCAGCATGAAAACAATTAGAAGATGAGAAGAAATGTAAACCTTTGGTGGAACACTCACTCGGAACATCTTCCTCTACCCTGGTAAAATTTTCATATTTCAAGTGGGACAACAACACTCTGATGAACCAGGGCACACTGGGAAGTTGACCAGGAGAGACCCGACTGAGGAAAGAATGCAGTGGTTGCCAGACCACATGTTGAAGAACACTGCATTGATTCCGACCAAAAGGAGTGGCTAGATACTGGATCCTGCACTACCTATACCAGGCATGGATAACACTGCTGTAAGTAAAAGTCTGCTATGAATGACTCTGAATTGGGACTGCCTATGAGGCGGAGGTACAGGGACCTGCTGTAGAGGCTGTAGTAAGCCCTCCATCATACTCTTCAAGGGTGAGTCAGCCTGAGGGTTTTTATGATACTCCATTGGGGATAGTGCCTGGGGAACAGAATACAACTAAGACAGATTCAACCCTCAACAACTGAGAGTGGATCAGGCCACCACACAGGCTGATGAGAAGAGAAACCCAGCCCAGAGTACTGAGTCTGCTCCCACATATGCAAGCCTCTTTCACAAGCCTGTGGAACTGGCTAAAGACACAACACTGCATCTTAGATATGCTGGGGCTTGGCAACAATGCCAAGATAGCTTTTATGTGGGCAGAGGACTGAGTCAAATGTTCTTTGGGTTTCACCCCTGCAGAAGTGTATGTCTTCATACACGCACCTTGGAAAAGAACCTTTGACATTCCCTGACTTGTTGGACAGGTTCTGGGCTAAGTAGCAATGCTCAAAACTAACCCACTTTGGGTACTGCTCCAGGCCATTCCTCTTATCAAGAATCCCACAAAATAATTACTATCCTAATCCGAAATGAGAGTGTCAATATAACAGACATCCTTTACTGGCTGGAAAAAGTGTGAAATCTTGGGTGCACCTGACCTGATCTTTGATTCTGAAGATTTCTGGAATGGGGGTGGAGAGTGAAAGTCAAACTGGAACAAACAGCTTTGGGACTGACACACTAGTGGTGGAAGAAGTGGGCTCAATCCGCTCCAGAAGTGATTCACAGAGCAAAGGCAGATTCGCGGAGTGCTCCACAATGCAAAGTGGAGTACTTTGCATTATAATGAGCATAAAGTCCATTGGAAGCAATGACTTTGCTTTACTTCACTCCCAGGCCACTACTCTGCCAATTTAAGGTGAAGTGCATTGCAGGCGCACACTTCATCTCACTTCACCTTGTTTTGAGCTCCAAAGGTGAATTTTGCAGTGATTCATGGGATTTCAGGTCACATGAGCTCTATATTGATCTGCACAGCCTCAGTTCATGGTAGTATAAGTAGGAAGAAGTAGAGAACTGTGTGCTCTGATAGCTGTCTGTGATAGGAATCTTGTAAAAGCTGTTCAAAAAGCATTTTTGCTTTTTTGGGGATCAACTTTTAGTTCATCGATTGTAGAAACCCTCCTGTGCTTATATCATGGAGCATTTTGTTTTGTGTAGATTTTGAATATTAATTTACAGCACTGAGTGTGTGTGGTGAAACATAGTGAAGTGTACTTTGGAGGAGGGCGTATCTGTGGTGTAGGTAGATTTAAGTTGGAGAAATAGTGATTTCTTTGTTTTTAGTTTACATTTTTGTTATATAACAGTGTTACTGTTACACACAGTAATATTGTCAATGTCAGTAGAAATTTCTTGCTGTTTGTTGTGTGGATGGTAGGTGCAGCAGTTCAAAAGTTCAGGTTGTTTACATTACAAATTTACAATACGTAACGTGGCATAGTACTGAACTTTTGCATTTGCGACGATTCCTTATTCAGCATTGTACACAAACTGTTCTGTGTGTGAGCGTGTGTGCAGTGCTGTGTGCATCAAATAATACACCTTTTATTGTGCCACTGACTAGTGTAATTGCAAGTGCAGCAGTGTGAACCTGCTATCCACTGCAGCTGCCTGATTTTGTACTGCGATCGTGGTATCTGTTCTTAGTTTTGCTGCTTGTAGTGCTGTAAAATCAGCACTGTCTGCATTCAGTGCTCCCCTACCCCCATGTTCAAAAGGTATTTTTTATGAGATTGGATTGTTTTGTGACCTCATCAGCACCACAGGTTACTGAAGTTGTTTAATTCCATGACAGTCTCAGAGTAGTCTCTTATCTGTTGCTGAAGCCACAGTTGTTTATTTGGCTTGACATCCAGCATCCTTCCGATCAGAGAGTGAACATATCAAAATCTGAATTTGGTTATAATATTTGTAGTTGATCCTCAAAATGCCTGCAAAGAGTCATGCAATCAAAGCTGTTTCGCCATGGCAATGTTGGCAGTAAGATGGTCTGTGGGCATGGTAGTAGTACGCAGACACAGAAGTGCATTGCTGATGTGAGGAAAAGTATTTCTCCTGCAATGTTTTTTATAGCCCAATCAGTAGCTTCTTCATAGTTGAGGAGATGATGTTTTTCCAGCCGTTGGGGTTAGTGTTACTGGTGTTAGTGGTGGTGGAGGTAATATTAGTATTGCTGTGTCAAGTTCTAATTCCGACCAGTGTACCGTATCCAAAATATTGAGTGTGAAGCAGTGCAAGTGAGTGGCAACATAGATGATGTCATACTTCACAGTAACATCCCAGTAATGGAACATAAGGATTCTGATGATCATGTCAGTGATAGCATACAATGTGATATTCTGTCCACTGTGGCATAACGTCACGCATTTTCCATGCAGTGATTCACAGTGTGATGAAAAATATCAGGTGATGGTGGTGTAGATGCAGCTGATGAATGTGATGATGATGATGATGATGATGTTGCTGTTATTGCAACATGCAGTCCACATGCTAGCATCACGCAGAAGATGTGGATGTGTGTGACGTTGATGAATATGTAATTGACCCCAGTTGGAAACTGGAGAAAAGAAATTAAAAGTGTCTGTGTCTGAGTCTGTTTAAAGGAATCCCACCCTGTAAAACTTGTGATCTACTGGTTTTAGTTCATGATGATGATGAGCCAGTAATCAATATGATAGGTAGTCATGGTGTTCAGTTGCAGTCCAGGTGTGCAGTGCCCAAAACATCACTTGCCCCCCACTTCTGTGCTTAAAATAACGGACTTAAATAAGCACATCATGGACATGTTAAAAGCAGAGCATCACAATCCCTTGTTTGGGATTTATTTGTTCAAGATCGCGAATGATGATTCAGTTGCAATCTGCCAGGTTTGCCATGTGCATGTGAGTCAAAGTAAAAAGGGAGCCATCTGGGCAAGGGAGGACAGCATCGCTTCTTAAGAATAGGCACTGGCACTGTGGACCCAGCATGAGCTGGCAGCTAATACTACAGTGGGGCATTCACCTTCATCACCTGCAACCATAGCCAGCATGTTATCCCTTCCATGATTGTTAAGCCCAATAGGAAATTAATCGTGTGCAGTAGTGTGGTAATAAGAGCAGAGAGTTACTACAGGCATGATGAGGTGGAGGACCATAATGACTTTGAAATGTTTTCCAGTGCTGGTGAGTAGCAGTTTTGTGGTGGTGGTGGTGGTGGTGAATGCAGTATGTCTAGTGCAAGTGGTACATCAACCCCAGTTGCAAATCTGGCAAGATAACAGCATTTCTGGGTTTGTCATCATCACTTGTGCAACCGTTGTCATCAAATGTCCACACTCCATGCCCTGCCAATGTAATTCATCACAGAGCACAACCATTTGTGATCAATACACCCCATGTAAAATGTTTAAGTCAGCCCGTTACAGAGTGTTTTTGTGCATAAGCTGAAGTACCCCGAATCATACAGTGTCACGTGAACTCAATGTTGCTGTAGTGGAAATGCTGGCAATTGATCTTTGCCCTTCTCCTTTGTGGAGAATTCTGGGTTCCGGCTGTTTGCTGCACGTGCCTGTCAAAATGGAAAGTCCCATCAGGACATACTTTTCTACCGTGCTGTCCCAGAGTTGTTCCGCACTGTGTCTGACACAGTAAGACATGCCCTTCAACATTCCTCCTCTCCATTCATCCATTTAAGTATGGATATGTGGACAAGTGGCAAAACAATGGGGAGTTCATATTTGTGTATAACTGCACACTGGGCGCAGGTGCCAGGGTTGTTTGTGATGTTGGTAGTGTGAATAATCAGTGCAGTAAGGTGGATTGTCGTGGTTGCAAGCTTCCAGGAATTCGACAGCATGCAACGATTGCTATCTGCAGTGTGACCTGTTCACACACTGGTGAGAACATGTTGGACGTGGTACTGACTGAAATTGGCAGATGGCTAAACCTCTGTCCCTGAGAGCTTGGTTCATAGCAAGTGACAATGGGTCAAATGTGGTGAAATGCATCACGAATGGTGTTTTTTGTTCCATGCATGGCCCACTGTTTAAATCTTGTGGTTCAGGAGTTTCTGCGACACCTGATATAAAGGAATGCTGACCATTGCAGCGTATCTGCTCTCACTTTTCAAGATCTAGAAAGGCCAGTGACCAACTGCGGCAGTTGCAGATACAAAACAGCCTGCCTCAGCACTGCTTGAAGCAGGAAGTTGTCACCCGATGGAACTCCACTTTATACATGGCAGATAACAATACAAAGCCATCTCAGAATAGCGTTATGCCACACTAACCATGACAGTTCCGGGGCCTCCATGTCTATGATGACTGAACAGTGGCACCTCATGGACTCTGTAATAACAATTTTGTGGCCTTCTGAACATGCCACACAGGCAGTGAGTGGTGAGTCTGCCTCCATTAGCCAATCAATTCCACTGCTGTGGGTGCTGAGACAGACACTGGTGAATGTACAGCATAGCCTTGATGTTGCTGGAGACAGTGGTAGCAGTATGTTGCTGCAATACATGCTGACAGTATTCAACCAGAATCGCCACGTTGTGAGCATTCAGTGTAGTGTCAGCTTTGCCATAGCAACAATGCTGGACCCGCGATACAAATGTGGAATTGCATCAGTACTGGAGGGAGGGCCTGAACAGGTAAAAATATCAGTGGTCAACTGGTGCACATGGTTCATGGGGCACAGAAGTCACATGCCAAGGTCAGCAAACTTCAGCATCATAATCCGGCTGAAGGTGTACCTGGAGGACCATCAAGTATATCCTGCAAGGGTAAGGGAACTGCAGTTCCAGGTGGTGTGTCATCCAAAGTGGCTGGCATCAACCCGCTTTGGGAGTCTTTGTCCCAAGTGGGTATTTGTGAAATAAATGATTCGGGAGAACAGGATAATGCATCAACAATTGGACTTAGTGTGGCACAGAGAATGGTTGAGTCATATTTGTCTGAAAACAGGCATCTGACAATAACTGAAGATCCTCTTTGTACTGGAGTGGAAAGGTCAGTGAATGGCCACAGCTGACTGCAGTGGCACTGAAGTACCTGACATGCCCACCCTCCAATGTAAGTGTTGCGAGGGTATTCAGCTCAGCAGGTGCAATAGTCAGGGATCATCAGACAAACCTGTCTCCTGCAAATGTTAGTTTGCTAACATTCATTAAAATGAATGAGAGGCACCTACCAGCACAGACTGCAACCTCGATATTCGTACCCCGCCTAGTCATGGTGGTCTTGCTGATGTGGAAATGGAGCATCCTGGTGGCACTGGCAGTGGCTGCCTGAAGCGGCCCACCACTGGCGTAGATGACGACACAATGGAGAAAGAATTTCCCAGTGGTCAGACTTCAGACATCGATGACTGTGAGTGCAACTTTCTTTATGAGGATGATGATGTGGTTAATGTTGGCAGGTTTTAACTGAAGTTTTTAAAAGGCGGAGTGCCCCTCAGACCATCACCACGGGACTGGTATTAGCCACTGCCAACATGAGTCTGTCTGCCCCGGACCACCACCACCGGCGGGACTGATGTTAGTCACTGCCTCCATGAGTCTGTCTGACCCCAGACCACCACCACTGGGACTGATGTTAGCCAATGCCACCACTGCCTCCATGAGTATGAGTCTGTCTACCCCTGAACCACCACCACCATCACTGGGACTGATGTTAGCCACTGCCACCATGAGTCTGTCTGCCCCGGACCACCACCACGGGACTGATGTTAGCCACTGCCACCATGAGTCTGTCTGACTCCCAGACCACCACCACTGGCACTGATGTTGGCCACTGCCACCACTGAGCCTGAGTCTGTCTGGACCACCACATCCATCAGCCACAGACACAAAGCTTCTTAATATTTACCCATAAAGTGAGTATGTGTACTCATGTTTGTTGCTGCTTCACTTCCTTTAGTTGTTATCTTTGTTTTCTGTAGCTTTCAGAGCCACAATAGTAAAACACATACAGTACACTTCTTTTGTTTCTTTTACAGGGTAACAAAAAGGCTCCATCACCAAAACTCATTGGGAATGAAACTATAGCTGTACCGTGCAGAGAGGAAGCGATGTAATATCCATGGGAAATCCATTCTGGTAAGTATGAAGATTTTATTTCATCCATTTCATTATTTTGTAAAGACTGCAGCAAATATTGCACACAGGTTGTTAGCTGACAAGATGTGGGTTTGAAATGTAACTTGACTTTAGGGATTGAGATTTGAGAACCAGGGAGGACACATAACAATTAAGTTGTAAGAAATCATTCATTTCTTTTTTAGGAAACTTCAGATGTTTTATTGTTCTTACAAAGTAGCCTTATCCAAACAAGTTCTTACATCAGCCCCCACCCCCGGGCTGAAGCGCACATACAACATGCAGAAGTCATTTCATTAGATGATCATGACCATCATTAACAGCCAGACTCGAGAAGGATGCAGATGAAATCTGTGAAGAAGTAACAAAATAAGAAACTGTTACAGACAAACCTGCAAATATGCTTCCCCACCCAAAAAAAAAAATACCTTCATGTGCTTGAGAGTTATCCATTGCAAATTTCTATGCAAAAATTTCTCATCGAGCACTGGAATGTGCACATCAACAGTATCTGTGACCTATGATACAGAACAATACCATGAGTACATGTCCATGTCAACCCTCCTTACCTACAAAATACAGAAATATATATCTATATATATCTATATATCAACTCACCAAGGCTACTATTAGTGTAGAGACAAAGGGCACCTTCCATCAGTTGAGAAGATCACATTGCATTTGCTAGAATCGCAGCACACATTGGACCAGCAACAGTTCGCTCATGGTCATCATTTTATTCTGGGGCACTCGTGCATGAGTGACTATGCAATTAATTCTGGGGACTTTGCATGTAGCGTGATGATCCCATTTCACTTCCTTAGCACTTGTCAATTTTCTGGACATAAGGTAGATGCATTTGGGCATATAGAAAACATCTGGGGACTCTGTGTGACCACTACATGCATGAGTGACTGTGCAATAAATTCTGGGGACTTTGCATGTGGCGTGATGATCATTTTACTTCCTTAGCACTTGTCAATTTTCTGGACACAAGGCGGATGCATTTTGGGCATGCAGAAAAAATCTGGGGACTCTGTGTGACCACTGCATGCATGAGTGACTCGCAATAAATTCTGGGGACTTTGCATATGGTGTGACAAACCCATTTCACTTCCTTAGCACTTGTCAATTTTCTGGACAGAAGACAGATGCATTTTGTGTGTTGTGGTTGTGAGCACATAATGTCATACTTAAATTATAAATTAAAGCAGCATTGCAACAATGTGCTGACAATTTTGACCTATACTTTTTATGCTATTTTACATTGCCACCATTGCCTGCCACTAGTTACCTCATGACTTGTATGATACCCTTCTTTTCAAAATTTGTGTCTGCTTTACTACTTTTCTCATGTCTGAAAATAAAAAGGAGCACGCCATTTAATATTATTCTGACCAGGTTTTTATCACTATTTGCAGCTGTTTTGAACAACTATTCTTCTGTGAGGTCATAAACACTGCCTGCTCCATAATTGTTAATTTGACAACAGAACTAATATATAACAACTGATGGAGAAAAGCAGCGTAAAATACTAGCGAAGACCTGGTCTGCACCATATTAAAAGAGGTCCTTTATTATCTCGAACATGAAAAAGTACTAAAGCAGACTGAAATACTGGAAAGAATAGTATCATACAAGTCAGGGATGTAAGTAAAGTGGCAATGTAAAATAGCATAAGTATAGGTCGCCAGCCCGGCCAGCGCAGCTGTTGGATTCTGCCTCGCGACGCCGGCCACCTGGGTTTGGGAATGGACCCGAGTCGCTAGAGGGTCGGCCAGGGGAGAAGGATGAAGTGTCCAGGGACAGCTCTCCTTCTCCAGTGGGAGGTGGGGATGTGCACTGGCGCATGCTGGCTCCTGGCGCGGAGGCTGGGAGCATAGCAGTGACAGCCGGGCTCGGTGTCCAGGGGAGTGACAGACATTGGCGATGCCTTGACGCCAGGAAGTCATTCCCACAGTAAACCAGGAAAAATGCTTCCTGGCTGGCCAGATGATGGTCTCTCTGCCCTCCGCTGCCACTGATCCCACGACCGACACACCTCAGCGGTACCCAGGCAAAAATGAAGTAAGCGCTGGTTGCTCCACTGGTGCCTTCCCCTCGGAGCAGGGGACCCATCCAGCAAAGGGATATGCCAGGTTACCTGGGGGACCGCCATATGAGGTCAGTAGCGGTGTGGGAGTTGGGGCAGGCAGTTGGGAGGGGCAATGGAGACCGAAGGAGTGGGCAGCCAGGAAGAAAGAGGGAGGTGCAAAAAAAAGTATAGGTCAAAATTTTCAGCAGATTGTTGCACTGCTGCTTTAAAGAGATTCATCAGTTACATAGTTATGGATGGTATTCACCAATATATTGGTGCCTAACCTCCAGGGCAATCTTTGTTGCTCCACATGTCCTTAAATAGGGCAATACTTTTCTGGCAAAAACGTTTGTAATTTTGGTAAACCGGGTCCCGGAGGACTTCTCGTTCTGAAGAGCTGCCCATGTTCCTCCCCTCTGTCTGGTATTAAACAAACAAAACACAAAACAGTACAGCAGTGGGAGGGAGGTGTGCAGAAAATAAAACCTAATGCACAATCCCATGATGTTCCAGCAGCAGATGAAGCATCAACACTACTTGCAGTTGCTCTTGCTCGATCCGCTCCATCTGCTGCTGGACAGCACCCATCCTCTGATTGCTTTCCTTCATCATAGCCCATAGCAGTGCTATTTCTGACTGCATTGCAGGCATTGTGGCAGGGTCCACTGCTGCAGGAGGAAAGCCAGGTAGTGGTGCTGGTGAGGGTGGTGCTGGTGGCAGTGGTGGGGTAGCAGTGGAGCAGCAGCTGCTGCTGTTGCCCTCCTCCTGCTCTGGTGATGCACAGCAGCAGCACCACTGCCACTGCCACAGAAGGGCCAGCAGGTGCAGGCCTGGCCCATTCTGTGGCAGCCTGCCACTCCACCTTGTGGTGGTTAAACATGTGTGCCTCTGGCCCCCAGTCCCCAGATGTGTCACACCTGCACACCACAAAGCAGGCACACCACAATGCTCCTGTCCCCCAACACAGTTGAAATCTGCCAGACTATCGAGCGCGGGAGGGACCAGGCACAACAGGGGCAGATGTGTTGCCGGCAGCACTGTCACAAAACTGGGGGCTCCACCTGCTGCTGTGGAGTGGGAAGTGGTACTGCTGGAGCTCCCGCAGCTAGTACTGGTGGTGGTGATGGTGGTGGCAGTGGTGGACTTGCTGGATGTGGCGGTGGCACTGGTGGTGCTGCTGCTTCTGGGGGGCAGGACCAAATAATTGGTAGCAGTCAAGCAACACCCACCATGCTGAGCCCACATGTTCGCACTCCCCTCTGGCCACCACAGGCCACAGACTGTCCCTGGTCCATAACCCAACAAAACTCTCCTTCCTCTCCACTCCTATCGTCACACGATGATGACGACTGACTTCACACACAGTCACAGACAGTCTCACACACGCACATACACAGTCACACACACACTTACACAAAACAAAACTTATAAAAGCAAATAAATCAGTCACTAAAAAGAACTCACAAAACAGTACAACAAAAACTAAAAATTAGCTTTTAAAAAAAACGTTGGTTTTTATGAAGTTTAAGAAAGCAACAAATAAACACTCCTCTCCTACACTATCCTTCCTCCTTCTACCTCTGCAAAGGAAAAATGAAAGTATCTGCTGGTATGACTACTTCCTTCCTGCCTGGTTAAAGCATGTGACTTACAGTACTGTAAGTCATGTGATGTGTGTGGGGGCTGCCTAAAGTGCCTATTGTTGTCATTCCACCTACTTCACATTAAGGTGGAATAACAATGTGAAGTCAAGTCATACTCACAAAGCGAAGTGAGCACTCCTCAATGGCCACTTCGCATAGCATTGCACTAATGCAAAGTGGCTACTGCGCTACCACTTACCTGCAGATTTTAAACCATTGCATCTCTATGCGACACACTTGCCCAACTGTTTTTTCTTGGCCTGGACAAGGGCTTTATTTTCTATGCAGGATAGCCCCACCACTGCTATAAGTGTGGATCCCTAGACACCTTAGCAGTCAATAATGTGAAGTCATCAAATGTGCCCAATGTGGGGCAATTGGTCACTCAGTTTTGTTTGCAAATCTATGATAAAATGTAACTTATGTGAGGAAGAAGAGCATACTCTCTCAGACTGTCCATGGGTGTCCCACAATACACGGAAAACTCCGATTACAGAGTACAGGATTTCTACACAAATAAAACAGCCAGAAAGGGGCAAAGGGCATCTAGACCCCCACCTCCACTGGAGTTGATACATCCTGGTGAGAAGGAGGCAAACTTGTCTACTAACACTACTGTTGATGTAGAAAGCAGTGCAGTAGTGCATGTAATACCCATTATTTTCAGCATACTCTAGGGAGATGCCACCTCCCATTACCAGCAGAGGATGGCTTTCAGGCAATAAAAAGAAGGGCAAGGCATCTGCTAAAAGAACTGGAGACACAACTACAGAGGAAGTTCCTTTGATGAACAAATACACAGTATTACAATGGGGAGGGGCAGCTGAACTGGAAGAAGAGTCAGATACCGCCTCCATTTCCTCATCCTAAAGAGATGTACTGTCTGATGTAGATAATCTACAAACTGATTTAACATAAAAAGAGATGGGAAAGGCAAGCCTAGATGAAGAAGGATGGGATCTAGCGCTTATAAAAAATGGTGCATTGATTCCTTTACTCTTTGCATAAATGGACACTCCACTGTATAGCATGGCCTTGGCTTCACTAAATACTAACAGCATATTGTCTAAAAATAATTAATGTCCACCTTTTATTTATTTTCAGAAATGCAATTTGATATTGTGTTCTTCCAAGATACTAGGCTGCATAACACACATGAAATGCAGGTTGCTAGTGAAGCGTAGGTTTGAGGTAAGTCCTTCTGGCCAGTTGGGAAGACATATGCAGTGGGGTGGGAACTAGGCTTAGTAATATCAAGTTTAAACTGATGCATGTGGTAGACATTTGGCGGGTCGAGCCTTGTTACCTGACATTGAATTAAATTCATTTGAATTTGGACTTATAAAAGTGTATGCCTCTCAGACCAGGGCCTAGAGAAATGAGTTGTTGAAACTGGTGCAACCATATTTGTTCACATCCAAACAAGTTCTGCTGGGGACTTTAATTATAGCTATTTCATGGCAGACAGGGGTTTACAGACAAATTTGTTCATGATGCCACTTTTCTTAATGCTGTACTAGTTCAGTCTGGTTTGCAGGATGCATTTCATCAGGTAGGGAAGAAAAGCCAACATACTTTTTTAAAGGCCCATTATTGATGAGAATTAATTATTGGTTCTTATCACCCTCACTGCCAGTACAACAGGTGACATTGATACCAGTGGCCTCCTCAGATCATGGCTTACTGAGTCAAGATTTCAAATTTTACTGTCTCATCCATGGGTCAGGGTACTGAAAATTGAAAGGTAGCCTTTTAGAAGATCCTAAGATTGTTGAAGGCTTTAATTATGTCTTACAAGCCAGGAAGTCAGTATATTTTCTGTACGACTCCAGCTGGAGGTGGGGTCTAGGTCTGGTGGGAAGGAACAAAATCAGACATAAGTGATTACTTCAGAACTGGAGAAATTAAAAGGCAGAGAGAAACTAATCAATTTGCTAAACTTAGAGCAGAAGTTTACACCATATTATCATGACAAAACGAGGGGACACCAGTTAATTTGGTGCCTCTTACCTCCTAAAAGCAGAAATGAATAAGTTGCAATATGAATGGTGCAGGTCTACACCAAAAGTCATATGAAGATTAGGGCTTGTGAATACCTTTTCACGAATATTGGCCGAATATTCAGTATTCAGGTTCAAGTATTGCGTATTCGTTATTGGTATTGGGTATTCGGCCAGAAAAAGTGTTTTTAAGGAAACTTTAAAAAGCACTTCAGTAACATCATTAATCACCCATTGAACCATTGGTATGCCATATACACCTCAATGACACTTCAACCAACAACATTGAGCTCTCACTAATGCAACACAAGCTTCATGTGGCACATTCAATCCACCACACCACACACATAGCACTCTGAAAACGATATCAAGCATTGCATTAGGTAAGCACTAGAGGGTGTTCATGGTCACAGACATGGGGTGAAGGCGTGCTTTGGTCATGAGCATAGGAATATTGGTAGCAGTGGCTGCAGTATTGTGACAACTGAAAGGGTGGCTGCTGCTAGAATGGCACTGGTGGTGGTGGGAAGCACACTGGCTGTGGATGTAGCAGCCATAGTGGTAGCAGTGGGAATACTGGTGGTGGTGCTGCTTCCTGTACAAAGCATGTATGCTGTAATGCCCCTACTACTGCACAACAGGATGTGACAGTGAACGTACAGATGGAACAGTGGTGACACCAGTAGTAGTAGTAGTACTGCTAATGGTATTAGCAACACCTTTAACAATCGTTCTCTAATCCAGGCAGTGTCCTCCCACCAGACTTCTTTGATACCCCTTCAATAAGTGACCACGCCAACAAGGTACCACACCTTCACACAGAATCGTAATTCTACTTCAAGAAAATCCCAGTGCCTTTTGCCAGAAAATACATTCTGAAAGCCATCAGCTGGATACAGCTGTGACTCCATCGATATGAAGCTGTGTGCACTGGTCTTAGAAGAAATCCTAGAACCCTTAACTAAGATATTCGACCTATCACTCAGGACTGCCCAATTCCCAGCCATTTGGAAGCAGGCGACAATTATACCAGTTCACAAAAGCGGAGGTAGGGCACTGCACACAAACTACAGGCCTATCTCCATCCTTCCACCCTTATCTAAAGCTCTTGAGCGAATAGTCTTGGACCAAGAGTACCTTGAAAAATACAAAATCCAATGCCCTGAACAACATGGCTTTAGAAAAGGGCACAGCACCACCACTGCACTGTTGGTATTTACAGACTTCATCCACGCCACTTTGGACGAAGGTAACTGTGTGGGGGCTGTGTTCATTGATCTAACTAAAGCCTTTGACACCGTAAATCACCCACTCCTACTCAGGTAACTCTCAAATATCGGTCTCTCCAAAGATGCTTTGCTCTGGTTTGCAAGTTACCTCAAAGGCAGGGTCCAACCTGTCAATATTGCCAGTATCATCTCCAATGAAAGCCCAGTCCTCTCTGGAGTCCCTCAGGGGTCCATTCTTGGTTCACTGCTCTTCAGTCTCTTCCTGAACAGCCTCCTGAATGTCTGCCACCAGAACATACTGCTCTATGCTGATGATGCTGTCATATACACAAATCACCATGATATTAATCTACTGGAGGGGCAGCTACAGCGTGGCTTCAAGAGCGTTGAGGACTGGTTCAGCTCACACAAATTGGTTCTGAACTGTAGCAAAACAAAAGTTATGTCTTTCTGCAATACACGAAGCAAGCATAACTCTCGACCCCTCACTATCAGGAACTGAGCAGGGATCACACTCAAACCAGTTCCAGAGTTTAAGTACTTTGGCATCACCCTGAACAGATCCCTCTCCTTCACAAGACACATCGATAATGTTACAAAGCCACGAATATATGGTTAGGCCTTCTCCACAGGCACAAACATTGCATGACAGCTGACACCTAAAACTGGTGATTAACAGCTCTGTCACCTCAGTCGTTGACTATGGACTAGTTATCTATGCTCAGCTTCCCCTCTGTCCTTTGCAGGATATTGATGATGCTTCACAAATCTTGCCAACTCTTACGGATGCTGCCCGTCTAACACACACCTGTGATCTATCGCCCGACTGGGTGTCTACCACTCTGCAGCAGGATCCAATACCAGACCTGCCTGGTAGCCAACAATGTTTTCTTCAGGCACCTGCCCCCAGGTGTTGAAAAGCTTCTTACTATAAACAACAGCACCCAGCATGCCAGAAATGCACAACACCAAATCTACTAGGTCCCCAGATGCCGGACCACCATGGGTCAGATGTCATTCACCTACAGAGCCCCACTATGGTACAATGCACTCAACAAAGAAACACTTTCTGCTGCTTCGCTTGGCACCTTCAAAAGCAACTCTGACAGCACTTCACATCAACCAGTCAATGCGATTGTTTCCACTAAGAGGTTCACCCTCCTCCTCCTTGCTGGCCCAAGCTGTCCCGTAACCTCCCTAGGGTTGCAATATTCTGGCTCCTGCCCCTTCTCCTACATTTCTCCCACCCTTCCTTCTTCCGTCCCTTCCTGTGTCTCCTTTTCCTGCCCACACCCTCTTCCTTTGGCACTTATTGGACATGGGTACCCTCCTACCACTATCAGACTCGCATCCATTCTACCCCTTCCTTAGACAATGGCTCCTCAGCCAGCCTCCTACTTTCTGCTCCCACTTACCTTTCCCTCCCTAACTCCACTGCTCACTTGTTATTTCTCACCTTTTACCCTGCATTTTCTTGTTGGCGTTGTCTCACTCCAAGTAGGAGCATACCCTTAAGCCTAGCCTTTGCCTTGTTTAAAGTCTGTTTTTCTTGTCAACCTTTATATGTAAGTTTTCCCTCCATCTTATTACATGGAAACTTGTAAATGAGCAGTTCCTGCTCAAAGGTATTTGTAATCCTAGAGTTTAATAAATATATAAATAAATAAAAATAGTAGTAGTACTATTACCAGTGCTACAAGAACTAAAAGGCTTGCTTGGTGAGAACAATATTTGAGCCTCCGAATAAGAGAAACATCTGTATGTCATTGTCTATGTAGTCTATCTCACCACCTTCTCTTGAATTATATAATGTTTCAGTAATATACAGTGGAGCAAGACAAGATTCAATTCAGTACTTTACAGTAAATGACATGCCATAAAATATTGGATGACTAGAGGCTTAATTGCCATTTAATTACACTGCTCCTTGCCGCATACTGCAGCATTTTACAGTAATTTTGCAAGATACTGCATTGTGTACTGTGTGGCACCACTGTATGAACTACTGTATGTTTTATAATCTTGCTGCAGTATTTCATCCTTGGGTATTTAGCTGTGGATTGTTTTGTTACAAGGGCATCAGTCTCATTCATTTTAACTTCACTTATTTATTGTGCGTGTTTCTTTAGGTTTTTTTTAGTTGTTTAACCAGGGTAGAACACTAAGCTGAAAGATTTTTACAGGAGCGACCTGGGGAGCACAGTGAAGTTAAGTGACTTGCTCAGGGTCACACAGTATGCAAGTGGAAGCTGTGGATTCAAATCCAGATCTGGTCTGCTGGATGTTACCAGATTTGCATCTCAGAGCCTTAAACCACTGCACTATACTACCTCAAAGTGTTGTATATTCATAGTGTGTTTGTACATTCCCGACATGCACCCTGACAAAGACCAGGTTCTGTCAAAGCACCAGGGCTCTATTGGCATCCTCCAGCCTTAGCACAAACAAATGTATTGGCAACTTCATGCTCATTGCTCTTAACTGTATTTTGTTACTCCCGAGGGTTTCCTTTGTTCTACATAGATTGTTTGGGGTTTGGCAGCCCAGGGACAACACTTGCAGTAATTGCCTGGATGTGCTGTACGTTTGTGGGTCTATCATCTTGTCCCTCACCACTGGGGCCAGCTGTGCAGATGCTTTGCTGGGGCTGGACCAAACATGTTTGCAAGATTGCAAAATACATTATAGATCAGGCCACTAGTGGTTACTGTGTAAACTTACAGACTATTACTACGTAGTACCTGTGTGTGTGATGCTTTACTTGGTGCTTGTGGAACTACAGTAATACTCCAACTTACCAGTTATACTGCACCACAGAAAAGTAGCAGTAAAAAACACTGCTAAGAAGGGGAAGAAAAAGCAACCTATTTAGTCAAACATGGAACCAAGCAAGGAACAGACAGATGACATACAGTCAACTCAGTGAGACAAGCTTGTCCGACTAAGTGCAATGGTTTAATTAAGAAAACAACAACAAACAAACAAAAATACATGGCACAGCTGTGCACACACAAAGCACAGACTCACGGTGGGGGATATATTTCACAGGCACAGGCTAATTGTGTGCAGTGAGCTGCAGAAGTGGAGGAGGAGTCAGCCAACATACTCCTCATGTGTTCAGGGATCTATCCCGGAACCAGAGGACTAACAGTAGTAATTCAGTGAGTCAAGCCTGACTGGCTTAGAACTGAAGAAGTTTATTTCAAAATCTGTTTGCACACAGCTGTGCACGTGTGGCCCTGCCTCATGAAAAAATATATTAAGCATCCACATGCAGGGTGAAGCCTCACAAAATCAAATATTATGCACATATACAGCAAATCATCAGCAGTGACCTGCAGGAGGGAGTTAGCAGGAACCCTCATCAGTCATGCAGAGACAAAGCCTGGAACCAGACAATAGCAAAAAAACAAAACACAAATAAAATGTGCTTCACCCAAAAAATCACACTGAGCTATGTCAGACAGCAGCAGAGTTAGCAGATTTCCCTCCTAGTCCCTGTAACTGAGTACAGCAATAAGGACAAAATACCTGTCAGAAAGCCAAACATAGCTTTTCTGACACTGATCAAAAAACTATACTGACCCAAAAAGCCTGTGAAACAAAACTCTATTTCTTTTTAGCAAGTTTATGGTCTTAGAAATACTGCAGAGCAGCTCTCAGAAACCACTGTCTCCTGTCTTCTACCACCTCAGAGTGAGGAAGTCACATGGTGTGCTTGCCTTTGAGCTCAAGAAACAGTTTTTGATTGGCCAACAAAGCTCTGCGAGACACCAAATCTCACTGAATAGTAGTTCTGAATAGCAGCGAATAGTGAACTATTCGGAAAACACATCCGAATATTTGGGAATCCTACTGTTTGTGGTATTCGTGAAAATACTATTTGGCCCGTGCACAGCCCTAATGAAGATAGGTTAAAGGAGCTTAATATGTATACCGTTGAGGAAAGGAGGAGAGGGGACATGACAAAAACTTTCAAGTACCTCGAGGAATCAACAAAGTCCAAGAGGGTAGCATCTTTCAGAAAAAGAGATGTGCAAGAACAAGAGGGCATAATTTGAAGATAGAGGGAGAAGGCTCAGAAGTAATGTGAGGAAGTATTTTTCATGGAGAGGTTTGTGGATACATGGAACAGCCTTCCTGAGGAGGTAGTGGAGTCAAAAACAGTGAGAATTCGAGACTGCATGGGACAGACATAAAGGCAATTCTGTGGTGGGGTAGGAAGAAATAGGCTGTTGGTTAACTAAGATCTGCAGCTTATCAATTAGGTAGGAAATGGGCAGACTAGGTGGGCCAAGTGGTCCTTATCTACCATCAGATTCTATGCTTCTATGTTTCTATGATTGCATGAAATCCCTTGAAAACAGCAAAGGTTTGGAATGCAGGGACCACAAGCTAGTATTAATCCTTTCCAAAACTGTGCCACAAGTAGAAACACAAAATAATGAACTCCTTAAGTACTGAAGGGACAAATTGTTACAAGTCAGGATAATATCATGGGTGAGATAGAATGCTTTATAAACAAAATTTTCAGTGAATCTATAGGAACTGCAGAATCTATGGAAAACTGCTTACAACAGTGCACCTTAAAGCAATTGCCACCTCATGTTAGTCAAGACTTGCTTCACCCATCTCTGAACTAGCACTGGAGAAAATTATAGGTCTATTACAAAAGGGTACAGTGCCAGGACAGGATGGATTACCCAATAAGATTTGTCCATTAACATTTCATCCCTTAAAGAGGAAATGGTGCTATTATTTAATGATATTTTACATAGCACAGCACTACCTGAAATCATGTACAAAGGATTACTGGTCCTACTTTATAAATCTGGGGATAAACAAAACCTTTCTAACTGGAGACCAATAACGCTGTTGAATTCTGATTTAAAATCTTAACAAAATTGTTGAGTAATAGAATCGTAGATACACTAGAATTTATTATTCACGCTTCTAAAGCGTGTGCAATTCCTGGAAGGAAAATAGGGATAGCCTCATCCTACTGAGAAAAATGATTGAGTGGGGCCATAGTGAGGAGTTGTCAGGCTTTATCATCAGTATTGTCCAATCGAAAGCCTTTGACTAATTGTCCCACCAGTATTTATGGAAATGTCTTCTAGCCTAGGGCTTTCCTAAAGAATTCATAGGGTGGATAAAACTTTGTTATAGGAATCAAACAGTGCCCCTATGTAAATGGCTGGGTGGAACAGAGTGCAGAATTTCCCAAGGGTTAGACAGGGGTACCTCTTGAGCCCAATACTGTATATAATCTCCATTCACCCCCTGTTACAGGGTTAAATGCATCAGAGGACATAGTGGGCCTATCTGTCCACAGTGAGGACCAGGAAATAAAATCAACAGCCCACGCTGATGATTTGTGTTTACTGTAGTGCTGGATAGAAAATCAACCTCCCAGGCCAAGGTAATTTCACATGACTTCTCACAGGGAACAGGGTCCCATTAATTTTACAAAAGTGTTTGCAAACTGTTAGGCATTTTTTTGGTTCAGGTGACTTAGCCTTTTATAACTGGAATCTGTTGTTACAGAATGCCATTTCCAAAGTTAAACAATGGAATAGGTGGCATATGTCAAAACAGAAAAGGATATATATATTTTTTAACAAGGAGATACACACTAAGCTAAAGCTTGTTTACAGGAGTGACCTGGGAGCACAAGGAAGTTAGTGACTTGCTTAGAGTCACACAGTATGCAAGTGGGAGCTGTGCAATTCAAACCTAGGTCTCCAGGTTTGCAGCTCACAACATTAAATCACTGCGCTTATACTGCCTCCTATACCGGATATATATGCTTCAAACATATTTTCTGACTATGTTTTTATACCTTAGTGTAGTTATTCCTCCTCCTAAAACATTGGAGACAACAGGATACAGTTGCTTTTTTCACTTGCCTATGGGGGAGTAAGCTAAATCATTTTAAGAAAGGTATAACTTATTTGGAGAAAAAGAAAGGAGGTCTAAATATGATTAATTCAGTGCTATTTTCCACATTATTTTCTGTATAATAAAATTAGGCCCTTATTAATGGCTTCAAATACCATATGGGTTTCATGGGTTCAGGATCAGGTGAAACAGTGGCTGGAGGCATGTCCACAAAATGGACCCCTGGCTAGACAAAAATCATTGTTAGGATTATCACCATACTTCCAATCATGCTTCGAGAATGTAAAATTGTAGTTGGTTTTAAACAACAAATGTTTACCCTATCCATGAAAGCCCTTTACAAACAGCTACTGGTGAAGTTTTTATTGATATTCCACAATTTGGCACTAAACCTTGGAAAGAGCAGGACTTCATAGGGAAAATGTTAACAAATAACAGGGCCCCAGAACAAATGTGGGATGTCCTTTGGCTTAGCACCCATGGAAAACTAAATGTAAAGAATAATCTGAAACATAAAGGATAGGAAGAGCACAATTGCCTCAGAATTCCTGTGTGTTATTCCGGAAACAATGGAGCATTTGTATTTCCAGTGCTCATATGTTGTACAGTTCTGGCAAGTGGTAACAGAGAAGTGGAAGGAAGCTTCATTAACACCCATGCCCCAAGAGAGTTTCTTCTTTGGCATAATGTCTAAAGGGTGGCAAAGATTTAACTGTTCCACACTCCAGATTATCATTTTGTGTATTAAGTACCATATCTGGACTACTAGATGAAAATTAGCCTTGCAACAACTGGAACTGTCCCAAGAGCAACTGTTTAGCCTGGTAAGGTCCTCAATAGCAGAACTTAGACATAAGGAGAAGATGGGGATTCCCACTAGAAGTTTTTATCATAGTGGGAAATATACATTGATAGTATAACCAGAGAATAACAGCAAGCTAATAACTGCATCAAATATGATTCATTTTTCAGAAAACTATAGTGCAAGAGGTTTGCCTAACAAATATAGATATCCCTCTCAATGTGTAAATAAGACAACAGGACGTGTTGTGACTTACTGTGGAAGGAGTTACTTCCTTACTTTTGTATATTTTACAGTATGACTTTAATACTATTCCGTTTCTTTAGTTTACTTTTTGAATTGAAGGTGTGTTTAGCGATTTTGTTTTCATCCTTCTCCTTCTCTTTTATAGTAATTATTGAGTGGGTGGGGTGATTTATATATTCCTTTTTATAAGTCATGTTATGCTTTCTAATTTTACATGAAGTTAATGTGTGTATTTTATGGTTTAGTTTGTGTAAAGAGACAATAAAAAATTCCCCTACTCTAAAGTAGTGTGGTGGGGGAGGGGGCAGAGGTATGATTTAATACTCATTTGATTTGTTATTATTATTTGCTTTACATATCATCGTGATGTGATTTGAACATGTTTATATGATTTCCAGTTTGTGAAAGTTTTTGAAAGTTATAATAAAATTCCCAAATCTCAGAAAACATAGACTGGGTGGGATAAAAGGAAAGATGAAAAACTTTAGTAAGAAGAAAAGGAAATTGGATGTAAGCAGTGAAATAAAAAAGCATACATGGTTAAAATATATGGTTAAAGTAAAGTATGAGAAAATGTAATGTATATTTTACTTTTGGTTTTAAATAAAAAATTCCTACTCTTTTCTAGAAGTGCCATGAGATTTTTAACGTCCACCTGAACAACCACCAGAACAGGCAGACAGGACCTTGGCTTAATGTCTCATCCAAAAGACCCACAGATTCATCTGATGAATAATAGCACTGTATTTTATTTTTATTTTATTTATTTAAACATTTGTTGACTGGGATAGGCACACTGAGCTGAAGCTCATTTCCAGGTGCGACCTGGGGAGGTGGGTGTAGGAGTACATGCAAAGTAGAACAAAAGGCAATGGATTTACATGAGGTAGCAGAATGAGTATTCAGTAGAAATTGACAACCATTTATAGGTCATAGAGACAAAATACAAAAGACCTCAGTTACAGCGGTAAGGTCTAGGTAACAGAGTAAAAGGCATAACTACATAACATGTCTACATCTATGTCTATGAATATGGAATCAGGTTTGCTATCTCCAAGATGGTGGTCAGACCAGGCACTGGAGTTGGAGGAGCTGGAGTAGGAGGAACTGTTGAGGATGATATGGAGCAGGACCTAACTTCTTCACTGATTTAGACTTAACTGGAATGGATGTTCAGTCTTCAGTGCTGCCTGAAGGAGATGAAAATGACTCTAATTCACCTACTCATGGAGAAATGGTAAACCAACTACTAAATGACATTTCCACAGAACCAGAAAATTTACAAACAAAAGAGACAGCCAGAACTGAATATATGCAAGCCTAAGAGGAATTTCTATGAAAAACAGTATGGATGAATAAGGAATGGCTACTACAATTCTTGCAAAATAATTATCTGCGACTTCTCTTCTAGTACACCCACATAGGCCAACTGAGTCTCTGGGAATAGACTTTGTTCACAGTGAACACTCTTGTACCTTCACAACTTTCACCACTTTCAATATGGACAAAACTTGTACTCCTGCTGATGTCGACTGTGCAGGATTACCTGCTACTGTAACACAAGAAAATCTGCTGCTGCAACTAAAACATTGGTACTGGTGCCCAGATGCTGCTTCCACCTTGGACTGGAGTGTGAGCAGCACTTTTGCAAGAAAGCCATTGGAAACCACAGACACAAAAGTCGAGTGTAAGTCTCCTGGGCTGGTGACAGCTACAGAAATCATTGTTCAAGGTGAGCAAACTACAGGACAGAGGATGGAAGCACCTTAACCATGCACCACATTTTAGAAACTTCATTCAGGACATAAATCTACACATTATCATGTACCGCTAGCTCAGGAGAAATTACATCGGATCCCATCACGGACATGGCAAACTAAGTATTGACTCCTACTAGACACCTTATCCCTCCAAAAAGACCTGCATATGAGTGCTATGGTAATAGAGCCTCAGTCTGGCACCAGCAATACAGAGAATCTACAAACAGAAATGGGCCTCTATGACACACACTACTGAAGCATCAGAAACCTCAGAAGCAGAACCTACTGTATCTGCTCCACAACCAGTACTTTTTGGATGACTGATCTGTTTACCAAAGTGGACAAACTGGCACAGAGAAGAAATGTCATCCACCTCAAATACAATGGGGACCTTTAGAAGCCCCAGATTGTAGAACTGTCATACATAAAATGCGTATGGACACAATGGAAATAATGGCTAATGATTTATTTGCTTTCATTCATGTAAGGTGAGGATCTCACAATATCAGTTTTAAACTGCTGTAAACATTGGAAAGGTTTTGGTTTAAATATCAACTAGTAAAGGACACCCCTATGGAAGCCTTTTTCTCCGTGCCCTCACTAAACCCCTAGTTAAAATGTCACTTTGTTATTTTGAAATGAGGGGTTAACATCACTGATGTTCAGTATTGCCTTAGGCAAAGGTGTGAGATCTGAACTGCCCAAGCCGCATCCTGCATGAAGCCCTCATCTGGATGGGGATGGAAGGTCAAAGTTCAACTCAAACAGACAGACCTAGGTATTAGTCACCTTCCAGGCAGTTTTTACAGGCAGAGATAGGGGTTTATGCTTCTATTCAGGGCAGCAGACAACATGCCACAAATGTGGAGCAAGAGCACATTTTAGTTCAGCATGTGATAAGCCACACTGTAATCTCTGTCTGGAGTATGGCCACCTCAGCC
The DNA here is from genome assembly GCA_016271365.2 of Neoceratodus forsteri. Lineage (NCBI taxonomy): Eukaryota > Metazoa > Chordata > Ceratodontiformes > Ceratodontidae > Neoceratodus > Neoceratodus forsteri. Next base: position 842,645,222 of record CM028135.1, on the reverse strand, counting down.
TTGGCTGCCCAAATCTCTGAAATGCAATCTTTGTGATGAAATAGGGCACCCTTACAAGCAATGCCCTAGGGGAGCACAACAGAATGGAAAATGCTCCCCTAAATCAAGAGCAATTGATCTTTGAGGTACAAATCTGAGCTTTGCAAAGCCAGGCCTCTTCCTCCCTAGCTAAGACTACTACACCAGAGATGACACAGGCAGCAGAGGAGCAGGAAAGATGACCTGACCCAATACAAGAACACCAACAGTTCCCCAAGGGATAGATGTAAAATAAATACAGACCCCAACATATGTTGCAGAAATCAGATTAAATCCCCAGACTGACAGAAGGAAGAAGTCCCAGAGTGCCATGTGCCCTCCCCTCCTTAGCACATCTCCCAAGAGGGCAGGATCAATCTAGTGAAACCCATAGAAATTGTAGGGAGAAAAGAAAACCTGAGGCTAAATATTCTCCCTCTCTGGTTATTACCATAAACTGGTTTAATTTATTGGCCAAAAGAAAACAATGGGGGACACCTTGGAAGAAGATGAGGACTAGGATGCCTCCTTCATTGTTTCTTCTGATCCACACATGGAATCCTAAGTTCAAAGGAGGTGAGATGCTGTTTGAAACCCCTAGGTGAATAATACAAAAACCCCTAGGTGAATAATACAAACACCACCACTTTGTACATGAATAAGAACATCTGATCCATCCCTCACAATTAATGTCAGTGCGTTAAAAATTACAGAAATGGTAGACCACCTCCAAATTCTAAAGAATTTACTAAATGGTATTCTTTTCTCCAGGAAACCAAAATTAAGACCAGACATGAAGTGTGCCAAGCAATAATATATGGAATATTGGCAGTTATTGTTGGTCACAGGGTGAGGATACGTTTGATGGGGTGGGAATTTTTTAAATCCTACTCCTACCACATTACTAGAACAGTGGACATTCACCCCTAAGTGCCCTACTTTTAGACTTGTCATATGAAAAACAAAATTTAGGTTGATAAACATATACGCTCCTCAAGAATTGCATCTGGGATTGAATTATTCACTAAATTAGACCCTACTGATATACTGACAAACATCTAATATTGGGAGGAGATTTTAATGGTGGTCCTCCAAACAAGACTGAGGGGACACAGAAAGAATTTAGTGATTTGAAATACTTCTGTACACTCATATAGTCTGCAAATTTGCAGGATGGTCACTGCAAGTGGTACATAACACTGGGGCTAAACATATCTTAGAGGGCTTTGAGCACCACAATTACAGTACTTATTTTTCTTCAATACTATACAGGTAAAACTGCACATACAGTACCCATAGAGACCTTGGACCATCTAGCAGTACATTGCCACTGCACTATAGGACCAGATAACAGGACACAAATAAAACCAAGGTGGAAGTTAAATGCTAAACTAGTAGAAGATGTTACACTGTTGAACCAGTGGAAAGAATTGTTCAGGGCCATAAGATCTATAATAGAAGCTTATGATACTGTTGGTGCCTGGAGGACCAACTCAAAACAGGAATTCAAAACTTTTTTTTTATTACAAATGCAGTGCAGAAAATGAGTTATTTTCAATACGTCCAGTTGTGGAAAAATCTGTTTTCCATAATTGCAAGGCCCAAGAAGACTTATCTTCCACCATAAAGCAAATTAAAGAACAAATGTTTATATTTCAATACAAGAGAGCAGAGTCCCTGAAAATGGAAGCCCAATATGGCACACAGGGCAGTAAAGTGGTACTAGACATATATAAAGTTGTACAGATCAACTTAAGAATTCATTTATAGACAAACTTATTGATAACCAGAATGGTAATATGGTTGCCTCCAGTACTCAAATATTAGAGTTAACACATAACTATTTACAGAATTTAGTTGACCCTCAAACCAAAGCAGTTCCGGATAATAATTTTTAATAACCTTTCTGTTCCAGATGTTGTGCCAGAAAAACAATGTAACGTAGTGGCAGACATTACCTTTGCAGAAGTAGAGTAAGCCATATAAAACTGAAAAAAAATTTCACCAAGACCAGACGGCCTCACAGATGAATTTTATGTTTCACAGATGGAATACCTTTCCCAGCCTTTGTACTGGTATTCAATGAAATTATCTCCCCAGGTATAATCTCAGGGACATGGCTCAAGCCATTATGGTCTTGCTGCATAAAACAGGAAATATGACCTCCCTTAAAAACTGTAGACCAATTTGTATTTTAAATACCAATTATAAAATGTTAACTTTTATCCTGCAACAGAGAATATTACAAATAGCAGAGCACATAATCTCACAAGTACAGTCATGTGCACTGTCTCAAAGATCCATTTTGACAACTTTGCATATTTAAGAGACATAATCACTGCTGGTAAAACAAATAAGGCCTCAGGATATATACTATCCTCAATCAGGAAAAGGCATTCAATCAAATAGATCAAAATTTTTATTTAAAGTCTTGGAAGCATATCATATTCCAATAAATCATATCCAGCAGTTACAAATATTATATAACCACAGTACAACACTACCATATATTAATGGTAGACCAGGATGCCTTTTTTCAGGAAAATAAGGTGAACGGAAAGGTTGCCCCTTAGTCCCCTTCTCTATGTCTTTTGTATAGACACATTACTTTGAAGAATACTAGCCAACCCAATGATTCCTAATTAGTGGTGGGCAAAGTGGGCAAAATTCGCTTCATGGAGTAATCTGTGAAATTCCACCATTCGGTGGGTGAAATGTGAAATTTCACCTGGCAGAACAATTAAATTTCCCTTCTGCTGGTGATATTCCACCTGCAGAGGTGAAATTTTGCCTGCAGATAAGGGGTGAAAGTGCAATTTTATGTGTGAACTTTCACCAATATTTAAAAAACAAACCCTAGTGGCTAGTGGTCCCTCCACCCACCACACAATTTTAGTAAATCCCTGGTAGCTAGTGGTTCCTCCTCCACCAGTTCACCCACCGGCCATCTGACATAAAAACAATCTTTATAAATAGCACCCCACCCACAGTGCTCACACAATCAAAAATGCCCTTAGCCCTTGTGGCTAGTGGTCCCTACCTACCCCTTCACCCAAAAGCCCAAGTGTATAAATTTATAGTACCCCCTCAAGTCTGTCCCTCCCTACTGCAGTCGTAAACAAAAAAAAAATGCTCTCTGGTGGTCTAGTGGTTTATTTGAGGTTTCCATAATAGGCAGGTTGTCCTCCCCATCCGGAACTCTCATCCAGATCTCCCAGTCACATCACATTTCGCTGCAGCATAATCCTTGCAGTCCCTGGTGGTCTAGTACCTTCTATCCCCCCGCATCCCAGCTGGGTGAGTCCAGCCATCACCCTCTTCCCTTCCACCCTAAGCTCTGCAGTGGGTGGACTGGAACATCCTCCTTTCCTCCATGGCCAGCCTGCCCACTGACTGAACTTTTAATGAATGGAGCGTACATCGTGCTTATTCATGAAAAGTTCAGTCAGTGGGTGGGCTGGCCTTGGAGGAGAGGAGGATGTTCTGGTCCACCTGCTGTAGGTTTAGGAGTGGAAGGGAAGAGGGTGGTTTGTGGACTCATTCCAGCTAAGGTGGGGGTTGGGGCACTAGACCACCAGGAATTGGAAGGATTATGCTGCTGTGAAAATGTGATGTGACTGGGGGATTGGGACAGAGTTCAGGATGGGGAGGGCAGCCTGTATATTATGGAAACCTCAAACAAACCACTAGACCACCAGAGAGCATTTTTTTATGACTGCAGTAGGAAGTGGATGGACATGAGGGGTAATATAAATTTATACACTTGGGCTTGGGCTGAAGGGGTGTAGGGAGGGACCACTAGCCACCAGGGCATGAGGACATTTTTGATGTGTGGGCACTGTCAGGTGGGCGGGTTGCTATTTATAAAGATGTTTTATGTCGGGTGGCCGGCAGGTGAACTGGTGGGGAGAGGGACCACTAGCCACCAGGGTATAAGGGCATTTGGATGTGGGCACCATTGGGCAGGGGGTGCTATTTATAAAGATTTTTTCTTATGTCTTGTGGCCAACAGGTGAACTGGTGGGGGAAGGGACCACTAGCTAGTGCCACCAGGGATTTAATTATCTGCCATGGAAGGCAAATTTTCCAAGGCAAAATTCCGCCTACTGAGGGAAGATTTTGTGATGTGCTCCACAAGGAAATTTGGCCACTTTGCCAGCACTTTGCCAGCAAAATTTAAATTCACTGCATCAGTATTCCTAATATTAGAATACTGAACAGTCTTACAGGTCCAAAAGCATGCACCTATGCGATGATATTTGCATCTGTACCAAGAACGCAGCAGCTGGACCAAAATTTAAATAGGAACTAATTGTTTTTGAGTCCATATCAGGAGCAAAATTGAACTTTAATAAAAGTCAAGGGATTGCTATTCACACAACTCCAGACAACAGCATAGAACACATCACCAACAGACCCATAATGCAAGACCCAAATAAAATGCTGAGTCTCAGCTTGGTAGTGAGAATAATACTCACTTAAACTGGGCTGATAAAATTCACAGTGTCCGTATGACCTCCTCTGGAAGGCTAAGATGATCTGAAAGCAAAAGAGTTTACCTTTTGAAAACCTTGATTCTCCCAACCTTCCTGTTTATCTCACATACAGTATTTTCCCTACCATCAGATATGGAAGTAGCAGTAAATAATATGTTTTTCAGGGATTTTGGGATAGTCATCTAAACCCTATTTAAAGGAATCTAACTTATCAAGATTATGGGCAGGGAGGAATCAGAATGGTACACCCAGTAGTATTCTTCACTTGCTTATTTCTTTACACCAACTTTGCATTCACAGTTACAGGAAAAATTACACCCTGGAATTCACTTCTTCTGATTTGATACAGAACCTGTATGCATTATGGTGTATGCCTCTTTACCAGATCTTCCTTATGCTAGATTATGCAATGTACCCCATACACTTTATCCAGCATTGAACATTGTCCTCCAGATCACATCAGCTCAGTCTTCCTCCAATTTATAGATAAGAAATCTCACTACAATTTTGGGATGTAAGCTGGATGTCATGCCATGGCAGACTGGGAGTCTGTAATACACACAAACATAAAGCACTAGAAGAATGTATGTGTCTCAGGTACTCCTGTGCCCAAATACTTGAAACTCAAGAGCGCTTCTATATCACCTGCCCATACACACAAGAATTTTGGGCTGTAGTCACAGAGCAATGGAAGGACAGGATAATTAACCCAATCACTTATGAAATTCTTCTTTGGGGCTATATCCCCCACGGTTCCAGATTTTTCATCCAAGTACCCTGAGACCAATATTTTCAGGGATTCAGTATTAGTTATGGCAGGCCAGATGTCAATTTCTTCTACAACAGACGAAGTGCACTGCTAGACAGATTATTCAACAGATAAAAAGTACATACAAAGTAGGTATGAGCAAGAACAAAAACATTTGCATTGCAGCAACAGTTCATTTTGGAAAAACTGTACTTGGGTTTTAACATACTATAAAAGAATATGTAACTAAAGTATTTAAGTTAGATTCTTGATTACTCTCAGATACTCAGGATATGAAGTATCTGAATTTTTTCTTTTTTTTCTAGGTATTCTTTTTTCTGTTGTACGATTTATTGACCATTTCAATATTTTTCTCAGTTTGAACTGTTTTGACCTTGGCTTGTATATACTTGAGTTTCCTTTGTTGTTTTCTTTGACATGTTATTGGATTCATTCTTTAAATAAAATTCCCTACTCTTTTTGGGAAGCGGCATGGATCTGTAACGTCCACCTGAATAACCACCAGAACAGGCAGACAGGACCTTGGTTTAATGTCTCAATTGAAAGATCCACAGATTCATCTGATGAATGATAGCACTGTATGTCTATGAATATGGAAGCAGGTTCATGACACAAAAGTATTTCCAAACCATGCCCTGTCTTCTACATTTTAAAATGTTCTGAAAGAGCAGGTGCTATTATGTTCCACTGAAGAACATGACTGGAAACACATGGGATTCCATAAAAAGATGACATACAAGAACTGCTATAAAATTGATTAACATCATCCACCCACAGATTCATCTGATGAAAGATAGCACTGTATGTCTACAAATATGGACTCAGGTTCATGACACGAAAGTATTTCTCAAACCATGCCCTGTCTTCTACTTGTATTCGTACACATCATGGATAAGGATCCAATATTTTCTTACTTATGATCTATCAAAATATCATGCCTGAACTAATGATCTTTACAAAAGTTGAGCTCCAGAACTTTCCTCTTGAAAGTAGCATCTTACTGAAATTAAAACCAAATAATTTGCATTCAGAACAAATTATGGTAGGACCACACATTACTGTTGAGGCTTGGGAGTGGACTCAAGATGTGTAATGCTGGGGGACAGGCTGGAAAGGTACAAATTACTATATGGCAAAATCTCCCAGACTGGGAATGAAAACTTTGTAGTCCACCTCCTCAGAAACCCCCTGACAGACCAGGGACCTTACTACTCTCAAGGAAAACTGCATGGCCAGGCTTCTACTGTGTGGCACCACCATAGAAACAAGAATTTGATGGCAGATAAAACTGCTTGGCCCACCCAGTCTACTCATTTTTCTCTGACAATATTGTGAAGGGCAACCCTGCTCGATCGATTGTTCTCTCCTCCCAATTTACTTTTCACCAAGATTCCTTATGCCTATCCAATGCATCTTTGAATCCCACCACTGTTTTTCCCACTCACTCCATTGGAAGACTGTTCCAGGCATCCACCACTTTTGTGAAGAAGTATGTCATCACATCTCCCTGGAATTGATCCCTTCCAGCTTCATTGCATGTCTCCTTGTTCTTGTGCATCTTCTCCTCTGAAAATACTCCTCCTGTACCTTATTTACCCCAGTGAGGTATTTATAGGTCTCTATCATATCCCTCCATCCCTTCTCTCTTCTAGGGGAACATTTTGATATCCTTCAGTTTCTACTTGTAGGACTTTTGAAGCAGACCCTGCACCATTTTAGTTGCCCTCCTCTGGACAGCCTCCACTCTGTCAATGTATTTCTTGAACTGTGGTCTCTGGTCTCCAGAACTGGACACAGTACTCCAGTTAGCATCTCACTGGCTCTACAATGTTGATTTGACAACTAGGTTGTTGACCACCTTCAGTGATGGATTTACGAGACCGCAGCTTGCGGGTTAACATAAATCTGTCTGGAGACACCTGCCTTGTTTTCATTGGGGCTTTGCAACCCAAACCCCCGATCTCTAGGATTCTAACTCTGAGTTGGAGATGGATTGGGGAGGGTTGCAGGACCAGGAGACAAAGTGCCAGGGTCTCGGTGGACTGTTACAGTGAAAACGTCGATGTTGTCAGCATTGACCTTTTCACTGTAATAGTGTCACTGTACAGGGGCATACCGGTCTTGCCAGCAATCTATACAGTGGCAACACCACATCCCTCATTTTACAGGTGATACCCTTTCAGATGCACCCCAACTTCCCACTGGCACTACCAGCTGCCTTATCGCACTGCCTCGCCACCTTGAGGTAATCAGATATGATGGCTTCAAGATCCCTTTCCTGTTTGATGACTGTCAATACTCTTCTCCCATTTTATTTTCTGCCTCTGGGTTTCTGTAGCCTAAATGCATGATTTTGAACTTTTACATTGAAATCCTGCTGCCATGCCCTTGACCACTCTTCCAGTTTTCTCAGGTTCCTGCACTTCTTACCAACCCCCAGAGTTTTCTACCCTATTACTGATTTTAGTGTCATTCGCAAAAGGAGGCCTTCCCTTCCTTCTCATTTGCAATGTCACTTAAGAAGACATTAATGAGGACTGGTCCCAGTAATGAGCCCAGAGGCAACTCACTGGTCACCTTACATGCTCTGGAGTGAATGCCTTACTTACCACCACCACCATCTGTTGCCTAGTAACCAAGTTATAACACAGTTTACCACCTTAGGACTCACCCTTAAGCTGTCCAGTTTCATTGTGAGTCTCCAATGTGAAACAGTGTTGAAAGTCTAACTGAAATCTAAGTAGGCACATCCACTGCCCCACCCAGTCAATGAAATCTATCAGATTTGTCTGACATGACCTGCCTGACTCCATGCTGCCGCAGGTCTTGTAATCCACTGGGTTTAAGATACTCCACAATCCTATCCTTCAGCAGTGTCTGCATTAACTTTCCCACCACTGATGTCAGGCTGACTGGCCTATAGTTGCCAGCCTCCTTGCTTCCTCTTTTGTGTAGAAGGGACTACATTCACCCTCTTCCACCTCCAGAACTACCCCTGTTTCCAGTGACCTGCTAAAGAGGACTATCAGAGGTGCAGCGAGTACCTCCCTTAGCTCCCACAATACCCTTTGACGTACCCTGTCTGGATCCATAGCTTTGTCCACTTTCAGATTTGTGAGACCCTTCAGCACTCTCTTGTTTATAAAAGGACTACTTTCTGCCTCCCTCCCTCCCTCCAGTGCTCATAGAAACATAGAATCTGATGGCAGATAAGGACCGCTTTGCCCACCTATTCTGCCCATTTCCCTATCTAAAGGATAAGCTGCAGATTCTAGTTAACCTACAGCCTACTTCCTCCTACCCCCAGAATTGCCTTATGCTCATCTTGTATTTTCTGTACTTGGCCCATATCATTCTCCTTTCTTGTGAAGACTGAACAAAGTATTTGTTCAGGTATCTGTTTTCCTGATCCTCCTCTGCACAGCCATCACCTACCCTTCTTAACCTCACAATCCTCCCCACTCTTCCTCTTTTCACTTTTATACCAAAACATGCCTTGTGCCCTTTCTTTGCACTCCTTACTGCTTTCCTTGCCTCTCTATGTTTCTCCTGATATACCTTCCTGTTAGAGCTAGAAAAAAGTAGCAAATCCCGTTTAGCAGAATTTCAGTGAAATTTCACAACTTTCACTGAAGTTTCCGACATTGCCTTTGGCAAAATCAGAAATCTTCAAATGTCTAGAGCACCTGCCTCCTGCTAAAGCAGAATCTAATGTAGCTCCTGACATATTGTTAAGTGAAAAGGGCCTGTCAGAACTAGGTGCTTGCTTCATTGTAATCCAAACAATTAAAAGCCCGTAAAGGCTGCAGAGGCCTGCTAGGAGAGACCTACTAGTATAATTCCTGATATACTGTTAAGAGAAAAGCATCTGTCAGAACTAGGTACTTGCTACTTCCATTCTAAGTGTTTACAAAGCCAGTGATGGAAGAAGCAAGCACTCTAATTCAGGTTGGCACGTTCACTTAACAGTACATCGAGAACTACATGTAAATCTCTCCTAGTTGGTCTCTGAAGCTCGTAAGGACTATCTTTTATTTATTTATTTTGGGGGATTACATGTAGCAAATGCCTAGTTCTGACAGGCCCTTTTCACTTAACAATAAATCAGGAACTACAGTAGATGGTATTCCTAGTTCAACAAACAAAAAAGAAACATAAAATAATCCCCATGTTGCTGGCATGCACCTTTATCCAGTTGTATTCTGTGGCATTGTTTCTCAACGTATCCTGGATATAGCCTAAGTGAGTCACAGAATCAATCCTTTAAAGTGCCCTTGGGTCTTCCCTGTTCTTTCCGATTTCTGTTCTATAACATCAGTTTGATTTTATTCAATTCTGGGGCTACAGATTGCCAGGATGGAGATTACAGCCTACAAAAACAAAACCTGCTGCTCATGTACAGGTAAAGTGCACAGTCCCCAAGGGTTTCAAGTGCAAAGAAGCATTTATTTACACAGAGGCAAACAGAAAACAATGGTCACCACAGGCAATCATTGAAAAGTAATTTTGGTGCAGCACCATCTGTTCTATTTTCATTGTTGGAGCAACAACCACTTCTTTCCATTTTCAGCAAATCAATGGCATACAATTTGTAAGGCACAATGTCTTGGAGCTAGGGGTGGTGGCAGGCATGATTCATTATCACCAGTGCATTTTAGCTATTACTGCAGTAACTAGATGCACCTCCAAAACAAATGAACAGTGCAATAAACTAAATTGTTTAAACATACTTTTGAAACAAGCTTTTGAAATGACACCACGCATGCAACCTCCAGTTCATCTGTCAAGTTCTTGAGTATGGCATAAAATTCAGACAGTGTTCACATTATAAGTGATGCTTTAATTCTGGTTTGTCTCTGTGCAAATAAGTGTTTATTTGGAGATCAATGCCTGTTGGGGCTATGAGCTGATCCAGCTCACTGACCCATTGATACTCAGATGTCTGAAATCGGTGGAATGTAATGGTGCTAAAAATATGACCAATGGGTAGAATGGATGGACTAGTAAGATTCTCAGGTGGCCTGGAGGAAGATAGATTAATGCCTGTTATGGCTAATCCATACCCTATTGCAATAAATTGATGTCTGAGGATGGACTGCTTGTGATGGAAATGTCTCTGAAACCCAAATGTTGCTGATGAGTTTCAGCACTACTACTTCAATGCTGCCAGGCACCACCCACAGCCTAGACACATTCTAAGCCAGCCTAATATACCAAGTGAAGATGCATGCATGAAGCACAGCTCATGCATGCCTGAATTTTGATAGATCAGTTCACCTGTCAACTTCACCACCACAGTTCCCTCATTTATTTCCATCCCTTTCAGTTCAAGACTTCCTAAGGACAAATCTGGATCCTCAGGAATGACTCAAATTGTATGTACTGTGCTTCTTGAATTACAGAGATTAATCTCTGTATAGTATGACCTTTTATGCATCAATTTATTTTGACTTTCCTAGTGCAAAAGCACAGGGCAATCTTATGCACAGCTGAAAATATAATTGCTCCACTGACAGCAGTCTGTTTTATATGTACATTATAGTGTTCAAATCATTCTACCAATGTTATTTCTGCTTCTCAATAGAACAGACCTGCAGAGATGTATTAAACTACAGGTTGTATGTTTTATAGCATCAGTTATATGCCTGATTTTGCAACCACACGTAATAGAAGAAATGCACACACAAATATGCTCACATTACAATGCTTATCAAGACATTCTTTAATGGTGCAAGAACACCTCCAATATTATCTCACAAATAACAGCCAGTGAGTCTTTTAAACATACCAAAGATTTAATTTGGACATTTAAATTTTAAGGCTGACACAATGGGGCACAATGGGAGTTGTTGCTGACCCTGGAATAAAAATGCATTCAAATAAATTACTCACAGTCTCTCCTAGCAGGTCTCTGCAGTACTAAAGGGCTAACTTTATTTTTTTTATTTTTGGATAACATGACCCATTCTTTTCAAGCTGAGAGAGAACAGGAACTGGATGGCAGACTGATTACACAAGAGCACACATTTCCTGATATTGGCTGAGTGCAACTAAAGGGTGCAAGAGGTGGGTTTAGTCAAAGTGGGCTCGGACCATATGTGCAGAAAAAGAAAGGGGAGAGAGGGGTATATATATATATATATAGAGAGAGATGAACCAATAGTCTAGTTTATGGCTGAACAGTTATGAATGGTGTACTGTATTTGTAAGGAGGGAGTACTTACTATCAAGATGAGATTGCATTTTACAATTTCCTATTGAAACACTGTCAAGTATAATCAGATAAAGTATTTTGATAAAATTATTTGTGTTGCACTATTTTTCATTGTACATTTAATCTATCTTACTCAATGTATAATTCCTTAGTTATATCAATAAACTATGCATTTTGTCACTATTTGACTTCTTCTGTCAAGTTGGAATTTCCATGAAAATTGCAAATTTGATTTCTGAACTTTCTCAAGTGGAATTCTGACTTTGGAAATTTTGCCAATGGAAGTTCTTTTTTTTTTGTGTACTTCTACTCCTGTCCTTTCCTCTCTGTGTCTCTTTTTCTCTCCTGAATGCTACCCTTTTAGTCATTATCTTTTCATCCACTTTGTTTGAAAACCATAGCGGTCTCTTTGTCCTCTTGTTTTTGCTCACTTCCTTTGTTCAAAGTCTTTGCCTTCACTGTACCATCCCTTAGCTTAGTCTATTGTTTCTCAGCTCCACCCAGTTCTTTCCTCTCTCACTAGGTCATCTCTGAGGCATTCATTCATTTTTTTAAAAATCTGCCCTCCTGAAGTCTAGGAGCCCCATAATTGTGTGGTTCACTTCCACTGTCACACTTATGTTGCACCACACTGTGTGGTGATCACTGTTCCATGGGTGGCCTACCATCTAGATCTCTGCAATATTGCCCATATATGTGAACAACGGAACACTATTGCCCCCCTCATGTGGGCTCCTGACTAGATTTTCTGAGAAATGACCACACAGGCAGTCCAGGATATCCTTGCCTCTAGCTGAAGCTGCAGTTGGGAGACTTCAATCCAGATCTGACAGACTGAAGGCTCCTCCACCAGCACCACCCCTTTTTCTGCCATTGTGCCAGTGGCATCCACTAGTGCCTTACCTAATGTCCCCCTGTGTTGGAGTTCTGTAGCTCTCCCAACTGTGAATAGTGGCTTAGTTTCTCATGTGCAGGGTGACCCCACAGTACCTCCAACCCCTTTATTCCCCATGGATTCCCTGTATTTCAATTGCTTTGACGCCCACCTTTGTACACAGTACCACCCATCCTCCCATCCTTCCCATCCTATCTTTCCTGAACCTAGTTATGCCTGGTATGGCCATGTCCTAGTTGTGGTTTCCTGTGCACCATGACTCAGTAGTGTCCACAATATCCAGGTCTGCTTCTGTCATGATGACTTCTAGGTCTGGAATTTTATTTTCTAGACTTCTTTTGTTTGCACACATGGCTTTCCACATTTGCTACCACTCTGCCTGGGACTTCTCTTTTTCCTTTTGCCCTACCTCCTTTTACCTTCTCTTTTTACAGATCCTAGTTCCATCTCCTTTCATTTCTTCCACTACTCATGTTTCTTTATTTTGCACCTTGGGGATTTTTTCCCCTCAAGTGTTCCTTTTCTCTGCCTCAGTTTGTCAGGGATGGCAGTTTATGCTTCCCTTTTTTTTCTAACACCAGCTTCGCTAGTTCAAATGTTTTTCAAAGTAACATTTAAACTGTCCACTGAGGCTTGTGATTCTCTTTCTAGACAGATGCCAGCCATCAGCCCTGTAATGGCCCTTATCCTTCCAGGTTGGTCCTAGTCATTAATGTAGTTGAACTCCTACTCTCCACATCATTCCTTCAATCATGAATTGAAGCTCCTGGTGTGAAGTCCATCCTTCTTACTGTAATAGACAGACAGCACCTCAATTAAAACAGCTGATCATGCTACCTGCCTAAGACCCTCCCAGCTCCTGAAAATCTCTCTGCACAATCCCATCCTCATCCAGGCCATAAGTTCACACCTGTACAATAAAATCCCACTTCCCTCTGCCCCATTGCCCTAAAGATCATTAGGGTCCACTTTTCATCCTCTGAGCTAAGGCACCAAGTAGACATCTCACATCCTCTTTCCCTGCCTTCCTGCTCTCAAATCTACCCTCAATGAACTAGTGCCCCACCAGAAGTTGCTACTTCTCTGCTGGAATCCCTACCTCCTAAGTTGGTGTGTCCCCAGAGGAGGACCCCACTAGCCACTACCATGGTGCTTCCCTCCCATCAGTCCTGTCCTGCTAGAGATGTGAATGAGTTTCATAGTGGCCCTGGCTGAGGAATGTACCCTGACCTATCACCCTCACTCTCCCAGAGGTCACCACAGTCCAGTCAGCACTCCTTTGACATCTTCTGGAGAAACAGTGGTAGACTTGGTAGCCCCTCAGTGGGGAAGAGATCTGCAGAAATGTTAGCTAACGTGTCCCTAGTCTTGTGATCTCCTTACTCAGCCCATAGAGGTGCATCCAGATGTGGCAGTATTTTGGTCTCCAGAAGGCCTTTCTGAAATTGTTACTATACAATCACTGTATGGCATCCCTCCCAACATTCCCACTCCTACACTCACAGTGATAACTGGAAATAACTTCATACCTGTTACATGAGGTCCACACATGAATTGGTTCCCTCAGAGGTACACCATAGACAGCTAGCACTTAAGTATATGTTATACTAACATATAGGCTAAGAGGCATCTACCGCACAAGAGTAGATGTCAGGATATGAATGCATATTGTTGTAATACACTTTGCTTGATAGTACATATATTCTGCTATGTATTTTCTGTGTATTTCTTACTTGTAAGATGTCAAGACACCTGTGTCCTTGGAGTAATTATAATATGTAAGACAGCATTGCCACCTTTTGGTAATCTGTACCACTACACTGAGGTATGTAAGACTCTGTATAAGAACTCTTTTGTTCTCAGACTGATGACTTTACAGAATTGTATAATGTTATTTTGACTGTGGAGCCACCTCTAATTTAGCCAATAGGGCTCATCTCTGTAACTAGAAATGTTTCTATCTTTTGGTAACCATAGTAATTATCATAGGTATATAATGTAATGCACAAGCCTTATATCTCGGAGACCTGAGAGACCCCAAGAGACACAGAGAAACCTCGAGGTGTAGGGAACATTTAGCACTGGCTCCCAGTTCGTATTGGTAAGAACTACTTAGGGCAGCTGTGATTTATCCCTTTGGTAGTAATAAACTTGTTTATTACTTTAATGCAATGTGTCTATGATTACTTGCATTCCCAATATCGTCAAGAATCTGAAAGTGAGGTTTAGACCTCTAACAATTTGGCTACCACGTGCAGGTGATATTTGGTGTTTGTAAGTTTTCACTTGTTGCTTAAACTTTTCCCATTCCCACGGGGACAGTAGGTGTACAATCTCATATCACCTCTCCAGTTTTAAAACCAGTTTGTAGTAACTTGCAAAGTCTGGCTGTCTTTTCGGTGGTCAATGCCGCCTCAACCCACTCCATAGCAGCTTTGAACTGCAAGCCTACAACTTATACAGTAGCCCGGCCAGTATAAAGTGCTCACACTGTGGATCGATACGCAGCACAGTGCCCTTTTCACAGTTTGAATTTTGTTCCCTCCCACACAATGGCCACCATATCAAATATCTGCGAGAACTGAGACTCGATGTCTCGAACTTCCTTGCCTCAATGGAGGATGGGCTGACTTCACACAGGACGCAAGTCAATCATAAAACCCTATACTGGGGATTCAACCCAGTATACAGAGACGAGACAATCAGCCAATAAGCGCCACGCTAAAGGGTTGATGGTCACAGCTGTCTACGCTGCTCTGTAAGCCTCCAAGCAAGGTTTCAACCCTTGATCTGCAGATTTCATCTCTTAAGTACAGATGGGTTTGCAGGAAACAGAATGTATAAGACTGCAGCAGAACTTGAGTCTGAACTCCAAACTCTGCAAAATGAAAAGGATTCATTATTGCATCATTCAGCTCAAGCTGGAGAACAGGAACTGTGTATGTTGAAGCAGGAGTGTGAAAGTTTGAGACAGGATAAGAGTCAGACAGTACAAATGAATGATTTGCTGAGTGCTGCAAATGCTCAGTTGAGTGACAAAATGGGTGAGCTGCAGGACGAGATAAACCAGGTACGTAATGATTTAGAAGTGTCTATCAGGGACAATCATGAATTGAGCGCCGTGTATAGAGTGTTGCAAAAGCAAAAGCAAGATGAGGTTGAAATGGATGTTGCAGTGTGAGTCACAATGAATGTAGAACTAAGATGGCGAAACTGTGCCATCAGCAGAGGTTATGGCTGGACATGTTAAGGCAATGGGAGGCATAGCCCTGCTTTTCATTCATCATCAGAAGGGAGTTATCGGATGATGACATCTCATAGTACAGGCCCAGTCACACCCCTACTATGGCCCAGAGACCCCACCCAGACATCCACAACATGGAGGGTCCCCACCCCAACTCCCCATGTCATACGTCATCGACATCGGACACTCATCATGGGAGACGCCAACATGGTAGCCCCCATGATGGGGTGGAGCAGGCCCAAGCCTGGTCCGATGGCACCTCCAGTAGCCATTATTAATGTGGAAGACAGGCAGGAGGTAGAAAACATGATTGAAACTGCGATAGGCAATGTACCTCTTCCCAAGAGAAGTAAACGGCCACTAAAACTCAGATTAGGCAGCTTCTGCAAGAGGCTGGCACTCAGGAAGGTATTGTCTGCCCTGTAGCTGAAGCTGCAGCTCAGGCTGCTTTGGATGGTACTTGAGACAATCTACCTTTGCCTGATCGACGAGTAATCCCCACAAATGGCCTACTTTGTTCAGCAAATTGCTGACAGCATCGGGTCGGATGAACTGCCTGACAACCTTAGCTGTCACTTGAAAAGGTGCATTCCAAATGAAGGATGCTTAGCTTCTGCAGAATATCAGGTCCAAATACCACGCCAGACCATCGATCCTGGTTTGTGGGCCAACCTCCCGATGCTGTTCGCCAGGATGGGAACGCTACCTTGACGAGGTTGCAGCTGAGCTCATTTCTGCTCACAGCCCAGATGTAGTAGGAGTGATGCTTGCATATCCTGTGAAACAGAATGCAAAGGAAAGTCCAATGACTTACCACCAGAGACTCTGGATGGCCTACCAAGCAGGAAAGCACTTGGCACAAGAAGCTGCGGATGTAGATCTTATTGAATGTAAGACCTTGTTCCTTAGAAATATGATTCCAGCAGTAAGAGAAAGGTAGAGCTAACCACCTACCCTAATACGGATAGGTTTGCCGACATCCTTCGGAAAACCGAAAGAGTGTATCAACTCTATATCCGTGATCTGGGCTCCGGTTCCAAAAGGTAGCCACCGTGGAGTCCTCTCCGAGGCCACGACGCACTACACAGTGGAAGGGCAGGCCCAATGCCAACAGGCCCAACATCAGCAAGCCCATCCAGCTGATAATCAACACCCCAACAGGCCTATCAACAACAAACCACAACAGCAACAACAATGGAATGGGAACTGGAATTGGCATAAGAATAGGAAGCATAAGGGTAGAGGTAAACCACAACAGCAGAGAACAGGCCCTTCATATAGGGAGATAGCTGAAGAGAATCAGAAATTCTGAGAGCTCCTGGGACAAATATGCTCTGAGGCGGATGCTGTTCCCTCACAGGACCTTGCGGTAGTACAACCGGTAACCCAGGCCCCAACCAGCCATGGAGACACCATTGGTACAGGCCTCAGGCCCATCCAGGCCTGAACCCAGAAGATCCTCCCATATAGCATCAGTGCAACATGGTGAAGTGATCCACATGAGCCAGGCCCAATCTCTACATGCTTTTGGCAGTACAGATTGACAATTACAGGCCCCAGTCTGGATTGTAAAAGCTAGTCTTGATACAAATGGAAGGCCCTGCACCGAGGCCGTAGGTTAGGCCGCCTACTAGAAGTTTTGTTAGATACAGGCAGCTGTATCTGTGCTACATGATGAACACCGGACATGTCCCTTGTTCCACTGGACGGAGGACCAACATGTCAGGAGCCGATGGTACTAGGCTACCTAGTGCATCGCTCTACTCTTACCGTAGAGCTAGGCCATCTAAAGGCCTCCCATACTTTCCAACTAATGGTACTGCATGATCACCCTAGTATCTACGGATTGACTTCCTCTCTCTCACACGGCTGTGTGGTGGACCTAGCTAACATGCTACTCATACTGATTCAGGGTCAATACCATACCATTTTGATTCCTGATTTACACGTTGTGACAACGATATCTGCCAATGACAAAGAGTATGACGTCATAGATTTGTTCAAGAATCATGAACTTTTCCAAAACTCCTCCCTATTTTGCAGCAACATTTGGAAGTGTTTGCAATTAACAAACATGACTGTGGTAGAATGCACACTGTCATCGAAGTGCCAGGCCCAGCACATGAGAGGCAAAGGCAATATCCTTTCCCAACTGAGGCCTTGCCTTCCGTCAGAGAACGATCAAGTCACTCCTCAAGCAAGGAGTAGTCAGAACTTGTGTTTCCACTGCCAACTGCCCAGTATGGCCCGTAAAACCCACAGGCACCTGGAGACTTACTATTGACTACAGGAAACTGAATCAGGTCACCCCAGTTGTTTTCCAACTGTGGCATCAGCACCAGATGTGCTACGACTTATGACCCCTGATTTGAAATGGTTCAGTGCCCTGGACATCCCCAATCATTTCTGGTCATTGCCATTGGCCCTTAAGAGTCAATATAAGTTTGCCTTCACCTTCAAGGAAGATAGTACACTTGGACTTGCTTGCCACAAGGATTCCATAACAGTCCATCCCTGTTCCATCTCCACATGATGGACGCCCCGAGAGTTTCTCTACTCCCAATGCCTCTTGCAATATGTGGATGACCTGCTGCTGGCAACAGCCACACAGGAACAACATTTGTATCTCTTGGATGAACTACTGACTCTCATTCAGAGAGCAGGCTTGAAGTGTAACCCAGCAAAAGCACAATTATGTCAGAAGAAGTGCTCTTTCTGAGTCTAAAAAAACTGACCAAGGTCGAAGCCCTACCTGGAGGAAGGTATAGGGATTGCAAAGATTTGCCATTACCCACCAGTGTGGCAACTCGAAGGTTCCTAGGTATGATGAATTATTCGAGAGATTTTATTTGTGATTTTGCCCAGAAAGTTGCTTCTCTGTATGAGTTACTCAAAAGGATGTACCATGGACTTGGGGCCCTATACACACCCAGGCTGTGATGTCACTGAAGCAGGCCTTGGCCTCTGCCCCAGCTCTGGTCAACCCCAATCCAGCACTACCATTCCATCTGGAATGTGCCACCTCTGACATTACCATGTCAGCAGTGTTGGCTCAGAAGGTGCATGGCACCTTGAGACCCATTGCATATGCCTCACAGCTCTTGACCCCAGTGGAACAGAAGTACGGCCTTTGTGAAAGGAACCTTCTGGCCACCTACTGGGCTGTTAAGCACTTCCTGTACATCACTGGGTATCACCACTGATCATCAACTCCAACCACACTCTAACCACCTTTCTGCTCTCAGATGGAGTGAAGGATTGGTCAGTCTCTAACACCAGACTGACACACTGGTCACTTCTTCTCCAGGACAGAGACATACAGGTACAACCTACTAAAGTTCCATCTATGTTAGCTCATGGCCTCCTTTTCCAGGGAGAACCCCATGACTGTACATACAGTCACCTGATCTTCCAGATCCAGGTCCTTTCCTCCCTGCCATGCCACACATACTTGACAACACTTCTTTGTGCCACGTCTTTACTGATGGTTCAGCATCCTACTATCAGGAGAACAAATTGCAGGGATGGGCATTCTAGTGATTTACCCTTATGGGAGCACTGTCAAAATATCTAAGCGCTGTAGTGTAGCATCATCACAATATGCAGAGATGGCAGCAGTGGCCTGTACCCTCGAGTTCATCCAGCATGGAACCAAGGATACCATCATTTTACAGACTCTAACTGGGTTTGTTGTTCTCTTACAGAATTTCTTCCTTCTGGCAGAAGAACTCCTTCCTCTCCTCTGATGGCAGCCCAGTGAAATACAAGGAATTGGTAATATACATACATTCACTGGTACAAAAATTTGCACACAAACTCTATGTACACAAAGTCAAAGCCCACTCTCCATGACCCCTACCATGCCTTCAATGATGTAGCAGACACCTCGCTTAGGAAGAGGCCTGAGGGGGACATCTGGATGATGGACCATCCAGAGGTTAATGCAGCTATACACATTACAGCACTCAGGAAGAAACCTGAACCTTTTCCCCTTGAACATCTCCATAGCCCAGCATTTTGACACTGAACATAAAGAGGTGTTCAGATTCCTTGACAAAGGTACTGAAGAAACTTCCCACATAACCCATATTGGAGGCATGAAGGTAAGTTACGCTTGTCACCAGATGACAAGCTCATCTGGTCCAACCAGATGACTCCACCATCAAGTTGTGGGTGGTCCCCAGACATTTAAGATTTGAATTCTTGCACCGCGCATGACACCCCTACTGTGGACACCAGGGAGCAGAAAATACCCTCCAACAACTCAGACCACTGCCTGGTGACCTGGTATCACCAAAGATGTTAAACAATACATAGACAACTGTCTCATTTGTGCACAAAACAACCCCATCCTACCAAATGAAATGCCAAACTCTTACCACAACGACATTCTGGCCCCTGGCATGCCATACAGATTGGATTTCATTGGTCCTCTGACCAACACCAGCAGAAATAATAAGTATGCTCTTGTGGTAACTGATCTCTTCTCTAAGTGGATAGAAGCTTTCCCACTGAGACATGTACAGCAAAAACTACCACCAAAATCCTGGTAGAACAGATTTTCTCCAGGTGGGTCTACCCTCAAGGTAGACTCTGACAAAGGAACCAGTTTACAGGTGAGTTGATGAAAGAATCCTTGCACTCCTTGGAGTTCAGCAGAAGTTCCACATACCTTACCACCCTCAATCCTCAGGTCAAGTAGAGAGAGCCACAGATGGATTAAGCAAATGCTTTCCAAATTCATTGAGGACAATCCCAAAACTTGGGATTCCCTATTGCCGTTACTCCTATGGCAATTAAGGTACACCCTCAGCCACCACCCAGCTTATACCCTTTGAGGTGATGACTCACAGACAGATGAGATTACCTGAACACCTGTTGTTTGACCTGCACACCTCCACTGCAGACCATGTGTCTGTGGACCAATAAGTGGAAAACTAAGAAAAGACCTCATACACACACACACACTTGTATGCTGCCAACTGCATGGGAAAAGCCCAGCAACAATCCAAAATACAGTTTGACAAAGATGCACAAGAAGTGGATTGGCAAGTTGGAGATCAGGTAGTGGTACTTTGATTTGCACATCCCACCCACTCCTTCTCCAACAAGTGGGAAGGCCCATACCCCATTGTCAACACGCTCAGTCCGGAAGTCTATCAATTGATCTAAAATTCTGTCTCTCACCTTGAATGAAGTGATCCACCCTCTCACCAAAATTCTCAATCTCTCCTCTGCTAAGTCAAATTCCCAGCAAATGGAAGTCTGCTATAGTTACACCAGTGCTCAAAGGGGTGACAAATCCACACCAGGGAACTATCGACCTACATCAATACTTCCACCCCTCTCCAAAGCTCCTTGAATGGATCATGGCTGATCAACTCTCAGACTACCTGCAAAAGTATAATTTACTCTGCATGCAACAACACAGATTTAGGAAAGGGCACAGTACGTCGATGGCCTTACTAGATTTCTCAGGAGAAGTTCACAATGCCATGGATAAGGGATACCAAACCGGAGCTGTTTTCATTGACCTCACAAAAGCCTTTGATACTGTTCACCATGGCTTATTAATCTCACTTTTGCTCAATATTGGGCTAGCTGAGGACCAGGTGCCTGGGTAAAAGTTACCTGGCACAATGCTCAAAAACAGTAAAAATCTCTGATGTTCTCTCTGACTCTAAACTGGTCCTCTCTGGTGTCCCTCAGGGATCAATCCTAGGCCTCTTCTTTTCAGTCTATTCCTAAACTTGCTCCCTGAATCCTGCCCAGAAAAAATAATACTATATGCTGATGACGCTGTAATTCTCTTCTCTCATAAGGATCCCAAACCACTACATCAGAGCTTGCAACTTGCCTTCTTGTGTTGAAAAGTGGTTCCTTGATCACAAGCTGGTTCTAAATCACAAAAAACAAAACCATGCTTTTTGCCAGTCATCAAAACAGAAAAAGGCATATTCCACTCACAATAAAACTTCCCTGGAAATACACTTGAACAAGTGAATACATTCAAATACCTTGGCATCACATTTGATCAATGTCTTACCTTTGCGACCCACATTGATAACACAGCAAAACAGTGAACCAATGCATTGGAATACTGTTCCAGAACCGTCAGTTCTTTAACCAAGCTGCCCTGAGGATTGCTATACAAAGCTCCGTCATCTCAATCATAGACTATGGTCTAATTATCTATGGCTCTGCTATTACCACCGCACTAAGGTGCATCTCAACAGCCTAAACAAGGCCTGTCGTCTGCCTCATTGGAGTGCAGAGATGGACCCACACCTGTGAGCTCTACATGGAAACTGGCTGGTTACAACTCTAATCACCTAATGTATCTTACATGCTTGATGGCAAAAATCAATCTTGGGACTCACTCCACCATGTATCCAAGATCTACTCTGCCTGAATAATGGCACTCATCCCACCAGAAGATCTGAGCACCAACCTTTTCAGGTCCCCAGATGCCGGACGCTCAGGGACAAAGATTATTTGCCTATCGTGCCCCTACCTGGTACCATGCCTTAGCTTACCCACTTATCCTCCACATCACTGGGAGCTTTCAAATCTATATCGCTCACCTCACAGCCTCCAGCTCCTGTGACTGCTTTGACTAAAGACTCTACCCTCTGACTGCACTTACAGCTGTCCATCACTCGCCACGACCCCTCACTTGACAAAGACATTCGAGTACCACTAACTGGTCCTGTCTGCTACTGAACTTTTTATTTTTTATTTTTATCCCTCTATCTCCTCCTACTTTTCCCTCCTTATCTTTTCCTTAAATGCCTCAGGAGTTTCTTTCTTTCTTGTAATTGAATATTACAGTTTTATTGCAGCCTTTATAAATTGCTTGCCAATTGTTGTAACATGTCTTGTTGTTATGTACTTTTATGATGTGGAACCTTTGTAAAGAACCTTGGCTCAAAGGTATTAATTCCTAGAACAATAAACGAAACTAAACTAAGTTAGACTCTCCACAACAATAAGTTGGCTGACAAACGGCTACATGCAAACCAGCTGAAACTGTATAAAGGAGCTTAACACTTTTCCTCACCCCATTGGGCAGAATAGTACTAACATACTAATCTTTGATCTTCCTTTTCAGATACACTGACAAGATGGCTATCTTGTTCCATTATCTCCTCCTCTCAGGTTATCCCTCATCCATGGCACGGTGCCGAACCTCCTACGACACCTCGATCCTCCAGCACCTCCTCCAGAAGGAGTATCCATCAATATACCAGATAGTATGATCACTGTCCAGGAAGGTTCCAATGCTTACCTCACTGCCTCAGTTGTTGCTCCTGATAAATCTACCCTTCAAATTGGTGGCAACGACATGGCAAGAGCAATTCTCCTGTGGCCAAACCTCCAAAGGAACTTTCCAAGGTTGGCCAATGCTAAATTATCCCCAAATGGTTTCGCTGTCCTTGTTGCAAACTGCCTTAAGACATTCTGGTTTGTACAACATAACTGCCTTAATTGATCCTTCATACTGTAATTTTTTATCCAGAGATTCTGCTCAGAAATTCTGTGCTATACACCACATGGCTTCTGCAGCTATGTACCTCTCTGTTACCACCCACTGACAAACAGCTTTGGAATGTCCAAAGCATACCCCTAGTCCCCGTGAGTGGCCTAACAGCCACTGCCCTCCCAGGTTCTTTGATTAATAACTTACAGTTTATGCATATACCTGTTTTGTTTAATCTAACTTACTGGAATATGAAAAATTTGGTATGTGTCACAATACTAACACATCAGCATTTTATAGTACATTATTGCTTGATAGTTTAGCTGCATTTCAGATTCATATGCAAGACCCTATTGCCGGGTCCATTCTACTGAACATAGATGCAACTTCAGGAGAAAGCCCTCCTGATAATCTAACTCATAAATGTAAACACATGAAGTTGACAGTTCTGATGTCACAGGTGCAACAGGTACTGTCACAGGCCTTTTGTTGCAGCTATGTCTATCTGGAACAAAGCAGACATTGCTGCTATCAAAAGTCATTCTGCCAATTCTCCACTGGCTTGGTCAACAACATACTACCCCATTATTGCATGGTGTGGATGGCCTTAGTCAGGAAGAAAGATACACTGTATACAACATGCACGCATTGCTAAGGCATTCACTGATTCTAAAGATAAGATTAACGTACTCATACAATAGAACAACAAAGAAGCAGATAAACAATACATTGCTAGGAGATACTTTGCTCTGCCTATGGCTCCTACATTATCACTACCATCAACAACCTCTTCCGTGATCTAGAATCTGGAAGAATAACTGACATTATACATGATAGACGATCTCCAAATGGTATTGTCCACGATGTAAAACCACTAGCTGTGTTTCCATGTGTATGCAACAGACTTTAACTATACCTCTTTCTACAGCTAGGAATTTTGGGTTTGTGACCAGACACCCTAATACTGGTCCTTGTTTCACTGCTAAGAAGTGTTCCATAACAGATACCATGTTTGTTTCCTTTACTGTCTCTTTACGACGCTTTGATCCCACCAGCTTTGTTCGACAAGCTTGCACTGGTACATCTGATTGGGCATTTGGATGAAGACATCTACAGAGAACGCCTGGATCTACCGCTTTACTGGTTTAGCACCCTTTCCTGGATGCCTGGGTGGCTTCACACACGGACTGCTGCTGCGAAAAAGCAATATATTTACTTGTGCTGATGTGATGTATTTGATGTTATTCAACCTGTTTGTGGTTACTCTCCAGACAGCATTGATTGGACTTTCACCATGGATGATGACATCCATGCAATGGCACCGACTCCTTTGACTCAACTCTGGTCTCGGATAAGCTCTACCAATCCTATCGTGAGGAGGTTGCTCGCCTGTCAACATGGATTTCGAAGATGACCTACACCTGCCCTGTCCAGTTGCAAAAGTGGATACTGCCTACTGTGTGCTCACAGTATAATTTGATGGCAAATATTGTGTGGTCATGAACTACAAGTCTTACACCTATGGATCTGTTACATGTGCTGTTGATTACCCCAATTTCTGTTTTGTCCCCACCAGAAGACTGTCATCGACATACTGTTATAACCCCTGTCCCCTCCTTGATGCAGACATTATTGATGGTAACCCTGATTATCTGCTCACACTTTCAGAATATTTCCAAGTACTTTAATGTACACATAGACCCACTTACACTTACATTAAAATCACTTTTATACAGGAAAGACACATACCTCATCCACATCAGCAATAATATGATCAAAGCCAATGAAGCTGTTCTTGCCTTGATTAATTATGGTGATATGAATAACGCATTAACTAACACCTGGTTAGAGATTACGTTTAAAGGTTTTGTTATTATACAAGCATTTTTAATTTTCATTTTGATTATAATGCTCTGCTGCCTACGGTGCACACTGCACCAACACCATGAGTAGCTTGAGTTCCTTTACAAAGCTTATGCATCGGGTTTGTAAATGACCACTGCTCCTGTCCTTTCCGAGACATCAGCCTGTGTTGCCCTTGGAGGCAACGGGGAATGTTACACGAGGTCCCTGCACCCTAATTCGTACCTCAGAGGCACCATAGACAGCTAGCACTTAAGAATATGTTATACTAACATATAGGCTAAGGGCATCTACCGTACAAGAGTAGATGTCAGGATATGAATGCATATTGTTGTAATACACTTTGCTTGCTAATACATATATTCTGCTATGTATTTTCTGTGTATTTCTTACTTGTAAGATGCCAAGACACCTGTGTCCTTGGAGTAATTATAATATGTAAGACGGCATTGCCACCTTTTGGTGATCTGTACCACTACACTGAGGTATGTAAGACTCTGTATAAGAACTCTTTGTTCTCAAACTGATGACTTTATAGAATTGTATAATGTTATCTGGGACCATGGAGCCACCTCTAATTTAGCCAATAGGGCTCATCTCTGTAACTAGAAATGTTTCTATCTTTGGTAACCATAGTCATTATCATAGGTATATAATGTAATGCACAAGCCTTATACCTCGGAGACCTGAGAGACCCCAAGAGACACAGAGAAACCTCGAGGTGTAGGGAACGCTTAGCACTGGCTCCCAGTTCGTATTGGTAAGAACTGCTTAGGGCAACTGTGATTTATCCCTTTGGTAGTAATAAACTTGTTTATTACTCTAATGCAATGTGTCTGTGATTACTTGCATTCCCAATGTCATCAAGAATCTGAAAGTGAGGTTTAGACCTCCTAACATACCTTTAACCTATAATATGGGCAGAGAGGGATGAACGTGCGGTTGAAAAACAGGAGGAAAACAATTGACAGATATCCATATGGCAATCTCTATAAACTTGTAGCCTGACATTTGCACTTGTTCCTGATCATTGGAAGGAGGCAGACTGCCCTTATAGCCACAAATGATGGGTGAAGCCTTGGGGAAAGCAGCAGAGGCAAGATTATTGGAGAAATGGGGCTTCGTGTTTACCTAGGCCAGAAGAGGACCAACATATGTGCCAGGAGAAGGAAACATATATATATATAAAAAAAAACATTGTTGGAAGCAAGCTAGCGTGTGGTGAGGAGTGAGTTGCTATGGAGGCTGTCAAAAGTTTCTTTCTCCTTATGTATTGCTAGGAAAGGTACAATTGCTACATATAGGAAGAGGAAAATTGTCACAACTAAATCTCCATTTACAACAGAGCATGCTGCTGTACATGGGTTATGTTTACTTAGCTGATTTTGTTTGCAAAGGGTATCTTTATGCAGCATTTGAGCAGGTGACTTCACAATTACTGATTTCCTATACCTGTGAGCACCTACAACTAGCTGTTACCAGGATCTAATTGGCAGATATAGACAACATGCACACATGGACCTAATTGTGGAGTACCCACCACCCCAGAGGCAGCACCATGTCGGAAAGGCAACCCAAACTGAGAGCCACTAAGAGGATATCTCCTGACCCTGCTACAGTAAAATCTGCAGTAAGAACAGCCTCAAAGAAAGGGAAGATAATAATTTACCTGATTTGCACCTGCCACAGCAAACAGAAAAGACAGAGAAGAAACAAATAATAAAAAATCCTTTATGGTCCCTAAAGTCTTTACTGAGTCCAGCAAAAACACAGAGCTCTCACAGGACACACCAAGTGAACAAGGTGTGGAGAAGGAGGAAAAATTTGAAACTGGACTTAGTTCCTGACAAGGAGATGCCAACGCTTTCAAATATGGCATCAGAGCAGCATGGGCTTGAAGATGTTGGCGTTAGAGGAGAGATCAAACCAAAGAAACATCATCAGCTTTACATGTTCAGAAGCAGCAACAAAGACAGCTGGAGAAGGCTAGAAAAAATGCCTGGTGTGGAGACTAGGCAGTATAGCAGACGTGAGACCAGAACAACTACCTACTAAGAATACAAAACATTTCTGGCAAGATGTTAAAATTTTGCACATAGCAGCAAACCGATTGCACAGAAATAGCACCTGATTAGTGCAGGGCACCATACTCAAAGGAAGAAAGAGCACACATGAACTGCAGTAACGCCGGGCAAACCTATTATGTATGCAAAGGGCAAAGTATGGGGCGAATGCGTGCATATAGGCGCAATGGGATATTCAGAGGATAGCTGGCACAAGTCCCCAATGCATGGCACATAATGTGGTGCTAGTTACCGCCTATAAAAGGCAGATCTTATCCCAGGGCAATCCACAAAGGAGGAGTGGCCAGACCAGGAAGCTAGCTAGCATGGTGATTTTCAGCAATGCAGTTGTACTGCACCTCATGGAGGAGGTATGGAGGAGGAGGAGGAGGAAAGGAACAGGCACAACAAGGCCCACAACATAGGCCAAGGAGGAGATATGCTGCACACAGGTGGTATCGGCCCACAGTCTCCTTGAGACCCTGCCTGATGAGTGCATCATTGGCGGTACAGAATGAGCAGGGAATGTTGAGGCAGTTATGCAAAGTTCTGCATGAGCAGCTGCAGCCAAACACCAGATGCAGCCATACCATGTCAGTTGAGGAAAAGGTGATGGCAGCGATGTGCTTCCTAGCCACCGGGACATTCCAATAGCCAACAGAGGACACCATTGGGGTATTGCAGTATACCACCTCGTGCCTCCTGACCCAGTTCCTTGATGCTTTCCTGCCACATGCTGGTGAGTTCATCATATTCCCCAGCATGGCAGCAGAGCGCAGAGTAACCATGCAGCAATTCTATCAAATTGTGCACCTAACTGCCATACTTGGTGCCTTTGTCTGCACCCATGCCTCCATCCATGCACCACCTGGAAATAGCAGTGATCTATATGTAAACAGGAAGGGCTACCATTTCATCCATTGCCAGGTGGTGTGTGTGATGTGACAGGGCATCAGCAATGTCTTTGCACAGTACCCCAGTAGTGCCCACGATGCCTTCATCTGGCACCAGTCCTAAATATGCCAGGCATTTAAGGAGGGCAGGACACCCAGTGGGCACCTAGTTGATAAGTATGGGTAGCCACAACAGGGTAATAGCACAGAGAGGTGGGCATGGGCAAGAGTAACCAGGGAAGGGGCAGGGGCATTGATACATAGCAGCAATGAGCACACAGCAGGGCAGCAACACTAACAGGTGGCATCTCTCACAGGGGACAGTGCCTATGCACTGCGACCCTGGCTGCTGACACTGGTACCTCTGCCGGCCACAGTGGCCAAGGAACACTACAACGAGGCACATGCTGTAACCAAGAACATCATAGAGAGGGTCTCGGGGATGCTAAAGATGCGGTTCTGTAGCATAGACCAGTCAGGCGGTGCCTTACAGTACAGGCCTCAGAAGGAATGCTGTATCATCCTAGCCTGTTGTATGCTAACACAACATGGTGCTCAACAGTGGATTGTGCACCTGAACCTGAGGAACAGTCCAATAGTGAGCCAGTGATCAGGGGAATAGTAGAGCATCTCGAGAGGTGGAAACCTGGCATGGTCCACAGGGCCATTGAGCACAGGAGCAACATCATTGAGACATTATCAAGGACGGGACAGTGAATAAACACAACACACAACAAATATGACATGAACAGTGCATTTAATAGTAGTGAAGACCCAGTACAGTGTAATAGTGAACCACCCTGGTGATGTACAAGCTGGCAGTGTGATGTAGTGATGTGGTGCAGTATGTGTTGTGAAGTGCATGTCACACAGGTGTGCAGAGTAAATAGCTATGTTGTGTACAAGGGTAGGCATGTGGGTGGCATGTGAGGGAACATGGCCTGTGGAGGTATATGTGTGTGTGTGTGTGGGCAGGGCCCAGGGATGTATGGAGTGTGCTTGGATGTGCATGTAGTGAGACATGGCCACACCATGCATGGGGTGGTGTCCATCAGTGGCTACTGCCACCACACATGACACACCCTGTGTGCTATGTCACAGAGCAAGGTGCTCTGTGCCAAGGACATGGATGAGGTGAACTGGGGTGAGGTTGGGAGGGTGGTTCGCCTGTGCCCCTGAGAGGCATGCACAGGTGAGGATGGCGGGCACCCATGATGCCAGGAGACCTGAGGAAGACCGTGATGCAGGTGTGGAAGAGCTGCCACCCACAGTGTGTGCACTGTTGGCAAGCTGGTGCACATGTGGGGCGGCCACGCTGGGGTCCAGGTGCTTTCTGTAGGGCTGCAGTGAGTGTTCTCCACAGCACCTCTGCATGGTCCTGCACAGCGGAGGTGAGTTCCCCAAAGCCACGTTCAATGATGGCAAGGATCGCGGGTCATCCGCTCCTCTGTCCGTTACTCAGCACGGACAAGGGCGGTGCCCACTGTCTCTCACAGCTGAGAAAGCTCATGGTGTACCTCCCTGCAGAGGTCATGCAGGTCCTGCTGGGCCACATGCTGTGAAGCCAGGGCCTCCTGGAGCATGGGTTATGCACTCTGGCCGTCCTGTGCAGGCTGAGCGGTGGTGACCTGCCCTGCTGATGGAGGTTGCTTCTGCCATTGGGCATGAGGGGGCGAATGTGTGTGTGCCAGTGGTGGCAGCTGCTGGTGGGCAGGCTACTGCTGCATCTGTAGGCCCGCAGGTGTTGGTGCATGCTGCAGGTCTGGCACTGCGAGCTGCTGCTGGAGGGTCATGTCTGGCAGGGCACACTGGGTGGCTACAGGGCCGACAGTCATGTGCACTACAGTGTCATGTGCCTGTGAACCCCACAATCCCAATGCAGTTGCGTGACCATCCCCGCTGTTCTCACCCCAATGTTGCCAATGACAGGCCCTCCCACTGGCTGGATGGTGTTGTGCTCTGCTTCCTCTGAGTCATGGTCGCTGGTAACAGTGAGTATCATAACTGGCTCACCCTCAGGACCTTCACCTGTGTGTCCTCATAGCCACCTCTGACATCTAGGAATACTGTATCCTCCTCTGATGATCCGCGACTCAACAACCACATGGTTCTGTGGCCACACACTGTCCCCACATCAAATGCCACTGTAGGGCAATGCATGGCAACCATGCTTGAGGTTGAAGGCACACTCCACTGCATCATTTGTCTCCTCCTATACCATTGTGGCAGGCACCTCCTGGGACATGGCCTGCTGGGCAACCAGCACTGCAAAGGAACAGAGACTGCTTCAGTGTCCAGTGCAGTAAACAGACTGCCCACCCACCACCACCACATGCACCCCCAACAGTGTGTGTTCCACAGCATGCCTGTGCGCACCCACTGTGCAGCCCATAGCAAATGCAAGCAATGGCCCTATGTTCACACATTGCACCACAGGGCACATGCATGTACAACATGTACACACGCCAACATATGCACACACAACTGTGCATCACCCACTCTGCAACCACAATGTGACCACAACCTTGTGTGCCCCATGCATGCCCCTGAAGTAGAAAGGTGTGCCCCTCGTTGGTGTTGGCCAGGCAGTGGCAGCCACATGCTATAGACATACCTGTCCTGGGTGGTTTGACGGTGTCTCACGCCCACCACCTCAACTCCATCAACTGCCATTGGCCTCAGGTTAGAGGCTACCAGTGCCATCAGTGAGTCCCACTCCCACAGCTCCATGGGCTGCGCCACTGCCAGTCCACAGCCATTCCCTCAGTCATTGTGCCTCTTCCTTCTTGGCCCTGCAGAGCAGGTCATTCCACCTCTTGAGTACAGCATCAGTGCTATGGCCAAGTCCACCCATGGCATTCACCGCCAGGGGTGATTTCATCCCACAT
Source organism: Neoceratodus forsteri (assembly GCA_016271365.2). Taxonomy (NCBI): domain Eukaryota; kingdom Metazoa; phylum Chordata; order Ceratodontiformes; family Ceratodontidae; genus Neoceratodus; species Neoceratodus forsteri. Next base: position 842,614,399 of record CM028135.1, on the reverse strand, counting down.
TTTCTTCATGGTGGCATCTGTAGATTTATTGTACCTCAGGACCATCTCCCGCTCCTTAATGGCATGTACCAGGGCCCACAGCTCATCCCGAGAATTTGTGGACCCAGAGCCGCTCCTGCCCTGCAGCATTACCTGTGTGGGACAGAGGACATGGCATGGGTTACACACAGTGGCGTCACGAACTCTGCAGCTGTATCAGTATCCAATGGGCATGGCGATACATGACCACAATGCATATGCTGCCCTGTGTGCAATGGGAATGATGCATGCACACGCAACACTCAGTGCTGTGGAGGCCTGAGGAAGGCAGAAGTGGTCCATTCGTTTGGAGGAATTATTTGGTGTCTGGATAGGGAGAGGGTGAGAGCCCCTCCATTTAAGAAATATTTTATTTGAACTCCCAGGATTCTCTTTATATTTGGCCATTGACTTATTGTTACCATCATGAGACTTGTTATATTTGACTTTGCTTTCTAGAACTGAAAAGAGTTGACAGCCTCTCTTGCCCAAAATACTTACCGAACTTTTGGACATTACATATTTGGATATTTTGGTATTATTCTTTTGTTTTGATTTAAAATTCTGTTTTGTGGTTTCTTGTATTTTATTTTAATATAGATTTAGTTTGGGGTGGTTTATATTTCCATTTTGTTGAGTTCCCCTGTTGTGGAGTGTGGGATTCTAAGAGAAATTATAAGGGTTTAAAGTGGGATGACTCTTGACCCCTCGCTGGACTTTAATCTTCATGTTTCAGCCACTTGTAAGGCAGTGAACAGTAAACTTGGCCTAGCTTACAAGGTAAGATCCTCCCTAAAGTCAACAGCCAGGCTAGCCATTGCTCAGGAATTCTTCGACCTTGCCTCAGCTATGGCTCTATAGTCTACCTAAAAGCTAGCAAGCAAGTAATCCAGAAATGGAGCACTTGTTATAATAGCATCTGCCGCTTCACCCTTGCTGCTCTTTAACTAACACATCGCTGTCAGCTCTATTCTTCTTTCAATTGGCTCACCCCATCCTCCTATTGTCTGTACACAGCTGATTGTCTAGTCGATAAATTAACCCAGACTAATACTCCAAGATCCTTGTAACTCTGCTAAAACAACCTGACTTTCTCTATACACTGAGATCTACTGAAAATGCTTCCTTTGTTACACATAGATGTCTCACCAAGAAGGATGAACTTGCATTTTCGTATCTGTGCCAGAAATGTGCACACCCTTCCACTCTATGTTAAACAATGGCTATTCACCGGGCCTTTCAAAAGTTTGAGAACTCACCTTATGAGCTCAGTTCACTGCTCCTGCTCTACCTCTTGCTTGTCTCCACTCACTTTTTACTACCACTGATCTTCCACCTTGAGAGCAGTACTTCATCTCAACATTATGTACTCCCAGTGTTTGCTGTATATGTATTTCTTCAATCAATTATACTGTTTCAAAATTCTATAAAAGTTTGTGTAACTGTGATTGCTGTTTATCTTCATGCTATGTATATTCTACTTGTTGTTTCTGAATGTGCCATGTATTCAAAATTGACATGTGTTACTGTATTTTCTTCCAACTAGATGTTTTGTATTCTGTGGTGGACACTATGTATCTGCTGTTTCTGATGTGTAACCCTCCTGGATCGTGCCTGAAAATAGGCAAAATCTCTTGTCTGGTGCATCTACCTGGTTAACAAAAGTGAAATAAAGTGATTAATTTTAACATGTGTGGATGGCCTGCCCCATGGTCATACTCTATTCATCCACCGCTCTTAGTGCCCTCCGCCCTTTCTCACCCTTACCATTACAGTTGTCAACATACCAGCACTGTAGAGTGCTGGATATTGTCTTGAAGGGGGAGGAGGGGTTTTGAGGTGCTAACAGTGGAGATTGAATGAGCAGGGACATGGTATTGAGGTAGTGGAAACCAGAAGATGACCTGGGGCAAAATGGACTCTGGAACAAGGTCACTTTTGTCTGGTTTCCATATCCAAGTGCACCACCAATGATGTTGGGCAAGTAGTCTGTGCAGTTCTAGAGACCTGTCAACCTGGGCGGTGTTGTGCAATGCCAGATCCATAAGAAACAAGACTGCAGTTATTGCAGATCTTGTTGAGTCTATGGATCTGGCATGCATACTGAGACCTGGCTGGATGAAAATGCTGGTCCAGTTTTGGAGGCAGCAGTTCCAGCTGGGTACTCAGTGTCACACTGCCCAAGGTTGGACCGTGGAGTGGGGGTTGCGATCTGTTTCAAGACCGAACTGGGCCTTACAAGTGTACCAGTAGAGGGAGCTGAGTCCTTGAGTGTACTGTAGTGGCAGGTGTGGGTTGCAGAATTGCTCTCATCTATCGTCCACCAGGTGATGAGAAGCATTTTCTGCAGGTAGTAGCAGACTTCATCATCGACATGGCGTTTGAGTCGCCGGCTGATGGTCCTGGGTGACTTTAACGCCTGGGTCAATGATGAACTCACAGTTTGGACAACACTTCCTCCAATTAATGACATCTTTGGGCCTTACACAAGTGGTTACTTTTGCCACCCATAAAAGTGGTCACTCCTTGGACTTAATTTTCCTCCAGGGGTTGAGGCCCTTCGACTTGGGGTGGAACCTGTCGGTTGGTCTGATTACTGCACTGTGGAGTTCAGTTTTGCAACCCCTAGGCCTAGCCCTGTGGAGATGGTCAGGTACCACTCTTTGTGAGATGTTAGCTCTGCAGGCCTGGCAGCAGTGCTTGACCTATCAGAGTTCTCTGGAGTGAGCAATGATCCCGATGCCTTAGTGCTGGCCTATAACAGGGCCATCTCCTCTGCTCTGGATCTAATTGCTCCTGTCCGTTCATCCTCTCCCCTTGACCTTGGTCTCCATGGTTTGATGGGACCTTGAGGGAGAATGGCGACAGGGACGAAGATTAGAGCATTGTTGGTGGAGAACTGCCCTTGATGCGACCATCTTAGATTGATGGAACATTATCAACTGTATCATTCCGCTAATCTCCTGTAAGAAGGCAGAGTTCCTGTCAGGGAGTTTGCGGCTGCTCAGAACCGACCAGCTCAGCTTTCTCAAACTGTCAACAGACTGTGCAACCCAGCCTGTCTGCAGGTTTGGAAAGCTTTTTCTAAGTGGAGTGTGATGAGCTTGCTTGCTTCTTTGCAGCTAAGGTGTCCGACATCAGGACTGTACTCCAGCCTGCATCCTCTATGGGAGAAGATATAGATTGGCATTTGGTCACAGCCTCCTAGTCTCTCCTGGAATTCCTTTCACAGGCCTGAGTTCATTGATGTCATGAGGGATTGTCCAGAGTAGGCACTCTACATACTGTAGTTTGGACCAGGGCCCAACTTCCTGATTAAGGGTTGTCATGATATTATCAGCCTAGTCCTAGCATGGATAGTCTGGTGCTCCTTGGATCGGGTGAGTTTCCTAGCTCCTGAAGGAGGCAGTGGTGACGCCCCTCCTGAAGAAAGCTTCATGGACCCTGACTGCCATGCTAACTTCAGACCAATCTCTAATCTTCTCTTTGTAGGAAGATTATCAAGAAAGTAGTGGCCGTACAGTTGGAAAACCATTTGGCCATCCATGACATCTATGAACCACTCCAGTCTGGTTTTGAAAGAGGCATAGTACTGAGACAGTGCTGGTTCAGGTGCTCAATGATCTCCTGATGGCTAGAGATCAGAAGAGCTGTTCCATCTTGGTTCTTCTTGGTATCTCTTCAGCCTTTGACACTGTGGACCACTGGGTACTTCTCAAGCACCTGGAGTTCATCTGTGGCCTGTCAGATACAGTCCTCAGTTGGTTTAGATCTTTCCTCACTGACAGAACCCAGAGAGCGGTGTCAGGGATTAATTCTTCCCACCCAGTCTCTCTGTCATGTGGGGTTCCCCAGGGCTCAGTGTTGTCCCCATGTTGTTCACAGTGTATATGCTGCCCCTCAGAGACATTGTAAGAAGGTATGGGCTGAGGTTTCATTGCTATGCAGATAATACCAAGCTCTACCTATCTTTGCACCTGACCAGGATAGAGCTCTCTTAGTTTTTAAAGCTGCCTCATTGAAATCCAATGCTGGATGAATTCAAGCTGGCTGAAGTTGAATTCGGAGAAGACTGAGGTAATGGTTGTGGACCCAGGTCACAGGGTAGAGGAACAGGAGCTGGTTTACCCTCAGGTTTATTTCTGGGGGGTCCAGCTCCCTACCTCTGAACTGAGTGCGGAACAGGGGGTGATTTTGACAATGAGCTGACACTCGTTAGCAAATGTTGGCAGTTGTCAAACTTTCCTTTATCTGAGGAACATCACCAAGATTATGCACCTTGTTCACCCAGCGATCTGCCTACACTGAGCCACGCTTTTGTGACCTCACATCTTGATTATTGCAACTCCCTTTATCTAGGGCTTCCTGGGGTTGATATCCACCACTTGCAGCTGGTGCAGAACACTGCAACCCGATTATTGTGATGTGTACATCTCATGCCTGTCGTATTTCTCCCGTTCTCGTGATCTGCACTGGCTGCCAATACAGTAGCGGATCACCTTTAAGTTGGCCTTTTGATTTACAAAGCCCTTCATGGACAGGGCCGGACTACTTCTGGTTCCTACTGCCCTAAGCGATCTCTCCGCTTGGCAGGCGACGGGTTGCTAGAGATTCTGAGGTTTCTTTAAAATCTTCAGGAGCTGTGCTTTATGTATACTGCCCCTACCCTCTGGAATACTCTACCCCATCCGCTTCATCAGTGTGCATCCATGGAGGAATTTAAAAGGCCTTGAAGACCTATTTATGGTCTAAGATCTATTTAATTGACTAATGTGATGTTATGAGCTCACATTGATGTCAGACTGATGTTTTATTTGTAATTATTGCAAGGCATCTTGAATTTGAGAAAGAGCGTAATAAATAAAGTTTTATAATTATTATTATTATTATCACCATATGTTGAGGCCGTCAGTCCTGTGCAGCCCCGTACTGCCTATGCTGCTGACCTGTGGCATGTGTCTCTGCTGTGCCATCTGCACATGGCAGCATGGATAGTGCAGACTGTGGCCATGTGGCATACTGACAGGCACACACCAGGCACATGGCCCCATGCACTGTCCGTCATGCCCGTGTGGCGCCAAGCAGCCATGGGTGTACAGGTGTGTCCCAGCAGCCCTCACTGGGACACATCCACCAGCATGGTGGACCCATGCACACCCAGCACAGTGGCCTACACACTGTGCAAGCACAACATGGTGTGCACCACAATGAGTGGGACAAAATGGCTGGCTGACCCCGCTCAGCAGTGCTGGCCCAACACTGTGTCATGTGCCAGGCAACAGTCCATCCAGTGTCTGTACAGTTGCAAGCACAATGCACACCCATACACAGGTGTTGCAGGTGTGTAACCAGACATGGTACAGCTGTACCAGAGGACTGTGTGTGGTTCCCCATGTGGCACTGTAACTATGACAGTAGTACAGCATGACACAGGGTCTGGCCCCCTCCAGCATGTGTGTACACACATGCCATGCGTGCCCATACATATCACTGCATGGACACAGTCCTGTTATGGCGGTGAGGCCTTGGGCTGCAATGACAGTGGCAGGGACCATGCCTCCTGGTGTAGACAGCAGGTGTCCACTGGTCTTGTGATGCTGCCATGGTGTAGTTTGCAGACTAGGGTCTATGTGTAGCCACTCCTGCAATACAAATGTAAACCAAGGTGTACAGAGTCTTTTCCTGCCGACAGCCATGCTCATATATGGCATGTGTGTATCCCAGCCCCCACAGCTGTAGATGACTGCAGCCTGCCTGTCCTTCATGCAGTACATACCTGCCTGCCCCTGCTGTGTCTCCTGTGATATCCTGGGTTGTGTGCTGCTGAAGTAAATCCTGTACAGCACTGCATTTCCTATCAACAACACAGGTGGAGCACTGTTTGCCTTAAATATGCAGCCAGGCAATCAGGCCTGTTTGGCGTGCAAATGAGTCAATAATGATATGCTAATCACCCTGTTTGTCCCTGCATACAGAAGTACCCTAATTTACATAGCCCATTTAAATATGGCCTGTGTTAGAGCCGGACAAAGCATATAGCAACAGGCTATCTGGCCATGTCACTGTGCAACACTGCTGCGATAGTGCTGTGCTGCGGACATTGCACATCAGCTGCACAAGTGCAGTTGGGCCTCTGTCTATGCAAACACACCTGCCCTGTATGGTGTAGTACCATGCTATGGACATTTACGAGATGCCACTGTGCATGAGTGGTACGTCAGTGCTGGGGTGATGGCGGGTCGTGCATGTGCATTAAGCAAACTTCCGGACTCTGCTGCTGCCAGTGCACACAGCAGCGCCGGGCACACAATACACACTTGGTGATACAGGTATAGGTGTGTCCCAGGAACCACTACAGTGTGTGGCCATGTCTGGATGACAGAGGCAGAGGGCTGTGGTGCACTGTGACAGGCGTTGGGATAAGGTTGAGACAGCGAACCTGGTGCAGCTTGTCCAGCAGTGCTACTAATGCCTGTATGGGGAGTCCGGGAGGGGACCTCGATTATCCACCATCTGTATGCAAGGACAGGAATACCGTGCAATGGGAAGAAGTGTCGGCATCACTATGCAGACCTGAGGCACAGGCAGCGGCAGCTGTTGGAGAGATGCAGAACCATGGTTTGGGATGAGACAGTGCCCGTGCCAGGTGGGTGACAGCTAGCACCACAGACTGGTGCCTTATGAGAGAGCTTGCAGTCAGCTGGGTGTGTCACTGTATTGGGTGGTGTGCCTGTGTGTTTGCCTCATACCCTGTACATATACCTGCAAAACTGGCCCATGGGCATTGTTGGTGTGATTGGTTTCACTGTTTGACATGTACTATTTGTGCTTGTGTCTGTAGGTGTATTGAGGCGGGTGGTGGGGCCTACCAGGCAGCAACAAGTGGTGTGGAAGTGTTGGTTGCTATGTGTTGCATTGTGTGCGTATGTGGACCAAACCACCCACAGTTGTTAAGTACACCCACCACACCTGCCCCAGCATCATCTGCTGTGATCATATATGCTGGTGGGGGCTGAATGCAGCTGTGTATGCTGAACACAGTGGCGCAAAGTGGTAGGGGTGGTGCCTCAGCCTACGGCACACCTCCACTGCTGTGTGTGTGCTATGCCACTCTCCACATGCATGTGGCCACAGTCCACGGCACAGATGCCATTATGAGCTGCTCAGTGTGCACTGTGTCCATGCAATGGCCTATTGCAGCATTGACTGTCTGGTGCAGGTCATGGCTTGGGTGATACAGTGTGCCTGCTGGGGGTGGCACATGTCGTGTGCTGTGCCAGGCCTCTGGTGGCAGGGTGGTAGTTGTGGGACTACCCTGTGTGCCATGGACACAGCTGTGGCGTTCCATGGGGCCTTACATATAGGATGATGTATGGTCTTTGGTTAATAACCATACTGTAAACACTTGAGGGGTTGCCATGACACCATTGTAACCTTGAGAGCACAGCTCGAGAGGTTTTCAGATGTCATGGCAACCTCGAAGTGCTTTCAGCTGGTTGTTGAACAAAGACCATACATTATATTTTATAGTGTATGGGCTACCAAGATTGTGTAATCACTGATTGAATTACTTTACTGAGTTACTTTGCAGAACAGTAATTGTTGTGAGCATCCCATTTTGTTAGAACATTGATATGACACACTCAAGAAGGGTTAACAACAGAGTGATGGCATAACATTGGCATAACAAGGTTGTGATCTGCTTGATATCAATTCATAATAAGGGCTCTGCATACATTATATTGTAGATAATGGTGCTGTACCCTCTTCTCATTGCAGACACAGAGATCAGAGCAGCCAAAGCGGCACAGACCTACAGGATGCCCAGGGAACAAGGGTGACAGTCAGAGTGTGCCGCCGTTGCAACAGCATCTGCGGAGAGAGCAGCACAGATGATAGCTTGCTATTGCGTGAGTACCCTGTTTGACTACACACTGCACAGAATGTGACATGGGTGGGTCTTTTCATGGGCTGACAGTGCTGTACCTGCTGAGCACACGGCTGTGTGACTGGTACCATGGTGTGTGCCACATGGTCCTGTGTTGGACTCTGGGGTGGCGGGGTGCACCATGGTTCAGGAAGGATGGGGTTGATGTTTGGAACATGGAGTACCTTATCAGGGGGCATATGTGTGTGATGTAACACAGTTTGGACGTGTGGGACAGGTGGGGGTTCATGATGCAGGGGCTACAGGAGGCCACCAGGACCTGTGCAAGGATGAGGTGCATGGGCGGTGGGTCTGGTACACCATGCTGGTGGACCACGGGGTCCAGTAGGTGGTATGGGGTGAAGGCTGCCTACAATGGGTACATACAAATGAGGAAGCTTGGAATGGGGAACTGTCACCGTGCACACAGGGATGTCACTGGAGAGGTGAGGGAAAAGGCCTGAAAGGGCAGGGGCTGCTGCAGAGGATTTGGGGTGGAGTGAACAACCTAGTGTGGCATATTGGTGTGAGGGTGACAGTCAAGGCAAGTTCAGTGGTTGGAGGGCAGCCAGGGGTGGGTGGAAGGAGCTGGAGAGCAGACAGAGGTATTGACTGTGTACCTTACCCGGTGTTCACTAGGGAGGGGCAGGGAACCTCCAACAAAGGGCTGCAGGACATGGATGGTGCAGTAGACCTGACTATTGGGGTATCTGCTGTGGAACAAGCCACTGGGGAAGTAGGCCAAGGTTGCGATGTCAGGCTGGTTCTGCAGAAGTGGGGGGCAGATGATGGAATTCCTATCGGTCAGGTGTTGGACACCATCAGGTCCCTAGAACAGGATACATCCTGTGACCTGATGCTACCCATCCCAAAGTACTGAGGGAGATGGTGGAGTCTTTGCTGCACCTTTGGCAGTTCACTAAAATGTGTCAATGGGAGGTGCCAAGGTTGTTTGTAGGCACATGTTGTGCCATCCATAACAGGAGCAGGAGAAGTGCCAGGTACCATAGACCCATTAGTCTGCCGTCGGCGTTGGTGATGGTACTGGGGAGCATACCTATCAAAGAGCTGAGAAGCTTCTTAGTGGAAATGGGTTACCTGGATGACCGGCAGCGAGGGCTTGTGCTGGGTAGCTCATGACAAACAAACCTTGCAGTGGTCTATGAGTGGGTGACATCAGCACTTGACAGGGGAGAACAGTGGCTGTACTGTTCCTGTACCTCAACAAGATGCTTGAGTCAGTCCCTCCATTGGCCTATAGGGAATGTTGGGGGATGGGTGTGGGCCCATTGATGGTTCAGTGGATTGGACATTGTCTTTCAGGTCACACTCAGCAGGTATTGGTCAGAGAGGAGGTCTTGTCTCATAGGGCAGTCATATGTGGGTTCCCACAGGGATAAGTCCTGGGTCGCTCCTGCTTCATGCCGGCATCTCCAATATCAGGGATGGTATTTTGTGCGGCATGAGGGTCTTTTCAGGTGCCACTCTGCTGGTGGCAGTGATGGAAGGGAGGAGGGTGCCTGGAGAATGTGTCCTCTGAGGAATGACTTGGGAGCTGAACCAGGATTCACTGGAGGAAAGGATGGACCGGGAGGACATTATTGAGGTGTCCAAGTACCTCAGGTGAGTTTGTTCTGTGAGCCGAGATTGGATCACTAGACTGCAGGATGGTGGACTCACCAGAGGCACTGTTGGTGGACTGAGGTGGGGACCTGGGGGATGGGAGGAGGTACATCACCGTGAGTGGTGGAACCATGGAATGTGCTGCCTGGGGTATTGTTGAAGGCTGCTATGGTGGAGGGGTTCAGAGGTGTGGGATGGGTTTAAGTGTGGTGTGCAGCTATGGCTGGTTTGCCTGGGGGGCAGCACTGGGGCTGGGGTAACACTGGTATGGGCCTGATTGAGTGCTATGGTTTCCAATCAGGCTGCTAACATGTGCAGACATGATGGACCAGTAGGCTTACTTTGCTGACATCTAGCATGTTGGTACTTTGGCATGCCGAACCTTATTGGAGTGTGCAGCACTGTCCTGGGCATGTGTTTGGACTACTGCTGTCCCACTGCTGGTGGCCCATGGCCTGTGTTCCTTTGTTACATGTGTCTGGACATGCATTTCTGCCTTGTGAGTGCTGCTGTTGTGGGTGTTTATACTGCCACATGCCATGCTCTGCTACTGTATGGGCTGCATGCCATCATACGGCAGTGTGACTGGCCACTCCACTGGTAGGTTTGCTGTGCTGTGTGTTCCATTGCTCTGTTCCCTTGGGCAGCTTTGTCCCAACGTGGGTCATCCCATGCATTTGTTGTGCCATGCCCCTCTCCGTGTAATCCAGGTCCTGGCTGTCTGGCTGCACTGTGTCACGGTGTGCTCCACTGGTTTGTGTGGTGTGCAGTGTGTCACAGTGATGCCAATGGCATTATATGCCTGTCCATGTATGGTGGGTTGGTGGGGCAGCCTGTGCCATCTTGTCTCAGCATACTAGTGCTTGTCCAGTTGTGCATTACATCCGTGTCTTATCACCTCATGGACATGCTGTCCATCCCTGGGTTGCCACCTGGGGTGTGCAGTATGCCACCTTGTCAGTGTCCCATCCTGACCTTGTCCACCTTCCTTGTGCAGGTCCATGTCATAGCTCACTGTAGGCCATGCTCCCGAAGGAGACAGAGTGGGAGATGACCTGCTCCACCACATTGTCAGACAGCAGTGCACTATCATTGAATAGCAGGCCATCCTAATTTCTGAAACACGGCATGTGGCTGCAATCCAGGAAGAACATCTGCCTGTCCAGTCCAGTGGACAGCCATAGGCCTCACCCTTTTCTGTTGGATCTCTCCACCCTTACCTGACTGTTGATTGCATATGTCCTCTCTTGCTTCCTCCCTGTTTGTGTCCACATCACCTTTCCCTTCTATCCAGTGCCATCCTGTAAATATTGTACATTTGTATATAGGATTTGCATGTTACTGAATTGTTGGTCCTTGTTCTTATACTTGTAGTTCCTGGTTGTGTTGTGTGTTGGGGTTCATTGTGGGGTGCTTAACATTTCTGTTACTGGTGTTTGTACATATTCCTTTACTTCTTTTAGTGGTTGTTCCTGTAGTGGTAGTTGTTGTAGCATAAGTGTTTCATGTATTGTTATTGGTTTTTGCTTTTCTGTTGTTTACTTTACTTTTGTTGTGTGTACTGTTCGCATCACTGTTCTCTTCCTGTTGCTTTGGCATTTGTTTGTTAATACTTTCCACTTTATCCAGTTTACTGCGTCCTGTGTCATTTATTGCTGCTGGTGTTTTCACATGGTGTACTGTTCCCTGGTTCTCACACATGGGTCCTGGTTGTTGCTTGCCATTCACCTGCCTGTGTGTGTCATATCCTGGGTTCTCCAAAGTGCTCAGCTCTTGGGTTCTAATTATGGCCTGTGTTTCATTGCATGGGTCCCAGGGCCAGGCTGTCTGACATCTGCACTGTGTTCCACTGGGTGTTTGCACTGCCTGCCTGGGTATTATATTCAGTGGTGTCGTGTTTGTTATATTGTTATATAAGAGATCAGAGGCTGTGGGTTCAGTTCCCTCTTCTGGTACTTGGGTTAATATCCAGTACTTACACTGAAGTGCAGCATGAGAGGGTGCTGCACTTCTGAGGTCGATCTTTCAGATGAGACATTAAACCAGCGTCCCATCTGCCTGGATTAGGTGGTAGTTCAGGTGGATGTTAAAGATCCCATAGCACTTATGAAAGAGCAGGGGAATTTCCCGGTGTCCTGGCCAAAGTTACCGCCATTCACAAAAAATACCAACAGCTTAATCTGGTTCAAGGTCAGTTGGCATTCATCTGTATCCCCTCCCCAAGTCGTGCCTGAAAATAGGCAGGATTTGTCTAGTGCACTTACCCAGTCAACAAAACGAAATAAATAAATATTCAGTGCTGTCTTATTGCCATATTCAGTGCTGTCTTATTCCCAAACTATTTTGCCCTGCACTCCCAGCCCAGTTTGCTCAGCTTCCTTAGCATGCTATATTCAGCAGGATTAGCACTGGGCTATTCCTTTTGAATATGGTGGGCTATTTGGTCCGGACAATTTCTGAATGCCAGACAGTGCTAATGTAGCCCCAGGGCAAAGTTTTAAATATCTGGCCCTTAACATCATTGCCAGCAACAGGAAGAGAAAACAACCTGAACAACTGGAGAAGAGAAACATTCAGTATTATCAGCAGGAAGCTAAATGTATTTTGTTGAATTTTACACATTTTCAAACACCTAATCCCTTGCTCATAAAATATAAAAATCTTCCAGAAAACTACTACTGCATCAAGATACACTTGATCTTAATAAAAAGCCACCTAAGCAAGATAAAGTTAAAGTAAAAGACAGGAAGTTATTGAGGTCACACAGCATTCTGTAATGACCAAGTTAAAACCTAATTGTGGTAAGAAATTTCAGCCAGGTTTACCAATAATAACATTTTAAAGTCCAGAAGGCTGGGAAGTTGTCAGAAAATTCAGAAATGGATGAATATAACAATGGTCCTGAATCAGAAATAGAATCAGAGGAAGAACCTGAATTTTAAAACAGCAAGGGTTGGAAACGGAAAAGAAAAAAGGCTCAAATGATGGGCATGATGTGATTCCTGACTGGGCTAGATTAATATTGAGCAAAATCAAAGGTTTAAAAAGAAACTGCACTGATAACTGCTGTTAAAGAGGAAATGGAGTCATTAAATACTAAAATTTCACAGATGGCTATAACATTAAAAGGTGGTAGAAAGAACAAGAGAGGCAGAGAACAGAAAATCGCAACTTGAGAACAATATGACAATATCAAAAGATCAAACCTAGATCATGAAAAATAACTGCAGGAAATAAAAACAAAATACCCTTGATGAAGAAGAAGGTGGGGGGATATGATAGAAACTTTCAAGTGCCTCAAGGGAATCAACAAAGTCCAAGAGGATGGCATCTTTTAGAAAAAGATGTGTAAGAACAAGAGGCACAATCTGAAGATAGAGGAGGGACGACTCAGGGGCAACATGAGGAAGTATTTTTCACAGAGAGGGTGGTGGATGCATGGAATGGCATTCCTGAGGAGGTTGTGGGGTCAAAGACAGTGGGGAATTTAAGAATGCATGGGACAGACTTAAGGCAATGCTAGTGGGAGGTAGGAGGAAGTAGGCTGTTGATAAAATTAGGATCTGCAGCTAATCCAATAGATAGGAAATGGGCAGACTGGGTGGGCCAAGCGATCTTTATCTGACATCAAAGTCTATTTTTCTATGTTTCTATGTCAATGGTGGACTAAAAATTCAGGATAAGATAAAGGATCATCAGAATAGTGACAATCCAAGAACACTGGGATCAAAAATGCCCATAACTCACACACTACACAATATTTTTACCTTATTTACAGATCGTCCTCTTGAAGATAAAACATTGCAAACAGACAGAGCCTCCACTCACTGCAGAAGAAATACAAAGATATACTGCCCACAAGAGCAATAGTTGTGGAAATTCATCAGGGATGTAGATAAAGACTATCTTATGCAAACAATTTATAACAAAAAATAGACATCGATTGGGCAACTATTACAGTAGACCATGACTTTCCTTTTGAAATAATACTGCAGGAAAAGAAAATTGCAACTTTAAGGATGATGTTTTGGAAAACTTGGTAAGGACTACAATTTTGCACCTTGCAAGAATTAGTCTATTCAAATAGACAGACATTGTGGTTTATGACACAGTTAGACAGTGCAGTACTGATTTAAGAATTAGGATGCCACATATAATTTTTACAGGATTGTAGCATTTTTCAACAGCATGTCAATGCACTAAAACTGTGTTCTTATGTTAGTAATTTCATGGTTTCCTTTTTAGATGCTGCCACGGTTTAGGGTGGGGCTGAACTGTATAGACCTTTTATGTAATAACTAGTTTTGGAATAACAAAAATGAGTAAAGTTGAAAACTGAGTTAGATACTTTCCTCCTTTAATTGCAATGCAGTAATATAAGCAAGAGGAAAAAAACTGCACATTTTGTGACATCAGGTTATTTATGTATGTATGTTTGGACTGCATGCTTGATTGATTGACTAATTGATTTGAAAGCCTGTTTAAGGACTGCCCTTTTACACCTTCTTAAATCATGGCCTATTTAAGGATTGAACCTGAGCATATGGTTTTCTTCCTTTAGGCTGCTTGGGGGTGGGGGTGGGGTGGGGTGGGTGAGAGACTATTATAGTTGCCTGGTCAATATCTAAAAATTAGGAGTAACTCACTTAGGTATAACAAAAACATAGCAAAGTTTAAAAGGGTTTCATATTTCCAATCACTAACAAAAGAACAAAAGAAAAGTAGGAGGAGTGGGAGCTGTTTTCATTCATCAACAAAGGAGAAGGCTGGTGCTGAGAAGCGTCCAAGATATTGATGCTGTTTCTTACTTCTTTATAAGTGTTGGGTTGTGTTTTTTCACTGGAGTGATTAGAGGTTTACAAAAACAATGTGCTGGAGAGATAACTAAAGTCATCTGGAATATGTTTTGTTACAATGCAAATATCTTATACAATGATAGTTATAAAATAGCACATAGGTCAATAATATCACCAATAGTGGGAACTTAGCCACTTGGAATGTACATAGTATTCATTCCCCATAAAAGGAACCATATATTAACATGTGTAGAGCAGTTTAACATCCCCATTCTCATATTACAAGAGACTCTTCAGGATGAAAGAGAAATTATGAAGTTAAAACAAATTGGGAAGGAGGTCTTCTTTTCTACTGGTACTTCCAAAACTAGGGGGTAGCCATATTAATTAGTAACAAGTCAAATTTATGTTTATTGCACAGTGTAAAGACCTACCATATATGGTACAATATTAATGGTGAAATGTATGATTTATGGAAATATACTTGTGTCTTTGTATACCCTTTTTCAGTACATCTTTTTTTTTTTTTACTGAAATAGCTTTGGGTTTGTCAAAACTATGGAAAGCAACATTGATTTGTTGGCATGATTGAAACATGTGTTTGGCTCCAGTAATGGACAAAACCTCCTGTCTAATGAAATTATAAAAAAAGTCTCAAACTTAATAAAAATTATTTTCAAAATCATTATATAACTCCTATTTGGCAGTATGTACACCCAAAAATTATACAGTACAGCTATTATTTCTGCCCAACTGAAACATCTTGAAGACTGGATTATATGTTATGTTCAAATTACATATAGTAATGTTTTAATAATAAAGAAAAAAGAAAAATCCTTATATCAGATCTTGCAATCGACCATACTTCCTTTATCTCTACATATGAAATTTAAAACCTCATAGTGGAGATTTCACAATGCCCTTTTGAGAGAGTCAGATTTTGTAGAACATATAAATGCTGTAATAACAAAATTTTGACATGTTCATTATAACAATTATAAAAGGTGATGGACATTTGAGATGCTTTTAAAGACAAAATAAAGGTTTATAGCACACTTACGACATCAAATACATACAAGGAAAGAAATGGAAAGGAGAGGGAAGAGTGAGACGAGAGTGATGAGAATAGCAAAGAAGAGAAGAAGAAGAGAAGAGAGAAGAAAAAAACACAACAAAAACACATAGAAAAAGAAACCAAAAACTACACATAAAAATAGAAATGGAGAGGTTTGGCTGAAAAGAAAAAAACAAAATACTACAGTATTGCAACACATCATAAATATCCAAATAGAAAAGAACATGGAAGCTATAAAACTAGTCTATATAAAATGGAGATAAATCCAGTAAACATCTATCGCCTATGATGAAAAAAGATATATTAGATATGGATGGAAGTTTGTACACCAAGAATCATCAAATAGGTCAAATAGGTCAAGTGTTCTTGAAATATTATAAAACAATATACAAACAGAATGATCAAAATAACCAACTTCAAATAAATCATTATATTGCTAATACTCAAATGCAGAAATTTAATATACAAAATACTGTGAAAAGTTTAAAATAGAAGAAATAATAGATGCAATTAAGGAAATGTCAAATAATAAGACTCATGCAGCCCAATATTCAAATCTGGGCAAAGCAGAGGGAAAAAGTTTGCACTGCCCACTGCAGTTGCCCATTAGACATGCATCAATTTGAATTCCACCCGCAAAGGGCCAGCAAGTGGCCAAATTCCCCAGGTGGAGCAATTCATGAAATTTTGCCGCCTAAGACTGAATTTCATCTAGGCAAAATCTCTCCTTCCTTAGGTGAAATTATGCCTTCTGTGGGAAAAGTCAGCCTTCTGCAATGAAATTTCCACCTTCTTAGGGTGAAATTCCACCTCCCGTGGGTGAACTTTCACCACTGAAGTCAGAATTTCACCCAGACTATGAAATTTCACAGTGGAAGGCAAATTTGCCATTCCGCGGGTGCAATTTCACTACTCCACCATGCGAAATTCGCATTTCACTCCTCGAAATCGGTGTGATTTTGCGGATTACTCTGCAGAGTGAATTTCGCTCATTTTGCCCATCTCTATTGCCCTTGTGTCAAAAACTGCTATATTCAGTGGAATAGTGCATCGTTGCTATTCCTCTGAATGTAGAACTAGTGAGACCAGTGCAAATTCTCCTTGCAAAGCCTCCAAGCACCATGCAGGCAGACAAGGCCCCAAAATAGGGTGGCACAATGGCTTCCACCTGCACTAATTTCACCATATTCAAGGAACCTATCCAAATAAGTATTTTGGGCATGCAAGGTGCTAAGGGGCAATTTGTATGCCCATTATAGGTTTACTTGCATAATGAGTGAGTCTGTACTGTGGGCACCACCCTCTGATTGCCCATTTCCCAAGAGCTGCCCCTTGTGCTAGTGGTACCCCCCATCGCCAATTACCATCCTGTTCAAAACTAACATATTTATCCCTGCTGATCCAGTGGTCCCTCCCCATCACTGATCACCATTTCATTTAAACATAACATATTTGTCCCTGGTGGTCCAGTGGTCCTTCCCCATTGCCGATTGCTGTCCTGTTTAAAAATAACATATATATCCCTGGAGGTCCAGTGCTCCCTCCCCATCAAGGATCACCATCCCATTGAAAAGTAACATATTTATCCATGGTGGTCCAGTGCTCCCTCTCCCATTGCTGATCACTTCCACACTGGGTTTTCCCTTGTGTTGGTCCTCCAAGGGATGGACATGCAATGACATCAGTGTGTGGGAATGCATGCTCCAATGAATGCACTGCAGACACTTGTCATTGCCTTCCTCTGTTACATGGTCCCAGCTTGGTGCATACCCAGTCTCCACCGGGTGTCAACCAAGCACCACGTGCCACCAACCCTCTCCCCAGAGGTGGAGAGCTGTCCTGGGATGCTCATCCAACCTCCACCAGGCTGGCCATCTGATGCTGCAGGCCCAATCATGAACCTGTGTCATCAGTGTCATGAGTGGTACAGTAGCTCTACCACTGCACCGGCGGCTGGCTTATCTCAGAATTCTTTTCAACATTCAGTTAAATACTGGCCCAAAGGATTATTAAAATGACAGAAGAAATAATTACATATGTAGAAATACCACCATCAATGCAACAGGCATTAATAATATTTAACCCATAAAGGGGAAGACCATAGGAACCCTGACAATGATAGGTCAATTGTGCTATCAAATAAAGATTATAAAATAATTGCAAAATTCTTGGTAAAGGCTTGAGAAGTGTGTTCTGGGGTTAGTCCATCACAACCAAACAGGCTTTGTCAACAGACACATGATTTTGAAAGATTTCAAAGAGTACACACACAGTATTAATTGAACAATATGCAACTTCTGAAGAAGAATGTTTAGCCATGGCTCTTGATGCAGCTAAAGCCTCTGATGTCTAAATCAGGGATTTATGATGCCGTGCTTAATATTTCGCTCTACCTCAGCAATATGGAATATAATAAAAGCCTTTTATGATATACCAACTGTAATATTCAAAATTATTCAAATAACAACTGCACTGATGGCAATGTCAAATGGAGTTAGGCAGGGCTGTCCACTTTCACCAGTTTTATTTATAACTGCATTAAAACTTTACTGTCAAATTTAAGGTCAACCAGGAAATATTTGGTTTGTTTACAGCTACAGAAACCATTAAAATTAATGCTTACACAGATGATGCAATATTATTAATAAGCAATCAGATCTCTCCTGCCATCTATTTTTCAGTAAGCAGATACATATGCACAACTCTGGAAATATAATTAATAAAACTGAAATGATTATACTACCAATAGCACATACAATAGAAGAACTCACAAAGTGCATTGTCAAGCAAAAAGCAATAAATTATTTGAGGATGAGCTTTGCAAGTCTACAAACAAAGCAAGAATAAATACCTTAATGATGGAAAGTAAGATTAAAACTTCATTTGATAATTGGCAAAACATGACAATATCTCTTTGAGGGCAGGTGGAGACACTAAAATGGTGGCTGTACTACACCTTCTTCATTTATTCCAATGCAAACTGACACCCATTTCTTAGAAATATTAACACATTTTGCATTATTTTTAAAGATTCCTATATGGGGGGATCCAAAGAATTGCATGGCATATTCTGTCCAGATGTGGCTGTCTGAATCCTATTACTGTATGTATTATTTGGCCTTAAAGGCAACACAATTTTGGAAATGTTTACAAAACATATCCAAAACATATTTTCATATATGAATTTTTGAATGCTTTGATACAAAAATATGGAATTGTTCTTCCCATGCAGGCATTATATTTTGTACCAGCTTTCTTTACTGAAGATAACTTTCCTATCATTCAGGACATTAATTTATTTATTTTATCTATTTATTTATTGAATTTTATTGGCCAGGTAGGCACACTTAGACTAGAAGTCCCTTTTTCAGGGGTGACGGGGCAGGGTGGGGATACAGATAGTAATCAACTGAAAATAAACCAGATTAAGTTCTTGTTGGTATTTTTAGTCTTGCCTCAATGGTGTTGGGACACAAGACGATTTTGACTCCAGAAACCTGCACAATGCCTTCCAGATGCCTGAAACTTCTGTGTTGATAGACACATTTCAGGAAGAAGATTTGTTACTCCAGATTGATCTGGTCAAGAAGAATCAACAATTGCTGCACCTAATTGAGGAGGAAGAAAGAACTACCTTGAAAAAAGCACTCTCTGGCTGTGGCATCCTTCATCTTATCCTGGTTGCTTGAGTAAGCTGCCCAGTGATGTCCTGACTTCTGTTTCTATTGAAGGAGTCTGTTTGGGCAGTGTTGTTACTCCCCAGTTATGGGACCCAAGTTCTGTTTGCCAGCTTCTCCAGCCTTCCAAGGAGTCAATCCATCCCCAGATGGACACCATTCCCATTTCTCCACTACCCAAAAATGACATTACATTTTCCCCAATCACTTCATAAACAGCAAATAGGTCCCTCTTGAGGTGTATTGACACCAGAGTTCCAGTTCCATTTCCCTCCTTCCAGGGATGAGGATGGGAGCAGATTCCCAATGCATAGCATTTGCGTATGGTGCTAAATGACTTCTCTATCCCACAATATCATCTAATGTGGATGTTCAGCCTGTTGTCCCCAGATGTAGCACATCAGAATCTTGTTCTGCAGCAGGCACTGTACCTAGGATTTCTGAAGCGCAGTTTGGTCATGCACAGTTCTGCCCTAATGAAAACCTTCATAATGTGACTCTAAACCATCTTGGGGATGTAAATACTGTTGGGGGTATAGTTAAGGTGGAATCTTTCTCGAAGGAGGGAGTGGGTAGTTCCCCAAGATTTCCTTCAGAGCTCAATGGAGTGGGGCAAGTTCCCCTGAGGATGACCAGATGGAGGTGACTGTGGGCAGATGCCAGCCTGATACTGCCAGGCAGACCACAGCTTGCACATCTGCTTGCTTCACCTTTCCTACTACAAGCCCAGCTAATTCAGGGCCCCTTTCTTCAGAACCACCTGCTCAAAAATGATTATACACCATGGACTGCAAAATGACTGATAAATGGATGCAAAAGCAGCCTTACTTCCTGCAGGTGGATGTAGGCCGAAAACCGAGTGTCATGGGTTCCACTTGACCTCCCATGTGACTTCCTCCATGCCTTCACTGGGCACTGCTGACAAGGATTGTGCCCTAGACTTTTCCTCTGTTGTGCTCCACTATTCTCATTTGATGCCTGCCTTGTCCCATGATTCTCACCGACATTTTCTTGCTGCTGCCTTCCTCTGACACTTCTGGACTTCAGCTGTAGGATGCAGCTTTATCCCTCCCGATGTCAATTCTTTATCTACCCCCATCAAGATGTCTGACCTGTTTACTTCAGCCGAGATCCACCTCAATGCGGAATGCGGTCTGACTTTGGTATAGAGGTGGTATGGATTATCCCAATGGACAGAACCTTTGTAAATTACAAACTGCTTAAAGAGTCACTGGTGTACCTAGCCTCTGACTTATATGCTGTGATTCATATTGCAGGAGAAGAATCATTTGATGTTAGTTTTTGTACATCTGTATTGCTAGATAGATTTTGGTTCAAATATGAAAAATTGAAGGGCGCCCCTTTGTGGGTGCCTTTTTGACCATCCCTTGACAAAGTCCACTATAAAATGGCAATGTTCTTGTTTCATAACAAGTGCATTAATATATCAGACATTCTATACTGGGTGAAGAAATGCTGGGAAGTCCTGGACACCCTCACCCACATTATCGATACAGAACAGTTGTGGACAGGGGTTGGAAAATCAAGGTAAAACTGTCCTAGACTGCTGCAGGCACTGGCATCTGCTCAGCAGTTTTTATATTGGGAGGGATAAGGGTGTTTGATTTTACCCTGGCAGATCAAAATGTGTCACAAGTGTGGAGCCTGTATCCACCTTAGCTCCACTTGTGACTATCCCACTGTTCAAGTTGCATGGAGTATGGCCATCTTCTGGGTGACTGCTCCAATTTATTCCAGTGCAATTTCTGTGACGAATGTGGTCATTCCTTTAGGGACTGCCCTTGGGCTTCCCACAACAGAACAGATGGCCTAAATCAGGATGCAGTTATTGCACATTGTGCAGTCACAGGCTAAGACCAAAGACAAGGTCTCTGCCCCAGTATATGATCCCCTGATCTGAATCCCACCACACAGATTGGTATTGACCCAGAAGAGGTGCAGGATCCCAATGAACTTATGGAAGCATCACTTCAAGGGTGTTGCTCGCTTTGATCCCAGACCCTCCCATGCCCCCTCCCCTCACCTGACACAAGATTGCCCCAGTTCCCACAAAGAAATGGGGGCGGCAATGTAAAGGTAGGGTAAACATAATACTTTCCTTCTCTTCCTTTACACAATATATTTTCTGTCCTTGCCTCTCCCAGTTGTTGGGGATATATACTGCCCTATATGCCGGAGAGCCTTTATCTGATTGGTGAGGTGAAATAACCTATCAGGCAGTTTCTCCATTAGCAGATTATCTGGACCTGCCACTAGGGGCTGCCACTGACTTCCACTCTGGAGACTTTCTTCACACTGGCCCAATTAGGTAGCTGATCTCTCTCTCTTTCTGCTCTCTTTGCTAAACTCACTCTCAGCTTTCTTTTTCCACTGCAAGTCCTTTCCGTGTGAGCCCGGCAATTTAAATTAACAAAAAAAAAAAAAATCTCTGTATTACTACAACCCACTTGAAAACTGCATTAAGTTCCTATTTACCCCCCAAGTATGTCTAAAACAATCCCTATATCATCCTTATCAGTCCACATTGCTGCATCCTGGATTACACTCCTTGTTCTAGCCTTCCCTTACAAGCACTACCCTCCTGCCCTCTTCATGCTAATCCTAATACCCTTCCCTCTGCCCCAATCATAACACCCTCATCTATCACTATGTCCCATATCCCTTTCCTTCCTCTCTCCCCATGCCTCCCCACCTCTGACACCATGTCTGCCCCATTACTTTATGGGCAGAAAATGCTCGTTTTCTGTGCACCCATATTTCTAATAAACCCCTTCACCATATGGTCTCATCTCGACGCACCCCCAAGAACGACCACAAAACTATCCTAACCAGGACAGTTATCATCCTTCTGCTATTAGTGGGCAACATTCACCCAAATCCTGGTCCCTCTCTCCACACCCCACGGCAACCAGCTAGGCAAAAGGGGCTATGGCTGGCCACCATTAATGTTTGTAGTCTTCAAAAAAAGTTCACCCCATTCCAAGCCTGGGTCTGCCTCCACCTCCCTGATGTCATAGCTGTTACTGAAACTTGGCTGTCCCAGCATATCCTGACTTCCGGCTGTATGCATACCTGGCTACACATTATACAGGTCAGATAGGCAAAAACAACAGGGTGGGGATGTGTTCTATATCTCCAAGACCACCTGCATGGAATACACACTACAACCATAAGCCCCTCGGATGGTGCACAGTCTCTCACTGTCAGGGTTGATCTTGGGAAATCGAAAAAGTCACTTTACTTAATGTCTGTGTACATACCCCTCGTCATCAAAGGAATGCATTTGCAACCGTCCTAAACATAATCAGCCAACTCCATAAAAATTCGAAGTCATAGCTCTTGGAGATTTTAACTCTAACTGAGCTTCCCCCATGACATCCCCCTCAGGGATGCAGCTGCTACCCAAATTTGTCCCAGATGGTTCTCACCCCAACTAGAGGGAACAAAAATATGAACATGGCTCCCTCCTTGACCTCATATTCACCAAACCACCCTGAACACATTCTGGATGTTCAGGTGCAATCGGACTCAATCAGTGATCACTCCCGGTAACATGTCTCTGGTCAAATTGCTGCAAACCACCCTCCTAGGATCACCATATGTCGCCCAGCTCAAGAAGGGGCTCTAAAACATCTTTGAAACCTACTTAAAATACTGACTGGTCCCCTTTTGATCACCTGGCGTCAGTTGATGCTGCTCTGTCCTTCTTCGTTAGTTCTTTCCAATCCTCCTGTGACATTTTGCCCCCATGTCAAACGGTTTTGAAAGGTCTAAATCATCCCCCTGGGTCACACGGACATTGCTTGATCAAATGAAGGCCCGTGATGACCTGTGGTGCAGAGCTCTTCAGTCAAGTCAACCAGCTGACCGACAACGCTATCGTGCGCAAGCGCCTGCACCTGGGCTATTCGACTAGCGGAGGCTGCTTACTACCAAACAAAACTCACTGTCACCTGGGGTGATGGAAGAGGTTCTGGGAAAATATTAAGGAACTCAGTGGAAGTCTCCCCCCACCATTCTTATCCTGGATGGTACTCCTACCCAAGAACCTAAAAAAATAGCTGATGCCTTCAATATATCATTCTTAGATCTAAGCTCGATCCTCCCCAATTTTTCAGTGTTGTAGCGGGATCTTTCCCCACCCACTGGGCCTCCTTCCAGCTAAAACTATCTCCACTGGTGATGCCCGTGCTTACATTGCCAGGTTCCTTGGAAAGTCCAGACATAGTGGTGACTCACTTGATGCTAAACTACTGTCCTTAACCCTTGATGCCGTTCTAGTACCACTCACTAAAATCTTCAACATGTCCCTCTGCCTGGGACAATTCCCAGCTCTGTGTAAAAGGCTAGGATCACACCAGTACACAAAGTGGTGCAGTACTCCACTAGTAATTACAGGCCCATATCCATACTCCCCCACTCTCTAAAGCTTTGGAGAAAATTGTGGCTGATCAACTTTCCAGCTATCTAGATGCTCGACACATAATCTGCCAACAACAACACGGTTTTGGAAAGGTCACAGTACCACCACTGCCCTACTAGAACTCACCTCCTTTGTACATGATGCTCTGGAACAGGGTGACCTGGCTGGCTCAGTCTTCATAGATCTCTCCAAGGCATTTGATACCGTCAATCACATCATGCTCATTAACTCCCTCCTCTCTGTCAGCGTCTCCTATGAAACTACTAGCTGGTTCTCTAGTTATATCTCTGGCCTACGCTAATAGGTCATGATAAGAAACACCCTCTCTGCAAACCTTCCAGTTCGATCGGGTGTCCCACAAGGCTCTATCCTCGGTCCGCTCCTCTTCTCACTTTTCCTGAACTTGTTACCTCTGGCCTCCTCTGGGCGTCTTCTCCTCTATGCAGATGGCGCTGTGATTTTCAGTCATCACCCTGACCCCATGATGCTTCAAAAATCCTTGCAGGGCTCCTTCTCTCATATTGAAGCATGGTTTCCGCTCACGCTCATTCTCAACACAAAAAGATGAAAGACATGTTATTAGCCCATCCTCAACATAAGCACAGCACTACAAAATTATCCATACTTAATGTGACAGGCACCATGCTGGAATCGGTTTCCAACTTCAAATATCTTGGGGTTACACTAGACTCTGCCCTTACCTATCATGAACACATTGCGTCCTACTTTTCAAGTCAACAAAAGAATCGGTCTCCTCTACAGACTTAGGGCATGTCTACCTCCGGAGGCTCGCTTAGCTATCTCCAGCTCCATCCTTTTGCTGGTAGATTGTGGCATAATCATTTATGGGGCCACCTCCAACACAGCACTGTCAGTATTAAAAGTTCCCTAAACAAAGCCTGCTGACTGGCCATTGGTGGTGATCGTCTGACACACACCTGTGACCTCTCTCTACGCTCATCCTGGCTCAATTTTCAGGGGCAGCTAGTTTACCAGACCTGTCTACTGGCAAAAAAATCAAGTTAGGCCTAGCCCTGGCTGTCAAAAACTCCTCTGAAGGAACCTTCCTGCTCATCTCACTAGACACTCTGACACTACCACATTCCATATCCCTTTCCATAAAGACCACTGCTGGCGAAGGTCTTTTGTTTCGGGCCCTCTCTGGATGAATACAATCCCTGACTGCATTTTATCGATTCCCAAGCTTGGCCTTCAAACTTGAATTACGAAACCACATTATGTCTAACTCCACTGTGACTACAGATGAGTCCCATTAAATCTCCGTTGCACTAGTATTTCTCAAACTGCTGTTGTGCCATGACTGTACATTTTATATTTATTTTTTCCCTCGCATCTCTGTTTGTAACTGTCTTTCTTTGTTTCACAAAGTTGATGTCTCAATTGTAAATCACATATTGTACTTTGTTCTAATCTATTGTACTTTGTTCTAATCTATTTCTGTATGACGTGGAGCCTTTGCAAATGAGTCCCTGACTCAAAGGGTTGTAATTCCTAGACCTTAAACAAATAAAAAAAAAATATGGAAGATGAGGGAGGAGATTCGGATGTCTTTCTCTCCTCCTCTCAGCAAGATGTTCATTCACACATTGAGGATGAGCACAGCCTTCAACCGTCTAAATGAGTGCATTGTCATACTCAATCACAGATGCTAGTGTGTGGTGGTAAACCGCCATGACATTCCTCTCTTCTCTGATGCATCGCTCCTTCATGTCCTTGAACGTCAATAGCATTAGGTCTTACAAGAAGTGGCTTATTACGTTCTCCCTCCTATGCACATTTATGTGCTCAGTGATATTTTACAAGACACCCACATTAAAACAAAATATAAATTAGATGTAGTCCGGAAGCTGTGGACATTTGGCCCCTCTTATTAGTCACAGGTCCAGGACCTTTGTGATAGCTTAGGAATTCTTATTAAGGGTTTTGATTTTCAGGTGACAAGATTGCTGGGCCTGTCCCCAGGGACAGCATTGTTGTTAGACCTTACCCTGGGCCCCTATCCTTTAGATTTATAAACCACTATGCCCCACAATCAAAAGCAGCTAGAGTCCAGCTTTTCGTTTGATTAAACCCTATTTGTTTACCTCCCATTTCGTAGTCTTGGGGATGATTTTAGTTGTGGTTTGGGATTACAGGACAGGGGTGGAAAGCGATTAAGGTGTTTGTGATTCCAACTTTTGAAGTCTATGGTTTCCTCAGCTTGGTACATGACAGCCAGGTGACTGCACAATGAGCTCCTTGTACCACATTTATGAAGGGATCCCTCACCCCACATATTGATTTTTCTTTCTCTCCACATAGCCTCCAAGTGGTCTAATCCTCAGTTGTTCTTGTAGAATCCTCAGACCACTCAGCATTGTGCTGTTCCTGTTCCACAGGAACATCTCCCTCCCCAGACATCAATCCTTGAGGTTTAATGCCACCTTGCTGTCCGAACCATCTGTTTACTCAAGTTGGCTGTCAGTCTTTTTTCTTGCTGGTCGGTCTTAGCGGCATATGATGATTTTCTAGTATGGTGGTTAGATTCTAAATGATTTTTCATTCCTTTTTCATGGCAAGGGTCATGGGTTACATTCTGACAAGTACATAACTTACTTGAATTTCCATTATACATTGTAAAATTGATCTTAGTGGTTCATACCACTGGAATGGACTGCCTTGAGTCTATTACAGCCCTTGGATCCCAAATGTTAGAGTATCAGTATGACTGAGCTATTTCCCTGGCCTGGGAGACAAAATTTGGTACATAAGATCAGTCCCAATCCCTGGATGATTTTCAGATGTGTGAGTCCCAGCTTCAGTGTCAACATATGTGGACTTTATGTCCCACAAAACTGGACACCCCATCATCGGACCTGGTGGTCATTTTGTCCATGGTTCAGGATTATGTGCAGCTAAAATGTGGTTCTTTAAATGCCACAGGTCTTCCTAAGCCTCCTCTTTCTCAGTTAGAGGTTCCATGCCTGTCTCCTCAGGTACAGGACTATTTGACCCAACCTATAACCTTAGAGGACGTTCAGGATGCTATTAAGGGATTGCCTTATCATGTAGCCCCTGTGCTTGATGGACTTTCACTAGAAATCTAGAAGTCCTTTATTGCCTACCTCACCCCTACATTACAGGTAATTTATGTAGTTATTGCAAAAGAATCTCTATCCTCCTAAATGGAGAAGGCATTTTAGATGTTTTTATTTTAGAAGGGTGACCATACTCTGTTGAAAAATTGGAGATCTTTGTGTCTGCTCAACACCAATTATAAAATTTTAGCAAAGTTCCTGGCCAGATGTCTGGTGATGTCACATCTCTGATAATCTTATTATGTTGCGAGAAGTCTTCTAAAGGAGTTCGAGGGGCTCTTCATGTGGCTGTATTCTCTCCCTGGACCAGGAACAGGCATTCAATAGGATAGCTATGCCTTTCCTGTATGATTTCCTATTGTAAGATGGCATCTCATCCCAGTTTGTGTCCTGGGTGTGGATATTGTATTCTGCTGCATGCTTGTTGCCTTATGTGAATTATTCTGTGGGTTCGCCTGTAGTCCAGATGACAGGGGTGCAGCAAGGATGCCCACTAAGCCTGCTGCTTTATATGTTTTCTATTGATCCCATCCTGAGGTTCATTCAGGCGCTCTCCTTCCATAAGAGGGTCAAAGACTCTCTTTCTCTCTCGACATTACAGAACTTGAAGTGTTAGCATATACTTATGACTTCTGTGTCTTTATCAGAGATTTGGAATCAGGGAGGCCATTACAGCCCAGCACAACCTTTTTCATTACATTTTGGGTCCAGAATTAATTTTTGAAGGAGTGCTGCAATCTCACAGGTGGATTTTACTGGCTCTACGTCATCATGTGTGCAGGCATTCAGGTTTGTCCTGACCCAGTAAATCATCTGGGCATATATTTTAACCACTCTAAGGCTGAGATTTACAATTGGATGCAGAGGTTCTCATGGGCTGAGGGTGTTTTGGCTCAGTGGAAACACAGAAACCTAGTGAAAAATAAGAGGATCCATAAAGTCAAATCTTTGTTATTACCCTGTTTTACACACCTTAGTTATGTTTATCCACCCACCTTCTTTCCAGACAACAGACTTTATAGCATTTTTTCAAGGGTTATGGGGCCCTCACCTCAGCTCCATACAGAGAAACATGTCATACTTGCCATGAAACAAGGAAGGACTATGGATGGTGAACCCCTCAGTGTTTTACTTTAGTATGTTATTTTCTAGTAATTTTGCCCCCATCCTTGGGGAGTGCAAAGACATGCACAGACTGTTTGGACCTCATTGGTCAAAGATTGGTTGGTTCCATTTTATCATACTGGAACACCCATGGGTGTGACCTCCAGGATGTTATTGTGCCTCTTGGGTCCCATTTTATATATTGAGGGCAATTAATAAACTTTTCAGTGGCATGTATCTTGCAAGGTGTGTCACTCTCTCTCGAGGAAGGCACTTTATAGGTATATCCTAGGCAGTAATTTCACCCCCAAACTGGAATTAAAATTTTGCCCACAACTAATATTTCCACTGCATTAACACAGCTTATGAATAAATCCATTCCCAATTTATGGAGATGTTCTTTGGCTTTATCTGCATGGGAGATTGACTGTTTGTGACTCCCTAAAACATAAATCACTGTCAGACCATATGTGACTCAGGGACATGTTTGCGGGCTGCTGGAAACACAGTCCCATTTCCTTTAGTGCCCTTGGCTTCAAGTATGTGGATTATGGCAAAAACACTTTTCTCCCCAGTTATGTATGATATTGTGATACTGGGATTACCCCCCATGGTATGGGTTCACCTTCCATACCCTCTAGATATGCTTTGCAGTGTGTAAATATTACCTTTGGTAATCCCACTGCACCCTTACACTGCAACAGAACACTATTGCTCCCTCTGCAGTAGCACATATGGTGCATAAATTCATGAAGTCATTATATTTAAGAGATCAATCTTTATTCACAGCTTCCATATTTTACAATAATTGGTTTGATTTTCACCATCCCTTGCATTAGCACTGTACATAGTATTGATTGCATATCTGGTTTAGTTTATATGTGTTTTGCTTGATCTGTTTGTTTCAAAGCTGAAAAAAGAAAAAAACAGGACAACAGGACACTGTCCCCTCTTTTCACTGCACTGAGATGTTGCATCAGCACTGGGTGAAGTTTAATTTAGGCAAGATTATTTTGTTTCCTCCTTTATTTTTCAATGTTTCTTTTTATTTATGATCACTGTTGCAGGACATTTGTAATCCTGATTTGTTGGGGTTTTTATTTGACCTTTGTTGTTTGATATTATCATGTTTAATAAAATTCCCCTACTCTTTCAAGAAGTGCCATGGGATCTTTAATATCCACCTGATCAGGCATCTGGGACCTCCATTTAATGTCTCATCTGGTGACAGCACCTAAGGTTGCAGCATCCCCTTATGATGCACTACAGTTTCAGTATTGGGATTTACCAAGTGCCTGGAGTGGGGCTAGAACCCACAACATTTCAATCTTCTGGCCTTAAAGGTGAGTGTGCAACCTCCTGAGCTACTGACATTGTATGGACAAAGCCCATCTAAAAATAATGCATGCCAATAAATTAAAAATGTAAAAAAAAAAATATATATATATATATATATATATATATATATATATATATATATACACTGTATTTATTTATTTTTATTTAGTTTTTGTTGACCGGGTAAGTGCACTAGACAAATCCTGCCTATTTTCAGGCTGACACGGGGAGGGATACAGATGAATGCCAACTGACCTTGAGCCAGATTAAGCTGTTGGTGGTATTTTTAATGAATGAGGAAATTTAGCCAGGACACGGGAAATTCCCTACTCTTCTGCCAGCAGGGGCATGACTTCCTGTGAGCAGGGATGGAGGAGCCCAGTTGGGAGCTGGACCGAGGAGGAGAAGGAAGTGCTGATGTGGCAGGGAGATGGCCTCCTCCCATGACCTCATATCGCAAGAGGCTACTTTACTGGAAATAAACCAAGAATTAGCTCAAAATAAAAAGAGATGTTTTCTCGATCGAGGACTTGAGTAATATTGATGGAAATAAGGACTGTGAGAGAACTCCAATGGAAAGAATTAAAGGCAAAAGTAAAGAAGAACTTCTGCAGGCATTAGAAAGCCAAGGAGAAATATGCAGCTTTTATGGCAAGAAAACAAACTGAATTAAAGTTACTGGATCACAGTGAAGAAATTGACAATGGGTATGGCCCAGCTGACAGCTCTGAATATGATGCTACAACATCAAAGGACAAGGAAGGAGCAAGCCGACAGGCGCTCCATGGTAAATCTTCACCCTATTATTTCAACCACTGATGCAAATGTGAACAGGGCTGGCAGGAAAACCAAGGGATTCGGTGCCTAGAGCCCCAAGAGGTGAATGTTTTGAATAACCTGCAGGAGGTAGAGGGCAGTGATATTAAGGCAGAAGTTCCTACTGAAACTAGCTCTAAAACTGAGCAAAGGAGCGAAGGTTTAAAACTACTGTACAAGATAAAGAAATGCCTAATGTAGTTTCAGGACTGGAAAACAATCCTAAGTCTAATAATACAGTCCCCAGTTCAACACAGAGATTCAAAATGGCCCAAATACAGAGGAAAAGAAAACTGGGAAGTCATTTTCCAAAATAATCCCTTTGAACAGACTGGTGCTACCATTTTCTCTTTCTTAGCACGATCTGCTAAACCAGGATCAAAGGAAGGGAAAAACAGGAGAGAGGCTATTATGTTGGCAAACGCAATCTAGATGGGCCTAATACTCATAAAGGGCCTGTAGAACACAAGGAACAAAATATATCTATGCAATCCTGTCCAACAACAACAACAGAGGCAATTGGCAAAGCATTTTCCCTACACAGTAATCAGGGACTTGAACCCTTTGCATTTGGTCACCAGGAAAAGCCCTACAGGAGGCAGGATGGAAGAAATTGCCTTCAGGCCAGTGGTTGCCAGACCCTCCGTGGCCTGCAAACACCCCAGAATGGTGTCCCAGGGTTTGCCTCAAATCTCTGTTGGGGAAAGGGAGTACAAATCCAGACTCTGCCCAGATATGGGGGATGAAAATATGGGACAGCTTCAGAATACAACTGAACTGATTATACTGAACAAAGAGCCTTTAGAAAAACATACAGGAACCCCAGGGGATCCGACACAGGACAGGAAGAATGAAACAACGTTTGCAGGGACCCCAGATCTCAGAAGAGGCGGCACCTGAAAGTGAAGAAAAACAAACTGACCACCCTGCCCAGCGCCCACTATTGTCAGAACTCTTTGCTAAATCAAAAAGAGGCTGCTCCTAGAAGGAATGCAGTTAGGATTCGGTACAAAGGGGTCTGGAAATCAGGCCAGATCGGCAATATGTGGGAGAAAGCTCCTGAAGGACTCACTACACTTTTCACCAAAAGATGTTTATGCTTTTATAAACATCTCAGAAGAGACAATTATGACATTACGTCAGATCTGCTACACCCTGGATTTGTTCTGTCAGCGTTTTCAATCAAGTTACATTTTCACCTCTGTGGTCCCCTTTATGGTGATCCCTTGACAAAACCCCTCATTAAATATGTGACAGTGATGTTTGGAATGAAGGGTACACGTTGATGACATTACATACTGGCTTCAACAAAAATGTGAAGTATTGAGTGCACCAGAAGCATAACTGGATTCTGAGATGTTTTGGACTGGGGATGGAAATATAAGGTTAAATTGAGGCAACTGGAGAGTGATATAGCGCATATACCAAACTCCTTCATGCTGGGTAGAGATAGAGGGTGTGTTTTATTCAGGGCAGCCACGAGCATGCTACAAGTGTGGGGCTAGGACCCACCTCTCTAGTGTATGTGATCGCCCCACTGTGACAACTGTGGGAGGTGGGGCACTAAGCATGCAAATGCGCAAACCTGACATGATGTGAGTTATGTGAGGACACAGGTCACACATTTCGGAGTGTCCGTGGGCTGCAAGAAATAAGGCAATAATCATTAGACCTGACCTTCTTATCCAACAAGCTCAAGAGGAAGCAGCCAAAAGGTGGTAGAGGCTGAAGTCCTCCTGTGGAACACAACCCCCAGATAAGGCTCCTGACCCTATTCCAGGCAGAAAGGAGGAAGTCAAGACTGAAGAGATAAGAATAGATGAGGAGAATCATCAACTCTGTCCCAATCCTGATAAGCCCATCCAGTGGGGGACCCTGTGCCGGTTTGCTACACAGATAAGCAATCCACTGATGTGCAGGTGATCTCTCTTCCACCCCCAAAAACCCACCCTCCAAGAAGGACAACTAGAATACAAAACCAAACCGCCCCCCACCCCCACAAGTGAGCAAGCAGGCCTAGCAGAACCTAATTCCTTTGAGGTTTTGGCTCCCACTGAGGTAGAATCAGACATAGAACAGATGGATGTAGCTCTTACACCACACAAGCTGAAGGAGGGAAGAATGATATGCTTGAGTACAAAGGAAGAAAAGAAAAGGAGGAAGAAAGGGCCTTGAACTCTTAAATTGAATGGTTAAGTTATACCTGGGATCATGTAACTGTCATAGCCTCTTACATTCCCTTAGGAGAACGGCGTTGTTTCACCTATTGATAGATCTAAACTGGATATCTGTTTTTGCAAGAAACATGGATGCTCACATTGGACCAACTTAGGCTGTTCCAGGCGAATGGAGATGGGGCCATCCTATTGGTCCTTTGGGCCAGACAGGGCCGATGGAATAGGTATCATATTTAGTACCTTTTCCTTCCAAATAACCAAGATGGTGGATTTGATTCCAGGAAGCTGTTCATCCTAGATGGATATTGGGATAAGGTCCCATATAGATTAATAAATGTATACAGCCCACAAACAAAAGCAGATAGAGTAGCTCTAATTTCCAAACTTCAACCTTACTTACATACATCCACTTATGTAATCCTGGGGAGGGATTTTAATTGTGACTTACCCAAAGGGGGACTGAGGGAAGAGTGAAAACATACTGCGATTCAAATGCCTTGCAAAATGTATTGATATTGGTGAGCTGAAGAATTGTGCACTACCAATCCCAAGAGCCCAAATATACATACAAAGGGACACCTGACATCAAATATAGACCATATTTTTGTTTCTAGGAATCTCCTGACCCAAACTTTCATACTAGCCGTATAGAATTTTCAGACCACCTTCTTTTACAAATAAAGTTTCAAACAGCCCCCAAAAAAATAAGGAGGGAGAAAAGATGGAGATTAAATGTTTCAATGCTCACAGACCCTTTTGTTAAAGAAAATTTCTTCATTACTCTGGACTAGGACCTCAGTGAGTGATCTCTCTAAGATTTGGGGGTATGGTGGATGGACACAAAAAAGAGATAA
The DNA here is from genome assembly GCA_016271365.2 of Neoceratodus forsteri. NCBI lineage: Eukaryota > Metazoa > Chordata > Ceratodontiformes > Ceratodontidae > Neoceratodus > Neoceratodus forsteri. Next base: position 842,581,452 of record CM028135.1, on the reverse strand, counting down.
TATGGTTCCAAAACTATGGCAAGCATAGGGCACAAAACAATTTTTTAGCTATTTAAAACTAAGATCAAAACTTCAGAACATGCTTTCACAGTCTGCTATGTCTAGACAAGATTATGGCCCTGACATTGAACAGATCCAGGATGAAATGAGGAAATTTCAATATGACAGGGCAAAACTTTAAATACAGAATTGCAATTTGGAACACAAAAAAACCCAATTGGAGACCCCTTTGAAGCCTGTAAAAGAAGAAAGAGACTTTAGATATGTTTCAATTAGTAGATGATAGAAGACATAGTGGAAGATGAGATGGGGATCCATGAAATAATCTGTGGGCTTTTGGCATCACATGAGAGTTCTCCTCCTTCTACAAATTTGATTAATTCTTATTTGGAGAAAAGCCAGGTAACCTTGCCCAGGAGGATCAGGAATTTTTAACCTCTCCTTTGAAATTACAGGAAATAGAAGATGTAATTATGAAACTAAAAATGGATCTTCGCCTTTGACCTGACGGACTGCCTTATGAGTTTTACAGATCATTTTCCAAAATAATGGCAAGGTGTTTAGTAGAACTGTTTTCAGTATTTTTGACAAAGGGTGGTCCCCCTCAATTCACAGCAGGTCTCTTAATTTTTTATATATAAGGGAGGGCGACAGGTAGACATCTCAAACTGGAGACCTATAACTCTCCTGAATGCTGATTTTAAAATATTGTCTCAGGTTCTTAACAATAGGCTAAGGCAAATAGCTCCTTTATTAATACATCCAGCCCAGTTTGCGGGATCCTGAAAGGAAGCTACAACATGCCTTAATGATTATCAGAGATGTAATAGAGATGTGTGGAGCTGCACAAACATCCGGTTGTATCATTACTTTAGATCAAAGCAAGGCTTTTGATAGAGTATGTCTTCCTTTCCTCTTTCAGACCTTATTACATTACAGTATTCCAAAGGAATTTGTGCATAAAATCCAACTTCTATATTCTAGAGTCCATGTGCAACCTATTATTAGAGGGTTGGTAATGAAAGGTATCACCATAAATACAGGGGTTCGACAGGGCTGTCCCTCAGCCCATTCCTTTATAACTTTTCTCTGGACCCTCTGATTAGAGTTCTGAGCAATACTCAAGAATGGGAAGGTTTGGGGATCCCAGGCCAAATGGAACTGAAAATCCAAGCCTATGCGATGATATATGCCTGTTTATAGCAAACCTGGGGCAATTACCAACAGTAATAAAACAACTGCAGGAATAGTCTAGAGTATCTAATGCCACCTCAATCTAAATAAATGTAAAGGGTTGTACTTAGGAAATACAGAGAGGGCACCTGTAACAGTAAACCGATTTATTTCTCCTCAGAGCCACTAAAAATCTTGGGAATAACATTTGGACAACATAATCTCCCGCTTGAGAATTGGGAAAGGGCTCTTCAGGGGCTGAAAATAAAGTCCAGAGATGGAAGTCATGGAGGTTGTCTAAAATAAAAAGGGTACACATAATTAAAAGGTTCATTATACCCACTTTGTTGTATACAGCCATGATTTTCCCACCCCAGTGATCTTAGAAACCAGGTTATATGCATGCTTTTTCAGATGGTTTGGGGATCCAGATTGAACCAATAAAAGGTGTTTTACATATTCTCTAAACAACAAGGGGTCTGGGTATGGTGGACCCTATAATCTTTTCCATAGACTTTTCCTGTCTCACAATCTTAAAATTGGGCTAGGGAACCAACCGTGTGATATACCATTTGTTTTGTAAAACTTGTAGTGCATATTTGGAAATTTGGACTGAAACCTTCCCCAAAATTGCCCACCCATATCAAAATGCCAGAATACATTAAACCAGCGCCAAAAGCTTTGCAAATGGGAGATCACTAAGCGGATATCTCCAGACTCTCAGGACGACAATTGTACTCACACATGGTGAGTCAAATCCATCCGGAACAACCTGAATTTAAAATTACCCACCAGATCTAAAGGAGGTGTTAAAACAATTAAATAACAACAGAATTCCAATGCACATGTGGGAGGTATTATGGCTTTCAGCTTACGGAGACTGAATGTAAGAGGCAATGCAAAACACAAGACCCAAGAAGAAAGGAATTGTCCATATAACTGTTGTATAAATATTGAAGAGACAATGGATCATTTCCTTTTGCCTGTTCCTATGCAAAAGCCCTATGGGGATATTTAAAGACAGAATGGAATCTAAGGTGGCTAGACAGTTTAACCTATGAGTCTTTGGTCCTTGGGCATTGTCCCAACCTCAAGATAATGTATGATTATAATACTTTAATGGTGTTGTTTTGCTGTTTAAAGTTTTACCTTTGGCAGGCTCGCTGTCAATGGACACTCCAACAGAGACTGATGTCATATACCACCTATAAGACACTGGTAGAACAAGCTATGGGGGAGTGTTTAAGAAAGATCTGCAGGCTAATCCTAAGAGCTATGTTTTAAGGAAATGGAAAGGGTTGTTTGGATTTATCAAATACAAGTAAGGAGGTAGACTAAAACCTATTTCTAAACAAGATGTGTTTAAAAAGTACTACTGATTTTTGCCCTAATAGTTTATTGGTTACTCAGTAGCTGGAAAATTATTTTTGAACAATCACTTTTAACCAGAGTATGAATGAAATACTTGTTTATTTGGGATTAAAATTGTATTATTTCATGTGACTTAACACACCAGAAGTAATTAGGTTTGAGAGCTACAACTAGCAAAATTCCCTGCCACAGTGGTATGGGAAAGATAATAGAGGTAGGGGAAGGTTTCTTTGGGGTTAAGGAGTGATTATTGTGTGGTCTTTAACATACTGCATCAAGTGTGTGTAGTGAATACCTGTTGTTCTTTCTTTATGTTTGTTTTTCTTTCCTCTTTATTTTTGTACAATGTATTATGATTTGTGATGATGTGATATCAATAAAAATTCCCTACTCTTTTGATAAGTGCCATGGAATCTTTAACATCCACCTGAATTACCACCAGTCCAGGCAGATGGGACCTCGGTTTAACATCTCATCCAAAGACAGCACCTCAGAAGTGCAGCACCCTCTCATGCTGCACTACAGTGTCAGTACTGGATATTAACCCAAGTGCCAGATGTGGGAACTGAACCCACAGCCCTCTGTTCTCCCAGCCTCAGAGGTGAGTGTGCTACCTACTGAGCCACTGCACTCAATATATATATATATATATATATATATAATCTTAGTGTACAAGCACTGAGGCAAGGGTTACCCCAAAGGGCACTGGCCAGGAGCCAAGTTTCAAAGAAATACAAAATCACACATACCCCGTTAATGCAAAGTGTCATGGACTGTATATGCAGATCACCAAAAATATTATGCTGGTTCAACTTTAAGCAGAAATGCGTGGTGTCAAAAGTCCTCTCACACAGTCTGCAAAGGGTGTCAACAGAAGTCACAGACATGTGTTTCTGTCTTACCAGGACTCATCAGTGTGCCTCATCTGTATGACACCCCAGTGAAATGAACCAGCTAACCCTAAGTTGGTCTATTTGTGTTGGTTGTGGTAAGCCCAATAAAAACTAAAATAAGCTAAAACACAATGAACCTTAGTGCACAAGCGCTGAGGCAAGGGTTACCCCAAAGGGCATTGGCCGGGAAGCCAAGTTTAAAAGAAATACAAACTCATGCATACCCCATAATGCAAAACATCATGGGTGGTATGTATATTATATATATATATATATATATATATATATATATATATATATATACACATACATATATATATATATATATATATATATATATATATATATATATATATATATTCCAATAGGATTAGATCTTGCAAAACTAACAAAATGCATTGAGATACCTATTAAATCTAAATTAAATAAAGAAGGTGTTCACTTATGGAGAGTTATTATGAGCACATCAGGCCTTATTTTCATAGAACAATTAAAATTGAATACTGTATACAGCAGATAGCCTGTCCCTTGCAGAAGGTAGGTAAACTGCAGATTTAAACAGCTTGGTAAAATCCAGAGAAAAAAGAATACAGACGATGGGGTGTGCTGACAAGGCAAACTCCAAAAGAATTGAACAGATAACCAAAACAGTTATTGGAGTATTTAGAAACATAGAAACAGAATTTGATGGCAGATAAGGACCGCTTGGCCCACCTAGTCTGCCCACTTCCTAACTAATGAATAAGCTGCAGATCCCAGTTAACAAACAGGCTACTTCCTCCTACCCCCCACTAGAATTGCATTATGTCTGTCCCATGCATTCTTGAATTCTTCCACTGTTTTTGACTCCACTACCTCCTCTGGAAGGCTGTTCCATGTATGTACAACCCTCTCCATGAAAAATACTTCCTCACATTACCCTGAGCCATCCCTGCTCTATCTTCAAATTGTGCCTCCTTGTTTTGCACATCTCTTTTCTGGAAGATGCTGCCTTCTTGGACTTTGTTGATTCCCTTAAGGTACTTGAAAGTTTCCATCATGTCTCCTCTCTCTCCTCTCCTCGAGGGTATACATATTAAGCTCCTTTAATCTCTCTCTTCATATGTCTTCTGGTGCGTATCCTGCACCATTTTAGTTGCCCTTCTCTAGACAGCCTCCATCCTGTCTATGTCCTTGTGGAGATGGCATCTCCAGAACTACACACAGTACTCCAGACGGGATCTCACCAACTGTCTGTACATAGGGATAACAACTTCCTGTTGTCTACTGGCAATGCCTCCCTATGAATCCCATTATCCTGACAGCCCTCCTTACTGCCTTCTCACATTACCTGCCAACATTTACATCATCTGATATGACTAACCCCAGATCCCTTGCCATTTTCTTGATGTTACTATCATTACCCCCATTGTGTACTCATCCCTGGGTTTTATTTCCCAGGTGCATTACTTGCACTTCTTTACATTGAATCTATGCTGCCATACATTTGACCATTCCTCCAACCTTGCCAAACCCCTTCTCATCCTTTCCACCCCACCTTCTGTATCGGCCCTGTTGCAGATCTTTGTGTCATCTGCAAAATACATTCTTTCCTTCCAGTCACTCTTCAGTGTCACTTATAAAGACATTAAATAGGAACGGTCCCAGTACTGAACCCTGTGGTACCCCACTAGTAAGCTCCCTTCTTCAGCGTGTTCTCTGTTTACTATTACCTCTTCGTCCTGTTGTCCAGCAAATTTTTACCCAGGCTACCACCGTGTGACCCACTTCAAGGCTGATTAACTTGTGTACTAATCTTTTGTGTGAGACTGCGTCAAATGCCTTGCTAAAGTCTAAGTAGGCCATGTCCACAGCCCTTCACTGGTCTACTACTTTGGTCACCCAGTCAAAGAAATCTATTAGATTCATCTGACATGACCTTCCTGATGTGAATCCATGCTGCCTTGGGTCCTGTGCCTCACTGGCCTCTAGGAACTCAATAATTCTTTCCTTCAGAAGTGATTCCATCATTTTCCCTACCATTGAGATCAAACTGACAGGTCTGTAGTTTCCTGCCTCTGTCTTGCTCCCACTTTTGTGAAGGGAATCACATCCACCCTCCTCCAGTCCTCAGGTACCACACCATCCTCCCATGATTTGTTAAAAGGGTAGTCAGTGGAGTCACTAGTTCTACCCTTAGTTCTTTTAGAATTCTTGGGTGATTCCCATCAGGCCTATTGCTTTGTCCACCTTCAGTTTTAGGAGTTCTTTCAGAATAGTCTTCTGTCAATGGACTGGTATCGACCTCCTATCCAGAGTGCTTCTATTCTTAGATTTAGGTACCTCCTCCTCTTCTTTTGGGAATACTGAGCAGAAGTATTCGATCAGTATCCTTCTTTTCACTGTCACCATCTGCCCACCCTCCCTTTCCTTTATTCAGCCTCACTATCCCTCCCTTGGTCTTTCTCTCTCCCTAATGTACCTATAAAGGTGTGATCTCTTGTTAACTGAGTTGGCAATCTTTTCTTCAGTTTGGGCCTTTGCTATTCTGACTGCCTTCCTGCTTCCTTCTGCTTTAACTGATACAATTCTCTGTCTTGCTCCTTCTGTGTTTCCTTATACTTCCTAAATGCTACCTTTTTCTCCTTAACCATCCCTGCCACCTCTTTTGAGAACCATAGTGTTTTTTCCTTCATTTTGTTTTGTTGATTTGCTTCACACAAAGGCTTGTTGTCTCTGTGATGGCTGTTTTAATTTTTCACATTGTTCCTCCACTCCTCCTTTCTTGCCTGTTTACTAGTGCATTTCTGAGGCACTCTCCCATTTTCCCAAAGTCAGCCCTCCTAAAGTCCAATATTCTAGCTTTTGTATGGCTTGACTCTATAGCTGTGTTTATCATGAACCACACTGTTTGGTGGTCTCTTGTTCCCAGATGGCTACCCACTTCAAAATCCAAGATCCTTTCTCCATCCCGTTTGACAGTACCAGGTCTAAGATTGCTTCTTCCTGAGTGGGTTCCACCACTAGCTGTCTCAGTCATGCCCCTGTTGGGCATCGAGAATAACCCTGCTCTTGGATGTGGCTGTAGCAAATGTGCTCCAGTTAACATCTGGCTTATTCAGGTCCACATCAACAATATCTCCCCTTTTTTGCCATTCTAAGGATACCTTCTGTCATTTCCTTGCCCATTGCCTTCTCCTGAGATGGGGTCTGTATACAACCCCAGTATGGATTTGATGCCATTTCCAGTCTCCAAGGTGATCCACAGTGCCTCTTCTATTCCCTGTTTATCCTTTAGTTCCGTTATTTTGATTCCTTCCCTTATGAGAACTACTCCTCCTCCTCCCTTTGCACTCCTTGTCACTCCTGTAGCTTGTGTACCCTGGTATGTTGATATCCCAGTCATGGTTCTCTGTGTACCATGTTTCTGTGACTGCCACGATATCCAAGTGTCCCTCTTCCATCAAGGCCACTAGTTCATGGAGCTTGTTACACAGACTACAGGCCTTGGTACTCATCACTCCATTTTTGATGGCCTTACCCCTTTCAGTGCCATCTCTGTCCCTATTGCCTTTGCCTTTTTGCATTTATCCCTGTCCTACTCCTTTTGATTTCTACCTTGGTGTTTACCTTGCTAACTACCATGTTTAATCATCGCTTAGCAATTGGGGCCACCATAAAAGTCACATAACCCCATAAATATTGCAGTTTCATAGCCTCATAACACCATGCCTAACTGGTATATTGTCAGTTTAATAAACATATCAAAACCTGAATGAGGAACAGAGATCCCATTGCTGGTATCAGTACAAAATGCCAACAGATAAAATCATAAAAGCTCAACATCACTATCCCAACAGACAGGTGCCGGATAAACATAAAATCCCAAACAACAGATTGCTTGACACTGGAATTTGCATCAAAGGTGGAGTTGATTATATTACGTTTGTGAGTGGGCAGAACACTTGCACACCATAAACTAACAATCAACTCCACATCAATGCGAAGTTCCAGTGTCAAGCAGCCCATTGTTTGGGATTTACATTCATCAGTCACCTGCCTGTTGGGATATTGACATCAGGCTTTTTGGGATTTTCCTGTTGGCATTTTGTACTGATACCATCTGCGTACATACAGTACATTCAGTCTGATGCTCTACGTTATGATTTTTGTGAAAGTTGCTAATGTGCATTTCAAAATTTCATGGAAGCAAAATTCCAACTGTTGTAGTAATTCCAGAGGTGGAATTTTAGTTTTGCACAGCACAAACTGAAAAAATGATGACATGGAATTTCAATGAATAAACAAGAAATGTAATTATATAGGCTAAAGTTCAACAGCACTTTAAAATAAGACATTTGAATTATGCAACTGTGTCTACTCTTGAGTTGTAAATGTTTAGTTTTGATCTTAGTTTTATTTTTATAATTTATTTTGTAGTGTAAATACCTTTGTAGTTTTTAAGTAGGGCAGCATTTTTTGAAGCTGGAGCAAAGCACAGAGCAAAGTGAGCAATGTTGCCTGACATGTTCAGAGCTGTATAATGAATAGGTATAGGCCAAGTTTGTGCATGCAAAGTCGGTTGTAAAATACCCCAATGGAAGTGCAGGGCAGTGAAGGAACAGAGCCCATCCATAGTCCCTTTCTGGCCCAGGAAGGAGGGGAAACCAGTGGGAAAGCATAAACATTCCACACAGGAACAAACAAGACATTTGCAGTGGACAAAGCTGCTTTCTCTTGAGACACAGAGCCCCATAATGGAAACCATGATATGCAAATGACTAGTTGGCCGATGGATGTGGGGCAAAGAATGCATTTACTTGTCATAAAATATGAGGTGCACACATTTGCTCCCTGACCTGGTTCTGGCTGAGTGTTCTAGTCTGCAGCCTGTAGTTAGCAGTGGTGCTGGTCCAAAGGAAACAACACACAGCATAGGAGCTCTCCCAACATACATGAAGAAATCCTTAGTGTCTAGAAACATAGAAACATAGACCTTGATGGCAGATAATGATCAGTTGGCCCACCTAGTCTGCTCATTTCCTTACCTACTGCATAAGCTGCAGATCCTAGTTAAACAACAGCCTATTTCTTCCTACCCCCACAAGGACTGACTTATGTCTGTCCCATGCATTCTTGACTTCTCATTGTTTTTGACCCCACAACCTCCTCAGGAAGGTGGTTCCAAGCATCCACAACCTCTCTGTGAAAAATACTTCCTCACATTGCCCCTGAGTCATCCCCCTCTATCTTCAAATTGTGCCCCTTGTTCTTGCACACCTCTTTTTCTGAAAGATGCTACCCTCTTGGACTTTCTTGATTCCCTTGAGGTACTTAAAAGTTTCTGTCATGTCTCCCCTCACTCCTTTCCTCAAGGTTGTACATATTAAGCTCCTTTAGTCTATCCTCATATGGATTCTGTTGCAGACCCTGCACTATTTTTAGTTGCCCTCCTCTGGACTGCCTCCATCCTGTCTATGTCCTTGCAGAGATGGGGTCTCCAGAACTGGGTGCAGTACTCCAGATGGGGTCTCACCAACTGTCTGTACAGAGGGATAACAACATCCTGTTTTCTACTGGTGATGCCTCTCCTATACATCCCAGTAACCCCCAGACATCCCTGCTGTCTTCTCAAATTGCTTGCTAACCTTTAGGTCATCTGATATGATTACCCCAGGTCCCTTTCCATTTTGTTGTTGTTACTACCCCCATTGTGTACTCTTCCCTGGGTTTTTAATTTCCCAGGTGCATTACTAAGCACTTCTTTGCATTGAATCTAGGAGTTAGAGTTCTTTCAGAACCCTTCTTCTGTGAAAGGACTGGGATCGACCCCCTTTCCAGAATGCTTCTATTGATTGGATTAGGATTCCTCCTCCCCTCTTTGTGAATACTGAGCAGAAGTATTTGATCAGTATCCCTGCTTTTCACTGTCCTCTCTGCCCATCCACCGTCCCTTTATTGGGCCTCACTATCCATCCTTTGTCTTTCTACACTCCTAATATACCTATAAAGGTTTCTCCCCTTCTTAACCGAGTTGATTATCTTTTCTTCAGTTTTGAGCCTTTGTTATTCTGATTGCCTTTTCCTCTTCCTTCTGCTTTAACTGGTACAGTTCTCTGTCCTGCTCCTTCTGTGTTTCCTTATACTTCCTAAATGATATCTTTTCTCCCTAACCTTCCTCACCACCTCTTTTGAGAACCGTAGTGTTTTTTCTTTCATTTTAATTTGTTTATTTGCTTCACACAAAGGCTTGTTGCCTCTGTGATGGCAGTTTTGATGTTTCCCATTGTTGCTCCACCCTCCTTCTTGTCTATTTGCTAGTGCTTTTCTGATGCACTCTCCCGTTTTGACAAAGTCAGAGCTCCTGAAGTCCAGTACCCTCACTTTGTATGGCTTGACTCTGCAGCTGAGTTTATCATGAACCACACTGTTTGGTGGTCACTTGTTCCCAGATGGCTACCCACTTCTAGATCTGAGATCCTCTCTCCATCCCCATTTGAGAGTGCCAGGTGTAAGATTGCTCCTCCAGAATGGGTTCCAACACTAGCTGTCTGAGGCATGCCCTGTAGGCATCAAGAATGGCCCTGCTCTTGGATGTGGCTGCAGCAGTGGTTCTCCAGTTAACATCTGGTATATTCAGGTCCCCATCAACAACATCTCCCTTTTCTCTGCCATCCTAAGGATGCCTTCTATCATTTTCTTGTCCATTTTCTCCCACTGAGATCGGGGTCTGTATACACCCCCTTGCAGATTGTGGTGCCATTTCCAGTCTGCAGGGTGACCCATGATTCCTCCTCTCCTCCTGTTTACCCTTTTGTTCCATTGCTTTTATCCTTCCCTTACACAGAAAGCTACTCCTCTTCTACCCTCCCTGTCTCTCCTGTAGATTGTGTACCCTGGTATGTTGACATCTCAGTCATGGTTCTCTGTGTACTATGTTTCTGTGACTGCCACGATGTCAGGCATACCTCTTCCATCAAGGACACTAGTTCATGGAACCACAGCAAAAGCAGTGCTGTGATCGGTGTGGAGATTCTGGAGGTGCTGTAGATTAGGGCAGCCAGCCACACACAAACATAGTCAGGAAGTAGCACTCTTAACCCATATACAGATAATCTAGGTCCAAACAAAGTGAAAAATGAAAATATTTTATTAGGTGCTCCAGCACAAAGGACCATCATGCATACAAGAAATAGAACACTCAGATTACCCCGATGAAGACTCTTGAGTGAGTCAAGTGCTGGAGTTCTGTTTTGTATGCCTGATGGTCCTTTGTGCTGGAGCAATTCAAAATAATATTTTCATTTGGACCTGGATTATCTGTATATGGGCTAAGAGTGTTGGTTTCTGACTTCACCAGTTCAGGGAGTTGTTACCGAGACTATTGGCATTTGTACTCATTATCTTCCATTTTCTGATGGCCTTACCCATTTTTGCCCCATCTCTGTCCTTACTGTCTTTGCCTTTTCTCCATTTACCCTGCCCTTCTCTATCGGCGTCTCTTTCTTGGTGTTTACCTCACTAACTACCCTGATTTGAGGGGCTAGGATTTCCCTTCTCCTTTTCAGTACCTCCCCTTGGTTAGTTTAAATGTTTGCCAATGAAACATTTAAACCTATCACCTAGGATCCTGGTTCCCCTCCTGGACAGAAGCAGACCATCACGCCAGTATAGGCTTGCATCCTCCAGGTGGACCCCAGTCCCCAATGAAGCCAAAACCCTGAGCTCTGCACCAGTTTTTCAACCATTGATTAAATCCAATGGTGCAGAGCACCTAACCTCACCCATGCCATAGACAGGCAGCACCTCTGAGAAGGTTACCGTGTGTGCTACTTGTCTAAGTCCCTCTCCAACTCCACAAACTCCTCCTCCACTGTTATGATCACTTTCCCAGCCAGGTCATTTGTCCCTAGGTGGACAATGACATCCAGCTTTCTCCCTATGCAACTGTTCCCATGATCCTGAGGATTGGCTCCCTGTCCTTCCATGCTGTGAGAGGCAGGCACCTTACCTCCCTCTCCCTCCCTCCTCTGTTCTACCCTCCTATCAATGGAGTCCCCCAACAGGAGTTGTTTCTTCCTTGTGAGGTGCCATGCCACCTCCTGTTGGTCTCCTTTGTGGAGGTTTCCAACATCCTCCTTGGTCTCCACTGTGGGTGCCTCTATAGAGGAACCACACCTGCCAGTATGGCATACGAATTGTGGAGAGGTACAACTGGAGATATGTGCCTCTGTTCCACCACCCTCACCTTCACTGAGCCCACAGTGGTCAAACTGCTCCTCTTTCTTGGCAACCTCTGAGGCAGTGGTGATGGCCCTTGTGGTCCCTGGGTGGTCTGCTAGTTCCACTCCTTGTTGAATCACTGTTTCATATTATCACAAAATATTCCTGGTACCTAGTTACTGTGTAATTTTATATTTGTTACAGTTAGTGTGTTTGGCTTGAGTTTGATGATTGGTGAGTGATTGCAGTGTGGTGGGTCATAGCACTGATTGATTGAGGTGGTGACAAGTTACTCTGGGTAGTTGTAGGTTTGAGGTGGTTGCTGTGGGGCTTATTTTTGGGTTTAGACTTTTACTTGATTTAATGTGTTAGAGAGCTAGTAATACCCGAATTTCCTATTCTCTGGAGCAGCTTCATTGACTCCACCCATTTGGTTGCCCTGATCCCTGCAGTAGCTCTCTCATTGTTGAGGAAAGTGGATTGCAAAAGGAGAGTCACCAACAGTTTTGTTCCTGGAGTGGGAGATGGGGAGGCAGGATCAGGAGTAGGATAAGGAGCTGCCCCAAGTCAAAATCGAATGGCACGGGGTGCTACCCACCTGGTTCCTATCCCAAGTGCTCTTGAAAGGTCATCAGATATGGTATCAGAGCCCACTTGCACAGTTCCTCCCTGATGTAATTCTGTGTAATGCCAGGTCCATCAGGAAGAAGGCTGCAATAATAGTGGATTTTGTCATGGATTCCATGGTGGACGTGGTCTGCATCACGAGACCTGGCTGGGCAGTGACTCTGGCCCTCTGCTGCAGGCAGCCATTCCACAGAGTTATGCAGTTGCTCACTGCTCTACAGGGTAGTGCAAGGAGACTGGACATTTGTTTTAGATCTGGCCTGAGATTTGTGGGCTACCCAGTGGATCAAACTATGTCACTGAATGTGTAGCTGTTAAGGGTGATGCAGGTGTGAGGGACAAGAATCTTCTTGTTTGCTGTTCTCCCATTGTGATAGCTTCCTACAGGAATTTGGAGATGTTGGAGTACCCTAGTTGGCTGGTGTTGGGCAACCCCAATACTGTGCTGATCAAAATTCCTTTACCTGGTCAGCAATTCTCTGACCGATGGAACTGTTAGGCTTCACCCAGGTTATGACCTTGGCTACTCACCAATCTGGTAACACTTTGGACCTAGTTTTCCCACTGGGGCTCAACCTTTTAATGTTAAGTTTGATCTGATCAGTTGGTTGGACCATCACAATGTGAGTTTTCAGATCAGGGCCCCCAAAGACATGTCAACCCCAGGCTAGAGTTAGTACAATATCAGCCTTATAAGAAATGTGGACTCTTGTGGGTTCCTGTAAATACTGAGCTGTTTGTACCTGTTGCAGGTGTGTGCTGATGGGGTCAAGAATACAGTGGATGTTTGTAATATGGCTATCACAGCAGCTCTCAACTTGCTCACACCACTTTGTGTATGCCTGAGAGTCTCCCGACAACCAGGTATATTGAGGAGTTCAGATGGTTTGAGGCCAAAGGGCAGAGATTGGAGCATTTTGGGTGTAGATCAGGGTCGTTGGAGGATAGATTAACCCTGAGAATGCATTTTAAGGAATATCAAGGGATAATTACTCTGAGAAAGTCAGAGTTCCTGTCATGAGTGATTGCTGCAGGGGTAAACAAGACACCTCAGCTTTTCTGCCCAAAGGACAGGCTGTCTCATGATGAACCTGAACAAGAGTGAAGTGCTACTGGTGGACTCATGAATCTGAAGGGTGGCTAGACTGAGTGGTGGGGTGGCTGGGTTAAATCTTGGTCCCACTCAGCTTACAGTCAAAGACATGGTGAAGAATCTAGGCATCATTATGGGCCACAAGTTGACATTCAAATGTTGTTGCCTGCTGTGGTCTGTAGTGGTTTCTTTCATCTTAGGAACATCACCGGATCAAGCCTTTTCTGTGCCCTCAAGACCTGAAGTCCTTGGTGCATGCCTACATTACATCTAGCCTGGACTATTGTAATGCTTTTTATCTCAGGTTATCTGGAGGTTTTATGTGCTGCCTGCAGCTGGCACAAAATGCCACAGCAACTGATTCCCAGAGTTTCTGCTCTGAGCATATATCTCCTGCTTTGTGGACATTGCACTGACTGCCTGTGAGATGGAACATCTCCTTCAAGATAGGTTTGTTAACATAATAAGCTCTACTACATGATCTGGGTGATGGTTACCTAAAACAGCTGTATCTATATGCACCTGACCACTCGCTGTGCTTTTTTGCAGGCGGGCCTCTTGAAGGTCCCCAGCTTCATATAAAGTTGTATGGGGATCGTGCCTTTCCTGTGGTTGCTTCAGTTTTCTGGAAACAGTTGCCATTAGAGCTTCAGCAGGCCCCTCAGCTGATAGTTTTAAGCAGGGGTTAAAACATAATCTTTTCATAAGAGCTTATCCAAGTGATTTCTAAACCGTCACTATGTAAATTGTATTATTTATTGAAAGTTATTTATTGTGTTGCTGTTACTGTATGTATTTTGATATGCAGGTGCCCAGAGCCTACAGGATTGGGTGCCTATCCTAATACTACTAGTGGCTCCCTCCCTCACCTGATCCTCAAATCATAGTACCATATCATATCCCCCACCTCCCTGGCAGCCAGCACTTTTACACTCCACTCACTTCCCTCCTTGGCTGGCAGCTGTCTGCCCTGCACACTGCCAGTTTCTCAGTTTGGCAAAGGCTAAATTGATAAGAAGCACATCTACAGTACATGTGATTGGACTTAGTCGTATGTCTTCAGTGGATCTACTTAGTTATGGGGCACTGACTGCCACCTAACTTGGGTGACAGCTTCAGACCATCCCACATATGACTATTTTAGCAATGACCCTGTCTCAAACCCTAAATGGGTGTTAACACCCGCGTTAAGGAGTTTAATGTCTTATCAAGGACAGCATACCCCAGCAGTAAAGGGTCCCTAATGCTGGACTTGAGTGCCAGCATTTTATGGCATAAGCCCAATCATAGTATACAATTAGAATGCATGACCTCATGGCTAAGAGGTGGATGTGCTACCAAATGAGCCATGCTGACACCTGTGTTACAAGGAGACACTTAATTAGCCAAGAAACATCTCCAGTTCCCCATTTACAGTAACTCAGAAGCATACTGTCTAAATACATGGAGTAGTTTAATAGGGCATTAACAGTTTGCTGTTAACCTGCTATTCATGAATATTTCTCAAATTTATTTTTGCTTTCATTACACTCTTTTGGTGGTTCAGCTCCACCCCGATTTGGCACTGCCAATTAAAAGTGATGTACAGTACATCAACATGCATAAAATGAAGCCAGATAATGCAAAAGTACCACATTAAATTTTCTTTATGAATAGTGGGATAAAATAAAGCTAAACCACTAAGTGTTTCATGAATATGAACTGTTCATGAATACATGCCATTGTCCTATAATACAGAATCATTATTTGAAAGCGAATTACCATCTGTTTTCTTGGTTTGTACAGTAATCATGAACTGGTTTTGCTTTGGGTGCCATCTTATACTACTGTTCTGTATTTACTGTATGAGAAACAGAAAAGAAGAAGAAAAGGAAGGAGAAAGAGGAGAGAAGAAGAAGCAGAAGAATAAAAATGTATGACTCTTTCTCTACAGTGTATCCCATATCTATTTACAAGCAATGAGAGACTGGTAATGAAGTAACAGTGAGCATGTAGTTGCAGCCATTTTTACACATCAGCACCCACACACAGCCTTAGACAATTGCATGGACCAGTTTTAGAAACATAGCAACATATACATCAACTGCAGAGAAAGACCAATGGCCCATCTAGTCTGTCCCCTGAGATGAGACCTTTTGTCAATATGGGGTCTTTGTCACACTATCCAACCCCTTGCTCTGTGTTTCACCACTTCCTCCTGAGTGACTACTAAATGTTTAACTTTGTCCCAACAGTGTTTGAAAACACTAGCAGTTTTGGTTACCACCACCTCTGCTGGCAGACTGATCCGTGGCTCCACCACTCTCTCTAATTAATTACATGTTCAGTGTCCGAAGCGGGTCATAGGATCTGCCCTGCTGACCCTGAATCATTTTGGTTATTCTGTGTTGCACCATCTCCACCTGTTATCTTTCCTTAGGTGAGGACTCAAAACTGGGTACAGTGCTGTAGTGTGGTCTCACCAGTGATCTATAGAGTAGTGGTATCTCTTTCCTCCTGCTGTCAAAACCCTTGCACACACTACAGCATCTTATTAGCCTTACAGAAGGCTCTGTTACACTAGCTAGATTGTTAAAATTAGTCACTTATAGTGACTCCTAGGTCCTTTCCTCAGAAGTGGTGCCCAGCTTAACCCCTTTCCATCCGATACTTTGTTCTAGGACTTTTTTCCTATGTGCTTCACCTTGTACTTTTGGCATTGTATTTTGGCTGCTAAAACCTGAACCACCTCTCCATTCTTTCCAGGTCTCATTGGATGTTTCCTACCCCTCCTTGCCGTGTTCCCAACCACAGATCTTAGAATAGTCTGTGAAGAGACAAATCTTGCCCTGTATTCCTTTTCCAGTGTTCCTGATGGAACATATTAAAAGGACTGGACCAAGGACTTATCACTGTGGCATTCCACCACTGACCTCCTCTCCTCAGATCTGACTCTGTTTACCACTGCCCTCTGCTGTCTCCCTTCCAAACAATTTCCCACCCATCTAACTACAGTAGTAGCCACAGACGTTGACAGCTATTTCCCAGAAATTTCATGACATTTCTGAAGAGTTTTCTCTGCTGCCCCTACTGTGGAAATGCAGAAAACAGATTTCTCCGAAATGTCACAAAACTTTTGGGAAATAGCTAGCAATGTCTGTGGCTGCCACTGTATGTCCTTTTCTCACTCAGATCATTTAGCTTCTTCAGTAGTTTTCCATGTGACATTGAGTTAAATTCCTTGCTAAAACTGAAGTAGAATAAATCCACTGCATGACTCTTATCAACTGTTCAAATTATCCAGTCATATAATCAGTCTAGTAAAAGACCTAGCTGCTATAAACCTATGTGTTTACTATACTGGAGTCCATTTTTCTTGAGGTAGTACACTAGGTCCTCTTTGACTAGTGTCTCTATCAGTTTACCCACAAGAGGTAAGACTGACTGTTCTGTAGTTACCCAGTTGTTCTTTGTCCCCATCTTTCTGCAGTGGAACTAGTTCCACTAGTCTCAGTCTTGTGGAACCACCCTACTTGAAAAAAGCTGTTGAATAGCCTTAGCAGGAGTTCAACTAATTCTGCTGCCAGTTCCTGAACACCCTTAGCTGCATCCCATCGGCCCTGGCCTTATCTCAGCTTCAAGCCACTAGTCCTTTTTGACTTCTTTTACTAGTGAGCACTTTCTGTCACATGTCTGGAACCCACTTTCAGCAGCCTTTCTACCACTTTCTGGCAAATGCCAGTTTTCCTTCCTAATGAATACTGAGCAAAAGTAGTCTTTCAGAATGGTTACTTTCTGCTTGCCTTCCTCTATTACCCTGCCTTCCCCTGTTAGCCTAACCATTCCCCATTATCTTTTTTTTTCTTATATACCTGAAGAATGTTTTCCCCACCCTTGACCTCATCTTCAATATGCAGTTCTGTGTCTGCTTTTGCATACCTGACTGCTCTGTTGGCCTCCTACTTGGTGGTACTCCTCCATTCTTCATTCCCTGCTTCTTCTTATACCTGATGCAGGCCTTCTTTTGGCCTTGATGCCTCCCTGATGTTTTCAGAGAACTGTATTGGTCTCTTGTACCTGTTGATTTTGGGAACCATCCTCATGACTGTCTTTATTGCCTTGAGAATGGCCCTTTTATTTTCCAAATGTTTCTTCCACTCCTTGATACTGCCAACTCCAATTAACCTGCCCTGGACCGATTCCTTTACCTGGTTGAAGTATAGCCTTTTGAAATCTAGAATTTCAGCCTTTAGGTACAAAGGTAACATTTATTATTCATCATTATAGACATTACAGACATAAGAAAACATCATATACAGTCACTTACAAAAATGTATATTATACATTATACATATTTAAAAACTGTTCTCCTTCTCCTACATCTAAGGATATCTATGAAAATGTTTTAACCTTAGAAGTACATCCATAATATCTGCATTAAAAATGGAAATTACAGTGCAGTTTCTATCTAGTCTTTAATTATTCAACAGACTTCCTAACCATTTGGACCCAGTTTGTGCATAATAGAGACAAATCATAAGTATGTGAAGTAAATCCTCCTCTAATTATATCACATGAACATACATCAGTAAAATATTTATCCACTGACTTGTTCTATCTTAGTTCAAATTGCACTAGGGAAAGTTTCAAAGAGAAATGTTGCAATAACCCTCCTAATCAGATGATTCATTAATGTGATACAATAGGTTTCCGCTGAAGGGGAAATTGTAGTTTGCAGTATAGGATGAAATCAATAGTAATAAGTCTAGCACAGATGCTCTGCCTATCATTATCAATCATGGGTTGTATGCAGTGGCCACAGTAGTTTTATCCACTACCCAGTTCCATAAATAATTACTACCCACAACACTTAAAGTTTTTTTTTTACAAAGTCTATCCATGGAGTCTGACAGTCCTTCTTTAAAAGGAGATTAATTTTTTCTGCAAGACTGGCCTTGGCCATCCTGAAGAATTCTGAAAAGCAATCCAGTAGTTCAAAACTCTCTAGGTTGCCATAGTTTGAACTGACTGTTACAATTCTAACCAGACACTACTGTATATCCATGTATTGTTATGGGTAAATGTAACAATTTTTTGTAACAGGAATCAAATGGCTTTGCCAGATGCAATTTAACTTCATGCCCCATATCTCTGTATTATATAATGCTTGTGCCATAGGGTTGGCATTAATAACTTTAATAGATGGAGGTATGGTATTTCCATATTTATTACTATATCTCGAAATACCACCACATGCTTGTTTAATTTTTTGTTTGTTTCTTTACTTGAAAAATCTATTTGGACCAGTTCATTCTATTGTTAAATGTAAGTCTTAAATCTGTATATTATGTAAGAATTTTGTAATTTATCACCATTAACCCAAAATGCTGCGGCATTTATGTTACATATAGGTATTTGTTTACTGACCAAACATTGTGTTACATTTGAGGTATTTATATTAAGTTCCAATGTTTTAGCATTACTTTCCGACATTTTCAATTGAGTTTGAAGGTGCGTGCAATGACAGAGATTAACAAAATGGCATCAGTATACTTGAAAACTGGACAACTATGTTTACCTATTTTAGGATAGGAATATTGATGATTATCTAACATATATCAATCTTCCCAGTGAGATCCTTACATATTAAATTGAACTTGTCACCACTTATTTGAACACAAGACATTAATAGTATACACAGAGGACCTATCTATCCCCATTTCCAAAAGTGTATTACTCAATAGGTTTCTGTTAAGGGAATCAAATTCCTTCCTAAACTCTAGAAGGCCAAACATATGGTATGAGAGCTCACTAAAACACATTTTCCAGTTTGTGATCTAAAATAAAACATTGGTTGATAGTAGAGCCCTCTTTTCTAAAGCCAGCTTGTATATTAGAAAGCAATGTATAATGATCCAAAATTGTGTAAGCCTATTACATAAAATCCTTGCAAAGATCTTGGAAGCTGAGTCCAACAAGCTGATAGGTCTGTACATCTGTGTATTATCAAGCTACCCTTCTGCAATTTAGGAAAGATAACTACCCCTTCCAGGAATCATGGAATAGATTAGTATGTGAATAAATGCTCATAATCTTTGCTAATATGGGCACCAAAATATAGGATCAATTTTTAAAAGATCAACTGGGACACCATTAGGCCCAGGAGGCTTGTTCCATTTCATCATTGACAGTGACATTTCTACTTCTTCCTCAGTCACTGTTATCATCTATTCTGACTGGGGACCCAATTTCTAAAATGAGATTGTCCCTATAAAAACAAATTGAAAATACAAATATCATTCTTCAGGATGTATATGTGAATCCAAATTATTCTGTAAATTAAATGTACCATTAGTAAGAGTTTTCAGAACACCTTTATACTGTTATGTTGTGCAATCTCCATCTTTTTCCATAAATGGGCATTAAGAGGTTCCTTTGGTATGTTAGAAAATTCTTATGTTCTCTTCTAACCATGTTCTAAACTTTAGCCATTTATTAATGCTTACTGGTACCAAGTGCAAACTCTACAAATGGTGTTATGTTTGCTGTACCCCATTCATTCCACAACCTGCACTCTTTGTGCCCTTTCCAAGTTAGGGAGCACCACATTGAGAATGGCAGTCTGCCTTGAGGGTTCCTTGACCAGTTGCTTCATCATACAGTCCTGTAAACTGTCTAGTAAGGCCTGTCTTCTGGCACTCCTATCTGCCGGAATTTCCCAGTCAATGTCTCTCATGTTAAGATCCCCACTACTACCACCACCTCCTTTGCTGCCCCTTCTACTGCTGCTCTTTTTCCCTATTACTCTTGTCACATGGCCTTTGCAGTCTGTAAACCACCCTCATGTGCAGTTTATTACCCTGATACTTTCCTGAGTGTGGACCACAGTGGTTCTGTCACCCTATTCCCTCCCTGATTGATCCATCCTCCACTGTCTTGACTCCTTCCTTGAAATAGAGGCTACCAATCCTCCTTTACCTTTCCCCATATCATGCTATGCATAGTGTAGCCTGGGACCATCAGATCACAGTCATTGTTCTCTGTGGGCAAGTTTCTGTAATGGCTTCAAGCTCCAGCCCAGCATCTGCTATTATTGCCTGGAGCTCACTGAATTTGTTTCCCAGGCTCCTGTCATTAGGTCATACTGTCTTCCAGCTTATTCCCACTCCCTTTTGTTTCATTACATGACCTCTCCTTCATTTTTCCTAACCACCTTCATTTCTTGTTTTCCTCCATTTTACAGGCTTAGTGAGCCCCTTATGGCATTATTCTCTACCTTTCATGAACTCACGCCTTGCTGCTTACTCCAATTCTTCTAGTCCCCAGTTCAGAGAAAGTCTTAACTAGGTTCCATACTTCTGACCCTTCTCAGTGGCATTCCTAGCCTCAGCCTCCCAGTGAGTTTAACTGTTTACCAATGTAGATGTCAAACATCTGCCAAAGCTAAATGATCACCTGTCTTTTTAGGTGAAGGCTGTCAACCTTGAAGAGCCATCTATCCCAGAAGCCCTAAGTCCCCCACAAAGTGGTACCCTTCTTTCTCACACCATCTCTTCAACCATCCATTAAACTAGTCAGTCTTCTACTTCCTCATTCTATATTTTTCATTCCACTATTTCACACAAGGAGGACCTCAGATTAGCCTAGGAAACCAAGTGTATCTTTTATGTGTCCCCAGCCCTTGAAAGCTCTGCTTCACTGTCTCCTCAAACTGGTTCACCAGATCATTGGTACCTATGTGTTCCAGCACCCCCAGCTACCCCACACCCTCCTCTACCATTCTCCCTATCCTAGCCATATCCCAGATGGCTGATGCTCCACAAAACATCTGACCACCGCCAATGTATTTCCTCTGCCCACCAGCTTCTCCAGTCCTCTTATTGAAACATAGAAACATAGATGATAATTGCAGAAAAAGATTGATGTTTCATTCAGTCTGCTCATATTCCCATATCATACCCCAGGATTTATTGTCTCTGTGGGGTTTTCACTTAAACAAGTCCCCTTTTGTTATATGTGTGTCTTCCCCACTTCCTGCTGAGTAACTAATATCCTCTTTATGCTGTCTCAGCCATGTTTGAAGCCATTTATGGTTTTCCATTCACCACTCTGCCTGCAGACCATACCATGGTTCAACCACTCTTTCTGTAAAATAATACTTCCTCACATCCTTTTAAACCTTCCTCATTAACCTCCACTCACAACCCCTTGTCCTGTCTTCTGTTCCTTGTAGATAGCTGCTCACAGTCCACTTTATTAATTCATTTTAGGAACTTGAAGGTCTCTTTCTACTCCCCTTTCTCTTCTGGTTTTGAGTGAATACATGTTCAGTGCTTTTAATTGAACCTATAGGATCTGCCCTCCTGGCCCTGAATCATCTTGGTCATCCTATGTTGTACCTTCACTACCCTGTCCATATCATTTTTTAGGTGGGAATTATGGAACTGGGCACAGTACTGCTGCTATGGCTTCACCAGTAACCTACTGTATACAATGGTGGCAGTATCTTCTGTCTTCTACTGTCAATGTTTCTCCTGATGTACCCTATCATCCTGTTAACCTGGTCTTGTTATATTGACTGGTTAATTTAAGGAGTCACTAATGATAACTCCTACAGTAGTTCCCTTTCCCTAATGTTTGTACAGCTTAACCTCCCCTTCCATCCAATACTCAGTTCTGGGGTGATTGTTCCCTTAGAGCATTTTATGTACTTTTCAGCACTGAATTTCAGCTGCTAGACTTTGGACCAATTTTCCAGCCTTGGCAGGTCTCTCTGCAACTCCTTTTCCCATCAGCATTGTCAAACCTACCACAGAGTTTAGTGTCATCTGCAAATAGACACAACTTGCATGGAATACCCTCACATGTCACTGATGAACATATTGAAGAGGACAGTGCCAGGAACAGATCCCTGTGGTACTCAACAATGACCTATCTTTCCTCTGATCTAACCACATTACCACAACTCTCTGCTGCATCCTTTCCAACCAACTCCTATACACCTTAGTATTTCCTTAGCTGTTCCCAGATCCCCATCTTCTTCAACAGATTTTGATGTGGCAAAGAGTCAGATGCCTTGCTGAAGTTGAAGTAGGGGAATCTACAGCATGGCCCTAATCATTGTGTCCTCTACAGCTAAGAAACTCCTGCTAACTTTCCCCTGCTTTCACCTCCAGGGTGCCACCAAGTCACACTTCCCTTTCTTCCTGAGTGACTCAGAGTCTTTCCCAGTGGAATCAAGCAGTTGTACCTCCTTCAGGGACACAAAGCAATTTGCTATCAGGATTTCATGGGCTTGGTTGACCACCCTGTGACTGCACCTGTAGTCACATTGGAAGAATGTTTTGGTCAGGACACCAGGAAAATCCCTGTGAAAAGTGCTTTGGGTTCTTTTGCTTTCATGTGGACACCCAGCAGGACAGTAGTAGAGCTCAACAGAATGGACCTCAATTTAATGTCTCATCCAAAGATGTTACACCCTGACAGTATGGCACCCCAAGGTACTTTACTTGGGTGCTAACATCAAGTGAATGAATGGGAAGAAACCTGAGGCATGGCAGTAAAAGGGCAAACCAGGTATTAGGATGTATAGCTAGGAATATCAGAAGTAAAAGGAGAGATGCTTTGGTGTCACTGTACAGGTCACTCATCAGACCACCCATGTGGTGCTGTTCTGGTGTCCATATAGTAAGAGAGATATCAACAGAATTGAGGGAGTCCAATACTGCTTAACCAAAATGATCAGGAGATAGGGGATATGTGTTATGAGAACAGGTTATGTCACCTAGGCAGAGAAGAAACCAAACGCAGACATGATATTAACTTGTAGAGCAACTAGGGAGAAAAATAGTTTGAGACTAACCTTCAAAACTTAGTAGTGAAGGAGAGTGTGAGATTACACCCCATCATATTGCTATCACTTTAAGACTGACTGTAGAAGGAAATGATATACACAGAGAGTTGTGATGTGATGGAATGGAATGGCCTTCCCTAAAGGTAATACATAGTAATTCATTAAACACGCTGTTTGTGGGTGGTTTCACCATCCCCTCAAGCAACAGTTGCAGTATGATTATACACCTTAATTGGTGTTTAGACAGAATTATGGAAAATATCCTGTGTATGGGATTGTTTAAATGCAAGATGCAAATCAGTTGCAGTTGTCAAAAGTTATGCAAGGTAGGAATTTGAAACAGATAATTAGGGAATGGACTAGCTGGAAAAATGTTTTGGATGTTGTAGTCACTAATTTGGCTGAAGCGTATAGCCCCCCAATATTGGACCACCCATTGTTGGTTCTTCTGACCACAAATCTGTTTTTGTTGCCTCTAGTGTATTAGGGTATAAAGCTCAAAGAGAGAAGTAAAAGTTGTGGATGTGTCAGAAAAGGAACAGCATAAAAAGGAAAGGTGTAGATGCTATAGCAGGGGAATTTGATAATGAATGGCTCAAATTTGAATCAGCTGATTCTACCTGTACTATGCTAACTATTAAGATCCAGAGAGAATGGATAGAATAGCACCTTTGTGTGAGGTTGAAGTGGGGGTGATAAACCTTGGATTACAGAGGAATTTAAAGGGTTGATAATGAAAAGACAAACGGCTTTGAAAGCTGGATAGATGGATGAATTCCATAAATTGAAGAAGGACCATTCTCTTTCACTATCAAGCAGCATATTACCTGTGAGCCTGAGCAGTCATTCCAACTACAGTATTTTGAGGACATGTGTAATTCTGGTAGACAAGGGATAGCACAGATAAAGAAATATTTTGTCAGGTTGGTCACCTGACAAAAGAAGAATAAAAGGATATAAATAGAATAAGTAATTAGATACAGGACAGGATGAAAGGGATATATTTTATTACACAAGATTCCTACTGATACAGGAAGAGGAAAACTTATTATTTAACAGGGCACCTGTTACAGGAATTTGTTACCAATTGGCTACTGGAAATAATAAGTCAGTATATAGATTCCAATCAGTTTGGTTCCCTAAAGGGACTGCCACCACACTAGCTTTATTGAAAGTTTAGGAGTTATGTATGAGGTCATGGGAGAATGGTGAAATGGTATGAGCGGCCTAGTTGATTGCAGGAAAGCCTTCGATTGGATATTGCATGATACTTTAAGAGATAAATTACAGTCTTTGGCAGTTCCTGCTTGTATAATAAGGTAGAACCAAGATTTTCTTGTAGGTAGATAGCAGTGGATTGAGAAAGAGGGTGGAAGTCTGAACCAGATTATTTGTATGGGGGTCCACAGTGTACCAAATTGGGGCCGTCCTGTTTCTCATTATGATAAATGACCTGCATTCAATGGGACCATGTATTAAATATGTGGATCACACCACTGTTATTGATAGATTCGAGGAAGTAAGGCAAAGTACAATACAGGAGGACCTAAAAAAATGAAGTATGGACTCAGTGTAATAAGATGCAGATTATACCATGGACATAAGTGACCAGCCAATGAAATCGTCAGACTGGCAGTTTATCACGGAGTAAATCCTTTGATAACCAATGGCTGTTAATGAGTATATTCAATATATCCTCTGCAGCATATGAATAAATACAATCAAAATAAAAAAAGCAACCTCTTTAATATTTCTACTTTATTATAGTAAAAATGAACCTTGTAGATTGCAATAAGCCACTCAGAGATGTGAGTTATCTGGAATTTACCACGGCTGGCAAGGATTTCCCACTTGGCTGCACCTCATGGGCAAACTACTCCAGCTGTGGTAAATCCCCACAACCCACACCCCATCATGGCTTATTGCTTAATTAATCCAGAGACAGAACACAAGAAATAAGATTTGGGAAAACTAATAAAGCTGTGTCTCTCTTATGTTTGAGAGTATTTCTGTGAAGGTGATAGAGTGTCAAATTGTTAGGTTTACAAATTCAATATGATTTTGGATGGAAAGAACAAGTGACAGAGATGGTAAAAAAGGAAATTCCATGGCGTACTTATTAACAATGTTAAAGAGAGCAGGTGTGAGTCAGAAGATTTAGAGTATTATTTTTTTTTTGCACAGTTGTTTGTCCTGTCTTGGAATATGGGGCTATTGTATGGATGCTGGGTTAACTTTGGGAGAAAGTGAAGAGATTGAAAGAATTCAAAGAGAGTGTTGAGGATTATTTTAGGTAGAGAAATGTCATGTAACGATGCACTGAAAAGTGTAAGTTAGATAGGTTGGATGACAGAAGAATAGAAATATCAAGGAAATTGTTTTATGAATTCTGTAATCCTCAACACAAGTTGTATACTCTGTTACCACATAGAGAAACTGTTGTCTATGGCTTAAGAAAACAGATTAGATGGCAAAAACAATGTTTAAAACAACTAAACATCAGACTTCTTTTTTATGAAATTTGTAAATGATTGTTAATATTATTAATGTGTGCATCCTCTGTGTAAACAAATGTTTATTGTTTTGCCCTTGGTTTTAAGGAGTAATTTTATTCTGTTTTAGTAATTTTTGTATTCTTGTTATGAATTGAATACATAGTTTCAGCTGCCCCCACCTCAGTGGAGTTTTGGCTGCAATATGGTAAACAAACAAACAAACAAACATCTTTAAGACAAAATTGGACAGGTACATGGATAGCTCACCATTAAGTTACAACCAATGAGAACCAATGGACAAATTAAAAGGGTTAATGCTTATTTTGCCTGATAAGTAACCATATTATTAGAGCCCAATCCAAGTGTGGAACTACAACACTTAACCTCTTGGCCCAGAGGCAGATGTTACCAACTAAGCCACACTGACTCATAGGAACATACAAGCCAGCAGGTCTTACAGTTTATTGAGTTTGCTTGGTTACAGGGTCCTCAGCTTCCAGCTTATGACCCTGCCCCTTCCCAATCAGCTCCTCCTCCCTGCCTGTGCCCTATTGACCCTTATTTTCCTTTAACTCTGTCCAAGCCTCTCTTGAGGCTTCCTACTGTTTCAAGGATATCACTTCCTCAGGAAGTCCATTCCAACTCACCACTGTTATTACCATGAAGAAGTGATGCCTGGTCTCTCTAATAAACCTCCTCCACTCCAGTATGGAACTGTGCCCTTGTAGTCCTGTCTCAATGATCTTAAACAGACCTGCATTTTTCATCTTGTTTATTCCTTTCAAATTCTTGAAGGTTTCAATCATGCCCCCCACCGAGCATACATATTGAATGCTTACAGTCTCTTCCCAAATGTCCTACTCTGCTAGCCCTTAATCATCTTTGTTGCCCTCCTTTGAACTGACCTCCTTAGATTTATACCTTTTTAGGTATGGACGCCAGTACTGTATGCTGTACTCAGGTGAGGTCTCACCAACAACCTATACAATAGCAGTATACCTCTTCAAGCCTGTTGTAATCCCTAGTGGCCAGCCATGCATTTTCATCATTTATTTAGTTTGAGTTGATCAGGAAACAAGGGCTAGACAATTCTGCCTATTTTCATCCTCATTCCAGTGTAGGGGAGAGATACAGATGGTAACCAACTGAAATGGAACCAGATTAAGCTGTTAATGGTATTTTTATCTAATTTGCCTTTGCTGCTGCCTTCCTACATTGTGTGGAATATTTAGTTGCTAGTGATCATCACCCCCAGGTCCTTTTCCTCCCTGGATGCAGACATCCGAACTCCTGCCTGGCTGTATTTGGTCTTCAGGTTCTTGGCTCAATGAGCATAAAATTACATTTCTTCACACTGAAGCCAAGTTGCCAGATCCTGGACCACCTCTCTAATCTTTCAGACCTTCCTTAGGTCATGTATTCTTTCTGTTCTGTTTACCTTCTCAGAGTTTTATATCATCCACAGATAAGCAAAATTTTCTCTTAATTCCTTCCCCGTGTTGTTAATGAAGACATTAAAAAGCACTGGTCAGAAAATTGATCCCTGGGAATTCACTATTGACCTTGTTAGTATTTGTGAGCTCTTTCCCACCATCATGCTCTGGGTCCTGCCTCCCAGCCAGTTTTTATTCTCATGGTTAATTTCTCACCTACCCCCAGATTGCCCAGTTTTCTGATCAACCTCTTGTGGGATATAGAGTCAAAGACCTTGCTGAAATCCAGGTAAAGAAGTCCACCACTTGGTCTCTGTCCACTGTCATGTGGCAGTGTGTGGAGGTCCAGATGCGGGCTACAAGATTCTCCTTGTTTTCCGTCCTCCAGGATGGGAGGAGAATTTCTGCAGGAGGTCAAGGACTTCATTGCCAACAGGGTGTTGGAGCCACCTAGATGGTTGATTCTGGGCAACTTCAATGCCTAAATCAACAATGAATCCTCACATTTTGGACATGACCGCCTCCAGTTGATGACATCTCTGGGTCTGGCACAAGCACTTGCTTCTGCATCCACCATCACTGCCACATCTTGGACCTAGTAGTCTCACTGGAGCCTGAGGTTACCAACCTCAGGATTGATCGGTCATTTGTCCAATCATTGTATGGTGGAGTTTTTGTTTGGGCTTTCTGGATTATTCCTCCTGTCAAGATGGTAAATTATCGCCTTTTAAGAGGATTGTCCCCAGGGGACTCTTGGCAGTATTTGACTTTTCTGGTGTGAGTGCTGCATGTGCGATTGGCTCAGGTGAGGCAATGGTGGCCTATAATGGGTATGTCTCTAAGGCACTAGAAGCCATTGCACTGGTCCGTATATGACCCGGGTCCTCTCACATGAGACCCCCATGGTTTGATGGAGCTATCAAGGAGATGAAGACCAAGGATCATAAGTGGAGTGTTGCTGGCGAAGGACACAGTCCATGGAGGATAAACTGGCTATGATAAATCATTATCATGACTACCAAGGCCAGTTGACCATACCAAGGCAGAGTTCCTGTCCAAGGAGATTGGTGCAGGGAAGAACAGATAAGCTCAGCTTTTTGGACTGTGTACAGACTACTTAACCCAGTTCATCTACAGCCAAAAGGCCTTTTCACTTGCACGTTGCAAAATGTCTGCTCTGTTCTTCTCTGACAGGGTGTCCTCTATTTGGGCCAGGATCTCACCAGTGGGGCAAGATCTGCCTTGCAGGGAGGGGCCTGTTTGGAACTCCTATTGTTTAGTGGGATTTCTGGCTAGTGGAGGTGGCTAAGGTTACTGAGGTGATTTTGAAACTGTGGCCCACCTATTGTGAGCTGGACCCTGCCCAAACTCATCTCCTAGTAGGAAGTGCCATTGACATCGGTCCAGTGTTCACCAGGATAGTCCAGTGCTCCTATTTGGAGGTGTTCTTCCCTGATGCCTTGAAGGAGGTTTTGGTGAAGCCTTTCCTGAAGAAACCATCTCTTGACCCTGAAGTCCTGGCAAATTATAGACCCATCTCCAACCTCCCATTTCTAGGGAAAGTTGTTGAGAAAGTGGTACCTCTGCAGCTTGAGGCATACCTTATGACCTTTGACTTCTATGAGCCATTTCAGTCTGAATCTAGGGCAAGGCATAGCACAGAGACGGTGCTGGATCGGGTGCAAATTACCTCCTCAGGGCTAGAGATAGAGGAATGGTCAATTCTCATTCTCCTCGATCTCATCAGCATTTAACACTGTGAACCACATCATGCTTTCTGATTGCCATAGAGTATTATGGACTCAACAGAACTGTTATCCACTGGTTTGAGTCCTATCTCTTGGGTAGGAGGCAACAGGTGGTGATGTGGAATTTGTCCTCCTCCCAAAGTCCCTGTCATGTGGCATTCCTCAAGGTTCTATTCTATCACGGATGCTGTTTATGGTGTACATGCTGCCCCTGGGTGAGCTCATTAGACATTGCAGTCCAGATGTCCATTGCTATGCAGAAGTCACCCACTGTATATGTCATTTGCCCTGAAATGAATGGCACCATTGAAGTGCTAAATAAATGCCTTGCTGAACTCCAGAATTGGTGTCCTCTAACTGGCTGAGGCTGAAACATGGAAATATAGAGTTTGGCAGCAGGAATTGACTGCTTGGCCCACCCAGTCTGCCCATTTCCCTACCTATTGGATAAGCTGCAGATCCTAGTTAACCAACAACCTACTTCCTCCTACCCTCCACTATAATTGCCTTAGGTCTGTCCCATGAAATTTAAATTCACCTACTGTTTTAACCCCACAACCTCCCAGGTAGGCTGTTCCATGTGTCCACCACCTTCTCTGTGACAAAATACTTCCTTACGATGCCCTGAGCCACCCCCATCTGCAAACTCTGCTCCCCGTTCTTGTACATTTCTTTTTCTTTTTTTTTGGTATTTATACTCCTGCTCCTGAGCCCTCACATTGAGGGAGACCAGCCCCATCACCCCAATGTCCACCATCTGATGCTGGCTGTTACCTCCAGGGCTTGCCCTCAGTGGTAGGGTCAGTGGGAGGGCAGGGCCACACCATCAAGAACAGATCCAGTGTGCCGGCACTGTGGCTGGTCGGGGTGAAGCCTGTGCACTCCCCTTCATCATCCGTGGTAATGTTTTTCCTCATTTCTCCCCTTCTGGGAGCGGATTATGCAATGGCACCAGTGACAGCGATGCATACTACTGTGCATGCTTCATCAACATCTACCCCATTACCCAACCCACTTACAGTGTCGGTACACCAACCCCAGCCACCGCTAGGGGCCAGGCAAGCAATGACAGCTGGTCACTTCCCTCCCAGGAGAAAGAGAGCAGTCTGAAGATGCTCAATCCTTCTCCTCCCTGCCAACCCTGACAACCTGTGCTTATTCCCGAACACAGATCACTGGCATGGTGCAGGTGTGACATCCAGTACCTCTACCCTGAGGGCCACTGGACAAGCTACACGTCTCTTTTCTGAAAAATGCTACCCTCTTGGACTTTATTGATTCCCTTGAGGTACTTGAAAGTTTCTATCATGTCCCCCCTCCTTTCATTGAGGGCATACATATTAAGCTTCTTTAGCCTCTCTTCACATGGCTTCTGGTGCAGACCCTGCACCATTTTAGTGCCCTCCTCTGGACTGCTTCCATTCTGTCTATGTCCTTGCAGAGATGGGGTTTCCAGAACTGCACGCAGTACTCCAGATGGGGTATAATCAACTGTCCGTACAGATGGATGACAATTTCTGTTTTCTACTGGTGATGCCTCTCCCTATGCATCCTAGTAGCCCCCAGCCCTCCTTACTGCCTTCTCACATTGCCTGCCTACCTTTAGGTCATTTGATATGATGATATGACTACCCCAGGTTCCTTTCCATTTTGTTGTTGTTAGTAACCCCTGCCATTGTGTACTCTTCCCTGGGTTTTGTTTCCAAGGTGTATTACTTGCACTTCTTTGCATTGAATCTTAGCTGCGTACTTTTAACCAATCATCCAACCTTGCCATGTTCCTTCTCATCCTTTCCACCCTACCCTTGTGCATCAACCCTGTTGAAGATCTTTGTGTCATCTGCAAAGAGGCATACTTTCCTTCCAGTCCCTCTGCAATGTCACTTATAAAGACATTAAAGAGGACTGTCCACAGTACTGAGATCTGCATTACCCCACTAGTAATCCCCTTTCTTCAGAGTGGACTCTGTTCACTATTACCCTCTGTGTCCTGTTGTCCAGCCAATTTATTACCCAGGCTACCACCCTGAGACCCACTCCAGGCTGGCTAACATGTTTATTAATCTTTCATGTGGGACTGTATCAAATGCCTTGCTAACATCTAGGTAGGCTATGTCCACAGCCCATCCCTTGTCTACTACTCCGTCACTAAGTCAAAGAAATCTATTAGAGTCATCTGACATGACCTTCCTGCTGTGAATAAATGCTGCCTTTGGTCCTGGTGATTGAGCCTGGTTGCGGGTGTGATGAGGGTGTTTTGGGGTAGTAACAGATTTGAGGTCCTAGTGATGGAGCCTGGTCATGCGTGTGATGAGGGTACTTCCGGGGTAGTAATAGGACTAATCCTGGGATCTACCCCATTGATGGAATCCTCCAGGGTAAAAATCTGGGTGTCATCCTTAATGACAGACTAACACTTGATGCTCAGGTGTTGTCTGTTGTCCAAAGTGGTTTTACCACGTAAGGAATATCGCCTGGATCAAATCCTTTGATTCCACCTGAGGACCTGTCTCACTGGTACATGCCTTGCTAGACAACTATAATGCTATTTACTTCTGGTCAGTGAAGGAACCTCCATCAACTGCAGCTGGTGCAGAACACAGTGACTAGATTGCTGGAGGGCTTGCCAAGGTTTTGCCATGTGACCTCGGTCCTGTGGGGACTGCAATGGCTGGGTTTACTTGCCTATAAGGCCCTATACAGCTTGAGCCCTTGCTACCTGTCAGATCTCCTTATACCTGCCATCTTGGTATGCCCTTCCACTCTCCAGCAAGGGTACCCTAGCAGTTCTAAGGACCAGGCTGAAAACCTTTAGTGAGTGTTCATTCAAGTGGATGGTTCAGTCCTCTGGAACAGGCTTCCACAATTTTGAGGGAGGCCCCAAATGGAGGCATTTATGGGGGCCTGAATACCTATCTTTTAAGAAAGCCTACCCTGAGTATTTATGCTGATTTTAGTTGATTACTTATTTATGTATTAATTTATTATGTGATTTATTATGTAATTTATATGTTCCTATGTTGTCTGTCTAACCTGCTTTTATTGTTTGTAAAGTGCCCAGAGCCTTGTGGATTAGGTGCCATATAAAATAAAGTTTACTTACTTACTACTTAGTCACCCAATCAAAGAAATCCATCAGATTTGTTTGGCATGATCCTGCTCCCATAAATCCATGCTGCTGCCTATCCTGGATGTCATTCTGTTCCTGGTACCCTACTAACATTTCTTGAAGTATGGTCTCCATGAGCTTGCAGACTATTGAAGGCAAACAGACCAGTCAGTATTTTCCCAGGTCTTTTTGGGACAATACAAAATTTCCTTAAAGAAACAGGAGGTATGTGCTTCTCTAGCTAAAAATCCACTTCAAAGCATAGTTCGCTTCTTATTCTTTTTATTCAATTCCAACCCCTATGTTTCGCTCCTCAGAGCTTGTTCATGGGGCATTTTCATAAAACAGTTTCCATCTATTTAAAACTGAAATTCAACATTTTAATATCACCACTTAAATTACACAAACATTTAATATATTTATAATCATTGGAATTTTGTGTTACAATTACCCAATAGATTCAGAGTAAACAGTGTCTAGGAGCTGTCAAGTGTTAGTAGGGTGAGCCTAGAGTCAAGGGAGGTTAGGGATATTGAGGAGGGGACTAGAGAGTTATAAGGGCAAGAGCATGGTGGTACAGGAGTGAGCCATAGCATGTGATGGAAAGCAGGAGGAAGTGGATGAGCAAATGTGAGAGAGAGAGCATTCCAGTGGAAGGGAAGGGTATGAGAAAGCTGATAGTCCAGATGTTGTGCATGGATGAGGGACAGAGAAAGAACAGGAGTCCCTGGAGCACAGTGGGTAGGAGGATAGATAAGCATGTGATAGAAGGGAAGAGAAATAGGAAGGAAGGGTCTTAAACCAGTATTTGGCAGTGAAAATCAGACAGTGTCACAGACATCTATTGGAAAGAGGAGTGATGCAGAGAGTGAGGAGAGCAGTGGTGAGTGCGGAAGGGTCAATTTGTGGCAAAGCGACAGAAAGAGTTTTGGAGGGCATCAGTCCTGGTGAGGACACAGCAGGGCAATACCATAGACTATATCAGCATAGTCAAATACTGGTAGGACAGTTTTGGTGATTAGTTGGTGGCATATTGGAAGGGGCAGGCAGGTCTTTGTTTTGATACAGGATCCCAAGCTTAGGCGGAGCTTGGAGCAGATGACATCAATATGAGTGGTGTAGTTAAGGTGGTTAGCCAGCCAGACTCCTAGGTATTTGAATGCAGGTACTACCTCAAGATGGAGGCCATCAGGGTGGAGAACACAGGGGAGTCTGAAGCCTAGTCATCTTTTGCCTGGTGCTGAAAGCCCTGCAGATTTTTTAGTGTTGAGTTTGAGCAAGTTTGCTTGAAACCAACTCAGAATGTTGTTAAAATCATATTGGATGGGGGCATGCATGTCTACAGAAGATGATCCAGAAATATTGAGAATGCTATCACCTGCATACATGTGGATGTGCAGTTGGTGCAGACAGAGGAGAGATTGTTTATTAAGAAGGATAATAGGATAGAGCATAGTATGAACCCTTGGGGACCTCAGCGAGGATGGGAAGAGGGGTGAGAGATCATTTCCTACCAGAACTGACCATTGACAATCAGAGAGGTACTGTAGGATTGGAACCAGTTTACTGTTGAGTTTGACAAGCTGGCAGAGGCTAACTTGTTTAGGAGTAGGGTGGGACACAAAGTCAAATGCCTTAGCAAAGTCTATAAAGATGGCAGCAGTGATATGATCCTGGTCCATCCATGAGAGAGTGGAGTTTGTGACCCAGAGAGAAGGTGGAGATGGTGGAATGATTCCTCCTGAAACCTGCTTGGAAGGGGAGATAGTGTCATTGTTGGAGGAACTCACCAAATCTGAGCAGACAATGGATTCTTGTAGTTTGGTGAGGGATGGAAGTAAAGATATGGGCCAGTAGTTGCCAGGGAGGGATGGGTCACCCTTTGTGGAGGGTCTACACCTTTGCTAACTCCAAGCCTTTGGGATGGAGCAGGACTGGAATGATAGGTTTAGGAGGTGGGTGAGGGAGTGACTATAGTAGGGCAGAGATATGGAGAAGCATAGGATGGCATCCATCAGGGCTGCATTTGGAGGTTTAAGGATAACAGTGCTTGGTAACCTCCTGAGAGAAAACAGGTGGAAACAACCTCCTGAAGATGGTGGGTAGGAAGTGTCATGGGGGCAGGGTGTGATCCGGGAGATCACAGATAGTGGAGAATTTATTGAAGATGTCTGCAACAGAGATGAGGTCGACACAGGAGAATCATCCAGAACAAGGATTTGGGGATTGGATTGGGAGGGAGGATCAAGAAGGAGTGAATTACATGCCAAAACTTTGAGGGTGAGTTATGATTTGA
Source organism: Neoceratodus forsteri (assembly GCA_016271365.2). Classification (NCBI taxonomy): domain Eukaryota; kingdom Metazoa; phylum Chordata; order Ceratodontiformes; family Ceratodontidae; genus Neoceratodus; species Neoceratodus forsteri. Next base: position 842,547,180 of record CM028135.1, on the reverse strand, counting down.
GGGAAGTGGGACCTAAAGTAGTCAGCCTTAGTTGGGTAGATTGCCTTTGCACAGGCATTCTGGAGAGTTCTATATGTGAGTAGATCAGCCTGGGAATGTGAGGCTTTGAATGCAGCCTAATCTCAGTCACATGCTTTACATGTGGCAATAAAGTTCTTTATGATCCAGGGGTGATGTGTACATAGCGCTGGTTTTCTTTAGTGCGGCATGGAGGTCTCATATCTGAAAGAGGATATTAGTGAAAGAAGTAAGGGAGGAGTTGACATCAGGGTGGAGGACACTGGAGACCATTCTGCACTGTAGAGGTGGTTCCAAGTCAAAATGGTGATCACTGAATGGCAATCACTGTTTGGGCAAGACTACATCACGAAATAAATTACAGTGATGTATGTGTTTGACTCCAAAGGTGGGACTTTAACTATATGAAGGAGATCGTGCCTCCCCGCATCTCCCAAACTAAAGATTCTCAACTCAGGGAGGTGCTTGTTGGGTGGGGTTGCAAAACTTAAAGAACCTCTGCACCAATGCAAAGGTGACACCCACCCCAGAACCAAACCCGGCACCCTGCCAGCCCAGCCAGCAACCCTCACCACCACACCACAGCCCAGCTCGGCGGCCGACTGCCACACCACCTCCCATACCCTGCTCCTTTACCCCTCCCAATCTGGTCCCTTCCCTTCCTACATGTGTGTGCCTGTTGCTCTCCTTCACCCACCATTGTATTCTGTCTACACTGTCAGTGTAGCCCAGAACACAGCGCCATGATTGAGTCACCATTTTGCAGTCACTCAATTGCAGTCACTGTGTTCACAGGATACCACAGATAGAGATTAAGAAGAATGGCATTTGTATTGAGGATATTGAGGGTATTAAGAGGATGGTGCCAAATGTATTTTGGGGATGAGTGGGTAAGATGCAGTTTTATTATGCAGTATGTCAAGCAGTGGTCACTGAGTGCATCAGCGAGGACACCTGAGGTGATGATATGGTGAGGATGGGAGGAAAGGCTTAGTTGAGGAGGAATGATTTGAAGAGTGTGGGATATAGTGGGTTGATTCAAATAGAAGTTAAGTAAGATTTAGGGAGAAATTATTTGAATAGAGGGCTTAAGGAGGAGGAGGAGAGCCAGTCAAAACTGAAGTCTCCTTGGAGGATGAGCTAATTGGAGGCAGCATGGGAAGAAATTGAGGTAATGGGAGAGGAGGGATGCAGGAGCTAGCTCAGGATAGATGTAAAGCACAGCTATGTAGATTGGGAGAGAGGAGGGGAGGAGGTGAGAAGAGGGGAGGGAAGGTTGACAGGTGAGGAGCTCACTGGGGCCTTTCCTCAACCACTATCCAGTTGTAACCACACAGTGTGATGGTCCTCCACTCTGGGGCTACTCAGTTTTGAAGTTCTGGACATGGTCCCCATTGGTCAATACCAGATCCAGGACTTACTCCTTCCCTGTGGGTTCCATGATGCCCATGTGTTAGAAACTCACTTTGCACTGCATCTAATAACACCTGACTCCTGGTGCAAATCATGGCTGGGATCTCCCAATCCACCATGGGCAGATTAAAATACCCTCAATAACTACCTCACCCTTCTCTGAAGGTGTTCTTATTGCCACATTCAGTTCCCTGTTATTATCTCTTCCTGTCTCGGTGGTCTGTATACCAGCCCTAATCTTACCTTCCTCCTTTTATTAGAAGGTAATTGCATGCACATCATTTTTGCCTTACCCTCTTCCATTTCCCTACTATCCTGTCCCTCCTATATATTTTGTGTCCCTGGATAAAGAGGTCACAGTCATGGTTAGGTATGCTCATGTCTCTGTGGCCACAGCTATGTCCACTCCTCTCTCAGACATGAACACCTGCAGGTCATCCATCTTGTTATCAAGACTAATTCATTCAGGCCACCACCATCAGCGTGAATTCTGATACTACCTCCTTCTGCCATCCTCTCTGCTCCTTTATAGTGACCCTCCCTCTACAGCCCCTCCCATCTCCTCACCCTTTTCACATTCTCCCTTGCCTAGTGTGGGGAGGTCTGCTGACCTCCTTCTGTCAGAGACTCAGTACCTAAAGACCCGCTCTGCCACCACAGCAGTTTAAATTAAGGTAATTAATTATGTATCTTCCCAGCCTGTTTTGAGGGCTCTCAGCCCACCTCTACTGAGGTACAGTCTGTCCTGTGTGTAGAGGTCTTATCTGTCCAGGTCTACCCCAGTCTTCAACACAGCAAACTCTTCTTCCTTGCACCACTCTCTGAACCATTTGTTGAACTCCTCTATTCTTTTTTTCTGACTGTGCTGGTTGTCAGTACTGGAACACCTCTGGTAATAATACTGATCCTGGCTACCTCCTGAATGTATTGCCCACCTCTCCTGAATCTCTCTTGTGCCACTTTCACCTTCTCACCACACCTAGGTCATTTGTACCTAGTTGTATACTTATGCCCCCCCAGCTCTCTTCACCGTCTCTATCATCTGTTGTCCCACCTCTCTGCCATCATTTCTGGCAAGTCACCTCCCTCCCGTATTTGGGACCACCTTCCTTCTCCACTGAATATCCTTAACTATGGAATTTTCCAGGATTACCGGCCCACTACTGCCTCCTACATGCCTTCTGTCTCCCTCTCCAACTACCTCACTAGCTCATCACAGTCCTATCTGTTCTCCCTTCTGCTTGTGCTCCACCCATCCTTCTTCCCATTGCTCCTGTAAGATCACCCTCCACAGCCCCATCAACATTTTGCCTACCATACCTCTTCCCTCCCTGTTTACTCACAGTGCAACACCTGCACTCCCCATCATTCTTCCTGCTCAACCTAGCCTCCTCTCCTTCCTTACCTGCCTTTTTCCTTGTTCTCTCCTCTCCTGCTACCATTTCTCCATGTATTGTACTACACCCCATCCCTTGTCATACTCTTCTTGCCCCTGTCTTCTGTACCAGACTCTCCCCTTCTCATCATGCCCCTTCCCCAATTTCATTTAGTTTGTAGAATCTATTCTTGCAGGTACCCCATAAGTGCTCCCATTACAGTCCTGTCTCACACATCCTTCCCCTTCCATCCACCACTATCATCCTCCCACCCTGGGCTGTCTCTCCCACTCTGATGAGGCACCCAGAGAAACAAAGTGCTCTTCATTCCCCTCTCCTGTTTGCCACCCCACTCCCTGGGATCTTCTCCACCAGCCTCCCTCCACCTTGTACCATTCACATTCCATGCTTGCCCCCCTACCCTGAACCTCCTGCATTCCATGCTAGCCTCCCCAGCTCCTGTCTGAGCTGCCTTACTTTGCACTCAGAAAATTCAGGTTCCTACACACTGACAATCCTCAAACTCTAGCAGTGTCACAGGAAAACTGCCACCGTACAACCTCTGCAACACACCTCTCTTCCCCATCCTGTTTCAGTACATGATTTCATTTATTCTTCTGCTGCCTAATCCCTGGCTTGCTCCATATTGCTGTATTTATCAAAACGAGGGTCACTGTAAAGCTGCTCCCCATCTGCTATAACCTTACCTAACTAAGGACTTACTATAAACTTTCAGCTTTCATTAGGATGTCTGTAATGCTGTCTCTTCCCATTTGTTTCTTTCCAACGTATCCTTTATACCCTTAACCTACCTAGTTCCTAGTCTGTAACTCCAAAATAAGCTACCTTAGATAGGGACCTGCTGCATTCCCTTGTCTGTACTTCATGATTATGCTTATCCCAGATAGGGACTTGATGCATTCTCTAGAGATCCCTTACCTGCTTGGTTGTTATGAGCTGTCCTCCCTAGAAACTCCTTACTCCTTGCATGTTTACACACTGACCCTAGATAGGGATCAGCTGCACACTTCAACACCCCTACTTTAAACACACTGCCTCCTTACCTTGTATAGTCCTCTTCCAGTCAGTATAGCCTGCAATCCTCCCTGTGGATGCTCTGCCGATGCCTCCAGTCATCACATAGATAGATGCCAAACTCTTGCTTCACGGCATGCAAGCTTCAGGATTGCTCATGTGAGAGGTTGCTGGGGTTGTGGGTAATTTAAAGGGACTACAGGCACCTTATTGGTGTTCTGCAACCACATACCACAGTGCCCCTCAATGGCGCCTGTACCACCATGATCTCGGACCTCCTTCAGGCCTTCTCCTTAAGGCTTCCTCCTCCTCCCCATGTTCTCAAACACAATCAGCCCAAAATTTCTTTTTTAATCGAGTTCCATAATCAGTAAATTGCACAGCCCCACACTTATCTGGTTAATCCACCTATCCCAGCTCCTTCCAACTGCTTTTCCAATCTCCTGCACAAAAGTGAACAAAACTGGAACTGATTTAAAATTAAAAGACTATAGGTGCCCTTTGGCATCCTGCAGCCATGTGGCACAGCATCCCATCCAATGGTGCCTATACTAGAACAATCTCAACCCTCTCTCAGCCCACCTACTTAAGGCTTCTTCCCTCCTAACCATGTGCCCATACAAAATTAGTGCAGCATTTCTTTTAATCAAATTCCATAGTTAAGTAAAACTATGCGCCTCACACTTATCTGGTTAATACATCTGTCCCAGCTGTTCCTGAACTCGCCTCTGTTCTCCCACAGCAAACATGAGTGGTATTGGAACTACACTGCTTTTAAAATGCTTTTTAAACATTCTTTTTATGTTGTACTTCATACTTTACTGTGCAGTGAGCTATGTTTCCCATAGTTCACATGTCAATAATGTCTGCTTTGGCCAGCCCAGTGGTTCAGTGGTAGTGCCACTGCCTACCACACCAGCAACCCAGATTGGAGTGGAGTCTTTCCTGGGGTCAGCTGTGGGGAAGGCTGGGCATTTGATGGACTGCTCTCCTCTCAAGAGTGGGGTGAGACTCACCACTCTGTTGTTGATTGCCACTGGGTGGAAGCCTGGTGGTGGTGGTGATGCAGGCATGAGCAATGCATGGGAAAGGTGCTGCAGATTTGAAGTGTGTGTCTACCTCTACACAGTAAGTGCTGATGTCCATGTCCCAGCAGGGATTTGGAAGAAAACAGAAAATGGGTGAGTGGGCAAAAGAAAGCTCTCTCTGCCTATCTCAACCCACATTACCATGCAGACACCTGGTCCTAAATTTCTGGATGAGAGTCGCTGTGTGGGCAGAGGATGATTCCACCTTTCTGACCCCATTAATGGGGCAATCTGTGGGAGAACCAGTGGGACCAGGTAACTCCCAGTGGAACCAGTAGCCTACTGGGGGCAGTATGGACTAAGCTGATAGCTGTGTGTTCCAGCTGGGATGAAAGCACTAGTATGGCAAAATAAAATTTCTGTTTCACCAGAAGTTGTTACTACTGTTATGCAGGACTACTTGCAGGTACAGCACATGGCTCTGTGAAGTCATGGTATGCATTATGTTTTAGAAAGTTATGACACGGTACAGTGGTTGTCTTATTTCATGTTGTTAAGTATTTATTTCAATACATCTTGTTGGGACCAATATGACATTGAATTATTACATGAGCAGACTTTGCAGAAAAGACCATAAGCTCAAAGATGATGGCTGATCATATTTATTTCAAGAATAAGAAACAACCTAAAGTATTTATTAAAAGAAATAAATAAAATGTTGGCCCAGTCATAGCTTACTATTTTTCACTCTAAAAGTCAACATGAGGGCTCATACCTGGCTCCCTCTTCATCTTTCTGTGGCTGGTGCCTTATGCAGTGTATCACCTGGGATGAAATAACTCACAGGGAGTTGGACCCTCTGTCACAGTGCTATTTGTACAGCAATGCATCTCATAGCTTTTGTTGCACACCTGCACTCCCATACTTGCATCAGCCTGAGGTAGCTTCTGGGGTCGGGACCTGCACCTCCCTACCCATACAGGGTATGCCCCTATATCTCCAGTAATAATGCCACTTGGTGCCACGTGGCAAGGATTTTAGTAGCTGCATCCTTAGGACAGCACTGCATAAATAGCATTGTCCAGCACTCTTTTCTGTCATCCCAAGCAGTCATGGAAGAATTAGTGCTTTCAAATTATTTCTGGCTGCCCTAAAGAAAATTGTATTTCTTCTCCTATTGTGCTCAGGTAATGTTAAGTTTAACACTGAATCCTACAGATGCTTTGTCATCTTCATCTGACCTTACAAGGCTTAGAGGAATGAGCTTTATGCATGTTAGTGTTTGCAATCTCTTAAAAATCTTACATCGATCCAGACCTGGGTCATTCATACTGAACCAGATGTGCTGGTAGTCTTGGAATCTGGCTCAGATCTTCTACCCGACAGGGAGGTTAACATCCTAACTATTGGCTGTTCAGAGCTGACTGGCAGACTAGGGATGGTAGGGTAGCCATTTATGTCAAGGACAAATATACAGTCACTACCATTGACTCCTCCTCCTTTGCAAATGACTTTGAATGTCTTTCCCTTAAGGCTGAAACATCCTGCTCAATGGCTATCAAGGTTATAGGGTGTTACAGGCCTCCATCTGCTGGTCCCAGTTCCTGTCTCACCTATCGACTATTATGGGACATGAGACCTCAAAATTATTATTCTAGAGGATCTCAATTGCAACTGGTTATCCAAGGCTTCCTTACCCCTCAAATCCTTCTGTGACTGTCTTGGGCTCACACAACTCATTGAAGAACCTATCGTCCTAACAAGAAAAACACAGGAATAGCACCCTATTGGATGTCTTCCTCACATGCACAACCACAGTCCTTTTCTTACTCTGGAATATTTTTCTCAGATGTCAGTGATCACTGCTTCATCGCTGGTGTAAGATCTGACTCCAGTCTCTCCTCCACATCTAAGTTCTCCACCAGAAGGTCCAGACACAACTTTGAACCATTTGCCAACATTGATGAGCTAAAATCATCTGTACACTGGCAGAACTTTTACCTAGCCAAATTGGTCAGTGGTATATGATATTTTTATGAAATAGTGTCCTGTGTCATAAATAATCTTGCTCCTTTGGTAAAAGTTCATGTAAAGACTAGAACTTTCCATTGGTTCTCTGCTGAACTTGAGGCTGCACTACTAGCGAGAGATAAACTCTGGAAAAAGCCAGCAAATCAAAACTGCCGAGGATTGGTGTCACTTCAGGAAGGCTAGGAACTCCTGCACCAAACTGGTTAGAGAGGCTAAGACCAGCTTCTACCATTCTGAGCTTGACTCTGCCTCAAGGTGCCCAGCTAAATTTTGGTCCTCAATCAAAGAGCTGTCTGGTCATACAGCTGGAAATGTACTTCCTTGAAAATCATCTCTGACAATTTTACTATCAACAATAATGAGATTCTCCAGGCCTTCAACAACCATTTTGCTACAGCAAGCCTAGTATTTGACAATTCACTTGCATCCGTGTTACACGTTCTCAGGTTAGTGCACAGATTCCTGAACCTAGCACCACTAATGAGGTCTTCTCATTTCTTCCTGCTTTGTTGAAAGAGGTCAAAGACCTACTTCTATAGCTGGACACCAAGAAAAGCACTGGTGCTGACTCTCTTGACCCCTACTTCTTAAAGATTGCACACCACGTCCTAGGTGTGCCAATCACACACCTATTTAATTTGTCCTTGTCCCGGGACTCTTCCACACCTATAGAAAATTTCCCACGTCATTTCTCTGTTTAAATCAGGGGATCCCTGTGACCTAAATAATTACAGGCTTATATCTCTCCTACCAATATTGTCTAAACTGCTGGAAAATTTGTGAATACTCAGTTGAGAACCTACCTAGATAACAAGAACCTTCTAAACCCTATGCAGTCTGGTTTCAGAGCCTAGTGCAGTACCATTATGGCTCTGGCCAAAGTGACTGATGACTGTCAGAGAACTGGAAAACAAAAAATTGTATGTGCCATGTTCCTGGACCGTAACAAGGCCTTTGACACTTTTGACCACTGCCTGCTTCTTTCCACTCTAAAAGTGATAGGTCTGGACTCAACCTTTCTGTGCTAGTTCAATAATTACCTTATAGATAGGCTTCAGCAGATCAATGCCGAGGAGAGCTCTCCACTCAAACCACTAAAAGATGCGTTCGACAGTGATCCATTCTGGGACCTCTATTGTTTGCCATTTATATAAGCAATATTTATGTTGGCATCAAGGTGGCCAATATTCACCTCTTTGCTGATGATATGGTGTTGTACCTAAGCCACCCAACTTCAGAAGCCGCCTGTGGATATTTACAAACAGAATTCAACTGGTTGCAGAATCAGCTCCTGAATTAAAAACTCTTACTCAATGCCAAAAACAAAAGCTATGCTGTTCTCTCCAGCTACTCATTCAGTGAACCCTGTTATCTCTTGCTCCTTACCTCCCATAAACACTTTACTAGGAGAGAGTTTGGAATTTGTTACAAAATTCAAGTACCTAGGGTCTGGCTAGACCACAGATTCTCCTTCATGGAGCATGTCGAGATCTACTGAAAAGTTGAGGCAGAGGCTTGGTCTCTTCTTTAGAATAAACTGCCTCCTGACCAAAGATGCCAATATGCAGTTAGTTCAATCCACGTTTCCATCCCTAATTGATTATGCCTATTTCATTTATAGTCAGTGTAATGCCTCCTGTCTTATTAAACTGGACACCTTGTACCACAGAGCCTTGAGATTCATAACTGGCCTAGCTATCACCACCCACCACTGCTCCTTATATGCAGCTGTGGGGTGGGCCTCCATTCAGTACAGAAGGAACAGAAGTGCAGCTCTCTGGACTTATAAAGCTATTACCAACAAATTACCCCAATACATTTCCAACTGTTTGCTGTTATACATAGTAGGCAACTATGCACTGAGAAGCTATTCTCTGCTTCTACTAAAGGTACCTAGGGCCAATACACACTTTGGGAGAGCGGCCATAGGCTTTGTGTTTCCCTCACTCTGGAACAAACTACGAAATCTATGAAACTGAGTCTCCTGTTAGTCTTACCACCTGCAAGACCTTGTATGTCAAGGCTGTTGAGGAGCTATGCAGCTGTTTCCAGCAAGCTTAGCATGCTAGGGTGCCTACTAGCTTACCTGCCCACAACATCTCCACCTAACCCAGCCCCTCGATTGTCTCTACCTATACCCCACCTTTTGTTCTGCTAATCCACTACCTTTCTTACTCTCAGACTCCTAATATATGTCCCCAGCCTTTCTACTGCAGCACCCTCCAAGAACAGCTACAATACTGTACCCTCCTCCATATCTGCCCCATAAGTTTGTATATGTCCTGAGCAATGCTATGCAGTGCTACTTGAAAATGTTTTAATATGCTGGTTGTTTCAGAATGTTTTAATTCCCCTTCTCATACTATTCTCCCTAACCTTGTTAACCCTATACCTGAAATACTTGTTGTTGCTCTGTATATATTTTTCTATTTCTGTATAATTATGTCTATTTATTATCTGTACATAAAAGTGTTATTCTTGACCTTGTGTAATGGAGGTTCACCCTCTAAATGAGCCTGCTCAATGGTGTTCACCTGGATAATTTTATTTTTATTTATTTCGTTTTTGTTGACCGGGTAAGTGCACTAGACAAATCCTGCCTATTTTCAGGCACATCCCAGGGAGGATACAGATGAATGCCGACTGACCTTGAACCAGATTAAGCTGTTGGTGGTATTTTTAGTGAATGAGGGAAATTTGGCCAGGACACGGGGAAATTCCTCTACTCTTCCAGCTGGGGCTTGACTTCCTGACAGCAGAGTGGAGGAGCACAGTTTGGAGCTGGACAGCAGAGGAAGAGGAAGTGCTGATGTGGCAGGGAGAGGGCCTCCTCCTCTGTCTTGTATACCACTAGATGCCTGAAAATGAGTTCAGACACTTTTATGGATCAAGAAGATTGAAGTGAGGAGCTGAGAGGAAAAAGAAGGAATTAGAGAGAAACTTTTCCGTGGAGATGGAGGGAGGAGATGTTGCAAGTGTGAGTAAGAAAATGTTTGGAAAATTATCAGTAAAGAGTAAAGAAATAGGAGTTCTTACAGAGACAGATATTTCTTTTGTGGAAAGCAAAGAAAATAGGCCAGACTCTATCAGGCTAAATTGAGAAGCAATTATGTGGCAGTATCAAAGCAAGCTGCACCTGCTGAGATGGGGAAAAAAGTGAAAGTGTCAGCACAGAAAGGAAAGGTGAAAGTAAGTCAGAAACTGCTTGGCCTGAAAAGGATTGTAGAAAGCAAGACAGAAAGTAAAAAGAGCTAAAACAAATAAAGAAAACACAGATTTTGAAGATATTGAGGAAGTCACAGAAAAAAAGGGCCCATTAGGAAACAGTAAGGAGAAGAAAAAGAGGTTTCAGATTCTGAAGAGAGAACATTTAGAGACTTTGCAGACACACCTGAATGGGTAACAGAAGCCTTATTACAATCAGGTTGGAAAAGAAAGGATGATGGGTCTGGGTGGGATCCAAACAGGCCCAGTACATTAGAATTAGTAAAAACAAAAGAAGACACAAGGAATGAAGAAAATAAATTTGGGAAAAAGTGGATGAAGCTTAAAAACAGAAAGATGTAACATCAGAGGCAGATAAAACAAAAGATAATTTGATGGACTGGAAAGCAATAATGAAGAGTCATCTATAGAGCTTGAGCAGAAAATAATATTAACAGATAAAGAAACGCAGGAGGAAGGGAAGGCCAGAAGAGAAACCATTGGGTGGGAATACTAAAGAAAGATTATTTCCTAAAGATATAAAACCACAGCAAGCTAAAAGAAGAAATCGGTATGCCTGAGATTTAGAGGGCCTCTGAGGATGTGTCCAACAGAATTTTTATTGGGAAAGAACTCTTAATGAATAAAATGAAGTTTATCCATATGAAATATATGCCTTATTCATGTACCAGGAAGTACAGAATTTGTCATAAGTTTTAAACATGGAGGAGGGTTAGACCGCTTTGGAAATTATATCAGCAAAATACAGACTTATGGAAGGATTTCTCAGTTATTCCCATATCAAAACCTGCTTTTAAGACAGTGACTGTGTTATTTCAAAATGAAGGTGGCAATGTGGTCCACATTAATTTCTGGATCAAGCAGAGGGTTTAATGCATGGGCCACGGAACCGATATTGGATGAAAATGGTCTGTGGACAAACTAACACTTAAACAAGTAGATGGAGAAATTCAACATTGCCGAACTGTTTCTTTCTAGGCCAAGACAGAGGCATTGTTTTTATGCAGGCCAAGTGCGGGCCTGCTGAAAATGAGAGAGCAAGGTCACTTAAGTAATGTCTGTGCTAAAGTCAAGTGTGGCCTATGTGGGGTTGTTGGGCATTTTAGGGCAGAATGCACAAACCAAGTTAAATGTAGTTTGTGTGAAGAGGAAGGGCACACCTTTAAAATGTCCCTGGGCTTCCAATAACAGCCCAGAAACTGGAGAAAGAGCAGAGCAAGATGTCTACCAGGCTCTACGCGAGGAAAGAGAAAGAGAAGCAAGATAAGGTAATAAGGGCAGCTATTATCAGAGAGGACATGGAAAGGAATAATGGTACATCCTTGACTAAAGGGTTGGTAATACCAGAGCAAAAGAATCAAAAGAAAAAACAGGGACTTTTAAAATGGAAGGGAAGACAGAAAAGAAACTGGATTTACTATGGTTACACAATCTAAAAACAAAAGAAAGTACAGCAAAATAGATAATTTCATTGGAAAAGATCATGAAGGTGTAGAGTTAACAAATAAATCACCTTATTATGAGACAAGGAATGGTCCATTATGGAGGAGGGCTCTGATCGGTCCAACACAGATTTTTCTGAAGGTGCAGGAGAGGAAGAAGGAGACACAACAGACACGCGGTGTCAAAGAAAAGGAAAAATCTAAAGAGGCAGGGTAAAGTGAGAGGAAAACAAAATGGGAAGTTTAAAATGCCTCACTCATAGTGCAAATAGTATTAAAAATAGAAGGAAGAGGCTGGTAACTTTTAAAATAATATATGACTTGAAAAGTGACATATATATTCAAGACACAAGGTTACACACTATAGATGAAATTCAACAAACTCAGAAAGACTGGACATGGGGACCATAGTTATGGTCCTTGGGATAGATAGGTGAACAGGGTGGGGTAGATTTCTTCTCATGAAGTTCAAATTTTAAAATTATAGATTTGGTACCTGGAAAAGCTATGATTATTGATGTTATCTTAAAAAGAATTCTGTGAGAATTATTGTAGTTATAATACACAAAGGAAAAAGGAAAGAAATATGCTAATAGATCAAATAGAGGCTTATTTGCATACTTCAAAACTTGGTGTGGGGGACACTTTAACTGTGGGTTATCTAGAGCAGATTGGGAAGCGCAACATCAAACATTTTGTGATACGACTCACTTGAAAAGAATGTTAGATAAAGCTGGGATGGAGGATGGATATAAGTTAAAAGGGAAAAAGGAGAACACACATATTTCAGGGTTCACGTTCACTTTATAGATTTCTGGATGGTACAAAAAGTGGAGGTAGTTGATATTAGAAGTATACCAATTGAGACATCAGATCATATGGTAGTAGAAGTTGAAATTAACTTGGGAATAGGATGAGAATAGGAAAAGGTTATTGGTGGATGAATACAGCTAAGCTACAAGAAGATACTTGTATAGAAAAGATTAAAATAATACTCGAAGATAAGTTAACAGTTATGGAATTATATGATGGTGGGAAGATACTAAAATGAAATTAAACAATATATGATCGAAGAAGAACAGAAAGAAGAGGCAACAAACTATGGAAGTATTTAAAATTAAGGGCTAGATTATTTACACTTATGACAAGGCAGGTTAAAGATAAGGTGGATGAATCTAAACAAATTGAAGAAATTAAGGTTAAATGAAAGAATATCAATATAATAGGGTCACGTCTTTAATTATGGAACAAAAAGTGGTACCTAGGGAACAAAATATCATACAAATTCTTATGACAGTAGTAAAGAAAGAATAGAAAATCGAGTTATGTACAAATCACAAGATGGAAAAAGGAGGATACATACAGATATAGAAAATATTAAATGTACACTACAAGAGTTTTGAAGGAAAAATACCAGCAACAAAGAAGAAGGAAAAGTGAGTTTTTTCTGACAACTGAGATGACAGAGTTGGAGGAAGATGAGGCAGAGGCGATAAAGGGAAATTAAAGAAGAAGTGAAAAGGGCAATACAATCTTTGTCAAATAACACAGCACCTGGGGTGGATGGGATTCTGAATATGTTCTATAAAATTTTGGAAAAACAAATAGCTCCAATTTTAACAAGAGTATACAATAATATAATGAATGGAGACAATTTGGCAGAAAGCATGAAAAAAGGAATAAAGATTTTTTCATGAAAAGGAGAAAACACAACTTAAAAATTGACGCCATTAGTTTATTGACTTCAGATTACAAACTTTTTAGCCAAGGTAATAAATAATAGGTTAAGGACTTTTTCGGAGAAATTGATAATGCAGTCTCAAACGTGTGCTATTCCTGGATGAAGCATACAACAATTTAATTTATATTAGATAAGTCGAAATAAAGGACAGGAAGATTCTTTGCAAGGGTATTTGTATGCCTTGGATCAACAAATGGCATTTGATGTTGTAAAGCATCAGTATATATGGGATACCTTATAAAAGTTTAAAATTCTAACAGAATTAATTAGTTTAATAAAGCAATATATAAGGAAACGTAAATTTGTCCTATGGTTAACGGGCATCTAAGGACTTCATTGTATATAAGGAATGGGGTTCAGCAAGGGTGCCCATTAAGTCCCCTACTATATGTATTTTGTCTAGACCCACTTCTGAGGAGAATAGAGGTGAGAAGAGATTGAAAGCATTGTATGGCAAAATAGGGAATTGAATAAAACAAGTGCTTATGCAGATGATTGCTTAGTTTTAATAAAGATCAGAGTTCATGGGATAAGTTAATAGAGTCAGAGAGAAGTATAGCCAATATACAGGGATTAAGATAAATAAAAGGAAAAGTATAATTTATCTGTTGGGGCAGTGGAGAAAAGAAAAGGAGATTTGGAGATAGCAAAAGGAAGCATTTAGGTGCTGGGAATAAGATTTGAAGGGTATGATGCAATACAACAAAACTGGGAAGAATAGTATCAAATAGCCAAAATAAAAGTACATACATGGAAACAATGGAGTATGACACAAGAGAAAATAATTTACTTATTAAAACTCCCAATATTTTATTTTTAGCATGCATTTTCCAGTACCATTTCAAATGCAATCCAAAATTCAAAGTCTTTTTTTCTGTTATGGTGGGTAGAGTTAAATCCTATTGAAAGGGTGATAACGTATAGAACTATAAAAAAAGGGGGTTTAAACATGATAAACCCAATTGTTTTTTACATTAATATTTTTGTGTTTTCATATATTGTACCATTAGTAAAGGTGAGAACAAAGCTTGGTCTTGGTTAACACAGCAATGGAAAGTACCTTTCATTAAATATATTGGTAGAAGGGAATATAGCAGGAGGTAAAGTGTGGCCAATATATATGGAAATTGGAAGGAAGTGTTTAACCCAGTGGGGGTAACAGTGGATGCTCTAATTAGGGTAACAGAAAATAGATCTATAAAAAATTGTGGAGAAGAATTTCTGAGAAAAGTTTTAAGGTAGAAAAAGGAATAAAAGAGCAGGAAATGTTAGCTGTTACATTAGAAAAAGAATTCCGGGAAAAATGAAAGATGTAGTATGGATGTAGTCATGGGAAGTTAAACATCAAAGGTAACCATAAACATAAAAGAATGGAGGAAAGAATATGTGGAGAAAGAGATTGTGGGACAAAAGAGGAAAGCATGTATCATTTATTTTTGGTTGTGATTTTATTAAACCTTTATGGGGTATGATAGCCAGTTATTGGGGATGCAAGCTTTTAAAAATATGACATACTAGATTTTGTTCTATGGTCAGTTAACAAAAGAATGGGAAAAGTTAATAAAAATACAGTCTAAGTTATTCTGGCAGTTTTGAAATGGTCTACAGTATATGGCAAAACAGATGCTCAAGATTTTTGCAGAATAAGGATTTGACTGTACAGGTATTTTAAGTTTCAAAATTAAGTAGATAACATTTTCAAGATGAATGTAAATTATGGGGAGAAGAGAAAGCAGGAGAGCTGTGGAAAAATGTTACTGGAATTGGGTAGATAATATGGATATCATAATGACTGTGTGATTTGCTTTTGTTTTGGAAAATGTGTTTTGTTTTAATTAAACCTTTCCTACTCTTTTTGATAAGTGCCGTGGATCTTTAACATCCACCTGAACTACCACCAATCCAGGCATATGGGACCTCTGTTTAACATCTCATCTGAAAGACGGCACCTCAGAATGCAGCACCCTCTCATGCTGCATTACAGTGTCAGTACTGGGATATTAACCTAGTTCCTGATGTGGGAACTGAACCCACAGCCCTCTGATCTCCTGGCCTTAGAAGTGAGTATGCTACCTACTGAGCCACTGACACTGCTAAATAAATAAATGGATAATTGATAAATAAAGACTTGATTGATTGAATGATTGATTGATCTACCCTAAATGACAGTATCTATATTATAAGGACATGGTAGCACCTGTATAGTAAGAGTTGTACCACAATTTAGTATTATATGCAAGTTTTGCACCTTAATAACTTTAGAATTCTTTGACAAAATAGCTAAAAGTTGGCATGCATAGTCATTCTGCCAGTGTCTCAAAACCTGGACTCTTTCATAATGCATCTTGTATGATTTTTGAGTTATGGAGTGGTAAAATGTAAAATTGACACTTTTTCCTTATATTTAACATGGGATATTTTGCTCTCATCTCCAAAATAATATTTTCCTGAAATTTTCTGGGATGATGGGGTCTGTGCCAAGGATGTGCCTTTGTATAGTTTGATGAAAAGATATGTTGCCATTTTAAATATTAAAGGTTTTGTGATAGCAGCTAGACAGGAAGGTTACTGAAAACCATTTGAATTTCTAATAGTGAAAGTCTGCTCTGAGAAATACTGTTTGTGCTGTCCACATCTTGGTTTTTTTTCCCTTTGTAAATGTTAATTTCTAAGGAAATAGTAGTTGTTAGGGGATGAACAAGACTTGTATTTAGGTCTCATTCACATGTTTACATGCATTTTTGTATCATGATTTAATAATTTTCAGTGCGAGTATGTCATTTTGGGGTAGCCTGTTACATAGGTGACCATGATTGGGTGCTTTCAAAAGGGCAACTTAATCATGGTGCATGTTGACAGAAGCTACTGACCAGGAAGGTGACCAGATATGGGGTTCGCACATATAGCGGCAGGATGTTGCTACATGTATACATGCATGGGAGGGACTGAGCACACTGGAGTGAGGGGGAAAGGAGGAAGGGTTTGTGAGGCATAGTGCCACAGTGCACTGCAAAGCTGGCCCTATGGTGTGGTGGGTGGGTGGCAGGCTGGGATTCTGAGGGTGTTGGATTTGGGTCCGACGGCAGTACATTTTGTTGCGTCTGGTCCAAGTTTCTTTTTAATAGGTTTTACCCCCAACATACACCCCCTGGAGCTGAAAATCCTTTAGTAGGGGGTGTGGGAGGTGAATCCCCTGTGGTGGGTATGGGGCACAGCCCACCACATAAAAAGAAAATCCTAAGTCCCTGGTGCCCTTTGCTGTGATGCGGGGTGTACATCACTGAAATTGATTTTTGGTGTTGTACACTCACCCTAACAGCGATTGCCTTTCCACGGTTGCCATTATGACATGAAACCTTTCAGGGTGAGAATCTTATCAGCCATCACTCACTTAGGTAAGGATTTTTCAATCAGAAAATAACCATTCAAGCAGTAAATTACAGTTTGAACTTTACTGTTTGAATGTTTTTTTCAGATTGAACAATCTTTGTCTAAGCCTTTGAGGGTAAAATGATTGTTGTCCCTCAAAAGAAAAAACTGCATAAAAAGTGTTAAATTATACTCACTGATGTCTAGTGGCACTCCCTCCATCCTCCCATTGTGACCCTTTAGTTGAATTTTATTCCCTGGTATCTAGTGGCACCTCTCCTGATCACTGTCCCTGCTACGTTTTTGTTTCCCTGGTGTCCAGTGACACTCCCCTCCTGGTTCACTGTCATCGTAATTGTATTTGTTTCCTAGTGCAGGGTTTTAAATAACTGATTAGCAGTTTATTTTTCTTGGGACAGTACTAACTGTACAGAACATATTTCTATAGGTTTTCTAAAGGGTTATGTTTGTTAAACACAATGAGGCAAGTGCTATGCATTTCACACTGTTTTAGCACTTTTATGAGCAAAGCGCTAAACAATTTTTGGAGTTAAATAAAACCCTGCTAGTGTCTAGTCTAGTAGAAGCCCTCCTTCCTGATATTTGTTTCCCTTGTGTCTTAGTGGCACCCCTCGATCACTGTCCCTGTCATCGTCTTTTTCCCTGGTGTCTAATGGCAGATCCCTCCCATCAATTGTCCCATAATTTTACTTGTTTCCCTGGTGTCTAGTGGCACACCCTCCCGATCTTTGTTTCCTTGGTGTCTTAGTAGCACCCCTGATCCCAAATCTGACACTGTTGCAATAAAGAAAATGGTTCTGGGTGATGCAGTATTATAAAATCTGCAAAAAATAAGGTCCTTTGCCTATCTGACCAAACCCCCACTCAGCACCCCCAACCCCACATCCTCCAATACACCCCAGCACACCCTCACTCACCTGAACAGGTCCTACATTCAAAATCCACTCTCCAATCAAAGATACGTCTTGCTGCTGGAACCAGCGACTACACTATGAGAAACTAAGGTAAATGCAGTTCAAAGTATTTCAATGGGGTTTCAGCTTTTATGCACATTAGGACACTTAAGATTTGATGCTGATTTATTTATTTATCTTTCTAAGCATGTAAGATTGATGTGATGATATGTATGTTTGTTATGTCTATATTTATCTGTGCAATACTGTATGTATTTATTAGTGTTCATGGTCTATGACCAATCAGATAAACTACTACTATTACTGCTACCATAACTGAGCCATTTTTACATTTTGACCCAGAAACTTTCAACATGGCCTTTTGGGGACACCACTTCATGAATAATATGACTGTCATTATGCAGCTCCACCCGAAAGGTGATTTTGTGGTTGCTTGGTGAATTCACATTCTGGGAAGGATTTGCATAATGACAGTTATATTGTTCATGAGTAGGACTCAAAGGCCATGTTGAAAATATAGTGTCAAAATATATTTAGCAAAGTTATGACCATTTAATACAATTTCGCCACACATACTCGTAATACTAGACATTTCAAATACTTTATATTGAATTTTCAACATAGACAGCTTATTACCCCTTCATGTATGTCACAGCTGTCATTTTTTAAATCATGGCCAAAATGTGTTTTCACACGTGGTGAAGAATGGCATTGCAGTTACGTGAATTACTTTTGGTGGGGATTCAGAAATTTTCTGTACCAGGTACATGAGCTTGGGTAATAAGATGGTTATGCTGCCAATTTGTTTGCTGTTGTACTATAAACAGAATTGCAGGGCTCTTCCATAGTGACATACATATCGCATCTATGGAGGATAGGAGAACAGGGCCGAAGACCTTGAATTCCACAGGCAATTAATTCAAAAGTAAGAAATTCATTGAACAAACTGGGATAATGCATCAGTTAGGGTTCAGGATAAAGTACAAGCAGTAGGAAATATGACATTTGGGTTTTAACCCTAATACCCCATCACCACCCTGAGGCAGCAAATCAGATTTTCTGTGGGACTGTCAGACCTAACGCAACATATCAAAACATATAAAAATAGCCAGTTAACTCCTCTCAGATTTTTCAGTTTTAACCAAAAGAACAAATAATAAATAGATGTACTCTCATCGTTGCTCACCATTTAACATACTGCATACTACAAGTTTAGAATTTGATAATTCACCTAATAAGTTTGAGCTGTGCTGAATGGGGAGGGGGTTTAGTATGGGGAGGGGGAATTGGGTTGGGGGACAGCTCCAGCTGCATGTAGTACTATTTCTGGTTTCATTTACAGTTCAGATTATTAGTACTGGATCTGTTCTCTTTGTTCTAAAAAGCAATAAATTTTGATTTAAAAAAAATAGATGTACTCTACTTTTTTCACTGAAGCAATACAGAAATGTGTCACCTAATCAAATTCTGGGAGTAACAGGCAAGAAGCAAAGCAGGTTACAGTACTGTTAATAATTGTTTTGTGGTATCTTATCTGATCCATAGGTATGTCATGAAGAACAGAGTCACACTGTATCTAGGAATTATAGATTTGAATCTGGCTTTTGACTTTACTGCAAGAGGGAGATACCTTGTTCCAAACTGGGAGAAGCTGGTATGGATACATGTTTGGTGGCCATAATTACAGAGCATCACAGCAGGATATAGGCTATAGAGATGCTTCTGAAATAAAATTTCACCAGTGAAATTACCACGAAATTGACAATTTTGCTATGCAAATGCAACATTTACCTGAAAATTGAAATATCACTCAACAATTGTAAATTTTGAACTTTCAAATTTTGCAGTGAAATTTTGATATTTTCGGTACAATTCACAATTTTCAGGTGAAATTTCACAATTCTTTGGGTGAAATTTCATTTCATGCCCACTATTTCAAGACATGCGTGAATTTCATGAAATATTTAGTGTAATGAAATTTCTCAATTTCACACAACACTAATTGGTTAAAATTCATATTAGTACACATTTTGAACTTTCCACTCTAACCAGTCTAACTGAGAGTTAGGTAATATTATGTCCTGGCTCCTTCACTTTTACAATGTTTTATGAAAGATTTAAAGTCTAATGTTAACTTACCTCACCACCCTAAGCAATGTCGGGTAACATCAATGAGATGCTTGGTAATTTCAAGAAACCTCTGCCTTCTCCATCATAACTGACAACTTCACAGTGATGGTGATGAAAACATTCTAGTTCTTTCAATAAAATGTTCTGTGACCTTTCATCTTACATACCTGATCCTGACTCCCCACTCAGGACCAAATTCTACTTCAAAACACTCTCACAGCAGGAAGTACTCACCTACCTCCCAAGTGATGAATATCTACCTACCTATGTCCTGATAATATTGACAATAAGCTCCCCAAAATGGTCTTACAGGAAGTCACCCATCCCTTGCAGATCATCTTTACCCTGTCCCTATCCACTGGCAATGTTCCTGAGCTGTGGTAAGAAAAACACAAATCACTCTGGTACATAACGGTGGTGCAAGCAACTTTCCTCTAACTATCGCCCTATTTCCATCCTGTCTTCACCGTCTAAAATCCTGGAGAAAACTATTAATGACCAGCTTACTCACAACTTGGATATACAAGGGTTACTCAACAGGGAGCAACAGGGTTTCAGGAAAAATCACAGCACTACTGCAGTTCTGCTGGAATTTACAGATGCACTACACTGCCCTCGACAGAGGTGAAGTAGTTGAGTCCATATATAGACCTTACCAAGGCATTTGATCTCATGAACCATTTTCTCCTCTGCTGAAAACTTCTTTCCCTGGGCCTTTTCACAGAGGTTGTATCCTAGTTCAGTAACTACCTTGTTGGTAGAACCCAAGCATTTATTTGTTGTAGAGTGATTTCTGACACTCAGGCAGTAACTATTGAGTTCCCAAGGGTCCATTCTTGGACCTCTTTTATTCTGTTTCATTATTAATGAATTGCCCACTGTCCACAAGACCACTAATGTTCTGCTTTATGCAGATGAAGTGGTCATTTTACCAGTGATACAAACCTGTGGATTCTGCAACAGAAACTCAAGCTGACTTCAGCGCCATACAGGACTACTGTAGTTCTCCTCTAACTTCCTTGTGCTGAATGCTAAAAACTAAATGTATGCTCTTCACCACCTGCAATAAATCCCATTCATCTCTCCCACTTTCAATAATCATGCCATCTGACAGTCCTCTAGAGCAAGTGGACACATTCAGGTATCTAGGTGTCACCATAGATTCAACCCTTTCCTATACTGCTCACACAGAGACCCTAGTCAAAATTGCCAACTCAAGGCTCGGGCCTCTTTTGCTACAAAAATAACTTCCTTCCCAAAATCAAAAATCTGCTTGTTAGGTCTTATAACACAAGTATTATAGACTATGGTATTACTGTCTGTGGCTCTGCAAATGATGGTGAACTATCTTGAGTACTGGATGCCTCAACACAGTCTGCCATTTTGCACTTGAAGTTAAACATGACACACACACACACTTGTATCTACACAGTAGCTTAAATTGTCTACCGGATAAAAGCACTTTATGGCTCTCTGTCCCTGGCTTTCAAACAATGTTTGGCTTTGCTTACCAATCTTACCCTACCACAGGGTAACAACATTCCTGCTTCTCTCCAGAAGGAAATCCTCAGTAGGCCAAGACAGTTTTCTGTACAGATTTGCCAAACTCTGGAATGAGCTGCCTCCTCCATATTAGCTGACTGCTTACCTACCCAGTTTAAATCTTTGCTCTTCTCCTCCCTCCACATCTGGATCTGCTGAAGCTAAATGAACTGTTTTTGACTTGTTATCATGGAATGGTTGATGCCCACAGCTGGCACATGGTAGCACCAAAGTGTAGACTGTAACTAGTTTGTGCACCTTTAATGTATAGCATGTCTTTGTCTTAAATGCTGTAAGTAATGCCTCATCAGGACTGCTTTGTGTTGTACTATATTCGCTTATTATCTTTCCTGCTAACTTTGATTCTAAACCCTTTCTAAATAGGCCCTGCCTAAAGGGTTTTATGCAGAATAAATAAATAATAAATTAATTAATAACTAAATACAGCTGTACACAAATAAAATTCCAGTGGTGGAATTAACACTACCATCAAATTTCGCTGTAACAAAATTTGGAATGCAGTTTAGTAATATTATTGAAATTCCATTTAAATCAGTGGAATGAATGTATGTATTGTGGACTGATGCATTACATTGTGGAATGGATTCCTTAGAACTGATCACCCTGTTATCTATAGGATGCAGAATGATTATGTGTATAGTGGATTGATATATTGAATTGCAGAATGGAATTACACTGAACCACCATTCAGCAGCTTGTGTTTATCATTATGCAATTCAACTGGAACATTTTGTAGAATGAGGTAAGCATTCACAGAACATAGTCAGAGGATTTGGATTTTGCCACAGTTGGAATTTCAGACAATGTTGTGAAATTTGCAAACTTTCACAACATTTTCGCAAAATCAGTGTTCAAAGTTTCCACCAGCACTGGCAAAGTCTGTTTCACTGGATGGCTCCATGGCACCAAGCAAGGGGTTCACTCAGTATGCTGGTGACCCAGATTTGTGCCCTGAGCCCAGGTGCCAGTGTGAGCCCAGCAGGAGGAGTGTACAAGCATCTATTGGGCGTCCCTGCTGGAGGAGATCCTGCCTCAGTACCTCTAGGCAGATGAGGTGCGTGCTTGTGGGGATGTGTGGCCTCGACGCCCACTGCACCTCCCCACCCAAGGATGCCACCACCATAGGCCAAGAATGAGGTGGCAGGAGCAAAGAACAGGAAAAAATGGAGTATCAGCTGGTTGGATAATGGCCACCTGGGCTCTCACCACCATGAAGACGCTGGACCACCTATACCACCTCAGCAGTACCCAGGGCCAACTGAGCAGACCAGTAAGGTTAAATCTCTCATTGGGAGGTCCTACCCGATGCAAAGGATACATCAGATTACCCTGGAGGGCTGTGATATGGGGCAGTGGGTGGATGAGGGTTTCCCAGGATGAGATCAGCCCTTGGTGGCCTGAAGGAGTGACCTGCTGGTGTGCAGGGAGGAGCATAAACAAATAATGCAAAAAAGTCACTTTTAATTGGTGATCATTCTCATTTCCCATAAATTGTTAAAGTTGAAGTCCTGCTACTTTTCTTTGCTGAAGATCTAGTTTCAGTCTACCTTTCTGAAATTGGCCTTATATACCAGCTAAACAAATTCCATAAACTCACTAATCTTAGCACTTTAACAGTAAAAATAAAATCATAGCTTGTGGTTCCAAAAGACATAACTCTGTGCATAGATGCTGGAACTAGGGATGCTGGGGTGTGGCAGCACTCCCTTGCTTGCAATACAAGTCCCTATGGCTTCCTATACAGTTTTGTTCAATGGCTTTCAGCACACCCACTATAAAATGTGTTCGGTGCCACTGACTCTTTGTGGTAAACTGGTAAATTAAAACATGACCAGGTAACAGAATACCTCTATAAGGGGATAAAATCAACCAGCTTTGAGGCCGACATACAGTGGTAGTTGCACATAAGTAGTGTGGTATACCGAGCAGTGTGCCAGTGTGGTACCCATTGAATAACATGTATTGTGGTACCACACAATGATGTGCACCACGCACTACCAGTAACTTTGTGTGACTACCCATTATAAGGATTTAGAAGTGGGTTGCTTCAGGTAAAAGACCGCTGAAAGGATCCTTCCTTTAACTAACAATATGGAAATAAGAAGCATGGAAAACTATCTTCAGGTCTGCTAAACTAAAATTAATTACCATAGCTGAAATGACACTGAATTAGGGACTTGAGAAATTTAGATAAAATGGAAAGAATACAGAAATAGTTTTTAAGAATCTGCTCCTCTGACAGGGTTGGGTAAGACCCTATTCCAATTTGTTATGCAGAGAGATTTAAAAGTAAGGATCTGTTCTGTCCTCACCTATTTTTCATGTCTCTATCTCTTGTCTGCCTGACTGCACAATCAGATTTTCCTTCTGGGCACACCTCTTTGATGGTCCCACAATTTCCATTTGCTGTCTCCTTCTTTCACTTGCTGTTTCTATTCTTTATTTCTTTCATCTCTTGCTTCTTTGTTTAAAAAATATATATAAATCTGTAAGTGAAACAAGGATCTCTTGGTTTTCAAATGTATATAATCATTTTGTTGAAATGAGTGCAGAAAGCTATTACTATTAAAAATGGTGATCTGTAATACAAGGGGTTAAACTTGAGGTACATTTGACCTCCACAAGCTAGAATTATCAGCAGGAAATTCAACCCTGAATGCGATGATTTAATTAGCTGTATCTAAGACTAATGTACTCTTCAGGCTGCTCACAGGAAAGAAATTGACAAAGTCTTAATACATTTTCTGAAATATGCAGAAACATAGAAAGGTGATGGCAGAAGGAGACCAAGGTTCATCAAGTCTTCCCTTGAGATCCTGAGATCCTGTATGATCCTGGGTCCTAGCTGGTATATTCCCTTGCAGGTTTGTTTCTAGCATACTTCTTATCCCAGCCCCTATTGAATGTTGATACCGCCCCAGATCCTACCACCTCTGCAGGTAGTTTGCTCCATGACTCCACAATCCTTTCTGAGAAATAGTGATTCTTAAGTTCCTCCTGAAACTCCCACCTCTCAGTTTCCATCCCTGCCCCTCAGGTTTGAGTTGGGAGCCTTTGAGAATAGTTCAGTGTAGGGTACTGAATTTAAACCTTCATGTACTTAAAGGTTTATATCATATCCCCCTTTCTCTCTTAGATTCAAATGAGGGCATGTTTAACACCTCCAGCTGCCCCTCATATAGCAGCCCCTGAAGCCCTTGTATCATTTTGGTTGCCTTCTTGGAATAGTCTCTATCCTGTCCCTATCCTTCTTATGGTATGGTCTCCAAACTTGTATGCAGTATTCCAAATGAGGTTTTACCATAGATCTGTACAGTGGAAGTATCACCTCCTGTGCCTACTGTCAAATCCTTTCCTGTGCATCCCAGCATTTTGTTGGCCCTTATACTATGTGCTGTGTTGCATTGGCTAGCTTGTTTGAGGAGTCATATTAACAACTCCTAGATCCTCTCCTCTTTTGAGTCACTGAGTTTGATCCTGTTTAGCCAATCATTCTAGGATAATTCCTTCCAATATGCATCACTTCACATTTCTTTGTGTTAAATCTCAGCTGCCAGACACTAGACCATTGTTCTAACCTTTTCAAATAATTTTGTACAATTCTCACTGCTTCTTTGCTGTCCACCCTTCCCCTAATTTAGTGTCATCTACGAAAAGTGCAATCTTGCCTGGATACCTAGGCCTATGTTACTGATGAACACAATAAACAAGATTGGGCCTAAGACCAAGCCCTGTGGGACCCCCTCATCACTTCTCCTTCCTCTGACATCTCCTCATTGACCACTACCCTTTGACTCCTTCCATCCAACCAGTTTCCCACTCGATTAACTAGGTCTAGATTATTTATCTTCTTCAGCAAGCATTTGTTTGGTAGTAAATCAAAGGCCTTGCTGAAGTCAAAAGGAGTATCCACTGGCTGGCCACTATCCACTTCCTAGATACCCAGTCAAAGAAAGTAATCAGGTTTGTCTGGCACAACCTGCCTATAATGGGTCAGTGGCTCAATAGGTGCACACTCACCTCTGAGGCTGGGAGATCAGAGGGCTGTGGGTTCAGTTCCCACATCTGGCACTTGGATTAATATCCCAGTACTGACACTGTAGTGAAGCATGAGAGGGTGCTGTACTTCTGAGGTGTCGTCTTTCGGATGAGGACGTTAAACCGAGGTCCCATCTGCCTGGATTGGTGGTAGTTCAGGTGGATGTCAAAGATCCCATGGCACTTATCGAAAGAGTAGGGGTGTTTTATTTATAATAATACATACGGAAATCACATGAAACAATAAAGATGATACTTGATCCTCATAATAAACTACAGTGAAACTGAAAATGTAGAGAAAAAAAACAGAAGAAAGGACACAAATTAAAGGAAAAAATTCATAATTACCAAACAGTAATACTGCCAAAAAAACACCAAAAAAGGGGGTTAGGGAAGAAGGTTAACTATCCAAGTTATTTATATTTAATAATGTAAGAAAAACCTCTCCACCAAAATTTACTTTATCAACGTTATACATTTGTTTATCTTTCAAATAAACTTTCAACAATTCATTAGTAACATAACAACAGAACCCTTCCACTGTACTCAATTTCTGATAAATTACCCATTAACATCGTAATTGCCATAAACAAAATCTTAAACATGCAAAAAAATTAATAATGTGTGTTTATCATATATCTGTAAGCAGGGTGGCACTATTCCAATAATTAAAGTCTCATAATTAATAAGAGACAACCAAGGCATAGTCCATCTATTAGCAGCATATTTCCGTATTGATTTAGAAAAGAACAATACAAGAAAAATGCTCATAGTTTCCTCTTGGTTTATACAATCAGGAAAGGACAATTCCTCTCTTCCCTAGCCTTATACTTAGCTACCTCACATTTAAATGACCATACATGATGAGCCACTGGGTTTCCCACATCTGTATAGGGAGACTGGGGTTATTTAATTGTTCTAAAATATTTTTAACACCTGCAGAGGGCAATTTTTAAAACATGGGTCAGTAGGATAGACTCTAGCCATTATCATCCTATAAAGATTTTTGTATTGGAAGAAGAAATTTGTTCTTTAAACACCTGCCATTTATACAGCTTTTGTTGGAGGTCGGAAATATGCTGGGAAATGAAGATGTGGATGAATTTTAGGAGCATAAGTTATCCAGGCCTGCAGATATCGCTCTAGAGACTGCCTAATCCAAAACCTATCTCAACTAACTGAAAATAAAAACATTTCCTTAAATTAAATGAAATAAACAATACATGACAAAAATAACTGGGTCCACCATACCCAAACCGTCTTTGTCCTTAGCCAAATATGTATAACATCTTTTCACTGGATTCAGTCTATTCCCCATAGAAGTTGGAAACAACAACTATATATTCTGGCTTCATATTGAGCAGGTACCGGAAAGATTTGGGCAATATATTGTAAACAGGGTAAAATAAATTGTTTTAGAACCTGTATTCTTTTGAGTTTGGAAAATTTAAACTGCTTCCACCTAGCAATTTTCCCTCGACCTTTTACAAACTAAATCCCAGTTATCTACTGGCAAATTTTGTAGCCCAAAAGAACACCCAAAATAGTTATAGATTCGATAGAGAAACAAATATTATTAACTAAAATAGGAAAATGAATAACACTCCCTATCAGAAGACCTTTGGATTTTGTGTGATTAAGCTTAGCATTTGACAAAGAAGAAAAGAAAATTCTGTAAAAATTCAGCTATCTGCTCCTGAGAATTAAAAAAGGCAAACATCATCAGCAAAAGCCTGTACCAATAATTGATCATTTGATAAAGGTTTATGTATCCCTTCCAGCGGGAGGGTTAGTTAAAACACATAACAAAGGCTCTAATGAAAAACATATAGAAAGGGCTCAAAGGGCACCCTTGATGCACCCAGTATTTATTTCTATTCCCTTTGTTATATGCTCCTTAACCACTGGATAGACTTTAGATGATTTATATAGAGCCGAATCATCCCAACAAATGAAATCGGGATCCCAAGAAATTCCAGGACCGAAATAAAAATCCCTGGTTAACCCTATCAAAAGCTTTCTCCAAACCAATTGATAGCAAAAACAGCCTTCCTTCTAAAGATAAATATTCTATTACCTCTCTAATGATTATTAAAAGCACTGGATATTCCTATCTGGGACTCCACAATACTGAAATGGAGAAATAACTTTACCAGCCAATAATCGTAACCTATTGTTCAACAATGAGGCAAAGATTTTATAATCAGTGTTTAAAATAGTAATGGGCCTCCAATTCCTAAGGTGTCCTTTATCCCTGATTTAAATACATGAATCAATAGTCCTTCTGTAAAAAATCTGGGAACTGAACTTTAGAGACAAAAATTGAAAAACTAAAAGTAAACAAGCCGTAATGTCTGTTAGAAAAGATTTATAAAAGAATTTGGAAGGCCATCTAAACCTGGCATTACATTATCTTTTAATTTTTAATAACCGTTTCAATTTCAAGGCAGGAGAAAGGAAATCCAATTTATCCTCTCCTGGGCTTCTAAAGGTCAGGAGGCACCCTAAATAATGTGCAATCTCAAAACAGAAGGTTCCAAATTGGTTCTAAACTATCAACATAATCTTTA
This sequence comes from Neoceratodus forsteri, assembly GCA_016271365.2. Lineage (NCBI taxonomy): Eukaryota > Metazoa > Chordata > Ceratodontiformes > Ceratodontidae > Neoceratodus > Neoceratodus forsteri. Next base: position 842,519,266 of record CM028135.1, on the reverse strand, counting down.
ATAATAGAATTAATACCCCTGCATCCTCCACCTTAATCTGATTGCACATGAGATATTCCAAAGCTGTAGAATCCTTTAGTTTTTACATAATGCAAAGGATCCCAAAACTGTTTTAGAAGAGTGATTAGTAAGGACCGCTTGCAAAGTTTGAGACCTATTATATTGATATAGTTTCATTTGATCTTTAATGTGTTGAATTTGATCAGAAATATCATACTTAGATGTATTGGCTAGGGTAATCAGGTATTGCAATTGAGACCTTAACTTTAAATATGAAAGAAAATCAGAATTCCGTTTCTTTTACCATATTTTTGAAACCAAGAACAACAATCTTGCTTTGTTTCCAACCACCAAATACCTAAATCAGAATACAAAATGCTATTGATAGCCTGGCCCTCAATATAAGGGAAATTGAGTTTATTACCACAGCTTCTTTCAAGATGGAGGTATTTAGTTTCCATCTTGAAGATTTCCTCCCAACAGAGGAAAGTGCCCACTTCAACTAACACTAAGAGGTGATCTGAGAATTCCACAGGAACTATATTAACATTTCCTGTTTCTGTATTTTTGAAAGGAATAGATAATCGATTGTAGAACCAACTTTTCCTTAAAAAAGTAAAATTAGAATCTAGTTTTACCGAGCAGTTACAATTAACCAAATCTCCTGTCTTGATAATTGATGCAAAACAGTTTGAGTCACAATAGATTTTTTGTTTACCCCACCTTTGATAGAGAGTACAATTGAAATCGCCTCCCAAAAATAGTAAGGGAAGAAATCAAAAGGTTGAATTAGTTTCATGTACTCAGTTCGAAGAGCCTTTGTCTGGGATTATAAATATTAATAAATCTACAAGCTCTAGAGTGCCATAGACCATCAATAATTAAAATTCTCCCAGAATCAATTCAATTAGTTTGAGTAACACAAAATGAAAAGAATTAAACAAAATACCTATCTCATCTGCTCTGTCCCTTCAAAGGACCAAAAAAGGCCCCCAAGGCCAGTCCCTTTGAAGGAAAAAATTTGTTCTTGAGCAAACATCCAGGTTTCTTGGAGAAAACACATTCCCAAAGATTGGTCTCTAAGGAGCTGAAAAACAGCTCGTCTTTTAGCAAAGTTAAGCAGACTGTGTGATTAAGAGAGCCCCAAATAAACCTGGCCATGAAAGTAAAAAAACAAAGGAAACACAACCTATTTTTCCTCCTTTTCTTTTTTTCTCCTTATCATCTTCTATAGGGCACTCATACCACCTTGAAAGGATTTTTGGGAGTCCGAGTCTCCAACATCCATCTCTGAATCCCCCAAGAGGTAAACAAAGCAGCATAAATTTGGAGATTCAAAGATTCATTTTTAGAAACAACCCCAGCCTTCACATGTCTATTTGACCAACGTGGAGGAAGGGAAGATAATCCTATAGTGTTCCTAGTAGGTTGTTCTGGTTCTGTAGTGTCAGTGTAACAAACAGGATCTAGAAGATTTACCACTTCTGCTTCAAATTTGACAATACTAGCTGGAACTACAGAAGGGAAGGTGAAGTAGGAGGAGGAAGGGGGTAAAGGGGCCTTGAACTGGGAAACCAAATCTAAGGATTCCTGCTGAAGAGGAGGAGCCATTTCCTTAGTCTCCACTTTTGAAAACTGCATCCTGGGCCTGCTGAATGATTAAGTCTGTACTACCACAGGAGGCCTTATTTTTAGCGGTCCAAGGGCAATCTTTAAAGGCATGGCCAAAATCCTCACATAAGTCACACTTCATGTGGTTCAGACACTGCATAGTGATAATGACCCATTCCCACAATTATCACATCTCTGCTGGTCACACACACTAGAAAGATGAGATTTAGCTCCACACTTATAGCATGCCGGGTTGCCCACTGTAAAAACATACACCTCGATCTCTCCCCAACAAAAAGGCATTTGGAATATGCTCAATTCTGGAATCTGTTTGTCTAAGCTTCACCCTATATTTCCACCCACTGGTCCAAAACTGCTCAGAGTCCAAAATAGGGTCTGGATCACTTAGTATAACACATTTTTGGGAAAGTCAATAAGTAATATCTTCCATAGGACCCTCATTCCTAAACATCACTGTGACATTTTGATTAAAGGCATAGAAAGTGGAATTACCAAGAAGGGGTCCACAGGGGAAAATTTAACTTGCCCATAACGTTCCCAGAAAAAGGTCTTAAATTATAAGCTGAACGAAAACTAATGTCAAAATTATCCTCCCGGAAATATTTATAAATGCAAAACATCTCTTGGTAAAAATTTCAATGAATCCTTAATTAAATATCTCCCACATAATGTCTATCGGGCCTGACATCCAGGCCACCTTTATAACGTATTCTCACTGCGTTCATGGGGTGCAGCTTCCTTCTAGATTTTGAAAATAGTTCAGATAAGAGAGGTTTAGTTATAGGCTCTGAAGCCCCACACTCTCTTTTGTGCTGAAGCCTGTGATCCTGAAGCCAAGTCCACCTTTGAAAAGGTTGCAGATTAGGTACAGATGTTTGTACCGGCATAGCTGTAACAGGAAAAGTAGAAAGGATACTCTGTAAATTAGTCTTTGGCGCCACTCAGGAGTCTGAAGATTAAGTGAAGGATCCCAGGCCAAATCCAGGGTCCAAATCCTGATGGGCCCTTCTCCATCCAGCTCCCTGTAATGCTTTCTGAGGAGACCAGGAAGCATCATGTATACTAGAAACCCCATTTCCTTGATGTATTTGGACAGATTCTGAATTAGTCACACATTTTTAGACTGAGAAAACTCCTGTGCAACAGCTGTAGACCCTTGTAGTAAAGGTGCATTGTGTTTAAGGGTAACCAGCGGAGAAAACTAAATTCAGTCACTCCTTGTTGATCATTAACCTTTGTTTGATATGATATAAGATGGGTCTCAGTCTGTGCAGTGCCAGAAGGCGACTACGGATGGAACACAAAACCCGATTCCTTTGACAAAGTTATAGCAGTTTGAAACTTTGAATCCGCCTGTTGCAGCACTGAAGCCACAGTAGGCCATTTGAAAAGTTCAGAAAGAGCGAAACCGGCTCACCGACAATGGCATCTCAAGAGATGTGCTCGACTTGCACTTGCTATTCTCAGCGATTAACCTGCCAGCTGGCACACTCATTTCAGTTTTCCAAGCCTTGGAAGAAAGAGTAATGCACTCACCTGTCTTCTTTAAAGGGAGCTGACCAACGACTTCCTCATTCCTGCTGTCAATATTAGCTGGCAGCTTGTCAGACTGCTCAGCTGAGATGTGTGTGACATAGAGCTGCAAAACAAGCGCAATATATGAAATTTCCACCATGGTTTCTTTGCCTTCACTCCATAAATTAGAATTTCTTGCAATTCTTAATAACTCTGTTGTAGACCTCTCTGGTACTAACAGCTCCGGTACCAATAGGCTTCATGAAAACCTGGTCTCCTTCACCAACGGCATTTTCAACACGGCATCAGAAGAAACATCCTCTGCTAGTAGTGGGGCCACTACTAGACACACATCCACCTCCTCAGACAACTCTCCCAGAGTGGGCATCTCACACAGAGGCGGCTGTCCACCCACACATGAAACAGACAAATCCATAGCAGAAGAAGTAAGCTGAAAAGCAGGAGCTGGAACCTGGTGACAGAGCAGCATTCACCACCTCCACCAGGATCTGGAACAGCAGCCATCTTGGAGTCACCAGCAAATGGGTCCCCGCTTACAGGAAGCAAGAGTGAGAATTTCCTGGTGTCATGGCCAGATTTCCCTCATTCACTAAAAATACCACCAACAGCTAATCTGGTTCAAGGTCAGTTGGCATTCATCTGTATCCCCTCCCCGGGTCATGCCTGAAAATAGGCAGGATTTGTCTAGTGCACTTACCCGTCAACAAAAGCTAAATAAATAAATAAATAATGAAACCATATTGTTTGTCATCCTGTAGGCCATGCTTAATCAAGTAGTCTACTAGGTCTTTTAAATCAGGGTCTCCATTTGCCTTCCTAGCACTGATGTGAGGCTGACTAGTCTGTAATTACCAGCCACTTCACTGCTACCACCCTTATGAAGAGGCACCACATCGGCTCTTTTCCATTCTTTAAGTATGACTCATATCTGTTGAGAACAGTTAAACAGGTGTGCTAAGGGATCTGCTAACCCACTCACTAACTGTTTAATTCTCCTCAGATATAGCCCATCGAGACAAGGAGATTTGTATATCTTTAAATGCTCAAGCACCTCTCTGACCCTGCCTAAGATAATACTTTGTGTTTCCATTTTTGCACTCCTGCCATGTGCTGTAATGCCACAGTCAGACATTGGGCCACTGTGTTCTTTGGTGAACACTGAAGAGACAATTTTGTTCAGAATGGTCACCTTCTGCTGTTCTCTTCCACTAGCCTATCCCCATCCCTGATTTTAACTACCACTCCACCCTTCTTTCTCTTTTCTTGCAAATATCTAAAAAAACGTTTGTTCCTTCCTGACTCCTTTAGCTATCTGAACTTCCACAGCCACCTTTGCTTGTCTCACTGATGACTTAGACACCTTATTTTTTATTATGTATTCCTCACATAGATAATTACCTGCTTACTTTTAAAGTTGGGGAATGCTTCCTCTTGACCCTAATGGCTGTCTTAACTTGACTCATGAACTAAATGGGGCAATTGTGTCTGTTTCTTTTGGTCACTGTCCTTGTACATGCTATTGTGGCCTCTGTGATGGTTTTGATCATTCCCAAATGTCTTCTACTACAAAATGTTGGTGAATCATAATTAGTTTTCTCTTACTAGTTCCTTATTTTACCAAAATTTGCCACTCTAAAATTTAGGACTTCTGCCTTTGACTGAGACTTGACATCCTTCAGAGCTATTTTAAACCAAACTGAGTTGTGGTTGCTGTTTGCCAGCAGCTCCCTGTCTCTGACTACCTCAGTTTTCTGAGTTAGTGAGTACCACATCCAAGAGATTGTTCTGCTTAGTAGGATTGGTAACTAACTGTGTGAGAAAGCAATCCTGTAAAGGCTTCTACCACTGACTGACTCCTTGATGATCTACCCACGGGATGCCTCAGTCCACATCTGGCATGTAAGGTTCCCCTACCCTAGTTCTCCTTTTAGTAATGTTTCTTTGATTTCTTCCAAAGCTTCTTATCCTTGTCCTCCAATTGGTTCAGGGTCTATACCACCCCAACCTGGATTTTCTTTCCTGAGGATGAACTAAGCTGAACCCACATGGATTTCACTCCTTTTCTAAGGCTCATTTTACAGGATGTGGCCTCTATCCCCACACATGGGGTGATTTTTAAGAACAGGATGCAAAATTTAATTGCCATGGAAAACATCCAATAAAAGAGAATAATGCTTCATTTAAAGATTGAGAAAGATGGAGATTTTAAGAAACTCTCAGAAGAAGGACTTCTGTTTGAACTGCCTGTATCAGAGCTATCCTGCACAGTTTATTTTATATTTCATTGTTATTGATAATGAAATGCTACTTGAAAATGTTATAACTTTTCCTGGTTTGCCTCTCCTTCCTTAGTGCCAGTTTTAGTATCCATGCACAAAACTCCTGGCTGGAGTATGCACAGTATAACTCAATGCTGGAACCAACTGTCATAGAGGCATAGATGAGGAAGCATAAGCAAGTCAAGAGAAGATACAACATTCACAAATAACATTTTATTATCAATAACAATAAAATAATGAACAACATTTTCAGAATAGCTCTTGATACAGGGTAGTTAAACAAACAGAAATCCTTCATCTGAGAACTCTTAAAATCTCAAGCTCTCTGCCTATAAACAAAACATTGCTCTCCTTTTTATAAGATGTTTTCCATGCAATTAATTCTGCATCCTGTTCTATGAAATACACCACCTGAGTTCCACAAAATGTATTAAGACTTTGTCAATTGTTTTTCCTGTGAGCTGCCTGAAGATTATGAAGTCTTCTTAAAAGGTGCAACCAATTAAGACATCCTGTACCGGGCTTATTTCCTGCTGACAATATTGTAAATGAGGTTGTCAAAATGCACCTTGTGGTTAACCTTGCATTACAATTGCCATTTTTAAAAGAAACCCAAATAGCTTTCTGCATTCATTTGAACAGTATAATTATATACATTTGCAAACCAAGAGATCCCAGTTTCACATACAGATTCATACATATTTTTAACCAGAAAGAAAGAAAGAATAGAAACAGCAGGTGAAGGAAAGAAGATAATGGGGAATTGTGGGACTGTTGGGTGGCCAATTCTAAGTGTCACAAGGAAAATTTGATTGCATGGTCAGACAGGCAAGAGATAAACAAGTGACAGAATGTGACAGAATGGGAAGACAGAATAGATACTTGCTTTTAACTCTCTCTCTGCATAACAAATGGGACAGAGTCTTACCCAGACCTGTCACCCTCCCTCTGAGTATTTCAGTGTAATTTAATTCAATTTATTTGATAACCAGGTAAGTACACTGAGCATAGTAGATTATTTTCAAAAACTTCCGGACGTGCAGTGCAAAGCATACTGAGATATACAATGAAGAGCAATGCACAGAAACAATAGAATTTGATGGCAGAAGGAGACCAGAGTCCATTGAGTCTGCCTTTATTATGCTACCTGACCCTAATGACCTACTGCCCTTATGGCCTTTATCCCTTTCCTTCACTACACCATGCCTCAAACCCTTGCTGCCCACTTGGAGACTATGAGTCGTCTTACCCAGTCCCAATGATATTTAAACCTGTTACATGTAGCTGTTCCACAACTTCTGCTGGTAGTCTATTCCATGATCCTACCACCTTCTCAATGAAGTATAACTTTCTCAAGCTGGATTTGCCCTACCAACCTCCAGTCATGCTGACTAGAGAATGCATCCCTATTTCATACAAATAGGCCCTCACTGTTTACCTAGTTTATATCCCGGAGAGACTTATGTTTCAGTCATGTTCCCCACTCCTGTTTGGCCTCCAGTGAATACACTGTAGGGCCTCAACCATTCCTCATAGGATGTGCCTGCTGTCATTAGATTATCTTTTGATCTTTCACTGTACTGACTCTAGTCTGTTAATATCCTTCTTCAGGTGAGGGCTCCAGAACTAGGCACAGTTTTCTAGATGAGGCCTCAACAGGGATCTGTAGAGTGGCAGAATCACCCTGCTTTTCCTACTTTCAAAGCCCCTCCCTACACGATCCAGCATCCTCAATGTCTTTCTGTATGCTTTGTTGAATTGATTTGTTTGCTTGAGGGAACAATGATAATGGCCTCAGATCTCTATGCTCTGTTGAAGAGGCCAGTTTAACTCCTCCCATCCAATATTCTGTGTGTGAATTCACCTACCTAAGTACATTACTTTACACTTCATGGCACTGAATCCAAACTGCCAGATCTTGAATCATGTGTTCTAGTTTCTCCAGGTCTTTCTGGAGCTCCAGCACCCTTCTTCATGATCCACCCATACTCATAGCTTTGTATATACAGCAAAGAGACACACTTTTCAATGGATACTGTTCCCAATATCACTTATGAACATATTAAATAGAATAACTTCCAGAACCGATCCCTGTGGCACTCCACTCATGACCTCCCTGTCCCTGATTTGGCCCCATTAACCACTACTGTCTGTTGCCTCCCTTAGTCAATTTCCTACCCACCTAACTAAACTCAGATCTGTTCCCAAATCCTCCAACTTCTTCAGCCTCCTGTGTGGTACTGAATTGAAGACCTTGCTGAAATTGAAGTAAAACAGATCTACTAACTGTCCCCTGTCACCTTGATGATCTAATTAAAGAACAAACAGTATCATTTAGGACAGGCATGACCACCCTGGCTAAGTTCTATGCTGCTTTTCATCCTGTAGACCATTGTCTTTAGGTAGGCCTCTAAACTCTTATTCACTGTGGTCTCCATCAGCTTACCTATGAAGGAAGTAATGTTGACAGCCTGTACTTGCCTGATTCTTCTCTGTCCCCATCTTATGGGTGGTACTACATCAGTGGGTTTCCAATCTGCTGGCTGTCAGAACTACAGTGAGTCATTGAATAGATGAGTTAAGGGTGCTGCCAATGCTGTGTCCAACTCCCTTACCAATTGTGGGTGCAGGCCATTTGGGCCTGGTGCCTTGACCACCCTGACAGCTTTGAGTGCCTTTAGTAGACTGTAAACTAAAGTCATTTACAGTCACAGAAGAACACAGCTCAACGTCTCCACTCAGTAAAATGCAAACATTGAAATGGAAATAGTCAGCAGATAACGACCACTAGGCCCATCCAGTCTGCTTGTAAGCCTTGTACTTGATTACAGCTTCTTACCCTTCCTCTGGTTTACCTCTATGGTTCTGTGCCTTTCCATTTATGTTTAAATCCAACCACAGTGCTCGCTCCCACCAGCTCCTGTAAGGGACTATTCAGGCATCCACCTCCCTCTCAAGATGAAAACTTCCTCACATTCCTCTTAACCTGCCACCTTCCAATTTCATATCATGTTCTCTCGTTCTTGCAGTCCTCTTGTATTGGAAGATGTCTCCCCACCTTGTTTATGCCTTTGAGGTACTTGAATGTTTCTATCATGTCCCTCTCTCCCTCCTCTCCTCCAGCAAGTACATACTGAGGTCCTTAATCTCTCCTCCATACATTTTGTGGCGCAAGCCCTACCATCTTAGTCACCCTTCCTGGACTTGTACCTCATTTACCACCACCCTCTGCATCCTGTCCATTAGCCAATTCCTAACCCAGTTTACCACCTTGTTTTCCATGATGAGACTACCCATCTTGTTAACCAGCCCCTTATGTGGGATGGTGTCAACATTGATGAAACTGAGGTAAGTAAGATCCACCACTACCACCCCGATTTATTTCCTTCATCACCCAGTCAAAGAAATCTATCAGATTTGTCTGTCACAACCTACCTACAGTAAATCCATACTGCCTAGGGTCCTCGACTTACTTCATACTCCAGTTGTGTCCAGGATAGCTCTTTATTGTTAAAAATCACAGCAGATAAAATGGACCATACACCTCGCTCAGCTGAACATTTCATGCCACCATGAGGCTTTCTCAAAGCTACATGTGCAGTATAGGTAATCACTTAAAAGCACCTCCTTAAAGTGACAGTACATGTCTAGTGCACCTTATTCCCAGGCTAAATGTACAAAAGCAAACATGTGACATAAATTACAAATGTGCATATCAATAAATGCATAATTTAAAGAATACCACCAATAAATGCAAGATGTGCACTTTTTACTCTGTTTATTGTTTACTGCTTTCAAGATTACGTGTTCAGTTCATGCTGCTCATGTAATTAGTCCCTGCTAGATGTTGTTGTTTTTCAAATGTGTTAAACTGAGTTTTAAACAAAACTGTGTTACATCTCATAGTCAATGTATTTTTCTTTGTATGTCTTTTGAAAAATTCAATAAAATATTTTGGAAAAGAAAGTCACAGTTCACGAGTTACAGAAATAAGGCAAGCAACAGTTAGAAGCATGATGGCGTGGACATGGGAGTTCTGTGATGATAATTCAACATTTTGCTCTGCAAAGTGTTTGTGATAGATCTTTCTTATACAGTATATGGTTACACAAATAACTTCTGAATAGTGCTGTGCAGAATTTGTAAGTTCATACAGGACAAAATGCTCAGAATTTTGAAAACTCTACCTAATACAGCTGGATTCTGTCAGTAGAAGAATTCTACAATTTCAAAGAAGAATGGTTTTCCTGGATTAGCAACACATGATTTATATAAACCATGGATTCTTTTTCCACAGTCTGCAAAAGAATCTTTACAGATTACATGATCTGTGGAAAGTTATTCTGCAGTTTAGGTAGAAATGCCTCTTAGAATTTCACAGAATTCATAAATAGAATTGTGTGAAGTTGAGAAACTCCACTCCATGGATTATTTGATGCATTTCCCACATTTGAGATGTTAGTCTGTGGTGCATACTCCAAATCTGCACAAAACTGGCTACTCTGCCAAATGTAGAACTCCACAGGAGGAGTTTGGCACAGAAGAGATGTTGTTCAAAGTAAAACTGTGCCCCACAATCATCAGCCTGATCTTTCCCTGGTGTCTAGTTGTTCTCTTCCCTGCAAATCACTGGTCGATAATGACACTCCTTCCCTGTATCTAGTGGTTCCTTCCCTGCTGATCACCACCCTATATAAAAATACACTTTCCTGGTGTCTAGTGTCCCCCCTTGCCGATGGCCAGTCCAGTGTTAGCTGTTGACACTCTCCCCAGTGTCTAGTAGACCCTCACACCCACCTGCACCCATGCCCAATCTTAAGGAATTCCCTGGTGTCCAGTGATCCCTCACCCCACCTGATCACCTGCCAGATACGATGTCAGTGGTCACCACACCACCCTATCCCTCATAGTATTTAAATCCTTGGTGTGTGTGGACCTCTCCATCCCTGATTCCTATAATAATTGAAAAAGGAAAAACATGTATACAAGGTAGTCCATTCCCTGGTGTCTAACTGATCCCCAACCCCCCACCCTGGCAGGTAGTAGCCCACCACCCATCTACTCCCCCTCAACTCAGGCCCAGTTCTGTTTTCCACCAGGGCAGCTGCCAACAGCTGTCAATGAATAAGCGCCTTGTACAGAAATGCGTGCTTGTTCACTGAGCTCAATCAGCGGCGGCATGGTGGAAAGTGGAGGGCTGTGCCAATCACCAGATCAGAACTGGGGTGAGGAGGGAGCAGGGTGCTGGTTGGGCACTACCTGCTGGGGAGGTAGGGGGCAGTTTGCTAGACACCAGGGAATGGACTATCAGTTTTTTATAATTATATATATTTTTTTTAATTATTACAAGGTATCAGGGATGGGAGGGGTCCTCTAGACACCAGGAATTAAATACTTAAGGGGTTGAGATGGTGGGTGATCACTGGACAACATTATGTCAGGTCAGTGATTGAGTTGGGGGGACCGCTGCACACCAGGAAATCGTTAAGATCAGGCATGGGTGCTGGTGGAGCAAGGACCACTAGACATGATGGGAAGTATTAACAATTAACATCAGGTTGGCCATCAGCGAGAGGAACCATTGAACAGGAGGAAAGTGTATTTTTTACATAGGCTGGTGATGGGTGGAAGGACCACTAGACACCGCGGAAAGAGTGTCATTTATCTGCCGGAGATTGGCAGGGGATAACTAGACATCAGGAAAGATCAGTGAGGATCTTCAATTCACCATTAGTAACTTCTCCTTGCTTTGGGTTTTTAAGTGCAATTTGTACTTAAAAAGCCAAAAGCAAGCAAACTTCTAAATGGCAAATTTCCTATCATCATCATCAATTTATTGGAAAGCAAATTGAGAAAACTCTTGTTTACAATTAGCGTCCAAGTTCAAAATTGTTACAAAAAATATTACAATATGCAACTACATAGAGATAAATAACATATAAGTAATATAAACACATTACTTAGAATGGTACATAATGATTGTATGGACAATGCTGATAAATGGAATCATAAGATCACCTATAACAATCCGTTGTTTCAGCAGAAACCCAGTAATAAAAAATTAGAATGGAGATAGGGAATAAAGCACCTATCAAACAGGAGAACTTTGCAAAATGATTCAGTGAGGTGAATTTGGTGACTTAGCTGGAAATTGCGGTGAATTAAACAATTAGTTGCATTTCTTGCATGTTGTTGCAACTATATTCATAAAGAAGTTGTGAAAAGTATTTTGGAGTAAATTACCATTCTGCATAAATTCCATCAATGGAATTCTGCATTCCACATTGGGAATAGGCCCAGTGGTTGTAGAGCTGTGTGGGCTGGGCACGTGCCTCTCATGTTTACCCAGCTGGCATCTGTACATAGCCCCAGTTCAGATCAAATGCCTGATCAAGTCCATGAAGATTTCTCTGGTTAAGTGGACCTTTTCATGGCCTTACTCACATGATCTTTGAACATAACCAAGGCTGTGGTGGCACCATGACTTTTCTTGAAGCCATGTTGTTCCCATGAAAACAGATCATATTTGTCTAAATAATCGGTTGTGAGGATACAATATTTTCAGGAAGTTTATTTAAAGTGAGTCTATCACTTAAAACAAATAAAATAAAAACCTAATATTTAGACACAATCCAGCAAACATTTTGTATATTTCCTGTGTTTCTTATCTGATTACTCTTCATTACTAGGTTAATGTTCATGTCAACATGATCCTTCTTACATGGAGTCCATCTGCATCTGCTGATAAAACTTTTGTTCACATTATAATCATTTGTTTGTGACATCAGAGTTTGTTGCTGTGGAAATTATTGTGATGTCACAACACAGAAACATAGAACTGGACAGCAGATAAGGACTGCTTGGCCGCCCTGTCTGCTTCTTTTCCCCTGCTTACAGTGTCATCGTAGACCCTACTTCTTCTTTGTCTCTCTCCCCATCCTTGCTTTCCACTAAGATTCCATTATACCTATCCCATTTATTCTTGAATCCCACTGCTGTTCTTTTCTCAATAGAAAACTGTTTCAGGCATCCACCACTCTTTCCTTGAAAGTACTTTTCATCTCTCCTGAATTTACCTCCTCCACTTCATTTTATGTCCCATTATTCTTGTGCAACTTTTCTGATAACACTCCTCTCTTGCATCTTATTTACCCCAAGATGTATTTATATTTTATTTTTTTATTTTATTTAAAGTTGATAACTGGGAAAAGCACCTGAACAGAAGCTCGTTTCAAGATGCAACCCAGGGTAGGGGTACAGGAGAAGGCAAAATACAACAAAGGTACAACAATGTACAGAGAATATACATTACCGTTGGCATTCACAATGGAGTCAAATAAATGCAAACAATATTTACAATGGTATGTACAGTGAGACTCAACAAAAGAGATGGAGAAATAGCCATACTGAGGTTAGCAAGGTCTAGAAAGGAGAGCAGATACAGGTAGTGTTAGGGGTAGGTCTGAGTAAGTGCTTAAGAGCAGACAAGTAGGGGAGAAGGTAGATTTGGGAGGAAAGGCTGTTCCAGAGGAAGAAAATCTATAGGAGAAAGATAGTGTGCCAGCTGAAGTGTGGACACAGGGGAGGAAAAGGTGTGGGCACTGCTCGACTGTAGTAGTAGGTTGAGAAAGTAGCAGGAGTAAAGAGAGAGACAAGATAGGATGGAAGAGACCCAAACCAGAATTTGCTGATGAAAGTGGAGCAGTGAGAGGAATGCTTCTGAGCAAGTGACTAGAGAGAAAGGACGAGTTGAGGTCACAATGGTGGGTTAAATGGGGAGTTTGAAGAGAACCTGCAAAGGCATGAAACAAAACATCAAGTTTGGCAAGGGAGGTGGCTGGGGCAGCACTGTAAATTATAAGTCTCAGTCATATTCTCTCTCTCCCTCCTTTCTTCAGGATGTACATATTGAGGTAATTTAGTCTCTCCTCATGGGATCCTGATGCCCTTGCACCATTTTAATTGCCCTCCTCTGGACAGCCCACACTCTGCTTATGTCCTTCCAGAGATGTGAGGCCTGATTCCAAGACAATGGATAGAGTAGTGTAGAAAGCGCAATGCGTAAAATATGCCAAACTCTGTATGACATGCGAGGCGCCAGATTAAAAGAAAGCCACCAGATATGCCAAGAAATGCCAGAATATGCAAGTCACAACTAATGCAGCTACTGCATGTACAGTCTGCAAGAGCAGCATAGCACTATACAAGTCACAACTCTTTGACTATATAATAGTGTGCAAGCTGCAGACATGTTGCAGGAGCTACGGATGGCGGGTAGCGGGGTGAGGCAGAAATAGCAAAAATGAAAGAGGAACTTCACCATGAAGAGACAGATGTCCTGCTGAATTAACTGGAGGCAAACCAGACCTGCTTGGAAAGGGTGGTGAGTGGCAAGAATGGATAAAGAGGAAGGCAGCATGGGATGAGGTAGTACAGAAGATGAATGCAGTGGCACATGCGTGCTGTACCATGAGGGACCTGCAGAAGTGGTACAGTGACCTCAAATGCCATGCCAAGGTGAAAGACGCACATAACAAGCTACAGGCAATGGCCACAGGAGGCAGGAAACAGGACGTGCAGATACTAGGCCCACATGAGGAGAGGGTTTTGGCATTCATAAGCCATTACACCTTCCATGGGCACTTGGAGCTGGACATGCTTCAGATGCATGCAGAGATGGGTAAGTGGATGAGTGAAGCATAGCAACTGTCATATGTTGATGTCAAGACAAAATGGGAGGAGGGTGACATACTACAAGCACAGTGTGCTACAGCACAGTGGGAACTGTGGAGGTGGTGGACAGCAGTGCAAAATGGAACAGTGCATGGGGTGGGGGCAATGTTGGACTGTAGCCTGGCACGTTGCAGCTCTGTGAACAGCCAGCGTTGCAGACACCACAAGGGCAGACAACACTGATGCAATGTAATTCTCTGCCCCCACAGGTGCAGCAAAGTGGACTAGGGTCAGGTAAGATGGCAGCTAGCCCACCCAACATGAGGTGCACAGCAACACAGGGTGGTGGATGGTGGCATGCATGGTGGGCATTGACTGGTGTCATAACACTAAAGCACTGTCTTGCAATACACAGGTGATGAGCCTGAAGACATAGGGGCAAGGTAAGCCAATGATCGACTGTGCCACAGCCCTGTGGGATGGAGCCACAGGAAGTGGCCCATGGTAAGCACGGCCATCATGTAATGGTGCAGCAACACTGATGCCTCACAATCCCACAGGTGCGGATGCAGATGGTGATGGGCAGGTAAGGACATTGCCAGTGCGAACAGTGGTGCGTGGGAGAGCAATGCAGGGGTGGGACGAAGCAGGCAAGACAGTGGACACTGTACTGATGCACTGATGTCTCCCACAGGAATAGTAGCAGTAGACACAGTGGCAGTGGAGAGTGCACCAGACACTGCAGGACAGAACCAGCAGGAAACAGTGGAGACAACAGTGGTGGGGGACAGCAATCGGAGGAGACAGCTGCGATGCGATCTGGGTCTGGAACACAGTGGCTACCTGAGCTGTGGCAGCCTGGGGGTGATATAGCACAGGACCTGAGCCCCACATCCTACCAGTGGCTGGAGAAGGCCCTGAATAGGATGACATCACCTGGGGCAGAGATGCTGTGGACCCAACCAACTATGTTGAGTTCTGCCAGACCCTCGTGGCAGCCCATGCTGAGCAGGACGGAGGTGCTGGGCTGCATGCATCTCAGTATGGATGCACACCAAGTGGAACAGCATAAGCAGATGGCAGCACTGATAGAGTGCTGGAGACTGGGGTGCAGACCTCCAGCAGTGCCATGGAGTAGGTTGTGGAGGCCATGGCCACAGCACAGGCCAGTGCACAGGCAGAGATGGCTGCCATCACCTCCCCAGTCATGGCCATCGAGGGGTTAGTGGTGCAACAGGGAAGGCAGGCTGACACCCTCGTGGTGCTGCTGCAGGCCATGCAAGCAGGCCTGTGTCAATGGCTGGATGTGATGCAGCCACACAGGTGGCACCAGAGGAGTGGCTAGCAACAGCCTTACACAGGTGCCAGACAGAGGTGCAGGGCCACAGCCCAACAGCCACCAGTGGTGTAACTGCCAGTATTGCCAGCATCCCTACTGCCCCAGCAGCACAAGACCACTGCCACCACTGACACCAAAGTCACCAACACCACCCCCTACAGACATAACACAGCAGCTGTCAGCAGCACCGCAGCCTCTGACACCAGTACCACTGTCCACACCATGGGCAGTGCAGCCCCTGCCGCCAGCACCCACAGCAGTGAGGCGACATGGCCAACAAAGGCATCCAGCAGTGCACCAGTGGCAGCACATGCTGGAGCCACTGCGCAGAAGGCAACAGCAGTAACCTCTGTCAGAGGGATAGGGTAGAAGGCACTGCGTACAGGGCGCAGGACCACTGGCTCACAGCAGGAGGCAGCATGCGGTGGCATGGCAGATGGCCATGGAGAGTGGTGCACCCATGGGAAGTGGCCGAAGGATGGTACAACAGCATGCATCATCTGCACCTGAGAGATGCAGCAGGACCCAGAGGACAATGGTGCCAGTTGCACACAGCAACAGTGGTGGCACAACAGGGGGCAGTGTGTGCAGGGTGGGACACATGCCACACCAATGTCCACAAAGCAGAAGAGGACTGGGCACTAGCAACAGGCACAGGACTGGCATGCACCCATGGCACAATGTTGCCTGTTGTTGGCTGTGGGGTAGGATGGCCGCAGGGTGGGCACTTGGTGCATGTGGCAGTCGTGTGTGGGGGTGCATATGTGTGTGTGTGTGTGTGTGTGTGTGTGTGTGTGGGCAGGGGGCACTGTGTGGGGTCACGAATGTGCACTGCACAGGCCTGGGTGATGGTTAGTGTGGGGTAGTCACCTGTATATGACTGTTATGCACTGTGTCACCCGTGTCACCAGTAAAGCTCTGCACCATACATCTGCATGTTTGATATATGTCTGCAAGCATCCTGCACACACATTACAGCACTGCATGCAAACACATAGGCCACAAATGGTGCAGGCGGCACACAATTGTGTAGTCACATAATGCAAACCACAAGTGCTGCATACCGTGTGACCTCGGGTATCTGCAGGCCATATGCAGTTTGCAGGTGCGCACATCCATGCCAAGCCCCAACTGCATACATGTGAGCCGTGATGCCGTGCAGCATGTACGTGCACCATGTGCATCTTGCAGCCACATGGTGTAGCTAGCCGCAGCACCGTCTAGGGGTTACAGACCGGAGAGCAGGAAGCAGTGCATGGGGACAGCAGTGCCAGAAGACAGGTGGAGCAGGGTGAATCAGTCTGCAAACTGGTACATATTGGGACACAGCAGGCCATACCTCAACCCCCAATCATAGGACAGGCCAGAACAGACAGTACAAGACAGAACATGGTGAGCTGAACACACACAGGAACTCATCTGCTGGCATGTCTGGATGTGTTCCACATCCTGATCAGTATGCATGGCATCTCCACAATGGAAGCATGATTGCTACCCCACCTGCTGGAATTGCAGGCAGGGTCATGTCCCCACATCTCAGTGATAGAATGCCATGTCAGGGTGGCCTGGGGACATTTCTGGTGCATATTAGGAACATACCTGGGAGTTAGAAATGGTTGAGAGGTATGCAGAATTCACAGGCAGCAGGCCACAGTCACATTGCCAGCACTGCTCTAACCCATGTCTTATCCCACTGTAGCACCACAGCGACACATCAAGGCCATAGGAAGTAGTAACCACTGCACAGCATGCACAGTTCCAATGCATGTACTACACTGTGTGCCTAACATTGCTGTTCACTTCCCCTGTGTAGGAGACAGCGACGCCACATGGGACCAGGTAGAGGACACTGCCACATCACTGCAGCTGCTGTAGTCAATGTCTGTGCCATTAGCTAATGATGACCTGCATTCTCCATCCAAGTGTGCTACCAAAGCCAGCAGTGCTGTCCATGCCTGAACATGCAGTACACAGTCCAGTTAAGTGTTTGTCACATGTCATACTGTAAGCAGTGGTGGGCCATGGGTCTGCGCCCGGGCACAGGCCGATTGGTGCTGCGTGCCACTCCTGTGATGGTGGATGTGCGGACATGTGGCAGGGGCAGCATGCAGTGCTGCCTGACCACACCACATTCTACACAGCCAGGCTGCGTCACATCTCTGCAGGAGGCTGGAGGCCTGGCAGTACACTGTCAGGGCAGTGTGTTGCAGTGAGGGGCATTGCATGTGCATGGCAATGCACTGCCAGTCCACACTGCCTGCAGTGCATGTCGTCAGTGGAGGAGCTCCTCCGGGGGGTGTCGTGCATTGTGGTGACCTGTGGCTCTGGCCTGTATCTATGCACCATGTACACAGGTGGGTGTAACACCGGATTGAGGGGAGGTCATCAACGCATCTGCCAGTCCATTCTGTATTGACATGTGTGCTATTTCTTTCCCCATGCAGGTATCAACAGACACTGTGGACATGTCTAGGGATCGGATCTCCAGTCTGAGTGGGCAGCCACCTAATTTCCCCCATGGAAACCACCATGCTGTGAACTGCATGCAGCAGCGGGACAGGACACTGCTGCCACAGGGATGCAGGAGGCACACTGTCGACAGACTGGGACTGTGCATGGTGTTCCAACAACGCATGACTGGGGCAAGCTGTGGCATGCACTGGGCAGTCTGCCAGCTGCAACAGCACTGACAGGATCTCAGCAGAGGGATCCAAGAATTCTGGAGTGCATGCTCAGCATGGCACAGTGCAGGGATGCCGAGATGAGGTCAGGACAGGATGCAGGTGCAGGTTTGTATGCCTGTGGCCGTACATATGTTGGTGCAGTGCTGGCACATGGGCCATGGCATGCTGTGCTGCACACATTTCACTATTCTCCCCATCCCCACAGGTGCATCTGGCACAACCCAGGGTGAGCAGCATGGCCATGTCAGTAGCCTCAAGCAGGAGGCACTGTAGTGGAGTCAGGTAAAGTGCTTGCAGTGGGCCACATCGTTGTGGCCATGCATGCACCACATGGTGGAATGCGCTGTGACCGTACATGTCCTGTGTGTGTGTGTGTGTGCCACATGGCCAGGCCCTTCACTGACTGCATCCTTTGCAACCAACAGGTGGTCGTGCGATGACTGACACAGTGGCAGAGGCACTGTTGAGGGACATGGTGGTGCTGAAGGTGGCTGATGCAGATGAGTACTGCTGGCATACGCAGTGCAGGCAGCAGCGGGCATGAGTCCTTCCACCCATGTCATCATCCTCGGAGGAGGGGAGCCTGTGGAGGTGGGGTGGACAATTCACAGGAGCATGATGTGCAGGACCCACAGAAGGTGGGCAGCTGGAACCTGATCACAGCTGTATTCTGGGCCAGACACAGTGGCAGCTGTTGCAGGGGAGCTGGTCATGGCCATGCCACCTACTGGGCCTGTGTTGGTGGATGCAGCAGTGCAGCAGGTGGAGGATGCACCACCTAGAGGCTCTGTGCAGTGCATGGATGCACCAGTGTTGAAGGACCCTGAGCTACGGCATATGGACATTGTCCCCAGCAGCAGCAGGGGGACATTGGGGATGTCATCGCTGGGGCCTGGGGATGTTCCATATAGAGGGACGACTGGATCAACAGCACCTGGTGACCCTAGTGTAAGCCATCCTGGATGACATTAAATGCCTGCATGGCTCCGTGGGTGCCCTGCTGGTGGAGATACACAGGACATAGCTACTGTGCTGATGCAGTGTGTTATATGGGGTGGGATTGATATGTGGGTGGGTCTGTATATATGGGTGGGATTGTATGTATGGGTGGGACTGTATATATGGGTGGGATTGACTATATGAGTGGGATTGTATATATGTGAGGATTGTTTAGATGGAGTGGGGACCAGTGTTTGGTTGTTGGAGGTGCGAGTGGGCCTATGGGACTGTTGTGGGTTTCTGCTTGGAGTGTTCTGTCATGTTGCTGTGTTTTGTTGTTCTCCCATTTCCTGTTGTTCACACCTTTCCACATTGCTGTTTTATGTGTGTCCCTGTTGTTCCATTTTGTACATTAAATTGTGTTACTACATCACTGGCTCTCGTGTTTGTCTCAGGTGTGCATAGTCGTGTGCATGTGTGTCTCACTGTGTATGTGGGGCTCACCTGTGAAAGTGCCTGCTGTCCCCAGTGTATCCTCATTGTGCATCTGGCTCTGTGTGCCAGCTGTGCAGCTCACTGCCTTTGGCACACCACAGTGGCCACATCTGCCTGGTGTCCTGTGTGATGTAGCTCACTGTGCATGGTCTGGTACCCAGGCCGCTACACTTGCATGTCCCAGCTGTGGGTGGTCCTGTGTTTGTATGGCACCCTTCTGCCCAGGGGTCCAGTGTTCCTGTGGGTGGCACCAGTGGCACAGGCATCGGTGTGTCTGACCACCATATGTCTACAGGTCTATGCCACCTGGTACTGTGTCTCTGTTGTGGTTGCACTGTTTACATGTATTAGTGGCCATGGCAGGTGCATTTGCCTGGTGGTGACATCATCCCAGCATTGTGTCTGTGGCCTCTTGCACCCTTGCCTCCTGTGCCACCCGTGCCACTGGTACCTGCATTGCTGCCCCTTTCACTCTGTCCTGTGTGTGCTGGGTGCATTGGCTTGCATGTGGCACTGTTTGCAGTGTGTTCCTCCTTGGGGCACTGCTGTCTGTGTCAGGGGTGTCACTGATATTTTGCTTTGTACACACTTTCTCCAACTGCTACACCCCCATTGATACACGTACACATCTTTTCACACTACTATCCCTAATTCCATGGCAAATTGTATTTTCAGGATGGCTTACGAGTTCTCTAAATAGGTTGTACACATATATATGTGCTCAGCAATAGACATGTACACAGCTACTACGTGGCTTACTGCATCTCATTTACTACGATATTGATGTGACTGTTAACAAAGTGGTATTTGGGTTGGGACAGGTGCTCATAACAACTGTACACATATGTGTACTGTGTGTATGCCTGTCTATAGCCTTTTTGTGTGGTGTGGTGCTGTCTGTCTGGGGGCACTGACCTATGTACTGTTTAGGACAGCTTTTACCTGTTCTAACTTACATGGCCTTCAACTGCCCTATCTGTGTATGCCATTTGTTTTGGAATAAGCGTTTCCATGATGCTGGTGTGTTACGCCTGTTGTAGGCCGCATTGCGCACTGGAGTACACGTTTCTGTCATATTTGCATCATAACTGCGGTATTGGCGTAGTAGTTGCGGGGTCGTCATAAGTGTTCTCTTGAAATCGCATGTCACATCTCACTGGCATAACTTGCTATTTGCACCTCAGGCACTGGCATACTGCATTTACGCCTAGCATATCTGTCTTGGAATCTGGCCCATGGTTTCCAGAACTTTACACAGTAATCTTGGTGGTGTCTCACCAGCAATCTATAAGTGACAATACAAACAGAGGTTGTAACTTCAGGCAAGGATTAAATGGCAGAAGTAGATTTATTAGAGATGGAAAGGATCCTTTAGGAACCTAGCAATGAAGAAACTAAAGGTAAAATAAATACAGAAATTTCTCAAATTCAAGCTGAACTGTGTCCGAATGTAATGTTTTCAAACCACCATGGAGCAGGATAATCAACAACCATGGATGACATTAATCAAGGAAGTAGGGGGTTAGCAAAGAAGTGGACAATGAAGCAGTCAAGAGAAAAGAGGAGAAAGGGAAATGAAAGGTAAAGGGGAAGTTACAAGCAAAGAACTAACAAAACCTGGAAAGTTATGTGTGTCTAATGTTAGGAATCTGGGAAATAAGATCTCAGACCTAAAGGCCATCATATCGGAGAGCAGACCTGGATATTGTGGCCATTACTGAGTCATGGTGCACTGACAACCATGACTGGAACTGTATACCATAACTGCAGTGACTCCTCGATCGTGAAGACCACCACAACACCAGAAATCAGGCAAAATCCACCTGTCGCTGTGGTGGCCCGTGCAGCGATCGGGACTGCCTCGCTGGGTGTTTTCCCCCCTCCTGGTCCAACTCCAACTCAGAGTTAGAATCCTAGAGACCGGGGTGGAGCACCACAAGGGGGTTCAGGGGGCACACCCTCCCAATTGTGAAAGCCGACATCCTGTAGCTACAATGCCGACAGTCAGCATTGTAGCTGTCATGTAGTGGATGTTGGTGCTAGCGCTAGTGTTGTCAAAGTGCTATAGGTAAACAGACTGGACCATGGTCATACCAGGCCACACAATATTCAGAGGGATGGATAGAAAGGAAAGGAGGTGAAATGAAGTGTAATGAGGAAAACATAAAAGCAACAAATATTAGGAATTCAGGGGTGGAGGTGCTGTGGGTAACCCTCAAGTCAGGAACAGAGTCACTATTCAGACAGGTGTGATCTACAGGCATCCAGCACAGAGGTGGGACTTAGACAAAGTAATGTCAGAAGTAGTTGGTAGGATGGTGGAAAATGGGGAAGTGCTGCTGATGGTGAACCTCAGACTGCTATATGTAGACTGGAGCGTCCCTGCTGCAGCTTCAGCTTGAAGCAGGGCGTCCATGACTCCCTGCAGTGGGTGTTCCTAAGGCAACTAGTTAGTGAACCCACTTGTGATGGGGCAATACTGTGCAAGTCCCTCTCTTTAAGAGGGCTTGAAGCTCCTTTCAGGACCCCACTCTTGTGCCTCTCCCCCAGGTTAAGGGTTTGATAGGTATTTGGGGAAGGCACAATTCTGGGCTGTGTTATAGACTGCCACTAGGGACAGTCTCATGGTCCATAAAAGGAGTCAGCGAGGGTGATTCTGGGGAGGTAGGAGGTTGGCTGGGAGATGGAAAGAAAGCAGGCAGGGTGGAGTTTGTAGGTCTGGGCTGGGCCTGATTTAATGAGGATCTTCCCCTTTCATAAGTGGGCATAAAGATGTGATTTCCATTGATATGGAGCTGGTAATGGGTGCCTCATGAAGAGGGTCTCAGACAGTCTGTCAGCATTGCATGGAATAAATGGGTCTCCAGTGGGAGAAGGGTAGAGAGAGTGCCTGAGCAGGTAGTTTGGTGGGGTCCCAGGCTTGTAGGAAGTAGGTTTGGACCACCAGGGCTGGAGGTTTTGTGGCAGGATTCTTCCAGTGGAGGGTGGTGGCAGTTCCCTCTCATTTTCCTGATGTGGCAGGGTGGTCCAGGCCTGTAAAAGGGGTGCCAGAGGTTTCCTACCCAGTTTAAGGGGCCTGCTTAGAGGGTAGGTCCTGGAATGCTATGCACAAGCTGCTCAGGTGGGCCGCAGGGTCAAAGGACAGGCCTTGGGAAACTCTTCAGACTCAGAAAGCTTAAGGATACCTAAACAACATTTTGACATCAAACTATTCAAAAATCTGACTCCGTAGGTGACTAAAGAAATGCTGCTGTATTCATTAGTGCTAAACTACATTTATATAATTTACCTAAATGTGGTTCCAGAGCATTTGAAAATTGTAAAATGAGATTCAATTTAAAAAAAAGTCTTACCTGCTTCCTAAAATGGCCGACAAATCTGTTTATGTGATGACATCATTGGAGACAAAGTCAGAGAGATATATGCTCTCTCTAGTGCTAACTAGTTCTTATTTCTCTTTGTATAGAATTGTTTCACCCAAATGGTCAAAACCATGTGCATTATTTATATAATACACATGTTAGCTATAGTTCTGTTCATTTTGTTTATTTTAACATGCTGAAAATGTTTTAATCAACCGACTTTCTCTGTGGCAAACCATAGTGCAGTACAAATTTTGAATAACCTGGTGGTCTAGTGGTTATGGTGGATCTAGGATGTTACAATGGGGGTGCTGGGGTGGTGTGCACGCTTAATATGCACTTTTAACATTTTATTAAACCTTTATATGATCTGCTATTATTCTTTACTAGTACGTTTTTGAAAGAACCTATAAATGTAATCCATAGTTTGAATGTAAACATTTGTACAATCAATAAATCAGACTTCTTCAACAAAGTGAAATACAGCAGCAGCAAACAAGTACATTACTGTGGGGGGTTGCAGCCACACCCTTCACCACACCCTAGAACCACCACTTTTTGTAGCAAAGTTCTTGTGCAGTCCAATGTTAGAGTTCATACTTTCTTGAAACTCAAATATATGCTTGTCTAGTCTTCTTTTCCATGGGAAATAATAATAATAAGAATCAGCATTTATATAGTGGTTTCATACACATTGCATCCCAAAGTGCTTTACAAGCAATACTAAACTGGTAGTGAAGTGACTGAACGTGTAGTGGCAACCATTTCATACATTAATATCCACACACAACCTTGGCCAATTGCATGAACTGGTTTTATAGGAAAGGAATGTTGGCCAGGACAATGGGGTCAGGTAGTGATCAAGGTGCTGGCAGCACCATCTCATTCTCACAGTAATCTGCTCATATTTCTCTCCTTCTACCTTCCTCCTTCCCTGAATATAGCAGTGCCTTGCAAGAGTGGCCCTCTCAGTCCCCCTCTGGTATTCATTCTTCACTATTACTCCTCACACTAAAAACTAGTGAGCTCATCACCCTTCTGCATCATGAATGCTAGTACAGTCCCTGTTTTATTTTGACATATCAAATATAAATATATCTTTCCAGTAAGTCAGGCTCATAGCAGCAGGAATAAGGAAATGATTGGCTTTCCTATCCTTAAAAGATCTAGGCTATCTTTGATTAGGCACTATTAAATGATGGGTGAGCACATCATTGTGCAAATCATTTAATAGTGCCTAATCATAGGTATTAGATCTTATATGCATAGGAAAGCCTATTTTTCCACTTGTGCCATGCTGCTATCAGCCTGGCTTACCAGAAGATCATGTTTATTATTAATATGTAAATATAACATGGCAGACTGTACTGAACAGTCATGATGCAGAAGGGTGGGTAGTGAACTCACCAGTTTTTGGTGTGGGGAGAGCAGGAGAAGAATGAATGCCAGAGAGGGATTGAAGAGGCCATTCCAGCAGGGTACAGTTATATTCAGGTTAGTTGAAGACATGAAGGAGGACGCTGAGCAGATCACTGTGAGATCTGAAAATGTGGGCGGTCAGCATCATGATCACTTCCTGACTGTGGATGAGTAGCCAGCGATGACAAATATTCAGAGTGGCAGGGCTGCACCTAAACTGTTACTTGAATTCAGTGTAGGGAGATTACCCTCGGTAGGGGATGTTAATGTTTGTAAGGACTGTACTGAGGGAGTTGTGTATCGCTCATCCAAGATTTGGAAGGGTGGTAGCCAGCCAACTAACATTGTGGAGTAGAGCACAGAAAAGTACTGGAGAAGAATTGCTGGGAACTGTCTTGCAGGGTTCTTCAGATCACTGATAAAGGAGTAGACTGACACTGGAAATCAGGTGGATTCACTCAAGGTATTAGTATTCCTCTCCTGCTAATAACATTGTTATCCATTGTAAGTGCAGTGCTTATGAGGGCATGAGAAGCAGTTTTCTGGTGGGTCATGATGCTTGATTGCTTGCCTCAGGAAGACCTAGTTGTTGGTTAATGAGGTGAGAAAAACAACAGGAACTGTACATACTACCTTCACTGTGCGGAAGGGTGGTGATCCACTATGTTTGCTGTAGGAGCAAGTCAAACATTGAGAATGTGGACTGGAGAGTGATTTGGGAGGCATTTTAACAGTGCCAGCTGATGATGCGTATCAGTATAGGTGTGCAAAACTCTCTGAGGTACAAGACTACAATCTGAGGTGTGATAATTCTCTTCATGAGACCACAAGCTCATATACGGACCCAAGCAATGCTAAGGACAGGGTATGGGGTGTGCAACAGAAGGCAGGCTAGGTGCAGGGGTTCACATGGAAAAAGAAAGCCTTATTTGTGGAATAACAAGTGAGCATGAGCTTTGGAACTGAACAAGGCAAGTATTTTGCTGTGTAACCCTAAGCAAGTCACTAAACTTTCTTGTGCTCATAGACCACACCTGTAAACAAACTTTCAGCTTAGTGCATCTCTCTGGTTAACAAAAACAAAATTCAGTGCATCATATAACTACTAGACCATCAGGTATTTGTAGTGTCGTACTGTAATGCAGTTTGCCAAAGAAAAGTCAGCTGGATTGCAAAACATTTTCCATAAGTTAATGTAAACAAAATGAACAAAATCATAGCCTAACATGTGTACTGATCAAAATAATCCACAAGTTAATACATGGTGTTGATCATTCTGGTACAAAAAATCAAAATAAAGAGGAAAGAAGAACTAGTAAGCATTATAGATATATATGTGGATCTCCATCTCTGGATCCCATTTGGCTTCTCAGAAGGAACTAGACGGAGAGGATCAGATTTGTTACAGTACAGTAGCTTCTTGTTGTTTTACATTGTTTCTTGTGGATTTTACTTGGTAGAAGATTATTTATTTTTTCTTTCTACTTCTAAGGGACTAGCAGGGTATTGTTTTGGGGCTATCGGGTTTTGAAAATGGTTTTGGTGGCTATAAGTGGGCTCATTTATTTGATGCTTCACTATGTAGCAGAGTTGCATTTGTAGAGGTCTATTTCTTCTGATTTAAAACCTATTTGGTGTGATTTAACTGGTCTGTTTCTTTGAATCAGAGATCTCTATCTTCTAATTTCAAGCCTATTTTGATGTGTTGTTGGTGAAGCTGTTTGAATTGTAGACCTGTTTCTTTTGGTAGCAAACTTATTTTGGGAGCTTTGAGTATAATTGTGATTCATTTTGCTGGCTTCACTGCTGCAAGGTTAGTGCATAGTGGGGAAGGGTGTTAATGGTCTGACCAGGGCCTCAGCTAACTGATTATTTCTGGAAGACTTGGGTTGGTCCCAACCCCACCCCACCAACCCCTGGTCCATGATTTCCTTTATACCAGGGGTTCTGACATCACTTCCTCAAATGGGCAAAGGATATGCACCTGTCATAGCAGAAGCAGACATCCAGTAAAGGAACAGCAGAGAGTGAAGATGTGACTGCTATCTCAGTGGAAGGAAGTAACTGCAAATCTAGGAGCTTTCAGTGTTACTTCTTTGCATTGCTATTGCATTGTGGAAAGTAGGAGTAGGAGTTTGAATAAGGTTGTGCAATAGCTACTTAAAGTCTCTTTGGAGTTTGGATAGGAAGGTTGGGAATATAAAAGCAGTTGCTCAATCTATCTAAATGTGTACAACAAGGGGTAAGGAAATATAGAAAAGAATGTTTTGTACTGATAGAGAAGGAGAGGAGACTTGGGGAGTGTTTGGAATCTTGCATCTGGAAGGGTTGGGGTCGCTGGTGACAAGACAGCAATGGGTAAGTGGTAGGCTGCAACAACTGCGGTGCACCAATCTTTCTAAAACTGCCTGGACTGTGGGAGGATGTTTAGAGTGCAACCATATGAGAAACTCAGAAAGAAGATTGAAGGTCTGCAAGCGGAACTAAGACAGGCAAGGCAGACTGGGGTGGGTTTAGTCAAATACTGGAGGGAGGAAGAATGGGAGATGAGGGAGGGTGATTTAAGCCAACAGTGGTGAGGAGAGGGTCAGAATAGGGAAGCAGAGACAAGGGGCCCAGGCCAGGAAGAACGATTGCTGGAAACCAGGTCAGGAGACAAAAGACAAATGGAAGGAGGATTGAGGGACTTGTGAGGGAGTCAAAGAAATGGCAAAAGTCGTGGGTGGAAGGAGAGAACAAGTTACTATGAAGAGAGAGGGCGGGCATTTGTGAAGGATTTTCAGAAAATAGTTTTGCACTGCTAGAGAGGAAGAAGGTGGAGGAGGAAATGATGACATTAGAGGAGTAATTGATAAATGCCTGGACCAAACCGGAGTTGGGGAAGTTCTGCTGGGAGAATGCAACAGGGCAAAGGAAATAATGTGCAAGAGGAAGAAGAGAGCCAGAAATGAGAGGGAGATGAATGGAAGCAAGCAGGGAGTAAGAGTGGTGGAATCTTAGAGCTGGGAGACTCAATACTAAGAGGAGTCAGGTGGGTAGCAAGGGAGAGGCATAGTCACATTTGGGTGTGGCAATGCCAGGAAAGACAGTGGAAAGGGTGGGACAATCTCTTCTGAAATATGCTAGAAGGGGTAGGGACAAGCCTTATTTAATTATACATCTTGAGATGAATGACCTGGCTGATAAGAGAAGATATAGTCCAAAGGGGTTTGAGGAACTAGGACAATTATGTGAGGGGCAGGAAGATCAGTAACTTTCTCGGAGATACTTCCAGTACCCAAGTCAAGCACAACAAGAAAGCCGAGAATAGAGGAATTTAACAGATGGCTAAGAACCTGATGTTGTGCTAAAGGGTATGGGCTGTTGGGGGGTGTGGGGAGGGACCTGGAAGACAGTAGTCTCTATGCCAAGGACAGACTACACTTGAGTGAGGAGGATAAGAAGTGTTGAAACAGAAGATGGAGGAGTGCATAGAGGAAGTAAGGAATTTAAACTAGGAGGCGGGGGCAATTGGGCAAGAGACATGCAGAGACCACAGGTTGGGAAACCATATGAGCTTACCTCCCATAAGGGTGACAAAGGACAAATGGCAAGTACTATTGGTGATGCTAGTAAAGAAGGGCAGGATGGGAGGGGGAAGGGTGGAAGGTGGTTACCCTTAATGCTAGGAGCCTTGGGAGGAAAACTGCAGAGTTGCAGGTGCTCATGGCAGAGGCAGAGGTGGACATTGCAGCCATCACAGAAACATGGGCCACTCAATACAATGACTGGGACCTGTCTGTACCAAGGTACAGGTTATTTCGTAGGGACAGGGTGATTGGGAAAGGAGGGGTGTGGCTCTATATGTGAAGAAAAGACTGAAGTGTGTTAGGGAGGAAGGGAGGAGAGTAGTACGCAGTCAATTTGGATGCAAATCCAGGATTCCAAGAATAGGATTCTTAGAATGGGAGTGGTATACAGACCTCATCTCAGACGGAGGAGTTAGACAGGGAATTAGCAGGACAGATCAGGAGGACCTGCGAGAAGGGTAATGTGGTAATTGTGGGGACTTCAACATGCCAGGGTGGACTGGAGTAACCCAAGAACCAGGAACAGAAGGGAGCAGGTACTGCTGGATGCCTTCAGGACAGCTTCCTGCTGCAAATGGTCAGTGAACCAAATAGGTTAAGGAATACCCTTGACCTTGTGCTGGCAAATGGGGACTTTGTGAGAAAACTTACAGTGGAGGAACCGATGTCAGGAGTGACCACCACTCAGTATGCTTACATTGGATATGGGCAAGGAAGGGTGGAATCTGGCACAAGAGTGCTGGACATCAGGAGGGCTGACTTTGGGAGGATGGGGAAGTGGCATAGGGTACCTGGCCAGAATTCAGTTTAGTATGGACACTAACCAGAGGTGGGAGCTCATAAAGCTGGGGATAGTGGAGCAACCAAAACCTGCTGCAAGGCCCAGAGCAAGAAGGCTAGGGCTAAGAAACTGAGCTGCTTTTGCAAGGAGGTCATGGAAAGGTAAGGAGAAAAAGAGCTGCCTTTAGGAAGCACAAGAAAACAGGGAGGGGAGGACAGGGAGGTGTACTTGACAGAATCGAAGGAGGTGACAAGGGCAGTAAGGGAGCCAAGGCATCTATGGAACTCAGGCTGGCACAAGGCACTAAGAAGGGGAGAAGGACTTCTTTAGGTACATCAGGAGAAAAGGGCTGTAAGGACAACATAGAAAGGATTAGGAAGGAGGGCAGTTAGGTGGAAGCAGGGTGCGATAAGGCAGAAGGACTAAATGAGTAGTTCTGCTCAGTATTTACTAAAGAGAAGAGGGATGACACCCAAGGGGAGAAATGGTAGAAACAGGGGAGGGTGACAGATGGGAAATCATGGAGGGCAGAGTTTGGGAGGTTTGAAGGAACTGAGGGTGGATAAGGCACCAGGCCCAGATGGCATCCACCCAGGGTACTGAAGGAGCTGGCAGAGGTCCTTGCAGGACCTTTGGAAGACCTATTTAATGCCTCACTACATTCAGGGTGTGTACCTCTGGACTGGAGGATTGCTCATGTGGTGCCCTCCACAAGAGTGGCCTCAAGGATGAACTGAGGAAACTACAGACCAGTGAGCCTCACATCCATCTTGGGTAAGCTAATGGAGACTATCCTGAAGGAAAGGCTGGTGGCTCTCCTAGAGGACAAAGGATTACAGGACAGCAGGCGGCATGGCTTCATATGGGGCAGATACTGCCAAACCAACCTGGTGGAGTTCTATGACTGGCTAACTAGGCAACTGGACAGGGGCCATGCAGTGGATGTCCTGTATCTGGACTTCAGTAAGGCATTCAGTCGGTGCCTCATGGAAGGCTGGGAAGTAAGTTAGTAGGCACAGGGGCAGGTGCAAAGCTGGTGAGATGGGTAGGGGAACTAGCTTCAGGGAAGGCAACAGAAGGTGGTGGTAGGTGGGAGCTCTCACACCCAAGGGTTGGGACCAGTGTTGTTTGGGATATTCATTGTAGACATATCATTGGACATCAAGAGCAAGATCAGTCTGTTTGCTGATGATACAAGATAGGAGCAGTGGTGGATGACCTAGGGGATGGCAGGGGTTGCAGGATGATCTGGCAAAGCTTGAAACCTGGTCAGACACCTGGCAACTGGGGTTTAATGCCAAAAGTGCAAGTTGCTGCATTTTGGGATGAAGAACCCAAGGAGGAGTTACCAGCTGTGGGGAGTGCAGCTAGCCCAGACAGAGGAGGAAAAGGATCTGGGGTGCTCATTACAGGGTCAATGAACAACTCTGCACACTGTAGGAAGGCAGCTGCAAGGCCAACAAAATGCAGGGTTGTATTACAAGGGTATATCCTCGAGGAGGAGGAGGTGATTCTGCCACTGTATAGGTCATTAGTTAGACTGCACCTGGAGTACTGTGTGCAGTACTGGTGCCCGTATCTGAAGGGACATTAAATTACTGGAGGAGGTGCAGCGCAGAGGCGACAAAAGATGATCAAGGGCTGGCGGACTTATCATCGAGAGAGGAGGCTGATGGAGTTGAACATGTACTCACTGGAGGAGGAGGGATGGGGGACATGATTGAAACCTTTAAGTACATGAATGGAATAAACAAGACATGTACAGAGGGCTGTTCAAAGTAAGGAGGGAGGACACCAGGGACACAGGGGCCATGATATGAGACTGAAGGAAGAATGTTCAGGAGGGAGATGAGGAACACTTTTTACAGAGAGGATGGTGGCTCAGTGGAATGCATTACCTGCAGAAGTGGTATCCAGTAGAACAGTGGACTGCTTCAAAGGGATGGGACAGGACAAGGGGAGGGTCAATGAAGGGAAGGGTGGAAGGGAGGGCAGCTGTAGAATAAGGGCTAGCTGCACATTCGAGCAGACTTGATAGACCTCTAGGCCTTTATCTGCTGGCAAATTTTGCATGTTAGTATGTTCATATCATGACTCTTCAATTAACACTTGGCAGACATCTTAGGGAGAAACCAAGGCTGTTTTTGAAAGTGAAGGCTGATGTTTACATTTTTCAAAAGCTATGAAACTGCATTAATGTTATTTACTTAAATGCAGTTTTAGCATGAATATAAACAGCAGCCTTTACTACTCGATATAAAGCCAGAGTTTGAATTTGCAGTTTAAAACTGCTTGTTTAGGTACCCTTTAAATCAAGCATAGGAGGGATGGCAGAAAAGGGATGCCAGTTAGA
Source organism: Neoceratodus forsteri (assembly GCA_016271365.2). Classification (NCBI taxonomy): domain Eukaryota; kingdom Metazoa; phylum Chordata; order Ceratodontiformes; family Ceratodontidae; genus Neoceratodus; species Neoceratodus forsteri. The sequence goes on along the minus strand of CM028135.1, from coordinate 842,488,205 downwards.
GGCTTTTCTGACATTACCCGCTCCTGTAGCTGGAGAAAGGAGACCAGCGGTTAAGCAGATATGCCCAGGAGAGAATGCAGTTAAAGAAAGAAAACAAAACAATGAAAGGACTGGTCAGGAGGAAAAATTCCTGTGATCCTGTGGCAAGAGACTAGGTGGGAGAAGCAGCTTGCTTCTCCACGAGGCCAGAGACTGACCAGGGAGAGAGGAAAGGAGAGGATAAGTCAGTGACCAGCTTACCTGTGCCAGAGGTAGTTTTGGCTCTGAGGTCTGCTGCAGGTTCCTGGGATGTTTCGGTATATCCTCTGAGGATTCATCAGCTGCTTGAAGTGTGAGTGGTGCCTAAGACATCTTGTCTCGCAGTTTAGGTACAGTACCCCAATACGTGAATAGTTGTGCTCCATGGAGCTGGATGTGGAACATGTTTTTAAGCAAGTAATGGGAACCTCTGGGTCCTGGTAAATCACTGGGATCCAAGGAGCAATAAAGTAATTTGTTGGCTTAATTTTGAGTTCTTTGGAGTGTCTTTTAAAATCTTAAACGATTAATGAAATGCTGAGTCTTTGATGAATTTTTAATAAGACTTTTTGGGGAGAGTTTTAAACTTTCAGCTCAATTGAGAGTTGTGCTTCCAGGGCAGCAATATTCATGGGGACTTCAGGAGAGAGAAAGAAGAGGTTTCCGGTATCCATCCTGAGTATCAAAGAAGTTGTGAGGATAGCAGTTTCCATTTTATCTGCAGTAGGACCTGGGCCATGGTAAGAGAAAACCATCTTATTTCTTCATGGTTGTCGATGTTCTGATCTGGGTTCCTTTGGGGTGAGCCCCTCCCTCTTGTACCATCAGGTGCCCTAGACATACAGAGGTGGTGTGGCTACACATGGGGGCTCATCCAGGATGTTTTGGGGTCTCTCATGCCCCCAGAGACCCCATGTCCCAGATCAGAGAGCTGACAGGTTCGGCCTGGGCTGGATAGTTTGTGTGGTGCACTTAAAATTCCATCCTGGGTGTGGTGGGCCAGGTGGGCGACTGCAGCCCTGCACTCAGTGTAAGCTTGCGTGATTTGCTAGTCATGTGATCCCAGCCTATGTTCTGATTTGCTGGAGGGCAAGCTGAGGGAAAAACCAGTGAATAAGGCATCATCATTTTGTGGAGAGCAGGAGTGAGTGAGGAGGACTGAGCAAAAATATCAGAGTGGAGGGAGTTGTATGAAAACTGTTTGACTCCATTGATTATAAAGGTAATTGGGCCCAACAGGTATGGATCCATTTTCTGGGATGGCTGGGTAAGGGCTTATAGCTGGAGATGTGCCTCCCTCTGACCTCTGTCAATGGTCCCTTCGTCATTGTTGTCTTCGCTATGGAACACTGCAGGAAGGGCAGGCGGTAGAGCGATGTGTCAGATGTGGCTATAAGGGACAGGGAATAGCCCATTTACCAGTGTGCAGTCTTTGCTCCAGCTTGGCCCATGGAGGCATATTTGCCTGGGTCCCTCCCATTTTCCATTGGGTATACCTCACAGCACTTCAGAAGGCCCATCCACGGTATGGTCACAAGGAAGCCTGGAGCTTGGTACTGTAGAAAGGTTGTCATTAGAGGAGCACACCCTAGAGCAAGTGAAAGAGCCAGAACCATTGGGAGGCCTTCCCTGATGTAATTGTTGAAGCAGAAGAAGAGCAGAGGAGGATGCAGCTGCAGCAGAGGAGAAAAATGGTGAGAGGGACCCAGCCATCTGCCCAGTTCCTTGTTGCTGGCTGCCTCTACTCCCTGTGGCAGAGGGAGGGCAGGGTCTTAGACCACTGACGGTGAACCTCCAGGGACCAGGGAATGCCACCTAGGCTCTTGAGGTAGCTTAACAGCTGTAAGATCATGGCCAGTTTCTCCAGCTTCTGTGAGACCAAAACTGCTGCAGTCGGTCTGGGGTCTTGAGGGAAGGAGGAGAGTAAACCTGAAAAGAACTTTTGCGGATGATGAGAATTTTGATGAGGACAGGTTCCTTGGCAAAAGTTTCAATTTAATGATTATGACATCTATCGGTCCAAACATAAGCCCTACCATCATCTGGTAATTACAGCTAATGATCGGACCCCCACATCCCAGAACATTGACATGCCCTTTGGAGCAGAATGGATGGACTTAACAGGGAGGATGCCTAGATGCTGAAAGGGTGTATGGCTGGAAACAGGGCTAGCCTACAGGACCAATATAAGAGATCTGCCAGAGTGGAGCCAAGCTGAATGGTGGATGTGGCGCAGACTGAAGCTGGAGTATGAGAGCCTGTAAGTAAGCAAATGTAAAGAAAGAAGAGACTGCTACTATATGGTTCTCAAAAGAGGTAGCAGAAAAGCTGCAGCCTAAACTAGTTGCATTCAGAAGGCATAAGGTGACCCAGAGAGAAGAGGATAGGAATTGTATCAGGAAAACAGAGAGGCAGGCAAAACAGCAAGGAGTGCAAAGGCACAAATCAAGGAAAGAATAGCTCAGGGAGTATCAAAGGGGCAAGAAATGTTTTAAGCATGTTAGAGAGAAAAAAGGAAATCAAAGGGAGGGATTGTACAGTTACAGGAGGGACTGTTCAGAGTGGGTTGAGAAAATGCAAACATCTTGAACAAATACTTCTGCTTAGTGTTCACAGTAGAAGGGAAGAGAAGGACTAAAAATGGCACTGGGAGCTTTGATGGAAAGAAATGGATACTAGTCCATTTTTGTGGACAGAAGTCCAGAAAGTACTTGCTAACCTGAAAATAGACAAAGTTATGGGGCCAGGCGAGGTGCATTGAAGGGTGCTGAGGGAGCTCAGGGAGGTACTAGCTGTACCTCTGACAGCCCTGTTTAACAGATCACTGAGATCGGAGAGACTCTGTAGGACTGGAGAAGGGCAGATGTAGTCCCAATTAACAAAAGTGGTACTGTAACAAGGAAGGGTGGGCAATTATAGGCATGTCAGCCTGACTTCAGTTTTGGGTAAGTTAATGAAAACACTACTAAAGGAAGGGATTGTGGAACATCTTCAAGTTCAAGTTTATTTCACCAGAAAAACTCCATTGAGCAAGCTCATTTACAAGGAGGTCCTGCTAAGGACAGAACAATACAACAAGATACAATGGCAAAGCAGAGTGGACAAGGCATGGTTCAGAAAACACAGATATACAATGAGAGATTACACAAATAAAGCAAACAGTGGCGTAATAATAACTTAATAATTCTACACAATTCTAAAAGAAAAATTATAATTGATTCGGAGGAATAGAAAGAGTTTATTGCAGGGCAAAATTTGCATAGCACAAAATGACATGCTAGCTAGTATGACAGTGGCAGACTTTCTTAAGGCATTTGTTGATCAAGGGTTTAAATATATTGATGGAGACTAGTTCAGAAAGCTTGAGGAGGATTGTAGTTTGTTTCAGGCTAAAGCAATGGCATAGCTGATGGCAGCTTTACCAAAGTGGATGCAGAACTTAGGTACATCAAGCAACATAATTACATTTTCCTGAGCTAGTAGCACTATAGGAACAACAATACAGGGAGAGAAGATATATGGGGGACGGGGTTGCTCAGTAGCATTTTATATGCCCAAGTGCAGCTATGAATCATTCTCCTAGTGGAAAGGGACAATCAGCCCACCTCAGAATAAAGGGTGTAATAGTGAGTTCTAGATGGTGCATTCAGTATAAAACAAATAGCATGGTGAAAAGAACACCTAATTTGGGCAGGTTGGAGGCTGTACAACAACTATATATAATGTCAGTGTAGTCACAAAGGGGAAGTAAGGTAGCTTTGACTAGCCTCTTCCTGATGTGACTGGAGAAGAGGATTTGTTCCTATAGAAGAAGCCCAGTCTAGTTTTAATGTTTTAAAGAAGGCTTCCACATGGGCAGTGAAGGAGAGGTTGTTGTCTAGCAAAAGGCCTAGGTATTTGAACTTATCCACAACCTCTAGGGTATCTCCTAGCAGGGTTGTAATGGATGTGGCAGGCCAAGATTTAGTAAGGAGGATAAAGAGTTTGTGGGTAAGAAAAACATCATCTTTGTTTCTTTGGCATTTAACAGGAGTTTAGACTGTAAAAGGGTGAGTTAACTTGTAGTTGATTAAAGTCCATTTGTAGTTCGGTGTAAGCATTGTCTCCAAAAAATGTAGTTTGGCTTCATGTATATTGACACGTAGAGTGTTGTTGTCAATTGAAAATAGAAGAGGGCCTAATATAGTTCCCTGTGGAACACCTCATACAAGTGGTAAAGGAGAGGAAAGAAGCCCATCTGCTTTGTTGCATTGTAATCTTCCTGAGAGGTATTTAGAAAACTAGTTTACAGTGAAGTTACTAGACCATGCTCCTTAAGTTTATGCAACAAAGGCTGTGGTCCACCATATCAAAGGCTTTACTTAAATCAAGAAAAATGGCTACAGTTGATGTTTGTGGACTAGGGAGGTAAGCTAATTGTTTGTCCTTTTGCTAGGGCAGAAACCAAGCTACAATTTTGTATAAAACTGGATTGCAGAGAATTGAATAGATCTGAGTTTTAAGTTAGTCCCTTAGTTGGGTGTTGTCTAGTTTCTCTAGAGGTTTGGAGAGAACAGGCAGGGTGAGAAATGAGCCTATAGTTATCAAGGTCACATGGATTGCTGGATTTGAACAGGGCCAGTATGTGGGCTGTTTTCCAGGATTGAAGAACTATACCAGAAGTGATCGACATATTAAATAGATGGGTTATTGGAGCAGTTAGAAAATGATAACCTAATTTTAAGAATGTGGAATATATTCTGTAAACATCTGTGCTCTTTTAGTATCTAGTTTTATGAGAGGTCCTCTATCTATTTGAAAGTTATAGGGAGAGGCAGAAGGAACCCAGTTTTGTGGATCAGTAGGAACAACCTTTGGATTAGGATCGCTCAGGAATTTTTCAGCTGGAGAGGAGTCAAAGGCTAGGCCTGCTGTCGTGAAGTAAATTTAATTTTTCTAGCATTGTGTATTCATTAGAGGTAGCGGAACCTTGGGAGTTCATTTTAATCAGGATTGATGGAGGAACTCTGTGGCTTTCTACTGATTTAATGGCTTGCCAGATCTTAACAGGGGTACCCTTTGTACTTTCAAGAGCCTTCACATAATAATTAGCTTTGGCAGTTCTGATAAGTTTAGGACAGGCATTGTGAGATGCTTAGAATGCTGTCAAGCCTGATGGATCTTGGTGCACCAAGCTGTACCCTAATGTTTGACCCTCAGGGTTAGAGCTTTTTAATTTGCCAGTGAACCAGGGACAAGCAGCTGTTTTGACTGTACAGTTTATTAAAGGGCATGTTTGTTTAATAAGTTTGTAAGGATTAAGTTGAAAATAACAACTGCCTCATTGATTGAAGATGATAGAAGTTTTACCAATTTATGTTCCTTCAGTCAGATAAGTAGTTCACCAATCTGAATTTGTGAAAGCTTTGTTTTATAAGGAATTTAGAACAGGAGATTTTCTAGACCTCTTGCACATACAACAATGTTGTAGTCACGTGCGTCATTGTGAAACACAGCTGTGTTTGAGATTTTATGGGACCTATTTGTAAGGATGAGGTCTAATAGGTACCTTTGGTATGATTTTTGTATCGAGTCTAGTAGGTTCTGAAATTAACTGAGATGACCAGCTTATTGCACATTTCTTTAGGCTACTATATCAGGGGCTAAGGCACTCTAGATTAATGTCATCAAGAATAATTGACTCACTGGGTTGGAATCAATTAAATTCCAGAGGACTGAATGTAATTCTAGCCCCTGCCAGCAGTCTGTAGCAGCCAATCATATTAAGTGCTTCAGCAGAGGATAGTGAAAGTTGTAAGGCTTAGCATTCAAATTCTCTGGGTTTGGTAACAGCCAGCAGTCTGACAGCTGATAGCTTTGCGTTGACATAGAAGACCCCTTCCCTTTGTAGGTCTATGAAGATGGAAAGTATTAAATGATGGTAGTGTTATTCCTAACTCTGAGGTAAAGCCCTTCAGTCATGTTTCTGTGATTACCAGAATGTCAGGATTTGTATGGGTGACCCATGCTTTCACAGTATCTAGTTTCTTCTGGATGCTGCATACATTGATTAACATCATCGTTATTCCTTTACTTAATGCAAAATTGGAAGGGGTGCTAGGGAAGATAGAGCCTGGGATTGATTCAATATTGCCAGAGCAGAGGGCAGTATTATTATAAGTTTCTTTAGCCCATAGCATGACAGTTTATGTCCTTCCTATATGGAAATATATTGTATCTTCAATCAAATGAGTTATAGAATCAGGGCAGCATGGATGCACAGCAGGAAGGTCATGTCAAACAAATCTGATATATTTCTTTGACTGGGTTACCAAGGAGTTAGATCATGGAGGATTGGTGGACGTGGCCTACCTGAATTTCAACAAGGCTTTCAACACTGTTCCCTGTATAAATTGATTCATGTTTAAGGACCAAGTACATACATGTACAGTATATAGATCTCTCTCTCTCTCTCTCTCTCTCTCACTCTCTCTCTCTCTCATTCTCTCTGCCTATATATATATATTAGGGGCAAAGAACTCCATTTAATGCATCAATTAGGGTTGTTCCACAGCAACAAAAGTGAGGAAATTCGGTGTTAGGGTCAAGCACCCTTGGACCCTCCCCAGCCCACCTCAACTGGCATCAGGGTGTGCATTGGGGTCATTGGCCCTAACTCTCACCCCATCACATGTAAAGCAGAGAATGTATAGCAGAATGGGGTGAGAGTTAGGACTGATGACCCTGATGCTAGTTGGGGTGGGGTGGGCTAGGGGTCCAAGGGGGCTTTCAGCCTAACACCAAATTTCCTCACTTTTGTCACTGGAACAACCCTAAATGATGCATTAAATGGAGTTTTTGCCTCTAGTTTCCCTTATTTTTAAGAATGATAGCGAGAAATGTAATGTATATGTGGCGGGAGCACGGGGCCCCGCCACATGATTTCTTGCCACATAGTAACACGGTGCCCATAAACACAAATGGTAATGCGCATGGTGATGCAAAAGTGAAACAGAGAGAAACAGTACTGTAGACACAAATGGTAAAAATAATGCAAATGCAAGCACAAATGAAAATGCAAGGTACTTGCATGGTGGCGTGGGCGGAATGGTAAGTGAAACCAGTGCAGAACCACAAGCAGAAGCAGTAACTGTAACACTAATGTAAGCACACAGGCTGGTTTTCCCCAAAAGCTGCATAGAAAGACAGTGAGTACAAAGAATGTACTGTATGCGTAATAATGGGTCTCGGAGCAGAAAATGAGGAGTTGGAATACTAAATTGCTTACATCTCAGGAACCACACAGTATAAAAAAAAATGTAAAGTCATATGATTTATGACTTTTCTTGTGAATTTGTACTTAGCCCTAGTAGGTGGCTAAACATTTTTCTGTGAAAGTCCATATCTTAGCACGTTCCAAGATACAGGCCCTGAAAGGCGCAGCAAAGCGTAATGTTATCCTATGAGGAAAAGAAAAGTTCAGAGTGCCATAACTTTGCCGCCCTGTAACATTTTTCACCAAACCACCAAAAGGAACATCTGTGGGATGTTGGCTTTCTTCCTCAAATTTCAGTGAAAAAGACCAAACCATTATTTTTCAGCAGGGTGGCAAAGAATTCCTGTCATGCAGCGGATGCCGCAATGTTAGTCTAAGGAAAAGTGTCAAATTTGGGTACCATAACTTTGCATCCCTGCAATATTTTGTCACCAAACTACCAAAAGTCACATCTGTGAGATGTTGGCTGCCTTCCATCAAATTTCAGCCCAAAAGACCAAACTGTTCTTTCGTAGCAGGGTGGCAAATAATTCCTGTTATTTTGGCCATAGTGTTGCAAAGTAGTGTTGTGATTTGTGACAGCTTTGCAAGCATTTGCGACACTTTCATGGGTGCGACACTACTTTTCCAGAAATTGAAAAAACATATTTCTAGGGTGTTTAACCTCAAAATAAAGACATGCTTAGCATCCTCAGGGTCCGACTAGGAAAACATAAAAAGAATTGTGTTACTAGAGGGTCCCAAATTTAAATATAGCGTTTTCTGATCACTAACTGAAAACAAAATGGTGGATTTGCTACACTATTAGGGCCATTTATGACATTAAAAAGTGCATTTACGAGCACTGTCAAACTTTTTGTTAACTTTTCCATTGACTTATAGTGGAAATTGATTTTTGAATAACTTTTGAACCATTTAATATTTTTCTCGAAATCTTCAAAAGGCACATCGGAAACCGACTGCACATTCTCTGAAGTTTTGGACCAGTCACTCAAACTCTGTGATCTGTAGGGATGAGCAAAGAATTCCAAAAAGCATGAACCGAGCATAGATCACACTTAATAACTCCATGACCATATATCAAACAGTATAAAGTTCACAGATCAAAGATGTATAGTTCTTGATTGTGTATTCCAAATTTCAGGCAAATCTGTTGAACAGTTGCAAAGTTATTAAGGTGCAAATTTTAGGCTTAACATGTAAATGGTTCCTCAACCCTAACTATGGTGGCACTACTGTGCTACCATAATATATATTATATATACACACACACTCATATACATACATATATATATATACATATATATACATATATATATATATATATATATATATATATATATATATATGATATATATACACACATATATTCATTGCAAAAAACTTTGTTACTTCATCAGTTAGGGTTGATAGCACGTCCACACACCAACAGACATCAGGGTGTGCTATGGGGTCAACAGGCCCAACTCTCAACTTATTCCATGTGTAAGCAAGCTGACATGCTGCAGTATATGAGAATGGGTGAGAGTTAGGTCTGACAACTCCATGGCACACTCTGATGTCTGTTGGTGTGTGTGGAGGTGAGTGTAGGGGAGTAACCCTATCATCACATTTCCATACTTTGTCACTGTACTATGAACCCTAAATGATGCATTAACAACATTTTTGCAATTAATTCCCTTCTTTTGAGAAAGTGTAATGTAACTGGTAACTGGCATGTGTTTCTGGGAGCACTGGCCCTCGGGTCCTGCACTCCTTCACGTTGCCCATTTGTTAAATAATGGTATGCATCTGAGGGAGGGAGCATGGGCCCTCTGGGCCTAGCTCCCTCTTATACATAAGTATGGAGCCATTCAGTAGCCCCATAGTATTGAAAAGGAACCCATGTTTTACTTATTTGGCAATATCTCAGTAACCATAGGAACTATGAAAAAAATGTCACTGCATTTGTAACCATTACTTTGAAACCTCCTCACATGCTTAGTCTACCTAAAGGGCAAAAATCTAAAGATGGACTAAGCAGCGGGTAGTGAAAAATTTGTATCTCAAATTGTTTTTGCGGTACAGGCACCAAAAGGTGCTGCTGGCATCTAATGCTATCCTATGGGAGATTTCTCAACTTCAGAATGATGTAACTTTTAGGGCTGTGCGAATACCATTTTTGAATATTCAGCTGAATATTTGGTATTCGGGCCAGAATATTTAGTATTCAGTATTAGTGGCCAGGAGGGTAGTTGATTAAAATGTAAAAAAGGCCTCACCCTCTTCCTGGCCAACAGTAGCACAAAGAATATAATCCCTGGTGTCTAGTGGCCCTCCGCTGATCACCAACCCAAACTGAAGAATCACCCCCTGCCGAGACTACCATCTATTTCCAGATCCCCATTATTTTAAATTAAAAATGTCCTGTCTCACTGGTGTCCAGTGGACCCCAACCCTGCCAACAAATATAATCCCTAGTGTCTAGAGGTCCCACCCCTCTGGCTGATCACTGGCCCAAACTAAAGAATCATTCATTGAAGTGCTCAGTTGGGCTGCCACCCATGGTGGTGAGTGGGGGCTGTGCGGTGTCCCACTTGGGATACTGGGGGGTGAGGGGTATGCACTGAAACTTATCCGATGGCAGGGTGGGAGGGTGGGGGTTCCACTGGACACCAGGAAGAAAGGACTTTTCTTTATTTTTTTAGACAATGGGGACAGAGAAATTGATGGCAATCTTGATGGGGGATTCTTAAGTTTGGGCGGTGATCAGCCAGGAGGGAGGGACACATAGGACACCAGGAAACAGGAAATGTTTTTATTTGTAGACAATGGGGGCAATCTTAGTGGTGGGGGTGATTCTTCAGTTTTTTCAATTTAAACTTTATTAACATATTTTCACAATACAGGGTGTTGAGAGATCTAAACCTCACCTTCAGATTCTTGATGATATTGGGAATGCAATTAATCACAAACAAGTTGCATTTAAGTAATAAACGAGTTTATTACTACAAAGGATAAATCGCAGTTGCCTTAAGCAGTTCTTACCAATACAAACCAGGAGCCAGTGCTAAGCATTCCCTACACCTCGAGGGTTTCTCTGTAGTCTCTTGGGATCTCTCGGGTCTCCGAGGTGTAAAGCCTGTGCATTACATTATATACCTATGATAATTACTATGGTTACTGTAAGATGAAACATTTCTAGTTATAGAGATGAGCCCTATTGGCTAAATTAGAGATGGCTCCATGGTCCAAGATAACATTATACAATTCTGTAAAGTCATCAGTTTTAGAACAAAGAAGTTCTTATACAGAGTCTTACATAACCAAATGTAGTGGTACGTCACCAAAGGATAAGCGATGTTGCCTTACATATTATAATTACTTCAGGACAGGTGTCTTGGCATCTGACAAGTAAGAAATAGACAGAAAATACATGGTATAATATGTGTGCATTAGCAAGCAAAGTGGATTACAACAATATGCATTCATATCCTGACATCTACTCTTATACGGTAGATGCCCTAGACCTAGGTATTAGTGTAACCTATACATAAGCATTAGCTGTCTACGGTGTACCTCTGAGAGTATCATCTAGGGTGCAGGGACCTCGTGTAACAATTCCCCTTGTTGCCTCCAAGGTCAACACTGGCAAAATCTAGGAAAGAAAGAGGAGCAGTGGTCATTTACAATCCCGGCGCACAAGCCTTGTAAAGGAACTCGAGAGCTGCTCACGGTGTTGATGTAGTGTCGTCATAGGCAGCAAGCATAATAATCAAAGTGAGTATCAAAATGCTTGTATAATAACAAAACTTTTTAAAGTAATCTCTAACCAGGTGTTAGTTAAGGCATTATTCATATCTCCATCGTTAATCAAGTCAAGAACAGCTTCATTGGCTTGGTAATATTATTGCTGATGTGGATGAGATGTGTGTCCTTCCTGTCTAAAGTGATTTCAGTGTAAGTGTAAGTGGGTCTATGTATGCGTTAAAGTATGGTAAGTATTCTGATAGTGTGAGTAGATAATCTGGGTTACCATCAATAATGTCTGCATCCATAGGGGATGGGGTTATAACAGTATGTCCAATAACAGTCTTCTGGTGGGGAACAAAACAGAAGTTGGGGTAATCAATAGCACAAGTAACAGAACCATATGTATAAGTCTTGTGATTTGTGACAGCATAATATTAAGCCATCTGAGTTTTACTGTGAAAGCACAGTAGGCAGTCTCCACTTTGCAACTGGACAGGGCATGTGTAAGTCGTCTTCAAAATCCGTGTTGACAGGTTGCGCTTCCTCACGATAGGATTGGTAAAGCTGATCCAGAGACAAAGTTGAGTCGAAAGAGTTGGTGCCATTCTCCGTGATGTCATCATCCATAGTAAAAGTCCAATCGATGCTGTCTGAAGAGTAGCCACAAACAGGGCATATAACAGCAAACACATCACATCAGCACAGGTACATTAGATGTATTGCTTCTTTGCACAGCAGTCCGTGTGCAGTGCCACCCAGGCATCCAAGAAAGAATGGTAGACCAGTAGAGGTGGTAGATCCAAGCATTCTCTGTAGATGTCTTCATCCAAATGCCCAAGACAATGTGCCAGTGCAAGCTTGTCAAACAAAGCTGTAGTGGGATCAAAACGTGGTAAGGAGACAGTAAAAGAAACAAACATGGTATCTTTTATGGAACATTTCTTAGTAGAGAAACAAGGACCAGTATTAGGGTTTCTGGTCACAAACCCCAAATTCCTAGCTGTGGAGAGAGGAATAGACAAAGTCTGTTGCATACACATGGAAACACAACTAGAAGTTTTACATCTTGGACAATACCATTTGGAAATGCATCTATCATGTATGATGTCAGGAATTCTTCCAGATTCTAAATCACGGAAGGCGTTGTTGATGGTAGTGATAATGTATGAGCCATAAGCAGAGCAGAGTATTTCCCCAGCAATGTATTGTTTATCAGCTTCTCTATTGTTCTGTTGTATGAGTCGTTAATCTTATCTTTTGAATCAGTAGAATGCTTTAGCAATATCGTGCATGTTGTATACAGTGTATCTTTCTTCCTGACTAAGGCCATCCACACTATGCAATAATGGAGGTAAAACATTGTTAACCAAGTCAGTGGAGAACTTGGCAGAATGACTTCTGATAACAGCAATGTCTGCTTATTCCAGATAGACATAGCAGTACCAAAAAGACCTGTGACAGTACCTGTAGCACCTGTAACATCAGAACTGTCAACTTCACGTTTGTTACGTTTATGATTCAAACTACCGGAGGAGTTTTCCTCTAAAATTACCTCTATGTTCAGTAGAATAGACCCCAGTAAAGGGATCTTCAGTACGAATCTGAAATGCAGCTAAACTATCAAGCAATAATGTACTATAAAATGCAGATGTATTAGTATTGTGACATACCAAACTCTTTCATATTCAGTAAGTACGATTAAACAAAACAGGTATATGCATAAACTGTAAATTATTAATCAAAGACCTGGGAGGCAGTGGCTGTGAGACCACTCAGGGACCAGGGTTATGTTTTGGACATTCCAAAAGCTGTTTATCAGTGGGTGTTAACACAGAGAGATACATGGCAGCGGAGGCCTTGTGGTGTATAGCACAAAATCTGCAAGCGGAATCTTTGGATGAGAATTACAGTAAGAAGGATCTTTTAAGGCAGTAATATTGTACAAACCAGAATGTCTTAGTGCAGTTTGTAACAAGGACAGTGAACCATTTGGGGATAATTTAGCATTGGGCCAACCCTGAAAAGTTCCTTTGGAGAGTTTGGCCACGGGAGGATTTGTCCTTGTGATGTGGTTTGCCACTCAATTTGAAGGTAGATTGTCCAGGAGCAATGACCGAGGCAGTGAGGTAAGCATCGGAACCTTCCTGAACAGTGATCATGGTATCTGGTATTTTGATGGAAACTCCCTCTGTAGGAGGTGATGGAGGATCCAGTTGTTGGCCGAGGTCCGGTACTGTGCCTTGGATGGAGGATCACTCCTGAAAGGAGGAAATATAGGAACAAGATAGCCATCTTGTCGGTGTATCTGAAAAGGAAGATCAAGGATAGTGTGTTAGTACAATTCCGCCCAATGGGTTAGGAAAAATAAGTTAAAGCTCCCTTGTACAGTTTCAACTGGTTTACACAACCATCTGTCAGTCAATTTGTTGTTGGCAGGAGTCTAACTTGATAGACTGCGGACTGAGCTTGTTGACAATGGGTATGGACCTTCCCATTTGTTGGAGAAGGTGGGTGGGATATTGCAAATCAAGTACCATTACCTGATCTCAACCTGCCAATCCACTTCCTGTGCGTGTTTGTCAAATTGTATTTTGATTGTTGCTGGGCTTTGCCCATGCAGTTTACAACATACAAGTGTGTGTGTATGAGGTCTTTTGAGTTTTCCACATACTGGTCCACAGACACGTGGTCTGCGGTGGGGTGTGCAGGTCAAACAGCAAGTGTTCAGGTAATCTCATCTGTCTACCAGTCATCACCTCAAAGGGTGTCAGCTGGGTAGTGGCTGAGATGTGCCCCTGATTGCCATAAGGAGTAAAGGCAACAGAATCCCAGGTTTGGGATTGTCCTCAAAAATTTAAAGCATTGCTTAATCGGTCTGTTGGCTCTTTCTACTTGACCTGAGGATTGAGGATGATAAGGTATGTGGAGCTTTTGTTGAACTCCAAAGTTCAAGGGACTCTTTCATCAACTCACCTATAAAACTAGTTCCTTTGTCAGAGTCTACCTTAAGAGGCAGGCCCCACCTGGAAAATCTGTTCCACCAGGATTTTGGCAGTTGTCTTTGCTGTGCATGTCTTAGAGGAGAGCCTCAACCCACTTAGAGAATAGGTCAGTTACCACAAAAGCATACTTATTGTTTCTACTGGTATTGGTCAGAGGGCCAATAAAATCAATTTGGATGGCATGCCAAGGACCAGAATGTCTTTGTGGTAAAGTTTGGCATTTCATTTTGTAGGTATAGGGTTGTTTTATGCACAAACAAGACAATTGTCTATGTATTGTTTAACATCTTTAGTGATACCAGGCCAGCAGGCGGTGGTCTTGAGTCATTGGAGGGTGTTTTCTGCTCCTTGGTGTCCACCAGTAGAAGTATTGTGTACTTGATGCAAAAATTCAGATCTTAGGTGTCTGAGGACTACCCACAACTTGGTTGTAGTGTCATCTGGTTGGAACCAAATGAGCTTGTCATCAGGAGGTAAGTGCAACTTGCCTTCATGCCTTCAGTATGGGTTATGTGTGGTAGTCTTTCTTCAGTACCCTTGTCAAGGAATCTGAACACCTCTCTGAGTTCAGTGTCCAGATGTTGGGCTGCTGAGAGTTACAAGGGGAAAAAGACTCAGACTTCTTCTTGAGGGCTGCAACATGCACAGCAGCATTAGCTTCTGGATGGTCCATCATCAGACATCCCCCTCAGGCCCCTTCCTTAGCAGGGTGTCTGCAGTGTCATTGAAAGCATGATAGGGGTCATGAAGAGAGTTTGCTTGACCTTGTGCACATAAAGTTTGTGTGTGAACTTCTGTGCCAATGCATGTATGTATATTACCAATTCTTTGTATTTCACAGGGCTGCTGTCAGAAGAGAGGAAGGAGTTCTTCTGCCAGAAAGGAAGAAATTCTGTAAGGAACAACAAACCCAGTTAGAGTCTGTAAAGATGATAGTATCCTGAGCTCCATGTTGGATGAACTCAAGGGCACAGGCCACCGCTGCCATCTCTGCATACTGTGATGAAGCTACACTACAGCGTTTAGATATTTTGACAGTGTTTCCATAAGGGTATATTACAAAATGCCTATCCCTGCAATCTGTTCTTCCTGACAGTAGGATGCTGAACCATCAGTAAAAATACGACACAAAGAGTACTCTCGAGTACTTGTGGCATGGCAGGGAGGAAAGGACCTGGATCTGGAAGATCAGGTGACTGTAGTGTACAGTCATGGGGTTCTCCCTGAAAAGGAGTCCATGAGCTAGCAGAGATGGAACTTTGGTCGGGTGGACCTGGATATCTCTATCCTGGAGGAGAAGTGACCAGTGTGTCAGCCTAGTGTTAGACTGACCCATCCTTCACTCTATCTGAGAGCAAAAAGGTAGTGGGTGTGTGGTTAATGTTGATGATCAATGGTGAGTACCAATGATATACAAAGAAGTGGAAACAGCCAGTAGGTTGCCAAAGGTTCCTTTCACAAAGGCCATACTTCTGCTCCACTGGAGTCAGAGGAGAGGCTCGAAGAGCTAAATATGTACACATTGGAAGAGAGGAGGGACCGGGGACATGATAGAGGTCTTCAGGTACATGGAGAGGGTAAATAGGGGAGGAACAGTCAGGGTGCTTAGAAAGAAAGAAGGAGGGACCACAGAGGCATGGGTGGAAGCTGGAGGGAGATTCAGGGAGAAAGGAGGGTGCTACTTCACTGAGAGGTGGTGGAGCCATGGAATGCACTGCCTAGGGGCTGGTGGAGCCAGAGCGGTGGAGGGTTCAAGAGGGTGGGACAGGTACAGGAGAAGGTTCTGGAAGCAAAATCCAATGCAGCAAGAATATCCGGAACTGGGAAGGAGAAGCCAGAGAAGGCAAGGGGCGCAGCAAGGTCGGCACCAGGGTGGGGCTGACCAAGCGAGCAGACATGAAAGACCATTAGGCCTATTCTGCTGGCATTTTAGTATGTTAGTATATGCAATGGGTCTCAGGTGCCATGCACCTTCTTTGTCCGCACTGCTGACATGGCAATGTCAGAGGTGGCACACTCAAGATGGAATAGTGAGTGCCGAATTGGGGTTAACCAGTGCTAGCGGGAGGCTGAGAGCCTGCTTCAGTGATGTCACAGCCTGGGTGTGAATAGGACCCCAAGTCCATGGTACATCCTTTTGAGTAGTTCATACAGAGGAGTGGCTTTCTGAGCAAAATCACAAATGAAATCTCTCGAATAGTTTACCATACCCTTCGAAGGAGTTGCCACACTGGTAGGAAGTCTTGTAATCCTGTACCTTCCTCCAGGTAGGGCTTCAACCTTGGTTGGTTATTTTAGACCCAGAAGAATACTTCCTTCTGACACAATTGTGTTTTGCCTGGTTACATTTCAGGCCTGCTCTCTGGATGAGAGTCAGTAGTTCGTCCAAGAGATACAAATATTGTTCCAGGGTGGCCATGGCCAGCAATAGGTCATCCACATACTGTAAGAGACATTGGGGTAGAGAAACTCTGGAGGTGTCCATCATGTGGAGATGGAAGAGGGATGGACTGTTATGGAATCCTTGGCAAGCAAGTCCACGTGTACTGTCTTCCTTCAAGGTGAAAAGAAAACTTATATTGACTCTTGAGGGCCTATTGCAATGACCAAAAGCCATTGGAAATGTCAGGACACTGAACCATTTCTGATCAGGTGTTAGAAGTTGCAGCACATCTGGTGCCGATGCAACAGTTGAGGAACAACTAGGGTGACCTGATTCAGTTTCCTGTAGTCAATAGTAAGTCTCCAGGCCCCTGTGGGTTTCTTCACAGGCCATACTGGGGAGTTGGCAGTAGAAACACAAGTTATGATTACTCCTTGTTTAAGGAGTGACTTGATCATTTTCTAAGGAAGGCAAGGTCTCAGTTGAAAAAAGGTATTGCCTTTGCCTTTCATGTGCCGGGCGGCACCTTAATGACAGTGTGCATTCTACCACAGTCATGCTTGTTAACTGCAAATGCTTCCAAATGTCATTGCAGAATAGGTAAGAGTTTTGGAAAAAGTTCATGATTCTTAAACAAATCTATGACGTCATACTCTTTGTCATTGACAGATATTGTTGCCACAACATGTGAGTCGGAATCAGGATGGTATGGTATTGACCCTGAATCTGTATCAACAACATGTTAGCTAGGTCCACCACAAGCCGTGTGGTGCAAAAATCGATTCCTATGATACTAGGATGATCATGCAGTACCATCAGTTGGAAAGTATGTGAGGCCTTCAAGTGGCCTAGCTCTACCAGTAAGGGTGAAGAGAACGATATGCAGGCAGCCTAGTGCCATCGACTCCTGACATATTGGCATTCCATCCAGTAGACCAAGGGGCGTGTCCGGTGTTCATCATGTACTGAAGATACAGCTGCACTTGTATCTAGTAAGACTACTAGTTGGTGGCCCCTGACCTCGGCCTCAGTGCAAGACCTTCCATTTGTATCCAAGACCAGCTTGTTTACAATACAGACTGGGGCTGTAATTTTCAATCTGTATTGCCAGTAGCATGCAGAGGTTGGGCCTAGCTTGTGTGAATGACTTAAATGCTGTACTGATGCAATATATGAAAGAGCTTCTGGGTTCAGGCTTGTGGGCCTGTAGGCTTGTACTTCCAGCATCTCCATGGCTGGTTGTGGTGTGGACCACGGTAGCACTGCCACAAGGGTCTGTGAGGGAACAGCATCTGCTAAAGGCGCACTTGTCCCAGGAGCTTTCAGAATTTTGATTTTCTTCAGCTATCTCCCTATATGAAGGACCCATTCTCTGTGATGGTTTCCTCTGCCTTTATGCCTCCTGTTTTATGCCAGTTCCGGTTCCCACCCCAATGCTGTTGTTGTTGTTGTTGTTGGGCTTGTTGGGTTTTGTTGGTTATCTGCTGGAGGGACTGACGGATGTTTTGGTCTGCTGGTGTTGGGCTTGCCCTTCCACTGTATAATGTGTCGTGGTGCGGGGCAGGTTCCACGGCAGCTACTTCTTGGAACCAGAACCCAAATCATGGATGCACAGTTGATTCACCCTCGGTTTTCCGAAGAATATCGGCAAACCTATCCGTATTTGGGTAAGTGGTTGGCTCTACCTTTTCTCTAACTGCTGGGATCATGTTCCTAAGACAAGGTCTTATATTCAATAAGATCTACATCCACAGCTTCTTGTGCCAGGTGTTTTCCTGCTCGGTAGGCCATCCAGAGTCTCTGGTGGTAGGTCGCTGGACCTTCTTTGCATTCTGCTTTACGGGGTATGCCAGCATCACTCCTACTACACCTGGGCTATGAGCAGAAATGAGCTCAGCTGCAACCTTGTCAAAGTAGCGTTCCCATCCTGGTGAACTGCTTCAGGAGTTTGGCCCATAAACCAGGATCGATGATCTGGCGTAGTTTTCAACCTGATATTC
Source organism: Neoceratodus forsteri (assembly GCA_016271365.2). Lineage (NCBI taxonomy): Eukaryota > Metazoa > Chordata > Ceratodontiformes > Ceratodontidae > Neoceratodus > Neoceratodus forsteri. The sequence goes on along the minus strand of CM028135.1, from coordinate 842,469,815 downwards.
TGCAGCGAGGCTGAGCTCTCGCATTTAGAACGCACCTTTTCCAAGTGACAGCTGAGGTTGTCGAAACAGGCTCATCCGACCGATACTGTCAGCAATTTGCTGAACAGAGTAGGCCATTTGAAGGGGATTAGTAGGTGGTTGATCAGGCAAAGGTAACATGTCTCGTGTACCATCCAAGGTCATAAGCTGCAGCTCGGCTACAATGCTAACAACACCTTCCTGAGTGCCAGCTTCTTGGAAAATCTGTTGAATCTGACTTTTAATGGCTTTCATACTCCTTTCAGGAAGAGGAACATTGCCTAATGCTCTATCAATCATGGTTTCTATCGCTTGCCTGTCTTCCACACTAATAATGGCCACCAGAGGCCATCAGGACCAGACTTGAGTCTGCTCCCCCTATCATGGGCGCCGCCATGTTGGCATTTCCATGATGAGCATCATGACATCGATCGACATATCACCTGAGGAGTGAGGCGGGGGACCCGCCATGCTGTGGATGGTTGGGTGGGATTCTGAGCCATAGTAGGGGCATGACTGGGCGTTGTACTGCGAGACATCATCATCAGATAACTCCCTTCTGATGACGAGTGAAAGGCAGGGCTACACCTCCCATTGCCTTAACATGGCCAGCCAGAAGCTCTCGTTGATGGCGCAGTGTTGCCATCTTAGCTCTACATTCATCATGATTCACACTTGCAACATCCATATCAACCTGATCCTGCTTCTGTTTTTGCAAAACTTCGGTCTGCGTCACTCAATTCGCGATTGTCCCTATAGGCTCGTTTCTAAATCATTACGTGACCTGGTTGATCTCGTCCTGAAGCTCACCCATTTCATCACTCAACTGTGCATTCGCAGCACTCAACAAATCATTCATTTGCACAATCTGACTCTTATCCTGTCTCAAACTTTCCACTCCTGCTTCAAAGTTCACATTTCTTGTTCACCCCTGTGCTGAATGATGCAATAGTGAATCCTTTTCATTTCATGAGTTTGGAGCTCAGACTCAAGTTCTGCTGCAGCCTAATACATTCTGTTTCCTGTAAACCCATCTCTTGCTTAAGAGATGCAATCTCCAGATCAAGGGTTCGAAACCTCGCTTTGAGGCTTCCAAAGAAGCGCGAGAGCTGCGACCATCAACCCTTTAGCGTGACGCTTATTGGTTGACTGTCACATCTCTGCATCCTGGGTTGAAATCCCCAGTACAGGGTTGTCGGTTGACTTGCATCCCACGTGAAGTCAGCCCATCCTCCATGGGAGGCAAGGAAGTCAGAGACATCGAGTCTCAGTTCCGCGCAGATATCTGATACTGTGGCCATTGTGTGGGAGGGCGAAAAATTCAAACTGTGAAAAAAGACAGCATGTTGCGTATAGATCCACAACACAAGTACTTTAAAGACAGCCGGGCTACTGTATAAGTTGCAGACTTGCAAGTCAAAGCTGCTATGGAGTGGGTGAGGCAGGATCGACCACACCGAAAAGTCAGCCAGACTTTGCAAGTGACTACAAACTGGTTTTTAAAAACAGGAGAGGTGGTACGGAATGTACACCTACAGTCCCGCAGGAAGGAAAAGTTTAAGCAACAAGTGAAAACTTACAAACACCAAATATCGCCTGCACACGGTTGCCAATTTGTTGAGAGGTCTAAACCTCACCTTCAGATTCTTGATGATATTGAGAATGCAAGTAATCACAAACAAGTTCCATTTAAGTATACATGACTTTATTACTACAAAGGATAAATCACAGTTGCCTAAGCAGTTCTTACCAATATGAACCAGGAGCCAGTGCTAAGCATTCCTATACCTCAAAGGTTTCTCTGTAGTCTCTTGGGATCTCTCAGGTCTCTGAGGTGTAAAGTCTGTGCATTACATTATATACCTATGATAATTACTATGGTTACTGTAAGATAGAAACATTTCTAGTTACAGAGATGAGCCCTATTGGCTAAATTAGAGGTGGCTCCATGGTCCAAGATAACATTATACAATTCTGTAAAGTCATCAGTTTTAGAACAAAGAAGTTATTATACAGAGTCTTACATAACCAAGTGTAGTGGTGCACATCACCAAAGGATGGCAATGTTGCCTTACATATTATAATTACTTCAAGGACAGGTGTCTTGGCATCTGACAAGTAAGAAATAGACAGAAAATACATGGTATAATATGTGTGCATTAGCAAGCAAAGTGGATTACAACAATATGCATTCATATCCTGACATCTACTCTTATACAGTAGATGCCCTAGCCCTAGGTATTAGTGTAACCTATACATAAGCATTAGCTGTCTATGGTGTACCTCTGAGGGTATCAACTAGGGTGCAGGGACCTCGTTTAACAGGGGACAGAGAATTGCATCATACACTGCATATGTACAGAATGTTACATGATCTGCCCAACCCCCTCCCTTCCTCCCACCCCATACAGCAGTAAAATCTATGTTGTAGTATAAAAGATTATAATATGCTAGTATAAATTAAGGTTCCTGCTACAGAAACTCATTTATCTATTCTGATCATAATTAGGGTGTGAAGAGGATCCCAGATACTCTTGTATCTCTGCAACTTATTGTGGAGGCTCGTTATCATTTTCTCTGTATGAAGGTTAGCTAGGATTTCGTTAACCCGTTCTTGATATGTTGGACTTATCACATCCTTCCAATGCTGAAGTACAATTTTTGAACAGATAATGCGATCATGGCAATATGAAATCTCCTGATTTTGGCTTTGATAGAGGATAGATCTCCCAACAAACATATGTCTGGGGTGACGCAATCCTGCAAACCTAAAATAGGGTCTAAGATAGTCTGGATAGCCACATACAAGGACCTTATCTTGGGCATGACCAAAAATGTGAAGAAGTGTGCCATCCTCCTGACATCCTCTGGTACAAGTCCCCGACCCTATAAGGCCCCATTTCCTCAACTTAACTGGAGTGTAATACATATTGTGCATAATATGATATTGCATAAGTCGTAATCTGTCCTGAGATACATATCTGTGACAAAACTTCCATAAAACTGACCAATTGGGGATGTATTGGGAAAAAAGAAACCCAGAACTTAGTGGGACCTTCAGGTCTCCCGTATTCAGTGAAATAGAACACGGTATATTTTAGAAATAATACCTGGTAATTCCATCAGGAGGAAGCTCGGGTACAAATGAAAAGGTGGGCGGCAGGAGGGTATTGCTGAGCACTGTAGAAAGCAGGTGCTTTAACTGGACCACCCTGAAATAATGAGCTACTGGAATGCCAAATTTATGAATTATATTAGGAACTGAGGCCATTCCCTTCATCATCCAGAAAAGTAGAGACTATCCCATCCCCAATTTGGGGCAGCCATGTCGAGAGATCTTCCATTTATTTATTGTGATGGATGGGGAGTTCCAAATGGACTGAGACAAATTCAAATGTGAGTGTACGCAGAACAAACAAAGCTGTCCATGAACTTTGGGCGTCTGAAGAGTGGGACATCTGCAAACATCTTGAAGGGACTTAATTTTAACATGGATCATGGTTAAGGGATCCATGTTCACAGACTGGATAAAATCTAACTCAATTTTAAGCCAATCCGGTCTTAGGTGTTCAGGACCGGACTCACCCAGTGCATGTATTTTGCAATGTGACTGGCCCAGTAATAGATTACCAGATGTGGGATTCGTAACCCTCCATCAATTTCGAGAGCAGCCAGCTTATGATATGCCAACCTGGGTTGCTTATTGGACCAGATGAAGTTGGTAAAAATTCTGAGCATTCTCTGAAACCAAGATAAAGGAATAAAGGAGTTAAGGAGCAAGAGGGATAAAACAAGCAGGAAAAACATTTATTTTAATTATATTAATGCGACCCCAAAGAGAAACAGGAAGCTTAGACCATCTGTTGAGTCCTGAACAATCACTTGGGAAAGGGGTTCCAGGTTCTCTTTGAACCAGGAGGAGGGTTTGCGTCAAGTTGATACCCAGATAACTAAGAACAGGAGACCAACCAAGACCAAAGGGGTAACATCACTCTTAAAAACCTTGTGGTTAAGAGGAAAATGGAAAATTTATTGATATTCAATTTATAATTTGAGAAAGTACTGAACTTGGCTATTTCTCCTAACATAACAGGGATAGATGATATTGGGTGAGAGAGGTGGAGGAAAAGATCATCAGCATAAGCCATGATCTTCACCATGTTATTCACTATCAGTATGCCTCGTATCTCTGGATTAAGAATATTTCAAATAAGGGGCTCTAAATATAAGTTAAATAAAGAGAGGAAGGGACAACCCTGCCTGGTACCGGAAAATAAAGAGAAGGGTATGGAAAATGCTCCATTGCCAGAAACACTGGCAGAGGAGTCTGATATGAGCCCGAATCCCATGGTAGGAAAATTGAATGCTTTTAGAACCTGAAACAAAAATTCCAGTTGACACTATCAAATGCCTTCAGGAAACCAATCCATAGGAAAGGTGGTGTCCCTGGACACCGAAGACATGCGAAGAGTGCGTAAATGGTCTGACAATGGCGTCCCTTCATGAATCCCACCTGGGACATACTAATCAGGTCCGGGAGGACCGAGTTATTCTGTCAGCAAAATCTTATAGAGAATTTTAACATCCAGATTCAATAGGAAATGGGCCTATAACTTTGAACTGACTCTGGGTCTTTGTCAGGTTTGGAAGAATAACAATCAGGGCTTCAAACAAATGTGCATCTACCCTTACCCCAGAAAGAATATGATGGTACAACTGGTGAAGTACCAGTAATAGTTATGTTCGAAAAGTTTTATAGAATAATGCAGAAAAAACGTCCAGTCCTGGGGCTTTGTCCTAGGGCAAAGCCCCATTGACCTCTGATATTTCGTCCAGAGAATTGGGGAAGATAAGAACTTCCTCTGTGACTCAGACAGGGAAGGAGAGAAGAATCCCTCAGGTATGCCTCAAGCACCTCCAAAGATGGAGGACTATCCATATCTCTATATAATTGCTCATAGTATGAGGCAAATTCCTGCACAATCTCTGAAGGGATACCTTTGGGATCCATCTGCCTGGCCCTGATTGGAGGAATAAACCTAGCAGATTCCTGCTGTTTTAGTCTTAGAGCAAGCAAGCGACCTGCTTTTTCCCCTGGTCGGTGTAGCTCGCTTTAGTGCAGATAATGGATATCTCTGCCTTTTCCTCAACAAATCTAAATATTTATCTTTAGCCACCAAGAGCCTCTTCATGCCCTCTTCTGAAGTGCTGGAGGATAAATTGGCTTCCAGAGACCTAACTAGTGATAATGAAGATAATAATTCCGCCTCTCGAGCCCTTTTCCTCTTTGTGGCTAGGCTAATAATAATCCCTCTCATATAAGCCTTGAAGAAGGCGTCCCATAACATATCAGGTGCCATACCCTCTGGGAGTTGGTGAAAAAAGAAATCGATCTGTTCTTTTATTAGGTTACAATATTTAGCATCTTTCAATAATTGTTTGTTTAATTTCCATTGGGTTTCTTTTGGGAATATTAAGAAAAGCCAGATTGCAAACCACCAAAGCATGATCGGACACTGGACCTGGCTGAATCGAGGCTGCTAAGACCCCAGTAAGAGGGCCTGGGAAATTAAGAGATAATCAATCGAAACTGGGTTCTGTGCACAGTTGAGTTAAAAGTACTCTCCTGTCCTTGGGATGTAATACACGCCACATATCACACAGTCTGCACTGATCCAGTAAGTCCCTGAATGCCCTCTGCCGGAGACAAACTCCTCGACCCATTACCAGACTTGTCCACTTCAGGATCCAAAACCAGATTAATGTCTCCACCCATAATTAAAGAATGGGAACCATTGGAAGGATGATGGAAATGAGCTTCATAAAGAAGCCTGGGTCATCTGTATTGGCCCATATACTACAAAGTAAAATTGGTATGGACAAAGATTCCCTGAACCAGAATGTATCTACAGCCCGGGTCCCTAAGGACTTGCTTAGAGACAAAGGAATGCCACTATTGACCAGAACCATAACCCCGCAGCTGTTAGTGGACCCGAGGCATTAAATACCTGTCCAATATGTTGCCTCCTAAGTTGCAGAGTTTCACTCTCAAGTAAATGAGATTCTTGCAAGCATAATCTGAGATGACAGTAAATTTAAATGTTTAACACTTGATATTGTTTAACTTTTTCTTATTCCTTCACATTCCAAGTAGCCAGATTGATACTACTGGCCATCTCGTAGGAAAAAATAAGTCCCTTATATGACATTTGAAATTACTACAAAACAAATTGAGTGTCCAGAACCCTGATTACTCTTTTGTCCCCCTCCCAACCCAACATCCTCCTCCCCATTCTAATCCCCACAACGCCCCACTGAAATACCCAGCAACAACCCAAAAATTGAGTAAATTGAAGAACTTGAGTATAACCTTATCCCTACCCACCCCACCCCAACTATTGTGAGCAACATTCTGCAAAATACCGTTTTCTTCCTCCCCTCTAGCCTCCCCAACGTGTGCCCCAAAACCCTACCCCTATATGTAAACCTTCCTATTAAAACTAGTAAGTGTTAGTATCTATGCAAAGAGAATAATGGTGTGAATAATAACATTTGGCCTTTAGGCTCCTGGAATCCAGAGAAGAGAAAGAGACGAGTGAGAGAGAGAGAGAGAGAAGAGAGAGCATTCCCACTTGGGAGTAGCTAGTGAACCAGAATATCTGAATGGGAAGCGGTAATATACCATATGATAGCTGAGCTCGCTATCATAACTACCACTACCAGTGACAGTAAAACCTTTTAAAGCTGTTCCTAGCTAGCAGTAGATCTAGATGCTCCCATGTAGAGAATCTCAGTATGTTCCCAAGTCCCCACTTAGAAACTCTATCAAGGAAAGTAGGTTCTCAAATTAAATAGTGGAGTTGAACCACCAAGTTAATAGCAAGAGGCGCCCTCTGGTGATACAAATTCGGTGATGCATGACCATCCGTAATTGAAACCAGGGTCACTCTCCTGACTATTGCCATAACGGAATGAAACAACACGTCAGAAGGCATTCATTCTGACATTTGAGCAAAAGAGATACTCAGGTGCCCATAAATGATTAATAGAATTCAACCCATGCAGAGAGAATCCTCCCCACAGGCAAAATATACCCTCATTGAACAGTCTCTTGCGATATGCAGTTGCCCCATAACACTAAGCAATAAAGTATGCACTAAGAATAACATGATCCGATGAGAATAGTCAGTTCGCCGTAGTTCTCAAGAACACACATAATCAGACAAGCATTCTTTTCCAGTTTTAAATAGTGACTCAAGAAGAACTTCTCCCTTCCATCGTTGGTTTGACAAGACTGAGAAAGCAGGTCAGGTGTCCCGAAACAGGTCAGGCAAAGCAACCTTGAGCCCCATCAGAGCAGCTTCAGGGTCCTCGTAAGTTGACCAGGTACCAGCCACCAGTACCTGCAATCTAGCTGGGTAGCCCATTTTAAAATGAAGACCGGCTCTATGATCCTTGAAACAATGGGATGAAATGCTGTACGCTTTGCTCTGACCAACCCTGGTAAATCCTGTGCAATTCTGAGCCTGGTACTCTCCCATTTGACTTCTTTGCCAGGAAATGTTGCTGCTCCAAGTAATTTAGGCGGCAGATAATGGGATGTGGTGTTGCTCAGGGAAGGTTTGGGTTGCAGAGACCTATGCACCTCTCTATGATATACTTGGCCCGAATGGAGAGAGCTATGATCTTTTCCACCAGTTTCTGCACAAAGATAACTGTGTTCAGGCCCTCCTCTCCTTCTGGGAGCCCCAAAATAACTATGTTATTCCTGCGGCTATGACCCTCTAAATCTTCTAATTTGGTTTCCAATCGAGAGAATTTCTTTTTTTTCAAATCAAAGTTTATTATTTTACATACAAATGAGAACAGATCCAATCTCGATAGACAGCATTGTACATATAGCCAGAAACAAGCTTTCGCTACATACATTGGAGCTGCTCTCCCCCATACCAATCCCTCTCGTACTACAACCCCTTCCCCAGTCAGCACAGCCGAACTTATCAGATAATAATCTAACCCAAGCTCGATAATAAAGTAGAATATACTAAATGACAAGCAGCGTATACAAAGGATCCCAAACGTTCTTAAATCTATTCATCCTATTACTTAAACTAGCCACCATTTTTCCATCCTGAGATTAGCCAGCAATTCCTTAAGACATTCCGAGTGAGGGATGTCTGCATCATCTTTCAATGTCAGAGAATAATCTTCTTAACTGATAAGGAAATTAATGCCATATAATACCTTCTCGATATCACAGGAATAAGGGTATAATCACCTAATAGGCATCCCTCTGGAGTAAAGAGGTCAGAGAGGTCCAGTCAGGATCCATCCTCTGTTGAATATCCCCACAGGGTGGAGGCCTCGGGACATGTCCAGAACATATGATAAAGTGAGCCATCTGCCTGCTTACATTGGGAGCAGGTGGGCGAATCAATAAGACCGTACTTATATAGTTTTGGGAGTATAATATATGTTATGTAGAATGTGGAACTGTGTAAGTCGTAACCTGTCCTGTGTAGCGTATTTATGACAGTTTGACCACAATACTGCCCAATCTATCTCGAATCAGGGAAGCATAAGCCCAGTATCTCTCCGATGTGAACACTGCCTAGTATTTACAATTATATAAAGCTTTATAAGTGTTGGATACCGAATGAGATCTGCCGAACATGAGCATTAGTGTATCCCTAAAATTACTCATACTTCCTTGGGGCAGTGTTGGTCCAAACACCTTCATTATTAAATGTTTTAACTGAAAAACTTTAAAAATAAGCTTACTGGGAATATTAAAGTTACTCAATATTTCAGTAATTGAAAACCATGAATTGTCCAGGCCACAACCTGAGAAAGCTTAACTTTTTCTAGTTGAAGGAGCCACCTTGGTGGGATTGGCTTATTACTTATTTTAAATTGGGAATACCCCAATGGGTAGAGCTAGGTCTAGAGTATGACTGTATTCCATAAATGAGCATATCTGGGAGTGCACTCTGACCGAGGTCGCTATGGGGGTAGATTTCAACGATGAGGGGAGGGCACTTGGCCTGACATGAAATAGCTAATCGAGAGAATTTCACGCATAGCCACAAGACCAGGGTCAATTTTTCCACTTGCTTCTCAAGGGAGGAGATGCGGGCTGCATTATCTGAAGTTTTCATTGAAACCGCTTCAAGCTTTTTGGAAAGGGATTTGAGATCAGCTGAGATTTCTTTTACTTCTTCATGGAAGGGTTTAAACTCCTCCAAAAATCTGCTCAGTGTTAGTGGTTCTTGCTCAGTGATCAGGTTCAAAGACTCTGGCTTATCCGCTGCACTTGAGGTCCTTGATTTCTTCAGGGCCTTCTTGGGGTGACTGGCAGGGTGTGCTTCTGTGGAGCTTTTTCATGTAGACCTCCATAGTCACGAAATCAAGCCAGCAGGGGCGCAGGGTTCTAAGAAGGCGGTACTGGCAGCTTTACTGGATTTTAGGCAAATATAATAGCACAAAATACAAAACTTTTTTGGTTAGGAGGCTGGAGCTGCACAGAAGCTTCTACCCAATGCCCTACATTCTTTAGTTTGTGTCAGTGATCGGCTGGGGGGACCACTAGACACCAGGGATTAAAGTTGTTGTTCTACTGTTGACCAGGTGGGGTAGCCAAGAAAGGCTTTATTTTTTCATTTTATTCAATCCCTGACAGAATACCGAATACCGCTCGAAAAGTGGGCTATTCGATATTCAGTCCAAATATTTGGGTAGCTCATTATTCGTTGTATTCATAAAATTATATTCAGGGGATGCACAGCCGTAGTAACTATGGGCCCATTGAATGTTTTATGACCAAACCACCAAAGGCACATCTGTGGGACCGTGGCTTCCCACCTTGAAAATTTCAGCCCAAAAGCACAATCCACCTTGGCAAAATGAAATGAAGTGACAAAGAAACAACACATGGGGCAATGTTTTCAAGCATTATTTTAGTGAAAACAAAACTGTTTTCATGACAGCCCTATACCTTAAAGTAAAATCTTTTCATGCACAAAAATATTTTGTTGAGCCACCTTTTATTTTGTGAGTGGCTGTTATAGCTCACACAAAAATACTTTCATGAAAACAAGAAGCAAAATGGTGGAAACATTTTGAAAAACATATTCTAGACTACTTGCACAAAACAGATACCAGGGGCAAGTTTCCAAAAAGCCTGAATAGGTAAACACAACTGTTGGTATTTAGCAAGAAGCACTATTTTCGATTTACAGTTTTTTTCCATCACTAACTGAAAACAAGATAGTGGCAGCATGAAAAGAAAATACAGAGCACGAAAACAAAATGTTTTCATGAATGTTTCACAGTGCACATATAAATTTTGCCATAGCCTAAAATCGACAAAAGAAAAACTTGCATAACTATTTTTTCACCAGATATTCAAAAGGCACCACCGTGATCAGATCACATATACAAATGCACATTTGAAGCCAGACACACACATCGTTCGCTCTCTGGAGCCTGACAAAGAACTATGCAAAAGTTGAGGATTTTTCATGTTTTGACACTCTGCAGCTCTGCAACTGTACATCTGACCAGAATGGAACTTTCCAGATCAGAGATCTATTATTGGAAACCATGTATGGAACATTTCAGGCAAACTGGACAAATGGCTGCAAAGTTCTTAAAGTGCAAACTTTGAGGTTTAACATAAAGTGGCCTCCCAAACCTAACTATAGCTGCACTACTGTGCAGTTATAATATATATTAATTGCAAAACATCTTTGTTAATGCATCAGTTAGGGTTACCCCCCACCCTCACCCCACCCACCCTCCCACATCAATAGATGTCGGTGTGTGCCATGAAGTCATCAGGCCCAAGTCTCACCCCATTCCATGTGGAAGCAAGCTGACATGTTACAGTATAAGAAAATGGGGTGAGAGTTAGGACTAACAAACCCCTTGGCACACCCCAACATCTGTTGGTGTGTGGAGAGTAGTGGTTGGTAGGGGTTAACCCTAACATTAAATTTTCATACTTTTATCACTGTGCTATTAACTCTAACTGAAGCATTAATGAAGTTTTTGCAATTAATTTCATTTCTTTGAGAAAGTGTAATGTAACTGGTAAGTGGCATGTGTTTGTGGGAGCACAGGCACTCTGGGCCCTGTGCTCCCTTCCGTTATCCATTTTTGCATAAAGGTATATGTCTGAGGAATGTGGGCCCTCTGCCCTGCGCTCGTACTTACACATAAGTGCAGAGCCATACAGCAACCCTCATAGTACTGAAAAGGAACCCTTATAACACTTATTTGGCAATAGATCAGTAAATGTAGCAACTATGAAAAAATTCAACTGCAGTTGTAATCTATCGTTCAAAGCTTCCTCACACGCCATAGCGAAAAATCCGTATCTCAAATAATTTTCGAGATAGGGTGACAAAAGACATGCAGGTGCTGCAGTGTTATCCTGTGGGAAATTTCTCAGCTTTGGAATTCTGTAACTATGGACCCGTTGAATGTTTTGGGACCAAACCACCACAAGGCACATCTGTGGGACCAGGGCTTGCCACCTTGCAAACTTCTGCCCAAAAGCACAATCCACCTTGGCACAATGAAGTGACAAAGAAAACAACAGATAGGACAATGTTTTCAAGCATTGTTTACATGACAATAATAATGTGTTCACAACACCCCTATACCCTATAGTAAAATGTTTTTATGCACAAAAATGTTGTTGAGCCAATTTTGTTTTGTGTGTGATCAAATGTTTTTCGAAAACAAAACAGCAAAATGGTGGAAAAATTTAGAAAAACATATTTGCAAGCTACCTGCACAGAATCTGATGCCAGGGTCATGTTTCTCAGGGCCCAACTAGGTAAACACAAGTGTTGGTATTTTCCAAGGGACAGTATTTTTCAATTTACAACGTTTTTGTCTCACACTAACTGAAAACAAGATGGCAGCAGCATGAAAATAAATATCTGGGGCATGACAACAAAAAGTGTTTTTACGAAAGTTTTTGCAGTGCACATATAAATTTTCCCATGGGCTAAAATGGGACATGAAAAACTTGCATAACTTTTGAACAAATTAATGCTTTTTCACCAAATCTTCAAAAGGTACCAGTTGACCCAGGCCACATATATACATGTACAGTACATTTGAATCCAAGTAGATGCATTATTCAGTCTGTTAAGCCTGATGAAAAAATGCACAAAAGCTGAGGATTTTTTACATTTTGACAATGGGCAATTCCACAACTGACGTCCAGCAAAACAAAACTTTTCGGATCCAGAGCCCTATGGAAGGATGCCATGCATACAAAATGCCAGGTAAATCAGACAAATGGTTGCAAAGTTATTAAAGAGCAAACTTTGAGGGTTAACATAGAAGTTTCCACCAACTCTAACTACTATAGTGGCACAACCGTGCTACTATATTATATATATATATATATATATATATATATATATATAACATAGTAGTGCTACCATAATTAGAGTTTAGGAGCCATTACGTTAAACCCCAAATTTTGCACCTTACATAACTTTGCAACCGTTAGCGGTTGCCTAAATTAGAAATGCACGATCAAGACCCACACGCCTTGGGATCTGCCAAGTTTTCTTCTGGTCGGATACACGGCTGCGGAGTTATTAAATGTGATCTGCGCATGCATTTACGCTTTCTGGAATTCTATGGTCACACATTACAGGTTGCACAGTTTGCGACTGGCCCAAAATCTTCAGAGAACATGCGGCTGGGGTCCCCGATGTGCCTTTTGAATATTTGTGAAAAAATATTAAATGGTTCAAAAGTTACTCAAAAATAATTTCCGTTAAAGTCAGCGGGAAAAGTTAACAAAAAGTTGGACAGTGTTGCAAATGCATTTTTACTTTCACAAATGGCCCTCTTACTTTCCAAATCCACCATCTTGTTTTCAGTTAGTGATCAGAAAAATGTTTGGCATTTAAATTTGGGACCCTCTAGCAACCTAATTCTTTTTGTATTCACCTAGTCGGACCCTGAGGATGCTAGCCATGTCTTTATTTTGGGGTAAAACACCCAGAAATATGTTTTTCAAATTTCTGGAAAAAGTACCTTTACAAAAGTACTTTCGTGCTTATGAAAGTGTCACAAATGTTTGAAAGTTTTACATGAAGTGCGACAATACTTTTCTAGTCTGAGGAAAATGACAGCAATTCTTTGGCACTCTGCTGCAAAAGAACAGTTTGGAGTTTTGGGCTGAGATTTGTAGGGAGCACGAGATGACATCTCACAGAAGTGCCTTTCAGTGTTTCATTGAAAAATATTACATGGTGGAAAAGTTACGGTACTCCAAAGTCGACACTTTTTCCCATAGGATAACATTACGGCATATGATGCATTGCAGCAATCGTTTGGCGCCCTGCTGCAAAATAACGGTTTGGTCTTTTGGGCTGAAATTTGCAGAGAACACAGGCAACATTCCACAGATGTGCTTTTCAGTGGTTTGCTGAAAACATATTACAGGAGAGCAAAGTTATGGCAGTCTGAACTTCTGTTTTTTCCTTAGGATAACATTACGGCATTCGCCAGCACCTTTCAGGGCCCATATCTGAAAATGGTGCAAGATATGGACTTTTGTCGAAAAATTTCTTAGCCCCCTAACAGAAGCTAAGTACAAAACTAGCCAGGAAAATAATAATACATATGACTTTTACATTTTTTCTATGTCATACGGTTACTGAGATATAAGCAATTTACTATTCCAAGTCCTCATTTTGTGTTCGAGACTCATTATTTTGCATACATTCTTTGTACTCACTGTCTTTCTCTATACAGCTTTTGGGTAAAACCAGCCTGTAATACATTACTATTACCATTACCATTTCTGCTTGCGATTCCACACCGTTTCAGTTACCATTCACGTTTACGCCACCATGAGTGTTACCCGCTGCGTTTTCATTTTCGGTTGCGTTTGCATGTTTTAACATTTCTTTCTACAGTACTGTTTCTTTTTCTGTTTAACTGCGTCACCATGAGCATTATGATTTGTGTTTGTGTGAACAATGTTATTATGTGACAAGACATCACGTGGCGGGGCGCGCCGCATTACATTCACTATTTCTCATTATCATTCTCAAAGAAGGAAATTAGAGGCAAAAACTCAGTTTAATGCATCAGTTAGGGTTGTTCCACAGCGACAAAAGTGAAGAAATTCGATGTTAGGGTTGAAACCCCTTTTGCACCCTCCAGCCCACCCTCAAATGGAATCAGGGTGTGCATTGGGGTCATTGATCCTGTCACCCCATTCTCCTATTCTTCAGCTTCTTTCTACATGTGAGCGGGGTGACAATTAGGCCGATGACCTCAATGCACATCCCAATTCCATTTGGGGGTGGGCTGGAGGCAAAGGGGTTTCAACCCTAACATCAAATTTCTTGCTTTTGTCGCTGTGGAACAACCCTAACTGATACATTAAACAGAGTTTTTGCTCTCATTATATACAGTATATATATATATATATACATACATACACATAATATACTGTATATATACAGTGTTCTCTCCTTTAAAGAACCCTTCTATAACAAACTCCCTCTTATGGGGCTCTGTTCATGAAAGGTGCTGAGGGGCTATGTGCCACGCAACCCCGACACATAGCCCCACCTGCAACAGGCCATGTACACAGTGCACCCTGGGCACCATGCATGATCCCACTACACCTCCCCAAACATAGCTGAAGCCCCAGCCAAACGCGTAGCTCTGCATGGGGTGGGCTGGCATGGGGTGTCGTCCCACACACTGTGCCATTCACGATAGTGTGGGTGCACTGTGCTGGGGGAACAGCTACACTTTCTGCAGGCAATTGTAAACATTACACACCACCCGGGATGCCACTGCTAATTGCAGCGGGCATGGTGCGAGGCTGCCCTGCCATTGGGGCACATTGGGAGGAGTGGGGGCAGTTGTCTGGTAGACATCTCCCCATGCTGCCAGCGCATTTGTGCCTGCTGCCAACATGGCACCCACGGGTACAGGAGAGCCACCAAGGGACTTAGGATGGGCAGCTGATTGGCTGCATGCCGGGTCTGCAGCTCCACCCGGACTGCCCCTGCATACCTGCGCACTGGGGGTGTCACAGATGGAAGCGTGCATAGGCCGGTGTTCAGAATTTGGCCAATGCATGGAGCTTTCAAGGTGTGGAGCTGTGCAGTCGGGAGGTTACATGCCTTCTCGTGTACCCCCACCTGCATTCATGAATCGTCACCATAGTAAACACCTTTGATGGCTCCCACCATTCCCAAATAAGGCATATTAACACCTCACTATAGTGAACATCTTGCTACAGTGAACACCTCTGCTGGCTCTAGAGTTGTTCACTATAGAGGAGAACAATATATCTCACTCTGTTGTTTTTCCTTGTTCTAGGTTCCATGTAAGGCTTTTATCACTTTGATTTGCAGGTGAGAGCCAGCCATAGGGGTAGCAGCTACTCAACTAGTGAAGGCCCTGGGAACTTTCAAAATTACCACCACTACCATCTAAGGGAGTTTTTCTGATGTAATGTATTGCTGTTCTGATAATGGAGTTACGTTTGGACTTACTTTTAATAAGTAATTTATGTATAATAACCTTAAACACTTTAGGTGATAACTTGGTAGCACTTAATGCTTGGCAGGCACTATATCTTTAGAATGATGAAATCCAACTGTGATTGGTCAAAATGTATTAAATAAAAGAACCCAAAATATTGTTCTGATGATGTGCCTAAGATGTGAACCTACCTTAAAAAGTAAGCTGTGTGCAATAATTTCAACTCTTAAGATGTAAACGTAGTATCGCTTTATGATTTGTAAGCACTGTATCTGTCAATGATGTAATCTGGTTTGCAATTTATTGAATAGCTGTTTAAAAGAATCCCACTTCCCTATACTAGTGTCCCTTGAAAAAGCCTTGTAGGCAAAACCAAGTCAAGAGAGTTTCTGTTTGTTCCAACACCGAGTTGTATAGTTAGTATTTAAATAAATGGAAACAAATTTGTACTGCAGCCTGGTGCAGGCTTTTCATCTGCCTATAAATAGTTGTGAATGAATGACAAATAGAACTAGCCACTATCTAGGAAATGTAGGTCTGGATTTTCAGAAGTCTTGATGCAGAAGTAAGTCTTGATTTTCAGTTGGTCCTGTGTCATATAAATGCTCCAGAATGTTAGATTGCTATGCTGAAACAGTTTGCACATTTGCAACAGTTTACTTGTCCTAGGGCTAAAAAATAATGCCTGCTTCTTTTCTCAGTGCAATTTGAGGCATTTTGACAAGAGATTGAGCCATGTTTTATGCAGTCTGACATTTGGATGCAAGTAGCACCACTGTGCTAAAATCATGATGCAAGTCATCACGCACATCCAGAAGGTCTTTGAAAATCTAAAACTTGGGCTGAAGTCCATCCTATCAAGCACTTTTGTGACACAATGAGCCCAATTCACAAATGTCAATGCTAGCTGTGCTGAAGGCAGCTTGTGCCAATCACCAGTGTGAGAGGAACCCTGCACCAGATTCACTAATGAGTAGGGACCCAGAGGCAAAGTCACACAGCTTGGGGCAATCATGACCCTGTGCCAATCAGACAGCACATCTGGAATGTGTGTGCCACAAGCCATGGGGCAGCCATACAGCAATAGAGCCATGTACAGCAGTTCCTGTTAGCTTGTGGCCCCCCAGACCTGATCCCTTGTTATTAAACAAACCCATGTCCCTGGTGGCTAGCGGACCCCCAGCCCCAATCCCCAGCCTAACAAAATTAAATACATCCCTAATGGTCCAGTGGCTCCCCAGCCCTGATCCCCATCTTAAAAAATTAGATATACCCCTGGTGGTCCAGTGGTCCCCACAGCCTCGATCCCCATTTTTCATAAAATTCTCATCCCTGGTGGTATAGCTGATCCCCAGGCCCCGATCTGCCTGTATAAAAATGATCTTTCCCTGATTGTCTAGTGGACGCCTCTCCCTATCTCCAATGTGCCCATATCATATAAAGATATATTTCCCTGGTGGTCTAGTGTCCCATTCCCACCCCGGCAGGCAGTACACCACCACCTCTCCCCATCCCATCCCTGAGCCTGCGACTGGCACAGCCTTCCGCCCAACACAGCCGGCCACAGACTGAGCTGTCAAGGAGCACACACTGTGTACAGTACATACTGATTAATTGACCCTCCCAGAGAACACAGTTTTAAGTACCCAGCCTGGCTGGACTAATGGTACTTAGAATGTCACACTTTGGGAGGGTTTTAATTTCAACTTAGGGAGTATGACAGCTGTGTCTGCCACAGTCCCCAGCACCATGCCATAGCCCATTTTGTGGCACAAGCCTCCTTTGGCGCAAGCAGTCTGCATTGACACAGGCTACTTTTGTAAATTGCTCCTGGTGCAGCTTGTGGCACAAGCCCCTGATGCCATTCAGGAAGCTGTGAATTGCATCCAATAAGTTTTAAACAGTTTAGAAATTTCACTAGAGTTACTTTTTGAAATGAAAACTTGGTGATTGGCTCCAGCAGCAAGTGTTATGTCTATCATCAGCTAGGTTTCGTTCTTAGGCAAAGTTGACTTAAAACTGACAATTGAAGTTAAAGATATTTGACATCATTTCAGAATCCTTTACAGCTTTATGTTACCAGTAAACAAAAACAAATAAAATAAATACACTTGATCAGCTATTTATGTTTAATTTTGTGACAAAATCTATGAAGGTTATTAACATTTTCAGCTCCCATTCTTTTACACCATCTTTGTTTGTTTAAGGACTTCACTTTGTGCCTTTGCTAATTTTTTCATTTTCAAACTGCTATGCAATATTTGTTATTATTTCTTTGTACTCATTGGGCCCAATATTCAGACTTTGCCAGGCAATGGCACAGAGTGGAGGCACAGCGCAGCCTGACGAGATGCCCGGGGCCAGAACAGGGTGATATTCAAAGGAGATGTGCCATGGCGCATCACCTTTGAATATGGCACAAATAATGCCTGGTACATTTACAATGCATCAGCGCAGTCCCCAGATAGGGAGGACTGTGAATGTTCCTGAGCAACTGTAGTTGAGCTGGCGCATCACCCACAATATTCAGATTGGACTGCAAATGGAGCCATAATGTATGCAAGGCACAAATGAGGCCATGTGCATATCATTAAGGCTCCATTTGCATGAGCTGTGCAGGGCAGCCCAGTGAAATGTGCCTGGTACCCTGCACAGAATGTAGTGTGGACTGAGGGGTCCTGAGGCACCCCGCCCTGTAGCCGCTGATCATGGTAAACTGTAATAAAGTACAAGCCCTGGTGATCCAGTGGTATCCCCCTCCCTCTCATTAGCCCAATCACAGGCAGACAGATGTTCACATTCTCCCTGGTGGTCAGTGGATCCCCCCTCCCATAACTACGATCGCGGTGGTAGTGAATAACCGTAACTACCCTGGCAATCTAGTGGTCCTCCACCCCACCAGAGCTACCGATCACCATAACAGTAATGTCTTCTCCTCCTGGTAGTCTAGTGGACCCCACCCCGACTCCTGATTGCGGTGCCATAGTAATTGCCACAATCCCTGGTGGTCCAGTGGTAATCCCCACCCCCCCACCCACACAGGACTCCCATCCCACCCAGCTCCCCATCATCAGCAGGTGACTGCAACCTGGCCGCATACTGCCAGGCCGCCTGCCAAATGATAGCTCACAGTCTGAGCTGTAAGCCTATTGGTCCACAGTGTGGACCAATGGAGCTTGCAGGAGGCATACTGTACTAGACAGTTGAAAATATGTGAATTGACTCATTCTGTATTTTGTTGTATTACAGTATGCCACAAGCCATTGGTCTACACTGGGACCAATAGGCTTACAGCCCATACTGTAGACTGTCATTCAGCGGATGACCGGGCAGTGGCGCAGGCGGTTGCAGCTGCTCACTGATGATGAGGGGAGAGGTGGTGGGCTGGGGTTCCTGTTTGGGTGGGGGTTGGGGGTTACCACTGGACCACCAGGAATATGCACGTTCACATTCACCAGTGATCAGTGCTTCAGGTGGGGTGGGGGACCACTAGACCACCAGGGAAGGTGATGTGTAGACATATGGGTGATCACTACATCAGGAGGGTAGGACATACTACTAGATCACCAAGGCATGTACATGTATTCCATAATATCCACGATTGCAGCTATGGGCAGGGAGGAGGTTACCACTAGACCATCAGGGAGTGTATTTCACTCACTGGCACCCATGCACAGGGATACGGGGGCTCCACTATACTACCAGGGCATCTTATGTTATGTACATATGCCCACAATTGGGCTACTGGGAAGATGGGGGGTCCACTAGACTACCAGGACTTGTATTATATTATTTATACCATGATCACTGTTACTGGAGTGAGGGGTTCCACTAGACTACCAGAACATATACATGTTACAATTCCTCATGATTGGGGCTACTGAGAGGGAGGGGTACCACTGGACTACCAGGGGTCAGTTTGGATGCTTGTGAACAGTGATCTGGCAGGACAGGTGGCCACCCATGACTGGTGGCTGCTGTGTTCTGTTCTGCAATACAGCAGCCCACCTGTGGGTGGCCATCATTTGAGCCAGGATTTTCTGGCTCAACTTGTGCCCTGGTATGTAGTACATCTGGGAGTTGTGCCAGCAGATGTGCTGCACATCCTTGGCTGAATATCAGGATGTGGCTTTTGCATGGGCATGCCCCTTCAGATGCACCACATACATTAGCAATGTGCCCCAGCACATTGTGGGTTTCACCGGCGCAACCCTTTGAATATCCAGCCCATTGTATATTGTATTGCTTTGTTATCATTTTGTATTTAAGCTTCCACGTTGTGCCTGAAGATAGGCATTTGATTGTCAAGTTTACTTACCTGGTTAATAAAAACTAAATAAATAAGGACAGATACAGATGTTTTACTATAGACTATTGCTGTTGTAAGAGCACTTGGTTAGTGAAAAAAATAACAAACCTTGAGGGTTAAACTGGGTAGGAACCCATACGAACTCAGTTCCCCTACAGTACCTCTTGAAAATTGTATGAGAGTTTCTGTACCCGTTATCTTTTTCATTTGAATAATATAGAAGAGTTCCCCTTCTAGACATGACTGTTTCCCCAACTACAGATCTACAGGTAAAAGTTCTCACATCTAAACATTTCCAATTTAACCACTGGAAAACCTTCTTGGTAATAGCAACTTTGGTACTGTATGATCCCTAAGGACTATAGCAAGCAATAAGTTCCTGTTGCCATTACCAACAAAACAAACATTACCTGCCTACATGGCTATTTTGCAGAAAAGAAGAAGAAGATAAAGTAGAAGAAGAAGAGAAGAAGCAGTAGCATAGTGGCAAACAATTTGCACATCAAACACCCACACATAGCCTTGGACAAGTGCATGAACTTGTTTTATGGGAATGGGAATGGTGACCAAGAGACAGTGGAAAATACCCTACTCTTGCAGAAAGTGCCTTAGGATCTTTTGCTACCATCTGGACACCACCAGAACAGCACTAGAACTGGGCAGAAGACCTTGCTTTAATGTCTTATGCAAAGGATGGCATACTCTGGCAGTATAACATTCCCTATGTACCACACTCAGATGTCAGTGTTGATGGTATGAGACTAATCCCAGTGTGGGTTTAGAGCCTCAGGCCTTCTGACCCAGAAGCATATGTGCTACCAACTGAGCCATGCTAGCACCTAAAGCTATTAGGTCCCTGATGGTAGTCTAAACAACTTTGTGGCTACAGTACTTGCAAGAAAGGCTTGACAAGCCTGCTAAATGCTTTTCAGTGATAACACCACTAAAATAAGATGGGCCTACTTAACTGGGTTCCTGGTTTCATAAATCAGATGAGATGTGAAAAAGATATGGAGTCAGCCAGAGTTGAGCTTGCTATGTCCTTAGGAGAGAAGTGGTCTTCTCTTAGGCACTTTCTCCAGTGAACCTCTTATGGGCCAGTACTCTATATAGCAGTGGATACCAAAAGCTAAGAGAATGGGCATCACAGACTGTAAAAGAATTGAGACCACAGCTCATATTAGCATGTCAAAATAAGATTAAGCATCTGATCTATCAGTAGGTCACCTTGTTATTAGTGATCAGGCTTCTTCACTAGGGATGTGCGGAATGTTAAATTTCCATCAGAATGGAATTCTGCAGAATTTAACAAAATTCAGGATTTCCATCAGTTGTGAAATTTTGACAGTCTGCATGTGATATGTTTTTGTGGATTAATAATCCGCAGTGCACATAAAACGCAGATTCTTTTTCTGCAATCCACAGAAAATGATTCTGCAGTTCACAAGATCCATAGAAAAGTATTCCACAGTTTGCATGAAATACTTTCCTAAATTCAGAAGAATTTAAAAAGAAATTCTACAAAGCTTTTCAGAAGCAGAATTACCATTCTGCTTCAATTCTGTTCAGTGGAATTTTACATTCCACACAGCCTTATTCTTCGCATCTCATCTTATTTGTGAAAACAAGAAGCTATTTTAAGAATGCTGGAAAGAAGAAAGAATATTTCCAAGAAAGAGAAAAGTTAATGATGGTCAGGTTCTTTAGAGTAATATTTTTGGGGGTGCACTGGATTTTGTTTGTTTCAAATGAAGCTGACACTACCAGAAAATGATAAGACATGATTAATCCTAACTGCCTCAGCCAAGGTTAAGTTTACTATGTTCTTAATCACCAAATGATCAGGGGAAGTGAGGTTTACACCTATTTAGCATGTTCCTACTGGCTACCGCTGTGCTCTTATGGGTCAGCACTTTATAAACAAGTTCTGGCCAGAGCTAATAGGGTTTCAGTCCAGGTCTCGGAAGAGGAATTGGAGGAGCAGAGATGCAAAACTATTTGTTTAAAAGCACCAATGACTTCTCTGGGACTAGATATATACATAATAATGAGCTACTCATAAATAGGATTAATTAACATGCATAAGCAGCTCATTATTATGTATACATTCAGTCCCAGAGAGGTCACTGGTGTCCTTTAAACAAATAGTTTCACAACTCTGCACTGTGGCCCTTGTGGCCCCGGACTCCAACTAAGTGATGTCAGGAGCATCGGGGAGCTCCTGATGTGCCACTATCATGGTGAGAAAATGAATGTGTGCCAACAAGCATGAGTGGACTGCTAGCTCGGACATTCTCTTGCAGCTGCAAGGAGGTTCTGCATCTCTGCTCCTCCAGCCCCTCTTTACAAGGAGAACATTATGTGGCGCTGGACAGAGATTGAAACAACATGAGGGACTCAGGCCAAAGTCGCAGTGATGAAATGGCAGAAATGGGACCTCGGATGGGAGAAAAATAGTGCCTATGAGAAGACTGCTTTGACACAGTGGAGTGCTTCACAGACCACGGAGGCAACAGTCTTGCAACTCATAAATTGTTGTTCCATTGGAGTGAGTCCTTTTGCTCACAAGAGGTCTACAGGGCTCCAGTCCTAAAAACCATTGTTTGCTCATATGCTCCAAAGATTCAGAAACAAACCACACCATTTTCTCACTTAAACACTGCATAGATGTCTTCCTGGCTAAAAAACAATGTAAACATACAATCGTCACATACTGTACTTGCTGAACAACCATATGAGAAGGTTTATTTATCTATATGTGGACTTTTCATTTCTCTGCTGTTTCTCATTAGTCACTTCTGTGTCAAGTCAATCACTTCAGAAGAAATTCCGAAACTTGTGTGAAATTTGATTTATATTTTCTGGGTTTTGCAGGTTCTTCTGAGACTCAGTTTTTTTCTGGCAATCACAAATCCAGCAATTATATAAAATGGTCTGCACACCCATTCCCCATGCAGTGGATCAATAGGTCACTGAGAGGGTGGTGGACCCTTAGAATGCACTGCCTGGTGAGCTAGTTCAGAGATCCACAGTGGAGGGCTTCAAGAGAGGATGGGACAGACACAGAAAGTGGATGTATCAGATGATGGCCTGTCCCAGGGGGGTGGGGATGGATGATACGGGTTTCTGGAGCACAGGGATGGGAGGGTCTCGGCACCCAACTAAGGATCTAAAGTTCGAGGCAGACTCGATGGTCGTGAAGCCTAATCTTCTGGCAAATAGTATGTTAGTATGTTGGTATGTACAGACCCTACTGTATGTCGCCAGTCGACAGGCTGCTGGGCAGCATGTAGGCGGGTGCTGCCACCTGCCACTGACTAGGGGTGCTGGGTGGTGGACCTCAGTGGGCGGGTGGGAGGGGCTACCACTGGACCACCAGGGGTGTCATCGGTATTTCCACCCGCGATCAGGCACTGGGGGTCCACTGGACCACTAGGGGTAATTCCATCATATGCCTGTGATCAGGTGCTGGGGGTTCCACTAAACTGCCAGGGATATAATTCATTGAAGCCCATGAAAATAATGGAACCTGCAGGCCAGAGCTAGCCAGTGGCCATGGCAGCAGCTTAATTTTACAAGGCAAACCACTGAAGGAAACAAACCCGACACCATCTATCGAAATGAGAAATACGACTTATTAAATGAACAGCTAAGAAGGAAATCAAATGCTATCATCCAACACCTTTCAATTCTCTTTTGACAAAATATGGATGAGATCTGAACTGAATAAGGTTTTACCAGGACTAGACCATGAGGCACTTCAAACAACCTGTTATACACTCTGACCTAATTGCATGGTGGCAAATGAACTATCAAGCTTTCGCTGAGCGGCAACAACACTTATACAGAAATGGCGAAACTAAAGAAAGACCATCATCCGAACTGGCAAACATTATTAAAATGCTCTCACAAATTCTACTAGACACAAAGGAAGTGAAACAAACTACAGCACAGACAAACAAAGACTTAAATATTCTGGCCATGAGGGTAGCAGTAACTGAAACTGACATTATGAAACAACGAGAAGTAAATTACAGCTGTCACAGAGTCTTAAATGACCACAAGCACCAAATTCAATACCCCATATGATTTCCCAACTCATCCACTTTGTATAGGGCCTATACAAAGTGGATGAGTTGGAAAATCATGCCTGCAGAAACAATGTGAGAATAGTTGGCATCCCAGAAGGAAGTGAGGAAAGCACATGGTGGCCTTCTTTGATGAAATGCTGCCCGTTTGCTGAAGCTGGGAAGGGTTCTGCACATGAATATTGAGCACGCTCATAGAATCTAGCCCCAAAACCAGACTAAGCAAAAAAACACACCAACTTATGCAAGTTTTTAAGGTACACTAGCAAAGAGGCAGTGCTAAATGCAACAAGAGATTGGGGACCCAGAGCTGGGAGGTATATAGGTTCAGATCTTCCAGGATTTTCAAACAAACTGTCAAAAGGTGCCCAGCTTTCTCTGGGGTAGAAAAATATTTTTTCAACTTGGCATTCTTACGTCCTTGAGGTACTGAGCGACTCTCAGAATTCAAAACAATTGTGTGTATGAAGCATTTGCTTCGCCAGCTGAAACAGAGCAACATGTTCAACAGATCCCCATTGTACAGATGGCAACAGGCAGCACCCATTGGAACCAATGGTGCTGCTGTAATCTATGGAAGTCTCCTACAATCATGCTGAAAACAAGGTTGGGCTATAAAACAACAATGCCTCCTTGATGGACAATGGCACAGAGCAGTGGCAACAAGTGATCTGAGATAGACAAAAGAAAAGAAATAAGTCAACACAGCAACAGAAGATGATGCCTCTCAGGGATCGTTCACAGAGCAGACAGAGGCCTTACCTGGTGTTGTATGCTAGTAGCAGCTCTCCTTGTGACACTCCAGTGAGGACATGGAATAAATTCAATCCTCTGCTTGAATTAGCTCCTTCTTCCTGAGTATTCCGACCAGGGATGAGCGAATAGCATTTTTTACTATTCGGCCAAATAGCGAATAGTACAAAATGGTATTCAGCAGATAATGAATATGAATACAAATAGTACAGTTGAGCTCACTTATAAGAATACCTGGCTGGGGAGGGGAAAGGAGACAAACAGAAGTGAAAACCTGGGCAGACAGTTCCAACTTGGAATGGTAGTCTGTGGCAGTGACTTAACAATCTATAACTTATTTTGTTTCCTGCAATTGGCAGCTTCTGTTCTACTCTTTGAATGCCCCCAATCAGATTGCCTTCTGAGTTAACAGATTTATGAGTTAACAGTTTAGACAATCATGGTTAATCAGAAAGAAGAAACCTTGGCAGACAGTAAGTTCAATAACAGCCCAAAACAGCCTCTAGATGCAGGAATGTACTGAATGGGCCCCATTAACACCTAGCTCAGTGATTAAGTAGTTGCAGGGATGTGATGAATGGGCTATTAACACATAGCTCAGTGACCAAGTAGTATTAATAGCCAAGCACAGCAGCTGGTGAAGTGTGACAGATATTGCGGAGGTCAGAGTGAGCGTTGCTGACATCTGCCAGAAAAACTTATTCTTTTAAGTACATTTTAGGTGCTCTGCTCACTCACAAACCTACTGTCCACTGTTGCTCTCTGATGCAGGTGGTGGATCCACAGGGGTTTTCAAACGGTTCTAACACTAGATGCAGCCTGTTTCTGTTTTATGGCTCCCAACTTTCAAACCAACAATTGAGCTGTGCTCCACCTCAATTTTCAAGCTACTCCAGGACAGACAGGTAGTGACAGTGGGTCGGAGATGTGGTGGGTAGTGCAGGAAATGAGGAAGAGAACTCCGACCTGCTGCCACTGTGTGAAAGTCGGGCATAAAACAGAAAGATGACATGGCAGGCAGGAGTACAGCATCTGGATCCTCGCCCATACAGATTACTGACAAAGCAATCTACATCTTGACGGACCGTAAGTTTAAAATTTTGAGTGTGCTGTTGGGCTACTTAAATGAGGTAACCAGTGAAATCAGTATAGTTAGTGAGCCTTGTACACTAAAGGAGTTTGGCTTATTCACTGAAACAGCTGTGGCAAAGGGTCAGGGAGGGAAGCGGGTAGTAGTCAGTAATGGAGGAAACCCGACAGGAGGCGGGTTCCGTGGTTTCAGGCAGCACTAACTGCTCCTATAATTATTCGATACTATATTTTCTTTTAAGTTAGTATTCGACTGAATGCAAATAGTGGAGACAGGGCACTATTCATATATGAATCGAATATGAATAGAATATTCATCACATCCTAATTCTGACTGACTCAGAGACAGAGCCTGCACATGAACCAGAGATATTCCCTGACCTGCCAGACTAGTCTCGGTATGTACAGCATGGGCCAACTGTTGGGATCACTGCAGAAAATATGCCGGTTCCACCTCTCACTATTCCCCAGAACTCCAGCTCCACTGTACCTCGAAAATCCCTGCCTTGACCAGGAAAAACATGGATTGTAATGGACTGGTTTTGGGAATTTATTCTAAAATGAGGTAAGACCTTTTGGAGGGGTAAGGGATCATGTTAGGGACCTCCTGGAGCTGTCAGTCCACATTTACAGCTATAACTGTCTTGGTATAGGGTTCCAGTTCATGACGGAGCCCTACTAGATAAGTGAATGACAGACAGCATGCTTCCCAGTATAGAGACTCAGATTCCATGCTTAAACCTCCAAAAGACAGTATAAGGTACAAACATACAATAGTTAAGCATATAGCACCAATGTTTGAGCTTGTTGTTAATTTATAAAATGGCAGGGTAAATTACAGCAATCTGATTGGTTAATCACTTTGTGTAAAATATGGTTTACACATAGTAAAAGAGCCTGCTCAGAAGTGAGCAGCCCAGAACTATATCAAGGAGCATTTAGAACCTTGGCATTTCAGCTAGCAACCATTTTTTTGCCTTACCTTGAAACACCATCTCTTGCTATGTCAGCCCAAAAAGTAGTACATTTCAACACTGGCTTCACAGCTGAGAAGCTTGAAGAAATGTTCAGGCTGATAGAAGAAGAAGAGACAGAAGAAGTGAATGAGCAACAGGTTGCCACAGGAGTACTGACAGTAATGTAACATCTTCAAATGTTTTAAATAGCAGCAGGCATTTGTCCTTAACAGCTGAAGCTGTAGATGTCATTGAAGATGGCAAAATGAGTTAAATACAAAGTGAACCACTGCCTGGGTTGGCAGAGTATTTAAGGAATGGCTGGCAAAAAACAAAATCAATTTAAAATAGTGTCATTTGATGAATTGAATGATTTTTAAGATTCTTCTATACTGAAGTGAGAAACAGTGATGGGAAAAAGTACACTATCAGCAGTTACTGTAGTATTCGTTCTGGCTTAAACAGATATCTCAATTCAGTTGGCATTAGCAGAAAAATAAATATTCTGTCAGGCACAATATTTATTACAAGCAATAACGTGTTCCTGTCAGTTGCCAAGCGCCATCAAAGGGCTCAAAAGATACCTCAAGCACCACTTGCCCATCTCCAAAGCTGATCTTGAACTGCTAAAGAAATCATCAGCTCTGTCCGCAGACACCTCTCCTGGCCTGCAATGAAAGGTGTGGTTTGATGTGCAGCTATATATGGCCAGGAGGGGCAAACAGAGTCTCCGTCAGCTCACTCCACAAAGTTTTGAGTTTAAATCCGATGAAAATGGAGCTGAGTATGCGACCTTGAGCTTCAATGAAGTCATTAAAACCACAATGACCTGTCAGAAATAAACAAAGAGTTGCACCATGGTTTTATATATGCAGAGGCTGATTTTCACAACTGCCCTGTTGCCAGCCTTAAAAACATAGAAACATAGAATCTATCAGCAGATAAGGACCATACAGCCCACCTAGTCTGGCCATTTCCTACTTGGTTTGGCAATCTCTACTCTTATCTGGACTACCTTTCCCCTGCTCCGCTGTACAGCAGGGTGCCTTTATGCTTATCTCATGTGCTTTTGAATCCCTGTACTGTTTTCTTCCACCACCTCCTCCACTGGTAGGCTTTTCCATGGATCCACCACCCTGTCAGTGAAAAAATACTTCCTATCATTCCCCTAAGCCTCCCTCCCTCCAGCCTCATGGGAGAAACATAGCTCTGACATTGTCCCTGCCTTCTACTGTCATCCAAAGTGCCTCCCTTCCAGCTTTGTCATTATTTCCCCGTGTGGTATACCCAGCAGCCGTTAGGCATAATAAATTGCTAACGTTGATGATGTCACATATCAGCAAGGCACAACTATCTCCAGATTTACCACGAACCACTCAGTGCATGCCACGGCTGTCCAACTACTTTCTGAAGCTGGGCTACAGAGTTGGGAGGTAATGTCTGTTATGGGGCATTGCTATGAATCAGCCTCCAGGGCTTACTGGGCCACAATGTCAGTTGACCACAGAAAGTGGAGCTGAGGTTCTCGGGGAACCGCCAAGCAGGCTGAAGATCCATCTCGCAGCATCAGCCCTCTTCAAGAGAACCATCAAAACAGTGCCGCACCATCTGTTATTGGCAGCAGCGCCTTTCACCAGTAAGCCTTTGTGTTCAATGCTCCTCTAACATTCAATGAGCAAGTCAGCTTTTACAATGCAGGAAATGGCAAGTGATTTTATTATTTTAATGTCCCCACTTCAGAGTTGTCTTCAAAGTGCCACCAATGGTTAATTGCATTTTTTATTTATCCCTGTTCAGTGAGTTGTTGTTTTCACCCTCCCAAAACCATATAAGGGTACTATTTTATTCTGCAGATGAATATTTTGAAAAATAAATTAATGTTATGCATTTTACCACATGTTTTATGTGTTCATTTATATTTACAGTTTAAGTACCATTTATAAGTGCAATAAGTCACTCAGGGTGTGTGTAAATCATATTTTGCAGCACGGTCAGAAGCTGAAGGCTCGACCTGTGGCCTCATGTCTTACTATGCTGACCATGCTGTAAAATATGGTTTATACACACCACTTTGTGCCCTATTGCTTACATGTTAAATGTTTGCCAATGAGTTAGACAAAGTTGTTTGATTGCAGAGTTAGCAGGTTCAGCTCCCACCATAAGGGAGGAGAGTAAGCAATGGATGGCTGGAGGTAGACTGAAGTTTACTCCTCCCCTTTGGGAGTGCAAGCTGTTCAATAGACAAGTGATTCTACAAGCTATCTGATAAATGGGGCTATGAGTCACAGTTGGCAAGCAGCACAGGGTTTTAAAATGACATATGCTCCTTAGTTAAAGGTTAGCCAGCAGCTGTACACATCTAGAACAGGTCAATGGAATCACAACTGTTGGAACTGTTTTGTTATATTGGACAGAGTTATTATTGCTGGATTTCCTCCTAATCGTAGTGAGGTTAACTCCATCGGATGCTCATCCTTCCAATCCCTCCATGGATCCGGTATATATATATAGTGGCATCCCCAGGATGAAACCCACTTTTAAAGCACTCTGCAGTATGCTGCAGCAGACCTACTAGATAAGCAATGTAATTTCAATGGTAATTAGTCCCTTTTATCATGCAGGAAACTGTAGCATCTACTTCATCCTGGCAGTGTCACGTTTTCCTTGAATGATAAAAGGGACTAATTACATTGAAATCATACTGTTTTATTCAGTAGGTCTGCTGCATTCTGCAGAGTTCTGCAAAATGCTGCAGAATTAGGTTTCATCCTGGGGGATGCCACTGTAGTACCACCTAA
This sequence comes from Neoceratodus forsteri, assembly GCA_016271365.2. Taxonomy (NCBI): domain Eukaryota; kingdom Metazoa; phylum Chordata; order Ceratodontiformes; family Ceratodontidae; genus Neoceratodus; species Neoceratodus forsteri. The sequence goes on along the minus strand of CM028135.1, from coordinate 842,440,261 downwards.
TATATTTACCCTGCTATTTTTATTCTGGCATATCATGGTAATACTTAGGAAACCAGGAGTTGAGGGGGTTTATAGGAGGAACACTAACAAAATGGCAGTACAGTTCTTCATAGACCTATACTAATCCTGTGTCACTGCTGCTAATAAACAGCAAGAAGTCTGCACTATGGAGAGCTGAAGAAGGACTAATGTTAATGCAAATGTTAACCCAACTAAGGATGAGGAGATTTACAATACATAGGTAGGACATGTGAGAAGGTATGAATTCTACTACAATATCAAGTTTCTCCTCAGTTTTCTCGGGGCTGTTATCAAGATATGAAGTGATGTCACCGCTGGTATGGCATTAAAAGTGCAAGATTTCAGAGGAAATCTACTCACCCCAGATATATGGTACACCTATTGTATTAAACTCCTAATCAATGGCAGCTCCCTTACTAGAGGGATTAGGTTTCACTGCTATGCTGCTGATACCCACCTCTACCTGTCTTTTCCCCTGACCAGGCTAGTGCTCTCTCGGTATTTAATAGCTACCTCACTGAAATCCATGACTGGATGAATTTGAGCTGGTTAAAGTTGAACACCAGTAAGACCGAGAGTTATAGTTGTGGACGAGTCGCAGGATAGAGGGTTGAGGTCCTGATCAGCCTTCTGGCTTATTTCTGGAGGGAGATCAGATCCTTACCTCTGAATGGGTGCGTAACCTGGGAGTGGTACTTGACGATGGGCTGACCCTTCGTTATCAGGTGTCAGCAGTCGTTAAGTCTGCATTTTACCATCTCAGGAACACATTGCCAAGGTGAAGCACCTTATTCTGTCTAATGAATTTACCTGTGTTGGTCCATGACTTTGTGACCTCTTGCCTTGACTATTGGAACTCCCTGTACCTGGGGCTTCCTGGGGTTGATATCGCCACTTGCAGCTAGTGCAGATTGCTGCTGCTAGGTTATTGACAGAGGTATCAAGAAGGATACACATTACCCCTGTTTTGTGCAATCTGCACTGGCTGCCTATACAGTGGCGGATCACCTTTAAAGTAGGTCTTTTGAACTTCAAAGCCCTGCATGGACTTGGCCCTGACTACTTGAAAGAGCTTCTGATTCCCTACTGCCCTGTACTACAGCTCCATTCGGCTGACAAGGATTGCTGGATGTTCTGAGGTTACTTTAAAATATTTTGGGGCTCGGGTTTTATGTTTATAGCCCCAACCCTCTGAATTCTCTGCCTCTCGGCTTCGGAATGCATGACCATGGAGATTTTCAAGTGGGAACTTAAGACCCATCTGTGGAGTCAAGCTTTTATGGCTTGAGGTTGTTGTTATTATTCTGATTTTATATATGTACTTTTTGATTTTATTGTTCATTTGTACAGTGCCTTGGTGCTTGAAGGGGCTTAATAAATAACGTTTTACTATAATTATTATTATTATTATGAGAGATAAGCAATCAAAAAAGGATTCCTCCCTTGGTGGCAGGTACCAGAACAGTAGAGAGCAAATGAAAATAAAAAATAAAAATCAACAGAGAGGTCTTAAGAGTGAAATACATAGTGAGCTCCTGACTGAGGGTAGGCTAGGTAATCTATAAGAAATATCCGAAGTTATACATTACACTCTGATAAAAGGAAACTACTCTAAGTCAAACCATTTATAGTTAGCCTTCCTTCCATCCCCAGGAAAGGAATGTCTAGGTTATTTGCACCTCAGCTAGGGGTACCTAACCTTAAGATCTCTTTTCCAAACACTATAACTTTACTGGTGGGTAGATAATCTGCCAACCAGTTTGGGTGTTCTTTGTGTGGCTGTTATACTAATTATTCAGGTTTGAACACATAAGTTTAGAAACTCTTAGGTATAACTGAAAGTTTGTTTTGTTTTGCCTTTTCAGGCATAATCTGTTAGAATGTTGTTATATAAGGAAAATGTAAGTTTTATGTTGACTTTTATCTTTTATAAATATGTTCAGATTCTAAAACAACACAAAAATGTCACTAGTGGTCACTGGTTATTGTACAAACTAGGTAGCTATACAGGTCAGAGCTTTACTCCACTCCACTCCAAAGGCCACAAGGCAACCCAGTGCAGACCCCATTGGATATTAGTAATAAATTTAAATAATATAATAGATGGCTATAACTGAAACACTTACCCAAGCCTCTTGGATTGTCAGAGGCCTCAAGTCACCTATCCAAAGGAAAAAGGTATTTGTGAGACAAAAAGCTAAAATCCACGATAAACCTGAGTTTTTAAATTAAATTCTTTGGGAGAACCTTCACTGCCTCAATATGGGAAGCATTCAAAGCAACAGTAAGGGAAAGTATTTATCTATGCCACTCACCAATGAGGCAAGAGAACAGGAACCGATCACTCTGGAAAAGGTGCTTAGGGAAAAGAAGACTTTCACAAAAGATACCAAGAAACTAACTAATAAGGTCCTCATAGCAGAAATCACCAGACTCAGGATTCAGAGTAACAACCTAGTAATTAGGAAAGCAGAATTACAAATTTTATTAGTCAAAAGAAACACTGGGCACACGGGTGAAATCAGGCAAGCTCTTAGCATTCCACCTTTGTAAACAACAAACAGAAAGGCACATAGCCAGGTTGCAGGACACCAGGGGTCATGTACAATCCTACCAATGGCCATAAATGAAATAATGACACAACTCTATAATACCCTATATCAATCTAGAAATCCTTTGAACACAGAAATTTACTTCTAATAAGCAACCTTGATCTTCTTAAACTATCAGATGAGCAAAAAGTGCATTGGACAAACCATGTACAATTAAAGAGATCACATAAACCATCAATGATATGGTCCCACCCCTGGCAATCATGGATTTCCAGTAGATTTCTACCAAATAATATCCAAAGTGGTGGCCCAACCCATGCTAGACATTATTCAAAAGCCCATGCAGACAAGACCCTCCCCAGATCCCTTACAGAAGCCATCATAACCACACTGCCTAAAGAGGGCAAATACCCACTTCTCCCTCTAATTACAGATTGATATCTCTGATAAACTGCAATGCCAAAGCTATAGCAAAAGCCCACCATTATCCATCCAGCAGAGGTGGGGTTCATGAAAGGAAGAGTGAGCACTGACCATCTTAGGTCCCTCATATCACTAATTCAGATGGCCGCTGACTCTCCTACCCTGTCAGCCACAATCTCTATAGATTTTGAGAAAGCCTTTGATTCCGTGGAATGGGGGCATTTGCAATCAGTCTTACAGCACCACAACTTCAGCCTCTATTTTACATAATGGATTCAAACTCTGTATTTTAAACAGACTGCAAAGTTCTCACTAACCAGGTACTATGTAACCCCTTTCAATTGTTTAGGGACCCTAGACAATTGTACCCCATTCCCTCTTCTCTTTGTCTTTGCAACTGAGCCCTCATGGCAATGATTAGGTAACACAGTTCTATCAAGGGCACGGATATGCAAACAGGAGTACACCACAAAACTTTATGTGGATGACTGCTTAGTTTTAACTAGGAATGTAAAGGGATCCCTCATCTGCTTTCCATACTTGAAGAATTTGCAACATTATCAGGTTCCTGTATTAATTTACATGAATCAGAGATCTTCCTTAAACTTACTAACAACCAGACCATTATAAGCTCTTTCGGACATGCCTAGGCCCCCACCAAAATCAAATATCTTGGGATTAAAATCACACCCAAATTAAAAAACATGGTATCCTTTAATCTTGTCCTCTTCTAAAAACATACAAGCAGATTTGTATAAACGGAAACACTTCAACTTAACATTGCAGGCAAATAACAGCCATAAAATGATGATGGCCCAAGGATTTTCACATCCTTGCTTACCTCCCTATAAACCCAGTACTTGGTACAAGAAGACAGGCTGTGCCATTGGCAACTTTCTTTGGGAGGAAAATTTCCAAGATTCGGTGGGCGAAATTATTAGCCCACTGGGCTAAGGGAGGTTGGGGCTGCCAAACTTTCTCCATTATTCCTATGTCTTTAATATGGCCAAAACCTGCAGAATGGTTCAATCCTCCTGGGTTTGCAACCCAACATGGGTAGAAATAGAAGCTGAAATAATGGGTGGAGCACACCCCTTCTCATACCTAGGAATCCCACTCCTGGGTGAATACAATAAATGGCTCACAATCAAAGCAGCCTACAAGGCTTGAGCTAAGGTGGGACAGCTTACAAAATGTTGTTCTAATTTAGGAGCACATACTTATGTATGGAACAATCCCATGATCCTGATAGGGGATAGGCCAATAGATTGGACTGAGTGGAAGAGAAAGGTATCTGCAGAATTAAAGATTTCTTGACATCAAATGGTGAACACTTTGCAACCTTCCTAAATTTACAAACCAATTTCAATATATCAAAAAAATCACTTTTGGAAATATTTACAAATCAGAAAGGTATGGTAACAATGGAAAAAGAACAAATGCAATTGCTCCACCTGTAAAGCTGACAAAATAGGGGCAAGTTTCCAACTACCTATTCAAAGCTGGGAGAACACTGGTAACGGCCTGACTGGTCATGTTTACAAATACCTTAGGGATGCTGCCCCAGACCCCTTCATCCAAGCCAGAATACTCTGGTAACATATACTCAAATAGACATCCCAGAAGAATCATACTCCCAAGGATGGTGGCTAATTCACAAGGCATGCATTTATCAAAACAGCCTTCTAATGCAAAACAAAATATTATACCTCTTGTATAGAACTCCAGTGCTACTGCAGAAGATGGGGATCTTCTTGCATGACAGATGCTGGTGGAGGTGTAACAAACAGGGAGGGACTTCTTACGTATCTTGTGGAACTGCCATCTCCTGCAAGATTTTTAACCCAAATAACACTACTCTGCAATTTTGGGGGTACCCATCCCACACTCTCCAGAACTGATAATTTCAGTGTTATCCTCAGACAGGGCTCAGTTGCAGCCTAGTCCGAATCAGTGGCTTATGGTGGCCATGCTTGAGGTGAAATGTCTGATTCTTCACAGATGGAGGATGGCAAAGATATCTTTTTTTATAAACTTCTTTATTGATTTTCAAAACTTTAGACAGACATACATATACCTGGCCAAGCCAGGTACACAGTCCCAAACTGACTGTGAGAACAACATACAAAACATCTATATACATACACAGCACAGGAGACCACCCTCTAAAGTGCTCATATACACTTATAGCACCTTTAACCTAGAGTAAGAGGATCAATAAATTAATTTATTCAAAGAAAATAACGCCTATAACCCAACTCTTGTTTCTCTAATGAGAGCATCAAATCATAAGCTCTTTCTTGGGTGAAATCCCTCTAGGTGGTGGCTCCCTGCTGTGTCCCCTGGAAGAGAGAGTCCCCATTCCCTCACCTATCCTAGCAGACCAAGACCATCAAACTAATACCCTTATGTTCACACTACAACCCTTCCAAAATAATGGTTTATCTGACCAATCAGACCAACATCATTCTAAACATATCTGTATCATATTCCAGCACAACCTTCTCCTGCTAATCACATCTTGACATACAGGCCTGTATTTGGGTACCTTTAGGATGGCAAAGATATCCTTAATAAAAGAATGGCTAGCTTCCATTGAGAGGTAGCTACATTCTCAAGAATAGCCTACCTAATACAGAATAACCCAGGAAAATACATTAGTATAGGGGCCTTATATTCAGTATTATGGGGTTACAATGACCATCACATTGTTCAGAAATGCAAAGGTTCTCCTGTGACCACCCTAACTAGGGAAAGAATATGCTCCTGGATATGAATATTGACTGATGTATGGTATGATATCCACTTTAAATCTAGTTTGCACAACACAATGATGCACTAGTGATGGATCAGAGGCAGCTTGTTTAGAATTAATAACAAATCAGATGGCATTAGCAAAAGAATGATCTGAGGGCTTGCAATTATAGAATAATACTGGAAATACCATTTTAGATATATACAACCTGTTCAGTATCAGAAGTTTTTGTTTTTCATGTTGTTTAAATCTGATGCATTTAAACAAAATCGTGTATCACAAATCACAGAACTCATTAAAAAGATTAACTGCAACAAAAAAATAACAAAGAAAATAATGGGACCTTACAAATGCGATAATTTTGGAAAAGATTAATATTTTTCACTAAACAAGTGCAAAGCCTATTCAGTGACACAAGCTCTTTCTGTCACACAAATCACACACTAAAATTCCAACCTGTCTCCATGTAGGGTGATGAGAAAAAGGGCACATTTTAAGGTTTTGCACTGTCTGTTTCTCAGAATCTCCACATCCTACTGGAACAAAACTCTGCATGTCAAGGGATCTACCCCCATGAGACAGCACATGTCAAATTTTGTGCAAAATTTGAGGTTTAACATTAAAGTGCTTACTGAACCCTAACTATATAGGTGTGCCTGTGTCCCTAAAATTAGGAGTTTAAGTTGTTAAAATGTGTACAACAAGCAATACAGTATAGATTCATGATGACACCAAAAACAGAGTCTAGGGAATAGAGTCTTTGTATACTCTAGGACACTGCATCTGGACACCTACTCTTTAAAAACTGAAGTGTGACATTCATGCAAGACTCTATTCCCTAGACTCTGTTTTTGATGTCATTATGAAGCTATACTGGAAAATAATTCCTTTTGAAAATAGTCGCTAAATCCTTGTGTTCAAAAAAGTATCTTCCATTTTGTGCCAGTGGAGAAATTAATTTTGAAAATAAGACTCATATTTAATTAACTGTCAGCCTATAAAACACAGTTCAGGTACCTTCTCAGCTGTTCATGATGTAGCAAATTCCTTGGCATTTTATAATATGAGCTGCATAATGTATGTTATATACAGAATAAATACGTTAATATTTCACAGAAATATGTGTTTCCCTGGAATCTGGTTGTCCCATCTGTACGAAGTGCTTCAGATGACCCACTCCACCTATTATGGCACAGCCCCTTGCCACTCTAGGACCTGGAATTTCACCACTGGCAGTCAGTGGGAGAAATCCTTTTGAAAATAGTACCATGGGTGCCAGTTGTCAAAAGGATTTTCCCAGTCTGTACCTATGATAAAAATCATTTAGAAAATGGTCTTGAAAATATGACCAATCTGATTGGCTGCCAGGGTACTGTACATTAACTAACAGTGAGAGCCATGGTAAAACAAATACCAGCCTAAAGCCCCTTCAACCATTGAATTATCATACTGCCCATACTGCTTCCTAACTGGTTAAAACCATCTACTTTGAATTTCAGATCCCCTCACTAACCAACAGGAAAGATCAACTAGGTACACACAGACAGGCATGCACAACCCTGCCAACCACTCCAGTGCCCATCCCCAAAATCTAGCCTGATTTGTACAGAACAAACTAATTCCATTCATGGGAAAAATGCAAGATAGAAGCCCCATACAGAAAACTTACTGGTGGCAGGGCTATGGGAATGAAATGTTCATAGCACCTCTGTCGGCCAACCAACCTTCACCTTTGCCCCCGACTCGCTGGCACTTTTTTTTAATTCATTAAAAAATTAACAAATGCTACTATTCAAACAATAATACATTCACCTGACATTCTACTTCATAGCTTTCACAGTGCAACTACATCATGATTAAACATATGCTTGATATCGATCCACCTCGAGAGACATGTAAGCAGTACACAAGTAAGCATGAATGGGCTGTCTCATTTTTATGTTGTCATCCCACAAATTGAAAAATAACAGCCCTACAATAATAAACTTATAGATAAAAACATTTACAGGTCTGTCCTGGCTGCCACATTGTATCTCTTGGGCAGCACTTCCTGGTATTACGTGGCAGGGTCAAGTAAGTCATGCTCTTAGAAATATGAAGTTCTGAGGATGAAAATCCTCTTTCAAGTATGGCAGAAAGCTGTTGTTTTTGTTTTCTTTTTGCAGCACAAGGATATCAGCAGACTACTGGGTGGAAAAACTGTACAGAAAACACCATGTCATGTTCTGGGAGTTGTAAGTACAATGGCTCTGTGGAGGATGAGACAATGGGAGACAAAAATCACAGAAATGGAGGTACTTTGTATCCAATATACTTACACTTCATTGTTACTGTATTTTTATTTAATGTTTTAAATCCATATAAAAGCTACAGGTAGCCCATTTTCAATGTAATAATATCCTCCAGGGTGGGCAGTATATGGGCAATACTAGACCTTCCAGGGGCTATAAGGCCCTCTGCCTGTGGTGTCAGGCCTCATTATGCCCCTGGGTGGTCCAGTATTGCCATTACCACCCAACCTGTTGGGTATTATTGCTTCATTAAAATATGGCCCCAGATTTTTTTCTGGCAACCAGGATGCAGCACACCCAGATATAATATACTGTATGCTTCTCCAATATTTTCCAACAAAAGTAGTGGCAGTCATGTTGGTGTGGTCCTTCCCTACTTGCATGTATATGTGTGTGTGTGGTGGTGGTGGTTGGTGGGGAATGCACAGTTAGGGTTTTCAACCCAACACCGACTTTCCTAACTTTGTCACTGTGAACAACCCTAACTGATGCATTAAATGGATTTTTTGCCATGAATTTCCCTTCTTTTGAGAACGGCACTATAGGCCCCGCTGCCCCACCATGTGATTTTTGTCACACAGTAGTGGTAATGGCAAGTGCAAACAGTAACGACATGGTGACACAAACATTAACAATAATGCAAACAGTAAGAGAAATGCAAGCACAAACATTAATGAAAACAGAAATGGTAATGCAAATGCTAACGGCAAGAGAAAACGCAAACAATGAAAAATAGTAACGCAATGCTAATGCCAACAGAAATGCAAACAGTAAAGAAAATGCAAATGGTAAGAGAAATGCAAACAGAAATGCAAACGGTAAAGGCAACGGTGACGAGAAGGAAACAGTAATGCAACTGACAGCAGAAATGCTACTGAAAACACAAACGTTAAGGCCAACAGAAATGAAAATGGTGATGAACACACAGACAGTAACGGTAACGCAATTGGAAATGCAAACAGTTATGGTAACACCAATGATGACACCGAAAGGAACAGTAACACAAACGGAATTGCAAATGGAAGTGCATACAAACGCAAATGGTAATGCACATGGTGACAGTAATGCATTTGAAAATGCAAACGCTTATGGTAACACCAATGATGACACCAAAGGAAACAGAAATGCAAACGGAAGTGAGTAAAGAAATGCAATGTTAATGTTAATGCACATGGTGACTCAAAAGGAAACGCAAAGAAAAACAGTAATGGATACACAAATGGTAATAGTAACAAAAATGCAAATGCAAACGCAAATGCAAAGGGTAACCACATGGTGTCGTAATGGAAACACTAACGAAACGGTAATGGAAGCACAAGCAGAAATGCGGACTGTAACAGTAACACAAAAGCACACACTTTTTCTCCAAAAAGGTACATTCAGAAGCACGGTAAATACAAAGAACGATGCATAATAATGGCCTCGGAGCAGAAAATGAACACTTGAAATACTAAATTGCTTATATTTCAGGAAACATACGACGTAGAAAACAAATTAAAATCTCATATTATTTATGACTTTCCTGGCTAGTTTTGCACTTAGCCCCGGCGAAAAGTCCATATCTCTAAGCGCTTTCAAGATATGGGCCCGAAAGTCACGATGGACTATAACCTATAGGAAAAATCGCCAAATTGAGTGCGTAACTTTGCAGCCCTCTAATATTTTGTCACCAATCTACCAAAAGGCACAATTGTGGGATCTTGGCTTTCTTCCTCCAAATTTCAGCCCAAAGACCAAACTGTTGTTTTGCAGCAGGGTGGCAAAACTTTCTTTTGTTTTGGTATAGTGCGATTTGTGACACTTTTGCAAAAAAATCACCAAAGTGTCGAATGTGCGACACCACTTTGGACACTACTGTTTACAAAAGTTTTAAAAACATATTTCTGGGGTGTTAAACCCTACAAAAAGACATGGCTAGCATCCTCAAGACTCGACTAGGTGAACACAGCAAGAATTGTGCCCCTAGAGGGTCCCAGATTTAAATGCCAAGCATTTCTGTTACCACCAACTGAAAACAAGATGGTGGATTTGCGACACTACAGGGTCCTTTGTGACACTAAAACTGCATTTGAGACACTGCCGAACTTTTTTAACTTTTCCCATTGACTATAATGGGAAACTTGTTTTGAATAACTTTTGAACCATTTAGTATTTTTCATGAAATTTTAGAAAGGCAAATTGGAGACACTGGCTGCATGTTTCCTGAAGGTTTTGGACCGATCACGCTGACCATGTGACCTGTAGGCACGAGCAAAGAATGCGCAAAATGCATAATTTGTGTGTTTTTCGTGCACTGTAGCTCCACAACTGTATATCCGACCTTTACTAAACTTGTCAGATCCAGAGATCTAAGGTACTACATGCCAAATTTCAGGCAACTCTGTCATACAGTGGCAAAGTTATTAAGCTGCCAAATTTCAGATTTAACCTTAAATGGGTACTCAACTTTAACTATAGTGGCACTACCGTGCCACTAATATATACATATATGCATATATATATATATATATATATAGCAGATAACATGATGGTAACTGTGGAATATGGAAAATATTTAGATGAGTGCAGAGTGAACTGATAATATCATGAGTGCCAAGGCACAAATGATGTTATTGCAGTTCACTCTGCATGAGTGCAAATGTTTGCCATATTTCCACAAGTCGCACATCATGTGTGCGATTTATACAATAGGGCTAGTACCTTTAGGAACATTTTTTCTGTGTTCTCTCCTGTTTACTCTGTCTTTTTTATATTTTAGTAACTTGGTAAGTTTTGGGGTGACCTGGAAGCACTGAGCAGTTAAGTGATTTGTTCAGAGTCACACAGTATTCAAATGGAAGTTGTGAGAATCAAACACTGGTCTGGGCTGCTGGATGTAGCAAGTTTGTTTATTACTATAACCTCTAGAGTCTGGGCTATACTGACAGCACTGTTTGTGTGTGGTCTGAGTGTGTATAAGTGTTTTGAGTGGGCTGGGATTGTTAGGCACAATGAGAAACAGGTGAATGTGTTTTGGAATGATAATTGTGTTACCTGCAGCCAGGAGTGAGAAACAGACTGTTAATTCAGTAAGTTGCAGGCTTCACTGAGACAGAGAAACTGTTGCAGCCAGCACTCAGAAAGAGAAACTGCTTTATGAAGGAGGCTGGTTTGAAGATTAAAGCAGCACAGGCTAGGAGTGTCAGAATAACTATGGGACACAGGTGATTGTCTTTACAATGCTAATTGAGTTAGTTGCAGGATTCAGTAAGAAAGAGAAACTGTGAAGCTATTAAATGCAGGCTGCAGTGTAGATGGTCTCATTCTGGTGACATCACCATTGTGAGAATATTTGCTGGTGAGTAGACACTGTGAGTTTATCAGAAAATAAACCCACAGTGGTGATGTCGCACAGAGTTATTCCACTGCAGTGGGAATACGTCTTTTATTCTCAATGTTACGTACTCACCCCTATTGTATGTATGTATATATATAGATATATATATTACATTTAAAGTGAGCAATGCAAACAAATGAACAAAAAATTACATATACATGAAACAACATCTAATCTTATACCACAAACTATAATGCTTCATGAACAAAATATTGAAATGGAAAAATACATCAACAAATGAGGGACCCACTCCAGTCCCTGAAGGAATGCTGCGATCTCCCACATACAAATGTGTGGCTTCATATGCTGAATGGGTATCCACTGTTACCAGGCAAAGGCTGCTTTATACCTAACATTAATGTCTAAGAGATAAGATAGAGGTTGTTCAATGTATATGTTTTGTTTTCAACTGTTTGCTTTATTCACTTTAATTATAACCCCCAACAAAATGAATATTTGCTCACTATGTTCAACTCCCCAGAACCCATGTGAAGGGCGTGACCACAATGAATGAGCTATTCTCAATATTAATTAGCTGGTCTCCACCATTAATTAGCAGGAACCATTGTTATTTTCTTTGCATCAATTAACAGGACCCTCATATGAATGAACTACTAACAGTAGATCTTGAAATTTGCATTTTCCCCAACTGAGCAAAGCAAAACATTTTGTGGAAAGAAAATGAAACTCTTCTGTCACCATACAATCTGGACAGTAAAACAGTTCTTTAAATCTGAATGAAACAAAAAATCTGGACAACATTAAATTACTTTTAAGAAAACAAAGAACCTAAATGTTTTGCACCAGTTGCTTTATAAGTCTCTTCTTGGGAGGGGCAGCACAGCAAGGATGGCGGCTGTAGGTGATGTGGGTTCAAGGTCCCAAGCAAGAGGTAACTATTCCTTGTACTTTGGGTGCTTGTTTTATTCTTGCCTTCTCACCAGCAACTTTTGTCTCATTAGAACTTTTGTTACTGAATTATTTCTGACAATTTCAACATATACCTAAAGGCTATAAATGGGGTGGGGGCGGCTCTATGATGCTGGTTCGCAACTAAGTTGTCGACCACCATCACAGCAAAGGATTTATTTTCACTGCAACTTGCAGTTGACATAAATCTAAATGGAGGTCCTGGCTGTTTTCTCATCTGGGGTTTGCCCTGCACCCCCTGACTTTAAGGATTCCAAGTCCGAGTTGGAGTCGGATCAAGGAGGGGTTGCAGGACCGGAGAGAGAGTGCCGGGTCTCAGGCTGACTATTATAGTGAAAATGATGTTGTTGGCATCAGCATTTTCACTGTAATAGTGTCGCTATTCTGGAGCATACCGGGGTGGGGCTACACTGTATTATGAGTTTGGGGCAAAATGTGCTTTTTATTACTTTTCATGACTGAATGCTTATTCTAACTAAAATAAGCATTCCCCAAAAGAATAAAACCACATTTTCCTTGAACTCATAATCATAATACTATAGAACTTAAAATATTCACTGCACAATTATTTTGCTATATTCAAAGGATGCTGTACTTCCCCAAAAAATGACGGTGAATAGTTAAATACTGGTTATGAATCATGCTAAAATAAGTTATTTCACGTTCTCATATGAAACTGGTAAACACAGTACACCCTGTCTCTGCTCAGTGCTGTAAAAGTATCCCTGTTTTGGAAAAAAACATTCACCCTTATTCTTTTATTTATTTATATATTTGTATTTATTTTATTTATTTATTTATTGAACAGTTTACCAGGAGGGCACACTGAACAACAAGTAGCTCATTTCACAGTGCGACCTGGAGGGAGGGGTTCATAGGGCTGTGAAGGATGATCAGTTACAATAGTATGTGGGTAGTACAAACAAAACAACTTTGTAAGATTGTGCAACAGTTGGAACACAAGGTATTGTACAATAAACAGTAGAGGAACATTGGGTAAATTACAATACATGTCCAAAATCATACAAAAGAACATATGAATGTACAAACCTATAGAACCATTTATATTTATAATCATAAATAGTAAGCAGTAGTAAAGTAGCAAAATATTTTGTTCATAATTTTATATGAACAAAGGTTAAACTCAGTCGAGCCTAAGCTCATTTACAGCAAGGTCCTCATAACGGTTTTATGTGATAAGGTGAATCTATAAGACAGCTACATAGAAACATAGAAACATAGACTTTGACGGCAGATAAGGACCACTTGGCCCACCCAGTCTGCCCATTTCCTACCTACTGGATAAGCTGCAGATTCTAGTTAACCAACAGCCTGTTTCCTGCAACCCCCACTATAATTGCTTTGTGTCTGTCCCATGCATGTTTGAATTCCTCACTGTTTTAGACCCAACAACCTCCTCAGGAAGGCTGTTCCATGTATCCACCACTCTCTCTGCGAAAAGAATTTCCTCACATTACCCCTGGAGTCCCCCTCTATCTTTAAACTGTGCTCCCTTGTGCTTACACATCTCTTTTTCTGAAAGATGCTACCCTCCTGGACTTTGTTGATTCCCTTGAGGTACTTGAACATTTCAATCATATCCCCCTGTCCCTCCTTTCATCAAGGGTATACATATTAAGCTCTCTCAGTCTCTCCTCATATGGTTTCTGATGTAGACCCTGCACCATTTTAGTTGCCCTCCTCTGGACTGCTTCCATCCTGTCTATGTCCTTGCGTAGATGAGGTCTCCAAACTGCACACAGTACTCCAGATGGGGTCTCACCAACTGTCTGTAGAGAGGGATAACCACTTTTTCTACTTGTGATGCCCTTTCTATGCATCCCAGTATCCCCTGGCTCTCCTTACTGACTTTTCACATTGCTTACCCACCCTTAGGTCATCTGATATGACTACCCCCAGGTCCCTTTCCATTTTGTTGTTGTTAGTACCTCTCCTGCTAATGTGTACTCTTCTCCTGGGTTTTGTTTCCCAGGTGCATTACTTTCACTTCTTTGCATTGAATCTAAGTTGCCATATGTCTGACCATTCCTCCAACCTTGCCAAGTCCCTTCTCATCTTTTCTACCCCTCTTGTGTATCAACTCTGTTACAGATCTTGTGTCATCTGCAAAGAGGCATACCTTTCCCTCCAGATCCTCTGCAATGTCACTTATAAAGATGTTAAAGAGGATTGGACCCAGTACTGAGCCTTTAGGTACTCCACTAGTAACCCTCTTCTTCGAATGTGTTCCATTCACTATTACCTTCTGTGTCCTGTTGTGCAGCCAGTTCGCTACTCAGGCTACCACCCTGGGACCACTCCCAGGCTGGCTAACTTGAGTATTAATCTTTGTGTGGGACTGTGTCAAATGCCTTGCTAAAGTCTAGGTAGGCCATATCCACAGCCCTCCCTGGTCTATTATTTTGGTCACCCAGTCAAAGAAATCAATTAGATTAGTCTGACATGACCTTCCTGCTGTAAATCCATGCTGCTTTGGGTCCTGTGCCCGCTGGCCTCTAGGTACTCAACAATTCTTTCTTTCAGAAGTGATTCCATCATTTTCCCTACCACTGAGGTCAAACTTACAGGTCTGTAGTTTCCTGCTTCTGCCTTGCTTCCACTTTTGTAAAGGGGAATCACATCTGCCCTCCTCCAGTCCTCAGGTACCACCCCATCCTGCCATGATTTGTTAAAAGTGTGGTCAGTGGTGTCACTAGGTCCTCCCATGGTTCTTTTAGGATTCTGGGTGAATCCTGCCAGGCCCCATTGCTTTGTCCACCTTGAGTTTTACGAGTTCTTTCAGTACTCTTTCTTCTGTGAATGGACTGGTGTCAACACCCCTACCCAGAGTGCTTCTATTGTCTGATTTAGGTAACTGCTCCTCATCCTCTTTGGTGAATACTGAGCAAAGTATTCATTCAGTATCTCTGCCTTTTCACTGTCTCCCTCTGCCGACCTCCCTCTCCTTTATTAATCTTCACTATCCTTCCTTAACCTTTCTATGCTCCCTAATGTACCTATAAAAGGTTTTATCCCCTTTGACCGATTTGGCTATTTTTTCCTTGGTTTGTGCCTTTGCTATTCTGACTGCTTTTCCTACTTCTTCTGCTTTAATTGATACAGTTCTCTGTCGTGCTCCTTCTGTGATTCCTTATACTTTTGAATGCAGCCTTTTTCTCCTTAACCTTCCTTGCCACCTCTTTTGAGAACCATAGCGGTTTTTTTCTGCTTTGTTTTCTTTATTTGTTTTACACAAAGACTTGTTGCCTCTATGATGGCAGTTTTGATTTTTCTCCATTGTTCTTCCACCTCTCTATTTGGCCATTTGCTAGTGCATTCTTCAGGTGTTCACCCATTTGCCAAAGTCAGCTCTTCTAAAGTCCAGTATCCTTGTTTTTGTATGGCTTATCTCCATGGTTGTGCTCTATTGTGAAGCACACTGTGCAGTGGTCGCTTGTTCCCAGATGTCTACTGACTTCTAAATTTGTGATCCTCTCTCCATTTGAGAGTACCAGGTCTAGTATTGCTCCTCCCGAGTGGGTTCCAGCACTAGCTGTCTAAGTCTTCCCCTGCAGGCCATCGAGAATGACCCTGCTCTTGGATGTGGCTGCAGTACATGTCCTCCAGTTAACATCTGCATATTCAGGTCCCCCATCAACAGTATTTCCTTTTCAGCCATTTTGAGAATGTCCTCTATCATTCTCTTGTCCATTTCCTCCCTTGAGACGGGGTCAGTATACAACCCCTGTGCAGACTGTGATGCCATTCCCCATCTCCAAGGTGACCCAAAGTGCCTCTTGTCCTCCCCCTTTACTTTTTAGTTCTGTAGCTTTGATCCCTTCCCTTATGTATAGAGCTACTCCACCTCCTCTTTGCCTTCCCTGTCCCTTCTGTAGATTGTGTACCCTGATATGTTGACATCCCAGTCATGGTTCTCAGTGTACCATGTTTCTGTGACTGCCACAATATCCAATTGTTCATCTTCCATCAAAGCTACTAGCTCAGAAAGCTTGTTTCCCAGACTACGGGCATTGGTAGTCATTGCCTCCATTTAATGTTGGCTTTATACTTTTTCCCCATCCCTGATCTTATTGCTCTTATCTATTTTACCATTTACCCTCGTCTCTGCCCTGTGTTGAGCTCTGTGCCTCAGTGTTTACTCTACTACCTGCCATGTTTGTGGGGAGGCTTGACTTTTCCTGCCTTTATCAGTACCTCCCCTTTCTAGTTTAAAAGCTTGCCAAGGAAGCATTTAAACCTGTCACCTAGGAGCTTGGTCCCTTTGTGGACAAATGCAGACCGTCATACCAGTATATACCTTTATCTCTCCAGGTGGACCCCAGTCCCCAATGAAGCAAAGCCCTGTGCTCTGCACCAGTTTAAAACCATTCATTAAACTGCATAGTGTGTAGTACCCTAGCCTCACTCCTGCCATGGACTGGTAGCACCTCTGAGAAGGTTACTGTGCTTGCTACCCATCTGAGGCCCCTCCCAACTCCACAAATTCATTCTGCACTGCACTGGTCCCATGCCTAGCTAGGTCATTTGTCCCAAGGTGGACAATGATATCTAGTTTACTCTCCTGTGATGCTGCTTCTGCAATTGTGAGGATTCGCTTGTCCCTCCAAGCCATGGCACCAGGCAGGCAGCTTACTTCCTTCTCTCCCTTCCCCAGTTCTACCCCCTAACAATTGAGTCCCCTATCAGTAGCTGTTTCCTTCCCTGTGGTGTCCCTTGCCACCCTTTGTGAGTCTCCTTGTGGATGTCCTCAGCATTCTTCTGGGTCTCCACTGAGGGTGCCATCATAGAGGAACCTTGCTCTGCCAGAATGGCATATGATTTGTGTAGAGGTACAACTGGGGGCTTCGCCTCTGGTCCACCACCCGCACCCTCCCAGAACCCACTGTGGTCCAACTGCTCTTCATACTCCGAACCCTCTGACTCAGTGGTTGTGGCAGTGGTGATCTTTGGGAGAGGATGCCTCCTTAGTCCTTGCTAGTTCAAGCCTGGAGGTGGGCAACCTCCTCTCTCAGAGCTGACAGTTGCCTACAAATAGGACAGCAATGCAGTTTCCAGAATGTCTCCCGAAAACTGCTGCCCCACAGCCAGTGCATTGCACCACTCCCCACATGTCCGCTCCCTTATTATATACAATATGTAATTATATATGTATTACTACTTGTTTTGTGTACCTACTTTTATGTCTGTTGCACGGTTATTAGGAATACGACAGTTCTGCCCCAAGAACTGTTGAGGAAGTGATGTCAGAACTGTGTCTATAAAGGAAATGCCATGCCTGGGGGTGGGGAGGGGAGGGTGGGTGGGTGGGTAGTGCACAGCCACTGGTGACTGTTAGAAACAATCAAATACACAACTGCTCCACCACCCTGGTGAGTACTGTCCTTATAGTAATACAACACACACCACAATTTACTAGACCACGGCTCCTACCCAAACCACTCTACTGCATCCAGGGATGAAAATGAACTAACTTCTCAGCCAGCAGGACACTTTAAATGTTACAAAATATCCTTCCAAATTCTAGGTCTCAACCTCAGCACTCAAGCAAATTCAGTTGTATCTCTCACCCTCTGGTTATAAAATTACTACACTTTTAATGGAATCCTGCAATTTCTGCTTAATGCCAATAAGGAAAAATAAAATAAAACCTTTTTAGAAAGCGTAGTTCTTTTCTTACCAAATGCTCTGCAGTATTATTCCTTAATCAGGTTTCCAGGTTTAAATGGAGTTGGTTTGTTCTTGCAGTTACTTTCTCAGCTTCCAACAGACAATTTAAAGTCAGTGTGACTGGCTTCTAACTGTGAAGGATGCCTAGATCAAGCAGTGATGAAAACCTCACCCAGAGCCAATTGATTGACTAGTGACACCTGTGATGTAAGCAGGCCTTTCAATGCAGGCAGCCTGCTATGTCTGATTCCAATACACAAAACCTTTCAGTGAAACCAGGGCTAAAAAACTTAACTTCTCAGCCAGCAGGACACTTTAAATGTTACAAAAATATCCTTCCAAATTCTAGGTCTCAACCCAGCACTCAAGCAAATTCAGTTGTATCTCACTCCTCTGGTTATAAAATTACTACACTTTTAATGGAATCCTGCAATTCTCTGCTTAATGCCAATAAGGAAAATAAAAATAAAACCTTTTGTAGAAAGCGTAGTTCCTTTTCTTACCAAATGCTCTGCAGTATTATGCCTTAATCAGGTTTCCAGGTTTAAATGGAGTTGGTTTGTTCTTTGCAGTTACTTTCTCAGCTTCCAACAGACAATTTAAAGTCAGTGTGACTGGCTTCTAACTGTGAAGGATGCTTAGATCAAGCAGTGATGAAAACCCCACCCAGGCTGATCACCTAGCGTGACTCAGCAACCACCTGACATCAAAAGGACAAATGCACAGCACTGACCCTTGCAAATAGCCATGGTCACTTACTTAATTGGAAATCAAAACTAAAACAAGCCCCCACACCCACAAAAATATAGATTGTAAACTGCAGGGGGTGGACATATAAAAAATAGAAACTCCTCAGGAAGCAAAATAGCTTCCTGCCAGGATCTCAACTCGACAACACAGGCTCCAGAGGCATGGCCCAAGCCACTATGCCACATGACGAGTTCAGCAGGCTTTGGCCAAATTGGTCTACTTATCTCCTTTCTCATGAGTGTAGCACGTGTCCCTCAGTGCTACACTCGCTATAATCATTCAGTGCTCTTTTTCCACTTGCTGTAAAGGTGAGCGGTATTATTCGGTCATGCTTGAAAATAGGCAGGTCAGTAGCCTAATGCACTTACCTGGTTGCCAAAAGCTAATAAATAAATAAATAAATTCTTGACTTGCCCATATTGAGCCACTCAATAATACTCACATTACATGATACTGCCCATAACTAATTGATCCTACCTGATACTGAGTCAGACGCCAACCCACACAGTCTCAGTGATCTTGAAAGATGCTGCTGACAGGTTGTTGCACATTTAAAGTATTCCTCACTCCTCTCCCATACAGGAACTGTACATTTTATTTTTTAATTTTTAATTGTGTTCACTAATTAATGCAATGTTAACCATAGTTCACAGTCTGAGTCTCCCCAAAGTCCTGGATGCTGCTACTGGACATCAATCTATACTAGTCTGGGGACCACGGGTTGGCTTACTGTTGGTGTTGCTCTCTGGAGTCTGTAACTCTGTACATTGTCTCGTTTTGCTGTTTTACTGTTTTGTATTTTGTGGAAACAGTCTAAGTGTGTAAAAGATTATGAATGAGTTTACTTAATATTTTAGTTATTACTAATGTTTTCCATGGCAGAAAACTCTTTTATAATCTTTTACATGCAGACTGTTAGTCTCCACAAAATACAAAATGGTAAAACAACAAAAGGCAAAAATGTCACAGAGTGAGATAGCATAGCAACACCAAACTGTGGAGTCCTTGACTGATGGTTGAGAGTCTGAACTTAGCCTGAGTCTCTCTCACAATTCACATCATCCCTGTGTAATGTTCTGACACTGTGCCTGCTTCTACAGTTTGTGACTCCAGGGAAAGAAAGGCAAACACTAGGTCAAGTTGGGAGGAAAAGAAAGAAAAGTTATTGCTTTCAGTCAGTTCGCCTCACCAGTTCCACGGTCAGCAGCATTCCTGCTTGGAGCAGAGAACTTGGAGCAATCCACTAACTACATTAGTGACGTCAAAGTCAGACCAAGGGGTTGGGGAGGGTCTCCAAGCAATCAGGTCTGGTTCTGCCTCCTAGTACAATCTGCTGCTAGCAGCAGTCAGATGAACACTGAACAAAAAGGTCATTGTCAAACTGCAACCAGGCTGGTGGCTGGAGGACTACTTTAAAACGGCCCTAGCTGGAACCCAAGTCCATAATAGGACTCTTCACACAGACTTTAGTTTGAAGAGCATTTTGAGTTCCTAGATTTGTTTCAAGAGTTAGTCAGTTGACGCTCAAAATACAAACATTCTTTGTCCTGAAAAGGGTATTGTGCTCATGGGGCCCCCACCGCAATCTTTAGCTTGCTCTCGTGCTTTTATTTTTGTGAGGGAAGGGCTTAACTAAAGGTCTGGGGTGCTCATTCAGTTTACAGAGCAAACCTGTGGAACTTATGGGAAGGTGGGGCTTGAGCCCTGCAGCTCACTCCTACAGTCAGCACCCTATGCTCTCTTCCTCTGTCTGCCCAGTATGTCTATCTCTATTTTAGTGACGACTCTACACCATGCCTAGTTTCAGTGATCACGATGTAATGTACCATACCAGCAGGCAGCTGTCCCTTTTACAAAGACAGGAAAGGGTGTATAGTTCGGGCACAGTCCTTCAGACCCCTGTACAGTTCATTGACTCCCTTTTATTTACATTGGTACTTCAAATCTGGAACACTGCAGTCTCCCTTCAGCACGCTGATCTCTCGCTGCTAAAAATACACCATTAATCCAGGACTGCATAAATAATGCTGTTTCCCAGATTGAGCTCAGTGGTTTCTAGCTACAATAACCCTTTGTCCTTTGGTTTTCTAATCAGTAACTTCCCAGTACAACTTCAAAGGCAGATGTTTCAGAATAAAACATAATACAGTATAAAGAAGGATAAGAAAGTATCACTTATACTAAAAAAAGGATTTCTTCCATTCTGAATGTGAGTAATGTTTGTACATGAGACAGACTTAAGGCAATTTTGTGGGGGTAGAAAGAAATAGGCTGTTGGTTAACTAGGATCTGCAGCTTATCTTGTAAGTAGGAAATGGGTAGACTAGATGGGCCAGGCGGTCCTTATCTGCCATCAAAGTCTATGTTTCTATGTTTTTATCTGTCAAAACAAGTAGCACTCCTTTTGAAATGATGCCTCTGCTTAGTGAAAAGTTAGTGATTAGTTTTCACAAGTCTCTGGTTTATGACAACTGTGCCTTTTATTGTATCTATTACATATAACTGGGAGCTCAGCTATTTACCAGAAACTCAAAACAATATATAAACCAAACACGTCCCCATTTCCCATCACTAGAAAACACAGTAGAACTAAATAAACACAGACTTAAGGAAATACATGTCACCACAGCTGGACATGCATACTCTCATCTTGTTAAAACAGAGTAAACGCATTTCAACATCAGCAGCTGGCATTCATTTTAGTCCTGTCCTGTGACTATCCATATAAAAAAATACTTGACAACAGGGGCATACTGGAACAGGCTGTAAGACCAGGTTAACTTTCACCTAATGCTTTGTACAGTTACAGTACAATTTTTACTTACCAGCACTGTGTGTGGAATTTGTGCAATAAACCACAATCCAACTTGGAGATGCAGCTCAGAAGTCAGCTGTAGCAAGAGTTGGTGAACAAACTGTCCAACAAGCAGAGAGTGGCAGAATAGAATAAATCATCAAAAATAAATTAGGCTGAGTCTTCATGGGCAGCGGTGCCAGGCAGGTTCAAATAGCTACACCTACCAGAATTTCTAACCCTCTAAAAGTCAGGTCAGCAAGAAGAAATGTCTCGCCCACCCACCTCTGCTGATCAGACCATCACCCTTGATCAGACTCCTCACTGACCAGCAGTGTGGCAGAGATTCCCACCTGCCATGCCAGCTCCTCAACCTGTTCACCCACCTCTGCTGATCAGACCGTTGCACTTGATTGGGCTTCTCACTGACCGGGCAGTGCGGCAGAGATTCCCGCTGGCCATGCTAGCTCCTCAACCCACCCACCTGCCTCTGCTGATCAGACCAACACCTTGATTTAGCTCCTTGTTGATCGGCAGTGTGGCAGATTCCCACCAGCCACACCAGCTACTCAACCCACCCACCCACCTCTGCTGATCAGGCACACCAAGAGCAAATGGACTCCAAACCCAGTAATTTCATTGAAAGCTGATTCCCAACCACTGCTTGCTGTTGGCCTCCTTCCTCTACCTGAACCCTATTGGACTGCCTGCTACACTCTGTTTCCATTGCTTTTTATGAGCTAGTCAAATGTTAAAAGTGTATAGCTAGTCTGAATTTTATTGTTAGAGCTGAACTTGATGCTACTGTTTATGACTCTTATGTGAACAATTGCCTGTAGAATTTACTGCAGCCTGTCTTCTCAAGCAATTCCTTACACCTCTCTCTCTCCTTCTGAGTTTTCCTCCTGCATAACCCCAGATTCAGTTTTTCACTCTCCTCTGAAAGAACCATACCTACTCAGCCCTCTGATATGCTTCCCCACACTTGCTTTCTGTGGTGCCATAGCCCAGACACTCCCCACTAAGGAACTCCTCTACCTGCCCCCACCCCTGCAGACTGTCTCTCTCTTGCTCTATTTTTCATCCTGATCCTCCCTCTGATTAAGCTTCTGGCTTACCACCTTTAACTTATTGCCTTCTTCTTCTCTCCCCTTTAGCCCATCACTCTTGATTGGCTGCTCACCGACAGCAGTGCAGCAGAGATTCCGCTGGTCACAGGTTCCCTCAACCTGCCTGCCACCTCCGCTGATCAGGTATGCCAAGAGCAAGTGGAATCCAAACCTGGTAATTTCATTGGCCACTGATTCCCAACCACAGCCTTCTATTGGCTACCTTCCTCTACCTGAACTGTGTTGTACTGTTTGGTATACACTGTTTTTCCATTGCATTTTATGAGCTAGTCAAAATTTTTAAGTGTACAGCTAGTTTGAATTTTCTCCCACCTCCCAACCCCACCCTGACACTTTTAAATCCACTTTCTGCACAGCAAACCCTTCCCTTCTTTGCTGTGATAAGTCTGTGCAGATACAGAAATACTCTGACTTTAAAAGGACAAATGCCTTGTAACCAGTGAATAAATTAGTACAAGGACATAATCCAATTTGATGTGAAGCAGCTTCCACTCACTCTATTAGGATGGATATCTTTGGTCCAGCACCTCCTACAAGTAGGGACAGCCTCCTAGCTAAAGCACATGATCTAGTACGCACACTGGAATGCAATGTGGCACCTTTCCTTTGCCACTCTAACACTCAGCAGTACCTAATACTGCCCAACATAACAGGGACATCACAAACTAGCATTATCAAGTTACTCCTTGCTTTCCTGCTGTGGGTCGAAGATGGTGTGCTTAGGACATTACCCTAATGCACCAGTCAGCAATCCCTTACACCATACGGTCAGATGGAGGTACAAATAGCGGAACGTTAGCAACCCCCCATGGAGCATGCCATCAAACTCCCATCTATGTAACATATGCTCCAACACCTCCTACCTTACTCTTAGCTGCACTGCTGCAATGCTGGACCACTGCTGTCACCCCAACATCAATAGGCACTCCAAGTTCAAGCATGTTGACTCAACATGGGTGTCCTGGACTCAATAACTCAGTAAACTGATCTTAATTCTGCTTCTGCTATCTGGGAACATGCACCTGAACCCTGGACCTCCAAGTAATGCCAGCACCACGAGGCTTGGACACATTAAGATTGTCTTGTTAAATATAGGATACCTTCAACCCAAACTACCTCAGTTCCAGGCATGGGGCATGGGTTGCACATCTTAAGCCAGATGTCATTGCACTGACCGAGATCTGGGTCTCCCCTAAAATCTCAGATGCCACTGTATCACTGAGCGGCTATACCACTTTTGGCAGGATAGATTGTCTAGCGGGTGACAGCTACCTGGTCTACCTCCGCAATGACATCAAAGGCCAAGTGCTGCACAGCAGTATTCACACAAGTGAGGCACAAATACTATACCATCTAGCTCACCATAGGCTGACAAAAAAAGGTGCTAGTCCTCTCTATGGTATACATATCCCTGAAAGCATACAATTGGCATTGAGCATTTTATCAATAACCAAAGGCAGCAAAAGCATAACTGGAAACAGGTACTTTGGTGACTTTAACATTAACTGGCAATCCCAAGATGCATCAGCCACAAGAGATCAAATCTCAGACCTCACTAAACCCAGATGGTTACCCAAGCCACCAGACAAAACTACTGGATGGGCATGAGCACCCTAATTGACTGGTGTCTCTCCACCAGCCCTGAACATATCACTGAGGTATCTGTCCTATCAGACTCCCTCAGTGACCATTCACCTGTCATGTCATGTGCACCTGGTCCAATAGGTTCACAAAGTGCATTCCCAAACCAGTTAGAACCATCTGGCACGCATCTGGTGAGCGAGAGGGTGAGGGTGCTGGGATGGGCAGTTGACCAAAGGAGCAGGGGTTTATGCTGCATCAGCAGCTGGAAGGGAGTGGCAGGAGCTGCTGAAGTCCAGGGTGGGGAGCTGCTGGAGAAAGCAGGAGACCGGATTTGTTTTTGCCACATCAGCAGCTGGAAGGGAGAGGCAGGAGCAGCTAAAGTCCTCGGCAAGGAGCTGCACAGAGAGCAGAGATCATATGTGAGGTTCCCAGCACTAGAAAAGCCAATCGGGCAATGCTTGGGAACCAATCAGGCCACGAGCTCTGGAGCCATCTGGCAGAGCCGTGCCTGATTCAAGTGAGTTGCCTGGCTTTAAAAGGCTGGGCCCAGCCACTATTGCATCTGGCATTTCATCTGGTGAGCGAGAGGGCTAGTGGGCACTGGGACAGGCAGCTGACCGGAAGGGGCAGGTTTTTTGTCCCACCCACTCACCTGGGCCCTGACCTCTATTAAATGGTTGTGGTTGGAGGAGCCAGCTTCAGTGAGTAACACAGACCCAAGGGCTGAGCAGAGGAAGACACCACCATCCAGGAGGTGGTACATTACATAGGGAGGGCCAGGAAGGAGATGATCACTACCCTGACTTCTAAGACCCAGGCTGGGTATGGATGGTGAGTCTATTTGAAATTATTGTCTGCAAAGGGCAGGAATATAGCATCTTAAGTAATATTCTGGTATAGAACACTGTATATTGTGAATCACTGTTATGCTTATCTAGGAAGTAATGTTATACGCAGCTTGGCAAGTACAGTTGGAAGGTTACACTGGCTGACATTATTTTCTGGAGGGGTTGAGTACAAGGAGTAACGTCCCAAATTGTATTTGGATGAGGATACTGTGTAATGGGTAGGGTATTTTAGGTAGGTACAAGACTGTGTTAAGAGAATTAAAAAATTTGTACTGTATGTTTAACTCTGTTTTAGGGACAAGTCTAGCTGAAAACTCATAAAAGTACTAGCTGATAAAACTATAGAAGTACTGTACTCTGCTTTTGGGTCCATTTCTGTTAATCATTACTGTTCAAATATGGGCAGAATAGTAATGGATGTGGGACAGCAGTTTGGATGAACATCTTGTGGAAGCTTGGTGGTGTCCAATCTGTCACAGAGTAAGAAAACATGAGGAAAAAGTGCTGTGGCTGGGCAGAGAGCTAGAGAGAATGGGAAGGGGATTCCAGGGCAGGAGGGCTCCCACAGAGGGTAAATGAGGGCATCAAATGGGAGGCACTTTGATCGAGGGAAAGGATGGGGGGCAGAAGTAAGCCAAACATGAGTCCAAGCACTGTAGAGAAGGCCAAAGTCAGGAGAGAGGAGCTGGACGATGTCACTTCAGTGGGGTAGATAATAGGTTTGCAGTGCTGATGCGCTGGTGGAGGGCATAGGGGAGGATCTCCAGGAAGGGGCAGGAGGGAATGGAGGGAATGCACAAGGGCATTAGGCGGTCAGAAGAGCAGGACAGGGTAATGAGGGAGGGCACAGCAGGAAGGTCTGTCAAAGGGAGCAGGGAGGAGGAGAGGAACAATGCTGGTAGGGAGGACAAGAAGGGTAAAGGGGGCCAGGGAGGTTGGGAGGACTGTGGAGGATAGCAAAGGAACAGTGAGGGTGAAGGGGAGAGGACAGGAGGAGCCATAGTGGGGAGGACAGAGCTACAAATATGGCAGACTCTAAAGATAGGTACCTTGGTAATAAGGGTGTGCAGGGCAGGGAATGATGCGAGGGAATACTAGTGCTGGGGATTCCTACTAAAAAGGATAAGATGGGACAGTAAGGGGACAGGCATGATCATATATGGGTGAGATTCATACCTGGGTTAATAGCGGGCAGGATTGGGGCAGTCAATTCTGAAGTGCAAGGATGGGTAGAAGAAGAACCGCATCTTGTGGTGCATGTGAGTATGAATGACCTGGTGAGGGAAATGGTGGAAGTTGTGAGGAGAGGGACGAGGAACTGGGAAGGTTGTGTGAGGAGCTAGGAGAATCAATGGCCTTCTCAGAGGTGCTCCCAGTACCTGCATAAGTACAGCGAGGAAGGGAGGATCAGGAGTTCAACACATGGCTGGAGGAATGGTGCTGATCCAAGGGGTACAGGTTAGGGGTGGTTGGTGGGGAGTTGGGACACAATGACCTATATGCAGGGATAGACTTCACTTGAGCAGGAGGGGAAGGAGTACTAAAGAAGGGATAGAGGAGTACATAGCAACAAAGGTGGGTTTAACCTAGGTGAGGGGTAGCAAGTGGACTGCAGGTAGGCAGGGATCCCAGAAAGGAAGCCAGATGAGCTTACTCCCCCAAGTTAATATGGAGGATGTTGGGTAGGAGCATGGGGAGGAGGAGAGGGAAAGCCAGGGAAAGGTATGGGAGGAAATGGGGTGGAGGGTGGTCACATTGAATGTGAGGAGTCTAGATAATAAGTCAGCTGAGTTGCAGGCTCTCATGGCAGTGGGGTGGGTTGACATTGTAACCATCATGGAAATATGGGCCACCCAGTACCAGGATTGGGATATGATGATCCCAGGGTATAGAATATTCAGGAAAGATAGGGATAAGAGGAATGGGGTGTGGTGTGGCAATCTATGTACAGGAAGGGATAAGGTATATAAGGGAGGAGGGGAGGAAGGCAGGACAGAGGCCCTATGGATGCAGTTCTAGGACTGAAATGGTAGGATGCTGAGGATGGGGTAGTATACAGACCACCGGTGCAAGGGGATGACCTGGACAGAGAGCTAGCTGAGCAAATCAGAAGGATCTGTAGGAAGGGGAACACAGTGGTGGTGGGGGACTTCAGCCTACCTACCTGGGGCAGATTGGAGCCATCTGACCACCACGAGTGCAAGGGAGCAAGTACAACTAGAAACATTTCAGGACAGCTTCCTGGTGCAGTTGGTACATGAGCTGACTAGGTTGGAGAGGACTCTAGGCCTGGTACTTTCAAATGGGAGGCTATAAGGGATCTGGGGTGGAGGACCCCTGGCTGGAAGGACCACCACTCCAGTGTGATTCACGCTCAGTATGGGTAGGGAAACGGGTACTGGAACCAGGGTGATTGAATTTAAATGGGTGGTCTTTAAAGGATGGGGAAACATTGGATAGGTATCTGTCAGAATTCAACCAGACATGGATGTTAGTCAAAATGGGAAATTATTAAAAAGGTCTGACAAAGGCCACTGGGACTTGTACAAAGACAGAGTAAGAAGGGGAGAGCAAAGAAGCCCAGTTGGTTGACTCGTGAGGTTATGGAGGAGTGAGGGCTAAAAAAAGGCATTTCAGAAATTCAAGTAATTGGGAATGGGGGTTGACAAGATGAGCATATGAAGAAGTCCAGGGAGGTCACTGGGCTAGTCAGAGCAGCCAAGGCTTCAAGAGAGCTGAGACTGGCACAGGTGATTAAGGAAGGAGAAAGAACTTCTTCAGATACATTGGAGAAAGAAGGAAGAACAAAGACTAGATTGTGAGGATTAAGAAGGAAGAAGGGTGGGTGGAGAGAGGGTGGATCAGGCAGAGGCATTAAATGAATACTTCTGCTCTGTGTTCATGAAGGAGAAAAGGGGCAGGTACCTCAGTGAGAGGTGGAGTGAGAAAGGGAAGGGGTGACTGACATAAGGATTACAGAGACAGGGTTCTGAAAGGACTAAAGGCATTAAGGACGGACTAGGCACAGGGACCAGACAGTACTCACCCTAGGGTACTCAGGAGCTAGCAGAGATCCTGGCAGAGACACTGGCTGACCTGTTCAATACCACCCTAGACACATGATGTGTACCACAAGACTGGAGAATGGTCCATGGTGCCCATTCACAAAAGTGGCCCTGGGGATGAACCAGGCAACTACAGACCAGTGAGCCTCACACCAATTGTGGGAAGCTCATGGAGACAATCCTAAAAGAGAGGCCAGTGGCCTTTTGGAGGGCAATGGTCTTCTGGATGGTCATCAACAAGTGTTTGTCTCAGGCAGATCCTGCCATATGAATCTAATTGAGTCCTAGGACTGGGAGACTAGGGAGCTGGATGAGGGCCATGTGGTGGATGTCCTGTATTTGGACTTCAGGGGAAGCTGGAGTATATAGGGGTGAACAAAGATGGTCAAATGGATTGTCAACTGACTGTATGGTAGGCAGCAGAGGTGGTGATGGTGGTGGTCGGGGAACTCTCAACACAGAGGGAGGTGATGGACGGGGTGCCACAGGGATCGGTACTGGGACCAGTGCTGTTTGGGATATTCATAGCAGATACAGTATCTCATAAGGGATATGGAGATGGATCAGTCTGTTCACTGATGATATGAAGATGGGAGCTGTGGTGGATGACATTGAAGGGTGGAAGGGGTTACAGGAGGACCTGCCAAACTACAGGAGTGGTTGAAAACATGGCAGATGGAGTTCAATGCCAAGAAGTACAAGGTACTGAAATTTGGAGCTAGGAACCAGGGAGGAGCTATCAACTGGGAGGGTGCAGCTGAAAAGCATCAAGGAGGAAAAGGATCTGGGGTGCTTATAACGGGCAGCATGAACAGTTCAGCCCAGTGAAGGAAGGTGACAGTGAAAGCCAACAGGATGCTAGGGTGTATAGCAGACGAATCTCCAGAAATAGGAGGTGATCCTTCCTCTATACAGGTCTCTGGTCAGGCCCACCTGGAATACTGCATGGAGTACTGGCACCTGTTCCTGAAGAAGGATATAAAATTGTTGGAGGGGTGCAACAGAAGGCAACAAAGGTGATACAGGGCTTGGTGGGGGAGTCCTACAAGGAGATTGGGTGAGCTGAATATGTACTCCTGGAGGAGAGGAGGGATAGAGGAGATGTGATTGAAAACCTTTAAGTACCTCAGGTGATAAGGTTAATACAGATGGGATTTTCCAGATTAGAAGAGGGAGGGATATGAATGGGCATAAGCTAAGACTAGAGGAGGGAAGATTCAGGAGGAAATCAGGAGACATTATTTCACAGAACAGGTGGTGCACAGGTGGA
Source organism: Neoceratodus forsteri (assembly GCA_016271365.2). Taxonomy (NCBI): domain Eukaryota; kingdom Metazoa; phylum Chordata; order Ceratodontiformes; family Ceratodontidae; genus Neoceratodus; species Neoceratodus forsteri. The sequence continues at coordinate 842,410,784 of CM028135.1, read as the reverse complement.
ATACTCTACCTGAGGAGGTGGTTTCCTGTAGTATAATGGGTGGCTTTAAGAGGGGTGGAACAAGGTGAGGGGGTTATTGTGAGGGGCAGAGGGTGGGGCAGCTGCGGGTGAGGGGCTAGCTGCACAAATGAGCAGACTCAATAGACCACAAGGCCTGCTTCTGCTGGCATGTTCATATGTTTGTATGATCACTAAAAGTGGACTGCTGGAGCCATTCAAACAGTATCTGAGACTACCAATTGGACCTCTCTAGACAGTGCCAGGATGGTAACCAAGCCCTAGATCACTTTTGCAACATTTTTTCAAATTCTTGCAACACCTTTGCCCCTTTAAGTCCAAAAAGTAAGGAGGACTTCAAACTCCAGTCTCTGAGGCTCACTCATAAGCTCATGCAACATAGAGACAGCACAATGGCACAAGGCTAAAGCAACTGGGAAACAGGGCGACCTCACTGCCTACAAGATAGCTAGAAATAAATGCACAAAACTCATTAGAAATGCCAAAGCCTCCCATTATAATGATGTCCCGGCAGGAACTGGGCCTCGGTAGGGACTTCTGGAACTCTCTGAAATCCCTGTCAGGTAGGGTTCCTAAGGTGCCTGAACCTGATTGTTACTACGTCTGGAACTTTACTGGATCCCTGTGATATTATGAATGCCTTTAACTTAGCCTTCACAAACCTTAGTTCTGTACTACCTCCAGCTACCTCATCTTCCCACTGCCAGGACAGCTCTCCTGGGAGGATCCCTCCCCACACACACCATAATGGCATACCACCATTCTACTTTAGACATATAACCATAGCTGAAACCGTAAAATCCATCAAGCAGGTCATAGGTAAGGCAAGGATAGGGAGTGATCTAATTGATATGAAGATGGTAGCCCTCACCTGGATGAACTGGCAGCTGCACTCACTAAAATCTTTAATACATCACTAAGAACAGGAGTGTTCATGGATAAATGGAGGTCAGCATTTGTTACCCCATCTTCAAAGTAGTGACCAAATCAATCTGTCTAACTACAGGCCAATTTCAATACTACCCTCCCCATCCAAGGCCTTGGAAATAATTGTATCCAATCAATTGACTGAATAGCTGGATAAGTACAATCTCCTTTGTGTACAGCAACATGAGTTCTGAAATTAAACATTGCACCCTGACTGCACTGGTTGATTACACCATACAACTTTATGACGCATTGGACCGTGATTTGGCAGTGGGGACTATCTTCATAGACCTCACAAAGCGTTTGACACTGTAAACCACCAACTCCTAGTAAACTGCCTTCTGTCCATTGGCCTGTCCCCTAACATGGTAGCCTGGTCTGACAGCTACCTTTCCCACAGATCACAATATGTTCATATTAGTGAAATACTCTCTGAACCAAGGAAGTGAGCCTTGGAGTCCCTCAGGGATCAAACTCAGCCCCTTGCTATTTAGCCTATTCATCAACTCCTTCTTTCCACCTGCCCAGCCTGCATGGTGCTATATGCTGATGATGCTGTCATCTCAGTATCTGGCAGAGATGTGTCAGTAATAACAATGGAACTACAAGCCAACTCTCAAAGACTAGAAATGTGGTTCACGAGAATAGATTCTTGCTCAATTACAAAAACTAAACGCATTCTCTTCACTATGCCAAAAGTATGGTCCGCTATTAAGCCACAACCACAAAGGGGATTTATTGGAGAAGGTAGGTACATTTAAGTACTTGGGTGTTCACCTAGACAACACCTCACCTTCTATATGCATATTGACCAAGTCATAAAATCTGCTAATACTAAGCTAGGTGTTCTTTACTTCCACAGGCATGCAATGACTCCTGAAGCATTGAAACTGGTCATGTGCAGTTCTGTGCTGTCCGCCATTGATTATGGGCTTGTGATCTACAGAGCTGGTTTGGACACTATGCTGAAAAGGACAAAAACCTCCTTAATAAAGTCTTTAGACTGGTCCTTGGGGCTGACCATCTGACCCACACCTGTGCTCTCTATAAGAGACAGGATGGCTCCCTCTCCATCTCAGAATAAAATTCCAGGCCTGCCTGCTGGGGAAAATCGCAACTTGGACTGACACCCAAATCCACTGCTAATCTATTTAAGAACACCCAACCTTCCAGAAACACCAGAAATGTGACCAAGAGAGGCTACTGGTGCCTTTTAAGTGCACTGTGCTTCGACAACGATCTCTACCATACCGGGGACCTAAGTGGCTAAATGACCTCCCCACCCCTTATTGAATGCAACAAGCTGGGCCAATTCAAAACTGGGCTCTGTTCCTACCTAGCCCACAAAATGACTGGTGCTGCCCTTATAAACCTGACTACCCAGTATTACCACTGAGCTCCCTCCCTCCCTCCCTCCCATTTTATTACCTCATTCCACCCCATTCTGATCACCCTCCCCTACTCCATCCCTCCTACTACCACCTCAAAGATATTCCCTCTGCTGTACCCTTGACAAAGTCACCTCTGGCCATGGATATCTTTACTCTCTGCAACTGGCACCTCCTTTCTTCCATTTCTCCTTCCTCCTTCTCCTACCCCCAAAACTATTCCTTTCTGCTGTTCCAATGACAACGTCACCTCTGGCTGCATACATTTCAGCTCCATGTACCAAGATAGCCTAGGAATTTGTCTCAGACACTAAGTTGTATACTGATCCTACCTAAACTATGTACCATACTCATGGAGTGCTGATGTATTCTTTTCACCTAGAGCACTTCTGTAACTGGAAATGTGTAACCTTATTTGTAATTACTTTCTCATCTGCCTATTATTACCTTTAATTATTGTATTGTTCTGTATGTCTTTTCTGACTTAGAACCTTTGTAAATGAGCCTTTGGCTCAAAGATATTAATCTGAAAATGTAATAAATAAAAACAAACAAAAGAAACTGGGACTTTGGAGCGTAGTTTTTACATTGCTATCCTGGCTTCTCAGACTTTCTCTGTTGTTTGCAGCAGCCTGCTGCTATTATCTACTAATCATGAAGGTGCCAGTGTCAGGCTACTTTGTCAGCTGTGATCTGCCCAAAATAGAATGCCATGAATGACAAGCATAAAGGTGCAAATTGGAGATCTATTGTCATGTGAGGGGCTTGTAAACACATCAGGAGTTTCAGGACAGTGTTATTTTGATATTTGGAGTATTGGCAGGCATTTCACACTTTTGTGTGAGAGCAAGCTCTTTTATTTTGCAGTAGTGGTAGGCTGGGTGCAGCTATCTGTAGCAGAGAAGATGAACTAAAGGAATGCACAGGTTTTTGTGACTTAAGTTGCTCAGCTAACTGCTGGCCCTGGTCCAGGAAGAGAGGCCTGTTTCCTCGCTGACTATAGTCATGCACGGCAACCTAAAGGGCACTTTTGTATGAGGGAAAGAAAGTGTAGGGGGATGAGTGCCCCTCACCCTACAGCTCTGTCGCATATGCTTTGACACCTATGCTAAGGTAAATCTGTGATGTATTTAGTTGTGCCTCTGCTGTAATGGTTTCATTATCTGTTTTTATTTTGTGAAGAAATACGGAGAGTTCTTGTGTTTGGTTTAAGGAGAACTATTTAGACTGCATTGACACAGAGTGGAGTACTTTACAGACGACTGTGACGACTGTGATGCAACTCCTAAATGTTGTTCGGTCAGTGTGGAGTCCTTTTTTGCTACCAAGAGATTTGCAGAGCTCTGCCAACTGCAGCACTAACAACTGGATATTTGAAGGTCAGAGGTGCCCTTCAAAGACAGACATAAAAACAGTGACACCACAGTATCTATTTTATTCAATTATTTAAACATTTAAACATGTGGTAACCAGAAAAGGCACACTGAGCTGAGGTGGTTTCAGGTGCGAACTGGGGAAGAACTGCAGCAAATTTACACAGCTGGATTGTACAAACATAGTGCAATTACAAATGCACAATATTAAAGCAAGACATTAGATGAATAACAGTGCAAACAAGCAATGGAATAATATAACAGTTATGTTTCATGGCAATATATTCAATAGAAATTGCATTGACAGTTAAGAGACTAGCAACTGAGTTCAGTGTTGTACTTAGGTTTGGGTAGTTAGTGGCAGGAGTAGGTGGGTGGTGTAGTAAGCAAAGTTGTTGTTTGACAGGGAAAGGGGAAGAAAGGGAAATTGCTGTTAACCAGGAAGGGCCACTAAGCTGGAGCTTGTTTCAGGTGCGACCTGGGAGCACAAGAAAGTTAAGTGACTTGCTCTGGGTCACACAGTATGCCAGTGGGGGCTGATGGGATTCAAACCCTGCCTCCAGGTTTTCAGCTCAGTGCCCTTAACCACTGCACTATACTGCCTCCTTAGTGACAGAGTTATGCCAGGGAGAGTTTCTTAGAGAGGAGAGTTTGTTCCACAGGAAGGAGTCTGTAGGAAAAGGTGGATTTGCCAGCAGATAGAGGATGTTGGGGCAGTGAGAAGGAGCCTGAATCCCTGGACCATAGGCCATATGGGGATAGGTTTGCTGGAGAAAGATTCTCAGACAGGTTGTGAGACACCAGATTGAATCAGTACTTGGATGTAAGTGTGATAGGGTAGATGTAGTGATGGTGGGATAGAGGTGCAATACTGAAAGAGGCGTGTAGGAACAGTGGTGTACTCTGGGGGAGTTTGTGGCAAGCGGTGAATTCTTTTAGAAGGGTGTCAAGTCTAGAAAGGGATGTGGCAGTGGCAGTACTGTATACCACATCTGCATAGCGAAGATGGATGTGATCATCTTAGTTAGCATTTCATGTTTGAATGGCAGAGGAAGGAGTCTCTGTTTAAATAGAGTATACCGAACTTTGGGTGTAATTTTGATGTGATTGCCTCTATATGGGTCAAGAAATTCAAGTGGGGGTCTAGCCATACTCCTAGGTATTTGTATGGCATAACAGAGTACAGTGGTGCCTCATCCACGGAGGTGTTGTGGGGGGGGACTGTGGCAAGTTTTTGCACTGACCTGAATGTCATAGACCCTGTTTTGGAGGTATTTATTTTAGTTGATTGGTCTGGAAACAGGTCTGCAATTTGTGGACGTCTCTTTGGAGATTAGTTTGACAGCTACTAAAACTGGCTCAGAAGCAAAAGTATGGTGTCATCCAAATACATGTGCATGCAGGAATTAGAACATACAGAGGAAGTAATTTATGAATAATGAAAATAGGATGGGGCGAGGCTCTATCCTGGGGTACTCCGTGAGAATAGAAAGAGGGGAGTTGGAGGAGTTGCCCACTCTGACAGACTGTAGCCTATTGCATAGGTAGGATTTGAACCACTGGACTGTGAGGGGCTAGACTCACTACCTCGGGTTTTATAAGAAGAAGGGGTGGGAGACTGAATCAAGGCCTTTGCCACGTCAACAAAAACTGCTTCTGTTAGATGGTCATAGTCTGAGGCAGAGTGGATGTGTTTTGTGACTCATAGCAGAGATGAGATTATGGAATGGTTATTTCTGAAACCTGACTGGTAGGGGCAAGGAATCTGGTTGTTGTAAGGAACTCTATTAGTTTGGATAGGACTAATGCTTCCTATTAGCCAGTAGTTACCAGGCACCGAGGGTACCATTGTGTGGGGATTGCACATGCCAATTTCCAGGCTTGTGAGACAGTTCCCAAGGAGAAGGACAGATTTAGGAGGTGGGTTGGTGGTGATGCAATTTCTAGGGCAGATCTATGTAACAGCTTAGGGTGGATCCCATCAGGACTGGACTTTGTGATGTTTAGGAAGCAGAGGTGTTCAGAACTTCCTGTAAGGTGATAGTGTGAACAAGAAGGTTTTGTTTCATGGGTTTTGGGGGTTTCCTTGGGAGGGTGGAGGAATGTCTGGGAGGGCACAAGAGGTGAAGAATTTATTGAGGGTGTCTGGTATACTGATGGAGTCTGAGATAGGCAGGCTGTTTTGCTTTAGGGCAGGCATGTTGGATTGGATAGGAGGATCTATCAGGGAATGTACCACCTTCCAGAAACAGGATAGCTGAGCATTTTGCAAGTGTGATCTAAAGTACTGTGCTTTAGCTCATCTTAATGGCCTTGATGCAGGCATTTCTGAGGGAGTTATAGACTTATCTGGCTTGGGGGGTCTGTAAAGATTTGAATTGTGACCATGCCTTGTCTCAGGTTTTCCACTGGGCAGCGAGTGATGCCGAGACCAAGGGATGGTGCCATTTCTTTACCCTGGATTTGACCAGAGGGCATGGGAGTCCCACACCATGCTGAATATGTGCAGAAACCAGGTTAAGGCTGTTTTGACGTCAGGTGCTTAGTAGACCTGGTGCCAGCCTGCGTGCCTTAAGTCATGCAGGAGGAATTGGTATCAAGGGAGCTTAGAGGAGTATTATTAAGTATTTTGGAGCTGATTTGGGTAGTTGGGTTTTCTGGTGCAGTATGTGATGCAGTGGTCGCTTAGGGCATTTGCAAGTATGCCAGCTGATGCTATTCTGTGCGGGTGAGAGGAGAGGACCCAGTCAATTAGTGAGTGGTTTGAGGAAAGGGTGTTATATCAGGTAGGTTCTGTGATTAACTGGGTGAAGTTCAGAGACTATTTTGGAGATAGATGCTTTGGAGGAGGAGAGCGCCAGTTGAGATTGTAGTCACCCAGTAGTATTAACTCACCTTTTTCCATGAGTTGAGGTAGGGAGGCTAAGCATGACATAAGTGAGTCACAGGAAGCTGAGGAAGGCATAGATTGCCCCTATGTAAATTGGGAGAGCAGAGAGGGAAGGTGATGTGGATAAGAATAAGTTCATGGGAGCCATGGCAGATTTCTTATTTGGTGACAGAGCAGGATAGTGGTTGCTTTACATAGATTGAAACCCTCCACCTCTCTTGCCACAGTCTTGACGAAACAGTGTATACTGTAGTCTGGGATCCTTAGTGAGGAGTCAGGTCCTAGCAGATAGCCAGGTTTCTGTTAGACAGAGAATGTCAGGGGGTGTTGAATCAGCCAACAGTTAACTTGGTTTGTTTTTGGTAGGAGGCTCCTAATGTTCATGTGTCTGATGCAGAGGCCTTTGTGAGAATTTAGTATTTGAGATTCCATTTGGAGGCCTGGATTAGGTCCTATGTCCCCTGAAGAAGTAGGATGAGGAGGAGAAAGGAGTAAGTGGCTGGAATTTGCACCTCCCCCCATGATTAGGATGGAATTTTTGTTTTATTTAGTTGTTTAACCAGGTATAGCACACTAAGCTGAAAGCTTTTTACAGGAGCAACCTGGGAGCACAAAGAGGTTAAGTGATTTGGTCAGGGTCACACAGTATGCAAGTGGAAGCTGTGGATTCAAACCCAGGTCTGGTCTGCTGGAGTTCAACAGATTTGCAGCTCAGAGCCTTAGACCACTGCGCTATACTGCCTTGGCAGTATACTGATTTGGGAGTGGCTTTAGCACACCAGAGCAGGTTATATGTTTCCATTCGTGAGGGTAAGATGTTAGTGTTAACCAGGGGAGGTAGTAGGAAGTGTCATCTCTGGGCTTTCAGTATAGTAGTAGTAGTGAGGGCATGGGTGGAGGAGGCTCCAGTGGTCACCTTGCCCTCAACCCTCCTTAGGTGTCGACAGCACTTATGTGAGTGCTGGAGCTGTGGAGAAAAAGGTTATTTAGGTTAGAAAGGGACGGGAGAGGGGTTGGTATTACAGGCGAAGGGGAGAAGACACCAGACACCAGCATGAGTAGGCTGCAAGACCATGTCAAAAGAACTGAAACTCCATGCTGCAACAGACTATTCTAGGCATTGCAGTAAAGATGAATTGTGAAATTACAAATACTGCTACTATAAAACAGGCAAAGCTACAGGGCTTATTGTAGAAATGATGAACACAGCAGTTTGCGACAATCAGGGTAAGGCAGCTACAGCTGCAGTGCTTAATTCAAGCAAGCTTACTAAATCAAGATTCACTTAAGGTAACTGGTTGAAATAGATGGCATCACAGTATAGAGCATAATTAAAAGGCCATACTTAATACACCGCCTTTAAGTTTCAGACCGAGTTAGAAAAAGCAGCTACAGTGCTTTAAACAATGCTAACAAAAACAGTCAAAAGTAAGTACAGAACAGTAAACTGAAGCACTAACGAAAACAGTTAAGCGTAGCTCTAAGCACAAAACCAGTCAGTACATATCTGCAGACTTCTGTGCCACGTGGTCTGGTGCAGTTCACATTTGAATGGTAAAGATGGTGCCGCACACCAGGTAAGCTGAGTATGTACCTGGGGGATGTTAGCTCTGGGCCCTCAGTATAGTGGCAGTGGGGGACAACAAGTGGAGGAGAGATCTAATGGTCGCCTTGCCTTCTCAACCATCCTTGGGTGTCCGCAGCGCTTGTGTGAGTCCTGGAGCTGGGGGATGTTAGCTTCAGACCCTCAGTGTAGTGGTAGTGGGGGGGCAGGGGAGTAGAGCTTCAGTGCTCACCTTGCCCTTTGGACCCTCCTTTGGTGTCCGCAGTGCATGTGTGAGTGCTGGAGCTGAGGATGTTAGAGTTCTGGGCTCTCAGTGTAGTGGTAGCAGGGGACAAGGGTGGAGGAGAGCTCCAGTGGTCACCATTCCTCTTAACCCTGCTTGTGTGTGCAGCACTTGTGTGAGTGCTGGAGCTGGGGAGATGTTAGCGCCAGACCCTCAGTGTAGTGGTAGCAGGGAGGAGGTGGGTGGCTGAGCGCTCACTGGTTGCTTTACCCTCTTGACAGTCCTTGGGTGTCCACATCGCTTGTCTGAGTGCTGGAGCTGGGGATGTTAGCTCTGGGCCTCAGTGTAGTGGTAGCTGGGGACAGGTGGAGAAGAGCTCCAGTGGTACATATTACCATGTTAAAATATAAAGTAAAGGTACCAGACCTATGGCCTTGTCATTGGTGGTCAGGCTTATTCATATGTCAGTTGATTTATGAAACCAAGTATCCTTTTATGTTGGTGTGCATGCACAGCCAACATCTTGTAACAGTGGGGATTTGGAAGTGCGGTCGCTGTAGGGTGAATGCAGGACTTGCATCAGTAGGTGCATCCCTCATTCCCCAATCAGCCTGCACACCACTGCCACCATGCATACCAATGTGGTGAGCACATCTAAGGAAAGGTCCACTGCAATGTAGCAAAGCTCGTCAGATGCAGCGGATCCTTCCCACGTGTTTGCTATTGTCAGCATGGCGGGCGGCCTCCCAACTGCTGACTTTGGGGTGCCCAATCCACCTGCCGGCTTACTCTGGCTGCAAAATTTTGCAGATGGGAGCACACTCCCCATCAGCATAAAAGCAGTCCTCACATTTCTTATATGCCAAGGGGTGCCCAGTGCCTCAGCTCTTGCCTCTCCCGCTTTCCTTGTGTGCTGACGGGTGCCCAATTCCCATCGGCATAAATTAATCCCCACCTTTGTTGCGTGCCAACAAGGTGCCCAATCCCCATCGGCTGCAGACCCCAAACAGTTAGGTGGCATGCTGGGAGCCCACCTCAGAGTGCCAAATCCCATAAAAAAAAAACTGTCCCATGTTAGTTTTTTTTTCCTTAACATAAAAACGTCCTCGTAGTCTCCTACCCACCACCCGCAGCCACCCACTGTGCACTCTGCCTCTCCACACCCACCCTCACCGCATACTTACCTCCGAGTCTGGGCGGATGACCTTCAGTGAACCAGGAACACGCCTGCACTCTTTAAAGCCGACTGCATAAATGAAGAAATTCTGGTAAGCTATATAATGGAATAAATAGTTTTTTTCAACTTTGATGCATATCTCAGGCATTTTTAATTTTTGCACCAAATTTTCAATATGTGGTTTTGGGACCCCTCCTCATGAATTCTGTTACAGTTACGACGATAATCAGTCCCGAAGGCGATTTCACAGTCACTGCATGGAATCACCTTTGGGACTGATTAACGCAAGGACAGTGGCAGCATTCATGAGGTGGGCTGTCAAAAGCGTATTACAAATTTGGTGGAAAAATCAATCCAAAAATAGCTGTTTTATGAGCATACGTTGTGCAGTTGCTACGCACACTCGTATCTTCGCAAATTCGCAATATTTTCATGCCAGATTTTCAACATTGTTATTTTTCTACATCTCCTTGTGAACAGTGTAGCTGTCATTTTCACATCCTGGCCGAAATGTGTTTCCGCACTTCTGATGCACAATACTGCGGTCGCTTTGGGAAATCAGTGTTTGGGGCAGATTATGAAATGACAGTTACACTGTTCATGAGTAGAGGTCCTACAATGCCTATGCTGAACATTTGGTGATGATATCTAACATGACTGTGTTACGAGCATGCATTACGCAGTTTGCACTGACACTCGTAAGTTTGCAAATTTATATTTTCACTCCAGATTTTCAACATTGCCATTGCACCTCCTTATGAACAGTACAGCTGCCATTTTCTCATCCTGACCAAAATCTGTTTTCGCAGTTCCGGTGCAGAATAGCGCGGTCACTGTGGAACATCTGTGTTCGAGACACATTATGGAAATGACAGTGACACTGTTCATTAGCAGAGGCTCTAAAGTGCCTATGTTGAAAATTTGGGGTGGACAGTCCATACAATTAGTGTTTTTACGTGCTTTGCTGCAGGTTGCATGCACGCTTGTGACTTCATGCATTAGTAATATTTTCACCCCACATGTTCAAAATTGACATTTTCCACACCTCCTTATGAACAGTAGAGCTATAATTTTACATATCCTGCCTGAAATGTGTTTTCACATGTCCTGTGCAGAATGGCACCATTGCTGGCAAAATTAGATTTTGGGGCAGTTTGAGGAAATGAAGATGAAACTGTTCATGAGCAAAGGTCCTTAAATGCCTATGTTGAAAATTTGGTGCAGAAAGTCCAGAAATTACTGTGCTGCAAGCATACGCCAGCAGTTTCCACGCAGCTTTGTAACTTCAAGACATTTGCAATATTTTCATGCCTCATTTTCACCACTGGCATTTGTGCACACCTCCTTATCAACAGTACAGCTGCCATTTTTCATAGCCTGCCCAAAACTCGCTCCCCGCAACTGTGGCGTATAATGGCATGCTCGCTGTGGAAATCGTCTTTTGGGGCACATTATCAAAATCACAGCACAACTGTTCATGAGGGAGGTCCCAAAATACCTATGTTGAAAATGTGCCTAAAAACTCCCACAGATAATTGGTTGTGTACGCTGCTGCGCAGTTTGTATGCATGTTCATTGCTTCACCAATATTTCATATTGCCATTCCAGATTTTCAGCATTGCCATTTTTTACACCTCCTTGTGAACAATACGTTGTCATTCTCCACATCCTGCCCAAAGCTGTGTTTTCGTCCTCTGTCACCAAATGCCACAGCCGCTGTGCAAAACCACCTTTCAGCTAACAAAGTGATTGTGCCTTCATGAGGTGGCCTGACAAGCAGCCCATGTTGAACATGTAGTGTGAAACTACCACTACACACCTATGGTGTTATGGTTTCCAACTGCAGCACCCCACCTGGTACGAACTGACAGGCATCAGGGCTGTCACTTGGGATCATCGGATATAATGCTTACGCCATACCACCCCCTCTACGCCCACCCTGCAGCCACTGACAGGCATCGTGGTGTGTCTTGCACTGTTCGCCACAAACTTCACCCCACGCCCCTATAGTGCACCCACGTCAGCATATTTCCTTACGGAATGGGGTAAGTATAATGCCCAAAGACCTCAAAGCACACCATGACACTTGTCAGTGTCTACAGGGTAGGGTGAGGTGCAATGGCATAAGCATTATACCTGATGACCCAAAGGCATACCCCACTGCCTGTCACTCTCTACAGGGTTTGGGAGGGTTGGCGCCACTTCAGTACTTCACTGCCATTACTATTATGCACTCTAGATCCACCACTGCCAATGCCAATGCCAGTGTGACAACATTCAGCATTGACAAATGCTTGTTAAATTGTGAAATGAAGAAAGAACACCAGTAAGACATTAGAAAAACTTTAAAGAGGACAGGAAATCATTCTAATTTGCAGTTGTTTATGAAGTTATTATTCTCAGAACGATATGAACTCAAAACCACAGTAAAAACACAGTAACACTAGACCCAGCAAAGATGTTCAAGTAGTGGATTTAAATAAGTCATGGAAAAGAAGGAGACATTCCATCCTTGCTGACTCAAAGGATTCAAACAGAGTCAGTGTGCCTTTATAGGTGATTTGGAGTCTTTTGGGATATAATATTTTGAATCTGATGTTAGACACAATAAGTTTAGTGACAACTGGTCCATAGGCAGCTCATTTTGTCTGACAGAGTGAGGCGATCCTGCATCACCCGCACTTTTCTGCTTTCCCAGGTCTAAGCTTAGTAAGCAAGTGAGTTTTATCTAAACAGTTCAATAGTTTAAGTATTAAAAGCTGTGGAGCAGAGCCAGCTAGATGGGTGGGCCATAATGCTTGATGGGCTTGCCTTACAATGCAAACAGGCCCATTAGGAGAAGGGCCTGCAAGTTTTTTTTGCAAAAGTTCTGGACAAATAAGATAGAATTGGGTCCCTCAGAACCTCTGGAAGGCCAATGATAACCAAATTATTTCTTCTGCTGTGCCCTCCAAATCCTCAATTTTCTCTTCTAATCTAGTGATCTTTCAGCTGAGGGATGCAGATCAGGTTCCACTCGGCATCTCCAATCTTTGACAGAGCTTATGTGGGCTTCAGCATCACCAGTTTTCCTAGAATGCAGATCAGAGGTAAGTTTAAGTGATTTTAACTCCTCCGAAATGCTTTGCAGGGTTTCCTCAAGGGTTGAAATTCTGCAGGAACCGTTCCTCGGTTAGCAGATATCCCAACACCAACATTGGTTTGTTCTCTGGCAGTTGCAGCTTACTCTCTTGAGGCTTTCTCCTCTCTGGAGTTGAAGGTGGTGAATGGCGCATGGGCCAATTTCATCTCGGCGTGCGATATCATAAAAAATCTTCACAACAGGAGAGTCAGCAAGAGTAAGCAAGTATCCTAAACAAAAAGGAATAGTATTAAATAGTCCAAAAGTATGATTTTTAAAAGAATATCAGCTGGCAAGGTACGTAGGTGAAAGAGTAAGCAGCTTACTCAACTCAGCACATCACATGACTCCTCATCCATGGGTCCTAAAGGAACTGAGCTGCATGCTAGCTGCTCCTCTGGCAGTGTTTTTAGCACCTCATTGGAGATGGAGGAAGTTCCAGAAGACTGGTGTGGTCTTTCTGCACAGAAACAGTGGTAGGAAGGATGCTAGCAATTATAGACCACTCAGTCTTACATCAGTGATGAGGAAGTTAATGGAGACACTACTGATGGAGAGGCTTGTGGAGCACCTGGAGGCAAAAGTGCTGCAGGACCACATGCAGCATGGTTACACAGGGGAAGTCATGTCAAACTAATCTTATGGATTTCTTTGGCTGGGTTACTAGGAAGGTGGATCAAGGGAGAGCAGTGGAAGTGATCTGTCTGGACTTCAGTAAAGTTTTCAACACTGTTCTGCATAGACGGCTAGTTAAAACTATGCAGCCTAGATGTGGGGAGAAAGTGACAAGCTGGGTATAAAACTGGTTAAGGGACAGGTTACAAATGGTGGTGGAATATAGTAGCCGTTCAGGCAATAGGAGGGTGACTTGTTGGGTGCCACAAGGTTCAATGCAGGGACCAGTCCTCTTCAATGTCTTAATAAGTGACATTGTGGAAGAGCTTCAGGGTAAGGTGTGTCTCTTTGTGGATGACACAAAAATCTGCAAGAGGATTGAAACTCTTAAAGGGATGGAGAGAATTTAAATAGATTTGAGGAATCAAGAGGAATGAACTGGGGTGGCAGCTTGATTTCTGTGCCAAAATTGCAAGATTATGCACTTGGGCCTGAAGAACACAGGGCTGCATATAAGATGGGGAAGTAGAGCTTACAATAGCAAATCAAGAAAAATACCTAGGGATTATTATATCTGATGACCTCAAGGTAGCTGGATAGTGTGACAAAGCAGTGAGAAAGGCTGGGAGGATGTTGGAGTGAATTGAGAAATTGATTTCTAGCAGGAGGAAGAGGGAGGTGGTGCTCTCATTGTTTGCTCTCTGGTTAGGCCCCACCTGGAGTACTGTGTCCAGTTCTGAGGCTGCATCTCCTCAAGGACATTGACATTATCATTAGAAACAGGGGATGTTTTCAGGGACTGAAGGAGGGCAGATGTGGTCCCATTCACAAAAGTGGGAGCAGGAGCAGACAGAAAATTACAGACCTGTCAACCTGACTTCAGTAGCGGGCAAAGTAATGGAAACAATATGGAAGGAAGGAAAGGAAAGGACAGTGGAATACCTTATAACCAGTGGATTACAGGATCCAAAGCAACATGGTTTTCAGAGAGGGAGGTCTTGCCAGACAAACCTGATTGAGTTCTTTTGACTGGGTGATCATGGTGGTGGAGCAGGAAGAGCGGTAGATGTGGTCTATCTGGTTTCAGTAAGACCTTCAACACCATTCCACATAGAAAACTGGTGGACAAGCTGGCCTGTCTGGGAGTGGTTTCAATTCAATTCAATTTTTATTTGTAGAAAAGAAATGTATAAAATCAAAAATTATTTGTCACATTACATACATTCATAAATAACATAAAACGCTAAAATACACATGCCCTGTACTTTGACATACATAAATACATAGACAAGCACATTTAATTATTAATTTTCCAGGCTTTACAGTCGCTGAAAAATTTTACAGCTCCATACGTGACTTTAACCTTTTAAACTTGAGTATGTATGATATAATATCCTGACTTGAATAATGTAAAGGAATGTCCCACAGTGATGGAAGAGGCCTGGAGGGAGGAGAGGGAAGGCGGGACACAGCAAAGGGTGGAGGGGTGAGGAACACATAACAAGGGTACATGAAGGGTGCACAGAGGCAATAAATGTGAATAGAAGAATAGAGGGAAGAGAAGGAAGGTCAGATACTAGGTGGAGGGTGGTGTATCTGAATGTGGAGTCTTGTAAATAAGATGGACAACCTGCAGGCACTAATAGCAGACAGGAGGGTGGACATAGCTGAAGTAACCGAGACTTGGGCAACATCACACCATGACTGGGACCTTGAGATCCCTGGATATAAACTATACAGGAGAGACAGGGTAATCGGGAAGGGGAGGGTAGCAGTTTATATTAGGGAGGAATAACTTGCATGAGGGAGGAGTCAGAGGAAGGGAGGTGGAGGCATTATGGGTTCAGTTATGGTCCAATAGTCCAGGGAGAAAGGTGAGGTTGGGGTGGTTTACAGACCACCCAATCAGGAGGAGGAGAGGGACAGGGAACTGAGCTCACAAATATTGGATGCTGCGGAGAAAGGAGAGGCGGATTGTGGTAGACTTCAAACTGCCCAAGAGGACTGGAGCATACCCTCCACAACATGTGCTAGGAGTCAGGTGATCCTGGAGGGACTGCAGAGTGGGTTCCTGACTCAGGGTGTCACTGAACCAATAAGAGCTGAGGCAATTCTTGATCTGGTGCTCACAAATGGGAGTGTGCAGGAAATAATGGTCAGGAGCCACTGGGTGGAAGTGGCCATTGCACAGTGTGGTTCCAGTTGGATATGGGCAGGAAAGCAACCTGACTAAGACCAAAATCTTGGTTTTCAGGAGGGCAGACTTCAGAATAATGGGCAAGTGCTAAGGAGCCATCTGGTGGGCATCAGAGCAGATAAGAGGTGGACCAAAGGTGGTCCATCGTTAAGGAAGGAATACTGGTTGCCACAGATGAGAGCATCAGGCTCAGGGGAAGAACACACAGGCCAAACCTCCCAGCTGGTTCAGTTCTGGGGTCACCCAGGCAGTAAGGAAAAGAGGCTGGTATATAGAAATGCATTAAGACCAAGAGAGAGGTGGATAGGGAAGATCTATATTAATAATATTGATGCTAACCTCACTCAATCAAACATCCATCTGTTTGCTGATGATACTGTACTATATGTTAGCAATCCTTCATTATCTAAAGCCTGTGAACTGCTACAATCTGAATTCTCCATCCTACAACACAACTTATTGGATAAAAACTACTTCTAAATTCCAAAAAATAAAGCTATGCTCTTTTCCTCACAAAGTTGCTCTGCCACTACCCCACCATCTACCACCCTACCATGAAGCTAAATAACCTCCCACCCTTAATATCCTTCAAAAGATTATTCACCACTCTATTCCCAGAACTCTGCACCTGCTTCCACAAGGCCTAATTTCACGGCCCTACCCCCTTTTCTGGTCGTGTTTCTATATGCTGAAAAACTCCAGTTCCCAGTATCAAGATTCACCCTCAAAATGCCTGCTAGGTCCTATAATCTACATATTAATTTCTGATGTGCCAACTGCCTACTGTCTCACAGATTAAAAGTGTTAATGCCTTGTACATATGTATATTGTTATATACTAGCACTTATGTCACTGTATTACTGTTTTTGTTACACCTGTCATTGTATTACTGTTTATGATACCCTTGTCTATGTAATAACACTTGCACTTCTTGACCACTCAGGTCCATCTTGTAAATGAGCTATGCTCAATGATGTTCGCCTGATTAAATAAAGATTTGATTGATTGATTGATTGATTGATTACAAAAGGTTGGCTAGTGAGGCATGCAAGGAAGTCCGAGAGCAAAGGCACAGAAGGAGCTGCAGTTAGCTGAAGGAATTAAGAAGGGAGAAGGCTTCTTCACTATATAAGTGAGAAAGGGACAAGAAGGAAGGGATTGTTAGGCTTAAGAAAGGGGTGGAATGGGTGTAGGATAATGGGGAAAAGCAGAGATATTAAATGAATACTTCTATTCCGTCTTCACCAAGGAGAAGGATGGACCAGCGCCTTCAGGAGGGAAAAGAGGAGTGGGGGAGGGAACACAGATGTAGTGATAAAGGAGGATATAGTGAGGAGGGGCTGCTGGCACTGAAGGAGGACAAATCTCCAGGCCTGGATAGAGTACATCTAAGGGTACTAAAGGAACTGGCAGAGGAGCTGGCAGGGCCACTGGCAGACCTATTTAATAGTTAACTACAGTCAGACATGATGCTGCGGGACTGGAGATCAGCACATGTAGTGCCCTCCACAAAAGCGGTCCCAAGGATGACCTAGGGATTTACAGACCAGTCTGACCTCCATTATGGGCAAGCTCATGGAGACCATACTAAAGGAAAGGTTGGTGTAATATCTAGAGGAGTATGGTCTCCAGGATATGAGACAGCATGGGTTCATGGGGGAATCCTGTCAATTGAATCTGCTTGACTTCCTTGACTGTGTTACTAAGACAGCAGACAGAGGCCAAGTGGTAAACATCCTCTATCTTGATTTCAGCAAGGCTTTTAACTCTGTGTCCCACAAAAGGTTGATTAGGAAGTTGGTGGATCTCAGGGTTGGGGAAAAGATGGCCCAATGGGTGGAAAACTGGCTGAGGGACAGAATCCAGAGGGTGGTTGTGGGGAGAGTTATCTGGCACCAGATCCGTAACTACTTGGATCTCGCAGGGCTCAGTGCTGGGGCCAGTGTTGTTCAATGTCTTCATCAATGACATTGGGGATGGCATTAAAGCAAAATGTGCCGATTTGTGGATGACACCAAGCTCTGTGGGAGAGTGGACACAACTGAAAGGATGCAGGACTTACAGGAAGATCTGGAAAACTGGGGAGGTGGTCCAGGAACTGGCAGCATGGCTTCAATGCCAAGAAATGTAAAGTTATGCATATTGGAGCCAAGAATCCCAGGACAGAGTACTACCTGGGTGGAGTCCGAGTATCTGCATTAGAGGAAGAGAGGGGGAGTGATGATCACTAGTGACCTGAAGCACTCCATGTAGTGCAAGAAAACAGCAGCAAAAGCAAACAAGATGCTGGGATGCATATCTAGGGGATCAGTAGTAGGAGAGGAGGCTATACTGCCTTGTGCAGCTCACTGGTAATGCTGCATCTAGAATATGGAGTTCAGTACTGGTGCTGACACTTCAAAAGGACATAAACCTGCTGAAGAAGGTCCAGAAGAGGGCTATAAAGATGATAGCAGGTCAGCAGGGTAATGCATATGAGGAGAGGTTGAGGGCACTGAACATGTACTGCCTGGAAGACAGAAGAGAGAGAGAGAGGACATGATTGGAATGGTCAAGTACTTGAAAGGGATACATAAGGTTGATAAGGAGAGTCTCTTAAGATGAGCGGCAACCATAACAAGAGGGGCACAGTCTTAAACTGGAGGGTGGGAGGTTTAGGACAGAGGTCAGGAAGCACTTCTTCACAGAGCGGGTGGTGGATACTTGAAATGCATTGCTGGAAGAGGTAATCTCATTCAAGACAGTGAGCAGTTTTATGAGAAGCTGGGATAAACATAGGAGGAAGGTAAGGATCATGGGTAGGGACAATCAGAGGAGGAGAGGAGGGCAGGGTCATTAGCTCAAACTATGGACACTGCAATATGAGCAGCCTTGGTAGACCAAATGACCTTCTTCTGCTGGCTTCTTCATATGTTTATATGTATGTAAGTAGAGGTTCAAGCCATTTTTTCTAAGCTTTATTTTAGCATGAGAGGAGGCATGCAAAGGACCCATTAATGACTTAAACAGTGACATTTTCCATCTTTCCAGAATCAACAAATCTATTCAGTTTATGAAGTTGAAGTCCCAAGCTAGACAATCTTAATGTACAGAGAATATTTCTATGCTCATAATTTTCACAGAGAGTCAAATAACTTTCTAGACCCCAAGACGTCTTTATATTTGAATATATACTGTACCACAAACATCTAAATCATGGATTCTAGTGATATCTTTCTGCATTGCAATATATTTTAGTCTAATTACAATTTCCTGACAGTACTTTCAATATCACTTAATGCCCTAGCAGAGCAAAGGTCCATACATTCCATTTTTCTCAATGTTGTATCCAGCTTACTGAACCAGCTGTAACTTAAATTATCAGTAGCCTTCAATTTTTAAGCTATAGCCAACACATTTTGGTTAGTTGGTTATCTGCCATTTTCGTTTTCATTATTCTCCCCATAAATTAATTGTTCTTATTAAAATTCTAGCTCTTATTTTCTAACCTTAAAAACTGATTCAACAATCCCTTGGCAGATTTAACGTGGTCCTGATAAATGAGTTCTGGATTATGTCAGTATTTAAACTGTCTGAGTAAAGGCTTCATATTTAACTCCCATATAGGGACTGATTCATTGTTTTTGCTTCAAAGGCTTTCTTCATTACAAATGAATTGCTTACAAATTTGTTAGCAATAGTTCTGATTCCACCATGGATTTATATGAGTTATTTTCACTTCCATCAGGTGTGCTTCCCATGATATATTAGAGTCACTAATTATGCTTAAATATGTATATTCTTTTACAGCTTTGAATTTCTTTCCTCAATAGTCCAGAACTTAGAAGTTTTTATTTTATTTTCCTAATACAGTATAGATATTTTAGATTTACCAACATTTAACTCCAGATCTAGCATAGCCAACGATTGCATAATGTTTGCCATATCCTCTGGAGTCCAGCAAGGATATGAGAGATGATTATCGCATTATCCATGTATAATAACAATTGAACATTTTCTCTGTTTATAGAGGGGAATAGGTATCAGTAGTAGACATATTTTAACTAGAAGATTAATATAAAGGTTAAACAATAGGGGACTAAGTAACCACCATTGTTACCTCTTTTTATGTCGGCACGCTTATGCAGCCAACATCGTGGGACAGTGCAGCTTTGGAGGTGGGGTCACTGTTGGCGAATGCAGGGCACACACCGGTAGGTGTGTCCCTCCTTCCCCAATCAGCCTGTATGCCAGCGCCACACCATGCATAAATTATGTGGTGAGAACATCTAAGAAAAGGTCCTCTGCAATCCAAGCAAAGCTCGTCCATCGCAGAGGACCCTTTCTACTGCTCAGCGACATTATGAGAATGGTCGTGCAGCGGGCGGCCGTAACTACTGCCGACTTCAGGGTGCCCAATCCACCTGTCAGTTAACCCTCACTTTTTTGTGTACCGATGGGGACCCACTCCCCATTGGCATAATCCCCCAATAGTTGAACGCTGAGGGGTACCCAATCCTTGGCTCACCCCTGCTTTTGTGTGCCAATGGGGTGCCCAATCCCCATCTGCATTACGTCCTCATCCTCTCCTGTGTTGTGGGCTGATGAGGGTGCTCAATCCTCATTGGTTATAGACCCCCAAACAGTTAGGGTGGCATGCTGGGAGCCCACCCAAGCATGCCAAATCCCTGCAAACAAAAACTGTCCCGCAATGTTTTTTTTTTCCCTGTAAATGAAAATGGTCCTCGTAGTCTCTATGCCCCTCCCCACCTGCACCCACCCTCTGTGCACCCTGCCTCCTCACCCCATACTTACCTGCAGAGTCTGGCACGACGATCTTCAGTGGACCAGGAACATGTCTGTACTCTTCAAAGCCAACTGCGAACTGAAGAAATGCTGGTAAGCTGTATAATGGAATGAATGGGGATTTTTCAACTTTAATGCATATCTCAAGCATTTTTGCGAATTTTGCCTCAAAATTTCAACATGGGTTTTGGGACTCCTTTTCATGAATTCTTGCACTGTCATTGCGTTATTTGGTCCCAAAGGTGATTTCACAGTCACTGCATGGAATCACCTTTCAGGACTGAGTAATGAAATGACAGTGCCACTGTTCATGAGAGGGGCTCTCAAAAGCCTATGTTGCAAGTCTGGTGGGAAAAATCCAAAAATGACTGTTTTACAAGTGTGCACAGCAACTGCGTAATGCACGCTCATAAGTTAGCGATTCAGACTATTTCATGCCAGATTCTCAACATTGGCATTTTACCACACCTTCTTGTGAACCGTACAGCTGTCATTTTTCACATCCTGACCGAAATGCCAGACTTCCGCAGAATAGCACAGTTGCTGTGTGAAATCAGTGTTCATGACACATTACAAAATGACAGTGACACTGTTCATGAGCAGAGGTCCTAAAATTCCTGTGTTGAAAATTTGGTGACAATACTCCATAAAATGATTATTTTACGACGTTTGTAGCAACTGCGCAACACACGCCGTAAGTTAGTGCATTGCAATATTTTCATGCCATATTCTCAACATTGGCATTTTGCCACAACTTCTTGTGAACTATACAGCTGTCATTTTCACATCCTTGCCGAAATGTGTTTCGCATTTCCAGCACAGAATAGTGCGGTCGCTGTGTGAAATCACTGTTCGGGACACATTACGAAAATGACAGTAACACTGTTCATGAGCAGAGGTCCTAAAATGCCTGTGTTGGTGACAATATCTGTAAAATGACTGCGCGAGGAGCGGCATTATGAAGCCAACGCACGTCAGAAGTTCGCAAATCCTTGCAATATTTTCACTCCACATTTTCAACAGTGCCATTGTTCTACACCTCCTAATGAACATTACAGCTATCATTTTCACATCCTGACCAAAATCTGTTTTCACAGTTATGGCAAAATAGTGCAGTTGCTGTGGAAAGCCTGTGTTTGTGAAACATTATGAAATGGCAGTGACACTGTTCATTAGCAGATGTCCTAAATGCCTATGTTGAAAATGTAGGGACGGAAGTCAAAAATGGGTATTTTACGAAATGCATTGAGCAGTTTGCAGGCACACTGTGACTTTGTGAATTTGTAATACTTTCACTCCAGCTGTTCATCATTGGCATTTTCCATACCTCCTTATGAACAGTACAGCTGGCTGAAATGTGTTTTCTCATGTCCAGTGCAGAATTGCATGGTCACTGTGTGAAATCACTTTTCGGACACTTGAGGAAATGACGGTGACACTATTCATCAGCAGAGGTCCTAAAATGCCTATGTTGAAAATTTGGTGGCGAAAGTCCAGACAATAACTATGTTGCAAGCTTGCATTGCGCAGTTTCCATGCACCCTTGTAACTTCATCAAGCTGCAATATTTTCATGCCACATTTTCACCACTGGCATTTGTGCACACCTCATTATCAACAGTCCAGCTGCCATTTTCCACCCTTGCGAAACACATTTCTGCAGCTCTGCCACACAGTGGCATACTCACTGTGCAAAATCACCTTTTGGGACACATTTACAAACTCACAGCGCTATGCCTCTCCACCTCCACCACTGCCAATGCCAGTGCAACAACATTCGGCATTGACAAATGCTTGTTTTTATAGACATTTCTTTCATTAGAGCACCAGGTTTGTAAATCTAATTTCTGGCATGGAATTATAATGTAATATTTTTAAAATTGCTGAAAAATGTGGATCTGTCCCAAGATTATCTAGTAACTCCCATAAAATTGACTGATTAACTGACTCAAATGCAGCTTTTATATTGACAAAACTAATATATAATGTTCTGTTTTTCCCATTTACATACTTATCAGCCAGATAATCCAGGGTAAAGATTAAATTCAAAGTACTATGTTCCTTTTAAACCCACAATAGAATTTTGAAATTACATTTTTCCTTCGGTCCAAATTGAGAGTCTGTGTAAGATCAATCTAGTATATATTTTATAAACTATAGGGAGCAGAGTGACAGGTCTTTAGCATTTGGGATCTTCTTGTTATCCTTTTGAAAAGAGGAACAATGATACCCCTATTCCAAATTTCTGGGAGGATAAGATATTGACTTATAATTATAAATATTGGTGTAAGGAAGTTAGTCCAGTAGTCAGGATTATGTAGAAAACTTCAGCGGGCAGCCCATCAACTCCAGCTGCTTTATTTCTTTTTGTCCTAAGATTGCTGCTTTCACTTCAGGGACAGTAAATATTGATATGCCATCTGGGGCCTGTTTTGATGGATTCATTACCACTGGGTCAATAGCACCATTGTTAATGGCCCCATAGGTTATTGAAAAATGATCTACCCACATATCTGTGGTGATCATACCAAGTGTATTATAGCATGCATTATTTTCATCGTGCCCAAAGGCTCCAAGAGTCCAAAAAGTTTTTGATCTTTTTACAGATACATTCTTGCAGATCGTCCCACAATCTGTCTCTGTACTTCTTTCTTTTGCAATAAGAAGCTTCCTATATTCTGCTTTAAGATGTTTTAATGCACCCAATACCAGGCAAATTGGGTTTTAACTCTTAATTTCCCAACTGTATTTATTTGTTCTTTTAAGATTATGCATTCTTTATCATACCATGGATTATTTACCCCAACATTTACTGCACTTTTCATCTTTTCTTTTAGTCTAGCTGAGCAGTAAATGAACTCATAACATTTTCAAAATCTCTCATAATGATAAAAGCCCCATTACAGGTTGTATTGTTATCTACCACCATCCTTCCAGATTGTATATTTCTAGTAATTTTGTCAACAACTTCTTTAGAATAAGTAATCCAGACTATCTTTCTTTCATATTTGGAGCACATATGTGTGTCAGCCTCTTCCTCTGAGATTTTATTTCTGGCTTTCTTTTTAAAGCTGTTTTAAAACAGCATTTAATTGGGAAGTGGTCACTATTACAAATTTTATCAATGCTGAAATATTTCACAATGGTATAATTTATGGCCTAAATTGCACATAAGTCCAGTACACCACCTCCTTTTGTGGTGTGGAAGGTATATTCTCCCTCTCAATCCCTTTAGTATGACCACTTAGTATCTTAAGGCCACATTTTTCAAACAGATTTAGTACTGTTTTTCATCTTTTGATATTGTTTTATATTTAGATTGTCTTACTGGGATGTTAATTATATCATCCACACACCAGTCTGGTGAGGATTCTTCTATCAGAGTTCCAATATGGGCATTAAAGTCTCCTACTATTATGGATTTAGCTCTTGGATATCTAGATTTAATGAATTCAGATGATCCCTACTGACTTTATTACACAGTCAAATTAATTTTGCTTTAGGGCTGGTGATATGTAAATGTTAAACAACAACCAAACATCTTTGTGTCCTAGAATTATAACATACATATAAGAATCTTTACAGTTGCTTACTTCTAAAATCTAAAGTCAATTGAGACATCTATAAAATTGCCAAGCCACCTTTCATCACTCAAACACCTTACGTTCTGTTTGCAGTGGATATCCAGGCTCGATAGCCTTCGATTAACTGGTCCTTTGCCTCCCATCCAAGTTTCTTGTATAAATAGTATGGAAAAGTTCTTAACCATTTTAAACAATTCTTATCCAATAATTTACTATTTAGCCATGCTATATTCCAGCTTAAAAGTTTATAAAATTGATTTCTCCACAAATGTTACTTTGTCAATCTGATTCTTCTGAAAGTGTTATTGTGCTGTTGGAACTAATACTACTCAACCATATTTCTTCCTTCAATAAAGTCTCATAATCCACTGTTGAATTCTCAGATTCTAGAATAACATTAGAATTTATCCTTGACCCTAATTGCTTCCTACTTCTCCTTATTATTTGCTCTGCATCATCTCTATATAAATCATGATCAGTTTCAACTGGTTTCATATATTCTGTGATTCATGGTTGTTTACAAGCAGTTGTACCATATTTTCCTTTAGCTTGTACGATTTACAGTTTTATTTGCATTTGCTCTTTCTTTAGTGTAATCTGATCTCATAGTTAAATTAAGTTATTCCAATATCTAGAAAATCAGCTTTACTTGACAGAACCTTTAACCTTTTCTCCTGATTTTTATGCAATATATATCCATCCTCTATATGGTTGATTTTTGTAATGATAGGATGTTTTAGTATCTTGATAGCTTATTGTATTTTTCATTATTCCTTTTAATAAATAATAAGTCACTAATTTGAAAACATAGTTATTTTCATTTTGGAATTTGGTAACTCCTTTAGAAAAATATTTGGAAGTAAATCACCTGTAGCTAATAACTGGTCTTTTCCTCCTTTGACAGCAACCCTATTTTTCTTTTTCTGGGGTCATCTTTATTGTGTGTACCAGCAAAAGTAATTCATTTATCTTGATGTCTTTTTTCTGATTTTTTTTCCATAATATTCAAGATTTTAGACCCTTTGTCTTTGTTATGGCCTATGTTTTTCCTTTACTAATCCTTTGCGATGGTAATTTACTACCTTTCACCCTTCTTTATCTAGAGAAGTTTTGTTCTTCTTTTATTAGTAGTGTGTGCTTCCTTAATCTGTGTTGTCCTTTGATTTAGCTCATGAACTAGCATCTCTATTTCCCTAATCTCCTAATCAGTATTTCCTTTGTAATTGCTTTCATTTTTTTTTCCCTTGCTTTCTTTTCTGTCACCCTATCACTTTCATTTTTTTTCTGTTTTTCTTTTTCTGAGTACTGGTCGTAGGCTGATTGCTGGTCTCAGGCTCAGTTGGGAGCTTTTCCTTAGATAATTTTTGAACATACACCGAAACCATGCATTTTTCCTTCATTTACAAAACAATCAGTAAATGATCTAAACAGGCTGCTAACTCCAAAAGCTGAGCATTCCCAAATTGAATCTCTTTCTTTACATCATTTAATTGTAGTACTAAAATGGGCACATCATTAACTTTGATTTCTTTCCTTTCTGGCCTGGTGATATCACCATGGGCAGAAACGAATTTTCTGGGGATTATTAGACCATGACAATCTAGCCTTTTCTGTTATTTTTTATCTAGGTGGAGGGTCCAAATCATCTTGTTCAATTTATGGCATTAAAATTACTCATAATCATTAAGAAATGAACCCTGGTCTGTAGTTTATGATTGTTGTGGACCTTCTAAATCTATCCCCCTGGTTTAGCCACAGCTTTTGGAGGTAGTATTACAATCTCTGATGCTTTCCCATCTCACATCCCTTATTATTACTCACATCACTAATCACATGCTTATCAGTTTCCTGAATACCATTCTTTGCAGCATAACAACCTTTACCTTTTAATTCTACTAAATAAGATAAATGTAATTCTGGGCTTGTAACATTATTTAAATTGGCCACATGTTTAGTTTTCTCCTTTATTTCTTTTTGTTTTTGTAGCAAATTGTGGCTCTTCCCAACTTTTTTTAATAAGGGTGTACAGATAGTTGAGATATCTGCATCACTACATTACAACTCTTAACCAGGAAGATGTTAAACTTGGGTTGAAATTTTTGCAGCTTTTTATTTCCCATTAATTCAATATGATTATAGGAGGGTGCAGGAATTGCATGATTTTATTAGGTTCTTTTTTGTCCCATTGCTTTTTGATTCAACCTGCTGATTGCACTCGTTATTATTATTATTTTTTTTTTTACTATACATTTTACTACCTTTTCGTCATATTACTTGGCATAGACATTTTCAGTAAAAGCAATTGTGGAACAGATATAACTGTTCAATAAACTTAGCAACCAGATTTCACAGCACAAGAATAAATGTCATAAATAAGATAATTAATAAAGTGCTATTAAATACTATTAAATGCTAATAAATTTAAGCAGTTCAAAATCTAGGACAATTAATACAATTAAACAGCCTTTAGTTTAATGAAAGCCACAAAACTTTAGATAAAGCAGAAAAATAGACTGGATAAACATTTGTCCTGCAGAAATACCTTGAGCAAAGGTTTACTTAGCTTCCCTTTGTTTTTATGAAGTTCAACATGATCAGAGCTCAGATAATTAAATGCTTCAGTTCATTCATTTGTTCTGAGTTTTTATAAAGGACCTTCAAATTACAGCAGATCATCTTCATGCAGCCGCTCATCAGTGAAAGAGTGAGGCCAGTATCCCAAATATCAAGTAACACTACAGTCCATACACACAAAGTCCTTTGATGTCTGATTGTCTGCTGATAGGTCTCTCTCTATCTCCAAGTACTATATATAAAAAGTAAAAACAGTAGAACTAATAAACCACATTGTCAGCCCTAAAAATTCTGATAAATTTCTTATTAAATTCACATAAAATTGAGTAAAGTAAATAGAACATGTGGAATTGTACAAAAATATATCTTAAATTAATAAATAGGCTTCTTTAGCATTTCATTTAAAACTTACTTTCAAATTAGTTTTCCGGACATGCAACTAAAACTGCATGTGAAATATCTCAGCTCCCAAGCCCATAAACCTTCCTCATTAACTGGGCTATTTTAACTTTTGGCATTTAAAATTGTTAATCTGAAGCAGGTGGTAGCAGGTAGTAGCTATAGCTCTTGTTATAAGTATTAGATTAATTTGGTTAATTTCTTACACTATTTGAAATAGAATTTAGCCTGATGATCTTCTTTCTAAAAAGAAGGTTTGCCTTCACAGACAGACAGCTATTAACAAATAAAATAAGCAAGCAGTAAAAATAAAGATTAGAAGGTCCTATCCACAGCACAATAACCCAACAATGGTCTACACTCACCCCTGCTCTCAGCCCAACTGCCTGCAACTTCTGTTGAAGATGCTACACATGTGCCTTTTATGCTTAGAGATCATGTGACCTAATTTGCATATGGATTTTTTTAAACTATTCCCAAATACTCTATACAATATAGTTGTAAATATAAGTATAAATATAAAGCACTAAAATGTGTACAATCATACAAAAGTAAGATGCCACTTTCTTGTAGTATGAATACTCATTCAACACAGTGCAACCCTGTTCAGAGATCCATAAGTGCGAACAGTTCTAGCATTTCTAAAAAGGCAGATTTATTTGTTTACTTTACTCCTGTCCTGCTTTAAGAAGCCTTTTATAATGCTTTTCTAAAGCTGAAAATTGTCTGTTTAAACCACTCTAAACAAGATGAGAAAATAACATTCAGATTTTGGTGCATTTCTCCTTTTCATTGGACTCAGAGCATATCTTCCTCCCTTGTTACTACCAGTGCTTCACCCATTCCAAATGGCCATCTGGTACAAATCGGGTCCCTCTTCACCGCAGGAAAGCTCCAGGGCTCTCTAGACACCACCGGCGGTGTGACTTCCTCCTCCTGAAATTATGCAGAACACACCAGGAGAACACTGCATGACTGAGTTTTCATAAAAGATGCACTAGAAAGGAGAAAGCTTTTAAGGTAACAGTGGCATACTTTTTAAAATAATTTTAAGGCATTGCACTCCAGCTTCTCTACTCTACTCCACAGAATAGAGAGTGTGTAGTGTATGCTCATCTACTGCTCATCTTGTCTGTGTGGGAGTGGGTCTAAATGTTATAAACTGGGCAAGAATTTGGTTAAGTAACAAGAGTCAGAGGTGATGGTAACTAGTGTCCACTCTGAAGAAGGCAAGGTGACCAGCGGGTGCCTAGAACTCAGTACTAGGCTCGGTCCTTTTCAATGTCTTTATTAGCAACATTGCAGAAGGGCTAGAAGGAAAAGTATGCCAGTTCACTGATGACGCAAAAATCTGCAACAGAGTAGACACACTGGAGGGGAATGAGGGATGATTTGAAAAGTTAGAAGGATGGTCAAGGATTAGCAGCAGGGTGTCTCAAACCCACTCAGTAGGTCAGGCCTCTACTCCCACAGTGCCAACCTCTGAGCACAGTCTTAGAACAGTTTAACAGAACAAGGTAACCCTCTTGTCTGTTTTGTGAGTTCGCATTAATCTTTGGTCTCAGTTCTGGAGGGATTCAAACTGTAGAACCTCTTGCTAGTGTACCAATGCATAGACTCAGATATATCTGTCTTCGGGGAGATATCCTTGTCTATGGGTACCTAACCAGGTGTACAGAGACGAACCCTTAAAAACTTTAATAAAGACCTCCGATTTAAAATGCTTTTCTTTCCAGTTTGGTACCACCATTCAAGCTTATGCTTTGTGCCTGCTATAACATATATACTCTTCTTACAAGTGAAGGAAAACAAAGGCAGACCAAGTAAGCTCTGAAAAGAGTTTTACTAAAAATAGATAAAATATGTCAAACACAAAATATAGAACTGTTATATCACAAGACTTACAAATCTTTTAAAAGAACAAGGTTTAAACAGTGCAATTTCTACTACAGTACTTAGTCTCTAAATACCTGCTTAAAGTGCTCACAGATGTGTCCTTGTCAGAGTCTAGATAAAAGTATCTCTGAAGGAAAACAGAATAATAATTAAAAGCTAGTTTTCCCACCTATTTTTGTATGAGGTCACCTAGCTCCTCCCTGTCTGAATATATAAAAAAATATATCTATAAAAACAGGATGTCTTTTCCCAGTATTAAATTCTGCAACCTCAGCATGATTCATGTTCTGCAAATGACAATTCTTTGATCTTTTAATGATAAGCTTCCCCATCCAGGACATGAAAGCATCTTTATGATTTTTGCACTAATACATCACAACCTTTTTTCTTCCTCTGTAACCATCATAAAATGGATATACTCAACTCAAGCTTCTACCAGCCTGTAATTAAGTTTCAAAGGCTTTCCATGTAACACACTGTATTTAAAAACCTGTGTGTGTGATCTCACAAGCTGTTTTAGCATTTTCTCATGGCTTTCATCTTTCAGCTGAAACCTGGGGTGATGAGGTCACTCCTAAAGCACTAGATTTTTAGCAGAGACAGTCAATAATACATTTTATATTTTAAAAATTATACAGCACTCAGAACTGGCTGTCCAGGTCACAATTCCTCCCCACCTAAATGCTTAGTACTGCCCAATACTACGTCTGTGGCATCAGTCTGAACTATAAAGGTCTTGCTATAGTCAGGACTTGTCAAAACAGGAACACTGCATAGTGCCTCCTTTGATCTGGTAAAGGTTTCCTCACAGGCTGGGCCCATGTAATTTTCTTTGGCATCTTTTTCTTTGTCAGGTCAGATAGGGGTGCAGCCAGGGCACTGTAATTGGGTACAAATTTCCTGTAGTACCCTGCTGTCCACAGACAACTCCTGACCTGCTTCTAGGCTTCTGGTCTGGGCCATGCCTGGATCACTCAATCTTTATTTGGTTAGGACAGAGCTGTCCCCAGCCTACCACATGCCTGAGGTATGCCACTTCCCAAGGCCACCTGCCACTTCTCAGCTTTGACAGTGAGCCCAGCCCTCTGTATCCTGTACAGCACTTCCCTAAGGTGGTATAGGTGTTCCTCCCAGCTGGTACTAAAGATGGCAATGTCATCCAGGTATGCCATGGTGTATCCTCAGCACCATTTAACACCTGGTTCACCAACCTTGGAAAGAGGCCAGGTGTTCTTCATTCTGAAAGGCATTACTTCAAACTCAAATAAGCCTATCAGTGTGATGAAGGCTGACCTCTTCCTAGCTCTATCTGTCAAGTCTACCTGCCAATACCCCTTTGTCAGGTCAATGATCAGTAGGTAGGTCGCCCCTCCTAACATGTCCAGGAGTTCATCCGTCCGGGCATCAGGTGGGTGTCAGACTTGTGACTGCATTCAGTCCACAATAGTCCACACAGAAATGAATTGAGCCATCTAGCTTAGGTACAAGGACTATGGTGAGGCCCAGGGGCTGTGGGATCTCTGAATTACCCCTAAATCCAGCATCTCCTCCACTTCCCTCCTAATGTACTTTTGGACAGCCTCTGACACCTGATATGCTGTCCACTGTATGGCGTCTGTGTTCCTGTCTCCACATCATGTGTCACTAAGGGGGTTCAGGCTTGTGCTAAACAATGGGGCAAAGTCTGCTAAAACCTCCCTTACTTTCTGGATCTGGTCCAGGGCCAGCTGGGGAGACAATTTTACTGCCTCCACAGAGGACTCCACTTACTTTCTTCCAGCAAGTCCAGAAGGGGTCTCCTTTGTCCATCCCCTCCCATGACTACACACTGCAAACACCATGTCAGCCCTTTTGCATATGGCTTCTTCATGTTGACATGGTACATCCTTTCTGTCTGTCTTCTGTCAGGTAACTCCACAATGTAGTTCACATCATTTACCTTCCAAACCACTTTGTACAGTCCTGCCCACTTAGCTTGCTGCATGTCTTCTGGACTGGAATAAGGACCATGACTTCCTGACCCACCATGTACAAACGAGCTCTGACTCTGCGGTTGTACCACACTTTTTGTTTCTATAGGCAGCTGCCAGGTTGCTCTGGGCTGTCCCCATAAGCTCCTTCAGCCTTTCCCTAAACCTAAGGATGTAATCCACAATGGGAGTTCCTGGGTGGCTTGCTTGCCTTCCAGTCCTCCTGGATCAAGTCTAGGGCCCACGTACCCAGTGTCCATATAAGAGTTCAAAGGGAAAAATCCTGTCAACTCTTGGGGTACCTCCCTGTATGCAAACAACAGGTGGGAAGGTATTTCTCCCAGTCCTCCCATGCTGTTCAGCAAATGCCTGGAGCATTGACTTTAGGGTACCATTGAATCTTTCCACAAGTCCATTGGCTTGTGGATGATACAGTGTCCTGCATCTCTGCACCATCTGACACTTCTCCCATAAATATTTCATCAGGTCCAACATGAAGGAACCTCCTCGATCGATGATGATAACCTCCTGTGGAACCCCAACACGGGAGAAAATCCCAAGTAAGGCATCTGCCACATTGTCTGTCCTCAGTGGGAATAGGGTGACTGCCTCTGGGTACCGGTGGCATAATCCACCACAGTCAGGATAAACCTCTTCCTGGAGGAGCTGGGGGTATTTAAAGGCCCCACAATATCCATTCTCACCCTCTGGAAAGGCTCCTCCACTATGGGCAATGGAATCAGGGTGGCTTTGGTTTTCTTGCCCATCTTCCCTATTTCTTGGCACCAGTGACAAGACCTGCAATACTCCATCACCTGCTGGGTGAAGTTATAGTAGAAATTCTGAGCCAACTGCTGCATTGTGTGTGTGATTCCCAGATGACCAGCAAGGGAATATCATGTGCAATTTTGAGCAACTGCTCACGATACCCCTGGGGAATGACAAGCTGCATAGGAAGTAGCATCCTCCCTCTGTCTGTACTGCCTGAGTATACATAAGTCCATTTTCCCAATAAGCCTTATGTTTGCCATCACCTCCTGTGCACTGTCCGAGTCTTCCCAAGATCTCAGCTTCTCTAAACTAGAGTGACTCCTCTGAACAGCTGCAAACCCCCACACATTCCCAAGGCATGGGACAGGCCCTTCAGTCACTAAACTAGGGTTCCTAGCACTAGTGTCAGGACCCTCAGGATCACTGTCAATCCCATCTCTCTGACAAGGGGTCATCCCTCCCTCTTTGGAGTAACCTTCCATAGCTGTGTGGTCACTTGTTACTAAAGAAATTTCTACCCCTTTTATCAGTCTCCATATCAGGATATACAGGCTGGGGAACCAGCTTCCCAGTGGTTTCACAATGGCCTTTTGGGGTTCAGGGGACTACAATTTTCCCTTGCTGCTTGGCTATGGGTAACTGCACATACCATCCCCTGTTGGAGATTCTACGCAGGATCACATCCACTGCTAATGTTTTGGCTACAGCCACCTGTTGCACAGTTCCCCTGTTTCACCCCAGTCTAAGAGAACACTAGCGAGGAGCAATGTTTTCTCCTGCCCACAAAGTCCTGTACAGTGATGTATTTATTGGTATAAGCTGACCAGGCTGTACCAGATCCCCTTTCACCAATGTCAGGGATGCCCCTGTGTCCCTTAACCCCTGCATCTGTACACCATTCACCATGACTGGGTACATGTGTTCCTCATGTTCCTGGCATGCTTCCAGGGACACATAAATAACCTACTTTTTTTTAGCACCCTGTTGTGTATTATTGCTTGCCTTTTGGGGCACTGTCTGGCAATATGCCCAGTTTCTTTACACAACCAACATTCATTTCTTCTCTTGAGAAATCTTTTCTCTGAAACCTGGGGCTAGCTGGTTTCGGTGGAGGCAATGAGGGTTTTAGCTGCCCTGAAGGCATGCTTTTTCCTTTCTGCAGTGCCACACCTGTCCCATTTGCTCTCAGAACAGGTCTGCTTTTGGCATAGCAGTCCAAGAGTTCAGCAGCCTCTTGCACTGTTTTGGGATCTCAGTCCTCTAGCCAGGTTTTTAGCTCTGCTGGGCAAGCTCAATAAAACTGTTCTAATAAAATCCCATTTTCAATTTTATCAACAGAGTTTGCCTCAATTCCTTCCCAACAACACTTTAAAACTGACATTGTTTCATGGCTAGCTCCTCATAGCTCATATCAGGCTTCTCCTGAGCTTATGGAATTTAACTCTGTATGATTCAGCAGTTAATTCAAACTTTTTAACAGTGCAGTTTTAGCTTGCTGTAATCATTGCTGTCCTCATTGTCCATTTGACCCAATGCATCCTGAGCTTTCCTGGTAAGTAGTGGGATAGCTGGAAGTTCCAGGACTCTCTAGGAATTTTAGCCTGAATACAAACTTTTTCAAAATAATTAAAAAGGCATCCATATCTTCTCCCTCCTTAAACTCGGCTATTAATTTGAAGTTCAATTTGTAACTCAGTCCTGCACTCAAGTTAAACCCAAGCCACTTACCTGCTCTGGTGCTGCTGGTTGGAGTCATAGCTTCTCCAGTTCATGTTGCCTCTGGTGCCCTTTCTTCTCTCTCTGCAGCTCACTGGCACTCATGATCCTCCCACTCTGCCTCTATGCGTTCTTGCTCTGCATCATGGTCAGCCTCTCACTTCTCTTATTCCCTCTTCTCCTGAACTCCAGCTCCATCCTGCAATACTCAATTTGCAGCCTGAGTACTTCCAGATTCAGGATACTGGTGACCATCCCTGCTGCTGTGCTCCTTCACTGACAGTGGCCCTGTTGCCCTCCTCATCAGATCTGGACAACACACTGGCCGCTAGCCCTGCCACACTTGAGGTCTGGTCTGTTTCAGTCATGGTCTGTGACTTGCTGCTCTGGGTATCTGCTACCATCAGGGCCTCTATGAGGTTCTGCTTTTGGCTGTCACCTTAAACGGGACTCCTCTGTCCCTGCACAACTGCTTCAAGTAATCTACAGTGTGCCTGCTGAAGTCGGAAGCCATCTTCTTCCCTGACTATGGCTACTCTGACTTGCTCTTTAGTAAAAAAAAAAAACGGGTAGGAACTTGACTATACGCCAAGTGATATATAGTTCTATTTCCTTTTAAAATAAAACTCTGCCTTTTTCTTTCTTTGCAAGACAGCTTACGGTCTCAGCTGACACAGCTAATAACAAGCTTGTGATACCAAATGTGCCACCACTGCCAACCAAACTGTCACAAACCCACTCAGTATGTCAGGCCTTCTACTCCCAAAGTGCCAACCTCGAGCACAGTCTTGGAACAGTTTAACAGAACAAGGTAACCCTCTTGTCTGTTTTATGAGTTCAGATTAACATTTGGTCTCAGTTCTGGAGGGATTCAAACTGTGAACCTCTTGCTAGTGTACCCAATGCACAGGCTTGGTTATATCTGTCTTCTGGGGACCAGATATCCTTGCCTATGGGCACCTAATCAGGTATTCAGAGATGCACCCTGAAAAACTTTTAATAAAGACCTCAGATTTAAAATGCTTCCCTTCCAGTTTGGTACCACGATTCAAGCTTATGCTCGTGCTTGCTATAAACATATATACTCTTCTTACAAGTGAAGGAAAAACAAAGGCAGACCAAGTAAGCTCTAAAAGAGTTTTACTAAAATTAGATAAAAATATTTCAGACACAAAAATACAGAACTGTTATATCGCAAGACACACTAATCTTTTAAAAGAACAAGGTTTAAACAGTGCAATTTCTAATACAGTACTTAGTCTTTAATACCTGCAAAGTGCTCACAGATGTGCCCTTGTTAGAGTCTAGATAAAAGTGTCTCTGAAAGCAAACAGAATAATAATTAAAAGCTGGTTTCCCACCTATTTTGCATGAGGTCACCAAGCTCCTCCTTGTCAAAATGTATAAAAAATGTATCTATAAAACAGGATATCTTTTCCCAGTATTAAATTCTGCAACCTCAGCATGATTCATGTTCTGCAAATGACAATTCTTTGATCTTAATGATAAGCTTTCCCCTCCAGGAGATGAAAGCATCTTTATGATTTTGCACTAATACATCACAACCTGTTTTCTTCCTCTGGAACTATCATAAAATGGATATGCTTAACTCAAGCTTCTACCAGCCTGTAATTAACTTTCCATAAAACAGGCTCCTTGATTAAGACCTTCCATGTAACACATTGTATTTAAAAACTGTGTGTGTGATCTCACATGCTGTTTTAGTATTTTATCATGGCTTTCATCTTTCAGCTGAAACCTGGGGGCAAGGTCACTCCTAAAGCACCAGATTTTTTAGCAGAGACAGTCAGTAACACATTTTATATTAAAAAATTATACAGCACTCAGAACTGGCTGTTCACGTCACACTGGGTTTCAATGCAAAAGTGCAAAATCATGCACTTGGTGCAAAGAAACCTGGGGCTACATACCCAATTGGGAGGGAAAGTACTGTCAACTGCCAAACAGGAAAGGGGTCTGAGGGTAATCATTTCTTTTAAATAAAGGTAGCCAAGCAGTGTGATAAAGCAAGAAGGATGGCTAGCAGGATTCTTGTGTGTGTAGGGAGGTAACTCCAGTAGGAAGGAGGTAATATTACCCGTACAGATCACTGGAAATATCCCAACTCAGTAGTGTGTCCAGTTCTCAAGGACGCACCTCTGAAAGGACATTGACAAGGTGGAGGTGGTACAGAACAGGACTACCAAAATGGTGCAGGGCCTGCATCAAAAGCCATATGAGGATAGACTCAATGAACTAAATATGTACTCTATACAGGAAAGGAGGGAAAGGGGATATGATAAAAACTTTCGAATACCTAACAAATTAATAAAGTACAGGAAAGTAGCATTTTCATAGAAAAGCTTGAGGAGAAGGGTCACATTATGAAAATGGGGAGGGGCTCAGAAGAAATGTGAGGAAATATGTCTTCACAGAGAGGGTGTCAGATGCCTGAAACAGCCTTTCAGTGGAGGTAGTGGGTGCTAAAACAGTGACAGGATTCAAGCATGCATGGGACAGATACAAGGGACCTTGGTAGTAAGGCAAGGTGAGGAGATGACCAGAGATTGAGTAGGGTCTCTGTGGCACAGTCGGATAGGAAAACTGGGCAGACTAGGTGAACCATGTGGTCCTTATCTGTCAAAACCTCTATATTTCTATGTTCTATGAAGAGGTGGTTGCGATGCAAAGGAGGGCTACCAAATAGTGAGGGAGTTGTAATGAGAAGTCAAAGAAGGAAAGGCTGCAGCAACTCAACGTGTATTCCTGGCAGAGAGGAGAGTGAGAGGGACATAACTGAAATCTACACATACCTCACAGGAGAGAGCAAGGTGCAAGTGGAAGGTCTATTACTGGGAATGGAAGACACTAGAACAAGGGGCATGTAATGTAGGTAAGAGGGAAGCTTAGGGGAGATGTGTGGAAATACTGCTTCACAGAAAGGGATGCAAATGACTGGAACAGTCTACCAGAAGAGGCAGTGGAGGCAAAGACTGTAGGGAGCTTCAAGCATGTGTGGGATAGACACAGAGCCATATTAGGTAGAGAAACGGGAGGGACTGACACCTATAACCAACTAGGATCAGTAGTTACGAAACTGGCAGAAACAAAGGACAGACTGGATGGGCCCAAAGGTCCTTTTCTGATGACAAAATCTATGTTTCTATGACTATTATATAAAAAGTGAATAAAAACACTTCAGAAAAAGAATTACAGTGAAGCCTAGTGTGGTATGAAATTGTACTGTTTATCATTTAACAGATATGTTTAGCAAAATGTTTACTTCTGATCACCTGTTTGTCCTTTTCCAGATACTCTCACTGAAGCCTATGAATTCATTCTGCATCCACTTGTTCTACAACTAATTGTACCTACTTTATTTTTACTGTTAACATGCACTGTATTATTACTGTTATAATTAACTTCAGCAATATGTAATGGGCTTTTTTGTATGATTTTACAGTAAATTCTATTTATTCCTGAGTTATATTCCCCTTCATTTCATCACTTTCTAGTTTGTGCAGTGGCCAGGTTACTAGTGACATGCTCCAATTAGTTGCTCTTGATAGTCCCTGAGTTTTTCAATAGTGCCACACAGATAGACAGCTTGTATGGAAAAATTTGTCAGCAGCTCACCATGGACTTTTCGAGTTACATACTAAATGGATCCGTCAATACAAAATTTCTCCCATACCAGAGTTGTTTTGTTATAATTGTTTCATTATTGGGTTGATGATACACTTCTTTCTTCTTATTTTATTCTGTGGATTACCACTTAAACATGGTGTCATGCTGATGTATAATACGTTTCTTCCTTTTTAATCAGTTTGATATGTATGTCTTTAAGCGCATTGATTAAAAGGAATCATGGTGCTTGTTAACCACACACCCTGAGGAAGGGTCATGTGTAGACCTGAAGTGCTACAGTTTACTGCCATTATTTTCTGCACACTGCATCAAACAGTGAGTTCTTCATAAATGAAATTTTAGCCTGTCTTATTTTTATACAGCCTGGTGTATGGGTCTTTGTGCCCATTCCTCTCCCTCCACCTACCTGATGAGCCCCATTCCCAACATGGCCTTCACATTAAGCCAAGTAGCAAAAGGAGGATCAACAGCAAAGCAGTAAGCAGAAGGTGAATTAGGCAGGGTAGTTTAAAACTGTTTTCTCCATGCCCATCCACTTAGAGGACAGTGAGGGATTAAACACTGCATGGAAGGCTTGGGGCTGCTAATGCACTTCTGCTGCTACCAGCCTGTTCAAGGCATCTCTACCTCCTCTGGCCAACATCACACTACCATGGGAGACTAGACTGATGGCACACAAATCTGAGGCTGTAACTCCAAGTGCCAGTGATCCCAGCTCCACTGCCTGACTCTCCCTCTTTCACTCTCTCCTCATCTTGGACCTCAGTCTCAGCTCTGTACCTTTCCAAATATGCTCATAGGGATAACACTACTATGCACACTCCAACCCAGCTTGCTGCACAGCAGAATGGCCCAGTGCCCAACTTGGCCCATCAGGGACTAAAACTAAATGTATTCCCTCCCACAAAATATATAATGGTTTCAATGCCCAACCCAGCAGGGAATAAAAATTCTGGCTCCCTCCCCAACTACTTAATGGGATCAAGCATGATCTATGTTAGAGAATTTAAAATAAACTGTTTCTCCTCTTCCTTCACCTAACTACCTGATGAATACATGGCCAAATCTGGGCCATCAGGGAATAAAAACTCTACCACCCTGACAAATCCCAAGCCTAATCCAGCCTGTCGAGGAATAAAAAATCTATTTCTCTTCTTAAACTACCTGACTGGTCTAATGCCCAACCTGGCCCATAAAAGAATAAAAACAGGGTCTTCCTCCCTCAACTACGTGACAGGTCCAGTGCTCAACCAGGCCTGACAAGGAATTAAAAAGATCTGACCTTTACCTCAACTATGTGACGGGTCCAGTGTGCAACCCAGACCATCAGAAGATTAACAAAAAATATGATATTGAGGGGAGCTACAAATGAGTTTGATGTTGGGGAATGAAACTAATTTCCTGGTGTTTGGTGGACTTGAACCACTGTGCAGTGTATGGCGCATTACTGAAAAGCACTGCCACTGTATCAAAACATAACACACAAAAATAAATCTGTAAAACTGATGATGGATGTGGTCCTTATACAGCTACAGTTATAACAGTGAGACTTGTGAGACATTAATTCCTGCTACAAAATAAACAAAGGTAACAACATCAAAGGTAAGACCAGCTTTGCTGGTACCAGGCTTTTTATTGTAACAAATCTCAGTTATCAGTATTTGTTAAAAATCAGCTAGTCTCCTTTCTGTTTTCTCTCTTGGATTACAGAGACTGCATTTTACTATAAAGCAGGATGGGGCAAGATTCAGGAGCAATGTGAGGAAGTACTTCTTCACAGAAAGAGTGGTGGATTCCTGGAACAGTTATCCAGTAGAGGTGTTTGGGGTGAAAACAGTGGTAGGGTTCAAGAATTCATGTGATAAACACAAGGGAATCTTAGTGGAAAGGGGTAGGGAGAAAGTGCTGTAGATCAGGCATGGTCTGCAGTAATACTGTGAGTAGTGAGAAAGGCACAGACTGGATGGGCCAAGAGGTCCTTATCTGCTGTCAGATTCTATGTTTCTTTGCTTATTATTCCATCAAAGTCTATGTTTCTGCTTCTTACTTATCAAACTGCTTCACATAATCTATTACCAACATGGAACTCTCTATATCACAGTTCAGTATGTTTATAACTGGTTTACTTTTTCAAATGTGCCTTTGCCAATTATATTAATTTTAGGGCTGACTGACTCTCATTACTACATAGGTAGTTGTCTCATTTAAACTCTTTTTGTTTACAAAGCTTTGTATGAGAAAGAACCTAACAATTGTAAAATTCAACTTGTATTTAATATTGCAACTTCTTGCGGTCTTTGTTCCAAAAGCCTATTTTCTCTGCATTTCTTGAATGTACTGAAGCTGGCACTCTTACACTCATGTTCTGTATGCCCCATTCTTGCCAGGTACATCAAGTAAAGTAATTGATTTCCATCACACAGCTGAAATCATTGACTCATTGTGCAGTTTACATATGTATGAATTTTAAAAGTAAATGTTGGTATTTTGTATTCATATTATGCATGCTGTTTTGAACAAAGGCATTTTTGTATACGTGATATCTATTTTGTAACATGTAGGTTTTCTGTTTTGATCATGATTGTAAAAGGCAGTTTTCTTTCAATTTGCCTTCCAATAATAAACTGAAACTGAAATTGCATACTGCTAGGGAAATATCACCTTCAAGAACAATGTAGCGTTGCCATACAAGGCTGCTTTATGTTTGGTACCAAAAGGAGATGGTTACAGTGTACATGTCCTTGGAAAGGTTGAGCAAAAGTAGGATGAGAATGACTTCTATTGTTCTCTGTTGTGGCTTTGTCTATACCACTATTGCTAGCAGCAAACCATTCTGAAGCTTTGGTTTAGCAACAGCAATATTGCTGGTGGTTAGAAATGTCAGTAGGATGGAATGCTTCCTATTTTGGAAGTGAAAGCCAATGTTGTATGCCCTTTATTTGGTTCTTCATTATGAGCACTTATCTCTTTTAGAGACCCAGATCAACTTTTTCTCAGTGCAGTAAGCCACTGTGAGGCAAATCATGAGGAAATATGAAAGGAATATGTGTGCCTCTACTGGGATTTGAACCCAGGCCCCTGGCATTCCATCCCATGCTCTGAATCAGAAATGAATGAGATCAGCTGGTGTTACTATATGAGTGATCACATGAGAGCCTCCATTCAGAAAAAGGTGGCTGGACATGGAGGGTGGTGGGTTGTTTCAGCTACCTTCCTCCCATAGGAACCGTGAGCGGTATGGGGCAGTACATGAAGGAGGGTGCTGGCTGCAACTACTAGGGTGGCGGTATGGGAGGAACAATCAGTTCAATACTGGTTCATGCAGTGAGCTGAAAAGCAAAAGCAAAACACAAAGCACCAAAATATGGCAGCCAGTCATAGAGGCAGGTGGATCATGCCTATTGTCCATCACAGGACTTTTACTTAACAAATACATAATTATGAAAAATGGTGTTGGTGGAAGGGTGGGATTTGGCTGCAAACTGAGGGTGGGGTGGGGCTTGTATAGTTTAAAGGATCTGGTCTAGGGAGAAGGGTGGATGGCTGTTTCATTGCCTTAAAAAATACAGAGTGTTAACTGAATACCTGGCCTCAAAAGCCCTTCTTAGAGTCAAGTAATCAGCTACATTAGCAAATTATACAGCATGTGAGCAATCATAAAATGTGTCTTTTAAATTAGTGGAACTTTAAGGCATAAAGGGCTTGACAATGTCCTTTTAAGCTCTTCAATGAACCCAGCCTAGTCTGATGTCTTTTAATCAACGGTATTGTCCACGATATAGTGATAGTAACAGAAGAGATAGTGGTGGAAGCAGAACTGTGTAGTGCCACTTGGGGATCTATCTATATTTGTGGTGGGACTACATGGTTTAGAGGGAATACAAAAGCTCTTCTTTCAGTAAGTTTGCCTGAGCAGGCTGATTGCTAGCACACTGGAGGAGATGAGCTTGACCAACTTCTGGTTTGGGGATTACATTGTTCACTGGAGGATGGTAGTGGTAAAGATGAAAACATTATGGTGCTTCGTTTGTTGACATATAAGAAAAAATAACCCACACAAAAGCTAATATGTTGTCACAGAGAAAAACTGAAGTGGCAGAAAACAAGAGTATTAGTTACAATGATTCTATAGTTCCTCTTTAAATTATGTACTGTAGTACTGATTGATAGCAACATAGAACATGCTCCACTGTTGATGCATGATAAAAAGCATTTATTAAATAAAATTCTAAGATGCACAAGCTATGAATACTGATAGCACCCCCAACACAATAGTCAGGAGTCAACTTTTGCATTGCCCTGTCACTTTTCAAGATGTCATTGCACTCCAAAGGACAGAAATATATAGCCCTATAAGTCAAGGAACTTATACCTAAAATAAATAGCATCATATACACATCATACAGTATTCATAAAACACTCGAGAAAAATAACATTATTAAAAACATAGCAAAAGCTTTACAAATGTATATAAATAAATGCTCAAAGAATACATCCAGAAGGGAGGTGCCAACTGCACACATGAAGAATGTCTGGCACTTGAAGGCTACAAGTAATGAATCCATCACCATTAAGCCCACTGATAAAGGCGGTGCAGAAGTGGTGATGGAAAAAGTTAAGAATATCCATGCCATATTACTACACTTTTCTGACACTGAATTTTTATGACATCTTGCCTCATGACCTTACTCCTGATTTTAAAAAATAAATTTATATTTTTTATATGAGGCCACATTCCATGGCATGTCCTGTCAGTTTGTATCAATGCAGTATCCAGTCAGGGCTGCAATATACAGTCTCTCAAAATTCACAAAATCTGTATGACCCTCCCCAATGAGAATGATATATCTTCTATAGGATCCCTGACTAAACCACTTGCACAATTTGTGGATACCCAAATTAAGGAAGTCACTATGCACTCTAGGACATGTGTTAGAGACATGACTCAAATTCTTGAAATCCTTAATGATATGGTGGTACAGCCAGACTGGATGTTATTACCCTTGATATCCAATCCTTGTACACAAATGTTCCCCACACTGATGGTCTTGATGCTTTGAGACAAACGTTATGTAAATGCACTATATACAGTAATGTTTTTGTTGAATTTTTAATTGACTTAACAGAACTGGTTGTAACTAAAAATCGCTTTTTGTTTTTGGATACAATATACCACCATTTAAAAGGGACAGTGATGGGGACTGCTATGGCCCCTGATTATGCAAAGTTATGTCTTGCACAATGAAAACATGTATTTTATGATGAACAAGTCAGTGATTATCTGGATAAAACTGATTTATACAAGAGATATATTGATAACATATTAGTCATTTGAAAGGGACAAGAAAAGAACTGGAAGAGATTGTTGTGTATCTTGAAAGTACAAACTACCTTGAAATTTACAACCACAGCCAGTTTGGAAAAAGATGGCCTTTCATATTTAAACATTAGTAAAGGTGGAAGAGGGGATTACACACTAATCTTTTTTTTTTTTTTGCAAAGTACAGAATAAAATATGATTTTGCATTTTGAAAGTAATCAACCTAAACATGTTATCCAAAATATCCCCATGGGACAGTTTATGCACTTAAAATGCAACTGTAGTGAAAAGATGGATTTTCAGAGAGGTTCAGGGAATTGATGGAAAGGTTTGAAAAAGAGGGTATACAGGGTCTTGCTTGATAAAGGTATTTAACAAAGTTTGTAATATAAATAGAAATTAACTTTTTATTGCTGAACCTAAATGAAATATTAAAAGATATAGTGGTCCTAATTTGAGTGCAACTTTCAGTTCTCATGCCTGTTTTGTGGAAGAGACCCTACGAAAGAACTGGCATATACTATCTGTGGATCCTAAACTGAAAAACATTGTGCAGCATGACCTGAGAGTCACATATTGAGAGGGCATAATTTATCTGACCTACTAGTCCATAGTTTTCAGAACCTGGACTGTAATCCTATGTTTAACAGACCAGTTGGGAACTTCAAGTGCTGCAACTGTACTTCCTACAATTTTATACAAGTGAAAGCTGAATTTCAATTGCAGGATAGAGAAGAAAAACATGAGGTACATTCTTTCATTACGTGTAACACAGAGGATATTGATACTTGACAGCTTGCTCATGTGGAAAGCTTTATGTTGGCAAATTGTTAGAAAATTTAAAACAATGATATTGGAGCATATACAGTGTATTCGTTTAAACATCACCGAAAATGCACTAGCAGCACATGCTGCAAAATATTGTCCCAGGACATAAGTTCACTACTTTGGAAAAGAGAAGTCTGTCTGAATGGGGGGAGGGGTGACCTAAACAATAAGCTAATGTGCCAAGAAACATACTGGCAATTAAAACTGAAAGCAGTGTCTACCTCTGGACTCAATAAGCACTTTCAGTTGGCTCCTTTTATAAAAAACAGAGATAGAAATGGGTCTGATTTCAAGAAATGAATTGACCCAGTGTTTAAATATTGTACATGTGTCTGAACTGTGTAGAGTTTACTGGGATTTGATTACAGTATATTCATGAAATGTATACATATTTGTATTAGTTTGCAAGTTCAAGTTCAAGTTTATTGCAGGAAAGACTCCATTGAGCAAGCTCATTCACAAGGAGGTCCTGAGTCATATGCATATACAATACACAATTACATAGATAGGGATATACAATGTAGGACAATAGGTGGAGAATTATATACATTTAGGAGGATATACAATGGACATTCTTATACTATAGTGCTGTACATTTCAGAGTTAGCCTAGTCCTATGTTTGCACCACGTTTCAGTTTACACAATAGAGGGCCAGTGGTTATGTGTGGGAGCTGTTTAGGCGTTGGGGTCTAGTTGCACCTACATATGCCTTTTATTTTAGAGATTGCTAATGTTTTGAAGGAGTTAGTTGATACAGTACTGGTTAGCTTCAGCATGGTTTGAAGTTGATTCCAAATATTTGGTAGAGTGTGTGAGACAGCCCTTTGTCCGCTGCAGTATGTCGTGTACTGGGAATATCTAGTAGGAAAGGTTTGATTTCCTTAAGGAGTAGGCACTGTGCAAGATATTTATAAGTGTCATCAGATATGCTGGCAGTTTGTGAAGTAGTAGTTTGAGGGTCCACATGCCAGCATGGAGGAGATGCCTGGTGGCTAGGAGGACCAACCAACTGCTGCATAAAGATCACAGTGGTGGGTCCTATACGCGAGTTAGTAATGAAGCAAAGAGCACAGTGGTAGAGTACGTCTAGTTTGATAGGCTCAAGGTTGGGAGGATATGAAGATAATGTCTCCGTAATCTAGCAGGGGAAGGAAAGTTGCTTGGACCAGTCTTCTATGGATTGCGAGAGAAAAGAGGGTCCTATTTCTGTATAAGAAACCAGGCGTGTTTTAAGCCTCTTTAAAGATCCTCAGTGTGGTCATGGAAGGAGAGCTTATTGTCTGTCCACATACCTAGGTATTTGAATTTGTCATAACTTCAAGGTTTCACCTAGAGAGGTTATCATGACATTTTTACTTGTGAAAGGTAGAGGATCAGCCATGGCAAGTCTCGAGAAAATCATAGTTTTAGTTTTTTGGCATTTAGGAGCAACTTGGCATTGATAAGGTTGCTTTCTAGCTGAAAGAAGTCAGCTTGGAGTGTTTCCTGATTTTAGATAAGGACGAGCCTGATGTGTACAGAACCATATCATCGGCAAAGAAGTGTATTCTGGATGCCTTTATGTGGGAGTCAAGTTTGTTAATGTAGAGGGAAAAGGACTGGTCCCAGGATGGAGCCTTGAGGACTCCTCTGGTGATTGGAAGCAGGGCAGATAGTAGGCCATTGGCCTTGACTTTTGTATCCTTTCCGTGAGGTAACTGGTAAACCACTGCAAGGTGGTTGGAGTGGCACCTATGTGAGCAAGACAGATGATTAGGAGGTGATGGTCTACAGTGTTGAAGG
This sequence comes from Neoceratodus forsteri, assembly GCA_016271365.2. Lineage (NCBI taxonomy): Eukaryota > Metazoa > Chordata > Ceratodontiformes > Ceratodontidae > Neoceratodus > Neoceratodus forsteri. The sequence continues at coordinate 842,366,018 of CM028135.1, read as the reverse complement.
CCTTGCTAAGGTCTAGAAAGACTGCACCAGTGACCTTCTTGATGTCCATTGCATGGATCCAGTCATTAGAGACTTTAGCCAAGGCTGTGATTGTACTGTGCTTCGACCTGAAACCAGATTGTGCCGGATGTAGTAGTGAGTGTACTTGATGTGATTATTTAGTTGATTATATATAAGTTTTCCAACACTTTGGATAGTAGCGGGCAAGATTGAGATAGGTAGGTAATTGTTCAGGTCACAGGGATCTCCTGATTTAAAGAGAGGAAGAACATGGGCAGATTTCCAGCAGGAAGGAACTGTGGCTGTGGTAATAGAGAGGTTGAAAATGTGAAGGATGGGAGCTGCAGGCTGGGCATAGCCTAACTGTATGAAAATGACTCCAGGCCATTGGCCCCTGCACTTTTCTTGGTGTCTAGGCTAAAATTATGTCTTCATCTTCTTTATAGCTAATCTGACACAGCTGGAAGGGATGAGTCGGAGTAGCATGCGTGAATCTGGTTTAGTGTGGCTGTTTGCTCGGCTGGTGTATGAGGAGGAGTCGAATGCCAATCCGGCCATGACAAAGTGAAGGTTAAGTTCTTCTAAGATTTGCAGTTTATTTTCAACTATCCCATCCTTGGCCAGAATCTTGGTGGGAAGGAAGGAGCAGCCCTATGGCATTCAATAGATTTTAGTGTCTTCCAGATTTTTGGGAGTTCCTTTAGCCTGCTCCAGGATGGAGATATAGAAATTTGCTTTAGTGGTCCGTACACTTTTAACACAGGCATTTCTGGCAGTTCTAAACACCTGCCAGTCTTCCAGAGTTCTTTGTGTGCCAGGCCTAGCCCATAGCTTGTCTCTGTTGGTAAGTGTATACTTGAGCTCTTGGGTGAACCACGGATGTGTGATTTTGCACCCTCATTTTATGAGGGGAGCATGCTTGTTGATTAGAGTGATCAGGTTGTCATTTGAACAGAGATGGCGGCATCTGCAGATTGGCCAGATATAGATCTTGCCACCTGATTGTAGCTAGGTCAGGTTAGGAAATTTAGTGAATTGAATTTATGGAATGAGCATTTGATTCTGAATTTAGGGTGGTGCTTGGATTTGGGTTGGGATCTTGTGCAAACAACGATATTGTGGTCACTCATATCATTATGGAAAACTGCAAAGTGTGAGATTTTATGGGAGTGGGAAGTTAGGATAACATCTAAGAGGAGCTGTTGGCCAGGTTGGAGGCATTGATTCTTGTGGGTTCTGTTACTATTTAAGTAAGACCCAGCTCATCACAGATGGCCTTTAGTGGGTGGGATTTAGTCATTAACCAGTCCATATTAAAGTCCCTAAGATTATTGTTTCCATATTGGCAGTAACGTTAAGGATCTTGCTCGTTAATAATTTCTGTGCCTCCTGTTGGGGTCTATAGCCACCTATGATTGTGATGCATTCTGTGGATGGGAGGTGAAGTTTGAGTGTGATGATTTCATATTCCTTGGGCTTAGTTTTACAGGAAATGCTGCTAATATTGTATTTGAATTTGGTGTATATAACAACCCTCCCATTTCCCTATCAGCCCTAAAAGTTTGAAACCCGAATTGCAATTTGTGGACCAGTATTGGTCTTTTAGCCATGACTCTGTAATAATAATCAGGTCTTGGTCAGTGTGGGCTGCCCAGACTTGAAGCTGGTCAAGTTTTTTGATAAGGCTTAGGATATTGACCATCATCAGTTTCATCCAGGAGCAGCTGCAAGCTCTGATTGAGAAGTGATTTGATTTGGGGGCCTGGTTTAGTTTAGCTGCCCGAACAAAAAGGGAATTAAAAGCAATTTTTGAGAGATTTTATCAGATAGAAGCAGACTCTTTTCGTTTGGGTTCTTGTGTGGTGTTCATTCACTTTGGTACACCTGGCCAGGGCATAGGAGATGCTGACCTGGGTGTTTGAGGCTAGCAGGGAGTGCACGGAGATATATAGGTGAGGGCAGGAGGCCAGAGGATGGGGATGAGAATTAGAGTGAACACGGCAGATTAAGAGTGGGAAACAATATGACAATGCATCAGGGACTATGATTGTGTATTCCCAGGCTGGGATGGCTTGCTTAGGATGGGGTACTGCTTTGTACATCGTGCTTTTTCCAGTATTAGGAGTATAAAAATAAGGCAAGTCATAATGCCTATAATTAAGAGCTGTGTTTTGCGTAGCAGTGTTTAGCAACAGACCAGCTACTCTAAGGTCACTGTTGGCCTGGAGAGTCTGTATGAACCAAGGTACAGTTAAGCACTAGCTGTGCCTGATGATAAGAAATGAGATAGAGGATCAGACCACTGGATGGACCCCAGATACAGCCACCTCCCACTCAGCAAAGACTAGCCAATTAGGGGCACTTTAGGTAGTGAGGGTGGAGCAACACTGTATTTAAAGGAGGCCTGGGAGGGGTGGTGGAGGTGGGAGAAAATTCCCTAGCACAACACTCACTTAGTTCCCCAGTGAGGAGAGCAGCTGAGAATCAGCCCAAAAGTCCCAGCAAAAGTCAATGGAAAAGGCGCACCAATCGGCCCAGCTGGATGGCAAGCGTCCAATCGGAGACCACCTGGGACTGTAAAGAACCAATCAGCAAATTGCCTTTTCAGGAGGCTGGGTGGAGTTCAGTGGTCTACCTACTTCATTTACCCAGCAGAGGAGGCTCTGATCTGGGTGTGGAGGTCTCAGGGGTCGGTCGGTCCTTTCAGTGGTGGTCCTCTAATTATGGGTCTGAGGCGGCGCCACCCAGGCGCCGGTGCCTGTGGGGAAGGAAAGAGAAAACATCACTTAAGTAGTGTCACAGGCAGTCGGCAGAACATAGGGGGGGAAGCTGGCAGCAGGCTAATTACAGGGGTGGAGGGACTTACAGCTTAACAAAAGAAACGCTTGAGGATAGCAGCCAGGTTGAGCCAGGAGTAGAGGGAAATTAAAAGACAAGGCGGAGACTAGTTAGTGGGGGATGACGGGGAGTCGTAGAGGCAATGGGAGCAGTATCTGCAATGGCTAGGTGTACCTGGGTGGTGGGTGAGTGTAAGCAAGGGAGAAGATAGTTAATATGGACAGATTTCTCACTAGTATCCTTCCAAACGTCTGTTTGCAGGGCAAGCTAGGTCACATTAGGTATCCACAATCATCAACATTACATTTCTTTACAATTTGTGTTTTAAGACAAAATCAAGTTTCAGCCGCCTCAGCAGGTATCAGGGCAACACCAGTCCCTCTTTAAAACTTTACTTTACCCAGTAGCTATAGGGAGTAGTGCGGCTTCTGTGTGAAAAGTTACCCTAGCACAACACTCACTTAGTTCCCCAGCGAGGAGAGCGGCTGGAATCAGCCCAAAAGTCCCAGCAAAGTCAATGGAAAAGGCGACCAATCAGTGCCCAGCTGGATGGTCAAGCGGTCCAATCGAGACTGCCTGGGACTGTAAAGAACCAATCAGCAAATCACCTTTTCAGGAGGCTGGAATGGAGTTCAGCAGTCATACCTTTCGTTTACCCAGCAGAGGAGGCTCTGATCCGGTGTGGAGGTCTCGGGGGTCAGTCGGTTCTTTTGGTGGCGATCTTCTAATTCAAGGTCTGGAGAGCAAGCACCACCAGGTGCTGGTGCTTCATTACCCAGACAGAAGCTCTGATCAGGTGTGGAGGTCTCGAGGGGGGTGGGGTCTGTTCTTTCGGTTGCGATCCTCTAATTCGGGTCTGGAGTGGGCACCACCCAGGTACCGGTGCCTACTTTGTTTACCCAGCAGAGAGGCTGTGATCCAGATGTGGAGATCTTAGAAGTCGGTCGGTTCTTTTGGTGGCGGTCCCTCTAATTCCGGGTCTGGAGGAAGCGGCGCCGCAGGCACCAGTGCCTACATCGTTTACCCAGCAGAGGCTCTGAACAGGATGTGGAGCTCGGGGGGGGTCAGGTTGTTCTTTCAGTGGTGGTGGTCCTCTAATTCTGGGTCTGGAGAGCGGCGCCGCCCAGCTCTGGTGCCTGCTTTCTTTACCCAGCAGGGAAGCTCTGATCCGAGTGTGGAGGTCTCGGGGTTATGTGTTCTTTCAGTGGCGATCCTCTAATTCTGGGGTCTGAGAGCGAGTGCTCCAGGCACCAGTGCCCTACTTTGTTTACCCAGCAGAGGAGGCTCTGATCCAGGTGTGGAGGTCTCGGGGGTTGGTCGGTTCTTTCGGTGGCGGTCCTCTAATTCCGGGTCTGAGAGTGAGTGCTGCCCAGGCACTGGTGCTTCGTTTACCCAGCAGAGAAGGCTCTGATCAGGTGTAGAGGTCTCAGGGGTTGGTCCGTTCTTTTGGTGGCGGTCCTCTAATTTCGGGTCTGGAGGCGGCGCTGCCCAGGTGCTGGTGCCTGCTTTGTTTACCCAGCAGAGGGCTCTGATCCAGGTGTGAAGGTCTCAGGCGATTGGTTGGTTCTTTTGGTGGCGGTCCTCTAATTTCGAGTCTGGAGATCGCGCGCCCAGGCACCGATGCCTCAAGGGGCAAGATACAGTATTTATATACATTTGTAAAGCTTTTACTACATTTTTAATAATGTTCTTTTTCCGAGTGTTTTATGAATACTGTATGGTGTGTGTATGTTGCTATTTATTTTAGGTATGGTATAAGTTCCTTGACTTGATGTGTGATGTCACACCTGAAGTATAAATATAGGGCTGTATATTTCAGTCATTTGGAGGGCAATGATATCTTGAAAAGCATCAGTGCAAATGAAACATTGATGTATGGTGTTCTGTGTTGGGGAGTGTGGGGTGCTATCAGTCTTGTGCTTCTTAGGCAGGCAGAAAACACCAGAAGAAAGGACTGCTGTGTGACTGAACTTCTGCTGGGACTAAAGTAGAATAACTTTTGTATTTGGACCTTTAATTTAGGGTAAAAAACTAACATACAAAACAAAAAAAAAAGTGTGTGTTTGGGTTAACTGAACTGAATGGGTAACTGAAAAGTCATCTAGGTGTAAATCTCAGGTGACTGAAAGGACTTAACTGCTGTGAGGTTTAAATTACTTGTAGAAGATCTGGTAAGTAGGGGGTGGCTTAGCTAGAAGGAAGCTACATTTAAAGACTGCCTTAGAAATATTCTGCTAATAGCTTGGCAGAAGACACCAGGAGAAAGGACTGCTGTGTGACTGAACTTCTACTCGGACTATATTGCCCTCCTTCCCTCCCTCCACCCCCTACCCAAAGCTAGTTCTATTTTATAGGCACAGGATTTGACTGACAACAGGAACTTCCTGTTTAGGGGCAGAAGTGAGTGATCACAGAACCACCAAGGACCCACCATCCTAGAAGGGCAAGATTAGCCTCAGGCCCCCTCTAGCTGCTGGAGGTCTGCCTCTGAACAAGTAAGTGGTTTACTGAGAAATATAGGATATTCTTGTCTCAGAACAGGACAATCAGGAGCTTAAAGGAACACAGGCAGAAAGTAAGGAGAGAGAGAAAAACAGAGGAAGAGTAAGGATTGCAAACAGTTAAGGGGTCAGAAATAAGACATGATTGAGTGGTGCAGTGCAGTGCAGTGGCTGTGGATCAGCAGTCTTCGGGAGATGTTCTGAGGATGCGGTGTTGTCCCATCTGCAGACACCTCTCTGGGCTGAGGGAGGAGGTTGCTCATCTCCAGGCTGAGTTGGCCAGGATTTGTGGGACCTCCTCTTCCATCCAGGGACCACCAGTGCCACTGCCATTGCCTCAGAGGTTGCCAAGAAAGAGGAGCGTTGGACCACAGTGGGCTCAGGGAGGTGAGGGTGGTGAGGCAGAGGCACATCCCTCAGTTGTACCTCTCAATTCCTATGCCATTCTGGCAAAGTGTGGTTCCTCTATGGAGGCACCTACAGTGGAGACCAAGGAGGATGCTGGGAACCTCACAAGGAGACCCACAGGAGGTGGCAGGGGACCCTGCAGGGAGAAACAACTCCTGGTGGGGATTCCATTGTTAGGAAGTAGAACTGGGCAGGAAGGAGAGGGAGGTAAGGTGCTGCCTGGCGCCATGGCTTGGAGGGACAGGAGCGAATCCTCAGGATCACGGAGCAGCTGCACAGGGAGGGAGCTGGATGTCATTGTCCACCCAGGGACAAATGACCTGGCTGAGAAAGGGTGAGAGAAGTGCAGGAAGAGTTTGTGGAATTGGGAGGGCCTAGTCAAGTAGCATGACGGTAACCTTCTCGGAGGTGCTACCCATCTATGGCATAGGAGAGGCTAGGGTGTTCCGTACTCATGGGATTCAATCAGTGGTTGAAAACTGGTGTGAGCTCAGGATTTTGGCTTCATTGGGGACTGGGGGCCGACTTGGAGTGATGCAAGCTTATACTGGCATGATGGGCTGCATCTGTCCAGGAAGGGAACCAGGATCCTAGGTGATAGTTTAAATGCTTCATTGGCAAGCTTTTTAAACTAGCTAAGGGGGAGGCACTGAAAGGAGCAGGAAAATCCTAACCCCTAAACAATCACAGTAGTAAGTGTGGCAAACACCAACATGGAGGTGTTGATAGGAGCAGGGCAGGGGTAAATGGAGAAAATGACAAAGGCAAGGAAGGACAGGGATGGGGCAAAAGGGGATAAGGCCATCAGAAATGGAGGTAATGAGTACCAATGCCTGTAGTCTGGGCAACAAGCTCCTGAGCTGGTGGCCTTAATGGAAGAGGATGCCTGGATATTGTAGCAGTCACAGAAACATGGTACTGAGAGAACCATGACTGGGATGTTAACATACCAGGTTACATAACCTACAGGAGAGACAGGCAGGGGAGAAGAGGGAGGAGTAGCTCTCTATGTAAAGGAAGGGATAAAAGCAACTGAACAAAAGAGTAAACAGGGAGGAGAGGAGGCACTGTGGGTCACCTGAGACTGGAAAGGGCACCACATCCGCACAGAGGTTGTGTACAGACCCCCATGTCAGGGGAAGGAATGGACAAGGATATGATGGAAGGCATTCTTAGAATGGCAGAGAAAGGGGAGATACTGTTGATGGGAGACCTGAATATGCCAGATGTTAACTTGAGCACATTTGCTGCAGGCACATCCAGAGCAGGGCCATTCTTGATGCCCTACAGGTGGCAGGCATTGACAGCTAGTTTCGAACCCACTGCAGGAGCAATCTAGACCTCATACTCTCAAACGGGGCAGGAGGATTTCAGATGTAGAAGTGGGTTGCCATCTGGGACAAGTGACCATCAAACAGTGTGGTTCACATTAAACTCAGCTACAGAGTCAAGCCACAAAAGTGAGGGTACTGGACTTTAGGAGGGTTGACTTTGGCAAGATGGGAGAGTGCCTCAGAAAAGCACTAGCAAACAGGCTAGAAGGAGGTATGGAGCAACAATGGGGAATTATCAAACTGCCATCACAGAGGCAACAAGCCTTTGTGTGAAGCAAATAAACAAATCAAAACGAAAGAAAAAGCCACTATGGTTCTCAAGAGGTGGCTGTGAAAGTCAGGAAGAAAAGATAGCATTCCAGAAGTATAAGAAACACAGAAGGAGCAGGACAGAGAGCTGTACCAGTTAAGGCAGAAAGAAGCAGGAGGGAAGTCAGAATAGCAAAGGCCCAAACTGAGGAAAAGATAGCCAACTCAGTTAAGAAAGGGATAAAACCTTTATAGGTACATCAGTGAGCGAGAAAGACAAAAGGGAGGGATAGTGAGGCTGAATAGAATGAACGGTGGGTGAGCAGAGGGGACAGTGAAAAGCAGGAATACTGAATGAATATTTCTGCTCAGTATTCAAAAGAGGAGGGAAGTGCCTAATCCAATTAACAGAAGCACTCTTGATAGGGGGTCGATCCCAGTCCTTTCACAGAAGAAAGGGTCTGCAAGAACTCCTAAAACTGAAGGTGGACAAAGCAATGGGTCCTGATGGAATTCACCCCAGAATTCTAAAAGAATTAAGGAAGGAAACTAGTGAAACCACTGGCTACTCTTTTTAATAAATCATGGAGGATGGTGTGGTACCCGAGGACTGGAGGAAGGCGGATGTGATTCCCTTCACAAAAGTGGGACCAAGACAGAGGCAGGAAACTCTAGACCTGTCAGTCTGACCTCTGTGGTAGGGAAAGTGATGGAGTCACTTGAGGGAAAGAATAGTTGAGTACCTAGAGGTCAGTGGAGCACAGGATCCAGGCAGCATGGGTTCACAGCAGGAAGGTCATGTCAGGCGAATCTTAATGGACTTCTTTGACTGGGTGACCAAAGTAGTAGACCAGGAGGGCTGTGGACATGGCCTACCTAGACTTTAGCAAGGCATTTGACACAGTCCCACACAAAAGATTATTAGTCAAATTAACCAGCCTGGGAGTGGGTCCCAGGGTGGTAGCCTAGGTAAAACATTGGCTGGACAACAGGACACAGAAGGTAATTGTAAATGGAGTCACTCTGAAGAAAAGAAGCGGTTACTAATTGGGGACACTTAGGGTTCAGTTATTGATCCAGTCCTTTTAATGTCTTCATCAGTGACATTGCAGAGGGACTGAAGGAAAGGTATGCCTTTGCAGATGACACAAAAGATCTGCAACAGGGTTGATACACAAGGAGGCGTGGAAAGGATGAAAAGCTACTTGGCAAGGTTGGAGGAATGGTCACGACATGGCAGCTAGGATTCTAATGCAAAAAGTAAAATAATGCACCTGGAAACAAGAACCGAGGGAAGAATACAATGGTGGGAGGTGTAACACCAACAAAGCAGGAAAGGGACCTGGGGTAATCATATCAGATGACCTTAAGGTTAGCAAGCAATCGTGGAGAAGGCAGTAGGGAGGGCCGGGGGTGTATACTGGGATGTATAGGAGAGGCATCAGCAGCAGAAAACAGGAAGTTGTTATCCTCTGTACAGACAGTTGGTGAGACCCCATCTGGAATACTGTGTCCAGTTCTGGAGACCCCATCTCCGCAAGGACATAGACAGGATAGAGGCAGTCCAGAGGAGGGCAACTAAGATGGTGCAGGGTCTGCAAAAGAGGCCATATGAGGAGAGACTAAAGGAGCTTAATATGTATACCCTTGAGGAAAGAAGGGAGAGGGGACATGATAGAAACTTTCAAGCTACCTCAATGGAATCAACAAAGTCCAAGAGGGTAGCATCTTTCAGAAAAAGAGACTTGCAAGAACAAGGGACACAATTTAAAAGATAGAAGGAGGGCGGTTCAGGGGCAATGTGAATAAGTATTATTTCACAGAGAGGGTGGTGGATGCATGGAACAGCCTTCCTGAGGAAGTTGTGGTCTAAAACTGTGGGAGAATTCAAGAATGCATGGGACAGACATAAAGGCAATTCTTGTGGGGACAGGAAGATATAAGCTGTTGGTTAACTAGGATCTACGGCCTATCCTGTAGGTAGGAAATGGCAGACTAGATGGGCCTATGCGGTCCTTATCTGCCGTCAAATTCTATGTTTCTATATTTTGGCATTTTGGAAACAATAATACCCAACAGGGTGGGTGGTATTAGGCAATATCGGACTGTCAAGGGCATAATGAGGCCCGATGCAGCAGGTGGAGGGCCTGCATAGCCCCTGGAAGGTCTGGTATTGCCCATACCCCCACCCTGGATGGTATTATTGTGCTTAGAAAATGGGCTCCTGTGGCACTTTTAGCTATGATTTTAAAAGTTGAGGAACCAATGTAAAAAATAAATAAAAATGAAGCTGTAACCATTTGTGTTGTAAAGTAGTCCTCTGTTTTTTTTTATTTCATGTCCTGTTGCCTGTTCCAGAGATTCATTCATTGCCCCCAAAAAAAAACAAGAGACAGAATGTTGTTTAAAATGTTCCATGAGCAGTCTGTCGGGATCTGTTTTAGTAAATAATCCAAAATGAAAGGTTTTTGTTCTACTGGCAGGACTCTCTTTTTCCTTCTGATGCCAATACACGTCGCAGACACAGAAGTGCTTATTGCCAAACAGGCTGTTTCACTGAATAAATAGAGTGTGAGCACTCCGGTGCCATCGCCATCAGCGGAGTTGTTGGAATCTGAAACAGTAGCACAGGCAAGGGAAATGAATAACCCTTCTTCTGAATTAAAAATGATATGTATTTACTAGTAGAAATAGAGGCAGACAGAGGAGCGTTTGCTGCTGCACATTTACGGAAGTCAGGAAAATACATGTTCTCGCTTAAGTGAGACCTGGGGAACAGTGTCTGGAGGATGAAGGAGGGAGAGCGCTGCATAGACAAGGTATTGTTAAAAAGAAAGAAATGTTGCTAGAAATGAAGCTGAAGTTGTCTCAAATGGTTATAGGCAGCTTGTATTAGAGGGTAGCACCTCTACGCTATGCGACAGAAAAAATGGTGGTAATTTTAATTTGAAATGAGGTGTTTCAGCCAATTAGAGAGGAGAGATACAACGTTTAAGGTGCCCAAGATTAACACAAGTAATAGGGCACCTTGAATTGGCCCTTGTTTGGAACAGGCCCAACTCAAACTTATGTTCCCCTGCTGTGGCTCTCAGCCAATCAGAAAGCTCCTACAATCTAGCCCATCTTCTAATATCTAATAAATGCTTTTTGGTCATGCATCAGGGTGGAGCATTTTCTCTCCGGATGTCTTTAGACATTGAGCTGAGTGCCTTCTAGTTTACTGCATATATTAATTTTGACTTGGCTCCATCTACAAGTGTCTTGAGCAGCCTTTTTTATGTTTGGTCAGTTAGTGCTGTCTGAACATATCTCACACACACACACACACACACACACACACACACACACACACACACACACTTTCTGCAGCAACTACAGCTAACAGACAAGAGCAAGAGCAGATACTCTGATTGACTGATTTAAATTTGCTTGCTAGGAAGATACTGTGCCCAGAGTTCTTTACTAGGTGTGACCAGCATATAGGCACATACTGACTGAGTTGATATCTCCAATTTTGAAGATGTATCCCTGATTTTGTTCTTTTGTCCCTGCTTTTTAAACCTTGTCCCTGATTTATGTGGCAGGAGGTTGAGAGGGGGTATGGACAGCAACATAGCTAGGGCCACTAGCAAGCACCTCCCACATACAGCTCAGAGCAACTAAGCAGTCAGCAGTCAATTACACAACTGAACTCTAAAAATGTATTAAAAAAAGTAAATAACACCACAGATAAGTACAAGAGGCCTGCAGGAGGAGTTACTCAGTGGCTGTATTTTTGCATTTTAAAGCAGTGTAGAGGCAACACAAAATAAAATAGTGTAAGAGAGCAGCTCCTGCAGCAAGTCCTGCTTTCTCTCTGTCAAAGAAAAACTGGCAAAGAAACAGAGGTGAAGCACAAGTTTGCATCTGGCTGGCTTTTTATATGAGCTGTTTTGGGACTTTTGGCCTTTCCTCCTCAGAGTTATTGGCTGTCTCTTGCCATAAGTGGAATTTCATCAAACTGCTAAGAGGAATTGCAAGCCCACTCTCATTACTGAATCACAAATCTGCAGGTACCCAGCTGGGGGCATCCGCTTGAGTACTGAAATGGAGTGCTGACTGTACTAAATTGTGTGTCATTCAGTGCTTGTTCTTTGGTTTCATTTACATCTCTACTGGCTGCTGGAGTGTGGCAGTTAGGTGTTATCTAGTTCAGTAAAACAAGTGTGAATATGTGATCTGATTTATGATCATGCAGGAAGATTGATTTACCTTTTGTGTGTAACCTCCCTAAAACAAATATGAACCTCATTGCAAAGCACATTTCTCCTCCCTTCAGTCAAACAGACAGAGACAAACACAGTACTTTGGAGAAAAATGGCAACTGCTACATGTTTATTGAAACTAAATTGTAACCAAGTTACATTATTGTTAAAGTGACGTGTGCAGCCATGGAGTCATTTTTAAACCTGGAGATGCTCAAACTTCTCTTACATTGGCTAGCCCTGTACCCAGAGGAGCTCCAAATACAGGTAAGGCCTTCAGAAGTATTCTGGCCTCAAAGCCATAAGGAGTGTCCTGGACCATTTGATGTGTGCCTCTGCCCCTATCAGATAGCACACCTGCAGGCCTTGCCAGAGTTTATTCCTTTGACGCCCCTCCCCTAGTGGATACTCAAATGTCTGAGCCCCACCTTTTGCCAGCCTTGGGGTGAACTATCTGCATGGGCGTGCTTTTCTGTTACCCCTCCCTGCTTTGTACACTCCTCGTGGGACTACTGTACCACCACAGGATAAACACTGCTCCTGCTGATCATTTCCTGAAGTGGGTTTGTAAAGGTCTGTTTGTGTCTTGTGCACATGTTTTGTGTTTATAGCTTTGTACTCCTACACCTCTCTTTTGCCCTAGACAGAAAAGTACAGGAGAGTGTACTTACTGATAGTTAAACAAGTGGCAGGGTATGTGTGTGTGTGTGTGTGGGGGTTACATGTATAATTTGCTTAGTCAAACTTTCTTGAATCCCCCAGGACAGGTAACACTGCCCTGTGCACCCTCCACTTGAAGTAAGCCTCAAATCCAAAGCCTCTGGAAGCATCTGTGAACAGCTTCTGCTTCAGCTCTTGGCTGGTAGTTACACCAGCCAGATCAACCCACCATTGAAACAGTTCAGAAATGCGAGCCACACCCCTGGTCCTCTCTCATGCTCTCAGGCACCCAGATCCTGTGGTGAGGCTCTCAACATCCTGTGCCTGACTTCCAGATTATACTGGTAAGTTCTGCCCATAGGAATTACTTTTCAGCAAAATTGAGGTGGCCCAGCAGCTGCTGCAATTCGCACAAAGTAATCTTATATGCCTTTACTGCTCTGACCAACAGCTCCTCAGTGCCACCACCTTATCATGTGATAATGGAAAGTCAGCGACCACTGTGTCAGTCCTGATGCCCAGGAATGATAGCATGGTCCCTCTGTCTTGTCCTGTGCCAAAGAAATACCCAATTTGGTGCAAACCACCTGGAAGGAACCCACTTAGTGTTCACAGTCTCTGAGCCTTGGCCTGTCCACAAAAAGGAAGTTGTGTTATGTGTACTACCTCTGTTTGACCCAACTTGCACGTGGTTGCCCAGTGCAGAAACATGCTAAACTGCTCAAAGACCACACATGCACAGCTCACCCATCAATATACAGTTGCTGGCATTGTAGTGGCCATCAAACTTCATATTTAATAAATCCCTGTCCTCTGGGTGTAGCAGCAAAGTCAGAATGTGGACTCAGTGACCATCTTATCTAACAAAGCCCGCACTCCCATCATCACATAGACCACCTTAAGTGCCCTGTCAACAGTGCATAAGACATTGCCATGTTGGACAGATCAATGTGTTGATTTACCAAGTCCTTCTTTGAGTAAGGTGAATGTTTAATCATCCTGAACTCACCCAGCACCTTCTTGGGTACTAGGCTGATGGGTGACACCCTGAGAAAAGGCTCAGTAGGTGCAGTGAATGGTCAACTAATCCTACCTGCTGCCATCTTCTTCACCAGCTTAGCCTGGATGACCTCCTGTTGTTCCTTGGCAAACCTCTGGTTCTCAGCCTTAAGAAACATAGAAACTTAGAATGTGACAGCAGATAAAGACTGCTTAGCCCACCTAGTCTGCCCATTTTCCTACCTAACAGTAAAGCTGCAGATCCTAGTTAACCAACAGCTTACTTCCTCCTACCCACCACTAGGACTGCCTTATGTCTGTCCTATGCATTCTTGAAATACCCACTGTTCTTGACTCACACAACCTCCTTAGGAGGCTGTTCCATGCATTCACAACTCTCTCTGTGAAAAATAGTTCCTCACATTACCTCTGAGCTGTCCCCTCTATCTTCAAATTGTGACCCTTGTTCTTACATCTCTTTTCTGAAAGATGCTACCCTCTTGACTTTGTTGATAGAAACATTGTACAACTTATAGGGCTATTGTTTCATATTCTAAAACTTTCCCCGAAACTGTCTCTGCGAAGAACATGTAACCAATCTAGATAACTGATCAACCAAGCCTCAATGTGATTCACCCTTACTGGTGTCAGGAGACCTATTGTGCCACTTTCAAAGAACCGTGGCTTGGTGGTACTCCATTTGCATTGGGTGAATGGCTGTGGGCAGCCACACACCATACCCTCATGCCTGTACATACAAGGCTCTACTTTAATGTCCCTGACTGAAATTATAATAGCTCCACCCTGACCCTTCCCACTCCTGCCTTGACCCCCATTTATTAGTGACTGCAGTCGTCCTGATCAAAAGCTTCTGTCAGAGTGTTGACTCCTTCTGCTGTGATCAATTGGCCACAACAATGGAAGATCCAACTTGTCCTAGCTTGGCTGGGTAATTTTGCTTCCTTCAATTATATTCTTCATTTTGCCCAAGCCTGACACCCTCCAGTTGCAGGGTGTGCATGGTCATCACATGGATGTAATAAGTGCAATAGGCCAGCTGACTCAATTTGATTGATTAATCTGAGTCAATGTACCGCAAAATTGCTAACACAGCTGACCTGTTTTCCAAGTCTGGCAGCCCTGACCTTCTTATTATCTTCAACCCTTCATCCTTGTCCTTTTTACTGTATCATCCTCAGGATCTTTGGATCTGTTAAGCAATGTGAATACATACACATAGTCCACGTTACCTATCTGGTACCTCACCTTGTTGGAGAAGTGCTAACCCACTGGCTCCTCTAAACTCACATAGCACAAAGCAGCAGACTGTGACCATCTTTGCTGCATAGGGATTGCATGGGTAGGGGTGTGACCCAGGTCATGTACCAATGCTGGGGCTGTCCCTGTCAAATGAGGATCTGACTGCCTACGCTCTTGAGCTTTGTTGAATGCCAGCACCATATTGAGCTTCTGCTCAAGAAGTGGCAGGCCCAACAGTGGCACTGCAGGCTAGGAGAGGGTCAAGATTGCTGGAAATGGATCCCCAGGCTGCAGAGGTTGCACCAGAGTGTAATCACTGGGACAGAGGGAAACAGCCACCTGGGACCTCGTGTGGGGCTGCCAGTTGGGTTGGCTCTGTTGGGAAACCTGGAGGGAGGAGAAGGGGGCCTTTGAGATCTAGGGGTCCAGAAGGAACTGGGAGACTATTATCCTCAGAAGTCCCTCACCCTTGGGAAACCCTCCACTCACCATTCATTGGTGCTTAGGAACCTGTTCACCTCTCAGGACAGGACCCTTAAAACCTCCCTTAGTTTCTCATCACTCTAATTCTCAAAATCTAGTCTACCTTGTGGAGGATTCACTGGTGCAACTGGCACCTCCAGGGTTTTCATATCCTCCCTTTCTTCACTGGGGCTGCCAGTGGTTGATTCATTAACTTTAGCTCTGGAGGTATCTCAGGCTGCAGTTGTGGAGCAGCTTAAGCTGGTACTCCAGATGGGACCAGGCCTTCTTGGTTCTGGAAGCAGGCATACCATCATGCCTTCCTCTTTTGCCTGGACAAGGCAGTCAACTTCTGCTCAAATTCCATATCAGTCATTATCCCTTTCTGGGCATTCTGGACCATCATAGCTGTGAAGACACAAAGCACAGAAACACAAAAACTCCACTGCAATGTCTGCCTCTGCATATGACAGCACCACAGGGTTGCCCTATGAAAAGCAATAGGATTTAGACATGTTTAGTCCCTTTTTCTTAATTTTAACTGGTGAACTCCGGTTTGATGGAGGAGGGCCTTGCCATGGCAATCCAGCTTTTCACTAACGCCCTTGAAAAAGGTATTGCCAAACACACTTATCATTTACCTGTAAGTATGAACAGAGATGCAACAAAGTTTTACTCTGCCCACAAATGTAGTGTGAAGTCGCTAGCTTTGCCTCCATGGATGTTTTTGCGATGTTTTCCTAAGAACATTGATTAACTTCACACTTTGCCCAAGTGCGATGTCGAGCTTAAAGTGTGAATTTCACAGGTGGACTTCGCCTGCTATGTGCAACTTCACTTTTTGCAAATTGTACAGATTGTCAAAAGTGGTAAACAACTCATGTTCAGGTCATGTGACTCCTGGAGGGCCTTTAAGTTAATGAGGTCACATGCTGCCAGAACAGCATCTCAACCTGTTCAGCCCCTCTCTCTCTCTTTACTTCTTTCTCACTCTATCTTTCTCTGTTGCAGTTGTGAAAGCCAGTGGAGACTAGTTTTGTAGGTGCCTTTTAGGGGTGTTGTAAGACTTTTGAGCAAATTTAGTAGTTTAAAACACACTAGTTCTTTCTTTTTTCAACTCTTCTGTTCTGATAACACTTTCCTGTCTGTAGTGCTTTCTGTCTTTGTAAGTTCTTTATGTTCTTTCTAGTTTTCTGTGCAGCTTTATGTAGCATTTCTCTGTCTAATCTTTTGCTAATCATCCTGTCTTTAATTTGTAGTTGAATTTTCATTCACCTATCTTAAAAAATATGTCTGTGCTTTTATTTTTTTTTTTGTCTCTCCTCTTCTCCCATGTTTTTCTTTCACCCCAGCTAGTCTGAGCAGGAGGTCAGAGCACTTCCTCTCTCTCAGTATGAGTAATAGGCCAGAGAACAATGGCTGCAGGGAGACGGCCCATCAGGCTGCACCGTTAGGGTGGCACAGCATGCACCAGGGTTGAGTCCTCCTCCTCAGCCCCCTTACAGACCCTATAGAAGCAGGCAGCTGGTCTGTGTTCAACACCACCAGCAGTGTCACCAATACCACCACCAAGAACAGGGAACACAACTGCCACTGCCACCACAGAACCACCACCCCAGCATCAGCGCCACCACTACTGTCACCACCAGCAAAACTGGAACCACCCCCACCAGCACTGCAATCACCACCAGTATTGTGCCTGTCCTTTCAATGCCAAGTATATCGGGCACAGCCACCTCTCCACTGTGCCCAAAGAAGTCCTGGTGTGGGTACTTCATATTGCAGACCCCAGTGACCTTAGTGTATTCACTTGCAAGATCTGTGGATTTGCATGTGCCAGGGGATGAGGGGCAGGCATCTGGACATGGGCAAGCCAGTGGACCCATCTGAGAATTTAGCAACAGGAGATGTGGGAGAGGCAACAGGCTGATTGTGGCAGAAGAAGGATGCTAGCAGCAGTGATAGCAATATGCCCCTGCCTGGCCCAATCAGTTGTGGTGAGGGGAGGGGCAGTCCAGTGGCCAGCATCACCATCACAATACAAGTGACAGCAAAGAGAG
The DNA here is from genome assembly GCA_016271365.2 of Neoceratodus forsteri. Taxonomy (NCBI): domain Eukaryota; kingdom Metazoa; phylum Chordata; order Ceratodontiformes; family Ceratodontidae; genus Neoceratodus; species Neoceratodus forsteri. Next base: position 842,349,003 of record CM028135.1, on the reverse strand, counting down.
CCAGCCACCCAGCCAGGTCCATGGCAGAGTAGCTGAGGCCAGACCCCTTGATGTAGTGTTCAAGAGTCTGGATTCTCAGGCTTGCCAATCTGCCCTGAGTGAACAAATGGACTGGCTGGTGGGAAACCTAGGGCAGATGCTGGCACTGCTGGCTGGTGGTCCTGCATCTGCTCCCCTGATGGCCATGGGCATCCCCACCCCTAACTCCATCTGTGGTGCAAATAATGTGGGTGGCCTGGGTTTCATGTCTGAAAGAAAAATTTCTCCTGCTCACCAAACCTAGCATGATTCTAGTATTTAATCTGGTAGTGGCATTATGCCAAAAAATATTTCTCAAGCACTCATGCCAGGCATGCTTCTAGTACATAATCTGGTGGTGGCATTATGCTCAAAACAAACATTTATTCTGCTTGCCATGTGAGGCATGGTTCTTGTATTTAATCTGGTGGTGGCATTAATCTGGTGGTGGCATTATGCCCAAAAGAAAGATTTCTCCTGTTTGTCATGACATGCATTCTTCTTGTATTTAATCAGGTGGTGGCATTATGCATTAATGAAAACTTTCTCAGCTCACCATGCCGGCATGCTTCTTCTATTTAAACTGGTGGTGGCATTATGCCCAAAGAGAGAAATTCTCCTGCTCACCATGCCAGGCATGCTTCTTGTATTTATTCTGGTGGTAACATTATACCTGAAAGAAAACTTTTGCAGCTCGCCATGCTAGGAATGCTTCTCATATTTAACCTAGTGGTGGCATTAGGCCAGAAAGAAAAATTCTCCTGCTCACTACGCAAGTGTACTTCTTTGTAATTAATCTGGTAGTGGCATTATGCCCAAAATAAAAATTTCTCCTGCTCACCATAACATGCTTCTTGTATATAATCTGGTGGTGGCATTATGCCTGAAAGAAACATTTATCCTGCTTGCCATGTGAGGCATGCTTCTCATATTTAATCTCGTGGTGGCATTATGCATTAAAGAAAACTTTCTCCAGCTCACCATGCTGGGCATGCTTCTTGTATTTAAACTGGTGTGGCATTATGTTCAAAAGAAAAATTTCTCCAGCTCACCATGCCAGGCATACTTTTGTATTTATTCTGGTGGTAGCATTATACCTGAAAGAAACTTTTCCAGCTCACCATGCTAGGAATGCTTCTATATTTAACCTAGTGGTGGCATTAGGCCAGAAAGAAAAATTCTCCTGCTCACCATGCCAAGTGTACTTCTTGTAATTAATTTGGTAGTGGCATTATGCCCAAAAGAAAAATTTCTCCTGCTCACCATAACAGGCATGCTTCTCATATTTAGTCTGGTCGTGGCACCTTCTTATGCCCCAAATGTTTTTTCCTGCTCACCATACCAGACATGTTTCTTGTATTGAATCTGGTGGTGGCATTATGCTGAAAGAAAATTTTCTCTTGCTTGCCTTACTAGGTATGCTTCATGTAATTAATATGGCTGTGGCATTATGCCAGAAAGAAAAAATCCTCCTGCTAGTCACACAGACAGGGTTCTCATATTTAATCTAGCGGTGGTATTATGCCAGAAAGACAAATGTCTCCTGGTGGCATTAATTTGGTGATGGCATTAATCTAATGGTAACATTATGCTAAAAAATCACGTTTGCCATATAAGGTGTGCTGATTCTGATCACTGTGGTGTGGAATTATGTGTCTTTCAGTGTGTGGCGGAAATGTGAGGACTGGAGGGGAGGGTGAGGATGAGTTGCTTCATCAAATATTTGTGTTGACACCTCAAGGAATAACCGCCTGGTCTTGGATGAGTGGCTCATATATAAGACAAAAAGAGACAAAACAGGACATTAGTGACAATAAATATTGTGGGCTAATTTTCAAAGTCCTGATATTGATGCAAAGTACTTGCACCAAACATAAATGGTGTAAGTGGCACCTTGCATCAAAACTGCCCTTGAGCTGTTCAAAAGCAGCCTGCAGCAACCACAGGCTATCTACCTCAAGCAGGGGCTTGCGCAGCTAGTGTGCCCCAAAATGGGCTGCAACCTGATGCTAGGGGCATGTGGCAGACACAAGCTGCCTCATCCCAGAAAATGGGATTCACTAAAGTCATCCAGAAGACATTTATCTAAATACTGTACCTTTAGATAAACAATGGCTGATCTAAGGGTACTTAGAACTGTCCTCTGAGGGTTGTGGGGGCTGCGCCAATGTGCCCCCATAGCCAATGCCATCCGTAGTAAATATATTGAACACATCCCCTTATCTATTGATCTAGTGCTCCTCCCCTTCCTGATGCCACCCATTATCAATATTAGTATTAAAGCACCCTTCCCTTCCTGATGCCACCCATTGGTAATATATGTATTCCAGCCTCCATAGCCATTTTTGATATCACCCAATGGTAATATTTGTATTCTGACCCTGGCCCTTCCCTGATGCAGCTGTTATTAATATTTGTATTCCAGCCCCAGTCCCCTTCCCCAATGCTGCCTGTTATTATTATTTTCATTCCAGCCCCTGCTCCCTTCCCTGGTGCCACCTATTATTTATATTTCTATTGAACTGCCCCTGATGCCACCCGTTGATGTGCAATAACAAAAACACATGCCTGGTGGATTAGTGACTAACCCCCCACCCCAGCAGGAAATGTCCACCACCTCGCCCCCCATCCCAAACCCCCAGCTGCAACTGGCACACCCTCCCTCTCACCATCCGGCCGGCCGCCAACCGCATGTCAGTGATTATGACTGGTACAATACAGTACACACTCACTGATGTCAATCAATGAGTGCATACTGTATTGTACAGTATGGACAGTCTGTACTCACTGACAGGTCAGTCGGTAGCCAGCAAGTAGTGGTGAAAGGAAGAGCTGTGCCAGGTGACAGCTCGGGGTTTAGGATGGGGGAGTGGGGTGGTGGGCACTTCTGTCTGTGTGGGGGCCCACGGACCACCCAGGCATGGGATTTGTTACTGTACACATCAAAAGGCATCATCGAGCATTGGGGAGGGCACTAGAATGCAAATATTAATAATGGGTGGCTTTGGGAAGTGGACAGGGGTTTGGATACAAATATTACCAACGGGGTAATCAGGGAAGAGGAGGGGCTGAAATGCAAATATTAATAATGGATGGCATCAGTAATGGGGATACTAGCCCAACAGGGTCTGGATGTTGGAGTTCGGTATCATAGGACTGGAATGGGAGACTGCTAGCCTTGACAGAGGGGCCTGTGTTGAACTCCTACTGTGCACCTTGTGTTTGTTGCACAGGAGATTGCAGCAATTACTGGGGGACTTAGGCTATGGGACCCCTCCTCTACCAGAATCTGGTGCATGGTCCCTGGTGCAATGGGCCTGGCAGCTGCTGTTTGCAGCAGCTTTGCCAATCCTACTCCATTTGAGAATCAAGCCTGCATCTTATGAATACAAAGCAGTTTACAAGCAAGCTAACTCTTTTGTACTTTGTGCCTAATATTACTGTGGCACACCCTGATCATTGGTCCAATTATCCTCTCATATTCCCACAAAAGTTAGTGAGCCAGTGAACAGCTCCCACTGCAAGAGTTTTTATCTAAACCTACAGCAAACATTAGAAGCTAAAACTGCCCTCTCCCCATCACCAGTCATACTTACCATCCGTGATGTGGCATAAACTCCACTGTTTGGATTATCCAATAAAGAGGCACAAACTTGACAGCAACCTGTTAGGACCTAAATGACATGTGAAGGAAGAAGAAGCAGACAAAATAGAAAATTGATTGACTGATTGATTGATTGGGTGATTGATTGATTGATTGAGTTAGTTTTGCTGAACAGGAAAGGATGGCTATGGCTAAACATAGAAACATAGAAACATAGAAGTTGACGGCAGATAAGGACCCATAGGGCCCATCCAGTCTGCCCATTTCTTTTCACCTCATAAATGTGCCATCGGCCTTTGCTCTGTCAGTGACCTATCTATTCATAGTCATTTGTATGCTCCTTATGCCTATCCCATGCCTGTTTGAAGCCCTGCACTGTATTCATAGCCACCACTTCTTGTGGTAAGCATTCCATGCATCCACCACCCTTTCTGTGAAAAGAATTTCCTCATATTCCCCTTAATCGGCCTCCCCTCTAATCTCATGCTGTGTCTCTTGTCCTGCTATTTTTCTTATATTTAAACATGTTAGACTCTTTCACCTTGTTTATGCCCTAAGGTGTTTAAATGTCTCGATCATATCACCTCTCTCCCTCCTTTGCTCAAGGGTATACATATTGAGCTCCGTTAATCTGTCCTCATATGTCTTCTGATGCAGTCCTGCACCATTTTAGTTGCCCTTCTCTGGACTGCCTCAATTTGGTTAATGTCCTTGTGAAGGTGTGGCCTCCAATACTGCGCAGTACTCAGATGGGGCCTGACCAATGTCTTGTACAGAGGGATTATTACCTCTCTCTTACGACTTGTGATACCCCTACTAATACACCCTAACACCCCCTAGCTCACCTACTGCTTTAGAGGTCTGCTTGGATGATTTTAGGTCATCAGTGATGATGATGCCCAAGTCTCTTTCTTCCTTTGTGACTGCTAGCAACTCCCTCCCAGCCTATAAGTGGCTTCAGGGTTTCTCTTCCCTATGTGCATGATTTTGCACTTCTTTGCATTAAATCCCAGTTGCCACTCTTCTGACCATTCTGCTAGTTTATCCAGATCTCTTCTCATTCTGCCCACCCATCTGGATCATCTACTCTGTTGCAGATCTTGGTGTCATCTGCAAACAGACAAGCCTTACCCTCTAGTCCATCTGCGAGGTCACTAATGAAGATGTTGAATAGGACTGGCCCCAGGACTGATCCCTGAGGTACCCCACTTGTGACTTGCATCTCTTCTGACTGTATACCATTTACCACCACTCTCTGGTTTCTGCCAGTCAACCAGTTTGCCACCCAGTTGACCAACTTCTGACCCACCCAGGCCTACCCTGGCTTATTTATCAATCTTCTATGTGGAACAGTGTCAAAAGCTTTGCTGAAGTCAAGGTGGCGACATCAACTGCTCCCCTTGGTCCACCACTCTGGTTGCAGTCAAAGAAATCTATGAGATTAGTTTGACAGGACCTTCCTTTGTAAACCCATGCTGTCTTGGATCCTGTGCCTTATGGATTCCAGGTGTTGCACTATCCTTTCCTTAAGGAGTGCCTCCATAATCTTGCCCACTACTGAGGTAAGACTGACCGGTCTGTAGTTCCCCGCCTCCTCCTGCTACCACTCTTGTGGGTGGGATCACATGAGCCCTTCTCCAGTCTCTTCTGGGACCTCTCCTGTGCTCAGAGACTCACTAAACAATTCTGCTAATGGCTCTGCTAGTTCCTCCTTTAGCTCCTTAAGTACCCTGGGATGTATGCGCATCAGGTCCCATTGCCTTATCCACCTGAGCTTAGCAAGCTCTTGTAGGACCCTTTCTTTTGTGAAGGGAGTAGTGCTCACCTCCTCCCCCTGTGTCCATGATGCTGAGCTGTGGGCCTGCCCTACCTTCTCTTCAGTAAATACTGAGCAAAAGTATCTATTTAGGATAGATGCCTTTACAGGGTCCTCCTCCTCACATGCTCCCTTTTCTCCATTAAGCTTAGCAATACCCCTCTGGACTTTCTCCTTTCACTAATGTATCTATGAAAGTCTTGTCACCTTCTTTACTGTTCGTGCTAGTGTTTCCTCAGTTTGGGACTTTGCCTGCCTTACTGCCTTACCTGCTTCCCTTTGGGCAGTTTGGTATGCCTCCTATCTTCATCCCGCTGTGTTCCTTATATTTTCTGAAGGCCAGCCTTGGCTTTGACCTTTTCTGCTACTGTATTTGAGAACCAAAGTGGTTTCCTTCTTCTTTGCACTTCCTTTTCTGTCTAACACAATGGGATGTTGCTTCAAGTATTGTATCCTTAATGCTTGCCCACTTTGCCTGTACCTCCTCACCTGTGTTTCTTTTTGCCAGGGCTAGCTTAACTCTGTTGGCCATCTTATCAAAGTCAGCTCCTCTGAAGTCCCATATTTTTGCTTTGGAATGGGATGATTTAGATGTAGTAGCCAAATTGAACCATACCATGTGATGGTCACTGGCTCCCAGGTGACCTTCTACCTGGAATCTGTGATCCTTCTTTGTTAGTCAGTACTAGATCTAGGATAGCCCTGTCTCTTGTGGGTTGCTGTACCAGTTGTTTGAGGCCCTCCCTGCAGGGAATCCACTATGAGTCTAGTTCTGGCAGATGTTCCTGCTGGTATTGACCAATCTGTATCTGGCATGTTGAAGTCTCCCATTATCAGAACCTCCCTTTAGCTGTCATGTTTTGTATATCTTCTAACAGTAATGTGTCTATGTCCTCCCTCTGGTCTGGGGGCCTGTAGACAACCCCAGTTCTTATGGCTGTCCCATTTCCTGTTTCCAGGGTGACCCACAGTTCTTCTGGCTCCTTATGTGTATTCTGAATTTCTGTAGCTTTGATATTTTCATTAACATACAGGGCCACCTCCCCCTTTTTGCACTTTGTCTCTTCTGAACAATACATAGCCAGGTACTGAAGTCTCCTAAGTGTGGTTACTGGTAAACCACGTCTCACTAATTGCTACTATGTCCAGTTTAGCCTCTGACATTATTGCCTGCAGGTCTGGGATCTTATTTCCCAGGCTGTGAGCATTTGTGTACATGATTTTCCATTGGCAGATTTTTGTGTGTTAGTTGTTGGGTGAAGTTTGGCATTACCCTGTGCATCGTATGGGGAGACAAACCTTTTTCTTACCTGGTGATGCAAATGAACGGCAAACACGCTGAATTCCTGTTTGACCACTAGCTGAGGGGAGGGTGTTCTTCCCATTCGACGATGGGTGCTGCACCCTCTCCCCATTTGCTAGTTTAAATATTCTGCAAAGACGCCAAACTTCTGCCCTAATGCACTGACTCCTCTTAGTCAGATGCAGTCCATCAAATTTAAAGAACTTTCCTCCCAGAACTGTTGCCAGTTCCTACAAATCTGTGTCCTTTTCCTGGCACCAGTCCTTGAGCCACGTGTTTAGCTCCCTATCTCCCCTTCTTGACCTTCCGTCCATCTGCTCCCTTCTCCCAGACTGGCAGGATCTCAGAGAAGGAGATGCTGACGAAATAGATGATAGTTTGTCACCCAGCCTAGTCAGGTGTTCCTTGGTCTCCACAACTGACCGGCTGGCGAGATCATTAGTCCCTATGTGTACTAGGACATCAATGTTTTCTCCTGCTTTGTGAACAATTTTAGCAATGCGGTCAGTGTCTCTCCATGCTGATGTACCTGGGAGACATCTGACCATCACCCCTGGCTGGAGATGGGTATCAACTCCCCGAATCATGGAGTCTCCTATGATCAGAAGTTTTGGATTTCCTTTGTGCTTGTTTAGTTTTGGTTCCTGATTTGGGTGAGTATTGTTGTGCTAGCTCCTGCGCAGTGTCCTGCTCTGCAGTGTCTTCTGCCTCTTTATTTGATTTCAGAGATAGAGGAAGATACCTGTTTGTAGTGTTTATATGGTTTTTGGAGGTAATGTGTTGGAGAGCAGAGAGTGATGGGGCACCTGTTTGCTCCTCCTAACCACCTGCCAACCTCCTGGACCAACTACCCTCTGCGGTCGAGGTTTTTCTGTTGGATGCTGGGGAAATGGCGGGTGGTTCTTATAATGTATTTCCTCTTCAATATGAAATTTGAGGCAATCTCTGCCCATGCTGCCTGGAGCTGAGACCTAAGATCTCCAAAGGCCCAGCATGTAGGACAGTGTCCTAAATCTTGTAAGACTGTCCTTCTGAAAATTGTTCCACAGTACCTGCAGTTAATGAAATCCATTCCAAATAAGTTGCTGGGTTTGTGACCTAGTCAGAGTAATTAGAAAGAAAAAAATGCAAGTAATGGTTTAATTGTGCTTTGTTTAACTTGTTATAACAAGTTAAATTACTAGTGCCCTGTAAATGAGATCACCTTGTGGAGGCCCCACTGATCCGCCCTTCCTGCTCTGCCACAGGAAATGTCACAACTGTGGTGCCCTATAAAAGGAGTGTGGCGTGGGGTGGTTGGGGATGGGTGGGTGGCTGGCCTTCCCTGTTTAAAAAGAAGAACCACGGACGAAAGAACAAGGAGGTAAGAGTAGAAATAATCAGTCAACAACAAATGCAGTAACCCTGAAAGCTTATCCTAATGTTAGATAAAACTGTAAAACCTGTAAAGCACCACTGTAATAATTTCAGAGAAGATATACCCTGTAAGAAACACTTTGCTCCAGAGAAAAATAAAGCAGTAACAGAAGATATACCTTGCAAAGACAATTTGAATCAGAAGATTACAGCAGTAATCTGTTAGCACACACCTGTAGGCACACCTTGTAATAATGCAGAAGAAGGTATACCAGCAACAACAATTTGAATCAGAGAAAAAATAAAGCAATGAAATGTTAGCAACAAACAGTAGCAATCCCTGTGAGTAAAAAAATAAAAACACCACCACACAGTAAATCTGCTTAGCCAAACTAAGTCTTAATCCTTCTCCTTCTCTAGTAAGTTTCTCTACTCTGCCTTTCAAGCAGTCTTAGAAGGAAAGAGCTCAGGTGAAGCTAGGTGCCTTGGCCAGCAAACCAAGTCTTCTACCTCAAGATATCAACTAACCTGACTTTTTAACCCTTCTTTCTGTTGGAAATTACTGACAGTTTGCCAGCTCCACTTCCACATACACACCTAATCCTTTGGAAGAGCTGTGGGAGGAAAAGCAATTAGCTCCTTCAATGTGAGAAGGAGACTGAAACACCTCTGAGACAACAAACCTTTTCAACAAACAAGAATAAAATAAAACACAGTGTCAAACAGTAATTTTGCTTAGCCCAATGATAAAAAGTCACAAAAATGTAAGCTCCACCTGTAATACAGTAATTTCAGAGAAGATATACCCTGTAAGAAACACTTTGCTCCAGAGAAAATAAAGCAGTAACAGAAGATATACCTTGCAAAGACAATTTGAATCAGAAGATTACAGCAGTAATCTGTTAGCACACACCTGTAGGCACACCTTGTAATAATGCAGAAGAAGGTATACCAGCAACAACAATTTGAATCAGAGAAAAAAAAAGCAATGAAATGTTAGCAACAAACAGTAGCAATCCCTGTGAGTAAAAATAAAAACACCACCACACAGTAAATCTGCTTAGCCAAACTAAGTCTTAATCCTTCTCCTTGCTCTTGTAAGTTTCTCTACTCTGCCTTTCAAGCAGTCTTAGAAGGAAAGAGCTCAGGTGAAGCTAGTGCCTTGGCCAGCAAACCAAGTCTTCTACCTAGATAGTTCTGCCTCTTTCCAGCCTTGTCCCTGGGATGGGGAGATACAGAAGGTAACTAACTGAAATTGAACCAGTTTAAACTGTTGATGGTATTTTTAATGAATGGTGGGAATTTGGCCAGGGCACTGGGGAAATTCAACTACTTTCCTGTAGGGGACCTGTCATCTTTCAGGGATGGCAGACACTGGTGCACCTTGTGAGGAAGGAGGTGTGCAGGTTCAAACCTCAGCCTCTGCTATTTTGGAGGATGCAGACATGGAGTTTTCCTCTCCTTTATTGTTGGATTTGGATTCTGCTGACTAGATGGCTGCTCGATGACAAGATGTGGATGTTCTCCCTCGTGCAATTATGCTACTCCACTCCCGACTGATTTTCTGTTGCTGAAGTATGAGAGAAAATAAGAAAAGGCTCTGCCATTTGTTGTGAGTGGAGGATGACAGAACTGTGACTGAATACTAGCACTTACTTGCTCTCCAGCAAAGTGCTTCATCGAGATCTTTGTAACTGGCTTGCTGCCTAGCGTGAACATTTCTGCTATGGCGGTTTCCCTGGCCTAAGGACTGGGGCTGCTGCTGAGATCCCCAGCTGTTTCTTCACCAGCTTGATAGTCAGTGACCATTCAAGCCTTCACTTGGTCACTAAAGAGGGTGCTTCAGTTGGCTGGTTAGATTGATACTCTGTTGGGACTATGGGTCCCTCATGCCAGAGACCCAAAGGTCCAACAGTATGCTAGGGATGCTGTTTTTGCAGGTATTGTTCCCCATTAGATGCTGACTGCTTTCTTAACCCTGTCCTCTTTTCCCTGTCTCTGTTTTGGATACTAATGTTTCTCTGCCCCTGGACTCTGTTACACTTTTGTTTCCTGTGACTGGAGCTGCTTCTGGGAGCCTTTCCTGTTCTTTCATCTGGGGCTGCTGTCTCCCTTTCAATTCTGGTTTCTGTCCTGGCTGTGGCTGATCAGGAGGTCTCAGGTCCTGGCTACTCTGACACTGCACTTCCTGAAGTTGCTGGCAGAGGGAGTAATCAGGCCCTCTGTGGCCAATGGGCCCTGGCATAGAGTGACTGGGCAGCCATCTGTGGCTGCAGTAAAACCCAAGCAGTCCTTGGGTGAGCCTGCATCATGCAAAAATGCTGTCTGCATTATTTATAAGGGGGCCTGGAACACATACCAGACCATGTGTACATTGCCAGAACCTTGCTGAAGAATTCACTCAGGTTTTTGCCTCTGAGATATATGCACTTATTCTTACAGGTAACTCTAATTCCAATGTTAGCTTCAAGATGATTTACAGTTTGGATAGATTTTGGAAACAATGTAATCTCTTGAAGGATACTCTGTTGTGGCTCCTCTTTTAGGCAGTGCCCCTTACCAGACCCACTGTACGAACGATCACAGTGTTGTGCCACAATGAGAGTGTCAATCTTCAGGACATTCTTTACTGGCTCAGGCAGCGTGTGAAGTTTTGGACCAACGATCTCCAATCATTGATTCAGAACATCTATACACCAGGTGTTGGAAATTGAAACATAGAAACATAGAAATTGTCAGCAGATGAGGACCGTATGATCCATTAAGTCTGTCCTTGGTTTCCTATTCTCCTCCCTACTTAGTTGCCTGTTTGAGTATCCAGCAGTGCCTGTCCCATGCATGCTTGAATTCCCACACTGTCTTAGCTCCACCCCCAAGCAGGCTATTCCATGGTTTGACAATGTGCTCTTGAAAGTCAAATTGTTTCAAACTGATTGTGGAGTGTTGCATCTCCCAGTAGTTTCTTCATGGTAGGGATGAGGCATGCTGCTTTGCAGGCTAGCCAAAGTCCTGTTTTAAATATGGCTCTATGTACCATTTAAGTAATGTAAGTGATAGTGCCTGCTGCACTCCATTGTTTAGGAGTGTGGGCATCCCACTAAGGATTGTAGTAATGCTTTCAAATGTAACCTCTGTGAAAAGAAGGGTCACCCTTTTTCAAATGTCCCTAGGCCTCACATAATAGTGGGATTTTTATCCCAGGAAGACCTCTGTTACCCAGGCACAACAACAAGGTACTGCTAGGGTCTCAGAGAAGCACATGGAAACTATTTGAGCTGCCCCTGTCCCACCAGCAGGAAGACCCACCCAGAAGAGGTTACTTCAGGTCCCCTAACCTTGCCAGATGCTCTGGTTCTTCCTGATTCAGGGCAGGTTACTGATGCCTCACTGTCCACCTTTTGACCCCTGTATCAGTACAGGCCCTGGGCCCTTCTGTACACATGGCCCATGCCCCTGATAATTTTGAGCTAGTTTTTTTTTTGTTAACAAATCTTTATTCCATTTTCGAACACAAGACAGACAAACCAATACCTGATCTAGCTAGGGTACACAGTCCCAAACTGACTGTGTGAACTATATACAGCCCACCTATATACATACACAGCAGGAAAGACCACCCTTTAACTAATAGCATGATCCTATAACTTGTACCCTATAATAACGGGTCTGTAAATGTATTTTGTCTGCCTAGGAATAACCCCATTCCATTACCCCTACAGCCCTAAGAACAGCATTGGACCACAGGCCCTTTTAAGGAGCATGCCTTCAGAGTGGTGCCCTACTGTGTCCCCTGAAAGAGAGAGAGTCCCATTCCCCCATATAGCCAAGCAGACCAATGTCATCATATTGTTACCCTCATAAGTGAACCTTAGCATATCGGAAGCAACTACATAAAAGAACATTAGACCAATATAGTGCCATGAATGACTGTTTCTCACTCCAGCATAACTTCCTCCTGTTAATCACAATCTACAGACAGGCATGTGTTTGGATATTTGTAATCTGTTGTGAGTAGATCACATCTAATGCTGCCCATCTTTCAGCATATAACCCTTTTCTCTTCTGAATATAGATGCCTCTTTATCCTACCCAAAGCCCCATAAGATCTCTCTCCATTGATCATAAGCATAAACATGGTCATCCTTCCAATGTTGTAACAGAAAGGATTTAACTCCGCTGCCATCAAGGATAGATGGTATTTAGGTGTAACCCAGAGATTTGTGAAAAATCACCTAGCACACATATCTCTGGTGATATAAATTTGAATAATCCAGCATTGGGTCCATACACTGTTTAACCTCCCCAAAGAGGCTATATTTTGCTACATCCCCACAGCACGTGTAGGAGATCACCTATTCCCCTCGCATCTAAAACACAGAAATGTCTGTCTAAGGTTTCTATCACATAGTTTCACAGGGTAAAATATATGTTAGAGACAATAAAAAATGCATACTTTTGTATTTGGGTATAACTCATATACTTGCTACTCTTCCAAATATTATCCCAAGCGATGTTCCGAGGAGCCATCACTTTATCCCAACATGAGACTCTTATAGGAGCGCTCGGACTAAGAAAATCCAGGAGCACTTTGTATACCTGTGAGAGGAGTTAGATTTTGGATCAACTTCCTTAGCCTGTCCCACATAAAGAGTTATCTGTAGAACCCCAAACCTCTTCCACACTCACTGCAACATTCTGTAAGCTGCAGCTTTTGAAAAAGGCATTCCTTCACCTCGGTCGGAAGGGCCACTCTATCACCCTGAATAACATCCCAGCTTTAGACTCGACACCAGGTTAGCCCACCGTATACCAATTACCTGACCCCAATTACTAGGTTAGGATTACCCAGCACTGGTTGGTCTCGGCATTCATTTAGTCCATTCTCTGTACAGGAGTAAGAAATGACCACCAGGCTTCTGTCATTTTCGCAATTGATTCCTACACACTTTGTTAAGATCTTTCCTGCGTTGGCATACAACAGTGCTCCGAAGAGAGACCAGAGTCTTTTAACATTTGCTTTTTCAATTGAAGCCAGTTTGGAATATAAATCTCTCTGTCCAGCTTTCTAATCCATCGAACATAAGACCCAGCTGTCCCGCCCACATAGTATACATGGAGATCAGGCAATTTGATCCCTCCTAAAGTATACGGTAAGCTAAAACATTATGCTTTTTCCTAGAGGTTTGGCATTCCATAAGAATTCTGAGAATAGCCTACTGATTATACTGAACCATGTTTTAGGGATACTATATGGGGCTAGGTACACTGGGTATAACATCCTAGGTAATAGGTTCATCTTAATATGACCCAATCTGGCCATAAAATTCAAAGGAAGTTTATTCCATCTTAATATATCCCCTTAATTGCTGATATAGTCCCTCCATATTTGTTTCAGCCCCACTTCCATGTTCGCTGTAATCCAAATACCCAAATATTTAATTTTGTCTGTCATCCACTGTAATCGAAGTAGTGCAAATCTGCCCTATAGACTTACAGAGTCAACGGGAGGATTTGAGTCTTAGTCTAATTTAGCTTGTAATTAGAAACTTTAAGAATCTCCTATTAATTCTCTTATTCTCTCAAAACTGGTTGCTGGATCTTGTAAAAGTGTAGCAGACGTCATTCTGCGAAAACTGAAAATTTAACTCCTCCCACTATCTTGATCCCTTTATATGTATATCCATATTGATAGCTCTCAACAGGGACTCCAAATAAATGTTAAATAATATCGGTGAGAGAGGCAAACCCTGTCGGGTCCCATTTTCCAGCTGAATTTTCCTCGAAACATAGCCATTACATAAAACCCTGGCCGTTAGGGCAGCATATAAGTTTTAATACCTCTAAGCAGACTCTCCAGGAAGCTCATCTTCTCCATTGTAGCAAAAGAAAGGATGGGAGACCCTGTCAAGGCCTTTTCTGCATCTAAAGATATCAGGGCTAAGGGTAATTGAGAATCGGTCTCATAACTTAATATATGGTGTAATTTCCTAACGCATCATGGGCACCCCTCTGGCATAAATCCCACTTGTTTCTGACTAATTAAACTAGGAGCAATGTGCAATAGTCTATTGACCAAAATTCTTATAAGAATCTTAATATCTTGATTCATTAGGGATATAGGCCTGTAATTGCCAGGCAGATCGCTAGGCTTATCTGGTTTAGGAATAAGCGTAATATCGCCTGATACAATGGAGGATGAAACACCCTTCCTGCATTATAGTACTAAAAATCCTGGAGCATGGGAGTATAGTCTGAATATGTGTCTGATAAAACTTTGCCGTGAGGCCATCCGGCCCTGGGGTTTTACCGTGGACAGAGATTGCACCACTTCAGTGATCTCAGATGCTCCTGTAGGGAGCCGCTAACTCCCTAGCCTGTATTGGGTCAAAACCGGTAAGGAATTCTCTAAAAGTGCATGATTTCTTGCTCCCCAGCAAGATTTCAGGCCCGGTATACTTCTTTAAAATATGACGCAAGTAAGTCCGCCATTTCCTGAGGATCCGTTAGAAGCTTTCCTCATACTGAATAGAGGTAACTGTTCTACTTGCTTCCCATTCCTTGATTCTGGCCACTAGTAGACGCTTGAGACATCTCTTTGCAATAAGTATTTAGCTTTAATCTTTTCTAACCAGAATTCTATTTTACCATAGACAATATCAGCCAGTTCCCCTCAAACTTTTAAGTTCAGCATCAATTTCCCAGAGGACCCTTCCAATGGTGCCTTGAGTCAATTGTGCCAGAATAAATTCCTCTTTTGCCCTTCTCCACCTGTTTCTTTGCGCTGCAATACCCTGGGCTACCCCATACAACACCTTACAAGTTGGCCATGCCAACTTTTATTCTCCAGCATGGGTAATTGTTGCTGTATAATCTCTAACAGCGCATCCTCAAGCTTTTCCTGCATTGAAGTCTCCATCAATAAGGAATCATTTAACCTCCACCGACATGGTCTAGGAGGGACAGGTCTTGGTTCCCACATCAGCTGAATAGGGGAGTGGTCTGAAAGACTCTATCCCTGTTGTCACATCCCTAACCTCCCTGAGTGCCTCCCTGTTTACCAAAAAATCGATTCAGGATTGACTCTTATGGGCCGAGATAAAATGTCATGATGTTGCCCCAGTAGAGTGGATCCTAATCGGATCTACCAATGCTGCAACCTCAAGTAATCTATTAGGGCAATCTAAGCCCTAGTGAAGGCCCTCTGGACGGAGGTATCCTATCCTCCTGCTAGTTACCAAAGGTATTCCAGTCGCCTGCCATGATAAGAGAGTGCGTGAAAGAACAGCTATATCCTTTCTACTGAGGCAAAGAAATCAGGATCCGAGGAGTTGGTCCATAAATAGAAGCAACCGAGATTGCCTTACCAGAAAGTTTGCCCGATATATAGATCCCTCTGCCATCCTCCCTTGCAAACACTTGCTCTACCTTATACAGACAGATTTTCCTTATTAAAATCACCACCCTCAAGCTCTTTCTTTACCTGCCCCAAAAACTTGTCCCACCCATAGCCTCTTAAGACCACTCAGTTCCTCCGTCAATAAATGTGTTCTTGTAAAGCAACAATGTGAGCCCCCATTTGATCAATGTGTCTCAGAATTACCATTCTTTTCTGCCTACCCCAAGTCCTTAATATTCCAAGAAATTATTTTAACACATGACATTAATAAACATCAAAATAATTTTGATTAAGCTTCACACTGCGCCCTATCACGGTCTGCATCCCCTTTCTCCCTATATTGGCTCTCTCTCTTCCAGTTCCCATTAACCCCCTCCACCCTCCCCTGAACCCTAGATCGCCCACCTACCAGATAATGGATCATGGATGAGCCTTCCTGTGCTCCCCCAGCCCCTACCCTAACAAAGCAGCTCCAGGACCTAGTCCATGAGCAAAAACAGCTAGTATATAGCTACCTTCCTACCCCAACTTCCTCTTTCCTCCTTTCCCATCCTTCCCCTCCCTACTCCAAATATGGGAATCCCTTATGCATTCTCAGCTACCAGGTAGCTCTTGAGCCTTAGTCCCTGTCAATATATGCTCTAAATAGCACTGCTCTCATATCTTGCAACAAAACATCCGTAAACTACATCGCATTATGACGTAATACCCCACAGCTCCAAATGGAGATAGCGCCATCTACCAGCGATGTTAATAAGTAACTCCCACAAATATGTCTGTATGGACTCTGCCATCAGCTTATTACAAATCCCAGGGCATACCAATCTGAAAGAGACCGCGACTACTTCAGGATATCACCGATAAAGCCACTCTCATTGTTTCTTGCTCACTGGGCTCCTCAAAATTCAAAAGTGACTACAGCCACTTTTTCCTTCTCCTCTGAGCTCCATATGAACCTTCCTCATCCCAATATTAAAGGTTTACTAAACCTTGCAGCCTGCCACCTCACAGCAGTTTCTGTCATCCACAGTCCCTTTAATGTGATGCCCCCTCTGATTACCTGAGACGCCACCCACTTCCTTTCCTTTACCTTTCTCTCTTAACCCCTGAGGAGGGTCCCTTTAAGTTCCAAACTCTAACCATTCCCACAAAGGCCCTTCCACCTCTGATCCCCTACTACCCTGCCCTGTCTCCCTGCGTAGCTAGTTAGTTTCCACCTTGTACAGCCCTCACCATTCCAAATTGAAATCCATCTTCCCCAAAATGACCCTCGATAACCCCACAACATTAATATAAACCTTTAAACCAACATTTATAACCATGAACCAGGAAACCTGAATAACAGTATGAACTTTTGAGTCTTTTCATACACCAGAGTCCCAGTCTTTGAGATTAAAGCAACCCCTTCTTGTCTAGACCAATTCAGGTCGGTGACTTGAATAACTGGGAGTGCCAACTGTAACCAGTCCAAAGCGTCCTTTGCTGTTAAAATCTCTTCTCCCGGTCTGGAGTCGTACCACCAATGTTGCTGGGTATTGCAAGTGGAACTTAATTCCTGCAAGATATAATTTCTTCTTGATCTCTGAGTATTCCTTTTGCTTCTCTCTAACTGCTGGTGTTTGATCCTGAAACAACCAGAGAGACGCACCATTCCACTGTAGTGACTTCTTTTGCCTAGTAGTGAACAGCACATGGACTTTTCTTTGTAACAAAGAAAATTATTACTCATGGTCTTGCCCTGGTGGTGGCATCTCTTAATGCCCTATGCATTCTCTCCAGTTATATGCCTCCCAAAGGAGGTAGGGGCCTAACAACTTAAGCTGCATGTCCTGTATGAAGGAGACACAGTCCGACCCTTCAGTCCTCTCTGTAGCCCTGCCAATATTAAATTATTCCTCTAACTTCTCGATTCTTGACTTTCCATTCTCTTCAAGCTTCTTGACCTGCTTTCTGACCACCATTAACTCTTGCTCAATCCTAGATACCTTTCTTTCCTGGGAGGGATCCAAGCTTCTGCATCCCCATTCTCTGTGCAAGTGAGTGTAACACGGTTTCACTGCTGCAGAATCGATCACAAGCCCCTGCAGCATTATTTTAATTTCTTGTATATCATCAGTAGTCAAACAAGAACCCCTTCCTTTCCTATTTCATCCCCTTGCTTGTTTGGAGTCGGGGTTGGGGCTTCAGTCTTTTGGTAGCTAGGGCTCTTCCCGCTAGAGGCTCCATGACTTCAGCTTCCATCTCGTGCTGTGAAGTGGGCTAGTAGTATCACAACATACACTATCCGTGAGCTCGCCGCTTTATCCCTCAAAAAATTGAGCGATATCAACAAACTTCTAGCCCACAGCACCTCGCCAGCCAGAAATAAGTATTTTAATTCAGCTTTAGCTGATCCCGGAGGTTTTGTTGCCTTTTGCCTGCTTTAGGGCCTCGGAACAGCACAGAAGACGTCTGCTTGACTCAGCTCATCACGTGACCACCAATTTTGAGCTAGTTTGAACTAAGGGGTAGAAATAATGGCACGCTCCATGACTCCCCATTCCGTAATGGGAAAAGGGAGATCTGGCGCTGCAAAACAAATAGTGATTTGTCGAGTAGGGACTGGTGGGACAATGAGGAAGCTGGTAGGGTCTCTATGCATCCTCTCTCCCATCCTTCATCCTTGATTTTTCTCTGATCTTGAGGACTCATCCTATGGATACTGACAATCCTTTAATGAAAAAGAGGGCTACTAGGACTTCAGTGAAGAAGAATAAGACTTGATCCTGCTTCCACATTTCTTTTTCCATAATGGGTGCCCTGACTGCCATCACACTAAATGTTATCAGTTTTAAAGGCTATAAGAAATGCCTGGCCACTTTCATGATGTTATTGGCTTGTGCTGCTGATATTTTGTTATTACAGGACACACTAGGCTTAAATCTCATTTTGAAATTTCCAAACTTCAAAGCTTTGGGTAAAGGCCATGCTTTTTGTCTGTGGGACCCGACAGATGTGATGGGTGGGGATCTTGTTTGTTAATTTTGAATTCGGTGATCAAATCATAGATATTCAGCCAGGGCAGGCTCTAATTCTAGATGTCTCTTATAAAGGGAGCACCTCGCATTATAGTTATTTATGCTCCTAACAGGCTGCTCATGTGGCTTTATTCTACCTGATACATATCTTTGTGACACATCTCAACTGCTCCTTTGGGGGATTTTAATTTTGGAATGGACATGCTGATAGGGGTTTACAGATGCAGAAGATGTTTTGTGATTCAAATTGTTTTTCTAAAATTATTCAAGGTGCCAATTTACTGGCTGCCTATAGAGTTTTATGTAAGATGGGTGGTTTCACCGTCACTAAGGATGGATCTCCTGTTACCACAGGATTGCTCAGTTGCCCTTGGCACTGATGCCAGAGATCACCACTGCACTGTCCTTGGCTCACTGGGCTGGCCTTCTTTGAAGCAAGGCTGAAATTCTCATGCTATGCCAGACTTTCAAACTTTGTGCATACTTTACACCTCCTTGCCTCCTGCCCATCATTCAGTATAAACCCATAACTTGACCTTTACAGTCTACTGGCTTACCTTTGCTCTCATCCCTAAACCCTGTCTAGCAGTGGGTCGGCATGCCTTCACCTTCTTGGGTCCCTCTCTTTGGAACTGTCTTCCTCCACTTTCATGACCTGTGCCTCTATTTACCTGTTCAAGGGTTCTCTCAAATCTCACCTTGCTTCCACTTAGCTGTGTACCTGCTCCTGTTAACCACTCCCTTATCTCTCATCACTCTCCCTCTCTTGCCCTCTTTCTGGGTTTCTTACCTAGAGCCTGCTTATTCCTCCCTTTATTTACTATGCTGTGCTCTGGTACACACAAGTTGCACTTTGATTTTCTGGTTGGTCTCAGTTGTAAATAATTTCTCACTGTGCCTGTATACTCTGTTTCAGTTATACCTAATGTGCATATGCTTTACTTAGTTATCGTTCTCTAAGTTTTATCACTATACCAGTTTTGAACATGTAACTTAATTTACTGGCTGTCTGACATTTTGCTTTGTTTATTATATATGTTTTTGTAAATGTGTCTGCATACACTTACCATGTGCTATTATTTGTTATCACTGTTCCTCCTTTGTAACCCTTTTCCCAGGTCGACTGAAAACGGACATTCCATCTCAGTGGGCCTGCTAGGTTAACAAAATTCAAATAAATAAATAAATAACTAAGGAGCCCTTTCTACTAGACTCGACTTCCTTTTGTGTCACCCTTTTACGGTTTCTGAAGTACACACCTGGAGCACCAACATTTCTGACCATAAAATGCTTATTAGTAGACTGTAATTGGGGTCTGTCCCCACCCCAGGTAAAGGTCCATAAAGACTCAGTTACCTCCTCTTATCTGATACCAGTTGGGTCTGGCAGTGGCATGTGTTATGGACTACTCAGCTGTCAGTTCTTTTTATGTATGATGATGTTATTTCTTGATGGGTGGACAGTAAAAAGGATGTCAGGTATTTATTCCAGTCTTTTTCTCAGCCTGTTGGTTACTTTTCCAACATCTGCAATATTTGCAGTTGAGGGGCATGCTTCATAAGGTGATTTCAGGGTGGAAATTTATGGTACTTACTGTTCTTTCTTAATTTCCCAATTGACCACCGATATGTGCAATATTCAGTATGACAGATGAAGTCTTTACACCAGGAAATGCAGCTTGGTACTCAGAATGCAAAGAGATGCTCGATCCTTTTCCTGATTGTAAACATAGGTGAATGGGAGGTTGATTCAGGGTTTGAGTGATGACCATGCATATCTTTTCTGACAGAGTGGACATTCTGCAGGAAGTTGGCAGACATGTTTCATCCACTTTCAGCTCTTCTCCAAGTGCCACTGGAGATCCAGCATTTTTGTGTCGGCTTGTTTTGACAGTTTTGTCTGATGCTGACTGAACTAACTTGTTCGCTCCCATCTCTACTCTGGAGGTGCAGAAAAGTATTGCTGCTTTGAACAAAACTACTGCGCCTGGCTCTGACGGCTTGAATACGAAATTTTATCAGGCCTTTAAAGTCAGCGGCTCCTTTTGTCGGAAGTTTTAATTATCATTTATTAACTGAACATATGTCAGAGTCTATGTCACAAGCTTTTCTGATCTTCCTTTATAAAAGGGGATACATCTAAATTAAATAATTGGAGGCCCTTAAGCCTCTTAAATACAGATTATAAAATCCTTGCTAAGGTTTTGGTGGTTAGATTAGTTATTGGCCACTAAATTGGTTAGTTATTTTCTAACTTATGCTTTGCAGACCAGACGTAAACAGAATAATCTCATTTTATTCAAGGAGTTGTTCAGTATAGGATATAGCTTCCTTATAAAGGGCTTTGTGATAAGTATTGACCAGGAAAAGGCCTATGATAGACTGTACCATGAATACCTCTTTGAGGTACATAGGACCTATCGTCTGCTCTCTGGTTTTTGTTAACTGGATAAAATGCTTGCATGATGGAGCTTTGTAACCCCACTCATTGGTTGGACGGGATCCCCTGCTTTCTTAATAAAGGAGTACAACACGGATGGCCCCTCAATCCTTGTTGTATGTTTTGGACTGGATCCATTACTGCGCAACACTGCCTTAAATCCTGGTATTACCAGCATCCTATTAACCTCACAGTCCCCGATGATAAAGGTTTTGGCATATATGGACAATGTTGTCTTAATAATTCAAAATGAAGCATCAAATCAGAAGGTTAAACTTACCCTGGATGACTTCTCCTTGTTATCTGCTTCTAGGGTAAACTATGATAAGAGTCGTGGTTTCCTTTGGGCTCCTCTGTGCTGAACATCCCTAATACTATGGCCTCTGTTCTTATAGATCAGGCAAATAGATGAATCTTGAGTGTTACTTTGCTCCACCCAATGTGGCAGAACTCAGTTGGGCTACATGTCTCAAGGCTGCAGAATCACAAGTCGGTTATTGAAAATCTAAATCTATTTCTAATTTAAAGTGGATTTTACTGATTAAACCATTACTTTTGCCCCATTTTTTTGCATATTAGTTATAGAATCACCTTCGCCTAGAAATTGTTGTATGGCAATTTTTCTAGACTTGTGGGGCAGTCGCATTAATCCCATGAAAAGAAAATGTCACTTATAAACCATGATTCAGAGTGGTTTGGGAATGATCAATCCTGTTGTTTTTATTATTCTTTTTATGACCAGCATTGTAGGGTATAATCAGCAGGTTCTGTTCTTGTGGTATGCAGCTTTTGATGAGTGGATGTTATACTGTCTCATGGACTGGAAAAATAAGTCTTTGAGGACTTTAATGAAACCTTGTTTTGTACCAGACTGTGCCATAATTGCTTCCTGCAAAATTAAGGCCTGGAACTTCCAATATGACAAGCTGCTTTCTGTTACTCAGAAACAGTTACATGCTAGCTTTCTGTCAGGGAATTTTGATTTGTTGTACTTTTGCCACGTTGCTCTCCTTCAGACATGCCATTTGCATTGAGACACTTGAATAACCCCAGAATCCCTGCTTATACTTTGATGTTTTATGACTCAGTCTCCATGGCCAGTTAGGGGTCAAAACTTGCCACAAACCTAAGCAACTGAGTGATAGATACTGCACCAGGAAGGGTGCAAGTCAGCCTTGGAAACTCAGGACGCAGTTATTTTTCCAGTGTCCTTTATTCCCCTTAAAAATGACATGAAGAATCTTGACTCTGGTCCATCTAGACTGGAGCCACTGATGTTATCCCAGTACAACATCATAGCTCTAGTCCAAGCACATAGATGACTACATAATTGGCTACTGAAATCATTCCACTGCAGCACAATTGTTACCATCCCCACTGGCCAGCCTGCTTCTGTAATTCCTTCTCTGAAGCTGTCTCCAGGCTCCCTGCCCATTACTCTTAAAACTTCAAACCTCCCTTCGACCAAGTCATTCTTAAATCTCCCAGCACAAAAGGCTACAAAAAATTTATTTTCATAGACATTTTTCCCAAAAACAAACAGCTTCAGTTACCAGAGAGAGCCAGAATTGGTACTGCCTCCAATGCCGCTCAGTTCCTGACAAAACAGCACTTGTTGCCAAACAAGAACTGCACAAAGCAACCATAAAAAGAGGTTACCTTGAAAAAACAGCACTTTAAAGAGCTCATTTCCTTCAACTGAGACAGAGATACGAATGGAACTGGAAAACCAGAAGTGTACATGCAGGTCTTTCTCCCGAGTCCCATATGCGACTTTCACATAAAGTATTTAAAACAAAAATCTTCAACTGGCACATGAAAGACAGCAGAACTGACCCAATTAAACTTGATGTTAACAAAAATCAGTTTGGGTCTGTGTGTGTGTTTGTGTGGGGGTGAACTCAAAGCAAATGTACCACCACCACCTACTGGGCAAACAGTAGAACAGCACTATTTTTCCGCTATATTCATGCTCAATGAAAATAAAAATGACTAAAAAAATGTTAAACACACTTTTGATATATTTTTGATTTCATTTTACAACTGAACTATTAGATAATAGCAATATCACCAGGGTGGGTTGTGTTGGGAAAACATCACTCCTGGGGTGTTGGATGCACCCAACCTGCGGCCTCATGTTCAACCACCCCAGTCATGATGTTATCCCAGCACATCACACACCCTGTCATGCATTATTGCTTAAATTTTGACTGTATGCTGTAGCACACTGGAAAGAACCCTTGTTTCAAACTCTTACTTACCAGGGTCTCAGGCACTGAACAAATATAATAAAATAAACAAGGTTTGATAAAACATCCCCACAGATAAAATCACATCATCAGACAACATTTAAAGCCTGTTCAAACAAAATATTTTAAGGAGGTTTTAATGCCTCCACCATGCTGGCTGCTCGAATGTACATTGGAAGTGGTTACACAACAGCGGTATGGCTATACCAAATGCTCTATCACAAGATCTCTTGAGGCGAGAAATGGTACAACCAGCAAACCAGCCTAGGCAGAGCATGGGTGGGTATAGGGAGTACTGAACCAGGAGTTCTTTCAGATAGTCAGATCCCAAACCACATAGGGCCTTGTAAGTTACAGATATCTTGAAAGTGAAGTGTGAACTCACAGGCAGCTAGTGTAGAGCGACAAAACAGGAGTGACATGATCACTCATTTAGGTACCCATCAACATCCTGGCCACAGCATTCTGCACTAGCTGCAGTTGACACATCAAACTTACAGACAGCCCTAGTTACAGAGCAATACAGTAATTGAGTCTGCTGGTAACAAAAGCTTGATGACCATAGCTAGATCAGGAGGCGCCAAGAACGGATGGATCTTGACGATATTCCAGAGATGGAAAAACCTGGCTCTGATGACAGATGACACCTGTTGTTTGAGGGTAAGATGATCATCAAAGAAAATTCAAGATCCTTAACCACAATAATCACTGACAGGAGTGCCCATCAAATACTAGGGCAGGCAGTCTCCCATTAATGAAGATGCTCCCATGGTCCAGCTTGATCACCATACCCTCTGTCTTACCAGGGTTGAAACATAGCCAGTTTTATGACATCCAGTGGTTAATCTCAGCTAAACACAGGCTTAGTGTATATGAGGTGGAAAGGTCACCTGGGAACACGACGGGTACATGTGGGTATCATTTGCATAGCAGTGAAACCCCAGAATGTACCAGGGCATAAGGTCCAGAGGAAAATTTCCCAAGGACCACACGTTGTGATCTTCCACTCATATATGAGCTAAACCAGTGCAAAACTGTGCCAGTAATGCCCACATAGTTCCAAAGATGGTCCAAAAGCATCTTGTGAGCCACTGTGTCAAACACTGAAGACAGGTGCAAGAGCACCAAGATGGTAGAGTGCCTCAGTCCCCGCCAAGAAGAGATCATGTGCCACCCTGACCAAAGCGGTCTCAGTGCTTTTCTGGGCTGGAAACCCTAATAGATAGGTTCACAGATAGACAAAGTCTTCAGACGCTCAACCAGCTGGTCAGTCACCACCTTCTCAATAAGCTTCCCCAGAAAGGTAAGATTAGAGATGGGCCTATAATTTGAGAGAACTTCTATGGTCTAGAGTTGGCTTTTAAGGTGGGTTCTCAGCCTCTTTCAGAAACGCAGGAAAGACACCTTCACTTAAAGACCCATTAATGATCTCCATGAACACTGGGCCCAGGAAATCTAAGCAGCTAAGAACAAACCATGTTGGACCTGGGCAGAGGGCACAGCTGGTGGGATGCATGCTGGTAAGCACCAGAGAACCTCATCTGCCAAAACCAGCTGACATTCACTCCAACTCGGTAGATGATCTTCACTAGCAGGGTGATCACCCCCAGTGAAAACTGGACCAGAGGAGGTAATACACATCTTGATAGAAGACATTTGTTGGCAAAGAAATGCCCAAACTGCTTGCACTTTTCTAGCGGAAAATGCTGTTCCGGACTGCTGGTAGGAGGATTCAGCCAACTGTTGACAGTGTGAAATAGTGCAGTTGGCCGATTCTTTGCTGCAGCAATTGATCAGGACAAAATTCAGTCTTCTTAAGATTGATTGCCCACTGATACCCCAAATAATGGATCCTCAGTGGCAACTTGACTTACTAGAGAGTGACCTCCAGGCACACTCTAACCTACACCCCTTAGTCTTCAACCAATGCAGCTCAGCACAATACCAGGGTGAACAGTGTTGGAGGTCTAGGGAAAATGTGATGGGGTGAAATTAGGTCCAGGGCCACAGTCATGGCTGTATTATAAGCCTCAACATCAGCCTCTGAATCCTGAGCACAGGCTAGTATCAAACTCAAGACATCCAGTGACTCCTTGTGAGGCTCCAATTTATTTTCAGATGACACTGGATAGTCTCCACAAAAGGGTTCTTTTAAAATGGAACTCAACAGCAAAATGATCTGACCAACTGACCAGATCAACCTTGACTACCATAATGTCATGTCTGAGTGAGAAGATCAGGTCGAGTGTGGCCATGTATGTACATCCTGGAGGCAACTACCTGAGTCAATCCCAGCTGAATCATCAGCTGGAGGAGCTCTGTCCAAGATTACAGGTTTTGTCATCAACCCAGGCATTAAAGTCATCTGTGACCAGTATCCTGGTATCCTGGGGACTCAAACACCTATTTAGTGATCAAGTCTGCCAGCTCCTGAAGGAACAGACTCCCACCCCCAGAGGCTGATAGATGAGAACTATCCTGCCATTGACTCTAAGGCACATTTAGTGACCACACACTCAAAGACACAGGCGTTCTCACTGGGAATGCAGTGAGTCCCAAGAAGGATCTAAAACAGATGGTCACCCGCCCCCTCTGCAGTTCCTCCTTAGGCAATGCAAGACCCGAATTACCAGAGCAGAACAGAAGCTGCCAGCACAGGGCCAGCATCATTGCCACCCAGGTCTTGGTAATGTAAACAAGGTTAGCTGAGGAATCAGCAATAAATTACTCCATTCTTATACCTCAGTGACCTTGTGTTACAAAAGAATGGCACAAAGGGGATGAGTTGAGCAGGCCGAATGTACTTCCTGCTGCCTGATGACATTTGACAGGGCACTAGGGATGGGAACCAGGTTTAGCATTTAGGACAGCTTTAGCCATACAATGTTGCAAACCTTCATTTTCAGAAAAGAAAATGGAAGCAGGTCAATGGCAATCATCTGCACTGCTGCTGCATCTAATTCTCTAGCAGCTATGTGATTTGGCAGATATTTGGTGTTTCTGCTGAGCAAACTGGTTAGGGTTGGCTGTAACATTTTACTTATGAGTGTGCTAGACTTTCTGGGAACTGGAAGCACTCTGCTAGGAATAATATTAGGACTATAAGTTACAGAGGTGGTCAGGAATTTAGTTTTTGGGGTCTGAACTCTTTCCCAACAGGACTTTTCATTAAGCTGCTGCTGTTATTTTCACTGAGTTGACTGTGTGTTGGTAACAGTGATGTTTGATCAATAAGCCCCACAGGCTTCTCCTCCTCCTCCTCCTCTCTACTGTGGAAATGTGAAGAACTATTTTTTTTGGCGGGGTGGCTAAAAGAATTAGTAGCAGATTCACCCTGAGCAGCTTTTTTTTGACAATGTGCTGCTCACACTAAGTTATGTTTCTTTAAGATGGGTGCTGTCCCCATGTTCTAACGTGACTGCCTTTTTGCCTCTACTGGCCCTGGTCTGGCAAAGCTAACATACTGCCATTCTGATGTCTGTGGGGTCAACAACAAAAAAAGGACTTTGTAGGTCTCATCAATCTGTATTTCAGGGATTGTTCTGATTGGGAAGTAAACGGCTGGCTGCTGGATACACTAAAACATGTGATAACTGGATAATCACTCCACATTTGTCATTTGGCTCTTGAGGTGCTGCTACTGTCTCTGACAACTCAACTGCTAACAACTGGCATAACACCAGACTATTGTTTGCTACTTTTCTGTTCAACACTATGTAAAAATACCCCAGCAAATGGGATATTACTTTCACTAACATGCTCTGTACCTGGTTTCTTCCTTTTTATCCTTGGGTCCTCTGGCTGCAGTGCTGGGTCAGTGACTGTCATCATTGCTGAAATGAACACTATCCACTTCCCATTCCTCTTCCTCCTCCTCCTGATCCTCTTCTTATGTTTACCACTTTGGATGCTTCTGTCTGAAAGCTCATTTCATGAACCTGAACCTTATTCTCCTTTACCTTAACATCCATCAATTCACCATTTGTTTGGAGAACTGTGGAGTCTGTGGATTCCATGGCTGTTGTGTTCTCGGGCACTTTGGGAGACAAATTTTGATTTAACTGTTGCTTATCTATGACGCTGCGACACACAGCAACATCATCCATACCTCACCATCACCTTCAAGAATAATTGCAGCTTGGGAGTGGGTTCAAAGGTAGTAAGCTGGGTATGTAGTTTGCTAAGTAGCAAAAGTGAAAGGGTAGTGGTAAATAGGGTTCACTGGGAACAAGGCATGGTAACCAGAGGGTGCCACAATGGTTGGTACTGGACTGGTCCTCTTCAATGTCTTTATCAGCAACATCACAGAGGAGCTGGAAGGAAAGCATGCCTGTTTTCGGATGACACAAAATA
Organism: Neoceratodus forsteri; assembly: GCA_016271365.2. NCBI lineage: Eukaryota > Metazoa > Chordata > Ceratodontiformes > Ceratodontidae > Neoceratodus > Neoceratodus forsteri. Next base: position 842,321,452 of record CM028135.1, on the reverse strand, counting down.
TGCAACAGAGTGGACATGCTGGTGTGGGGGAGGATGGAAAAATGAGGAAGATCTGAAAAAGCTGGAGGACTACTCAAGGGTATGGCAGCTAGGCTTCAATGCCAAGAAGTGCAGAATTATGCACATTGGGTACAGAAACTTGAGGGCAACATATCAAGTTATGCGGAGGTGGTAACAATCAAAAACAGGAAAGGGACCTGGGGTCATCATATCTGATGTCCTGAAGGTAGCAAAGCAGTGTGATAAGGCAGGGGAAGGCTAGTAGAATGCTGGGGTGCATAGGATAGGAAGGATACCACCAGCAGGGAGGAGGAGGTTGTGTCATCTCTGTATAGAACAATGGTTGAGGCCCCACCTGGAATACTATGTCCAGTTCTGGAGGCCCATCTCCAGAAAGACATAGCTTGGGTGGAGAAGGTGCAGAGAAGAGCAACCAAAATGGTGCATGGCCTTCATCAAAAGCCCTATGAGGAAAGACTCAGGAATTAAACATGTACCTCTGGAGGAAAGGTGGGAAAGGGAGATATGATAAAACTTTCAGATACATCAAAGGTATTATTAAGGTCCAGGAGGGTGACATTTTCATAGAAAATGATGCTCTAGGACAAGGGGCATGATATGAAGCTGGAAGGAGGAGACTTAGAGGGACGTGAGGAAATATTTCTTCATGGAGATGGTGGTGGTGGACATCTGGAACAGCATCCCAGAAGAAGTGGTGGGTACAGAAATGATAGCAGATTAAAAATGCATGGGATGCATGGGATAGACACAGGGTGACCTTAGTAAAAGGGCTGGGGCAAGGAAGGCCAGACACCAAATAGGATCTATGGTAGCACAATAGATAGGGACTTTAGGACAGACTAGGTAGGCTAAGAGGTCCTTTTCTGATGACAGCTTTTATGAGTCTATGTTTCTATATATGTTTAAATCACTAGCAGTGTACTGGGCTGTCTTGTTACTACGAAAATCAGAGCTTCTATTACTCTCTTCCTTGACATTTGTGCTGCTGCACCAGCAGTCCTACTAGTGATGGCACACCATCACCAGTACTTCCCACTTGCACTGTGGCCTATACCCTCATGGACTAATGGGGTCACTATTCTATCAGTTACCACCCTTTCTCCTCTGACACTTAATAACCAAAAAATGGTGTCCTGGGAACTGGCCAAAATATGACTGCTATTATTTGCCCCCCACCCTTGGCCTCTTGTGCACCCAGCACCACAGGTTTTATGTTCATCATCAGCACCAACCCTGCTATTTTTTTAATAATTTTTTTTCCACACACAGAAAATTAAATGTGGAAAAGGAAGAAGCACACAGGACACAGACAAAAGAATAACATTATACTAAATTGTATAGCAGAACTCTACAACAAATTAAGTTTTTTCTGCAAGTAGAAATAGCACAAGGCACAGAAAGCACAGCAGAATACACAGAGCTAAGCTACGGTGCCAAATATTACATTTAGATCAAGCCTCAAAAAGCCTTCACTGAAGAATGTGTCCTCTTCTGGTAAATGTAGCAATGTTATTCTGCTCAACGGGGAGGCAATACCTCCCTCGTGGTGACAGACACAGATTTCAGTCCTGTTGAAGCCAGGCAAGGACCCCATGGACCATGATTCCTATCACTTAATCTCATTACTAAATACCTACCTTAATGTTTTCTCAGATATTCTGGCTGACTGGCTCAGAGATATATTTCTAAATTAGTGCACCATGATCAAAAGGTTTTATACAGGGTAGATTTTGGAGATAACATCCATAGGTTCTTAAATACAATTATGGCCCAGAAAGGTAAGAGGGCCTTCCAGCTTGCCATTAGTATGGATGCTGAGAAGACTTTTGATAGAGTTGAGTGGCTTTATCTCCTACAAGTCCTGTCTAAATTTATTTTTATAAAAACAATTTTATTGAAAATTTCAAACATCATTAATAAAATTTTTCCAATAGACCATATACAGAGACTCATCAAGGAAAACAAAATATGAAAATTGTCACAGTGAGCAAATCCAATCCATCTGTCTATGGGTAATCCAAATTTCTTAGTTACTAAGATAAAGGCTTACTATAAGTAATTTCTGAGGAAGAAAAGAAAAGCATATTACCTAGGAAAGATCAACAAACATTAAAGTCAATCAGTGACTGAGCGAGGTAGAATGACAACAATATTATAAAGGAATCCATGGATACACCTTTGGAATAAATAAACATGTATTAAGAAAGGATGATTATATTTATCATCAGATAATAGTAATAACAATAAATAAAATTGAAAGGGAATGTGTTAAAATGAAATGAGAATGAATGAATAAGCCCTGTAGAGATCTAGCAGACACATTATTTTATTCCTAGGTAGTCACCCCAAATCTGGTTAATGATGGTGTGCATACTTTAAGAAATTTGGGATGCACATCTTCTGGTGTCAGTGTGGCTCAGTTGGTAGCTCATCTGCCTCTGGACCAGAAGGTCATGGGTTCTTGTCCCACACCAGGATTGGACTTGCACTAAAATCTCTGGCATCCAAGTGCAGTATTGGGGTGCTATACTGCTGGAGGTGCTGTCCTTCGGATAAGGCGTTAAACTGAGGTCCCTTCTGCCCATCCTGGTGTTGTCCAGGTGAAAGTAAAAGAACCCAGGGCACTTTTAGAAAGAGTAGGGAACATTCCAGTGTCCTGGCCAACATTCCCCTTCCCATAAACTGGTTCATGCAATTATCCAGGCTGTGTGGGTGATGATGTGTAATATGGCTGCCACCACACATTCAGTCACTTCACTACCAGTCTAGTATTGCTTGTAAAGCACTTTGGGATGTATGAAAAGTGCTATATAAATGCTGATTCTTCTTCCAGAAAAGTTTTGTAAATATGAGGCCACCCTATACAGCGCTTAAATCCATTGAGTTTGTGAAGGATGTCAGTGGATCACAACTTCTGAAGAATTAAACATTTTGCTTTTAGTGCAGCAGTATATAACAGAGGTTTAAAATGCATAGCTTCTCAAGACAGCATCGTAGGATCCACCAGTATCCAAAATGAGGGATCAAAGGCGAGAATAAACAAAACATGCTTTTATAATGCAGTCATGGAAGACCACAAACCAGAATCAGGGGCAGTCCCACAGGATATGAGAGAGGATCCTGGCTTTTCGTACATCTCCAACATATACATCCAAAGTAGACAGGCCCATCCAAACTAACTTATCTGGGGTGTTGTACCACAGGGCTCTGTGTTGGGGCCAGTATTGTTTGGGCTCTTCAATCAATCAATCAATCAATCAATCAAATCTTTATTTATTCAGGCGATCATCATTGAGCAAGGCTCATTTACAAGATGGACCTGATAAGGTCAAGGTTCGAGTTGGTGCACAGCAATTACATCACATACTTATGAGACAGTTATACATACAGAAACAAGAAAATGTTATTTATAACACAATAATATACAGAGAATTCACATGTTAAAGCTTGGCAAGAGAAAGTTAAACTAACATCTACAATATGTACAATACATATATATCACAATGAGGGCCATGACAGTCACTCACATAATGAGTACAAGGATGGTGAAGGGAATATTGGGTGCCATATACTGGCGGTGTCTGGCTGGAAGAAATATGACATATGTGATTGGAATAAGGTTTTGTGGGATGGCTATTCTATCTCTAGTGGTAGCAACTGCATTTCTCTGTGAAGAAGGCTGTACAGTGCTGCTTGAAGGATGTAAATGGAATGATAATGGACAGTTTTAGGGATTTTGTAGGGTGTTCCATGCTATGGCTAGAGAGTAGCTGATTGCTGCCTCCTATTTTGGTGTTGACTTTGGGCAATTTGAGCAGGATGATATTGTTGCTTCTTAGGGCATAGGATCTGGGAGTGGTCAGGTTGAAGCAGTCCAGGATATAGCTTGGGAGTTTTTGATAAAGCTCTGTAGATCCATAGAGCTGCATTTCTGCTCCTCCTGACATGAAGGAAACCCATCCAACTGAATCATAGAGAGAACAATGGTGAGTATTATATGGCAGGTCTGTAATGAACCTTATTGCTCTATGGTATAAGGTATTCAACTTTTGAAGGTAGGGAGTGGAGCAGTGACTATAGAGGAAGTCTGCGTAGTCAATGACTGATAGAAAGATGGCCTGACTAATCTCATCTTTGAATCTCTATTATGGAAGGGTTTTAATCTGTAGAGGAGGCCAAGCCTTAGCTGCTTTTCAGCAGTTGTTCTAGATGCTGAGTAAAGTCAAGTCTGTTGTCAATCCACACACCTAGGTATTTGAAATTTTCAACATACTCCAGATTTTCTCAAGTATAGTGCATATCTGGGGAGACTGATTGAAGAGGATGTGTTGGTGGAGTTTTGGGTTGTGAACATCATTGCTTTGGTTTTCTTTGCATTTAGCAGAAGCTTTTTCGAGAAGCTGATGTTGTAACAGGGAGAATTCTGCTTGTAGGATTTCATGAGCAACTTTAGGTGAAGGGTTGCTGACATACAGTACAGTGTCATCAGCAAAGAGATGTACTGAGGACTTGGTAAGGGTTGAATCAATTTTATTTATATAAATGGCAAAAAGGATAGGACCCAGAATAGAGCCTTGGGGACTCCTCTTGACAGTGGTCTTAATGTGGAGAGGTCACCTTCAACTTTTACCTGCTGTGATCTACCGAGAGGTAGCATCTGAACCACTTTAAGGGAGGATGGATCTAGGCCCAACGGAGTGTAGATGAGAGTAGCAGTTCATGGCCCACAGTGTCGGCATATGCTTTGCTCAGGTCCAGGAATACTGCACAGACATTGTTCTTTTATCCAGTCTGGTTTGCCAATCATTGGTGACCTTGGCTAATGCAGTGATAGTGCTATGTTTGGCCCTGAATCCAGATTGAGCTGGATTTAATAGATTAGCATTGTCCAGATATTCCCTTAACTGAATACTCACTAATTTCTCCAGCATCTTGGATAACACAGGTAGGATGGAAATGGGCCTGTAGTTATTAAGATCCATGGGGTCCCTGATTTATGAAGGGGACCATTGGGCTGTCTTCACAGTGTGGAAATAGAGCCAGAGTTTAGGGAAAGGTTAAAGAGGTGAGTTAGGGGACTGCAAGCACATGACACGAATCTTTAGAAAGAATGGGTCCAGAAGATCTGCTCCTGCACTTTTTTGGTATCTAGATGCCATAATAGATCCTCAACTTGTTTCAACAGTATATGTTTGAAGCTAAAGGAGGAGTCAACTCTTTGTTCACCAGTATAGTGGGAGCTTAAATGATCCCTTAATAGGTTAGCTGGGAGGAGTCAAAGGCAAGGCCAGCTGTTGTGAAGTGGTTGTTAAATGCATCCTGGATTTCAATGTGCTAGTAATGGGGCCATAGTTACTGTGTAAATGGGTTGGAAGGAGTTGTTAACATCCTGGCCCATCATCCCCTTGGTGGTGCCCCAAAATCTAACAGTATTATGGTAGGAGGAGTCGAGCTGGGCCAGGTAGTAGGTCTTCATATCAGGCATTGCATGGGGTGGTGAGCAAGATAAGTTTGTTCACTGATGACACCAAAATCGAAGCAGTGATGAATGGAGAGGAGGATGGAAGCAGCTGCAGGGGACCTACTGTAAACAAGCTAGAGGAGGGTCAGAGAGGTGGCAGCTGGAGTTCAATGCAAAGAAGTGTAAGGTTATGCACTTTGGTGAAGAACCCAAGGAAAGAATACTGGCTGGGAGGGGTAAGCTGGGGATCACTGATGAGGAGGAGAAGGACCTAGGGTAATGATAACAGGGACCATGGACAACACTGCCAAGTGCAGGAGAGTGGCTTCAAAAGAACAAAATACTGGGGTGCATAGTGAGGTTTTTCATCCAGGTGAAGAGAGGTGATCTTGCCCTCTACAGGTCGCTGGTAAGGCTGCACTTAGAGTTGTGTGCAGTTTTGGAGGCCATTCCTAAAGCGTGATATCAGGCTACTGGAGGGGTGCAGAGGAGGGCAACAAAGATGATATGTGGAATGGAAGGGACATACTATGACAGCAGGCTGAGAGACCTGAACATGTACACCCTGGAGGATAGAAGGGACAGGGGACATGATAGAGACATTCAAGTATCTGAGGGAATCAATAAGGATGGGGCAGATGAGGTCTTTAAGTTAAGGAGGAATGGTCACCAGGGGCATGCTAAGAATAGAGGGGGAAGAATTAGGAAGGAAAGAGAGATGACACTATTTTACAGAGAGGGTGGTAGGAAAATGGAACACCATACCAGAATGGGTGGTATACTGTAAATCTGTGAACAGTTTCAAGGGCATGGAACAGGAAACAGGGAGAGTGAGGGTGGGGAGGTGGGGGTGGCAGTCGGATAGAAATGGGAGAGGGGCAGCTTCAAACTAGGGTTGCTGTCTGCGGGTGGTCTGTTTCTGCTGGCACATTCATATGATCATATGTTCGTATCTACTAAGGATTTTTCTGTAGCAACTGAAGCTTGAATCTGGGGAGGCATGATAAACTTCAGCCCAGCAGAGGGACCAAGAGTCCACATCCAGGGAGTCTTGCAACTTTGTGGCCCATCTTAACCTATGAGTGTCCCAATTCAGAAGATGTATACTCTGTAGAGTTTTGTAAATAGCACTTGTATGGCCTTGGGTGTCCTGTCTAAATTTAATTTAGGTGACTTTCTATAAGGGCCATTGCAGCACTATATCAGGATCCCAAGGCCTTGGTCAGAGTTAATGACCACCCTCCCAACATTTTCCTATGGGCAGGGAGACAAGACAGGGGTGTCTCCTCTGCCCATTACTCGTTGTCCTTTCCCTAGAGCCCTTTGCTGTAACAGTTTGCAACACACCCTGACATTAAGGAGTGGTGGCAGGTGGACAGGAACAAAAGATTGCCCTATATGCTGATGACACCTTATTTTTCTTGGGGAATCCAATATAGTCCCTCTCTCCTTGCTTGATGTATTGGATCAATTCGGTTCTTTTGCTGGCTATACAGTTAATTTAACTAAATCAGAGGCGATGATTCTTAGTGGCTGTCCTCCACTGAGTTTTAAGTATACATTCCCCTTTTCATGGGCGCTCATAACCGTTTTATTATCTGGTAATTATAGTCTCCACTGATCTAACTTCGACTTTTCAAGATAATTATCATAAATTACTGGATTCAATTTGCCAGGCTATAGCTTGATGGAAACCTTTTCCTTTAACCCTATATGGCCACATACAGACAATTAAAATGAATAACTTTCCTTGAATTCTGTTTCTTTTCAAACCTCTCCCATTTTTATACCTCAGACCTACTAGAATAACCTTCTGCCTGAAATAACCAGATTTGTATGGCTAGGCAGACAACCTAGTGAAAACTCAAAAGTTACTACATCACTTTAAAGATCAGGGCAGGCTGGGTTTTCCATACCTTCGTAAATATTATCTGACGTCAGTGGGTTGTTTCGACTCGTGTTCTAACAGCGTGTAAAGGTTGGATGGAACCTTATGGATATGTCTGACCTTTCACATTATCCCTTATGGATAATTCCAACACTGGTGCCCCTGAATGGAATTCTGTGAGAAGCCCGTAACCTCTGACTAAGCATACAATTAAGATATTGCTTAAATTAAGATGGGCCCCTTATCCCTAATTAGACACCACGACAATTTCACCCCACTTCTATTAGATATGGGTTTCAAATATTGGGAGACCAGAGGCCTCACTAGATTTGTTTAATTGGTCCTGGGACAATACTGTTTGTTCTTTCAAGAACTCCAAGTCAAATGTCGCTAAAACGAGAGGACCACTTTAGATTCTTGCAGGTTTTACATTTTCTCACTCTGCACCAGCATTTGTTCAAAAAAAAAAACAACAGTCTGATTCAGAAACAACTTTATTGGTTAGTAATTCTAAAAACTAAACCTCTCCCAATGTCTGGTCTATTTGCCTTACTTACCAAACACACAGTCCACCCACTGACCCCTTAAGAAAAAGGTGGGAGGAAGAGTATGGATTGCCCATTTCCCAGAACTTTGGCAGAGGATGTTGTATAAGGTTGGGCAGTCACTGACTCTTCAATGTGGAGAGAGTATAATTGGGAGATCCTAGTGCATTTGTTTCTCACACCGATGACTACTAAACACTATGATGCTACTCACTCTGATGACTGCTGGAGACAGAGTGGAGAATCGCTTACATGTTCATATCTTCTTGGCAAGCTATACATGTTGCCATGCAGGCAATATTACATCATCAAATTCCTTTGCCTTTACCAATTTTGTACAAGGCTTCCGTTATCTTCTATGAGGCCCTCTAAGTACAATCAAACTAGGCCAAATTTTGAGAGCAGCTGCCCTTAAATGTCTAATAGTATACTGATTATCATCTCAACCCCCAACTCCTGCCCAATGGAGACAGAACATTTGTGAGATAGAATCCATGGAAGTTGTCACTGTAGTGCTTAGTCTTCAATTACCCAAATTCCTGGAACTGTGGCAGCCCTGGCACCAATGGTGCTCCTCCACCACCTGAGGAGTCAGTTCCTTAGGTAAATATTTGGGGCATTCTTTAGGGTTATAACTTGGAACATATGACTTTACTCATCCTTATCCCTTCTGTGATAAACTTGTTTTGTCATGATTGTCATTGTGCACTGAGACCCTTGATATGTTTCTAACAGAGTCAGCTATACTTATGTAGATTACTATTCATTGTAAACAGAGTGGGGGAGCAGGCCATGGGACATTTATTTATTTATGAATTTGTTTATATTTATTGCTTTTTAGCAATTACTGTATTAATATTTTTCTTTTCTCAAAATGTATTAGGGCTATCTTCCACATTAGTGAATCAGATTTGAAGAATGCTTGCTTTTTCATAATATTTCTTCTGTATGTTAATCTGCACATTTTTAATAAACTTTAGTTAAAAATCCTCAAAAATGATTTTCAGGACAAAAAGCAACCTACATATTCTACAGATGTTAGGCAACCAATCAGTGTTTACCGAGGGTTTTCTATGCAGAAAAAGTCTGAGGTCAGCACTTGAAAACAAGCTTTCTCGAGCTAGCCCTTTCTCCAAGACACTCTAAAAGTAATGCTACAGTGCAAGGAGTCACATTGTACAAGAAAACTGCAATCTGAATAATAATCTTTGCTGTAATGTGATCCTCTATGGAGTTCAGCATGGTAACCTTGCCTACAAAGTTACCAAAGTTCACATCAGCTTTGCAACTTTGTGGAAATTGTACTGAGCTGAGAAGACAGAAACATTACTGCAATTGACTTTGTGGAGTTATCTGCCCTACTCAAAGCACTCAGCAGAGTGAAGTTAGCCAACAACGCTCATCCCTATCTGTAAATTTGGTATAAGAAAGTTCTTCATCCCTTGCATGGTCAGGTTATATTTAAATTAACAGCCTTCTTTCCAGCCAATACTAGTAGCCAGAGTTCCCCAAAATGTACAGATCAAACCTGTGTCTATTGTCAAACCTTCTTATGCCCCTCCCCCACATACAGCAGACTTTGCTAAATTTACTAACTGTGTTCTGCATGGATGTGCTGCATCCCTGTACCAAAATAGCGGCTATGCTCCATCCTAAGCTTTCCTGAAGAAGCTAAAAGAACTGAAAATTTAGAAACAGGTACTATAACTGCCCTCCTTTAATTACCTTGGGGTTATGCTTTATCAATCCCACAATTTTTCTTGCTACATGTCATCCACCAGTAAGACACTTAATGTCAGACTTGGACTTGTCTACCAGGTGAGCCAAACTCTCTTCCATCTGCCGTCATTGCTGTTGCCCATTGGTGTCCTGCTTCCCAAGCTATCCTATGTACACCAAGTTGCAACTGTGCTCAAGTGGAGCAGACTGAGTGCAGTTCTAGGTGGCTAGCCACAAAATCCACTGAAGATGAAAGCAGTGAACTGCACTCCATGAATGTCTCTCATCCAAAGTGACTAAATTTGCACATGAAATTTAATGAAAATTGCAAATTACAAGCCAAGTGCCTGAAATAAACACAGGAGTAAATGCCCCAGCAATTCTCCAACCAAGGCTTCATCAGGGGCTAGCCTATGGCTTGCCCATTGTTTCTAAAGCCCTGAAGTCTAGCTTATGTAAATGGGACGTGGCTTATGATAACATCTGTCATTTTGCTCTTGCCTGTAACCGACTCTCCCACCACTGCACCCTGTATTCAAAATCAGGTTGGCTACCTCTTGCTACTCAAAGCGATCTTACTTCCCTCCTGGTGCCCTGTAGTAATGCCTACCCCCATATCCTCAGACCTTGACCATCTATTCACACCTAGGACCTGAACCAAATTCAGAGAGACAGCCTTCACTTGTCACTGATCCAAATTATGTAATAATATACCTGCTAACATTAGACACTGCTTTCTGGAATTAGTACCACTCACACTTTCTGCAGGTTGGCAGTGTGCTCTTGTTCCTAGCTCCTGATTTCTGTAATGTCTAGCTACCATATATGAGAGTTCATGCACTTGTCACTTAGAATACTTGCTAAGTCTCGCTTCTTAGTTTTTTGCTGTTACCTTTCTCCTATGCTTCCTCCACTGATTGCATGTACCTTATTGGGTTTGCCCTGCTAATTAATTCATAGTCATGCACTGTGTTGTTTCTTAGATTATTATGTACTCTAATGTCAAAGTCATTGGGCTCAATTATAAAGGTCAGTGCAAGCTTCACCAATGGCAGCTTGCACTGGTTGCTGGTGTGCCAGGGACCTTGCACTTGACTCACTATTGGTAGGGTCTCACAGCTTGCAGCAACTGTAGCAATGCACCATACAGACGGGCATCAGTGAGATATGCCTTAAGCTGTGGGCAGTCTGATGGCAGCTGGGTCCATGGACAGTGACTAGTACACCAAGCAGAGGACATCCCTCTCTGGTGGTCTAGAGGCCCCTAATGCCCCAATCTGCCCATATAATAAGTATATTCCACTGGTGGTCTAGCAGTTCCTCCCATACCCCAATCTGGCAATATATCAAATATATTTTCCTGGTTGTCTAGCAGTCTCCCCAATGCCCCTATCAGCCAATATATTAAATATATTCCCGGGTGGTCTAACAGTCCCTCTGCCCCCATCCTCAGCAGGCAGTGCCCCACCAACCCACTCCTCCCATCCCATTCCTGAAAGCAACCATCACAGCCCTCTATTCACCACCATGGCTGGCCACTGACTGAGCATTCAATAAATTATACTGTATACCATATGCAATATTTATTGACAGCACAGCTCAGTTGTCAATTAATGAGCACATACTATATAGAGTATGCACTCATTGAAAGCTCAGTTGATGGCCAACCATGGTGGTGAGTGGATGGCTGTGCTGGTCACTGGCTCAGAAATGGGATGGGGCAGTGGAGTGGTGGGGCACAGCTTGCCTGGGTGGGGATCCACTAGACCACCAGTGAAATATATTTAATATATGGACAGATTGGGGCATGAAGGAGACTGCTAGACCATCAGGGGAATATATTTAATATATGAGATCAGGACATGGGGAACCGCTACACCTCCAGGAAAACATATTTAATAGAAGGGGATTGGGACTGGAGAGTGGGGACATAGGCACAAGATATGAAACCATTCCAGAGGATACACTTCTAAGTACCTTAGACTAGCCCTGGTTGGTCTAAGAATACTTAGAAATTGTTCTCTGGGAGGATTTTTTGAATCTTGAATTAGGGATATGGCAGCATGCATCTGCCTTAAGCCCCCAGCACCATGCTGCAGCTAATTTTGTGTTGTTAGATTGTGCAAGCCCCTATGGTGCCTACAGAATGCATTTAATGCAGGCTGCATTTGTGAATTTCTCTTGGGATATCTTTTAGTGCAAGCCATGCCTTGTGACATTCCTTGTTGCACAAGCCCCTTGCACCATTCAGGGCGCTTTGTGAATCGGGCCCATTGTCTTGCACTGTAGTCTTTTATGGTTGCACTCTCCCAGATCATACCTGAAATAGGCAAATGTTTGTCTAGCGACCTTATCTAGTAAACAAAACTAAATAAATAAACTAACCAAAACATCATAGCTTTTCTAGTTCCATATACTGAATTAGTATAACCCAGTATAGTAACATTCATAGTCATATTTATGCCTTACTATTAGTCATTTCTACAGTAAAAGGAATTCAGTTCCTGCTTTTTCATAATTGTTGTGCCCTGACTGTATTGCTGGATGCTTGCACTGCCCTTAACAAGATGGTGGCTGCATCCAAAATGGACATGCACAGCCACCCAGGTGTGCATGCATGGCTGGCCCAACAAAGATGGCAACCACCTCCCAATTTTCCTGCTCTAACAGTTACCAGTGCAGCATGCCTCAGAATGCTGAGTGTGTACTGCACCTGGTGGCTTTTGATCACGGAACCACAATCTCTATTTGCTCAAATATTGGATTTGCTGTAAACAAGGACTGCAAACCTTGCTTAGCCACCTGCAAATGCAGACAATGCATTTACTAACACGGCTAAACAACCTGCAAACTCAGATGACTATGCCAACTGCTGGCTGCCTCCCTCTTTCCACCTACCATCCCCAAAAATGAGAAACCAAACAACCGTTGATGCTCTGCGTAACCTGCTTGCCTGTCCATTGCCATGACCACAAGCTTTGGAAAGTGCTCCTTGTTGCCTTCATTAGCAACCTCTTTGTTGCCATCACAGGTCCCTAGGCATCTGAATTGTGATTCCTGAGCCCCAAGGGAAAAGAAACAAATGACCCCTTGAAACTCCTTTCTGTTACTACTGATTTTAGTATCTAAAGTTGTGGGTTGTGCATTCACATTGTGCATACAGTGCCTCTGTACCACCAAACAATTACACAGCACTTTTCCTGCCCAAATTCTGCTAATCTAAAAGCAGGCTATGTTTTGAAGTTTGAGTTATCTGATGGTGAACTGTGTGGAGAGACACATTATTCCTACTGATGGGGAAAGGGCTTCACTATTGGAAATTACCAAATGCCACAATAAAAGCATCCAGAAAAGAAAAACATTTTGGATGGGGAGGGGCAACCAACAAGTGAGGCCTGATCAGATACTCTAGCCAACTCCCTGATTTGCTGGCGTCCATCAGCCAACTGTAATAAGTCCATAAGTCAGTTGTCTTAACTTGATTAACCTAGGTCAATATACTAGCAAAAACTGAACACCCAACTGTCCAGTTTTCCCAGGTTCGTGGATTGTTACCTTCTTCTTCACCACAAAGGTTTCAAGCTTTTCTTTTTTCCCTGTATCATCCTCAGGCTGTTTGCATCTTTTAAGCAACGTTAATACATCCACATACTCCCTGTTGCCTATCTGCATCCACATCTTGTTGGAGAAATGTGAAACCACTGGATCTACCAATGTCATGTAGACTGTAGCAATGGGCTGCAGCCCAGCTTGCTTTCAGAAAAGACTTAGGGCCACTGGCTACAGTGCTGGTGCTTGAAAGTTCAGTCAAAGAACAAACCACTCACAGGACTCAGCATTCCATGTTTTAGTTTGCTTCCTTAATTATGGGTGACTATAAAAAGGGTCCAGAAGAAGGATCCAGCTACCTTGACAAATCACCCATGAAGTGGGAGTGAAATGTTGCTTTTGTTAGTTCTCCTTGTGGAGATGGCTCCAGCATGCTGTTCCTATTGTAATGGTTTGAGCAAATAAAGTATTCACTTATGAGCCAAGCGGCAGTGCAAAGTCTATTTTGTGTACTGAGTGCTGAGTGCTGTGAGTGGTTTGGCTCAGCTTGCTGCATGGAGGGGCCCCGTGTAGGGGTGGGACCTATGCTCCTGTACCAACTCCAGTGCTGTCCTATTTGCTGGTGTTCTGACTACCAATGCTCCTGAGCTTTGATGAATGCCTGCACCTTATTGAGCTTCTGCTCAATCAGCAACAAGCCCTTCAGAGGCACCATAGGCTGAGGGAGAGCCAAGAGCACTGGAAATGGACCTCCAGACTGCAGAGATTCTACTATGGTGTAAAATCACTGGTACAGAGTGAATAGATTGCAACACAGCCTGGAACAGGGCTGCCAGTTGGGTTGGTCCTGTCAGGAGAGCCAAAGAATGAGTTGCCCCTCGAGTTCTGGGAGTCCAGCAGGTAGTAAGAGATCCCCAGTAGCCTTCTGAGTAGGGGCCATCCTCACCCTTCAAAGTTTCATGGGAGACGGATCCCCTTCAGGGCTGGACTTTCAAAATAAGCCTCAAATGCTCCCTGAGTTCCTCAGCACTCAAACTCTCAAAATCCAGCCCACCTTGCAAAGGATTCAGTAGTCATATGGCACCTGTCAGTGTTTGCATGTCTTCTCTTTCTTGTGGATGCCAGTGGTTGATTTACTGGCATCAGCTCTGGAGGTGTCCAAGGCAGTAGCTGGAAAGCTGGTTGCGCTGGTAGCCCAGATGGACTGTGGCCTTCCAGGTTCTGGAAACAGACATCCCATCATGCCTTTTTTCTTGTACAAAGGCCGCCAACTGCTGCTCAGATTCCATATCCATCATCATCCCTTTCTGGGTATCCTGGATTACCACATGCTGTGAAAAGACATGGCACAGAAGCACACACACAAAATCTGTGATATCCACCTCTTTATGCTCTAGTACCACAGGGTTAAACTGCAAAGATAAATCTGGTTAGACTAAATGGGGTAAGATTTGTTGTGTCCCTTTTCATTATGTTTACTTGTGCACACACATGAAGCAAACATATTGTGAGAGTATGGTAGTTGCTTCAGAGGCATATCACTGTTGCATCCAATGCTGCTAAGGCTGCAGGAGGCTTAACAGTGATAGTCTAATGATCATCAAGGCTAATCATGATGCTGTTCTACTGGATGAGGAGAGAAATCTTCATGTAGTTGAAAGGAACCAGTCACACCTATCAGATAGAGACTGCATCCTTTCATTATATAACACCACCCAGCAACCAGTAAAGCAGCGTTATTATCAGCCTGCTTTGTTTCATAGTCCATTCGTTCCCTTCTGGTTGGGGCAGAGTTTTCTGTTACCTCCTCCTTCCTCTCATACATCAGTCACTGGCCAGCCATACAGCTTTCTCTCTTCTGTCTATAAACTTTATGCTGCAGACAATTTATGAACCAATTATGTTTAATGTTCTCTTTTTCAGCTCAGTTGATCATAACCTTGAAGCGAAGTTCCAAGTTAAGTTTTTAGTCTCCAGTAGTGCATGATTCCCTTGTTTCTTTCCTCTCAATCTCCGTTTTCCTCTCCTGCTTCCTTTTGCCCTTAAGTTTTCACTCCTTCATTTTATCTTGTCTCCTTGCTTCCTCTTCCTCCATCCCTGCCTCCTCCTTGGGTTAGAGTCAGATGTCATGCTTCTAATTACTTGAAGCACAGAAGTACACAACTCACGTTATTTTTTAAATCTACTAATAACAGCCCTATTAAAATAACACCCTTCCCAGTCCATGACAATCACAACTGTCATTTTAATTGACATTTATTTCTGTTTATTTCTTGCTCTGCTCCTGTTTTGGAAATGGAATAGGCTACATTTTAGAGGTGATTTAAACATAAACAAAAAAAGACTTGTGAGGTGAAGGGAGAGAGGAGCTTCAAAGCCTTCCACCGCCTCCAAAATTACATGGTTGTAAACAACATCTGTTGCACTATCATTACCCACTCCAATATGGAATCAAAACCCAGTTATTTTGTTGGGGCATGTTACCTTCATAATGCCAGCAGATAATGATACAAGTATTGCCAAACTGCCCAGTTACCATGTTCAAAAGTGTTTCAGTACTACAAGCAACTAAGAAGATATTAAATAATACATGTTTATCTGGTTTAAACACAAAGAAAAGGTGGCATAGAAATGGGGATCACTTTTCTTCTGAGCAGCTACTGGTTCAGGAATGCTCAAACCCTGACAGTAACTACACAACACACAGGTGACATGACAGGTTATGTGCACATAACATTTTAGAATTAAACAACTGAACACAGCTCCTCTAAAATGTAAATTTGAAGGTGACTCAGACAAATTGTGTTTGTTATGTTAGGGTGTTTGATTTGTGTACATTCCTGTGCTTGTGTGGTTGTGGATTACATACTGTGGATAGACAGAAAGCTAGAGATAGATAAAGGCAAGTAGAATGATGTGCATGTTTTACTTGTGTTTGTTTAAATTTATGTATGCCTGTTTCTGTGGTGTGTGTGTGTGTGTGTGTGTGGGTTACTCTTCTTCATAATGGTGTGTATATGTATGCATGTATACTGTTTGTGTATATGTGTTTCAGTCTATAAGTGTGTGTTTGTGTGTACTTATGCATGTTTGCATGCAAGTGTATTTTGTGTGCATATTTGTTTTATATATGTATATAATGTATGTGTCTTTATATGGGTGTTTATTTCTATGTGGATTCTTGTGTTTTGTAGATATAGGTAATGTGTGTGTGTGTGCATGTGTGCTTGTATACAGTATGTTTCGTGCATATGTTTATATGCATTTTCTATGTATTTTTGTGTGCATCCATATGTCTGTACATGGGTTTTGGTTTGTGTCCATGTTCTGCATGGTGTCTTTTCAAAATAGGGTCCCTGTCATTGGAGGTTTACTTTGTAGTTCTACTGCTCAGTTGACTATCAACAGGAAAGCAAAGCGAAAAGGTTACACATTTACAAGTCATGTTTTTGTTTTACCAGGGAGACACATTAAGCTGAAAACTTGTTTACAGTAGGGTTACCACCTTTAAGAAGCCCAAAGTGGGACATTTCTTACTGAAACAAGATTTTCCGAGGACAGTACGTGAATCTCACCAATACAACAGATGTGTTTTCTATATAATCAGAATTAAGGCTATGATTGTAGTTTCTTAGTTGCTTCTATTGTTTCTTATCATTTTAAGATATTTTAGTTAAGATATGATAGTTTTCTGCAACATTTAATGGAAAATTAGAAAATATTTTTACTACTACAAAGTCAGGACATGTAGTATTTTTCATGTTTTTGCAGGACACAGCTGCCCAAATCAGGACTGTCCTGCAAAAATAGGGACAGGTGGTAACCCTAGTTTACAGGTGCAACCTGGGAGCACAAGGAAGTTGTGTCTTGCTCAGGATCCCACAGTATGCAAGTGGGGGCTGTGGGATTCAATCCCAGGTCTCCAGGTTTGCAGCTCAGAGCCTCAAACCCCTGTGCTACACTGCCTCATGTCACACACTGTTATCTCAAAACAAAACATTTCCCACAATAACAGACTTGCAAATGGAGCTAAGATACCACTAAAGTCCTCTGCACTATCCAGTTCTGTACACTGCACAGCAGTTGGAGACTGACTCATTTCATCATGTGTGAATTTATTATATTTAAACTGTGTATAGTAAGGTAGCTTATTTTCCAAGCAGGTCCCAGAGAGTGGAACATATAAGAGAAGGAAAGAAGTACAGTATTGTACTCCCTTGTTTGCATGATTTATCCTGTAAAATTTGTTTCCCACCCATTTCAAGCAGTAGTTATTTGCTGGCTGACCGTGCAAGCAAATATTGGGCCTTAGAATCGGTTGTTTTTTTTTATGGTTTTATCCTGACCTTGAACCTGGGCTAATGGGGGCAGGGCCTTGCCTCAGCAGTTCAACTTTTACTAATGCTCCTCAAGAGGAATTCTAAATACACTCGCCCCTTACCTGTGCTGTGAATTTGGCATAAGAAATGCATTTATCCTTTGTTATGGGCAGGTTATGTTTAAAATAAATAGTCTTCCTACCAGCCAATACCAGCAGCCCAGAAATTCCCCAAATGCACTGGCCATTCTTTTTTTTTTTTTTTTTGTAATAATGCCAACAACATCAGTCTGTTTCCAAACCATAATGATGGCTCCCCACAAGGCTGACTTGTCTAAAGTGGCTGTGTTCTTCAAGCATGTGCTGTTGCTCTGCACCAAGATGGCAGCTGCACTCTACTATAAGACTACCCATGGAAACTAAAAGAACTGAACATTTAGAAGCATGTAATATAATTTACCAAGCACCATAGCTTTTATGTTTACACATACTTAATTGTATATCATCTGTATATTAACATTCAAAGCTATGTTTATGACTATTAGTTGTTTCCCAGTGAAAAGAAATTCAGTTGCTGCATTTTAAAAATTTTTATGAGGTCCCCAAATGCATTACTTGATGCTTATAGCCACCCTTCCCAATATAGCAGCAAAATCCAAACTGTGCATGAATGGCCACCCAGGTGCTAATTCATGGCCAGCCCAACAAAGATGGCTTCCAACTCCCAGTTTGCCTGCTCCAACAGTTGTGCATGCACAGCATGTCCCAAGATGAGGACTGCAGACCCTGCTTTGCCACCTACAAATCTGTCTGAATCACTTACCAACATGGCTGAACTGCCTGCAAACTTGATGACCACACCAGTTGCTTGGTGCCCTGCTCTTGCACTTACCCCGCCCCAAAAGAAGAAGCTTGTCAACCACTGATTCCTTCCTAACCTACCTGCCCATCCTCTGCAGCAACTAGAAGCTCCTGGTAAGTGCCCCTTTGTTGCCTTCACCAGCAACCTCCTAGTTCACATCAGAGGTCCATATGCCTCAGAAATACAAGTCCTGAACCCCTGAGGAAAAGGAACAAATGATCCCTTTAAATTCCTTCAATTGCTCCTTACTTTAACATCTAAAGTTGTGGGCTGTACATTCCCAGTTCCACTATCTCTCAACTACCAATTACACAGTGGTTTCTTGCCCAAATCCCACAGTCTACAAGCAGGCAACATTATGAAGACATGTCTGAGCTTTCTTATGATGAACTTCTGGTAGATCCACATCATTCTGACTTACAGGGAGTGGGCTTCAGCATTGAAACTACCAAAATGCCACATTAAAAGCAAGCTGAAAAGAAAAATATTTGGGATTGGGGGCAACCAACAAGTGAGGCCCAATTAGTGGCTACATGGCCACCATTAGCATGCCAGAACCCCCCAACTTCCTTAACCTGTCTTTTTTTTTAACTGTGAAAAGCTGGCCCCACTGGGATGCTGAGCAGCTGCCTTAGACACCAAGCCCCATAAGCCTGAGTCACAAAGGCCCACCACCACCCACCATGTGTTAGCCCAACTGTCAGAGTCCAACACATGGTGGCTTAGCATCTTCTTGTTCGACCCTGAATGGCTCTCTGCAACCATGGTTCACTGACCAGGCTGATAAGCTGATGACAGATGAGGTGGGTACTAATTGAGTCTGTTGGTGACAAAGAATCTCTTGGGGGCTGGGAGTTCCCTGATTCTTCTCTGCCATAGCAAAATGTAAAACAAGACTCTGGGTACATACATTTATTTTTCAGAAGCATACAGAGAAGACATTGTTTCAACTCATTCCCCTTGAGAAAAAGGTTTGATTTGCTACCAATCAAAGGCCAAAGCAGGGTTCTAGCTGCAATTTGTACTTGAAACAACAATTGCAATGAGAAAGAATAATATGACCTACTGGAAATTGAATTCAGGTCCGGAATACCACCCTGGTACTCTAACCACTGAGCAACAGGCTCACATGTTTGGAACTGGGTTTCCTGGACACTTCCTTTCCCGTATTCTGCAACCAGAGTGGAAGTGTGCCCAGGAACCCCAGACCCAGCCGTGTGAGCTGTAGCCCAGTGGTTAGAGTATTGGGACAGTATTCCTAGGGCCTGGGTTCAGCTCCCAGTAGGTCACCTCAATTCTTTCTTACTACAATTTGTGCTTTGATTCCTGCTGCAGCTAATACTGCACCAAAACCCTCTTGAAACAAAATAGAGAGAAAAAAACTCATGAGAAAATAAGTCAAATACATCATCCACTGAATAGACCTTCCCTGTCCACCCTCCTCCTTTTAGATGTAAAAGTGGTTCTGCAGACTTCCCAAACTCAAAAGAATTGCTCAGCATGCACTTCAGGCTTGAAAGGGACAAAAGCCCTGCAGCAGCCATCTAATCAGCCAACCATCTCCACTTATGTAAGTTCCAAGGTAAAACATTTCAAGCCTTTTGCTGCTGTGAGAGGATTCATAGTACAGTTCTAGCCAGAAAAGAGAAGCATGAGGTGCTGCACTGTTGCGCCACCACTTCTTGTTCCTCACCTCTCTTCCAACTACAAGCCCCTTACCTGCCTACCTAGCCTCTCCCTAGTAGGCATCTACCTACCTAATTCACTCATTTTCCAGCTCAGGAGGGGCAGTGGCCACAGACAGACTCCTCCTGCAGCAGTCCTTTAGGAATTATTTTGCTTTACATACAGTAAAACACATAGAGTTAAGGTTTTGGGGAATTCTACTTTACATGTTCCTAGTTTTGGGGCTTTGTCAATGAACCCTAACATTAGCATAAATTATTGTGTTGCAAAAGGAACCATAACCAATTGCTATCTTTATGAAATTCCATTAGAAAGAAGACATGTTTTGTCTGTGTAGACCTGCATAAATTAAATATGTAGCAAATAAGTTTATTTTTAATCTGGATAAGATCTCCATGCAAAAGCCTATTTATAGAGTAGTATTCCTTCAGTTACCATACATTAACAAGAAACATGAAACATACATTTATTTAAAATAATCAGAAACATGATCATAGAAAACATTCAATTTTGACTCAACAATACCAACAGATTCTGACTGCCTTATCTCTGGTGAAAGCATTATACATGTTATTTAATTTAAAGGGGACATGAACTGATTACTTACTGTATGTGCAGCTGCATGTAATGTCTCTAGTTTCATAAATTATATTCATACCTCTAAAGGATCCCTATTTAAATTTGCCTGAATAAGCGAGAGCTGTCAATTGTATTTTGTATTGTTTTCTTAGTATGGACAACATTCTGTGCAATTCCTTTAAGTGGAACCAAAATTTTGAGTTTTGACTATATCACTTCATGATTTCAGAAATGTGAACATGAACTTATCAGTACAGTGCTCACGGTTTTCAGAACCGTGGGCACTGTGTATATGTCCATTCTAAAAATATGAAGTGACATACAGTAGTTAAAACTCCAATTTCTTGGTTCCATGAAAGGATCTGCAAAGAATGTTGTCCATACAAAGAAAACAATACAAAACACAACTGACAGCTTCAGCTTTTATTCAGGCACAGTTCAATAGGGATCCTTTTGAGGTATGAATATGATTTATGAAATAGAAACATTACAAACAGCTGCAGGTAAGTAATCATTTCTCTCCTTAAGTACTAATTAATCAAAACCAGATAAACCTATGTAGCATGCAGCATTCTATTGCCAAGAGTGTTCTGGGATGAACAAAAATAGCAGCAGTAAATAGTTTAGAATTAGATTAAAATTTTACAAATTAATAAGTCAATAAATAAAACATTGGATTTGAGAGAAGGAGCTCTAATTTGGCTGGCAATACTAGCTGTAATGTTTTTACCTTTGCTTGTTTATTAAAAATGAAAATATATAGAGTATTTCCAAGACTGGGTGTAGTTCAATAACCTATTTGTAGGAAAATTACTTTTATCTGTTAGAAGCATAAAATTACTACATCTTTCAGCACCAATGTTGGTGGAGTTGATGTTCTAATATTTTATAATTGCCATGAAAAGATAATTTCTTACTTTTGGAGCATAACTTGTTGCTGGTAGAATAGGATCTCAAATTAAACAACAAGATGATGACCATTTAGTGTATCCACTTAAACAGCTTAGGGTATACTGAGAATTAGGTGGTATCTAGCAATGGTTTACTGTAAGCATAATTTTTGCTTTTTTTTCATTTTACTAAGAGGACAGTGGAAAACAAATTGTGCATGAAATGTTGCTTGACATAGACCTTAGCCTGCAAAAGTATTTATCGTTGTTCATTTCAAGCAGCCATTTATATGCAAAATAATGTAAACATAAATCATTTATAATGCTGTGTGCAGTGTATAAACTTTCTTTGCCTGATGTGCACTCTTACCTTTCTTCCTTTCAGCTCTTGATTGTGCTAAAATGGTTTATGTATTCTTCCTTTTAGTAATGAAAACCAATACAACTGTAAGCATTAGAACCTATTACAGGTGAGGAGGGATCAACAGCCCTTGACAGGACTATAAAATGCATGATACTACTGAAAAAGTGACCTTTGGCACTCATAATGGAGTCTGGAATTGCAATACAATGTAATAATGAGAACCCTATTTGAAGGACACAACTGTCGTGAGGAAGCTTTGATTTGTTTCAGGCTTTTAATTGCTTTGTGCAGGGTTTGTACTCTAATACCATTTTAAAATTCCTCAAGAGATTGCTTAAACATTTTGTAATGTAAATCAATATCAAGACTGTAATTACTGAAACAAGTTGAGGAAACACCAAAAGAATGTAATCACCAAAACTGTCATTATGTAATCTAAGTAACCTGGAGTAGGACACACTATAATAAGTGTCTTAGTGACTGCTGTTCTTAAATAAAATTGAAATAATGATGTTAAATTCAAGATGTACATTTATATGTACTGTATTTTATGGCAGATAGATAGCCAGACAGACAAATACTGTAGATTAATACTGTAGATACTGTAGATAGACAGACATACAGACAGACAGACAGATAGATAGATAGATAGATAGATAGATACAACAAGATAAGGTTTGTGTGTGTATGTCAAGATACAGTACACATATCGTACAATTATGGAGATGCTTGACAAAAGGGTAGTAGCTGTATGCATTAACAACCCCCAGGTATGTGTGTAACGGAGTTAAATATATACACATGTCTGGAGTGTGTTATTGCACCTATAAAATGGATTTGTGTTGAGGAAAAAGTGAAAATAGTCAAGAAAGTAAATACAAGTTCTGAATCATGTGCCCAGCATGCTATGGGATATACCACAGTCTTGAGATAAGATTCCAAGAATTACAGAACATGATTTTCCAAAACCATGTTATATCTGCATTGAACAGGACCATAGTTACCAGAAGGAGGCTACTCTGAAGGTGGCTCTCGGTTGCAGCATAGGAAGGTAGCAAGATGCATTTATTTATTTATTTGTTTATGTATGTATTTATTTATTTATGAATTGATTTATTGGTATCTGCAAAGGCTCTTGAGCTTTAGCATCCCATTTTCAAGAGTGTCCCATGGCAAAAGAATGCCACTAATGAAACAAGATCTTAATGAAATACTTGGGATAAGATATAATGAAATAATATTAAAAACATGTATTGACTGATGATTTATTCCTGCATGATTGACTAAGGTTAAGCGATAACACCCTGGTGACCCTTGGGTTTTACAACTGCAGTATTATTTGTCGTCAGATTACAAATTCAGACAGACAGCAAGTGTGAACCCAGATGACCTGTCCATATCAATAGAGTATACACAGTATACAGTATGTGTAATGTGGAGGAGTCTGCCTCGAGTGACAATAAATGAAGCAAATACAAAAGCAGTGAGGGAGAATTTAACTCATACAATTGGCACCACATCAGTCTTTATTTTTCAAAAACCTAAATGAATACGCCTTGAAGGCAAAGCCAAAATTTCATGGTCCCAAGGCCACTCCTCAGGGTCTGCAGTGGCCAACAGCATTTCTTTGTAATGAATTCCTTTGGTATTTTATTTATCTTCGGTCATTATTTTGGCAAACACGATCTTTTGCTTTTCCTTGTCTCTCTTGTGATTTAAGGATTTTCTTCACTTTGCATTGCAAAATGGTGTTCAATGCATTAGACAGTAGAAAATCCATACTAAATGCTATATTATCTCTCAGTTGATTGATTTTCAAACTATATAATAAAATTGCTCCTCCCCAAAGAAAAACAAGCTGTGCATCACCAAACAAAAATAAAATGAATGAAAAGACATTAAAGCTAGGGCATTACATTGCCTTTGAGCATAATTTCCATGGATTTTCTGTTTGATTTTGAATTTGTGTGTGTGTGCTTTGTTACATTTCCTGGAGGCTTTACTTGTGCTCACCTTTGCAGGGCTAGTCATCATGCCACTTGTTTCAACACCATCCCATTCATGATGGTTGGGGTCAGGTGATGAGTTTTATTTAACTGATCCCCTGACTTTGTGTGCTCAGGGGCACACCTGATCATATTGAGTTTGAAAGTGATGTCAATGTGTAGGTTGTAGTGTCATCAGGAAGACGAATTAACACAGCTACTTGGAAAGGACTGTGGTGCCAGTGCCAGTGGGAAGATTGTGGGGTGACTTGTCAGTACCATTAAGAGGGGAAGGGTAGGAATGGAAATAGTAATAGATGGGTCTTCTTGGACATGTGAATAACTGAACTGATAGTTAAACTTTTTCTGGTAAGTTGAGTTTGAGAATGGTCATAAAATTAAGATTCTCGGATCTAACTTTGAGCGATTTGGCCAGACGATATCCCAAGCTTTATGACAACATCTTTCCAAAGTAACTAATGTTGGTGGGCATGCAAGAAAATGCAGAGCCTCTTTAGCCAGTGCAAACCAAATAACGTGCCTATTTTGCCACAATTTGACTGGATTATAGTTTCATACTAGGTTCATTGACTGCCTCCACACACTTCTCAGTGGTAGAATCCAGTTGTATTGCCACCTCCTAGATATTTACCCAGGGCATTTTTAAAGCCATTGCAGACCTTTGCTCAGGTATGTTGTTTGGTACATTTTTGCATACCACCATTACACCTGATTATAAAAATGCTCCATTTAGTTAATCTTCAACTATTCGCTTTTTACCTGCAGTGTGTTCCTCTTCTGGTTCTATGCTGATCTACTTGAAACTCCAAATATAGTAATTTCATCACATATTTATCTCTTTTGATATCATGCATCAAAAGAAGATCAGCTGTCATCCATGATCCTCCTCTGTTCTGTTTAATTCTGTGAAACTGTATAATTCTAAATGTAGTATTTCTTCATACTGGACTTCCTCCAACTCACTCACCATCCTGGTTATCTTCCACTGCACTCCTGCCAACCAAGCCCTATCCTGTTCTGTAGATAGTAACCAAAACCATGAACAGTAGTCTAAATGTGGCTGAATATGGTTCCTATAAAGCTGCAACATAACTGAGGAGGCAGTAAAGCGCAGTGGTTTAAGGCTGTGAGCTCCAAATCTGAAGACCTGGGTTTGAATCCACAGCACCCATTTGCATATGGTGTGACTCTGAGCAAGTCACTTAACTTCCTTTTGCTCCCAGGTTGCACCTGTAAACAAGCTTCAGCTTAGTGTGTCTCTCCTGGTAAAAAAAAAAAAATTCAAATCTTCCTATAGGATATTGTTAATGCAACCCAGTAACCTACTTGCCCTTTTACTGGTTTGCCATAGTGTTTTACTGTATATTTCAGTCTATTTGTAATGGTAGTACCAAGATCCTCCTCTGTTACCTTCCTGATGCTTTTACCGTTCAGTGCAGAGTCATCAAGCTTTATTTTCTTGATAGTCCCTACATCCCCTGCCCTTGATGAACCATACCAGTCTTGGAAGAAATGGTTGCAGTCATATAGTTATGAAATTACCAATATGTTACTTAACAGAGTGATTTGCACAGCTAGGACTCTCACCAAGTCAAGCCCAGAAGTTCTGCACCCTTCCCATGAAGGGCCATGCCTTGGGTGAACTGAGGAATGATGTACCTCCCTGAGTTGGGACCCAAACCTCAGAGAGTTGGGGGATCTATTAGCAATGTGGTAAGTGGCCTACACCCGTCAGGTGGTGCTTCTTCCAAAGGCAAGCCCGATGAGGTTGGCTGTGACCTCCAAATCAGAGACTAGGTCTATGGCTTTCTTCTTCATACCAACCAGGGAGAGGTGTCTTTGGAAGAATATGACACGCTTCGCTTTCCCCTTGTAACATACTCCTGAGAGCCTTCCAAGCTACCAATTGACTGCAAGAAATAGAACTACCTAACTCTCAAACAGCACTTTGGAGGAAGCAAAACTTAGGGGAAACCTCTGAGGGGAGAAACCTGAAAATGTCTCCCCAGCCCCTGGTGTAATCTCTTGTATGGGAGCAAAGGATTCTCTGTTGCCTTGGAATCTCCTGTGTGAATCATTACTTTTCTACATTTTGTGGGCATCTCTGCTATTTATGAGTGTAGATCCATAGGAGGTGACTGAGTAAAAGGCTGTTCTGTGTTTCATAAATGTTCCAGTTGGCGCCCTACAAATGCAGCTCCAGTCAGCGTGTATAAACTGCAACAGCAATTTACCTTTTCCCAGGCATCTGTGTCACTATTGTCATTATTGTCAAGGCATGGATGGGATTTAATTATTTAATCATTAATAGTGGCTTGTTCCACTGGGCCTTTGAGACTTACAATTTTGTTCATTAATTTATTGTTTGACACTCCAGCCATTTTTGGTTGCATTTCCTAAGCTGAGAATTGTTAATTGCTGACTCTTAGCTGGCAGTCTAACTGAGCTGCTCATGATCTTCACCTGAAATTGCTCTAATCCTTTTCTGAGTATTGAAAAGTCTGATTGCATTAACATATGTTGAACCTGCAGCCAAGAGGGCTTTTGAAGAGTGATTGAATCTAAAGAAGAAAGAAAAGACACCTCACTTGTTGACATCTCACTTGAAAAAATGAATGAGAGAGGTGAGAGATTTGGAACAACACACAAGCTCAAAAACTGAAACAGATGATACAGAATAACTTTCAACCGATTGTGAATCATCTTGCTTGGAGTCAGTGCAAGAAAGAGTTAAGAGACACCAGACATGAAGACCACTTCCACCTGAAGATGTTGCAGCAGGTGAGCAAACTGAAAATACTGCTGAACTCAAATTCACCTTTACAAAATTAGAAAGGCTTCTAAAATGGAACTTCCTTTATATTATAGTAATGATAGTTTGGAAGGGAGTACCTTACCAACAAGAGAGTACCCTGAGGTCTCCATCTGAATCTTAAGCCTACAGTGGGGATTGAAAACTTCAAACATAAGCAGGAGGGAAATGGAAAGTGCACTGGAGGGTTGCTCAGATGAATTGATTACAATTTTATAAAAGAAGATAAAGTAAACCATGATAAAGTTAAGCAACAAATTGAAACATTATAAAAAGAATTAGAACCCCTAAAACCCACTCACTATTTAAAGTAAAAGAATGGGAACATAACGGAAGCCTTGATTCACATGAAAAGAAACTTTAAAATGAAAACAAAACACGAAAGAGACCTAAAAGACTAAACACTTGGACAAATTCCTCAGTGGAATCAATAAAGTCCAAGAGGGTAGCATCTTTCAGAAAAGAGATGTGCAAAATCAAGGGGACGAATTTGAAGATAGAGGGGTATGGCTCAGGGCAATGTCAGGAAATATTTTTTCACAGATAGGGTGGTGGACGATGGAACTGCCTTCCTGAGGAGGTTGTGGGGTCTAGAACTGTGGGAGAATTATAGAATGTATGGAACAGGCATAAGGCAATTCTTGTGGGGTAGGAAGAAATAGGCTGTTGGTTAACTAGGATCTGCAGCTTATCCAGTAAGTAGGAAATGGGCAGACTCGGTGGGTCAAGCGGTCCTTATCTGTCATCAAAGTCTTTGTTTCTTTGTTTCTATGTTAAATCTTTATTGGGACAGGCTGACTCACACAGCCAGCAGAGGATGGAATTACAGTTGGAGTAATTCTAGAAATAAGGGCAACAGAGGTAGAAGTAACTCAGAAATTGGAGTTGAAGCAAAATGAAAATAAAATTGCAAATACTAATGTAAATCACCTGGATAGTCAAAGTGAACAGATTTCCCAAATCTCAGGCGCTTTAGCCACAATGCCCGATACACCACCTATAGCAAGTACTGCGAATAAAAGTTTTTTTTTCAGACAAGAAGGCCATGAAGCATGCAGAAAACAAGGAGAAATAAGTGTGTGCAAAAGACACAAAAGAAGACAAGAGCAAGTGGCCAACCAGGTCAACCAACACAAGGAATCAAAAGAGATTGTAAATTTAAGCTCATACACATTTAATGAAACTGAATTAATTGTTCTCAAAAGGGTTTCTTGTTTGTGCCCTCCTAAAAGTGAACAGATTTACAATGTAATTGGAGCTGTTTAAAATATTTAGAAAGATTTATCAGAGTTTTTTTTTTTCAGCAAGACATATGGAGAGCATTGTTTTGAAACTAATAACAGCCAAAACATGGACCGCATGGACTTGGGGATTTAATTAGCTCATTGAATGGGTCTGAAGTTACTTAGGATGGGGTACCAGTATTATTTCTGCCTACCAGACTACTGAAAAGCTTGATATGCTGAATTTGATCAATTCTGACACGCAAGAAATGCTTTGGTCTCTGATATACTAGAAATTGAGGAACGTGATAATCTACAATATCTGAATAGGAATGGTAGATTTAAACCTGAGTCCATTTTCTGTCCAGGTGCATGTGACTCTGCTGTCCAAACTTATCAAAGGGTAGTTATGAAAGAAACTGACACATTGTTTTCAAAAAGATGGTACTAATATAATAATTCTGTCTGAAAATGAAGCCTTAGAAAAGTTAAAACTTGAAAGGTGTTGTATTAAAAAATCAGACAAGGATGGAAGACAGTGGTTAGTAGATAAGAATGATTATGAATCTGAGGCAGTCAGGCTTCTTTCAGACACAGAGACTTATGAGGCCCAATCAGAAGGCATGGCACAAGTCGCTGACAATTGCGATTTGCGCCAAGTGCTGATGCGCGGGTCCCTGTGACTGATTCCAGAACAGCTACAGAAGGGCCCCCAGCAGCTACGTCCCATGACTTGTGGAACCCCAAGCATTGCACCAAAGGGATAGCACACCTGAACAGGTTGCTGCAAGCCACAGTAAATGCCCATTGACAGGGCGCAAGCCCCCCATCCCCAATCTGCACAGAAGCCACCATGATGATGCCTGCAGGTATTATTGGAACCACCCCCAGGCCCCAATCCCTGAGTAGTGCTCCATAGAACAGATCATGTCTTCCCTGCACCCAAGTAGTTCCCCACAGGGCAGATTATGCCTCCCCCATACCCAAGTAGTTACCTTGCAGGAGCAGATCCATGTCCCCTGGTCCCCAAGCCCTGATCTTCTAATGCGGCTCACTGGTAATTGTAAATTTTAGCATCCTGGTAGCTGTGGTAGTCTAGTAGCCCCCACCCACCACCTGCTGCCAGACCATCCCCACCCCACACCCCATTTCAGTCAGTGACTGGCATCCCCTCAACCTCCATGGCCAGCCTCTGACTGAGCTCCCTCCGAGCACGACTACAATAAACAGTACAAACTCAATTAATGTCATTCATTGAGAGCATACTGTATATGGTAGTATGCACTCAGAGCCAGAAGGAGCTCTGGCCAGCAGCTGGCCGTGGATTGTGAGGTGGGGTACCAGCTCACCAACTGGGAACAGGTGGGGGGACCTCAGACTGCCAGGTGGTGGGGTGTACTAGACTACCAGGGCTACTGGGATGCTAAAATTTACAATTACTGGTGAGCCAGCATTTAATGATCAGGGCTTGGGGACCAAGGGGACATGACTGAATACCCTGTGGGGTACTACCAGCTATTGGGGAGACATGATCTGTACTGTGGTGCAATTCTTGGGGATAAGGGCTGAGTGTGCCAACAACCTGCCGAGAGCTTTCCAGGACATGTGCCAATGATGGGGTGGCTGTTGTGCACATGGCACAGTGGTGCACTCTGTGGACGTAAAGTACACTTAGACCAATGTCCTCAGCGGGTCTCTTGAATAGCACATGTGCTGTTCTGACAGCCACCCTCCTGAATAAGTAGAGACTGCTGCCATAAACACCTTTGCACTGTGTTGCAGGGGTTTATGGTATAACTAGTGGTATAGGACCACTTCAGCACAGCCTTTTTGAAATCTAATGTCATACCATGGTGCAAAGTGCTACTTGCATGATTTTCTTTTGTGCAAGTCACTTTGACATGCATAACCATTCTGAAATTGGGCTCATGTTGTTTTAGTGGGGATCCTACACTGCAATTTCAAAACCTGCTGTTCTGTGTAATTGATGCTGCTGCTCGAAAGGAGTTCATTACTGATAAGGAAAGTAGGTATTTGAGGGCCAAGAACCTTGCTATTCTGACCTTTTACTATCTGCCAGAAATACCTAAAATCCTGGAGAATTCCCCCCACGGGTGGCCTAACATCGGTGGTATAGGTTCGCTAACTGGAAACCTTTCATGGTTTTGTAATTTTTTCTGCAACCCTGGTGTTGAAACTGTCATAGTGTACCAGATATTTGATGCATGTTTTGGAAAATATGGATTTAATAAAATGGCTGGAGAATTACATGTGGATTTCAATAAATGTAACATCATTATATGCATGTATTCCCACCACCTGGCATACAGGCGTTAGAATTATTTTTGACAGCACAATGTTTAAGGATGCCCCACCCCATCACATTTTTGTTTAATGGAATATTACTGTCCAGCCCAGTAGTGCTGAGAGTTGAGGCACTGGACACCACACCCACACCACACCGGTGACTTGGATTCGGAACAGACTTGACCACCGGGGTGGCGGGGAGAGGAAGGATTGAGCATCTCATGACTGCCTCCTTCCTCTGGGAGGGTGGCAGCAATGCATTGTGCTGCAGCGGCAACTGGCAGAGGCCAGCCACGCTATAGTTGCATGCACAGAAAGGTGGGGGCGAGTGGCAGGTGTCAGCACAGACATGCTCTGACACCACTCGCATGTCCTGCTCCCGGGAGAAAGAAATGGCAGAAAATGGCGGGGGGTCATTGTGGCTGATGGCCATGACCCACGCCCCAGGACATGAAGGCACCTTCACTGGGGTGTGGCTGAACCTGTGTGCCTCGGTGATTATCTGCACCAGACCTGGTCAGGGTGTGGGCACCAGCAGCCAGAGGTCATTGGGCCTGCTCCGCAGTGGAGTAAAAATAGAAGTAAAAAAAAATGAAATAATGGGAAATATTATGTAAGAACAGGGGACTGATATGTGCAACTGTTGCACTCTTAAATATGCAATTTATACCTAGGGTGATGGGAGAGCAGTATATTTTTCAAGAGAAAATGAGTTTGCAGAAAGATTGCATTCTGGAGCTGTTATATTGATGATTTAATCATCATATGGTAGGAACAGAAACTGAAGCAATATTGCTCTTAGAATCACTAAATGAAAATCAGATAAATCTGTAATTTACATATAAAATCAATAATGCTAAAATGGATTTTCTGGATCTTACACTATTTGCTTCCACAGATGATAAAATAGAGACAACATGTTATAGAAAAGAGACTGTAGGCATTTCTGTATTGCATGCTAAAAGCACCCATCTAATGACTCTAATAAAATCTATCCTTTGAACAAAAACCACAAAGGGCTCGCACTAGGATGGGGTGCCATGGAAAACTCAGAATCAAAACACAAATCCAGGCACTCATCACCACAAAAGAACTTAGCCCAGAAGGAAACATTTAAAAAAGGTTTATTTAATCACCTGACGCATTTCTGGTCCCACTGGACCCTTTATCAAAGGCTAAATGAGGCAGAAAAAACACATATATATAACCCTGGAATAGAACACATGACAAATTACATCAATTAAAAACACCAATAAAATGTGTCTAACAATGAAGCAGTACTACATTCCTCCATGGAATTCAATATACCTAACAGGCAGAACACTAATTACTTCAAAAGTTCAATGAATAAAATGAATAGTAGTACTTTTGAGCAACTTTTATATTTAAAAGGAATTGCTCAACTGATCAGGTATTTGAAGACCAAGCAGAAGAAATGTTTAAATGGTTTCAAGATAGAGGATATGAGACAGAGAATTTGATTGAGGCTTTGAACAGGGCAAGATACTAAACAGGAATAGCCTTATGGGACCAAAATAAGAAACAGAGAGCAAGGTAACAAGATGAAATTTATTTTGGAGTATAACTGCATATCCCTAAAGTCAAAATATATTGCTTACACTTAAACCTTCAATCTCGAGAGTTATGGGTCATCACACACCTTGGGTGTGTAAATAAATCCATAACACACACTTGCCTATCCATTATTCTATATACTAATTAAAATATATCTAATTTGGCTCTGCACATCATAATTTTTAACAGAGAAATGGATAAGTTTTCTAAATGGAGCAGAAATAAAACAATGTATTTGAAATACTGGTATTACGCTAATAAATCACTGGTCATGGAGGATCGTAGATTAAACGGCTAAAAAAATGTAATCTAATGGAACCTTACTTTTTATTGCTCTTTTGAGACTCTGTTTCAGAGATGCAGGGACTATCAGCTTCTGCACCTCTGAGAGAATGTATAATAAATATAAATCTCCTTAAAAAATAATAGGAAGTATCAATCTGCTGTATAATACTATCTTGAATATAACAAAGAAAAATAAAGGTATCTATCCAGATAGGATGGATTGGGAATATAAATGTTATAATACATAGGAATGATATAATTTATTGTATTATGGTACTAACTTTAACTTCATTAATATGAAGAATTGGTCTGTCTCTTATGATATACAAATTAATGCTTTTTACAATGTTATATTAAGGTAGCTTCAAGTTTCTATGAATAAATTAACATGGTAGCACTTTATTGGTTGATTTGTTCACTTTGAATTATATCACTTTATGACGGCTATTTAAGACTGAACTTGGTATTCTGACTCCACCCCATCCCACCCCAGTGAAGAGGGTCATTCTTAAAGTGTTGGGGAACTGTAGTTGTTTGTCTCAATAAATTTGCAACTGAATTGCCTCAGAGGCTTCTGTGTGAATTGACAATTTTGCTCTATTTAGTGATTCCCTATTCTACCCTGGCCATCTCTGAATCCTGCTTTTATGGGGAGGGTGGGAAATCTTCATTTGTAAAGAGAGGAGTAGAGGAAGCCCTCATTTGTAGATTTCTTTAACTGCTCATTCTTATCTCCAGTCTGACACTTCTCCACCTTGTGGAAGCCCCAGTGGTTCTTCCCGATAATGCCAGAGCACCTCCTGCTCCCCATGGGAGGAGCTTTACCTGCCTTCTTGTAGAACATGTTAATGGGGATGGGCAGAGATAATGTTTCATCTTCTACAATACTTGTGCAGACAGTTTGTTATCTGGATATGCCCCTACTTCCTCTACCCTGGACAAACCACACACCACACCAGTCTTGAAGGAAATGGCTGCAGCTATGTATTTTCTAAATTAACAACATGATATCAGTGTGACATACCCAGCTATGAGTTTCACTAGTAAATCCTTGAAGCTCTGCACCCTCTCCCACAAATGGCCATAACCTGTGCAGACCAAGGGAAAGATGTACTTTCACTAAGTTGATATCCATCCTCAAAGAGTAAGGGTGTCAATTGACTGTGTGGCAAGTGACCTACCCTGTCTAGTGTATCAGTATCAGTGCCAGTGGCTCAGTGGGTAGTGTACTGGCCTCTGAGGCCAGGAGATCAGAGTGCTATGGGTTCACGGTTCCCACATCTGGCATTTGGGTTAATATCCCAATACTGACGCTGTAGTGCAGCATGAGGGGGCTGCTGCACTTGCAAGGTGCCATCTCTCAGATGGGACGTTAAACCAAGGTCCCATCTGCCTGGATTGGTGGTAGTTCAGGTGGATGTTAAGGATCCTATTGCACTTATCGAAAATAGTAGGGATTTCCCAGTGTCCTGGCCAAATTTCCACCATTCACTAAAAAATACCAATAGCAGTTTAATCTGGTTCAATTTCGGTTGCTTACCATCTGTATCCCCCACCCTGAAAAGGGACTTCTAGCTCCCAGTGAGCCTACTGGATCAACAAAACTGAATAAATAAATAGTGGTGCTACAGTCACAGAAGCCTCAATGAGACTGGATGCAACCCCCAAAATGAGGGCTAGGTCCGGTTGCCCCTCGCCCATGCCGACCAGGAGAGGGAGTCCTACAGATGAATTTGATTCTTTCACTATTTCCTTTGTACCATTTTCCTGAGAGACTCCAAAGCCACCACAGGATGAACACAGTCTGATGCCTCCCAAGCAGGTCACTCTAGATACCTCCAAGACGAGTATATTGACTTCAAAATATAGCATATTGAGTCCACGATAAGTCTCAAGCATTTTCCATTAATTGCATTGCAGCCTCGGTGGCACACCCTGGTCACACCCATGCCAGTCTTTTGCTGTGTCATATTGTAGATCCCAGACTGACATCAAATTTCCATTGCAACCTTTAGGGTCACACCAGTAAAGGAATCATGGTCCTCCGCACCCCAATGTAGCAGGTCACAGCCTGTCCTAGTCCCTGGTTGTTCCACGCAGTGTTCCTCCGTGACTCCTAGAGACTTCCTCAGCAGCCTCAGACTCCTGCCTAGGAAGACGTTCATGCCAGCACATGCTTTGCAGACTCAACCACAATGTGTGTGCTTGCTCACTAGAGTGTCAGGATCCACTACTCAAGCCATCACCCCATTCCACATAGCTCAGTATGTGAAGGAGTATCTGCCAAACCTTCCACTTGATCGATTGGAAGACCCGAAAACACACAAAGGACAAGGTTAAAGATATGCATTCCAAAGATCAGCAACCCCTGACCCCACCATGGACCAGGGTGTACATCTGCTGCCAATCAGTCCTCATGGCCTGGCATGGACCCTGACTCAGAGGGTCCAGATGGTGCCATCTTCTATCTCCTATTAACCTTTTAACAGAAACTATACACTACTCCTTGCTCCAGACTCCACCAGGAGAGCCTGAAATGCACAAGAACAATGTTAAATCAGAACAGTTCATAACCTGAGGGAACCTGCTTGCCCAACTCCTGGGAGAAGAGGTCCTCATCAGCACTGCTGATCCTCTTTTCGATTCTACTTTTGGAACCTAAAAGGAACTGAGGACAATGTGTACCCAGACCATTGCACATAACACAGTATAATGTGAAGCCCATCTCCTGGGAAGGGTCCCATGAGCCCTGTACTGCACCATGGAGCTAGTAGCACAGAGCCTGCTATGCACGGAGGCTTCAATCAAGGCCAACTCACTCCTGCTGGAATCACTAGGCACACTGGGAGTTGGCTACCTGCATCTATGCCTGATGGGCCTTTATGTGCCACTTCCAGACCTGAGGAATGACAGGATGTGTGCTGCTCTCTAACCAGTTCTGAGCTTGCTGTGGTGGTAATCTGACACATGGCAGCCACTATGGTAAGGAGGCCATCGGTTCAGTCTAGTGACTGCAGGCCTTCTGGAGGCTTCAGTCAGGCCCCTGTGTCTAGCTGTGCCTCTCATCCTCTGGGACTAGCCCTCAGAACCCGATCAATAATGTGGAACACTTCCTGCTTGCTCCATCTACCCTAGCTGCATTATGCCCACCACAGTCCTAGCCCTGTTTGCAGGAAGGGTCCAGCAGGTGGTTCTCCAGTGTTGGACAGATCAGCTAGGCTTTCTGGGACTCCAGCTGCATCCTCTGCCATGGGACCCCCTATTCTCATTATACACCTTATCTCATTCATTGACTGACCTCTCATTTGTCTTATACATGAGGCTAGGGCTCCTCAAGTGTGAGTGTCTCTGACAAGCAAGATTCTATCCATACTTGCTCTTTTCCTCTGCACAATACCTTCAGCTGCCCCTCTAGTGACCTCTCTGCTCTCAGCTCACTGAACGCCTCTCTATAGGCCATTGTACTACTGGAACTGCTGCAGCAAGAATAGGCTGCTGTGTACAACAAGAAAACTCATGCTAGTAATGGTTCTGCAATGTTCTTGACAATAGTCTTGTTAATTGCCTCATTTGGACCTGTGGGGAGGGCCTTGTCATGGCTGTCTGACTTTTCCCTAATGCTCCTCTCTAGGCATGCCATCATTTATGTCCAGAAACATAGAAACATAGACTTTGACAGCAGATAAGGACCACTTGGCCCACCTAGTCTTCCCATTTCTTACCTACAGGATAAGCTGCAGATCCTAGTTAATCAAGCCTATTTCTTCCTACCCCCCACAAGAATTGCCTTATGTCTGTCCTATGCATTCTTGAATTCTCCCACAGTTTTAGACCCACAAACTCTTCAGGAGGCTGTTCAATGTGTCCACCACCCTTTATGTGAAAAAATACTTCCTCATATTGCCCTGAGCCATCCTCCTCTATCTTCAAATTGTGTCCCTTGTTCTTGCACATCTCTTTTCTGAAAGATGCTACCCTCTTGGACTTTGTTGATTCCACTGAGGTGCTTAAAAGTTTCTATCATGTCCCCCATCTCCCTCCTTTCCTCAAGGGTATGCATATTAAGCTCCTTTAGTTTCTCCTCGTATGGCTTCTCTTGCAGGTCCTGCACCATTTTAGTTTCCTTCTGTGGACTGCCTCCATCCTGTGTATGTCCTTGCAGAGATGGGGTCTCCTGAACTGGACGTAGTACTCCAGATGGAGTCTCACCAACTGTCTGTACAGAGGGATAACAACTTCCTGATTTCTGCTGATGATGCCTCTCCTATATATCCAGTATCTCCCCAGCCCTCCTTCTGCCTTCTCATATTGCCTGCTAACCTTAAGGTAATCTGATATGACTACCCCAGGTCCGTTCCATTTATTTTTGTTGTTCTTACTACACCCCCCATTGTGTCATCTTCCATTGGGTTTTTGTTTCCCAGGTGCATTGTTTTGCACTTCTTTGCATTGAATCCAAGCTGCCATACTTCTGACCATTCCTCCAACCTTGTCAAGTCTCTTCTAATCCTTTCCATGCCTCCTTGTTATCAACCCCTGTTGCAGATGTTTGTGTCATCTGCAAAGAAGCTTATCTTTTCCTTCCAGTCCGCTGCAATGTCACTTATAAAGACATTAAAAGGACTGGACCAAGTACTGAACCCTGTGGTACCCAACTAGTAACCCTCTTTCTTCAGAGTGGACTTTTTTAATTACTTCTGTGTCCTGTTGTCCAGCCAATGTTTTACCTAAGCTACCACCCTGGGACCCACTCCCAGGTTGGTTAATTTGACTATTAATCTTTGTATGGGACTCTGCCAAATGCCTTGCTAAAGTCTAGGTAGGCTATGTCCACAGACCCTTCCTGGTCTGCTACTTTAGTCACCCAGTCAAAGAAATCAATTAGATTTGTCTGACATGACCTTTCCATCAGAACCCATGCTACCTTGGGTCCTGTGCCTCACTGACCTCTAGGTACTCAACAATTCTTTACTTCAGAAGTGATTCCATCACTTTTTCTACAACAGTGGTCAAACTGACAGGTCTGTAGTTTCCTGCCTCTGTCTTGTTCCCACTATTGTGAAGGGGAATCACATCCACCTTCCTCCAGTTCTGAGGTACCATACCGTCCCCATGACTTGTTAAAAGGGCAGTCAATGGTGTCACTAGTTCTCCCCTTAATTCTTTTAGAATTCTGGGATGAATTCCATCATGCCCCATCGCTCTGTCCACCTTCAGTTTTAGGAGTTCTTTCAGAACCTTTTCTTTGTGAAAGGACTGGGATCAACCCCCAATCCAGAGTGCTTCTGTTTATTGGGTTAGGCACCTCCCTCCTCCTTTTGTGAATACTGAGCAGAAGTATTTCTTCAGTATCCCTGCTTTTCACTGTCCCTCTCTGGCCACCCACCATCCATTCTATTCAGCCTCACTATCTCTCCCTTTGTCTTTCAATGCTCCCTGATGTACCTATAAAAGGTTTTATCCCCTTCTTAACCACATTGTCTATCTTTTCCTCAGTTTGGGCCTTTGCTATTCTGACTTCCCTCCCTGCTTTCTTCCACCTTAACTGGTACAGTTCTTTTCCTGCTCCTTCTGTGTTTCCCTTATACTTCCTAAATGCTATCTTTTCTCCTAACCTTCCCAGCCACCTCTTTTGAGAACCGTAGTGGCTTTTTCTTTCATTTTGATCTGTTTATTTGCTTCACACAAGGCTTGTTGTCTTTGTGATGGCAGATTTTATGATTCCCCATTGTTGCTCCACCCTCTTTTTAGCCTGCTTGCTAGTGATTTTCTAAGGCACTCTCCCATCTTTCCAAAGTCAGCCTCCTGAAGTCCAGTACCCTCACTTTTGTATGGCTTGACTCTGTAGCTGAGTTTATCATGAACCACACTGCTTGGTGGTCACTTGTTCCCAGATGGCTACCCACTTCTAGATCGGAGGTCCTCTCACTGTCTATATTTTGTATTATTTAACTTCTTTATAAAATAATCCCCAAAGACTCAGAGCTGGGAGACTATTGATGACCAAACTGTGTAATTGGGGTTGTGAGGCCAAAATGTCACTCCATTCCATGTTTAATCATATTCACAAGCCACAGTAAAGAAGAATGGGGTCCATTTAGACCTCATAACCCCAATGACACACCTGGCATCTGTCAATCCGGGAGGATGGGGGATACATGAGGGGAGAAGGCAAGCCTAAAGGTCTCATTTCCTGACTTTTGTGTTTTAACCCTAAATGAGGCATTAATGCAGTTTTTGCATAGAATTTCCTTACTTTTGAGAAAGCATAGAAATGTACAAACCCAGCAAGTTGGTGGGAGCGTAACGAATCGACTTGCAAATCTCTACTCTAACATAACAGTACAAGTACTGAATATCATACCTATTCGTGGAAGCAAATATTGGTGGGAGCACAAGATTCATTCATTGGAGTGGCATAATGACACACCTGTTTACATGTCAGACACCTAACTACTGAAAAGTATGTCCATGGCAGTAACACTAGCTATCCTATAAATTTCAAGCCAGTACCACAATGCAAAATGCTCACCACAAAATGTAAACTGCACCATGCAATATTTCTGCAACAAATATATTTTCCAACACCTAAGCATCATAATTCACATCTACAGGACATCCCTCAACACCCTCCAAATTTCAAGTTAAAAGACCAAACAGTTTTGAGATATTTAATTTTAAAAGTTGTGAAAATTGGGCTATCTGATCCCTCAAATCTGACCATCAAAGAATCTGGCGATCAAAGAATTTGCAGGTTCATGACAAAAGAATTTTCAGGCTCATGATTAAAGAATTAAAAAATTTAAAACTCATTTTTCAGAGAAATACATTAAACCACAGCCATAACTCAATAGAACAAAGCCCCTGAGAAAAACTCATCCTAATTTGACTTGATAAGTTACCACTGGGCTGAGATATTTGATTTTTAAATCTGGACATCTAGTTGCGTCCTCGTGATCACAGATCATGGTCAAAGAATCTTGCTATCAAAGAATTTGCAGGCTCACGATCAAAGATTGTTAGTGAGCTGTAATCAAAGAATTTAAAATTTTGAAATTCTATTTTTGGACAGAATTAGAAGAACCCACAGGCATGTCTCAATAGAGAAGACCCTGAATAAAAGCCATCAGAGTTTTCCTTCAGAAGTCACCCTGAGCCGAGATATTTGTTTTTTGACCGAAAGTCAAAATAAGATGGCGGCCATCACAATCAAAGATTCTTTGATCATGAGCCTGCAAATTATTTGATCATGAGGAGGGACCAGATGCCCAAAATCCCATTCTTCTTTCACAAAATAACCATATAAATTTTCCCATAGACTTATAATGGAACTTAAAACTTAATAACTTTTGAATGGATTAATATTTTTTCACCAAACAAAAAGTGGCATATGCCTTGACCCATGTCTTTCAACATGTCAAGTTGCAGAGCAGCATGCTACACAATGGCCATGCAGTGCCATGGACAAAATCAAATAAACTGACCACAAAACTGGGGAAAAGTGCATTTTCAGCATTTTGGTGCTCAAAACATAAGTCCCACTAAAATGAAATTTGGCAAATCAAGAGATCTACCAGGTCCTACTATGCATGCCCCATTTCATGCAAATCCATTTAATGGGTCCAAAGTAATTAACATGCAAAATTTCAAGTTTAACATAGAAGTGGCTTCATATCCCTAAATTTAGGGGTGTGACTGTGCCCCTATAATATATACACACACATAGCAGATACTTCCTTCTGGTGGCAGTGAAAAACATGATTACACAGAAACAATACCTGAACCAGTTGTACATCAATTACTTTCAAATGCATGAGGTCCATCACTGAGTACGATCCAAATTTTTGCGCTATAGCCCAGCGAGCAACAGCATGCATCACCTCCTAACCTAGCACAGTTATCAGGAAAAGTTGAAAGTCATGCTTCTGACTACAAGAACACACTTGACATACAGCAGGGATAATGTATGAAGACTGCATGAGTGTGTAGATCCGGATGGATATGTATGGAATCCTCAGGTGCTTCAACAAATTTATCATCCTGACAGGACTGCCTCCAGAAAATAATATACAACTTGCCAACAATAAATTTTCAATTGGCAGTGAACTATGGTGTGGCTGATTCACTCAAGTCCAATGGTGTCCATTCTCACATACTTGGGTAATGACATCCATGGTGCCAACTGGACACTGTAAAATACACAAGCAATTCCCAAGGCAGATGGAGCACAACTTGAGCAGCAACAGAAGGGTGCTTTAAAGCACAATAAATTTCCTTTCATTTACCATGTCATTGGATTCTTAATTTGGTCAAGTTGAAAACAAACAAAAAGTAGAACTTTGGAAGGAACATAAAGCTTACAATACAACAAGCATGTGCAAAACAAATGTGGAATGACATTGCATACTTTCACTTACTTTTCTACAATGCTGTCATCAAAATCTGTTTCCAGTCTGTTGATGTACAGTATGCATTGTCCAATCCAGATCACCATTAATGTCATCAACTTCAGTTTCGTCATCTTCACTGATGCAATCATCATCAGCAACAATTACTGGAAGAGTGTCAGACAGGATTTCACACTGTGTGCCAGTGGAAGTGCTGCATCTGTGCTCTAGATTCGCCTGTACACCAATGTGGACAACAATTGTTGTTGTTTGTGTTTCATGACTGAATCTTGTCAGACCCGCTCCATGTGGTAATTGTTTTCATGGTTTGACTGTACTTTGAGCAAAGGACATGGGAGAGATCAATATTTGTTCAGTTCACCAAATAACTCCACTTCAAATAGAAAAGGAATTCAACTTTGATCAGAGCAAAACTGGCATGTTTTAACCTAGACAGAGTAAAGTCAAGGAAACATGATCTCCCACCCCATCTAATGGATACACTTTCCTTCAATGATGGGAAAATCCTTCAGTGTTTTTCACAATCAATTCTGACACCTTTCATCCACCTTTCAGGATCTCAGCTAGATAAACAGCTTGCTCTTTCCACCTTCCCACAGTCTGAAATTCCTCCTGTATCTATATAACATGTTAATAAGTAAAATAAAAAAGTAATCAAAGTGATTACTAAGAGTGTATAGACTGCAAGAAAAGATCCAGAGATCTTCATGATGTCAAGGAAATCATTAAAGAACAGCTATGCAGTTCATACAGCACCCCATGGTGTCCAGCATGGTGCACTGACACACAAAACAAACTTGCCTACTTTACTCATTGCAGAGAAGGTCAGCATTTGTTTGATATGTTACCCATAGCTCAGACTTGTGTTTGCCATCCACCTTACAAGTTGCAAAAGTAAAACCAGCCCCAGACTATCAGGAACACTGATCAGGCAACTGTCATTACTACATGGTCAGTAATGCAGAAACAAATGATTTCTGCAGTTATACCTACGTAACTTCTAAACAAGAATGACATTTTACAATGCATTTATCTCTATGCAGACCAGTGCTCATCTACACACCATGTGACGTTTTTGACAGAGGCTGCACAATTCATAAAACAGCTTACTAAAGTCAAGTGATGCCACTGTGTCAGTAAAGCATTGCAAGAAGATAATGCTGTATTACACCACAACCACTACTCACCGTGAGCAACAGATTATATCCCCAGACACATGGTTTGACATTGTGCAGATCATAGAATCTTAGAAGCTGATGGCACAAAGGATCTGCATGGCCCATCCAGTCTGCCCCTCACCACCATCCTATTCCATCATTCCATTTCTCGAGACACCCACCCCTTCCATTTAACACCCTATGTCTGTCCCAAGCGGTTTTGAATCCTGCAACACTCACTGATTTCACCACCTCCTCTGGAAGCCTATTCCAACTTTCCACTACGCCTCTGTAAAAATATCTACCTCTCACATTGTTATGTTTCCTTCCTTCCTTCCTATGGAATGGCATTCCAGGGCACACCTTTGTTCATCCTTTGACATAAAACATTTAAAAGTCTCAATCATGTACCCCTCTCCTACTGGTCTCCAAAGTGTATAGCTCCAACTCCTTGCATCTCCTTCATATGGTTTGCCCTTCATCCACTGCACCATCTTGATCACCCTTCTCAGAATCATTTCAATTGAATCTATACCCTTGCACAGATAAGAACCCTAGAACAGGACACCATACTCGAGATGAAGTCTCATCAGAACTTGATACAGGGAAACAGGACCTCCTACACCTGCTTGTGATCCCCTGCCTATACCTTGCAAGCATCCTATATACCTTTCCACTTCTCTCTCAAGCACTACTATTACCTCCAGATCCCTCTCATTCTCTGTTACCCTGACTTTCTCCCCACACAACATGTACTCTGCCCTTTGGTTCATGCATCCCAGGCATAACAGCTAACTTCTTAATGTTGAAAGTTAGTTGCCAAGTGTCTGCCCACCCATGCTGTATCCTCAGGCCCATTTCCATGTCCTTCACCCCCCATGGAGTCAATCCTGTTACAGATTTTTGTGTCATCTGCAAAGAGGGCTACACATCCTTTTAGACCATTTGCTAGGTTGTGTATATTCAGTAGATACTGAACAGGAGGGGTCCAGCACTGATCCAGGGAGAACACCACCGTCACCTGTCCTATCCCAGTGCACCCCTTTCACCACCACCTACTAACTTCTAACTGCCAGCCAGTTTTCAACCCATCTATTTATTTTGACACCCACCCCAAGCTATCCAATTTGTTGACCAGCATCCTATGGGTAAGATGTCGTAGACCTTACTGAAGTCTGGATAAGCAACATCATCCCCCCGGTCTACTACTTGCATCACTCATTTGTAAAATTTAACAAAACTGGTCTGGCATGACTTGCCACTAGTGAACCTATGCCACCTGTCATCAAGCAGTTTGTTCTCCCTAGGTACCTCATTACCCTGTCCCTGATGAGTGCCTCCATGACTCACCCATGACTACAGTTAGGCTGATCATGTGCTAATTTATCTTGATCACTTTTAACTACTACAACTAGAGCACAGATCACACTAACATCAAAACATAGCTAACTGACTTTCTGTGGTGCTGGCACACATGGTGAACTGAATATCAAGAGGCTCCTCCAAACTGTTTCCCAGTCCACCTCCATCTGTCCTTAAAACTGGCTTCAAGGGCAAAGCAATGTTGTTTAGAAGATATCATGACCTCAACTCGACAGCTGCTGAAAGAATTTGAGGTGGATCCTACTAAACCCAAAGAAAAACAAAGTCTCTTCTGCTGCTGGAGCAGAGCTCCCAGTCCTCTGCTGCTTAGCTTCAGTGAGCTCAGATTCAGCCTCCAATGCAAGCTCAGATGAGGAGGCAGCTTTCACAATAACCACAAAATGATTCTATAAAAACTGAGGTAATTTGGAGATACTTTGGTAAAAATACAAAGTGAACTTACTGAGATATGGGCAGACAGAAGGAGCATGGTCAGAAAATCACTGAACTCGAGCACCAGGCATCAGAAGCCTCTTCCATGCTTAAGCTCCACAATGGAATGATTCTCCAGTTTCATGATAGGGAAGTGTGAATTCAGCATAAACTACGTGACTTGGAAAATTGATCTAGGAGAGCTAATATTTGAATATATTGTTTTCCCGAGCAAACTGAGTCAGAGGCATGGTGACTTTTATGGAGATCTTTCTTAAAGAGGTACTTGCCCTGGCTCAGGACTTTCCCTAAATATCATCAAAGCACATCGTTATCTAGGGCCCAGGCCCACTGATCCTAAGGCTAGCCCCCGATCCATAATCATTGCTTTTTGGACTATAGAATGAAGTCTGAGATTCTAAGTAAAGCTTGGGCCAAAAGGAAGTTTTTTCAGTGACGCCTGCCTGTTTCTAGAGCATGATTATGCACCTATCACTATGGATTGGAGACACAAATTTCTTCCTTTTCTAAAACAACTATGGGCTAAAGGAGTGATAGCGTATCTAGACTATACTGCAACACTAAAATCATCACGGATTCGGGATTCATTCCTTCCCCACTATTTCCAAGGCCACAAAATTCCTTCAGCAGTGGGACATAAGTGTGAGTGACCTACTAGATGCAGAGATCTTTAAGGATTTGAAGGTCACAGATGGTACATAATTCATGGTCCCATACAAAGTCTGGCTCCCACGACTGAGAGACAAGGACCTTCCTTTGGAACAACTATCCTGGCATAGTGAAATGCTTCCTCATCCACAGACTCTTTTCCTCAAAGGAGGACTGTGGGAAAAAGAAGAACCAGAAATGCCAGACCTAACCAGGTACCTCCTTCACAGTGGAAAGCAGATACTTGAAAACTCATGGTGGGACTATCATGGGATCTCAGGTATTGGGTCCTAGTGGCCAATTACAAATGGTAGGTTGCCTAACTTTCTTGGTGCCAGGAAAAGTAATGATGTGTTTAATTAAGGGACATATTTCTTTCATTGTTCATTTCATCTCTGAGGCATTGGTATCTTTGAGGACACAGGCAAAGGTCATATTCCATAAGACCTCTTCTTGAGACTGATGGGGTGAAGACTCCTATGTGGCAGAGAGACTGAATTTGCTTTTGAACTTAATTTGCTTTGCCTCTTGACTTTACCTTTTCTTTTGGGGGATTGAAACATAAAGATGATGGATGGGGTGGAACTTTTCAGGAGGAATGGGGATTGGATTGTGATTGGCTCAGCCATAGTGTTCTGACACATCACCTTACACTACAGCTCTACTTGAGCTCCAGTTTAGTGCAGCCCTGTTGTTGCAGAGCCTCCTCACATCTAAACACTGGAGGGTAGGATGAGTCAGCATGAGGAAGCACACTGTTGAATTTATGGTTCTTATATTTACATTTGGTGAGGTGACAGTTTTAAGTCACGTTGTTATGTGTTTGGGAAACACTGCCTGGGGCTCTTGATTTGGGTGG
This sequence comes from Neoceratodus forsteri, assembly GCA_016271365.2. Classification (NCBI taxonomy): domain Eukaryota; kingdom Metazoa; phylum Chordata; order Ceratodontiformes; family Ceratodontidae; genus Neoceratodus; species Neoceratodus forsteri. Next base: position 842,276,475 of record CM028135.1, on the reverse strand, counting down.
AGGGATCCGATGGAGGAGGGTTTAGTGGGGTTGGGTAGAGTTATGAAGAGCTGGGACTGCTGGATTCTATTTAGGTTAATAAATGGAGTTGAATATTATATCATATAATGTCAAAGGTTAAACAGTCCAATTAAGAGGGCCCGGATACTGCAGGAAATGGGAAGACGTGGGAGGATCTTGTTCTTCTGCAGGAGACCCACCTAAATGAATTTTAGTGTTCAAAATTGAAGCAGTCATGGGTGGGGAGATCCATGCCTTCAGCTGGGCTGATTATCACCATCTTAGAGGTGTGATGATTTTGATCAGGAAGAACTCTCCTTTACAGGTTATGGATCATACACTAGATCCTAATGAGAGGGTTGTGAGATTGCAGGCTTTATATTTTGGCACAAAATGTGTTTTCTGAATCTGTATGCCCCAATAATTTAAAGGAAAATCAACTGTTTTTAAAGAGGGTCATACTAGAAACCTTACAAGACCAGAAAGTCTATATAGTGGGAGCTGATTTTAACAGAGTGGTCTCAGGTTCCTGGAACAGAACCCACAGATTATCTCAGAATTCCAAATGAGCCAAAGGAAAGCTTTTTAAGAAGACTTGTAGATGAGTCAGGTTTACTTGACATTTGGTGGGAGCTTCACCCTACCCAGAAGGACTATATTTCTTTTCTTATCACCATGTGAGCTACTCCCATATTGATTTATTTCTCCTTCTTATGGAAATGACCTTCCGGGTTAAACATTGTTCCATACTCCCAATGACATGGTCAGATCACTCGCCTGTACAATTAAGGCTGAGCGTTCTCACCCCAGAAATTTGAATTGGCAGTTAAATATGGGTTACATAAATTCAGATGCCTTTGCTCTTAACTTGCAGCTAATATAGCTTCCTTGCTGGAGACTAACTCCCGATGTGACTTCTCCCTCACTGCAGTGGGATGCATTAAAAGCTTATTTGCAAGGCATGATTGCCATAGCTCACGAGAAATGAAAAAACAGAGAGGCCCAAAAGAAGCTTGAGGAGGAGGAGGAGCTTAGGAGGCTGAGTTCTGGCAAAAGCTCACCTTGAACCCCAAGACAAAAAATATTGGCAGGACAAAAGAAGGAGTTGACATCACTCCTGGACTGACAGGTGGAGAGGGCTATGAGATGGACAAACAGAATGTACTACAAAGAAGGTAGTAGAGTAGGTAAACTTTTAGCTCATGCTCTGAGGCAGCAAATCACAACCACAGTGGTTCTGAAAATCAGAGCCCCACAAAGGGTGATGCCTCGTATCTGACCCACCACTCATAGCCCAGGCCTTTGCAAATTATTATTCAAATTTGTATTGCTGTGACCCAGGTGGCCAAGATGAAACACTGATAGATACCTTGTTGGCACCACTGGTCCTCTCAATTTTAAGTCAGGAGGACAGGGAATTATTGGAGGGTCCAATTTCTGGGCAGGAAGTTATTCAAAATTTAACAGCTGAAATCAGGAAAATCCCAGGGTTAGATGACCTGCCCTCAGAGTTTAGAAGATCTTACAGGGTACTTTGATGCTCCCCATTGGCCCATTTTCACCATATACAGGAGGGAGGAATATTCCATATTCCTGGCATTTCACTCTGATCTCAATACTACCAAAAGAGGAAGGACTCCCTTTCCTGTGGCTTCTACCACCTAATCTCCTTCTTAATGTAGATCTTAAAATATTCACTGAGATACTGGTGGACCACCTGCAGAGGTTTTACAAAATATAGTGCATCCTAACCAAACAGGATTAGGAATCTACTGAACATCATTTCTGCAGTGGCAGTGGGGAATATTTCAAATGGCTATCTCCATGGATGCGGAGAAAACATTTGATAAGGTAAATTGGCTCTTTTAAAGAAGTCCATGGAGAAAATGAAATTTGGCCTAAAATGTTTAGATATAATTTCTAGCTTATATGCTTTCCTCAAGCTCAGGTCCGAGTAAATGGTATTAACTCTGGAAGTTTTTCTATCCAAGGGGTACTCATCAGGTATGTCCCTTGTCCCTGGTATTATTTGCACTGTTCTTGGAGCTGCTGGCAGTGGCGGTCCACCAAGACCACAGAATAGAGGTGGTGGTGGCAGAGGCCTAGAGCAAAAGTGGCCTTATATGCTGATGATTCTATTTTCTTTTAGAATTCCTGTATCCTCTGTCTCAAGACTCCTAAATACCCTTGATGCTTTTTGTAAGGTGTCGGATACAAGACAAACAAATAAATTGGAAGCCTTGATACTTAGCAGTGTTTTCCTCAGGGGTTCCATGCCACTTTCCTTTAAATGGGCAAAAATAACTAAATCAGATACTTGGGAGTCCAAGTGACCACATCATATCCCAAACTATTTGACATCAACTACAAAAAATTGTGGAACAGTATGCAAAAGATATGGCTAGATGGACACTATTGCCTCTTTCAGTAGCAGGTAGAATAGAGTCAGTAAAATGAACCTGCTTTCTGTGTCTTTTGACCCTACCAATACCAATTCCAGCTAGTTTTGGGCAAAATACAAAAGGATAAGTGACTTTGTCTGAGGAGGCACAGACTGTGTATAGCCAAGAAAATATTGTTTCAACCTAAGAATAAGAGAGGGCTTGGCCTACTGGACCTACACAAATATTACCTGGGTAGCCAGATGGGGGTGATGTGCATCTGGGCTAAACAGCGAGGGCCTCTGGTTGGTATGATATTGAAGATGGTGATGGGCCCCTTTTACATTGGCCTGCCTGGATTCTTCTACAGTCCATTACAACCATATTTTTAATCCCTGGACAATGCATTCTCTGAAAACCTCTGGCGGGTGAGGAATATCCTTGCCTCATCTCCTATGTTGGGGCCACTTTCCTCATTAGACATCACCCAGATTTCTTGCCTTCCAGGTTAGATCAAGGACATGCGGATGGGAAACACGGGGTCTCACTACTAGGTTTTCACAGCTAAGAGAACATGGGGTGTATGGCCTTTAGTTGAGCAAAGGAAAAATTCCGTTTATCAAATGCTGATTTCTTCAGATACCTACAAATTAAGCACTTTATTAGAAGTGCTAATAATAAAAATTTATTACAGATATCTAAATCACCCTGGGAAGATTTTATTTATGGCATTACCACTTTGGCAATTAAGGTGAGACATACCTCTGTGTTGTATAATATGGTCAGAGGCCTGGAACAAGACCCTCTGGGGACAATTAAGGAGACCTAGGATAGAGAGCTCCCCACCCCTATTTCTGATAAAGACTGGAGAAGCACCTGTGTTGGGTTAGAAGGTGACATCCTCACCTAGTTGGCATATATTCTTTTGGAAAATCTTTGTTAGATACTTCCACACCCCACGGTAACTCAGTATTACCACATTTCTTACTTTGACTGATGCTGGCATCAGTGTGGTGGAAAAGGTCTCATTTTCATATTCTGTGGGACTGCCCAATCATCCAAGGTTTCTGGTTCTCTGTGTGGATACAGTGAAGCAGATACTACAGGTAGGCATTCCACTGAGTTCACTAACTGGGTCTTGGGTACTCAGGCAGTTCTGGCCTCTCCCACCTTAAACTAACTCTTATCATTATTGGGCCACTCTGAAATGCCTTACATCCCTTTGCTACAATGGGACCCCTATCATCAGGGATTGGCAAATTCGGGTCACAGGTATATTTGATATGGAAAGATTAATGGCTAAACTTCATTTCAGGGAGAACAAGTTCAGAGAACTTTGGGATCCTTGGTATTAATGGACTTCTAAACAAAATCCAGCAACCTAAACTTAGTTGTCCTAATCATATCTCACTTGGCCCTAACTACAGCCTGGCTAGAATTTCCCACTTTCGAGGTTCTCCTTGCTTTCTTTCTTCTTGCCCATTCTTGACATATGATCCATGACCTTCCTTGATAATTCTTATGAGTTTTTTCAGTAAATGGAAACTCCAGGCCCCTTGATGGACAGGAATTATCTCCTTTTCTGCCCCAAACTCTTCTCCCATCTAGCCATATAAATAATAAAGGATGTAAAAGAGAATTTATGTTACCACCCATGAGTTTATTGTGTATATCTGAAATAGAAAACTTCTTTTTATGTTATTTTATTAAAAATGCTCTTCCTTTTGCTTTGGAGCCCCAGGCAATGTAGTTGTAGTTCCTGGTTAGTTTTAAATTGTCTTGACCAGTTACATTCCTCATATTGGGAGTGGAAACTGATTACTTTAAGTTATAATGTGTTAATGGAGTATGGGTATTGACTAATCTAATATGAAGTCACAAAGTTTGAATTTCAAATCTCTTGTCAATTCTGGACAATGTGTGTAATACTTCTGATGTAGAGATCTAAAAGATTGATGTGCTGCTCTGTTAACCATTCATTCTTATTGAAATAAACTGAAGTTACAAAAAATATCTGACTGTGGCAGGACACTGATGCCTTACCTCACAGTACGCTGGTGATCCTCAACTAGGGTGATCAAAGGCAAAGGTGCTTGGCAATGCCAGTTACAGCATGGGGCTCGACTGACCTACTAAGATGTTTCTCCACTCTGAGGAGGATTGTGGCCTTTCCTCAACTCAACACTGCCTTGTAACACTGACTAGGAGCAGTCAGTACTGAGGAAGCCATTCACTAAGCTTGGTTGGGAGAAGGTGCTCTTAACGCACCACCTTGGCACATGTTGAAAGAGTGAGTATGGGGGGTGGTGGAATCCACAGAGAACATATCCCAGAGGCGGCATGTTAGCCAGCCCCTGATGGCATTTAACGCCTAATCTAACTCCAACTATATTAACAAGATGGTGGAAGATAAATCAACGGTAGGTAGTAACTGACATGGGTCAGTGCACAACTAGAATCCAGTTGATGAAAAGTCAATTATATACAGTATGAACAACTCCAACAGCTGTGTGCAATGTTTCATATAAGGATATACATACGTTCATTGGTTTGTGTTGACATGTGGCACATGCCGCTGCAAGTAGCCTCAGGTTATGCACTGTGTCCGGACACATCTAGGTGATCATCAATTTCCACACCTGTACTTCCATCTTGCTCATCAACCATTACTTTTCTTGACTTGCTTTGTAGTAACCCTAGTTCAGTTAATACCTTTAAAATGTGGCATAAAGCAAAACATCATATTTGAGCATTTCACTCAAACATCCAACTTCAAATTGCATAGACAGAACATGGACATGCAAACTCAGTAATTCAGCTGGTACTATAACCACCTCTGATCATATACATCAATATTCAAGGGTCAAATGACACTTATTTGACATTGCTTTCTGCGGTCTGCACATGTTACACAATGTTGCATTACCACAGAAGGGTACAATTATATTCCAAAATCTCTTTACCAATGAACAAGAGCAACATAAAAGGAATAAATTAGAAATAGAAAGATACTAGGGTATATATCATATATTATACAGTGGCTTTCAAAATACTGCATGCTGATTGCTGGCTGGCACAATTTACAACATGTAAACTGTAGTATCCCCCACTGGAAGAAGTGTCAGCCAGCCAGCCAGCCTGAAAAACTATTTAACTTTTTTCAAATCACAGAAAAATGAGGGAAACATTTTATAATCGCAATATTCAACTTGAGTGTGTGCTTGATGACATGATTCACCCACTTCTGGTTAGTTTTCTCACTCAACATAAGCCTCATGAGAAAACCAAAACAGGTGGGTAAATCCGGCATTACCCACACACTCTCATGATAGACAATACTGGGGTACTCCATAATCCTTAATAGCTATACACCATCTCTTCCATCAGGTAATTCTGCACTTAGGAAATAGGTCTTGATGCACATCCACAGTATTTCATTACACAGTACCAATAAATGACTTAGGAAATGTGCCATGACCAGGTGGAGTGATGGCAGGATTTATCTCATGCCTGGTGTGGTTTGATCACGAGACGCAGGCCGAGTGAGATAACCACACCAGAAGTGAACAAATCTTGCCATTACCTATACCCAGTAGTGACATATTACTACTATACAATGTAGAAAGAAGGATAAACATATAGAATGGTGTATGGGTAAGCACATACAGCAAGGCTATGTTTCGTAAAGGTTTGTGATGACATCATATAGACCTCGAGAACCAGGCTCGGAGGGTCCCATGATGTCATCACAAACCCGAGATGGAAACACAGCCATGTGTATGCTTATCCATATACTGTTTAATAAAGTATATGGTAAGCCTCAATTTCCACTCTAAAGAAAACAAATTAAATAGAATAACACACTGACATGTGCTGAAATGTTTAGATTCAAACTGAACAAGGGAACAGCTCAGAACTCTTTTTTGGCAGACAAATACAAACATCAACAGAATAATTTTAAGGAAAAATCTGTTTAAAGGATACAATCTGCTTCACAGTTTCTGCCAAAGTTCCTGTGAGGAAAACATGAAAATGAGTGTTAGCATTTTAGTATTGCATCCCACCCACTACCTGCTCTACCATGCGATGACTGATCAAAAAAAACTCTTAGTGACAGATTTTTTCCCGCTCTGTTTAGCTAATAAATTATATGTTTTAATGGTGTGAGAAGTGAAAGAAGTGAAGACTAACCTAGTCGGAGTCACAGAAGTCAGAAATCATGGCTATTCATCTGCTCTTTTCCTGTCTTCGTAGTGTGAGATAGAGATTTGGACTCCTTGCAGTGGTAACAAGGCACCTGTTTAACAGTCAGAAATGTTGTTGTACTATTGATGTGATGTCATAACTATAGTACAACAACATATTTGCCTTTTGAACTGTACTACAACAACATTTCAGCAGCTGCTGAAAGCAGTGGAGAATTGAGGCTTACCATACACTATAAAGTTTTCCTGATTTTTCTTTTGTTTTTGTTTCGCAAGTTCCTCTTACTGGGTGAAAACAATATGAAAGCCGTCAGCTTTGAAGTTTACTGCCCTGATTGGCTGGCACTTTTCACCATGGGGTGATGGCACATTTACACATTTTAAACCATGCCAACCAGCCAATCAGGAGCTAGTATTTCTAGAGCCATTGTATAACTAAAACTGTGCAATACAAATAAATATGAGGTGGACCTCCACTACTGTTTTTGCCAGCACAGGGTGCTGCTGTGATGAAATGGAACCACCATGTCATAATTATCTACTGTCAGTCCTGATGCAGTTCCTTTGCATTTCTTTGAGGTGTTCCCACCACTCCAAAAAAAGTCTGTTCCCAATTTTGAAATTTTTGACTGATGCAGAGGGGCATAATAACCCCCACTGTAATACTCAACATAAAAATTTTCCCATTACAAAACAATGGGTGATAAAAGGACTGTCACTTCTGTCAGGGTAGACAGATGCGATGTGCTGCGCCAGACATTAATGGCAGGTGTACTGCATCCATTTCTGTTCAATGCCTTCATAATTGAAATAAGCATGTGGTTGGAAAGAAAAGTGTGCCCCACTCCAAATGTCACTAACATTGACAAAAGGTGAACACTCAAGGAGTGGTGGAAACACGAGGTACAGCTTTACAAAAAATTGATGAATGAAACCATAGGATTGTAACTGTCATTTCATTTAGAACATTGCAAAGTCATGCATTTATAGCATTATTTTGCAATTCTTTTGCAGTAAACTTCCACTGACAGATCTCTGACCATCTTTCCAGTTTCTCCTTGTCCCTCCTCTTTGTTTCACCCCTCACATTTATCCACCTTGTTACAGATCATGATGCCATCTGCACAATAGGCACACCTTTCCTTCCAGCCACTATATACACACACACTAATGAAGACATTCCATAGAACTAGACAGCCTCATAGGTGCAACCACACCAGAAGATTTTTTTTTTTATTTAGTTGTTTAACCAGGAGTAGCACACTAAGTTGAACGTTTTTTTACAGGAGCAACCTGGGAGCACAGGGAAGTTAAGGACTTGCTCAGGGTCACACAGTATGCAAGTGGAAGCTGTGGGATTCAAACCCAGGTCTGGTCTGCTGGATGTCACCAGATTTGCAGCTCAGAGCCTTAAACCACTGTGACGTGGATCGATGGAAACTTTCACAACAATGCCAGTGTTTTGCAGTACCTAAAATGTTGAGGTGGATTGGTCCCCGGTTGCATCCATGATCAGCATGTTGGCCCGGTGCCAATTTTGACCCATGCAGTCTGTGCAAAACCCTATTCTGTATGTGCCTTAGCTATCCTAACAACTTTTCATGAATCACTATATTATTCAAGGTACACCACACAGTCCTCCTCCCTTTTGGGTCTCCTTGTATTATCAGACACTTGCTCTCTTAACTCTTTTTTACCAACACACTGCTTTATAAAACCATTCTGTTTTCCTTCTTCTTGTCTCTTTGGCCAGTACAATAAAACATTGGTTTGTTAATGGCACTGTATTTTACTTCAGCTTCTCTCATTGATCTTCCACACCCACTATTGCCCTCCCTTCCCCGGGATTGCTCTTATACATCTAATCACCTCAAAACTACCATCCTACCATCTAATACTTTGGCTATTATGGACTTAATTGACACCCTATGTCCATGTTACAACAATGAGTGGTGAACACCGGACACCAGTTGTTCTGCTACCTGTACTTCTTGATTCCATCTCTATTGGTCCATACCGTGTCCAGACTCAAACTGTCGATGTTTGGATCACGTATCAGCTGCCTGAGCCCACCCACTCTAGGGCTATAAAATGGCTATGCTTCTGACTGAAGAAGATGAGTGGTGGTACAATACATGCCGGACTATATTGTAATATCCCTTAAAGCAGTATTTCACCGTCATCACCCATGTCAAGTATGCACTCCACTAGTTCTCTGCCTACCTTCTCCCACTTTGACTGTAGTCTGTACATCACCCATTTGTATTGCTGTGCCATTACATGACTCAAGGGTGACCCACATAACCACAACCTACACTGTTGACCATGAACTTCTGTGCCCTTATACAGTGTATGACATATAGCCCCTTTCCTACCCCTCTATCCCTCCAGAACAGTGTAAACCTGGAACATTGATATCCCAGTAGTGAATAGCAGAGTACCATGTCTCAATTTCACTGCTATGTCAAGGTATGCATCCACAAACAAGACCTCCAATTATGCAACCTCATTTCACATGCAACAGTCATTTGTTTGCATGACCTTCCATTGCTTACAATATGCCCTCCCTGTTCCTTATTTTGCCTGTCTTGTCTCTTCTTCACACCCTGATGTTCCCTTTGAATGTGTTGTTGGTCCTCAAACAGTAATTATACAATTTTCAGCTACCTGCCCCTCCCTGACTAATTCATCTGTTACCATCATATTCCTCCTGTGTTCCACTTGCTCCCTGTGGGGGTTAGTGAGAAAGAGGGACATTTCCTAAGCCTCTTCATCATTCTGGCTCTACCACCTTTGCCAGTTGAAATGCTCCCTGCCCAAGCAATTTAACTTCTCAGTAAGAAAACATATGCCTTTCCACAACAGATATAAACAGTCCTCCTTATGTAAAGTAAATGTGCCCAGGTCAGCCCACAATCCACCATGAATCCAAAACCTCCAAATCACATCAACCCTTCCACCATGAGCTGAATGACTGCATGTACCATGCCCTAGATTCCTCAGCAATAGTCACACAGCATCTCCAAGAAGGTGAGGGAGTGTGATATCCATGTCAAGCTTCCTCCCAGCTTACATAAGTCCTGCTGGACCCCTTGCTAACTCTACCCTTCTCCCGCTATTGTGTGGTATATATAGACTGCATATGGTCAATGCACCAATATGAGCAAAACAAACACTTGACGGGTAAGCACCTGTAACAACACAAGCAAGCTGTGGACCCAGAAGCCACTCATTAACCACCCCTACTGATCCACATCTCAGCTATAAAGTACCAAATTCACTCTACACCTTTCCCATTCCCTTACTGTTCACTGTTCATCAGTACTGCACACACAAACAAAAGAGTCAATTACAGTGCCATTACTCATATCATTTACCTCAAGTGTGGTGTCTTTTCTCCAGTGCTTCACTGCTGCATTTTCAGACAGCCTTTAGATGAGAAAAAGAGTGGGCATTGCCTCCTTCTTCAGTCGTTGCTGACTGGGCCGAAGTCGATATGCTGCAGCACAGATGGATGAATCTGAAATTTATCATCCTCAAAGTGATCCAAACATAGAACATGATGAGTAGCAGCAGATCAACATGCACATTTGACAGTAGCAATCCATTGCTTTCAATGTGCCTTATCAGTCGGGAACCTATAAAACTGCCACCGCTTGAATGATCATTCTTGCATCCTACTGTACAACAATAAGGCATTCTGACAACCGGGATTGAGTATAGACACTGGTATTCTCAAAACTGCCACATGCACAAAACAGATTAGTATCTCAAATGAGGAATTACACATAGACACAGACACACTGAGACAATGAGAAAACACACAGTAAAAAAACACCCACACACCACACACGATATAGTGTTAATATGTTTTTATTAGCAAAAGTAACAAGACTTGCACTAATCATTGGTCAGCCAAACTGTACACAAGAAGGTCAAACAGAATACTCATAGTACAACACTAATACATAAAGGAGATGGCACCAGCTCACAGTAAAAACTCAGGATTATTTATCCCTGTTTAGTCTACTCTTCAGTAACATCTTTTAAAGGGATACATTTATATTCTGTGCGTGAATTGTGGGAACCATGTGCACTGTCAATACTGGCAAACAACATACAGTACCTAACACAATGTTTACAATGTTTGGATTAGATATTTAGGATGTCAAGGAGATCTGCTAGTCCATGCACCAAAAGTGGTAGGTAAAGGTCAAAGGATACAGGTTACTCAGGAGGATAAAATAAAAGAAAGGAGGAGCAGTAATAAACACATGAGAAAGGGAATCAAGACAACAGAAGTGATGCAAGAGCAGACAGAAGTAGAAGTCATATGGATTATGCGTGACATGAAGGCAGGGACAGCAGAATGAGGAAACAGACATGTAGATACTGCAGGAGGATCAAAGCATGGCTCTGAAAAGGATGATTCTGCATGCAGTACAGCTACATCTCACATATACAGAATGGGATATATTTACAACAAGGACGATTAGGGGTGGGGACATCCTAGTTACACTCCAGGGTTCCTTCCTGCAGAAGCTGGTCATGGAGACCCCAAGGGGTAAACAAGCGTGACGTGGTCCTAACCAATGGAGATAAAATAGAGAGTAGAATGTGGGCCAGCCTCCTTAGATAGTGACCATGGCACAGTGGACTGCAAAGTAAGATCAGGATATCAGGCTACTGCAACCACCTCAAAGGCCCTACACTCCAAGCAAACATATCTACCCAGAATTAGGGAGATATTCTAGAAGGAAGTGAGAGAATGAGAGGTGATGAGAGAGTGCCATGAAATCATTATAAAAAATCAGTGTGGGCCTCTTCAAAGCAATAGAGGGATGTGCCAGGAGGGTGAAGAACAACAAATGAAGGAGGAGGCCAACATTTTCAATAGGGAATGGAGGGACCATATGCAGAAAAGAAAAGAAAAGGAAAAGAAAAGAAAAGGACATTCAGGGAAAATAAAAGACCATGGGAAGGAAGATAGGAAAAATTACAATGAGAGACAGAGGGTGTCAGGCAGAGGATTAGAGAGGGTGGCATAAATAGAAAAAGAGAATTGCAAAGCAGGCCACATGTGGGGACAACACATACTTTCGTATATAGGTGGAGAGGAGGAAGGTAGGGCAGGTGACAGAATTAATGGGAGGGGAAATGGAGATTGAAGAAGATTTCAAGAAAGCAAAAGTGCTGAATGGATATCTCAGCTCGATTTTCAGAACAGAAGGGGTAGGGAGTGGACCATCACTAAGTGAGAAGGGTAAGGGGTGGAGGGGCAGATCCTAACTCAATCAGTGTGGAAATGATATGGGACGAATCAGGCAAGTTGAGGGTGGACACGGCCATGGGACCTGATGGACTACACCTATGAGGTGCTCAAATAAATTATGGGGTACTGCTGGATTCCCTGTTAGGTTTATTTACCTTGTCTTTGGATACAGTGTGGGTACCAGAGGACGCAGAAAGTCAGACATGGTGCCCCTTCACAACAGTGGTGGCAGTGAGAAGGTGGACAGTTATCACCCAGACAATCACACACTGGTGGTGGGTAAAGCACTGGAAGTGATATTCATACATTCATATATTCATAGACATGAATCGGCCAAAAGAACCTTATGGCCCTTCAAATCTGCCCATTCCCCGCCTACTCCCTCCCTTCCAAGATTCCCTCCTCCCTTGACAACCCCTTGTGCTTGTCCCAGGCCTTCTTGAAACCTTCAACATTACTGGTCCTCACCACCTCCTCCAGCAGTCAGTTCCAAGACTCAACCACACTCTCTGTGAAATAATAATTCCTAATGTTTCCTCCAAACCTTTCACCAATTCACTTCAATCCATGCACCATAGTTCTTGTACCTATTTACCCAGAGAATAAAAGCCTCTGTCACTTTGTTGATCCCCTTCACATGCTTGCAGTTGTCAGTTTCAAGTTGGTCTGGGACAAACAAAGGGGTTGTGAAGGAGAGGAAGGGGCAAACTTGGAGGGGTGGGGAGACTAATACAGTAGGGGAATGGACACACTCGAGGTGGACACGAAGGTCCTTTCCTGCTATCACATGTCCATGAATCTAAGCACTCCTTGGCAGAACTACCCTTTTTATACAGTGACTAACAAACTCATATGTCACAGAATGAGATAATAAAAATCAGTCTGAGTATTTATTATAGGACTATACACCATCACCAACCACACAGCACACCACCTACATACAAACTAAAAAGAGCCAATATGCTAGCCAAATACTACCACTTATGCCCTGTCAGCTTGTACACTACAGAAACTTGAGCTAGCACCAGTCTCTGAAACCTTGCAACACTACCAACTTATAGTTCACAATGCAACACTGCATTAATTTGCCCTCACAGACATGTACTGTATATCAGCTTTGTATTACAATATGACAGATATCTGTTAAAGTGGAAATAGTTCTATACTGCAGAAAAAAATTGTAACCTTGCATAGCAGGTAAACAGCACAACAGGAAATGTATGTAAAAAGACAAATGAATACACAATGCAGGGAGATGACACAGGATTTACTACCATGATCAACAAAAAATACCTTATATGAGACAACACTGAATCCCAGTAGATTTACAACACACAATAGTGACATACAAAAGAAAAATACTGCGAGGCAAGAAGTAAGAGGCAAACACCACAGCCTTTCAGATAAAACAGGAACCGGGCTCTGCAACTTACAAACACACTCGCACTTTTGCTTTTATTTTTGGCACCTCACTAAAATGGGACCTGTGTCACTATCCCTGTAACCCTTAGAAAGACAAGCTGGCACACACATGTACAGGACAATTAGAAGGACAACAGCAAATCAGAAAATAATACTTCAAAAAGAAAACCGCAAAAGAGGAGAATGAACAAACCCTAATACATACAGTACTATTCAGGAGCAAGCACTGTCACATAAAACCTGAAGGTAGTTAACAAGAATCAGTGGCAAAATTTGACCTGTCACATACAGAGGTGACATCTCCGTACTGTTGACAGCTAGACTGCCTAGCTGCAAGGGACCACTAGGAGTGGGTAAGAAAACCAATGGTCAGTTAAAGGATGAAATTACATCACAGACACTCAACTCCACAGCGGGTCAGCACAACATATCTTGTGGTTGGCGATAAGCATCGAGGAAAATAACAAACACACCTACTAAAGCAAAACCAAGATGAAATACAACAAAAAGGTGTACTTAGGCATTAATGAACATGCAACATCAATAATAGGGCTGTTTCCTAAAATTACTTGCTTTGCTTTTGATCTTTAAGTAAGATGCTAAACAGTATGAGTATTTCTTGTTAATGCCTGCTGATTCTTGTGGATGCTACAGATTGGCCCTTTTAAAACTTATGAAAGAATATATGAGTCAATTTTATTTATGAATTGGACCATTCTTTTTATATACTGTTAGTTTCATCAAGTATGGCCATTTTAATACAGTGTCTGCATCAACTGTATCTTTATACCCCTTTGTCTGTATTATTATATTATGTGTTTTTATATACAGAAACATTATGTAGCTCGATATCTGGCACAGAGCCCTTTTTGGTAACAGTATGACACACATTTTGGTGACCTCTTTTAATTGAAAACATTATTATTAATGATTTTAATGTTAATACATGTATATTTTGATATGCATATATTTATAACAATTGGTTTTATAAGGCTCTTACTTATGGAAATTACGTTGCATGTATATTCCAGGTGATCTTCCTCAGAAAAGTCTTTTCAAAAAAGTGTTTCTTGAAGATGTTTATGAAGTCCTGATACCTGCACAAAGTAATTTTATAGGGTCTTAAATGTTTTTTTAACAAAGTAAAGGTATGATATGCACTATTGTGATGTATTTTTCTATGTGTGTTTCACTGCTTGTAATGATGACATGTTACACCTGTGTTCACTAATTGTTTGCAATATATAAGAATCACACATTGTTGAGCACTTCAGCTTCTTCTCAAAGTGTGCAAGCATGAAACATTAGAGTTTTTGTGGTGGGCCACTCCCATCTTTTAAGCATTATTTGCAAAATTAAAGTATGCTGATTTTGGCAACTTTGACTCCTGAGTCGGTTTTTTTTTTTTATCTATGTGATATACAGTAGTAAACCTCTGCCATCCTGGTTCTCCAGATGAGACTGGTCTCATACTGTAGGTCCCCATACTTATCACCACCTTCAGGTCCTGGTGGATGATGGGTATCTGACATGTACTGTGGTTGGTGTTTCAGACTGGTTTGGTGCCATATAGGAGGAGCATTTTATTTTTATTTTTTATTTTAGTCTTGCGTAACCAGGTAAGGCCTACTAGGCACAAGTGCCTGTTTTAGGGTCTACCTTGGAGCACTGGGCATGTTAAGTGACTTACTCAGAGTCACACAGTATGCAAGTGGAGGCTGTGAGAATCAAACTCAGGTCTGGTCTGCTGGGATGTACCAAGCTTCGTTCACACCTCGTTCCTCATAACCTCCTAGGCTATACTGCCAGCATTTGATGTGGAGCATGCTGCACAACCTCTGCATGTGGCTGCCTGACATGATCAGTGACTGTTCAGATATGTACATTTCTGGTACAGATCTGTGCTCCCCACAGGTAGGCCTAGGACTGTTGGACTGGTAAACAGCTTAGGATCATGGCACTGATGCTGCATAGCTCACACTATGGTGGTTTTCACATCTGAATTTGTGCTGGTGACCATCAAGTGCATTATCATTATTGTGAGTCAGCTCAGTCACTTCTGGTGCAGGCAGCACAACAGAACATGCCCCAGTTTGCAATTGGGGGACATAATGTATAGTGGGGTCTCTCCAGTTCTCCCTGACCAATGGACTGTGGTGGCACAAAGGGTGTTAGACCAACTCTGGCTGGTCTAACTCCTGGGGAGACCTGCAGTCATAAACAAATCCTGAAAAAGGGATTCTGCATTCATGGCATGGCGCAAGCCAGCTATCCACCATGGTGCTGTCTCTGGTGTGGTGCGGGCAGTGCAGGCCTGTCCAATGAAGGCTCCTGCTGTTGACACAAGCTGCATCTGAAAATCAGGAATGATGCAAGGTGCTGCACATGTTGGCCCCTGCAATATTTCTTTTAGTGCATGTACCATGAATTATTCACAGACCTTTGAAATTTGAGCCCGTCTTTATCTGCTTATACCTTTCCACATTACTGTTTCTGAAAAATGATTTTATGACTATGAAGAGAAATTGTCATGCAAGTGTTCACAGTCTTTAGAAAACTGTGACTATTGGCAACATATATTAATACTGTAGTGTGATGGCACAGAGATTTAGGGTCCCCTTTTCCACCTGCATTGCAGCACAGCAGTTACTTTACCCATTTTAATGTGGGCACGCACATCCAAACTTAGCAGCTGAACTCCTACATCTGTTTGTACAGTGTAACTCTCAACATCTCTCTAGAATCTCTTTTCCTCAATTAAAGCCTAAATGGTGTCCCAGTCCAGCAGTATTAGCTGGCAGTGCACTGTACCACCATACAGGAAACCTTGGTTTATTGGCCAAGCATACACCAATAAGGATATGACCATGGTACCATGTTCTACCATAAATGAAAATAGTTGACCATGCTCTGACCATGCTTTGATTGTGGTTGATGACCATGGTTAAAAGCCATTGTCAGTCTAGCATGGTCAGAGTTTGATCAGCCATGGTCATTTTAATCATGATTGACAACGTTTGACCATGATCATTCTGCACCCACTGGTATAACTAAATGAACACATTCATTTTAATAGTTTATTAAACTTAAAATTAAGAATATTGGCTGTGAATTTCTCATGTATTTATTTCATCTATATATTTTGGCCTTTCCCAGTATGTATTCTGAATGTTCTAGACACATCATGGTCAACTGTGGTCAACCATGGTTCATCTTTGCTTGACCATGGTTTGTTCATGGTCATAAGAGCAAGGGATAGCAACTTTATTTGCATATTAGGATGTAACATTTAACACTTTACACTCATGTGAATAATCACACCGTAACATGTTTTTGTAATCTATGAAGATAACTTGAGGTTTACACAAAGTAATTAATTATTTGAGCATAACAAAAATTATGATGAGAATGCACCACATCTTAAAAGAGTTTAGTTTTAATGTTGTACAAATAGAGATTAAGCCATTCTATTGATTATGAATGAGGAGGAGTCCATCAAAAGAAAAATAACAGCAGCAATGGGTAAGTAAATAAAATCTATTTCAAAAGTGTGTCAATAATATGTATTCATTGTTGAATCTTAAGGTTGTTTAAAAAAATAACCTTAGCTGTGTAGAAATGTGTTTTACTATGCAGGGAACACCTGAATCAGCCATGTATGACCATGATTATAAAGACCTAGAAGGACTTATAATAACTAATGCTAATTTTTTCCCATAGGGAAACCAGGCTGTTATTTCACCATGCCATGATATTCCTTTCCTGGGTGCTGTCAGCCTTTCACCACCATTCCACAGTTCATTACACTCCGACTCAGTGGCAGTATGTTAAACAAACAAGTATTTTTTTTGTAAAACAGCTGACCTAAAAGGTGGCTGATTAAAAAAAAAAGAAAACATTTTTGTCAAGAGCTGCTGACCACACTGAAACCTGATCAGTCCATGGCTATCTTTATTTGATGTAATTGCTGTGGCAAAAAATGAACACTAAGCAATTATATAAAAAAGGCTGGAGTAGGTGTAAAGTCACTTTTACACAACCTGAGGTGCAGGATGCCTAATATACCCCTTGAGCTTCACTCTTGGGTTTAGTGGCATCCCATACCTCAGGGATGTAAAATTCTCATTATAACCCCTTACCCAGACATTATTCTCTATGTATTTACTATTGTTGACCATTGATGTTCATGGTTATTTAGCCTATTGAGTTATTGTGTTGAGTATTGTTGACAATGGTTGACCATGATCTTAACTATGGCAGGTTATTCCCACTGATAACCATAGTTGCCTGTGGTGTCATTTCACAACCATGATAAACCATAACCCGAACCTGGTCAAAAGCATTGTCAAAAGCATGGTTGACCATGGTTGTTGACCATAGTTAACCTGTAATTGAACCATGGCTCAACCATGGCTCAACCATGCTGGCCTCCTGGGGTGACTCTCATGCTCTAGACTAATAAAGTCTCAAGTGTGATGTAGAGTATCATGCACCAATGCCAGAATAAGGTGTACAACATCCCTCTCTATAAACACCACCTGCCAGTGGGAAGCAAGAGTTGCTTTGATTCTGGGTGACCATGCCATGTTGGCAGCTCCCACTTCCATGTTGGTGCTCAAGGTGCTCACTGGCAGTATCCTTTAGAGGGGCATTAGGGATTACAGTACAGGGAAGAATTGTATGGTGTATGCAGCATGAGAGTTAGTATGTTCGGTCCCCAACCTCCACTGCTAGCTTCTCTGACCATCACTTAATCTTCTCTCTTCATAGTAGGAAGAAAAGTGGGCTATACTACTTGATCTAGGCCATGTCCCACCATGGTGGGACACACCCATTGAATAAAAGAGGAATTAAGGTAAGTACCGGTGACACTGATAGACCAGGCTGGCAAACCAATGGGATGGAGTGCTGCACTATGGCAGGGAAAAAGAATAAATTGTAATACAAGAAAAGTCTGAATGGTTCCTGCTTCCACTACCTTACCAGGTAGGCTATTCAACATGTTAACTACCCTAAAAGGACAGTCTTGTGAACTAGGCTACCTGGCCTAAAATTTGTTTTCCTGTATAAAAATAAAAGTTTTACTACTACTACTACCCTCTGTGTAAACAAATGTTGCACAAGCTGTTTCTTAAGAGTTACAAGTCAGTGTTGCATTGCTTTGTGACTAGCTTCAGGTATATTCCAAATAAGTGGCAAAGACATTTTACAAACATTGCCATTGAGCTGGTAAAGTGCTGAAAAACAATGCAGTATGAGTTGCCAATGCATTGCCAATGCATTGCCAGTTGTAAAAAATGTTAAACCAACTCATTGGTGGGACAGTTTAGTGTGACTTGTACTCTCATCTCATGTTATACTTTGCTCCTGAGTTTATATGCCCCAGATTAATGATTTTCATTATTTGGCATTGAACCCTAATGCAACCTGCCCTTGGACTGTACCAGATTACAGGGCAATTTTGGTATCCTGATTCTCTTCACTTGCCACCAACTGATTGTATCAGGAAAATCCCCAACTTGCTCAGGGCTAGAAAGTTCAAACACCATAATATTTGATAGAGTGCACTTCAGACGGCGGATTGTAAACAGTGGCTTCTTTGACAGCAGAAATATTAAAATTACCTTTTCAGTAATGAGGCACAGTGGCTGGTTCTATAAAAGGATTCTTTACTACTAGATACTGCAGATATTAACACATACACAGGATATATACAGCAGTACAAAGGATTACACATTTACTGGAAAGAAAAAATAGTTAACAGACTGTTAGAAGAATCTCAGAATCTAGTCTTTCCTAGAGTCTATATTTACGTGCCAGCTAACCTGAGAGGACTTCCACTGTCTGTCCTTCCCTCACACAGATAGGCTTGCTATAGGAGCAGGGCTCTCCCTTCTCTGGAAGACCCAGTCAGAGAGTTCAGTCCTCTTATTGATTGCAAAGCTGAGAGAGAGAGAGAGAGAGAGAGAGAGAGAGAGAGAGAGATGGGTGTCTAGCTCCCTAATTTATGTACTAAGGGCTGTGAGTCTGTGATCTCTCCCTTGAGTGACAGTTACCCCACTGTTTGCCACTCATGTGATCACGTGTGTATGTGAGTGTTTGTGTGACATCCCAAGTCAACTGGCTTTATTGTCACCTAGCAACATCTATTCTCATAGTTTTATGACCCTGTTTCCTCCTTCTTACAGGATGTCTCTTTGCCAGAACTAGCACCCTCACATCTGCCCATGTCTGCTACTGGAATCATGGGACACCTTGCACCCTCTCAGTTGGACAGTGTTTCTCATGATATCTGTCTGGACATGTGACCTGAAAGTCATTTTGTGGCTATTCTAAACAGCAAGAACTTACAAAGGAAAAATAATAATTGCTCTAACAAAAAGAAACAAAATAATCTGGTCATATGTTACAACCTCAGCTGTCATGCTCTGACCACTCCTCTAGTTTCCTAAGAACCCTGTGCATCCTCTCATCCCCTCTGAGTGTCCACCCTATTATAGATTATGGTAGCACTCTGCAAAAGGCATACTTGCTCTTCCAGTTCTTCTTCAATGTCACTTATGAAGACACTGAAGAGGAGCAGTCCCACTACTGAGTCCTGCAGCTCCCCACTGGTCACTCTCCCTTTCTTAGAGTGAGTGCTGTCAGTCACCACAATCTGTTGCCTATCCATTAACCAGTTTCTATTCATCACTTTAAATCCACACGTAGGCTTTTCTTGCCTTGCTACAGTCCAGATAGGCTATGTCCACTGCCCTCCCTCATCTACAGTATTTTCCTTGTTAACCAGTTGATGAAATCAATCAGATTTGTCTGGCATGGCCTCCCCAAAACCATGCTGCCTGGGGTCCTGCAGCCCATATGATACAGGATAGTCTATCAGCCTTTCCTTAAACAGGGTTTCTATCAATGTCCTCACCACCAAATGAGGCTGACTGGTCTCCCTGCTGCAATTCTTATGGAAAAGGACTGCATCTTCTCTTCGACAGTCCTCCAGAGCCACACTTGTTTTCAGTGAGCTGTTGAATAAGGCCATCAGGAATTCAGCTAGCATCTCCCTGAGTTCCTTTAGTACCTTTGATGTCTCCCATCTGGGCCCTTACCCTTGTCCACCTTCAGAGCTGCAAGTCTGTTCGGGACTCTGCCCTCTGAAAATAGACTTGTGTCCACCTTGCCCCACTCATTCCTTCTACTCTCTGATGGTCCATCCCCTCCCACCTTAGTGAAGACAGAGCAGTAGTATATTTATGAGATGGATTGATAGTTGAAGGAGTCTGAAGGAACCCTGAGCACCATCTTCAGATCTGATAAATGAAATGAGTAGAGATCATAGGAGGTTCAAGTAGTCTTTTAACAAAGGATGAGAGCCTCAGGAAGTCCAAGGGATGCACAGAAGAATGTCTTTGGAAATGAATCTGCAGAACAGATGAAAGAGGAGGAGGTCTGTTGCAGATGGATGAGAGAGTGGAGAAGTCTGAGGGAACCCTGAAGGCCTTCCTCGGAATCTGAAAATGGAGAAGGTTGAAAGCATAGCACTGGATAAATGCTTCTGTATTGCATTTCAGAGGACAAACTTTGAGCAGTGGGACAAATGGAGATCTTTGTATGACTGAAGCATGGCTGAAGACATTTGATGAGAATCCTGAGGAATTTCTGAGATATGTAACAATGAAATGATTAGAAGTTGAGATGCCATAGTGCCACTAGTGACTCCGTCACGCATTTCAGAAGAGTGAACTCTGAGCTGAGGAACTTGAATCTGTCATGGACCACAGAAGTATAGAAAACAGAGTACTCTGTCACAATTCATGGGATACATTACTGCTGGTGGATTCAGAAGGAGGACCAACCTTAGGCAGCTAGGACAGGGTACTAGATACTGTCATGGGCGGAACATTGTAGAAGGCTGCATACACTTCAGCTTTGTAGGTTGCAGAATCTCCTCATGTGGATAAAGTTAGTTCTTGAATCTCATATCAGCTAGCAAATTGTGGATTGAATGATGCTGAAGAATTGAAGTTGCAGAATCACCTCTGGCAGATGAAGTTGAGCTCTGGAGTGAGTTTAATAGATTATGGATGGAATGGCAATGCAGAATCCTAGGTCAGGCAGATGAAATCGAGCCATAGAGAGAACTTTGATGTGATGTAATTAGATTGAGAGTTGTGGACTCCTGCCTCTGGTGGATGAAGTCGAACCCTATCTACACTCGTGCACCTCCAGAAAGTATGAGTTAGAAAGATGGAGACCGTTAAGGCAGTCTAATACTTGAAACAGATGGAGAACTGTTGGAATGAGGGCAATGCAATGCTGAAGACTTGAGCTGCAGGCTCCCATCTCTGTGGACAAAGTCAAACCATACCTACACTCGTAAGGTATGAGTTAGGATACAGAGTCTGGTAGAGCTGCTGGTGAGGACTGTGTAAGAATGGAGAGAGCAGACTGGCTGCTTATGAAGATGACATTGAGACAGAGGAGGAAGACAGATGCAGGAGTTACTAGGCTAGAGAACAGCAACAATACACTAAACAGAATATAGGTGAGGAGCAGGACAGGACAGAATGACTGCTAGAAGGAATGAAGTAAATGTGAGATGGCATGGACTACCATTCTTGAATTACATTGTTAACAAGCGTCAACGAGCCTCTAGTGTTCTATGCATTAGGGTGTTATTTGATGGACAGGTAATTGGATACTTAAAAGTTTCGTTAGAAACTGTAGTCAGACTCATGAATGGCTAAATGACTGAAAATATTATACTGGCATTCATAGGACTGTAAAATCTAGGGAATATGATAAGAATTAGTCTTGGACTGAGAGGCTGCAATTACAGCAATTAGGATGGTCAGTGGAGGTATCAGTATGACTGGCTGTCCAGTGAGCCTGGGTTCTGACTGATTAAGAGGAGACTGAGAGATACTGCATCAAATAGCATGGAATTGCAGTAAAATCCCAAAGCTGCTTCTGTAAGGGAATTGGGAGTAGTTTCTGTATAGAGCAGCTGTGAGAGCAACTGGCATGCCTACGTGATATACTAAGAGGGCAAAGCTACATGCTAAGGGCAATGAACTAGTGGGAATGAGAAGAACAAGCATGAAAGGCAGTCAGAATTAGTAGTGTGTACTGGAGGCTGAAGTCGGGTGGTGCTGTCAGCCGCATCACTAACCCAGAAAAATGGTGACAAGGATGGAGCAGATATGATAAACCCCAACAGAAAAGCACAGGAAACAAGCAGCAGACTGAGAGCCATGAGTGGGGACCCAAGCAGCATGAGGGAGAAGCAATGACTGAAGAGAAGTGGACAAACACAGGAGGAAGGAGGTACAGGTGGTGGAGGACCACACACAAAACTGCAGGCAACAGGAAGGAGGAGGCAGTGGGAGGGAGGCAGGAGAGGAGAGGAAAGGCCTATGCAGAGGGAGGGCAGGGAAGGAGGGAGGGCAAAGAAAGGAGGAGGCGACTAAAAAGGAAAAGCTGAGCAGCGGCAGAAAAAAGAATAGGCTAGGGAAGCAGGAACAAAACTAACGAATGAGCAAAGAAGAAACACCAGATGAAGGGGAGCAAAGTCATGAGACAGGACACAGTCATACAGACCACGCAGCCACTCAGAAGCTTGAAACACTCCAAGCAAGGATTGCTGGGAGAGGCTGGCTTTTATAGGGATAGTGGGAGGAGTTATTCTCCACATTGAATCTTGGAGCAAAGCCTTCAGATTAATTACTGCATATGTGGCCCATATATTTTGCACATAAATCCGATCATTCAAATTGGCCAGTTTAAAATATTTAACATCGCACTCAGACATATGATGAAAACATATTTTAAATGTAATTACACATATATTTAAAATACATAGTAATAAAATATTTAATATATATGTCTTACCCATATAGGATATGGGATAGGGGTGTGGCAAGGATGAAAATGGGAGGGATTTAGAATCGAACATATGAAGAAGCCAGCAAAGGCCATTTGGTCTATCTAGTCGGCTCATATTGAAAGGTCCACAGCTTGAGCTATTGTCCCTGACCCCATCCACACTCCTCCCATCCTCTCTAGTCATGATACTTACATTCCCCATGCCTGTTCCCATCCTCTATTGAAACTGCTCACTATCTTCAATGAGACCACCTCTTCTGAAACGCATTTCAAGAGTGCACCACCCTCTTGGTGAAGAAGTGCTTCCTGACCTCCTCCTAAACTTCCATCCCTCCAGCTTAAGACTGTACCTCCTCATGTTATGGTTGCCACTCAGCTTAAAAGACCCTCCCTATCCATCATATTAATCCCTTTCAAGTACTTGAAGGTCCCAATCATGTCCCTCTCTTTCTCTCTCTCCTTTCCTCCAGGAGTACATGTTCAGTGCCCTCAACCTCTCCTCGTTATGCCTTACCCCGCTGACCCACTATCATCTTTGTAGCCCTCCTCTGGACTTTCTCCAACAGGTTAATGTACTTTTTGAAGTGTGAGCACCAGTACTGAACTCCATACTCTAGATGTGGCCTCACCATTGACCTGTACAAGGGTAGTATAACCTCCTCTCTTGTACTACAGATCCCCTAGCTATGCATCCCAGCATCTTGTTTGCCCTTGCTGCTGCTTTTTTCACTGCATGGAGTGCTTCAGGTCATTAGTGATCATCACTGCCAGGTCCTTCTCCTCCTCTGATGCAGATAACTAGACTCCATTCAGGTAGTACTCTGTCCTGGGATTCTTAGCACCTGTGTGCATAACTTTGCATTTCTTTGCATTGAAGTCAAGCTGCCAGATCCCAGAACACTTCCTCAGCTTTTTCAGATCATCTTGTGGGTCCTGTATCCTTCAGGTGTGTCCACCCTCCTGCAGTGCATGGTGTCATCTGTGAATGAGCACATTTTGCCCTTAATGCCATCCCCAATGTCATTGATGAAGACATTGAACAACACTGGCCCCAACACTGATCCTACGTGACCCCACTGGTGACCTCCCTGGTGCCAGATAACCTGCCCCCACAGCCACCCTCTCATTTCTGTCCTTCAGCCAGTTTTCCACCCACATGGACATCTTATCCCCAATCACAAGATTCGCCAACTTCCTGATCAACTTTCTGTGGGACAGAGTCAAAGGCCTTGCTGAAATCCAGATAGCGGTTGTCTAATGCTTGGCCTCTGTCTACTGTTTTAGTGGCCCAGTCAAAAAGTCAATCAGATTCATTTGACATGATGCCCCCCATGAACCCCTGTTGCCTTGCATCCTGGAGACCATGGTCCTCTAGATATTCTACCAACCTTTGCAGTCAGACTGACTTGTCTTAAATTCCCTGGGTCATCCTTGGGACCACTTTTGTGGAGGGCACCACATGTGCTGTCATCCAGTCCTGCGGTACCATGTCTGACTCTAGTGAACTATTAAATAGGCCTGTCAGTGGCCCTGCCAGTTCCTCAGCCAGTTCCCTTAGTACCCTTGGATGTACTCTGTCCAGGCCTGGTGATTTATCCACCTTTTACTGCTAGCAGCCCTGCCTCACTCTATCCTCCTTTATCACTACATCTGTGTTCCCTCCCCTGCTCCTCTTCTCTCTCCTGAAGGCACTGGTTCATCCTTCTCCCTGGTAAAGATGGAACAGAAGTATTCATTTAGTATATCTGCTTTACCCTGTTATCCTCCACCCACTCCTCCCTTTCTTAAACCTAACAATCCTATCCTTCTTGTCCCTTTTTCATTTATATAACGAAGAAGGCTTTCTCCCTTTTAATTCCTTCAGCTATCTGTAGCTCCTTCTGTGGCTTAGCTCGCTGGACTTCCTTACTTGCCTCACTAGTCAACCTTAGGTAATTTGCCCTATCCACATCTCTCTTGGTCTTCCTAAATTTTCTATAGGCTAACCTCTTTTCCTTACTGCCTGGGTGACCCCAGAACTGAACCAGCTAGGCGTTTTGGCCCATGTGTTCTTCCTCATGAGCCTAAAACACTCCTCTGTGGCAACCAGTGTTTCTTCCTTAATGATGAACCACCTTTGTTTCACCTCCATATCTGCTCTGTTGCC
Source organism: Neoceratodus forsteri (assembly GCA_016271365.2). Taxonomy (NCBI): domain Eukaryota; kingdom Metazoa; phylum Chordata; order Ceratodontiformes; family Ceratodontidae; genus Neoceratodus; species Neoceratodus forsteri. Next base: position 842,251,170 of record CM028135.1, on the reverse strand, counting down.
TGCCAGGTGGCTCCTTAGCACTTTGCCCATCTTCCTGAAGTCCACCCTCCCTAAAATCCAAGATTTTGATCTTAGTCAGGATGCTTTCCTGCCTTATTCAACTGGAACCACACTGTGCAATGGTCACTCCCACCAGGGGCTCCTGATTGTTATTTCCTGTACATGCTCCCCATTTGTGAGCACCAGATCAAGAATTGCCTCTGCTCTTGTTGGTTCTGTGATTCCCAGAGTCAGGAACCCATTTTGTAGTCCTTCTAGGATCACCTGACTTCTAGCACATGTTGTGGATGACACTTCAGACCACATTGGGAAGGTTGAAGCCCCCACACTACCACCTCTTCTTTCCTGCAGCTTCCAATATTTGTAAGCTCAGTTCTCTGTCCCTCTCCTCATCCTGGGTGAGTGGTCTGTAAACCACCCCAGCCTCACCTGTCTCCCTCTGTTGGACTGTAACTGAACCCATAATGCCTTCTCTTTCCTTCCTCCAACTCCTTCCTTATGCAAGTTATTCTCTCTGAGAACTGCCACCCTCCCCCTTCCTGACTACCCTGTCCCTTTTGTATGGTTTGTATCCAGGGACTGCAAGATCACAGTCATGTTGTGGTGTTGCCCAGGTCTTGTTACTGCCACTATGTCCACCCTTCTGTCTGCTAATAGTGCCTGCAGGTTGTCCATCTTGTTACCAATACTCTGCACATTCAGAGACACCACTCCACCTAGAATCTGACCTTACTTCCCTTTCTCTAATTTTCTCTTCACATTTTCCCCTCTGTGTGCATCCCCTACCTAGCCTTGTTATGTGTTCCTCACCCTCTCCATCCTTTGATGTTTTCTCACCCTTCCACCTCCTCCCTCAGATCTCTTCCATCATTGTGTGTGTGTGGGAGGGTTATTGACCTCCTCCTCTGGGTTTTCAGGCCTGCATACCCACTACCCCTTAGTAGTTTAAATTAAGTGCAGTGGTTATGTATTCCTCTAGCTTGACCCCGAGTACCCTAGAACTCACCCTACTGAGGTGTAGCCTGTCTGGTGAAAAGAGTGATTTGTTTGATCAGGCCTCCTCCCAGTCCCTAATACAAATGAACATCTCTTCCCTACATCATTTCCTCAGCCAGTCATTAAATCCTCTATTCTTTTCCTGGCTGTACTGGCCCTTGGTACTGGTATCAGCTCTGAGAAGGCACACAAACTTGTTTCCTCCTGCAGATCTTCCCTAACTCCCTGAACCTACTTTGCACTACTTCCACTTCCTCCCCAGCTAACTCATTGTGTAGGTTTTCTCCAACCTCCTTACTTTTTCCCTTATTCTTAGGCCCACCTTCCCCACTGTTATCCCTGGCAGATAAACCACTCTACTGCTTGCATTTTGGTCTCCTTACCTTCCCCAGTAAATACCCTTAATTATGGAGTCCCTGTGATTGCCACCCTTCCATACCATGCATCCATGCTCCCTGTCCTTCCTTTGTGCATTTGGTACTAGCTGCTCCACTGTCTAGCTACTCCCTTGCACGCTAGTTAACTTATCTCTGCATCCACTAATTATTCCCCAACTGTTATTCCATGTCTCCTCTGCCCCTGCCTTTCTGACTATTTGGATCTGCTTTACTTTTCCTCCCTCTTCCTTTCCTTTTCTTTTACTCCTCTCCCCATTCTCCAATCTGTTTTGCCTGCCTACTCTTCCTTGCTTACCATGTGTAGTTCTCTCCCTCCCTGTACTCCTACTTTCAGCCATGGCCTAACCTGACCTCCTACCTCATCTCCTGCCCCCTCCTCCTTCCTTCCAGACTGTGGTGCAAATCGATTCAGTAAAGGGACCCTACAGAAGTTCCCACCCCCGATGCTACCCATACATTCCCACCCCTTCCCTTACCACTTGCCATTCATCCACCGAGGGCTTCCTGTTTCTCTGAGGAAGAGATACTCCTGTATTCTGGGTGGTCCTCCTGTTCACATCTGCTGCCTGATGTCCTCGCTCCCCTGGGCACCACCCTCTGCCTTTCTCTCCACTGCTCCTCTGACTTCCCACACCATCCTCCCAGCTCCCATCTCAGCTGCCATACTTCAGCCCTTAGCTGGTCCAGGCTCTCACACACTGGACAGCTCCCTTACTCCACATCACCCCCAGAAAGACTGCTGCCCCACAGCTATTACAGTTACCACTCTCCTGCTTCCCATACATGTACATATTCCCCCACATCCTCCCAGCCCAGCATCTCCTAGCCTCCAGTTATACATGACTACAAAATTAAAAATATATACATTTCTGTTTTACTTTTACTATCCAAATGTAACAGCAAATGTCAGTATTCCTAGAACTCAGTGGGCTGCTACTTAGTGGGGTGCTACGATCTGAATTGGGGATAAATGAACCAATAGGAGACTACCCAGTGTTGGAATAGTGAGGATCTAAACAGGAAACAGACTTGATGAACACCATATGTAAATATTTATGCACCTAAGTTCAGTACTACCTTCTTAGCGCTGCAAAGAAACACAAGAGGGTTGTGGAGAATGTCTTTACTTAAGGCATCTAAACCTGCAGTCCCTCTACATCCCAGGCCCTAGGCTTTTTTCACATTCTAATCTATCCTTGTCACTATAGCAATTATTAGCCTATGGTATGCCTAGGTGAAATGACTATCTTAATGCACCAAATATTATTCAGGCTTTTCAAGTTGTCCTTTGATTTAAAAAAAATATGAAAACTGCACAGAGTGTGGGACATGGAAAGACTACCATTTTAGATGTCTTCAACACAGACAATCATCTCTCCACTTCTGCTGCTGGCAGCTTTGCAGTGTGGGGAATGGGGCATGAACTTTGGCTCTGGCCTTTTTTCCATCAACACATCTACTTGAAAATTACAGGAAGAGATGGGTGACAGACATGTGAAGTACAGCAGCTTCCAAGTAGTGCAGCAGCTGGAGAGTGAAACTGACTATGTGTGCTGCCACCTCAAATCAAAGGGAATTCACCATCTGAGGCCTCAAAGCATTAAAGTTCTTTTGTCTCTTCAGAGTACTGCTTAAAAGTTTAGTCAAAGCAAAATGTTTCAAACTTCCAGCAGCCTATTAACTAAATTAAATGTATTTTCCTTGACTAAGCTAAAGTATTACACTCTGAACTCCATTTCATGAGTCCATAGCAGAATTATGAGATGTATTGCTATCACATAGTAGGTAGGGAGACTCTGGAAGCATGTGACTGGATACCTGCACTGTAGCCTTCCACAGTGGAGTTGAAGCACATCTGGTTCTCTCTATTTACTGCAGTTCTGCCCCTCAACAGGATGCACTATTGTCCTGCTCTGTGGTCACTTCCAGGTTCTGAGCTAGCTGGCATCTCCACCCTGTGATTCTTCCCTGGTGTCTAGTGGCCCCCTGCCCTGCAATCATCATCCCCATTGTTCTGTGGTGTCTAGTGGCACCTCTGATCACCATCCCCATATTTCCATAATGTTCCCTTGTGTCTAGAGGACTCTCTGCCCTCCAACTGTCATCCCCTGTTTCTATAATGTTTCCTTGATGCCTAGGGGCACCCATGCCCTCTGATCACCATCTCTATATTTCCATGATGTTCTCTGGTGTCTAGTGGACCCCTGACCTCTGATTGCTGTCCCCATGTTTCTGTGATGTTACCTGGTGTCTAGTGGACCCCACCCACTGATTGTCATCTCCATGTTTTTGTGATGTTCCTGGTGCCTAGTGGCACCTTGCCCTGGATCACCATCTCCATGTTTCTGTGATGTTCCCTTGTGTCTAGAGTCAATCCCACCCTCTCATCACTGTCCCTGTATAATGTTTGAACATGGGACCTGTAATAACGAAAACTATTCCTTGATGGTTTTTTAAGCTGTAAAAGAAACTGGTCCCTCACTGAGCTCATCCCTGCCACCCCTGACTTCACTATCCACCATCCACCCACCCACCCACACACCTCACTCACCTGAACAGGTCCCAGGGCGAAGATCCATTCTACAATTGAAGACACATCTTGCTGCTTGAACTAGAGACTGCAATATGAGCAACTAAGGTACTGTAAGTGCAGTTCCATGTATTTCAATGGGGTTTGAACTCTGAGGCATAACTTTGTCATTTTGCATATTTTCACCCCAAAATTTGAACATGGCCTTTGTGGGACCCCACCTCATGAACAATGGTGCTTGAAGTATACAAATCAGGCCCAAAGGTGATTTCAAGGTCACTTGGTGAAATCACCTTTGGGGCAGGATTTCAAAATGTTCACCACCATTGTGCATGGCCTTTGGTCATAAGAAGGCTATGTTGAAAATTTGGGGTTAAATATGTCAAACTGACAAAGTTACAAACTACATTTCTATGCTCACTCATAACTTTGGTTCATTTTAAATATTTTGACCCAAAATTTTCAACATAGTCATTTTTCACACTACCTCATGAACATAACAGCTTGCATTTTCAAATGCTGGCCAAAATGTGTTTTGCACCTGTAACCAGTCACCCCTGCCTTTTAGCAAAGCGACAGGTGGCATGCTGTTGAAGCTGACAGCAGTACCTGATGGGGACTGGGTTTGGGGAGGGTGAGGTTACTCGGCTAAGGGGACCTAGGTTTGGCTACTCTGCACGGGGGCACCCAAGTAAATCTGAACACAGGAAGCAATAACTGTAATGTCCAGAACCAGGAAAGGGATTCTTCAGTGTGGCTTTTAATCACATCCAAGCTGAACAAACAAAGCATAGACAGACCCCATGGAGCTACATTTCCTAGTAATGCAGATTAGAGACTACAGAACACTTTATCACCATTTCCAGCCCTCAGGCTCTAAACCCATCAGGCACACACCGGACTTTCTGCAGCTTTGGGTACACAGCCTGACTTGTACACTACTTGGGTTTTCCCCACTGGCCCAGCTCCCCGCCCGGCCACTTGATCCATGGTCCATTTCAGGAATGAACCAATTATCCTGTTGTGGCTCCCAAACCACACTAGAGTCTTTGACTCTAGGGAGAATTTTCCTCACAATCCCATGTCTGGGTACTTCCCTCATCACTGGCCAAGTGCCTGAGGTAAAGTAGAAATCCACAGAAGAAATCCGTGGGGTGGATCTGGTCACTAAGGGGGCCATCCACCTCCACCTCCCACAGCCCATACCCGGCCATTTCTCTGGAAACTGAACCATTTCTTTACTGAACTTTCAAATGTAGATTATGGGTAGACGTCTGTCACATCTCCTCTACATATCATTTGCATCCCAACAAGCTCTGGACTTGAACTACTTTTACTTTGCTTAGCCCATTACTCTAGGCTTCTCAATATTTTAGTAGTTCAATTCCCACATTGTCACACAAGTCCTAGGGTGAAAACATAGGCCCTTTTAGCAAGAGCAGACACTTGCCCTCACGTTGCAGGTGCCCCACAGGTGACTCACAAATCTTCTTGTTCTCCCAAATAAACTCTGGAACAAACAGGCAGCTTTTCCTTCACAAGCAGTACTAGGGGTTGCCCCAGGAATCTGCAGGAACCCTTTCCTGCCCACCCGGAGGAGGGGCACTGAGACCAGAAAGCAGCAGTCTCACCACTTCAATTATCTTCTGTGTCTCTCTTTAAGGTGGAGACACACACCCTTTAAACTAAAAGTAGCCCTCTGTCAGGGCTGAGGCTCCAAGAGCCTTTACTGAGCTGCTTTCTCAGCAAGCTCCCAACTTCACACTCACTCTCTGAAGACTGACTGAAGACTGACTTCAAAACCTCTCAACGTTCTAACCAACTCTTTTGCTGCAGATTCCAATGTGGCTCATGCAGCTGCGATAGTTCTATTGGTGATGTCATCCCTCAGTCTCAGCTGAGACTGAGAACAGAGTGAGACAGTGTGAAACCCATTTAACTGGAGTTTCACAAGCTGCCTTCCTTGCCTACTACTAGGTCTTACGGGATTCTAGTAACCCGGGTAACAAAGAGGTTACACCTGTGACATGGGGATGATGTTTTGGTGGTACATAATCTCATTTTGGCAGGAATTGAACACTTTCATCTATGTGGTTCATGGAGCGAGGTAATAAGAAGGTCATGCTGCAGATTCAACATTTTGCTGCCATATTGGCTATGACCAGAGTTTGTTAGATGTTGCTATCATTCTACCACAATAAACAAAGATACAGTACAAGTCACATTACATTTCCTCCAATGAGCTGCTTTAGCATTTCTGACTGAGTTGCATAAGTGTTGCTGGATCCAGCACAAAGCCATGAGCAAACTGTTTCTTAAGTGTTAAAATGCAGTTTTGCATTGCATTGTGACTGGACTGCAGATGCATTCAAATGAGTTTCAAACATATTTTATGGACATTGCACTTGAGATGGTTACGCACTGAAAATAATGCAATATGAGCTGTCGAAGGATTGGCAACTATAAAAAACAATGCTAAACCAGCTTATTGGTAGAACAGTTTAATGTGACTTGTACTGTAGGTATGTGAGGAAGCTGTTTGCTCTTCAAGAAAAGCTTGCACTCTTTTTCTCAATCACTACAAGATGCATTCCATGTCCTTTCTTAATGTGGAAGGAGGCCCATTGTATGTGTTAAAACCAGCTAACAGCTATTGTGACTGTAATGTTTACCAGCTATAACCAGCGAATAACTTACCTGCAAATTCAAGTTAGTTACAAAACAGAAGTAGTCCGTGAGTAAAACCTCCATAGTGTACAATCAAAACAGTATTTCTGGTGTATTTACTTGTGCTCCATGGGTTGCTGTTTGGCTGTCCTCTATAGCTCACATTTCCATACAATTCAGCCCACCAAGCCCTCACTGTCAGCCTCCTTTGATCCCTTCTCACCAGATTATGCAACAACTCTGCTAACTGCTCCCACTCCTGCCATTCACCACTTGTGCCTGGTGCCACTCCCTTAGCTGCTCACACTATTTGTTTTGCTCCTGCTGTGCCTGCTCAGGTAAATGCTCCCATCAGTCTATATTTTCTACTCTCTGAAGGCTCCAGTAACTGCCTCCTGATCTCCAGATAACTGATGGCTACATTTTCTTGCTGATCCTGATGCAGCTCATTGACTATTCCCACTCTTGCTGTAGCTACTTCAGTCATTGTTCCTGTTTCTACTGTGGCAGCTTCAGTACCTACTCATTCTGAAAAGAGAAAGAGCCACTCCATACAGTGGAAACTGGCCACTCCATATGGCAGAAGACATATACTCCATGTGGCAGACAACAGCCACTCCATACAGCAGAGGGGACCTTTTCTGTTGCAGAGCAGGGTTGCTATTGTTTGACTCTGGGAACAACTTTTAAACAGAGTGGAGGTGGAGTAAGCAGCTCTATGCAGTTGTATGGGTCTCTATGAGATCTATACCACTGAATTACATCTGTGCTGTAGTCTGCACCCTATTGAGTGTTTTTCTTGAATTGAACAAATTGGACAATTTGTCTTATCAGGTTTTGGACATGCCCACAACTCTCATGACAAAAGAAAATGTTTTGCATTGCATAACTGAAGACAGCTTTACTTCAAGTTACTGAACAGTGCACAAAGCATATCAACAAGTCAAAAAGAAGAAAAAAGCTGTGGTGGTTCTCTAAAGAAATAGTTAAACACAAAAAGGGCCTTCAAGCAGTATAAGCAGACAAAGAAAGAAGCAGACATGCAACATTATATATCAAAGCTCATAGAAGTGGAAAGGTTATTAGGATAGCCAAAAGCCCAGACAGAGGAGAAAATAGAGCAGAGAATAACAAAGGGGACAAAACATTTTTAGGTAGATAAGCAAAAGAAAAAAAGAGTAAAGGTGGGATAATCAAGGCTAAAATCAACTGAAGGACAGATAGTTGAAAAGGTTGAAGACAAGGCAGAAGTATTAAACAAATTCTTCTGCTCAGTCTTCCCATTGAAATCAAGGCAGCTGGCCCTATTATGGGAAAGGCAGTGTGCAACAGTAGAACAGCAGATGACTTCCACTTCTCAAGAGAAAGAGTCCTAGAAGAGCTTAGCAAACTAAAAGTAGACAAAGCAATGGGAACCAATGAAATCCACCCTAGGATTCTAAAGGAGTTATGGGAAGAAACTGCAACACAGCTCACTAACCTTTTAATGAGACACTGGAAAGTGGCACAATACCACTAGACTGGAAAAAGGCTGTGCTGGTACCCGTACATAAAAATGGAAGCAGGAAGAGCCTGGGAACTACTGCCCAGTCTGTCTGGCCTAAGTGGTAGGCAAACTTATGGAAACCCTGCTAAAAGGTAGAATAGTGGATCATCTAAAAGAATCCAGGAAGCTTGACCCCAAGCAACATGGATTTATGGCAGGAAAATCATGCCTAAAAACATGACAGAATTCTTCAACTGGGTAACCAGAACAATGGATCAGGGAGGGGCAGTGGATGTGGTGTACCTAGACTTCAGCAAGGCCTTCAATACAGTACCTCATAGAAGGCATATAGATAAGCTAAAGAATACATGACTTAGTCAGAGGACCCTCAACTGGATTGCAAACTGGCTCAAGGATAGGACACAGTGGGTCTTAGTTAATGGAGCTCAGTCAAGGAAGGGCAAGGTGACTAGTGAAGTGCCACAGGGCCAGTATGGGCTCCATCCTCTTCACTTCAACAGGAAGCGAGGGAAAGTATGCCTGTTTGCAGATGATACAAAACTCTGCAACCAGGTGGACACCCAGAGGGAGTCTTGAAGATGGAAAATGATCTGAATAGGCTAGAAGGATGGTCCAGAAATTGACAATTGAAGTTGAAGACCAAAAATGCAAGGTCATGTATCTGGGTAAAAAACCCCAGGAATGAATATATGCTGCTAGGACACTAGCTTGAAGTAACACAGGTGGAGAGAGATCTTTGGGGTAATCATTGCAGATGACCTTAGAATGAGCAAGCAATATGAAAGGGCAACACAGAAAGCAAATGGCATCCTCTGATGCACTGAAAGGGTATAACTAGCAGAAAAGAGGTGATAATGCCACTTTACAGATCACTGATCAGGCTGCACATGGAATATTGTGTCCAGTTTTGAGGCCACACCTGAAGAAGGATATCAACAGACTGGAGGCAGTGCAGAGAAGGGCTACAAAGATGGTGCAGTGTTTGCACTAGGAACCATATGAAACTAGACTGGCTGAATTGCAACTGTACTCACTTGAACAGAGAAGAGACAGGGGAACATGATCAAAACATTTAAGTATATGAAGGAATTAACATGGTGCAGAAAGAAAACCTGAATCAGATGAAATCAGAGAGTCATACAAGAGGCTATAATCCGTGACTGACAGGAGGTAAATTTAGGAGAAACATCAGGAAGTACTTTTTTCCAAGAGGGTGGTTGTCCCTTGGAATAGCCTACTGCATGAGGTAATAGAATATATAAGGAAATCAAACTTGTGTGGGATAAACACTACACTTAAAAAAATAGTTTATGAGGAGGGTAGGTATTCCGGAAAACTAGGCGGATCAAGAGGTCCCCTGCTGCGGCAAATTCTTATGTTCTTATAACAGCCTTAAAAGATAGCCTAGACACTGCCAATAGCTCCAACCACATGCCATTTCCCAACACTCACAGATATTGCCAATTGACTATTAGAAAACAGTAGTCAACAAAGTTAAGCCATTAAACAAAAGATTGGCACAGGAAAAAAAGTAAAATTGTAACACAGAAGTTCAGAGCTGAAAGCTGAGCTGCCATTGCACTTCCTCAACTAGCTTGCAGATGCCCTCAGAATGATCACAACTGCTGTATGATGTTAGGGACATCATTCATACTCTCTGATTACAGTATATACAGCATATAATAAAATGCATACATAGCCCCCACCAAGTGTCTTGAATTGTTTGTTTTGAGGAAGTGCTGATAAAATCTGTAGCTGAAGTGTGCTCACATGTTTTGCAGGTTAGATATTACAGGGTGGAGTGCCTCCTACTGCTCCTTTGGTCTGGTTAGGTGTAAGGTTGCTTCAGAGAAAAGGTTTGTATATGTTTGGTGGTTGCCTTGAAAGAAAATAAAGGCAGTTTCCGAAAAGCCCATTTCTGGGGTGTTATCCTCACTGAATATTGGTTGTACAGTAGATCATTCAAAATTTATTGTATGGACTTCTGATCTGGGTTGTAAGTAACAACTAAGGGTATTTTCTTGATCATACTACAGATTATACTAAGGAAGTATACGAGCACAGAAAGCAAGCTGCCCATTGTAGGCTCCTACTAATTACTTATAACAAAACAAGTTATTGCTTGATAGCAAAAACCTGCCTAACCTGTTTTTAAGTATATTTTTGTTTCAGTGATAACAACAGAAGTAGGTAAGGAATTCCAAGGGCTGATAATTTTCTGTGAAAAATAATACACCCTTTTTTATTTAACTTTACTTCTGGTTAGTCGAAATGAATGTCCTCTTGTATTAATGGTGACCTGTTTGAATTCAAGTCCACAGTCAGGCATGAGGGATGGATTGTTAACAACATCCCAGGTGAATGGAAGATTCCCCTCATGCACCTTTGTTTCAATTACATTAGCTTAAATTCAGAAAGTCTTTGCTCATAAGATAAACATTTGTCTGGAGAAATACATTTTGTCACCCTTCATTGAAAATATTCAATTCTCTTGATGTCTTTTTCTTATAAGGACACCAAAGTTGGGAAACATAGTTGAAATGGGGTTTTACATAGGCACGATAAAGAGGTAACAGAATATTAGGGCTTTTCGATTTAATATTGTGCCTGATCGACTGATGTTTTATTGACTTTAGAGATATGCTGGTAAAAGTCAAATTACAATTAATGGTGACTCCTACATCTTTTCATAAGTATTACAGTTTAATGTTTCATTGTACAATAGATATTTATTCCTGGGATTGTTTTTCCTCAAATGAAGTACACAGCATTTTGGCGTGTTAAAGTGTAGCCCCCATTTCGGAGATTAGAACTCAATTTATCTGTCTTTTGTATAATATACATTTCTCACTGTTGTTATACACATTGCTGATTTACAATTGTCAGCATATTTAATGACATTACATTTATATTATAGGTCAAATCAGAAATGAATATTTGAAAGATGAGGGAGCCAGAACGGATCCTAATGGTGCACCACTATTAATTGCTGACCATTTTGAAGATAGATTACCATCTACAACCACTCTCATATTTGCTTAAGACCTAGTTTGCTATCTAACATATGAGAAAAGATTGAATGCCACAAGCCTTTAGTTTATATATTAAAGCCCAGTGTCGAACTGAGTCAAAAGCTTTTTGAAATCGAGAAATATGACATCACATGGTGAGTTGTTATCCAGATTAGATCTTATATTATTGTAAAAGCTAATCAGATTAGTAGAACAGGACCATCCCTTAATAAAGCCATGTTGATAGTTGTCAATATTGTCAAGCAGTGGAGTTAACTTATCCTTAATTAGTTTTTCTAACACGGTAGTTGTTAAGAGGGCTTTTATCACCCTTTTAAAGAGGGAATAATGTTGGCTCCTTCAGTCCTGGGGAAGTTCTTCTGTGTTTAGATTAGTGTCATAAATCATTTTTAAAGGTGGAAGTAGATTGTCCTTCATTAGATGTGTCATGTCACTAGAATTATCTGTAACAGGAGAAAAGTCAAATAGTATCTAATTTTGCCTTAATGTCCTCAGCAGATATTGATAGATTATCAGTGGGGATGTCTAATGTTCAAGGCCTCTGATTTACAGTGATTAAAACAATGAAATTCTTTTTCAAGCCTTCAAATTTTGGAAATTGCACTGGTGATTGTTACTCTAATTTCTGGATTTCTGCTGACATTCTTTTAGTATGTGTACACATAATCAGAAAAAAAGGATTAATATACAGAGCATTAAATAAAGCACATTGCACATAGTACAGGAAGCCATTATAAGAAAAAATTCAAGTTTTGTACATTTGCTGATCTGGTATAAAATGACAAATTCCATGATATCCTTGTTTTTGCGGTGTGCAGGCAGCCCAGATTATGGAATTTTACCAGGTTTCTGGTAAAAAGGAAAATCAGTGGCCTTGCTAATGTTGAATCTATAGTTGCTGTGGAGTTTTGAAAAGCTTTGCAGAAATGAGAATTCAAGTTGTGCCATTTCTTTTCGAGATGAGGTAATAGTGTCTTTTATCAATAAGAGGACCAAACTTACATTCTTGTTTCTTAAGGGATTAATATAACTGAAAATAATTTTGATCACCCTTTTGAGCATGTGAGGCACTCAATGTTTCAGTGTTGTATTTTGCTTTTCTAATTTCAGATTTGCATTTTTAATCTACTTAAATGCTGCCCATATTCTGGCACATTTATTAACTAGGTATTTTTAAAAGATGTTCCTTTTTTAATAAATTTATTAAGTTTATGTGTCAACCATTTTGGATTATTTGTAATTTTCCTTTTTTTATTCTAGGAATGAATTTATGAGCAGTATCTACAATTATATTTTTAAATGCAGTCCATGAGAGAGTCAACCTTTGGATTCTGAAGCACTACTTCCCAATCAATATTAGCAAGATGTTCACAAATAGCTGCTCTGTTGGCTTTTACTATAGACAAAAATCACGTTTACTTTGTTTGCTTGTATAAAAGGCATGTTAATTTGAAACTTTATTGTATAATAGTCACTTGTTTCCTAATGAAGCAGTGACTTAACACTTCTGAACTGGGATTGGTTCACTGCCTAATACAATGTCCAACACATTATTGCCTCTAGTTGGAGAGGTGACATATTGGTCAAGATTTTCTTTCAATTCAATTCAATTCAATTCAATTCAATTCAATGTTTTTATTGTTGACAAATTAAATTTGTCATCACAATTAATAAAAACATAAAAACTATGCAATGCTCATTTTATAATAATTTATCTAAATTATTAAAACCTACATAAAATATACATTTGTTTTTATTTTATCTTATGAACCTATCATATATTATATCATAATTCTCTTTTAATTTTTATTCAATTCTTTTAGTACATTACATTCTCTAAACTAAATTTTCAGTCATCCTTTATTGCACATTTTCTCTATTCACTGTATCAGTAATAATGTGCAATTTCTTTCTTTCTATAATTCTACAAAGCCTTACAATTTTCTCCAAATGTTTAGTATTATTAGTTTTTAACAACTAGTTAAATTGATAAAATGGTTTCATGTCTAGATTTACTAAAACATTGCCCCAAAACAGTTTCCTTTCATAATTATATAAGGGACAACATAAAAGTAGATGTACTGGACTATGTTCACCCAAGCTACTACTTAACATCAGTCGCAATCACATCACAGACTCCCTAGCCATGGGGAGGCCTTCAACAAGGTCTTCACTCAGGGCTTCAGTTAACTCCATTTTTGGAGTATTTGACTCCCAAAAATAAAGCAAAAACTTCCAAAATAAAGGGAGAAGTCATTGACTTCAGATGTAAACACAAAATGTGATGACTTCAAAATTGTAGGGATAGAAGTCAGAAATTATGTATTTTCTGAATGAAATTGTATTTTACCACTAATATATTGAATTAACATCCATAAACTGATCCTTCCAAGAATATTGACTTCCACAAGTGGGATACTGGAAGTATTTTGACTTCCAAAAATTGGAATGACTTCCAGAATTTGACTAATGGATGTTTTAGACTTCCATTAAAAATAAATTACTGAACCCCTGCCTTCACTGATCTCACAGCAGTATTACCACCAGCCTTCTTCCACCCTGTGCAGAGCCAGACCAACAATGGACCCTCTGAACACTCTCACCCACCCTTCTACCTTAAAGGGTGACCATAAAGGGACACTAGCTAAGGTCAGGAAAGTACTGAGTAAGACAAGACAGGGTAGTGACGGGATCTACATGAAACTGCTATCTCTCACCCTTGACATCCTCATAGTGCCCATCACCAAACTGTTCAACAAATCAGTGACTCTTGCTCAATTCCCTGAGGTCTGGAAGCAGGGCCTAGTCACAACTGTGCATAAGGAGGTGACAAATCCTAGGTAGCCAACTATAGACCCATCTCAATATTCTCTCCACTGTCCAAAGCACTGGAAAAGATTGTGGCTGGTCAGCTCATTGACTACCTCAACAAATATAACCTGCTCTGCCCTAACCAGCATGGTTTCAGACAATGCCACAGCACAACCACTGCTCTGCTGGACTTTTGAACTATGCACACAAGGCCTTGGGTGAAGGCATACTATTGGGGTCTATCTTCATAGATATCACCAAAGCCTTCAACACAGTCAATCACCCTTGCTATTGAACAAAATGTTGAACATGGGTGTGGCATCTAGTGCACTATGCTGGTTCCAAGTCTACCTTACAAGCAGAACTCAGTGTGTCAAAATTGGACATACAGTTTTCAGTGCAAGAGAGGTATTGCTGGGGTGCCCCAGGGATCAATCCTTGAGCCCCTACTCTTTAGTATCTTCTAAATGACCCCCCACCTGCAACACCAAACTGATACTATACGCTGACGATGCAGTGCTCCTGAGAAGCAGCACATCCCTTGGTAATCTGCAAATAGAGCTTCAGGCATCCTTCTCCTCTTTGAGCTGGGTCTGCAGACATAAGCTGCTAATTAATTATAAGAAGACCAAGACCATCGTATTACCAGTATACACAAAAAATCGAACAAAACTCCCTCATCATTACAAACTCCTGCAGTGAGCCACTGGAACAAGTATGCATGATCAAGTATCTGGGGATCAAACTGGATGAAACCCTTACATTTTCTCAACATGTTGGCTCCTAGTAAAGACAGTCAACATGAAGATTGGTGTCCTTTACAGGCATAGGAAATGCCCATCTCTGAGGCCCTCCACCTTGCAGCAGTACAGCTTGACATTATCACATATTGACTATGGAATAGTTATATATGGGGTGGCAATGGATACTGCATTGAAATGGGTACAGGTGGCACTAAACAAGTCCTGTAGGCTAGCCCTATATTTACAGCATAGTACACCTGTACACTGTATGAGCCTACAATTGGATATCCCAAAAAATAGAGTCATTCATCAGATGTGCACTCTAGGGAAGAAAACGCTCATAGGGAAAACACCACCCTGATTTGGCAATCTGTTAGTGGCAGCAAACATGCCACAGTCCACCAGAGGGAGGACAGGAGGGGCTCTTTCCATCCCTTCTGTCATACTTCACTCGGGCAATGGGCATTGCCTACAGTGCCCAAGTGGATGAATGAATTACCCGAGCACCTTCTTGACACCACCTCTCTGCCAAATTCAACACTAACCTCAAACAACACCTAAGTACAATCTCTAAATGGTCTTGCAAATAATCTTGGTATCCCAATTCTCTGCCAATTTATGATTGACAGAGCACTTGTCTCACCTCAGTCCTTCTGGCTGCAGTTGGTCATGATAATGCCCACAGCCTATTCTTCACATCCACCTATTGCTATACAAATTTCCCTGACCATACCTGCCTGCATCTGATGACAAGGCTCCTAAGGACTACACTATTCTCTGCCTTTATAACTGTGCTTATGCAACTCACCGTTCTAACTTGTAATCCACAATGTCTTTGTGTACATGTCTATAATGGGTGTTGTTTTTTATGTTTTATGATTACTAATTTGTTTCCTGGAGTAATGAGAAAGGACAGGAGGAAAAAAGAAATTGGCACATCCAAGGCACACTGCCTTAATGGTAGCTGGTCCATTCCACTGGGGTGTCAAACAGGCGAGGCATACTGATGAGTCCTGGTAGGACAAAACACGTGTCTATGTCTTCGGTTAGCACCCTTTGCAAACTGTGTGAGAGCCTTTCAGCACCATGCAATTCTGCTTAAAGTTGGACCAACATAACATTCTGTGGTGATTTGCATATGCAGCCCATGATGCTTTGCATTTGGGGGCATGTGTGATTTTGTATTTTTAGTATAATACAATAATCATTATGTGTTAAAAATAGAGGAGTGGATAACATAACATAATATAACATAAACAAATCAAGGGTACAGGGTACATAGGTAATACTGTTTTCATAGCAGCATCTGTAATAAAGTGCATCAATCAATGCAAGCCTAGGCAGGAGCAATGAGAGGAGGTAGCTAAGACACATGTGTCAGTATCCTAACAGGATAACTATGAGAACCCATGTACAGTACAACCATTGGGAGTAGGCTTCAGACTTAAGGCCAAGGAGAGAGTCAGATGGGAAAGTACTTTAGGGTGGGAGGAATGGCACCATTACAAGTGTGTTGAAAGGGTGAGAAAGGAGGGTAGATGGGGAGGCAGCAGAGGACACATTCTGGGGGTTTGAGGCAGGTGAACCAGAACAGTTGGGAGTAGAGAGTTTCATGGGACAGTAGGCCAATAAGCGGTGAGCAAGGGCACGGCCCAGGAATACTGAGAGGCTAGCACCTGCAAGGTCAGCTGTGACAGTAGCAGCATTCTGGAGGGAAGACTCAGATTTAAGGGGTCAAGGTGAGTGAGTCTTGTGGTGCTGATAGGAAGCTCATTTAATTAGGTGGGGGCCCTAACTGGAAAGGCTTGTCTGCCCAGGGTGGATTTCCTGAATAGGACTGCTAGTGCTTATTTGGTAACACTCATGCAGCATGTGCAGTAGATGCAGGGCAGAATAAGGCTTGATGGGAGGGTGTTAATCCTAGGGAGGGCCTTCTTCCTAGGAGGCAGGAATGGAGCTTGTTTCGATCCATGAGAGAAGCCATTTGTCCTGATGTGTAGGTCACATGTGTGTTGTTGGTCAGCAGCTAGGACAAATCTACAGGCTTTATTAAGGGTAATGTTGACTCTGAGCAGGCTCGTAATAGTGGCTGCTCCATATATATCATGTTTCCATAGTCTAGGATTGGTAGAACTGTACCTATAACTGCCAGGAGCCTGGTCTCATGTGTGAGGCAGAATCTGAGTCTATAAAGGGCCCTGAGTCACCTGTTGACTGCGGTGGTGATATTGCAGATGTGTTTATTGAATGAGAGGGACTCATCTAATCTGATTCCAAGTTACCAAAATGATGACACCTGTTCTAAGGTGGTGTTAGGGTAACAGGTGATTGAGAGGGTGCAGATGATCAACTCTTTCGGCACCCTGAAAAGAGCATTACCATGGTTATTTTGCTGTTTGTATTGTGCTAATCATGTGCTTGTGTTATTTAGGCTCCCATTTACTCACCAGATTTCAGCAAACCCTCAGTGCAACTACAATTGTTATCTGTATGTTTCAGCTCAGCTGCTGCTTCCTGCTTCTTTCTACTGTCTCTGTTTATCCACCTTAATTGTTTGCAACTGGTCCAGGCTCATCCTGGTACAGCTAGTTGCCACTCTCTGCTATGTTGTTTGTCTCAGCAGTTCTGCTCAATTTATTCAGTGTTAGCTCAATCAGGCAGCTACTACCCTCAGCTTTTAATTCCCCAGCTTGTTCTTCTGCAGTGTAATGTGGGTCTGTTGCAGTTTATTGTTGCTCTACTGCCTCAGCAGCTTGCTTTCATTTGGCTGTGTGCTTAATTAGGACCTTGCCAGTAAAAGCACCTCTATTTTGGGGGTTGCTAACCTATCAACATTACAGTGCTATTTGATCTCATAGTACTCAGCTTATGGCTTCCTGTTATTCCTATGGTGGAGGACTGTGATGTCACAGTGGGGCATTGTGGCTCTGAGTAGCAGGAGCATGCTTTATGTAAGCTATATGATTTTACACTGCTTTCTTGCCTACATGGCTTTCAGTTATCCATGCAAAATTATTAACCTCACAGCTAGTGTTATGCGAAATTTAAAATTTCACTCTGCAAAATATTTTGTGTAATTCATGCATTTCACAAAATATTTCACTGAGACAAATGTGAAATTTCACCTTCCAATTGAGAGAAATTTTGCCCACAAACTGGCAAAATTTGCCACTCACAGGCAAAATTTTGCCATCTGTGGGTGACATTTTGCCATCCGTGGGCAAAATTTAAAGTGGACAAAGTTCTCCCTGGTGTCTAGTGGTCCCCCCACCCCAGCTTGTATCTGGCCCAAATTATTCTCCTTTGTGTCTAGTGGTCCCTCACAGTTGATCACCGGCCATAATTGAATAAAGCTCCCCAGTTTCCTGGCCCCTCATGTCCATTTAAAAAATGAAACTCACACTCCCTGATGTCTAGTGGCCCCTACAGACACTCACTGACCCAAATTATTCTCTGTGGTATCTAGTGACCTCCCAGAATTGATTACTGGCCATAATTGAATAAAGCCCCCAGTTACCCTGAACCCATTTCCTTTTATTAAAAAATCAAACCCACAATCCCTGGTGTCTAGTGGACCCCCACTCCTCACCCTGACATCATGAGCTAGTGTTCACCCTGTCCCCCCAGTACCCTGATTGGGCCATTGGCACAGCCTCCACTACCTCCATGACCAGCATCCCAACTGAGCACTTCAATGAATGGCGTGTGCTTGTACAATCTGATCAGGCTACTGGGAGGAGCAAAGTGGTGTGTGCACTATCTGATTACAGGCGGGGGTACACTAGAATACCAGGAGTGAGGATTTATTTTTTAGGATAGGGGTCTGGGAAAATAATAAATTAACTGGGGTGCTTGATTGATTCAGTTTTGCCTGGTGATCGACAGGAGAGGGGGACCACTAGACACCAGGAGAGTTAATTTATTTTGAAATTTGGACCAGTGAGTGGTTGGGGGAGAAGGACCAATAGGCACCAGCATTTGTGTCTGGTGTAATTGTGGGCAAAACTGTGAAATTTTGCACAATTTCACGAAATTTCAATTTCTCTGACAACATTTTATTTCACTGCATCTCTACTCACAGCCTATATGTCCTTCAGCTGTTCATTGCATTCTATCATTGCACTGCATGCTCCTTACAGGAATAGCCTACCTCTGCCTTAATGGCATTTAAGGTATTCATGCCAATTATATCAATTAATATCAATTCACTATTCATGCAATCATATCTTTTTTATCAATAGTAATTTTATTAGATGACATGATCAAAGTATACATTCCATAGCAAATAGATGGATAATTAATTTAGATACATTGTTGTTCTACAGAGAAAACAAGGGTACCTGAATGTAAAACTATACTGTTGTGATACATTTACTTTACAAAAGAAGGTAAGGGTAGGTGCATACAAAATTTGGTATATAAATATACTAATGCACAGAATCTTATTTCAACAAAGCTCTATATTTTATTATATTGTTTCACACTCACTCCAAGTTCACCAAAGTATTCTGAATTATAAAGTGCAGATAAGAACAATTGTCTCCATTCAAATTTTGGAAATGGAGTGGAAGAAACATAATAATAATAAAAGTAACAACTTTATTTTTAAGGCACCTTTCAAAGAATCAAGGTGCTAACAAATTAAAGAGCATATCAAACATCCAGATTATTAAAATGGTATAAACAGCTAACCCAATTACAAAATAATTTATTCACCAAATGCTTGAACCCACATGTGTGTTTTAAGGCTTGCCTAAATCCTCCATGGTCGTGCACTCCCATAACTGAAAAGGGAGAAAATTACAGAGGCTGAGGCCACATGCATAAATGCACGGTCCCCAGAAGATTTCAAACACACCCTCAGAATCTCTAGCAACCCCTCGTCAGCTAGCTAAGCAATCATCCAGGCCAAGAGGGAACCAGGAGCACTTTAGATAATCCAGGCCTAGTCCATGTAGAGCTTTAAAAGTCAGAAGATCCGCCACTGTACCAGCAGCCAGTGCAGTCAGTGCATCAATGGCGTAATATGACAGGATCTGAGCGTTCCGCCAAAAGCCGAGCGAAGCATTCTGCACTACCTGCAAGTGGTGGATTTCCACACAGGTAGCCCTAGGTAAAGGAGTTGCAGTAATCAAAGCACAAGGACACAAAAGCTTGGACCAATGCAGGTAAATTGTCAGATGGAACAAGGTGCTTAATCCTGGAGATATTCCTCAGATGGTAAATGAGATTTGACAATGGCTGACACCTGCAAATGCAGGGTCAGCCCTTTATCAAATTACCCCAGGCTTCACACCCATTCAGAGGTCAAGAGTGATACACCCCAAGGAAAAAGCCTTGAAGGTGAACCCACCCCTGGCCCCCTATTTGGACGTCAGATCCACAACCAACACCTCAGTCTTTCCGGAGTTTAACTTTGCCAACTGGAATCCATCTACTCCTGGTTTCTGTGAGGCAGCTATTAAAGGCTGAGAGAGCTCCATCTTGGTTGGGTACAAAAGAAAGGTAGAGCTGGGTATCATCAGCATAGCAGTGAAACCTCAGCCCATACCATCACATTTCAGTTTTCAGAATTACTCTCTTAACTGCCTTCAAATGAGCTTTAAGAATTATACTTTCTTTCCCACCCAGTCCTCTAATACTGAACATTTCCAAAATTGTGAATTTGGGGTCCTGCCAGTGTGGAGAGAATATCTTATTGCCTAAGAATAGCAAAAGCCTCAATCCACCAATTTGCAATTAATTTACAATCCCCAAAGGTGCATAATATCAGCATTACATTCTCCACAGTGCCAGCATAAATCATCTTGGAAACTTTAATTTTAAACAGTCTATAGGGAGTGAATAATAAGCCCTATTGGGTATCTTACATTGAATAGCCCTGTCTCTAGTTAATTTATATTGACTATTTTCACTACATGCCAAGTCCCATTTTTAGCAGTACATGTGGTCTTCAGGTCCTCATCCCATTTTTAATTGTCGTCCTTTAAATATCCATATAGGACTTGTGTAGAATATTTAATAACCATTAAAAATAGAATAATAGATAGGTTCCAGTGAATTACAAGGCTGTAATTCCATCAAGAGGTTCTGGGGACATAGGTAACCTCGATAGTGAAGCTCAAGAGGTTCTTATGTCCCCAGAACCTCAAAATGGAATTACAGCCTTGTAATTCACTGGAACCTATCTGTTGTTTTTGTAATATATGGATGCAAGAGGCTGACAAATTTTTACCTCTGCTTTAGTTGAGGGACAGTTCCATGTTCATGTTCCTCGCTCCTCACTGTGTGCTTGCCATGTCCCCTCAACTCCTCCCAGTCCGGTTGCTGTATTCCCATTGCCCGCTCCCATTTCTTTATCACAGGAAGGAACAAAAATGAAAAAAATAAACAAGCTTAGACATGCTTAGCATGTACTGAGATCTGAACAATGGCATTACGAGGACTGGAAGTGTAGTATTATTGGCCAGAAATATAGTATTACAAGGACTGGAAGTATACTATTACAGGACTAAGTGATGTAATACAATGATTTTTTGTATGGGATAGGAGTATTATTGCCTATCTCCATATATTACAATAGTTTAACTAGTTATTTCCCAATATTTTCAGTAGATTTTGTTCCATACAATTATTATTAGGAGCTTGTTCCCATCTTTTATAGTCTCTACTATAAAGACTATACAACTAGTAGTAAAACAAAAACTGATGAGGACCTAAATTATATTTTGTTTTGAAGGGTCCAATCCATCATAGTAATCTCCTTATATAGATCTCTCCATTTTTTATGCCCTTATTTTCCCAATTTGTATTGGATAAAACTGTGCCTTTTAATTTATAATTCAGGTTGCCTCATATTGGATTATCAGGAGATAAATGGAGATCCCATCTAGTTTATTTGTATATCTTAGCACTGTGTTAGCTAAGTGACTTATTATATAATTTTGTGATGCTTATGTTTCCTAACTGTGAATAACATTAGGGATAGGTCTACCTGTTCCAAAAAGTAACAGAAAGAAGTTTATTTACAAAGATTAATGTTGTCAAATCTTGTTTTTATTGTAAGCCCAATTTATTACCATTTTCATTATATATGCTAAATAACTCTTTTGGGGATCTGGACAGGCTAAGCCACCCTGCTCCACTGGGAGGCAACATTTGTTACATGATACTCTTGGACCTTTGCCATTCCAAACAAAGTGTTTGAATAATTTAACCACTTTCTGAAACCATGGTTTAGGAATAGGGTTAATACTGCCTAAACCTATATGACAGATATGGAATAGCCATAATCTTAATTAACTGTATTTTCCTGTGAGGAATAATTGTATTCTACCCCAAAATTGTAATCTATCTCTTAGGGAGACATAAAGATCCCTAAGTTAAGTCTGAATATTTGCTTTATATCACTGTGTATGCATACTCCTAACTATCTCATGCCATCATTTTGAACTGTGGCATTTAAGTCTTGTTTTATTTGCATTGTATTTTGTATGTGAAAAACAACCATCTCTGTTTTGGCCTCATTAACTTTATACCTTGGAGAAACTGTGAATTACAGAAGTCAACTCCTTTATGCTTTGTTCCAGATTTTGCAATAATAATAAGATATAGTCTGCAAAGGCATTCGATTTTAGTTCATTCAAACCAATCTTAACCCCTGAATATTAACATTAACTCTAATTTTAGCCAGAAAGGGTTCTAGACCAATAATAAATAGGAAGGTGACAGCAGACACTTTGACGGACCCCTATATAATTCAAAATATTCTGATAGATTACCATTAACATTTATCTGTGCCAAATATTGTGTATAAATTGTTTGAATAATCTCTATAAATTCCATTGGAAAACCAAACTATTTTAAAAGCTAAACAGATAGGGCCACTCAAGCATGTCAAAAGCCTTGGTGGAATCTAAAGACATCAAAATAGTTGAAATCCCAGATCTTTGCAAATGTTCAATCATATATTGTAATTTAAGCAGGCCAGAATGGATAGATCTTGAAGTGATGAAACCTGTTTGATTTGGGTGAATCAATTTATGAAGATAGGATAGTAACCTATTGTTAAAACTTTTTGCCAAGACCTTATAGTTTATATTTAAAACAGCAATGGGTCTATAGCTTTCAATCCTATTTCCAGTCTTACCCTGTTTTAATAATATAGAAATTTAAGCCAGGAAGAAAGATTGAGGCATAGATTTATATTTTGGACCTGGTTACAAAATTCACAAAGAATGGGAACCAACTTACCCCTCAGTGCCAGAAAAATTCTAAAGTATATCCATCAACCCCATATACCTTGGACTTTGTCATCTGGTGTAAAGTGTCTCTGACTTTTTTCAGTTATGGGTTGTATAAGGGCGTTGCTTCAAAATCATTTATTTTAATTTCAAAAATTTTCCTTAGTAGGCCAGATCTTCTTGTGATGGAGAACAGTCCAATATATATAAATGGGATCAAAATTCATAAAATTCCTCATTACCTCTTCTTGATCTAGTACTAACTGGTCATCTGATATTTGTATTGATGTAATTTCCTTTTTTTTCTCTAATGCAGGTATTCTTTTTACTAATGTTTTCCTATAAGTTCACTATTTATTTTCCATTTCTTATTAGATCTGGCCCATTGTTTTTTAATATTATAATACTCAGTAGCTTCTATAAAATTCCTTAACTCTTGTAGTTCTTGTATTTTGTAATATCTCCCTCAACTAATTTTTCCAAAGCACATAACCTATCTTCTAAGTCCTTTCATCTTTCCAGTCTCAACCTGTTCCTCCATGTAGCCTCTGATATAATTTCACATCTAAGTGTGGCCTTGAAAGCATCCCACCATTCAAGTATAGTACCCTACTGTACTTTATTATCTATTTTAAACTGGTCAATTGCTTTGATAATTTTTTCCATAAAGGCATTTTCACTAAGTAGATTATGATTAAAGCACCAAAGGCCCTTCCTTTTTGGTTCAGGTACCACGTCAAAACACATATCACAACTTACAGGACTATGGTCTGCAGTCAGTTTTGGTTTGATAGTGGTTAGGACCAAAGTTGCCACAAGTAATTCTCTAGATACAAAATGTAATCAAGTCTAGAGTGTGATCCATGCTGAGAAGAGAAATAGGTAAAAACTTTCTTTCCCCATGCAGGTATTTCCAAATGTCCACCAAATTATTGGACATTAGGAAGTTTTGTAATAGTTTGGCCTTATATTTATCCCAGCTACACCCCTTAGATGTTTATGAAGAGAAGCACTCGATACACAATTTAAATCTCCCGAGAATAAAGTAGCCTTCATTCCATGTGAACATTAATTCATTTAGTTCAGCCAAAAAGTTTGCATACCCTTTAAAGGGACCGTATAAACAACCAAAATTATATTCGCTTCATTCTGGAATTTATTATTAATTAAAACAATTCTCCCTGCTTTGCTTATCAGAAACAGTGCCAATTACCTACACCTTGAGCTTTTGATCCACTAACAGGGCCACCCCTGCACTCCTTTTAGTTGCACCAAGTGAGTAAAAATTATTGCCTAAGTATTTATTTTTAAACTTTTCCATTTTTGTTCATTCAGGAACATTTCCTGTGACATAATAATATTAGCTTTACTCTTCTTAATCCTAGTCAGGATCCTGGTGCACTCGCTGGTAAATTTATCCCATTAATATTCCAAGTACATAATTTAACCAACATAATTTTTATAAGTAGGAACAATCAGTCCCCTATTTCAAGACATATATACAACCATCCGGTGCTACTAAATATAATTTCCATATAACCCCTCCCTCCTTGTGCCTAGGAACAAGGTCAGGCATAACCCTCCTTAACTTGGTAACAAGGACAGAGGCAACACTAGTTACTCCTCCACATGCTAATATTCACCCCACTACAATTTTTTTTTAACATAGAATATTTTATTGAGGATTTTTCTAGTAAGAATAGTACAACACCGCTACAGTCATAAAGCTTATAACCAAGTAATTGACAGTAAGCACATAAGCACAGTTTGTCTCCATAACAATAACACTATAGCATTAGCACCATCTAATATTATATAATATTGAAGTATTCAGTGAAAAGCACACAATCTGTTTTCCAGCCAGCAGCAGACAATAAACAGCTTGAAAAAATTAACAGAGTGATCACTTAGGACAATTATATATTTCACAGAGGGGTTGCCAGGGGCAAAGGAGTCTTACAGAGGAGACTGGAGATATGCTTCCCATTTGTGAAAAATGGATCCATCTGCACCCGATAGGAATAGGACATGCACTCCAAGAGGGCTAAGTGGGCCATAGCAGCTCGCCAGGTGCTAAGAGCAGGGGGCCATATTGCCTCCAGTGCATTGAAAGCAGCCTTTTGGCCCCCATCAGTGTCAGCATAAGCCATTCCCTATGAACCTTGGTCAGGAGGACAATTCAGAGGTGTCCCTTACAATCAATATAGGGCATGACAGGGTTATGGGGTGCACAACACTTTGGAGCATTCCACCACAATGGAGGTCCAGAATGTTGAAATGTGAGGACAGGATCACAGGATATGTAGCAAATGGGCATCAGGTTGTTGATATCTCCAACAACTGGAGTGATGGAGGACTCCAGCTGAGTGTAAAGCAGCAGGAGTTCTGTACCATCCTAGGAGGATTTTCAATTGGAAAAACTGGTTCTTGGTGTCCTTATATATTAAGTGTGCATCCCTAAGATACTGGGACCAGGAGGATTCAGAGATATCCATCCCTATGTCAACCACCCACTTCATCCTACCGCACTCAGAAGGGGTCAGGTTGGGAGTCTCGCCATGTACTATAAAACCCCACTATCCTTTTTAATTAATTTTCAAGATAATTGATGTAATATCACCCTTTTCAAAACCTGTAAATATAGTTGGAAGTCGTAGTTTCAAATCTGATAAGGCATCTGCAGGGGAATCATAAAATCAGCATTTGATTGTTTAGAAGAACCTTAAGTCTGGCAGGAAAATGACAACGGCCTTAATATTCTACTGCTACAACCTCTGCTGAATGCTCCCATGCTTTTTCCTTTGATGCCACAGTAACCTGGAGAAGTCGGGTCTAAGACATTTCACACTGTCATTTCGCTCCTGCCACTTTCACTCCTGTCATTTCATTACTGTATAATTTCACCCCTCTGCACATTCACTCCCAGGCATTTCACTCCTTCTTATTTACTATTGTTCACCCTTCCCCTATCCTTGTACCAATCCTCCTCCTTCCTACAAAACAGTAAACATTCCACTCCCTACCAAGTTATCATAGCACAGAAAATAGTTAGAAGGTTACAGCTAGTAAAACAGGCTCAGATGAAGCTGTTAATTTTCTGAACCAAAAGAACTGTGCTGCACATCTCAGCATCAAACTGGCCAAAACCCCAAAGCATAAGGACCCAGTAAATTCATCTAACTATTAAAAACAGCAAATAGAGATTACAAATGTGCTTATCATACAAAACCTATCACAGGCTTGAGTCCCATTGAAGTGTAGAATCCCAGTCCATTGTGGGGTGGTAAAAGTAACAACTGCAGCAGGAATTATACAATGTACACCAGATAACTGCAAATTAAACAGTAAAACAGCAAACAGCTATTAAGTCCAGTCAAACTCACCCTGAAAGCCATACAAAACCATGTTCAGTAAAGTCCATCAAAAGATTACTTCACATCTTCTTCTTGAGGCAAACAAAAAGACAGTGGTGACACTGTCAGGCTAAAACGTCAGGTTATTTTTTATTTTTATACAGCTATTGAATATTTAACATTCACTGATGCTGTTTTGTTGTTAGTGCTGATGGTGTGAGGGACTTCACACTGTGGCTGATTTCGGGAGCTGCTGTGTCTCTGTTGGTTGACAAGTGGCAAATTGGGCAGCATCAACTAATTTGCTTTATTCAACATACATCACTGAAGTTATTATAACTTACAAAGTATGGGCAAACACTATTATGAACTAGTATACCAGCCAACTGAAACAGAAGCAGGAGCATAATGATCGGGAGTGAAATGACAGGGGATGAATCGGAATGGGAGCTAGATGTGAGAGTGAAATGATGGGGCGTTATGTCGCACTCCCAGAGAAGTCATTCCTAAAGTATATGGGTTGTTCATGAAATTAAAATATTAATCCATAGAATACTTTCATAATTGTATCTTTACCCTCAGATATCAACATTTTAACAATCACCGGCCTAGATTTCTGATCAGATTTTGCCAAACCCTAACCAGTGTGCTCTGTCTATTATGGGTGCATTCACCCTAACACCCACAACTTCCCAAAATGTCCAACAAAATGTTCTTCAGTGGTTTTTCCTTTTCCAATTTGACCAAAACTGCAAAAACTCGAATGTTTTCTCCTGGCTCGATTTTCTTGATTATATATTTTCCATATAAGAGTTTCTTGCTGTACCTTAACTTATTTCATTGCTTGAGCTAAGGGAAACAACATCTTCTAGATCTGATTTTTTAATCTCCACTTCAACAATTTGCTTTATGCCTGTTCCAGACTTATATCCAGTTTCTGAATATTGTCTGATAAGATTTTATTGAGTCGGGTAGAGATTGCAAATTGCCCAGTGAAACTGTAGGTCACCCACAATTCTAACAATTGCTGGGCCCAATCAGTGGGGAGGGGGTTCTTGTGTGGATTCAGGAATACTAGTACCCATATCATTTGAAGTGCCCTTCAGATTACTGGCGGTACCCTCCACTAAAATTTCCTCTGAAGCATGAGCAGATTCTTCTGTTACTTCTATGGATATGTTTGTTTCACCCTAAAAGTCATGCTACTGGTGGAGTCTGATGAATCTGTGGATTTGGCCCTTATATAGCAGTTTTCTCCTTCTTTCCTTACTTTTTCAGAGTCAACCTTTGATGTTATCTTAGATAGTTTTGAGCCAGCATGTTCACAGCAATTTTAAATGGTAATTTCAACTGTTTTAATGTTTTCCCCTTTATTTCTGATTGTGCCTTTGTTCTGACCTGGTCAGGTGTAGTATCTGAGTCTAAGGTAGATTCACTTTTCTTGAGTTTAGAATTCATTTCTGAATCATGGAAAAGTTTGGAAGAATCTTTTCCCTTTAATTTATCTTCTTAACTAGAGTTCCACATGGGCAGAGTATCTACAGTAAATTGCAGTATTGTAGAGTGATACCAAGTCCACAATTAGTATTTTTCATGTTGACTGTTTCACTGTGACCTGTCTTGATAATGTTGGTTACAAATCTTTTAATAAAGTTGACTGACTCAAAGAAAATTTTTAAATCAAATAACTCCTTTGAAATCAGTAAGATCAGTGCTAGATTAACAGGAAAAGCGATAGCTTTTCAAGTCCTCAGGTTTAAAATCCCAAAACACTTCCACCATAGTAATAAAACTTGCAGAGGGAGCAAAGAAATAATGAAAAAGGTGTGGGTTAGTTATCGTTCCTCATTTCTTGGTGTTCTCTCAGCATTTCCCTCATTAATTCAAATTCGGGCAGAATTTTTGGGCATTGTTCCTGAAGTCAGTTATCTATTCTGCTTGTCTCCAAGTACATAAAGGTTAAAATATCTTGTACTGTAGCTTGTAGCACCAAACTAATTTAGTAACAAAACCATCTGAAATGGACCAATTCTGGAACCAAATGAAGCGGTACTAGACCACTACACTTCACGCTGCCACAATTTTTTTCAATCTGACTATATGTTTATTTAGCTTGTAGAGACAAAATGTGGAAAAAGAGACTCACCATCTCTCAGTGAATGCTGCAGTACATACTTCAAAAGTTTCTATGGCCCAGCTTCTCTTAATAATAAGTATTAAACCAAGTTGAAGAAAATGCCTGAAGAAATCACGTCAAAAAGGACACTTGAGACCCGCTGAAGAGAACGCCATATTTGAGGGGCAGAAGGGGGTTGCAGCTCTTGAATGCTGCCTAACCATGCATCTGGCATGTTGCATCACCATGTCACCACCCAGTCACCACTATTCATATAATCATATCAATCATATAAATTCACTATTCATGCCAAAACCATAGCATCAAATGCTTTTATGTAAACTATGATTTGCTCCTTTATGGAACTGGTTATCCAAGCACATAATTCAGCTTACCACATATGTGATGCATCATACTTACCTATGCTGCTGCCCATTTTATTGCTCTTGCAAATGCTGCTACATAGCTCCTATCTGCTAAACCTCATTGATTCTTTTATGCTATGCCTCGTTGATTCAGTCTCTGGCATCACAGCCTCTCACTACTAAACACCCACCTTCTATGTCATCATCAGTTGGGCTTCCTTAATGGAATTGATTGTTTTGTTTTCCGCTAGTTGCTACTACTACTATCAAACCATCAAATGCTGGCTTGCATTGCAGCCTCCAATCTCACCAGGCCCCACTTTGGTTGCAGAGTTGGCTTGTAACATTTCAAGGCTGGCCTCCTCATTAATATATACAGCTGTTGAACTTTGCCTGGCCTCCTATCAATAATCTGCTACCTAATCTATGCTGCTGGCTTCACCCAGCCTCCTCCAATCTAGCACTCAAAGTTGATTCACACTCTCATTCATAAATTGGAGGCATGCCAACAATGTTCACTACCTTTTTCTGGCTCAGGGCTTGCCCTGTAAGCTGAAGGTCTCACTCTGTACTCACGAGTCACATCTTGAGCATGTAAACCTTGGGGTGGGATCCTTCTCATCTGGCCCATAGTGGGAATATCCTTGCTCCTGGCACAGCTTTTAGCATACAGTCATACGGTGCACTGATTGATGAAGAAATCAAGACTTCAGCTGCCGAGGGACAGGGTCCTTACAGTCCAAGAACTCTCCTTTGGCTATGACATTGCCATGGCACCTTGAAAGCTATTCTCCCTACAACCACCTCTGGTTCATTAGCTTTGTTTTAATAGGTGTTAGTCAGAAGGCTGGCTGAGTGCCTCAGCAGTCGTCATTCACCTCCACCTACCTTTGGGGTTTGCTCTTGTTTCAGACTACTCATTGTTACAGAGGCATCTCACAACCCTTCATGGCATTCCCATTAGAGGAATCATGAGAACTTTCCACTAAATTGGCATATTTCCTTCCTTTTGATTGAGTTTATAAACACAGCAGCAGAGCCATCACTAAATAAACTACCCATAGCCTGAAGGGAAGGTGACCTAGACCTTGGATCCCCAGATTTCCTCCCTTTAAAAGCTTTTTTCCTCTCCTCCATACCAAAGGTCATAATATGTAGTTAGTTGATTATATGATATTCCCTGCTTTCCTTAGGTAGGTTTCAACTGTTGTATGGAGATGAATGGTGATCCTACTAGCCATTTCCTCTCTCCTTAGGAAGCCCCTGGTGTCATCAGTGCAATCCTGACAACCTGTTCATCTCATTTGTGTTTCATCAAGCTGTCTATTGCTGTCAATCTGCTTCTCTTACTCATAGTCGACATTTGCTGCTCAATGTTCTTTACCTTTAGCCTAGAAATCTTTCCACAGCACCTCTAAGGGCGGAACCCTCTCTGAGGGTTCCTTGCCTTGATACCCCAAAGTGTTGTAATTCCCATGGAACAGAGTGCTATTAGCCAAACAAATATCACAGCTGCACAAGCATAACACTACTCTGGTTGTGTAGGCCCATTGAATTGAAAGGCTATGACTGTAGTTCAATGAGGTCAGCAACTAACCTTGCTCCCTTCCTGAGCTATTTAAGCAGCTCCCCAGCCTTCTTCTGAAGCACTTTTCTTTGCCCCACTATTCTCCTCTCCTCCTCCAGCAGCATGCCTTTCTCCTCAGAGGGCTCCTACCTAAGGTACCTTTAGCCAAGGTAATCTTTCCAGTGGCACCTCTAGGGGTGAAACACTCTTCAAGGGTTCCTTGGCTTTGGTACCCCTACAGGATAGTTATTCCCCATGGAATAAAGAGTGTACATGGCCAAACAGTTATCACAGTTGCACAAGCATAACACTACTCTGGTTGCATCGGCTCATTGAATAATGTTTTTACTGTCCTCAGTGAGGACAGACTGGAACTCTTTGGCTTTGTCCCTACCTCTGCTATGGGGAACCACCTCCATAGGACTTACCTGCTGGTCTCTTTCCCAATCAATTGCCCCCATGTGGTGGGGTCAGGAAGAGGACAGAAACCCTCCTTCTTGAGACATGCATCCATATTCGAGATGATGGGAGTCCTGATGGTGGTGCAAATGAGGGTTGAAATGCAAAGTATTATTCACTTCTGCCCTCCTGTCCAGTGTCCATCCAGTTTTCTCCCTTCCTCCATAGCTGGGTTGTGCATGTCAGAGTGTGCCTGTGAAGGCATGCACACACTTCATAGTCTTGCAGCTCCATTTCCTTCATGCCCTATCTCACCCTACCACCGGGTGTCTACCTGATAGCAGTCTAGTGGCAGTGCCAACAAGCCCTCCCTCCTCAGGAGAGAAAAGCCACCAGTTAGACACTCAATACTTCCCCAGTCAACCTCCTGTAATCCAGAATGATCCTGGTCTTGGTTTGCCAGAATGGTGGGTGGTAGCACTATCACTGTGCCACTGAGCTGGCCCCATTTTCTTCTAAAATATATGAAATAATTTTTTGGGTGGGTTTTGACTATATTTATGGTCCTACCATTCTGGGGCATCTATCAGGTTTCCACACGTAGCTCCAAGGCTCCCTACCACCCACCTGAACCATTCTTCCAGAACACTGCATTGGAGCCAGGATTCAAGGCTTTCCTGCCTCCTTGGAGGCCCAGAGGTTTACTATGCTGCAGCTACACCACTCACAGAGACATCCCAAAGCAACAGCCGCAGTGCTGAGTATCAGCAATGCAGTGTCAGGATGCCCTGTGTTTCCAGTGGGGGCTCCACCCCACACCCCGGTCTCTAGGAATCTAACTCAGGTCGGGGTTGAACTGGGGGAGATACACCCTGTGAAGTCAGTCTTGGTGTCTGCAGAGACCAACACAGCGATGTGCGGATTTTGTCTAAATCCTGTCACTATGATGATCTTTGTGGTTGGGGCATCACTTCAGTGTCCGTGTATACCACCCCAGAGTCGCCGGGGAGAGGAGTCAGGAATTGCG
Organism: Neoceratodus forsteri; assembly: GCA_016271365.2. NCBI lineage: Eukaryota > Metazoa > Chordata > Ceratodontiformes > Ceratodontidae > Neoceratodus > Neoceratodus forsteri. The sequence continues at coordinate 842,219,416 of CM028135.1, read as the reverse complement.
GAAGACATTGGGTGTGTGGGGCTAAGACTCCTGGTGGTTGCTGTCTCCTCACCCGGGTGATAGGGTTTTCTTGTTTCTCCCTGCTCCTCCCTCCCTCTGTTGGAATTCAGAGTGCAATGACATCCAGCATCTGCTGAGCTCCACCCCTGCCATACAGCAGTGCTGCAAGTTCCATGGCTACCCCGACTGCTGCCAGAGGTCGCTCAAGTGGCCGCTTATCTCTACTCCTCCCAGGAATGGACAGCTGTCCTGTGGATGCTCAATCCCTTCCTGCCCCTGCCTACTCCAGGTGGCCAGGGCTCATTCCTGAACCTGGGTCACCTGCATGGCAAGTGAGGTGTCTAGTGCCTTAACCCTCAGCGCCACTGGGCCGGGTGAAAATACTTAAATAGCAATTGGATTTGTAGAGATTACCATATTGTGCCTGAGTTTGAGGCTTTTTTACTTTTTGACATTCTAGCACCTTGTTTGTGGTACCTGCATTTGCCATATATAAGATGATTGCATCTACCCCATCTGGACACTTTTAATTGTTTTGCCTTTAGCACTTTGCATTTCTACTGTCTGTGACATGTTATAAATGTAAACACATTTCTATGCACTGATATTATGGCCATACCAGTAGCCAACCACTAAATGTTTCATATAATGTGTATCTTATTAACAAAAAACAACAACCTAGAAATATGTAAAATGTAAAACAGCATTAAAAGTATATATAAATATAGAACTATTGTCATACTGCAGGGATGTTATAAATTTTCTAGCAACTATAAATGTAAATTGTATTGGGAAAATATCTCTGCTTTACTTTACAACATATAGGAGGCCAAACTATGTGAAGCCAGTTTTATGGAGTTAAGTAGAAGACCTCCCATTGCAGTCTTTTGCTCTAAGGAAGGCTTTTTTGCCCACACTGTTAGTATATTGAGTGTAATCTGTATGCACTCTTATTTTCATTCTTTGCTCATTGCAGAATTGCTATCTTTGGAGTATTTAATATTGGAACTCATACTCTGTGGAATAATTTTATGCACAGCTGCCTGATAGTGTTAAATACTCTTAATACCTGTATCAATATGTTAAACTTATAATTATCTTTTAAGCTGGTCATCCAAGATTTAGTGTGCTGGTTTACAGAGAGCGTGTTGGTTCCACTACTACTTCATAAACTAGTTATGCAGCAGGGATTAGGTTGCAGCAGGGCTGCTTCATTAGTTGTGCAGTTGCACTGCAGTGAGTAAGTTATTATTGCATGGGTCCTGTTGGTCCAGTTGCTTTAAATAGGTATTCATGGTTTTTAACTTACTGTACTTCCCTTGAGAACTGCAAAGTTGAGCTGGAAGCTGGGCCATGCTTTCCATGCTTTTCATGTTCTCAGAATTTGGCTTAGAAGCACAGGCTATTTATTTGATACCATGTGATCTAGCTCAAGTTAACTGCACTGTAGTTGATGATGAGATGTAAGCAAATAGTCTGATACTGCACTATTACTGTTGCTGCATTCCAGATAGGAAAGTGGATATTTTAGGAGCTGTTGCAGCAATGATTGTGTAAGAAATAACTAGTGACAGGGCATGGGTTTATGGAGAATTAATGCATGCCCCAGAAGTGTATTATTTCCATTAACCAATGCCCTGGTGTGGGTTGTTCCACTTATAAAATGGGTACCTAAGTTTAAAGTAAAAAAAAAGGGCAGACAGGATTATTCAAAGACAGTTGGTGTTAACTGCACACACAAAGTAAAATGAAGCATGAAAATGCACAGCACTCACCACTGGGAATGAAAGGAAAAAATCAAACCCAGGTTCTGAGTATCAAATGCTTGTGGTATATTTCAAAATTCACAAATTTGCAATCACCTCAGCTAGTGCAGCTGAAAGTGTTGTATGCCCTGATATTTCGCTCAGATGAGCTTTATCAAAGATGGTGCTTTCTGCTGAAGAACCTCTTAAATGCAAGTGAATACACCAATGTGAAAAAAATTAAAGAGACAACGGACACCATATTACACAGTTAATAATAAGTTAATATTACTGCACACCAACATTAAATAGTATACCAATAGAAACCATAAACTAAACTTTAAAAGAGCATCAGAACCAGTGCTGCTCAGAAATGGACCTCAAAAGTTAGGAAATTCCTACAAAATTATAAGAAAGGTCCTAACTGAGGCAAATATGAGATGTGAGAAAAGATACAGAAATAACATACAGTAAACAGGGTAAAAGTGGTGGTGGAGAGTGCTGGAGGGCAAGGGTGGGGTAGAGGCAGGAATATATAGAAAAATGATGGAAAAAATGGGACCAACTGATGGTGCCAGAAAAACACACAAAGGGTAGTAATAATTTATTTGTTCGGCATTGCCATTACAATACAGATAGGACAATCAATAAATTACATACATACATAGATTTTACATGTATGACAAACATTTATAACATATTACAGACATTTTTAAAACTTATTCTGCATATTCCATACATTTCCACTTTCATCGATTAGGTCAAGGCGTGTCTCACTGTTGTATCTTATTGCACAATAAATCCTTGAATGTGCTTACATCTCAGCTTTTAACTTCAATAAGGAACATAGCCAGTTCATTTAACAATTCAGAGTTTTCTGAGTTGAACAGAAGATCCAGTATATATTTATTAGGCATATATAAAGAATCAATATACTTGCCTAATCTTTTGCTTACGGAGATGTTCATACCATGGACATCTTAGTACTACATGTTTCAAATCCTCCAGTTCCTGTAAGTAACAGTAACAGTTACTGGAGTTATTTTCCTCTTTATTGTATCTTGCCTCAATGATGTTACGGAAGACTTCAAATCTAAATTGAGTAATTACATTTCTAAATTCAGGGTTCTTAACTATGTCTAAATAAGGTTTTAAAGTGCGCTTTCTCATGTTGTTAGTAAGCCAAATGGCCACTTTTGATTTTTAATTCTTTCTAGATCCATTTCCCATGACCTTTCTTTTATAGTGCTTATTACAATTTTTGAATAGGCCTTATTAAGGCATATACCTTTTTCAGCCTAATTCATCATATATTCAAATCTGCATTTTGCAATATAGTTTTAACATTCCTCAACCATTTGCTTTTGCCATATGCCAGGTATTGCATCTTTTCTTTAAGACATTCTCCCAATATAGAATTCTTTCTTTCATTTGTTAGTTTAATCCAGTAATTTACTTGTCTTATATATATCATATCCAGAAGTTTAATTTGCCCTAATTCTGCTCTAACAAGAGCATTGGGAGTACTATTAGGAATCTTTATCATTTGTTTATATGTTTTTTATTCAATATGGCTTCCAACTTAGTTATGTTATCATTCCCCAGATTTCTGCAGCATATAAAACCTGATTAATCATTTTGCATTGATAGCCTTAATCATTGGGAGAATGGTGTTGCCTCCATAAAGATAATTAAATCTTTTAGGGCATTCAGTGTACTCTGTAGTTTTTTTATACCGTTTCCCTATGCTTATTCCACTTGAGATTTTTGATAATGTTATTCCAAGATAATTATATTCATTTACAAATTCCAAAGATTTATTCATCAGCTTTAATGCTCTGTATTTTTCTTAGTTCCAATAACCATTACCTTGTTTTTTTAATATTTGGCTTTAAACTGTGCTCTATACAGAGTGTTCCATTTGTCGAGAGCCCTCTGAAGGCCTAAACGGCTAGTGAGATATTACAACTAAGTCGTCAGCGTATGCCAGGACAGGTATTCTGGTTTTCCCACTCTGGGAGGATGAAAGTCTGGATTATCAAGAGCTGTGATTATTTTATTTATGTATATATTAAAAGGGTGGGTGCTAGTACACATCCTTGTCTAACACCTATATTAGTTTGCACTTTATTAGTTAACAATCCTGTTCCTGTATATTTAATTTTTGCCCAAGTGTTTCTATATATTCTTTGTACAAGTACAATTAAATTATTATCTATACCCATTTCCTTCAATTTTTCCCATAACAATGTTCTCAGAATTGTGTCAAAGGCTGATGTAAAGTTTATAAATGTAATAAATAAGATTTGCCCTTTTATGTCACAGTATTTTCTATAATGTGATAGAAGATAAATATCTGGTTCACAGTTCCTGTTTTTCCGGAAACCAGCCTGTAAGTCAGGTATATTTTATTTCTTTCTAACTCTAATTATTCTGTTTAGGATTGTTTTAGCATAGATCTTGGCTATAGTATCAATAAGAGCGATAGGTCTATAGTTTGCGGATCTGCAAACAAACCCTTTTTATATAGGAACTATATAACTCCCTTTCCAGCTATCTGGTGTAAATCGTACATAACCATTAAGCTGTATAATCTAGTTAATGCTCTCACCCACCATTCATTATTTAATTTTATAAAGTCAATAGGGATATTATCAGGTCCTGGTGATTTGTTATTCTTGAAACTCTCAGTACTATCTTGACTTTAGCTTCTGTGAACCAGATAAAGCTGTCATCAATTTCATTTGTGGTTATGTTATAAACATCATCCCCAATGAAAATATATTTTGAAAATAGCTGACCCATTTTCTGGCCCTATGTAATAATCAAATTGTTTTTAAATGTATTTGTTCCTTAGCCACAAGTGTCCAATAAGTTTTGTCATCATTTTGATAGATTGCCTTCTGCATCTTATCCCATAATTCCAACTGATGTTTAGTTTTTGCACTTCTATCTTATCATTATATTGTTTTCTATAACTATTCAACTCTTTCCTGTTTTCTTTTGTTGGATTCTTCTTTACTTTCCTTATTAATTGTGACAGTTTCCTTTTCCTTCTCTACAATTTTTATAGAACCAGTTTTCATAATTTTCCCTTGTTGTTATCATTGGGTTTTCAATGGTTTCTTCAAAGTTTTCATAATGTGCGATAATTGTATCATATATATATTTTTGGATCTAATTCATGATTCATTTTGGATCTAAACACTGTGTAAATTCCTTGCTCAGTGCCATAGCTTTATCTCCATCATTCTTCCCATTTAATTTTATTGTTAATAATTTGTATTTCTGTTTGTCGTTTCCTATTAATATCTTTGACATTTTTCTGTGTAGTATTAATGGGTAGTGATCACTTTCAGTTCTATTTATTTTTAAGTCACAGTACTTATGAAAACTATATGGGGTAATTAATATATACTCTATAGTGGTAGACGCTCTTGCTGTAACACAGGTAATATTTCCTTCATAGTCTGAGGGCATGTGCCCATTTAGAATAATCAGTTGCAAACTGCCAATTAATTTCTCCATTTGTTTATTTTTATCTTTATGTTTTTTATCAGTAGTCAATCTCTGGGGTATATGTAGTGCATGTAATAGTTCCTGTTGTTCACTACAGATTCCATATCTGGTATTGAAGTCCCCATACAGAGTAGATCTAAATACTCATTTATATCCAACTTTTTATATCTGTAACAATGGTGTTCCATTAGTTGACAGTCATAAGTTGCTGATTTTTCTGGGGATTATAAATATTTACCATTATTACTGTTTCTCCCATATTCGTAGTACTATGATTATATAGTTAGTCTTCACTATGTATTTTCAATTTTAATGAAATTCACTATTTTAACATATACAGCAAGACCTCCCATTCTTTGTCCTACTTTTTCATTTTCAGTGCTGGTGCGTGAATAAGTATGTAACCATTTCTATTTATAGTTTCAGCTTGTTCTACCCCATGCCACGTTTCTTAGCAAACCTATTATGTCCATTTTGTCCAAAAATCACAAAATTCTTTGTCAATAAATTTTGAGATCAGACCAGCAATATTCCAAGTCATAATTCCCAGATTTCCATTATATTTGTACAAATAAGTGTTAGTACTATTATTTAAAACATCATATATTTCCTCAGTCTCCTGAGGATCTTGATCTACTTCAATCTCCGGAGCATTTCTTATGACTTCATTACTGAGTCAATTATCCTCTCCATTATCCAATAGTTGAAACCATTTAGAGGTTTCAATGTTATAAATAGAGACCTTGTAACTCCATGTTGTCTACTAATGTTTCTTGTATTTCCCTTGTTACTTCATTTAAATTTACTATTAAGATGTCAAGGCTGTCCAATTTGGTACTAGCCTTCAGGATTTTCTCTGTCAACCTCTTACTATAGAGAATAAGGTCAATCTGATTCCCTTTAAGTGAATCATTATATACTTTCCTTACATCTTTTATGTCATCTTTGTAAAATTCAATACCCAGGAGTTGTCTACTAAGTAACCTATCATTTCCATCAGTTGTTCCTTTGTTTCCAGTGTTCTGCATGAGATGCCAAAAATCAATAGAGTAACTTCTGTTTTCCCATCATTTTCTTCCATGATAAAATCACTTAATGAGTAAACCTCAGACAATCTTTTGTCAATTCAATCATAGTTAGAATTTTCATATTTTTCAATGTACTAATAGCTATGGGATAATTCATTACTAAGTTCAACCCAACTAAACAGTGAGAATTCCTCCAAACATAGTGTGCAACCCTCTCATGTTTAAAAAGATCAAAATCAAATCCTCGATGTTAAATCACTAGCTCTAACTGCATCAATGATATCATTCTCCAAAAGTTCCAGTCCCAGCAATTCAGTACATATAATCTTTCCTAATTCCATTAATACCATGCAATTCTCATTATCCTCTTATGAACTCCCTAATCGTCACTAAGAGCCTCCCTCCCAATAGTCAATACCTCGTCTATCCTTTCCTCATTATTTGTTAACACATTACTATTCATTATGTAGTTTCCTTGTTGTTTAGTTGAAGTCTCACCACTATTCTGTTCATACCTTACATCGTCTATTCCTTACTTCACAAATGATTTATAAAATTCATTTTACATGTTTCTTTGTCCAGTTTTGTGTCATTCTGATCCAGTCTCCCTGGAGGATCCCATTTCTTTAAATTCTATGTTTGTTGTTGGGCTGAATTCCTTCAATTTGGTCTTGTTTTCTTTTGGAGAGATATCATTACTTGGGTTAACACACAAATGACTGTTGGTGTTTGTCTTAGTTACAGAACAGTTTAACATATACTCTTGTAGTAAAGTTTTATCAGAAACAATGTCCAAAGATAAAACACTTTTTCTTCAAATCTCTGTTCTTATCTTCCTTTACCTTTATTTTTCCTTTCTTTTTCCTGTTATTTTTATTTCGATTAAGTATTGGAGTTTCAAGAAAAATAATAGAAGGAAATCTGGTCTTAATTGCTCATTTAATACTTCCTGATTATCTGACTCATCAATAACTATTGAAATCGAATCCTCCTGAGGGCTTATTTTGCTCAATTGTAGGAGTAACTCATCCATTCTGCTACCATTAATCACTATATTTTCTATAATTGTATCTAATTCAAATTTAAGATTAATTAGGTGATCTAAAATCATCATATGCGCAATTGTGGATTTTGAATATAGGTTTTAAATCCTCACTAAGGGCAAATGGGTAGGTAGTATTAGAATTAAACTTATAATCTTCTTTTTCCTGAGACAATTGCCTTGATTGTTTAGGAGTTGTGAATTGTTTGAGACCAATTATAGTGTCCTGTAACTCACTAGCAATATTCCTCAAATCATTATGCCACCTAGGTTTAGGATTTGATTCATAAAAATAATCAGGAGAAAATTCCAGGGAATTACACAAACTTGAGTGTTCCTCTGACTTGTATTCCTAGAAGCCTCCAATGTTATATGCAACTCTGTACCCAATGTTTCTTTCAAAGCTGCAGAACTCAAAGTTGTATCTGCTTCTGCTTTTTGACAACTGTCCCCAATAAATTCATTAAGTTTATTGCTAGAACTAATTGGATTATTGGTCTGATTAAGACATCCTTGGAAGCCACTTGCTCACTACCAATCATGTCATTAGATGTCATTTGAGCAGATTGTAGCTTTTTCAACAAAATGATCTTTAATTTTAGTCTGCTTTGTTTATTTACTGCAAAACTACCCTCTGAAATTGTCTCTATAATATCCAACTTATTATTCAGCATTTCCTAAACATAATTCCTTCTCTTTTAGCTATTAGAATGGTTCAATTTTTAAGTTCATAAATCCTTTGATTTTCTACCATCTTGGTTCATTGTTTGCATTTGGGTGGGAGTACTACTACTATAAAACCTTCCAAAGCATTTTCTCTAATTACATTAACATCATCTAAAGTGGAATGCATAGATGATTTTAATTAAATGGAGAATTACCATGTGTTGTACAGAACTATGATTAATCTCTACATTAATGTTAGAAATGGAACCTTTAAATTGTCCATTTCCCTTCTTTGGTGTCTGGTTTGAACCATGATCTTTATATAGATATTGCTGGAATTAATACACCTAACTAAAAATATTATAAATATCACAAGTAATCCAAAAACACAGAAATAAAAAATAACACCTAACAACAATAATCAAGGTAAAAAAAAAAATCAGTAAAAAAATCAATCAAAAAAATTAATGTGTAGCTTTAAAATCTTTTTTTTATTTTATACCCCCAAAAAGCTGGAAAACTTCTAATTCAATATCTAGAATCTGCTTCTTTACCCTGCAAAACATTAACACCCTCAAACAACAGTTTACAACTCTTTAAAATTCCTATTATCTTAAAAACAGCACCAGTAAATAACATTAAAGTGAGCTGTTTGTACTCTGGATTTTTTTTAACTCCAGTGGCGCTCAGGAGATTTAAATCCCCAGGAGATTTAAACAAACATTTCTAGGCTTCCAGCTTTATAGAGGAGCAAGGCACAAAACACTGTTTTGTAAACTCAAGAATCAGTGCAAAAGCAGAATAACAAAGTTCAAAACCTGCAAGTGTCTTTTGTTTTCCAGCTTTGTAGAGAAGTCAAGGCACAAAATGCTGTTCTGTAAACTCAGGAATCAGTGCAAAAGCAGAATAACAGTTCAGTACTGCAAGTGTCTTTTTGTAGAGAAACTGCCCTCCTCTCAAGCTGACATGCTTTAATGACCACAGGTATCTTCCAGCTCTCAATTATATGCCCAGGAGATTTAAACAAACATTTCTAGGCTTCCAGCTTTATAGAGGGAACCAAGGCACAAAACACTGTTTGTAAACTCAAGAATCGGTGCAAAAGCAGAATAACAAAGTTCAAAACCTGCAAGTGTCTTTTTGTGTTTCCAGCTTTGTAGAGGAGTCAAGGCACAAAATGCTGTTCTGTAAACTCAGGAATCAGTGCAAAAGCAGAATAACCCACACAAAGGGACAAGTAGCTTCCTAGTATACTGGCTCACAGACTCACAATAATTTGCTACACTGCAGCCACAAAAGTACATTTGCATTCAAACCAAAGGCTTGTTTAGTGGTGCAAACATGAGATACCTGTAGAAAGAGTAGAGAAAAAAAGAATTAGTACATATAAGAAAATACTGTATTACATATGCAATACGAAAAACAGATCCTGTCTTGTCACATACATAGGTGCACACCAGCTCAAGGTACATGAATCAAGTACAACTCCAGACCAAGCAAGGAACCAAATCAAATTACCCATTAAGACCTGGCTAGAACATAGCCTCCAATTTAAAATCCAGAATTGTTCTCTTCTGGCCAGGCGTAGTCTCTGTTACCTCTCCCTGGCCACAAAAGTAACATGCTGTTTGCCAGTTAAGTACATCTGGCACTGGTCTGGGTTATCTGTGGGTTAACATATGTGGCCAAAATGTATTCCCTGATTGTTGACTTGTGGCTTTAATGTAGTTGTTGACACAGTCCTTAAATTTTCTCTTTGTTCTGCTTAGATAGAGGGCCCACAGACACAATCCTCCACATACTGAAGTGGTGTCACATGTGGTAAAATTACATTTCTCAAGTACCCTTTTCTCTCCTGGGTTCAAAATGACATTTGTCTGTTTAAAACTTTACAATATTTGCAGTGCTTATATTGCTTGCAGCCCCAGTGTGAAGTGTGCCACCAGGTGTTAGTTTGGCCTTTTTCTGCACAGAATGGACTAATTCTTCTTGAATATTCCTTACTCACCTATAGACCATGTGAGGTGGAGTATATGAAAAGTCTCTTAGTCTTTCATTCACATAATGCCCACAGTGTTTAGGCAAAATCTCTGTTATCATGTTTTGAGCTCACTGAATATGCTTGGTGACCTACCACCAATGGTTGGTCCTTCCTAAACTCCTTAAATTGCATAAATGATCACTAGTGGAATTCATAAACATTTTCTCCAGTGTTTTGCAAAACATGCCCCCATCCATGAAGCGTAGGATAGAGGCTCCAGCCACAGGGTGGTTCACCAGAGACCTTTTACTCCAAATGAAACATAGGGACAAACTCTGGTAAACGGCAATAAATCCAGCCTAGACTCTGACTGGGCTGAGAATAAATGGAGGAACATTTGCAAAAGAGGGTTAGGTCTAACAAGAGCTCCTTTTGCAAAACAGATTTCCTGCTTCTTCTAGTAACCCACGTAAATTCTGGGAAAGCATAAAAGCCTTTTAGGCATGAAAACTAAGCCCCCATATCTGACTACTTATTAATGATAAAAATTGTATATGCCTGGCATAATCACAGATGTTCTTCAATTCCAAACTATTGGACCTCTCTATGGTCAAATATTGGTGATAATGGCCCAGTGTCTTTGGTATCTGTTTGTTACTCTGTCTTCCTCCTTTCTACCATTGGTCTGTTAAGATGGCAGAGGTTAGAAAACTACTGCTTGCCATCATGCCCAACAACAACTCAGGGTCTGATGGACTTAAATGAAAACTGCTGAGCTCACAGCACCCTCAATTGCACTCCATGCCTCAAAAATCTCTCTTTCTGCAGCAGTGGTTCCAGATGTCTGGAAAATCACCAAAATCACTCCTGTGTTCAAAGCAGGTGATTCCAAATTCATGGACAACTATCACTCCATCACTATACTCTCAGTACTCTCCAAAGTCCTGGAAAGGATTGTAGCATCACAGTTAGGTGACCATATGTCCAAATACAATCTCCTGTTCCCCACCCAACATGGTTTTAGGAAAACCATAGCATCTTCATAGCCCTGACCCAACTGATAAATTACATAAGCTTATCTAAGGACTGTGAACTTGTAACTGGCTCAGTGTTTATTGACATCATTAAGGCATTTGACCTGGTCAGTCACTCATGCCTTAAAATCAAAATCACTTTCCTTGTCGTCGCTCACCTGCAACTCCTAGTTTTCAAACTACAGTACCTAACTATCAGAAAACAGGAAGTTCTACTCCACTTTGCTACCTACAGCCTTGCTAGATTACAGCCAGGGTCCCCAGTGCTCAATCCAAGGCCCCTCCTTTTCCTTTTTACATCAATAATCCCTTGGATGTTGCCTCTGACTGCCACACACTGTTGTATGCTGATGATATTGTTTTGTTATTTTGTTTTGTTTTATTAGGAATAACCATTAAGCAAAAGTTCATTTAGAATGGTGACCTCTTGTGCACAAAGTTGGAAAAATATGTCAGTTCATTTCATACACAATTATAAAAATAGACATCATTGGTTGAAATATTTACAGACATCAACATTCAATAACAACAGTTTTTTGAAACATGTATTGTCAAAGGTTTAATTGAATGTACCCTACAATGCCTGGCAACACATTCCAAAATTATGGGACCTGATAGCTTAAACACTGATGGATTTCTTGGAAAAATTCTTGGTATATCCATTTGTAAAATTCAGAGTTCCTCAATGATGGAGCCATTTCCCTAAATGCAAGCCTGTTATTCAAATACTTTGGGACAAGACCCAACCCCGCCTTGTATGCAAAGGCTAATATGTATATCTCTTCTTATAGACAATGATGTCCAATTCAACATTTTATATAAATCACTATGAAGTACAGATGTTGGATACTTTAAAATTAATCTGGTGAGCTTATTATACAAAACATCTAGTTTGGATAATCTATCCTGTGATGCCCCAGAATACACTACATCTTCATAATCTAACAGTGGCAGCACTAGTACCTGAATAACATATTGCATGGTTTCCTTTTCCAAACAATTTTGATTTCTGAATAAAGCAGCCCACCTTTTCTCTATCCATCCTATGAGATGATCCACATGCATGTTTCCTGTTCCCAATGGATCCAGCCAAAATGCTAAATATTTATAGGATTTTGCCATCTTCAGAGACAACCTGAAAAATCAATTTAGTCTAACTTAACATCTCATTTTAGTTTGGCTGATGTGCCAAACAGCATAATTTTAGTGTTTGAGCTATTCAGTTTAAGTTTTAACTCTTGGAAGAATCTCTGGAGAAAGTCAAAATTCCATTGAAGGGTGGATTGGATCTCACAACTGAGCCATTTGAATAATACAAAATTGTTTTGTCTGCATAAGAATCATAATTTATAGTTTCTAGATGTCTTCCTATATTCTTTAGATAAATTAGAAAGAGGAGTGGCTGCAGTACAGAGCCCTAGGGTACCCTTGCTACCTTTAAGGAAGTAGTGCTGATATCATTTACCTAGTGAACTGATAAAGGTCACTCAGATAGGACTGGAACCAACCTAAAGGTTCCTTAACCAGTCCTATGTCAGATAATAAATACAACATGGACTGGTGGTCAACCGTGTCGAAGTCCTTGGTCAAATCTATCAATATAACTTCCATGTATCGTTGGCAATTATTTGCTCTATCGATATTATCCAAGACTCTCACACGGAGACCACTGTTCATTAGTAGCACTGAATTTGTCAAGCAAGTTTGTGAGACTCCCTATTTATTCTTCACAAAATTTAGGGAAAAAATCCTCAAAATAATTTTTGATACCTACAGAAATAGGCCAGCTCCTATTACAGCACTTTAAGTGCCATCTGGTAGATTTTCAACTACACTATCAGAAGACAGAACCCTCTCCAGGTGGCAGTGAACACACTAACAAACAAAACAAAATCCTAAATAAAGGTTTCACAATTCTCAATAGGGATTTTTAAAATCATAAAAATTCCTTGACTTATTTGGTGCTACTATTGTACCATGGATCTTCCAGAAACCAGATTGTCCCATACTACAGTGCCCAGACTGTTCATTCCATTCAAATATCCTTCTGATGCATTTGTAATCACTCAGTTTTGACTATCAGCAAATAAGTTCATCCTAAACACTAAAAGACCAAGTCCATGCTCCTTGGTTCCAAGCTGAAACTCTGTGCTTCCACTTCAAAACTCTTCACAACATGTAGAAATGGATATCTAGTCATGTCTGTCTGCAGTTTCAAATAACTGGGGTATGACTTGGCCCCACACTTGACTTCTCCCTTCATGTTTCCTCAGTTTGCAAATCTGTAAACACTAAATTGGGCATTGATCTGTTCATAAGAAAGGGGTACCAAAGTGTGGCATAGAGGTCTTTTTCAAACCCACAATACAATCATTTTGATAAGCTTTTCTGAACACTCTGACCCAAAGTTGAAAAAGTAACCATATAGTGAGATAACTGCCTAACAGAAACTTGAGATAAAAGCCACTCAGTGTGACGTGTGCAACAGGGGACATCACACCAAACAGTGTGGTGTACAACATTGGACACCAAAACAGTATACTTCTCAGCATCTAATCATTATAATACTAAAACCGTTTTACAGCAAACATTGTGTAACTAACATATTTAAGTTTATGAGCATTTTGAAGTGTTCCAAGGTGCAATTCTACCAATCACCCAAAATCTTCTATTCCAATATTGTCATTTTGTCATTGCCTTATGCTGTATTGCTCTGTTCTCCCTGTTCCACCCAAACAAAAGAGACACACCAAGCACTGCAGAGGAATGACTGCAGCCATGTATTTATTTGATTAAAAAAAACATTAAGAAGTCAGGTGATGTGGGCAGCCAGGTAGTCTTGATTGTATTCTATTTCTACTAAACTCCAGGCTTCCACTTGAAGTAACCAGCCTCCAGCTATAGCTCTTAGTAGGATTTTTCATTAGGGGTCCAGTACATTCTTTTAAAAAAGGTGGGTGCCATGGCCAAATGTAGAAGTCCTGTTAAATTTCTGGAGGTCCTCATTTAAATGCATCAAGCCATTTGCCCTACACCTGCATGGCTTGTGATGTGGGTCTGTAGAGCACAGGGTGTGCTCCATCATTTCTATGGGGCCATGTTTTAATCTGCAATTTCTAATGTTAATGTGTGAATGAGGTTCAACACCATAGCCACCACACAACCAGTGGCCGAAGTTAGTTAAGCGGTGGCCATAATTTGTTTGCAGTCACCATCTGTAAAACAGCCCTAGAGTAAACCAATGCAGAGTGCCCTCAAGCTCTACAGATTCTTTCATTACAAGCCATGCAGCCACAAAAGCACAGCTCAATCTCCTGGGCATTGCAAGGAGAATCTCTGGGAACTTTCACCCAAAAACACAAGCATCCAGATTCACAAAATGGGCATAAAGGATGCTGGCACCTTCCACTCTTCTGCATCACCCAAGATTTCCATGCCACCCAAGACATAACAGTAAGTTAATTAACTAGCCCTGCCTACTGCCTAATCTGATCTCTCGAGAGAAGGCAAACAATCTAGAAAATCCCTGTGAGAAAATGGGGAAAATTCCTTCCTGACCCCAAAGGCGATCTTCTCTACATGGACAGTGAGACCATTGACCCATACCTGCTTTACAATGTTGGGTGTATCACCTACTGGATATAATCTAAAAGCTATCTAAATTTAGGTTACACACTGCACATCACACAACAATGTCTCTTTAATCCTGATACTGTCCTTTCTTACCACAACAACCCTCCCAATAGTGTCCATAAATGTTCTAATTGCTGCATTCTTAAGCCAGCTGTCATTCTTCATAGTTTTATTGAACAGTTCATAGTTCATCAGAGTGCCATTGTACAAGAAATTGATTTTTGCCTCCCTGGAGTTTCCTGGAATTCAACTTCATGGACAGCCTCACACCCAAAGTAGTTTTTTTTTAACTGACACCTGCCAAAAATAAAAACACAGATTGAAATCAGTTCCTGCATCACATACTATTCAAAATCCAATGATTGTCAATGCCCAAGGGCCTACATCCACTGACACCTGCCAAAAAAAATAGGTTTATCATGTGCCACCACACATAACCAAAATCAAGCTCTGCCAGTGCCCAAGGGCTGGCATTCACTCATCCATGAGCCCTTCCACCTTGGCATGTGATGCTCTCAAACTTGAAATAAGTTCTGTTAAACTCCTTTGAGTTCACTCCCAGCCTCTTCAAGCTGGTGCTCAATACATGCCTGAATTGACATGTCATCTCTGAGGACACATCCTCATGACAGAAGACTGCGATACCCCTAGCAGTACTCTGTGCAAATGAGACCAGACCTCATTGACCCCTTAACCATTTCTCCACTTCCTTCACACCTTCCCTTTTCTCCTCTTCCTGCACATCTTCTTCATACCTTCCACCATACTTCACTCCTTCCCCAACTAATCATCCCATCTTCCTACAATCAGCACCCCTTCCACATGATTCCATCATATGACAACCTCATCTTGGCCACCCCATTTCTGTCTACCTTCAGCAGCCCTTGTGTCCACCAACATTCTTTAAATTCTTCCCCTAACACCTGTCCACCTTCAGCAGTCTCTGACCATCAAATGGCTGTCCACTGTCAGCATGCCCTGTGTCCCTATGCTTACACCCATTTACTTACCTACTGCTATTCACCATATCTAGTTGTATATCTTCCCTACCTGTCCACCCATCCCCTACCTGCCCAGTCTCTTACAGGACCTTTCAGAAATGTTAAAAGGCAATTCTTCCTTCAAATTCTGTTAATTACAATGTTGTTTCAGTTTCTCATGTTTGTTGATGATGGTTTCAGGTCATCTGGTGATATATTAAATTTTCCTTGTCTTTGCACTGGTACTGGTCCATACAAAGTCAATGTTGGGATGGTGTGGCTACTGAATTGCCATCCCTGCTCCTCTGCAAAAATTACATTCAAATTTTGTTTATTTCATCAAATAATGTTACTTGTCCAGTGTAAAATATGTTAGAGTAATAAATGGTATAAAACTAGCATGTCTGTATGTGGTCATAGTTCTTTTGTCTTCTGGGAGATGAGCTGGCACTAGATGATGTATTAGTTGTTGTGTTGGCTGCAGAATCTGTTACAGTGGCAGCATGTTCATTACTCTAGTTCACAACAGTAGACTTACTGGTCATCACTGAAGGTGTGATATAAGAAGTGGGGTGGGTGTGCTGGTGATTGCATTGGAGACAGAAATCAGCAATAGAGGGCCCATTAGTCTAAATATCATTAGAGGGAGTGGGTGTGTGAGTGATTGCACTTGAGACCCAGAACTGGCAATGTAGAATTCCCAGAAATTTCTTTATCCTTCACTGAAGACACATAGCCAGGTGCAGTCTGAATAATCCTCTTCTTTTATCCATCAATGTATCTTGCATTTTCACAGTGACCATCATCCTTTCTGCATGGCCCACAGAAACAGCTGTAGTCTCAGACTTCAAGAACATCTACTGCCAGTGGACACTCTGAACCTTTCATGTACCAGATATTGTTTGTAGTTCTGGTCCTGCATTTCTGTTAATTTTTCCACCACTGACCCAGAAGAATGATCTGCAGGTAACAGTGCAACCTTTTATGGCAGGCTCCTTTGTTAAATTCTCTTCAAGTACTGAAAGAAGTGTGCAGCATTTGAATTGATAGCCTGATGGGACTGCATAACTAGGCTTGCATGTCACTTCAGCACTGCACTCTCACTCCTGACTGTCCCTTTCCATGCCTAGATCCAAAAATGCCCGCTGTATTAAAAATCCATGTAGTGATGGAGCCAATGCTATATTGTGAAAGGTCCTTTTGATTTGTATTAACCCCTACACCCATCAGCAAAGTGTACCTGTTTCTCAATATTGATGCCATGGATGTTTCTGAGGTAGGAATTGGACATATTGATGAAATGCAGAACTGCATGGTGGTCATGTTTGAGGCCATTAGATATGACCTTGTAATAGTAAATGGAGCCCACAGTGAAGAGAGGAGGGTAACTAGTGGGGTACTGCAGGGTTCAATACTGGGACCAGTCATCTTTAATGTTTTCAAAGTGACATTGGAGAGCACCTGGAAGGAAAAGTGTGTCTCTTTGCAGATGACACAAAGATCTGCAACAGGATTGATACACAAAATGGGGTGGTAAGGATGAAAAGGGACTTGGCAAGGTTGGAGGAATGGTCAAATGTATGCAGATCAGATTCAATGCAAAGAAGTGCAAGATAATGCATCTAGGAAACAAAACCCAGGAAAGAGTACACAATGTGGGTGAGATACTAACAACAACAAAAATTGAAAGGGACCTTGGAGTAATTATATCAGATGACTTAAGGTGGGCGATCAATGTGAGACAGCAGTAAGGAGGGCTGGAGGATACTGGGATACATAAGGAGGGACATCAGCAGTAGAAAATGAGAAGTTGTTATCCCTCTGTGACGAGGTTGGTGAAACCCCATCTGGAGTACTGCATGCAGTTCTGGAGACCTCATCTTTGCAAAGACACAGACAGAGTGGGGCTGTTCCGAGGAGGGCAACCAACATGGTGCAGGGTCTGCAGCAGAAGACATATGAAGAGAGACTAAAGCAGCTTAATATGTATACCCTTGAGGAAAGGAGGGAGAGGTTGACATGATAGAAACTTTCAAGTACCTCAAGGAATTAACAAAGTCCAAGAGGGTAGCATCTTTCAGAAAAAGAGATGTACAAGAACAAGGCACTATTTGAAGATAGAGGGGACAGCTCAGTAATATTAAAAGTATTTTTCCTACAGAGGGTTGTTGATGCATGGAACAGCCTTCTTGAGGAGGTAGTGGAGTCAAGAACAGTGGTGGAATTCAAGAATGCATGTGACAGACATAAAGCAATTCTAGTGGGGGTAGGAAGAATTAAGCTGTTTTTAACTAGAATATGCAGCTTATCCATCAGGTAGGGAAATGGGCAGACTAGAGTGGGCCAAGCAGTCCTTATCTGACATCTTATTCTATGTTCTATGTTTCTGTGTAAGACAAGTGACTCTGTAACTAAGTCTGAATATCTTTCACACCTGTAGTATGTCACTACAGGGTGAATAGTGCTTGCTCGTGGTGCCAATGGCATGACTGAATTTTATCCTGGTACTGGCATGTGTAGTTCTCTGCAAAGTCTAGTACCATCAATACTAACTCTCATGAAGGTTATCTTTGAGTGATTTGAATTGGTGGTGTTGCCAGGATGCCATGTGTTGATATCAACCCAAAACAGGAGGTTCTTCTTCAAGACTTCAATCAGACATTGAAAAGTGGCAACTTTTCACTTCATGACTTTTCTTGTTTGTTTACTTTCTGATCCATTTATGACCTTGAAATGGTCATGCTGTCTCACTGTTGCCATTTCACCTCTTCAGTTCCATATGTATGTAAATGTTCTTCCAGTGATTTGTCAACAGCAGAAGTGGTACACTTTTTGCAAATTTTTCAATACAGGACTTTTAAAGAATTTCTCACCATCCTTCTTGGACACATTGTCAGCTCTACTGCTTCATAAATATTTGAAATTTTGCACTCCAGTCTTCTTTTCTGCTCAGCAAATCAGTTTATTGCCATCAGCTTTAGTCTACTGGTGCAATACTCACATAGACACTGGTGCAGTTGTTGCTTCGGTGTGAGTTTAATATTATCAGGATAATGAATTTAGTTAGTCCAATTTTGTCATCTGGGTTTTGCTCACAGAATTCATGGTGCAGCCTTTTCAGAGGTTTGTGTAGGAATGATCTGGCTTTTCTGGTTCATTTTGAAAATGCCTTCTTGTGTGGAAGCAGTGTTGCTGATATATTGAAAATATCTTGTACTTTCTTCTGCATCTCTCCTGATATTCCCAACTTGTGACTGGTGCTCCTCTTAACCTGTGCACTTTTCAATAAACTCATCATTCTTCTCCAACTGATCCCAGTAGAAGGTACTTTTTCAGGACAAGAAACATACTGATGAATTATTTTTCAGTTCTTTGTCTGCCTTCCTGTTGTGCTGTTTAACCAAATTTAATTTCTCTTGAAGGACTTCACTAATTTTCCAGTTTTGTGTGACATCCAAACCTTGAGAGGGCAGCCTGTTTTTGGGTGTGGCCAAAGAAATAACTTTATGATTGTCACAGCAAACCTGGTCAGGGACCTGGGCAGTACTTCACGTGCTCTTTGCACAGTTGTTCTAATTGCACTTTCTAACCTTGGGTCCATCACTGGTGTTGCACTTTCATCTGAGGCAACTGATGTCTTGGTTGTACTGGTAATGGAAGGTGCTCTCATTTGTGTTTTTGTTGTTTTTGGATGGTGTACTCACTTATGTTTCCACTGGGTTTGTGTAGTTAGTGGCTGTGGTAATGGTATTGGTTACCTGTGTCTTCTTTACTTCATGGTATCCTTGTTATCATTTTTCATTGATTCTTCTGCATTTTGAGAGATCATCATCATGCGTTGTTCTCTTTTTCTCTCTCAATATTCTCTTTTCTGTTCCGCCATTTGTTTAGTTGTTTATTTAGTTACAGAAGGGTTGCCACACAGGTTTACAGTATCCTGTGTCATGTCCTCTTCCATTTCCTAGATTTCTGCATTTGCAATAGACTTTTCTCCCCAGCAAGTAGGTGTTGTTCTTTGGTCATTTTCTCTCTGTGCTTCTGTGCACATCCTTTTTCTTTCTTTATTCTCCTGGATGAGTTATGGGTCTTTTTAAGATATTCCAGTACCACTGATGTCTTTCTTTTACTGTGAGTAGTACAGAACAATTTTTCAGAGCCCCATGGAGCAAGTTAGCTGCAGACACAAATGGTATTTGATGTCTTCTTGTTTCACTTTGATCCATCCTTCCAAAACTATTATAACACAAGACAACAAAAAAATCCATGATGCAATAATAAAAACAGTGCAGAAAATATTAATAAATTCACTCACAGAAAACAATGAGGAGGGCTCAGGACAAAATAGAGTAGCACCACATGAGGTAGAGTAGAGCAGAGCAGCACACATGGTTACACTGCACGAGGTAGAGTAGAGCAGCACAGGAGTAGAGCACACATGGTGATGCCACACTAGGTCAAGTAGAGAAGCATGAGGTAGATTAGAGCAGCACATATGGTGACACTGCATGAGGTAGAGTAGAGCAGCACATGTGATGACTCTGCACAAGGTAGGGTAGAACAGTATGAGGTAGAGTAGAGCAGCACACATGGTGAAACCGCACGGGGTAGAGTAGAGAGCACGAGGCATGCCTGCACCTTCCTTGCAAGCAAAAGGAAACACATTCACACTTTCCTTGCAAATAAAATGGAGGCATGCCTGCACTTCCTTGCAAACAAAATAGAGGCATACTCGCACTTGCTTGCAAACAAAATGGAGGCATACCCACACCTGCCTGCAAATAAAACAAGCGTAACTACACTTTCCTTGAAACAAAATGGAGGCACACCCACATTTGCTTGCAAACAAATGGAAGCATGCTCACACTTTCCTTGCAAACAAAATGGAGGCATACCTACACTTTCCTTGCAAACAAAATTTATGTGAAGACAATGGAGGTTCTCGGATGGCTGGCCAGAGGGAGAAGATGGCACTAGTGTTCAATGAATAGATATTTTGAGTTACTCATGGGCAGCAATATGGGGTCAGTGTTCAGCAACAGGGGGAGCTAGCATGGTGCCTTAGAGATATGAAGGTCTCATTTTAAACAGGAAGGCCTTTCTTTAAACAAAAAAGCCAGCAATCTCAAAATAATTCAACACGAATAATGCAGATGAAGCATCATTTCAACACACCAGCTCCAGATGATGCATCTTTCCAGGTGTGCTTCTTGACCTACATCCTTCTGCCAACCCAGCCCTCTCCCCAAACCAAGAAAACACATGGCACTCAATATGGAGCTGAACCTTAAGCAGGCCAGGAAAAATGCATTATCTGGCCCCCAACCCCAACTCGTTTTACAGAAACAGAAAATTCAGCACCAATAATCTGAAAAAGTGTCATTTTAACACAGCATCTGGCCCCCACCTCCCAACCACAGTACCTCTAACCATAGATTTGCCTGTAGTGCAGTCCATCGCATCTTGCTTTAAAATCCCAAAATGACCACAATAAGACCATCATGGAGCCCCACCCCAAATGTAAGTCTCAATGCAGTTTTGTCAGCAGGTTAGAGGCAATTATTTACAAAACCAAGAAGGCACACTAACAGCATAGAACTCCCATATTCCACCAAGACATCACCAGGGCATCACGTCATTTAAAGCACTGGAGTCTCAGCATCCCAAACCATTAATGTTGCTATTTAAACTGCAGAAATAAATATCAATTCCACCAATTTTCAGTGAATTAATCAGCAAAACAAAGTAACTATTCATTAAGCTTCCCACCTTTTTCAATATTTTGTGCACAGCTTAAGTGGATTAGTTAAAAGTTCCCAAAACCAACAAACAATCCCCAATGTATGTAGACATGATATGTTTATGTGGACTCCCAGAGCAAGAAAGGGTGGTGCAGCAAACAAGTTAGGGAGCAAACCACCACAAGAAGAGGAAAATGCCATAAAATCCTATAAAGTCAGCTGAAAACAACAATTTGAATTAAATGATCCCCACACTAATTTTGCCATTTTGTGGGGCTCCCCAGGGCAAGAAACACTTACCTTTCTGTGGTGCAGCAAACTAATGTGGCACAGCAAATGGGCTCACAAAGTTGGCATGGTGCAGGTATGAGGTGGAGACCATTGACATGATGACAAATACTCAAGCAGTGTGGCTGTGAAAGGGCTAGAAATAACCCCAGCACAGGGTTATATATCCCAATGCAGCCGACCCCACGGTGACACAACACTGCATCCAAGAGTCAGTATAGCACAGTAGTCTAAGACTCTGAGCTACAAATCTAGTGACATCCAGCAGACCAGACCTGGGTTTGAATCCCACAGCTTCCACTTGCATACTGTGTGACTCTGAGCAAGTCACTTAACCTCCTTGTGCTCCCAGGTCACTCCTGTAAAAAGCTTTCAGCTTAGTGTGCTATACCTGGTTAAACAACTAAATAAAAAAAGAGTCATCATGGGAATACTGGTATTGGGCTTCATGTGGTGCAGACACATTCAGGTCAGTAAGACATGAAACTGACTCAGAGTCAAAGGTCATGCTCCTGAAACAAGTAGACCATGGGACAGGTCTCAACGCTGCTTCTAGTGATACACAGGAGCCAAGATAACACTGGAATGAGATTTAAGGAGCATTTATTTTTATTTAATATGCTTTTGTTGCACCTTGCCATTGATATCTGCTCTGGTCACTCCACCTCCAGTTGTGCTGGTGCTCACCTGGTCACCCTGGCTTCCTCCCAGAGGCAGAATTGTGACACAGTCCCTCTACCAGTGTCGCAACTCTAGTATCTAGTTGGGTAGCAGGCTGTGGAGGCTAATAGAGGCCTGGGGCTTTGCTTCACAGAGATGGAAAGGCACAGAATTTCTCCCCTGTAATCAGGGGTGAGTGCGTGCAATGATGACCAGCATCTGGCCCTCCCTGAATTCAAGTAGGCACCAGTGCTTGGCAAACCCAGCCTCCGCAAGGTGCCACTGCTGCACTTGATGCACATGCCCCCCTCCCCAGAGAAGGACAGCAGTCTAGGGACACTGATCCTTCTCCCAGGCCAGCCCTGCAACAACCCAGGTCCGTCTCTGAACCTGGGTCACCGGTATCACAAGACTGAAATCCTACTGATGTGCCATAAGGCCAGCCTTAGTGGAACATTATAGAAAATGGATATCTGGGGACATATCAACTGTGGTCCCTGAACAGGACACTGCATGTTGCCTGCACCATGGGGATTTTGACCACAAATTAAGCATGGCAGGCAATTGATAAAAATGAGACACGTATATATTTAACAAATAAGACACAAAGACCATTTTAAATACAAGTTTATTGACAGCAACTACAACAAATACATAACAGAACACAGACAAAATGCAGTGATCTAGCATGTAATAATTGGACCACAAATATGCTGCTTTTCTGAGAACACAACCACAAAAAAATTATTTCAGCTAGGAATCTGAAATTGTCCTGCTTATCAGTGGATATGCCTGTCTATTAACAAAACATTTTATAATCAAGGTAGCTATATGCATTCATTTTTTCATGGGGAGTTCTATCCTACGGTGCATTAGTAACCCTTTCTCATGAATAGACCCACATGGCTTTTAAGGTCAAACACTTCCTAACACCAGACAGTCCATAGCACAAGGTGTACTCCTGCCAGGGCTCATATATGGCATTTTGACATACCTGAATGGTAGTAGAATAGTCTTCTCTAGATGGGATACAATGTGCAGTAATGTGTGTTGTTTTGCCATGGCCTCTCGAGGCTCATGTATCAGTGCCTCCTCTATATTCAGCTGGGCTGGCCTTCTCCTGCTGGCCTGTAGTCTGTTGCTCTGGACTGATTTATGGATATACTCCTTCTAACAAGCTCCACATCTTCACTAGCAAGTTATCTGCAGCACCAGTCCCCACGTACTCACTAAAGTCTGTGGTCCCTAGCCTCTCATTGATCATCAGTGCTCCTCTGGCCTAGTAAACTGGAACTCTGCCAAGAGCAACAGACCCTCAATCAATATTTATAGCCCACAACACAGGGATTTATTTCAGCAGGTAGAAATCTGCCAAGAGCAACAGAATCCTCAATCAATCTTCAATTCAATTCAGTATAAATTTTATTTCAAGTATGTATAAAACAAATTTACATACACCCATATAAAAACATTAATAATATAGAATATATATATATATATATATATATATATATAAACCATGCAAAAGACAGGTCAGCCAGCACTCTGCACCATTCAGTCTTTATAAATACCCATTTGCCCATAGATTCTGGCAAAGTTAGCTGTTGCAGAAATGTGGGTAGTAAATATTATCACAAAGAGCATACATTGTAAACATTGTAACATAATAAGACTAGCGTTAATTTCTCACCTCTTAATGGATACAACCATTGCATTCTGGTGTTTTGTAAAAGGGCATTCAAAAATTATATGTGTGACCTTCAGTTGGCATTCAAGTTTACATTTGCACTTCTATTCATTACACTAATTAACATCTTTGTGTCTGTGATATTTATTTATTTCATTTTGTTGACCAGAAAGGAGGACTAGACTTTTTGCATATTTTCAGCCTTGTTCCAGGAGGGGATAGAGATGGATGCCAACTGAAACTGAACCAGATTTTATTTAAGCTGTTGGTGGTATTTTTTTGTGAATGGGGAAACTGGCCAGGACACTGGGAAATTCCCTACTCATCTGAGGGGAATTACTGGCAATTCCAAAATGGCCAGTGTGCCTAAATCACTGGGAGATAGAAGTCTCTGAGGTAGGGGAGCCTACCTCCTCCCTATCCTCAATCATCAAGAGGTCGATGTTATAGAAGATGCTTGGAGATGAACTTGGATTTCTTAGAGGAAGAAGAGCTTTTTATTTCAACTGAGGACCTCACTAAATCACAGGAAAATGCTCCTGAATCTCAGCAGTTGAACACTCAGAATAGGCAAATTGAAGGATTAGCTTTATCGAAAGCAGAACTTGTGGCCATGTTAGCGGCAGAGGAACAAATCTAACCTAGAAGAAGCTTCCCTTTCAAATGGATTTCACAGCTGGCTGACAAAGAATGGGTTGACAACTCAACATGCAAGCTGACAGCCAATGCCCTGTTTAGCATGATGTAGCTTTTTCTTATCACCGACAGCAGACCCCGACACAGTATCTGTACCTAAGGTAATTTCTTCCCCTACTTTTGATATTCAAATTCTGGCTGACACTGATACTATTTCTAAAAAATTTGTGCCAAAAGCCTGTAGGAGAGAAGGGTGGAAATCTTTTAAATCAGATGTTGCTGTTGAAACTAGTGCACAGTCTAATGCTAAAACAGTTTTGCCTAAAAATCGCAGCCAGATCTACCCAGTCTAATATCAGAACCTATTATATTTCAAACTGGGCCAAATCAACAAGACAATGTTACAGTCTATTCTTTTACTGCTAGAAGCACTCCAAAACCTCAGAGAAAATAGATATCCAAAGGACAAGGAAGCACTTGCTCTAGTTAAACAGAACATTGAAGTCAAAAATATGACAGGGGCTCCTTAGGTTAAGGGCCTCAATCAAAAGCAAGATAAGAACTTGTCTATTTCTAATGGCATTTCATCAGTTTTTCATAGGCTTAAATCCAAAGATCCTTTGGTTAACAACTGGTTCCCAGGATTAGCATTTTATTCAGCAGGCTAGAAACACAACTTGTTGGGTAGCTGGATACCTGACCCAGCCTGGGATAATCAAAGCCATTTTTCTCTGGACTCTCCTACATGGTGTCCAACGGTTACTATTCTGGTACCTAACACTCCAGCTGACAAAGCAAATGACAGTGTCCTTTACACGCTAATCAAACCATGACTGTTCCATCTTCAGAAATTCCTCTTTACCAAGAGGGAAATAAAGAGCCTGTGTTAGAATAAGGATTGCCTCAAGAGGGTGTCTCACCAGAACCCTCAGGAACCAAGACCAACCCAATCAGACTGAGCTGGAGGATGATCTGAACTCAAACCTCTCTTATCAGAGTTGTTTCAAAACACTAAAAGATGTGGCACCTCGGCATAATGCCATCCGAATAAGGTATAAAGGCGGGATGGACACCCAATCAGACAGATATCATGTGGGAAAAGTACTGTTAAAAGACTCTTTAAAATTTTACCCCTAAGGATGTATATGCATTTATCAATATATATCAGGGAGTACAACTATGATATTAGTTTCCATTCAGCATGTGATCTACACTTGTTTTGAGAGAGACATAATCAGGTCAAATTTTCCCCAATGTGAACCCTTCTTGGTCATTCCATTAGCAAAATCTTTAATAAAATATGTCACAGTGATGTTTAGGAATGAGGGGTTCAAGCAGAGGATATAACCTATTGGTTATCCCAAAAAGTGATATTTTGAGTGAACCTGAAGCTATACTGGATAGCGAGTTATTCTGGACAGGGGATGGAAATACAAGGTGAAACTATGGCAAAATAATACATGTGTAGACATATATCCAATTTCTTCTTGTTGGGTCGGGATAGAGGGTACGCTTCCACACAGGACAGCTTAGGTCATGTTATAAATGCAGTTCCAGAATGCATTCTTCCAGTATCTGTGATGTTCCTAGATGCAACAATTGAGGAGAGGTAGGATAGGTTACGTTTCAGTGTGCAAATCACACAAAGTGTGAACTATGTGAAGAAGAAGGCCATGTATTCTCAGAATGTCCATGGGCAGTGAAAACAAGGCCTCAGTTATAAGTTCTGATCCTTTGATACAGCAAGCCCAAGATGCTGCACCACCCCTCAAAAACAACGAGAAGCCTCAATACCCCCCCCACAGGTTACTGTGGTATTACAAGACTATGAAAAATAAATACAGGTCCAAAACAGGACTTAACGTTCCCTACTACTTTACAGCCAGTTTGTGACATTGCTAGGCAAGAGAATGACAAATCAACCTCAGCACTTGTCTTGGACAGTGTTCCTTCACAAACTCTTCGAAGGTCTACTAGGAGAACAAATCCTTCCAAAACCAGCAAATCATTAGAAATGAAAATTCTTTCTCAGTTCTTGCTAAATGGGGGATGTGGGTAATGGCCAGGAGGGATCATTACCCCAACACCTGATACAGGAGACCCAGAAAAATAGAAGATTCCAAGGGTTATAAAACCAAGAAAAATAAAAGAAATACAATAACTCAACTCTTGGCTTGAAATGCAGGTTTTCAAAGTGGGCTGTGTGAATGTTCACAGCATGTTAAACCCTAATAAACAGCATACTGTCTTTCAACATGTCCACACTTCCAAACTCACATTTTGTTTTTCCAGAAAACCTGGGTGTATACCATTGACTGAGAGAGAACTTTTGCAGCAGAATGAACTAGTGGTCCTCTTTTGGTCATGTCTGCTCGGATAGGGCGGATGGTCTAGGTATAGTGTTTTCCTCCTTTTTATCCTCCTTAACCAAACTAATAGATGTAATACCAGGTAGGTTATTAATTATAGATGGCTTCATGGGAACCATGGAATATCACCTTATTAACATATATAAGAGCACAATCAAAAGCTGATAGGGTAGAAATGTTCCACACTCCACAACCTGATTTAGTTACATTAAAATTCATAATTTTGGGAGGTGACTTCAATTGTGAACTTAAATACCCTGCCACAGCAGCTGGGAAAAAGATATACTGTGATTAAAATGCATTTAAATGCTGTACTGAAACAGCAGAATTAAGAGAATGTAAATCTACCTCAAAATGAGCTTATGATTTATCTATTCTAGGGAAAGTATTTTCCACTATAGATTTTTTTACTTCAAATTCTCTTCCTATTCCCCGGATGACGTTGTAACCCATAGAATTTTCAGATCACTGTTTTTGCAAAATATGTTTCCAGGAAAATAAACAAATGAAACCTTCTCACAGTAGATGGAAAATGAATGTAGCTACTTTACAGGATCCCACCATCCAGAAACAAATATGTCAGTTATTATGGGTAAGAACATTGGTTAGCATTTTATATCAGGATATGGGAGAGTGGTGGGGAGATACCAAAATGGAGATAAGAAAATGGTTTCAAAAGTATGGGAAAATAACTGAGATGAATACATTTTTACATGTTTAAAGCTCAGACAGCATCTGCAATATTTATATACAATAGCTTATAGATCTCAATACGATTGTTCAGCCCAAATAGAAAAAGTAAAGTCAGAAATGAAAGTTTACCCATATGACTGGGCCTTGATGGTATGTGTTACGCTACAATATGGTATGCAGAAATCCCCGGGTGGTCCCTATGAACCATTAAAATCCAGAAAAGCAAAAACTACAATGGATGAGCTATTTGATGAGGACAGTAATATTGTCACCTCTATTTCAGGGATATCAAGAATAGTACTGTCACATTTTCAGTCACAGCAAATGTCCTCTCATTCTCCTAAGGTTCAAGATTTTCAGAAATATTTTCAATCTATACATACTGGACCTCATTTTACTGATGTGTCAGACTCTATGGATGAGCCTGTTGTGGCTGCAGATGTTCTAATGGTGGTTAAAACTTAATGTTAGAGGCATCCCTAGGGCAGAATCCCATATGAATTTTATAAAACATGCTAAAGAATTAAGTAACTGTTTAGAAGTAGTCTTTAATTTCTTTCTTTCACAAAAAGCATTCCTCCATTCTTTACAGAAGGCTTAATAGTGTATCTGTGCAAAACTGGGGATACAAGGTGATTAAGAACTGGAGACCAATCTCCATTTTGAATTCTGACTTTCGATTCTTTCACAAGTCCTCAATAATAGACTTAAATGATTAGCACAGTTGGTAATCTCCCGGTACAATTTTGTGGTATACCTGGCAGAAAGATCCACCATGCACTAATGATAATAAGAGACATAATTGAAGTCTCTGAAGAAAATACCTAAACCATTATACTGTATTGGTTGATTAGAAAAAGCCTTTGACAGGGTTTATCGCCTTTTTTTTTTTTTTACTTTAGAACAATATAGAGTTCCAAAGGAATGTATTATTTGGGTACAATTACTCTATTCATCATCATCTGTAAATCCCATAATTTTGAATCAGGTCACCCAAAGTGTCAGAGTTACTACAGGAGTGACAGGGATGTCCTCTAAGCCCCTGCTGTACCAATTCTCCTTGATCCATTAATTAAAAATAAATGATTTTTATTTATGGCAAGGCATATCATATGGATCTTAATCAGATGAGTTATGTATCACAGCTTATGCTGATGATATTTGTCTACTTTTCACAAAGCTTCATCAATTAGACTTGTTTCTGCAGGAATTGAAAATATTCACTGCAGTCTCGAATGCCAAATTAAATCTGAATAAAACTAAAGGATTAATTATTGGTCCACATGGTGCAACAAAAGATACTATAGGAGGAATTACAGTTACATCAGAACCCCTAAAAATCTTAGGAGTAGTCTATAGGCCCAATGAATTTACCATCCCAAAACTGGGAAGCAGCATTACATCAAACAGAAATAAAAGTCCAAAGGTGGAAGACATAGAAATTGTCCAAACTTAAAAGGATCCAAATAATTAAACAGTTTATAATACCTAGTTTTCTATATATAGCAAAGATATTTCCACCTCCACTAGTGTTTGAGACTAGATTGTATAATTGTTTTTCTCAAATGCTTTGGGGTTCAAGACTTAATCTGGTTAAAATATGTTTTACCTATCTCCCTAAGGAAAAGGGGCATTAGGGATGGTGGATCCATTATTCTCCTTCATTCTATTTTTTTTCAAACGATAAAATTAGGTTTATGTCCTTCAGAGCATTTAGATAGTAAATGGGTATAAAGACTATAGGTTACTATTTTTTACTCTGGAACCCAGATCCTAAAACCTCATAGTAAGCTTAAGTTACCTGTTTTTTTTCAAACCAGCAGCCAGAAATTAAATAAATGGAAATTACAAGATAGTATTATTAAAACAATACTGCTAAACAATTGTATAGTGTTACTCTGTCTTCAATATATCCTGATACCCCAGTATTTAAAAATTGTCCCCTGAAAAAAATGTGTCAGTTCTTGTTTAATTGAAAATGCCAGGATTCCTCTCATATGTTGGAAATATTATGGTTAACCATGTACACTCGCTTGAATGTAAGGAGTAATTGGAAACATAACGTTCTGGAGGATAGGAATTATCCATATCTCACATGTGTTGTGACAGAAGAAACAATGCAACACTTCTTGTTTGATTGTTCCTTTTCAGCAGCATTATGGAAATACATAGGAAATAAATGGAAGATGCCTTGGTTAACTGCATTTATGATAGTTTTGTTTGAAGAATATACCCATTATATTTACACAAATTTCAGAAGGTTACTTTTGCAATTTTCTTTTGTATCTTAAAATTTTATTTGTTGGCAAACTAGGAGCCAGTGGTTTTGTATCAAAAACAAAAGTCTTTGAAACTTTTGCAATTTTAGTATGCCAGGCTGTGTGGTCAGTATTTCAGAAAGATATATTAATGTTTTCCCTTTGAAAGTACTGAGATGGTGAAAAGGTTTTCTATATTTATTAAATGTAAATAGTTATACAGGGACACATAGATCACATAGTTATGATTAAAAGAAATTAGTCAGATATAAAATGTATGATTGCAATACTTATTTAATTTAGTTTATGATTTATATACATTTTGTACTGTGTGATTTAATACTGTTTTGTAAGTCTTTGGGATTGAACCTAATGATTTATACATATTGTTTTTGTAATTGTTATAATAAAAATTCCTACTGTTTTCAAAAAGTACCCTGGGATCTTTAACAATCACTTGAACTACCACTTGAACAGGCAGATGGGACCTCAGTTTAATGTATCATCTAAAAACATATTTTTACAATGCCTGCCCTGAATTTGCAACAGGTATTTCTATCAATTCGCTCACTATAAATTCCAGGTATTTTCCTGCTTCCTGGCCATTTTAAGGTTACAATAAGTAGCATAGTAACAAAGTTCTCTCAATCCTCAATCAATGTTTATATACCCACAGTGCAGAGGTTTGTTTCTACATGGAAAATTTGCCAAGAGCAACAGAACCCTCAATGGGAGGGAATAGCCTGAGGTTCATTGTGGAGAAATAAACTCCTCCACACACAGTATTTAACCCAGCCTCTCCCAGCAACCACTGTTCTAGTGTTTGGAAAACATCCACCCTACCTTCTCCTTTTCACCAGTTCTCCACTTCCTTGTGGGGGCGCCCTTTCAACCAGCTATCAAGCTTAACGTGTCTAAAATAGGACTAGATTACAACCACAACAGAGTTGCAGAAGCATAACCATTTATTCCACAAACATTGAATTAATATTTATATGCCCAAAGTTCAATGATTTGTTTCTACATGCAGAAATCTACCAAGAGCAACAGAACCCTCAATCAATACTTACATACCCACAGCATAGGGATTTATTTTGACAGTTGGAAATCTGCCAAGATCAACAGAATCCTGTATCAATATTTATACACCTACAGCACAGGGATTTATTTCAGCAGGGAAATCTGTCAAGAACAACAGAACCCTCAATCAGTATTTAAATGCCAAGAGCACAGGGATTTATTCCAGCAGGGAAATCTGCCAAGAGCAACATAACTCTCAATCAATATTTATACACCCACAGCACAGGAGTTTATTTCAGCAGAGGAAAATCTGCCCAGAGCAACAGAACCCTCAATCAGTATTTATACACCCACAACAGAGGATTTATCTCAGCAGAGGAAAATTTACCAAGATCAACAGAATCCTTGATCAATACTTACAGTATATGCCAACAGAGCAGTGATTTGTTCATACATGTGGAAATCTGTCAAGCTCAACAGAATCCTCATTCAGTATTTATACACTCACAGTGCAGGGATTTATTTCAGCAGTGGGAAATCTGCCCAAACAACAGAATCCTTATTCAGTATTGATACACTCAACACAGGAATTTATTTCAGCAGGGGAAATCTGTTAAGACCAACAGAAACAAAATCTAACAGAAATGAACTGCTTAACAAACAAACAAAAGGGAAAAAGCAGGTCTTTCATGAAACATAGAAACATAGAATTAGACGGACGATAAGGACCGCTTGGCCCAACTAGTCTGCCCATTTTCCTACTTAACAGATAAGCTGCAGATCTTAGTTAACCAACAGTTTACTTCCTCCTACCCCCACTAGGACTGCCTTATGTCTGTTCCATGCATTCTTGAATTCCCCACTGTTCTTGACTCCATGGCCTCCTCAGGGAGGCTGTTCCATCATCCACAACCTCTCCATGAAAAATACTTCCTCATGTTACCTCTGAGCCATCCCCCTCAATCTTCAAATTGTGCCCCTTGTTTGCACATCTCTTTTCTGAAAGATGCTGCCCTCTTGACTTTGTGATTCCTTGAGGTACTTGAAAGTTTCTATCATGTCCCTCTCTCCTTCTTTCCTCAAGGGTATACATATTAAGTTCCTTTAGTCTTTCTTCATATGTCTTCTGGCGCAGACCCTGCACCATTTGGTTGCCCTCCTCTGGACAGCCTCCACTCTGTCTATGTCTTTGCAGAGATGGGGTCTCCAGAACTGCACACAGTACTCCAGATGGGGTCTCACCAACTGTCTGTACAGAGGGATAACAACTTCCTGTTTTCTACTATTGATGCCTCTTCCTATGCATCCCAGTATCCCCCAGCCTTCTTACTGCCTTCTCAATTGCTTGCCAACCTTTAGGTCATCTGATATAATTACCCCCAGGTCCCTTTCCATTTTTACTGTTGTCAGTATCTCACCTC
The DNA here is from genome assembly GCA_016271365.2 of Neoceratodus forsteri. NCBI lineage: Eukaryota > Metazoa > Chordata > Ceratodontiformes > Ceratodontidae > Neoceratodus > Neoceratodus forsteri. The sequence goes on along the minus strand of CM028135.1, from coordinate 842,187,018 downwards.
CCATTGTGTACTCTTCCCCTGGTTTTTGTTTCCCATGTGCATTACTTTGCACTTCTTTGCATTGAATCTGAGCTGCCATACATTTGACCATTCCTCCAACCTTGCCAAGTCCCTTCTCATCCTTTCCACTCCATCTTGTGTATCAACCTGTTGCAGATCTTTGTGTCATCTGCAAAGAGACATCTTTTCCTTCCGTTCCTCTGCAATGTCACTTATAAAGACATTAAAAGGACCCGTCCAGTACTGAACCCTCGGTGCCCGCTAGTAACCTTCCTTTCTTCACTGTGTACTCCATTTACTACCCTTTACATCCTGTTGTCTAGCCAATTATTTATCCAGGCTACCACCTTGGAGCCCACTCAAGCTGGCTAACTTGTATTAATCTTTGTATGGGACTGTATCAAATACCTCGCTAAAATCTAGGTAGGCCATGTCCACAGCCCCTCCCTGGTCTACTACGTTGGTTACCCAGTCAAAGAAATCTATTAGATTCATCTGACATGCCCTTCCCATCATGAATCCATGCTGTCTTGGGTCCTCTGCCCCACTGGCCTCTAGGTACTCAACAATTCTTTTCCTTCTGAAGTGATTCCATCATTTTCCCTACCACTGAGTCAAACTAGCTGGTCTATAGTTTTCTGCCTTTGTCCTGCTCCCACATTTGTGAAGAGAATCACATCTGCCCTCCTCCAGTCCTCAGGTACCACCCCATCCCCCATGATTTGTTAAAGAGAGTAGTCAGCGGTGTCATTAGTTCTACCCTTAGTTCTTTTAGAATTCTTGGGTGAATCCCATCAAGGCCCCATTGCTTTGTCTACCTTCAATTTTATTAGTTCTTTCAGAACCCTTTCTTCTGTAAATGGACTGGTATCAACCTTATCTTCAGAGTGTTTCTCTTGTTTGGTTTAGGTACCTCCCCTCCTCTTCCTTTGTAAATACTGGTAGAAATATTTGTTCAGTATCCTAGCCTTCTTAACTGCTGCTACACTCCCCACACAACATTCCACTTCAATGCATAAACAGAAACAACTACTTTAAACTATCTACTTAATGACTGAATAAGCAAAAAACAGTAATGTGTATGCACAAGGCACTCCCAAACACTTTAGGTGTGAGCAGGAATACAAAATGGAAGTTTTGCTGATGTTTTAAAAGGTTTGTAAAGCTCAGTCAGATTCACACAATGTGCTCTCAGAGAGTCTGTCTAGTGCACTAAGACATGACCTACTTAGCTTCCTATAGGCTCTTCAGCAACATGTGACATCCATGGAGCAATATATGACATCCTACCCCATAATGCAGTGTGAATTTTGCATTGAGAGCTAACTAGCTGGTAAAGTTAACACTTTGCAGAGTGGTGCCTCTATATAAATGCCTCACAGTACTCCATGAAGTCACAATTTTGCAGTTGTGCAAAATCATAGCTAAGCTGCAGAGTTTTGAATTCGCCATGCAGAGCAGAAAATTTGCAGAACCATTAAACTCCATAAAAATATTTTGTGGAGTGAAGTTTACTGACTTCACACATCTCTTGCTAGAAACTCAAATAAAATCTGGGATGGCATTAAAAACCTGCTAGGCACAAAACCAAATCTCCCCAGTCTAACATACTCATCAGTGGTATAAACTGAAATAACCCTGGTGCAATGACAAATGCCTTCAGCTCAAATTCTTGGACCTCTCTGCTTTAACAGAAATTGCTGATGCTGGCATTGGGACCTTGGCATCTGCCACATGCTCCTGACAACAACATAGTATCTGATGGTCTTGAACCATAGATGTTGAAAATCATAACCTCTTCCACTGCACTTACTATCTCAGAAATACTAAATCTCTCCTTTTCTGCAAAACTTGCCCAAATTACACCTTTATTTAAAGGAGGTGATCCCAGACTCAAAGACAACTATCAACCTATTGCCATACTCTGCACTCTCCAAAGTCCTGAAAGGATCATTGCATCAGAGTTAAATGACCATATACTGTATCCAAGTAAGAGCTCCTGTCTCTGTCCAACATAGTTTGGAGAAAACCATAGTACCTCTACAGCCCTGACCAAACTGACAAATGATATCAGCTTATCTATGAACTCTGAACTAGAGATGCAGCAAAGTTTTAATTTGCAGGTGAAGTAAACCTGAAGTGGTTCACTTTGAATTCGCATCACACTACGTGAATTGTCCATTAAAACTTGAAATTCACCTTACTTCACCTTACTTCATGTTGTCCACTTCAAGTTCACTTGAGTTACAGTTTGATAAGGCAAATTCATTAAAAACAGGACACTGATCACATGCCTGACTGTCCCTGCAGGTCTTCACATGATTCAGGAGGCAGTTAAATAGGCAGGAAGTCAGTGTTCAAAGTGTAAAGTGGGCACAGATGCAGCGTGCAACAGTAAGCATTTTCTTTATTTCAGGGTACTGTAGAAACTCCTGCACCACCAGATTTAAACAGTGAGCCATACAGGAACCCACACAAAACCAGCATTATTGATACATTTCATAAGGTTTGATATATTATCACCAGCTATGAAGCCAGCTTTTAGGGACAGGGGTGCAGCCACTCATAAATATCTGTGAGCAGCAAGTCTGGCATGGGTTTGCCTGTATGTGACCCTGCTACACTCGCATTGCAAGCATGACATTCTGTCTAATGCCATGAAGGTTGCTACCACCACCACAGTCTGACTTATTACAGTGCTTTCCCATCCCACCATCACAGAAAACCCCAGGTAGCTGCACCCAATGTGCAGCAATACACAGATGGAACTACCTGCCATTTGTCACTTGCCCACATATCCATGTTTAAGTGAATGTAAGATGATGTGGAATGTTGAAGGGCATGTCTTACAGATTCTGTCACCATCTGATATAACTCAGGGACATCACGGGTGGAAAAGTATGTCCAGGACAGGACCTTCCATTTAGTGTCAGTAGCTCAGCAGGTAGCACACTCACCTCTGAGGTCAGGAGATCAAAAGCTGTGGGTTCTATCCCACACCAGGCACTTGGGTTAATATCCAATACTAACACTGCAGTGCAGCATGAGGATGGGGTGCTGCACTCCTGAGGTGCCGTCTTTCAAATGAGATGTTAAACTGAGGCCCCATCTGCCTGTTCTGGTGGTAGTTCATTTGGATGTTAAAGATCAATGGCACTTATCGAAAAGAGTAGGAATTTTTATTGGACAAAACTGCAAGGCAAAACAGGAAAATTATACAGTAAAACAAGCAAACAAAATACAAAAACAATAATGCAAAACTTAAAACCACTAGGATAAACAAGAGAAAACATACATGGTACCAAAATTCTGCATGAAGGAAACAAAAATACAAAGAACAGAAAAGTAATAGCTCAAAATATAGCAGTGCATTACACCAAAAGTAAAACAAAAGCACATAAGGTCCAGAAACAGCCATCTAATCCCATTCCCTCCCTATTAAACTAGAAAACCAAGGCCAAAAATAAAGGAGCAAAGAATTTTCCTGAACAAATAATCAGTAGTTCATAAAAGGAAGAAGACCCCAACCCTTCCACCAAGAGCGGAAGGAGGAGTCAGAAAGAACAAGTCTGTCCTTGTGAAATACTCTATGAATTTCCTGTTCAAGTTTAAGTTTCATACCCAATAAAGATAGCTGTTTCTGTTGTAACACGAACTTACATCTGATTTGCCAGGTAATCCATTTAATAAGAGCAAAAATAACCTGAGTTGTCCCTACATGAAAACCACCCCAACATTCCATATCATACTGCCCATAAATCAAAGTATTATAATCCATGTTCTGCAATTGTGGTACACACCAAGAGGATGCCAACAAGGGCCAGAAACCAATAATATAGAGACAGTGAAAAATAAATGTACCATCGTTTCTACCTCCAACCCACAACCCTCCATCAGACAAGATCTATCCTGTATACATTTATGAAAATGGTTTCCGTGAATATTTAATCTGCAATGGCAACAGAGTCAAACCAAGTCCCATACTTTAGGAAGGATCCTGGGATCTGTCAGCTGATGAAGAACATCAGAAAGGACCACTGTGACTGGTAAAACAAGACAGGGCTAGTAAAACAAACAGAATGCAAAAGAGATCGGTATTCTGCCTTCCTAGTATTGTGCAAAAGATCATGAGAGGTAATACACCAGAGTTTTAATTTCTGACATACCTGCAAAAGATAAGGTGATAAATCAGGTGGAATATTTCAAAACACACCCAATGACTGAGTAATCCATTTGTTCCTAAAATATTGGCATCAGTCCTGGAACAGGGCACCAAAGGAGTTGTTTCTGCATTAAAATGGGCACAAAATTGGCATACAGAAACATGGTAAAAAGAAAAAGCATAGGGTTTACAAATTCAGACCACCCCACTAATAGGCTGGTAAGTACTGTGTCTTTTAATAGGGTTAAGCCAGCTCTTCCAGAGTAATTCAAAGGCCACTGTACATTTTACTTCCAACTTTACTGGCAAAGGGTAAAGATTGCTCACATTTAAGAATAAAGGCAAAATAAAGTTTTATACATATAGGCCCAGATATTCAAAGGGTTGCACATGGGCGCAACAGTGTTTGCACCATCGTAACCCACTGATGAACCCGGCACGATATTCAAAAGGGAAAAGTGCAAGGCACAAATCCCGATGCACCTGAGTGCATCAGTAATGTATGCAGGCACAGGTGGGGGCGTGCCCATGCATAACCTGCACTGCCGATATTCAGCCTGGGATATGCAGAGCCATGCATGCATACCACCTGCGCCAGCAAAAGTTAATCAAAAAAGGAACAACAGTGGCCACCCACAGGTGAGCTGCCGCATTGCAGGGTGCAACGGCAGCTGCCACCTGAGTGCACCAATTCGGCTGCACCTGGCGGTGCTCCCCATGCCCAATCATGGACATATGTTTAAAAATAAAGTCCTGTCCTATATCCTGGTGGTCCAGTGGACGCTCTCTGCCGATCATGGGCATCTGTCACAATATACATCCTCGTCCAATATCCCTAGTGGTCAGTGGACTGCTATGTGCCTGATCGCAGGCATCCGTTATAATAAAAAAAAACCTGTCCAATATCCCTGGTGGTCAGTGGACTGAATTCTTCCGATTGCGGGCATCTGTAACAGAAAACATCCTATTACCCTGGTGGTCTAAGGTGCCCCCTCCACTCACCCACTGGCCCCACTGCCCCACTCCCCGTCAGCGGCGGGTGGCACCACCTGCCTGCCACCCGCTGCCTGCGAATGACACCTCAGTGGGGCTCCTCACCCATTGGTTCACAGCATGAGTCAATGGGCGTGCAGCCCTACTGAGGTGGCAGTCAGTGGGTGGCAGGGTGGCAGGTGGGTGGGTGCTGCCTGCTGGCTGACCAGGGGAGTGGGTGGTGGGGCTCAGTGGGTGGGTGGGGAGGGGTATCCTAGACCACCAGGGTAATAGGACATTTTCTGTTAAACAGATGCCCGCGATCGGGCAGCATTCGTCCACTGGACCACCAGGGATATTGGCTGTTGTTTTTTTTATTTAAACAGATGCCTGCAATTGGGCAGCATTCAGTCCACTGGACCACCAGGGATATTGGACAGGGGAGGGTTATTATAACGGATGCCTGTGATCGCACATAGCGTCCACTGGACCACCAGGGATATTGGAAGAGGATGTATATAGTGACAGATGCCTCAATTGGGCGAAGTGGTCCACTGGACCCAGGGTTATAAGACGGGACTTTATTTTGAAACAAATGCCCGCGATCGGTGCATCGGTCCCCGATGGCTGCTGCCTGGCAAGGTGCCAGGCACAAGTAGATGAGATCGGTGTAGCTACGTACAAATGGGATGCAAATGGGGCCATAATGACATGCAAATGGCCCCATGTGCACCTTGCATAAATTATGGCCCCATTTGCATGTCACCTTTGAATTTCACGGTGCTGTAAATGGCGCAATGGCACTTGCACTAGCGCATCTCCATACTCCAATCTGGCCTGCACTTGCAGTGCGCTGTGCCATGCACAGTGGGGTGGCCAGGTGCGATATTCAAAGCTGCTGGGCCATGGCATAGCTCCTTTGAATATCACCCAGGCCACATCCCTGGACAGCCAAGTTGAGCTGCGCTAAGCTTGCGCCACAGCCTGGCGCTGTTTGAATATCTGGGACATAAACTCTTTTCTTTTTGTCATGGGTTAACCCTTCCATCTATCCACCTTTTCAGCTGCCTGAGATAAGGCAAGGTCCCAGTTCAAAAAGCAGAATCAGGGCACCAAAACAAAACCCCATAATTTTAATAGGAGGATCAGATATAGGGACACCTCTGACCTCATGCTGAACAACACCAGGAACACAAATACCCAAAACCTTACTCTTTTGTCTATTAATTCTAGAACCAGAGATCACAGAAAAAGAATCCACTACCCTCATAGCATGAACACCTGAGACTGGACCAGGAACTAAAATGGTGGTGTCATCAGCGTATGCAAAGGCAACCAGAAATGAACTACCCTCTTCCCACCATGAGCGAAATATCCTGTACAACATTCAACTTCCTCAATAAAGGGTCCAAAGAAAAATATAGAAAAGCAGGCTCAATGGGCACCCTTGACAAACTCCTCTCGAATCAAAACTGACCTCCTCAATTTACCATTCACCAGGGTCCGAGAAGGCATATTGATAAATAATCCATAACCAATTAACAAAAACAAGAGATACCATAATATTCTAGCACCTGGAACAGAAAGATATGAGGCACTTCATCAAAGGCCTTAGCCTGATCTAGCGAAATCAGATACCCTGAGGACCCAGACCCATCAAAAACCTCATGTAGCAGCTTAGCCACATCTCCCATACCCCTCTGGGGAATAGCCCAAGGAGATAATATCCTGAGCCACCCAAGATAGATGGTTACACAAAATTTTCCAATCTACATTCAGAAAACTAATAGGACACCAGTTTTGAAGGTCAACTTTGTCTCCTTTTTAAAAAAAATCAAAAGACTGTCAGCAGGTGCTGTAGGAAATGCAACAGTACCAGATGAAACATCATTAAAATGAGAACCAAAATGTACTTATAAGGCCTACTGCTTTTTATAGAATTCTCCAGGTATAGCATCAGGACCAGGAGAGACCCATTATGTAATGTACCAATCACTGTTATACCCTCCTGCTGAGATATAGGTGAAATCATTTCTTGCTTATCAGCCTCTAATAATTCAGGCACATCCAATTGACTTAGAAAGTCAGCAGTACCAGCCAAAGGGAGAGAATTATCGCTATAGGAAGTTTCCACAAAGTCAGTAACAATGCCTTCAATTCCCTCCCGTGTCCACAAGCATACCAGGATCAGTTTTTAATGCTTCCATATACTTAGACTCCACCCATATAGCACAACAATCATAAGGATTCACAGTCTGTGATTTACCTTTGTACCAAATTTTGTTCCAATATGAGAGAATGGGCCTATCATATTGAAACTGGCACATTTCCACCTTAACAGCTTGAATGTCCTCAGCAAGGACTTTCCCAGTTTCAACCGACTGAGATAAAAGCCACTGGCGTATCTGGAAATACAAATAAGTAAGATATCTATTATTTGTGGTGTTTTGGACAAAGAACCACGTAAAGTTTTCAAGTTTCGTTTGGTATCCTGCCACAAAACAGGGAATTATCATATAATTCATAAACAGAAAATCTGGCAACCAATTCCTCCTTAATGGTAGCCCAGGCAGCCTTATCTGATAATAAGGTGGAATTCATCCTCCAAACAGGATTAGGGCCAGGTTTATTTAAAGGATGCCCCATAACTGTTGTAATTAATCCAAGGTCAGAAGTTTCCAACCAGGAAAACTGAAAAAGACCGTGCGGGACCCAATGAGAGGCAAACCAGAAGTCAATTTGTGTTGACAAATGACCTCTAGAATATGTATGCTCTGGTATCCTGGAAAAACCTGCTGCACAATCTTTAAGCCTAGCTTGCATATACATTTTGTTCAAAAGTTAGAATCAGAGTATAGCTTTTGTGTCCTGCCAGTCTTATCTGAAAAGAGAGGATACAATTAAAGTCTCCCTCAAAAACACAGATCTGGTGGTATATAAATGAGGCTGTATTTTCTGTAGTAAAGCAATCCTCTGAAACTTAGTCTGAAAATTATAAACATTAATAAAATGCATATCCCAAGTCTAGCATCTAAAATACATGCCCTCCCAGGAACCAAATCAATAATGTGAGAAACATGAAAATCAGGATTCAAGATTAGAAATCCCACCCTGAACATGGATCCTAACCCAAGGACAAAAAGAAGACCCACAACCAATCTTTAGATGCCTGGTAGGTTTCCTGGTTGGTATACAGGTGAGTATCCTGCACCAGCCAAACATCCAGTCGATGACCTGCAAGGATAGAAAAAGTGGTTATTCTTTTTCCAATTTTAATACTACTAATGTTTGGGGATCCCACAGATATGCACCACTCCATGGTCAAATATCAGAAGCAACGGGACTTCAGATACCACAGCTATCGTAGTTTTAAAGCAGTAAGCGCTTTGACTTTTTCTTCTTCTTAACTCTGCCTTTCTTAGGAACCAGGGAGTATCAGTGTCAGTCACATACTCAGGTTGAAGAAATCAAGGAGGAGGATTCTGAGAGACCCTGCAACTAAGATGCAGGCAAAGCCGCAACCAATCGGAAAGCGAGCGCCTTCTGAGGCTTTGTTCCGATTGGTCCCCGTTGTTCCTGGCTTCCTACTGCTAAAAGACTTATTTTGCTTTTTGTTCAGAAATGTTGTTGGGGTATTGATTGTGTAGAATTTATCAAAAAGAGCTGAGCACTGTAATTGTGGGGTGGGAAAACTGTGATAGGTGTGAAGTGGGACGAAGTGATTACAGTCTTCCTGTGCCCAGATTGCTGGTAGCCAGACGCCTGCACCTTAGCCCCTCCCTGGCCTTTCACCTGCTAATTTCACTGGCCCCCTGCTGCTCTGCCTTTGTCAGAGCGAAAAAGATTTAAATTCAGCTGTGCTCTCTGTTGTCTCCCAGAGGAAGACCCTCGCTAGCGCCCCTCACTGGCGCCGAGGACAGATGCCGCCAGCGAGAGGCGGCACCTCCAGCAGCGCCGAGCTCCATAGAGCTGGAGAGACCCTGCAACTAGGCACGGCCAAGCCGCAACCAATCGGAAAGCGGCCTTCTGAGGCTTTGTTCGATTGGTCCCGTTGTTCCTGGCTTCCTACTGCTAAAAGACTTATTTTGCTTTTTTGTTCGAAATGTTGTTGGGGTATTGATTGTGTAGAATTTATCAAAAGAGCTAAGCACTGTAATTGTGGGGTGGGAAAACTGTGATAGGTGTGAAGTGGGGCCGAAGTGATTACAGTCTTCCTGTGCCCAGATTGCTGGTAGCCAGGCGCTTGACGCCTTAGCCCCCTCCTGGCCTTTCACCTGCTAATTTCACTGGCCCCCTGCTGCTCTGACAAAGGCAGAGCCGAAAATTTAAATTCAGCTGTGCTCTCTGTTGTCTCCCAGAGAAGACCCTCGCTGGCGCCCCTCACTGGCGCCGAGGACAGGCGCCGCCAGCGAGCGAGAGCACACCTCCAGCGGCGCCAAGCTCCATAGAGCCGGAGAGACCCTGCAACTAAAGATGCGGCAAAGCAGCAACTTTTATGCCCACCGCCCTTCCCCTCTTGTGGTCTTTCTTAAGTAGTCACTTTCCAAAAAAATCTAAGCCACGCCTGCTACAAATTGTCGACCTATAGCATGACACACATCCATTGTTGATCGCAGATAGTGGATCTGTAGTGCTGACATTTAGTCTGTGCATTCACATAGCAACACTGCCAAAGGAACAATCAGTTACTCGTGTAATTTGCAAGATAGATTATCTGGTCACCTCATAATGGGAACTTTCCCTTGTGCCTTGTTGTATTACTTATAATACTGGAATCCAGTAAAAGAAGCAGACATCCAAATAATACAATACATATTGATACGGTATCGTTCTCCTCCTGCTGCAGTCATATAGCAGGAGACTGGATATGTTACTATGACATCCCACTAATACGATCTGACACACTAACAGCTACTATGGAGGACACTTTCAGCTGTACAGCTGTTTGGTGACTATTATCAACTGCATTCAGATATACAGTCCACACTTATTCCAGTCAAAGTATTAATCTTTTCTATTATAAGAGCCGAAGACTGAGGCGGATGGCATTAAGATCCCAACAAAATAAAAAAACACTCAATAAAAATGCATCTACTAGATTCTATACCCTATCCCTGGCAGCAACCATGAAAATACTACTGCTTGTACTAATTTGTTCTGGGAACGTGGAACTTAACCCTGGGCCACCTATGAATATCTCTGCACCTTCAGAACTAGTAAAGATTAAAGGGCTAAGCCTTCTACATATTAATGTATGTAGCCTACTAAAAAAATCACATTGCTCCAAGCCTGGGTTAGCCATACACTACCTAACATTTTGGTGGTATCTGAGTCATGGCTTAGGCCCGATACAGCTGACAGAGACATTAACTTACTTGACTATCAAACATTCAGAGCTGATAGGCATTCAAGAGGAGGTGGGGTAGTAATCTATGTAAAGGCCAACCTACCTACAACTTGTCTTGACTCGTCCTCCATGAAAAAGAATTCGAGTGCCTATCCTCAGAATAGATCTCTCCAACACTATCTCGCTACAATTGATCGGCTGCTACAGGCCTCCCTCAGCTGGCCTGAAAATTCTATCCCATTTGGGATTTGATCTCAGCAGGAAATGAAGAAACCATAATCATAGGTGACCTTAATCTAAACTGGCTTTCTAAGACAGCAGCACCACTATCATCATTCTGTGATATGCATGGGCTTACACAACTTATAAAGGAACCTACTAGAATAAACAAAAGAACCCTAAAACAATACACTACTGGACGTATTACTAGTGAGTAAACCTCACCTCTTCTCACATATTGGAGTACTGTTCAATGACATCAGTGATCATTGTACTATTGCAGCAGTTAGAACTGCATGTAAGCCTTTCCCGACAAAATTCATGCTGAGGAGATCGAAAAGAAATTCAACATCAATGCATACCTGGATGATATCAAACACTCCATAAGATGGCAAGAGTTCTATTTAGCGACCACTACGGAGATTGCACATGGTATTTTAAATGATATTATTACAAGTGCTCTAAACACCCTTGCACCAGTTGCTAAACTCGTATCAAAAATAAATATTGTCGTTGGTTCAATTCAGATCTTAAATCCAACCTGCTCAACAGGGACAAACTTTGGAAGAAGGCTCGAAAAACCAAGTTAGACACTGACTGGGAGCAGTTCAGAAAAGCTAGGAATCTCTGCACCAAGAAAGTGCGAGACACAAAGGCTGCATACTATATGGCTGAACTAGATTCATCATACCATAACCCTGCCAAATTTTGGAATACCATAAAAGATATAACTGGCAATGTCTCAAGCAACCTACTCCCAAAAAGGTACATAGTGGAAATAGAACCATCATTGACAGAATAGAAGTACTGGAAGCTTTTAATAATCACTTTACTACTGCTGGGCTAGCATTTGACTCCTCTCCTGCCAACCTTCTGAGATTGCAACTAGGGATTAAGAACTCTGATGTAAAAGTGACTGATTCCACTTTCTCCTTCACACCAACCACACTGAAACAAGTTGAAGAACTAATATTACAGTTGGATACAAAAAAAGTGCAGGTGCTGACTCCCTTGACCCCTACTTCATAAAAATTGCCTTACATGTTATAACAGTACCGGTGACACATCTGTTCAATCTCTCATTACAGTCAGGAGGTATCCCGTCAATCTGGAAAACCGCTCAAGTTATTCCACTATTGAAATCCGGGGATCCCACAGACCTCAATAACTACAGACCAATCTCTATTCTCGCAGTACTATCCAAACTACTCGAAAAATTGTGAGCACTCAGTTAAGGGAGTACCTAGAAGCTAACAATCTTCTAAATCCAGCACAATCTGGTTTCAGAACAAATCACAGTACCATCACAGCTCTTGCAAAAGTCACCAATGACTGGCAACTTGGATAAAAAAAATTGTGTTAGTGCTGTTTTCTTAGACCTAAGTAAGGCCTTTGACACGGTTGACCACGACCTGCTCCTCTCATCACTGAGGTCAGTTGGGCTTGACACCAATTCCATTAGATGGTTTCATGATTATCTTTCAGGAAGAACTCAGCAGGTGAAGGCGAAGGTGATATATCCTCACTCAGACCACTTCAAAGAGGAGTACCACAAGGATCGATCCTTGGCCTATCCTATTTGCAATTTATATCAACAACATTGACTTAAAACTTTCCAAAGCCACTATACACCTGTTTGCTGATGATACAGTACTGTATGTCAGTCACTCTTCACCTATTACAGCCTGCAAAGATCTACAAACAGAATTGACCTGCTGCAATATCAACTGCTGGGAAAGAAACTATTATTGAATGCAAAGAAAACCAAGGCTATGTTTTCTCCCCTCAGGTGCAGTCAGGATACAGTATCCCTCTTAACCTTCGAAATTAACCACTGCCCTTGGTGAAACCTAGACTATGTCACAAAATTCAAATACCTGGGGGTATGGTTAGATAATAGGTTAGACTACCTAGAACATTTGGAAGAACTGTTAAAAAATTCAGACAAAGACTTGGACTGTACTACAGAATAAGGCACTTCCTTACAAGTGATTCAAAAGAAGATGGTCCAGGCCACTTTCCTCTAAGTACTAGATTATGCTGACTTCTTATACAGTCGCTGCCCTACTGTATGTCTGAACAAGATAGATACACTATATCACAGAGCCTTGAGGTTCATCACAGACCTACCCTATGGCACTCACCACTGTCTGCTCTACTCTGCAGTGGGATGGATCGCTTCAAGCCAGAAGAGATAGAAATGCAGTATTATGGACCTACAGAGCAATATGCAGCAGCTTCCAAAATATATCTCTGACTGTTTTTATAAGCCACATCAAATAGTTATGCATTAAGAAGCATGAACCTTATTACCCTCAAGGTGCCTAAATTCCACTCGACATGGTAGATATGCAATTAGCCATGTGTTATCCACTTTATGGAACACAATGCAGAAGACATTGAAATTGAAAAAGCTTATATCTATTTCAGCCTTCAAATACCTATACAATAGGATTTTCAAAGAAAAATGTAGCTGCTTCCATCAACACTAGTTTAACCCTCCATATGTAGATATGTAGATACACAATACAAGCTCACCAGCACCTACTGTGAAACTACCCTATAACTTACTATCCAGTGCCTTTTCAGATCCAGTGCCTAACCCTCTTCTCTTCCTCCTATACCTACTCTGGATCCTCTTATTGCATTAACTATTATGATTCCCCCACCCAGTTCCTACCCTTACCATTACTATAGGGTACCAATCCTGCCACTCCATCAGCCACAAAACACTCCCTTGTCACCCTAGTACCCATCCTAGCAGGCTGGTTACCTTATGAACCTTCTGAATCGTGTATATATGTAATATATCCTTGTTATACATGTCAAATTAATGTGTCCAATATCTGTTTTATTGTTTTATTTCTGTCTCTACAATTTGGTGTATAATTTGATTGTTATATTATATTATATTATTGGGATCAGTTGTATAACTCACATTTTGTATTCTTCTATTTGTAAATGTTCTGAATGCTATATTTTATGTAAATTGAACCTTGACCTTACCAGGTACATCTTGCAAATGAGCCATGCTCAACGATGTTAGCCTGGATAAATAAAGATTTGATTGATTGATTGATTGATTGAATCGGCCTCCTCATCTTCCCATTGTTTTGCTTAGTGAGAGGAGAAATCGATTGGACACACTAAAGCCTGTATCACTCCCAGCACAAATACTCTAACTCAATTTCTGAGAAGTGCTCCATGTCAGCCATTTAGATTTCTGCAATTCCCATTCATCAGTCAAGGGGCATCCAAGAAACAGGGAGTGAAGAAGGACCTGGTATCACATTAGTGATACAGGGCAATACATCAGATTCAGGAGGAGATTATGCCCCAGGGGTTTTCACAGGTGCCTGGATAACTCTATCAGAAATCCCAACTCCTTTAAAGAGCAGTCATCAGTTACAGAAGAGGACCACTGGCCCTGCTGGGAAGATGCATGGGGGGGGACCAGGCCAGAAGACAGAGGCGGACATGGGTGAGTAGAAAGGTCAGGACAAGACTGTTCCTCAGGTTGTGGAGGATCAACCTCAACATTATCATCAGAAACCAGTCCCTCTGTATTGTGAGAGGCCAAGGGAAATCCTTGAAAGTGTGGGTGAGATCAGCACAAAGGTAACACACCACGGGTTCTGACATCGAAAGCTACATGACCAATACCTCCACAAAGGAGCACTTCATTTTTACAGGCATTGCTCAAGGGGTGCATGCCCACACCTAAAACAGGATCAAGGTTGACCTGCATAAAAAATAAAGCCCTATCTCATCCAAGTTAGAAACAGCTAGGCAGATGCTGGATATTACCCCTGTCAGGCAATTTCACTCGAATCTGCCATCCCCAGTTCAAATATCTTCAGAATCCATAATAGAATTTGGAGACCCAGAACAGAGCATTTCATCCACAGTAGAACAAAATATCTTTGATAGTCACTCCCTCATTTTATTTATTTTTATTTATTCTTTCTGCCCTGCTGCGGTAGCCGGAACCATCTGCAGTCACGCTTCCACCCCCCACATGACCGCACCCTTCCGATACCCGTAACTTACCCCCACGGTGAGGCTGCGGCACTGGGGACACATGCACGAGCGTCAGACTAGGTCGGAGGGCTGGCCTGAGGGGCTAATTGAGCTGTGACCCGGCTTCATCTAGGAGCGGCGGTATTCTCCTTTCCTTTTTCGGGGAGGCGGGGCGTGCAATGACGGGGAGCGCCTGCCCCGCCTCTGACGCACACTGTTAAGGTCGGTAGTCGTGCTGCACCTCCTGTCCCACCAGGAGTTGCGCAGACCTCGAGCACTACCCATCCCTCCCCGGAGAAGGAGACCAGTCCATAGGACGCCCTATCCTTCTCCCCTCTGCCGGGTCTCTCCAGTGACCCGAGTCCGCTCCCGAACCCGGTCGCCAGCGCCGCAAGCGGAAATCCCACAGCATGGGCGGGCCGCCCTCCTCATTTTTAAATAACACAGTAATAGTCCTGAAAGCTGGTTTAGTCAGAGGAATAACAACAAAAGCCTTCCACCTCAGGATTATTACGAACCCTCTGTAATGCTCCCAAAACAACTCCAGGACACCAGCAGTCTTATAACTGACATCAAAGTTGGGGTCACGGAGGTGTGTATCAAAGCATAAATCTCATGAGCTGAAAAGCCCATCGTATTACACTTCAAGAGGGTATGACTCACATAGACAAGGTCAGGATATACATCTAGACCCCCTTTACATTTGATACATACTGCATTTCTATATTTAGCAGAAACAGGGGTTCATGAAAAGGTCCGATAAGATCTATGAGAAGAGCCCTGGCCAGAGTTATCCTGAGGCCCAGGACCCCCGAGGCAGGACGAGGAGGGAGGGCTAGATGATCTGGAGTAGGCTTAGGAGGAATGTGCACAGAATCTGGTATTGAATGTACTGGGGGTTACTATGCACAGTAGAAGCTACTGCAGGAGAAACAGGCAAAGACTGTAATTTGGCAGCAGGAAATAACACTGGGGAATCACAAAAGTCCAAAGATGAAGGGAGTTCCAAAGGGTCAGCTGAATTAACGCTCGGCCTAGTAAGTGACACCCAAGGGTGACTAGGACCAGGCTTAACCCACCCAGCAGCCTGAAAGGCCTCAGCCACCGTGGTGACCAGTCACTAAAACATTCTGGTCATAATCAGGACCATCCTGAAAAACAGCATCCCCTGTTTCAGTGGGCAATGGTTCAATAGAAACCTCAGGTGAATTCCGTGACTCCTGCCCATTAAACTCAAGGTCCTGTTGAACACCCCAATTCCACAACAGTACATGAAGTCACAGTAGAAAAATGTTATTGGTACTTTTCTGTGAGCTGGATGGAGCAGTAGTCCAGTCAGATGAAAGGTAAGCAGCTTGCATGGGGCGAGCATCCATATCAGGGCTGCAGCGTACTGCAGGAGATAAACTGGAACATGTTTCAGGAGGAAGAGCCTTCAGAGGTAGTGACCCAGTCTCTAAAGATAAGCCACTCACAGGGCTATGCACCTCAGCTTGGGACTGTGGCGCTCCTCCTCTGCCAAAAGCACCATGAAAATCACTCCTTTTTAGAAGCGAGAACCAGACTGCAAGTCCATCGGGTGACCAAAGGTTAGGCAACTTAGGAAAAGCACTACAAACACTAGAAGAAAGAGACATGTACCATAAAATGGATGAATCCTCAGAGTTAGGCTGGGTTAAATCCACAGCAGCTATCTTTAAATCCACTTCCATCTTCTCAGAGACAGAAGAAGCCTCATAGAAATTAGATAGAGAGGAAGAGGCAAGCTCCTCTGCACCACAGCCAGCTCATGACCACCTCCACCACCAGAGTCCATAGGAGCCACCATTTTGGTCCCACTGGAAAATTGGTCCCCTGCTTACAGGAAGCAGAAGTAGAGAATTTCCCCAGTTCCCTGGCCAAAGTTCCCCACACTCACTAAAATACCACCAACAGCTTAATCTGGTTCAAAGTCAGTTGGCATTCATCTGTATCCCCTCCCTCGGTCGTGACTGAAAATAGGCAGAATTTGTCTAGTGCACTTACCTGTTCAACAAAAACTAACTAACATTTAGGACATGTGCATGCCACAAAGCACCAGAAGCCTGCATTCTTCACAGAGGAAAATGGCAAAAGGTCAATTGCCAGCATTTCAGCTATGGCAGCATTCAGTTCACATGCATCTGCATGACTGGGTGGGTATTTAGTGTTGTGCACAAAAGGCTGTGCAATGTAGGCTGCATTGTTCATTGCTTTACACATAGTGTGCAAACGACTCTACTCTACCAATTGACATGGATGGGGTGCCTTGGATATGTGATGGTGGTGCACAGGTGACAAACCAATGCATGCAGTTATTTTCCTTGTTTTAAGCACAGGGGTTCATGTAGTAGAATTACTACATGAACCACCACTCTACTCTGACCACTACTTGAACATTCCAAACCATTATCCTCCTCATGCCAGTAGTAATTCTCTGGTGTTATTTCACCACTTTTACTGACATGGCTACCTACATTGATGGTAGAGGATACCATGCTCACTAAGGTGGCTGAAGGTGAATGCCCAACTATGGCATTAGCTCCCATCTGATGCCATGTACGTGCCTTGTGCCTGCTCTTCAGATGAGTATACTTGCCCCCAGTGCCCAGATGGCTATCCTTTTCACCACATCACACACACTTGGCAAAGTTGGCAGATTGCCACTATTTCACTGTTGCCATCTTGTATAAAAAATCACAGACTAGGGCTTTGGATTCTTACTCTTCACATGTCGCTGCTGGTGCTGCTGCTGCATATGTAACTGCACTTTTGGTGGCGATGAAATGGGGTATAATGCATGATTCCTGCAGTTCTGCACAATTGGACTTTGACCAAACATCACAGTCTATGACTATTAATTCAGGGTCATCATCAACAGACACAGCTACAGCTGAAGTTTGAGGAGGGGCAATTGACTGACTGTTTACAAACAGCCAACTTCACTTTCTTTTTTCCAATTCCCAAATAAGGTTGATAGCATCATCATCATAATCATCATCCACTAATTCACTTTGGAGGCTGTCCTCCTGTGGAGATATTTTAAGTTCAACAGCAGCCTCAATATATCACCCACATTTTTTGTCAATGTCTGAATATTTGGATGGCCTGTCCTCAATATCAGTGGAAACATGAGACTGAGTCATCATCATGATCAGAATCATGATCAAGTACTATAAGCAATGGGACATCAACTGCACTCAAGTCGGGATTCAACAACATTTTCCCACATAAGTTTAAGAGGGTTGAACATGTGGCAATACTCATGTTGTTATCAATCATGCCCTCACCAACTTGCTAACAGCAGGGACAACACCATCTCCAGCCAGCACTGAATTGACTAATTTTGCTCTGAAAAATATAGTCAGACAAATCCCTTACTTGAACCAATTACTACCAGTCCTTCTGCAGCGTACTACCATGGCCATGGTCCTCTAACACTGCTACCATTGATAGCCCCTGATGAACCTGACTCATCTTCACAACTTCCACTGCTAATAGTCTCTTGGCAGCAACACCACAGCCAGAAACTACTTTGCCTGATTGTCTCTTCACAGGCATTTTTCAGATGACAGACAATTTATACAACTTGAAATGTTGGCACTTTTGGGTGGCTGGAAGCAAAACACTAAATGCAGTCACACAGGCACAACACAATATCTGTTCTTGAATCCTCAACCAATCTTCAAAAGCCAACAGTCAAAAACAATATCTTGTTTTGATGGGGGATGCAATACATAGCTACACAAAAGCAGGAAAATAAATTGCAGACAGGCTTACAAATTCAGAGTACTGGCTACTGTGGTGCCACATTTAAATGCATATCAATTGACAGCACACACACAGATTAAAGGAAGGCACAGAAACTTTAACTGTTCCGTACACTACAACACAGACAGTCCTGTAAAAAGACTGAAAAACTGCCCAGCAAACAGAAAATATTTAGAAACAATTCAGTGAAATTGTACTGTGTCTAGATGAACACAAAATAATAAAACAACAGTCAACAACAGTTGGAAAATGACTTTCTCACTACTCTCCCTTCTACACCACAGATCAGCCCCTCCCAGAAGCACACTTCTACAGTGTCTCTCAGTACATAGACTGAATCAACTAAATTAACATTTAATATTTGAACCCCCAGGGTGCTATCCCAATCTGATTTATTTCAGGGGAGATAACAAGGACCAGGGAAATGAGGTTAATTAGCTACCACTGTATTATATATATGTAACATAACTATCAAGGGCACTGTGCACAGGCCTAACCTATTAGTCACTGTCTCTGGGTACCCAAACAATGAAGGCTAGTCCCTTGATGCAGCTGGTTGGGGCCCTGTCACAGAAATGAGCATTCAATCCTTATGAGGGTTAGGCAGAGCCACCAGGCTCAATTATGGCAGCCAGTAAAGAACCCAACAGATCTGAACTTCACTAGGAGCATTTGACAGGGAGGCGACCCTGATTTAAGTACTCACGACTCCAATAGAAAAAGTGCTCTCACACCATCGCAGGATCAAGCCTGGAACTAAAACTCTTCTCCACACATTTATATGGAAAGGTAGAGGGGTACCATACCAGGCAGCTACTGTACTCCTGACAACTTGCACTGCATACACGGGACCAACTGACACAGCTTCACAGTCCTGACAGATTGGCGCGATTTAAGCAGATTCTCCAGTCTTCTACAGGTGAGCCTGGTAGGTAGCTGTGCTCCTGCACAGCCTCCTCTAACCGCTGCCCAGCAGATTTAGTCTGACACTTGCTGGTGATTCAAAGCACCCGACTCTGGCCTTCCACGTGCTTCCAGCGTGAAAACTCAGACGGCGCAGGAGCCCAGAGCTCCTTCCTCGCTCACAGCCACAACTCTTGGCAGTTCAGGCAGGGAATCCTCATTTGGGTGCCACCCGATCCCATTGGAGGGCTGCAGATGCCAGTCACTTAATATTGCCCTCATTGGTGCAAAAGGTGCCATGGTCAGAACTCCACTTCCTAGAATCACTAGCTGTATTCCCATTGGTCAGCAGGCTCCAGTTTGAGTCCTGATTCTGGTTGGTCACATTTATGTCATTTCAGATGCCCACTGGCTACTATTGTACCCTTCAGAACAGTTCTGGTCCAAAATGGAGGGGCACAGCACAAAGTTCCAAGTGCAATAAAGGCAGGTTAGACAAACTGCAATCTTACCCATGCTCTAAATGTTTTCAGGGAAACAATTACATCTTTCAGATGGGCTCCCTCTGCGCTCTTAGCGACTGCAGAAATGGAGTGATCAGACAGCAGCCCAGGGTGGGATTCAAACAGAGAAGCCCCAGTCCTCCCATTCAAACCACCAAAACCTGCGAGCATACAGCTCTTAAAGAGACAGTACTGGAGGCTTTAAAAGCACTCACAATGCCCGCATTTAGCGGCCCTCATGCTGAACACCAGTTAGGCAGGAGCATTTAGGAAAGCTCTGGCAAGGCTTTTAGGAACCCCAATTTTAGGGGCTACACACTTTCTGGCCTGGAAAGAACTTGGCATCCAGGCCAAGTAGTTACCCTTAAATCACTTTAAGGCAAAACAGTTTTAAATTGACAGACATCAGACCTTTTGTTACATACATTGGTACTGTATTCACAATTTACTATTGTTTGTGCATTACATACCTGAACAACCTTTATCTTCTTTAAGTCAGATCATCACTTCCTGCCCAGGACACCTGGAAAGGAGGCCCTTCCTATCAGCTACTGGCGGGCCAACTAGGGCAGGGGTACCATACTCAGAGGGCAATACTAACAGGCTGGAGTAATTTCCCAAGGCTAACTTGGGCAAGGAGGTCGGGGACACATACACCCTTTATGGATGACATTTAAAGGCAGGTCCACAGGCTGACCCAGGGACTCATAACTCAATCTTACTACAGGCCGTACTTTTCTGCCGGTGCATCTTGGGGTCTCGGGACAACCTGCTTCAGGCCCTGATTCCATTTCAGTCTCACTCAGATTGGTAGAGGGAACCTCCATAGAGAAGGGACCCAGAGCCCATAGTACTTTCGGGACAGGACCCTTTATGGCAGAATTCACACTGCTTGGTTCAGCTAGGGACATTTCTAGCACTACCAGGGTGCTATCAGGGCACTCAAAGTGTTCTTCTGGCTCGGGCATACCACTAACAGGTTCCCCCTTCACTTCCTACTTCTGAAAAGTCAGACAGTTCAGCCAGCTCAGATGATTCAACCAGACTCAAAGATCCCACTTCTTCACCCTGGGTACCATCCACTTCATCTTCAGGAGCTCGGACTCCAGGGGCAAAGTTGGGGCTCAGACAGTCCAGGAAGCCCAGCTTCATCCCCAGAGTTAGCTAGGGATTGCCTCTAAAGAGTTGACTCAGCTCATAAGAGGGTAATACTCATCATCATGTTCACTATCTTCAGACACAGAATGAGGATCAACTTCATCAGAGGGAAGGTAGAAAGCTTCTGGAGTTTGAGTTCTGAGGAATCGACCCCTTGGATTTCTTAGTTATAGGCCCAGAGGGGAATCATTGGAAGGCTCACCTCGATCAAAATTTGTCCAATGGGCAGCAGGTGATTCCTGTGTACAGTTTTCACATCTTTGAATTGTTCAAGGCCGCACTTTATACAAAGCAAATCTTTCAATTTTCCCACAACAATATGAGGGAGGTGATGCCATCTGTCAGCAATCTTGTGTTTGCGTGCAGTCCCAGATTCCTCAATAGCACTCTATCTCCTTCCTTCAATTCCACTGCTTTCACTTTCTTATCATATCTTTCTTTATTGGTCAACTTCCACTTAGCAGCCATGGACTGGGCTAGTTGGTAGGCATGATTTAATTGGGTCTTCAGCTTCTGCACATACTGTAGATGATTAGCTGCCCGAACCCCATCGGAGAGACCCCAAAACAAACATCCACTGGCAATCTGGCTTCCCTTCCAAACATCAGTCGATATGGGAAAACCGGTGGCATCACTCTTGGTGCAGTTGTAGGCATGGACTAAGCCACTGATCTGCTGGCTCCATCTAGATTTGTCTTTAGGGTGCAAAGTGCCCAACATATCAAGCAAGGTGAGATTGAATCTCTCCAGTTAGGGATCACCCTGGGGATGGTATGGGGTGGTTCTTGACTTCCGCACCCTCACAAGGATAGCATTTCTTTAATCAGATGGCTTTCAAAATCTCTCCCTGATCAGAATGGATTCACTGGGGGCCTCACAGTGAACAAAGAAATTCTCAATGAGAACTTTAGCCACCGTGGTTGCTTTTGATCTTTAGTGGGAAAGCCTGGGCATATCGGATGAAATGATCAGTGACAACCAATATTGCAATATTGCTGATATTCTTCAGATCGGGCCCAGACTCAGAAAATCAGTGCACAGCAGTTCCATAGGGGTGCTAGTAGTGATATTGACCAGAAGATCAGCTCTCTGAGGCAGGGCTTTTCTTTGTAAACAGTGGCGCGAGGTCTTAACATACTGCTCGACGTCAGCACTCATTTTGGCCAGTAGAATCGAGTCCATTACTAAGTCAATGGTTCGATGTAGACCAAGGTGTCCCATGTGGTTGTGCAGGGACCTCAGCACCAGCTCTCTAAAAGCAGCGGGCAGTACAGTTGCTGTTTGTCTACTCGCCCATCTTTGTCTAGGGTCTCCCAGTATATTAGTTTATTGATCAGCTTCAACTTTTAACTTTATTTGTATAGCATGGCAGTTCTCAGATCAGTGGAACACAGTTGACACATCTCCCCTTGCAGTGCCTCTAAAACAAGTGTTTATCATAGGGTCTCGGGACTGGGCCAGCTGGAGACTATCATTATTGAACTGAGGCAGCTTACTAGTGTCTAATGCAGAAAAATGGCAATCACGCAGGTATACAGTTCTCAGATGGGCCAAGCAATCCACCATTCAGTCCACAGCATCAGAAGACACTTGTTCTTCCTTGCTGAATTTCTGGCAAAGGGCTCTAATGCCAGGTTCTGACAACCGGACCCAATTGACTCGAGACACAGGTCTCGGGATAGAGCATCAGCATCTGTATGGTTTAGGACTGCCCTGTATTCAACAGTGTAATTGTAGGTGGATAACGCAGAGAGCCACCTATGACCAGTGGCATCTAGTTTGGCTGAGGTCTGAACATATGTCAAAGGATTATTATAAATTTTCACCAGTATTTTTGCCCCATGCAAATAGTCATGGAATTGGTCAACGATGGCCCACTTCAAAGCTAGAACTCTAGTTTGTGTACGGGGTAGTTCTTCTCAGAAGGGGTCAAGCTGTGGCTGGCAAAAGCTACAGGTCTCAGACTGTTCAGGTGCTCCTGATGCAGTACGGCCCCCAAGCCTTGCAGACTGGTATCAGTATGAAGAACATATGGTTTAGCAGAGTCGGCATAGGCCAGCACTGGGGCATGAGTAAGTTGATAGATAATGTCATAGAAGGCGTTCTCACAGTCGGCCATCCAGCGGGTGCCAAACACATCATGTGGATGGAAATAATTTTTCAGTCCCAGACTGCACATTCTTCTTGTACTTTTTATGGGTTTGAAGTGCGCTTACATTGAGGTTAAGCAGGGACGGATCACCCAGAGTAGTCTTTAATAAATTGTCTGTAGTACCCACAGAATCCCAGGAACCGCTGTAGCTCCTTTAAGGTTTTGGTTGAGGCCAAGTGGTCAAGCTTCTACTTTGCTGGAGTCAGTCTCCATGCCCTCCATGGATACTATGTGCCACATATTTACAGAGGTTTGAAAAACTGGCACTTGTCTATAGATAGTTTGAGACCAAAGTCTTCCAGATGATCCAGAACCTTAAACAATCAACTTTCATGTTCCTCCAGGGAGTTACCAAACATTATGACATCATCTAAGTAGACCAAGCATTCGAGACAAATTCATATCCCCTACAGCAAATTCCATCAGGTGCTGAAAAGTAGCAGGGCACCTGAAATTCTTTGGAGGCATCCGCATAAACTCATAGAAGCCTGGGGGCAAATGAATGCAGTCTTCTCTCGATCCTCTGGAGTCATCAGAATCTGATAGTACCCACTGCGGAGGTCTCAACACAGAGGACCACTTACTGCCATTTAGACAGTCTAAGGTGTCCTGTATGCATGGCATGGTATACTAGTCTGGGATAGTCCGCTGATTTAAGGTATGGTAATCCACACATTCGAACAGCCCCATTCTTTTCCCTCACTACTACAATGGAGGAAGCATAGGGCTTCTGGATTCTTGTATCACACCAGCATCAAGCATGTTTTGCAGTGCCGTCTCCACATCATCTATGTCAGCAGGGGCCAGGCACCGACCTCTTTCGGAAGGGCCTGTCATCATGCAGCTGGATGTGGTGCTCAGCTCCTTGCACACATCATACGTCCCATTCTTTCAGGAAAATACCTGGTATCTCTGGGCAAGCTTCTACTGATCCTCACTGTCCATTCAGCTGGCAATGGGAGTCACCAAAATCAAACAAGTTGGGTGTTACCCTGTTATTCTTCCCTGAACTCTTGCTTCTGGGTAGCACTGCAGTGTCTGCACAATGCACATTAGCCAGGTGCAACCTCTATTTCTCAAATCTCTTTGTCAGACACATTATGAACTTGAACCATTACCCTTCTGGCATAAGCATGGGCTCTAGCGGGCAAGATACTGGGTTTAACCAGCAGCCCCTCAGGCAACTTTCCTCACCAGGTGCATTCAGCATGAATATCTTATTCTTGACCTCTTTTTAATCCGGACTTCCCTTGCAAAACACACTGAGCATTTTGGGCTAGTAGCAATGGCTCCAGATCCTCCTCCAGACAACACCCGCCTGGCCTTCAGGTTCCTCCTGGCTAGCCTTTCTCTGAGTTTCATAGGCCTTCTGGATCAAAGCGGTATTCTAAGAGCTCACCCAGTCCTGGACACCTGCTTTTCAGAACACAACTGTGCTAAGCAACCAAACATATGAGCATTGGTCCCAATCAACAAGGGTACCCCATCACACAGTCCAGTGGGGGACATACTAGGCCAGAGTTTCCACTTGTTTGTCCACCCCAGCAACAGAAGTAGAAAAGACAACCAGATCCGGATATCCCAGATACGGTTAGGCCTTATCACTCAGCCCCCACACATGTAGACCATCCAAGGGTTGTAATGTCACCTCAGGCAGGTGTTTCTGATATCAGTCCAGGAACCTAATGGTCACCTGAGAGCCACTGTCCAATGCCCAGGTGAGTATCCACTCACTTGCACAGGGGCCTCTATTGAAGGCCCCACCACATCAGACCATTCAAAGGGCACAGTCAGTGGCAGTCACTTGGGCATTGGCCTCAGGTCACAAAACTCTTCCTAGGGAGTCGGTGTAGGCCTTGTGGTGCTAGGTGATCAACCTACTGTTGACCTTCCTTAAATTCTCCAGTAACTGGCACTCAGTTTGAAAGTGTCCATCCTCCCCACAATGGTAACAAAACTTAGGGATACGGGTCTTTATTGGAAAGGAATACCTTGCTGCTGGGGGCCATCCTGGGGTGAGGGGCTCCTCTTGGTTAAGGCATTTGTTTCTAGTAACTCTAGCTCCCCAAACCTAACAGGGTGGGTAGCAGTTTGCTTCAAGTCCTCACTAGCCTCATAAATCTCTAATCTCAGCCCTCAGTTCACTTTCTATTTAGGGGTCAGAGGAAATGGCATGCACCTCCACCCCCTTGTGACTCTGGGGATACTGGGAAACATCAGGCCCTCTCGAGGGTGGGCTTCATCTGGCTCGCTAGACTCAGGGGTTTGGCACAGGTTCAAGCCCCACATAGGGTTCCACCCCTCCTCATCAGTCTCTACTTGTGAATCTCCTCATCAATTGACGATACTCGGGGCAGCCTGTCGATCATGTAACTTAAATTTTAACAGTATCACACTGGAAAACCTAGCAGATTTCAAGACGTGCTCCAACTTGAACTGGTTCAAGGCTGTGGCTGTGATCCCCCTTTCTATAGGCCTTCTGCAAGGCTCATTCCACCCTAGTAACAAAGGCAGACAACTTCTCATTCCTCCATTGCGTGGCAGACTTGAATTTCTATAATAAGTCCTCCCGGTTCTGTACCCCCAAGCACTCCTCCAAGGCAGAAAGACACTCTGCTGTGGTAGCTTCCAGGCTAGTAGCCCACAAGAACTGAAAGGCTTCAAGGCTGTTCCTCACAGGCTCTCCATCAGTCTGTTTCATTTCTCCTCTCAGAGCACTGCCACTCCTGGACTAGTGGAGTAGCATAGTCCATCCACGCCTCCAAGTCATCTTCTCCTGAAGGCACTGGCACTGTACCAGAGAAAATTTTAGTCTATGGTAAGAATCTAGCTGTATAGAGGGAACCACTAGGGTGTTGGGGCCAAAATAGAACTCTTGGGGGCCCAGGAGAGGTACTGGAGAAGGCTGGGGGTGGGTTCACTAGAAAGGTCCAATGCCTGCAGTGACTCCTGGTAGTCCTCCTCCACAGCTAACAATTTAAGCAGTTTATCTTTGAAGCTATTAGTCTGGGGAGACCCCAGGGGTGACTGACCCACTGGATGTGAATGATCCTCCACCCTGCTGGGCACCTTCCAGGTAGATCACTGCAGTACCTTCTTAGGGGTCAATGGCTATACTACATAAAAGTAACACCTGCAAGGTCTGAGCAAGCAGGTCAGCCATACGCCCTTCACCTCACCCTTGCCTAAACATTTGACACGTTCCACGGCACAAATAATGTCAGCTCCAGGCCCCCAGAGGTACATCTAATAATAACACAATTTTCTGAGAGTCCAACTCTTCTGCTTCACCCCACCCATCAGTTTATGTACCATTGTCTTAATAGGGTCCAGCTTAATCTTAGCCATAACTTCCCTTCCAGGTCCTCTTTTATTCTATCCATATTGCAGTAGTTCATCCATTTGGCCACTAGGAATGCTGATCCAAGTGGTGCCTCAATTGTAACCCCCAGGGTGCTATCCCAAGGGCTACCACTCCCTGCCTGAATGACTACTAACAGGTTGAGGGCCTGGATCCAATGGCAGGTGCCTCCACCCAAAGGTCGGGGTTGAGATAGTCTGGTATGACTTGGTCACAGCCTCTGGGTCTCTGCAACCCCTTTCTTCCCACTAGTGGCCCACACAAATCAGTCACAGTATATTCACTGTATACACTGGACCCCAGGCGTGAACCAGTCAGCTTACTCTGGCGACCCCTGCAAAGTGAGAGGATATTGCACAATGATCACTGTACAGTAATTCACCATAAAAGCACCAGATAGCCAGTATACTTTGAAAGAACCGATCAATCTGATTTATTTCAGGGGAGATAACAAGGACCAGGGAAATCAGGTTAATTAGCTTACCACTGTATTATATATATGTAACATAACTATCTAGGGCACTGTGCACAGGCCTAACCTATTAGTCACTGTCTCTGGGTACCCAAACAATGAAGGCTAGTCCTCGATGCAGCTGGTTGGGGCCCTGTCACAGAAACAAGCATTTAATCCTACAAGGGTTAGGCAGAGCCACCAGGCTCAATTATGGTGGCCAGTAAAGAACCCAACAGATCTGGTCCTCACTAGGAGCATTTGACAGGAGTGACCCTGATTTACTACTCATGACTCCAATAGAAAAGCACTCTCACACCATCGCAGGATCAAGCCTGGAACTCAAACCCTTCTCCACACATTTATATGGAAAGGCAGAGGGTACCATACCAGGCAGCTGCTGTACTCCCTGATCACTTGCACTGCATACAGGGACGAACTGACACAGCTTCACGAGTCCTGACAGATCGAGCACTATTTAAGCAGATTCTCCAGTCTTCTAAAGGGTGAGCCTGGTAGGTAGCTGTGCTCATGCACAGCCTCCTCTGACTGCTGCCCAGCGGATTTACTCTGACACTTCCTGGTGATTCAAAGCACCAGACTCTGGCCTTACACGTGCTTCCCACAAAAACTCAATGGTGCAGGAGCCCAGAGCTCCTTCCTCGCTCACAGCCAGAACAATTATCCCTCTTGGTAGTTTAGGCAGGAATCCTCATTCTGGCGCCACCTGATCCCATTGGAGGCTGCAGATGCCAGTCACTTAATACTGCCCTCATTGGTGCAAAAGGGGTGCCATGGTCCAGAACTCCACTTCCCAGAATCACTAGCTGTATCCCTTTGGTCGGCCGGCTCCAGTTTGAGTCCTGATTCTGGTTGGTCATTATTTACACTCATTTTAGATGCCCCTGGCTACTATTGGACCCTTCAGAACAGTTCTGGTCCAAAATGGAGGGCATAGCACAAAGTTCAAGTGCAATAAAGGCAGGTTAGACAAACTGCAATCTTACCCATGCTCTAAATGTTTTCAGGAAACAATTACATATTTCAGATTGGCTCCTCTACACTCTTAGCGACTGCAGAAACAGAGTGATCAGACAGCAGTCCAGGGTGGGATTCGAACAGAGAAGCCCCAGTCCCCCATTCAAACCACAAACCTGCGAGCAGGCAGCTCTTAAAGAAACAGTACTTAGGCTTTAAAAGCACTCACAACGCCTGCTTAGCGGCCCCACGCGGAACACCAGTTAGGCAAGGAGCATTTAGGCAAGCTCTGGGAAGGCTTTTAGGAACCCCATTTGTGAGGGTTACACTTCAAAAACATCAATAAATGCCTGATGATATAACCACATCAGGATTTACTGCAATCAATCTACTATGTTTTGTCACAAAATTCTGTGGTAAACAGGTATTTTTAAAGGTTTTAGAGGGTTTGAATCTCAGAGCTATCAGAGCAAACTGTCTCCAGTTTTCCACCCACACACTACGAGGAAATGAGGTTGTGCAAGACAATATAGAGCCCATGTGACCTTACATCCCATGATTCACTGCAAAATTATTCGCCTTAAAGAGAAAAAACAAGGCAAAGTAACTACAAAGTCAATGGAAAACAAGGCAAAGTAACACAAAGTCTATAGGGAACAATAGGAACTTCATGTTACTCGAGATGTATCGTTATCCACTTCGCTTGTGGAGTAGTTACAAATTTGGGTTCTACATGAAATATTAAGCTCAGTGAATTTTGGCACTAGCCCACCACCACTACTCTGGACTTCTAACTAGCATGGTGTTTATTGACTACAATAAGGCATTTAAGCTGGTCAGTCACTTACTTCTCAAAACCAAACTCACCTCCCTGGTGTCCCCACACCTGCAAACTCCTGGTTCTCCAACTACGTAACTGACAAGAAACAGCAAGTTTGCCTTCACTGTTACCTCCATCCTTGCTGACATTACTATCTGGGTCCCCTAGGGCAATCCTAGGCCTCTCCTTTTCTTCATTTACATAAATGATCTCCTGGATGTTGCCTCTGGTTGCTGCTCACTGTTATATGCTGACAATCTTGTCCTGTACTACAAAGTCCAGACTGTTTCTGCCAACCATAAATCACCCTCTGATGCCAGTGTAATCATTCAGTCTTAGCTATCTGCAAACAAGCTCATCCTAAAAAGCAAAAGACCAAGTTTATGCTTTTGTGTTCTAAACTGAAATTCCATGCAACCCCTCAAATCTTTCCATAATCTATAAAGATGGATCCCCACTTGAGGGTGCCAGCAGTTTCAAATACATAGGAGTATGGTTAGACTCCCTGCTTGCTTTCTCTCCACCTCTCCTCAGTCTGAAAATCTGTTAATGATAAACTGGGCATAGGCTTTAGGGTCAAAACTGGCCTATTTCTGACTGCCCAACAAGCTATAGCTCAAGATGTACTTCTTTCAGGCCTCATTTACGGCCTTTGGCATTCCTGGGTGCAAACAAAACTGTCCTGTTTAGATTGGATGCAACATAAAATAATATGTATCACTTTGTGCAGAGCTCCTGAAGCTCACAGAACTCTGCTTTCTCTACACAGTGCTGGACTGACCCTCCCTGCTGGCCTGCAATCTCTTGCCACAGTCTATTTTGTGGACAAACTCCTTCAGACAGTCTCCCTATCTTCCTTGGAATAATCTGCAGCACCCTCCTCTATATACTACTAAAGATCTCCGGTCTCCCAGCTTCTCATTGAGTGTCAATGCTCCACTGACCTGGGTCTTTTGCAGTCCATGCTCCCAGTATCTACTCAAACTCCTTTACTCAGAATTACACCTCTCTCTAGCCACCTGGTTTTCTGCAAAGCTCCAAAGGAGTTTTGTGTCTTCCTGGCGCTTGCCCTGCAAGTAACCTCAGGACTGACTGCCCTATCATTGTTGCACTTTCTGCTCAGTTTCTGTGATGTGCATTATCTTTCATACTAAACATCATGGCAGCTGTACTTTTGTACCTTCACCTGCAAATTTGATATTACTGATTTGTTCACTATATCCTGTACCATGTTCTCTATTTTTAGCAAGTACATTTTTCAACTGCAACTGACTACTGTATTTTCTGTTTGTACTACTGCTTATTCATGATGTCTATTAATCGTAACCCCTGACATCATTTGCTCTCAATTTATGTATACTGTCTGCTGTATATTTTCCTGATTTTAATCTGCAGTTCTCCCAGAATGTGCTTGAAAATAGAACATGTATGATCAAAACCAAATAAATAAATTGATAAATAAATAAGTAAGGTAGCCTGACAGTTTTAAATTATAGCACAGGCACAGAAAACAGTTAACAGGATTCAGGCTTCACCATAAATTACTCATCTCACTATGCATGCCTACCACACATGCCATACACACAAACATGTGGCATTGGCAAATGCTCAGATGAAGAAGTTTTTCAGATGGTGTAGTGAATTAGGTATACATGTTTCTGTTGCTGTGTGGAATAAGAGATTTTATAATGTTTTGTTATTTGCACAATTTCTCTTTGATGTTGCTGGGTTGCTTAATTTGTGTTCAGTGAGCCTACACAACCAGAGTAGTGTTATGCTTGTGCAACTGTGATAACTGTTTGGCCATTCACACTCTCTATTCCACAGGGAATTACCACCATTCAGGGGTATCAAAGGGCAAGAAACCATCAAAGAGGTTAAAACCCTACAGGTGCCACAGGAAGATTCCCTTGGCTAGAGGTACATTAAGAAGAAGCCCCAAAAGAACATTAAGCAGTAAAGGTTGGCTACTAGGCAGAGAAGCAGATTGACAGTAATGACACAGCGTGATTAAACACAAATAAGAAGAACAGGTTGTCAGGATTGCACTAATAAAATATAATGCACTGATGACATCAGGGCTTCCTAAGGAGAGAGGTAACAGTGAGTAGGGCCACCATTAATCTCCACTGAACAGCAGAAAGCTACCTAAGGAAACTAGTAAATACACTATAAACAATTATCTACAGATTATGACCTTTGGCATGGAGGAGGAAAAAACTTTTAAAAGGAAGAAACCTCTGGGGATCCAAGGCCTAGGTTGCCTTCCCTCCAGGCTGTGATAGTTTATTTAGTGATGGTCCTATGGCTGCAATTTAGGAACCCAATCAAAGAGGAGGAATATTCCAATTTGGTGGAAGGCTCTCATGATACCTGTAATGGGAATGCTGTGAAGAGTTGAGAGTCCTCTGCAACAACACATACTCTGAAGCAAGAGCAGACCCCGAGGTGGTGAATAGGAGAGTGATGACTGCTGAAGCACTCTGCCAGCCTACTGACTAAAACAAACCAGGAGAACCAGATGCGATCATAGGAGAATAGCTTTCAAAGGTGCCACAGCAATACCATATCCAAATTAGCTCTCTTGGGCTGTAAGGGCCCCACCCTCGGCAGCTGAAGTCATAAATTTGCATTGGAGTGCACCATATGACTTTATGCTAAAGCTCTGCCCAGAACAAGGACAGTCCACTATGGGCCAGATGATAAGGACCGGTCTTGAGGTTCATATGCTCAAGATGCAGACTTGGAGAGTGCAGAGCAATATCATTGGCTTAGAGCAAGCCTGAGCCAGAAAAGGTAACAGACATGGTTGGCATTCTCTAATTTATGAATAAGAGCATGAATCAACTACAAGTGCTAGATAGGAGGAGGCCAGATGAAGCCAATGGCCTTAGATTAGGTAGCAGATTATTGATGAGAAGGCCAGGTGAAGTCAGCGGTTGTAGACATTGACATGGAGACCGCCTTGAAAGGTTGTGAGTGAACTCTGCAACAAGAAAACTACCAAGGCAGGGCATGTGAAAGGTTGCAAGTGAACTTTGCAACAATGGGAACTACCAATGTGGGTATTTGTAAGGCAGGACACTGCAGTGCGAGCCAGTGTTAGGTGGTTTGATAGTAGTAGCAATCAATGGAAAACAGGCCAAACAGTTCCATTATGGAAGCCAAATTGATAGTGACATAGAAGATACTCTATGTGTTTGGCAGTAGAGGTTTTTAGTTAGTGAGAGGCTGTAATGCCAATGACTGAATCAATGAGATTTAGCATAATTGAATCAATGAGGTTTAGCAGATGATTGCTATGGTTTCAGAATGAATAGTGAATTCATATGATTGGCATGAATACCCTCAAATGCCATTAATGCAGAGGTAGGTTATTCCAGTAAGGAACAATTGCAATGCAGTAACAGTGTGTAGTAATGGAATGCAGAGGGCTGGATGGAATACATCCCAGAATACTGAAGAGCTCAAAGATGTACTGGGCACCACTTTCAGCCATATTCAACAAATCACTGGAGGAAGGAGTGGTACCAAAGGACTGAAGGATGGCATATGTGGTGCCACTACGCAGAGTGGGAGCAAGTTGGAAGCTAGGAATTACAGGCAAGTCAATTTGACCTCAGTGGTGAGGAAAATAATGGAATCCATGCTGAAGGAAAGGATTGTGGCATATCTCAAGGCCATCAGGCACAAGACCCAAGACAACATGGATTCACAACAGGCAGAACTTGTCAAACAAATTTGATAGATTGCTTTGACTAGGTAAGCAGGATTGTTGATCAGGGAGGTGGTAAGCATGACATACCTAGATTTTAGCAAGACATCCAACACCGTCCCCACATAGGAGGTTAGTTAACAAGTTGGGCAGTATAGGAGTGGTACCAAAGGTGGTTAACTGGGTTGACATTGGCTGAGCAACAGGACAGAGAAGGTGGTGGTTAACAGAGTTCAATCCTGGGAGAAGGGTGACCAGCGGGGTGCCACAAGGCTCAGTGCTATTGTCTGTCATCTTCAACATCTTCATCAGCGACATTGCCAAGAGGCTGCGAGGAAGGTAAGCTCTTTGCAGATGACACCAAGATCTGCAGTAGGGTGGACATCAAGACAGGGTAGAAAGGATGAAAAAGAATGAGAAGAGACCTAGGCAAGTTGGAGGAGTGGTTAAGAGTGTGGCAGCTTAAATTAAGGCACAGAAGTGCAAAGTCATGCACTTGAGACACAGGAAATTTGGAGAGGAATATATTATATGCAGAGATATGTGGAGGGGTTGTGGGATAACATATGGACAAGACACAGAACTTCAGGTTCAACACACAATCTCTGTTTGATGTTTGTTTAAAACACAGATGATAACCTTAAGCAATGGCATATCCTTCTTCAATAAATGGGTTTGCAACAGTGGACTATGCATGTCCTTCCCCTGCACTTGGCACCTATTGACCCACTGATCTACTGATCTTTTCTTTAGTGGAAATGTATTTCCTATGTTGGTCTTGTGTATTTGGGTGATGGGAACCTCAAAAGGTAAAACAAAAACAAGCTAAATACAAAGAACCTCAGTGCAGAAGCACTAAAGCAAGGGTTACCCAAAGGGCATTGCAATAAAGCCAAGTTTCAAAGAAACACAGTATCACACATATCCCCATAATGAAAAGCATCATGGGATGTATATCCAAATCACCATGAAATTTTAGTCTGATTCAGCTTAAAGCAGGAATGCATGACACCAAGGGCCTCTCAAACAATCTGCAATGTACATGCATTTTAACAACACAATGTTTTTTCTGATATCTCTACCCCAGTAACTTCATTTTATAATAATGCAGTCCTCTAGTAACTTTTACCTTTATCAAAAACACCTAGTGCTGTGGTACAGTATTTTCAACACTTACTGATTTCACACATAAGGCATATACATCAAGGTATTTTATGACATAGTGCAATTGCATACTAAATCCAACAATGAGGAGCACAGCCTGCTGTTTTACATCAGCTCAGAGGTCACCACAATAACCTTCCTGTACAAGAACCTGAGAGGAAAAAGAAAATTAAAAAGGACTCTATGGCATAGTCAAGAAAGGGGAGGGGAACCCATAGATTGCCATCCTTATGGACTAGAAATTGTAAAGGATAGATTAGGCTAAGAAATAGAAGACCTGTTGCAATGGATTTAAGAAAAGGTTGGTTCTCTAGAGTGGCAGGATCTCCCTGTCACAAGATACTAACAACAACAAAACTGGAAAGGGACCTGGGGTACTCATAATGAATGACCAAAAGTAACCAAGCAGTGTGAAATGGTGGTGGGAGGGCCGGAGGAATGTTGGGGTGTATATGGAGGAGCATCACCAGTAGAAAGCATGAGGTTGTGATGCCACTGTACAGACAATTGGTAAGGCCACATCTGAAATACTGTGCTCAGTTCTGGAGGCCACATCTCCAGAAGGACATAGACTGAGTGGAGGCAGTCCAGAGAAGGGCAACAAAAATGATGATGAGAAGGTACCATAAACCACATGAGGAAAGACTGAAAGACCTAAATATGTATACTCTGGAAGAAATGATGGAGAGGGACATGACAGAGACATTCAAATACCTCAGGGGATAAACAAGGTACAGGAGGCTGCATCTTCCAAAAAAGAGGTGTGCAAGAACAAGATGTCACAATATGAGGCTAGAGAGGGAGGCTCAGGGTAATATGTGGAATGCGTTTTCACAGAAAGGGTGGTGGATGCATGGAACAGTCTCCCTGCAGAGGTTATGGAGGCAAAACATTGGGTGAATTCAAGAATGCATGTGATAGGCAGAAGACAACCATAGTGGTAGGAAAGAAAATGTAAGTGGCAGATCAATTAGGATCTGCAACTTTTTAGGTAGGTGGCAAAATGGGCATACTAGGTGGGCAGTCAGCCATTATCTTCCATCACATTCTATGTTTCTATGTTTCAAGGAATATCATGAAAGCCTTGTAGGATGTGAGGTCAATGTATTTATGCATGGATAGCTGAAAAGCCATGGAAGGCAAAAGAACAAGGTAAAATCATATAGCCTACATAAAAGCATGCTCCTAATTGGAGCCATGATGCCCCACCATGACAATGCAGTCCTCCACCATGGGAATAACAGGAAGCCACAAGCTGAGCACCATGAGACCAAATAGCAACTGTAATGTTGGTAGGGCAGGAACCCCCAAAGAGGTGTCTTTGCTGGCAAGGTCCTAATTAAAGACAGAGCCATGGGATAGTAAGCTACCAGAGTAATGTGAACAGGGAAGCAAATTAATGACTGAAAGGTTCAAAATAGTTAAATTTAGAAACATGCTACTAAAATGCCTGCAGTTGTAAGCTGAGACCAGGCAGCTATTGTAATAGCTGAAAGGTTCAGTATAGCAATGCAATAGTTGGCTAAATGCAACTAGCACTGAGGGAATTAAGAGCAGAGCTGTGGAACAAACATAGCTCACCAGGGAATGGCAGCTAACTGAGCAATATGAGCCTAGACCAGGTGCAAACAATAAAGGCTGACATACAGGTGACAACATGAACAACAAGGAGAACTAAAGCATACATAGCAATTGCAGGAAAACTGAGGATTGCTAGCAAAGAAGCTGAACAGCTAAAGCATACAGATAACAATGCAGAGAACTGAGGATTTGCAAAATCTGATGAGTAAATGAGAACTGAGAGCACAGGTGCAGGACTAACAAAATACCAACAAAAGAACAACAGGATGCTTGGAAACCAGAAAGCCACTGCCCAAAAAGAAATGTAAAGGTATAAACACAAACACATGAGAATGGGAAAACAAGCACACAAAGAAGCATACAACAGCCAGAGGCAAAACAAATATGAACCAAAGCAGGAGAAACACACAAACAGAATCTTGCACAAAGCAACCAGAGCCCAAAGCACAAGCAACACTGGGGAGGCAAGTCCCCAACTGACCCCAAGGAGAAGACTGACTGACTGACTGAGCCTCAGCTGGCAAATAAAAAAGCTTTAGAAGGAGGCTGGGAGGAACTGCTTATATAGCTTTTGGAAGGGGTGTGGCTGGTTGCTCTCCATTAAACTACAGGCATGGCCTTTCAATTGTGCCCCTGAGTGTATACAATATACATAATGATCTTTTTTGACCCTGACTGGTTGTGCCCTCATTTAATGCACTCCATCATGTTATGGAAGAAGATGCACTTGCACTTACTCTTGATCCTTTCTGGAAATCCCTGTACAACCCTTACACTTACTCGCGACCCTTCTCTCCCATTCTTCCTCCTATAATCATCCCCTTTACTACCTTTTCCTTCCTCTTCCTATTATCAGCCTCCCCTACACTACCTGTCTCCATCCCTTATACTCCCTCCTGCCTTAGACAATGCCCCATGGCTGCTCTGGTTAACTCCACTCTACCTCCTCTTATTCCTCCTCCCTGGAAGTATTCTACTACCCTCAGCCAACTTTGCAAGTGAGCCTCTACCCTTTACTGATCTGTTTCTCCCTCTCCTCTCTCTAACCTGTGTATTCCTCCTCTTCTCTTTCAAACCTGTGTTCTAACACACTCTTTCACCTTGAATATGTTTCTCTGTAATAAATTGTACCTGACTTGTAACTTGAGTGGAACTGCAATTACTGTATCTGTTAATTTTGTTCAACTGTCTGTACTGCTGCTGTCATAACCATGTATTCAAATGTCATTGAACCTCTGTAAATGATCTTCTAGCTCAAAGGTGCTTAATCCAAGAATGTAATAAATAAATAAATGAAATGTATGAGCTAGGTTAAAGCATGATCTTGTGACACAGTCTTGATCTAAGAGGAACTAGAACCAAACAGATTTTATTACATAAATATAGTTATTTATGGAGGAAATGAGGAAAATCCAATATACACCATGGAGATCAAGGACTGGCTGAGTTTCACCTTTAGCCATTTCATGCTAGCTGGTCTGTAGAATAGCATGTTTTGAGAATCAAGCCCATAAATGGAACTGAAGTAGTGTCTGCCAGAAAATTAGATATTCCATGGAAATACTTCTGCAGTATAACATTGATTTAAGTGTCTCAGGTTAACAGTGACCTAATTTGCTCAGTTTATATATACCATCTAACAATATTAACTGTGTATAGATATAAAGACATTAGAATACATTATAAACATATGACCTTTTAAAAAATGTTTAGTTTTATTAATATGTAAAATTCTAAACCATAAACATCTCAAATGCCTAAAGAAATAACTAATGAGAAATTCAAGAAATGGAAATTGTTTTTGGATGATTATGAACCCTGAAGTGTGTCATTTTGTTCATTAGACACAGGTATGCAGGCTAACAAAATTAAAACAAATGTTCAACATTATAATGTTACATTTGCCTCTGAGGGTAATGCTAGATATCGTTACATGCTTTATACTTGCTCATTTCAGTTTTATATTGACTTAAAATGAGTATTTGTACATTAGATATTGCAATTAGATTCTAGTATAAAGTACTGTGGTTTAAATAACTTTAAATGTCAGTGATTTCATTGGATACAATTTCACTATATTGTTTTTGGTTTCACATAATAATATTTGGTAAAAAATAATCATAATAAAATAAATTTCTAAATATCATAGTGTGCCTCTGCAGTCAAAACTGATAACAACAAATGTCTTCTATAAAATGTCAGCTCAGCAGCTATAGGTGGATAGAAGTGCAGCAGAATGGATAAAGAAATTCCCAAGTTTCTTTTATTACCCTACCATTTTCTGAATGGTAGATTATACAATTGATCATAATGTATTAATTGTACCAATAGCAATTCTTTGTGCTTGTTGCCTTAAAGTGATTTTTTAATTTTCATCTGCCTTACATTTTGTCAAGACCATATCAGTAAAAAGTCTGCCTAGGCAGCTCTCACTCTTGCTAGTCCATACCCAATTGGAGTAGAAGGACTGTATCTTTGTACTGACCAGGCAATCATCAGATCCCTTCCACTTCCCAGTCAATTAAGTCACCCTGATCCACCCCAAGCTCAGGCACATAACATCTGCAACAGGGTTGATACAAGGGAGGTGGAAAGGATGAGAGAGACTTGGCAAGGTTGTAGGAATGGTTAGAAATATGGCAGCTTAGGTTCAATACAAAAAATGCAAAGTAATGCACCTGGGAAACACTGACTAGGCCTCTGGCTACCTTCATCACACCCCTTACTCCCTCCCACCCCCTCACTATGACAATGTCAATGACTGCTGCCCTTTCTGCACCTCACTCACACCCTCCTTGACCCACTTACTCCCATTGCCCCGTTCTAACACTTATCTGCCTTTTTCTCCTACTATTTGTTTGCCAACTATGCTCAAGTTTGCCAGCATTGATTGCTTACTGTGTACTCAGACCTATTGTATTGTAACTATAATTGCCACTTTTTACTGTCTTGCTTGTATAACATTTGTAAGTATTGTCTACCCTCCCACTGACATGGAACTTTGTAAATGAGCTTCTAGCTCAAAGGTGTTTAATCCTAGATTTCAATAAATAAATAAATAAAAAACCAGGGAAGAGTACACAATGGGGAGGAGGCACTAACAACAACAAAATGGAAAGGTACCTCAGGGTAGTCATATCAGATGACCTTAAGGTATGCAAACAATGTGAGAGGGCAGTAAGCAGGGCTGGAGGATACTGGGATACATAGCGAGAGGCATCACCAGTAGAAAACAAGAAGTTATTTCCCTCTGTACAGACAGTTGGTGAGACCCCATTTAGAGTACTACATGCAGTTCTGGAGATCCATCTCCATAAGGACATAGAAGGATGGAGGGCGGTCAGAGGAGGGCAACTGAAATGGTGCAGGGTCTACAAAAGAAGCCATATGAGGTGAGACTGAAAAGCTTAATATGTATACCCTCAAGGAAAGAAGGAGAGGGGGGACATAATAGGAACATTCAAGTACCTCAAGGGAATCAACAAAGTCCAAGACAGCAGCATCTTTGAGAGAAAGAAATCTGCAAGAACAAAGGGGTACAGTTTGAAGATAGAAGGGGATGGCTCAGGGCAATGTCAGAAAGTATTTTTTCACAGAGAAGGTAGGATACATGGAACCACCTTCCTGAGGATATCATGGGGTTAAAACCAGTTGGGAAATTCAGGAATGCATGGGACAGACATGAGGCAATTATAGTGAATGGTAGGAGGAAGTAGGCTGTTGGTTAACTAGAATCTGCAGCTTATCCAATATTTAGGAAATGTGCAGACTAGGTGGGCAAGCGGTCCTTATCTCCCATCAAAGTCTATGTTTCTATGTTACCCAAGAAGAGTGTGAGGATGTGCCCCATTAAGATCAATGGGGTCAGTTTTATGTACATTTTATAGACAAATATGGCCAGTTGAAGAGCAGTCAAGGTTGACTAACAAGGACCTTGCCAGTTGACTGGTGCCCTTGATTGCTCTCCATCTGGCCATATTTGTTCTATAAAACATATGTTAAACTAACTCCATTGACGTTATTGGGGCATACTCCCCACAATTTCTGGGTACACATCATTACATGCCTGAGGACGGGAGCAGGTTGGGGCATCTCTATTGACTGGGAAGTGGAAGGGATACTGGTTGGTACTGAGATACGATCACTCCCACTCCTGTTTAGGCCAGACTACCAAGGGTGAGATCTGCCTAGGTAGACTTTCGCCGACAAGAGCTTTGGAGACATGTAAGTTGTGTCTCTTTTACAAACTCTTGGTGATTCACTTTAATGAAATACCTCTTGGGAACCAGTTCTTCCATTTATACACATCTGCTTATCTTGCAGGATGCAGGAGTGTCATACTTTTATTCCAGCAATATGGAGACCAAGTCAGACAGCAGGAGGCTGAAGTGCAGGTCATGATGATGAAGCCCCCATAACACTAGGGGTTACAATGCCACCTGGTCTTTATGTCTCATTTGGTTACCTAAGAATTACCACTGGGACAGAGCGTTCTCCCTGCCATGGGATCTTGATCACAATAAAAAAGGAGGCTGTCACCACTTTAGAAGGGAAATAAGGAGGAATCCACTCTCTCTGGCTATCTATGATTTTATAGACAGTGTTGTCCATGGTTAACAAAGGTCATTCCTGCTCTTTCACTCATCTTTGTTCATAATAATTCCAACCTTTATTTGCCCATGATTCAATGACAAAATTTTCCATGGCTGCTGAACATGTGCAAATATCTGAAAACCTTATACAGTAATCACAAGAAACTAAATGTGGGAAATAAATCCATTCTTAATTTGGTAAGTCAAATAAAATGATGCTGTTAACATTTTAAAGTATTTCAGGTAGTGCTGAACATGTGCAAATATCTGATAAAACATATACAGTAATCACAAGAAGCTAAATGTGGGACATAAATCCATTCTTAATTTGGTAAATCAGATAAAATGATGTTGATAATTGGAAAGGCTTTGCCTGGAGTTCATATGGCAAGCAGACAGCCACTCCACTTCCTGAGCTATATAAGCAGTTCCTCTCAGCCTCATTGTGAAGCACTTTTTCTTTGCAGCTGAAGGCTCTGTCGGTCTCTCCTCTGGGCTGTTTTGGGACTACCCCCCACCTTGCTGCTCCTGTTTGTCTGCTGGATTTCTGTCTTTATTCCTTGCTTCTGCTTTGTATTTTGCCTTCGGCTGTGTGTGCTTCTTCTGTCTTTGTTCCCTGTTTTCTGTGTTGTGTGTCTTTGGGGGCTTTTGTTTCTTAGCTCCTAGCATATAGCTCCAGAGCTTCTACTATTTGGTCTGTTACTCACAAATCTCACACACTGCTGCAACTGCAATCATTATCTGTGTGTTTCAGCTCAACCATAGCTGCTCCATGTTGCATACTCGATTGTTTTCACCGGATCAGATTTACTCTGAACCTAGCTATGCAGCTCATCATGCTTTCATTCTACTTACCTCATTGCAGCAACTTCATTGCACTGCCTGGTTACACCTGCTTCGGCAGCATTGTATTTCCTTATTTATGTTTATTGCAGTTCTACAATTCAGTGTAGTCCATTCAGATATTGTTTCTATGTTTATTCACCCTGTTATACTTAGAGGTCAGCTACAAGCTACTGCTGCGCTGTTAAACTAGCTTTAATATCTGCATGTGGTTCTCGCCCTTCCATCACTTTCTTGGTTGTCCCTTGGTGGGGACTGGGAAATGTTCGGGAGTCATGGCCCCATGTGGCTAATTATTTCTGTTCTAAATCCTGCCTTCACAGCTGAAAATCCTCAGAGTATTTGTCACCTTGATTTGGCTTTTCAGTACCTGGCTGGCTTGCCCTACTATTCAGTGCTGTTTCATTGCTGCTATATTATGCAGACCTATGTCAGGTCCGCTTATTACTACTCTGTTTACTAAGCTATGTACAGGTCCATGCTTGCTTATCAATCGTTGCTCATTTCTTACACAAATCATCGCTCATGCCTACGGCCATCCCCTTGGCTTCAGCCTCTGGGATTCTGCTGCACTCAATTCTGCATTCGACCGTGCAAGGTCTCAGCACCACTGCTCATTACGATCTCAGCACACCAGTACTCAATCAGTTGCTTACCAGCTTTTCAGCTGTCATTCAATTTTTAGGTCATGCCAGCCATTCTATTCTGGTGCAGGGTTCTGCAGCCAATGGTCTCGCTTGCATTTAGTCCGCATCTTGAGCATGTCCATCTTGGGGTGGGATCCTTCTCACCTGGACCATAGCTGGAATGTCCTCACCCGGGCTTGGTTTTAGCTGTCTGCTATGTGACTGCAGCTCCTGGTGTAGAATTTAAGACTAATGGTGAAGGGTGGTTACTCTGATCTCCTTTGGGTCTAGTGTTCCACTATAAGGTTATCCATTGGCTTTAGTGAGTTCCTAGCAAGGCACCTTCACTGCATTTTCCCTACAATTGCCTCTGGTTCATTTGGTTTGAGTTTAGGGTTAGTAGGCCAGATGAGTGCCTCAGCAGTCGCAGCTCTCCTCCTCCACATTGGTTGCACGTGATATTGCAAAGTTTTCTGCAACCTTCCACGGCATTCCCACTAGAGGGTTTGAGTGAGCCTTCCTCCAAATTGGAATATTTTCCACCTCCTTTATTTGAGTTTTTCAAATTGCAGCTGCAGTGCTGCCACTAAATAAAATGTCCCAAGCCTGGGGAAGGCGACCTAGGTCTTGAATCCCAAGAGATTTCTCCTTAAAGGGTTTTTCTTCTCCTCTGTTGCCTCAGGGCATAACTGTTAGTTAGCATAGTAGTGTCCCTTAGTTCTTTAGCTAGGTTCTGCTGTTGGATGGAGGTGGATGGTGTTCCTGCTATTCCATCTCTCCTTAGAGGATCCCCTAATTCTCAATGTAAAGCATCAGTATCATGCTACACAACCTGGGCATTTCATTACATTATCAAACTGAGCATCTCATTACGTTATCAAACAGTCTATGCTTCTCTACTGCTATGTCCCAGTTACTGCTAATACGTCACAGTTACTGCTTGCTATATGCTTTGTGTCACCTCATTCTTTTTGGGATATACTTGTACTACATTTCTTTTGGGGATTCCTAAGGTACCTTTAGCCACGAGAATTGTCCCATGGCACCTCTAGGGTGAAACCCTCCAAGGGTTCCTTGCCTTTGATACCCCTACAGAGGTGGTAATTCCTCTGGAATAGAGAGGAGAACAGCCAAACCAAACTAACACAGCTGCACAAGCATAACACAGGACATTGAATTGAAAGGCTTTGCCTGGAGTTTGATGGCCAAGCAGCCAGCCACTCCCACTTCCTGAGCTATATAAGCAGTTCCTCTCAGCCTCATTGTGAAACAGTTTTCTTTGCCCCACTATCCTCCCCTCCTCCTCCAGCAGTAGCACTTCTCTCCTTAGGGTATTCCTAAGGTACCTTTAGCCATGGAATCATCCTGTGGCACTCTGGGGTGGAACCCTCTCTGAGGGTTCCTTGCCTTGGTACCCTACAGGGTGGTAATTCCTCTGAATAGAGAGTGCAAATGGCCAAAACAAACTAACACACTTGCACAAGCATAACACTATACTGGCTGCACAGGACATTAAACATTTTAAAGTATTTCAGGTAGTAGCCATGATCAGACTATTTATCAATGCTTGTTACTTGTTTTCATGGTGTGTTTTTAATTAAGCAATTTATCACACTTATTTAATGTTGTGTGCTGTTTAAGATTACATCATGGTATCCTAGTTAAAATATAAACATTGCATTTTCACCATAATGACTGGAAAACTGGGGATCCCAAAGGCACTCATCCCTTCTCAATACACACAATAGAGCCACACACATTAGAATTAAAGTTTTATTTAGAAGGAGTGTGGTGTG
Source organism: Neoceratodus forsteri (assembly GCA_016271365.2). Classification (NCBI taxonomy): domain Eukaryota; kingdom Metazoa; phylum Chordata; order Ceratodontiformes; family Ceratodontidae; genus Neoceratodus; species Neoceratodus forsteri. Next base: position 842,143,866 of record CM028135.1, on the reverse strand, counting down.
GTTATATTTGAACTACAAATTAGAAGTGAGACAGAAATACAATAAGTACTCTGAGGGCAGATGGTGATGAAAATGCATTTCCTCTTGAATCTATAGTACATCTGCCCAATTAAGTCAAAACTCAGGAAACCTATTTTCAAAGGTATTTGAATTTCAGTGTTGATTTCCATGATTTACAGCAGGTTGCATGCAAAAATAAGGCATAAGGTTTTCTTAACAAAAGTCAATCTTTTCACATAAAAGGGCTCTTACAGAAACCAGGTCATTTTCTTTATGAGCGAGAGAGAGAGAGAGAGCTGTCAATGACACTGACATAAGTGCAGTAGGAAGAGTTCTCAATCGTCTGTGATGCTGATTGGCTGCTGCAGGTGATGTGATTCACCAGCAACCTGGGCATGCTCAGTGTGTACTCCATGTAAAACAATGCCATGTCATGTCATTGATACACTGATGGAAAAATTAATTCCTTTGGACCTGCTTCACCAGTGTCTAAAATGGTAGATTTCGGCATGTTCCCATAGAAACATAGAATCTTATGGCAATAAGGACCACTTGGCACACCCAGTCTGCCAAGTTCCTACCTAATGGATAAGCTGCAGATCCAGATAACCAACAGCCTACTTCTTCCTACCCCACCCCTAGAATTGCCTTTATGACTGTCCCATGCATGCTTGAATTACACCACTATTTTGACCCCACAACCTCCCGAAGACCATTCCATGCATCCACAACCCTCTCTGTGAAAAATACTTCCATTACACTCTGAGCTGCCCCCATCTTCAAATTGTGCCCCTTGTTCCTGCACACTTCTTTTTCTGAAAGATGCTACCCTCTTAGACTTTGTTGATTCCTTTGAGGTACTTGAAAGTTTCTATCATGTCCCCTCTCCTCCTTTCCTCGAGGCTATACATATTAAGCTTCTTAAGTCTCTCTTCATGTCTTCTGGTGCAGACCCTGCACCATTTTGAGCCCTCCTCTGGACTGCCTCCATCATGTTTATGTCTTTGCAGAGACTGGGTCTCCAGAACTGCACACAGTACTCCAGATGGGGTCTCACCAGCTGTCTGTACAGAGGGATAACAACTTCTTGTTTTCTTCTGGTGATGCCTCCCTATCATCCCAGTATCCCCCATCCTCCTTACTGCCCTCTCACATTGCTTGCCCACTTTTAGGTCATCTGATATGACTACCCCAGGTCCCTTTCCATTTTGTTGTTGTTAGTATCTCACCCCATTGTGTACTCTTCCCCAGGTTTCTGTTTCCAAGGTGCATTACCTTGCACTTCTTAGCATTGAATCTAAGCTGCCATACATTTGACCATTCCTCCAACCTTGCCAAGTCCCTTCTCATCCTTTCCACCACACCTTGTGCATCAACTCTGTTGCAGATCTTTGTGTCATCTGCAAAGAGACATATTTTCCTTCCGTCCCTCTGCAATGTCGCATATAAAGATATTGAAGAGGACCAGTCCTAGTACTAAACCTCATGTACCCCACTAGTAACCCCCTTTCTTCAGAGTGGACTCCATTTACTATTATCCTCTGTGTTCTGTTCTCCAGCCAATTCTTTAGCCAGGCTACCATCTTGGGACCCACTTCCAGGCTGGCTGTATATTAATCTTTGTGTGGGACTGTGTCAAATGCCTTGCTAAAGTCTAGGTAGACCATGTCCACCGGCGCTCCCTGATCTACTACTTTGGTCACCCAGTCAAAGAAATCTATTAGATTCAGCTGACATTACCTTCCCACTGTAAATCCATGCTGCCTTGGGTCCTGTGCCCTCTGGCCTCTAGGTACTCGACAATTCTTTCCATCAGAAGTGATTCCAACATTTTCCTTATCACTGAGGTTAAACTAACAGGTCTGTAGTTGCCTGCTTCTGACCTGCTCCCACTTTTGTGAAGTGGAATCACATCTGCGCTCCTCCAGTCCTTAGGTACCACCCCATCCTCCTATGATTTGTTAAGAGGGTAGTCAGTGGTGTCACCAGTTCTACCTAGTTCTTTTAGAATTCTGGGATGAATCCCATCAGGCCCCATTGCTTTGCCCACCTTCAGTTTTAAGAGTTCTTTCAGAATCCTTTCTTCTGTAAATGGGCTGGTATCAACTTCTGTATCCAGAGTGTTTCTATTGTTTGGTTTAGTACCTCCCCTCTTCATTTGTAACTACTGAGCAAAATATTTGTTTAGTATCTCTGCCTTTCACAGTCACCTTCTGCCCACCCCTCTCCCTTTATTAAGCCTCACTATCCCACCTTGGTCTTCCTTTGCTCTCTGATATACCTATAAAGGTTTTATCCTCCTTCTTAACTGTGTTGGCTATCTTTTCTTCGGTATGGGCCTTTGCTGTTCTGATTGCTTTACCAGCTTCCTTTTGCTTTAACTGATACAATTCTCTGTCCTGCTCCTTCTGTGGTTCCTTGTACTTGTGAATGCTTTCTTTTCTCCCTAACCTTTCCTGCCACCTCCTTTGAGAACTATAATGGTTTCTTACATCATTTTGTTTTATTTGCTTCACACAAGGCCTGTTGCCTCTGTGTTGGCAGTTTTGATTATTCCCCATTGTTCTTCCACCCCTCCTTCCTGTCAGTTTGCTAGTGCATTCCATAGGCACTCACTCATTTTGGCAAAGTCAGCCCTCCTGAAGTCCAGTACCTTTGCCTTTGTGCAAGCTTGACTCTACTGCTGTGTTTATCGTGAACCATACTGTTCGATGGTCACTAGTTCCCAGATGGCTACCCACTTCTAAATCTGTGATCCTTTCACCATCTCTATTTGAGAGTACCAGGTTTAAGATTGCTCCCTCTCGAAAGGGTTCCAATACTAGTTGTCTAAGGCATGCCCCTGTAGGGCTTCTAGAATGACCCCTCTCTTAGAAGTGCCTGCTGCAAATGTACTCCAATTGACATCTGGCATATTCAGATCCCTCATCAAGAATATCTCCCTTTTTCTGCCATTCTAAGGATACTTCCTATCATTTCCTTGTCCATGTCCTCCCCTGAGATGGGGGTCTGTATACAACCCTGTGTGGATTGTAGTGCCATTGCTTGTCTCCAAATTGACCTACAGTGCTTCTTTTCCTCCTGTTTACCTTTTGTTCTGTAGTTTTGATTCCTTCCCTTATGTAGAAAGCTACTCCTCCTCCTCTTTCCCCCTCCCTGTCCCTCTTGTAGACAGTGTATCCTGGTATGTTTATGTTCCAGTCATAGTTCTGTGTTCACCATGTTTCTGTGACTGCCACGATATCCAGGTGTTCCTCCTCCATCAAGGCCACTAATTCAGGAAGCTTGTTACCCAGACTACGGGCATTAGTACTCATTGCTCTCCATTTTTGATGGCTTTACCTCTTGTAGCACTATCCCTGTCCTCATTGACTTTGCTTTCTCCATTCACCCATGTCCTGCTCCCTACTGACCTTTGTACCTTGATCTTTCTCTCATTTTGTACCCTGTTTTGTAGGGGAGGCTGGGAATTCCTGCTACTTATCAGTGCCTCCCTTGACTAGTTTAAAGTAAACATAATCAGAATTTGTCATTGGCTTATCCTTAACTGACTGAGGTTTTAGATTTCAGTGAAATCTGAGCAGAAAACATTTCAAAATTCATCATCAACAATAATAATGATCTGTGGAAGCAAGGGTTAGCCAGGTATTGGTTGCAAAGGCTGGCTGATGCTTAATGGTAAGTTTCTCTTTTTTGAGAAACAAGAAAGTAAGCTGGTACCTCTAATGACTGCACGTGTCAAACAACAAAAGTGGCTAGCTATAGTATGTTAAACTGGTTGACTGGAAACACTGAAAGCAAAAGTATGTTGCCCTATACCCAAACTGCAGACTGTCAGTGCTCCATTTTCAAACAAAACAGACATGCTGGGTCTATAGTAGCAGCAGTGCAGAACGGTGAAGATTCTGGACTGGAGCACAGAGAAAGCACTACAGATAAAGGGATGGAGTAAAGTAGGGACTGCCCCACACAGGACTAGTCAGCTCAGCTGCACATTAAGACTTTTTATTTTTCAAATCTAAATCACACAACCATCCCTCATATAAAATGTGACCATGCCAGAGTCACAGTGTCACTACTAAACTCAGACAGCAAAGAGTTGTATGTAAATACAGATTTTTTTTATTTCTTCAATGTTAAGCAGAATTTCATATTTCCAAAGATACTAACAAACCAGACAATTAAAACATGGAAAAATAAAGTCACACTGGTTTTCACAGTTTTCCCATATTCCTCTCCCCCAATGTTTGATCCTACACTCCCAACATTATGATGGTTCTAAGGAGCCATAAGGAGATATGACCCAATGACAGGTGGTGCATAATTAAGGAATGAATAAATAAATATAGTACATACATACATATGGAAGGCTATTTAGGGTACACAACTCAGTTCAAGAGAGGGACTACCAGTGAAACACAAGTGAGACAGAAAGAGAGACAACTAATAGATGGCAGGGTGATCAGAATAGGCTGGACTGGTGCAAGAAATTTGCTTAGGATTTTCTTGAATTTTTATATGCCACAAAATACTAACTAAGGTTACCTAAACCACCCTCCTTAGCTTTACCTTGGACATGGCCAAATGGACCCAGACAGTCTGTGACTCTCTAGGGACACTTTAATATAGACAGATGCTGCTGCTGAATATAGTAGTCAAGTCAAGTCAAGTCAGACTTTATTTTTAAAAAGGGTGTTTCCTGTACCAAAGTGCTTGAACATCATAAAAACATAAATATTCACAAATAAAAATTCAGATTAAAACAGGCAGTGCTTTAAATTATCCTCTAAACATTATGCACTAAAAGCTAAATCAAATAAATATGTTTTCAATGCAGATTTAAAAGTCTCAGTTGACAGACACTCTAATCTGACAAAGTAGAGAATTCCACAGGGTCAGGGCCATGAAAGAAAAAGCCCTGGCTCTGGATGTTTGAAGGTGGACCCTGGGAATCTATAGCAATCCTCATCAGAGGAGCGGAATGGGCAGAGGAGGAAGTAGGGTGGAAGGAGGTCATGCAAATAATGTGGTCCTTGTCTGTGTAACACCTTATATGTCAGCAAAGCAACCTTGAAGGTGATCCTCCATCACACCGGCAGCCAGTGCAGTTCGCAGCAGTACTATTTGAAAGAAAGATAACAAACGCCTGTACTAATCAAGGCAAATAGCATGCAGCAGCAGAGTAGCAAAAGGAGTAGCAGATGGTAGTGTGGTCTGTTGGATGAATCAGTGTCTATCAAGCGTTGTTCCATTGCCACTTACAGTATCTCCGCCAAGTCTCTGCTGGCGGGCAGTGTATTTAGGTCTGGTGTGCCACTACTGAGAGTGGTCTGGATACTTAAAATGGTTCACTTTACTTTTGGTTTCTTTAGAATGGTCCTCACCTCTCACATGCAGGTGCCAGTACAGCAGTATCATATTACATGGAGACAGCCAGGAACAACTGAGAGAGAGAGTTCAAGTCTTTTGTTTTCTATCTCCACCCTTTCCAGTGCTGATCATACTGAAACTGTGATGCAAAAGTGAGTCATGCCTGAAGTGATCTGGGGCAGGGGGATAAAGTGTAACCACACACATGCTTAGGGTCTGGGTCACTGATGAGATCACATCTGGAGTACTGTGGAAGGTGTAGGGTGCTGGAGTCTGCACCAGGCCAAAAAAGTGGCAGCAGTACAGCACAGGGCAACAAGATGGTTTAGAGAGTAGGAGGTAAGTCACATGAGGACAGGCTGCCAGTCTTGGACATGTACATCTTCAAGAAGAGGAGAGAATAGAGTGACGTGATATAACCATGCAATTACCTGTGCAGGATAAACAGGGTAGACAACAAGAACAATTTTTTCTTGAGCTTACATACAGAGATGGTGGAGAACTCAAACAAGCAGGGTGTGAGTTCAAGAAAGATGCCTATAAACACTTTTACATTGAAAGAGTGGTGGATAAATGGAACAGACAGGTAAGAGGTGTCAGGAACAAAAGGTAAGTATTTTCAAGCAGGGATAGGAGATAAATATCGGCTTAGTCAGAAGAGGAGGGCTGAAACTACAATAAGGGGTAAGATAGCAACTAGGGTCAGAGTAGAGTAATTAGATAGAGTAGGCAGACTATGGGCTGGTAGGTCTTTTCTGCTGCCAATGTCTATGTATCTATGTGTTTATGTATGTGAGTAAAACAAACAACAGCTAGCATATTCTGTACAGTATGTTGGCACTGTGGCACCACTAGCAAAGTTGATTACTTGAGTGGCCAACATCCCCACCACATGAGAAAACAACAGACACAAACACAGAAACATACACAATGCTGGCAGAAAAAGACCAATTGTCCATCTAGTCAGCCCTTGGTTCCCTATCTATCCTCAGGACATAATTATCATCCATGGTACTAGCTCTTCATATTTCTCCCCTAATCTTTTCCCGCTACTATAGTACTGAGTAATAGGGCTGGGTGAAAGTGCGGATTACACTTCTGCAAAATTTACAGAATTCTGTGATTTCCACAGAATTTCACAGAGATTCACCTTGGCAAAATTCACACTTTCTGTAATTTTCACCTGATTTACAGAATAATTAAGTGTACTGCTTAAAATATGCAATTATAAAATATTTATTACAGAAAAAATGCTGTTCAGGGTGTAATTCATGGAAAATGTATTCTGCAAGGCATGTAGTCATGTGATTTAATTAATTTAGGTGGGGATTGCATTGGTAAAGCACTGTTTTTACCTTCCAGTCTCTTTCTTAAGTGATACTGTTCCTCTTGCCCAAAGTAAAATTTTATATGGTATAATTCAAAATTGAAATTTACTGTAATTTCATCAAAAATTCCACAGTATGTCCCAAAAGTTTGCCATTCACTAACATTTTCCTTGGAACACACAAAAATTCCACAAGCAATGCTGTCACCTGATCTTTTTGATTAGGCAGGAGTCTAAAGTCACTTTTATACACAGGGTTTAGAAACGGAGTGAGCGTTACCTGTGTAGTGCCATTGTACTCTGTTGTATTCAGTGCCCCTTTACACTTCACGAGTGTTCTGGGAACCCCTGCCTTTTTGATTCCACTCTCCCACAGAGTTTGCCTCTCTATAGGCTGTTTCTGCAGTGCTGCCGGAATGGTTATTTTCACAGCCAGTCGAAATGGAATACATCAGTGCAAACTGCAAAAGCAAGATTGGCGTTTGGTACTTAACGCTCACGTAAGGAATGGAACAGATGCACTTTACACACAAAGGATGTAACGGAATACTGTTTCTGTAACAGTCATTCCATTACAGAAACCTGTGTGTAAAAGTGCCTTATGAGTCAAAGTGTGACCTGTTATAGCAACCATCTCTTTCTCTCTCTCTCTCTGCCTCCCTTCCCCATCTCAAGTGACTGCTCTGCCTACTCTGCTGGCCAGTTTAACAGCAGGTGCTGAAGAAGAAAGATCTGCAGCTCTTTGCATCTTAATTTTGTAAATCAGAAAGCTATACTTCAAAGTACTTTGCCACATTTCCTATTTGTGAGAGTTTTGTGTGAAATCTCCGATGATGTTTGTAGTATTTTCAGCAATATAATTGTTAGCTTATTGATTTTGATGTTCTGAGATACTTATTTGTTTGCACACTGTGGTGGGTGATTAGAGAAATGGATCTTGTGGTGGCAGATGTGTGGGGACAAAGATGTGTTCATAATCAAGCAGTGGTGGGGATGGGCATGGAGGTGGTGCTGGCACCATCTGCTTAGTGTCAAATGTTCCCACAATTGGGGAGGGGCTCAATCAGCTGGGGCCAGCATCAGTATTGTTAGTTTTTTTATGGGACAGATGTAACTCTACAGCAAAAGGCAGTAATGTCTATGTCCAGCACAAACATAATTCAGGCAGCCCTCTGACAGGGTGACACCACTAATGCTGGACACGGAGATGCTGAGTACTTATGTGGGTGAATGCAGTTGAAGCAGCAGTAATTAGTAAATGTGAGTTATTATCCGAACAATGGAAGAGGAATCCATACTTTACAGGATATTCTGAGGTTTACGTAGTTTTTATTTTTTGTAATGATTTTCTCCTTCCTGCCTGCATCTACTCAGTTCTTTAAAGGACTCAGTAGCCCATACACCCTGAAAACTGATGTAATAGCAGTCTGCATGCCCTAATCCCTGATAGATTTTTTTAATGATTTTCTCCTCCTTGCTTGCATGCTCTAGTCCTTAAAAAGACTTTGTTAGCACCTAAGTCCTACAAAGGGCTTTTTAAAATGAATATGATGATTGCTTGCCCTGATACAGTAGGTCCTTATAATTATTTATCTCCAAGTCCTTAAACAGGCTTTTAACTATATATTATGCTGCACTGGTGAGGGTCCTGAAATCTTCATATCAGTTGCCCTTAAAAGGATGGTTTGTGAGTACTGATTTGAAGCCCTTAAGAGATGTTTTTCTGTGTGCTGCCTGCTGCTCTGACAACCAATTCAACTACCCACCACAACATATTCTGATGGGCTGAATAGCAGTCATCAACAACAGCAACACTTCTTGGGAAAGGATCAGTTGCCAACAGCAGCCAACGAATCCTCCACTCCAGCCTGTGATCTGATGTCTAGTGAAAGCACATGTCGTGTGACACCAGCTGTGTGACTGAGTCAGCAAAATTCTCAGTGCATAGACTTTGTGGTCACATGACAAGTTCTCTACTGCACTGCTCCTTCCTGGTCCTAGTTTCTCCACCACACCTAAGAGTAACTGCTCTCATGAACTTAAACATGCATGCTAATGCTGCACCATCACAAATGGCACAGGCACATGGGGAGTAGGTGGGCTGGGGAGATAAAAAAGGTAGGAATACAGGAGAAAAGGGAAGATACAGTAGCACTAATGCCTCAGTTGCCCCAGTGGGCAGGCACTGATGAGCTGTAGATGTCTTTAGACAAAAGTGACTGCCTGGGGTACCTAAGGTATTGGAATTTTGTACCCTAGCAGTGTCTCCTCTAAGCTAAAATTGTTTCTCCTCACAGTTCTGTTAGTGCATCCCACAGTATTCAAAATTACAGGGCACACCAGGGCACGGCCCTGGTAAACAAATGCTGTGCCCTGCTGGTGCCCCATATGTGGCAGAGCTTCCCCATAGTAACAGTATATCAGTGCACTGGCTGCCATCTGTTGTGCCCCAGCAGTGCCCTGGTAACTAGTCATGACTAGAACCTCTACTGTACACATATTTCAGCATAGTTTATTATATCTGTGTCTCATCCCAGTTTACACCAGTTTCAACTCCCAGTTCCACCAGTATCAGTTGCAGCAGTGTCACCTCTCAGATATTCAGTTTCTCCTGCCATTTACACCAACATCTCCACTTCCCAGTTTTGGTCCCTGGTCACAGTTACACCAGTTTTTGTTTTTACTTACTAAATAAAAGGCAATAAATTCTGGAAATATTTTCTGCAGTTCACCACATCATTCTTCAATATATGACAAAATTCTGCAGTTTAAGGCAGAATTTCACAAAACTTTCTCCATTTTTTTGAAATTTTGTGGAAGTAAATTCCACATTTCACAAGAATTCCACCAGGGGAATTCAAATTTCATATAGCACTCCTGAGTAGCCACTACCCTTCACTCTTTCCCAGTCATGCTTAAAAGCATTTATAGACTTAGCTCCTGCTACCTCAGCTAGCAGACTTTTCCAGGTTCCACCCTCTCAGTAAAATAATACTTCCTCATATCCTTCATGAACTTTCCTCCAGTCAGTTTTACCTCGTATCCCCATGACCTCAAGTTTGTGCATCTGTAAATACAGTAACTTCTTGTAGTTCACCTTATTAATTCCTTTCAGTAATTTGAAGGTCTCTGTCAAATCACCCTCCCCATCTGGTCTCAAGCATTCACATGTTTATTGCCTTAAGACAAATGTCCCTTAGGCTCGGAACAGAAAACAAATAAAAGTATTCACATTAGAGCACTTAAAACTAATAAAGCTCTGGGAGAAGGGAGTGAAATACTGTTGTGATTTAGTGATGGACTGCAACGGTAACACTTGATCTGCTTTCCTTATATTTATGTGGTGTGAGTATAAAAAAATAAATTGTATTTTTCTACAGACTTGCAGCTGCTTTGGTGTTTGTGACGGGAGTTGCAAGGCTTTTCTGTTGCTGACTTAAAAATGTCCTGCTTGGCAGTCTGTTCACCTCGAGCAATGCTGCTTGTTGGCAAATCTCCAACTGATCTGTTGGGCTTCCAGTCACAGTGACTGCAAGCCTGACAAACCAATAGATATGCTGTAGCATTACCAGCAACCCTTTTCTGATTTAAAACAGCAAAAGGCCAATCATGATTTTCATCCCATCTGATTGGCCTGCATACAGCGCTAGCCTCAAAGAATTGCAATGCACCACAATGCAGAAACTGATCTGGCTGATACCAGAAGAGACACATTAAGATGAAATGTAATGTTTCCAGTAAATATCAGTTTGTGTTGTTCCATCGGCTGCACTATGATATTTGATGGCAGTGGCTAGCAGGCATGTGGAAAGCCTCTAAAACAGGATTTCTATGCACATTAGTAGCCATTAAACGGCCTTCAGCAATACCATTTTATACCTGCAAGCAGATACCTGCAAGATTTAGAGACAAAATTAGAGATGATGATATTACTATATTTAACAAGTTTACAAAATACATTTACAGTATTGACATGCTTGGACATATAGAGCCCCATTTTCAAAGTTTAGCATGGCACAAACTGGGTTTGTGCCACACTAATGTGGAATTGTACCAACTGTTGGGGTCTTGCCCATATTCAAGAACACATATTCAGGTGCACTTCCGACAGTGCCATCATGCACACATTGTGCTGTGCCTATGCAAATAAGGGTTCCCTCATGCATAAGTGGCACAGCACAGTATTGAAAGTTTTCAGAAGCACTAAGCAGGTACCAGCAGTGGTGCCTTTTAATGCTTCTTGAAACCCAGCCCTAACAGTGTTCAGACCTGCCTGCCCACAGTCAAGGGCAGAGTACCCTGGTGGTCCAGCGGTTCCTCCCCACACCGATCCCTGTCCCTATGTATAAAAACAAACATTGGTGGTTCAGCATTCCTCCCATGCACCAGTCACTGTCCTAATGTATAATAAAAAATAGTGGTCCAGTGATCGCTCCCTGCCCCAATCCCTGTCCCCATGTATGAAAACAAACATTGGTGGTTCAGTGGTCTCTCCCTAGCTTGATCCCTGTCCCCATATATGAAAATAAACATTGGTGGTTCAGCGGTCCTCCCATATGCTAATACCTGCCCCTGTATAATAAAAACATTAGTTGTTCATCAGTCCTTCCCTACCCTGATCCCTGTCCCCATATATAATAAAACACATTATGGCTCACGGTCCCCCTTCCTGATCCCTGTCCCCATGTAGGAAAACAAACATTGGTGGTTCAGTGGTCCCTCCCTACCCGATCCCTGTTCCCATGTAGAATAAAAATAACATTAGTGGTTCAGTGATCCCTCCCTGCCCCACTCCCTGTCCCCATGTAATAAAAAAAATGTGTGGTTCAGCAGTCCCTCCCTGACTCGATCCCATTCCCCACATATGAAACAAACATTGGTGATTCAGCTGTCCCTCCCTGCCCCAATCCCTGTCCCATATATGAAAACAAACATTCATGGTTCAGTGATCCCCCTTGCCCCAGTCCCTGTCCTCATGTAAATAAAAAAATTTGTGGTTCAGCGTCCCTCCACTGCCCTGATTTCTCTCCTCATGTATAATTAAAACATTAGTGGTTCAGTGATCCCTTCCCTGCCCCGATCCCTGTCTCCAAGCATAATAAAAACAATTAGTGGTTCAGCGGTCCCTCCCTGCCCTGATTCCTATCCCCATGAATAATTAAACAACAATAGTGGTTCAGTGGTCCCTCCACTGCTCTAATCCCTGTCCCCACATATAATAAAAATAATGGTTCAGCAGTCTCTCTCCTGCCCTGCTACCTGGCCCCATGTACAGTATTAAAACAAACATTGGTGGTTCAGCAGCCCATCCCCTACCCTGATCCCTGTTCCCATGTATGAAAACAAACATTGGTTGGTCAGTGGACTCTTCCCTGCCCTAATCCCTGTCCCCATGTATAAAAAACAATTAGTGGTTCAGCAGTCTCTCCCTGCCCCAATCCCTGTCGCCATGTATAATAAAAAATCTAGTCATTCAGCCGTCCTCCCCTGCCCCGTTCCTGTCCCTGTCCCAATGTATGAAACAAACATTGGTGTTTCCAGTGGTTCCTCCCTGCCCTGATCCCTGTCCCATGTATAATAAAAATAGTGGTTCAGTGGTCCTCCTGCCCTGATCCTGTCCCCATGTATGAAAACAAACATTGGTGGCTCAGCAGTCCCTCCCATCCCCGATTCCTGTCCCCATGTATATAAAAAAAAAATAGTGGTTCAACGGTCCCTCTTCTGCCCCAATCACTGTCTCCATGTATAATGAAAACATTAGTGGTTCAGTGGCTCCTCCTGCCCCAATCCCTGTCCCCATGTATATAAAAAAAATTAGTGGTCTGGCTGCTCCTGCTTTGCCCCGAACTCTGTCCCCATGTATAATAAAAAAAAATAGTTGTTCAGCAGGCTGTCCCCTACCCCAATCCCTGTTCCAATGTAGGAAGACAAACATTAGTGGTTCAGCAATCCTCCCCTGCCCCAATCCCTGTCCCCATGTATGAAAACAAATATTGGTGGTTCAGCAGTCCTTCACTACCTAATCCTTGTCCCCATGTATAAAAAACAAACATTATTGGTTCAGCGGTCCCTCCCTGTCCTGATCCCTGTCCCCATGTAGAAATAAATATTGGTGGTTCACTAATCCCTCAACTACCTCAATCCTGTTCATATGAATGAAAACAAACATTGGTGGTTCAGCAGTCCCTCCCCTGTCCGATCCTGTCGCCATGTATAACAAAAATGTAAGTGGTTCAGTGGCCCCCCCTGTCCCATTCTTGTCCCTCATGTATAATAAAAAAATGAATAGTTCAGTGGTTTTCTTCGCCCTGAGTCCTGTGTACATATATAAAGAAATTATCTTTGTTGGTCCAGTGGTCCTCCTTCATTTCCCAATCACCACCCAGTTTAGTAAAATATATTCCGGTGGGTCAGTGGTACCTTCCCTGTTCCTTCATTGCTGTCCCAAAAAACCCCACAATGCCCTGGTAGCCCTGGTGGCCCCCCACTAACAGATGTGACCCACCACCTCAATCCCTCCAGTCTGATTCATTCCAGGAGATTGCAGCCCTCCTCACACTGAGACAGCAGCTATCGACTGAACTGTCACTGAGCATGTACAGTACATAGTACACACTCATTAGTTGACCGGTCAACCAGTCAGTCAGTGAGCATGTACTGAGTACTCTACATGTTCAGTGACAGTTCAGTCTGCAGCTGGCCATGGTGGTATGAGGAGGGCTGGTGCTAGTCAACAGCATGGGTCGGGGTTGGGGAGGAATCTGGGTGGTGGGTCACACCTTCTGGGGTGGGGCCACTAGACTACAAGGATATTGTGGGTTTCATTTGGATGGCAATTGAAAAAGGGGGAAGGGAGGGACCACATGACCACTAGGGATGTATATTTATGTAATGGGGTGGTAATCAGGGAATGGGGAGAGGGGAGGACCATTGGGCTACCAATGATAATATTTTTAAATGTGGGACAGGGATCAGGGCAGGGAGGGAACGCTGAATGACTACATTTTTATTTATACATGGCAATAGGGATCGGGCAGGGGAGACTGCTGAACCACAATTTTTTTATTATACATGGGGACAGGGCATTAGAGGGACCACTGAACTATTAATGTTTTTATTATACATGGGGCCAGGGATCTGGGGCAGGGAGGGAGAGTGAACCACTCATTTTTTATTATAAATGAGGACAGGGATTAAGGCAGGGAGGGACCTTGAACCACCAAATGTTTCCATATCGGGATCAAGACTTGTGGGGACCTGGCCTGGCACCTCAAAGGCACTCACATGCAGATGAACCCATAATGGGAATGCAAATTGTCCCTTAGCACCGTGCATGCCCAATGAACTCACCTGAATGTTTGAGCTAAATATCTCCCATGGAGACGCAGTGCTAACCCATGTGTGCATGCTTTACCCCTATAGATTGGTCTTCAACCTAGCCGTCCAAGTGCTGCACCAAACATGGCAGCTGATTGATGTGTTCTGCACTACCATGGCTCCATATTCAGACAGCACAGTCAGTTCAGATCATGCTATCTGTTTGAATATGGCACTAGAGCTGGCCTGCCCTATTTTCCATGTAGCACATCTGTTTGTGCACACAACTGGCTTGCTCTGAATATGGGGCCCAATGTGTATTGCTTTAGCCTCATGTAATACACAAGAAAATATCGTGATAGTATTTGCTATTTTATGCAGCACAGATTAACTATTAAGTAGCATATTTAACTACTCCCACACTGACTGGCTGATAGTGACAAATCTCACAAATGCAGTTCCCTAGATGGCTAGTTTGGTCAAACCTTAATTTCTTTTAACACTGTTACCAACATGTTTGTGTTGCCATTGGCAACCAAACATTCAAATTAGTTATCCTCCCAAAGGGCTAAAACTGATAAATTAAGCAATGGAAGGTTTGATTCACTGTGCCAGACTAGTGAAGAAGTCAACACCTTTGTCTCTGAATGAATTCTAGAAATAAATACCTTAAATGACCTAGAAAATAGTCTATTTGCTTTCCCACTGATATTATAAAATATCCATGGTCAGTAGTTACTATACAGTTTGAAAATATATTGGATGTCTGTGGATTAAGTATCTGCTATTGTGAGTAATTTGACAATTTACAGATACATTCATGTAGGTAGACAAATTGGTTAGTTGTAAAATGATAAAAGATGCAAATTAAATTGTATTAGTAATTATTTACACAGTACACCACTGCCAGTTTAATTTTCACATTATGAATCTTTATAGTTTGTTTTACAACTAACCAAGTATAATGTTTCAATAGAGCAGAACCCTTCAGCAAACAATGCATTCTGAACTATATTAATGACACACTTCTCCCAGAACATGCAATCTATTGATGCACTGGCAGCCTTTAAGTGTGCTCTAAGCTATTTCACATTGCTTTTGCAAATGATTAATATTAGAGTGTTATGTGATGCTTGTATAGGAGACTCAGTACTACATTGCATTTCACCGGAAATGCTATAAGGTTCAATAAATGTTATATGAACATGAAACAGAAAAAGGCAATAACATGATATGACAAATAGTTCATTTCTTAGTAAACAAGCTGTGTAAATATTGTTGTAAGACACATCATAGCACCTTCTAGACTTACAATAATCAAATTCTAGGCAACTGTCTTCTTCTATTTTTACCAGAAAGTATACTGCTATATGTGTAGCTACATGAGAAATCTCAATGAACTACTTTCCATTTTGTATGACCTTAAAAGAATTGCAACCTTTGTCTCAGTGAACAAAATCATTTGTCACACTATAAAGAAATGCAGGTACAGTAAATACACAGGGAGCTATTAAGCTTCTGAACTGTTGTTATTATCTGTATGGTAATTTGAATTGCTGGCTATGGTCCATCAAGGGCAAATGGAAAAACTGCATATGATGTGAAATATGCTTAGCTGTAACCTTTCAGACACAAATAGTATATATGTCACCACATATTTGTTGCAGATTTTGTTTAGCAAGTATTATGTATCACATGCCATGATGTATTTCACTTTAGTACTCTGTGAAACGTGCATTCAGTTTTCAGACAAGCATTTAGCATGTTTAAAAAATACCAAAAAGTCATAAGATACAATAAATATATATAATTTGATGTTTAACCCTTTGCAGATTGTGTTTATCATAGTCTGGTTTAAAGTTAAATAATCCTAGATTCCTTTATATGATTTCGCATATATATTGTTTATTATGCAGTATATGGGTGTGGGTTAAATTTGTGCTCAGTATATGAAGAAATGTACACATGACATGTAACATGTAGTACATCTTTTGTTTCTAGCTCTAATACCCAATACTATTCTACTACAGACTTCTTTTCTAAGGCATACTCCTTCCCATCAGTAGTAACCTCCTTCTCACCTCTGCTTTTTACCTTGGTCACTTCTGATGCATCTCTCTTGTTCCTTACTTCTCTAGTCCTCTCTATCCTCCTCCTCTATGCCAGGAGAAATCTTATTCCCTCAGGCACATCCTTCTTTAGTGCTGCTGTTGTCAGGAGATGGCAAACTGAACTCACTCCCTCAATCTTCTTCACTCCACAGCAAGGGATTGAGCATACCTCATATCAATGTTAGATCTTGCTGCTACATACCGCCTGTTGTTAGACTACATCTGGCTTTAGGTGCACCAGTACTAGCCTGACATTTTGTTATGACTATGTTCTGACTTAGATGTCTCCATTACATGTTATGCTGTCCTAGGCAAGATTGTGAGAGGCAAGGATGTTTTTTTTTTTTTTAACCAGGTATAGCACACTAAGCTGAAAGCTTTTTACAGGAGCGACCTGGGAGCACAAGGAGGTTAAGTGACTTGCTCCGGATCACACAGTATGCAAGTGGAAGCTGTGGGATTCAAACCCAGGTCCAGTCTGCTGGATGTCACTAGATTCGTAGCTCAGGGCCTTAGACCACTGCGCTATACTGCCTCCTCTGATGTAGTATGACTGGTATTATGTCCTCTTTATATTTAGCTGTGCTGTCATGCATCAATCTTCTATTTCCTTCTCCCCTGCACTCACCTTGAGAAACCTATTGTGTTCATCTTCTCCTCCAGTTTTCATTGGTGACTTTTGCAGCTTCCCAGAGTCAGTAACAACTCTATTCTTAACTTATTATCCTCTCTTCACTCTCACCTAAGCTGAGCTCCTGGTCCTCAAGAATTTTAATGCAATTTGGCCTGGCTCTTCCTCCAAAAATTAGTTCTACAAAGTACAGCCCTTAACCTCCATCAGTGACCCTGCCCATGTTAACCCTACTTCTACTAACAACTCACTTATAGACTTGGTTCTTCTCATTCTTTCCTTCACTGAATAGAAATGGTGATATCCTTCTTGACACTTTCAGTGATTATCCAATGGCCTACTGTGTTCAGAAGCTATATCTCCTCAAAGCAGTTCACAGAGTACATTTAACACAATGCATGGAGGCCATTAAACTTAGATGTAAAACTAAAGTACTGTAGATGGCCTTCAGATCACCAGCTGTCTCTCATCTCTGCATCAGCAGATTCAACACAGCCCTCTCCTTCTTTAAATTCAAATCTACACTTTCTGGGATGCACCCAACCCTTTCAAGAGGTCATGTACAGTAGTAGCACCAAATTTGTCAAGCAATTTTGCTAAATTCTCTATTTATCCTTCACAAAATTTAGGGAAAAAATCCTCAAAATTCTTTTTGTTATACCTATAGAAAGAGGCCAGTTCCTATTACAGTACTTAAGTGCCATCTGGCAGATTTTCAACTCGCTATCAGATGAGACAACCCTCTCTGCATAGCAGTGAACACACTAAGAAACAAACAAATCCCTAACTAAAGGTTTCAACTTCTCAATAGGGATTTTTGAAAATCTTTGACTAATTTGTGCTACTACTGTATCTATGCTTCCCACTTTGCCAGGATCTCTACAGACCTGATAACATCTCTCAAAGCTTAGGACACTGGTTGGCATCTTGACAGATCCTCTGGCTGTTCTGAGGCCTATTCAGATACAGTGGTTGCCAGGGATTACTCTCAGTATATCTTGCTACATCTAGATATTTCACACAGATCACATTTTCTGTGATAGAGCAGGACATTTCTAAAATTTACTGTCAGCCTGCCTCAACACTTCCAATTCCGACCCACCATGTTAAGTCTTTGCCCAAGCACTTGCTTCCCACCCCCATTTGCCCTAGCACTTGCCTGCCACCCCTACCCCTTGTCTCTTTTCTTTCCCTCTGCCCTTCCTATCCCAGCTCCCACTACCACTTCCTACCTCACCCTAACAGCCTGCCTCTGCCTCTCTCTCGTCGTCTGGCAGGATGCTGGCATACCATATACTATGCCTTACCACAATTTGTGTAACTGTTTGTCATTACAACCCATGTACTGTTTAATTTTTTTGTATTCTGTATGTATAATTTACTGTAACTATATTGTGTCTTCTTGTGTTAATGTATCTGATGTGGAACCTCTAAACAAGCATCTGCTCACAGGTGTCATCAAAACCTCAATAAATAAAAATAAATAAATAAACATATCTCTGGCTACCACTGTAAAACAACTCCATAATGCTAGCACTAAGGCTATCAGGGAAGCAAAATTCAGATGTTTTTCTATAGTTCTACAGAACAACTTTAAATCCCTGACAAGTTTTGGAAGGTAATCCACTGATTTTATTCACAGTTCACAGTCTACTACTCCTGTACTTAAGACCAATAACTCTACTGTCTTTAACCCATCTTAGTTTGCCTCCATCTTTTACCAGTATTTAACCCCTGTGGTATTTCTCTGTCCCCATTAACATACTTGCATATCTCCTATCCTTCCCTCCTCTCCTGCTACTCTACCTTTGACCTTCCTTTTCTTCTCCCTGTTTCCTGGCTGCTGTAGTCTCATATTTTTATCTTTAAATACCTCCTAAAATAATATATGTGCTGGCCTAGATCTCAAATGCCCTTACATTTCTGGTGCTGCCATTACAGGTCTCTGCTCTTTCTTCCCTAAAATCTTTTCTTCCACCTCAGCAAAGTTCCTATGAAGTGGTATGGCACCAAGGTTCTTACCCTATAGTGAGGGGAGATATCACCTCTCAAAGAATTGACCCCCCATCCTCTGTTGTGCTGCCTTGTCTAAGCTGCAAAGATAAACTCAACTCTTCATCTATATTAATCCCTTCCTCCCTCCCTGGAATCTGTAAAACTCTCCATTGTCTCCTCCATTCTATTGTCTTACTGACTCCATTCTGAAAAGAGATAGACCAGGGGCTTTCACTCCTACTATCTTTGCCAACCTTACCAAGTCTCTGCACTGTCTACTATCCTCTCTGACTTGACAATCTTGCAGGTGTGGGTCTATCTGACCACTCTGTCTTTTAATTCTTTATTACCTGCTTATTACACACTGATCAATCCATATTCAGTAGGTGAAATTCCAATTCTTTCCTCCCTCCTCCCCAATTCCTCTGGTGCCCCAGTGCTCCATACTAGGCCATATCCTTGTCTCCCTTTTCTAGATTATCTGTCCCAGTCTGTGTCTCTGCACATAGCACTTGCATGTGTATGGTACTGTACTTTTCACCTTTGGGGATTTCGGTCCCTGATATGGAAACAATTTAACAGCATAATTATGACGACATTCAATTGGTGCTGAACTGTTAGTACAAGGCACTGAGGCTATTGCTGGTTGTGCCAATGGTACTGAGTTCAAATCCTACTACTCACATTTCCATTGTCAATTTTATCTGCAATACAGTAGACACTCCAGAGAGGGTGGAGAGAATGTAGAGACCTGAGAAATTCAAAGAGTGGTAAAGGGTATGGCAGCAGGGTCCCAATGTGACAAAGTGCAAAATCATGCACCTAGGGCACAGAAACCCAGAGTGGAGTATAAAATGGGGAAGGAACTGACAGTCAAGAACCAGGAGTGGAAACATGATGTAACCACACTGGATGACTGTAAGGTGGCAAGACACTGCAACAAGGCAGCAGGAAGGGCCAGTGGGATGCTGGGGTGCATAGGGAAGGGTATCACCAGTAGAAGGAAGAGCTGGCATTACCACTGTATAGATCATTGGTGAAACTATACCTGGAGTACTGTGTCCAGTTCTGGAGACACATGAATAACATAGACAGTGTAGAAGCTGTCAAGAGCAGGGCAACTAATATGGTGTGGGGTTGAATCAAAGTGTTATGAGGAGAGGTGAGGGATCTCAATATGTAGAGGCAATCTCAGGGTTTTACTCCTCTGAGGCTTTCTCTCTGCCTTGTGGGGCACCTGCAGGTTCCATGCTGTCCCCATGTTGTTTGGTGTATATGCTGCCATTAGGAGCATTGTGAGATGGTATGGGCTGAGGTTTCATGTTATGCAGATCATACACAGCTCTACCTGTTTTTGCACCTGACCAGGATAGTGCACTCTCGGTCTTAATAACTGCCTTTTAGAAATCCAGGATTGGATGAATATCATCTGGTTAAAGCTCAGTTCTGACAAGACTGAGGTGTTGGTGGTAGATGCTGGTCACCAGATAGAGGGTCAGGATGGGGTGCCCCTCAGGACTGTGGCTTTGGGGTTCCCAGTTACTGACCTCTGAATAGGTGCAAAATCTGGGGGTAATTCTTGATGATAGTTTGACACTTCATTCTCAGGTGTAGGCCATGGTTAAGTCCTCTTTTTCCATCCAAGAAATATCGCCCAGGTTAAGCATCTAATTCCATCTGGTGACCTACCAGCTTTGATCCACACTTTTGTGACTTCATGCCTTGGCTACTGTAACTCCCTCTACCTAGGGCTTCCAGAGGTTGATATCCACTGCCTGCAACTGGTACAGAATGCTGCGGCCAGACCATTGTCTGGATCATCTACGATCCAGCCATATCATACCTGTACTGTAGGAACTGCACTGGCTGACAGTTCAATGGCGGATCACCTTCAAGGTTGGCTTGTTGACTTATAAAACATTACATGGACAGGGACTGAGCTACCTGCAAAATCTCCTGCATTCTAACTGCCCCTTGGACTGTTCCACTTGACCAATGAGGGATTTCAGGAGATTCCGGGTACATTTAAAACATCCGGATTGAGGGCCTTTTCAGCAGCCCCAACCCTGTGGAATTCCTCTGCTCATCGGGTATGGGAGTGCCTGACATTGGAGATCAATAAGGCTGCCTTAAAGACTTATTTATTTCAGCTTGCATTTGGTGTCACTTTATAATGGACTGCTATTACTGAATTCTGGATTATTTAATTGTATCTTTATATTTTATGGTGTTAAATTGTTGTTTATTGTGCAGCGCCTGATACGCTGTGAAGAGTGCTACATAAATAAAGTTTATTATGATTATTATTATTATTATGTACATTCTGGAAAGGGGAACATGATAGACCTATAAATATCTCACAGGTAAACAAGGTACAGAAGGGAGTATTTTCAGAGGAAAAGTTATACAAGAACTAGAAGATATGCAATGAATCTGGAAGAGGGAACTTAGGAGGGCGTGAGGAAGTACTTCTTCATTGAAAGAGTAGTATATACCTGGAATAGCCTTCCATTGGAGGTTGCAGGAGAAAAACAGTTATGGGCTTCAAGCATGCATAGCATAGGCACAAGGAATCTTAGTAGAATGGGGTTAGCTGGAGATCATCTAGGTTTTGTGGGATGGTAAAGGATGGAAAATGATCAGACTGGGTGTGTTAAGTTGTCCTTATCTGCCAACAAGTTCTTTTCTTCTGTGTAACAATGGTTCTGCTCTAACCAACCTTTGTTCAATTGCAAGAAGACTGCCTTCATGGCCCTTGACAGTAAAATCATATTGCCAGGCTATGCACAGTCCTGGGCTCCATTACTTTGGATGTGCTTTCAACTCTTGAGCAACTTCTCTGCTTCAAGTAGCTGTGTGAGTCATTTGATCTGCTATTGATTTCTCCACCAAGATTCACTCCATCCCTAAAATGTTACTCCCTAAGCTCAGCACTATGTGCCATAACAAGGATTGATTTACACTCCTGTCTGCCATGAGACTGTCCTTAAAATGTTCTTACCAGTGTTGGATTATGTGGATGCGGTATACAGTTTCCACTAAAAGTTCGATCTTACTAGACCACATCCCTTCACAACTCCTTTTTTCCAATTTGCTCTTAACTGAACTTCAGCTACCTCCACTGCTCTCTCAGCACTGACCTTGCATTGTCTTTCCTGTAAGCCAGGTGACTTTCATGCTGCACTCTCTCTATCAAAATTTGAGTTCAGTTGCCTCCTCTGCTACCTCTCTCCTCTCCTCTCTCTCCTCTCCTCTCTTCTCCCATGCATGGTTGATGCTTCCCACTGTCTTTGCCTCATCATATTTTCTGCCAGACTGCTATATGTGTCCACCACCCTTTCTGTAAAAGTATTTCCTCTCATCCTCTTAAACTCCTCTCCCCAGCTTCACTGCATGCCCTTGTTCTGGTGTTTTCTCCTCTGAAAGAGACTCATCTTCACCTTGTTCAACATTGTGAGGTATTAATTGGTCTCAATCATCTCCCCACTGACTCCCCCTCTTCCAGGAGTACATGTCAAGATCCAACAGCTTATCCTTGTATGGCTTCCTGTCAAGTCCAATACATTTCAGTAGCCCTCCCTGGATGGCTTCCACCTTGTCAGTTCCCTTACAGAGATGCAGGCTCCAGAATGGAACACAGTACTCTAGGTGGGGTCTCACTAATAGAGCAATACAGTGGCAACACCACCTCCTATCTCATGGTAGAAATCCCCATCCATATACAACTGAGCATCCGACTAGTCTTTGCCTACTGCCTTGTCATACTACCTCGCAACATGATATCATCAGAGATGATCACTGCAAGGTCCCTTTATTGCTTGTTGACTGTAAGTACCACCCCCCATCATATACACAGCTCTTGGGTTCCCTGCCACAGGTACATGACTTTTCACTTTTTGGCATTCGACTCCAGATGCCACCCCATAGACCACTCCTCTAGTTTCCCAGATCCTAGTGCATTCTCTCCATTCTTTCCTGGTGTCCACCCTGTTGTCCTGTTGCAGAATTTAGTGTCAACTGTAAAGAGACACATCTTCCCTCCAGTTCCTCAACAAAGTCACTTATGAAGACACTGATGAGGACCAGTGTCAGTACTGATACCTGTGGCACCAAACCGGTCACTCTTCAGTCCCCTGAGTGTCTTCCATTTACCACCACCTTCTGGCTTCTATTCTTCATTGAATTTGATGCACAGCTTACTACCTTCCTCCCAACCCCAGGCTGTTTAGTTTCTTTATTAGCCTCCTGTACGGCAAAGTGCCAAAGGTCTTACTAAAGTCCAAATAGACCACATCCACTGCCTTTCCCTGATCTACCTCTGTAGTCACCCAGTCAAACTAATCTGTGATTTGTTTGGTACATGACTTTCCTCTGTGAAATGATGCTGCTAGTGACCTGTAGTCTATTTGCCTCCAGGTACTCCACCAGCCTCTCCTTCAGCAGAGTCTCCATTAATTTCACTACCACTGATGTGTGACCAACTGGACTGTAATTGCTAGCCTCCTCCCTCAAGCACTCTAGCGTAGAGGGACCATATTAACCCTCCTACAGCTCTCTGAAACTACCTGTGTCTCTAATGAGGTGCTAAACAGTGTTGCCATTGGGCCAGCTTGCACCTTGTTCAGTTTTTGGAACTCTTCAGTGAATCCTATCTCGTCCCCATTACCTTGTTTTCTTTTAGGGCTTCTAATCCCCTTTGGACTGTCTGTTCTGAAAACAAACTTTTGTCCACTCCCTGTCACCCTGGTGCTTGCTTATGCATATTGATACACCCCCTTGTGAAGACTGAGAAGTACTCATTTAAAATGTTGTCTTTTTTCTGATCTTCTTCTGCACAGCGCCTCCTTTCTGCTAACTCCTGCTAATTTTGCATCACCTATTCTAGTACTTCCATGGACCAGGTAACTTTCTCCACTTGCATAGCTTGCCTCTGGAATAACATTCCGTTCTTGCTCCACCTCCTCCTCCTCCACCTCCTCCTTCTTTTCAAAACTTATCTCTGCATTCTGTCTCTGCTCATACCTGCTCCTACAACTATAGTAATCATCAAGATTTGATAGCTATGGTCCCTATGCCTTGCATCACTCTTCTTCCATTTTGTCACCTGACTTTGTATAGTTTTCTGGTTTGTTTTGATTATTTATGTCTTATATTATTGTGTAATGTCTAACCATTTTAGTCTCGCCATCTGTTCATAATTCATCCTCAACCCCGTGTCATCCATGGAAATGAACCTTTTCTCAGTGTGTACTTCTGGTCAAAATTTGTAAATTAAAAGTAAAGGAAATTTCAACTAAGGGAAAAAAAGATTTCAGGCAAGTATCTACCTAACAAACAACTATTGTATTGACTTAAAACTCCATTTGTTTTGTTATTAATCCTGTATGTGTAACTTAATTGTATTACCTGCAACCGGGCCCTTGAAAACAATAGACTATGAAACAACAGGCTCATTCTAGGGAGGAATTTCAATAAATACAAAATAAATTGATAGATACAGCACATTATATTGTAAAATAGTTCTCCAGTGACAGTCTCCAAAACAGGTCTAAATTGGAAAAATAAAACTTTTAGGCTTAAACAACTGTAGCAGTTGATGTGGCCTGTTGTTTTCAGAAATGTCTGTGATATCTATAGAGAAACTCCATGCCGGCCTACAGTACCACCAGTAGCAGGCTACCACTGAGAATCTCTTTTGAAATATTGAGAAACATCTGAAATATATGGTCATGTCAATTACTGCATTAGTGTTACAATAGTGCAGTTTTAAATCATATTTCTATGCCTATTATTTCACTTGCAACATTAATACTTATTGTATACACAGGGTTCTGAATCTTGGAGGACACCTATAAGCAGATGGCAAGGTTCAGAGTTAATTTGGTGTTGGAATACCTTGTGTGAGGTATCATTTGTAGCTGAGGCATAGCAAAGTAAAATAAATTCATTGCCCACTTCAAGAATATGAGCAGATGACTTGGATATAATAGATACAAATAAACAGTAAAACACGTATCTGATCAAAGCAATACACAGATGAGCCACAAGAAAGATGGCCACATGTCGCTGAAGATCATTACTTTACTTCAACAAATCCTATGCCTTCCAATAGTTAGAGTGAATTATGGTTCATGGTCATTGGGCACCTACTTGATTGGAAAGTCTCCATGGTTCCATGCAGGATCTAGGTCTAGTGTACTGTCACTAGCACCTCAGGAGGGGCTGATCCAGTCATAGAGTTATGGTGGATGACAGGGCCCAGATGGCATCCACAAAGATTCTGACTGGGGTCTGACCTAAATAAATTGAAGAACATGTTCACAAAATTTCATACCAATGGAAGATATGAAACAATTAATCCTCTCACTGAATAGAAGATTTGGAAAACCAAAGTGGCTATAAGAATCTGCAGTTTTGTCAATTTCCTAAAGAAGGTTAAAGTTGTCACCCCTCATCTTTTCTACAAAAGGTGCTCCTCATCCTGCCCCATCACTAGTGATCACATAACTGGAAATGAAGCAGGCATAGTGCTTGCTCTTCTAAACAAAAACACAGGGAAGTTATATTGGATCCAATGACATTCTGGTGTCATGTCACCTTTAAGCTATTTTGGTTGTTATCAATGTGCGGTACATTTGTCCTGGTTATATACTCTGTGCTAAGACATAATATCAATAAAGATGTAGAATTTAAAAAACACAGGAACACCCCTCCTCAAAAAGTTCCTCTGCTTCCTAGTGAAAGAAAAATACTGCTGATGTCGAGGAAATATGGTTTGTTTACCTGGCAGGGTCACAGTATCGTGATCATTCAGAATTTCTCTGTGGTGACTTGACTGAGGACTTTTGTGGACAACAGCTACAGACTTTCTCCTTGGGCATGAAAAAGCCATCGTTTCCCAAATGCAAAAACTTTCCATAATAGGGCTACCCATGTCATTGACTGCCATGCTGCCATTGATACCTGCATTGGCTGATCTTCACCTGTAACCTAAATGTGGTCTGGAGATCAAATAATCAGGATCAGCCAACCCAGCCAGTGCCAAAGGATATCTTGCCCTCTCCTGCTTCAGCACAATGACAGGCCATCAATTACAGGGCCTGCAAACACCCTGAGCCACAAGAGCAAGGGGCCAAGCAAGTGGCAGCTTTACAAGCAAGAAGCTTAAGCCTTGGAACAATGAAAGTAGTATTTTACTGCACTCACCTCTGTTCAAAGTCTTGGTAGGAGCCAAAACCATAAACAGTGAGCACCTGCAGTTCTACACAGTCACCTCAACTTGGTCTGAAGTTGAAGTTGCACCCTGCCAAAGTGGTTCCCCAGGGTTAGATGATGTCACAACCTATGCACATCTGATTCTGAACCTTCCTATATTGTTTCTAGGGAAAGAAGGACTGAACATTCTAACAAGTATTGGGATCTGAGTGGCTGTGTAGTGGGGACACATCAGGGATTTGTAGCACAAGGAAGCTCAGTTGTGATTCTGGAACTTCCTAAATGTTGTGTTTTGGAATTGCACCCTCCACATTTGCCCAAATAGCATTGGTTCTTTAATGGCCACCAATGAATGTGAGCTGAAGTGCACTCAGCTTTTTCAAAGAGGATGAGAGCCTCTTTCCTAAAAAGCATATCATCCTACCTCAGGAGAGAGCATCACTTGCCAGCATATGTTTACTTTGCAAGCTCTGATTAGTTTATGGGACATGAACATGGTCCTCCATAATTTTATTACTGGGGCTGTGATGCAGGTAAGGTGCAGTCTGTCCTATAAAATGAGATGTTACACTGGGGTTGTAGGTGTCCTACCCCACCAATTCAGCAGGTCCTCCATAGCTGGCATGTCCTCTGCTCTCCATTGCTGTAAAGGATCATTATGGAAGGTTCCACTCCCATATGGGGCTGGCACTCGATTGGTAACAGTGCTTTCAGGCAGGGAGATTGAGGGGCAAGGGAGTATGGCTTGACTTGTGCCCCAGCTGACCTATAGTTTGCTGAATTGTGATGCTGTCATGGATTCAGTATGGTTGACATCCACTTTTCAGCATATGGTGGGCCGTTCTGTACTGATGCCTTCTTTGATCCCACTGACGTTACTGCATTTGGGCTCTCTCCTAATGAGTGCATATGGTGGTATCTACAGGGATGGGTGGTCCTAATATTCACTTCATGGCCCTTTGGACCTTAGGTTTGTAAGGTTATGGAGGGATAATGGAGACATTTGAGAGTATAAGTTTATAGTTTGTTTGAGTTTTACATTGATTTTGTGTGTGTATATGTGTGTGTGTGTGTGTGTGTGTGTGTATTTTGCATTCAATTTAATAATCATTTCTCTGGCAACCACTACCCACTGTTTTCCAGTGAACTCCCACTCATGTCTTCTCTGCCGCTTACCTGTCTCTTTTAATCCCACACTTTCTCTTCAGTGGTGGGTTGGTGGGGAGCTGGCCAGACCCCCTGAATAACACAGTTCTGAGAGACAGAGAACAGTCAGCATTTTTGTACTAAAAAGTGCCCGTGAGGTTCATTGTGAGCACCTGTGGTGTATTTCTTTGTGCTTCCCAACCTCTAGTGATGAGAACATGATGGCTCAAAGGCACACATGCACACGTTGATCTGTGGCTGCACCTGTTGAAGCCAGTTGGTGACCCTACCTCCCAAAGCAACTGCTTTGGCTTCACACCACCACCTGTGGCTACCCAGGTGGCAGTATCCAAGTGAACCTTTAATCCAACCAGCACAAGGAGTTTGTCCTCTAAGATGCCCCATCCTTCTCCCTGGATATCCCACTGACTATTTGAGATTGTTTCCAAACCTGCATTGCTGGTAATATCTGTACCTCTACTGCTGTACTAATGGCCAAACCACTGTTGTGTGTTTTAAAACAGAACTGCACAGAACTTGTAAGTCATTTTCCCAATACAATGGTTTTTTTATTTTTAATTCTGATTCAATTTCTGTTATTGTTCCATCTATATGGGCCTAGTAGTAACCTCACTGAGTGTTTATGAGCTATGCTAATGGCTGAAGTCAGAAACAAATGGCTGAAAGATTTAGCCATGTGACTCATCCATCTAGGTCCCAGCTTAATAAAAGTACACATGCCACGCACTAGTTTCAGGAATTAATGTGCATTCTGTCAGTGAGTCAAGTAAAACATATGATAATCTTACAACCCCTGGTGAAAGCACAATAATGTCAGGGTCTGCTGCTTCTGACACTAGTAATAAAAAGCAGAGCAGAGCAGAGAAGATGTTCATAATGATAATCCTGACAATGACTGGTCATTTGTACAGGAGAAAGGGCTTCAAAAAAAGTATGTAAAGCCCAGCAGTTTTGTCTACCAACTCTAATAGATTTGAGCCTCTCAATTAAATTATGTTACTGTATGTACATCTTGGGAGTAGATGACCTAGCCAATTTCCCACTTCCTCAACATGAGCAGAACAGGAAACTCCATCTAGCCAGCAAAAAGTAATAAAATCATATCAAGCAGTGAATGATGTTAATACCTCTCCATCAGCATCCACTGCTTCAGCTCATACTACTGCTTCAGACCAGCACCTCACAGTTTCTGCTACTAGCTCCATAGCAGCATCAACTGTACTCCCCTGAAAACATCATTGAATCTGAAACTTAAACCAGTATGAACCCTACATTACCTATGGATTACACAGATATAGGTCAGAACATCAGTAGCATAGTATACAACAGTCACTCTTGCCTTTTCTATAATGATAACCCAGCTAGCTATAAACAACTTTTCATACTTGGAGATTCCATAAATAAATATACTGAAAGGACAGTGTGTAACCCTGATAAATCACACTGTACCTGCTCAAGTTTTGAGGGCTACTATTTCAGATGTCACTTTAATGACTAAGAATATCTTGCATAACTGTGGTCATAAACCTTTGGTTATCTGTCATGAAGGAACAAATGATATTAATCACAAATCTATCAACAATATTAAGCAAGATTTTGTCACTCAACTAAAATTTAGTTGACTTAAATTGTGACATTGTTCTAGCTGAAATTCTCCCTGTACCAAGAGCCTCCAAATTTTCTGTTAAAAATCAAGTCACTAAATGAATGGCTTTGCAAATGGTGTCTCAAAAAAATATTAAGTGCCTCACACATTGGGAGGAATTTGCAGACAAACTTGAATTATTTTGCTGGGACGGCCTTCATTTAAACCAACCAAGATGTACTTTGTTAAGCAAACAAATCAACAATTGTACTGATAAACATTTAAACTAGTTAACAAAGGGAGAAAGGGTGTGTGCCATTTCTCTAAATATCAATCATGCTAAATCAAAATCAAATATACATACAGATCTTAAATTCCTGTCTTTCAAAGCTAGATCAATAATTAACAAAACTGATGATCAAAAATAAAGGCTTTTCATGATAATATTGTTATTATTTCTAGAACAGAAAGTTGATGCGATGATAACGCATCATGGGATTTCTGTCTTCCTGGGTACAATGTGTACAATCACAATCATCATGATAGAAAAGGTGGGGCGTGGCTATATTAGTTAATAGGAACTTCTCTTCTATTAATATAAGTGATCAAATAAATTCCTTATGTTTAATACCAAGTCTATTTGGATTAAAGTCTATTATATTAGGCACTTGCTATCACCCTCCTGGCTGTAACTCTGATATACTGAATGCATTATTATCTGAAATAGAAAATGCTGCTGACTATGAAGATATACTTGTAATGTAGGATTTTAACCTAGGAGACATCAATGGGCATCCAATACAGCTGCCGCTTCTAAAGGAAACACATTCATTTCACTTTGTAATTGGCTTCAGTTAAAGCAATACGGCAACAGACCAACAAGAGGAGACACAGTTCTGGACTTGGTCTTATGCTCTGATCATTTAATTATAAACATTTGTATTACTATGCTCCCTATTGGTACTAGTGATCACAACACAGTCCAGTTTGTCCAATACAGGATTTGCTTTTTAATGCTGGGCAATCAAAATATTTCTATATAACAAAGCCAACCTAAGCAACATAAAAAACACATATCTAAAACTGGTTGTGAATCTAAATTTAGTAAATGCTCAATATCTGACTTCTGGTGTTTTTAAACAAGTCTTCACCAAGTTACAGGACACCTGTTCCTGTCAAACTCAAATATAATAATGGTAAGCACTGACCTAAATGGTTTGATAAATCTGTCAAGAAATTAGTAAAAATAAAAATAAAAATATCAGAATTTCTTGAAAAATAATACGCCTGAAAATTAGGCAACATTTGTGAAAACTCAAAAAAATGTAAATCCATAATTAGGAAAGCTAAACAAAGGTGGGAATATCATTTAGCAAGCAATGCAAATAAAAATAACAGTAAACATAGAAACATAGACTTTGATGGCAGATAAGGACCGCTAGGCCCATCTAGTCTGCCCATTTCCCTCTACAGGATAGGCCACAGATCCTAGTTAACCAACAGCCTATATCTTCCTGCCCCCACAAGAATTGCTTTATGTCTGTCCCATGCATTCTTGAATTCTCCCACAGTTTTAGACCCACAACTTCCTCAGGAAGGCTGTTCCATGCATCCACTACCCTCTCTGTGAAATAATACTTCCTCACATTGCCCTGAACCGCCCTTCTATCTTTAAATTGTGTCCCTTGTTCTTGCATGTCTCTTTTTCTGAAAGATGCTACCTCTTGGACTTTGTTGATTCCCATGAGGTACTTGAAAGTTTCTATCATGTCCCCCCCTCCCTTCTTTCCTCAAGGGTATACATATTAAGCTCCTTTAGTCTCTCCTCATATGGCTTCTCTTGCAGACCCTGCACCATTTTAG
The DNA here is from genome assembly GCA_016271365.2 of Neoceratodus forsteri. Lineage (NCBI taxonomy): Eukaryota > Metazoa > Chordata > Ceratodontiformes > Ceratodontidae > Neoceratodus > Neoceratodus forsteri. The sequence goes on along the minus strand of CM028135.1, from coordinate 842,113,285 downwards.
TTGCCCTCCTCTGGACTGCCTCTATCCTATCTTATGTCCTTGGAGATGGGGTCTCCAGAACTGGACACAGTATTCCAGATGGGATCTCACCAACTGTCTGTACAGAGGATAACAACTTCCTGTTTTCTGCTGCTGATGCCTCTCCTATACATCCCAGTATACCCCCGCCCTCCCTACTGCCTTCTCACATTGCTTGCTAACCTTAAGGTCATCTGATATGATTACCCCCAGGTCCCTTTCCTGTTTTGTTGTTGTTACTACCTCCCCACCCATTGTGTATTCTTCCCTGGGTTCTTGTTTCCCAGGTGCATTATTTGCACTTTTTGCATTGAATCCTAGCTGCCATACGTCTGACCATTCCTCCAACCTTGCCAAGTCTCTTTTCATCCTTTCCACACCTCCTTGTGTATCAACCCTGTTGCAGATCTTTGTGTCATCTGCAAAAGGCATACTTTTCCTTCAGTCCCTCTGCAATGTCACTGATGAAGACATTAAAAGGATTGGACCCAATACTGAACCCTGCGGTACCCCACTGGTAACCGCCCTTTCTTCAAGTGGACTCCATTTACAATTACCTTCTGTGTCCTGTTGTCCAGCCAATGTTTTACCCAGGCTACCACCTGGGACCCACTCCCAGGCTGGTTAATTTATAATAATCTTTTGTGTGGGACTGTGTCAAATGCCTTGCTAAAGTCTAGGTAGGCCATGTCCACAGCCCCTCCTGGTCTACTACTTTGGTCACCCAGTCAAAGAAATCTATTAGATTCGTCTGACATGACCTTTCTGATGTGAACCCATGCTGCCTTGGATCCTGTGCTCCACTGACCTCTAGGTACTCAACTATTCTTTCCTTCAGAAGTGACTCCATCACTTTCCCTACCACAGAGGTCAGACTGACAGGTCTGTAGTTTCCTGCCTCTGTCTTGGTCCCACTTTTGTGAAGGGGAATCACATCGCCTTCCTCCAGTCCTCAGGTACACACCATCCTCCATGATTTATTAAAAGAGTAGCCAGTGGTTTCACTAGTTCCTTCCTTAATTCTTTTAGAATTCTGGGGTGAATTCCATCAGGACCCATTGCTTTGTCCACCTTCAGTTTTGGGAGTTCTTGCAGAACCCTTTCTTCTGTGAAAGGACTGGGATCGACCCCTATCAAGAGTGCTTCTGTTAATTGGATTAGGCACTTCCTCCTCTTTTTGAATACTGAGCAGAAATATTCGTTCCAGTATTCCTGCTTTCACTGTCCCCTCTGCCCACCCACCGTTCATTCTATTCAGCCTCACTATCCCTCCCTTTGTCTTTCTACGCTCGCTGATGTACCTATAAAAGGTTTTATCCACCTTCTTAACTGAGTTGGCTATCTTTCCTCAGTTTGGGCCTTTGCTATTCTGACTTCCCTCCTGCTTCTTTCTGCCTTAACTGGTACAGCTCTCTGTCCTGCTCCTTCTGTGTTTCCTTATACTTCCGAATGCTATCTTTTCTTCCTGACTTTCACAGCCACCTCTCTTGAGAACCATAGTAGCTTTTCTTTCATTTTGATTTGTTTATTTGCTTCATACAAAGGTTTGTTGCCTCTGTGATGGCAGTTTGATAATTCCCCATTGTTGCTCCACACCTCCTTCTAGCCTGTTTGCTAGTGCTTTTCTGAGGCACTCTCCCATCTTGCCAAAGTCAGCCCTCCTAAAGTTCAGTACCCTCACTTTTGTATGGCTTGACTCTGTAGCTGAGTTTAACGTGAACCACACTGTTTGATGGTCACTTGTCCCCAGATGGCACACACTTCTAGATCTGAGATCCTCTCACTGCCCCGTTTGAGAGCACGAGGTCTAAGATTGCTCCCTCACAGTGGGTTCCAAACTAGCTGTCTAATGCCTGCCACCTGTAGGGCATCAAGAATGGCCCTGCTCTTGGATGTGGCTGCAGCAAATGTGCTCCAGTTAACATCTGGCATATTCAGGTCTCCCATCAACAGTATCTCCTTTCTCTGCCATTCTAAGAATGCCTTCCATCATATCCTTGTCCATTCCTTCCCCTGACATGGGGTCTGTACACAACCCTGTGCGGATTGTGGTGCCCTTTCCAGTCTCAAGGTGACCCACAGTGCCTCCTCTCCTCCTGTTTACTCTTTTGTTCAGTTGCTTTTATCCTTCCTTTACATGAGAGCTACTCCTCCCCTCTCTCCCTGCCTGTCTCTCCTGTTAGTTATGTACCCTGGTATGTTAACATCCCAGTCATGGTTCTCTGTGTACCATGTTTCTGTGACTGCTACAATATCCAGGCATCCTCTTCCATTAAGGCCACCATCTCAGGAGCTTGTTGCCCAGACTATGGCATTGGTACTCATTACCCTCCATTTCCTGATGGCCTTACCCCCTTTTCCCCATCCTGTCCTTCTTGCCTTTGTCACTTTCTCCATTTACCCCTGCCCTTCTCCCTATCGACACCTCCATGTTGGTGTTTGCCACACTTACTACCATGATTGTTTGGGGGTACTAGGGTTTCCTGCTCCTTTCCAGTGCCTCCCCTTGGCTAGTTTAAAAGCTTGCCAATGAAGCATTTAAACCTATCATCAAGGATCCTGGTTCCCCCGGACAGATGCAGCCCATCATGCCAGTATAGGCTTGCATCACGCCAGGTGGACCCCAGTCCCCAATGAAGCCAAATCCTGAGCTCCACACGTTTTTCAACCACTGATTGAATCCCATGGTATGGAACACCCTAGCCTCTCCTATGCCATAGATGGGTAGCACCTCTGAGAAGGTTACCGTGCATGCTACTTGACTAAGGCCCTCCCCAATTCCACAAACTCTTCCTGCACTTCTCTAATCCCTTTCTTGCCAGACCATTTGTCCCTAGGTGGACAATGACATCCAGCTCCTTCCTGTGCAGCTGCTCTGGCAATCCTGATTCGCTCCCTGTCCCTCCAAGCCATGCCAGGCAGGCACCTTACCTCCCTCTCCCCTTCCTTGCCCAGTTCTACCTTCCTAGTAATGGAGTCCACCACCAGGAGTTGTTTCTTCCCTGCAGGGTCCCCTGCCACCCTCCTGTGGGTCTCCTTTGTGGAGGTTCCCAGTATCCTCCTTGGTCTCCACTGTAGGTGCCTCCATAGAGGAACCACACTTGCCAGAATGGCATAGGAATTGTGGAGAGGTACAACTGGAGGATGTGTCTCTGTTCCACCACCCTCACCCTCCCTGAGCCCACTGTGGTCCAACCGCTCCTCTTTCTTGGCAACCTCTGAGGCAACAGCAGTGGCACTGGTGGTCCCTGGATGGAAGAGGAAGTCCCACAAATCCTGGCCAACTCAGCCTGGAGATGAGCAACCTCCTCCCTCAGCCCAGAGATGTGCCTGAAGATGGGACAACACCGCATCCTCCAGAACATCTCCCAGAAGACTGCTGCTCCACAGCCACTGCACTGCACCACTCCAATCATGTCTTATTTCTGGCCCCTTAATTGTTTGCAATCCTTACTCTTTCCTCTGTTTTTTCTCTCTCCCTTACTTTCTGCCTGTGTGCCCTTTAAGCTCCTGATTGTCCTGTTCTGAGACAAGAATATCCTATATTTCTCAGTAGACCACTTACTTGTTCAGAGGCAGACCTCCAGCTGCTAGAGGGGCCGAAGAGCTACTCTTGCCCTTCTAGGATGGTGGGTCCTTGAGTGGTTCTGTGATCACTCACTTCCTGCCCCTAAACAGGAAGTTCCTGTTGTCAGTCAAATTCTGTGCCTATAAAAATAGAACTAGCTTTGGGTGGGGGTGGAGGGAGGGAAGGAGGCAATATAGTCCCAGTAGAGAAGTTCAGTCACACAGCAGTCCTTTCTCCTGGTGTCTTCTGCCAAGCTATTAGCAGAATCTTCTAAGGCAGTCTTTAAATGTAGCTTCTTTCTAGCTAAGCCACTCCCCTACTTACCAGATTTTTCTACAAGTAATTTAAACCTCACAGTAGTTAAGTCCTTTCAGTTACCTGAGATTTACACCTAGATGACTTTTCAGTTATCCATTCAGTTCAGTTAACCCAAACACACACTTTTTTTTGTTTGTTTTGTATGTTAGTTTTTACCCTAAATTAAAGGTCCAAATACAAAAGTTCTTCTACTTTAGGCCCAGCAGAGAAGTTCAGTCACACAGCAGTCCTTTCTCCTGGTGTCTTCTGCCAAGCTATTTATTTATTTATTTATATGTGAGTTCATAAAAAATTAGTCAAGTAGGACCATTGTTACAGGATGAGGAATTAGTGTACAACCGTAATCAAATGGTGAATATTTTTAGTGAAAAATTGTGTGGTATTTTTAATAAACAACAAAATATCCCCACTATTGATATACAAAATGTTGCCACACCACCTAACTTTAACACTGAGAAAATTCTATCAAAACTAAAAACACAAAGGGTAAACCTTCTCCTGGTCCCACTAATATTACTGGGCATTTACTCTACTTTTATCTGATAGTATTGCAGTGCCTTTAAAATACATTTCTCAAGGTTGTGTATTCAATAATTATGTACCACCTGACTGGAAAATGTGAATGCAATTCCACTGCATAATAAAGGGTCAAAGATCTAATTGGGAAAATTATAGACCCATTAGTCTTACCTCTGCAGTCTCTAAATTGTTGGAAAGCTTGCTTAAAAGATATCATCACTCCTGTATTTTATAATAGTGATTCTGAACAACATGGCTTTAAACAAGGAAGAAGTTGCCTTACTAACCTTTTATGTTTTTATGAACACATTAGTGTGAACCTAGATAACAAATATCCCTTGTGATATAGTGTTTATTGAATTCAGTAAGACATCTGATATCATGCCTCATTGGGCTTTAATTGAAATACTTTCCAGACTGGGATTACCTATTACCATCATCAAGTGGATTGCTAATTGGTTAACTTCCCATATGCAAAAGTTATGATTAATGGTCATCTGTCCAGTTCAGGTAATGTTACCAGTGGTGTACCCCAGAGTTAAGTTCTAGGCCCTATTCAGTTTCAAGCATTTATATCCGTCTTACTCTCAACAAGGAGTCTATTACTGTTAAATATGCAGACAATGTAAAACTAGGCAATACTTGCTCTTCCATTCAGCAAGCAGATATCCTTCAAATGCTTTAGATATCATCTCTGACTAGGTTAAGAAATGAGGTATGAAACTGAATGCAGACAAATGCAAGATTATGCATTTAGGAAAACATAAATATATGCTTGGTGGCTCACTATTACTTTCTACTTCCAATGAAAAAGACTTGGTGTCATCATCTCCAATGATCTTAATAATTTGAATCAAATTAATGAAGCCATTAGAAAATCTAATAAAGTTATCAGTTCAATTAGTCACAATATCCAATAAAAGAATAAGAAAGTTTTAATGACACTATTCAGATATATGTTAGGCCTCATTTAGAGTATGCCTGTCAACTCTGGTGCCCTTATAGAAAATCAAATTCCTTTCAACTTGAAATGGTACAATGTCAATTTACTAAAAGATTCATGGTCTCCATGATCTGTCTTGTAATGACAGGCTGTGTTCTCTTACTGTAACGTCTCTCAAGACACGTAGAGGAGATTTATTGTTACTTTTTGATATGTGCATTACATACTTAATGACAGAACTGGGTTTTACATTTAAGGATACAACGTAGAACACTAGAGGAATCCACTACAACTAGTAGGTAATCAATTTCAACATGAAAATAGGAAATATTTTTGACCCTATGGGTGGTTAATCCATGGAACAATCTACCCTAGAAATAATAATCAGCAAATCTAAAACTGAATTAAAAAACTACTTGATCATTATCTAACTACTGGGGCTTATTGCAATATTACATTTATTAAATTGATAGGAGCATCCATGGCCATAGTTTGCCTTCTTGCTCCTTAATAATCCTTAATATGATCCTTAGGATAACCCTCATGTGCTGAGTGCCATTTTAGAACTGTGATGAAGTTTATGTCTCTCTCAGTGACAGACTCTGCTTGTAGCACTTGGGGTGGATTGTACCTCTTACCTCTGCATAATACTTGCTCTCACTCTTTTGCTTTCCCTTAGTGAAATCTACTGCTGTCCAAGCTGTCTTCTCATTTTTCTCTAAACTTTGGGGTTCCCTTTCTATTCACTCTGCTCCTTCCTTCCTATCTTAAATCTTTCCTCCATGAGTTCTCCACTCACTGCTAGTGTTGTGTGAAAATTTAAAAATTTCACCCAGCAAAATATTTCATGTAACCCCTGCATTACACAAAATATTTCAAAGGTGCAAATGCAAAATCCCCCCAAATGTGGAATTTCATCCACAAAATGCTAATTTCGACACCTGAGGGTGAAATTCCATATTTGACACAGAGCCAGGGAAACAGCTTGATAAAAATAATACATTTAAAAGTGTTTTCCCCCTCTAAATAAGCCCACATCCCTGGTGTCTAGTGGTCACACATCCCAGCCCACAATAGGAAGAATCCCCCACTGAGATTCAGCACCTCCCCAGTCCAGAGAATTTAAAATAAAATACATTTCCCTGGTGTCTACTGGTCACACCCCTGGCTGATCACTGGCCAAATGAAGAATGCACCCCCTACCTGAGAGTCACACCCGTTTCCCTCCTGAGTTCATTAAATAATAATAATCAAAACAACTTTAACTTTTCTAGTGGCCTCTACCATCCTGGCTGATCACTGGCCAAATGAAGAATGCAATCCCCACCCCAAAATTCACACCCATCCTGCTCCCAAGTTCATTAAATAATAATAAAAAACTTTTCCTGGTGTCTAGGGACCCCAACCCCTCACCCTGTCTGGTAGTATACAGTAATCCAACCTCCTCACCCTCATACTCCCATGGGCCATTGGCAGAGCCCTCCACTTACCTCTACAGCTGGCAGCTCTGACTGAGCTCTTCACAAATGAACCCATTGTGGAGCCTTTTCAATGAATGAGCATGTGCACACACTCATTCACTGAAAAGGGCTCACACTTGGGATTATTTGTTAAGAGCTCAGTCAGGCTGCTGTCCTGGAGGTGAGTGGAGGGCTCTGTCAGTGGAGATCCACAGGGTACGCGAGGAGTGGGGTGGGGTAGGATTATTGTATACTACCAGACAGGGTGGGGTTGGGAGGTCCACTAGACACCAGGAATTTTTTTAATATTATTTAATGAACTTTGGAGTGGGTTAGGTGTGAATTTCAGGGTGGGAGTGTATCTCTTCATTTGGACAGTGATCAGCCAAGGGGTGGGGCCACTAGACACCAGGGAAAGTTTTTCTTTTTTATTTAATGTGATCAGGAGTGGGGACTGGTGTGAATCTCAGGGGTGGGGGTTGCATTCTACATTGGACGGTGATCTAATTAGGGTGGGTCCACTTGACGTCAGGGAAATGTATTTTTATTTTAAATTAGATGAATGGGGATGGGGCTGAATCTCGGCTGGGGTGTATTTTTCCTATTGTGGACTGGGAGGTGGGACCACTAGACACAAGGGATGTGTTTTTTGGGGAGGTGGAAAAACACTTTTTTTTTTTAAATGGCAAAATTCTGCATTTCACTGCCAAAATTCCAGTGAATTTTGCAGAATATTCACATGGCGAAATTCTGATTTTTTCAAGAATTTCACCACTGAAATCAAATTTCACTGCATCTCTACTCACTGCTGCACTTGCTTCTGACTGAGTTTGCCCCTTTATCTGTAACTTAAGTACCTAATCCTACGCCTTCAGCAATTTCTAATTTCTCTGGTAACAGTCATTCCCTTTGTTCTTATTTTGTTAGGTAGATAATTGTTCTTTTGTTCATTTCCACAATTTATTGCATTGTAATTTTACTGGCTGTCAATTTATTCTTAAGCATGTTTGTCCTGTTCACTTTGACATGGTTATTTCCATTCTCTGTATTTCATATTCTGTATTTTGCATCCGCTTTTTTCCTGTCTTCCCTGCTCCCAGAACGCATCTGGAAACAAGCTGTAATGAGCTCAGTATGTCTCTCCTGGTAACACCTTTGAAAAAATAATAAATAAATAAATAAATAAATCAGTTGTACCAACATGGAAGAACTCAGCAAGGACAAAATCAACACAGTTCTAAATTGGTACTCACTTCCAGTGTATAAATTAAGCAATAATGCATGCCAGGGCACGTGTTATTGTGAGATTTACACACGCTTTATGTGGTGTGTCATGAGGTGCAGCTGATGTAAATCCCATTACTACACATGCCATGAAGTGCATTTTGTGATTATAACATGAAACTGTTATTAAAAATTAAATAAAATATATATATTAGGTTCAAGAAAAGTAAACATTTCATTAGAGGGATCTTTACTGGTTGTCTGTTGCAGGATTTACACACAGTCATGTGACATGTTTTGACCAATGAGGTTACAGGATTTTCAAGACCCATTTTATAATCAGAAACACCCACTAAGAAAACTAAAAATCCTGTACAGATGGAACAGTAACAGAACTGGAACTAATATTTAAAAGTCAGCTTCTACAGGAGGAAATGACTTACAAGTTCAGCAGCATTCTCCTTTTAGTTTTACTTCTTTCTTGTGCTCAGATCTGCCTATCATTTTGCTAATCAAATAATGAATAACACAGGCATGTATTGCTCCAGTCTATTCTGAAAATTAGGGGTAATCCTGGTTTGTGTTTCTTGCTGTATGTGCAGGTTATATCGGGACTGGAGGCCAGCCTGGGAGAATATGGGTCTAAAAGGAGATGGCCTAAGCACACATGAACTCAAACACCCAAACCATCATGTGTGCCTACATTTTAAATTATGTTAAGAATCAAACTTATATCCAAGTGTAGTCATTTTGTAGATTTCCAAAGGAAGATGGCCTGCATCCTTCCATAGAAAGGAAACTCACAGGAACCACGTGCTTGGAAAAAGGCTGGTGCAGACCAAATATATTGATTGCAAAACAAACACTGTGTAGCTGCACTCTGGGAGTTCTAGTCCAATAAATCTGGAGCACCAATACGAAGTCAAGAGAGCCACAAGATTACTGCAAAAAGTTTTACTGCAGCCTCCCAGAGCACTTGCACTGACCCCAGCACTTGACTCTAGCCGAGTCTTCATCCGGTTGGGCTCAAAGTACATTGCTCTTTATTTAAATAGTTTAGTTAAAGGTAACGTACCAAATTTTAGCATAGAACTAAAACTATTCTGGCTCTTGGGCTCTCTCAGCTTTAAATTGGTGCTCGGAATTATTGAACTACAGTAGAACTCACGGAGTGCAGCTTCCAGTGTCAGTTACACTTCCAGGAAAGGGACCACAGTCCTTGGTGGGAGGCATGCTGTAAATGCTACTTGGATGAGCATTTAAAGTAGCCAGAAGAGGCAGTAAAACAAAGGAAGGCAATATTTGTCCACCCCAGATGATGGAGCAGTAGGAAGTGAAGGAGGGCCCAAAGGGAGAAACTCAATTAGACCGGAGCACGAAGGCAGGGATGGGGACAAGAAATAAGAAAAGGTGTGTAAAATTCAATTAAGTGAGGGTAGAGGACTGAAGGAAACAAGGAATGAGGAAATTAAAAAGGTAACCAGGAGGAGCTTCATGGAAAAACACAGGCAGGAATGTGAGGTGGAAGCAGGGCAGTGGGCAGGAGAGAAAGAAGCTATGGAGAGCCATGTGCAACATTGGAATCAATCAATCAATCAATCAATCACTTTATTTAACCAGGCATAAACACCATTGAGCAAGCTTATTTTCAAGGTGGTTCTGGGCATTAATACAATACAGTACACTTCATAAGATTACAATTACAGTGGACAGCAGTGCAAAAACAAAACAAAAAACATTGTGAAGGTGCGGTCAATATGGGCCTATACATATCAGTCAACATAATCAACATGCAAAGGTACATATTGATAAGCTTTACTGGAATGAGAAGACACAACAATCTCATATAGTCTCTGCTAAGTAAGAGCTCATACCTAAATGATAAAAAATAAGGTGGTATTAAGGAATAGGGTAGAAATTGGGATGAAAGAGTAGTCAGCCAAGAAGAAGGCCAGAATAGGTAAAAGGTAGAGAATAGGTAGGCATCTTGGATTAAGGAACTAGGCTTGTAGGTCCTAGGTTTCTGTTGTTAGGAATGTGGGGTGGATGAGATACTTAGGAGTAGGATTTGAGAGTGGCACCCAGGGCTCAGGGGTCATAGGCATCTGAAACAGTTGCATAATTCCTTCAGATAATCTGTTAATAGAGCTTTGAATGTGAAAATGCTTGGAAGTGAGGATAATTTTAATGAGTCTTGCATAGCGTTCCAAAGTGATGGAAGTGACAAGTTGATTGCTGCTGAGCCAATTGTAGTTTCACTGTAGGAATCTGGAAGGCAGATTATGGAGAATCATCTCATGCCATAGGAACCTTTAGCCCATTGAAGAGGTTTGAGATGTATGCAGGGAGGTTATCAGATAATGGTCTAAAAACTAGAGGAGAGCATTCCTTTTCTCCTAGTTGAGAGAGAGGTCCATCCGAAACCTGGTATAGACGACAGTGATGTGTACTACAGGGTAGATTTAGGATAATTCTTAAAGCCCTGTGGTAAAGGGTGTCTAGTTTGTTTAGCATCGTTGATGGGCAATGACTGTAAAGGAAGTCAGCATAGTCCAGTATAGGTAGGAATTTAGTTTGTACTAGTCTCATTCTGGCCTCTAATGTAAGTAAGTGTTTAATGCAATAGAATAAATCTAATCACTGTCTTAGTTTCTTTGAGGTTTCATTTAAGTGGCACAAAAGTTGAGCTTGTTATGCAGCCAGCACCCTAGGTATTTAAAGGTATCAACTACTTCAGGGGTTCATCTAAGAGTGTTTGGATCTGTATGATATGTGGATATCTGGAAGTAGTCTTTGGTGAGAATCATTGCATTAGTCTTTTGGCATTGAGGAGGCGCTTATGAGTGATACAGTTGTATTGGAGGGTGACAAAGTCATTCACTCATGGGCCAAATCCAAGGATGAACTTGTGGTATAGAGTACAGTATCATCTGTGAATAAGTGCACATTGGCTGTGCCCAGCTCAAGAGTCCAGATTATTGATGTATATTGCAAAGATGATAGGGCCCAGGATGGAGCCTTGTGGGACTCCTCGTAACAAGGATTTTGTGGGGACAGATCTCTTATGGCTTTGACGTGTTGTAACCTATTGGTTAGGTAGCTGTTGAACCATTTAATGGCAGAACTATCAAATCCGATGTTACTCAGTGCAGTAAGCATGATAGTATGATCCACAGTATTGAAGGCCTTACTTAGATCAAGGAAGAGGGCAAATACATGCTTCTTAGAGTCCAAGGCCATTTGTCAGTCTGTAGTTACTTTGTCAAGAGCTGATACTGTACTGTGTTTGGCTCTGAAGCCGGACTAAGAAGGGTTTAGCAACTTTGTGAATCCAAAAGTTCTCTAAGTTGAATGTTGACAATTTTTTCAAGTAATTTAGAGAAGATGGATAATATAGAAATAGGCGGTAATTATTCAGATCACTCAGATCCCCAGTCTTGAATAGTGGTAGGATGTTGGCAGTTTCCACAAGACAGGTAGCTCACCTTGAATCAGAGAGGTGTTGAATAAGTGTGTAATGGGGTCAGATAGGTATGGCCAAGTTTTAGGAAGTAAAGTTCAATATTATCTGCACTCGCACTCTTTTTGTATCCAGAGAAAGGAGGAGGTCCTCCACTTGCTTGAACATAATTGTGAGGAAGCTGAAGGGGTGGGATGCAGTTGGTTATGGTTGTGGTTATCAGTGAAGCCAACAGTGTAGTTTCTTGCTGGGCTAAGTTTGCTGATAGGTGAGGTGTCGAAGGCAAGCCTTTCAGTGGCAAAGTGATCATTAAACTTCTCTAGTATATCAGCTTTGTCTGTATAGGTGGTGCCATCGACACAATTTTGTTTGGAAGAGGTGTTGCAGTGGACTGACCTTCAACTTCTTTGAGGATGTTCCAAAATTTGCAGAGTTGTTTTTTATTGTCTTCTAGTTCTTTCTGGAAGTACTAGCTTTTCTGACCTAACTAGCTTGGTACAAGCATTCCTAGTGGTACAGAAAGCTAACCAATTGGCCTTCTGGTGGAATTCTCTCAGTTTTTTCTACCAGTAGTCCCTATCCCTAAGTGCTTTGTTCAAGATAGGAGAGAACCAGCCAGGAGTTTTATTTTTGATTTGATCAGTCTTAAGAGGCGTGTTTGTCTATTAGCCCCAGTAAGAGACTATGAAAGATGTTAAATACCTCGTTAAAGGGCGGGGGCTAGATAGAAATCCTGACAACAAATGTTGCTTAGATCTTTCAGGAAAGTGTACTGGCAGAACTTTTCAGGCATCTTTCAGTTTGAATTTAGAGGTCATTTTTATTTGGGAAGGATGTCTGATTCAGGCAGTAGTGCAATGGTTGCTTATATCATTGAAGAATACTCAGTATGCGAAGATATTGTGAGGTTTGTTTACTAGCATAAGGTCCAGGAAGGTGCTGCGCTCAGGGTTTTCTGTCAGGTCTGATTATAGCAGTTGCCATTTGTAACAGACCATTAACATCATATATCCTTCAATTTCTTAGAGTTGTCATCATTCCAATTTAGATTGAAATTCCCATTAGAATACACTCAGTATTAGCAGAGTCAAGAAGGTTTTGAAGGTGTGGCAGAGTGTCCAGCCACCAGGCGGCGGTCGGTAGCATGCTGCCATAAGGAGTCATTTTCACTGGAAAGTGATAATTTTAGAGACAGGCATTCAAATTCCTTAGCTTTTGAGATACAGTCAAAGACTGTGACTGTGGAATTGCCTTTGACATATACTGCAACCCCTCCCGCTCTAGTTGATCTATAACAGCGGTAGATGATATATCCGGTATGTTGATAGATTTGTCCGGGGTCGGTGTGAGCCAGGATTCAGTTATCATGAAGAAATTAAGAGATGCATGTAGAGCCCAGGTCAGTATAAAGTCGATCTTCAAATTCCAGACCTGGAAACCATCATGGTAGAAGTTGATCTGGATTTAATGGCTATAATGGAGTTGTGGTGCACTGAGCCCCACAAGGGAACAATGGCCATACTGGGACAGTCTATGTTCAGGAGAAACAGGGCAAGGAGGAAAAGAGGAGGGTTGTTATATATGTGAGGGAAGGAATCAAAGCCACGGAGGTATAGGGACACCATGAGGAAAGGAAGGGCTGCAGACACTGTGAGTCACCCTGGTGATAGACTCTATGGTTGCTCTCCATACAGGAGTAGTGTACAGACCTCCAGCACAGGGAAGTGGGTTGGATATGGCACTTGAGGAAGCCGTCATCTGTACGCTGACTAGGGAGTTGTTGCTTGTTGGTGATGTCAATCTGCAGGCATGGAACGAAGCCTGATAACTGTAGCATTGGCAAGGAGTAGGCCCATTCTTGACTCCCTACAAGGGATTTTCTCAGGCAGCTTGTCAAAGAACCTACTTGAGACAGTGCAGTGCTGTACCAGCTGCTTACAAACAGGGATAACATTGCAGACCTAACGATGAGCAATCTCCTGTGTACCAGTGATCACCATGCAGTGTGGTTTAACATTAAGACAGGAGCAGAGGCTTACCACTCAAGGATGAAGGTCATTGACATCAGACTGGCAGATTTTAAAGAAATGGCCCAAGAAACTGCCTTGAAGGGGTGATTGCTAGGGAGGGATAGAGGCACAGTGGGGAAAAATAAGGCAAGGTATAATTAAAGCAACAATCCTCCATGTGAAGGAAGTGACTAAAAGCAGAAGGAAAGAGACCATTATGGTTCTATAAGGAAGTGCAAAGGTGGTGAAAGAAAAAGGGTGGCACTCAGGAGGTATAAGGAAACACAGAGGGAATAAGACAGGGACGTTCACCTAGTAAAGCAGAGGGAAGCAGAAAAGGCAGTGAGGGAGCATAGGCACAGACAGTGGAAAGAATTGCCAAAGGGATCACTATGGGAATAACGACTTTCTTGGATAATAAGCAGAAAGAGAAATCAAAGGGAGGGATAATGAGGATCAGAAGGACTGGGGAGGGACTGTGCAGGAGGACCAAAACAAAAGCAGACATCCTAGGCAGGTACTTCTGCACAGTTTTCACAGTTGAGGGTGGGGGATGGACCACCAGGGAGTAGAAAGAGTACTGCAGCTCTAAGGTGGACAAAGCTATAGGGCTAGATGGGATAAACCAAGGGTTTTAAAAACTCAGGGATGTGCTCACTGATCCACTGGCAGCCTTATTCAACATCTTTCTGGAAATCAGTGTGGTTCTGGAGGACTGGAGAAGAGCTGACATGGTCCCTCTACATAAGAACGGCAGCAGAAGGAGGTCAGTAATTTGTAGGATTCATAGGATTTATTTCAGGTCAATTAGCATTACCCTTTTGTGACCTATTTTCCAGACTATGCTATTGGATTCCTCCCACAGTTACCTGATGTATCACAGCTTTGTCAAAGATTTTTTTAAATTGGGTAATAGTGGTACTAGATACTACCACACTTGGCAGACTATTTCATATTGATACAGCCCTTTGACTAAACCAACCACCCCTGAAGTTTTGTTTATAGTTTCACCCTTAATGACATATCATGTTCCCATACTGTTCTCGTTTTCTCCCAGGCCTCAAGTCCTACACATTCCCACACATCTGTACTTCCAAATTCCCTGTACACCAAGCACATATCACCTCTCACTTTCTGTAATTAAAAGAGTACATTCCAAGCTCATTAAGTCTCTCCTCATAGGTAAGATGCTTTATATCTGATACCAGCTTGGTGGCTCTTCTTTGGACATTTTTCTTCATTTCTCCTTTCTTATAGGGCACCCAGAACTGAGATCAGTACTTCAGGTTGGGCCTTATCAAAGCTACATAAAGGAGCATTAGTACCTCCCTGTCCCTACTTTTTATATTTCTTTGGATACATGCCATAATACTAGTAATAAGCCAGTCAGTCCTACCTGCTAAAATAAAGATTGATAGACTATCTTGAATCCTGTGGGCTATAAGATCACAGGCAGCATGGTTTAATTGGGAGGGGTATTCAGTGATATGGGCAACTCAAACTGAGCCACTCAATTTGAGTGCCTAAAATGATAGTGAGCAGTACAGAAAAGTGAGCATGAGGGAATAGTGTGAGGAAAATAGGGCGGCGATTTATGGTAGAAACAGTGAATAGTGAGTGGATGTAGCACAGCTGCTGTGACCAAAAACCATGCTGCCAGCCTAGCATGGTGGTTAGAGTCACCACCTGTGTGTAGCTAGGAAGTGCAGTAGAGCTGGGTTCTGGTTCAGGCTGGTGCAATACAGTTTGTGTTTTTATTTTTTGTCCTCAGCACTTTGTTCCCATCAAAGTGTTCCTCTGTCTCCCTGCTCTCCAGTTCAGTCACCCCCAAGTGACAATATCAAGTTTTTTCCACTGACTTTTTCTCCCTCCCTGATCTGTCTCTCCAGAGAATATCCCCCTCCTGAGTTTCCCCACTCCCCGAGTTGGTCCCTCCCAGAGTTGGTTATTTTAGTTAGGTGGAGGTGGGGGGCCTTGGGATGGGATGGCAATTAGGGTGTGGGGACAAAGCCCACACTACAGGGGTGCCAGGAGCATAGCACCCTGCAGAAATCTAGGAAAGCACTTCAGTGTATGATTAACTGTAATGTTGAGTGCTGCTTTTTGTGTTTGTTATTTAGTATTTGGTGTCTTTGTCCACGCTATTATTGATTCACTGTTAGCACATGGAACTGGGAGAGGGTGGCCATGCTTTGACTGGGCAACCAGGGAAATAGATGAGAGGAGGGTAGTGGACATGATCTATTTGGACTTTAGCAAGGTCTGTGACACTGTTCCACATAGGAAGATGATAAAGAAACTGAGCAGTCTAGGGATGGGATACAAAGTGGTGAACTGGGTTAAAAAGAAGTTAACAGATAAGAGCTAGAGGTTGATGGTAAATGAGACTCACTCTAAAAATTGAAGAGAGTTAGCAGGGTGCCACAAGGCTCAGTACTGGGACCTGTTCTCTTCAATGTCTTCAAAAGAAACATTGTGAGGCACTAGAAGAGAAGTATATCTTTTGCAGATGATACCAAAATCTGCAATAGGATTGACACTCAGGAAGGGTGGAAAGAGTGTGCTGGGACCTTGGAATTTTTGAGTGGTCTAGAGGGTGGCAATTGGGTTAAATGCCAATGAGTTGAAAATCATGCACCTAGGGCACGAAACCCAGTCACTACGTAAGAGGATGGAGGGGATGTGTTTGCAGTCAATAAACAGGAAAGGGACCTTGGGGTTATCATATCTGATGACCTCAAAATTGCAGGGCAGTGTGACAAAGAGTAGGTAAATCCAGTGGGATGCTGGGGTAGATAGAAAGTGGTGGTGGTGATGTTGCCAATGTATTGCTCACTGGTGAGACCCCAGTTGGAGTACTGTGTAATTTTGAGGCTACATCTCAAAATGGACATAGAGTTGTGGCAGTCCAGAGGAGGGTAACTAAAATGGCGCAAGGATTGCAAATACCCTAGGAGGAGAGACTAAGGGATCTCAACATGCAACCCTGGTGGAGAGGAAAGCAACAGGAGACATAATGGAGTCCTACAAGTGTGTCAAAGAGGTGAACAGGATGCAGGAGGCCATCTCTTTCAAATGAGAAGGAGCACTAGAACCAGGGGCATGGGATGAAGCTGGAGCAAGGGAAGTTTAAGAGAGATGTGGGTAAATATTTCTTTACTAAAAGGATGGTAGATAAAGATAGAAACATAGAATTTGACAGCAGATAAGGACCGCTTGGACCACCCAGTCTGCCCATTTCCCTACCTAATGGATAAGCTGCAGAACCTAGTTAACCAGCAGCCTACTTCTTTCTACCCCCACCCCTAGAATTGCCTTATGACTGTCTCATGCATGCTTGAATTCAGCCACTGTTTTGACTCCACAACCTCCTCTGGAAGGCCATTCCATGCATCCACAACCCTCTCTGTGAAAAATACTTCCTTACATTACTTCTGAGCTGCCCACCCTCTATTTTCAGATTAGCCCCTTGTTCTTGCACACCTCTTTTTGAAAGATGCAACCCTCTTGGACTTTGTTGATTCCTTGAGGTACTTGAAAGTTTCTATCATGTCCCCTCTCCTCCTTTCCTCGAGGCCATACATATTAAGCTCCTTTAGTCGCTCTTCCATATGTCTTCTGGTGCAGACCTGCACCATTTTGATTGCCCTCCTCTGGACAGCTTCCATCGTGTCTATGTCCTTGTGGAGACTGGGTCTCCAGAACTGCATACAGTACTCCAGATGGGGTCTCACCAGCTGTCTGTACAGAGGATAACAACTTCCTGTTTTCTACTGGTGATGCCACCCCTCATGATCCCAGTATCCCCAGCCCCCCTTACTGCCCCTCTCACATTGCTTTGCCCACCTTTAAGTCATCTGATATGACTACCCCCAGGTCCCTTTCCATTTTGTTGTTGTTAGTATCTCACACCCCATTGTGTACTCTTCCACTGGGTTTTTGTTTCCCAGGTGCATTACCTTGCACTTCTTAGCATTGAATTTAAGCTGCCATACATTTGACCATTCTTCTAACCTTGCCAAGTCCCTTCTCATCCTTTCTACCCACCTTGTGCATCAACTCTGTTGCAGATTTTGTGTCATCTGCAAGAGACATACTTTTCCTTCAGTCCCTCTGCAATGTCACTTATAAAGACATTGAAGAGGACCAGTCTAATACTGAACCCTGCGGTGACTCCACTAGTAGCCCCCTTTCTTCAGAGTGGACTCCATTTACTATTACCCTCTGTGTCCTATTCTCCAGCCAATTTTTACCCAGGCTATCATCTTGGGACCCACTCCCAGACTGGCTAACTTGCATATTAATCTTTTGTGTGGGACTGAGTCAAATGCCTTGCTAAAGTCTAGGTAGGCCATGTCCACAGCCCTTCCCTGATCCAGATGACTGGAACAGGCTGCTAGCAGAAGTGCTGGAGGTGAGAACAGTGTGTGTGTGTGTGGGGGGGTTCAAACATGCATGGACCAGACATAGGGGTGTATTAGAAAACAGGCAAGAGCAGGGGGATCACAGGAGTACAGTTTGGGTCTGTAGAGACAAATTAGTCAGGAACATCTGAGCAGACTGGGTGCCAAGCAGTCCTTTTCTATTGCAAATTCTATGTTTCTATATATGCACCCCTAGTGGCTCAGCCTCCATCTGCTTTCCCAGAGTGGTGTCAGGATGGCTGGCATTAATGTTATATTGCTTAATGTCAGGGGCCTTAACTCCTCTATAAAGTGCAAAAGGGTTCAAAGCCAAAAAAACCTTAGGGCCCCCAGGTGGTATTTTAGAAGAATCCCTTCTGCTGGTTGTGGAATGTGCTAAGCTCAAGAGGATTAGGTGAGAATAGAGGACCACAAAGTACCTAAGGTTAGTAAGGTGTAAAACTATGAGGTCTCTATTTTTATTCACAAAACCATGCTGTGGGTTGGTTGCCTGAAAAGAGGAATGGGAACAAATGCTGGCTATTGTTACAGGTTTTGATCCCAAAGGATGCGTTGGTGCTTGGCAACTCTGTATGGTTCTAATGCATATGCCCCAGAATGTTTTGAGACCTTCGTCAGGAGTTGGTCAGTTGTAAGAGCCTTGCAGTCTCTTTGATACTTGGCGGTTTGCTTCAACCTCACTCTTTAACCCTTTCTCAACTGGTACTCTTGGTGAAGGAACTCACATGTTAAGGCTGCTGCTGAACATACCCTAGTAATGCATGGGCACTCATTAAATGTTTGGTGTCTGCTATACCTGATGGACTGGGATTATACATGTTTCTCAGCTCTGCATGCCTCCTCCTCCTGTCAGAACAATAGGTTTTAATATCACTTTTATAATACAGCACTTAGATTTGCCTCGGGCCTTACCCACTAAAATATTTTCCATAATTCCCCAGAATAACTACAAAATTCAAATATGATATTGTCCTTTTCCCCAGATTCTAGATACTGGTAATAACACTTCGCCACACTTAGGAATATGAATATATATATATATATATATATATATATATTATTAACACCTATATACAATTCTAAACATCCCAACTTGCATAAGTAATGTAAAAACACTGTAAACATTAACAACAAAGATTTCAGAAAATGAAACAAACCACAAAGAAATAAAAATAAACAAAACAAATTTCAGCAAATAAACAATGCAAATAAATAAGTAATATTCAGCACAATTAATGATATTGGCTATTTACTAGGCTTTCAGCATAGTTAGTATTTATCATGACCCTTTTGATATAAGAACTTGCAACTCAATACATTATGTATTTCTGTGTAGGACTTATTTCAAATCCTCATAACATGCAAAATGTATTTCTTTTGTCTAAATTTTAGTTTAACTGCATACCCAAGATTTGTAATTAAAGTTAAGCTCACTATGCTACCACCCTAAATAGCCAAATTGAAATATTAAGATATTTTAATTGAAACAGTTAAATGATAATACTTAAATTTCTGGTTATCTGTAAGCTTTGTCTCCTTTACTTTTAATTTTTATAATCTTGGTAAGGTGTGCTTCTTCTGATTCTGGATGATAAAGTCCTTCAGTGGCTTGGCCTGGCTGTAGTCTTCTGTCTTTTCCCGTCAAATCTGGGACTGTAGAATCTTTTATCATGAATAAAGCAATGCAGGCTGGATCCTTCTCGCTTGACATCATGCATCATCAGCAAGTTGCATATCAGGATTTTTTGGGGAAAATGAGACAGCGAAATTTTAACAGTTTAGCAGCCAAACAGTTTGTAGAAAAGGATTTCCCTGTGAACAGCAAAGTTGTTTTGGTAACAGGACTCTGTGACTCCTTCCTGTTTTAGTTCCTTTCTGCTTTCAAATCTGCAAATCTGGACTCACTGTTACCCAACAGCACTGCAAGCTTGCTTTGGCTGGTGAATTTCAAAGTCAGTCTCTCATCCAGGCTTTTAGCAGAAATTCAAACATTACTTTAGCCCAGATTCCCAGTATGTAAACAGAGGCCATGCTTCATCCAATATTGAAACAGTCATTTCTGTAACAGGTAGTTTCAGCAGATGGACTTTGTTGCAAAGTTGTGCAGACTTTCAAGCTTGTCATTAGCACCCCTGGTGGATAGAATGGCTCAACCCAAATGCTAGTGTCAAGCAGGTGTGGTTTCAGCCTTTCAGCCTAGTAAAACGTAAGAACGAGCTTGATACATCCAGCAGACCAGACCTGAGTTTGGTTCTCACAACCTCCACTTGCATACTATGTGGCTCTGAGCAAGTCCTTAACCGCCTAGAGCTCCCAGGTCACCCTGAAAACAGGCGCTTGTTCCTGGTATGCCTTACCCAGTTACCAAAAGACTAAAATAAAAAAAATTCTAAAACCACCAAAATTGCTAAGACAGCCTAAAATAGCTCTTCACACACCAATGAATCAAGCAGTTCTGAAGTGGGCTCGCCAAATTTGCCTTTGTGTTTCCATGCTGGGTAACATCATCACCAAACTCTGATTGGTCCTTGCAGCTGATGTATGGCTGACATTTATTACTAGACAAAGGACATTCCACTGGCTCCAGACTTACTTTTATCAATTAAATTAATTTTCTTTTGTAACTTCTTAATGCAAAATGATATAACTTTTATACCAACATTGTTGGATTTCTTTCCTTGAATGGAGCTTGTTGACATGTTTTCCATGTTCCTAGGAACTGTATTTCCTGAATTAGGTTAATAAAGGTTATAACTTTATAATTTTGATAACATTTCTTAAAACAATGTGATAGTTTGTCTTAAATATTCCAGGTTACAGAATAATATAAGATTTGTTTACAAAATATGTTAGTAAAGTTTTTAAAACATTGGTTTTCTATCCAAGCACATTGCTTTCATTATGCCTAATGAAGTGTGATATCATGCAGTTTAGGCTCATTGAAAAATTATTTAAATCTAAGGCCCCATCCACACTGCACTGCTCAGACCCCATAACGGATAACAACGTTACAACCAGTGAGTGGTGCAGTGTATCCACACTGCCATGATGTCCGTTACAGGACCGGTACCACTGGTCCACATTTTGGGAGCCGGACGACGCTATTTATGGCACCTGATCCCACAATGCAGCATGGCTGCACTGGGGACCGGGTTCCACGATCCACACTATGCCCAGTAATGTTACCGAGGCATAACCTGTTTCATAACCATTGTTGAAACCACCTCATATTTTGGTTTCAACAACAGTTCTGAAAAACACCTTCCATAACGTTACAGGTGTAAACGCAAACTGTTGTGGTACCAGTTTGGGCAATCTGTAATGTTACAGAGGGGTAGTGTGGACAGGGTCTAAGTGACTAGATTCTGCCCTCAAGTATTCAATCAACAATCACATCATTAGAAAGGTCATAAGGTCAGCTTGCATTTGACTCCAAACTTGAGTGTTTATCTCTAACAGTTTTAGGGCTACAAAAGTTTGTAAATAGCAATCATTACAAAGCTCTTGGAGGTCTAATATTTAGTCTACTATTAGATCTCTGCAGTCTTTATTAAATTTCTGAATTTGGTCTTACTAGGACCTTATATGCCTCTGTATTTGATAAAAGTTCATAATTCCCATTGTAATGAATGATCCTTCTTAAAAGTAGTATATGTCCGAGCTCAACCACGGAGTCCAGATGTGGCATATCACCTGTCAAGTTCCATAGTAACATATCTTTCTTACCTCTTCACTGCTAGGCATTATAGCCTTTGACTCTTCAAGAATTCAAGGCTTTGGCTCTGGACTAACACTGCAGAAAATTCTTCTTAATGTCACTTGTTTTAAAGTGAAACCAATTCACCATCTCTTTTCCAGTTCTCATTTAAGATTTTTTTCTTGAAGTCCATATAAATAAGGATGATGAACAGATAATTATAGTATTACCTCCATTAACCTTAATCATTTAATTAAGTCTTTATAATAAACATAAAATAGTGATTAATACTTAATAAGACTAAGATAATATAATAATAATAAAATATATTTAATCAACTTAATTTTGTTCCTACACTCATCCAACTGCATTGATCTGTGGGTTACATCCCCACAGACACAAGCAGCTCATAAAACTCCATGATAGAGCTAGTCATAATTTCCTGGTATCTCTGATGGTGCTGTAGGGACTTCCAACCCTGAAATGTGCCTCTTGTAGACTTGACCCATAACTTTTACTTGATGAGAAATTTGTTAAATGTGTGGAGGATCAGGCTACTGCATGACATAAAATAAATGAGACAGAGGTTGTCCTTCAGCATGGCTGGGGAGATGAGCAATGTAGTGGTTAGGGCATTTAGCTGCAGACATGTAGACCTTGGTTTAAATCCAATCAGCCCCCATGTGCATACTGTTTGACCCGGAGCAAATCACTTAACTTCCTTTGTGCTCCCAGGTCACAACTGGAAACAAGCTCCAGCTCAGTGTGCCTTTCTTGGTTAAACAGGTTCGTTTTCTCTGCTCCTTCTACTTTCCATTTTGGGTAAGATTATTGGCTTTGTTATCATCTCAACCTGAGTAATATGATCTACTAGGCCAGATTCCATTCTACTTCTGCCATGGCAGTTCCTATACATTTCAAAACAGCATTTGACAGCCTGCCCATTCTCACTGAGGGCTGAGGTGCTGGACACCTTACCTTTGCTACACTGGCAACCCATGTTCGTGAATGAGCACGCACTGCCAGGGGTCAGCAGGGAGAAGAAGGATTCTGTGGGTGGGGGCATCAGCTGTCAGTGCTTGACTGACCTAGTGGCTGCTGGGGGTCAGCAGCGTTAATACTGTAGAAAGGGGAGGAGATGGGGAAGATGCTTGGCTAGAGTATGTGCAGAAGTTTGCAGATCTCTCTCTGCAGGCATCATTACATGCCCACCTCCACACAAGGGGAAAAATGAGGAAAAAGTCCTGGCTCTGTGAAGCGGTCTCCATGGCGCTGACCCTGAGATGGCACCTCCTGGCTGGATCCATTGTGGGTGGGTCGAGATGCACCCACCACCCTGCTATGAAAGGTATGGTGTGTGCTTAGGGGAGGGTCTGATGCTCGGGGGTGGTGCTGGTGTGACAATTAAAGGCCTCGGTGCTGCCAGGACACAGAGAGAAAATGCCACAAAAAAGAGTATTTTATTTATTTATTTCATTTTGTTGACCAGGTAAGTGCACTAGACAAATCCTGCCTATTTTCAGCCACGACCGGGAGAGGGATACGGATGAATGCCAACTGGCCTTGAACCAGATTAAGCTGTTGGTGGTATTTTTAGTGAATGAGGAAATTTGGCTAGGGCACCAGGAAATTCCCTACTCTTTCGAGGAGTGCCATGGGATCTTTAACATCCACCTGAACTACCACCAATCCAGGCAGATGGGACCTCAGTTTAACATCTCATCCAAAAGATGGCACCTCAGAAGTGCAGCATCCCACTCATACTGCACTACAGTGACACTACTGGGATATTAACCCAAGTGCCAGATGTGGGAACTGAACCCACAGCCCTCTGATCTCCTGACCTCAGAGGCGAGTGTTACCTACTGAGCCTCTGGCACTGTCTGATTCAGTCAGTGGGGCTATTTGTTTAGGGTCATGTGGGCAGTGGTGACAGGCTGGACCTTTCTGACATGGATTCATACTCTGTATTCTGGGCCAGCCACAAGGTTTTGTTATCAATGAGTCCCTTTCAGTGCCAATAAAACAGCATACTGCAAGGGCGAATGATATCCTTACTACTGTTTGTCATGCTGACTGAACCTTTGACTGTTGCCATCAAGGCACACCCAGCACTTCCTGGCATTCAGGTAAGTTCCCAGGCAAACCACACTAAATTTTATGCAGATGATCTGCTGGATCTGTTTGTGGTAAGCCCCATTCTCATGACTTCTCTTGAGTGTCAGGTCCTAAGGTGAATAAAAAAGACAGAAATCCTGCATGAAGTGGAGTTTGTGGAAACATAGAAAAATAGACTTTGATGGCAGATAAGGACTGCTTGGCCCACCCAGTCTGTCCATTTTCTTACCTATTGGATAAGCTGCAGATCCTAGTTAACCAACAGCCTACTTCCTCATACCCCCACTAGAATTGCCTTATGTCTGTCCCATGTATTCTTGACTTCCCCAACTGTTTTGACCCATGACCTCCTCAGGAGGCCATTCCATGTGACTGCCATCCTCGCTGTGAAAAAATACTTCCTCATATTGCCCCTGAGCCATCCCCCATTATCTTTAAATTGTGCCCCTTGTTCTTGCACATCTCTTTTCTGAAAGATGCTACCCTCTTGGACTTTGTTGATTCCCTTGAGGTACTGGAAAGTTTCATTCATGTCTCCCTCCCTCCTTTTTCAAGGGTATACATATTAAGCTCCTTTAGGCTCTCTTTCTGTGGCTTCTGGTGCAGACCTTGTACCATTTTAGTTGCCCTCCTCAGGACTGCCTCCATTCTGTCTATGTTCTTGAGGAGATGGGGTCTCCAGAACAGCACACAGTACTCAGATGTGGTCTCACCAACTGTCTGTACAGGCGGCTAACAACTTCCTGTTTTTCTGGTGATACCTCTCCCTATGCATCCCAGTATCCCCCAGCCCTCCTTTGTTGCAGATTCATTTACTTCTCAGGGCCTGTAATGGTCTCAGGGGAATCACATATTTAAGTATTAAAATATGGTGTAAATTATCATGTATCTGCTTCAAAATCAATCACTCCTCCTAAACTAACTGAGCGCAGACTGTAATCAGTGGAAGTAACTGTACCTATCACTGGTGGGCAAGATGGGGGCAATCAAAATGACCTCAATGTGACCTTTCACTCTTGAATTGTTTAGTCTGTTAGCTGGTCACCATCCCTCCCTCATGGTTTGCCAAAATAGACACCCTGATAGTAAATTTTTGTGGGAGCTTAAACCTCCAAGATCAAGTAGTGACACACCAGGACAAATTGAAAGAAAGAAATGGGGTCTTCCAGGGCTACCAAACAGTGTTACTGGGATGTCAGATGCTTGCACTCACCATCCATGAATAATTCCCAACAAAGTGTTCAGATAAAGGCTGAGGCTGCAGGTGCTATCTCTCCAGGGTTTGCCTATTCTCTCCTCTTCCTCAAATGATTCAGAAATACCCTACAACTGCAGCATCAGCAGTACTGGCAATAGCTAGAAAATGTTCAGAATAGGCATGGCATCAATCAAATATGCTCCCATCTTGGGGAATACACTGCTCTGCATGGGGGCACTAGAAACTGTAGGCAGTAGGAAGAAAGAGGATTCAAAGGTGACAGACCTTTCTATGCCTGGTCGGGAGCATTTGAACCTTACTGAAGCTCTGAAAAACAGATGTGTCCTTTACCAGTATGACTTCTGTAGATACATTCTATTATGGAGCATGCCCTGTACTTAGTGGTGGACAAGAAGACATTAACACAGGTGCAGGAAAGTGTATTGATTTAGAATTAGCCTAAGCTTAGTAGGAGTACTATAAGCAGGGTGGATATATTCAACCATTAAGAAGGCATTTCTCTGCAGACAGATAAGGCACAGTACATGTGCCACTCTGACTGCAGTGTCATTTTTCAGAGCAGGACTGGAAGGCTTGCCAATATTGAGCTCATATAGCCTGTAGAGGCAATTGCAGCCAACTCATATAATGCAAAGTGTTACTCTGGTACTGAACTCCGACAATTTTGATTGCCCTGGGCTGGATAGACCATGACATGTGTTAGAGATTTGGTGCTCCAGGGCTCCTTGTTCTACATCTTTGGTCCTGTCCAGCCTTCTCTACTTACTGGGAGGAATACAGTAGGCTTGTTGTGGGAGGGCAAGTAACACCTTCCAGGTAGATTTACAGTAACTCCTGTTGTGCTGCACATCTCAAAGGGGCTCATCTCTCCCCATTATCAATTGGACATCAACAGTCAGTGAAGAGACCAAATGCCCCATCATTCACAAATGGCAAACTATGGAGGTCCTGACAATGGTGGAATAAAGCTTATCATGGTTCAGCTGGTTACTCATAAACCGCGACAGCGATTCTTCAATAATGAAGTGGTATAGGGGCACAAATAAAAATACTGTGACAGCTCTAATGTAGAAAATATTCACAATAGGTTTAAACCAATTGTGAATATTTTCTAACTAAACTGTCTACAATATTACTGTTCTCCTACACCACTTATTATTGAAGAATCTCTTGCATTGATACTGACATCAGGGTGGCAGCAGCAGCTGCCAATTTCTGAAAGACTCATTTCCGTGGGATCATCTGGGGCTTCTCAGAGACTGGAAATTTATAAACAACTCAGCTTCTTGATCTCCCATACATTCAATGTATATTATTCCTCTTATGGAAGATATCTCTCCTTCTCACTGTGCACCCTTACCTAGATGCTTATCCTCAACTCTATCTCAAAATAGGATGAGCGCCATGCTTCATCAGACTCTTCAGCCCCTGAAAACCAGGCTGGTGTAAGCTGTGGGTAAAGCTCCTACCTTGTGGGCACAGTATAGAAATCCCATTTCCTGCACTGTGTAATCAAGATACTGGTTACCTGGCTGGCTAAATATTCATGATTCCTTCAGGGCAGATTGTAATCCTGATTAGTAGGCATACAAGGGCTGATAAGTCTGTACACCCCTCTGCAACTGAAGTCTGTAATTTCTATGATGTGTTTTGTTGTTTTGTGTCTGTAATATGTGCTGCTGAAAACCTCAATGGAAAGATCAACTACTGAAGAAATACACTGGCAATAATCACAGGTCACACTAGAAGGTGAGTCTGTACACCAGTGGTTCATACAGAAAAATATTTGGGGTCAGATAATAGGTAACACATTTAATGCAGGGAGTCTGGGGTCTGCAAAGGCCTGTGATGGGGTTTTGTGTGAAGCACATAGTGGTGGAAATTAGGGTCAAACATTCCAAGTTGTAAGGTTTTTAAAGGAAAATACTGTTTACTGTAAAACACCCACTCCCAAAGGATCCCCAATTAGGCTTTTAAGGCAGCAAAATCATTTGTGGCTGATCAGACTGCTGTTATATTACATTCTGTGTCCTCTAAAATGTAAGCAATGCTGGAGCAGCATGGCACCATTTCACATTTACAGCATGGCTTCATTGTACCACTTTATACAGTGGGCGGTGGCCATGTCATGATTGTGAGAGGACACACCGAATTGAATGTGACTGCAGTCAGGTTAGTAAAAAATATTTTCTGGCTTAAACCTTATCAAGGGGTTTCCTTTGGGGTGGGTTCTACAATAGTGTTCTTTAAAAATCAGACTTCAGCATCAGGTTATTTCTAAGGTTTTGCTTATTTCTATCCTCTGAGTATTAAAGATGTGTAAGATCTTATAGTATATGGTGGAACATGATTGTGTATGGAAATCCATACATTTTAGAAAAGGTGTTCTGCTGCAGTAGTGACGTCCTCACTAATGCAGAACAACAAGATTGTTCTGCATTAGTGAGGAAGTCATAATAAGCAATCCCATTGGTGCTGCTCATTAGCGGCTGGTGGAAAGTCAGATGACCCATCTAATTATCGACCAATTGCACTCCTTTTCATTCTCTCAAAGTTAATAGAGGATGGTGTATAATCAGCTCTCACAGTACCTTGAAAAGTACTCAAAGTTGACCAAGTTTCAACATGACTTTAGGGCATGGTATTCGATGGGCACCAGCTTGTGGACTTCGTGAACATGGTGGTGAAAACCCTGGATGCAGGGGAGTCCATGGGTGTGGTGTTCATCAACCTGACTAAGGTCTTTGATTTAGAGAACCACTACCACATATTTTTTAGAGAATGGAAAGGATAAGAATAGTCTCAAGAACCTTGCAATGGTTCAAGTCATACTCGGGGTCCATAAACAATAGGTAGTAGTTACTAATCATCTAACAGACTTGGCCACCTGAAAAGAGGTGTACACCAAGGATCAATACTGGGATCACTACTGTTCCTACTTTATGTAAATGAACTACTGGAACATATTGTAAATTCTCAGATAAGGATCTAAGCAGACAATACCATCTTGCCAGCCACAGCAAAAACTCAAGATCAGGTATTGGAAAAACTTCAGTTAGACTTCAATATTTTACAGGATTGGTTTATTGAATCAAACTTTGTTTTAAGTCAAAAGAAGACAGAAGTAATGTTTTTCAAAGAAACAGGAGGAACAGTAGCTGTCTAGTCAACACTCAGAGATTGTAACAAAATGAACCAGATGTTAAAAGTAACAGACCAGTACAAATATTTTGGGGTGATAACAGACAACTCATTTACATTGAGTGCACACATAGACTGCACCACAAAATAGTAAATGCAAGGACTGGTGTCTTACTGAGTTCTTCATCGATATTGGCTCACCAGACAAGGAAAAGAATAGCCGAACAGTTAATAATTCCGATATTCGAATATGGTAACTTGGTTTATTGTTTTGTAGACCTGAAATACTTAAATAAAGTAAATACATATTATAATTGCTTGCCAAACTTGATTTTCATTGCTTATTCAGGATGCATCACTGCGGATGTTTAAAGTCTTAAAATGGGACAGTTTAGATGTTCGACTTAGGAAACAATATTCTATATTCATTTTAGAATTCAAAAGGGTCAGATAACAGGGAATCTTAATATACAGCAATATCGTGGGATACAGCTGGCCCAGTGGCACTGAGGTTTGAAGTGCTGGGTACCACACCTTGCTCCATGCCAGCGACCCACATTCAGGAATGAGCACGACCATAGGCAGTCAGCAGGGAGTAGAAGGATTGAACATCCACTGGACAGCTCTCCATCTCCGGGAGGGTAACTCCAGCAATCAGAGCTTGCCTGGCTCCTAGTGGAGGCTGGGGCAGGAGCACTGATGCCACACATGGGGATTGGGAGCTACGATATGCTAGATGGGGTCACAGACAGAAGTGAGCATGGTGACATAGTAGACATCATTACATGCACCACCCCCAGGAAGAGAAACCAGGAAAAGTATGCACCAGAGGACGAAGGATGGAGCTGCAGACCTCACACCTGGTTAGCCATGGCACAGAAAAATGCCTCAATCCAGTCTCAGGGAAGGGACCCTCCCGACCTCACCGGGGTGAGTCCTGGAGCCACTGCAGTGCTGGCTGGTAGATGCTGGGGTGATGACACTGGGGCTCCCTCCAGATTGCAAAGGCTGTAGGGGTCAGAGCATAAATACCCAAAAAATTTTGGGATACAACATTATGGAATGAGGGAGGTAGTGCATAAGGGTATAAAATTTGGCAGTATGATTTTCAGTATCACGTGGCCAGAATTTGGAATTAAATATTATTGTCAATCAGGAACTTGACTAAAATTTCTAACTTTAAATCACAACTTTATATTAGTATAGTACAGGATTGCAATTGTCATTAAAAATGCTGTGTCACTTTACTCTGTATTCGTATTAGAACCATAAGTATGTGAAGAAACCTGTGAAATATATGTATATTTTGTGCAATTGTATAGATTTCTGTTTTGTTTTGAGTATGTCATATAGGTCTTGTTTTAACATGACAACTTTGTAACTAGGACCTTTGGATCTAAAGTTTTCATCCTGTATAAAATAGATTTTACCTGAACTGAACTCACATGCATGTTCCAGCCAGTGGCCAGTTGTGTTCAATGCAGTAAGAGAACCAAAAGGAAAGTTAATAATTCTGGGCTGTACTGTAGTTTTCATGAAGGATGACATGATCGTGGTACACCTCACACTATAGAACAGTTTATGGAAAATCACACACAACATGGCTAATCCTACCCTCTAGGATACCATGTTGACCGAGAACCTCTTCAGCTTCACTCTCGGGTCATCAGTCAGCATGGTAGCCACTCAGGGAAGAATAACCTTGTTTTGTATTGTTTTCCATGCACTATCCTATATGTTGTGTGCTGTCTTTTCTGCTATTGTCTATATCTGATGAGCTCAAAGAGAGTGAAACTGATAACTTGCCTGTACATGTTGTATCATTATTGGCACTTACAGATAATGTGACTGATTTCATATTTAGAGTCTAGTCTTATGTTAAAACTGAAGACTTTTTAAGTGCAACATTTCTGTATACTATATACTGTAAAAGTCAGAACTGAATATATTGGTTGAGTCTTTGTGTATTGCATTCCATAGGATAAGTGTTCAGGAATTAAAGCAGCAGTGCATGATGGTGAAAATGTTGATCTATACTTTTAAATTCTATTTTAGATTTCCCTTATCTCCTGACTTGTGTGATACCCTTTCATCCCATTTTGCATCTGCTTTACCACTTTTTACAGCTAAAATATTAAAAGGAGCACTCCTTTTAATATGATTTCCACCAGGTTTGCATTACTATTCTCTATTGTTTTGAACATCCATTTTTTAAGATCACTTTACAGATGAGTATAATAAACTAGTCTACACTAGACACTGCTCCCTGACCTTATTGGACAACATGGCCCAGATATTCAAACTGTGCCCAGCTGTGGCACAAGCTTGGGTGCAGCTCAACTGCTGCGCAGGGGTGTGGACTAAGTGATATTCAAAGGAGCTGCACAAGGGCTCAGCAGATTGAATATCGTACCCTGGCCACCCCAGTGTGCATGGGCGCAGTGGCCAGAGTGGAGCATGGAGATGTGCTAGCGCCAAGTTCCATTGTGCCATGCACAGCAACCATGATATTCAAAAGTTAACATGCAAATGGGGCCATAATGTATGCAAGATGCACATGGGGCCATTTGTATGTCATTATGCCTCCATTTGCATGAAGGTGCACCGATCCTGACGACTTGCACCTGGCACCCTCCCAGACAGCAGCAGTGTCGGGGACCGGCGCCTGCAGCCTGATCACAGGCATTTGTTTAAAAAGATCCCGTCCAATATCCTGGTGGTCCAGTGGACCTCTATCTGCCCGATCATGGGCATTTGTATAAAGTAGAATAAGTCGTCCTATATCCCTGGTGGTTCAGTGGACCTCTATCTGCCCAATCACGGGCATTTGTTTAAAGAAGATCCCCAACAATATCCCTGGTGGTCAGTGGACTGCTCTCTGCCCGATTGCAGGCGTCTGTAAAAAAAGTCTTATATCCCTGGTGGTCTAGGGTGCCTCCTCCCACCTGCCCACTGGCCCCACCACCTGCTCCACCCTGGTCAGCGGTGGGCAGCAGCACACCACCTGCCGCCTGCTGCCTGCCAGCTGACACCTCGGTAGGGCTGCACCCATTGGTTCTGGCGTGAGCCAATGGGCATGCAACCTGCCATACTACACATTCCAGATATGTGAATGATTCATTCCACATATCTGGAATGTAATATAATGAGACTATGCCCATTGGCTCATGCTGTGAATCAATGGCTGTACAGCCCTACTGCGGTGTCAGTTGGCAGGTGGCGGGCAGCAGGTGGGTGGTGCTGCCACCTGCTGCCTGACTGGGGCTAGCAGGTGGTGGGGCCAGTGGCATGTGGGGAGAGGGGCACCACACCACCAGGGATATAGGACTGTTTTGTTTTACAGATGCCTGTGATTACAGAGAGTGTCCATTGGACCACCAGGGATATGACTTTTTTTCACAGATGCCCAAGATCGGGCAGAGAGCGGTCCACTGGACCACCAGGGATATAGGACAACTTATTCTATTTTATTCAAATTCCGCATCGGCAGATAGTGGTCCACTGGACCATCAGGGATATTGATGGGGATCTTTCTTTAAACAAATGCTCATGATCGGGCAGATAGAGGTCCACTGGACCACCAGGATATGAGACTTTTATTTTATACAGATGCCCGCGATCGGGCAGAGAGCGTGTCCACTGGACCACCAGGGATATAGGATGAATTATTCTATTTTACACAAATGCCCGCAATCAGGCAGATAGGGGTCCACTGGACCACCATGGATCTTGAAGTCTTGTTTTACAGATGCCCGTGATCAGGCATGGGGAGTGCTGCCAGGTGCAGCTGGAACTCGGTGGCCACCCACAGGTGGCAGCTGCCATGTTGCACCCTGCAATGCGGCAGCTCACCTTTGGTGGCCATCAGTTGTTCCTTTTTTGGCTTACCTTTGTGCTGGTGCAGGTAGGGGTGTGTATGTCATGGCTCTGCATCCTGGGCTGAATATCAGGCTGTGCAGGTTATGCATGAGCACGCCTCCCCTACCTGTGCCTGCATACATTACTGATGCACTCGGTGCATCAGGATTTATCCACGCACTTTTCCCTTTTGAATATCGGCGGGGCACATCAGTGGGTTGCGCATGGTGCAACACTGTTGCACCATGTAAACCCTTTTCAATATCTGGGCCCATATGTACAAAACAGCTGAGACTATGCAAGCATATTAAAAGAGACACTCTGTTATTGTCTCAAATGTGAAAAAAAGTGTTAAAGCAGAATAAAAATGGTAAAAGATAGGTATCCTACAAGTCAGGAGATAAGGGCAATCTAAAAGAGAAGAAAAAGTATAGGTCAAAATTTGCACCACTACCTTGCTCTGCTGCTTTAAATTAATATTTAATACCATATTTCATCGTTTTGTAATTGCGGCTTTAATTACATTATTTTAATTAGCAACAGGCTTTAATTCATTTGCGGCATCTAAAGGGGTGGCTATAAATTCAAACAGCTGTTCTGGGTCAGTATGTTGCTTTGCTTTGAAATTCAGAGAAAGAACACAATGCTGATATGCGAAAAGAAAGTCTTACAATTTAGAATTTAAATTACGTGTGCTGAAATAGAGGGAACTGACCTGTGGCACTGGCACTCCATGATGATGAAAAACAGATTCAGGAATGGAGGAAGAGTGTCTCCAAACTGGAAGAAAAGCTCCATGAAGGGCTGTACCGGCAACAACCTCAAACATCGGCATCTGGATGGAGCTGGCAGATGTACAGCATTCGGCTGAGGAGTTGAACCTTGCTACCTGGGTCACACAGCAGAGAAGTGCATCTTTGTGTAACCAGAAAGACGGTTGCCCTTAAAGCCTCATCACTGATCACAAACCCAGATTTCCAGGCAAGCAGAGGCTGGGTAGATCGATTTATTTCACGATGGGGTTCACTATGCCAAAAGACCACTGTAGGTCATAAGTTGCCTAAAGATTATGTTCCAAAGGTGATAGACTTTATTTCTTTCTGTGCCAGACAAATACAGCAGCACAATCTACTGACATCTAGCATTGGAAATATGGATGAAAGCGTCTGTATGGGCGACATGCCTGGTGATCGAACCATTGAAAAATCAGTGGTAAATCAGTCCCACTATTCACCACTGGCCATGAGAAGCAAAGGCTCACTGTTTGCTTAGCTGCAATGGCAGACAGAATAAAACTGCCCCGCTGCTTGTACTAAATACTAAGTACTAAAGGGAAGAGGATCCCCAAGGACATTGCAGGAGTTACAGGTGTAGTTGTGGCAGTGTCCATAAATGGATAGATGAACACTGAAATTACAGACATGTGGCTGAAAACAGAGTGGGGAGGAATATCTTTCAGGAACAGATTGCTTGTTTGGGACACTTTCCACTGTCACATTTGCTGAGAGATAAAAGCAGTTTGCAGGAAAAAATACGGTAATGACAGCTATTCCATGGTGGTGT
This sequence comes from Neoceratodus forsteri, assembly GCA_016271365.2. Classification (NCBI taxonomy): domain Eukaryota; kingdom Metazoa; phylum Chordata; order Ceratodontiformes; family Ceratodontidae; genus Neoceratodus; species Neoceratodus forsteri. Next base: position 842,079,746 of record CM028135.1, on the reverse strand, counting down.
ACCAAGCTGCTCCAACCAGCTGACATATCGTGGAATGCTCCTTAAATCCAGATATCAGGAGCTGTATGATGAGTGGCTTGCAAATGGGAATAGAGTGCTGACAAAGGCAGGTAACCCTCTTGCACCTTCATGTCTGCTAATTGCTGAATGGGTGAAGCTGTCCTGGGCTGCAGTTTCGAGGGAAGTAATTGTTAAGTCATTCGATGTTTGCGGCATTACCTCAACTGATACAGACAACATAAATTGTTTTAAAGCTGACAGCATTGCAAGAGAACATGTGGAAGAGCTGTGTAATAGGCTATGGGACTTTGCTGAAGGTACAGATACCGGTACCAAATGTAACACATTTGCAAACGAAAGTGCCTGTGGTTCAGATTATGCAGAACCAGACAATGATTGTGAACTAGATTAATAAGAACTGTCGGTCGTGTGTTTGAAATGAATTGCGTTTTCTGAAATTTGTACTTTGCTTATCTTATCTTAAATCAAGCTAGTAAAGTTAAATTTTAAACAAAATCTGACTCTGAATCGTACTAGTGTTATATATATATATATATATATATATATATATATACTAACATACTAAAATGCCAGCAGAATAGGTCTAACAGTCTTTTGTTTGGTCAGCCCCCACCTGAGAGCTGACCTTGCCCCCTCACCTTCCCTGGCTTCTACCTTCCCAGTTCTGGATATTCTTGCTGCACTGGATTTTGCTTCCAAAACCATACCCCTATACCTGTCCCACCCCTCTTGAACCCTCCACCGTCTCTGCCTCCACCAGCCCCTGGGCAGTGTATTCCATGGCTCCACCACCCTCTCAGTGAAGTAGCAGCTCCTCCTTTCTCCCTGAATCTTCCCACCCAGCTTCCACCCATGTCCTCTAGTTGCACCCTCCTCCTTTCTTCAAAGCACCCTGACTGCTCCTCCCCATTTACCCCTTCAAGTACCTGAAGACCTGTATCATATCTCCCAGTCCCTTCTCTCTTCCAATGTGCACATATATAGCTCTATGAGCCTCTCCCCATAGGTCCTGTCCCCCAAGCCCCAAATCATTTTGGTTGCCCTCCTCTGGACCCTCTCCAGGAGCTTATATGTATATATGGCAGAAAGCTCCATTATGCATCAGTTAGAGTTGTTCCACAGTGACAAAAGCAGGAAATTTGGTGTTATGGTTCAAAACCCTATCTCTGCATCCCCCCGACCACCACACACATACATGCAAGTAGGGGAAGGACCAAGGCAACACAACCAATCACACACAACCAGCAGCAGGTAACAGAAATAACATACAACTATCTAAACCATGAAACCACACCCCATGCTCCCATCTTCCACACACCAACAGATTCTGGGGTGTGGCATGGGTCATCACTGCTACGCTGATCCTGGATGTTCAACACTCCACAAAACATATCACTATGGACAACTGGACAGCTTGGGCCCCACTGCCACCAACCATAATACAACACACATGTCCTATTTTGGGTTTACAAGCCCCAAAACAGGATTTTAGACATTCCCTGAAAATACTTTTTGCAAATCACTTTCACAAATGCCAAAGTATCGTGCTATGCATTTGCAACACTTTAGTGTTTGCAACAGTATTTAAGTATTTTACATGCTTCCCAAATGTGAAAGTGAAGATTCTGTTTGCAACACATTTGTGTTTGAAAGTATTTTGCAAAAGTATGCTCCTAATAACTGCACATCTTGCCATCATCCTGCAAGCAAATGGTTTGGGTCCTTTGGGCTGAAATTTTGCAAGGTGGCAAGCCTTGGACCCAGAGATGTGTCTTTTTCCTGCTTTGCTGCTAAAATACTCAAGGATTACAAAGTTACACTGTTCCAACATTGAGCAATTTCTCATAGACTAACATTGTGGTGCCCATGATGCCTTTCATCACCCATATGTCAGAAACAAAGGGAAGTACACAGTTTTGCTTCTGGCAGCTTGGTTCACTTTAAGGTGAACTAACCTTGTGGAACAAATTTGGAAATACTGTATGATACCTGAAGTTGGATTTTTCCCTACTTGCTATGGTAACACAGGTATACACATCCTGCTGGTTATGTGTGATTGGTTGTGTTGCCTTGGTCCTTCCCCTACTTGCATGTATGTGTGTGTGTGTGTGTGTGTGTGTGTGTGTGTGTGTGTGTGTGTGTGGTGTGGGTGGGGGATTGCGGAGTTAGGGTTTTGATGCCTAACACCAGATTTCCCTGTTTTTGTTGCTGTGGAACAACCTAACTGATGCATTAATGGAGCTTTTGGCCATGAATTTCCCTTCTTTTGAGAATGTGCACTATAAATAGTGAATGGTATGTGTTGGTGGGAGCACAGGGCCCCTCCTACCATGCCGCTAATTTGTATAATTACCCTAACATTAATGGTAAAGCTAACAGTAACAGTAATGGCAATGGTAATGGTGATCCTAATGAGAATGTTAATGCCAAAGGTAATGCCAATGCTAACAGTAACAGTAATGAGAATAGTAATGGTAAGGGAAGTGCAGACACATACACTAATGGTAGAGGTAATGCAAACAGTAAAGTTAGTGCAAATGCTAATGCTAACGGTAACAGTGATGCCAACGGTAATGGTAATGCCAAAGCAAATGTGAACACAAATGCAAATGCTAATGTAATGGTAACACAAACCCAAATGGTAATGCAAGAGGTAATGAAACACAAACATAGCAGTAGCGGTGATGGGACCCATAAATGGTAACAGTAACAGCAACTCAAATGTGAACAGAAATGGTAACAGTTATGGTAATGGAAATGCAAATGCCAATGCAAACAGTAATGAAATGCAAATGGTAATGGTAATGGAAACACAAGCACAAAGCAAACCGTAACAGTAACGCTTAATGGTGACTCAATGGGAATAGTAGTGCAAACAGCAATGGAAACTCAAGCACAAATGTAAACACAAACACAAATGGTAATGCAAACAGTAAAAAAATGCAAACAGAAATGGTAATGCAAACAGAAGCTAATGCAAACAGTATCCGTAATGCCAATGATGACGAAAAGGAAATGGTAATAAATCGGTATTGGAAAAGCAAGAGCAAATGCAAGTGCTAAAGGTTATGGTAAAGTAAACACAAATGCAAATGGCAACATAAACTCAAAGGGTAACAGTAACACAAACACAAATGCAAACAGAAACAGTAATAGACACGCAAGCGTAACGTAATGCAACCAGAAATGGTAATGCAAACAGTAATGAAAATGCAAATGGTAACAGAAACCGAAGCAGAAATGCAAATGCAAATGGTAACAGTAACGCCAATGGTGACACAAAAGGAAATGATAATGCAAACAGTAATGGAAAGCAAGCACAAATGCAAACGGTTACGTAACGTAAATGCAAATGGTAATGCAAACACAAATGATAACAGTAATGTAAATGCAAGTGCAAATGGTAATGGAAATGCAAAGCAAATGTAATTGCAAACACAAATTGTAAAGCAAATGGTAACGGAAATACAAATGGTAAAGGTAATGCAAATGAAGTGCAAATGCAAATGGTAACGGTAATGCCAAAGGAGACACAAAGGAAAAGGTACGCAATGGTAACGCAAACGCAGTGCAAACATAAACGCAAACAGAAATGGTAATGCAAATGGTAACGAAAATGCAAACGGTAATGAAAACGGAAGTGAAATGCAAACACAAATGGTAACGGTAATGCCAACGCTGATGCAAAAGGAAATGATAATGCAAACAGTAACAAATGCAAGTAAATGCTAATGGTTACAGTAACGAAATGTAAATGCAAATGCAAACGGTAACAGTAATGCAAACGAAGGCAAATGGTAATGCAAGTGCAAACGAAACACAAATGGTAATGCACATGGTAACAAAATGCTAACTGTAATGCAAATGGAAGTACAAATGCTAACGGTTATGATAATGTAAATGGTAATACAAACACAAACGATAACAGTAATGCAAATGCAAGTGCAAACGTAACAGAAACGAAATGCAAACATAATTGCAAACACAAATTTTAAAGCAAACGGTAATGAAAACACAACGGTAAAGGTAACACAAATAGAAGTGCAAATGCAAATGGTAACGGTAATGCCAAAGGTGACACAAAAGGAAACGTAATGCAAATCATAATGGATACGTAAGCGAAACGTAATGCAACCAGAAATGGTAATGCAAACAGTAATGAAAATGCAAATGGTAACAGAAACTGAAGCAGAAATGCAAATGCAAATGGTACGGTAACGCCAATGGTGGCAACAAAAGGAAATGGTAATGCAAACAGTAATGGAAATGCAAGCTAAATGCTAACGGTTATGGTAATGTAAAATGCAAATAGTAATGCAAACACAAACAATAACAGTAATGCAAATGCAAGTGCAAACAGTAATGGAAACACAAAAGCAAATGTAATTGTAAACACAAACTGTAAAGCAAATTGTAAAAAAACACAAATGGTAATGGTAACACAAATGGAAGCGCAAATGCAAATGGTAATGGTAATGCCAAAGGTGACACAAAAGGAAACAGTAACACAAATGGTGACGTAATGCAAGTGCAAACAGAAATGCAAACAGAAATGGTAATGCCAATGGTAATGAAAACGCAAATGGTAATGAAAACAGAAGTGGAAACACAAACTCAAATGATAACAGTAATGCCAATGGTGATGCAAAAGGAAATGGTAATGCAAACAGTAATGAAATGCAAGTGTAATGCTAATGGTTACAGTAATGTAAATGCAAATGGTAACACAAATGCAAACGGTAACAGTAACACAAATGCAAGCACAAATGGCAACACAAGAGCAAACAAATGCAAACACAAATGGTAATGCAAATGGTAACAAAATGCAAATGGTAATGCAAATGGAGTGCAAATGCAAAGGTAATGGTAATGCCATAGGTGACGAAAAGGAAATGGCAACACAAACGGTATGGAAATGTAAGCACAAATTAAATGCTAACAGTTATGGTAACAGAAACGCAAATGCAAAGGGTAACAGTAATGCAAATGCAAATGGTAACACTAACAGTGACACAAATGGAAACACTAACGCAAATGATAATGGAAACTCAGGTGCAAATGTGAACACAAATGCTAACGGTAATGATAATGCTAATGTACACTTTGTGTCCGAAAGAGGTGCGCCCAGAAGCACAGTGAATACAAAGAATGGGCGAATAGTGACCCTCAGACTGGAAAATGAGCACTTGGAATACTTAATTGCTTATATTTCAAGAATTGTACAACATTGAAAAACATTTAAAAAGTCATATTATATAGGACTTTCCAGGCTAGTTTTGCTACTAACCTCAATGGGCACTAAGATTTTTATGATGAAAAGTCTGTATCTCAAACCATTTTCAAGATACTAGGACCCGAAAGGTGCTGGCACCTTAATGTTATCCTGTGGGAAAAATCATCAACTTCAGAGTGCTGTAACTTTGCAGCCCTTTAATATTTTGGCACCAAACTACCAAAAAGTACATATGTAGAATGTTGTCTTTCTTCCTGCAAATTTCAGCCCAAAAGACCAAATTGTTGTTTTGGTGCAGGGTGGCAAAGATTTCCTGTTGTTTTGGCCATACTTTCACAAATTACTTTGTAACATGGCATAAAAAGGGAAGCATAATAAAGCATTTTAGACTGGTTTAAATCAAATCAGCAACTATGGTCTAATACCATAGTAGACCATGGTTGCAATCGGGAGTATGCCCAAATAATTAGACTATGATTAGGATTGTGCTGGCCATCCACCCACACACCTGACAGACCTTGACACTGGCAAAGTAAGTGCAACATATAAACAATAACATGCTCACTGCCTTGAATGTGGGAGAAAGGGTGATCAATATAGATATCTTCTCACCGTAGGCATGCGACTCTGTGAATAGAAAGAAGAATATTATCAGCAGCCTGTGATGGCAAACTCATCAGTCTACGTAGTAATTTGTGAGTACCAGAACTGGTCACATGGTGTGCATGGGAACATGCAAATCTGGACACATACCCACAGGGCAGCAGCAGAGAGGCACAGAAAATGTAACAGCGGAGGTGACACGGAAAGAGAAGCGATAGGGAGAAAGTAATCACATTCAGCATTATCTATAGTTGTTCTGGATATTTTACCCACTTCATCTATATTGCAAAAAACAACACAAGCATATGAATAGAGGTGAAATGTGCAACGTGCACGCACGCCCCCAAAGTGACTAGAATGTTATGGAGACATCAGTGACAGATAAGAAGCTTATCTTTTCACTCCAGGTTCTTGTTTATATTCATGTAATCTAATAATAATACATATTTACTCTTACACAGTGCTACAGCTACAAGCAGATTAAGCTACTCCAAAGGATGGGTCTACTGTTGAATTAATTCATTGTTGGGTGGTTGGAGGCACACAGCCTTCAGCCTCATACCACAACCCCACCAACCATGGATTCATTCCACAGTTGACCCCAACTTTTCTCGTGGCTTAATTTACTGCACCACAAAAATCACAAAAAGTGTCACATTTAGTGCATAATTATTTTGTGGAAGTACTTTTACACAAAATTTAAAACATATTTCTGGGGTGTTTTATCCCCAAAAAGGACATAGCTAGCCTTCTCAGGACTTGACTAGGTGAACACAATAATAATTGTGTTTCTAGAAGGTTCCAATTTTAAATGCCATTCATTTTTCTGAGCTCTAACTGAAAAAATGGCTGAATCATGAAAGTAAAGGCTCATTTGTGACAGTAAAACTACATTTGCAAAAGTGCTGCAATTGTTGTTAACTTTTCCCATCCGCTATAATGGGATTCAGTTTTTTTAATAACTTTTGAACTGTTTAATATTTTTCACAAAATCTTGAAGACACATCGGGACTTTCGCGCATGATCCCTGAAGTTTTCGGATCAATCATACATACCGTGCAGTCTAACTGAGCGACAAAGAAATGCAAAAATCCATAATTTTTTTTGTGCTGTAGCTCTGCACCACACATCTAAATGAACATGACTTGCCAGATCCCGAGATCTTTTGGCACCAGACCAGGGGCATTACAAATTTCAGGCAATCTGTCATACAGTGGCAAAGTTAATAAGGTGCAAAATTTGTGATTTAACCTTAAATGGGGTACTCAACCCTACCATGCCACTATAATATAGATAAGTAGCTAGCTAGCTAGATAGATAGATAGATAGATAGATAGATAGATAGATGTAATAGATAACCCACTCTAAGGCGGCGGTCACACTATGATATACGAATGCCTTGGTGTGCATTGTTAGGCATGAGGCTGCAGGCCAGTGTATCAACCACCCAAGGTGTGTGTATATCAGAGCATGACCGCACACCCTAGAGTGGGTTATCTATCTTATAAAATGGCAAAATTGTTTTGAGGGGGTGAAAGTGCAAATGTGCAGTCATGCTCTGATATACACCGGTCATGTGATGTGTTGCAATCAATCAACAGACATAATTTTTCCTACCCATTTTATAAATTTGTTTTGCTTATTTGCCTACACTTCAAAAGTACGGGTTGCTAATAAGAAACTTTTGATCATTATGTATTATTATTATTATTAGGCAAGACTACACTTAGATTTTCAAGTTTACACACACAAATCTGACAAACCAGTTAGAAAATATAAATATAGGCCCATTTTCAAGTAAGTTTTTCTGCAAAGATTGTTAATTTAAACACATTAATTTGGGATTTCCACCATAGCCCCTGATCAGCTGTGGAGTCGTAGCACTGTATCTCATCAATGAACCTGGCTGATGAGCTGCGGTACTTCCTGACACTGGCGGCATCAGCTCAGCTTTCACCAGCCAGTAAGTAATACTGGTGTATATCATTGCATTATGCCCCCAGTACACCAAGAAAATGATTCAAGAAATGGAGATATTTTTCAGGGCACTGGGGAATAGATGGAGGGGATCACTTGTTCCCCTCTCTGAGTCCCATTACATTACAAAGAAACCACTACAGTTACAGGACATTAACCTGATTGAAGAGAACCCTGTAAAGGGATGCTGTAGTACCCAACTAATTTTCTCTTTGTCCTTAGCTGTCATGCTGACTGCAGAGCATCTGATGTTACCATTCCTCAGTCTTCTGAGTCAGACTTCTAACGATATCCTACCCTCATCCCACCTTATTGATGAACAAACTTTCTTAGGATACCCTTGGCAATTAAACTAAAACATGTTTTTGCAGCACATATACCAAAATCATAGATGGCAAATGGCTACATATCAATACAGATCCAGGCCTTGGTAACCTTTCTTTACTGCAGCAAAAGTGTGTGTAACTTCCTTTGTTTGCTTCAGGGTTGAAATTCCTCCTCACTTCACTCAGTTTGTCACCCCATAGGGCACTGGTCTCAAACTACCACAAACTGGACTCTGGCCTCAATGTACTACAGACATGCTGACACTGCTGCTAGATGCACCATTAGTGTTGACAGCCCCATACCTAAGGACTGCAAGTGCACTAGGTAGTCCAGGACTGTGGGCAACTCTGCTTGCATTGGGATTATCTTCCTGGGAGTGCACCAGTATACACATCTCTTCCACTTAGAGGAGTATGGCACTGCCTTTCCTCTTCCATGGGAACACAGAAACACAGATTTTGTCAGAAGAATAAGACCCTTAGGCCCATACATTCTGCCCCTGTCCCTACCTATTCCATCACCATGGACCCTAGTTGGTCATAGCTGTCATGACCTCCCTTGTTCTTCTTCCTAATATGCCCCATGCCTATCCCATGCATGCTTGAAACTCCCCACAGTCTTTGGCCCCACCACCTCTTCTGGCAGGCTGTTCCAGTTGTCCACAATTTCTGTGAAGAAGTATTTCTCACATATCTCCTAAACTTCCTCCCTTTAACTTCATTGCATACCGTCTTGTTCTACTTGCTTTCTCTGAAACAGACCTTCCACTTGCACCTTGTTCTTTCCGGTGAAGTTCTTGTAGGTTTCAATCATGTCTCTTCTAACTCTCCTCTCTTCCAGGGAGTACATGTTGAGTTCTTGCAGCCTTTCTGCATATGACTTGCTAAGCAACATTTTGGTTTCCCTCCTCTGTACTACCTCCACCATTTCAGTGTCCTTGCATAGGTGCAGCCTCAGAACTGAACATAGCACTCCAGGTTTGAACTCAACAGTGAGCTCTACAGCAGTGGCACCACCTCTCCACCTGCTAGAAATCCCTGTCCCAGTGCACCCCAGCATCCTACTAACCTTTCCCACTGCTTTATCACACTGCCTAGTTACCTTGAGGTCATCAGAAAATGATGACCCAGCCAGCCTGGTGGTGCTGAGGATTGAGGCACTGGATACCACATCTTATGCCACACTGGTGATCTGGGTTTGGAATGAGTCTGGGTAGTTAGGGACAGCAGGGAGGGAGGATGAGGAGTAGGACTGAGCTGCAGTGAGACAACCTCCTCCCTGGGAGGGATGAGGGGTTTCCTGGTCCTTCATTGCCATCCAGTGGATGACGGATGATAGTTCAGGCTATGGGGAGCCTGCTGATTGCCTGGAGAGAGGTGGAAGGGTCAGGAATCAGCTTCATGGGGTATGTGCACTCCATGTGCACACAAGGCTGTGTACTGGGGTCCCAGGACAACAGTGAAAAGATCAGGGAAAAACTAAAAATGTAAATTACAAAAAAAAAAGAAAGAAAAAAGAAATTATGCCCCTAGGTCTCTTTCTTGGTTGGTGACCATAAGCTCCATTCCACCCATAGTATACACAGCCCTGGGTTCTGCAACCCTAAGTGTATAATTTTGCACATTTTGGCATTGAAACCCAGCTGACAGCCCTAGACCATTCCTCTGTTTCTTCAGATAACTTTGCATTCTCTGCACATCTTCCTGAGTGTCAGCCCTGTTAAAGATTTTTGTATCATCCACAAAGAGACACACCTTACCATCAAGTGCCTCTGGAATGTCACTTATGAAGACACTGAAGAGGACTGGTCCCAGCACCATACCCTGTAACACCCCACTAGTCACTCTCCTATTGCTAGAGTGGCTACTATTTACCACCTCCTTTGCATCCTATTCCTTAACCAGTTTGATACCCAGTTTGTCACTCCCCCACCACCACCAGGCTGCTTAGGTTCATAATTTGCCTCCTGTAGCACAGTGTCGAAAGGCCTACTAAAATTTACATAGGCCATGCCCACTTTCTCCCTTGATCCACCTCCCTAGTAACCTAGTCAGAGAAACCATGAGATTAGTTTAATATGTCCCCTTTCCCCATGAAACCACACTGCCAATGGTCCTGCAGCCTCCAGGTGCTCCAGAAACCTCTCCTTCAGAAGTGTCTCAATTAACATCCCCATCACTGATGTGAGACTGACTGGCCTGTACTTGCTAGCATCCTTCTTACTGCTGGTTTTGTGAAGAGGGACTACACCAGCCTCATCCAGTCCTTTGAACTTTCCCATTTCCACTGAGGTGCTCAAAGCACTGGCAGAGAGGTGGCCAGAACTGTGCTCAATTTCTTTATGACCCTTGGATGAATCCTATCCAGCCCCATCACCTTACTATCCTTTAAGGCTTCCAGTCCCTTCTGGACCTCTCCACTGAGAATGGACTTATGTCCACCCCCTTTCCTGATGCTTACTGCAGCATGCTGGTCCATCCCCACCTCCGGTGGGAAGACTGAGGAGAAGTAATCATTTGTAGTTCCAATTTCTCTTGATACTCCTCTGTGCAGTCCCCACTTCCACCTGATTGTCACTATCCCTTTTTTCTTCTTTCCCAACACATTCCTGAAGAACAGAACTGGGTGAAAGTTGTGAATTCCTCTTTAGTGGGACTTCTGCAAAATTTCAAACTTATGTGGAATTTTCTGAACTTCTGCCTTTAGCAAAATCAAAAATCTTCTGAATGTGTTTTGCCAACTTTCACCCTGCTTTGCAACACTTTCTCCACTGAACTGCGAATAACACCATGAACTGTGGAACTACAGTAATACATTAATGCACAATTCATGTAATTATTACTTATTTCAGTAAAGTGATCAGTTCTATGCCATCCTGGTAAACTGAAAATCTTTTCTGCTTGTTTAGCGGCACCCTAACCCTCTGATTGTTATCCCCATGAAATAAATGTTTCCCAGTGTCTAGTGGCACCCTTCACCCACCAGTCACATTCCCCAATGAAATAAATGTCTCCGTGGTGTCAGCAGCCCCTAATTTACCCACATGGGGCTCATTACAGCAACCTGCCACCCCTTTCTATCATCTTCAGCCACTGGCTGCCACACTGCTATGTTGGGCCCATAGGGCAAACAGCAGAGCTTTCTCTCACCACCTCAGCTGGCTACCATATGCAATGACAGGGAGTGCGCTCCTGTCATTGCATGTGGCATCTGGCCAAGGTGGTGAAAGGAGGCCTGCCAGTCACCCTATGGGATCACTGCAGTAGTGTGGCAGCCAGTGGCCCAAATACTGTGGAAAGGGGAGTGGCAGGTTGTTGTCACTTCAGTGTACAGTAGGGGGGGCTGGACACCAGGAACATTTACTTCATAGAAAGATGGTGCTCTGAGGGTGAGGTGCCACTAGACAGCAGGGAAACATTTATTTTATAGGGACAAGCAATCAGAGGGTTAGGTGTGCCACTAGATACTCAGGGAAACATTTATTTTTAATGGGATGGCTATCAGAGGGTGAGGGATGCACTAGACACCAGGCAGGGAAACATTACATTAATATGGGGCTGGTGAAGGTGATACACAATTCATACATTCATTCTGCAGTTCAGTGACACTCAGAACTGTGGAATGAATGTACAGTATTAATTCTGAATACATGTTTCTTTTAAACCACTAAAGAATTTCCACAGAACTGGCATCTGACAATGATCAGTTCTATGGAATTTCTTCAGCAGTTAAACACATTAATTTACAGTTAATACATTTATAATGCTGTTCTAAGTCAGAATTTTCACAGAAGTTGCCCAAATGATTTCCTAACTTTCAAGGAAATTAAATTCAGACTTTGTACAAATTCCGATTGGAAGATTTTTTTCTCACGGTACTACAGAAGAAGGTTTTGTCCCCTTTTGACCTCCTTAACTATTCTCCTCTGTTACTGCTTTAGCTGCCCTCACCTACCTACCTACCTTCCTTCCTTCCTTCATTCTTCCTCCTTCCTTCCTTCTTCCCTCCCTCCCACCTCCCTCCCTCCCTCCCTTCCTTCCTTCCTTCCTTCCTTCCTTCCTTTCTTTGCCAGATATACCTCCCTGTCTTCATATTTCTGGATCACCATGTACTTTCTAAATGTTGTTTCTTCTCTTTGGTGCCCTTGCCACCTCCTTTTAAGAAATATTGCAGTCGCTCTCCTCTTTCCCATGCTCACTCTTCAGACAGCATGTGATTACCTGAGTTATACCCTCCTTAATCTTTTTCCATTGAGCCTCCACTCACCCTCTGGCTTCCTGTCCTTTAAAAAATCTCTGAGGCAGTTTCAGTTCTTTATAATCTGCCCTCCTGAAGTCCAAGACCTCATCTTGGTGTTGTTTTTCTGCCTATCTATATACTCAAACCACACAGTACTGTGATCACTTGAACCCAGTGGACTAACCACTGTAATTCTAGCAATGCTGTCACTGTTTGTAAGTACTAGGTCCAGCACTAGCCCATCCCTAGTGGTTCGGAAACCAGCTGCCTCAGAAATGCACCTGATATGGAGTCAACAATAGCCCTGCATCTTGATGTAGCTACAGCCAGAATGTCCCAATTAGAGATGTAGTGAAGTTTTACTATGCCCGTGAAGTTAATGTGAAGTGTCCAACTTCGTGATCCACATATCATTACACAAAGTTTCCAATAAAGGTCAAAACTGGCCTCTAATGGACATCGCGATCTAAAAATTCGCATTCATTTTGGGTTACAATTTGAGAAGGTGAAGCTTGTGAGAAACAGCCCACAGATCACATGTCGCAGGCAGGATGTGAATCAGGCACCACCCTTACTATTCTGCCATCTTTCTGGATGCACTATGTACACAATGACCTTCAGCCTTGTTAGTCTCTGGTTTGCAAAACTTTGCATGTAAAGTCTGTGCCCCATGAACCAATTAGACCAGCTGTTCAGTGAAATTTTGAACCTGATCATGCCCCTCCAACTAGGTGGATGGAATGCCACATTTTAGCGTGGGTCTAGTATTGTGGCTATTACAAATCTGGAAGATTGCCGAATGTTGGCAATGTCAATTGCTGTCTAAGACTGTAATCATGTGTTTGAATAACACACAGCTTGTCCTATCTCTGGCCACATCTAGGCTAGGCTGCAGATTCAACAATGTCTGCCTCAGCACCTGTAGCAGTGGGATGGCTTGACATGGATGCAGTGTCACCACCACTGCCTGTGTGACATGTTGAAACAGCCTCAAAATTACTATTACTGAATCCATGAGTTGCCATTGCTCAGTTGTCATAGACACTGATGCCCCAGAACTTTTCATTGGCTACTGTGCATAACAAGGTACTTGAATATTGTTTTGTACTGCTCGTATAAGCGCCTGCCATATAAAGTGAGGAGTTCCATCTTGTGACAACTTCAGGCATGAGGCAGTGCTGAGGGAGATTGTTTTGGATCTGCAGCTGCCTAAACTGGTCACCGCCTTTCCAGAACATGCAAAATGGGCACAGATACAGGTGCAATAGTCAGCATTTGCTTGATTTCTGGGTACTGCAGAAACTTCTGTATCACAAGATTTAAACAGTGGGCCATGCAGGAACCCTCACATAACCTCCATTGCTGATACATTTAATAACATTGGACCCATTATCACTTACTATGAAGTCAGCTTTTAGGAACAGGTGGTCCTGCCACTAATCAGTTTCTGTCAGTAGCAAGTCTAGCATATTTTGCTTGTATGCAACCCGCTACACTACATTGCAAGTTTGGCATGCTGTCTAATGCCAGGAAGGTTACTACCACCACAGTCTAACTTATTACAGTGCTTTCCCATACCACCATCACAAACAACTCCCAGGTAGCTGCAACCCAATGTGCAGTAATACAGAGATAAGAACTACCCACAGTTTTGCCACTTGTCCACATATCCATGCTTAAGTGAATGTAAGGTGATGCAGAATGTTGAAGGGCTTTGTCTTACAGACTCTGTCACAGTACGATATAACTCAGGGGACAGCACAGGTGGCAAAGTACTGTATGTCCTGGACAAGATCTTCCATTTAGAACATGTGCATGCCACAAAGCCTTGAATCCCACATTCTCCACAAAGGAGAACAGCAACAGGTGACGCGTAAGCATTGCCAATATGGCAGCATTTGAGTTCAGGTGCAACCACATGATATCGTGGGTATTTATTATGCCACTCAAAAGGCTTGCATGCCACTCAAAAGGCTGTGCAAAGTGGGTTGCATTGTTCTGTGGTTTGTACATGGCATGCCAAACATCTCTTCTCTGTGAACTGCCATGGATGTGGTGCCTTTGACGTAGGATGGTAGATGCACAGGTGACAAGCTAATAAGTGTTATTTTACCTGTTTTAAGCACAGGGGTTAATGTAATAGAATTACTACATGGACCACCACTGTTGCTCTCACCACTACTGAACAATCAAAATCCTCCTCCTCATGCCTGTAGTAATTCTCTGGTGTTAATTCACAACCTTTACTTATGTAGCTACTTACACTGACCTGAGATGAGGATACCATGCTCACTAGGGTGGATGAGGGAGAACGCCCGCTCGGCTTCAGTCCCTTCTGGTGCCGAGTCCACAGTGCCACTTGGCTGCTCTTGAGATGAGTGCATTGGACCCCAGTGCCAAGATGGCTACCCTTACCATGCCTCACACGTGGTTGGCAAACCTGGGAGAATCCCAACTATGGATTTTGCTGCCTTACATTTCACATGACGAACTGCTGCATATGGGATTGTGATTTCATAGAGGTAAAAGGTGTGTGCTGCAAACTTTGACTTTGACTGAACATCACAATCTATGAGTGTGACTTCAGGATTATCTATAGACACAGCTACATCAGAAGAACTTTGAGAGTGGGGGACCTTACTAACAGACTGTTTACCTACAGCCACCTTAACTTTCTTGTTGTCCTGTTCCTATAGGGCGCTAGCATGTAGCATCATCATCATAATCATCATAATCCACAAATTCACTTTGGATGTTATCCTGTGGAGGTATTACAACCGCAGCTCAGTATGATCATCCACACTTCTGTTTATCAATGTCTGATTGTTTGGATGACCTAATCTGAAGATCTGTGGAAAATGAGACTGTGAATCATGATGATCAGGATCATGTTCAGCTACTATGGGGAGTGGGGCATTAACTACACTCAATTTTACTGACTCCACAACATTTTTCCACCTGATTACTTTTCCTGTGTTGTAGCAATACTCCTGATGTTATCAACAATGCCATCACTCACTTTACTGCCAGTGACACCAACATCTCCAACCAGCATTGAAGTGATTGATTTCGCCAAGAAAACTGAGTCGCAGAAATCCCTTTACTTGCAGAAACTACTACATTTCCCTCATGTTGCATACCATACTGCCATGTCCATGACCACACCTAACACTGCTAGACCCTGATGAACCTGCCTCATCATCATACCAACTTCCACTGCTAGCATTTGAGGCACACAAGCAATAGTCTTCTTGGCAGCAGTGCCATAGCCAGAAACAGCTTTGCATGACAATCTCTTCATCGGCATTTTAAGATTACAGTCACCAAGAAAAGAAACATGTACACCACAAAAGTGACTTTTCTGGTCTTGTCTGTTGCTGTAACAAATTCAAGAGAATTCAAGAAAATACAATAACAAAATACTGCAATAGGTACTTTTTACTATTTATGTTTTTGTTTGTTTAAACTCTATAATATTGCTTGAGAGTGTTCACTGTACTATGGGGGAACAAACAATAGTGGTACAGTAACAATTTCAAGAGACAGAACAGTCAGAGACAATTAAGAGCAACATTATATTTTTCAGTTTTGGTAGATTGGAAGCCAAAAACAACAATAGTGACTTCAGACATAAATTGGGCACTAAAGAGATGTAGCCACACAGACACAACAAAACCTTAACCAGTCTTCACAAATCCAAGGGTGAAAACAATGATACCTTATTTTGATGGAGGGTGAGGTTACAGTAGTTGCTAAACAGAAGCAGGAAAAACATACCACAGACAGGCTGCGAAATTAAGAATACTGCTATTACGGTGGTGCAATAAAATGCATATGACTTGACAGCATGCACGAGACTAAAGGTAATGTGCAGACTTTAATAGTTCAGTAATCTATAACACACTCTTTTAACAGACTAAATAAATGCCCAGCAAACTGCAAAAGCTTATAAAAATTACTTGAAGTATTACACTGTGTACCTGTGTACAGAAATGAACACACCAGAACTAAAACACTAGCCAACAACAGTTGGAAAGATTGCCTTTCACATTGTTGTCTGTGAATCTCCCTTCTACACCAGAGATCCGTGCCTACCCTGAAGCACACTTCTGCAGTATCTGGCAGTACAGACACAGAATGTACTAATTTAAGATGCAACATTCACACCAAATCAATAACTGCTTGTTGATATAAACACACAAGGATTTACTACACTTGATGTACTAAATTTGGTCTCAAAAGTTCAAATGAAAATGCTTTTTGAATGTTTTTGAAGGTTTGATTCTCAGAGCTCTGAGAGCAAACAGATCCCAGCTTTCCATTGCACACTACACTGAAATGAGGCTGTGCAAGCCAATATAGAGCCCATGTGACCTGCCATCCAATGAATCATTGGAAAATTTACCTTCAGGTAAAAAAATAGGTGAAGTAATGTGAAGTCCATATTATCCTATGGCAACTTCATGTTCCCCAAAGGCAAAGTTATTCACGTCACATTGTGGAGAATTTCATGAGATTTGAGTTCTATGAAATACTCCACATAGCTAAGTTGGAGTGACTTCACCAATCTCTAGTCCCAATCTGCACTGTGCAGATTAAAGTCCCCATAATTAAAACTTCCCCTTGCTGGCCATTTTGCTAATAGCTTTCCCAAGGCTCTATCTAAATCCTCCTCCTGTGTGGGATGCCTGTAGACCACAATGGGAAGTGATATCCAGGTTCCTGCACTTCTAATTGAAGCAAAAATTCTTTTGTCTTTGGTCATCCAAACTGACCAGTAAACAATCAACCACAAAGCTGGATGAACTCCATCCACAATGACTGCCTCAAGGTCAGAATCTTGTTTTCCAGACTCCTTATGCTGGTACTGCATGGCTCTCCATTCTGTTTGTCCCTCTGTCCCTTTAACCTGTCTCCCTTCCTGTTTCCCACTTGCCCACTCTGTTACTTCAGTCCTGTCTTCCCTGTTATGTTGTCTTCCTGCCTTCCCACCTTCCCTGTCTTCCTTCCAGCTGATGATCCTCCTCCATACTTGCCTGCCCTGCCCTGCACTTTACTTTGCTTCAATCGACCTCTGGGAATTTCTTTCTCCACAGTTTGACCTTCCTGTTGCAGTAATCTCTGGGGTTGTCAATAGCCCTCAGTCTTTTTGCCCCCAGCTACTTTTAATGCTTGTCAAAGTAGCATTTGAAGCATTCTACCCAGGACTCACATTCCCTTCTGGATGGATTTAGGCCTTCTGCCATGTATAGGCCTTGCCAGACAGGACATCTTTCCCAATGCCTTTGTTGCTTTGCTACCAACTTCCCAGTCATACCATGTCTGTTACCTCTACTCCTCCCTATCCATCCTCCCTCCCCTCTCATCACCAGCCTCACTGTGCCTCCTACATCTCCAAATTATGGTTTCAGACACTCTCCCTTACCTGTCTTCATTTCTTTCTCCCATTCTCTGCTTCATACTCCTTCCTCTCTAGGGATCCTCATAGAATCTGTGCAAATATCCAATGGATGTATACCACCAAGTATCATCAGTTAACAGTCTTTAATAATTAAGTTCATAACTTTCAAATGGCATGTTTTGTGATCATCACCACTTCATCAGGCCACAGTGTTATGAAGCTTCTAGCTGTGTTTGTTTATTTTGATGACAGAATCCATTGTTCTATGCTTTAGGTTTCCTCACAAGCTTTTTGCAAGATAAAAGGCTTTACCCCACTAGTTGGCTCTATCCCTACTTTCATTAGTCTATAAACAAGGTAAATAACACTCTTTTAATTTTTCCAAAGTCCTGGGAAAACAGTGCCAAAAGATGTCTCCTACAGTTATACAGCATAGGAATGTTTTTTTTCAAAATAAACTGTGTACTCTCTGTTGCTGTTGATGTATGTGCTGAGCAGTGCCCTCTCACTCCCATCAGTGCTGCTGTCAGTACTGTAATTCTTTTCCATATTCACCAGTGTAACCAGACCAGCCAGATGGCATTCCTCTCCACTATGACCTTCTTCACCAGCCACCAGTGTCTGCACTAGTCCTCGGATACAACCAATTATCTCATCACATAGCTCTTGTCAAAAGTGAGTCACTTCTGTGGCTGTATAGCATTGTGATGGATCTCACATTTGAGCCACGGATCCATCTTAATTGCAAAAATGTGGCTGCAACTATCTAGAACATTTATAAATGCATCCAGTTCCCCTAGGTGTTCAGTGAGCACAGTTCTCCCATCTGGAATCTCCTGTGTTCTTCTATCTCTTCATGGATGTCATCAGTATATGCTCTGCTGTGACCACCTGACTTAGAGTGGTAGTAGACACACTCTCTTAAATGTCCCAAATAGTCTTGCCATGGCATCAATCAGTGACCACTCATGGTGGCCTAGGACCCCCATCCAATGTCACACTCTATTGACATGTCACGAAGTGGGTGCTTCTGTTCTATCAGTCTAGATTGTATCAAGTATGATGAATTCCATCCAGCACTCACATCCTGTATCAAGAGATACTGTATTTAGACAGAGCAAGGTATTGTTGCACTTCACTTAGTTACTTAGTCACCTTTATGAAGTAATGAAAATGAGCACAGATGGAATATGCTGTGGAGATAGTCTTGTTAGCCTCAGAACAGTAACATATCAAAGATGTGACCACTAGATTCAAGGTGTGGACAAAGTAATGAATGCTGATAACATTTCCATCAATGACTTCTTTCACAATATTTGCTTCATTATCCATGATGAAAAACACATAGATTGGTACCTACTGTCCATGACTACAGCATGTCTTGACTGAATGCCTGGATGTCTGGTGATGTGTGGTCTTTCTCCATTAGCTCAACATTTACAAGAGCAGACCTGGAGTGACTGGAAGGATGAAAGGAGAACCAGTGACACATGGAGAGATGGTGAAATCTGCACTAGAGACATATAGGCTTTTGCAAACACCAGTGTGCAGTCAAGGAGAGATATGCATGCAAGCAGATTTTACTACATCTGATGTCTGAGATGCAGTGGAAAACTCCACCCACAGTCTCCAAGAGTAGTGTGGCAATTTCCATTCTCACTCATCTATCTTTGGCACCACAGTGCATGAAAATGTGGAACTTTTGGGAGTTTGTACAGTGGCTGCAAGCACTACAGAAATCTATTGAAGCCAGTGTCTTCTACAAGCAAAACAGGTTGCAGATCCAATGCCATCATTTCACCTATAATCTGTGTTATGTGTTGAGCTGTGGGATGGGATGACTGATACTTAGTTCTGGACTGGAATGCTTCCATTATTGGCATTGACTGTGACTGGGGAAAGTTCCATGCTTGCCAGATGGTGTACAAATAGTTGGGAATTAGTGCCTTGCAGGAGTGCTGGGGAGCACAGAGTACTTTTGTTTGAGGGGAAGGACTGGTAGTTGCTGGAATAGAAGCATTTTTTCAGAGGCGGATTGATATTTGACATTGCCAGTGCCACTGGCACTACTGTCTGCATAATTACCATGAAGTGGGTGTGATGGAACTCCAGGCACAGACCCTGCCACTTTAAAAACCTGGGGATATGTTACCTTTAGGTGGTTCATTGAGGAGGTGGTTGTTAAATTTGTCAGATTCCCCATTTGACAGTTGTACTGCACAAAGTTCACACTGCCTTTCTGTTTTCTTCTTTTAGTGTTGTGAAATGCATCCATAACATGCTCCCACTGCTCCTGGTGCAACTCATGCAGCTAGTGTCACCAGTACCACCACCATCATGCTTTTCTCCCCACTAATCTTTTGTGTTTGGAACTGGTGCCCTGCACCTGCTCTAATTGACTGTTCAGGCTGAGATGGAGCCTGCTGAGCAAAATGCTAAAGACTAGTTGGCCAAGTTTCTTTATGGGGGCAGGAGCAGTATCCTTCTTTCTTCTGCCAGTGTGACCTCTTGAGGTTGAGGATTTTTGCCACCTGACTTTTTACTTTATTGCTCTCAGGTGCTCCCCATACTCTATGTCATTATCAAAGCTGCTTAGGTTAGTCTTCTCACAGAGCAGTTCACCTCCTGGTGGAAAGTACTCAGACCTGAATAAAGTGCCTCCTTCTAACTGCACTGACAAGTCCTACAGTTCTGAAGGCAGGCCAAGAAATAAGAGGTGTCACAGTAGGGTTGGACACAGTACTGGAAACAGTTATGCAACTGGATGGGGCCACCCGTGTCACTGTAGCAGTATGCTGTCACCAGTGGTTACAGTGGTGGGTGTGGTCTGGGTCACAATGACAGGAGTGGTTTGGGTCAGTGGCAGAAGTGGCAGACAGGACCACCGCTGCAGCAGAAGTTGGGATGCTAGTAGAAGTGTGGATGGGTGGTGGATCAGAGCAATGGCGGTTATTAAGGATGAGGTGATGGCTGTACTTACTGGTGGCAGAGGCAAGGGATGAATAGGACATATTCATATTGGTAGTATCAGTGGCAGTTAATGACAAAGGGTTGATTCACAAAGCAAAATGAGACTAAGTTCCACTCCACAACTCTTGTTGCAGACTGAAATCTCCACAGTTTTGGAGACTGATATTGTGTTCACATCCACCACAGCTGGGGAAGAATGTTCTGGCTGGTCCCACTGGCCATAAAATATTTCCACAGCTGCTGAGATTTCCAAGAACCATCTACAAGCTGCCATGAATTGCGGAGCCAGTTATAAACCATCTTCACCTGTGGGAATACCACAGCTGCAGGAAAAACTGAAGCTCTACAGGTGGCAACCCACTTGTACCAGGTTTTCCCACAGTAGTGGGAGTCTGGGGGCTTTGTGAAGCCATCCAAATGTCCTCCAAGTAGGACTACTAGTAGTTAGAATGGTACTTTTACTTTTTTCCTGGGTGTCAGTTGACACTGTATTGATGCTAGAGACTGCAGGCTGTGATAGGGTAAAATGTTATTTTATGCAGTGAATTCCCCTGAGGGATGCTCAGCATAATGCTCACCCTCTCTTGCTGCTTGCTGCTCTACACCTACTGCAGTTTTGCTGAGGATGCTGGACAAACTATGTTTTCTGGTACTATATTCTCGACCTGTGATAGTTGAATTCCTCACAGGAAGATGTATTAAATTTATGCTAGTATTATGACATATAGTCACACAAGTCTATTCAGCAATGCTGAGCTGACAAGTCTCACTTACTTATCATCAAGCCTGTCCAGTAAATTCTCAGGAATAAGACTTAAAATTTCTTCTTGGTCATAAAGCCACATTCTCAGAAAAAAACTTTTCAATTTCTTTTGCCCACAAACCCACCAAAAAAATATATTTTTTAAATTTCAGGTGGGCACAAAGCCACAAACTTAGAAAATGCCTTGAGTATACAGTATAACCATGGACACAGACAGAACACAACAGCTAATCGATGTGGTGGGAGTCACCTGATTAGTCCCACACTCCCGGCAACAGTGCACTTGTAGCTGTGCAAGTGGCCATGGTGGGACCTAAGATCCTGGTGAGTCACTGGAGATGCATGATATTAAATTTCAGTTATATTATGCTGAGCTGGCAAGTCTCCCACACTAGCCTGATTAGTATTCTCAGAAAACATTTAGTTTTAAATTTTCTCTTGAGACAAAGTGATAAACTTAGAAAAATGTCTTGAGTGTAGAGCCATGTGCAGACACAGAACACAGTGGCAGCTAACTGAAGTAGTGGGACTCAGGTGACAAGTCCAACCGTACCAGCTACAGTACACTTGCAGTTGCACAAGTGGCCATGGAGGACCCTACTACGTGTTCCTCACTTAAAGATATCTGATATGAAATTTAAATTATAAAATTATGAAATGTAGTCACTCAAGTCACTGTAGCAATGCTAAGCTGACAAATCTCATTCACCATAGGCAAGTCTGACCAGCAAATTCTCAGGAAATTATTATTTTTAAAATTTCTTGGGCAAAAGTCACAAACTCAGAAAAGCGTCTTGAGTGAAGGTGGGCGAAGTGCCTAAAATTAGCTACGATAGTATTTCATGTAGAACATGACTTTGCATAATCACATATAAGCACGATATAACTTCACATCTTGAAGTAACATGAAGTTCCCATTATTCTGTATGGACTTTGCATTACTTCACCTTCTTTTTTGCTCTTTAAGATGAATTTTGCAGTGATCATGTGATTTAAGGTCACATGGGCTCTTTATTGTTTTGTACAGCCACAGTTCAGTGTAGTGTGTATAGTGGAAAGCTGGAGAAAGTTTGCTTTCAGAGCTCTGAGATTCAAACCATCTAAAAACTTTAAAAACACATTTTGCCACAAAATGTGAGGCAAAATTTAGTACATCAATTGTAGTAAACCTTATGTGTTTATATCATCGAGCATGTATTGATTTTGTGAATATTTAATGTTAATTTAGTACAATCAGTCTCCATATTGACAGACACTGTAGAAGTGTGTTTCAGGGAAGGGCGGATCTGTGGTGTAGAAGGAGATTAGTGAAAAGGCAGTTTTTCCAACTTATGTTGCCTAGTTTGTATTACTTGTGTGTTCAGGTACACATAGTACAACTTCACTTAATTTTTATAAGTTTTTTCTGTTTGTTGGGCATTTTTCAGTTGTTTAAAAAGAATGTCTCCATTATAGTTTACTGAACAGTTAAAGTTTAATGGCCTGAGCTTTAATCTGTGTGTGTGTTGTAAATTGATACACATTTATTGCAGCAATGCAATAGCAGTACTCTAACTTTCTCAACCTGTCTGCAATATTTTTCCTGCTTCTGTGTGCTAGCGCTGTACCCCCAAAACACACCTGCAAAACAAGGTATTGTTTTTGACTTTTGAATTTTTTAAGACTAGTTAAGGTCTTGTTGTGTTGTGCCTGTTGTGGTATACAACTATTTTGTTTTTGCTTCCCATCCCCAAAAGCTGCAGAAATAATAAGTTGCTGTTAATAGTCTGTGTAATCTTAAAATGCCCACAAAGAGACAGTCATCATGCAAAGCTGTATCTGGCTGTGGTGCTGCTACCTAGAAGACTATTAGCAGTGGAAGTTGTTGCGATGATGAGGCAGGCTCATCAGGACTAGCAAGTGTAGCAGTTTTAAAAGTAGTGGTCGTGGCATGGAAGAAAGCAGCAGAAGGAAAGGTAGCAGTTGCTGCAAGAAAAGGATTTCTCAACACTGTTTTCACAGCAAAATCAATCACTTCAATGCTGGTTGGAGATGTTGTTGTCCCTGCTGGTAGTAAAGTTAGTGACTGCATGATTGATAACAGCATGAGTGTTGCTACAAGTTCAACCGGACAAACTTATCAGGTGGGAAAATGTTGTTGAATCCACAGACTTGAATGTTGTTGATGTCCCACTTCCCACAGTAGTTGAACATGATTCTGATCATGCTAATGACTCACAGACTCATGTTTCCACTGATCTTGAGGTTAGCCATCCAAACATTCAGATGTTGACAAAATAAGTGTGGATGACAGTACTGAGGCTGTGGTTGGAATACCTCCACAGGAGGACAGCATCAAAGTGAATTTGTGGATGATAATTATGATGATGATGATAGCGACCCCATTTGGAAACCAGAAAAAAGAAAATGAAGGTGGCTGTTTGTAAACAGTCTGTTAGTCAATCCCCCTCCTCAGTGTTCTGATTTAGCTGTGTCTGTTGCTGACACTGAAGTAATAGTTATAGATTGTGATGTTCAGTCAAAGTCCAAGTGTGCACAGCACTAGAAAGCATGGAGTATGCCTCATTTAATCGCCACCAAAACTGCCATCCCATATGGAGTCCCAGCAGTGACATATGAAGAATAGGACATCAAAATCCCTAGTTTGGGATTTTTCATACAAAATGGTAGAGATGAAACTATGGCAATCTGCCAGCTTGCCAAGTGCATCTGAAGCATGGTAAAAGGGTAGCCATCTGGGCACTGGGGCCAGCATAATCATCTCAAGAGCAGGTATGTGGCACTGTGGACTAAGCACTAGAGGGAGCTAATGCCATAGTGAGGCATTCACCCTCATCCACCTTGAGTATGGTATCCCGTTCCTTCAGTGTAAGTAGCCATGTCAGTAAAAGTGGTGAAATAACACTAGAGGATTACTACAGGCATGAGGAGAAGGATGATTTTGAATGTTCAAGTAGTGGTCAGAGTAGCAGTGGTGGTCCATGTAGTAATTCTTGTACATCAACGCTCAGCGTAAAAACAGGGAAAATAACTGCATTTATTGTCTTGTCACCTGTGCACCCACCATCACACATCAAAGGTACCCCATCTATGTCAGTTTGCAGAGGAGAGCCATTTGGCATGCCACATGCAAATCAGCAAATGATGCACCCCACGTTGCACAGCCTTTGCCCAGAACAATAAATACCCACCAAATCATGCAGTTGCATGTGAATGCAATGCTGCCATAGTAGAAATGCTGGCAATTGACCTTTGCCATTCTCCTTTATGGAGAATGCAGGATTCCAGTGCTTTATGGCACATGTATGTCCTAAATGGAAGATCCCATCCAGAACATACTTTTCCACCTGTGCTGTCCCTGAGTTATATTGGACAGTCGCAGAGTCTATAAGACATGCCCTTCAACATTCTGTATCACCTTACATTCACTTATTTGTTTATTTAGTTTTGTTGACCGGTAAGTGCACTAGACAAATCCTGCCTATTTTCAGGCATGACCAGGGAGGGGATACAGATGAATGCCAACTGACCTTGAACCAGATTAAGCTGTTGGTGGTATTTTTAGTGAATGAGAGAAATTTGGCCAGGACACAGGAAATTCCCTACTCTGTAGACGGGTGGCACTGTGTCTACGGGAATCCTCAGTCAGATGGAGAAGGACAGCAGAGGAGGACGCTGTGGCTGGTGAGTCAGCAAGGCTCAGCGGGGAACATGGTATGGCTGGAATGCACCCTCAGGGTGGCCAGCATATCGTACCTCAGCCCCGCTGCTTGCTGTGACAGCAACGGCGGATGATCTGCGAAAATTGAGTATTGTTACACCTGTCTACTATGGTGACACTAGGTGTTACAGGAAGTCCTGGAGCAGGCCCCACCTGTGGAGGGCGATGAAGATATAGACGCCGTGGTCCATGTGAAACAAGACCTCTTATTATAGGCTGAGGTTGATTACAGAGCAGCTAAGCTGCATGCCGAGAAAAAAAAGGAAATGCTCGATTCAAGGTTCACCATCACCTTCTACAGCGTCTATGGCAAAGTTTTTGCAGCGGCCCTCCAATAGAGGATACTACATCAGGGAAAGACACAGGATTGGAAAATCACTCAGAGCATGATTTGGCATGGTCTCTGGAACGGCACTGGAATGAGCTGGCTGATCCAAACAGAAACAGGTGAGTGGGTGGCGGATCCTGATATTCCGCTTCCAGGTTCGGGAGTGTCACGGGGTACTGGGGGGAACTGTGGATGGCCTCCACCACAATATGCACAAGCCTGATACAGTCCTGTCTACTAAACCATATGTGCTAGCCTTAGAACCTGTTTCAGGGCACACTTTACCTGCTAAAACAGATGCAGAAATGGTTGATGGACTTGCCCATTTCACAATCTGATTCTATTTCATTTTCCTTATACTGTCTCCAGCACAGTAGGGTTCTAGGAAAACATTACTGTGGCTAGTGATTCCCCAGTCAGAAGAAACGCGGATCTCTGCCTATAGTACCTCCTGACAATGAGTCAGTACCCCAGCCCTGACAGCTCCCACTTTCACTAGTTTACTTCAAAACCGTTTCTTTAGCTAAATGCAGGAATGCAGTTTGGCTACGGTTTTTAGGACCAGAGGATACTATGCCAGACCGCTTCTATGTGGGGAAAGTTTTATTGAAGCAGATGCTGGGTTTTCTCCCTCAGAAGTGTATGCTTTGATTCATACACCGGGAAAATCTACTTATTACATAAGTTTTCATTCCCCTGACATCCTGAATCATTTCTGGATGAAGTATGCCCTGTTTAAAACAAACCCAGCTTGGACCCGCTTTCAAGCTGTACCTTTAACAAAGCAAACTTTTAAAGTGATCACTGTCTTATTCAGGAATGAAGGGGTGAATATTATGGACATTTCATATTGGCTGCAGAAACGTTATCAAATACAAGGGAATCCGAACCAATTTTAGACTCTGAAGGTTTTGGAGCGGAGGGTGGGGTATAAGGTGACTTTACCACAAGCGGAGGATGGACTTCAACATCTACCAAGTTGTTTTTACCTGGGTGTGACAAGGGTTTTATTTTTTATCTTGGACAGCCACGCCATTGTTATATATGTGGGTCCAGTAGACATTTGAGTCGAACCTGTGATACGACTAAATGTGCTCAATGTGGGAAGTGGGGCATTATGACTGACTGTCATCATCCTCTCAAGTGTAGTCTTTGTGAGGAACAGCATTCCTTTATGGATTGTCCTGAGCAGCCCATAATACCGCGGACAAGGATTATACCACTCAGGATTTTTATTTGAATATTGCATTAAAACGGCTTTGAAACAATATGTGCCCCCAACCTAAGAGGACACCTCCTGAAAGGCCTATTAATCCCCATTCAGAGGCCTTATCCACTTCTGTTTTTTTCTCACATGCTCCATCTGAGGCAGAACCTGTAACTAGAGGTATCTGGTGATATAGGTTCTATGCCTCCCCTTCCACCAGAAATGGCCTTCACTGTAGTTAATAATCAAAAAGGAGTTTACGGAAGAAAACTGCAGCATCTGTTTCAGAAGTCTTCCATTTCCCAGTGCAAAACACCTTTTCCACCTTGCAGGTTGAAGAACCTGATGTAGGTACAGAATCAGACACGGTTTCAGTTCATTCCTCCCAAGCAGATGCAGGATCAGATACTGAGCGTTCTACAGAAGATTTGACCATCCCTCCAAAAAATAAATCTAGGATGGGTTCCAGTAAATGGGTCAGGAATAAATCCTAATGTTTTTCAATTTTCCTCAGGATTAATTAGTTCTCCTCAGTAAGAACTTAATGTTTTTTTGTTTTGTTTGTTTTTATACGCAATGGATACATTATTTAGTATTACTGTGGCCTCTTTAAATACTAACAGTATTCAGTCAGATAGAAAACAACTTTTGGTCTATGCTTTATTTGATTCCTTTTTATGATGTGGTATTCTTTCAGCACACTCGATTACATAGCAGACAAGAGATGGATAGAGCCTCTGTGGATGGACATGGGGTGACTTATTGGTCTATTGAGAGGATCTTTGTTGTAGTGTTGGAATTTGTTTAAATTCCCTTTGGCACAATCTATACAGGTAGCGGACATAGCCCCAGGCCGTGCTTTGTTATTAGATGTCACGTTAAATAAATTGCACTGCCGGTTTATTAATGTATATGCCCCACAAACAAAGATGGCTAGAATTTAGCTTAACACTATACAGCCTTATTTGTTTACCTCTCATTATGTTTTCTTGGGAGGAGATTTCAATTGTGGGTTGTATTTAAAGGATAGGGTCCTCAAACCCAAAATTATATTGTGATACCAATTGCCTGGCTGCTTTGATTTCACAAACTGGTTTGGTTGATGCATGTGTTTTTTTGGCTGGCCAGATAAGACCTGTTTCAGAGGTAACCTAGCTACTAGATTGATTTCTGGTTTATATCTCCTGCCTTGAGATTAAAATACCAAGACCCTTCTTGTTGCTCCATCTGACCACGCCATCATAGAGCTGATGGCCTCTAATTATGATGATGCAGCAAGGGCCTGGGTATTGAGGTTGAACTTGGAACAGTTGTCCCTTACAACTGTTAAGGATGGTTTTATTTCCTTATTAGAAGCATGTAAATATGTTAAAATATTATATGATACTTCACAGGAATGGGGGAGGATACAAAGCTAGATATTAAAAGATATTTTCAACACATAAGTAGATTAAATGGGAAATTTAAGAGGACCAATATAGTATTTACAAACACAGTTTCAGAATTTAGTGTTTCAAGCCTCCCAAGGAGATAAAACAATTCTTGCAGAGTTAGCAGAAACCAGGAGAAAAATGAATGATCTACAATATAATAGACTTACGTCTTTAGAACAGGAATGGAAATTTGGAACCCAGGGTTCACAGGATTTTATGAATCCATTTCAATTCTATGCTCAACAACAATATCAAAAGCAGATGTCTTTAATTCAGGATGCTAAGGGTGTCTTTGTTCTAAAGGAATTATATTATGACAGCCATAAAGGAGCATGCAGTCTTTATTTAGTCATCAGGAATCCTCCCGGATGGTCATAAGGTTTGGTTGGAAAATGTATCTTACCACAAGTTTTGTCATCTGATCAATGGATACTGGTGTCACCACTTACTCAATCTGAAATAATGATCACTTTTGCAATGGTCAAAAGAATTCTACACCTGGAACAGATGGAATTCCATATGAATTGTATAGTGTGATTCTGCAAGTTTTGTTACTTGAAATCCTAGAGTTATTTCAGGATATGATGGTTTCAGGAAATTGCCTGATTCAATGGGTAATGGGTTGGTGGTTTGATGTATAAATCTGGGACAGGACTGACCTTTCAAACTGGTACCCCATCACATTATTAAATACTGACTTTAAATTGTATACCAAATTTTTGAATAACAGGTTGTTGCTTTGTGCATCTACTCTGATACATCCTTCTCAGACTTGTACTATCCCTGATTGGAGTATAACAGATGGATTAATCTTATTAAGAGAAATTTTGTCCTGGGGAGACTGGAGAATTAACTGGTTTCATTCTTAGTTTAGATCAGGAAAAGGCCTTTGACAGGGTAAACCATGAATATCTTTGGGACTGTTTGGCTAGTTATGGGATTCCGGGTACTTTTATTTTCTGGATAAAATCTTGTTATTCTAATGCTAAAGCTTTAGCATATTGTAATGGATGGATGGATGGGGAGGCATGCATGGTTACCTGGGAGTTAGACAGGGATGTCCCTGAGTCCCCTTCTCTATCTTTTACACTGGACCCTTTAATTCATCACATTAATGATAATATTGCTATCCAGGGGTTCTTTTTCCAGTACCGCAGAAGAAATTAAAAGTATTGCATATGCAGATGACATCTGCTTTCTTGTGGGGTTTTACCTTCAGCCTGTTAAATGGGACAAATGCTTTGGAAATTTTCCAAATTCATGGGAGCTAGAGTTAACTATAGGAAAAGTAAATGCCTTCCTTTTGGATTAGAAAGTTTTTAGAATCTACAGTAACTGGGATCCCTGTTGTGACAGGGACCTGCACAATTTTGGACTTTTTTGGTACAGGGATTTGGCCTTCTTAAATTGGCCTCCAAATTGGATATTGTATATGGAAAATTTTACTGTGGAATAAGTGGAGATTGTCCAAATTAAAAAGGTATCTATGATTAAGACCTTTTACTCCCAATTTTTTATTTAGCTGCAGTTTTCAGTCTACCCCTAAGCTGGAGACCTGGATGTATGTTTGTTTTTTCAGGCATTTGGGGTAGTAGACTGAATCCAATTAAATGGCGTTTACTGTTTAGAGACAAAAAATGGGGATATTAAATGATTAATCTCATTGTTTTCTTTTTACAATCTTTGCTAATGTAAACTTGAGACCAATTATTATTGAAATCTGAGGGTATTTGGATTCCATGAGTTTTGGATTCTTTGGCAGGATACCCCTTCTGGCTTCCTCATTTGTGCATCTCAAAACAGCATTCTTTGTATAATATTCCAGAAACTTTAAGGGTATGTTTTGGAAAATAAAACTTTGGTGTTTAGTACTGGAACATTTTTCACAACAGGACCAGAAAACACTATATAACCATATTCTATCTACTTTTTTCATGATACAGCCTGTTTTGACTGTAAACCTATTACAGATAAAATATTGGTTGGAAAATGTTGATATCTACCCGTATACCCGCTTATATGTGGATGTTATGTGGCTTTCCTACATGGGAAACTCAATGTCAAAGGAAACTTAAAACATAAAAAGTGTAGAACATTGTTACTGCCCTAGGAGACTTGTGTTGAGGTAGTGGAATCAGTGGACCATTTGTTCTTTCTGTGTCCTTTTGTAAAACATTTTTGGAATTTATTTCGGGGTAAATGGCCTACATCACCCTTTTGTGATTTAACCCCTGAGATTTTATATCTTGGGTATTCTTCCATTCAAATGGACTAAACATGACAGGGTTACACTTTGGTTATTTTTGGTGTGTTTCAAATTTATATGGCATGTGCAGTGTAGGCTGACACTGCAACAATTACAATATACAGAGGAACAATTATTTCATATGATCACTACTGTAATTCTTAGTCATAAAAATACTGAAAGGAAATCAGCCATATGAATTCTTCCAGTCTTGGTGGTACCGTATAGATTGGCTATGAGTTGGTAGGGTATATTTAGAGATACATTTTAATCATTGCATAATTCCACTTTTGTTTATGACTAGTAATATATGGTACTGAGTGTTTTTCTTTGTAATTCCACTATTATTTTCTTCTGATCTTAATTTTTTATTTATTTAGTTTTTGTTGAGCGGGTAAGTGCACTAGACAAATCCTGCCTATTTTCAGGCATGACCCGGGAGGGGGATACAGATGAATGCCAACTGACCTTGAACCAGATTAAGCTGCTGGTGGTATTTTTAGTGAATGAGAAAACTTGGCCAGGACACGGGAAATTCCCTGCTGTTTTGCTGCCAGTAGTAGGGAGATAGGCCATCATCAGGATGGCCACTCTGACTGCAACGCCGCAGGAGGAGGATGTCTGCCTGGTGGGAGAGCTTGCCTCTGCTCCCACCCTTTACAACGCCAAGGCTCCCAGTTTACAATCGGTAGAAGTTGATTCTGACTTAGAATTTCATGATGCGCCTGTTTCTCTGGATGTTTTGGGCACTTCATGTGAGAAATTAGTGGATTACAATGCTACCAGCAACCCTGTTTTTCCAATGGATTTACCATCTGTAGTAGCAGCAGGATGTGTCGCTCACACCCACTACTGACTTCAATTCTCCCTGTCAGCAGCACGTCGGCTGCTGTCATTCCTACAGAAGAAACTACAGTAATGGGAGGGCCGCAGAGAGTGTTGAGTGTATTCTTTCCTCTTCCAGCAATGTTTGTCATATTCATGACTTCTATGGTTCTACAGTCTGGCAGTGTTTCTGCAACCTTGCAGTTGCCTAAAGCCTTCAGGGATTTGTTACACCCTGCAAAACTGTCAGCGCTAGCGCCACAACAACAGAGCTTGAGACTCCTCTCACACTGCAAAAGCAGAAGGTAGATGTCTTCGTAATGGGAGGGGCAGCTCAGTGCATGGAACTTGTCTCAGACAGCTGCAAATGCAATGCGGTGTCCATTACTATGGTTAGTGAGGCCACTGACAGTGTTAAAATAATGTGAAAGGTGCAGCTTAGTAATCCTCCGTTACACCTGTACAGAGTGATTTAACCACTGCATCTCAGGCTGGCAATCTTCATGCTAGTTATAGCAGTGCCTACAGCCTACAATAATAATGACTATGCCTTTGAAACTTGCTCCCATTTCTCTTTGGCCACCGGGACATGAAGGGCCTTTTGACAGACTTTATAATGAGTTGCCACCGCCTAGTAAGGTGACAGGTTTTATGTTCAAACAGCCTGAGTCTCACGCTCAGCCTAGCATGGTTTATCAGTCCACAGCAGTCTCCCAAGCCAGGGTGACTGAATTATTTTTTCCTGGCTCTCTTTATAAACCTCCAGTTACTACACCAGGGATCATTGGGGGTCAGGGGCTTTACTCCTTATTTCAGGGATGGCCCTGGAGATCGGTCACCAGGCACAGCCTTAAAGGGCAGGATGGAAACAGGTCTCCACAGGTGTATGGACGCCTGATCCAGCCTGGGACGCAGATTTTGCATTATCTCAACATTCCCAAAGTGGAAACCTGACTTACCACTTTGATTTCTACTGAAGGCTCTACAGGGAAATTGATTTGCCTTCTTCAATTCACACCTTATCTACTACTACGGCTCCTAAAGAACAGTCTCCCCATCTGCTCCCCAAAAATCCATTCCTGATCCTCCACTTGTGGACATTTTTGCATCCATTCAGAATCCTTCTTTGGTACAACCCCACAGCAGAAACCTTTGATGTCTGACTTATTTTCCTCAGCAAAAGGGAAACAGCTCCTCATAGAAATGCAGTCCGTATTCGCTACAAAGGGGTCTGGAGAATAGGCCTATTATGATATTATGTGGGGAAAACTTATTAAAAGAGCCACTCCATTTTACCCCAATGATGTTTTTGCTTTTATTAACATTTCTGGAGAGGATAACTATGATATTAGCTTTCAGACAGTTCATGCTTTGGATTTATTCTGGGAGCGGTATGGCCATGTGAAGTTTTTTCTCACATGGACCCCTTTTTGGTAATACCTTTAACTAAACCATTAATTAAGTTTGTTACAGTAATGTTTAGAAATGGGGTCCATGAGAGATATTACCTTTGGCTATCCCAGAAATGCGAGGGTTTTGAGTGCTCCTGATCCCATCTTGGATTCAGAGCAATTTTGGACTGGGGATGGAAGTATAAATGAAACTAAGGCAATCTGATTCAGGGTGGAACATATCCCCAATTCCTTCTTGTTAGGTAGAGATAGTGGTGTTTGTTTTTATGGGTAGCAACCGAGTGCCTGCTATAAATGTGGCTCTAGGACATATCTTTCTAGCATTTGTGATCAGCCACATTGTAATAATTGTGGGGAGGTGGGGCACGTAACAATGCAATGTGCAAGTCATTCCAGGTGTGATCGTTGTAGAGAGTATGGTCATTGTTCCGAGAGTGTCCTTGGGTGGCCAAAATAAAGCATCTTGTATAAGCCCGGACCTCTTGATACAGAAGACCCAGAGTTCTGCTAACTCCCACCTCCTCCCCTCCTGCCCATCCTCCCCCGCCTCTTCACCGATTATCACCAAAGAACAGATAGAGATTAATCATCTGGATCCTGCTGTTAGGTGTTCTTCTTCTGAGCCTGATAAGGTAGCACAAACTACTTGCTCAGGCTCTCTTAAGTATAAGAAGCCCAGCAAAGGTCCCTGGGCATTTTGGAACTCCTTCATTGTGCTACACTGATGTTGTTCCTGGTGCTCCTGAGACAAGCGCCAAAGTTTTGGCCCGGGGTCGCCACTACCATGACGAGATCTGCCAGAAATGTGCACCCTAAATTTCCACCTTCTGTCCCAGCTGTAGAGACTAATAACTCTTATGCAGTACTGTTTACCCCATGGGGTGATACAGAAATGGAGTTGGGAGATTCAGACTCCCAGAAATCTTCTTTGTCTAGCATTTCACAATCAATTGACAATTATTTATTTTCAGTTGCTGAAGATGCTACTCTAGCAGTGATGTCTGGACGCGGAGGAAAGACCAGTGGCAAAGCCTGTGCTAAGGCCAAGACTCGCTCCTCTCTGGCCGGGTTGCAGTTCCCTGACGGTCGGTACACAGACTGCTGCGGAAGGGAATTACGCGAACGGGTTGGGGCCGGAGCCACGGTCTATCTGGCGGCTGTGCTCGAGTACCTGATGGCGGAAATCCTGGAGCTTGCCGGTAACGCAGCCCGAACAACAAGAAGACCTGCATCATCCCGCGGCACTTGCAGCTGGCTGTCTGCAACGATGAGGGAGCTCAACCGGCTGTTGGGAGGTGACCATCACTCAGGGAGGAGTGCTGCCAACATCCAGGCGGTGCTATTGCCTAAGAAAACTGCTATTGCCTAAGAATTATAAGGAGAAAAAAGAAAAAGAAAGAAATGATAGTTGAAGGTTATTCAGTATCTGATTTATCATGCAGTGGTGTTGGGGCTCTTTAAATGTCCATAGCTTGCTGAACACAGTTATAAGCCAAGCACTGTTCCATTATGTTCATGAGCAGGATATTTCAGTTTGTTATCTACAAGAAACCTGGCTGCACTCTGTTGAGCAATTAACCTCTTTTAAGTGGGATTGGGTTTAGGAGCCATCTTATTGGTCTTTTGGAATGGATAAGGCAGATGGGGTAGGCATTTTGTTTAATTCTTTTTTTTCTCTACATAATTTAATTGATTTAGTACCTGGTAGAGTTTTGATAGTAGATGGAAATGGCATGATGTGTTATCGCTTTCATTAATATATATAATCCCCATTCAAGGCAGATAGAGTGGCCTGTTTGAAGGCAGTTCAACTTTTTAGTGACATCAGTCAGGGTGCTTTGGGGTGGAGATTTTAATTGCTCAATTATTGACTCACCTAAACAGAAAAATAAAAAAGTATATTGTGATTCCATGTTCTTGCACATATTGTTAAGGTACCAGAACTGTGTAATTGCATGTCTTATGCAGATCATGGGGCACATTATTCCTATGTGAGAGGGACATTTCACTCCCTAATAGACTATTTGTTAGTCTCCCTTCCATACAGGTAAGCTCCTTCAGGATGGTTCCTAGTGAATTTTCTGATCACTCCCTTTGTTATGTTATCTGCCTTTAATTGGTCTCCCAGGATATCTGGCAGGTAATGATGGAAATTAAATGCTTCTAGTCTGGAGTTTCCATACATACAGTCAGGGTTAAATTTGTTTTACAGGCTAGACTATCGGTGGTTTTTCTTATTCTGACATTGGGGATTGGTGGAGGCAGACTAAGTCGGACTTATCTACCTGGTTTAAAAACAAGGAAGTAAGACTAAAACCATAAATTCTTGAAATATTTTCTTTGAGACAACAGCTTCAGAGACTCATGACATTGGCACATGGTTCTCGGTATGATTATTCTGCACAAATAATCTTAAAAGTGAGATGAAAGCCTTCCAGTATGACAGGGCTAAGACACTGCAAGTTATTCTCTTAATGGAACAAAGAAATCTCCTATCGGGGATCCTTTTGAAGTTTGTAAACTTTGAAAGATTCTTCTTCTGTGGATTCATTACAACAAATTGATCGGTCTATAATTACCTCAAGAATGCAAATAAGGGATTTAATTATAGGTCATTATCAATCACTGGAACCCTCCCTTCCCATTTCAGCGGAATCTATGCTTTCCTATTTAAATTTCATTAATGTTCCTTCAAGGAAAAAGAGACCTTAGCATTATTGAGTGCATTTCTCAAATGGAAATTCAGGCTGTCATTCAGAAACCAAAATCAAACATTTCCTGGAACAGATGGTCTTTCAAATAACCTATATAACAGCCTCATTCTGTGGAGTTGAGTCAGTGTTTGTTTTTATTTGTTTTAATATTTTAGCAAAGTTCCACCATTTTTTTTCTTTTTCAGAGGGTTTATTGATTCACTTATTTAAATCAGGGATAAACGGAACATTAAGAATTGGTGGCCTATTACATTGTTAAATTCCGATTATACAATTTTTACAAGTATTTTGAATTCCTGATTAAAAATTATGCTAGACTGGTGATATTTCTTATCAATTTTGTGGGATTCCAGAGAAAAGAATTCAATCTGCTTTAATGATTATACGTGATGTCATCGAACATTTATCTTTATCCGGTACTTCTGGTTGTATGGTAGTGGCTGATTTTGAGAAAGCTTTTGATAGGGTGCATTTACCCTTTTGTTCTTAGTTTTAGAATGGTATAGAGTTCCGAGTCAATTTGTTAATTTAATTAAGATGATTTATGAATATAATATGTTTTTTCCTTTTAAAAGGGAATACAGCTCAAAGCTTTTGTTTAAGGACTGAAGTGAGTCAGGGATGCCCATTGAGCCCTCTTCTTTATATTTTTCATTAAATCCCTTGTTGCAATATGTAATTGCCTATCAATGTTGGGTTGGAATTCCAGATAGGGTTTCTAAATCAATATTTGATGTTACAGGCTTATGCAGATGACCTATTACTTTATTTTTCTAGTCAGTCTGAGGTGTACAAATTGTTGGCGGCTTTTGACACTTATGCCACAGTTTCTAATGCCAGTTGAATATTCACAAAATGAAAGGGTTATTTCTTGGAGCGACATGCCCAGTTGATATGACGAGGAGGGTATCTTTCTTCTCGATCCCCACTTAAGATTTGGGGTATTTTATTTGGGCCCCAGAATCTGCCAGTAGAAAACTGGGATTCAGTGCTTCAGGTGGTTGAGGCTAAAGTTAATCGATGGAAACATTGGAAATATTCAAAATTGAAACTTGTTCATATTATTAAACAATTTTGGTAACCAGTTTACAGTATGTAGCCATGATGTTTCCTTCCGGTTCATTTGGAAACCAGAGTGTATAGTTTGTTTTTCAGATGTTATGGGGCAACAGCCTAAACCTAGTAAAACGATGTTATACTTATTTAAGCACAAAATCAGGGGGTCTAGGATGGTAGATCCAGCTGTGTTTTACATTCCTTGTTCATTATGTTCCATTAAGTGTGGGTTGACCCCATCTGAAGATATTGGGACAAGATGGATTGTCTGGGTTTGGCAAATACCTTGCCACTTGGCATAACTTAGCTCTAAATTAAATCCTCGTGTACATATCCAACTATAGTTTCATCCGCTGTCCAAAATTATATAAATGGAATATTACTAAAGAAACTATTCTGAATAATAAGGTAAAGGGATTCTACTCACTGATAATGGGGCAGTTACTGTATATCCACGGGACCCATGCTTAAAATTGCCCGCTCACCCAGAATCCTAAGGTCTTGGCTCAATTAAGTAATAACAGATTGTCTCAGTTTCAATGGGAAGTCCAATAGTTGATTTTTATGGTAGATTGAATGTTCGGGAATGCCAAATGTAAAGTAGTGGAAGAAAGGAATTGTCCTTGCCTAGAATGTATTAATGTTGAGGAAACAATGGAGCATTTTTTCTGCAGTGCTCCTATTTGAAGGAGTTGTGAGCTTTTTGGCAACCCTATGGGGTTTTAAATGGCTTAATTTTATTTCTTATGACATACTGATCCTTGGAATATATCCTGCAACTTTCTCCCAATTTCATGATGAGACTTTATCTTTATTTTTGTTGTTTTAGATATTATTTGTGGCAAGATAGGTGTCAACTGGTTCTCTATCAAAGGAAAATGCCATATTATTGTTTTAGCACTTTAGTTTCAAGTGAGCTTTCTAGAATATATTCTCAGGATGCAGGAAAGTTGCACTTGTTGAGTTGCAAAAGTGGTGGAAAGGGTTCCTTCACTTTATAAAGTTTAAGTAATTTAGGAATGTGATTTCTTTCTCTTTCCCCTTTATTGTTTTTTTTCTCTTTCTTTGATTACTGTTGTTACTATTGGCATCTTTTGTTTTTCATTTTCCTTGTATACTGATTGAATTCTCTGTGTTGTTTCTGTGTTATTATTACAATAAAAACTCCCTACTCTTTTCGATAAGTGCCATGGGATCTTTAACATCCATCTGAACTTCCACCAATCCAGGCAGATGGGACCTCGGTTTAACGTCTCATCTGAAAGACAGCACCTCAGAAGTGCAGCACCCTCTCATGCTACATTACAGTGTCAGTACTGGATATTAGGCCACCTGCCAGATGTGGGAACTGAACCCACAGGCCCTCTGATCCCCTGGCCTCAGAGGTGAGTGTGCTACCTACTGAGCCACTGACACTGACAATTAATGAGAAGTGGCAGTTTCTGGTAGAAACGAATTATTATCCGTGGGGAGTATTCTTGATTTGGGGTATGGTTTAATTTTAAATAGGAAAAACAATATAGGAACATGAAGAATTCATATATTATGAATTTGTATGTTGTGGATACTAGTTAATTTTATATGAGGTGCTTTGGGTTGGAAAACATGCTGCTATATTGTGGTATGCATGTGGAGGTTGTTAAACACTATACTATGTATATATAGGATAATACTGTGTTTACGTTTTTTCATCTTATTTTCACAAATTTTTTCTCCTGTAGGTTTACAAGGGACAATAAATATGTTGTATACTTATTTTTCTTTTTTTTTTTGGTTTGTATGTTGTCATACAATTATTGTTATTTTAGTTTTCTCATGATAGAATCCCCTCGCTTTTAAGCAAGGGAGGGAGGACTTCATTTAATACTTGGGTTTTAGGACTCTAATGACAGAGTTTGTTTTCTTTGTTGCATGTATGATGAAATACATATTTCTGTTTGTTTTGTATTATAATTTAGTGTGTAGTAACACTTTTTATATATAATTTCCCATATTTTTCTTTAGGGAGTTTTTAGCTTTTGTTAATTATTCTTTTTTGTTTGGGACTTTAAAATGTTGATATTTGTATTTCTCATTTGGATGCTGTATTACCTTTTATATTAATTGTTTAATTTTGCATTATGATTTGATGTGCTGTGACACCTTGTGCATTTGGTTTGCTTTTCAGTCTTAATAAAAGTCCTCTACTCTTTCGATAAGTGCCATGGAATCTTTAACATCCACCTGAACTACCACCAATCCAGGTAGATGGGACCCAGGTTAACATCTCATCTGAAAGACGGCACCTCAGAAGTGCAGCACCCTCTCATGCTGCACTACAGTGTCATTACTGGATATTAACCCAAGTGCCAGATGTGGGAACTGAACCCATAGCCCTATGATCTCCTGGCCTCAGCATTGATATGTGGACAAGTGACAAATGGTGGGTAGTTCCTATCTGTGTATTACTGCAAATTGGCACAGCTACCTGGGGTTGTCTGTAATGGTGGGATGGGAAAGCAGTGTAATAAGTTAGACCGTGGTGGTAGCAACTTTCATGGCATTAGGCAGCATGCCACATTTGTAAGTGAGTGTAGCAGGGTCGCATACAGGTGAAAACATGTTAGACTTGCTACTGACAGAAACTGATGAATGGCTGCACCCTGTCCCTAAATCTGGTTTCATAGCTAGTGATAATGGATCAAACACTGTTAAATGTATCACCATTGGTGGCTTTGTGAGGGTTCCTGCATGGCCTCGCTGTTTAAATCTTGTGGTACAGGAGTTTCTAGTACCCTTTAAATAAAGCAAATGCTGACTGTTGCACGTCACATCTGTGCCCACTTTGCATGCTCTGGAAAAGCTCATGATCAACTTAGGCAGCTGCAGAGTCAAACAGCTCCCTCAGCACTGCCTCAAGCTTGAAGTTGTCATGAAATGTAACTCAGCAATTTTAATGGCAGAGCAGTTGTATGAGCAGTGAAAGCCATCTCTGAGTACCTAGTTATGCACACTAGCCATGACAGTTTAGGGGCCTCAATGTCTATGACAACTGAGCAATGGAGACTCATGGACACACTAATATTAATTTTGAGGCCATCTGAACATACCACGTGAGTAGTGACGCTGCATCCATTTGTCCAAGCAATTCCATTGCTGCGGGGTGCTAAAAGACTTTGCTGAATCTGCTGCCTAGCCTAGATGTGGCCAGAGATAGGTCAAGCTGTGCATTACTGAAACACATGATTACAATATTAGACAGCAATCGACACATCTCCACTAATCAGCAGTCTCCAGAATTTGAATAGCCACAATGCTGGACCCAAGCTACAAGTGTGGCACTGCATGCATACTGGAATGAGAGCATGATCAGGTTTGAAATCTGACTGGACAGTTGGTCTGATTGGTTCATGGGACACAGAAGTCATGTGCAAAGTTCTTCAAACCACAGCATAACAAGGCTGAAGGTCACTGTGCACTGAGCACATCCAGTAAGGTGGCTGAGGAGAAAGGACTGGTGTCAGCTGCTCAGTTGTCCATTAATCCACTTTGGGGTATCTTGTGCCAAGTAGGAATTTGTGACCTAGATGAATTTTGTGAATAGGTGGAAGATTCATCAGGAATACATGCCTCAAAGACCATGGTAGAGGCCTGTTTGACAGAAAACAGGCATCTGACAATATTGGATGATCCTTTGGTGTACTGGAGTGTTAAGGTGAATGAATGGCCAGTGCTGACATCAGTAGCACTGAAGTACCTGACCAGCCCACCCTTCAGTGTAAATGTGGAGGGTATTTAGTTCTGCAGGGATCACAGTGCATGACCGCTCATACTAACCTATCATTTACAAAGTCAGCATGCTGCCACATATCAAATGAATGACAGTCACATAGCAAGTAGGACAACCACATCTGTGTTAGTACCCCATTACGATGATGGTTGTGCTGATGATGCAGGTAAAGCAGACTATCCTGGCGGCAGCATAAAATGGTGTACAATTGAGGTTGATGAGGCATTCATGGAAAAAGAATTTCCAGGTGAATACAACTCAGGCATTGAGGATTGCAAGGGCAGCTTCTCCTAGATGATGATGAGGAGGATGTTGATGGAAGGGAGTAACTGCAAAATTACCAGGGTGAAGGCTGTCACAGTTCTGTAATGTTACCATTTTTTCATGTTAAAAATGACAAATGGTGGCCTTGACTATCATATGACAATTGACAAATAAATATTAATGACATGTCATCATATTTTGACTTCTCTTTCTTGATTTTGAGGGTACAGTTCACAGAATGTGTGCAGTTATTATTACCTACAGTCCTCTAAACACAAATGTAAACTTGTAGCCACTTAAATCCTGCTTATTGAATGACAGATATTTTCCTGACACTGAAAACATTAATGCACCCCAGTCAGCCACCCTGCTTCTTGTGAGACACACAGAGACATTGTACCTGTGCCCAAGCTATGAACCCTTAGCCACCCACAGTCACCCCTGCTTCTTGGGAGTGAAAAGAGAGACATTGTACCTGTGTGCAGGCTATGAACCATCAGTCAGCCACAGCCACCCTGCTTCTTGAGTGTGTGAGAGAGAGAGAGAGACATTGTACCTGTGCCTAGCAATGAACCCACAGCCAGTCACAGCCACCCTGCTTCTGAGAGAGACATTGTACCTGTGCCCTGGCTATGAACCATCAGTCAGCCACAGCCACCCTGCTTCTTGAGAGTGAGAGAGAGAGACATTGTACCTGTGCCCAGGCTATGAACCATCAGCCAGCCACAGTCGCCTCTGCTTCTTGAGAGAGACACTGTACCTGTGCCCTGGCTATGAACCATCAGTCAGCCACAGCCACCCTACTTCCTGAGAGAGAGAGAGACATTGTACCTGTGCCCAAGCTAGTGAGCCCTCAGCCAGCCACAGCCACCCTGCTCTTATTATTAATTTATATGTAAGTTTGTACTAATGTCATGAAATATGGTTTGACTTGCACTGTGGTGTGAATCCTTCCTTTACTGTTTTAAAGATGCCACTGTCAGCAAATACAGGTAACTGATTTTGATTTTGTTTTCAAAGGTTACAGACTGTAAAAACTTGCAGGACTGCAGCACTCCTACCACCTAAAGGACAACATCTACAGATAAGTATCACTTTATTTCCTCTTTCATTTTTGATTTAACATTTTTCTGCCTGTGTAAAGCATCCAATGGTGGTGACATACAGGTGAGATAATATATTTTTCTTCACAGATGGGACAGGCGTATTTCAGTACTCCAGGGCTGTACAAAATGTTATCCTGTTCCAGAAAACCCATGATTTAATGTAAGTATAACAGTGGGCCAGTGCATGTCACTTACTAAACATGTTAATTTTTTAAAGGGTTTACTAATAGCTTGATATTTCAAGCTGGATAATGGGTTTACCAATAGCTTGATATTTTAAGCTGGATAAAGGATTTACTAATAGCCTGGTATTTTAAGCTGGATAAGGGGTTTACCAATAGCTTGGTATTTCAAGCTGGATAAGGGGTTTACTCTACTATTAGCTTGGTATTTTAAGCTGGATATAACAGAAGACAGGAACAGCCATGCTGGGACCTGAATGTGTCGTGCTATGAGCTCCTATTAATTTTGTCTTCATCTGTTTTCAGGTAACGTTGAGGTGCTGTGGACTGCTGTCAGTAGTATATCCAATCTGAAGATGGACAACAGTTAGGATATGCTGAAGACCTTGAAAGAAAGGCATAAACATTAATGAAACTTGTTTTCAAATGATGTCTCCCACCCGCCACCAAAAAAATAAATAAATAAATAATTATCTTACTTGTCTTGACAGTTTCCATACAACCAAAGTCATCAACCATCCCAAATGTGCTGAAACACACTGTGCCTATGACCTGAGAAAAAATAAAAAAGTAATCAGAAGTGACGATGTTTCAGTCAGCTACAGCGCTAAGCCCCACCCCAGATAAAAATTAAATGTTACAGTACCACATTATTTCTCAGACTCGAACATATGT
Source organism: Neoceratodus forsteri (assembly GCA_016271365.2). Lineage (NCBI taxonomy): Eukaryota > Metazoa > Chordata > Ceratodontiformes > Ceratodontidae > Neoceratodus > Neoceratodus forsteri. Next base: position 842,037,275 of record CM028135.1, on the reverse strand, counting down.
CTGGCATGCGGATGTGAACATCATGTCCACCAGGGTAAAGGAGAATCATTCCATATGTATTATGATTACCTGAAATGGAACAATATGATGGACTGCTTACAATACAGAACAAGATTCAATAGAAATGAAATGGCTGTGTCAAGGGAAAAAAATGTAACTGGGTTAACAATGACTCACCATTGTGGTATGAAGGCACACACAAAGGGCAGCATGTATCAGTGATGTAGCAGGCATCACTACCAGGCAAAGCTTTGACTTATGTTGGGACACTGTGATGCATTTCTGGCCTTATTCTTCATCTGGACTTTCATGACATTAAAGCAGTGGGTCAACAGCAGCAGCAACTGGCATCACCACCAGGCAATGCTCTCACTTAAGTTGGGATACTGTGATGCATTTCTGGCCTTATTCTTCATCTGGACTTTTCATGACATTAAAGCAGTGGGACAATAGCAGCAGAAGCAACTGGCATCACCACCAAGCAATGCTTTCACTTAAATTGGGACACTGTGACACATTTCTAGCCTGATTCTTTATCTGGACTTTTCATACAGTTAAAACAGTGGGCATTCATAAGACAGGAGGAACATTTGTGGGGGATTGAGGCATGGTAGGTGATTTAATGGTATTGCGATCATTGCACTGCTGTTTAGCCAGATAAAAGGAAAAAGTAATAATTCCAATCTAAATCATACCTCTCACAAATGTATCACACCAGTATGCTTTCCGTAATAGAAAGGCAGTTTCTAAGAGTTCTTACTTACTTTCCTTTATTTTCAAATGTCGTTCTAGGGTCTGCAAATTGCAGACACTGCGTGCTCTCACTACAGGTGCCACTAAGGCGACGACTGCCCACTTCAATAAAAGTAATTGCAGCATGTGTTTCTGTGCCACAAATATAAAGGAAATGAAAGCAGCATCAGAAAAATTGGTTACCATGGGAATTTTAAAAACTAAATAAAGAAAGTATTAAGAAAAAGTTGTTTATATTGCAGAAACCATAATGGTGATGGAACATTAGGGTGACCTGGGATTTATAATTATGAACATCATGAAACCTTGTTAATTGTATGAATGTTTTTCAGGGGATTATTATTCATATCTGGATGGGACACTTGCATGCTATATGATGTATACTATAAACTGGCAACATTCAGAAGATAGGAAATTATGGTGGGGGATTTCCATGGTAGGTGACTTCAGGGACTTTAGGGTATTTTGATTGTAGTTGTTGTGGGTATTTATACTACAAACCTTTAACACAGTAAACAGTATCCAAAAGTAATAAAGCCTGACAATGAAAGCATCAGTGCAAGAATGCAGTTACAATTTTGACTGATACTTTTTATTCTATATTACATTGTCACCTAATCTAGCAACTTGTGTATGAATGATATCCTTCTTCAACAATTTAAGCATGCAGCACTACATTTTTTTTGGAACGCTCATTTTAATTGACCTTTCACCAGGTTGGGATCAGTATTCTTACATGCTTTTGGACAGCAACTATTTAATTTCAGTTCTGTTGTGACTACAATGAAGTTGCATGCAGTTGACAGTGTTACATGACACAATGGAACAGTATCTGTTCAAGAACAACTGGGAATACTCATGAAAACCAGGCCACAGTAACATTACAAGGAGCACTAATTTTATCATTTCTCATTTAAAAAATGGAGTAATGCAGAATAACATACATTGCTGAAAGAAGGTTATCATATGCATATATGCAAGTTATTAGATAAGTGGCAATGTAAAATAGAATAAAAAGTATCGGTCAAAATTGTGTTTATTCTTGCACTGATGCTTTAATTATCATGTTGTCTTAATTTTTGTTACTGTTTAAATGTGTTACATACATTATTGTAGTATACATACTACAACAACTACAGTCAAAATACAATAAAGTCACATACCATGACAATCAACCACCTCCATAATTTACTATATTATGAATGTGGCTGGATTCTACTGATATCGTGTTACATCATTCAGCAGTCAATATTAGTGTCCAGTTCACATGTGAATATTAATCCCATGTAAAATGATCAGAAAAGTAACAAGTATTTTAGGAACTGTGACTTAATTTAGTTTCTTTTTACATGACCAAGGGTTGGCAAATGATGGACGGTGTGCTTTCATTACAGGTGAAACTGTGGTGCACAATGCATGCTGAAATGAGTGTTCTTAAGAGGGTGTTTTGGCACCACAATTTAAAATTAAATGAAAGCACACAATGTAGCACAACTGGCAACCACATGACCTATTACATAAAATAAAGTAAGGAGTAAGAACAAAAACATTTCTATTACAGAAAGCAGAATGGGGGGAGCATTTGGGGAGGTGGGAATCTGATTTAGCATTATGAGCTTGAGGAAATACAGGATTAACAAAATTAACATAAGAAAGAAAACATTAATTGAGCATAAATAACATACTGAGGCTGTAATAAAAAAATATTGCTTAAGAAAAAAAGGAAAAGCAGAGGAAAGTTTTTTTGGGGTAGGTTTTGTTAAAATATATGTGTTTACGGGCATTGGGGGCTGGGGCTGACCACCAGTAACTGTTTTTAACAATTGGATTATCTCCCATTGTGACCCTCAATCCAGTTGATCTGCTGCACTGTAGCCTCCATAACATTTTTATCACTTGACCTCTGCCCACAGCATAGCCAGGTCAGCCTATGTGGCAGGCTGCTGTGAGGTGGCACTCATGAGCAGCTGCATTAGCCACCACTTCGCTGCCCTGGCCATTTGTCTATGACAACATGCAGGTGGACACTCCACCACTTCATCAGCTTTGGCTGCAGGAGTGACTGGTACCTCCTGCAGCTTTGCTTCCATTCAGCATGGTGGTGCCCAAAGGTGCATTCATTGACCAGCCATGTCCAAGTGACATCCCTTGCACCCCGACATACAAGTGCATCACACACCGACACCTCACTACCATCGGGTCACCAGGAAGGCAGATAAAAACTGCCAGATGGGAGAGCCGCAGGGACGACCAGGCAAAGTCTGAGGGGCACTACATAATACCACCTGCTGTGCAGCAGTTGCGGAGGGGCAACATGCTGCTGCTGCTTGGTTGCTGCTGTTGCTGTGGTTGCTGCTGCTGCTGCTGTGGTTCCTGCTGCTGTTCCACTGCTGCAGGGCTGGCAGTGGCTGAAACACTAACAGCAGCTGCTGCTACATCTGGCATCACATGGCCATTATTGTGCTGCTCTGCCTTTGAGAGACCCCTTGCTGACGTGGTCAAAGAGGAATGCTGTTAAGCCAAATGGTTACCCCAGACTACTGTGCATTTGGGGCCCTGCTGCCCATCACCGCCACCTCTCTCCATGTTAAGTAAAAGTGAAAGTAAATCAAAGATAAAACAAAAATATTAATAGAAATACTAGGAAAAACTACACTAACTAAAACTAAATAACCAAAATAAACAACCCTTTTAACTAAACAAAGTTTTCAAGTAAACTCAAACTGGCTGCAAAACTTTACCAACAAAATCCAAAACTTAAACGCACAAAAAGATCAATATCTATAAGATTTTATCCAACAAAACACACTGTCCACAGACTCCACACACAATGCTGACTACACAGCTCCTTCTCAGAGAGAAAGTGAAACTAATTCACTGACTTTCTGCCTCATTAACTGCCTGCCTGCATCATGTGACCTGCAGACAGTCAGGCATGTGATCTGTGGGCTGTTTCTTGCCAACTTTGCTTTCTCAAACTGTAATGCAAGTGAACTCAAAGTGCACAATGCAAAGTCCATTAAAGGCAAATTTCAACCTTCAAATAGAAATTTTGCTTAGTGCTATGCAAATTCAAAGTAGCACACTTCGGGCAAACTTCACAGGTGAATTTAAACTTCACTGCTTCTCTAGTCATGTGTTCACAGCCATGCACACACACACACAGAACACAATGGCAACCAGCTGACGTGGTGGGAGTCAGTCAACTAGTCCCACCCAACCAGCTATGGTGCATTCTCAGTTGCAGAAGTGGCCTTGAGGGATCTGAGTGCAGGTTCCTCACAGGAGATGTATGATATTAAATTTAAATTATATTATTATGAAATATAGCCATTCACTCACTGCGGTAAAGCTGAGCTGACAAGTCACACTCACTAACCTGACTAGTATTCTCAGAATAATAAAAATAATTTTTTAAGTTTTTCTTGAGCAAAGCACAAACTGAGCAAAATGTCTTGAGTGCACAGCCATGCACAAACACAGAACATAATGGCAGCTACAGTAACTGAAGCAGTGGAGTCAGTTGACAAATCCTACCCTTCCAACTAGAGTACACTTACATGTGTACAAGTGGCCATTGAGGGACCTGAGCCTGGGTTCCTCATTGGAAGATGTCTGATATTAAATTTAAATTATAAAATTATGAAATATAGTCACTCAAGTCACTGCAGCAATGCTGAGCTGACCTATCTCACTCACTATAGTCAAGTCTGACTAGTAAAATCTCAGGAAAAATTATTTTAAAATTTCTTCTTAGGCATAAAGCCACAAACTTAGAAAATATCTTGAGTGCAGAACCATGCACACAAACAATAGAAAGGGCAGTTAATTGAAGAAGTGTAAGTCAGTCAACTAGTCCCACCCTAACAGCTATGGTGAACTTACAGTTACACAAGTGGCTATGGAGGGACCTGAGCCCAGGCTCCTCACAGGAAGATATCTGATATTACATTTGAATTATATTATTATGCAATAATGTCACCCAAGTCACTACAGCAATGCTGAACTGAGAAGTTTCATTCCCTATAGTCAAGCCTGATTAAATTCTCAGAAAAAAAATGTTTCTGAAATGTCTTCTTAGGCATTAAGCCAAGCCACTATCAAAATAGAAAAAAGGTCCATAATAGCTGATTTAGATTACTTGAAGTGTTTTTTATTTCAGACAACTAACTTAGAAAAAACTTATATTTCTAATTAAAAATAAAACCCTACAAAACCTTCCTCGCTCCCTTGAGATGTTTACTGTTAAAACACTATACTGCAGCTTTAAATACACACACACACACACACACACACACACATATGCACCACACACACACACACACACACACACACACACACTGTGGGCTTGATTCTCAAAGCCCTGAGTTTGATGCAAGGTACCTGCACGAACATAAATGGCGAAATGCACCTTGCATCAAAACTGCCCTGAGCTATTCACAAAGGCAGCCTAGATCAACCACAGCCTGCCCGCCTCAAATGGGGCTTACCACTAGTGCACCTGAAAAATGTGCTGCAGCATTGTGTTTGGGAGGATGTGGCAGATGCAAGCTGCCACATCCCTGAAAATGAGATTCTCAGATCTCTCCCAAGGGAGACATTCTAAGTACCTTTAGACCAGCCATATATACTGTATATGGAATAGTGGATGGTGAACATCCACAACAAGGCTTTGTTTCCATCTAGGTAGTTGATGACATCATAGAGATCTCGAGGGCGATGCTTCAAATACTTTGATGGGAAACACAGTTTGTTGTTGTGGATGGTCACCCATCCACTATTCTATATAGTAGACAGATGCACTGTACGGGTATTCAGACAGTATGGAAATTCCTCAGAGATGTGCAAAGTTGAGAAAACTTTGCTTCGACAGAACTTCATAATGTTGGACACATTTTCAAAGATCTGCATGACAAATTTGCAAACTTCTTTGCCAGGTAAAGTTACACTTTTTCCATGAAATGACTGAACTTCACTTGTGTAGTTGCCACTTCATGGAAAAAATGCCACTTACCTAAAAAGTTGTGAAGCTGGCAAAGTTGAAGTTGGTGATGGAATGAGAACTTCACAAAGTTTTGTGAAGTCAATGTTTTGCAACTTTGCTATACTCTAAAATTTATACCAATTTACATACAAAATTTAAAAATTTGCAGTACAAAGATAATCCGAGATAAGTCAATACAAAATTATTGTAGTCAGGTACACTAAACAGAGTCAATACTCAGCACTAGGGAATAGTTTTGTTAATTTAAAGGTCATTTGAATATGGATTTTCTTTTGGGTGCTGATGGGAAGAAGGTGCCGGAGGCGGAGGGGACTAGATGGGTGTTCTTAATATGAACCATTGAAGTATGATTATGTTGGAGAGCATGGAAGTGTGTTTTGGCATGTGGGTGGGGAAGGAAAGTACATATTTTTAATAGAAGTTCACCATGGCAGTGTGAGTGAGGAGGGGCTTGTGGGAGGGATGGGGGTGATTTATTATAAAAGGTTTCTTGGAGGTGGGGTGGAAATTATGCTCAGTGAGTGGTGGAGGAGTATTTTCTAAACACAAAATACAGACAGAGCCATATGGATCTCAATTTGCATCATTTTGGCAGTGAATTGCTCAAGTTCACATGTAGAAAACATACCGGGTCATAATGTTGCACGCAATAAAGAGCGACATTATGGCTAACTTGGTACAGCACTGCACCAGTGAATGAATGGTGCAATACTGCTGTATACTCGCTGTACGCAGTATTGCACCATTTTCACACTTCCAGGAAGAGCATAAGACCTCTGCTGGGAGTGGGTTTTGTGACCAGCTGCTGTGGCTCAACGGACTGAGCGAGAGCAACAGGGAACCCAGGCAGTGCTTCTGTGACCGGGTTTGATTCCCATTCCCAGAAACTTTTTTAAACTTTGTGCACTCCCGACTTGAACCCCACAGAGTTGAGAATCTATATTGGGGGTTCAGTGTGCAGGTCCCCATAATGGGGTTTGAGGGCGGAGCCCCCACAGAAAAAGAGATATGTTGCATGGCAAGAATCGCTCTGCATTGGTAGTGCGATTTTGCATTCGCACATGTCCTGCGACATTATGACTCCATGCAGTAGAAAATTATATGTAGTGACTAATTCACTGACTGACTGGCAATTTACATAGTTTACGTGTGAACGTGGACAGCTCACAAAAATATGTGAATTGCAGCTGTCGGTGAATTGAAGTTGCTGAAATCTATGAATTTCTTTATGATGTGAGTTTCAGCAGCTTCACTCACTTCTAGTCATAGTTGAATAAATAAGTGCTGTATGTTTTCACATTTCCTTCAATTGAAAAAGCTAGAAAGGTTAAGCAGGGCTTGAAACAACAGGAATATTTCAACCTAATACTTAGAAAAGAGAAATTACAGAAAATGAACATTATTAACATAATATTTGCCTTATGTTTTAAAGAGACTAATGGCTAGAAAATGGCTAATTAGTCAATGTATTAATTTATATCATATTTTGAATCAAGAGATCAAAATGTATCTATACAAAATGCCTTTTTCATACAGGATATTTTCAATATTACCCCGTTTAGTGTAATTTTTTCACTAATCCCAAACAATTTATGTGACTGGGTAGAGTGCCTCTACTGAGAGGAATGCCATGCTATAGAGTAGCTGAGTTCTGACCTTTAGCTGTTATTGTGCTCCAGTATTCTGACTGATTGGTCTAGAAGTCTTACTATATTATTATAGTCACATGGATATTTAATTGATGTATTATATTTGCTATATAACAAATAATGAAATTCTTTTATACTTTTCAGTACCTGCACTTAATGATGGTGTTTCTTGTATAGTAATTGAATGTCTGGTTGGTGCTATGCTGTATAGCCTGTACTATTTAACTTCTATGCTACAAAGATTCTGATGTTATTCCTGACAAAAGGACATTTACAGTTGTCCCTCGCTATAACGAATCTCATTATAATGAAACTCGGGTATAACAAACCTGCTTCATGGCTCCCAGTAAAGTAGTGCTTCCTATCGGTGGTGTTTTTTTTTTTGCTTTGTTTTGTATTTTGCCACTGGATCAAGTGATTCTACTAAGCTACCACTAAGGTGCCAATCACTGCTGTTTGCTCAATACCTGTAAGAGGAACACTTGCTGCTCATTTCTTTTCAAATTACAGTAGCACGGCATCACAGCATTACCTGTCAGCCTAACATTCTGATCTACATGATGATCCCAATGCTATTCTCATAATTCAGTTAGTCTGTGTCACCACATTTCCCCATGTAGACACTTCATTTAACTTTGGGGCATACACTCACCACTGAATGATGCAGTTCTCCTTGGTCCCCAGTTCTCATAAGGGCAGCGAATACCGATCAGTGCTGTGAGAAAAGAAGCTGCGGTTGGCAGGTAATGCCGAAGTGGATCAAGCGTGCAGCTATGGTTTGAGAGTCAGCATGCAGCAAATGTTCCTCTGTCTGGTGCAATAGTTAAAAAAAAGGTTGAAGCATTTGAAAACAGATTCTTGGTGAGGAGTGTAACTTTAAATCCTCAACCGGATGACTTTGTCATTTCCAGAAGTGAAATGGGAATTTGTCACTTTAAAATAGCTGGGAAACAGAAATCAGCTGATGATAGCCAGGTTAAAATGTTACCCTTTTTGAAATATAACAGCAAAATTGCCTCATTGATAAATGCTTGCTGTGTGATAATGTAAGATCGGAATAGGGACTCGTTATAACGAACTATACCCGTGGCTCCAGAAGGGTTTGTTATAATGAGGAGGACTGTACTTGTCTAGTGCACATACCAGTTAACAAAACTAAATGAATATGTTTTCTGAAACTGCCCAATTGAATAAAATGTGAAGGTGTGATAATATTTTCTCTGTTCACTATGAAGCCTTTTAGGCATGGTAGTTGTGCATACTGAGACACACAATTGCATGCCACATAGCCAGCTCTTGCAGTGTGGGGCCAGTATACATGATTCTGTGGGCAGCCTGAGTGCAGCCACTTAGCTGCACACAGGGGTGGAGCATTCAGTGGGACAGACATGGGCCAGACCAGAAATTTCCAACTGGAATTCCTGACCAGGCCCACAGTGGTTACCCTACTCCAAGAAAGCAAGGCATCATGGGACATAGTGGCCCACATATGGCTGCCTTGTTTCCAACAGCCAAAGCAATTTTCCAACCTTGAAGTCAGCACTCTGTAGCCAACAACCAACACCTAGCCCTCTTTGGCACTGTGGGGGCTGGGGTCCATGGCTAGGAGGAACCATTTTCCCTGAGTTGGCAGATCCAGGGCTGTACAGATGTTATGGCAGCCCTCTGACTGGTGTAACAGTAAGCCACCCATCACTCACCTGGCACAGGGCAAAGGCATTGTGCATGCTACACTCCCCAGCCATCCACTGGCATTCTCATTCTACAAGACGGACATATGATTGCACAGGATTCCCGTGCATAATACTAGGCAGGGGTCAGAGAGGTGCAAGCTAATCGTGCATCTGCAGGTGTCTGTGAGACACCCAGGATGTGCGTATCCCAGCCCTATGTGCAACATATCAGGTGTGTAGGACAGGATACCTTCATGTACAGCCCATTGTGCACAATGTTTACAGGAAAAATTAACTCAGGTCAGGGATCAAGAAATGTTTGTCGATTTTCTGCTGTTAGTATATTGGGATTCATTTTGAACCAAACAGTACTTCATATTCTTAACTTTTTCTGTAAATATCTGTTTCTGTTGAACAATTCTTCCTCCTTTGGTTGACTGTAAAATATAGTGACGTTCGTTTTCAATTGTTTTCTGTATTAACTTCCCATATCTTTTCAATATTTAATTGCTTATTTAGCCTGTTCATATCTGTGCATTTCTGTTTTGGTTTTATCTGCAACAGACTACAGAATTTAATAATGAAATACTCAAACCAGTGATAGCAGAAATAATTTTGTTTCTGATCTGGGACTGGGACAATTTAGTAAATATCTCCATGAACAACTGACCAGTACTCTATGAAGAGCTTTTGGTTCTTGAAAACACTATATAAAGATATAACAGAAACTGGGCTCACAATAAAACCAGTGGTCAGGAGTCACAAAGCAGATGCACTGGGCACAAATGAGATGTGCCAGTGCAAACAGGATATGGCCACCAAAGCCGGAGTGACGCACAAAGATGTGCCATGGGATGTGCGTGTGCAACCCCATTGTAGTTGCATGATACACATGGCACAAGGGAGATGTCCCAGCATATCTGTGATGTGCACAACCACCCAGGGAGCAGAACAGTGAAAAAGAGCAACCTAGCAGGGAATGTGGGAGCAATAGGGGACAATGCAGTGGGATAAAGGAGAGAGGGACACACATCCTCAAGGGACAAGCCAGAGTGCCCAAGGGCCTAACAGTGGCCATAGCAGATGAAATGCAGAGACAGGGCAAACAGAACAACACCCATAACAACACGACACAACCCACACGGCCCATGGCAGGTACACAAGACAGGCACACTGTTGCCAGCAAGGTACCATAGACCAGCGGGGACACTATACAGCATGATAGTGGCCAATGGACAAAACCACTGCCACAGGTACCCAGGGACATGGCAGTGTATTAAGCCACACAGGAAACACTGGTGCATAGGCTGGGTGGCACATGATGACACTACTGTGCCCATACAGGCATGTCAGACCCCCAACCATAGGATACCGCACACAGGTCCAAAGACCGATGGTGCATCAGTGCAATAGATGCATACCACAGGCACACACAGACCAGGGGCATAGACATGTGCAGCAGGACAGTAGGCCCACCCAGAAGCCACAAGCAACATGGAGGCCACACAGTGGGTGGGACAGGGGGCAGGAGGTAGCTACCCATAGAAATACAAGGGCAGACAGGAATATGGCAGCAAGGAGACAGTGGACAGCTGCAGACAACACCAAATCCATGAACATGGAACAGTGAAGGACCACAGACAACGGGTCAGAGAAATAACAATTTAATAAAAGTAGAACACCAACAACAACAACAGTAACAACTATTTACAAGCAGAATGATAACGAGGGATGGGGAGTGTGGGACTATGTACAAAACCAGAAACTGGGCAAAGCAGGGAGGAAACTGGCAGTGGGAGCAGATATAGGGATGGGAGGACAACAAATAACTTAAGAGAGGTCAAACAAGGTCAACAAAGTCCAACTTCACACCATATGGTGGGCCTGGGATGGCGACATGTCGCTGGCCCCATGCCGTAAGTAGCCTGATGATATCACTCAGCACCTCAGCAGCCGTACCTGCAGAGGAGAAAGCCACATGCGACACCTGCACAAGGTACTGGCCTGCACAAGCATGTTGTCCTCAACAGGACACCACTGGTGTGCCACTGAGTGGCCACAGTGCACACAGCATGCACACATGGATGTTGCCGATGCAGGATCATGTGCACCATGGCACAGGCACACGCTGCACACACACCAGCAATGGACCTGCATGACAAGCGACACACGGGCAGGCACAGTGTGCCAGCAACATGCACCTGAGCAGACACCCACCCCACCTGACAGACAATGCATTCATGACATGTAACTTACCTGCACCTGCGGCCACCAGCCTGTGCACCTCCAGTGGCCCTCTGCTCCCACAGCTCAATGGCCTCTACAGCCCGCCACCTGGCTTCCAGCCCTGCAGGACACACAACAGCAGAGAATGTCACAAGGAGATGTGACATGGTACAGACCTCCACCAACATCGGTGTGAGCATGCAGTGTAGTGTCAACAAACAGTGCACCACTGGAGAATAGCCTGGTGGTGCACAGCAGTGCAGCACGCTCACCTGTACCCCAAAATGCCCACCTATAGGCATGCATTGCAAATGGCAGTCCCACCCATGCATGGCACAGTGGCCCTGACCCACCCACACACCACAGCAGAGAGGCCCACCCCATGTGACATGCGGTACATGGCACCACAGTGCAAGTGCAGCCATGAGCAGGAGTGTGCGTGTGTGACTTTGTGAGTGTGCTTTTGTATAGGTGCAGCAGCCCCCACCCCCATGCACCTGTGCCACACATGTATGAGTGTGACATACCTGGCGGGGCAGTGCACCCTGCCTGCATGCTCCCTCAGACAGTCCAGCCTCACCCTGCCCCAGTGTTGCTGGTCCCCAAATCTGTGCCTGCACTGCCCCCTTTGTGGGGAATACCTATGCGGTGCACCAGCTGACCAGAAATCCTGGCCCACACATCTGCCCTGGGCACCTGCAGGTCCTCCTGGCCAAACAGCTGGCCCTCTACCCGCATCACTAGGGCCACCAGGTGAAGCAGCTCCATCTCAGACCAGTTCATGGCCTTGGGTTCTGCTCTCCTTGCACATGGCATGTCCAATGCGCAGTGTGCACAGAGTGCTGTCTGTGAGGCTGAGCTATTGAATGGCCTAATCGTGCCACATGCGCCACTAGGTCACATGCAGGTCACTGCACACAGCACTCTGAAGCATGATTGGTGGCACTGGCACCAACACACACATCTGCAATGTGCAATGTCATGGCAGGAAAGCGGGGTCAGGGGTCAAACCCAGGTTGCCATGTGCAATACATACATGTCCGCCATGTTGTAGGTGTCACCATCATCGCACATGGCAACAGTGATATGCAGTTGCCCATGGGCACGCAAAGGCAGGTGTTGCATGATCAGTGCACACCTAGGATCAGGTGGCATAGCAGGTATCATGCACATGAATGTGCATGCATGTACAGATGTTGCCATGTGGTGTGCATGAGCTGCATGTTGGCGATGCAACTGTCAGACCGATTCTGCAGATGTGGTAATACACCTAGGGGTCCAGAACATACGTGCATGTGAACAATGCACCCATGGACTTGCACAGTTCAGGGACATGCCCCAAATGCACCACGATGCATGAACAATGTACCATGTGTACATGAGCTCAGCACAGCAGATGCACCATGCTGATTCGTTGAGCTGAGGCAAATATGCAATTCACAGAGATTGCTCCAAAATCAGCCCATTAGTGAATTCAGAGGCATCTCTCCTGTTTAGCATCTCATTATACCTGTCCCAAACTGCATGCCCTGAGCCATAAATACTCCCAACTCAGCACACACTTAGCATAGGTGACTGAGAGGTTTCACAGCCTTGAAGGTAGCTAACTTACATTTCCATTATCATTGTAGCCACTGCAAATGATGCTATGGGCCATGGACAGCCTGGTACCATCCAGACATGTGCAGGGACACCAGTCACACACTGTCCCACAGCCCACCCTGGGTAAGGCTGAGGGCATGGAGGAGGGTGTTGTGCATGCACAGACATTGATGGTTACAGAGTGTCATATGCCAGGCCACCTGCATGTGTACCATGCTATGCATCACCTGTGCCATGTCCAGGGACATGCATCTGTCCAGGCCATTGCACCTGTAAACAGCGGTCACAGCACAGACTGCCCTGACAGACCATGATACTATCCCAGACATGCTCTGAAGGCAGGTCATAGTTAGGCAGGCAGTGTTCTGGTACACTGTGGCCATTGTACTGTACAGGCCACAGGGCCCCTGCATATGCATGTCTAATGTCTGTGTCTTCTATCCCACAGTAACCATCATGCCTGGTGGAGATAGTGCGCTTGATCGCAGGTGGCCTAACTTTACAAATGATGAGAGAGCCCTCATTGAGGTGCACATTCTTCACAGGGATGTTCTGACTGGCAGGGGTGGCAGCGTGCACTGTGGTATGAGGCCTGGGAGGCAGTGGCATGCCACGTCAATGCGGTGGGGAAGTATAACCGGACCAGCCAGGAGTGTAGAAACACCTGAATGATGGGAAGAGGTGGGCCAAGGAGAAGGTGGCATACATCGAGGCTTCACTGAGCAAGACAGGGGTGGTCCACACTCGGTGTCGTCTCACCCCAAATAAGGAGATGCTCATGGCCAGCATTGCCCAGTCAGCTGTGCAGGGTGTCCCTGGAGGGGTTCCAGATGGGTGATAGCCCTAGCAGCACTGGGAGTATCCAGGCCCCTGACATGTGACAGGCCCGGTTGTGCCATGGTAGCCATGGCAGCCATGCTGTGTGCTAGGGCGGCCTGTGTGCAGTACCATGGGTAGTTGGGGCACATACATGGCTCATGCTGTGCACAGCTGTGTCTGCCAGGCCACAACTGGGGGTCACATGTGTGGTTGTGTTGCCATCAAGCTAGTGGTTCTATCCCACTGTTGGATAGGCATGGAGTAGCACTGACCCACAAGGTGCCATGTGGGCTTGTATCTAGCACAGGGCATCCCCATTCACTGCTGGTGCATGGCAGCAGGGGTTGGATGGGTGTTGCCTGTCCATGCCAGGGACTGTCATGCGTAACCATGGCACACCAGTATGACACACTGTACTTGTATGTTCGCCACTGTTGTTTCCATTTAATGTGACCATGTTTCCTTTTCTTTCACAGCTCCATCACACTCACAGATGCAGCCATGTCCACAGCCTCATGGGATGCCTTATCAAGCAATGATGCCATCCTGTCCCTCAGGCTGTGGGCACGATGGGGATGGTGTCATCCCTGTCCCTCAATGCACCAGTGGCTCCAGCTGTAGTGCCAGTGGTGACGGCTCATCAAACCCTTCAGCTAGTGGTGCTACTGCTGGTGGGCATGACATCTAATGGCTGGAGGGTTTCCTGGGTTTGGCTGATAATGAGCCTGGGGATGCTGTGGACATCACTGATGCCCTGCTGGTGGTGGCATCTGCACACAAAGGGTGTACAGCGATGCCTCTGACAATACAGACACCACACAGATAGCGGAGGACAAAATCAACAGTGGTGCATGCAAGACATAGGTGCCTGCACAGGTGGCACCTGATACTATTGGTGGCCCTGCTGAACATGGCACACCTTCAGGGCCTGCACAGTGCACCATGGAGGTGGGTGCTGTGCTCTCTGCACCTAGTCCTGCTGTGGCAGTGGGGTCATCCAGCATGTCCCATCCGGCTGCTGTGGGTCACATGCAGGTGGTGCTGTACCATGATTTCACCATGCCTGGACATGATGGGGTTGTGCAAGCCCTACCCAGCCATGACACCAGCCTGCCATGGTGCAACCATCACCTGTGGATGCACTGCAGCAGGCTGGCTCACCTCCCAGCTGTTGGCACCATCACCGGGAGCCTTCACCCACTGATGAGATTGAGGGCTATGCCTACCTCCTGTGGGACACTGTGGAGGGTCAGGCATTCCTATGGGTGGATGTCAGGGGCCTCTGGATGCTGATGGCCCTTGAACATGAGTCAGTGGTCACGTTGTGTGCCCAGATGTTGGCAGAGTCACGCCTACCATGGGTGGGCATGACCACAGCTCTGGAGCAGATTGTAGCCACTGCCAAGGCAGCGTGTGCATCCGGTGCATACCATGGCCGTGGGTTTCTAGCTGTACACCCAGGAGTGCCTCTTGCATGCCCAGGCAGCAGCGTCAGTTGGAACCATTGCTGCTGATGCCATCGCCAACCTCACCATGCCCAGCATCCCTGGAGCTGACATGGCTCGTGGGGCCTCCCCAATGAGCACCCATTTATGGTCTCACTGCAGTACTCCTACTGGGGTGTTGGCAACACTCCTGTGGCTGGTGGTGCTGATGCAGCATCCACCAGTCATGGACAAGGCCAACCACATGTCCATGGTGGCCATGGTGCTGGCCCTGTGATGTCTAGGTCCCGTTCCAATGGCCACTGCACCTGCCACCTGTATGTCTCACCACCTGGCTAACGCTGCCTGGGGTGGCTTGGGTGGCATGCACCTGCCCCAGTGCATTGCCATAGTGGGCCCCTGTGCAGTGCCACCTGCATGTCTGTGTGCACCATTGTTGTGCCATGTAGCATGGGCATGATGAGTGCTGTCCTGTGTCTGCTGTGCACATTTGCCAGCAGCTGTACACTGATCCATGCCATCCCTGGCACTGACATTGTGGCACATGGCCGTGTTGACTGTGGCATGCACGTGTGTGTGTGTGTGTGTGTGTGTGTGTGTATGTGTGTGTGTGTGTGTGTGTGTGCCATGTGGACACTGGCATGTCTGCTTTCCACTGCGGCATCAGCACTGCTGCATGGCCTGTGTTTTGTTGTGTGTGTGTGTGTGTGTGTGTGTGTGGTGCTGTATGTGTGGTGTGTTGTGCCACCTTCAATACAAACCTGTTTTACTCACCTGCAGTCACCACTGTGCTCCTCCACAATACAAACCTGTGTTACTCACTTGTGGTCACCAAAGTGCTCCTCCACAAGTGTGTCTCTGTACTGCCTGGCCTCGCAGCCAGGCATAGGTCACAACGCACAAGTGGCAGTCCTGTCTGTGACCCTGTGGCACTGCATCCTCATCCCCACCTCCTCCTCCTCCCAGAATTGTCACCTTCAATGGCCAGTACAGTTATTCCAATGTCCATGGCCATGTTGTGTATATAACAGGCCAGGAATATGCCACAGGTCTTCTCAGGGCTATACTTTAAGACTCCACTCGACCTATCCAGGCACCAGAAGCGCATCTTCAGCATGCTGAAGGCGCTTCCTGATTATGGTGTGCATGGCGGTGTGCCTTGTTGTATCACTCCTCTACCTCTGTTCTGGGTCATCTGAAGGAGGTGATAGACAGGGTCTGAGGGGTATGCTGCATCACCCTGTGGGGAGCAAGGTGGCTGTTAGTCCACCAATCACATGCGTAACATGCACCCCCAGCACCATGGGGCACTGCTGTGAGGTGGGTACACCAATGACCGTGTTCAGCCCTTCCTGCCTTCCTACATCCCTCCCACCTGATGGTATCTGGCCTTGCTACTGCTGTCTGCCCTGGCTGCCCATGACATTGCTTTCCATATGTGCCCCAGCCCCATTGTCTGGCACAGTGTGCATGGCAGCTGCACCCACATGCCTGCGTGTGGTGTGCTAGGCCCTGCCACACCTGTTCCCATGACACTGCACCCCTTCTTCCATGCATTGTACTTGTGCCACACTGTACCAGTTTGTGCATGCCTGCAACGCTGTCCCTCCACTGTCCCACTTATGCTGTCCCTCTGCGCATTGTGCGTCATGCTACCCACACACCTGCCTCCCTTCCTATCCTGAGCCATGGTATCCTGTTGTTCTGCAGATCAGCTTGTCACACACACCTACTAAGTGTCTGCTTGTTATGTCTCCTGCCTCGAATCTGTAGCAGAGGGTAGACTAGTGCAAAATGAAGACATCATGTGTTGTCCCAGGTGTGTGACACAGACATTGCTGATGTTCCTGTGGCATTACACACCACAGTTTACTTGAATAGTACCCTTGTAGTTGATGTACATTATTGCATCATCACCAGGTGGTGCACAGATTGCCACATGGGTGCAGTCAATGGCCCTATGATGCCTGATATGTGTGTCACCCTGTGGAACTGCTGCATGGCTTCTGTCCACTCTGCCTGTGTGCTTGGGATGTGGATGTACTCTGAAGTATGTGTAGCAGTGTGGTGAGGAATTGTGTGAAGACAGGAGGTGGATGCCTCTGAGATGCCTGTGGTGACCCTGGCTGGCCTCTGGAAGGTTCCTTGATGAGCAAGCACATTACTATTGTCACCTTGGTCTCCACAACTATGGCATGACCTCATCCAGTGGGTGCCTGCATTTCATCATGGATCATAGATAGAAAAAGCCACAAAGTGTATATCCTGCTGCATTGCCACCACCTTCTTGATCACCTTTCCAGTGGCGGAGCCAGGTTTGGGAGCTGGGGGCAAGTCAGTCATTTTGGGGCGTCAAGATGGTAGCGAGTGAAAGTGATCATTTGAAATTGTGACCGTTATTGCCATTAACTCTACATTGAAACATTCCTATCACAGAGCTGCCTCAGAATGGCCCTGTTCAGGTGGTATTGGCCTACTGTTTCCATGTCAGTGAGCTGTTTGAATGTCAGTCTGGCATGATACTGCCATGATGCTGGTTGCCTACACTGCCTTCCACCATCATGTTGCTGTTCCACCCATTTCCTCATCCCCATTATCATGCCCACCATCAGGAATGGTGCTCCATCCATCTTTGCCTGTTAGCTGCCTTTCTCCTCCAGCTTGCTCCTGCTATGCTGCTGTTGGTCGGCTGGGGTTTGGACTTAAGTCTCCTTCTTTTTACTTATCTCCCCATGGCACATTTCAGCCTTGCACCATGGATACTCCATAACTGCACATTCATTATGCACTGAGAATGGCTCTGTGCTGTGTATGCAGGTGTACGCCTTGGCTTTGCACCACATATCATTTCTTTGCATCTCCGGCACATCCTGTTTGGTGCAACACATCTGGTTTGTGCTGGGGCAACCGCTTCTGTCTGTAAATGGCTCCATGACTGATTTATGGGTGTGCCAGCACATCTCACTTAGCCTAGTGCATCTGCTTTGTGAATCCTGCCCAGTGTCCTGTTCTACTGCTCATAGGATGCAGAATAAACAAGTGTACTGGTGAGCAGAGCCTGGACAGTTCTGTGTGGCAGGGTGTAGGCCCTGTCCTTGGAATTAATGGAGATAGCATTATGCCCAAGTCCTGGGAAGTCAGTCTGGTAGGAGGGCTGGATACTATAAGTGACCACCCTACTAAGAGGTCAAATGTTGTCCTAAGATAAAGAAAATGTTTTACATTTTATTCTTGCCCACCTTTCCTAGCAGATGATAAACTATGGAATAGATACATTATTAGATTGGGCTGCTATCACTTACAGACCCACTCTACAGGTTCCAAGTTTTTGGGAGCAGAAAGCTTCACTGCTGAAAGATACCACTTCTCAGCTGAATAATGTGCCTGAGAGCATTTGCTTTCTCCAATCACCACCTCCTCTGATATTGTTGGACAGCTGGGAGAAAAGTTTATTGCCCCAGCATTGTGCATTTACAACTGATTCTCCACTCCCCACACACGTTTCCTAACCAAACCACTGACTGAGGCAATGTTGGGTGGTCAGCAGTGAGAGAAATCCAGAATATGAGTGATGGGGTCCTTTACAGGCTGCAGAAAACTTGTGTGTGTTTCTCTTTTTCATGTTTTTGCTCCATTCTTATTATCAGCCAGACATGTTGTACATATTTAAACTGAGATAAAACTATCTGATAAAGTTAGTGGCCAGAGACATGCCACATGGCTCTGGAAAGTGATTACAATCTGTTTGTCCTGTTCTACAGGACCCACTGGCAAGTTAATGGGAGAGCTGAAAGCAAATACAACCCTTTTGTGTTTCATGAAGGACCATAGTTAAAGAGTGTAGCAGTCACTCATGCTGTGTGAAATAGGAAGAAAGACAAAGGAAGAACCTTGCATTCCACAAAACCCAAGATTCTGGTTTGTTCCAGTTTTCCATATGTGAGGTTTGCCAGGACCCATAAGAAGTGTTAGATCTATGCTATCAGAGTGACATACTGGATGACATGCCATAGGGAGCGGGCAGCTGAAGGGTCTTGAAGACTGACAGAGCATGAAAGAGTTAATCAGGCCAGAACTCCTAATAGTTAATATTAGAGTTTGAGTCTGCCCTGATTCACTAGGGTGTACTGTGCAGGTTAAGCTTTCCACTTTGGGAAAATTAGGAAATGCAGTAATATATTTCTGGTTGTTTTCTTTCTGCTGTGTTTAAACATGGTCTTTTGGTTCTGTTCCGCATTGTATTTGTGTAGTATTTTCATTATATGTAAAAATATCTTGAAGTATTAAAATATTATTTTATATACTGCATGCTTCTGTGACTGAGTCCTTTGAGGCACTGATAACTGGCTTATTACTGACAAAACTGTATTTTCATCTCTGAGGAGGAGGCTACAGTTGCCATATTTTGTCTCAAAAGTAAGGTGCTCTCAGCTTTGACAGAAGGGGTAGGTCATTTGCACTCTGTTGGGCAAGCAGTAACTCTGGAGGGATTCGGATCTTGAGATGCCCAAAGAAATTGTCTATGCTGAGTGGTGGCAGCTACTGTGTACCCTGGCAGATGGCTGATGGCTTTGAGAACACTGGTAACAGTCGTGCTAAGTCTGGGAGAGACCAGTCTGTCACAAACTGGAGGCAGTGATTGGCATCTGAAATAGTTTTGTCAGTATAAAGATTATCTGTCCAGTCACAGAAAATGATATACAAAAGGGCTGTGTATTCTTCCAGTTTTATTTTATTAAGCAAGAGTAGAGAGATAGAAGGCATTATGGTAAGAGTAGATACATAGAAGGTATTATGGCCCACTCGTAGCCCTCGGAGTTCAATTCTTCTCTTACTTCATGTGCCTCCTCACCTCTCTTCCCTTCCCTCCCCACAGCTCCTCTCCCCTGCATTGCCCTCAATCCACACCACCCTCTCCTTCTACCCAGTATCCCCTCTACTGCTCTGCATGCTCTTCTTATCCTGAACCATTCAAAGTGCAAGAGTCCTGATGATCTTGACTCTAAACTCCTCTATCTGTCTGGCCCTGACATCTCCTTTCCTTTGCTGCTCTTCTGAACCACTCCTTCTCTCTTGCCTCTGTCCCATAAGCCTGGAAGCATGCTACCATCATGCTCCTCCCTAAAGGTGATGACTCCTCTGTACCTGGTAATTATCACCCCATCTCCTTCTTCCCATCCTTGCCAAACAGCAAGAGTATGTCATGCTCCCAGCTGCCTTCCTATATTGAATCATCCTCCTTTTCACACCCTTTCCAATCAGGCTTCCAGAAGTACAACTCAATGATACCCTCTCTCTTCAGACTCACCAATTCCATTCACTCCAGAATGGGCCAGCGCCTTACCATCTCTGCCATTTTGTTGACCTGGCCAGGCTTTCGACGCTGTCTCCCACCCTCCTCCTACCAAACTCTGCTGCTGGGTGCTCTGTCAAGGCCACCAATTGGTTCAGATCTTACCTCCAGGGTAGGTCGGGTCAGTCAGAATTGGGGACACACTTTCCTTGCCCCTTCTTCTACACACTGGGGTCCCTCAAGACTCTGTTCTTGGTCCTCCAATTTTCTCCATTTTTCTAAATGATCTCCCATTTGTCTTCTCATCTGCATCTATCCACTTGTATGTGAATGACACTGTCTGTATGCTGCTGGCCCTCCCCTCTGCCATGGTGTCCAGACTTCAGCTAGACTTCGACAAAGTTCAGCTCTAGCTACACTCCAACCAATTATTCCTGAATGCCAAAAGACTGTCTCCAGGTCCTTCAGCACAAGGTAGAGACTCTCTAGGCTTCCCTCCCTCCCCTCTTTCAACACTCTGGAAAGGACTACATTGGAGGATGTTACCTCATTCAGGTACCTCAGAGTTTGGCTCAACAAGCACCTTGACCTCTCTGACCACATGGATGCTGTCCATAAAAAACTGCTCCCAAACTTGGACCCCTATATAGGAACCATGGATGCATCCCATTTCTGGCTTGCCACACAATTCTCAGAGAATAATCCTTTGAATTATAGACTATGGTGATGTGGTCTATAGTGCTGCCTCAGAACTTCCTTAGCCAGATTAGACACTGTTTTCCACTCTTTTGTTGCTTTGCTCTTGACTGCCCTCCTCATACTCATCACTGTTCTTTATATCAATCTCTAGACCACCCTTCTCTTGAGGATAGACATCTAGCCCACTGTATCAGCTTCCTTGTAAAAGTCTGGTTCAGCTCTCTTCCCACCTACCTCTCATCTCCTCCCCCTTACTCCCCTGTCTCTCTCAAAGAGTATCCGATGCTCACAGTCTTGTGATCCCATCTAGATATACCTCTGCTGGCCAAGCAGCATTCTCCCATCACTTCTCTAAACTCTGGAATGCCCTCCCTCCACCATCAGAAATGCTTATTACCCTGTGCCTTCTCATCCCTACTTCATCTCTTCTACCTGCTCCTGCTCCTAGTATATCTCTCCACTTTTCCCACTTCCCTTTTACCTCCTACTACCCTATTTCCCTTAAGCCCTGTGCCTTGTACTTTACATTAACATTAGGAAGTTTTCTTCACTGAAAGGGTGGTGGAGCCATGGAACAGGCTGCCACAGGAGGTCTTGGACACCGAGACAGTTAAGGAGTTCAACATATCTTGGGCAGATGTAGCAGAATATTGAAATAAGGGAATATACTTGGGGAGTAGGTCAAATATCAGGCAAACTAGATGGAACATATGGTCCCCATCTGTCATCATGTTCTTATGTTTAGTGTAATTTAAAGTCCTTGTACAAAGAGTCAAGTTTGTATCTATTACTTGAAGACCACTTGTATTGCTGTAACTGCTATTTCAGCCTGCACTGGCATGCATCAAATCCTTGCTTGTGCCGCTATCTACAGTATATTGTGTTGTCCCATCACTTTCCACCAGGACATATGGAAATGAGCATTCCCTGCTCAGTATGTCTTCCTGGTGAAACTTTAAATAAATAAATAAATAAAATAAAGAAATGTCTGGGCCATATGAGAAGTGCACACTGCTAATCTGCAGGGGCCACTCTGAATGAGAGAAATGGACCAAGTGGAAGACCAAGCAAAGGCAGAACTCATAGACATCCTTAATAAAGTGAACAGAGAAGTCATTCAAAAGTGGTCAGTGCTAGCCAAAGTCACGAGATGGAGGCTAGTGAGAATGCAAATGAGCAGGTCCATTTGACTAGGAAGCTGCATAACCAGATCTGGTACAAACATTGGAGCTGGAGCTTGCTCTGGTTAAGGTGAAGGCAGAAATTGAGAGCCACAAGGCAGATGTGGATCTGCAGAGCAGAACGCTGAATGCCAAGGAGGAGGAAAAGCAGTGCCATCATGAGATGCAGAAAGAGGAATGAGAGAGACATTGCCAGCATGAAAACCAGCTGATAGAGGAATGAGAGCAGGAGTATGAGCATAACAGTCAGATGGAGATTCTGTGCCAGAGACATCTCCACAAACTGTGGCATGAGGTGTGTGACTGGGGAAAGCCAAATTAATTCTAAAATGTTTCCCAGATATTAGGAGGTGAATGATCTTAATTTGTTTTGAGATCATTTGAGAGAAGCTTTGGGGAATCTGAAATGGGCAGGGTTTCTTGGGTGACTCACTTATTACTGCTGCTTACAGGCAAGGCATTTGAAGCTTTTGCCAATATGGACAATGAGGACTGCATGGACTCTGGTAAAGTGGAAAGCCTTGCTAAAACATTTTGAGTTGACCCCAAGGTCTTTAGGCAAAACTTTAGATGGTGAAAAAGGGGACAGCTATGCTGAAATGTGTGTGCAGTAAGTAATTTGTTAGAACACTGAATAGAGGGTGCAAAAGCTCACTCTGTAGATTTATAAAGATTTATTTTTCTGGAGCAGTTTCTAAAATCTGTACCTGAAGAACTGAGAATATGGTTGTTGGCTAGAACTCCAAGCAACATGAAGGAGGCAGCTGAGAGGGCTAATCAGTTCATATCCAGCTGACCATCCTCTCATTGCAAAGGTAACTGGTGAGGAACATCAAATGGTTTGACAGGAACCCAGGGACAACCAAAGGAAGCCAGATGTGCCTTAACTAAAAGGGAAGTCATCTGGTTTCAAAAGCACAGAGAAGGGTGAATGCAGGTGCTGTATGTGCCAGACACTGGGCTTTCATCTTATGATTGCCCAAAAAAGTGAAAAAGGGATTAGTGCATCATAAGTGGATAGCTCAGGAAGTGCACCAGAGATACAGTAGTTACCTGTACATTGAGTAAACTGTACTCTAATTCCACTGCACATATGCACCCAGTGGTGGTGAATGGATTGATAACCCAGAGATTGAATGATGCTTAAGTCTCTATTTCTTTTAGTAAAGTGGTATTTGACTCAGGAGGAACAGATCCTGCTTGTCCAGCTTTCTAGGATTAGGGAGTGACATGTCCAGCTGTTTCAGTGCCAAGGGCCTGGTTCTTTCTAAGCTGTGAAGATGGCCAGGGCATATGGGAGGTGGGCGTTGACCAGATCTGCTTGTGGAGATGTATTCATGGGTAATGACTTCAGTAGTAAGGCCAATATTGTGTGTGTTCACTACCCACAGCAAGGTGAGGGAACTAGATCCTGAGGACACAGAGGGGCAGTGTATGAGGAAGCAATACCTACCTGGGGTCAGTTTGCCAAAACAAAAAACAGGACTGGCAAAATCCTCATGGTGTGGTCCCATAATCTAAGCGCATTTTGAAACTACGCTACATATATATACTGACTGCAAGACACTTACGCTTTTACTCCCACGTGATTTTGTCAGCATTTTCATTTTGGCAAATTGACTGGATACCCCTCAGTAGCAGGAGAGTTGTAGTGGACGAGCAAGTTGGGAGCAGCAGTTATGTGCCATAACTACAGACTGAGAAGAGCTCTGCCATGGAAGGCTCTCCCCAGAAGAGTGTGTTTTGGAAAAGGCAGACATGCAGAGCTAAGGGAGAGCTCAGCAAGCTGATCCATCCCTGCAAAAGCTAAGGAGTTAGCCACAAAGGTAGAAAGTAACTCTCAAGTTCTGGAAAAGGGAGGTGTACTGGGAGAATGGGTTTCTGTACCATGAGTGGATCTCTAAGAGAGGACTGGAAGAAGGAATACTCTGGCAGATAGTGGTTCATAGAGTGTATAGGAAGCAACTTCTGGCCTTAGCCTACAACATGCCCTTTTCTGGACAACTAGGGTCAGCTGTACAAAAGGCAGCTGACTAGCAATTTTACTGGTCCCTGTATTTAAAAGATGGAACAAACTACTGCCATACTTACCCACAGGGCCAGAGGCTGGGAAAGGTTGGGGACAAGGCTAAGGTGGCTTTGATTCCTGTACCTGTTATTGAAGAGTTCCATGGACACTGTGGAGTCACTAAACACCCTATGTCACACCAGGAAGAGGTATATTTTGGTGGTCATAGATTACACCACAGGGTACACAGAGGTAGTGCCTTGTGTTCTATTGAGCAGAGAAGGTAACCAATGTTTTCCCAAGGAGATTCTGTTGGATTGGGGCACCATCTTATTGTCTGAGCTGATGGTTAGTCTTTGGAAAACATGTGAGGTAAAGCAGTTCAGGGCCTTGCCATACACCCCTCACTAACAGTCTGGTCAAGTTATTCAATGGGTTTCTTAAAACCATGTTAAGGAGCTTCAATGACCAGCATGTGAGAGACTGGAAAATGAACCTACCCCATCTCTTAGTCACATATTGAAGTTCTCAAGATTCCATAGGGGTGTCACCTTTGATTTTCTGTATGGCCATAGGGTAAGGGACCCTCTTGATTTGGTAAGGGATAAATGGAAGGGTAAGCTTGCTCCCCAAGGGGAATCTGCTGTGGAGAATGTCCTGAATTTCATATCACAGCTCAAGGAGCTTGTGGGGTTTGCCCAGAAGCACCTAGACACTGCACAACAGAGGCGGAAGACATAGCATAACCATGGAGCACGAGCCCTGGAGTACAAATTTGGGCACTGGGTGATGGTGCTCATCCATATCTGGTTGAACAAATTATAGGTGAGAGAAGCCTTACTTGGTGGTCAGGACTGTGAATGATGTTAATTAAATGGTGGAGCTACAGACAGGATATACAAACAGCAAATCTACCACCTAAACATGATGAAACTCTACCATGACATGGATGAGATGGTCCTGGCTGTGTGAAGTTATTCTGAGGAGGAGGCAAGAGTAGACCCAATGGTGGATCTCCCGGAGAAGTTAAGGATACTCTCAGTAGATGCTGTCACCTCTTGGAGTGGCTGACACCAGCCCAAGGTGCCAAAATGCATGGCATGCTACATACATACATTTGGTGAAATTTTCATGAGGAAACCAGGGCACACCACACTGGCAAAGCACCACATGGATACAGAGTACCAAGTCTCATTGAGACAACTACCCTACAGAGTTCCCAGAAGTAGTAAAACAAGCAATAGAGGGGAGATCAAACAGATGTTTGTTCTCCAGGTGATCCAGAGTCCAGTAGTTCCATGGTCTCCCAGTGGCACTGATCTACAAAAAGGACAGGACAATGAGATTCTGCATCAACTACCATAGGCTCAACACCTGCACAGAGTCAGAAGTATACCACATGCTCAAGCCTGATGATGTCCAAGAGAGGTTGGAAGAGCCTTTACCCGTCGACCACAGTCCTGACAAAGGGCTATTTGCAGGTACCCCTGACCCCAAAAGCCAGAAAGACATCAGTCTTCATCCCCAATTTAGATTATTTAAGTTTGGGGTAATCCATTACGTAATAAAGAACATTCCAGCAACCCTTCAATGGCTCATGGACCACATCCTGAATGAGGCAGGAGACCTTGCTCTGGCATATGCATGGATGACATCACCATCTATAGTCTAACTAGGGAGGCTCATGTCAGACAAGAATGGCAGAAGTGTCATACCATGGCACAAGGTGGAGAGTGGACAGATCCAGTCTGAGCCAATGAAAACTGAGGCCATTCAGAGATGGGCCACACCCACTACCAAGATGAAAGTATAGGCATTCCTATGGATGGAGGGTACTACCATAGGCTTGTGCCAAATTTCAGCAGGATGGCCAAACCCCGTCTGATCTCACTAGGAAGAAAAATGTCAGAAAGGGTTTAGTGGACAGAAACCTGCAATACCATCTTCTGCCAGCTGAAGAAGGCATTGTGTCAGGTAGCTGTGCTTGCCAGAGAAAATAAACGAAGTAGCACCATGACAACACAAGTGTGCTCAGTGTAACACAGAAGAATATGACAAAAATTAAACAAAAGCACCACTAGGTAGACAAGTTAAAGAAATGTATTACTCTCATCAGTTCCAAGTCCATATCATGCATTAAGTGCCACACTTCAGTCAGCTGGGAGAAGATGGAAAAGTGAGGATTACCTGCCACAAACCCTGACTGGTTTTGTGCTACTTGCATCTCATCAAGAAGTCTTTCTGATGAGGCCCAAGTAGTGTGATTCCAGTCAGGGTCTGTTGTAGGTAAGCCTTACTTTTCTGTTTTCTCCCAACTGACCTGTATGTACATTCCTCTTTCATATGCATTTGGAACTGATGTGTAATAATGCATTCTTCCAACTTTCCACTTCAGTGGTGTTCATGTTTGAGTTTTGTTCTATGCACTTGTGCCTACCAGCCTGGACTATTATCAAAGATGAATCTTGCATTTAGATGAATCTGATCATGGACTAAGCATGGTTCTGAGTCAGGCCAAGCACTCAGGAGAGGAATACCCAGTCATGTACCTGAGAAGGCTGCTGCCAAGAGAGGAGGCCTATGCTACAATAGAGAATGAGTATCTAAGTGTTGTCTGGGCTTTGTAGAAGCAGAGACCTTATTTATATGGGAGAGAGTTCACCCTAGTTACTGACCACAGCCCCTTATGTGGCTGAATAGGACCAGCAAACAGAGCTCGAAGTTGCTAGGTGGAGCCATGTGCGCAGTCCTGTGACATGGACATTAGGCACCACAGCACGTCACAGCATGGCAGTGCAGATGATCTGTCCAGACAATAGTATTTTTTAAGCAGAAGAGGCACTATGAGAAACTAATGGTGGGTTCACACAGAGAGTGAATCAAGGTCATAAAAGGTAAATCTAGCCAACTCACTCAAAAAACCAAACATCATTTAGTGTGACTCAAAAATTTGTTTTCTTTTCTCTTGGGGAGAGTAACAACTTGTTTGTAATTTTTCTTGTTTTTATGTTTCTGTATTTGATTCTTGTTATCAGCTAGACCTATTGTAAATATTTCAGCTGAGATTAAAACTAGAGGCATGGCAGGTGGTTCTAGAAAGTGATGACAGTCTATTTGTCCTGTACTACAGGATCTCTCTCCAGTTAATGGGGAGCTAAATGCAAACACAACCCTTTTAGGTTTCATGAAGGGCCCTGGCTAGCGAGTCAACAGCTACTCCTGCTGTGTAACACAGGAGGGAAGACAAAGGGTTGGACCTTGTGTTCCACAAATCCCAAGATTCTAGATTGGTCCAGTTTTTCAAGATGTAAAGTTTACTAGGACCCAAAGAAGTATCAATTCTATGATGTCAGAGTGATATACTGGATGATGTGTCATACAGGTGGGCAGCTGAAGGATCTTGAGAGGATTGACAGGGCATAAAAGAGTTAGTCAGGTCTCTGAATAGTAATCATCTAAGGTTTGAGTCTAGCCTGACTCACCAAGGTGTGCTTGTGGGTGAGCTTTACTACTTTGGGAAAATTAGAAAGTGCAGTAAGATTTTTGACATGTTTTATTTCTGATGTGTATAAAACATCTTTTTTATTTCTGCAGAATTACTGTTCCCCATAGTCTTTGTGTAGTATCCTGTATTATGGTATATGTGTAAATATCCTTAAGCATTAAAATGCTATTTTTATATGCATCATGCTTCTGAGACAGAGTCCTTTGAGGTACCAATAACTGGTTTATAACTGACAAAAACTGTGTTTCTGTCTCTGAAGAGAAGGCAACAGTTGCCATATTTTGTTTCTAAAGCAAGTGTTCTCAGCTTTGACAGAGAAGGGTTGGGTTATTTGCCCTTGGGTAAGAAGTACTGTACTGTGTGAGAAGTAACTCTGGATGGATTTGGACCTAGAGACACTCTGAGAAAGTGTCTATGTTGAGTAGTGGCAGCTACTGAGTAGCCTGGAAGGTATCTGAAGGTTTGAAAACACTGGTTACAGTTGCAGGATGAGTCTCGGAGAGCAAGTTTACCACACTGGAATTTAACAGGCCAGAAATACATGTGCTCAGTTATTTTCAAACATAGCTCCATAAACAGAGCTTCTCTAAGCAAACTGGTGATCTTTCACTTAGAGTCACTCATACTAACTGCAGTGTCAGGCAGCCAGGACTGGGGAAGTGCTCATAAATCTGGTGCTCTACTCCTAGGACACAGCAAAAAAGTGAAGGTACTCTCTCTCCCACTCTGCTAAAAAGCAGTGGGAGAGGAAGGATTGAGAAGATAATCAGTCTTGTCTCCTGGTCTGCTCCTTGGCATAAATATCAAATGAAATAATGTGGCAAACTGCTTCTGGGCCTATTAAGCTCCAAATTAGGAGTAAAAGTAAAAGTTTTCTCCTTGCTGTACCACCACTGCAGCAATATGTTGGGTGGATTGACAAGGGAGTATAATATGAACCCAGGGCTCCTCACAGGCAGCCAATCTTCACTCCTCAAAGGTGCAGGATAAAATAAATACTTGGTCTGACATGGGAGCATATATAAATCAAACAAGGAGCAGGATTTAAAAAGAGGAGCCTTTTGAGATACATCACGGGAGGCAATGAAATAAAATAATGATTTATCTCTTTTATTGATAATCTCTGGCACAATGCATAGGCCTCAGGAAATCCAACTGACGTACAGCACTACAGAGCAACAAGAACGCCTGCATCAAGAAATCAGAAGGGCCAAAAGTCATACTATCAAAAGCGAGCTTACAAACTCGTGGGGCAGCAATCGGAAATTCTGTCAGAAAATCAAAGACCTCACTGGTAAACCAAATAAGGCAGTCCCTCTATGGTTGTTGTTAACGACACCTCCAGCAGGACCCTAACTCCATTGCTGAATCTTTTAACACGCCCTTCACAGATCTTAGCCTTGTCCTCTCATCCAACTTTTTGACCGGACAGCGCTAATACCAATCGACTGCAGCCACCACCCTGCCCACACACCCCATTGTGTTTCAGAAGAATCACTTCCACTGAGGCCAGAAAATACCTTCTCAAGGTTCTAGGTAAAACGAGGTACAATAGTGACTCCTGGATATGAAATTACTCTTCCTATTACTGGATGTCATGCTGAAGCCCTCACCTCTCTGCTAAACCTCTCCCTATCACTCCAGCAATTCCCCAAACCATGGAAAGCAGTAATCATCACACCAGTACATAAAGTGGCGACAGGTCCTAGTCTGAACTAGTGCCCCATCTTGATCCTTCCTCCTCTATCCAAAGTTCTAGAGAGAGTGGTGGCTGATCAACTGACTCAATATCTCACCAAATATAATATTCAATGCCATCAGCAGCATGGTTTCCATCCGGCACATAGTACCACAACAGCCTTGCTGGAATATACAGACTATATTCATAAAGTCTTGAACCGGGGTTACATTGAAGGATCAATTTACATTGATCTGACCAAGGCTTTGATACTGTGAATTACTCCCTCCTCCTTAACTCGCTCCCCCTCTTGGTCTCTTCCCTGCTGTTACAGACTGGTTCAGAAGTTACCTTGGTCCCAGATCTCAGTAGGTTAAAATTAATGACACCTATCAAGCTCTATACCAGTCCACTCAGGTGTCCCACAAGGATCTATCCTTGGGCTCCTACTTTTCAGCCAGTACCTCAATACACTGTCCGAAGCCTGTGACTGCAACCTTGACCTCTTATGCTGACGATGCAGTTCTGTTCTCCAGCCACTCAGACCTACTCCCTCTCACAAGCATGCTGCAACTAAATTTCTCTAAAATTGAACTCGGTTCACTAGATGCAAGCAGCTAATGAACTACAAAAAACAAAACAAAATCAGTGCTTTTGCTAGCACACATAACAAATACAAATCCACCCTCTACCATTCACAATAACTTAAACCAATCCCTGGACATGGTCCATGACTTCAAATACTGTATCTTGGTATCACTTGACAGATCTCTGTCCTATGCTCTTCATCTTAACTAGAGATCTAAAACTGTTAATAGCAGGATTAGTAGCCTCTGCAGACACAGATGCTGTCTCACTCCTGAGGCTCCAAGGCTAGCTGTCACTAGCTCTATCCTGTCTGTCATAGATTACAGCCTGATAATTTACAGTGCTGCATCTGATACCACACTCAAACATCTGATGGTCTCACTTAACAAGGCCTGTAGACTAATCACTGGTGCCGACAAGTGGACTCACACTCATGATCTTTATCATAGTACTGACTGGCTTCCTACCTAGCAGAATAAGGTACCAAACATGTCTCTTCACAAAGAAAACATCCCTCAACTTAACCTCCCCAATCACCAAGTCACTTCTTCCCCTCAACACTCCAATGTAATACCCACAATTCCACATGGGTTGCCTTCCCCATCACTGCATTCGGACATCTCAAGCACAGCGAACCTTCAGTAGTAAAGCTCTACTTGATGAACAACCTGCCCCAGAAGTCCTCTCAGAGCCCAAACTCAGCACCTTCAAAACCAAAATTCATGGTCACCTTACAACCCTAAGTACATGTGACTGTGCCTTTTAAATCAAGCCTTACCCTTGCCTCCTCCTACTTCCTTCTGCCAACTTAATCACTTCTCCGTCACCCCACCCCTTCCATAGCTCTGTTCTCCTCTACCTACTCCTGCCATCCTACTTCCCCTGCCCTTCCTTTGTTCTCTCCTCACTTCACCTCCCTTGTTTATTTGCTAATTAGCAAAATCTACTCTTTGAGACTGCATACTTGCTTGACAAAGTCTGTATCATATAGGATGGCATAATTCTGTTTGTAGATACTATTTGTCCTCACTGTGAACCAATGT
The DNA here is from genome assembly GCA_016271365.2 of Neoceratodus forsteri. Taxonomy (NCBI): domain Eukaryota; kingdom Metazoa; phylum Chordata; order Ceratodontiformes; family Ceratodontidae; genus Neoceratodus; species Neoceratodus forsteri. The sequence goes on along the minus strand of CM028135.1, from coordinate 842,006,108 downwards.
CTTCTCTTTTGTTACTGCATACTTACCTGACAATGTCTTAATCATTTATGACTGCATAATTTCTGCTTGTAGATACTATTGTCCTCACTGTGAATCATTGTGTCACCCTCTGTTACATCAGTGTATTGCCTTTGTTATTTTATCCTGTTTATTCTGTATGTACAATCCCTACTCCATTTCTTAATTATATCCTTGTTTGTATGTGTGTTTATCTTAATCATTTGATGTGGAACCTTTGTAAAAGAACCCTTGGTTCAAAGGTAATTGTAGTCCTAGTTATGAATGAATAAATAAATACTGCACTAACAAAGTTGCAGCCAACAGGAAGAGAGTGGACAATGGTGTCATGCTCCACTATATTTCTGTGCCAGTACTACAGGTGAGCTCAGCAATTTCAGAAATTCAGAAGCAATTTCTCCTTCTTGGGCCATCAGGAAAAACCCAGCCCTAGGGCAGAGAGGGAATTAATTTAGAAGGATTATCCAAGGGCTTTGTTAGTTGAGTAGTGGATTTAATGTTCTGTATATGGAAGTCTATGGTAACATATATAACATAACCTTCAAAATTCCTTCACTGAAGTCTATGGAGAATGCAGCTGCCTTTTCCTGTTTAGAGGTTACAACAGATCTGACCATGAGGGCAGGGCCACTACACAAGGTAGTGAAAGGATCAGCTGGCTGTCTCCTTGGGCCACTGTATGACCCCTTCCTCTTGAAGGGACAATAAATAAAATTATGATGTTATTTATTTATTTGAAAAGGGTTCTACCAGAAAGATGACATGAGCTGTAAACAGCTTGTTCCAAGAAGCATTGGGGCAGTTAAAAGTGAGGAGATCAAAAACATAGTGATATAAAATGTATACAATGCAGTTCAAATACATAAGGTACAGTAAATAATACAGTAATTAATACAATACATATTAATCCATGACAACAGATAGTATCACATAGAAGGAGCGTGATAGGTAACTAAGCTAAGTTCAGAGACATTGGATGAGACAAACCAGGGTAAGCAAAACAATATGCAGATACAGCATACACAGTAATAAACCATGGACAGGTAACCAACAGGAATGGGCCAGAAGATGGAGAACACCTAGAAATACTAGAAGTGGTAAGGTGAGTTCAGGGCAACCAAGTGCTAACTTAGAATACAAAAAGCAGTTATAACACAAGGTGGAGGTGAAGAGAAGGAATGTCAGAGAGGGAAGGAGGGAGAGGGGAGAGAGGCAGCCAAGAACAAGTTCCTTCATGATGCTGAGAACCCTGCAAGGGAACAGGACCTGGTAGATAAAGTGAAAAGAGAGAGGGGTAGTGGGGGGAGGAAGAGAGGCAACCCAAGAACTAGGCCCCTTAAGGATACTGAGAACCCTGCAAGGGAACAGGATCTGAGAGCAAAGGATGAGGGAGAGAGGGGTGAGGTGGAGTAGTGGGGGACAGGAGGGAGAGAGGAGGAGGAGAGAAGAGAGGACACTCAAGAACTAGTCCCCTTCAGTGTGCTGAGAACCCCACGAGACAGGTTCTGGCAGATAAGTTGGAGGGGAGTAGTGGGGGGGACAGGAGGAGAAGGGTGTTAGGTGCAGTTGCAGTAATGAATAGTGTGCTTACAGAGAGGGCGAAAGCGAATGGTGGAATTGAGCAGAGTGAATTTCTAGCTGGAGGAGTTCAGACATTGAGGAACTTATGTCGAGAAGGAGGTATGGCCCAATGTAGTGTGCCCCAGTGGGATGGCTACAGTTCTGTTTGTAGAGGTGTGGATGGTTTAGCAGGAGGGGAGGGATTGATAACAGGAGGAACAAATATGGTGGCAGAGAATCAAGCCAGGACTTCCGATAAAATTGGTAATGTAAAACAGGTACCTGGCATGGAGAGGTAAGGTGAAAGTGAGGAATAGAGGTCACAGTGGTGAGTATGTGAGGGGCAACCAATTATGTAGTGGCAGAATGAATTGAAGAGGGTGTCCAGTCTGGATAGGGTGATTTTAGGGTGGAGCTGTAGACTATGTCCCTGAAATTGAAGACAGGAGAATCATCTTTTGGACAATTTCTCTCCCATCTAGCTGTAGCAGGCAGCTGTGGTGTCTGTACAGAGCACCAAGTCTAGGGAGAGTTTTTTTTTGGATGGTGTCAATGTGTACTCCAAAGTCTAGATGTTTGTCTAGCCATTTTCCGAGGTACTTAAATGTGGCTACATCATCCAGTGTGGAGCCAGAGAGGCTGTGGAAGTTGGGGTGGAATCAAGCCTGACCAGTTTTGTCTGGAGCCAAATGTCATATATACTGCTTTTTAGCGTTCATAGACAGTTGGTTTGCATTAAGCCAGCATTAGACATTATTGAAGTCCAGTTGAAGTCTGGTGGCCTCCACAGAGGGGAGTTCCCAGAGGAGGAGAATAACACAGTGTCATCTGCTTACATGTGGATAAAGGAAAATGTGCAGTCATTAGGAAGGTCATTCAGGAAAATAGAAAACAATATTGGTCCATGTACTGAACCTTGGGGTCACCTGTGTTGATTGGGAGAGGAGGGGAGAAGGAGTTGCCTACTCTGATGGACTGAGACTGATCTAAGAAGTAGGACTGGAACAAGCTGGTGGCTGAATTAATGAGGCCGGCTGTAGTCAGCTTTGCTGAGGAGAAGGGAGTGAGAGACAATGATAAATGCTTTGGCCAGAAAGACAAAGATGGCAGAGGTGATGCATCCATGATTCATGCCTGAGAGAATGGAGTCAATAAGCTGGAGGAGTGAGTTGGCGGTGGAGTGGTCTTTGCAGAACCCAGACTGGAAAGGGGTGAAAAGGAGGAGGAGTCAAGGAAGGAGGAATGCTGCTCAACGTCAGAAGTTTCTGTAGTTTAGCCAGAGAGGGAGTAGAGATGGGATGGACATTGCATGGTTGGAGGTGTCCCCACCTTTAGGGGAGTGAGATCATGGTGGCAGACTTCCAAGCATCAGGAACTGTTGGCGTGTAGAAGGAGAGGTTCAGAAGTTTAGTCAAGGGATAACAATAGAGTATGCAGAAAATGGAGGAGCAGTTTGGTATCAAGGCCATCAGGGCTTTTCCTTTGGATGAATTCAGAGTAAGCATTACTCACAGGGTGTCCTCTGGGAGAATGACTTAAAAGAGAACCATGGTGTGGAAAGGACTTGGGGAGGGAGGAGGTGTGGGGGAGGGCTGAAGAGTCCCCAGAAGCAATGCAGGGAGGAGATGCAATAACGGAGGATTTTACTTCTATTGATTCATTACAGGGCCAAGGTAAGAGTGACTGGGATTATAAAGCCTCACTGTTAAAGCCTGTTATCTTAGAACATTAATTTAGCAAACTTGAATATGTTTGAAACTACTTGATGAGTCAAATCGTTCACCAGTTTTGCCTGTTTGATCAATTCCTATCTGGGTCCACTTCAAGACCCTGAAAACAAACACAGCACAGTTAATAACAGTGTGTCAATTACTCCAAATGAGAAACTACATCTGTGCAAAATAGAGAAAAAGGAAACCACATAAAGGAAACAATATCACAGAATTCCACAAGTAACTAAAGAAGCTCTGCAATTTGTTATAGCTTGCTACTTTGTTTAACTGTTTGTCTGCTACTTTCTATTACGTGACTCTGACAGTGTCTGAGGCTACATGAACTCACTATGCCAAGATCACATGCACTCACTATTTTGTATCCTTTGCTGCTTCTTACTCTATGATTCAGATGGACAGTTTTCACCACATTCATTTGCATGATGCAGTTTTGATAGGATACCTTCCTATCCTTTGGCAGAACAGACTTCTTTCTGTACCTTTGTATTTTAGGGTCCTGAGGCCACATTGGAATGTTGTTTTCTGTTTCAGAATTCCTACAAAATAAAGACATAATCAACTACAGTCTACTTTCCCAATTCCTACCCACTTTGGTAAAAGCCAAACTATGGCAGATAATCAAGGGTGACAGTTAATAAAGGCACGTAACAGTCTTTTGGGACCAATATATGTTTAGGTGAAGAAGGGTCATCACACAGTGAAAATACATAATGTATTTGTTTTAAAGGTGTAAGCAATAATTAACATTCAGCATCAACACTACAGTTAGATAGCAGGCTAGCTAGTTAAATAAGTATAAAATACAAGGTATACCATTGCTAGATCAAAACATTTCCCATGAAGGCCATTACAGCGACAACAATGACAGTTTGCTGCAAAAGGTTGTGTGGGACCCCTGCATAGCTTCTCCAGGTCTTGCACACCCTCTCAAAACAACTCCAACCTGTAGTTGATTATGTTAAAGTCTGGGTAGTGCTGTCACTCAGAGTCCAGCCCTGGGATAATAAATCAGATTTGTTCTATGTCTACAATGTTAGCAGAGATAACACTCACAATCAGTCATAAATAAAAATAGTTTATTATACCAAGCATGTGACAGAAATGAATCATAGATCACAGGGTAACTTACCCTTCTCAGAAGGAATGTACAGATCTTCTAAAGGCACAGCTGGCAAACACAGTGCTAATATAGTAAGATAAGATCTAAATAGTAGATATAAAGAACCTTATTTATTGGCTCTATATTATAAACAATGTTACACAATACATTCTCTTTTGGATAATTACTTAGGAGACAGAATTACTAATAAGTATAATATAAGACAAGAAATAATGCTTCTGTTGCATAAACCTTAGACAAAGAGAATGCTGACACTTCTAATCTACATGTGGTATTACTTTGCTTAGATGAGAGACTAAACAAGAAGTCTCTCTCTCTGTCAACAGAACAAAGATAATTGCTAACAGGGCTCTGTCACACATGGCATATGTGTCTCAGTGTAAACACACACTACATATATATTATATGAGAATATAAGTACACAATAATCACTGATGATCCCTCAGAGACATCTTTATCAGTGAATAGGTAAATTATATATGGAATATATATGAAGGACAAACATAATCTAGATAAATATAATATAGTGAGGTATAATGAATCATGCATGATAAACTTTAGCTTTATAATAGCAACAAAGCACATTCTAGCACCCATGCGTATACAATGGGTGCCCAAATGGATCTAATGTTAGTGCAAAATAGCAGTATCACAGTATAATAGACCAGAGATATAGTGTAAGGCATATATGGGGTAATAGGGGACATAACCAGCTGCAATAGTGTGGGTACAGCCTGCTAAAAACACATTGTTTGTTTGATGGCACAATGCTGAACATGATCGTGGTCAACATGGTGCGATCACTGTAAAGCTGGTCAACAGATTTTCTGTCGAACTGACTTGTGGAACCAAAGTACAATACAGTGCAGTACAGTACACTACTTTTAAAAATAAGGCTGTGGATATGTTCAGTTAAAGCATTTTCACATTGCCAAGTAGTCTGTAGTAGTTTAATGTTCAGTCAAAAACTGGGTTTGATAGGAACAGTGGGTGACCTATCACAGGTTAGAGGTTAAGTTAGAACCTGTGAGAATGTGCAGTTAGTGAAGTCACCCACTTGGACATCACTTCAGCCTAATGTACCTCATTACTTGCATCCCTCTCCCAAGTCAAGAGCCTACCAAACTGGGCTCACAGAAATCACCACCTGTTCTGCTTCCAGACTGCAGGATGCATACCAGCAAGATGAGCCAGGATGGAGTTGGGTGACTGTGTCTAAGCATCTGTCGCTGATTAAAAAGAAAAAAAGAATTAGATTTAAAGCAGCACCTCCATGGCAAGGATCTCCTTCATGGTGTCAGAAGGTGTAGTTAATAGATGAAAAATACATTACCTTCATTCTGTCTTTTCTCTTTTCCTCTTTCCTTGGCTTCACCCTGGACTGACCATCCAGTGGTGATTTCTTCTTCTGTTACTTTTCTCCCTCCCTGACAGCATTAGTTCCAAAGCCCTCAGACCCCAGAGAAGTGGGTCTAGCAGGAGGGAAGGTCTCTGATTAAGTGAATTTGGAATGCTTACTTGAACCCTCACTGAAAAGAACTGGGGTTAGTCACTCTCAAATCACTTTGGCACACAGAGTAAAACTGGCACTGTCCACCAGTACTGCCCTCAGTGCTGAATGCTGAAAATGACACTCTGGATTGGCAAACTGCTGTCTTGAAAGATATTTGAACCCCCGTGATGCAATGTGTTTAAAAATAGCTATGAAGGGTGGTGATGGGAAGAACGGGATACCCTGAGGCAACTGACTGTAACATGGGAGGCTTTAAACTTGCTTTGCCAAGGGAGGCACAAAAATCTTGGCTTCTTATTAAAATCAATTCTAGGAGTGGGGCAACAAACCCAGGCCTCTGCTGGTTAATTTGATTCGGGAAGGAAAGGACAGGCTCCATATCCTGTCCTTAAAACACCAGGCACACTTGCTGAAAGAGAGAAGGCAGATAAGAGATGTCTTCTGACAGTTTTACCAGAAGCTATATGAAGTGGAATGTGTGGGATAACTGGAGAGGGAAAGGGAGTTCATTGACAGGATTACTCTTCCATGGCTGACTGAAACATAGAGGGAGAAACTGGGTGAGGCAATTACAAAAGAGGAAATCAGTGTGACTATCCAGGGGCTGAAAAGGGAGAAAGCTAGCAGGCCAGATGGGTTTCCAACAGAATATTATAAAAAGTTTGCAGGACCTGCTGGTAGAACTCCTTTGGGAGGTATTTCATGAAGTGCAGGAGGGAGCACTGCCTGCCACCTGTTATGAGGCAGCAATTTTTGTATTGCCAAAACTGGGAAAAGATGTCATACAAATGCACCTCATATCACCCAATTTCACTTTTAAACTGTGTCTTAAAGATTTTGGCAAAGATCCTAGTGGGGCATCTAGATAAGCTGCTCCTGAGGTTGGTCCACCCAGACCAGACTGGATTTGACTGTGGTCACCTCTTTTATCATAACATGCATACTCTTATATGTTGTGGGGAGCTTCTTGGCTCCATGACAGTACCTGTGTGCTGTCCATGGATGCCAAGAAGGCATTTGACCTTATAGAATGGGAGTATAATTTTGAGGTGCTGACAAGGTTTGGTCTGGGGACACATCATTGGCCTGGTCCGAGCACTCACCGGGTCCCAGAGGCATGAGTATTGATTAATGTTGCCCTATCAGATATAGACATGGCCAGATATTTCCAGACATTTCTGTGATATTTCTACAGAAATCTCCTGCTTTCTTCATTTCCACAGTAGGGGCAGAAAACAGAAACTCTTTGAAATTTTGCAAAATATCTTGAAATAGCTGGCCATTTCTGTGGCTACTACTATAAATTCCCTCTGTTTGGGAACACGGCAGGGGTGCCCCCTCTTCCCTTTGCTGTTTTCCTCGTTATTTAACTGCTGGAGGTGAACATTCAGGACAACCAGGATATTTTGGGGGTACAGGGAAATCTGTTTGAATGCATATGGCTACACTTTATGCAGATGACATGCTTCTGTATGTCACGGACCCACAGAGATCAATGCTGGCCCTCCTTCATAAGCTTCCGAGGAAGGACTTTGTTGGTCTGAAAGTGAAAGTACTTTGTTCATTTTGTAACATATACATTGGTCCAATAAAGGTATCAATCCATTTGTGCCCTCCTTCAAGTAACTTCAGAATTCTCTGAATTCTCTCGGTATAAGATTAACCTGAGGAAGTTGGAGATGCTGACACTGGGCTAGATGGGGCCTCTTGGGGCAATGCATGGGGACTCAAAGGAAGTAAACACTTCATTTAAATATTTGGATATTCAGGTGGGCAAGGACCTAGGGGCTTTGTAGAAACTTAACTTTACCCTTATCAAAACTGTTGAGGTTGAGGCATTCATCTGTATCCTCCCCCGGATCATGTCTGAAAATAGGCAGAATTTGTCTAGTGCACTTACCCGCCAACAAAAACTAAATAAATAAAAATAAAATGAGCTGTGATGGTGATGTGCCAATCCCATTTCATGCTTAGGGAGGATTAATCTTATCAAAATTAACATTTTGCCCCAATATTGTATTTTATGCAAATGATTCATGTATGCCCCACCAAAGCGGATATAAAGAAGTTAGAAAGCATTTTCTCAGCCTTCATTTGGCTGGGCAAGCACCCATGTTTGAGCCTACAATGCCTTAAAGTAGATGTAAACAAGGGTGGATTAAATATCCTCGATCTTAGATATTATTATTTAGCAATCCAATTTTGATAAATAAAAGATTGGTGTGCAGACCAACTGAGGAAGGGTGGGTAGAATTAAAAGAGAGGATTGTCCTGCATGCTATCTGCCTATTTATCAAAACAGGGCTGTATGGTGTATGGTGGCATGCAGCAGGTTAACTCCTGGTGGTATCAGTCATTGAAGGGTGGGAGCAAATTCATTGCCTCATTGGGGTAGGCGAAGAGGAGACATTGGTCCCTCTAGCTGGGAGCTCTTTTTCTTACTGGGGTTGTCTGACACTGGGTTCTGTGACTGGAAAGATCTGGGGTGAGGTGCTTGGGCAATCTGTATACCAAGGAAGGGTTGTGGACCTTTGAAGATCTGCAGGAGATCACAGGTCTGCCTCACATGAACTTCTTTCACTATCTACAAGTTTGGGTGTTTGGAAGAGGTTTGGGTTGGGACCAGGCCATTGATTCTCCACTAGCACAACTACAGCAATTGGTATAAGATGCCAGGAAGGATGTCCGAGGTCTGATCCATTCATAAGACTGTCCATCAGGGAGGTAATTCTTTCCAAATGTTACACATGTGTGGGAGAGGGACCTGGGGTACCCATTCTGGAGGAAAACTGGCAAAGAGTTTGAATTTACATAAAGGTTTTCTAATCTGTAATAAATATAAAGAGTTATTCTACACCTGGGTACTGGGCCAGGCCTATGGTTCAACAGTGTCATAATTTAGCCATTTAAACTCTAGCACTGGAACTACTCTCATATATGGTCAGGAGGAGAGGTGAGCAATTCTTACCACGTGGGACCCTTTATTTCATCTCTTATCTCTGTGGAAACCCAGATACTATTGGGTGGGGTTAGAGTAGATGTATTTGAATAGAGGGCAAATGGGCTTTTCAGAGAACAGCCAGTGGAAGGAGGTGCTGTTAGAACGTTACTACTCTTTTGGGACTAAAGAACTAGAACTCTATTACTGGGACCCGTCAATTTAGGGTAAAAAAAGACAAAACAAAGAGTTAGTGTCTTTGTCTGAGTTGGGTGAAGGGAATTGTTATCTGTGCAGTTAGCTAGGTGTAGAAGGAAACTGTGAATTAGGGGAGGGCTTAGGCAGCAGGAAGCCAAGTGTTTGGATATAAAACTGCCCTAGATAGTTTCTTTCAGAGAACAGCAAGAGGAAGGAGGTGCTGTTAGAACTTTACTACTCTACTGGGACTAAAGAACTAGAACTCTACTACTGGGACCTTCAATTTAGAGTAAAAATAAACAAAAACAAAGAGCTAGTGTCTTTGTCTGAGTTGGGTGAAGGGAATTGTTATCTGTGCAGTTAGCTAGGTGAAGAAGGAAACTGTGAATTGGGGGAGTGGCTTAGGCAGCAGGAAGCCGTGTTTGGATTTAAAACTGCCCTAGATAGCTTTTTTTTTGGAGAACAGCAAGAGGGAAGGAGGTGCTGTAGAACTACTATTCTGGGACTATATTGCCCTCCTTCCTCCCCTTGACCCCCTCATCCTTAGCCAGTTCTACCTTTATAGGCACAGGATTTGACTGACAACAGGAACTTCCTGTTTGAGAGCCAGAAGGGAGGATCACAGAGGCACAAAGACTCACCATCCTAGAAGGAAAAGAGTAGCTCTCCATCTCCCTCTACCTGCTGGAGGTCTGACTCTGAGCAAGTAAGAAGGAGACTTCTTGAAGAATATAGGAACTTCCTGTCATAGAACAGGAAGATCAGGAGCTTTAAGGGTACAGAGGCAGTATGAAGGTAGGGAAGAAAAATTATATAAAATCAAAAACAAATAAACAGAGAGAGAGGAAAGAGTAAGCATACAAAATAACAGTTATGGGGCCACAAATAAGACATGATAGGAGTGGTGCAGTGCAGTGGCTGTGAGCAGCAAGCATTCCAGGAGATTTTCTGGAGGATACAGCATTGTCCCATCTGCAGGCATCTCTCTGGGCTGAGGGAGGAGGTTGCTCATCTTCAGGCTGAGCTAGCAAGGATTTGGGGACCTCCTCCCACCCAGGGACCACCAGGACTACCACCGCTGCCTCAGAGGTTGTCAAGAAAGGGAGTAGTTGGACCACAATGGGATGGTGAGTGGTGGGAACAGAGGTGCATCCCTCAAACTGTACTTCTTCACAATTCATACGGTTCTGGCAGAGGTGTTCCTCTGTGGAAACACCCACAGTGGAGACCAAGGAGGAGGCTGAGAACCTCCACAAAGGAGACCCACAGGAGGTGGCATGGGACCCACATGGGAAGGAAACAACCCTTTGGGGACTCCATTGTTAGGAGGATAGAACTGGCGGGGAGGAGGAGAGAGGTAGGTAAGGTGCCTGCCTGGCACCATGGCTTGGAGGGACAGGAAGTGAATCCTCAGGATCATGGGAGCAGCTGCATGGGTGAGGGACCTGGATGTCATTGTCCACCTAGGGACAAATGACCTGGCTGGGAAAGGGATCAGAACAGTGCAGGAGGAGTTTGTGGAGTTGGGGAGGGCCTTAGACAAGTAGTATGCACTGTAACCTTCCGGAGGTGCTGCCTGTCTCATGGCATGGGTGAGGCTAGAGTGCTCCACACCATGGGAGTCAATCAATGGTTGAAAAACTGGCAGAGCTCAGGAGTTTGGCTTCATTGGGGATAGGTGTCCACCTGGAAGGATGCAGGCCTATACTGGCACGATGGTCTGCATCTGTCCAGGAGGGGAACCAGGATCCTAGGTGATAGGTTTAGAATGCTTCATTGGCAAGCATTTAAACTAGCCAAGGAGGAAGGCAATGAAAAGGAGCAGGGAAATCCTAGCCAACCCCCAAAATCAGGGTAGTAGTGGTAAACACCAAGATAAATAAGTCAATAGGAGAGAGGAAGGTATAAATGGAGAAAAGGTAAAGGCAGTAAGGACAGGGATGGGGCAAACATGGATAAGGCCATCAAAAAATGGAGGGTAATGAGTGCAAATGCCCATAGTCTAGGTAACAAGCTCTCTGAACTGGTGGCCTTGATGGAAAAGGGATGCCTGGATATCGTGGCAGTCACAAAAACATGGTACACAGAGAACCATGACTGGGATGTCAACATACAAGGGTACACAATCTACAGGAGGAACAGGGAGGGTAGAAGAAGAGGAGGAGTAGCTTTCTATGTAAGGGAAGGGATCAAAGCAATAGAACAAAAGGATAAACAGGGAGGAGAGGAGGCACTCTGGGTCACTCAGAGACTGGAAATAGCACCACAATACACACAGGGTTGTATACAGACCCCATCTCAGGGGAAGAAAAGGACAAGGAGATGATAGAAGGCATCCTTAGGATGGCAGAGAAAGGGAGATATTGTTGATGGAGGACCTGAATATGCCAGATGTTAACTGGAGCACCTTTGCTGCAGCAACATCCAAGAGCAGGGTCATTCTTAATGTCCTCAGGGGGCATGCCTCAGACAGCTAGTGTTGGATCCCACTCAGGAGGGAGCAATCTTAGACCTGGTACTCTCAAATGGGGATGGAGAGAGGATCTCAGATCTAGAAGTGGATAGCCATCTGGGAACAAGTGACCACCAAATAGTGTGGTTCATGATAAACTCAGCCGCAGAGTCAAGCAGTACAAAAATGAGGGTAATGGACTTTAGTAGGACTGGACGTTGTCAAAATGGGAGAATGCCTCAGGAAAGCACTAGCAAATAGGCAAGAAGGAGAGATGGAGCAACAATGGGGAAACATCAAAACTGCCATCACAGAGGCATTTGTGTGAAGCAAATAAACAAATCAAAATGAAATAAAAAACACTATGGTTCTCAAAAGAGTTGGCGGGAAGGTTAGGATAAAAGATAGCAATCATGAAGTATAAGGAAACACAGAAGGAGCAGGACAGAGAACTGTACCAGTTAAAGCAGAAGGAAGCGTGAAGGCAGTCAGAATAGCAAAGGCCCAAACCAAGGAAAAGATAGCCAACTCGGGTTAAGAAGGAGGATAAACCTTTTATAGGTACATTAGGGAGCAAAGAAAGACAAAGGGAGGAGTAGTGAGGCTTAATAAAGGGCAGGTGGGGCAGATAGGACAGTCAAAAAGCAGGGAGACTGAATGAATACGCCTGCTCAGTATTCACAGAAGAAGAGAAGGGGAGGTACCTAATCCAATCAATAGAAGCACTTTGGATAGGAGCCCCAATACCAGTCCTTTCACAGAAGAAAGCGTTCTGAAAGAACTCCTAAAACTGAAGGTGGACAAAGCAATGGGCCCTCACAGAATTCACCCCAGAATTCTAAAAAACTAAGAGGAGAACTAGTGACACCATAGACTACCCCTTTTAACAAATCGTGGGAGGATGGTGTGGTACCTGAGGATTGGAGGAGGGCAGATGTGATTCTCCTTCACAAAAGTGGGAACAAGACAGAGGCCAGAAACTACAGATCTGTCAGTTTGACCTCAGTGGTAGGTAAAATGATGGAATCACTTCTAAAGGAAAGAATTTTTGAGTACTTAGAGGCTAGTGGGGCACAGGACCCAAGGCAGCATAGATTCACAGCTGGAAGGTCATGTCAGATGAATCTAATCAATGTCTTTGACTGGGTGATCAAAGTAGTAGACAAGGGAAGGGCTGTGAACATGGCCTACCTAGACTTTAGCAAAGCAATTTGACACAGTCCCACACAAAAGATTAATAAACAAATTAGCCAGCCTGGGAGGGGTCCCAGAGTGGTAGCCTGGGAAAAAATGGTCTGGACAACAAGACACAGAAAGTTATAGTAAATGAAGTCCACTCTGAAGAAAGAGAGGTTACTAGTAGGGTACACTGAGAGTTCAATACTGGTTCAGTCCTTTTAATGTCTTTATAAGTGACAGACAGAGGGACTGGAAGAAAAGTATGCATCTTTGCAGACGACACAAAGATCTGCAACAGGGTTGATACACAAGGGGTGGAAAGGATGAGAAGGGACTTGGCAAGGTTGGAGGAATCGTCAGAAGTATGGCAGCTTAGATTCAATGCAAAGAAGTGCAAAGTAATGCAGATGGGAAACAATAACCCAGGAGAATAGTACACAATGGGTGGCAGTAGTAACAACAACAAAATGGAAAGGGTTCTTGGGGTAGTCATATCCGATGACCTAAAGGATAGCAATCAATGTGAGAAGGCAGTAGGGATAGCTGAGGGATATTAGGATGTATAGAGAGAGGCATCACCAGTAGAAAGCAAGAAGTTGTTATCCCTCTGTACAGACAGTTGATGAGACTCCATCTGGAGTACTTGTGTGCAGTTCTGGAGACCCCATCTCCACAAGGATATAGACAGGATGGAGCAGTCCAGAAGAGGGCAACTAAAATGGTGCAGGATCTGCAGCAGAAGCCATATGAAGAGAGAGACTAAGACTAAGGGAGCTTAATATGTATATCCTTGAGGAAAGGAGGAGAGACAGGACATGATAGAGACTTTAAGAATCTCAAGGGAATCAACAAAGTCCAAGAGGGTAGCATCTTTCAGAAAAAGAGATGTTCAAGAACAAAGGGACACAATTTGAAGATAGAGGGGGACAGCTCAGGGCAATATGAGGAAGCATTTTTTCCCACAGAGAGAGTGGTGGATATATGAAACAGTGTTCCTGAGGAGGTCGTGGGTCAAAAACAGTGGGGAAACTAAGAATGCATAGACAGACATAAGGCAATTCTTGTGGGGGTAGGAAGAAGTAGGTTGTTGGTTAACTAGGATCTGCAGCTTATCCAATAATTAGAAAATGGGCAGACTAGGTGGTCCAAGTGGTCCTTATCTGCCACTCAGAGTTCACGTTTCTATGTTTCTAAGTCTAGGAAGTAGACAATGAAGTGCGCCTCCCACTATGGGGTGCATTAACCCATATGATATGGTTTTGACTCTATTAGATGTATGGACCGCTGTGCAATAGAATTATGTTTTTTGAATTCATGGTTTTATTTAAGTTAAGATATAAGCTGGATAATATATATAATATTTATTTTATTTCTGAAGCTAAATGGAATGGATTGAGCCTCATGTACATAATTTTGATGAACGATTTATTTGTTGTCTAAGCATTCTCATGTCTGCTGATGACCTGGTTCTCTACTGGCTCCAACTTGATCGCAAACATCAACCTCTCACTCTCAAATGACTTTCAGGTCCTTCAGCAATGGCTTCTGAACAACCACCAACATCTGAACCTGGACAAAATGCGAGCCATGCTGTCTGCCTCATAAAAAATTCCCCATGGCCCTCAAAGCTTCAGGTTCAGTGCCAGGATGGCTCTTCGTCACCAACACGTCCTCCTTCAAATACCTGGGGTCACTCTAGATCCCTCCCTCGACTTTGCAACACATATCAACACAGTCTGTCGTGCTGTTAATGCAAAATTGGTGGGGCCTATTGGGTGCGACACTCCCTCACCCCTTCTGCTAGACTATCCGTAGCAAGGGTGCTTCTCCCAGCTCCAATATGGTCTTCCTCTTCTATACTCTGCTAGCTCCAGCATACTCAGGAGATGGGACACTTCTTATAATAACATCTGCAGATTCGCTTATCTGCCCCACGCCTCACTCATCACTGCCACCTTTATCTGGTTAACTGGCTGCCAATCCAAGGAGCTCCGGCTTCTCTCTCTGGGTTGCTTTATAGACTCCTAAATTAGACCCCCTAGGACCGAATTCTGGCTCTCCTGCTTACCTCTGCATCTCAAATTCGCTCACTTAGATCCTCCTCCTCACCCCTGCTAACATGTAGACCTTGCGCCATAAAATGGGGCGAACAGGCTTCTAGTGCTCGCTCTCGGTTCTGAACTCTCTCCCTTCAGGTCAAAACTGCCTCTTCCACCGGGTTTTCAAAACTCGTTGTTCTCTCACCTCATCACACTTGGTCACTGCCGTTGCTCATAACATAGCCTACTGAACACCGCCTGCTGCCCAGACCCACTTCAGTTGTTGCAACATTAAAAGCTTTATTATGAGTATCCTGGAGCACTAAATTGTTGTCCTGCCACTATGTATACTGGTTATATTTTGCCTGCAACCTTTTGTTCACTTTAATGTCATTACGTCATGATGTATCACTATAACTTGTAGCACCATTGTCTTGTACTCCATTGGATTGTACCTGAAAATGTTATATTTCTGCTTGAATTCAATCTTTTTCCCTTATTGTTAACATGTCTTATGTATCACTGTAATTTGTGGCTCCTATGTCTTGTACTCCTCCCGTCGTGCTTGAAAATAGGCAGGATTGTTTGCCTAATGTACTTACCTGGTTATCAAAAGCTAATAAATAAATAAATGTATTGTTTTTTCTTTGTTAATTGGTTGAAAATTTTAATAAAAAATATGCTAAAAATGGCTATGTTCATTCACTCTAGGATCTTCATGGTACTTGGGCTAACTGACAAAACCACTGGTGCTCCAGGTCATACATGGAAAGGAGAACTGCAGATACTGCTTTCTGCATAGTCAAGGAAGGCAGATCTAATAAGCAGAGGCAATTAACACTGGTTAGCCTCTAATGCTTCCATGAACTAGTAGTAAATCAGGGGATGATTATTTCAACAGTGATCAAAAGTACAAAATATATTTTGGTGGATGTTGGTAACTGAGGTGGGAAAGAAACAAGGAATTAACATGTGGGGAAAACAGAACATAGGTATCCATGACAGACAACTGAAGGTGTCAGATATCAAGGGAGGCAAATAATTGAGGCTGGACATCAGCCCACTCTGCTGCTTTTATTATTTTTCTTAACATTGCAATTGATAAACCACTCATTAAATTATTGTGCACAGGCTGTAGTGTTTATAACCAGTTTACATTAGGCAGCACACACAGTAAGTTAGCTTCACAATTTAATCACTCATTGATCAATTATTTGAAAAACATTGTATTAATACAGTTACGGTTCAACTTAATGCCATAAAGTAGGGAAATGTGGCATTAGAGTTTCCAACCCTAACTCCCATCCCCACTCCTAAGTAGAAAAGTACAAGACCACAGAAGAAACCACAGAGAGCCATCATCAGGTGACATAAACAACATGGAATTGTTTCAGATTACAGAAATCCAGAAGCACTGATGTACTACCTTTATGAATTTGTATGTGTGTCATGCACACTAGAAGACATGCACACTACTTCTGACAGAAGACAGAAATCCACAATACTCAGATCACAACACTACTTTTGTCTTGAGAAGAACAGGCCCTTGGAACCACAGATATAAATCCACAAAACCCAAATTACAAAAGTTATTTCTTTTGTCTGTATAGTTGGCCCCTGTGGGGCCAGTGCTTCTGTAGCCACAGGTACTCATGCACACTGTAAGACATACACACAGTTCTATCTGCAAAGTGCAGGCCCATGAGTGTGTTTCTGCAGCCACAGGATTAAGACATGCACACCACTCTCTGGCTGCAGAAGCACAGGCCCCATGAAATCCATGATACCCAAATTACAGCAGTACTTCTGTCTGCAGAAGTGCAGAATCCTAAGAAACCTGTGCCTCTGTAGCTGCAGGGTAAGCATGAACACCAACTTTTAGCTGTAGAAGCAGAGGCCCCTGTGTGGCTTGCACTTCTGCAGCTACATATAAAATACATGATAACCAAATTGCAACAGTACTTCTGTCTGTAGAAGCACAGACTCCTATGGAGCTAGCAATTATGCAGCCACAGGTACTCATGAATGCTGTTAGACATACACACAGTTATGCCTGCAGAAGCAGGAGGAGAAAGTTCCAACAGAAGGACAACTTTCTGATTGGAGTGACTCTACACTGTGGGATGATGTTTACATGAATGAGGTTGTTGGCGCATGGAGTGGTGATTGTTGCATTGGGGATTGAGGTGGGGTTGGAGGGAGGTGTGAGGCCGAGACTGATGAGAAACCATTGTTTTCTTTTCAAGTTAAAACAGTTAAAAAAAAGATCTATGATTGGCAGTTTTCATTTTTATAGAGGACCAGGGCTGACAATGGGGATTGGGCACTCCAGTACTGGGATTTTCTGTTCAGCAGCACTGGGAGTGGACAACCCAGTGTGGCTACCTATGTACTGGGGACAGGTGATCTAGAGGGAGAGGTGGTAAATCGGTACCGGGAGGTTATACCGTCCGCTTATTTATTTGTACAAAAATTCAGAAAAGATGAAGGAGGGATGGCTAAATTGGGAGAGGGAGGGTTTATAATAAAACAAAATAAATGAAATGGAAAAGAACTGAGAAGGACAAAGGAGGACTGACTGGTCTGGGAGAGGAAGAAAGTAAAATTAATAAAATAAAATCAGGAATGACAAAGGAGGGTGGCTGACCTGGGAGGATGAGGGAACAAGTAAATTACCTTTTATTGGGTGTGAGCTGAAAAGAATTTACCCCATTAGACCACTTGTGTGTGGCAGGGGATTATCGAGCCACAACATGAAAAACAGCTAAGATGGGCACCCAGGATTTTGGAGTACCCAGAAAACATGTTTCTAGGCCTAATTTTAAAATCAAACAAACACAAGAATCTAGCTAAATGGGTCCCAGTTATTTAGGGTCAGGCTTGTTTTTCATAAACATACATCATTTTAGGTATTTTCCATGTTTTTCAGTTTGGGCAAGAGGGTGGCCATCATGACCCAAAACGTATTTGTCATGGTGAATACATAGATAAAACTCTATTTTTGTACATATAGCATGTCATTAGGAAAATATCCATGTTTACAAGACAGTTCTGTGTATAGAATGTTCCAGTTTCAGTACAAACAGTACAAAATATGTATTACAAATAGCAGTTACAAGAGTTAGAGAAACAGCTTTCCAGTTCATTGATAAAAGCAGATATTAATGGTGAAGTATGAGTAGAATAAGGTCATTTTTCCAGTATAAAGCAGCCTGAAAACTAAACATATTTTCTCAACATTTAGTATTACAATTAGTGAAGCTAATCTTGTTAATATGCACAGATCTGTTCAGATGACAAACTTGATCCCTTTTACAAAATGTGATGATTAGTTTGAATAAATTCTTGTGTAATAGTTTCAACCACATTTTAGCACATCTTGTGCCCGGACTGCTAATTCAACTTTTTAACAGTACACAATGGTGAGTAGTAAAACTACAGCCCAACACATACTGGGCCAATTTAAAGTGTAATTTATCTAATGTATCTAACAGCTGTTTTGTTACAGTATGATATATCAAATTACCATATTCAGAGAAGGTAAACTAATTGCTTTGCAATTGTTTTCCTGGCAGATCTTTTTATGACACCAAGCCTCCAATTCCTTATTAACATTACTGACAAGTGACGTTACAGAGTATAACCTGTCAAAGGTAATTCAGAATAAAAACTCACCTCAGAATCAGTATTCACTAACCTGGGCCATCTGTTCTCTACAATTTCTCAAAATGTGCAATTGAGGTTTATTTTTGCTATGAGAACTAAGTGGTACAAAGGCAAAATGCTCTTGTGACATGAAAATGTTCATGTTGTATCAGTGGGTAATCCAGAAACCTTACTAAGCATGCTCAGAAAAAAATTAAATCCATATAACTCTGGAACCAATTAATATTTTTCTCATGAAACTTTGAAAGTTACTTCTACCCTAAACATTTCAGGAAGAAATTTCTGTATTGTCTATTCTGTATGTGAGAGAAAAAAGTGTAATATGTATAGGAAAAAGCATTACATTTTGTTAAAATTGACATTTTGTATCTTGGGATCCACACAAGCTTCCTTCACAAAACTTTTCACGCCTTGAGAACTTGCCTCTGAGACAATATATGCTGAATTTTAGGCAATTTTTGTAAAAATAAGTGAACAATAAACACACTACTCAACCCTGACTATACTGGTGCTACCACAACAGTATAATAAAGTTGTAGTCTGTTAGTATGGTGACTCAGTATTGTCACTCCTTTTTAGCAAAGGAATGCTGTTGTAGACTTCCCCTTTGTGAGTTAAATTTTTGCGAGTTGTAATGGCATTATCTCACAGAAGGCACCTTATCCCTAGATGCCAGGACCTGGAGTTGATTATATTAATACATGGGATGCAGGAGTTGAGCACCCATTAATGTGAGTGGCATACTGCCAGACAGAAAATTGTCATAGCGCCATAGCTGCTCGGCAGATTGCTGGTGCTGTGATTTACATAAGGAGTTTTAATGTCACTGCAGCATGGGTGAATCTAATAAAGTCTACTCTATGAAAATACAATCTACCTTGAAACACCCTTGAAACATAGAAACATTAGAATTTGGAGCAGATAAGGAGCGCTTGGCCCACCAAGTCTGTCATTTTCCCTACTTACATTGTTCCTGCAGACCGTACTCATCTATTGCTCTTTTCTCCCCTTCCTTTCCACTATGATTCCCTTTATGACTATACCAAGCATTCTTGAACCCCACCACTGCCACTGGAAGATTGTTCCAAGCATCCACTCTCTGTGAAGATGTACTTCCTAACATCTCTCCTGAATCTTCCCCCACCAGCTTCATAGCATGTCCCCTTGTTCTTGAGCACCATTTCTTCTGAAAATACTTCCTTTCTGTACCTTATTTAGCCCTGTGAGATATTTAAAGGTCTCTGTTGCATCCCTCTCTCCCTCCCTTCATCCAGGGTGTACATAATAAGATCCTTTAGTCTTTCATTGTAGTGCTTTTGATGCAGAAAGTGCACCATTTTAGTTACCCTCCTCTGGACAGCCTCCACTCTGTCTATATTCTTCCATAGATGTGGTCTTTAGAACCGCACGCAGTACTCTAAGTGGGGTCTTACCAGAGATCTACACAGAGGTAACACCACCTCCCTCCTGCTTGTGATAACCCCTCCCTATGCACCCTAGTATCCCACTAGCTCTCCCAACTGCTTTGTTGTACTGCCTGGCCACCTTTAGGTTATCTGATATGATTACCTCAGGTCTCTTTCCTTCTTAGTAGTTGTCAGTACCACTGCATCCATGTTGTACTCTGTCCCTGGGTCTCTGTGCCCTAAGTGCATTCTTTTGCACTTTTTTGCATTGAAAGCCAGCTGCCGTGCTCTTGACCGCTCCTCAAGTTTTTTATGTCTCTGCTTATCCTTTTCACTCCCACTGGAGTGTCCACCCTGTTGCAGATTTTGGTATCATTCACAAAAGAGGCAGACCTTCCTTTCTAGTTCCTCTGCAATGTCACTTATGAAGACATTAAGAGAACTCAGACCCAGCACTGATCCCCTAGGCACACACTGGTCACGCCCTTTCTCAGAGTGAATTTCGCTTTACCACAACCCTCTGTTGCCTATCCCTAACCAATTTCTTACCCAGTTTACAACCTTGGACCCGCCTCCTAGCTACCCATATTTCTCACTAGTTTCCAATGTGGAACAGTGTTGAAAGCCTTACTGAAATCTTAGTAGACCACATCAACTGCTTCACCTCGATCTAACTCTTCTGTCATCCAGTCAAAGAAATCTATCAGATTTGTTTGATATGACCTACCCTGTGAAACTATGATGCCTCAGGTCTTGATATCCCACAATCTTTCATTCAGCAGTGATTCCAATAATTTTCCTACCACCGTAGTCAGGCTGACTGGCCTATAATTGCCAGCCTCCTCCCTGATACCACTTTTGTGTAGTGGGACTACATTTGCCCTCCTCCAGTCCTCCTGAAACACCCTGTTTCCAATGAGATATTAGACAGGACTGGCAGAGGTGCAGTTAGTTTTTCCTGAGTTTCTGCAATACCATTGATGCACCCCATCTAGTCCTTTTGCTTTGTCCACCTTCAGATTAGTGAGTCCCTTCAGGACTTTCTCCTCTGAAAAGGGCTGGTATACACCTCCCTCCTCCAAAGCTTCTGTTACTTTTTTTGTGCTCTCTCCTTCTTCCTCTGTGAACACTGAATAAATGTATTTGTTTAGGATGTTTGCCTTTTCCTTGTCCCTCTCATTACAGTCCTCCTTTCCCTTTTTAACCTTACAATCCCACTCCTGGTCTTCCTTTTTTCACTAATGTACCAAAAAAATGTCTTCTCCTTTTTGTTACCTCCTGGGCTATTCTTCTTCAGTTTGCACTTTGGTGCTCTTTATTGCTTTCCTGCTTCCCTCTGTTTCCTGATACAACTCCCTATCCTCCTCCCTCTGTGTCTCCTTTATACCTTCTGAATGCTACCTTTTGCCATTACCTTTTCAGCCACCTCTTTCAAGAACAACAGTGGTCTCATTTTCCTCTTACTTTTGCTCACTTGTTTGACTCAGAGGTTTGTTAACCCTTTCAACTTACAAGCTTCAAATCATCTCAAGTTTACTGTAGAAACATAGAATGTGATGGCAGAAAAAGGGCTACTTGGCCCATCCAATCTGCTCATATTATCATTTGTATCATTTGTTTGTTCATTTGTTTAGTGTAGATCTCACTTGATCTATGGTGCAATCTCTTTCCCTCCCTTCCTTACTCCCTACAGTTCCCTTGTGCTTGTCACATGCATTTTGAATCCTCCACT
Organism: Neoceratodus forsteri; assembly: GCA_016271365.2. Taxonomy (NCBI): domain Eukaryota; kingdom Metazoa; phylum Chordata; order Ceratodontiformes; family Ceratodontidae; genus Neoceratodus; species Neoceratodus forsteri. The sequence goes on along the minus strand of CM028135.1, from coordinate 841,984,554 downwards.
GTTTTTGCCCCACTACTTCTGCTGGCTATTCCAGAGATCCACCACCCTTTCTGTAAAGAAGTACTTCTTCACATCCCTCCTGAATTTACCCTCTTCCAACTTCATAGAATGCCCCTTTGTTCTAGATTACATTTTCTCAGAAAATACTCCTTCCTGTACCTTATTAACCCTCATTAGGTATTTAATAATCTCTATCATATCCACCCTTCTCCTCCAGGGTGCACATGTTTAGCTCCTTTAGCCTTTCCTCATAGGGCTTTTGATGCAAACCCTGCACCATTTTGTAGCCCTTCTCTGGTCCTCCTCCACTCTATGTCTTTCCTGAGATGTGGTCTCCAGAACTAGACAGAGTATTCCAGGTAAGGTCTTAAGAGTGATCTATATAGGGCAGCACCACCTCCTTCTACCTGCTGGCAATTCCCTTCCTATACACCCCAGCATTCCACTCACCCTTCTGACTGTCTTGTCACCTGTCTGGCCACCTTTAGGTCCTGTCATCTGATATGATAACTCCTGGGTCCCTTTCTGTTTAGTCTTTGTCAGTATCACTCTGCCCATTTTGTACTGTGCTCCTGGTTTTCTATAGCTCAATTGCATTATTTTGCATGTTTTTCATTAAAACCCAGCTGTCATACCCTTGACCACCTCTAGTCTTCTCAGATCCCTAACCATCCTTTCCACCCCCGAGTGTCCAGTCTGTTACAGATCTTGGTGTCATCCACAAAGAGGCAGACCTTTCCTTCCAGTTCCTCTGCTATGTCACTTATAAAGACATTAAAGAGGGCCAGTCCTGCATTGATCACTGAGATACCCTGCTGGTTACCCTCCCTTCCTTGGGGCAAACTCCATTTATCGCTACCTTCTGTGTCCTGTTCACTAACCAAATTTTCACCCAGGTTACTACCTTATTACCCACCCCCAAGCTCTCCAACTTACTTACCAGTCTTCTACTATATGGAGAACAGTGTCGAGGTATCATAGGTTTATTTGAGCCAAGTGGGCAATGCCCATGACAGCTCGCCAATCAAAACAGTAACCTACAATTTTATTTCTCCTGCAATATTCATCTGATCTGTTTTAGAAACATCCATGCTACTTCTACCTGCCACTTCAGTCTGCAATGCATTCCAAAACTTACTACTCTTGTTAATCCAGGAGGCTCTTTTCTGGTATGGCACAAAACACATTTCTGTCAGTTGAAGAACGTGTGACCTAGTGTGATAAATGAGTTCTGCGGTTTTCAGACCAGACAGTCCATAAGTCATGATTTAGGAATGTCTTATAAACCAGACAAAGGTCTTCCCAGAGTCTACCCAGGTGAATTGGTAAATCATCTATCATGTTTTTGAAGGTCAGTCATAACAGATCATTGTTAATCATCAAATGTTACCATATGGTCATCAAGAAAGATACTGATTCAAGATCACCATCTAGATCATAATTTAATCATCAAGTATGTAACTTTCAAATCACCAGCTGACGGTTATTGAGTGTAAATCAGCATTATGGTTTTTGATGATCTGTGGATGATTAAATGATTGTTGATGATCACTGATGACTGTGTTAGTTCTGTATTATAAGACTGTAAGTTACATAAGAAATACTTGTCAACATTTTTGTTCCTAATATGAAAATAAGTTATATTTATTTATTTATTTTACCAGGAAAGACTCAGTTGAGCAAAGCTCATTTCGAAGGAAGTCCTGGGGAGGACAACAATAATTCATACAGAAAATACAATACAGCAAGACAATAGGGAGGACATCTAAAACTGAAGGCAGCTAGAAAGTCTTACTACAATATATAGTTCAGGTCACAGTAAGAATAATCAACACAAATAATACATTGCTATCATGGTAAACATTGTTTTAAGAAATATGAATGTCAAACATCAGTAAAAGTAAATTAATCATAATATAAATAATGTGAAGTCAAATTTTAATCCCTTTAGGAAGAGAAAATGCAATGTCCAAATACAGTATACACATTTACATAACTAATTCACATATTTCAATAGCACAGTTTACTAACCAAACAATGGTAATTTCTACAGTATGTTTGAAATAATTTTGCCTTGACAGTAGTATTTTGCCATCTGTTATGAAAGGTTTTGAGCAGAAAAAGGTACTTGTAGAAACTCACCATAACCATAAAAGGACTCATTTGAAGGAGATATATAAACCGATTTGAGCTCTTATAATAGTAGTAAGAAATCAGGTCTATCAGAGCAAGTATAATTGAAGACAGTGTGTTTGTATGGAATATGTGTCATAGCTGATGGTGCAGTAAAAGCCTAAATATAAGACACAATTAATTTCAAAAGAATAGAATGACAATAAAATTATTTTTTTAATTAATTGCTCTTGGCCATGGGAAATCATGAAAAATCATGATGATATGCAATCATCATTAATCGTAATCACCATTCCCATAACATGATGGTTTTGATTGGCAGCCATTTAACTTTCATGTTTAATCATTGTTAGTTGTGATCACAGTGATGGTTTTGAAACTTGATCATGATCTTGGCACATAAATGATAATGGATATTAATGATACATCATTATAAAATCATCATCTTTTGGCTGGATTCTACATTCCAGTGGGTATAACTCTAGCCTTTTAATCTTTCCTTATAGCTTAGATACTTCATAGTGGTTATCATCTTTGTGGATCTACAGTGAACTCTCTCCAGCATGTTGGTTTCATTTTGCTGCCGAGACCAAAACTGCACACTGTACTCGAAATTAGATTTAATCAATGATACATATAAGGGCAGTGACATTCTTATTGCTACTCTTAATATTTCTTTGGTATGCCCCAGAAATGAATTGGCCCATTTTGCCACAATGTGACAATGTTTTTTAATATCTAGATTGTCCAAAACTAGTACCCCAAGATCTTTTTCATCTTGGTTTCCTCAGTGCCTTCCTATCATTAGGTATTTATACATCATATTATTCTCATTAGATGCATTACTATGCATTTTTTAATGTTTACAGTAGATACAGTTTGTTCATCAGGGCCCAGTGTTTCAAATGTGTTAATGCCCCTATAATCTGTCAGCTTCATTCTGCATATCCACCACTGTTTCCAGTTTGATATGATCTGCAAATTTTGTCAACCATCTTCCATCGAAAGTGGGCTTGGTTGACATACATTTTGAACAGTCATGATCTCAAAACTGAGCCCTGGGCATCCTGCTCATAACTCAAGCCCATCCTCACATGTGCCTTTGTATATCAACCCTTTGCCTTCTATCAGTGAGCCATGACTCAATCTACAGCACCATTTTGTGATCTAATCCTGTATTTTGTAGTGCTTGTACAAATTGATCATGAGGGAACTTATCAGAGGTTTTTCTTAGGTCCTGGCTTAAAACATCCATGGATTTACCTTATCCAAAGCAATAGTAACACTATTGTAGAATTCCAATATTTTTGTCTGGGTTGATCTCCCCACACTAAACCCATGCTGTAGTATGTCTACAAGACCCTTGCTCGTTAAATAGTTCTATAGCTTTCCTTTATTATTCCCTTTTCGTACCTTTCCAGTACAGATATTAAACTAACTTGTCTATAGTTTTTGCAATCCTTCTTTGAGCCATCTATAAAGATAGGAACTATAGTGGTCTCTCTCCAGGATCTGACAACTGAGCCCTTATCTAATGATTCCTGAATATCCTGGGTGACAGGGCCCACAAATTGGTCAGCAAATTCCTTTACCACCCTCAGATGACTCTGCCAGGGCCCTGTAACTTATTTGGGTCAATACTCTGAAGTACTGCTTTGATATCACATACCTTTAACTCTACCTGTATAGCTGTAATTTGACTGAAACTGATAGAATCTCTGTCTATCTTTTCATTAAAAACTGAGCTGAAGTAGATATTGAATGTATTTGCTATTTGTACATTAACTGTAATTAAATTTCCTTTGCCATCATCCAGCAGGCCCACCTGCACATTGATACCCATCTTATGATTAATATAACTGTAAAAGACTTATAATTGTCATGCACTATAGTAGCCAACACTTCATTGAATTCTGCCTTGCCTTTCTGATGCTAGAGTTGCATTCTTAGGCTAGATATACTCTGACCAGGAATGATCAGTCCCAGATATTTTTGCTATTATATATGCCTTGCTCTTTTTGATAAGTGTTTGATCCATCCAGCCAGCCCTGGTTCGGTATTGACTTCCTATATTTACATCTCTAAGGAGCATACTTCTCCAATAAGCAGTCTAATTTGTCAAGCAGATTCTGCCACATTTCATCAAGATTTACATTCTCAAACTCTCTTTCCCAATCCCATCCCCAGCTCCTTACTCATAGCCTCAAAATTGGCCTTTTCAGTGTATTTTTGTTTAGTAAGTTCTGCTAGTCCCTTGATTTCTGTAGATATAAAAACTTAATCATCATGTGGTCATTTGTTCCTAGAGGGGCTGTGGTTAAAATTTGATATGTTATCACGCATATTGCTAAATGTTAAGTCTAGGATACTTGACTCTAAAAGCCTTACTGATATTCAGGTAGGCCACATCTATCGCCCCACCCTGATCCAGCTCCTTGGTTCCCAGTCAAAGCAATTGATCAGATTTGTTTAATATGACCTTCCCCATGAATCCATGCTGTCTTAGATCCTGTAATCCATTGGATACAAGATATTCCACAAACTTTCCTCTAGTAGTGCTTCCATTAACTTAGCAACCACTGATGTCAGGCTGACAGGACTATAATTGCCCACTTCCTTCCTTTTACCACTTTTCAGAGGTGGGACTACATGTACCTCTGCCCTTCTCCATTTCCCAGGACCACACTTGTCTCCAGTGATCTGTTAAATAGGTCTGCCAGAGGTACAGCCAGTGTTTCCATGTACTAATGCAGCATCCTTCGATGCAATCCCATTTGGCCCCATAGCTTTATCCGCCTTCAGGTTAGCAAGTGCTTTCTGGACATTCTCTTCAGAAAATGGACTAGTGTGCATTTCTCCCTAAAAGATCCTTGTGCCTTTTTGAGTTCCTCCCTCACCTTCTACTTTGAATATTGAGCAGAAGTATTTGTTCAAGATGTTTACCTTTACTTGATCTCTGGCCATACAGTCATGATACCTGATAGAAGAGGTTCAATACATAACAAATATCATACTGTACTGATGGAATGGCACATGGGCATCTGTGCTTCAAGAGAATCATGGTGACATTACAATTCTAGATATATGCTTATTCACCAGAACATGTAACACTAAAATAAGAGTTCATTGTTATTTAATTGTAATACACTTACTGAAATGTTAGTGAGGTCACTTACATAGACAATATAACTGTGTAATATGTCTGAAATTTGCCTTCTGCCAAATTTCATGAAATGTGGAAAAGTTTTACAAAAAATCCACTTGTCCAAAAGTATGCAATTCACAACATTATTTTCCCACAACTTGAAGGTGTTTGCTGCCCATGAGTTTTTCTATGACTTGAGCACTTAGTGCTTGGTGGCAAGGGTTTACTTTTTTATTATAGGAAGAAAAAAATCACTGCAACATTAATCCTTTTCCCTTGACTTGTCTTTTTCCTGTGACTTTAGGACCTTGGCAAAGTGAATATTTAAAATATTTTTCAAATTCTGTGACTGTGAAATATGCAAATTTCGTGAGTGGAAAGAAATTCAACTTAGGTGTAGAAGACAACCTGTAAGCATACTTACCTGGACACTCAAGAGCAAGAATGCATGCTTGAAATTTAACATTCTACAGATGCTTCACATCATAGCAACAAATATTTTTGCCTCCAGCATTCCAAACTGCAATCCTTTCAAAGTTCAATTTACCAAGTAATCTTTTTGCAAAGCTACTGGTAAAATCTTGCCTGGAATCACAAAGTAAAGATACATATTTGTAAAGTACAGTACATACAATAGTTGAGAAATGCTGCTGACAGTGATGATGGATGCCATGAGCAAGTAAAGCAAACCCAAAACCATTCATTGTCTGTACTAAAAATTCATAAATAATGTACAAATGTGAAGGACATGGAAACAATATACTGAATTATATTGAATTCTACTGAATATATTGAATTACTGAATGAGCTACTGGGAATATAAAAAAATAAATCAAATGTCAAAGTCTGCACAGACGGACACACATGCACACACACACACACAACACACACACACACACTCTCTCTCTTACTGTACATGACTGCTAAATTATAGTGAGATAGATTAGCATTTTATTGAGTTAATTTTATTAGTAGTAAACAGCACACACACAATCATATACAACAACCAAATATTACATTATAGCTTTCAAAACAGTGTGACAATGTAACTAGTAATGATTTCACATTTCATAGTCATGTAGGGCATCCAACCAGACAGTATTCCAATGCACTGGTCAGAATAAGCAAACAATTTATTGCATCAGGAAAGGAGTAAAAGCTGCAAGCAGCTTAACAGAAGGGCAGATCCCATGTATGTCACAGGATTCTGAGCTATTGTTTTTGTTCTCAGAAAGGGAGCCAGGGTCAAACTAGCATTGAGCTGAGCACATATACAGCTCCAGCACTGATAAAATTGGTGCAGGAACCTCTTGCCACATGGCACATTCTAGACTAACAAGCTAGGGTTGCCTTCCTGCAGTCCTAAATTGTCAGTGTGTCTGTTGTACACCACCTCTTGAGCAGCAGACATTTAGACTTGACACTCACTGATCTGAATCAGGATAGACATGGGTCTCCAGGTGACCATCCTGTAGGTGGAATGTCCAGCAGCAAAATCTCCGGTATGTAAGGTACATCTGTTTCCAGAACTTCATTGCAACCCATTAGGACCATCTGCCAGAAGAAATGCATTTCTGGGCAACTCCATAGAATATAAAATATGTTTCCTCCCGATTGTTGGCAGTGCCAGCACCTCTTGTTCTGGAGGAGATCCATGTGGCTCAATTTGTCTAGGGTACAATACCAGGATTGCATTGCTTTATTCTGAATTGACAGGCTGTGAGTGACATGACATGCATTTTTTGCTACCCACCAGCATTGTACCTACTCTTGGTCTGTAAAGGGTCTGTTAATAGAGGATTCTCATTGTTGGTGGGCTTATAGCATTTGGTGAGGGATAGCTTTGATTATAGTATAACCACTCAGTCCCTGGGGTTACTAGACTCCTATCTGTAATATTGTTAGGAATACAGCAGACAACTGGTAGGGAGCACATGGGGCTCCTTACATAATGACATCTATGTTTACTCAGCTAGCCTGAGGGAAGAATGACTAGGTTATTTAGAACTCTCGCAGCAGCATAAGCCACACTGTGTGGATAGCTGCTCTGAGGAGCTTAAAATGCTCAGTGTTGTTCAGTCAGTTGTGGAGTGAGGAGTGAAAGTGGCAGAATGACTGCCAGTGGACTCTGAGAGGAGGGTACAAGATTTCTCACCCTAGTGAAGTGTAATTTCCAGCTTCCAGTTGAAGTGGTGGAGACAAGACAACAGCAGGATTTCCTAATTTCTACTCACTGAGAAGGGGAAGGATCTGCCTGTTCTCTTTGGACTCAAGAGGCAATCCCTGAATGTTCTGTGGTGTTTTCAGCTGCCTTGGATAGGACCTGAAATAGACTGTTTGGACTGGCTACCCAGAAGAGTACCTTTCCTTTCTTTTCTTGTTGTTCCATGCCTTGTGGATGGAACAACTCCTGTGAATATTGTCTAGAGACTAGATCTCCACTAGTTCTTAGTGGATTGGATAGTCTGGGGTATGTGTGCATATAGATAAGGCTGAGTCTCACCTGTCAATGCCCCTAGTCTCACCAGTGTGAGAGAAGTGAAGTTGAACTGTGGACCCCAGTGAGTGCAGTTTATTTTCTCTGGTCACTCCAGTTTGTGACATGTTAAAGTGTGGGATCTCTAGCATTTCAGTGGGGAATGGGGGTTTCAATGGTGTAACCCTGAAGAATGGCAGAGACTGTCGGTTGGGGCCAAGGGTGAGAGAAACGCCATCTAAGCGCTTACAAGACAGGGTTTCCTTAGTTCAAAGGGCACCAGTATGTTTACCTTTTAAGCGAGGGCAAAGCTGCAGGTTAAGGTGTGAGGCTGAGTTTGACATATTACACCTCTGTTCGAGAACAGTTCTGAATGTGTGTGACTTAGATTCACTAAATAACACTCATGGGAAAAAGATGTTTAGTGCGCGCCAGGAGTCCACTAATGCATCTTTGGGAATTTGGAAGAAGATGTTTCTGTTGTTGTTTATGAACTGTACTGCATGCAAGGAGAGTTCCTGAATTTGTACCTGTCCAGCCTGGATCGACCCTTGGGGGTTCACTTCAGCTTTTTCTTTCCATCTGTTGAATAAAGCCATATTGCACAATCCCAGTCACTGTTATGGACATTCTGATTATTGCTTCTGGTTGTGTGGATTTACTGGGGCCCCTCAGCAGGTTAGATCTATCATATGCCTAGCTGCATCCACTCAGGACCTGGATTGTGTTATTTACACAAGGTTCAAATATTTTGTTTCTGTACCCCCACCCCTCTTCCTCCAGAAAATTAGCCAGGTATAAATCCTAAAGCCAAGGGTGGTACCTACTTTTTTTAGCAAATTAAGTGAGCATTACAAAAATGAGGGTGTGCACACTAGTTAAAGAAGTGGCCTGGGGTTACATTAGCATGATGCATTATATTGAAATGTGCCCCCACCCTGTGAGAGGGGAATTAGAGGGAGAAGTCTGTAGGTAGACTTCAGGAGAGGGTGTAGAGAGTCCTTAACTCAAGGTATCTCCAAAGGTCTCTCAATCGTAGCCCAAAAGGGTTGCATAGATTATCAAAATAGTCTGTAATGTAAGTGCCAGGCACAAACAGGTCCCTGGTCAAATGGATGATAGCCACTTGCCACTTTTTCCACTTCAGTTACTTTCTGTCAAAAAGGTACATTCAGTTATCCCAAATCAGGACCCAAGTAATAAGGGTCAGAGGAAGTCTAGTTAACCTGCCTAATTGTTTCCATGCCTTCACTGATGCCTTAAGTGTGGGCCAGTGGTGCAGTAGTAGAGGCAGGTTAGAGTATAGCAGAATAGCAGGGCACTGACCATTGCATATATTTCTTTCCATAGTAAACCACACTGGTCCCAGCATGTGAGGGTTCAAGAACCACCTCAAAGTCTGCATACCCATGAATTCAATGTGATATGCCAAGGTAAGTTCCAGCACCCACAGCTGAAATGTGATTAGAGTCTGACCCTTACTGTATCACAGTGCCTTATCCTCCCATAAAAATTTCCAAATTAAGTTATTTTCTTATACTAGGAAGGAGCAATCACAGTGGGTATATGGGAGAGCCTAACTAAAAGTTTGAGGGGAACAATTATCTTTATTACTACTGATTCTCCCCAACAGCGAGAGGCTCAACTGTGCTAACATATATCAGTTCCCTTGTAAATCTGTAAATAATGGGGCCAGATTCAGACAACTCAGTTAGTACAGATCCAGGGAAAGCTGAATACCCAGATATCAGATGGACTGGGGAGACCTGCAATGGCCTAGTCATGTGAACGGTGCCTGAGGGCAGTGGAAACAGAGAGGGAGTACTTCAGTTCTTGATGGGTTAACCCCAAGTTCCAATACTGTATGGAACTGTTCCAGCAATTGTAGAAGAGGTCAGATTAAGACAGAGACATCAGAACGTAGCAGCAAATCATCACTATTCAATTTGGTTCTGTTGTCCCCCCCAGTTTTATTCCCAAGAGGTGGAAGTGAGATCAGATGGTCAGTGCCAGTGGCTTATTGCCTGCATAAAAGGAGAAATGAACAAATAACAAAAGGCAACAGGGGGCATCTCTGTTGGAGCCTTGATACAGAGGAAAGGGAAAGATATGTTATTGTCAGTCAGGACTTTGGCTGTGAGACATGTGTATAGTGCCTTCACCCAGACCAAAAACTGAGGACCAAAGCCAATCCTTTCTAGAACCTGAAACAGGTAGTCCCATTCCACAGAATCCAACACCTTCTTGAAGTTAATAGCTATGGCAGCAGCAGGAGTGGGACTAACCTGCACTTTATGAAATAGTTTGATAAGAGACCAGATATGGTCTGAGGTCAGTCTACCCTTTTCAAAACCCACCTACAATGTGTATATAAGATCAGGGAGAATGCGCCAAGGCAAGCAGCTAGGTCTATAGCCAGTGTCAGAGCATCAGTATTAATCAGTCAGAGGGGACTGTAACTGACAGAAGTGAGCAGATCCTTCCCTTCCTTTAGGAGGACTGTAATAATTGTCTCATTAAATGTCAGGGAGCTGGCCTTCAGCTAGAGGGCCTTTAAAACATATACAGAAGGGACACATAGTCTGGGATGATAAGTGCTAATAGATAACAGGAATCCCATCCTCACTAGAGGATTTATGTTTGTTTATAACCTTAATGGCTTCTGCAACCTCACTCTAAGTGAGAGGGGCTCAAGTTGCTGGAGTTGAGCAAGAGAAATACAAGGAAGAATTAGGATAGAGAAGAAGGTATCCACCACAGTCTTATCCAACCCCTGAGATGTATAGAGATTTCTATAGAATTATGATGTGGCTTAGCTTATGTCAGATAAGCAGTTCACAATAACTCCACTCAAACTGTGGAGAGCCGGGATATGTCTCTCACCCTGCCTCTCTACGGAGGTGACTGATGAGAGAAGCTACAAATTTTTTTCCACTGCCACTAAAAATTTAAAAATTGGCCCTGTGTAGAGCCAATTCTGCCTAGTGGGTCAGTAGGGCATTAAGTTGTAGCTTCACCACCACCATCTCAACATAGAGCTTTGAATGGCATCAGCCATCGGAGCCTGCTTAACTGCTTTCTCCAGCTCTGCCGTCTCTGCAGAAGGTGATTACACTCTGACACTCTGTCCTTATGCTGTCTGGAGGCAAACTGCATGATGTGACCACCAATGGTAGCCTTTAGGCGCCTCAAAACTGAGAGGCTGAGCCCACCTCACCCATGTTATTCAGAGCAAAATATTCCTCAGAACTCTACCACCCACTGAGGGAATTCTTTATCTTGAAGGAACAGTGGATTCAATCACTAAGATGAAGATTTTGGGAAGGGTCCCCAAAGATGACTTGAATCAGGGGACTGCTGTCGAGACTTTCTGCCCTGGCCTAGTAGTGTTGTCTTTCACTGGGTTTAATTATTTGACTGAGGTCCTGGAACATTTTCTGAAGTGTTTTGTGCCCGTTACTAAGAGGATTTACCGGATTTGTCGTTCTGAGGATACAGTTGGACAGATTGGTTTTGTATTTCCTTGGCTGATTTTTGCACTTTGTTTTTGTGGATTTCCTATTTGGGCTTGATCGACCTCGACCAGTCTATTGTGCTGGAGTGCGGGCTCCTTGAGGGATCTTGGGGTTTCTGGCACACACAGGGTTGGGGAGTGGGTTGGTTGGAGGATCGGTTCTTTGTTCCCTTCCTAGATTTTTGGGTGATCAACCAGAGGGTGGCGTGTCCCATAGTTGTAGTGATGTGTGACTAACTCTTTGAGTTATTTTTCCTCGTGAAACAGCTGAAGAAAAATTGACAGCCATTGGTGGATCTTTCATTTTGGAAATTTGAGGCTGAAGATTGGATTTGCTGAGTTCTTGACCCTTTGATATCTAATTTGGTATAATGAACCTTGTGATCGACTTATTGAAAGCAATGTGTTGAATGTCTACTGCTACCCTGAATTTCTTCAGACAGCAAGTACTTTTAATCTGTGTGTATTGTCAGCCTGAACTTCCCGTTGTTCTGCCCTTTTTATATCTGTGGAAATTATTTGAGCAGTGAGAGTTCTCAGAAATATCTGTAATTTCACCCTCATATTGATAATTGTGAGAGATTTATCTGGAGGGTGGTTTTTCAAATTGTTTCTTATATTTGCTTTTAGCTTGTTTGGTTTATTATTTTTATATTTCATGTGTACTTATTTGTTTATTAAATATCTGTAAAATCATCCCCACTGACATTTGTGAGAGATTTCTTTGAGGATGATTTCTCAGATTATTTTTCTTTAGTTTATTATTGATAGTAACACCAGGAAGTGAGAGGCCTGGGTGCTTTAAAACTGGTTTATTTTATATATTTTGTCCCACAGGTAGTGAGAGGACCTGCAGTCTGAATATAGGTTGTGTTAGGAGGTTAGGTTTTTATATTTTAAGTTATTTAATTTAGTTATTTGTTATTTCTCATAGTAGGTATAGATTACTTAGTTGAGGGTGGAGGAGATGTTTAAGATAGGCTGAAATTGTTGGGGTATTATATTATTGTTTTTAGATTGTGAGTTAGATTTAGATTGTATTGTTAGGTTGTGGGCCTGGGATATGTGTCAGCTTGTTATCCCCCAGTCATGCACTATTCAGCTCGCTATCCATGCCTTCCTTCTTGCCCTCTGCTAGCTTTTTCCATCTATCAACATTGTCGGTCTGATATTGCCCGTGAGAGGGGGCAGGGGTGGGGGCAATGAACAGGAGGGTGGAAGATTGGGATGCTCTCATCAGGGTGGTTAAGCCCAGAAGATGCCTGGGGCGAAGTGGAGCTTGGAGCATGGGCCATCTTACTTGGTCCCATACCCAAGGGCACCATCGTTGGTGATGGGCAGGTGGTCGGGCATCCCAGGAGTTCTGTCCAACCTGGCGTTGTTAGTAAATGCCAGATCTGTCAGGAACAAGACCGCAGTGATTTCCAATCTTGTTGGGTTGACAGATCTGGTTGGATCACCGAAACCTGGTTGGATGATAATGCGGCCCAATACTTGAGGCCTCAATTCCAGCTGGGTATACGATGATACACCACCCGAGGTTGGACCGGGGGGTTGTGGTCTGTTTCAAGACTGAATTGGAACTCATTAGCATTCCAGCTGAGGAGGCCAGTTCATTTGAATGTGCTGTAGTAGCAGTGGGGTTATAGAATTGTTCTCATCTACTGTCCACCCAGAGATGGAAAGCAATTCCTTAAGGAAGTGGCAGACTTCAACATCAATATGAGCATTTGAGTCACCCAGGCTGAGGGTCCAGGGTGACTTTAATGCCTGATCAATGACAAACTCTCACAGTTTGGACAACACTTCTCCAGTTGATGTATTCACTGGGCCTGACACAGGTGGTTACCACTGCTACTCATAAGTGTGGCCATTCTCTTGATCTGTTCTTCCTCCTGGGGATCGAGGCCTCTGACGGGGGTGGAACCAGTCTATTGGTCTGATCACTATACTGTGAGATTCAATTTTACCCCTTGTAGGCTGACTCCTGTGGAGATGGTCAAATAACGACCTTTAAGGAATGTTACTTCCGGCTGCTTTGCTGCGGCACTTGACCTATCACAATTTCCTGTGCATTGCAGGGATCCAGAGGCCTTGGTTTTGGCTTATAACAATGCCATTACCTCAGCCCTGGATTCTGTTGCTGCAGTACATTGCGTCCTCTCTCCCTTCGACCTCGGCCCGTGGTTTGATGAAGTCTTGAGGAGTTATGTGACTAGGACGAGGTTAGAATGTTGTTGGTGGAAATCCAGCTTATATGCACCATGTTAGACTATTAGAACACTATCAGTTCTATCAGTCAGAAATCTCTTAAGAAGGCAGAGTTCCTGTCCGGGAAATTTCTGCTACTCAGAATTGACCAGCTCAGCTTTTCAGAACAGTGGACAGGTTGTGCACCCAGCCTGTCTACAGCTCTGAAGAGCCTTTTCACAATTACAGTGTGATGAGCTTGCTTGGTTCTTTGCTGATAAAGTGGCTGATATTAGGTTGAGATCCACTTGACAAATTCTATGCTAATTGTTGGTGATCAGGGCTTGGTCACTACCCTCCTTTTTCCTGGAGTACCTTCACCATCCGGAAATCGTGGATGTTATGCGGATAGTCCAGGGATTCACCCACATGCTGTAGTTTAGACCCGGTCCCTACATCCCTGATTATGGGTTATGGTGATTCTATCGGCCCGGTTCTGGCACAGGTAGTCTGGTATTCCTCGACTTGGGTGAATATCCCTGCCTTGAAAGAGGAAGTGGTGACACCATTGTTGAAGAAAGCCTCTCAGGACCCAGGCTCTTTTGCAAACTACAGGCCTATCTCAAATCTCCCCTTTGTGGGGAAGTTGATCGAGAAAGTAATGGCGGCTCAACTGGAAAACCATTTGACCATCCATAGCATCTACAAACCTTTCCAATCAGGTTTTCAAAAGAGGCATAGTACCGAGACTGCGCTGATTTGGGTGCTCAATGATCTCCTGATGGTGAGAGACCAGAGAAAACGGTCTATTTTGGTACTTTTAGATCTGTCATCAGCTTTTGACACTGCTGACAATGGAGTTCTGCTTGAGCCTGAGATTTATCTGTGGTCTTTCTGGCATGGTCCACAGATATTTTACCTCTTACCTCACCGGAAGAACTCAGAGGGTAGTGTCAGGTTTTTTCCTCTGATCCTATCTCTCTGTCTTGTGGGGTTCCTCAGGGCTCAGTATTGTCCCCATGTTGTTTGCAGTGTACATGCTTCCCCGGAGACATTGTGAGATGGTATGGGCTGAGGTTTCATTGTTATGCCAATGATACCCAGCCCCTGACCAGGAAGGAGCAGTCTTGAGTATTTAATAACTGCCCCAAGGAAATCCAGGAATGGATGAGGTCCAGTTGGTTGATGCTGAATTCTGGGAAGATGGAGGTTATGGTTCTGGTTCCTGATTGCGGATGAGGGGCTTGAGATAGGCTCCCATTAGGATTGTTTTTGGGGCGCTTGAGCTTCAGATCTCTGAACAGGTGCGACCTAGGTGTGATGTTGATGTGGAGTTGACACTTCGGACTCAGGTGTCAGCTGTTGTTAAGTCATCTTTCTATCACCTGAGAAACATCGCTAGGGTCAAGCACCTTGTTCCGTCCGTGATCTGCCCACACTAATCCATGCCTTTGTGACCTCGCGTCTAGATTACTGCAACTTGCTTTACTTTGGGATTCCAGGGGTTGATATCCGCCATCTGCAGCTGGTGCAGAATTCTGCAGCCGTTGTTGATGGGGACTCCTAGATCTTCCCATATCACACCGGTCTGGGGAACTGCACTGGCTGCCAGTTCAGTGGCGGATCACCTTCAAAGTCGGATTACTGATTTATAAAGCCCTACATAAACTGGGCCCTGACTACCTGAAAGAGCTCCTGATTCCTTATCACCCTGTGAGACTGTTCATTGTCCAATGAGGGGTTGCTAGAAATTCTGAGAGTGACTCTAAAATCTGCTGGGGCCTGCATTTTAATGTTCATGCCCCGTCCCTCTGGAATTCTCTACCCCATTGGATTAGGGAATGCATGACCATGGGGAGCTTTAAACAGGCCCTAAAATCATTTCTTTGAGTTAAAGCATATGGTAGTAATGATTTCTGATCTGTACTGTACATGTTATGATTATGATTCTGTTTTTATTGTGTTAATTGTTTTACTGTACTGCTGGATACTTGAAAGGCGCTTAATAAATAAAGTATTATTATTATTATTATTAAAGCACCTGAAGAGAGACAGAAGCATGTTCTGAATAACTATTGGTCCTATTGCTGAAGAAATAGTACCATGTTGGATCTGAGTTGATGCCAAGTAAAAGTCCAGCCTAATGACTGAGGCCCATACAGAGAAGGTGTAGGAGTGGTCCTGTTTACTGGCTCTAGAAGCTTCTGGACATCACACAGTGAAAGTCAGTGAAAGCTCCTCCATCATTTTCTGCACCATCTGTGCAGCACAGGGATGAGCCTCTATTACTGAGATAGAGTGGTATTAGTAAGGGATGTAATGTGAGGTTAGAGTCCTCACCCAGTACACATGGAATTCCCCTCTGTGAGTTCTGGAACTGCCTGAGTCAAGACAGCAAGGAAGTCTTGGCTGTCCTGAGTTAAGCCCATACACCAAACCCACTACCAGTGGACAGTCTGGAGTGGAGAAAGGAACCACTAACCACCCACCTGGCACCATAAAAGTGCTGTGTGAAGACTGTCTGCTTGAGAGTTTTATGAATGAGGACAGATGCATCCAATCCTGGCTGTTGGTGCACAGCAATGGACCTCAAGCCCCACCCAATCCTGCACAATTGTTTTGCTCTCTTTCTGTCAATTTTCCCTGTAAAATGGCCTCTTAACATGTCAGCTTTTGTAAATGAAGCAGAACAGCTTTTCATTTAATAGGAGAGTTTAACCCATAGACATTCCAAGAGTAGCATTTTTAAATAACCTTTGGGAGGCGCATGGAGTACTGTAGGAGAGGGTCATGAGGGACAACTAAGGATGTAGAACCCAAGCCTTCCCCCATAGATGGAAAGCTGTGGAAACTCTCCTTAGGACTCTGACAGCAATGGAAACCAATCAAAGACAGAGTGCAAGTGAAATCATTACACTGAAATATAAACACCACTAGAACTATACAAACACAGAAGAACTCAGTCCTTCCGATTGGATGCAAAGTAGCTGAACAAATAAAAGTTTGGATCTTTCTCTGGCATACTCACTGTCAGTGAATCCCCAGAGTAGGGATATCCCTCCCAAGAGGGTTGCTGCACAATGGAGAACAGGAGCCCCAGGTTGCCATAGGGAAAGAAATAACATCCCAAGGAGGAGGGCTGCATTTTCTGGATAGGTTATCAGCCACTGGATGGGCATACATTTGCTCCCAAACCACCCCAAAACCCTTCTACTGGCACACCTCATGGAGTGGATCACCCAGCTCCCATTAGGATATATCAGTTATGACTTCCTAGTCTTCCTAACTGGTAGGAATTCTTTCTAGTGTTCTGTTCTGAGGTGTACAGGCCAATACAGCAACCAGAAGAAAGACACAACCCCTCCCCAACATCCTTTTGAACCTACTCTATGTAGCAAAACATCCAATGCGAGGAATCTAACATCAATACATGGTGTGAAACCAATGATAAGACTGAAAAAAAGCATTCTGTCCTTCTTTCCCTCACTGAAGAGGGTATGGGGACAAGCAAGAAAATGCTTTGTAGGAGTTCATGGGAAAGCTCTGACCAGGTAGGAAGAGAGGGCATAAGAAGTGTTAAACTGTCTCCTTCTGCTCCCTTGGGAGAGGTAGAAGGAGATCGCTGATGGGAGGGGAGAGATAGAGGAAGGAGGGGAGATGCCAGAGGAGTCGCTGTTACTGTAAGCCAACTGCACCCCTCTTGCCAGGTCTGTGCTATGGGACAAGGGCGTGAAGCTACGATACGCCAGACACGCCATGGCGTGTTGCTGCAGATCAGCGGTAGCAGGCACCAGCTGGTCTCTCTGGCTTGCTCTGTATTCCTCTGTTTGTTTATTTGCTTTTCATGGGCTTTCCCTGCCACTCTTTGTCCATGTTTTAGGTTGTAGGGTTGGGGTGGAGTCAGCTTAGCGTACAAGCCCATCGGACCTGACTGAGAAATATGCTGCTGTGTCTCAATCAGGTCCGTTTGCCAGGAAAGGAGGCATGGTAGTGGTGTAGTAAGGGCGGCTAAGGGCGGGCGGTCTTTAATGCCCCTGCCAACGCTGTGCTCTTTCTGTATTTTTTACCTTGTGATTGGGAGAGGACAGGTCAGGATGAAGTCAGGACATAGTGCAGCAGTGGAACATCGGATTTGGGATTTATGGTACTGGAGCTGTCCGCAGCTGGAGGATTGAGTACATTTTCGGAAGGTTCTCGTGAAGGCCTGCAGATCAGTGGTTTTTGTTCATCGCTCTAAGGGCAACTGCTGCCTGAGAGAGTAAATTTCGCTGCCGGAGAGAGTGCACTAGCGAGGATTCCTTCCCAGAGTCTCTAGAGAGCCAGCCTATAAGTTGCTTGTACTTATGTAACATTGTTGCAACCAACAGAGTCGGACTCAGGCGAGGAAAGTTAAGATACTCCTGACAGTCATCATACTGAGCTGAGCTGTCTGCTGAGGCACTGCAGGTGAGTCCTTTAATCTTTTAGGACCATGACTTATTTGGATTCTGGAATAGATTTAGGGCAGTGAGCACCTAATTGCTGGCTTGCTCCTAATCTTGAGTCATTCACCTCTGAAAACTACTTCAAGTTAGTAGTCTGGCCCTTTGTTATTATGCATTTGATCCCCCAATATCCTGGAGTAAAACACCCTTTTTGGCAGTCTAGTGATTACTGGGGTGCAGATATGCTTTCTGTGTGTGGTACCCCCCAAGCACAGACAGCAGTTGCTGTCATGGAACCATACTGAATATGGTATGCTCATGCTTGCAGAAGAGGTGCATGCCCTTTCTGATGGTGTGGCAGGAGCAACCTTAGTTGCCTGAACTGGACAGTAAGGCACAATCAATTGTTCCATGAGTTGATGGTGCAGGCCTGAGTTGTGAGAGCAGCAAAGTTTGCAAAAGGTTTTGGATAACAAAGCCAGAAGTTTCTAATAGTTACAATGCAAACAGTTTTTCCATAATGGAGCTTAAGTACCACAGTACATACACTAATTCCAGCCCCATGTGTGCTGGGACGAGCCCTTCTTCACTGAACTGTACCCCATGATTGATTCCATGGCTGCTAGAATTCTGTCTGTGTGTGTCTGTGTGTGTGTGTGTCTGTGTGTGTGTGTCTGTGTCTGTGTGTGTGTGTGTGTCTGTGTGTGTGTGTGTGTGTGTGTGTGTCTGTCTGTGCGTGTCTGTCTGTGTCTGTGCATGTGCCTGTCTGTGTCTGTGTGTGTCTGTGTGCGTGTGTCTGTGCGTGTGTGTGTGTGTGTGTGTGTGTGTGTGTGACTGGCTACCTTGATGTGGTACAGAGGCTTGTCACAATGCAATATTGTAACCAAAAGCCAGTCTGTTAGTCTGAAACCTGTTGGTATGGTGGGAATGGACCTCTTTGGGACTGGCTACCTTGATGAGGCATAGGTGGTCACGGTAAAATATTGTAACTAAAATCCAGCCTGTCACACCTTTTGGTGGTGTGGCTAGTGGTGTGCTGGTGTATATACAGAAAATAACGCATTGGGTGAGGGGGTATGGATGGGGAGGGGTAGCTCTCCCAACCTGGGGGTAGCAGTGACTCCACACTTGGTGTGCAGTTCAGAAATTCCTGGCTACACCCCTGCTATGGGATATGCATCCACTTCAAGGCTTCTGAAAGGAATGTCCAGCTAAGGCAGAGGGGGTATATAACCTAACAGCTACAGACCATGTCTATTTGACCAACTGATGAAACCCAGTTTCTGAATGACAGGGCCTGTGTTGCTGTCCTCAGTAATGCTTCAAAGTTTTAAAGCCTGAGCATAATCTTGATAACAAGGTCCATGGAGAATAGCTGAACTGCTACCTGTGCAGGCAGGGGGTCGAGACTGGCCTGTGACACTCCTGCTCCACTTTCCCCAATATATCCAAGGAAATCTATGGCAGTTCACAAATCAGGGGTCCCATGGCTAAGTCTGGAGCAGTTGGCCTTCCAACCTATTCTTGAAAGCCACACATATGCTACTCACCTTGCAAGCAAAATACTGGGCCCAGTTATCATGGATATAAATAAAGGCTGACAGCCACAGCATGTAGACAGCTATGAACTAGAGTGATACAATTAAGGACCCAGGCAGAGAAGGATAGGTAGGAGGGAAACATTTGATATTTTTATGCCTCTAGCTCCCACTCTCCCAATGCCTTTCAATACAGGGGTAGGGGATCAGATAAAAATCCCTCCTTAGAAGTTCATAGAGTAGCTCTCCTTGAGTCTGAGTAACAATTGAAACCTCTCCTGGGGCTAGGACTGATTGATTGGTCGTAAGGTGCTACAACTCTCAATGAGAAACAAAGCTCCTGGTTATATATTTCACAATGGGCAGGATAGCATTTCAACTTATCCCACATTGAGCCAGGATAAATCTGTCAGACTTCTCATGCAAACTGTTGGAAACAGTATTAAACCACATTAAACAAGCATTTGTCAATGCCGAAAGTTTGCTTGCACGCATGCTGAGCAGGTGTTTGGTACTGATAGTGAATGGATTCTGATGCCCTGCACTAAGGGAAGGATCCATCCAAAGGCCCTGCTCTTCAGTGCAGTGATGGATGTGAAGCATTCACGAGATTGTCGGTGGGCCATGGAAGAGCAGGGCCCTGTGGTCCCTATGCTTCCATGTGGCCACAGATACAAATACACAGGGCAAAGAGTGCATCTGTCAGTCAATGTACAAGGCACTCTGCCACCCACATGTGGATAGGTGCAGAGCCCTATGCCAAGAGGACAGTTGTCCTCACTATATGGTAACCAGACCATGCAGACAACACTGCACCTTTCATTCCATGGCTGGGGAGGTGTCACATAGCAGCGCATTCCCCACCCTCCCCATCCAGCTGGGTCACTGAGAACCCCATACTCAATTCACAAGGACTGGATCACAAAGCATGACCGCTAGGGTGATGACTGGCACGACACACAAAGGTTGTTAAACAATTACATATTTTTTTAATTTTGACCCCAACTTTCCAAGATACTTGTTTTATGATTCACCTTATAAATAAGACATATACCGTTTATATTTTCAATCACAAAAGTGTGGTGTGCATATTTATGGAACACTTAGAAACAGAAAGAGAAAGAGGCAAGTGCCTCAGCTGGGACAGGAACCCAGGCCACCCAGAATATTGGTCTTGTTGCTTTGCCAGCTATACCACCAAAGCAACTGGAAACTGGGCCATCCCAGAGAACACAACTCTTTCTAATGCACAACCTGATGCTGCATAGATGATTAAATTTTCAAGCATCGAATGCAGTGTGCATATTTATGGAACACAAGAACACAAACAGAAGAGAGAAAAAGTAAGTGCCTTAGCTGGAACCTGAACCCATGCTGTCCAGATTACTACGCTTGAAACATAGAGATTGTTAGCAGATAAGGACCGCCAGGTCCGTCCAGTTCGCTAATTTTTCCCATTTAATCTGGCAGCCCATGTCCCTATATGGTCATCGACTTTTAACCCTTCTTCTCACCTCTGGGGTTCCCTTTATGCTTATCCTATGCATGTTTATATCCTCCCATTGTTGATGCTCCCACTACCTCCTTGGATAGGTTATTCCATGCATCCACCAGCATTTCTGTGATTAGAACTTCCTCTCATTTCCCCTTATTCTGCCCATTTACAATCTCATATCGTGCCTCCTTGTTCTTGTGCCCTTCAAAACTGAAAGTGTCTCCCTTGTACCTTGTTTATGCCCTTAAGATATTTGAACATTTCTACCATATCACCCCATTCCCTCCTTTCTTCATATGTATACATATTGAGGTCTTTCAATCTCTCCTCATATGTCTTCTGGTGTAAGCCTTGCACCATCTTTGTCACCCTTCTCTGGACTGCCTCGCCTGGTCTATGTCCTTCCAAAGATGCAGTCTCCAGAACTGTACACAGTATTCCAGATGAAGCCTTATCAGTGTTTTGTACAGTGCTATCATCATCTCTCTCTCTCTTCTTCAGCTAGTGATGCCTCTTCCTATGCACCCAAACATGCCACTGGCCTTCCCTACAGCCTTTGTGCTCTACTTGGTTATCTTTAGGTTGTCTGAAATAACAGTTTCGAAATCTCTTTCTTCCTGGTGACTGTCAATAATTCCCACCCCATCCTGTAGCTCTCCCCAGGGTTCTGCAGCCCATTTGCACTTCTTCATTGAACATTAGTTGTCGCTCTTTGGACCATTTTCCAGTTTTTCTAGGTCACCCTCATTCTCTCCACACCATCAGGAATGTCTACCCTGTTGCAGATCTTGGTGTCATCTGCAAACAGGCAAACCTTTCTTTCCAGTCTCCTGCAATGTCACTAATGAAAACATTAAAAACATTAAAAAGGAATGGCCCCAGGACTGATCCCTGAGGTACCCCACTGATCGCTTCTTTCCTTGTACTGGATCCCATTTACCACCACCCTCTGCTTTCTATCCTCTAACCAGTTTCTAACCCATTTTACCAGCCTATGTTCCATACCCAGGCTTCCCAACTTATTCAACGGTCTCTTGTGTGTAATGATGTGGAAGGCCTTGCTGTAATCAAGGTAGGCAACATCCACCGCTCCTCTCTGGTCCACCTCCTTCATCACCCAGTCACAAAAGTCTATTCGATTCATTTGACGTGATCTTCCCATAATGAATCATGCTGCCTCAAGTCCTGTGCTCTGGTGGATTCCAAGTGTTCCACAATCCTCTCCTTTAGCAATGCCTCCATTATTTTCCCCTCTATTGAGGTGAAGCTGACTGGCCTGTAATTTACTGCTTCTTCCCTGCTACCACTTTTGTATAGAGGGACCATGGGTGCCCTCCTCCAATCCCTGGAACCACCCCTGTGCTGAGTGACTCCACTGAACATGGCCGCCTGTGGTGCTGCAATCTCCATCCTTAGTTCCTCAGTATCTTGAGATATTCCATCTGGTCCCATTGCTTTGTCTACCTCTGGTTTTGTGAGCTCCTCTAGATTCTATCTTCCATAAATGGACTGGTGTCCACCTCCCTCCCTATTTTGTTTTTGGTACCTAGCTGTGGCCCCTGTCTCTCCCCTTCCTCAGTGAATACCAAACAGAAGTATCTGTTCAGCACTGATGTCTTTTCCTGGTCCCCTCCACACACTCCCCATCTTCCCCTCTAGGCCTTATAATCTCCCTTAGACTTCTCTTCTTGCACTGATGTACCTATAGAATGTTTTATCCCTCTTTCACTGTCTGTGTCAGTCTTTCCTCTGTTTGTGCCTTTGTGCGCCTAATAACTTTCCTCCTTCCTTCAGACAATTCAGGTACATCACCCTATCCTCTTCTTTCTGTGTCCACTTATAATTTCTGAACACCACCCTCTTGGTGCTAACCTTGTCTGCTACCTCACTTGAGAACCATAGTGGTTTCTTTGTTCTTATCCCTTTGTTTATGAGCCAATGCACTGCTTTGTCACCTTCACTATGGATCTTTTTATGTTTGCCCACTGCTCCTTAACCCCTCCCTGCAACCTGCCTCTCTCCTTTCTAGGGCTTCTTTGATAGCCATTCCCATCCTAGTAAAGTCTGCTCTCCTGAAACCTAAAACCTTACCTTTGTGTGACTGAACTGTGACTCTGTACCTACAGTATGTTAAACCACACTGTGTGGTGGTGCTGGCCTCAGGTGACCGTCCACCTGTACTTCTGTGATTCTGTTCTCACTGGTCAGGACTAGATGCAGAATTGACCTGTCCCAGGTGGGTTCTTTCACTAACTGCATAAGGCCTGCCCCAGGCCTTCCCCTGCAGGGAGTCCAAGATGTCTTGGCTCCTGGCTGTGGCCACTGCTGGGATGGACCAATCCACATCTGGCATATTGAAATCACCCAGCAGCAGCACTCTCCCTTTGTTGCCATCTCATGTATTTCCTCCACTATCAGCTTGTCCGCCTCCTCCCTCTGAGCTGGGGTCTGTAGATCACCCCCATTAAAATTGCTGTGCCATTGCCTGACTCAAGGGTGACCCACAGTGCCTCAGCCTCCCCCTGTCTACTCTGTACTGCAGTAGCTTTATGTCTTCCATGATGTATAGGGCTACACCTCCCCTTTATACCCTCACTATACCTTCTTAACAGTGCATAACCTGGTACACTTGCCTCCCAGTTGTGTTTTTCTGTATACCATGTCTCCATTATTGGCAATATGTCCCGGTCCATCTCTGCCATCATGGCTTCCAGGTCTGGAATTTTATTACCCAGGATGTGGGTATTAGTATACATTGCCTTCCACATGTTGCTGCCTGTCCACCTTCTAGTTCCACAACTGTCCACTGGTTTCTTGCCTCTAACTCTGGCTTCCTTCTCTTGCTGCCTCTCTTTATGTGCCATATCCTTCAGAACTTAATTAGATGTGTCTGCTACCATTTTACCTATTTTATTTCTCTTCTGTCTGTTCTAACATGTGTGGTGGGCTGCTTGAGACTCCCTGTTCCAATTTGCCCACCCCCAGCTAGTTTAAATGCTTGTAAGGAAGCATCCAAACTTTTCATTGAGGACTGCTGTCCCTTCCTGACGGATGCAGGCACCACCCTTGTACAGAGATCCACATTGTTCCAGGTGGGTCCCCAGTCTCTGATGAAGCCAAAACCCTGTTCCTCACAGCAGCTCTTCAACCAAGTGTTGAAGCATCTGATGCAGATCCCTAGCCTCCCCTGCTATGGAGTGACTGCACCTCCAAGAAAGTTATGGAGCTTGACACCTCTACTGGGCACCTTCCTAAAACCTAAAGTCTTCCTGTACCTTCCCAATATTCACCTCCTTCCCAGCTAAGTCATTTGTCCCAGGGGGACAACAACCTAAAGCCCCTCACTCCTGCAATTGCTTTAGCTATCCTCTGGATCTGCTTACCCTTCCTCTGAGCTGTGCCTCCTAGAAGACATTTTATCTCCCTTTCTACATCACCACCTGTGGCCAAGTCCATTCCCTAGCAATTGAGTCCCCACCAGGAGTAGTTTCCTCCTCCTCTAGGGTTTTTTGCCTCATGCCCTGGGTCTCCCTCTTGGAGGACTCACCCATCCTCCCAGGTCACTGTCTCAGGTTCCCATATGGGACTGTCCTGCTCCTTGAAATCAGTGTATGAGTTATTGAGCTGGACCAGATTGGGGATGTTCTTTTCAAACCTCCTTCAGTCTGCCTGAGCCCACTGTAGTCCATCCAGCTTCCTGCCTCGGTAACCTTTGTGGCAGCGGTTGGTGACATGGTGGCCTCTGGGGGTAGCAATGGTTGCCAGTACTCCCATGGCTCAGCCCAGAGACTGGCTACTTCTGCTCTCAGAACAGAGGTGTCTGCATATGGGCAGTACCGCAGCACCCAGAACATTTTCCCAAGACTGCTGCCCCACACCCACTGCATTGCACCACTCTCTGCATCTTCCTGCACTAGTATCCATCCCTCCTTTTTGATATCTATCCCTCTAGCTGGTAACTATTTCACCCTGTGTTCTCTGATTAGCTCTGTAACACAAACATGATTTTCAAATAATTTATTTTCCTTCCTCTCTCTGCTCTTCTTGCTCACTTTCTTTCCCCTACTCCATCTCTTAGCCTCTCCTTTCTGCCCCTATTTCCAATGACTTGCTTTATGAATGGGCAACCCTTCAATTGATCTGCTAGATTAACAGTATCTAAGAGGCTGTGTTTAATCCACCTTGATGAGTCCCATCCTGTGTAGTGGCAGGAAGTGTCGCCTATCAGAGGCTTGCAAAAGTAGATGAACCCAGGGTGGGTGGGGTAGGGAGGGAGGGTGGGTGCTTTGGTCTCTGAGTACTCACTGAGGAGAGAAAACAATCAGCCAATTGCAAAGAGCCAAAACTTACCAGCAAATAGAAGCCCATACTGCTGCCCAAACAAAATGGCTAAGCCCACTGAATTTCAATTAGGAAAGCACACAACAATTTAAACAAAGCTAATCCCCTGTAATGTGATGCCTGTATTTCCTTCTGCTTAAGGTACAGACTCAGCCAATTACAAACAGCCAGAAACTTACCAGCAAACATAAGCCCTACTGCTGCCCAAACTAAATGTCTAACTGTCTTGGACAGTTACCAGCTGCACCACCAAGGCAACTTTAAACTGGGCCATCCTGGAGCACATTACTATTTCTCTAGTGTACAACCTGGTGATGCACAGATAATTTCATTTCAATCACAAATGTGTGATGTATATTTATGGAATATATACAACCAGAAGCGAGAAAGAAGTAAGTCCTCAGCTAGGACTTAAACCCAGGCAAGCCTGAATAATGCTCCTGTTGAACTACCAGCTTTGCCATCAAGGCAACTGGAAACTGGGTCATCTCAAGGCACATTACTCTTTCTCTAATGCAGAACCTGGTGCTGCACAGACAATTACATTTTCTATCACAAGAGTGCATTGTGCATATTTATGGACTATTGGAAACAGAAGAGCGAAAAGAAGTAACTGTATCTGCTAGGACTTGAAACCCAGGCCACCCAGAATACCATTCAGTCATGCTACCAGCTGCGTCACCAAGGTAACTGGAAACTGGGCCATCCCAGAGCACATTACTCCCAGCTGAGGCACTTACTTTTCTCTGTTTGTATGTATTCCATAAATAGTAGTAGTAGTAGTAGTAAAAATATTATTCAACTGAATTCATAATAGTGAAAAGGTACAACTCAGCTGAGACAAGATCATTTCCAGCGAGGCCCTAGATTATATCCAAGTTAAAATAAACACAGCATAGTTATAAAATATCATAATAAATATCAAATACATTAAACCATCAGTACATCATAATGAGACATATATCCAACACACACAATTCATAAAGACACAAATTATAACATAACAAATATTATTGCACTTTCAGTTTCAAATATCCATAAATAAAAATAACAGAAATATAATTTCTCAGTGTTTTACACATCAGGTGATTCCCTCTAACATTCTTGACAGAAATATGCACCCCACACTCTTGTGATTGAAAATGTAATTATTTGTGCAGCACCAGGTTACACATTAGAAAGAGTAATGTGCTCTGGGATGGCACAGTTTCCAGTTGCATTGGTGGTGCAGCTGGTAGTTCAACCAGAATGGTATTCTTGGCAGCCTGGTTCAAGTCCCCGCTTGAGACACTTTCTTCTTTCTCTCTTTGGTTTGTATATTTTGCACCAGAGGTGTGAAAACATATCTCATTCAGGATTTAGAAAATAACACATCACATTTATGAGGTTGTGTGGGAAATGGCTATGTTGAAAGTTTGGAGTCAAAATATTGAAAATTATCAAGTTATGAGTGAATGTTGAAACAGTGTAACATTCACTCATAACCTGGGTATTTTACCGTATTTGTACACCAAATTTTCAGCAAAGCTTTCTTATTACCCCACCTCATGAACCTGGTAAGTGAAATTTTCAAATCCCACCAAATAGTCATTCCACACCACCAAGATGTCATTCCATGCCACAGGTATGAAAACACATTTTGGCCAGGACTTAAAATCACAGCTTACATTCGTGAGGTTGTATGAAATGGTTATGTTGAAAATTTGGCATTAGAATATTTACAATTACCAAAGTTTCAAGTGAACATAGAAAAATGTAAATGTATGTACAGAACTTTGCCATTTTGCAGATTTTACTCCAAATTTTCAACATATTGCTGCTTCTTATGACCCTACCTCTTGAACAAATCAGTGAAAATTTTCAAATCCCCTAAAGGTAATTTCATAACCTGACCACAAAATCACCTTCAGGCCTGATTTGTATAATTCCATCACCATTGGTCAAGAGCCGGTATCATAAAAGGTCTTGTTGAAAATTTGGGGCCAAAATATGTAGAAAATGACAATGTTATGCATCAATGTTCAAACCCTTTGAAATACATTGAACAGCACTTACCTTGGTTTCTCATATTGCAGTCAGTGGTTACAGCAGCAAGACGTGTCTTCAACTAGAGAGTGAATCTTCACCCTGGGAGATGTTCAGGTGTGGGGTGTGTGTGTGTTGGGGGAGTGTTGGGTGGTGACTCCTGAGTGGGAGGTCAGGGTGGGATGTGTTGTGTGTGTGTGGGAGGACATCGGTGAGGGATGGTTTTGGGTTTTAAAGGGTAAAAACAAAAACAGTGAGGGACAGTTTTTTATTTCAGGATATTCTGACATTGGGATTAGTCACCCCAGTGTTGAGTCTATTGGGGAATGGAGGTGGGTGACCTGGAGGGAAGGGGATCAAGAGAAGAGGTACAAGGTGGGCACCCTGGCCTGCTTTTATTTTAAAATATTATACATTTACAAAGATTGGGAAGGGTGGACAGGCAAGTGACCTGGAGGGACAGGGATAAAGAAGTAGCAATGGGATGGGCATCCCAGTCCACTTAATTTTTTTAAATTTCTGTTTTACCCTCCTACCCTCACAGAGCTGTTCCATCTGGAGCACCTATGAAGCTCTGCCCTGCCACAGCCCTCCTACTCACCTCAGGTCCCATCATTGAGCCATGGAATACCCCTGGGCAGGGTCGGGTCTGGGGACCCCGATCTTGGGTTCTTGTCCAGGTCCCTGGGTTGTGGATGGGTGCTTGGCACATTGGACTGCAGCTAGGTGCTCCTTCATCCAGGCTCTGGGCGCAGCCATTTTCCATTTTTTTCTCCCCGCCAGTGCCTATACACGCCTAGGCATCCGCTGACGACTGCAGTGTTCCCCCACTCTCCCACAAAGGAGCAGCTTCTGAGGCTGATAGGTTGCCGGCCTGTGCCAGCAGCCAATCGAGTTCCCTTGAGACCAAGGCTTGCTGTCACTCTCCTAGTCTCCACCAGGGGTCGCCGTCACCGGTATAGGAATCCCTCCCCTGGAGAAGGCGTAGCTGTCCACGGATGCTCCAGCCTGTCTCCCCAATCGGACCCCTGAAGATCCGAGCTCGCCCCAACCTGGGCTGCTGGGCGTATGAGGTGTGGCATCCAGCGCCCAACCTCAGAGCCACTGGGCCGGCCTCCAGTCCACTTAATAGATACACAGTGAGGCAGATAGATAGACAGACAGACAGACAGACAGACAGACAGACAGAGATAGATAGATAGATAGATAGATAGATAGATAGATAGATAGATAGATAGATAGAAAGATACATAGGAACCACGCGAGATTAAGAACTGTGGGCCAGTGTCTGCAAGTCAAATCTCTTGATGGATCATTGTTTGACCAAGTGGATACATTTCAGTATCTTGCGGTCTTATTAGATTCTAATTTAGTTACAAACCTCATTTTATGAGGGTAACTTTGAGAATTCACTCTAGAATGGCCCCTTTATTCAGAATTCGTTCATTTCTTATTATGGAGTCTAGGTTAGCCATTTCCAATCATTATTTAGTTCCTTATTGTAAATTATGCTGCCATTGTAACTGATACTGCTTCTGCAACAATAATTTCTAGGAAATCTACTTTACTTCAATTGATTGCTAAATTTGCTTTAAATTATCCTAAATTGTCTCATCATTGCTAAAATTTGAAAGTGATAGGTCGGCTTCTGGTTTCATTGAACTTCCATTATTATGTAGCTAAATTTACACATAGAATTATTAATTCTGGAGTCTCACAAAAATTGTGTAACCTGTTGAGGCCATATAATGAGGGCTACTTTTCCAGACATGGACAGATGGTTTGGTTCTCAAAATACCATTTATGAGAACTAAAAGCTGACAAAGAGCTTTTACTTATATTGCTCCATTTATCTGAGATGAAATTCCTTGTGATATAAGACAGTTATGTCTCAGCTAAAGTGTTTGCAGATGAATTAAGGATGTTTTTGAATTATAATTTAATTGTAAATTTTTATGGTTAATTATTTTCTTTTGTGACAAAGACATTTTTGGTCTGCTATAGTTGTATTGTATGTGCATGTCTTTTGTATTGTATATGTTTTTTATGTGGTCGCACCTGTAAAAGGAACTAGTTTTCTAGTGTGCTTACTCATTAAGTGAATAAACAAACAAACAGACAGATAGACAGACAGATGCTGAAAGCTGCCCTCAGGTTCCAGGGGCGGAGGGGCTCGAGCGCCAGCCCAGGCTGGCCGGTCTCCGTCTAGCCGACTCCAGGGTTCCAGGAGGCGGGTGAAGAAGGCAGAAAGGTATCGGCAAGCCGCAAACCAATCGGAAAGCTTACCGCTGTCTCTGCCTTTGCTTCCGATTGGTGCGCCTTTCCCATTGACTTTAGCTGGACTTGTACAACAGTATTCTGGCCAGGATTTCTGCTATTTGTTAAATGTTTTGTAATTCCTCCTAAAGAGCTGTTTTACCTCTTGTAAAGTGCCCAATTTAAGGGCTGTATTGTAGTTTCTAGTTAGTGATTACAGCCTTTTGAAATTCTGTGCAGGCTAGACGCTTAGGTGCCTAACCCCCTTACCCTCCCAGTCTTTTGTTGTGTAACCATAATTTTAGCACCTTATTGCAGATTACTGCAATAAAGTACTCACTGCCTTCTCCTCTGTCCCCACCTTGCTTGGCAGTGCAGCCCTCGGGTTCCAGGGAGCGGAGGGGCTCCGAGCGCCAGTGGACGGCGGCATCCGCCTAGCCGACCGGGTTCCGGGAGGCCGGGTGAAGAAGGCAGAAAGGTACGGGAAGCTGCAAACCAATCGAAAGCGACCGCTGTCTCTGCCTTGCTTCCAATTGGTGTGCCTTTCCCATTGACTTTAGCTGACTTGTACAACAGTATTCTGGCCGGATTTCTATTTGTTAAATGTTTTGTAATTCCTCCCAAAAGAGCTGTTTTACCTCTTGTAAAGTGCCCGATTTAAGGGTTGTATTCCAGTTTCTAGTTAGTGATTACAGCCTTTTTGAAATTTTGTGCAGGCTAGACGCTTTAGGCGCCTAACCCCCTTACCCTCCCAGTCTTTGTTGTGTAAATCCATAATTTTAGCACCTTATTGCAGATTACTGCAACAAAAGTACTTTTACTCAC
The DNA here is from genome assembly GCA_016271365.2 of Neoceratodus forsteri. NCBI lineage: Eukaryota > Metazoa > Chordata > Ceratodontiformes > Ceratodontidae > Neoceratodus > Neoceratodus forsteri. The sequence goes on along the minus strand of CM028135.1, from coordinate 841,954,192 downwards.
TGCCTTCTCCTCTGTCCCCACCTTGTAGCCGGTGCAGCCCCGGGTTCCAGGGAGGCGGAGGGGCTCCGAGTGCCAGCTGGACGGGCGGCGTCCACCTAGCCGACCGGGTTCCAGGAGGCCGGGTGAAGAAGGCAGGAAGGTACGGGCAAGTCACAAACCAATTGGAAAGAGACCGCGTCTCTGCCTTGCTTCCGATTGGTGCGCCTTTCCCATTGACTTTAGCTAGACTTGTACAACAGTATTCTGGCCGGGATTTCTGCTATTTGTTAAATGTTTTGTAATTCCTCCTAAAAGAGCTGTTTTACCTCTTGTAAAGTGCCCAATTTAAGGGTTGTATTGTAGTTTCTAGTTAGTGATTACAGTCTTTTGAGAATTCTGTGCAGGCTAGACGTTAGGCGCCTAACCCCCCCTCACCCCTCCCAGTCTTTTGTTGTGTAACCATAATTTTAGCACCTTATTGCAGATTACTGCAATAAAAGTACCTTACTCACTGCCTCTCCTCTGTCCCCCACCTTGTAGCCAGTGCAGCCCTCGGGTTCCAGGGAGCGGAGGGGCTCCGAGTCAGCCAGCTGGACGGCGGCGCCCGCCTAGCCGACCGGTTCCAGGAGGCCGGTGAAGAAGGCAGAAAGGTATGAGCAGTCCAAACCAATTGGAAAGTTACCGCTGTCTCTGCCTTGCTTCCAATTAGTGTGCCTTTCCCATTGACTTTAGCTGGACTTGTACAACAGTATTCTGGCCGGGATTTCTATTTGTTAAATGTTTTGTAATTCCTCCTAAAAGAGCTGTTTTACCTCTTGTAAAGTGCCCGATTTAAGGGTTGTATTGCAGTTTCTAGTTAGTGATTACAGCCTTTTTGAAATTCTGTGCAGGCTAGACGCTAGGCGCCTAACCCCCTTACCCTCCCAGTCTTTTGTTGTGTAATCCATAATTTTAGCACCTTATTGCAGATTACTGCACAAAGTACCTTACTCACTGCCTTCTCCTCTGTCCCCACCTTGTGGCGGTGCAGCCCTCGGGTTCCAGGGAGGCGGAGGGCTCCGAGCCGCCAGCCCAGGGGCAGGCGTCCGCCTAACCCGACCGGGGTTCCAGGAGGCGGGTGAAGAAGGCAGAAAGGTACAGGCAAAGCCGCGAAACCAATTGGAAAGAGACCGCTGTCTCTGCCTTGCTTCCGATTGGCGCCTTTCCCATTGACTTTAGCTAGACTTGTACAACAGTATTCTGGCCGGATTTCTGCTATTTGTTAAATGTTTTGTAATTCCTCCTAAAAGAGCTGTTTTTACCTCTTGTAAAGTGCCCAATTTAAGGTTGTATTGTAGTTTCTAGTTAGTGATTACAGTCTTTTGAAATTCTGTGCAGGCTAGGCGCTTAGGCGCCTAACCCCCCTTACCCTCCCAGTCTTTTGTTGTGTAAATCCATAATTTTAGCACCTTACTGCAGATTACTGCAATAAAAGTACCTTACTCACTGCCTTCTCCTCTGTCCCCCACCTTGTAGCCGGCGCAGCTCCGGGTTCCAGGGAGCGGAGGGGCTTCGAGCCGCCAGCGGGACGGCAGCGTCCGCCTAGCCGACCGGGGTTCCAGGAGGCCGGTGAAGAAGGCAGAAAGGTACGGGCAAAGCCGCAAAATTTTTGCCCTCCCCTCTCGGTTGATTCTTTTATACACTTTCTTCTGCCATTTCTCTAATCCACGCCACATCTATTTCCCTTCCTCTCTTAACCCATACCTAACCTCCACAATGCTACTTTGCTTCCTTTTGCTCCTGAGCCTCTCTTCCCCCAATCCCTTATGATAATTATGATATACCCCTGTCATGATGAATAAGTTAGTGAATACGATCTGCCCACCCCTGCCATCCACAATGGACAACCACCTATTCCTTATTCATTTCAACCACTTTACACTGCAACCCCTGGGTATCCCACATAAAGCCTCTCTAACAATTCAACACTCCCTAGCACCTTACATGTATCCTGGCTTTATATTAACCCACTATGCCTGTCCATCAGATTATTATGTTATGATAAAATTCACACCTATATAACAGGACCTTCTCCCATCACACAGTGGGCACCCAGGAAGAGGAAATGCTCTGACCACTCACTATCCCTGTCCCTGGTGCCCTCCTCAAATTAATCTTCTTCCTTCTGATCTGCATTGGTACTATTGAAATAAATCCTGGCCCCATTGAAAGTTTATTTTCCCTGCTGATCTATCCTCCATAAATGGCCTAAGCTTCCTACATTTCAATGCTTGCAGCCTCTTAAAAAGTTCTCCTTAATACAGGCTTGGGTGGCACATACTCTACCTGACTTCCTGGTCATCTCTGAATCTTGGCTCAGACCTACAACAAAAGACAGTGTTGTAAACCTTCCCAACTATCAGCTCTTCAGAGCAGATCGCCTTCCAGGGGTGGTGGGGTGGCCATATACATTAAGGACACCATTTCTGCAACCTGCCTCATCAATACATCCGAACCAAAGGAATTTGAATGTTTGTCAATCAAAATATCCCTTCCTAACTTGTCTTCATTTAAATTGATTGGCTGCTATAGGCCCCTCTGCAGGCCTCAAACTACTATCTCACCTAGGGTCAATACTCAATCTAGGCCCTGAAGATACCATCATCCTTGGTGATTTGAATTTAAACTGGCTATCTAATGTATCTGCACCATTGGTAACCTTTGTGACACCTATGGATTTACACAACTAATTAAAGACCCAACCAGGGTTAACTAAAAACTCTAGCAACAGCTCACTCCAGGATATTATGTTGGTAAACAAGCCTCACTTATATTCACATGCAGGAGTACTAACAAGAGTGATGTAAGTGATCATTGTCCTATAGCTGGCATAAGATCTACACTCAAACCACCCACTCCTGCAGAATTTGTCCTCAAAAGGTCAAAAAGAAATTCAACATCTCAGGATACCTCCATGACTTAAGTAATACAATATATTGGCAAGATTTCTACCTTACAACCTCAGTTGAAACAGCTCTCCAGACCTTAAAGGACATTATCACAAATGCTCTCAATATTCATGCACCAATCACCAGTATCAGAACTAAAGCAAGATCCTGCCCTTGGTTCACTACTGATCTTAAAGCAGCCTTGTTAACCAGAGACAAACTGTGGAAAAGGCAAGAAAAACAAAGGATACCAGAGACTGGCTAAATTTCAGAAAAGCAAGGAATTCATGTACAAGACAAATAAGAACTGCCAATGCTGCCTACTATAGAGCTGAATTGGATGCCTCCTACAATAACCCAACCAGACTCTGGGGTACATAAAAGGAATTCTGGGCCAAAACTCTACTCCTGCCTTAACCTCCAAACTGCTACTAAATGATACAGAAATTACGAGCAAACAAGAAATCCTAAATACCTTCAATGACCACTTCACCACAGCTGGCCTAGCATTTGACTCATCACCTGCAAATCTCCTGAGATCTTCCTTGAACCTTCAATCCACTGTGGGACAAAAGCTTCACTTTTTTCCTTCAACCCAATATCCTTGAAAGAAGTAGAAGACCTCCTCGCTAATTTAGATACTTCTAAGAGTGCAGGTACAGACTCCTGGATCCCTACTTCCTTAAAATTGTATCACACGTCTTATCTGCCCCTCACTCATCTCTTCAATCTTTCCTAACTACTGGATCCATTCCTCCACTTGAAAACAGCTCAAGTGGTTCCACTACTTAAATCTGGTGATCCCATGGACCTCAACAATTACAGGCCCATTTCCATCCTATCAGTACTATCCAAGATGCTCGAAAATTAGTAAACTCACAATTAAGGGACTATCTGGATAACAATAACCTCCTAAATTCAGCACAATCGGATTTAGATCAAGGCATAGCACCATTTCTGCCCTAGCCAAAGTAACTAGCGATTGGCAGATTGCCTTGGATAAGAAGAACAGTACCTGTGCTGTGTTCCTGGATTTGAGTAAAGCATTTGACACAGTGGATCATGAATCATTAATCACCTCCCTTAGCTCACTAGGACTGGATTCTCTCTCACTCAACTGGTTTAAGTGCTACCTATCAGATAGGTCACAACTGGTAAAAATGGAAATTACCTATCCACCTTTAAAACCACTGCTAAGAGGTGTACCGCAAGGCTCTATTCTTGGCCCCATCCTCTTTGCCATTTATATTAATAATATCGATGCCAACCTCACTCAATCTAACATTCATCTGTTTGCTGATGAAACTGTATTATATGTCAGCAATCCTCATTACCTAAAGCCTGTGAGCTGTTACAATCTGAATTCTCCATCCTGCAACACAATCTCACTGAAAAACACTTCTAAATGCCAAAAACAAAAGCTATGTTCTTTGCCACAAAGAGTTGCTCTGCCACTACCCCATCACCCACCACCCTACAATTATCCACCCTACTTGAGAGAAGCTGAATTTGTTGATAACTCCAAATACCTTGGAGTCTGGATTGATAATAGGCTTGACTATTCTGTCCATATTGAAGAGCTACTAAAAAACTGAGACAAAGGCTTGGTCTATTTTTAGAATAAAACACTACCTTAACAGAGACTCCAAAAAGATTAATCCAGGCATCATTCCTATCCTCATTGATTATGCTGACTTTCTCTATGGCCATTGTTCACCCCTCTTAAATAAGCTGGACACCCTGTATCATAGATCCATCAGATTTATTACTGACCTTCCTCCAGCACCCATCATTGCTCTCTTTATATGGCAGTCAACTGGACATCACTACAACACAGAAGAAATAGGAATGCTGCAATTTGGATATTCAAAGCTTTATCAGGCAAACTACCCACCTATATCACAGACTGTTTTACCGAATTACTTCTAGGCCATACACCTTAAGGATCAGCAAACTCATCATACTAAAGGTCCCCAATGCCTGCACCCAGTTTGGGAGGGCCGCTATCAGCCACTCACTAGCAGTTGCATGGAACTCACTCCAAAAATCCATGAAGCTAAATAGCCTCTTACCTTTAACATCCTTCAAAAGATTATTCTCCACCCTATTTCCAGAGCTCTGCAATTGCTTTAAAAGGCCTAATCCCCTACCCTACCTACCTCCCACCCCCTTTCCGTGTTCCATTATGTTAGTTCTACTTCTATTTTCCAGTCACCTGATATACTTTTCATAAAAGCTAATTAGGCCCTATAATTTATATATTATGCCTGCTATACCCATTGTCTCCTTTTTCTTACAGGTTAAATGGTTTTACTGTGCCTTGTATATATGTAAATTGTTGTATATTATCACTTTATGTCATTGTACTACTGTTTATGTTATTCTTGTCTATGTAAAAATACTTGTACTCTTATTTGTATGACCACCAGGTCCATCTTGTAAATGAACTACGCCAATGATGTTCGCCTAACTAAATAAAGATTTTGATTGATTGATTGATTGATTGATTGATCAGCTGCTTGCTGAACAGCTTCATGTAAATGAAAGGACCAAAGCCCCTCTGATAGGAACAGCTTTTGTCCTTTCACCTACACAAAGTTTCTGTCCAGAAAGCAGTGAGTGGCATCATGACAACAGTGCATAATCATTGCTCTGGACTGCCAAGATCCTACCAGTTTGAGCCTCAATGGGCTCAGCAGTGACCACACCTCTGAAATGCCATTACGTGTAACAAATGGTTTCTTGTGCATGCACAAGCAAATGTAAAAACACTAAGGGTAACTTCAACACAGGAAGAAAACAATAGAAAACTTAGAACTGTGGAAGTCCTTTTATTTTTAAAGCTGTGAGTTTCTATGGCCTTGTGGTCTGCGAATCATCAAAGGTTATAGCGAGGCAGTACAAATGCAGTGGTCATACACAAGTCCCTTTTTATTCTCAGTAGCAGTTCATGTCCTTCCAGAGCCCAAGGTGGGTTGTAAAACCACCCCAGGCACAGTGCTTTGATGAAGTCAACCAAAGTTCAGATAGAAGAAAGTCTTTTCCTCAATCCCCACAGAATCTGTGTTCAGCCCAAACCTGAAAGGGTTTCTACTTCTGGGAGAAGACATACCTTACTCAGTTGTCAAGGATGCAGTTGCCAGCAATAAGGTCAAAGCTGTGTGTGCCACCCACGATTTTCTTGGTGATGGGACTAGTGGTAGAGGAGGTGGAATATTGGCAGAGGTGTTAGCAACTATTCTTCAGAGGAGGCCCTTTGCTGAAGGGCCTAGAATTTATTTGGGTTAGATGGTATACCAATGCTCCTAGTAGAAGAAGCTGGAGTGCGAGCTCCTGCTGTGGGAGTGAGGGGATACATCACTTTTTATTCTGGGCCGTTGCTGCCATTTCCCTCCTAAGCATCTCAGCAGGGATTACTCTTCCTTTATTACCAAGCTGTTGTTGTGTTGCTTTCAAGGATCTGTCACCAGGCATGAGACTATCATCTCAATAAACATGAGTAATGGTGCATGCCACTGATCATGGGGCATGTGATGGTTAGAATCTGCACCATGAAGCTGGGTGGTATTTAGAAGGGTGGTTGCTGCTTCAGGAGAGTGGAAATCTTGGGGAACACCATTTACTATGACACTAAGAATGGCTGGGTACCTCATGGAAAATTTCAGCTGGCATTGGCTGAGATGTTTGTGGACAGGTGCAAAGCCTGCCACCACAGTGAGAGTTCAGCCAAAAGTCTTGATATAACTGAATGGGGTGCCCTAACCATCTCAGAGGGCCCCTCAGGTAGGTGCTGATGAAGCATGTTCTCCTTTACAGGGAACTGTATCACTTTGGCCAAAAGTTGGACATGGCAGGGCTCCAGGCTGCAATTTTAGTGCCACTAAGCAGTGAGCTCACTCTATTTCCAGCAGAAGACAGTCTAGTTCATTTAACAGTTCTGGAATCACACTAAAAACATGCACACCTGTCTCTTCAACTCCCTTGGGAACCCAATAAAATGAATAATGTTCTGAGGACCCAGTTCTCCAAGTCATCCACCTTTTGTAAAAGATATCTGATGGAGGCAACTGGATCTGCAGGGCCCCTTATATACATCTGTGTGGTACACCACCTGCACTATACGGTTTCAGTCTGTACCACCTGGCCACCAAAAGCTTGAGGCTCCGTGCTGGCTGGTAAGCTGTTTACTTGAGATCTCCAGTATCCTTGTAGAACCCTCTCAAGCATGTCTGTTACTTGCTGCAGTGCAATAGAACATAATCCATAGAGGAAAGGGCTGCACCATGATGAGGGGATGGAGTAAGAGACCCTGAGCCCCAGTGCCACTTAAAAGATCTGTCCACCTAAAATAAAACAACTCAGTAGGTACCTGGGGTCCAATTCTTCTAGGTAGCATGCTACGGACTCTAAACTGTGTTTTAGAAAATTAATGGGCAGTGATATTAGAAGGGAAGAAGGAGAGTCACAGAATTAGCCTGCCATCTTGGTCACTTGTAGCCATTCCCATATCAGAGTATCTTTAATTTTCCATACAGTAGTTAAAAGTATGATCTTGTTTTGCAAGTAAATAGGTACATTTGTGAAATAAGAACACAATCAGTTTTGAAATATATTTGTAATTTTACTTAGTTACTGTATTCTTATTAATATGTATTACAGAGTACACATGGGGCAGGATATTCAAAGCTGTCACAATTTGAATGCAGTCCACCATTAGCAAGTGCAAATTTGCACCAGATTCTGACCAGTGGTATAGTGGAACACTCACAAACTGCCACAGTATTCGCAAAAGGTATATCAGTACAGCAGGTAAAGTGCCCTCACAAAGGCAACCACTAAAGCAGCATGCAAGGCATTCTTCAAACCTCCTATTGTGACTGCAAAGGCAAACCAAATAGCTTAGGTGAGATCATGAATGGCAAACCACAGGCAGTGCCACAAATTCTTTACAAGGTCCCCAAAAGGGCTATTGAGATAGATAGATAGATAGATAGATAGATAGATAGATAGATAGATAGATAGATAGATAGATAGATAGATAGATAGATAGATAGATAAAACCTTTATTTTTCAACAGGATTGAACTTTTGGGATTATATGCCCCATTTTACAAAGTTGTCCTGAGGTTAGATAATGAGCTGTGAATGAGATTGGTTCATTTAGCAGACCTGGGTTTGATTACCACAACCTCTGCTTGCATATTGTGTGACCCTGAGCAAGTTGCTTAACCTCAAGAGTGCTCCTGGTCACCCCTGAAAACAGGCCTTGTAACCAATGGGCCTTACCCAGTTACCAAAGAAAAAATAGGAAAAGAACAGCACTCAGAACCATGAAGGAACACAGACATAGGTATGTACTGTGTGAACAAGACTATTGTAGTACAGATATCAACATTAGAGAACAGAACACGAAAACCAGCAAGCATTTGTAAATGCCAAATGTTTGCTTGCTTCTATTTGCTGTGAAGATGTTTGGCATTGATAGTGAAGAAGCACTAATTAACAAATTAATAACACGCCATACTGTAACAGTGAGATGGTCATGATCGGAAAATAAAGAGGTTCAGACAAAATGTTGTTGTTTTCTTAGATTGTGACCTTGTATTTTCAAATATTACATTTCTTTTGCCCCAGCATATGAACATGACAGGTGCCATTTATGAAAATGTAACCCAAAACATTGTTTTGTGGAATGACCATGAAAACAGGTTTTGAGAAGGATTTGATAATGACATTAGTCATGTTCAATTGATGGGTAAAAAACATAAGTATGTTGAAAATACATGTTCAGAAGTAAAAATATTGCAACGTTATGAGTAAATATTGAAAATGGCAATGTTTGTTTATAACTCGTAGCCCCCCACCCTTCCCCACAGTCTAGGGGCATGGATTTATCGGAGATGAATTTGGGGAAAATAGAAGAAACCACCACAATGTGAAACAACTCTGAGCTATTGAACCCGAAATAAAGATAGGAAAATATCTGCATTACCTGTTGATGGCTTCAACTCTCCATGTACTCTCTATCTCTACCTCTGTAAACTGATTCTGCCCCAAACCTCTTGCTGCAGATCCAGGAACACCGATCAATCTGCAGCCTCCAGCTCTTCCTGGACTCACGAACCCCACAATCCTGGTGCAAGCTGATGAACACCTTCTGAAATTACAACTCATGGAACAAAATAAATATAAGGGCCTCTCATTTCATTTACCCTTTTAACTTAAATAAAGAAAAATCAGTACTCAGTTTTCTTCCTGAACAGCTCTTTATTTTTTTAGCCTGTGCCCCAAATTATTCCAGGGCACAGGGTTCCTGCTCTACTCCAAGAAAATAAAGCAGCTCCATGGGGCAATTAAACTTTTTCAAGCCCATCCATGCTGGAACTCTCGAGCAGACACAAGATGGCATACAGGCAGTACAAGCAGGCTATTTGCAATTTCTGGAAGCTCAGATGAGTGACCCAAGCAGATCCTTCACTCCTCAAGAATCATCAGGCTTCTTTCTCACTGGCACTAGTAAGCCAAACTCTTTTTTTTTCTTTGGTTACCATTTCCTGATCTCCTTCCCTGGCACTGGTTAACTGCCCTATCTCCACGGACAAGCTGAGCTGCTCTCACCTGGCCCCTGGACCTTGGCCCAAATCTCAAGGGGTCCCAGGATTTTCCTTCCCAACCCAGGCCAAGTAACCCTTATCTTCACTCTTACTAGTTCGAACCTGACACCCCCCCTCATGTGCCAACAACTCCCACACCAGTTCTGTCCCTCCTACAGTCCTTAATCTCCCACTTTCACTGGTGCTGGGGCCTTTGCTACGCCCAGCCTCAGTACCCAACTTCACCTCTGAACTTCCCTTTCACAAAGGGACTTGGACCGTGCCACCATCCAGGCCAGCTTGAGAAGCTCGCATTCCTCTCTTGGCACCCATTTCAAGAACTTTGCTGTGGTCCAGGAGTTGGCTGAGACACAGACCAAATATTACATCATAGACCATGATTCTTTCAAGGACATGACCACCAAACGAGACCCAGAATATTATTTCCCACCGGAGGGAACCTCTAACTTAGGCCTCCTGTACAACAGACTGGTATGCATCCCCACAGGAAACCCCTACAGCAACATATATCGCTGCCAACAACCTGTTTTCTGAGACCCTGCCCCTCCCTCTGCCACTGGGATAGCTAATAGTTGGCAGCGGGAGCTGGGCAGATGGCTGTCCCCTTCCCTCCTGGTCTCAATTTTACACCTTCACCCTGTTTCTCCACTGCTTCTATGATGATGATATCTGGAAACACTCCTGGCTTTAGTTGTCTGGCTCTAAGGCACTCTCCCTAAGGAGATTTCTATCAACCGCCTCCTGAATCCCTCACTAGCTGGTGACCACAGCACAAGAGCCCTCTGTGGTACTGGAAGGGAGTCCCAATCTGGATTGGATGGGGCACAATTTAAGCTTTCTCCTGGGGCTGAACTTTAGTAGACTCTGCACAGGCAACCTGGTGATGCCTTCCCCACCCCAATATCCACACCTCACACCTCACACATCGCTCATTAGCCTATCATTTTCTCCTGCCTTCCATAGCCACAAGCACAATGATGCAGGAACCGTGGCAAGTGGTTCCTCCTGGGGGATGCCTCCTCTCCACCTTCCTCTCCCTTGCCTGAAATGATCCAGCACCAACCATGGGGGCTACCCGCTTAAGTCCTGTCTCTGCTGCTCCTCCCAGAACCTACAATAAAGAAACAATTTTACTTTCAATGGTACTATCTTTTCTGCTGTTGCGATGTGGGTGTGCAATATTCCAATCTCACTATTCTTTCCAGCTATGCTCTCTCTTGGCACCTCACCCTTCGACTGCTCTCCCAAAGATAGCGCTCCTCAGCAGCTGCTCTAGCTTCTTGTTCACCACCCACTAATCAAAATCTGCTGAGAGTGTTGTGACCCACGGTCATGTGCACAAACCACATCAGTGCTGAGGCCTACTTTTTCTTCAGGCTTACCCCACAACTTATTTCAATGCTCAACAGGGCCTACTTAGGCCGGGGGAGTCTACCAGCACTTCGGACCAGGGAGTCTGGGTCTGGGGGCTTGGGACACAGGGAACATCCCAGACTAGCCCCATGTGTAGCATCCCCTTTCCCCACTATCTAGGGGCATGGATTTATCACAGATGAACCGGGGAAATAGAAGTGACAACCCCAATGCAAAACAACTACGAGCTAGTTCACCTGAAATAAAGATAGGAAAATATTTGCCCTTCCTCTCGATGGCTTCAACTATGCATGCATTCTTGATCGCTACCTCTGTAAACTGATTCTGCCCCAAGCCTCTTGTCACCAGATCCAGGACCTCCTATCAGTCTGCAGCCTCCAGCTCTCCCTGGACTCCTGAGCCCCATGATCCTGGTGCAAGCTGATTGACACCTTCTGAAATTAAAACTCAAGGAACAAAATAAATATAAGGGGCCTCTCATTTCATTTATCCCTTTAACTTAAATAAAGGAAATATCAGTACTCAGTTTTCTTCCCGAACAGCTCTTTATATTTTTGTTTTGCCTGTGCCCTAAATGATTACAGGGGCACAGGGTTCTGTCTTACTCCAAGAAAATAAAGCAGCTCCATGGGGCTATTAAACTTTTACAAGCTCACCCATGCTGGAACTCTTGAGCAGACATAAGATGGCATACAGGCAGTACAAGCAGGTGGTTTGCAATTTCTGTAAGCTCAGCTGATTTACCCAAGCAGATCCTTTATTCCTGAAGAATCATCAGGCTCCTTTCCCACTGGCACTGGTAAGCCACAGTCTTGTTTTTCTTTGGTTACCGCTTTCCTGATGTACTTCCCTAGCACTGGTCAGCTGCCCTATCTCCAGCATGGACAAGCGAGCTGCTTCCCACCTGGCCCCTCTGGACCTTGGCCCAAATCAAGGGGTCCTAGGAGTTTCTCCTTCCGGGACCCAGGCCAAGTAACCTTTATCTTCTCTCCTACTAGTTCAAGCTGACCCCCCTGCGTACATGCAACAACTCCCACACCAGTTCTGTCCCTCCCTACAGTCCCAATATCCTGATACCACAGTTGCTTGGGCCTTTGCTACAGCCCAGCCCCAGTACCCAACTGCAACTCTGAGCTGCCATGCCATGAGAGGGACTTGGACCCTGCCACCACCCAGGCCTCCGAGCAGCTTGTATTCCTCTCTCGGCACCCATGGCATCCTCTATGTCTAAATGCCACAGATGACCATCCAGGGATGGCCCCAGCCTCCTCTTCACATTCCTACTATCATATGCTGGGCTTGAACTAGGATTCCAGCCAGGAGTGCCCTTCAAGGAAAGCCTGCCCATTGCAGCGATGTCAGGCACTGAAAATCAATTTGGTGCTCTGACTCCGACTCACTACAAAACAGCACGGACTTGTCTTTTTTATGTTTATGCAGGGTGGCTGCTCCTGCCACACACACCCCAGGGCTTCTTGCAACCGCACTCTACTAAAGAATTCCCACCCAGGTGGGTGCATGTCGGGTGTAAAATGTAAAAAATAAAATTCAGGCTGGGCATAGCAAAACAAACCTGAGCCTGGCCCCAAATCCAGCACCCTAGCTACCAAGGCTGTGAGCCAACCTGCTACACCATGGGGCCGGGCTCAGCAGCCTACTCAGCATCACCGCCAAATCCTCCTACTTTACACAGCTTGTCGCCCCATCCTCATGTGCTGCATCTGTAGTGACTTCAATCTTCTATGTGAACAGTATCAAAAGCTTTGCTGCAGTCAAGGTAGGTGACATCAACTGCTCCCCTTGGTCCACCACTTGGTTACCCAGTCAAAGAAATCTATGAGATTAGTTTGACAGGGCCTTTCTTTGTAAACCCATGCTGTCTTGGATCCTGTGTGCCTATGAATTCCAGGTGTTGCACAATCCTTTCCTTAAGGAGTGCCTCCATAATCTTGCCCACTACTGAGGTAAGACTGACTGGTCTGTAGTTTCTCACTGCCTCCCTGCTACCACACTGTGAAGCAGGATCACATGAGCCCTTCTCCAGTCTTCTGGGACCTCTTCTGTGCTCAGAGACTAATTAAACAGTTCTGAAAATGGCTCTACTAGTTCCACCTTTAGCTCCTTTAGTACCCTGGCATGCATGCCATCAGGTCCCATTGCCTTGTCCACCCTGAGCTTATGGAGGTCTTGTAGGACCCTTTCTTTTGTGAAGAGACTAGTGCACACCTCCTCTCCCCTGTGTCCATGGCACTGAGCTGTGGGCCCTGCCCTATCTTCTCTTCAGTAAATACTGAGCAGAAGTATCTATTTAGGATAGATGCTTTTACATGGTCCTCCTCCTCATATGCCCCTTATCCCCTTTGATCTTAGCAATATCCCTCTGGACTTTCTCCTTTCACTAATGTATCTATAGAAAGTCTTGTCACCCTCTTTTATTGTTTCATGCTAGTGTTTCCTCAGTTTGGGCCTTGCTGCCTTACTGCCTTCCCTGCTTCCCTTAGGGAAGTTTGGTATGCCTCTCTAGCTTCATCCCGCTGGGTTCCCTTATATTTCCTGAAGGCCAGCCTTTTGGCTCTGACCTTTTCTGCTACTGTTTTGAGAACCAAAGCAGTTTTCTTCTTCTTTGCACTTCCTCCTCTCTAACACAATGGGATGTTGCTTCAAGTATTGCATCTTTAATGCTTGCCCACTTTGCCTGTACCTCTTCACTTGTATTTCTTTTTCCAGGGCTAGCTTAACTCTGCTGGCCATCTTATCAAAGTCAGCTCCTCTGAAGTCCCATATATTTGCCTTGGAATGGAATGATTTAGTTCTAGTGGCCAAATTGAACCATACCATGTGATGGTCACTGGTCCCCAAGTGACCTTCTACCTGGAGATCTGTGATCCTTTCCCTGTTAGTCAGTACTAGATCTAGGATAGCCCTGCTCTTGTGGGTTGTTGTACCAGTTGTTTGAGGCCCTCCCCTGCAGGGAATCCACCATGTGTCTAGTTCTGACAGATATTCCTGGTGGTATTGACCAATGTGTATCTGGCATGTTGAGTCTCCCATTATCAGAACCTCCCTTTAGCTATTATGTTTTATATATCTTCTAACAGTACTGTGTCTATGTCCTCCCCTGGTCTGGAGGCCTGGACACAATCCCAGTTCATATGGCTGTCCCATTTCCTGTTTCAGGGTGACCCACAGTTCTTCTGGCTCCTACGTATTCTGAATTTCTGTTGCTTTGATATTTTCATTGACATAAAGGGCCACTCCACCCTTTTTGCACCTTGGTCTCCTCTGAACAGTACATACTATTGTTGTTGTCTTCTCCCAAATTCAGGAAGACAAACTTGTGAGGCAGCTTTTATCACACACAAATCCACAGACAATCTTCTCTTTTTTCCAAACTTCTGTTTATTATTTTAAAAGCGTGCAATCCTCAACGTTTCACCAAGTATCTTGGCTTTATCAAGAGATGCCTTATAAAAATACATAAATAAGCAAGTTTTAAAAAAGGACTGTCTGTATTATGTATTACCTGTGGGACTGCTTTGTTTGTTTGAACAGTACATAGCCAGGTACTGAAGTATCCCAAGTGTGGTTACTGATAAACCATGTCTCGCTAATGGCTACTATGTCCAGTTTAGTCTCTGTCATTATTGCCTACAGGTCTGGGATCTTGTTTCCTAGATCAAGAGCATTTGTGTACATGATTTTCCATTGGCCAGATTTCAGTGTGTTAGTTGTTGGGTGAGGTCTGAGTTTCCTGTACATCGTATGGGAAGCCGGACCTTTGTCCTTACCTGGTAATGCAAATGAAGTACAAACATGCTGAACTCCTGTTTGACCACTATCTGAGGAGGAGGTGTTCTTCCCATTAGACATATGGGTGCTACACTCCTCTCCCATTTGCTAGTTTAAATATTCTGCAAAGGCATCAAACTTCTGCCCCAATGAACTGACTCTCTCCTTGGTCAGATGCAGTCCATCAAATTTAAAGAACTTTGCTCTCAAAACTGTTGCCAGTTCCCTACAAATCTGTGTCCTTTTCTGCACCAGCCCTTGAGCCATATTTAGCTCCCTATCTCCCCTTCTCTGACCTTCCGTCCATCTTCCCCTCTCCCAAACTTGCAGGATCTCAGAGAAGGAGATGCTGATGAAATGGATGATAGTTTGTCACCCAGCCTGGTCAGGAGTTCCTTGGTCTCTACAACTGACCGGTGGCAAGATTGTCAGCCCTATGTGTATCAGGATGTCATTATTTTCCTGCTTCCTGAACAATTTTAGGACTGTGGTCAGTGTTTCTCCATGCTGATGTACCTGGGAGACATCTAACCATTACACCTGGCTGGAGATTCATCAACTCCCAATCATGGAGTCCTGTTCAACCACTCACTGGAAACAGGAGTGGTTATGGAGGACTGGAGGAGGGCTGATGTAGTCCACTTCATAAAAGTGGTAGCAAGGAGGAGATTGGCAACTACAGGCCAGTGGGCCTGACCTAATTGGTGGTGGGGAAATTAGTGGAATCAGTACTAAAGGAAGGGATTGTGAAATACCTGAATCCTGTGGCTTACAAGATGTAAGACAGCATGGATTCATAAGGGGAGGTCATGTCAAACAAATCTGATAGATTTCCTTGACTGGGTGACCAGGGAATTGGATCAGGGTGGAGCGGTGGATGTGGCCACCCAGATTTCAGTAAGGCCTTCAACACTGTTCCACCACAGGTGACACATAAGCAAACTGAGAAGCCTAGGAGTGGGACTGAAGATGATAAACTGGGTAAGAAATTGTTAGGATTAAATGGTTTCAGAAACCTCCCCCACTCACCACTGTGGGTTGCAATGGAATCCGCATTGTTAGTTAGCTAAAACCTTTATTTTTAAACAGGAATTCAGATGGAAAACATCACATCATTAGGACAAAGTCCTATTTTCAAGATGGTCCTGTAAAGTGTAATATATTATACTACTAAATACATAAGTCATATATTACAACACAAATACATTACAAATTTACATAAATTAATCATTCCAATATAATACACCAAGCATCTAACCATTCATCTATAATAATCACAATGAACTTTTAGTTCAGATCTCAAACTTGTTAAAATACTTTCAAATCATTAATCTGATTACAATATACAGGTTTCAAAGCCCCATAATTTATTAATAATAACCAGAAATCTGAGATTACTGTATGAGTTTATGGACCTTGGGAATGCATAATCCCTTAAATTTATATCTCTCAAATTATGTACATATTTTCTTGTTTCCAGTTTATCATAAAGACTTTCAGGTTGTTGTAATTTTATTACTTTAAAGATTTGAGTTAGACAAGAAATTTATGCTTACTGTCCTGCATAACCCAACCCAATTCACTAAGCACTTGGCAATGATGTGCCATATAGTCTTTTTGTATTATAAATCAAGTCATCTTATAGTGTAATTGGTCAACCTTTAATAACAATCTATTTGCTGCAAAACCATATATATGATTTCCATATTCCAAAACTGGAAGAAGAAATTGATTTATAATTTGTTCCCTCATCATTAATCTGTTCAAACAGAAACTAGGACACCTAAAAGCTCCCAACCTTTTATTTACTTTAATAATAGTTTCTGTTATGTGATGTTCAAATTTCAATGATGAATCTATCCAAACACCCAAGTATTTATATACTGTAACCTGTTTAAATATTTCATCACTTAAAGTTTTTATATTAACCTTTGTTTTACCAGTATTTAAAGGGTTTGCTTTCTTCCAAAAACCATAAGCTTAGTTTTTTTACTATTAAGTATTAAGCCAGATTTAGTTAGCAATTCAATAAACCAGTAAAATCATTCTGAAGGTTTTTGCATTTCTACAATTGTATGACCACTAGAAATCAACAAAGTATCATCCCCATAAAGATTTATACTAGAATGTTTTATACAATCTGTAACCTTATTAATATAAATAAGAAACAATATTGACTCTAAAATGGAGCCCTGAGGTACTCCTCTTGCACATTTAATGTATTTGATAACACCCCATTTATACAAACCTGTTGAGTTCTTTTTGAAAGGTAAGATTTAAACCAATTTCCTGTCTCTCAACCATGCCAATTTCAATGCAGCATTAACCAGAAGCCTATGGTTAACTGTGTCGAATGCTTGGATAAATCCACCTAACACCGCTCCCACCGATTGTGCCAGGAGGAGTTCCCACTTCCTTCATTTTAATCCCATTTCCTCTAAACCAAAATCTGACCCGACTATATCATCCTCTGTTCTTTATTGGAAACTAACTTACAAATTCCTGAAATCCAATCCAGCACATGGGTTTTATGCCCTCTTATGGAGCAATCCATTGCTCACTCTATAAGAGCACCCAATTTTCTGTTGTACATGGAGGAACAAAGACATTTTCTTTCTCGGAGATATCTTGGACCAGAATTTACTCACTCTTAGATCATTCTCAGACTTGCAGGTCACATGGAAACTTCCTAAACAGGACTTGGGAAGTTTTTACAAATTCGGGCAGCTTATAATCTCTCTCTAGTTTAGTGTATAGGCATACTCTTCTTAACCCTATACATCTCGCTGAACTGATTTATCAGTAAATTGAATAGCTCCATTTACAAAGACATTATTGATAATCTACCTGATCAGTCTAAACAGGCCAAAAATAAATGGAGTACTCTTCTTAACTACAATATTTCAGACACACAATGGAGTAATTGTTGAATGTGCATATAATACCTTTAAAGATGCCTGTAGTTCTTTAATACAAACTAAAAATCCTACATCTTTGGTATAGAACTCCTTCTGTGCTTCAACGAATGGGCCTATTAAATAATAATAATTGCTGCGCTGCAATTGGGCTAACGGGACGCATTTATATCTTGTGATCCTGCGCCTCCCATTAATAAGCTCTGCATAAAGTCTGTTTACTTGCCTCCTGAGTAACAGGACAAAACTACCTTTGACCCCAAGCTATTCCTTCTAGGCATCCTTATCCCCAATAGCTCTCTCCTCTCACATGCACATTTTAGATGACTAAACATACTTTCTCTTCTGGGGTCAAATGTCTGATTCTTATGAAATTGCAATCAACTCTGGTGCCTTCTCTTTCAGATGTTCTTCAAAGCCTCTCTCAGTATAACTTCCTAGACCGATTATCTCATGTTACTCATAACTGACTCACTGTATATGCCATGTTGGCAGGATTACTTCAAGTACATCGAACCTAGTTCTTCTAGACCCTAATTCATAGGGATATTTAGCCTACCTTCTTATTTTGCTCTTAGATTAGGTTTTCTTGAAACTTTTGTGCACAGATTTCTTCTTTTTCCCTTCTTCCCTGTTTTCTCCTCTTCTCCCTCCTTCCTTGCTTTCTTCTCTCTTCTTTCTTTCCTTGCACACTTTTCTCTTATCTTCACCTCTCCATTTCTGAACATTGTTCAAATTACACATTTATCACTTTTGCAATTTACTGAATGCCTTGCCATAGCCTGCCCTAGCATGCATTTCGTACATGGTTGCTATTTCTGATCCTATAATACCCTATTGATTGTAGCCCTTCTGCTCTCCACTTACATCTTGTCTAGGTTTGTGTTTTATTATTAATACATGTATATAAGGCTTCTCAATATGTTTACCCAAAATACTGTGTTTTGTTAAGTAATATTTTATGCCTTACATGGAGGATAGTCTTTTATTGCATTAGATGTGTGCTTTCTTATATACTCAAATTTTAATAAAAAGATAAAGTGAAAAAAATAAATTGGCTAGGGGATAGGTGGCAGAGGGTGGTGGTAAACAGAGCTCACTCTGAGGAAGGAAGGAAGGAAGGCAGGGAGGGTGACCAGTGGGGTGCCACAGGGATCAGTACTGACGACTAGTTCTCTTTAATGTCTTTATTAGTGACATTGCAGAGGGGCTGAATGGGAAGGTCTGCCTTTTGCTAATGACACTAAAATATTTTTATTTTTATTTTAGTCTTTGGTAATCCGGTAAGACCCACTAGGCACAAGTGCCTGTTTTCAGGGGTGACCTGGGAGCACTGGGTGGTTAAGTGACTAGCTCAGAGTCACACAGTATGCAAGTGGAGGTTGTGAGAATCAAACTCAGGTCTAGTCTGCTGGGTGTACCAAGCTTGTTCACACCTCATTCCTCTAACTTCTAGGCTATACTGCCAGCCCAAAATTTGCATACAGGTAGACACTCCTGGAGGGTGGAAATGAGTAGTGAAATGAGAAAGTTATAGGAATGGTCAAGAGTATGGCAGCTAAGTTTCAAAGGAAAATCATGCACTTAGGGCACAGAAACCCAGGGCGAAGTGGTAAATGGGCGAGTGGTATTGGTGACCACAAACAGGAAGGAGACCTGGGAATAATTTCTGATGACCTAAAGCTGGCCAGGCAGTGTAACAAGATGCTGGGTTGTATAGGGACAGGTATCACCAGCAGAAAGTGTAAGTTGGTGTTACCTCTGTATAGATCACTGCTGAGACCTTCCTGGAGCGCTGTGTCCAGTTCTGGAGACCTCATCTCTGGAAGGACATAGACAGGATGGAGGTAGTCCATAGAGGCAAACAAAATGATACAGGGTCTGCATAAAAAGTCATATGGTAAGAGACTGAAGGACCTCAATATGTACACCCTGGAGAAAAAGAGAGGGGCAATATAACAGACTTTCAAATATCTCATGGATATAAATAAGGTACTAAGAGGGAAGCATTTTCAGAGAAAAGATGCTCAAGAAGAAGAGGTCATGCTAAGAAGCTGCAGGGAGTAGATTCAGGGAGATGTGAGGAAGTAATTCTTCACAGAAAGAGTCGTGGATGCCTGGAACAGCCTCCCAGTGGAGGTGGTGAGGGCAAGACATGTAGCGGGGTTCAAAAATGCATAGGATAGGCATAAGGGCACCTTAGTGGTAAGGCAAGGGGTAGAGCCAGCGATTAAGTAGGTTCTGCAGTAATACAGTAGGTAGGAAAAATGTGATGACTAGGTGGGCCCAGCAGTCCTTAACTGCCATCAAATTCTATGTTTTTATGACACATGGGCCCCGTGAAGAGCACATCCATAGAACATCATAGTGAAATGTGTTCCAATTGGCAGGACTCATATGGCCTCAGTGTAATTTGTGTAGTGCACAAGGCACTGTTGAACAGATGTACCATTTGCAGCAGGGGCTATGGTGAATGCAGCACATGACCACACCCTAGCACCCTAAACTGTGGGGCTAGTGCAGCTGAGAAGACCTGGCATGTGTTCCACAACACTGCTGACCCCCTCCCCTTGCCTCCAGTGTGAACATGGCCATATGAGCAACCCGGACACCATGCACATTCCATATGGTACGCTGCACACACACATGAGGAGCAGGGCAGACAGTGTGATATAGCCATTAGCAGTAGACACAGGATGGAAAAAATGGTACAACATGTATAAGGAAAACAACAGTGCTGGATACTGGACCGCAGGGAAGTATACAGCACAACACAACACCTGGGTCAGCATGCAGCTCTCACACTGCATGCTGCACAGACCAACTCATGTGTACCACCAGCATGAAAGGGTGGACGGGGTAGGTGATGTGAGCACCACCCCAATGTAAGGCTATAATATGTGTATGTGAGCCACAGTGAATGTTGCCTGGAAATTCAGCCTGTGTTGTCTGGAGGCATAACAGGGACCAGCAAGCACAGCTGTCACACATGTCCTGGCCATGCAACAGTGATGTAGGGGTGCAGCAGACTACACATCACAGGCAGGCTGCAGCCAATGTAAGGTGAGGTGTTTACCTGACTAATGATAGCACTATGGATGGTGCTTTGGTGCTGGTACAGTTGCCACAATGTCCACCATGATAGGTAAAGACCTCAGGTGCATTCTGGAACATGTAGTAGCAAGCTGTGACACCACTAGTTGCAACATTGCTGCCCTGAATTAGCACTGATGGCAGCCATACATAACACAAGATACCTGTGCCAGCGCAGACATGGCTACATAGTTACTCAGCCTGATCAACCACCACTGTGGTATACAGTGATCTGTCCATACTGTGCCCAACATAAATGGGTATACAACATCTGTGGGAGTGTCAGGAAGAAGTACACACCCAATGTCCATGCACTCATCTCCAGTGTTATCGCCTCTACTCCCCACCCCTGAGGGACACAGTGCAGATGGTGCAGTGGATGTTCCATGCCCTACACAGTTGCATCGGATGCCACAGTACAGTCCACCACATGTACATATAGCACACACTGCCAAACCATATGACCCTGCACAGCTTATGAGTAGACAATGCACAATGCTACAGAGTGGCAGTAGACATGCATAGCCAGGAAACTGCATGGACCACAAATGAGGAATGCGCAGTACACACAACTCACATGGTACTCACAGCATTGGATCATGCACTGTGCACACACATGGAAACATACCTGAATGGGTCACCCTCCATGGCCATAGCAGTGGGTCACCAACTGGAACCAGCCTCTGGATATCCCTGGGGTGCCACTGCTCCTTTGGCTGTGTTGCTGAGCCCTGAGATTGGCTGGGCTCCCATACTGCCTGTGGCTGCTGTCATTTCTTCCCTTAGGGTGAGTGCAGCCCTGGGTGTCTGAGCCATGGTTGTGCCTGTCCCTTGTCCTCCTTTTGCCCCCTGAGGGTATCACTCACCTGCTGCTGGACCCATGGGACATGGAAAACAGAAAACAGTATGTAAGTGAATGACAGTGGACTGAGTGGCACAGCAGGTATATGCCATGCACACTCATGTGGCACACATGGCATGTAGCACATGGCACTGCACTGTCATGGACAGGCACAGGGTCTTGATAGATGAATGGTGCAACACCACTGCACTGGACTAAATACTGTGGTGTCGATAGGAATATGCTGCATGCAACTCTGGTAACCCACATGGTCTCTCCCTGCAGCAGACTAACAGATGGGAGCCAGGCACATGCACACTTCATACTACCATTGAACTATACACTGCAGTGTGTGAAGTGTTCACCCAGTGCCATGTGCGACACATACCATCTCTGGTGGTGGATGCAGACAATAGTGGAGCATGGATGTAAGTGGAAGCCTTCCTCCTGTGTCTAGGGGTTTACATGATGGTAACTGTGCTTGGTTCAGGGAGGTGACACTACACAGCATGTGCCATAAAATATAAAAACTGTACTGGTTCTGGGGTGAGCAGCCTGTCCTGCCTCTTCATTGGTCATTATCTGGCATTCAGCAAGACAGAGTGTGTTGGCAAACAACAGATCTCAAAGTACTAAACTCCTGTCCACCAGTGAGAGATAGTGTGTCTAATCATTTAGCAGGGTTTATCTCAGCCACACACACATACAAGATTGTTACAGTACATTCAGAACATTCATGCTAGCTGGGATCAGAAATCTGTGCAAATGTCCAAAATGTCACATATACTTCACTCAGTGGGGCTGAGTCTTTCAGGGTGACTTGTGCAATAAATCCAGCGGTAGGTATAAAGTTGCAGAATGATGGGGAATGTCCATTTAGGTGGATTAGCCACGGTGGTTTTCTATTAAAGATAGTTTCCCTTTGCCCATAGCAAATGACATACCCAAAACCTCTATGGGAAGGTTTGTCATGGGGATATGGTCCTTTCAGACTATATAGAAACACAGATACCCCAAATACATTGCCACAAGTACATATATGCCCTGGCAAAAGCGCAGGTTACACCTTGAGGGACCCAAATCAAAGGTGTCACCTCCACAAATGGAGGGCATGGAGGGTCCCTCAAACCTCCAAAGTAATTGGCCTAAATCACTTAGTCCATTGAGTGTGGACTATCCCCATTGTCCTGGGGCATTGGTGGGGTAGTAACTGGGTCCAACATGGATCCTCTCTGACTCACAGTTGGTTACAGGCTATCAATCAATCTTTATTTTAGCAGGTGAAACACCATTGAGTAATTTCATTTACATGGTGGACCTGGGCAGGTACAAAATAGACATACATGATACAATGAACATACATCATATAATAGATGCATATAGATACAAAGGACATGCATGATACAAAGAAAGTCTTCATACAAAATGCATGCTACAATGAACATAAATCATATAATAGGTGCAAATAGGTACAAAATAGACATGTGTGATACAGAGAACATCCTCATACAAAATTACATGTAGGTCACAGAGTAGTGCACAACAGAGGTTAGAGCTGCTTCTATTTCGTAGTAGTACAATTAAGTGTGCAGTAGCAATGTGCTGGGGCTACTACAAGGCAGCCTAAGATAGAAAATTTAGATAGGAGGGCATAGCCCTGCCAAGTTAATTTAATAGTAAGCAATTATTGATAGTTAATAGAGATAGGTTACTGGAAAGAAAGAGAAGGGCACAGCCAACCTCAATACAGTTTTGGGTGCAATGACTAATGAGTCGCATATGATAAATGTAGGAAAAACTAAGGAGGTAAACTGGTTTGAAAGGGATGGTTAGGGCTTAGGTATAACAATTACAGGTGTCTTTCAAAGACTGATTGAGTAGAGTTTTGAATGATGCCATTCTAATGATGTTTGATAGCTTCAGGGTTTTTGGAGGTTGTTCCATGTGGTGGGATATTCATGACTTATGGAGGAAGTGCCATATTGAGTTCTAATTCGGTTATATCGAGTAGGATGTAAGAATATCTCCTGAGTGAATAGATTCCCTGTTTTCTGGTAAAGAGGCAGGAAATGTATTGGGGCTATGAGCAGTAGATCACAAACTGTGGGATGCCCTCCCCCAGAGGGAAAGTGAAACAGCATTTAAACAGCTCTGTAAGATTATCTCCAAATCTTTCACCCTCACAGAATATGCTAGTTGTAGGTGGCAGGACCTTCTCGCTGTGTAAAGGCACTCAGATCTTGACTGAGGGACTGCAGCAGGACCAGGACAGGGATACCATGCTTACACCTTGCTAGCCTCCACAGAGCAGAGGTCCAAAGGGTTTGAACAGAACACAGAAACAGAAACATAGAAAAAGAGATGTCAGGAGAAAATGAGTCCATCTAGTCTGCCCATGTGTTCCTTGGACCTTCTCAGATCCAAAGACCTAATCACGCTTCTGACTAATTCTTTCTACAGCTCCTGTTGCTTTTGATTGCACTTTAGCCTTGTCCTACCCCAGCTTGAATGATGTCACAGACTTTGATTCCACTACTGTTTATGTGAACTAGTGTTTCCTAAGCTCCCTCCTGAAGCTGCCTACCCTCAGCTTCACTCTTGCCCTCTAGTGTTAGTGCTGGATACTCTGTTGGACAGGTCCAAGGATGGCACCTTATTTATTCCTTTCAGGAACTTGTACAGCATGTTTCAATCATATCTCCCCGCCCCTCCTTATCTCCAGTTAGAACATGTTTAATGCTTCCAGATGCTCCATGTACAAGTGCCCTTGAAGGCTCTGGATCAGTTTTGGTCTCTCTTCTCTGAACAGCCTTTAACCTGTTTGTATCCCTTTTCAGATGTGGACTCCAAAACTGGACACAGTACTCCAGATGGGGCCTTACCAGTGACCAGTAGATTGGCAGTATTACCTTCTTGCTCCTGCTGTCAAATCTCTTCCCTATGCAACCCAGCATTTTGCTGGCCTTGCTATAAGCTGGCCTTGCTATAAGCTTTGTTGCATTGACTTGTCTGCTTGAGGGTGCTGCTTATGGTGACACCTAGGTCTTGTTCATCCTGCGTGGCACTAAGCTCTAGTCATTTGAGGTGTACTGCCCTTGGGTTGTCTTTACCTAAATACATCACCTTCCATTTTTTCGCATTGAACTTCAGCTGCCAGATTTTGGACCATCTTTCCAGCCTTTGTAGGTCTTTTGTAGGTCCTTAACTGCCTCCTCACTGTCAATCCATCCTCTAATTTGATATCATCTGCAAATAGGACAATTTTGCCCTGAATACCTATGCTGATGTCACTGATAAAGGCATTAAACAGGACTGGCCCCAACAATACAGTACATTAGCTGTCAACCTTGGTGTGCATATCATACAGTCTCTAGTTCAGGTGCTGTGCACTGCTGAATGCACTATGGCAGTCACCTGGGATGTGGGTACACCAGTAGGCATAGCAGCATGTGCAGTAACATGGCAGCAGTACATAGGCACAGTGACACCAGTTGCATATTGTATGTATTTCCTGATGCATGGAACACCTGGTAGCTTTGCAAGACACATGGAGTCCAGGCCCACATCCAAGTGGGATAAGTGTGCAAGGGACCAAAGGTTACATAACAACAAGGAACAGAATAAGCTACAGTACAGCAATATATATGAACACACAGATCATGACATAGTACAGCCAGCCAGCCAGTATAGAGTATGAGATGTTATACTGCTCTGCAGCACTAGGACAATGAACCAGGCACTGCAGACAGACCCAGGGACACATTGGACTAGGGGTGATTATTGCTCTTGCATAAGATCCTGCAGAAACATGATCTTACTAGCAGCTGTGAATGTTCTTCTAGGACTGCTATGAGTAATACAAGACCCCACAACAGAAAGTTAGTAGTACCTCATGCCACAACCAATAAAAAAGACAACTTAACACTGTTAGAATTACTAAGGTATGGAATAGACTACCTTTATTCATTGTCGATATCAAGGATTTTAATGCCTTCAAAAAGCCCTGGACGATACTTATTACAAAAAGTACATACTGGTGTAATTCTGACCCACTGGTGGGGACATTCCCGATAGGCCTTGTGCCTTCTAATGTCCACACAAACCTAGTAAACCTAGTAGACTAAACACATACACAGTGAAATGTGTCATTTGTATCTTAAATGAGCTATAGTCAGTAGTTACCAGGATAGTGTCCCTAGGCTGAAGCCATGTTCCAGGACCAGGCAGGCACTCATGTTGTGCCAATCGCATGCAAAGCATATACAGCACTGCCAATATACAGTCAATAAATATATAAATGCAGCAAGATATATGCACATTTATTAATTTTATTTATTTTTTTAACTTTTGTTTACGGGTAAACAATATGTGCCAAAGGCCCTTTTTCAAATGTGACCTGGGACCATAATCTATGTTACCATCAAGATGTAATATACAATACATATACACAACACAATACAATAATGCAAATATAACATGGTGACATACAGACAATAAATTAGTAACAGTTACACCCACTAAACTTAAAAATATTGTCTCACTGATGCCTTAAAAATGTTTTCCAGCAATGTGTTGTAAAGTGTATGGAGCTTATTCCAATGTACTGGAGCATAGTTAAAAATGTCTGCTGATCTAGTCTAGATTTTGTTTTTGGAATAGTTAACGTAACAGAAGCATTATATCATAAATCCCTATTAGATATCTTCATATTTAATAATGAAGACAAAGGAGAAACTGTACCTAAATGAAGAGAATTATAAACTAAACAGCTTAAGCTATATTAAGAATATAGAGATGGGAAGCCAAGATGTTGCTAAATATAAGTCACAATGATGTGTTGTATATGGAGCTTTAATGCAAACCTACATATAGCATGAAATGTTGTTGCTAACGAAACATCAGACTTATCCAAATTCACAAATAAATATGTGTTATAATTCAAAACTGACAACAATATACTTTGACTTACTGCAAATCTGGTTGTGTTGGTCGTGTGTCCATGACACTCCAGACATTACATCATGGGTTTTAGCCCACCTGATAGGCTATAGATGCACATGTAACCTAGTATCACATTTGCAGCATACCTTGGTCCCAGGAGTCCCTGTTCCCAGTTCTCTAGTGCATCTGAAAGGCTAGCACACAGGGTTCCCTGCTTAAAATCCTAAACAAGGTAAGAGACAAGAAGTTTATCTTTGATTTTGCTAAAAAGAAAGCTGTATTACAAAGTGCATTCTCAGGAATCAACCATCCCAGGGAGTTCCTGAATAACTACTTAATGCTGACTCTGAGACCTAATTATCTGAATGCATAGATGTGTTAATTAATGAGGGCCCTCCTCACAGCTAGATACAGCTTTAATTAAGGCAAGCAGCATAACCAGTTTGTTCACATTCCCTTTAAAAGAAAGGAAAAGTTGATGCTGGTGTTTAGTCAGCTTGTGAAGTTTGATCAGATTAAGTTTGTTCAGATTCCTCTTTAAAAGAAAAGAAACAAAGCTGATGTTGGTGTTTAGTCAGTTTGTGAAGTTTGATCAGATTATTTTAAACAAAGAAAAAGCTGAAGTTGGTGTTTTGGTCACTAGAGATGTGATTAAACGCTGAATGAAGTTTATAGAAAGAAGTTTTGTGAGTGCTTGGCTAGATTGTGACCAGGTAGAGAGATACTTGTTGTGGGGAAAATGGCCTTTTAGTAGTAATGTGACAGGCAGACAGGTGCCCGCATTTGTTTTGAATATCACATCTGAGGAGGTAAAAAACCGCAGCTTACAGCGGGCAAGTCAGGCAGCTCCTAATTCAACGCACATGCTCTGGCTCCCTCACAGAGCCAGTATCATATCGTGGGTATCCCTGTGCACACCTTGCACTAGCAGGCAGCATTCCATGTTGGGCAGAGCTATACCCATAATTAGTGGTCACTATGGCTCCTTCTTAATGGTGATAACCCAGGAATCTACCTCCTCCACAGCGGCAAAGTGCTTTAGCCTGGTTTGTCTTCCTCACAAGCAGAGCAGGTCGCAGGCCTGCCTCTCCTGCTTCTACTCATGGCAGGGAATCACAGCAAACACTAAAGAGAGCACTTGCACATAACAGCAAACCTCCACGGCTCTCACTCCCCATGCCAGACCATGTGGCATGGAGACGGAGGCCCTCTACATGGCAGCCATATTTTGAACATGGTGCTCTGCCACCATTTTGTAACTCCCAGGATTCTAGCTGACTACTCTTCTGCCATGTCCCATAGTGGATCGAAAGAAGGCACAACAGCATATATGTTTAATTATTAATAATATTCATAACTACCTGAGGTTTTAAGGTTAGCCTCACTCACCTATCCCAGTGGATCTAGGCACCTACATCATTCAGTCCCATCTGGAGCGCCCCTTGACAGTGGCAGCTTACTAATGCAATCTACTATAATGGGAGTTCTACTTTTCCCTACCTTGGGTATAGGTCAGCCTCGATCACCTATCCTAGAGGATCAAAGCTCATGACCTCATCAAGTCCCATTGGGGCACCTCTTAACAGTGGCAGCACTCAGTTGTAAGGAGACAAGTTATTGGGAGTGACCCTTCTAGACCACCTAACAAGCGGGTTAGGACTAAGGTAATACTGCCCCCAAGGCACAGAATGTCTATACATCTCAGGGTTTGTCTTTCTGCCTCTAAGCATAACAAGGTGTGAGTTTCCAGGAGGTACCGACACTGATTCGCCCACCTGGTCACTCGTTTGGCTCACCCCTAATCAGACCTGTTTTGTCCACTTATGTTTTCTGTGGGTCATGGAGAAGTTGGAGGCTCTTGCCCAGAACATATCTCCATCACTGAACCCAAGACCAGAACCTCCCCTCCAGGTGACCACGGTGATAAGAACCTGCTCACCATTGGAACCCACCCACCTCAGTCAGGCAATGGACAAAGAGATGAGGAACCACAACAGGATGTTGAGGGGAGGACTCAGAAGACAAAGAGATGGATGTCTCCCAGTCCATTCCTTCTCTCACCTCTAAACTATGCTCCTTTGACCTCATTCCAGGAATCATGAAAGCCATAAAAATTACAATGGGGTTTGAGGAAGAGGTTTCAAAGACAGAATCCGAACTTGACCTGATGATTCAACAGAGACCCAAGTGTAAAGAGACCTTCCCAGTGTGCCAAGCAGTCTATGACATATTGTCCAAAGAATGGGAATCAAATGAACCTGGGTGCATGTCAGAAAGAGGAACTTGAATAGGATGCACCCTATTCAGGAGGACAACACACAGGACTGGTATGTGGCCCCTATAATAGATCCACAAATTGCTGCCATCAGCAAGAAAACCATGTTGCCATGCAGAACAATATCCTTGAAGGACCCTACAGACAAGAAGGTAGAGGATATGTTAAAGAAGATGTTTTAAAACACTGGTAGGGCAGCAAGAGCAGCCACCACAGCAGTCTATGTGGCTAGGCACACATCAGATGGCTGGAAGAACTCTTAGACAGACCGCAAGTCAAGGGATGCAGAATTGTTGGAATGCTCTCTGGATATTGCTAAGTACTTGGGGATATGGCAGTGGATAGGCTCAAACTAGAGGCTAGAGCATTGGCCCTAACTAATACAGTAAGGAGGGCACTTTGGTTGACATTGTGGGAGGCATATAGTGAATCCAAGAATCTTCTACAAAACCTACCTCTAAAAGGGAAGCACAATTTTGGGGAAGGTCTTCAGGAGTACCTGAAGCAAAAGAGAAAGGCAAGGATTTGAGTAGGAGCAACAACAGGTCCATGCACCTGCCATCAGGTAAATGCCAGTTTCGGGAAACAACAGGTTTCACCAAGGGAAACAGCAGAACTAATATGGTCAGTCTCCGTCCTTTCAAGGCAGAGAGTACCACAATGGCATGGCCAACTGTAGTAACTCCAAATTCAGCTATACCTCCTCCTCATTCTCCTCATTCAGAGGAAAAACAAATTCAGAAACAGAGGAGGTAAAGGAAAGGCACAATGACTACCTTCACAGAGAGCCACTAACACCCACGTGGAGGAAAGACAGTCATCCCCGGTGAAGAGAGACTTTGCTGTTCCTGGCACAGTGGGTGCACACCACCACTGACAAATGGGTCTTGGAGGTAGTATACAGAAGATATACAATAGAATTCACACAGCGACCACATTGAAACAGATTTGTACAAACCCCAATCTCCAGGAGAAGAGCATCTACCCACCAGGTGCAGCAGATCCTTCTGGAGCTGGTCCAGAACAAGGCCATCCAAATTGTTCCCATTCAAGAACAGGGGAAGAAGTTTACTTCACTATCTTCATGGTCCCCAAAAGACAGGAGAGCTCCACCCTATCCTGGATCTGAAGTACCTGAACAAGTTTGTTCATACTCAGAAATTCCTGATGGAGACCCTCTGCTCCACACCCAAAAGAGTCAGGGTTGGGGATTTCCTAACCTCGATTGACCTGAAGGATGCCTACCTTCATATTCCCATTCGACCAAGTCATCAGCGGTACCTACATTCCCACATACTAGGCCAACACTTCCAGTACCAGACGCTACCTTTCGGCCTAGCTTCCGCCTCCATGAACCTACACTAAAGTGTCGATCATCCTAGCAGCTCACCCTAAGGAAAGGGGGTGGCTATCATCTCCTATCTGGATGACTGGCTGATATGAGCCAGGTTCAAGGGTCAGGTGCAAAAGAACACTCAACTAGTGTTACAAACCTCGAAGAGCATGGCTGGGTAGTCAGTTATAGCAAGTGTACTCTGGTACCAGCTCAGCAGCTGGAGCACCTAGGAGTGGAGATAGACACGGCCACAGGCTTAGAACTACCATCATGGAGATGTATAGACAACATGATGGGTCTAATAAAAGTCATAAACACATGACAGTGACCCACCATTGGCCAAGTAGCACAAGTGCTAGGATGCATGGCCTCCTGCATAGACTTTGTCCCATGGGTCAAGTGGAACATGAGACCACTGCAAACCTAACTCCTGACCCAGGGCTCCCCATCTGAGGAGAATCTGGTAGTCAATGTCACTCTACCACAACAGATAAGACACTCCGTCGCTTGGTGGTTGGACAAGCACAGCCTCCAGTAGGGGACCCCTCTGGAGCTGACATACGAGATAACCATAGAGAGAGATGCCAGCCTCACTAGGTGGGGGCATGTCTAGGCTCTCCAATCGGCACAAGGCATATGGACTCCAGTGGAAGCCAGATGCTCCATCAATGTTCTGGAGAGCGGTGTTCCCTGCACTAAAGGCATTCAAGGCTACCGCACAGGTGCACAACATCCTCATATGCTCAGACAACCAGGTCACAGTAGCCTATCTGTCAAAATGAGGGGCACAAGAAGTGAGCCATGATGGCCGAGGTACTAAGGGTATTTACCTGGGTGCAAGTCCACCTCAAATACATCGGGGCCATCCACCTCGAAAATGGGTTCATCCAGGAGTTGCAACTCCACGGGAGGTATTCAATCTATTCAGAGCAGGTGGGGGCCCATCACTATGGACCTTATGGCCACAGAAGCAAATCACCAGGTGAAAGACTTCTTTTGAGGTACAGGAGAGAAAGGCCAAGGAGTAGATGCCTTGTCACAAGATTGGATCAGGGATAAGGCATACATACTTCCTCTGATTCCACTAATCCTCCAAGTACTAGCCAAGATCAGAGAATCTCGGAGGGTCATCATTCTAGTGGTGCCTTACTGGCCATGGAGGGCATGGTTCTCCATGGCCATGGCCATGACAGTGGACAATGGAAGCTCCTGTACAGGCTGGACCGACTGACCCAGGGCCCGATTAACCACCTTACACTGGAATCCTTCCGGTTTTTGGCCTGACTCCTGAGAGGCAGAGACTGCTAAAAGCAGAGTATCACAGTGCAGTCATCTCCACCATGCTGTAATCCAGAAGGTTTTCCACCATGTCCACATACGCCCATAAGTGGAACATTTTCTCCACTTGGTTCTGCAGTAGGAACAAAGACCCAGACTCAGAAGACATGTCAACTATCTTGAGTTTCTACAGCAGGATATGGAAAAGGACTGTCCCATTCTTCCCTCAGAGACCAACTCTCAGCCATAGGGGCAGCATTAGGACTGGTGGGCCTACATAGCCCAGGGTCTCACCTGGGCTGTCAAATTCATAAGAGTGGTAGAGGTGATGAGGCCTCGAACCAGACCATCTGTAGCACCTTGGGACCTCACTCTGGTCCTGGATGCTCTGACATTGCCACCGCTTGAGCCAATATGGGACAATCAACTGTACTGGATGGGGTTGAAGACCTGCTTCCTTGTAGCCATATACTCCAGCCCACAGGGTGGGAAAAGTGGGGCATTATCATGTAAAAGGACCCTATACCATCTTTACTCCCGAGGGTATACTTGTAAACAGTACCTGCCTTCACTCTGAAGGCCACTTCCCAGTTTCATATGGAACAAACACTAGAGTTCCTAACCTTGTATAACCAAGGAGAGTCTGGGGACAACCCTATCCCACGTCAGCTCGACATACGAGCCACCCTAGCAAGGTACATCACCAGACCTCAGAACCTGAGAAAACAAAAAGGCTCTTCATCATTTGGAAGGGACACAGACAGGGCATGGCAGCCTCAAGGACAACAATTGATAGTTGCCTAAAGAGGACAATTCAAGAGACATATAGACTCAAGGATGTCACCCCACCAGAAGGCATCAAGGCTCATTCGACCAGGGCAGTAGCCACATCCTGGGCCAAAAGGCCAATGCATCATCCGAGGATATTTGTCAGGCAGTAACCTGGACATCCATCCACACATTGCAAGACATTACAGACTAGAAACCCTGTATAAACAGAGGGCTTCTTTGCCACCAAGATCCTTCGGCAGCCTCCCTACATGCCCACTTAGTCGCTCTGTCCCACCCTGATGGATAGAAGTACTGCTAAGTACCCATGATGTAATGTCTGGGTGCCATGGAAACACGACCAACACAAGAGGTGTTTACTCACCTGGTAAAGGTGATTGTGTTGGTTGGTGTCCATGGCACTTCAGCTCCCTCCTGCCAGAGCACACAGAGAGATTCAGTGGGCATGAATTCTGGCCAAAAATATGTGGGTTTGGAAACAGAGTGGTTAAGAGACTTACTTATGTCCCCATCAGGCCTCATAAGCCTGAGCATTAGCATTATGCAAGAGGAAATAAACCCTTATGGTACATCGTATTTTCATTTGAATATGGTACATAGAGTAGAGTGTATGTTGCTATTATTAACCTTGTTTCAGCTTGGGAAGACAATCGCACTGGAGAGCAGGGACTCCTAGGACCAAGGTATACTCGAGAAATGTGATACTAGGTCACATGTGCATCTATAGTCTATCAGGTGGGCTAAAACCCATGATATAATGTCTGGAGTGCCATGGACACCAACCAACACAATCACCTTTACCAGGTTAGTAAACACCTATTTCCTTAGACAATAAATCACACAGTTTAAACAGAGCCCCGACCTTTGATTTATATTTCTACAGATGGCTTTAATATGTATTGAATAAGATAAACAAGGATCCAGAATTAGTTCTAAATACCTGAATTGAAAAACCTGCTCCAAAACAACACCCTCACAGCTGGCGATCTCCAAAGAATTGCATCTATTTAACCTATACTTAGATCCAAAAAGCATACTCTTTGTCTTCTTTGTATTTAAAAGAAGGCAATGAGAATGTAACCACATGTCTAGTGCCTGAAAACTAGAGGTCAAGTTTAATTGATTTCATCCTCTGATGGTGAACTAATATAAAGAATATCATCTCGTACATCAAAATCTTAGTGGATACCAAATAATTTGGAAGATTCTCTATAAATACAGAAAAAGTAGGGCCCAAGGATCAAATATCAAACTGTCAAATACAATAAAAGCAATCAATACAGTATTGCTACCTAAAGGTGCTAATAGTGGAAAGGTCAAAATGGGGAAGGTACAAGTTCGAACAGTTATAGCTCAAAGTGCCTCAAAAACAATATAACAGATTGCATTGTCTTGCCTCCACTGACCTCTACTGTGGTGTGCTGTGCTTGCAACTGTTGCAGTTGATCCTCCTCATGCTGGGTCAGATCATCCCATTACTGTACTGGGGTGCGGTCTAGGCCTTGAACCTGGGAAACCTCCCGGACACTGTCTCCCATATCCAGGCCTTTTCAGCCTGGGCACATCCCTGGCTGTGGCCTAAAGAGTGAAGTCTATTTCTTGAGAACTTCACTGGCCAGGACAGCCACCATGCAATGGGTGAATCTTCTGCCCCTCACCGCTCCACCCCATCACTCTACTGCCTCTTGAGTTTCTTGAAGCCATTTTACTTCTGTCCTGTTTCACTCAGCACTGTGCTGCCTCTTTGCAGTTTGCAGATGTTAGCTACAGAAATGATGTGATGTGCATGCATAGCATCTGTAAACATTCATGTGATGATGCCACCATCGCACCCACCTGTCCTTGACCTAAACAAGGCTCCATTGAACAATGCTTACATACAAGGAGAACCTGCGTTGGAGAGCAGATCATTGTATAGACAGTAGGGTATCTATACAGACAATATAGTATGCTGATCGCACAAACATCCAGAGCACATACAGAGTAAACTATTGGCAGTGCATGTATGATGGAATGCAGATGGCATACCCACCAGGCAGTGGTGCATGTATGGTGGGAAATGTGTGGATACTCACCAGGTTGTATTGCAAGCAAATGGGGTTGCTTCTGATGCAGCCTTCAGGAGCCACACCTCTCTGTTTGCCACAGATATCATGGTGGGACACATGCATCCCATGGCATGTGAACAAGTGCTGGTATCCTCCTGTACCTCAATGTGCACCACATCTGTCAACACACTGTATGTGTACAACCTGCACTGCAGCAGGTATGCAGACTGGGCACTGCCCATGCATGGTGCCCCTGTATGTGGACCCTCTGTTCCAATGGGTGATACAGGTACAATGTGTGGTTCCATGTCATAGTAGTGATCACAAACAGTGATCGCTATTATGGCGAGTGGTACAGTAGCAGCCACAGACACTGCCAGCTATTTCCTAAAAATTTCTGTGATATTTCCAGAAATATCTAATGCTTACTCAGTTTCACAGTAGGGGCAGCAGAGAAAAACTCTTTAGAAATTTCCCGAAATATCTGGAAATAGCTGTCAATGTCTGTGGCTACTATTGTATATCACCGAAAAGCAAATCGGTGATATACACACTATAACGACTGACTTCTGGAACTAAATAAAGTGTTTTTGTGGGGAGCTGTGCCCCCACTCGCCCATTCCCCACCCCCAAATTAAGATTCTTATCTCCAGGGAGGGTGCATGTCAGGAAGGGACAAAACCCATACCTGGCAAAAATTAAGTGCCGCAGCTCACAGCTGTGGCAAACGTAACTCCGCCTCCCAGACTTGAACCCAGTACTTCCACTGACACAGCTAGCCTCCCACACCACCATGCCACATGGCTAGCTCAGCAGCGACAAGTACACCAGTGCCTGACAACCCCTTCCCTGTACCACCCCTTCCCTCACTATTCCTCCCTTCCGTTCACCCTTAACGTGAGTCGCTTTTGCATACCCTCACTATTCTGCAGGGTAGCCCACAACAAAAGTGCCCAAAATGAGTTACTATAGTTCTTATCACTCATTTTGGGTTGCTCATATGACGTGCTACCAGGTGTACTCCTGTACATGTTCATGCCCCCTTGCCAGTGAGACCAGTACACAAGGTGCCTGTGCACTGTGCATCTGTAGCCAGTGTTCTGTCTTGAACAGCAAGGTCAGTGGGGCTGTTGCAATGTGGGCCACCCAGTGGTCTGGTGTGCAGCATCCATCCATCCATACCTGTGTGATGGGCATGCTGCTACAGAATTTGTTGACAGACCAATGGTGCTTTATCCACACACCATGTTCAGTGGGGACACAGCCCTGTGCATGGGACTGTACAGCCACTACCAGTCCTGTCGCAGGCTGTACATGACTTCTGGGAGGCAAAGCCATTTAGACAGTGCTGCATGTGATGAGGCCAACCATGGTGAGAGGCTTTTGTATGTACTCATACATTTCTTTTCCCAACAGGCACTGGCATGTGAATACATGGCCAGGGAGTCCCAGTTCTACAGGGACACCCCTTGAGACAAGTGGAAGCATCATGGAGAGATTACATATGCCATTAACATAGATTGTGGTGGGGAGTGCTCTGTGGAGGAGATCAAGAAGCAGTTCTATGAGCTGTGCAGAAGGACCAAAGAAAAGTGAACTGAGGCATAGCAAGCACTACAGGGAACAAGCAGTATACCACCCACCCAGCCCATCCTTATACAAGAGGAGGAACTTGTTGCAGGAACCCTGGGATGACATCTGGTGGAGGGTGTTGACAGGGGCATTGAGACCATGACCTTCTGCACTTGCCAGGGTGAGTACAAGCACATGACTATTTACCCTTATCATATTTTTCCTTTTGTTCATTTAAGATTTTATTATTATGTGAGGTGCTATGAGCCACTAGGATAGGGTGTGATATTTAATAAACTACTACTACTACCATGTGGCTAATGTAAGGGGTTGTACAGGGGCAGGCAGGGCACTCACAGTGTACATGGGTGTTGCAGGTGATAGGTTGTTCTTCATTTGTCAGAGCATGCATGCTGAACAGAGTGTGCATATAGTCTGCATGGCACAGGTGCCTCTGGTGGGCCATGTGCCTTAACATAGAAACATATAAATTGTCAGCAGATAAGGACCACTTGGCCCATCCAGTCTGCCCATAAGCCCTACACTTGTTTGTGGCCTCTGATCCTATCTGGTTAGTGGCTTTCTACCACTCCTTCCCACCTAAGTTTCCCTTATGTCTGTCCCAGGCATGTTTAAATCCCTCCACTGTGCTTGCTCCCACCACCTCCTATGGCTTACTATTCCATGCGCACCACCCTCTCCATGAGAAAAACTTCCTCACATTTCTTCCTAACCTACCACCTACCTATTTCATATCATGCAACCTTGTTCTTGAACTCCCCGTATACTGAAAGATGTTTCCTTGCACCTTGTTTATGCCCTTAAGGTACTTGAATGTTTATATCATGTCCCTCACTCCCTCCTGTCCTCCAGTGAGAACATATTGAGGTCCTTTAGTCTATCCTCATATGTTTTCTGGTGCAAGCCCTATACCATCTTAGTCACCCATCTCTGGATTGCCTCCACCCAGTCAATATCCTTACAGAGGTGCAGCCTCCAGAACTGCACACAGTACTCTGGGTGAGGCCTCACAAGTGTTTTATACAATGGCATCATCAACTCCTCCTTCTGCTAGGGATACCTCTGCCTATGCACCTCATCATGCCACTGGTCATCCCTGCAGACTTTGTACTCTGCTTAGACACCTTTAGGTAATACAAAATGATAACTCCTAGGTCCCTTTCTTCCTTGATGATCATAAGAAACTCACCCCCATCCTGTATCTTTCCTAGTGTCAGGAGGTCTAAATCTCCCTCTAAGGTTCTTGGCAATATTGGGAATGCAAGGAATCACAGACATGTTGCATAGAGTAATAAACATGTTTATTACTTCCAAAAGGGATAAATCACAGTTGACCTAAGCACTTCTTACCAATATGAACCGGAGCCAATCCTAAGCATTCCCTATACCTCGAGGAGTTTCTGTGTGTCTTGGGGTCTCCTAGGAAAAGATGTAATGTCTCATATTATATACCTATGATAATTACTATAGTTACTGTAAGAAGAAATATTTCTAGTTACAGAGGTGAGCTCTATTGGCTAAATTAGAGGCGCTCCATGGTCCAAGATAACATTATACAATTTGTAGTAGTCATCACTTTGTGAAACAAAAGAGTACATTTCTTACCTAAATCAGGGTAGTAGTACAAATCATTTAAAGGTGGCAATGCTGACTTATATATCATAATCATTACAAGGGCACAGATGTCCCAACATCTTGTAAGCAAAAAGAAATGAGAAATATAGATGCATTAGAAAGCAAAGTGTATAACAATAATATGCATACATATCCTGACATCTACTCTTGTACAGTAGTTGCCCTTAGCCCTATATGTTAGTATAACATATACTTAAATGCTAGCTGTCTCACGGTGTACCTCTGAGGTACCAAAATGGTGCAGGGACCTCATGTAACATTCCCCTTGTTGCCTCTCAGGGCAACACGGCAAACACAGGGATGTGGAGAGAGAGCAGGTGTCATTTACAAACCCGACGTAGGAGCTCTGTAAAGGAACTTCAGCTGCTCACGGTGTTGATGCAGTGTGCACCATAGGCAGCAAAGCATAATAATAAGGAAAAATATCAAAATGCTTGTATAATAACAAAACCTTTGAATGTAATCTCTAACCAAGTGTTAGTCAATGCAGTATTCATATCAACATCATTAATTAGTGCAAGGACAGCTTCATTAGTCTTAGTGATAATATTACTGATGTGGATGAGATGAGATAGTATCTTTCCTCTCTAGAGTTATTTTAATGTCAGTGTAAGGGGTCAATGTGTACAATAAAATCGGTAGATACTCAGATACACCGGTGAGCAGATAATCAGGGTTACCATCAATGATATCAGCGTCCATAAGAGGATGGGTGTTATAACGGTATGTCCAATGACTACTTTTGATGGGAAATGAAACAGAAATTAGGAGCATCAATAACACATGTCTGGGTTCCATATGTATAACTTTTATAGTTAGTGACGATGCAGTATTGCCATCAGAATTATATTGCATTTTAACAGTAGGTGATCTCCACTTTTGTAACTGTACCGAGCAGGTGTAGCTGGTCTTGGAAATCCATGTTGACAGGCAATGAACCTCCTCATGATAAGACTGGTAAAGTTTGTTTGGAGCCAATGTTGAGTCCAAAAGGCTGTGCTATTAGTGCTGATGTCATCATCCATGGAAAAGGACCAATCAATACTGTCAGGAGAATAACCACATGCAGGTTTAATAACATCAGATACATCACATCGACATAAGTAGATGTAGCCCTTCTTAATGCAGCAATCTGTGTGCAGGATGACCCAGGCATCCAGGATGGGATGGAAGGCCAGTAAAGGAGGCAAGTCCAGGTGTTCTCTGTAGATGTCATCATCGAGGTGCCCAGTCGAGTGTACAGAAGCCAGATTGTCGAACAAAGCTGTAGTGGGATCAAAACATGGTAAAGATACAGTAAAAGAAATAAACACTGTGTCTTTGATAAAACATTTTTAAGTAAAACATGGACCAGTATTAGGGTGTCTGGTCATAAAACCCAGGTTCCTAGCTGTAGAAAAGGAATAGTTAGAGTTTGCTGCATACACATTGCAATACAGCCAGGGGTTTTACATCATGAACAATACCATTTAGAAATATGTCTGTCTTGTATAATATCAGGGATCCTTCCAGATTCAAGATCCGGGAAGAGATTATTGATAGTAGTGATAATGTATGAGCCATAGGCTGAGCATAATTGGTGCAAACACTGCCTCATCCCAAGGCACTACAACTGACCATAAACTCCTCTATCCTCTCGCTGCTAGACTACGGTATTCTCAACTACAGTGCCGCACCCACCTCAGCGTTCAATAGACTCTGGCTTGTGCTTAACAAAGCCTGCCATCTTATCCTCGGATGTGATCACTTCACACACACCTGCTCCCTCTACAGTACCACAAACTGGCTAAACTTAGACAACAGAATCAGGTACCACACCTGCCTAATGACCAAAAAGATAACTCTAGGCCTCACCCCCTTGTCCTTGACAAAATTATCCTCTCAACATCTCCTGGCAGAACCACCTAAAGATCAAACAAACCGTTGCTCTGGGTACCCCATTGCCGGACTTCCCAATTCCAACGATCCTTCAGCTACAAAGCCCCTTCCTGGACAAACTTGCTCCCAAGCCTAATAACTGATGAAACAAGGCTTGGCCTTTTTAAATCCAGGCTAAGGAAACACCTCCAGGCCTCAGACCTATGTGACTGTAACTGACACTCCTCCCCGATGACCTAGAACAACTTTTGGTGTCCTCCATATCTTATGTTCTATGAGCTAATCATTTGACAAACAGCCTTCTTCAGAACCTCTTTGCTACCTTATGGCTGTGCAAATCACTGTAAATCCGTTGTCTTGGATTGGTAGTCACTCACTGAACAAATGTGTATCCAATCCTTGTCATGTAATGTAATGTACTGCAATCTGTAACACATATTGTCCCTGTACCTTCTATGTATGATGTGGAACCTTTATAAATGAGTCTTTGACTCAAAGGTTTTCTGAATATCTCATTAAATAAATAAATTAAAAAATCTTATGGGCAATGTATTATTTATCTGCTGTTTGTTGTTTTGTATAATGAGTGCGTTAATCTTATCTTTAGAATCTGCAAATGCCTTAGCAATGTCATGCATGTTATATACAGTGTATCGTTCTTCCTGACTAAGGCCATCCACACCATGCAATAATGGGGTATAATGTCATTAACCAAACCAGTCTAGAATTTAGTTGAATGAGATTTGATAGCAGCAATGTCTGCTTTGTTCCAGATAGACACAGCTGTACCAAAAGACCTGTGACAGTGCCTGTTGCACCAGTGACATCAGAACTGTCAACTTCACGTATATTCGTTTGTGACTTTGATCATCAGGATTGGGATTTCTCCTGAAGTTGCCTCTATGCACGGTGGTATGTATCCCTGCAATAGGGTCTTGAGTACGAATCTGAAAAGTCGCTAAACTATCAAGCAATAAAGTACTGTAAAATGCTGAAGTGTTAGTAGTATGACACATACCAAATTCTTTCATATTCCAGTAAGTCAAATTAAACAAAACAGGTATATGCATAAATTGTAAGTTGTTTATAAGTGTACCAGGTAGAGCAGTGGTTGTGAGCCCACTACGAGGACCAAGGGTATGCTTTGGACATTCAAAAGCTGTTTCTCAGTAGGGATAACATAGAAGATATATGGCAGCAGAGGTCATGTTGTGTACAGCACAAAATTTCCTAGCAAAGTCCTTAGACAAAGAATTACAATATGAGGGATCAATTAAAGCAGTAATATTGTATAAAACCAGAATGTCTAAGAGCAGTTTGTAGCAAGGACCGAGAACCATTAGGGATAATTTAGCATTGGGCCAATCATGGAAAGTTCCCTTGGAGAGCTTGGCCACAGGGAGAATTTGTCATTGTGACATGGTTTGCCACTCAATTTGAAGGGTAGATTTATCAGGAGCAACAACCGAGGCAGTGAGGTAGGCATCAGATCCTTTCTGGACAGTAAACAAATTGGCAGGTATATTGATGGAAACTCCCTCTGGGGCAGATTTTGGAGAATCAAGGTGAGGAAGGAGGTGCTTTACTGTGTCTTGGATGCAGGGATAACTCCTGAGATGAGGAGAAAGTGGAACAAGATAGCTAAATTGTCAGTATATTTGAAAAGGAAAATCAAACATTAGTAGGTTAGTACTATTCCACCCAATGGGGTGAGGAAAATTAATTATACTCCTTTATACAGTTTCGGTTGATTTGCATATAATCATGTGTCAGTCAGTTTGTTGTTGTGCAAAGTCTAACCTGATAGACTGCTGGACTGAGCTTGTTGACAATGGGGTATGGGCCTTCCCACTTTTTAGAGAAGGAATGTATGGGATGTGCAAATCTGAGAACCATTACCTGATCTCCAACTTGCCAATCCACTTCTTGTGCGTGTTTGTCAAACTATATTTTGGACTGTTGCTAGGCCTTGCCCATGCAGTTAGCAGCATACAAGTGTGTGTGTATGAGGTCTTGTCTAAGTTTTTCCACATATTGGTCTACAGATACACGTTCTGCTGAGGGGATGTGCAGGTCAAACAACAGGTGTTTAGGTAATCTCATCTGTCTTCCAGTCCTCACCTCGAAGGGTGTCAACTGGGTGGTGGCTGAGGTGTGCCCTAATTGCCATAAGGAGTAGTGTCAACAGGAAATCCCAGGTCTTGGGATTGTCCTCAATGAATTTGGAAAGCATGTGCTTAATCCATCTGTTGGCTCTTTCTACTTGGCCTGAAGATTGTGGATGGTAGGGTATGTGGAACTTCTGGTGAACTCCAAGGAGTTCGAGTGCTTCTTTCATTAACTCACCTGTAAAACTGGTTCCTTTGTCACAGTCTACCTTAAGAAGTAGACCCCACTTGGAGACAATCTATTCAACCAGGATTTTGGCAGTGGTTTTAGCTGTGCATGTCTTAGTGGGGAAAGCTTCAACCCACTTAGAAAAAAGTCAGTTACCACAAGAGCATACTTGTTTCTGCTGGTATTGGTCAGGGGACCGATAAATCAATCTGTATGGCATGCCAAGGGCCAGAATGTCTTTGTGGTAGGAGTTTGGCATTTCATTTGGTGGGGATGGGATTGTTTTGCACACAAACAAGGCAGTTATCTATGTACTGTTTGACATCTTTGGTGACACCAGGTCACCAAGCGGTGATCTTGAGCCTCTGGAGGGTATTTTCCACTCCCTGGTGTCCACCAGTGGGGATGTCATGCACTTGGTGCAAATATTTGGACCTAAGGTGTCTGGGAACCACCCACAACTTGGTGGTGGTGTCATCTGGTTGGTACCAGATGAGTTTGTCATCTGGGGACAAGTGTAACTTACCTTCATGGCTCCGGTAGGCATTATCTGTGGGTAAATTTTCTTTGGTGCTTCTTGTCAAGGAATATGAACACTTCTTTGAGTTCAGAGTCAGTATGTTGGACTGCTGACAGGTTCAAGAAGGAAAAGGGTTTCAGGTTTCTTTTGACTACTGCAATGTGTACAGCCCCTCTGGCTTCTGGATGGTTCATCATCCAGATATCCCCCTCGGGCCTTCCTTGGCAAGGGGTGTCTGCTGTGTCATTGAAGGCATGATAGGGGTCATGCATGGAGTGAGCTTTAACTTTGTGTACATAGAGTTTGTGTGCAAACCTTTGTGCCAGTGAGTGTATGTATATTACCAGATCTTTATGTTTCACTAGGCTGCCATCAGATGAGAGGAAGGTTCTTCTGCCAGAAGGGAAGGAATTCTGTAAGAGAACAACAAACCCAGTTAGAGTCTATAAAAATTATGGTATCCTAGGCCCCATGCTGGATGAACTCGAAGGCACAGGCCACTGCTGCCATCTTGGCATACTTGATGATGCCACACTGCAGTGCTTAGAAATTTTAACAGTGTTACCATAAGGGTAAATCACCAAGATGCCAATCCCTGCAATCTGTTCTCCCTGGTAGTAGGAAGCTGAACCATCTGTAAAAATACGACACAATGAGGTGTTGTCAAGCAATTGTGGTGTGGCAGGGAGGAAAGGACCTGAATCTGGCAGATCAGGTGGTTGCAGTGTACAGTCATGGGGTTCTCCTTGGAAAAGGAGTCCATGTGCCAGCATGGATGGCATTTTGGTTGGGTGTACCTGTATGTCTCTACCCTAGAGAAGAAGTGACCAGTGTGTCAGTCTGGTGTTAGAGACTGCCCATCCTTCAGTCTATCTGATATCAGAAAGGTAGTTGGGGTGTGGTTTGTGTTAATGATCAGTAGAGAGTACCCAATGATATACAAAAACTGCTTGATAGCCCAATAAGTAGCCAGAATGTCCCTTTCACAAAGGCTGTACTTCTGTTCCACTGGGGTCAAGAGCTGTGATGCATATGCAATGGATCTCAGGGTGCCATGAACCTTCTGGTCCAGCACTGCTGACATGGCTTTGTCAGAGGTGGCGCACTCCAGATGGAATGACAATGCTGGATTGAGGTTGACCAGAGCTGGAGCTGAGGCCAAAGCCTGTTTCAGTGACGTCACAGCCTGGATGTGTATGGGGCCCCAATTCCAGGGAATGTCCTTTTTAGAAACTCATACAGAAGAGCAGCCTTCTGAGCAAAGTCACAAATAAAATCTCTCTAATAGTTCACCATACCTAGAAATCTCCTAAAAGTTGCCACACTGGTGGGCAATGGCAAATATTGCAATCCTTGTATCTTCTTCCAAGTAGGGCTTGGCCTTGATCAGTTATTCTCAGGCCCAGAAAGAGTACCTTTTTCTGACATAGATTTGTTTTGCTGGATTACATTTGAGGCCTGCTCTCTGGATGAGAGTCAATAGTTTATCCAAGAGATCCAAGTGTTGTTCCTGTGTGGCTGTTGCCAACAGCAGGTCATCCACATACTGCAAGAAACACTGGGGGGTATAGAAACCCTCAAGGGCATCCATCATCTGCAGATGGAACAGGAAGGGCTGTTATGGAATCCCTGTGGTAATCAGGTCCACGTGTACTGTCTTCCTTCAAAGGTGAAAGCAAACTTATATTGACTCTTAAGGGCCAATGGCAGTGACCAGAAACCATTGAAGATGTCCAGGGCACTGAACCATTTTGGTCAGGGGTCAGAAGTTGTAGCACATCAGGTGCTGATGCCACAGTTGGAACACAACTGGGGTGACCTGGTCCAGTCTTCTGTAGTCAATAGTAAGTCTTCAGGCACCTGTGGATTTTTCACAGGCCACAATGGGAGTTGGCAGTAGAGACACATGTTCTCATTACACCTTGTCTGGGAGTGATTTTATTGTTTCCTTTAGAGGCGCTAAGGCCTCAGGTGGAAAAGTATATTGTCTTTGCCTCTCATGTGCTGGGCCTGGCACCTCAATGACAGTGTGCATTCTACCACAGCCACACTTGTTGGTAGCAAATGCTTCAAATGTCTATGTAGAATGGGGAGGAACTTTGGGAAAAGCTCATGGTTCTTGAACAAGTCTATGATGTCATACTTTTGTTGTTGGCGATATTGTTGCCACCATGTGAGTCAGGGATCATAATGATATTATATCGGCCCTGAATCTG
Organism: Neoceratodus forsteri; assembly: GCA_016271365.2. Taxonomy (NCBI): domain Eukaryota; kingdom Metazoa; phylum Chordata; order Ceratodontiformes; family Ceratodontidae; genus Neoceratodus; species Neoceratodus forsteri. The sequence goes on along the minus strand of CM028135.1, from coordinate 841,909,815 downwards.
TATGAGTAACATATTAGCTAGGTCTACCGCACAGCAGTGTGGTGCAAGGAAATCAGTTTCAATGTTGCTAGGATGATCATGCAATACCATTAATTGGAAGGTGTGAGAAGCCTTCAGGTGTCCCAACTCTATAGGTAATGGTAGAGAATGGTATGCAGGTAACCTAGTACCATCTATGCCTGACATATTGGTCCTCCGTCTGGTGGACCAAGAATATGTATCTGGGTGGTCATCATGTAATACAGACAGCCACACCTGTATCCAATAACACTGTAAGTAGGCGGCCCTGACCTCAGCCTCAGTGCAGGGCCATCCATTTGCATCCAAGACCAGCTTGTTTACAATCCGGACTGGGGACAGTAATTGTCAATATGTACTGGAGGAAGCATGGAGAGGTTGGGCCTGGCTCCTGTGAACCACTTCACCATGTTGCACTGATGCTATATGAGAGGTGCTTCTGGGTTCAGGCCTGTATGGGCCTGAGGGATGGTACTCGGTATCACCATGGCCTGTGGGGCCTGGGTTCCCGGTGTATGGCTGCAAGGACCTGAGTGGGGACAGCATCCTCTACAGAATGCACTTGTTCCAGGAGCTCTCTAAACTTCTGATTATCTTCAGCTATCTCCCTATATGAAGAACCTGGTCTTTGTTGTTGTTTACCCTTGTTCTTATGGTGTTTCATATTCTTATGATAATTCCAGTTTCCACCCCATTGTTGCTGAAGCTGTTGCAGCTGTTGTTGTGGTTGTTGGGCCTGCTGGGGGTGTTGGTTATCTGCAGGAAGGGGCTGTTTGTGCTAGTCTGCCCTTCCACTGTGTAGTGCATTGCTGCCTCTGGGGTAGGCTCCACGGCAGCTACTTTCTTGGAACCGGAGCCCAGATCACAGATGTAGAGTTGATGAACTCTTCGGTTTTCTGAAGAATGTTGGCAAACCATTCCATGGTGGGGTAAGTGGTTGGCTCTACCATTTATCTTACTGCAGGGATCATGTTCCTAAGGAACAAGGTCTTATACTTGAGAAGATCTACATCTGCAGCTTTTTGTGCGAGGTGCTTTCCTGCTTGGTAGGCCATACAGAGTCTCTGGTGGTAAGTCACTGGGCTTTTTGCTTTCTGTTTTACAGGGTATGCAAGCATCACTTCTACTACACACCTGGGCTGTGTGCAGAAATGAGTTCAGCTGCAACCTCATCAAAGGTGGCGTGTCTTTCTTGGCGGATGGCATCTGGGAGTTTAGACCACAGTCCAGGACCAATGGTCTGGCGTAGGATCTGGACCTGGTAGTCTGCAGCTAGACTAAGCATTTCATATTTAACACTCCACCTTTTCCAAGTGACAGCTGAGGTTGTCGGATGGGCTCATCCGACCAATACTATCAGCTATTTGCTGAACAGAGTAGGTTTTGTAGGGGATTATTGGGTCGATCAGGTTAGGGTAGGTTGCCTCGGGCGTCATCCAGGGCTGCCTAAGCTGTGACTTCAGCCGAAGTGTGAACGTGCCCTCCTGAGTGCCAGTTTTGTGAATAAACTGCCTAATTTGGCCTTTTGAAACCCACTTATTCATCTCCAGAATGGGCACGCCTATTTGCCACATTATCAATCATTTCCTCTATCTCCTGCCTGTCTTCCACATTAATAATGGCTACCAGCAGTGCCATTGGGACTAGTTCTGGAGCCTGCTCCCCCACATCGTGGGGGTCACCTGTTAGTCACCCATGATGTGTCATGGCGATAAACGATGTATGGCGTGGTGTCAGTGTAAAGGGGTCCGCCATGTTGTGGATGGCAGGGCGTGGTCTCTGGGCAATAGCAGGGGTGTGACTGGGTATTGTACTGAGAGATGTCATCATCTGAGACCTCCTTCAGATGACATAGTTAAGGCAGGGGCTTGCCTCCCATCGCCTTAACATGTCCAGCCAGAACCTCCCGCTGATGGTGCAGTTCGCCATCTTCCATTCACATTCAGCATAACTCACATTTGCAACATTCATATCAATCTCAACTTGCATTTGTTTCTGCAACACTCTGTACTCAGCGCTCAATTACGTGATTGTCCTAGTAGCTAATTCTAAGTCATTACGTACCTGGTTTATCTTGTCCTGTACCTTTCCCAACTCCTCACTCAACTGTTCATTCATTCTACTTAACAAATCATTCATGTGCAAAACCTGTCCCTTATCCTGTCTCAAACTTTCACACTCCTGCTTCAACATACAAATTTCCTGCTCTCCTGCCTGGGAAGAATGATGCAAAAGTGAAGCCTTTTCATTTCTTAGAGTTTGAAGTGCAGACTTCAAATCCTGCTCACATCTCACACATTCCATTTCCTGCAACCCCATCTCCTGCTTAGAGATGAGATTTGCAGTTCAGGGTTAGAAAAATCACTTCAGAGGCTTCCAGAGCAGCATAGAGAGCCGCAACCAACAGCCCTTTAGCTTCATGCTTTCTGTCTGTCAGTCTCATCTCAGTGTACTGGGTTGAAATCCCAACTATAGGGTTTTGGATTGACTTGTGTCCCATGCAAAGTCAGCCCATCCTCCATGGGTGGCAAGGAAGTTAAAGACATCGAGTTTCAGTTCTGTGAAGATATTTGATACAGTGGCCATTGTGTGGGAGGAACAAAAATCAAACTGTGAAAAAGATTCCATGCTGTGAATCGATCCACAGCAGGATACTTCATACAGTGTCGGGTTACTGTACACTTGTAAGCTTGCAATTCAAAATTGCCATGGAGTGGGTCAAGTCATCATTGACCACACCAGAAAGCAGACAGACTTTGCAAGTGATTACAAAGTGGTCGGAAAATGGGAGAGGTGATGCGAGAATGCATACCTACAGTCCCGTTAGGAAAGGAAAGGTTTCAAGTAACAAGTGAAACTTTGCAAGCACCAAATATCACCTGCACATGGTGGCCCATTGTCAGGAGGTTCTAAACCTCACTCCAGGTTCTTGCCAATATTGGGAATGCAAGGAATCACAGGCACATTGCATACTGGTAATAAACTTGTTATTACTTCCAAAAGGATAAATCAGTTGCCCTAAGCAGTTCTTGCCAATACAAACTGGGAGCCAATGCTAAACATTCCCTATACCTCGAGGAGTTTCTGTGTCTCTTGGAGTCTCCTAGGTTAAGGCGTAAAATCTCACATTATATACCTATGATAATTACTATGGTTACTGTAATATAGAAACATTTCTAGTTACAGAGGTGAGCCTTATTGGCTAAATTAGAGGTGGCTCCATGGTCCAAGATAACATTATACAATTTTGTAGTAGTCATCACTTTTGAAACAAAAGAAAAAAGTTCTTACATAAATCAGTGTAGTAGCACAAATCTCCAAAAGAAGGCAATGCCGACTTATATATCATAATCATTACAAGGGCACAGATGTCCCAACATCTTGTAAGCAAAAATACATGGAAATATATATGTATTAGAAAGCAAAGTGTAAACAATAATATGCATACATACCCTGACATCTGCTCTTGTATGGTAGATGACCTTAGCCCTATATGTTAGTATAACATATGCTTAAATGCTAGCTGTCTATGATGTACCTCTGGGGTACCAATCAGGGTGCAGGGACCTCATGTAACACTAGGGTTCCTTCATCCCAGGTGCATGATTTTGCACTTCTTTGAATTAAATCTCAGTTGCCACACCTCAGACCATTTTGCAAACTTTCTCAGGTCCCTCCTCATTTTCTCCACCCAGTCTGGAGTATCTACCCTGTTGCAGATCTTGGTGTCATCTGTAAACAGGCAGACCTTTCACTCCAGCCCTCTGCAATGTTGCTAATGAAGACATTAAACAGGACTTTCCCAAGGACTGATCCAGTGGTACCCTGCTGGTCACCCCTCTACCCAGATTGGATCCATTTACCACCACCTTCTGCCTCCTGTCCATTAGCGAGTTCATAACCCAGTTTACCACCTTGTGCCCAATGCCCAGACTCCCCATCTTGTTTAATCAGCCTTGTGAGTGGGACAGTGTTGAAGGCCTTGCTGAATTCGAGGTAGGTGACGTCAACCACCCCCAATCTACTTTCTTCATCACCCAGTCAAAAAATCTGGCAGATTCATCTGACATGACCTTCCTGCTGTGAATCCATGATGCTTTGAATTCTGGGTATTGTTGGATTCCAAGTGTGCCACTATTCTTTCCTTAAGCAGTGCCTCCATGATCTTCAATTCAATTAAATTTTATTTAACCAGGCAATACATCGTTGTGCAACCTCAATTACAAGATGGTCCTCAGGGAGCATAAACAAATTACATTACAGCAATTATGATAAAGGCATGCAGTCCTGCAATTATATCAAGGGTAGAATGAACAAAACAGGATAAAACATACAATGTTGGTACAATAGAAATGATCGGTCTAAGACATAATGTAAAAGGTTATAAGGTGAACCCATAAGAACTCATCTTCAGGATGAGCTTTAAACTTAACCTATATTATTTACAGATGGCAAGAGTGACATACATAGAGAACGAGGGTTCCCTTAAAATGCAAAAAGAGGCGAATGGAGTATCAACATCAGTGTCCAGCGGAGTTCCACGGTCTAGTGTGGAATACAAAGGGGAGGTTAGTGTGATAGTGAGGGTCACAGGCTAGAGGTGTTCCACAGTTTAATATGGACTAAAAAGGAAGGGGTGAAAAGGTTAGTGTGATAGTGGGGTCACAGACCACTGCATATGGTTACCAGCTGTAGCGTTTGGGTAGTTAGCAGTGACAGGTGCAGGTTTGTTTCATGGCAAGATGAACCAAGTACTTAAAGGTGGATAACCCCAGCACAAAGGGAAGTTTAAGAGTCTTCTGAATAGAGTTCCATAAGGATAGAAGAGCAAAACTCATGGCTGAAGCACCGTGGTGAGTTCTAACTTTAGGGACATTGAACAATACAAGGGGGTAATGACTCAGACAATAAGACTCTTGGGTACATAGGAAGAGCTCAGTGATGTACAGGGAGTTTATTTGTTATTGCTCTATAAAACCAAAGTGTGGTGTTCTCATCCTCCTAACAGTAAGGGAGGGCTAGCCTACCATGTCATATAGCTAGCAGTGATGTGTGTTAAAAGGAGCATTAGTGACAAATCTCAGTGCTTGGTGGCACAAGGTGTCTAGCTTAGAGAGAGCAGTTTTGGACAGTTACCATAAAGGATATCAGCATAATCTATTAATGGAAGAAAAGTAGTTTGTACTAGTTTTACTTTTGCCTCATAGTTGAGGAGATGTCCGATGTAGTAGAAAATGCTAGCCGCTGCCACAGTTTTTGGTCAACTCATCAATGTGATATAAGAAACTAAGCCTACTGTCAATCCAAACACCTAAGTATTTGAATCTGTCCACTATTTCTAGGGTTTCACCTAGAAGGACTGAATCCATAGTGATGGAGTAATGGGTGTTGATGAGTGGATAGGGGGAGAGGAACATAGCTTTTGTCCTCTTGGCGTTAAGAAGCAGTTTAGCTGTACAAGGTTCAGCTGCAGTGTATCAAAGTCATGCTACAGCTCGCACGGGCAAGCTCTGGGTAGAACCAACTATCTACAGTACCGATCATCTACAAACAAGTGCACATGTGCTGAGCTGAAATTAAAATCTATACTGTTTATATAAATTGCAAAGAGAATAGGTCCCAGGATAGACCCTTGTGGCACACCTCTTGGAATTATTTTGAGTGGTGAAATGTCCCTGTGTCTTAATTTGCTACATTCTAGCAACAAGGTAGCAGCTGAACCACTTCAGTGCTGTAGTATTGAGACCAAGGTCATGCAATGCAGTCAAAAGCAGGCCATGGTCGATGGTATCAAAGGCTTTGCTTAAGTCTAAAAAGAGTGTGCATATGTGCTTCTTCTGATCAAGTGGGTTTTGCCAGTCATTGGTCACTTTGACTAAGGCACATACCATGCTATGCTTTGGTCTAAAGCCCTACTGAATAGGGTTTAATAAATGTTCCATCTCCAGGTATTCCCTCAGCTGGCAGTTGACTATCTTTTCTAGCATTTTTATAGGATGGGTAGCAGAGGGATAGGCCTGTAATTATTGAGGTCTCTGGCTTGAAAAGGGGATAATATGTGCAATTTTTCAGATTGCTAGTAGGTCACCTGATGCTAATGATAAGTTAAAAAGATGCATAATGGGGTCAGTTAAGTGGTGGTATCCTATTTTCAGGAAGAGGGCTCCAGGAGATTGGCACTGATACTTTTCTTGGTATCCAAGGAAGCTAGCAGGTCCATGACTTGTTTAAAGGAAACTGCGCTAAAACTAAAAGAGGAAAAGGTTGGCTACTCATACTGTCAGAGCAGAGATCAGCCTTGCTGTGTGACTGGGTGATAATCTTGCCAGCTGGTGAGATGTCAAATGCTAGGCTTGCAGTGGCAAAATGGTTGTTAAGTTGGTCTAGGATGTCGGCCTTATCCATATATGCAGTGTTTCCAACTATGAGCTTAGAGGGCAGTGGGGAAGAGAGTGTATGTCCTTCTATATCCTTGAGAATGCTCCAGAACTTGGTGGGGATGTTTTTGGAAGCCATAAGGAAGTCTGGAAATATTTAGCTTTCTCAGCTCTTATAGGTTATGTACAGGAGTTCCTGGCCACTTGAAAAGCCACCCAGTCTGCATCTGTTTTTGTTTTAGGGTCCCTCTTCCACAAGCAGTCACTATTTTTAAGGCTGACTTTAAAGAGGGAAAACCAGGGTCAGGATCTTTTCTTTGTCTTTGTTTGAACAAGCAGGGCATGCTTATCAACCACTCCCAAGACAAGGTTGTGGAAGATGCTGTAAGCCTCAGAAAGTGATTGCACTAGGTAGAAGTCCTGCCATCTAATCATGCCAAGGTCTGCTCCAATGCAGATTGGCTAATGTTTTTAAGGCTTCTATTTAGTCTATAAGTGGAGGTTGAGGAAATTTTAGGAGAGCATCTTACACAGGCTGTTTCTTTGTAGTCACTTATGTCATTATGGAATACCCCAGAGTGCGAGCTGTTGGCCAGAATTAGGTCCAGGAGAGAGCTATGATTAGGGTTTTGCTGTTGGATGAGTAATATGGGGTAATTTGAAATAAGCCATGTTTATCGTAGAATTCCTTGAAGTTGTTAGAGCAGTCACTTTTTCAATCTGGGTTAAAGTCTCCCATGATAATGCAGTCTGAGTTTGACTTCTCCAGAATCTTATGGAGGTGTGATAGGATTTTGAGGCCTCCTGACAGAAGCCTGTAGCATACAGATATTGATATTGCCTCCTTGGAGGAGAAGGTCACACTCAGGAAAGACTTTCAAATTCCTTTGGGTAATAGGATGTATCCATGACTGAGACAGAGAATTTGTCCTTGATGAAGATAGCAACCCCTTCCCTGGATGGTCTTTCCAATCTAAAGATGTTATAAGCAGGGTTATTAATGCTGTGGTCTGAAGTGGAACTTCTGATCCAAGTCTCAGAGATCATTAGAACATCTGGTCTTGTATGGTGTACCTAGGCTTGGATCATGTCCAGTTTCTTTAACAGGCTGCACATATTTAAATGCATGAAACTGATACCCTTGAACTTGGGTAGATCTGCAGGGTGTCTACAGACATTGGAGGGCAAGGATTTAAATCTACATTTCCAGAGCATAAGAGTAGAAATGATACATTTCCTAAATCTTCTTATGAGTTCCCTGGTAGTCCATGTTCTTAGCCTTCTAGAATGTGAAAGCTTTGTGCAGGGACAGCAGGTGGCAGGGTAGTTGCTGGGAAATTACAATGCATATAGGACCATTTTACTGGTAAGGTTAGAGATGCCTGGTGGAAATAGACTGATTTATGATGGATAAGGGGCACAGTAGGTCCATGAGACTTTGTGCCTATAGAAATATACATTGGCATTGGGTTAGAAAAACATATTGGGGCAACAAGGTGAGTTGTAGTAAAAGTGTTTCTGAATAGGTATACTGTTGCTACATAGACAACTTCACAGTGATGTGGTCAATACAACAACATCACCATGTCGCTGTAATGTCAGCCTAGGACCCCAGCACCTTTCCCAAGGTCCTGCATCCCATCCCGACTCAGCTCCATCCTGGGTTGAGAATCTAAAGGGGGGTGCAGAGGCACATCCCTGCAAGGGTGGTGCAGAAGTGCAGCCCCAGCAAAACAAAAAGATTACTACGCTGGCACCTTTCCGACCACAATTGCAGTCAATGTAGTGGTGTCGGTGTAATGCATCGCCAACAAAAATTGTCGATGCGCGCCATGGATCCTTCTGGATATGAATGCATATTAATGAAAAGGAGGAGACATCCGAGAAAATTGTGGTTAACTGGATGGGACACCATTGTTGTCAGGTCTAATGCAACTAAATAAAGCAGGGTTTAAGAGGGTTGCCTTGCACTATTCGTTGGAGTCAGTGAAAAGGACAGTTTAAATCATGATAGTTTAAGATATGCAACCCCTAGAGGCCTATCTGTATAACTTGTCAATAGTGAATCAGATACTTAATATTTGGCACGCTCCAGTAGGCAGAGGCCTGAATGGTCATATGCCAAGGAAGGCTAAAAATCTAAGCTGCCGAGAGGGGCGGGTGGAAAACTCCTTCAGAAAGGTTCTTGAGACAAAATATGGGAGCAGCCAATCACGGAAGGGCAAAATGCAGGGCATCAAACTTAAAACAAAGTTTGGCGTCTGCTTAAACAGCTGCTTCTTGCCTCCATACCTTTTCCCTTGCAGAGATTAAGCAGGTGTCCCGGTTCCCATTGTGGCTCAAGATCTGCTTCAGATGGCTGGGCTGGGTGGGCAGATGGGATTCAAACTGCCAGAGCAGTTCCGCTGGGGTCCGGTGCGTCCAGTCAAGGGCAGAAGCCTAAAATGAGGAGACAAATAAGAACGGTTTAGAGATTAAGCTTAGTAGGCAGTATAGCGCTAGCGGTTTGAGCTCTGAGCTGCAAACCATGGAGACCTGGGTTTGAATCCCACAGCACCCACTTGCATACTGTGTGACCCTGAGCAAGTCACTTAACATAACTTCCTTGTGCTCCCAGGTTGCACCTGTAAAGAAGCTTCAGCTTAGTGTCTCTCCTGATTAAAAAACAAAAATGGGGGTTGGGTTATAGGACAAAGGCAGTGGGACTAAGGCTAGAATGGGAAGGATACTACATAAATGAGGACAATTTAGAGATAAAGCTAAATTGGGGGCAGGTTTTAGGACAAAGGTAGCAGGACTGGGCTAAACAGGGGATGGCTACATGACAAAGATGTCAGGAGACAGAGGAGTTAGCAGGAGGGGGACCTAATCGAGGGCATGCTTAGAAGGAGATTCAGCAGACAGGGTGGGGATGGGGGCTGTGGCAGACTGAGCAGGAACTGGGGTTGCCACACAGAGCCAGAAACTTGGGAGAGATTAACAACACTTCTTAAAGTTCACAAAACAGGTAGTGATTAAGTTAAATACACTTAAAACAAGATTCCAGTAGCGGAAATAAATTTAAATACAGTTATGACAACTATTCCAGTAGCAGAAATGAATTAACCCCTATGAAGTTGTTGCATCAAAGTTGAATACAGTTAAGACAAGGATTCCATTAGCAGAAAGGAATTAACCCCTGAAAAGCTGTTATGCTAAACAATAAAGACCTGTAGGAGCCTAGCCCTAACAGAGTTCAGCCTGTAGGCTGCATAGAAATGAAATCAGCAATTCCAACAACTGAGAAATTTTCACTGCAAATGGTCTTGTACCAGTTCAGCAGTAGACTGTAGGAGCCAAGTGCTAACAGAATTTAGCCTAACTAACTAGCAGCACAAGGGCAGAGTACAACCTAAAACACGTGAAGTCTCTAGCCAGTAAATCTTTCCCCGTGGGTAATGCTGCTCACTTTTCAATAAGGCTATTGGGGCAAAAGATTTTGAGAAAGGTCCCAGAAGAGCAAAACTCCTTCAGAAAGGTTCTTGAGGCAAAATGTGGAGCAGCCAATCACAGAAGGGCAAAATGCAAGACACCAAACTTAAAGAAGAGTTCAGCAGTTGCTTGAACAGCTGCTCCTTGCCTCCATCTTTTGTCTTCAAAAGATCAGGTGGGCATCTCGGTTTTCCGTGTGGCTCAGGATCTGCTTTGGCTGGATGTGCTGGGGGCGGATGGGATTCAAACTGCCAGAGTGGTTTGTGCTAGGGTCTGGTGCACCCAGTCAAGGGCAGAAGCCTTTTCCTTGTCAGATCAGGCAGGCCTTGGTTCCCCTGTGTGGGACCAAAAGCCACTTTGGCTGGCTGGCCTGGGTGGGTGAATGGGATTCAAATTGCCAGAGTGGTTCATGCTGGGGTCCAGTGCACCCGGGCAAGGGATCTTACCCACTATTGAGTGAGGCTGACCAGCCTATTGTTCCCTGCCTCCTCCCTACTGCTGCTTTTGTGTAGAGGGACTGCATGTGCTCGCTTCCAGTCCTCTGGGGACACTCCTGTGTTGAGGACTCAGTGAACATGGCTGCCAGAGGTCTTGACCATTAATTGGACTGGGTGTGTGCTAGAGTGTGTACCATAGCAGTGCCATGTGTTGCTTGTGACACACGGCATTGTGATCCATTAATTCCAGACCTGCCGGGAGGCCATGTTGATGATGATGGTGGGGATGATGCTGGATCCTCAGATGGGAGTGATGTCCTCACCACACCAGGACACAATTAGAGAGGACTGTGAGGAGTTAAAGTGAACACTGATCCTCTTATCAGACACTGATACAGGAGAGGTTGAGCACCCTATGGTGTGTAGGAGGAAGAGGCTGAGGACAGGTCCCAGGCAGATGCAACAGTCAGCTCCTTTTGTGCAGAAAGGTGGGATACACATAGGCAAGGAGAGACACAGATTCCCAAGAAGTCAGAGCAGGACATCCCATTGATGGCCTCACCTTCACCATGTGGGTCGCTCCATACAGACACATCCTACAAGGACATACACTGGGATGCATTGGCCCTTGAATTTGTAGTGCAATAGTTGTAGGCAACTGCTGGCCAATGTGCATCAGCAGAATGACAGGCAGGTGCAGGCTATGTGGACCACAATGACTCAAAGCATGCTATCTTCTCCAGCATGCACCACAATATTGGCCTGCGTGGAGTGCATTGCTCTGGCAAAGAAGGCCACTCAGAGCTTATGACCCACAGGCATGTGGCTGCAGAGTCCCAGGCAGCATCCCTGGCCCACTGTGGTGCAGTTTCTGTGGAATCCTCAGCAGAAGGTGCAGAAGGCTCAGTTCACATGGTGGGCACCACATAAGGTTGAGACTAGGTCTCCACAGAGCACTGCCTTAGCAGTGATCAGCACTGCACCCATCATCCCTGATATGGCTACAGGGTCACACAGTTGTGGGTGGTCATGGGTGCAGTCGCGAGCTCCTGCAGGCCCCTGTTTGTGAGGGGTCAATGTGGCACAGTGCTCCAAAAGGAGCTTTTCAGATGTAACAGAGGGGACAGTGGGTACTGTGGCAAGTGAATACCTTAAATGGAACCTGTGTACTGCACCACCCTGTGTGAAAACCATAAGCAGCACAGAGTACATTTCTTTTGATTGTCCTTCCACTACTGCATTCTACACCCATCTGCCCCAATGTGCCAAGTGGACATACTTTCCTTTGGCAATCCTCCATGCTGCCTATTCTCATGCCCAGTGCCCCCTATGTGACAGGTGCACTTACATTCTTTGGCCCTCTCCTCTGCTGCCTATCCCCATGCCTGATGCTCCCCCATGTACCAGATGTACTTATTTCTTTCGACTTCCTCAGGTGCTGCCTATCTCCTTGCTCATTGCCCCAATGTCAGGTGCACATATTTTCTTTTAGCCCTCCATGTGATCCCTTCATCTATTGCTGTGTACCCTTTCCTATATGTTCCATACCTTTATGTACATTTTACCAGTCAACATATTTGATCTGTACACTTCAGTTGTGTCTTACCTTGTCTTCAAAAATCTATGTTCAATCACACATTCTCTTACCTCTTTTGAGTATCTGGTTAGTCTGGGGTCATGCCTACCACAGGGACAGGTGGCTGTTCCTCCATGTCTGCATCACTATATCCATCCATTATGTCACCCTCCGGCTGTGCAATGGTATCCCATATTGGACTGCAATGTCATGGAGAATGCAGCAGGCCAGAAATATCTTGTACATCTTCACAGGACTGTACTGCAGAGACCCACCAGACCAGTCAAGGCATCAGAACCTCATCTTTTTTTTATTATTCTGTTTGTCTTCCCCAGGCACCGGAACTCCTTGGGCCTATCCGCTTGCCTATGCTGCTCTACCGCCACTCTGAGCCCTGTCATCTTCAAGGGCGTTATGCTATCCCTGAGCCCTGAGGAGGATGAAGGGCCTAAGGAGTTTGAAAGGGCAGTGGCAGGGCTCCAGTGTTGGGCATGTGGCGGCTCAGCACTGGGATGGCCATCACCTATCTGGGCTGGTGGGGCTTTTTGTATGTAGGTTTTATGCCCCAGTTGTGGGCGTGCAATGCTGTCAGCCCACATGTGGGTGCTCCAGTCATGTCCAGAAGGCAGCCACCCAGCGCCTTCCCTGACTGTGAGCCCTGTACCCTGCAGTGCTGATGGTCTCCACTGGGGCCACTGCTGCACTGGCTACCCCTGGATCCTCCCCAAGACAGGAAAACAGTCCTCTGGATACTCGATCCTCTCTCTCTCTCTCCCTGCTGACCCCAGGTGGTTCGGGCTCATTCCTGAACCTGGGTCTCGGCGTGGCATGAGGTGTGGCATCCAGCACCTCAACCCTCAGCGCCACCGTGCTGGCCCTCAGAACCTCATCTTGAGGATTCCAGTTACCCATTTGATGATGTTCTTTGTGGCCTGATATATCTTATTGTAATGCTCCTTGCTGCCAGATTCTGGCTGCTGCACCAGTGTCATCAACCAGGGATGTGAAGAATATGCACTGCCACCTGTGGAGGAATTTAAATGACATTTGTTGGTTATATGCCATTGGTAGGCTGGGGTGGTTGGATGAGTGTTGCTATACTTAACAAGTAACCATCCATCCTTTATCTTCCTATCTTGAACATCCAGCATAGGGAAAGATTGTGCCAGATGAAGGCATCATGTGAACAATCAGGGTATTTGGCAACCACATTGGTAATGCGATTGTTGCCATCACACAATACCTGAACATTTAGGTGGTGGAATCCCTACAGTGTAACTACACTGTAACTGTATTGCAATCACAATGTAGTTGCATGCCACAAACATGTAACTACAGTGTAATTACCCTGTTGCATGTAATTACTTATTAGTTATATTGAAATGGACACTTGAAGTGTGAGTGAAATTCCTTTCTGTTGACAAATGCATCCACTCCTCCCAGATGGTTCTTTGATGGCAGTTTGGGTGCAGTTCACTACTTCCAGCCCATTGGATATACTTGCAACCTGGTAGAATGCCTCCATTGTTGCTGATCTCTGCTCCTGTGACATTGGCAATGTGATATAGTCCTCATACCTCTTAGAGCAGGTCAGAACCAGGTCAGCAGACAGGACATTGCTGACTGTGTAATCCCAAGGTGTACCCACATGGTGTTTGGAATGTGCCAGTGGGGAAAAACACAGTGCTGCTGTTACCTTTAGTTCCACTTACAATGACTAACTCCAAGTTGAGGCACTCTAGAGATTGTCCTGGATTATGTCACACAGTTCATGGATAGTGTTATAGTCCAGCTGGTAATGGTCCACTATCTGCTGGTCATAAATCTCCAGGTAGGTGTAGCATGGTCTATCAACTCTGTGGGGAGCCTATGGTCATAAGACATACCTGTGTCAGAGGCAGGCATATGTCTGGACCTCCACCAGGTGCTAAGTGAGCTCCAGCAACAACTGCTGCAGGGTCATAATGTGTGTCTGGTTGTGCCTTTCTTAGGTTTGCCTTTTCTAGTGCCCTGCACAGGTGTTTTGCATTCCTGTGTTGATTTGTGACTGGAGAGACCAGCGTCCACCAGGCATTTTGACGTGATCTCTATCCATCACTTTGCCAGTGAAATTTTCTTTAAATATATGTGTCTGTACCTGGTATGCAAAACTGGGGACCTCATTTAAATGGCATTTGTGCATTAATTTGAGCACTTGCTGCTCCTTTTGTGATTACTATTCCCACATTTCCAATATAGGATGGGGCCGCTAACTGGCTGCAATCATGTTTTGTGCTTTGCTAATTGCATTTCCGACTCCAAAATTTGCAAATATCCTGGCTTAGATCTCTTACAAGTAGCAAGAATTGGACTCCAAACATTTAATCTGAAATGTAAGGACACTACAGTTATTATGGTTTTTTTATGATCTCAGCAGCCATAAAGTAAATATTGAACAGTGGTGTCATGTTTTCACAAAGGCATTAGATAATTATCACAAATGCCTATAAAGAATATTAAGAAGTTGGAAAATATGACTGAAATGCCAAGCCATTCAATGTATATATTTCACTGTTGTTGAGTTGACAGCTTAAGTGAGATGTGTCTATGATGTAAATGCATGCAGATCAGGGAAATCTATTGTTCAGTTTTTAATCACATACTAATTATTGCTAGGGAGTATATTTCAAGCCACAAGTTGTCTCTAAGGATACAGTTTCTGGTGTAATCAAGTTTTAGTGTTAGTCTCTAGGGCTAGAGTGGATTCTTAAAACTGCAACATTAATCACCATTCAGGATTAAATTGTATACTTACCATTCCTAAAAATTACATTATGTATTGTTTAATTTATCCCAATTACTGAATTTAGAAGAGCAGCATTTTTACACAGAAAGGGACCTTTCCAAAGATTGCCACATATCATATGAACATAAGAATATGCCAGCGATAAAGGTATTATGGTCTGTCTAGTCTGCTTGAGTGTGCAGATCCCCATGGTGTCTACAAAGAGACCTACGCCTCTACCCCAAATCGCCTGGGCCCCCTCAAGTCCTCTCTCCTCCCCTCCCCTTCTTTCACCAGCAACTTTCTCCTTCTTCCTGCCCCATCCTCTTTGAGCAATCAACCCTTTTCAGGAGATCACCTCCTCTGGCAACTCCTTCCACATGGCCACCAATCTGCTGGTGAAAAGTGCCTCCTATTTCTTTCTTGAATCTTCCCCACACCAGCTTTAGGCTCTGCCCTAGAGGACTTTTCTCAACTAAGACTGAAGATGCTCTGCATATTGTTAATACTTTTTAGGCATTTAAACATCTCGGACAAATTCCCCTCTTCCTTTTGCCTTCAAGGGGTACATCTTGAGCCACTTGATCTTCTCTTCATTGGTGCTTCCCTGCTGGCCCTGAAACATCTTCATCACCCTTCTCTGAACAGTCTCCTGCAAGTTAAGATCCTTATTAAGATAAGGGCACTAATACTGCTCACTTTACTCTAGGTGCGATCTTATCAGTGACCTGTACAGCAGAAGTATGACTTCTGCCTTCCTGATGGCTTTCCTTCTGGCTAAATAGACCGGCATCTGATTTGATTTTGCTGCTGCTCTCCTGCAATGTGCTGAATGCTTTAGGTCACTCAATGATTAACCAAGATCATTTTCCTCCTCCGACTTGGTAACCAACATGCCACCTGAACAGTATTTGGTCTTTGGGCTTTCCATTCCCAAGTGCATAGCTTTGACTTTTGTGTACTAAATTACAGTTGCCAAATGCCAAACCACTTCTGCAAACTAGCAAGATCTTTCCCAAGTATCTGTCTCCCTTATCTGTGTCCATCCTCCACAGATCTTTGTATCATCCGTGAACAGGCAGCATTTACCTTTGATCCTATTTTCTATGTCACTCATGATCATATTAAACAGCACTGGCCTGAGCACCAAGCCATAGGGGCCCCACTGGTCCAGGCCTCGCTTCTAAGAATTCCCTCAACCACCACCTCTTCACTTTTGTCCCTGCAACTAGTTTTTGACCAATATAGCAGCTTGGCCCTACCTCAGGTCTTCCAACTTCCTGCTCCTCCTATGAGGCACAGAGTCAAAGTCTTGCTGAAGTCCAGAAACAGGACATCAACTGCTTGGTGCCTGTTCTCTGTCCTGGTCACCCAGTAAAAATGACAGTAAGATTAGTCTGGCATGACCTCCCTGAAGCAAACACCTGCTGCCTCTCATCTTGAAACCTGTTTTCCTTGACAAAACTCACCATTCTTTCCTTCAGGATAGTCTCCATCAGTTTCCCAAATATTGAAGTCAGGCTGACCTGCCTGTAATTTCCTGGTTCATCCATGGACCACTTTTATGGAGAGGCACCATGTGCAGTTCTCCAGTCCCAGAGTATACTCCTGAACTCCACAGAGGTGTTAAATGTGTCTACAAGGGTGCCTACCAGCACTCTATGCTAGTTACCTTAGGGCCGTTAGAGTGCGTGCTATCTGGCTCTGGGAACTTGCCCACTTTCAGGAGCCTTTAGGCCCATGTGTACCTACACTACCTATGTTACCTCGTCATGACTTCCCCTCTCCCAACTCCACCTCCTGTGGCACTGGACTGTCTTTCTTTCTAGTAAAGACAGAGCAGAAGCATTTGCTACATTTCCACTTTCTTCACTTTCTTCTGTCCATACCCCCTTTTTAATCTAACAATCTCATTCTTAATATCCCTCTTCTCCCTCATAATTTGAAGAAGACTTTCTCACCAGATGTTACCCCTGTGCCTGCCATACTTCCTTTGCAGCCTTTGCATCTCTAACTGCCTTTCTTGCCACCCTTGACTTAGCACAATAGGCATCTCCTGTTCTCCTCATTCTGAGTATATTTGTACTTCTGGAAAGCTGCTTTCTTTCTCTTATTGCATCTGTAACTTCCTTTCCAAACCATTGGAGCTTTCTAGCTTTAGATTACTTGCTTTTGATATTGGCACACTCACTAATAGCCTCCATCATTCCCTCCTTAATTATGGCCCATTTCTGTTCCACCCCCATCTCCTTTCTGATCCCAGCAAGGTGTCCTATCAAAGTTTTCACCATCTTCTTAAAGTCGGCTATCCTGAAGTCCAAAATACTCATCTTGGTCTTGACCATCTCACAGCAAATCTGCCTATATCTAGGTGGACCTCACCACATAGTGGTCCTTATTGCAAGTTACACTTCCACCTTTACATCCTGGATGTGCTGACTGTTGGGCAGGATCACCTCCAGTACACCCTTGCCAGTGGGCTCCATGACACCCTGTGAAGAATCCACTCTGGAATGTGTCCAGCAGTACAGTCTCCCTGGTGCTGGAGGTAGCTGGGATCGCCCAATCCACCCCAAGCATTCTAAGGACAGTATCAGATCCTGACTATATATGTACTGCATGTAGAATAAATACTAGGTATGTGTGATACATGGTGAACATACCATTGATTGGAGTTCAGGTGCTCAATAACCAATAAGCCCAAATAGTGATGGAGTTATGAGCTCCTGAGTCCCTCAAGATAGCATATTTCTCACTGGCACACTTCTTTACCACTTATTTTTATTATATATTAGGATAGTCTATTTTATCTGTAGATTGCATTGCGATCATTTCTGGGTTTACCCTTTTCATTTTCGTCCCATTGTTTTGTTACATTGTGTAGTGACATTTTGGGTTCCCTAGGTTTTATCCCCTAGTGCTTCCATAGTGTGATTCCTTCTACAACAAGCATTTGCCAGTGCTGAATGATGGCTTGCTGGCATTGGCATTGATAGTGCAGGAGTTAGAGATGCATAATAGGAATGGCAGTGAAGTATTGAACTAATGCCAACCCCTCCCCACAGAGAGTGAAAGGCATTGGAGAGTGTGGCTTTGGGTCATCGGCCATAGCAACATACCATTCCATCAGACCCCACCCTGAAGCCACTGACAGGTGTTATGGTGTGCTTTGGGTGTTCTACCTATCTTACCCAATTCCATCAGGTAATAAGCTGAGATGGGTGCAGTTTAGGACAATGGGGTGAATGTAAGGGCAAAAGATCCAAAGGCACAGCTTGATGCCTGTCAGTGGCTGTACGGAGGTGGGGGTGAGGGTAGAATGCCGTGAATATTACAGCTAGCCAGACAAAGTTACCCCTTCAATGCTGGTCAGCCTCTACTGGGTGGGTGTATGGTTGAAAACCTTAATGCCCCAGGCGTTTTTATATTTTCACTTCACATTTTTCAACATGGGCTTTTTGGGACCCCATCTCAAGAACAATGGCACTATCATTTCATTACTCAATTCTAAAGGTGATTTCCCAAAGCAGCTGTGCCATTCAGAACCACAGGAGTGGAAATACATTTCAGGTAAGTGGCCAAAATGACAGCTGTATTTTTCATGAGGAGGTGTGAAAAAATGGCAATGTTGAAAATCCTGAGAGAAGATATGAAAAATGCATGAACTTAAACGTCGTAGAAACTGCATAATGCACACCGTAACGTGGTTATTTTGGGAATTTTCACCAAATTTTCCAACATAGGCATTTGGGACCTCTTCTCATGAACAGTGGCACTGTGATTTTGTTAATCTGTCCCAAAGTTGATTCACTTGTGACCATGCCCATTATGCAACACAGGTGCAAAACATGTTTCAGGCAGGATGTGAAAAATGACAGCTATACTGTTCATAACGAGGTGTGATAAAATGGCAATGTCAAAAATCTGGAGTGAAAATATTAAACATTGGCTAAGTTACTAGCATGTGTAGAAACTATGCAATGCATGCTCGTAACATAGTCATCTTCTGGAATTTTCACCAAATTTGACACATGGGCATTTAGGACCCCACCTCATGAACAGTGGCAGTGCTGTTTCATTAATTGGTCCTGAAAGGTGATTCCATACAACAACCATAGGAATCACTTTTAGGGATGGAAAATGAAATGACAGTGACATATTCATGAGGTGGGGTTCCAAGAACCCCATGTTGAAATTTTGGGTCAAAATTCCAAAAATGACTCAGATATCATCCTACAGTAGTTGAAACCCCATTGCTTCCCATTATAAAGCTTACCGTCATTTCTTCATATCCCAGTTTGACTTTGAAGAGTGCAGGTTGTCCTAGTTCAGAGAAGATCATGGCTCCTGACCTCGGAGGTAAGTATGGGTGAGGGATGGGTGAAGGGAGGTAGGTGCACAAAGGGAGGGTGGGGATGGGGGAGGGATGGGAGACGGTGGAACATTTTGTTGTTTGCAGGGAAAAAATGTGAGGATTTCTTCATTTACAGGTTAAGAAACAAAAGAATAGGCACACTGGGGTGGGGTCCAAGTGTTCTACAATTCTGGGGGAACAGAGGGAGTGGAGGGCAGCAGCAGTGGGGAGGTTGTGGGAAGGTTTATTGTCTCTCAGGGATGGGGAATGGATGGAGCGGGGAGGACAGCAGCAGTGGGAGGTTGTAGGATTTTGTTTTCTATTGGGAATGGGGAACAGAGGAAGCAGGGATGGCAGCAGCAGTGGGAGGTAGTGGTGTGGTGGGCAGCAGGAGCTGCGAACATGCTGACATGGGGATTAGGAACTCTGATGTCGGCTTGTGTGGTGGATGGCAGGAGCCACCATTTTTACTGAAATGTTTCACCAGGAAAGGCAAGTAACAGAGGTGTGCCATCTGCCACTGCAATAATAAGCTTGCTCTGATTGCAGCGCAGATTTGTTTCATCTCCATGACTCTCTTTGAAACTGCTGTCATCGGCAGCATGCTCACTGACTGGGGCTGGCCGGATGCACCCACTAAAGCATCCTGCATTGGCCAACACTGGCACACCTCTACATTTGTGCTATCACCACAAGATGTTGCTTGCGTGTGCACAAGCCAACATAAATAGAGGCAAATCTGAGTCAGTTCATCCATTAGTTTGGTCTGGTTAGTGGTCTGGAGTGGTATGGTGTCTGCAGTTAGGATCAGCATGGAGTCTGTAGTCAGGGCTGTGGTCACCAGCTGAAGGAGGTCAGAGCAGCAGTATGGCGAGGTTGATGTCTGAGAAATGGGTGTTTGTGGTGTACTCTAGTGTAAGCAGCTAGCACCCATTTTGGGTAGTGTTGAAAGTTGACAAACAAAGGGTTCATAAGGGTCAGGGGAAAACATGTAACAGAAAAAATGAGGTGATAATGACAAACACTAAAACACTATGACTAAAAGAAAAATAAATAAATGGGCCCATTCATTTCATTGGAGTTTTGTTAAATAGATCAAGGCAGCCAGGTGGGAAGTAGAGAGGCAGTTTTGCCTGGCTTCCCACTGTGGGACCTGTTAATGTCTTGAGTGTGACTGGGGGGTAAGGGTTAGTGATTGCTCAGTGGGTGTGAGAGGTGGGGTTTACTTTTTGGAAAAACTGGGGGCCTGTGAGAAGCAAGGTGCAAAGCATGCCATGTTTTGTGCTTAGCAAATTGGGCTCTGTACATCCTGCTTTGCACAATGCATACAGAGCCCTGTACAAAGGCAAGTTAGTGCAAAGTTCTTGTTTCACACAAGACTCAAAGGGCCTTGTACATCTTATTCTGCACTAAGCCCAAAGGACCTGGTGCACATGCTTTGTACAGGGCCTGAATAGACCTTACAATGCAAAAGTTAGGACTTATGGTAACATCTGATTTGCACAGGAGCCTACAACTTGTGTTAGGCAGAGTATCAAAAGCCTGTGCAGAGGTCAGCCGGTGGCTCTGAGGGCTGAGGCACTGGACACCTTACCTCGAACCACACAGTGACTCGGGATCAGGAACAAGCACGGGCTTCTGGGGGTCAGTTGGGGAGGAGAAGGATTGGGCGCCAATTGCTACAGTCCTTCTCTGGGGGTTACCTGCATGCTCCAGCTGCAATACCACCACCTAAGGAGCACAGGTGGAAGGTGCAGTAGGAGGGAGTAGCAGCACAGGGATAGAACAGATGTAAGCAGAGGGTGGAGCAGAAGGCAAGTCTCAGATGCCTCTGTGCTTGTGCCCTCATTGCATGCCAACATCGGGAATCAACAGAGGAAAATCACCCTCATCTCTTCAGGCGACAACTCCTCTCTGTGTCCTCAGGTTCATCGGGCAGACTCCGTTGTACTGGTCCACGTCGCAGCAAGCGTGGTTCGGAGAAGATAAGTGAAGTGCCTCCTCCACCATACCCAGGGGTTATCCGGGCACCTAGCTTAGTGGACCGTGTACTCTAGGAACAGACCTAGGCGAGGGAGGTAACACAGGTTGAGGTAGTCTGAGAGTGGAGTGAGGAGGGCAGGAGGAGCATAAATACAGGGTTAAAAAGCCCTGTGCAAAGCAAGTTTCCATAACCCATATTTTGTGGATTTGAACAAACTTTCTTCACTCAGGGCCTGCAAAGCTCTGCACAATGCATGCACTAAAGTACAATGGCTATCTAAAAACACAGGACCCGAGTCTAACTTTCTTCATGAGCCCTGCAAGAAACAGCACCTGAGCCCTGACTTACTTCAAGCTGGGCCCTTTAGACTTGCATGAAGCAGGTGTTGAGTCCTAAATTTCTTCATGCATGCTCCAGAAAGTAGGATGCAGAAAACAGGACCTGACTCTAACTTGTGTTATGCTGGCTAAAATAGGACCAAAGTTCTAACTTGCACTGCACAGGGCCCTTTGGGAATGGAATCTAGACTGTGCAATGGCATTCAATTTAGTGGCATTTACGGAGGCAGTGCATAAAAAGGTGGGGAGGTTAGGGTACTAAAATTCATAACATTAAGTTTCCTTACTTTGAATGTATTAAAACCTAGCAGTTGCATCAACGTAGGGTTTTGCCATTAAAAAGGTATATTTATGTAATGCCTGTGAAAATATATTTCACCAAAAATCTGATATTCTTGCTTGCCATAGGCTATTCAGATTGTAGGTAGATGACAAAACAAATATTCTCCTCTAGGTCCTTCAAACAGAAGCCAGACATCTTTCTTTTTTTTCTTCAGGGACTTGACTATTCTCAGAAAGTTAGACTTACATAACTTTTAGTGTGACTGGTTTGAGAAAGTAGCATATCCAACCATTTTACCACACAAACTCATTATATTAATTATATATGTATATATATCTGTACATATATATATATATATATATATATATATATATATATATATATAATCAATGGGATTTTACCTATTAGAGCCACTTTCATGTGTTTCCCGTATTCCTCACCAGTTAAGTTGCATTCAAACCAATTTAAACTATATTTCCTAATAAAAAGGTTTACAAAGGAAGGTCCGTCAAACTAATCTCATAGATTTCTTTGACTGGGTAACCAAGTGGTGGACAGGGGGAGCAGTTGATATCGCCTACCTTGACTTCAGCAAAGCTTGACACTGTTCCACATAGAAGATTGATAAATAAGCTAGGTAGGCTCGAGATTGGGTCAGAAGTTGGTCAACTGGGTGGCAAACTGGTTGACGACAGAAAACAGAGAGTGGTGGTAAATGGTATACAGTCAGAAGAGATGCAAGTTACAAGTGGGGTACCTCAGGGATCAGTCCTAGGGCCAGTCCTCTTCAACATCTTCATTAGTGACCTTGCAGATGGACTAGAGGGTAAGGCTTGTCTGTTTGCAGATGACACCAAGATCTGCAACAAGTAGATGATCCAGATGGGGTGGGCAGAATGAGAAGAGATCTGGATAAACTAGCAGAATGGTCAGAAGAGTGGCAACTGAGATTTAATGCAAAGAGTGCAAAATCATGCACATAGGGAAGAGAAACCCTGAAGCCACCTATAGGCTGGGAGGAAGTTGCCAGCAGTCACAAAGGAAGAAAGAGACTTGGGCATCATCATCACTGATGACCTAAAATCATCAAGCAGACCTCTAAAGCAGTAGGTAAGGCTAGGGGGTGTTAGGGTGTATTAGTAGGAGTATCACAAGTCGTAAGAGGGTAATAATCCCTCTGTACAAGACACTGGTTAGGCCCCATCTGGAGTACTGCATGCAGTATTGGGCCACACCTTCACAAGGACTTTAACCAAATTGAGGCAGTCAGAGAAGGGCAGCAAAATGGTGCAGGGACTGCATCAGAAGACATATGAGGACAGATTAGCGAGCTCAATATGTATACCCTTGAGCAAAGGAGGGAAGAGGTGATATGATCGAGGCATTCAAACACTTTAAGGGCATAAACAAGGTGAAAAGAGTCTAACATGTTTAAATATAAGAAAATTAGCAGGACAAGAGGACACAGCATAAGATTAGAGGAGGCCAATTAAGGGGAATGTGAGGAAATTCTTTTCACAGAAAGGGTGGTGGATGCATGGAATGGCTTACCACAAGAAGTGGTGGCTATGAATACAGTGCAGGGTTTCAAACAGGCATGGGATAGGCATAAGGAGCAATACAAATGACTATGAATAGATAGGCCACTGATAGAGCAAACGCCGATGGCACATTTATAAGGTAGAAAAGAAATGGGCAGACTGGATGGGCCTTGCGGTCCTTATCTGCCGTCAACTTCTATGTTTCTATGTTTCTATGTTTCTATGTTTCAAAAACTGTACAAGTACCTCTCAATTAAGCTCAATACCTCCCGTTAAAGCCATATGTGTGTGCACTTACAGGTTGCCTCCACTGAGTGCATCCCTAAGCTTTAGAAAGGTAAACACAAGTCAATAAGGGAACATGCCCCCCTTGTTGGGAATACATCAGTCCCATTTTACTCAACAAATGGCTGTGTTCCTTGATGCTACTCTCCTATCAAATGACCAACCAAATCCTCCTTGCTCCTACTAACAGGTCCCTCAATACTCCAGCTGTATTCATAGATGTCATGCCCTCCATGCTGCAGCCACCATTGCTATCTATGCCATGCTGTTCCTCCAAACAAATGTCAGTGTCCCTGATAATAAACCCAACCAAAAACCTGCTGGACACCATGTTGCCACCATCAAACTAAGGAATGATGAAGTCTCCTGTGTGAGGCAATATGTAGGGTGTTTTCCTGGTCTCAGCAACAAATCTAAAGGTCAATAAATCATCCTTGGCCACAGTTGGTGTGTGTATAGTTTTTTTTGTTGCTCCATTTCATTGGTCCATACTGTTATACCTTCATGGGCAATGGCGTGCATCCCTCCATTGCCTTTCAAACTAAGGAATGACCAGCCACCAACATTCCCCTTATATAGGGGAACACTACCGTATGGAAACTCACAAGGGCCAAAAGTATGTTAATTGACAAAATGCCAATATGCTATAGAAACCCTAGGAGGAGGGAAAAGAGCAAAGCAAACCTAAAAATGACCCTGACAAGAAACAAACCCAGAAAAAGAAGCCAACTCTGGTTTTAAGGTACTAAATGCAATAATCCTTATGTATTACATCAAACTGGTGATGTGTAAGTTTGTTGCATGTGGAAATATGCCCATCTCAGGAGCTATGAGATAATAAAGCCATTCAACGCTTGGACTTGTCATCTTATTATCTCATAGTCATTAGCCCCTTTGGTGCATATACTTCCTTGCATACCACATTTTACACATCATTTATGCCATTAAATATATAATACTGGCATGGTAGCACCTGTATATTAAGGATGAGTAATCACTTTAATGTTAAACCCCAATAAGTGCACCTTAAAAACTTTACCCTGTTCAACCAGTCACTTGAAATTTGGAAAGCAAGGTGATGGTGCCAGGGTCTCTGGATTCTGACACTTTCATAGTAATCAGTGCACCAGGGCAAGTTTCAAAGGGACAAAACACATAAATCAAAATCTTTTTTTTTTGCTCAACGTTAACTAAAATCTAAGAGGATCTGAAATCCAGTACTTGCAAGTTTTACAAATGTGACTCAAGGTTTGTGTTTTTGTGGTTTTTATCTCCCAAACATAAGTAGTTTTTAAAATAGTTAATAAAAAAAAAGTTCTGTTTCTGAGCAAATACAGTTTGAAAAGGCAGCTTCAAAGGATAACTTAATTTTACAACCTCATGAAGTCATGTGGTCATATTACGAAATGGGTTCATATGGAAGGAAGCAAAGCTGCTTTCATGTGTGCGTGTGAGATTATGCTGTTGTTCAGTGGGGTTGGGGTTCATGTCACTGTGTAGTCCTGCCCATGCTGAACATGCTGTACCTGTGGGTGTGTTTGCTTTTCCCTCATACATACCCTGACTTCCACCATTACTGCAGCAGAGACCAGCTTGTCTGATTCCTACAACCAGAGTGCCCAATCTCTGGTCCCAGTTATTGTTATTAGCATTTAAATTTACTAACACTGGGTGCCCACCCTAGTGCTGGTTTATTTCCCAACTCCATTGTACTTTCCAACCCCCACCACATTAATCTTCTGACACCAGGGTGCCAAAACCCAGGTGTTGGTTTACTCCAACCCACTGATCCCTGTCAGCAGTCTGGATACCAGGGTGCCCACCCTTGGTGCTCCCAAGTATCTTGTCAACACTGCAGTGCCCAATCTCAAGTGTCAGAGATACTACAGTACCTAAAATAAAGAAAACCATCCTGCAACATCTTTTCCTTTTTTATTTAAATCCCTGCAATGAAGGAAATGGTCCCTCACTATCTGCCACTGTCCCCACCTCACCTTGACCCCCCACTCAGCATTCATCACCACATACCCCCTTTACCCTATACTTATTTATTGGAGGTTCAACACCATAATCCTTTCTTGACCAGAGAGATGTCTTCTCTTCAGCACTGGACCAGGAAGTGATCAGGTAAGTGCCATATAATGTATTTTAATCACAAATTGGTCAGTTTTGAGTATTTGTTACCCAAATTTTCAGCATAGCATTTTTGCATTTTAACATGTACCTTTGATATACACCCAGAAAGGGAATAGATATCTTCCCCTTTTACTCTCAGTCACTTTGCCAGTTTGTTGTTCTGTCAGTGTTGTGGGGTGTGTGAAAGGTGGTGGCTTCATCCTGCCCTGGTGGTGGTCATTAAGCAGAGCAACTTGCTCCACCCCCATCCAGAGGGAAGGCTGGATTGTGGGATGCTGAATCCTGTCCACATCCCCATGCTGGCCTCCCTTGAGAAACCCAAGTCTGTTCATGAATCCAGGTCGCCACTGTAGTACTGGTACATACCCAACTGACCAACCTGCATTAAACCCCCAAAATAAAACTGCAATCTCTTTCCACCTTACACAGCTTATCTGTATTTATATTGCTTATACTAACCTGTTTTCTACATCAGCACATACCTGATGATGTATAGCTTGACTTTTCAAAGCCATATTTCAGTATGAAACAGCACTTGTTTCTTATAGTAACCTACTTCCTTCAGCTCATCTCACTGAGCTGCTTTATAAAATGTACTCCTACAACAATATTTGAAATTTGTCAGACTCATGCATGGATGAGTTCATCAATGCTTTGTAGACTTTGTTGGCAATGTGAACATATATCGGGCTTAGCAAACAGAAAAATGAGCAGGTCATCTGAAAATTAAGAAAGTTCAAAAATGTAAAAAAGACTAAAATGTAGCATAATATGTATGTCTGGCAGCATAAATCCATTAATTGTGAATATTTATTTTGTTATTTATTTTAGACTCTAGGATTACAAGTACCTTTGAGCAAGAACTGCTCATTTACAAAGGTTCCACATCAAAGGATAGAGGGTAACATACATACAAAGGTTGGCAATGGTTTACAGTCATAATACACTTTAGAAATTACAGACATTACTGGAGAATAACTTAATAAGCAGCTAGATCAAGTAACAGAGTAAGAGATTATGAAGCAAAGGACATTTAGTGTGAGCAGGTAGGTAGGGGTCAGTAAGAAGTAGGCAGGCTGAGGGTCACTGTCAGAGGGAAGGAGGGAGGGGTGGCTAGAAATAGTGCAGGCAAATTTGGAAGTGCAGGACTGATGTCTAATTGGCAGTGAGGGACCAATGTCTGAGATGCACTGTAGTGGTGGGAGGCGGAGGTTGAGCTGGGGAAAGGAGGAGAAGTTCAGGGTCAAGTAGAAAAGCAGGAGCCAAAGTATAATGCTCTGGTAGGATACAGATCACTGGTCAGGAGCAACTGGGTGGAGGTTGGAGCAGTCCTTTTAGGAGAAGCAGTCGTATTAAGTTGTTGAGGTGAGGTAAAGTCAGATTCCTTTTAATGGTGCAAGCATAGCAGAGTAAAGTGTTTCTTTGTTGAGGTATTGAACCCTGTGGAACCCTGTGGGTAAAGACCACTGACCCATAGTGGTCCGACATCTGGGAACCTAGAAGGATTGATATTGGGCACTACGTGTATGCTGAGTACCACTGTGGTGTGGAGGACATACCAACACCTGGGGCATGAGCGCAAGAATCTTTCTGGTTAACAGGCAGGTCTGACACTGTATTCTACTGAGGAGTTAAAGCCAGCCAGCCTGGATGTATAGGTCACAGGTGTGTGTTTGGTGGGCAACACTGGCTAATAGCCTGTAGGCTATGTTGAGTGTCACTGAGATCCCGCGGAGGGCAGTTGTAGAAGCAGAGCCTTAGATGGCAAGACCGTAGTCAATGACAGAGGTGACAGAGCGTAGATAGCTAATCTAAGGCATCAGTAGTCATGCAGTGCTTGTGCTTGTAGAGCAGTCCAATCCACATGTTGGTGGCCTTGGCAACAATGTCAATATGCCAAGTGTAGGAGAGAGTACTGTTCAGCTTGATACCAAGGTGTTTGAACTCAGTGACATGTTCAGGCGAAGTCCCAGAGTGGTTCTTGGTGGTGAGGACAGTGATTTGTGACTGCTCTGTGCATTACAGAATATAGATGATTTCAGGCTCTAATTCAAAAAGGGTGTGTAAATGTCAGTCAAGAGCTGTCAGTATCCCTTTAAGAGTTGAAAAACAACACAATTTGAGTTGCCAATGCATTGCCAACTTTACCAATTATGGCAATCCAACTCATTGGTGAAACAGTTTAATGCTAATTGTAATATTTGTATAGATTAATACAGATAGATAGATAGATACATAGATACATAGATAGACAGACAGACATACAAACACAAAACACACAAAGGTTGGAAATAAATTATTTATTTTATTTATTTGAATTTTCATAGCTGGGAAGGCCCACTGAGACAAGACAGTCCCTTTTTCAGTGGCGACCCGTGGAATCTAAGCATTCCACAGATGACAGACATTAAATATAGTAGATGGACATTAAACATAGTACCAACAGTGGTACAAACAGTAGTAACATTAACAAGTAGAAATATTGAACAATTTGATGCAGTAAGTACATAAGATAGAGAAACATCATACACTTTAGGGCATAAACAACTTTCAGACTCATAGGTTACACAGGGTTCAGAAAAATCTTGGCGCTATTAGTGTTGCAAACACAAAGTTTTGAATTGTCTAACTGCCTCACACCCTACCATGTCCCCTACCCTCATGACTCAAGGGCAGACTGCAAGAACAGGGCCATATATCAATGGTATGGAACTTCATACAGGCTCAGCATATTAAAATTGGTATACTACAACCCTAATCCCTACTCCTTCTCCTACCCTCATGATCGATGAGCAAGGTACATGTCTGGAGTCATGCCCACAGGACTGGTGTGTTTCATACATATTGCAAGCATTGTAGATATTTAATTGAATTGTTTGGGGTGCACACCTGTGGAGGTTTACATCTATTTATGATCATTGCCTTATTTGGCATACAATATTGTGGACCCTCCACAAAGCAGTAGATTTCTTACAAATTTTAACTGCTACCTCATGCATTGCTTTGAGTTGTTTTCTTTAAGGCACATACTTAGAATTATAAAATTGTAAAAGAAATACTGTACTGTGATATGTGAATCCAGTCACATAACTGTACTGTTATCCAAGCACAACAGCTCTGGTCAGAAATGCTTAACTTTCTGAACCTCACTGCATGGGCCTAAATAAAAAATCAGGGAAGTAATTTTATCATCACAATAAGGCATTCTAGGGTGTGCATAATTGAGGATAACAGCACTTATTAGGGTGTAAAGCCCACGACTTCACCTCAGGCTTCACTTCTCGAGGTGTGCAGTCATCCCACAATAACGCACACCCTGTCATGCTTTACTGCACATTTGGGCCCTGTATACTACTTTATGGAGGGCCATGTTGTAGTTGTATAAAACAAGTTACAAATGGATTGTACTTATATTACTAAGCAATATGTGACAAAATATTGTGGCTAAATGTATGTCACACTACACACATGGTGCCCTATGTACTATTGGGCGGAGTGGCTATGCACGTGTATCTGTGGCACACGCCAATCTTCACACCTCCCTGCCCCCCATGCAGGATGCACTAAGGGTGGGCATGCAAGAGCAAAGCACTGATCCTCCTGGGTACATGGACTGCACCATGTCAGGGGCAAGCTGTGGATGTACCAGCACTACGTGGGTATGCACAAACCTGTGTAGTGCTGGCCGCATGGGTGTGGAGCAGGGAACAGGTTACTGCAGGAAGGACCCTCCCATAACTCACTGTGTGTCCCCACAGACATAGGCCACCAGTCACCGGGGACCAGTACAGAGCTTTCTATGCTGCCCTAACTGCTGGGCAGTAGGTGATGGCAGGATCAGCTGCAGGGCATGTGCCCATCACTGGGTGGGAGAGGTAGTACCAGAATGGAATGGTGCCAGGCAGGTCTTGGTGCCTGCAAATAGCATGCACAGTCCAGGACCCATGCCACCCTACATGAGGGATCCACTGGAGGGCCCAGGGGCATCCCATTGGATGCCCACCTGGACATCGACTCCTCCACTGGCACCCTGTGGACTCCTGCATGACTGGGGAGGAGCCACAAACAGGTGGCCAGCATTGGTGAATGCCAGTATAGGTGCACCAGTCTACGGGCACACGGTCATGGGCAAGATACATAACTTTTCCACGTACTCCCTCCTGCTTTGTGTATAGTGCCCATGGTGTACAACAATATTCACCCACAAGCACAGAACTGTTTGGTAAGTGCGCAAGTTACCATTGAAACATCAAAGAGTCTCATAAACTAGCACAACCTTGTAGGATGATGCTAGACCTGTAGCCCGCCTTCTGTCATAACCATAGTAGAAGAAATCACTTTGTGGGCTCCTGTTCAGTATAGCTAGTAAGTTTCAAAATGTGACAGGCAATTCAATATTTTAGTGGATAACATTTTTAAGGGCTCAAACATCATTTCATGGTCATATCCACAGTTGATTAGTAAGTATTAACATGTGGTAGCAAAAGCAACTGGTCTACTGGCCATAGTCAACTTGGCTAACTGATTTGTCCCACCCTGGTCACGAGGGAAGGGGACGGAGAAGTAAGTAAATATTTGGGATGCTATATAATCATTTCTAATATGCTGACCTTGTGAAATACCATACCATCGATTTCTGGCCCTTTACCTGTAGATTATCCTTGGGTCATGAGGTCATGAGAGATGGTAGGGTTGGTGGGAGTTAGACATAAAACCCTAATAGGACATTTCTAAACTATGTGCTCATAGTGTTTGCAACCCTAATATTTTTTTCCAACATGGTTGCTGCTGCATTTTGTGCAGTAGCAGCCCTAAAGACATTAATGTAAGTTTTATATAAATTTCATTACCTTTTAATAAATCTGTGTAGTAATTTAATTTACTCATGCCATTCAAAACCCTTTTGACAAGCTAGAAGACATCTGCGGAGGGGAATCAGAAGTTCTTCCATGGACTGTTATGTACTATAATCCACCTGCTCCCATGGGCTCTGAGACCATTTGGGCCTTCAAACTGAAAGGCAAGTGCCCTAGCACATTTTCTTGCATGGTATGTGTTCAATGCATTTAAAATATTTATTTTCAGATGACGCCTGGCTGACATCATCTAAAACTGTACAGAATGCATACAGCTACATACAGTAATCAAATTAGGGTTGCTCAAATAATCCACTTTTAAAAGAGATACTTAGGATAATAGGTGTTTTTAGGGTATTAGAATTTTAGGATATTGGTCCTTAAAACCTGATATCCTAAACAATGCTTCTGATGTTAGATCAGATGTGGGATATCAGAGAATCCAACAGCTGGGGCCCAATGTTAAAATACATAAAAAATGGAGTGCAAAAGTTTGTGCTGTGCTTGCACATGACCTAGAGGTTGATATATTCAGTCAGATAGCCCACTGGCACTATCTGAAAGAATATAGGCCCATGTCAGCAGAGTGTTAAGTCAAGTAAAGCTACCTGATGGGGATCTGGGCTGTATTCAGCCCATAAGGAACTGTTCCCAAGGACTTGATAGCAACAGAAACCACAACACAATATATAGTCCACTATATGCAAATGAGCCCATTGGGCATGCACGGTGCAAGAGGCCATAAGCATACCCATTATGGGCTTATTTGCATAGGAAGCATCAGCAGGTTTTTGCCTGTCCTGTGACTGCCCACCATGTCAGCAATGGTGGTGAGGTGTTCCTCCACACCTTGAACACCATCCCTCAATTTAAATGCACTCCTGGTGTCAAGTAGCACCTCTACCCTTTGGTCACCCATCCTGGGAAATGTAGATCGCCCCTGGTGTCTAGTGGCACCCTTTCCTTTCAATTGCACATCCCTGCAAGAATCATGTATGCCCTGCTGTCAAGTGGCAGCCTGCCCTCTGCCTGCCAGTCCTCATAAGATTCAGGTATTCCCTGGTGTCTAGTGGCACACCCCCTCCAGTTGCCCATCCTGTAAGAGTCAAGTATTCCCTGGTTTTAGTGGCAATCCCACCCTCTGATCCTGTTGAGTTAATCCATTGTGTCTTGTGGTACTCCCACCCACTGAGCACCCATCTCAATGCCACCCTGACTCCCCAGTGGCTTGCAGCCCCACCACCACCTGCACTGACAACACCACCCAGCCAACCCTCACACGTTTTTTGATGGTGCCATGGAGGTTCTGATACAAGCATCCTTTCCCTCTCACCTCTTCATCTGGCTGCCATAAAGGATGACAGGGGCACATGTACAGTGTATAGTATGCTGTATGTGCTCTCCTGTCATCCATATATGGCTGCTGAAGAGGTGAGAGAAGATTGTGCAATATCAGACCCTCCACAGGGCGCTGATGAAATAGATATGGGGAGTTGGCTGGTTGGTGATTGTGCAGGCAGTGGGGGTTGCTAGCCACCAGGAAATCAGGTGGCACCAAGATGGGTGATCTGCAGTGGGAGGTACCACTAGGCACCAGAGAATAACTTTGAATGTCAGGCTAGGATGATCGGAGGGCAGGGTGTGCCACTGGACACCAGGGAATACATAACAGAAGGACAGAGAATCAGAGGATGGGGGGGATGGGGTGCAACTGGGCACCAGGGCATCCATTGATTTGACAGAGCTGGAGATGGAGGGTGAGGGGGTGGCTGGCTGCAGTACCACTGTCCACCACCAGGACCTTGTGCCTCATTAAATCAGGGTTTGCAATGGCAGTAATTTGAACATGTTTGTGTGGCAGTTACCACCTGTTGAACCCTTTGAATTTTCAGCTGCACTCGTGATGCAGGAGGACCCGTCAATTACATGAGCGCAGAGGTAAGTTAGCACAGGGGCACTAATGAGTTTTGACCACACTGTGAGGGTCTCTGAATAGACCCCTCCCATGAATCAGGTACAAATTCTGGTTAGTACAGGTAAACACTCCTTAGCACCCATGCTAACTTTTCTTTAGTATCTGGCCCCAGATCTCATGAAATCTGAAACCTCCCTCCTTATAATAAAATAATTTGCCATCTGCCATCCCACCCCAAATTCTACATCCCCACCATTTCACAATATATAACAAGTACTCCATCCCCAGATCAGAACAAAAAACAACCAACACACCTTCAAGCCCCTCGCCTTCTTCAGCCCCTTCCTCCTTATAGATAAAATTGTAGTAGATGAAATGTAGTGATTGAGGCAGCCACCTCCCTGGAGCCTGCTGCCCTCTGCCAAAATCTTACATTCCCCGACCCCTGCACAATATAATCAAGCTCCCATATCCAGCTAAGAGCAAAACACCAGCCCAATACACTCAGTAGCCTTCCCTCCCTCCTTCCCTTCCTCCTTATAATAAAATAATAGTTGAAGTGTAGTGTTTGACTTAAATGCATTGTCAGAAGCCTTCATGTGTCCTCCCATCTTTCCATTCACTGTAGTATCCCTTACAACAACTTTTCAAACTGCTCACAAAGTAGGAAAACCATCCAACTGTATATCTTGCAAATGCTTATATTTTGAGTGAATTTTATAAAATCATAAACACTTTTTGACGTGCATAGAAAATATAGGAAAACCATCCTACTCGCAGATCTTCAAAATATTCCTATTTTGAGCACATTCTGTAAAATTATGAACACTTTTCAAAGTTCATGCAAAGTAGGAAAACCATGCTACTGCAAATCTTTAAAATTATTTATATTTTCAGTACATAATGTAAAATCACAAACACTTTTCAACTACAGCAAAATAGGAAACATCCTACTGTAGATCTTTAAAATATTCTTATTTTGAGTAGGTGCTGTAAAACATTGCAGACTACTTTGTGAACTTTTTATTTTTAATTAATAACTAATTACTAATTAGTTTATTTAAACAAACTACATTGTGTAAATGATAGTACCTCACTTTCACAAACACTTATCTGTTACCCTCTACTTTTAAATTTTTAAAAAGCTATATTAGCTTAGCGAGAACTTCAACCCAAAAGAAGTGTCTGTATAGCTTTCACTATTGTGACAGTGATTTTGTTAACACACCCATTTAGTCACAATTAACTTAAAACTAATTATGTTTTTAACAAAATACCCAAAACACCTATTCCCATATTCAGATTCAGATACAGATGTATATACTTAGTATGCATACAATCACATGGTTGTAATATACAAACCTGATAAAACAGGACATTAAAATGCAACACGTATAAAGAGGCATAAAGTATAGAAATCTTAGAAAAACATATATATATATATATATATATATATATATATATATATATATATATGTTTTCTCATATAAAAGTTGCACAGCCCTTTCACATAATGAATAATTAATTATAGCATGTGATAAACATATGCAACCAGTCAGAGAGTAAAATAAGCTAGATTTCTTTTTCTGCCAATACATATTTGATAGTGTTCTAACACTAAGAGATTTTTACTTCCATTATTCAAGTGCAAATGCTATAAAAGCATACAGTAGTAGCTAGATAGTCAAAACTTTGCCCTGGGCTAAATTAGCACTGCAGGGTGGGCAAACTTAGGCCGGAGCACAAAGCAAGCTATATTGAAAAGGAAATAACCGGTGTTTATCCTGCTAAATATAGCAGTCTAGGAAGCCGCCAAACCGATCTGGGAGTGCAGGCAAAAATAGCCCAGGAATAAGACAGCACTGAATATAGCAACACGAAGTGCAAACTGCATCTGCTGCTCATTAGACTCTGTAGCAAGCCAGTGTTGCAGGTGGAGAACATTGTGTGTGATTGCACAGAGATGTCTCACAGCTACTGCAAACACATCTCTCAACCTCCTGCCTCATAAATCAGGGACAAGGCTTAACACAATCAGGGACAAAGATTTAAAATCAGGGACACACCTTACAAATTGATGATATCCACTCAGGAAGCTGGTAGAATAAATGGTTTTAGTGTAAAATGCATTTTCTAAGGAAGAACACGTCAGTAACATTAATGTTTGACATTATTTTATGCTTACAACTCCACTGTTTGGTCATGGAAACACCATTTTTAAGAGGGACAGAGTAAAATTTTGAGGTAAAATCAGGGACGTCCCTGAAAATCAGGGACAGTTGAGAGGTATGACTGAAAACAACAATGTAAACCACACATTGTAGAACTGTGCTATGCTGAAGTGAGGGTTTGTGAGGGCTAACCTGATTGCACAGTGCTAACACATTAGCCCAGTGCAAACTGGTTAGCCCATGGCAAATGGGAGCTATATTCAAAACTCCCATGCAAATAAGCCTACCTAGGTAATCTGTGGGCAAACAGAATATTTGCATCTCATTAAGTGCTGCTCGCAGCACATTACCATGCAGTTTGCCCGGTGCTACTGCATGGTGCACACAGCTCCACCTGTTGGTCAGAATGGAAGTACAGGCTTGTCGCTACAGGCCAAGGCATGCCTACAGCATTCTCTGTTGGTTGGAATGGTCTACAGAGCAATACAGATACACACACACACATACACAAGATAATCTGTGTATGTATATATATATATAGTATGTGTGTGTGTTGTATATATTTATATATATATATATATATATATATATATACACACACACAAACACACACACACACTGCCTGAGGATAGCCCCCATACCACTATGTGTCCATCATTATGAGGGTCATCCTCATTTGGCCCCTTACAACTGCTCTGTCCCTCATGGAAAAAGATACTGCCCACACAGTGGATGTGCTGTGCATGCAGACTGTGCTGCATGAATACTGTATAGTCTACAGCACTAAACCGAAGTATACATTGTATGGTCAACACTATGGTGTCACAGTGTCCTAACCCTGTATCACCATGACTGAGGACAGTTTCTCATTCTGAGGGTCTGTGTCCCTCGTTGTCCCTCAACTTGAGTGTCCAAATATGTCCATATTCCTCATGTCAGTGACATGGTTTACAAGTATTACAGCCCTCCCCATTGAACCCCGACCCCACAGCACAGAAAAACATGAAAGTCTAGCGGACCCCCAGAATGAATCCTGACCCCGTTCACGGTAACAGAAAAGATTTTCCAGCAGTCTAGTGGTCCCCCAACCCCAAACATGAATCCCTACCCCTGGTACCGTATTTGGGATATTTTTCCCTCGTAGTCTAGTGGTCCCCCTAAGCACAAATCCTGACCCCGCTACATGTATTTAGCATATGTTTTTCCTGGTAGTCTAGTGGTCCTCCCACCCCAAGCATGAATTCTGACACCCGGTACATGTATTCAGCATATATGTTTTCCATTGTAGTCTAGATGGTTCCCCACCCAGCTGTGCACCTCCTGTTACCCTGAACATGGCATACCTCTGGAGCCAGCGACCAGCTCAGCCCTCCTCTCTCACCACGGCCGACCACCGGCTGTGGTATTCAGGATGCTCGCTGTATGAATAGTGCCTATTCAATGCAATAGCACTCCTGAATACTGCAGTCTGTGGCCGGCCATGGTGGAGAGAGGAGGCTGAGCCAGTCACCGCTCCAGAGGTAAGTCATATTCGGCTAATGGGAGGTGCACAGCTGGGTCAGGGACCACTAGACTACCGGAGAATTATTTTCCTCACCACAGACGGGGTCAGGATTCATGGGGGTGGGGGCCACTAGACTACCATGGAAAACATATGCTGAACAAATGTACCGGAGTTGGGATTCAGACGTGGGGGTGGGGACCACTAGACTACCTGGGAAAACATATGCTAAATACGTGTGCAGGTTTGGTATTCATGCTTGGGGTGGGGGGCACTAGACTACCAGGAAAACATATGCTGAATAGATGTACCGGGGTCAGGATTCATGCTTGGGGGTGGGGGAGCACTAGACTACCAGGGAAAACATATGCTGAATAGATGTACCGGGTTGGGATTCATGCTTGGGGTGGGAGAACCACTAGACTACCAGTTAAAACATATGCTGAATACATGTACTGGGAGTCAGGATACATGCTTGGGGGTGGGGGACCACTAGACTACCAGGGAAACAAATATGCTTAATAGGTGTACAGGGGTTGGGATTTGTACTTGGGGTGGAGGAGCCACTGGACTACTGGGACTACTTTTTTAAACTGGGACAGGGTCAGGAAGGACACCCTGCTGTGGGGTGGGGCACCGCTGCATTAACACCAGCTTACTTTGGTGGTATCTAAGCCGTTACAGAGTCAGCTAATGCCTGCGCGCAGCGCTATACCTTCTGAATATGCAGCTGCTGGCATTCATGCGCTCCCGTCCACGCCCAATACCATTAACTATTAGAGTCGACGCTACACACAGTGCTGGCACTAATAAGGCTTTTGAATATTGCAGCCTCACGCAGTTAGCGCTATGGTTTTGCTTGGCGCAATTGTTTGAATATCTGGCCCTAGGTGTCATAACTTTTGTCATAGAGTAGTCCTATTAAGTAACATCATGATTTCTAGGCAAATGAAGCTGCTGAAAATATATGGCTTCCTATATTACAAAAATGCATTCTATGATTTTTATTCCTTCATGAGGTTTTTTGAGCTTGATTGCATTCCTCATAAACTTGCCACCCATTGGATTCTTGTCTTCTGTACCTGGGAGACAGTCAATAAAAAGCATGGTGGACCTCACTTGTCTTGCCCATACTGCAATAACAAGTATTGTGATGATATAGGTTGTAATGCAAAGTTTTTAGAACTGTGCCACACTTAAATTCAAGAATAGAATTTACTGTACACATATATAATCTATGATGCTTCTTTTCACAATACTGTAAATGCCTGTCTTCTTTGATTATAGGGTCATATTGCTGCAGACAGACAAAAGTGGATTTCTGATAATTTTCCATGCTCTTTTGAAAAAAAATATCAAATGTTTAATAGCATTATCCACATAAACATTCAAATTATTGATAGCCAATGGGTACCATATACTCACCAAACCCATGGCTTTTAGGGAATTATTCGATCTTTCAAACCACAAAGGTTTTGTAGAAGTCATTGTAGTTTCTTGCCAGCACTTCTGTATTGACTTAGCATGGTCAGATTTGACAATTTTCTTCCAAAATGTAATGCCCTGATGGTAACAGCAGGGATATGGGATGCTATGCATGAAAGGACCCACAATACATGCCTAGTGGTAGTAAATACTGTGCACCCTATGCCTTGTGCAGGGAAAGGCAGACACATGGTATGCACTACTGCATGAACGCTGTGCACACACAGAGCTGGCATGAGTCACGGCCATGCTAAGTGATAAGCTGACAGCAAGTGAGCTTAGCCAAGATACACAGAACTGCCCTTGACCCCACCACATAAGGTGATGCTGGCTGCACTATGCAGCAGCATGGCTGTGAATGACACACAGCAGTGCAGATGAAAATGGTGGAATGATGGGAGGACATGGAATGCCTGCGGAGGTGGATGGAGAAGGTGGCAGTGGAGGCAGGGGAAGGAGAAGCAGACGTGGTGGTGGTGGTGGCACAAGATCATGGTCTACCAATTTTAGCAGCGAGCAAGTTGTGCAATGGTCACAAACATCTGGCTCAACTATGCTAGATTTTATAGGGCCCTGGCACTCACCACCACCCTGGAGGTGATGGCCCAGATATGGCTGGACATTCAGGCCAGCATCAATGCTGCTGGTGTGGAGGCAAGAACACTGACGACCATAAGACACAAATGGTGTGACCTCCATGTGACCATCAAGAAGAAGCTGGCAGCTGGCATAAGGGAGTGGCAAGGCACGGGCAGAGGGTCCCAGTACAGGACACCCAGCTGTCGCCTGTAGAGAAGCTGGTGATGGACACCTCTCCAGAGGTGGCTGTCCATGGCAAGGATGGAGGTACAGTCCGTGTGGTGGTGACAGGATGGTGGGCAGTATGGATGTGCAATGCCATCACTACAGTGTTGCCCTCTCCCCCAGACATGGCAGTGCACCACAGAATACAGCAACCAGTGGGACACTGCCAACATGAGCCACTGTGCCACAGCCAGCATTGAGTAGCGCTGTACAATGGGAGGCACCATCCGTAAGTATCAGTGGTTACAGTTGTGCAAAGCACCGTCCAGTATGTGGGACTGAATGTTGCACTGACACAAACTGCTTTTGTCTCCACAGGGACAGAGATGGACACCAAGACCCAGCTGGACAGTGACAACAATGCTAACCTGACCATTGCCACACAGAAGATGTGGACACCATCTCCGGAAGCGATGGCTATCAGGATGATGGAGCCACAGATGGCTGTGCCAGCTGTCTGCAACAACCCCATAGGGCACCGCTACCCACCTTGAGCAGAGGCACCAGTGCAGCCCTGGAAACACACTACCCACAGCACCAACTGGGTGCAAACAGAGTCATGGACCCTGCTGATAGTGGCAATGAGGTCCCTCCACAGGCACAGCCAGAAACAGACATGCATCCCAGCACAACCCATACCAGATGGAACAGTACAGCATGCTCCAGCAGCTGGAGATGGACCAGCTTGTGGAACAGTGGAACACCATGGCTGACATTGCTGCTCAGACCAAGATCACCGGGCCATCTGCATTGGCATCACACAGGGAGTCATGGCACAGGAGCTGATCCTGCAGCACCTATGTGCCATGCCCACTGCACCCCAGCTGAAACCCCCACTAAGCCATGTCCAGGCACCAGTACGGTGACCACCCAGGCCACCTGCACAGACTCTGGCCCTGAGCAGGGCATGCGTGAGATGTGCTACCCAAGGTGGATGCATACACCACTGTAATGTCCCTTCCACCATGCACAGAGGATGCCATTGAGGGTGGGTGACACCGATGTCACCACTGGCACCAGACAGGACACACTGGACACCACTACACCACAGTGCAGTGCCAATGCCCAGGGCCGTGAGAGGTGCAGGGGTCATGGGGTGCCATGTGCATGTGCAGCACCTAAGTTCCAGGGCACACAGGCAGGATCACAGCTGCAGTCACAACTGGACAGAACAGGGCTGTGAATGCAATGGCATAACACACAAAAGCACACTGATACAGGGAACCATCTCCCCACCCCCACAGGACCACTCAGCAATAGACATCATCGGTGGCCTCATTCCCGATGATGACACTGCCTGACAACCACTGCATGCAACACACCTGCCATGGCTGCATAACACCCTGCCATGACTGACAGGCCTGAGCAGCATGATACACCGACATGCATCACCTTCAGCATGTCAGTTTTCTTCTGCCGCAAGCGTGTGCTGTGTCGCATATCCATTAACAGTGCCATGCTCCCTGGGGGCACAGCAATGTCACCATCACTATCAGCAACATCATCATCGCTCAGGGGTCAAGAGGTGGCACCATCAGCAGTGGCACGGCATCACGCTTGGCCATGTTGTGTAACATGCAGCATATGGTGAACACCTCTGCATGCCTTAGCAGGTGACAGCATGATTTTGCCCCTTGAGTGCTCCAGGCACTGGAATGGCATATTTAGTAGTCCAATGGTCCTCCTCAATGATGTCCCGTGTTCTCCCATGTGCAATGCAGTATGCTCCTCTGCCTGTGTTGCAGGACCAGTACTGGAGTCATGAGGTAGATCCACAGGGGTATCCACTGTCACCTGCATAGAAGTATGGGAAAGTGAGTGACCTGTCACAAAACCCTATGACAGGTGGAGGTGCAGGACATGCCTGTGTACTCACCCAATAGCCACCCATCAATGGGCCTAACACACAGCAGTGCACCAAGGGCAGAGGCATCCAGTATGTAGGAGTCATGCATTGATCCTGGGAACCTGGTGCACATGTCCATGAACAGGCCATTGGCATCACACATGACCTAACAGTCAACACTTTGGAATCCCTTCCTGTTCCGTATGCCTTCTCATTCTCCAAGGGCATCAGATCATGATGTGTGTGCCATTGATTGCCCCACACACATTGGGCATACTGTGCATGGCATAGAATGCCTGCTTCATGTCTCACAGCTCCTGCTCATTTGGAGCCATGTAGACGTGGTCTCTCAGGTGTGCCAGCAGAGTATCGGTGACCTGGCCATGGCATGGGACACAGAGTACTGGCTAACACTGAGTGTGTCACTGGTCACATGCTGGAGTCACCCACTCATGTAGTAGGAGAGGGCACATGTGACCTTGGTCTCCACCAACATCACCCTGGAGTGCCAGATCCTGGGTGCTGTGGCCATGCAGACCATGTCGCACAGCTGTGCAATGATCAGCCATGGGAACCTGAACCATTCCAGGCAGTGCATGTCCCTCCATCCTGTGGTATCAACCCTGTCATGGAACACTCTGGGATGTGGAATCCTGTTCCTCCATCTCCAGTCAATTGCCTCCAGCCGAAACAGATGCATACCCACACCTGGGCACATCCTGTATCACTGTTATGCCTTCCCTTAAATGGTGTAGCCCAAATTACGCCCCCATATGGTGTACTATGGGTGATGGTCACCTGCTTCATGGGTGTGGTGCTGTCCACTGTCAGCATGCCCATGGCACTCCCCATGAGACGTGCCACATGCCCAGACACCTGTACAAGCCTGTTGTGTGACAGATCAGTGATATGCAATGGCATACATAGTGGTGGACAGGATGGCAGTGTTCGCCCAGCACCTTTTGGGGTGTTGGAAGAGGTATATACCAACAATTGGGGTGTGGGGACCTGTGGCAGGCCCATGGATTTGGCCAGGTGAGTA
The DNA here is from genome assembly GCA_016271365.2 of Neoceratodus forsteri. Lineage (NCBI taxonomy): Eukaryota > Metazoa > Chordata > Ceratodontiformes > Ceratodontidae > Neoceratodus > Neoceratodus forsteri. Next base: position 841,868,631 of record CM028135.1, on the reverse strand, counting down.
CTGCATGTCTCATGTGTGCAGCACTGCGACACTGTCTGTGTGGGCTATGTGACTCAATGCCTCTCCACTTGTCTCTCATGCAGGACCCACGCAGATGGCCAGAGTGCATGGAGCTGCACCTGCAGGTACAGCCGGATGGGGCCCTGTGCTGCATCTATGCTCGTGAAGCGGCGGAGATGCGTCTCCGGTACCCTAACTACATGATGCTTGGGGGCAGCATTGTCTACTATGAGAATGCAGGTGACAAGCATTGGGAGGTCTGCATCCTGTCTCCGTAAGTACTAATGATGTGGTGCTGCCAGCATGGTCATGGCATGCCTCCAAGAAAGGTGTATGGGATACTGTGTTGCCATTTACCTGTTCCCTTTGTCTTGCAGTGCTACAGGGGCCTGGTGAGGTACACCATGCTGAGGAATCTCAGACAGCTAGCACTGGAACTGAAGGAGAACACCAGCTTCACAAGCAGTGGTGATGACCAGCCATGCAGCCAACCTGTGCAAGTGTGAGGAACCATGCTGTCACCAGGGATGGACTGTGTAGTGCCTTAGCACTTGGATGGACAATATCAGGGGGGGGAGCCATGTAGGCTTGTTGCCAGGGTGGTGGGTGTGCAACCTACTTCCTCTGTTTCAAGGGATGGGGATTCAGCTGTTGGACTAGGGGTGACTGTTGATGCTGTACTGCTGGGGGGACATGCACTCAGTGTTGTGCTGACCACTATGTTGTGAATAAACATTTAACCATGCTATATGTGTGATCACTGACACGTGCAACACCTGTACAGCTGCTATAGTTCACATGCCTCTCCCATATGGCACCATGTTTGCCATGTGGTGTGCCCTGTGGCCACGTGCAATATAGTGGCATGCACATGGGGCACGTTGGAGTACTGGTCACCCATGTGGGCAGCCTCATGCCCATCCAGCATGCCCTGTGTATAGTGACATGCTGTCCAGTGTGCCCTGTGTGTGGGGACATGCTGAACAGTGTGCCCTGTGTATGGGGATGAGTTGTATGGCACATCTTCCCACTGTGCCATGCCTGTGGGGTTGTCATGCTTGGCTGGGCTGTCCCACGGTGGCATGGCCCGTCATGCCCGCCGTGCTCAGTAGTGCTGCCCACCTTGTATACTGGCTTGTCATGGTGTGGGAGATATGTGTGGTGTTCTCCAAGGCACGCTGCTCCATACTAGCCCATGCCCTCCTAGGCATGTATCTTTATGGCAGCCCCTAAACTCATGTAGTTGTGCAGCCCTGGATCTGCACACATGTGTGTTGTACTTGTGTTAGTGCATGAATGAAGGTCCCTTTGTGCCCCATTTCCATGGCAATGCCCCCACAGTATGGCTCCACATTTAGCCTGTGCATGGCTGTGCATGTGTCTTCTTAGCACACGTTGTGCATGCTGCACTGCATATGCCTGCACAGCCAGGTGTCGGGTCTTGTGCTGCATGGGCTTACGACAGTGCACTGGGTTTGTCAATAGCCACTGATTTAGGTTAAATTTCATATAAATACAGTGGGTATATATAGGTTGAACATCTGTCTATAAAATACATTTTGAAAAGGCTCTAGATCTTCAACAGCTTTGCTAAAGCCCATATTTCTACCCCATATACAGTAGTAGAATACTAAGGACTTTTGAATCAAATGCTCTCTTAAGGGCTCCAAATGAATTACCTGCAAAATGTTTAATGAACATCTGAATACATTGTGCAAACTGTATTCCATGTCTTTTAATGTTATGTATGTGGCAAGATAAGACCATATATTATTGTTCTAACCATATTTTATGTTAGTTTATGTGTAATAATGTTACAGATGCCTATGGTGGCCCATTGTAACTTGCAAGGGATCAAGGATACAAAGAAAGCCATGGGCCCCAAAATGATGTAATTTCTTGTTACTAGGAAGAGAAACTCTTAGCTGCTTAGCCATGGACTGGATTTTGATTAAATCATTTAAAAGGAGACAAAAGAATAACTAATCAGAGCTGGAAGCAGGCACATCCATTTGTGTCTGATTAGCACCCAGCATATAGAGGAGCCGGATGTCTGGGGCCTTTTGTCCAGAGAGGACTTTCTGAGGTAATCTAATTATAGCTAAATGGACTATCATTTAGGGAAATTGCTGTGCTCAGTTTAGCTTGATTGCAGCCATAGGGGTAGGGCTTGGGGCTGGATTTGATCCTGGAATTCAGGCTGGTTGAAACTGGTTTGCCTCTAAGTCCGTTGTTCCTTGCCAAAATTAACATTTGCTTTTTCAATAAAATATTCAAAGCTGATTGGTTGTGTAGCCATGGAGATGGAATGTTAGCTAACCACAGGGCAAGCCAGTATCCACTGGACCTGCCTTTTGAAACCCTTACAACAATGGTGCAGAAGGTTATCAGAGCCCTTGCCCATTTGCATTTGCTTGTGATATTTTGCCTGTTTGACTTTTGTGTGAAAGACTGCATTTGGGGCCCTGTCTGCTTAGATAGCAGAGGCAATTTTTTTTTAAGACATTCTTCTAGACTACAAGAACCAAGATTTCAATTACCACTTTTAAGAACACTTTGCACTTCAAATTCAGCAACAAAGGACTTGAGGTAGAACATTCAAACTAGAATTTTCTAAGTAAAATTTTTTGTATATTTCCATATCCTGTAACAAATGTCTAAAATTATCTGTCTTTAAGTTATTTACTGCATTTATTAATTAATTAGTAAAGCTTTGGCTTATTTTAAGATAATTCTGCCATTGTCTTTTGTGTGTGTTGTTTTGAGAAAGGGCTGTTCAAACTATACTATGCCTGTGTGACTGCTTTAAGGGCCAAACACTACCAAAGTAAAGTACCACAATGAACTCTGTGGACAAAAGAGGAGGAATACAAAAGATCTCAGGAGGTGTCTGTGTGGGTTTGAACCAGTCTCTGCACTTCTGGGGAAACACACATATAGGGTGTTCTAGGGCTTCCACCAAAGCTTATACCTGCCTGTGGCTTTCTGGTTCATTGTGCAGTGGCTGAGAGGGTTCTCTCCCAGAAACACAGAATCAAGACTGTAGTTGCACCCCTAGCAAGGAGAGAGGGTTCCCCAGGATCCTCTGGCATACGCTCAGTTGTGAAACAGTGAGCATGCTAAAGGACAGAAGTGGGTCATCCCTGACCCTGATCACAAGAGGATTCACTGTAGCCCAGGGAATTCCAGTCCCAGTGGAGTGAGCTTGTGACAATGTATATGACTTTTCCAAATCCAATTTGTATCCATAGTCATGCCTAAGTTTTTATAGACTTTCACAACTTTTAATGATTTCTGACCAATATTCCAAGCAGTCTGGTTATTCTGTTTGCTAAAGATTAGAATGTTAAATTTATTTATGCTTAAGTCCAGACCTAACTGTCCAAGGTGATTTAAAGTGGCATGAATTGCTCTTCATGTAGTAAGGAGCAAAAAGGATGTCATTTGTGTACATTAATATTTGGAAATACTTATCCATAACTTTCGGAGGAAGGAATTGACTGTTTTCAATTTGCACACTAGAGTTTATGTGTATATGTTAAACAGTATTGGTGTTAGCAAACACCCTGCTTTACTTACCTTTCAACTTTGACATAATCAGAAACAGTGCTTTTCATAGAAACCCTGACACTGGATATATTGTTAGTGTGAAAGTAAATTTTTAGCAATACCATGATTATCTAAAATATTCCATAAAATCCTCTGAGTTATCAAAAGGAGACTTCAAGTTCAAACAGGCCACATACAATGGTTGTCATTTCTTCTGAGTGTATTTCTCTATTAGGTAATTAAAAACATAGAAGATTATGTATGATCGCTCATACAAACAAGGATATTTTTCACTCAAAAGATTTCTGTGGCAATCAGAGACCTTGAAAGCACAGCTCGACAGGTCTTATTACCATGTAAACCTTGAAAGTAAAAAAATCCTTGCTGTTTATTAGCAATCATACGCAATCATTTATAATGTATGGTCACTCATACAAGGAAGGGTGTCCTCTACTTGAGCGTTTTTGTCACCTCCTGGGACAGCTTTCACCAGCCATTCCCCAAGTATTGCAGATCACTGGACCACACATGTGTTCTAAGTTGTTTTGCTGCCTTAGCTACATAGTTAGTGCAGCATAACAAACTAGCTGACGTGGCTAGTGCAGCATAATGATTTTTTGAATGGATGGATTTCCATCTGTAAGAACATTCGACAATACACCATAAATAAGTCATCAGGGGTTCCATATCCCTGTCTAAAACCAAGTCATGAATAAGAAATTGTCTGTACTTCACCCATTTTTCTAAATGTGACATCAAAACTCGAGTGTGCATTTTAGTCCAATGCATAAAAGAGATATTGATCTAAAACTACTTTGTTCTAGAACACTTCCTTTTGTACAGTGGAACAATGTTTCCTTTTCCAATCCCTTGGGAGCTATAATGATGTGTTCATTGCACTAAATAATTCAGTTAGATTCTTGGACCACCATTTAGGGTTGACCAAAAACAGTTCAACTGCCTGACCATCTGGACCAGATGATTGTTTTTTGTTTTGTGCCATTATAGCCAAAAGATGTCATGTTGTGTGAACATGATTGGGAAGAAAGATGTGTTGTCTGAACATACAGAACTGGCATGCAAAACTTGTTCTGATACTTTACTTGAAAAAATCTGCCAAATTGCTGAACCAATGATACAATTTGTGTTTTTTGTTATAATTTTATGATTAAGTTTTTGTTGACCTGATAAGTGCACTAAACAAATCTTGCCTATTTTCAGGCATGACCCGGGGACAGGGATACAGATGAATGCTTACTGACCTTGAACCAGATTAAGCTGTTGGTAGTATTTTTTAAGTGAATGAGGTAAATTTGGCCAGGACACCAGGAAATTCCTACTCTTTTTAGGTAAGTGCCATGGGATCTTTAACATCCACCTGAACTACCACCAGTCCAGGCAGATGGGACCTCGGTTTAACGTCTCATCTGAAAGACTGCACCTCATAAGTGCAGCACCCTCTCATGCTGCACTACAGTGTCAGTACTAGGATATTAACCCAAGTGCCATATGTGGGAACTGAACCACAGCCCTCTGATCTCCTCGCTTCAGAGGCGAGTGTGCTACATACTGAGCCACTGACACTTGTTTGTTTTGTTTATTTAAAATCTAGAAAAATACATGGGCCAAAACCCGTTAACATGGGCAACCAGAACAAATAAGATATACATAATACAAAGACAATAACAAAGATATACAAAACCAAAAATTAATTAACAACAAACACTCAAAGCTATTGCTAACAAAAGGTGTTTTTGAAAGCTGATTTAAAACATGTAAAGTACTACAAACACTAGTTACAGATGGTGAAAGAGCATTATAAACTGCAGGCAATGAATTTAATAATGATCTCTGTCCAATAGAAGTCTTCAACATCGGCACTGAAACCCAGGCACATTGTGTTGAACAAGTTTGAGCTATTGGCATATGTTTTTTAAAATAACACAGGAAAATAACAAGATACCATATTCAAGGTAAGTTTCCTGGCCAGAATACCAAGCTGGAGCCAATACCTCATCTAACTTCAGCCAACCCAAATATTCATAAAGATTACAATGGGTGTTAAATATGGTAACTGATAGGCAATCTGGCAATCTGATTCAATAATATCTTAACCCTATTCAGCAATCCCAAGCCTGCAGAATGATAGAACAACAGATTATAATCTATTAGGAGCAAGAGGAAGCTCTGGGCCAAAATTTTAATGGATGGAATAAGTAATAGGTCACGTCTATAAAGGAACCCGATCTTTGATGTACTGATTTCATCATAATATTAATGTGCTGTTCATAAGTTAAAGATTCATCTATTATAAGCCTTTGATATTTAAAGATCTTGGCCTGTTCAATGTCATTGCCCTTCTGTGTATGCAAAGAAAGAATTAGAACTTCAGCCAACCTTTTCTTTGGTTATAAGAAACCATCATTTTGTTTTCCTTTCATGCAGAACCAAACTATTGGTGAAAACCATTTTTGAATAGTGACAAAATCACAAGCCAAGTCATTTCGTACTTCAAAAAATCAGGACCACTAGTGAGGATCACTGTGTCATCAGCATAAAAGAAAGTTTGGTAATTTAAGCAAACCAAAAGTAATGTGTTCAAAAATAAACTAAGTAAAATGGGACTGAAACAGAACCCTGAGGAACACTCAGTGAAATTGCAGACTGGGTGAAACACTCCCTTTATATTTTGTCTATTGGGAGTGACCAGAATGGTAGCTGTCAAACCAACCAACAACCTCAGATGACAAGCCCAATTTAAGAAGGGCAAGAAAGAGCAATTTATGATTTACTAATTCAAAGGCTGTGGGCAGGTCCACAAAGGCAGCCACAGTAAAAAAAAAAAAAAACCCTTATCAAGGATCTGATGGACCACCTGTGTAAGCCTGCCCAAGGCCGTTGACATACTGTGACCTGTGCAAAATACATGTTGTGCTGGAGTCAATAGGTTATATTTTAATAGATCTTCAATCATTAGATCTAACACAATCCATTCTAGAGTCTTAGATAAGGAGCAAACAAAGAGATTGGATGATAATTTTCACATTGGCCATGTCCCCAGCTTTGAATATAGGGACAACAGTAGCCTGTTCCCAAATATCTGGGAATTGGCCAACAAAAGTGACAAATTAAAATTTTAGAAAGTGGAAAACAAATAATATCGGTGGTGATCCTCACATGCCTGAAGTCCGACCCATCATTACCCACATGTGTGTAAAGGCTGCATTTAATTAAGTATGAAAGAACTTCACCAGGGATAAGAACCCTCAAGTAAAAATTGGGATAGGCATGACCTGGCATGAAATTGTTCTTACTTATTACATTTGCAAATGCCACAAGGTCCCAGAAGCTCTGAGAATCATTATTAGGTATTGCAGCTTGCAACTGTGACCATGATGTATCTTTATATTGGTCTTTCTTCTAATTTATTAATGATTTGTATTATCCCTTGCATTTTGAAAGATAATCTTATTTTGAAGTTCTGTGATTTAACCAGTTGTCTGCCAATCTTGTACATTGTTTTTGACTTCCTGTACTTTTCGCATCATGCCACTTTTGTTTATTGTTTTTGTTTTTCTTTAGTGGTACAGTGTATTCAAGCTTCTTTGTAAATTCCATCTTCAGTAAATGAAAATACTCTCATAAGCATCACATATTTTACCATTGTGTGTTATTACAAATTTATTATTGTCCCTTGATCCATTAGATATATTAAAGGGATGAACTTGTCCAGGATCTTTCTCTTTCTGCCAGTATCGTGTCCACTTTACAGGTTTTCTGTATCATAGAACTATATTTTGTCAGTATTTCCTCTGACTTTTATCCTTTGTTGCTATTGTCATCCCTTCTGATTTCCAGTGTAGTACAATAGATAAATGGTCACATTCCATACAAGTGCCACATAAAGTTTGCAATTTTATGGAAGGAGAACACATCTACTACATATAAATCCATTACACTACCTCCTGTAATGTTAGAAAAGTGATCTCCCATTATGCTCCCATTGGCTCATCCTTTTACAAGCAATATAAAATTGTTAGCTGCTACTTCAACAAGCTGAACACCCTCTAACTTTAATATCTCTGGAATTTCTTAAAGATATATTCAAAGTATCATCAATAGCCAGGTGTTAGTGTAACTTTCTATCTGTTACCCACTCTACCATTGAAGTCTCCCATTATAGTAATGGACACACATGGGTTGTTAAGCCACATTTCAGATAACACACAGTCTAATTTTTGCATGGTTTCTTCATTGGATGATCTAGTGGAGGCTGGAGGAATATGTACATTGATAGTGGTAAATTCCAGTTTACATTTAGAGCAAATGCCAGTGCACAGAAAATATGGAAAACCAGTGGTCAGTAGTTCACTTTTGTAAAGATTGTGGTTGACATCACTGATACTATACTCTCCTGTTTCTTCTGCATCAATTTGTCTTCACTGCTTCATACTCCTAACATGTGAACCCTTCAATTTACAGGCTTTTGCCTATTAACCATGTTTCTTGAAGTGTGTTACAACATTTTTGTGTAGTTCAGCTTTCAGTATTAATCCTCTATTTTATTTTCCAAACCTACCATGTTCCAGCTAACCAGTCTAACAGGGTTGGGGTCTGGCAAATGGTGTCACTCAGAATCTAGTATACTGTAGTTATATCTTCTTTTCAGGTATAATTTGTAATTGAGCTCACACTGGATTTGAGGCTGGCACTGAGTGTTGATTCTTTAGTAGATGATTCTTCTAAAACTGTTTGACTATTTACCTTATATCCTCTTTACCACCTGACTCTAATTTGATTCTGGTTCTTCCATACTGTGAATTCACTGTCCTCCACCACTGAGCATACAAATTCCACTGGCTGTAAGTATTCTGTGATTTTCTTTTGTTGTTTGTCATGTGTATCTTTTATCTTACTCTTTCTATATAATGAAGTCTTTCATTTATTTTCTAATATTACTTCTCCTCTTTTATGACTAGTTGTTGGAACTAATTTTCCTCATTTTGACAAATGTGGAGTTCAGAATCACCCCAGTTCTTTGAACTTTGTTTTGCTTCTAGCAATAATTTCCTGTATGGGTGGAACAGAGGGTAAGACAAGATACACTCACATTATGTCTGTCCAGTTAAACATACCTCCCATTATTCCTTTGCATGTATTGCAAGCTAAACTATTTAAAGTGGTAGGATTTTCATTTTTTTGTGTTAGGATTCATTTAATAAATACCATTGGGAGACGTTCATCCCTTTCTGTTTCCTCTCTTCCTTTTGTCTTTCTCTGTGTTCTGACTGCTTATATCCATTTTGATAGTCACTAGGTAAGATTCACTATCTATCCATGTTCTCCTTTCCTCTGTCTGCTTTTTGAACTGTTTCTCTTATTCCTCACTTATGTCCACTTTACCTCCTTAGTGTCCTTAGTTGCATTCTTAGTTGTAGCACCTGTTGTTTTTTTTCTCATTCAAATTATTATCCTGTATCACTGCTCTTATTTTCTTTTGTGCATGTTAACACTGGGCCTAGCACAAGCAGTTACTGTTGGTACCAACCAAGATGGACACACATGGGACCTAATTTTCCACACAAGGTTTGAGGTTGAGAACCTCAGGACTGACCAATCAGTTGGTTGGACCATTGCATCAACAGATTAGAATTCAGGGCACCCTCTGTGGCCTTTCCTGTGAAGGTTCCTTTGAGAGGGTTGAACCTGAGGGTCTTCTGGTGGTACTTGACAACTTGGGCATACTGGCAGATTGTGCTACTGGTTCAGGGAAGTGATGTCAGCCTATAATAGAGCTGTCGCCATGGCCTTTGAACTATTAGCTCAAGCTCATGTCCGCATTTAGAGTTTGCATCTTGGCTTGCCATGATTTCATGTTGTACTAGGATCAACAAAGGCTATGGGATGGAGGTTAGAAAGGTGTTGGAGGAGGTCCAGACTCGAAGAATAAATTAGCTTTGATTGCTCACTATGGTGAGTATCAAAGGCAGTATCTTGTAAGAAGTTAAAATTTTATCCAGAGAAATTCTGTCATAAAATTGACCAGCTTAAATTTTTGGGGCTGTAGACAGGTTTTACACTTAGCCTAATTAACAAAATACACAGCACTCCAGGCTAGCAATTAAATTAAATAATTTCTTTATATATTAAGAAAAGGAAGGATAAAGTAACACACAAAGTGTATTACATATTACAATACATATTGTAATGGTTCACATTACCAGTGAAGTGCAAACAACCCAGCACTTCAAGACCACCTCCAGATCTCTTCTTCAGGTGTAAGGTATAACTGTGACTAACCATGCTATTATACATTTGGTGCCTACAGGTGTTGTCAATAAAGTGCTTATAATCCAATACCCAATCAACAATTTACAATAATCACCATTAATTAATTGTTATGATGATTAGTAATGTACTCAATAAGACTTTTAAAACAACATATCACTTTTATATATCTTTGTTTACCAAAGTGCTTAACAGCTCCTATTATTTATTTGTGCAAAAGGCATCAGAGAAAATAATAATAATACATACTTTAAACTTTTTCTAAAAAATATGCATCAATATTTTTTATCCTAAGACCTAAGATGGTTATTGCCCTAAATGAGAGGCTCTATTTAGACACCCACAGTGACTATCACTTTTGAAGGTACAATTGCCTAATTTGTCACCACAGTGTGCTGCCTCCCATCTTGGAGCCTTGAGAAAAGTGTATACTTTTCACAATGCTAGGAGGTTGCTTGTTTTTTCTTGGATAGTGTGTCATCTATTATGGCTGGGATCTCCTTCTGTGGACAGTTAACATCCAGCAGTGGGGGGACAGGGTGTTGTGTTGGGTGTCAGTTGTCATGGAGGGAGTTTAGCCAGTGCATCAGAGGAGGTCATTGAAGTGGTCTCGAACTGTGACCTACCTGCTGTGAACTGGACCTAGGTCCAACATGGCTCTTAATGGGCTGTGTGGAACAGTTGGGTCCAGTATTTGCTAGGATTGTTTGATGTTCCTTGTTGAAGGTGGTCTTTGCAGCCAAATTTAAAGCACACTGCTGAGACCCCTTTTGAAAAAAGATATGGACCCAGATGTCCTTAGGATCACAGACCTCTCTCTAACCTATTATTTTAGGTAAGGTTATTGAGAAGGTGATTGTGTTGTAGCTTGAGGCTCATTTTGGGGCCTTCAATACCTATGAGCCTCTTCAGTTGGGGTTTTGACTGAGATTCAGCACTGAAACTGCCCTGGTCAGAATGCAAAGTTATCTGCTTATGGTGAAGGGTGAGAGGAGATCAATTCTTGTACACCTAGATCTCTACTCTGCATTTGATACCATTGGCCATTGGCTGCTTCTGGACCTCCTCAGGGTATATGTGGGACTCACTGGCACTTGTGTTTTTCTGAGCCCTTCCTTCAGAGCAGATTTCATAGGGAGGTGATGGGTGACTTCTCATCACACCCAGGACTTGCACTGGGGGTTACCCAGGATAGGTCCTTTCACCCATGTTATTTCAGTGTACATGCTACCCTTGGACATGATCATCAGGCAGTATGGAGTTGGGTCCACTGCTATGCAGACAATACTCAACAGTATCTGTCTTTTGCATCCCAGAACCATGAGGTGGTGGACATGCTGAACAATTGTTTGGCCGATATCCAGATCTGGATGTTGTCGAGCTGACTGAGGTTCAATCCTTAAAAATGTAAGTACTTCTTGTTTGAGCTAAGTAGGAAAGGGCTCATACAGTATCTGAATGATTACCAAACCTTTGTCTTGGTGTCTTTAATCTAGGTGTTGTCCATCAGGTGAAGAATCTAGGCTTCATTCTGACTGAAGGACTGACATTGGAAGCTCAGGTGTTGACTGTTGTCCAGAGTGATTTCTATAATTTCAGAAATATCAGCCAGATTCATTCCTTTATTCCCTGAGGACCTGACTTCACTAGTGCATGTCTCATGATGTTGTGCTTCCACTACAGCAACACCCTCTAACTTGGTGTCAGAGGAGGTGCACTACATGCCTGCAGCTGGTGCAGAATGCAGCTACAAGATAGTTCACAGGTCTTTCTATATCAAGTCATATCAGCCCTGTGTTGCAGGATCTGAACCCACTGCCAGTAAAGTGGTGCATCGCTTATATAATTGGGATTAACCTATAAGATCCTGCATGATTCTGGCTACTTGCATGATCTCTTGAACCAGTACTGCCCTGCTTGCCTCCATTATTACAATGAGGGCCTCCTGGTAATTCCCAAAATGCAATTAAAAATATTTGGGGACAGAGCCTTCGGGTGACAGGACCAACAGTTTGGAACTCATTACGAGGACTCTGAAAGAGGCTCCATTGGTTTAAATATTTAAAAAAAACTTAAACCTACCTCTTTGCCCAGGCTTTTGGCTCTACTGTGGACTTTAACTGATTTTAGTTGATTAGTTAATTAATTTACAAATAGACTGTGAATTTTTACGTGATGTTCATACTTGGTTTTATTGTATTATTGATTTTAATTAGCTAACTGTTTAGTGGTTTGGAATTTTATCTGTATGTCTATATTAGGCTATGTAGTAGGTGATTGTTGATGTCCATTACTTTTTAATGGTGCCCTGGTCCTCCAGGGAAGAGTCTCAGTAATAAATAAAACTACTACTACTACTATTACTTTGTACTGGCTACATTAATTTTTTCGCCAATGTTTTGATCTCAGCATCTTCATTCTCTGCAATTTCTTTCTTGTGTTCCTTTATATATATTTGCATTGCCCTGTTACTATTACCTCAGTTATGCAAAGTATTACTATCCTGCTAAGCTTTTTCATTATTGGTCCTCTTTTCAAGTAATAGTGTTAATAATGAAACCATTTGGCTAAGATAATCACAGTTTTCTGGAGTTCCATCTTAATTTGATGCAAGACAGCTAGTACCATTTTTAATTCTATGTTTGCAGTTATCTGCCAGTTTAACTGTACTAGCACTCTTCTGCTTTTCCTTTGCGATGGCTATTTGAGCTTTGATTTGCCACTATTTGTTTCTCTCTGCCACAAATGTGTCATGTCAGGTGGCTGTTGTGATGAAGTATCTAAGCTCAGTCATTCCACATGTGGTGAGATAACATTTTCTAAATCAATCAAAATGATTTTTGTTTGGATTTGCAAAAGATTTTAGTGTGCTCATTGTTGGGCAAAAGGTTTTGCTTCTGGGTCTATATCAATATTTTCAACTTCCTCTGGGGTTCAACCAGATTTATTCTAGATTTGTGCACATATTTTCTGTATGTTTGTTATTCTCTTGATGTCTTCTAGTAAATCTAACTTTCCTAGTTTGTAGTCCATTAAGTTTGACTTTACTTTCTGACAGTATTTGCTTATTGCATTTTTCCAGTTCTCTAATTTCTGCAGTACAGTGTTCACTTTCTAATGGAAGAGATCTACCTTACTTTATTTGAGATGAGGTGGCCATTGGTATTAATGAGCCCTGTTTTTCTCAGAATTCCATTAGAGCCTACTCAATCCAGTTGTGTTCCTGATGTTACAAGATAATTTGCAATCTCCTTATTTTTGTTGGATGTGATTATGTTTTTCTGTTTTCCAGACTTAAATGTTTTTTTTTTCCTGCTGAGGGATTGTTTCTTTCTCCCTGATATTGTATACCTAAGTATAAGTTGCTTAATGCCACAAATATTGTATAACTTGATTACTAAAATAGTAACTACAGGTAAGTAACTAATTGGGAGTCAGTATAGCATAGTGGTTTTCGCTTCTGAACTGCAAACCTGAGACATGGGTTTAAGTCCCACGTCCCCCACTTGCATACTGTGTGACCTTGAGCAAGTCATGTCATTTTCTTGTGCTCTCAGGTCGCACCTGGAAGCAAGCTTTAGCTTAGTGTACCTTTCCTGGTTAAACAATTTCTTTCCTTAATAAAGATAACTGTTCAAAAAGTATCATGTTTTAATATGCAGCAAATGTAGAGCTGTGCAGAATGCACAATTCCTCCCACAGAATGCCTGTGAAATGACCATTCTGATTCCTCAGAATTCCACAGAATTTTTGCAATTATTCTGCTGAATTTTGCAAAATTTTAAATTTGCATTATTTTGCTATAATTTTAAAAGTATGCATTCCCATAACCCCAACTTTGGAGCGTAAACAGTACCGAATGTCTTACAAAAGTTACAAAATCTCAGAGTTGTAGATTGAAATGGGGCAATGGTATGGGTGGCCAAACATTCAATCAAAATTCTATTTTTAGTTATTTTAAGATAATTTTAACATTTCTTATTCATATTTCTCCTCCATTTCAGCATTTAGAGAAGCATGCAAAATACATATATGCACCATGTTTCAAGTCTCAAGCTTTAATGGGAGCTGAGTTATAGGTAGTCAAATATTTGCCAACAATTCTGATTTCTGTAATTTTAGTATAACTTTGATAGTATTCATTGAAATATTAAAAAAAAATGTCAAGTATACAGGTTAGCACTACATTTGTATGTGCACATAGTTTCAGATTTCTAGCTTTAAAGTGGGCTCTGTTATAGCCTACTAAACATGTTACCAACATTTACATTTTGGTTAGTACCCTCTAATTAAAAAACACACATATCCAAATTTAACCAGAGTTGAAACATTTAAACTGCTATACCACATGATAATTTCTGAAAAAGTTCAGATTTTCAACTTTAAATGGGATTGAATTAAATGTAGTTAAACTTTCACATTTAAAAATTAAATTTTGCAAGAATGTAAACTACAAATTTATAAACCCCATAAACTTTAAAACTACAGAATGCAATACCATTAAATTTGGCAGGTTCTTAGAAGTTACAGGAAGACTGTGTGTGCTAATATTTTTAAGAGCTTGCAAGTAGAAATTGCAAAATAACATCTGTACTTAAAGTCAAATCCCATGAGTTTTTGTGAAAATTGCAGATTTCATGAAAATTCCATAAAACTGGAATTTTCTAATTTCACTCAGTCTTATCGGGGGTTCTAATTAAAGCATAACAATAGTAGTGCAGGGACTTACCAGGTTCTGTAGTTAGATGCACAGTTTCACCAAGAAATAGAAAGATGAGCTGGGTAGAACAACAGAGGTAGACCCCAGTTTGGAGCAAGAAGCACTTAGTATCAACAATTCCAACCTGAACACATAATATTTAAGGATCACATCCAGTACATTTATGATCCAAGTAGCCTGGTGGACATGCAAGTCTAGGACTTAGAGGTACTCAAAAGATGTAGAGGGGACAACAATGTCTTGGGCAGCAGGAAGAAAGAATTCTGGGTATTCCAACAGGGTAGGTCAATAGGAAAAGGAGTAGGTGATTCATGTTTTAAGAGAGTTTGTCACTGTAAAGAACAAAGAGGATATCAGTGAGATCATCAGTTCTACTGAGTCAATCTGGCTATGCCAAAAGAAAGGGACGGGTAGTCACCCATTGAGGAACAGAAGGAATGCAAAAGCTCAGCCCAGCTTATCAAATGAAGTAGTGATATGTGCATTGTTAATGTTAAATTCCACAAAACAATTCTGAATGCTTCATCTACAGAATATGTAGCATAAATATGTGAGAAAATTTTACTAATATTTTTTCTTCTGCAAATTAAAACTGCTTAACAAATTTATCCAGTTGTGTTAGACACCAAGGGCCAATTCCAAGATGACCAGTGTATCTTGCACACAGTTGTGAGTTATGCCAGTTGCTCTATGCCAGGGACCCTATGCTGCATTCCAGAAGAAGTAGGGTCCGGCACCAGACACGAAGATACACCATGTGTGCGGCAGTAGTCCACACATGGCATATTGCAAATGCTTGTCACAACTCACTGGAGTGACAGGCACCCCAAGAGCTCCCCCACCACAGACCTCCCCAACACATTGGAGCATGAGGGGCCAGAACAGATGGCACAGGCATCTGAGAGGTGCCACTGGAATGGACCCCTGGGCAGCCCTCATGATTGGAGGTTTGGGGTGTGGGTGTACTTGGAGGCAATGGGATGGCATGGCACCATTGCCATGGTACTACATGGCTGCATCCAATGGTGCCAACTATTAGATTCCACTTATGACAGCTCCAAGCTGTCACAGATTCCCACACCCTGCAGTTTTGGGAATTGCAACTGTGGGTTACGACACTCACCACAGTTGTGCCAGGTGTCAGCAGACTGTGGTGTAAGTAGTGTCCTAACTTGTGATTGTCACAGCCTGCAGGTGCACTGGCACAGGGCACCTCCTGCAATAGGAGCTGGCGTAATGCTTGGTGTCAGTCGCGAGATACACCATGGGGTTTGGTGTATCTTGGCTTACACTGGCATAGCCCCTCTTGAATAGGGCCTCAGGATACACAGACTATGGATATGCATGCAAATGTTAACTTTATGCATGCAAGAGCAGAGAAGTTACAAACATCCACATTTTTGGTAGTTTTCACAAAGTTTTGCAAATATTAACATAGTAAAGGTTTGAACCCTGTTACTTAAAAATATTTTATACGATTCTCTCCATATTTAGATTATTCTATAAGCATTACAAAAGGTTTCCATACTAATTTACACATGTCTAGCTCCAAAGGTGCCTGAGTTATATACAGATAACATTTTTCATGACATTTCCTGAAAAAATAAAATGACAGATTTTGAGCACATATAATTTTGAGAGGAATCATCATATTGTCATGAAATCTGGCACATTGTTAGAACACCAATCATGAAAAAATCATGCCAAATTTAATATCCCTGACCCAATAGACAGTCAAGGTACAAACAGATAAACAATGTTCATGAAATTTCACACAAACAATAAAATGACAACATTTGAGCACCTATAAGTTTGAAACTATCCCATCAAATTACATGATATTTGGCATGTTTATGGCCATTGACCAAAAGAGTATATATTCCAAACATTAGAGCTCTAGCTTGACTGTATATTGAGTTAGACCCAAATTACTATATTTTACAAATTCCATGAAATTCTGATGAAAATCTGTGACATTTCATGGAATTGTGTGATAGTACAGCAAAATTCCACAGATTCAGAATTTTCCCATTCCACACAGCTCTAATACTTTAAGAATAAGAGTCAAAAAACAGAAAACCTATTAAATGTCCCATACCAGTAATTACTTCAGTTGTTGATATCACTCTGATAGTCCCTTAATAAAATAAGAATTTAAAGCAATAGTGCACAGAATACTTGCTAGTCACAATTCTTTGTGAGATTGTTTCTGGATGAAGCTTGCTTTGTTTTCCACAAATGGCCAAAACGATGGGCTTTCTAGATAATAGTTTTTCATTTTAACTTTGGTTCACTCTAGAAGAAGCAGGTTGTTTTATTCCAGAGTCAAGCTTCCCACTTCCATCTTGTAGCTAGACTCAATCAATCAATCAAAATCTTTATTTATCCAGGCAAACATCGTTGAGCAAGCTAATTTTCAAGATGGACCTGGTTAAGACCAGGCCAAGTAGTAAAGTACATATAAAACATTTACAATGAGCACAATAATACAAATGGAGAACAATTATACAAGTAAATACTCATTATAACACCAATCATTACAGCTTAATGGAATCATCAGTTGGATAAAGTGCTCAACAGAACAGCCAACAAGAGAGGCCGCAAGCACAGAAGTTGAGAAGAGTGTAAACACATGGTATTCCATAGGTTACAGTTGAGACATAAGGATAAGTATTCTAGAGTCGAGCAACTAAGTGATTACAGATCCTTCTAAGCACACTTAGGCAGAAGATTAGATTTAAATTTGGTTTAGAAGGAACACAGAAGCAGATTGTGAGAACCAATCGGAAACTAGTGGAAAGGAGTGCTCATGTTCCATTAGCGAGGCCTATTGCCATGTCTAGCTGGTGAAGGATCAGGCTTGTGGTCTACAAGGCAGCTAAAGCGCGCCAAACACCCGGTGACTAAGTTTCCTATGCTTGCAGGACAGGTAGCCCATAGGGGTCTTGTATACGGCAGGAGGAGGAGGAGTCTGGGACTGACTGCATCCATGGAGAGGCGGGAACAGCAAGACAAAGAGTACAATTGTTTTGGCACCTAAAAGTTCAGCTCAAATACAGATTTACAGAAGGAAGTGTAATCACTGTGAGTCATTCTAGCACACTAAGCAATGTCAAATATGGGTCATGCAGTCTGGCAAATAACTGATTCTATCATGTTGGACCAGGTACAATGGAAAAATCTGATTTTTGCAGTTTAATGAGAACACAGAGGCAGACTATAGGAGCTAATCGGAAGCCAGAGCCAAAGAGCACTGACCTTCTGATTGGTTAGTGGCTTTAGCCATGCTTTGCTGCTAGAGGGGAATCAGGGTTTGGGTCTTGGGCAGTGGCTAAGGAAGCAGCAAACTTCCGATGAACAAAAATCCCATGCCTATGGACAGGGAACACCTGTAACGCTTGACTTCGGCCAGGGTGACAGCACAGGGACCAGAGAGGTGGGAGGAACATTTAGGGTGATGGGTATCTCATAGTAATAGAGTCCCAAAGATTTCAGGCATACATGTTTAATACTGGGTACAGGAGGCAGAGAACTAACTACAGGTAGCAGAGATCTAACTTCAGTCAATTCTTAGGAACTGGGGAAGTAATTGCATGGCTCACACACGTATCTAGTATATAAGGACTTAAAGGAGTTAATGCTGCATTCTGTAGATGCTCAGTTTAAAACACAGAAGTATGTTAAAACCCTACAAGGAGGCTCACAAAAAAGTATCAAAACACTGCTCACACTTTCCTTGCAATCTGGTGGTGTCTAAAATTTGCCAGATGTTATTGTTTGAAAATTACAAAAAGATGAACAAAGTAGGTAATCTGACACCTTTTACAACTTGTAAATTACAAAGCAGGTAAAGACAATAAACTTTATCCACTGTAAGTCAGTTAAACTTCACCCAGTGGCTCTTTCACCATTCAATGGTTGCTACAACTTTCTATTGTTGTTACAGGAAAAAAAATATTGCTTTTCTGACTTCTTCCAGCTTTAGATAAGCTAATACAAAGTACCGAATTCATATGATTTTTACAAAACCTGTACATTTCAAAGCTCAGCTCTAAGCTATTTTAGTCATCTTGAGTGTAAACATAGCTAGCAAATAAGTCAAAAATGTGTAACTCGGCCTTTAATAGCTCCAGAAGTATAAAACCGATCACCCTGCAATTTGGAAGGATAAGATACCTCAGGACTGCAAAGGATGTACCCATTTTCACATGCATGGGGTCTAAGCTGCCATGCTATGACCATATGAAACACCAATGCAACCCTAATATATAGGTACTACCATGCCTGTGTAATATATTCCTGCCAATAAAAAAATCTGTTACTGTATCAGTTAGGATTTTGAAACCTCAAAAATAGGAAAATTCCATTTTAAGGATTGTACTTTGGCATTAAATGTAATGGAGTTCACGGGTAGTGCATGGTGATGAGGGAGTTAGGGTTCAAAACTTCCATAGCATTGGAATTCCCTAATTGAGAGCTTCCAAAACCGTATCCGACACATTAACATATTTTTCCATACAAGTTTCCTTACTTTTTAGGGCTGCACTGGGTGGAACCTGCAATCCTCTTGTTATCAGAAAAGGACTCTGCATTTCTTCCAATCGAACAACATGATGGCACTGCATCACATTCACCACCACTTCTATACAGTACTCCACCACACCGCACTATTTTTACTTTAAAAAATCAGCACCTGGTGGCACTGAGGGTTGATGCGCTGGATGACACACTCATGTTGGAGACCAATGTTTGGAAACAAGCACGGGTCACCATGGGTCAGCAGGAAGATATGGATTGAGCATCTGATGGACTGCTCTCCATCTCCATGGGGGGAGTGCAGCGGCCGGTGCAAGCCTGACCTAGCGGAGGCTGGGGCTCAATGGCAAGGAGCCACATGAATAGGGAGTGGGGATGAGTCAGACACTTGATTTGGGCATGCACGAGCATGCACAAACACCATCACAGGCATCATTGTATGCCATGCTCCTGCAAGGGGAGAAAAGCAGAAAACAGTGGCTCCAGGTCAAAACGCTTGATGGCCATCTGCCAGCACATGCCATTCCTCCGCACCACCACCTGATCCGGATCCATGCGCAGGAGATTAGGGGCCTCACCTCCCTGTCACAGGGTCAAGCCTTGGGAAGTACAAGGTGGTTTCCTAAAATCAGTGCAGGCGGATGGCGGCTGGAGGAGAAGAGGAGGAGGAGAGCCAACCAGGACCATAGCAGGAAAAAAGTAAGCCAAAAAAATCAGCATTGTTCTGGTCATAACACTGGGGATTGGGCACCCTGGTGTCGTTCTTATATTTCTTGGGGGTGCATAGAGGTTGGGTCAGGTAGGAGATATCTCTAACTTTAAAGAAAACATATGGCAGGCATGGCACAACACAACATATTCTGCTGTGTTCAAGATGGCTACAGCACTCTACTGTGGTAGTTACACATGCACAGTAGAGTGCAGTGACCATCTTGGACACAAATAGAGTATGCTGTTCTGCCATGACTGCTATTTATTTTTTCTTTAAAATTAGAGTTATCCCCCAGGTGACCCTCCCACTCAACACCCACCATCCCAGAAACATAATAATGGCACTGGGGTGCCAAATCCCCCAGTTTCCCAATCAGGACTTCTCCTTTTTTGTTATGTATTTCCCCACCTGACACTCCCTCCATCTCAGCAACCCCCAAGAAACACAAGTGACACTGGGGTGCCCAGTCCCCAGTGTCATGATCCAGAGCCTAATTTTTTTTTAAATCTGTAAAAGAAAACTGCCCATTGATGTCTTTTTTCACCATTCCTGTCCCACCACCTGACCCTCCCACTCAGCACCCACCACCCCACACCCCCAAGCCCTTATTTATCCAATGGGGTCCAACGCTGTAATCCTCTCTAGACAGCAAACATGTCTTCACTCCTCAACATTGGCTCAAAACTGAGGAAATCAGGTATGCAGTTCAATGTACAGTATTTCAATGGGGTTTGAACCTAGTAGCATAACTTGTCCATTTTTCAAAATTTTGCCCCAAATTTTCAACATACCTTTTTGGAACATCACCTCATGAACAATGCAAGTGATATTAGGTAAATTGGTCCCAAAGGTGATTTTTAGTCACTGCATGAAATCATCTTTCTGGCAGGAGTTGAACATTTTCTCCACCATTGTTCATGAGGTGGAATCAGAAGATGGCTATGTTGAAAATTTAATATAAACATATTAAAACAGACAAAGTTATGAGCCCACATTGCATTTTGTGAATGCAGGCTTATAACTTTGGTCATTTTCAATATTCTTACCCCAAATTTACAACATACATAAATTCATATCTGCCAGCAAAAACAAGTCCCATGGTCTATCAAGTCTGCTTGAATGCACAGCTAGCACCTCTAGATTGCAGCTGCCCCACCCCTTCCCACTTGCTCCCCAATGGCAAATTCTTGTTATTACTTACCTGGGCACCTCCCTTGACTTGTCCCATGCCCCTTTGAAAGTGCCCACCGTCCTACATGATATCACCTCCTCTGGTAAGGTATTCCATTTCAACACCCCTTCCATGAAGTAATGCCTCTCATCTATCTCCTAAATCTGCAACAACTCCACTCTTAATCCATGTCCTCTCTGTCCCTTCCTTTCCTTAGCCTAAATAACTCAACTGTGCCAGATTTATTGAACCCCTTCAGATACTTGAATGTTTCAATCATATCCCCCGATCCCTCCCTCTCCTCCAGGGTGTACAAACTCAGATGCCTCAATCTGTCCTCGTAGGGTTTGCCTCCCGTCCCATGAATCATTTTTGTCACCCTATGCTGCACCCTCTAGAAGCCTGATATCTTTATTCAGATATGGCCACCAGAACTGCACATAGTACTCCTAGAATGGTTTGACCAAAGATGTGTAGAAAAGCAGGATCATGTCCTTATGTCTGGATGAAATTTCCTTATAGCCATATCTTTGCAGCACCTTATGAATGTGACAGCTGTCATTTTTCAAATCCTGTCCAAAATGTGTTTTTATATCCTGAAGGTCATTTCATGGTCCCTGCATAAAATCACCTTTCAGGAAGGAGTTGAAAATTTTCTTTGCTGTTGTTCATGAGGTGGGGTTTATAAGAAGGTTGTTCTCAATTTGTGTAAACATATTTAAAACAAACATTTCTTTAGGCTAGATTGGATTTTGCTAATGCAAGCTCATAAGTTTGATAATATTCAATATTTTTAACCCAAATTTTTCAACATAGCCATTTCTTTAGAGTATCTCATGAATGTGACAGATGTCATTTTTCAACTCCTGCCCAAAATGTATTTTTGCATTACAAAAGTTGATAGAAACATATAAGTTGGTGGCAGATAAGGACTGCAAGACCCATCCAGTCTGCCCATTTCTTTTCTACCTTATAAATGTGCCATTGGCCTTTGCTCTGTCAATGGCCTATCTATTCATACTCAACCGTATTGCTCCCTTATGCCTATCTCATGCCTGTTTGAAACCCTGCACTGTATTCATATCCACCACTTCCTGAGGTAGGCCGTTCCATGCATCCACCACCCTTTCTGTGAAAAAGAACTTTTCACATTACTCCTTAATTGGCCTCCTCCACTCTCATGTTCTGTCCTCTTGTCCTGCTATTTTTCTTATACTGAAACATGTTAGACTCTTTCATTTTGTTAATGCCCTTAAGGTATTTGAATGTTTTGATCTTATCACCTCTCTCCTCCCTCCTTTGCTCTAGGGTATAAATACTGAGCTCTGTTAATCTGTCCTCATATGTTTTCTGATGCAGTCCCTGCACCATTTTGGTTGCCCTTCTCTGGACTGCCTCAGTTTGGTTAATGTCCTTGTGAAGGTGTGGCCTCCAGTACTGCACGCAGTACTCCAGATGAGACCTAACCAGTGTATTGTAAAAGGGATTCTTACCTCCTTCTTCCAACTTGTGATACCCCTACCATCACACCTAACATCTCCCTAGCCTTACCTACTGCTATAGTGGTCTGCTTGGATGATTTCAGGTCTTCGTGATGATGATGTCCAAGTCTCTTTCCTTGTGACTGCCAGCAACTCCCTTCTCAGCCTATAGGTGGCTTTAGGGTTTCTCTTCCCTATGTGCATGATCTTGTACTTCTTTGCATTAATCCCCAGTTGCCACTCTTCCAACCATTTTGCTAGTTTATCCAGCTCTCTTCTCATTCTGCCCACCCCATCTGGATCATCTACTCTATTGCAGATTTCCCAGTCCTGCATGAAATCGCCTTTCAGGCAGGATTTGAACATTTGCTCTGCCCTTCTTCATGAGGCAGGGTCATAACAAGACTATGTTGAAAATGTGGTGTACAATTATTACAAAACAACAAAATTAGGGCATACATTACATTTGTGAATGAACGCTGTAACTTTGGTAATTTTCAATATTTGTACATCACATTCTCGCCTGTAGCCTTATCGGCTCTGGTCAGAATTTGTTTAGATAGCCATAGTATGTAGGTGGGTACATCATAGAGAGCCCTGGCAGATCATACAACTGTTTATATACAGCAGAGTCAGCCAAAATGCATTGCCCCATGATAAGGATGTCACTCTTCCTCTTCCTTGTGAGGCACATTGGAGTATTTGTCATTGAATTTCATTGTGCTCCTTCAATATTGTTTAGCATGCTATTGGCAGAAACTGTAATAACACCATTGCATCTTGGCTGACTTCACTGAATGTTGAAATCATCTCGTAGATATGGATTTTCCTAGATAGATAAATAAATAAATAGACCGACAGACTAGACAGATGAGCAGACCATAGAAATTCAGCTATCAAAGATACGAACATATGAATGCGCCAGCAGAAACAGACCTCCTGGTCTATCAACGTCTGCTCAAGTGTGCAGCTAGTGTCCCTAGGTTGCAGCTGCCCTACAGATAGGCTGTAGACCTGAAACAAAACAAAAATTACAACAGTTGAAATTATTTTGATGCCAAGTTGACATTAATTTATTTTATTTTTTTTTGTAATTTTATGACCTCATATAAACTTTGTGTTTTCTTTGCCACAGCACTTTGTATGTGTACTGCTCCCTTTCTGCTCTGCTGCTTGGTTCTATGGCAATTATCTGTTTACACATTCTGCCCTTGCAGCACTACAGGTCACACAGTGGAATGGCTGAACTTGGAGTGGGTTTGGTTGTCTGCATTGATTTCAGCAGTGATATGCTGCTAATGCACTCACTGCTGTGACCACTTCCTCATTGACATGCCTTCCAGTATGCAGGAAGCATTAGTGTGAATGGACCCATTGTTCAAGTCAGCATTCTACTCCAACGTGGTGAACCCTGAACCAACAGAAACTTGTCCCTACTTGTGCTGAAAACCTTACATCCACCCCCACCCTAAACACATCTGCACTGTCACCAACACTGATCCCAAAATAATGCACACTGACCTCCCTTTAATGGGAAAATCCTTTAATGGAATGAATGCTACAGAAATGTCCATCTGCTAGTGTTGCCTGTTTACTCATATACCGATACAACTAGCCGGTCAGTCTCCCAACTTCCTGGTTCCAGAAAGAAAGACAAGGGGCCAAGTGGTGGATGTCTTGTATCTAGACTTCAGCAAGACCTTTGATTCAGGCCACATGGGAGACTGATTAGCAAGTTGAGATACCAGGAGCAGGAGAGAAAATGGTGCAGTGGATCAGGAACTGGCTGAATGACAGGAAGCAGAGGGTAATTGCAAGGTGGAACTCTCAACTCCAAGAGCTATAACCAGTGGTGTACTGCAGGGCTTAGTATTGGGTGCAGGGTTGTTTGGCATTTTCATCTCTGACAAGTTATTAAGAATAAGATCAACCTTGAAGATGACACAAGTTAGGTGCAGTGGTGGATGACCCAGAGGGGTGGCATGGGCTACAGAATGATCTGGCTAGACTCAAGAACTAATCAGAAACATGGCAGCTGGGGTTCAATGCAACGTGCAAAGTCATGCACTTGTGAGCAAGAAACCCAAGGAATTATTACCAACTCGGTGGCAGTACAGTTATCCCTTACTGAGGAGGAGGAAAAGATCTTGGGGTAATAATATCATGCAAATGAACCATTCAGTGCAGTGCAGAAAAGCAGCAGCTAAGGGTAAGAAGATGCTAGGATGTATTGTCAGAGGAATCACGTCCAGGAAAGGGAGGTCATCCTGCCACTGTACAGGTCATTTGTGAGGCCACACCTGGAGTACTGCATGCAATTCTGGTGCCCTTATTAAAGAAAGATGTTAAATTGCTGGAGGGGTCCAAATAGAGCAACCAGAATGATCCTTGGTATGGAGGACAAACCCTATGAGGAGAGACTCAAGGAGCTTGACATGTACTCCCTGGAGAAATGGAGGTATAGAGGAAATTGATAGAAACTTTAAATATATGAAAGGCATAAATAAAGATGGTACAGAGGGAATTTTAAGATTAAGGAGAGGGAGGGAGGGACACAATGGGATACAATCTAAAGTTGAGAGTGGTAGATTCAGAAGGGAAATGAGAAGGCACTATTTCACAGAGATAGTGGTGACAGGGTGGAATGCACTGCCTGAGGAGGTGGTATCCTTGAAGATGGTGGGCAGTTTTAAGAGGGATGGGACAAAGACAGGGGAAGGTCACCAGTGAGGCACTGAGGGAGGGGTAACGGCTAGTATGGGCATGAAATTGGATAAGCTGGTAGGAGGGGAGCAGCTACAGTGTAAGAGACTGCTTGCTGCACACTCGAACAGGCTAGATAGACCATCAGGCATGTCTCTGCTATCATTCTCTGTATCTTCATATTTTCATACTGATGGGACCTATGGAGGATGCTGGGAGGGATGAATTCATGTCAGAGAGAGCACAGCAGATGTTTGCAATCAGGTTAAAGCACTCTCTTTGAAGCAGATCCCCACACTTGTCTCGCAGCAAAAACAGGATGTAAAGCATATTTATGGCACTCAAGAAATTGTTCAAAGCAGACATTGCAGTGTACCAACCAGTGGGCATTGGCTGCTGCACTGCAAAGTCTGTGGTGTATACAAGTCTAAAGACTCATGAGAAGCAGATGAACTCTGACGGACAAAGATCCAGTAAAAGCAAAGTAAAGCATAGAATGGCTTAAAACTCTGTTTTGGGGAATGCTTGTGTGACAGAATAGTCAACTAGGTGGCTTTCTAAGAAAGCACTTTGACATCAGTTTAAATTAAATTAAATCTGCTTTATTTTCATTAAGAGGAAAAGAAACAACTTGTATTCAGCTTAAAAAAATTCTGGCAGTTCAGTCTCTTGCTGTCGCCACTTGCATCATACTGAAACAGAAACCTCTTCTGCTTGTTCACCTTCTCCCATTCCTTGGCTCAGGTATTGCTTGTTAACACTAATCCTGAAAGATAACATAAAGGTTGAACATCTAATGCAATGAGGCCTTAAAGGGCCAACTTTCAAAAAATGGGCTTGGTACAAATTCCACCACAGCCCTCTCACAACCTGTGTTGCCTGTGTTGCTGGGTTGTGGAGTGAGTTTTGATGAATAGAGTGTGACAGACATACGCCCATCACATGCCTTTGCACTCAGAGTCATGTCTATGACACGCTCTGTATGGGCTATCAAAGACAAACCCTCCTGAGAGAAAAAATCTGCATTACCATGTTGGGTACCTGCCCAGTGGCATACATCAAATAAGAAATACTGTAGCACCAAATATCATCTGGTAACATGGGCTTTGGCATCCCACATAGCATGTAACCATATTTGGGGAGGTAGTGGTCAGTGATGAGGGTGAATGTTCATCTCAGTAGGTAGTAGGATAGGTGACTACCTCCCACTTTACTACAAGACACTCTTTTCCAGCTTGGAATAGTGCTGCTCTCAGGGAAAATGTTTTAGAGAGCAAGAGATAGGATAGGGTAAATCCTATCCTCTAAGTCTTGTGATAACAGTGCCCCCAGTCCCACCTTTGAGGTATCTGTGTACAAAATGAAAGGATGCTCAAATCAGGACATTGTATGGCTGGCTCCTCTCATAGCATGTTTTATTAAGGGTCCCACCATATCAACCCCAATTGTTTCAAACAGGGTGCCTATTATGGACATAAGGATCAAGGGGACCTTTTTATACTTCTGAAGGCCACCAACTGACACACAGGACAGGAAGCACAAAGTCTGCTACTTCCTTCCATATACTTGGCCAGTAGAACTGGGCAAGTATGCATGTCTCAATTTTCTCCCTACCCTAATGACTTGCAATAGGTATGGTGTGGGACAATTACAGTATCTGCCCTGGAAACCACTAACTGGTAATGTAAAGTCCCAATTTGTTCCTCAGGTTTTACTCAGTACAAAATATCTTTTAGTTAAAAACTTGGAAAACATTGTGCTTTTGTTCATCTACCACTTTAACATTTACTACAGCTACGTTCTGGTACACATTCCTGAGAACCTCATCAGCACTTTGTTCAGAAATTATGTTGGCTAGGTTTTGAGAAAGGTCTGGTCTGACCTCCTGAAGGATCTCTTGACCTTATGTAGATGCTGTGTTCTCATTTGAATTACCTTGAATCTTCCCTGAATCTGGGTATTTGCTGTGCCCAACCACTACAATCTCAGATAGAGGCCCTTCCATATTTCTCCATCCATTCCTGACCCCAGGACATCTTAGATTTCCATTCTGGGCCAAATAGTTCAGAATCAGTAAAGCGAAATACATGTTCTAATCCCTGTGTCTGTTTGGCCTCCTGTGGGCATGAACTTTCAGTATTGCTCCGCAAGAAGGTACAAAACCCTTCCCTGTCTCAATCCAGGACTACTGATCAGAGTAAAGTTTTAGAAATTCCACCTTTGTATCCCTTCCCAGTTGCCTACTTTTAAATATACTGGGGCTGTAGATTAATTACAGGTATCCCTATGTACACAGACAATATTTTTGGGACCACTCCACTGATCCAGGTTGGGTCGTACTGCAAATACTTTAACCAATATCTTCCCACAGTCTAAATCACCAGAGATGTAACTGTTTATGTATGTATGTATTTATTTATTTACATATGTACTGTATGTATGTATGTATTTGGTTTTTGGTAACTGGGTAGGTATACTAGGCGACTGAGTGCCTATTTTCAGGAATGTACCAGGAGATTACATTGCATGAGATAACAGTAGGTCAAAACACAATTAAATGAAGTCAAACTAGAGATACAGGTACTTTAATTTGAGCAAGATACAACAGCACAAGTACATTAAGTGAAGCAAGATACAGGTACATTGACTTGAGCAAGTTGCAAGCATAATTAACTAATTTTTCCATGGTGTGGATGTGCACAGTTAGGAAATATTGCAAGGTGACAAATAATTAGAATGACAAACATTTAAGATAAGTGCAAAAGAAAAATGCATTTTTGTCAAGACCAGTTTAACATCAGCATATAACAAGAAGACAAATAATTGGTTAGGTATTAGAATCAGTTGTGATAAAGACAGTCTGAAGGTGTGAGTTATGTTCATTATGTTCCTTACTTGCACTGATATTGTATATGTGTTTTTGTGAAGATGGTAGCTATGCATTCTGCAAAATCACAGTTCACGTGATCACAAACTTATTGATATGTCTCACTTGCAACAACAAAAACATACAATGGGCCCCTATGCATGATGCCAACACACCACATACACTGGGCCCATTGGCATCGTCATGATGGAATGCCACGGAGTAGGTCTAGTGGACCCTGCATGGGATTCACAGAGGGTGTGTGCGCATGTATGTGCCCGATACCCCAGCTCCACAGACAGCAACGCATCAGGGGTGGGTGGAGTGTGGCAGGGCGTGCACACATTCCACTCCATTCACAAAGGTGCAGAGTGCTGGGCATGGGATGGTGCACCTTACATTGGTAACACCCAGCCATGTAGGGTACATGGCTCCCCAGGATGCCACCACTAGCCATGGCGCCCAAAGTGGGGCACTGCAGACCACACCCACATGCCATCCCAGCCCATGGATCTACAAAGAGGGCTGACGGTGGCTGACTGGGCACCCACATGCCCTTAGCTGGTGGCGCACATCGTGCCTTCTGTTGTAATCCATGCACCACTGGTAGAAGGGATCCATTAGCTGACCAGGTCAGGGCATCCCATTGGATGTATGCCCTGTCTGTTGAAATGTCTTCCATGTATCTGTGTGCGGGGTGCAGGGCCATGGACAGGTAGCGGCTGGTAGTGAATACCATCCAGTGCGCACCTATCCACAGGTACAGAACTCCACAGGTGGGTAACACATGTCCGCACATATTACCCACCCATTCATGCATAGAGCCCAATGTTAATATAGGGTATGACCTTCATCCCTTTGGTTCACTGGGAGGTGAGTCTTGAAATGGAGGAATTACACCAGGCTTGGGGTTATACCTTTTGAAGGGGAGTGAAGCAATATTTCACCACTTGTCCACTTGTCCATACCAGTATGTTTGTTCTCATCCCCAAAGTCCTTTCTCCCTTTTGTAGTGATCTTCCCTCCGGTTACTGCCCAAAATTTGTCATGGGTTCCGTTCTTTTAGTGAAATCTGGTCATTCAGCTTCCAAGTAGTGTTCCATAATTTTCACTGCT
Source organism: Neoceratodus forsteri (assembly GCA_016271365.2). Lineage (NCBI taxonomy): Eukaryota > Metazoa > Chordata > Ceratodontiformes > Ceratodontidae > Neoceratodus > Neoceratodus forsteri. Next base: position 841,839,489 of record CM028135.1, on the reverse strand, counting down.
GCAGCCCAAGTGGTCTGTTCTAAACAGCATACCCAATCATGGACTCAGTCTGGTAATAGGTCCTGGTACTGCTCCAGTGCAATCAAATCCATAATCTCCACTTTAGTGTGTTCCTCTGGTTTTACTGAGTAGCCAAGTCTTGTAATTTTGTGCCAGCACTCTAGGTTATGTTCCAACCTTGAAACCAAGGGTGTGGAAGCTCCGTTGGTAACTCTCTCGTTATTCTGACCTGGTCCAAGATAACCACCATTACCTGATCATAGTCTCTGGCAGCAGTATCAGTAAGGCTTTTTGTGCAGCTTGGGCATCTCCAGTCAGGTATGATGCAATGCGAGTAGCTCAACTTTCTTGTGGCCAGACCATAGTACTGGCAACCTCTCTCAGAAGTCATAAGGAAGGTGTGGGCCCGTAGCACTGAGGTGCTGGATGCCTTACCCTCATGCCTCCCTAGTGACCTGGATTCAGCAATGACCTCGAGTCGATGGGGTACCAGCATGGGGAGGAAGGGAGGGACCAGGATTGATCAGCTGATTGCAGCTCTCCCTCCTGGTGGTTGTTGTCCACACCCTGTAGTTCTGCTCCCATCAGGTGGAGGTCTGATGGGAAGCTTAGGTGGGAGGGATGGCTACAGTTGCCAGGGGTGGGTGGAAGGGTCAAAACCGAACTCGTGTGCGGTGTGCTCCACACGTATGTATGCGCATGTCTGCCAAGGTCCTGGGTCAGAGTAAGCCCCAAAAACTACATGTAAAAAAAGAAGTCATAAGGTAGGCCTGAGGGTTGTCCTCAGGACCCATTTTGTTAGCCTGGAGTGAGGTTCTACAGCAACTGGATTCTATGTGGCCTGAAGCTGGGACACAGGGTTTTTATGTGTTTGCAGCATCTGTTTCATAAACGTCTGCTGTTGCTGGTTTCTACACCTGCAAGTGTGCTTGCTGGGCAATCCATTCTCTTTACATCTGGACATGTTGCACCTGTTGCTGGACTCTCTGAGCCTACTATTGCACTTGCTGAGCCAACCAGTCCCTTTACTGGGCTTGTTGTGCTTGCATCTGCCAGCTATCTTAATAGTTTTTCTGAGTACATCTTACCCTATTTAGACAAGGGGCAGGTTGAACTCACCAGTAAAGCCAACCACATACTGTATGATAGGGTAGTGAACTGTAGCAAACAGTGGGCTTCTGGAGAACAATCTCAAAGGAACAATCAAGACACCAGTTGAAATTAAATGAAATATGCTTTAAAAGGAAACAAATAGCTTGTGTTCAGCTTAACAGAAACTTATTGCAGTTCAGAGTCTTGCTGTCTCCACTTATATCTCACTGAAACAGGAAGCTCCTTCTGCTTGTTCACACCCCTCTCTGTTGGGCTCAGATATTGATTGTTAATATTCCCCATTCTCCCAAGAAATAGCCAACAGGTTTAACATCTGATGCAGTGAGGCCTTAAAGGACGAAGTTTAAAAGAAAATTGGTTTGGTATAAATCCCATCACAGCCCTAGTCAAAACCTGCATTGCCTGTGTTGACAGTTGTGAAGCAGTTTACAGCTGAAAGGAGCATGACAGACATACAGCACACTCTATTAGAGTTGTGTTAGGTTAGTTCTTTCAGTCCTGGTATTGATTATTTTCTTGTTGCTGGATCTTCCTGTTTAGATTTATGCTGTGTGCTGATAAAACTTTAAGACTGCATAGGTACTGTATGTGATTGTATACGTACATTATACTGGTGTTGTCATTATAGAAAACTTTTTGTTTTGATGGCAATATAAGGGCTCACTGAATCTCTGATATGGATTTGATGATACAGTATTGAGACTGGTACTGTTTGAGAGTTTGTTCTGTTAAAACTTGATTACCGAATTAGTGGACAGGAATCACAAGCTTTCACACCCACTATTTTTTTTTTTTGTAAAATGTATCAGAACTGGTGTTCAGAAAGTAAATCAACTATTTGAGACCTCTTTTATCCCACTAAACCAAAACAGCCATCTAGAAATACTGTAAGGCTTCTTAGAATATTCCTATTTCATAAACATGTAGGTCCCACCATCTGTCTTTGGTGGTTTACTAGATTATCTCCATCCTTATCTTTAACGTTTCTGTTACTCTGATTACATAAAGGTCCTTCCAATTAAAGATCATTCAATTTGATGTTATATTCATTCAGATCATAGTATCATATAGTGTTAAATCATATTATAATAATGTTGTAATATGGTATAACACCATTATAATCACTAACATGTGGGGAAGAAATAATTATTTTGACAGGATTTTTCTAAGTTATATTTTTATATTTAAATCATGAGATGAAAGAGACCATTGTGGTAAAACAAATGAGGTGGAAGAAACTGTGAGGGAGAAAAGACAGACCATCAAAACTACAAGCCCAGACTGACTACCAAACACAGAGAAGTGTACCTGAGCAGGATGACAGAGGCCAGAGGTAACATAAGGTGGGCAAAGGCAGATGCTGAGTAAAGGATTGTGGATGGAGTGTAAAGGAGGACAATACACTTTTCTCCTACTTCAAGGAAAATATAAATCCAAGCCGGCTAGTTAGATTGAAATGGTCAAGGGATAAGAGGAAGGGGAATATGTCAAAGGCAAATACACTCAAATTACATTTATGCTCTAGATTTATGGTAGGAGACATGGGTCCACTACTAGAATGCCAACTCAAAGACAATAGGGGGAGATCAGCATTCAACCCATAACTGAGAAAAGGGTGCTGAAGTGTCTCAAAGCTCTGAAAGTAGATACAGTAGAACCCTGATTATCTGAACTGCTTTTGGGATATCAAAATACTTTGGATAATCGAGGGATTTGGATAATTGGAGGCCCATTGAATAACACTGGTGGACATAAATGTATACAACTTCCGTGATTGTAAATCAGTCAGTTTTATTTGCTCCAAAACAATAAACTCAGCTCTGTAACAGGATTTAAAACAGTAATTATTTCAGAAAAGGTTTCTGTGTTGTTGATTTTACTTTGTTTCTAGTACTGAACTGTACACATTCTTCATTCACAGTGTAAAACAGTCTTTAATGGATCGCTGTTTGGAGTCGGCACAGTGCATTTTGAGAGACTTTATTTTCAGTTGCCTAAGGAGTAAGGTGTGTAGGTATCACAGTCGATTTGGCTTTAGCCAGAAAAGGATTTCTTGAAGCAGTCAGCTGCTTTGCCATTGGGCAGTACCTGTACAAGAGGGTCACTGTCCTCTTCATCTTAATCCATGAAAACTGGTTCCTCCTTCAGTTTTCTTGTGCAATATCAATGATATTCTGGTCTGTGAGCTCCTGTACCCCCTCATCCTAGAGTCGCTATTCTCGCAGGCATCCAGGACATCCTCTGATAACTGTGTTTGCTCCACTATTATGCATAGCTCCTCATGCACCCATTCCTGCTGCTCTATGGTTGTATCTGATTCACTTGCAGGTGTCAAAACTTGGAATTTGTTCCAGCACTTTATCACAGTCTCAGATTGTACGTCTGCCCAAGACTCAGTAAGCAACTAGCAGGTGTCCTTAACAGTGAGTGTCCTTAATGATTTCTGTGAGACTGCTTTGGTTGTTCTCATCCAAAACATACTGCTGAGAAGCTTGCCTCTGTAGATGTGCTTCAGGGCAACCAGGCTACCTTGGTTAATTGGCTGCAGTTTAGCCATTGTATTAACTGAAAGAAAATGCAGCAAATGGACTCGTCATTGGTCATAAGTGATTCGACTAGCAGGATTGTTGTCAAGGTAGTCCCTGATTATGGAGATGGGAACTTACAGCAGGCACAAAGTCAGCCTGGAACCACTGCTTGAAAATATTTGCCGTCATCCACATATTGGATTGTGTACATAAATAACAGGCAGTGTTCCCATGTTGAAGTGCTTAAACCACCTTGGACATAGGGACTTCCCAATAGCAAGTGGTTTCAGTTTATGAGTGCCTGTAGCATTTCTGAACCTAGCACCATAAGTTGCTCCTTATTTTGTTTCCTTCAGGGGACTTTTCTCAAAGAAGCTTGCTAATATTTTATCATGCAGTAGCTTCCATTATGAGCTAGTCTTGTCGGCATTATGAATTTTATTTGGCACCAGACTCTCCTTCCCCATTATCAGGGCTAGCTTGTCATGGAAGGGTGCTATTAAATTGCAGTTGGCGGAAATAATTCACCCGCAACTGACAACTGCTTTATCACGTCTTGTTTTAAATTGATCCAACTACCCTCATTAGCAATTAAAGAATCATCCTCACCATTAATGTTTCAGTGGAATTGTACAGCTTTTCTTCAGGATTGGGTGAGAAAGTGGATCTTCATACGCAGTTCTGAATGAACCACAGTAAACTGCTCAGTTGAGTGGTTCATCCTTGCACTGCGTCATTGTCTTCTTTAATCCAGACCCTCTTTTTTATCCATGGTAGCCATGAACTCCGTAGTTTGTCTGGGGTCTCTTAGATGTCAGAAATGGTGGACATACTCTATGTTATACCACTGAGCAGTCTCAACAGCTTTCCTGCCCTATTCTAGGCAATCCAAGATCCTTATTTTGGCATCAATGTCAAACACCATGTGCTTTCATTTTGATTTATTTGGCTATGTGAGCAACAACAAACAGTAGTCTCTGTGATAGGAATTTGTTGAGAGGTGAAATTACACCTAATTTATAATCTAACAACTAGCAATTAGCACATTCAAGCGTGTTTAGGTCACTAGTTACATCTGAATGGAACTGCAAATTAGCACATTCAGTCATGTTCAGGACAATAGTTACTTCTGAATAGAACTACAAATGAACCACTATTTTAATCACTATGCTGACAACTGAGGGACATGTAGGCAGCTTGGAGAATCTAGAGATTCAGAAAATTGGAGCTCAGATAATCAGGGTTGTACTGTAAATCAATGGGTCCAGACAGGCTGCATCCTAGCGTGCTAAAATAAATGGCTGTGCCCTGAGGAGCTTTTTAACAGCTACTGGAATCAGATGTGATGCCACTGAATTAGGGATCAGCAAATGTGATACCACTGCAAAAGATATGGAAAAGGGATGTGCCAGGGAACTATAGGATGGTATGCCTGTTATCCATTGCTTGTAAGATGCTGTATGCTATTATAAAGAAAAGACTAGTGAATATCCTGGAGAAAATGGATTTAAGAACAAAAGGCAGCATGGACTCAGTAAGAGAAGGTCTTGTCAGACAAAGCTGATAGAGACAGAGTGATAGATGCAAACCTGGACATAGGAGCTATTACAGAAATATGGAGCACAGGGAACAATGACTGGGATATAGCCATACCAGGATACACACTTTTAGGAAGGATAGGGACAGAGAAGGGAGGGGTTGCTAGTGTATGAAGGAGGGATTAAAGCAATAGATGTGCAAGGGTCACAAGAAGGAGCAGAGGCACTGTGGGTTACCCTGGAGGTGAGAAAAAGGACAGCCATTTGCACTGGAGTGATTCATAGGCCTCTGGCACAGGAGAGGAATCTGATGAAGCTCTTGTAGAAACCATCCACAAAATGGCAGCCAAAGGGAACTGCTACTAATGGGTGACTTCAACCTGCCTGAGGTAGATTGGAGCGCCATACTGCGAGTACAACAAGGGCAGGGAGTTCATGACTGCCCTTAAAGGGCAAACTTAAGACAGCTTGCAGCAAAACCAACCCTTGAGGAGGCTATACTGGATTTGGTCCTGAACAACAGGGACAGGATCACAGATGTGAGGTGGACAGTCCCCTTGGTACCAGAGCAATCACAGGACAGTGTGGTTTAAGGTAACCACAGTGGAGGATGCAAGCCATACAAGGATAAAGGTCCTAGATTTCTGGAAGGCTAACTTTAAGGTGATTGGTAGAAATCTCAAAAGAGCCCTAGCAGTGGCAGGTACAGGGGAGATGTGTAAAACAGTGATCTAGAGTCAAGCGAGTCATAACAGGAGTAACAGTTTACTGTGTCAAAATGCCTAGCAAGAATAAAAGAAAGAAAAGTCCAATATGGTTCTCAAAGATAGTGGCCGAGAAATAAGGAAAAGAAAAGAGCCTCAGAAGATACAAGGAAACACAAATGATGAGAACAATATCTGGAGAAGCAGAGGAATATAGGAAATAATTAGAAGGCCAAAGCAGAGACACAGGAAGGTATAGCCCAGGCTATTAAGAAAGGTGACAAAACCTTCTTCAGATACATTAGCGATAGGAACATGACTAGAAATGGGATCGTTAGGCTAAAGAAGGAAGGAGGAGAAATGGTGGAGGATGACCTAGAAAAGGCTGAGATACTGAAGAAGTACTTTACTCAGTATTCACCAGGGAAGGGAGGAGGGTGAGGGATCAAGACCCGTAAGAGAGGTATTCAGATGAAGGAGGTAGACACCAGCCCATCCATGGTGGAGAGACTCCTAGAAGAACTCTGGAAAATAAAAGCAGATAAGGCAATAGGCCAGACGGGATCCACCTCAGAGTACTAAAGGAACTCAGGGAAGTGGTGGCAGAACCACTGGCTGCCCTTTTCAATGTATCACTTGAGACAGGAGAGGTACCTGTGGACTGGACGAGGGCAGTTGTGGTCCCTTCCACAAGAGTGGAAGCAGAGAGGAGGCAGGAAATTACAGGCTTGTAAGCTTGACCTCAGTAGAGTGGGGAAACAATTGGAGTCCTTACTTAAGGAGAGGATTGTGAAGTTTCTGGAGGACAGTGGGGCACAGGATCCAAGGCAGCATGAATTCTCAGCTGGAAGGTCCTGTCAGACAAATCTTATAGATTTCTTTGACTGGGTAACCAGGGTGGTAGCTTAGGGAGGGGCATTGGATGTAGCCTATGTGGATTTTAACAAGGCCTATGACACTGCCCCACACAGGAGATTGCTAAATAAATTGGGGAGCCTGGTATTGGATCCTACAGTGATAAAGTGAGTTGGGAACTGGCTAAGGACAGGACTCAGAAGGTGTTGGTAAATGGCATGAAATCTGAGGAAAGGAGGTGACCAGCAAGGTGCCACAGGGTTTGGTGCTGGGGTCAGTCCTATTCAATGTCTTCATTAGCAACATTGCAGAGCATCTGGAGTGAAAGGTGTGCTTCTTCTCAGATGACACCAAGATCTGCAACAGAGTGGGCACACCAGAGGGGTGGAAAAATAAGAAAGGACCTAAGCCTATTAGAGGAGTGGTCGGTGTCTGACAGTTGAGTTTCAATGATAAAAAGTGCAAAATCATGCACCTGGGTAACAGGAATCCAAGAGATGAGTACAGGATGGGTGGGGAAATTCTGGCCACCACAAGTCAGGAGAGAGAGCTGGAGTTATCATATCTGACCACCTGAAGGTGACCAAACAGTGTGAAAAGTGGTGGAGAGAGCAAACAAAATGTTGGGGTGCATAGGAGGGATACCAAGCAGGAGGAAAGAGGTAGTGATGCCACTGTACAGATCACAGGTGAGGCCTCAGCTAGAGTATTGTGCCCAGTCTGGAGGAGATCACATCTTCAGAAGGATATTGATAAAACAGAGGCAGTCCAGAGAAGGGCACCACAGATGGTACATGGACTGCTCCAGAAGTCCTACAAAGAAAGACATAAAGACCTTAATATCTACTCACTGGAGGAAAGAAATGAGAGGGAGATATAATAAAGACTTTCAAGTACCTTAGGGAATAAATGGTACAGGTGGAAAGCATATTTCAGAGAAAACTCTGCACAAGAACAAGGGGCATGATGTGAGGCTGAAGGGTAGAAGGCTCAGGGGTAATGTTAGGAAGTACATTTTCACTGAGAGGGTGGTGAGCCATGGAACAGCTTTCAGCACAAGTGGTGGGTGTGTAAACAATACAGGAGTTCAAGACTGCATGAGATAGACATGGGGTAACCTGGAGATGTGCAGAGCAGGACAGACGCAGATCAAATAGGATCTGGGGCTACAGCAGTGAGTAGGAAAATGATTAGTCTAGGTGGGCCATATGGTCCTTATCTGCCAACAGATTCTATGTTTCTATGAGATTTTTACTAGACCACAATGTTAGCTGGTACAGGGCAGGCTGTGGATGTGTTGCACCTGGGCTTAAACAAAGCATTTGACTCATCCCCACATGAATGACTGGTTACAAAAGTGAGGAACTTGGAGATGGGGACATAAATATAGTGTGCATCAGAAACTGGCTGGAAGGACAGAGTCCAGAGTCTTGAATGTGGAATTCTCAGATGTTAGGAAAGTCACAAGTGGGGCTCCAGGGATTGGTCTTGTTCGGTCCTTTAATGTCTTCATATGTAACATTAGGGAGATGATGCAGGAAAGATCTGCTTCTTGCAGATGCTGTGAAAATCTGCAGCAGAATGGGTAACAAGGATGGTAAAAGGTGAATGAGGGAGGATATAGGAAAGCTTGAACATTGGTCCAAGGTCTAGCAGCTGAAATACAATGTCAAATGTGCAAGGTTATACACATTGGTCCAGGAATCTAAGTACAGAGAACATGATGAAAAGTGTAGAATTGGAGGTGATAACTGAGGAGAAGGACCACTGGGTAACACAACTGGTGGAATTAGCAAATTCAGAATTTGCTAAATTTTCAGGAAATTTCATGAATTTGTTCAAACTTTTCTGAAATTTTTAAATGGCTATGCCTTGATCTCTGTTGAAGCTAGAGGTCTACAATTTGGAAAGCTTATTGCATGGCAAAGACCCTAAATTTGTGCTAAGTATCACAACATTTGGTTGAATGATGGAGAAGTTATAGGGCACAAACACTGTCAATTTAATATGCATGTGAACATTTCTGAAAATGTTCCTGCTTACAACTTAGCCACCTTTAGAACTAGATAATTGAAAACTTAGATGCATACTTTCTTGGAAGAGTCAGAAACTGCTAAATAGAAGTACTGGTATGTAAATTGCAAGTCTTAGCCATGACCTGCCTCTCAACATGACTTCCGGGCTCGCTCTGCACCTGGGTTGTCAGCACAGCAGCATGATGTTGTGATGCTGGGCCATGGGGTTTGCCTTAAAGCCTAATATTTAGGGTCAATGAACCGAACAACATTGGTGATATTCCATTCTCTAACTTTAAACTTTTAACGGCTTAAAATTCAGCAGTTTATGTAATTACAAAATGTAATTATAAAATTTCCAAAATGTAGAGGCTTACAAGTGAGTCACCTTGAAGCTAGATATCTGAAACTTGGGACACATATGCATATGTATGGGGAATGTCACCATACCAAATTTGATGCGATTTTGGAAACGATAGTTTATGTAGTCTTTAACTGTAATTTTAAATGTCTGAAAGTTTGCAGACTTATAACCCAGTCCTCTTTAAAGATAAAGACCTGCAACTTAGAATCCTTTTGTATGGACATTGGCACAGTCACCATACACAATGTGGTGTAATGTAGATAAACAATTTTAAATTAGATGGAAATAACCAAAATTCCAATTTTAGCAAAATGTTGAAAATTTGTCTGAAACTTTACAAAATTTTGTAGAAGTGAAGTCAGCATTTTGCTTGAATTCTGCTGGCAGAAGTTAAATTTCACCCAACCCTATTCAGTTATAATGATAGACAACTTGAAACAATCAGCATAGTACAATATAGTGGGGGGTGATTATAATAATGGGATGAATAGGAAGAGGCATCAGCAGCAGAAGAGAGGAAGTGATTCTGCTTCTGTACAGTCCAATGTTGAGAATATTGCATGCAGTTTTGGAGTCTGTGCTTTGTAGTAGTAGTAGTAGTAAAACTTTCATTTCTGTGCGGACACAAAAATGATATCTCATTTTAAACACCATTAGGATAAAATCCTATTTACAAGGCATTCCTATCATGGATGTTAATCATGTAAAAGTGTTTTTAGGAAGGACAGGATAAAGTAAAAGTGGTGAAGGAGAGGGTCACCATGATGATCAAGGGCAGCAAGGGAAGTCCTATGGGGACCTCAACAAGAAGCATTCTGGAGGACAGGAGGGAGAGTGTTGATGAGATAGAGAAGTTTGTGCACCAGAATGGAAAGCAAATAGTGAAATCTCCATGAAACTGGTGAATGCGAGATTTAAAAGAAATCCTACATATTTATTTACAACAAAAATGATGGAATAAGCTGCCAAGGGAGGTGGTCCATGTAAAACAGTAATGGGATTTAAGCATGGGTGGGATGGGAATATGCAGCAGGTAAAAGTAGATGGAGAGGAGGGCATGAGGAATGGAGTAATTAGTGACTGCTAGGATATGCACAACATATAACTTTGTTAAGGTTGGTAGGCTTGATTGGTTTTGAAGCCTTTCTGTAGTCATTTTCTTTGCTTCTGTTTTTGCTGTTTAACACTGCTTACTGTAACTTTCACTGTGTGTCCTGTATAAGTCTATGGATGAAGATTGTTACTTTGTTAGCAGTTGGAATGGTATATGATCACACATGCTACACAGCTGCAGACAAAGACTTGGACAGATATTTTCAGATATTTCTTCATGTAACCATTCCTCAACATGCCTCTCTATTCTTTTTTTTGTGCAAAACCCTCTCCCATAGACTAAGCCCCGTGTTCCCAGACCCGACACTTGGCCTCCTCAGGACTTACCTCAGGTGGATACCCTCCTGGGCATAGCCCCCCAGGGTGGGGCCACCAAGCAGAAGTGATTCTCCAATGATTGATTTAACCAGGTGTTACCCCATTACTGATGCTCTTTCTGGCTTACCCCGGGACAGGGGCCGCAGGGTGGAGCCACTCAATTGAACTCTTAGACTTGGTTTCCAGCTGAGAGCTGTGGGCAGGGTGGGGTGAGTCTAGAGGAGCAGGGAATCATTCTGGAGTGGGGGCTGGCATTTTCAATATACTGCAATCCCCATCAGGGAGCTGTGGTGTGCAATGATGTAAATGGATCAAAACACCAATGTCTGGCATGCCTCCCAGCAATGTGGGATCGAGCAGCTGCTCCCTCCTGGACTCTGCCAGTGGTTGATCATGCATTGGATGCACTCCCACCTCCCACGGAGGAGGTCAGCAGTCCATCAGGTGCTCAGTCCTCCTCCCTTGGCTGGCCTCTAGAAACATAGAAACAAAGAAAGTGATGGCAGAAGGGACTGCAAGGTCCATCTAGTCTGCCCAAGAAACTATCTGGTGTTATTCCCTCCCTCCTTTGCATTTCCATATGCTACCTTTATGTCTATCCCATTCATTCTTGAACTTGCTTACCATTTTAGCCACCACTTCTTCCATTGGTAGGCAATTCCATGGGTGCACCACCTCTCTGTTAAGAACTTCCTCTGTATTACCTGAACCTCCCTCCTTCAGCCTCATGTCATGGCCGGTTCTCCTGTTCTCTTTCAACTGGAAAAGCTCCTGAACATTAACTTTATTTATACCCTCATATATTTAAAACTCTCAATCATGTCACCCCTCCCTCTTCTGTTCCAGGGGTACATGTTGAGTTCCCTCAGCCTGTCTTGATATGCCATAGGGTGCTGACCCTGAATCATTTTTGGCCCTCCTCTGCATCATCTCAATTCTGTCTATGTCCCTTTTGAGGTGCAGTCTCCAGTACTGTATGCAGTACTCCAGTGGGGTGTACCAGCACCCTGTAAAGTGGTAACACCACCATCCTTCTGTGACTCGTGATTTCCTCCTGCTGCAGCCCAGCATGTCACTTACATTTAGTGCCACCTTTTCACATTGTTTACCCACTTTCAAGTCTTCTGAAATAATTACCCTATGTCCCTCTCCTGGCTGGTGGAGACTAGCTTCTCTCCTCCCAGGTAGTAATCCTTTGGGACTGTTTCTGCCTAATGCATGACTTTGCACTTTTGGCATTGAATTTCAGCTGCCATGTTTCCCACCACTCCTCCAGTTTCTTCAAGTCTGAAGTCATACCCTCACACCTTCAGGGAGTCCACTCTGCAGCAAATCTTGGTGTCATCAGCAAATAGACACACTTTACCTTCCAGCCCATGTGCAATGTCTGCTATGACCGCAATGAAGAGTAGGAGACCTGGTTCTGAACCCTTTGGTACCCTGCTGGTCACCTCCCTCTCAGATGAAAATGCCCCATTTACCTGAACCCTCTGTGTTCTTCGTCTCAGCCAGCTTCTCACCCACTTAACAACCTCCCTGCCCACTCCATGTGGTCCAGCATCCTTATCAGCCTTTGTGTGGAACAGAGTCAAAAGCTTTGCAAAAGTCATATAAATTACACCTACCACCACTTCCTGATGTAATATCCTTGTAACCCATTCAAGAAGTTGACCAGGTTAGTTTGGCAAGACCTACCTGCCGTGAACCCATGCTATTTTGGGTCTTGCTGCCCACTGGATTCCAGATACGTTATAATTCTCTGTTTGAGTAGTGTCTATATCAACTTCCCACCACCAACATGAGGCTTACTGAACAGCATATCGGGTCATAATGTCACACACTTAATAGCGTACAGCATTATGTGAAACCGGACCTGTGCAGTCCCGGAGTTGGACCCCTGGAGTTGAGAATCTTAGTGGGGGTCCGGGGCAGCCCTCATAACAGGGGTGTGTGAGCCCCCACAGAACAAAGACATGATGCCTCATGAAGCGAGATAGTGCCATGCGGCATTATGTCTTGCGACAAAATGACCCCATGCCACTGGACGGTAATGGCCAGCCTCTTCCTGCTCCCTGCTTTGTGGAGCAGGACCACTGATGCCCTTTTCCAGTCCTGCAGTACAGTCCCACTCTAGTGATTTGGTGAATAGTCCTGTTAGGGGTACTGGTAGTACACTCTCCAGCTCCCTGAGAACCCTAGGGTGAATCCTATCTGATCCCATGGCCTTGTCCACCTTTAGTTTATTTAATGCTTCCAAGACATGAGCCTGTATGAAGAGGCTCATGTCAACCTCCAGTTCCTGGGAGTTGCTGCTATGCAGGCTTGGCCCATCCTCTGCATTCTTCTTTGGTGAACACAGAACAGAAGTACTGGTTTAAGACTTCTGCTTTCTCACAGTCTTCTACCAGTTTTCCTCCAGTATCTGCTAGTCTAACTATCCCCCACCTTGGTTTTCCTGTTTTCTCTTGTGTACCTTAAGAAGGCGTTATCTCCTCCTTTACCCCTGAGCAATCCTCAGTTCAGTCAGGGCTTTAGCCTTCCTTATTGCTTACCAGCTTCCTTTGTGCTACCTTATAGGTTTCCTTATCCTCATAGAAACATAGAAACATAGAATTTGACGGCAGATAAGGACCGCTTGGCCCACCTAGTCTGCCCATTTTCCTACCTAACAGATAAGCTGCAAATCCTAGTTAACCAACAGCCATTTCCTCCCACCACTAGGACTGCCTTATGCCTGTCCCATGCATTCTTGAAGTCCCCACTGTTCTTGTCTCCATGACCTCCTCAGGGAGGCTGTTCCATGCATCCACAACCCTCTCTGTGAAAAATGCTTCCTCACATTACCTCTGAGCCGTCCCCTCTATCTTCAAATTGTGCCCCTTGTTCTTGCACATTCTTTTTCTGGAAGATGCTACCCTCTTGGACTTTGTTAATTCCCTTGAGGTACTTGAAAGTTTCTCTCACGTCCCTCTCTCCTCCTTTCCTCTAGGGTATACATATTAAGCTCCTTTAGTCTTTCTTCATATGTCTTCTGGTGCAGACCCTGCACCATTTTGGTTGCCCTCCTCTGGACAGCTTCCACTCTGTCTATGTCTTTTGGAGATGGGGTCTCCAGAACTGCACACAGTACTCCAGATGGGGTCTCACCAACTGTCTGTACAGAGGGATAACAACTTCCTGTTTTCTACTATTGATGCCTCTTCCTATGCATCCCAGTATCCCCCTGCCTTCCTTACTGCCTTCTCATTGCTTGCCCACCTTTAGGTCATCTGATATAATTACCCCCAGGTCCCTTTCTATTTTACTGTTGTCAGTATCTCACCCCCATTGTGTACACTTCCCCTGGGTTTTGTTTCCCATGTGCATTACCTTGCACTTCTTTGCACTGAATCTGAGCTGCATACATTTGACCATTCCTCCAACCTTGCCAAGTCCCTCTCATCCTTTCCACCTCCATCTTGTGTATCAACCCTGTTGCAGATCTTTGTGTCATCTGCAAAGAAACATACTTTTCCTTCCAGTTCCTCTGCAATGTCACTTATAAAGACATTAAAAGGACCGGTCCCAGTACTGAACCCTGCGGTACCCACTAGTAACCCTCCTTTCTTCACTATGTATGTCATTTACTACTACCCTTTGTCCTGTTGTCTGCCAATTTTTGATCCAGGCTACCACCTTGGGACCCACTCAAGGCTGGCTATCTTGTGAATTAATCTTTTGTGTGGACGTATCAAATGCCTTGCTTAAAATCTAGGTAGGCCATGTCCACAGCCCCTCCCAGCTCTACTACTTTGGTCACCCAGTCAAAGAAATCTATTAGATTCATCTGACACGACCTTCCCATCGTGAATCCATGCTGCCTTGGGTCCTGTGCCCCACTGGCCTCTAGGTACTCAACAATTCTTTCCTTCAGAAGTGATTCCATCATTTTCCTACCACTGAGGTCAAACTAACTGGTCTGCAGTTTCCTGCCTCTGTCCTGCTTCCACTTTTGTGAAGAGGAATCACATCTGCCGTCCTCCAGTCCTCAGGTACCACCCCATCCTCCCAAGATTTGTTAAGAGAGTAGTCAGCAGTGTCACTAGTTCTACCCTTAGTTCTTTTAGAATTCTTGGGTGAGATCCCATCAGGCCTCATTGCTTTGTCCACCTTCAATTTTATCAGTTCTTTCAGAACCCTTTCTTCTGTAAATGGGCTGGTATCGACCCCGTCTTGGAGTGTTCTCTTGTTTGGTTTAGGTAACTCCCCTCCTCTTCCTTTGTGCTGAGCAGAAATATTCGTTCAGAATCCCTGCTTTTCACTGTCACCCTCTACCCACATTCCTCCCTTTATTAAGCTTCAGTATCCCTCCTTTGGTCTTTCTTGCTCCCTAATGTACCTATAAAGGTCTTATCCCCCTTCTTAACAGAATTGGCTGTCCTTTCCTCGGTTTGGGCATTTGCTATTCTGACTGCCTTCCAGCCTCTTTCTGCTTTAACTGATAAAGTTCTCTGTCCTGCTCCTTCTGTGTTTCCTTATATTTCCTGAATGCTATCCTTTTCTCCTTAACCTTCCTGCCACCTCTTTTGAGAACCATAGTGGTTTTTCCTTCGTTGTGTTTTATTGATTTGCTTTACACAAAGGCTTGTTGCCTCTGTGATGGCTGTTTTGATCACTCCCATTGTTCTTCCACCCCTCCTTCTTGCCTGTTTGCTAGTGCTTTTCTGAGGCACTCTCTCATTTTCCCAAAGTCGCCCTCCTAAAGTCCAGTACTCTTTGCTTTGTATGGCTTGATTGTATGGCTGTGTTTATCGTGAACCACACTGTTTGGTGGTCACTTGTTCCCAGATGGCTACCCACTTCTAAATCTGAGATTCTTTCTCCATCCCCATTTGAGAGTACCAGGTCTAAGATTGCTACCTCCCAGTGGGTTCCAATACTAGCTGTCTGAGGCATGCCCCTGTAGGGCATCAAGAATGACCCTGCTCTTGGATGTGCCTGCAGCAAAGGTGCTCCAATTAACATCTGGCATATTCAGGTCCCCCATCAACAATATCTCCCTTTTTCTGCCATTCTAAGAAAGCCTTCTATTATTTCCTTGTCCATTCCCTCCCCTGAGATGGGGGTCTGTATACAACCCCAAACGGATTGTGGTGCCATTTCCTGTCTCCAGGGTGACCCAAAGTGCTTCAGCTGCTCCATGTTTACTCTTTAGTTCTGTTGCTTTGATCCCTTCCTTTACATAGAGAGCTACCCTCCTCCTCTTTTACTCTCTCTGTCCCTCCTGTAGATTGTGTATCCTGGTATGTTGACATCCCAGTCATGGTTCTGTGTGTACCATGTTTCTGTGACTGCCACAATATCCAGGCAACCTCTTCCATCAATGCCACTAGTTCAGGGAGCTTGTTACACAGACTCAGGGCATTGGTACTCATCACCCTCCACACTTTTGATAGCCTCACCCCTTTTAGCCCCATTTCTGTCCTTACTGCCTTTGCCTTTTTTACATTTAAATCTGTTCTGCTCTAATAACTTCTGTACCTTGGTGTTTACCTCACTAATCACCATGTTTTGTGGGGAGGCTCAGATTTCCCTGCTCTTTTCAGTGCCTCCCCTTCATGGTTTAAATGCTTGCCAATGAAGCATTTAAACCTCTCATCTAGGATCCTGGTTCCCCCTGGACAGATGCAGACCATCGCACCAGTATAGGTCTGCATCCCTCCAGGTGGCTCCCCAGTCCCCAATGAAGCCAAAACCCTGAGCTCCACGCCAGTTTTTCAACCACTCATTGAATTCCCTGGTGAGAAGTGCCCTAGCATCTCCCTTGCCATAGACAGGCAGCACCTCCGAGAAGGTTACCATATGTGCTACTTGTCTAAGGCCCCTTCCCAACTCTATAAACTCCTCTTGCACTGCTCTGATCCCATTCCTAGTCAGGTCATTTGTCCCTAGGTGGACAATGACATCCAGCTCCCTCCCTCGTGCAGTTCCTCCCACGATCCTGAGGATTCGCTTCCTGTCCCATCCAAGGCGCCAGGAAGGCACCTTACCTCCCTCTCCCTTCCTCCCCATTTCTACCCCCCCAATGATTGAGTCCCCCACCAGGAGTTGTTTCTTCCCTGTGGGGTCCCATGCCACCCTCCTGTGGGTCTCCTTTATGAAGGTTCCCAGCATCCTCCTTGGTCTCCACTGCAGGTGCCTCCTGCCTCCATAGAGGAACCACTATCCACCAGAAGAGTGAATGAATTGTGGAGAGGTACAGCTGGAGGGATGCAGCTCTGTTCCACCACCCCCTCTCCCTCCTTGAGCCCACCTGGTCCAGCCTCTCCCTCTTGCTTGGCAACCTCTGAGGTAGTGCCATTGGCCCTGGTGGTCCCTGGGTGGAGGAGGAGGTTTCACGAATCCTCATCTTTCATTGACATCCCTAAACTTTGTGTACACCTTCTTTTTCCCTTACTATTGCAGCCACCTCCTGGAAAACCAGAGTTGTAACCTTTCCTTGTTTGTCTTGCTCACCCTTCTGATGCACCATTCAGTTGCCTCAGTGATAGCTCCTTTGAGATACTCCCACATTTTATCTACTCCTTTCTCTTCCCTTATCAAAGACTCTCTACCAGGCTATCCTCATCTTCTGAAAATCTGCTTTTATTGAAATCTAAAACCCTGATCTTGGAATGACTAATGTCTTCACTAGTGTTTACTTTAAATCCACCATGCGGTGGTCACTATTTCTAAATGGCATCCCACCTGTACCTCCTTTAACTTGTCGCTGTTGTTGAGCCAAGTCCAGGACAGCTTCACCTCTGGTAGAAGTTTCTAAGTGCCTCAGCCCTGCACCCAGGGTCATTACAGAGTCCATTTCTCTTGATGAAGGTGCTGTACAAGACTCTCAGTTTATGTCTGGCATTTTAAAATCCCTACTACTTTTGTCTCACCCTCGTCTGTCATTTTGTGAAATGTCTCCATCATTTCCTTGACCCAAATATCCTCTTGCGATGGGGTCTGTAGACGACTCTATCCTAATGGCAGCCCCTGATCCTCTCTAGCTGTTATCCATAGTGTTTCTGACTAATCCAGGGTCCTCTGAATCTCTGTATCCTTCATTTCCTCCCAGATATATAATGTTACCTCACCCCTTTCCCTTCTGTACAGGTGGTAGCCCAGGATAGCCATGTCCCAACCATGATTCTCTGTAAACCAGGTTTCCATCATGGCCAGTAAGCTAGGTTCAGCTTCTGCCATAATGGTCATGACGTCAGGCATTTCTTTCATCACGCTTCTGGTGTTTATTGTCACAACCCTCCATGTTCTACCCCAACTCTTAGCTTTGGGTGGGTTTCCTATTGTTTGTCACTCCTCTTTAGTACCCTTAATAGATCTCCTTTGTCTCTGACTCATTGGGTTCATTCCCAAACATGGGGCATCAGCATCACAAGTGAAAGCCATACCACTGCACTGGCAGACCAGCCATTCTGATCTATTCTCTTAGCATGTCAATCTTTATATCTGGATTGGTTAATGAGCACTTCCCAGCAAGTGGTGCATGGGCTGTTAGACCAGCTCCGGACCGGTCTAACCACGGCTGAGCAGTGCCAGCTGTGGCTTTTGCTGAATCCCTCATGTAGGAATATTGCAGCACCACTGCAATGCAAGCTCCCCTCAGCCACTGTGCAGCCATGCATCCACTACAGGAGCACCACAAGCCTGGTTGATAATTTTAGACTGATGCATGGTGTGGTGCAAGGTGCCACATGTGCCATTCCTTGTTGGCACAAGCACTGTGCACCATTCCTGAACTTTGAGACTCAGGCCCATGATTTTTCTTGTTCACAGTTCTAATATCTAACCACTAGATAGCACTATATTAATTAATCAGCCAGGAAGAAGTCTACAATGTGCTTTCAGTGTGAGGTTCTGCTCAATTGATACCATTGGGTTCTGAAACTGATAAGTAGTTAAAAAATAAGTATTGATAGAAAAAAGGGCAGTATTGAGAAGAGACCTAAATAAAGAAAAATAAAACTATTTAAAACAGGCACATGAAATAGAAACAGAGAAACATAGAATTTGAAGGCAGATAAGGACTGCTTGGCCCACCTAGTCTGCCCATTTTCCTACCTAACAGATAAGCTGCAGATCCTAGTTAACCAACAGCTTACTTGCTCTACCCCACTAGGACTGCCTTATGTCTGTCCCATGCATTCTTGAATTCCCCACTATTCTTGACTCCACGACCTCCTCAGAGGCTGTTCCATGCATCCACAACCCTCCATGAAAAATACTTCCTCACATTACCTCTGAGCCATCCACCCTCTATATTCAAATTGTGCCTCTTGTTCTTGCACATCTCTTTTTCTGAAAGCTGCTACCCTCTTGGACTATGTTGATTCCCTTGAGGTACTTGAAAGTTTCTATCATGTCCCTCTCTCCTTCTTTCCTCTAGGGTATACATATTAAGCTCCTTTAGTCTTTCTCCGTGTGTCTTCTGTTGCAGACCCTGCACCATTTTGGTTGCCCTCCTCTGGACAGCCTCCACTCTGTCTATGTCTTTGCGGAGATGGGGTTTCCAGAACTGCACACAGTACTCAGATGGGGTCTCACCAACTGTCTGTACAGAGGGATAACAACTTCTGTTTTCTACTATTGATGCCTTTCCTATGCATCCCAGTATCCACCAGCCTTCCTTACTGCCTTCTCACATTGCTTGCCCACCTTTGGGTCATCTGCTATAATTACCCCAGGTCCCTTTCCATTTTACTGTTGTCAGTATTTCCTCCCCATTGTGTACTCTTCCCTGGGTTTTGTTTCCCAGGTGCATTACCTTGCACTTCTTTGCATTGAATCTGAGCTGCAATACATTTGACCATTCCTCCAACCTTGCCAAGCCCTTCTCATCCTTTTCACTCCATCTTGTGTATCAACCCTGTTGCAGATCTTTGTGTCATCTGCAAAGAGACATACTTTTCCTTCAGTTCCTCTGCAATGTCACTTATAAAGATATTAAAATAGACCGGTCACAGTACTGAACCCTAGGGTACCCGCTAGTAACCTCCTCTTCACTGTGGACTCCATTTACTACTGCCCTTTGCGTCCTGTTGTCTAGCCAATTTTTGATCCAGGCTACCACCTTGGGACCCACTCCAAGGCTGGCTAACTTGTGTATTAATCTTTGTGTGGGACTGTATCAAATTCCTTGCTAAAATCTAGGTAGGAGAATTCCCCAGCCCTTCCCTGGTCTACTACTTTGGTCACCCAGTCAAAGAAATCTATTAGATTCATCTGACACAACCTTCCCATCATGAATCCATGCTGCCTTGGGTCCTGTGCCCCACTGGCCTCTAGGTACTCAACAATTCTTTCCTTCAGAAGTGTTTCCATCATTTTCTCTACCACCGAGGTCAAACTAACTGGTCTGTAGTTTCCTGCCTCTGTCCTGCTCCCACCTTTGTGATGAGGAATCACATCTGCCCTCCTTCAGTCCTCAGGTAACACCCCATCCTTCCATGATTTGTTAAAGAGGTAGTCAGCAGTGTCACTAGTTCTACCCTTAGTTCTTTTAGAATTCTTGGGTGAATCCCATCAGGCCCCATTACTTTGTCCACATTCAATTTTATTAGTTCTTTCAGAACCCTTTCTTCTGTGAACGGACTGGTATTGATCCCGTCTTCAGACTGTTTTCTTATTTGGTTTATGTACCTCCCCTCCTCTTCCTTTGTGAATACTGAGCAGAAATATTCGTTCAGCATCCCTACTTTTTCACTGTCACCTCTACCCACATTCCCTCCCTTTATTAAGCCTCAGTATCCTCCTTTGGTCTTTCTTCACTCCCTAATGTGCCTATAAAAGATCTTATCCCCTTCTTAACAGAGTTGGCTATCCTTTCCTCAGTTTGGGCCTTTGCTATTCTGACTGCCTTCCCAGCCTTTTTCTGCTTTAACGGATGAAGTTCTCTGTCCTGCTCCTTCTGTGTTTTCTTATATTTCCTGAATGCTATCCTTTTTCCTTAACCTTCCTGCCACCTCTTTTGAGAACCATAGCATTTTTTTCCCTTCATTGTGTTTTGTTGATTTGCTTTACACAAAGGCTTGTTGCCTCTGTGATGGCTGTTTTGATTACTCCCCATTGTTCCCCCACCCTCCTTCTTGCCTGTTTGCTAGTGCTTTTCTGAGGCACTCTCATTTTCCCAAAGTCAGCTCTCCTAAAGTCCAATACTCTTGCTTTTGTATGGCTTGACTGTATGGCTGTGTTTATCATGAACCACACTGTTTGGTGGTCGCTGCTCCCAGATGGCTACCCACTTCTAAATCTGAGTTTCTTTCTCCGTCCCCATTTAGAGTACCAGATCTTAGATTGCTACCTCCCGAGTGGGTTCCAGTACTAGCTGTCTGAGGCATGCCCTTGTAGGGCATCAGGAATGACCCAGATCGTGGATGCCTGCAGCAAAGTGCTCCAGTTAACATCTGGCATATTCAGGTCCCCTTCAACATTATCTCCTTTTTCTGCCATTTTAAGGATGCCGTCTATCATTTCCTTGTCCATTCCTCCTCTGAGATGGGGTCTGTATACAACCTTCTTGTGGATTGTGGTGCCATTTTCTGTCTCCAGCATGACCCAGAGTGCATCATCTGCCCTTTTTACTCCTTAGTCCTGTTGCTTGATCCGTTCCTTTACATAGAGAGCTATTCCTCCTCCTCTTTTACCCTCCCTGTCCCTCCTGTAGATTGTATATCCTGGTATGTTGACATCCCAGTCATAGTTCTCTGTGTACCATGTTTCTGTGACTGCCCGCAATATCCAGGCAACCCTCTTCCATCAAGGCCACTAGTTCAGAGAGCTTGTTACACAGACTATGGGCATTGGTACTCATCACCCTCCACTTTTTGATGTCCGTACCTTTTAGCCCCAGTCTTGTCCTTACTGCCTTTGACTTTTTACAACAGTTTTACAACAATAAAAGTAATACACTCAGGCGGTATTTAACAGGCTTCACATGCCCACATTTTTAATTATATCATAAAGTATATGAAAAAGTTTATGTTCCTTCCAAAAATAAATACATTTTAATAGGTGCTTTAGAGATGCAAACTGTCCCCAAGCTATTTAGACTGTGTGCAAATTTCTGGATGATCCATCTTCTGTGAAGAACATCATTTACAAAATCCTTTCTTAAAGATGAACTGATCAAATGCTTGCTCACCAGGGTAGCCTCATGAGAGGAAGCATCTAATGTTTATAAGGTGCCAGGGATTAGGCATTTAAGGATCCAATTGCAACAACTGGGTTTTTGAAACTGACATGGATACATACATACTCTATTTAGAGAATTATCTGTTTGATATATTCATGTGGGTTGTGGTAGGCACAGGGTGTAGAAACAGGGTTTACTGAGAAGTAGAGGCAGCAAGTTTCTTGGTACAGTAATTGCCCAGATCTTTGACTTTCATGAAATTTTCCATGAGGCAAGTACTGTATTTATTTAATCATTGGGCATATAAGAAATGCATTTTGAGGTAACCCAGTGGCACTGGGACATCACATATAAATCTAACACATAACAATACATCAGGAGATAAATTGGTCAGCACACAACATTTGGTACAATTTAAATTGGAGAACAATGAACCTGCATGCAAGATATGGCTACAGAATGCAATAAATACTTCTAATAGTCATCTCTTACTACTATACATGTTGTAGTCATTCTTTTTTCCTGCTGGGCCAATCATTTGAGTAAAGGTTTGGTATCATGAAACCCCATCCATGTACTGTTTCACTGACACCACTGCCTGTCAGAAAGAACTGCTGTGCCTGATATGCATCTCTGAAATGAAGAGCTTTCAGAATGAATAGGTAGTGTTCTCACATTAGCAACAAAGTAAGCCTTTTCTATGACTGTCTTTTTGTCATGCCTCATCGGATACAATATTTAAAGTATCTCAAATTTGTCTGTATATGTTTATGTTCCTTACCAGTCTATTTCAGAAAAAAGCTATTTTAAAGAGATGTCATTGTCACTAACAGAAGAAAGTGAGGAAGCATTTCAGTTTGATTCCTTAGCTGTACAAGAGAATGTGACAAATTATTTTCTTTTGCTGGGATTTTATAAAGGTTCTTCATGATTTCTGGATCCTTGCCATTAATCTGGCCCTGAGAACTAAGGATATGAAATTATAAAATGTCATTTAGTGATGAAATGCCCTTTGTGAATTACTGTACTTTGAAATCAAGAACTGAAATATTTTGTTATTCAATTATTTAAAGGTTTCAGTAAGTAGAAGTGTTTATGATGGTTAGTTATCCTTTATTATTCACATAAGTCATGAGAGGAAATGTGTACCTGCAAATCTAAAATCCAACATGTAATTCTATCCTACAAAGCATGTAGTGACACTGTGAGGAAAGCCAGGTTATTACGTAGAAATTCTTTATGCTTGGACTGGGCAGCATCATTTTCTAAATGTCTGGGTATTCTTTCTGATAGAAGTTCTTTTCCGCTCCAGTTTGAAAATGTGTCAGAATGGGAGTTGTGGGGTGTTGACACCAAATAGAATCCTAAAACATTCTGAAAGTGGTGCTGCAAAGTCTGAGTACAAGCTATTCATTATTGTTAAAAAAACAGAGCCTAGTACCATTATAGTGTGATTGAGGTTTGGGTAGAGTGGAATTATATAATGGGTTTTAGATTTAAACATACACATTCCCTTTAATAGTCATTAATGTACAAATACAGCATCACTAAGTTATTCAGTCCCCCAAGGCAACAAATTTACACTTTCGGGATTTCAATATTGACTGTTTAGAATGTAACAAAAACCAAGTCGAGTTCTCTTTAAATAAACTGCTGTTCACTCAAATAATCACTAACCCTACTAGGCTATCCAACAAACAGGTAATGTGTCACCCTCATCAACTGGGAGTTAGTGTCAAAGCTGGACAGAGTAGTCTGCTCAAGTGCACTCCTGATACTATCAGTAATCACTGCTCAGTCTACTGTGTATGGAATGCAACCCCCCATGTTCCCCCTTTATTCACTTTTATGACTTCTCTCAGTTGAACCCTATCCAGTTCAGATATGAAGTAGGCAACCAAGACTGGTCTTCTCTGTGGGCAACCACTGATGTCAATCTAGTAGAATTCTGCACTATATTTGCTGGTCTCCAGGAGAAACACACCCCAAACTACTAGGATGGTTTGTGGTCCAATAACCAAATAGCTGGACTGCCCTCTATTATTCCATTTTAAAAAAGATGCAAATACTTGGCAACCTTTATGGCAACCAGCTCTGTTTCAGACTGGATTTGCTACAGAAAGCACAGAGAAAATGCAAACAAAGCATCCAATGGAGCAAAAGCAGCTTTTGCATAACTCTTTGTGATTCCTCAACTGGCAATCCACATCACTTGTGCAGCACTAACAAGAAAATCCTGGGTCACTGACATCAAGGTTGTGAAGTGAATTGCAACAACCCTCCACTATATTGAATACATTCAATAAATTCTTTATTGATCGCTCAGCTTATACTGGGCTTTTCCCTTTCCTCACCTAGTGTGACAGCCTTCCTCTCCTGAATTAGTGCAACATCCTCCTTTCTACTTAAAAAGTTGGGGTTTCAGAGGTGCGAAACTTCGACATATATCCCAGTTTCTAAATCTGCCAATTCTGATGGGACTGAGCCTCTACTCCTTAAAACAGCTGGCAATGATCTGGCTTCCTCTTTAGCTAGGATCCCTAACCCATCTCTTTCCTCTTGTATTGTTTCTAATGTCTGGAAGATGTCTTATATAGTATCAGTTTTAAAAAGAAATAACAAAAAATCTGTAACTACAGACCTATAGTCATCCTACTTGCTCTGTAAGGTCATGGAAAAAATTGAGCCTCTCAACTCACTGATTATCTCTCTGCTCATGTCATGATCTCCTGTCCCCTGCTCAGCATGGTTACTACCATAACCATGGTATGGTCATGGCACTGCTTACCTTACTAACAGCATTTACAACATATTCAATGAAGGGTAGCTTACTGGTGCTGTCTTTATTGATCTCACTAAGGCCTTTGACATGGTGGATCACACCCTGCTCTGCAATAAATTAATGGCCTGGAATTTATGACACTGTCCTCCCATGGTTCAAAAGCTACCTGTCCAACAGGAAATGAGTCAGGTTTGGATCCTTCCTCTTTGATCTTGCCACTATCAATATTGGTGTTCATCAAGGCTTAATACTTGGACCTCTCTTCTTCCTCCACATTAATTCTGTCAACACTTCATCACAAATAGCACACCAATCTTATATGATGATGAGTTAGTGTTTTCTAGTGCCCACACTGTGGCCTATGGCAATGAGAAACTATTGTCTGACTTGTAGTCCATCCAAAATGGTTGAATGGAAATAGGATCTCAATGAATACAACCACATCACAGTATGTTATTTGGATCTATCCCTTGACTAAAGAATATCCTAACTCCTCTTTCAGTGGTCTGCAATAATGGACAACCCTTAGTCTCATCCTTTAGTTTCCTGGGTGTTATGCTTGACCCCTCTTGACTTTGCATGCCTACATGCAAGGCAGTCAACATCAGGCTTGGGCATACCTACAGAGCTACCTGTAATCTCTGTCCCAGTGCTAGCATTGCCATTTCTCACGGTATTTTGCTCCCAAACTCTCTAGGGTTTGTTAGTTTTCCAAAAACCTTCAGCTGAAAATTACATAAATGAGATATGGCAAATAACAATGCCTGTCATTTGCCCTTGCTAGTAACCAACTTGACCATCATTACATGCTTTACTTGAAGCTTAGTTGACTCCACCATCTGCTCTATTAAAGAAAAACAATAAGAGTCCATGACCAATTTACGGGGACAAGGTTTGAAGGTGGTTTTAATATGAATAAATGGTGCTAAAGAAGAGGCGCTTGGGGAACCCTCTCATAAATTTGGGCAATCACACTAGGTGGCCAAATTCAAGATGGCCACCAAAAATCCTCTAAAATGGCATATCTCAGCTCATAGTTGTCATACCAAGCTGTATTTGATGTCTAAATGGGGTGTTTGAGGGTCAAGAAATTCATTTCTTAGAATAAAATGTACTTTCTTGAAGCCAAAGACACCATGACAACGTGTTCTCAAATTTCCACAATAATGGCTACTTGATTCATAGTTTCCCCACCCCAAAAACAAGTATATAATGCATGTAATTTTTCAGCATCAGAAAAATAGCCAACTTTTAGTTTTTACAAAATCTGGTTTTGCAGTTAGTAAAATTTTTAATTGAAAAATTCTAGTTTGGTAACATTAGTCAGATTGTGTACGGGTCATAATGTCCTGCAGCTTAATAGAGTATGACATTATGGCTAACTGATACAGCGCTTCAGTGAGCAAATGGTGCAGCCACCATATACTGCTGTCAGCGGTATTGCACCATTCTCAATCTCCCAGGAAGAGGATAAGACCTCTGCTGGGGTGGATTCCACTGACCAGCTACTGTGGCTCAACAGACTGAGCCACATCAGCAGGAACAAGCAGTGCTTCTGGGACTGGGTTTGATTCCCGTCCCAGAAACTTTTTTAACTTTGTGTATTCCCAACTTGAACCCCTCCCTGGAGTTGAGAATCTATATTGGAGGATTCAGGGCACAGCCTCCCACATAATGGGGTGTATGGGTATTGGAGCCCCACAGAAAAAAGAGATATGCCACATGGCAAGAATCGCGTGGTATTGGCAGTGCAGTTTTGCCATGCAGTATAATGTCCGCGACATTATGACCCTGTGCCATCGGATTGTACAATTATCTAATATCCATAATATTAAAGCCTTATTGCTGTTGTAACATTCTCCAATAATGTTTGAAGTGCTGTCTTCATTTGAGCATGCCCAAAATCTCCTGCTCATTTTCTTCTTCCATGTTATTCTCAGAGTCATTATCAGAATCATACTCTATATTAGATTCTGCATCATCTTTTACAGCTGTTGAGATGTTCTCTTGTGCTGCAATATCCCTGAGGCTCTTTGGTAGAGATGCTTTTGTGTATCAGAGAGGTTGACATTTCCCTTCAATCAGAGTCCAGCCACGGTTCAGTGGTGATGGTGGAGAATCAGGCTTGTCATAGTTGAGCAGTATGTACACCTGGTAGTTAACTCACTTCACTTTCAAATCATGTGAATCATGGTCAGGAGGTATTCTCTAGGTTGACTTTCTCTTCATTTTGTCCCATTCGATGCCCAAGCCTCAGCTAGCATCTTGCTGATACTATCTCAATTGACAAACCTGATAGTGAACTTTGCTGTTGTGCAGAATATTTGGTGTCACTCAGAGACTCTTTCCAACACCTGACAACAACCTATGTGCTGCTTCAGATTACAGTGCACTTTGAATTACTGAAGAAGAAGAAGAATCAGCATTTATATAGCTTTTCATACACAGTATCCCAAAAGCGCTTCACAAGCAATGCTAGACTGGTAGTGAAGTGACTGAATGTGATAGCGGTGGCCATATTTCACATCATCATCACCCACACACAGCCTGGATAATTGCATGAACGGTTTATGGGAGGAATGTTGGCCCAGGACACGAGGGAATGTTCCCTGCTCTTCTGAAGAGTACCCTGGGTTCTTTTACTTCCACCTGGACACCCAGCAGGACAACACCAGGATGGGCAGAAGGGACCTCGGTTTAATGTCTCATCTGAAGGATGGCACACCCCAGCAGTTCAGCACCCCAATACTGCACTCAGATGCCAGCGATTTTAGGTGCAATCCATCCCGTGTGGGATGAGAACCCATGACCTTCTGGTCTGGAGGTGGATGTGCTACCAACAAAGCCACGCTGACATCTACTGACTTCTTTCCATATCCAAAGAACCCTGAGACTGCATGTGCTCCTGTGTATATATGAATAGGTACAATGACTTGAGCAACTTCTTTTGAACAAAATGCCTTGCAGTGAAATATGTCCTTCCACTTCAAGATGAGAACACTGTCAACCTGGTGTGGTACATATGCAGCTAGGACTACTATGTCAGTGTCTTCTGCATCAAGTACAACAACATTCTTTACTCCTTCTTCCTCATTTGTGAGACATATATATATTTTTATGCAATAGGCATGGATAGAAATGCTATGTGATAAATCTGAGCTACTGTGTGATAAATAAAACATTTTACATGTATACACATAGTAGACACATCATCATAGATTTATACACATAGGCCCAGATATTCAAAGGATTTGTGCCATGCGCAACAGGGTTCGTATCATGAAGTCAAAACTGCGCTATTTTGCTATATTCAGAAGAGGGGCAGTTGCGCCCGAACATGCTGAGCAACAGCGCAATGAAAATGAAGGCATGTGCAACTGAAGGGGCGGATCCATGCATAAAGACTGGAATGCGATATTCAAAGACTTCTACGATGCGCAATAGCGGTACAGCCGGAAATTACACTAGCGAAATGAAGCCAAATAAAAGGCTCAAGGAAGTGCAAGCACCACCAGGCTGCCAAGTGGGGGGGAGAGAGAAAGACAGAGACAGACAGACAGACAGCAAAGGGCAGGCAAGGAAAGTGTGTCCCATAGTCTGTAGAGGCCAGCGGGGGTGCCGTGCAGTGGAAGTAGCAGTCAGGACAGTGGGGTAACACAGCCACCAGCCAGGGGGTCAGAAGCCAGGGAGATGGACAGTGCCAGTTTCCATGGAAGCTGTAATGAGGGGGGTGATGCATGCTGCAGGGGGACGTGGCGTGGAAGGGCCCGTCGGTGAGTACGCCCCAACAGGCGGTACCGTGCCTGCATCAGCTTTGAGCTGTTCACAGATGTAGAGATGTGGGCTGGTACCACCTGAACAGGGCAATACTGAGACGGCTCTGTGAGCTGTGCAGTGATGTGATGCAGGCACCCTCACGCCAGTGACGCTCTGTCGGTGGAGACCAAGGTGACAGCCTGCATGTGCCTGCTTGCCACGGCACCTTCAAGAGGCTGACAGGGGACACCACAGGCATCACACAGTCAACCACGTCATGCATCCTCACCCAATTCCTCAGTGCTCTGCTGCCACATGCTGCGGAGTACATCCATTTCCCCAGCACTGCGGCACAGCATACAGCAAACATACAGAAGTTCCACAGGGTAGCATGTATGCCTGGCATGCTAGGGGAATATGAACTGCACCATGTGGCCATCTGCCTTTACCTGGCCCTGATGGCCACACATATCAGAACAGAAAGGGTTCCCTAGTGTCAACTGCCAGGTGGTGTGTGATGCCACTGGGTGCATAATCAATGTCTGTGCCACACACCCTGGTGGATCACATGATGCCTTCATATGGTATCAGTCTGCACTGTGCCATCGATTTGAGAGTGGGGACATCCCCACAGGACATATAATGGGTGAGTACACATGTATGGAATGCAAACTCTGGGCAAGGGTGGGAATGCCACAGGTGCCATGTTAGTGGCACACAGGGAGATGGCCAATATGGACCTGAACATGACACTGATCTCCACTATCTCCACACAGGTGACTGCGGATACCTCCGTCCCTGGCTGCTCCACACCGTACCGGCACCCCATGACCCCAGCGCAGCTATGCTATAATGAGGCACATGCCGCAACACGCAACATCATAGAGTGGGTGTTTGGGATGCTCAAGGCATGCTTCTGATGCCTAGACACCTCCGCGGTGCCCTACAGTACAGCCCCAAAAGGCCTGTGGGATATTCCTGGCCTGTTGCATCCCTGCACAACATGGCCAAAGACCATGGGATAGCACGTACAGGTCGAACAGGGGACAGCGATGGGGACGCCAGTGGTGCCGGTGATGATGGTGATGAGCAGCCCCCTAGGACGGAGGGACCCGACTGATCCGGCAGGCCCAGCTGCACCGGGACACCATCACAGAGGAGCACTACACACAACACAGGTAAGTCAAGGGACATGTGCAACCAACACTGTCCATGCACAAACCACAGGCACACAGGGGAACACACCAGGGTGCATGCACGGTCAGGGAGTGGAACAGTCCAGGCATACAAACACACCATCAGGGAGGAGTGAGCACTCATATGGACACACACACACACACCAGGCACAGAGCATACATGGGCAGATGCACAGCACTGCAGAACCGACATTGCTAACACACAGCACCACCGACCACCCCACCACCTGTACTGTCCAAGTATGTGTGTCAGAACCAGGGCACCATTGCGCATGGTGTACAGTGCAATGCAGGCATCATCAGTGCACGCACCTGTGGACAGCAGTTGGGAGGGTGTGCAGGTGGTCCGTGTATCGGCGTGATGAGCAGAGCACCCAGCAGTGCACTGCCCACCATGACACACATTCAACACATGGCAGCACCAGACAGGGCCCGCACTGGGAGACAGCTCAGTCATGTAGCACTGTCCCACGGCCACCGCAGATGCATGGGCGGCCCGCCGTGACCCAACAGCATGGGCAGACTGAGCAGGGGCCACATGGGGAATTGCTTGCTGTTGCGCCACTGGGGTCCCACTGCGTGACGTGACCTTGCCCACACAGGGTCTACAGCATGCCGAACAAACCTGCACCAGGGGTGCTCGGGATGCCCACAGCAGAACCCGGCATCGACAGGCCTGGTGTCGCATGGCGCGCGGGAGCGGGAAGTGGAGAGTACACTGTGTGGGATATGCGGTACAGGGGCACCTGACTGTATGCCCAATGCGTCAACGACAGAGACCACTGCCTGGGTCCAGCCTGTCAATGGCGGCGGTCACATCCGTCCGCCTACAGGACCAGCTTGGCTCGGTCCTGAGCACACTCCCTGCTGTGCCACTCCACGGACACAGACAGTGCCTCCACGGACCTTGCAACCCACCTCTGAAGCTGTAATGATTCCTGCAGCAGGCGGGTGTGCTCGTCCAATGGTACTGTGCCCCAACAGCATCCTGAACCCCAGGGTGTGGACGGTCCTGATGCACAACACCCTTTGAGGGTGGGCGCTGTTCACCAGGACCAGGAATGGGTGGATCAAGGGCGGCAGACATGTGCCATTGCTTGACACTGTACCCCAGACCTGGTGGGTGACTGCTGCTGCTGCCCTCCAACCGCTGTGCCCCGGTCCACTCATTCCACCGCTGTGCTGGCAGCAGTGCCAGACACCTGCACAGCCATCAGTGCTGCCCCACGGAGCTGACAGGCACAACCTGGGACCTTGCCAGCATGCTGGTACACAAGTTGGAACCAGACAGGCCCAGGGCATGTGCTGGCCTGCTGTGTGTCTGTCATGGGACACACAACCATCACTGCCCATTGCAGGCCTTCTATCATCAATGGTGCAGGTATGTGCTACGCCATGGTCACAGGCGTGCTGGCATGCTTGCATGCCAGACTGCTGAGACACAGGCTGTGCACCCCCACCCGGATCACTGACACCAGAGTTTGCGGCCCAGCGTGCATGCTGCTGCAGTGTCTGCTGGCTGGTGGTGGAGGTGGATGGACCCTCCTCCATGTCCAGCAGGTCAGCATCACTGTCTGGACCCACCACCACTGTCTTCTGAAGACGAACAGGATCTGTAACAGAAAGAGAGTACATGTGAGTGCTTGTGAACAACGCCCCCTCAAACACCACCACCATGTCATACCATGCAGTGATGGGCTTCCACCTGTCTGGAATCCTCCGCCTGGTACACCCTCAATGGCGCTCGGCTGCATGGCTGCGACCAGTGTCTCCACAGTTGGGGTCAGCTGCAGCACCACTGGCGGGCCTCCGCCAGTGCCAGCTGTCACCACCCTGATGGCTGCCACCTTTTCCTTCAACCTCCTGCGGTCTGTCCCCATCTTTTCTTGCATTCCTGCCGGAGCGCTGGTGGCTTCCATGCAGGTTAACAGCCCGAGCTACCCCTCCCATGCAGCCACACGGGACTGAGGGGTGCCCTCTGTCCACTCAGCACTGGCTCCTCATCCAGGTAGGCCTGGAAGAGAGCCCCGCCTCTGCTGCTGTAAGTTGGGCCTCTTCCTCGCCCACCGTCCTCACCATCCCAATGACTCAGCTCGGTCATGGTGATCTGTATAGAAGTGGACACCTGTCACTGTAGAGTCTACAGCATTTCCCATGACCATCATCCTGAACATCACACAGCATGCAACTCACCTCTCACCTGCAGTAACGGAATCTGGCCAATGCAGCCCAATGTCGCACATATAGGCCAATACATGCAAATAAGGGTGGAGCAACTATAATGACATGCAAATCATGCCACTGCACCCTTGAATGGCTGATCAGATGATTTGCATGTGTCGGCTGAGTATCGCGAATCTGCTTTGCGCATCACGGAAGAGTCGGCTGAGCCAATGGCGCAGATCTGTGCCTGTGTGGTAGACTGCACTGCGCATGCCCAAGATAGCTTACGTGGGCATCTGTCACACTGCTGATGTGTTGGCGTGATTGTCAATTCAGGCCATGGCCACCATTGCACCAGTGGCGCTACGGCAATGGGCACTATATGGCTCTGTGGCACTACTCACGCAATACTCCACTGTTGCACTGAGTGCGCAGCTGGTCGGTCGCGCAGGATGCCTATACGTCATATGGCACTGTGCGTAGCCTTGCGTCATTGCCCATGACCTTGTGTATGACCTTTGCCCCTGGCACTGTTAAGCCTGCCATGTATGCGTCCCTGTTGCGCTGTCTGGTGACAGGCGCTATGTGAATGACGGCGCTGTTCGAACAGCGTGATTGGAGCCTGTGGTGGTCTATTGCGCAACATCTCCGCGTGGGGTTCGGAGCAGCTGGGCACCATATTGCCTGCTGTAAAGTTGGTGCCATGGCTAGGAGGAGGCGGTGTCCTGGAGCCAGCTTGAAGTGGCCAACTTGGTGGCCTAGTGGAACCCACTATGGGCCACTTTATGGTGAGGCACCTCTCCATTGCCCGGACCCAGGTGTGGCAGCAGTGGCCACTGACCTGGTGGGGTCACTGGACAGTGCCGGTCAGCTGAGCAGTGCTGGCACCGGTACAGTGACCTCCACGGAGGGATCCTGATCTGCTGGATCGGCTGCGGTCACGTGCCAGGTGGGGCGTGGTGCCTAGGCCAGGTGGGTGTGCCATATATGCATCTGTATTATCTGTAGGGGTGTGTGTGTGTGTTTTGGTGGCTGTGCATAGGTGATAGCTCAGCC
Source organism: Neoceratodus forsteri (assembly GCA_016271365.2). Classification (NCBI taxonomy): domain Eukaryota; kingdom Metazoa; phylum Chordata; order Ceratodontiformes; family Ceratodontidae; genus Neoceratodus; species Neoceratodus forsteri. Next base: position 841,806,821 of record CM028135.1, on the reverse strand, counting down.
ACGGTTGGCTGTGTCAGTGTGTGCAGCTGTGGGGTGACTGGGTATGGCTGTGTGGGTAGGCACTGTCACTGGGGCAGGGGGCAGTCTGCTTTTGAGCCACACTGATGTTTGTCTCAACATATGTCTCCCACAGGCCGGGATGTGAGGGATGTGGGGCAACAGTGAAGAGGCCGTGCCAGGGACCCGTTGCCAGCAGGGGTTGGAGCCCACCAGCCAGCAGTGCCAGCAACAGCGCCAGTTGGAGCTGCTTGAGCAGTGTGAGTATCATGACTTCATGGATGCTATTGCATGCTGGGGGGCCAGTAGCCATGCAATACAAACATGCAGGAAAGGGAGGTCATAATTCCACTATACAAGACACTAGTGAGGCCCCACCTGCAGTACAGTGTACATTTCTGGAGACCATACCTACGTGGGGCGTAGAGTGGGCAGGGAAGGTTCAGAGGAGGGCAACAAGGATGGTGCATGGCTTGCATCACAACTCCTAGGGAGACAGGTTGAAGGAACTGAACCTGTACTCCCTGGAGGAGAGGAGGAGAGAGGGATATTATTGAGACATACAAGTATCTTACAGGGTGGAACAGGGTGCAGGAAACACTATTTTGAAGTGCAAAGATGTTCCAGGACTACAGGGCATGGGATGCAGTTGGAGGAAGGACGATTCAGAGGAAACATGAGCAAGACTTTCTTCACAGCACGGGTGGTGTACAAGTGGGACACCCTGCCAGAGGGAGTGGTGGGGCTGACACAGTCATGGGATTTCAGACTGCAGGATAGACATAGCGAATTCTTGAGGTCAGGGATAAGGGCAACAGACTTCTAGGTAAACAAAGTAACCTACAGGCTGAAATGGACAGACTGTGTGGGCCATAGGCCCTTATCTGCTGACACTGGCTATGTATCTATGTCTGTAGACACGACACAGGTGACATCCATCACTGTCAGTTTCACAGCATGTCTGTGTATGCATCACTGGTGGTCCATGCATGCACTGGGCACATAGCTGTGTAACTGGCATCGCACTACGTTGCCACGTCACTTGCCAGCCTTGTTTGTGCTGTGATGGACATGGGCAGTGTGTGTGTGCAGTGGTGCACATAGCTGGTGCCGCCTGTTTGTGATGGCCATGTGCATGTTCACTGTGGGTGGGTGCATGCCATCACAGGTGCGGGACATTGGGCTATATGGCTTGCAAGTTGGGTGGTGTGCAGGGTTGTGGTCAGTCACAGCCATTGACTGTGTTCCCATTTTCCTAGGCCTCGAGGTTCTCCAGAGGATGGCGAGGGATATCAGGGCCATCCGATGGCTTGTGGGCCATAATAGCGACATCCTGCAATACATTCACCACCATGGTGTGCAGAGGAGGTGGCAGAACCTGCAGGACACCGGCAGGAGGGCGAAGCCAGCTGGCCCATGACATCTCTACCCTTCCCACTTCTCCCATCCCTACCACCCTGCCTTCCTCTCCAAGTTTGTCATCCCTACCCTTGACCAACCCTACCTTGTACCTGTCCCCCCTTGTAAATAGTTGTACTTGTTTTGATGTTTGTTGTTGTGAAATACATTTTATATTTTTATACGAATAATGTGTTGCTCTCTGATTTGCAGCTGCCTATGGTGCTCAGTTGCAGGGTGTACATGCCATCTGGGCTGGTATGGTCCTGGGTATATATGTGTGTGTGTGTGTGTGTGTGCGTGTGTGTGCATGGGAGGGATCTCCAGCATGGCAGTGACTTTCGGTTGGTCTTGCCATCTGCTGCCACCACTGCTGGGTGCACAGGGTGTGTCTGTGTCTGGCTTGGCTTCTGTGCTGCAGGGGTTGGCGTGTGCTGGGGGATGCATGGTTTCCTGCAGTGCCAGTCACTGCACATAGGTGGTGTCTTGGGGTCACAGTGCAGGGTGTGCTGTGCTTACGGGGGCTGATGTGCACTGTGGTTGTCAACCCCTGTGTGTGGCACTCTCAGCCTGCCAGTGGTTGTGCTGGGGTGTCATGGCTCTGCTATGCTTTGTTGGCTTGTCCCCATGGGCAAGTAGATCATCCGTTCCACCCCCAGTGATGCTGTGCTTGGGGTGTGCAGGTGTGGTGTGGGTTCTGCAGTGTGTTCCTGTGCCCATGTGTGCATGGTTGGCGGTGGGCCCCAGCCTGCCTCCCTGGATGTGCAGTTCCATTGCTCGGGGGCTCTGCTTGCGCTATGGCACCTCTGGAATGCTCAGCTGGGCTGCCCTGGTTACCCCATAAGCGCAACATTTCGGCTCAACTTCTCCTTCCTGGTTGCGCTATGGCGCAGTATGCGATATTCAGGCGTTGGTTGCTTGCGCAATTTGTTCTGCTCCATGTTTGAATATCGCACCTGTTGAGCATTTGCGAACTGGTTTGTGCTTGCTCCTGCTGTTGCGCTCATTTTGAGCACAGTTTGAATATCTGGGCCATAGTAGATATGTCACAATCACTCCAGAACTTATTTAGAATGTTCAGCCTCAGTACCAGTACTAACTATATTCAAATGCAAATAACTTTAAAAAGAAAAAGACAGCATAGTACTGTGAGCATAAAAGTTGTTCAGCACAAAATTATCTACAAAATGAGTGGTATTTCATTTATAGATACCTTATAGATTTTTTTTATAATTAGCAAAAGAACAGAAAATACTATTTTGTTCACTTGTTTGACAAACATAAGCAAAAAAGATAAACAATCAAAAGTAAATGTCCCTGCTCTGACAGAAAGAATCCCTATTGCATAAATGAAATATACAATGGTGAGCTGTCAGATAACTGAGTTTTCTACACTTGTGCTGTTTGACCTCAGACAACTCACTCATGGCTTATGCCACTCATGAGGTTACCTGAGGTCAAACAGCACGCTATATCAGATCGTCATTATCTGACAGCTCACCATTATCCTCTTATTATATATATATATATATATATATTCTATGCAAAAAAATTCATTAATGCATCAGATAGGGTTCTTGTACAGCAAAAAGTAGAGGAAATTCGATTTACTAGTGTTCCCACCCTTGCACCCCACCCCAACCCCACCAGCAGGCACTGGGGTGTGCATTGGGGTCATTGGCCTAACTCTCATCCCATTCCATGTGTAAGCAAGCTGAGGTGGTTCAGTGTAGGAGAATGGGGTGAGAGTTAGGCCAACAACTCAACACACACCCCGATGCCTGTTGGTGGGGCAGGCTGGGGTGAGGTGTAAGGGTGGAACCCTAAAATCGAATTTCCTTGTTTTTTCACTGTGGGAGAATCCTAACTGATGCATTAATGAAGTTTTTGCATAGAATTTTCTACATTTTAAGAAAGAATAGAAAAGTAGAACATTGAGCACGCTGTGGGAGCGCATGTCCTTTGGGCCCCACATCTCACTCAACTTGTAAGTGTCGGCCACATCACACACCCAATGACTAAAATGTACATTGACAACAGCAAGGCCACCCACCAAACAAATGTAAATCTAGTAAACCAATAGAGAACACTATCCACAAAATGTAAGCTGCCACACAATATCTCTGGAAAAATATAGTGTCCAACACATAAACACAGCTATTGTTACCAGACATCCCGTCAACACCCTCAAATTTCAAGTAAAAACCAAGCCATGTCCAAGATATAACATGTAAAAATTTGACATTTTCATTCGTCAGAGTGGCACAGTTCCACACCTGTTGACATGAAACACACAACAACTGAAAATTACATCCATGACACTAAGGCTAGGCACCCTATCAATTTCAAGCCACCAGCAGAATTCAAAACACTGTCCGCATCATGGAAAGTGCATCACACAATATCTCCACAAAAAATTTTCTCTGACACATAAACACCATAATTCACATCTACAAGACATGCCGTAGCACCTCCAAATTTCAAGTGAATAGAGCAAACCGTTTCCAAGATATTTAATCTTAAAGATTAGTAAAATTTCCTATCTATTGAACTATACAAAATCTGGCCATCTTGTTCCCCTCGTAATCAAAGATGGCGATCAAAGAATCTCACGACCAAAGAATTTGCAATCTCACAATCAAAGAATTTTCAGGCTCATGAACAAAGAATAAGAACTGTTCTAATTTTAAAAATTCAAACAATTGCGTGAAACCACCACCATGGTTTCATCAGAATGAAGCCCCTGAGTAAATCCACACTCAATTGTCTTCCTAGGACACCCTGAGCTGAGAAAATAGATTTTTAGCTGACCATCTTGTCCCTCGTTCATGATGCACAATCACGATCAAAGAATCTCGATCAAAGAATTTACAGACTCGCAATCAAAGAATTTGCAGGGTCATGACCAAAGAACAAAAACTGTTGTAATTTTAAAATTAAAAGAATTGTGGTAAACCACCACCACGATTCATCAGAACAAAGCCCCTGAGTAAAATCCACCTTCATTTGTCTTCCTAGGACACCCTAGGCTGAGAAAATGTTTTTTAAATCTGGCCATCTCATCCCACACTTGTGATGCATGATTGTGGTCAAAGAATCTAGAATCAAAGATTTTGCAGGCTCGCGATCAAAGAAATTGCTTGCTCACGAACAAAGATCGAGGGATGAGATGACCAGATTTTAAAATTGATTTTTACAGCCAGGGGTACCCTAGACAGTTAAATGAGGGTGGGTTTTCATCAGGGGCTTTTCTGTGCCCTGTCTCAATAAAAAGAATAAGTTTATATATCCCTGGTAGTCTAGCACCCACCCATCATGATGACATACATAATGATGTCTCAATCCCTAGTACTCTAGTGGCCCCAAATGTGTCTTTCATTATAAAATTGTTTTTTTTATCCCTGGTAGTCTAGTGCCCCCAATGTGTATTTGATTAATATTTTTCTTCATATCCCAGGTAAACTAGTGCTCCCGATCTGTATTTAATTATTATTATTATTGATGTCCTGGTAGTCTAGCAGCCACCCCATCATAATAAAATGAATGGGAACTGTGATTTCCTGGTAGTCTAGTAGATCCCCACTCAGCTGTCTTGGCAGCCACTGCACCCACCCTTCCCCAGTCGGCAGCTGGCATTGCCCTCTCACCTCCACGGCCAGCTGCCGACTGTACGGTGTGAGAGCTAATTCAAAGAGGCACTCTGAAATTATTTCTGAGTGCTTGTTTGAATTAGTGCTTGTAATATACATAGTCAGCAGCTGGTCGTGGAGGTGAGAGGTGCGCTGTGCCAGTCACTGCTCGGGAAGGGTGGGGTGCTGGGTGGGCTTCACGGCTGGGTGGGGGTGTGCTACTAGACTACAAGGAAATCACAGTTCCTTATCTATTTTATTATGATGGGGCCACTAGACTACCAGGGACATCAAGAATAATAATAATTAAATACAGATCCGTGGGTTCATTAGGCTATTTATTTATTTAGTTTTGTTGACCGGTAAGTGCACTAGACAAGTCCTGCCTATTTTCAGGCACGACCGGGGAGGGGATACAGATGAATGCTTACTGACCTTGAACCAGATTAAGCTGTTGGTGGTATTTTTTAGTGAATGAGGAAATTTGGCCAGGGCATCGAGAAATTCCCCTACTGCATTGTTGTCAGTAGGGGACCTTTGGCCGCCAGCGTTGCTGTAGCCAGTCTGCCTGGGATGTTGGAGGAGATGGATGCAGCAAGTGCAGGAGAGCGGCCTCCTCTCCTGTACTTTTAAAGCCAGAGGCTGTTGATGAAGCTTGTTCTGTGGCTGCTGTTGTTGATCTAAGTATTCTTGTGAATTCTGATTCTCCTGTTCTGCCTCATCCTGTGTGTGACTTTGTGCTACCTTCGGATGGAAATAGAGCCTGCCTACTTGCTGCATGATCCCAATTGCTGAGACAAATGGACTTACTTGATTGGGAACTCACTGCTTTTCCTGCAGTTGCTGGGCTCCCTGCTTCAGCTTCTTCTGCTTCCAGTCGACCGACTATTGCGGCTGTACCGGATGCTTGTGTTGCACCTCTGAATGCGGTCGCTCCACTGCCTACAACAGAGCTTCCACCTGCTTTGGGCTGACAGTTTGTCGGGTTCAGTTCCTGAGTGCCTACAGCCCTTCTTGCCTTGTCTCCTTCTAGTCCTTTGCCTTTAGACAGCGCCATGCAGCTCCTTTACCGGCCTCAGGAGCGGCTACGGCGGTACAGTGTTTTCCTTTGCCTCTCGAGTTCAGTGGCCTGGCTGGAGTAAATTGCCAGGAGTTCCTACTGATACTTTCTCAGAAGAGACTTGTGTTCTGCAGCCTGCGGTCTTGCCAGATGGGTCATCCTGGTCTCCTGAATGTGCTTTGCAGGGTGCCGTTGGGAACAGTCAGAAGCGGGTCATGGTCGCCAGATTGGCGGACCTTCTTACATTGCCATGCTGAAGAAAACTGCAGCACCGGTGGCCACCACACCTTCTGATCATATGAGCTCCATCTTGCCCGGGTAATGCCTCTTCTCCTTGTGTTCTGGACTCTAAACTTGTTTGTACTATTAATGGGGTGTTTCTGAACCTATTGTTTCCATTGAACGTGTTTCAGTTGGTTCCTCTGGTTCAAAGTGTCCCGCTTCAGCTCGGTCCTGCCAGCTTCAGTAGCGGTGGTAGACACTGACACAGAGGTACTGCCTGTTTGGGTCCAGACTCTGCGCTGCATAGTACTGGTCTCAAATCTGGTACTTTGGTGGCTTTAAGCTCACTGATTTATTCAAAACAATAAAGGTGAGCTCTGTCCTAGACACAATGCTGTCCGGTTTTATATAAAGGGGTTGGAAACTCCGGACAGGCTTTATGTTGTGAAAACTTTGCTTAAAGGGTCTATGCATTTTTTCATCGGAAATTTTTGCCCTGATTGGTTTAGGGAAGGCTAACTATGATGTTAGCTTTAAAATGTTTCTCATTTGGATCGTTTCTGGGGCAGTACGCTAATTGTAAAAGTTCTCCTCTTTGGTCTCCCTTTCATGTTCTTCCTTTGACAAAACCTACAGTTAAGAATATCACTATCATGTTTAAAATGAACGGGTCAATGTTGAAGACATCTTGTTTGGCTCCGACAGCGTTGTGAGGTTTTGAATAAACTGACTCCAGCTTTAGATAGTGAGCAGATTTGGGATGGTGGGTGGAGGGTTCGGGTTAAGTTATTTTCTTCTGACACTGGTCCCACTCACTGGCCTAATTTTTTTTTTCGGAAGGATAAGGGTTAATTTTTATGCAGGGCAACCAGGTCTTGCTTTAAGTGTGGCTCTAGGGCCCACTTCAGCTTCGGCTTGTGACACACTTAAATGTAGCCATTGTTTAGATTTTGGCCATACTTCCAGTGCTTGTTTGAACCTTTTCAAGTGTAATCTTTGTGAACACACTGGTCATGCTTATGGTCGTTGTCCTTGGGCCTCACATAATCAGGATGATTGTCCCTCTCCATGTGGGCCTTATTAATCTTGCTCAGCAGCAGCAGGCAAAAAACTGCTGAGCATCTTTCTCGTGTTGATCTTGTGGCCTCAACCCCCAACTTAACATTGCCCAGGGACTGAGGATGGGGAGGCCTCACTTTTGCCCATCAGAATATGGTTCAGATGCAAGAGCCAGCTACTATCGTGGCACGGGAAGGCCCTATTTTTGGCTGCTTCTGTCTCTACTGAACTTGAGGTTATGCCTCCCCCCTCCTGCCTTTGCCTTAGACTCTGCCTGTTCCGGAGCCATCTACCCTTTTTATTGTTCGGACTAGAAAGGCTGACTGTTTCTGGAAGGGTAAGGTTCCTGGATCTCGGTCCTGGGCATCTGGTAATAAATTTGCTGTTTTAGCTCCTGATATTACTGATAGGGATTCTGTCGATGATGACACTGATACTTCCTCCCTTGTTTCTAATACGGATACAGACGGGGTGGGAAGTCGATCCCATTGCTAAACGGACGAGACAGTGTCGACGAGTAAGTCACCTTAATTCTTCTCTATGGATTTCTTATCAGTCCTCTTTTAATGTTAATAGTATTAAGGGAGATAGGAAGCTTGGTGGTGTTATGCTATCTTTACAGGATATGCGTTGTGCTATTACCTGTTTGGTTGATACTAGGTTGAAAACTAATAAGGAACTTCAGCTAGCCTCATGGGTATGGTCCCATGGCCTTCCTTTGGTCCTCCGGGTAGATAAATGTGATGGTGTGGATATTTTGTTTTCTAATTTGCCCTTCGGTGTCTAGACTTGTGGATATTTGTCCTGGTCGCGCATTACTGCTTGACCTCTCCTTCCATAATGAAAGATTCCAGTTAATTGCTTTGTATGCCCCCAGACCAAAGCATTGCAGTCTGCTCTCTTCGGACAGTTCAACCCTTTTGCATACTTCCAGACTGGTTATTTGGACTGGGACTTTAATCGAGGTCTTCATCAGACTGATAGAGGACTTCAGACATCTAAATTATTTAGTGATACCATGACCTGAAGAATGTTCTTTCTACTGCCAAACTTCAGGGCGCCTATAGGGTTGTGTACCCTAGGGGCAGGTATACTTATTTTGAGGGTGATTGTCGCACTAGGATTGATTTTTTATTTCTTTCTCATACACTTAAAGTTCTTGACTGTCGGACCATTGGGATTGAGTTTTCAGATCATGGCCCTGAGGGTTTTACTCTCATGGTCTAAAGTCCCCGTGTAAGAAAAATAGGTGGAGACTTAATGATTCCATACTTAAGATCCCCAAATCCAAAAGTGTGGAGACAGGAATGGGCAGCACGGCTATCTGTTGCTGACATTTATGAGAATATTCTGGAATGGTGGAGGACACAAGGTTAGTTGGAGACAGGTTTTCCAAAAGAAAGCTGCTGACGCCCATACCAGCCGTTATAAAAGTACTTGGCCTTACATCAACAATTACAAACTTTAATCTCCCTGTCTGATAGTAGTTTTCATGATTATAGTTCAAAATTTCTGTTTTGAGTAGTCAGATGAGGGATCTGCAGTACGACAGAGCCAAATCTTTGGGATATGAAGCACGATTTGGGACTAAAATAGCCAAAGGTGGTTTAGACCCTTTCAAAGAATGTCAGGACAGAGTGGAATCTAGAGTTATTTATAACTTGGTATCCCCACAGGGGATCTGGTTAGTTCCCAGAGTCCCTGGTTCAGGTTGTCGAACATTTTGTTTTAGGCATGTTCGGACTGAATCTCCGTGTAGATGCTGAGGATTTTTAGCATCATTATCTTTGCCTAACCTCACTTCGGAAGAATGTGTGATGCTAACTGCAGACATCACTGAGGAAGAGGTGTTGCATGCCATTGTTGGCTTAAAAGGAATTCTGCCCTGGCTCTGATGGACTCACGGCAGGTTTCTATTCTACTTTTAAAACAGATTTGGTTCCGGCTTTAACTATTTTGTTTAATGAAATGTCAAAAGCAACATTTTAGAAATCTATGAAAGAGGCAGTCTTGGTCCTTATTCATAAGAAGGGTTCGGTTTCAGATATTAATAATTGGAGACCTTTGAGTCTTCTTAATGTAGATAGCAAACTCATTGCAAAATTTTGCTAGCTAGACTTGTTCAGGTAGCTAGACTTATTAGTCCTGCCCAGATGTGTGGCATCCCAGGTAGATGCCAAACTGATAATTTGATTTTATTACGAGAATTATTCACCTTGGGGACCAGACTCACATTAAAGAATGGGTGTTTGGGATCGACCAGGAAAAAGCCTTTGATAGGGTTTCCCACAAATTTTTGTTTTCTGTTTGGCAGCATTTGGATTCCCCTGAATTTATAGGTTGGATTAGAGCTCTTTATCTTAATGCAGTTCTTCTCCCTAATGTTAATGGTTGGTTGGGACATCAGGTTTTGGTTAAATGGGGGCCTCAGGTTGCCCTTTGAGTCCCCTTTATACATTTTCGGAATTGATATTTTGATTAGTGCCGTTCTTAATTGCTCTGGGATCCTTGGTTTACAAGGACGTCTAGTCTCCCCTGTTAAAATATTGGCTTATGCAGATGATTTGGTCCTGACGGTGGCGTCCAACTCAGGACGAGCAGGCTTTGCTCTCAGTTTTCACCAGTATTCTTTAGTGGCAGGTTCCCAGATTAATTTTTTGAAAAGTGTTGGGTTTCCTTTAGGAAATCCAACTATACCTGAGTCGGGTTCCTTTGCTGGCATCCGGCTGTCTTCAGAACCCATTAAGATACTTGGACTTTGGTTGGGGTCGGGTGATCTACAGTTGTTGAACTGGAACAGTGCATTGGGGAGGGCTGATAGGCTCTTAGCTGGATGGAGGCAGAAGCAGATAGGTAAAGAGTTATTTATTTATTTACTCAAAACTTTGATGGTCCCTACTTTTTGTACCTTTGTTATGTCCTCCACCCCATGAAATTATTCACGAAATTGTATAGTGTTTTTCAGGGCCTTTGTGCTCCTGGCTGCATCCTATTAAACGAGGTTTTACCTATAGGCCTCTTGGTGAGGGAGGGGGGGATGTTGAATCCTGTGGCTTTCTTTATAGTATTTTTATGTTATAATTTTGGTTGGGCTTTGAAACCTGGTGACAAGGGTTGGAAGCCTTTTCTTTGCTCATGGCTTCTGCCTTGCCTCATCCCCTGGGAACAAGGCAGAAAGGGTCTTAGCTAAACTTTTGGGCCTCTCAACCTATGGTTTGGAGGTGAAACTGGCTATGTCTTGGGGTTTTACACCTTGTGATTTCTGTACTCAAGGCAGAAAGGCCTTATATGATCGAATTTGGAGACAGGATGCTCAGGATCCTGTCGCATTTCCATCCTGTCCTCCTGATCGCCAGACATGGATTTGAAGCAACTTTGAATCCTAGGATCCCTCCTTATGTGTGGAACATGGTATGGCTCAGTAATTACGGCAGACTTAGTGTCAAAGGTAATCACAAACATAAAATGTTGCATGACAGATATTGTCCTAGGGATTCCTGTCTTTCTATTATTGAAACTCAGGCACATTTATTTTTGAATGCAACTTTGCTTTTTATTTTGGACCACTATTGCTGCTGCCTGGGATGAACCTCTTTTGCTAAATTGTCATATGCAGATATTATGTTTGGGACTCATTCTGCTTTAAATACTAAATATCATACAGAAACTATATATATTGTTCTAAGTTTCATACGCTATTTTTATGGCAAGCTAGGTGTTTGCTAGTTTTGCATCAGAAATGGATCCCTATCTTAGAAATTATACGGAGTGTTGGGCATGCAGTATTTGCAATGCAAAAGTCTGACTTTTCTAGATATTCTAGACTGCAATTTCATCATTTCTGGTCTAATTGTGATTCTTGGAAATTGAACTGATTTATTGTACTAATTGTTTGTTCTTTTCTGCTTTTACCTTTGTATTGTATTTATGACAATTTGTTTTGTATGTGTGTTGTAATGAAGCCCACTTCTTCTCAATAAAATTCCCCTACTCTTTTCAATAAGTGCCATGGGATCTTTAACATCCACCTGAACTACCACCAATCCAGGCAGATGGGACCTCGGTTTAACGTCTCATCTGAAAGACGGCACCTCAGAAGTGCAGCACCCTCTCATGCTGCACTACAGTGTCAGTACTGGGATATTTCCCAAGTGCCAGATGTGGGAACTGAACCCATAGCCCTCTGATCTCCCGGCCTCAGAGGTGAGTATGCTACCTACTGAGACACTGACACTACCAGGGATATGAAGAAGAAATATTAATCAAATGCACTTTGGGGGCACTCGACTACCAGGGATAAGAACAAAAAATATGTAATAAAAGACACATTGGGGGCACTAGACTACCAGGGATTGAGACATCATTATGTATGTTATCATGATGGGGCGCTAGACTACCAGGGATATAGAAAACTTATTTTTTCCATTGAGATGGAGCACAATGAAGCCCCTGATCAAAACCCACCCTTACTTAACTGTCTAGGGCACCCCTGGCCTGTAAAAATCAACTTTAAAATCTGGCCATCTTGTCCCTCACTCATGATGTGATAACGTGATCAAAGAATTTGCAGGCTCACGATCAAAGATCTTTAGAAAGCCGTGAATGAAGATTTTAAAGCTCAAAACTCTATTTTGGACTGACTTGGATAAAACCTAAGGCACGGCTCGATGGATTAGGCCCCTTGAGTAAAACCCATCCAAGTTTTACTTCAGAATTGACCCTGAGCTGAGATATTTGTGTTTTACGATTAGAAATTTCAAAACAAGATGGCGGACATCGCGATCAAAAGAATTTTGAAAATCCTCGGGACAAAGGTTCTTGAACCACGAGGCTGCAAATTCTTTGATCACCAGGTGGGACCAGATGGCCAAAACCCCATTCTTTGTTCGCAAAATAGACATATAAATTTTGCCATTGACTTATAATGGGAACTTAAAGTGGCATAACTTTTGAATGCCTTAATATTTTTTTAACCAAACAAAAAGTGGCATGTTCAGCCACCAAAGCTCTTTGAAACAAGCCATCTCACAGAGTGGCACACCACAAACAGCCATGCAGGGACAAGTCCAAAATCAAAAGCTGCCTCCAAAAACAGATAATTTTGCATTTTCATCATTTTAGTAATGCATCATTTAGGGTTAAAACACAAAAGTCAGGAAATAGAGACCTTTAGGGATGTGCTCCCCTACCCCTCATGGACCCACCTATCATCCCAAGATTGACAGCTGACAGGGTGTGTCATTGGAGTTTGAAGCCAAAATGTCACCCCATTCCTTTTGTAATCATATTCAAAAGCCACAGTAAAGAAGAATGGGGTGACATTTAGGCCTCACAACCCCAATGACACAGCCCATCAGTTGCCAATCTTGGGATGATGGGTGGGTCCATGAGGGGGATTGGGAAACCCTAAAGGTTTCATTTCCTGATTTTTTGTGTTTTAACCCAAATGATGCATTAACAAAGTTTTTGCATAGAATGTCCTTACTTTTGAGAAAGAATAGAAAAGTAGAAAATTGCACTGTTAGTGGGAGCACAGCCCTTGGGTCCTGTGCTCCCACAACTTGTAAATTCCTGCCTAAGATAAGAGTTCAAGTAATGAATATCATATGTATTGCTGGCTGCATATGGTAGGGAGTGTGGGGTCCACCACCTTGAAAGAAAGCAAAGTGTCAGTCATCAGAGTGGCATAATTCAACATCTGTTTACATGTCAGACACCTAACCACTACAAATTACCTCTGTGGCAGTAACACTAGGCACCCTATAAATGTGAAGCCAGTATCACAATGCAAAATGCCATATGTAAAACATAAAGTGTCACACAATATAAGTGTAGCAAATAATTTTCCAGCACCTAAACACTATAATTCATATGGACAGCACAACCCCTCTACATGCTACAAACTTCAATGTAAAAGACCAAACTGTTTCTGAGAAATAAAATGTGAAGGTTTCAGGTTTTCATTCATCACACTGGCAGAATTCTACACCTATTAACATTTCACACACCTAACGACTGAAAAGTACATCTATGGCAGTAGGCTAGCTACCCTAGCAATTTAAGGCCACTACCACCATGGAAAATGCTGTCCACAAAATGTAAACTGCCTCACTTAATATTTCTGCAAAAATGTATTGTCTGACACCTAAGTATTATAATTCACATCTACAGGACATGCCGTCAACACCCTCCAAATTTCAAGTTAAAAGACAAAACTGTTTCCACAATATTTAATTTGAAAAATTGTTAAAATTGTGCTATCTGGTTCCTCCCAATCTGGCCATCTAGTCCCCCTCGTGATCAAAGATCGTGATAAAAGAATCTCACGATCAAAGAATTTGAAGGCTCATGATCAAAGAATTTGCAGGCTCACGATCAAAGAATGAAAATGTTAAAACAATTTTTAGAGAGAAATACATAAACCACAGCCATGACTTGACAGAACAAAGGCCCCTGAGAAGATCCAACCCTAGTTTGCCTTTAGAAGTGACCCTGTGCTGAGAAAATTGAATTTTTCATGTGGCCATCTAGTATCGCCCTCGTGATCAAAGATCATGGTCAAAGAATCTCGAGATCAAAGAATTTGCAGGCTTAGATCAAAGAATTTGCAGGGTCATGATCAAACAATAAAAATGTTAAAAGTAAAATCTTAGGCAGAAATACATGAAACCACAGCCATGCCTCAGTAGAACAAAGCCCCTGAGCAACATCCACCCACATTTGGCTTAATAAGCTAACCCTGATCTAAGAAAATGGATTTTTCAAGGGCCATCTAGTCACACCTCGCAATCAAAGATCATGGTCAAAGAATCTCGGAATCAAAGATTTTGCAGGCTTGCAATCAAAGAATTTGCAGGCTGCGATCAAACATAAAAATTTTCAAAAGTCAATTTTAGGCAGAAATACATGAAACCACAGCCATGCCTCAATAGAATGAAGCCTCCTGAGCAAAACCCACCTCATTTGACTTAATAAGCCACCCTGAGCTGAAAATTGATTTTTTAGTGGCCATCTAGTCATGCCCTCATGATCAAAGATTGCAGTCAAAGAATCTCGTTATCAAAAATTTGCAGGCTCATGATTAAAGATCATTAGCTAGCCACGATCAAGAATAAAAAGTTAAAACTCTATTTTTACCATTTTGAAAGAAATCATGGGCATGGCTCTATAGGACGTAAGACCCATGAGAAAAACCACCATAGTTTTACCTCAGAAGTCCTCTCTGGCAGAGATATTTGAATTTTCAGACAGCAAACTAAAAACAAGATGGCGTATCACGATCAAAGAAATCCTCATGATCTAAGATTCTGTGATCATGAGCCTGCAAATTCTTTTGATTGTCAGGTGGGACTAGATGGCCAAAACCCCACTCTTCTTTCAAAATTAACCATATAAATGTCCCCATTGACTTATAATGTGAAATTTAATAACTTTTGAATGGATTAATATTTTTCACCAAATGAAAAGTGACATGTTCCTTGAGCCAAGCTCTTTCAGCTGAGCAAAGTTGCAGAGCAGCACACCACATGACAGCCATACAGCACCACGGACAAATTCAAAAGCTGCCCACATAACTGGTGAAAAATGCATTTTAAGCATTTTGGTGTGCAAAACTGTAAGTCCAACCAAAATGAAATTTGGCAGCTCAAGAGATCTGTCATGCCCCACCATGCATACCAAATTTCATGCAAATCCGTTGAAAGGGTCCAAAGTTATTAACGTGCAAAATTTTAAGTTTAACATAGAATAGGCTTCATAACCGTAAATATAGGCGTGCGACCGTGCCACTATAATACATTCCATGACTGAGCATGCTGACACGCTACAGTAAAGGAGAATGGGGAGATTTAGGCCTCATGACCCCAATGACATACCAAGGCATCTGTCAGACTGTGGAGGATTGGGGTGGTGCATGTGAGGGGGTTAGGGTTCAACCCTAATGTCTCATTTCCTGAGTTTTTTGCTTTAACCCTAAATGAAGCATTAACATAGTTTTTGCATAGAATTTCCTTACTTTTGAAAAATGTAAATGTAGTAAAAACAGGTATTTGTGGGAGTGCAAAGCCCAGCTCCCACAAGTTGCTAATTTTGCATAACAATATGCATCTGGGCCCATGATCCACTTATGCAAAGCTACGGAGCCATGCAGCAGCACTATAGGGCACCAAACCCTTGTAACAGTAATTTGCATATATCTTGGGAACCATAAGAGCTAGAAAAAATTCTACCACCATTGTAATCGTGACAGTAGGTACTTCACATAACATTGAAAGACCGTACCCATATCTCACATAATTTCCAAACTATGGGCACCAAAAGCACTGGACAGGCACTCTTTCAACCCTCGTGACAGTACTTTCACAATATCTCACGAACCGTGCAACATAAACAAAATTTCACTACAGGCTTATCTACGATGTCAAATCTTTTCCAATGGCTAGATCACCTTGTGGTGATCTATGCCACCTGTAGCAAAAAGTCTGTAGCTTGCTTCATTTCCAGATAATGGCACCAAAAGTTATGACACAGACTTCAATGTAATCCTATGGGAAAATGTCAATTACATCATTGAATATCTCTCCAACAAATTATTTCCTCAACACCTAAACAGCATAGTTCACATCTCTATGAAATCCCTCAACACCTGCAATTTCAAGTAAAAAGACCAAACTGTTATTGAGATATGGTCATCCAAATTTGGGCCATCTGGTCTTTCTCATTAACATTCCAAAATAGATATAGATTTTCCCATAGGATGTAATGGGAATGTCAAATTGCAATAACTTTGAACAGATTCATATTTCTTCACCAAACAAAAGCGGCATATTCCTTGGCCAAAGCTCTTTTATGTCCTAAGATTCAGACCAATAGCCCACGTGGTGTCCACGCAGTGCCACCGACAAAAATGCGCAAAAGTGGCGAAAGTGCATCTTTTGGCACTTTGCTGTGCAAAAACCTATGTCCGACTGAAATGCAGTTTAGAAAATCAAGAGACCTACCACACCAAACTGTGGATTCCACATTTTGTGCAAATTTGTTTAATGGTTGCAAAGTTATTAATGTGCAAAATGTGAGGTTTAACATTAAAAGTGCCTAGCACAATGCAAAATGCTATACGCAAAATGTAAAGTGTGTCACACAATATCTCTGCAGCAACTTAATTTTCTAACACCTAAATACCATAATTCACATGTACAGCACATCCCTCAACACCCTGCAAATTATAATTTAAAAGATCAAACCGTGTCCGAGATATAACATTTTAAAGTTTGAGATTTTTATTGGTCAGAGTGGCAGAATTCTGCACGTGTTTAAATTTTACACACCTATTGACTGAAAAGTACGTCCATGGCAGTAAGGCTAGCTACCCTATAAATTTCAAGCCACTATAACAACGCAAAATGCTGTCTGCAAAACATAAACTGTGCCATGCCATATCTCCGCAATTAATGTATTTTCTGATACATAAGCACAATAATTCACATCTATAGGGCATCCCGTCAACACCCTCAAATTACAATTTAAAAGACCAAACCATTTATCAGATATTTAATTGTAAAGTTGTTAAAATCAGGCTATCTGATCCCTCCAAATCTGGCCATCTAGTCCCTCCCTCAGAATCAAAGATTCTTTGATTGTGAGCCTGCAAATTCTTTGATCATGAGGAGGGACCAGATAGCCAAAACTCCAATCTTTGTTTGCAGAATAACCATATACATTTTCCCATTGACTTGTAATGGGAACTTAAAAGTACTATAACTTTTGAATGCCTCAATATTTTTCACCAAACAAAAAGCAGCATGTTCGGCCAGTGAAGTTCTTTCAAATGAGCCATATCTCAGAGCAGCACACCACACAATGGCCATGCAGCACCTAGGACAATATCCCAAAAACTGCCTCAAAACTGAATAATTTTGCATTTTCACTGTTTTCATGTACAAAGACCGTACGTCTGACCAAAATGAAATTGGCAAATCAAAGATCTCATGCACCATGCACCAAATGTCTGGCAAATCCACTAAATGGGTCCAAAGTTATTAACTTGCAAAATTTTGACTTTAACATAGAAGTGACATCTCAACCTTAAATATAGTGGTGTGACTGCCACTATATATATATATATATATATATGTACTGTATATATATATTTATTATAGTAGCAGTGTACTGCTACCCTAGTTAGGGTTGAGGAGCCATTTTAAGGTTAAAGGTCAAACTTTGCACCTTAATAACTTTACCACTGTTCAATAGATTTGCCAGAAATTTAGTATGCATGATTGGGCATGGTAGATCTTAGGATTTACCAAGTTTTGTACTAGTCGGACGCTCTGGCTGTGGAGTGATTAAGCACCAAACGAAATGTGCATTTACGCTTTTTGTGAATTCTTTGCTTTTGCCTACAGGTCACACGGTTTGACGTGACTGGTCCAAAACTTCAGGAAACATGAAGCCAGCATCCTCGATGTGCCTTTTGAAGGTCTCGTGAAAAATATTAAGCGGTTCAAAAGTTATTCTAAAAACAGGTTCCCATTATAAATCAATGGGAAAAGTTGACAAAAAGTGTGAAAGTGTCAAACAAGCCATTTTTAGTGTCGTAAATGACCCCAGTAGTGTCATGAGTCAGCTATTTTTTCAGTTAGTGGATCACAGAAATGCTTGGCATTTAAATTTGGGACCCTCTAGGACACAATTCTTTTTGTGTTCACCTAGTCATACGCTGAGGATGCTAACTATGTGTTTATTTTTGAGGTTAAACGCCCCAGAAATATGTTTTTCAAGTTTATGGAAAAAGTAGTGCTGCAAAAGTAGTGTTGCACTCACGACACTTTCGTAAAATTTGCCAAAGGTGTGCTAAATTGTGACACTACTTTTCAAACTATGGCAAAATGACAGCAGTTCTTTGCCACCCTGCTGCAAAAGAACGGTTTGTCTTTGAGCTTGAAACTTGGAGAGAACACAGCCAACATCTCACAGATGTGCCTTTAAGTGGTTTGGTAAAAAAATATTGCATAGCTGCTAAGTTACAGTACTCAAATTTGGCATGTTTTCCATTGACTAACATGGTGGCGGCGCTCGCGCATTTTGAGGCGATGCGAGATACAGATTTTTATTGCAAGTTGCATAGCCTTATGGGCTATGTAACAAAAAAACCTATAGCCAGGAAAATCATGATTTTTGTAAAATTTAAATTTTTTCTTGTGCGAGTTCCTGAGATATTAGCAATTAAGTACTTCCAATGCTCGTTTTCAGCTTGATGCCCTTTACAATGCATACATTCTTTGTACACACTGTGTTTCTCTATGCACCTGTTCGGCAAAAACCGTGTGCACTTCCATTACTGTTACAGTTACTGTTTCCACTTGCATTTATATCCCTGTTTGCATTACCGCTCCTTATGCGCCACGTGTGCATTACCCTTCGTTATCATTTAAACGTGTTTTTCGTTACTGTTACCATTTGCATTTCCACTACTGTTTCTGTTTTCATTTTGTTTGCGTCTCCATGCGCATGCCATTTGCGTTTCTGGCAGCCCTTTTGTTTGCATTTCCGTTTCTCTTTGCTTTGCCTCTCTCTTGCTGTTACTGTTACCATTTGCATTTGCAAGTGCCTCTCATTACAGTTTGTGTTCCATATGCGCTTGCATTTCCTTTGTGTTTCTGTTTCCTTTGCAGTTATTGTTGCTGTTCCATTACCATTTGCATTTACAATTGCAGTACTGTGCCCGTGGGTGTTTCGGTTTGTGTTTCTATATGTGCTTCTGTTCCCATTTCTGTTTCTCTTTCTTTTGGCATTATTCTTCATCTTAACTTTACCATTTGCATTTACAATTGTGGTACCATGCCTGTGTGCATTACAGTTTAGTTTGCATTATGCGCTTGTGCTCGAGTTTCCGTTTCTGTTCCCTTTCGTTCTCTTTGCTGTGACATAACATTTCCATTTAACATACCACTGCCATCACTGTTCTTGTTACCAGTTGTGTTTTAGTACATGCTTCAATGTCCATTTGCGTCACTGTTTGCTTCAGCATCACTTTGTGCATGCATTTCTATTAAAATTCCTTTCCATTTAAGTTTGCATTATCATGATGCTTCTGTTGGCACTTCTGTTTGCATTGCTGTTCCTGTTACTATCTCACAAGACATCACTTCACTATTTCTCATCATCATCATTCTCAAAAGAAGGAAATTAGAGACAAAAACTCTGTTTAATGCATCAGTTATGGTTGTTCCACAGTGACAAAAGTGAGGAAATTCGCTGTTAGGGTTGAAAGCTTGGGGTACACATTGGGGTCATTGGTCCTAATCTCACCTATTCTCCTATTCCTCAGCTTCTTTACACATGTGATGGGGTGAGAGTTAGGGCTGATGATCCCAATGCACACCCCGAAGCTGGTTGAGGGTGGGCTGAGGGGTCCAAGGGGGGCTTAACCCTAACAGTGAATTTCCTCACTTTTGTCACTGTGGAACAACCCTAACTGATGCATTAAATGGAGTTTTGCCTCTAACATCACATGTAAACAAACAGAGGTATAGGAGAATGGGTGTGCGTTAGGACTGACGGCCCTAATGCGCACCTGATAGTGGTTGGGTGGTGGGCTGAGGTGTCCTGGGGGTTCAACCCTAACACCAAATTTCCTTACTTTTGTCACTGTGTAACACCCCTAACTGATGCACTAAATGGGTTTTTGCCTCTAATTTCCCTTCTTTTGAGAATGATGACGAGAAACACTGAATGTAATGCAGTCCCACCACGTTATGTCTTGTGACATAGTAACAGGAACAGCAACAAACACAAGGTGGAAATGCAAATGGTAACAGTAATGAAAACACAAGGGCAGGAGGAGGAGGAGGAGTAGCTCTACATAAGGCAAGGAATCAAAGCATAGAAAAAAGGTAAACAGGGAAGAGAAGAAGCACTGTGGGTCAATTTGGAGGCAGGCAATGGCACCACAATCCGCACAGGGTTAGATACAGACCCCTCTAGGGGAGGAAATGGACAAGGAAATGATAGAAAGTATACTTAGAATGGCAGATAAAGGGATATATTGCTGATGGATGATCTGAATATGCCAGATATTAACTGGAGTGCAGTGTAACAGCCACTTCTAAGAGTGGAGTTATTCTAGATGCCCTACAGGGGCATGCCTTAGACAACTAGTATTGGAACCCACTAGAGAAAGAGCAATCTTAGACCTGGTTCTCTCAAATGGAGATGGCGAGGATCACAGATGTAGAACTTAGTAGACATCTGGGAACTAGCGACCATCGAACAGTATGTTCACAATAAACACAGCAATAGAGTCAGCCATACAAAGGCAAAAGTACTGGACTTCAGGAGGGCTGACTTTGCTAAAATGGGTGAGTGCCTAAGGAATGCACTAGCAAATGGGCAGGAAGGAGGGTGGAAGAACAATGGGAATAATAAAACTGACATCACAGAGGTAACAAGCCTTTGTGTGAAGCAAATAAACAAAACAAAATGATGTAAGAAACCACTATGGTTCTCAAAGGAGGTGGCAGTGAATGTTCAAGAGAAAAGAAAGCATTCAGAAAGTATAAGGAATCACAGAAGGAGCAGGACAGAGAATTGTATCAGTTAAAGCAAAGGAAGCTGGGAAGGCAGTCAGAACAGCAAAGGCCCGAACCGAGAAAGATATTCAACTCAGTTAAGAAGGGGATAAAACCTTTTATTTACATCAGGGCGTGAAGGAAGACTAAGGAGGGATAGTGAGGCTTAATAAAGGGAATGGGGTGGGCAGAGGGTGAAAGTGAAAAGGCAGAGATACTAAACAAATATTTTTGCTCAGTATTTACAAATGAAGAGGGGAGGTACCTAAAACAAACAATAGAAAAACTCTGGATACAGAAGTTGATACCAGCCCATTTACAGAAGAAAGGGTTCTGAAAGAACTCTTAAAACTGAAGGTGGACAAAGCAATGGGGCCTGATGGGATTCATCCCAGAATTCTAAAAGAACTAAGGGTAGAACTAGTGACACCGCTGACTACACTTTTTAACAAATCATGGGAGGATGGGGTGGTACCTGAGGACTGGAGGAGGGCAGATGTGATTCCCCTTCACAATAGTGGGAGCAGGGCAGAAGCAGGAAACTACAGACCAGTTAGTTTAACCTCAGTGATAGAAAATGATGGAATCACTTCTGAAGGAAAGAATTGTGGAGTACCTAGAGGCCAGAGGGGCACAGGACCCAAGGCAGCATAGATTCACACCAGGAGATCATGCCAGATGAATGTAATAGATTTCTTTGACTTGATGACCAAAGTAGTAGATCAGGGAGGGCTGTGGACATGGTCTACCTAGACTTTAGCAAGGCATTTGACTCAGTCCCACACAAAGATTAATATACAAGTTAGCCAGCATGGAAGTGGGTCCCAAGATGATAGCCTGGGTAAAGAATTGGCTGGAGAATAGGACACAGAGGGTAATAGTAAATGGAGTCCACTCTGAAGAAGGGGTTACTAGTGGGGTACTGTAGGGTTCAGTATTAGGACCGGTCCTCTTCAATATCTTAATAAGCAACATTGCAGAGGGACTGGAAGGAAAGTTTGTCTCTTTGCAGATGACACAAAGATCTGCAACAGAGTTGATGCACACGGTGGGGTGGAAAGGATGAGAAGGGACTTGGCAAGGTTAGAGGAATGGTCAAATGTATGGCAGCTTAAATTCAATGCTAAGAAGTGCAAGGTAATGCACCTGGGAAACAAAAACCCAGGGAAGAGTACACAATGGGGGTGAGATACTAACAACACAAAAAATGGAAAGGGACCTGGAGGTAGTCATATCAGATGACTTAAGGTTGGCAAGCAATGTGAGAGGGCAGCAAGGAGGGCTGGGGGATACTGGGATGCATAGGGAGAGGCATCACCACTAGAAAACAGGAAGTTGTTATCCCCTGTACAGACAGCTGGTGAGACCCCATCTGGAGTACTGTGTGCAGTTCTGGAGACCGAATCTCTTCAAGGACATAGACAAGATGGAAGCTGTCCAGAGGAGGCAACTAAAATGGTGCAGGGTCTGCACCAGAAGACATATGAAGAGAGACTAAAGGAGATTAATATGTATGCCTCCGAGGAAACGAGGAGAGGAGACATGATAGAAACTTTCAAGTACCTCAAGGGAATCAACAAAGTCCAAGAGGTAGTATCTTTCAAAAAAAGGTATGCAAGAAAGAGGGTGGCTCAGAGGTAATGTAAGGAAGTGTTTTGTCACAGAGAGGTTGTGGATGCATGGAATGGCCTTCCAGAGGAGGTTGTGGAGTCAAAACAGTGGTTGAATTCAAGCATGCGTGGGACAGTCATAAGGCAATTCTGGGGGTAGAAAGAAGTAGGCTGTTGGTTAACTGGATCTGCAGCTTATCCATTAGGTAGGAAATGGGCAGACTGAGTGGGCCAAGCGGTCCTTAATGCCATCAAATTCTATGTTTCTATGTTAAATAACAGCATGGTATACACCGCGATTGGCGCTTTTACGGGAATGGTATCACTAACAGGTACATAAGCATAAGGAACAGTAACTGTAACAGTAACAGAAGCGCATACCCTGTTTTGCTGGACAACTGCATAGTGAAACACAGTGTGTACAAAGAATGTATGCATTGTAATGACAATGGAAGCTTAAAATGAGCATTGGAAGTACTTCATTGCAAATATCTCAACAGCTGTACGACATAGAAAAAAATGTACATTCTGAAATCATTGTTTCCTGGCTACCATTTTGTATTACATAGGGCTATGTAACTTGCAAAAAATCCATACCGCTCATCATTTATAAGATACGAGCCCGAAAGGCGCAGCATATGCCACCATGTTAGTCTATGGAAAAAAATTTCAACTTGAGTACCGTAACTTGCCATCCGTGCAATATTTTTCACCAGACCATGAAAAGGCACATCTGTGACATGTTGGCTGCCTTCCTCCAAATCTGAATCCAAAGAGCAAACAGTTCTTTTCCAGAAGGTTGGCAAAGAACTCCTGTCATTTCAGCCATAGCCTGGAAAAGTAGTGTAATTTGTGACACTTTTCACAAAATTTTGTGAAAGTGCTCAGGTGCTAAGTTACTTTTTCCAGAAATTTGAAAACATATTTCTGGGGTGTTTAACCTCAAAATAAAGATATAGCTAGCATCCTCAGGGTCTGACAAGATGAACACAAAATAATTGTGTCCCTATAGGGTCCCAATTTTAAATGCCAAGCATTTTTCTGATCGTTAACTGAAAACAAGATGGTGGATTTGTGACACTACTAGGGTCATTTGCAAAAGTAAAAGTGCATTTGCAACACTTTCAAAGTTTTTGTTAACTTTTCCCATTGACTTATAATGAGAACTTGTTTTTGAATAACTTTTGAACTGTTCAATATTTTTCATGAAATCTTCAAAATGCACATCGGGCACCCTGGCCACATGTTCCCTGAAGTTTTGGACCAGTCACCCAAACTGTGTGACCTGTAGGTGCAAGCAAACAATGCACAAAAAATGTAAATGTGCACACGGATGTTGCTTAATAACTCTGCAACTGTATACTTGACTGGTACAAAACTTGGCAGATCCCAAGATCCATGGTTATGCCCCATGTCTGCCAAATTTCAGACAAATCTGTTTAATGGTTGCAAAGTTATTAAGGTGCAAAGTTTGACCCTTTAACATTAAAAGGGCTCCTCAATCCTAACTATGGTAGCTCTACCATGCTACCATAATATATATTGGTTTCCAGTGATAGTGCACTCACTATTGAGCATGAACCAAAAGAGTGACTCAATAGTGGTGCCTTATCAGAGGGCTACTGGATGGGCTGGGCAACTGTAGGTATAGCAACATCATGTTGCTATATATACATGTGCATGTGGGGAGCAAGGATGGCAGAAGGGGAGGAAGTTTGTGGCATGTTGCCATGACAGACTGCCGAGCTGCCCCATGGGGTGGTGGGTGGGTCACATGTTTCAGCTGCAAGAATGCCAGGTTCAGGTCTGCTCACACATACATTTTTTGACCCAGCCCCAATTTCTTTTTGTTGAATTTGCACCCCTGACATGCACCCCTGCAGTTGAGAATCCTTTAATAGGAGGGTGTGAGGGCAAAGCCCCATGGGGTGGGGGCACCGCCCTCAGAAACATAAATAATGTAAGTCTCTGGCATCTTTGCCATGCGCCAAGGTGTACATTGACTAAATTGATTTTCACCAATGTACATTCACCGTATCACACTGCCTTTGTGTGATTGCCGTTATCACATAGAATCATATATATATCTATATGTATGTGTCTGCTTTTGTGGTGACGCTGGAACTCTTCAATTTGCACATGTTCATCTTCAGATTACAGATCCCAACAGTTGATCCTCAAAGAATAAAGAAATTGATAGCTGGCTGTTGAAGTGCAAACTCCTTGAATTTACCCTTCAGGAATTGCTGGATATGTATTTTGTTGCCTGGGTTTTAGCATGTTGTGGAACTCATTTGAAGCAATCTTATCTTCTTTCTTGATATATATATATATATGTTCCATGTCTCTCCTGTGTATGATGTGTATGTTGTCCCTACGTTCATGTTCACTGTCTTTGATGCTCATCTCCAAGTCATATGGATCATTCAAAGATGATCTTGGAAACTTTAGGGTGTTGAGCCAGGACAAGTGCAAATACCTTATGAGCATAATCTGCCCATGTGAAGTCAGTCTTATCATGCTTTTTGATCTTCTGTAGAGAAGGTGGCAAGCCTCCAAATGAATCCCATGTCTACCAGCGTAATGTAGCTACTGTCAGGGTGTAGTGGAACCAGGTTCAACTTTTCAGCTAACTTAGATTTTTACACTTTGACCATAGTTCCCTTAGGACCGAATATTGAGTGACATTCCTCTGTCACACCATATTCCATTTCTTGTGACAGGTCAAATTTCTCCTTCACTTTTAAGCAAGAGAGATTACTTCTGCCATGGCATTGTTTTCCATTACATTAATCCTCGTTACAATGGTTTTGTTCCATCTCTGATAATAGTTTGTGTACTGAAGTTGTACCTTGAGTTTCTGTGAACTGCTGCATCAAATGATTTCTTAGTTGAAAACATCCAATCCTGTAAGAATTCATTGACTAGTGATTCACCATCCTCATATGCTGTTTCACAGTCCTCGACCGTTTTCTGATGCAATCATTCCAGATTGGAGAGTCCTCAGATTAGGCTTTGTAAGGTCAAAGAATCACAGTCAAATTCTGTGATGCAACTACTGAGATCTTAAACTGCCTGCTCATCTACTCTGAGTTGGGTGGTTGAATTCTCACGTGGCCTTGTCCTCACTGATGTGTCTGTAACATTACAGAGTGGTTAAACCATTTTCTTAATGGTTTGCATCACACTGGTAATGTTACAGCAAGTGTTTTCTGAAATGTTACTGAAACCACTTATGAGGTGATTTCAACAATGGCATTGGTAATGTTTCAGTGCTATAATGTTACCAGTGGCAGTGTGGATGGGTGGAATGTAGTTCCCCTTCCTCCACTATACCAACATGCATTGCAGCCATCTCGACATGTGCAGATGGACCAAAACAAACTGAATTGTGGAAGTACCTGCATTCCAGTGTGGGCTAAGTAGTGTTTTTGATGCTGCAAAGATTTGGAAGACTAATTGCCAAAAACATTTATACTGTTTGCTATTGCCCAAAGTAGCACTGTTAAGCACTGTTGATGTGCTTTGAATCATGGAAGTACCTGTAACCAGCATGATTTGTGGAGCACTTTTGCCTACTTCAAATACTGGCAAATCTAATTGCAAAAGCTGTTACTGCTGTTTGCTGTTTCCCAAAATATAATAGCAGCACTGTTGAGGTGTTTGAAATGAGTGACCATGTTGCAACATGATCTGACAAGGCTACTGGAATTGCTTGTTGACTTCTGGTCCCAGAAATGGATGCAGGCTGAGCTTGCAAGTGTCCAGAGAAGCACCAAAGTGTAAGAGAAGGTGTCTGAATACCTGTTTGAGAATTGAATTGGAAGAAGCACAAAGCAGTGCCATGATAAAATTGAACAGATAAACGTATCTTACCACAAAACTCAGGACCGTAATAATCGGTCTGGTGGTGGTTGTGTAGTGTGCCCATCTTATGACCAACTGACAAGAGATTAGGCATGAAGCCTAAAAATGAGCCACAATTTGTGCTGGAGAGTTCTGCCATCTAATCTGATGGTGATGGTGATGACACAGGAGAAACCAGGCAGTTTAGTGGGGCAGATGCAGATGAGTCAGATATGTACTGTGCACTCTGTGATTACTTTATGTAAACACTCTGAAGGTGGTCATGCTTGTAATGATGTGCATTATCCCTGCATGTTCCAGTACTGATTGTGGGCTTGGGTGGGGTGGCTTTAGGTTACTATTTATTTATTTATTTAATTTTGGTAACTGGGTGTGCCCACTGGAACTTTACAGTCCCCTTTCAGGGTGACCGGAGTTAATTACAGGTAAGCATACAGAAGACATTTACAGAGTACAGAAAGTAATTGTTATAAAGTTACAAATAGTTTTGACCCACTGGTAGCATTACAGTTAAATGAAAGTGTTGAAGTACATGGTCATCAGGAAGTAAGGAACTAGAACAAATATGGATGGTTCTGAAAATACAAATTATATAGATTTAGGAGAGGGATGGTAGTATAGGAGACCAGGAGACTCTTTTAGAAGTATGATCCACCAGCAAAAGTGACCTAACAGAAGAGGGAAGTACAATACAATCAGATAACATCGAAAAGAGGGATTAAGGCACAAATATTAGGTACAATTTTATAGATAATATAATGATAACCAGTGCAAATACTAGTATCCAGCAAGAACAACAGCTGCCTGAAGTGGAACAGAACATAGAAATGGAGGAGATAACATTAGGGGAAGCTGATATGGATACCAGAAATGGCATCAACAAGCATATGTACTACGAGATTCTATTCTCAAGTACACTGACAGATATACAGGTAGAGAAAATCAAGAGAATATTACCACTAGTTATTTCCAGGAGCTACAATATAGGATGTAAGAAAATGTTACCAGCTATTATAAAAGAGAATGATAACACCTCTGCACTGATAGTCTATTTAGGTACTAAGAAAGTAAGGAATCAAAGCACTATGGATATCATGGAGGAATATAAAAGTATTAAGAAGGAAACTGATAAATTAAAATACAGGTTAATATTCTTTGAAATACTCCTGGTCCTGACAGCAACAGAAGCAAGGACAGAAAAACTAAAATAATAAATAATTGGTTGAGACATTGGTCTATATTACAGAATATCAAGTGCCCATACAGCACGGAAGAATTTGTAGATGGTGGGGCGTTGTATATCATGGATGTATTAAATCTGAATAAAATGGGAGTAGGACATTGGAAATAGAATTAACTAAGTAATAAATGGCCTTTTAAAATAAAACAAAGGCAAGAGGGTAAGTGTTTTAGAGACGTGACTAGAAAGTGAGCTTGATCAGGAAAAGAAATAAGAAGGAAAAACATTAAACAAATTAGACAGACATGGAATAAAAGTATAGGCACTAAATATCAGAAGTTTAAATTGTAATAAAAAATCAGAGTTAGATGTCTTACTACAGAAACAAAATATAGACAATTGTACAATTACTGAGACTTGTGGGATAATGAAACCAAATGGAATAAAAATATAGATGGATATACATTATATGGTATGAATCAAAGTGGTAAAAAGAGGGGCTAGCTATTTATGCAAAAGATACGTTAAAATGTAATACACATGAGTTGAGAGGAAATATAGATGGTATTGAATCAATATGGTTTCAGTTGAAATAAAAACAATAACAAAATTGTATGTGGAGGTTATGTATAGGGCACTAAACACACAATTAGAAATAAATAAACAATTTAATGAGCAAATTTCATAGATGGTGGAAAAGGGTGATATTATTCCAAAAGGTGATTTTAATTATCCTATCATTGATTGTGGTAAAGTAGTGTCACACACTACAATTGAAAAACAGTTTATAGAAACTTTAAAACTTGTAAATTTGCACCAGATGGTAATTCAACATACAAGGAACTAATATATTGGATTTGATAATAGCCAATGATGAAACATTGATACATAAGGTACATATCAGAGAAAGTTTATTAGATAGTGATAATAAAATAGTTGAGTTTAGGATTGGGGTAGAAAAGGTAAGCATAAAAGGATACACCATAACTAAAATTATAATAGGGCAAACTTCCATAAGATTAGACATGGATTATCAAATGGAAATGGAAATGTTTTTCATATAAAGAAAGTACAAGAAATGTGGGATATCTTAAAAATACACTACTAAAATTAGAAGAGAAATTAGTACCAGATCGGAAAATATATAATAGAAGAGGAAATTGCCTATGTGGCACAGGATTATAAAGCAAAGTAATAAAAAAAAAGCATTTAAAAGTGAAAAATACAACACTGAGGACAGTGTTGTGAATTATAAAAGGAACTTGAAATTGAAAAGATGATACTTCAGGAGAGGAATAAATTGGAAATATTAAAATCTCACATTATAAAGATAATGACAAGGTTTTTTTGCCTATATGAATAGAAATAGACAGATGGTAGGATATTCAAATGGGTTTGCACCCGAGGGATATTCAAAGGGATGTTGTGCCTAAAGGTCCCAAATGCACCAGGGAGCACCAGTAATGTACGCGTGCAAGTGTGAAGGTATGCCCATGCATATTCCAGCATCCCGATATTCAGCCTGGGATGGTGGCGCGATGCGTGGTGCAACCCCTACTATGCGCCACACACTGGTGCTCAAAGTTGAGCCTAAAAAGAAATAGGAGCAAGGGCTGGCCACCCAAAGGTGAGCTGTTGTATTGCAGGGTGCAACACGGCAGCCACCAGCTGTGGGTGGCCACCCGAGCCCGGAGTCTTGGTCTGTCAGCTATGCCCCCACACCCGATTGTGGGCATTGTAATGGAATCAATATCCCTGGTGGTCCAGTGGACCACCTCCAGCCCAATCACTGGCATAGGTATAAATGAATACACATCCCATATCTCTGGTGGTCCAGTGGACCGCCCCAGCTCGATTATGGGCATAAATATAAAAACAGCACATCCCTATCCCTGGTGGTCAGTGCAACGCTTGCCGATCCATGGGCATAAGTATAAATAAACATTTTCGAATATCCCTGGTGGTCCAGAGGTCCCTCCCCACCCACCATTTCGAGCCCCACCACCCTACTCCCTGGTCAGTGTGGGACAATGGGCATGCAGACTATACCGTACTACACAGTCCCGATATGTGAATGGATCCAGTTAGTCAGTGGGCTGGGTTGGCTTGTGGATGGGGTGCTGCCACCCGCCGCTGACTGCCGGGAGTGGGGTGGCAGGGCTTAGTGGGCGGGTGGGGAGGGGGACCATCAGGACCACCAGGACATAGAAAATGTTTATTTATACTCTCTATGCCCACGATCACAGCAGGAAGCGTCCACTGGACCACCAGGGATATGGAATGTAGTTTATTATGTTTATGCTTGTGATCTGCATTGTGGCACTTTGCCACACGTGCAGGGGCATCAGTCCCTGACAGCTGCAGCCTGGCAGGGTGCCAGGCGCATGTCACCAGGAATCGGAGCACCTGCATGCAAATGGTGCCATAATGACATGCTAATGGCCCCAGTTGGGCGCCTTGCAAGCATTGGCGGCCTAAGTTGCATATCCACTGCTGAATAGCATGGTTCCTGCACCCAGTGCAACCAAGACTTGCACTCGGCATATCACCCTGCTCCTCCCTGCCACTTGTGCTGGCAGCACCGTTGAACACCCAGCACACTACCTGGCTTATCCCATTTTGCTCTGCACCCAGGCTTACGCCCCGCTTGGCACACTGAATATCCCACCCAGAGTAGCAAACATTTGGGACTATAACAGAAAATGGGGAAATTCAAACACCGATAGAGATGGCAAATATTTTAATAATAACTTTTGTACAGTGTTTAATAAAAAGCTATACAAAATCATACCATTAAGGAGAGTTATATGGATTGAAAGTTGAAATATGTGAGGGGAGGTAGAAAGTAACAGATAAATTAAAAGTTAATAGATCTGCTAGCCTAGATCGATTGTAACCTGAAGTTCTTGAAGGAAATTAAAAACAACTTTCCAACCCCTGGCTTCTCTGTTCAATGCCTCATTCTCCACTGGAAAAGTACCAGATGACTGGAGGACAACTACAGGCATACCACTGTTTTAAAAGGGAATAAAATTGAGAAATCCAACTATAGACTGCTCAGTCTCAAGTCAAGTGTATGTAAACGGCAGAAACCTTTATTAAAAGTAAATTAAAAGAAAATGTAAACAAAATTGGTTATAAAGATGATGAACAATATGGGTTCCGTAAAAATAAATCCTGTAAGATTAGAATCAGTTATGCTTTTATGAACATGTGAATAAAAGCATAAATAATAATATTGCAGTTGACACGCTCTTTTGGATATGCAAAAGGCTTTTGATAAAGTCCCACATGAACTGTTGATCAGTAAGTTGGGAAAAATAGGAGTGGATGTAAGATTGGTAGTTTGGATAGTGGATTGGCTGGGGGCGAGGTCAGAGGGTGAGAGGAGATATTTGGATATTTTGATATTAAAGAGGTCACTAGTGGGGTCCCTGGGTCTCCATTGTGGGACCGATGCTGTTTGCTCTTTTATCAGTCATATCCAACAGGGAATGGTAAATTGATGGTGAAATTTGTTGATGCTATTAAGCTGGAGGGCCAGTTGATACAATAGAGAATATCAACAAATGAAAATCCGCTTTAGGATTGATAGAAAAATGGGCTATAAATAACAGTATGCAGTTTAATGTTGACAAGTGCACAGTGTTACATATGGAAAGAATAATAGGAGAAATGAATATGTGATAAATAATTCTCTTAGTAAAGAAATGTTCAGAAAAGGATTTTGGGATATATATTGATCAGAGTATGAATTCTGTGAAGCGTAACACAAAAATCATTCAGAAAACAAATTTTATGATTAAAAATATTAGATTGACTTTTGTAAATCATACAGCCACATGCCTAATGCCACTTTACAGAGCTTATATTAGGCCTCACCAGGATTATGGTGCCCCATTGTGGAGTCCATATCTAAGGAGGAGTTGTAACGATTGGAAAGGGTGCAGCATAGAGTAACAAAAATAGTTGGCAGTATTAAAGATTTAAAATTATTAGGAAAGAAGAAGTAGGTTGAGGCTTTTCAGTTTGGCACAGAGAAGAGTCAGAGGGACCTATTGGTCATGTCTAACATTATACATGATAATGACTTAAGACAACAGTTAGGGATAAAGATTCAAGAAAAGCCTGATGGTTTGAGGGACATAAATTACAGATAGTGATGGAAAGGCAGTATAGCGAGTGGTTTAAGGCTCTGAGCTACAAATCTGGAGACCTGGGTTTGAATCCACAGCCCCTACTTCCATACTGTGTGATCCTGAGCAAGTTACTTAACTTCCCTATGCTCCCAGGTCGCACCTGTAATTAGTGTGTCTCTCCTCGTTAAACAATTGGAAAAAACACAAGGTTTCATTTTTCACAAATAGGATAACTAGAACATGGAACCGGTTGCCAGTGGATTTAGTTAGTAGTCAAAATCCATTGCTATTTAAAAAGCATTTAGATCTATGGATACTGGGAAATAGAATGATTGACCGCTAAGCGGGTGGATGGAAATAATGGGTCATGTGACCTTCTTTCGTCCTACACCCTGTGTAATAACCCAGTGTAATACCACATAAAGCAGTCAAGGACATTGTTAATACATTCCAGATAGGGTAACATGAGTAAGTGGTTGTAGTCACATTGCTGAATAAGTCCCATATATACAAAGACCAGGACCTAGCATGCAATTCCATTGTTCCAAGCAGTGTTCCTGTGTTAGTGGTAGTAAGTGCAAAGGCTCTGCTCCATCAGGTGAGCCTTAAGTCCTTCTTAAAACCCCTAGGAGTTGCATTCCTGGATCTTACCTGGCAATGCACTCCACAAGGTGGAAGATATGTAGAAAAGGACCATTGTTCTAGAGAAGATTTTACTTTTGCACTTGTACTATCACATAACACATTTGAAGGTAGTCTCTCAGAGTAGTAATCATGGCATTATCCATGCCAGTGCCAGTCACACTGCTGATTGTGGAATTAGAGGGGGGCGTTGAAGAGTGCTTAGGCTCTTCAACATTATGATTGTGATCGAGTGTGGCTCTCGGTTGTATTCAAGCTGTTGTCATGAGATGATGCTTCTAGCATTATTTTCATCCTGGCATGAGGATAATGCTGAAAGGTCTGCTGTTGTTGTTGCACAGACTGAGCACGAAGATGACATGTCTGTAGACAGTGAGGTTGTATGTGAGGCATCATCTGCTTCATCTGCAGGAGCTGAACACAATGATCATACTGCACCTTGAAGTAAACAATGTCTGAACAGGCTGTAACATTTTCAAAATGGTTCACAGGCAATGTGGACAGACTGTAACATTACCAGTTTAAACTGTTTTGAAAATGTTACAGATTTCATGACAGCAATGTGGACAGGGCCTGTGGCATTGAGAGGCTGTATTCATGTTTGTGATGGCATGCAGAGACTCTAACTTTATTTATAAAGTTTGCATTTCTAGCATGAGTTAGCAGCATCTTCTCATTCTTCAAAATTCTCATCCAACCAGCTTTCATCTTTTAGCCCTTGTTCATTGTCATTTCTATTCATAAATCAAGTGGCAAGCAAGAGTATGGGTTCCTTGTCAATGATTGTGCAATTAAACCATCACACATGTATTTAATTTTTCCTTAGGCAGACAGCTAATCTCTAGCCAGAACTCAACGAGCCATCTTCCATACTTGTCATTGTCATATACTTGCAGCCATGGCAACGTCAATCTGAGTGATGCTTTGAATGCCTCCCAGTCCTGAATTCTTAGTGCATGGATATTCATCATCAGTATTTTAGTAATGTACATAAAACTGAGCCAATACTTTGCCATTGAACTATCAGAATGTTCAATCATTTTGAATGCTTTCACAACAAATGAAGATAACTCTTGGTCAGCCTCTAGTTCATCATAGGTCATCTTGAGCTCTTCACGTGTGTTTGTGGAGGGGTGTCTTAGTTTTCCAACTTTTCTTGTAGCTCTGGAGATAAGTGTAAACCATCACTAAGTCCTTTTCGAAATATTCTGTGAACCAGTACCTCATACATCAGTCAAAGACATCTTATGCTTGTCTTATAGTGTTTTCCACACAGTGCTTTGTCAACTGAACCTCTGTAATCACACTAGCTGCAACAAGAATGTCAGATAATGCCAGATCCTTTGAATCACTTTTTGATTGCTGATATGAAAGAACACTGCACATGGAATGGACCCAGGAATGGAAGGATGAGTTCAAACAGTGTAGGATTCTCATTTTTCAACTGAACAATCAGAGCATAGACTGGTTGGTCTCCAACCAGTTGAATGAAAGGCATCAATTTCTTTTTGCTACAGTGACCATGCAACACATCACCTCATGTACTACTGTACTACTGACTTGTGGGGTGGCTTGGGCAATGTGATGTAATATGTCTTGCTCTTTGTAGCCAACTTCTGAATGCTGGCTTGAAATACAGCAAATGATCCAATCAAATGGTTTTCTGCAGGAATGTCTTTCCCATTGCTATCAAGATGAGACAAAGAATAGACTGTTTCTCAAATCTTTTGTTCCCAAGTGCTTTGTGGTGAGATATCAGCTTCAGCTCAAACTGATGGTAGCCACGTTTGACTGTCTTGTAAGGTTGAACTTGTTCTGCATTGAGATTTTTCATCCCAAGAGACTTTGCCATGGCCAGTTTGGATGATTCTCATTAGAAGGTTTAGTAGCAACATCCTCTGGCTGAACAAACATAATGTTTTGTGGTGAGATGTATCTGCTCCAGTCAATGTGTAGTCTTGAAAGTCATCATTGTCCAGAATGGCAATTCCAGGAAAATCATTGGCAAGCTTTTCAGGACAGCAGTCATTCTTTTCAAGATCAAACTTGGTCCATGCAGCATACAGATTAAGAACATCCTGGTAGCTCATTCCAAGTGATAATTTCTTCATCATGTCTATAATCTCATGACTTCTAGTTGGGCCATGAATCACCATTGATTACTTGACCTTTAAGGAAGTCTGTTTCTCTGTGATGAATGAAAATAACAGTGATGACAAGGTTGTAATCTCTGGATCCTGGCAGGCATCACTGAAATCACTAGCAGCAGGGTTCTTTAGCCAGGTGAGAAACTTTCTTTATTTAGGATTAGGTTCTTCAGTGTTCCTGCATATCAATAAGTGGAAGCCAGCTCATGCCTGTATCATGTAATAACTTATCTTTCAAGTGCCTGGCAATGGTATTCAGTAATTGTTCATTACTCAGTCCCCACAAGTAGATTGCTGTTTCCACATAACTTCCACCTATAGATGTGTCATATACAATGATACTATCATTTTTTGGAAATGATCATGAAATCCAATCCTACTTGCACTTCTTTTGAATCATCTGCTTAATTGTGATTGATTTTGTTGTATGTGTATCAAAACTGAAATTCCTCAACAGGTTATTGTAGTCAGCCAGTAGTCCTTGTAATGTTCTTGGCTCATTTATATCCAACACAACTCTCCAAACATGTTTGAAAAACATTTCTGAACTTCTTCAAGATGAACCCGTTGTAAGTGGAGATCTGAATTAATGTTTTGTCCTGGTGGTATATTGAAGAGAAATATTTTTTTCCAACAGGAGCGATGATATTGAATCTCAGCAGCAAAAGGATCTGTTGTACAATCAGTTAGCTGCCAAGATATGGTCACGTGACATTGTAGCATCTTCAAGGTACACTGTGTGAGCCTTGAATGTGTGCCATGCATCCATTTGATGGAGAAGACATCACTTGCCTCAGCCAGGATGTTTTCGTCTTCTGGCATCATGCACCAGATGCAGAGATCCTTGTCCTGTAGAGGATCAATCTGTGAAAATCTAGCAGAAGGGCCAGGAGCATTTTCAGGGGAACTGTCATGCTCAGATTGGGATACAATGATTTATTGCATCGGCTATTTCTCTTCCTAGTTTTGACTTGCTGAAACTTCCTTGTGCTCATGAATGCAGTCTTACACAATTTGTGAAAAACATGCCAGTTGGACCATCATCCCAGTTTACTTTCTCAAAACACTTCCACATTTATCCAACCCTCTCCATTCCCATGCTAGACACTTCAGTTTGTTCCATGTATCAATTGGATAGTCACCTTTGTCTTCATCACAATCTTTATCTGATAATATGCACAGTTCTTTAATCATCTCAACTTGACTCCTCTTCTTTCCTCTCGACTGCTGTACTGGTTTTATCAAGGGTGTCAACATATTTCCAATCACCAATTGCAGAACTTAGATACATAGATACATAGACAGTGTCAGCAGATAAGGGCCTATGGCCCACCCAGTCTGCCAATTTGAGCTTGTAAGTTCAGTTTGTTTTCCTAGAAGTCTGTTGCACCTGACCCTGACCTCCAGAATTCCTTTATGTCTATCCCATGCATTCTTAAATCCCGTGATTGTTTCTGCCCCTCACCACTTCCTCTGGCAGGGTGTTCCACTTGTCCACCACCCATTCTGTGAAGAAATTCTTCTCATGTTTCCTCTGAATCGTCCTCCCTCCAACTTAATCCCATGCCCTCTAGTCCTGGAACATCTTTTCACTTAAAAATAGTGTTTCCCTGCACCCTGTTCCTCCCTGTAAGATACTTGTATGTCTCTATCATATCCTCTCTCCCTCCTCTCCTTCAGGGAGTACCTGTTCAGTTTCTTCAACCCGCCTTCATAGGACTTATTTGGACATACCTGCAAGAAGAAAAAACATATACACACATATATATACATACATACATACACACATATATATATATATATATATATATATATATATATATATATATATATATAAATTTGGCTTCAAGAAAGAACATTTTTATTATAAGAAATGATTTCCTTGACCCACAAAACCCCATTTAGACACCAAATACAGCTTTATACAGCAACCACGAATTGAGATATGCCATTTTAGAGATTTCTTGGTTGCCATCTTGAATTTGGCTACCTAGCGGCAACTGCTCACATTTTTGAGACAGACTCCCAAAGCCAGTCTTTCTTAGCACTATTTATTCATATAAGAAAACACATTCAAACCTTTGTCCCCATAAACTGATCATGAACTCCAATTATTTTTCCTTTACTATGCGTGATCTCTCCTTGGAAGATATCACACATAGTGTTGTCCAGATTCAGGTGCTACTATCACTTGCCTCTTTTCTGTTGATCTACAGAAATGCCTATCCACTCAGATCTTTTAACCTCAACCTCCTAGCACACCCTGGATGAGGACCAAGCTAGTTGAGATAGCTTTCTCAGTCTCTGCCCTTAACCTTTGGAGCACCATACTGGCCAATATCAGACTTTGTCCTGTTGCTCGCCTCTTTCTAAAAGAGTACTTCTCCATTTACAAACAATTGACTATATGTACCTGTTCTTAGTCTAATTCTGGCAAACACTGTGCCTAGGTATACAGACCTCTGCTCTTGTCACTTTATATATGATATGATGAACGTACTGATTTTTGGTTGTACTCCTCCCAGGTCATTCTTGAAACTAGGTAAATGCTATCTAGTGCACCTACCCAGTTAACAAAACTTAAATAAATAACAATAAATAAAGTAATCCTAAAAATATAGAGTTGTGATTAAAGCTCTAAATGTGTAAGACATATTGCTGTAGTTAGAAAGTCTATTTTTTTATTCAGGAACATGTAAATATTATGATATATGACAGTGCCACGTAGAGAAATTGATCATGTTTCAATGTATTTAACCACCTGTGCATTTCATAGACTACTGTGACTCAAACTGCTGTCCAGCAAATGTAATCCACCATCTCATAATATAAATCACTAAAGAGGCCAGATTTTCATTTATCTATTTTTGGTGCATTGCATAACTGGTAGGAGAAAAACAGCTACAGTAAGGCATTGCACCAGAGTTAGAACATTAATACATTAGGCACTTATCAGATAGTATAAATTACTATACACTGCATGTTTTCCAGATCTGCTCCTATGTCACTTTTGTGATTTTACTGAAAAAATTCTCATTAAAAGCCATGAAATTGACTAAATCCTTTCAAATTATGCAGCACTTCTATACAATACATATATGACAGAACCTCTGTGATTTAAAAATTCCATAAACCTAGACCTGCAAGCCATGGATAGAAGTAGTTTATTGATGTTAATAATCTGACCCTTGCTGCTTAGTGCTTACCATGATAATGTCATTGCCATAATGTAGAATGCATCATATGCAGGAAATAGCATTTACTATGATGTTAAAGAATAAAATGTACTACAATATATACTGACAATGCTTTCATTATTCATTGAAATGAAAGGAAAATAAACATTTAAGGTCCTTCTATTGCATGTCTCCAGGTACTACAAATGAGCACCTGCCAACCTCCATAGGTATACTTATTTCTGCTAGTCCCTTACCCGACATGTGTTGGCCTCACTGCTATGCAGTAGTTTTGTGCTGTTTTCTGCTTTTCTCACACACTGCTATGTTTACTTCAACCTGTACATTATTTATTTCTCTTTAAGTTATGAGTAAGCCACGTATTTTCACTGTGTTTAAAGGCTTTTTGCATGATCTTTTACGATACTATACAAACATTTATATATGCACGTTTTTGTACAGTCGTGCCCTGCATCAGGTTCTCTCATGACTAAAGATATTTGATACTGCTGCACAATGTCCTCAGTTGCAACTAGTTGTAATGCTTGGTGTCATTGTTTTGAAATACTAAAATGCATATAATCATCTGCAGGAATGTTAACACGCCAATAGGTCGCATTGTACAAAAACTGTGCTGGACATGCCTCTACAGGCCCATTAGTCTGCATGATCTATTAGGTGAAAATTGTAAGATGACAGCCAAGTACAAAATTATGTCTTTGACTATTCTTGACTGTTCTCATTACTGATAGACATAGGAACCTGATGCTGGGCATCAGTGTATATGCTGCAAATTTTTGTTTCTGTCACTTCTTGCTTACTTTACCCTTCCCCAAAACACACCTGAAATGAATCATTGACAGCCTGCCTTCATGGTTGAAATATTTATAAAAATAAAATAAATAAACCTTGCATTTCTTCTTTGATATCTTTAACAATGAGGACATGTGTTTAGCACTCTTAATCCCCTGCAGTGGGTGTTCATTTGTTTGCTTTGAAATAATTGTAATTTTATTTCACTTTTTGTTGTTGATGCTGCCATTTCAACCTGATATTATTTTTTATCATTATTGATTAGATCCAGAGCCCTGGAACATCAGCCGAGTAGAGCCCTTTGTACTGTGAACTTCTGATCCACTGATTTCACTGGATTCTATAACTGATCAATAATTAATAAAAGTGACTATCAGGTGAGAAAAGCACAATTAACAAGGGATCTAAAATGGAAAAACAACAGTTTTTTTAGCAATAAACAAACAAAAAGAACAGTAGGGACTTTAAAGAGGTTACACATGCCCAAGTTTTCAATTAAATTACAAAAATCTACAGTACAGTGAAGTTTATTCCCTTTAAATACATGATAACATGCAAGTAAGTGTGCAGTGAAGTCCCGCTATATACTGTAGTATAGTATAGTACCCTAGTGCATTATGAGGCACACAGGTGAAGTTCAGTGCTTTTACCTTTTCTCAAAGTTTATATAGTGCAGTAGGACTACATACTCTGCAGTACATCATAACTTATCCTTTAATGATTGTCCTTCCTACTGTAGTTCCTTCTTACCAACAAGAAGAAAATGTTTCTAAGCTAGCAGCAGCATTTTAAACAAGTTTAAAGTAGAAATGAGAGAAAATTAAAGACTTGTACTGAGTTGAAAGTCAAATTATAGAAGAAGGATAACAGTATTGTAGTGTAAGAGGTTATTATATTTTATTTTATTTATTTATTGATGGTATCAGAATTACAATCCTTTGAGTCAGAGACTCCTTTTCAAAGGCTCCACTCAATAAGACAACATTTTGACATACATATAGTTAGAAAATATGATAATGGATGAGATAAGTATATAAACATTTTAACATACAATAATGGATAAAATAATTATATAAACATTTTAGCATACATATAGGCAGAGAAATACAATAATGGATAAAATAAGAATATAAGCATGATAAAGTGACTGGGATTATAAAAACATAGTCGATATTGCACTGACAGGATTAAAGGGAGCCCTAGGACTGCATGGATAAGCATGAAGAGATTAGGCAGGACAAGGTCCATTGTCAGACTTGGGAAGAATGCAACGGTGGTAATCTGCATATGACAAATAGTAATTAATGAGTAAGTAATTGTGGACTGGGCAGGACAGAGTCTGTTGTCCGGGAGGTCAGGTGCAGTTAGAGGATCAAGAGGAGAGGAGGTGGTTTTGAAGCAGGATTTGAGCTGACCAAGCTTAGGTTCAAGGGTTATGGTGAGGGGAAGGAACTGAGCCAGAAGTGGGCTCTATAGTAGAAAGAGAGTTGACCAAGGGAAGTATTGAGTCGACAAACTAGCAGGGTAGGTTTGAGAGAGCTCTGGGTGGTCTTGGTGGTGTTATCAGGTTGTAGGAGGGGAAGAGTCTGGGGCAGTTAGGCCTGAGGATATCTTCCTGGCTAGGAGGCAGGTTTTGTACTTAGCCTGTCATCAAAATCCAGTCAGTTCAATTGGCTGTAAAGCGTGCAGGTGTGGGTGGATTTGGGCAGCTTAGGGCAAGCGACAGGCCTTGTTCCTTGCAATTTTACTCATAGAAGGGCAGTATTATCAGCAGCTCCATAGATCAGAATGCCATAGTTTATGATAGATAATATTGAGAATGTGATGGCAAGCTGGAGGGCTTTGGGGGAGACAGCTCTGGTGTTGATAGAGTAGTCCATGACGGAGTTAAAAGAGGTA
This sequence comes from Neoceratodus forsteri, assembly GCA_016271365.2. Classification (NCBI taxonomy): domain Eukaryota; kingdom Metazoa; phylum Chordata; order Ceratodontiformes; family Ceratodontidae; genus Neoceratodus; species Neoceratodus forsteri. The sequence continues at coordinate 841,766,415 of CM028135.1, read as the reverse complement.
CAAAGGAGGTGAATGTGGTCATGGAAGGTAAGGGCAGGGTTGAAGGTGACACCTAGGTACTTAAAGGTATTCACCTGTTCATGAGGAAGCAAAAAGGAGGCATAGATGTGAAGAGGGAGTGTTTGAGTCTGTTTTGATGGTGTGCAAAAAGCATGATTTTGGACCTTTTTTGTTCTAGAACGAGCTTATACTTGAGGAATCAGGACTCAGCCTCAGTAAAGGAATTCTGGAGAAAGAGTTCTAAGGAGGCAGGTTTAGTGTGGGAAGTAAAGACTATGGCATCATCCACATAGAGGAGGATATTTCCGGTGCATGCCTTAGGTAAGGAGTTAAGGTAAAGGCTGAACAGAAGGAGCCCAATGATGGACCCCTGTGGGACACTGAGAGGATGGAAGGGGTTTTGAGAGGGTGTTGCAGGTTTTGACCTTCTTGAGCAGCCCAATAGATAGTCAGAGAACCAGGCTGTGGCTTCCTGGGTAGACCAAGATGAGAGAGAGTAGAAAAAGGAGGGTATGATTGACAGTGTCAAACACCTTTGATAAATCTAGGAAGACAGCACCAGCCAGCCTGCCATTGTCCAGGGCAGAATGAATGTAACTGGAGAATTCCAAGAGGGCAGTAGAAGTGCTGTGGCCTTGTCTGAATCCATGTTGTTCAGCAGATAGGAGGTCATATTTAGAGAGGTATTTAGTGAGTTGATCCATGACAATGCATTCCAGGGCCTTGGAGAGAGGGAAAGGATGGAAATTGGATGATAGTTGCAGGGGAGAGGCAGTCACCACTTTGTGGATTGGGATGATGCCAGCCATCTTCCAGATGGAGGGAATTTACCAAGTCAGAGTGAGAGGTTTAGGAAGGGGAGAGAACCTCATCTAAAACCAAGTGCAGGATCTGAAGGTCGAGTGAGTCACTGCTATGTAGGTGCCACTCAGAGCTTTGATGAGGTAGGCTTGATCTCCAAGGGGTAAGGACATGGAAGAAAAATGGGGGTTAGGCGGTGTGAATAGGGTGATGGGGAAGCAGTATTGAAGAAGTCGGTGGGATGGATACAGCTAAGGTTGGAGAAGGAGGTATTATGGTGTCAGCAACCAGCTATTTGTCACTGGTGATAGACCCATTCACATTAAGTTGGGTTGGGGGTGGCTTTGCCATCGAGGATTTCATGTTTTCCCAAAATTTGTGACCTGAGCCCCAAGATGAGGTCAGAGTGGATTTGAAATATTTCACCTTGGCTTTTCGGGTGGTCCAAGGGCACTTGTTATGTGCAGCCCGATAGAGTTGTCTGTCAGCAGGGCTACCGAATCAAGGGCTTTTTTCCATAGGTCATCATGGATGTCATGACAATAAGGTCAAGAAGGACGAGGAGATCCAGGGGTGTCATGCCCCTTTAACCACCCTCTTAGTGAGGGGAAAATCTATTACAGGCTTCATTAAATGTCCTGAGAGTGATACAGTGGGGACCAGTCACATAGGGCAAGATGGGATTTCATGTGACCAAACTTTCCGCCTGAGCAATCTGGTAAGGACAGTTTTGGAGGTGGCTTCTTTACCAGGCTGGATCAGGTACAGAGAATAGGAGAGTGATCACTAAGGGTGTTGGAGAGACAGAGATGTCAGTGATTTTGTGGGGAAGATTGACATGATTAAATCAAGTAAGGTGGAGGCACCACTATTGTGATTGAGATTGACGTGGGGCAAATAACTAGATGGGTGATGTCAAGATCTGTTAGAGTATCTTTGCAGGGGAGGCTGAGGGGAGAGCCAGTTTATGTTGAGGTCTCCCAGTGTAATTATCTCAGTTTTGGGTGGAGCTGGGAGAGATGGTCAGTGAATGACTGAAAGGCAGGTTTCTGGCCTTGTGGTGGAATGTAGACAGCTGTGATTGTCAGAGGGGCCTCTAGGGGCCAAGGGAGACATTGAGAGGTAGAACTTGGGCAATTACTAGCTATTTGGGGGCAAGAACTTGAAAACAATCTCTAAGTAGATGGCACAGCAGCCCTAATGCTTGCCAATTCTGTCATTGTAGTAAAGGGAGTAGCCAGGAATTGAGATGGAGGAGTCAGGTGAATTTGGATAGCCAGTTTCCAATTAGGGTGAGAATGTCAGGATGGTGTTGGGCAATCTCATTGAATGTTTTTGGGAGACTGCAGATATTAATGGAAGCAATGCATACTCCTGGTGCTGGGGCATGTGATTGGGGGGGCAGAGGGGCCAGGGTTGGGGTGAATGTTCCCTGATATAAGGAGAAGCAGGGAGGAGTTCTGAAAAGCTGCCAGTGTAGGGCTTTCTTGCAAGCGGTCAAGGTAGTCAGAATGTTGGTGGGTCAAGAGACATGGGCAAGAATAGGCAGGAACAAAGACTAGGGGTGGCAAGGATGAGAGACAGCCAGTGGAGTTGCAAGGAGGGAGAAATGGGACTGGGAAGCAGGAGGTGCAGGACAGGATAACAGGTGAGGTAGAGTGGAGATGTGTGTGGTGGGGGATGGGAATGGAAAGATGGCGGAGGATGGAGGGACCAGCCAGCTGAGCATGTAGGCAGCTGATATGGAGATGGCAGATGGTGGCAGTAGCAGTGGTTGTAGCTTTTTCTTGCAGGATGATGGGTACTGGTTGGCCAGCATCTAACACTAGATAGGAAGAGGGGGGATATCAAAGAGCCAAGTGTTGCAATAAAAGACAGCATAATGGCAGGTTTTTTGGTTTTGTCTTTGGCAGCAGCCACTAGTGGTAGAAGCAGATAAGCTGCAAATGAAAAGTGGTGAATTACCACATGATGTCCCATACTACATTATGAAGAGTTCACCAATTATAGGGGCAATGTAGTACCCTGTTGTTGGGGTCACTGGTGACTTACTTATTAAATCAGATTTTTGTTTGCTATTTGCAGAAGGACAGTTTTACAGATTTACATGACACTTTCCGGATCTGTTGTCCATTGCAGCATCTACAATCCCTGAAAGTTTCATGTAAATCAGTTCAGTAATTGTAGAGATATTAAAGTGTGGAAAATGTGTTTTGTATAGGACTTTAATGCATTTATTTGTTACATTTTTGCTCTTGTCCACAGAAAGAACTATTAATCTTTAAATAGGAAATGTTGTATTGTTCTGTAGGTTGGTGGGGAAGGATTTCCTGGATGGAGTGAGGGTTGATGTTTGGGAGTTTGTATTTTTTAAATATTTACATTTGAAAAATTGATTTCGAACTTTAAGGAGTCAGCCTGGGGAGTAGGTCTGGAGTTCATGTACAACATGCAAAGAAGAGTTTCAGTGCTGTTGAAAGGGATCAGGAAAGTGAAAGGAGTTACAGTAGACTGGTATTAAAATACTGTATGTGTACAGGATGGAATGGGATTGGGAATGTGAAAATCATGATTAGCAGTTTAGCAGCAGCTGGGATTTAGATTTCCAAGACATCAAAGTGAAAAAGTTGCATTCTCAGAAGTAGCTGAATACCACAAAGACAACCCAAATGCATAAATGGATTCTGTTTTATATACTATTTCAGCTGCATTAAATCACATTAGCAATGTCTTAGCCTGGTTTCAAGCCAATGACTTAAAAGTAAATTTCAAGAAAACAGTTTCTATGACATTCAACTCAGCACAGAAACTTGTAAGAATTCCTAACATACCAGTATTCTCCACTCAAGATGGCACCCTCTTGATTCACTTCCAGCCTTCAAATACCTTGGTGTCTGGCTAGACAGTTGTCTTAATTTCTCCAGCCATATTGATGCCATAATATCCAAACTCTGCCCCAAGCTTCACATCCTGTATCAAAACAAAGACTCTTTCTCCCTCCCCATTTGTTACGAGCTGGTCTCCAAAATGATTCTCCCAATCTTGGATTATGCTGATGTAGTCTATATGGCACTGCCCCTGCTACCTCTCTCTCTCTCTAAACTCAACACCCTACTAAACTCCTTCTGCCATTTTGCCACTAACGCCCTGCCCGTACTCATCACTGCTCCCTTTACTCCTCTCTCTCATCCATTTCCAATAGGAGGCATATCCTCTTGTCTTTCATTGGCAAATTCTGGTCTGGGTTACTTCCTCCTTACATCTCATCTATTCTTTCCCTGCTACCTACCACTGCTATGCACTGCACTCCTGGGACTTATGCTCTTTCTCCATTCCCCATCCCCACTCTAATGCTGGTCAGTCTGCCTTCTCCCACCTCCCCAATAACTCAGAAATGCTACCTCTTTCAATACCATTAAAGACCCTTTTTCCCCATGCTCTGTCCCTTCCTCCACAACATAACTCCTCCCTCTCTTTAGCCTCCCTTATCTTATTGGCTCCATCACCACCTACCTGGAATGTTCTTTACAACTCTTGTTTAACAATCTCAACAATTGATTGTGATTATTCAAGGTCTTATAAATTATCTGCAACCTATTTTGACTTCTGCTGCATAATTGTGTTAGCTGTTGCATAGTGTTAGACTAAACTTCTGTAGTAAAATTGTGATAGAACATGCATATTTTAATATATGGATTGTTGAAATAATAGGGTTGAAAAGCATACAAAAATCCTCATAATAGCATTGTCCCTGAAGTGATAATACCATACTTGGCAGCTGATAATACTATCGTTCTGAGTCCATAATAGTATCTTTCAGAGCTCTGAACTATAGTATTATCATAAAAGTGGAACAGCGGAGCAAGCTCTCCCACAGCATGCTATGTTGTCAGTGTCAATCAAACACTATCTTCTGAAAATATGCCTCATGATTGGCCACTTTCTCTTCTGGGCAGGCGGAACATTTTGAATAACATGACATCTCGCTTAAGTAGACAAAATTGGGACCGAGATATTTCTTTTTTATTTTAATTCTTAGGACAAATGGAACTATGCAGTTAATCCTGCATTCTAGGGGAAAAAGGAAAGAAAAGGTAAAGTCTGCCTACCACAAAATAGCTTTTCCCCTCGATAGAGTCAGTGTCTGGCCGTGGGATAGGTTAGAAGAGCAAGACAGTGCAGTAGCTGAGAGGAGGCGCGAGACAGTGTGGCGGTCAGCTAGAACAGAGTCTTCTCACAGCAGCTGACTGCCCCTTACAAAGAAACTGGATCCATATATAAAAAAATAGCAAATACCTAAATGTGTATTGAAGCAGTAATCTCATCTTGAGGTTTGGGGACTTTGGGAACCTCCTTGAGCCTCTAGGTTCCAAGTCCCCAAAACCTCCTATGAGATCACTGCCTTGGTAATACACATGTAGGTATCTATTATTCTTTTTGTAATAGTTAGCCTATCTCACTGCCTGTACTACTTTTACTGTTATGCTAGCCTGTACTCCTTCTATTGTATATTTTTGTACTCCATGAAATCTGCATGGTTTTATGCTTGTAGCCCTATTTCTCTGGGTTGCATTGGGAAATGAACCTTGGCTCAGTATGCCTTTCCCGGTTACCACAAGTTTAAATAAAATAAAATAAATAAATAACTAGTAAACCTTCATATGAATATTCTATTTCCTTGGACCTAGAAACTATTTTACAACACTTCTTTCTTTGTAAAATTAAAATAATGCCAAGTCTTTTCTGCATTTTGCAGCTGCTCTTAGATTCTGTAGTACTAAAAGAGAGATTAGATTTAAACTATGATTAATAACATTTTAAGATTAGACCCTGAGAACCTGCCTATGACATACTTAGACTTGGACAGTGCAGCACCAGTGGAAACCTGAAGCCCAGGCCACTTTCAGCATCACCTTCCTCGACTTCACGCCGCTTGCAGAGTCATTGATCAATCCAGAGGAGGGAAGAAACATACATAAATCATCCCTCAATGTGCCCTCATTGAAACCAGAATAAGGCTGGCAGTATAGCCTAGAGGTTAAAGGAATGAGGTGTGAACGAAATTGATACATCCAGCAGACCAGATCTGAGTTTGATTCTCATAACCTCCACTTGCATATTGTGTGACTCTAAGCAAGTCACTTAACTCCCAGTGCTCCAAGATCACCTCCTGAAAACAGGCACTTGTGCCTAGTGGGCCTACCCGGTTACCAAAGACTTAAAATAAAAATATGCTGATGAAAGAGAGATGCCCATAGTTCAGCAAATCTGGGGAAACAATCTATTGTTCAAAGCAGCTGTTAAAAATCTTCTAGCAGTTTTCAAAGCAAGCTAACTTTTGCAAGATGTCAGTGTATGTTGTGATGCAGCCTGCACCATCTTTGAAAGTCCTGCAGCTCGAAATGATAGAGCATCACCTGCACTGCAGTTCTGCCTCAGGAAATCCATGAGAACAGATAGTTTCTGAGCTACATTTTGCAGGACATTCAGTAGCTGGTTCAGTATCATGTAGTTCTTTCTGCCTCCATTCCTTTTCCCCAGGGTTTAAGTCCAGACACACATGTTGTGCACATTTTCAGAATTATTACTCTCCATGGTGCATGTTTCCACCTGCCTTTGCTTGCATGCAATCCTCCTCCTGGAGTAGGCAGCACTGAGAAACACCTCCCACCCATGAAGCACTACCAAAATGCAGTAAATCCTGACTTAGAGACTCCATAATGTACATCATCAGCATTGAGAGGACCTGCTGTGAAAAGTAAGGCATTAGTTATCTGTGGCACCAGCTAGCCAGAGGGAGATCTTGAATTAAAGCTGGATTTTTACTTTACTTGTTTATGTCTTTGATTCTCACACTCTGTTAGCACCAAAATCCTGTCTGTATCTAAAACAAGAGGTAGCTGGTTAAGTGCCACAGTTCTCTACTTTTAGTATACTGTATGTGCAGGGTAGTTTATACAAGATGTGTGTGTGTTTGGGGGTGCTAAACAGTTCAGAACTGAATTTACTTCTTGAGCACTGCTGCACAGTGGCACCTCTTCTTATGTTCCACTGCTTGTAAGGGCCAATGTGTATGTCATCTGCACCAGCCATATATAACTGGGCAAGATTACTTTAGAGTTAAGGACCAACAGTACAAGTTATAAATGTGAAGAAGCATAAACAGCATACTGTTGTCATTCACATTTCTTTTGATTGAGTAGTTTAACAAATAACTTTTAACATATGAAATTTTCATTACAAAAGTTGCTTCCTAAAATTGAAGTGCAAAGCCACCATGAGTGAAGTTTGTCTTCATCAAGGCAAAGCATTCATACTGGGGCCACCATCGAGTATCACACTGTTTCCATGTTCCTCAAGAAATGAAAATAGGTAATTTACTTATTACATTTCTGTGTGTGGAAGGTGGGTGGGCAGCACTTCTATAAAGTTGTGATTCCCAATAACTTTGTACCAAGAGTCAGTCACTAATAACCTTTATGACTTGGGGCCGGGTCCCGAGAGATTTTGTGTCCCTACCCAACTCATATTTGTCAAATTCATTTATACTATACTTTAGGTACATCAATTTGTTTTCAGTGCAATCACTTCCTTTAATCTTTTGTTGGGGTGGGCAATGTGAGTCATACAAGCCCCTGTTCATACTCCTTTCTATCTATCTGCTCTAATTGGCTGGGCTATAACTTTGAAAGTAAAAGTCATTACATAATGCTATATCAAAAGTCTCTGCAGAGCCCAGTGATGCCTTTATTGCTGTTTTAATAAGAAAAAATTGAAAGAGTAGGTATAAAAATAGCATCTAAAACCAATGAGGTAAATTTACTTTGGCTGGGGTCCCCAGTGACTACAGGAATCTATTGTGCCCAAATCTGGCTATTGCTTTACAAAGAGATGATCCAAGGGCTAGAAAATACATGCAACAGAAACCACAAACTAAAGTGGAAACTAGAGAAAAGGTCAATTTAAACTGCCTCTCAATCTAAATTTTAAGGAAGTGACAAACAACTGAGAAGGCCAACTCTAAAAGATGGAGGGATGTGTGGCCCCAGGGCTTTCTAATTACTACTGCATTAAACCAGAGATACTGTAATTAGGCTTCATGTGTGAGATTCTCCCATTCATTTTGGCAACACAAACTTATGATGAGGAAGCATCTTGGGGCCAAAGTCCATAGAGCATAGGACAGATGTTCAATGCAATTGAAGGTGAAATTTGGTTGTTCCTACAAAATTTAAAAACTACTACTTTGTGGCAGAAGAAATATCTGCCCAGAGTCTCCATGGACAATTCCAGAATTGATAACTTTTATAAGTTCAAGTACTGGCCTTAGAAATTCTGTACAGTTGTGTTTTTCCCACTACAAACAAAAAGCATTTTCAAATTTGCAGGAGAAAATATTATGAATAGTTGAATTTTTAAATATTTGCCCATGTATTTTTTTTAACACTTTTCTGACTAAGAGTGTTTGCCTAGTCTCCAGGAACATAACCAAGATTTAAAACTTCTAAATACTGACCTTTCTCTGGAAATTATGGACAAGAATTTTCTGCCCATAATGTGCCTCTAAAGCAGCGTATTTTTTAGTTGCACAACAATTCATCATATAGTTTTTTTAGCTGCAATGTATTTATGACACCAATGGCCTTACAGCACATACTGTAAGCTGTCATGTGGCAGGCAGCCTGGCGGTATGCAGGAGGTGCGGCTGCCCACCGATGATGGGGGAGATGGGTGGGCAGGGGTCCTGTGTGACTGGGGGTGGGGTGCCACTGGACCACCAGGTATCCCTTTATGTGAAGCACCAAGATCAGTGCATCGGTGGGGTGGAGGGCACTAGATCACCAGGAAAAGGATTATATTGACTTTTATGGTTCTCAGAGCAGCAGAACGGGAGGGGACCACTACCTCACCAGGCCTGGTGTCATGGCATTGTCGGTAATACTGGCTATAGGGAGGAAGGGTGCCACTAGACTACCAGGAAGGGGTAGGCCTGTGTATGTCAATGCAAGCGTGACTACAGGGTGGGGGTTCCACATGGGTGTCGAGGGTGTTTACACAGTTGTAATACCCTGCAATCACGCTATGGGGGTTACCACTGGACTACCAGGGATTGTGTTGTTGTACTATTACCCGTGATCAGGTTACAGGTGGGAGGGGGACACCACTGGACTACCAGGGCTTCTGTACATGTTGTAGGCAGCTACGCAGGGCACCAGGTGCATTTTGCTGGGATGCCCTGCACAATACATGCAAATGGGGCCATAATGACATGTAATGGCCACCTTTGCACCATGCACACATTATGGCCCCATTTGCATGCCCATTACTGAATATCATGGGTGATGCGCTTAGCAAAACTACAGTTGCACTGGAGTATTCAGGGTCCTCCATGTCCAGGGATTGTGCCAGTGCTTGCTCATACTACCTGCTTCGGCCTTACCGGGCCTAGAGGTCATTCTGACTAACTCACAATTACAACCTACTGTGCTCCTCATTAGCTGGAAATACATCTGACCTACTTCTACATATTCACTACGTTCTCTACTTACTTAATGCTTGCTTCTCTCTGTATTGGAGGTTCCTACTTCTCCATCCTCCTTATTATGTAGCATATGCCAGTTCTTGTGCTTCATCGCCATAGCCTTCATTTGCTAACCTTGCCATGCAGAACTTGACTCATCAGTTCTCCTTCTTCACATGGATGCTGTGCCTTGATTCCTGGATCCTCTCTGCGAGGTCATCCTCACCTGTTGGAGTGCTTCACCACCTGTGACTCTTCACTTCAAGTTCATTTCAGCCATGGATGCCACTCTATTTCATTCAGCCTGCTCATGGATTCTTGAACTTGGAGTTTACTAGATGGATGCTTGCTCTATTCACCTGACATGTCACAATTCAATATGTCTTCAGTTTTACGTTTCTGGAGTAGGCTCTACAACTTTGGGGTTTGGATTAGCCGATTGGATTATTTAGGATTACTTTCCTTTAGTATGCCCAGAAGGATGGGCAGGCTGGTAGCCATGGGTCCTCAGAGGTTCCCCAAGAGGCTTTTTCTCTCCTGCGTACTACTGGTCACATTCTCTGGAGTTGGAGGAGGTGATCATACTGCTACTCATTCTTAGAGTGTCATCCTTCTTGACTCCTTCAACAGTCGGACACTGAACAATTGTGGATATCATTACCTTTGAGGGGTCTCATAATACTGGACTAAGCATCTTTACGGTGGGATACAGAGTAAGCCAAACCAAAACTAAGTTATAACAATGTTACTCATCAGCTGAAGCATCTAAGCACTTTGCACAAGACTATCCAGCTCACTTGTACTATAAGCACTGACTGTATAACTATGTTCAAAGTACCTAAGCACAGATCAACTCAAACTGCTACATATCCGAAAAGCCATGTCCTACTTACCTATCTGGCATCTGTATTCAGGCACAAGCCTTCATTGTCCAATTACTGTATGTAGCACAAGCACTGAGCTATGAACCACACGTAATGGTAATTGTGTTCCAGCAACACATACAGATAGCCATGACAGGATATGTGTCACTTGGTCTTCTGCAAAGTTTTTTAGCGGCTACTGTGCTGTTCCTCTGACCCAGGAATTCATAGAAATATAGAATCTGTTTGCAGATAAAGACCATACAGCCCACCTAGACTGCCCATTTCCTCCTTGGTTTGGCAATCTCTACTGTTATCAGGACTGTCTTTTCTCCACTCTGCTGTACAGCAGGGTGCCTTTATGCTTATCCGATGCACTTTTGAATCCCTGTACTGTTTTCACTTCCACCACCTCAGCTGGAAGGCTGTTCCATGGATCCACCACCCTCTCTGTGAAAAAATACTTCCTAACTTCCCCAAGCCTCCTCCAGCCTCATGTTATGCCCTTCTTGTCCTTGAGCACTTTTATCTCTGAAATATGCTCCACTCCAAACCCTGATTATTCCTCTAAGGTATTTGAAAGCCTCTATCATATCCCCTCTCTCCTTCTCTCTTCCAGTGAATAGATGTTTAGTTCATTGAGTCTTTCCTCATAAGACTTGTGGTGCAGTCCATGTATCACTTTTGTTGCTCTTCTCTGGACTGATTCCATTCTGTCTATGTCCTTCCTGAATTGCAGTCTACTGAACTGGATACAGTATTCCAGATCAGGCCTCACCAGTGATCTATACAGTGGCATCACCACTTCACTCCTCCCACTGGTTATGCCCCTTACTATGCACCCCAGCATTCTGTTTGCCTTCCCCACTGCTTTTTTGCATTGTTTGGCTGACTTGAGATCATCAGATATGATAACCCCCATGCTCTCTCCTGACTTGTGATGACTAGAACCTTCCCCTCATCCTGTATTCCACTCTTGGGTTTCTGTGTCCCAGGTACATTATTTTGCATTTCTTAGCATTGGAACCCAACTGGCAAACCCTTGAACATTCCTCAAATAGTCTTAGATCATTTCTCATTTTATCTAGCCCCTCCTGTGTGTCGACTCTGTTACAGATCTTGGTGTCATTCTGTGAACAGGCATACTTTCCCATCCAGTCCCTCTGTAATGTCGTTTATGAAGACACTAAATATAATTGGACCTAGTGCTGATCCCTGTGGAACCCGCTGGCCACCTCCCATTTTTGATTTTATGCCATTTTCTACCACCCTCTGGGTCCTGCCTTTTAGCTAGTTACCAACCCATTTTACCACTTTAGAGCCCACACTCAGATTCCCAATTTGTTAAGCAACCTTCTATGAGGAACAGTGTCAAAGGCCTTACTGAAATCCAGGCACACCACATCCACCACCTCTCCTGATCCACCAACCTGGTCACCCAGTCAAAGAAATCGATAAATTAGTCTGACAGGACCTGTCCTGAATGAATCGTTCTGCCTTGGGTATTGTGCACCGCTTGACTCCAGGAACTTCACTACCCTCTCCTTAAGCAGGTACTCCATCAGCTTCCCCATCAATGAGGTCAGGCTTACAGATCTGTAATTGCCTGCCTCCTCTCTATTCCAGTCTTGTGCAGGGAGACCACCTCTGCCCTCCTCCAATCCCCAGGTACCTCTCCCACCTCTGTCAATTGTTTGAAGAGGGTTGTCAGTAGACCTGTTAGGACTTCCCGAGTTCCTTCAACATTCTAGGGTGAATCCTGCCTAGCCCCATTGCCTTTGTCTGTGCTTACATTTCCTAGTTCCTCCAAGACTCTATTCACCATAAATGGTCTGGTGTCCACCTCTCCCCTGTATATCTTTCCTCATGAGTCTTGGCTCCTCCCCTGCCTCTTTCTTGGTAAATACTGAGCAAAAATATTTGTTCAGTATCTCAGCTTTTTCAAAGTATTCCTCCACTCACCCACCCCTCTCCCTTCATTAGCCTAACAATACCATTTCTGGTCTTCTTCCTCTTGCTAATATAATGGAAGAAGGTCTTGCCTTCTTAATAGCCTGTGCTATTCCTTCCTCCATTATTGCCTTAGCCCTTCTCACAGCTTTCCCAGCTTCTCTGCTTCCAGATAGTTCAGTCTGTCTTCTTCTTTCTGTGCCTCTTTGTATTTCCTGAATGCCTTACTTTTTCTCTCACTTTCTTGGCTACTGACTTAGAGAACCACAGTGGCCACTTCTTTCTTTGTTTTTGCTAAGTAGTCTAACACATTGAGTTGTCACTCCTGCTATGGATCTCTTGAGCCTAAGTCACTGTTCTGCTACCCCTCCCCATATCTTCTGCTGCCAGGGCAATTTTGAGCTGTTCCCCATCTCCATGAAGTTGGCCTTCCAGAAATCTAGGATCTTAATCTTTAAATGGCTTTCTTCTGCCAACATGTTGACTTTAAACCACACAGTTCTGTGGTTACTGGTACCAAGGGACTGCCCATGATTCTGTCCTCGTTTGTCAGCACTAAGTCCAGTATAGCCCCTTCCCTGGTGGGCTCAAACCACCAGCTGCCTTAGGTTTTCCCCATACATGGCAGACAATGAGGTCCCTGCTCCTTGATGTACTTGAAGTATGGGTATTCCAATCTGCATATGGCATGTTGAAGTCATCCATTTGTAGTACTTCCCTTTGGCTGCCACATTATAGATGGTTTCCACTAATACTAGATCTATATCCTCCCCTGCAGAGGAGGCCTGTAAACTACTCCAGCATGAATGGTTGTTTTGTTCCCTGACTCAGAGTGACCTACAATGCCTCTACTTCTTCCCTGGATCCCTGACCATCCGTAGCTTTAATTCCTTCCTTTACATACATAGCAACACCTCTTCCCCTTCCCTCCCTATCCTTTCTAAAAGTGTATACCCTAGTATGGATGCATCCCAGTCATGGTTCCTAGCTTACCATGTCACCATAATAGCCACAATGTCCAAGTTTGTTTATGCCATCAGTGCCATTAGGTCAAGGATTATGTTTCCCAGATTGTGGGCATTTGTCCACATGACCTTCCCTCTTTGTACCCCCTTAATGTTCCTTGTTTATTGGTCTTTGCCCTGCACTGCATTCGTGATGTACCTTCTGTTCTCTTTCCCATTGTAACCATGGTAGTTTTATTGTTAGATATTATGCTAGTTATTAGGTCCTCACTGCTTTCAGTTATAGCCTGTAAGGGGGGGCTATGATAATCCCTCTTGACTGTTTATGCCTCCCCTTGGCAAGTTAAACGATCACTAAGGATGCACTTAAACTTCTCAGAGATGACACCTTTGCCTTCCTGACTAGATGCAGGCCATCTGGAGCAAATAGTCCTTCATCCCTCCAGGTGAGGTTCCAGTCCCCAATGAAGCCATACCGTACCTCTCTTGCACCATTTCTTCAGCCATTTGTTGAATTCAATGATGTGGATGTCTCTTCATTCCCCTTGCTGTGGACAGGTAGCACCTCCGAGAAGGTGGCAGAGTGTGCTATTTGCCCAAGACTCCTCCCCACCCCTGAACTATTCCTGTACTCTTTCTACATCTATCTCCTCTCTAGCCAGGTCATTAGTCCCCAGGTGAATAATGACACCCAACTCCCCTCCTTGTTATCACCCTTGTAATCCTAAGGATTCATTTGTTCTCCTTCTGAACTGTGCCTCCAAGTAGGCACATTGCCTCCCTCTTACCATTGCTACCTGACCCCAGCTTAATGCTTCAGACAATGGAGTCTCCAGCCAAGATTTGCTTTCTCCTACTATGTGTTCTCCTTGCATCTGCCCTTGAGTTCCATCCTGGATGACTCCTCAACCCTCATGTTGTTCACTTTTGGAGATGCTGTGCAACCTCTATGCTCTGCCAGGATGGCATACAAGTTGTGAAGTGCCATTGGCTGGAGGATGTGCCTCAGTGCTTGCCTCCGCACCTTCCCTGGGCCCACTGTAGTCCATCCTTCCTCCTTCTTGACAAACTCTGAGGGAGTGGTGGTGGGCATTGTGGTCTCTGTATGGGGAAAGGTCACCTGTGTCCTTGCCAACTCTGCTCAGAGTTCAGCTACCTCCTTTCTCAATAAAGAGAGGTGCCTGCAGCTAGGGAAGCACTGCAGTGTTCAGAAGGTCTTTCTGAACACTGCTGCTATGTACTGCAAAGCACCACACCCATCATCTTTCTTCTACTATCCTTGTCCTAAATGCCTCTTATTGCCCTGTACCCTCTGCTGCTGTTTTCTTCTATACCATGTCCAGTGCCTGGCTATATATATATATTTGTACTATCAATACTCTTTAGTAGGAATGTAGATTTATGTCAGGGTGTGGTGTGTGCCTATGTTGTGTACTGAAATAAGATGACTAATAGTGTGTGTATACAGTCAGCTGGTACTGTATGATGTCACATGTTAATGGTATAAAGGAAATGATGCACTAGGGGTGGGTGGGTGTGGGTTGGGGGATGGGCCTTTCCTGTCCACCAGAGACAATCAGCCACACTAATAAACCCTAACAGAAACACTTAGCTGCACCTACAAAATCCCCAAACAGGTAACTTTCCAAATGAATCCAGAAAGCAATCTGGTACCAGCTGAAAGCAACAATAAACTGAAACAATTCACCTGGATAGTGTTATTGAATGGCAAAAATGCATTCATTATTAGAATGCACACCATGTTTACATTATGAGGCAAGGGCACATTGAATGCTCTATTCACAAACATTTGAGTTGATCCTTTAACAAAGATGTTTGTGATATTGAGAACTCACTTGTATATCCAGACCCATGATTGAAATGGAGTGTGCAGAAATACAAACAGGGAGCCATGTCAGGATATGCGTCATTTGGTTTTCTGCAATTTCTCTTTTGGGGTGGAGGGGCTAATTTGCTGTTTCTCTAACCCTGGAATGCATGTGATCTGATATACTGAATGGCAAACATGCGTTCATCATTAGAATGTGCTCCATGTGCACATTATGAGGCTACAGGCACATCCAAGTGCACACTCACACAAACTCAAGCCACTCACTGACAAAGATGTGTGTGACAGTAAGAATTCACTTGCACATCAGACCCTTAATGGTAACGATTGCAACAGCAATACAGACAGCCATGACAGGATATGCATCACTCGGTCTTCTGCAAAGTTCTCCTTTTTTCTTTTCAGGGACCTACTTTGCTGTTCCTCTGACCATGGAATTCACCTGACTACTGTTACTGAATGACAACAAATGCATTCATTATTAGAATGCACACCACGTTCACATTATGAGAGTAAGAGGCACATCTCAGTGCTCATTCACAAACACTCAAGCTGATCACTGATAAAGATGTTTGTGATATTGAAAACTCACTTGTGTATCCAGACCCATGATTGAAATGGTGTGTGCAGCAATACAAATGGGGAGCCATGTCAGGAATGCATCATTTGGTCTTTGGATTGTTGCTTAGTGTGCCTTTCCTGGTGAAACTATTTTAATAAAATAAATTCTGCAATTTTCTAATTTTGTGGGGGCTAGCCATGATGTTCCTCTGACCCTGGAATGCATCTGATCTGTGATACTGAATGGCACACACACAATCATTATTAGAATGCACACAATGTTCACATTATGAAGCAAGAGGCACACTCAAGTGCTCATTCACAAACACTCGAGCTGATCCCCTGACAAATATGTTTGTGACACTGAATGCTCACTTGTGCATCCAGATCCATAATGGCAATAGTGTGCACAGCAACACAAACAGCTAGCATTGACAGGATGTGCATTGTTTTGTCTCCTACAAAGTTCTCATGTTTTTTAGGTCCCTACTTGACTGTTTCTTAGACTGTGAATGCACCTGCTATGTGTTATAGCACGGCAAAAATGCATTTATTGTTAGAATGTACACCAGGTGCTCTTTATGAGGCAAGAGGCACGTCCACGTGCACACTAAAACAAACTCAAGAAACTCACTAACACATATGTGCATGACAGTGAGTACTCACTTGTGCATCCAGACCCATAATGGTAATTGTAAGTGCAGCAACACAAACAGCTAGCCATGACAGAATATGCTACACATGGTCTGCAATGTTCTCCTATTTATGGCTGCATAACATCAGAGCTATGCTGCTGTATTGCTACATATTGTTTAAAAGGGGCTCTAGGGATGTGCCCTCCCCATGTTTCTCAGATTGGCTGCAATGGATTGCAAAATACAATAATGTAAAAGAAATATACAACATAAGGCAATCTTAAAGTGTATAATGTGTACTTTAGTAGCAAGCAGTAAAGCTTGATCAGCTCTCTCATTGTGTGGGTGTGCTTCTCATGTGAGTATATGGTTGTGGCCGGATGCCAAATGCACAGTATTTTGTTTGCTCCACATTTCCACCCAGTGGAGTTGAATCACATATACTTCTACAGGAGTCAGTAAGCTTTCTCTCTTCCCCTCCACACCCTTATAGAGCCAGATCACACTGTCTCTCAAGTGAGAGCACATAATGGTTTTCAGCATATCATTTATACAATGAAAGAAGCCAGCATCAGTCCTCAGCTAACAGTGCCCATTGAGAAAGCTGACAGGCAGCATCAACATTCTTTCACAGAATTTTAAAATAATGGGACATTGACTTTACCTTTCCATAATAAAAATGTATTCTTTCATTCTCAATGTTTTATCATACACTGTTTCTTACATTTCTCACTGCCATCAATAACATAATTTTGCAGCCATAGTGGCTCTGGCTAGATTTTGTTAAGTGCAATCTGCTGCACATAGGACTAAAAATTAATTATTAGGCTAAAGTCACTATTTTCCCTTGACAACATGGCAATTGGCTGTTGTCTCTTGATCGCATCAGCCCCACAGAGTCCAGCATCCATATCACATCCAGAGCTGAGATGTGCTTCACCAGTTCAGAAACAGTTTGCATGGATCCGGAGTTCATGTACATTAGAACACACTTGATGATCTGTACAAAAAAAAAAAAAAAAGAAAGAAAGAAATAGTCAGGTTAGTGTTTTTATTGAAGTATGGGTCTGGCTTAGCAGATGGTGACCAAGGTTGGACACACTTTCTCCTGTAAAATGCTTCAGATTTCTAATGACGCCCATATCCATAGCCAAATTAATGATGTAGTGTTAGGAGACAAGAAAATCAGTTTGACATTAGACAAATTATTGTTCAGGTGCACAGTGCAGTTATCAAGGAGCAAAGTGATCTTCCTTCAACATCTCCTCATTTAGACATTTACTCTACGTAGCCACCTAGTGAAAATCTCTGCAGTCATTCACGAATTTGAGTTTTCCTACTACATGACTGGCAGAGTGTTGACTTCCATACCATTGAAGCAACTTGGTTTACAGGCTTGCCAATGATAGCTGGCTTCATTTTTCAGAACCTATAATGTTCATGCACACCAGCACTGGAATGCATTTACTGTCTTTTTACCACCACTGGTAGCCTTAGTTGTAAATGTAAGCATACCTTCCAGCATTGCCTTGACATACAGCCCATCTTATCATCATAATGCATGTCCTCATGGCTGTGTTCAGCAGACTCTACATCAATGTCCTTTTCTCTCCATGGCACTTTTTATAAACTATGTCATGCCGGTCCTTCCAGTGACATAGACACCCATTTGTTGTTGGTAAAGGGAATTTCCAGCATGTCAGCTAGTTGCTGTTTTTCTTCAGCAGTAAATGGGGCTTCAACAGCACAGATGGCAGAAAACCAGTATAATAGTGCAATCTCTACTGTGTCACTTTTGTCAGTGTGTTTTCTCTTCCTTGACTAATTCTCTCCACTCTCACCATTCTGCCAGCAAATTATGCTTAGTGCATACATTCTGGATACAGTGGAGATATCTATACCATATTCTCTGGCCAGACCTGACTGCTTCAGCATTTGGCTGGGCTAATTTCTGCATCAAAGCAATCTTCTTCTCCAGAGTCAGTGTGTTCTTGACTTTCTCCATTGTAGTGAATGTGCTCGGAAAGGTTGCTGACACAGTAGCTAGTTTATTCATATAGTACATTATTGTAGCTAATTAAGGTAATTAGAATGTTATGATGGATTATTTTAAGGTGGTTTGCAAGGGCAACAGTTTGTAAAAGGTACAAAATGTGCACTTAAAAGCCAGGTTGGATGGAAAATCAATGGGAAAAGTAAACAAAATGCATTTAACCAAAGTGGGCACTCATATGTAGTGCACTTAAGGAAAAACATAACATTTGCTCAAGAGGAAAAAAATGGGATATGGAAAAAGTGTGCATCTAAGTGGGATGTACACTTATCCGATGTAACAACTGAGCTCCTCTATAATTGTTTAAAAGCACAAACCATATTACATTATTATTCTTAGGATAGATAAACTTCTTACACAGAACATTTTGAAAGTACAAAAATGCCACTTATGGTGCTCAGAGTGCCAGCATTATGGCACCAGGCAATAAGGGCACTAAATGCAGGATTAGCTGCACCTCTCATGAAGTCCACCCCCAGAATAGGAATCTTTAAGTAAGGGGTGTGGGGGCACAAAACACTGATTGGAAACATTGCCAATTGGTGCCCTAATTGCCTGGTTCTAGAACAATGGCACATTCTGAGGTGGAGCTCAAAATGAATTTTAGTAATCTTTATTAAAGTGATATAGTTTTAGTCACACACGCCAACATGTTTCAGATTAATTTAGCAGCATTTCTTTATGTGTTGATTTGCTCTTAGAGCCACTCCTTATTCACTGCAAAGTTCAAGTGAATTCACTCCCCATAGTACAACTGGCTATAGATGACTGATATATTGTATTTGTCATTATTTCATAACTAGGATTCATACTAGAAGAGACAGGTGTACAGCAGGCCAAAGCCCATATAAGCACACCTCCAGCAGGTCTAGGCAAAATTTACTCATAGGTTTAGTAGATACTTATCTATTTCTTTTTAAAGATGTCTATGTTTTTGCATCCACTATATAACCAGGAAGTGTATTCCAAATTGGTATAATCCTTTGTGCAAAAAGAAACACCTGTTATTTTTTTTTATATGTTAATGTTAACTGATATTTGTGACTTTTTAAATTACATATTCTTGTATTAAATGTCATCCCTAATTATTTAATTAATGTACTATCTCTAGATATTTTAAACATTAGTAATATGTCTCCTCTGGTTCTCTGAAGATCCAAGGGATATAGTTGTAACTCGATTAGTCTTTCCTTGTAGCTTTTTGTTTGCATATTGTTAATTATTTTGTTGTCCGTCACTGTATTTGTTCTAATTTTATCACATCATTCCATAGATGTGGACTCCATAGGGCTGAACAGTAATCCAAATGTGGGCATACATAGGCTCTGTAGATGGGCAATATACAATTTTTATCTCTAAAGGTAAATGCTCTTTTATACACCCAATTATGTTATTACATTTTTAACTACATCATTACAATGTTCAGTAAAGAACAAATTAGATGAAATAATAATCCCAAGATCCCTTATATGTTAGAACATGTGCTAAATTGTTGGATAATAACATTTCTTGAGTGTTTAATGCATATAATATAAATTCAACTTACGATTCATTAACTGACACGTTATTAGACCACAATAATACACCCTGATATACCTTATTGTTATAAAAAGACAATTTTTAGATGATCACTCTATTTTTATCTTCAAAACATAGCAATGTGGTTATCAAATTTAATCAATTCTGACCTGTGCTGATTTGCTACAATAATGCAGTCTTGTGATCACATTTGATACTGTAAATCACATTTTTTGTTATTATAATAACTTATTGGGGCTTTTGAAGACTGCCAGTTAAGGTTATAGTCCTCTTCCTCAAACTTCATTCTTGAGTGTGTTAGAATTATTTTATTTATTTAAAACTCTTTTACCTTGTAAGTAATACAGAGGACAAGCTTTCTGGTTTAAAGATGTTATCTGGGGAGGAGAAGAGAAAGGTGGAGGAAGGGTACAAGTTGCAAAGTATTAGGAGAACTCACAACAAATCATTGGATGAGGGAATAATAAAAATGTTGAGGCAAAGATAACACCGAGGCAAAGACAAACAGAGTTATATAGGTAATAACATCAGTAAGCAGTAAAATAAGCACAGTCATGAATAAAGTGCTGATTAGTAAGTGATTTGGAGGAAAGAACATTGGAGGACTGGGTAATGGAAGAGGGCAGACTATTCCACAATTTGGATAGTCAAAACAAATGGCAGCTTTCCCAGACATTTTATGACATACAGCTCGGAGGCCTCATGTTGTTTTCTCGGTCCTCTGTGCTCTCACACTTCAGAGTGGACTGAATTGTTTCTCAGTAAACCATGCTGGTGGTGGGATCTTTTGACTGGGACACTTTACTAACTGTCTTGTTTTTAATTTGCAGTGGATCAGATGCTGTGGGGACTTAATCAGGCAGCTAGCATACCAGGGAGTTTCTGTTGACTGTGTTGTTTTACTGTGCAGGGGATTGGATGCTGCAGGGACTATGTCAGGCAGTTAGTTTACCAGGAGTGTCTGCTGACTGTGTTGTGTTTAGAGAGCTAACTTAATTGACCAATCACTGGATACACCAAAAGGGCACCAAAGTTAAACAAAGGTCGGAGACTTTATAAAGGGGCTCACAGTCACCACCAGAGTCACCTTTCCATGGTCAGAGGACAGGGCTGATTGTTTGCTTGATCTTCTCTGTGCACTTACACTGCAGAGTGGACAGAATTGTTTCTCAGGAAATCAGGCTGGTGGGGGACATATGGACAGTGACACTGTACTGACTGTCTTGTTTTAATTTGCAATAGATTGCACACTGCAGGAACTTAATCAGGCAGCTAGTGTACCGAGGGTGTTTCTGCTGACTGAACTGTTTTACTTTGCAGGGGATCTGATGCTATGGGGAACTAAATCAAACAGCTAGTTTACCAATAGAGTTTTTGTGGCTTGCCTCCCACCCCTGCCTGCCCAATCACTGTATAGGTATGAAAGGCACAGGCAGTGGGAGCACAGGATGACAGGAAGATGAAAAGCAGCATAAACAGGAAGCAGAAGGCAGAGATCAACCAGATGAGTAGCAATTTCAATGTGCTTTGAGGGCTATATACTGAGTGCATTGAAGGACTATAGACATGAGTTTATTTCTTCTACTAGTTGTCTGGGCTAAATGTAAAACACAAAAACAACAAAACAATGGTATAAGTTAAGTAACAAAGCTAAAACAGATAGGCCACAAATAGACATGATGGGAGTGGAGCAGTGCAGTGGCTTTGAGGTGGCAGTCTTCAGGAGACTTTCTGGAGGCTGCAGTGCTGTCTCATCTGCATGTACCTCTCTAGGCTGAGGCAAGAGGTCACTAGTCTCCAGGCTGAGATGGCTAGGGTTAGGGGCTTCCTCCCATTTCCAGGGACCACCAAGTCCACCTACACTGCCTCAAAGGCTGCCTAGAAGGTGGAGTGACTGGACCACAGTGTGCTTGGGAAGGGTGAGGGTGGCTGGACAGAGGTACATCCCTCCCACAGTTCCACTCAACAACTCCCACACTGCTCTACCAGGAAAGGACTGTCCCATGGAGGCACCCACAGTGGTAACCAAGGAGGATGTAGGGGTTTTCCATGGTGAATATCCACAGGGAGGTAGGGACCCCAGAGGAAGAGGAAGCAACTCATTTTGGGGGCCTCTATTATTATGGGGTGAACTTTGGGGCGAGGAGGGAGGGAGTTAGGGAGGTCAAGTGCCTACCAGGTGCCATTGCTTGGAAGGATGGAAAATTCATCTTAAGGATCATTGGGGCAGTAGCACAGGAGAGGAGCTAGATGTCATTGTCCACCTGGGGACAAATTACCTAGCTAGGGATGAGGTTAGGGTAGTGCAGGAGGATTTCAGGGAATTTGGAAGGAGTCTTAGACAGGTGGCATGCTCAGTAACCTTTCAGAGTGTTACTGATCTATGACCGGGGAGGAGGACAGGGTACTCTGCACCAATGGCTTCAACACATGGTTGAAGGACTCATGCAGAGCAGAGAGGTTCAGCTACATTGAGGACTGGTATCCCACCTGGATCGATGAAGGTCTTTACAGGGGAGATTGCCTGCATCTATCTGCAGGACCCAAGATCCTCAGTGAACAGTTTAAATGCCTCATTGGCAAGCATTCAAACTAGTCAAAGGTCATGGCAGAAGGAGGCAGGGAGAATCAAACTGCCCCCACAGGATGACACAATCAGAGGAAGGACCCTAAAATTAGGGAATCATCAAAGTACCTAATACTGGTAAAGGAGGATTGGCAGTGAAATGAAGGAATGGGAATAAACACAAGAGGGGTAATGAGGGAGGCATGAGGGTATAAGGGGCTGTTGGGGAGGTAGCAAAACTTGGAAGGCCATGTGTGCAAATGCTCACAGCAAGGGAAATAAATTCTGGACCTGGAGGCCTTGATGACAGAGTCTGACTTGGACATTGTCACTGTACTGACACATTGTAGAATGTGAACCATGACTGGGATGTGGCCATACCATGTTATACTCTATACAGGAAAGACAGGGTGGGTAAAAGGGAGTAGTAGTGGCTCTCCTCAGAGTTGGCATAAAAGCAACCAAGGTACAGGGAATGCAGGAAGGGAAAATGCACTGTGGGTCACCCTAGAGACTGGTAATGGCACTCGTTGTTTGCACTGGCATGGTCTGCAGACCTCCAGCACAGGGGAAGAGTTGGACAGAGTTCTAGTGGAAACCATCCAAAGATGGCAACTAAAGGGCGGGTACTACAGGTAGGAGACTTCAGTTTTCTGGATATTGATTGGAACATCTCAGTTGCAGCTACAGCCAGAAGCAGGGACATCCTGGATTCCCTGCATGGGGCATGCCTCAAGCAGCTAATTGTAGACTCCACTCAAGGAGGAGCAATATTGTACCTGGTGCTTACTAACAAGGACAGAGTTCCAGATGTAATGGTGGTGGTCAACTGGGGTCCAGTGATCACCCTATGGTGTGGTTCAATATGAGAACAGTGGCAGAGTCAAACCACATGAAAGCAAGGGTCTTGGACCCAGAAGGACCACCTTTGCAAAGATGGGAAAATGTCTCAGGGAAGCCCTGGCAGGCAGGGAGGATGGTGAGTGCAGAGGAACAGTAGGTGAATATAAAATGGGTAGTAGTGAAGTCAATAACTTATTGCATTGGGCAAGTAAGAAAAGTAAAAAGAAAAACGTATGATTCTCAAAGGAAATGGCCAAGAAGATAAGGGAAAAACATTGGCATTCAGGAGGTACAAGAAACATAAAGAGTGGAGGACAGGGTAGTGTATCTGGAAAAGTAAAGGGTGACAGGGAAAAACAGTCAGGAGTGGAGGTGCAAACAGAGGACAAACAGAGGAAAAATGGCCCAGGCAGTAAAAAAGGGGACAAGACATTTTCAGGTGTATTAGAGAAAGGAGAAAGACTAGGGGTGGGATTGTAAGGCTAAAAAGGAAAGGAGGAGAGTATGCAGAGGGGACCTGGAAAAAGCAGTAATCCTGAACAAATGTTTTTGCTCAATATTCACAGATGAAGGAAAGGCAAGGGACCACGATAAGGGACATAAGCACCAATGAAAGGGAGCTGGACACCAGTCCATATAAGGAAAGAGTCTAAAGAAACTTATAAAAGTGAAAAGGCAATGAGGCCAAATGGGATACATCAAAGAATATTAAAGGAGCTTAGAGAGGTGATGGCAGCACCACTGACAGTCCTGTTCAATAAATCACTGGAACGGAGTGTTTCCAGAGGACTGGAGTAGGGCAGATGTAATCCCTCTTCACAAAAGTGGGAGAAGGAAGGAGATTGGCAATTACAGGCCAGTCAGCCTGACTTCTGTGGTGGGAAAATTAATGGAATCACTGCTAAAAGAAAGGATGGTGGTATACCTTGAACCCAGCAGATCACCAGATCCAAGACAGCATAGATTCACAATGGGAAGGTCATGTCAGACAAATCTGATAGATTTCATTGACTGGGTGACCAGTGAATTAGATCAAGGTGGAGGAGTAGATGTGGGCTACGTGGATTCAGCAAGGCCTTCAACACTGTTCCACATAGGATGCTATAAACAAGCTGGGCAGCCTGGGAGTGGGTCCCAAAGTTGTAAACTGGGTTAGTAATGGTTGAGGGACAGAACACAGAGAGTGGTTGTAAAGGAACTTCAATCTGAGAGAGAGGGTGACCAGCGGGATGCCATAAGAATCAGTTCTGAGGTAAGTCCTCTTTAATGTCTTCATAAGTGACATTGCAGATAGGCTGGAAGGGAGGATATGCCTCTTTCCAGATGACAGTAAGATCTACAATAGAGCTGACACTCCAGAGGGCTGGAAAAACATGAAGAGGGATCTGCATAAGCTTAAGGACTGGTCAAGGGTATGGTTTAATGCAAAGAAGTGCAAAATCTGCATTTGGGGAACAGAAACCCAAGGAAGGAGTACATAATGGGGGAAGTACTGACGACCATCAAACAGAGAGAGGCCTGGGGTAATCATATCTGATGACCAAAGGTGGCCAAGCAGTGTGGCAAGACTGTGGGGAGAGGCAGCAATATGCTGGAGTGCATAGGAAGAGGTATCACCAGCAGAAAAAAGAAGGTGGTGATACCACTATACAAATAATTGGTGAGACCTCATAGTGAGTACTGTGTTAAGTTCTGGAGGCCACATCTCTGGATAGACATAAACAGAGTTAAGGCAGTTCAGAGAAAGGCAACAAAATGATGCAGGGTCAGTGCCAAAATTTTTATGAGGAGAGTCTAGTGGACCTCAATATGTATACCCTGGAAGAAAGGGGGTATAATAGAGACTTTCAAATACCTCAATGACATTAATACAGCACAGAAGGGCAGCATCTTTCAGAAAAAAGATGTTTAAGAAAAAGTGGTATGATATGAGGCTGGAGGGGTGGATTCAAGACTAATGTGCGGAAGCATTTTTCACAGAAAGGGTAGTGGACGCACAGAACAGACTACCAGTGGAGGTGGTGAGGGCAAAATGGTAGGAGAATTCAAGAAAGCATGGATAAGCACAGGGAACTATAGTGTCAGGAAAAAGAGGGTAAAGTTAGAGATCAAGAAGGGTCTGTAGTATTGCAATAGGTAGGGAAAATAAGCAGACTAGGTGGGCCACATGGTCCTTCTCTGCTGTCAAGTTCTGTGTTTCTATGTTTATGTTTCTATTAACTTATACAATTAGGACATGACACAGGGTCAGTTAATCAAACTGTAAAGGGTCTAGGGCCGAACATCATAGGTGAGTGTCTTACACTTACAAGTTTAGATTAACAAATGTAATGTAACCCAACCCCTGAGTCCTTTAATTTAGTCATTATACAAATGCACACTTAGTCTGTGTAAGCAAGGTAAGCAGGTTTCATAGTGATGTTAGCTGGGTTGAGTTCCTCATAGAACTGAGGTGTCAGTAATCCAGATACAAGAGATAAACACAGAACATGTGGCGTTAGGGTAATTTTTCAACCACCTTAACTTCCCACTTCCTTATGACTTGTGGTTTGTGTGTGACCCTAACATTATCTTAATATAGTTTTCTGAAAAGAACAAGTTTCCAAAATGAAGTTGATAGTGTAAATTTTAAGAGTAGTATTGGGAATTTTAAAAGTGGAAATGGAGTGCCATCTACCAAAGTGAGCACAAATGTTTTACAGGATACTGTCCAGAGAGGAATAAATAGAGGGAGGTAGGTATACATTTTGGCAAGGATGTGGAGGACAATTTTAGGAAGGGAGGGAAGTTTAAAGTTGAAGACAAGGAACTTTTATTTGGGGCATCACATGTAAAGGTTGTGATGGGTGCAGTTATTTTTGGGAGTGTATAGATCTAAAAGTTCAGAGAGATTCAGCGACAATGTTGGGAAGTCAGCAAGGTGTCAATTTCTGTAGGTTTTGGGGGCTCAGTTTGGGAGATGCAGGAATCAGTTTTAATAGATGCTTTGTGGTGGTTTTGAAAAGGTTACAGGGTGTCATTTTGGGGAGAGGTGATTATGCAAATTTTGGAAGTGGCGAGGAGAATACCAATGTTGAGGCAATGTATTTTGAATTAAGAAGCAGGGTAGGGCATGTACACATTTATCAAGATTTTTATGGCATTCATGTTTAAATGTATCTATCATATTGATCTTTATATGGGGTATAAAGTTAAAAGACACAAATTCTGAGATTACAACATAAATGTTACATTGCTGAAAGGTTTCATTAACCAATCAGACTGTGTAATTGATTAAAGTCATGTTATAAGTATGCAAAGTACAGATGCAAATCAGAAAGCAAAACAGAGGAATTTAGATACACACAGAAGAGATAATTGCCAAAGTTTTAAGAGAACTGAGAAAGAAATGTTGCCTGGTTAATGTTCTTATCAGTTCTCTGGTGCAGAAAAGACAGCAGACGATAGAAAAACTAGTCACAATAGCTTTAATCAAGGAAAGTGTAGGTGCCTAGTACATCATAGGGTTTAGATTTTGTTCTATACTGTAGACTGAAAAAACATGCATGACATTTTGAAGGAAGAATCAAACTTGTTTCAAAATGGACTGGAGCAGGAATCAAAATGATATAAAGGATAATGGTCTTGCTCCACGTAACATTAACATTAAAATAATTTTATGTTGGTTTACTAACATGATTCCGTAGTCCCTGTATTATTGAATTGCACATTGATGAATTGAGTTAGCAATCCAACATACAGTATAATACAATGATGTTAACACTAGATTTATTTTACACATACCAAGATTATTGTACGTTATGGAGTTTACACAGTACCAGGGTTATAGGTACTGACCAACGGTGATTACACATGGGTATCATTAGGTAATTTGCTGTTACACACAGTCATGTGTAACAGCAAACATGAGAAGCTGATGCTCGCAATCATCTTAACAGCTCAAGCATGCTCTTTGTCAAAACCACCCACCCAATACCTGATCCTGTCACAGGAACCCTTAGTTGCAGGCGATGTTTTAAAAATAAGAGCTGTTATTCACATAAAACATGTTATGTTTTGAAGTTAATTTTTCAGTCATCATTCTCTGCCACCCAGAAAAAAGAATGTCATTCTGTTTCAAAATACCTCTGGCAGGTAAATAGAGAGCAGGTTATAGTTAACAGAAATATGTCAATACTAACAAGAAAACTGACAGTGATGTGAGACTCTTTATCATATTTTTAAAAGAAACAAGTCAGATTATATAAAATATTGTATGGGAAGAGACTTTGTAATGAGTTTTACTCAGATCTGGGATGTGTGATGTTTATATAAACAACCTGAGCTTCATTCTTGTGATTAATAAGGTGTGACACACCTCAGATGTGTGAAAAGACTCCATTACACACACTGCTTCCCATACATTATTCTCTATATTGAGGGATCGGGGTTCTGTCTACTGAATGTAAGTAAGCACCTGCAGAACAATGTGATATGACAATTGCCCTGTTAAATACCCTTTAACATACTGTACATTTGTCCTTCTAATAAAAAGATGATGCATAGATAAATACATAGTAACGTAGACCAACATAACATAAATAGAATAATAGGAAAATATGTTTTACTTATTTATTTATTCATTCTTGGATTACAATACCTTTGAGCACATAACAGCTCTTTTACAAAGGTTCCACATCAGTGAGAAGGGTAACAGACATACAACGGATGATATTACATAACATTTTGACAAGAAAGTATTTAAAATGACAATATGACATTAACATTGTAACTAAAATTGAAACTATGAATTGGTAGGAAATCAAAAAAACTAATAAAAGGAGGTAGCCCAAGGTGCTTTGTCAAATAGGTATAGGTAGATTTGGGTGAACAAAAGTTCAGATAAGTGAAAATAAACAGTGGAAAGAAGGTGGAAGGTGAGAGGGGTGAGGTAAAAGAAGGATTGAGAAGGAGGCAGGAAATAGGGCAGAGCGGTTAAGATGAAAGTGGTCATTCGCAAAGAAAGGAGAAGTAGGTACACAAGGATGTGTCGATACTGCTGAGGTAGTGCCATGTCAGTTGAAACAGTCACAGGAACTGTTAGCTATAAGATTCTGATGAAGAGCGCCTTTAAATGGTCCCAATTTTTGTAAGGAGGAGATATGACTGGGCAGCGTGATAAACCATAGTTGTGTTCCATATGCAAACAATCGTAATAGGTATTAGAAGGCAATAACATCATCAAGGTGCTCTGGTGACATAACAACATCAAGAACAAACTTTGAGAGGATCCGACATGTCACAAGAGCCTCTAGAAAGTATATTGTGCTGAGTTTGCACACTTACTTTTTCTAGTATATGAATCTGAGCAAGTTGGCAAACCTTATGTGAACTCTACCGTAGTTTTGGTTATGTTTTAGCCTAGAGCTCATCACAAAATACACATGTGTTGTAACACCCAAGGAGCCTACCAACATAACATTTTATTGTATTCACAAAGCAAACATTGTTGTGAGGGGCTTCAGAGGCCTGTCACTGTTGTAGTCATTTCTGTACAGGCTGCAGGAGGCTCGACAGTGACAGGACAATGATCAATGAAGTGGATCAAGATGCTCATCTGTTGGTTGATGGTGAGATTCTGTGTAGTTGAGGAAGCAGCCACACCTATCAGATGGTGGCTGGATCCTTTCATGTACAAGCTTCTCAGCTGCCAGCTAAGTGTTGTCATCTTAAGCCTGCTCCTCATCCTCCAATCAGACCTACATTGTGGCAGCAAACAGATGCAAGAGTGGTATGCCTGGCACAGATAGAACAGCAGCCCTTCAGCATATCTATCTCAGCTGCCTGAATCCTGTCCCCATCCACAGTCTTGTCTGTGGTGGGCAGAGATATTACTTTCATGTAGCATCCTTCTTGAAGTCACCACGTAACTGGGAGGTAGGGAGAACTGATAATGCCAAACATTTGTTATAATTCCATTTTTATGGCTGCACAGCAGAGCTATATGACATATTGCTATTATGTAGTAGAGAGGGGGACTCTGGAATCACATGACTGGATACCTAATTTGTGTCCTTCCACAGTGGAGTTGAAGCACATGTGGGCCTCTTTATCTACTACAGTGCTATCTCCCTTCCCCAGTGCACTATTTTCCTCCTCCCTCTCACTTCCGCTTTACTTCTGGGGTATGGAGCTACATAGAACCTCCACCCTGTAACGTTTCCCTGGTATCTATTGACACCCCCACCCTCTCATTGCCAGCTCTATATTTATAAAATGTTTCCTAGTATCTAGTGACACCCTTGCCCTCCAATCAACTGCCCTCATATTTCCATAATGTTTCCCTGGTGTCTAGTGGCACACCCACCCTCTGATCACTGGCCTGCATTTCCTAATGTTTCCCTGGTGTCTAGTGGCACCTCACCCTCTGATCACCTTCCCCTAGCTATGTAACATTTTCTTAATGTCTAGTGGCACCACCCATTGTCATCCCCATATTTCTGTAATGTGTCCCAGGGTGTCAATGGGCCACCCACCCTACAATTGCCATCCCTGTATTTTCATACTGTTTCCTAGTGTCTAGTGGCACCCTCCAACCTCTGATCACCACTGCCATATTTTCATGTCTCCCTGGTGTCTATGGGCATCAGTACCCAATTAGATTAGTGCTACAGGAATAGCGGCAGTCAACAGAGTGCTAGTCCCTGTAGCACTAAATTGGACAGTGAGAGGGAATTACAGCACTTTCAGTAAGCACTCCCCTGGTTGCTGTCCATGGTGCTTAAGCACACAAGGCACCAGGATCCAGGAGGCTGCCTGAACTGCTCCCAATTTGGCATGTAGGGCTGGGGCATTGAGCAGATCGGCCAGCAGCATTGGAGACCAGGGCTTTGATCTTGGTCTCCAACTTTTGGTGCACTGTGGACTTACATATTTTAAATGGGGCTGTGGAAACAGATTCAAGGCCCCATGAACTTTAACATACTCCATGATCTGCGCCCCAAAATGAGAATCCTTCAGTCAGGAAGGTGCAGGGGCTGAGCTGCAAAACAAAATTGGCGCCTTTAATTGCCATGCAGTTCTTTACCACATTATTCTTCTGGGACTATTCTGATCCAGTGCCACTGGCATCCCTCCTCTGATCACTGTCCCTCATATATGTTATTTCTCTGGTGTCTAGTGGCACCTTCCCTCTGATCGCCATCCTCATATTACTTAGAGAATGTGACCTGTAATAGAGAAAACTGTTCCTCAATGTTTTTGTTTCTGTAAGCCTGTAAACAAGAAAACTGTCCATCACTCATCTGACCCCTGCCACCCTGACCTCCCAGCTCAACAGCCACCACCCACACACCCTCACTCACCTGAACAGGTCCCAGGGTGAAGATACACTCTCTGATCAAAGCCACAACTTGTTGCTGGAACCAGAGACTGCACTATGAGAAACTAAGTTAAGTGTGGTTCAGTGTGTTTTAATGGGATTTTCATCTTTGAGGCATAATTTTGTAATTTTTCCATATTTTCACCCCAGATTTTCAACATGGGGCTGGATTTTCAAAGAGCCCTAGATCACCACAATTTGTAGCAATCTAGAACTGTGATGTGCTCTGGCTGTGTCAGATACCCTGAACCATATTCAGAAGAACTGCATTCTCTGGACCACATATCTGGGATTTGCCATACCCACAGGCAAGCACCAATCAGTGCACCTGCAGGAAATGCCTGAGGGATCCAATCTGCCTCCCCTGCCCAGTGCAACACAAGAGCACCTGGAATGGTGGGAGAGCTAATACATGCCGTGCAGGAGTGGTCCAAGGGTGGAAGGGCATAGGGTGTTATAGTGGGTGTTGTAGAGGCTGTGGGCATTGACATCAGAGATGTTGCACCCAGTGGGGATGCCGATTATTTGTAAGAATGCCAATGACATGGTACAGTGGAGGTCCACCAAGCTACCAATGTAGTAAGCCCCTGGTGCAAGGGGCTTAGACCAGTTCAATGCTGGTCAAATTTGAGAGCCTTGCTGCATCCATGGCAGGGCTTTCTGAATTTAAGAAAAGGGATAGTGCAGCCCCACCATGGTGCAATCCCCATGTGACCTGCTACACGGCCCACACCATACTGTGTGGGCCAAGGGGCACTGATGCAAGTGTGACATAACAGCTCCTGATTCAGAGCAGACCATATTTCTGAATCGGAAATACCACATCTTTGATGCAAGGTGCCAGTTGCATCAGAACTATTTGACACAAGCACCTTGCATCCTTCTCAGGGCTTTGAAAATCCAGCCCATTGCTTTTTGGGACCATACCTCATGAAAAATGGTGGTAGAATTATGCAAATCCGCATGAAAGGCAATTTCATGGTCACTTGGAAAAATGACATTTCAAGCAGAATTTAAACATTTCACTGCCATTGCTCATGAGGTGGGGCCATAAGAAGACTATTTTGAAAATATGGGGTTGAAATATGAAAACATGACAAAGTTGCAAGCATATGTCAAAATTTGTCTATACTCACTCATAACTTCGGAATTTTAAATATTGTGACTCCAAGTTTTCAACATGGCCATTTTTCACACCACCTCATAAACATGACAGTTGTCATTTTTCAAACCATGGCCCAAATATGTTTTTGCACCTGTGGCATGGAATGAAATTTTGGTGGTGGACAATCACATTTCTGAGGGGATTTGAACACTTTACCAACAGAGTTCATTATGTGGGTAATAAGAAGGCTATGCTGCAAATTCATGATTTTGCTGCCATATTGGCTCTGACCACAGTTTGTTAGTATTGTTTAATTTCTGTGTGTCTTCTTAGCATTAGGGTGTAGTAGAAATTTCAAAAGTGTGCATGCTTAATGTCAAAAGACAACCCCCAATCCTGGTATTCATTCCGCTTTTGACACTGGGGTGCCCAATCCCCTGTATCACCCTTGGTCCCTCTTTTTTTTTTGGTGAATTAAACTTGAAAAGCAGAAAATTGTCCATTTTGTCTTCCACCAAGGCCCCTAAATCCCAATATTCATCCCTAATATGATGCTGGAGCCCAATCCCTTGAGTCACACGCAGACCCTCTTTTTTTCATAACAGTTAAACATTAAACCAGAAACTATCCATCAGTGTCTTTTGTCCTTTCATCTCCCACCCACTCCACTCGACCCACACCAACAACCCACCCTGACCCCTATCTGCAGCACCTACCACCCCACACCCTCAACATCCTCACTCACCTAAAAGTCCAGTGCTGAAAATCCATTCTGTGAGGAAAACATATCCTTCTTTTTCAATGCAAACCAGGAACTGAAGAAACAAGGTAAATTCAGCCAATATATTTTCAATGTGTTTTGAATTTTTACTCATAACGTTGTAATTTTTCAATAGTTTTGACCCACAATTTCAACATGGCCTTTTGGGACCCACCTCATGAACAAGTAGGTCAATTTTTCAAATCTGTCCCAAGAGGTGATTTTGCAGTCACTCCATGAAATCACCTTTCAGATGGCATTTAAAAATGTTCTGCTACCAGGTTCATGAGGTAGGATCATAATAAAACTATACTGTAAATCTGGAGTCAAAATATTGAAAAACAACAAAGGTATGAAGGTATATTGACATTTTTCAATGCTTATTTTAACTTTGGTAACTTTACATATCTTACTGCAAAGTTTCAACATAGTCATATTTTCACACCACCTGTAAATGTGACAGGTGATGTTTTGAAATCCTGACTAAAATGTGTTTCGCACTTCTGGTGTGAAATGACATTTCAGCCTAAATATTACAAATGACACTTGTAAGATCAGAAGGGGGTAATAAAAAGCTACTGTATGTTGAAAATAAGGGGTAAAAATCTTACAGAAGAAAAATCGATGAAGTAATGTTTTTGCAGGGATGGCTGTTGGCCAGAGGGGACCATATTGCCTTCCCATGCTGGTGACCTGAATTTGGTTATGAGCTCAGTGAGCTAGCTGAATGGGCTGAAGCTGGAGGGAAGATCTTGTGGCTGGTGGCAGTGGCCCCAGCCTGATGGAGGGACACAACAATGGTCTGGGGCACAGATGATACCTTGTAGAGGACTGGGAAGCCTTCTTTCAGAAATGGTTGACATGCATGTTAAGGCCTGGTGGACCCATGCACTGTGTTAGTACAAGTGGGGTGGCAAGAAATATGAGGAAAAGTATACCAGACAAGATGTAGGTTGGGTCACTGCAAGGCCCCCACCACCAAAGGACCCCTCCTCCTGTCAGCCACCCAGGCCCTTCACCCTCCATCTTAGGAACTTACCTTATACCTTTCTTACACTTCCCATAGATTACTCCCATGACAGAGATAAGAGAGGGAGTGACATTTGCCCCTTGACTGTCAGACAATTTAGCTGTCCATCACCCTGTCCTCTCCGAGGTTAAAGGTAAAAAAAACTATTAAGAAATGTGTGCAGGGCTGGCATTTAGCACAGTGGGTAGTATAGTGTATTCCTATGACCAGGGCTGCAGCTATGAATTTTGGGGCCCTGGACAAGTCACTGAAATGGGCCCCTGTTTAAAACCAGCTAATGCCAAGGGTAATGCCAGCTCCTTGGGTGGGCCACTCCTGAGCTCGGGGCCCCAGACAACATCCCCACTTTCCTCCATTACTGTGGCACAGCCCATGCCAGGGACTCAAGTCTGGGAATGAGACCAGGGGTGGTGGCTGGCCACATGATGAGGATTGGGGCCAGCCCTATGGTGTGCCACTGCTCTGGTCTGGGAAGGTATTGTACACTCTTTCTGCTGCATGGTCAACTCCTTGTGATGGGAAGGGATCCTTCTCTCAGAAGGGGTTAAGTAATATAAACTGTATGTGTAATAACATTTATCACATTATATCCCACTGCATATTTCATTTATGCAGTAGGATAGGACATTGTGTGATTATTCTTTGAGTTTTCTTTTAAATATTTCTAAACGTTTTATGGTTTGTTTTGTAAACTAGTGGTACTGTGTGTTCTCTCTCCTGGTTGCCATAGCTGTTACCATTGACTTGGTGTCAGGTCACTGAGCTGACACTGCAGCATGCAGTTCATTATGTTGCAGAACTTCTGCAGAAATTACAAACCTCTGCTGTGGAAGTTCTGTAGTAAATGAGAATCCTGCTGCAGAACTTGGTCCGAAAGTGCTGCAGAAATATCAGGGCATTGGTCATAAGTACACCTTGTAGTGATTTAAATCCACCTGTACAGAAGGTGCAGAGTGACAGAACAAATCAAAAGCAAAACCTTCAGAAAAATAAAATACTGTAAAATGAACTGTCTGCAATACTGTCCATGTGACTCAAACAGTGTAGCAAAAACAAAAAGGTTCCTGAGTTTTTGTCCTACATCTGCAAGACCTCATAGTGAAGGAACTTCAGGAAAATTCTAGAACCAATGAAGTACCTGTTGATGAAGCCAGGAAGAGGTTGTTGTTTAAGTAGTGGTGGTACTGCAGGAGCAGAGGGGTTTTGTGGTCTAGCATTAGTTTTGTGTCAATGGTTCTCCCTTCTTTCTGGTCTGTCACCAGTGAGTCCCTGCCTGTCCAATAAGACTCTCTATACTGTGTGCATTCAGCCACTCTTTCAGTGTGTCAGTGGTATGTTGGGTCTGATTTATGTGCCTGCTTGCTGTTTGCAGGTGTGAGAGTGCGCCTGTGTGATGCTGGAATGTAGCCCCTCCTGCCAGTGCTTCTGTGACTCTTCTCTTTATTTTCAAAATTGTGTGGGTAAGGTAACATAGCAAGAAAACACAACAGATGCAGCAACAGCAGCAAACAATAACATCATCACGTGTGTTTGATAGAAACCTGAGCACACACTGCAGAGTAATCACAACTGTAGTAGTAGCTTAACCCTGCAGTAGCTTTTCATTCAATTGTAAATTTGCAGGACCCTAAACTTCCCTAAAAGAATGTTGATATGCATTATATGATACAACCCTATTTTCAGAACAAAGGTCTTGTGAAGTATCTTTACAATTTAGGTACTGTATTGGTTAGCCTCAAGAACAGTGCTGCACCGTATGTGATAAATCATTTTTCAGAGAAAGATAACCTCTAGAGGTGATCATTAAATGCATCCACAGATGGTTTTGATGGAAAACTCTTAGAAATTGTAATGGAAAGGGTAATCACATTGAACATGGAGTCATTTGTCCCATAACAGCTATTCATTTAATACTGGCTATAATTAACTTACTCATGGATACCATTGTAAACTCTCTCTTACTACAGCACTACTCTGCCTTCATCATTATCTATAATACAACCAAAACCTACTTGACACAACAACAAATGCTTGTTTTAAACTATTTCTTGCAGAGAGTAAAGTACTTCATTGTTGCTATTTTTGTTTTGTAGATGAATGGGAACCTGACTCCAGTAGGCAAAAGGTTTTCTGAATGTTCAATCTCATTATAATATTGCTGTGAATTCACAATTATGATATTTAGGGAAGATGATGCCACAGTGACATTCTTGGGTAATTTTTGCACTGCTTCTCCATGGCGAAAAATGACTATCCCAATAACAAGCTATTATAAGACTACAAGAAACTGAGCATTTATATAGCATAATAAGCTTAAAGATGATTAAACAGGAAGCAACATATTTATGGTCCTATTCTCATTCTTTATGGATGGTGACACATAATGGGACAGCAATAGCTAACATGTTGTTCCACCACCCATTAGTGCTAATGTATGCACAAAGGAAGAAACTTGTCACTGGGGAGAAGTCACTTGCAAAGGTGCAGTGCAACTGTTGACTTGAATGTTAAGGAATACAAATGGAGTTTGCACTAGGTAACATGCTGTACCTGGCACATGGTGCAATGCCATGCTGTAAGCCAGTCACTGCTGCCTGTGAGTGTCGTCCAGCCCAGAAGACTCCCACAAAAATAACCATTGCCCAAAATGGATCAAAACATTACATAAATGCATTAAAACAAAAACACTCCGGTATCTAAAAAATAAGACCATAGAAACATGGAATTCATATTTAAACAGTCAGAAGAAGTGCAAAAGAGCAACATGTAAAGCCAAAATTAAGTGGAATGCAATTTAGCTACAAATGCTATTAAAAATAACAAGCAATCCCTTTATTCATCTGTTAATTCACTTAATAACAGTTTGTCAAGTTGGCCCTCTGCATTACAAAGATAAACTAATAAATGAACCACTTGAAATGGCTAACATTTTTAATACTAAATTCTGTAAAATATTTCAAACCTCTCATCATAATTTTACACCAGCTTTATGCCAAGATTCACCGGTTACTATAACAGAGGAGAACATTCTATTAAAATTATCCCTGCAGAAGGAAAACTAGTACTTCCCAGATCTTAGAGCAGGACATTATCTATATTTAATTAGTGATTCCCTTATAATACCATTAAGGTTACTATTTAACAATTGTCTGACCCTAAACTTTGTTTTGGACACATGGAAAACAGCTTTGTTATCCTCATTCACAAAAGTCCCCAAAATAACTGGGAGAACTACAGGCTAATTAGTTCAACTTCCCCACTGTAAAATGTTGGAAAGTCTTATAAATGACATACTCTCCCAAATTTCTGATAATATGGATGCTTAAATAGGGCAATTCTTCAAAACCAAATGCCATTCCAATAGACCCCAATGTTAAAATGGTGGTTATAGTGATCATTAGCCACCTGCTAATCCAGGCAGATTAGTTGGTAGGGAGTGTCAATTCACACTTTGGCATGCGGTTTATGGAGCTTGCCAGTGAGAATTTACACTAATTAGCAGCTTATCTTCCCCAAATAGTGTTTCAGTTTCCACCTCTTTCCACCTGCTCAGACTTAAGCAGTGCTCCACTATGATCCCTACTAGATAATTACACGATCCCAAAACTCTGCACATTTTAAACCCTTGAGGTTCCCTTCTGATAACTACTGTACCTTGTTTTGTGGAGATTTTCTTGTGGAATTCAGGATTTCTGAGATGTTTCAGGCATTTGACAGGGTTCCCAGCTCTGCATACTGTATTTTAAAACTCCACCGAAACCCCTTCCGATCACTGATCCAGCATTACATGTACTGTAATTAGAGAGAGAGATGCAACTACAGTTTTTCCTGCAACTTTTCCCCCTTCCAATCACTGACCAAATGGAGCAGAAGTGGTGTGTGAACTTCAAACCACCAAGATCCTTAGATACAAGGGATACCTTACAATCTTTAACCTTTTGGGCCCCTTTCATTGCACAAAATGTGAGTTACAGTACTGTCCCTTTTGTTTCTACCATTTTTGTACCTTGACGTTACACCAACCACTTGCTATAATGGGCAAAATGCTTCTGCACAAACATGCCCGTTATAAGCAGTGGGGACTGTACTGACAACAATCAACATGGTTTCAAAAAGGACACAGTTTCCTGACTAATCTGATGTGTTTTAGGAGAACGTTAGCCACCTACTGGATCAGAAGATACCTTCTGACATTATTTTTATTGACTTTAATAAGGCTTTTGATGCCATGCCACATTGGGCCTTAATTCACAAACTACATAACCTAAACATTAATAAAAATATTATCAATTGGATATTGAAATGGCTATTAAATAGAACTCAACGTGTGTTAATCAATGGCCATTTGTCAGACACTGGTAATGTTACCAGTGGAGTCCTATAAGGCTCTGTGCTGGGCCCCTGCTTATTTCAAATTTTTATAAGTGTTTTAGCAATAGATTGCCTCTTTTCTGCAAAATAGAAACATAGAAGTTGACGGCAGATAAGGACCTCAAGTCCATCCAGTCTGCCCATTTCTTTTTCTACCTTATAAATGTGCCATCGGCCTTTGCTCTGTCAGTGGCCTATCTATTCATAGTCATTTGTATTGCTCCTTATGCCTATCCCATGCCTGTTTGAAGCCCTGCACTGCATTCATAGCCACCACTTCTTGTAGTAAGCCATTCCATGCATCCACCACCTTTCTGTGAAAAGAATTTCCTCACATTCCCCTTAATCGCCCCCTCTAATCTCATGCTGTGTCCTCTTGTCCTGCTATTTTTCTTATATTTAAACATGTTAGACTCTTTCACCTTGTTAATGCCCTTAAGGTGTTTGAATGCCCTCGATCATATCACCTCTCCCTCCTTTGCTCAAGGGTATACATATTGAGCTCTGTTAATCTGTCTTCATATGTCTTCTGATGCAGTCCCTGCACCATTTTGGTTGCCCTTCTCTGGACTGCCTCAATTTGGTTAATGTCCTTGTGAAGATGATGTAAAATTGAGGGCCCTTGTCAAAGCCTGGACCAAATAGATATCATTCAGAACAATCTAAACAAAATAACTAATTGGGTTACCAAATGGCAGATGCTTCTGAACCCAGACAAATGCGAGGTCATGCTCTTGGGTATAGTAAATCCCCAGGCTAATCACCTATTAACCGGAAAATCTTAACTTCTACATCCAATGAAAAGATCTTAGGTGAATATCTCCATGGATTTACACCCATCATCCCACATAAATGAGACAATTTCAAAATCCAAAAGTTACATGGTCTATTAAATGCCATATAAAATCTAAGGATTGAGGGTGTTAATTTTCTGTACAGAGCATACCTCCATCCTCATCTGGAGTATGCCTCTCAATTTTGGTGCCCTTTTAAAAAGTCAGATATCAACCTATTAGAAAGGGTAGAAAGAAAATACACAACACATATTAAAGGATTATAGAATGATCCCTATGAATTTAGACTTGCATCTTTGGATCTGATCTCACTGACCACCAGACAATTATGGGGCGATCTCCTTTTATGTACCATATCATTCAAGATCCTATCTAATTATTGTACTTGGACTTGAGTTTAAACACAATCTATATAATACAAGAGGGCATCTGCTTCAACTATACCACAAGACATTTAATTTGTTGGCAAGAAATATTTTTCCACATTATGATCATTTTCCACATTCCTGGAATTTATTGCCTATTGGCATAATCCTAGCAGTTCTAAAACAATGTTCAAACATCGCCTGGATAAATATATACTAGCAGGCAAATTGATTAACTATTATTAATATTATAAAGAGTTTATATGGGCCCAAAAGCCCCTGCTCTCATACATCTTAGTATGAACATCATTCACCACCATACAGTACACTTTTTACCATAGTAGTGGAGCCATATCTTCATGGACCAATGGCCAGTGTAGAAGTTCTGCCCCCAATCTTTCTTTGAAACATTTCTGGTATCCAATTGTAACTCCGCCACCCTTCTCCCCAGGGACAGTATTTTTATTTTTTAGTTGTTTAACCAGGTATAGCACACTAAGCTGAAAGCTTTTTACAGGTGCGACCTGGGAGCACTAGGAGGTTAAGTGACTTGCTCAGGGTCATACAGTATGCAGGTAGAAGCTGTGGGTTCAAACCCAGGTCTGGTCTGCTGGATGTCACCAGATTTGCAGCTCAGAGCCTTAGACCACTGCGCAATACTGCCTCCTTATTTAGCTAGAGAGGGTCTTCTGTGGCATCTACTCCAAGTCTGTCTGTTCTGGTTCCACTGCGCCTGGTCTCAGGCTCAGCACTGCGACTCCTGTTATAGTCTGCTTTAATAGGTTGGTAAACTGTGGGACTACAGGATAATGCAAACAATGGCCTCTACTGTTTAATGAATGCATGGAGGACCCCAAACCCCTTCATATGGGGGGCAAATATTGTTTGCGAGTCTCGACCATGTTGAGGATTGTGGTCATAGCTGGATTAGATTAGAGTTGCAAAATTGTTGCTGTCGGTGGTTGGTGCGAAAGCTAAATGGTCGCAGGGACCTTTCTACCGCTACTGATTGAGACTGAAAAGAATGGGGCCTTCATCTTTATAAAGAGGAAAAGTGGTTTTAGCGAACACTAAAGGGTGCAGTGTAGAATCCGTAAAATAATCACTTTAATGGCATAAGAAAGTGAGAGTAATGATACTAGGAAATGACATAATGGCAGGAATGGAGATTGCCAGAATATGAACGTTATCTTAGTCGGCACCGTATATTGACTTTTAAAGGGGCTGATGGGTAGAACATCACTGAGGATATCCATAAGGTGCCAAATGAGACCAAAAATACTGCAATTGATTTAGAAAAGTTAACGATACGAGAGTGTAAAATATCTTAAGACTCTAAATTGGATTTACATGTGTATCAGCTAGAAAAAAAATAATAGAAACTAAATTAAATATCTGAAAGTTTCACAGAACTGGACATCACAGTCTCAACTACAGAAACCCAGTCAATCCTTGAGATTTTCTTGACGCAGTTTCTTCCGGGCTAGCTTTAACAGGAAGTCGCTGGGGATTGCTAGTGTGGAAAGTCAAACAATACCTGCGGCTTTTAAGTGTAGACTGTACATTTCCAGCTCTTCTACACCTGATAGAGGACACGCTGAAACCTACAGAATTCCATTTCATAAACACCCGGATTCGCTGCTGTCTAATGAAGAGGGACTTCCTCTCATTCACCACTCAGACTTCTAAGAGTGAGCAGCATAGGGTCTGTGGATTCCTCCAACCCATGGTGTCGCCTGGTCGTGTGTGGATGAGTGTTGCAATCAAATACTAAGAATAAAATAAAGCTTTACTCTTCCAATAGATGGAATTAGGCCGTAAGTGCTGAAGGTAGGGTGAAAATGTCGCCCAAGGACCCTCATAGGACGACCATGCGGGAGCTGGCTCTGGAAATTGGCATACGAGTTCTGCTCTTTGGAGTTTTTATGTAAGTACAGTATGTGACTATAGAACCTGCTCAGTTTCGCTCTTTTAAATTCAACATTTTATATAAACTTTTCCTTTCTGCCGTGTCTAACCAAGATGCACTTTGATCTACCTCATCCGTACGTTGCAATTTGCCATAAGTTACCCAATGTTTTCTGTGTTCAGATGTCTCTCTGTGATTAATCAGATATGTACTGTATATCGGTTTTTATTAAATTGTTTTAGTATTTCTGAGAGGCTTGGATAATTTGATGCATTGATTTAGATTACTCACGTTTACTATGTGGATTATATATATTAACTACAATGGCACTTCACTGCAGTTGTTTAGGTAAGATGGCACAGTGTCGTTACTGTCCATCCACAGGTCCTGCTACATTTTTTTCTGCACTACACAGTGCACTGTAGGTCTGGATTTTCCTTCTCGTGTCAATTCATGATTTATGAAAGTGCTTCTATTAACCATAGCGGTTCCTCATGGAAGATCAGCTGTTGAGGCAATGAACCAGCTAATACAGTACAACAAGCATTTTAGTGATGCTTTGAATAGGATCAATGACTATCGCAGCCCAGTCTGTGCTGGACTCAGTGGAGTAAAGTAGTGCACGTTCGCGAGAGATAACAAAGTCCATGTATTCTACAAGGGGCTGCGGCAGGTGGAAAGGTATTTAAAGCTGCCGAGGAAAACGTGAATGGTGTGGAGGGAACTCGCGGAAAGGATGTTTTCTTTTAATGTTTAGTAATGAATAATCGTTTTCAGTAAATACTGTTGTTAAAGATGAGCTGAGCCCTGTCCGCCCACACACGTTTTGCCCACCTTCAAGTGCCGTAGTAGTTTGCTTTTGCCTAGCAGGAGTGAAGGCACAAACATGATTGTTTTCATTA
Source organism: Neoceratodus forsteri (assembly GCA_016271365.2). Lineage (NCBI taxonomy): Eukaryota > Metazoa > Chordata > Ceratodontiformes > Ceratodontidae > Neoceratodus > Neoceratodus forsteri. Next base: position 841,724,673 of record CM028135.1, on the reverse strand, counting down.
TACTGTACAATCTGCGTGTCACTTCCTATACCGACTCATAACACTGAAAAGCAGTTAAGGGCAGGGTAGAATTATAGGCAGACTAAATGAGCTGCATGGCCCCTTCTGCCGTCTCTTTCTATGTTTCTACGTGCTTTCAAGTTTCCCTATCTGTTGTAAAGAAAGTGAGGTATAATGTTTGGCCTAAGGCAGATGTATCCCTTAATCAGATCATTGCTGCCTGTGCATGATACCTGCTGTTGTTGCATGGATTTTAATAAACATAATGTTAATCATAATTGGGGTTTGCCAGATATGTAGCAGGAGGGCATGTATCTTCAGGTGCTACATTGGACAGCTACAGAATATTACCAAGTACTGTACCTAAGACATTGTATTTCATATTGAGTTTTGGCAGATAATTTCCACAGCTGAATACGTTTTAAAATTATAGTTTTGCTTTTAGGGAACAGAGGTTAATGGCAATGAATTTGGAATAAAAATAGAAATCAATAGATTAAAAGTGAGTATACTTTCAGTTCTATAATGTGTTATACTGTCTGCAATAACATTTAGAATCTAATCTTCAAAGCTTGGTCATTTTACTCCTTATGAGCTGAACTATCTTTTGCAGTTACACTGCAGCATCACAGTTGCTAGGTGAAATAATGCCCACATTCTAAAAATTATGCTCAATCACATGGAAAGAAAATGAACATCAGTGGTAGTTTCATAATTCAAACCGCAATCTTTATCTGTCCTCATTAAAAACTGAATTGAGTTGTAACAGCTGTATTATGAAACAACCCTAGGCATTAAATCATAGATTTTGCTTTGAGATGAAAGATATTCTGCCTGTTAGTAGAAGGTGTGACATTTGAAAATGTGCTTCACTGTTTCATATTGGAGAGAGTAAATGATCTCTTTATCTCTCTGACATTATTTATTCTACCATCTGACAGGCTGTAGTTGTAAATCACTCCTAATAATAATGCAGTATTTTAATGAACATAGAATAATGTTTGGATTGATATTCAGTAGTGGCTATCATACACAAAACACCTCAACTCACTTTTCAAAGCACTGCATCACATACTTGTAGTGTATCTGGAGAGTGTATGAATGTAAATGTTGCAGCCATTATGGATCGGCAACACCCGCACAAGCTACAGGTAAGTGCATCGCTGTCTGCTTTGTTGAGAGATGGAATGTTGATCAGGACACCTCTGTACTTCCCTACTGTTGTTAGTTGTTGCCATAAGATTTTTTACTTTTCGTGGCCAATTAATTGACTCATTAGAAATGCATGTAGGTATATTTGTTCAATATCTAAATGAAAGCACTTTAAACAGGGCCTTACCTCTTAGTACTAAACTGCTTTGTCAGCATTGTGCATGAATTTTAGCATTTCACAAAGGAATCCCAGCTTGTGCTAAGTACACTGCCAAAGTTTGCTTCCATTCTCAATCAAAATAAACAAGTTACCCCAAGTTCTTTAGTGAACAGTCTTCAATGCCACACTAAAGGCCTGAGCTCATTCTCATACCTACCAAAAGTGATTCTGTACATGTAGTAGTACCCCAGAGATCAGTGCAAGGTCCCTTGCTCTTTAAGTATCATTTAAAGACCTGTAACCATGGTGGTGGTGATGTGGGGAAGAGGAGTCAGCAGCAGGTTATGAAAGTTTGCTGATGACACTAAGTTGGCAAGAAGAGTGGACATGGCATGGAAGGATGTATCACAGGGGACCTGCACACAATAGGGTTATGGGCTTGAAAATGCAGGGTTCTTAACTAAGGGGACATGAATACTGGTTTTACACATACACCCTGTCTATTGCAACAATTGACAGCCCAACCAAAAAAAAAGAAAGTAGGGGCAACTATGAATAGAAAGCTGAAGCCAAACAGGAAATGTGTCACTACAGTAAAAAGAGACAATACAATGCTGGGACAGTGAAGGTAAAGTATGTCCAGTGAGGTGAGAACTTCCCAAAGGGTTTGTTTGACCACACTTGGAGAAATGAATCATAGTTCTGGTTGCTTCAGTACAGAAAAGACATTACAGAGATTGTGAGGGTCCAGCACAAGGACAGCAAAATGAGTAGCAGATTAGAGAGCAAACACTATGAATACAGATAGGATATACTCAAATTATTCTGTCTAGAAAATAAAAGATGAAGGAGAACATGCTCATGTGGTTCCAAATACTAAAAATCAAAAAGTTAATGGCGTGGAAAATACATAGAAGTGTAAGCTGGTGAGCGTAGGCAGAATCAGAGGGCATGCACTCAAACTAAGTGGGGTCAGGCTGAGGAGGACAGTTAGAAAACAAAGGATAGTTGTCTCATGAAATAGCCTACTGAGTGAGATTTTGGAAGCTACTACTGCTGAAGCTTTAAAAGTAAGATTTGACTAATACCTATGGGAAAATGGCTTTGAATGTTATACAGCATGAGTAGGTGTGGCATTCCAGCTGATAAGCTGCAAGGTGTATCCATATCTGATAAGGTATAATCACTGCTGTGGAACAGTGGATGGACAGATGCACCCTATGGCCCAGATATTCAGACTGCACCAGGCTGTGGCGCAAGCCTGGGCGCTACACAGCTGGGCTGCGCGGGGTGTTGACGGGGTGATATTCAGCAGGCTGTGCCATGGCACAGCAGCATTGAATATCACACCTGGCCACCACAGTGCACATGGCGCAGTGGCACTGTGCCAGTACAAGTGGCCAGAGTGGAGCAGGGGATGCGCTAGTGCAAGTTCTGTTTGCTAGGCGCAACAACCACAACATTCAAAGTGCACATGCAAATGGGGCCATAATGCATGCAAGGCACAAATGGGGCCATTTGCATGAGATCTCTTGCATTGCATGCAGGTGTGCTGATCCCGATGACTTGCCCTGGTTGCCCTGCCAGAGCTGCAGCCGTCAGGGCCCAACACCCCTGCACAGCGTGGAAATGTGCCCACTGCCCGATCGTGGGCATACGGAGAATATCGTACATGTCCAATATCCCTGGTAGTCCAGTGGACTGCTTCATGCCTGATCACGGGCTAAGTATAATAATAATCGCCCCTTATCCTGGTGGTCCAGTGGACTGCTTACACCCAATCACAGGCTTAACTATAATAATAATCGTCAATATCCCTGGTAGTCCAGTGGACAGCTTCATGCCCGAGGGCTTAAGTATTATAATAATTGGCCCATATCCTGGTGGTCCAGTGGACTGCTTCATGCCTGATCACAGGCATATGTGTTAAATCAAAGTCCAATATCCCTGGTGGACCAGTGGACTGCTTGCAGCCCGATCTCTGGCATGTGTGTCAAATCCAAAGTCCAATATCCCTGGAGGTCCAGTGGACAGCTCACAGCTGGATCTTGGGCATATGTGTCAAATCCAAAGTCCAATATCCCTGGTGGTCCAGTGGACGCTCGCAGCCGATCACGGGTGTCAGTAAAACATTAATGCCACACCAACCCATCCCTGGTAGTCTAGCAGTACCTTCCTCCCCACCCACCCACTGGGCCCCACGCCCTCCCCACAGTCAGTGGCGGGCGGCAGCTCTACCCACTTGCCGCCTGCTGACTGACATAGTAGGTAGGGCTGTATGCCCATTGGTCCCAGCATGGGCCAATGGGCATGCAGCCTGTACCCATACTACACAGTCCAGATATTGAATGTATCCATTCACTTATCTGGACTATGTGTCAATCATGAGGCTGCATGCTCTCATGCATCGATTTGTGCCAGGCTCAATCCCCATTTGAATATTGCACGGGCGCATCAGTGGGTTGTGCGATAGCTCAACAGTGTTGTGCCATGCACAACCCTTCTGAATATCCAGGCCTAGGTTTCTTTTGTCATCATAATTATATAGAGAACAAATAACAGCAAACTGAAGAATAAGCTGATTCACACACCTAGTGGCTGCTGTGGCATTAATGGGCATGAGAGTGAAGCATGTGTGCCTCTCTATTGTCAAAGTACTCATGAAGTGAGCAAACAAGTAGTTTTCACAGCTTGAAGTTTGTTTTGTTTATAATATGTTGGATGGCATGTTTTATATGCTTTATTTGACTTTTGTAGGTCAATATTTTGAGATCCAGTCCAACAAGAAATGAAATGAAAGTTCAGATCAAACGTGTTTTCCACACTGTTTGTATCACTGTGGTTCTGAGTGTGTGGTATTAATGAGCACAGCTGAACTCACACTGAACATTCAGAGTCATTCTTAATATTCCCTAAGAGTTGATCACGTTATAAAGTAAGATTAAGTTCAGCTTTTATAAACCATTGAAAGAACATGCTAACCATATACAGGTATTCCACTATGTTGCTGTGTAACGTGCTTGTGTTGTGATCTTAGGATACTATGGAAATGTGTTATTGAATATACTGTGCATAGTAAATCTTTCATGTTTTGGGTAATAAATGTATTCAGGTTGTGTTTCTTGAATTGATTACTTACAATGAGACTTATCTGACAGCAACATTACATCAAATGCAATGCTATTATGAATTATTGTTGGTAGAAAAATATTTTAATCATTAGCATTCGAGGAGATGACAAAATAAAAGTTCTGAAAAGTAAATTAAATTAATGTCAAACAAGAAATTCAAATCACTTACGGGTTAGCTGGACATTAATTAAAAGCTTGAATTTCACTCAGTAGCATATTATTCCATCTAATGTGTAAATAGAAGGAAGGCGCTTCATGTTTGTACTGTAGTTTCAGCAGACCATTAAAAGTAGCAGGAGGTGAAGTGCAAAGTTATAATTGAAGGTTGCAATGCCCTCCATTACTGCTGATCAACTTTGAAATACAGTACTCTATAGTAACAAGTGATAACCTCTTCAACCAAGATCACATGTAGTTTATCCCTCAATACTGTGCTTGTTTCGGATAACACTATATTTAAGACCTTGTTTTCAAAGGTTATTGTCCCAAAGGTTTAAGTCTTTGAAACACTTTTTTATGTGTAGGCTAATTTCACTCTCAATTGTGGACTGTGTGGTGAAGAAAGTTTTGTGAGAGACACCTATCTAAATTTTATGATCATTAAACAGAAAACAATTTAGGGTAGCAGTGTATTTTAAGAAGAAACAGCTGGATTAAAGATGCATTATGTTGTAGTGAATTATTTTTATTCAATTTTAGACGATTGCTCTTTTTCCCTGTCATATAAGAGGTAATTTTTCATTGTTTTGAGTCTGCTTTAGCATTTCATGTAGATTTGAAACAACTAAAGGAGTGTTACTTTTGATTTGCCCAGCTCAGGTGTTCAATGATATTTGTAGCTGTTTCTGAACATGGATTGCTTAACATCATTTTTCTGTTAGGTAAGATGAACTTGCATATTACACACATTGTTCTTTGAACTTATGTGAACATGGGTACTCAAAACTATATATATCTATATTGTGGGTAAAATAAATTTTGCATTCTGATTGGTCAGGACCGTGCCCTTATTGGATAACAACCCTGTGGCTGGTTCTTTTAATTCCAAGCAGGACGCAGTGCAGCGCCCATCCATGCTTGCCAGAAATGTTTGAAAACATTTCTGTCCGTCATCAGTACTGTACAAACACTGAACACTCAGTACAGTCCTAAATATTCCAAGAAACATTTCCCATGCCTCTGAGTAACTCCCCACCCCACCCCCATACCACACCCAGCAAACATTAAATTGATATACAAAACACAGTAATTCATAATCTGACCTTGTGATTCTTTTGTATTTTGTTCTTATAGGTCGCTAATCCAAAGTCATCCATTGAGACTGCATCCTGATTGCCACTCACTCCAGACCTATGATCCACAGTGTCCCCTGCTGTCTGTTTGGTCACTCTCCATTCCTGCCCCCCCACACAAAAGTACAGTATTCTCTAAAAGCACTGTATTCTCTGCTTCTCACCAACAACACACATACACACACACAAAAGGCAATATGCATATCGTCAGTGACTGCTTACACTTCCGGCATAACAAAACCACACTGAAAAGCTGTTTTTAAATGAATCCTTTGTGATTAAATGTAGTAATGGTATAAAATGTTACTTTTACACAGGACAGTAGCATGCTTTTGCTAAATTCTATTCTCAGATGCACGTACTTCCAGTAAGTAAAAAACCTGTGCTCAATTTCTAGATGAGGTGCAACACCTAAAGGTGGTCTGTTTAAAGAGCACCTACAATATGCATAGCTCGATGGTACGATGTACCTGAAAAGGTATGCATCAGGTAAGGTCATTAAATTGGAGAAAAATACAGGTTCGTGTCATCCTTTTAAAACACTTTATTCCTTTTTCATTTCTTTTTTTCTATAAAAACCATACACCATGTGCTAAAAAACATAAATTCCAAGCTCAAAGTGCAAGAAAAGTTTTCCAAAACAAGTTCAAGTCTTTGCTAGCACAAAATATATGAGACCTCATCTCAACTAACTGCCAGCCACTGCTAACCCCTTCGCTTCACTGTTAGGCTTCCTCAGGGCGTGGCATAGGACACATGTCACCAAGTTTGTATTATGTTACAAAGAGAATGTGCTAAATTGTAAAATCATTACTAATTGTCTCATTTGGTCTCAATATAAATATCAGTTGTGTTTTTATACATATTGTATATATACAATATATAAATATTTTGACAAAATACAGTGAAATTAAGTTTCTTTTTTAATGTCAAATGCATTCTTTAAAGATTTCAAAACTCTCCACAAATTGATCTCTATGGACATTGTCAATTTAAGTCCACTCAGTCTCTTATAATCAATCTCATTGATGCTGAAATTTAAAAGATCTTCTCAATGTTATCTTAATCACATGATGGTCCTAAGCTGTCAGCATTTAATACGTTTTCTTTCAGTTCCTGAATTTAATGTTGGAAATTTTAGTTCAGAACCCACATCAGATACATCTCATTTCCAAGAAAATACATTTTGCTGAAAAGAGCAAATGACACACATTAAATATACATTCACTATATGCACATTAAGTATACAGTTGCTCTGTGTTCTGTAAATACAATTACATTTTGGGGTACTATTTCATTTAAGTGTTTCTTACAAAAGACATTTCTTGGAAATTAATGCACTGCATCAATGATAATTTCTTAATCAGAACTGAATATGGTGGTAATAAGGCTCTTAAAATTTTAATGAGCATGAAAAGAAACAGAGCCATGCAGTAAGGTGATCAAGAGGACCACAGCTCAAATATTTACTTCCAAATGCTTCTATTCATTTCTAGCATTGCATAAGTGCATGCTAGAAACAGACAACTTCAAAAGTGTTGTACAAGTGCAGAAGTACATTAATAAGTTCATTTCTAAAAAAAAATATTTAAACCTCGTTTCACATTTACTTTAGTTTCAATTTTTAGTGAGGCAGAGAAGAAAAGAATAGAATAATCTTAGTGGTAGGAAGTACATAAATTATATGAGGCATCAGTGTCTAACATACCACTGATGCATCATCAGAACAGCTTTTCTGGTTTTGCAATATTCATAAATAGCATTTCATGACCAAAATGTCATTCAAGCCACCAGGTTTTAAACTCTGCAGCCACCAGATCACGTTGTTTCTCACTGGGGCAGTTTATTATCAAGTGAAACTTTATCTTTTTCCATTTCTTGCATACACTAAGCCAGTAAATATGATACATTTTGGACTAGAAATGTGCACATCACAGAGTGAAAGGTTACCAGGCTTGAAGGTTAACATTAATTATATTCCTAATGTGCTTTTGCACCTTTTTCTTTACTGCCGTCTTGGTCATCCCCACATATATTTTGTCACATGGACAAATTAGTCCATACACAACATATGTGGTGTCACAATTCCTACATTCCTGAATCCTGTATTTTTGTGGTTATGGGATTTATAAATACATTCACCTCAATGCCATACTGGCAGGCACTGGATCTGCTGCACTTTCTGAAGCCTTTGAGGGAGGGGTAGCCATATTGGTACCATTGATATTTGTTCAATTTGAATTTCACTATGAACTGTAAGATCCTTTATGTTCTTTGCCTGCAAAATTAAATGTGTGGTTTCTGACCACAATTTATTTTAATCTGGGATCACTTGTTAGTACCGACCAATATTTATGCACTATATTTCCCACTTTTCCTGCCACTTCGTTATATTCAATGTTTAAGGTAACAAGTTCATCTCCACTGGAGATTTTATCCACAACCTTCAACAGCTATTTTCTTTCAATTTGTAAAATATCTAATTTTATATTCTGTAACATTTCTAACCTGTACCTATTATTCAACAAATTTCAAGATCATGTCAGCACTCTGAACTTCAAAATCCTGTGTTGCTGCAATTTCTACATAATCTTATCATTTGGCTTCTAGGTATAGATTGTTTTAACCTCCTAGGATGTGAGCTTGTTTGATGTAAATAAGAATTACAGGGCATAGTTTTTGAAAGTTTTGGTGGTAATACATTCATCCTCTACCTCTTCAAGCGCAGCATCCAAAAAATATTTTCTTTTCATTTATGCTCAGAGTCAAATTCAGTCCCCATCTATTCTTGCCAAGCCATTCCATAAACTAGACTTTCTTTCCTTACTGCCTCTCCATACACAGATGACATTATTGATAAAGTGAAACCATACAATTACATCATCTGCGTGGGGAAGGTTGCATGATAAATACTTTCAAGTTCCCAGAGACCCAAGGTCAGATTAATATATGATGGGACCATACATGTCTCCATTGCAATCCCCAGTATTTGAATGTAGTGTTCCTGGTTGAATTCATAATTATTGTTAGTCAAAATGAATTGAATACTTTCAAACAGGAATCTGAGGGGAATCAAAAAGTACTTCTTCGAGGAAAATTTACAAGCTGTAATACTATCACTATGTTTGATGGCAGAATACAGTTGTTCAATATCTATTGACAATCAAAGTTAATCTTTTAGACAAAGTCCTGTAATTTCATCAGGAGGTCGCCTGTGTCTCTGAGGTAGGATCAAAGTTTTACTAAGTCACATTTCAAAAGAAATCCACAAAGACGAAAATTATCGATAATTGATCCTATCCAGAGACAATAGGATGACCTGGTATGGGATTCTGATTTTTATGAATCTTAGGAGAGCATATAGGACTGGGGTGACAGAAGCCTTTTGACACAAAAATTAAATTAATTGTCCATAATTGCCAATGATGAACTTGCATCAGAAAATTCAATAGTTCCTCTTTAAACTTGTTGGTAGGATCCTCTGGTCATTTTAGGCATCCTGTTTCATCTGTCAAAACTGCATGTACCATCTCTAAATATTTAGAACGAGATATTAACACAATATTTCTACCTTTATCAGTGGGCTTCACAATTGTCACCCAGCCCTGAATTTGTTTTAATGCTTGTCTACGTTGGACACTCAAATCATTCTGTGACTCGTTGATAACATTATGATCTTGTAACTATTTCATAGTTTCATCAGTAACTAGTTTTGCATATACTAGGAAACTTGTGTTAGAAGTTCTTGGACAAAATCTGGACTTTGGCCTGAATTATTTTTTCTTTTGTCCCACATATCACTATTTAAAGCTTTATTAATCTCAGCTTCATCAATTAGTTCTATATCAATGGCACTTAAAAATTCAGTAGCTCCTAAAACAAGCCATTCAATACTTTGAATGTCATACTTTCCTTAAGTTATGGTCAGGAGAGCTCATCAATTCCTTCAAGTCTGTATCTGCTTGGTTGTTGACATCTTCAGTCTGTTTCACATTAAAGAAATCATGTAATTTCAATTTCCTAAAAACTTAAATCCAAATACATTTCAAAAGTATTAACTATTGGTGTTGGGACAATATAGACCCTTCTCCAATGCTTGGAGTTAAGGGTGCTTAAAGTTCTAATTGACAGATTTATCACAGTCAGTTTCTGCCCATTCTTCTTCCTGAGTGTCGTGGAACTACATTGCCTCCTCCTGCTCCTCAACCTCTTCTTCATCCTTTTCCTCCTGCCCTCCAAAATTCTGTATTTCTGCCTCCGGACGTCTGTCTAAAAAAAACAGATGAATCAGTATTTGTATGATTGCTAGAGGTAGGAGTTTCAGCAGTACAATTAACTACAGATGCTGGTGATTGGAAAGTTAGTGACAATGGAGTGCAGCTTCTATGGTTATTGCCTCTGTTAAATCTCTTGCATGATCTAGATCTGCCATGGCTGTTACTCCTTTCCTTTTCCTCCTTTGACCAGTTGAAAAAATGCCCTTAGTTGCGTCTCCTTCATTTCTTGTTAATGTACTTTGTTTCCATTGAATCAATTTGGCCTCAAAAGTTTCCAGCTGGTATTTTAGGTCTTCACTGAGATCTTTTAACAAGGGCTCATTTATAAATTTCCCAAAGTCTTTTTAATCCCATCAATTTCTTGGGTTAATTGTTTGTACTTGTTAGCATCTGCTTTAATAATTAATTGAATAAACACAGAGGTGCAACTTTTGCCACATTTTCCCATTTGTTCTTATATTCAAAATTATCTATCTCACTTGAAGGTGTTCTTGGAACTCTGAGACCCCTTGAGAATATCTCCTGATCAAGGTAGTCTCTAGTGTTGAAACGTTATAAGCTGTGTTAAGTTCTCAGAACAGCAAACCTTCCAATTTCTCAAAAACTGGTTCTAGCTCATTATCTCCAGAGGCTGTGGGATTACTTCTAACAGCCATGGTGTTATTGATATGTTGTTTTCATTTATCCAGTGAGTCAATATTACTCAGAACATACAGTCCAGTGTTATTTATATTTCTGTGTTACTTCGTACTATATTGGCCATGATTCAGAAGTTAATATACTCAGAAGGTCTTAGGTCCCATATATTCAAAGGTCTGCACTCCCATACTTGCATCAGTCTGAAGTAGCTTTGAGGGTGAGACCTTTACCTCTCTACCCATACAGGGTATGCCCCTACATCCCAGTAATAATGCCACTTGGTGCCATGTGGTAAGGGTTTTAGTAGCTGCATCCTTAGGACAGCACTGCATAAATAGCAGGGACCAGCACTCTTGTTCTGTCATTCCAAGCTGTCTGGAATAATTAGAGCTTTCAAATTATCTCTGGCTACCCTAAAGAAAACTATGTTTCTCCTTCTATTGTGCTCAGGCAATGTTGAACTTACCTCTAGTCCTACAGAAGCCTTGTCATCTCCGTCTGACCTTACAAGGCTTAGAGGAATGAGCTTTATGCATGTTAATGTTTGTAGTCTCTTAAAAAGCTTACATCGATCCAGACCTGGGTCATTCATACTGAACTAGATGTGCTGGTAGTCTCAGAATTCTGGCTCAGATCTTCTACCCCTGACAGGAGGTTAACATCCCTAACTATTGGCTGTTCAGAGCCGACAGGCAGACTAGGGTGGTGGGGCAGCCATTTATGTCAAGGACAATATATGGTCACTACCACTGACTCCTCCTCTATCACAAATGGCTTTGAATGTCTGTCCCTTATGGTTGAAACATCCCACTCAATGGCTATCAGGGTTATAGGGTGTTACAGGCCTCCATTTGCTGGGTCCCAGCTCCTGTCTCACCTATCAAATAATATGGGACACGAGACCCTCGAAACTATTATTCTAGGGATCTCAATTATGACTGATTATCTCAGGCTTCCTTACCCCTCACATCCTTCTGTGACTCTCTTGGCTCACACAACTCACTGAAGAACCTACATGTCCTAACAAGAAAAACCCCAGGAATAGCACCCTATTGGTGTCTTTCTTACAAGCAAGCCACAATCCTTTTCCTAAACTGGAATATTTTTCTCGGATGTCAACGATCACTGCTTCATCACCGATGTAAGATCTGACTCAATCCCCTCCACATCTAAGTTCTCCACCAGAAGGTCCAGATGCAACTTTGACCCATTTGCCTACATCGATGAGCTAAAATCATCTGTACACTGGCAGAACTTTTACCTAGCCAAATCAGTCAGTATGGCATATGACATTTTTCATGAAATAGTGTCTTGTGACATAAATAATCATGCTCCCTTGGTAAAAGTCCATGTAAAGACCAGAACTTGCCATTGGTTCTCTGCTGAACTCAAGGCTGCATTACTAGTGAGAGATAAACTCTGGAAAAAGCCTGCACATCAAAAACTGCCAAGGATCGGTGCCACTTTAAGAAGACTAGGAACTCCTGCACCAAATTGGTTAGAGAGGTTAAGACCAACTTCTACCATTCTGAGCTTGACTCTGCCTCAAGATGCCCAGCTAAATTTTGGCCCACAATAAAAGGGCTGTCTGGTCATACAGCTGGAAATGTACTTCCTTGAAAATCATCTCTGACAATGTTACTATCAACAATAACAAGGAGATTCTCCAGGCCTTCAACAAACACTTTGCTACAGCAGGCCTAGCATTCAACAGTTCACCAGCATCCATGTTATGTTCTCAGGTTAGTGCACAGATTCCTGAACCTAGCACCACTAATGTGGTCTTCATTCCTTCCTGCTTCATTGAAAGTGGTCAAAGACCTCCTTCTACAGTTAGACACCAAGAAAAGCACTGGTGCTGACTCTCTCAACCCCTGCTTCTTAAAGATTGCATACCACATCCTAGCTGTACCAATCACACACCTACAGTATTTAACTTGTCCTTGTCCAAGGGACTCTTCCACACCTATGGAAAATTGCCACGTCATTCCTCTGTTTAAATCAGCTGATCCCTGCGACCTAAATAATTACAGGCTGATATCTCTCCTACCAATATTGTCTAAAATGCTGGAAAAATTGTGAATGCTGAGTTGAAAACCTACCTAGATAACAAGAATCTACTAAATCCTCACGCAGTCTGGTTTCAGAGCCAAGTACAGTACCATTACGGCTCTGGCCAAAGTGACTAATGACTGGCAATGAGAGCTGGAAACAAAAATTTGTATGTGCCATGTTCCTGGACCTTAGCAAGGCCTTCGACACTGTAGACCACTGCCTGCTTCTTTACATCCTAAAAGTGATAGGTCTGGACCCAACCTCTCTCTGTGCTGGTTCAATAATTACCTTACAGATAAGCTTCAGCAGGTCAAGGCCGAAGGGGAGCTCTCTCCACTCAAACCACTAACAAGAGGCATTCCACAGGGATCCATCCTGGGGCCTCTATTGTTTACCATTTACATAAACAATATTGATGTTGGCATCAAGGAGGCCGATATTCACCTTTTCACTGATGATACAGTGTTGTACCTAAGCTGCCCAACTCGGAAAACACCTGTAGAAATTTACAAACAGAATTCAACTTGTTGCAGAATCAGCTTGGAATAAAAACTCTTAATGCCAAAAAACAAAAGCTATGCTGTTTCTCTCTGGCTACTCATTTGGTGAACCCTGCTTTCTCTGTCTCCTTACCTTCATAAACACTTTACTAGGAGAGGGTTGGAATTTTTATGAAATTCAAGTACCTAGGGTCTGGCTAGACCACAGACTCTCCTTCGTGGAGCACGTTGAGGATCTGCTGAAAAAAGCTGAGGTAGAGGCTTGGTCTCTTCATTAGAAAAACCTCCTCCTGACCAAAGATGCCAAGATGCAGTTAGTTCCATCCATGTTTCTTTCCCTAATTGATTATGCCAGTTTCATTAATAGTCAGTATAAGGCCTCCTGTCTATTAAACTGGACACCTTATACCGCAGAGCCTTGAGATTCATAACTGGCCTACCTATCACCACCCACCACTGCTCCTTATTTTCAGCTGTGGGGTGGACCTCTCTTCAGTACAGAAGGAATAGAAATGTCGCTCTCTGGACTTACAGAGCTATTACCAACAAATTACCCCAATACATTTCTGACTGTTTGCGTTATACGTGATTGGCAACTCACGCACTGAGAAACTATTCTCTGCTTCTACTGAAGGTACCTAGGGCCAATACATGCTTTGGGACAGTGGCCATAGGCTTTGTGTTGCCCTCACTCTGGAACAAACTACAGACATCTATGAAACTTAGTCCCTGTTAGTCTTACCACTTTCAAGACCTTGTATGCCAAGGCTGTTAAGGAGCTTTGAAGCTGTTTCCCTCACCTTTAGCGTGCTAGGGTGCCTACTGCTTACCTACCTGCCTACTACAGCTCCACCTAACTTGGCCCCTTGATTGTCTCCACCTATACCCTCTCCTTCTTTCTGCTAATCCACTACCTTTCTTACCCTCAGACTCCTAACATATATGTCCCCAGCCCATCTACCTTAGCACCCCTCCTAGAACAGCTGCTGTCCTGTACCCCTCCCTTCCATATCTGCCCCTTAAGTTTGTATATGTTCTGACCAATGATATGCCGTGCTGTTTGAAAATGTTTTAATATGCTGGCTGTTTCAGAATGTTTTAATTCTCCTTCTCATACCATTCTCCCTAACCTTGTTAACCCTATACCTGAAATACTTGTTATTGCAGTGTATTTTGTTTTCTATTTCTGTATAATTATGTCTATTTATTACCTGTACATAAAAGTGTTATTCTTGACCTTGTGTAATGCAGACCCACCTTGTAAATGAGCCTGCTCAATGGTGTTCATCTGGATAAATAAAGACTTGATTGATTGATTGATTAGTACTTATAATGCTTGAGATTACTGGGACAGAGGAGATTTTTTGTTTCTTTAATAGGAGACTTCAAATGAAAAAATGCCAAAAGTGGCTGGCTTTTTAAGTTGGATATACCCATCAATTTACAAAATGGCTGCAAGTTAGTAACCACAAAATCACATATACTTCCAGTAATAAGAAAAACCTGTGCTCAGTTTCTAGATGGGGTGCAACGCCTAAGAGGTGGTCTGGTTAAAGAGCATACATAGCTCAATGGTACAATGTACCTGAAAAAGGTGTGCATCAGGTAAGGTCATTAAATTGGAGGAAAATACAGGTGCATTCATCAATTTAAAATGTTTTATTCATTCCTTTTCATCTATTTTTCTCCATAAAAACATACAGCATGTGCTAAAATATAACCTCCAAGCACAAAGTGCAAGAAAAGGTTTCAAAGCAAGTTCAAGTCCTTGCTAGCACAAAAGCGATATGTAACCTTACCCCAACCAGCTACCAGCCACCACTAACCCCAGCGCTCGCTGTTAGGCTTCCTCAGGGGTGTGGTATAGAACACCTATCACCAAATTTATATTATGTTACAAAGTGCATGTGCTAAATTGTAAAATCATTACAAATTGTTTCATTTGGTCTCCATAAAAATATTAGCTATGTTTTATAAATGCTTTGTATATATATATATATATATATATATATATATATATACACACAATATATCAGCATTTTGACAAAATACAGTGAAATAAAGTTTTTTTTGTCAAATGCATTCTTTAAAGATTTCACAAATTCTCCAAAAATTGATCTCTATGGAAACTGTCAATTTAAGTTGATTCAATCTCTTATAATCAATCACATTGATGCTGAAATTTAAAGATCTTCTCAATGTCATCTTAATCAAATGATGGTCCAAGGCTGTCAGCATTTAATAAGTTTTCTTTCAGTTCTTGAATTTAACGTTGTTGACAATTTTAGTTTAACCCCCTCATCAAATACATCTCGTTTCCATGAAAATACACTTCGCTGAAAAGAGCAAATGACACACATTAAATATACATTCACTATATGTGCATTAAGCATTCAGTCACTTTGCACACTGTAAATATAACTACATTTGGAGGTACTATTTCATTTAAGTCTTTCTTACAAAAAGACATTTATTGGAAATTAATACATTGCATTTTAGAAATCGATGTTAATTTCTTAATCAGAACTGAATACACTGGTAATAAGGCTCTTAAATTAAAATTTTGATGAGCATGAAAAGAAACAGAGGCAGGGGTATGGGAAGAAGAGGACCACAGCTCCACATAATTTGTTCCAGATACTCTATTAATTTCTAGCAATACATAAGTGTATGCTAAAACAGACAATTTCAAAACATTGTACAAGTACAAAAGTATGTGAATACTAAGTTCTTTTTTTAAAAAAGTATTTAAACCTCCCATCACATTTACTTTAGTTTCAATTTTTAGAGAGGCAGAGAAGAAAAGAAGAGAATAATACTGGTGGTAGGAAGTACATAAATTATATGAGACATCAGTGTCTCAGATATCACTAGTGCATCATCAGAAAATCTTTTTGATTTTGCAATATTCATAAATAGCTTTCATGTCCAAAATGTCATTCAAACCATGAGTTTTAAACTCTGCAGCCACCAGATTCATGCTGTTTCTAGCTGGGGTAGTTTGTTATCAAGTGAAATATTTTTCTTTTGCTGTTTCTCACACACTATAAGCCAATAAATGTGATACCTTTCGGACTAGAGATGTGCACATCACAGAAGTGAATATCTTCCTTCTCTTCTCCTGATCACGCTAGCTCCCCTCCCCACCTTTGTCTTCCTCCCTACTACTTTTGTTGACAATGTCCCCTGGACTGCGTATCCTCTGCTGTTCGGCTCACTAGTCCCTGCTTCTGCTTCTCCTTTTTACCCCAACCTCCATTAGTAATTATTTGTTCTTCTTTCTTATATCTCTACCAGTAGCGCTGATAACTACCTCTCTTATTCTATCTTACTTCCCTGTTTTCTTACTCTTCCTTGCTGGTCACTTTATTTCTTCATGCAAACAATTGGAGACAGCACTTTCACAGCTTTGTTTTGCATTTGTTCAGAAGCTACACTGTTACAATGTTTGCAAGATTTCATCCTTGCATTAATGTGTTTAATGTTCTCCATTTATGTACCAACTGTTTTATTTTGTACTGCCTTGTTGTCTTGGATTGTTTACTGCCAATTTCTTTTGATGTGGAGTCTTTGTAAATGAGTCTCTGACTCAAAGCTTTGTAATTCTGAGATATAAATAAATATTAAATAAATAATAGCTACCAGGCTCAAAAGGTTAACATTAATGATATTCCTAATGTGCTCTTTCACCCTTTTGTTTACTGCCTTCTTGGTCATCCACACATATATTTTGTCACATGGACAAATTAGTCCATATATATCATACGTGGTGTCACAAGTGATGCATTCCTGAATCCTGTATTTTTTGTGGTTACGGAATGTATAAATACATCCCCTCAATGGCATACTGGTAGGCACTGCATCTTCTGAACTTTCTGAAGCCTTTGGGGCAGGGTAACCATGTTGGTACCATTGGTATTTGTTCAGCTTGAATTTTACTATGAACTTCAAGTTCTTTTTATGTCCTTTGCCCTGTGAAATGAAAGAAGTGGGTTCTTGCCCATAATTTCTTTTAATCTGGGATCACTTGTTGAAGGCTATGGATACAATATCCAGTAGAGATACACCTGTTACTTTAAGCATTGAATATAATGGAGTGGCAGGAAATGTGGAGATATTTTTCCCCAATTTAATGACCTTAGCTGATGCACACTTTTTCAGGTACATTTGCACTTTTTCAGGTTCATCATACCACAGGGCTATGTATTCTCAGATGCATCCTGTACATACATATTAAACAATACCATGCTATAGTTAAAGGAGCAATGTCAACCTTTTGCATCATATTATTTTAGGTAAAACCCATATTTTATGATTGCTCACTTCCCTTAAAATTCATTGATGTTGCTGATTGTTTTATCTGTCTCCTTGCTTATTAGATCCCAAAATATCCGTGGGATACTACTTCCCTCTCTCACTTACGGGGTTACTCGTATGTCTCTGCCAGCAATTCGGAGCTCTCTGTAAGTGGGACATTACTACAATAACATCTATCGCTTTGCATCCAGCTCCCCGGCTCAAACATCACTGTTTCCTATACTTGGATCTAGGATGGCTTCCACCATAGAAACATAGACTTTGATGGCAGATAAGGACCGCTAGGCCCATCTAGTCTGCCCATTTCCCTACCTACAGGATAGGCCGTAGATCCTGTTTAACCAACAGCCTATTCTGCCTGCCCCCACAAGAATTGCCTTATGTCTGTCCCATGCATTCTTGAATTGTCCCACAGTTTTAGACTCCACAACTTCCTCAGGAAGGCTGTTCCATGCACCCACTACCTCTCTGTGAAATAATACTTCCTCACATTGCCCCTGAACCGCCCTCCTTCTATCTTTAAATTGTGTCCCTTGTTCTTGCAAGTCTCTTTTCTGAAAGATGCTACCCTCTTGGACTTTGTTGATTCCTTGAGGTACTTAAATGTTTCTATCATGTCCCCCTCCTTCTTTCCTCAAGGGTATACATATTAAGCTCCTTTAGTTTCTCCTCATCGGCTTCTCTTGCAGACTCTGCACCATTTTAGTTGCCCTCCTCTGGACTGCCTCTATCCTGTTTATGTCCTTGCGGAGATGGGGTCACCAGAACTGGACACAGTATTCCAGGTGGGGTCTCACCAACTGTCTGTACAGAGGGATAACAACTTCCTGTTTTCTGCTGCTGATGCCTCTCCTATACATCCCAGTATACTCGACCCTCCCTACGCCTTCTCACATTGCTTGCAACCTTAAGGTCATCTGATATGATTATCCCAGGTCCCTTTCCTGTTTTGTTGTTGTTACTACCTCCCCACCCATTGTGTATCCTGCCCTGGGTTCTTGTTTCCCAGGTGCATTATTTTGCACTTTTCTGCATTGAATCCTAGCTGCCATATGTCAGACCATTCCTCCAACCTTGCCAAGTCCCTTTTCATCCTTTCCACGCCTCCTTGTGTATCACCCTGTTGCAGATCTTTGTGTCATCTGCAAAAGGCATACTTTTCCTTCCAGTCCTCTGCAATGCCACTGATGAAGACATTAAAAGGACTGGACCCAATACTGAACCCTGCAGTACCCCACTAGTAACAGCCCTTTCTTCAGAGTGGACTCCATTTACAATTACCTTCTGTGTCCTGTTATCCAGCCAATGTTTTACCCAGCTACCACCCTGGGACCCACTCCCAGGCTGGTTAATTTGACTAATAATCTTTGTGTGGGACTGTGTCAAATGCCTTGCTAAAGTCTAGGTAGGCCATGTCCACAGACCCTCCCTGGTCTACTACTTTGGTCACCCAGTCAAAGAAATCTATTAGATTCGTCTGACATGACCTTCCCGCTGAACCCATGCTGCCTTGGATTCTGTGCTCCACTGACCTCACGTACTCAACTATTCTTTCCTTCAGAAGTGACTCCATCACTTTCCCTACCACAGAGGTCAGACTGACAGGTCTGTAGTTTCCTGCCTCTGTCTTGGTCCCACTTTTGAAGGGGAATCACATCCGCCTTCCTCCAGTCCTCGGTACCACCATCCTCCCATGATTTATTAAAAGAGTAGCCAGTGGTTTCACTAGTTCCTTCCTTAATTCTTTTAGAATTCTGGGTGAATTCCATCAGGACCCATTGCTTTGTCCACCTTCAGTTTTGGAGTTCTTGCAGAACCCTTTCTTCTGTGAAAGGACTGGGATCAACCCCCTATCAAGAGTGCTTCTGTTAATTGGATTAGGCACTTACCCTCCTCTTTTGTGAATACTGAGCAGAAATATTCATTCAGTATTCCTGCTTTTCACTGTCCCCTCTGTCCACCCACCGTTTATTCTATTCAGCCTCACTATCCCTCCCTTTGTCTTTCTACACTCGTTGATGTACCTATAAAGGTTTTTCCCCTTCTTAACTGAGTTGGCTATCTTTTCCTCAGTTTGGGCCTTTGCTATTCTGACTTCTCTCCTGCTTCTTTCTGCCTTAACTGGTACAGCTCTTGTCCTGCTCCTTCTGTGTTTCCTTATAATTCTGGAATGTCTATCTTTTCTTCCTGACTTTCACAGCCACCTCTCTTGAGAACCATAGTGGCTTTCTTTCGTTTTGATTTGTTTATTTGCTTCACACAAAGACTTGTTGCCTCTGTGATGGCAGTTTGATAATTCCCATTGTTGCTCCACACCTCCTTCTAGCCTGTTTGCTAGTGCTTTTCTGAGGCACTCTCCCATCTTGCAAAGTCAGCCCTCCCAAAGTCCAGTACCCTCACTTTTGTATGGCTTGACTCTGTAGCTGAGTTTAACGTGAACACACACTGTTTGATGGTCACTTGTCCCCAGATGGCAACCCACTTCTAGATCTGAGATCCTCTCACTGCCCCGTTTGAGTACGAGGTCTAAGATTGCTCCCTCACAAGTGGGTTCCAAAACTAGCTGTCTAATGCCTGCCAGCTGTAGGGCGTCAAGAATGGCCCTGCTCTTGGATGTCGCTGCAGCAAATGTGCTCCAGTTAACATCTGGCATATTCAGGTCTCCCATCAATAGTATCTCCCTTTCTCTGCCATTCTAAGAATGCCTTCCATCATATCCTTGTCCATTCCTTCCCCTGACATGGGGTCTGTACACAACCCTGTGCGGATTGTGGTGCCCTTTCCAGTCTCCAAGGTGACCCACAGTGCCTCCTCTCCTCCCTGTTTACTCTTTTGTTCAGTTGCTTTTATCCCTTCCTTTACATAGAGAGCTACTCCTCCCCTCTTCTCCCTGCCTGTCTCTCCTGTAGGTTATGTACCTGGTATGTTAACATCCCAGTCATGGTTCTCTGTGTACCATGTTTCTGTGACTGCTACGATATCCAGGCATCCTCTTCCATTAAGGCCACCAGCTCAGGGAGCTTGTTGCCCAGACTACGAGCACTGGTATTCATTACCCTCCATTTCCTGATGGCCTTACCACCTTTGCTCCATCCCTGTCCTTCTTGCCTTTGTCACTTTCTCCATTTACCCTGCCCTTCCCCTATCGACACCTCCATGTTGGTGTTTGCCACACTTACTACCGTGATTGTTTGGGGGCTAGGACAAAGGCAAAGGGCAAAGGGCAAAGGTCCCTACACTTTGACCATTACTGACAACATTATCCGATCCCGTATCCCAAACTCACTGGCCTGTCTCCTTCCCTACCAGAAAATAAACTATGTGTTGTACTCACGGTAAATATCCCTGTCCTCATCCCGAGACATTGCACCAATGAAGGTGGTCGTGCATTTGCCTGTTATGCTCCAAATTTCTAGAACTCACTTCCTGTAACCCTATGCCAATCTATATCTCACAACTCCTTTAAGAAAGAACTTCAACATTATCTCCTCTCCTCCTACACGTGCTCCTGCTTCAAACCACCTAGCCCACCCTCTAATCCTGCCCTCCGCTTGTTGTAACCAAGGAGCCTAGGCCCACCCCATCCGTGAAACTCTCCCTCAACTTTTACTTCCTCATTTCTTTCATTTTCTTTTCCCCATTTCCTTCTCTTCTTGCCAGGTTATCAAATCATCCATCCCACTTTCTCTCAAAGCTCCTCCCTCTATCTATCTTTGCCTGATAGCTATCGCTCCACTGTTCCCCATTTCCTTACTTACTTGCACAGTTTCCTTGTTGGATAATTTGACCTTAATGTATTGTCTTGTGTAGATATTAATGCTGCACTTTGTCTCCCTACCTCAATCTCCTATTTTGATCCAATTGTATTTTGTTTCACATTAACTAAAATGCTTAAATGCTTATTTCTGGCCTAACAACCTCAATACTTTGTCATATTGCTGCTGATATGTGATTTGTACTATGTATCATGTTGTTCCTTTGCACTATGTATCATTATTCTCGTAAGTTTGTCTCTGTATTCTCCGGGTTGTGCCTGAAAATAGTCTTTCTGGCAAGTGCACCTACCCAGTAAACAAAAACTAAATAAAATAAATAAATAAAATGCATGGTAATGTATAGCGAGACCCAGCTTTGTTTTGCTTCACATCACTGAACTACTCATACTGCACACTTCCTGGATATTAGAAACATGTCTCTTAAACAGTGCAGCCACTCATGATACTAACAGTACCCTCTACTCTCATTGCATAATCAGTAGCTAGATTGTGTTGGGGTGTTCCTGAGTCCAGGAAAGATGCAGGAGCTGGTCAAAAAATGTAAACAAACACGTTTTGGTTTGGTCATACCAGTATGGTGGGCAGTTAGTTTTTCACTTTTAAAAGAAAAAGGGATCTGAATCAAACTACCAGCCACATCAACAGTCTCTATAGAATGTGATCAATCATAAAATGTGTTTTTTAAACTAAGGGACATGTTGAGGCCTAAAGGGGTTCACAGTGTCCCTTTAACAACAAGTACACAATTTACAATCCACATTCACCACAAGAGAGTTTATTTATACATCATTTTAAAACAGTTAAACACATAAACAGTTCAATTTCTCATTCTTTTTGGAACAAATTAAGGGTAGTAGCTCTCAGTTTGAGCCAAGATCGTGCAGTATGTCAGCAAATGCCCTGTTCTCTGCATCTGGTAAGAATTTTAAACTTTGATTCTTCCTCAGTCGATCCCTTGTGCCCATGCAGCGTGCCTACCATTTAGAGTCAGCCACATAAGACAATGCCTTGTGGACAATTTCAGGCACTCTCCCAAGATGCTGCCCTGGCCCTCTCCTGTAGCATAGTGGGCTGGGGGCAGCAAAGGAGGTTCATATCCTTGGTGCCACCATGCCCAGTGCCAGAGAACATGGGAGTGCATAAACAGATTACTCCTGGTCTCAGCAAGTGTACCTGGTACCCCTGGGACTGGCACTATGAAGCTTTATGAATTCCGTGTAGTGCAGGGATGCTCCCAACATGCCCACAGTATGGTGTTCTCTGATGGCTGACAGGTGCAAGTGCATTCTTGCACCCTTAGTGAAAGCCATCCGGGTCTGCAGGACCCTGCTGCATGGCATTCACACTTAGGCTGCCTACACACCTCAAATATGTGGCACAGAGGCAACTTCTCTATTAGTGCATAGGGCCCATTATTAGTACTTTATGATTTATGGGAACACGTAAGTCCAAAACCTGAAAGCTGAGGTGACTGGGGCATGCATCACTTAAAAGAGAAGGATGGTGGATAGATAGATTCAATCGTGCTAATAAAAGACATGCCGTAAATTATGAAATGGAATGAACAGGCTTCATGTGAAGCAATAAACATTCAAAACAAATATAGGTGAAGGATAACGGGTTAGTTTTGTTGTCCAATGTTAATGATCATATTGTTCCTTTAATATAGTTCCTTAGGTCAGAAAAAACTTCATCAAACCCCATTCCTCTTAACCTGTCCCTCTGGTCTTCCCTACACATAACTGTAATGAAATTCACTCCTAAAAAGGAGACACAAACTGTTAAAAACAGGACAGTCTACTGCAGGAAACTGAACAAAGACAATTTAAAACACACTAGTGACTATAACATAAAAAATCTTTCTTTGTCAGGGAGACAGAATCAGCACTTACTCAGACAGATTCAGCATTTCACTGAGAGTTTTTGCCAGAGTTTTCACAAATGTGAACTGATTAGAAAAGGGTGTCACACACTAATACAGGGGCTTGTAACCTCATGGCATTGCAGGCTCCACCTATCCTGCCCAGTGCTTATCACCAAGAAGGTGAAAGAAAAGGCAAGAGAAGCATCTGTAATGGTGAATAATATACATTTAAAATGTATTATTTTAATGTTTTTTGTAGCCAGACGCTAATAGAAACAAAACTAAGCTGCAAGGATGTTGAAAAGACTTTCAAACTGAGGTATGGTTTTGTAGCTGAAATGCTGAGTAGCAATAAAGTAAACATCAAAATTTCAAAGCAGCTAAATAATTATAAATGTTTGTTTTAGCTATGAAGAAAGAAACTGTTTAAGTCACAGTTTAACTGAAATAACGTCACACCTGGTAAGACTAATATTATTAACACAACAAATATGGATATGAGACTGTGTAATAGATGAAAACATTAAAATATTATCTCTCCTTTTCTTTTCAAAGAAAGTTGCCATATTGGGATCTTAGTAAAAGAAATAAGACCCATGGAAATTAAGACCATTCATAAAGGTGAAGAAAAACATTTTTGTATGAAATGCTGATAATGAAAGGAATCTTAGATATTATTTAAATAAAGAAAGGTAGCCTATGTCTTTCAGGTGTGAAAAGAGCTGAGATACTGAAAATATGAAAAAACAAGTAATATCTTGGATGTGCATACACTTAGGCCCAGATATTCAAACTGCGCTCAAAAGTAGCGCAACAGCAGGAACAAGCACAAACCAGTTGCGCGTAAATGCGCAACAGGTGCGATATTCAAACATGGAGCAGAGCAAATAAGCGCGAAGCAACCAACGCCTGAATATCGCATACCGCGCCATCGCCGTTAACCAGGAAGGAGGAAGCTGAGCCAGTCGTTGCGCTATGGCGCAACCATGGAAGCCCAGCTGAGCATTCCAGAGCTGCCATAGCGCCAAGCACAGCCCCCAGAGCAATGGAACTGCACATCCAGGGAGGCAGGCTGGGGCCCACCGCCAGCCATGCCACACATGGGCACAGGAACACACTGCAGAACCCACCACACACCGCACACCTCAAGCACAGCATCACTTGGGGTGGGACGGATGATCCACGTGCCCATGGGGACAAGCCAACAAAGCATAGCAGAGCCCTGACACCCCAGCACAACCACTGGCAGGCAGAGAGTGCCACACACAGGGTTGACAACCACAGTGCACATCAGCCCCTGTATGCACAGCGCACCTGCACTGTGACCCCAAGACACCACCCATGTGCAGTGACTGGCACTTCAGGAAACCATGCAGTCCCCCAGCACTCATCAGCCCGTGCAACACAGAAGCCTACAAGGCAGACACACCCTGTGCACCCAGCAGTGGGTGGCAGCAGATGGCAAGACCAACTGAAAGGCACTGCCATGCTGAGATACCTCCCCATGCACACACATGCACACACACACACACACATACACAGGACCATACCAGCCCAGATGGCATGTACACCTGCAACTGAGCACCCATAGCCAGCTGCAAATCAGAGACCAACACAGTATTCATATCAAAATAGAAATGTATATTTAAAGGACTAATCACAAACCAGGTGAAACTATGTACAAGTGGGGGGACAGGTAAAAGGCAGGGGTGTTCAAGGAGGAATAACAACTTGGAGAGGAAGGCAGGATGATAGGGATGGGAGAAGTGGGAAGGGAATGTGGGCTATGGCCCAGCTGGCTGCTGGTCCTCCCTGCTGGCGCCCCTCCTGTGGCTCCTTCCGATCACCCTGGCGCTGCATGGCCTGCAGGACCTCCTGGTTCCGATCTGCAACCTGGCTGAGGTGCCAAGATCCTGGGACATCCTCCTGAGTACCTTGAGGCCTAGGAAATGGGAACACAGTCAATTGCTGAGACTGACCACAACCCTGAACACCACCCAACCTGCAAGCCATATAGCCCAATGTCCCGCACCTGTGATGGCATGCACCCACCCACAGTGAACATGCACATGGCCATCACAAACAGGCGGCACCAGCTATAGCACCACCCCACCACACACTGCCCACGTCAATCACAGTACAAACTAGGCTGGCAAGTGATGTGGCAATGTGGTGCAATGCCAGTTACACAGCTATGTGCCCAGTGCATGCCTGACCACCAGTGATGCATACACAGACGTGCCGTGATACTGCACTGTGATGCAGGTCACCTGTGTCATGCCTACATACATGGATACATAGACAGTGTTGGTAGATAAGGGCCTATGGGACACCCAGTCTGTCCATTTGACCTTGTACGCTCACTCTGTTGTCCTATAAGTCCGCTCCCCTTACCCCTGACCTCCAGAATTCCGTTATGGCTAACCCATGCATTCACAAATCCCGTGACCAAGTCAGCCCCACCACTTCCTCTGGCAGGGTGTTCCACTTGTCCACCACCCATTCTGTGAAGAAATACATCCTCATGTTTCCTCTGAATCGTCTCCCTCCAACTTCATCCCATGCCCTCTAGTCCTGGAACATCCTTTACGCTAAAAATATTGTTTTCCTGCACTCTGTTCCCCTGTAAGATGCACTTGTATGTCCCCATCATATCCCCACACCCTCCTCCCCTCCAGGGAGTACATGTTCAGTTCCGTCAACCTGTCTGCATAGGACCTGTGATGCAATCCATGCACCATCCATGTCGCCTCCTCTGAACCCTCTCCACCCAGTCCATGTCCATATGTAGGTATGGTCTCCGGAACTGTACACTGTACTCCAGTGTGGGGACTCACTAGTGTTTTGTATAGTGGAATTATGACCTCCCCTTTGGTTGTGTCCGCATGGCTGGTGGTCTTGCCCCCAGCATGCAATAGCATCCATGAAGTAATGATACTCACACTCCTCCAGCAGCTGGGTCTGATGCTGCTGCTGCTGCTGCTGCTGTTGGGGCACAACACCCCGGCACCGGGCCCTAGCATGGCCCGCCACCCTGGTCCTGTGTCCTGCCAATCCGGCCTGTGGGAGACATATGTTGAGACAAACATCAGTGTGACTCAAAAGCAGAGTGCCCCTGCCCCAGTGAGAGTGCCTGCCCACACAGCCATAACCAACCATCGCCAGCTGCACACACTGACACACCTATGCACAGCCACCCAAGCACACACACCTACAGAATATAGGTGCATAGATGGTACACTCACCTGGCCTAGAGCACCATGCCCCACCTGGCACGTCGGAACGCAGCCACGTCAGGAGTTCCGGCTCCTTCCGGGCGGAGGTCACTGTACCGTGCCGGCACTGCTCAGCAGACCGGCTCCGGCCAGTGACCTCCACCAGGTCAGTGGCCACTTGCTGCCACACGTGGGTCCCAGGCATGGTGAGGGGGCCTCATCATACAGTGCCTCACAGTGGGGCTCCACCAGGGCCACCAGGTTGGCCAATTCAAGCTGGCTCCAGGACACCGCCCTCCTCCTAGCCATGGCACCAACTTTACAGCAGGCAATATGGCGCCATGCGCCATAACCCCGCGTGGAGTTGTTGCACAATAGACCACCACAGGCTCCAATTGTGCTGTTCGAACAGTGCCATCACTTTACATGGCGCTGTCACCGACAGCGCAATAGGGACGACACACGGCATGCCAACAGCGCCAGGGTCAGAGGGCACACAAGGTCACGCAATGATGCAAGGCTACGCACAGCGCCATGGGATGCATAGGCATCCCGCGCGACTGCCAAGCTGATCACCAGTGCCACAGTGGACTATCGGCGCAGTAGTGCCACAGCGCCATATAGTGCCCAGTGCTGTAGCGCCACTGGCACAATGGTGGCCATGGCCTGAATCCGCCTATCGCGCTCAGCAGGTCTGCAGCATGATAAGCGCACGCGTAAGCTGTCTGGGCATGCGCAATGCGGTGTGGCACGCAGCCACAAACCTGCGCCATTGGCTCAGCGGACCTTCCGTATTGCGCAAAGTGCAAATACGCCGATATTCAGCCGACATATGCAAATCATCGATCAGCCATTCAAAGGTGCAGTGGCATGATTAGCATGTCATTAAAGTTGAGCCACACCTCATTTGCATGTGTTGCGCTATAAAAATGCGACTGTGGGTTGTGCTGGCCAGATTTGGTTACTGCAGGTGAGAGGTGAGTTACATGCTGTGTGATGCTCAGGACAATGCTCATGGGTGGAGGATGATAAAGGCTGAGGGGCTGAGCATGAAAGAGGCACTTAGAAAGGGACAAGGGCACCCTTTCTATCAGTATCTGCCATGCGGAGAGGAAACAGGGGGCTTCTGCACCCCCAGGCCGGCAGCTATGCTCATGGGGAAATGCTGTCGACTGCACAGTGACAGGTGTCCACTTCCACCCATACAGATCACCATGACTGACCAGAGCCAAGCTGAGGGTGTGGGCGGCGGGCAAAGGAGGAGGCGAACTTCACCACGGCGGAGACAGAGGCCCTCTTCCAGGCCTACCTGGAGGATGAGCCAACATTGAGTGGACGGAGGGGCACCTCAGGAGTGTGCAGCTGCATGGAGGGGTAGCTCAGGCCGTCAACCTGCACAGAAGCCACCAGCGCTCCGTGCAGGAATGCAGGAAGAAGATGGGGACTGACCGCAGGAGGCTGAAGGAGAGGTGGCAGCCTTCAGGGTGGCATGTGCTGGCACTGGTGGGGCCCACCAGTGGTGCTGCAGCTGACCCTACAGAGGAGACACTGGTCATGGCCATGCAGCCGAGTGCCATTGTGGGCGTACCAGGCGGAGGATTCCAGACAGGTGGAAGCCCATCACTGCCTGGTATGACATGGTGATGTTGTTGGGGGCTGTTGTTCACATGCACTCACATGTACTCTCTTTCTGTTACAGATCCTGTTAGTCTGCAAGAGGCGGTGGTGGTGGTGGGTCCAGACAGTGAGGCAGACCTGCTGGACGTGGAGGAGGAGCATCACCTCCGCCACCAGCCTGCAGGCACTGCAGCAGCATGCACGCTGGGCCAACAACTCCGTGTCAGTGATACGGGTGCAGGAAGTGCACAGCCTGTGTCACAGCAGTCTGACATGCAGGCATGCCAGCATGCTGTGCCTATGGCAGTGGACGCACCTGCACCATTGATGATAACAGGCCTGCAATGGGCAGTGATAGGTGTGTGTCCCATAGACGGACACATGGCAGGCCAACACGTGCCCCTGGGCCATCCTGGTTCACACCTGTGTACCAGCATGCTGGCACAGTCCCAGGCTGTGCCTGTCAGCACCGGTGGGGCAGCACCGGTGGCTGTGTGAGGTGTCTGGCACTGTTGTCAGCACGGAGGTGGAACAGGTGGACCTGGGGGCTCCAGCAGTTGGAGGCGGCAGCAGCAGTTGCACACCAGGTCTGGGGGTACAGTGTCCAGCAGTGGCACATGTCCACCGCCCTCTGATCCACCCATACCTGGTCCTGGCACAGCGCCCACCCTCAAGGGTGCTGTGCACCAGGACCGCCCACACCCTGGGGTCATGATGCCATTGGGGCACAGTACCCATTGACGCGCACACCCGCCCGCTGCAGGAGTCGGTACAGCTGCAGGGGCGGGTTGCAAGGTCCGTGGAGGCACTGTCTGTGTCCGTGGAGCAGCATAGCAGGGAGTGTGCTTGGGACCGAGCCGAGCTGGTCCTTATGCGGACGGATGTGACCGCTGCCATTGACAGGCTGACCCAGGCAGTGGTCTCTATCGAGGACGCATGGCACACTGTCAGGTGCCCTTGTACCACACACCCCACACAGTCGCTCTCCACTCCCGTTCCGGCGTCGTGTGACACCAGGCCTGTCGGCCCCGGGTTCTGCTGTGGGTATCCTGGAGCACCCCCTGGTGCAAGTTTGTTTGGCAGGATGCAGACCCCTGTGCGGGCAAGTGGCGTTCGGCAGTGGGACCCCTGGTGGTGCACCAGCACCACCCGATGTGGCCTGCTCAGCCTGCCAGTGCTGCTGGGCCACAGCGGGCCGGCCGACGCATCCGTGGTGGCGTGGGACAGTGCTACCTGACTGAACTGTCTCCCAGTGCAGGCCCTGTCTGGTGCTGCCCTGTGTGCAATGTGTGTCATGGTGGGCAGTGCACTGCTGGGTGCTCTGCTCACCAGCTGACACACGGACCACCTGCACACTCTCCCAGCTGCTGTCCACAGGTGCGTGTGCATGATGATGCCTGCATTGCACTGTACACCAAGGTGCAAGGGTGACCAGGTCCTGACACACATACATGGACAGTCCAGGTGGTGGGGTGGTTGGTGGTGCTGTGTGTTGGCAATGTCATTTCCGATGCTGTGCTGCCGCCCATGTATGCTGCCTGGTGTGTGTGTGTGTCCATATGAGTGCTCCCCTCTGATGGTGTGTTGGTATGCCTGGAACCTTCAACTCCCCTGACCTTCATGCACGGTGTGTTCCCTGTGTGCCTGTGGTTTGCGCATGGACAGTTTGCCTGCACATGTCCCCTTGACTTACCTGTGTTGGGCGTAGTGCTCTTCTGCAATGGTGTCCCGGTGCAGCTGGGCCTGCCGGGTCAGTCGGGTCCCTCCATCCTAGGGGGCTGCTCATCACCCACATCACTGGCGCCACTGGCGTCCCATCGCTGTCCCCTCTTGGACCTGTACGGCTATCCCATGGTCCTTGGCCATGTTGTGCAGGATGCAACAGGCCAGGAATATCCCACAGGCCTTTTTGGGGCTGTGACTGAGACTCGCCCGGTGGTGTCAGGCATCGGAAGCATGCCTTGAGCATCCCAAACACCCGCTCTATGATGTTGTGTGGCATGTGCCTCATTGAAACCTAGCTGCGCTGGGGTCGTGGGCGCCGGTATGGTGTGAGCAGCCAGGGACGGAGTGGGTATCCGCATGATCACCTGTGTGGAGATAGTGGAGATCAGTGTCATGTCAGGTCCATATTGCCCATATCCTTGTGTGCCACTACCATGGCACCTGTGTCATTCCACCCCTTGCACAGAGTTTGCATTCCATACATGTGTACTCACCCACTAGATGACCCGTGGGGATGTTCCACTCTTGAATCGATGGCACAGTGCAGACTGGTGCCATATGAAGGCATCATGTGCTCCGCCAGGGTGTGGCACAGACATTGATAATGTGCCCAGTGGCATCACACACCACCTGGCAGTTGACACTGGAAAAGCCCTTCCGGTTCCGATACGCCTGGCTGCCGGGTCCAGGTGGCGTGCGAATGGCCACATGGTGCAGTCTATGGCTCCTAAACGCCAGGCATATGTGCTACCCTGTGGAACTCCTGCATGTTTGTTATGCGCTCTGCCCGCGGTGCTGGGGAAATGGATGTACTCCGCGGCATGAGGCAGCAGTGCGCTGAGGAATGGGTGAGGATGCGTGACATGGCCGACTGTGTAATGCCTGTGGTGTCCCCTGTCGGCCTCTGGAAGGTGACCGTGGTGAGCAGGCACATGCAGGCTGTCACTTGGTCTCCACGGAACAGATGACTCCGTCGTGAGGGTGCCTGCATCACATCACTGCACAGCTCGCAGAGCCGTCTCAATGTTGCCCTGTTCAGGCGGTACGGGCCACAATCTCAACATCTGTGCACAGCTCAAGCTGATGGAGCGCGATACCGCCTGTCGAGCATACTGTCGCCGCAGGCCCCTCCGCGCCACGCCCCTGCAGCATGGTGTCTCACCCTCCTCATTACAGCTTCCATGTGGAAGCTGACACTATCCATCTCCTGGCTTCTGCCCCCCAGCTGCTGTTCCTGTGTTACCCCGCTGCCCCACTGCTGCTTCCACTGCACGGGCACCCCCACTGGCCTCTCTGTCCTCCTGGACCCACTGTCCCTCTCTGCCCTTCCAGCTCCTGTCTCTCTCTCTCTCTCTCTCTCTGTCTCTCCCCCAGTTTGCGCCTGCTAGAGTTCTTGCGCTTCCTTGAGCTCTTTTGATTTTGGCTCAAATCCGGTAATGCACAACTTCTGGCTTTCGCCACTCTTGCGCATTAGCCAGTGTTCAGATATCACATTCGCACTTTATGCATGGACCCGCCCTTCCGGGTTGCGCATCTTCATTTCCATTGCGCTGTTGCTCAGCATGTTTTCGGTGGCGCAACTGGCCCCTTCTGAATATTGCAGAATGGCGCATTTTGGAGTTGCACATCGCGCCAACCCTGTTGCGCATGGCGCAACCTTTTGAATATCTGGGCCTTAGTGGTTTCTAGAAGGTAAATATGAGATTTTCGACTTCTAGGGTAATAACCTAAAAATAAAATGTATGTATTTTTAGACATTGTAAGTGTACTAAAGTGTACTTTTCTATTACAATTGTAGCCTACACCTGATGAAAAGATTATAAATCTCAAAATGTTGGATTTATGGATTACTAGGCTCTGTAATAAGAAAGAAGCACTGACAAAGAACAGATGTGGTCCTGAACTTTTATTTACTTTAAAGTTGCGGTTGATATATGGATCCTGGATCATTTTCCTGAGAGTAAAATAAGGAAGAAACTGAACCCACTGGGGTTGTAAAATTGTTTATACACAATTTTGAACAATTTATAGTCATGTTTACTACCAATACTAATATAATAATAGTATTTGCTTTTGCTAAGCTGACTGCAGTGTGGCATGGACATCTGAATCTGGGATCATTCTCTTCAATAGCCCATGTGTTGCAGGCAATAAGGTTCTAGTGTGATTGCCCATGAGTAGCTGTGCTGGAGACCCACGCCTTCAATAAGTGTGTTTCTTAAATGAAGCAGGGCCAGATATTGGTCTTTGTTGTCTTCCATATCTTTTATTAGTAAATTCTTAACTGTTTGCACTCTCATCCATGCCATTGCTCTTAGGGAACCTGGGCGAAGAGGTGAGGTGCTTGAACTCGTATGCTTTCACAAAGGACTGAGACTCAGCACTAATGAATTGGGGCTCATTGCCCATGATGAGAATCTCTGGTATGCCATGCCATCCAAACTGAGATTTTATATGATTAATCACAGTCTCACTTGTAGTGTTTTGTAACCTGGACATATCAATAAACTTAGAGTAATAGTCCACCATCAGCAAATATGTTACTCTATTAAAGTCAAATAAATCAGCTCCCACCTTTTGCCAGGGCCTCTCCAGTGTTTCCTCATAATGCAGTGGTTCTCTGGGTTGAGCTTTCCTGTAGGTGGCACAGATGCCAGAGTTTGCCACCAAGTCACTAATTTGACTATTCATCCCTGGCCAGAACAAAACATTTGTGGCTTGTTTCCTGCACTTCGATACTCAAGTGGCTGCCATGAATTTTCATAAGCATTTCTTTTGCAATGATCCAGGCACAATCAGTCTCTTACCTTCAAAGAGTAGCCCACTCTCAGTTGTAATTTCTTCTCAAAATAGTCAATATGGTTCAATGATAGGGTTCAATTGATAGTGTTCTGAAGGCCATCCCTGCAACACTGTCTCTTTTAACCTTTGCAGTTCCAAGTCTCATGCTGTTTCCTGTTGAACAGTTTCTCATCAGTGATGGACATTTTTCAATGGTATGCACTCATATTTATCAATGTCAGCCTCTGGTGAGGTCCCTATTTGTATGGTCCTACTGAGGGCATCAGTGATGTGCAACTCCTTTCCTGATTTGTACACAACTTGTAAATCATATTTCTGTAACTTGAGAATCATTCTCTGTAAATGAGGAGGAGCTATATGCACGGTTTCTTAAACAGGCTTTCAAGGGGTTTGTGGTCAGTCTCTATGAGCACTTTCTGTCTGCCATAGATGTATTGGTGGCATTTAGTACACCCATACACAATAGCCAAGCATTTGCTTTTCAATTTGTACATAATTTTCTTGGTACAGGTCAGGGATCTTGAAGCAAATAACAAAGGTTTATTGGCTTGCAATAGGCATGCTCCCAGTCTTTCAGAACAAGTGTCAACAGACAGGACCACTGGCTGGTGCAGATTGTAGAACCAGCACGGGTGTGTGTGTGTAATAATTTTCTTTAATTCATTAAAAACCTGTTCGTGTCTGCAGTCCCAGTGCAAGCCATTTTTTTTTCCAGCAATACTCTTAGAGGTTTATTCACTTGACAAATTAGAAATGAATCTGGCTAGGTATTTAACCATTACCATTAACCTTTGTAGCTCCGTGACATTCTGGGGGTGGGCATGCTCCTACAGCTTTGATTTTCTCTGGGTCTGCCACTAGCCTACTTTGCATCAGTCTGTGATCACTATATGGAACTTCTTTCAGTCCAATCTTTAATTTTTGAGATTCAATGTGGTGGCTCTCTTCTGCTGTTTGCTGCACTTTTTCAATCTTACATCATGTTCTTACAAATCTGACCCCCAAATCAATACATCATCAATATAATTTTCTACACGCTTTGATGCCTTCAAATATTTGAGATATCTTTCTTTGAAACACCTCGGGGCAGAGCATGTTCCAAACAGCATTCTCTTAAATATATGATGCCCAAATGGTGTGTTAATGTCACTAACTCAGAGTTGAGCTCAAGTTTCACTTGCCAAAATGCATGATCCACATCAAGCACTGAGAAAAGTTTGGCACCTGCTAGCCTTGTAGCTACTTCCTCAACAGTTTTCATTGGATAGTGCTCTCTCTTTATTTCCTTGTTCAAATATCTTGAGTCAATGCATATTTTCACTTTACCAACCTTCTCTGTTACTGCCATTGAATTAACCCAGCTTTTCAAACAAACCCAGCTTCTCCATATTGTTCAGCTCTGCCATAACTGTGTCTTTTAAAGCAAATGGTATTTTCTTGGGTGGGTGTATCACTGGGCCAACAGACTTGTTTATCTTGATGTGGTGCTCACCCATGAGACACCCCAGCTCCTGAAAACATCAGCTAACTACTTGTCTATCTTGATGTGGTGCTCACCCTAGAGATACCCCAGCTCCTGAAAAACATCAGCTAATTTAGACAATATCTCATCAGTTGCTTCAGTCTCTGCATTAATGAGAACAATTGCTTGACAAGTTTCATCTCAAGACATGTAGGTAGTCCCAGCATGGGCATTACATTGGCATCTACAACTTGAAATGTGACAATATGATACTGATTTTGTATCCCACATGCAGTACAACTTTCCTTGCACATTCACGTGATGGCCACAGTAGGAAACCAATCATGCTTTTGACTTTTGAACAGGCTCTCTGGATACTATTTAATACATACTCATAGGCATAACATTACACTAAGCGCAAGTGTCTAGTTTGAAAGTTGCAATTTTCCCATTAATGCTTAATTGCATATTCCAGTACTTGCCCACAGCTGTGTCAGTCAGCATTTCAACAGCAAAAGTATTCTCACTTCCACTTCTGCTCTCTTTCTCTCAACTACATGCACCTTTGCACATTGCTTTGCTGTGCACATTCTTGCAAAATGATACTGTCTACTGCATATTTAATATCTCTGTCCATAAGCAGCATATCTTTTGGTCGATGGTGTCTCCCACATTTACCACATACATGCAATCTGGGCTCTCTAGCTGCTACAGTCTCTCTCCTTTCTGCACAATCTCCTCCCCTTATCTAAAAGTCACTAAATTCACTGCAGCATCTGTACCAGGCTCACTTATGGTTTCAGTTGCCTCTCACATAATTCAGCAGCCCTGCAAATATCAGTTGTTTTGGTCAAAGATAAGTCCATCTCATGGAGCAGTCAGCACCACACTCTGTCATCCAGAATATCACAAACAATTCTGTCTCTGATCAGTGAGTCAGTCAGATTACCAAACCTGCATGACTTAGCACACAATTATAATTGAGTAAGGTAAACATCAAAGGTTTCACCTGGCTGTTGACTGTGTGTATTGAACAGATGTTGCTCATTGGTAACACTTCAAAGTAGTAGACCAGGGAGGGGCTGTGGACATGGTCTACTTAGACTTTAGCAAGCCATCTGACACAGTCACACACAAAGATTAATAGTCAAATTAATCAGCCTGGGAGTGGGTCCCAGGGTGGTAGCCTGGGTAAAACATTGGCTGGACAACAGGACACAGAAGGTAATTGTAAATGGAGTCCACTCTGAAGAAGAGGGTTACTAGTGAGGTACCACAGGGTTCATTACGGGTCCAGTCATTTTTAATGTCTTTATAAGAGACATTGCGGAGGGACTGGAAGGAAAAGTATGCCTCTTTGCAGATGACACAAAGATCTGCAACAGGTTGATACACAAGGAGGCATGGAAAGGATGAGAAAGGACTTGGCAAGGTTGGAGGAATGGTCAAAAGTATGGCAGCTCGGATTCAATGCAAAGAAGTGCAAAATAATCGCCTGGGAAACAAAACCCAGGGAAAATTACACAATAGGAGGGACTTAGTAACAAAAACAAAAAGGAAAGGGACCTGGGGGTAATCATATCAGATGACCTTAAGTTTAGAAGCAATGTGATAAGGCAGTAGGGAGAGCTGGGGGTATACTGGGATCCATGGAGAGGCATCACCAGCAGAAAAACAGAAAGTTGTTATCCCTCTGTACAGACAGTTGGTGAGACCCCATCTGAGTACTGCATCCAGTTCTGGAGACCCTATCTCTGCAAGGACACAGACAGGATACAGGCAGTCCAGAGGAGGGCAAACTAGAATGGTCCAGGGTCTGCAAGAGAAGCCATACAAGGAGAGACTAAAAAGCTTAATATGTATACCCTTGAGGAAAGGAGGGAGAGGGGGACATGATAGAAACATTTAAGTACCTCAGTGGAATCATCAAAGTCCAAGAGGGCAGCATCTTTCAGAAAAGAGATGTGCAAGATCAAGAAACAATTTAAAGATGGAGGTGGGGCGGTTCAGGGGCAATTTTGAGAAGTATTTTTTCACAGAGAGGTAGTGGATGCATGGAACAGCCTTACTGAGGAGGTTGTGGGGTCTAAAACTGTGGTAGAATTCAAGAATACATGGGACAGACATAAGGCAATTCTTGTGGGGTAGGAAGAAATAGGTTGTTGGTTGACTTGGATCAGCGGCTTATCCTGTAGGTAGGAAAATGGGCAGACTAGGGTGGGCCAAGGTCCTTATCTGCCATCAAAGTCTATGTTTCTAAGTTTCTCCCGTGTTTCAGTAGTTCTCAAATTGCTGCATAATCTGAGGCAAGTCCATTTTATCTTTATCTTTTGCCCAGTCAAATGTATTGTAAATCTCCAGGGCCTCGGGGCTCGTGATTTGCAGAAAGGTCATGGCATGAATCCATGGAGACTTCTCCAAGACTCCCAAGGCCACAAAATAAATTTCCACATCTTGCTTGAAGCGGCACCAGTTCTCAGCAAGGTTGCTGACTAAATCAAAATAGGTGGTGGTGACAAATGCCCATCTTCTGACACCATGTAATGAAAGGCTGAGGCAAACACTGTACTTTCTAAAAGCTTTACTAACAAATAAGCAGAACCTTACATTCGAAAGAAAGTTTGAATCTAGTGGGTTCCACCCACCAACCAGTATTTATACTACGGTTCAAATCTAGAGGCACATAGAGGGCATGCATTATTAATATCCATTAACTTAATTAATATACATATCATCAAACCATGTGTACACTGCTATGTACAGGATCTCTCACAGCAAACAAATTTTTCTTACTCAACAATAAAAAAAAATAACTTTCACATACAACATTTAACGTTATTTAATAATATGACCTTGTCAGGCAATATTTAATCTTAAATCATAAGTTCACTGGAAGAGATCTAATCCCCAGGGAGTGAGTGCCCTGGTTGTTAGTAATATTGATTATGAGTGTTGGGTTGCCCAGTTTAAGTTTAACGGCTGACCCTACTCATGGTGAACGTGGAGCAGAGGGATAGCTGTGGTGGGAGAACTAATATCCCTGTGAATTTGGCCACCAGACTGCTTTCTGCCTGCTGCCTAAGGTTTTTCTGGCCCTAGATTTTGCTCACAGACAGTGGTGAGAGTCTGGGCTGTTGAAGACTTCTTGGCCCCTTAGAACTCACTGGAGTGTGACAGATTGTACTTTATCTTGAACTGTTTATGCTCAGCATTTTAAAACTATTCTTTTCCTGTGAGAGATGACTGGGACAGTCAGATCTGCTTCCTTAAATTTATGCAAGGACTAATTGGAACCTTAGAGACCATCTTGTGGACTGTATTCTCCCCCCTAAGATTAAGAATATTTTTTATTGATTTATTCATTTTGGTTAGGGTTTGGGGTTATTTTAGTGGGTGGGTTGGGGGTGTGTGGTAGTGTGTTGGAGGTGGGTGTGATTGATTTTAAAGGTGGAGTGAAATGTGTGGATTGAATTTGATGTATGATTTTTAGGGTTTATAGAGGTTTAATATGTGCCTTGGACAGTGCTGACAAAGTCACAGCTATTTGCTGACCCTCCTTTTGGGATTGTGGCCCTTCAGAACTCCTGCCTTTTCCTTCTAAGACCTATTGATATGTCAGGTTCTGAGGATTATTTTTAAGAGGAGATCTGGTGGTGGGGTCCATCTGAGTGGCCACGGGGATTCCTGGATTTTGACTGGTGAGGCTGAGGAGATGCTCTGGCAAAATGGACACTAGAGGAGTTCTCCCTGTCTGGTACCCATACCCAAGTTCTCCATAGAGATTAATGGGCAAGTGGCTGATCCAGCAGTTCCCATTCATCCTTCTTGGGTTGTGTTATGCAATGCCAACTTGGTGAGGAACAAGACTGCCATAATGGTGGATTTGATTGCCTCAGATGACCGGGCTTACATCACAGAGATCTAGTTGGATGAAAATGCAGCTCCTATTTTGGAGGCAGCTGTGCCAGCTGGGTGCTCTGTGATACACACTCCAAGAAAGGATCACAGGGGTTCTTTGCTTTAAAACTAGCCTGGACCTCTCAATGTTATCTATAGGTTCTACAGGTTGTTTGAGCATGTGGCTGGCTCCATGGGGAGGGTCTCGTCATGGGCTACAGGGTCCTCATGCTTATTCCCCGGTTCTAGGGGTGAGTTTTTGAGAGATTTAGGAGCTCATCATGGGCCTATTGCTGGAATCCCTAGATAGTTAATTCTGAGGGACTTCAATGCTTGGGTCGATTATGAGCTCTCGACATTTGGTTGCTATCTCCTGAGGAGCATGGGGGCACTGGGCCTGATGCAAAGTGTCACTTCTGTGACCCACTCATGCAGCCACACACCAGACTTGGTATTTTCAACTGGCTTTGAGAAGTCTGACCTGAGAGTGGATCTGGTAGTTTGGTCTGATTACTGCATCATGAGGTTCATGCTAGTAACCCCCAGTAGTCCCTGCTTCTTTGGAGATGGTCCGTCCACCTTTATGAGGATTGTCCAAATGGGACTATCAGTGGTGCTAGACCTATCAGGGCTGAGGACTTCCTGTGCGATGTCACCTAAGGAGGCAGTGGCAGCATATAATATGGAGGTCGCTACAGCCTTTCACTCTATCGCACCTGGTCCATGTCTGACCCTTATCTACTCATCACTGACTCCCTTAGTATGATG
The DNA here is from genome assembly GCA_016271365.2 of Neoceratodus forsteri. Taxonomy (NCBI): domain Eukaryota; kingdom Metazoa; phylum Chordata; order Ceratodontiformes; family Ceratodontidae; genus Neoceratodus; species Neoceratodus forsteri. Next base: position 841,686,024 of record CM028135.1, on the reverse strand, counting down.
GGGAACTGAAGGAGTTGAAGACTGAGGTTCAGAAGTTAGAGAGTTGCAGGGGTTCTGGTCTGCTGTAGGACAAATTGGCCCTGAAGTCCCATTACAAGGACTATCAGGGGCAATCTCCTACAAGAAGGCAGCTTTTGTCAAGGGAGATGGCTATGGCAAGGAACAGACCTGCTCAGCTCTTCCACACTGTTGATGAGCTTTTACATCCAGCCTGTCTCCATGTAGGAGGAGCTGGCTGAGTACAAGGTGTGAAGAGTTAGCTCTGTTCTTTGCCGCAAAGTGTCCTCTATCATGTCTGAGGTTTCCTCCTGTGTCTCTCATGGGGTTGTGGGGTTCACTCTGTGACATGCCAGGGCACTCCTCTGCTGTTGGCTGAGTTTGACCCAGTTGGGGTGGAGGAGGTGGTAGAGGTAGTCTTGAGGCTGTGGCCAACACATTGTGATCTTGACTCAGGTCCAACCTGACTTTTGGTCAGATGTTTTGACCTGATTGGATCTGTGGTTGCCGAGATCGCCTGGAGTTCCTTGAGGAATGTGGTCTTCCCATTGGCTTTGAAAGAAGCCTTGGTGAGCCCCTATTAAAGAATCCTCATTGGACCTGGACTGCTTTGGCAACTACAGACCGGTCTCTAACCTCCCATTTTTAGAGAAGGTTATAGAAAGGAGATGGCCATGACAAATCAAATACTGCTCTGGAAAATGTGCAGACTGATTTTCTCATTTTCAGAACTGGCTTACTTCTAAACATATAGTACTGAATGCAAAAAGACTAAGATCGTGCATTTTACTAGACCCAGGAGGAAACCTGAAAATGTAAGCCCATCATGGACCTCAATGATGAAATATATTGAACATGTTGAAATATTTTGATATCTGGGTACACTTTTAGATTCCCATTTAACTTTTGAGTTCCTCATCAATTCTCTTAAAAATCCTTCGTCAAAGACTGGGTTTACTTTTCAGAGTAACTTGGTTTAACTTGGTTTAATCAGACAAAGTAGGCAAAATGCCTATTTAATTGTCTCTCACTACATAGTGGGTTATTACGATTTCCTAAAACTCAGCAAGTAATCATCCAATTTTATTTTAAATAGATCAGATGTTGGTGCTTCTACAATATGATTGAGTAATGAATTCCATAATCTGGCAGATCGCAGATTATAAAAAATCAGTCTAACTGTAAGTACATTAGGACTTTGATTTACATGTTATGTGACCTAAGGTTAGCCTCCCTCTCAATTAACTTAAAACCACAATTATCTCTTAGTAAGGGGTCCTTTATAATTTTGTATAATAACAACAGGTCACCCTAATTCTTCTTGTTTCCAAAGAATACAGATTTAGTATCTTCAACCTATCATTATATTCATAATTCTTTAACCCATAAACTGATTTAGTTATCCTTCTCTGGATTTTTCTATTAAATTAATATTTTTTGAAGATAAGGACTCCAAACTGGACTTCCATAATCAAGATGTGACAAGACATAGGTTTTGTATAATTTCATAATACTTAATCTATCTCTCGATATAAAAGTTCTTCTTATTGAATGTGTTATTCGGTTACATTTAACAAAAGTTTTTAATATGTGTTGAGGAAGAGAAATTAGAATCCATCCATACTCCTAGGTATTTTCACATATATTAGCCTTAAGTGCCTTGTTGTTTAAAAAGTATTGGTATTTAAGATTTCTGTTACCAAAATGCAACACAGAACATTTATCCTCATTAAATTTCATTATTTTCAAATCCCACAATTCTATAGAATGAAGATCTTTACACAACTGTTGATATTCAATAGGGAAAAACACCCTTCCAATTTTTGTATCATCAGCAAATTTAGTTATTTTACTACTTAAGCCTTTCCCCATATCACTCATATATAACCCAAACAACACAGGGCCCAACACGGATCCCTGGGGACTCTACTAGTAACATTTTTCTCATTGATAATTTTGAATTTATTCTTACTTTTTGTTTCCTATTGGTTAGCCAGTTATTAATCCATCTCAAACATAACCATTTAATCCTAGATTATGTAATTTAATAATTAGTTTGTCATGGGTACTGAGTCAAAGGCCTTTCCAAGATCCAAAAAATCACGTCAACCAGTGTACCTTTATCCAATTTATCGCTAACAAAATTATAAAAAGTAATCAAATTTGTGTTATATGAAAGGCTCTTCTTGAAACCATGCTGCATAATATCCTCCAATCCCAGTGAGGTTATTTTAAGTTCAATTTGATTTTAATTATTTTCTCAAATAATGTACAACAGACTGATATTAAACTAATGGGCCTATAGTTAGAAACACAAGTTCTATTTCCTTTTTATAAATTGGAACAACTATAGCAGTTAACCAATCAATAGGAATATCACCAGTCTTAAGGGATTTGTTCAACAGAAGTGTAAGTGGCTGTACTACAATATCAGTGATTTTCTTCCAAACAATTGGGCTGATATTGTCAGGTCCCGCTTGATGAAGAAGTAAAGTTTATTTAATTCATTCAATACAGTAACTTGATCTATATTTATTTCCACAGTATAATCAAAATCGGATTTTAAAGTTGTTAAATCTTTCTGATGAAATATTGATGAAAAAAGGAATTGAAAGCATTGGCTTTATCTGTATTATTTGTTAAAGCCTTACCATCAACTGTTATTGTATTGATTTGATTATTAGACTGTTTAGGTTTATTTATATGGGCATAAAAAGCTTACAATCCTTTGAACTTGCCAATTTATGCTCTAGCTTAATTTTTTCTTTTTAATTAAGGCTTTAAGTGGTCTTTGTTGAGTCCTATATTTTAATTTATTTAATGGTGTAGGGTTTAATTTAAATTTCCTAAAAGTTCACTGCTTCTTACTTATCAATGTTTTTATTGACTTAGTAAACCAGAGTGGAGAACATCCATTTCTTATCACAGATTTTCAGAATATATTAACACATAGTTTTCTATAAAGCCATTTGGATTATGGATTGATTATTTATGCAACAACATCAGATAAAATATTGGATAAGCTAAGAGTAACTTATAACTCAATTTTGCTATTTCTGACAGCTTCAACTTATCAGATTCATCACTGTGAATTGTATAAATTAGGTAATTGTTTATCATTCGGCAATAGAATATGTTTTAGAATGGGATCTTTATTTTAAATGTACAATAGGCCTTTTGCCACTTGCAGTGAATGTCTTTTTATTAAAACCTCAAATATCTGTGGGACTCGTTTACAAAGTAGAATCTCTTTTGTATTGCCGCTTTTAGAAAAAGCTATGGGTCAGAGGTTCTTACTCTATTAAACACCCTTCTTTTAATTCCCTACCCAATAATATTATTAACTGTTTATCAGTACACACTTTTAAAAGAAAATTATGAAATTGGTTTAATGACTCCAATGAATGTACTTGTTCAAACAACATGAAGTCTTGCTGTATTCTGACAATATGCAGTTAGCCCCAGCACTTGAACTGCCCCAGAGATGAAAGTGTTAACTCTATGCAGAAGCATAGAATGTTGAGCTTGAGCTTGGTTTTCAAACCTCTGTCTCTGGTACTTACCAGTGTAACAGTCAGATTCTTTATTCCGCCTAACAGTGAAGTCCCTCGGAGATTTTCTCCTCTGCTCAGTTCGATGAGAGTTGAATCAGCGTTTGGTTTTGACTAAACATTTTATTATTTTCAGATTTTCCAGCCTCTGTCTATGGTACAGGTAGTGTGATAAATAGGTAGTGACTTTTATTTTATTAAATTCTGTGGAAATTGTTCTTTCTCGGTTTCTCACTGGTCACTCTGGTTAGGAACCAACGATTTTGATTATTTTCATTTTATTCTGGGATTTAGTGTGGTGTTCAGGTGCCAATCAGTTTCAAAGAACCAGACTTTTCTGGTTCTTTTATAGAACCCATAACACGGTTTGCAACTGATCAGTTGTTTATTACCTGGCTTGAACGCTGTTAAGGGTAATTGTTTAGGTTGGCCATGTCTGAGAAACCCAAGAAAAAAATGGTCCTGCTGGGTTTCAACACTGTTCTGAGTGTGGGGAGGCTTTTGCCAAGGCTGACCCCCACCTCAACTGTGTTTATTGTCTGGGGTTTAGCCACCTCAAAACAGACTGCCAGATTTGTAAAACTTTCCTAAAGCCACTCTGGATAAAGGGTTGAGTAGGCTGAAGGAAAGGGAGGCCGAGATCCATAGATCTGGATGGTCAGCCTGGTTGATTCTGTGGCGAACCACAGTCCTACGGCGAGAACGATACCTCCTCCTCAGGCCAAAGAAGGTCTGATTCTGAGGGTCAGTTCTGTCAAGAGGAAATGTAAGTCAACCTGTTTGGATATAGCTCCGCATACTCCAACTGCTGGCGAGATAATAAAGTGATTAGTATATTCCAATTGCTTCACCAGGTTCCATCCAATCTGGTACCACTGGTTAGGTGGTCGGTTTCATCAGATCCGTCTCCATCAGATTCACGATCCAGATGCTTTTTATAAGGAGTGGGAGGAGGCAGAAGAATATCCCGAGGATGAAAATAAAGATGTTGGTGTTGTCGGGCTGCAGCCTGAGACAGGGATAACATTCCTTTGGCTTCACACACCCCCAGACAAAGACTCCAGGAAGGGAGTGATGCCATGGGTAAAAACAGTATTTGGCATCTTCTTTGGGACTCAGGCAGGCTAACTATGGCCTACACAGCCAGGTACCAGAAGTCCAGCTGGGATACGGTTCTGGAACTGGCTAAACACGCCTCCCCAGCTAACTAAAGAGGTGGCTGATGATGGAAATGAGGCATCCAAAGTGCAACTTTATGCTGCTGTTGGCTCCAGTGATGTGGCGTCAAGAGTCATGGCTACATCTGTGGCTCTAGGAGACATGCTTGACTCAGATATACTAGCCTTTCACAGGATACCCAGGCCAAAGCTATGGATTTCCTTGTAGTGGGTAACCTCTGTTTGGTGAGCAGACAGAGGCTTATATGAAGAAGATGGAAGAGTACAGAACCACCTACAGGAGTGCACAGGCCAAGAGAGGCAAGCCACTTCTCAGGAGCAGCAGTCTAGGGGCAGGGGCAGGCCTTTCTACCAAGCTCAGGCTTCCTCTTCCTTCTCACAGAGGGGGTTCTTTTGAGGGAGAGGTAGGAGGAGGAGGAGGAGGAGATGAGCAGGGATGCATCCTCTTCCCAGTCCAAGGCTCCTGCCAAGCAGACACCCTGATGTGTCAGCCCAGGTCAACTCACCCATTCCAGTAGGAGGCAGGCTGGCTTACTACTTCCAGGCCTGGAATTCTGTTACCTCAGACAAGTGAGTCCTAGAGGTACTAAGCCAGGGACTGTCCCTCAGCTTCAAAGGTTTCAAAACTGAGGACCGGGTCTTTCCACCTGCATCCATCTCAGAGACCCTTGCCTTAGAGGCAGAGATTTCATCTCTTCTGGCTCTCAGAGGTAGGAAAAGTTCCTACTCAGCAAGGGCAAAGGCCCATACTCCAGCTACTTCCTTACCCCCAAAAGTGAGGGAAGTGGTGACCCATCCTAGACCTAAGGTATTTGAACAAACACATCTTAAAACCAAAATTCTAAATGGTGACTCTGGGAATGATTCTTCTCTCTCTAAGGCCAGGGGATTGGCTAGCATCCCTGGACCTCAAGGATGCCTATTTCCATATTCCCATCAGGTGCTCCCACAGAAAGTACCTCAGGTTCGAGTTGCCTTCAGGCCACTATCAGTTCATAGCCATACCATTCGACCTAACATCAGCTGAAAGGGTGTTCACAAAGTGCCTTGCAGTAGTAGCTGCTTCATCAGAAGACAGGGTATTTCCATTTTCCCATATCTGGATGACTGATAATTGTAGGGCAGTCATCTGACTAGGTCAAGTCAGCTCTACAAATCACTCAAGACTTGTTCAGTTCTCTGGGGTTTCTTCTCAATCTCCAAAAGTCTGTTCTCAAACCAGTACAACCTCTTACTTTCATTGGAATAGAATTGGATACTATACAGGCAAGGCCTTTGTCCCTCTGGCAAGGGTAAAGGCCCTAACAGATCTTGCTTCCTCTTTTGACCTCTGGTCTCTCTCGTCCAACAAGGCAGTTTCTTCAACTCCTGGACCACATGGCAGCGTTAACTGTGGTGGTGCAGGGCCAGATTTTAGATGAGGATATTCAGTTCCACCTAAAGTCCTTTTGGTCTCAGAAAAGTAACTCTGTCTCCAAATTGATTCCAGTGACTCAGACTCTGGTCCAAGCTCTCCAGTGGTGGTTGGACCAGGACAATCTCAGGCAAGGAGTTACATTTCTTTCTCAAGTCCCTTCAGTAGTCCTGACTACAAATGCTTCTCTCCTAGGCTGGGGAGCCCATTTGGGAGCCTTTACAGCTCAGGTGGTTTGGTCTTGACAAGAGTCTCTCCTTCATATCAATCTTCTGGACCTCAGGGCAGTTTTTCTGGCCCTTCAGGTCTTCTCAGGGTCAGTCAGGGACAAGTTGGTGGAAGTCAAGACATGCAACACCACCACAATGTGGTACAGCAACAAGTGGGGGCACTCGGTCCATGGCCTTGTGCACAGAGACCATGAAACTGTGGTCTCTAGCCTATTCCCTTCAAACTTCCGTGACAATAGTTCACCTTCCAGGAAAGGACAATGTACTGGCAGATGGTCTGAGCAGAATCTCCCAGGGCTTCACGAATGGTCCCTGGACTCTCCCATTCTACAGGTAAACTTCTCCAGATGGGCACCCCAGAGATAGATCTCTTTGCAGCCCCAGACAATCACCAGCTTCCTCTGTTTTGTTGCAGATCTCCAGTCCAGTGGACTGTTCTTCTGGATGATCTCATTCTGGATTGGAAGGGCAAGTTCATCTATACCTTCCCTCCCTTCCCTCTGTTGTTCAGAGTCCTGATCAAAATCAGGTCCCAACCCTACACAGTGATACTGGTGGCTCCAGATTGGGCCAGCCAGCCTTAGTATCCTCTGCTGCTGTCTCTTGCAGTGTCATGTCTCCTGTCTCTTCCCAGGAGATACAACCTCCTCACATCTTTTCAGGGAGGATTTGGTACCCCAATCTCCAGTCTCTCAACCTCAAGGCCTGGCTCTTGACGAATTAAGAATATGCAGGGCTGCATCTTTCCCAGGAGTTCTGGATATTCTGAAGGTTTCAGGAACCTTCCACAAGAAAAATTATGATTCCAAATGGAAAAGGTTCAGCATTTGGTGTTCTTAGAAGGGCATTGTGCCTCATTCTGCAGTTATTGCTACTGCCTTAGATTATCTGGTTCATCTTAATGGTTTGGGCCTTGGGCCTGGTACTCTGAAGGTTCACCTAGCAGCTGTCTCTGCACTCCTTTCAGCAGGGAAGGGCTCTTACCTGGCATCTCATCCTGTGTTCAGTAAGTTTTCAAAGGTCTGGTTCATATTAACCCTCCCATTCGAGAGCCTACTGTGGCTTGGGATTTTAATGTCTGCATTGCCCAGCTTATGCAGCCACCCTTTGAACCTCTGGCTTCGACCAGCTTAAGTACTTGACCTGGAAAACTGTGTTCCTTGTAGCTATTACTTCTGCCAGGTGGATTAGTGAATTACAGACCCTGTCAGTGGAACCTGACTTCATCTCCTTCCATAGGGATAAGGTGATCCTAAGAACCAATAGGAGGTTCTTACCCAAAGTGGTATCAGATTTTCATCTGAACCAGTCTATGTCTCTTCCTGTGTTTTTCACTGACCATTCTTCTTCAGGGGAAAGAAGATTACACAGTTAGAATGTTAAAAGGGCTCTTAGCTACTACATTAGAGCATATTAAGGCACACAAGTATGACTGTCTTCAATTGTTTCTCACTTATGGTGAAGTGGGGAAAGGTAAGCCTGCTACTAAAATAACTATTGCCAGGTGGATTGTCTCTTGTATACAATTCTTCTACAACAAATTTGGAAAAACACCCCTCCAGGCCTGAGGCTAACTCGACTAGGTACAGCTGCCACTCTAGCTGCGGCCAGAGGTATACCTTGCTTGAAAATCTGTTAGGCAGCCATCTGAAAACAGTCCATCATTCACCAAGCATTACTCTCTTGGGACATCCAAGCTTGGGTGATGCTAGGTTTGGCACAACAGTGCTGCAGAACCTGTTCCCCAAAGTAGGTTCTGCATTCCCTCCTCCTGGGGAACTGCTTGATAGTCTGCATATTGTCAGAATACAGCAAGACTTCATGTTGTTTGAAGAAAAATTACTCACCATAGTAATGTTGTTTCTTCTATTGGAGTCTTACTGTATTCTGACCTCCTCCGATTCCCTCTTAGAACCTAGTTTTGGGAAGTGGCCTGGCAGGTACAGTTTTGCACCTCAGGGGTGTACCTTGTCCCCTCCCTCTTAAGGGTGGGGTAGTTGTTTATTGTTACTATTGTTATGTTTTACATATGTTTATATATTGTCACTACCCTTTTTCTTGGTTATCAACTTGAGTCTTTTGGACTCATATTGTTGCCTTTGGTTATACATTAAACAATTTCCATAGTGTAGTACTTCGTTAGTTTGCTCATAAGAATCTGATGGTTACACTGGTAAGTACCAGAGACAGAGGTTTGAAAACCGAGCTCGAGCTCAACATTCTCTGCATCTGCATAGTTTTAACTCTTTCCTCTCCGGGCAGGTCAAATGCTGGGGCTAACTGCATATTGTCAGAATAAGCGAGACTCCATTAGAAGAAACAACATTACTACGGTGAGTATTTTTTCTTATGTAACATATTTATGTATTGTTCTCCAGCTTGTTCCTATATGTAATCCTTTTGTAAATTATGTTTTGTATTCCTTAATGTGATTAGAGGTTGGTGAAGTGACAATAATTCAGTCACGCAGAATAATCCACAATTTTGCCAGCTTTGTGTAGTGAAATGAGAACATTTGACTGTGGAAAGGTGAAATTTAAATTTCACTTTCCAAGGTGAAATTGGCTTTATAGGCAAATGTCACCTTCAGGTGAAATTTGCCTTTCCACAGGTGAAATTTCACCTTGACGAATATGGGCTAACATGGGAGAAATTAGATATTGCTCCATGTGGTGAAATCGCCACTTTGTCGCAACTTCACTAGCAAATTTTAAGTTTGCTGCATCTCTAAGAGTGATATTTAATGTTCATTGTTGGCTTATCACATGTGAAAATGGGCAGTCATGCTCATCAGGTTTGCAAGTATAAAAAGAAAAAGAAAAATAAAGCTTGAGAGGTGGCTCACCTTCTCCTCCACCTATAAGGCTTTTCAGTCTGGTTTTAGGGTTGGGCATAGCATGGAGAGAGCCTTGGTGAAGGTGCTGAATGACCTCCTGATTGCAAGAGACAGAAGAGAACATATCATCTTGATCCTCCTGGATCTCATGACAGCTTTGATACCATGGACCATGAGGTGCTGTTCGACATACTGCAGTTATCATGTGGTCTTTCAGGTACAGTCATCAAGTGGTTCAGGTCATACCTGACAGGCAGGGTGCAGAGGATGGTGATAATCCTTGTCTTATCCAACCCGAAGCCTCTGATCTGTGGAGTTCTGCAGGGGTCAGTTCTGACATCCTGTAGTTTACAGTATATATATGCTGTCATTGGGGACATTATCAGATGGTACAGACTTGATTTTCTTATTTTTTTTGAAATTCAACATCTTTATTGAATTATAACAAGACAAGAGGATATTTGACAAATAGAACATGAACCAGAGTATAAAACAACCAAAAATAGAAGATAATCCTAAGATGACACAGAATGTCACTGGATCCAATATAACCAAATGAAAAAATGACAAACTACTATACCCAACCCCTCCTTCTCTCCCACAAATTCCCCACCCCTCACTCCATGGGTGCGCCTTATTGGAAACAAATATAACAAAAGCAAATACCTTAAAAATAAATAATGTTCCAAACAGTAACAGGCATCAAAAAAAAAAAGGTAATACAAACCAAAACAGCCCGAGGCATGCATTACATGAACCTTAATTCAGATATAAAGCATACAATTTACCCCATTTCAGACTGAAAGAGGTTATACGATTCGGGAGCTTGCTATTAACTTTTCAGTATTAAAACAAAGAGACATTTCTTTGATCCATTCAGCATACGATATAACCAGTTGGTCCATCCAGTGCTTGAGAACCAGCCTTTCGACTGCTATAGAAATTAAAGCCATGTGAAACCTGCGCCCCGAACCTTAATATTGGAAAACATCCTTAGGATACATATTTTATAGTAAACAGCTCACCCAGTCCCAGAAGAGGATCTAAATTGGATTGAATTGAATTCCATAATGGAGCCACTTTGTTGCAGTGCCAAAGAATGTGTATCAGGTTCCCTCAGCTAGAGCCACACCGTGTACAGATAGTCGAAGGTAATCTGCCTAGCTTGGCCAACTTGACTTTCCACCTCCCATCTCTCCTTCAAAAACAATTTCAAAGAGTGGCTACTGTCTGAAACAAAATGTCACTGCTCTCCTGGGTAATCTCATCACCTCCTTCTGTCCCTCCACCCCACCTATTAGCAGTGTGTCATCCTTGCTACACACCACTATCACTCCTGTCCTCTCCCCACTTTTCAGGGCTTCTGCTGTTGCCTCCCTATTCTAAGTCCCATCAACATTTGCTAAGGGAAGTGTTGTACTCGATTTCAGAGTTCCAATTTGCTCATTAACCTGTGCACTATTAGTGTGCCTGAATGGATTTTGCACTTTATATATCATATCTGTGACTTATGTTTGGTCTCTGTGTTTTGTGACTTATATTTCAGCCTGTTGCCTGGCCTGTGGCTATGTATTTTTGACCTGTATGCTGGCCTTCTTTGACACCTTGTATTCTTATATAATTGCACTTTATTTAATGACCCTTTATTCTGTAGTTTCCTGCACCTCAGGCCTGTGTTTACTGTTGTTCTCCACATCTGTATTGCTTGATGTGCTATGCTATGGCTTGGGTCATGCCTGAAAATGGTCCTTTGCATCAGTGCATCCACCTGGTTATCAAAGACATACATCATACATGCATACATACATACATAAATAAATAAATAAACAATATTCATAGGGCTTGTGTGCCACGTGCTGACTGCTGTGCATGGGTGCAGGTCAGTTGGGGGTTGCCATTTGAGTTGTACCTCATGGGTCAGTGGGTGGCCACACATACTGCAGTACAACCCCAACTGTCAGTATGGCATGTGTGCCATGTGCCCCTCAATAGTAGTCCTGGCTGTGTGTGCCACCACCTGTGCACTTGAGACACATGTGTACCCCCAAGCGAATGTCACTGTTACCTCATCATAGGCATGCAGCCCTGAACATGCTCTCTCTTCTGCTTTCACAACTCATTACATCTCAGGGGTATAGCAGCATCTTGGGTATGATCTGGGGACAGCAGCCAGACATATCCATTGGCAGCACGTCAACAGCTGCTGTGGCTGCTGCTGTTTTGGCAGGACACAGGAGGTGGGGCAGGTTCATTCCCTGACTGATCTTGACCCCTGTCCAGGACTGATCTTCAGGACATTCTTGCACTGCTTGTCATGGCCACATATGATGATGATGATGATGATGATGCCACCCAGTTGGGGACACCATCCCTGATATGTTGGGCACCCTTAGCATGCTGGATATCACAGAGGCAGCTCTGACAGTGCCAACCATCTTGGGCTGTCACAGGAGCAGTCCTGCCTTGGCACATGCCTGGGGCCACTGCAGCAGTTGTGATTTGCCAGGGGAAGGACACTGCTGTGTGACCCGGTACAGCGAGGCATCTGTCAGGTGATGTCATCCAGCAATGGCCTGCAGAGGCACGTGAGCAGGCTGACCCAGCACCCACTGTGTCTGGACCAACAAGGCCCCAGCTCAACAGTGGCCTGCTGTATGGCTACACAGGTGGTGGTTGCAACACAGGAGGCTGGGACCTCCTGTCCATAAGCCACTGCCACAACACATGTCCCTGGTGATGAGTCTGAGGAGCACACACGGCTCCTGCAGATCTCTGTGGAGTGCCAGGTGTTGCTCATGGAGGCCATGCATGGGTTGCATGTGTAGGTGGCTCTCCTGGATGAGCAGGCAGCCTTTGACATGCTGAAGTGCTCAGTTAGCTTCACTGACTGCAGGTGGACATGACCATGGAGCTGCGCCTCCTGGTGGTGGACATGACCACAGGTCTTGATCAGATTGCACTGGCCATTGTAGTGGGCTGTGCATCCAGCATCCCATAATCCTACAGGAGCACACACCATGCACCATGCAGAAACACCAGCACTCCCCACCCTGAGACAGCATGCAGCCAGTGTGCTCCAGACGCTGTAACCTGCTTTGAGTTCCAACACCCTGGGGACAACATGCATTTCAGGACACTGATGTCCACAAGCAGATGGTTATGGTCATGTGGTTCAACCCCTCAGAGGTGGAGGACTCACTCCTTGTGGCAGATGTTCTCCCAGGTGAGGCACACTTGCCTTTTGTGTGTGGTCACCCACATGTCCACGGTGGCTGCATAGGCAGACACTAAGGTATCCTGGCCATGGTTGGCCTGCCCATGTTGCCCCATGGCTGTTGCTGCTTGATGTCATCCCAGGTCTGCTCAGGGCTGTGCACTTTCTTTATGCCTGTGGCATATTTGTGCCATCTGTGTGGCATCTGGACCATGGATGCAGACAATGGCATTATGGTAGTGGTCATGGGAATAATGAGTGCAGTTGTGGCCTGCTGCTGTGCATCTGCACCAGTGGCCTATGACTGACCCATGCCATTGCTTCACATCCACCTGTGTGCATCCTTGGCATTGTTGCCCCTGATGTGTCAAGTATGCATGTGTATTATGCACATGTGTGCATGTCATGCACCCATGAATGTGTTTGGCTACCACACCCAGGGGGCACAGTGGCTTGACTTACCTGCACATGTGTGTTTGCCTGCACTGTCACATCTGCCTCTTGTACTCACCTTCGGGTCCAAAATGCTCCTGCACGATGGTGTCCCTGTGCCACTGTGCACTCAGGGCCAGTGTGGGGTCCCTGAGAACCAGTGGTGGCTACTCACCCTGTCCTGTGGATCCTCATCCTCAATCTCTGCACAGTTGCCCTCAGGCACCTGGACAACTATTCCATGGTCAATGGCCATGTCATGTAGCATGCAACAGGCTAGGAATATGCCACATGCCTTGTCTGGGCTGTAACGTGAGGGCACCATCGGACTTGTCCAGGCATCTAAATTGCATCTTAAGCATGCTGAACACATGCTCTGTAATGTTCCTTGTAGTGATGTGTGCCTCAGTGTGCCTGTCCTCTGCATCAGATGAGGTCTGCAATATGGGAGTGAGCAGCCACGGTGGAGGGAGTAGGTGCTGTCACCTGTGTGGGGAGATTGATATGTTAGTCTATTGTACACATCCATTCATGTCCCACAGGTGCCCCAACATACCCCATATATGCTGGTTATGTCTGTCCACACTGTTCTCCTGTCTCTTGTTCCCACCATCATGCACCCTCATATGCCTCATAGCATCCTCCCCACCATTAACTGCCCACAGTCACTACCACCACAGCATGCCTGACATTTGTTCTGCAGTGCATTGCTATGGCACAGCCTACAACTACCCAATGTCACTGTGTTTCACGCAGTGTCACACTCCCTGCCCCACACACAGTGGTACCATCAGGGGTGTGACTGCCCCACCTGCTGCCAGTGCCTGCTGTGTATCATTGCATTTGCTGGCACACCCATTGCTCCAGCCATCTTTCTAGTGTCTGTTGGTTCCTGACCCCACTCTGGCAGTGTCACCCATCTGTTTGCCACATGTCTGTTGGACATTGTGTCAGCTCTGTCACACTGATCGACATCCTGCACAGCCACTGGCAGTGGTTTCTGGGGACATGTGGGCACAATGTCCATGGGGTTCTGTGCCACTCACCCACTAGGTGGCCACTGGGTATCTCCCCAAACTTGAATCGTGGCACAGGCTGAGTGATGCCAAATGTAAATGTCATGTGCATTCCCTAGATAACTTGCAAAGACATTGCTGATGTGCCCTCTGGCATTGCACACCACCTGGCAGTTGATGAGTAGTACCCCTTCCTGTTTATGTAAATGTCCTTGTCAATGCCAGGTGGTGCTCTGACTGCCACATGGGTGCAGTCAATTGCTAGCATGCCTGGCATGCATGCAACCATGTAGAAGCACTGCATTGTTTCTGTATGTTCTGCTTGTGTTAGGGAATGTGATGAATTCTGTAATATGTGGCAGCAGTGTGGTGAGGAACTATGTGAGGACATGGGATACGGCAGATTGGGTGATATCAGTGGTGTCACCCACTGGTATCTGAAAGGTGCCTGTGGCAAGCAGACACAGTGCTGCTGTCACCTTTGTGTCCACTATCATGGTGTGACTTCTATGTGCTGGTGCCTGCAGTTCATCATTGAGCAGCTCACTGCTGTCTCAGAATTGTCCTGTTGAGACTGTAGTGGCCTACAATTTCTGTGTTGGTCAACTGTTCAAATGTGACATGGTTCTGGTACTGCTTACAGGCCCTTCTCTGGTCATGTTGCTGTTGTTCATGTCTCCTCACATCTTCTTTCACAGCTGCCATGATGAAGGCTGAGCTTTCCATGGCTGTGGTTCTGTGCTCCTGCCTATTTGTGGCTTGCAAGGTTAGGCCATCTCCTTATATACCTGTTTTGGGCTGTTCATTTTGGGATGCACTGCACTTGCACCTCTCATTTTTGCTGAATATGCTGATGTGCAGCACATTCATAGGAATTTCTGTATCTGCACCATTGTTCTTCTTTCTGCGTGATCACGCATTTGGTTTTGGGTGGTGCATCTCCTCCAGTTGAATATCACACTTGGCACATTTTTCAGGATGCATGGTGTGTCTCTATTTTGGGTCACAGATCTGCTTTGAAAATGTAGGTGTAAGTCATTTAGTTTTCCTTTTCATTTCATCCTTCATTTGTTTTCCTTTCATTTAACCTTTCTCATATTGATCCCTTGATTTTATGACTGCCTCATTTGCAGTAAGCCAAATACACATGTCTGGACTTTTCCCTTCTATCATTTCCCAATCTGTGATACTTAGTGCTTGTTCTGCTTCTGTCATTGATCTCATTAAGTCTGTGTTAGAGATTTCTGTTTCTTGGCCCAATCTATTATTTATTTCTGTAGCTGACAAAAATCTGTCTAATAGCTGCTGTTTTTCTTTTTTCCTTGTTTCCCCACCCTTTGTTTTTATTTATTTTACGTTTTTTTTTTCCTTTTAAGCTTTTGCTATGGTATGGTTCTTTGAGTCACCTGCCTTTTATTTCCTTAACCTTCAGATCTTTCTTAAATAAAAGAGGTGAATCAGTACCATTGATCTTTTTCAATAATTATTAAAGAAAGTTCAGGTTCTATAACACTTTGATTCTTTTGTTTTATCCTATCATTCTTATTTTGCCTCAAGTTTTTTATTTCATTTTTTCTTTTTTGCTTCCTTTCTCACACCTATTTTAAGTGTTTTTGCTAACCTTGAGACTGATGCATTTTGGTTCAGAGAATATTTTCCTTCTGAGATATAGAATTGGCATTCTCTGTTGTATTTAACATCATCGAGTCATAGTCAGATCCCAATCCCATTTTTATAAACTCATTAAGGGTATTCTTATCAAGACCCCATGATGAGTCAAGGTGGACATTCTTACAATATGTATAATTCCTCCTAAAGCAAAACATTTGCCATGCATTGATCTTTTACTGCATTGATTGTCTAGGGGAAAGGATTAGGGATTTGTGAAACCAAATTAGGAATCTATTCTGGGTATTATGAGGCTGTGGTGGATCTTGGTAACGGTTATTCTCATCTCAACCCTACTTATTTGGGTAAAGCTTCCAGTGAGTCTGATTCTACTGGGATATCCAGTTTTGTAACGGATTTTGGCAAAGGTTCCCACTCAAATTCTGTGTGTGCACATGTATGTGTGTGTGTGGGGGCAAGGTCAGTGTAGCATCCCAAGGGATTTCTTACGGGATCCATATTTACCTTACAGTTCCCTACCTGCATTTCCTCATATTGAAAGATATAGGTATCAAAGTGCTTTTTATGACATGAAACCCCACTACATACAAAAACTGAATAATTACCAACATCCCTTGTACCATTTCTACTACAGTACAAGTCACATTAAACTGTTCTGTCAACTCACTGGTGTAGCATTTTTTTTGTGTGATGCTACTACATTGGCAGCTCGAACTGTTGAAACTTTTAACTGTTTTCCAACTATACTTCACTGCCTATTCAGCTCACTTGTACATGTTTAGTGAAATGGCAGTAGTTGTTTTGAGAGTTTATGCAATGCATTTTCATGGCATTGTTTATAAATATCACAGCATTCCTTAAGAGCATTGTTTATAAATATCACAGCATTCCTTAAGAGTTGTTTAGTCTGCCTTCTGAAATGAAACTCATAAGCACTCAGCTGAAAATGAAGCTTATAGTACATAAAAGCTAGTTGCAATCCAATACTAACCTTTTACTAATTCATTGAATTAAACACTGCACAGATTAAGAAACTCATTGAACAGTGCTGCACCAGTGAGTTGAAAGAGCAGTTTAATGTGACTTGCACTGTACTTAACATGACATTTTTTTCCATTTTATTTTGCAAAATGTGGGTGGATCTGTATATAAAATTATCTGTCAGGGCTTCTTTTGTTTTCTTAAGCACATTTACACCACTGCCTTACATCCTCTTTTTAGAGTTACTTTTATTTTACTTTTTGCTTGTCCCTTGTTCAATTGGTGTTTTGGCTCTAGAAGTTTTGTGTCATAGGCCATTGTTTTTCTTAATGGATTTGGCTCTTTTACTACAGTTAGGAGTCCATACCACTTTAGTTCGAGTTTGAAAATGTGTTTCTTCTAGTATTTACCACCATAATATGACACCAAACCAAACAAGTCAGTTAATTATTTTATAATCAAAGACTAGGAACCTTTGTGAAGCAATTCTTTAAATGGTGCCCCTATATAATATCTACTCTAATTAATAATATTTCTGGATTGAACTAGGACTTCAAAGTAAATATTAATTATGATGCCATGTGCCCTAAAACTCCCAAGTCCCCTATACAAGTGAAAGCAGAATATAAATATAAATATGTGATGTGAAATATTACTAATACTAACAAGTACCCTAGAACTAGAAACTCCCTGCAATAATAACAACAGCATTTACAAGAATAAGTAAAGGAAAAAAAATGTACCAGAGTATTTATCTAGTAGTGCATATAGCACTAATAGTGCTGAAAAGATGTGCTACAGATTAGATATATTTTGTGCAGTTACAAGTTCCTAAGACAGGAATAGACCTTAGTCTTTAAATGACTTTCAGAAACATCACCTTGTCAGAATGAAAACAGAAAATATACTGCACCACCCTTGGAGATTAGCTTTGGTTCTTGCTTTTCTGGTGGTTAATTTCTTCCGTGGCTTGTTTAATCAAAATTGGAGAAACTGTCCTTCAGTACCAGATGAATCTCCTTTCCTCTCCTGCCCCAGATTTAGTGTGCTTTCTAAGCTGTAGCTAAGTACAGTCTGAAACTGCCTACAGTCTGTAGCCTTGGCTGTTAATGTAAAATAAAATTTAAAACGCATAAAACTGAGAATGAAATGAGGGGGAACAACATTATGAGAACAAGTATAGCTTTAATATTTATCTGGTATATAACTGAAAAAATATTTAATAAGCAGAGCAAAAGCCTACAGCCTGCACTACATAGTATCTCTGCATGGACTAAGCATCTAATGTATGAGTTATGAAAATGCATAGTAAACTTTATATGTCCTAAATATACAGACCTAAATTAAACTACAATAAAAGTTACTACAGCAAATAAAAAATTAAACCTTTTAAAAATAAATCTTCCAGAGAGTTTATAAAAGAGTTTCCTACATAATATTGCATTTTGGTGACCTTATATGTAAATGGGAAGCTGTGGATCCCCATCTTGTGTGATACTGCACTGGATCTGCAGGCACCATGTTGAGCAAGTGGCCTCTCCTGCAATCACCAGAACATCATGTTGCTCTTAGCTCACACCCCTCACTCCACCTTCTGACAGCACAACAAGCAACAGTATATCTCACCAGTTACTACTTCAGACATGAACACCCTACAAACTTGCTTAAGGTAGAAAAAGCAAAGATTAATAAAAAGGCAAATGGTCACTGAGTGATGTCTCTTGGCTAATCAAAACATCAATCTCAAGACTTCTTATTGTTCCAGAACTGCTCAGCTGGACTTCCACAGTTCTAGAAAAATAAGAAGTCATGAGATGCACTCTTGATTAGCCAGGGACAAAGATCAGTGACCATTTACTATATGGAAACCAAGCTAAGAGTACATTCTTTTGCAGCATCTAGAAAATAGAAATTAGTACTGATTTCTGCAACATATCAGTATATTATACAATGCTAAGTTTCAAACTAACATGGTAATGTGAATATATTATCCAGAATGCCACTATGCATTAGCCATGAATAGGGTTGGGAGAAATTTAACTTTCACTGGTGGAGTGTTTGCAATTATTGTGAAAATTTCACATTTTGCCAAAATTTTAATTTCAGTGATTTTCATCTAATTTTAAAAGTTGCAGTCTAATTTAAACACTATTTTAGATGTTGAAAGTCAAATACATCATGAAGAATTGTACTATGTTTCAGATTTATAGCTTTAAAGGGGCTGTGGTACAAGCCTCCAGACAGTTTTATGTTAAAACTCACTAACCGAGTTGAATTTCATGAGCTTTTCAAACATTGTGATCTTTTGGGATGAATTTGTTGATGAATTGTACTATGTTTCAAATATATGGCTTTAAAGGGACTGTGGTATAAGCCTCCAGACACTGTTTATATTAAAATCACAAATTGAGTTGAATTTCATGAGTTTTTATGAACATTGTGGACTTTGAAATACATGTTTGGATGCCATATCAATGCATATTGTTCAGTCATACATTTGAGTGGACATGGAGGAAAGGAAAAAGCTGGTATTGTGATAATAAGATATCATTTGTAGTGTGCTACATAACAAAAGTACAGTGCAACTCAGCATCAGCTACAATCATGACAGTCAATGTCTTGAGTGAAAATATCAAAAATAGCCAACACCTTCACTTTGCACTTGCTTGTCTTTCTGCAATTTGCCAGCTAACCACTAAAGCTCCCAGATGAAATGGATTGTGGAAGCATACATTTATGCAGCATTGTTTCTATACAGTGCCACCTACTAACTCTATAACAAACCTGAATATAATAGTGTACTGTATATTTTTAACATTTGGAAACAGTGGTACCAAGCGACACCAAGCATTACAACTAGTTGCAACTGAGGGAATATTTGAGTAGCTTAAGTCAAGATCGATATGAAGATGCTGGGTGCCACTGTAGCAGGAGTGTTGGTGGAGCATTGCTGGACCATGATGCAAGTGCAGGTGAGGCAATTTGCCTGCCTGCAGTACAAGTCAAATGAATATGATCTATAGCCAAGGCAAGATGGACTGCAAATCAACCATGAGTGAGTGGGCATTGTCATCTCAATAGAAAGGACAGTCAGGTTTAAACTATCTGATAGAGAAGGTAGTTAGTGCAGCGGTCACCAGTGACACAAGTAAGATGCAGGAATTCACCAAAGGAAGGGAAGCAGAGCGGGTAGTAAATGAAAAGTAGAACCTCAGTTGGCACAAGTAAGCATACAGTGATACTCCCCACTTGAAACATGTCATAAGAGAGTCATAATCTCCTAAATTGACTTGTCTGAGAGTACAGTGCACTTGCATGTCCAAAATTTAAAGGCACTCCAGAGAGAACTAATAATGAAGAAATGAATAGGACACCAAAAAGAAGAAAGTCAGGATATTCCAACTTGAATGGTTATACAGGAAAAGAGCAGGTGACTCTCTTTGCAGGAAGTGTATCTGTGAAAAACAATGGTTATATCAGTGTGACAAACAGGTCAACAGAGTCCATCTGGTCAAGCTTCAGAGAAAAAAGCAGGGTGATAGACAAAATAGTCACATAAGAAAGAACTACAATGCTGAAAACAGTTCAGCACAACTAAATGGAGACAAATATAATAAGTGGATTGTGAAAGTTTAGTTCACAAGTAGAATTCTAGTGACATTGCATACTACACTGTCATGGATATTTTCAACAAATTTTGCCAATTATGAATTTGTTACATTTCCACTGTAAATTTTAAGCTACAGTACTATACCAAATTACAATAGCTCCTCTTAGATTTCAGAATCCATTGACATTGGGCATGCATGCCAATTTGGGGTGTATACCTGCAATGGCAGATAAGTTACAAACATCAATTTGTTGGAAAATAATTAAAATGTGAAATTATGAACCTGTATAAATTTACTTAATCCTTACCCTCCACATTTAGAAGTTCTAAGACCTCTCCATGAAAGTTGTGCATACATATTTTCAGGTATATAGAATCCAGTGGGGTTGAGTTGTAAGCAGAGAAATAATTTCAGATATATTTTAAAACAAATTAAACTGCCAGTATTTGAAACTCTAACAAACAGTACACATGCCAATATTCAGGTCTCTAGTTACATAAATGGCTGAGTTATTGCCAACAAAATAAAGTTTATGGAACATTGTAAAATTCCACAAAAGCAACATTTGCTAATTTCACCAAGCCCTAGCC
The DNA here is from genome assembly GCA_016271365.2 of Neoceratodus forsteri. Classification (NCBI taxonomy): domain Eukaryota; kingdom Metazoa; phylum Chordata; order Ceratodontiformes; family Ceratodontidae; genus Neoceratodus; species Neoceratodus forsteri. Next base: position 841,665,345 of record CM028135.1, on the reverse strand, counting down.
AGGATACAGCTCTGGGAACACTGAGGAGGATCCAATGAATAATAAATTGTTGAACTGACACCAATAGTGCCATTTATGTGGTAGAAAGGCCATACAGTGCCTACCATTAGATGCATGTTGATGATGTCCTCCAACTCATGTCAACAACCCAGTCTGGCAGCAAAGTGTTACCTGAATGGCATGAAATGATGGACCAACAGCATGGCATTTACATTTCATATGTGAGATGTTATTTTTCACATCAACTGACAATGTCATGACATTAGTAAAGAAGTTGTCATCAACCAGTGCTTAGGGCAGAAGTTAGAAGTGCTAGAAAAATTAAAAAAATCAATACCTGGCTTGAATAATAGGACTAAGAAGGAGGGTTTAAATTCATTCAAAACTAAAATATGTTCATTAACCAAAATGACCTTTACAGAAGATATGGCCTGCACCTTAATAAACTAGAACCAAAGATACTAGTGGAGAGGCTAAATAAATATTTAGAAAATCATTTAAATTAACCAAGGAGGGGATTGGGGTGGAGATTATAAAAAAAGCCTTAGCTGGACCCCAAAACATATTACCACTAGAAATACCAATCTCCAAAAGTTGTCCTTCACCAGATACAAAGTATTCCAAATGCAGTAAGAGATGGATGTGTATCTTAGCAAATGCAAGGGCCTAACCAATACATTTGATGAACTAGAATTATTAGCAAGTATAGGAAAAATGGATAAAATAGGTATAATTGACACCTAGTGGTCCAGCTTTGATACATGAAATAAAGATATTGCTGACTACAGCTTGTTCGGAAGACACGGATTAGTAAGAAGGGAGATGGAGTTGCACTGTAAGTATCAGACAGATTTTAGATAGAATAAATACATAGGTGGATGAGGAATGAGAATGAAACAGTTTGTGTCAGAAGAGTGCACATTTGCAGCAGTATAATATTAAGCCTATGTCATAGATCACCCAATCCATCTGAAAGCATCAATGAGGAACTTGTTAAAGAAATAGGCTGCCATATCAGCAAAAATAATAATATACTCATGTGAGATCTCAACCTACAGGTATAGGCTGGAACAATGGGGATAGGGGTAATACCATAACAGAACATTACAAGCAGAATAAAGAACCCTAACTTAATTCAACATATAAAAGAAAATACAAGAGGAAGGGAGATCTTGGACATAGTATTGAGTGATCTTGTTTATGGAATAAATAACTGTAAAATCAGTGAGTCACTGGAGGACCGTGATCACCATATGGTTTCATTTGAAGTAGAGCAAGCTCCCGTAAAAGACAGGGGGCAGATCAGGTACAGCTGCTACAAAAGAGCAATTATGGAGCCATGAAACAGGAACTAAAAGAGTCAGACTAGGAGAAAGAATTGGGAACAAAGAAGTAAATGAAATTTGGCAGACCATAGAACATCAAGTAGTCAAACTGGATGACACGTTTGTACCACTACAGGATAAATATAACAGGAATGGCAAAATACCAGTATGGATGAATAGAGACATACTTAGTAGGTAAGGGACAAAAAGAAAGTTTTATTTCAAGGCTAAGGTGTGGGTAGAACTAGAATTATGGGCAATATATAGAAAAAGGCCAAGGCATATAAATTATTAATTAAAAAAGCAAAAATGTGATGATGAAAGATAAGCAGCTCAAAACACACACAAAAATAATGCTAAGGCATTTTGGGCTAATGTCAGTAGAAAGAAAGGTAGTGTAACAGTTGGCACCCTACCAGAGAAGGATAACAACATTGTTAAAGGATGGAAGCAAGCTAATGTAATAATATATTTTTTGGCTCAGTATTTCAGGCTTTGAACCCAAATAAGGTTGAAATCCAAGACTGGTTAATCCACCTATTATATCTGAGGATGATGTTTGTAGTTATCCTTGCATCATGATATTAATAAATCACAAGGGCTGTATGGGATTCACACCAGAATTTTAAAGGAATTGGCAGTATTGTTAGAAGGACCAGTAACACTGTTGTTTATCAAATCTCTACAGAGTGATGCAACACCTGAGATATGTAAAAGATATGTAAAAGAGCAATAGGGTTCTGATTTATACAAAAAAGGTAGCAGGATGAACAAGGAATTACATCAATCATAGGCAAAACAATGGTACAAATTCTAAGAGAAAACAAATAATTACTTAAGGGTTAACAACCTATAGAATAATAGCCAACATGGGTTTCAAGTGAGATCATGCCTGACCAATTTCAACTTTTTGAGAGGGTAAGCCTAGTGTTAGATGCGGTAAAACTAGTCAATGTGGTATATTTAGATTTTAACCAGGCTTTTGATACTGTGCCACACACTGAACTTATTTAAAGTTTTAGTGGCATCAAGATGAGTAGCAAAATTATTACTGGTCAAGTCCTGGTTGAGTAACAGGTCACAAATTGTAAGAATAATTGGTCATGATTCGGAGATAATATATGTCACTAGTGGTATCTCTCAGAGTTCTGTCCTGGGATGTAGTTTATTTAATATCTATATAACCAGTATGTCTTCATATAAAGGGAATTGATTATAAATTTGCCAATGATGCAAGGTAAGAAGGCACAGTGGACAGTGATGAACAATTGGTATTGTTTCATTCAGAACTGACATGAACTTTCTAGGTGGTCAGCTAGTATCAAATGACTTTCAATCTGGAAAAGTACATTGTGAATGCACTTGAGGCACAAACATAAGAACACTAAATGTTACTTAAAAGCAACCATCTTGAGGGCTTCTGAACTTTAAAACATCTAAGCAGCTATGTTTCTAATGACTTAATACAAATTACACAATGTAATAATGAGGTAGCCAAAGGCAATAAGATTCTGGGTTGTATTTTTCAGAATATAACAAGTAGGGAAGAGAACATGATACTTCCATGTATAGATCCTTGATGCACCCACATTTTGAATATTGTGGTCAGTTTGGTCATCACAAAATATAGGTGACATTAAAAAATTGAAATGGTACTGTACACAGAAGGGTATCCACAAAAATCAAAGGAAGGTCTGTCATATGACATGAGACTTAATAGACTAGGACTGTTTAGTTTAGTTTAGAAATGAAGTGACTCAGAGGTGATTTGATAATGTGTACAAATCAATAATAAATGACAATATAGGGAATGTTTTATCTTGAAATCAAAAACAAGGGAAAAGAACTAGAGGGTGTATGTTCCAGTTAATAGGACATCATTATAACACAGAAAAGAGAGGAAAATGGTTCACACAGAGGGTGGTACCCTGAGATGATAGTTATGAGTTGCAATTTACAAATGTTCAAATGCAGATTAGATAAGTACATCTTGGTGGAAGAGATCTGTGATTACAACCATTGAAATATATGGTGTTCAGGTTAGATGGGCATATGCTTCCTTTCTCTGAAGAGTCTATGTTCCTATGACATGCATAATGCTCTAGTATTGTGACCATAAGGTGCCCAACACTGCAATGTGAACTCCACAGATGTGGAAAAGAACTCATGCAATTTCTTTGTGGACTCATGGATACAACTGTGGAAGTTGTACAACATGGAGTTCAACTTGCAGGGTAATAGGGATAACAGGAATGGAGATGCAGGAGTATAGACATGACTCTACAGGCACAGTGGTAAGTCCATGGGGCAAACCATATTGTGTGATCAGTAACAACCACAATAAGGATCCAATATCCAATGATACACAAACTTTGCTATTGAATGCTATGGTGAAAGGTCATGTGACTGGTAAGTTCAGTCACAGGAAATGGTAATATGTAATATCCTACCTGTTGATCTATGAATTGGTAAAGAAAGAAATCTCGTGCCCAGGAAAATTACCAATTGGTTCAAAAGAATTGAAAAGATGTGTTGGTGGAGCTTGCCATATTTTTCAATCTGAAGAAATCCAACAAAAGAGGTTCTGGCCCACTCGAGCAAAATGATACTTCTCACATAATATTTGATAATTCAGTGTATCTTGTATTAGAAAAAGTCCCAATGTTTCACCTAGTATTAGGCTTCTTCTGTGGAACTGTAAAAGATTTTTAACAGAATAATAATCAGTATGCTCCATACTTATGAAAAAAGTTTTTATAAATAATATCTTTCATAATTGGACTATGCAAGTCAAAACACAGTATGTGCTTCATAATCATTATAAAATACAAAATAAAAATACAATCAGTGTAAAAGAGTTATTTCCAACTTAAACACAAATATTATGTTCTTCCCTTAATAGTAATGTCCATCTAATGCCACCAGCGTGCATGCATGATTGAATCATTGCTTTACTTTTATCAAAGCCAGCAAAGGCCAAACAGCTGCCGCCTTCTTAAACTTTGCCTCAATAAGTATTCACTTAAAATGAATGAAAAAGTATTTTAAATACCTTTATCCAAAATTAAATATATATTATCTCTGTTAAGTTTATAACAGCAATTTCTAATATTCACCTTTATGTAAAGCTTTTTCATTCATTTCATGCTTAATTTCTCTGCAAATGTATTTTTCAAGTACTCTTTTTTGATCCACTTTAATAGAGAGAAACTAATGAAAGTGAAGAATCGGGGGCAAAAGAAAAAATTGACAACAGGGATTACTACTTTTAATTTAAACTTCTTAGCATTCCACATTCTCCATAAATTCATTTTACCTAAATCATAAATCACTGCTGTCTCCAAATAGTTCACACTATTCTTTTAAAATAAATTAGGATGTGAATCCTTATAAATGTTATACTTTGTCAATGTTTTCTTTTGTCTCCCAATTCTTCACTTTCATTAGTTTCTCTCTATATTAAAGTGGTCGAAGAAAAGAGTATTTGAAAAATACATTTGAAGAGAAATTGCATGAGATGAATGAAAAAGCTTTATATAAAGGTGAATATTAGTAAGTGCTGTATAAACTTAATAGAGATAATATATATTTAATTTTTGATAAAGGTATTTAAAATACCTTTTCATTCATTTTAAGTGAATACTTATTGAGGCAAAGTTTAAGAATGTGTGTCAGCTGTTTGGCCTTTGCTGGCTTTGATAAAAAGTAAGACAATGATTCAATTCATGCATGCACGTTGGTGACATTAAATGGCATTACTATTAAGGGAAGAACATAATATTTGTGTTTAAGTTGGAAATAACTCCTTTTGCACTGATTGTATTTTTATTTTGTATTTTATAATGATTATGAAGCACATACTGTTTTTGACTTGCACAGTCCAATGCTGAAAGATATTATTTATAAAAAAATTTCCATACATATGGAGCATACCAATTATTATTCTGTTAAAAATCTTTTTACAGTTCCGCAGAAGTAGCCTAATACTAGGCAAAATGTTAGAACTTTTTCAATACAAGATACATCAAATTATCAAATATTGTGTAGAAGCATAATTTTGCTTGAGCAGGCCAGAACCTCTTTGTTGACCTGGTAAAGCAGCAACCACAGACAGGGCACTGCAGTCATCTTATGCCCAGCCACAGTTTACTCAGAGACATGGAACACTGCAGTAGCACTTGTGATGTTGAGGGAGGGAATACTAAGGGAGGTAATGTTCATTAGAAAACTGATGTCATCCTCTACTCTTGTTCAGTAGTGTCATGGGACTGCCATCTCCATCAAGGCAACAATCAGAAATGGATGCGAGGCCCAGGTAAATATCTCATCCATAGTATGGCAGCACATACCAACCCACAAACCCATATCTTGTACATAAACTCCAGACAACCTTCCCAACAGCAGGCAGTGATATGGATGCACAGTGTGAGCAGAACATGTCTCCTGGTCCAAATGATTGAATACTGGAAACCAGTAAAGGCAACCATAAATGTGAGACATGATATACTGTAGCCTGGTGCCATATACACATATACCCCACCATGTCTAGTGAATGCATATATGGTATGGGCACAAGGTCATAATGGAATGTATCCAGTCAAGACATTCTGATGATATGCAGTGTGAAACACTCATGCATGGCTGGTGCAGTTGGTCTTCAAACCCACAGCCTGCCCTGCAGTGTTACAGCACAATTGGTTATGTTGGGCCATGTGTTTCAAACCACCCACTGCAGTCACCTTTGTGTTTCTGTACAGTGAATGCATGACATGTAGTGCATGTTAACCACTGATTGACATGGATAATAGTACAAGCAATTGAAAATAGAAATACCAGTACACTGAGAGAGTGATGCTCGATACCTAAGGTCTTTGTTACTGTGGCTCACACCTCTTCCAGGGCAAGATGAGCATGGTGGAACTGTGTGACCCAACAGTAGTATGTTTCAGTTTCTACTTCACTGGTCAATATCAGTCAGCCCAGGTTAATGATTCCTTATTCCCATTCCTCCCTGTCATCTCTGGTGTGCCTAAAGATAAACAATTTTACATTTGCATTTGGTGATTATGCAGAAATCTGGCATTTTGGAAACTGGTAAAGTAGATATGAAGGAACTCAGATTCCCTTTGACACTTCAGCTCTTTAACATCATGATGTAGCCTTTCTTATGTGGAACATATGCTGAACATGTGTAAGTTGTTAGCAAGCTTTGTAACCTGCAGCAGACAATTAGCAGTTCAGGGATTGAGAACTCCTCATGCTGCACACATCTGCAAAGCCATTTCTAGCCCTCTCACAGGGAAGGACCTGTAGCAGAGGCCATTAAAGGAGCTTCTATATGAAAATGAGTGACTTTTGATTACAAAAACTTTCAAAATCATGAGGGAATCATGCATTATCATTTCAGTTATGTAATTCTAACTATATGTAACTGCTGTAGTTTCAGGCATGTAGGCTAGTAAAAATGCTGCCAAGGAAAGGTAAGGAGAGAGTAGGGGAGGAGAGGAGAGGAAATGGTGCACAGTAGAAAGTCAGCAGGAGCAGGGCAGAGTAAATTTAGCAGACCAGAAAAGGTACATGTTTTTTTAAAGACTATATTTAACAGAATTTTATGTTTCTGACTACTAGTGGTTCAGCAAGGCACAGAAACTGATCTTTTATTTTTTACCTATGTGTGTGAACCTGCAAGCCAATTGGTGTGTGAAAACTAAAGTAGACTGCTGTGTGAGACACAATGGGCTGGATTCACAAAGCTTTCAGAAGGTGCAAAACCTTCCCTAAGTCCCCAAACTGCCATAGCTATGGAAACAAAGGGAATTTGCTCTGGGTGCTATTTACAAAACTCTCCACAGCTGCAGAAAACAACACTAAGGACTGTGGAAAAAGCGTAGCTGCAAAAGTCCCTGAGGAAAAAAGGTTTGAGATAAGTAAGGTACAGCCCTGAAAGGCTATTCACAACCATTTTTTTCAGCAGCTGCAGGAAAAAATGTTACACACAGTGGAATGAGGTGTAACTCTCCCTCAGCAAACTGCAGTAGTGCCCCAGCAATTGGAATCAGTTAAGGGGAGGTGTGGCACAGGTAATAGCATCTCAGATAGTATAACAGTGGCTGCTGTAACAGCAACAAAAGCACACATTTCCATGATATGGCAACAGACAACAACCACCAGACACTGTGCAGCCCATGATGGAGTCCCACTGGCAGTAGAGCTTAGCCAGCCTGCAGTGAGTGCTACTCCTGCAGGCAACAGGTACACCCCAGGAGGAGGACCAGCAGTGACAGCTGGCCACTGTGGTGCCATGGTATTTCTGGTACCTGTGGTGCTGCAGTGGTCCCAGTTGAGGTACTGGTTGCTGGTCTCTTTGTGGGTGATTTCAGCTTCGTGCTATGGCAGCCCAGTTGCAATCTGCTGTTCCAGCTAATTAAGTTCATTGTTGCTGTGCCTTCTAAGTTATTTCTGCAGCTGCGGATCTGTAGTTGTGGATTTTCAGCACATGCGCAATTTCGGCAGCTGCTGAATTTACACAGCTGCAGGGATTTTATGAAATTCTGCACCTGCTCAAAATTTCTATGAATATCACATAACCGTATTTCACAGTGCTGCAGGCCTTTTCCTGCAGCTGTGGTATTTTTGGCTTTTGTGAATCCTGCCCAGTGTCTCTAATTGGGTGGTGTATGGTCTGTCAGTGAGGTAGGGAACCTGGTTGTGTAGCTCTGTCCTGTTACCTCAAGAATTGTTTAGAAATGTGGCATGTCCCTGCACGAGGCATGCATGTCACGGGCTTTTCAGAATCATCAGTGACTATTGTGAGTCATCATTGTTTATGTTTGCCAGTGGTGTCTGCATCATGCCATCATCTGTCATGTGTTTGTTGTCAACGTTTTTAAAAAAACATTAAGAAAAGAAACCAGGAGAAAGGAATTCGGGTTGGGGGAGAAAGTAGCAGGTAAGGTCCACCATGCTAGTTTTGCCAAGCCCAAGTTCTTCAAGTGGTGGTGGTGAGAGGTTGGTCATGGTGCAACAGGTACTGGGAGTCATGGTCCTGGAGCTGTGAGGACAAGGACAGGGTTTATGATAGTACATCAGAAGAAACGATGATTCATTAGTCCCCATAACTCCACTGATTTCACCCCATAGCAGGTTAAGTAGCCCTCTCTGCCAGTCATCCAGTGCCTCTGGTGATAAAACATATTGAGAAATTTTGAAGCATACCAGTGCCCTCCTTTCCTTTCTAAAGCTTTTGACTTGTGGTTGACACAGGCAGGCTCTCAGTCCTGTCTCCGCCTCCCCATCTGGCACCCACCTTCCTGATCTCTCCTGACATGAAGACCCCCGGATTTCCCTGTGGTGGGGCCTCCCATTTATGTCACTCGAGTGCCAGCACTACCCTCAGAACTCCACATGGTGGCAGCCAGGGGCAGGTCAGTATGCCTCCCACCCCAGGAGAGAGAGGAGAGATATCTGTTGGATGTTCAATTCTACTTGGAATAGAAGTGATCCATCAAGAAATGTAAAGTCTAGTTCTTGAGAAAAATAATCTTGCATTCACTGCCTAATTCATCAACCACCACCACCACCACCACCAGTCCACTATACATAAAAACAAATGGATCCTCTGCAGTTTTGCAGTACCGCATAGATGACACCACAAATCATCTGAAAGCATGTTGCAATCAATGTGGTAAAAAGCTGGTCTGAGTTAGTGATGTCTACTCTAACTTTTTGAACCAGTATTCTGGCAGATGATTTAAAATGTGAACATGACATCCTCCTAACAGCCATGTTCTCTCCCAAAGCCCACTAGGGTTAGAACGACCAGCAGCAGGGACAGTTGGGTCAGGTTAGGTATGGGAAGTGTGTGGTAGTTGGTTCATTCGAGTAATCCAGTCACCACTAGGGGCAACAGCCTGAGCTTCCAATCCATCCCTTAGTATTAGACTATCACTGCATCACAAAATGTCCAGCAGCCAAAATTAAGAGCCAGGCCCATTTCAGCCTCCTGAGCAAGTGCTGTATTTCTGAAAAAAATGTGCATTCTGAGTCATTACATGCCTGCATTAAACTGCCATGCCTTCCTAGTGCATGTTCAAGAGCTGTCATCTCATATTAAGACTTGTTCCTGAAAACATGTACTCTTCATCATCCTTCTCCTCCTTTCTCCATCATGAATCACATTTCTGCATATATAAAACAACATAATTTAGAAATAATAACTAATAATAGTTATATCAAAATTAAAACCATAGAACTTGACTGGTTCTGAAAACAACAGATCTTCTTCTTCATTATCCTTGTCCCGCCATCGTGAATCACATTTTTGCCATATAAATAGAAATATTTAAGAACAATAGCCAATAATAATGACATTAAAATAAAAAAAGCATAGAAGTCAACTGGTTCTGAAAACAACCCATCATCTACATCTCCCCTCCCCTCCATCATGAATCATATTCTCTTGGTCATGCATCAGCGCAACCTATGGATGACAGGCTGTCCTATAATATGAGCAACTCAAATGGAGTGACTCAATAAGGGTGACTCAATTTGAGAACATGCAAAATTGCGACAGACCAAAAAACAGCATGTGTCAGGACTGTGACCCTCCCCAGGCATTGTGCAGTCGGAGGTAGTTATAAAAAGTTATAGGGGTGCAGGGCAAAGCCTCCAGGAAGGGGTGCAGGGGTGAAGCCTCCCACATATCATGTACAGCCAGAGGTGTGGTCATGGTTCTGATGGTCCCCAAATTGACGTGCACCATTTTGTAGTACTGCATTTTGTTTTCGCCGTATACCTTTGCCGTCATTTGTTTGCTAAAATCATATAAAATCAGATGACCATGCTCTCATTTACAGCGGATGGTACAGTACTTTAGGACTGATTTCCATCACTATTGGTGGTGGTGACACCATTAGTTCATATGAATCATAGCAGAAGTAGCAAGAGTAGCAGGGTGCAATACTCATTAGATAAGTGGCAGAAATGTTTCTGACACAAACTTCTGATGAGTTTGAAGGCATTAGATCATACAAACAATTTGGCATGGCACCACTAGGGGATTCTAGAGATAAAGATGAGTTAATTACCCATGGATGCATAGTCTATACCAAACAAAATCTGTGGTGTACACTTATAGTAATGCAACATAGAAAGCTTGAAGAAACTAGCAGGAGTGTGTTTTCAAACCTTTCTGATCATACTCCTTCTCCTTCTGCTCCTCCTCCTTTCTTCTCCTCTACTACCATCACACCAAGGCTAGAGCCTGATGATCTTGAATTTTTAGCCTTTCTCAAACTCAGCTTACCAAGGATAAACTTTTACTATTCATTCAATGATTCACATGTCCAATAAGTGTTATCTACTACTATTCCCACGTCTACACCTCCTGGTGGCAAGTCTCCTGGTCTCCTCCACCAGCCCTTGCTCCACAGTATGGCTGACCACTCAGTAGTAGCAATGCAACTCTTCCTCCTCTTACTGATGATACCTGCAAAATCTTTCACACTATCATCACCAGCAAGCTCAATGGGCCCTATGCTCCAAAGGGTGGGTATCGTGCCTGAGGCACGTACCCACACACAGCTATGCACCCATGGGAAATCTGTGGGTGGCACATGCACTAACAGTGGCCACAACATGACTCCCATTTGTGGCCCCACCCCTAGCATGCATGGTCAAGTGGGCAGTCAGGACGGACCCGTGGACCGGGCAAGCAGCCAATTGATGCCCATAGTGGGTCTCTGAGTGGAGCCCTTGTGCCCATGTGGAGGGTGCAGGGTGTCAGTGGAGGTGCTGTGTACAGTGGCAGTGCAGCAAAACTGACAGGCAGGCACCCATGATGCTGTCCCAGCCCTCCTCTGCAGCATAGTGGGATGGGGCAGCATGGAGGTCATATTTGTGTTGCCACCACACCCGCAGCTGGAGAACACAACGGGTACCAGGGTACACCTGGTCTCAGCAGGTGTACCCAGCATCCCTTCTGCCTGGCACTATGTGACTTTGTGAATGCTGCATAGTGCAGTCATGCCCCGACATGGCCTGTGCAGACATCCCCGAGGGGCAATGGAGGTGGGCACATAAGTGCCTTGTGCTGCCCCCATGCCCTTGGTGTATGCTGCTGGGGTCAGCGGGACTTCCACTGCATGGCATTTACCATGCAGTTGCATCTGCACCCTGGATCCTTGGCGTATATTAGTGCAAAATTTGTGTATAGGGCCCAATATGATCAGCTGTATAACAGAGAATATAGAGTATATAGAGTCAGTATCAATTAAGAAAGACTCCTGCATGGGCAATGTGATGCCCTAATTTAATGTATTTTATTTCTTTTTTTCTTTTTTTTATGTTTTTGATACATAACTTGTTTTGGGGGAGATTACTACACAATCTGGAAATCAATTGGGCCAGACTCAAAGAGAATATGGTAATTGGGGTGGAGACAAAGTAAGGACTACAGAGGGTATACACCTTGAGGTCAGCAATGAATAGTAACTACTACTGTAGCTCACACTGGCCATGGTGGTCACACCTGCTTATTGCACCCATTGTTACAACTCTAGGGGATCCTCTCAAGATTGTCTCTAAATTCAAATATTTAGGCATCTGGTTTGATAACAAGCTCTCCTTTAACACTCATATTGACACTCTCGCCAGCAAACTTAAAACCAGGTTAGGCTTCTTTTTCCATAACAGGTCCCTCTGCCCACCTGATACTAGACTAAGGCTCATCCAGGCCACTTTCCTACCCCTACTTGATTATGGTGACTTAATCTATAACTCCACCTCAGTTACCAATCTGCACAAACTGGATGTCCTTTATCATGGTGCCATACAGTTTATCACCAATGCTCCTTTCAGAAATCATCACTGTGATTTATTTGCAGCTGTTGGGTGGACATCCTTCTTCACTAGATGCCTTGTACACTCTTGAATTTGGATGCTCAAATTCCTGCTGAACAAACTCCCAAGTTATATATCTTCCCTTATCCAGATCTCCCATTATCTGTATGCCCTCAGAAAATCCGACTTTGTCTACTTAGCTGTTCCTAGGACTCGTAACTCCTTTGCAAGTGTGCTATCTCCTATACCTTACTGCAGCCTGGAACAGCCTCCAGACAGTCCTTAAACTAACCAGCCTCATATCTATTAAGATCTTCAAAGCCTTAACTGCAAGCAAAATGAAAGCCCTATGCAACTGTTCCTGGTACTAGCCTTGGCTCTCACATTCTCTCCCTTGGTCTTTCCTGCTCTTCCCCATTTGCACCCTCATTTTCCTCTCACCCTCTTCTCTCTTCCCTCTACCATCTGTCTAGCTTTCTTCACACATCATGTTCGATATTGCTCAGAGTAAGTTGATAGTCTTTTCAACTTTCCTTAGCCTGCTTATTACCAGAAGGTTAACTTTGCAAATTCTGCACCTGTCACGAACATGATGTATATTTTGTATAGGCCTGTATATCTGGCATGTCTGCTACAGTAGGTGTGCTTTGAAAATTCTGTTCCTGTCATGTATATAATTGTATATTTGTATATTTCATATCCAATGTTATTAATTTGAACCTGGACTGCTTGTATTCTTGTGTTGTCTCTCTGTATATGTTCCTAACATATGTTCCTCAAGACCTCCTTGTGAATGAGCTTTCTCAATGGAGTTATTCCTGCAATAAACTTGAACTTGAACTAGTGGGTTTTGCAGAATCTGTCACATCACCACAAACAGTAATCGACATACAGTAGATGCATGCCAAACCACCTGCCATAAGTAAGCTACAGTAAGCAATATTAATTGCTGACCTCAAGACTTTTTTGCAGCCCCCATTTATTGTCTGCTTCATTTCATGCCATTTACTAAACTGGGAGCTGAAGTGGTTTGTTCACATTCATGAAGCTAAACCTAAATTGTGGGTGACAACTAGAGATGTTGCAAATTCTTAATCTGTTGGTGACATTGTGCTAATCTGCACATATTTGCATTTCATGAAATTTGCATTGCAGGTGTGATAGCTTCACCAGTGGATTTTATTAATCTTAAAAACCTCTGCACACCCACTATGCTGTGAAACCACCCTTCCCCCACCCCAGGATACAGAAATCATGATATCCCCTCCTACCCCCACTGATGGCCTTCTCCCCTGCCCTAGAGAATTGCATGCTGTTGCCTGTGGCTGTGGCTGCTACAGAATGTAACCTCCCCACCTGTGTGCCAAACACACTTCACCCACCTCCTCCCACCCAAGTCACACTGTCTTTATGAAGTACACCCAATCGTCCAACCAAATCCAAACTGGTTCCCACCACCTTCTCCCCTGACCAGCATCAAAAAATAAATCAACCTGCAAATAAAGAAAATTGTCCCACAGTGCACAGCATCTGCTCTGTTCAGTGTACTGTCTCATAATAATAATTCTTTAATACTTTATTTGTTGTTGCCTTTCAGGCATCAAGGCGCAATACAATAAGATAATAAAATAAAATGAAATCAACATCATAAACCAAAACAGAGTCAGGTCAGTAAACAGTACAGCCATAGGCTTTTTTCCAAAGGAAATATTTCAAAGCCTGTTTAAAACTCCCCATGGTCGTGCACTCCTTTATCCGACGGGGTAGAGAATTCCAAAAGGAAGGGGTCACAAACATAAAGGCATGGCTAAAGCAGATTTTAAGGTCACTCTTGGATTCTCTAGCAACCCTCGTCAGCTGAGTGGAGCGATCTCACAGGGTGGTAAGGATCAGGAGTTCTTTCAGGTTATCAGGGCCCAGTTCATGCAGGGCTTTAAAAATCAGTAATCTGACTTTGAAGGTGATCCACCACTGAACTGGTAGCCAGTGCAGTTCCCAGCACCGTATAATATGGGAAGATCTAGGAGTACTACCAACAACCGTGTTGCAGAATTTTGCACCAGCTGTAGGCAGCGGATATCAACCCCTGGAAGCCCAAAGTAAAGTGAGCTGTAGTAGTCTAGGAGCGAGGTCACAAAGGCATGGATTAAAGTTGGCAGATCACGGATGGAACAAGATGCTTGATCCTAGTGATGTTTCTTAGATGGTAGAAAGATGACTTAACCACCGCTGACACCTGGGACTGAAATGTCAGCTCCCATCTAATATCAACCCCATATCTCGCACCCATTCAGAGACCTGTAGCTCGCATCCCCAAAAATAATCCAGATAGGGAGCTGGCCCCAGGTCCCCTTATCCAGCGATCTAGATCCACAACCAACACTTTACATCTTCCCTGAGTTCAACTTCAGCCAGCTGGACCTCATCCAATCCTGGATTTCATTGAGACAGCTATTAAATACTGAGATGGCTCCTTCTGGCCAGGGGCGAAGGACAGGTATAGCTTGGTATCATCGGCATAACAATGAAACCTCAGCCCATGCCATCTCACAATGTCTCCAGGGAAGCATGTACACCGCAAACAACATGGGGACAGTATAGAGCCCTAAGGAACCGCACAAAACAGAGAGATGGGATCAGAGGAAAAACCCTGAAACCACCCTCTGAGTTCTTCCGATGAGGTATGAAGTGAATCATCTGAGTACACTTCATACAACCCCAGAAAGCCCACAAATACATCTCAGGTGCTCAAGTAGTATGCCATGGTCAACGGTGTCAAATGCTGATGACAGATCTAATAGTACCAAAATGGACCATTTTCTGGTCTCTCGCCATCAGGAGATCATTGTGCACCCAAACCAGTGCAGTCTAGGTACTATGCTTCTTTCGAAAACCTGATTGAGAGGTTCATAGATGCTATGGATGGTCAGGTGGTTCTCCAATGGGCCACCACTACTTTCTCGATCACCTTCCCAGAAAGGGAGGTTCGAGAAGTAGTTAACAAGACAATCTGGTCCAAGGAAGCTTTCTTCACAAGGGTGTCACCACTACCTCTTTCAAGGAACATTGATATTCACCTGAATCGAGGGAACACCAGACTATCTGTGCTAGAACCGGAAGAATGGACTCCCACACCCCAAAATCAGGGATGTAGGACCTGGATCTAAACTACAGCATGTAGGGTGCATCATTTGGACAATCCGCATAACATCCACGTACTTCTGGGCGGTCAAAGGTACTCCAGGAAAATGAAGGGGTGGTGACCAAATCCTGATCACTAGCAACCTGCATAGCATGTGTCGAGTGGATCTCTGACCTAATGTCCATCACCTTATTAGCGAAGAACCGAGCAAACTCATCACACTGTAACTGTGAAAACATTCTTCGGAACTGTAGACAGGTTGGGTTGCACAATCTGTCCACAGTTCTGAACAGCTGAGTTGGTTGGTTGGTTCTGGGTGGCAGAAATTTCCAGACAGGAACTCTGCCTTTTTTTTTTTTTTTATTCAATACACTTTATTAACTTTACAGAGAATAAGTGCACCATAACCATTGTACGTATGCCAACAACAAATTACATTGAGTAGTAGTTGTATGAAGAAACAACACTGAAAATAAGATTCTCCGTAAAGACTTTTAACTTCCAACCATACAGTTCCGCACCCTTCCTTGCACGGATGATCCCCATCCTCCCCAGCATCTATCCACACAAGGAACCACCAGTTTCCTTTAATTTAAATAGAGTAACGTTAAGTAATCGTAAGTAAGGGCTCGGAGGTATGGTAAAACCCTCATTAGGGTTTGAAAGGCATTTAAAAACTATGGTTTCAGGACATCAAGACCGCCTCTAAGCGTCCCCATTTTCTTTTATAAGATTACGTCTTATTATTCATTCTTGCTATATGCAATTCTAATTGCAGTGCCAGCATGACCTCACTATACCATTCAACCACCGATGGGGTCTTAACCTTTCCAGTGCCTGAGAATTACAGCTTTTGCAGCTGTAGATAAGATAGCCATAAAGGCTTCCTTTGAGTGCCCATATCACTGGGGAACACATTTAACAAGCATACTTCCGTGTGAAAAATGGTTCTAGCCCAAATACTGATTGCACAGATTTACCAATAGAGTTCAAGAATGGGCGAACTATGCAGCAGGTCCATAAACATGGTATAGGTCTCCCTCCACTCCTGCATCTGATACACCTAGGTAGTTCTAAATTTCCCATTTTGTGTAATTTTGAGGAGTGTAATATAAGTTATGTATTATATTAAATTGTTGCAGCTTATATCGATCTTGCCTAATATATTTGCTATTGTTTTTCCATACCTGCTCCCATACTTTTCCTCCTCAAGCTTTAATCTCTGTTTCCAGTATTCACTAATTTTGGTGGGGTTCCATTTATCTTTGACCTGGAATTCTTGGTATATTTTGGACACGGATGCTTTTGATTTGCAATCTCTAGGAGAGAAGACATCTTGAATCCTTTTCATCCTCTTTTCGACTTTCGCTAAGTGGGCTTTTATCGAGTCCCTAATCTGCAAGTACTTGTAAATTTTCTTGTTTAACTCTGGTAATCGAATACAAGCTTGTTCATATGCAATAATTCCCTTTTGGGGCCAAGTCTCCCAACGTTAACCCGCTTAGTGATTTCAGAAACTTAGCAGTGACTGGAGTTCCTTGCAATAGAAAATGTTTATTACATAAGATAGGTTGATCGGACAAATTCCGTAATTTACCCTTAGGAGTTTCTGCACTTGTTGTAAGGCTTTTAGTTTCCAGCCTATCGGGTATTTTTCAATGTGCTAGGTAAGAGTCTGAAAGATAGAAATGGAATTGAGCTCTAGTGTGAGGGCGAGTTTTGAACTAAGTCCTCTCTATGATTATCCAGGGGATACATATGGGTTGGGATTCTCCATAGTGAGTGGAGAAGTCCATTGTGCTAACTCATGACATGTGAAGCCATATAGTATTTGTAAAAGGATGGAGCTCTAGTCCACCAGACTTCCTTGGTGCAGTGAGTTTCTATATGTTCGCTCTAACCGCTTTTCCTTTCCATATGAATTCACTCAGGATTGTTTGTAGTGGACGGAACCATATTTTTGGCAGGTAGGGGTCTAGCATATTTAAAGGGTACATAATCCTCGGTAGTATATTCATCTTGACTATTTTGATTCTGGCCCAGAGAGATAGTGGTAACAGGGTCCATCTATTTAGATCTTGTTGATTATTTTAACCTGACTATTCAGATTTTCATTTATCATTGTGGTTATGTCCTTGTAACCTTAATTCCTAGATATAGTAGACTATTTGCCTCCCAGCCAAACCCCATCTCTTTGGCTATACTGGAAACATCTGGAATTAAGCAGGAAAACTTTGTTTGGAGATGTTGAGTTTGTAATTAGAGACCTTTGAGAATTGTGTGATTTCATACATCACCTTTGGGATACCTATATCCGGATCCTCGATATGCAGGAGCAGGTCATCCGCATATGCCGAAATCAAGTACCTCCTATTACCAACTTGTACCCCTTGATCTCCTGTACCATGTGCATTCTGCGAATTAAGGATTCCAGGTATAAATTGAACAAAAATGGGAGAGTGGGCACCCTGTCTCATGCACGAAGAAAGGAAAAGGGGTCTGACAGTATTCCATTGCACCATATTTGTGCTTTGGGAGACCTGTATAATAACCTGACCCACTGTATAGAACCCTCTGGTAACCCAAATTTGGAGAGAACAGCAAATAAGAAATCCCATGAGACCCTGTCGAATGCCTTTTTCTGCATCTATTGCTAGTAAGGCTGCTGGGGTCAATGCCTCTTGGGCTCATTTTATTAGATAGTGCAATTTCGTAAGTGATCGCTGATACTCTGTCACTCATGAAGCCGACTTGCACATCACTAATCATTTTGGGCATAAATGGTCCTAGTCTGCCAGCCAGAATTTTTGCTAAAATTTTAATGTCTACGTTTAGTAGGGAGATTGGTCTGTAATTCCCGGAAGGGTTGGGCCTCGACCGGTTTGGGATGAGTGTCTAAGGCCTCAGAAATACTCTCGAGAATCCTTCACGGTACCAGTAGTTATATACCTCGTCAGAATAGGGAAATTATGTCTGTGAAGGCTTTATATACGTTGGTAGCTAGGCCATTTGGACCAGGAGATTTGCCTGGGGCATGCTGAGTTATCGCTTGCTTCACTTCCTGTACTTGAATGGGCGTATCCAGTACAGTCACCTCCATGTGGTCCAATTTCCCAAGTCTACTGTGTTTAGATAATTGTTAATCTCACATATGCTAGCCCTGTCCTCCAACAGGATGGAGTAAACTTCACTGAGGTGGTCCTGAACACTTCTGTGATTTTTTGGTTCTGTAGCAACATGGTCACCAGTTTTACTTTGTATAACATTAACATGTGTGTTGGAGTCAAGTTGCCTGATCCTAATCGCTAAAAGTTTTCCAGCCCTATCTCCAGCCTCTAGGTATTTAATCTTGGTCTGCCAGAGTGCCAGTTCGGCCTTCTGTAGCATAATGGAGGAATGTTGGGAGTGTAACTGGTGCATCCTAACCCAATCTGCTGCAGATGCTTGTTTAGTAATGGTACGTTCCGTTTCTTTAATGGCCTTAATGATTTCCTCTAACCTCGATTTTCTTTCTTATTTTTGGTAGATGTGATTCTGATACATTCCCCAGCAAGCACACTTCAGTGTTACCCAGACAATATCAATTTTATTGACTGAACCTAAATTGTGTTCAAGAAACTGAGTAATGAAATTGTTTAGGTGATCACGAGTACGCGAATCCTGTAGTAGCTGGTTATTAAATTTCCATCTAAAGTCCTCTCATAGCGCAGGTTTGGCACATAGGAACTCTGCCTTCTTACGAGAAATTTCTGACTGACAGAATTGATAGGTAGGTTAAACCAAGATGGCCGTTTTGATTTTATGTATTTTATGCATTTAGTTTAAGTTTTAGTTAAAGTTTTGAGCTTTTTCTTCTGGTCCAGGTTTCGCTCTAAGTTGTACCATTTGGCCGTGGCTTGGCGTAGGCGGGTTTGTCTCCTGGACCTGGAGAGAGATGCCAGTCGGGTCTCTCTTTTACAGACTCTACAGGTTTCGTTTTTAGTTTCACGCTTTTGCAGCTCGGCGGTGGTTTAACGTCGGGTGGGTTTTTTTTCTGGACCTGGAGTTGGAGAGAGATGCCGTCGGGCTTCTCTTTTAATATTTTTCTTATGGACCAATACGAGATTCTGGAGAGACACTCGTTGGGTTCTTTTCTATCTCCTCCACAGACTGAGGCGGGACTCTGTGTTTTTGCATTCTGTTCCCTATTGTGGAAGAGCTTACGGTAGTGTGGAGGTTGAGGAGTTATTGGTCAGCTTGGAAGCATGTCTGGTGGAGTTCTGACTCATTGAATGCTGGCAAGAGCAGAGAACAGAGAATCTGGAGGATTTTTCAATCGGGGCTTTGTTGGAGACTGTGGTGTGCCCTCTGATTACCCTGAAACTTTAGGGGATATTTTAGCTGCTTACTTACTCTGGCAGGTGCTCTCTTTGAATTTGCTACTCCACAGGAGTTTGGGGTATTTTCCAGCCGGGAACTGAGTGGGGTATCTTGCTCCCTTGGACCATGGAAATTGCTGCAATAGTGGCTTTTCTCATGGTCCTTTGGTGTGAGTAGCATTAATTGTCTTGGAGTGCACTTAGCAGGAGTAAAGGGTTGAGTGTGTCTGATCCTCTTTGGACAAAATCTTTTGTGGATTTTTGAACCTCGTTGGATAGAGTTTTTGTGGATCTCCCTTTGGACTGTTTTCCTTTTTCGGTTCATTTGGCTGCTTTTCCTGGACTTGGATTTTCTGAATCTGTGTGGAACTCTGGACCTGTTTTGAGGGCTGCTGACTGTTGTCTCCTTCCTGGATTCCGTTTTGGACACTCAGGTGGGGAGAGGACCCTGGGTCCATAAACTCCTGTTCATTTATTTAATTCTTTTTGTTTGTTTGATTTACAGTTTGTGTCTTTCTCCTGGCAGTGAGAAAGATTAATATTATTCTCCCCAGTTGTGAGAGAATCTGGGGAGTTCATAACTCTTTTTCTGTCTAAATGTATGTTTCCATGATGGTTTGGCAGTGAGAGTGCCATTGTACCCTCTTTCCCTGGTGGTGAGAGGACTGGGGGGATTATTCAGGAATTTATTATTCATTTTGTTTAAATTTGTATTTTATTTTAATTTTATATTTATTTCTGTTTGTTATTTAGTAGGATGGTTAGTTTAGGCTAGTTTGAATATTTTGTGAGGTTGGGTTCTGCTTTGTTTTGTTTAATTATATTGGACATGTTTAGGGATTTTTGATAATTTTATTGTTATAAGATTGTGTTTTTGTGTTTTGGTGTTTATTATTTAGTTAAGTAGTGACATGTGCTGGCCTTTATTCCCCACGTGATCGCTATTCATCCTCCTCTCTTTGTACCCTCTGCCCTTTTACTCCTCCTTACAATTTGATATCTATCAGTGTTGTAGAGCACTAGGGATTGCTCGTGGGAGAGTGAGGGGGCAGGGTGCGAACAGGAGGATGAACGAAGGGGACCATTGTATCAGGGTTATTAAGTCCAGAAGGCACCCTGGGGCGAAATGGAATCCAGATCTGGGTTCACCTTGTCTGGTATCCATACCCAATTGCACTACTGATTTCAGTAGGCAGATAGGCCGACAACCTCTGAGGTTTGTCCAACTCGGGCGTTGTTATGCAATGCCAGGTCTGTTAGAATAAGACCGTCATTATTGCGATCTTGTTGGCTCGGCTGACCTGGCTTGCATCACGAGACTTGGCTGGATGAAAATTCTGGCCCTATAGTGGAGGCCATGACTCCGCCGGTACTGGTGATACACCACCGAGATTGGACCGCAGGAGAGGGGGTTGCAGTCTGTTTTAAGACTGAATTGGGCCTCACGAATGTAGTAGTAGGTGAGGCTGAGTCCTTTGAATGTACAGTTGTAGCAGGTGTAGGTGTTCGAATTGTCCACCGGAGATGGGAAACGTTTCCTACAGGAAGTAGACTTCCTCATCGACATGTCGTTTGAGTCACCCAGATTGATGGTGCTGGGTGACTTCAACGCCTGGGTCGATGATGAACTATCACAATTTGGTAACTAATTCTTCCAATTAATGTCTTTTTGGGCCTTACACAGGTAGTTTCCACTGCTATGCACAAATCTGGACACTCTCTGGACTTAGTCTTCCTTCTAGGGATTGATGCATCCGACGTGGGGTGGAACCAGTTGCCTGGTCTGACCACTACACTGTGAGGTTCAATTTTTGCACCCCCCATAGAGAGCCATCCCCTGTGGAGATGGTCAGGTACTGCCCATTACGGAATGTTACTTCACAAGGCCTAGCGGTCCTTGACCTATCATCCCACAGCTGGTGAGCAGTAATCCAGAGGCACTGATGTTGGCCTATAATGAGGCCATCACGGCTGCCCTGGATTCTATTGCTCCTGTTCATGGCGCCTCTATCCCTTCACCCAGGGCCCCTTGGTTTGATGGGACTCTGAGGGAGATGCGGAGACAAGGGTGAAGGTTAGAGCATTGTTGGCGAAGTCCACCCTTGAAACCGACGCCTTAGATTGATAGAACATTATGCTAGCTATCAATCTGGAATAACCCATAAGAAGGCAGAATTCCTGTCCAGGAGATTGCAGTTGCTCAGAATCGACTGGCTCAGCTGTTTGAACTGTAGATAGGCGGTGCAACCCAGCCTGTCTGCAAGTTTGGAAAGCCTTTTCTCAAATAGAATGCGACAGGCTCGCTCGATACTTTGCAACTAAGGTGGCTGACATCAGGGCTGACTTGTGTCCGACAACCTCTAAGGGTGATGTTGTAGGATCATGCGAGAACACAGTGCCTCAATTCTCTTGGAGTTCCTTTTGTTGACCTGAGTTCGTGGATATTATAAGGATCATCCATAGTGTCGCCCCACAAGCTGTGGCTTGGACCCTGGGCCGACTACCTAATTTTGGGTTGTGCTGATATCATTGGTCCAGTTTTGGTGCAAATAGTCTGGTGCTCCTTGGAGTTAGGTGAGTTTCTAGTTCCCTGAAAGAGGCGGTGGTGACGCCTGTCTTGAAGAAAACTTCCTTGGACCCAGACTGTTTTCAAACTACAGACCTATCTCTAACCTTCCCTTTATTGGGAAGGTTATTGAGAAGGTTGTGGCTGCCCAATTGGATGACCATTTAACCATCCATAGTATCTACGAATCCTTCCAGTCTGGTTTCAGAAAGACATAGCACCGAGACTGCGCTGGTTCGTGCTTAATGATCTTCTGAGGGTGAGGGATCAGAAGAGACATTCCAACTTGGTTCTCCTTGATCTCTCTTCAGATTTTGACACTGTGGATCACGTGATGTTGTTAGCACGCCTGAGGCAAATCTGTGGAATGTCGGGAACCATCCTTCAATGGTTCACTTCATTCCTCATTGGGAGATCACAAAGAGTTGTGTCGGGATTTTTCCTCCGGCCCAGTCTCTTTGTTGTGTGGAGTGCCTCAGGGTTCTGTGCTGTCACCCATGTTATTTGCAGTGTATCTGCTGCCCCACGGAAACATTATAAGACTGTATGGGCTGAGGTTTCACTGCTATGCAGATGATACCCAGCTATACCTGTCTTTCGCACCCAACCAGGATGGAGCTCTCTCAGTGTTTAACAACTGTCTGGGGACATCCAAGACTGGATGGATTCTAGTTGGTTAAAGTTGAACTCAGAGAGACTGAGGTTTTGGTGGTGGACCGGGTGGTCAGATTGAGAGGTCGCATACTGGCGCCTTCTGGAATTTTCTTGGCGCCTGTCACTACTGACTTCTGAACGGTGCGTAACCTTGGGTGATCCTAGACGATAGGCTGACTCTTCAATCTCAGGTGTCAGTTGTTGTCGGACTTCCTTTTACCATCTTGGGAAAATTGCCAGGGTTAAGCACCTTGTTCCGTCTGACTCTTTGCCAACGTTGGTCCACGCCTTTGTGTCCTCGCACCCAGACTACTGCAACATCCTTTACTTTGGGCTTTCTGGGGTTGAAATCCATCGCCTACAGCTGGTGCAGAACGCTGCAGCCAGGGTTTTGACTGGGACAAGTAGGTCCTGTCATATTACCCAGGTGCTTCGAACTGCACTGGCTTCCTATATGGTGGCAGATCACCTTCAAAGTCATTTTATTGACTTTTAAAGCCCTTCGCGATCAGGGTCCGTCCTATCTGAAAGACCTGCTGGTCCCTTACTACCTGGCGATCGCTCCGCTACCGACTACATGGGGTTGGAGATTCCAAGTGAGTCTAAAATCTTCAGGCAGCAGAGCATTTTCTCATGCTGCACCCACTCTTTGGAATTCTCTACCATGCCGGTTACGGAGTGCACCTCTGTGAAGATATTTAAGAAAGACCTGAAATCATATTTATGGAAAATGGCCTTCTTGGATAGCTAAGTTAATTGTAATATGATTGGAATTTTATTATAATTTATTATGCTTTTATGATGTATTTTTATATAGTTTGAAATCTTGTATTGGAATGAATCTATGATTTTAACTTGTTCAGCGCCTTGATACATTGAAAGGCGCTATATAAATAAAATTATTATTATAATGTTCTAACAGTCTAAGATGATCAGCATACAGCCAGATTTCCGCCAACAACTTTCTAACCTGCGTCCTAGTCGCTGCAACTCCCTCAAGGCCCCATCAAACCATGGAGACCGAGGTCGAAGGGAGAGAGGATGCACACAAACTGGAGCAATAGAATCCAGGGCAGAGGTGATGGTTTTATTATAGGCCAGTACCAATGCCTCTGGATCATTGCAATGTGCAGGAAATTGTGATAGGTCAAGGACCGCAGCAAGGCCATCGGAGGAAATATTCCATAAAGGGCGTGCACGGACCATCTCCACAGGGTCGGCCTACAAGGAGGGGTGCCAAAATTGAACCTCACAGTGTAGTGATCGGACCAACCGACTGGTTCCACCCCATGTCAGAAGCCTCGATCCCCAGAAGGAAGACCAAATCAAGAGAATGGCCACCTTTATGTGTAGCAGTGGTAACCACCTGTGTTAGGCCCAGTGAATCCATTAACTGGAGGAAGTGTTGTCCAATTGTGAAAGTTCATCATTGATCCAGGCATTAAAGTCACCCAGGACCATCAGCCTGGGAGACTCAAAAGCCATGTTGACTGCGAAGTCCACTACTTCCTTAAGGAATTGCTTCCCATCTCTGGGTGAACAGTAGATGAGAGCAATTTGATAGCCCACACCTGCCAAACAGCACGTTTGAAAGAGATTGTCACCTCAACTGGAACACTAAATGAGTGCCAATTAGGTCTTAGAGCTCAGACCGCACCCCTCTCCGTGGTCCAACCTAGGGCGATGTATCACCGTGTACCCAGCTGGAATTGCAGCCTCAAGTATTGGGCCCGCATTATCATCCAGTCAGGTCATGGTGATGCAAGCCAGATCTGTCAAACCAACAAGATCGAAAATCACAGCGGTCTTGTTCCATACAAATCTAGCATTGCACAACAGCGCCCAGGTTGGACAAAACTCCTGGGCTGCCCTATTCTGCCCATCACCAATGATGGTGCCCTTGGGTATGGGACTAAACAAGATGGTCCATGCTCCAAGCTCCACTTCCCCAGGGTGTCTCCTGGGCTTAACCACCTAATGAGAGTGCCCGCTCCTCCTGCCTTCACTGTTCACCCCCACCTTCTCCCCCTTCTGTGGGCGGCCCCAGGTAGAGAGCGCAGCACAGGTGTAATATGACATGATCTCATGAGACCAGTCAATAACCTGGCTCCACATTGTGCACTAGTTGCAGGCAGTGAACATCAACCCCAACAGCCCCAGGCAGAGAGTAATGGCACAAATGAATGAATGGTGGTGACGCCTTTGTGCTTAGTAAAACTAGAGTGATTGAATTTTAAAACCAATCAGATTTTACTAGGAGTGAACATGTCACCATTCATTCATTCATTTATGCTATTATGAGATGGGACACTATTAACAGAGCAGACACTCTGCACTGAGGTACTGTTTTCTTTATTTGCGGGTTGAGTTTGTGGGTGATGGTGGGGAGGGGCACAAGAGGGGAGTTTTGTTGGGGACTGGGTGTACTTCATAAAGACAGTGTGCTTAGGTGGGGAGGTGGTGCAGTGTGTTTGGCATGTGGGTGGGGAAGGGATTACATTTTAGTAGCCATAGCCCATAGCCACAGGCAACACCATGCAGTTCACTGATGCAGGGTGAGGAGGTGCAATCAGGGGTGGTGGGTATCATGATTTCTATGTTTTGGGTTGGGGAGGGTGTGAGTTGTAAGACAACCCAATTTGCCTTAGGATTTGCCTGCGATTTGGCCATTTGCCATACAAATTTGGCCAATCCACCTGGCCGAATGACAACATGAATTGAAGTCCTTAGCTCCGTGAATTTGCTGAAATTTGCAGATATTTTTGCAAAGCAAATTTTGGCAAATTTGCACATCTCTAGTGCCAACTTGAAACCAAACCAAAGTTGCCAATGTCCTACTTCTCTTAACATTAGCATGTTCCAAGGCACCCATCTTCGCTCCCATCCACTTAGTTTTATGTATTTACAGTATTATAGGCCTTCGCAATAACACTATGCATGGTACACATAACATTCATAATAATCCAACCCACCCATTGTTTTACCATAACACAGCAGTACATACCATAAAGTAGACAAACTGTACCTATGCTGCTGTTAATCTGTGTCAGAAAGACCCCAACCCGAATACCATCATTTGGAGTCTGCTACTATTCTAATGTAGTAAAGCAGACACCCTTTGGATATAGCTGTTCGATGTAGTTGTCATTGGTACCAGTTATTCTTGACCACCCTGTCCTTGTAATTAAATGAAGTAGCATGCAACAAACATTGCTTCATGACCATATGGACAATGGCTGTTCAAGACCAGCTGGGAATATTGGTGATCAGCTGAGGACAACCATAATGAATGAACCCATTTAAAGCAGCGGAGCAATTAAAATATTTTCCAAAACTCCAGTTTCAGTTACAGGTAATAGACATATTAGCATACCTATCAAATCTACTTGTCTAAGTGACTCCTGTGCTGCACACCATGAGATTTTGAGGTTTTTTGTTATTTATTTCAGTCCTAACCCTTACTAGGTCTACAGTGCTATTTCTAAGCCTAATGTATTGGCCAACATTTTCTGAGGAAAAAAAAAGTAAATTATTTAAGCAATAAGGCACAACAGGGTGTGGGTTATTAGGGGTTTACCACACCTTGTGTGGTGTGTCACGAGGCACAGTCGAAAGGACTTAACCACACAAGAAGTGGGTAACTCTCAATAACTCACACCCTGGAGTGCTTTATTGTGCTTATACAATGGACCCATGTGTAAAATAGATGTAAAATGTGTTTAATTATGTTTTTTATAAATGCAATTCCTTAGCTGTGGGTAATGCAGGATTTGCTTACAGGCATGTGAAATATTTTGACCAAAGAGGTTACAGGATTTTCATACACCATTGTATAAACACTTATAAAATACTCAGATTTTGGAAGAAATAGAACATTTCACCACTTTATAAATTTAGAAGATGCCTTGAACCTTTATACTGAAGAAAGTAGGGTCAAACATTTTGCCTAATTTTTTTGCACTTCTGCTGCTTTAAATATTACAAATTTAGAGCAGAAATGCTAAGCAGCTTTCTGGATGGGGAACACAGTGCATTCCCTAAGATAAGGGAAACAGGGCTGACTGCAGAATACAAAAGTATAGGTACATATCTTTGAATGTACCATAAACAGCTGCTTTACTACTTTCAAAGTATCTGTAGCCTCCTTTCATCTGCTACATATATAAATATAAATATATATATATATATATATATATATATATATATATATATATATATATATAAATATATTTAGAAAATGGCTTCAAAAATACAGACATCTGATTGGTTAATATGGCACCAAACCTGAGCAATTATTGTTTCATAATGCCCACAAAAATCAAGTCCCACAGCATGGCAACAGAGGTGCCACATCACCCAATCAAATCAATGAGATAAATAAAACATTCCTTCTCTCAGACACTGTAATCAGCATGAAGCACTGATTTTCTCACTGCCTCACAAGACTACAGTGACCAACGTAAATGACAGTGCCAACTGTAAACATACCTGCTGTAAACTTTAAAATGATGGCAGATGAAGATCTCGGAATTATTTAAGGCACCATCTGAGGGAGAAGAGTCGGAAAATGCGAAACCTGAGTAAAACAAAAGAAATATCAGTCAGTAAAACAAAACGTCACATCTCAGTGACTACCACTCAGCTGACAGAAATTGAAGCAAATCGCTAAGAAATAAACACAAGGAAAACCACAACCTGGGCAGTTTCAGTACTTCATGACTGAGCAAAAGAAAGTGACATCAGCATAAATTGGCAAACGGACAGCCTGACTACACTGAACGACACATTCCGTAAGTTCTACGTGGAAGTAAGAAAGTCAATGGGGCGAACAATACTCGGTTGCCGGGTAGCGTTTCTACGAGCAGGGCTGAACAGGCACCTAAACAATCCATCAATATGCCACAACATTAATCTAGTAACAGACCCGCAATTCAAAACCAGCAACAACATTTTCAAAAGCATCCTAAAGCAGTACCGTAAGGAAAAAAGATCAAGCAGCACACCACCCACCAATCTCCAAAACTGTCCTAGCAAAACTCAGAAAATCAACTGCACTGTCTGTAGACACTGCGCCCAGGCTTGCTCAACCACGTCTGGTTTGAGATCCAATTACATCTAGCCTTGCCTGGTAGAGAAGGCCTCCAGAGTTCACTCACTCCTCCTTCCAGCTCCACAAAGATCAGCACAACCAAGAATTCCTCGCCCTTGCTTACAACCCCGACAGCAAAAACCACAAAGACCCCAAAGAAAGTAGCAAAGAGTTCCAGAGAGGCTGCATGTATGCTGATCCTGACAACCCCGAATGCCCAGTCACAGCATTCAAGAAATACTTAAGCAAACTGCCACCCAACCCCAAAGCACTGTACCTGCACCCCAACAAGCTCCAAAAGAGTTCCTAAACAGCCAGGCAACATGGTACATGCAGGAACAGCTGGGTAAAACTACCTTAGCGAAATGAGAAAAAATCAGCAAAGCAGCTCACCTGAGCCACATCTATAAAATCACAGCATTCGTAGCTTTGGTCCAAATCTTATCGAATGCAGGTCTACAGTCTCATGAAATTATGACCATTACTGGTCACAGATGTGAACAAAGCCTGAAATCTTACTGGAGGCCAAAGGAAGAAGACAGAAAAACTGGAGTGCCTCCTCTCTGGAAAACTGCAACCAGCACCCCAAGCAACCAAGAGAGCACCAGCAAACAACAACCAAACAAACTGACAACATCTAGTGGAATAATGACAATACAGAGCTCTTCAACCTAATGAACTGCACCTTCTCAGGTCCAGTAAATTTCATTGAAAACAAAAAATAAACATCCAAAAAGAGCTGCAATTGTTTGCAAATGTTTCAAAAGTTTAGAACAGTTTTATTGTTAAGTTTTAAAAAACTATTTTAAACACTTGTATTCTAAAATGAAAAGCTTAAACAATTGAAAGCACTTTTTGTGCACTACTTTTCCTCTCACAGTATTTATTGATAAAAAATAAAACTTAACATTTAAAAACAATCATTTCTTTTTTGACTGTTTTTCAAAATACAGTGAAGCCATTTTCTAAGCGCAATAATACCCTCAGGGTGGGCATTATTGGGAAATACCAGACCTTCCAGGGCTATAAGGCCCTCTGCCTATGGCGTCGGGCCTCATTACACCCTGGGTGGTCCGAATTTCCCAATAATGCCCAACTTGTTGGTATTATTGTTACATATACATATATATATATATATATATATATATATATGTATATATACATACACACACACACCGCATTTTTATTGCCCATCTGCCAGCAAGGCTTGGTGCCAGCATACTGACCATCCAGGGTTACATCCCTCTTTTATGGGGATCACATTGCACAGCAGTGGGACAAGGGTTTTTGTGGTTACAGAAGTAGCTGCTGAAGCCCCCAGTCCCCACCCTGAAGGATGCCGACACAGGCATGAAACCAGTGGAGAACATGACTCTGCAAAGCGCCAATGTTGTCCTCCCATCCCCACACTGCTCTCAGTGAAGCAGCATCAAATCCCATCCCTGGAGAGGAGAGCTAGTATGAGGTGGCTCAATCCAGCTCCATCCCCCGCCAACCCATGAAAACCTGGGCCTGTTCCCTAACCCGGTCACCAGCATAGCATGAAGTGTGGCATCCAACACCTCAACTCTCAGCACCATTGGGCTAGCTTCATCTGCTATCTTTGTACAGTTCACTGTTCGCCATTGCCCTCCTGTCAAGCAGACCTATTATGCCTATTATCTGAATTAGGTGCCACTTTAATCTGGCATCATGATTGTCACACGAGTGTAGGCATTGCTGCCTTCAATGCATCCGCATGTATTCTGTTTCTTCGTGCCATACCTGTCTTAGTAGAGTTCTGCCAATTGTGGTGTTGAGCTAATATAGACCACAACTGTCTATTTTCCCATCATGTGTATCTGATTTGTTCTTAGCATCAGGCATGTGTTCCTATGTGTCTCTATTGTCTGTGTAGGGTGCTTCACCTGTTTAACATTTGCACCCTGTTCTATGGCATGTGTCAGTTACATCTGATTCCTCAGCCCTCCTCTTCAAACTATGCCTAGTCCGCATATGACAGTTGGCAAATGCGCACATCATTTTAGTCATGCTCAGCAGAGAGGAACATGAACTGCAGATATATTCCTATGACAGAACTGAAGTGCTGTGATTTGGAGGAGAATGCATCCCTGCTTGCAGAATTAGTTGATCAATATTCCATACTACTGCAGGTTCCTACCCACTGCCCCTATGTATATACACTGAAAACATCTGTAAACAAATTAGGAACATCAGTATGGGTGTATAACCTTCCAAAGTCTGCTGCACATATGGTATAGATGCTAAGGGCACATAAACAACATCCCATAACCTATGAGACTATCTGAAGTGCCTACTCCTCTGTGAGATGTGTGCTCAGTTTCATTCAAATCAAGGTTGCTGAGAGCACCTCCATTGTCATCACATCCATCTATATGGATGGACCTCCTCTGCATCATCATCCATAAAACCATGTAAGTAAATAAGGCAGGTCAGACTGGTCCTGGTCTTGCAGGTCATTCCCTTGTTGTTCATGAAAAGAACCCCAGAACAGCATGTTTCAAGGCACCCCATTTAAATTACATAACATGCTACTCAAAAGTATAAAACATGCAAAGCAAATAAAGGGGAACAGTCACTAGTCAAGGCCCCACACTGAACTGTGGGGCTGGCTCCGATGTACAAGTTATGTGATGTAAACAATTTTATTACCCACTGCTTTAGTGGATAGATGACTGATACCTGGATGATTCTGCCTTTCTATAGATCAAAATTTGCATTTCATAGAACCACTCTGGTGGCTTCTCAGAATCCCCATAACTGTTGTCAGAGCCAGTCTGTAGCCACGAGGAATTCAAAAACATGCAATGCGACTTAGAGCAGCTGAAGAGTTGTTTGCTGGTACTACTGTCTCTTTTCAAACTGAGTACACATCTGTACATTGCCTCAGAAAGACAATGTAGACAATGGGACCAGCAAACAGCTGATTGGAGCTTTAGAAGCTCTAAGTCATATTACAGAAAATTGAATCTCCTGCAGCTACAGCCTGCCTCCGATGACAGCTGTATGGGTTCTGGGAAGCCACAAGAGCATCTTTGACTTGTAAATGTCAGGGCTACAGGATGGCAGGATCAACCAGACAAAAGTCATTTATCAACTATAGCAGTGAATAAGAAACTTACAGCAGATAACTTGTAGATGAGCCAGCCCTCACATTAGTGAGGGCATTGAGTAATGATGGTTTACCTTTAAAAATAATTTGGTCTACTGTATATTCGCATAAACATCAGACACCGTGTACTGACCTCAAAAGTGAGTGTTTTTTTGGGGAGGGGCACACTAGTAAAAAGTGAGAAATAAGTACATGGTGACCTGATGGGATCACTTCCAAATAACAGGATCACACTAATAGCACCACTGTGCAACATCCATTGCAACTGGGCTATGGTTAAACATAGCCACCATGTGGAGACCGCATGGACTAGTGGTTTGAGCACATGTTTGTGTGACCAGTGTTCACAGGTTCATATCCCACCAGAGCCATGAACTGCCTGTGTGGAACATTACATTAGTTAACTTCCCAGTGCTGTAGTCCACTCAGTTGCAGACATCTGTGGGAGCAGGGATCTTCTGTAATCATTTTACTTCACCTAGCCAGGTATTCATAGGTACATACAGTGTACTTTTGATATATAACAAATGCAATAAGGTTAATGCTGATTATGTGAAGTTAATACTCTTGTTCACTAATGCATCATTTAACACTGCAAATGTTTTGGTTCCACTGCCTTTTATATTGAGATAATTTAACATATCTCATTCTTTAGTGAGGTTCAGCATCATATG
This sequence comes from Neoceratodus forsteri, assembly GCA_016271365.2. Classification (NCBI taxonomy): domain Eukaryota; kingdom Metazoa; phylum Chordata; order Ceratodontiformes; family Ceratodontidae; genus Neoceratodus; species Neoceratodus forsteri. Next base: position 841,633,565 of record CM028135.1, on the reverse strand, counting down.
GAAATCTAACTCAGACTATCAGCAGAATAATGCAGACATCTTGCAGTGTGAGTTTGTGTTGCTCCTCTGTGTCTGTGATGATATGGGCACTGATACTGGGTTAATTGCATTATTGTCACAGGAAGTTTGACGGATTGCATTGGCCAATAGGTGCTAATGTCCTGGCAATGATACATGGCAGACTATTTGCATTCTGCTGACAGACTGAGAACTTGACAAATCAAGTATGACAGATGTTTCAGATGCAGTCAGCCATCCCATTTAGATCAGTAATACCAATAGATGTAGTTGGCATGATATTAGGTCAGTTAAGCCTGTTGCAGCAGCTATTGAACAATCCACCTATAAAGATTCATATGATGCACCTAGTTCTAAAGTCTGTATAGCATACTTTATGCAACTGTGCAGCACCACCTTTGTAACTATTCCTACATGTCTGGGACAGTTTTTACTTGTGTTGCTTACTGGTGAACTTGCACTACCACTAATTTGCATATACAGTACCATTCTATGATGTCTGTGGATTGAAACTGCAGTGATGGGATTTACACATACTGCCTATCGTGTGTTTTGCTAGGAAACTTCATGTGTAATTATGGGTTTGGAGTCCATTACAGCATTACCCATCCACAATCAGGTGCATATGTACATAGGTGTACAGTAGGAGTGTGTCACTGGTATGGCTGAAATACAAACATCATCATGTCCTTATGGCCATCACTGTGCTAGCTCTGATTTTCTAATCTTTTGCACCAAGTTCTTCAACGGATTATATTGTTGTGCATTATGTGGTAGGCAGAACTATTTCCAACTTTGTTTATACTAATAGTGACACAGTATTGACCATCACTAGTTATAAATGCAACACTTTCTTGACTCCACTGGTGAGTGGCACAGTATGTCTTGGGCCATGTATGCATTGGGAATAGTCTGTAAAGGTTTCAGTTCACAAATGACCAGGGACATTGTTCTTCTTACTTTGGGCTACAGAGCACTTCATCTTGATGAATAGGTTACAGTAGGTACACTATGCACATCTACTGTGGTTATGGACTAAGGTGCCATATTTCATATGTGTTGTTCTGTGGCCCCTCACCCATCACTGTTTGGTTTGCCCATTGGTTCACAGTACAGTACTGGTGGAACCGCACACTGCATTGCTGGGTTGTGAATAGAGGACAACCTATAATGTGCTGTAGTGCATTAGGTGCATGCATACCTCTTAACCTTGGATCACATATTGGGGTCAAGGCTTACACAAGTAAAGACAAATGACCAATAATTAATGACACAACTTAAATGATCATAATATCAATTCAGGAAGCTGTTTGGATATGTCTTGGTGTTATTAGACTTCTTCTGGGGGACAACTGGTCTTCAGCTTTAATATCAGACATTATTGTGGGCTTTAACTTCCTATTCATGGCTGAAAGAAGGTCCATACCATAGGATGGGCACATTTAAAATTTGAGGTGAATCTGGGACACTTGTGAGGTATAGATGCTTACTAATTTATTTTACTTACTTCTGGACTTGTCCATATCCACCCCACCCTTTCCTTATATAAATACAGATGTCCCATCTATGAGGAACTTCTGCCTTTATTCCACTGTTTGCAGGCAGTCATTGGGAGCAGGTAAGGTCAAGATTCTCCTTGTGTTGTTTTTCTGACAACTAATTCATTGTCAGTACAGTAGCTTACACACATCAAAAGGTGTGTTTTCACAGCTGCTCTGATTCAAGTTGCCATCTGATCTGGAGCTGCAACAACATCCTATACAGATGTGGCATCACATCTACGTGGCCTCTCTCAGTGCTAATTCAAGCCATGCTGAGACTGGCCATCACTCTGGGGCAGTCATTACTTGGCAAAGTCATAGTGATATGCCATGGACCCCAGTATAGGCTAATGGCTACCCTCCTTCCCCTGCCCACCACATAAACAGTAAGTTCCTGGTCCACAACTCACAAGTGCATTATCTAATAAGGGGATGCTTGCAAGCTGTACATTCTGGGATCTGGAGATGCCAATGTGCTGCTTGTCCCCTACAACAAGTGCTCATTATCTTCAGAACTGCATTTAAAAAATGATTTGATCTGATTTAAAGGCATTCAAGCTATGGTACCCATTTTTGATTTTTTGGGTGTTGTCTTCCAGGTTTTGGGACAGAGCATCATGGGAAGGCAGAGCAGAATGCTAAGAGCATCCATCTCATGTCAGCACATGCAGTAAAGCCTTTATACATGCTTGCTTACACTGCTCACTCCTGAATGTATCCCCAGCTCTGCTGTGACTCCTGGAGTGGAGTACAGACTGACTTACCCTGCTAGGTAGGCGTTTACATGGCTGCATTTCCAGCACAACAACCTGATTGCTCGAGTTGTTGTGATGCAAATGCAGCAGTGTAAACCTGCCTTTCCTGCTGACAATAAGGTGTCAAGCTGTTGTCAGAGTATATTAAATAGCACTAACATGTAAACAGGATTTGATTGCTGTATTTACAATGTCAGGCAAAAGTGCTAATTTACATATATGTAGATTTCCACTGCTGGACACTTTGTCATTTTCCACCACTGCTATAGGGCCATGGTAGCACCATAGACTTGATTATATTCAAAATAAACAACCATAATATTAACTTTTCATCAGTTTGTATGGAAAATGGTGGAATTCTTCAGACTTCCACATGTTGACTTCTGCGGAATGCCAAAAAGTCACAAAATTCCTTGAATTTTCTGCAGATATCTGATATTCACAATTTTTTTTTAGGTTCACCAGATGAATTGGTCTTATACAAGTAGGTTGCTGACAAATTGTACCCATTACTGTGCCGACTTATTATTGCCGCAGAGTGATTTTGTCATGGGATGTTGCCACAGACTTTGTTGGCTTCCTTAATTTGTTGTTGGGCTGTGTTTTGAGCTTGAGTGACTACCGAGTGCTATGCTGCTGGGGTGCACCACAGTATTGCCTTCGTCTACTGTGCCAAGATCTGGGTTTGTTATATTTATTACAGTGGGGTGTGAGGGTCAGCCCTCCACGTTGGGGGGTGTTGCAGGGCGAGCACCTGCAATATGCAGTTCTAAATGTACATGTACATGTGTTTCTTCTTGCTATTTGGCACTACCACCTGGGCTGCAGAATATCAGGGGTGCCGCGTTGCTATCGGCGCATTGCTTGCACTCGTATTTTACATCACTTACTCAATGTCACTGTGGCATGGGTGAACCCTGACAATAGCCTCTGGTCAAACCCTGGTCTGGCTCCATTTTGACATGATTACTTTGTCCTTTGATAATTCTGAGGTGTTTTCTTTTCCTTTTTTGTAGCACTGAGATCTGCTTGAGAATGGAATATTGCTAAATTTGCTGTCTGTGGTTGAGAATCTCTAATGAGTGCTTGCCAGCCATTGTAACTAAAGCAGTCTTGTGCTGAGAATATAAAATGAATTGTACCTTTGTGCACAGTATGTTTTGATTAAAATGAATGGTCACTATTTGTAAGTTAGCTACATTTTGGTATCTGAACAATGCATTGCTGTTTAAACACTGTTTATAGACTTTGTATGATATGTGCACCTTGTTTGCCTCCTGATCCCCCTTGTTATTTATGTGTACTGCACCTTTAATTGGACTGAATAAAGAGTGTACAGTACCATACAGCAGGTGTCTCCTTGAAAAGTTCCAAATACAGTGCAAAATATTGAGCCTGATCTGAGCATCTCATTGCATTCCAGCACTTTATATCTGACATGCTGCCATGTCAGTTCTTTTTCAAGTAAGTGTATTGTACAGCATGTATCCCACAAGATCTTTGCTGTGGTGATCTGTTGGGTTGGTGAGTGCCACATCTTTTTGTTTATTTGTTTTAAATCAGATCTTGTTGTAAAACAGAAAGCAGAACAGCAGAGCAGAACAATTTTCAGGTTAACATACATTATATGACAGGTATCTGGCCTCAGCCAATCAGAAAACAGAACAGCTGTCAGTTATTCTCTCACAAACTTCAAACCAACCCCCAGAGTTGTTTATTCACTCAAATCCTCCAGAGTTGGTTAATGAAGCAGTAACCCACCCACAGTTGTTTAATGAACTGTAACCATGCTCACAATCATTTAATGGGAACTATGCCAAGCCCCACATCAACACACTTTCAGGATTCAGAACAAAGAAGTAAAACTTTGTGCAGTACAATCTCATATTGTAAAATGTAAATCTACTATTAAATGTATTTTCAGTAGTTTTCATTTTCAATCGTTATCACAAACATATTTTGAGTGCACCATTGGAAAGCATACTTCCTCACGTTCACACACGCAGTAGGCTGAGCTGAGGGAAAACTTCGTTCCTAAATGAGTTACACATTTTTCATAAAATACAGTAAACTACTGTTTTGATGCATCTCATGACACAGAATAGCACACATGTATTTATACCTTAAAATGAGTGCTGTAAATGTATGTTGTTTCTGTCCAAAATGAAAGTGGGGTTCTAGCCATGTGCAACCTCCTGTAATGCGCATGCCTGGAATTCTGCTTCAGTTTTTACATGCAAACTATATAACTTTACAGCACTCATTTCAGGCTGTGAGTATATTTATGCTGTGCTGTGCTCCCACCTGTATCAAAAACAGTACTTTACTTGTATTTACCAAAATGTCCAGCTTGTTTACAAATGAGTTTTCCTCGCCTCAAGGCTCACTGACTTAACGCTAAAACTGAGCTTTCCGACGATAGATCCAAAAACATCTTTGTGCTTCTATTTTGCAAAGATATACATCATTTCAAGTCATATAATAGTAATAACATTCACTTGCTTGGAGCATACTCACAATAACCAGCTTTGAACAATTAAAACCTCGACTTCACCTCGGCATTTAATCATCCACAGAAGCCGGTTATTGCTTTGTATACTCCAAGCAACTGAATGTTATCACTTAATTATATGACAGGTATCTGTTCTCAGCCAATCAGAAAACAGAACAGCTATCAGTTTATCTCTCACAAACTTGAAATCAAATCCCCAGAGATGTTTATTCACTCAAACCCCACCCACAGTCGGTTAATGAAACAGAAACCCACCCACAGTCATTTTAATGAACTGTAGCCATATCCACAGCGATTTAATGGGACCCATGCCAAGCCCACACTAAACACACTTTCAGGATTCAGAACAAAGTAAAACACTGTGCAGTACAAACTCATACTAAAAATGTAAATCTGCTGTTAAATGTATTCTCCAGTAGTTTTTATTTCCAATTGTCATCACAAACATATTTTGAGTGCACACACATAAGCTCACTGCCTCACTTTCATACACTGCAGCAGGCTGAGCTGAGGAAAACTCATTCTAAACGAGTCACACATTTTCATAAAATACAAGTAAACAATTGTTTTTTGCTACGGCTCACGACACAGAATAGCACAAATGTGCTCATACCTAAAATGAGAGCTGTAAAGTTATGTAGTTTCTGTCCAAAAATGAAAGCGGGATTCTAACCACGTGCATTAACACCTCCGTAATCGATGCCTGAATTCTGCCTAGTTTTCATAAACTATATAACTTTATGCACTCTTTTCAGGCTTTGAGAAAATGTATGCTGGTCCTGTACTCCTAATGTGTGTCAAAACAATGCTTTACTTGTATTTTACCAAAAATGTCTAACTTGTTTTCAAATGAGTTTTCCTTGGTCTGCGTTGCTTCACTGACTGAATGCTTAACACTGAGCTTTCTGACAATAGACAAAAACATTTGTGCTTCTATTTTACCAAAGATATACATCACTCCAAGACATATAATAGTAATAACATTCAGTTGCTTTGGCATGCTCCCCGAAGCATTATACGTACGCGTGTTTGTACTCAATAGTCAGCATTCAGAACTCTGGTCAGTTATTTCCCCACAAACTTCAAAACAATGCCTCAGAGTAGTTTATTCACCTAAAACCCCACCCACAGTGGTTTAATCGCCCCCAAACACATACAAAAAGCAGTTTTCCACAGTAAAAACACATTTTTGCAACACACTCAACTTGTACAATAGTAATAACATTCAACAAGTTGGAGTATACTCTAATAACCAGCTTCTGTGTTGATTAAATGCCTCAGCTTTGCCTCAGCATTTAATCCCCTACAGAAGCCAGTTATTGCTTATACTCCAACTCGCTGAATGTTATCACTTAATGACTGGCTTCTGTGGATGATTAAATGCTGAGGCAAAGTAGAGGCATTTAATTGTTCACAGAAGCTGGTTATTGCTTCATATACTCCAAGCAAACTGAATGTTATCACTTCATTATCTTGTCGTGACAGTTGGTTTTAGGACAACCTCTGCTAACTGAAATTACCATGGACAGGAAACATGGAAGGAACTGTATCCTAAAAAGAGTATTGTGTCCTATAATGTACTTATAAGTATAGAAGGTACAACCAAAAAAACACTTGAAAACCAAATGAGAGTTTCAATGGTTCTGAGTCAAATATGAAAGAAGCATGTCATAGAAATACAGGAACAGAAATAGTCGACTGAAGCAGGTCAATTGGTCCATCCTTTCTGCTCTAGATCCTACCTAAGCCATGAGTATGAGTCTTCTAATGGTCACTCACCCCAAACTCTACTTTTTCCCGTGCCTCCCACTAAACTTATGCCTATCCCACCAACTCTTGAACCTCATTATAGCATTTGCACAGGCCTACGTTTTGGGCAGTTTGTGCTGTTTGTTTCTCACCCTATCTGTACAAAAGTATATGCTGGCATACTTTCTAAAACTACTCTCTACTAACTTCTTTTGATTTCCTCTTGCACTTGTGTTTGTACTTAGAGTGAACTGTTCATTACACTGTTTATTCATTATAGAAACTTGTGTCTTTCTGTTATGTTTCTCTCTCTCTCAGACATCTTGAGGCCTGCCATGTCTGCAGTGACTGGGAAATACCTAAAGGCTTGAATGATGAAGCTGGATATGTATGGGAAGCACATTCTCCTCCTTAAATGTCTGAGGAACAAATAAATGAGATGTCTTACCAGACCCCAATTCAGACCCAGCTACCAACAGTCTAAGGGCTCAGCATATCAAAACCCCTTGACATGAATAATGTGTAAAGCACTTCTTTAAATAAATGGATCAAAGCCTGAGTTTTAGCTTGCAGAGGATTGGCTGTTATGTCTTGAAGAGACAATATTTATGTTAAGTATTGGGGAATAATCAAAGCTGTTGCTCTTGCTTTTCTTTTCAAAATATCAGCTACTGCTAAGCATTTGTAACATTGATCAGTTCCGTTCACTGTGTTCTGCCACTTTAACTAGCTATAAACTTGTAGTCTGTCTTACATATGAAACTAAGATATGCTTTGGAGGTGCTGTACTTTCAAACAGATAGATGTAGGCACAACCATCTCGTCTTTACTGCTTCCATCGGGCTCAAGTTCAGCTCCCAGGAGCAGACATGGCTTGACTGTTGTATACCTTGCAGACACACTGACTTTTCTAACTTCTTACAGCTCTTCTTACCATGGAAAGCTGACTCATCCCCTCAGGAAACTGGAGCAGACCAGCTTGTCCAGCCACCTGAGACACCAGGAATTAACCCTTTAGTGGATTTTAACAGGCCACACAAACCTACATGGTTTTCACAGTCACGGAGACCTACGAAAAGGCTGAGCCCATTATGAGGGCTACATTTATATCTGTGGTATCCTTCCTTCAAATATGTTGACAGCATTCCTCAAAGTCCTTTAGTAAAAAAAAAAATAAATAAATAAACATTTCCATTAAATAGCCAGTACCAGAAGTAATTGGTTATGAGTGAGGTGCCTGCACTGATACTGGATGAGCACAGAAACATATTCCTTTTAAAATACTCCATCCTGTTCTTGAAACAACATCCAATTGCCTTTTAAATTATGGATCCTGGCTGTCTAATGTAATGTTGGCCAGTGCTGGCAACAGTGAATTTCTGTGCTGCATGCATACTATGCCGCTGGGCACAACACAAAGTTGGATGGGGAGCCTGCAGTAGTACTGGCTGAGCACAAAGCATAGTTTTCTTTTAAATTATTCCATCCTGCTACTTAAAACAACCAATCACAAATTTAGATAGGTGGTGGTGGTGGTGCTGCTGCTATGTACTGTAGCTAACTGCAGTTATGATCATTATGAATTCCAGCACTGCATTCATACCACACAGTCACACATGACTTATAACATCCACATGGATTGGGCACCTTTTCTGATACTGGCCAATCCCCAGAATGTGTTTCTTTTAAAATAATATATGCTAGTTGAAATAAAACATTTCACTTTTGAATTTCTTCAACTAAATGGCTAATTGCAGCTTTGATGTTTGTGAGTTACATCATTTTATGTGTAACATGCTGCTATATAGCACAACTGTACATATGATAGTACATTAGACAGTTACAAAATATGTACAAAATAATATGGATGAGACAAATCAGTTTCCTTTCTCCAAATGTCTGATTCCAAATCAATGTGAAAATGTAGACAATCATACCACTAAAGTAAAGCCACTGGGGAATATTCAATGTAGTGATTGCAGACCAATATATGACCTGCTACCAAAGAAACTGAAAAATCTTCTTATGTTTATTTTTAAGTATTTATCAAGACTGAATTAAGAGGATGATGAACTGCGGTGGGACCTGTCTCTGAAAAGTTTCTGTGACCAAACTTGAAGCATCATCAGCAAAACATAACCAGACAGTGTGGGAGAACACTTTACCCTCAAGAATCGCTATATGATGAATTTGTACAATTTTCTATGAAGAAAAATGGAGAACTTTTGAATATGTGCATTTAAAAAATAATGTTTAAACATGTGAAGGTTTAGACACATTGTGTTAAAAGTCACATTATGCTGGAAGTTGTCCCTGTATTCCAATGTTTCATCTGCAACCTCTTTGTTGTGGTTATTACCATTGCTGCATATTTGATGGTTCATGAAGAATTATCCTTGCAGATTGGTGGTAATTGCAATGACCAACAATATACAGTAGTATGTTTTTATATCCTAGCATTTGTTATTTCCTTGTTCTGCTTCTTTCTTGGTCTTTTCCTCATGCCCCACCATCTTTCAAATCTTGCTGCATTTGATGGGGACATATTTTCTTCCTTCTGTTGTTCAGTCTTGTCAGTTTTGTCAGTTTCCTGGTTGTGTTCACTCATTTATTTATTTATTTAACAGACTTTAGGATTATAGTCTTTGAGTCAATGACTCAGTTACAAAGGCTTTGCATCAGAAAAACAAATACAAACACTTAATACATATAGACATAGAATGGCCGATAAAGGTTACAGTTTTTCAGTTGTACAATATTTCAGAATCAAGATCGGCTATACATTGCATTGAATGTGTTACTGAGAGCTCTATTTTACAGTTTTCAAGAGAACAATAAGTTTGATGATAGAGGAGGAAGTAACAGGTTTGATATTTACAGCGAAGTAGAAATTAGACAGATATCTTGTGAGTGCAGCCAAAGGCATTGTTAATAGGTAATGTTTGGTAACCCTATTGGTAGGAGCTCAGTGGTGGGGTGGTCAAGTAAGATGATAGATAGATGACCCGCACTAAGCTGGTACATTAGCAGTGCCATGAAGTGAGAATGTGCTCTTTGAGGGCTGACTTGAAAGGTCCTAATTTGGAGATGGAGGACACATCAGAGGGAGCTCATTGTACCAGGCTGGTGCCCTGTGTAGGAAATGACCTTTGGGCTAAGGCACGTCACCTCAGGATGGACCACACCTGTGTGGTTGGCAGTGGGGCGGGAAACCACCAAGGTGTGAGGATAGGAGAGAGGCAGAAACTCCATGTGGTAAGCCCCAGGTGTATTTTCTTTGTGAGGAGACATGTTTTATAAAATAGCCTTTCATCCCGGTGAGGAGATTTGTCAAGGCATATAGGGTAAAAAGTATGGGTACATTTGTCTGCCCTAAAGAGGAGTCTGCACACTTTGTTTATGGTCAGATGGCTATTGTCAAGGGCTGTGTGGTCAGTGGCTGAGTAGATGGTGAGTCCATAATCAACTAGGGAGAGGACTGAGGAGGTGACAGCCAGATTAAAGGCTTCCGGAGGTAGGCAATCCTTTTGCCGATACAATAGGCCTATACATTTATGGCTGATGATAGAGTGTTAATGTGTGAATGGAAAGAGAGGCTGGAATCAAATGTAAGGCCCAGGTATTTATATGTATGGAACTGTTCTAGAGGAAGGAGAGAGTGAGAGAGGATTGTTAGCTGTGCATTCTTGGCCTTATTCTGTTGGTGGGCAAACAGCATGGTATTTGTTTTTTTACATTGACACAAGTCTTGGTCTATGAGCCAGTTTTCAATCTGGTTAAATGCGTGTTGGAGGGAGGACTACAGTGCTGTGGGATTAAGGTGAGAGGCAAAAGAACTGTGTCATCCACATAGAGTAGTAGGTTGCTGGGTAGGAATTGGAGCAAAGTGTTTAGGTAGATGCTGAATAATAGAGGCAGAGGATGGAGCCCTGGGGAACCCACAGAGCAGACTGGCAGGTGGTTGAGAGGGTGTTGTTTATTTTGACACATTGTGATCTAGCTGTGAGGTAACTGGTAAACCAGGAGATGGGTCCTTGGGACAGACCTAAGTGGCAGAGTGTGCTTAAGAGTAAGGGGTGGGAGACTGTATCAAAGGCCTTTGACAGGTCAATGAAGACAGCTCCATCTAGATGTTTTCTATCCAGGGCAGAGTGAATAAAATTAGAGAACTCAGTGAGATCCATATTTGTACTGTGCCCATATCTGAAAACCATGCTGCTGCCTGCAAAGTAGATTATGAGCAAGCAGGTACTCAGTGAGTTGGGTGGCTATAATTTTGTTGAGGGCTTTCTAAAGTGGTGGCAGAGGGTGGTCTAGTCACCGAGAAAGATGGTTGCATAACTATAGAGCTCTCTCTGGACCTTAGCCCATCCATGCTTGGACGCCATGATCCTGTGGAGTCTCCCTTGAAAATAACAGCTTTATGCATGGTTAACACCCCCTCACTGGGCAGCGTGTCCTCTTCAGCTGATTTTGACACAACAACAATATTTTAATGGTGCTGTGATCTGGTACCATTGTAAGCATAACTAGGTCTAGGCTGCGTGGGCGCATCCCGCGCCACCACTGCTGTGGCGTGAGCTTGAAGTCGGTCAGTGTCTCCGTTCTCCCTCCCCAGGAATCGACCAAAAGGATTAGGAAGCCTCCTGTAACTATCCGGTCGGAATATTGGATTTAAGTACATGGATCCATCAGTGGCAGTAGGGGAATCTTTACAACATATAACTAAACTTTGGAAACACTAATATCTAGAGTGGATGACATTAGCCTGTGTCTCTCTGGTACAGTCAGAGACATGCAACACCTGCAGGATGGAATGAATGTGGCAGAGCAAAGGGCAGAAGCATGGAAGCCCAGCAAGCCCAAGTTGGAATTGACTCCAACAACATGAAGAACGGCTTGCTGCACTCTGGATGAGGGCAGCAGACCATGAGAACTGAAGCCGCCACAACAACCTGCATATAGTGGGGCTTCCTTAGGGAATGAAGGGCACTCAGTGGAGCAATTCTTGAATGCAATTTTGCCTCATATGCTAGGGACTGATGGAGGGACCGATTGAGTAGAAAGGGCCCTACAGGGCCTCTGCCATAACAGTAAGATTGCTACTACACCGAGACCAATCGTGGCATTCTTGTTGCGATACACCATGAAAGACCGGATACTTTGTGCAGCTAGAGACCTGGGGAACTCTTCTGGCAAGGATCCACAATAGCCATATACAGGGATTTTGCACTAAGAAACGCCGCAAAGCGGAGGAAATTTGGGGCCATTAAAAGATTTGTTTACCAACATGATTTCAAGTTCAGATTCAAAACCCTTACCAGACAGTGTGTCGCCAAGGAGGGCCACAAGCTCACTGCAGATCATCCTGGGGATATCGAATGTTGGATTACCAAACTCTGGCCAGGCCTGAAGTGCCCAACTACAAATCCCAGGAGGCTTTGGGAGCCTCCCAGTGGCTCCTTCTGGTAGGAACATTTTTTCAACATATGGTTCCCTGTAACATGTTCAGCAGCTGGACAGGTCCCACAGCAAAGTGGTCCCCATTGAAATCTCCATCTCAGCCTGAAGGCTCTATTAATGATGCAGCACTCCTAAATGCACAGACCTCCAGTATGCAGTCTTCTCTCCCTTAACGAGGATGCCAATCATTCCCAAAACTAGGCAGAGACCTCGGAGTGGCTCACACCACGTGCCATCCAAATCCTCCTCAGCACCACCTGCAAAGGTCTCCAGAGAAGACTTTTCTTTGGAATCACATTTGGACACTAGTGGATTTCAAGACATGGACACTGAACAGCTGACGGACTGGGCTGATATTCCAGAGACATCCCTAGTTGAGCTGGTGGACACTCTTTCTCCTGTACGGCCTGGACTTATCAGTCTGTAGCTGCTGTCATAAAGACACCTCTGGAATATGGATGTACTCCTCGGGAACCCCCAAGATGGTCGAAGGACATACCACTCAATCGCTGGAACATGATTTAAATATTTACCCTTGCAATAATATTTCTCTGTTACCAGGTGGGGTAGGTTGTCACCCCCATTCTGCCTCAGTGAAGGGGAAATGGGCAGACTGTAGTCACATATCAATGACCCTGCTAATGAACAGAACCCTCCACCCTCATTATATATGTCATATAGCAAGGTAGGCGGTGGACTTTATGGGTGCTCCAGCCCCTCCCGGCCTGATACCTTTCCTGGTTTATATGCACGCCAAACATGGGTACAACAACCCCAGTGTCTTGGCCTATAGACCTAGGGTAATCCTCCCTTCTGCTCCTCCCTGGACTGGAAGAGGTGGAACTGTATGCTTACGGGCAGGTGGATCTACTCACCCCCTTCCCTCCCTTCCTCCACTCACTCCTCCATGAGGAACGGGTCCATCTGACCCTTGGTATTTAAGGTGGGTCCAGGATGAGTTGGTTTACTGTTTTCATCCACAAGACCCACCCGCACTGTGTTCTGGAGATAGAATAGCTGTAGGGCCTGTATAGGTATCTGTATATTTATATAATTTCCTCGTGTGCTTTGACTGCCAGACTCACAATACTGTTGGTGTTGTGTTTATCTTTGTCACTTTGTCATTCAATCAATCTCGGGCCTTTTGCCCCTTTGACATTAACTTAATTAATATACTGATTTGTTCTTTCTCTGCTCTTTGTTTTTAGAGCTGTCTGTTACTCCACATAATAGGATACGTAGTTCTTAGGTTGCAGGCGATGTTTACATTTCCCATGGTGCTAATAAGGGCACTTGCAGTCCTGGTTGTTCTCTGGGTGTTGGTGATTTTGGAATTTGGTATCATTCCCCTTATCTCTTTACTGGACACTCTGTAGTACCTTCACTTATCATTTGTGTGAGACGATGCCTGCTACTACCCACTTTTGACCCCTAGCTTTCAGTGGATATCCTGAATGTGAAAGGGCCAAATCATCCGATTAAATGCACAAAGTCCTACAACATCTAAAATCCCTGTGGATTGATATTGCCCTTCTCCAGGAAACCCACCTACTGTCTAAATGTACTAACTGGTTAAAAACTCTGGGTGCATGACATACTGGCTAGCTCCCCACCACTAAGTCAAAGGGGTAGTCATTCTTATTTGTCGGGCTTCTCCATGGGTGGTTAAGGATGTCAAAAGACACACACACGGTCATTGGTTGGTGGTAAAGCTATTTTCTCCTACAACCACTATATTGTTGAGTAATCTACAATATATACCCCTAATACTGAGCACAACGACTTCTTCCCTAAGATTAGCCAAGCCATTTCAGACCTACAAGCAGATGGCCCCACTACCTGTAGTCATAGGCAGAGACTTCAATGCAGTAGGAGATATTTTCTTAGACAAGTCCCACCCACCCCACATGCTAATCCTAAAGCTAGGCTCTCGCTCCAAGCTATGATGGAGGAATGAGGCCTTATGGACATATAGCATAGAGACCATCCTACGGGTAGAGATTTTTCTTTTACTCTATCCACCATAACTCACACAGCTGTATAAATTTTGACTGGCCACTGAACCAGCAGCTAGATGCCTTTTGATTCTGATATAGGCTCGATCCTAATATCAGATCATGCCCCTGTATCATTGCTGTTTGTCCCTCCAGGGTATCATCCACAAGGCATCCACTGGTGCTGTAACCCCTTTACTCCAGGACATGGACTTTCGACCCCATATAGTAAAAGCGACCAAAGATAATTTTCTTCTCAATGCAGACTATGGGGTATCCTCAGGAACTGTCTGGGATGCATTTAAGGCGGTGTTGAGAGGGCACATTATTGCCTTCTCAGCAGCTCAAGACCGCAGACATAAGGCAACTTTGTCTCAACTCCAAACAGAACTAATGACCCTGGAACATCAATTCAAATCTGTCACTCGGATGGCCCCTGACAGTGAACTACATCAGCAAATAATGGGACTCAAATACCAAATAAATACCATACTACATCAGAAAGCTGAATGGTACCTCTTGAGATCAAAATAAACTTTCTGGGTGGGGAGAGAAGGGGCTGGGAAGGTGCTAGCCTTCTGCCTACAAAACAACAAGCCACTACAAGGATTCATGCCCTCTGTACTGCTTCAGGTGCCATAGTGACCAATTCTAAACAGGTAAACACCACAAAACAGCAATTCTATCAAACTCTCTATCAATCCTGATCTGCTCACACTGCCCAAGATCTATGGGATCTTTTGCCAAATTTTGTCAGCAAACTCCACTACCGAACCTTACCCCTGAACAGGTGGCACAACTGGATGAACCTGTGTCATGCGATGAACTTCAAGCGGCGCTTTCAGTGATGACACAAGGAAGGCCCCAGTCTCGATGGAATGTCAGTGGAGCTCTACCAAGCCCTCAGTCAAGTTATCATACAACCCTTGCAGTGATCTTTACAGTACACTCAAACTTCGGGTCTCTCCACAGACTATGAGAGAGGCAATAATTACCTTGCTTCCAAAAATCAACAGATCCCTTAGACTGTGCCAACTTTCAGCCGATATCACTCATCTCAGTACATACAAAATCCTAGCAAAAGCATTGGCATCCAGGCTATCCTCTATTTTACCTCGATAATACATCCCTCACAGACAGGCTTCATGCGGGGCAAGTCAGGGGTAGATAATACCAGACTCCTCCTCAACCTTAAGTGGTTTGCCTTAAAGCCCCTCCCTCTAGCAGCTTTAGTAGTAGATTTTTCTAAAGCATTTGACTCCATAGAATGGGATTACCTCTATGAAGTCCTAGATAGGTATGGATTTGGCACTTCTTTTACGTGGCGGATACGTCTCTTGCTCTCCTATGGCACGCATTCTTACTAACAGTGAGATTTCTCCTCCATTTATCCTGCAATGAGGCACCAGGCAAGGCTGCCCACTATCCCTCTTACTGTTCCTTATAGCCTTAGACCCTTTGCTAAGGACACTTATTGCCACCCACAGATACAAGGGATTGTGGTAGCAAACAAACCTTATCTAGTGGCAGCTTACGCTGATGACCTTCTGTTAACTCTCTCTACCCATAACAGACTCTACCATTCATGCTTCAAACTATAGGAAATTTTGAGATGTTGTCTGGGTTAATTATGAATCAGAAAAAAAACACTTTAGCCCTTTTAAACAAGCAATGTACCCAGTCATGCTTACAAGGAACCAATCTAGCATGGGCAGTGTAGCATTTAATTATTTGGGTATCTCAATACCAACAGCCTGAATGACTGGAAGCTGCTAACTTTTCTCCGGTGTTAGCACAGTTAGCAGTCGAAGTTGAGAGATGGCGTAGCTACAACTCTCCCTACCAGGCAAGATTGCGGCTATTCAAATGCTACTGATCCTCGGGCTTGTATTTGTTTAAAAATCTTCCCATTCCTCTCTTGCCTAAGCACTTCAACTCTTTAAAAATACTGATGTCCAATTCTCTGGGACCTTAAGCCACCACGGTGGAATAAACATAAATTAAGAGCACATTGGTCCCAAGGAGGGCTTAATGCCCTGGTATCTTGACCACCACCTATCTTGTACAGCCTCTCAGGTGACTAAATGGTTTGTGCCCGAACCTGTGGATCCTCCACTATGGGTCCAAAATTGAAATCAGACCTGGTAGGCACAATACCCCTTATGTACTTTTGACCACGAGGACAAATTTGCCTAATCGCTCCCACCTACTGTACTATGCACCCACGTTCATGAAAATGGCTTATGGTAGAATCCCACCTCCCTGAACAGACCCGGAATCCTCCTATATAATATGCACTCTAGGGTGGAATGATATGATCCAAATCAACGGGTGCCTATATAATGGCCCTCATGGTATAAGACCAGGATTCAACATATACAAGATCTCTCTCCCATGGGCACATACCCCATGCTCTCCTTCGCTCAAGCACAAAGGCAATTCTCACGTCCACATAAGGATTTTTGGAGGTACTTGCAAATTTGGAGTGTCCTACAGCCCCTTCTACCAAAATCTCAATACACCAACCACTGAGAGTGGATAGCAGGCCTGCACCACCTTACCATGAACAGAGGGCTATGGGTCACTTTTACAGATCTTGAGAGACTCACAACCCAACGTCACTGTGTCCTGCAAAAGAAATGGGAATTATATTCTGGCTCCCCATTACTGACCAGCAGTGGAATTCATATCTTACAACTACACACTACGTATATTGATACTAATAGTTGCTTCTTGAAGATCAAAGTTTATTGTTGTGGCATCGCATGCCAGTAATTCTCCGGCCCATAGCCTATTAAGTCATGACAAATGCTGGCGGTGATCCCAGGCAGATGCACATATTCTCCATATTCTATGGTCTTGTCCTAATCTGACAATGTTCTGGAAAATGGTAGCCTCAGACATTTCTCTGGTGCTTAGCCATCCCATTGTTCTGACTGATGCAAAATTAGTTATGGGAGATACCACTTCCTTGGGCCAGATACCTCCACATTTCAAAGCCTGGACGCTGGTTGCAATTCTAGAGGCTAAACGCCTACTCTTTATGCATTGGCAAACACCAGTTATCCCTACCCGTGCTGCCTGGCATGCAGTTTTGGTTAAACTCTCACATATGAGAGTTATCCCACTTTCGCACAAGGGAACTTACACCTCTTATCATCAAAATGGGATCCTTACCTCAGCTCTTCTTTCTGTAAAATTCCACCACCACCTTCCAACCCTCTGAGGTAAAGTGCTCTGTATAAATCCCAACACCCAACTTTCAATCTAAACTATAATTGGACTGTATACAGACAAGAGATGTAGACACCTGCACTAATCATCCTCCTTATTGTCCAGTTCTGGTTATCCTACCTAGAATAGACTACTTGCTTAAAATACTAGACTGGATATTAGGATAAAGTAATATTTTGGATTTAACATATTGTATAGTATGCATAATAGTTAGATTCTGCTATCAATCAATGTAACCTTGTAATGTCACAGTATTGGGCAGATGGTTCACTGTATGGTCCATTCCTACTGTCATGTCTGTATATAACAAAACCTTAATAAAACATTATACGATATAGAGTGGTGGCAGAATGGATATAGGACGGTAGTTATTGGGGCAGGTGCTGTCACCACTCTTCAGTATTAGGGTGACTGTGGCATTCTTCCAGGCTGCCAGAACTGCTCCAGATTTAGGAGCAGTTAATGATGTCTGCCAGTGGGGAGAGGACTGTATCTAGTACTAGATGTAGGATTCTTATATTAAAAGAATCTTTGCAATAGCAAGAGCCACTGAGTGCTTTAATGAGAGATGGCCTTGCCTTATTCATAGCAATCACCCTGAGATGGAAGGGGGATGCTGGGTGTTAGGCAGGGCTGCAGGAGTGGAGTCAAAGAAGCTATTTAGGAATACTGTCAGAGAATGATGAGTTGAGGCAGCTGGCAATGGCCAGTGGGTTGATGGTAGGGACAATATTGACAGTTAGTAGGGAGGGAGGAAGCTGTGATTTGCCGTTAAGTTCCTTGATATTGTCCCAGAATAACTGAGCATTCCCCAGGAGGAGGCAAGGGTCATTTTGTAGTAGCCCAATTTGGCCTGTTTTATGGCCCAAGTGAATCTATTCATGAGCTGCTTTATAGGCTTGCCTGTCCACCTGCATGCCAGATGTGACTGCTTTATGCCAGAGATCATCTCTGTGCTTTAGCTGTTGGACAATACAGGCATGACCCACGGGCATTACATTTCTTGGATTGCACTTTTGTTAGTGGGGCATAGATGTCACATGCTTTATTAAAAGAACAGGTGAAATAATCAAGGGCTTCATCTATAGTAGGGGCCCAGGAGATGGGGGACCAATCCCATTGAGTTAAGTATTTTCTTAGTTTTGTAGAGGCCTATGGGTCCAGAGCGATGCTGGGCAATATAGTTTGGTTTGGGTTTTGCTGAAGACATGACCAGGAAAAGAGGATGGGTGAGTGATTACTTAGGGAGTCCGGAAGGACCACCAGGTCAGAGATTCTGTGGGGATGGTTGGTGAGGAGAAGGTCGATTATGGTGCTAAAGCCATGGTGTTAAAGCCATTAGTGGGTTCACCCTGTTAGGCTGGCTGACCAGCTGGGTCAGGTCCAGCATAGCGAGGTGTCCTTGGCGTGGGAAGCTGAACTGGCAAGCCAGTTCACATTAAAGTCTCCAACTATGATGTGTTCTGTTTTGGGGTGGGGAGCCGGAGATGTAGTTAGCAAGGATTTTATAGCAGGAGCTTGGTTTCTTGGGGACATATGTGATAGTAAGAGTTACAGGGCGCTGGAGGGATCTGGAGTAAGTTTTAATGTTAAAGCTTGGACACCATGGTCTAGTGGAGGTGTTGGAAGGGCATGGCATATCATGGAGTCACAGGCGTGCACAGCACACACCCCACCATGTTTGACCACTCTGTCGGCTCTGTGAAGGGTGAAGCCAGGGAGGACGACCATGGAGTTAGGTGTTTTTTGGACAGCCAGGTTTCTGTGAGGGCTAGCATATCTGGCTGATGTTGCAGTATCCAGCAATGGAGACCTGACGTCTTTTTGGTAAGCTTCAAATGTTCATTGCAGCTATTCTAAGCACGTGGTACAAGAGGCTAGGACTGGGAGAGATGGGGCCCGGGTTAGGATGAACATTTCCTGAAATTAGTAGGAGTATGGCAAAGACTCTGAGAGAGCAAATGATGGTTGCCTTATTGCCAGGATAGCTGCCACCTAGTTATAGTACTTGTGTGGTACATGGGATGGCCAGGGTGATAAGGATTGGAAAGGACAGGAATGTGATCAGGCATGGAGGTTGATGGTGGCATATGACTGCAGGGAGAATGTGGGGGTGGGGGATGCATGACAGGCAGTGGCAGTGTGGGTGGCAGTCTGTGATGGTTTGTGGGGTGGGAGGTGTGGGAAGAAGGCCCTTGAGGAGAGCTGAGGGGCCAAAAAGTAGGATAGTAAGAGCCTGGGAGGTCCACATGACAATAGGTACCCAGCAAGTGGTGATAAAGGGGCAGTGGCCCAGTATCAGTATAAGGGCACCAATATCCATAATTGTGGTGGTCTCTGTGACACAGCGGTAGGGTGATGGACTACAGTTTGTTAGGGTGTAGTAATTTGCTTTAGAGTGCGAAGGACCCAGGATGAGAAATGTTAGGGGAGAGCAGTGGAAGAGGATTGCAACCTCCAAGAGTTGTTGCCTCTAGTGGCTTTGCAGTATAATTTGCAAATCTAAAAGTAGACAAACTGCAGTTATTAACTATTCTAAATAGTAAAATCAACAGACTAGTAAAATTAACAATCCTGTTCCACTAAACAGTTGATACTGGTAAACTCAGCATTAGCTGTTCTTGTATTAAAAAGTAGACAGCTCAGGAAGGGTACAGTCAAGAGCCAATAAGAGGAGGGAATAGCGTTAAGCTAATCAGAGCTCAGGAGCAGTAGTAGTGCAGCCAAATGGCCTGAAAGGCAAAAACGCCAAGTTCAATCCTGTTGGTAGCTGTGGGCTGCTCTTCAAAATATGTACCTGGTTGTAGGCCGAGGCAGGTGGGTCAGCAGCGGAACAACCGCTGGGTTCAGAACAGCTCCTGCGGCTAGAAGGAGGCAGTCACCTGTACAGTGCAGGATGCCTGGTTGTAGGCCGAGAAGCAGATGGGTCAGTGCAGGGCAGTTCTCTGTCTCTTTCTCCTCCCTCCACTAGACTTGGCTTTCTTCTTTTTTCATTTTTTAGCTGTATTTTGTTTTCTGATACATCCAGTTTATAGGATCCCAAACAGTCATCAGCCTGACAAGTAATTTTACCAGCTGGTGTGCTTGTCAGCTATCAATATATTACATATATGTACTGAAGTGACTAGATATTTCCATTTGAGCTGATATTGTTTAACCATTCTCAAAGAAACATAGACAATTATGACAGAAAAAGAGAACAGAGGTCCATCCAGTCTTCCCAAGTTCCCTAAATCCCAGAAACCTTCCTTGGAACCTAATGTTCCTCCAGGATACTAACCTTACAAAACTTTTCCCCATTCTTTTCTCTGGGCCTTTCACCCCAGGTAACCACTATTCCTTTGTTCTGTCTCAGGCCTGCTTGAATTCTTTGACAGTGCTTTCTCCCACCTCAGCTGGCAGACTGTTCCAAGGTTTCATCACTCTTTCTATTAAGAAGTACTTCTCGCATTCCTCCAGAACCTCCCACCCACTAATTTCCACTAGTGTCCATGTGACTGCAAGATAGTATGCAGACTGAATAATTACCCTTAGTTCACCTTATCAATTCCTTTGAGGAATTTGAAGGTCTCAGTCAAATTTTCTCTCTCCTTCTGACCTCCAAAGAGTACATTTTAGTGCCTAGAGGTACTCCTCATAGAAACTGGTCTGCTGTCCTTGAATCATTTTGGTCACTCTGTGCTGCACTGTCTCCTGCCTAACCTTGTCTTTTCTGGGTGAGGACTCCAGAGCTGGGTGCAGTACTCCAGGTGAGGCCTCACCGAGGCTCTGTAGAGGGAAGTATTACCTCCTTTCTTCTGCTGTCATTCTCCTCCCAGTACATTCCAGCCTCTATTAGCCTTGCTATAGGCATTAATGCATTGATTCGCTTACTTAAGGGAGTTACTGATGATAAGTCCTAGATCCTATTCCTCATCTGTAGTGCTAAGTCTCCTCCCATCCAGTACTCTGACTTGGGGTTCTTTTTCCCTATGTGTATGAACTTGCACTCTGTAGGACTGAATTTTAACTGCCAGATCTTTTACTACCCTCTAGCTTTTGTAGGTCCTTCTGCACATCCCTTATTCCTTGTTCACTATTTACCCTCCCACACAGTTTTGTGTCATTCATGAAGAGACACAACCTACCCTAGATTTCTTCACCAATGACCATAATAAAACATGTTGAACAGGACCAGATTCAAGACCCAGGACTCTTTTGTTCCCAGTCTCTGTCTGGGCAGCTATTGTGTTTGCCATTATGTAATGTAATGTACTTAGTTAAGACACAAATACTGGGATCCTATTGCAATTAAGCTTTTGTACTGAAAACAGCTTTTGATATTGGCTGTTTATGATGTTGGCTTTCATTTTTGATTTATAGTTATTTTCTCACTATTCAACAAAGCAGACATTTTATGACAATTTATTTAACCAGTGATCACTTAATATGTTACATGGAGGGTATATAAGGAGTGTCAGTCCTGGCTAACTCCACCCCTGAAGACATCTCCTGTGAGCCGATACATATGGGTGTTAGCCCAGGTTTGTCACACTGAGAACTGTTTAAATAAATCTTTGATAATGCCTGTTAGGTGGGTACACAGCTCTGTTTTTTTTTTGTGTTTTTGTATCATTGCCTACTGGAGCAGGAGCAGCTTTAAGGGCAGTGATTTGTGTGCCCTGTACCCATTCTCATCTAAATCTTTGTGGACTAGCACCCAGCCACATCTAGCAGACCTATTCTCTTGCTCTAACAGTCAGTCAGACACTATATTCCAGAAAACATAGAATCTGTACTGCAACAGATGGCCATGAGGTGTAACACAGATCTGGATTGTTAGACTGTTAATCACATAAGTAATGTAACTGATAAAGATGGCCAATTCTGCATGTTAAATGCTGAGACGAGTGCCTCTCAGAAGAACATTCAGGGACACTTGTTCTAATTCAGCCAGCAGTGAACTGAGAGACCTTTTTGCAAACTTGAGAGACTCTCTGTTCAAGAAACCAACAGGTGGTTTTACATCACAACAGAGAAACAGCTAAGTTGGTCATGTACCCAGGGGTTTGACGGTACATAAGGTCTCAGCCTCGGGAGAACTGGATCTATGAGAAAGATGGTATAAATCCCTAAAATGAATTGCCATCCCAATAGAACAAGGCCAGTACACACAAGTAAAACAAGAACTCAAAAACAAATATGCAAACAGACCTCAACCCTTTTAAATTAATACCTAAGTTTCAAACCTTAGATACAATTCTCAAAAGACAAGATCTGTAAACTTGAAGTGTAGGACTGAGAGCCCCATATTCAGAGCCATCCGGATGCATGGGCACAATGGTGCACCATGCTAATAAGAAGCCATCTGGCTCTGGCATGGTATTCAAACAGAATGTGTGATTGGAACAGATCTCAATTTCTGTTTGAAAATCAGACCCTGGTTGTGCAGCACAAAGCAGGGCTCACCATATGCTGCACAGCACAACCGGGTGCAGGCTGAATACTGCCCATAGGAGAACTGCGCAGTTCACACTGGTATGCACCACAGCCCCATGGGCGATATTTAGTTGACATATGCAGGTGAACCCATTGGGCATGCACAGTGTAATGGGCCATTTGCATGCCCATTATGGGTTCATCTGCATGGCTGCACCGCTGTGATTTGTGGTACTGGGAGATCACATCTCGGACATAATATCACCAGAAAATACAAAGCAGGCTAATCTTCACTGACTACAATGTTGGCATGGAATGATATCACCCACCCAAACCCGTGGGCAGTGCACTGAACAAATCGCAAGGTGCCGAACTATATCTCTGCTCTCCTAACGGCCCGAGGCAATCAGAATCTGCAGCCAGCCAAGAGGGATGGCTGGTCCCCACCGCAATGCAGTTGACTACATCCCTGGGGTCTAGTGGACCCCCTACATCAACCCAGCAGATAGATGCCCACCTCCACACCCCCAACATGCCCCAACAATGGGCAGGTGGCCAACACAGTCCTCCACACACAGCCACGTCTGGCCACTCCAGCAAACGGACTGCATGGGCATATACGTATGTGCTCATTCAGCTTGTTCAGTTGGGCAGTCAGCCATGGCGGTGTGTGTGGAGGCTGTGTGGCTGCCCGCCCATTGTCTGGGTATGATGGAGGGGTGCGGGGTGGGTATCTGGGGTGGTGTGGGAGTCCACTAGACACCAGGGATGTAGTCAACTGATTCATGGTGTGGGGGACCAGCCATCTCATTGCGGCTGGCTGCAGTTAGGGTGCCTCGGGCATGATTTGGTGGGCAGGGTCTCGGTCGGCACCTTGCCTATTTATTCGTGCACTGCCCACGGGTTTGGGTGGCAATATCGTTCCATGCCAACATTGTAGTTGGCAAAGATTAGCCTGCTTTGTATTTCCGGGAATATTATGTCCGCGATGTGAACACCGGTATGGTGATTTGCTCCAGGCCAGCCCTCCTATGCCCTGATCAGCTGTAAATGAATGAATGACAGCTCCTCTCCCCTAGCCTGAGCACTTGTAAATAAATGACAACTCCCTTCCTGAGCCCTGGTCACATTTGTAAAAATGTATCCTCCATGATCACTGTTACTATTTAAATATGCCGGATCCCTTTTCCATAGTGTAGTGGTCCCCTTCCTTCCCCAATCACTGTAAATAATAAAACATGCCCAATCCCCTTTTCTGTACTCTAGTGGCCTCCTCCCCAGCCCTGAGCACTGTAAATAATAAAACATTCCCAATCCCTTTTCCATACTGTTGTATCCCCTTCGCAGACCAGAGCACTGTAAATAATAAAACATGTCCTGCTCCCTTTTCTTTACTGTAGTGGCCTTCCTCCCAGACCCAAGCACTGTAAGTAAAAAACATGTCCCAATCCCCTGTTCCACAGTGTAGTGTTGTGGACCCCTCCCCAGCCCTGAGCTCTGTAAATAATAAAACATGCTCAGTCCCTTTTCTGTATTTTAGTGGCCCCACTCTCCAGCCCAGAGCACTGTAAATAATAAAACATGCCCTGATCCCCTGTTTCATAGGGTAGTGGCCCTCTCCCAGCCCCAAGCACTGCAATAATAATAAAACATGTCCCAATCCCTTTTCCATGTTGTAGTGGCCCCTCCACAGCCCCAAGCAATGTAAATAATGAAACATGCCTCAATCCCATTCTCCATAGTGTAGTGCCTCCTCCTCATCCCTGATCACTGTGACATATAATAAGCCTGCCAGCCCTTTTCCATAGTGTAGTGGCCCTGCACTTCCTTACCCCTGTTAATACTAAAATATTTCCCAAACCCCATTCCCTGGTGGCTAGTGGTACCCTCACCCTGGTAGGTTGTATCCACCACCCTGTCCCCTCATCCTGACTTGTGGGAAACTGGCACAGCCCTCCTCACCATGCCATGGCAAGCCATCCACTGACTGGTACCACAGCATGTACAGCAAATAGTACGCGCTCATTGGTTGTCAGGACTGGGGAGGGTGTACATTTTCATATGTGATTGGGGCTCGGGGAGGGTGTGTAGATTTTACATGTGTTCAGGGATCAGGGCTTGGGGTACTGTGTACCCAGCCCTAGACTGTGCTTGGGGCACCAGCTTGCCCTGAGTGTGCTTAGGGTAGGGTTAGAAACACCTATCTTGCACCAGTGCAGCCAGACATGTCTTTGCAGGGTGATTTCAAATATTGTGATGAGTGGCATATGCATGAGGGATCCCTCATTTGCAAAGATGCATCACAATATTGTGCACAGCGGTGCAGTCAGGGTTGCATTGTGCATGTATGGGCCTTGATGTGGCCACCCCTGATGGCCTATGTAGTCCAGAGATGCACGAAATGTGCCGTATTTGGCCTGAACACGTGGGCCTAAGAAGAGAAAATCTATCGGATTTGAGCATGGCAGGCTGAACTACAAATCTGGTGATATGTGGTCCTGGGAGCACAAATTCTACTCACACAGCAGATGGAGATGCCTCAGTCAGCAAAAGAGGAGGAGGAGGAACAAGACCAGCACATAGAATAATGACACCAATAATACTCCATTTGAAAAGAGAGTCTCTTTTTTCAGAAGGGAACAAGCCAGTATCACATTTGGAGGCAGTATAGCGCAGTGGTTTAAGGCTCTGACCTGCAAACCTGGAGACCTGGGTTTGAATCCCACAGCCCCCACTTGCATACTGTGTGACTCTGAGCAAGTTACTTAACTTCCTTGTGCTCCCAGGTTGCACCTGTAAACAAGCTTTCAGCTTAGTGTGTCTCTCCTGGTAAAAACAAAGGTTAAATTCACTACTGCAAACTTCAAAGCAACAGCCACAAAAATACCCAGTGCAAAAAGGTTCAGAAAACACACCATGAAAGAAACAAAGGTGAAAGCCAGCAGAAGCTGAGACGCTTGGCCAGGAAACAGTGGTACAGTAAGCCAATGAGCCATCCCATTCTTCTGCACAAGCTTAAGGCAGCTGGGCTCTAGACTTCCTCAGTTGAATGGTTCACTCCTCAATTGAGGGCAGGTTGCAAGCTGTCTGCATTGGAAACTCCTCTCCCTCCACTACCAGTCTCCTAAGGTGTCCCCTAACAGTCTGTCTTAGGATCATTCTTTTCTTCATTTTTCTAAATGACCTCTGCAATGTCCGTTCCTCTGTGTCCATTCATATGTATGCAGATGCTATAGTACATTTTTCCTCTGGCTGCTCTGTCCCTGACCTCCCAAACCAGCTCCAACTGGACTTTAACAACATCCTGCTCTGGTTCTGACAAAATCAGTTACTCCTCAATGTTAAGCAAACAGACAGAGGCTTACTAGAGTCTCCCTCCTTTCATCCTTTCATGCCCTTGATAATGCTGCTGCTGAAGATGTCTCTTCCTCCAGTACATGTTCCTCTCATCTTCCTAAATAAAGATTAGCAAAACTCAGTGCTAAAGTGGTACCTATAGGTGCTGCACTAATTTGTAAATAAAATCTCCTAAAAAGTAAAGCATTTTTCTTAAGTACAAATCTAGCTAAGTGTGACATAAATTCAGTTGCTGGAGTGCTATAACTTGGACATGTATTTTAATAATATTCCAAAGCCTGTAAACCTCCTTCATGGGGTATATTTGTGTAAAGTTCTTTAATATTCAAAGTAAGAAGCAACTTATCAGGTTCCACAGAAATATAATTTAGGATTGAAAGAGCCTGGGTAGTATCTTTCCATAAATCCTAAGACATGGAATGAAGGGCTTTAAAATGAATCTACTGTATGTATTGAGATAGCGGCTCGTGATGGACCCTATCACAGAAATGATGGGCTGACCTGGTAGATTCATTAAACTTTGATGGACCTTCGCAAAATATATGGTGGGGCGGACAGAGTGATCAACAGTCAGGAAGGATTTCACTTTGCTGTTAATTATACATGCCTCATAAGTAGCCTGTAAAATCTGATCAATTTCCTTTTAAAGGTGACAGAAGGATCACTCAAAAAGGTCTGTAAAAACATACTAAGGTTCATACTAAGGTGTATGGAGCTGAGAAGGTTGTTGGCCCATTTATGCTCCTGCCTTTCACCCAATATAGGAAAGAGCATTTCCGTTCAAGATATAGTCATCTAGTCATTTTTAAACTGGCTTTTCTCTTTGATAATTATAACATCCAGCGGTAGCCTGTTTTGTGGGTTCATCACTCTGTGTGTAAAAAGATTTCCTTTTGTTTGTATTAAACTTTTTGTCTCATTTGCAGGTGGTGCCTTGTTCCTAACCCTTCATTTTTAAATTCATGATCTACAGTAGTTCACTTATCAGATTGTTGTCCTGCATAATGTTCTAGCACAGCAGTAGGTCTCCTTGTATTCTGCTTGTCTCTAGAGACATGTTATTTAGTTTTTAAGCATTCATTGCATGTTGAAGAATTTAAAATGTATATTGTTTTGGATGCCTGTCTCTGTACCCCTCTGTTTTAATTGTGGTACCCCTAGAAATTGGCCCCACACTGGGCTTCCATTGTCAAGCAGAGGTCTCACACAGGCTCTATACAGTGGCATTATCACATATGTGTCTCTACTTTTAAAATTCCATGTTATAGTCCATAGAAATCTATTTGCTTTTGCTATCTGTGCATTGCAATGCTTGTCACAAGTTAGTTTTTCAATGACTGTTATTCCTAAATATTTTTCTACATTTAATTATCTAAGATTTTTTTTTGGTTTAACTGGTATTTAACTTTCTTATTGTGCCTTCCCAAGTGAATAACACAGCACATTTTTTCATTAAAGCTCATCCCCAAATTTTGGCCCACATGATTACTTAGGTGATGTTTAACTTCAGCCTAGTTGTCCACAGAGTTCATTACCACCACACTGCCACCTTTATCCACCTGTTTGATGGTAATGGCAGAATTAATCATTAGCTCATCAAGTGCTTTGAATTTGCTAGAGGACATTTTAACAAAACAAAATGCTGTCTATTTTCAGTGAGCTCCTGTTGATCCAGTTCACATGTTCTTAAAAACATTGACAAAGGGATTCATTGCTGGCAAACATTATGCCTTATGATGAAAGCTGTTATAATCTGCAAGTTAATTTTTTTTCCTTCTGTATCTCAAGAACCCATTCTTTCCTATGGAAATATTTAGATTAATGAAACTAAAAGAGATAAAGAGTTAGACAAATATGTCAGAATTTAAGTTATAAGTAAATGTGTTAAAGAAATAACTAAAATATGAACTCTTACCTCCATGTTTGAGTGATGACCAAACATATTTCATCAACCATGTGAATGTACACTGTTTTGTGAAACTTTTGATATAACATGACAGCACTGTTGTTTTTTTAATTTGAACTAATGTACTTATTACTGAGTTTGCTCTTTAAAAAATTGGTAACCAATCAAAAGTCTATAAAAGCAGTGACATCATTTGTCTCCACACTTTAAATGTTGATTTCATTATTTGCCTGTTACCTCCTTTTGAAGCCTTATGGATAGGCAAGGAGCTAGGGTTGTGTACCTCACAGCAGTAAACTTAAACTGTGTTTGATACAAGGAATAAACATCCTGAAACAAACTTATTGGCAGTGGTGATGGTTTATTTTCAGAATTCAGAGTGTGGCATTTGGACATTCTGATAATTTGCACCATTCAGGGGCATATTCATGATAGAACCAACAGTTAATAACATCTCATTTATCTATTAACCTTATTTGATTCATTTACCTAATCCCCCATATCACCCTTATCCCCCATGTAGAAAAAAATCATTTTAAATTTAAGTTCCTCACAAACGTATGAAAATCAATATAGGTATCAAACCAATTAAAGTTGCGTGTTGGTACAAAGTTCAAACCTTTATTCAAAACTGACTTTTAAAGGCCTGACAATTCACAGTCAAACAAAGGTTGAAGGCCCATAAAAGTTTAATTAATCCGGTAGAATGGCCTATTATTTCTAGGATAGTGTCCATCACGGAGCTGCTATCTTAATGTATAGATTAATTTTTAAAGTCCTTTGTTTCAAGTCTTAAGTCTTATATGAAAGATACTACCAGCCTCTTTCTATGCTAAATGACATATTAGCGGATCCTGCTGATCTGCTTGTTATATTGAATATTAAAGAAATTTATACAAATATACCCCATGAAGGAGATTTGCAGGCTCTAGAATATAATTAAAATAAATGTATGAACTCTGCACCAACTTAATTTATGTCACGCTTCGCTAGATTTGTGTTTGAGAAAATGCTTTTACTTTTTGGCCAATTTTCATTTACAAATTAGTGGCACTGCCATGGGTGCCACTTTTACACTGAGTTTTGTGAATCTTTGTTTAGGAAGATGAGAGGAGAAGGTTTTATGCAATGAATTTGCTAACCCATTTGTTAATAAAATCTCCTTGTGGAAACAATATATAGATTGTTTCAAGATTTGCAGAGGACTCTGAAGAAACTGATATCCTTTGTTAATTACCTAGAGGAGTCAAATCCTTATTTAGAATTTACTGTTAATAAAAGTCAAACAAACATTTGTTTTTGAATGTATGTATCATTAATGGAGCTGATAATAACATTGAGACAGATTTGTATCGGTTGCCAACAGATTGTAACATAATCCTGCTGGCAAGTTCCTGTCACCCAACAATTTAATTAGAGTATTCCAATAGGGACATTTATCAGAGTTCAGCATTATTTTAGCACTGGGCATGCTTTTGTGTGAAATGCTGAACTACTGAGTAAAAGATTTGAAGCAAGGTGCAACAGTCTGGAAGTGATTACTAGGACTAGACAGAGGGTGGTGGACACACAAAGGAAAACTTTACTAAGGAAATAATATTTGGGATATGGCTGCAAATAGGTTGAACTTTGTTACTACCTACAGTGTCCAGGCAAATTCAATTAGCAATATTATCGAGAAGAACTGGCATATATTAAATGCAGAAGCAAAGCTGAGAAACATAAACATCTGAATTTCAGCGAATTGTATAACATCACCCCAAGAATTTGGCAGATAGGGTAACACATAGCATACAGCAGAAACCTTCAACCTATAGCTGGTTACTTATTTTACCCCCATGTTGTTACAGATGTAAAGATGTAAATATTGTTCTGTGATTGCAAATACAGCCACATTTAACAATCCTCACAATGGCAAGTACTATAGTATTAATAGATCTGTGAATTGTGATTCCATGTATGTTGTTTATCTGGTCACATGTCAGAATGATGCTTATTATGTTGGTAGCACAAAAGGTAAATTGAAAGAGAGAGTAGGGATCATATGTGGGCCATTGTGCATAAAACTTAATATCCTACAACAGCTCATATTATTAGTTTGAGTGCCACATCACAGCATAGTTTGACCTTTGTGGGTATTGAAAAAGTGAAAGTTAGGTCTAGAGGGGATAGGTATCTGATTCTTACAAGGAAATAGGCTTTCTGGATTTTTAAACTCTATGCTACAAGCCCACTGGCTTGAATGATAGAACTGAGCCTTTACCATTTCTCTAATAAACTATCGTTTTGGTATATCTATCACCAGGAAGTTCAGTTACAGTTTTTTTTTTATGACGATACAGCAAAGTGAATTTTAGCTATGTAAGTCAAGTCAAGTCAAGTCAAATTTATTTAAACGACGCCTAATCCCGAGGCTCTGGGTGCCATACAAATTTTAAAAGAACATAATACATAAAATAAATAGAATTACAAATTATAAATAGATCATAGTCTAATGTAGTCTAAATATCAAATGCCTGAGAAAATAAGAATGTTTTCAAGGCGAACCTTAAAGATATCTACAGTCGAGGCCTCTCTGACCAAAGCTGGTAATAGGTTCCATAGAGCGGAGCCGAACGCTAAAAGCTCTGTCACCGCTGATTTCAGCCTCACTCTAGGAACGGTCAGGAGGCCACTGCTGGAGGATCTGTGTAAATATTACTTTTTTTGTATGATTTGAATGTTTATTTTTGCCCTTGGTTGTTTGAGAACTGGCAAATGTATTACATGTGGCTTGGTTTACATAGCTATCACTTAAAAAGAAATGTATATAAGAGGATACAGTCATGTGACTACAATAACCTATTGAACAAGTGTGCAGGCATGAAATGTTGAGATATTTTCCTGTGCTTGCCTTTTATCATCATGCTGGTCGAACATTGAATAAATGTTTGGACACAATATCTATTTGTGCCTAGCTGATATCTTTTCTTTGGCATGTGTAGTGCAGTATTTTGTTGTTTTTGTTTTGCTTTATTTTAAGTGTCAGTTTCAATGTAACTGTGGGCTAGGTAATCATTAATTACATGCAACAGGGTAACTGCATTGTAATTACATTTTTATGATGTAACTACATTGCAATTGCAATGCAGTTACTTACTTGGTTACTTGGTTAGACGGACATAAAAAGAGGCCTTAGTTTAAGCGAGATTGTCCTCCACATGTGGACAATTGTATACAGTGTTATTTTAATAACCATTTATCTAGTTTCTTTTGAAGATCATAATAGTAGATGAATCAACAATATCTTGTGGCAATGTGTTCCATAGCGTAGGTGTTCTAATAGTAAAAAGTTTTGTCTTTTATTTGTATTGCATTTTTAATGTTGATTTGTTTATTATGCAACCTGGCTACAATGTTTCTGTTGGATAATGTTAAACCACATTGTTCCATCAGAATGGGAGATTTCATGATTTTAAATAGCTGTAAAAGATCACCTCTTGTTCTTCTCTGTTTGAGTGAATACAAGCCTGTCTTCTGTAATCTAGAGTCATAATCCAAATGAGCATAGTATGGGATAATTGTTGTGGCCCTGTGTTGAATTTGTTCAATTCTATTGATGTCTGATGCTAGGTAAGGACTCAAAAGAGGAGCCATAATCCATGTAAGGTCTGATATGAGACCTATACAGGGTCATGATACACTGTTCGGACTTAGAAACAAATGTGCTGTTTTTCCTATGAAGAAGAGCATTGGGTTGATTGGCTATTTTATTACAATGAGAAGATGAGGAAAGTTTATTATTTACTAGAACCCCAAGATCTTTTCTAAAGAAGATGCTCTAATAATTATATTATTTAAGGTGAATACCTGTCTAGGTTGTTTTACCCATATGTAAGACTGCACATTTTGTTACATTAAAGTTCATTTTGTTTTTGTTAGCCCAATGTTCAATAGACGTAAGATCTGCTAGTAAAGTTTGTATATTTTCAGCATTGTTCACAGTACCCCTAATTTGGTGTCATCAGCAAAGTTCATGAGTATATTAGGAGAACAAATTTTCATATCACTGATGAAAACATTAAAGTGAGTGGGTCCCAAAACAGAACCCTGAGGAACTCTGCTTGTCACCTTACCCAAATCTGACAGGTACCATTTACCCGAACCCTCTGGGTGCGGCTACTCAGCCAGCTGTTAATCCATGAAACTAATGTTGATGAAAATCCTAAATGAATGAGTTTTTAATCAGAATGTCAAGTGACACTTTATCAAATGCTTTACTGTAGTCTAATAAGATTACATCAGTTGGTATATTTGAATCAAGATTCATTCTAATATAATTATAGAATGAAAGCAGATTTGTGGTAAAAAAAAAAAACAGTTTTAAATCCATGCTAGGTTGTATCAAATATTTTCAAGGTTTCCATTTCTGTTTCAAGAAAAGTTTTAATTAATCTTTCCATTAATTTACAAGGGAAAGAAGTCAAGCTAATTGAGCAATAGTTTTCTGCTTTAGAATGAGAACCTTGTTTAAAAATGGAGTCACTATTGCAGTTAACCAATCAGAAGGAACCCTTGATTCGTGGAGAGATTTATTAAAATAATAGCAAGTGGTAAGGCAATAGTATCTTTAACACCCAGAAGAAATTTGGTACATATGTCGTCTGGACCAGGGCTAGTAGATTTCTTTAATATTGATAATAAATCATAGACCTCATTCTATGAGATCTTAAATTTTGTATGACTTGGGAGGTGTCTATCAAGGAGAATTTGAGATGGATCCTGAACAAAAACTGATGAGAAATAGTTATTTACAGCTATAGCAGTCTCAAAGTCTGAAGTAATTATTGTGTTATTTATATTTAGTAGCCCAATTTTCCTGCTGTTCCCTTTTTACTATTTAGGTAGGCATACAAAGCTTTATGAGAGTCCTTAGTGTGTCAATACGAAATTCTAAATTACGTTTAGCTAACAGAATTGCATTTTATGTTTTAACTGATTCCCTGTATTTAATTAATATTTCATTCTTTTGAGTAAGGGAACATTTTTTTAATAATGAGAAAAGTTTTTGTTTATGAGAGACTTGTTTTTATAGATCTGTTAAACCAAAGGGAAATTTGCCTTTGTTGTTGTATTTATGCTTTTCCGAATAAACTGGTGTTCAAGTTCATGGATTTGTTTTTTTAAATTCCCATGCTTCATCAATATTAAGAGGAGAAAGAATGTTGTCCCAATTTAATACTCCTAAATGATGGTTTATTTTATGAAAATCTGCCGGTCATATTGTTTAATTTTGTGCTCATTCCTTACAGGGGTTGACAGAAAGGGATAGTAAAAAATAAAGACAGGTGATCACTATTCCCAAGTGGTTCTGATATTAATAAATTGTTTACAGGAATATCAATGTTGGTTATGATGAGATCCAAGATGTTACTTCCCGTGTTGGTTTCTTAACCACTTGATAGAGTCCTAAATCAATAATAGTTTCAAGAAATTTTGGTCATGGTGGTTTGAACGTGTTAAAGTGTCCCAATTTATGTTTGGAAGACTGAAGTCACCCAGAATTAAAACTGAACCATTTTTGCTAGCCGGAGATTTCATTAGCCAACTGTAAACTTTGGTTAAAGTCAGATGATGGTGGAGATAGCAAGTCCCAATCAGTATCTGGGAAGAACCTTTGGGTTGAATATATACCCATACGCTTTCAGACTGAACATTCACTGATGATTTATAAGAAGTGATGTTATCTCTGACATAAAGGCAGACCACACCACCTGTTTTATTATCTGGTCTGTTTTTGAAGTAGTGATTGAATCCAGGGATTTCAGTTGTCCAGGTTTTATCAGTATTGCCCAAGTTTCTGTTATGGCTATTAATGATAAGTCAAGAGTTTGTGCTCTTAAGTTCCAGCTCTGCTAGCTTAGCAATGTTTAAAGAATGAGCATTAAGAGACAATATGTTTAGTTGTTGTTGATTTGAAAATTGGATCCCAGTAATAAGAGAATTGGTCGGTAGCCTAATCTCCCCTTACCATTAGTTTAAATGAGTATGTATAAAGGTAGCAGTTTACGTCCCAGTAATGTACTTTCCCTGCCTGCTGAGGTGTAAGCAGTCCCAACAAAAGAGGGATGGATTTTGATGGAATTCTTCCAATATCTCAGACAGGGAATACTTTGTCTGAGACACCATTTCCGAATCCATTCATTTAAGGCTTTTATTTTAGCTGTAATATATTCTGTAGCTCGTGGAACTGGTAGAATTTCAGATAGACATATGTCACAACCCTCTCAACTAGTAAGTTACACAAGGATACATAGTCTTGTTTTATTTGTTGCAAAGATAGTTTAGAAATGTCATTAGTTCCACATGTACAACCACTAGTGGATTTTCTCCAGCTGGTTGTAGTATTGAGTTAACCATTGAGGTGATATCTCGAAACTTTGCCCTCGATAACTGGAGCAAGCACGATGTTCTTGTCAGGATTACAAACCACACGATCAATATATTTTATAATGGAGTCTCCCAAGACAAAACTTCCTTTTGGGTACTATCTCATGGGTAGGTAGATGGGGAATTATGAAGATGGATCTGGACAGTGAGTAGTTGCTCGCTAGGTATTTGTTAAGTTTTGCTTTATTTTCATCATTTATACCAAGTACTGGGCTCCTTGACACAGTTTCATCAATCATTTGTGAAAGTTGTTCAAAATAATTGTGTATAGAGATCTGATATAAAGAAGAAGGGGGTATTTTTGTAGTTTTTAACACTATTTGGGGTACTGTATTCCAGGAATCAACTTTACTTTGTATTTAACTGTTTGCCAGCTAGTGGCCATGATTAAGGAGTGATGTAATGATTGGGTGTTTTAATACAGGCTTATGGCATATCTAAATGGGGCTCCTGGTGGTTAGCATCCTCCACACTTTTAGTCAGAGATGTGTTGGTTTCTATCAAAATAGACATTTGGTCAATGTAGTCTTCTAGTGCTTTTATATCTGATTTTGAAGATGTTTTGGGCTGTAATCAAGTAATTTCCATTTGTAAATCACCAACCAAAATACGCTTTTCACAGATATAATTAGGTGTTAATTTACCAGAGGCATACATCTTACATGTTGAGCAATATTTATTGGCTTTTTCATTTTGAAGCTGGATACTGCAAAAAACTACTTGAAAACACAGTATAATAGATTACCTTTTATGTCTTATGCTATTCTGAACCTAAGCGTTTACCTTCTTGTCCCTGTCCATACGATCGACATGATGAAACATCGCAAGACAGCGTGTCTCTCATGAGCCCCTACGCCCACTTTCTTCGCTACAGCTGCTTTAATGTAGGGCAAACCGGAAGCGCTAATAGTGCTACTTCGGTTTCATGCCTGCAGATTTCATTAAAAATGTTTGAAAAGCCTTTAAAAGGCTTACCCTGCTCTTAAGAAGGCTGTAAATATTGCAGCAGTACCTAAAAGGTACAACAAATGATGTTAGGAAGCCAAATAGAAAGGGGCACTGGTGGCTGAGAGCTAGGTCCTCAATACCTCACAATCCCTTGCCTACTAACAAGAGTGACGCAGAAGGAAAGTACCCTTTCCTAAGGCAAACAGCAGTATACAGTAAAAAGTATATTTCAAGGTATAAATCGGTGGCAACCTCTCACAGAGGCACATACAGACAGTGCAAGAGTTATCTACATAGTTGCAGTGTAGTTATGCTGTAACTACAGAGTAGTTCAGGAAACTTAAAGTGAAAGTGTTACCAAGTTAAGATTTCCCCATTCAGGAAACCAACATGTGGTAATAGTTTTTTGAGGGTGAGACAATTGCCACCCTCAGAGCCTGTTTGACAGCATACCTTTGGGCAGTTCCTGTGCATTAAAGGAACTGCATTTCTAATGATGTTTTTCTTGAAGAAGCTGTAGTACATTTGGTCAGGTTCAGGGAATGTGGATACTCAGCTGCAGTGGTCCAGGAAGCCTTTGAGCAGGTGTGTCACATTAAAAGGTCATACCTACGAAGCCAAGACAGGGCCACAAAATGATCAAGCCCTAAAATTACACTTGTGACAGCATATAATACATCAGCTATGGCAATTTGCAATATCATCAAGGTCAGTAGTAATTTATTATAAGAAGAGTAACTGGATCTGGTTATTGGCACTATGCCACACATTTTGTTTAGATGTGGCACCAGTCTTAGAGACCACCTGACTTATAGTCATTTTGATTTTGTCTCTCAGAAATGTACTACAACATGTAGTAACTGTTTTTAACAGCTGTGAAAATGCAACATTTGTTTCTTTTGCAACTCTGGCTCCCACTTCTAAATACCCCAAACTGATAAGAGCATCCAATGAAATGTTGCACTGACTGCAGACTGATTTAATTGTTTATGTGGCATGGTGCCAGTGTGGCCTCCTCTAACAAAAGCAAATAAATAAATGTTGGCAGAATCATCTGCTCCTGAAGTGTTGCTTCAAGATTATATTTGTGCCATTATCAGCCAAGGCATGACTAAGGCACTTGTGCACACTTCAGGGAGTACACAACTCAAATAACAGAGGCCTCAGATTCAAGGGCCCTAGAATGGATAAAACCATTGCCACATAGAGGAGGTACAGTTGGTTAAAGATGTTGCTCCAGTGCTAAACAAAATGGATCATGTCACTGAGTGCTCTGACATCAGGGGCTTGAATGATCTACTTGATTTCTAATTTTCTTCGAACTATTTATTTATTTATTTGTTTATTGAAATGTTTCACCAGGAGGGCAAACTGAACAACAAGTTGCTTGTCTCACGGTGTGACCTGGGGGACAGGTTACATAGGGTTGTGAAGGATGATCAGTTACAATAGTATGTAGGTGATACTAAAATACAACATTGTAAGATTGTGCAACAGTTGGAACACAAGGTATTGTACAATAAACAGTAGAAGAACATTGGGTAAATTACAATACATGTCCAAAATCATACAAAGAACATATGAATGTACAAAACCTATAGAACCATTTATAGTGCATGAGTGTACCAGGAGCAGGCTTGAGGTGGTACACGCAAGTGTTGTTGGAGTAAAAAGGATGGGGTTAGGTTGTGCACACTGGTGACCCAGAAGGAAGGTGGAGAAGAGAGGGGAGGCAAGAACTGAATACGAGGAGAAGGGTAGCCATTTCCTGATTTCCCCTTCAGGATGTTGAGAACCCTGCCTGGGAGGGTCATGGTAGGAAGGCAGAAACTGGGGACAGGTACAGATGTGTTAAAGCAGGAACAACTAAGGGAAAGGTAATTGTGTAGGGCAGAGGCAAGGGAGTAGTTATAGGAGGAGTGTCATATTTCAGGGAGGGAATTCCAGATTTTAGGGAAATGATGGTTGAAACCAGTCTGACCGATGAGGGTGGAGTGACAAGGGGCCGCCAAGGTGTGGGCGCTCATTTGATCTGAGAGATGGGGTGGAGGGAGCTGGAGTGGACAGAAAGGGTGAGAGATAGGATGGGAGCCCCCAAACCAGAATTTGGAGGTTAGTTTGGCACAGTGAGAGATGTATCTGCTAGATAATGAAGGAAGGTTAGAGAGTGATAGAGTTCACAGTGGTGGGAGGGAAGGGGGTCAATAGTAAAGCAACAGAAGGAGTTAAAGAGAGTGTCCAACTTGGTCAGGAAAGATTTGGGAGCAGCACCATAGGCTGTCACAGTAGTCAAAGATGGGGAGTATCATCTTCTGGACAATTTCACACCTCGCAGTCAGTGGGATGCAACCACGATTCCTGTACAGAGCACCAAGCTTGGGGAGCAGTTCTTCAGGATAGCATCAATATGCAAGAGAAGCTGAGGTGCTGGTCCAACCAAACTCCCAGATATTGAAATGAGGAGATGTCCTCCAAGATGGTCCCATCAAGGGTGTGGAAGGTGGGTAGGGCTGGGAGCCTAGAAAATCTGTGCCTGGTGCCAAAGGTCATTGAGACTGTCTTCTTGGCATTTAGAAAAGCTGTTGAGAAGCGAACCAGAGCTGAACTTGGTTGAAGCCATGCTGTAAGCTGGTTTGCATGGCAGCAGGGTTTTTGCTTGAACTGTACAAAACAGTATAATCAGCGTACATGTGGATAGAAGAGGATGAGCAGGCTATGGGAAGATCATTAAGGAAAATGGAGAAGATTAAGGGATCAAGCACTGAGCCCTGAGGGACACCAGTGTTGATAGGGAGTGGAGGGAGATGGAATCAAAGTTCTCACCCACTGGGTCCTGCCAATGAGGTAGGATTTAAACCAGTTGGTGGCTGATGGAGCAAGGCCAGCTGATAACAGTGAATCAAGAAGCAGGATGGGAAACAGTGTCAAAAGCTTTGGCTAGGTCAAAAAGATGGCTGAGGTAATCAGGCCATCATCTGTCCCTGAAAGGATGGAGTCAGTAAGCCTGAAGAGGAGGTGGTTGTTAGTGGTTCTTCTGAAACCAGATTGGAAGGGGTGAAGAAGGAGGAATCAGAGAGGAATGGTGATAGTTGAGACAGAACTAAATGTTC
Organism: Neoceratodus forsteri; assembly: GCA_016271365.2. NCBI lineage: Eukaryota > Metazoa > Chordata > Ceratodontiformes > Ceratodontidae > Neoceratodus > Neoceratodus forsteri. The sequence continues at coordinate 841,595,131 of CM028135.1, read as the reverse complement.
CTGAAGTTTGGCAAGGGTAGGAAGGAGGGAAATGGGGTGATAGTTGCCAGGAGTGGATGTCTCACCACCCTTGGGGAGGAAGGACTACAGCATGTTTCAGTATGAGGGTACTTGGCAGAAATAAAAGACAGATTAAGGATTAAGGAGATAGGATAAGCAATTGCAGGAGCAGAAAGGTAGAGAAGTTTAGAATCAAGCTCATCTGGTGAGGAGCCTTTAGAGGGGTTGAGGGATAGGAGGGAGAGCATTAAGAGCTTCATCAGGAGACAGTAGAAAAGGAAAATGGGGAGGGGTAGGCACTGGCTGAGGCAAAGGGCTGAAGTTAGTAGGTGGCAATGGGGACAGGGAATTTAGAAGAGATGTGGCACATGAGGTGTAGTAGGCATTAAATTCATTGGCCAGGAGCCAGGGTCAGAAGCTAGGAGTTATTTATTTTGAGAACTGGAGGGAGGGTGAGAGAGAGAGAGAACAGAACTCTGTCAGATACTGTATGATGATTTGTTCCTTGAGTTATTATCCAAATATATTGTGGTTTGTCTGCATGACTATAAATTAATCACATGTTAAATATACTACTGATTGTATAAAGGATTATTTTTTTGTATAAAAGATTATAATAATGATTTAACATCTGTGTAAGAACTACCAGTATTACTGTTGCTGCATACTTGTTTGTTTATAAAGAATTATTCTTGCAGATGGGTGGTATTTGCAGTGACTGAACATATAGTACTTTTTGTATCCTGGTATTTATTTCCTTTTCTGCTTCTTTTTTATCTTTTGCACCCCAACACACACCACTTACACTACTCTAATCTTGCTGCTGTTGATGGTAACATATACTGTATTCTTCTTTCTCTCTCTCTCAGTCGTGTCAGTTTTTTCAATTTCTTGGTTGTGTTCACTACTGTGACCCCCAACTCAGCTTTTCTTCTTTGTTCATTGATTAGCTACATTCTGTTCTAGCTTTGTCTGTTTTTCGGATACAGCCAGTTTATGGTACCTCAAATAGTCACCAGTCTGACCAGAAATTTTTGCCAGCCTCCCTATCTGGGTGTTGTTACTCCTTGTTTTGTCCCTGGTTTGCCTGTTGGCTATCTATATATTACAAACCTGTACTGAAGTGATTAGATATTTATATCTCAGCTGTCCATTTTAACTATACTCGTTTGTTCCCAGTCTCTGTTTGGGCAGCTATCATATTTGCCATTATTTAATGTACTGAGTTAAGATACAAATACTGGACGCTTTGTGTGATTAAGTCTTTGTACTCTAAATAGCTTTCTTGATACTGACTGTTTTAATTTTGCATTCATTTTTGGTATATAGTTCTCCTGTCACTATCCAGCACTGTACACTTTTTAAGACAATTTTTTTAACCAATGAGCACTTGACATGTCACATGTATATAAGAAGTGTCAGTCCTGGCTTTCACCTCTTGAAGAAGCCTGCTGCATGGTGGTGCAGGAGGTGCTAGCCTGGCTTTATTATGCTATGAGCTACATAAATAAATCTTCAATAATATCTGTTTGGTGTGGCAAGATTCTGTTTCTTTTTGTGTTTGTCTTGTGTATTGCTGCCTAGCTGAATAACATTTATTAGCAGTGGTGTGCACTCTTCTGTACCCATTCTTATCTTTGGTGTGATTGTCACCTTGGGCAAACCAAACATGAACACACATTTTCTTAGTACTGTTGTTCAGCTGGAGCACATTGATGGGCAATGGTGTGATTTCCTCTGTATCCATTCTTGCCTTTGATACAATTGTCACTTTGGGAAAACAAATGAAAACACGGCTTTTAAAACATTAACCACTACTATGTCTGAACTTGCACCATTTCTAAACAAAACATACATTTTCAAAACACAGAATTGCACTATGGCAATATGTAGTTGTAATTTGTGCTACTGCACAAAAGTAAGCAAAACTAAAGCAGATTTTGAAAAGTATACAAAGTGTTTTTTTTTAACTTTGCCTACCTCTTAGCCAGATCATGAAACTGATTGTCTAGACTCAAACTTCAGAATGCATCAGTACAAGCTTTTAAGGATGAGAAGCTGATCCATATCTTTCACAGGCCCATGGTGTTCTTGCACAAGTCACAGCAGCACAGATCTCCCAGCTCCTCTGGAACAATCACTGCAGTGAGCAGATAAATTTGGAATTTGACAGCAGTAGCCAGGGCTGGAAGCAGGAATACAGATGAGGCGACTGTGCCATGGAAGGCAGTCCACACACATTAGAAGCAGCTTAACAAAGATAAGTGATAGTTAGGAGAAGGAGATAAAGATGGATCCTGTAATTTAAGCATGATATACCAAAAGTCTATTGTACTGCTATTATAACTTCACTGCAATATTTTCTATTGCTTCACTGCAGGATGAGCCTGTAAACAACTGTGTTTAGCTTAGTATGCATTCCTGCTAAAATATTCAAAATAAATGAATCCCATTCCTCTCCACCCAAGGATGGATGGAGGAGGATTTAGTGCAGCATCTTCGTTGGAAAACCCTGCCCTGGTGCATCAAAGCCACTGCAGGCCTTTTAAAAATAATACAGGTGGCTTGCTGTTTGCTGGGCTTTAAGAAAATCTAGTTGTGCAGCAGTGTGAGGTAAAGGATCACTACTAGGTCAATCTTAAGTAATGATCTTGGCAGTAGTGTGGAGTAAGGGAGTAATTTGCCAATGTAATTGACTTGCCATATACAAATATTAAATTCAGCTATTAAGAATTGCCAGATGAATCATTATGACTTAAAAATAAAACGAATTTGAGGCGATAGTCATAATTTCCACGAAATATAGCCAGATTATTAAATCGATTGGGAATTGGTCAAATATCTAAATTAATTCAAAATGTTACTGTTACAAGAAATCTGACTGAATCAAGGAAAGGATTTTAATATACTGTAGGTGGTAACTAAGTTGACACTACTCAGAGTATTCAGTATAAGAAATTAAACAATGTAAGCAGTGATCTCATAAGACTGTATTTATGAGGGTTTCATCTGAACTACAGTGAACTAAGAATCAGTGAAGGCTGCCTGTATTTCCTTTCTAATCTTACAAGGTACTGATCATAACGATGACATTATTATTATCAGCAGATATATAACTTCCAGTAACGTAGTTCAATGGAAATATTTTGGAAATTTTAAGATCACTGCTTCTCAAATAAAACAAGCATTTGTCAATGCCGAATGTTTGCTTGCTGGTATTGGCAGTGGTAGTGTAGAAGTTACAGAGCTGCGTAATAGGAATGGCAGTGAAGTATTGAACTGAAGCCAACCCCACCACCACCCTGCAGAGAGTGACAGGCATTGGGTGTGCCTTTGGGTTGTCAGGCATAACGGCCACGCCATTTCACCACACCCCACCCTGCAGACACTGACAAGTGTCACAGTGTTCCTTGGGGTATTTGTCCATGCGCACCCCATTCCATTAGGAAATATGGTGAGATGGGTGCGATATAGAGAATGGGGTGAACTTTGGGGCCAAAGAGTCCAAGGCATACCTCGATGCCTCTCACTGGCTGCAGCGTGTGGAATGGTATAAGCATTACAGGCAAGAATCCCAAGTCACACCCTGATGCCTGTCATTCTCTACAGGGTGGGCGTTATGGTTGGAAACCCTAATACCTCAGGCATTCGTTGGTATTTTCACTCCAAATTTTCAACATTTTTTTGTTGACCCCACCTCATGAACAGGGGAATATCAGTTTGTTAGCCAAAAGCTGCTTATGCACAGCGACTCACGGCATTTAGCACCACAGGTGCAAAAACATTCGAACAGGATGTAAAAATGACAGCTGTACTGTTCATGGGAGGTGTAAAAATGGCAATGTTGCAATCTGCAGTAAAATATTAAAAAATGGTGAAGTGATGAACGTAGCATAGAAACTGTGCAACGACACCCGTAATATAATTAGGTTGGGGATTTTTACAGCAGATTGTCAACTCAGGCATTTTGGTGCTCGGATCATGAACAGTGTCACTGTGATTTTCTTTATCTGTCCCGAACAATGATTTCCCACAGCGACCACGCATCTCTGTGCTGAAAGTGTGAAACAACACTTCAGCCATGTTGTGAAAATGACAGCTGTACTGTTCATAAGGAAGTGTGGAAAAATGCCACTGGTGAAAATCTGGACTGAAAATATTACAAAGTCATGAACTTACGAGGGTGCGTGGAAACTGCATAATGCTCACTCATAACACAGTCATTTTATGGACTTTTGTCACCAAATTTTCAACATAGCCATTTTAAGACCTCTGCTCATGAACAGTGTAACTGTGATTTTCTTAATCTGTCCCAAACATTGCTTTAACACACCAACAGCACCATTGTGCGCCACATGTGCGAAACACATTTTGGGTGACATATGAAAATGGCAGCTGTACTGTTCATAAGGAAGTGTAATAAAATGGCAATGTTGAAAATCTGAGTGAAAATATTAATTAGTCAAACTTACGAGCATGCATAGGAACGCAACTAACGCACACTCAGAAACAGTCATTTTAGAATTTTTCACCAAATTTTCAACATAGCCATTTTAAGACCTCTGCTCATGAACAGTGTCTCTGTGATTTTCTTAATGTGTCCCATACATTGATTTACGCACATTTACTGCACCATTGTACGCTACATGGGACGGAAACACGTTTTGGGTGAGATGTGAAAAATGACAGCTGTACTGTTCATAGGAAGGTGTGGTAAAATGGCAGTGTTGAAAATCTGGAGTGAAAATATTGAAAATCATGAACTTACGAGCGCAAGGTAGGAACTGTGCAACGATGCTCGTGAAACAGTCATTTTTAGGAATTTTTCCACCAAATTTCAACATAGCCATTTTAAGACCTCTGCTCATGAACAGTGTCACTGTGATTTTCTTAATGTGTCCTGTGCATTGATTTTGCACAATGACTGCGCCATTGTGCGCTACATGGGCGGAAACACATTTTGGGTGAGATGTGAAAAATGACAGCTGTACTGTTCATAAGAAGGTGTGTAAAATGGCAGTGTTGAAAATCTGGAGTAAAAATATTGAAATTGCGAACTTACGAGCATGCATAGGAACTGCTCAACACACGCTCAGAAACAGTCATTTTTAGGAATTTTCCACCAAATTTTCAAAATAGTCTTTTGAGAACCCACCTTATGAACACTGGCAGTGTCGTTTCATTAATCATTCCAGAAAGGTGATTTCATGCAGTTGCTGCAAAATCACCTCTTCGACCCGAAAGTAATGCCATGACAGTGCAAGAATTCATGAGAAGGGGTCCCAAATACCCCATGTTGAAAATTTGGTGCAAACTTCCAAAAATGCCTGAGATATACAATAAAGTTGAAAACCCCTATCTATCCCATTATACAGCTTACCAGCATTCCTCAGTTCGCGATTAGGCTTTGAAGAGTGCAGACTTGTTCCCGATCCACCGAGATCGTCGGCGCCCTAGCTCTGGAGGTAAGTATGGGGTGAGGGGTGTGTGGGAGGCAGGTGCACAGTGGGTGGTGCGGGTTGTGGGGGTCCGGGAGATCGCGTGGGACCATTTTGCTTTTCAGGGTTTTTTTTTTTTTTTTTTTTAAAGATGACGCGTGGACGCTTGCTACACTAGGGTGGGCTCCCAGCATGGCACAAGGATGGCTGGGGGGCATGAAGCCAATGGGGATTGGGCACCCTGTCGGCCATCGCATCAGTTGCCACACTGGGGTGGGCTCCCAGTGTGGCACCCAGTACTTTCAGGGGGAGGACAGTGGAGCCGACGGGGATTGGGCACCGTCGGCTATACGATAACTTGCCATGCTGGGGTGGGCACCCAGAGTGGCATTTGGAAGGCTTTGGGGAAGTGCAGCACAGCCGACAGGGGGATTGGGCACCCCGCCTTGCTATAGAGTGTGTGCGTGGGGGAGCACGCGGTAATAGCGTCGATGTGTATGTATGTGTGTGTGTGTGTGTGTAGGGGAGCTGCATGAACAGGCGATATCTTATCGCTGCTCACTGAAGCATAGCTCCCCTTTCAACTGTATGCCACTGCATTTTGGAGCTTGTCATAGACAGCTCCAGCATGCGTAACCCGGACGGGGAGCCGTGCCTGCTAACACACTGACTGAATTGGAAGAGGGGTGACACACCTCCGAAAACTTCCGGTTGATGGCACTATGTTTCTTGCACATGCGTGCAAGCAAACATGAAAAGAATTTGAAAGCACACGTGTCATGATGGCTGGAGATTTCAACAGCAAAATCAGACAAAGAATGAAGTCACATCTTTTTTTCAGCTGCTCATGATGTATTTAATTTTCCTGGTAGAAGTCTAAGGATAAATGTGTGACTAAAGCAGGTGGTAAACTGCTAGCAATAGCAAAAGATTTCCCCTGAGAATATTAAATGGGAGATGTATTGGAGATGGTGCAGGGAAATAACCTATTCATCCCCGAGGGAGGGGGCATGATTGATGTGGCTCTGGAGGATCTAATTAGGTTTAGTAGAGCTAAAAGTTTTGAAGTAGCCCTAAGGGTGGACAGTAATCATTTCTCTGTGGTACTGAAATGGAATATTTATAGCCACAGCAAGGCAAACCAGCATATGAGAGAGCTACAGAAAAAAAATATAACTAGAAAGGATTACAATATACAGATTTTAAAAGCAGTAAAGATTAGATAAATACCCATTGACAAAAAAGTAACAGAGCTATTAGGATTTAATGAGATACAGGTCTTATGTGATAATTTTATTATGGAGATGGGTACAGAAAACATGGCAGTTGATCCCATGGCAACAGAAAACTTGGTCATTCAATTTAAAGATATCTTATCATTCTTTATAAACAACCATTGTAAGGACAATGATAAAAAGAAGTCAGGGTTATGAAGGAACTTACAATATGGTTCAATGAAGACTGCTTCAAGTTAAAGAGAGAATTAGAAAAGTCTGCAAAATTTGCAAGGACAGTTCAAGTAAAGGCAATGTCAATGCACCAGTAAAAGGGCTAATGATTCTTACATAAAGATACAAAACAAAAATATAAGTAGAAATTGTGGGAAGATTTTAATAAGCTCATAACTAGTATAGATACATGGAAAGTCTGGCAGTATAGTAACCTTTGGGCATAATAATCTAAGGAGTATTATGAAATGGGTAGGGAAATGCAGGAGCTAATTTGCTGAGGATCATGGAACCCACGCTGCTATCTCAGTACAAAGGCATAGGAAGAAGATCTGAGTCCTGTTTACCATGTCCAGCCTTGGGGACATCACTTGCTTCTCCACTGATGCCGACTGCCCACTCACTCCCATTCTGAAACTGATACTTCCCTGCCGCCAATTGCAGCTCCTCATTTGGCTTCCATTTCCACTCAGTGCAGCTCCACATAGTCTCTTCTCCCACCCGCTATGCTCTTTCTTTAAACAAAAATGTTCCCCTGCCTCTGACTGTAGCTCCTCCCTGCCAACCAATACTGCCATAGCCTGCCTCAGGCAGCTCAATTCTGTAGTGCTAGTGTAGAAAAAGAAAAAGCACACCTATATATTTTACATTAGAGTTTCTCTGAGTTTTTAACATTTTAATATTTAAGTACACTGACATTGCTCAAAGTAAGGAATGCATGCAATAGTGAATATATAATATCCATCTTGCATGCATGGTACTTTATGCAAACACATAGCAAGGTCGCATAACAGGACATCTATAGATGGCCCACATGCTCTCCTTGGTGAATCAATAAATGACTATTCTATATAAATGAATAGTACTTAAGAACACATGAAATATGTTAAGAAATGACCACACTCTTATCATGCTCTAGGTCTGGAGTTATACATGGGCTCAGCAGGTGCCATACCATTACAAAAGTCAGTCCTACTCTATAACATTTTTAGAAGAATCCAGCAAGGCAAGTCTGGCCTACTAAGTATGTTGCCTAAGGTTGGGGCATATCAGGAAGGAGGATAGCGAATGCCCCCAGAGATTGGAGACCTTCTGGGAGAGAGAGTGGGGAGTAGGGGTACTGTACAATCACCCAACAATATTGAAAGTAGGGTGTCCAGGACCAACAGGCCTTATAAGGTGACTAACAGCATCAATATGCATTCAGCAGGGGTGTGCTTTAGACAAATTGTCTCTAATGAGTTTTGCCAGTAGATGGAGGAAAGATGGGCATGAAGAATTCACCTATTAGGTGGAAGGGTTGGCATTTGTAAGGTTTCACTGCCATTTTAGCATAGATGGCTAATTTCCCCATTGCAGCATGTGACACTTACTCATATTGAGCAGTAAGGTGTTGCAGTTCTTACTGTATGGGTGGGGCCCCTGGTCCTTCCAGTGAAACAGGATCACCAGGTTTGTAGCAGCAAGCACCACAGTCATCCAATGTATTTGTGGAAGTGCAAGCCTTGTGTGATCAGTGGAAAGGACTAGAGTGCTAGAGTAAGCTCCTTTATGTCTGGTATAGGAAATAGGCATCTACAGAAGTTCCAGACACCAGTTCAGTATGAGCCCACTGCAGGACATGCTCACAGAATATGTGTCAGCTATGTGGAGAGGCACAGCTTCAGCAGTCGCTATGTGGCATTAGTCTAGCCCTGCACAACTATTGTTGGTAGGTGACCTGTAAGCTCTGTGTAATATCTTGTATAGGAGAGCCTCAGCCTGAAGTTCTCTGTTTGCAATATAGGCATTAGGCCACATTTTTCTCCCAAGCCCCATTAGGTAAGGAGATATCCAGTAAAAGGCCTCATTTTTCTCTCATGCCATCTGCTATTGGTGAGGATAGTTCCTTGTCCTTAAGTTGTGAGAACTAGCCAGCTAGGTATTTAGGGTAATATTGACTGGAACTGCATTTTTCCAGTGTTCCTTGTAGGAATTGTGTGCATGAGTAAGACCTTTATCTGTGGGAGGTCCCAGAGTTGCATATATTGTATCTCCAGAACTGAGCATTTGGGAGGTCATATGCTTGTTTGAGGTCTTGAATATTTTGTGGACACTGTGCAATGGTCATACAAGTCCCCAAGAGATTGTATGCCCTGGTCTAGAGGTGTTCCATATTAAGAGAGAGCCATCTATGTTGAGGCCAGGATTTTGACATATATGAAAGAGCTGTTTTGGGGTCCTAGCCAAGAGGGCTGGCATGTTTATCCCAAAACACAGCTCATAAACCTTGTACATAGGGAAGCTTTTGGAGCTGAGTCATCAGTGAGGAAAAGAGTAGCAATGGGTATCAGCTGGTTGCCTTGGGTAAGTTCCAGACTGAGTCACCAGGAGGATGCATGGCCATATCTGTTCTGTAGCAGTTAATTGCCTGACAGAGGACCATACCTTGATGAAATGTTTTATGGTCAGGCAAGTCAAGCCTCCTTCATTCCATTGTGTGTGTAATGCTTGTAGCCTTATTTTAGGTTCCTTTCAGTCCAAATGAAGGTGGACAATTTAGAGTGCACTGCTTTACAAAATAGCCTGGATGAAGTACCAGAAGATTGGACAGCATGTACTGCAACTTAGGTAGCATGATAAGTGCTTGGACAGAATGTACTGCAACTTGGGTAGCATGATAAGTTTCAAGGCATTGGTCTTGCCCCATATTGATAAGAGGGCTCCTCCAGCTGTTAGTATATGTATCTGATTTGTCAAGTATCCTCTGTTTATTTGCTTGTGTACTGTGGAGGTATCGAGGAACAGATTTCTACCCCCAGGCATGTCACTCCATCTGGTGCCCACTGGTATGGGTCACCCTGAACCAGTGCCACGAGGCATGCTTGGTTAAGGGGCAGCACCTGGGATTTTGTGCACTCACCAGTATTTTAAAAATGTAGAGCTCTGCCTTACTTGTGTGCACTGTAAATTTTCAGTTTCTACAACCCCAACTGTAGTTCTCAGCCAGGCTATGCATTCCTCTCAGTACCGACTTCCCAATTCACTGACTGCCACACTCAAACCAAGCTTGCTTGTCCCCCAAAATTGCTGAACTGGATAAATAAATGCTCCTGGCCACATCAAACAGCCTGATAACTGACAACCATTTTGTCCACACTTTCATGACTGCTAAGTATTTTGCCCATACTTTTATGTGTACCATGTCACCACCTACTGGTTGAACACCCACACTGCAAACTTTGAGCAACACTACTTTTTAAATAATTTCTGCATCAATGTAAGAAGTTTATTAAAAATAATTTATTTACAAGCAATTTATTAGAGTCACTGTATAATCACCATAAGGCACTCCTTGGTGAGCATTTTGCAGGGATAATACCACTTCTTGGGTGGTGGAAGCACTAGGCATTCAACCTTGTTCTTCAACCTACATAAGGCATGCAGTCACCTCAGCACAATGCATACCATGTTATGCTTTATTTCTTAAATACAGAGGATATCATAACTCCAGCCTAATGGGTGTCATACTTTACAAAGCTATATGTGCCTTGGCAGTAAGAGAACAGTAAAAGTATTTCCTTGCTCTAAGACAGGGGACAAGCAACTGTGGGAACCACTGACAGACAAGGAACTGATATCATACAGAAAAGCACAGAAACATGATAAGGCAGCTGACATTGACAGTATACCAGCTGAAGTCTATAAAGTGAACCCTGACTGGTGGGGATTATTTTAGCTAAACCTTTTAGTAGCATTAACACATACTGTGTAATTCCTGCAGATTGGAACATGGGGATAATATTCACCTGTTGAAAAGGGCAGTTTAACAAACCCTGAATGCTATCAGCCTATAACTCTGATGTGTGATATCAAACATTTATACAAGATATATTGTATGCAAATTGACTGATTTGGTAGAAGAAGGAACAATTCTCAAAGAGGCCCAAGCTGAGCTCTGCAGTGATAAACCCACTGTAGATCATATTTTTGTGTTACAACAAGTGATAAAATAAATAAAACAGAAAAAGATCAAGCCAGTGTTTGCTTTCTTGGACTTAAAGTCCACTTTTCATAAGATTGATAGATATAATCTACTGTATGATAGAACTATGTGGAATTAGAGAGTCCAAATACATGGAATTCTGATGGAATTCTGTGACATTCCACAAAACACAGGGGCCTGAATCCAGAATGGTTACGCGATGTTGCAAATTGACTTGCACCAAAAATGGTGCAAGTAGCACTTTGCGCCCTTGTGTAATGACATCCGTATTCCAAATGGCAGCCTGCGATGCCATATATGCTGCCTGTGTCAAGTGGTCCTATAACACTAGTTACACTGTAAACCCCGCGACATGGTGCAAGAGGGTTATGCCAGAAGTTGCGCCCATTCTGGGAGGGTGGCTGCCAGAACAGAACATATGCAATTCCAAAACAATCCCTGGAGGACATTGGTCTACGTACAGTTATACCAGCTATTAGCTGGTCTAAGTGTATGTTGCATCCACAGGGGTTGCTGGACTGTGCCAAGGCCACCCTACAGCCCCCACAAACCCACATAAGCCCCCTACCATCCCCTACTGTGTTATAGAAGCTCTTTGTGGGCTGAGGTCTCCCCAAGCCCAGATCCCCAGAAATGCAGTTAATGCTCCGGGGCTATCCCCCATGCCTCAATACACCAACTACCCTGAAGGGGCAATACATTCCCCATGCCCCGAGCCCCCAAATGGCTGGCAATATTCCCCACAGGGATAGCGAACCCTCCCAAAGACAAGCCTGATCCCGGTCCTGTGCTGCACTGTGCACAGTCAGTACAGTGCACAACACAGACCTCCCATGATCCCTGGTAGTCTTATGGCTCCCCACCCCACCACCCAGCACTGCCAGTTCACCCCCACCCCCTACACCCGGCCCTAGTCAGGACTGAGAACCCACTCATCTCCACAGCCAGCTGCCAACTGAGCTCCCTCCAGTTGTGCTACTGTATACAGTACACACTCAATGATTGATTGTGCGATACTGTATACAGTAGTATGCAGTCGGAGGAAACTCAGTCAGTGGCTGTCTGTGGAGGTGAGAGGTGGATTTTGCCAGTTGCGGTCTGGAATCAGATGTACAGTGGGTGGGGTGGACTAGCACTGCTGGGTGGGTGGGATACTAGACTACCATGAGTCATGGTACATGTTGCCAGGTGGCTGGCATTGGGGCTGTGGGAGGGTGCCTGTATAGCACTGCAAGGCAGTGCAATTGTTTTGGGAGTGGGTCTTGGGGGCTGTGCATTTGGGGCCATGGGGAGGGGACCTGCCCCTGTCAGAGGACATTGCTATGGCTTGCGGCACCCTGTTGAGGTGCACCTCTCTTGGCACACTGCCTGGGGTGCTGCAAGTCACCAGACGTAGCCACTGGGGACCTTGCCTGTTCTGGAATTCAGCGCAGGGTCCCTGGCATACTGGCATGGCGGCACAACTCAAAGTGCCAGTGACTTGTGCTATATGTCATGGAATCTGGCCCAGAATTTCATCTGAATTTAAAGGACATTTTGAAAGTATTATTTATCCATACCTCCACCATCTATTGATCTACTACAGATATATTTGACACAATTACTTACTGATATGTTCCCAAAAGACATACCAGATTTCATGACATTTGGATGAATCATTTTAAAATTATAAAGGCTCAAAAACAGCATTTTATTTTGGGGTGGGTAATTTCATGAACATTTTTATCTGATTATAACTCTGGTCACTATTGGTGATAGATATATGAAAATTAGCATGAATAGTTTTATAAGAGTTATCAAATTGATTAAAATGGACAGATTTGGTTTAGAATTTTTAAATTATGGAGTTACAGTTTTACTTTGTGAAATGTTGTGAAAACTCTATAAAAGGTGGACATTTGTAACTTCTCTGCTGTTGCAGGTAAAGACCTAACATTTGTCATGTATATCCAGTGTATCCGGATATCTAAAAAACCGGAAAAATATTAGTTTAGCAATTTTAAATTTACAGTGGAAATACAAAAATTATTATTGGCAACATTTTCTCAAATATTTATTCTAGCATAACAGGTAATGCCTCCAGAATTACTCACATGGTATTTAAAATTCACAGAGCACTTTACACTGCTTCATCTGATTAGCTGAGCTAAGCTGTTTGCAGTCCTGTTTTTCTCCCTGTTTGACTATTTTGATCCCACTTCTCTTAGCTTAACCAGGCAGTTTCAGTGGTACGGCTGGTTTTCCTGATATCCTCCATGTTATTTACAATGACACACTACTGGCAGTCAAACACAGTTACCTACTTCTTTTTTATCAGACATATACCACTAGAATAGACAGAATTCCTTCTTTGTGGTGCACCAGACATTTTATTCCCCATTACATCTTTTGAGTACCTCTAAGTCCTTGCCATGCAAGTACAGTATATTAGGCTCCCTGAATAGTCAGTTTACTGGTTGTGATTCTCTTATAACCAGCACTCTGGATGGAATTGTTGTGTATTCTTGTTACAACTGAGGGTATGCTATTTTTGTGCTACCAAGGTCAGCTGGCCGTTTCCTGGTAAAATCATGTAACAGGGCCGTTGCCAAGGAGTTTTCTTGGGGGGTTCTTTTTGCAATGAGTGGTATATTTGCACACAGGTCATCTGCAAAAATCGTATTTAAATAAGCTGTGTCTGGGAGCAGCGAGGCAGAAGCTATGGGTACTAGATGCTCTGTGCTGCATTTTCTTGCTTATTCTGCTAATCGTTATAGACAGACAATGGGATAGGCCTGATAAACAAAACCTAACTTATGAGCCAGGTGGAATATATTATCATTTCCTTCACACAGACACTCAAGATTACTTAAAGTACTAAAATAAAGACAGACCAACTGTGTCTTACAGTTTAAAAAGCTAGTTTTACTGGATTTCAAACTTGTATCATCATCGACAATTTTTTTTTAATCAAAATTCCAGGGCATCAGGTAGTAAATAAAAAATCTAATATGCTTAGTCATAGTGTGGTGTTTCTGCAGCTGATGCTGCACTTACTGAGGGACTCGTTAGGAGTTTTCCTTTAAATAAGGTTTGACTGATTAGTCAGCATCACCTACTGTAAGTAATCCGGATGTGCAAACATTGGTTTATGGTGCACTCAGCGCACCATAAACCAATGTTTGTATATCCTAAGTGAAACAATACAGAAACAGTGCAGTCTACTGAGTACAGAAAATCACAGTCCATGTGTGCATTCTTGAGTCTAATTCAGTTGTATAAAACAGATGAAAGCTGCATTCTGCGAGGGTGCATTTTGCAAATAAGTCTACAACCATGTCAATGTCTACATTAAAGTCACTGTTAATGTGCATTAGTGCAAAAGCACTCAGTCGCTGCTGTCCCATTGTTGAGCGAAGGTAAGTACTTAACCTCCGCGGGGTACTAGCACAGCTCACATTCACAAGAAGTCACTGGTAAAGTGGCAAATATCTTCAGCAGCATATAAATGTTCGAAACATATCACTGTCACAGATTTTGATACTCTGTGCAACACTATTTGGCATGTCTTTAACATTGCTGTACCTGTTACAACAGCTGACTTTCAAGAGAAAAAGTTCCTCTTGAAACAATTCTGGAGAGGTAGGTCATCACTGTAAGCTTCAAGAAGTTGATCTACATTTGGAAGTTCCACACTTGCAGAGCACAGGACTGAAGGGACCAGATGCATAATTTTACTCGCTGTGATGGATATACCTGAAGAAGAGAAGACAATCAGGAATGAATAACTGACAGTTTTGCTCTGATTTATGAAATATCCACCCTAATCTAATGCCCCTACCCTCTGCACTGTATGCTGTTCTGTTTTGTAGAATGTCTACCTGTCTTACTGAACTACTACCATGTACTTCAAATTAATACAACATAAACCCAACAATGACTCTGTAGTTACTTATGACTATGCACTTAGCACTCCTGTTAAAATTATGTACCACTCCATCTTAATGAATTATTTACAGCTCCCAGAGACTGTCTGCATCCTATATCGTGTAGTATTTTAAGGTCTTAAATTGTGTATCCATTTCTTGCATCTTATTTGTACCTGTATGTACTGATTTTTCTGTATTCTTCAAAACGCTGAGTTATGTAGTTTGACCGCATAGTAAAGCATGCTTCAGTTGTCTTGTTTTGTTGTGGCACTGTATTGTACTTTTCTTGCTGATGTGTAATGTCTGCCACACTTGTTGAAGCCACATTGTAACTGAACTGCTCGTATCAGTCTGCTTACCTGGTTAAAAAGTCATAAGTAGAAGAAACTTTAATTACAGTAAACTGTGCCTCAAGTTCAGAAGTAATGTAATTTATAAACAGGATAGCCAGGTTTAGCAGATAATATTCCTCCATTGTCTGAGCTAGTACATTAGCTCTGTGCTGCTGTCTCCCAGCCATCCTTGGTCTACAAGGTTCAACTTCCAGCTTTTCTGCCAGTCTGATGCTCTGTGTATATATTTTGCTGAAAGCCACCTGCACATCTTCTCGAAGAGCAGCATATGTTTGCTTCACATAAGATACCTATGGAAATGACAAATAGTTAAATAGTGACTGTTTCCTATAATGAAAAGCATGTGCTGAAGTGAGGATGTGCTCCTTAGGTTATTCTAAAATGTAAAACA
Organism: Neoceratodus forsteri; assembly: GCA_016271365.2. Taxonomy (NCBI): domain Eukaryota; kingdom Metazoa; phylum Chordata; order Ceratodontiformes; family Ceratodontidae; genus Neoceratodus; species Neoceratodus forsteri. The sequence goes on along the minus strand of CM028135.1, from coordinate 841,579,608 downwards.
TCCTCAAGCTGTACTGGTACAGTAGTTAGGAATTGAATACTGCTCACCATTGAATATGCATTGATAATGTCATTTGTGGTACTCTGAAGTTTCACAGAAATGCCATGCAGATGTGACAATGTTGAATATGATGGTTAAATTAATGATGAAGTCAAAGGTGGTTAGAGTATGAAGAAGTCCGCATGCATCAGTCTTTGTCTTCGGGTCCCAATTGCTTCTGGTAAATAATTCATCGTACTGTTCTGCATGATGACCATATGCTATTACTTCCATGGCAGTCACCATGTAAACATATGCCTGGTAAAAATGTCGAAATGCCTCATCGCGTTCTGCCCATCTGGTGTGGCACAAATCTAATAATGGTTTCATGATTTTGCTCCTTCAACATGTTTGCTTATAATGCATTTCAGTAATCCCTCTCTCTTTGGGCTGTGGTTAAAAAACATGTAAATTTCCTTCATTTTATCAAATCTGTTGCGTACTGTAGGGATTTGGCAAGAATGCACAATAACAAGGTTCAGGCAATGTCCATTGCAGTGGACATATGTTGCCAAAGATGCATGCTGTTTAATCCAAGCCTGTACTCCAACTCTGTCACTTGACATTGCAGCAGCACCATCATACCCCTGGCCTCTAATGTTCTTTAGATTCAGTCCACCTTTCTCAAGGACACGGATGATTTCATTTGCAATTGCAACACCCGTTGTAACTTTTAGATCAACAAATTCTATAAATTCCTCTCTAATGTTATTGTTCTTGTCTACATATCTAATAACTAAAGGCATCTGTTAGTGGTTATGGCATGTTACCTCATCAGTCAGTATAGCAAGTACTGTGCTTCCTGTACTTCATGGAGTATGTACTTCTGAATAATCTGTAGCCCAATCACTGCAATAATCTCATTTTGCGACATAGGGACATATAATGTACTTGACTTAGTTTGTTTTCAATCTGTTTTTCCCCATGCTTCAATATGTTTCTTCAGAATTGTATCAGATTCTCCAAGAAGTTGAAGTAGTGCAATGAAATTTCCGTGATTGCCACAGTCCGATAATCTCTCATTGCTACCCCTTAAAGCAATGCATTGTCTTCCACAGTATAATACTGCCTTGGCTATTAGTTTAAGTATATGACGATTCTGGAAATGTTTTCCAACCTTCGCTGATCGAGAATAACAGGAATACTGTTCTCGGTCTTCTCCATTTGTATTCTGAATGCATCAGCTGCCTGTAAGGCTAATCTGTAATATGGTTTGATGGCATGTCCACTTAAGGTGTCTGATATTTTGTCCATGTTGTAAATGGTTTGTTCACTAGAATCCCTTGTCATCCCGTTTATGAACAAACAATGCACATGGGAGGCAAAACACTCCATCAAGTTTCGGACTGTACACTAGCCACTTGTACATAGTCTGCCACTTGCTACCATTGAATCACGGTTACACCCATTCATGTACGTTGACGGATATAAATAGTCACTGCTTGGCTTGAAGTGGTTCCTCAATAAGTGGTATTTCTGGCCACTGGTTAGTGTTGCTAATATTTTGCCTATTTCTGATGTACACATTGTTGCATTAATGATGTTTCCAATGTCCTCAATTACATATACATCATAGTCACCTGAAAAGAAGAAGAGCAATAATTACTATCAATTGTTGGAAACAAAGTAAACACATTGGGTGATGTCTACTGCCTACTACATGCACACAGTGGCAATTTATTCCAAGCATGGCTTTCTAACAGAAGTTGTCAGCACTAAGCAAAATATGCAGCACATCATGGCTTGTGTTATAAAGTCAGTTTGTGTATTTTACCTTTCTGTTTTGTTTTTCTGCACGTGAAAAGAACCATAGTTTGGCCCCCATGGCAGTCAGCAATTATCTTCAACTTCAAGGTGGATTGAATGTCAACCACACACTGAAGCATGAACGATCAGGGTGCTATGTGATGTGCCCTTATTCGGTTTCCATAAAGCAGAGTTAGCACATGCCAACCAGTAAATAAACTTCAAAACATGCTAGGTCGGATACAGGTAGGAAATAGCTGAATCATTGCTGTATCATCATCTATTGAACTATTAAGAATCGCGATGGTAATGGTGGGTGGGATAATATCCACCCAGGAAGGAATCAGTGGAGACCCTTAGGGTTCAGTATTGGGGTCCTCTTGTTCAATGCCTATGTCTCAGATACAGGGAGGGAGTTAGAAATAGGTTGAGTCTTTTTGCAGATGAGTCAAAATTGGAGCACTGGTGGGTAGTGAGGAAGCGAGGGAGACAGTCCATGGAGCTCTGGATGAGCTTGGGCTTTACTCAATGGAGAGAGGAGGGATGGGGGACATGATAGAGGTTTTGAAGTATGTAAAGGAATAATTTGGAGTGGAACCAGGGAGTTGTTTAGGCTGAAGAAGGGGAGTGACCAGGGCCATGAGTGGAAGTTGGAGAAATTTCAGAGGAATGTAGGAAGAATTTTTAACTGAGAGGGTGGTGGAGCCATGGAATGCACTTCTAGGGAGACTGGTGGAGGAAGGCACAGTGGATGGTTTTAGAAGAGTGGGACAGGTACAAGTGAAAACTGAAAGTAAAGAAGACCCTCTTGGGGGCTGGTGGGTGGTAAGGTGATCAACAACTAGGTTGCTGGCTTTCGAGCAGGCAAGACAGACCATTTGGCATATTCTGCTGGCTCTTAGTATGTTAACAGAAATTTTGTTACTTACTGTGTGAAGAATATTCATTTCTCAATTCTTCAAGGTAATTTGAAGACTCTGCACTGCTGCAGTTATTGTGAAGGTCAGCAACAGTTTCATTGTCTTCAACACAGGTGAGGAGGTACAGGCAAAGTGGCAGCATCAAGGATGCAATACTTGAAGCATCATCCCATTGTGTTAGATAGAAAGGAAGTGCAAAGAAGAAGGAAACCACTTTGGTTCTCAAATACAGTAGCAGAAAGGACAGAGTCAAAAGGCTGGCCTTCAGGAAATATAAGGGAACACAGCGGGATGAAGATAGGGAGGCATACCAAACTGCCCTAAGGGAAGCAGGGAAGGCAGTAAGGCAGGCAAAGTCCCAAACTGAGGAAACACTAGCACGAACAGTAAAAGAAGGTGACAAGACTTTCTATAGATACATTAGTGAAAGGAGAAAGTCCAGAGGGGTGTACTAAGCTTAATGGAGAAAGGGAGCATGTGAGGAGGCGGACCCTGTAAAGGCATCTATCCTAAATAGATACTTTTGCTCAGTATTTACTGAAGAGAAGGTAGGGCAGGGCCCACAGCTCAGCATCATGGACACAGGGGGAGGGAGGTGAGCACTACTCCCTTCACAAAAGAAAGGGTCCTACAAGAGCTTGCTAAGCTCAGGTGGATAAGGCAATGGGACCTGATGGCATACATCCCAGGGTACTTAAGGAGCTAAAGGAGGAACTAGCAGAGCCATTAGCAGAATTGTTTAGTGAGTCTCTGAGCACAGGAGAGGTCCCAGAAGACTGGAGAGAGGGCTCATGTGATCCCGGCTCCACAAGAGTGGTAGCAGGGAGGAGGTGGGGAACTACAGACCAGTCAGTCTTACCTCAGTAGTGGGCAAGATTATGGAGGCACTCCTTAAGGAAAGGAAAGTGCAACACCTGGAATCCATAGGGACACAGGATCCAAGACAGCATGGGTTTACAAAGGAAGGTCCTGTCAAACTAATCTCATAGATTTCTTTGACTGGGTAACCAGAGTGGTGGACCAAGGGGAGCAGTTGATGTCGCCTACCTGACTTCAGCAAAGCTTTGACACTGTTCCACATAGAAGACTGATAAATAAGCTAGGTAGGCTCGGGGTGGGTCAGAAGTTGGTCAACTGGGTGGCAAACTGGTTGACTGGCAGAAAACAGAGTGGTGGTAAATGGTATACAGTCAGAAGAGATGCAAGTCACAAGTGGGGTACTCAGGGATCAGTCCTGGGGCCAGTCCTATTCAACATCTTCATTAGTGACCTCGCAGATGGACTAGAGGGTAAAGCTTGTCTGTTTGCAGATGACACCAAGATCTGCAACAGAGTAGATGATCCAGATGGGTGGGCAGAATGAGAAGAGATCTGGATAAACTAGCAAAATGGTCAGAAGAGTGGCAACTGGGATTTAATGCAAAGAAGTGCAAAATCATGCACATAGGGAAGAGAACCCTGAAGCCACTTATAGGCTGGGAGGGAGTTGCTAGCAGTCACAAAGGAAGAAGAGACTTGGGCATCATCATCACTGATGACCTAAAATCATCCAAGCAGACCTCTAAAGCAGTAGGTAAGGCTAGGGGGTGTTAGGGTGTATTAGTAGGGGTATCACAAGTCATAAGAGGGAGGTAATAATCCCTCTGTACAAGACATTGGTTAGGCCCCATCTGAGTACTGCGTGCAGTATTGGAGGCCACATCTTCACAAGGACATTAACCGAATTGAGGCAGTCCAGAGAAGGGCAACCAAAATGGTGCAGGGACTGCATCAGAAGACATATGAGGACAGATTAACGGAGCTCAATATGTATACCCTTGAGCAAAGGAGGAGAGAGGTGATATGATCGAGACATTTAAACACCTTAAGGGCATAAACAAGGTGAAAGAGTCTAACATGTTTAAATATAAGAAAAATAGCAGGACAAGAGAACACAGCATGAGATTAGAGGGAGGCTGATTAAGGGGAATGTGGAAATTCTTTTTCACAGAAAGGGTGGTAGATGCATGGAATGGCTTACCACAAGAAGTGGTGGCTATGAATACAGTGCAGGGCTTCAAACAGGCATGGGATAGGCATAAGGGAGCAATACAAATGACTATGAATAGATAGGTCACTGACAGAGCAAAGGCCGATGGCACATTTATAAGGTAGAAAAGAAATGGGCAGACTGGATGGGCCTTATGTCCTTATCTGCCGTCCTTCTATGTTCTATGTAACTTGGCCAGAAACTGTTGGTTGATCAGCATCCATAGGAAGTACTGCACGGTCTGAGATGTCACCTTCAGTAGGAATAATCTGGGTATTTATTTCTTCTTCCTTCCTTCAGCTTCTGAACTGTGGCCAACAATCTCACAAGGTGGAAGTGAGTCAGACTCCTCATAGTGTCTTTTTCCCTGTTTCAAAAGCATATCAGGGAGTGAGGCAAAGGTAACTTAGTGGCATCCCAGTGCAAAGTTACCATCTCCTTTCCAAACCATAACAGTATTAAACAGGAAGCTCCCTTACCTCTTGGGAACTCATCCATGCTGTATCCTTGCAGTCTTTTCTTGTCTGGCCCCACAGAAAGGGAATGGCCCACACAATTTACCCCAATGGGTTGCTCACATGATCACTCTCCCACTTCCTGATCCGCTAAGCATCCCTGTGCTCATCTGACATTTTATAGCAGAGCATGGTCTGTGCTCCTTTTCAATGAAGCATCTTTCCTCCACTTTCCTGATTATGCATCAGGTTCTGGCATCTAGTGATGGTATACTCCAACTAACAAGAACTGTAATTATAAAAGGTTCTCAGAAATGCAGCAATCTGATTGGCTGTCAGGATTCCAACAGCCTTACAGTAATCCATGTTACACTGTCATGTACAGCCTGCTCACGATGGCACATGGATTCTTCCTGTCAGTATTCCATCCTCTAGCACTGCTGAATGACTGGAATGCTGCATTCTGATTTTGAACCAGAATTCTTAAACTGTTGGTTGAAGAACTATTTTATTAAAAGTCTCCTTCTAAATGAGGAACAATTCAAAAGTATTCTTTTAGCACTCTTCTTTGGAATTTTTTTATAATAGCAGAAGGCACTCCCAGGAGTTAGATTAAAGTCAATCACCCCTAGGGGCAATATGACACCCAACTGCTCCTCGTACACATTACACCCTAGTGGGTGATTAACACACTGTTAATCTAACCCCTGGTCATGCCTTATTGCTTAATTAGTTGACTTCACCATCACCAAGTACCAAACCTTACATAATATACAATCCGAAAAGAAATTTGTAAAACATGCAGTTTTGGAATTGAGTGCATCCCCACTCATGACTCAGTGGTGGAAAGATCATGGAGACACTGTGCTGAAAGAAAGGATGGTGGCACATATGGAATCCAGCGGTGCTCAGGATCTGAGGCAACATGGACTCACAGCAGGATGGTCATCTCTCAGTAGGATTTTTGATTGGGGTCCAGTGGGGTCCGATACTGGCTATAAAAAACAAAGGGGTCCGGAACCGAAAAGTGAGTCCTTGTAAAATTTCCAGGGTCCCCATTCAAATACATGGGAGCCGGCTCTTGGGCCAGTACTGTTTTTACTATATTATTCTGCAAAGCTCCATTAATTTCTGTTGGGGCATTTTTAATCTACATTCTGTTTCAGAAAGTGTATTCAAACAAATTGTGGCCACTGCTAAAGTAACAATGGCTTAGTTATTTGAGCAGTGGCTGTAATATGTGATAACTCCCTGGGCCTCTGTAACATAAAAAATTCACTAAAGTTTAGTGACTCCCAGGGCTTGGTGGCTGAGTGTCCTGGGTACTTTTGCAAAAAGACTAATTATAAAAGGGTCTGAGAAATAGAGCTTGATTAGCTGCAAACATTCTAACAGCCTTATGTTAATCTTTTATTAACATACTTTTCTCAACTCCTCCCCAGTACCTGCCCTGGGAACCTTCTCCTCTATGCGGACGATGCCGTGACTCTACTCCTCCAACACAGACCCACTGCAACTCCACCTCTCCCTCCAGTCCTCCTTTAGATCCACAGAAAATGGTTCACCTCACATCGGCTTATCCTGAACTATTGCAAGACTAAGATTATGTACTTTTCCCACCGCTCCAATACTAAAAGGAACTATGCCCTCAAGTACTAACTGCCAATCAGACCCCCTGGAGCAAGTGGACTTCTTCAGATACCTAGGCTTAACACTCGACCCTGCACTCACCTTCCACCAACATATCCACCTCCTATCTACTGACCTCAATATGCGGCTAGGGCTTCTGTATTGCCTCAAACATTGCTTTACCCCAAACGCTTTGAGGCTTGCTGTCTCCTCCTTGGTCCTCTCCCTGCTAGATTATGGCCTAGTCATCTACGGGCGGCAACTCATCGGCCCTCAGCAGACTACGTACTTCCCTAAACAAAGCCTGTCGCCTCACCTTGGGCTGTGACCGACTAACTCACACATGCTCTCTATATAACGATACCAACTGGCTGAACCTTGACAACAGGATTAAATTCCACACCTGTCTCATGGCAAAAAATAGCTCTAGGCCTCTGCCCTATAGGACTCACACCACTAATAAGGCCGGCCTGACACTCAAGCACACTCGTAGCTTTGGTAAGCAACTCCTCTCTGTCCCCCACTGCCGTACTTCCCAGTACCAAAGGTCTTTCAGCTTCAGAGCCCCTTCCTGGATGAATGGTCTGCCCATACCACTTACAAAGAGAGCAGAATCGGCCTGTTCAAAACTGCCCTCAGAAACCTACTACAGTCCTCGAATCACTGTGATTGCCACTGAAATACTTTACACTATTCTGACGGCATAGGCTGTGGCCAGGGTCTCCTCACTCCCTGCCTCAATCTGTGCCTTAGTCTGGTTCTACACATGTTGGCTATCTGCTTAGTATGTTTGGACTAACTTTTCCTAATTATTATTGCTTACACTGTTAGTCTCACAACTGCTGCTGAACTACCTATGTACTGCTGTACTGCTATGTAACCTGTCTTTCTCTGTTTGTAATACTTGTGATGTGGAACTTTTAAAGGAGTCTCTGACTCAAAGGTATTTCTGAATCTCCAATAAATAAATAAATAAATACATGTAGAACTTAGCCATATGCTGAACAAGGTTTAACACTGTTTAAAAAATGTTTTTATTATAATAGCAATAAGGCATCCCAGGATTATGTTAATGGTCAGTTAATCACCCTCTAGGGGCATGTGGCACTCAGCTACACCTCGTGCACAGTACACCCTAGAAGGAGATTAACAGCACATTAACATAACCCTTGGTCAAGCCTTATTGCTTATGTCCCAACGTGCAAAATGTGAAGGATGTGGGTGCCTCGTCAGAGCCCTTTAGTTAGATTTAGAGTTAGCTGCACTAGCCCTGGTCAGTGTACACTAGTTAAACACTTGACCCCTGCATTATTAAGGCTTCCATGGCAGACTCAAGTCAATGCAAAACAGATGAAAGCTGGAATAATCAAACGTATGGCCACCTACAGATGCAGCGCTAACCTTATCCAAGGTTAGTGCTGGTCACCTTTGTTCATTCCGAAACTATATCATTCTTATAGAGAGGTAATGCATACATCAACAAACAAAGTCCATGCATCCCTCTCCATGGCAATGCAGTAATTTCATAAGGGTGGGTGTCTCTTGGTATTCGCCTCAGGGCCCTGCAGCAAAGTCAGCCAGTTTGCTATACCCTCGGCTGTGTCTACTGTCAATGACAACTGTCTCAAATGGTTTGTGTATAAACTATGAATGGCATTGTAAAAAGTGGTGTGCTACTGCTTATTTATGACATATAACCCCCAAAAATAGGTCAATGTACCCCCCATGAGTAAATGCAACAAAATGTTTGTGCAGCCGTGATTGGCAATTTACTAATTTAATTTCAAAATGAGTGGGGTCTCAGGTATTCACCCTCGGGGCCCTGCGGCAAAAATCGCCAGCTACCACCGTCAAGGTGGACCCCACCATCAGCTGGGTCCCTACTCTAAACAGTATCCACCTTTCTCAAATGCACAACCCAACAGCAACAAAAACATGTACTTTTCACACAGGACTGCGTTGTGCATATTTCATGGAACACATACAAAAACAGGTAAGAAAGAATAAGCACCTCAGCTGGACTTGAACCCAGGTCAACTGGAATACATTTCAGATTACCCATCTTCCATATGCCCAAGTGATAGCTAGTTAGTGCATCGGAATGGTATTTGACCGAAGGCCTAGGTTCAAGTCCCAGCCTTGGCACTTACTCTCACCTCTGTTTATACGTGTTCCATGAAATATGCAGACCACATTCCTGTATGATTGTTAAACTAAATATTTTGTTGCTATTGGGTTTGTTAGCAATTGAACGGTGTTCCAGGTGGCCTGGGTTCAAGTCCCAACCATTAAAATACCTGTTTTGTTACTCATTCAGACCCACCCACAGCAACTGAAAGCAAGCCCACACAACCTCACAGTAAAGTGAACAAATCCTAAAAATACATACATAAATATACATGTGAATCTCCCAGCAGAAACAGACCAACCAGTCTATCAAAGTCTACCCAAGTGTGCAGCTGCTACCCTAGATTGCAGCTTCCCCACCCTCCTTCCCAGTCCACTGTCTCTCCTTACCTGTCACACCACCTGCCACTGATCCAGACTCTTCCTCTTGCTTTCCAAGCCACTAGATCATACTTCCTGAAATAGGCAGATATGTGTATACTTCCTATAGTGATGCTGCAGCAGTACATCACAAGACTCAAACCTGCTTTTATTTCTCACCAACTTTTATGCAAGCGATACAATTCAGTCTCACATTTGGCTGTTTCAAATTTTCTATTTGGCAGCTTCGACCTTCTAGAAATCATTTGCTGAACTAGAAAGGTAACTTGGAAACCTCATTGCTCATGAATAGAAATACAACATGTGGACTCAACCTTGTTTGCTCAGCAACAGAGTACATTACAGATACCTTGGACTTTCATTATATGGACAATCAATAAAGTCAGCATTAGCACAAGTCTTAAAGGGCACACCATGTAGCAGCCTTACACATGTTATGCAGATGTTGGCCTGGGCCTGCACCGCCTAAATTGCATCCCTACTCCCCCACTCTAACTTTCCACTTATAGTGCTTATCACTGAAAAACCCATAGAAAGATGGGATGGGGCATTTAAATGTTTTGTTTCACATATAGTTTTTCATTTGGGCTCACAGGTCCACATTGGCTTCTGGACAGTAGAAGCACACAGCTGAGCAGTTTAGAAGCCAGAATAAAATGGAAACCACTTTAAATAAATACTATGGGTCTGATATAGGGACATCATTGACAAACCAAACAATTTTGGCACATTCCCTACATTATCACGTTTAGGCAGCAGAACATTGTACTTAATTTGCATGATGGCCATCAAAGATAAGGTAAATGGCACTAACTGTATGCAACTGATGAGCATACCTCTCAACCTCTTGCCTCATAAATCAGGGACAAGGCATAAAAATCAGGCCAAATACCCCAAAAATCAGGGACACATCTATTATTAATATTCAATCAAAAACTGACAGAATGAGGAATATTAGTGTAAGATGCATTTTGTGAAGAAGAACAAGTCTGTAACTGTGATATATGGGCATTATTTTGTGCTTACAATCGACTGTTCTGTCATAAAACACAAATTTTAGAGGACACAGGAAAATACTGAGGCATAATCATTCAGGGACATCCCTGAAAATCAGGGACAGTTGAGAGGTATGCTTATGAGGGGAGACACAGTGGAGATCCACAGTGTCTAAGTGAGAGATTAAGTCTTTAGAGGCATAAATGTTCTGTGGTAAATGATCAATTCAATTCTCACAGATGCCGTTTTTATGAAAAGCTACTTCTCATGGCCACGATTTCCCCAATACCATCTACTACAAAGCACTAGTTATGGCAGTACAGTAGCAGCACTTACCAGGAGGTGCGGTGGCTGGCCAAAAAATCAGTAATTAGCCTGACCCGTGGCAGATTCTTGCCATTTTTCTTCAGTTGACGGTCACGTCGCTCCATATTATTGCCCAGACCCCGTTGCAGTCTTACTTCTCCACAGACTCGGCTCACTCTGCCGCGTGCACTGTCTCTCAACAGAATTAGCCACCTGACGTCTAATCTGGTGGGAATGTCTAAAGACAATTGATTGGTTGGTTGGCTGGCTGGGGGTAAGCTACAGAGTAGACCGAGCTCAGATCTTCTGGGGCATTGTTATTAAGTGTGTGGCTACTATGGGTGAAGGAAAGGGGGTGTTTGCACTAGAAAAAATGGATCTCTGCTGATGGATTCGTACTGTTTTCCCTATTATGGGTTGCGACCTGGGGAACGGTTTTGCGGTGATAAGAAAAGCTCTGCCTTAATCTCTCTTCCTTCTGAGGGCTTCCCTAGACAGTAGAAGTCCCAATTGTGGTCAGAATGAATTTTCTGGCTGGAAGTTAGTATGTGGGATTTCACGGGTCCCAGATCAAATTAAATCTCTCACCTGGACAAACTGACTATGAGGCGTCTGCCTAACTACACGATTTTACCTGTCGGAAACTCTCTATCCTATACAGAGAGGAGGATAATAATTCAGCCTTGCCTACTGAGCCTTTAAAGCAGATATTCATCATGTATAATGCCCAGCTATCATAAATATTATAAACATCACATCATTTACAGAATTTTCAAGTTCCAGTTTCTCACATTTTGACCATTTGTCAACATACCTCTCAAACTCCTTGCAAACTAGGGACAGGGCTGAAAATAATCAGGGGCAAATGACTAAAATCAGGGTGACACATCTTACAAAAGAGATACCTGCTCAAGAAGCCTGTTATATTACGGGCTTGATGTAAAAATCATTTTCTGAAGGAAACTTGGTCTGTAGCAATCTGCAATAGCCTTGGTTTCGTCAAAAGTAAGTGCCAAATTTAGGAAGGACTGAGAGAATTGTTTTAGTCAAAATCAGGGACATGTCTGAAAAATCAGGGACAGTTCAAGTATGTTTGGCACACATCTTGTGAACATTTGAGTGATGAAAGGTTAATGTACAGTGTTACGTGAAACATATTTTGATGTATTTTATTTCTGTACTTAGTTCAGGATCCTCCTAGCCATCTTTACAGACACCTCTTCGTGGGAGCTACATATCAAAACATATTATTTATAAAATCAAAAAGTAAATCTTTTGTGTCCTGATTGTCAAACACAGCTCTCTGGGATAGAATTCAGTGAACTTGAATGTTTAAAAAATATCACTTTGATATGTATGCTGGTACAGAAGCAGAGCACCAGCGCAAGAGTGAGCAGTCAGGGGCGGGGGAATGTGGAGTCCATGGATCTTCGTGGGGAAAAATATTTTAAATGCTAACAGAAAGATACCCCACACACAGTTAATCTGACATAAAAATCAGTAGGTGTGTCGTAGGGCTGTGCAGGTTAGTGTCTTTAGGATTTTGCCAAACAGATTACTGTTAGTATGATTTCCTTGCAAACAAAAAATGGCAGCATTTTAAACATCAGCATTCTAATTGCACATTGATTTCTGTTGCACCCTCTGATTTCCACGTACTTGTTTTACCTGTGCATTAGACTGATCTAATGCACAGGTAACAACCAATCAGGACTCATGATTTGCTTTTCCCATTTTATAATGTTCTTGTAACCCAAGTTCATGATGTCTTGTTCATATTTAATGTTTTATTATTGTCTGTGTAATTGTCCTATGTATATTATAATTTGTTTTATGTAAAACTTGTTGCTTGTTAAAATGGCAGTAATGCTCATCTTCCTTAAAGTATCAAAATAAATAAAAATAAAATTACATTTGCTAGTCAGCTCTCTGACTCAGAGACCACATGCCTGTTTTCTGTGGTTGGCATTATGGGTCTAGAAAAAACCATCCTAAACCTCTGCCCTTCAGTTGAAAAATGTAAATCAAAACTCAAGACCTATTAATTTAGGTATGCTTTTTCTGGCAGGTGAAAGGTAATTGGTGATGTAACATTACTTATTATAATTGATCTGAGATGGATGTAATTGTGATATATATTTGTTTCATTGTGAAGTGCTTTCAGTTCTGAAAAGGCACTTTATAAATACAGTTCCAACTGTCTGTCTGTCTATCTATCATCTATCTACTGTATTTATTTAAAAATGGAGTCTAGAGATTTCTCCAATTTTATTGAAACAAACTTCCTTATCTTTTTAAACTTAATATATTTAATTTCATAAAATCACAAATAAAACAGATAACAAACAGTCTTGTCTACCCACAACAATTAGGGAGCTGAAGATGTGCTGTTCAGGTAAATACAACAGAACTAAGAAGAATTGTAACTCCAGTGATTACATCAAAATGCAGTCATTTGAATAAGTTTATAGACTTACGTTTATTAAAAGACACATTGTTCACATAACAGAGGCCTCATTCTGTTAATTGTAACAACATCTGCAATTTTCCATCTCTTGTTTAAGCTTTTAAGTCTGTGGTTGTGGCAATATTCACGCTTAAGATGGGTACCCTAAGTTGGACAATTGGTTAGGTCAGACAAAGTTGTAAACCAAAAGCCATTTCCATGGAAGCTCTATTTAAATATGTTATTTATAACAAACTACAGACTTCTGCTAAAATGGACGTTTTATCCCTGTAGCCTGTTCTTTTATCCTATGATTACTGTCAGCTTTGGGTGCTAACTGTGCTTACTGCCCTCCTTACCATCTGTTTGTCTGCAGCAGCACCTGTTAATGACTTGCTAAACATCACTGTCTCTCTATCTCTCAGAGTCCTACCAACTTATTCTTTCAAACCCCAAAAAATATCCTCCGTTAATGACCTGCTAAATGTCACTCTCTCTCTCTCTCTCTCTCTCAAGATGTTTTGCTGATTGAGCCGACGGAACACCAAATATGCCAGCGTCCAGTTCTCCACTGATTTCATGTTTCTGCAGTGCTGACTGAGCTGAAGGAAGCCTCAAAATGCAAAGCCCCCAATTCTCACTGGCTTCAAGTTACTGCTCTCTCTCAGAAAATGTCTTGCTGACTGAGCTGACTGAAGCCTCAAAAAGCAAAGCCACAATTCTTACTGGCTTCTTGTTACTGCTCTTTCTCTCTCTCTCACAAAACATCTTGCTGACTGAGCCAATGGAAGCCTCAAAACGCCAAGCCCATATTCCCACTGGCTTCATGTTAAGGGCAATGTACTGCAGGCAGGGGGAATAAGAATGATTAGTGTACAGTATTTTAATTTAGATAATGGGCAATGGCTAGTCTTGTTTCTGATTGGCTGCAACTGCCAATCTGCTGTCTAGAATGAGACAACAGAGACTGAGAATAACTAGTCCCAGTCTCTGTTGCCTCATGTCATTCTAGATAACCCTGGGAGAGTAGAATGTTAAAAGGCAAGTACAGCCATAATGCTCATCGCTTAGCAAGTGAGAGCCCTCCCATGCGCACATTCATGTATTTAGTTAGTTAGTTTTGATGACTGGGTGAGTGCTCTAGACACAAAGGTGACTATTTTCAGGCACAGCCCGGAGGTTACAACAATCATAGAAAATGGTACAACAAATGAAAAATGCAACATAGCAGAGATATAGAGGTACAAATGTAACCAACAGTAACATATTAGATTTTGTAGTACAGTAGGATGTTAGACATTACATAACTGCAAGAAACATTTACATGGACTCTATGTAGTGTAGCGACTAAAATTACACAATCACAAGTAAAGGGAGATGTAAGAGAGAATGAGGAAGTAAAGGGCAAGTAAGCAAAGAGAAATGCCAACAAAGGAAAGTGTGTAGGTGTGAGAGTGTCGACAGAAACGTGAACTAAGGATAGAAGAGAGAGGTAATCGACAGGTGAAGTCAGGGAGACTGTTAGCAGGGAGATCAAGGCACATACAAAACATGATCATGTACCTAGAGAGGATTGCAGCAGGTGCATTGGTGTGTGGCAAGGTGTGAGTAGTGCTTCTTTTAAATATAGTAGATTATGACTCAGAGCCAGGTGTACATCTATGCTCAGGAAGACAGGCCAAGTAAAGGCGAGCCAGAGGACGCAAGTATTTGTTTGTAAATTGTCCTAGCCGTGTAGCAGTCCGGTTAAGAGCTGGCTGTAAATCAGTTCCTAGAGTTGGAAACTGTGTGGGAGAGCCAATGCATTTATTTCTCACTTTGATTTTCATTTCACTTTTTATTATTTCCAGTAAATGAGAAAAAATTAGAATAAATAAGGCAAGCGCAAAAGAACCACCAGGCTCTCTCCTCAGTCAGGATCCAGAAGCTGGGGCTCAGACATCTCCTCCAACTCAGCTGGTTTATCCGTGGACTTGATTGGCTGGGGAGTTATGCAGCTCAACCGACCGCAAACCATTCTGTGGTATTCAGATCATTCTGTGCTGGGTGAACAGGAAAAAGAGGTACACTGAGGCTCTGACTTTCCCTCAGTGGATCAGGATCCAAGCTGGGGCTCAGATATCTCTTCTCCAACTCAACTCGTTTATCCGGACTTCATATCCAACAAAAGCAGGCACTAATGGGACCAAAACAGTTATTCAAAACAGCTGCTCCACAAGTTTCCTAGCTAATATTAACATCTTTCCAGCTATTTAATCAAAAATAACATGAGCTTAATTCATGGAATACCCACTGAAATCTTACAAGTAAAAGTAAGACACAAAACCCATGGAGTTGAGCAGCACCGTGACCATTCTTGCTGCTCCTCACACGCATGAGTTTGGCTTGCTCTGTAATCGGTATACATTTTTTTTTACCTGTGGCCATGCACTAGCAATAAATGGAGTTTTCAGAAGATCATTTGGGCTTGTTTTAATTCAGTAAAGGGCAGCCGAGTAATTCCGTTATTTGGCATGTGTGACATACATCGGGCATCTTTTTCAGGCAGTGCGGTACTGTCAGAGCGAGAGTTACTAAACAACTACTCAGTGCTGTCACCCATCACAGGAGAAGCTTAAGCGGCATTGCACATTTTAAATCTAAGAGACTGTCAAGCGGCAGAATCTGATTTAGCACTAAAAAAAGCCGGAGGAATGCGTTCGAACCTGATTAACCCCACCTGGCAACAGCCTTGTGTAACTAACTCCCACAGATGGTTTTCTCCTGCACTAGTTGCCTACCCAGCCCATTCCTTTAACTTAAATCCTTAGATATCATGTCCTGACTTCAGCCAATGTTATCTTGGAATAAGCAGCTAGCTCGTTTTACTCTGATCCTCTCCTCTGCTAAATCTTAAATAATCATACAAAATGGAGTTATGGCTTTCTGCCAACAGGAGTCACCAAATCAGGACTGCAGCCAAGCTAAGACTGAAGGAATTTGGGGCAGACAGTCCCCAACCAAAGTGATGCCTTAGAAATCAGAAAGAGAACAGCAGGCCCACTGCCATTGAATCCTGAGACACCTGACTGCCTTCATGACATAGAAGAGGAGGATGCAAGCTGTACAATCACATCAAGAAAACTAATATCTGAACTGCAAAGATCAGCTGCACCCTGAGGTATATGCAACCCGATCTAGTTGAGGCCCACGAGAGATGTGAGAACTCAGGAGGCACACCATCGATTTGTAGTGAGGCCTCAAAGACATTAGCAAACAGGGAGCCCACCAAAATTTGGGCCTACACCATCTCTACCACCATGAAAGGGACATAATGGCCAAGACGGATGACCAGGAACAGTGCTTCGAAGGAATAATAGTAGACTGCATGGGGTTCGGGGTACTGAATAAGGTGACATGGAGGCCTTTGTTTCATTGTTCTTGAATGAGCTGTTAGGCTGGGACTGTAATAAGAATTTTCAAATTGAAAGGGCAATCCATGCTTTGGCACCAAAGCCCTCAGATCCCAGAGCTCACCCACCCTCCTTAGTAGCCAGATTCACACACTACTCAATGAAACTGCAGGTGATGCAGATGGCCTGGAAGAAAAAAGAGCTACAATTTGGAGACACATATATTTAATTGGAACATGACTTCATACCTTTAATATTGAAACAACAGTGAGAATCCTGAGGTGATTATGGAATTGAGAGCCAAGAACATTAAGGTGCAGCTATTTGCTCCCACACAGATCTAGGTCTACTTGGAAGGAACCAAATGATTTAGAGGCCCAGCTGATGCTGCCCATGACTCTACTGCAACTGGGACTGCCTGGTGGAATGTTGGGCCAAAGAAAACACAGAATGAAAAGGACTTGCAAAGCCTGTAATGAAGCCAACAGGGGTCCAGAAGCCACCAGTATAGCGTTCCCCATGACCACTCACAGCTGGAAAGCCACTGATGCCCATAAGTCTATGCACTTGCGGGAAGAGACCCCTCCACTTCCAAATAGGCAGGTTGAAAAACTCCACCTGTGAGTACAATATTCTTTGTCTATTATCTGCCAACAACAGCTTCAGTTGGTGGAGGACTCCTGCATTATGCTATGTGGACTTGCTACTGGTGGGAGGGGTGCAATATATATAATTATTAATGGTACTTAGGGAGGGATATAGATTTATCTCCAGTATCCTATTTCCCACCATTAAATGTACAATATATGCTGTCATACTATAGTGTGAGTTCTGGATCCAGGTTAAAGGGATGAGCATTTTCCTGGTTGTCTGATTTTGCTCCACCCTCAGGACACAGCCAAGACTCTGGAGGTTGCTAAGACTAATTTATTCTGGATCGGTATGAAGACTGTATCTTGGGTGCTTTTCACATAATGTAACTGTAATATTGCTATATTGGGACATGGAGAGCTCAGTGGGTGGTCAGCCATGGTGGTGAGTGGAAGGCTATGTTGGTCACTGGCTGTGATTCGGGATGGTGGCGGGACATTACTCCATGGGATAGGGTGTGGGGTCCACTAGATCACCAGGTAGTTATCTCATTCTCTACAGGGAGATCACAGATAGGGAGGGTAGGGGCTACAAGGCCACCGGGGATGGGTATATGCTAATTAATGGGGAGATTGGGGGAAAGGGGTTCACTAGACCACAAGGGACAGATGTTTTGTTTTGTATGCAGGCATCAGGGATCAGAGGGGTCTAATGTATGTAGGAGGGAGCATATATATCCATTACTGTAACACCTTACTTCAAACGCACTTAACGGGTGCACCCACAGATACATTTATGCGCACAACTGTCTCCCCCAACACTCCCACTGCCACTTTCTGCCTCTTATGTCTCTGGCTCCTATAGCATACTCTTGGTGCAGCTTGACATTTGTAGCAAACCCTAGGAGTTTGGTGCAGGGCCCCTGCTTTTGTAAAATTGGTGCAGGGTCTATGACTCCCCACCCTTCCCAACTATGCACATGCATCCCCTGCTCGCCAGCCTATCCTCCTCCTCCTTCCTTTGCCTTCCACCAACCCTAGTGTCCCTATTAACCCTCAGCCTCACTACTCCAGTGTTCCTACCCACCTCCTGTCCTCCCTCCTCCTTTACCACTGCTCCTCCCCTCCCTCCTCCTCCACATCCCATATGCTCCTCTCCACCTCACCCCCTTCCAGACATTACCTGTCCTCCCCCAGCTCCCCTGCATTTCTGATCACCCAGGCCTTCTCTGCCTGTGCTACCCTACCACCCCTTGTGCAACTAAACCCCTTCCTCATTCTATCGCTCCCGGCATAAACTCTCCATCTGCCTCCCTCTGACCAGAGCACTTCTCCTCCTTCTACTCCTAACAGGAACATACATCCCAACCCAGGCCCTGCCCTCCACCCACCCACCAGCCCACTGGTCTTCAAGTAGCCTCCATGAACATATGCAGCCTGCTGAAGAAATTTGACACCCTACAGTGCTGGGCCTTGGCTCACCAACCAGACATCATAGCCCTGGTTGAAACCTGGCTGTCCAAATCAACTCCTGACTATTTGTCTCCCTCCCAGGCTATACCTTATACGGGAGGACGAGTAAACAAATGAGGGAGGCATGCAATCTACACCAGGGACACAATACCTGGACACACCTCCCCACCCCTGCCCTTATAAATGGGGCCCAGGCCCTTACCCTCAGACTCACCCCAGACCCCTCTAGGAGCCCTCTCTATCTCACCACAGCCTACGTTCCCCAAAGAACCAGCACCCAGCCCTGGTATCTTTAACGGACTACCTGACCACCCTCCACCATAAGGCAGAACAAATCCTAGTGGGGACCTTAATGTAAATTGGCTCAGCACCTCCTGATCCGCGACCAGAGACTCATTTGCTGCCCAAGATCTGGCGCACTTCGTCACCCAGCCCACAAGACTTAACCCTAAAGTGGTACCAGCACCCTTCTGGATGTTATATAACTAACCGACCCATAAAATCCAAAACATCCAGGTCTCCCAGACTCCCTAAGTGACCACTCCCTATCCTATTTCATTGGGTAGCCCCAATCCCAAACTCAAAGCCCAGACCACCCTCCATGGCGCCTCCACCCTGGTGGGCTGAAAAAACTTAAAGCACTCCTCACCCAGATAAACTGGTCCCCATTCAGCATGCAACCAACATTGACACTGCCCTCGCCTTCTTCACTCACACCTTCAACATGGCCTGTGATCTCTTTGCACCTTAACAAAATCCGGTCCAAACAGAAACGCACCCTGGGTTAGCCCGGCCTCCTACAACTACTTAGAAACCGGGATAACCTCTGGCACCTTGCCACTGAAACAGGTTATCTGTCTGATAGGCAAGCCTACAATGCAGCCCGGAATAAGTGCACATGGGCCATCAGGAAAGCCAAGGCAGACCATTACCAGGCCTCCCTTACCCTCCTCCTGGGGCTCAGCCCGGACCTTCTGGGATAATATTAAGCAACTTAATGGGAAAGCTTGCCCCTGCCCCATCCCAGCTCACTAGAAATGGCACCACCTCCACCAAGCCTGCCACCATAGCTAACTGGTTCAACACCACTTTCACTGACCTTAGCTCAGTCCTCCCTAGTAATTTCTTTGACCCTCCCCCAGCCAACCTCCCCTGTCCTCCAGCACCCAGCTTCCACCTGCGAAGATTTCCACCGGAAGCCAGACCCATCCTAATCAAAGCTCTCAATGGCAACAATCCCGGCAGTGTCTCACTGGACCCCAGCATCCTCAGGCTGGTGCTAGATGAAGTCCTTGCCCCACTCACCAGCCTAATTAACCAGTCACTCTGCCTGGGACAATTCCCCACAGCTTGGAAAACAGCCATTATCACCTATTCATAAAGGCGACAGGTCATTGGCCAACAACTACCGGCCAATCTCCATCCTCCTCCTTCTCTAAAGCCCTGGAGAAAGTGGTGGCCATTCAAATCACTGATTATTTGGCTAAGCATAACATTTTATGCCCAGAGCAACATGGCTTCCGTGCGGGTCACAGTACCAGCACTGCCCTTAATTAATTCTCCAACTTTCTACACTCCTCCTTGGATACCAGCTCCCTAGCTGGTGCAGTGTTCATCGACCTCTCAAGGCTTTCGACACTGTCTCCCATCCACTTCTGCTGAATGCACTCTGCCACACTGGTCTCTCTGCTGGCCCCCTGGCATGGTCGCTAGCTATCTTGACACTCGATCTCAGTGTGTAAAATTAATAGCACACTCTCCGATACCTGTCCCATTCTCTCTCGGGTCCCCAAGGCTCCATCCTGGGCCCCCTTCTCTTCTCGCTCTATCTGAACACCCTGCCCAGTGCATGCCCTGGCAAAATTCTACTGTATGCAGGCACGCTGTCCTTTTGCCACCCACATAATCCCATCTCCCTACAGGACTCCCTACAGCAGTCTTTCCAACAGTGCGAGGCTTGGTTTAAGGCGCAGACTGTCATCAATCTTAATAAAACCAAAGCTATGCTCTTTCCCCACCCCAAAACAAAGCTAGCAACCACCCACTCTTTATCCTTCCAAGTACCAATCAGCCACTGGAACAAGTCTGCTCCTACAAATACCTTGGGGTTACCTTGACTCAGCCCTCACATTTCACAACCACATCGGCGCTAACATCCACCACTAACACGACTAGCATCCTATTCCGCCATAGAACCTGCCTTACCCAAATGCTCTCCACTAGCTGTTACATCATCCGTTCTGTCCCTTGTAGACTATGGTCTACCAGTATATGGTGCTGCCGACACCACTGCACTCAACAAAATTCACCTAACCCTGAATAAAGCCTGCACTGCAGATTGATTACTGGTGCCCCAGGCTCACACACACCTGTCAGCTGTATGTTGAGGCTAACCTGCTTACCCTGGATGAGCGGCTCCAATACCAAACCTGTCTCCTCACAAAAAAAACCCTACTCGGGCTCTCTCCCCTGGGAGTATGACTTCCATCCACCAGAGCCCTCCCACTATTGCAACCACGGTCTTCCTAGGAGACACTCTAAAGTCCCCAGATCAAGAACCAGCCATTGCCAGAGGTCCTTCTGCTATAGAGCCCCAACCTGGTTTAACTCTCTCCCTGCCCCCATCACCAATGCCACTACCATCTCCAAGTTCAAAACCACCCTTGAACCACATCTTCAGCACTCGTAACTGCTCCTGTCTCTGAACATAGCCTCCACCTCTGCTTCTCTTGACAAAGCCCTCCGGGCAGCTCTCCACCTAACCATCCCCTCCACCACTTCCCTGTACACCGTACTCTATGTTTAACCTGCCAGTGCTAGCTGTCTCAGTGTTTACCAACCAGATTGCTCACTTGATACCAACTTGTGTAACACCTGTTATCAATTGCATGTACCCTGTACCCAATTGTATTTGTCTGACCACAGTGTGACGTGGCACCTCTGTTGAAGGCCTATTGTTTTGAAAAACTTTGCTATGTAACCAAAAACACAATGTATGTCTTTATGTGATGAAGTACCTTTGAAACGAGCCTCTGGCTCAAAGGTTGTAAACTGATTCTTAGAAATAAATGAAAAATAAATAAATAAAATGACACAATTTGTATCACTATAGGGCTCTTTTAATATCAGGCCCTTAATGTCTCATCCATAACGATGAAGATCTTTGTCAGACATTGACCCTGGCAATGCAAAAATAACTTAGAATAAACTGGGAGGGATACATTTGATGCCACCCCTGGGGTGGGCTGAAGGCAACATTAAAGGTCTGTGCATCCAGTATGCATCTTGCAAAAGGAAAGAATAGGAACATCAGAGAACAGACTAGAAAATGCAATTATTGGATGCAGAGGCTGAACATAACATCACCCTCGACGAAAAGGTCAAGGAAGGGCTTAAAGAATGGTGGAACAAGCTTGCAAAATTAATTGAACAGAAAATAGAAGGAAGCCTGTGCTATACCCACTAGCAATACTATGAATTGGGTAATAGGGCTGGAAAGCTGTTGGCATAGCAGCTTAGACAGCAAGCTGTTAGCAGGGCAGTGTTAAAATGAAAGGAAAGGAGCATATGGATACCATCTGCACTAATCCTGCAGACATCTCCCATACCTTTGCATCTTATTTTACCAATCTTTATGTGGACTCTTGGGAGAGAAAGATGATGAGGCCCTGTAGAATTCTTGTCTTGATCAATCTTTAGCAGCTGTCAGAAGGAAAGGGATGAGCTGGAGGCTCCTATCAGAGAATCTCTACTGTAAAAACTTAAAATGTAGCAAGGCTTCAGGGTGGATAGCCTCCCAGCCAAATATTGTAAGAAGTTTGGAGAATCACTGGCACCAATACTCCAGGTAACCTGTAACAGAATATTAGAGGAGAGCAAGCCTCAGGCTCCTGGTACCAGGCACAGATCATGATACTGCCTAAGCCTAAAAAGACCCCCAGGTCTGTAGTTCATATACTGTAGGCATTTATCCCTCCTACCAGTAGACATGAAGATATGTACATCTATCTTGGCAGGTAGGCTGCAGAAATATGTACAGGAGTTGGTGGGCCCCGGACTAAACAGGATTCATAAAATGGAGACTATTGCAAGACAATATCTGGAGGATCCTTAATATTTTTTCATCTATAAGGAATTCTATGCAGTTGCAGTTAGCCCTATCCTAGATGCCAAAAGTCATTTGAAAAGGTACCATGGGAATTCCTCAAAGGGGTTCTTAAAACCATGAATTTTGGTCCAGGCTTTCAAGCCAGCATTGTTACATTATGTAGGAGATCAGAAGTGGTAGTGAAGGTAAATGAGGTCAACTCAAAAGGTTCCTGCTAGCCTGTGGCACAAGATAGGGCTGCCCTGTCTCCACTACTTTTTGCTTTGTATATAGAGTTCCTCACAATTAGTGTGTGGAAATTTTATTTATTTATTTATGTATATATGTATTTATTTATTTAGCTTTTGTTGACCAGGTAAGTACACTAGACAAGTTATATGCCTATTTTCAGGAATGACCAGGGAGAGTACAGTGAAGGTACAGGTACAAGCAGAGTACATAACAATGAGTAGAAACAGAGAGTATCAAAGGAATTGAGGTGAAGGGAACAGCATAAGAGCACGTTATATGTGCATTATGCCCTCCAATTTATAAGGGAACCAGCAATATCCATTCCAGAATTGCAAATGGTTCTACAGGAATATTGCAGAGTTTCATGTTATAAGGTAAACTATGCAAAATCAGATATAATCCAGATTAATGGCAGGTTCCCACAGGTGAACAAAGTGGGGTTTACCTGTGCTTGGGCTAAGAATATACTATTAGCTACCTAGGCATTTGTATAACTCCAAATTTCAGTGAGTTATTCAAGCTGAACTATGAGAAATTGATGATAGAATTAATGGCAGCTGTAACGCAGGACTCTGTTCCCTTCCTCCCTGCTGTGTAGGGTAGGGATAATCAAAGTGAATATCCTGCCAGGGTCTATTTTTCTTCCAGACATTACCCCAGGGATCCTAAATCATTTCTGGATAGAGCTTGACAAGCAATTCCAGCCATTTATTTGGGCAGGCAGGAAGTCAAGAGTGGAATGCAGGAAACTGTCTCTCCCAAGTGAGGAGGGAGGCCTGGACTTTCCACACTTTTGATTATACTACATTGCAGCTCAAACCTCTTATTTGAAAATGTGGGCCAAGCAGGGATGAAGTCCAAATTGTACCGTATGGAAGAGACTAGGGATCTGCTCATTCCTCTTCATCTGCTCCTCACCACAAAATTACCCTGAAACTGAAAAAGAAGATATCTAACTGAGGGGAGCTACATTCCCTACCATCCTGCAAAAATCAGGGTTTTGTCAGGTACACCAAAATAAGTTGGTCTCCTTACTCTAATCTCGAGGTTTAGATTTTGTACCCAGACACATGGATAGGGTTTTAAACAGTGGAATATAAGGGCATTAAGAAGTTAGAATCAACTCCTGGAGGAGATCACTGTGTCTCGCTCAATGTTCCCACACCAAATACCACATAATGAGGGCTAATTTCTACTGCTCCATACAGGTACAAAGCTATTTGTTGGAAGCTGGAAGACTCCAGTTAATTAAATGCACCAAGATCTCTTGGGAGGAATTTCTCTTTTGGTCTACAGTCCTCAAGAACAGATCTAGATAAATCTCACGATGTAGCATTTACATTTGGGGCCCTAGTGGTAAATCTTCTTGGCCCCATGGATAAATGCCAGGAGGAGGCAGGAGTTTCCATTTCTGATGAACAATGGGGAATGCCTGTGCAGGTCGTGAGTGTCAACTTCACAAACCTGGAGAGAGTTCTGATTGAAGATCATCACCAGGTTTTATATGTCCCAACCATTACCAAATATTTTGGGAAAATTACCACAGATACAGTAGGTTCTGGCTAATTGTAGTACTGCAGGTATGCATTACCAAATGCTGTGGTCTAGCTCACAATTGGTGAGCTTCTTTACCCAAATCAGACAGGAGTTCTCCGTAATCTGGGGTTGGAGATGCTTAAGATTTTTACCACAATCTACTGGGAATTAGGGTACCTGGAATCCCAAGATTCAAGGAGGAGGTTTTCCAATGCATAGTCACGGCAGCCCTTAAAACTTTGATGTCCCACTAGTTTGACCCAGTGACCCCTGGTGTGGGGAATGATGGAAAGGGTGTTGCAGATTTTCTGAATGGAGCACCTCAC
Source organism: Neoceratodus forsteri (assembly GCA_016271365.2). Lineage (NCBI taxonomy): Eukaryota > Metazoa > Chordata > Ceratodontiformes > Ceratodontidae > Neoceratodus > Neoceratodus forsteri. The sequence goes on along the minus strand of CM028135.1, from coordinate 841,554,878 downwards.
AGTGAGACTTTGTCTAACAGAATAAAATTTACTGAAGCATACACACACACACACACACACACACACACACCACCACATACACAGTATTTGTTTCCTGTTAACTGTTCTGTTTAAAATTTTACAGTTCTTATTATTGGTCACCATCTTACGTGCACTCAGTTCCCTCTTTTATCATTTTTCCCATCCTGGTCTGCAGTTATGAATTGTATTGACTGTTCAGTACTGAAACAAACTGTTTGTCACAGACACCAATTCATGGCCCTGAAGACATACTGTAGGTACACCTTATAGGGTCTTACCTCGACTATGAGGTACATCCTGATTATCTTGCAAAATGTACTGGCCAAAGGATGAGGGCACCCAAAATATTTTTCATTTACAGCTTTAAATGACCCGGTAGGGATTCTCTACGTGGTAACAACAAGATCAAGTAGGTTGGAATTTGAGATATTCTGATGCTAGTATGCTACAGTATATCTCACAATCAATCCATCTCATGTGCATGTCTAACAGTGTATGGTGTGTAACCATACCTCGCTGGGCAGGTGGAAAGATGTTGCAGACCTTGTGGATGCAATGATTATGGAACTTAATAAACCTGAGTTTCAAAAACAGACATTATGTCCCTCGACAAGACCAGTACTCCCTCCCACTGTAGCACATTCTGAACATGCAGGAACTCTTTGCCCCAGAATGCTAACAAACTTGCCAGAAAAAGGTGGCTGTCCTTTTTCAACAGAATTTTAGAAAAAGTTTATTAGATGCCATTCTTCACAGGTTTCACAACTATGAGCATCTGGGAGAGGATCACTCTGTACATATTTCCTTCAGGAACATCTCTCATTCAGTAAGTGATGTCCTCATGTCCTCAGGACATATACTCCCTATCACAATGTACACAACAGTAAGCTACTCCCACAACATGCAGCACCTAGCTTTAGATTACCCAATTGACCCACACTGCAGGCAAGCAAATCACCATACCTGCATTTGCATAATTTGCATGCAATGTTCCTCCAACCATCCTGCTACTTTAAAATGGAGTCCCACATGAATACAACTGTTCTAATACTCTCATTAGCCTTTTTTCTCCTGCATGGTGGGTCAAGTGTTTGGCTCTGAAATATCCACTGATATGGTTACCACATAATTATCATGAAATTACACGATTTTCACAAAGACTCATGGAGCTGGCTTGATTTAAGTTTTGCTACTTATAATTCAATCCCTTTAGAGCTAACTAAGCAAAGCAATGGCACAAATAATCATGTGGTATAGTAGTGTAAATATAACCACTCCACCTCCCGTGTGCCTAGGGGCTCCTGAAGTTACGAAAAGGGAGGGGGCACACGAAGGAATCCAGACCAGAAACCTCAACAACCATGAAGAAATAAAATGTTTTTCTTACCATGGCCTGGGTTCTACTACAGATAAAATGGAAACTGCTACCCTCTCAACTTCTTCAGAAACTCAGGAGGAAAACAGTAAACCTTTTCTTTTCTCTCTTCTTCAGAAGTTCCCCACCAACAACCCAGCCCAGGAAACAACATTTCCAAGAGGGCTAAAACTGTAAATCTGCTCCCAAAGAAGTCTGGTTAAAAATTCATTGAAGACTCAAATTTCATTAATCATTTAAACTTTAAAACACCCTCAGGCACTCAAAGTTAATCTACCAAACTAATTTATTGCTCCTGGGATACCAATGATTTTCCAGGACCAGGGTTCCATGCCTTACTTAAAACATGTAAAACATCCAGCTCCATGGAGCCCAACTATTCACAAATCGGGCACATGAACTGGAAACAAGGTGTCTTAGGCAGCATTCACACTTCAGGCAGCTGATGAATCCTCAGATGATATACCCAGAACTTCCCTGGAGCCTGCACCAGACCCTCAGAACCAAACCTACCCTCTGGCATTTGTAATTTGGTCACTGAAATTGTACTTTTCCTTTCTTTACCCGGTAGCCTCTAAACTTGTGGAAGGGTGAGATGCTTCTCTCACCTGGTCCCTTGCCACAGGATCACAGGTATTTCCTCCTGACCAGTCCTTTGATTGTTTTTTTCTTAACTGCCTTCTCCTCTAGGCATAGCTGCTTAGCCACCAGTCTCCTTTCTCTGTATGGGGGGGGCTCAACCATACCTCTAGCCTGCATCCCTTTCAGCCATCACTCTTGTGCTTGATTTAGCTTACGGGTCCAGAGCACTTCCTAAGGCCTGTCCTTTGACCTTTGGGCCACCTGAGCAACCTGTATCTGGTGTCCCAGGACCTGCCCTCTGAGCAGGCCCCTTAAGTGGGTGGGAAATCTCTGACACTCCCCTTATCAGACCTGGCCACTCCACCACGTTGGGAAACAAGAAGGAAGCTGCCACCACCCTCCACTGGGGAATCCTGCCACAAAACCTTTAGCCCTGGCAGTCCAAGCCTATTACTAATGGGCCTGGGCCCCACCTAACTACCTCCTAATGGGCACTCTCCTTACCCCATCTCCTACTGGAGCCCCAGTTCTCCACATGATGCTGGCAGCTGTGGCGAGGCTAGAGGGGGATGTGGGGTGGTTGCCCTCCTGGCTGCCCCAGTGTGAGTAGTGGTGCCCCACTATGATCGTTATTCTCTGATGGCATTTTCGTATGTTCGTATGTCAAAATCTCGTAGCCAAACCAGATTCTTGAGTTGCTATTGGCCACCTGGCTACCCTGATTGTTCCACCATGTGGGGTTTCCCCTTCAATCAGGTCCAACCTGTTCCAATGAGCTCCTCCCTGCCTGCCTGTCCTGCCATCTCCCAGCCAGCCTTCTCTCTCTCCCCCAGAACCACCTGAGCTGATTCCTTTTATGAACTATAAGACTGCCCTAGTGGCAGTCTAATAAAACAACCTGAATTGTGCCTTCTCCTAATACCTTTAAAACCCTTAAATAAGGAGGGGAGGTACCATGTGTGGGGTCCCTAAAGGTAGTGTAAGCCCCTGTCAAAGAGGGGCTTACACAAATGTTTCAAGTTTGGTGAAATTTGGATGCTGTGTTTTAAAACTAGATGGAAATAACTGAAGTTTAAATGTTGCCAAATGTGTGGCTGCCTATACTTTAATACTGATTAAAGCTAGGACTCTGAACCTTGGTAAAACTATACGTTATGTACCAGTATACCTGCAAAATTTCATAATATTTAGATGAATACTTTGAAAATATACTGAAATAGCTGAAATTTAAAATTTGGCAATATGCTTGTTGCCTATAACACAGCCACCTTTAAAGCTTGAGACATAAAACTCAGTACATATACCTACTGTATGTTGTATGCTTCTTTAAATTTAAAAATTTTGGAGAAATATGGCACAGAGGTTTTAAAATTTGATGGAAACAACTAAAAATGAAATTTTTATGAAATATTTGACCACCAAGGCTGGCCTGGTGGCACTGATTGTTGAAGCACTCGACGCCACACCTCGCTTCATGCTGGGACCGGGTTCAGTGACAGACTCAGGCCACCGGAGGGTCAGCAGGGAAGAAAGGGATTGAGCACCAACGGTGGCTCTCCTCTCTGGAGAGGTTACAGATCTGTCCCACTGCTACAGCACCACCTCTTGGGTGAAACCAGGACTGGTGATGCAGATCAGGACACACAGCAGGAGGGGCAGTAGCAGCCGAAAATCTGGGAGGAGTTGCATCTCTATGCATGCCTCCTCATTGGCTCTCCCAGTGTGCCAGCAACTGCATGGATAGTGGCTCACCAGAACAGGAGAAAATGGAGCCTGTCACTCCTAGGTGACGACTCTGAAGCCAGACTGCATCACTGGTGCTCACAGGGGCAGACTCTGTTTTGTCCTGCCGCTCCACCATTGAAAAGGGAAGGCTAGGTAATCCCTTCCCTGCCCGACCAGTGGGACACCGGGTTACCTGAGGATCTCTCAGTGGACGGACACTGTAGGAGCAGACTCCTGGTGGCACCATGGGATGTTTTTTTTTTTTAAATTCTCTTTTTATTCATTTTCAGTTACTATTACAGCAATCTGGTAATTACAGTAAGGAAAGAAGAACAGTATTACACACATTCCGATAATTGAACATTGAATGCAAGCATAGAAAATCCAAACACCCCATGCCACCCCTCCCCACCCCAAGGAAGATGTCACCACTGAGGAAAACAGAAAGAAAAAACAATATCACTATTATAGACAAGGGAGGAGGCTAACTGGCCCAGAAAATGAATCAGCTAGCAGCCAGATAATATAACCCAAAGGAATAAATAGCTCTACTAGTAACTAGTTCTTGGATATTGAGAGAGCATTCCAGAGAGACCAGAGGAAGAGAATATGCCTCGAGTCAACGAGACAGAATATGCCTGAAGATACAGTCAATGAAGATACAGGGCATATAATTTGCTCCATTTTTCTGAAAGGCTAAGGGAGAGAGTCTGGTATTGGCAATCATCTTCTCAACTTTAAAACACAGGGACATTTCTTCCACCCAGTCCATATCACGAGAACTCTAGATTATCTAACCAGTGGCGGAGCACTAACCTCTTAACACGCCATTGAAATGAGAGCCATAGTATCTTCTCTCTCTGCGTTGATACCGAGTAAATGCCAAGAATGCAAATCTCAAGAGTGAAGAGATCTTGCAGACCAAGGATAGGATCTAGATTATCCTGAATGGCCCTCCAGTGGGGCTACTTTGGAACAATACCAGAAAATATGGGAGGATTGCCCTGATCTTCCACCACACCTGAAGCAGTTAGGGGAACTAGAATGATCAAATTTAGCTCTATGGGCGGTGTAATGTACATGTTGTTAACAATAAAATATTGAATTAGTCTATTCTTGTCGAGTATTATATATACAAATCTTTCCATATTTGACTCCATGTGGCAAGGGCTCTAAGGAGGTAGAGACCAAGATTTGGAGCCAGCCAAAAGGGCAGGAAATTAAGCTTCATAAGGTGCAGATACAACTTAGACACCCCATGAAGCAACCGCACATTCTTTAATCACCTTAGTAGCGGTTTAATGATCGATGTTGGGACTGTTGCCCTAAACTCATTGTAGACCAAATGTTTTAATTGATATGCTTTAAAAATCATTTGGCGGGAATATTTAGAGCTAACAGGAGGTCATCTACTGACCCTGGGCCTCCTTGCACATAGAGGTCCTCGACTGAGAGCCCTGAATTTGGGGTAGCCACTTCAGAGATAGAAATTCAGTCCCTATTTTGATATTAGGGTTAGAGACCAAGGGTTGTCCAGGATCCTTAACATATCTAATTCTGGAAGTAGTGTAAAATTGATTGAGTACCTTAACCGTGGTACCCACTGGTGACTCTTGGATACAGGTAGGCAGAGTTGATAACTGAAAGTAAAATAGACTAGAGGGTCTATGTTACAATATTTAATGAGATCAAGATCCAAGTTTATCCACAGAGGAAGGGATGTTACATCCATTCCTCCAAGCCATTTACCAGCTTTAACTACATGACTAGCCAGTAGTAGTACTCAAAATTAGGGAGGCGGAGACCCCCCATATCTTTGGGCAGACAGAGTTTATAAAGCGCTCACCTGGGAGGCTTGTGATTCCAAATAAAGCCAGTCAGGATCGAGTAAACTTTCTTGAAAAAGGATTTGGGCAGCCAGATGTCTAAAAGGTTCAGGGGTAGAAGAGGTAGGCAGAATATTAATTTTGATAATACTGATACGGCCCCAACTGATAGCGGAGTTTACCCCATCTTTGTAGATCAGAATAAATTTTTCTACCAGATCATCCAGATTGAGTTTCCTCACCAAAGCAGGGTCCCGAGCCAAGTAAATCCCAAGATATTTGAGGTGGGAAGAGGCCATTTCATCCCAAAATGGGATATGGAGGCCTGAGATAGGTGCATATTGAGAGGAAAAATCTAGGACTTGGCCAAATTAAGTTTGAATTGGATACTTCCCCAAATTGTCCTATTATATCCAATACCTCTCGTAGGGAATCTACTGGGTTGGTTAACTGTAGGAGGATATCATCTGCAAACACGGATATCGTGGATGTTAAGCTGGGAGATGACACACCCTGGATCCCGGAGCAGATTTGAGATTGAGCAACAAGGGTTCCAGACAGAGATTGAAAAGGTATGGCGATAAAGGACAACCTGCGGGTGCCTGAGAGTAACCTGATATGGGATGAAAGACACCATTGCAATAGATTTTGGCCAAAGGGTCCTTGTACAAGGCCTTAGCCCAATGTATAAACCTCTCTGGGAAACCAAACATGGCCATAGTATACCATAAAAATCCCATTTGACCCGATCGAATGCCTTCTCTGCATCCAAAGCGACTAGTGCCATGGGAACCTGAGAAGCCTGAGCCGCCTGGAAAACATGAGAGAGCACTCTCATGTGGTCCGCTACCGATCTGCCCTGTACAAAACCTACTTGCTCACTGCTCAAGAGTGATAACCAAACTTGTTTAATCGTGAAGCCAAAATCTTAGACAGTATTTTGATATCACAATTGAGCAGTGAGATGGGTCTATAGTTAGCTGGATCCAGGGAGGGCTTATCTGTTTTGGGATCAGGATAATAATAGCTTCCAACAAGGATGGGTCCAATAATTCAGAAGATAACAAGTAATTATAAACTTCCAGAAGCGTTTGGGCCAGATCCTGGCAAAAACCTTATAGAAGTTGGCGGGCAAGCCATCAGGTCGGGAGCTTTATCCGGCGAAGACTATGGATGGCCTCCTCAACCTCCTTTAAGGATAAAGTGGCAGAGAGAAAAGCTATTTGGTCATCGGAAAGACGAGGTGGGAGATTGATTTAAAGACAGATACTATGGTAGACTGGAGAGGGGATTGTCGCGACCCCATACAAATTTTATAAAATATTCTAAAACTCCACAATATCCTGGGCGTTGTCTTAATGGAACCATCTTGAGCTTCCAAAGCTGGGACTAGCCTCGAGTTCTCCGTTTCCCTAAGTTTTAAGGCCAAGAGCCTGCTCGGCTTCTCCTTTGATCTAAGTATTTAGCTTTGGTTCTCGGCAGAACAAGCTCAGTCTTTTCCCGATTAGTCCCTCATACTCATTTTTAAGTTTGTGTAGCTGCTCCAGACATGTAAGGGATTTAGAGGAAGCAAGGAGCCCTCTGCCTCCTTAATCTGGCCTGACAACAGGAGGAATTTTTGAGTCCTGAGTTTCTTCCTCTTGGAGCAAAAAATGTTGTAGGTGCCGTATTGGTCCTTTTAAAAAACAGATCCAGAAACAAATGATTTGATACCTTTTATTGGACCAACATGGATGTCACATAACGGGGCTGAAACCAAGTTGTTGAAGGTTAAAGGATTTTCCATAAGTTTGTTCTTTTCTGTAACATCCATGTTGGTCCAATAAAGGTATCAAATCATTTGTTTCTGGATCTGTTCCTCTTGGAGGAAATTTTGATGAATTCTCCTCTCAGGAAACATTTTAGAGAGCACAAAGGATATCCATCCTGGATACTGAACCACAGTTAATATCCAGAAATTCTCAATGAGGGTTCTAATCTGGGCAAGGGACTGTTCGTCTTTTAGTATTTGAGTATTAAGTTTCCATATTGTATCTCGTTGTGTCAGGGAGGAAGGAGTGAAACGAAACCATACTAGGGCATGGTCAGAAATTACTATGGGCTCAGTGCCTACTAAGGTTATATTAGGCATGGGGAAGTACTTATTAAAAATAGTCCAACCTGGACCATGAATTATCGTCGGGAGAAAAAGGTATAACTCCTGTTAAAGGGTGTAGAGTCCTCCATGGATCCACTAAACCTAGCATACTAGCTAAGTCCATAGCGCTAGTTGTGCAGGAGATGGAGGTTTCAGGGCCTGTAGGTTCTGTCCAGTTCTTGCGATGGGGCTATATTCCAGTCCCTCCCAGAACCAAGGGAATTGGCAGTAAGGCACTTAGTTTATCAATTAAATGCATAATAAAACAAGCATCCCTCCAACAGGACCATAAACAGAGCCCAAAACTATGTAGGAATTATACAGAGAACCCTTCACCAAGATATATCTGCCCTCTGGATCTTGTATAATTTTCTCTGGACTAAAGGGTATACTTTTCTTAACCATAATAGCAACTCCTAGCTTCCGATGAGTCACCAGCAACATAAATTTGGGAAAATCCTTTAACCTTCAACAACTTGGTTTCAGCCCGGTTATGTGAGTCTCCTGCAGGAACAAAATATCAACTCCAAGCAACGAGCAGTTGAACAATACTTGGGACCTCTTCTTGGTCTCTCTGATACCTCTACGTTCCAACTGGCTATTTTAACAAAGTCCATAGCCATCCTCTAGGAATCCAAATGCATATAGAATGAACTGCTCTCAGATACCCCAACTAATTCCTATCAGTGGTGACACCTTCTGTTCCCCCGTAACCCAAAGCGCCGCCTCCGGTAAGAAGTCAAATGAAGAATATGTCCACCAGATAACAATAAGGTACCTTAGCATCACAAAATAAACAGGAATAGATGATTGAGCCCACAAGTCCCAATAGTAACAACAATGGCGCCCACCCACCACTATCCAACAACTACTATGTGTAAAATATGCTATCACTATCCTCTCTAAAACCAACAACCAACATGGCAAACATACCCAATACCACCGATTCCTCCCCCCCCTTCAGATACCCCAAGTGTCCCTCGAGTAACATTATTAAGTCCAACAGCCCATATAGCCCGCACCAACAGTTAACCACCAGACTCCAAGGAGAGAATAGAACAAATAAGAAGTCCCATAATAGGTACCACACAAACCCCAACAGATTGCGAAGCATGGCTCTGAGCTGCCCAACCATACTAACCTCCCCCGCAGCAAGCGTAAGAATAATAAATAAAAAAAATCGAACAATCGGAGTCCTTCCAGTAACTCCATCAGCCAGTCCAGAAATAATGAAAATTTCAGTACCTGAAAAGGGAACATTGAAGAAGAGGGTCCACTTCTCGTGACATCCTGCTCGCATATAAGTCGGAGGACTAGGAGGAAAAGAAACGGGAAGGGTTTGGTGGCGGACCAAGCGGTCCGATCTCCAAACACGTCCCTCTGAAACCGATCCCATGCAAGTCAGTACCCCATGAGCTGATGATGAGAATGGACGTGAAGGGAGCTGACTACAGGCCGAGTAGGCCTCATCACCACGACCCTTCAGGCCTACCACCACGCGAATCCCCGGGAGGATAACCCTGCAAGAGAGCAAGGTAATCACCACCGGGGCGTAAGACAGTAGTGGGGAAAGCCTCTAGAACACAGTATGTTACAATATTAAACAAAATAGTAAAAATCAGAGGAGAACTCTTACAAAGGCAGCAACCCTACTTAAATACTAAACATCCCACCATAGAGTTCCCTTAATATAAGAGCTTTTATTAAAGTCACTAAAGAGGTCCGGGCTAATTTCGCCAGTCCAGCCAGTGCCTCCTCCGGATTTTCATAGGGATACCATGCGCCTTCCACTTGTACTAGCAATTTAGCAGGATAATTCATCCCGAAGGCTTTTCCTGCAGCAATTAATTTTTAAACACTGGATGGAAGGCAGCCCTTTTCTGACGCACCTCACGAGGGAGATCCTGGGTGATCCTAAGTTTGGTGTCATTCCATAATATAGCTTCCAGTTCCTTCACTTTGGTAAGAACATGCTGGCACTCTAGATAACTAAAACTTTACAATGACAGGCCTGGGGGAGCCGAAGGAGGAGGTCTGGGCCTGAGATCTATGGGCTCTCTCAATGTGATATTGCTGGTGGATGGGTGAGGGCCCACTATTTTGTTGAAGAAGTGTTGAATAAAGTGCAGGGTATCGCTCCTCCTCTAACTCTGGGAGCCCCAAAATCAACACATTGTTCCTCCGACTCGCCCTCAAGTCTTCGGTTTTCAACTGGAGTTTTTGTATTTGTTGTCGGAGCTTAATGATTGGGATCTGTTTTCTGTTGCCACTTCTCCATGGGCGTCATTCTGGATTCTGAGTCGTTCGCTCTCCTCGAAAGATCCATGAAGTCTTGTCTCAGTGACTTAATTTCTTTTGAGATCTCCAGGAGGGCATCTTTGAAGGGGATACGCTCTTGAAAAGCGTTCTTCCGTCAGCATTGTACCAGTACTTGTATTAGATCCTCCACTGGTGGGATGCTTAGCCATCAAGGTTATGTTTACATTGCTATTTCTGGCTTTTTGGAGGCTTTTTCTGGTGAGGTAGGAGGGTATGCTTGACCCTGCGGCCTTCATGTCTGTTTCAGCCATCACAATCAGCAATTAGGGCAATCCACGACGATCTCAGACCCCAGAAGTCTCCTGAAGTTAACAAGGCTTTTCCACCCGTTTAAGGCTTAATTAGTGGCTTTAAAGCAATAAAAGTCGGTATTTGCGAGGGGAAGGCAGGAGCTCTACAGCAAGCAGCCTCTCAGCACCACTGCATCACGTGATCTCCCCACACCATGGGATGTTGTGAAAGGCTGCTTGAGTAGGTCTGATTGAGTGGAAGGACAGTGCAGTGAGGATGATAAACATACGGTTAAAAAAAAATATATATATATATATATATTTGACCACCTATAACGTAGCCCCATGAAGCTACAAATCTTAAATTGGTATACCTGCACAAGTTGTATTGTCCTATATGCCTATGCAGTTGAATCCAGAAAAAACAGGTGTTGGTTGTGGACCCAGGTTGCCAGGAGGTGGGTTTGTTGGTAGGATCTCCCTCAGGTTTATGGCCTGGGGGTGTTCAATAACTACCACCAGACCGGTGCGGAACCTGGGCATTGTGTTTGATGACTGTTTGACACTTAAATCCCAGGTGTCAGCAGCCTCTTTTAGCACCTGAGGACCATCGTCCGGGTGAAGCACCTGGTTCCTCCTGATGATCTTCCTCACTTTGGTCCACGCCCGTTACCTCCTGGCTTGACTACTGCAATGCCCTTTATCTTGGGCTTCTGGGGTTGATATTCGTCGCTTGCAGCTAGTGCAGCATCGGCAGCCAGGCTATTGACTGGTTCCTTTAGGTCCAGTCATATAATGCCCTGTGCTCCACAGACTGCATTGGCTGCCAATATGTTGGTGAATCACCTTCAAGGTCAATTTGCTGACCTATAAGGCCCTACACGATCAGGGACCTGGCTACCTGAAAGATCTCCTCATCCCTACTGTCCCTCCCGCTCTCTTGATTCACTGACGAGGGATTGCTAGAGATTTCCAGGGTTCATTTGAAGATCTCTGGGGCCAGATCTTTAAGTTTATAGCCCTGACCCAGTGGAATTCTCTACCTCATCAGGTATGAGATTGCCAGACTGTCCAAACATTTAAGGGAGCATTAAAACTTATCTTTTAACCTTGCATATAATGATTTTTAAAGGTTGTAGGATTGGATTAATTTTAATGTTTTTAGTTATATCGTTTTTATTATGTCTTGTACAGGCGCCTTGGTTTTGGAAAGGTACCTTTTATAAGTAAAGTTTGACTTGACTTGACTTGACTATAAATTTGGTAACATTGATAAATACATTGAAATTTATGTGAAGAAAACTCAAATTCAAATGATGTCAAAATTCCATATAATTTTGGGACATTCCCAAAATGTCACAAGCACTGGAATGATAATTCTGCCATAATTTTGCTGGCTGAATTTTCAAATTCTGCTTCTGCTGGAATCACATAATTTCAGAAATTCCACTGAATTCTGTGATATTCTGAAGGAAATGGAATTCAGAAATTTTGAAAGTGGGATGTTAAATTCAGAATCATAGTTTGCAGTTTATGCAAACTGCAGATTCATTTTCATCGGTAATTTATGAAATGTTGTTTACGAGAAATGCTTTTCACAATTCTGAGGAATAAAAAATCCAAAAGCATGTTAGAAGCAGAATTACTATTTTCCAAAATGCTGCAGAATTCTGCACAGCTCTAATAGTGATTGTATGCAGACAAGGGTCTCTGTCTTCTTTAACAGACAGGAAATATTTTTTTTGTTAATTTGTTTCTCTCCCTGCTGTTGTGCAGCCTTGCACTCTACCACTCTACAGCTCCCCTAGCCCTATCACCCTGATGTCCTAGGGACTTACCTCATCTTAAAGCTTCCTCCACAGCTGCCCCCCTTGGTAGGGTTTGACAGTAGGCACCATAGTGCCAAGGAATGGATTTGATGCAGTAGAGGCCCTATATCCTGCTGTAGAGCCTGCAAGGGGTTTGGTGTCAGCCATGCTGCACCTGCCCATTTTCACCGTTCTAGTTCAGAGGGAAGGATGTGCAATGCCATCTTGATGCAGGAGTTATCACAAAAATGTGAGCATAGACCATACAAATTAAGAATAAATCGTGAGGTGACAAAGGCTTTGGATGGAGCAGGTTCAGAACAAAGAAAGTCAGTCAGTTGGAGGGTGAGATACTGGAGAAAAAAAAGAGATCCTCAGGGCTTCAGGTGAGAAAATTATAGACTTGCTCCTGGGAGCAAATGGACAAGATTATACTGTAAATTCATGCAAGTGACTAAATGATGAAGATAACCTATCCTTATCATGTGGTATCTGTTTGCAATTCTTGTATTATTACATATCAATATTCATGTTTCATCCCGCCTCATGAATCAGTGCACTGTATGCTTACTATTTTGAAACTGGCCCATGCCAAGCAGCTTAAAGAGGTGGCATGCAAGGAAGCCTGGGATATCTTTAAACTTGGATGGTGGCAGCATACCAAAAGTGAACAAGGTATCAATTCAGAGAGGATACACTCTGGACTAGTATCTAACACGAGTTTGAGACAGCTGAAGTCAGTGACAGGTTAGCTGTGGATTCACATGAAATTGGGATGTTTGAAGAAAGTCTAAAAGCATAATCTCCTCTACACCAGCACCTACAAGGGCACAGAGCTTGGGGTAAAAGGTGGGACAGTGACAATTTGTATAGAGCCATGGGGTTGCAGTTTCAAAGCCAGTATCAGACTGAAGATGAACAAGACTGACTGGTAAAGGAACTGTGAGTGTTGCTAATTGTGAGTCAAAAGGAGGACACAGTTTCAGGCTCCAACATGTTTTACTATGAAAACTGTGTGGAAAAGTGTTGTTGGCAGTGTAGGTGTTAATGATATCATTAGAATGTTACAAAATGCAAGGTGTGCATGAGGTGGAGAAGAGATGGAATGAGATGGAGAACATGCTGCATGAGGAAGAGGTGAAATAGAGCAAGTGTCAGTTCAGGTTGGCAGAGACTAAAAATAGCATCACTGTGAGGTGGCGGTCACACAGCATGAGGAAGTGAAAAACTGCAGCGAGAACAAAGAGAGTAACAGTATGAACTGGCATGCAGCTAAAACACAGTGAGTGTGTGGGTTACTATCAGTTCAGCCCTAGGGGGTATCATGGGGCATTGAAACAGATACAAATGTTCATTGCCCAAGCTGGTAGAGAATACTGATATTTTCTTACAGTGCCTGAACAGCATTTTAATTGGCATGACAGGGAGGAAAATACATTGGCAGGTTTTTGGCACCTCTTCTCTGGCAGGGCTATAGAGGTGTATAGCCAGCTGTGAGAAAATGACTCTAAGGCTATAACATATTAAAGACGGTCATTCTAAAGATGTATGAGCTGATGCCAGATGCCTACTACTGTATAGATAGCTCTTACATGGGATTCATAAACCTCCACATAGTACATATAGTGACTTTGGGCTGAAATAAAAATGGTATGTAGCCAGTGTATGGGGAAATGAAATCAGACACAGATAAAAACACGATCTGGTGCTGCTAGAGCAATGTTATTTGGCTGTTCTTAGGATGTACAAACATATAAGGAGGCAGTATAGCCTAGGAGGTTAAGGCACCCATCTGAGAATCTGGAGAACAACCAGATCTTGGTTTGAAACCCACAAGCACCACTTTCACACTGTGTAACCGAGGTAAGCCACTTAAGTTCCCTTTGCCCTGGGATACACTTTTGTCTCAGTGTGTCTTTCCCTTTCAAAAATTCTCAAAATATAGTGCAGCCTTCTGGGATGCAACATAATACCACAGCATTTTGCAGCAGAGGTATTGCAGGAAACAAATCGATTTCAATGGCAGCCAATCCATTATGTCTTGCAGTAACCCTAGATACTGCATCGCATTCTGGCAGGCTCTTTTGTAGGTCCAAGAAAGGGCACCCACCACACTTGATGAGGCTGCCTGCATGGTAGATGAGTATAAATGTGCCAGGAAATCTGGGAGTTGGAAAGTTGAGGGCAGCAGATTTGACCCATGACCTGGGGGCACAAGTGCTGACATCACATTTGATGCCAAGCCTCTTAAACCCAGGTTCTCACTCTAGGGTAGGGCACAGAGCTGCTGTCTCAGGACACCAATGAGTGCTGGACCTGTGAGGTCTGAGGTATCTATCTCAGAACTGCCCAAGATAGTTTTAGATTCCTTAGAATTGATGGAAAGACAACCAAATTGCAGTGCAAATGTTAAACTGTGTTCTTGCAGGTATCTCTGAGAATGATAAAGGTTTTGGTTGAGGTTAATATATGTAGTTTGCCAACAACATTTCTCAGTGACAGGGTTGCAAGCATGTCCCTGGTGAGTAAGGCACCTGTCAGAGAGGAAATGAGGTTTGTCTGCCACCTACCCAAAATGCCAAAATGTGTAAGATGATGTACTGGGTCAGGGAACCCAGAGACCACATATTGGCTGGAGAGGTATGCAGATACCAAGTTAGTGGAGGAAAAAGACTTGGCTGTGATCATCATGAGTAACATGAAGCACTCGCACAGTGCAGGAAAGCAGTGGCCAAGGCGAATAGGTTGCTAAGATGTATGACATGGGGTATATGCAGTAGAAAGGTGGAGGTCATCTGCCACTGTACAGATCACTGGTTAGGCTGCATAACAAGTGTAATGTGCAGTATTGGAGCCTTCACCTAAAGAAAGACAAGCAACTTACTGGACATAGTAGAGAGAAGGGTGACCAAGATGATCTAGGGACACAGGGTATCCCCTACAAAGAGACTTAAAGACCTCAACATGTGCTCCCTGAAGGATGCGTGGGGGCATGACTGCAACCTTTAAGTACTGTACCTGAAAAGTTTCAACAAAGTAAACTCTGAGAGGCTATTCAACCTTAGGGGAACAAGACCACTGGGGCATGCCTCAAACTAGCGGGGGACACTTTAAAGGGAAATGAGGAGGCACTTTTTCTCTGAAAGAAGCGGTAGCAAAGTGGAATGAGTTGCCAGAGGAAATGGCCTCACTGAAGACTGTAGATTATTTCAAGAGGGGATGGGATAAGGTAAAGGGAAGACTGCATTACATGGAGTTTGGGGTGTATGGTGAGAGGGAGACATCAAAATACTGAAAAAGATATATTTTCCATATATGGACAAAATGCATTTTAAATGAACAAAAATTGGTCCATTTTTAATTATTTAAATTATATGAAATAGTAGGAAAATATAAGCCATATATATGATGTGTGAATGGGCAACATATGGAAAATGCATTCTCAGTGTAAAACATAGTTTCATAGATGGTCCATATATTGTCCAAGCATGTCTCATATATACACCATATATTTTCCTTCTTTTATATATTTTAAATATATAAAAGGGCAAATATCTGTATATTAAAATGCATTTTTGCCATGTATGGAAAATATATCTTTTTCCATATAGGAAGGGAGGAGTGGACAGCGGGGGCAGATCAAGCGGTAGGTACTGAGTGGTCTACAAACTCAAACAGATTAGGTAGACTGCAAGGTCTTTTCTTCCTGGCTATTTTGTTTGTTCATATGTTTGATTGGGAAGAATGCTGACATTCAAGGGCGTTGGACAATACCCAAGTTCTCATGGCAAGATGGACCTTCACTTGGACAGGCAGCACACACAAAACCAAAATGGGGCCAGTTTATGGTTTGGCTGGTGGTCTCGTTTTAGATAATGACCTGGAGCACCAAGTGGAGCTGCTTTATGTCCTTTGAGGTGCCCAACAATGGCAGAGGGACAGCACACTGATCTCACATTTCAAGAGCTAATGGGGTAGGTGTGGTTCAGCTTGTGTCAAATCTACTCTTTCCTAGTGGGATGAGGAGGAATTGACCTAGTAGAAGTGGAAGGGGTCACAGATTACGGTGATAGGTGCTCTGTCAGCTATGGGCTGAGGACACAGGACTAGGAGTAGTACAGGTCAGGAATCCTGGCCCAATGCAAAATGAGAGCCAGACCAGATGAAATAACCAGCTGTAACAGGGTTATGTAGAGGCAAGCAATAATACCTGCAAAGAATTAAGTGGGCAATTCAAACTTCCGGGGCTGCAATGAGGTCCGATGCACAGGTGGTGGACCATATAGCCCCTGGAAGTTCTGGTATTCCATACCGCCCACAATGGAGGTATTATTGTGCTTAGAAAAATTAACTTTGTGCCATTTTGAGGGAATTAAAAAATTAAGAAAAACATTTAAAACATTACAGTAGGAATGCAGTTTAAGTCTGTGTTGTAAAGTAGTCCCTGTTTTGTGGTGTTCAATGTCCTGTCCCCTCTACCCACACAGAGCCATTCTCTTTTACTTATCCCACTCCCCAACACCACAACCTCCACAAGAAGACATGTTTTTTTAAATTATCCCCACCCCAACAGTCTCTTGACATTTTTATGTTAAAAAACAGCTTTCTGCCTTTCCTGCAAGATTTTTTTTTTTATTGTTTAATGGTCGGAAGATGAGGCAGTTGTTTATTTGTATTTATTTATTTTAATTTATTTGTTTATTAAACTCTAGGATTACAAGTACCGTTGAGCAGGATCTGCTCATTTACAAAGGTTCCACATCAAAGGATGTGGGAAACATACATGCAAAGTTGGTAATGGTATACAATCAAAACACAGACATGGTTGACATTGTTTGCAGTTGTAACACACTTTAGAAATAAAAGACATTACTAGAGAGCAACTTAAATAGGCAGCTTGATGAGGTAACAGAGAAAGGAATTTAAGAAGCAAATGGATTATAAGCATGAGATAGTGTAGAAGGAGAGAGAAAGAAGTAGGCAGGCTGAGGGGCCGTTGTCGAGGGATGGAGAGGAGGAGGAGGAGGGTCTAGGGCAGGGAATATGGTAATGAGGTTTGTGGAGTGGTGTAGGGGTGTTGGGGAAGGGGAGGGAGGGAGAGGAAAAGGTTAGGCGTGTGACCTTGAAAGACCATGCAATGCAAAAGCAGGAAGTGGAGAACCCTGAGGTAACACAGCAGCAGTCTAATCTAAATCTCTTTTTTTCAGTTTAAAACAGCAGTGGTGTTATGTTTTGTGATTCTGAGGATAAGTATTTGTGAAAAGAGACAGCCCTTTGCCGATAATTTGCTAGTGCTTGCCTGCGTGTATTTCCATGGTGATCAGCATCTGGGAATGCCGGTGAGTCATCAAGATGAACTTGTAGTCTGAAAACAAAAGCTGAGGGAAAACAAAGCGAACATGCTGTTCTGAAAGAGTTGATAGTTTTCATCCTGTTTTGTGTTTAATTTAAGGAAATGAGTCCAACTCGTGGGAGCTTGGCCAGTCACCATCTCGCCCGCTAAGTGAGGAAAAAATGGCAGCATTTTTAAATTAAACATTGGGCATCAGGATACAAGTGATGGGGTTTGCATGCCTGACACTCATTTTTAGCAGGGCTCTTACTGCTAGTTAATGTACCCAGCATGCCTGGCAGCCAATCATATTGCTTATATTTTAGCCCATTCTCTAATAGTTATTATAAAGTCTGAACAAAATCAATCTTATTTTTTCTTTTCATTTCTTTCTTTATGTGTCTGCTATATGTGCTTCATTTGAAAGCCACTGTGGGCACATGAAAGGCATTAGTCAGTGCTAATGGGAAGGCTATGCCTGAGGTTCAATGAGCAGAGTAACAACATCACTCCCCCATCAGATCTTAAGGCCACTCCTCCTAGATTATTCCAGGATTCATTTCTTTGTTGCAGTTGCAGGACTCGTCAGCATTTCTCTTGCTGCTCTCCTGCTACTTCACTCATCTGTCTGTTGCCTCTGGAATTTTGTTGTTTCTGCTCCCTCGTGTTGCTTCCCCTCGTTCTCACTTTCTCTCTGCTCCTTGTTTCCCTTATCTGCTGTTGTGTTTCTCCTACCTGTTTCTCTACCTCCTCTCGTTGTTCATCTCCCCTTCATTTGTACCTACCCCCATTCTCATTGTGCTCTTGCTGCTCTGTCTCTACCTCAGTTATTGCAGGCTACTGCAGTATTTCCCTTTACC
The DNA here is from genome assembly GCA_016271365.2 of Neoceratodus forsteri. NCBI lineage: Eukaryota > Metazoa > Chordata > Ceratodontiformes > Ceratodontidae > Neoceratodus > Neoceratodus forsteri. The sequence continues at coordinate 841,536,663 of CM028135.1, read as the reverse complement.
TGCCCCGTCCTTTTTTGGCCCTTCCTTGGTTGTTCCCACTCTGCCTTTCAGTCTTCCTCCTCCTCCCTCCCTGTACCTCCTCCATCTGCTTCGTGTCCTGTATTACCTTGACTTTCATTCCCGCATACAGCTGCTGTTCTGCTTTCCTCTATTTTGGCATTTCACCAGCACTCTGGGTGTGCACCATCCACTCAGCTCTGTGCCTTCCTGCATAAGTCGCATGCCTCTCGGCTGCTATATTTGGCACATTGCTAGCCCTACAGCATCCACCTCCTCAGCACCGCCTTCTCCCTCTCCCTGCTTGCCCCTGCCTTGTGGTGTGTGAGCTGCTTGTGGTCTGCTTCTGGGTGTCAGAGCATTAGCCTGTGGCAGTACATCAGCTGCTTCTCAGCTGCTGCGAGTCTGGCATAGCACTTTGCTTTTGCACTCCATTTACCTTGCTCCACATTGGTTTCCTCTGTTCCTCATGATGTTACCACTGTCTCTGGACTCACGGCTATTGGATAAGTGAACTAGGTTGCTAGCCTCATTCCTTGTCACTACCTACATAGGGCCCTTTATCTGTAGGCATCTTATTGTTTACAGTAAGGGGTTGCGCCACATTCTGGCATTCTGGCCGAGGTGCCACAGTGCTCAGTTTCCTTTTCATTGCCCATGGCTGCATCAGTCAGTCCTTCTATGTCATTTTCACTGCTTGATAGTGTTGTCTCCTCTGTATTCATTTGTTCTTCTACTTCACTCATCTGTGCTCTTGCACCTGCCCCTGTGAGTATCTTCTGTGAGTTTTGTTTCCAACCCTCTACCTCTCCTGTTTGTTAATTCTTCTGTGTGCCCCTGCTGCTTCCTCGCTACTTGGCCTCAACCGTGCTCATCATTTTGTTTTCCTTCCCACGGTGCCTGCTGTCCTATGCACGCTCTTGACTTGGGCATTTTGGCTATCTCACTGTTCTTTCGTTCCAGTGCCCTGTTTTCCCTCCTCCTCCCAATGCCCTCCACCTCAATTCCTCTCCTTCTCTGATATCTGCTTTCTTTTGGGGGCTTCCCTATCCTGCTGTCCCACTGTGCCACCATACCCTATTCATTTACATCACCTATTATTCCCTCCTGCATATCACCATGCCTACTCTTCTCCTCCTCCATCCCTATTCCTCCGTTCTAGTCAAACCTATTCAGATGTCCTCCTGGTACTGCTTATCTCACGGTGGCTGCCAGCTTCATCAAGCCACTCTCGCTCCTACTTTCATGCAATTCTATCCATTCCTAATCTGGCTCAATGAATCCATTTGGCACACACTACTGTGGTTACCAGTCATGGGTAGCATCCTCATGACATGAGTCTGATTCTCCTTCGCTCAGTCTGACCTCAGAGTCTACTCATTCTCATCAAGTAATTCAGTACCTCTCATTGGGTCTATGCTAAATCATTGAACTGCTGCATTCCCATGGTTATTATTACAATCTGTCTCCTCATGACTGCATCTGTGTCTCCCTTGCTCATCTGGCCTCTCTGTGGGTCCATTCTTCACTTTGACTACTCGAGGCATAACCCTCTTAGGTCCATGCTACATTAACTTGACCTGCTCTCCACTTGAAGATGTGCCTTCTGTGTCCATTGCCCCTTGGCTCAGAGCTGGTTGCATTGGCCTCATCAATGGACGCCCTTTAGCTGCCCGAGTGGGTTCAGAGGTGCGCTCTATGCCATTCTTTGTCTGACTGTCTCTGGTTCACCTGTTCTGTTTTATGGGTTTGCACAGGCCAGCTGGAGTGCCTCAGCAGTCATCTCTCTCCTTTCTTGCTTTTGAGCACATAGTAGCATTCTAGTTACAAAGACAGAGTGGATGCTTCATCTCAATAAGAATCTTTTCCTCTTCCCCAATATTGCCTCTAGTTGCAGTAGCTGAGCTGTCACTAATCAAAACATCCTTCAGCCTGGAGAGAAGGTGACCTTGGCCTTGGATCCTCATGGGTTTCCTCCTCAAAGGGTTTTCCTCTCCTCCATGCCAATGGTCATAATATTAGTCAGGGTTAGTGTTTTCATAGGGCCTTAGTTAGATTCCGCTGTGGGATGGAGTCAGATGGTGGCCCCAGCTGTTCCATCTCTTCTTAGGAAGTCCACTTTTGTGCATCTTGTCAGATTTCCTTTCATTCATCATCTTTGTCTTATCTCATTCTTCTCCTGTCCTTCCCATCTACATCTATCTCCTTACTTTCCAGTCTTGAAATATTCTGATTTCTTGCCTCTTTGATGCTGGACACCCATTTGGGTATTCTTTCTGGGCTTTTCCTAAGCTACCTTTGGCCAAGGATTACCGTGGCACCTATTGGGGATCTTCCTCTAGGGTTCCTTGCATCATACCGCTACAGGTGGTATATCCCATGGACAGAGAGGTGAATAGCCATAATGTATCAAAATCACACAAGCATACATCTCATCCTGTTATGTTAGCACAATTGAATGGGAAGGCTATGCCTGAGGTTCAATGGGCAGAAGCGACAATGTCACTTTCCATCTGGCCTTAAAGGCCCTCCCCTGGACTGTTCAGGATTCGTTCCTTCATTGCCCCACCATCCGCCTCCCTCCAGTGGCTCATCTCTCTCCATGGGCTTCTTCCTATGCTACCTTTAACCAAGGGAATTATTCTCATGGCACCTATAGGGAGGAGCCCTCCTCTAGGGTTCCTTGCAGGGTGGAGTATCCTGCAGATAGAGAGGCAAACAGCTACAATGTATCAAAGTCACACATGCATACATCTCATCCAGTTGTGTAAGCACAATTGAATTATTAGTTCTGCAAGTATCTAAGGCAAATGCAAATGGCATGAATCCAAGACACCTGTGTTAAACCAGTCCACATTGGACTCCCACTGTGATTGTTGCTAGTTGCTCACAGTAGAGGATACTTATGTTAATTAGTGGTTTATTAGGAGCAAGGCCCAATTAACATGGATAGCTACAATATCAATCTGGTCCATCATACTGGTCACTTGTAAATTAAAATGTTTATTATATAAGCCAGCCGGTGGCGCTTGAGGGTTGAGCACTGGACACCTCACCTCGTACCACACTGGTGACCGGGTTCAGGAGCAAGCCGAATCGACTGAAGTCGGTAGGGAGGGAGGAAAGGATTAAAAGCCAATGGCTGCTCTCCTTCTCCGGGAGGAGACCGCTGTCTGCCACGATAATGCCACCTGTTGGGAAGCTCAGGTTGGTTGGTGCAGTTGAGGAAAGCCAGATGCGTAAAGGGTGAGCGTTGGCAGAGGGCCAGCTCGACGTGTGCCTCCACGCACACGGCAGCCTTCCGCCTCATTGCATGCTGGCGTCAGGGAAAATCAGAGGAAAAGCCCTTCAGCCTGCCTAGATGACATCCCTCAGAGCCAGTCCCACCACCCACTGTCCAATCAGGACAGACCTAGCTGTACAGCTCGCTGCAGGACAGGGAGGTAAGGTGGGAACCTCTCCTCGCCCGCCAGGTGGTAATCAGGCCATCAATGGAGGTCCGATGGCAGTGAGTGTGGTACTCTAGGGGCAGACCCTAAGTGTCGGTAGGGTTGAGAGGTGATACTCCTTGTGGGACTGAAGCAGTGGAAGGTTGAGAGACAGTTGAAAAGGGCGGGGGAAAAACAATAAGTAGAAAAATGTTTATTATATAGAAGTTTCTAGATGAGCGTTTGCTAAACATTTCGAGTAACATGATTAGGTGGGTCAGTGTCCTGAGGAGTAAGTCCATTTGGGTCTGAGTTTCAGCAGAGAGATTTGGATCCAGACATAATACTGAATGCACATCAAGCCAAAAGAAGAGTAGTGGTCTTTTAAAAAGAAATTCCTGACAAAAGAATTCTAACATCAATAAATTCAGAATCAGGATCAGCATAACCCCAATGGGCAGCATTCCAAACATGAGCTTTGGAAGGCTATGCCTGTGGTTCAATGGACAAGCAGTTAGCCATTCCCCCTTTCCAATGTTACATAAGCATTTCCTCTGATCCTCTTTCTCAAGCACTTTTCTTTGCAGTAGGAGACTCTGTTGGTCTGTTCTTTGCAGCCTGCTGGGACCTGCCCCTGCTTTACTGTATTCTGACTCTGATTGTTTCTGCTGGACTTCTGTTGTCTGTTCTCCTGCATGTGATTTGCTGTGTGCTTCTTTGTGTTGCTTGTTCCCTGTTCTTCTGTGTCTTTTGTTTTGCTTTTTTGGGGAGCTTCTTTTAAACTTCTTGTATTTTGCTAATCCAGAGCTGATGCTATTTGCTCCCTTTACTCACACTGCACTACAATCATTATCTGTGTGTTTCAGCTTAAGCTTCCTGCTGCTGCTCTTCATGGTATGTACTTAAATTGTTTTCATCTGGTTAAGGCTCATTCTGAACCCCAGCCCATGCAGCTCATTTCTGCTTCCTGAACTTATACAACATACCTCATTGCTGCTGTTTTCACTGCACTGCCTAGCCAATTTGCTGCTTTCAGAATGTTGCCTCCCTACCCTCTACTACTATGCCCCATAGCTACTGATTGCTAACATGCTTTTGTATTACTACTTTTCTTGTGAGGATGCTTTCTAAGGTACCTTTAGACAAGAGAATCATCCCATGGCACCTCTAGGGGTTGAACCTTCTTTGAGGGTCCCTTGACTTTGGTACCCCTACAGGTTGGTAATTCCTCTGGAGTAGAGAGTATGAATGGCCAAAAACAAGTAACACAGTTGCACAAGCATTACATCATACTGGCTACATAGGCCATTGAATTGGAAGGCTGTGCCTGTGGTATGATGGACAAGCAGACATCCACTCCCCTTTCCTGTGTTACATAAGCAGTTTCTCTAAGTATCTCGCTCAAGCACTTTTCTTTGCTCTTCATCCTCCTTTCTCCTCCAGCGGCATCACCTCTCTTCTTGGATGCTTCCTAAGGTACCTTTAGCCAAGGAATCATCCCACAGCACTTAGGGTGGAACCTTTCAAGGGTTCCTTGCCTTGGTACCCCTACAGAGTGGTAATTCCTCTGGAATAGAGAGCGCAAAGGCCAAACTCAAGTAGCACAATTGCACAAGCATTACATCATACTGGCTGCATAGGCCATTGAACTATAATTTACTTATTTTCAAAGTTACAAGCTGTTTTGTAACCCTGATTTCACTCCCAGTTCTAAAATGCCATTTTCAGTAAACAGCATTTGTTGATGTCAGCTGCAGCACTCACAGCCTAGATTCCACTGCCAGCAACCTTTTATGACTTATTTCTCCAAAGTTAAATCAAACTGTAGTTGTAGAAAACTTTTGAAAAGGAAAGATGACACTGTATGGCTATAGCGCATGCATTTCCAGAATGTACAGGTACAAGGTACTTAAGAATGTGTGAGAGATGGTTTTGCAATGCAACTGCAAACATTGATTCAGAATGCAGGGATTGTACACATTGGAATACTATAGGTTTGAGATTTCAGAATACTACCAGATTGCATTTTGGATTGCAGCAAGGACACAGTCTCAGAAAGTTGCTGGGATACATCATTTTGGAATATGTCTGGGACACTTTAAGTTGAAAATGGCAGTGTCCACATTTTATAATGTGGTAGTGGAAGGAGATACAGTTTCTGAGTGTGAGGGCACATCGTTACACAATGTGGCAGGGATGTAACATTTTGTAATATGTCATGGATGCACAATTTTGGCATGTGGTGGTGATGCTTGGTTTTGGAATGTGGTGGTGATATTCAGTTTTGGAGTGTGGTGGTAACATGCAATTTCACGATAAGTCATGGACATGGAATTCTAGACTATGGGGAACATGCAATTGGTGACATGCAGGTTCAGAATTTAGCAGACACACAACTTTAGAATGTGGCAGGGACACACATTTTGGAATGTTATGGGGATTCATAACTGTAGAACATGGCAGGGATGTGCATTTATAGAATGTGATGCTGGTGCCAATTTTGAACATAGCGATGACATACTTTTGCTATGTGGCTGGGACTTACAATTCCAGAATTTGGTGAGGAAGCATAATTTTGGAATGTGGCTGTGACACACAGTTTTGGAAAGTGGCAGGGATGCCAGTTTGAAATGTGTTGATAGTATACAACTTTGGAATGTGGTGGGGACATGCAATTTTGGAATCAAGCAGGAACATGCATTTTGAAATGTGGCAGGGATTCATAATTTGGGAATGTGGTAGGGGTGTTCATTTTGGAATGAGATGGGAATGTGTACTTGAATGTAGGATGACACACAGTTTCACAATATGGCTGGGAAAAAGTTTCACAATGTGGTGGGATACGTAATTTCACAATATGGCACTGATGCACAATTTCACAGTATGGTGGCATGGCACAATTTGAGAATATGGCAGGGTGCACAATTTTACAATGTGGGTAGATGCATGGTTTTGGAATGTTACTGGACATGAAATTTTAGAATGTGGCATGGATGTGCAATTATGTAATGCGATAATATGAATTTTGAAACATTGCAGGATATGTTGAACATTTTGGGATGTGACATAGACATGCAGGTTTAAAATGTGAGGATTCACAATTTTGTAATATGGCTGGGACACAATTTCAAAATGTGGTGGAATAGGCAGTTTTGAAATGTGGTGGAATGCACAATTTTAAACTGTCAGAGATATGCAATGCCAGAATGTGGCTGGCATGCACAATTTCAAATGTGGCTGTAATCCACAGTTCAGAGTACAGTGGTGGCATACAAGTTCTGAATTTGGCTGATACACAACTTTGTAAAGTGGCTATGTCACACAGTTTTGGAACATGGCAGAGTGCACATTTTGGAATGTGACTGGGATATACAGTTTTAACCCTTAGGCTGCCGGAAGATTTAGAACCATAGGTTTTAGGACAAGATATCATATTGGCGGCAGCCTAAGGGTTAAATGTGGTAGTGACAATTGCAGAATGAGGCAATGATGCATACAGTGCTAGAATGTGATGGGAAACACAAGGTCAGAATGTGGTTGGGGCAAACAATATCAAAATGTGGTAGGGACATGCAGTGTCAGAATGTGGCAGTGACACAATACTTTGGAATCTGGTGTGTGTGTGTACATTTTGGAATGTGGCTGGGACAAGTGATTTCAAAGTAAAACTGTGTGTCCTGCTGCATTCTAACAGTGTGATCCTGAATACATTCCTAAACTGTGCATCTCCAGCACATTCTGAAATGTTCCATGCCTGACACATTCTGAGTCTGCTCATCCCTACCAAAGTCCTAGATGTGCATCTCCGCCATATTCAAAGATTGCATGTCCCCACCACATTTTGACATTGCATGTTTCTGCCACCTTTCCAGATTATGCATCCCTGCCACATCTCCAGATTGCATGTCCCTCATCCAGAATGTTGTTCTCCCACCATATTCCAAAATTGATCATCTGCAGGACAATCTGAGACTGCAAATCCCCAAATGCTGAGATTGCATTTCCTGCCATATTGCAAGACTGTGCACCTCTCCGCATTATAAGATTGCATGTCCCTCATTTCACAGTTGTAGTCACCCACATTGCAAAATGTTATGTTCATTCTCAGTTCTGAAACTCTGTCCCTGTTGCACTGAAAATGTTAACAGTTCCACATGATAAAACTGTAATACTACAATATTCTAAAATTGCTTAAAACCTTGATATTCCAAAACCATGTACACTGTTGCATTCCAAAACCACCTCACCAGCACAATCAAAATACAGTACCATCCATCTGGAAACACTATACATGCATTGCACCAAACCCAGTGACAGTTTTTTAAATGATTATTACAACAGTAGTTAATTAAACTTCAGAGAAATCAGACCTGTGTAAAATATAAGGTTGCTGGCAGGGAGGACGTGACTGTGATTCCTGGAGCTGGCATTAATAGCAGTTCTTCAGTTAAACCAGCTTTTTGAGCAGTCAGTATTAGGAAACAGCTTGTAACTTTTAAAGAAAGTAGTATAAAGATCTAATTTTTGGTATGAGGCTTACTGGGGATGTGGTGATTAAAATTCTGCAATTTAATACTTTTCACCAGATCCCTACTTTAAATCTCATGGATTGCTGGACAGAAAACAATTGTTTTCTAGGAAGCGCCATAGGGCAAGAAATCCAGACTTAAGGAAAGAATAGTGATTTTTTCTATCTGCAGTTCTTTTTGTTTTAATCTGCTCATTTATTAAATCTACTTGTTTTTGTATTATTTTCTTTATTTTTCTATACCTCTTGCAAATTCTGTATACATAGTTAATATTTTTAATTTAATAGTAATCATTAACTGCTGGGTTAAATATGCACAGGTAGTCCATTTATCTGGGGCAATTCTGTGTTACACATCTGGAGAGAACACAAGCAATCTTAAAATGTAAAATCTGCATCTTATACAGGAAAGGTAAGGTTTCCTAGTGTGATCAATGGAGTTCATATGTTCATGAAGCCTTTTACTGTGTGAGTCAGAGGCTGGACTCATTCAGTGTGATTAGCAGCACCAAGAGAGTCATAACCAATTTGATGGCAGAACGGTAACAAAAGGAGCTATGCTATACGGCAGCCTTGGGAAAATTGGGTCAAACTGGTGATAGCAGAGGGATTGTGTTCTCCTTCCAGTTTGCTTGCTAAGTGGCTGACATCAGGATACATAGTGTGTGTATGTGTGTACATGGAAAGGTAAGAGGTTTCCTAATGCACAGAAAAATAGACTGCCAATAAAAATTGCCCATCCAGTCACAGCACAAGATACAGTATACAAAAGAGGTACAATACTTTACACACTGCTTGTTACTTTACACACTGCTTGTTTTATTCTTTTATCAGTCAGCATAGTACATTGAGAAGGTACTATACCTGGAACATACTGCAGAAGAGGCTTACTGTGCCAGCAGAGGTCTCTCCTTTGAAGAGCGGTCAATGTCAGACATCATTGACTCCATAAAGAACACAACCTTGAGAACAGTGAGACTGGGGTCGCAGAAGAGGGTGTTAGGTTGTGAGACATGTCACGAGAGAGAGCCAGAGTCAAGAACTGTAGGGGCTGTGCAACCAGACCTACTAAGATGATAAGACTGGAGCTCACCCTGCTAAAGACAAAGGTAGATGCTGAGCTGCAGAAGGTGAGACGGGAGGTACAGTAAAGAGCAAACAGAAAGCCACAGGCAGAGGAGAGGGAGAAGAGTGGGAAGAGCACTAGCACCAGGAGTGAAAGAGAGTGACAGTGCAAGCATGAAATCCAGATGTAAATGGACACAGAAAACTTGAGAAGAGAGAGAGATGGTGATGATATGACAGAAAGCACCACTAAAAATGTGAGTACTGGCATGAGAAGTCCCACCCAAGAAGTCAAAATTAGTTCTAAACTGCTTCTACAGTGCTGGAAGGGAAGGATCTTGATATTTTTCTGAGTTCTTTTGAAAGATCCTGTGGGCTGTTTAATTTGCTGTTAGTGTTTATTTCTCATGGTTCCCTTTCAATATTCCTTCTATTTTAAACTGTTGTATTATGAAGGAGTGTACCATATGGATACTTCAAGGCAATTTAGAATGATGATGTGGCTCTCAACCCTAATGAGAATTCCAAATGAGCTTATGAGCATGAGACTTTGTTTCTTAAATCAAAGCGTTCTTTTTATTTCATGTTTATTTTCTTATTTCTTCTTAATTTATATGCTCCTATTTATATTACATTCTTAAATATGTGGTAACTTTTCAGGACTGTGAACGCTCCTTCATCAGACCAGACAGCTACTATTTCTATGGAAATATGCAAAAATTAAGAATTTTTTCAACTAAATTATTTAGGTTTCAAGTCACCAAATCTCAGTAAAAATATATGAAAATCATACATTAAAAGTCAGGTGAGAACCAACTTGTATCAATATAATGAATCTGGATATTCTTTTAATGGGTTAGTAACCATGCCTCTATTAACTTAAGAAATAAGAAATATTAACTTAAGAAATAAGAAAATAAACATGAAATAAAAAGAACGCTTTGATTTAAGAAACAAAGACTCTGCGTTCATAAGCTCATTTGAGGCAGTATAGCGCAGTGGTCTAAGGCTCTGAGCTGCAAATTTGGTGACATCCAGCAGACCAGACCTGGGTTTGAATCCCACAGCTTCTACTTGCATACTGTGTGACCCTGAGCAAGTCACTTAACCTCCTTGTGCTCCCAGGTTGCTCTTGTAAAAAGCTTTCAGCTTAGTGTGCTATACCTAGTTAAACAACTAAATAAATAAAAATAAATAAAACTTTCCTTCTGACTCCATCCTCCATATGTTGTATCCCTACCCAGGGGCTATGGACTAGGAGTGGCGGGGCCTCACCCTGTGCCTGTTAGACCAGGTCCAGCTGGAGAAGTGCCATGTCACTGGTGTGGGGCTTGCAGGAGACAGTGATCATCTCTGATGAGCCCTGTCTCTTTTTCTAGATTTTCTGGACCCCTTCCACTCGGGCGCTGGCATCAAGAGTTGCATATGAGCATTCACTGAACTGTGCATGATGTGCTGCACCCACCAGCGTCCATCCCTCCTACTAGCTGCTCCTCACTGTACCACCACCTGTGGAACCCCAGGTGGCAGAGGAACAGAGAAGCCAGCATCCCTCCCTCCCGCGAAGAAGATAGCATCCTCCTGGACACTCAATCCTCCTCCCCTGGCTGGCTCCCAGGACCCCACACTGATTCATGAATGTGGGTTACCCACATTGTGAGCAGTAACCCTGCCGCTCTGCCGACAGGCCAGCCACCAGTTTTATTTCTGCCCTATATCAGTCTATAAGAAAAGGTGTAGTGTAGCAATTGAGAGACTGTCATACCACCATGAGATTAATGGTTTGCTTTACAGTTTGAATTTAGTATTTAATACTGTGCTAAGACCCTTTGCTGACCAACATGAGAGGAATGGGACAAGTATTTACTCCTTCATTTATTCAAATATAAGGAAGTCCTTTGGAGTCCAAAGGGTCTTCAACCTTCTAACTACTGTTTGGCTGCAGAGTAATGGGGCCTATTGATCTAGTATGAAATGAATAGGAAGAATTTCCTTCCCAAGGGACTCCATTCTGGAGTTCATCCTGAATCGTATTTCAGGTCTTAAGAAACTCATAGGGCTTGCCTAGGAACAACACGCTATTGCACATCAGAGGTAAAAATATGGGGCCAAACCTTTAAACAGCCTCTAGATCAGAGCAAGTCATGCCGAACCCTGCTTGTGGCAAATTCTTGGAGTGCCAGGGACCCTTTCACTGTGTTTTGGTACAACAGAGGTCCCAGTGCCAGAGTCCCTGGAGTTGCCACAACCCATTCCTTGCACCAAACTGATGACACACCAGAGGGTTTTGATGAAGGCTGCTGTCATCCCCTGCTGTTACAAATCTGGCCCACTGTGTCTAAGTATTTGGAAATGGTTATATCAGATAACCAAGAAACATGCAAAACAATGTAGCAACAGTCCTTAGATTTAATAGGTTTATGGTACAGCAAACCCTGAAGGAGCATTAAATGTTTTCAAAGCTAAAATAAATAATTACTGTATTTATCTTGTGGTGCTGAAATTTGGGGATGGGCTGATGATCTTAAAAGTCTGAAGTAATCCAAAATAAACTGCTGAAGAACAATTTCAATTCATGTCTTTCTACCCCATATGGCCTTGTCAGGGCTAGCACAGGCACCCTGCCTGTCAAAACAATTATACTAAATAGGATAATATCATAGTGGACTAGGATGTTAAATATGGATAGACTACCTAAATGGTGTAACACAGAAGCTGAAGATTTACAATGTCAGGACACAAATTATTTGGATGGCTAGTGATGTGTGCTTGTAGGATGATGAGGTCAAAATCTCAACTGACATAAATAAAATGTAGAATCTGAAGAATTACAGTTATTGCCATGCAGGATGAAATCTCAAAGGTGAAAATCACTAGGATTGTTATTTTTACCTGATAATAAGAAGTATGTTAGCTGCGAGCAATATATTACACTTCTTAAATAACAAAACTGAGAAATTCCATGAAATAATATAGGTTTACAATACTTTTGACATCAGAGAGATGGATAGATAAAAGGAATTCTTCTGGAGAAAATATGTGATACTATGAACTGCACAATGTGAAAACACTTAAGCATTATGTCATAATATGGCCACTATATAAAATTCCTAGAGATCAGTGTCTGGCACTGTTTTGAAGGATACATTTTGAGACATGACATCATTGTTAACATTTCTACTGAAAGCTACAGATGGTAAGTTATTAGAACAAACTCTAGCCAGAGCTGATTGGGCAGTGAAGAGCTGCCAAGTGACCAAAGTTACATCTGTAGCACCCACAAAATCACCCTTTGGGACAGAATAACAAAATGACTGTTACAGTTTTCATGAGGTGAGATCCCAAGAACCCCAAGTTGAAAATTTGGGACCATAATTCAAAAAGGCTGATTTATCAATATAAGTTGCAAACTCTATTGAATGCCATTATAGCACCTTTACCTTTGATTATTCAGTTTTCAGTTCGGCTTTGAAGAGTGCAGATGTGTCCTGGTCCAGAGAAGAAGATGGTGCTGACCTCTGGAGATAAGTATGGGATTGAGGGGTGCATGGACATGGGTACTCAGTGGGGGAGGAGGATGAGGTGACTGGAGCAACAACGAGGGACCGTTCCTTTTCTACAGAAAAAAAACGTGGCAGGAGATGGTTTTCTTTATTCACAGGAAAAAGAAAGAAGACACATTTGGGCACACTGGGTGGGCTCCCAGTGTGCCACATGAGTGTTTGGGGGTGAGTACATCATGGCGACATGGGGATTGGGCACCCCGATGTCAGCTGGGGAGGTGAGGGAAAGGAGGAAAAAGGGCACAGCTTGGGTGGGCTCATGTGTGCTGCATGAGTTGGGGTACACATAATGTCAACATGGGGATTGAGCACCCGATGTTGGTGGGAGGAGATAATGATAAATATTTGGTCACACTGGGGTGGGCTCCCAGTGTGCCACATGAGTTAGGGGTGCCACATAATGCGAAATGGTGATTGGGGACCCGATGTTGGCATGGAGGTAAGAGCGGTGAGATTGGGCAAGGCAGCAACAGTGGGAAGCTGCGGAAGTTTTCACTTTGTTTTCCGGTGCTGGTGATGGCACTGCAACTGCACATGCACAGCACTTGTGCATGCGCAGTTGTGGTGAATGTTATTTTTCCATTCACAACATAATGGTGCCAGCAGAACTGTACATGCACATGGTCATGCATGTGCAGCTCATGACACTCAATGTGGAAGTAACAGCTGAAATAGTGCTCTTCTTATGCTGTAGAGGCCGATCGTGGTGGAGCTTTCAAGCTCTGTTGGACTTTGGAAGGATAATTCCAAAAGTTCAATAAAGTTCCACAATCAGCTATTTTTAGAGGTACTGAGCAATCCCAAAATGGCTCTATGCCCCATCCACAGCCCTAAAACTAACCTTATTTACCTATAAGACCACAAACATTTGACAAAATATCATAAAAATGCTTTACATAACTATCTTAATACAAGATTGATATTTGTCATGAATGAGGAAATATTTGACCTCTAGGAACTAGTTACTATAGTCTCTAACATTGACGTTTCTGATTACCTTCTGGACAATTGGAAGACAGAAGGATCCAGCATAATAGGATCCTCCCATCCTGAAGCAGGACGACTGTTATAAAAAATATCATAATAGGTAAACAAACTAGTTCAACACTATAAAATGTGTATGATAGTACAATAAAAGTTGTGTAACAGCAGGTAACCTGATCATATCAGCAGTGCCTATCCTGAGATGTAAAACTCCAAACACGTAAGGAAAATATAGACCATGTGCAGTGATGGTGAAGTCAATGTGCATGTAGTTATAACCCCAGTCTACTAATGAACATTTATGACAGCAAACTCAGTAAACCGATCAGTCCTGCAACATATCCAAGTTCAGTATAGCACAGTCTCTATGCCTCCCACATGAAAAACTGAAATGTTTATACAGAGGACGTGTAATACACTATTGTCATTAGGACATTAATATTAAAATCTACAAAGTGTTATTGATATCAACATCATGGTTGTATCAGATAAGGATGTTGGGACCCTTGCAAAATGCTTGTAGATGACAGACATATCCTGACATCTATGTGTGATAGAATGCCATGGAAAGTAATGTAGACCAAGAAGCACCTAGGATCTGACTGTCTACTTCTCCTAGCATAAGGGATATTAGAGCAGCTCATGGCAGATCTTACCACAGCTGGGACTTGCAGCCACAGCAGAGCTCTAAAAATTCCATATTAGGGATGCAGCAGGCCCATTATGGTGCAAGCCCTCTTCTGCCATTGTGCATCCCTATATTTGGTGCAGGGTGTGCAGGACTAGACTGGTACAAGGGTCCTGTTTTTACACAGCCTACATTTGAAAATTGGGACTACTGCAAGTATTGATGTATGGTGCCTTTTGCATCATTTCTGTTTGATGCAGGCCCTTGTGCCAATATTGGGGCTTTAAACATTGAGCCCATGGTATAACCATGGATCCATAGCCCAATAGTACAAGGTCAGACAGAGTGTGATTGTGCTCATCCTGGTCTGAGGAAATCAATTCTAGGTAACCAGGGAGAGTCCAAACTCTGTTGACAGGAAGGTACATAAAGTAACTTATGGGGTCAAGCTACCCAACAGTAGATGCAAACAGGGTATAACATGTACATATGACGAAATCCTGTCATGACAGGAAATGGTCCTGCCAATGTACAGCTGGCTTGAGGATGAGAATAAGACAGGTACATCTGAAGATCTCTTTGTGGGGTTCATCTTGGAGCAGTTAATACTACACCATACAGCAGAGATGAGTGGGGTGCTGATCATTTGGAGAGCATTCACAGGAAACCAATGTACACTACACTTGATAAATACCATGTGGATCCAGCAGCCCCAGCCTGGCTGAGGCAGATCTCCTTAGAGTTCTAGAGGATAGAAGCAACCTATAGGGAGGAGCTTAAAAAGCTAGTGTACTGCCTAAATCTAATATTAGATTTTAAAAGCAGCCAACCATTACCTTTTCATCTGAGGTATTATTTTCTTTTCCCTTTGCTTAATTAGAAGATTGTTTATCTGATGTTAGTGGGTGTGATGTATGGAACAGCTCTTAGCCTTGCAGCTTTCAAATCTTGCTCTGTTGCCCTACACTACATCATCAGCATTGTGACTCTACGGACTGTGAAATTGCTGCTACTGAAGAACAGCAAGTGAGTGACTGCCAGGTCATTCACCTGTGATGTTACAGTCAGTGTGATCATAATGCTAATGATGTGGTGTGCAGCAGTAGAGTTAGATATGTCTGCTGCCAGGTTAAAGCTGTTCCCATCCTACACAATATTATTGAATGAATAATTTTTTTTGCATTATCTTTTTTATCACACAACCCAGCCACCCACTCCTTCATGTGACCAATCCATCACCCCACCATTCTTCCCCTTCCACCATCTGCTGCACTTTCTACTGCCATCCCCAACTGATCCAGTGTATCCCTTCACTGGAGGGCCCCTACCTGTGGGGGCAACCGGAAAGAGATCAAAGTGCCATATATGCACTACTTTGCTTCTGCATCAGGTGGTGATGGCACAGCTCTGGGGCTTCTCAGCTTCACAGAGAGGGGTGGGCCACCATCATCTGTCTGGCATGGGTGGTCATTTTCTTGCATTGCTTCCCCCCCCACTAGGATGCATGCCACAGCATCCTTGCTTTACACACATGTGGCTTGTGGTCACCCACACCACAAAGCACGATGCAAAGCCCTGCCGAGGGAGTCACCAAGGGCAGGGCATCCATGACCCACCCCTAGCAGGAGAGCATTCAGAGGATGCTCTTGAGCCCTCCTGCAGGCATCCACTCCTGATGTTCCAGGCATAAACCCTGGTCACCAGCGTGCCAGGAGATCCCCTATCACCTGGCACCACAAAGCCCATCTAATATTTTGGATAAGCAAAAGGAAAAGAAAACACTTCAGAAATAAAGCATTACAACTGACTACTACTTAAAATTTGTAGCCCAGCCCAGTGATGCTGAGGGTTGAGGTGCTGGATGCCACACCTCGCTCCACGCGGAGACCCATGTTCGAGAATGAGCACAGGTCCTCGGTGGTTAGCAGGGAGGAGAAGGATAGAGCATCTGGAGGATTGCTCTTCTTTTCCAAGGTGGGAGGACTCTAGAGTGTTGGCATCGATTGCTCTGTAGTGGTGGCTGGGGACAAAGCATGCCACACCTAGGCGTGGGGGCGGAGCTAGAACAGACTCACTCTCCCTTGTGTCATTGTGTGCCTAGCTCAAAGGGGACTCTTAACTAAAGAAAATCACCAGCCCTGCTTATGACCCAGGCACGGTGCCTGACCTTAAGTCACAACAGTTCTGCTTGATGGCTCCACTCCAGGGGCTTCCAGGAATAAGGTCGGGATACCATGGCACAGCGAGCCCATTAGTGGGGTTTGGAGCTTGGCCAGAAAAGAATAATAAATCACAAAAATAATAACAAAATTATATTATTTTCCTGTCTGTCTGTTTTGGCTCCACTAGCTCTTTAAGGAGATTCTGGCTGTTCAGATAATTCAGGAGTTCAGTAGCTCCTGTGTCTCTCTTGTAGTACTAATTCTAGGAAGGAATGGACAACAAGGCTTAGTGGTGACTACCACAGGCTTAACAGCTGTACAGTCAGACACTTACGCAATGCTGAGGATGGATCAGGGCCTGGAAACATTACAGTGGGTCAGGCACTTGATTGCTATAGACACAGCAAAGGGCTATTGGTGCATACCTCTGCCCCTCCCCAAAACCAAGGAATGGTAGGCTATTGTCAGCCTGTTTGGTCTTCTGAAGTTTTATACAATGCCATTCAGGATGAAGAATGAACATGCCACATTTCAGCAGCTTGTGTCCCATGGTGTATGATATTGTGCTGGTGTATATGGATGATATTGCCATGTACTGCCTTGTGTGAGAACACATCAGGCATGTGACTGAGGTGCTTAACGATTGAAAACAAGCTGACAGTTAAACTGAAGAAATGCCAAATGGGTTAGTCAGAGGTGTCATATCTTGGTCACAGGGTTGCTGGTGGGCACAGCTTGCCTGAGCCAGCAGAGACTGATGCCATTCTATGACGGACCAAGCCCACCATTGACACGAAGACAAGAGCATTTCTTGGGATAGCAGGTTATTGTAACAGGTTTGCGGCAAATGTTAGTTGTATATAAAGTCTTTAACATGCCTTATGAAAAGAAAATGCCTGAAACATTTCAGTGGACAGAATATTGCAAGATGGAATTCAGTCAACTGAAAAGGGCATTATGTTAGGCAGCAATTCTCTAGTCTCAATGATTCTTTTAAGTTTATTGTGCATGTTATGTTTTTTGACAATGGGCAAGCTGCTGTTTTGAGCCAGATCATGCCCCACAGTGGAAAGCAATTTGTACCTGAGCCATAAGCTGCTACCCAAGGAAAAAGCTTATGCCACAATTGAAATGAGTGCCTAGTTATAGTGTTGGGTCTACACATAAATGCAGCCTTACCTGCAGCGTAAGGAGTTTATCCTAGTTACAGACCACAACCTTCTGACCTGGCTTCATAGAATGGGAGGGCAAATTAGATTGCTTGTTAGATTTATGGCATATGAATGTAGATGTTTTAAGTGACTCATAAGTGCATAATTTTGTGAATCTATGTAATTGAATATGTCTTTGTATTTGTGTCTTTATGGATGTGTGTTCTTTTATGTTTTGTACTGATGGACACACTTGTAAATGAGAGATTTCTCTCAGTTTTGCTCTCAATAAATTGATTGATTGATTGACTGATAGATTGAAATTTCAAAACTGCTATGATGGACTCTATTGCTACATACATACATACAGTAGCTATAAGTCCAGCACTGTAGTAACTCCCATCATGCCAATGCAGATCAGCTGTTCAAGCAATAATTCAGTAGCCAGAGAGTGAGAGTTAGCCCTAAAGAGTGGAAAGTGATCACCCTCACATGAAATATGTCTCTTAAGATGCCCCAAAGAAACATTGTTTCATATATTAATGGAGGAAGAGATTTAACATAGGTATGTAGCAACTATTATACAGACTGTATCAGAAAATGGCTTATTATTTCCTTTTTATTCTTTTTATATGTTTTCATATATTGTAAAACCTGAAAATATAGTTGTACTTTTATTTTCAATATTTCCAATCCTGCATACAACATAAAATAAACAAACTGATAAAATATATATATATATTTATAAAATGGAGATTATAATATCCTCCAAATCCAATGTTCTGATTGTATAAAATACATCACATGACCGTGAGTATATCAGAACATGACCACACTTCCACTTTTAACCCCTCCAAAACAATTTTGATATTTTATAAGATAGATAAACCACTGTGAGGTGTGCAGTGTGCTCTGATATACGCACTTCTTGGGTGGTTGATGCACTTTCGACCTGTGGCGCATGCATAGCAACACACACTAAAGTGCATATCAGGCATGACTCACACCTCAACATCGTTTATCTATATATATATATATATATATATATATATATTCACATTCGCTAATGACTTCAAGTCACTGAGCATTTGCTGAATGAAAACCACCCCAGAATTCAAACTAGTAACAGTACTGTACTTTAATGATGCACAACATACAGTATACTCTGAAACATTAAACAAAAAATACCAGTAAGCCACTGCACAACAAATGACTCTGTTACAATATGGATTCAATGGCCATAAAATTAACCAAATTCAGCAGGTCAGTTTTTCCATGCACTCCAGAATTTGTGTTGTTTATGAGATGTTCTGTTTTATCCCTAGTAACTGCAATAACTTTATTACATTTATAAATGGTTTTAAAGTTAAAGTTTAAACAAACAAAAAAACATCCACATGGATGATCCTTATCATAACACTGTTTTGGTGTTTATTGACTCACCTATAAGTTACTAGTTGGAAAGGCGTGGGAGTGTGCTTTGTCTTCCACCCAGCTCAAACCCTTTGAGGCAGTCTTCAGAGTATACAGCAATCTGATTAAATGTGTTCACTAGCCACTCTGAATACTTAACTTTCAGTGATGGCAGTCAGAGGTTAGTGTTCTCAGCATTTAATCATACTTCTTTGCTCAGCTGAGCATACCAGCTGGTAAACTACACTTTCATTTCAGTTTCAGAAAGTTTGCTGACCATGAGATCCAGTGGCTGTAGAAAGTCAGTGCAAGGCAGGGGATAAAAATGGAATTATTGTGCTTTCTTCCAGCTTGCTCAACACAAGCCTGGTATCATGAAAACAAAAGGGTCTAATATAAATTAAATAGTGTTTCTGCTGTGCCAGGATGTCATTTGTAGCTTAATAATCTGAATATATGGGTTGAGGACAGATTTGATTTACTGGACCATATGGTCAGGCATTGCCTAATGCTTCTTGTTATGAGTTACATACCAGTCAGATGGGAATGAAAATGGTGGGTTACAGTTCTGTTTATTACCTTGGTATGCAATTTGCAGTGAGAGGCAGTCACCTCCTAGAATATACTCAAGCATTATGAAAATGTGCCTTCTTCTCCTCCCAATCTAGTGACTTCCACATGTATGGCACCCATCTCCTGCTTGATCTACTGCAAGCATGGTGCAAAGTGAATCCATGTCTCATCAAGATTAATAACTGACAGCAATGGGATAAATGTTTTCTTACTAGCATTGGCAACTCTTTGAGAAATACTGTTTTAAATTCAACAAAATTGGTTGGCCATTTTCTCCATGTTTTCATACTGGCCTTCATTTAGGTTCATATATTTTGACCAACTACACCTTGTTTGTTTGTTTTATTTAAACTGGCAAGTCAAGGCCAAAGACCCTTTTCAAGGGTGGCCAGTGTACATAAAAAACATACAAAAATTTAAAGAACATCAAAATACAGATAACACAATAATTTATCTAACAATCTAATACATATTGTTGTATTATGTAAAACATTTACATTCACTCTCAGCAGATAAAAAATGGGAAACTTTAACTCAGCTGGCTATGGATACCAACCTCACCTACACAGCATGTACCAATGCTTGGGCTTTTAATTTTGAAATCCTGGCTTCCTATTATAGCTTCAAAATGTCCAGGCCCACTGACATGCAAAAAAAAGGATAACACCATTCCAACTTTATTTAGTTAGTTATTTAAAATTTGGTAGCTGAGAAAGGCACACTGAATCAAGTCTCATTTCTAAGTGTGACCCCAGGAAAGGAAAACAAAAACATGCAAAGGAAAATTTGATAATGACAATAATCAAGAGCAGTATACAAACAAAACAAAGATTATGCACAGTCAATATAAGCCTTAAAACAATTGTACAAGACCATTAAGAGTCAAGAAGGCTCAGGAGGTAGAGGGACAGCAGCATGGAGCAACAGGTGTGAGTCTGAGCAGGCATGTAAGGGCAAGAAGTGAAAGGTTAGGTGGAAGGTAGAGGAGAGCTGATTCCAGATGGATGGGAGGCAGTAGGAAAGGGAAGGAGAAACTGTTTAACCAGGAAGGCATGCTAAGCAGAACTTGTTTCCAGGCTTGACCTGGGAGCACAAGGAAGTTAAGTGGCGTCCTCAGGGTCACACAGTATGCAAGTGGGAACTGATGTGATTCAAACCTAGGTATCCAGGTTTGCAGCTCAGTGCTGTTAACCACTACGCTATACTGCCTGCTAAGGAGAAGGCAGAAATACTGGCAGTTAAGTGGGGATGGGAAAGGGAGAAGGTGGGATTCCCTGGAGAACAGTGGGTAGGAGGTAGGGATGACAGGGATAGGAGAGAAGAGATGTATTATGGAAGGTCCCAAACCAGAACTTAGCAATGAAGGTTAAGCAGTGGGCCTGTCAGCAGTGTGGCAGGGTGTGCCAAACATAGATGAGTAAAGAGACCAGTGATGTTTGCAAAAGGAGAGTTGGTAGTGAAATGACAAAAGGCATTTTAGAGGGTTCCAGTCTGGCAAGAGATGAGATGTGAGCAGTGCCATAGGCTATATCCATGTAGTCAAACACAGGGAGGATCATTTTGTTACCAACACACGGTGAATAGGGAGGAGAGGCAGTCTTTGTTTCAATATAATATTCCCAGTTTAAGGCAAAATTTGGAGGGATGACATCAATATGGACTGAGAAGTTGAGATTGTTATCCAGTCAAACCCAGGGTATTTGAAGGTGGGGACCACATCAAGGAGGGTGCCTTCTGGGGTGTGAACACTAGAGGTGTCAAAAGCCTTGCCATCTTTGTCTGGTGCCAAAGGTCATTGAGACTTTTTATAGTATTAATCTTGAATTGGTTTGCATGGAACTAGCTCAGCATGATATTAAAGTCATGCTGGAGAGAGCCTCCATGTTTGAAGTTGATGGGCAAGAGGTGTAGATGACCACATCATCCAAGTACATGTGGATGTGAGAGTTGGTGCATACAGAGGTAATGTCATTAATGAATAGAAAGAAGAGAGTTGGGCCAAGGATGGAACCTTGGAGGACCCCAGCAAAGATCAGAAGATGGAAAAATTGAACATTCCCCACCTGTACAGACTGCTGTCTACATGTGAGGTAAGAGCTAAACCATTTACAGCTGAATCCACCAAGTCAACATAATATGGCTTATTAGAAGGTGTAGTGGGACACAGAGACAAAGACCTTGGCCAAGTAGATGAATATAGCAGTGGTGATGTGACTCTGATCCATCCAGAGAGAATGAAGTCAATAACTCGTGATAAGGAGGGGTTAGTGGAGTTATATTTTCTAAAGCCAGAATGAAAAGGGAGAGAGTATTGGTAGAGGTAAGGATCTCAGTGAGCCTGGAGTAGATGATGGACTCCTGGAGTTTAGCTAGATAGGGAGGAGAGATATGGGCTGATAGTTACTGGGGAAGGAGGGATCTCCACCTTTATGAAGGGCAGAACTTTGGTGGTTTTCAGGCCAGTGTAACCATGCCAAACTAGAAGAAAGGTTCAGGAGGTGTGAGAAGAGAAGGACAATGGCTGGGGTGGAGATACGGAGAAGCTTGGGGTCTAGGCCATCAGGGCTGGTCTTGGCAGGGTTTAGGGACTTTAGTGCACAGTAGACTTCCTGGAGGAGATGGAGTACATTCCTGGTGAGTGGGTGGAGGATGGTCATTAGGGGCCTGAGAGAGGTGGTCAGGAAGAGCACACATTGTGAAGAATTTATTGAAGATAGCCATGACTGAGAAAGGCTCCAATACTGGTGAGTCATCCACTATGAGTGCAGGGAGGGGCAGATTGGGTAGGTGGGTCTAGAAGGGGTAGATGACTTTCCAGAATTTTGAAGGTGAGCTCTGATTAATATAAAGGTGATGTCTGAAGCATTCAGTTTTAGCCATATGGACAGCCTTAGTGCATGATTCCTTCGTGGTCAGTACACTTGGGGATATGACAGTGACTGGGAATATTTAAAATGAGCCCTAGCATGATCCTGTGATTTACTTAAGGTTCTAAGGTTGATTGTGATCACGGGGTGATGAGAGCATTTGACCTTGGCTTTTTGAGGGGGCATGAGAGTTCCAGACAAGTGTGGTAGTGCCTGTGAATTGGCCAAGGGTTGAATCAATGTCAGGGACTGAAAAAGAAAAACAGGGGACCAGTCAGAGTCAGTGAGGTCTTGTACCAGGGCTTTGTATCAAGTGCCCTGAGAGACTGACACCAGGTGCATTGAGGAGCCAATTGTGGGGAGGACACACCTTCCATCCCCAATAGTAAGTAAATAAGTAAATCAGTGCATGGTGGTTGTGACATGTAACACCAGTAGCCACAGCAACAACTATCCTGCATTAACTACTATGCTCTGACCTTAAACTTTTTACAGAGTTTTTCAGTTCAAGTTCTATGTCCTTAACCAGCAGTGGTGCTCTCTTCCTTGGTTTTGTTGGCAGTTCAATGGCAAGCTGAGTCAGGTCAAGAGTGAGTTTCGGATTAGAAAAGTAGTTAGTCTTAAATTGACTGACTGTAGACTCATTGACAGTGCATTAATTATTTCTCCTATATAAGTTAACTGCCTTAATCACTCCTTATTCTGTGCCATGCCTTCCTACTTCAAACTGTGATCCAGCAAAGTAAGCTACATACTCAGATTTCCTCTTTTTAGAGAGGGCTGGCAGCTTGCAACTCACTGACAACACACTCAGCAACTAGATTGGGACACTGGCACACTGACTGAGTTTAACAGGGCTGATGTCCTCAAGCAAAGAAAACTGCTACTTTATCAACCTGGGTTGCTGGATCCACTAAAGCAGAGACATTGGGCTCAATTCTTGAACCTCCTATTGTGACACAAGGTGCCTGTATCAAACAGAAGTGATGCAAGGGGCACCTTGCGTCACAATTGCAGAATCTGCAATTCAGAAAGGTCAGCTGTGGCTCAAGAGGACCTACTGCACCAGACTGGCCATGTGCCAAGCTTGTGCCAGGGATGGGGATGCACCAGGCGCTATGGGGCTTGCGGTGGACACTGGCTGCAACATCCCTTAAATGAGATTCTGAAATCAGCAGGACCTGTCAGGACTTAGAACACCCAACAGGTGGTCTAATGGCCCTTCACTACCCGGAGCCTTGGCAAAGTGGGAAGATATCTGTGACACTTCCTGCCTGTGGTGTCCCGTTCCCCAAAGCATTCAGAGCACTCACACTGAATGGTGCAGTGCCTACAGGTTCCCCCTAGGGTGCTAGCCATGCAGTAGCCACCCCACCTTATGGACAGCACAGGCACAGCTGCATCCTCTTCTGGGACCTGTTGCCACCTCTAGCACCCATACATGCCCTACCTTCCTCCCGACCCCATCCCATCCCACCTGACAATGCCAGCCTCCACTCTGGTCCACATTACTGAATGTAGATACCACCTGACCACCATGTCACTTGCAGCTAACCTATCCCATGCACCTTGCCTTTGATGCATGGCAATATTTTCCACAAACTGCAAAACATTTGCACCAGGATCCCACTCCATCAACTTGCGTTGTTGTTTGAGAATCGAGCCCACTGCTCTGGAATTGTACACTACACACTGGGCATCCTAAACAGCAAGATGGCTGCAGTGAAAGAGTTGCATTGAAATGAGCCTTCTGTATAGATAACCAGGTAATCAATTACACCATCAGTAAGTGGTCAATTAGCAGTAGAGTGGTCCCCTAATATGCAAATGTATAAATTTGTCTAACTACCCTTTTAGGAACCAATTGGAAATGAGTGCTGTCCCATTTGGGTAAACTACTTTTCATGTTTTGAAAATAGACTTTCTACTACTACTAATACTAATACTACTACTACAATTTCTACAACTAGTACTAGAAGTGCAAAATTAAAATAACACAGAAGTTCCCAGTTCTACAGTATATGCTTCATCAAAAGTCACCTGGGGCAAGTAAACAGGCATTTCTCAGTGCTGGCTAGTGGATCTGGAATTACCACTTAAAATGTAACTGAAACACTGATGAGTTATCTGCATTAAACCAGTCCACAATGGACCCAGTGCTATAAATGTAGCTAGCCACTCACAATAGATAGTTGCAGGCAAATATATAGTCAAATATTACCTGACATTTCAGTGATATCTCAAGAGAAATTCCTGCCTACCAAAAGCTCCAGCAAAGGACCACCAGGAGAATCTCTTTAGAAATATCAGGAAGTGTCTGGAAATAACTACTCAAATCTTTGTTGCAACTGCATATAAAGTAATGGGTGGTTCATCAGGAGCAAATGTCACTCATTAATATGGATATCTGCAGGTAATGGGTGTCCAAAATAGTCAGTCTCTTGAAATCAAATATGTGCTTCTATAAATAGGTTTCTCGATGAAAGTGAGCTGCATTCCAAGTGGCATGTGTCTAGATGGTCCAGTGCTACATGGATATCCACATTAGGCATTACCTCTAGCAGTGATATTTGGATCCAGATATAATATTGGATTAGAGATGGATGAAATCTGCAAATTCGCTCTTTGAAATGTTCATGAAATGCAAATTCCACCTTGAAATGCAAATTTCTCCCACAAAATGTGAAATTTTGCCTGCAAATGGCAGAACTTTGCCACCTGTGGTAGAAATTCCGCCATTCGCAGGCAAAATTCCCATTCTCAGGCAAAATATTTCTCAAAATTCGCACGTTTCATGAAATATTTTGCAGGGAGAAATTTCAACTTTACCTGAACTTCACTGGTGAAATTAAGGCAGAGCAAGGCAAATTTATTTCTTTGGCTCCCAATCCTGGAGTCTCTTGGTGCCTTACAGTTGGAAAAACAATTACAGACAGAAAATAAATGTATTAAAATTAAGTAAAAGAAAACAAACGTATCATAGCAGTATTAAAAAGGAATCCAGATAAAATACTTCAGCAATTAAATGATAGCTGGGCAGGTCATGTAATCTCATCTGGAAAGACCAGGTGGAACAAATTAGCCTTAATCCCCATCTGAACTGTTCGATCATTGGGGCTTCCCAGACAACAGCTGGTAAAATGTTCCATAGGGTCAGCCTGGTGACACTAAATGCTCGGTCACCTAATGTCTTGAGCTGAAGGTACGGGTCAATATGTTGTTTCAAAAGAGTGTAGTCAAGACATCAAGGAGAAATAGTATGGGAGAATACAGTGACAGGGTACAAAATACTGCAAGAAGAAAGCTATTTTGTATCCTGTCATTATCTGGGAAGGACTGGAAGGAGTGATGCAAAGAATATGATCTGTGTTGAGGGGTGGTTCACTGAACAGCTGCCATGGCTCAGGGGATGAGTTGGTGGCAGCGAGGAGACAGTGCACCTGTGGACTGGGTTTCAAAACCAGTCCCAGACCACTGGTGCATTTTATATTGTTTACACTGTTGGACTTGTATTTTTCCCTCTGCCCATGTTTTGCCCCATTTCGGTGTTTAACTCTCACCAGGAGTTAGCTAAATGGGGGTCGGAGGGTGCAGTTCCCCATAACGGGTGTGTGTGGGGTGGTGCCTCCTGCAAAAACACAAGATTTGTCTGCCGTTTTCACTGATATTGTTATTTGGCATTGTGTACAAGTGCTAGCAATGTACTCTCTTTATTGGCAGCGCGTACATTGCTGCACTGTTTTGTGTATGACATAATGACCCTGTGCCTGAGCTAAACCCTAAGAATGTCCAGAAGGCCCTTAGTCGATAGCGTAGGAGCAGACTGAGGTAGTCAGTGTCAGGAGCTCAGCCAGATAGCAGGACCCAGTCCATGTAGGGCCTTATAGGTGAGCACGCCCACCTTGAGGAGGTCCCTCCACCTGATGGGCAGCCAGTGCAGAGCTCTCAGGACTAGACCTTGGCAGGCCATCAGCAACCAGGCTGCTGCATTTTACACTAACTGCAACTGGCGGAGGTTCCTCCAGTGACCCTGAAGCAAAGGATGTTACAGTAGGTGAGCCTCGAGGTAACAAAGGTGTCTACTAGTGTTGGCAGGTCATCGGATGGAATGAGGGGCTTAATTCAAGTGATATTCCTCAAGTGGTAAAAACAATCTTGACCACAGAAGACACCTGAGCCTCAAGTGTCAGTCTATTGTCCAGGATCACACCAATATCTCATACCCTTGGGGAGGCTAGCAATGGAGCAGACCCCAGGACCAATCCTGTGTACATTCCAGGAGCACTCCCATCACACCCATGACCTGGATCAATCACCAGCAACTCCGTCTTTTCTGGATTCAGTCACTACCAACTGGAAAACAGACAGTAATTTTATTGGCCAGGTAGATATTAATCCGTCCACCACTATGTGTGTTCCAGAGGCAAAGGACAAAGGACAAATACAGCTGGGTATCATCTGCATAGCAGTGAAAGTCCACACTGTATTGTCATATAAGCTCACCAGGGTAGAATGTACACTGCGAACATGATGGGCTTTGGGGAGGAGAAATTCCCCATCACTACCTGATGCACCCTGTCAAATAGGTAGGATTCAAACCAGTTGATGACTGTACTGGTAAGTCCACAGTACTCATGGAGATGATCGAGAAGGACACTGTGATCCACAGTGTCAAAAGCTGATGAGAGATCTAGGAGAACCAGAACTGACCTATCTCCTCTGTCTTTAGTCCTGAGGAGGTCATTATGCACCCTAACTAATGCCATTTACATGCTATGTCTGGCCCTAAAACCTGACTGAAATGGCTCATTGATGTCAAAAGGACATGAGGTGATCTTCGAGCTGTTGCACCACAAACTTCTTAACCTTGGTTACAAATGGCAGGTTGGTGACAGTATGGTAGTTTGCCAGGATGACCTGGTCAAGAGATGGTTTCTTCAAGAGGGTCTCACCAAGGCTTCTTTCAAGGCCATTGGAAAAACACCTTCTGACATTGAGTACTGGACAATCCCAGTGAACACCGGGCCAACAACCTGAGCGTTTCTCATCCAGAAATGGGTTGAAGCTGGGTCTAGTTCACAATAACTGTGCTTTAGCTCTGAGATCACCCTAATGACCTTGACCACCTCCACAGGTTTAAACTCCTCCCAGAGTGATGGAATGCCTCTGCTTCTCCAGATCTGACCACTGCGAGGCAAGACTTTCCTCACTGTTGGGATCCCCATATGGACAGAGGCCACCCTGTAAGAGAAGAACAGAGCAAACTCATCACATAAAGTAGATGAAAAGCTTTTTCGCTGCAGACAGACAGGAGTAGCCAGTCTACATTCTGAAATAGCTGAGCTGATCTGTTCTTCCCTGCCGCAATTTCCCTCGAAAGGAATTCTGCCTTCTTATGGTTAATTGCTCCTGGTACTCATCATAATGAGCAGGCAGGGCCAGTTTGTCCTCCTCCGACTGGGTCTTTCACCAGCAATGCTCCAACTTCGACCCATGCTCTTCATCACTTTGAGATCCCCATCAAACTAGGGGATCTCAAGTGAAAGATCTGGGTCATGTATGAACCAGAGTGATGGCGTTGAGTGCTTCAGATACCGCCTTATTATAGGTGGCCAATGCCTTGCCAATGCCAATTGCATATGCAGCATCCGCTTTAGATAGGTCTGCCATCTCCAGCAGTCCCTCTGGGGACAGACTCCTTAAAGGGTGCTAGCTGAACATCTCAGCGGGGGTCTTTCAGGGGATCCAGAAAGCTGAATTTCACTGTGCCGTGATCAGACCAACTGACTTGATCAATCTTGAGGCAATCAATCTCAACACCTAGCCAAAACATCAGGTTGAGCATGTGGCAGTGGTAGTGGGTCACAGAGTAACAACTTATGCTGGGCTCAGTAATGACATCAACTGAAGGAAGTCGTAACCAAATTACAAGGATTCGTCATTGACCGAGGCATTGAAGTCTCCTGGGACTAAACATCTGGGGACTCCTGCACCTTGTTGATGATGAAGTCATTAACCTCCTGCAGGAAATTTCCTTGAGGCTCAGAAGGGTGCTAAATGAGGAGAATCCTGCAACCTGCACCTGGACCCCACATTGTGGAAACACACTCAAAGGATCTGGTCTTTCCAACTGAATGCACTGAGAAACCCACACTGGATCTAAGAAAGATGCCTATGCCCCCACCACTGCATCCCTCCCTTGGACAGTGCACTATGGAGAACCCAGTGGGGACAACTGCCTCCAGAACTGGCCCCACATCATCACCCAGCCAGGTCTCCATGATGTAAGCCAGATCAACAGAAGAAATCAAGTCTGCTATAACTGTGGTCTTGTTCCTTATCAACCTGGAATTGCACAGCACTGTCCAAGGGGTTAGCAGGTGCTACCAGCCCTTGGCTACCTGCCCATTCAGTCTGGTGGGGTCCCAGTGGATGGAGACCAAACACATCTGGCCTCTCTCCAGGCTCTGCCTGTTTCTATGTCATCTCCTGGACATAACCACCCCAATACCACTCAGCTCTGCAATACCCACTGCTCCTGCTACCATCAACCTTCACAATCCCTTGTAATCCCAACCTTCCTGCAACAGCCATGCTGCAGTAGCTGACACCAGGAGGTCAGAAAAAGGGTGAAGGTCAAGCAGCAGGAAGCAGTATAGGTCAGTCTTAGAGTTATGGCTCCAACACATCCCACCCAGGTCACAATACCAATACCACTGACAAATTTAAAAACAACCCAACATCCTTGCTGACTTAAGAGGCAAGGGAGTGTTAACCTCTGGGCCATCTAACTAAAACCCTTTTAACCAGACAGATCACACAATCACTCCTATCATGACAGTAACCACTCACACTCCAACAAGCACTCACCCCTCCACCAAATCATTAACTATCTGCCCAACACATAATCCCCCAAAATAAAAATCTAACCCAATATAATAAATCCTAAACAAAGTATATGGGAAATTCAAAAAGTGCAGTGTGCTGTGAGTTCAAGTTCTTGTCCATGGGAGAATCAGACAGTGGAAACTATTCAGAAAATCAAATGAAACACCAGCAATCTGTTCAAGTCCTGGTAAAGAAGCTGCCACTGACCAGCTCCAAAGTCTCAGGATGGAAACAAAAGGCACTCACACTACCATTTTTCGATTAAAGGTCTTAGCTATTGCAGATACCAGTACAGATTTCATGAAGAGCCAGCTCAACTGAAAGATGGATTCACACTCCTCACAAATGAAAACCTAGATGGATTTTTAGCATACCATTTTACCTGCAGGAAAAACCATGACCAAAGACACCACTGTCACCAGGCTTAAAGATGAACACACATATCGGTCCAGGCTAGAAGGCTATGAAGGAGATCTCTTTTCTGGCAGCAAATGATCTTTCAGTTCAAGAAAGGGCTTTGCACATACCAACAGAACGTCCAAGGAGGGCTGCTCCTCTCTGACCTGACACTCAACTTCTGGTCTAGATGAGGCAGTGGCAGACAAACAGTGTCACCCAAGAGACAGCATCATTTTGTTGAATCTCTATTGATGCCCACAAAGCCAAAAAGGAACACTGGTCTTTCCCAAAAGAACAGTTGGTATGAAATCAGACTTAAGGGAGTGTTTGTGAAGTTTTGTATTTATAATTCTTTCTGTTTTAAACATTTTTTTAATTCCCTAGTGTTGTTTCTCTGTTAGTTCCATAAGTATCTTGTAAATTTAGTGTACATATTTAATTTTATATAAATCTGTGACTTCTGTGTGATAATAAGCACATTTAATTTATTTTTATTGGGCAATTCCATGTTTTGCTTCTGGAGCGAACATTGCCAAATTTAAAATTAAAACCTAAGTCTGATACAGAGCTGGGATGAGGTTATCCAGTGACACTAAGAGGTCCCAATGCCCATGATGCCTAGTATTGCTGGAGCAAGAGCCTGGCCATTTTCTGTAGGAGTAGGAGCTTGCGATGGGACTCAAAGGAGCAGTCCCAGTAGAGCTGTAACCAGGTTTGTGCAGTGTGACATAGTAAGTAAGCCAGTCCTGGAGCAGACCACCAAGGCAATCTGAGGCAGTTGTTATGAGCACACTGAAACACTGATCAGAGGTATTAAAGTGTAGGGACAGTGACAGCAACATGCTCTGTCTCATCTGGTCACTGAGTAGGCAACCTGTATAGAGTGGGAGGAAATTAGGCTAGAGACATTTCCACTGTTGACCCAGGAACTGTGAACAGTGTGGTAGATGTGCTACTGTACATCAGCCAGATGGGGAGAGACTGAGGATCCAGTCCCAATTCAGACAGGGTGTGATATGGTGTGCAGGACCTGGAAAGGTATTAAATGTATTAGAGGCCCTGTGAGCAAGTGCATGGGAGAAGGTTGAATATGGAGACTTCTGGTGCCCACACTGAAGTAAAAGTAAGGGTAGAAACACAAATGCCATGGGCCTTGATTTCACTGGGAAATATAAAAGGGATACATTTATAGAAGCAACAATGATAGAGTAAAAACTTTACTGACCAGAAAAGTGCTGTTAACTGAAGAGCTACTAGAGTGCCATTACATGTCACAGTAGGATTCAGGACAGAAGAACTGTAGAGTTTGAACAGGTAGTGATGCTCAAATTCAGGAGTACATTATTGTCAATAGCAAATGTTACTTACTGTTCAGAAAATTTGGGAGTTGACGAGACAGACTACTCCCCAGTTACTAGTTGCCCATAGTAAGAATGTGATTAGTTACAATAGGGAAGACTCATACACCAGGAGATAGAAAAGCCAGGTAACAGTGCTGACATCACTTCCAGTCCCAAAGTGATGGGGGCACTAAACAGAGGTCATTTCTCAATAGAAGCAGCCCAACTAGGGCAAATATGCTTGTTCAAGAAAGAACAAGATAGAGGTCATTGTCATGTGATCCCAGTCCTGCATGATCTGCACTGGCTGCTGGTGAAGTGGAAATTACCTTCAAAGTGAGTCTATAAAGCCCTATATGGACTGGGTCTTGTTACCTGAGTAACCTCCTGATTTCTTACCATCCACAGCACTCTCTCACTCCTCCTCCTCCTAGGGCCTCATATA
The DNA here is from genome assembly GCA_016271365.2 of Neoceratodus forsteri. Lineage (NCBI taxonomy): Eukaryota > Metazoa > Chordata > Ceratodontiformes > Ceratodontidae > Neoceratodus > Neoceratodus forsteri. Next base: position 841,505,232 of record CM028135.1, on the reverse strand, counting down.
GATTCCTTGGGTGCAGCTTAAATCATTGGGAGACCATTCATTTGAAGTGGCAGGACTAGCCCTGTCAAATTTGCATCCATGGTTCTTGTTGGAGGCTTTTAAGTGGGCCTGAAGGCACATCTATTTGGGAGACCTGTGCGATCTGACATGTTCTCCACTTTTAGCTCCCCTAGCTGTTGTCTTATGCTGTTTTAAGCAAACTGTTTTATTTATGTGTTTTACATACGTTATCATGTTCATTATTGAATTGCTACTATCTGCATTTGAACAGTGCCCTGTGCCTCAGTGATAGGGTGCTTTAACAATAAACTTTTATTTACTCATTTTCTGACCTTTTCCAGGAGTGGAAAAGAGGGTCTGTTGTGTGCCATAGAGAAGTCTTTGTGGGTGTCTCCAACATGAGCTCAGATGGTCAGGATATTTAAAGCTGCTGGTTCATATTCTCATCTGACCCTGTAGGAAAAGAAACCCAATTCAGAAACCATCATAAGGAGAATAGCTAATTCCATGAGCAGCTAGATGGGCATTATGTTTCTGCCATGTTGTGACAGAGCCAGTCATCAAAAGCAAGTAGAGGATGAATGTGTCAATAAGGAGCAAACTTGGCAGCTGTGATATTTTTAATTATTTAACCAGGAGTAGCACACTAAGCTGAAAGCTTGTTTACAGGTGTGACCTGGGAGCACAGGTAAGTTAAGTGACTTGCTCAGGGTCACACAGTATGCAAGTGGGGCTGTGGGATTCAAACCTTGGTCTCCAGATTTGCAGCTCAGAGCCTTAAACCACTGCACTATACTGCCTCCCTTTAGGTGGGGCCTGAAGGCACATCTATTTGGGAGACCTTTGTGATTTGGCATGTTCTCCCAGTTTTAGCCCCCTAGCTGTTGTCTTATGCTGTTTTAAGCAAACTGTTTTATTTATGTGTTTTTACATATGTTATCATGTTCATTATTGAACTGCTACTATCTGCATCTTGATATAACTTTCACATGCAGACAAGATGCTCCACACCCTGGCATAGATATGAACAAGGCAAGCAGGCAACTCTGAGCCCAAGCCATTGATGTAAAAGTGACAACAGCAGGTGTTTGTTGTTAACCAGGATAGGAAATCATCACAAGAATGTGAGTTTAGACCTTCTTAGCTTGCCCTAAATTATGAGGTGGCACAGACATTGGGAGGGGGCAGCTTCAGACCAAAGACAGTCAGTTGAAAGAGTATGAACCCAAGGGCTGAAAAGTCAGAAACAACCTAACTCCTAAAGCAAAGAGCAAGATTAAAAATCATGCACATGACTAATGGAACTGACTTGTTGCTCATCATTTTATAATTATTGTATTAATAAAACCCAGTTTTCCTGCTTCATCCTACCTTATGAGCCAATGTGCATCTATTAGTCTGGACACTGAACCAAGCCAAAGAACCCATGAATACACAGCATACAAGGAAGTCTGCAAGATCCTGAAACTCAGCTGGTGGTAGCATATTGAAGGTAAGGCGGTAGTCACACAGAAAGAGAGATGCACTCTGGCCAGTATCTGGAATATGTCTAAGACAGCTGAAGTTGACTTGAAGATGAAACTGTGGAGGTCAGACCCTACTGAAGTGTTGAAAGAAAATCTAAAAGCATAATCACCCCTCCAAACCCACACTTCTAAGAATGTAGTACTGGCTGGATAAGGGTGGGGCAGTGACTAGAGCTGGTCAAAAGTTGTGAATTCCACTTTTACAAAATGTTTGAAAAATTTCATAAATTTAGTGACATTTTCTGAACTTACACCATTGGTAAGATTATAATCTTCTGAATGTGTTTGACAGATTTTGCCCTGTTCCATGGAAGTTTTTGGCTGAACTGAGGACTAATACATATTAACTGTGGAATGTCAGATTGGAGGAATTTTATTACACAGTTTAATGGATTATACCACAATACATGTAATTATTTCACAGTTCAGTGATCAGTTCTGCAGAACTTCTTTCTGTAGTATAATTCATTAATCCAAAGTCATACATCCATTCCACAGTTCAGTGGCTCACTGAACTGCAGAATGAATGTATGAGTATTAATATAAAATACAAAAATAAAGTCCCCAGAACTGACCACTGACAGTGACTGAGTTTTGCAAAATTATTTTCCGTAGTTTAATACAATAATCTGCAATTCATACATTTATTCCATAAATTTAAGTCACAGTTTCCATGAAAGTTGCCAAAGTGCAATTCAAATTTTGTGAAAGCAAAATTTGACTTTCACCAAAATTCTGCTGGCGGAAATTAATTTTCGTACAGACATAACAGTGACACAAACACTATGTGACTTCAAGCATGAATAAACAAATGAAAATAAAATGTTGGAAGGTAAATTTATTACATATGACCCTGGATCTCGCCAGCATTTATGAACCGTAGAATAAAACTTAAAATGGCTGCAATAATTACTATAGGTTAGAACTGGATGAAGAGCAAAGACTACAAAGTCTACATGTATTGAGGGACTTCAAAGAACATTAGAACATACTATAAGTAACCAATGCACAAAAACTTGACTAGCCTCAGCATTGCTAAACATTAAGAGGCAGATAGTACAGGGATGGACAAATAGAAGCTCTATGTCTACTAAGCAGAGCACACAGATTATATTAGCAATAACTAAAAAATGAAATGCTTCTAGGAAAGAAAATATCACAACCAAATTTATTCAATGAAATGGGTCACTTATATGGAAAACACTGATTAGATTGCAGTCATTTGTCACTAATGAAATATATGGAAAGAATGTTGGGAACATAATATTAGTATTAATCAATGTACAGTAATTGTAATCATCCATACTTATAATAATAAGACAAAGAAATATATAGTATATACTGTATGAGATAAAACATAATTTTTAAATGCTAATTGAATGTATCTTGCAAGATATAATGTACTGTAAGATGGAAAATGGATTTTGATATGAGGAAATGGGAATAATTGAATCATAAAATGAATTTTTATATATCTTGCCTTAAATAAAGAACATTTTAAAGTAACAATTTAGAGCATGACAGCATGATCTAATTAGATGTCTATAGTCATGTTTAATCAACATTCCTCCACTGCTACAGCTCAACTCCATATTGTTGCTCAATATCCAGGATCTGAATGCACATTTAATGCATATTTATAAGGTGTCAAACAGACCAAAATTCATGCTGGTAGTGCTTTTCATCGTTGGCTCATGCAGAGTATATAATTTTCTTGCAGACCGGTTTGGCTAGAATGTCAAATACTGTATATTGTTCTGTGCATCCAAAATACTGGTTTGTGTGAATGATATATATTGTTTTAAAGATTACTCTGTGTGTGTGTGTGATATACATAGATTTGTACTAAAATGTACTGCTAGAATGTTAATTTTATTGGTTTGTGTGTAATCTAATCATTAACACATATTATTTTGATTCATGTAACTCCCATTGGCTTCTTTTTCAACAACATTCATTTGTGAAAAAACTATAATGATTCATGAGTGAACAGTATTATATTGTGTCATGTAACTCACATTTGTGCACAAACTACATTAGTTTGGTCTTTGTTGAGCATACTGGCTTCTTTGCACACTATATTGGATTAGTCTGTGACAAGGCAAATTGGTTTGCTAGCAAACTGCATTGGTTAATCTGGCTAAAAGTTATTGGGTTTACATTATAAACTACGGTATACAGGTTTGTGTGCAATCTGTACAAGGCATATTGATTTTACTGTATGTAAACAGTATTGGTTTGTGTGTGACGTAAACTATTTATATTTTCATATAAACTATTGGTTTGTATTTGAAGTATATTGGGTTGTGTATCAACTAGTGATGGGTGAAACTAGCACAGCGGCCCCATCAGTTTTACAGTCATGCTAATGTATATCTAGGAAGGACTGCACATTTAAAATGTAGCATGGGTGGGCTGAGGTTATGACCTACTGAGTTAAGGCACAGTGTTCTTTAGAAATGAAGGCCAGGCCTTCTTGGGGGGGCATCAAGGCTTTAGGCACAGGGAGGTTTTGTCACTTGGTGGGGAGTGCTGTACATATAACAAATTTGATCAAGAAAAAGTGGTGTTGGTGAACCCACTTGACCTGGGGAGCAAATTTTCCTTACATCATTGGCGTAGCACTTTTCAGACCCTTCCACCAACTATCAGTGAGTGTGAAAATAAAATATGGAGATATTTTAAAGAAATTGCAAAACATCTATTTTAAATTGCATAATTATTTTGCTGTTAACAACAATAAAAGAAAAAAAGAAGAAAAGTAATAAAAATATCCCTCCCCCAAAAAAATCATACATGCACCAGATAAGATTAATTTTTATACAGAATGTTTTGCATTTATTATTAAGGGCTTAGGTAACAGGGTGTTTAGAGATGTCAAACTATTTACTTCACAGCCTGACAAATGTTGGAAACATAACACCCACCACAAATGCCTCAGTGACCCAGCATTTAACTTGCATTTCCTGGGCCAACAACTTGCAGTGTCGCCTCAACATTCCCTCCATATGTACAATAACTTGTCACATATCTACCACATTCTTCTGCAATGCAGTGACAACCTTGTCGAGAGGCCACTTAATAACCAGCCAGTTGTTAAGGCAGCGGATACTCGACTGGGACTGGATGGATGGGCCCATCAGTAGTTTCCTGCCCTCCAACTGCAGAATTTTGCTGTCCCTCCCAACACCACTCCTGTTTTCTTATTGCTATACTGCCTTCCTATTGGTGGGTGAGAAAACAAGTCTTTCACTACCCCGACCTTTTGTGCCTTTTTTTTTGATAGCCTTGTGTTTTGTTTTTGTTTGTTTTTGTATCCATCGTTCTTTATCTGGCTGCCACCTTGTTTTTGTGGAACTTATTTTTCTCGCATTTGTTTCTTTTGAGGGCCTCGGCCTTCCTGTGTTTTAAGTTCTTTGAAGACCTATGACTCCCTCTTTCATGTCACTGTCTGGCATTGTGTTTGTTTGTTTTTTGGTGTGGGGCTTGTGGGCTTGTTGCTTGTAGGCCCTTGTTGTTCCGCCATCTGCTATATAGAGAGAGATAAAAGTAATTCATTTAAAACATATTCTCTCTCTCTCTCTCTAAATATATATTCATATATATATATATATATATATATGTATATATCTATTACATATTACCATATAATAAATACACTATCTTGATTATAAAAAAGGTAATAGAAATGCTGCATTCTGATTGGCTGTTATCATTCTGGCAGCCTGGAAATTAAATAATTTAAAGTTAATATATCGAACAGTAAAGTTCGCTCTGTGGGGAAGCTTACAGAGGTAAAAATGTAAATAGCAGTATTTGATCATTCTTTATGCCCCCTTTTGTACAGCAAGGTATCCTATTTTGCCCAGATGAGCCATCCAGCTGATCCCTTCTCTCTTATGGCGATCACCCCTGCACTGGGGCTGGCATATGCTGTGATGTATGTGCAGTGATGTACATGACTGTGTTTTCCTTTTTGTCAGCGGTGCAAGTTCTCAATGAAGATTTTGCTGTGTCAATAGCAATTGTAGGCTAATTTAGGACAGCCCTTGATTAGCAAGCCACTTGGTAGTTATTGCTAATTACCTCCAATTGCTAATTAAAACAACCAAATCTTCAGGTAGAACTTGCACATTTCACTATAATGGAGTGTGCAGTCATGCACATCACCGTGCATACTGTATGTCACGCTGTATGCCAGCCCTGACTGGAGCATATACCAGGAAAGGAAGGGACTGGCTGAATGGCCACTGAGGGCAAAAATAACAATCTATTCCCACAGGAACAGTGGGCAGAAAAAAATGATCAAACATTAATAGTTATGTTTTCACCATTGTAACATTCCACATTGGAAGCCATAATGGAACTTGATAAAATGCTTTAATGTCTGTTACACTGTCATGTGCAGCATGATCACCATGTTGCATGAATTTTTCCCATCAGAATTCTACTCTATCACTGCTGAATGACTGGAGTGAAGCAATCTGAATTTGAACAAGCATTATTAAACAGTTGGTAGATGAACTATTTTATTTAAAATCTCTGTTGATGAGGAAAAATTCAAAACGAATGCCTCTAACAAACTTTTCCCTTTAAATAATTTTGTATAAAAACAATAAGGCAATCTGAGGTTAGATTATCATTTGGTTGAGCCCTCCCCACCAACCACCATCTGCGATATGCTGGCTGTACTTGGAATGCCAACTGGCCTCATCCAGATGAGATTACTGAAGAGACAAGGCACCCTCCCACACCTGGTGAGACAAGCATTTACTGGGATGCTCCAGCATCTTCCCTAGCCAGCCTTTAATGACCCATGCTCACTCCTTAACCTGGGTCATACACACCATAAGGCACAGGGCCAGATTTTCAAAGTCCCAACAGTGGTGCAAGGTGCTTGCATCAAACATGTCTGACGAACAGGCACCTTGCACCAATGGATGCACCTCGTCTGTTTTCCAATGCTGCTCAAGTGCTAAACTGTGGCAGTATGCGCCAAAGGGGCCTGCAGCAGCCATGTGCCACAAAATGTGGCTATGCATGGCACTAGGGGGCTTGTGGCAGATGCTGGCTGCCATATCTCCCAATCTTGTAATATCAGAACTGATCCCAAGAGAAAAGGCCCAAGTGCAATTAGACAAGCCAAGGGCTGGTCTAATGGAACCTAGAGATCCTGACACCTGCCGATCCAATAACCTGGTAATCTAGTGCCCCTTCCCTCCTCCAGTATGCCATTATGTCAACAGGTAGATAACAATCAGTTCCAGTGAATTAGCACCCCCCAAGCCTGGGTATGCCCCAAATGTAAAGCGTACTCAGACAGTTTATTCGGTGGCCAGCTGTGGGGTGTGAGGAGGGCTGTGCCAGTTGTTGAATTGGGGTATGGGATGGGGAGGGGCGGGGTGGGAACTACCTGCCAGTGAGGTAATGGGGACAGAAGACCACCAGGTAGGGATGGTATCTGCTGTTGGGTATTGGGACATATTGAACTGTGGGCGGCAACTCTGATGGGGTATAATTTGCATTACTGGCATTGGGGAAGGATACCAGCGATGTACTGTACAGTAATGACTTACTGATTATTTTGTTTTACACTCAGGGCATACTGGGGCTTGGGGGAGCTAATTCACCAGAGACTGCTTGTTATCTGCCTATTGACATCATGGCATATTGGGGTGGGAGAGGAGCCACTATTTCCCTAGGGTGATGTGTCAGCTGGGTGTATGGCACGGTGGCTTGGTGGATGGGAGGATGTTAGCTGCCATTCCACCACCCACAGATGTTGTGGCGTACTCATTGAGTACCATCTGTTTGGTGCACTGCCACTGTTGCTGCAAGCTGCAGGACTTAGGTGTCAGGACCCCATTGAATGGAAAATTGGATGCAGGGTCCCGGATGTAACAGTACTTAGTGCAAGCTGCCAGTGTAGCAACTTGTGACTGAGTTTCAAAATGCTGCCTTACAGAGTCACATCTGCAACAGAGGTATGACACTGGATATCAGTGGTGCAGAATAAAAAGATAACTTACCAACTTCTGGAACATCACCTATCCCTGTAGTGCCTGGCTCTGCTTCCTCAGGATGATGCTCTGTGATATAACATAATAGAAGCACAAAAAGTACATTAGAATATATAGTATATTTAGGAACTATATATGTTCACATCTGAATGCATCACATACTGCATTTTCAGTGTTTTACTTTTGAATCACCTAAAACACAATTCTGAAAATCAATTTTGGTGGGTATAATTATGAATTCTATATTTCTTTTTTGTTACTATGACCAAAGATGAACAGATGAATACAAATATCTCACTGTGCACTGGTGGATAATGTGAGCTCCTCAACCCCTCCCCACACTGGCTGCTGTAGAGTCTCAGATCCACAATGTGCTAATGACAGCCCCCTCATGTGGGCCACACAGCTTAAACTGTCCTACATGTAATTGACCACCTCCTTTAATTCAGATGGTGGCCATCTGAGAGGTGACGAGAAGAGGGTAAATTAAAGTGCTATGAAAGGCCAATGAGTCTTACAAAAATAAAAAAAAATAAAGTGATCTTACAGTTTTAAAGTAGTTAGTATAAAGTTGAATCAAATATTAAAATACTGCAAATAGATAAAGTTAAAATATACCACTCACCTACAGATTAACTGGGCAGCTATTCCCTCCCTTACTGGTCTCTGCAGACCTAGTCCAGTCCTGCTCTGCTGTACCTTTGTTACCATGTGGTAGCTCTCTGGGTCCCTGTGGTTCATGTCAATTAAAGATCATGTGCAACGGTTTTTACATATTTTTTATAAAAGCTGACATTCAAGTCCTTGTGTCATGATTAGTGTTTCCTGAAAATTTCATGCTGATTGATTTTGTGGTTTCTTTAAATCAGCATTTGTTAACTGCTCTACAGTGGCTGAAAACAGTGGAGTTATTTATGTCCTCTCAGTCAAACTTAGAGTGCGATGACATCATTTTGGAGTAGCTTACTGTTTCAGATTCCCAATCAGAGCAGTACTTTGTAGAGTTAATGGTTTTCTGAGCTCTCAAGTTTCTTACAAACCCAGTCTCTGGTTTGTGTTTAGATAGATCAACTTAAAACATATCATTATCTTCTGATAAAGAGCTGATCATTTCAGTTTCAATGCTGAACTGAATTAATGTAAATCTTTCTCTGTGAGAAATCAGCTTGTCTGTATCACAGCTTTCAGTTATTTCTAAATCAAAAATCTTATTTTTTTCTAACTGTATAGCACAGGACTGTTTAATGATTGTAAAACAAATCTACATGTTGTTCATTCACAGAAACAGTTTGTCTTTGATGTAGCCTTCATAAATATGTTCATGTAAGAACATTTTTATATCAGATTGACAAAGTACATGTGCTTGAAATACTGTAGCAGAGTGTGACAGGCACCTGTCTGAACTCAGAAATGTCAGTTCTTGTGGTTTCTGTGTGAAAATATATCATGTATGTGTACAACTAGAAAACTATGTGGCATTCTGATACACCATGTCTCTGCCCACAGTTGAGGCAGCTGCAGTCTACTACAACCTGTCCCTGCCCCACAAGCCCCTGCCTTCTGCTCCACATGCAGAGACTGCTGCATCCTGCTTTCCACTGTCTTCTCCCACACAGTCAGGGATTGTGCACCCTGCTGCTTCCATGCCCTGCCTAAAGAATCAGGGCTGCTGCACCCTGCCACCCCATGCCCAAACAATTGGGATGATGCACCCTGCTGCCCTTTCTCCATCACCCTCACAGTTAGGGAAGCTGCACCTGTTGACCCCTGTTCCTGTCTCCACAGTCAGGACTGTTGTGCTGTGCTAAGCCCTAGTGTGCCAGGTCCCTGTCTCCACAGCTGGGGCTGCTGTACCATGCTGCTAGCAACCAGCGGTGGGGCTTTGCTACACACTGCTACCCACTTCCATTGCCCAAAATGGGCAGGGCTGCTGCACCATCTGTTCCCCATCTCAGTCAGGGCTGATGCCCCTGTGTTCTGCACCACAGTTGAGACTTCTGCATAATGCTGTCCTCTATCCCTTGTCACCAGAGACAGGACTGCTGCACCCTGCTCATTTCTACACATTTGGGGTTGCCATGGCCTATTGTGCTCTAGTTCCCCATGCCGCTGCAGTTTGGGCTGCTGCACCATGCTGCCACTTGCCACAAGATGCAGGGCATTTGCTGTGCCCTGTTGCATGCCTCCACAGTTGAGGCAGTTGCACACTGCTGTCCCCTGCCACCAGAGTCAGATCCTTTGCTATACCCTGCTGCCCACATCCCTCATCCCGACAGGCATGGCTGCTGCACCCTGTCCCACAGTTTGGGCTGCTGTCTTGATGCCACCCCTATCTCCTGCCCGAACATTCAGGGCTGCTACACCCTGCTGCCCTCTGTCCCCACACTCACAGTCAGGGTCATGGCACCCTGTTGCCCCTGTCCCTGTCTCCATAGTCAGGGCTGCTGTGCTGTGCTACACCCTAGAGTCTCATGCTACCTGCATCCACATTTGGGGCTGCTGAGCCCTGCTACACATTTCCATTGCCCCAAATGGGCTGGGCTGCTGCACAATATACTCCCTGTACCACTGCCAGGGCTGCTGTTCCTGATGCACACCTGTGTCCTGCCCACAGTCAAGGCTTCTGAACCATGCTGTCCTTTGTCCCCTGCCACCTGTTGTGTCCTGCTGCACCACACAGTCCCTTGCCTCCACAGGCAGGGGACAGGTTGCAGCAAATGCCCTTACTCTTGTGCTGCACCTTCCAAACAGGTTGGTTTGCTGCACCCTGCTAACCTCTCTCTCTCTCACCCTCACAGTCAGGGACACTGCACATGTTGCCCCTGTTCCTGTCTCAGCAGAGTGTAGCAAAGGATCTGACTCTGGTGTCAGTGGGACAGCAGGTGCAACTGCCTCAATTGTGGAGGCACGCAACAGGGTGCAGCAAATGCCCTGAATCTTGTGGCAAGTGGCAGCATGGTGCAGCAGTCTTAACTGCAGAGGCATGGGGCTGTAGCAAGGTAGCCACAGCAACCACAACTGTGCAGAAAGGAGCAGGGTTCAGCAGCTCTGTCTGTGGTGATAGGTGATAGAAAACAGCATGGTACAGAAGCCTTGACTGTGGGGCAGGACACTTGGGGCATCAGGGCACAGCAGCCTTGACTGTGAGATGGGGTACACATGGTGCAGCGGCCTGCCCATAGAGGCAGGGAACATGGCACTTTAGGGCCTAGTGCAGCACAGCAACCCCGACTGTGGAGACAGGAACAGGTGGTAACAGGTGCAGCTTCCCTAACTGTGAGGGGGGTAGATAGGGCAGCAGGGTGCAGCAACCCCAATTGTTTGGGCAGGGTGCAGCAGTGTGCAGTAGTCCTGATTCTTTAGGCAGGGAATGGAGGCAGCAGGGTGCACAATCCATGACTGTGTGGAGAAGACAGTGGGCAGCAGGTGCAGCAGCCTCGAATGTGGTGCAGAAGGTAGGGGCTTGTGGGGCAGGGGACTGGTGTCAGTAGACTGCAGCTGCCTCAACTGTGGGCAGAGACACAGTGCATCAGGATGCCACATAGTGGTTCTAGTTGTACATGTACATGATGTAGTTTCACACAGAAACCACCAAAGAGCTTACATCTGTGAGCTCTGACAGTACATGTGCTTGAAATACTGTAGCAGAGTGTGACAAGCACCTGTTTGTCAATATGACATGGAAAAAATGTTCTTACATGATTGTATTTATGAAGGCAACATCAAAGACAAATTGTTTCTGTGAATAAACAACATTTAGATTTATTTTATATTGATTGAACAGCCCTGTGTTATATAGTTAGAAAAAATTGAGGTTTGATTAGAAGGAACAGAGCTGTGATACAGACAAGCTGATTCTCACAGAAAAAGATTTCCACTACTTCAATTCAGCATTGAAACTGAAATGATCAGCTTTTAAAGGAAGAGAATGATATATTTTAAGCTGATCTTTCTAAACACAAAACAGAGACTGGGTTTGTAAGGAACCTGGAGAGCTCAGCAAACCATAAACTCTACAGAGTGCTGCTCTGATTGGGAATCTGAAACAGTAAGCTACTCTAAATGATGTCATCGCACTTAAGTTTGACTGAGAGGACAGAAATAACTCCACTGTTTTCAGCCACTGTAGAGCAAGTTAACAAATGCTGATTTAAATAAACCACAAAACCAAACAGCATGAAATTTTCATGAAACACTAATCATCACACAAGGACTTGAATTTCAGTTTTAAAGCTTTTATTAAAAATATGCAAAAACTGCACATGATCTTTAAGCACTTTTTCAGTTGGGTGCGGCTGTGCTCAACCCCACAGCCTTTTTCATGCACTTCTGGATTTTCATTGAGATCTCCTCCCTGTTATCATCAATCAATCATCATCAATCATTCTTTATTTGTATAGTCGCCTTTCTTAAACCAAGGCGCCTGTACAGTACTACATAAAACAATAAATAGTTAGAACAAAATTAAAATAATCAGAAATCATTAAAAGCTTTACTATAAGGTAGGGTTTTCAAAGCCCTTTAAAGCTTTGGACAGTTATGTATAAGAATGGCACCAACTCCAAATAAGTTTGTATGATACCTGATAAAGGTCCAAAAACCCAGCAATTTCTCTGTGGCTAACTTTTTTTTTTTTACATTACATGACATTTGGAAATGAAAAGAAAGCACCCACCCACCAACAAACAAATAATAAAACAAGTTCTGGTCAGAGCCAATATGTCTGTAAGATTATAGTATTGATGGTATTGGTGCAGGTGTAAGGTGAGAGGCTGCTTCAAATCCAAGGGAAGATGAAGATGTCATTGATGCATGAACAGAAGCAGATGTGTAGGGCCTTTTGGGGCGTGATAATGGGAAGACTCTATCTGCCAATAGAGGTGCAGAGCCTGACACAGTCACTCTTTAAACATTCACTCTTCACACAATCAGTACACATTCACTCTTCATACAGTCACTCTTCACATTCAATGCACATTGATTTACTTTTCACACATTCAGTCTTCATACATTCACTTTTACACATGCATTCTTCTCATATTCACTTTTTTATTTTGAGCCCAAATATTCAAGATAGTCATTATAAGAATCACATATAGCATTTTATAGTATATTGGCTAAAATGTCATTTTGCACCAGAAGTGCGAAACATGTCCTCTTCATGGGTGATGTGAAAAAGAGCTATGATGAAAATTTGAGGTCACAATATTTAAAATTACCAAAGTTATGCATGAGCATAATTGATTTCAACATACTTATTTTGACCCACATTTTCACCATAGTTTCTTTATGACCCCACCTCATGAAGAGCGACGGTAAAATGATCAAATCCCATCCAAAAGGTGATTTCACTAAGTGAATACAATCATCTTTCAGGCCTGATTTGCATAATTCCACCATCACTGGTCATGAGCTATGGTCCTCTTTGTGGTGGAAATATGCAAAACTGACAAAGTTATGCCTCAGTGTTTAAAACCCCATTGAAATACATTAAACCACACTTACTTTAATTTCTCCCACCACTGATTCGCCAAGGCTCCAGAGTTCCAAAACCCTATTTTTTTTCTTTTGCTGCTTAGTGGTCGGGAAGGAGTTAGGGCTGGAAACCCTAATGCCACATTTCCTACTTTCTGGCATTAACTTGAACCCTAACTGGTGTATAAACATAGTTTTGCAAAGAATATCTATTTATAATAACAAAAATATACATCTTTCTTTCTTTCTTTCTTTCTTCTTTCTTTCTTTCTTTCTTCTATCCAGTTTCAGTCTGTGCTTTCAAACTCATGTTACAAATGATCCCACTTTCATTGCATCGACTTCATGCATACTGACAAGAAGTGCAACACACATTTTCATGGAAAAGTACTTTTTAAAAATACACTGAAACTGCACCTTTTCCAAACACGCAATTTGAAAACCACATGTTTTCAAACTACAGCATTTCAGATTTTAAATATTGCACAACCTCAAACCAAAATTGTGCACTTTCACAAAATGCTTCTTGAAAATTTTTGCCAGATTTTGTACATTTTCGTGAAAACTGCACAAAAGTGAAATTACAAATTTGCAAAATTTCAAATAAGTACTAGAAATTATGCCAAGAACTAGTGTCAACGTATTTTTCAGTGTACAAATATATTGATTGTGGGTCTGAATTATATTATTTTGTGTGTGTATATAAAGCATATTGATTGTGTATGATAATATAATATTAGTTTTGTATGTATCAATCTTATTGGTGTGTGTGTGTGTGTGTGTGTGTGTGTGTGTCGTGTGTGTAGTAAACTGTTGTGTGCATGTGAACTAGATTGCTTGTTGTTTCAACCATTTTAGAACTTTATGTACAAACTGTTACCAAAGCATGATGGAACTACAAACTGCACAGATTTTCTTTATTTTTGACAGACTAATATTGCCTTTATTATGCCAGAATAACTCTATGTTTTTATGTGTCAACTGTTTCAAAAGCATAGTCTGCTAATAATAAGAGCTAGTTAAATTGACCTAACCTGACAAAAAGACAACACCAGTGGTGGTACCTAACCCCATTGCTGGTATTCTCCTCCAACCCAGTCCCTCCAGTAGATAATAACACCAGCAGCAGATGCCAAAACCTGCCTCCATTACTCCTTTCCTGTATAATTCTTTCAGTGAATGAAAACACTGTTAGTGGGTGCCCAGCCTCAACACTGCTACTGCCTCCTACCTAACCCCTCCAGGAAATGCATTGGGTGGGATGGAGGGTTACATCACTGAGTGACCCTGACTACTACTGGGCATGGGCAGATGATCAGGTGGGGGAGAAACTGCTAGCCACCAGTTGTTTTTAAATACATGTCAGGCAGGGTGGGTGATTGGTGGAGGGAGGGACCTCTATCCACCAGGGGGTTATTGACACATCAGACAGTTGATCCAGTGGGGAAGGATCAATTGCCACTGGAGAGGATTATTAACACCTCAGGTGGGGCAGAAAAGGGTGAAATCTTGCCCCAAACATTTGGAAGGCTTTCAATCCACCACAGGTGGAAGTTTAGAAACTTCCACGAAAGTTGTCAAATTTCAAAAAGTCCCACTAAGGAGGAAATGGCAAATTTCACACACCCTTGCCAGATTTGGCCAAATTATGACTAAAATAAGACAAATAAACTACAGAAAATTATTGAGTCCACATGCATTCACTAAAGAAGCATTTCAGGACTTTTTCAGGTTTTTATCTTTTGCTCATAACTTGCCCAGTTTTGGTCATTTTGGACCAGCTTTTAGGTTGGTCAAAATACCTTCCCATCTCATTACCACATATGTTACATCTTGTAAATATGACATAAATGTGTTTTGGGGGTCATCCCATCCCCAATAAAATTCATGACAGACTTTCAAGGTGCCGCTTAAGGGTAATGAGGGTCTGTGGTAACTTGAACTCCTTGAAAATATGGGCCCAAAGGGGCATGTTATGATCTGCAGCTGCTTTGTGAGAAGCCCCAGGCCTACTCATGAAACAAGATTCAGGTGTGGGGCAGTGAGAGTCACCATGCAGGAAGCATTTTGAGTGACCCACAGGAAGAAATATAGAGAAGTTTTAATTATCCAGTGAAGTTGCTGCAAAGTGGCCATAGTTCACATTTGTGGAGCTTCGTGAAGTTTTTCCCAGACCTCAGACTTTGACTTTACCCGAATCGCAAAGTTTTCACCTTGAGGTGGAAGGTTTTCACCATGAAGTGTGGAGTCTCGCTGTGAAGTAGAATTTCACCTATGACATTCCACACTTTGCAGCAAAACTTTGCACTTCACGGATTGATCCATGCTCTGCAAATTACATGAAATTACTTGGATTATTTATAGAGCTTAATTTGCCAACTTCGCCAACTATAGTTACAGGGCCACTCACACAGTACGTTACAGTTCTGGTGCAGTGAGTGTCACATGCAGGGTACTTTGTGAGTGGACTAGAACAGCAAGTTACAGGTCTTGCACCATAACTACAACCATGCATCTAGATGAATTTTAAGTAATTGCAAAAACTTTGCTAGTGTCAAGGTTGAAAAAGCAAAGAATACGATGTAAGGATATTAAATATTAGGGTTCTTATGAGTCTTGGTAAATTTGTGGCATGATGTTCCTTGAGGTTTTCAACCATATTGCGCATCCCTTTCCCTGCCACTGCCCTCATGACCCAAGGCCAAGCTATAGGCTTGAGATGCAGCTAATTTAAATTTTGCCAGCGAGTGAGCCTTGAAGTGGGCACTTCGCATTGCCACTCCACTACATGAAGTGAGCAATACAGTGCTCACTTCACCTTGTCATTACCACTTCAAGTTAAGGTGGAATGGCAACTGAAGTAAGGCAAAGTCATAGTTTTAATGGACTTTGTGCTCTCATTAGGATTCTAAGTGATCCACTTGGTGTTTCAGATTTGGCAGTCCCCACACACATCACATGGCTTACAGTACTGTGAGTAACATGCTCTTTAGCTAGGCAGGAAGAAAATGAGTCATACAAGCAGACACTTTACTTTCTCCTGTTCAGATGAGAGAGAGTAGTGTGTTTTGTGACTGCTGATACTTAAAGATCAGAGTGAAGAGGAGATTTAAATTTTGATTTAGACCCAACAGCTTTTTAAAAGCTACATTTTTTGTCTTTTCTGTACTCTTTTTACTTAATTTGTTCTTTCTATGAATTTTATTTTCTTACTTTTATAAGTAGTTAGTTGTTTGTCTGTGTTTGTGTGACTGTGTGTGTTGTGTGACAGTGTGAGTAGTGATTGCTCTGACTGAGGGAGCTCAGTAGAGAGATGGACCACGGTGAGGGAAAGTCTGGGATGGGGTAGCTTTGGGAGAGCGTGGTAGTGGTAAGCATCGTACCATGTGCATGTGTGGAGGGCATGGGTGCCTATTCCAGTTGGACCACTCAAAACTTGTGAGTGCCCCTCGAAGAAGGACCAGCACTGCCTTCTGTCCTGACTCTGAGGCAGTTGAATCACCACCACCACCACCAAGTCCAGCACCAGGTCCTCTGGAGCAGGATATGCCTGTTTCCCGGCTCAGGTGTGGATCCCATCCCTGTTCAACATCGTGACCAGCAAGCTTACAATACATGCAAGTAACTATTAAAAAAATTTATCTTGTGATTCATGACATGATCGTAAATCGTGATTTGTGACTGCATTTGTGACCATGATGATGAAGAAAGAATACCTATGGCTGTACTTCCCAGGCACCAATGAGCTGTAGCTTAAAACTCCCAGACTTAAAAACACATACCATTGAGTAGAATGGTGGGGTGGTAGTTTAGAGATACTATAAAACAGGCTTACAATACAACCAAGTAACTAGAAAAAGTTAATGTTGTGATTCGTAATATGAATGATCGTGAATCATGATTTGTGACTGCATTTGTGACCTGATGAAGAAACGGAATGTTTACCACCAATGGCTGTACTTCCTGATGAGCTGTAGCTTAAAACTCCCAGACTTAAAAACATGTATCAGTGAGTACAATGGTGGGGTGGTAGCCTGGAGAGATACTACAAAACAGGCTTATAATACCTCCAAGTAACTAGAAAAAATTAATGTGATTCGTAACGTGAATGATCGTGAATCGTGATTTGTGACTGCATTTGTGACTGATGATGAAGAACGTGATTTGTATCATGGGTGACTCATGATAATAGTCCTGACTTAAAATGCATATTAATGTGTACAATGTTCATGCAGAATTAAGCACCACACCTGTCCAGTACTCTGAAGGAAGCCAAAGAAACAACTGTGACTTAAGTTACAGATGGAGATAGGGCCCTAAAGAGATGCAAATGCACAGACAGATTAAGATTGCTCTGTGCACTGAAGAGATGCAGACACAAAGGCACAACATCTAACCAGTGCTCACCATCAGAAATTCAAATCTGAAAAGAATACCTTACCGGGTTGGGGTGGGCCACGCGAGGGAGTGTGGCAGTGTACTGTACTGCTGCAGTAACAGTCACTAGTCCTAGTACCAGTAAAGATACCACAAGAAGCGTTAAAATCACACAGCTGCAGTGGATAGCAGCTTCACATTGCTGAAATTATTATGTGGCATAATAAAAGGTGTCTGATTTGATGACACACGTCACACATACACACACACACTAAGTAATGCATAGCAAATTGAAAACTTCAGTAATATAACCATGTATTTTAAACAAACTAAAATTATGCACTGCTGCACCACAACAATCAGTAAAAATGGCAAGAAATATTGAAAATATTACTGTGTGTACATTAACACAGTTAAACAAGAAAATATCACCAAAACAGAAAGCACTGTCTTTTTCTCCAAGTTAATCTACCTACACCACAGATACACCCTCCCCAAAGCACACTTCCACTGTCTCTCAGTACACAGACTGAATGTTGTACATTAACATTCAAAATCCATATACAAACAATAAACACTGATGATATGAGCACAGGATGGTTTCCTATAATCGATGAACTAAAGTTTCAGCAAAAAATTACTCAAAAAGGCTTTTAACAGCTTTTGAAGGTTTGAATTGCAGAGAGCCTCAGAGCAGATTGTCTCCTACAGCTTCCTACACACACTACCCCAAACTGAGGCTGTGCAGAACAATCTAGAGCCCATGTGACCTGAAATCCCATGAAACACTGTAAATCTGCCTTTGGAGCTTAAAAACAAGGGAGTGTAAGGCTAAGTACATTGTTTTCAATGTATTACTTAAGAATTGATGGAGAAAGTGGTTCGAAGGCGACTACCCAAGTCATTGTTTTCAATGGACTTCTCGCGCCTATTTGTAACGCCGGTACTCCACTTTAGGCCATGGAGCACTCCGCGACCGCCTTCACTCTGCAGATCACTTCTGCATACTATTACAGGCACATGACTGTTGTCTGGTCTCCTGCTACATGCACCACATACTATATAGGGCCCTGTGTGAATAATATTATGACTAATCATATAGGCATTATATGTAGCAGCAGACTGTGGGGCACAGCTCTAGACCTGTAGGTTGAAGCACCCAACTCATGGGGCATAGACATAGACTTGTAGCTTGGCCTTGGGTCATGAGGCTTGGGTTTGGACAGTTTATCATTGCAGTGGCACCTCCCCAAGCAACCTCATTGGCTCCTGCGGCACCAAGCACTCTGTCCCTGGACCTTGCTCTATGACAGCAACGTGCTTGTTCACTGTGCCTTCCTGGTGAAACATTTCAATAAATAAATCAGCCCCTGTGCACCTTTCCACATTGGCAGCTCCTGCCACTTGCCACACACTCCCCAGAAAGCTAACATTGGGGTGCCCAATCCCTGAGTCGGCATTTATTCCTCATCCCCACATTGTGGAGACACTGGGAGCCCACCCCAGTGTGCTCATATAATTTTTATGTATTTATTTTTCCAACACCGGAATTCCTACCCCAGTGTCAGATGCTTCCCCAGGCCCACTGTCTTTGCCGACGGGGTGCCAAATCCTGTCAGCATCATGTTTCTTCTCTGCTCCAAGCTCACTTTCTTGCTGACTGGGGTGCCCAACTCGCCAGCATCACGCCCCCAACTTCATATGGCACACTGGAAGTCCACCCCAGTGTGCCCAAAAAGGTTTTTGTTTTAACCTGTAAATTAAGAAAACCATCCCCTGCATTTTATTCAATCTGCAAAAAGAAAATGGTCCTAGTAGTCTCCCACTGCCCCTCCCCCATACTCACCCTCCCACTTAGCGCCCACCTCCTGCCCCATTACCCCATACTTCCTCCGGAGGTCGAGAACGATGATCTTCTATGGAGCAGGACACGTCTACACTCTTCAAAGCCGATCGCAAACTGAAGCATCAAAGGTAAGCATGTATAATGGCTGTCAGTTTTAATATTTTCACTCCAGATGTTCAACATTGCCATTTTTTCACACTTCTTATAAACAGTACAGCTGTCATTGTTCACATCCAGCCCAAATGTGTTCTCACACCTGTTGTGCAGAATGGTGCAGTCGCTGTGGGAAATCAACTTCAGGACAGAGTAACAAAATCACAGTGCCACTGTTCATGAGGGAAGTCCCAAAATGCCCATGTTAAATATCTGGGGAAAAATTCAACAATTAATTGTGTTATGGGCATCTGTTGAGCAGTTTCTATGCACACTAGTAACGCCACAATTTTTTCATATTTTCACTCCAGATTTTCAACATTGCCATTTTTCATACCTCCTCAAGAACAGTACAGCTGTCATTTTCACATCCTTCCTCAAAATGTGTTTTTGCACCTGTGGTGCTGAATCGCTAGTCACTGTGTGAAATCACCTTTCGGGATTGAGTAATGAAATGATAGTGTCACTGTTCATGAGGTGGGGTCCCAAAAGCCCATGTTGAAACTTTGAAGTGAAAATACCAACAAATGTCAGGGGTGTTAGGGTTTCCAACTGTAACACCACACTGTAGAGACTGACAGGCATCAGGGGTGTGACTTAGGTTTGTCAGCCGTAATGTCACGGCATTCCACCCTCACCTGCAGCCATTGACAGGCATCAAGGTGTGCCTTGAGGTCTTCAGCCCAACATTCACCCCATTCGCCCTGCACCCATCTCAGCTTATTTCTTATGGAATGGGTGAGCACAAGGGTCAAGACCCTAGCACACCACTGACACCTGTTGCTGTCTGCAGGCCAGGGTGAGGTGGAATGGCTTAAACATTATGGCAATGACCCAGCGTATACCCCCAATGCCTTTCAGTCTCTGTGGGGGTTGGTGTTAGTTCAACACTTCACTGCCATTCCTATTATGCATCCTAATCTTGCACTATCAATGCCAGTGCCAGAAGCCAACATTCGGCATTGACAAATGTTGCTTATCTTATACTTACTAAACTGAGATGATGTCTTTTGCAATGCAGGACAGTTTTCTTTGTGCAGGAACAGAAGAGATTTTGGGGGTGCTTTATTATAACAACATATTGTATTTTTATCTCCACAGGCTGCTCACTTCAGTCCTTGACACCCTGCTCCTACCCTGCAGCTGCAGTAACATAGAGATGCCTGCAGCAACTAAGGCTGCTCACTTCAGTCCTCTATACCCTCCTCCCCACCTCCACAGCTATAGAAACATTGGAGACACCTGCAGCAACTAAGGCTGGTCACTTCAGTCATCTACACCCTCCTCCTCCTCACCCCCACAGTAATGAGAACATTGAGTAACAACCTCCCCTACACAACAAATGTAAATCATCCTGCTTCTCTCCACGGATCTGATCCTCCACTGGGTGAATTCCTCTCTAACCCTAATTTTCCTCCTCTCCCCAATGAACCTGCTTAAATGATATTCTGTGCATGTAAAAAGAAAACTGTCATGCATTGTAGAGACAGATGTCCTCTCCTTTCAGTAAGTACTGGATAAATGAAAGAAAGAAAGAATGAATGAATGAATGAATCAATCAATCAATCAATCAATCAATGGCATTACAGCCTACAGTAAAACCTAATTAATTAAGGCATAAGCCAATCACATTTCACTTTAATGAAAGATGTCCGTAATTCATTATTTTTTATCTTATACTTACTAAACTGAGATGATGTGTCTTTGCAATGCAGGACAATTTTCTTTTGTACAGGAACAGAAGAGATTTTGTGGGGTGTTTTATTATAACATAATATTGTCTTTTATCTCCACAGGCTGCTCACTTCAGTCCTCTACACCTCCTTCCCACCCCTGCAGCTACGGGAACATTGGAGATGGCTGTAACAACTAAAGCTACTCACTTCAGTCCTCTACACCCTCCTCCCCACCACAGCTATGGGAACATCAGAGATGCCTACAGCAACTAAGGCTGCTCACTGTCATCATGGCACTAGTAGCATGGCTATTTAATAGGTCCTTGCTTGATGGGAAAGTACCTCCACAATGGAAGGTTGCCCTGGTAACCTCTATTTCCAAAGGTGGGTCACACTAACAGGTAGAGAACTATAGGCCAGACTCCATCCTCTGTACCCTTAGCAAACTGCTGAAGAAGATGGTCTACCACCAGGTCCTCACTTACCTGGAAGAGCATAACTTACTGAAAGCACAACAACATGGCTTCCGGAAGAAGCATGGTACAGAGACAGCTGTTGTAAGCTTCTCCTCTGATGTCTATGCAACCTAGATCAAGTCCAGCTTCTTGGTGTAGTCTTCATCGACTTCACCAAGGCCTTTGACCTAGTGGACCACTGACTACTCATAGGGTACCTGAAGGCCCTGGGCCTCATTGCACTAGCTTTGTATTGTTTTCTGACTACCTTCATGGTAGGACACAAATCATCCTTTAGCATGGTGCTAGAGCTAATAAGTGCCCAGTACATGATGGAGTCCCCAGGGCTCCATTTTGGGCCTCTACTATTTTTGCTATTTGTGAATAGCCTACCACTACACTGTGGTGGGGCCAAGGTCACCCTATATGTGGATGATACTGTGTTGTATAGAACCTTCAGTGACTCAGTGTCCCTAAACTGATTTTTGAGCCAGGATCTCTCAACGCTTGAAAATGGTTTCAGTCAACAAACAGTGCTGAATAGCAGAAAGAGCAAGGCCATGTGTTTTGGCCCTAAGAATCTGGGTACTAAGAGAGCTCACCTTCCATCTCTCTTACTCTCCAATGGGTCTGAGATTGAAGTGGTAGAATGCATAAAGTATCTTGGAGTTTATATAGACCAGGATGTTACGTTCAGAAGCCATATTGATCACGTGACCAAAATGGTAAATCAGAAACTTGGCCTCCTAGGCTTAGCCCTTTCCTGACCAAGGAGTCTAAACTTGTGGTCAGCAATGGAACTATCCTCCCCACTCTGTTTTATGGCTCAACTCTGCTTCAGCCATTAAGGTCTACAGAAATGCAGCATCTGAGGACTCTATACAATCGAGTCATTCGCTTTGCTGCTGGAGCGCACTCACATGGAGCACCACTGCAAAGTGTTGAACACCATAAACTGGCTAACCCTAGAAGGGAGGCTAGCATACCCCTCACTCTGTCTGGCTTTTATGCTACAGCAGCCAGATGCTCCCCCAGTCTGGTGAGCCTACTGAACCTCAACTGAATGGCAGAGAACTCAGATCCTCAGATCTCAAGCTCCTGGAAGTTCACAGAGCTAGGTCCTCCCAAGGTCAGTGATCCACTACAGTAGCCCTCCTAAACTCTGGAACAATCTCCCAAGAGATCTTCAAGACTGTGAATCACTTGATGGGTTCAAGAAAGGACTAAAGTCTCACCTAAGTGGACAGGCTAATTGTTCCTCCTACCGCTAATACCCGACCTGGAATTTCTAGTAGGTGATTCCAGTGTTATCTCTGGATTGTTAAAGGCCTCTCATGTTGAAACTCTGCTCCAGTGCTTAAAAACCAGACTAAAGAAATGGTTTCTATGTGCTTGAGTTTGTTTTACGTATTGTAAATCTATGTTTCTAACACTGCTTGAACTGTATTTGTCAATTGTGGAATGTTTATAATTGAACTCTCTGTACTTTTTGCTTCCTCTGGGTACTTAACTAAATCCGGGTCACCCTGAAAGGGACTGTCATGGTCACAGCTGGCCTACCTGGTTACCAAAATTTAAATAAAAAGGAAACTTCAGTCCTCTATACAATCCTCCCCACCCAGCAGCTATGAGAACATTGGAGATCCCTGCAGCAACTAAGGCTGCTCACTTAATCATCTTCACCTCCTCCCCTCTCCACAGCTACAGGAACATCAGAGATGCCTGCAACAACTAAGGGCTGCTCACCTCTGTCCTCTACCCCCTCCTTACCCCCACAGCTATGGGAACATCAGAGACACCCGTAGTGACTAAGGCTGCTCACTTCAGTCCTCTATACCCTCCTCCCACCCCGCGCAGCAATGGAACATCTAAGACACCTGCAGCAACTAAGGTGGCGCTTCCTCAACATAAGGTTGGCTGAACTGTGTTAGCCCATCATAGCTCCACGATGACTGCCCCCCACCCTGGGCAGTCCCTTCCTTTATTGGTAGGCAGGTCATGTACCAATCAGATGGTTTATTGCTCCTGTACTATCTCCCCAGATTCTCTACTGCAGCTTATACCAACATCCACTAAGAGCCGCTGTTGCTCCTATCACTTCCACTTTACACCTTAATATAATTTACCCCAACAATGAAGTTAATCCTCCTAACCTGTCCAAGCCCTCACTAATCTGCCTCAGCCCTATTGAATTTTCAACCCCTCTTGTCTTCCATAAACCCAGGTATTCGAATTCCTGACCCTTAGCACCAGAGTATTTAGCCTAACCATTAGGCTATCCCAGCAGTAATAATTAGTCATAAGTTTTATAACTCATGAATTGCCAAGTCACTCCTCCTGCTAGGCATTCTTCCCCTCCCCAGCAATTTGGTCTCACTCACCCAGCCTACTGAATTGACCCCCATTACTACCCCATTTCTATAGATGAATACCACACATGCTTCCCTCACTCTCCTCCTGCCTTTCTTCTCCATTCCCTCCTCAAATTCACCTCCCACTCTCCCTTTGACTGTCCCCTATCTTCCTTCACTCCACCTTCCCACCCTCCACCTCCTCCTCCTCCTCCTCCTTTTCTTTCTTCCCCAATGCCCTTTTCCTCCTCCTCTATCACCTTCCATTTCCTCCTCTCTCCTTCACTATCACCTCCTCCTTCCCACTACACTTATCCAGCTCCCCACTTTTCCTCTCCACCCTCCTGACCATGCCCCAATCTAGTCCTTCCTACATCTCCTTCTTCCTTTCAGTTTTTCCTGGGACTGTGAAAGTTTCCATGTTTTCACTATTAAATTCCCATGTTTCCACCACAAAAGTCCTGTTTCCTGAATACCTGACACACAGAACCATCTTTCTCCTACTCCTCCTTTCGGGACAGTACACTAACCTGGCCCTGCCAATTGGCAACACCCCACTGATCACAACCAAACCAATGCAGTAAATACTTACACGTTGTCCACCTCAATGTAGTAAAGCTCCTCATTAAGAAAGATACCTTTC
The DNA here is from genome assembly GCA_016271365.2 of Neoceratodus forsteri. NCBI lineage: Eukaryota > Metazoa > Chordata > Ceratodontiformes > Ceratodontidae > Neoceratodus > Neoceratodus forsteri. The sequence goes on along the minus strand of CM028135.1, from coordinate 841,480,710 downwards.
AGGCCTGGGTCAACAGGAATAACTTTGACATAATAGTGCTCTCTGAGACCTAGTCCTCTGATAAAATCTCCTGTGGGGAAATCAAAATGGATGCCTTCATTTCTCTCAGAAGAGACAAGCCTGGAAAAAGGGATGGGGAGGCTGCATGTTCTTTGTTTCAAAGAAATTCTCTGTCACAGAATTTAGTCCTGGCATAAGTACCTCTCTATCAACCTTCTACTAGGGAAGAACAAACTGCTCAACTTTACCACAGCCTACCCACCACCCCCAGAACTTCCCCACCTGAGTTGGAATCCCTGCTAGCCATTAAGAATCTCTCTCCATTAACAGGAAGTGGATTCTACTTGGGATTTTGATATCAACTGGACCGCCACTCAATCAGATACTGCCAAATCAGTATCTCAGGCTTAGGGTTACACCAACTTATCACCACCTGACTCGGACAAACTATAAACTGACTCATAGTCAGTCATTGACTGGATCATTGTCTCTTATCCTTCCAGAATCTCAGAAGCAGGCACCCTGCCAGATTGCATTAGTGACCGCTGCACCACCTTTTGCCACTGGATGGCTCAATCCCTCAAACCCCCTCCCAATTTAATTTACTCAAGACATTTAAATAACATACTTGAAGACATCTCTCAAGCCTTTCACCAGATTGGCTGGCCATTCACCTGAACCATGGACAGCATAGATGCTGTTGTAGATCATTTCTCAGCTATTTTCAATGGGGTTTACAACAAACTTGCCCCTCAAAAGATCAGGATCTGTGGCCATGTTAGTGAGTGGGTCACCTCTGACATCCCCAAATTAATGAGGAGAGGGACAGTGCCTGGACCAAATAGAGGAAGCACAAGGATCCCACCAATTAACACTGTTCAAACCTTGCCCAACAAGTCAAAGCAGCTGTCAGGGCTGCCAAGGTCAGTTTTCTCCACAAAGAATAGCTTAAGGAAAATACTAATCCCAGACAATTCTAGAGTACCCTGAATAATCTCCTCAGCAGGGGTAAGGAAAGTCAAACCCATCATCCTCAGGCATGGGGATAAGCTCACCAACAAACCCTCAGAGGTAGCTAACATGTTTAATTCATTTTTGGGGGATTTAGCCAAGTACAAACCCTCCCCTCCCCATCAGGCTCAGCTAAATCTTCTTCAATTCTCCACCATGCCTTCCACAGGTAACACACCTTTTCAACTTCGGTCATTGTTACACACTGACACCATTAAGCTTATCCTCAAATAACCCCAGACCCTATAAAGGAGCTGATGGGATCAACTTCAAAATTCTTAAGCTTGCCATTCTCCCCAGTGGTCCCCCTTATTAACATCCTAAATCTTTCTCTCTGCACTGGAACATTCCTGTGCATCTGGAAGATAGCCATAGTCAAATCTCTGTTTAAAGCAGGCTTGAAAATGAGGTAGGAAACTACAGGCCACTCTCTCTTCTTGCCCCTCCAAGATATTGAAAAAGTAGTACACTCACAGATCACCTCCTTCCTCAGCAACCATAACATCTTTACAGATGCCCAACATGGTTTCAGAGTTGCTCACAACACAGAGACCACCAAGTTAGGTTCACCAGGGATATCTTTGGTACCATAGACAATGGTCTTTACACGGGTTTGGTCTTTGTGAACCTGATCAAAATCTTTTGACCTTGTTGACCATGCTATGCTCCTGAACACCCTATCCAGCCTCTAGTTTTCTGATGACATGGTTAAATGGGTTAAGAACTATCTCACCCACAGAACACAGATGGCTTCTATAGACAGGCAGCTGTCTTCTGAATGCCCTATTAAATACAAAGTTCCCTAGGGTCCATCCTGGGCACCGCCTTTTCACCCTCTTCATCAATAAGCTTCCAGAAGTCTGTAGCAAAACCAAAATGGTCCTTCATGCTGATGATGCTGCACTGCATGACTGCAGCAACAGAAACCAGAATGAGATGGTCACCAACACAATCTGACTTCCAGAACCTGCACTCTTGTTTCACCAATAAAGGCATGGTACTAAACTCTAAAAAAAATAAATAAATACATGGTTTTCTCAAGTCTCAGGAAAACCTACAACACAAACCTAACCTCTCCGGTAACCATGGAAATCACATAGAACTAGTATCTGAATTTAAATACCTTGGTCTTCTACTTGATCCCTCACATGTCCTTCAACCTTCACATTCCCAGCATCATAAATAAGGTAAACATACGGCTTGGGCTACTCTACAGGATCTGTAAGTTCTTAACTCCTGAACCAAGACTCCATCTGGCTAGCTCCATCCTCCTACCACTCCTGGACTATGTATGCATAGTTCATGTCCCCTCCACCAATTCTGAACTCTTCTATAAACTCAGATCTAGCTACAATAATATCATCCACTTTGTCACCAGTCTTCCCTGGAGAATGCACCACTGAACCCTCTACAACGCCATTGATTGACTTCATCTAGAGGTGTTTCACCATCAAAAGTGTTTCTTTCCTGCAAAAATCCACCTGAATAAACTACCACTGAATATGACATCTCTGTTCCCCAAATCTGCTCCCTTCTGTCAAACCCAAGGAGCCTCCAGCAATATTTTCTGCATCGCTTTCTTCCACACCACACTTGCACAAAACTCCATGGCCTACAAGGGCACAAAACAGTTTAACCTGTTTCCACCCGACCTCCTTGCCTGCAGCACTATATTTGCCTTCCAGTGATCCTCTCACAGCCATTTACAAGCAAAACTCACATGCATTTGCTCTCCTATGATTGGCTGAATCTAACCCTGCTTTCCCCTTTCCCTTTTCACCGATTTTCTCCACCTCTCATCCACCACACCTGCCTCCACCCCTCCCCATGTCATCTCCTTCCATTCACCCACCCCTTTCTGTTTCCTGCTTCTCTATTTCTTTTGTTTATCCTGCATATTCCAATTGAATCTAAAAGCTATTGTAAATGTTGCACTTTATATTGTTATTGTTCTATGTACTTTTGTTCTCCCAGGCTTGTTAATAATTTCTTGTGTATATGATGTTACCTCACCCTTATGTATGATGTATAGTGTAAATATTGTTTCATTGTATCTCACCCTTATGTCTGATGTATTCTGTAAATTTTGTTGCATTATATCTTTGTAATTCATTGTAAAACTGGACATTTGTGAAAACAGGCATTTTGTTCACATGCTGTCCAGTATAAAATAAAATTGATTGATCATTATTTATTATAACAAAATATCACAGATGTGGTACAAATGCCTGATCCTCAGTACTGGATGCACTCTCTGCCTCTTCATCAGGGGCGTGAGTGTTAAGTAGATGAGAAGCTGCTCCAAACCCTATTCTATGGTGGTGCAAGCATACAGTTCCAGACAAAGAAAAAGTAAGTCATTAAATTAGTCAGTACATTTTTATTTATATGGTGCCCAATCCCAGAGGCTCTGGAAACCTTACAAGTAGATAATGGGCAGGGTACAACAGACAGCATGCAAAGATAAAATACAGATTAATAAATTAATAAAATAAATAAGTAAATCAGAGTTATGTTAAGATTAGCAACAATCTTCAGGATACACTTTTTAAATAAATAGGTCTTCAGACTGCTCTTAAATGCCTCCCTCAGTGAGTTCCAAAGAGCTGAGTCAGCCACCCTGAATAAACGATCACCTGAGGTTTTCAACCTGGGCCTTGAAACCACTAGGAGGCCTTCAGTGGATGAGCATTGGGAACATACTGGGATGGCAGGTGTAAGGAGGTCTGACAGGAGCCAGAGCCCAAGGTGTAGAGGTCCTCATAGGTGAGCAAGCCCACCTTCAAGGTGATCCTCCAACTGACTAGCAGCAAATGCAGACCTCACAGGACTGAGGTCACATGACAAGACCTGGGCAGGCTTGTCAGCAACCTGGTCTCAGCATTCTGCACTAACTGCAGCCAGTGAAGGTTCACTCCACTGACCCCAAAGTTCAGAGCATTACAGTAGTCCAGCCTGGATGTAATGAAGGCATGCACCAGTGATGGCAGGTCCTTGGGTGGAATAAGGAGTTTAATCCAGGTGATGTTTCTTAAGTGGTAAAACATTTTTGACAATAGATAACACCTGATTATCAAGTGTCAATCTGTCATGAAGGACAATGCCCAGATTCTACACCCTAGGTGATGCCTTCAATGGGGTAGATCCCAGAACCAGCTCTGTTACCACCCTAGATGCACCCACATCATGCCTGTGACCATGCTAAATCCCCAGTACCTCTGTGCTGTCAGGGTTCAATCTCAGCCAATTAAAGTTCATCCATTCCTGGGTTTTGGTCAGGCACTTATTCAGCACTTCAACGGTATCATTTGTTCCAGGAGCTAATGACATATACAACTGTGTTTTGTCTGTATAACTGGAAACCCTGACTGTAACATCTAATGAGATCCCCAGGGCAGCATGTACACCATGAACAACATCAATGACAGGATCGAACCTTGAGGAACTCTACATGACAGGGCTTCAGGGAGGAGGAGAAATTCCCATCACAACCCGTTGCCTCCTACCAGAGAAATAGGACTCAAACCAGTGTATGACAGTTCCGGTGAGTCCACAATGATCTCTAAGGCGATCCAAAACATGATGTTGTCATGGTGTCAAATGCTGATGTGAGATCAAGGAGGATGAGAACTGACCAATCTCCTCTGTCCCTTGCCCTGAGGAGGTCATTCTGCACCCAAACCAACACCATCTTGATGATATGCCTATCTCTAAATCTGTACTGGAATGGCTCATAGAAGTTAAAGGCCACAAGGTGTGCCTTGAGCTGCAGTGCCACCACTTTCTCTACAACCTTCCCTAGAAAGGGAGGTTGAAGATAGGTCTATAATTCACAAGGACACCAGAGTCGAGCGATGGTTTCTTCAGAAAGTGCTTCACCAATGCCTCCCTCAAGGCATCAAGAAAAACCTACTATGAGAGTGAACACTGGACTATCCCGCAAACACTTGACTGATGGCCTTGATGTAACCCACTAGGAGATGAGTCAGGCCTGAATCCTGTTTGCAAAGATCAGCTGCAGTTTTGAAATCGCTTCAATGACCTCAGCCACCTAGACTGGCTGAAATCCATCCAGACAATTGGAGTGCTTCTGTTCCACAGGCCTCCCCCACTGTGGGCAGATCTTGCTCTGGGGAGATCACAGACCTCATAGAGTATACTCTGTCAGAGAAGAGCTGAGCAAACTTATAGCACAGTGCAACTGAAATGCCCTTTTGGCTGTAGACAGACCAGGTGAAGTAGTCTGTCCACAGTCCAAAAGAGTTGAGCTGGACTGTTCCTCCTGCAGGAATCTCTTTGGATAGGAACTCTACCTTCTTACAGTTGATTGCCCTTTGATAACGATCATAATGTTTCCTCAAAGTTAGTCCATCCTCAATGGGCCATGTCCTCCTCCGGCAACGCTCCAACTTCTGACCCTTGGCCTTCATCTCTTGAGAGCCCCATCAAACCATGAATTTCTCCAGTGAGAAGACCTGGGTCATATACATATTGGTTGATGGCATCAAGTGCCTTGAGATGACTCCTTTATAGGCCTCTACTGACTCGCCTGAGCCAAATGCACATGCAGTATTCACAAGAGAAAAGTCAACTGCTGCCAAAAGTCCCTCTGGGGAAAATCAGCTTAAAGGGCAATAGCTTACCATCTCAATAGGAGAGACTATCAGAGGGGCCCCAAATGAGAACTCCACCATGGAATAATTGCACCAAGTAAGCAATCAGTCTTGAGGTCAGTAAGAATACCAAGTACAAGGAGTGCTCATGGTGGTGGGTCTCAGAAACAACTGCTTGTGCCAGGCCCAGAGATGTCATTAACTGGATGAGGTCATATCCAAACCATGAGGATTCTTCATTGACCCAGTCATTGAAGTCCCCAGAATTAACCATCTGAACGACTCCAACACCATGTCAGCAATGAAGTCCGTGACCATCTGCAGCAATTCACCCCATTCTAGAGGACTGTAAACAAGGAGAATCCTGCAACCTCCATGCAGCACCACAAATTCAAATGAGGTAGAACCCACTGGGTACATGGAAAAGTTCAGGCTGGATCTGAAACAAATGTTCTCACCTCATCCCTGTGTTCCCACCTTGAGTAATGCACCACTGAGTACCCAGCTGGGGCTGATGCCTCCAAATTGGATCTGCATCATCCCCAGCCAAGTCTCAGTAATACAAGCCAGACTGATTGATGAAATCAAGTCTGCCATAATAGCGATCTTTCACCTCATAGACCTGGCATTGCACAGCACTGCCAGAAGGGGACTGGCAGAGACTCAAGACCTCCAGCTACCTGCCCATGCAGTCCAGTGGGAACCAGGGATAGAAGCCAAAATATGTGCCTCTCTCATGGTTCCATATATTCCCAGGGCTCCTCCGGCTACTAACCACCCTGATACTATTCACCTCTGCTAACTACATGGCACCCTGCCACCAGCCCACCCCTCCCCTACTAATACCCACCTCCCAGGAACATCCTCACAGCTATGGCCAGGAGGGGAAGTCAACAAAGGGTGGAGGTCCTACAGCAGGGACGCCATGTAGATGGACGAAGGGGTCTGAAACTCAAACACATCCTGCACAATAAAATGTAACACTTTCTTACAGCAATTTAGTTTATAAAACTTACTCTAACCATACATTCAACATTTTTACAATGTAATACATATATAAATACCTAACCATACACATCACACCCACATACTCTAAACCCACACAATAAATCCTTATCCCAATCCTCTCCTCCCCAATAAATATAAACAACACAATCATAAATAAAACTATTAGACTATAGGAGAATCCTGAGGTGGACTGTGGAGAAATCCTGAAAATTATCAAGGTTTGAATTGCTCAGAATTTAAATAGTTCCTGCATTTGAGTTTTGACCAGTTTATGAAGAGGCAACAGATAATAGTACTCTCACCACTGTATCAGGATGTCAAGTCACAGACCAGTACATAAAGCATCCAAGTAAAATGCTCTCATCACTTCACTTTAGAAACAGAACTAAGAAAATTCCTCTACAGGCTGCCAAAAGAGCAGGTAACAAGCCAACAGTTAGTGCTCTACACAGACACACACACACACATACTACACACTTTCATCACCAACTCCTTTGGCAGTAGCAGAAAAGCTAAGCACAGTGGATAATCAACACTTCACAACATGCTTTGTATAGGGATTATTACTTATTGGTAAAACAAAAGCAGACAAAGTGCAAACATAACCATAACCAATGTTTTGCACTGATACTTAACCCTATGTAACAGTGTGAAATATTGGTTATGGCTGTGTGTGTCACCGTGCTGCATTTTTATCTGTTTTTATTTTACCATTAAAGAAATAATTCCTATATGGTTCATGTAGAAATGTTGACTTTTAGAGGTGCTTAGCTATTTTCCATTATCAGCGGTAGTTGTCTAATGAGACAACCTGAAAATGATGCATAAACCTATATATCTTAAACGGAAACCAGTGTTGTTTACATGCAAACCAATATGCTTCAAACAAGACCAATACAGTTTGTGTGAAAACCTATATGCCTCATGCAGAGTAAATCAATAAAGTTTTAATGCCAACTGAGCATGAGGAAGCACTGCTTCACTCAAAGGTGGTATATACCAGAAACAGACAGCCAGCAGAAGTGGTGAAGGCTAAAACTGTGAGGGAGGGATCTGGGGCTTCAAGCATGCATGGGATAAATATTGGGGTAGATTAGAAAATAGGCAGGAAGGCAGGAGGTTTCTGGAGACCAGATAAGGTCTGCAGAGGCAAATTATGGAGGGAACATCTAGGGAGACTGGGTGGCAAGTCATCCTTTTCTGCTGGCAAATACTAGGTTTCTAGGGTACCAGCTAATCAAGTGGGTAGGGTTTTGATTCCTGCTAAAACAGGTGTTTATCTTTTGTTTTAAAACGTTATGTAGTTCTGTGCAAGAGAAGTCTTATTTTGTCCAGCGGAATGCTAAGCAAATGTCACTTCACTGGCACTTCTTTTTGTTGTTAATCATTTTATTAAGCATAACATATGAAAAATTGGCATTACAAGAGTATACATGAAGCTAAACAGCAATCCTTGGGAAATATTTAAACTATGTGATACAAGCATAGATCCAGAAATAACAGACACAACGGTTGTAAGGATTGCAACGTGATAAAACTTGTACTATGTAGTGAGGTCTAACAGGTTGTAGGAACCCTAATGCTCTGGGTTTTGTCCCAGTTAGGTACTACCCTCCACTGCTAGCCATGCCCACATCAGGACCCACTAACAGGCCGGGGGTGCATTGGATCTTGCCATATGTCAGAGGATTGCCGATAAATATGGGTAAACACAACTATGTACACAAACAAAAAAAAACATCGGTAACCTTAGGATGGGGGAGTGAGAAGGGGACCTGTAGCTGGCTTAGTTAGATAGAGAACATCAAAAGAAAATGCACCAGGTCAGGTGGGTGGCTTTATGCATAGGCTGGAGTCAATGAAGGCCTGCAATCATGAGGTATATTTCTCCTTTGCACCATCGCTATGCTTGACTTTTTTGTAATTGCCCATCAGGCTCAGGGAGGAGATGTATTCTGCTGGGGATGAGCACTTGTCCATGCCCCACTTGGTTAGCAGAAGTCTTTTGCTAGGGCCCTCACCACTGTGACCCATTGAGCAGCAGGGGCATGCTGGGATGGTTTTCGGGGCAGACCAGGAGCATTAATATGGGTGTAAGTTGAATCTGGGGTGCCACCTATGGCAGACACATAGAACCTCCTCCCAGATAGGTATTTTCTTGGGGCATACCGCATAGTGTGATATGGATGATCTCTGTCATGACCACATCTCCAGCAGTTATCCTCCTCTGGCAGTTCTTATTTCTTTCACTTAGCTGGGGTATAATAACACTTCAGCATCATTTTATTCATTATCAACCTAGTTCTGTCATCCCTACATGACTGATGTATCCTATGCCAGCAATCTGCCGATTGTGAGTCAGTGATAACACATTGTACTTCCATCTCCCACTGAGCCTTTGCAGACAGGGTTGGGTCAGGGCCAAATCTCTAAGTTCCTTGTAGATGGCACTAACCTTGGTGGTTTGGGACTTGATCCAGGGGCTTCTGAAGTGGTGGGCCTTTTTATTTATCAGCTTGGGTGGACTTATATAGTGAGTGGATGATGTCTCTTATCTGCAGGTGCTTCCAAAACTGAATATTGGTCATCATATATTCATTCACAAGGGTTTGGAAGGCCATCACCACCTGAGACCCTGCTATCAATAAGTCCTTAACCCTTCTGACACCTTTTGCTTCCCAATCTTTTCACCAAATGGATGTGTTATCAATTTTAACTCTGGGATTGTCCCAGACTGGGGTGTATTCCATGGAGCACGATGGTAATCTTCAAGGTTGTGCATTCATTTCAGTACTGTAAAGAAATGGATATTGTGGGTGAGATCTGTGCTGGTGTTTTTTGTCTGAGTACAGCCAGTGTGCAGGTGAGGGAGCCCTGCTGAGGAAGCCTCCAAAGTGAGCCAGATGGGAGACTACACTTTGATGGACTTGAACCACTGTGTGGTTTGGGCTATCTATAGGCCATATGATAGCCCTGAAACCAGGGAGACCCCAGCCGCCCCTCTCCAATGCTGTCTGAGCTTTTGTCTACTGAGCATTGAGGGTCCACTTCACTGGTACTTCACTAGCAAATGATCACTTGCATGTTTTGCCAGGAGAAGAACCCCCACAAAAGTGCCCCATGACACTGAAAACTTCACAAAGTTATGGCAAAGTGAGGTTTTACTGACTTTTCACATCTCTAGTCTTTCCCTGTTTCAGAAGTGGGTGGCAACAACCCATATAATTACAAACACACACAGAAGAGATCCAATATTCCAATAGTCCAAGATTCATCATAGACATACCAAATCAAACACCAAACCAATGGTTCACACATACAATCCAGTATACTTTACACCATCAAAACCAACATAAATGACACACAGACCTATATTTATTTATTTAAATTTAGGATTACAAGTACCTTTGAACCAAGGCTCTTTTACAATGGTTCCACGTCAGGAGTAGTACATACATGTTAATCAAGACAGCATACAACATTAATCAAGAGCATACAACAATATACATCAGTACAGGTACACATCACAGTATATAATATATATGTTACCTATTCTGGAGGATCATATCAGAAACCTGGAAGGATTCAGGGAGGAAGGGTGAGAGGAATAGGGAGTGGCAGCCAAAAGAGAGACTAGAGCAGCTTAAGGCATTGTCAGAGTACATCAGAGAGAGGTGCATGATCTCAATGGGAAGGGAAAGTTAGGGGTGCATAGCTGGTATAAAGAACCTCATACACAAGCCAATTTTGTTTACATACAAACCAATATAGCTTCACACAAAATCCAATATAGTTTGTATGAAAACCAATATGCCCTATGCAGAGTGAACCAATAACATTTTAATGCAAACTAATATACTGTACTTAGTACACAGACCAACATAGCTGATACGCAAACCAATGGATTTTACCTAGATCAGTCCGACTAGTCTGCACGAAACTGATTTGTCTTTCACAGACCAATCCAGTACAGTTCACATACAAACCAATAATGCAAAAATCAATATAGTTTCTGTGAAAACTACCAATGTGCTGTATAAAGGTCAAGCCAATATAGTTTTAATATAAACCAACATGTTTGCAGTATTACACAAACTGATATAGTTGATAAACAAAGCAATGGATTTCACACAGATAAAACCAATTGTCTGCAAGGAAACACATTTAACTTCATAGACCAAATAATATAGTTTGCATATGAACCAGTGTGTATAATAATGACCAAACCAATATAGTTTATATGAAGTTACCACAGTGCAAAAATCACACATCATAAACATCCTTGGCCATCAGCCTTTTCATCCTCATAAAATCAATGCACCTTGTCAGCTGCAATTTTCCATCACAAACATGGGTGCCACCTTATCACACTAAAACTTTCAACTAGGCCCTTAAAATAAAACTGCCTTAATAAAAACAAACAAAAGAAAAACAGTGAAGCAAAACAGTACTTTTTATTTTTATTCCTAGCATGTCTTTGATCACCATTAAAAGTGCCCCTCCTATCCTTGCCTGTTTAACAGGGAAATCCCTGCTAGTTGAACTTGCAACAGCTTAAACAGAAGCATTGGTTCCAATTGAGGCCTTCTGTTGTGTGATTGTGGATTGAAACATTCTGCAAGTAGAGCTAAGCAGAGATTTGAATTCTATATTCCATCCATAAAAAAACAGTACATATCTACTGAATGTAGGAAAGATAGAAAAAAACACTGCAGAGAAAATGGAGGAAAAATATAATGAAAGAATGAGGAAAGGTAAAAACAGGAAGTGGGAGCGGGTTGTAGAAAATAGATGTTTAAGGGCTAATATGAAAAAACTGTATTTTGATGTGAATAATATTTGAACCTGAGATGGCACGACAATGCTGGGAAATGCTGTGATTATTATATTGTGGTGGATGAACATTAAAAGAACCATTAGAAAGTTTAAAACAATTTCTATTTGTTTGCATTTTTGAACCAACAATATTGAACCCATAGCCTAATCAAAGTAGGACACTCCAGTGTGTGCTTTATGATGGGATACTGGCATTTCTTGAGTGCCTGAAGGCACATGGCAATACCTCATGCCTAACAACACACCTGTGGTGTGCCATTATCCCAACACAATGCACACCCTCTTATGTTGTATTGTTTAAAAACTGTATAGTATTTAAAAAAACATGCTTTATGTCTGTTACATAAACCAATATATTTGACTCAGAAAAATGCTTTTTAATTGTTTTATTGAAGAGCAGAAGTACATGGATCATACATTCCAAATATACAGTATGACTTATGATACATGAAATACATTCATTGCATTCTATGTCATTGAGACAATGAGTGTAATAGATGACATTACATACAATACAATTATAGCTGTTACCAGTGTGTAAGCGTCCTGCGGTTCAAGTCCATAGGTCATATTTATCATACTATGAGTAGGCTTCTATCAGAATATAAAGAAAATTCTAATTAGGAAAACAAGCATTGGAGACAAATTGCACTCCATATACTCCATATAACAGCACGGTTCATAATACCTGATATACACAAAATAAATGGGATTGGTTCTCAAACTAACCACCGCTTAATGAGCAGTTCACAAGACCAATTTGGAATGCTCCATTTGATACAGTGTTATACTATATCCCATCAATATGTAAGTACATTTATATTCAAATGGGAAGCTCCCAGATTCCACTGCCACGAGCAGGGGTGCCCAAGTGATAAGAATTCATTGGGGTGACCATAAGTGTTGCTTTGCACTCTTTCTAGTACCATGCAAGCCCTCAAATTACTTGCCCAGCTTGTAACAGATGGAGGTGTCTGAGACAGCTACATATGGGCTATGGTTCTTCTGCATTGATAAGAGCTAAGGACCATAAAGTCCTTGCCTGCTTAGGTACTAAGGGGAAGGATCTACTCCCGATAATAATTCTAGAGAGATTTTGACAAGGTACCCCAGCACTCCACTCATTATCGAGTGTATAGCATGCCAGAAAGGGCAAGTTAAGGCCAAATGAACAAAGTCTGCACTTTCAGCTTGACATTTGCGGCAAAGGTCAGATCTGGAGCTATCCATTTCATGTAGTTTCATGGAGTCAGATATGCTCTATGTAAAAGCTAAACTGGATCTGACGAAGCTTATTGCTCCAGGAACAATTCACAAAATGTTCACAAGCATATTTCCAAGTAAGTCTATCCATTGCTAACAACAGATCTTCACTCCATCTAAATTCACTCTTATTGTGTTGCTTATTCCGAAGGTGCCCTGAATTGTCATGGTAATATACTGAAAGGGATCCCTGCCCAGGTTGTGGCCTAAATAACTCTTCTTCCGAGGGCAAGGGTTCTGACCATCCACACCCTTGTGTGAGTGATTCTCCACATATTTGATGTAATCTCATAAATAAGAAAAATCTCCTACTGACAGCCCCATTCCTTCCACATAGTCCCAAAACTTTTAAAGTTCCTCCTTCGAACATTTGGCAGACTGCTACTAACCCTCATTCTTCTCAGGCCAAATATGTTGTATCACCATTGGAACACAATGCGTTCCATTTCGCATGACACTCAGCAAGCTCATATTTGGGAACTTTATTTTATATCATATACATTGATGAGTTGTTATCCAAACCTGCATTGTGTTATTAGTAAAGGGATTGGGAAGTGGGCTTTTCCAAAATTTGCCAATACACCCACTAAAGTGTCATTTTTTAGATTGCCTTCTAACATTTCTTCTATTCCTAGCCATGTACAACTTGCTTCTTGTTCTTCACTAGGTAAATAGGCCAGTTGTGCTGCCCAATAGTAACTTTTAAAATTAGGTAAACCCATACCCCTTCCCAAGGAGGAAGTTGAAGAGTGGTGCATTTTATTTTGATCATCCCTCTTTTCCATATAAACCGATTGATAAGAGTATCGAGTTGTTTAAAATGCTTTAGGGGAACTCTAATAGGGATATACTGGTATAAATATAAAATTTGTGGCAAAATGGTCATTTTGACCACCCTCACTCTACCAGTCATGGATAGTGGAAGTGCAGTCCAGCATTCACAGTCCTCCGTAAGCTTCACCATTAGTGGGATAAAGTTCAGGGCATAAAGGTGACTAGAAACTGCTGAAATTTGAATACCTAAATACTTAATGATGTTAATTAATTATAAACCCCCAAGTTTGCTATCAACTGGGCTCAATTTTGTACAGGGAGCAGCTCACTTTTAATCCAGTTAACATGGTGCCCTGAAAGTTGTCCAAAGGTTTGCATTAAGTCATGCACTATAGGTAAAGTCTAGAGCTGGGTATTGCATATATTAAAGTTGGTCGTTGACATACATTGCCACTTTATACTGTCTGCCCCAAAACCCCTTATGCCGGGTTTGATCTTAAGGCCGCTCCCAATGGTTCCAAAGATAATACATATAGAAGGGGGGACAATGGGTACCTGTCGTGCCCCTGCTCAAATCAAATGGTGCAGTAAGAGCACCATTGACCAGGACCTGAGCTTGTGGTTGGGTGTAGAGTGTTCTTATCCATGAACAAAATATCAAGCCTACCCCAAACCTTTTCAGGACCTCAAATAGGTACCCCCATTCCATGCCTTCTCTGCATCTAGTGCAACCACCGCTGCCCCATGTGTTTGCTTAGACTTTTCCCATTTCTAAATAATGTTTAAGGTACATCTAATATTATGCCTCCCATACCTTCCTTTAACAAAGCCAGATTGATTCGAGTGTATCATTTCAGGAGTACAGACTCTAGTCTAGCAGCCAGGCCTTAGCCACAATCTTATAATCTACCGTGATCAGTGAAATTGGCCTATAAGATACACATTTAGTTGGGTCTTTTCCCAGTTTGGGCAGGACCCTGATCATGGTAGATGATGTGGAAGGGGAAACTCTCCATTTTCCAGGCCTTCTAAGATCATATCAAACATAGGGTCAACAAGAAGAGCCTGGAATTGTTTAAAGAAGTCAATTGTCAGGCCAACTGGGCCAGGGGCTTTACCACTCTTTAAAGTCCTATATGGCTATGATTTCCTGTTTAGACAGGAGAATCAAGATCTTTCCTAATCTCTTCTGGGATTGTGGTGGGGGATACCTGAAACAATTTAGTCAAAGTCAGCTTGACATGGGTTGTGTTCAGAGGTATACAATTGTGCATAGAAATTACCGAATGCCTTATCTATTTCCTCCATCCCTTGAGCTAGTATCCCACGCTCTGTACTAATTTGACCTATATTCCTCACAGATTCTTTATGCTTTAACTGCCAGGCCAACAGTTTCCCGACTCTATCCCCATCATAATAGGCCTCAGCATTGGTGAACAATATGGAGCATTCTAACTGAGCACTCAAATGTATATTGAACTTCCATTTCAGTTTTTGGAGGCGTTATAAAGGGGCCTAGTGGGATTTTGTTTGTGGGTGTCTTCAAGTGTATCTATTTTTGTCCTTAAGCTGGTCAGCCCTTGCATCTCCAGCTTATGCTTATACAAAGCATATGCTATGGTTTGACCTCTTATATAAGCCTTAAAGGCTTCCCACCGAACGGTGTGAGAGGTATCACCTCTTCTGTTTAAGAGGAGGTACTCCTGTATACAGCCCTTCATATACTATGGGTGGGATATTCAAACTGCACCATTCATAGGCGCAAGCCCTTGTGCTGGGCAAAATAGTGCAGGGGTGTGTCTGGGGCAATATTGAGGAGCTGCACTATTGACATCTTTGAATGTCACCCCCAGCCACAGCCACTGTGCATGGTGCAATGGAACTTGTGCCACTGCAAGTTGACAGAGTGAAGCATTCAACTTGCGGTGGCGCAAGTCCATATGCGCCATGCGCAAAATCACGATATTCAAAGGTGACATGCAAATGGAGCTATAATTCACAAAGGTGCAGGTGGGGCCATTTGCATGTGATTATGTCCCCATTTGCATGCCATTACATGTAGGTGCGCCGATCCCGAGGACTTGCACCTGGCGCCCTGCCAGGCAGCTGCTGTTGGGGACCGGCCCCTACAGCCAATCGTGGGCAGCCGACTGTAAATCCCACCACCACCCCCACTGGCCCGATCGCAGGCATGGTGTCTCCCCCACCAGCCCGATCAGGGCAGCAATGTAGCTCCCCTGCCTCCCCAAGCGTATCCCTGGTGGTCCAGTGGACTGAAATGCCAATCACAGGCAGTAAGTTTAATAAAACCCCCCCTCCCGAACATATCCCTGCTGGTCAGTGGATCAAAATGCCCGATCGCGGGCAGTAAGTTTAATAAAACCACCCCGAACATAGCCTGGTGGCTGGTGTCCCCCCCCCACCCACCCATGAGCCCACCACCCCACCCCAGCAGCGGTGGGCGGCAGCATCCCACCCTGCCACCCGCTGCCCACCGACTGACTGCCCGGTTGCACACTATTGCGAGGCAAGAGCCAATGGGCGCAGCCCATAACATACATGACAGTCTGGATTTCGAATGAAAATTCATTCATTCACAAATCTGGACTGTCATGTAGTATGAGCTGCACGCCATTGGCTCTTGCTCTGCACCAATGGGCGTGCAGCCCTACCAGTCAGTCAGTCGGCAGGCAGCGGGGCGGCATGGTGGATGCTGCCACCCGCTGGCTGCCAGGGGAGCGGTGGTGGAGCTGTGTGGGTGGGGTGGGGGGGATACTAGCCACCAGGACTATGTTCGGGTGGTTTTATTAAACTTACTGCCCACGATCGGGCATTTCGTCTCGGGAGGAGGGGTGATTTAACTTATTGGCCGTGATTGGGCATTTCGGTCCACTGACCACCAGGGATATGTTTGGGAGGGGGTGGTTTTATTAAACTTACTGCCCGCAATCAGGCATTTCAGTCCACTGGACCACCAGGGATATGTTGGGGAGGCCACATTGCTGCCTGCGATCGGGCCAATGGGGGTGGTGGGGGGATTTACAGTCACTGCCCGCGATCGGGCTGCGGGGGTGGGCACAGGGACTGGGTTGGGGCCAGCCACAGGTGGCAGCTGCTGTGTTGCACCCTGCAATACAGCAGCTCACCTGTGGTGGCCCTGACTTGCCTTTTTTTTTTTTGGCTCCAAAGTCGTGCAGGCACAGGTTGGGGTTGCGCCTGCACAACTCTGCACAGCCCGCTGAATATCGGCTGTGCAGTTTATGCATGGTTCCTCCCTCCAGTTGAGCATGCATTCATTTGCATTGCTGTTGCTCAGCCTGTTTTCAGTGGGCGCAACTGCCTCCTACTGAATATCGCCAGAATGGCGCAATTTCAGACTTGCGCATCGCAACCCTATTAGCGTAAGCGCAACCGCACTGAATATCCCACCCTATATGTATTTCTGGCCTTCAAAAGCAAAGGATCTAATTTTCCAATTTCCAACTCTTTAGGTGCACCCAGCCTCCTAAGGTGACCAAATGGATCGCATGATCCAATATAATGATCGGGCAGTACGTAGCTTCTTCTACACTCACCAGTAAGGCTCCAGATACCAACATTCTATCAAGCCTGGCATATGTGTGATGCACATGAGACAAAAAACTGAAGTCCCACCCACCAGGGTGAATGTGTGGCCAGGCATCCACCAAGCCCATATCCCCTGAAGTTCTTCAAGAGCCCTGGAATTTTGTGACCTGTGATAGGGGTGTTCTGCAGGACCTTTCCATGATAGTGTCCAGAACACAATTGTAGTCTCCTCTGAGAATCCATGGGCCCTCCCAGCTAGCCATGTCAAGGGACAGTTTTTGAAAAAAGCCTGGGTTTTTGACATTCGTGCATACACTGAACCCACTAAAAATACCCTTACCTATTATATTAATATGGCCAGTGCATATCTCCCGCTTGGTCTACTTTTTGTTCAATAATCAGGGCTGAAAGACCCTTTGGGATCCATATTGAAGCCCCCATACCTTTGAAGAGAATGTAGCAGAGACCCACTTCCCCATAAATTTTGCAGTGTTTGCTCCTACCGTAGTGTAAAGTGGGTTTCCTGAAGTAGGACTATATTCACCTTAACCTGCCTTATTTCCCCAATAACCTTTCACCTCTTTAAAATAGATTTAAGTCCATTCACATTCCAGGACACACACTTGATATTTTCAGCCATGATTATCAAAAATATATACACCCATTGCGTCTTGCTCATATAAATTCTGCACTTCTGCTCTTGTTTTATTTCCTTTAAAGCCCACAGACCCCCTCCCTGCCCTGTATCTTAAATTTCCCCATTTATCTCTTCGGTGAATCTGTCTCACCCCAAGGCTATACATGCACCAGGACCAATTTCCAGCCATTAATGGCACCCCTGCAGTACAGTATCTTACAGGACCCCCAAGAGACACAGAACCATACCGTAACCCCACCTTCCCCACTACTCTCTTATCCCTTCTATAAGCCCCTATGGTCTCCAACATGGATAACCACCTACCCCTCCACCCTCCCAGGCAGGAATATCTCTGCCAGTATTCCCACTACAAAAACAGGCAGTAATGGTGTAATATAACAGCCATCGATTGTGCATTGGTGGGACACCATTTTGTAGATTTAAACTCTGCATATTTAGCAAATTTAAAATAGAATATTAGAACAGCATACTTTGTTTAGTAACTTGCAATCCAAACAATACACATCATGGATTAAATAGATTTGGAGTATAAACATTGCTGATTAGCTACCACAAAGAAATAATAACAATAACAAAAATCCTGGCTCCTTTTAAAAGTGAGTGTGGGCTGCAGCAAGAAAAGAGGTTAGCACCACATTCAGCAACCTGTTCTGGTCCACAGACATGTATTTAAGTCTAATATCCAATCCACTCACGTCTTCAATGGAATTTTGATACAAATATTTAGCTATAATATAATATTAAACTCCAAACTTAGGGACGTTGATTCTCTGGCCCCAATGTCCATCTAAAAGTTTCCTGCTGGTACCCGTACCTCAGGTGTGTGGTCGGGTACAATAACGTTAATTAAAGTTAGTTTGGGCACTTTTATTCAACAAAACAGTACCCCAATCAGTGAAACCAAGAGTACAAAAGAAAATATCAAAGGGGCCAATTCCAGTTTCCCAGTAGAGACCCTGTCAAAACGAATCGCTTTCTCCTGGTGAGACCCGAGCCCCTAGGCCCGGTCGGAAGAGGAAATCAGAAACTTGAAAGGCAGATCTCATTGTTAAAATTAAGAGGCCTCTGATCTTCCACTCACACTAATAAAACCCTGAAAAGGCTGCTGATCTGAATTAGAGGACAAAGAGCACCAGGGAAAGAAGTAGCTAATAACCGCTTCATCACTTACTTCTAAGCGAATGCGTAACTTTCTACTTCAGGCATCTGGCACCCCATTTCCTCTGGCCTCTTCCTCTGCAAGCCACTTCTCTGCTTCTCTAGGACAGTTAAATAAGCATAGTTTTTGGCCCGTTCTTTCCACTCACAGTTTCGCGGATATAAGAGTGCAAACAACCACCCGAGCTGAAATAGTCGGCTTTTGACTGAATTAAAGAGTTGCCTCTGACCCTGTAGATCCCTACTATAGTCCTGGTAAATATAAAATTTTCCATTGCCATATTATATGGGAGCAACTCTGGCTTTTCTGCAAAACTTTCTCTTTATCAGACTATCTCAAGTATTTAATTAAACAGTGATGAGGCCTATCTCCTGATTTCAGTGGGGGCCAACCCTGTGTGCCCTCTTGATTTTGAAGGTCACATATTCCTCTGGTAGGCCCAGCTGTGTCACTAGCCACTGATGAAGGCTCAATTGAGGTTGCGGCCTTCAGTCCCTCTGGAAGCCCTATTATGCATATGTTTGATTGCCTAGAATGATTTTCTAGGTTCTCAATAAGTTCTTTCAGCTCTGCCATTGTGGACTGGAGACCATTTCATTCTACAGATACTCCCACATATGAATCCTCCAGCTCTCCTAATTGGCGCCCAATTCAAAGATTTAGGCAGCATGTGTTGTCGTTGTCTCCGATAAACTAGTTACCACAGACTGGAGGTGGGTTAGCTGGAAGGATGTATTTCTGAAACCTGTCTTCATCTCCTGTTGCATCACAAGGAGAGTGTTCAGAGCTCCAGATAAAGATTTTGTTAGGAGTCCATTTCCTCAGCTTGGCAGTCGTTTATGCTTTCCACCTTGTGGTCCCTCTGGCTGCAGGCTGGTGATCCCATCACTTTAGGAAGATTTTGGGCATTGAAAGACAGTTTAGCTTGTTTGTTCTTTTGTTTGCCAGATGCCATTAGTACCAGTCAATGTTCCACTCTGTTCCAAAGTTCCAATAGTGTGTTAGATGACTATTTTAAACTATTTTAACTCTGGTGTCCTGAGGAGCTCCCTTAGTGAGCGTCTGCCATCCAAGTCCGCTAGCCATGCCCCCAGCAGTTTAATGTTACACCCAAGTTTTGCACTTTAATAACTTCACAACCATTCAACAGATTTACATGACATTTTGCATGTATGGCCTTGTGGGGGTAGATCTGTGGATGTGCCCAGTTTTGTCCCAGTTGGATGTGTAAATTATGAGTTCTGGATAGTGCAAAGTGAATTTTCATACTTTTTACCTTTGGTTTTGCTGGGATTTTGTCTGACACCTATAGTGCTCAGACAGTTTGGAATGTTGGCCTGAAATGTTCAGGGTATTAAAGGCCTGGCCCACAGATCTGCCTTTTGCTGGTTTAGTGAAAAATATTAATCTGTTCCAAATTTATTTAATTTTACCATTTTCAACAATTGGTTCTGCACATGCTCAGTAAGCACTTCAAAATAGCTGTATGAAATGAAAAATAATCTTTTTATGATGATGTCATCCTTTATTGTGAGGGAAATCATTTTTCATTTGCTGCCATCTTGTTTTCCAATTTTCTCTAAAATTCAAATTTGAAAAGCCACAAATATGACATTCTGCATAGCGACCAACACATGTATCTTACTTATCTGGACCCTGTTAGCTGGATTCTACACTTAAATGTTGAAAAATGCAATTGAAATGTTCTTTTTAAAGATTAAAATTTTTGTTGTTACTTGTGATACAAAAAATAATCTTTTCAACATCTTCCTTTTTCAAGAGGAGAAAATCTGTTTTGTTTGCCTACTTGGTACTGCTTTCTTCTTCTGACACCTGTAGCACCCAGGTACTTTGGAATTTTGGTATGAAATGTTAAGTGTGAAAGGTGGTGTCCTGCTGATGTGCCTTTTGCTGGTTTGGTGCAAAACAGTCATCCATTCAAAAGTAATGAACAAAAATATCAGAAGAAAATATTTGCTGCTATTTTCTTCTTCTGACATCTGTAATGCCCAGGTGCTTTGGAATTTTGACATGAAAACACAAGCTGTCAGCATTAGAGGGTAATTTTCAGTCTGGAATTTTCAGGGTGGAAAGGTGGACTCCCACAGATGTGCCTTTTGCTGGTATGGTGCAAACATAGTCATCAATTCAAAAGTGATGAATGAAGTACTTGTTGCTGATTTCTTCTTCTGACACCTGTAGCACCCAGGTGCTTTTGAGTTTTGTTCTGCAATTTTCAGGGCAGAAAGGGAAGGCCCACAAATGTGCCCTTTGCTGGTTTGGTGCAAAAATATCCAGCCATTCAAAAGTTATGAACCACAATACCAATGAAAATGTTCATTCAAATGAACATTTTCATTGTATACTCTGCTGTTGTCTTCTTCTGACACCTGTAGTGCTCATGTGCTTTGGAATGTTTCCCTAAATTTCCAAGATAGAAAGGGAACATCCACATATATGCTATTTGCTTGTTTTGTGCAAAATAGTCAGCCATTCAAACATTATGAACCACAATAGCAAACAAAAATTTTCATTTCTAGGAAAGTTTTAATTTGATATATGCTGCATTGCACTGATCAAAAGAACCATTTTCAGGCATGACCCAGGCCACAGGGTGGCAACATTACAAGAAACAACAATACATACATGGCAAGGAAAAATGCACACCCCAAGCATGGGGTGGTGTGGAAAATAAGAAATAAACGTGCTGTTGAGACTGAAATGGGTTTACAATTGCATTGAGAGTATACATAATTGTAAACAATAAGCAAGGTTCAAGTGTGCCAGAGAACAAATAGCCACAAGTACATACACCAAAAGCATATGATATCATGGGTAATTTCATACATACATTAGTCACTAATGTGCAGGTACAAGACAGTCAAAACATTTCTGTTGTTACTAGGACTTAAAGGTTGAAGAGGGGAGGGATGTAGGTCACAAGAAGAGGAAGGGCTTGCTAGGCTGGGGCAAGAAGTACTTTAAGTGCTTTATATCATGGATGGATGAAAGAACAGCACCTAAAGGGCCCTGTGTCTCCTAGAAGCAAATAAGGATACAATTATACTATTTCAAAAAGTAAGAAATTCATTGTAAAAAAAACTTTGCTAATGCACTAGTTAGGGTTAAAAGCTACAAAAGTAGGAAATATGGCATTAGGGTTTCCAACTAACACCCCCACCCCACCTGCAGGCAACAACAGGTGTGGGGTGTTCCTTCAGGTTGTCAACCTAAACTCACCCCATTCTTATATACTGTACCCATCTCAACTTACTTATTCATAGAATGGGGTAAGCATTAAGACTAACAACCCCAAGGCACACCCCACCTGTTGCTGCCTGTGGTAGGGGTGTTAGGTTGAAACCCTAACACCACATTTCCTACTTTTATTGCATTAACCTAACTATTATATATTTACAGTTCTTTTGCAATGAATATCTATCTATCTATCTATCTATCTATCTATCTATCTATCTATCTACCTATCTATTCATTGCAAAAAACTCTATTCATGCATCAGTTAGGGTTCCTATTACAGAGAGAAAGTATGGAAATTCAGTGCTAGGGTTCTCCATCCTACCACCCCACCCTCCATACACCAACTGGTGTTGGGGTGTGCCTTGGGTCATTGGGCTAACTCTCACCCTATGGCATGTGTGGAAGCTGAGATGGTACAGAGTATAGGAAATGGGGTGAGAGCCCCAACGACCCCAAAGGCACACACCCAACTCCCTGTTGGTGTGTCAAGAGTGGGGATTTGGTGGGTGGTATTGTTGGGAACCCTACACCAAATTTCCATAGTTTTGTCACTGTAATTGGAACCCTAACTGATACATTAATGGAGTTTTTTGCAATGAATTTCCTCACTTTTTGAGTTGGTAAAATAGTATCCTTATTTTACTGTGGGAGTGTAAGGTCATTTGAACCCTGTGCTCCAGTCCAACCATAGATGCGCATATGAATGTAGGTGTGGAAGTGCAGGGTCCTCTGTTCCCTGTGCTTCCATGTGTTGAACAGCAGTGAACAAACTGTCAGCATAGCAATCTTATTACCTCCTCATGTACCATGGTACAGAGAAATTGTGAAATGCAAGGCAAAACACAATTAAGTGTAACTTCAATGCCATTCTGCACCACATATGTGAAAGCACATTTTGGGCAGGATTTGAAAAATGACAGCTGTATTTTTCATGAGGTAGTCTGAAAAATGGCTATGTTGAAAATTGGTGGAAAAACATTAAAAGTACCAAAGTTATGCACGTGCATAGAATAAATTCAATGATCGTACGTGACTTCAGATATTTTAGGAAATTTCACCAAATTTACAACATGGCCTTTTGGGAACCCACCTCATGGAAACTGGCACTGTCATTCTGTTAATCTGTCCTGAAAGCTTTTTCATACAACGAACATGCCATTCTGTGCCACAGGTGCAAAACACAATTTGGGCAGGATGTGAAAATGACAGCTCTATTGTTTATGAGGTGGTTTGAACAAATGGCTATGTTGAAAATTTGGAGTGGAAGTTACAAGATGGCCACTGGGTTGTGCATGCCACTGGTTGCATAGCTGCATTTGCAACATTTTGAGTTTTATTTAACTTAGTTTACTTAATTTGTACTGTTTATTTTACTTGTTTGATCGTTTATCGTTTATGTTTTGTGAGGACATTAGTTCGATTTTTGGATTGTCTGAGGACACCGCTACTGAGGAGTAAAGCGAGGAGTGTGCTCTTGGTCCGTAATAGTTTGACCCCAGAAACTTCAGAAAACTCAGTAACTTTATTACCAACTGCGAGCTGTTGGTTTTTGAAAGTGGGGCTCTGTGTGTTGTTAAGCTTGCTGTTGCTGCAGTGCAGCGTAATGAGCTCCTCGCTTTGTGGTTTTAACTGTTTATTACCAACTGCGAGCTGTTGGTTTTTGAAAGTGTGGGGCTCCATTTGTTGTTCGCTCTATTGAGGATTGTGCAGCGAATGTGGAGCTCCTCGTCTTGTGGATTATTGTTGAACTGAATGTGGATTGTAAAGCTCCTTGATTTGTGGATTAATTATCAAATTGAATTTTTGAATCTCACTAGGATTTACGAGAACGAAGAGAGAGAGAGGGTGTCCCTGTGGTTGGCGTTCCTTTGTTGGGGCTGACACAGGGGTGGACACAGAGAACTGAGAGTTCGTGGTGTTGAGGATTTGCCATGACATTGTCTTTCTCCTGGACTGAGGTGCTCTATTCTTTATTGGATCTGGGGAATATTAAGACTGTTGCTGTTCCCTGGGGTTGTGAATTTTATGAAGATCACTCAAAGAAGGCTGTGACTCTTTTTATTAATGATTTGGGGTGCATCCTTTTACTGGGCCTCACTTGATTTGTGGTCGAAGGGGCATTTGGAGTCTTAGTCAAGGAATTGGCTGGGAGTCTATGCCCCTAGACCCTCAAGTTGGGCCACTGTTGTGTCCTGATTTTGGGTGTTATATCAGTCCACTCTTTCTAGGGTGTTGCCCAGTTAGGGTAGGGCCTTATTCAAATTGTGATCTTCTGATTCTTGAATTTGGACTTTGGATGTCTTCTGGAATAATTTGTATTTTGCTGACTTCTAATCCTGCGGACTAATCCATCTCTGTCTGACTTTTTGAAGACTCTTCATTTGGACATTCAAGGTGGTGAGAGGACCTTGTGTCCATTAGTTTATGTTGGATTGTACCCTCTCCTGGGTCGTGAGAGGACTGGGGGATCGACTTGTTATTTATTTGTTTGTTTAAAGTTTAAACTGTTTTGATTTATTATTATGTTTATCTTGCAGTGAGAGTGCTAAGGTATTTTTGTTCTCTCTGTCTACTTGGCTGAGAGAGATCTAAGTGGGGGTAACTAATTTTCATCTTTTGGTTGTAGGGTGGTGAGAGTTTCCTTACATTTATTTATATTTATTTATATTTAATTGTATATTTTATTTTGTTTGTTTTTGTTTTTATTTATTCATTTTATTTTATTTGTGGGTCTTCAGTCCAGTCTAGATTCAAATTTTTCTGTGAGGTTGGGTCTTTTTGTTTATTTGATTTTGTTTTTATGCTGGATACGTTTAGGGATTATTTGATTAATTTTATATTAAGATTGATTATTTTGTGTTTGGTGTTTATTGTTTTGTTTAAGCAGCGACATGTGCTGGCCTTTAGTCCTACGGTGGTGTGCTATTCATCCTCCTCTCTTGCACCCTCACCCTTTTTAAACCCCTCCTGCAATTCGACACCTACCAGTGTTGTAGAGCATTAGGGATTATTCGTAGGAGAGTGAGGGTGGGGTATGCAAACAGGAGAGGGAGGATGAATGAGGGGGCCATTGTATTGGGGTTATTAAGTCCAGAAGGTGCCCAGGGTGAAATGAAATCCAGACCGGGTTTACCATGTCTGGTGCCCATACCCAAGGTAACTACTGAATTTAGTATGCAGATAGGCCTGACAGCCTCCGAGGTTTGTCCAACTCAGGCGGTGTTATGCAATGCCAGGTCCGTCAGGAATAAGACCGCCATTATTGCCAATCTTGTTGGCTCAAATGACTAGCTTGCATCACGAGACCTGGTTGGATGAAAATTCAGGCCCTATAGTGGAGGCCATGACTCTGTCCGGTGACTGGTGATACACCGCCTGAGATTGAACCGCAGGGAGGAGGTTGCAGTCTGTTTCAAGACTGAATTTGGCCTCACAGATGTAGTAGTAGATGAGGCTGAGTCCTTAAGTGCACAGTAGTAGCAGGTGTAGGTGTTCAAATTGTTCTCATCTACCATCCACCGGAGATGGAAACACTTTTTCAAGAGTAGCAGACTTCCTCGTCGACATGTGGTTTGGAGTCACCCAGATTGATGGTTCTGGGTGACTTCAGCACTTATGTCGACAATGAACTCTCACAATTTAGTAATCACTTCCTCCAATTAATGTCTTCTTTGGGCCTTACAAGTAGTTTCCACTGCTATGCATAAATCTGGACACTCTTTGGACTTAGTCTTCCTCCTAGGGATTGATACATCTGATGTGGGGTGGAACCAGTCACCTGGTCTGACCACTACGTGATGTTCAATTTTTGCACCCTCCTCGGAGGCATTTCCCTGTGGAGATGGTCAGGTACCGCCCATTATGGAATATTACTTACAAGGCCTTGCGACAGTCCTTGACCTATCATCCTCCATGTTGGTGAACAGTAAAACAGTAATCCAGAGATGCTGGTGTCAGCCTATAATGAGGCCATTGTGGCTGCCCTGGATCTTATTGCTCCTGTTCATGAGCGCCACTTATCCCTTCACCCCAGGTCCCCTTGGTTTGATGGGACACTGAGGAGATCTGAGAACAGGGGTGAAAGTTACAGCATTGTTGGCGTAAGTCCACCCTTGAAGCCGACCACCTTAGATTGATGGAATATTATTCTATCTATCAATCTGCAATCACCCATAAGAAGGCAGAATTCCTGTCCAGGGAGATTGCAGTTGCTCAGAAATCGACCGGCTCAGCTGTTTGGAACTGTAGACAGACTGTGCAACCCAGCCTGTCTGCAAGTTCCAAAAGCCTTTCCACAATTAGAGTGCAGGAGCTCCTCATTACTGCAACTAAAGTGGGCAACATCAGGGTGGATTTGTGTCTGGCAATCTCTAAGGGTGATGTCGAGAACCGTGTGAGCTCACAGTACCTCATTTCTCTTGGAGTTCCTTTTATCGACCTGAGTTCATGGACATATGAGGATCATCCATAGTGTGCATCCCACAAGCTGTAGTTTGGACCCTGGGCTGACTTCCTAATTTTGGGTTGTTCTGATATCATTGGTCCAGTCCTGGTGCCAAATAGTCTGGTGCTCTTTGGAGTCAGGTGAGTTTCCTAGCTCCCTGAAAGAGGTGGTGGTGACACCTCTCTTGAAGATAGCTACCTTGGACCTAGACTGTTTCTCAAACTACAGACCTATCTCTAACCTTCCCTTTATTGGGAAGGTTATTGAAAAAAGTAGCAGCCAATTGGAGGACCATTTAACCATACATAATATCTACGAATCCTTCCAATCTGGTTTTCATAAAAGACACAGCACTAAGACTGCACTGGTTTGGGTGCTTAATGATCTTCTGAGGCGAGGATCAGAAGAAATGTTCCATTCTGGTTCTCCTTGCTCTCTCATCAGCTTTTGACACTGTGGATCACCTGGTGTTGATAGCATGCCTGAGGCAAATTTGTGGAATGTCGGGAACTGTTTTACAATGGTTCACCTCATTCCTCACTGGGAGATCACAAGGAGTTGTGTTGGGATTTTTCCTCCGGCCCAACCTTTGTTATGTGGAGTGCCTCAGGGTTCCGTGCTGTCACCCATATTATTTGCAGTGTACATGCTGCCCCTCGGAGACATTATAAGATGGTATGGGCTGAGGTTTCACTGCAATGCAGATGATACCCAACTATACATGTCTTTGCACCCAACCAGGATGGAACTCTCATGGTGTTTAACAACTGTCTGGAAGAAATCCAAGGTTGGATGGATTCTAGTTGGTTAAAGTTGAACTCAGCAAAGACAGAGGTTTTGGTTGTGGACCGGGTGGTTAGATAGAAAGGTCAGATGATGGCATGCCTTCTGGAATTTTTCTTGGCGTGTCACTTCTGACCTCTGAACAATTACGTAGCCTTGGGATTATCCAAGGCGACAGGCGCTCTACAATCTCAAGTGTCGGCCATTGTCAGAACTTCCTTTTATCATCTTAGGAATATTGCCAGGGTTAGGCACCTTGTTTCATCTGACTCTTTGCCAACGCTGGTCCACGCTTTGTGTCCTCATGCTTGGACTACCGCAATGCCCTATACTTTGGGCTTTCTGGGTTTGAAATCCATCACCTACAGCTGGTGCAGAATGCTGCAGCCTGGGGTTTGACACTGGGACAAGTAGGTCCTGTCATTACCCCAGTGTTCTTGCGAACTGCACTGGCTCCCTATCTAGTGGCAGATCACCTTTAAAGTCATTTTATTGACTTTCAAAGCCCTTCATGATCAGGGTCCAACCTAACGTAAAGAACTTCTGGTGCTTTACTGCCCTGGCTGATTACTCCGCTGGACGACAGGCGGTTGTTAAAATCAAGAGTGAGTTTAAAATCTTCAGGAAGCAGAGCATTTTATCATGCTGCACCCACTCTTTAGAATTCTCTACCACACCGGTTACGGGAGGCACCTCCGTGGAGGTATTTAAGAAGGATCTGAAAACTTACTTATGGCAAATGGCCTTCCTGGATAATTAAGTTCATTTTATTGTGCTTGGATTCTACATTATAACTACTTTTGATTTTAATATCTGATGTTATTATGGAATGATTTTATTTATATATATTATTGATTTGTATTTGAAATTATGGTTTTAATATGTTCAGTGCCTTGATATATTGAAGGCGCTTTATAAATAAAATTATTATTATTATTAAATATTAAAATTGCCAAGAGCATGTGTGCGAGGAAAATTCAAACAATCACATGTAACTCGGGCATTTTTGGGAATTTTGCATCAGATTTTTAACATGGGCTTTTGGGACCCCACCTCATGAACACTGGCACTGTCATTTCATTAATCATTTCCAAAGGTGATTCCTGCGGAAACCACAAAATCACTTTACAGGTCTGATTAACAAATTGACAGTGACAGTGTTCGTAATTAGTCACTCATGTTAGTGGTGGAAAAATACAAAAAAATGTCTGAAATATCAACATAAATTCAAAATGCCATTGACAGCCATTATACCGATCCCTTGATTCTTCAGTTTGCGGTTCAGCTTTGAAGAGTGCAGACATGTCCTGGTCCACAGAAGATGACAGATGCCAACCTCCATTGGTAGTTTTTGGGCAGGGGTGTTTGGGGAGGTAGATGCTCAGTAGGAGGGTTGGGATGGGTGAGGTGGTTGGAGGAGATGACGAGGGACTATTTTCTTTTTCCAGGAGAAAAACAAATGATGTCAGGGGACTGTTTTCTTTTTACAAGGTTCATTTTGACAATGTTTGAGGACACTGGGGTGGGCTCCACAGTGTTCAACACTGCTGGGGGCAGTAAATAATATCTAGGGACACTGGGGTGGGCTCTCCAGTGTCCTATACTGAGTAGGGAGATCTGATAATGCTGACAGGGGACTGGGCACCCACTGTCGGCAAATATAAAAACATTTATGTTTCAGGACACTGGGAGTGGGCTCCCCAGTGTCCCACAGTGGTGGGGAGGGGCTTACATTGCTAACTG
Source organism: Neoceratodus forsteri (assembly GCA_016271365.2). NCBI lineage: Eukaryota > Metazoa > Chordata > Ceratodontiformes > Ceratodontidae > Neoceratodus > Neoceratodus forsteri. The sequence continues at coordinate 841,451,593 of CM028135.1, read as the reverse complement.
GGTGATTGGGCACCCTGCTGTCCTCAAATTCATAAGCATTTTCTGGGACACTGAGAGTGGGCTCCCCAGTGTCCCACACTGGTGGTGAGGGGCTTACAGTGATGACAGAGTTGGGCACCTCACTGTCTGCAAATTCATGAAAACATTTTTAGAGACACTGGGAGTGGACTTCCCAGTGTCACACACTAGAGGGGTGGGGCTTACAGTGCTGACAGTGGGATTGGTCACCCCACTGTTGGCAAAATATATTTACATTAATTCACATTCCTTGGCCCCTTCCCCTTAAACTCACTAAAACAGGGAAAAAGGTATTTTTAGGTAAACAACGGAATCAATTCTAGCATCTTCTTTTTCAAAATGGCCTGAACTACTTTTTACTTTTTCAGGGTGAATGGTTATTTTCATTGAAGCAGTGCTACACATTTGTGGCAGTTTTCACAATAAATGCTGCAAATCTGTGGCAGTTTCATGCAACAGTGCCATTAGTTGCACAAAAGTACCACAATTTGTGCCAGTTTCACAAAAATAGTGCCTCAAATTTGCAACACTACCACTGGCCAAATGCAAAAAAAACATGTTTCCAGCCTCTATTTAAAAAATTATGCCAGAGTCGTATTACTCAGGCTCCGATTAGGTAAACACAATTGTTGGTGTTTACCGAGAACTGTATATTTTGAATTACAGTGTTTTTCCCTGTCCTAACTGAAAACAAGATGGTGGCAGCACAAACTAACGTTCCCATTTGCAAAAACTTAAAGTGCTATTGAGGCGTACATATTTTTCCCATAGGCTGTAACAGGAAAATTTAAAGTTTTATAACTTTTGAACAGGTTAATATTTTTCATGAAACCCTCAAAAGGCACATCTGCAGCCCAGACCCATATACACTATCAATTTCAGACCAGACCCCAAAACCATTTCTGAGCTGAGTCGAGCAAAGAATTTTCACCTAAATGGTAAATTTCACATTTTTGGCACTCCATGCTCTGCAACCGCACCACTGACCAGAACAAAACTTGCCAGATCCAGAGATCTATGGCACCAGATGGTGCATGAAAAATTTTGGGCACAGTGTTTGTACAGTTTCAAAGTTATTAAAGTGCAAAATTTTGGGTTTAGCATAGAAGTGGCTGAGCAACCCTAACTATACTAGATACGACCGTTCATATATATTTATATATGTAAAACTTTGTTAATGCATCAGTTAGAGTTTATGGAACAAAAGTAGGAAATAAGGCATTAGTAGTGAGACCCTATCACCACCCCCACCCAACAACTCCACCCCACCACCCTCCACAGACCAACAGGTGACAGGGTATGCCTTCACGGTCATTAGCCCTAACTCTCACTCCATTCCATGTGTACAGCTGACATGGTACAGTATAGGAGAATGGGGTGAAAGTTGGGTCCAGTGACTCCCTTGGCACACCTTCACCTGTTAGTCTGTAAAGTGTGGGTTGGGTGGTGTGGTAGGGGTGGAGGGTGTTAGGATCTCAACCCTAATGCCTCATTTCCCACGTTTGTTGCTTCAACCTCATCTGGTGCATTAACATTTTACAATAATTTCCTTACTTTTTGAGAAAGTGTACTCTTGCCCTTAGATGGTTTTGGGGTGCAGGGCTTTCTGGGCCCTGCACTCCATGGAATATCAGGTTTTTGAGCACAAGGTCCTATGGGCCTATCTTCCATCTATCCATAAGTCTACAGATATTGTAATGAACTGTCATCTCCCTGTGGGCCCTCGCTCCCAGTATTGCATAATGGATGGACCAGCAGTCCTATTACTGCATAATGGTGTCCATAAGTGGGAGCACAGGGCCTGACTACTACTATAATTATAGAGACACAGTGCAAGCCTAGATACATTCCAAATAACCCTTGTGTTGCAAATGGCACAATATCTCTGTAACCATAGCAACCTTGGAAAAATTCCACTGCAGTCGTAATCATGGACTGGTATCCTGCATGCTTGCTTAGTACACCAAAGGTGGCACTCCTAAAGGTGTAGTAAGCTGCATTTAGTGAAATATATGTATTTTGAACCATTTTCCAGATACAGGCACCAAAGCACAATGTTTGCCACAATGTTATCCTATGGGATATTTCTCAACTTTGAAGTGCTATAACAATGCAACCAATGCAGATGTTTAAACCAAACTAGCATAAGTCACATCTCTGGGACACCCCTTTCTACCCTGCAAACTTCAAGGCAAATGTCCTACCTGTTTCTTTGCAGTGAAGTGGCAAAGGAACAGCAATCTTTATAAATTCCAGTCTCGAGTGATCAAAATCCCTATTAGTGACTGAATCCCTGTTCATGGGTGTTAAAATCCTCTTCATGAGCCAATCCTGTTCACGTGGTAGGGCCATCCAGTCGACCCCTCATGAACATGGTTTTGACAGCTCACAAACAAAGATTTCTCACAAAGTATTTTGACACCTCAGGAACAGGGATTTTAACACCTCATAAACAAAGATTTTTTATAATCCCTGTTTGTGAGGTGTCAAAATCCTTTTCTTGAGAAATCCCTGTTTGTGAGATAGGGCCATCTGGTTACTGTCTCAAGAACAAGGATTTTGTCAGCTCTAAACAAGGATCGACTGGCAAACTAGGATTTTGACACCTCATGAACAAGGATCAGAAGCTAGTCTCAAACAAGGATTTTCAAAATAAAAAATGGCCATTATTTGAAAAAAGTAAATGTAACCAAAGTCATGGGTTTGTAGAGGGCACTGCCTGAACAAAACTCATACTCCAGTCTCCACAGAAGACAACCATAGGGCAAGTTACAACATTTTGTTTTATGCAAAAAGTGAAAACAGGATGGTGTGGTTCTAACAGGTTTTTTATATACTTAACAGGGATTTAATGAATCCTGTTCATGAGCTGTCAAAATCCCCATTTGTGAGGCCAAATCTTTGTTTAAGGATGTGCAGCTATCAAAAGACTGAACTGAGCATGCTCACAACCCAAACATTTCAAAATGTATTAACATTGGAACCTATTAATATATTTTCACCAAACTAATGTTGACTTGTTCTTTGGGACAAGCTCTTTCTACCAGATCTTTAAGGCTACAATTCCAAATGGTGTGGCCCACAGCAAGATGAGGAAAATCAGTAAAAATGGGTGAAAAAAGGCAAAATGCGGCTGCAACATCTGTACATCTGATCAAAACTAAACTTGGCATCTCAAGAGATCCAGGCAACAGGATAGGGCATACCACATTTGGTGCAAATCTGTTGTACAGTTGCAATGTTATTAAAGTGCAGAATTAGTTGTTTAACATTGAACTGCTTACTCAACCCTAACTATAATGGTGCTACAGCACCACTTTAATTATAGAGGTGCAGCAGTGCCTCTATAGTTAGGAGTTAGTGAGCGTTAATGTTAAACTAAGTGTGCATGTTAAGAACTTCACAACCGTTCAGCAGTTGTACAAAATTTGGAATACACTGTCTCAGATGGTAGATCTCTTGATGTACCAAATTGTGTTTTGATCACATTTGTGGCTTTGTGTGCAGTGAAGCACCAAAAATGCCTTTTGCTTTTTGGTAAATGTCAGGGTAATTCTTTGACATCGTGCTACACCCACACCATTCAAATTCTGGCCTGACATTTTCAGGGTAGGAAGAGACTATCCTAAAGAAATAATGAATTTTTGGTTTGGTGAAAAAATATTAATCCGTTCAAAAGTTATTAAACTTTAAAATTCAGGTTCTGTGCATGCACAGTTTAGTCGTTAGTTAGTTGCACAGTTTCGATCAAGGATTCCTGGTCCTGAATGGATCATGAACAGGGATTGTGAAAAGGGAATCAGAAATCTCGCAGAATCTCTTTTGTGAAAAAAATCCATGTTAAATCGGCCACCATTTTATTTTCTCGCTTAGTAGGGAGAAACAAAATGTTACAACTTAGCCCAGTGTTGGTTTTTATGTGAAAACCAAGGCATGGGCTTTGCTTAGGGGATGTCCTCCATCCGCCCATGCCTTTGGCTTGGTGTAGTTATTTACAAAACAGCAGTTTTAAAATTAAAAATTCTCTTCATGATCCCTTTCCACCAGCTGATCCCTCTTCAAGATCCTTTTGTGAGCCAATCCTTTTCATGAGGGAAGATCAGGGATCAGCTGTCCAAAAGGATCCTGAAGAGTGATTTTAATTTTTAAACTGACATTTTTTAACCAACTATACAAAAACAAAGGCATGGGTGAGTACAGAGATGTCCCATTAAGCAAAACACATGCCTTGGTTTTCAAAATATATATGTATTTTTTTATTATTTTGTGGCTACTTGCCATGTCTTCCTGGTGTCCAGTGTTACTCCTTGTCCTCCATTACCCCAGTTATCATTGGTGGTAGTGGGTTCCATCTGTTTCTGTGCTTCTTTTTCCTGAAATGTAGAAAACCGTCCCTCTTTCTTTTGCAACCATTTGCCCTTTAAAGAAGAAAACCGTCCATCACCAATTGCACCACACCCCCACCCAATCTTCCACTGTACCCACCTCTCCACACACCTCTGACATCCCCCAGATCACCACTCACCTGAGGAGATCCTGGTTCAACATCCATGATGAAGACAGGTCTTGCTGCTGGAACCAGTGACTGCAATCTGAACTAAGGTAAATGCAGTCCTAGGTATTTCAATGGGTGGGGTCAACTTTTGGCCATAACTCAGCCATTTTCAAGATTTTGGACCCACATTTTCAACATGTAGTCTGGCAGCCCCACCTCCTGAACAATATGACTGTCATTGGGTAACTCTTGCCATAAAAGTGATTTTGTGGTCACTTTGCAAATTCACCTTTCTGGTCAGGTTTGCATAACGACAGTCACATGATTCATCAGGTGGGGTCATAAGAAAGGCTATGCAGAAAATTTGGAGTCAGAATTTTGAAAAATGGTTGCATATGAATTTGGTGCAATCTGGTTATGCACACTCGTAACTTACTAAATTTTCAATATTTTTACCTCATATTTTAACATACTGTATTCTTCTTATTACCCCACCAAATGTGTTTTGGCTGTCATTTCTTAAATCCTGTCAAAGATGTGATTTTGCATCTCGATGCATACAGTGGCATTGCGGTTGCACAGAATTATATTCTTGCAGGGATTTGAAAATTGCTGTGCTAGGTACATGTGAGATCGTAAAAGGCAATGTTGAAAATTTGGGTTCATATAAGGATACTGTTATATGATCTTAATTAGAGATGCAGCAAAATAAACTTTTGCAGGTGAAATTGCAGTGAAATTGGTCAATTTTGCCACATGAAATGTTTCACAAAATTATACTGAAATTATGCAATTTTGCCCACAATTTCATACACCACAAAATGCTGGCTGGTGGTGTCTAGTGGTCCCCTCCCCACTGCTCACTGGCCCACATTTCAAAATGAATTTTGAATTTTTCCCTGGTGTCTAGTGGCCCACCTACAACTGACCACTGGCCCAAAGTGAATAAAAGGCCCCCTCCCATTTACTCATTATTATCAGGATCCCCTCAGACCCCAGTCCTAAAAAATCATTCCCCACTCCATGGTGTGTAGTGGACCCCCCACCCTGTCATCAGATAGTGCCAACCCCACTCCCCAGTACCCCAATTGGGCCCCTGGCACAGCCCTCCACTCACCTCCGTGGCCAGCAGCCTAACTGAGCACTTCATTGAATGAGCACGTGCTTTGTGTGGGGAGGTGCAGGGTCCACTAGACACCAGGGAGTGGAGAGTAATTGTTTTTAGGATTGGGGTCCTGGGGATCCTTATAATAATGAGTAAATGGAGAGGTTATCCAGTGATTGGCTGGAGGTGGGAGATCCACTAAACATCAGAAGTGGGATGAATTTATTTTAGGATTGGGGTCTGGGGGATCCTGAAAATAATGAGTAAATGGGGATGCTTTCTTTATTCACTTTGGGCAGGTGATCGCCAGAGGGGACCACTAGATACCAAGTGAAATTAATTTAGACATTTGGGTCAGTGAAAGCTGGGGGAACCACTATTTCACCTGCAGGTGGTGAAATTACACCTGGACATGGTGAAATTTTGTTGGCTTTAGGGTAAAATTTCACTTGCTCAAAGGGCAAAATTTTGTTTAGCCCAGCGAAATATTTAATGCAATGCCTGAATTATGCAAAATATTTTGCCTGGAGAAATTTTCAATTTCACACAACATTAATCTTAATAGAGGTAGAGCGCAGGGTCCAAAGGACCCTGCACTCTCCACCATAACATGTGGATACTGTTGTACTATGTCAATGGAGAGATAGGAGCTCAGGGTGCAAAGGACCCTGCGCTTCCCACCATAACATATGGATACTGTTGTATTATCTTGGTGGAGGGATGGGAGTGTAGGGTTCAAAGGACCATATGGCTACTGTTATACTATCTGGATGAAGGGTTGGATCCTGTGCTTCCATGTAAAATGAGGATACTATTATGCAACCTCAAAATGTAAGGAAATTAGTTGCAAAAACTTTGTTAATGCATTAGTTAGAGCTAAAACAACAAAAGTAGGGAAATGAGGGGTTAGATTTCACCCTAACACCCCACCTGCAGAGACCAGTAGGTGTTAGGAAGAGGGGTGGCACTGAAGAACCAGTGAAATTCCACCAGAAATTCTGTGTGAATTCCACCAGTGGAATTCCACATTCTGCACAGTATATGTGTTATATATATATATATATATATAGTCTTCATGAACCAGTGTTTTAAACAACTACTGTACTTGTATAATCTTTGGCTTATTTGGCACTTCATTTCAGTCTCTGTAATTGCTGTAATACTTATGGAATGTGCTTTGTACCTATTGTACTATGATGTAAAAGACAATGCTAACATATATATATATATATATATATATATATAATTATTTGCATTTTCCTATACTATAGCATATAAGCTTGTTTACAAATGGAATGGGATGAGAGTTGGGCATGACAACCCAATGGCACACCTCGATGCCTGTTGGTGTGTGGAGGGTGAGGGATGGGGTGGGGTGGTAAGGGTGGTAACCCTGGGGATGAGGCATTAGAGCTGGAAACCCTAGCACCTCCTTTCCCTGTTTTGTCACTGTGGTATTCACCCTAACTGATGCATTAATAAAGATTTTTGTTAAGAATATATATATGTGTGTGTGTGTTTATGTGTATGTATGTGTGTGTGTGTGTGTGTTATATATATATATATATATATATATATATATATATATATATATATATATCTTGTGAAGGTTAGTGGGTAGACAGATGCAATAAACTCAGGTAAAGGTGTAGGATGCACTTTGCAATATTTGTTTTACAAAATAACAAAATAATATACATACAGAAAGGAAATAGGTGATTTTAGTCCTTTGGTTCTGCAAAACCAGAGCACAATTAACTCAGTGCATAACTTACAGGCTTAGTTCCAGCCAAACAGATTCCTAGCACATGAAAACGTGCATGTACTATGAGATGCTTTCTCCGCAACAGTCAGGTCTCTACTGACTGACACATCTGACTCATCTGTTTTGCATCTCAGGAGATAGGCTTTTGTACCTGCCTACTGATGATGTCAGTACCTTGTGAGCTGTCTCACTCACAATTCTGTAAGTAAACACAGGCAGGCTGACTCATTCTAAATAAAGACAGATGGTTTGACTCATCTGACATGAGATCATGATATATCTTTAGAAAATAGGGTATAGCATGTTTACACACCTCTGCTTCATCTAGGAAAGAATGTTTTGTTTTGGCTTTTTGCAAACCCAAAGCGGTTTACACAGAATAAAACACAGAGTGCAAGGTTCTGTGTTTCAGTTCTTTTCATTACTTAAACTCCCTCTGTGTTTGCCTGCCAGAACAGCACAGGAGAAGGCAAGCAACTTACTTCCTCTTGATTCACTTATATAAAGAACATGTAACACAAATTCAGGCAGGGACTTTGACCATATCACACACACCACACACATCTATATATATAGATATATATTATAGTGGCATGGTAGTGCCACTATAGTTAGGATTAGTACCCCATTTAAGGTTAAGTGTGAAATTTGGCAGCTTGATAACTTTGCCACTGTATGACAGATTTGCCTGAAATTTAGCATGCCCAGAGTGGTACCACAGATCTCTGGATTTGACAAATTTTGTAATGGTCAGATATATGGTTTGAGCTACATAGTGCAGTAGAATGTGGTATTTATGCTTTTTACGCATTCTTTTCTCATGCCTATAGGTCACACGGTCTGGACGACTGGTTCAAAACTTTCAGGGAACATGCAGCCAGGGTCCTCGATGTGCCTTTCAAAGATTTCATGAAAAATATTAAACAGTTTAAAAGTAATTCAAAAACAAGTTTCCCATTATCGTCAATGGGAAAAGTTAACAAAAAGTTTGACAGTGTCACAAATGCAGTTTTTAGTGTTGCAAATGACCCCTGTAGTGTCACAAATCCACTATCTTGTTTTCAGTTGGTGGTCACAGAAATGTTAGCACTTAAATTTGGGACCTTTTAGGGACACAGTTCTTGCTGCGTTCACTTAGTTGAGCCCTGGGGATGCTAGTCATGTCTTTTTGAAGGGTTAAACACCCCAGAAATATGTTTTTGACATTTTTGTAAACAGTAGTGTTGCAAAGTAGTGTCGTACATTCAACACTTTCATGCTTTTATTTGCGAAAGTGTAGCAAATTACGACACTACTTTGAGCACTATGCCCAGAAAGGAAATCTTGCACCTGCTGCAAAAGAATGGTTTGGTCTTTTAGGCTGAAATTTGAGGGAAGAAAGGCAAGATTCCACAGATGTGTCTTTTCATTGTTTGGTGACAAAATATTAGAGGGCTGCAAAGTTACGGCACTCCAAAGTTGACGATTTTTCTCATAGGCTAACATTACGGCATCCGACTGTGCCTTCGGGGCCTGTATCTCGGAAGCGGCTTTGAGTCACGGACTTTTCATCAGAAAATCTTAGCCCCACCAGAGACTACAAAACTAGCTGGAAAAGTAATAAATAATATGAGATTTTAATTTTTTCTGCGTCCGATGGTTCCTGAGATATACTGTAAGCAATTTAGTATTCCAAGTGTTCATTTTCTGCTCGAGGCCCATTATTATGCATACATTCTTTGTATTCACTATGTTTCTCAATACAGCATTTGGGGAAAAAGGGTATGCATTTCCATTGCTGTTACAGTTAGCACTGACACTTGCATTTCCATAACCGTTTGCGTTCTTGTCTATGCCATTGTGTGTTACCCTTTGCGTTTGCGCTTGTGTTTCATTACTGTTAACATTTGCATGTCCATTAGTGTTTTTCTTTGTGTTACCTTTTACTTCACCGTGTGCATTACCATTTGCCTTTGCGTATGTGCTTCCATTTCCATTTCCATTTGTGTTTGTTGTTTCCTTTAGGCGTCATCATTGGTGTTACCGTCAAGCGTTTTCATTTCCAGTTACATTACCATGAATGTACCGTTATGATTTGCATTGGCGCACATGTTTGTGTTTGTGCTTCTGTTTTCATTAACATTTGCACTTGCGTTTCTATTACCGTTTGTGTTACCATTAATGTTTGCATCTCATATGGTTACCATTTTGCTTGCAACTACAAGCATTGTAACTTCACTATTTATAGTGCACATTCTCATAAAGAAGGGAAATGCATGGCAAAAAAATCAGTTTAATGCATCAGATAGGGTTGTTAGCACAAAAACAGCAGAAAACTCAATTAGTTCATGTTTTGCAACAAACAAATTGAATAACTTTAAAATGAAAAATTATAACATGGTACTGTGAGCACAAAATTTGTTCAACACAAATATATCTACAAAATGAGTGGTGTTTCATTTATAGATACCATGTAGTTTTTTTTATAATTAGCAAAACTGCAGAAAATTCAATTCTTTTTTTTTAGCAACAAACAAATGCATGTAACTTTAAAATAAAAAGGATTGCATTGTAGTTTGAGCACAAAAGTTGATCAGGACAAACATATCTACAAAATGAGTGGTATTTCATTTATAGATATCTTTTAGATTTTATAATTGACAAAAATGGTAAGAAACTACATTTTTCTTACTATTATAATTATGGCATAAATGAAATCATAACACCACTACTGGAAATATTGTTGATATTATTTGTTCTCATGTCAATTGACCAAATGTCATCACTTGTGGCTTCACCACTTATGATGTTGTTGGGTCAATTGGCACTCAGGCTAAAAATACCGACAATATTTGCAGTGAAATAGTATATCATTTTATAAAGATATATATATATATATTTATACAATGGGGTGAAGTGATATGCTATGAAGTAAATGGTGTTATTTTCACAGCCATTGTATAACCACTGTGATGACATCACCACTGTGGATTTATTTCTGATAAACCCACAGTGTCTACATCACCAACAACTATACAACAATGGTGATGTCACCAGAGTGAGACCATCTACACTGCAGCCTGCATTTAATAGCTTCCCAGTTTCTCTTTCTCACTGAATCCTACAACTAACTCAATTAGCATTGTAAAGACAATCACCTGTGTCTCATAGTTATTCTGACAATCCTAGCCCACTACTGTGCTACTCTAATCTTCAAACTAGCCTCCTTCATAAACCAGTTTCTCTTTCTGAGTGCTGACTGCAACAGTTTCTTTGTCTCAGTGAAGCCAGCAACTTACTGAAAAAACAATCTGTTTCTCACTCCTAGCTGCAGGTAACACAATTATCATTGCAAATCACATGCTCCTGTTTCTCATAGTGTCTAACAGTCTCAGCCCATTCAGAAACACTTACACACACTCAGACCACACACAAACAGTGCTGTCAGTATAGCCTAGAGGTTAGAGTAACAAGCAATGAACAAACTTCCTACATCCAGCAGCCCAGTCCAGTGTTTGATTCTCACAACTTCCATTTCAATACTGTGTTATTCTGAACAAATCCTTAACTGTCCAATGCTCCCAGGTCCCCAAAAAAAAAACTTACCCAGTAACCAAAATAAAAAAAACAGAGTAAACAGGGAAAACAGACAAAAATGTTCCCAATGGATAGTAGCCCCTATGTATAAATCGCACACATGATGTATGCGACTTGTGGAATATGGCAAACATTTGCATTCATGCAGAGTGAACCTCAATAATATCACTTGTGCCTTTGGCACTCGTGATATTATCACAGTTCACTCTGCACTCATGCAAATATTTTCCATATTCCACACTTGCTCATCATATATATATATATATATATATATATATATATATATAGGCATGAATACAGTATTCGAGAGACTCACACCTACTGCACATTGACACCCTGTAACTTTTGCTGAATTGTTAAAAGGTTCACATGACCCACCTAATTTGTAGTCCCACATTAGGAGAGATATTAAACATAACATGACCCATTTTGGTTCCACTGTGCTCTTTCAGTTTTATCACAAACATCAATTTACCCCTTCAAATAGGGTTCCATTTTGTGACATTGCTTCCATTCCCAATTTAAGTATTTAAATACAGCCCTTTATTGTGCCTTAGAAACCCAGCTGTTGTTAATGTGTTATCTAATTACTTCATTTAAGCCTCCCCAAGAACTCCTGTATAGAATAAAAGTTTTGCCTTTTATTTAATTATTTTATACAGCTGTAATGTTCATTACATCTAGTGTCCATCTAGTACCTCATCCTAAGCAGCTGTGCCTTTAATTTGCATGAACTGTGGTCCAAAAGCATTATTGTGTCTGCTGACCTTCTTTTTATTACTGACATGCTGCCAAAACCTTGCAGTTTGTTATAACTCATTTTTAGAAAATTACCTTTTCCATGGCATGTTATTTTCATGTCCTTTTGTTACCCACATTACTATCGGTTCCTCCACCGGCCCAGAATGTTCAGAACCAGAAATGCATGCTGACACCTGACTCATCACCCCATGGCTCTTTAAAGCTGTGGACCTGGTGGGTCTGTATTCTTTGTACTGCCACCTACATTCTGGAAAAGACATGTTGTCCTCCTGAAGTTTGGAGTTATGCCGTTACGGGCACTACAGTGGGCTATTCTCTCTGCATCTCAGCTTCTCTTTTGTTCCCGGTGTGTCAGATGTCTGCATATTGTAAAGGTACACATTGCTTTTTGGGAAACACAGAGACATGTAGTCGGACCTTGCCTCATGGTCCCAAGATGCTGAGCTCAGGGTATGAAGGGTGGGGTAGGGCAGAGAGAGTTGATTATAAAGCATTTTAAAGTTGAACAACTGCAGGTTTCCTAGATTAAATGGTTATACATATTTACCTATTCTATTGACCAAGTCTCTACATGGGATCATTCTGTGTGGCCTGGTCCCTGGTGGGGGGCATTTTTGTGATCATATTCTCTATCAGGGGCACCTTTAAAGTTACTGCTGCTAAATAGTTTGTTCTGTACTGGGCAAAAAAAAAACCTGCAGTTTTGGGAGTATATCAATTGGACCTGGTTAGTGCTGGGACTCATTTTGTATAAGGCATCAGAACACCATATCTACAGTTTGGAGAGTTCTGTAATGAGAAATAAAATACATGTTGTATTGGGGAGTAAATGAATAGGACCTGGTCTCTGCAGGTGCTCAGTTTGTGTGAGACCTGATCTCTTTAGGGGCTTATATTGTGTTGGAGCATCAGAACACCAGAACTACTTTTAAACTACCTGCTTATCTGCTAAACTTAAAAGAAATCCTGGTTAATATCATATTTATTTTGTAAAACACTTCGTAGAACAGAAAGCGATCAACACTCCAAAGCGTACTCACAGTACTTATTTATTTTATGTGCAAGTGCTCGAAGCCATTTAGCAGCAAAAAGCAAATAGCAGCAAATAACAGCAGCAGTAAATGAAGCATTGGGTAATCCACAAATTTCTCAGATCCACAAGAGTCTATAAGATGGCAACTTTTTAAAAACATATTGCACCCACCGACTCAACACTGAGCACCCAAATGCCAGCACAGAACCATTTACATTTCAGCAAGATGTTTTGTGATCATTAGGTGTGCCATGTGCTGCATGTTAGGCCAAGAGTCTAGCATGGCACATTAAACAATTACTGAGATTCACTGCAACAGTAAAATGAGCCTAAAGAGAACAAACACCAAAATGGATGTAAAATGACTTTAACTAATGGTAACTGGTTGCAGTCACCAAAACATCAACCCTGTTCATTGTTTTGTGCAGTTTTAGGCTCATTTGGTTGCTGTTGCAGTGTATCTCATTAACTGGGCTATGTGCTACATTGTATGCCTTAAATGGCTTCCATGGCAGTACAAGTGAAGAAAAATACTGTTTTTTCTTACTGGGATGATTGCTGTCAGTGACTGTTAAAGTGTTACCCTTTGTTCTGTATTTTTTTTCATTCCGTTATTTTTGTGCACTTTTAGGCTTATTTTGCTGTTGCAGTGAATCACAGTAATTGTTTGGTGTGCCATGTGCTGCATGATAGGCTGAGGACCTAGCATGGCATATCAAACAATTAGTGACATTAACTACAATAGCTGAAGAAACCTATAAGTGCACCCTCTCCCAAAATGCACTGGTTGCCATATGCACCTGCAGGACCATGCTGTGGACACAGTGGTGACGGTACCATGGAGGGTCCATTTGACAACAGGAAGGGCTGTGTCTTCAGTTGTGGCTGTGATCTGTGGGATGGTATCATTAGTAACAGGGATAATTATGTATATCTGCACCATACAAGGGGACCATGCAAAATTACCTTGCACTCTGTGATTACAGGACTTCACCAGATTTCAGGTCCATGACTTTCCATTTGTATTGTGCCAAACTCAGAAAATCTCCTGGACACAAACCTTGTTTGCCCATAACTGGCTTTGGAATATAGACATCTGCACAAATCTGGGTTTGTGCAGAAAACTAAACTTTGCACATGGGCAAGCTTTTGAAGATCTGGCCCTAAGTCAGTTTTTTAATTCATTTTCATTTCTTAAAACACATTTTAAGATTGAAGCAACCACTCAAGGGCATAGTTCTATTAGTAGGAAGTAACCCACTCCAGGGTGTGCAGTTATTAGGGATTAATCAATACCCGAGTGCATTGTGAAGCACGAGGCTGCTGGCTGAGTGTCCTCACAACACCCAGTGTGTTGCTTAATCCCAATAACCGCACACCCTGGGTGGGCTATTACATATAACAGAGGGTGCACTACAAAACAAGGAGAAAGCAATATTCATGTTTTTCTCCTTTTATAAAAGACAAGCAAATTACTGTATTCTGCTGCCTAAAAATAGTCCCCAACAAAATGGCTGTCATGCACATACAGATGTCAGAAGGAAAGTTGCTCGCTTTTCTGACATTTGTTGCATATGCTAACTCTGGTTTCAACACAGTAGCTCTGAAGTGGAAAATATGGAGTTACCTCTTGTGGTTTAGAACACAGTGTCTATACCTCCACTGGCTTAGCTGCTCTGTCTCTCTGTCTGTAGTTACATTAATGCATGGCAAGCAAGTAAACATTTTTTTTCCCCAGCAGTGCAGTCACACAGTCTACCAGACTGTATTCTACCAATTAAGAAATGGCAACTAATGGGACTCAGAGCTTGCAGGTCTTTCTGGAACTCTGTTTCTCTGTCCACCAGCATAAAGCTCACTTTCAGATCATGACATCATTGAGGGGGGTCTCCTCTCTTCACACTGTTCCATCTGACTTTATGCCACAACTATGGGATTTACCTGTCAATCTGGCTGTGCAACAGAAAAATGACCATGGGGACCACACACTTGACTCTGGGAACAAGCTTGGGTAGAAGCAAGACTACGAACTTTGAACACTACAGCTACTGTTGCTGCACTGCCTGGGACTACATGGAAGGCCTCGGCTCTCACTCACTAAGCAGGGATAGTAATGGCTGCTCACAGACTGCAATTTTGCACTATAACAAGATCAGAACAGAAACACAGGCTGATCTCTCAGAGGGATGGTTCACCACTAGCTGTCATATATTGTGGAGTAGCAATGGTCACCTGATGGTTGTTTACCACTCACCTGCCTTTATCTACGCCATGTTATGTCACTAATACACTTTCAGTGTTTTGCCTTCAGCCTTGAATATCACAAGCAGCAAGGGCATGCATTAAACATAGAAACATAGAAACATAGAATTTGACAGCAGATAAGGACCCCTTGGCCCACCCAGTCTACCCATTTCCCTACCTAATGGATAAGCTGCAGATCCTAGTTAACCAGCAGCCTACTTCTTCCTATCCCCAGCCCTAAATTGCTTTATGACTGTCCCATGCATGCTTGAATTCCACCACTGTTTTGACTCCACAACCTCCTCCGGAAGGCCATTCCATGCATCCACAACCCTCTCTGTGAAAAAATACTTCCTTAAATTACCTCTGGGCCGCCCCCCTCTATCTTCAAATTGTGCCCCCTTGTTCTCATACACCTCTTTTTGAAAGATGCTACCTCTTGGACTTTGTTGATTCCCTTGAGGTACTTGAAAGTTTCTATCATGTCCCCCTCTCCTCCGTTCCTTGAGGCTATACATATTAAGCTCCTTAAGTCTCTCTTCATATGTCTTCCGGTGCAGACCCTGCACCATTTTGAGTGCCCTCTCTGGACAGCTTCCATCCTGTCTATGTCTTTTATGGAGACTGGGTCTCCAGAACTGCACGCAGTACTCCAGATGGGGTCTCACCAGCTGTCTGTACAGAGGATAACTTCCTGTTTTCTACTGGTGATGCCTCTCCCTATGCATCCCAGTATCCCCCAGCCCTCCTTGCTGCCCTCTCACATTGCTTGCCCACCTTTAGGTCATCTGATATGACTACCCCCAGGTCCCTTTCCATTTTGTTGTTGTTAGTATCTCACCCCCATTGTGTACTCTTCCCTGGGTTTTGTTTCCCAGGTGCATACCTTGCACTTCTTAGCATTGAATCTAAGCTGCCATACATTTGACCATTCCTCTAACCTTGCCAAGTCCCTTCTCATCCTTTCCACCCACCTTGTGCATCAACTCTGTTGCAGATCTTTGTGTCATCTGCAAAGAGACATACTTTTCCTTCAGTCCTCTGCAATGTCACTTATAAAGATATTGAAGAGGACGGTCCTAATACTGAACCCTACGGTGCCCACTAGTAACCCCCTTTCTTCAGAGTGGACTCCATTTACTATTACTCTCTGTGTCCTATTCTCCAGCCAATTCTTTACCCAAGGCTGTCATCTTGGGACCCTCCCAGGCTGGCTAACTTGTATATTAATCTTTTGTGTGGGTCTGTGTCAAATGCCTTGCTAAAGTCTAGGTAGGCCATGTCCACAGCCCCTCCTGATCTACTACTTTGGTCACCCAGTCAAAGAAATCTATCAGATTCATCTGGAATGACCTTCCTGCTGTGAATCCATGCTGTCTTGGGTCCTGTGCCCCTCTGGCCTCTAGATACTCGACAATTCTTTCCTTCAGAAGTGATTCCATCATTTTCCCTATCATTGAGGTTAAACTAACAGGTCTGTAGTTTCCTGCTTCTGCCTTGCTCCCACTTTTGTGAAGAGAATCACATCTGCCCTCCTCCAGTCCTTGAGTACCACCCCATCCTCCATGATTTGTTAAAGAGGGTAGTCAGTGGTGTCACTAGTTATACCCTTAGTTCTTTTAGAATTTTGGGATGAATCCCATCAGGCCCCATTGCTTTGTCCACCTTCAGTTTTAAGAGTTCTTTCAGAACCCTTTCTTCTGTAAATGGGCTGGTGTCAACTTCTGTATCCAGAGTGTTTCTACTGTTTGTTTTAGGTACCTCCCCTCTTCCTTTGTAAATACTGAGCAAAAATATTTGTTCAGTATCTCTGCATTTTCATTAATCCCAAACATCCCATTCATCTCATAAAGATATAGTTGGTTTCCCTCTCTTTTATTGTAGGCTTGGGACCAGCTGGTATATGTAATAGACCGAACAGGTGAGATTCAATCCATACCACACTGTAACATAAAACATTTGTGAATATCTTAAGTTAATATAATGTTGTGACTACAGTACAGTCTTCAAAATGTTCCAAAAATGTTATACCAAATATCCATAGTATGACAATCATTTTTTTTTGCTGAACATTAGCAATAACTTTTGGTATGCCTTAGTGAGACACTTGGTATGATACTGATACTACTGTTCTAGTGTCCATGTTACTCATGTGACTTCTTGTGTTGTGTCTGAGTTACTCACGTGACATCCTGTGGAAAAAACCCTTGTAAATAAAGTATAATTCACTTTCTGAAAATTAAGTGATTTCTGTATTTTCCTATGAGGGTAATATAGTTGTGCAAAAAAACAATGGGCTAGAAAATCAAGGACATGAATGTGGTAGCCAAACTTAAACATGTCAAATTTGGGCATACTATGATCAGTAAACATATTGTGGCATAATTACCAACAAGTTAAGTTTATGATAAAAAATGAAAAGTTAGATATTTTGCTACCTAAATAGATACCATAGACATAGTAATATCAAAAATATATGTTTGATAATATGACAAATTTGCTGTCAAGGACATGATGTTACTCACATTACGTTACCCTTGGGGAACTTTTAATCCCATTTTTAGCAACTCTGAACTACAAACTAACTTTATGTTGGGGACTGAAATACTACCACATGCACCCAATGTAAATATGATGTGGTTATGGCAATTGGCCCAAATAAATTTTGGAACCTGATTGTCACACTTTGTATCTCGAGTAGCATATGTTTCACCAGGAATGACACATTGAACAAGTTTCTCATCTCATGGTTCATTCTGGGGGTGAGGAGAGGGGTCATAAAGGTCACAGAGTAGCATAACAGTTGACTGATTAAGTGAACAGATTAATGGTGTAGATATACAACATACTACACAATATATACATCAACCATGTTAAGACCGAGGGCATTATTACATTGTACTTTGATACAGAGTGCAGAGTATACATGACTGTATGTTGAAGTGCTGTTTAGAAAACAATTATACATAGTGTTAAAGAGCCATTATGCATAATGTTAAGTAGACCGGTTAAGCACAGTAATGAAGAAGTGTACCCTTTATATGATCAGCTAGCTGAGTGGTAGATAAAAGCAGTAAGCCAGCTTGAACAGAAGAAAATAAGGACTAGTCACAGGTACAGTTTACGGTATAAAGTTTTGTGGGGCTGGCGAAATAGAGTGTGATGAGGGTGACAAATCTGTGGTGGAAGGTAATTCCATAACTTAGGGAGGCAATGTGAGAAGGCCATCTGTCCAACCATGGTGGACTGATGTGGAACTACTAGCAGTTGAGAGTCATATGTTACATGTTATATGTTATATGTTATATTTCTGGAGACCTGGGTTTGAATCCCACAGCCCCACGTGCATTCTGTGTGACCCTGAGCAAATCACTAACTTCCTGTGCTCCCAGGTAGAACCTGTAAACAAGCTTTCAGCTTAGTGTGTCTCACCTGGTTAAACAATTGAAAAAATATATATGCTGTATGTTATAGGGTTCAATGGTCACTTCTATGTTAAACCAAAATGTTGCACTTTAATAACTTTGCTACTGTTCGACCAGTCCATACAGTATGAGATTTTGCATGTGCCATTGGGGACCAAGTATCTCTGGATCTGGCACATTTCATTCGGGTCAGATGTTTGGGTGCAGAGATATGGAATGTCAAAACTGTGTAAATTACCATTTTGTGTAAATTGTTTGTCACACCATTTCTCAGAAACTGCTTGGGGTTTGGTCTGAAATGTTAAGGGTATATTGGGCTTGAGTCACAGATATACCTTTTGAAGGTTTGGTGAAAAATATTCATCCATTCAAAAGCTATTAAGTTTCATTTTTCCCATTATTTCAGGTGGTAAAATTAGATATGCCATGTGAAACAACTGTTTTCCTGCAGCGAAGGCATTTTTATTGTCACAAATGGGGACTGTAGTGTCGAGATTCTGCCATCTTGTTTTCAGTTAGTGAGGCAAACAAATTTAAAAAATTCAAAAATACTTGCAGTTGGTAAACACCAGCTGTTGTGTTTACCTAATTGGGGTGCAAGGGATCAGATTCTGTGGTCAGTTTGCTCCACAAATGCCCAGAAATTTTAATTTGTCCACTGCCATAGCTGTCGCAAATTGGGCAATTGTTTCATAAAACAAAGGGTAGATACGTAGTCATATCAGACAACCTAAAGGTAGACAAGCAATGTAAGAAGGCAGTAAGGAGGGCTGGGGATACTGGGATGCATAGGAGAGGCATCACCCAGTAGACAACAGGAAGTTGTTATCCTTCTGTACAGACAGTTGGTGAGACCCGATCTGGAGTACTGCATGCAGATCTGGAAACCCCATCTCTGCAAAGACATAGACAGGATGGAGGTAGTCAGAGGAGAGCAACTAAAATGGTGCAAGGTCTGCACAAGAAGCCAGATGAAGAGGGACTAAAAGAGCTTAATATGTATACCCCGAGGGAAAGGAGAAAGAGGGGGCATGATAGAAACTTTAAGTACCTCAAGGGAATCAGCAAAGTCCAAGAGGGTAGCATCTTTCAGAAAAGAGATGTGCAAGAACAAGAGGGCACAATTTGAAGATGGGAGGACAACTCAGGGGCAATGTGAGAAGTATTCTTTCATCAAGAGGGTGGTGGGTGCATGAAACACAATTCCTACGGAGTCAGTGGGGTCAAAAACAGTTGGGGAATTTAAGAATGCATGGGACAGACATAAGGCAATTCTAGTGATAGGAGGGAAGAAGTAGGCTGTTGTTAAAACTAGGATCTGCTGCTTATCCAATAGGTAGGAAAATGGGCAGACTTGGTGGACCAAGCAGTCCTTATCTGCCATCAAAGTCTATGTTTCTATGAGTTTGCACCAAAAATTGCATTAATATCCCATTGTTTCAAGAAACAATGAAGGTGTTACCATGCAACCAGCTGCCGCAATCTCTGCACAAATAAGGCAGAAAAAATAACACTTATAGGAATTTGGGGCAAACTGACCCAAAATCTGATTCCTCAGCCTAATTTAGGTAAACACCTGTTGCTGTTTACCTAATTCAAAATATTTAATGTTTAAAGACTTCCAAGAGGAAGGGGCGAGTATGACAAAAGCATTATAAATAATGCCTTGCTCACTGCTGAATGTTGGCTGCTTTACACCACAGACTGTTAATGTATGTAGTAGCCAACATCGGGGCCCAATCCCCATGTCAGCATTTTTCCCCCATATGTGTGGTACACTGGGGAGCCCACCCCCAGTGTCCAGAAATAGTTTAATTATAGCTTTCTTTTTGTAAAATCTGACACTGGGATGCCACCCCAGTGTCAGATGCCCCAAATTATAGGTGCTGACAGTGGGGTGCCAGTCTGCATGTTGGCATGCTCAAGTCCTACCCCAGCAGTGTGGGACACTAGGAACCCACTCCCAGTGTTCTGAGGTATTTGTCTATTTCTACCCTGTAAAACAAAAGCAATCCTCAATGTCTTTTTGGTTTTAACCTTGAAAAAATGAAAAGTCCCTCTTCATCCATAATCTCCTTCCCCATCTTGACCTTCCCAGTGAGCACTCTCACAACCCCACGCCTTACCTATGCTTACCTCTGGAGGTCATCCTCATGTTATCTTCTGTGGATGAGGACACATCTGCACTCTTCAAAGCCTAACTGCAAACTGAGGAATCAAGGTAAGTGCCATATGATGCATTTAATTTTTGAACTTATGTTCATAACGTTGCCATTTTTAGGGTTTTTTACTAAATTTTCAAAGTGGGCTTTTGGGACCCCACCTCATGAACACTGTGACTGTCATTTTGTTAATCGTGCCGAGAAGGTGATTTCACAGTCACTGCATAAAAATCACCTTTTGGGACTGATTAATGAAATGCCAGTGCCAGTGCTCCTGAGTGAGGTCCCAAGCCAATGTTGAAAGATGAATAGATTCCTAAAATGGCACAATTATCAGCATTTGTTGCACTGTTTCTATGCCCTGCATAACTTTGGACATTTTAATATTTTGACTCCAAATTTTCAACATAGCCATTTTTCACATCATGCCTGAAATGTGTTTTCATACCTGTGGTACAGAATGCCTTTTGGCATGGATTTGAGCATTTTCACCTATAGGGTTCATGAGGCGGGTCATAAGAAGACTATGTTCAACATTTGGGGTTAAAATATGAAGAAATACCAAAGTTATGACCATTCATTGTATTTTCAGTACATCTGCTCATAACTTTGGAAATGTTAAATACTTTGACCCCAGATTTTTGACATAGCCTTTTTATTCCCCAACCTCATGCATGTCACAGCTGTCATTTTTCAAATCCTGTCCAAAATGTTTTGCACCTGTGGCACAGAATGGCATTGTAGTCATGCAGAATGACATTTTGGCATGGATTTGAACATTTTCTGTACCAGGGATACATGAGTTGGGGTACCAAGATGTCTACGCTGACAATTTGGTCACTGTTGCTATAAATGGAAGCACAGGGCCTCCAGACCTTGGGCTTCCATGTCTATCATATACAAATCACAGGGGGATGGGGGCGCACACAGACAAATAAGGGTATGATTATACTATCTCAAAAGCAAGAAATTCATTACAAAAACTTCATTAATGCATCAGTTAGGGGTGTTACTAAACCAACACAAGCAGGGAAATGTGATGGTAGTGTTTACCTAACACCCCACCCCACCCTGCAGACACTGACAGGCGTCGGTGGGTGTACCTTGGGGTCATCATAGAAACATAGATTTTGACAGCAGGTAATGACCGCTTGGCCCACCCAGTCTGCCCATTTCCCTACCTAATGGATAAGCTGCAGATCCTAGTTAACCAGCAGCCTACTTCTTCCTACCCCAGCCCCTAGAATTGCCTTATGACTGTCCCATGCATGCTTGAATTCCACCACTGTTTTTGACTCCACAACCACCTCCAGAAGGCCATTCCATGCATCCAACCCTCTCTGTGAAAAATACTTCCTTAAATTACCTCTGAGCCGCCTTCCTCTATCTTCAAATTGTGCCCCTTGTTCTTGCACACCTCTTTTTTGAAAGATGCTACCCTCTTGGACTTTGTTGATTCCTTGAGGTACTTGAAAGTTTCTATCATGTCCACCTCTACCTCCATTCCTCGAGGCTATACATATTAAGCTTCTTAAGTATCTCTTCATATGTCTTCTGGTGCAGACCCTGCACCATTTTAGTTACCCTCCTCTGGACAGCTTCCATCCTGTCTATGTCTTTCAGGATTGGGTCTCCAGAACTGCACGCAGTACTCCAGATGGGGTCTCACCAGCTGTCTGTACAGAGGCATAATAACTTCCTGTTTTCTACTGGTGATGCCTCTCCCTATGCATCCCGGCATCCCCCAGCCCTCCTTGCTGCCCTCTCACATTGCTTGCCCACCTTTAGGTCATCTGATATGACTACCCCAGGTCCCTTTCCATTTTGTTGTTGTTAGTATCTCACCCCCATTGTGTACTCTTCCCTGGGTTTTGTTTCCCAGTTGCATTACCTTGCACTTCTTAGCATTGAATCTAAGCTGCCATGCATTTGACCATTCCTCTAACCTTGCCAAGTCCCTTCTCATCCTTTCCACCCCACCTTGTGCATCAACTCTGTTGCAGATCTTTGTGTAATCTGCAAGACACATACTTTTCCTTCCAGTCCCTCTGCAATGTAGCTTATAAAGACATTGAAGAGGACCGGATCTAATACTGAACCCTGCGGTACCCACTAATAACCCCCCTTTCTTCAGAGTGGACTCCATTTACTATTACTCTCTGTGTCCTATTCTCCAGCCAATTCTTTACCCAGGCTGTCATCTTGGGACCCACTTCCAGCCTGGTTAACTTCTACATTAATCTTTTGTGTGGGACTGTGTCAAATGCCTTGCTAAAGTCTAGGTAGGCCATGTCCACAGCCCCTCCCTGATCTACTACTTTGGTCACCCAGTCAAAGAAATCTATCAGATTTGTCTGGCATGACCTTCCACTGTGAATCCATGCTGCCTTGGGTCCTGTGCCCTCTGGCTTCTAGATACTCAACAATTCTTTCCTTCAGAAGTGATTCCATCATTTTCCCTATCATTGAGGTTAAACTAACAGGTCTGTAGTTTCCTGCTTCTGCCTTGCTCCCACTTTTGTGAAGGGGAATCGCATCTGCCCTCCTCCAGTCTTGGTGCCACCCCATCCTCCCATGATCTGTTAAAGAGGGTAGACAGTGGTGTCACTAGTTCTACCCTTAATTCTTTTAGAATTCTGGGATGAATCCCATCAGGCCCCATTGCTTTGTTCACCTTCAGTTTTAAGAGTTCTTTCAGAACCCTTTCTTCTGTAAATGGGCTGGTATCAACTTCTGTATCCAGAGTATCATCGGCCCTAATGTTCACCCCATTCTTCTGTACTGTGTCCATGTCAGCTTATTTACTTATGAAATAGGGTGAGTGTTAGGGCCAATGACCACAAGGTTAACAAAATAACTGTTTCATAGTCCTCTTTTCTTACTCAACAAAATCAAATAAATAAAAAAGTTGTCTAAGGTATAAAAAGAATGAATCAAACACAAGTGGCATACAATTATGTAAGGATTTTATCTCATATAACACAGTATTGTTACTCATCCATGGGTTCCCTATGGAGTAAAGGCATATGTCATGCCAAAAACAGGGCAGGCAAACAATGTCACAGTTAAAATCTTGTGTTCTGCAAACAGTCAGTGAAAACACTGACAGAAACAAATATAGTGCACACCATACAAATGAATGGGCAAAATTAAGATTTGTTTTGCCTCACACCCCTGGAACTAAAATAACTAATTCTGAGGGTGTGTGGACTGAGGGGATAAGGGAAACTCAGGAGGGAACTTAGTCTCTGTCAGGATAAAAAACTATAAAAAAAACTATTGAGGACGGGGAATCAGACCCTGATCTGGACCTCACACTGCCTCAGGTGCCTATGCCTTAGCCACTCCACCAAGGGAGCAGCTCAACCAGGCACAGCACCTGTGGCTAGTGATCACAGGACTGTGAGGTTCAGATTAAAAATAGGGAGGAGGCAATCAGACTAAAACAAGGTTTATGGACTTCAGGAAGATAGACTTTAACAAAATGAGGAGGATATCTAAAGAAGAAATGGCAGGAAGGGAATATAGGGGATGATAAGGAGCTATGGGGAGTTATCAAGGAGGCATATTAAAGGCCACTGAAATTTGCATTAAGAAGGTGAAGAAGAAAAAAGAGGAGAGTGCTTTGGTTTACAAGGGATGTGACGTGGTGGTCAGGGAAAGGAAAAGAGCATTCAGGGTATATAGGAAGACACAAAGAATGGAGGACAGAGAGGCTTATACAAGAAGGGGAGTATGACAGGGTAAAAGATAAGGAGAGCTAAAGCAGATAGTGAGGAAAAATAGCTAGGCGGTGAAAGCGAAAAGGTGGGATAATTTTTTTAGGCATGTGGGGAAAGAAGCAAGGTGAGGCAGGAAATAGCAAGGTGGTGGGGTGGGAGAAATACAACTGGTAAGGACTTTGAGAAAGCAGATGTGTTGAACTGCTACTTCTGCTTCATCTTTATGGAGGAGGTGGAGGGTAGGGGACCAGATCTGGGGGAGAAGGGCAGGGAAGGCAAAAGGATGGATCCTAGTTTGTTCAGCATAGACAGAGTAAGGAGGAACTGGGCAGGTTAAAGGTGGACATGGCAATGGGGCTGGACAGCTTGCATCCTAGTCTACTCCAGGAGCTAAGGGAAGAGCCAGCAGCCCTACTGATGAGACTGTTTAACTTGCCCATAGACGTGGGGTGTGTGCAAAAGGACTGGAGGAGGGCAGATGTGGTGCCACTGCACAAGGGGCAGTAAGGAGGTGGCAGAAAATTATCGCCCGGTCAGCCTCACTTCAGTAGTTGGAAAAGTGATAGAGGCACTAATAAAGGAAAGGTGGTGGACTACCTGGTGGAGAGTGAACTGCAGGATGAAAGGCAGCACGGCTTCATGAATGGAAGGTTCTGCCTGACTAACCTGATAGTATTCTTCAATTGGGTGACACAGGTGGTTGATTGGATGGGTAATGGATGTGGCCTATCTGGACTTCACTAAGGCCTTTGACACGTCCCTCACTGAAGCTTGTAAATAAGCTAGGAAACTTAGGGTGGGACCGAAAATTACTAGGTGGATGGAAAACTGATTGGTGGGTAGAAGTCAGAGGGTGGTGGTAGATGGGGTGCATTCCATGGTGGGGGGTAATAAGTGGGGTGTCCCAAAGGTCAGTGCTAGAACCCTCCTTTTAATATATACATCTGTAATGTAGCAGAAGGTCTGGAGGGAAGAGTGTGCCTGTCTGTGGATGATATGAAAATATGCAATAGGGTGAACACCCTGGAGGTAGAAGCCATGAAGCAAGACTTGAGTAATCTGGAGGAGTGGTTGGAAACTTGGCAACTGAAATCGGTGTCAAAAGTCTGCAGTGATGCATATGGGGCACAGAAACCTGTGCAGTTTACACTCTGGTGAGTTCAAAATTAGAGCAGGAGAGGGATCTGGGGATTATAGTATCAAGCAACCTTAAGGTTGGTAGTCAGTGTAACAAGGCAATAGAAAAGGCAAATGAAATGTTAACATGCATTGAGAGGGCATAACTAGCAGAAGGAGGGAGGTGCTACTGCTCTTTACAAGGCCAGGGTGCGACCTCACCTGAAATATGGTGCACAGTTCGGAGACCGCACCTATGCAAAAGACATCGATGGGATGCAAAGGGTTCAGAGAATAGCAACCAAGATGGTGAGCGGTATGCAGGAAAACCATACGAACAGAGGTGCAGGGAATGGATTATTGGTTTGAACCCATTGAAGACTTAAAAGGAGAGGACATGACTGAAACTTTTAAATATGAGAAGGGGATCAATAAGGTGAAGGAAGGAGTCTGTTCAGAAGAAAGGTGGGCTAAAACTAGAGGACATAACCTAAGATTGGAAGGAGGAAGATATAGAGGCAGGGACGATTCTTCACTGAGAAAGTGGTGGAAGCCTGGAATAGACTGGCAGAAGAGGTAGTGAAGGCTGAAACTGTGAAAGAGATTTAAGAGGGCATAGGACAGACATATGGTATTGGGAGGGAGGAGAAAGGGAGGGCCCAAGAGTGGTGATAAGTAGGGAAGGGAGAGGGCAGACTCGATGGGGTCCTTTTCTGCCATCATATTTCTTTGATTCTGTGATTCTTCAGCCCTTCTTGCAGTCCATAGTGAGCAACAGGGGTAGCAGTGGTTCTCTACCCATATTATACCCTGTAGCTATAAATCTTTATGCCTTTATACCACGCGGTTCTTCCTGCGCTGTTTCAGCAGCGCTATATTGACCAGTACCTGGAGTAAATTACTCAGTGAAACCATCTAGCAGATTATACTGAGGGAGGTACACTTTATATTTGACTTGACATGGATACAGGACAATACTGGTATTTAAGTCATGTACACTTAGGGCCCCATTTTCAGAGTCAGCCTGCTGCATGTGTACATGGGGCACCATGCGAAAAAAAAAACAGGGCTGGGCGACTCTGGCACCATATTCAGACAGATAGCATGATCCAAACTGACTGTGCTATCCATCTGCAAATCAGGCCATGGTAGTGTGGTGCACAGCCAGCAGTCGCCATGCCATGTGCCGACTACCAGGCGCCAGACGCTGACCACCCATAGGGGTGAAACACGGCACACACTGGTTAGCACTGCAGCCCCTATGAGCAATATTCAGCTCAAACATGCAGATGAGCCTAATAAGCATGCAGTGCTAGCAGCCCATTTGCTTGCCCACTATAGGCTCATCTGCATGCCATTGTAGTGA
The DNA here is from genome assembly GCA_016271365.2 of Neoceratodus forsteri. Classification (NCBI taxonomy): domain Eukaryota; kingdom Metazoa; phylum Chordata; order Ceratodontiformes; family Ceratodontidae; genus Neoceratodus; species Neoceratodus forsteri. Next base: position 841,424,804 of record CM028135.1, on the reverse strand, counting down.
CAGTGCACTGGGCAAAGTACCGCCTCCCACTGCCCCAATCACCATTTGTATAGCAAAACTGAACTCCCTGGTGTTCTAGCGGTCCCCATGTTCCAGTCCCCATCCATAAAAATAGTAAACCCTGGTGGTCTAGTGGTCCTCCCATGCCCCAATCCTGTCCATATAAAAACAGTAAACCCTGGTGGTCTAATGTTCCCTCCATGCCCTAATCCCTGTCCATATGAGAAACAGTAAACCCTGGTAGCCTAGTGGTTTCTTCCCCAGCCCCAATCCCCATCTGTATAACACAACAGAAACCCTGGTGGTCTAGTGGTCCCCGCTGCCTAACCCCAATCTGCTGTAACATACAAACCCTTGTCCCTGGTGGTCTAATGTTCTCCCCACCCAGCAAGCAGTGCCCACCCTGCTTCCCTTATCACAACCCTGAGAGCGGCAACCAGCAAAGCCCTGCATGCACCACCATGGCAAGCCACAGATTGAGCTCTCCAGGCACTCATACTGTACAATTAGCTGATTGTGCAGTACATGTGCCAGGAGAACCCAGTCTACAGCTGGCCAAGGTGATGAGTGGAGGGCTATACAGTCTGCTAGCTCTTGGGGGTTGTGAAGGGAAAATGGGGTGAGGGGCACTGCCTGCTGAGTGAGACCACTAGACCACTGGGGACAGGAGTATGTCACGGTAGGTCAGGGTTAGGGAGGGGGATCACTACACATCCAGGGTTTCTGTGTGTTATACAGATGGGGATCAGGTCTGAGGAGGGACTGCAGACCACCAGGGTTTATTGTTTCTCATACAGATGGGGATCTGGTCATGACAGGGACTGCTAGACCACCAGGGATTTTTCTTGTATATAGATGGGGATTGGGGTATGGGAGGGACCACTAGGCCACCAGAGATTTCAGTTTTGTGTACATAACTGTATGTGAGAATTGGGGAATGGGGATGCTAGACCACTAGGTCACCCACCCAGTCCATAAAGTTCACAGAGGTGGTGCAGAGTACCCACCCCCTCTGAGCACTGTTCAGGGCTGGATATCAAAAATGTTAAACTGTGTCACATTTGCAGCCATTTATCACTTCTGAAACTTTTCTACATCATGCTGCACTGTATGTGCATTGGGGATCCCTCATTTTCATATGCACAGTGCGATATTTATGCAATAAGGCACAACAGGGTGTGTGTTATTGTGTAATAACGTCACTCCTGGGGTGGGTTGAAGCCGAGGTGAAACCAAGTGCTCACCACCCCAGGAGTGATACACACACACACATCCTGAAGTGTTTATTGCTATTATACTAATGGCCCATTTGTTAATTTAAAAAGTACAACAAAAATATACATTTGAACATATATTTTCTTTCATTTTGTGGGTGTAGGTGTATCTTTTAAAAAAAAGTTCTAAATATTTCTTCTGCTCAAAAGGTGGAGCTCCTGCCAGAATCATCTTAGTGACTGAGTCCCCAATATTTTTCTTGTTTCTGCTGTGTGGCACTATCAGCGCTCTCTCTCTCTCTGCCTGACCTGTAGTAGTGGGCGGTGATCAGAAGTGTACTGTATTAAAGAGTTTATCTTGTTTTAAATTCAGGTCTGAAGTGATTGAGCAACTGTGCAGGGTGACTTGCATAGCGCAACTCTACAGTGCACATGCTGACAAGACATCGGGCCAAGCAGGAAAAGCCATTTTTCTTTCTCTGCCTTTTTTCACTTTATTTTTTTTTTTTTTGGTTGTTATTCAGACTGTGTTACTGCGAACAAGCAGCCGGAGGGAGCATCCTGAAGTCCCTTCAGGGATATAAAAGATACCGTGTGGAGAGGCAGTTTTAGGTACAAGCTTAGATTGTATGAAGTTGTGGGCAATGCTGTTTTAGGCAGATTTGGAAAAAAATCAGTTGTGCAAACGTGCCTTTGGGTTTTCCTGACCACTTGGGTTTTCATGACCATCAGACTTTAGGATGAATTGGTGTTTTAGGGGGTTGTTAAGCCATGAAGGGTAATATTTGCTTGTGTAGGTATGAGCGGGCAGTGATTCCAGTTTAAATCGTGCAGTCGATAAGAACTTGCCCTCAATATAGTGATGTTATGGTGTAATAACATCACTCTGTCTAAAGGCTTAACAGACAATCAGCATCCTTGATTTTTCTTGCTATTGTATAATGTGTGTCATGGTGCTGTCAGGGATGGACTGTGCATAGATGTCCTTTGAATATTGCCACCCTTCCGTTGGCTGGCACTATTCCTGGTTAGCATGGTGCACACGTGGTTTGTGCTGTGGTAACCTTTTCAACAAGCACTGGTCAGAGTTGATATGGTTGTGGAGAGCTTTTGGGATGCTTTACCCATTATTTCTAATGAATTTGCACAATGCAGATCTGCTGAGAGGCAGTTTCAATGTGGTCTTCCTTTTATACATTTTACAATGTATTTTCCTAGAATATGCCTGTTGATTGCAATATATTTAGCCTGGATAGTTCACAGAAGAAATGGCATCTTATTTTCAGGTGGTGGAGCACTGACAGTAGGACGCTGGAATGTGTCATACATAGGCATGAGCTGTGTGCTGGTGATAACGCCCAGTGGCCATACACCTGAGGGCCCTCTCATGTGGATCCATTGTCCCGGTGCCATTGCACTGCTCAGTGTGGTGACAGCTGATGCTATACCCACTCACACAGGTCCCAGAACAGGCATGTTACAGCCGACCTCCCATTCATTTGTACAATCAGGGAACCATGGATGCACTATCCTTAGCCTGGAGTATACACTGCAAATCACATTGCAGGATACTGCACCCATAGCACCCAGGATACCTCACCAGTCCAGAGGGTGGCATGTTACACAGGGAATGTGGAGTGTGTGGGCCCACTGCAGTGTATGACAGCATGAAGATACAGCATCGACAAGGCATGCATTGGAGGTATCTCAATTCCTTCTTATGGTTTGCCTGGGACATACACACAGCTGCATACACTGGTGGATTGGCAGCTTGTGTAGTACCCCAATGCATGGTACAACCACTTGGGTCATTCAGAGTGCAGGTCTCTGGCCCTGGTCAGTGCAGTCAGTGACTGGCCATAACAGGTTGTGGAGAGCAGTGTCAGTCTCCACAACAGGTCAGGCATGGGGAGGAGGTGTCTATGTACCAAGGTGGTGAGTGGGTGTTCTCTATGCTATGGATATGGACCTTGGTTTCCTCTGGTGCAACTGGGTCCAGGTGGAGCCATACACTATGGAGCTCTTTGGGGATGGAGTTGGATCCATTGAGGATGGGAGGGGTACCTCTAGTCCATCAGGGCTGCCAGGATGCTGTGTCCTAGGTGCACTTCCTCAGCCTGCCTATGGGTGGCTGGCCAGGTTAGGCCAGCTATTCATAGCATAACTGTGGGCTGCGCTGTTCTGGACTGTGAGGGTGCATTCCCACTGAGTATGATGCAGCGCAGTACATGCATGGGAATGCACCCTTGACTGGCACGGCATACTATTTGTGTGAACCCTAACCCATTCCTTTGTGGCCTGTGCATCCCGTACATTTGAATATCATGCTGCAGTGCATTGTTGGAGTTGCGTGGCACATCTCCTTTTCTGCCAGGATCGCTCGCATCTTCTTTGAATATGGGGACCCTGGGCTAGGCTATCCTGAAGAAATACATTATCAAAATGGTAAAATCATGACCTCACTGAAAACAAGATATTGCATCTAATCTGGAACAGCTTGAGTAAATACAGTGTGAAATATGTAAATGAAGAACCCTATGACAATGAGATGAAGAATCTCCCTGCACTATCAGGATACAAAATATAGGATAAAATTATTTGAAGTAAATCTACTCTAAACTGAACTTCACTGTGTTCACTGACATAAACAAACAGTTTCTTATTTTATAACATATTAGATTGCAGTATTTATTTTGAATGTTGTGGTCATGAGGATGGTGTGTACAGAGTGCATGTATGTGTGTGTGTGTGTGTGTGTGTGTGTGTGTTTGCTGTAGCTCAATATAAATTTTCCCAAACAGTATATTAGAAAATGCCTGCTGATTGCCACATATTTAGTCTGGTAGTTCACCAAAGACCTGTCATATTTCTGGGACAGGTCTTATCAGACAGTGTCTTTAGAGGTTAAAAACTGTAAATTATAGATTTGCTGGGAAAGGGATGACATTTATGACGTATGAATCTTTCTTGAAAGACAATACATTCCCAAGTGAAACTAGTAGTAAGAAGCTGTTCAAATGCTAAATATTTAAATTTCAAGTTGTTGCATTCTGAAGTGGGTAAAGAAATCTCCAGTTTAATAGGCAACCAATATTTAACAAATAGTTAACAAGCTGTTTCAGTTTCCTAATGGCATCTAATAAGCAGTTTGAAGTTATGTCTCCAACATTCTTAACAGAAAGAAGGAGTATTTTATTTCAGTTGGCATAGAAGGTACATTATAAAGTCCAAAACATGTGTTCCATGATAGTCCATTTTCCAGCTGCAGATAGCAAGATGGCTGTTGGTGCCACCCACAGCCATAAAAATGGGGCACTTAGTAGTCACTGGGCCAGACTAAGCATGTAACTGATGTATACAACCTTTCATCCAGTACATGCAATAATTGTCACCACAAGAAACATTTTCAAAAGCATTTATACCAATTTTCCAAACAACCAAGCTGATTGTGGAGGAGTTTTCCTATTTGGCTACTGTAGTACTGTATGACAAATTAGTTGTAACTATGGTTTATTTACTGTTTATTGTGGGTCTTGTCAGTACTGTGCTTTTAAGAAAGTCTTATCTGAAACAATAATTATGTTACCTGATTTGTAATCAGTTCATATGTGTTGCATGGGTACTGAATTTCATATATTCTCATTTCTTTGAATACAAAGCAATTGCACTGAGCATAACTGTAAAAATGTGGACCTTTATTATAATGGTTATTAAATGTTTCTGCTTGTTCTTGCTTTCATAACAATACAGGTACAACATCTATAATACATTTTATGGAGCCATATCATCATGTGTTTTTTTGTCCTATAAAACTCCTGAAGGAAAAATAAATCTCCTTTCTGAAGAATCCTCAATACATCATAACTGTTACGATGAAAGTAATACAACTGAGCTCTGTCTAGTGGGCACACTAACCATGCTGTGTTTTATTGTTTACAAGGTAAACTCCCCATGCCTATCACCCTGGTTAATATTTAATTTTCTAAGATGCCATTGGCAGCATATATGCATAATAAGTGCCAGAAGAATTGAATGTTTAAACTTATTAATACAGGCTTCTACAAATATAGGCAAAATGTACCTCAGAGAAAATCAATTCTCTGCTTTATTGCAACAGAGCTGTCAGCTCAAATGTTGGAATGCAGAAGTGATACAGTTAAGATAAGTTTTAGTTTTAATTATCTATCCCAGTATTGGAAAATAAGTATTATACGTCATACATAATTTTACCAAAATAAACTTTATTTTGGCAACATGAGCAAAATAAATGAAGTTGGCAACTGAGCATGCACAGAAATTTACTTGGTTCATTTTGCCACATCATTTTGCATATGATCAAACTGATTGTCAGTATTCAATGATACATTAACTATATTGTACAGAATATGAGATGGATTAGCAAAGGGCCAGATGCAGGCAAAATGAATTTTCTTCCAGCATCTTCATTCCCATGATTGCACCAAACTTTGGAAATCTTATTGTTTTTCCAAAGGGTCTTGAGAATTTGTGATAGTTTACAGATTGAGTAAAAGATGAAACATGCATCAAAATGGAGTATGCATCACAAAATTGTGCATGCAATATTTTTCTGATGCAGACCCATTGTTCTGCATCTAAACTACTGTACTTCATCTAATAGATCATCTAACAGTGTGGACAAAAGTTTGCTTTGCATATGTGGGTGGAAAACTTTATTTGAAAATCCTGCTCAGTGATTTTGGGCTAAAGTAATTGAAGTGTGAACAAAAGGCTGATCACATAATGATTTAAAACATCTACCTATATTTTGACAATTTATGTTGTGTACAGTACAATTAGATATGATTGGGATTGAAATGGAATGGGATGGGTTTCACAAATAATTTTCACCACATATATCTATTCTGTTATACAGTGCTTACTGTCAGTTCTCTGAGCTGTGTTTGGATTACATATGGGTTTCAATAAAACATGTTTGCACAGGTATTTTCCTGACTGCCTTCTCAGTTCTGGAAGCTGTGATTGGAAATGAAGTGAGCTGAGGCTGAGGTGGTGGGTCATACATTTACTGTCAGGTTGATTTTAGTAAATACAACAGCTCATTGAGTACACCACCCTGTTTCTGAACATTTTGCCTATTTGGCATGCTTATTGTTGCTTTTCAGAATCACAGGTACAAATGGTTATGTGGTACTAAGAAGTGGGTGACTACACTGGCACTTTGGCAACCTGGGTCTAAGCCTTGAGCCCAAGACATCAGGAGCAGATGCTTGAGGAGGTCTTGGAGCTTCCAGCTGGACATTCTCCTCCAAGGTTGGATTGTCACTCTGCCCCACTCTAGAAACAACACCTATTGGTGGTGGAATGCAATATTCTTGGTGTGAATGATGACTGCAAGGTTCTGGCTGTTCCCAGCCCAGTGCCATTTTGTGTAGGTGGCTCTCAAGTGGGAGGTGGTAGGGCACATAAACAACAGGAAAGATTCCTCTATAGCATTGGTAGCAGCATGAAGAGATTGGCCTATGGTTGCCTATGCCTTGCAGCATTTGACTAGAGATGTACAAAGTGGGTACTTTGCTCTGAGAAATACTTTAAAGTGTGCCACATTCATGAAGTGTAAATTGCTGACTTCACAAAGTTTTTGGCAGGCAAAATTACACTTTTCAGGACAAGTTGTGAAAGTTTGCTGGAAAAGTTCCAGTGGGCATTTTGCAAAGTTATTCATGAAAACAAATGTTGCAACTGTGACAGAACTTTGCCAGCAAAGTAAAATTTTGCAACATCTCTACACATGACTGGTTGTCCCTTCCCCAACAGCTTGCCAGCCATTGTGATCTATTCTGCCCTCCAAAGTGTGCCACTTTTGTCTGTCTGAAACAAGGGCCCCACCTTAGGATTAAGCCAAGGCTAAGCTGTGCCAGGTGTCAGTGCCTGTTTCATAGCTGGCACCAGTCCTAGTAGCAGAGACTTTGGCAGGAAGCAAGCTGAAATCCATACCAGAGGTAAGCACAATGAGGAGAAAATAAATAAATCAACAGAAAAACAATAGCAGGTACATTATCCCACATGGTAGACTATAACTGTTTCAAGAAACTGTACTTGTTTGATATGTTTATTGTTGTCAGAATAGCAGATACAGCAGCCCACAAGGTAGAGCACTAGTATTCTGAAAATAAAAGCCTGTCTGATATGTTTATTGTTGCTGGCAGGTTAGCAGGTTAGCAGTGCACATGCAGACTGTCAGCATTCCAGGTCTCTTTGTTGTATGCTGTACAGTGTATGACAAACCATGCAACAGGAACAGTCACGGTAGGGAAGAGCGAGAGAGAGTGCAAAACGTGAAAAGGATGTATGCACGCTAGTGCACCTGCTCACTCTTCCCAGGACAGTGTAAGAGTCCTGCTGGGATGGGGTCCATTGAGTAGCTGCCGTGGCTCAATGGGATGAGCCAATGGCAGCAAGAGAGGCAGGCAGTACATTTGGGAATGGGCTTAGATTCCCAGTCCCAGATGCATGGGATTTTATTCTTTTTGCACTTTGTGCAATTTTAACTGTAAACCCCACCCCAGAGTTAGTTATTTTAGTTTGGGAGTTCAGGGTAACCTCCTATATGGAGGGTGGGGTGAATCCTCACAAAAGGAAGACTTATGCCCTGAAATATATTGTGCTATACTGGCAGCGTGGTATATTGCTGTGGAATAATGTCTTGAGACATTATGACCCTGTGCCGGCTGTCAGTATTTCTTTTTTCAATTAAATGTTATTCAAGTTTAATAAAGTATAAGACAAACATTATAAAACACAACAATGTAAATGCCAATCAGGTTACCTAGCCAGAGCAAAATGCTCCATGGAGATACAATCTAAGAGTACCAAAAATTTAACCACAATATAAATGTGGAACACGAAGTAACAACAACATAAGACTAATAGCATAAAATAGTATAACAACAAACTTCATATAGCCTTACAATATTACAAATTGTAATATGCTATACTATACTGCATCTCTACCACCAACATCTTGTAGAAACACCTACAAACAAAACACCAAAGGAAATAAACCATTTCACCCTGCCCGGTACAGCTATTACAGAAATAAGAGGAAGAAAGGAGCCTGCTGTTGCAAGGATTAACCCCCCTCCCCCAGAAAACTAATTACTGACCAAGCCTGGCACAAGCCTAGAAGATGATAAGAGGGGAGGAGAAAGAAAAAAGAAAGGCAGAGGTAAGAGCAGCATGAACCCTGGATTTCTAGACACTGAGATCTGGTTTAAAAGTATATGAGGAGGAAGCCAGAGATACTGAGTGATATTATTATGCCTAAGTAAGTTAAGAAAGGCTGCAAATATGAATACATTTATCATGTTTCCTATAGATACATATGACAAACATTTGTATCCTGCTGCTTTAAGCTGGCAATCAAGCTCTCTTCTGAGGTGGGGACTGGGTCAGAGCACCAACAGCACAAGAATAAGCTTTAGCCTCTGTGATGATGGTGATAAACCATGCCCACTGAAAAGCTATGGTTTTGCTAAGCCTTAAAGTACTGCTTAGCAGTAACAGGAAAGGGTCAAACTCACATCAGTACTCATAACATCTTTCAAAATTTGGCCTATCCCCTGCCACCAAGAGAAAATGTTAGCATAGCCCACAATATGTGAAGTAGGGTACCCGCTTCCTTATCACACCACCAGCACCGAGAATGCAATATTAATTTCACACAAAACAGAACAGCCAGAGTTCAATACCATTACAATAAAGTCTTTAAATGCATCAATCTCCTGGCTGAATCTCTGGTGATGCCCTGACTATTGACTCAAATAATTTTCCACTCCTCTGGTTCAAGCAAAAATACTTGCAAGCCTCCCATTGCTTTGAAATTGAGTCGTATCTGGATTACTTCCCATGAGGGCCTTTATAAAAGTCCCCAATTTGAGGGAGACAAAGTGAATAACCCTTCTTATGAATCCCAAAATTTTATCCCACATCCCAGATGGGGAAAAGAAAATGACCTCAACTTTAAATGCAGTAAATATCAAAGTTGCAGATATTTCCATGGTGAGATGAGAGAAGGTAAACTGAGTCTGCAATTCCTCAAATTATTTAAGGTACCCTGAGAAGGATGAAACAAGTCAACAATTCGCAGATACCCACTCTGGCCCATGACTCCCATAGGAAAGAGGCCCCCAAGGACAATTGAGGGTTATGCCAAATCGGCCAAAGACCCAAAGGATTTCCCATCCTTTACCCAACACCCTTGAAGCCAGTTTCCATAATATCTAGAGTGTACTCTTGTGTAGGCAAATAAGTGCACCCTGCCAACCAACCCCATAAGGTATGCTCGGGAGGGAGGTGTTCCCAGTCTTTTCCAAGGCAATCCATCTAACTGTAGGGGCCATAGATCTGAATGGAGCTACAACCAAATGTGATGAAACTCAGCCCTATATAATAACCCTAGAAGCAATGTGAAGAAAACCTCCCTTCAAACCTGGGGGTTATCAAATGATCCATGGAGAGACTCGCTCGGGCCTTCCCAATAAAAGGAACTAGGGAGGCATTAAACTGTTGCCACAAAATATCCTGGATATTTAGGGAAGGTATCTAATTATATACAGTATTTTCAGGAGAAAAATCATACAAACACACTAAACCTTACCCCATAAAGGTAAGTGGAGATGTTTCCATCTGAGAATATCCCCTTTAACTTAGAAAGAACTGGTTGAAAATGTAGGGCCAGTCATTCTGATATCCTGGGTGAAATAAAATCCCCAAGTACCTAATAGGTCCTTTAGATAATTGCAACCTGGGATCAGGAAGAGGTGGCAGAGTCTGCGTGGCACCAATTGATAAAACTTCAGTTTTGTCCCAATTATTTATAAGACCGGAAAATGAAGCAAAATTGTTTGACACTGAAATCAGATTAGGTAGAGAATTTCAACATTCTGCAAGGTGAACAACACATCATCTGCAAAGAATGTGAGCCCTTGCACACCTTCTATGTGTAGGGATTCCCTAATCTTCTGGGCAGGGCTCTGTAGCCAACAGAAAAGTGCTGGGAATATGGGACAATCCTGATGAGTCCCCTGCCCAAAGTAAAGTAAGGAGAAAGTAGCCCATTGGCTAGTACCCTGCTCGGAGAGATGCATAAATCGCTTTAATCCATTGACTGAAACTGGGCCCAAAACCAAACTTTCCAAAGTGGCCATCAAATATGGCCATTCCATGGAGTCAAAAGTCTTCTGTATCTAAGGCCACTAAAGCAGATGAACCAGCCAACTTCTCAGTAACACAGATAAGGTCCACGATGTGGCGAAGATGATCCGCTCCGTCCCACCCCACCTCCCACAAGACCAGCCTTGATGGGCTGTGTCAATTTAGGCAGCACGAAGACAATCTGTTGGCCAAAACTTTAGCCAGCAGCTTGTAATCGAACATTTACAAGTGAAACAGGCGGTAACTTAAGCAATAAAAGGAGTTCTTATCTTTTTGGAAGGACCGAAATGACAGCATCATACATAGATAGAGAAGCTGCCCTGGTTCCAAGGTGCATCTATAATCTTAGTAAAGGCCATGAGATCCCCCACCACCCTATAGAACTCAACAGGAACCCATCAGGGCAGGGCATTTCCCTTGTATTGTAGCTGTTCCAGTGCTGTCTGCAGTTCACATATCATAATGGGGCATCTAAAGCTGCTGATTGATCCACAGAGCTTAGCGGTGAAAACAAACTCAGAACATTTAAAATATCCAAATTTCCCCTTGGCATCTAACCTGGATGAGTAAAGTTGACAGTAAAACTCATAGAATGCCTTATTGATAACCTTAGGATCCAGCACCAGGGTCTCCTGGTGCCTGACCCTGGAATAATCCTCTCAGACTCCATTTCTTCAGTCTGTAGGCAAACAGATGGCCCACATTCTCTCCCTTCCCAAAAGGCCTGTTGAGTTCTAAATAGATCAAACTCAGCTTGCTGGGTATCAGTACATTGATCTGAAAATGTATGTCCCTAATTCTGTGTTGCAAGACCTTATCCTAAGGGTGACTTTTATGTTGTTTTTCCAAAACCTGTAGCTGGCACTCTTACTCCTGTATCTTCCACTGTTTCACCTGCTTATGGGCCAAGGCATTAGATATCAATTTACCTCTCATATAGGCCTTCCCAAACCCATTGGGGGTGGTCTCACCGTATGACTAGACTGCAAATAATCCCACACTTCTGCCCTGAGCTACTCCTGAAAAATAAGATTGACCAAAAGTTGGTATTACATCTCCAGTGGGAGTAGGGTCTCCCTTGATCTATAAGGAAAGACCACCAGATAGGGAAGTGGTCCAAATAAGAACTGGTTCTACAGTCACCTGCACCACGCACCTCAATAACTCCTGAGAGGTCAAAATCATATCTATGTGACTGTATGACTGATACAAAGCTGAGAAAAAGTGTAATCTCATACTGTAGGATTGCACAAATGCCAAATGCCATACGGTGCAGTGGCCATGATCGTCTCTCAACCCTGTCAGTGTCCTAGAGCCAGGCATAGCTGGGCAAGCAGCAACCCCAGTCCAGTCACAGACAGGGTCCAAGACTTCATTCATGTCCCCACAAATGATCAGGGCCCCACAGCCTTATTCTGAAGAGTCTGGGGAAAGAGTAGAAAAAGGAGGCCTCATCTTCATTATGCCCATACACAGATGCCAAAGTCAGAGGATGGCCATCCAAATGACCAGTGACCAAAACCCACATACTCCTAGGGTCCTTTACCACACCACTGGTCACCCAGTTAACCCCTTTGAATAAGTATCATTACCCCTCCTCATTTGGAAGTGCTGGTAGCTACATAAATCTGGCCCCCAAACCAGGCCTAAGACGCTCCACCTCTTTATGGAGCAGATGGGTCTCTTGCAAGAAAACCAATTGATCCTCCAGCTTCCTAATATGCATAAAGACACTTTTTCATTTTACTGGCCTGTTAATCCCCCAAATGTTCCAGGACAAAATGGTATAGGGTAACCTACCCATAAGCAGGCAAGCCCCAAAAGTCTGTCCTCCACCCCAGTTCCAAAATGAAGTGACAGACTTCTACAAAATAACACCTGGCAGCAGACAAGATATAGGACAGAACACCCAGATATATTCTCACAAAAACTCCATGAACTATGTATAGGTAAACCAAATCTAATAACAGTAACATCTGCAGATAAGCTCTCACTTGTACCTGGTGGCCTGCTTTCCCTCCCTTAGAATACCAAACTACAGTATGCCACTCCTTCCCTCCCCGCCCCAGTGAGAAACATTAAAGATGAAAGAAGGAACACTAAGCAATAGGTTCCAACTTTATTCCAGAACCCTTTATCCATGACCCCTGAAAAAAGGGTGATGAAGGCTGTAGTCAACCTCAGTGCTTTCTGGCCTTGGCTTGAAATAGTAACACTTATAATACCTCCCTGATCACCAAGAAAGAACCGCTCTAAAGACAAACACAATAATCAAAGGGAACAACTGTACCAGAGACCTCACTAACATATTAATGGAGAACAGTTAGTGGAGACCCCATCCCACCGTATCTCAGCCCAGAGAAGCCAAAAAGACCAATGGATAGTAATCACATTTAAAGAATACAAATATTATGTGAATGATAACAATTAAATGACCCAGCATCCCTACCCCCCTTTGCATACAGAAAGATTCAATACCCTATATATAGCAAGTGCCCTGGGAAATCTGAATGATCACAATCTCAGCTTGACAGAGGATATTGGGGATAGGTGACAAAACCCTATCAAGGTAGAGAACCCATGCTAGAGGGACTCTGCCCTAGTCAAATACCTTTCTGAATCATATCACAAAAATATAAATGCTAAAGCCATACCTATACACACAATTTTATCCCACCTCCTTATCATCTGAGCCATAGGCAGAGAAGAAAAGCCTTAACCACTGTCTCAGATTCAATCCATGGTGCCCTGTTCTTCTCGAACTGCCACTGAAGATGAAGGCCCTGAGTTAAAGATCTTCCATCCGATGCCGCTGGGTGGGTTTCCTTATCTTTCAACCGCTGTGGCAAAGGAGGAGATTGGTCATTCTGAGAGCTGTTTCAGGAACCTTCTGGAAGGGAATTGTGTCTCCAATAGAAATTGCATGGCTTCTTTGGGAGATGTAGAAAACTCAGTCAGATCCTTACAAAGTATCCTGAGAGTTGCAGGAAGGAGCATAAAGCACTTTATGTTGTTTCCTGGCATGATCATGCGCACCATCAAAGATTTTCCTCTGATCGATTACCGCTTCATAAAGTCCTGATAGAATAAAATCTTAGAGCCATTGTGTCATATCTGTCTGAGAGCCTGGCATATCTCATAACTCGTTCCTTGTCCAGATACCGCAAAAGTTTAAACACCTCAGAAAGGGGTTGGAGAGAAGTGTCAGAAGGTGGGGTCCAGTTGGGACTGATGTGCTCTCTCAGTTACAATTAGGGTACCTGAGGGCCATCCCTGCCACCCCAGCAGATGATGCTGCAAAACCTGTATCATGTCACCCCTTCCAATTATTCTGGGAGACCAAATATTCTGATGTTGCTCTGTCTATTCCTGGCTTCTAAATCATCAAGCTTGTCCCAGATAGAGCTGATCTCCTGCTCCAAAAGCCCCAGGTGTCTCTTGGCAGGTTGGGACCATTCTTCTAATTGGTGCAGTTGGGATGCAGCAGTATCCAACCGTGTCCCATCACCTCAACCAACACTCTCACAGCTGTGAGTTGAACTGTAATATGGTTCAGATTGGGCGTATTCCACTCATGAAGGTTTTTATCTCTGTGAGTTCTCTGGCTACTAGGCTGGAGTCAGGCTCTCTTTCCACCAATGCTTCTGGATTTGGGCCCAGCATTTCTTCTGACAACGGAGGAGAGGCTGATAACTTATACTTTTTTGGCCAATGACCCTAGTTTTTAAACATCCATTTTAGCAGCCATGCTCAAGGAACCACAAGCTTGAAGAAAAATCCTCAAACTGGCAGTAGAAAGGTAGAGAAAATGGAGTTTCATTTACCAGTTGGGACGAACGGAACAACCGTGCTGCTGTCAACTTCGGGTGATCATGTGACCCCCGCTGTCAGTAATTCAAAAACTATGCGCCTGTCTGATGTTTACTGTTGCTAACAGAATTGTAGCCACTGCAGCCTACATGGAAGGCTGTATGCCAAGAAACTATGACTGTCTGTAATGTTTATTGTTGTGGACAGAATAGCCACTGTAGTACAACTGCCTCACATGGTATGCTTCTAGTGTTTCAAAAACTGTAGCTGTCTGACATGTGTATTATTGCTGGCAAAATAGCAAGTAGCAAGTTCATCTTTCCACATGGTAGACCACTACAGTTTCAGTTATGCTTGTCTGATATGTTCATTTTTCACTGGAAAATAGTATTTACAGCATCCCACAGTTGGCCACTACTGTGTCATAAAAGTAACATATCTGGCATGTAAGGAGGAAGAGGAGGCAGCTTGCAGTGCCTGAAACTAACACAGTGGAGTTGGCCTCTAAGAAAGAAGCTTGCAGTGGTCGAGGCTAAGTTCATTGAAATAGGCCCCTGAAGAGGATGAGCTTGTCTTGCAGTACTATTAAAGGACTACTAAACACTCTGAATAGCAGAATTCAAGAGAGCAAAATCTGAAAACATAGGGCTGTAGTCTAAGCCCTTACCTGTCATATTCTGTACTTCATTTTTCCATAAAATAATTGTATTAGCATTTCATCATGTTTTAAAAATGTAAATCAATCACCGACTCTTTCAAAGCGCCTGTTATGGTAACAGCCTAAGATGGCCATGGCGTGCTACGTGATGATGTAAGTGGAGCAACATCACAACAGGTGATGATAGACTCTGTATAGGAACCTGTTCAAAATATTTCTTTTAACACTTGTGGACTGCATATAAGGCAAATTCCTTTACTGTGCATGTGGGATACCCTCTTCACACATGCACATATTAAAATTACCCTCTTCATTTCCAATATCTGAAAAAGAATAAGATGGGAGTTCAGGCAATATTTATTTATTTTTATTTATATTTCATTAAGAATTTTTCTTAAATATCCATAACATAGACACCAAGAAAAGCCAGCATCACAGAACTACAGTACAGTAGATTATATAAGTAATGAAGTGCACTAGCTTTACCTATTCCATACATGTACACTCATTTATAAACATGATATCTGACATTAATATAAGCCATTAGATATTGAACATTATTTTCAGGAATTACTGTAAGACTGAAGTAAACAACAATTAGGAGAAACATGAAACAGCAGGAAACACATATCCAACACTATACAGACTCTAACAGTGAGTTAAACATCACACTAACAATAAACACATAACCTTGTTTATTTATTAAATGCAGAGTGCTGGGAGAAACTATGGCATACAAATATTATAATTAAGTATAATAAAATGGAATAGTCTTAAGCCAAAGCCCAGGGCGAGGACTGGCTACCCAGTGTGTTTGTCATGGAAGGATTGTAAGAAGTAAGGACCCCAAACTTTTTCAAAGATGGTTCATTTATCAGCTGCCATGAAAGACAGGCACTCTAGGCTCACTAATGTATACATACAGTACTATCCTCCCAATCATCTATGGTTGGAACTGCTTGTTTTCTTCATCTGCATAAAGCAGGTGTTTAGCCTCCATTATGGCTGCCATAAATCACAGATTTATTTATTTTTTATTTATTTAGTTTTTGTTGATCAGGTAAGTGCACTAGACAAATCCTGCCTATTTTATAGGCACGACCCAGGGGAGGGATACAGATGAATGCCAACTGACCTTGAACCAGATTAAACTGTTGGTGGTATTTTAAGTGAATGAGGGAATTTGGCCAGGGCACTGGGAAATTCCCCTACTGCATTCTGGCAGTAGGGGACTTGCTGTCTGTGAGCCATGGCCACTTTGAGTGGAACACCAGGACAGCAGGACGTCCCAGATGGAGGGAGATTTTCTTCTGAGCAACTTGTTTTGGAGGATTCGGAGGTTTTTATGGATGTTATGACTGATTTTCAGCGAGTTGGAGACTTGGAGATATTGCCTGCCGTAACGCTTAAACAAAAATTAACCCGAAATACAAAATCCTGCATGGCATCTGCCTGATGCAGACATGGATGAGAAATCCTTAAAAGAGTTGTTAATTGCAGAAAACAAGAGGCATCTTAGTGAGACTGAGCGCTTGGTCATGAACGAACCCATTTCCAGGACTCTGAGCTTAATGTCAAGCCTCCGGGCTTGCCTGTTGATAAGCCTGCATTCCGGAGTGACATGGCAGCTGAAGCACACCTCGAAGGGCCAGGTAAGCCTGTTAATCCTATGGCTTCTGAACTCGCTATTGCAAACTCTGATGTTTCAGTTTCTCCAGCTGGCAGTAAAGGAGTTGTTGATTACTCATGCCAAAAGCTGGACAAACCTATGGTTTTGACTCATAATACTTTGGTGCAAGCAGAGAATTCAAACTCTGAGGGTAACTTAATTATGGCTCACTCAGCACTGAATGTGCTGCCTGGCTGTCAGGTGGCTCCCGGAGAATCATCATGCCCTACTCTCTCTAAGTCTGCTGGATTTGTTTTTCATGCTGAGCTGCCAGCAGCACCCTCACTTGCACAAAGTCCTGCTATCATCTACCAGACTTCTCCCACTACACAAGATGGTTTGACTGTTTTTCTTTCTCCCGAGAGTCAGACCCACAGCCAGGGTTGTGGAAAATTGCTCAAATAAGCAAACGGCCCCTACAACAACTGGTATAAAAGATTTCTGCAACCTCCTGTATTAGAAACACCAAGGATTGATCCTATTCCTTCTGAGACTTCCCATGTTTCTGCAATACAGGCACTTGAAGCTGTATTACCTACTAGAACCCTTGAAGAGATGTGGTCTCCTCAAAAACTTTAAGTGAGGTGGGTTGGATGAGAACTGAAAAAAGGTATTTGGGTTCCTACCCCAGACTGGGACCCCACTCTTAACTTTACCCAAAATTCCCTGAATGGCAACCTAAAGTGTCTGTTTCTACATTGCCTGCAGAAACCACCAGCTGGAGCTGTTGCAATTGATTCGGTTTTGACCACATTTTACCATTGCAAGATACAACCTCTGCAGATCAAAACTTGTCTGACCTTTCAAAAACTGATCCATCCTTACCAGTGACTGAGGATCCTCCAACCCCTATGGATACAACTAAAACTACTCTTTCTGATCTTTTTCTAAAATTAAAAAGAAGCCACCCAAGGCAAAATGCGACGCATTCATTATAAAGGAGGTTTGGAAGTACACCCTGACAGGCACTACATGGGCAAATTATTATTAAAGGACTCACTAAAGTTTTCTCCTAAGGATGTATTTGCATTTATCGACATTTCTGGAGAAGATAATTTTGATATCAGTTTTAGAATTATGGGTTAGACATGTTTTTGGGGCGGTATAGCCAAGTCAAGTTTTCTCCTACATGGACCCCCTTTTTTGGTCATTCCTTTAACTAAACCGTTAATAAAATATGTTACTGTGATGTTCAGAAATGAAGGGGTCCATGTGGAAGACATAACTTACTGGCTTAGTCAAAGTGTGATGTGATGAGCCCCGAGGCCATTTTGGATGCAGAACTTTCTGGACTGGTGGCTGGCGGTATAAAATCAAACTCCGACAAACCGAGGGTGGCATTGAACACATTCCAAATTCTTTTTACTAGGCAGAGATAGAGGTGTTTGCTTCTATGCAGATCAACCTCAAGCTTGCTACAAATGTGGCTCCAAAATACACCTCTCTAGCTCCTGTGATAAGCCCAGATGTGACAATTGAGGTGAGATCGGACATATTGCTTTTCAGTGTGCAAATCTCACTGGGTCTCTGACCTATGTGAGGAAATGGGACATGTCTTTTCAGAATGTTCCTGGGCTGCAAAAAATAAGGCCTCTTGCTTAAGTCCAGACCTTCTTATACAAAATGCCCAAGATTCGATTCGTTCTAAACCAGCTAAACTGTCAGTGTCTGCTACCCTTATCAAACCTCCACCTGAGGATCTCCCTCCCCGGCCCTTTTTTCCAAACCCTCCTGTAAAGGTGGAAGTAGACCCTCTCCCTTTTGGTGGTTATGCCCACAGATGCCTCTCTCCTGTATGTTATACTGACTCAGCAGAGGTGGTAGCCAGCACCTCTCACCCATCACCTTTCAATACTGTTCCAGTGTGAAGGTCAACCAGAAATTTGAAAGGGGACAGGCTCAACCTCTGGTAGATCTAGAGCTGAAAACCCCTTTTTCTATTTTACCCTCCCAATGGTAGGATAATGAAATGGATCTAGGTGACTCAGACTCACAATCCACTAAAGCGAAAAATAGTACCCTTTCTCAAAATAGATCAGATTATAAGGGAAAGAAAAAAAAAAAAGAGTCTTGAGTCTAAATAGGAATTTTCTGTATGGCTTCTCCACATGTTGGTTCATTGAATGTTCATAGTTTGTTGAATTATAAGAAACGGATTGTAGTCTATCACTACATCCATGATGGTAATATTGATATCTGTTTTTACAAGAGACATGGATGTACACCTGTGATCAAGCAAGGTTCTTTCAAAGAGAATGGGTGTAGGGCCTTCTTATTGGTCCTTTGGAACAGCAACTGCAGATGGTTTATGTTTCCTATTCAACTCATTTGATTTTAAATTGATCAAACATATTGATCTAGTCCCAGGGAGAGCTCTAATATTGGATGATATTTGGAAACAATTGCATTGTCGGTTCATAAACATCTATGGCTCACTGGTTAAATCAGAACAAGTAGCTCTTTTTAATAGTTTGAAGCTGTATCTTGCTCACTTCCTTTAAGGTCTTCCTTTGTGGAGATTTCATCTGTACTTTAAAATCCATTTCTAACAATGTACTCTTGCAAGAAAAAAAATATATTGTGATTCAAACGCTTTACAGAAATTGAAACTGCAGATCTTTTGAACTGTAATACAATGCAAACTTCTGGACCTAGATTTACCTTTAAAAAAAAAATAAATATAATTCTATTATTGACTATATTTTTTCCTAATCCTCTCTAATGTACAGTTTCAGACTGTGGTCACAACCTTTCAGATCATATGCTGTTACTAGATTCTTTTTGCTAGTTCCAGCGCACCTAATGT
The DNA here is from genome assembly GCA_016271365.2 of Neoceratodus forsteri. Lineage (NCBI taxonomy): Eukaryota > Metazoa > Chordata > Ceratodontiformes > Ceratodontidae > Neoceratodus > Neoceratodus forsteri. The sequence continues at coordinate 841,405,452 of CM028135.1, read as the reverse complement.
TAGGCCAATGATGGAAACTAAATTCTCCATCCTGACTGATCAGGAAGTAAAGACCCATATGACTAACATATTGGCTGCTAGATTATCTGTCTCTTTTATAAGAGGAGATGGGTGATTGTTGGGCAGACTCGAAAATAGATTTCAAACATTATTTTTAAAACAAGGAAAACTAAGGAAAATATTAAATTTTAAAATACTTACAACTCAGACAACAACTACAAAACTTATATTCATTGCCAGTACCTCTAGATTTGATTATTCAGATCAGATTAAAATACTCAAGGAAGACTTAATTAAGTACCAATATAATAGGGCTCAGACTATGAAAGGCCTGTTACAATATGGGGCATTAAAAACTCCCCATAAGGATCCTTTTGAAGCTTTTCGAACTTGTAAGAATTCTATTTTATAGACTCTTTAAGGAATGAAAAAGGTGACATTGTGTCTTCAATTCAAGGGATACATGATGTAATTAAAGATTTCATGTTATCTCACGTCCCTTCACACCTCCTTCGAAACTAATATTAAACACGTTTTAACCTCAATAGCAATTCCTACAGTTCCAAATATTTACAGTAAACTAATGAAACCAATTACAATCTCTGAGATTGAACATGCCAGTAGGACATAAAAATTGTACATCGCCCAGGTCAGATGGTTTGACTAATGAATTCTATAAATCCTTCTCTGGTCTTTTGGCCCAGTGTTTGGAAAAGTGTTTAATTGTTTTCACTCATACTATACCTTCATGGTTTACAGAAGGTTTATTGATCCTGTTGTTCAAATCCAAGACAAACCTTCTATTGATAATTGGAGACCAATTACACTTTTGAATACTGATTATAAAATTTTGCCATCATTCTCAATAACAGAATAAAAACCTATGCTACAACAATGTTATCCTCTTGGCAATTCTGTGGTTTGCCTGACAGAAAATTCAACAAGCCCCAATAATTATTAGAGATCTGATTGATTATGTGGGATCACAAAATGGACAGGCTGTATCCTCTCTGTTGATCAGTAAAAGGCCTTTGACAGGGTCTTCCATCCTTTTCTGTTTTTGACTCTAGAAGCATATGGCATTCCAAAGCAATTGTTACATTGGCTTAAATCCCTATATTATGGAGCAGTAGTACATCCCATTATTAGACACCACATCACAGCAGAATTCCAATACAAACAGGTGTAAGACAAGGATGCCCCTTAGCCCTCTCCTATATATCTTTACTTTGGATCCCTTAATATGTCTTTTAACTAATACCTTAAATGGAAAGGTGTTAAAGGTCCAAACAAGTAAGGTTTCTCATATGGCTGCATATGCAGATGACATTGTGTATTTTTACAGACTACACCCAAATTCCTATTTTTCTAGATTCCATGGCCAATTATGCCATTTTTCTAATTCAAAATTGAATATATTAAAATGTAACAGGCTTTTGTAGGCACTGATTGTCCAACTCCGTGTGTCTCAAAGGGTATCAAACTCCTCTGAGCCTCTCAAACTATTGGGTATTTATTTTGGAGCACAAAATATTCCTCTTTCAATTGGGACTTAGTACTAGATAAGGTAGATTCTAAAGTACAGAGATGGAGGCATTTATTTTATTTATTTATTTATTTATTTATTAAATTTTGGTGACCGGTAGGCCCACTGGGCCCTGAAGGTCCCTTTTTCAGGTGACCCAGGATAACAATACATTTATAAAACAGTGGTTAGTCATTTGGTTACAGGATTATACAGACTTACTTATGCAGTTTGCTACATGGTTATCATTATGATACAGTCTTAACTAAAATGCTGCTAGGCCTAGTGTTAAGCATAGTGAGTTGTTGAGAAGTTTTCAGCAGGAGAGAACCTCCCATGCCAGAGATAGTATATAGGGTTTGGGGAACCTGGGTACCCTGGTTATTGGGAGACATTCCTCAGTTAGCTCACTTTTTGAGAGGGGTGTTGTGGAGCTGGAGGCAGTTATGAGTAGTGGCAGAGGCACATGCTTATGGCAATCATATGTGCTTTAAGTTTGGTTCAAGTTCATGATTGAGGAGGCCTCCTGCACCAGAGGTGGGAGGTTGTTCCATAGGTTGGGGCTAGGGAGGAGGAAGATCTGCCACCTGCATTTGTTCTTACTCTGGGACTGTCAGTAGCCTTGGCTCTGATGTCCGTAGACTCTAGGGTTTTGTTTTATTGCTATGGTTGCTGCTATGCTGGGAGGGCAGGCAGGTTTAGTAGTTTGTATGCCTGGACAAGCAGGGGGTATTACAGGTGAGTGGTCAGGAGGGCCAGTGTAGCTGGGCCAGTGTATCACAGTGGTGGCATTAGGATGGTCCTGGGTATGAATCCGAGCCATATTGGAGGATAGAAAACTGAAACGGATCCAGATCATGAAACAATTTCTCATTCCTATTATTTTATATGTTGGCATGATTTTCCACCACCACAGCAGTTGGAAACAAGATTATATAGTGTATTTTTCAAATGCTGGGGAACAGACTAAACCCATTAAACATCAGTATACTTATCTCAAAAAAAGAAAAGGGGTCTAGGTATGATAGATCTGGTGGTATTTTTGACACCTTATTTTTGCTCTTTCAGTTAAACATTGCTTAATACGGAAGAGGAAATATACTCTTATTGGAGTAAAATAAACCTAACAGGATATATTACTAAATGGCAAAACATTCCACCTAAACTAACTAGCAGCATTTCTGTCCCACAATGGTTTATTCCTGCTGCAAAAAACTGTATAAATGGGAGGGTAACAACGCAGATGGTTATTAATAATACAGGGCCTCAGCTATATACATTAGTTATGTCCTTAATACATCCAACTGAACCCTGTTTTAAAAACTGTCCATCCTCCCAAAATAGAGGGTATTAGTGCAACTAAACAATCCCAGAATCCCATTTCACATGTGGCAATTCTTATGGCTAATGGTTCATGGTAGGATTAGTGTAAGAGGCAATGCAAAGTATAAGGCTAAATCTGAAAGAAACTGCCCGTACAAGGCTTGTATAAATGAGGAAGAAACCATTGAACATTTTTATTTCATTGCTCTTATGCTAAATCTCTTTGGAATCACCCTGCCTCAAAATGGAACATGAAATGGTTAAACAACATGAATTATGGAAATCTAGTTTTGGGACAATTTCATAATCTAGGAACTTTTATTCCACAAATACATTAGTGGTCTTTTGTTGTATTTTAAAATATTATCTTTGGCAAGCTAGATGCCAATGGGTACTTTACCAAAGATGGATGCCTTACGAGACGGTGGAAATCTAATACAGGCTGCTATGGAAAAAGTGCATAGCTCAGATTCATCAATTTACACATCTAAAAAGTTACTACTAGGTGGAAAGTTTTTCTTGGTTTATTAAATATAAGTAATTATTAGTGGTACTAACAAATGACCTTGAGTTTTATCTGTTATTTCTAAAAATAACTCTTATTGTTTAATTTTTGTTTTGTTTTCTTTTGGCTGACTGGTATTTTTTTTCTTTTCAAACATTTTGTGTGATCTCAACACTGTTTTTCTTGATTGTTCTTTTGAGTTTTTTTTGGAACTATGTTACTTGATGTTATTTCAATAAAAATTTTCTACTCTTTCTATGAGTGCCATGGGATCTTTAACATCCACCTGAACTACCACCAATCCAGGCAGATGGGACCTCGGTTTAACGTCTCATCCGAAGACAGCACCTCAGAAGTGCAGCACTCCTCTCATGCTGCACTACAGTGTCAGTACTGGGATATTAACCAAGTGCCAGATGTGGGAACTGAACCACAGCTCTCTGATCTCCCAGCCTCAGAGGCAAGTGTGCTACCTACTGAGCCACTGTCACTGAGATGAAGGATTTATCTTGAAACAGGAGCTCAATGGTATTACCCAAAACCAAAACAGAGGCATCCATAGGAATAGGACATTGCATGATGTCAGATATTCTATCTCACAATTAGCGCCCAATCCAACAACTTAGGACAGAACCAAATAATATGCAAAGAGTTCCCTCATATTGGTGGCATCTCCAGCAAATGGATACAATAGACTTGTTCATCTTATTTAGCTGGAGGGTGTCCTGTAAAAGGTGCTATGTTTTCAGATGTTTAAGTTGCCATTGTACAGTCTGACATAATCCGTATGCATTGGGCCAACAATAGGCCCAATCAGTATCAACAATCTGAGTTTCAAGTTTTCCCCACCTATCTTTCAATGCCTCTGTTGAAGGGCACTTTCTTGCAGGAGACCTTGATAAATGTGGCCTATCCTCGTTGGTTTGCTAAGGGACCTACTCCCCCAGCTAATCCTAAAATACGGGCAATATTTTTGATGCAAACTTTACTTTGCCTGTGGCAACAGAGGTGTAAATGTATTTATGTATGATTTGGGCTATGCTTTTTATGAATGTGATTATTGACATTTGTAGGTGAAAGATTTGTCCATTAAACACAGAAACAAAGAAACATATAATTTATCAGCAGATAAGGACTGCTTGGCCCAAACAGTCCCCCATTTTCCCTATCTGCAGTATTACTGCAGATCCTACCTCATCACTGGTTCTTTCTGCCTCCCCATTCCGTCAATAAGATTCTTTTATGCCTATGTCATGTTTTCTTGAACCCAGTCACTGTTTTGATCTCACCACCTCAGCTCGTAGACTGTTCTAGGAGTACATAACCCTTTCTTTGAAGAAGTGCTTCTTCCCATCTCCAGAATTTACCCTCCAGCTTCATAGCATGTACCTTGTTCAGGAGCATCTTTTTTCTGAAAAGTACTTTCTCTTGTACTTCATTTACCCCGTGAGGTATTTAAAGGTTTCTATCATATCCCCTCTCCTTCCTCTCTTCCAGTCTCTACATACTGAGTTCCTTTATTCTCTCTCGTAGGTGTTTTGAGGCAGACCAATCACCATTTTAGTTGTCTCCGTTGAACTGCTTCCACTCTTTTAATGTCGTTCTGGAGATGTGGCCTCCAAAATTGTACACAGTATCCCAGGTGAGGTCTTACCAGTGATCTAGTCAGAGGCAACATCACCTTCCTGCTTCTCCTGGTGATCCATCTTCCTATGCACCCTAACATCCCAATAACCCTCTTAACTGACCTGTTGCACTGCCTGGCCTTCTTTAGGTCATCAGAGACGACTACTGTCAGACCTTTCTCCTGCTTGGTGATCACCAATAGCATTCTCCATTTTGAACACTGGTCCTGAGTTTCTGTGCCCAAAAGCATTATTTTGCACTTTTTCACACTGAAACCCAGCTGCCAAACCCTTCACCACTCCTAGAGTTTTCTAGGTCTCTTTTCATCCTTTCCACCCCTGGAATGTCCTCCTATTGCATATTTTGGTGTTTTCTGAAAAGAGTCCCCAGTACTTTGCAGTAAGTAACCTGTTGCAAAACACTGCATCACAAAGGGATTAATTACCATTGAGTTATGCTGCCTACTGCAGCATACTGCAATGCTCTACATTATACTGCAGTAGTACTGTAAGGTACAGCACTGAGTTCCAAACTTCAAATTACAATAACAGCTCCTTAGTTCCTCAGTTCCTTGGCTCCCTTGTGCCAAACATAAGACCATGGATGTCCTTTATTGTTAAAAAGACTCTTTATTAATCCACACTGGTACAGAGAGGTAAAAACAGGAACAGGGCACATAAGCTTATACAAACAGAGCGGCTCCTCTTATCCAGGAAGATTGGAACTCCAGGCCTTTGGTGGGTGCTGACATTAAGGTACTGTGCACATTTCATTTCTGTTTTGCCAGGCACAACCTGTTTCCTAGGTGCAGTCTTTGCTGCTAAGGTACTGCACTGCATACTGATTAGTACTACTGTATGTATACAAAGGTGGTGGTGTATGTATGTATGTATCTGTGCATTAGTGTTTGTGGCTTTTTGTGTGTCTGGTCTTGTAGCATGTACACCAGCTATACCATTTTGCAGACATCAACTGTGAAACTCTCCTGAGCAGAAGTCCTGCATCACTGCTAAGTAGCAGCATTTTCATTAACAATTTACTTTTTGGCAGTACTTTCAAGCAAAACTAAGGAAAGCTATTATTCAGCACACTACAATACAGAAACTTCAGCTGCACTACATCAAGAGCCATTAACAGAGAATACACAAAACTGGCACTGGAAACATCAAATATATGTTGCAAATTATGGGCAATTAACCTGGATGCTTCTATCCTGGGGCACTAATTAGCATCCTCTCAGAATGGCACACTATTGTTGAGTTATCTGTTTCTCTTCCAGATTTCTCTTGAAATGTATTGCCATGGATATTTTCTCAAATCTGCTTTATTTGTACTTCTTGAAAGGCAGAACCATGTCTACATGAACTCTGAATCTACCAGCTTATCACTCTTTTTGATAAGTAGTCCCAATATATTTTGGTCCACTGCTTTAGATTCAATATTGCCTAGCCTTACTAGACTGATCCTGGGGTATATTTAAGGATTACTATAGTGGTGAGAAGAGTGCTCCCCCCTCTCTTCTCTGGGTTGAGGAATAGGGGTGCTGATTGGGGGAGCAGCCAGGACAACTGTCCCAGGCCAGGTGGCTCAGGGGGGCCCAAATTTACACACTTTACATGTTGTGGGGATGGGAAGAGGGCCACAGGCCTAAAGGTGTGTCCTGGGCCTGGAAATTTCTATAGGCACCCATGTTGATGAAGCAGGATACCCCCACTCTCCTAACTACCCACTGATCAAGGTTCCTTTGGGCTGCCAATGCTGGTACTGGACAGATGCTTCTCTCTGCTGATTCTTTGCCTTTCCTGGAGCAGCTGCCTCATACTCCTGCTGCAACATACATTTCATCCTGAACATTGCAACCTACTAACCTGCCTCCTCCAGGACACTAAACCATATTTTTCCTCCATTGTGGCCTGGAAACAAAACCTCCCAAATATCCTGCTTAGATTTCTGAATGCAAGACCCTCAATCCGAATGAAAAGAAACTAAAACTGGAAAGCTCTCCTGTGGACATTCAGTCATTAATACTATTTATCTCATAATCAATTTGTTCAATAGAAAATTGTTAAACTTTTCTAAATTTGAGGTAAATGGCATTTCCTCACTTCCTGTAATTTATCCTCTGTTGCAGCCACTGAACCTACTTCCTTCCTTCATCAAAGCTGTCCAAGTTATAAAAGGGTTTCTATATTTTTATTTTAAATCAGTTTCACAGTTAGACTCTTTAGTTTCATTACTCTCTGACCTCAAATGATTTGAAATGGAAGTAGTGATCCTAGACTATTTATTCTTGAAATGTATTGCAGGCCAAAACCAGTTCTCCTCTCTAAATTATTTAGTTTGTCCTTTATAACTACTGCCTTTCCACCTTTATGGAAAAAGTCACAGTAGTCCCCATTCCAAATGGAGGCACTTCTTTAAAATTTGTATGTATCATTTTGCAAGGATTATAAAAAACAATGCACAATTATCAAGAAAGGGCAATATAATAGAAAACTATAGACCTATATCAATATTGTCTCCCCGAGAAAGTTAATGGAAAAGGTGGTGGCCTCTCACTAAATGCATTACTAACCACAGTCTATTTGCTCAGCAACCTTACATATTTCATAATTGGCATGCTCTGGACACTACCTTGGTTCAGTTTGCAAACAACATACTAAATTCTATGGGTAAGGTTTAACTGTTGCAGTGTTTATGGACCTAACCTAACAAAGGCATATGACTTGGTCAACCATGACATTTTTATGAATAAATTTCATCAGCCTGTACGATCCCCAACATTGTCTCTTGATTGTCAAACTACCTGAATAGAATAATACCGTTTGTATGGATTTTATTGACTCCTAAACAGTTACTTCAAGATGTAATATGGGACATTGCTGGTCTCATTATCACTTCAATGACTTTCTCAAAAAGTAAAGTTTTACATTTTGTTGATGACTTATTTTTTAGCTCAGAGTCATCACCCATACTCCATATTAACACAAGCAATGATTGTTTTTCTGTTTACAGTTGGTTATTGTTCAACTGCCTAGTTCTGAACACCAAAAATTATTTGGATCCAAAAATAATTTGAATAAGGTAAATAAATCAAATGTTCTGGTGGACGTATCTTGTTACATGTGATGGTTATATGTTATTATGTTGTTATTATTATTATGTAATTGTTATGTACGTTCACTCAACCTGTTATGTCTTAACCCTGTTGGCAATTGTTTTGCCCCAGGTCCATCTTGTAAATGAGCTTGTCTCAATAATGTTCCACCTGGCAAAATAAAGATTTTGATTGATTGAAATGCTTCTCTTCAAATTGTTTACTCAACTGGCCAACTTTGAGAAGAAGTTACACCCTGTTTCAGTACTTGGTGTCTTCCTGGACCAGTTGTCTTTTGGTTAATATTTCCTTTTGTTAGAAATATCAATCATAAATTATACACACCATATAGACTAAAACATTTTATTACCCCTCAAAAATACCTTCAGCAGTGCCAGCCCAAATGCAACACAGTAATGCTGTATAGATCTAAAAATGCTGCAGTGTACTGCAGGAACAGTGTATTTCATTAGCAATTGTGCCCTTTTTCATGCAGTATGTTGAAACATGTCACTTACTGCAAGTTATTACATTGCATTGTGAGTGGTTCCATTGTAGTTATTATTGGCAACTGCTCCTTCTCTTCAGTTATGTTTCCTGTATTCTCTTATGCTACTAGACCTCACATAACTCATCTTGAGATAGCACATAGTAATATTTATTGTTTTGCTCTTTTATCTCATTATCAGACCCACCACTGCACTCTATATTCCCAGCCTGGTTGGATATCTCTTGAAGCCATTATTAATATTTTATAGGCTGTCTAATCCACAAAACTTTTAACAGTACTACCACTCTCTCTTAAATTAGTTGTATCCCAAAGGTAATCAGAAGAGCCTACATTCTGACAGTAGAGAACTGCATACTGAACAACTTATTTATACAAACATGGGAGAAGGGCATTTCTGTGGCATCTCCTCTAATGTGAAATGGTCTTACTGGTCAAATCTATTTACAGTCATTGTGCATTTTGTTCAAATCCAACTCCAAGAATTTCCATTGAGCCTTTGTACATACCAATGTTGATAAAATGTAAAAACTAGTTTCCAAGTTGAATAAATGAATACATTATTACTGTTTCCATTCTGACTGTATGTTCTCAATTTATTTTAAATCCTTCATATTCTCTGTGAATTGACTTCCACTGCTATGGTGAGCAACAAACCTTAAAAGGTCACTGGCCAGTGTGTTCAACCAGATAATAATTAATAAAATAGAAATATACTTGCACATTCAATATGTAGGAATGTATAAAGCATAATATAATCATGTTGCATATTTGGGCCGGATATTCAGACTGCACCTGGCAATGGTGCAAGTGTGGGTGCAGGACCAGGTGATATTCAACGGTGATGCGCCATGGAGCAGCACTGTTGAATATGGCATGGACTGCACATGGCACAGTGGCACTGTGCATGGAGCAGTGGCACTGCACTGGTACAAGCCACAGATAGGGAGCACAGGATGTGCCAATGCAATGCAGTTGCGCTGGGTGCAGCACCAGTGATATTCAGAAGAGGGCATGCAAATGGGGCCATGATATATGCAAGGCACAAATGGGGCCATTTGCATGTCATTATAGCCCCATTTGCATGCATTGTATGGAGCAGCCTGGTGAATTGCACCTGGCGCCCTGCACAGAATGACGTGTGGACTGAGGAGGTCCCAGGGCATCCCCTGCCCCACAGCCACGATCGCGGGTAATAGAATATAAAACACAATCCCTGGTACTCTAGTGGTTCCCCTCCTCCTTCCAAGAGCTATGATTGCTGGTAAAATGAAAGAACTACAATCCCTGGTAGTCTAGTGAGTCCCTCACCCTGCCCAGAGCTGCAATCACTGGTAAAATGAAATAAGTACACCTCCTGGTAGTCCAGTGGTCCCCACCAGCCCCTAGCCCTGATCGCTGGTAAAAGGACACAGTGCAATCCCTGGTAGTCTAGTGGCCCCTGCAGCCCTCATAACTTCAATCAGATAACCCCTACAGATCGTACCCCTGGTGTCTCAATTGGCACCCCACCCTTCCCCACCACACAGGATCCCTTGCCCGTCCAGCTCCCCCTGTCATCAGCAGGTGGCTGCAACCCACCTGCATACCGCCTAGTCCCTGCCGGAATGACAGTTTACAGTATGAGCTGTGTATGATTGGTTCACAGTGTGGACCAGATGCTAAAGAGATATTGTACTAGACAGTCACAAATAAGTGAATGAAGTCATTCACATATCTGTGCCTGTCTAGTACAGTATGTCGGTAAGCTCATTGGTCCACACTGTGGACCAATGGGAGTACAGCCTCAAGTGTTAGCTGTCATTCTGTGGGTGGCCAGGTGATATGCAGGTGGGTAGCCAGCCACCCATGTCAGGGGGAGCTGGGTGGGCAAGGGTCCTGTGTGGGTGGAGGGGTGGAGAGGTGCCACTGGACCAGCAGGGGTATGATCTGTAGGGGTTACCTGCAATCAGGGTTATGGGGGTGCAGGGGCCACTAGACTACCAGGGATTACAATGTGTCATTTTACTGGCAATCGGGCTAGAGGGAGACCATTGACTACCAGGGAGTGTTCTTATTTCATTTTACCGGTGATTGCGGCCTGAGGAGGGAGGGGGAACCACTGGACTACCAGGGAATGTGTTTCTTTCATTTTACCAGCGATCACAGCTACAGGAGGAAGGGGATACCACTAGACTGCCAGGGCCATAGGGTGCTTGTGGACAGTGTTCTGGGTGGGTGGGTGGCCACCCATGGTTGGCGGCTGCTGTGTTGCATCTTGCAATACCGCAGCCCACCTGTGAGTGGCCAGGAGTTGTTCCTCCTATTCACAGGCTCAATTTTGAGCCCCTTATACAGTGCAGTGCAGGGTTGTGCCAGCATATGCACCACACATCCTGGGCTGAAAATTGGGATGTACCTAATATGTTTGGGCATGCCCCTGCATTTGCTTCACATACATTACCACTGCACCCAGGCGCATCGGGTTTGCACTGTGCCTGGCAGCCTTTGAACATCCCACCAGGGCACAGTGCAGGGTTGTGCCAGTGCAACTCTGTTGCGCCAGGTACAACCCCTTTGAATATCTGGGCCCTAGTGATCAAGTATTTATAAGGTATGCATTTAAAAACAATAACCTGTAGAAAAAAAAGTATGGTAGTTTATTTATGTAACTGGTCATGAAATCAAAGTCTTCTGTATGTTGAGGCTATTATTTTTTAAGTCAAATAGATCAGTTTGTAGTTCTGAGGTCCAAGTATCAAAGCTCCCAGCATGGCACAAGGGGCTTGCACCTGATAGAATGGCACAAAGTGCCCTTTGTGCCATAAGATGTACCAGGAGCAATTCTCAAAAGCAGTCTGATTAACCTGCTGCTTGCAGCAAAGGGGCTTGCACCATCTGTGAGGCACACAACATGCCACATGGTGCCAGGGGCTTGCTGCAGCCACAGGCCGTCAAATCCCTAAAACTGGGATTCTCAAAACTCCCCAGAGAGTGAGGACTAGATTCACAAACACCCTGAAATATCCACAGCCACGGGAAAAGGCAGCACAAGTGGGTTGCCACTATGGATCCACAAGTTACCACTGTTTTCCCACAGCTGCGGTATTCACAAAGATGGAGCCAGATTATGATGGGCTACATGATTTTATGGCTGCTTGCAGGTGGTGTTGCCAGAAATCTCCATAGCTGCAGAGAAATGTTTATGGCTGGTGGGACCAGCTGTAACAGCTGCTGCAAGTGCTGCATTGTGGATAGAAATCTTTGCAGCTGTGGAGATTTTGGTCTGCAAGTGGCATTGCAGCATGGGGCTAGGTCCCATTTTCTTTTGTGAATCCAGCCCCAGAGAGTTCTTAGTGCTGTTAGACCAAAGGGGCTGGTCTAAGGGGTGCCTAGAAAGTTGCCCCAGGGAGGTGAGCAATTTATGGCAGTGTGCCATGGTCCCCCCTCACAGGCCCTGATCCTCCATTCTGAAAATCTTCTCTGGTAGTCACTGGACCACCCCCCAAGCTCTGATCCCCCATGTTAAAATATTAAATATTCCTTGGTGGTTTAGAGGCCCTTCAAGCACTGAGCCCCATCTTATAATATTAAATATTCCCTGGTGGTCTAGCAGCCACCACCCCAAGCTACGAGTCCCTGTTCTGCAATAGAAAATAATCCCTGGTGGTCTAGCGGACCCCACCCCAGATCCACCCCCATCCTGAACACCAGCAGGTGACTGGCACAGCCCACTACTGTCCACCACAGCCAGCTGCTGACTGAGTTATCAATGAACATGTACTGTATAATGTGTGCTCATTGATTGACAGCTGAGTGCTGTCAATCAATTAGCTCATACATTATACAGTACACCATTGAGAGCTCAGTTGGTGGCTAGCCATGGTGCTGAGCAGTGGCTGTGCCAGTTGCTTGCTGGTGTTTGGGATGGGAAATGAGGTTGGGAGTCCATTAGACCACCATAGGGAATATTTTCTATTGCAGAACAGAGGCTTGGGGCCTGAGGGCTGTCCGCTAGACCACCAGAGAATATTTAATTTTTTAACAAAGGGGAATGGAGCTTGGTGGGGCTGCTAGACCACTAGGGAATGTTTCATATTTAAACATGGGGACTCAGTACTGGGGGTACTGCTAGCCACCAGGGACTGGTGCATGGCCACCCAGCAGGTTGTAGCACACCATGCAGGTGCACCGTCCATTAAGCACACGCCATGGTTGCCGCAAGCTGCTGGACTTTGCCTCAGGACCCTACCCAGTAGAGAATCGGGCACAGGTCCCTGGTACACTGGCATTGATGCAAGCTGCCTTTTGCTGCAGCTTGTGTCAGTACAAGTGCCCTTTGAAAATTGGGCCTCCATGTTCACCATTGTGTCTTCTTTTAAGTTTCCATTGAGAATTAGGACAGACTGGTTAAATATAAAGGGTGACCAGATTAAGAGAATTGTTATCACAGTGGTGTTTCAGTCTTTCTTCTGCCTTTTGTGAGTTCAGTCCAGTACAGATGGTTATTTGGTTTCACATGGCAAGCCTGCACTGGAGTACTTCTTATACTGGATGTTATAAACAACATTCTGTGACCATCATGTCTTGGATCCCTGTTTTCTGAATTGCTTATTGTTGTCAATGTTGGTGAAATCTGCAATGAAATAATTGCTCATATGCTCTACATGTAGGACTATTGCAGAGTTTGGTGACTGCTGATGTTCAGCTGTAATGGTTAAGTGTAAGGTTGGATAAGTTAGGTGGCTGTTTGAAAGAGACTAAGGATTGTTCCTGCAAACTGCATTTTACAGTGTTATTGTCACTGACTACTGGTTATAGAACTTTGTTTTGTAGGGGCTCTAGATCCTGGTTATAAGTAAAAACAAAGGGTTTGTAGTTGATGGTAGTCTGTTCTTGTAGTTGCTGTTACATTAGCATTAGTGTGGAATGTCCCATAGCTCTGTTATTTTTTCTAGGGAGTGTCTCACTTCAATAAATATAATTTTCAATGACAGGAAATGTTTATCCTAAAGCATGTCTCAAATACAATACATATATATATATATATATATATATATATATATATATATATATATATCTATATATATCTATATATATATATATATAGATATATAGATAGATATATATATAGATATATATATATATGCACACACACGCATATACATACATACACATATATATATATATATATATATATATATATTAGATAACCCACAGTAGGGTGTACGGTCATGCTCTGATATACGAACGCCTTGGTGTGCGCCAGATGCATGAGGCCACAGGCTGAGTGCTGCTCAACCACCCAAGGCATGGGTATATCAGACCATGACTGTACACCCTGACATATCTATCTTATAAAATGGCTAAAAAGGTTTTGGAAGGGGTGAATGTGCACAGTCATGTGGTGTGTTTCAGCCAACCAATGAGTATTTTCCTACCCATTTTATAAATATATATGTGTGTGTATATATATATATATATATCTTCTCATCCTTGAGAACCTAAATCAAGTACTTTATACATGCTTCCCAAAATTTGTAAACCTGGGAATCCAGAGATTCTGATGATATATGGCAATGGCATCCTGATGGAACGGTTTTCGGATTTATGGAAGTGATATTAAAGCCATGTGTTATAGAAAGAGACAGCTATATTTAACATACTACACACTTCCATTGGAAAATATGCAAGCAGTAACACACGATGAGGGTGGTTTATCACCAGTAGAGCACACGCAGGGGTGTACTAAGGCACAAGGCGCTTACGCCGAGTGCCTTATGCCACTGGGCATGCTCTTATCAAGTGATAAACCACACCTCAGAGTGTGTTATTGCTTTATAAAATGGGCACATGTAGTAATTATTTAATGAGTAAAAAGAAAAACATAAAGAAGTTAAAAATATAAAAAGAGGGTTTAATAGTTCAAATAGAAAAAATAGTCATCCCTATTAAGTCACTAAAATGTGTTTCATTTGAATTTCTCAGCTAATTTTTCTTTATTTTTATTAGTATACATTGTTCTTTCAAATTGGGTTTTACTGTATTTAAATGGCATGAGCTGTCCTTTCCATGACAGCCAGTATGCATTTTAGCCAAAAGTGCAACTGTGTCTGCGTATGTTGCTGCATCTGTGTCCCCACTCCCGATAACCAGTGTGAATTGGAAATATTGGCAGAAATGAAAACTGGCTAATTTATTTGATTGTTACAGTGTTTTTTTAAACACAGGTAATGAAGTCGGTGACTTGGCAGGAGTGTGAGGAGGCGGCGTGTTCTTTACTTGTGGCTGGCAGTGAGTGTGTCCTTTGGCAGGTGCCGTGAGACTAGCGGTTCCTGTTGTTTTCAAACCACGCCCGATCGTGAGAGTACTGTTTTGTGGTGTTTTTTAAACCGCACAGGACAGAGGGAAAACGTCGGTTTAGAGGGAGAAGTATTTTGCTGCACATGTGCTTTGTTCAGGCTACTGATTTAAAGGACAGGATAATGTTGGGTTGCAGGAGGGTGGGTCAACCGCATGTACGGAGCTCTGAGTGAGGATGATGCAGTATCGGAGGTGGAAATACAAGAAGGAAAGGCTGTGTGAGTAAAATAAGAAATTATAAGTATGTTGGAAGGGGGATGTTTGCGTGACCAACATGGTTAGTGTGCTGCCAAAGTGCCATTTGTCTGGATTGAGAGACAGGATATGTGCAGCTGTCAGCACGGATTACTGATTTCCACTGCCACTCGTTGAGCTGTGCCAGGCTGTGTTTTGTTTCTGCTTGGCACAGCTCAGTGATTCATTGTTGTCAAGGGGCAGAGTGGTAGATGTTAGTGCCAGTTGGCTAAAATATCATGGATTAAGGACACAGCTGGGATGCTGAAACAGCCAATCAGTGGCTTAGATTTTTAGCCCATTTTATAAATCTTTAGTGATTTATCTCCAAATACAAGTAGATCAAATAAAGTTTACTGCTCAACTTAAAAGTCATTAAAATATCAAAATATTGTAGTTAAAAAGTGTCATACATTTTAGCACAGAGATTTAAATAAATAACATAAAATACATCTAATTTTCTCATAGTTTAAATTGAAACACATGTGCAATGTTGTAAAATGCCATCTTATCTAAGGAACCTATTATAGACCACAATTAGTATTCCACCAGCAACATATTATGCCTCCCCAACTGTCCAACTCCAGAGATAAAAGTAGAGATGCAGCAACATTTAATTTTGCTGTCAAACTTCCAGTGAAATCAGGAATTTCGCACTGTGAAATATTTTGCTAATTTTGCTCATTTTGTGAAATATTTTGCTGGTGTGAAATGTGAAATTCCACCCACAAATGTAGAACTTCACCCATGAATGACAGAAATTTGCCTGCAAGTGATGAAATTCCACACTTTGTGGGTGGAATTTTGCATTTGCACCAGAAAATATTTCATGAAATGTACGTAAATTCATGAAATATTTCATGAACGAAATCTGCAAACTTCGCCCATCTCTAAAATAAGTGGCTTTATGAGGATTACTTTTAGATGATTTAGAGAAACAACTGTTTACCAAAAATGGAAACTGAACACTGCAGCGGTCTGGGCCAGATTACCAGCACCCCAAGCATTGTAATTGGCCAGTAATCTCTATCTTCACATCAGAAGCAAAGTTTGCTAAGACTATAAAACAATTGTATTTCATAAGTCCACTTACAGTAGAAACCCCCAAGAAAACAGCTATTGCCTCAGCAACCATTTTTGTATTGTAACAGAATTTCACTATACCATTAGTATCATTATCTTTAGTTGTATAATGACAACAATTTCAAAGCTGATCTGAAATATGGATAATCTTAATATTGAAACAATAAATTTATCAATGATCATTGGAATTTCAATAACAGCAGGTAAATACTTTATAACCCTGCTTACACAATACTCATCTTCGGTTGTCATAAGCATATTTAACAAATCTCTTTTTTAATTAGAACCATGGAAAACTGACATAACCAGCATGTCCTTACCTTATTATACCAAGAACAATCTGATATTATATGAAACAAGTTGTCCAACCCCTCACTCACACAATTGCATTTTTATCCCCAGATTCTTAGATTTATTAAACGCGACCATAACACCATCCTAGAAATGTTTCCAATCTGAAATTTAAGAATAACTTACTTTTGTTAGGACCTGTGAGT
The DNA here is from genome assembly GCA_016271365.2 of Neoceratodus forsteri. Classification (NCBI taxonomy): domain Eukaryota; kingdom Metazoa; phylum Chordata; order Ceratodontiformes; family Ceratodontidae; genus Neoceratodus; species Neoceratodus forsteri. Next base: position 841,388,712 of record CM028135.1, on the reverse strand, counting down.
TCACTTAAATAATATTTCAGTCTGTGTCTATTATCATTTCTTAATAGCCAGTGTAAAAATCATGAATCACTTATTAATTCTAAATTCCTACAGGCCTGCACACCTGAACAGTTTTACTTATATATTTCTTATATTTTGTGTTATATAATTCTATAGATATAAGATCAAGTTTGTGAAGTTGCATATTTAAATTCTTTAACCAAGAGGATTGCATTCTTTCTCATGACTTGATTTTTTTTGTTAGGGGTGGATTATCATCCCGGGGGACACCCTATCTTATTACTCAGCCATGGTCATGTCAGACCATCATCCTACCCATATTCAGCTGAATCTTTCCCCTTGATGGAGATGGATAAAGTTTGGTCCCTCAATAACCAGTTACTTAAATAGGAGCAATTATTACAACACCTCCAATAGTTTGTAACCAGTTTTCTGACATATAATTCCCCTCAATGCCCAGGCTAGACATTTCATGGGGAGCCTTGAAGTGTGCCCATAGGGGAGTTAATTAGTCTGGCTGCTAGGAGAAAAACAAACTTTGGCCACCTTATCTTCTTTGTTATCTCGTATAAGAAACCTGGTAGGGTACATTTCACAGGATTCTTCACAGTCTGAGTGTGAATTATTAGAGGATCTCTGATTTCAACATAATACCCTCTTGAGAGAAAAGGTGGAGCATCTAATATTGCGTTCTAAAGTGAAATATTTTAATCAGGGAGAAAAAGCTGGAAAATTGTTGGCCCTTCACTTGCAGTCTCAGGTTATGGACAGGATTGCTTCCTCAATCCGTACAGATTCAGGTCACCTTCTTACCCCTCCTTGTGAGATTGTGGATGTCTTTAGAGTTTTTATCAAGATTTGTATGCTCCATATTATCCCTTTTGCTCTGCTCAGTGCGATACTTTTCTTCAGGATATTACACTCCCTCATCTAGCTGACTCACAGGTGGAGTTCCTAAAAGCTCCACTAACCCTCTCTGAAGTTTCCCATGCAATTGACTCTCTTGCTTTGGATAAGTTTCCCAGTCCAGATGGGTTTACCGCTAATTTTCATAGAGCCCTCAAACCTCAAGTAGCCCCCATACTTCTAAATACTTTCAATTGCATTTTAATGAAGGTCTTTCTGACTGGCTCTTACTGTGGCTACTATAGTGGTTCTTCCCAAACCTGGTTGAGACCCCTGTTTCTCTTCAACTACAGACCCATATCACTTATTAATGTGGATTTTAAAATTCTCAGCAAGGTTTTGGCTTGTAGATTGGGACAAGTATGGGACTCACTGATAAGCAGAGAGCAGGTTGGGTTTGTGAAGGGTAGATTGTTGGCTGACCATCTCAGGAAGCTATCCTATCTTATTTTGGTGTCCAGGGATTCCTCCGTTCCTGTGGCTTTGGTGTCTCTGGACATTGAAAAAGCCTTTGATAGAGTTTTGTGGGATTACTTGTCTGCCCTTTACCTAAGTATCATATACCCTAGAATTTATAAAATGGGTCAGAGTACTATATTCCTCTCCAACAGCCCGTATCCTTTGTAATGGTGTCCTATCATCCTTGTTTGCACTGCATCAAGGCACCAGCCAGGGATGTCCTCTTTCTCCTTACTTATTTAATCTTTTCAGAACCCTTGATTCATAAACTTAATTCCTCCCCCAGGTTACTAGTATTCCAATTGGTCCTTTGACTACAAATTATCCATTTATGCCAATAACATACTCCTGCATATCTCTTTCTTCTACTTCCCTATCTGCTGCATTACAGATTATTGCCCAGTTTGGTTCAATCTCTAACTATAAATGAAACCTAGCCAAAACTGAGGTCATGACTCTTAATGTTCATACTTTTCAGACAGAAACTGAGCACCTGGGTCTTACCTGGAAAGGGATAAATTAAAATATTTTGGGATTTATCTTAGTACCTCCCTCTTAAGATTAAACAATTTAACCTTAATTTTATGATATCCGTATTAAAGAGGATTTGGATCATTGGTCTTTGTTGCCTCTTACATTATGGGAAGACTGAATATTATAAAATGAATGTTTTACCACATTTATTATATCCCTTCAGATTTGTAATTTGGCTCTCCCCTGTCATGGTTTACCCAAGTTCACAGGATCCTTACCTCCTTTTTATGGTCGGTAAGACTGCTCATTGTGCTCTTTCAAGTTAATGTACACTAAACAGGATGGTGGTCTACAAGTTCTCAACTTTTATGTATATCCATGGCTATACATCTTACCAGACTTTCCCTACTGGTTGCAACCACCTGGGGGACTTCTCTATGTCCTATGTACCATATTGGGAGGACATAGAGCATTCCCTATATGCCATTAATGGCTTAGGTATCAGGTCACTCCTTACCTTTCAAAGAAGTTCCTTCCCCAACCAATGCAGGACACCCCTTGGATATGTCTCTCTGCACTCACTCACAACTATCTTCTCTGCTTAACATTTGCCCATATAAAGATACTTCACAACCAATATTTGGGAACCCTAACTTTGGCTAGCCAGACGGATATTCTCTAAGGGTTTTGGCCAGATGTAGGTGTGGGTATAGTGGAATCTTTTCCTTAATCAAAAGTTACTCTCTTTTCCATGATGCCCGTACCTTGCATAACTGGACCACCTCTTCCTGTTTTCAATACCTCCAATTGTCACATATGCTTTTGAACTTTTTGGCTCAGGTCCATGGATTAGCCCTTGGGCAAATCAGCTTTCCCTTTTCTTTATACAGTGCCCTTCTCACCTTATCTCTATTATTACCAATCTCTACAGAAGTATTTGGTGGCCAATGAAGGGTCAAAGTTTTATTGGTGGGACCAAGCTTTTCAGACTTCAATTCCTCTAGAAATTGGGTGATCATCTGGAAGCACCTATACAAATTTATTAAATGGGATAGGTACCATCTCATGCAATTTCAGATTATCCACAATCTCTATTATACCCCAGTTAAACTGCATAAAATGGGTTGCCTTCCACAGTTCCTTATCCAGATGTGGTAAAGAGCCAGGCACTTTACTTCATATTTTGTGGACTTGTGAAACAGTAATTCCCTTTTGGCAATCTATTAAATCTCATTTAGATCCTCTGTTGGGACTGTCTGATGCTTTTCTCCTGAAATGTGTATTTTAGGTGAATACACTAATAACCTAATTGGCAATCAAAAACTGCACATGGCTTTGATTTTAGTTTGTGCAAAAAGTCTTACATGCTCCATCTTCTCCTTTTTGCTCTGCTCAATTCGAGACTTTTCTTCAGGATACTACACTCCCTCGTCTAGCTGACTCTCAGGTGGAGTTCCTAAAAGCCCAGCTAACCCTCTCTGAAGTTTCCCATGCAATTGACTCTCTAGCATTGGATAAGTCTCCCAGTCCAGATGAGTTTACCGCTAATTTTTATAAAGCCCTCAAACCTCAAGTAGCCCCCACAATTCTAAGTACTTTTAATTACATTACATTGTGCACCAGGACTCTACCACACATAAATAGAATTCTGCTGGTATACCATCTGGACTTAGGGCTTCATTTAAAAAAATATATATTTTATTGCATTAAAAACTTCTGAGTGCAAAACTGGGCTAAGCTTGCTCTTCTATGCACCTCATTTAGCCTTTTAGAGGAATATTAGCTTGGTTCTCCTCTGAGAACATTTTCTGAAATGCATAATCCAAATTTCTACTGAGATGTTATTACTAATCTCACTACTAAAATTAGTGGTGTCCTTGGATACCATAAGCCAGAAGCCCTTAATATCATTCTTTCCAATAACATCAATCATTCTACCCCATTGTTCAGTTACATATTCTTTATTACTTGCTGTTAATAACATCTTCTACACCTTTCTGCAGTTATTTAAAGACCAAGCGCTGATTCTCAAAGGATTTATTTATTTGTTTATTTATTTTATTTATTTAACTTTGTTAACCGGTAGGTGCACCAGCCATAAAATGACTATTTTCAGGCATGACCCGGGAGAGTACAAAAAGGAGAGAACAATGTAACAACAACATGGGTACAGTAATACAAACAGAGGAACAGTACAGCAGTGCTACAAAAATACAATGAGTAGAATCAACCAATATAATTATAATGGCAAACATTATACAAATAATGGCAGTAAGATATGTAATAAATGCAGAACCGTGGACCTGATCTAGAGGAGAGAAAGGGTTAATGAGAGGTAAGGTTATAAAGACAGGATAGTGAGAATATTCATAGACAAAAAGAAAGATTGACAGAAGGAAGGCCAGGGTGGTATCTGGAAAAACAGTGGATGGCCAGCAACAAGGCTCAAGAAGGAAAAAGATGGTAGTCAAGAAGTTATTTACAAAGAGAAGGAAAAATTTGGGAGGGACTAGAAGAGCCAGTATTGGATCTAGATTAGAGCAGGGTGACATCACTGATAAGTCTTAGGAGCTTCAAGTTGGGTCAAAGCATGTATAAGTATCAGCTAAGGATAGATAATGACGATATTCACTTTTAAATCTAACATGAGACTGAGACAGCTGGAGGTTGAGTGGAAGAGCATTCCACAGCCTGGGAGCAGAGTATTGGAAGGCCCCTGTGCCCTTAGTAATACGACATCTCAGAACATAGAGCAACGATTTGTCAGCTGATTTCAGGCCATGGGATGTTCTCTGAGGGACCAGAAACACTGCCAGCTGGGATGGGTTTTTCCTGGATGATCGAGTCCATTAGTGATCCAAGGTAGTATTGTCTACTGGCAGAAGGCAAGAGCCAATTCTGATCCTTACAGAGAAGGGTGTGCAGATATTGTTATAAGTTCGTCCCATTTTAGTAGGGAGGTTTTATTGGCATAGGTAAGAATAGAGATACCATAAGTAAGGGTTGGAGCAGAATACCTTGGGAAATTGCTAATTTCACCGAGGGTGTAAGCATGTAGCCTGTTTGTAAGCTACTCCCAGTTTTGAATTTACAGATTTGCATGATAACTGAATGTGAAGGTTAAAATCCAGGGATTGGTCCAGCAGTATCCCAAAGTACCTGATGGAAGTAACATTTTCAAGTGGAATTCCTCCTGGGTGAAGAACCTCCAGCAAAGTAGAACAAGCCTTTATCTTGTGCGGAACCTAGGAGCATGGCTTTTGTTTTCTTTTCATTTAGTACAAGCTTACAGTCAAGTAGCCAGTCTAAAACCTTATTGAAGTCAGAGGTAAGTGATGTGTTTATGCAGGCAATACTAGCAGAACTAGTATAGATGATCAGGTCATCAGTGTAGAGAATAGCCGAGCAGGATTTCAGGACCTCAGCAGCAATGTTGATAAAATTGAGAACAGAAGGGGCCCAAGGATAGAGCCCTGGGGACCCCAATATTTGATAGTAGATGAGTTGGACAGGGAGGAGTTAAATTTGACAGCTTGCATCCTGTTTGACACGTAGCTACAGAACCAGTCCACAACAGGGGTAAGAAATAGAATTTATGGAGTAGAGAGAAGCAGGGATGGTCTATAAGGTCGAACACCTTAAAATGAAGATGGCACCTATGAGTTTTCTAGAATCCATGTTGGACAGTATGTCAGTAGTTAGTTAGAGAAGAGCCGTGGTAGTGCTATGTCCTTTTCTGAAACCATGCTGGGTGTCCGAGAGGAGATTGTAGCATGTAAGGTAGTCAGTGGTTTGTGACACAACTATTTTCTCTAGGATCTTGCTAAAGACAGAGAGAACTGCTATGGGTCTGTAATTGGCCATGTCCTTTGGGTCACCTTTTAAAGACAGGCGTTATTCTTACAGATTTACATAGTTCTGGCATGCTGCTATGGATAAGGGATAAAGTGTAGATTCTAGCAATCAGAGAGGCAATGATAGAGCAGCTAGCTTAAGGAGATGAGGTTCTAATGAGTCAGAACCAGAGCTGGTATTGGCAGTTGTGGATCTCAGTAATTTCAGGACTTCACACTTGATATAGCCTTGAAACAGAATGGTGGAGCTGGAGGAGCATCATACGATAGGGCAGTATGATTGACTGGAAGTAGTGTGGTAGGTAGATTAGAGTGCATTCCACTAGGATGTAATGCCATGGTATGAGTGACAGATCAGAGAAAGATTGTTAAAACTGTTTGAGATAGTCCTAGAGTCATTACAATGTCCCCATTTGTGACCATTTCATCAGGAGTAACCGATTGTGAAGGTACAGGAATGTTTTGACATGGGCCTAGAATTTCCTTGAGTCACGGATGAGCTTTGAAGAAGGTCCTTGCAGTATTTGCCTTTAGCAGCTCTAACATTTTATTACATCTGTTCCTTAGTTCATGATAGAACAATAAGGTCTGATTGTAGGCCAGTTTGTTTGTAGTGAATCCAGACCGTGTCCCTACAAGCGCAGATTAGCTAGGAGGTCTTAATGTAGCCACCTTGTCTGTTTTTCTCTGACCCTCCTAGTAATCTTGGGGCATGTTTGCATGGAATGGCAAGAAATTAATTTATGAATATCTGTAGAGCGACCTCCACATTATTTGCTTGATAGATACCTGTCCAGTCAATATTGAAGGCATCAAAGAGAAATGCATCCTGGTCAATATGAGCTAGATTTGTAAACGTGATTAGTCTTGATGGAGGAGGTGGAGGTGCAACCATAGATAGGATACAAAAAGTGGGAGAGTGGTCTGTTAGTGCATCCAACAGGATTCCGCTTTCAACACATGTTCCATACGGTTAACCATCACCCAGTCTAGGAGTGTTCCCATTTGATGGGATAGCCTAGCTCTGTTGCTTCAGAGATCAACTGGTGAAAATTATAACTTAGCTTGAGTGATTGCAAGGAGATTTGAGCTGACTCTAACCAATTTAGGTGAAGATCGCCTAGGATGACAGCCTCATTATGATTTATAGCCTGGGAGGTGATGTCAAGGGGTTGTTGAAGACCACTATGCCCCCAGCAGGGATTATATTATTTATTTATTTAATTTTGTTGACCGGTAGACCAACTGGGTCTAGAGTCCCTTTTTCAGGGTGGCCGGGGATACAGATGGTAAGTAACTGAAATTGAACTAGATTAAGCTGTTGGTGGTAATTTTAGTGAAATGGGAAATTTGTCCAGGACACCGGGAAATCCTGTACTCTTTTCGATAAGTGCCATGGGATCTTTAACATCCACCTGAACTACCACCAATCCAGGTAGACAGGACCTTGGTTTAACATCTCATCCGAAGACTGCACCTCAAGTGCAGCACCCCCTCATGCTGCACTACAGTGTCAGTATTGAGATATTAAACAAGTGCCAGATGGGGAACTGAACCCACAGCCCTCTGATCTCCTGGCCTCAGAGGCAAGTGTGTACCTACTGAGCCACACTGTGTGCTACCTACTGAGGCACAGATAATATGGAAGCTTCTTTTCCCAATGCAATAGTTGCCTGAATGAATTCCACACTGCGGAGAGGCAGAAGCAGGGACAATAGAGATATTGAGGTGATTTTTGAAGAACAGGGCAACTCCACCTCCATGCTTGGATGAAGATTTATCCTTCTGGAACAGGGAATAGTTAGGCAAGGAACATGCATCATCAGGTATACTGGGTTTAAGCCAAGTTTCTGTGAGGCAAAGTACATCAGGATTGTAGCGTTTCAACCAAGCCTCGAGTTCTGCATGGTGACAGGTAAGACTTCTGATACTGATATGGGCAATTAATAACCCTTTCTTGGAAATGCCAGATATCTCAGTTGAGGAAAAGAAACAGGTAGGTGGACCTGGATTTAATTTGAAGCCCACAGCACAAGTCGCACCAAAGGTGACTTGCGCCAAATGCTGATGCAACAGGGACTCTGTGCCTGATTCTCTATCAGGCAGGGTCCCTGTGGCTAAATCCCATGATGTGCGTAACCTGAGTGGTGTGCCAAACAGAGGGCACACCTGCACAAGGACCACCACAAGCCTGCAGCATTGCATAGTGGTAGAGGCGCAAGTCACCCCAGCACAGATCCCCAGTAATAAAAATGTGAAAGCCCCACTGGGCTTGTGGTACCCCAGGCTGTATCCCCAGCAATAAAAATGTGAAAACCCTGCAGGACTATCGCCCACCCCCAGTCACGCTCCCAGTAATAATATTGTAATATCCCACTGGGCTATCATCCCATAAGTGCTGATCCCCATGTATAATTAATTGTAATGCCCACACAGGCTATTGTCCCCCTAAGTACTGATCCCCATGTATAATTAATTTTAATGCCCCACTGGGCTATCAGACCCCCATCTCTGAACACTGAGTAATGAATAAGAAGTTCATATGCTAGCGGACCCCCAAGCCATGATCCCGTCCCCAAAATATTCACATTAAGGGTTTGGTATGTAAGGAAAAATGCCCCACAGTACCCTTAGCCCAGGTGGTCTAGTGTCTACTCCCCCACCTGGCAGTGCCCTACCATTCTGCTCACCCGACCCCTACCCAGCCAGCGATGGGCACAGCCCACCCTCCACCACCGCAGCCTGCCACTGACTGAGCTCTTGCATGACTATGTACTGTTGTAAATAGTACACATTCAGTGAATGACAGCCGATACTTTTGTACATACTGTGTCTTGTCAAATGAGATTAGAGATGAGATTAGAGCAGTGCAGAAGGACTTTGTACAGTTGGGGAGGGCTTAGGAGAAGTAGCACACACAGTATCCTTCTCAGAGGTGCTGCCTTTCAGTGGCATGGGTGAGGCGAGTACTTTGCAATATGCAGTTTAATGAATGGTTGAAAAAATGGTGTGGAGCACAGGGGTTTGGCTTCATTGGGGACTGGGGTTCCACCTGGAGGACACCAGCCTATACTGGCAGGATGGTCTGCATCTGTCCAGGAAGGAACAAGTCTTTTAGGCAATCGGTTTAAATGCTTCATTGGCAAGCTTTTAAACTAGTCAAGGGGAGGCACTGATAAGCAGCAGGAAAATCCCAGCCTCCCCTACAAAACAAGGTACTAAATGAGAAAAAGACCAAGGTAGAAAGGTCAGTGGGGGATGCTGCTACAGAAGGTAAAGCCATCAAAAAGGAAGGCAATGAGTACCAATGCCCGTAGTCTGGGTAACAAGCTTCCTGAATTAGTGGCCTTGATGGAAGAGGAACATCTGGATATCGTGGCAGTCACAGAAACATGGTACACACAGAACCATGACTGGGACGTAAACATACCAGGATACACTATCTACAGGAGGGACTGGGAGGGTAAAAGAGGAGAAGGAGTAGCTCTCTACATAAGAGAAGGAATCAAAGCAAGATGAACAAAAGGCTAAACAGGGAGGAGAAGAAGAAGCACTGTGTGTGTCAATTTGGAGGCAGACAATGGCACCACAATCCACACAGGGTTGTATAAAGACCCCCTCAGGGAGGAAATGGACAAGGAAACGATAGAAAGTATACTTAGAATGGCAGATAAAGGGAGGTATTGCTGATGGGTGATCTGAATGTGCCAGATGTTAACTGGAATGCAGTTGCAGCAGCCACCTCTAAGAGTGGGGTTATTCTAGATGCCCTACAGGGGCACACCTTAGACAACTAGTATTGGAACCCATTTGAGAGGGAGCAATCTTAGACCTGGTCCTCTCAAATGGAGATGTAGAGAGGATCACAGATGTAGAAGTGGTTAGCCATATGGGAACTAGCGACCATCGAACAGTATGGTTCACATAAACACAGCAATAGAGTCAATCCATACAAAGGCAAAAGTACTGGACTTCAGGAGGGCTGACTTTGCCAAAATGGGTGAGTGCCTAGGAATGCACTAGCAAAAGGTCAGGAAGGAGGGAGGAAGGACAATGGGGAATAATAAAAACTGCCATGACAGAGGTAACAAGCCTTTGTGTGAAGCAAATAAACAAAACAAAACAATGTAAGAAACCACTATGGTTCTCAAAGGAAGTGGCAGTGAAGGTTCAAAAGAAAAAGCTTTCAGAAAGTACAAGGAATCACAGAAGGAGCAGGACAGAGAATTGTATCAGTTAAAGCAAAGGAAGCTGGGGAGGCAGTCAGAACAGCAAAGGCCCGAACTGAGGAAAAAATAGCCAACTCAGTTAAGAAGGGGATAAAACCTTTTTAGGTACATCAGGAGCGAAGGAAGACTAAGGGAGGGATAGTGAGGCTTAATAAAGGGAGGGGCAGAGGGTGACTGTGAAAAGGCAGAGATACTAAACAAATATTTTTGCTCAGTATTTACAAATGAAGAGGAGGAGGTACCTAAAGCAAACAATAGAAACACTCTGGATACAGAAGCTGTTACCAGCACATTTACAGAAGAAAGGGTTCTGAAAGAACTCTTAAAACTGAAGGTGGACAAAGCAATGGGGCCTGATGGGATTCATCCCAGAATTCTAAAGAACTAAGGGTAGAACTAGTGACACTACTGACTACCTTCTTTAACAAATCATGGGAGGATGGGGTGGTACCTGAGGACTGGAGGAGGGCCGATGTGATTCCCTTCACAAAAGTGGGAGCAGGCGAGGCGGAAACTACAGACCAGTTAGTTTAACCTCAGTGATAGGAAAATGATGGAATCACTTCTGAAGGAAAGAATTGTCAGTACCTAGAGGCCAGAGGGCACAGGACCCAAGGCAGCATGGATTCACACCAGGAAGGTCATGCCAGATGAATCTAATAGATTTCTTTGACTGGGTGACCAAGTAGTAGATCAGGGAGGGCCGTGGACATGGCCTACCTAGACTTTAGAAGGCATTTGACTCAGTCCCACACAAAAGATTAATATACAAGTTAGCCAGCCTGGGAGTGGGTCCCAAGATGATAGCCTGGGTAAAGAATTGGCTGGAGAATAGGATACAGAGGGTAATAGTAAATGGAGTCCACTCTGAAGAAAGAGGGTTACTAGTGGGGTACACTGAGGTTCAGTATTAGGACCGGTCCTCTTCATTGTCTCTGTAAGCCACATTGCAGAGGGACTGTAAGGAAAAGTATGTCTCTTTGCAGATGACACAAAGATCTGCAACAGAGTTGATGCACAGAGTGGGATGGAAAGGATGAGAAGGGACTTGGCAAGGTTAGAGGAATGGTCAAATGTATGGCAGCTTAGATTTAATGCTAAGAAGTGCAAGGTAATGCACCTGGGAAACAAAACCCAGGGAAGAGTACACAATGGGGGTGAGATACTAACGACAACAAAATGGAAAGGACCTGGGGTAGTCATATCGGATGACATAAGGTGGGCAAGCAATGTGAGAGGACAGTAAGGGGCTGGGGGATACTGGGATGCATAGGGAGGCATCACCAGTAGAAAACAAGTTGTTATCCCTCTGTACAGACAGCTGGTGAGACCCCATCTGAGTACTGTGTGCAGTTCTGGAGACCCAATCTCCGCAAGGACATAGACAAGATGGAGACTGTCCAAAAGAGGAAGCTAAAATGGTGCAGGGTCTGCACGGAAGACATATGAAGAGAGACAAAGGAGCTTAATATGTATAGCCTCGAGGAAAGGAGGAGAGGGGGGACATGATAGAAACGCTTTAAGTACCTCAGGGAATCAACAAGTCCAAGAGGATAGCATCTTTCAAAAAAGAGGTGTGCAAGAACAAGGGCATAATTTGAAGATGGGGCGGCTTAGAGGTAATGTAAGTATTTTTTCACAGAGAGGTTGTGGGTGCATGGAATAGCCTTGGGAGGAGGTTGTGGAGTCAAAAACAGTGATTGAATTCAAGCATGCATGGGACAGCCTTAAGGCAATTCTAGGGGTGTGGGTAGAAAGAAGTAGGCTGCTGGTTAACTAGGATCTGCAGCTTATCCATTATGTAGGAAATGGGCAGACTGGGTGGGCCAAGCAGTCCTTATCTGTGGTCAAATTCTATGTTTCTATTTTTCTATGCAATTGGTATTACTGTGCTTCTACTTGTTTGTACTTATCTCTACCCCCTCCCTCAAGATGCATCTGAAATAAGCTTCACGGTTCAGTATGTCTTTCCTGGTAAATCTCTTTAAATAAAGAATGTCAAGTCTTACCACACCCAGTTCAAGGCAAATGGTATTAAAATCACCCTTTGTACCAGGTAGAGTTTTCAACATAGTTCAAATACTCTTCTTGAGCATGCTTCTTTGGTAACTTCAGGATGAAGCCTGCTTGGGTTGGATGTGTCCTCCTCTGAGCACAAGGCAATCTATAGAAATAAAATGAACTGTGATACAACACATACAATGACCATATTAACAGAGCTTAGCTAAGATGTACCAAACAAACCTGTCTGCACCTAAAATAAAACCCTTTTCAAACTTGAGGGTATTAAAATAATTTTAAAAATAATAAGCTTTCTTTAACTTAATATTATTAAATTATGCAATTAATAATTTAGTAGTGTAGTTCCCTCACTGGAAGATAATACTAATGGATCACTAGAATTGTATGTGACCCACAACAACAAGCCACACTAACTGCTAGGAACCAAAAGGAAAACAAACAAACAAGCAGATAAACAAAAGAAGACACCTCCACAAGAAATGTACTTAGTTTTTCTCCTATTAAAAATGTCCACAACGTTCTTCTAAAAGCACTATGGCTTTGTGATAGTAGTGGTGATTTACAAGAAATTCTACCACCTTAGAATTCACCAGTTCGTTTACAGAGCTGAAATCTCTATACTGGTCTACAAAACACTAGCAGCTATGCTTGGAGAACAGGGACAGGTGGTATGGAAGCCAACAAAATTCAAATACATGCTGTCAGTTGGTCAAATGATTGTTACATCTTATCTAAATAACACTAAATTGTGTACATATTTATACCAAAACTCCTATGTGCACCAAAAGTAAATAAAAATAGATTTTTGAACTAAATGTGACAATGTCATTACTGATTTTGAACTAGTTCACTTAGGATTGTTCTTTTCCTTATTCTCAAAACAACACTCCAACTGCTCCTTATACCCCAGTTCTAAAATTATGTTACAGTACATGCTCATGATAGACTCTCCAAAGTGACTATACTTCTCTACAAGCTAGCTTGCAACATGCTGTATCATAATTAGTGATGGAATACTATGGGAAGCTTTTCCTCACAGAGGATCAAGATTCAGTGAATCAGAAACGAGAGGACTGACAAAAGTTCACAGTGCTTTATTTTTTATTTTTTTATTATTAAGGTCTCAGAATTACAAACCTTTGAGTCAGAAGACTTCTTTACAAGGGTCCATGTCAGAAAAAAACTGAGTAAGCAATAAGCAGTAACAGAATAAAAGATGCAGTAACAATTAACTAACAAAACAAGGAATTAGTGTGGTTACTTCCATAGGAAGCAAGTTACAATCAGAAGTAAAAGGGCAGAGGAAATGCAGAGAAAAGCAGTAGGGAGCAGGGGTGGCAGGGCAGAAGTCAGGAGAAGGGAAAATAAATGGACAGAAGGGAAAAAAGCAGGGATGAATGGGGTAGAAGAAGTAGTAAATGATGCAGTCAGTAATGACATTGTCACATATGAAGTGGCTAAGGGTAGGGGGGCAAGAATTGGGGAGAGGAGATAACGAATCAGGCTAGTAGCAGTCGTAGCTGCTAGAGGCAAGAAAGATGCTGCCAAAGTTTTAGCTTTAAAGGACCAATTTTATTTACAGAGGTAATATCAGAGGGCAGGTAATTCAACCAGTCAGGAGCACTAAACATGAAAGCCCTCAGTTCCAATGAAGTCCTAAAAATAGACAAGGAAGGTGGCTTTGGATGAGTTTCTGGTTGCCCAAGTAGTTGAGGCAGGAGTTGGAGATGTTGAGCAGTGGGAGGGAGAGATCTGTTGCTATCTTTTGGTTGGCAGTCTGGTCTGATAGCAAAGCCTACCATTGAATTTGAACCAATTAGCTTGATGGTACAAGATGCAGGTGTGCATGTACCAGTCACAACAGTCACAAGCTGACAAGCTTTGTTCAAGGTGACCTTAATTCTGCTTAATGCAGTGTCAGCCACCGATCCATATATAACAATGCCATAGTTGACTAATGACAGCACCGAACTGGTTACAGCCAGGTGAAGTGCATCTTCTGGCATGCAAGACCTAGGTCTGTAGAGAATCTAATTCTGATGTTGACCACCTTACAGACCTGGTTTATGTGCTTGTGGAAAGAGTGGGTAGAGTCAAGAGTGATCCTGAGATACTTGAAGTTATGTACTTGCTCCAGGGGTTTGTGACGGCAGTTTAGAATGGTTAGAGGGGTGTCTTTGTTTTTATTTTGTGGGTTGACAAACATCATCACTTTACTTTTTTATAGTTTAAAATGAGTTTCTGATGGGAGAACCAGGATTCAGATTCCAAGAAGAACCTTTGAAGATCAATTAGCAGGGGTGGGACCAGGGTGGCTACAAAAGGTTACTGCATCATCAGCATAGGGTAACATCTTCCCAGAGCAGGCTAGGGGAGGGAGTTAAAGAAAAGACTGAACAAGATCAGGCCAAGGATTGAGCCTTGGGGACCCCTGAATGTACAGGAAGACTGGAGGAGAGAGTGTCATTAATTTTCACTCTCTGGGTTCTCTCACTAAAGTAGTTAGTGAACCAGGAGAAGCATCTTGTGAGAGGCTGTTGCTGTCTTCTATTAGTTTGCTATGACACACACAAAGATGTTCCTTTGGGATATTCAGTTCACCAAAGTAGTTTCCTTTGATTTCTAACCACTTCCTTGCCTTCACAATCCTATTCTCTTCTTTCTCTCCTGAATGCCATTACAGTACTGCTGATCCTTCCCTGTTCCTCCACACCATGTCTTCAAGGCAGACCCAGTCATCCTTGTACTCTATCTTTGCAGGCACCTCAGCTTAGTTGCTTCCTCTTCCTCACAGCACTTCTGCAGCTCCACCTCCCTCCAACTTCTCCTGCAGTAGTCCTCGCCTCCAACCGTGTTTTTTAAAAGTGTTTCCTCCCTGGCCCTCCTCTGCTGCAGGTTTAGGACTGACTGCTGCTGCTTGATCTAAATGGGCCATCTCCTCCTCATTAGTTCAAATTGAACCTGTTTCACTGGCAGAAGTTGTCTATCCCCAAATACAATCATGGCTGTAGTATGTCAGTTGTGAACTACCTGCTGTATACACCAATAGCCCACTACTAATGGGATTTCAACCTGTCTAAAATTCCTTCAGGAGAAAGGACTGTACCAAAACACTCACTTAAAATACATTACAGAACGAAGTGAATTCATTCTAAGTGACAATTTCATGCTTAACAACAAGCAATATGTGCAAACCATGACAGCAGCAAGTTTCAATATAACTTCTCTGCGATATGCTAACCTCTTCTTGAGGAACATAGAAGTGGATTTCTTGAAATAATAACCATTAAACCACTTGCATACTTCAGATATACTGTATTGATAATATATTTGTACTTTGGGCAAAAGACTCTGACACACTGAAAAAACAGTAACAACCTCCACCAATGTTCAGTATTAAATTTTTCCTGGAATACTCAGACAGCAGCATTCATTTCCTAGTCACCACGGTTACCATCAAAGATAGAACCTTACACATATGTGTCTACAAGAAACAGTGTAACTAACAGATGTATAAGTATTATGTTTGTGGTAATGTATAGTAGGTGTCATGGTCTAGATAGAGTTTTATAATATCAGTGTCCCAACTGAACCTATTATGTTTTGAGTTCAGCTGTTTTATGTATTCCAATTCCCATGTCCTTCTTTCCTGTGGGTTTTAAGTTTCTTTTTAGAATTAGCTCAGACAGGTCAGAGGAAGAGTGGTCTTTTGGAGAAAAGTGCTGTACTACTGCTGGGCTCATTGGCTAGTTTAAAACAGTGTACTGGTTTAAACAGTTACCCCTCATGCCGCACCATATTTTATCCAACACTGAAATAGGACCTATTCAGTCAGTGCATTTATCCCACTTGTAACCTCATATACTGTAATACACACTTAGTACCAACCATTGATCTAGTATTCAGAGAGTATAGCCAAAGACAATTTGGTCAGTTACACATGACATAGCTCCTGAATAGGATTGTTTTACCATAAGGTCCTCATGTACAATAAATCCCATCTGCTTTTATAAAAAAATGTGGAATTTCTCCTGCGAACAGTGGAATTTTGACGATGAGTGGTAAAATTCTGCCATTCGTGGGTGAAATTCCACATTTCGAGGAGTGAACTTTCACATTTCACGCCTGCAAAATATTTCACAAAATGCACTAAATTAGCTTAAATATTCCATGGAACAAAATTTGTGGATTCCCCATCTCTACTCATTATATGTATTAATATATTATGAAGCAGTGGAAGTGCCTGCAACCCAAAACAACAGTTTAGAATATACATTTTGCTAAAATTTTAAAATTACTTGTAGTCTTATTGCTGGTCTCCCTGCTTTTTGATATAGTAGTGGTACATCCCTTCCTGTTCACTTCTGTGGCTAAAAACTGCTTGCTTCTACAAAAGTGCTAACAATTTACATTTAAGTTCTGTGGCTGAAGGACTGCTCATTTGCTAAAATGCGCTGATAATTTCCTGTAAAGTTTTGTGGTTAAAGACACTGTTTTTTGAACTGGGATTCCTCTCACAGATGATTCCCTGCAGTGATTCTGACAGGAACAGTATGACAAGGCAATGTCTCAATGGCAGGAATCAGCTGAGTGGAGGAGCGCAAGGCAGCAACTGTACATGGAATAATAGGTACAATAGTGCTGCCCTTATGAAAATGGAAGATATTGCAATATATTGAAAATATGCATTAATATATGTCAATACACCAAGGAATACATTGCCCCAATGTAATATATTATATATTATAGTTTTAAATATACTGACATAATATATTTCTAACCCATAGTATGCAAAAATATGTCACTGTGTTGAGAAATACATTGACTCAATGAAATATAATACACAGTGTATTTCAGCATATACTGAAACCATATATTTGGCCTCATGCATTGCTTGAAAGCATGTCAATCTATTAAGTAATATGTTATTTGAAATTATTGGTATATTTCAAAATATATACTGTATTCTTTGTATGTTATGTATATTTTATATATCTTACATATATTTTATATGTATTACAAATATTTTATGTTACGTATATTTATATATAATTTACATATATTTTATGTATATTACATGTATTTTTGTAAATGCTTAACTGAGTCCATGTGTACATTTGCATAACTAATTTGCATAATTCAAAAACATAGTTTAACAGTCAAAATCATGATAATTTCTAGTTTTGCAATAATTTTGAATTTACAACATTAGTTTACAAACTGAAAAGAAAGGTACAAGTTACAAAGCAAGTACATGTAGGATCTCACCCTGACCTAAAAGTGAAAGAAAATTGGTTGATATAAATACCAATCTGAGCCTTTAAAAGCATGAGATTGTGATATAAGTCCTATGTTTAAGTATAAATGTATGTTTGAGATATAGCTGCACTGTAACACAATAGTTCCAATGTAGGTATCTCCATGACTACTAACAACTTCAATTGTACAGATAGTGGTATGTATAAATCATAAATAATTCCCTTTGTTTTGTTTGGGTCAGTTAATAGTTTTATGGGTATTGCCTATAGAATTAGGTCCCCCTGAATGTTGCTGCCCAGCTTGCTATTGCACAAGGTCCTTCCCTCCCTTACATACTGCTCAGAGGTACTGTATACCTTAATGCTAACAAAGGATCTCTCCATAAATGGAGCACATGTTATAACAGCATATGCCGATTTGCCTTTCTGCACGCAGACTGACTCATCGCAGTGAACTCTACTCCAAACTAAATTGTCTCTCCCGACTTTGCACAGACTCTATTCTACTGGATGCTTGATTGACATATGATCAGAACAGGGACACCTGAGTATCTCTCAAGGCTGCTATCTCATCCATCCTAAGCATATTTCTTTAGGTCATCTGTACAAACCCAACTTGAAATTCCCAGATACCTCACAAAAAGGGGAACTATCCTTCGCTGTATTGGCACCCAGCATCTGGAACTCCCCTCTCACATTAAACTCTCTAAATCCCACCTAGCCTTTAAACTGGGTCTCTGTGCCCACCTGACTGACTCTGATGGCTGTTCCTGTGCTGTAATTTGAGACTGACTCCCAGTAGCATTCCTTACCTACATGGCACTTACTGTTTCCCTCCATTCTATAAAATCTGCATGTTCTCACTTCCTCCACAAAATCATTAGTTAAAACTGTTATTTATTCTTTTGCAGTTGTCGTATGTCCTTTATTATTGTTGTATCATCCAGTGCAAGTAGCTAATATAAGGGTATTTGTTTACTCTCAGTTTCCACAGAAATATGTCTTACTTTTGTCAGCAATCTGTGAATTTGTTTTGTTCCCACTTCATGCTGTGCCATGAACAATTGCCACTGATGTTTGTACCTTCTTTGTACCTTGCTTTCTCCTGATTGTACTCTCCCAGGTCATGCCTCAGTATAAGCAATACTCTTGTCTAGTGTACCTACCAGTAAACAAAAACAAATAAATAAATAAATATTAATATGTATTACGTGCATATTATATATATGTTTGCAAATATAAGGAAACATCATTTGAAATGCAAAAAAAATACATTTATACATATATTGGCAATACACCAATAACAAATATTTACCATCCTTGTTTCAATATATTTGGAATGTAATCAATATATTTTGCAAAATACATAGTATACTAAAGTGGCAATGATGAGTATATTTATAGTGCATTGCAATATGTTTGCAAATTTTTAAAATATTTAAATATATTGATTTTCCAATGCAATATATTATAAAACAAGTAAATTGGAATATATTTCACTATATGTAAATATGTTATTAATACATTTTGAAATATATTTCATTTTCATAAGGGTGTCCTCTGATTGTTGGAGGCAGTTCTACTGCTTTATAATATATTATATGAACAGTTGGCATATAATATGCACCTCGTACAGTACCTACATCTAGTAATCCCTAACATTAAATAACTGAACCCCATAAGAAATACTATAAGAATTAACACATGTTCAGGCATATTTGCAGCTGCCCCAGTCCTATGCCTTTCACTTGCTCAATCAGCCTCTAAGTGACCCCAGTTTCTGAGCATCCAGGGTGCTATCCTTTCTGTTACCATGGTCTGAGATGCCCAGTTTTGATTGCTGCTCTTTGAGGTACTCTAGTCTGACTATAAGTAACCTTCCCAACAACTAAATTGTCCATAGTTCTGTGGGGAAACCTATGAAAGGACAATCAATGCACCTTTACAAAGTTCTCCACACTGGCCCCAAGTTGCTGTGGAATGCCTTTTAGGTCCCCACACCTTCCTTTCTGCACACAGCTCCATATCTTAACAATAGTTGTGTGGGTACAGCACACCATCATAATAACACATCCTACACACACACACACACACACACACACACACACACACACACACTTATGTCAGTTCAGATGTATGAAATCATGAAACATCCTGCACATTTCCCGATATTGTAACAGACATGCAAACTGATGCAACATCCTGTAAACAGTCATGTGTTATTGCAGAGCTAAGGGAGGACCTAGTGACACCACTAACCACACTTTTAACAAATCATGGGAAGATGGGGTGGTACCTGAGGACTGGAGGAGGGCAGATGTGATTCCCCTTCACAAAAGTGGGAGCAAGGCAGAAGCAGGAAACTACAGACCTGTTAGTTTGACCTCAGTGGTGGGGAAAATGATGGAATCACTTCTGAAAGAAAAATTGTTGAGTACCTAGAGGCCAGCGGGGCACTGGACCCAAAGCAGCATGGATTCACAGCAGGAATGTCATATAGACAGATCTAATCGATTTCTTTGACTGGGTGACCAAAGTAATAGACCAGGGAGGGGCTGTGGATATGGCCTACCTAGACTTTAGCAAGGCATTTGACACAGTCTCGCACAAAGATTAATAATCAAGTTAGCCAGCCTGGGAGTGGGTCCCAGAGTGATAGCCTGGGTAGAAAACTGTCTGCACAACAGGACACAGAAGGTAATAGTGAATGGAACACATTCTGAAGAAAGGGGGTTACTAGTGGAGTACCTCAGGGCTCAGTACTGGGTCCAGTCCTCTTTAATGTCTTTATAGGTGACATTGCAGAGAGACTGGAAGGAAAGGTATGCCTCTTTGCAGATGACACAAAGATCTGTAACAGAGTTGATACACAAGGGGGTAGAAAGGATGAGAAGAGACTTGGCAAGGTTGGAGGAATGGTCAGACATATGGCAATTTAGATTCAATGCAAAGAAGTGCAAAGTAATGCACCTGGGAAATAAAAATCCAGGAGAAGAGTACACAATAGCAGGGAGGTACTAACAACAACAATAATGGAAAGGGATCTGGGAGTAGTCATATCAGATAACCTAAAGGTGGGTATGCAATGTGAGAAGTCAGTAGGAAAGTCAGGGGATACTGGGATGCATAGGGAGGGGCATCACAAGTAGAAAAAGGGAAGTGGTTATCCCTCTATACAGACAGTTGGTGAGACCCCATCTGGAGTACTGCATGCAGTTTGGAGACCTCATCTACGCAAGGACATAGACAGGATTGAAGCAGTCCAGAGGAGGGCAACTAAAATGGTGCTGGGTCTACATCAGAAACCATATGAAGGGAGACTGAGAGAGCTTAATATGTATACCCTTGATGAAAGGAGGGACAGGGGGACATGATAGAAACTTTTAAGTACCTCAAGGAAATCAACAAAGTCCAGGAGGGTAGCATCTTTCAGAAAAGAGATGTGTAAGAACAAGGGGCACAATTTAAAGTTAGAGGGACGGCTCAGGGGTAATGTGAGGAAATTCTTTTTCCACGGAGGAGGGCGGACACATGGAACCACCTTCCTGGAGAGTTGTGGGGTCTAAAACAATGGAGGAATTCAAACATGCATGGGACAGACATAAGGCAATTATAGTGGGGGTTGCAGGAAATAAGCTGTTGGTTAACTAGAATCTGCAGCTTATCCAGTAGAGTGAGAAATGGGCAGACTGGGTGGGCCAAGTGGTCTTATCTGCCGTCAAAGTCTATGTTTCTATGTTTACAGACAGATTAAATATCCTGCACACAACTCTGTGTCATTGTAGATTTCCACTAGTTGAACGTCTGACTCCTTCCTCAAAGTATGCCTGTCTTTGTGCCTTCTGTGGGATATGCTCTCAAATTTTGCAGTCCACTGTTCATGTTTTTTCCCACAATGAGGCAGACAGTAGGGCATAGAGATTAGAGTAACAAGCTTTGAACAAGCTTGGTACATCCAGTAGACCTGGGTTTGATTCCTATAACCTCCACATGCATACTGTGTGACTTGAGCAAGTCAATTATAGAAATGTTGTGAAGCAAAATTTCGCCTGTGAATTTTACACAAAGTGCTGGAAATTCGTGCTTCATGAAATTTGCAAATTTCAGGCTGACCAGATGAAATTCGCTCATGTGAATTGTGTGAATTTTGCATGAAGTTTGAGGTGAAATCCACGGAGAGAGGCTGGAGGGCAAAGATCTGAGCTGCAATATTCAATGCTGGCTTGCAGGCAACCTTGCAGATAAACTGAACCTGGGCCATCTAATGTCTGAGTAATGAGACCTGGGTGACAGCCATGGTTCTTCCAATCTCCCTAAGCTGCTGAGGATTTTATCAACCTAGAGGACACTGTGGCTGAGGGAAAATGGCAGCAGTGAATCATGGCACCTGCCAGCTGAGTGTAGCCCTTTTACCATTGGAACTCAACATATGTCTTTCCAGTATAACTAATTTATAAAGAAAGAATGCTGTAACCTGTTTTCTGTTCCCCTCCCCACCATTGCTGCCCACTCAGGTATGAATACTAAGGGTTATCTATGATGCCACATTACAGTGAGAATCTAAGCAGTAACTGACCTGTATGACTAACAATAGTGAGTTCACTTCACTGATTAAAAGGAATGCTCAGCTTTAAAGAACTCCTGACTATAGATGGACCTCTGCCTGGATTCTGGTGCACTGTATGCTGTTCTTGTTGGTTTGCCATTAATTCCATTTTTAGAATATGGTTTTATTGATGTTCTTGTCTTAATTCTTCCCCCTTCTACCTGCCCAGTTTTCCTGTCAATTGTTTGCCTCTGGCTAGTTAAATTGTGCAGGACATCATTTGCAGGTTTTCTGAGAAAGAGCTGCAGAATGGTAACTGCTGTGTTCATTTCCGTTCACTAAGAGGATCTTACAGTGGTTTTGTTTTACATTGCTGTTGTCATTCAGTTCTATTGCTAGTTGGAAACAATTGAATTACAAACAAAGGTACACTGTCTCATTATATTTTGTCATCTGGTACATTTTAAATAATTTTGTTTTAAACCATATGCATTGTGCGGTAGTTAATGGACTGGCAAGGTACAAACAGCAACTACCTTGTTTATGTTGAATCGCATTTCAAAGGAAAGGCTGATATGATTCTCCTTCATCTGGAAAATGCTACAAATGGGCAGTAGTGATGGTACACTAAAAATGAGATGATGCTGTGAGAGTGTCAGTCTATTTAGTTTTCGTTAGCTGGCGAGTCTTGGCAGAGCCATGGTATGTAATCTTGCAGAGTCCTTGAATTATTTTGGAATTATTTATGCATTTGAAAGGCACCATCTCTAAACTTATGAATTACTTTCAGTGACAAATCTGGACCCTGCTTTCAAAAGAAACAGATTAACATTCTGTATGAATGGTGTACCATTATTACTCTAACATTTTTTCTGGTCATGCTGCAACCCAGGTCATGAGGGGCAGCGGGACATGTTCTCATCTGTGGTTGTATGGGGTGGTGGGACAGACCTCTCTCAACCTGTATGTATGGTAAGCTGTGTGCATGGCATTACTTACAGATACAGTACCTGAAGTGTTGTTCATGTTTTTAATCATTCATGGTTCAGCCAACTGGCTCCAACTCCCGGCAGACACAAGTACCAGACCTGTATGCTAGCAAAAAGATTACCTTAAATCTCCTACCCTCAAGGGTTCAGTCCTTACTGGCCCCACGCTGTTGCCCCACCTAACCAGGAGCTCAGAATATCTTACTTTTTCTGTTCCATGCTGCTGCACTACCCAAGGACAATGCTCCTTTATGTACAGACCCTCATCCTGGTACAACTCGCTTCCACCTGTTGTTACCAACGACACTACCCTGAGCACTTTCAAGTGCAACCTGAGTCAACACCTCGTCCACAATGGCCTCCTGTGAATGTTTCTCTAACTAAACTTACTCTCCTTCCCTCTAATTTCCCTCCCTCTAAGCCCTCCTACCTTTACCCCCACTATCTCCTCCTTTTTATTTCCCCACTATTATCTACATTCTCTCCCCATAGCTTCCTCTACATGTATCTACCATCTCTCCTAGCAGTTTCTAATTTATTCTAGTGAACCATATTACAACTGTGTTTTCTTATTGTACATATGTTCTTGAATAATATTCACAAATTACTATAACTTAACATACATACCATGAATCATTGTACATATAACAGTAATTCCATATGAAAGCTTTAATGCACCCGACAAAGCCTATGGCTGCTTGAAACTACTGTACTTGTTATTGTCCTCACTATGTTCTGTACTGTTTCCCCGATGTGGAACCTTTGTAAAAGAGCTTTGGCTCAAAGGTGTCTTCGAAATAATAACAAATAAATAAAGCCACTATGAACAGGGAAACTAAATGGTGGACTTGAATCTTTACCAACTCCTTATCCCTTTACAGGCTGTATTTTATTGACTAGCAATTTGGACTACCTCGATGAATAAGTAATGTAAAATATAATAACAGCAGCAAAAGCTTAGATTTGCTGTTCCAATGTTCATTTGTATTTGCAGGGGTCTATGGTATAAGGGTAGATACTCCTCTCCAATTTCCCTGAAATAGGAAGGCACCTGCTGCATAACAAACCCAAATATCCAGTCTTAATTGATCATCTAGTGATAAATGCATTTTTGAGCCTGTCTGAATCATCATTGTGACACATAGTCAGATTCATGTATGGAAAGGCATCAAAGCGGAGCAAACATGTAGTAGCCCCATTAGTCTGTGACAGCATGCACTCACCGCTCTCTCTTTCTCCCTCAGAACCTTCCCATATTAACAAGAAAACATAGCAGCCATCAAAGAAATATGAAATCAATATAAATAAAACATCATAGAGAAAGGTCTTTCCAGATAACTGCTTCAGCAGGGGTGCTCAGATCCTAAGCTGCACAATTGATTGGTGCTCTCCGGCAGAAGACCGGCCCTTCATTGGACACTAAAACCTTGTCTCTGCTTACTGATTGGATTGACTTCTCTCCTTATCTAGCTCTGCTTTCAGCTGACTGCCCTGAGCAGGCATCACTGCTATGGCTGTGGCTCTGGCATTCCTTCCGGCCAGCCACAGTCACCATCTCTGCCTGCCTGCCCAAAGTTTTCCAGGACTGCCCTGGGTAGACATTGCTGCTACGGCTGCAGCTTCAGCATTCCTACTAGCTGGCCACAGTCACCATCTCTGCCTGCCTGCCCCAAAGCCTTTCTAGGACTGCCCTGAGCAGGCATAGCTGCTATGGCTACAGCATTCCTACTGGCTGGCCACAGTCACCATCTCTGCCTGCCTGCCCCAAAGCCTTTCTAGGACTGCCCTGAGCAGGCATAGCTGCTATGGCTACAGTATTCCTACTGGCTGGCCACAGTCACCATCTCTGTGTGTACCCCAAAGTCTTTCCAGGTAACTGCTTCAGCTGGGTGCCTGGATCTAAGCTCACAATTGATTGGGGTGCTATGGTTGAAGATGGCCCTTCATTGGACACTAAAACCTTGTCTCTGCTGACTGATTGGATTAACTTCTCTCCTTCTATTTAGCTTTGCTTTCAGCTGACTTCCTGAGTGGGCATCCTGTTACAGCTGTGGCTCTGGCATTCCTACCGGCTGTCCACAGTCACCATCTCTGCCTGCCTGCCCCAAAGTCTTTCCAGGTGACTGCTTCAGCTGGTTGCTCAGATCCTAAGCTGCACAATTGATTAGTGTCCTCCAGCAGAAGATAGCCCTTCATTGGACACTAAAATCTTGACTCTGCTGACTTATTGGATTAACTTCTCTCCTTCTATTTAGCTTTGTTTTCATCTGTAACTACCACCTCTATTTTTTGAATTTGCATTCTCAGCCCAGTAATTCCATTAGCAACTGTTGTAGTATGAAATCTTTAATATCTTGAATTCTTAACTCAATCAGTAATTTTAGCAAATGTTATAGATTGAATTTACAGATTGTTTTAGAGTGATTATATCCCACTTAAAGGTAAGGTCTGCAAAGTAATTTAGAACTAAATTATTAATTATTGTTAGAGTGTTTATAGCCCGTTCATACTAAAGTCTGCCAGGAAAATCTCAGTTCCTCTGGCCTCACCTCATTTACCTACTTTGCTGCTATTTTCTGTCTCTGGTGCCTTGCACCATATCTAACTACCTAGCTGCTACTCCTGTCCTTGATTCCTCCCTCACCCCCACCCCTGCATTCACTTCTTCAACCTGGTCTTAATTCTGCTACTTCTGTCCTTGGCTCTTCTTACCTCAGACTCCCCTTTTCCTTGTTTTTCAACCTAACTACTTAGCTGCTACTCCTGTCCTTGGCTCTTCTTGCCCCAGCACCGCCCTGCATTCACTTCTTCAACCTGGTCCTAATTTCTGCTACTTCTGTCCTTGGCTCCTCTCAACCCAAGCCCCCCTCACTTGTTTTTCAACCCTAATTACCTAGTTGCTACTCCTGTCCTTGGCTTCTTCGCTCCCAGCCTCCCTCCCCACATTCACTTTTCAACCTGGTCTCAATTCTGCTACTTCTGTCCTGGCTCCACCACCCCAGCCCCCCTTTTCACTTGTCTTTCAACCTGATCTTAATGCTGGAAACACAAATGGCCACGTCCATTTCCCATTAGCAGGTTATACTGTACTGCCACTAGAGGACACAATCATTATCTAAAGCAATCCCTGCCTGTTGTTTGTATAGATACCTCTCCTTTGCTCTATTTAAGCATCTGTTAAATAAAGATTATTAGACCTGCCACCCCTCGCCTTGCTCCTCCCATCTTTTTCTTTTTTCTTACTACTTGTAGAATTGCTGCTCTTATAAGATATCATGTTGTTATACATATCATGCCATTTCTACTCGCTGCTTTTTTCCTAATTATTAACCTTGCTTCTGCACATACATTGTGAAAAAAAACAGTTACCCCACCGTTTACCAACACTACTGCCCTTACATCACCCTCACTTGCACCTATTCTCAGGACGTTAACATGCCTTCTCTTTACCGAGGACTGCTACCCTCTGATTGGCTGGCTAAATTGAGTCAGATTCTGAGGACCGCTGATTGACTGCCGGCTCTATGAACTCTGCTCTAAGCTACCCTTGCCTGAAACTTTGGATTTTAGATAAGGATTTACAGCTTTTTAATGAATTTATGGCAAAATATTGTAATTGCTTGTGAAACTGTGCATAACTGTTAGACTGTACTGTTACTAGAGTTGGTTTAGTCTAGTGTTAGCATGCCTAATTGTTGTAAAGTAAAGCAGATAATTGCCCTCTTAAGTGTTTTGTCCTCTTAACTATTTTCTGTCTGTCTGCCTCTCACCTTGCCCCCTGCTGATGCTTCCCTTTGTCCTCTCTAACCCCTGCTGTTTCCCTGACACCATCCACCTGCAGCCTACCTTATTTAATCCCTGTTTCTCATTCCCTAGTAAGAAGCCCGAGCAGGCATTCTCCTACTGCTATGGTGTGGCCTCTGGCTCTTTGCTGCGCCCGATCTCCCAGACCCGAGCCACTGCCTAAGCGCGATGAAGCATCCCAGGCTGGCTTTCACTGAGACCTCCTCCCACTCTAAGGTACGGTAGCTCTGTTCTCTCACTGCTTCTTAAACTTGTTCCCACTGGCACTGAACACCGGCTTCCACCCCACCCTATCTGGACACTTTCCTACATAGTATTTCATGGTTCTATGCTCCCCTGTAATTTACTAAGTGCCCAGTCTCATTTGCAGCCTATATGACTTTGCCTCCAGGGCGCTCATATCCCTCAGCTGCTTCCTGAAGAGTGTGACTACATCCTTGTACCCTGTCTTTGCCTGAATTGGCTACCTTTCACCCATAGTCTCTGAAACTAAATGCCAACACTCCTAGCAGCAACCACTGCCATACCCCACCCACACCAGCTACAATACCTCATTAAGCCATAGTCCACAATGCCTCTCAAGGCCACCTGGATCCTACAAGGTGCTATTTTACTCTTTCTTATCTGCCTCCGGGGGCATCACAGTAATGAGTGCAACCAAAATAACCATCACTACCACACAAGTCTGGTGCTAAATGTATATGGAACCAGGACTGCAAACAACCTAGAGGAAATGTGCAATATGCAACATGGTCCCTGCAAGATCTTGCATCTTCCCCTTGAACTAATGATCCTCCCTTGATACCATACCTAGCGGACTTTGTGATTCAATATGGAAGTATGAAAGGAAGTCCTTCCAGCAAGAGAACTGGGTCATGTATTAACAGACTTCTACTGGACCAACTCTCTCATCTACTTCTATTCCTACTTTTACTGTCAAGCAATGTACACCCAAACCCAGGCCCCCACCTGCCCCAAGTGCACAGACACAAAGACAAGCTAGGCTGACTGGCCTCAATAAACATCTATAACATCCTCCCAAGATGGACGACCTAAAGGTATGGGTTTCTCAGCCCAACCCTGATGTGCTGTTGGTTGTGGAATCCTGGCTGTCCCCAAGATACCAGATACAGCCATTGCATTACCTGTCTATACCCACTTTAGACAGGACCGCCTATCAAAGAGATGGGGATGTGTCATTTACATCAAAGACCACCTGCAGGGACATGGCCTGCCACCCCCAGCAGGAGTGATAACGTGAAAGCACTGGCCATCAAACTGATCCTTGGGGCACACAATAGAGTGCTCACAATACTCTTGGTCTACATCCCACCTAAAGTGATCACTGCTGGCACCAGTGACCTCATGGACTATATCAATACCTTCGGTCTTAACACAGAAATTATACTGCTAGGTGACTTCAACATCAAATGGCTCTCCCCAGCATCTGCCACTATTAAGGACACCCTGTCTGCCATCCACATGTCTTAAATGGTGGCATTTACAGCCACAACCAGCTACAAAGCTGACACCAGCACCTTGTTGGATTGGGTACTCACAAACTGTCCTGAACATATCAGTAATGATACTGTTCTCCTGGACTCTCTGAGTGACCACTCTCCAATCACATGTACCTGGAATAACCACTACTGCAAACCCCTGTCAGAAATATTTCTAACTGTGTCCTCCTAAAAGACATCTTCCACAGCTAAAAGCAGACCTCAAGTACCAAGACTGGACTGACCTATATGACACTCAGGATGTGGACATAGCCCTTGACCACCTCTTTAAAACATTTTATGCAGTCTGTGATAAGCATGTACCCATAAAGGCAAGATCGGTCAAAAGACCCCACAATCCATGGATTACTCCTGACCAACTGAGCAACTCTCTACTAGGGATCATCTCTGGCAAGTGGTGAGAGTGCATGGTACAGCTGCAAACATACAAAGTTACAAAAAGCCTGAAATGCCTGCACAAATGCTATCCGTCTGTTGAAAAGTTCTTATTACAAAGAAGCCGTCACTGGTTCCTGGAACTCCAGCAAGTCCTTTTGGGATAATCTTAGTGACATCAGTGGAAAGTATCCCAAAACTGCCCCAACTATGCTCACTATTGATGGAGTGCCATCCTTAGACCCCTTCTCATTGCAAACTCCCTGAATAACACCTTCTCAGACCTGAGCAGTGTGCTCCTGCTAACTTCTTCAATCCCACCACCACAAAAGATTCACAAGGAAACCAACCTTCACCACAACCAGCCACTTTTTTACTTTAAGAAAGTCACTGAAATGGAAGCCAGAAAATACCTGGAAAAGGTGCTTGGGAAAGGAAGACACAGTGGGACTCCTAGACCTTATTTGTTTAAGCCTAGTACTCTAGGAAATCCTAAATCCGCTGACTCACATTATCAACCTTTCACTCTGTCCTCCAAATTTTCCCAATGTTGTAAATCTGCTACAATCACGCGTGCACAAAAGCTGGGACAGAACACTGCAAAACAACTACTGGCCAATATCAATACCCCCACTCTCCAAAGCCTTAGAGAGGATTGTGGCTGATCAGCTTTGGAATATCTTAAGCAGCACCAACTATTGTATCCTGAACAACATGGATTCAGGAGTGGGCACAGTACCCTCACAGTCTTGCTCAAATTCACAGGCTATATCCACCATGCATTAGACCAAGGCCACCTGGTTGGGGCAGCCTTCATTAACCTATCAAAGGCATTTGATACGGTGCACCATGGGTTCCTCTTAAACCAGCTATCTGACATTGGTCTCACACCTAACACCAGGACTGGTTCAATAGCTACCTGAGCAACCCCTAACAGGTAAGGATCAGTGAAGTCCTCTCTAACAAGAAGACCAATTAGATATGGTGTCCCACAGGGATCCATATTAGGACCACTGCTGTTCAGCCTATTCTTAGATAATCTCCTGGCATCCTGCCAGTGTCAAATGCTCTTTTATGGAGATAATGCGGTCCTGTTTACCAGCAACCGAGACCCTGAACTTCTACAGATGGATCTACAAAAGGCTCGCATCTGCAGAACAGTGGTTTAAGGAACATAAACTGGTCCTGAATTCTAAAAAAAAACTAAGACTATGATGTTCTCTATCCCCAAAGTAAACTCAAAACCTTCCCCTGCAAGCACAAATAATTGTGGTTCCACTCTTGAGTTAATTCGGCATTTTAAGTACCTGGGCATCACAACTGATTCCACCCTGTCATATATGCAGCACATTGACAATACCGAAAAGGCCATCAATACAAGAATTGAGATCTTATACTGAGACAGGCACTGTCTTACTCATGAAGCCCTGAACATGGCCAATAATAGCTCTATTGTATCTCTCATCGAATATGGGCTAGCGGTCTATGGATCTGCAACAGACATAGCCTCCACTGCATCTCTATTGCCCTAAATAAAGCATGCCATCTCCTCACAGGTGCTGCCAGACTCACACACCTGTGATCTCTATGCTGTGGCAGGTTGGCTGCATCTTGATGGAAGAATCAGATATCAGACCTGCCTCCTCACCAAAAAGTCTCCTTAACCTTCTGCCACCTGGGGTACAGAACCTTTGAATGTACCTCAGGGCTCAAAACAGACCAGAAGTTCTGCCTCTCAAGTATTCCATGTACCAAGGTGTCACACCACACTGGCTCAATGGGCTTCACCCATCATGCCCTTTCTGGACAAATGCACTACCTCAAGGCATCTCTGACACTGCAATAATTGGCACATTCAACACAAGCTTCTCAACACCTACTTATCATGAATACCTGCCTGCCCTCACTAGCTCCCAACAGTGACTTTACTCACAACATCTGAAGTCAGTAATTACAGCCGGTGAAGCACTTATTCACTGTGTCAATTGTTACCCTGGAGTAGTACTGACTCAGCACTTCCCTACACTCCTGCCCTTCCTCTATGGCACTACCACCTCTCCTCCAATCTACTCCCCACCATCTTTCTTCCCCACCTTTCTCTCCTGCTACCCTAACTCTAACCCTCTCAGCTCCTTTCTTCCCTGTACTCATTCTAATTCCTGTTGTAGCCCCCAGGATGCAGGCATACATTGCACTATGCCTTAGTAGTGTCTACCCTCATATAATAAGTGTAATGTGTATTTCCACTTTATATGTATATGTACTTCTGTCCTTGTATTTTGTACCAGTTTGTAATTCAACTGACATGGAACCAATTAACTGAGCATCTGCAAGAATTCAATAAATAAATAAATAAATAGTAAAAAAAAAAGAAGAGCAGTTTCTAGGAAATGCCACCCATCTGTACAGCAGCCAAGAAAGTTACATTCACTACAGTTAACTTCTTGGGATGGGGATCATAATTGAGACAGCATTCATCTAATGTCATTAAAGTATTACAATGAAGAAAACTAATGACTTTCCACAGTTCTTTAGGATATACATATAAAAATAAAAATACAAATAACACCACTCAGTATTCAAAAGTCTGCCCACATAGTCAGCGGTGGGTTCCTCACTTTCATCATGTAACTCTCTGTCACTTTCCTCACTCACATCTATGAGGATTGGCTCAAACTGATATGGTACGGTCAACTGATTAGTGATAGCAATTGCTTCAGCCCCATACTGATCATCAGTATAATCATAATCTTGATCGTTATACAGGTGGTTAGGGCCATCACTATCGATAACTGCTGTGATACTCATTTTCCAGGCCACGAAAACATAGTGAAGCTAAAGCTACTACATATGCCCTACAAATGATGTTGGCAATGCACTCACTCTCACTTTGTTAGGCTAAGTCAGGCATTTGATGAGGAACTGTCAAAGCCTGCTTGGTACTATAAAAAAATCAGCAGGCCGGCAGAATGGCGATGAGGGTTGAGGCACTGGATGCCTTACTTCACTTCATGCTGGCGACCCAGATTTGGGAATGACCTCAAGTCATCAGGGAGTTGGCATGGGGAGGGAGGAAGCAGGTTTGAGCCACCTAATGGCAGCTCTCCTCTCCCGAGGAGGTGGTCATCCCTCTGTAGTTCTTCCATTGCTGGGTGGAGGTCCAGAGGCGGCAAAGGTGGGAGGGGCTATGTGAAGGCAGGGTGTCTCATAGTGTGGTTTGCATGTGCCTCCACATGCACATTCTTGCGTTGAGATGGGGGACGGAACAGGGAAAAAAACAAGAAAAACACCATAAGCTACATAATGGGAAAAAAATCAGCAGAGATTTACAGTGTAAACAAACTTACTAAACCCAAAGATGCACAGTTTGGCAAACCTAGTAATCTTTTATATACTTTATTAAGAACACACTCTAAATCATTATTATTCAGTAAACCCCAGGTTTCTGCTCCATACAATAACTGAGACCTTAATTTTGCATTTAAAACTACTAAACATCCCTCTACTGATTGGCCTCCATACTTGTATGAGAATCTTTCTAAAGCAGGATAAAATCTCTTTATTTTTTCTTTTATGTAATTCATATGTTCATTTCAGTTTAAATTATAACTGAAAATAATTCCCAAGTAGCAAAATGTTCCAACAGTTTCAGTTTTATTATTATTACATTGTAACATACTTATCCTCCCATTCTTAATTTGCTTACTAGAAAGCATATAATTGTTTTTTGCAAAAGTAATTTCAGTATTGATTTCTTACAACCTCATATCATTTTTGTACTTCTTTTAATCCCTAGGTAGCTGGTTGAAATTAACACTACATCATCTTCATAAGCCAGGTATGGGCATGGCTTGAAGCCCAACCTGGGCATGTGCAGCTCAGGATCATACATGTCTTTTAATACCTCATTCAAAAATAAATTAAATAGGATCAGAGAGGACACATCCTTGCCTTAAACCTTTATTGGACCCACATTTCTTGGCATAATCCTTCTTTATTGTGTCTTACTGATGTACAGTTATCCTTATATAATACTTTCAGAATATTAAGCACTGTTTTATCCAATCCATATTTTCCTAGGATTCCCATAATTTTATTCTTGAAACCTTATCAAAGGCTGCTTTTAAGTCTATGAAGGCATAATATAATTTTGTTTCTTGATATATGCATATTTATTAATTAAATGCGTTAACATGAAGCATTGATCAATCGTAGAATGGTTCAACATAAAGCCCACCTGTGCCTCATCTATTAAATCATAATTTGTTATCAAATCCATTATTTTTTGTTGTAGTAATTTAGTAAAAATTTTCTGTGAAGTGTCTGAAAGATTTATCATCCTATAGTTCCCTGGATCAAGTTTATCCCCTTTTTATATATTGGTATTGTTATGTTAGTTTTCCATGTTTGTGGTATAATACCTTTTTCCAGGATTATTTTAAACACTCCATTTAATACATTCGTCCATAGTTCCAGATCATCCTTCATTTTATCTTGGGAACCCCATCGGCCTGGTGCCTTGTGACATTATAATTTTGTATAACCTCTAAAATTTAAAGAGAATGAGAGATTTATCACAGGTATCCAAATAATATGTTCACTGCTTATTTCTTTATTGTGAAATAAGCTTTTGTAATATGATTTCCATATTTCTGGGGTAATATAATTTTCTGTTTCATTATTGTAGTTATCCCATTCTTTATTTGCCAGTTTCCAAAATGTTATATTATTCTTCTCCTTTACTATACTTTCAAATTCCATCCATAATTGCAATCTATATTTTTCTTTTTTTGATCTATTATCATTTTGTATTCTCTTCTTAATTTGTTTAATGTTTTCTTCCCTTGATCTCGACTATTTTGTCAATTTTTAACTAATTTATTTATTTTACTTTTATAGTATTTACATTCATCATACCATCTACTACCCTTTTTTGTTTACTAATTGTAACTTTCATCAGGTTTTTTTGACATGTTATTCATTATACCCTCGAATATGTTATTATGCTGATCTTTGTCTTTATTTTGAATCAACCCTAACAATTTTTGTCTAACACCAATATCATTCAACATCTGTATAGACCTATAGTTATTTATTAAATCACACTTAACACTATTTTTACTTTTATTATTTCTAATCTATCCTTTTTCCTATTTGGAGTGGTTATGGCAGAGTCAATCAATATTTCCAGCGGGCAGTGTTCACTTTCCCTCTACAACCTATTTTTAAATCTTTTATCTGAGCTACCATATTCTCTGTACACCAATAAAGGTCTATTACAGATGATCCCATAGGGTCTATGTATGTATATGCCTCCAATAAATCTCCTTTTGTTCTGCCATTAATTAATAACATATTCTGGCTATCCATTAATTTTATAAGCTGTTTCCCTCTTTTACATACTTTTTATCTACTGCTCCTCGCTCCATTCTAATATGCATGATATCCTGAGCTGTACAGGCCCAAATTAATTCCTCAGATGGCTCCAGGCTGTGACCCACCCTAGCATTCATGTCACCCATTGAAATAATGGCACAATCAGGATTTCTGTTGATACAGTGTTCAATAAGTTTAGCTATAGCATTTATTTAATCTTTTTGAAATAATTCGATCCTTTAGGGAAGGTATATGTTAATAATATATAAGATCTGATCCTTCTGTTTTATTCTAACCACCAGAATATGTTCTACTTCTATTATCTCTTCTGTATATTCTGTGTACTCTTTGACCCTACACCACATTATTATTCCTCCCAAAAGTTTACCAAATGCCTTAGTACTTCTTGCCTTCTTATTAAATGATTTATAACCATTTATATTGATTTATTTACCCATGTTTCTTGTAGACAGATGTAGTCAAATTAAGTTATATATTCCAGGAAAGAAAGATCAGGTAATCTTTCCTTAGACCTGTTATATTCAAGATAATATCTTAGTTTCATATCTTGAGTTTATTTATTTCAATCCTGTATTCCTACTTATATTATGTCAATCATCCTTAATCTTTTGCAAGATTTGATATCTATTTGCCATTTTAACAAACTGGTCCAATTGTCACTATATGTTATATCTTTCTCTTCTTGCTTTCTCATGTCTTCTCCCACCTTATATATTTCTAATTTGCCCAAATTTTCTACCAGTGTCAAAATCCGTACATATTGTTCTTCATTTACTACCCATAATGATATTTGTCCATCCTTTTCCCATCTTCTAACCTTTGTAATTATTTTATTTAAGTTATTAATTTTCTGACGGTTTTGAAGAAGATCCAAAGTTTTACCTCTAATATTTAT
Source organism: Neoceratodus forsteri (assembly GCA_016271365.2). NCBI lineage: Eukaryota > Metazoa > Chordata > Ceratodontiformes > Ceratodontidae > Neoceratodus > Neoceratodus forsteri. The sequence continues at coordinate 841,353,984 of CM028135.1, read as the reverse complement.
AGGATTTTATTTAACTCCAAAAATTGATTAGCGTTTTGCTCATAAAAGTGTTAAAACATTATGAAAATGCATAGCACTTGCCTCACTGTGATTAACAAACATAACACTTCTAGAAAACCTATATAAATACTTTATGTACAGTTAGCATTGTCCTAAGGAAAAACTGCTAATCAATTATTTAAACCCTGATTTATCTTAGTCTCATTTATAAAGTTCCTATCCCATATAGAGATCACATACTCCTTTAGATTTTTCGATTCTATGTTCCTTCTTTATGATAATAATCTGGGAATCGGTTTAACATAATTACAACACATTCCATCTTGAAACCCAGGATCTTAATTCTCTTTCTTATTTTCTATTGCCTTTAGTATGAAATAATGATCAGAAATTAACAGTACCAGTTTTAAGTTTTCAAATGGCTAATACTTAAGTTATATAACATACCATCCCTACTCTTATTTCTATAGAATATAGTTGCCAAACACTGTTTTAAATATAAATTCATTTATTTTCAGTCTCCTCTGGTAACACATTAATATTATACATTGAGTACATAATCAGCTTCCAATGTCCTTTTAACACCTTCCTCAACTTATTTTCTTCTTCTTCCTTATTTTTCTTTGATACTTCTAACTCAAGGGACCTATGTCTGTACTATTTTCTTCCTTTCCCTTTCTGTTGTTTCTAGTATCTCATCCATTTCAGTCTTACTTTCTTTTGTGACTGATCATGATCATCCTCATTCCTCCTGCTTTACATGAAAATCATACACTCTTCTGTTCATGATACCACTATAATGGACACCATACAATATTGCTCTAACATGGTGAAAATGAAGATAACAGATGACCTGCTTGCTTGTGGGGAATGGGTCTTACTAACTGTTAACATGGATGACTCGTATCCTATGTTTTTATTCACATATGGGCTTAGATTTATATTGGTAATGGGGAGAGCTCTCAAATGGCCTCTCAATGGCTGTAGTGGGCTGAACCAGGGCAATGCTAAATGTTGCATCTTTGCAAACTCCTTTTAGGTTGGTTCATATAGCTTCTAAAATATGTTTTTTATGTACAGTTGGGGTTACTACCACTGAGAGAATGGTGCAATTATCTGTCCTTAGCACCATCTTGCTGCTTATTCCAGCACTATTGTATTATGCCCTGCAGCATGTGATATTCTTGCACAGCATTGGCTCACAGGCACGGAGGGCTGTTCATCCCCACTGCAAATAATGTGGCATGTTTGTTGGAAATGTTAATTGCATTTGCATCAGTTCGACATTCTTAAAAACTGGTTTACTCAAGTTTTACCATTCTTTATTTACTATTTTCTCTTTAAGCATTTTAATACCTCTGATCTATGAGTCAGTAAAAAATTTGCACATTTCAGGCTGACCAAATTCACAGGTGAAATTTTGCTCTCCTAGTAAAATCCATGCAATTGTAGGCAATGAATTGCATGACTTTCACTGAATTCACTCTGCAAATTCCATGAAATTTGTAAATTAATTTGTGGAGTGAATTTCATGGACATCGCACATCTCAGTCATTTAATCACCCCAGTGCTTCTGTGTCACCCCTGAAAGTAGACACTTTTGCCTAGTGGACCTTACCTGGTTACCAAAGAATAAAAATAAAAAGGATCACATTTACCTACCTCATATGCACCTCATTATACAGATGAATAATCTAATGGGTATGTATCCTTAGTGAAAATAAACTTGGTATTTATATCTCATAACCCTCTGGCATACAACAGTTCAATTCCTAGAGAGGTATCATGTGAAATGAAGATCCAGGGTTTAGTTGATGAGCCTCCCTTTATGCACATAAACTATGGGCAACACCCCCATTGGGAGCTGGGCCCAGTGCCACTGAGGGTTGAGGTGCTGGACGCCACACCTCATGCCAAACCAGAGACCCAGGTTTGGGAGTAGACTCGGGTCATCAGGGGTCAACAAGGGAGGAGAGGATTGAGTGTCTGGAGGACTGGTCTCCTCTCCTGGGGTGGGTTCTGGAATGCACTGCTCTGCAGTGGCCCCCAGTGGAGCCGGAGCCACAGTATTGTGCTGCTTACAGGGGGTGAGCTGATGGCAGATGTCAGCTGAGGGTCCACCTCAGTGCAGATATCATTGCACATCCACACATTGGAGGGTGTAACTAAAGTGGAAAACCCAGTGTCCTGGGAGGCAATGGCAGGGCTTGAGTGGCTGAAGCCCACACATCCAATGGCAGCCCAGATCCTGACTTGACTCTTCATGGTCCTGCCTCTCCATTCAGGGTGGTGGGGGACCCAGCAGCTGATTCCTAGATCAGGGAAGGGTATGGTGGGTGGTAGAGGCAATGTCAAGTGGGTCCCCTGGAAAGATGCCCAGGACATCAGTGACCAGAGGAAATAAAGTAAAAAAACATTGGCCATGTATGACCTACTCCTAATACTATCCAAAGGGAAAGTATTTAAACTGTGAACATCAGTTTAGCCTGATGAAGACTTCTACCCTAAAAGAAAGTACATGGACACAAATGAGCTAGTAAATATTAAAATGACTGGCCTTTATACCCTTCAGTAGCTTAGGACTGTGGTCTATAAAACCTTTATTTTGGGAGGAAAATGCACATATGAATGAAGGGTGTTACATATTTTTTATTTAAAGTGCTGGTAACCAGGAAAGGCACACTGAGTCAAGGCTCGGTTCCAGGTGTGACTCGAGGGAGGTTAAATAATACAATACATAGGAGATGTATGCAAACACTATATACATTCACATACAATATACAGTACATATATAAATGCTAATTATGGTTTAACAGTACTGTGTACAATGTTTTTATACGCTGTGTTATGCACCCTGAATTAGAAACAACCTGAGCAGAAATTAGCCAGAAATATAATGTACATGGTAACATTTAGGTTGATTGATTTAGCAGTGAGTATAGACTTGCTCATCATATGCTAGACGCTTACATGGGTAGGATAGAAGACCCAGGGGTTGAGGGGTGGCATGAGCAGGTGGTGGGAAGGACCAAGTGAAGTTGCTGTTTGACAGAGGTATGAGGTGGAGTTCCACAGGAGAGGAGGAAATCGGTTCCATAAAGAAGATAGCCTATATGAGAATGCAGATTGGCCAGCTGGCAAGGAAGGCTGGGAAGTGAGAAGGCAAGAGTGTCCCTGTTGCAAAGTGTGTATAAGGGAAAGGTTTGCTGGAGATAATATCATAGTGAGGTATGGAGGTAGCAGGTTGAAGCATTATTTTGAAATCATGGAGATAAAATGGGTGTATTGGCTGTAGGACAGGAGTTATATACCAAGACTGGAGTAGAAGAACAGTGGTGAGTTCTGAGGGGGAATTTGTTGAGTGCAGTAGAAGGCATTTAGAAGGGTGTCACCTATTTGACAGGCATATAGCCATATATAATTTTAGATACTACTGCTAAGAGTATGATTATCAATTTTAATTAAGGATTTTGGGGTTGAGGGTTGGGTTTATGCTCTGAAAATGTGTTTGTGGAAACTGTTTTATGAATAGTTGTATGTGTGTGTAATATGTTGTATTGTTCTGTCAATGCCCGAGCTCCCAGGAAGGGGCGCATGTAAATAAAATTTCGATTGACTAAAGTCTGACAAGGAAGAGATGGGGCAGTGCTGTATACTACATCTGCATAGTCAAAGATAGGAGTCATCATTTTGTCAATAATTCTCATCTGACTGGGAAAGGAGGGAGTCTGTATTATGGTATAACATACCAAGCTTGGGACAGAGCTTAGAAGAGGTGGCATCAATGTGGGTAGAGAAATTTAGGTGGTGATCTAACCACATGCCTAGATATTAGTATGATGTGACCATGTCCAGCGGGTCCCATCCAATAATTTATTTATTGTATGTATTGAAATGTTTCACAAGGAGGGCACATTGAACAAAAATTGCTCATCTCACAGTGCTACTTTGGGGAGAGTTACATAGCGATGAACACAGGAAGCATACAATATATGGCTGGAAGAGCAGTTACAATTTAAGTGTGAACAGGTAGATAGAATAATACAACTGTGAGGGCACAGTACAGACAAAATACAATTTGTGAACATAATAAACAAAGGAGTCCACTGGGTGCAGTACAAAATAACATGCAAACCAAATAATGAGACAGTTCAAATTTTAGTGTGGTGGCATACCAGAAGCAAGCTAAAGGTAAAGCAAGTGCTGAATGAGGAGAATTGTATCTAAGTGCTGAGAGACAAGGAGGAAAGGCAGGAAGGAAGGAGAGGGGGGAACTGGGTACTGGAGGAGAGAAACAGTAAATCTGGGTGCCTCTTCAGGATGTTGAGAACCCTGCAAGGGTGAAGGGATTGGATGGTTGGAGAGAGGAATAAGGGAAGTTAAGAAGGGTTAAAGCAGATACAGTTGGGAGAGAAGAAGTTGTGGAGGGCAGAGTTAAGGGAATAGGTGGAGGAGGAGTGACATATTTGTGGGAAGGGAGTTCCAGATTTTAGGGAGGTGATGAGCAAAGGCAGTCTGGGCCAATGAGGGTGGAATGATATGGCACCACCAAGGTGTGGAGTCACTAGATCTAGTGGAGGAGGATGGGAGGATAGAGAGCAAGGATGATAGGTAGGAGGAAGTTCACCAAGCCAAAGTTTGAGGTTAGTTTAGCACAGTGGAGATGCATCTGTTACATAATGGGAGAAAGTTAGGAGCAATAGATTTCACAGTAGTGGGTGAGAGGGGGAGAGTCGAGGGCAAAGTGCAGAAGGAGTTAAAGAAAGTGTCCAATTTGGTCAAGGAAGATTTGGGAGCAGCACCATAGACTACATCACAGTAGTCAAAGATGGGGAGTATCATCTTCTGACAAGTTCACACTCGCAGTCAGTGGGATGCAACAGCAATCCCTGTAAAGGACACCAAGCTTGGGACACAGTTTCTTCAGGATGCCGCTGATATGTACAGAGAGGTTGAGGTGTTGTCCAACCAAACCCCAAGATATCTAAATGAGGATGTGTCCTCAAGAGTTGTCCTATCTAGGGTGTGAAAGGAGGGCAGGAAGGTGAGCCTAGAGAGTCTCTGTCTTGTGCCAAAGGTCATGGAGACTTTCTTCTTGGCGTTGAGGAAAAGCTGATTTCTGATGAGAGGCAAACCAAAGTTGTACTTGTTTGAAATCGCCTGCAAGCTGGTTTCCAGAGCAGCAGGGTTTTTGCCAGAACTGTACAAGACAGTATCATCGGCATACATATGGAAAGAGGAGGTAGAGCAGGCAGTGGAAAGATCATTTAGGAAGATAGAGAAAAGCAAGGATCAGGCACTGAGCCCTGGGGACTCCTGTGTTGATGGGGCACAGAGGTGAGATAGAATTGGTGATTCTAATCAATTGAGACCTACCAATGAGGTAGGATTTGAACCAGTTTGTGGCTGACAAGGCAAGGCCTGCAGCAGAAAGAGAGATGAGTAGCAGGGTGGAAGATGGTGTTGAAAGCTTTGGCTGGAGCGATAAAAGTGGTTGAGGTGATCAGGCCATCATCCATCCCAGTGAGGATGGAATCAGTGAGCCTGAGGAGGGAAGTGGTTGTTAAGTGGTTTTTCTTAAACCAGATAGGAAAGGGTGAAGAAGAAGGAGTCAGTGAGGAAGGAGGAAAGTTGGGAGAGAACCAGGTGTTCTTGAGTTTAGCAAGGGAAGGAAGAAGAGAGACAGGGCGATAGTTACCAGGAGTGGATGGGTTACCTCCTTGGGAAGAGGAAGGATGGTGGCATGCTTCCAGGAGGAGGGACTTGAGCAGTTGTGAAGGAGAGGTTTAAAATTAAGGAGATAGGATAAGCACAGCAGAAGCAGAGAGACAGAGGAGTTTGGGATCAAGGTCACTAGGAGAGGACCCTTTAGAGGGTTAAGGAGAGGAAGGCACTTAAAGCTTCCTCTGGGGAGATAGTAGAGAAGGAGAAATGGGAAGAGGTAGATGCTGCAGGAGGTGTTGAATCAGTGTAGGAGTTGTAAGGAGGGAGGGAACAAACGAGAGAAGATGCACAAGAGGTGTAGTAGACATTAAATTCATTTGCCACCAAGCTAGGATCAGTAACCAGGAGAGTTATTTACTTTGAGAACTGGGAGGGGGAATGGGATGGAGGAGAGAAAAGGGCATGGACAACCTTCCAAAATTTGGATGGGGAGTTTATGTTTGTAAGGAATGAGGATTTGAAATATTCGGACTTTGCCAATCTGGTAGCTTTTGTGCAAGAGTTACGTAGTATACTGTATGTAGTATAGTCACTAGGCTGCTTTGTAGGTAATGACTGGGTGGATGGGGTGATCTAGCTAGTTTATGTGCAGTTAGTAAGATCATATACTGTATACTGTTTTGGTGGTATTGATTTTCAGTTGATATGCCTTGAACCAGGACTGCATCTTATGAAAGTCACATTGTAAAGGGTGTGTACTTCTGACAAGATGGTACTGGAGGTGAAGAGTATAGTGTCATCCACATACATAAGTGTAATCCCCTGCAAATGGGGGTTCCCAAAAGACTTCAGGAGCTTGCTTGAATGCTCCAAGCCTGAATGGTGTTTGGCATGCTTAAGCTTTATTTATCTGTGAGTGTTTTAGAGACTCTGGTACTGTCTTTAAGAGCTGTCTGCTTGCAGACATAATTATTTTATATGGGGACTGTGTGTTTCTCCACTTGAGTACCACTGAGCTGCTGCCATTCACTCCATTTTGCAGTCACTAGGAGTGCAAAGGAACCTATCTGAAGGATGTAACTGTTTGCCAAAAATAATTTAGAGTAATAATGAAAATACAGTTTGTCTAACCTGCTTTTGCAGTCAGAACTGTGTTTGCCTAGTTCCTCACTCTAGTTTTGAACTGCTGAACTGGACCAATCAGTGTGGGTTAAGGTAGCTCTAAAATGGTGCCTTGGATGAATCAGAACTTGAACTCGTAATCTGAGCCAGCCACAAGAGGATTGTATGGGCAGTGACTCTGGGAGATGTAGTTTGACTTCGGTGCCTTTTGGACCAACAGGGCAGTCTATTGTGAGTGACAGCCAATCCAGCCAAGAACTGGGAGGAACTCAAAGAAAGTGCCCGGTTTTGTCTGCTGGAGTTTCAGTTGAGCTCTGGCAGTGAAGAGGAAGGAACCCTGTGCTTTTCGTGTGCAGTTTTAGTCGGAAACGGTGTAAGGGCCCCGAGTTCCAGTCTACAGCTTGTGTAACTGCTTGTTAGGACTGAATCCGTCCTGTGAAGAGAATCAAAGGATATCTGAAGAGTAGAAACCAGGCTCACCCTAGAAGACTGGAGAAATTGCTGAATTGCGCTCGGTCTGTCAGGAACTGAATCTGCTGTGTGTTCTCCTGCATAGTAGTAATTGCAATCGGATAGAGAAACAGCCTGCCTGGTATAGTACTTTCTTTTACCATATAAATGTGTGAGGAGGCTTGTGTAGCTCAAGTGAATCCTGCCATTAAAGGACTTTGCCTGTTACTGTTTACCATATAAATGTGTGAGGAGGCTTGTGTAGCTCAAGTGAATCCTGCTGCCATTAAAGGACTTTTGCCTGTTACTGTTTACCATATAAATGTGTGAGGAGGCTTGTGTAGCTCAAGTGAATCCTGCTGCCATTAGGACTTTTGCCTGTTGCAGTTGGTTGAAGGACCCTATCTTGCTTGGAGGTCATGAGTACTAATTCAGGTCGCTCCCTGTTGAATTGCCACATTGAATCCAAATGGAATTACTGTACTGCTGACTGTTTAACTAATTTTCTTTTCTCTGTGTGAAAGGGCCCCACCAGCTGCCATGGTTTGGACTAGCCACTAGGGCTTGGGTACCCAGGGACAGTAACTGGTAGGGATAGGCCTGTGCACACAGCCATAGGTAGATGAGTAAAGTGATAAGCTAATTAACCTGATTTCCGTCCTTGTTATTATTCCCTCAAACAACCAGAGCTGCTTGTTTCAGCAAAGTTATACTGCCTGAGGTATTTGTCTATGTTAAAGTATTGTACTGTGATTGTTGCACTGTATCTTCTTATTTTACAGGGGTCCCAGTGCCTGAACCAGTCCTGGGGTAAGTGTATACTGTGAAGGTAATTCTGATATACTGTGTGGCCACTAGTGGAAGAAAGGGGTTGCAGTGTCCCAGAGGGCTGTGACCAAGTTAGTTTAACTATTGCAAACCCTGACCCTGGGTGGAGGCACCCACCATCGGATCCAGGCCCCTCAACCTTTAGTGGCAAATCAGGCAGGGGTAGTAGCCCCTGGGATAGCGCCATCTAGGGTTACATAAGCATGCAGGACCTAGAGCAAGCAGTGGGAGGTCATTAATGAATAATGAGAACAGGACAGGTCCAAGGATTGATCCTTGTGGAACTTCTGCAGTATGGGGAGAGGAGGAGGTAGAGTTGGCCATCCTGATAGATTGCCTTCTGTTGCTGAGATAGGATTTGAACCACTGAACTGAAGGTGGGGCTAAGCCAGCTGACTCAAACTTTGTAAGACGATAGGGTGAGAGACTGAATCAAGGCCTTGGTCAGGTTTTTAAAACTGTTGCAGTTAAGTGGCCATGGTCTGAGGCAGAGTGAACTTGTTCAGTAATGCGAGCAGGGAAGAGATGGTAGAATGTTGCTTCCGAACCCTGACTGAAAAGGTGAAATAAAGCTGGTTGATGAAAGGTACTCAGTCAGTCTGGTTTGGACTAGTGATTCCTGGACTTTGGTGAGGACTGGGAGGAGGATGGAGATTGGCCACAGTTGCCTGGAACAGAGGGGTCACCAACTTAATGTAGGGGATAACACATGCTGATTTCCAGGCTTGTAGAACAGTTCCAGAGGAGAAAGATAGGTTTAGTAGATGGGCTAGAGATGTAGCAATTTCAGGTGTAGATAAACATAGTAGCTTGGAGTGCAACCCATCAGGGCTGATTTAGCAGTGTTGAGGAGCAGAGAGCATCCAGGACTTCCTGCGTTGAGATGGGAACAAACAGGAGGGTGTTGTGCAAGGGTTCTGAGGGGTGACTTTGGGAAGAGGTGATGGAAGGTTGGGGAGGCGCAAGTGGTGAAGAACTCATTCAAAACACTAGCTATGTCAATAAGATCAGTGATTGGTAGGCAGTTTTATTTTAGGGCTGGAGTGTTGGCTTGTGCAGGGGATCAATCAAGGATTATATCACCTTCCAGAATGAGGAGGGTTGCACATTTTGCAAGTGAGATTTAAAGAATTCTGCCTTTACTTGACATATTGCTGTGGTACAAACATTCTAAAGTATGTTGTATGCTTGTTGGGATTGGGTGGTCAGTGAGGATTTATATTGAGATCAGGCCTTGTCTTGCGCTTACACCTGACAATAAGTGAGGCAGAGACTAGAGATGTGTGAAGCTGCAAAATTCACTCTGCATAGAAATTTGCTGATTTCCACAGTTCCGGAAGTTTTCCACAGTTCAAAGTTCTACTTCATGGACTATTGGCAGATTTGCAAAATTTCAAAGTCAAAACTTTGCCGCACATCAAGTTAATAGTGGAAGTGTCCCAGATCCACAAAACTGGAACTTTGCCATCGAAGTTCAGCATAAGATGTGAAGTTTGCAATGTACCATGGGATACGAGGACACATGTTGCTGACCAGCCAATGAGAAGCTAGTTTGGTCGTTTTCTCAGTGTAGTGTGTTTGAGACAGAGACTTAAAGTGCAGAGCTTGTGCTTGTAGCCTAGAGTCAAAATCTAAATACATTATATAAAAGAGCATTTTGTGATCAAATTGCTTCAAAACTGTGTTTGTGAGTGCCCTGTGCACACACAGTACTTTTGTGTTGATTTTCTCCTATATTCTTTGCTTGAAGTATTTTGCTTTGTTTTAACAGAGAAGCAGTGGTTTAGTGGCTTGTGTGAGGGAGAGAGGAGCAATTTAGAAGGCACACTTGTCTTTAGCATTAAATCAGTGGCCCAGTGTCCTATCTTTTCTTAAGAAAAAATCACTGTCCTGACTGCGCTTTAACCAAAGTGATTGTTGTGTCCCTGTTGGCACACCTGCTCTTAGGAAAAAAATCACTGTCTTTCTGACTGTGATTTAACCAGAGTGATTGTTGTGTCCCTGTCAGTACACTTGCCTTAGAAAAAACTCACTGTCCTGACTGTCCTTTAACCAGAGTGATTGTTGTGTTCCTTTGGCACACTTGTATTAGGAAAAATTACTGTCCTCCTGACTGCAATTTAACCAGAGTTATTGCTGAGTTCCTATCAGCGACTTGTATCAGGAAAACAATCACTGTCCTGACTGTCCTTTAACCAGAGTGATTGCTGAGTCCCTATTAGCACACTTGTATTAGGAAAATAATCACTGTCATGACTGCCCTTAACCAGAGTGATTGTTGTGTCCCTGTTGGTACATTTGTATTTGGATAAAAATCATTGTCCTTCTGACGCGATTTAACCAGAGTGATTGTTGTGTCCCTGTTGGTACATTTATATTAGGATAAAAATCATTGTCCTTCTGACGATTTAACCAGAGTGATTGTTGTGTCCCTGTTGGTACATTTGTATTAGGATAAAAATCATTGTCCTTCTGACGCGATTTAACCAGAGTGATTGTTGTGTCCCTGTTGGTACATTTGTATTAGGATAAAAATCATTGTCCTTCTGACGCAATTTAACCAGAGTGATTGTTGTGTCCCTGTTGGTACATTTGTATTAGGAAAAATCATTGTCCTTCTGACTGCGATTTAACCAGCTTGATTATTGTATCCCTGTTGGCACACCTGCCTTAGGAAATAAATCTCTGTCCTCCTGAATGCAGTTTAACCAGAGTGATTGTTGTGTCCATGTCAGCACATCTGCCTTAGGAGAAAATCACTGTCCTCCTGACTGCAATTTAACCAGAGTGATTGTGGCACACCCTAAAACCATAAATATCATTATTATGTTTATCTTCTCTTGCAATTTCCTAATTTGTTTTCATTGCCTTGTCTGACATGTGCAGTAACAGTATTTAACAGAAGGAAAGTAGTTTCTCTCTGGGGACACAACTTTACATGTCTGACTGGCACAGTGTGGTAGTAGGCCCCAAAATCTAAGTTCCATAATTATGTTTAACTTCTCTGCAGTACTTGACATTTGTGGATAGCAGGAGGACACATGAATCAGTAACAAAAAGAAAGGCAGGAAAGTGATTCATGTGTATTGAACATAACACGACAAGACAGGGTTGTCAGGGCAAGAGGAATGTGAATGTCTACATCACAGAAAAATTCAGGAGTGACTATGGAAAACGATGGAATAAAATATGGACCATAACATTTCAAAATAAATCTAGGACAGAACTAAAAAGAGGATAGAGAGGACAAGACAGAAAAGATGTTTTTTTTTTTTTAGTTTTTGCTTTTATCACTTTTCATATTTTTGGGGTGTTTTTTGGGAGTGGGAAGGAACAATTCTAAACACAGTGTGAAAATAATAAACAAAGAAAGTTGGTCTGCCAGAGACCCAGGGATGGTGGCGTTCTTGACTCTGGTTTTGACTGGAGGAGCATGAGAGTCCCAAACCTGGGTTATATGGATAAGAACCGGTCTAAGGCTGTATTGACATCTAGTGCTGTGTAGACCGGTGACCAGTCAGTGCATCTCATGTCTTGCAGTAGGAGTCAGTGTCAAGTGAGTTTAGAGGTCATATTTTATTTATTTCTGAGCAGGTTTTGGATGCTGGGTCTTTCTGATACCACATGTGATGCAGTGGTCACTTAGGCGTCAGTCAGTACACCTGCTGTGGTGATTCTATACAGATAACAGAAGAGAATTCAATCAATTAGTGAATGATTAGTGGAGTGGGGATTGTAGTGGGTGGGCTCGGTGATCATCTGGGTGAGGTTAAGGATCTCGATTTTGGAACTGGAAGCTGTGAAGGAGGATGACAGCCAATTTAAGTTGTAGTCGCCTAGTAGAATTAGTTCCCTTGCAATGAGGGGTGGCAAGGAGGATATGCAAGAGATAAATGAATCAGGGCCTAGACGAGGTGAGACGAGATCATCCCAATGAAAATGGGGAGCATAGAGTGGAGAGAGATGGGGCAAGGATGAGTTCATGGGAGCCATGGCAGATTTCTTGCATGGTGTTAGAGCAAGATAGAAGCTGCTTTACATAAGTGCTACCCTCCACTCCGCTTGGCACAATCCTGGCAGAAGAACAGTAGTCAGGGATCACTAAGGAGGAGTCATGGGTCTTTGCAGAGAGCCATGTTTCTGAGAGGCAGAGGATGTCGGAGGTGTTGAGTAAGTCAACATTTAACTAGGTCCAGCTTTGGTTGTAGGCTCCTGATGTTCACGTGACTGATACATAGGTCCTTGTGGGAGTTCATTTGTTGGGGACAACAGCGGACCCCTATTTGGTTAAGCTTTTATAGTAAGCAGTAGTATGAGGAGGAGAAGGGAGGTGTGACTGGTAGTTTGCACCCCTAGTGTTAATAGAGGAGTTGGGAGCAGCAAGAGTACCTGTGACTAGTTGGCAAGCTGAGCAATGCACTCAAGTACAGTTACTAAGACAGTAAAGTAAATGTGGACTTGTAAGAATTCACATAAGGTCAGAGTGCAATGCACCTGAGACTTTCAGTGACTGCAGTCTTTTCTGGTAGTCGGGGGTGGTACACTCAGATTTTTATTGGGACAAGAATAGCTAATAATTGAACCCTGGCAAGTATTTGCAGTAGGTCAGACAGGTAGGAGTTTATTCTATGTTGGAGTGCACTGTGTACTTTATTTTTTTAATTTTGCTTACCGGTAGGCCCACTGAGACCATTACAGTCCCTTTTCAGGGGCGACCTGGGATTAATTACAAATAACACAATAAATATTCAGATTGGACAATACACATTACAAATTTCAGAATGCAGCAGTAGCAAGTAATAGATAATCCAACAAGTACCAATATGGATAGACAAGTTAACGGACAATCAGGGCAAAGGGTAACAACATACATTACAAAGTATGTAAACACAGCAGATCAGACAGGTCCATCACAGGGCCAAACAGGTAAGTCGGTAAGGTTGCATAAGCATCAATGATTATAGGTACAGCAGCTCAGCTTCAGAAGGTGTGCCTTAATTCCCTTCTTAAAACCCTCAATGGAGGTCCTGGAGATTACCAGGAGAGTATTCCATAAGGATGGTGTGAAGGTAGCAAACGATCGAGACCCTTGGGAAATCCTTACTCTAGGTACTTGTAAAGTCTATGGTCAGAGAATCCCAGTGACCTGCTATTCTATTTGGTTGTTACAAATCAGTCAGGCTCAGAGGGGCATTCCTCATCCTGATTTTGAAGGCAAGGCACAAAGAAGGATACGCTAATTTACCTTCAAGGAACAGCCAGTTTAATGACTGCGGCACCTGGCAATGATGTTCCATAGGACAGGCACCTGTTGCAAAGCAGGCTACTCTGTGATATGAGGTTCTCATCCTTTGCATCTCAGTGCTTCTGACAGAGTATAGGATTGGGGACCTGTGTAACAGGGTGGGTAGGAGGGTACTGGTAGCTACCTTAAGTGGGAATCCTTATTGAGGAATGGGGTTAAGCAGTATGGGAGACCTAGCTTCTGGTTCATGGACCTGGTCAACTGGTCAATGTGAACCTTAATGGAAGCTAATGAGTAAATGCAACTAACTGCATGTGTGCATGGTTTAAATTAGCCCAGTGCTAATAGAACTAAGCACCACCTGAGACATATTGGGCTGACCCAATCGGTTTGTTGGATAGGGAGGTGGCTATGCCAAGTTGATGTTTTTACGGAGGGGAGCAAAAGTTCACTGATTATTTTTGAAACACTACAAAACAAGGACCACCTCTGGTGGGAGGCTGGTAGGGGCTGGTAGGCAGGCAGAATGTAGCAGAGCACTTCATGCCAGGTAGTAAGAGTGGTGGCTGTATCGGAAGAGAAGCAGGCTTTAGGTCAGCAGTTTGAGCTGTAGTGGGAGATGGGTGGGGAGAGCTTCACTGGTCCCTGTGCCCTCATGTTCGTTTGTGGAGTCAGCAGTGCTCTAGTGAGTGCTGGAGTTGCGGAAGAAAGGCTTAGTTAGTTAATCAGGGCTAGGGAGGAATCAGGTAATTAGAGCTTGGGGTGGTAGGAGCAAGAAACCAGATACTAGCTCATGTAGGGGCTGCAAACACCACCCCAGGAGCTAGCAGAAAACTTCACAGTAACACTTACTGAGAGTGCTGCTAAAATGAAAATGAAAGCAGTTCAATAGAAGTACACTGCTCCTGAGAGTGAATCCTAGATGTTACAGTGCACTGTGCAGTGCTGAGAGCCAAAATAGCAGAGTGAGCAGGGCTTTGCTTGCATGTATCAGTTGTCCTGCAATTGTGAGTGTATCTTATAAGAACTTGTACCTTATTCTGCAGGTACCATATACAATCAAACTGGCATGTAATTGCAATTAAAATACACTTTGTTTATATCTTTTGACACTCTACCTTAAAATAAATGAATCCTAGTGAAAGACACCATAAGAACCATGGACTTTATGTTTGCTGAATGAACCACCTTTTCTATATAGATACAAATAGATGCAACATCCTTTACACTCCTGAGCCAGTGCAGATGTCCAAATTGTTAAAACATCAAGAACACACACACACACCATACGTTGTTGCAGGTATGCATACATCTGCAACATCCACACACGTCCCTTTGTCATTACAGATTTGCACACTGGTTTAACATTTCCAACTCCTTTCTCACAGTCTGCCAACTCTTGTGGCTTTTGTAAGATATTCTCTTACATCTAACTACCAACTGAGTATGATCATTCCCTGAATGAGGTAGGATCACACTTAATGCAAGCTATGTACCTTCTTTGTAGGTATATAATCTATTTAATATACGCTTGATAGCCTGTAGCGATGCTGTGAAGCTTAAATTTATTGGAGAAGTTGGTGAATTTGCAGAAATTTGAGCTTTGTGAATTTCATGAATTTTGTGCCCAACTGATCAACTTTGCTGGCCAGCTTTTTAAAATCCTCAAACTTAAAAACACTCCCCGCCAACCCAACTCTGCTGTAATGCCACCCTCCCAAAAAACATTTTATTCATGATATGCCCTTCCTGTCCCCTACTGGCACCCACCCTCCTGCCTTCATGAATTAGAGAAGCAAAGTAATCAAGTAGGATGGAGTCCTACCTTCCCCCACCCATGTGCCAAATGCACACCCTTCCTCTCCTACCCAAGTCCCACCAAGTAAGTCAGCATCAGCCTTTAACCCCCTTTGTTCCCCACCACCCTCCTTCCTCCACCAGCACCCAGAACAAAACACATGGTAAAGAAAAGAGTCCCAATGTGTAGAGCATCTACTCTGTTTCGTGTCCATCTTGATAATGGCATCGAATGAATGAATGGTGACCCTTTGCTCCTAGCAAAATTTGATTGACTGAAAAATTCAGCCATTTATGATATTATTAGGAGCAAAACATCACACCATTCATTCATTCACACCATTACTGAGTTGACATTGAATAGAGCAGGTGCTCTGCACTGGGGACAATTTTCTTTAATACAGTTTTATTTTATGGTGCTGGAAGGGAGGACTGTGTGAGACAAGAGGGTTGGGTGGAGGGCTTATGATGATTTACTTTGTAAAACTCAGGTAGTGGGTGGTGAGGGACTGTGTTTGGTGCATGGGTGGGGAAGGGTAAGACTCAATACTACTTTATTACTTTGCTGTTACAAAATCGCAAGGGCAGATGAGAGGGAGGGAGGTAAGTGAAGTGCCAGCTATGGATGACTCGGTATATATCATGAAAAATAATTTTGATAAGTGGAGGCATACCTACATACTAAGGATGCAAGTAAAACTTAATGTTTGTTTGTGCTTTTATGGAGAATAATTGTTTTAAAAGATTTAACTTAATCTCCAAAAGATTAATGTAAGGTGCCACTTTGGGAAATTTATTTATAAAGTCACTGACCTCCATAGAGGTATAGCATCTGAGAAATACTCTTTACAGAAAGGAGAGACAGGACAAATAATGTCCTTATTTCAAACCTTCTTTTACTACTTGTGCAAATGGCCATGACTCAGTACAGTGCTTGGGTGGAAAAGAAAACACACTTAAAAGTTCTTACTGCCCACAGTCCGTGGTTTGATTCTGCTTCTTGGCTCTATTGCCTAAATCCAATGTGTTCTGCTGTGTTCCTTGTTGGCAGTTCCTGAATTTACCGTGGCCCAACCAGAAGGGTTTTAGATGTCGATTGTTTTCATTTTTCTTCTCCCTTAGTTAATGGATCCATTTCATTTGCATAAACATCCTTGGCTTGTCTAACATAGACATGCAGCTTGTGCACCATACCGCAAGTTAGCTGACATTTCAACATAATGATGTCTTCCTCAGAGCATATCACTAGCATGCCTAGGACTCCTTATATCACCCATAGAAAATGGTTTAAGAGGATTTAAAAGCTTACAAACTAATAAAAGCATGAGAGAGACACAAGAGACTATAAAATGGTACCATCTATAACTCACATGGAAAAAGAATCAAACAAAACATAATAATGAAAACAAAATGCACATGTTGATAATTTGGAAACAGCAGATAGAAACATAGAAACATAGAAACTGTCAGCAGATAAGGACCGTTATGCCCGTCCAGTCTGTCTATAGGCCTATACATTGTATGTGGCCACTGGCCCTATGTGATCAATGGCTTTTATCACTTTCTCCCTCTCAAGCATCCCTTGTGCCTGTTCCAGGCATGCTTAAATCCTCCACTGTGCTTGTCCCCACTACCTCCTGTGGCAGACTATTCCAAGTGTCGACTGCCCTTTCTGTGTAGAACCACTCCTCACATTACCTCTTAATCTACCCCTTCCAATTTCATATTGTGACCCCTTGTTCTAGTACTTTTTCTACTTTGGAAAAGGTCTCCCACCTGCACCTTGTTTATGCCTTGAGGTACTTGAAAGTTTTAATCATGTCCCCCTGCTGTGTCTCTCTTCCAGTGAGTACATATTGGGTCCCTTAGTCTCTCATCATATGTTTTGTGTTGCAAGACCTGCACCATCTTTGTTGCCCTTCTCTGGATAGTTTCCACATTATCAATGTCCCTGAGCAGTTGTGACCTCAGAACTGCATGCAGTACTCTAGGTGAGGCCTTAAGTAGATAAAGTGATAGTGAGTAATGCTGTGTTTTGCACTTTGGCAATAGAAATCCACATCATAACTACACTATGTGTAATCAAACAATACAAGAGAAAACAACTGGCAAGGATCTTGGTGTTATGACAGAAAATTGGAGTTAACAGAACATCGATTACTATTGTAGCTAGAGCCAATAGAACACTGAGGTCAATAAAAGAAATATACAACCTCCCATCAGTACACCCTCATCCTCCATCTACATGTATGCTGATGACACAGTCTTGTACACCTCTGGCTAATCCCTCAGATGTGACTTCCAAACTTCAACTTGACTTCAATAATGTTCAAAGCTGGCTAAGATCACATCAACTCTTCCTCAATGCCAAGAAGGCAGTCTCCATGACCTTGGCACTAGGCAGAGACTCTCTAGGCAGCCCACCCATCCCACTTTCCACACTCTGATGGGACAACTCTAGAGGATTCTACCTCTTTAAATACCTGGGTGTATGGCTAGACCAACACCTAAACTTTTCTGCTCATATTGACGCCGCCCTGCAAAAATTCCCCAAGCTTGGCGCCTTGTACAGGAACCGTAGTTCTTTACCACTAATGGTTAGGCATGACAGTGTTCAGAAATGATCCTCCCATTTTTGACTACTGCAATATAGTCTATAGTGCTGCTTCCAAATCTTCCCTTACCAGATTGGACACCCTCTTCAATTCTTTCTGTCGCTTTGCACTTGATGCTCCTTTCCGTGTACATCACTGCTTTTTGTACCACTCCTTGCCTTCCCTCCCTTGAGTCTAGGCATTTATCCCACTGTGCCAAATTCACTTCTAAATTCTGGCTTGGTACTCTACCCTCCTCCTCACTACTTCCTCCGACCCCTCAGATCCACTGCTGCTCACACACTAGCCATTCCTCACTCTTCCTCCACAGGCCAAGAAGCCTTCTCCTACTGCTTCCGAAAGCTCTGGAACTCACTTCCTCCTCCTATCAGACTCTCATCAACACCTGCTCAATTTCTCTAGCCCTACACAGTTTCGGCTCCCTAACTGTACCTGTTATTAAGCTCTAAACACCAAACTGCATTTATCCTCATCCCTTTCCACCATTAATTTTGCTGTCCACCATTCAGCCTCCCCTCTCTCCCATCCTGTCCCCCACCTGATTCCCTGAATCCTTGTAGTGTACTTTGGGGCCTAGACCATTGCTCCTCATCTGTAACCCGCCTCCCCACCTCCCTTGCCCTTACTCCTAACTTTAACTTTTACCTTGACCTCATCTCCAGCTTCCCTTCCACGCTTTAAACCTTCCTACTCCTTTCTCAGCCTGGTATTTTGGATCCCCTGGCAGGGTTCACAACATCCTGGAGGGGACTATTATACTGGCCACCTCCCTCCCACTACCTATTTCCTGCTATTTTCTTTCCCTCCTCTTTACGCACCCTATGCCCCAACTATCAAAAGACCAGCCCTCATGTCTTCATTCGCACTTCTGTTCTTATGAAATGCCTATTTTCCTTGCACTTTCACCTGTGTCAATCCTTCCCCAAACCCCTCCTACAGGATGATGTATATTTAGACTATTTAAACACATGTCTCATTGTTAGTTTGCTCTCCTCACTGGGTGGATTGAATCTTCAGATCTGTACCTATACTCAAGGCCTTGTCTTAGTAAGTAATCATCTACGCAAATGTCCCCAATGTATTCTTGTTCCTGTGTATTTGATGTTCCTAGTATTTACTCAACTTACTGAAATGATTTCTATTAATTACTGTACCTGTACAGTACTTTTCTCAAATACTGTACCCCCGGACACTTCTGGAAATAAGCTGTTTCACAGCTCATGTTGTGTTTCCTGGTGAAACATTTTCCAAATAAAAACAAAAAACAAACAAAATAAAATATAAAGAGTAAAACACAGGAGCAGGATTCACAACGATTTGCACTCGGCGCATCTTGGCTGCCCCGCACAACTGGAGATGCACTGAGCCCAAACTGTGGTGATCACAGAAGATGTGTCAAAGGATGCTTCCGTGCATCCTCTGTGAATGCCATAGTTGCACCCAACTTGTGATGTGCTGGTGCAGCCCCGATCAGGCTGGGAACCGGGGCAGTGCATGTCAAGATGCACTGTGCCCAAGGATGTGATTCAAAGACCCAGACATGCAAATGGGGCCATTAGGCATGCAAGGTGCAATGGGGCCATTTGCATGTCATTATGGCCCCAATAGCATGCTTCGAGCAGGATGTGTTAGGCAAAATGTGCCAAGCATCCTGCAAGTGCTGCAGTACACATAGCACATCACTATCCTGTTAGCTACTTCCCCCAGCCTCAATTGTGCCACAAAGCATGACTATAACCCAATCCCTGGTAGTCTAGCAGCACCCCTCTCCTCCCTGTCTGTAGCCCCACAATGTCACAATTCACACCAGGCAGTCCTGGTACTCAGCTGTGTCCCCCTCCTGCCCATAGTCCCATATATAAAGGTGCTTGCTCTGTAACATCCTGGTGAACTAGTGGAACCCTGCACTCTGCCCTCACCTGATCGCACAGAATGATGTCCACCAAAGTATCCCTGGTCATCCAGTGGCCCCACCACATAGTCAGGCAACCACATCCCACCTCACCCCCCGTCCCAGCATGTTCCTACTATTGGCAGGCAGCTCAATCCACCTGCAGCTGCCACAGCTGCCCAATGACAGAGCCATCTGAGAATGTAGATGTTTACTGTAAGCCCATTGGTAGACTGTATCAACCAATGGGCTTGCAGTGAGTACAGTAAGCTGTCATTCAAAACTGTGATTCAAACCTAACAGCACATCAATCTATGGAAATGTTGTATAGACAATGTGTTGTTGATCTGGAAGGAAACTGAAATTGAATTGGAGGAATTTGTGAATTATTTGGAGACCTCAAGTTCAGTATGACTTACAGCACACATCAGATTCATTTCCTAGATTTAGTCATATTTAAAGATGGCGAGGGGGACTCACCACAGACCTAAGTCACAAGCCAACAGACCATAACACACTGTTATTGGCCAATAGTAACCATTCATGGCCTGTAATTAAAGCAATGCCAAAAGGACAGTTTGTTCAAGCTAAAAGGAACTGTGGTACCTAACTGTACGAGAAAAGAGCTGATGAGTTAGAACACAGGCTAAGAGAAAGGGATAAAGGGAATTATAGATCAGGCCAGATTGGAATGAAACCGAATTGAAAGGGGAGGCTACTGAAGAATAATAATAAGGAGATGACACACAGCAACAGAATGTTCAGAAATGCTTTGTTAGCACTTTCAGTGCACAATCCAGGGAGATTTGTAATATTCTCAAAACACATTGGCACATTGCCCTGCAGTATCCCGGGTTGATGGAACTTTCTGAGGATGGCCCCAAATAGTGTACCAGAAGGACTACCTAAAAGACCGCCTGTACAATCTGTTGAACTGATGGCCCCAAATCCGCAGATGTGGCTACTGAGGAGGGATAATGGTAGCCACAGATGCAGTAATTGCAAATCGTGTAGGCAGGTCTGTAACACTAAAATAAAGCAAACATCCCTCACACAGAGGAAATTTCCAGTGAGGGGTTTTATGACTTGTGTAACCAGTGGCATAATTTATATGGCAACTTGCCTTTGTGGGGTATTCTATATCGAAAACTAAAAGGGCTTTTAAGACCTGGATTGGTGAACATCAGAGAACGATTGAGAATAAGTATACAAAAAATGCATTATCCATACATATGATGAAACAGCAAGATGTATGACAACATAGTTTTGTGTTTCATGGATTGGAAAAGCCAGTGTTGTCACGTCCGAGGGGAGAGTATGACAATCTCCTCCTCAAGCTGGGAACAGTACTGGATTTTTCATTTTAAAGGTATGGAAGGTAAAGGCCTAAATGGGAGACTTGAAATCAAACCATTTATAAAGAAATCTTAAAGATATACCCTAAGTAATACACTATTGCTGTATTGTTTCATCTCTTATTTTAAAAGTTTACTGAGTGCTGAGTGTTTGAGTTTTTGCTAACGCTATAAGTGCACACCTTAGGGATAGCTCATGCTGTTGCACTTTATACTCTTGTATTTATATTGTCTGCTGGTGATTTTTGTTTTTGTTTCACAGATTTGCACTTTCATTTTAAGATGCTGTCTATCAGTACAGTTAGCCTCACTAGCTGGCTTACAATGATGAACATACTGCCTGCTGGATAGGTGTCCACAATTCTTCTGTGAAGTACTGGTTGCACTATACCGTGATGGCTGGTATTTTAAAATAAAGAAATAGAAGGACTGTGCATCCCCTAATTTAAAACCTTAAATAACCTGGATAGAACCAGCGTATGAATTAGTGTGGGATATGTGCAAGAGCATAAAGAATGGAATATGTGCAATGTGTTTTATATTTCTATGCACCTTATTTGTTTTATTCTTCATTGGTAGTATTGGTTTTAGTAAGCACTGTCACTTTAATTGCCTCTATACTTAGGGGTTGGCCTATATTGCATGTTCACCTTTGAGAAAGCTCACAAGAGCGAAACATATCAGGTGACTAGTGTGCCCTGGTTACACTGTGCGGGTGAAGTAGGAAGTTTTCCCACTGGGGATTTACTGTGGATTTAAGCGCTTTTGTCTGAGTGCTTTTCATCTGTTGAAATCCATTTTGATCTGGATGTACAGCTGGACTTTTATTGACACACAATTAAAGTATTTTGCACCCTACAGAGGACTGGTGAGTACTTTTCTTATACTACTGGACAAAGCTTTATGAATGGGGAACTGTGTGGCATATTGCTAGCTTGACCTTCTGTGGTGCTGGTCTCTGAAACCTGGAGGTCACAACCTTTTCACTAACTTTGCATTTTGACCTGGCACTCAATTTCTAGGTGCAGCGGTACCTTCACACTTGTCTACAAATACCTGAAGGGCATACAACACCGTACTCATCTCTAGCACATCAATATGCAAAGAGCGCCCTCTGAGACCAAGATCCCTGAGTCCTGCAGTCTCCCAGATAGGCTCCCAGCCCTGGCCTGAGGCATTCGTGGTCTGGGTCTGGTTTGGAGTGGGGACTGAGCAGAACAGCTTGGCAGAGGTTGTTTAGATTCTGCAACATGGAATTGGACACCAGAATCCTGCTGTCCAGGGTGTTTGATCTCTGATCCCACTAAACATGAAGGGTCCACTGTGACCCCACATGTGGAGCCTAGCTAACAGAACAGTGGGAATGGCAGCTGCCATAAGGCCCAGGAGATGCTAACAGCCCTGGCCATTACCCAGTGGCTGGGGCCACGTGCATGGCCTGCTGCTGCAGTGTTTTGCCCTGTCCAACAGGAGGAAAGCCTGACCTGAATGTATCCAGCACAACCCCAATAAACTGGAGGTGCTGAGAAGGGATAAGGTGAAACCTGGGGTAGTTCACTGTAATACTCAACTGATGGAACAGGTCCAGGGTAGCAGACAGAGAGGCTACCAAGTTGTCCCTTGACGGAGCTCACAGAAGCCAGTTGTTGAAGTATGCGAACACATAATGGCCCTGATGACTAAAGTCACTACCACTACCACTAGGCACTCAGTAAAAACCCTGGGTGCCTGGGACAGACCAAAGGGAGAGCTTTGAACTGGAAGTACTCCTGAAAGGCAAACCTGAGGAAACAGCGGTGGCCAGGCAAGACTGAGATATTCAGGTAGGCATCCTGGATGTCCAGTGTGCAGAGCCACTGTCCCTGGCAGAGCAGTGGTAACAGACCTGGGAGAGTCAACATGCAAATCTTTTGTACTGTACATACAGATTGAGCGTGCTGAGGTCCAATATTGGCCTATGGTCTCCCAGCCTTTTGGGGATCAGGAAGAAGTGGGAGTAATATTCCTTCTGATCTGTCCCTGAGGAATGGGCTGTATGGTGGATTTTCTTGGCAAAGCCTTGATTTCTTGGATGAGTGGAATGTGACCTTTGGGTAATGAGAGTGACCTGGAGGATTTCATGGAGGTCTCTAGAAATTCCAATGTGTGACCTTAAGCTATGAGCTGAAGGACTCACGAGTCTCCGTGATCACCCTCATGCCGCCAGGTGGCTGGCAAACCTGCCTGCTACTGGCTTCTCTGGACCCAGTGAAGGATGGGGCAAACCATGAGTCAGGAGGCAGTGGAGGGTTGGATGTGCCACCCAAGAAGCTCTGGGACTTGGCTGGGAGGTGGAGACTGAGGAAGCAGTCCAACATTTGGACTGATGTCTGGCGCTACTGCCTGGTTTGGTGCCTTTGCTGGTGACAAAGGGCTGCTTAAGCTAGTATTAGACTGGTACAAAGATTGCACTGAGTGTAAGGCTTTGCCATGCTCTTGTAATTCAGTCAGAATGTCCTCAACATCTCCCCAAAGAGGACGAAGCCTCGAAAGGGGTATCCAGGATAGCATTCTGAACATCCTGGGAGAATCCAGAGACCGCAACCAACAGTATCTATGTAGGTGAACAGCCGTGGCAGTGCTCTGAGCCAAAGCATCAACAGCATCATAAATGGCTGGCAAGGCATGGTGACAGATAAGATCTGCTGTTCTGACTGTCTGTTCGATGTCAGTCCTGGCTTCAGAAGCAGGCAAGGCCTCAAATTTAGATGAGCTGCCCTAGCATAGTCTTTTGATAAAGAATCATATGGCTCAGATAATTCAGAGCCCACATAGCCAGAGTAGAGGATGAGTAGAACTTGTGTCCAAACCAGTCCAGCTGCCTCGACTCCTTATCTGGAGGTAAGATACTCATATGTTTGGGCTTAGTGGTGCAATTATACAACATTGATGACCACCAAATCAGCTTTGGGGTGGGTACTGCGGTGGTCCTTGCCCTCCAGGGCATGGTAAAGCCTTTCTGCCTTTTTAGAAATGACAGGGACCGACGATGGCTGCTGCCAGATAGTGGTGGCCAAGTCTTTTATGAAGCCCAATCCAGGAGAAATGAGAAGGAGACAGCTCAGAGAGGTTGAGGTGCTCCACCAATCTCTTACGCTGAGGATCCTGGTCTTCAGTCTTTCATCCATAAGCCTCCTAGATCTTCTTGAGGATTTCCATAAAGCAAGGGTCCTCTGGGGAGACTTGTAATCTCCTTAGGCTTGGGATCCTTCAGAGGAGGAGTCTCGTAACCTGAGGTAGAGGAAGAGTCAGACTCTGAGTTCAACAAAGGACTCCCATCTGGGGACAAAGCCCTGGGAAAGGGAACCTCCTTGTGAGGTTCAGCCAACCTACCGCTGTGGCCCTCCACTGAGTAGGCACTCAACATGAAATCTGACATGGGAGGGCACATCTCCACTGGCAACAGAGACTGTGGAGTGAGAGTTGGGAGGACTGGAGTGGAGGTTGTCACTGGCTGACATCGGTCCATCTGCTACTCAGCTAAGATATGGTTTTAACCCACCAAGAGTCAAAAAGGCCTCAAAATTCACCTGCAGCTGCCTGAGAAGGTGGAGGCAGCTGGTACAGCAGCATATAGCCTGGTGTTGATAGCCCAGCAGCAGGTATTATGGCATTGGGTAGCCCGGCATTGGATAGCCTGGTGTTGGATAGCCTGGCATTGGGTATCCTGGTATAGGGTACCCAGAGTCAGATACTGCAATGTTGGATACCCTGGGTAGAATATTGTGGTGCCGGATAACCCAGTGTCGGGTAGCCTAGTGTAAGCCCCAACAGCAGTGACAATGTACCTGATGGTGGCCTGGAAGGAATATTGAAGGGCCATGGTAGGACTAGGTTAGGCTGTGGGCCTGCTGGAGGTAGGCCCAGCATTGGTCCTGAAGGGCCAGAGGGACCCACTGGAGTTTGGGGGAGCAGAAGACCCAGATTTAGGGTCTACAGGTGTGGTGCCAGAGTCCCTGAAGAGAATTCAGTGATGGACAGTCCAGCACTGTATGTTAGAGGGACCAGCAGATGGACGCCCTCCTCTTCAGTCTCTAAAGGATGGGGAGTCTGAAGGTACTACCAGAGGTGGTGTAGTAGAGTCCTTGAGGGATTCCTCCCAGGAGGCTGCAGCACAAGCAGCAGCAGGCACTGATCTGGATACATGGTGTCAGACCTGTTATCAAGGGTCTGATGGGAGCGCCATGGCTGGGCATTAATCAGAAGTACTGATGCTCAACTTATCAGCTGATGCTGTGCATTCACCTGATGCTCTACTTAACAGCCGAACCACTGACTTAGATCTTGGAGTTTTGAGGGTCCTAAGGATGGACGGAGCCTCCGAATCCCTGAGGTGCCCACCTGAACCATAACCACCTCAGGCAGGGGCCCCAGTCTGCTCCACAGCAGGAACAGACTTTGCTGGAGGGCACTTCCTTGCTGGAGGAAGGCCTCTCATCAGCCGCAGTCCCTGGAGGAGTCAGGGCCTGGAAGGAGACTGATCCCAGTGTCCCTCCTTGTCCTTCTTCTTCTTCTGCTTGTGAGAATCAAAAGAACATCCTGGAGATTTGGAAGAACTTCACATCTGCTACAGCTCTTTTCCATGGAAGCAAGTTTTGTTTTCTAAAGGTTGGCTTCCAGGCCTGCTGCCTGCATTTCCATGTGGCCTGGATAAATTTCTGGCAGGCCGCACAGGTCTTAGTGTCGTGGTCAGGTCCCAAGCACAAGAGGCACGAAATGTGGGTGTTCTTCTCTGGGAGCTGCTTGCCGCAGTTGCACTTATTGTGATGCAGTTCAGGAGGAGTTGGAGAAGACATGCAATCCGATGATAAATTCTACTATTTTGGAGAAAAACAGACATTTAAAAGACATATTTATCGAAAATGGCATTCAAATTGTAGCAGCTGCCCATGTGTGTGGGTCATCAGCAGGAAAGAACTGGAGGGCAGGTGGAACCGACCCTTATATGGCTTTTGGCTGACACTGGTCATGTGATGTTGGGGCGGTCTCCTGCTTTATACTGCTTGATACTAGCATCTCAGTCCTATCGGTTATTACCTGCAGCAAGAGCCTTCTCAAAGTAAGATCCAATATTAATGAAAAATGGGATGTTCTAAAAATAGAACTCTGTTTAGAAGAACTAGTGTTGGCTGGCTCTAGGATAACTATGAGAAAAGGAAAAGTTTAAGAGACTCAATAATGCAGAGTTTTTATGAAAACAAGAAGTTTGAGACCCACATGGATGTCAGAAGCCCTGAAGGGTAATTATCGATGTGGTAATTGCACACATTGCAACACCACAAATAATAAAAGAAGTTTAGACATCCAAGAATTGGAAAGAAGTATCATATCAACAGTTTTATCAATTGCAAAACTCAAGGAGTAAGCATATGCTGACATGCCCTGTAGGTTAATGTATGTAGGACAGACTAAAAGAGAATTAAAATAACATACTGGTGAACACAAAGCAGCAATCAGAGTGAAATATAAAATTACACAATGGCAAGACAATATGAGAAGAGAAATCATGGCTCAGCAGCCTCACATAAGTTCATAGGCATCGAACATGTAATACTGCCAAAAGAGGGATTACAAAACGTTACTAATACAAAGGGCCTGAATGAAGATCATGGTTTTCTGCACTACTTAGATTAAGAAATAGTCAGATAATAAATGGCAGGTGTTATACACAAGCTACTGGTCCATTTACAGTAGAGGAGAGTGATGCTTAACTGTAAGTGTTAAATAAAAGAATCAAGGGTAAAGTCCAGAAACCTTATTATACCAAAGCATGGACTGACGGTTTAGATTAAAATCTTGACATAACAGGTATTATTGCCCTTTGGTCCCATTCAGAGGTAAAAATGCCTAAAATAAACGAGTTAATAAACGAGTTGCAAGCACTTGAAGTCTCCATTCATCAAAATGAGAGTCAGCTCTAGTACACTATGATTGCCTCAGAAGCACAAGAATGTAGTTGAAACAGAGCTGCTAAGCCATACATATAAACAAGCTGTAGCCAGAGCGATGGGGCTGTGAAGAGCTACCAAGTGGCGGAAGTGACACGTGTGTATTGTTCAATGCCCAGGTGTAACTTCGCCATTTTTTGGTGGTGTTGCAACACATTTTCAACTTGTCCTTTTGGACCCCTCCTCATCAACAGTGCCAGTGTCATTTTGTTCAATTGTCCCAAAGGTGATTGTGCAGAGCAAACAGCTATTCTGCACCACAGATGCAAAAACATGTTTTGGGCAGTTTGTGGAAATTGACAGCAGTACTGTTTTGAAGGAGGTGAAAATGACAATGTTAAAATGTGGAGTTAAAAGATTAAAATTGGCTATGTTAGGAGCTTGCATAGAAACTGGGCAATGCACTTGTAATAGTCATTTTTTGTAATTTTTCACCAAATTTGCAACATGAGAGTTTAGACCCCACCTCATGAACAGTGGCACTGTCACTCTCATAATTGGTCCCAAAAGGTGATTCCATGCAGGAACCGACTAACAAAATGACAGCGACAGCTTTCAATGAGGTGGGTTCCCAAGAACTCCATGTAGAAAAACTGGGGCAAAATTCCAAAATGGTATACCAAACTTCCCTAAGGGAAGCAAGGAAGGCAGAAGGCAGGCAAAGGCCCAAACCGAGGAAACACTAGCACAAACAGTAAAAGAAGGTGACAAGACTTTCTATAGCTACATTAGTGAAAGGAGAAAGTCCAGAGGGGTATTGCTAAGATCAAAGGAGATAAGGGGACGTGTGAGGAGGAGGACCATGTAAAAGCATCTATCCTAAATAGATACTTCTGCTCAGTATTTACTGAAGAGAAGTAGGGCAGGCCCACAGCTCAGAACCATGGACACAGGGGGAGGGAGGTGAGCACTAGTCCCTTCACAAAAAAGAAAGGGTCCTACAAGAGCTTGATAAGCTCAGGGTGGACAAGGCAATGGGACCTGATAGCATATATCCCAGGGTACTAAAGGTGCTAAGGGTGAAACTAGCAGAGCCATTAGCAGAACTGTTTAGTGAGTCTCTGAGCACAGGAGAGGTCCCAGAAGACTGGAGAAGGGCTCATGTGATCCCGCCCCACAAGAGTGGTAGCAGGGAGGAGGCAGAGAACTACAGACCAGTCATTCTTACCTCAGTAGTGGGCAAGATTATGGAGGCACCTTAAGGAAAGGATAGTGCGACACCTGGAATCCATAGGAGCACAGGATCCAAGACAGCATGGGTTTACAAAGGAAGGTCCTGTGAAATTAATCTCATAGATTTATTTGACTGGGTAACCAGAGTGGTGGACCAAGGGGAGAGTTGATGTCGCCTACCTTGACTTCAGCAAAGCTTTTGATACAATTCCACATAGAAGATTGATTAATAAGCTGGGTAGGCTCGGGTGGGTCAGAAGTTGGTCAACTGGGTGGCAAACTGGTTGGCGGGCAGAAAGCAGAGAGTGGTGGTAAACAGTATACAGTAGAGTCAGAAAGGATGCAAGTTACAAGTGGTGTACCTTAGTGATCAGTCCTGGGGACAGTCCTCTTCAATATCTTCATCAGTGACATTACAGATGGACTGGAGGGTAGGTTTGTCTGTTTGCAGATGACACCAAGATCTGCAACAGAGTAGATGGTCTAGATGGGGTGGGCAAATGAGAGCGAGATCTGGATAAACTAGCAAAATGGTCGGAAGAGTGGTAACTGGGGTTTAATGCAAAGAAGTGCAAGATCATGCACATAGGGAAGAGAAACCCTGAAGCCACCCTATAAGCTGGGAGGGAGTTGCTGGCAGTAACAAGGGAAGAAAGAGACTTGGTGTCATCATCACCAATGACCTGAAATCATCCAAGCAGACAACTAAAGCAGTAGGTAAGGCTAGGGGGATATTGGGGTGTATTAATAGGAGTATCACAAGTCAGAAGAGGAGATAATAATCCCACTTTACAAGACACTGGTTAGGCCCCATCTGGAGTACTGCATGCAGTACTGAGGCCACACCTTCACAACGACATTAACCACATTTAGGCAGTCTAGAGAAGGTCAACCAAAGTGGTGTGGGAACTGCATCAGAAAACATATGAGGACAAATTAACGGAGCTCAATATGTATACCCTACAGCAAAGGAGGAGAGAGGTGATATGATCAAAACATTCAAACACCTTAAGGATATTAACAAGGTGAAAGAGTCTAACATGTTTCAGTATAAGAAAAATAGCAGGATAAGAGGACACAGCATGAGATTAGAGGAAGGCCGATTAAGGAATAATGTGAGGAAGTTCTTTTCACAGAAAGGTGGTGGATACATGGAACAGCCTACCTCAGGAAGTGGTGGATATGAATACAGTGCAGGGCTTCAAATGGGCATGGATAGGCATAAGGAGCAATACAGATGAGTATGACAGATAGGCCTTGACAGAGCAAAGGCTGATGGCACATTTATAAGGTAGAAAAATAAATGGGCAGACTGGATGGGCCTTGCAGTCCTTATCTGCCGTCAACTTCTACATTTCTATGAGCATAAATTGAAAACCACATTGAATGACTGTACAGCACACTTACCTTTAATTTTTCAGTCTGTGGTTGGACTTTAAGAGTGCAGACGATCCCGGTCTAGAAAAGATGACAGTGCCGACCTCTGGAGGTAAGTATGGGGTAATGGGGGAGGTGGGTGCTCAGTGGGAGGGTGGGGAGGGGACTGCAGTGATGACAAGGGACCATTTTCAGTTTCATAAGGAAAAACCGACAACGAGGGACCTTCTAATTTCAGCAAAAATAACAACATTTCAGCTCACTGGGTGGGCCCCCAGTGCTACATGAATGCTGACATTGAGATTGGGCACCCCAATGTCAGGCATGACTTGGGTAGAGGGACACCAGGAAAAAGAAATGCGATGAGGGACCGCTTTCTAATTTACAGGAAAATAATCTGCACACTGGGGTGGGTTCCCAGTGTGCCACGAGATGTCAGGCATGACTTAGGAGGGGGCACAGAAAATACTGAATGGCATTTTGCCATCTCGCAGCATGGCGGCACTCACAAACTGCGATCAGCATGACTGTGCGCATGCGCATGAGTTGCGCGATGTGCAGTTCACATATTGGAATGCAGAAAGTAACAGCTGAAATAGTTCAATTGTTATTCCATCGGCCAACATGGTGGAGGGTTTAGGTTTCCACTGGGCTTTTGGAAGGATACTTCCAAAAGTCCAGTGGAAGGGTTCTGCATTGGCCATTCTCAGAGCTACAGAATCTTAATAAAATGGCTGTAGGCTCCACCCACAGCCCTAAAAATGGGAGGCAACATCAGATAGAATTGGAACAATCTGGTCACTGCAGCATTTGGTTACAGGAGAACAGAAGCATGAAATCTCCTTGCCACAGATTGCATTTTTGGAAGGAGCCATCAGCATAAGTGAGGTAGTAAAAATCTAAACCATAAATAAAAGAGTGAACAAAGTAAACAATTAAGTGAGGCCAAATGTAGAATAAAAAAAAGATAAATTGATGAATGCTTTTGCACACAAAATTAAAATGATTGGGTTTTAGTGAATAACCCATTTGCCCCATTTATCATTGCCACAAGCCCTTGGCTAGACCTGACCTTAGAAAATCAGGCCCCAAGTGAATATTAAATGAGGCTAAATACCAGTTACATTACATACCTACATAAAAAGTACAGGTTCCATATGACAACCCACACACATACATGTGTTTCCACTCACCAAACTAGGGCTTTATAAATCACAACTCTAAGCCCTTAGAGGCATAAAAGCAAAGTATTTTAATTTTAGCTTTTGCAACTCATTTGAAACTAGGTACTTTCTGATTGGGTAGCAGTCTTTCTCAGGCCAATCAGGGACTCATGAGTCAAAGACTTTCCGTTAGATAGTAGTTGTAACAAGTCAATGAAGGCTTTCAAAGCAGTCAAAATGACCCACAAATGCACCACAATGCATCTTAAACCAGATAGCTCTGGCCTCAGGTGGCCCCCAGATCTCCGCCTGTGGAGGAGTTGGGGAAATCATAGTTCATGAAGACCCCAGACTTCTAAATTTAGCACTACATCACTGCCTGTTCATCAAACTGAGCTTGTAATGAGACTACATTGGTCCAGCAGAGTTTCAAATCATTGTGAAGATCCATGCGCCAGTGACCCTGCACCAGATTGTGGTACAGGAGGGTCCCGCACCTAAGTCCCTACATTTGAGGCAACCCCACCCATGGGGCAAAGACATGGCGCACAGAAGGGTTCATCACAAGCCCCATGTACAGTCTGTTGCATGGACAGTACAGTGGGGAACCACTGCAGAGGGTGTGTGGAGGACTGTACTGGTCCCCGCACAGTCTGGAACTGTGGGGGTGCTATGTCTCTGGTTGGGGGGCACAGACAGGGATGGTGGCATGTGCCTGGTACTGGTGGGGCACCAGGATCTGGTGGGGGCCCCATGTCTATACATGGTCCAGGGCACATCAGGGGTACAGTGGGGATCGGAGGATGATCCTGCCTCTATTTACCCTGTGGGGCACATTGTGGAAGGGGAGGTCCAGTAGCAATATGGCATATGTGGGGCACAATGGGGTCTGGGCAGTGGGACATGTGGCACCACTAACAGGAGAGCTCTCCCAGAGGAGTTATTTTAAGTCCCTTAGACCAGCCCTGGTTGGTCTAAGGGTACTTAGAAATCTGTTGGAAGGGCGCAGTATGTGAATACTGTCTTCGGGTTGTGGCAGCTTGCATCTGCCACAGGGCCCTTCCGCCTTGTCACAGCCCAGTGCTGGGCACAGTGGTAGTGCAAGCCCATTCGGGCAGGCAGCCTGCATTTGATGCAGGCTGCCTTTGTAATCACTCCTGGAGCATACCGTTTGGCGCGGGGCTGCCTTAGCCATTCACTGTAAGTGCAAGCACCTTGCGCGTGCCGAGCCTTTGAGAATCGGGTGGCGTCTGTCTCCCAGTGTGTGTGTGTGACTGTACACAGAGAATACTACAGTAGGTGGGCAACCATGCCCCACCATTCTCTCTCTCTCTCTCTCTCTCTCTCTCCCTCCCTCCTCTCTCTCTCTCTCTCTCTCTCTCTCTCTCTCTCTCTCTCTCTCTCTCTACCAGACTTATACAGGGAAATGCTGAAAAGTGAAACTGACCAAATGTGATAACTCACTTGACTTTTTGTCAACTAAAACATTTAAATTATTTTCCAGCCTTTTATAAATACAGCTTGCTATGTGTGTTCCAATGGAGGCTGCTGGCTTGGATAAAAATATGTATTTCTGAACTTACTGACTGTAACCTACAGAATATGTATGTAATGTTCATCACTGCTGAGCTTGATGGAGTGCACAGTACAACAGTATATGGCACAGGTATTTAATTTGTTTTTTTTTTGTTTTGTTTGATCCTCAAGCCCACATCTCCTTACTCTTCCCCAATTACCACGCACATTTTATCTAAACTTGCTCTGTAAACCAACAGCATGAGTGCAAAACTGGAACATCTGTTTGCCTTATTCATTTGAATCACATAACCTGTCATACAAAAATGTAGCCCTACCACTTGGTGTCTAGGGGTATGGATGGAATATGTCTATGGGAAGGGGGCACCCACAGCAGCAGAAACACTTCCAGTGGCCATGTAACCCAGGCCTAGATGTCACACACAGGGTCCCTTTTTTCACTGGTGCTGGATGTAAAGAACAAGTTAATGCATATTAAACAGTTCCTTTCAATAATGGAATGTTCACACGTAATTTGAAGAAACAATAGGATCCCAAATTATTAACCATATTTACACATAGCTCTGGGAAGCATTAGTTAATTAGTGGGAAACACATTCAGCTTTCACATGGCCGGCATGGCCATAATAGCAGTTTTACCTGGACCGAGGAGGTCGACAGTCTTTAGGCAGCAGTAACTTGGGACCCTATGGTCTCAAAAGGTTGAAGGCAGGACAAGTCTCAGAGAAGTTTCACAGTACCTAACAGCCCATTATTCCTTACAGGCACCCAAACTCTCAGCGATCTCTCTCTCTCTCTCTCTCTCTCCTCTCTCTCTCTCTCCCCTCCCTCTCCTCTCTGTCTCCCTCCCCTGCTCCTCTCCTCTCCTCTCCATACTGACTCAGCTGGTCCTCTTTGGAACATGCAATCTCACGGCTTGGGAATTTGCAGGTTCCCTCATGACCCCTGCATCCTTTCCCAGGACTGGCTGCAACTGTCCCCAAATTGAGAAGGGGAACATGTCTCGTGGAGCTCCAAACCTATTCGTTGTCTGGACACTACACTCCTTGCTGCATTCTTATCCACAGGATCCCTACACGAATCAGTGCAGGCTCCCAGGGCATTCTGCCACTAGCTACTGCTGGATCCTCTCTTGACTTTAACTGCCCTCCAAGATACTGTGCAGCTTGTGGCTACTGGCTCCACTTCTTTCTCTGTGTTCCCCAAGTTCCACCACCTGAGGGCCAGAGCAGGCAATCAACCCAGCCTAGCCCTGACTCACTCTCACCACCCTTTCTGCTCACTCCTCTGAGTGGAACTCCTCCTGCCTAAACTGATGGGCTTTATCCTGCCATGCACCCATGGTGACCTGCAAACCAATGGCAGGCTCCACTTGAGTGCTGAGAACAATTAACCCTTTTTTCTAGTGGGCTGAATTAGTCACAAAAGCCCAGGGATGGCCAGATAAAACTAGTAATTTCCGGGGAGGGAGGAGTGTTATATAAAGATAGAAACTGATGGCTGATAATGACCTCTGGGTCCATCTAGTCTGCCCATTTTTAATTATGATCCCTTTAGATGACACCAAAATCTGCAATAGGGAGGACACTTCATGGGGTGGAAAGGACAAGCACAGACCTGAGAATACTTGTGGAGTCAACAAGGGTATGGCAGATGGGTTTCAATGCAAAATAAATGCAAAGTAACGTACTCAAGGCAGAGAAATGCTGGGGTGAAGTACAAAATAGGTGGTGGGTACTGATGACCGCCAAGCAGGAAAGAGAAATGGGTTAATGATATTGGATGACCTAAACGTGACCAGGCAGTTTGACAAGGCAGTAGAGAGGGCTAGTGGGATGCTGGGGTACATAGGAGGGGTATCACCAATAGAAAGCGG
Source organism: Neoceratodus forsteri (assembly GCA_016271365.2). Classification (NCBI taxonomy): domain Eukaryota; kingdom Metazoa; phylum Chordata; order Ceratodontiformes; family Ceratodontidae; genus Neoceratodus; species Neoceratodus forsteri. The sequence goes on along the minus strand of CM028135.1, from coordinate 841,319,905 downwards.
GAGGTGGTGTTGCCTGTGAATAGATCTCTGGTAAGACCCCACCTAGAGTACTTTGTTCACTACTGGAGACCACATGCTGGATATTAAAAGGATAAGACTGTCACAAGCCCCAGGTGCACTGAAGATATGGCGATGTGGCTTATGTGCAATCACCTGGCCAGTGATTGGGATTTCTGATCCCAAGTGCCAATGGCCAGAAGTTATACCAACTTTTCCAGTCTAGCTTGTGGCAGTCCTAGGGACCTTACTAGGCTTGCACCAAAGAGTTGGCACAAGCTGTCATAAATGCTCGGTTTCACCTGTATTCACCAAGACAGACCAGGTAAAGGTCAGGGTGAGGGCCGGCATCAGCACCTGGGCAACATGGCAACTGCCCAGGGCCCCAACACCAGAAGGGGCCCATGGGATGGGGCTTCCCTGCAAAGAAAGTGTCCCCAAAATGGTGTTCCTCAAAACAAAGCATTGAATCTGGTCATCAAAGTGATGTAGGCGGGCTTCGCTGTCACCTCATATCACTTGTTCTCTTCGCTGATGAAAAGCTTAAGTGAAGCACCACAGGTTGTAGAAAGTGTTAGATAAGCAAGTCGGGGCAGCCCTGTCCTGTGCACATGCGAGCGAAGCGACTGAGCATGATACTGCCGGAGCAGTTATTTCATTCAGTAGGTTGCTTTCCCAGATTGCTGCCCCCCACTGCATCTGTAAATGAGCGATTTGGCTTTAGCAGGTGCGCTCTGTCTTGTGCTAATGAGAGCAAGCAGCTGAGCACGATACTGCCAGAGCAGCTATTTCACTCAGTAGGTTGCCTTACCAGATTCCTGCCTGCCGCATCTGTAAATGAGTCGATTTGGCTCAGCAGTGTGCGCTCTCTTGGACTCCTGCTTTGCTACCAGTCTATCCAGAAGATCTCATCTCAACATACATTGCTTGTGATGGTAGTGAGTCACTACCCGACGTGCACTTTTAGGGACCCTGCTCAAGCCCCAGATAGAAAACCAGTAAGTGGGTGTGTGTGACAGAGATGGACTGTTGCCAGTCAGAGAAGACAGGATCAGTGCTCTAATAGCTGACAGTGTGCCAAGGGAAAAACTTTATTAAAAAAAAATTAAACTCCACTTACAGCCCTACAAATTACAATTGACAGACTGTCTCAACTGTCTCTTAGGTGCAGCGTGGCACAGCGGGGGCCAGAAGCAATGAATCAAAGGGCTGGGAGTTTAACATTTTTTTCTCAGCAGCTGCTCAAAGGCTTAGCCTATATTCCTCGGAGGTCAGAGCTAGCCCATGAAGTGGGTGGTGTGGGTGGTGTGGGTGGTGTGTCCCACTTTGAGGTGGAAAGAGGAGAGCTGCATACCAGGGCACAGTGATATGGGAAGAACCAAACAGCCAGCCCTGTTCCACATCCCAGGCTGCATAAATAAACCCCAGAGTGTTTTTTTTTCATAATTTTGACTCTTTTGTTTGGCTTTGCAATGTTGCTGGGTTGATAGGATTAGAGAATTTCCCACTCTTGAGCAGAGCCCTCAGAGTCTGATCTGTTTCCTGTGTTTGTATTTGTATTGTAAAATCATTTGGATGTTTGATTTTCATTTAACTCCCCACGAGTCCCACATCTGCCTGTCCATTGTCACTGCTCAGTCTGTGTGCATGTGCCCATGCATGTCTATCATCTGTTATGCTTGGGCCACAAGCACCACCACTATCCTACAGCTCAGCTGTCATCAGGAATGGCAGTAGTAGTGCCTGACCCACCCTACACACAGAGATCACTAACTTGGAATAGCATCATAGGAAATTACATGACGGTTCAAAGAATCATATATCTCTGATCTCCCCAGGCAGCAGGGAAGGTAACCCCTGCCCCCTATTGCTTTGCCACTGCCATATGATCTTGTGTGGTGTGTCAGAGAGACTGTCAGTAAAATTGTATTACAGCTGCCTATCATACACATGATAATGCTGCCTGTCATACACATGACATCATAAATCAGTGATGAAACTGGACAGTGGCAATGGCAACAAGTGATGCTCATCTGTGATTGCAAATGGGCTGTGATACACAGCCACAGCCCATGTGCATAATGAATCACTAACACTGCTGCCCTTGCCAATGTCTAATTTCATCATCTATTTGTGATGTAATGTGTATAATAGGCATTGTAAATGCTGTACTGACCATTTGATTAAATTAATGACTCACTGCATAGCCTAGCCTGCATTAATTTCATTTAATTTGCCATTGCCTGCCAGCCTACCTGTGTAACGTTCTGCAGATGCACCATAAAGCTAAGCTAGCCTAGGTAGTCTGTGTGATCAGAGTCTGACTGCTATGTGTTCTGTTTGGGAGGGATCCTGAAGTAATGTATCAACATAATTTTTAACCTAATAGTCTACTGGAGCTGCTATTGCCTGGCTGCCGATATTGAAAAGAAACAAAAATATTAATTTGTGTTTTGATGCCAATACCACTGTCTTATTATTTCAAGAGAGAATGAGAGATAACATTTTTTAAAGCAATGCAGTCAGATTGAATGATGTGGCAGGCAGCTGTCTGTCAGACCCTGTTGCTGTTCATTTGGAATTTGACATTTTCATTCCAGCCTCTGCATAATCAAACAACAAAACACCCAAATGATGCTTGCCTTGTTGCTTCCTACGTGAAGGAAATTAATCATTTCCACTGATAATGAAATGAAGCAATTAATTAATTTGTTTGCATAATAATAATAATGTCTGTTTTCTTTATTCTTGTGTTCAATTTATACAGAATCTAATTTGTTTTAAGAGCACTAGAGCAGTCAGTGCTCTTAAAAAGTTTTATTTTGTATATATTGAATACAAGAATAAAAGAAAACAGTATAATTATTATTTTGAATTAATTGCTTAATGTTGTCAGTGGGATACTTCTGCCTGGAAACTCCCAATTCATTTACATAGTAGGCAAGCTGCAGCACCTTTTGGGTATGTGTGCTGTTTTGTTGCTTGACATGCAGAGGCTGTAATGAAGTATGAAGAAGTTCAAGTTCTGAACGAGTGAAGAACAACAGAGTCTGACAGACAGCTGCAACATCATTCAATATGACTGCTTTAATGAAAACATTTTATTTATCTCTCATTCTCTGTTGAAATAATAAAATTGTGGCACCGGTTGGTTGAATTAATTCTGTAGTATTTTTTTTCAGACCAGAGGGCTTAAACTAGTCAGTCATTTGAGGTTTCAGATGAAACTATGAAAATTAAAAGAAAAATAATCATGTTTTTGGTTAGGAGTCGAGGTGAGGGGCCCACTAGAGGTGTCCAGGGTCCACAAAACTGAAACTGGCCTTGGAGGGTATAGCCATTAACCTATCCTCCAACCTCCAGTTTTCCCTGTGCTCTCAATCTCTTCCTCTCTACCTATGAGTTCATTCTTATAAAACTTACATTGCCACAAACTCTTCCTATTTTCATCGCTGGTGCTTACTGCCACCCTGGTCCCCCATCTCAGAGCTCATCACCTCCCTAACTATGCATGCCTCCTCAGGTGAGCTCTATATACTTGGTGATTTTAACTTTGATTGGCTCGCCTACTCATGGCAAAACAGGCTCTGCTATTAATTCCTCAATTTAAACCAATTAATCAGTGACCTCATACAATTAAAGTTCAAAACCCACAACCACACCCTCCTAGACTGGGCCCTTACCTCACACTCTCATCGTGTAATTCAAGCCAGCATCCTCCCAGACACTCTGAGTAATTATCACTTGATTTACTGTGTCTGCAAGATCCACCGTACTAAAGCCTCCCCACAAAACCAATTTTGCTATGCTTTTTCCACTCTCAAACCTGGCATCCCTACTAGCTGATATTGCTAATACAGACTGGTCACTTATAACCACCATAAAAGCTCAACAGATGTTGCCCTCAGCTTCTTCTCTTCCAAATTCTTAGACATCTGGAACCAGTATGCCTGCCTCAAATACATAAGGGTACGAGGATCAAACCTCCCTTGCATCAATGCCAAATTGTTAGCTTGTGTGCATGCTCATGACCAAGCCTGAAATCCCATAACGCTTCTAGCTCCCATGCAGACCTCCTCAAATATCAATATCTTAGGAACACATGTTACAATAGCTATGAGATATGCTAAAGCTGAACACTTCTTCACCTCCTTTAACTCCAACATAAGTCACCCTTCCCAGTTCTGGAAAGTTGTCCAATCTCTCTTCTCGCCTCCTACCCCTTACCACTCCTCAAGGTAAGAAATTCCACCTATCTGACCCCAGGGTGTAGCTAGGTACATAAAATTTGTACACCATTTTGGACACCATGACCTTTTTGTTGACCCTACCCTCTTTTTGACCCAGTTGTGCCCTTTTTGTTTCTTGTAGCCTGCTTGTTGCCCCAGGTGTACCTAGTTTGTTGCCCCTAGATGTAACCTGTTTGATGATTTACAGTTGTATACCCCAATGCTTTGTAAAGCATGGGAGAAAAATAAAGCAGGACATGGATGTATGCATTTACACAGTGACTTGTTTACTCAGAGCACCAACAATCATATTATAACATCAGAAGGGGGGCAAATAGTGCCCTTGGGATCAGGCAAAATGTTGCCCTCAAAATAGATTTGTACACCATAACTTACATGGTGTGTATACTGCCTCCATCCTAACGCCCAGATGGCTGAAACCTTCAACTCCTTTTTCACCTCATGCTGTTTGGCACTCCTTTCTACTTTCCCACTTCCACTTCCTCTTCCATCTCCTTTGACTCCTCCTCCAACCCTAAAATAACCCCGTTTCTCCTTCTCACCCATTTCCCCAACAGACACTCTCAAGGCCCTCCTATCCCTAAACCCTTGCAAAGGCACAAGCCCCAATGGACTCAATTCCAAACTCCTTTATCTCGCTGCTCCTGCTATCTCCTCTTTGCTAACAACTCTTCTAAGCCTATCATTCTCTCTTGCTCAGTTCCATCTGCCTGGAAACTCCCAACAGTCATCCCTCTACCTAAAGGTGGTGACCCCACTAGCCCTGGTAACCATTACCCAATCTCACTTCTCCCCATCCTGGCTAAACTACAGGAGCACATTGTGCTCTCTCAGCTCTCCCTTCCTAGACTCTTCCTCCTTTTTCACCCCTTTCCAATCTGGGTTCCATAAATCCCATTCTACCACTACCTCCCTTCTCGCTTACAGACTCCATACTCACCAGTATGGATCAAGGTCAGAACACTCCACCAATGTTTGTCGACTTGGCTAAGGCCATTGACACAGTATCACACCCTCCTCCTACAAAAAATAAATGCTGCTGGACTATCCATTTCTGCCACAGCCTGTTTTCTCTCCTACCTGGAAGGTACGTTGTAATCTGTCAAGATTGGTGACCTTCTCTCTCGCCCCCTCCCTATCAACACTGGAGTCCCACAGGGCTCAGCACTTGGCCCAATCTTATTTTCAATCTTCCTAAATGATCTACCAACTGTCTGTTCTACAACAGCCATCCACATGTATGTGGAAGAGACCATCCTCTTCACCTCTGGTGTCTCCCAAGCTGATATGGCAACAAGACTCCAACATGATTTTGACAAGGTTCAGCATAGGTTCCACACCAACCAACTTTTCTTAAATATCAAAAGACTGTCTCCTTAACCTTTGGCACTAGGTAGAGACTTCTAGATCCCACCCTCCCACTATATTCCACTCCTGGATGGGATGGCTTTAGAGAATGTCACCTCCTTAAGGTACCTTGTGGTTTGGCTAGGTCAGCATCTGGACTTTTCTGTACACATGAATGCTATCCAAAAGAAATGGCACCCCAAGTTTGGTGCTTTATATAGAAACTATGATTGCATTTCACTACCAGCGTTTCGTGCAATACTGCAGAAAATGATTCCATTTTTGACTATGCCAACATAGTCTACAGTAGTGGAAGATAAGGTTTGCTGGCAAAGGCACCTAGCTTCACCTGAGCTCATTTCTTATAGGTTTGCATGTAAGGACAGAGCAAGGAACAACATTATCAGAGCAAGGAAAAGATTAAGACTTCTTTTGGCTAGGCAGATTTACTGTGTGTTATTATTTTCTTGTGCTCACAGGGTTTGTTACTGTTTTACTTACATTTTACTGCTGTAATCTTTGATTCAAATTGCTGTTGCAGGCTATACTTTCTGCTGCATTATTACAGGTGTGCCTACAGGTTTGTTACTGTTTTGTGCTTACAGATTAATGCTGTAATCTTTTCTGATTCAAAATGTGTTTTGCAACGATATCTTCTGTTACTGCTTTTATTTTTTCTCTGTAGCAAAGTGTTTTTGTAGGGTATATCTTCTGTGAAATTGTTACAGGTGGTGCTTATATTTTTGTGCTTTATCTATCTATAGGCTAAGCTTTCAGGGCTACTGCATTTGTTGTAGCTTGATTGTTTCTGCTCTACCTCCTTGTTTCTTTTGTCTGCGGTTCTTTTGCAGCAGGGGAAGGGCCCAGCCACCCACCCCCTATCCCCAACCACCCCATGCTACATTCATTTTATAGAGTAGCACAGCCATGAAATTTCCTATATCAAAGTAGGAAGGAGGATCAGAGGGTATCCACACAGTGACCTCACTTACAAGGACACTAGTAATTAAACTTGTTATAACAAGTTATACAAAAACCAACTTCTGCTTTCATTTTCCTCCTTCTAATTACTTGGACCAGGTTATAAACTCAGCAACTCAACTGAAATGGATATTATTAACTGCAGGTACTGTGGGACACTTTCAAAAGGCCAGTTATACAGGATTTAGGACGCTGTCCTACATGCTGGACCATTGGAGAACTAAGGGCTCATCTCCAGGCAGCATGGGCAGAGATTGCAAACCTCAAATAGTATATTCAGGAGGAAATATATTATAAGAACCACCTGCCATTTCCCAACAACCAACTGAAGCACCTCGACCGCTGAGGGTAGTTGGTCCAGGAGGTTGGCAGGTTGTTAGGAGGGCAAATCGAGTGCCCCATCATTCAATGTTCTCCAACGTATCACCTCCACAAACCATATAAAACTACAAACAGGTATCTGCCTCATCTCCATAATCAAACAAAGGGGCGGAGGACACTGTAGAGCAGGACACTGCTGCACAGAAGCTAGTGCTACAAAACTTACCCAAAACAGGGACCAAACAAAAAAAAAAAAAAAGGAAATCCAAAACACTTCTGATCATAGGAGACTCCATGATTCAGGGAGTTAATACTACCTCCAGTCTGGGATAATGATCAGATGTATCCCAGGTATATCAGCGAGAGAGACACTGACCACATTGCTAAAATCGCAGGAAGCAGGAGAAAATATCGACATCCTGATACACATAGGGACTAACGATCTCACCAGCTAGTCAGTTATGGAGACCAGGGAACACCTGATCAGGCTGGTAAACAAACTGTCTTCCATTTTGTCTGGCATCTCCTTCTCTGAGATCCTCCTGGTCTGGGAGAGGCGGCATATGGACGGAAGGTCAGAGAAGGGAGATAGGGAGCTAAACATGTGGCTCAAGGGCTGGTGCCAGGAAAAGGACACAAATTTGTAGGTAACTGGCAACAGTTTTGGAGTGAAGGTTCTTAAATTGATGGACTGCATCTGACTAAGGAGGAGTCAGTGCATTGGGGCAGAAGTTTGATGTCTTTGCCAAATATTTAAACTAGCATATTGGAAGAGGGATGCAGCACCGATACATCAAACGGGAAGAAGACCCCCCCTCAGCTACCGATCAAACAGGAGTTCAGCATGTTTGTAGTTCATTTGCATCACCAGGCAAGGAAAATGTTATGGCTCCCCATATGACACACAGGGGAAACGCTGGACCTCACCCAACAACTAATGCACTAGCATGAACAATAAAAGAAGGTGACAAGACTATCTATAGATACATTAGTGAAATGAGAAAGTCCAGAAAGGGTATTGCTAAGATCAAAGGGGATAAAGGGAGTGTGGGAGGAGGACCAAGGAAAGGAATCTATCCTAAATAGATACTTCTGCTCAGTATTTACTTGCGGAGAAGGTAGGACAGGGCCCACAACTCAGCACCATATGACATGGGGAGGGAGGTACAAGTCCTTCACAAAACAGAGGGTCCTACAAGAGCTTGTTAAGCTCAGGTGGACAAGGCAATAGGACCTGATGGCATACTTCCCAGGGTACTAAAAGAGCTAAGGGTGTAACTAGCAAAGCCATTATCAGAACTGTTTAGGGAGTCTAAGAGCACAGGAGAGGTCCCAAAAGACTGGAGAAAGGCTCATGCTATCCTGCTCAACAAGAGTGGAAGCAGGAGGAGGCAGGGAACTACAGACCAGTCTGTCTTACCTAAGTAGTGGGCAAGATTATGGAGGCACTCCTTAAGGAAAGGATACTGCAACACCTGAAATCCATAGGAGCACAGGATCCAAGACAGCATGGGATTATAACAGGAAAGTCCTGTCAAACTAAGCTCATAGATTTTTTGATTGGGTAACCAGAGTGGTGGACCAAGAGGGTGCAGTTGATGTCGCCTACCTTGACTTCAGGAAAGCTTGATACTGTTCCTCATAGAAGATTGATTAATAAGCTGTAGGCTTGAGTGGGTCATAAGTTGGTCAACTGGTGACAAAATGGCTGGCAGGCAGAAAACAGAGAGTGGTGGTAAACAGTATACAGTCAGAAGAGATGCAAGTCACAAGTGGGTGCCCTCAGGGATCATGTTTTGGGACCAGTCCTCTTCAATATCTTCATCAGTGACATTACAGATGGACTGAGGGTAAGGTTTATGTGTTTGCAGATGACACCAAGATCTGCAACAGAGTAGATGATACAGATGTGGGTGTGCAGAATAAGAAGAGATCTGGATAAACTGGCAAAATTGTTGGAAGAGTGGCAACTGGGGTTTAATGCAAAGAAAGGCAAGATCATGAACCTAGGGAAAAGAAACCCTGAAGCTATCTATAGGTTGGGAGGGGATTGCTGGCAATCACAAGTGAAGGAAGAGACTTGGGCATCATCATCAGATGACCTGAAATCATCCAAGCAGACCCTAAAGTAGTAGGCAAGGCTAGAGGGATGTTGAGGTGTATTAGTAGGGTATCACAAGTTAGAAGAGTTAGGTAATAATCCTCTTTACAAGACAGTGGTTAGGCCCTATTTGGATTATTGCATGCAGTACTGGAGGTCACACCTGCACAAGGACATTAACAAAATGGAGGCAGTCCAGAGAAGGGCAACTAAATGGTGCAGGGACTGCATCAGAAAACATATGAGGACAAATTAACAGAGCTCAATATGTATAAGCTAGAGCAAAGGAGGGAGAGAGGTAATATGATCGAAACATTCAAGCATCTTAAGGACATTAATAAGGTGAAAGAGTCTAACATGTTTCAGTGTAAGAAAACTAGCAGGACAAGAGGACAGCATGAGAACAGAGGGAGGCCAATTAAGGGTAATGTGAGGACGTTATTTTTCACAGAAAGGGTAGTGGATACATGGAACGGCCTACCTCAGGAAGTGGTGGATATGAATACAGTGCAGGGCTTCAAACAGGCATGGATAGGCATAAGGAGTAATACAGATGAGTATGAATAGGTAGGCCATTGACAGAGTAAAGACCTATGGCACATTTATAAGGTAGAAAAATGGGCAGACTGGATGGGCCTTATGGTTCTTATCTGCCATCAACTTCTATGTTTCTATGTTTCTATATGCCGTTCCCATGTCCACCCTTGCCAGACTGGACTCCTTTTACCTCCTTCTTTCGCTTTGCTCTATACTGTCCCTCTTGAACCCATCGCTGTGATCTTATAAAACCCTCTCCTCTCTCTCTCTCTCTCTTCCACTGACTCTAGACACCTCATCCACTCTGTCTGCTTTATGGCCAAATTCTGGTTCAGGTCACTCCTTCCTACCTGACCTCTACTCTTTCTGCCCCAACCCTTTCCACCTACTCCCTCTGCAACTCTGGACATAAACCCTGGCTCTCCCCAAAGTTCTTCCACTGCTGGTCAATCTGCATTCTCATACCATTGCCCTAAACTCTGGAATGCCCTCCCACTACCATCCAAGATTCTCCCACCCCTGCATCCTCTCCTCCTTACTCCAAGCTTAAACCTCCCAGCCTGTACCTGCCCATAACTCCCTTTCCAGCTAACCACCTTGGTTTCTCTCCATACGTTTCAGTCTTAGCTATGCCTACTTCCTCCACCCCAAGCCTTCTATATCTATCTTCTGCAATCCAGGGACCTTGCACTGCAAGTTCTCAGTATTACATCCAATACTAACCGTTTGACAGTAGTTGCTGATATCTGTAACCTGGGTGGTCACCACTATAGCCAATATTCTGTATTTTTAGTATCCCATAGATATTACTACTTTACTGGTGTACATGGTTGCTACTCTTATGCTTACTGTATATGACAGGTGTAATATGTTCTCTTGCACTAGCATGTGCTACTGCTGCAGTTATTCTATTGTACCCCCCAAATAGGGGCATACCTTAAGTAACCTCCTGGCTCCAGTAATGCCCACTGCCTGACAGACATCTTGTAGAGATGGTACATCCATAATGGTTGGTGTCCTCCTACTGATCTGCGTGAGAGTGCCATGATGTGTCTCCGGGCCTGTCTCTCTAAGTGCCACAGTCAGTTGTAAATGCTGTAAATGGCCTAGAGCTGGGTCCAAGTGTTTCAAAGCCTCGTGACCAGCCAGACATCACCACAATTTGCCCCACTCTGCTGTTGCTAATAGAGCAAAGGAGTTCTACATAGTACTGTGATTATTTACTTCTAATTCACAGTTGTCTTTAAGATATAGATCGTTGCTTAACCTGCCTTTGTTGCAGCATGCATTTTCCAATGGAAGCCACCATGTTTTGGACCGGACTTCCCATTTGGACCAACTGGGACACAGGGGCCTCAATGGGTCATTAGCTCAGGTGCCTTGTTGGCAAAGCTGTAGTTTTGTAGGTTTCAGGTTGGCACCCAAACTGACAAATGGGAGCACCAGAACTATGATTGACAGCTCCGTAGCCAGCTGGAATCCAGAGAAACCTGAGTAGTCTGAGGACTGATAGAAAAAAGAGTTCAGTTACTTGTAGAGTGGAGAGAAAGCAGCTCGAGCCATAGAGAAGCAGCTCCAGGAAAACAGCTGAAGAAAACTGGCAGGGGAAAGTCTGACTTGCTTCCCTGTTACTATTTTCAACCTCAGACTGCCTAATAGCAGGAAAGACGGACAAGTCTGAGAAATATTTTGAAGCAGTGAGAAGTGCAGCTCGAGCTTTTGAACTGAGAGGAGCTTTTGTGTGGCGGTTTATCCCCAGACTCTGTGGGAAAAGAGGTGTATGCCCTGCAGGGATCCGGCATAGGAGAGGCCTAGTTTTCTGGTATGCATCGGACAGTCCCAGAAGGGATTGGTTACCAGGAAAAGCCTTACTGTGGATCAAGAGGATCAAGAGGTTTGCTCAGCAAAGCAGTTGACATTGCAACTTGGCCAGGAGCCGAAAGAGGAATCAGAGAGTTTGAAGTTTCTAAAATTAATGTGCTGAATGCTTATTGTGGGTCAAGACCACCGTCCAGGGACTCCTGATTGCCAGAGAGGAGCCCACCTTTACCAGTGACCAAATCGCCTTCCAGCAGGAGCAGTCATGAACTTTGCCAGAGACACTCTGTTGAACTTGGTCCCATGTCCATCCCAGCTCATGCCATCTGTTCTTGTGCCAGCTACAGTTTTACCAGCAAGAGACCAGCTTTGGGGATCCAGCCCCTGCACAACAGGTCATAGCAGGTTGTGGCCACCTACCAGGAAAGGCTGTTAAGTGGAGGTGAGTTGCCAGCCCTGCTTTCCCATGCGCAGCAAATTCCAGCATCAGGTCTTCATTTTGTTAGGTCATTGGCAATCATTTGGTACAGTGAGTAAATTTGGGTAGCTCCTCAACAAATATCTCAATCATCTTTTGGTACCATCTAATTGCTTTCAGTTTAATTTTAAGGGTTTCAACAGACTAGGCCAGCCGACCACTAATACAAATAATTTAATTTGCTTTGCACTGTTACTGTTGATTGCTTCTTTTCATCAAGGGCCCCAACATCAGCTGCAACCCCAGATATGGATTCTGGCCAGCCAGCATTACATTTCTAGGTACCCAGTAGCTGCAAAACTGTTAATAAAGGGACTACATTAATTGTATGTTAAATAACTTGTAAAATCCAGAATAGTGATAATTTGGCTAGATTTGCTCCTACTCCCTGTTCATATCCCTTTAATAAACCTGATTTGCTATGCTACTTTGAATCTAGCTTGTGAGCATATTATTACTTTGCTTAAAGTGATAGTCTCTAAACTGGAAATGTTGAAAGTGTATGCTGTATTGCCAAACTGTCTTTAGAGGGGCTGCAGGGCACACACCAGAACCAGAGACCCTGCCGGTAAGTGGGACAACCATAAGCATATTAGTAATGCCTTTGTGAACTGTATAGTGAATACTGTTTATGGTCATTGTCAGCTCCTAGGTAATTGGTCACTAGTTGGGATTGTAGGGTGTTATAGCTTCCTAGAGGGCTATTCCAGTCTAGCTAGATACCCATGCAAACCGTACTCTGGGTGGAGGCACAAACTATTGTGTTTACTGAGAGTAGGGACACCCTGGTACTTGCCTGTTTTGAACCCAGGCCCTCAACCTGTTATTAGAAAGACAGGAAGGGTAGTAGCTCCTTGGGGTAGCTCCACCTAGGGGTTACACTATTTTATTGTTACTAACTGATATTGTATTGTACTGTTTTATCACTGTCTCCTCTCCCCCAGGATGCATCTAGAAATGAGCAACACTGCTCAGTATGCCTTCTTGGTTAAACTTTTAAATAAATAAATAAATAAAAGTAAGTGTTGCAAACCACCTCAACTTACTAAAATTGGGTGCAGCTTGGCAAAAGTGATTACAGAAGGCGCTCAAAGAAAGGGTTTCATGTAGGGCTTCACACAAGCCTTGTGCTATCCTTTGAAAATCCAGCCCCACACCTCCAGAAGGTCATAGACAGAGTGTGGAGGTGGTCCAGAGGAGGGCAACTAAAATGGTGCAGGGTTTGCATCTAAAGCCCTACAATGAGAGACTAAAGGACCTCAACATGTGCACCTTGGAAGAGAGGAGGGATGGGGATATGATAGAGACATTTAAATACCTCACAGGTATAAATAAGGTATAGAAGGAAAGTATTTTTCAGATGAAAAGTACTCAAGTACAAGGGTGCATGCTATGAAGCTGGAGGGTGGTAGATTCAAGAAAGATGTGAGGAAGTACTTCTTCACAGAAAGAATGGTAGATTCCTGGGATAGCCTTCCAGCAGGGGTGGAGGGATGCAAACAGTTGTAGAGTTCAAGAATGCATCGGATAAACACAAGGAATCATAGAGGAAAGGAAGGAAGGAGGATGAAAGAAATGTGGATCAGGCATGGTCTGTGATAATAGTGTAGGTAGAGAAATTTGCAGACTGGATGGGCCAAGCAGTCCTTACCTGGCATCAAATTCTATTATTTCTATGCAGGCTATGAATCTTTCTATTTTAACCCAATGGGAGACAGTTAGGATGTTTATCAACATACTGTATGGATGAGTGACCCTTTGGGGTGGATAAAATAAATGCAGCCAACTTGTTAAAATGACATCAACCTTGTTTAGGTGTACTTGTGGCACATCCCATACTGTAGAAATTATCATAATCTATTAATTGCAACAACGTTGATTTTACTATATGAATTTACTATTCCTCCCTTGAGAGCAGGTCTCAAGCTGTCTGGTTGGAGACACCCTTTCCTCCCCAGTTCCCTATCTTCTCAGGTACAGAGATGCAGTGAATTTAAATTCTGCTGGCGAAGTGAAACAAAGTAGGCACTTTGCATTGCCACTCCACTATAATGGAGTGGGTAAATGCAAAGTGCTCACCTCGCCTTTGTCATTATCTACTCGCATTAAGGCAGAATGGCAATGTGAAGTAAGGCAAAGTCATTGTTTTAATGGATTTTGCATTCCTCATTATGATTCTAACTGATCCACTTGGTGTTTCAGATTTGGCAGCCCCACACACATCACATGGCTTACAGTACTGTAAGTCACATGCTCTTAGCTAGGCAGGAAGGAAGTGAGTCATACAAGCAGGCACTTTTATTTTCTTCTGTGCAGACGGAGAGAGAAGAGTGTGTTATGTGACTGCTGATACTTTGAGATCAGAGTGAGGAGGAGATTTAAACTTGATTTAGACCCAACAGCTTTTTAAAAGCTACATTTTTTTGTCCTTTCTGTCTGTACTTTTTTATTTAATTTCTTCTTTCTGTAAATTGTATTTTTCTTACCTTTATAATTAGTTAGTTGTTTGTCTGTGTGACTGTGTGTTTGTTGTGTGACAGTGTGAGTAGTGATTGCTTAGACTGAGGGAGCTCAGTAGGAGAGATGGACCAGGGTGAGGGAATGTCTGGGGCGGGGCAGCTCTGGGAGAGTGTAGTAGTGGTAAGCGTCCATACAATGTATGCGTGGGGACATGGGCGCCCATTCCTGTTGGACTGCTCAAACTTGTGAGTATCCCCCCGAAGCAGAACTAGCACCACCTCCTGTCCTGACTATGAGGCAGTTGAACCACCACCACCACCAAGTCCAACACCAGGTCCCTCTGGAGCAGGATGTGCCTGTACCCCCAGGCCCAGGTGTGGATCCCATCCCTGTTCAGCACCGTGACCAGCCAGCTGCCAGTTCATCTGGCCTTCCCTGCCTGTGCCTGGTCCTCCTGCAACTCTGTTGATTGGCAGTTGTTTGACTGTATTGGTTCCGTTGTTTGGCAGTTTGACTCTGTCGGGGACAGCAGTCTGGTCAAGTGCCACCTATGTGAGGTGGAGGTGTGCCATGGCCCCTGGGGGACTCACCTGGGACTGGGGCCAGCACACCCATATGCTCAATCACCATCAGTTAGAGGGCAGGCTGCCACAGAATGGACCATGTCTGCACCTGGCTGGCCGCTCTGTGGCAGAGGGTGCAGCTGTGCATGGCAGCATCCCAAGAAGAGGTGGGCCACAGCAGCACCTGCTGCTCCACCAGCACCCCACCATCACCACCACCACCACCAGTGGGTCAGCCTGTAGAATGTGGACCCCAGAGAACTGCTTGTAACACAGGCTGACTTGGCAGTTCTCTGGATTGCTGTTGAGGAGAACAACAAGAGGGTGAGTGCTGTGGAGCAGCAGCTGGATCACATAAAGGGACATCAGTTGCAAATTATGTCCATGCTGGAACTGCTGCTGGATCACCATGGGATCCCACATTAGTTTTTTTTTCCTCAAACCATGTGCCCCCACACCTTCCTTGCTATGTTATAAAATGTATTCCTCCACCTTCCCGACCCTTGTTTGTAATTATGCCCTTTTTGTTGACTTCTGTATGTATTCTGAGCAGTGCAAGTATACTGTGCTAAACTGCATGGGTGCAATCTTTCTTCCAGTCTGTGTATGTACTGCAGACGCTGTCCAAGTCGCTGACCTAATAACACTTATTAACAAGTACAATCGTGGGATGTTGAAGCCTGGAGAGATACTACAAAACAGGCTTACAATACATCCAAGTAACTAGTAAAAAATTAATGTGATTTGTGCGGAATTGTAAATCATGATTTGTGACTGCATTTGTGACCATGATGATGAAATGCGAATGCCTATGGCTGTACTTCCCTGGGCCCGATGAGGTGTGGCACAAAACCCCGACTTAAAACACTCATTAATAAGTACAATGTTGGGTGGTGAAGCATGGAGAGATACTACAAAACAGACTTACAATACATCCAAGTAACTAATAAAAAATTAATGTTGTGATCCATGACATGATCATAAATCATGATTTGTGACTGCATTTGTGACCGTGATGATGAAGAAACATGAATGCTTATGGCTGTACTTCCTCGGCCCTGATGAGGTGTGACACAAAGTCCCTGAACACTCATTAATAATAACAATAAATAATAATATATTTATTTTTAAGCGCCTTTCAAAAGTCAAGGTGCCTTACAAGATAAAATCAAACAGTTCAAATAAATAAAACAATCATTAAAATCAGACAATACCGTAAATAAAATGGCATAAGATGATCAGTCACTCATTAATGAGTACAATGGTGGGGTGGTGAAGCATGGAGAGATACTACAAAACAGTCTTTCAATACAGGCAAGTAACTAGTAAAAAATAATGTGATTCGTGACGTGATTGTAAATCGTGATTTGTGACTGCATTTGTGACCGTGATGATGAAGAACGTGATTTGTATCATGAGTGACTCATGATGATGGTAGTGACTTAAAACACATATTAATGAGTACAATGTTCATGCAGAATTATGCACCACACCTGTCCAGTACTCTGAAGGGAAGCAAAAGAAACAACTGCAACTTAAGTTAGAGATAGAAATTGGGCCCTAAAGAGATGCAAATGCACAGACAGATTAAGATTGCGCTAGCACTGAAGAGATGCAGATGCAAAGACACAACACCTAACCAGTGCTCACCATCAGAAATTCAAATCTGGAAAAGAATACCTTTGCCAGTTGGGGCAGGCTGCGTGGGAGGGGCAGTGTACTGCACTGCTGCAGTAACAGTCACTAGTACTAGTACCAGTAAAGATACCACAAAGAAGTACAAAATTACACAGCTGCAGTGGATAGCAGGTTCACATTGCTGAAATTATGTGGCACAAAAAAAGGTGTCTGATTTGATGACACGGTCACAAACATACACACACACACACACACACACACACACACACACACACACTCTAAGTAATACGAGCAAATTGAAAACTTCAGTAATATAAGTGTAACCCCTGCAAATGGGGGTTCCAAAAGACTTCCAGGAGCTTGCTTGAATGCTCCAAGCCTGAATGGTGTTTGGCATTTAAGCCATTTATCAGTGAGTGTTTTAGAACCTGTGGTACTGTCTCTTTAAGAGCTGTCTGCTTGCAGACATAATTAGTTTGTATGGGGACTGTGTGTTTCTTTGATTGAGTACCACTGCTGCTGCCAATTCACTTCATTTTGCAGTCACTAGGAGTGCAAAGGAACCTATCTGAAAGATGTAACTGTTTGCCAGAAATTATTTAGAGTAATAATGAAATTACAGTTTGTCTAACCTGCTTTCTTTGCAGTCAGAACTGTGTCTGCTAGTTCCCCATTCTAGTTTTGAACTGCTGAACTGGACCAATCAGTGTGGGTAAGCTAGCTCTAAATGGTGCCTTGGACGAATCAGAACTTGGACTCATAATCTGAGCCAGCCACAAGAGGATTGTATGGGCAGTGACTCTGGGAGATGTAGTTTAGACTTCAGTGCCTTTTGGACCAACAGCAGCAGTCTATTGTGAGTGACAGCCAATCCAGTCAAGAACTGGGAGGAACTCAAAGAAAGTGCCCGTTTTGTCAGTTGGAGAGTCAGTTGAGCTTTGGCAGTGAAGAAGGAAGGAGCCCTGTGTTTTTCAGTGCAGTTTTAGTCAAAACGTGTAAGGCCCAGAGTTCCGGTCTGCAGCTTGTGTAACAGCTTGTTAGGACTGAATCCGTCCTGTGAAAAGAATCAAAGGATCTCTGAAGAGTAGAAACCAGGCTCACCCTGTAGAAGACTGGAGGAATTGCTGAAAATTGCATTCGGTCTGTCAGGAACTGAATCTGCTGTGTGTTCTCCGGTATTGTGCAGTAATTGCGTCGGGATACAGATGCAGCCTGCCTGGTATAGTGCTTCTTTTATATGGATGTGTGAAGAGGTTTGTGTACCTCAAGTGAGCCCTGCTGACATTGAAGGACCCTATCTTATTTGGAGGTCGTGAGTACTAATTCAGGGTCGCCCTGTTGAATTGCCACATTAAATCCAAATGGAATTACTGTACTGCTGACTGTTTAATTCTCCTTTCTCTGTGTGAAAGGGCCCCTACCAGCTGCCACGGTTTGGACTAGCCACTAGGGCTTGGGTACCCAGGGACAGTAACTGATAGGGATAGGCTGTGCACAGAGCCATAGGAAGATTATTAGAGTGATAAGCTAATTAACCTGATTTCCCTGTCCTTGTTATATCCCCTAAATAAATCAGAGCTGCTTGTTTCAGCAAAGTTATACTGCCTGAGGTATTTGTCTATGTTAAAGTACTGTACTGTGATTGTTGCACTGTATCTCATTTCACAGGAGGTCCCAGTGCCGGAACCAGACCTGGGGTAAGTGTATACTGTGAAGGTAATTCTGATATATTGTGTGGGCCACTAGTGGGAAGAAAGGGGTTGCAGTGTCCCAGAGGGCTGTGACCAAGTTAGTTTAACTACTGCAAACCCTGACCTCTGGGTGGAGGCATCCGCCATTGGATCCAGGCCCCTCAACCTGTTAGTGGCAAATCAGGCAGGGGTAGTAGCCCTGGGATAGCGCCATCTAGGGATTACATAAGCACATATTTTAAACAAATTAAATTTATGCACTGCTGTACCACAACAATCAGCAAAAACATGGCAAGAATTATTGAAAATATTACTGTGTGTAGATTAACACAGTTATACAAGAAAAATATCACCAAAACAGAAAGCACTGTCTTTTCTCCAAGTTAATCTACCTACACCACAGATACACCTTCCCCAAAGCACACTTCCACTGTCTCTCAGTACACAGACCGAATGTTGTACATTAACATTCAAAATCCACATACAAACAAAAAATGCTCGATGATATGAGCACAAGAGGGTTTCCTATAATCGATGAACTAAAGTTTCAGTGAAAAATGACTCAAAAAGGCTTTTTAACAGCTTTTAGAAGGTTTGAATCGCAGAGAGCTCTCACAGCAGATTGTCTCCTACAGCTTCCTACACATACTACCCCAGACTGAGGCTGTGCAGAACAATCTAGAGCCCATGTGACCTGAAATCCCATGAATCACTGCAAAACTCACCTTTGGAACTTAAAAACAAGGCTAAGTGAGGCATTGTTTTCAATGTACTTCACCTTAAGAATTGGTGGAGTAGTGGTTTGGGAAGGTGGAGTAACACAAAGCCATTGTTTTCAATGGACTTTGATTTACCCATTATAACATAAAATACTCTACTTCATATTGTGGAGCACTCCGGAATTCTCTTTCACTCCGTGGTTACACTTCATGGAGCTAATTGGGGCCACTGGCCCATCTCTACTCAGGTGTGCTCGAAGTGTCTGCCTTGGCCTAAGTCTCTTCTCCATTTCCTGAATAGCCTCCACACTGCCTGTTGCTAAGCATTATCCATGTATATGCAGATGATGCAGTGCTCTTGCCTTCGCTCCTCTGACCCTGACCTCATAGCCTGGCTCGAATTGGACTTTGCCAACATCCTGAACTGGTTTCTGGTTAATCAGCTGTCCCTCAATGCCAAGAAAATAGTCTCTGTAACCTTTGGTACCAGACAGAGGCATGCTAGGCTGATCCTTTTCCCTCATTCCATACTCTTGCTGGTACCGAGAATTAGGCTGTCTCCTCCTTTAAGTACCTTGGAGTCTTGTTGGACCATCACCTTGATTTCTCTGTGAATGTGTATGCCATCCACCAAAAGCTCCACCATAAGTTCAAGTTTATTGCAGGAAAACTCCATTAAGCAAGCTCATTCACAAGGAGGTCCTGTGAACATAAACACTTAAAGTACAAACATAGATAGGTAATAACAGTATATACATGAAATGCATGTTACATGATACAGGCTGGATATACATACAAGGGTACCACATAGGGTGACCGTAGGTGGTAAACATTAATATGACACAGGAAGCGACTCACAGGTTGCATACTGATAAATGAAACATGATGACTGGTGTGTGCAATACATATATTTTGGCAGCTAGAACAAACAACAGACTACAACTGATATGGGGGAGGAGTGATTTGACAGAGTAGCAGTGGGCGTAAGCATAGATAAAGCCAGGAGTAGAAGGGAAGGGAAAGCAGTTAATATGACAAAGCAATTATACCTTACCAGTGGATAAATATGGCACACATGGGGAAGGAAGAGACTTAATGACAGTTACAGGTTACAGGATAAACTTGGCGTGCTCACAGAAATAAAGTGAATATCCCACTTCGTGTACACAAAGTTTGTCTCAAAGATGATCTTCCCTTCTTCAACTTTGGTGACATTATTTGCTGCACCTCTATCAAGTCAACCCCAGCCAGACTGGACCCCTCGTTCTCTCTTCCTGCTGCTTTGCCTTGGACTGTACCACCTGCACACCCCACTACTCCTTGTACCCCTCCATCTCCTCCCCTCCCTTGATGCCATGCACCTTACTCACAGTGTTTCCTTCACTTCCAAATACTGGCTTGGCTCCTTTCCATCATACCATGCCTCTCTCTTCTTATCCCCGTCTCATCTTATTAACTTCATAACCATTACTTCCTCTTCCCTTTCCTTTCCTCCTATGAAATCTACTATGGTCACGCTGCCTTCTCCTATCACTTCCCTAAGCTCTGGTATTGTCTTCCCCTGATCATCCACTCTGCCTCTTTTCCATAGTCACTTAGGTCTGTTCTCCATGACTTCACAACACACTCCTACAAATGCTCCTGATTCTGTCTCCTATGCTGTTGTCCACCACTCTCCAGCCACAGGTTTCTAACCCTCATTTAATTTTTACATTTGAAAATTTACATTTACTCATGCATCCTGTTATACTGTACTACTCTGCTCCATAGTAACTGTTTTGTGAAACTGTCCATTTATTGTTCTCTTGCATGCTATTATACTGTCTGATCTCCCTCCATACTCCCTCAGGACACAACTAAAAATGGGATGATACCAGTTTAGTATATCGCTCCTGGTTAACCTTTTGAAATAAATAAATAAATAAATAGATAAATACTGAGCATGTATCTCATTTGTATGTGAATCCTAACTCTCTGCAAACTTCCATTTTATGGCCTCAGACTTGTTAGGATAAAATCTATATGCACATTCCAATCCAGGTAGGAATCAAACCAGATTCCCAAATACTTGTAGCATGGAACAACCTCTAGATCCATTCCACTTGCTGACACTATCCATGGCAGGTAGTTAATATCATTGCATGCTTTTCTCTTAGAGCTCAATACCATTACCTGGGACTTTTGAAGACTAACTGTTACAAAAATCCAATAGAACTACCTCAAAATATTGCCTCAAAGGGTATTGTTACCCCTAAGATCTTTGTCTCTCAGCACAATACAAGACTGTTTCATCAGCATACAGATGTAACTTGCCCCCTTCCTTAGCTGACCAAGTTGTTAATGTAGCGAGAGAAGAGTAGTGGACACAGTACTGATTCCTGAGGTACACCCTTGTCATCCAGAAAGTTGAATATGTGTTATCTTTTATGGCCATCAGTTGGTGTATGTCACTCAAACAACTAGATACTCAGTTCAATGACCTTTGTCCAAAACCAAGTTTCTGGGGTTTGTCTAGCACACTACTGTGACTGACAAACACTTTAAAGATATCTTTGAAAATTGCACCAAACAATGTCCCCTGTCCACAGCACTCTTGATATCATTCACAACTTTGGTTACAGCAGTCATTAGACTGTTCCTCTTCCTACAGTATATCCAGGTTGATTTCGCACAGTATGTCATTTACTGATAGTAGCCAATGTATCTGTTTAACTGTTTAACTGTAAAACTCTCCAAGACTTTCAACACCACCAGTAATTGAGAGATTGTGGGCAATAATTACACAATACATTTTCTGTCAGCATTTTTGAGCACTGGTACAACTTGAGCCTACTTCCAATATAGGGAAGGTCTTCAGAATGTAGTGATAAATTATATGACTTACTAAGGATCTATGAATAACTAGTGGTATTCCAGCACTGGATACATGTGGAAATAGGCTCCTGTTGCTTGCAGAATTGAGCAGAGTTCAGACAGCACTGTACAGATCACAGGCCTGAGTTCTCAGGTACCCACATACTGTATTTCAGGATCATGGGCTTCTTTCTTTTTCCCAGAATTCCATAGAGTTTGCCCATCTCCATGTTATATAACAGATCTGGTGGTCTGACCTTACAGAGGCAACTCCTTTCTATTTCTCCAGGACTTTCTAGAAATCAGCCCAGTCTGTCTGACCTTCTGTTTGAGAGACTGTCCCTATTGTCAATCAGTTGTACTGTATATATAGAGGGTTGCAAATTAGCTGACCACTTTCATATTTCAACAGGAACTTAGCACACTTAATTTCTCATACACTTACCTATTATTAACTACAAACCAGTACTGCAGCCATTGGCTTTGTTTCCTAACATCAGCCCCATTAGAAATTAACTACCCCATACAGAGCTATCATAATGGTGTATAAATGACACCGCCCCCACGCACACACACACACACACACACACACACACACACACAATTACACACCCAGCACAACAGCACAGCTGAATACTTGCAGGTTAAAACTTTGCTTACAGTATTGTAATCCACAGAAGCAAATATTTTAGGAACCCATACAGAAACATAATTTTATATACAATGGTGAGGATGGAATTGTCACAGTACGTACTAGTGAGACCTTCACATTGACGCTATGCAACAAACAAATGTTTTATGTCAAAAATATAGGAGTTTAACTACTGAGGACCTCAAAAAGTCCTCACGGGCATATTTTTCACATGTTTCTATGCTCCTCATAAGTATAGAAAATACACACATCCAGAAATGCTCAGATGCACACACACACACACACACACACACACACACACACACACACACACTTACTTAGGGAAGCAAATTAATACAATGCTTATATAAACACATAAACACATACAGTAGCTACTCAGTGCTGATGGCTGAATTTGTCTGAGATGCCTCCAGACAGTGCGGAAGCTTCTACTACAAATTATTCTCTCCATACAAACACACTCTGAGAATAATTATAAATTTTAGCAATGGATACTGATAACTAAAATGTGAGCACTGTTATGTAATACCAAAACCACTTAGTCAGTAAGGCCCTGCTCCTACACAAGAAAATTGAAGTACCTGTTGGTGAGTGGCTGCTAGACATTGTGATTGACAGCCTGATAATGTGTTCACCCATGAAAAACTGTTGGATAGTGAAAATCATGTTGCAGGGCTTCATTGCCCTATTTCCTGAGTGTCCGCTACTCTGCTTTCTTCATTCTAGACTGATAGCTGTACATCTGAGTTACATGTGACAAGTAATTAAAGGCTACACCTGTGGTTCAATGGATGACCAATCAACCATGCCTACTTCTTGAGCTATATAAGCAGTTCCTTTCAGCCTCCATCTGAATCACTTTGTCTTTTTCTACTGGAGACCCTGTTGGATGGTTTTCTTCCTGGGTCCTACAGAGCTTTGCCCCCTCCCCCGTTTTGCTGTGCTTTGGGCTCTGCTTGGTGTGCTACCCTTCTGTGTCATGTTCTCCTGCTTTTGGTTTGTATTGCTTGCCTCCAGCTGCTAGTGCTTCCTTGTGTGCTTGTTTCCTCCTGCTCCGTACTTGTCTTTGCTTTGTCTGTTTCTTTTGGGCATTTGGTTTTGTTGTGCCATGTGTCTACATTGTTTGTTTGAGCTGCAGGTTGGTTATTGTTGTTTTCTTACCTTATGCTGACCTGTGTCTGCTATTGGTCCATTTGCTCGCTAGATTTTAAAAGGCATCAGTTCACTGCATTGTTCTTTGTATGCACAGCTCAGCCTGTCATCTCCTGCCTAACATTCTACCCTCAATTTTCCTGCTGTTGTTGTTTGTTTCAGCTCCCATTCCACGTTCTCTGCTGCAGTTGCTTCTATTAATTCATTGCACCTGGCCCAGGCTCCCACTTTTAGCTGCTGCCACTACCTGTTGCAGCTTGCACTCAGTTCTCAGTGTTAGCTCCACACTGATTCTGCCAGCAGCCTTGCTTTCCCTATAGTTCTTTCCTGCTTATTTACCTCAGCATTTCATTTCTTTGCTTCACTATTCTTTCCGTCCACCTCAGCTTTTATCCATCCCTTTTGGGATTTAACTTTACTCATCATGTTTATATGCACTCATTGGGAATCAAACCCGAGTCTCCTGCAATTCCTTGTTGCTTTTTCCATGTGAACAGCCCTTTTGGGGTTTTAATCTGCTCAAACATGTTTGTTTATACTCAGTGGGATTCAAACCAGAGTCTAATGCAATTCTATATTATTTTCACCATATGATTCAAACCTGCTTAAATGCATTTTTACCAAGCAATTATTCTTTTGTTTCAGTGTATTACTGCCCATGCCTACAAAGCCCCAGGCTTGTTAAGTTCAGCTACTGCTGGACGCTATTGACTAGTTGTACGCTGCTTCATTATACTTGAGGACAGTCAGCTAAAGCTGTTGTAAACTAGTTTGAAAATCTGTATGTGACTACTCGCTTTTACCATGGCTTTTCATTTTCCTATGGCAGAGGACTGAGAGAGCTGTGGTGGAGAGTCATGACCCTGTATGATTCATTTACCCGTGTAGATATACTGCCTTCGCCACTAAAATCCTCTGGTATGTTGCCTTTAATTGTGCACTCATTGATGGACTGGTTGTCTAGCCTCACACTGACTAAAGGACCAGGTTACCTGAGCTGTATGTACAATACCTGCTACTACCATGCTTCTGTGTACTATTTGTTTACCAGGCTGCACATTGCCTGTTACTCAATGCATTACCATGTGTGACCTGCTCTATTGCTAAAGGTGATTACCATGCTGCTCATTGCCTGTTACTCCCTGCATTACCATGTATGGCATGTACTTAGGTGCATATTACCTGATATTCTCTAGATTACCATGTATGGCCTGCTCCATAGCTAGAAGAGATTAGCTGACCATGCCCATCAATTCATTGGCTCTGAGCTCACTCTCAGCTGGTGGTCTCCAGACCAGAGGAGGGCAACTAAAATGGTGCAGGGTCTGCAACAGAAACCATATGAAGAGAGACTAAAGGAGCTTAATATGTATACCCTTGAGGAACGGAGGGAGAGGGGGACATGATAGAAACTTTCAAGTACCTCAAGGGAATCAACAAAGTCCAAGAGGGTAGCATCTTTCAGAAAAGAGTTGTGCAAGAACAAAGGGACACAATTTGAAGATAGAGGGGGGATGGCTCAGGGGCAATGTGAGGAAGTATTTTTCACAGAGAGGGTGGTGGAAGCATGGAACAGCCTTCCTGAGGAGGTCATGGGTCAAAAACATTAGGGGAATTCAAGAATGCATGAACAGAACTAAGGCAATCCTGGTGGGGGTAGGAAGAAGTAGGCTGTTGGTTAACTAGAATCTGCAGCTTATCCAATAGGAAGGGAATTGGGCAGACTAGGTAGGCCAATCGGTCCTTATCTGCCATCAAAGTCTATATTT
Organism: Neoceratodus forsteri; assembly: GCA_016271365.2. NCBI lineage: Eukaryota > Metazoa > Chordata > Ceratodontiformes > Ceratodontidae > Neoceratodus > Neoceratodus forsteri. The sequence goes on along the minus strand of CM028135.1, from coordinate 841,294,578 downwards.
CTATGTCTCGCTGTACACCCCTATTTATTTATTTATTGAAATTGATTCACCAGGAAAGGCACACTGAGCAAAACGATGCTTGTCTCCCTGTGCGACCTGGGGAAGGGTACAAGGGAAGATAACATGCAGGTTATCACAATAGAGATATATTAAACAAATGTACAGAGTAACATGGAAGTACTTGGTTACAACATTGGTTAAACAGTCCGCTAAAGCGTATACCAGTGTATATGTACAACTTCAGATATACATAAATACCTACCTACATAGAGTACAGATTGTTGCTGCAGATAACAGTAGAGGCTAAATCTAGGCAGGACAGAGACAGACAAGAAGGCGAGTAAGTGACTTTTTTTAAATATATAAGCCAGCTTCCACGGATAGGGCATCACGTTCAGGCAATAGGAATTTTAGAGGTTATTAATTTAAGGAGTGCAGGCACAGTTTACCATGAGGTAGTTAGCCAGTGCAGTTGATAGAGAATGGGTAGAAGAAGAGTGACGGATTTGAGGGGGAGAGCATCCAGAGTTTTGGGAAATGGTGCAGAAGGTTGTTTGTCCAGCAGAGGAGTTACATCTGGGAATATTTTGTAGGCGGGTATCAAGGGATAGGAGGGAGTGAGGGGGGAGGGAGCCAACAACAGTGTGGAGGAGAGGTAGGAGGGTGTGCGCCAAGCCAGAATTTTGATACAAACTTGGGGCAGTGAAGTAGTTGGCAATTTTGAGGAAGGAAGGTGGGAGAGCGGTAGAGGTCACAGTGGTGGGAGCGAGGGGAGGCATCGAGGAGAAGCAGCAGAAGGCATTGAGGAGGGAGGGGTCTAGTTTAGATAAGGTGGATTTTGGTGCAGCGCTGTAGACTATGTCACAGTAGTTTAAAGAGACAAGGATCATCTTCTGCACTAGTTCCCACCTAACCAAAAAGGAAGTAAGAGCGGTTCCTGTAGAGGGCACCTAGCTTGGGGCAAAGTTTTTATCATTGCATCGATGTGATCAGAGAGAGTAAGGTGACTGTCGGTGCCATACCCCTAGATATCGAAAGGAAGCAACGTCTCCAGGGCTGTTCCATCCAGAGTCCCGCATCCTAAGCATTTGATGCCTTGAGTGGGGTCCTTCCTTTCTGGCCCATAGTGGGAATGTCCTTACTCAGGTAGAGCTTTAGCCATTTGAGTGCAGTGGCGCCTCTTGATGTAGAATTTATGACTAGCTGTAAGGGTGGTTACGTGCATTCCCCTCAGCTGTGGCATTAACATATTACCATTGCATCCTAAATGCTTCTCCCACTACTGCCTCTGGTTCATCTGGTTTGTATTTTTGATTGGTAAGCTGGCTGTGTGCCTCAGTGGTCTTTCCTCCTTGGAGGTGCTTCTTGCAGAGAACTCTTGCAGCCTTTCACAGCATTCTGTCTAGAGGGATAGACTGAGAGCCCTCCACCAAATCAGAATATTGTCCACCCCTGAATTGAATTTCAAACATAGCAGCCAAGCTGTCACTAAATAAAATATCCCAAGCCTGGAGGAAAGATGATCTTGGCCTTGGATCCCCAGAGATTTCCTCCTCAAAGGTTTTTTCTCCTCCATGCTGCATATCGCAGTACTTATTTAGTTTTAGTAATATTCTTAGCTTACTTAGATAGGTTTTGCTGTTGGATGGAGATGGATGGTGGCCCTACTGGCCATTCCTCTCTCATAGTAAGTCCCTTGCTGCCATCAGTGTAAGCCATATTTTTGGAGCTATCCTGCTTACTTGTATAACTCATTTATGTTTCATTAAGCTGCCTGTTGCTGTCAGTCTGCTTCTCTACCTCTTAGTCATCGATCATTACTCCAATTCTTTTGGGTTCCTTCCTAAGGTACCTTTAGCCAAGGGATCCTTCCCATGGCACCTCTAGGGGTGGAACCCTCTTACAGCATTCCTTGCCTTCAGTACCCCTAATGGAATAGAGTGCAAATGGCTACAATGTTGTAATACAGTTACACAAGCATTGCATTATTCTGTTTGTGTGGGCCATTGAATTAAAAGGCTACTCCTGGGGTTCAGTGGTGAGCAACTAGCCATGCCTACTTCCTGAGCAATATGTGCAGTTCCTTTCAGACTCCCTCTGAAGCACTTTTTCTTTGCCCCACCATCCTCTCCTCCTCCTTCAGTGGCTCACCTCTCTACTCCCAGGGGTTCCTTCCTAATGTACCTTTAGCCAAGGGATCCTTCCTCAGACACCTCTAGGGTGGAACCCTCTTACAACATTCCTTGACTTCAGTACCCTTACAGGGTGGTAATTCCTAATGGAATAGAGAGTGTGAATGGACACAACATTGTAATAAAGTTGCACAAGCATTACATTATTCTGTCTGAGTGGACTATTGAAACATAATGAAGAAAAGAACATAATTCCCACCTACATTGTTGAATAAGATTAGGTCCTGCCCCTTACAGACCAGCTAGCGTAAAGAGATTTTATCTGATGGGGTATTAACATGGTACTCAAAGGGTTGTTAATTTTAAATCACAAGACCAAGATACTTAAGGAGAACTGTGCTGAACCTGTAAGTCATTTTTCCAAATAGAAGCTGTTTTGAGTACTGATTAAAATTATGTTATTATTCCAGTCTTCCATAAATGCATGTCTTTAAGTAATCTCAGTGGGTGTTTCTGTTTGCAGTCTGGTGGTAAGTGCCATTTTAGAACGTGTGATGTAGTTTATGTCCCTTTCAGATACAGAGCTCTATAGTAGAACATGGCAGTATTGTGCCAACAATAGAAGATAGAACAAGGACATAAACTACATCATCCAGTTCTAAAATGGTTCTTGCTAGCAGCATGTAAATCATAAACACCCACTAGATAACTAAAAAGCCTAGGTATCTAAAACAATAATACAATTCGAACCAATATTTAAAACAGCTTGACTAGGAAAACTGACTTATACATTTCAGTGCAGTTCTCCTTTAATGTGACACTAGTTCCTAATCCAATACCTGTGGCAAGCAGTTTGAGTTTGCCTTTGCTTAGGGAGACAAGTATCTTGGTTTTCAAAGTATTTACATCAAACCATCTTACTATTCTATTCCAATCAGACTGACCACTGGTCTGCAAATCTTTTAAATATTTGCTGAAAGACAGCATAAGCTGAATCACCAGCGTAGAATATGACATCAGTGGCTAGACAGGCAATTGGGATACAATACATGACGATAAAAACAAAACAAAAGGAGTACTACAAGTCCTTTGGGACTTACAGGAGACGTTATGGAAATCTGATTTAAATAATTAATCAAGGAGAAATGTTTTTCTTACTTAGGTATAACCCAATCAAATTAGTAATTTGATTGCAAAGACCAGTCTTCTGCACTTTTATCAATAGTACATGTTTGACTTTGTTGAATGCTTTCTATAGATCAATCACAATGACAAGGGTAAATACAGTTTGATTCCTATTACACATAAATTGTCCACATATTCTACTAGGACAGTTCACGAGTTATGCTGTTCCTTTTTAAGACATTGTTTTAATTCAAGAATGTATATATCTGTGAATAAACCACTTTCTCAGCAATCTTAGAGATGCTAGCTATAATAAAAATTGACATGTAGTTACATAGAAACATAGAAACATAGACTTTGATGGCAGAAAGGACCACTTGGCCCACCAGTCTGCCCATTTCCCTACCTACTGGATAAGCTGCAGATTCTAGTTAACCAACAGCCTGCTTCCTGCAACCCCCACTATAATTGCTTTGTGTCTGTCCCAAGCATGTTTGAATTCCCCCACTGTTTTAGACCCAACGACCTCCTCAGGAAGGCTGTTCCATGTATCCACCACTCTCTCCGTGAAAAATAATTTCCTCACATTACCCCTGAGCCGCCCCTCTATCTTTAAACTGTGCCCCTTGTTCTTACACATCTCTTTTCTGAAAGATGCTACCCTCCTGGACTTTGTTGATTCCTTGAGGTACTTGAACGTTTCTATCATGTCCCCCGTCCCTCCTTTCATCAAGGGTATACATATTAAGCTCTCTCAGTCTCTCTTCATATGGTTTCTGATGTAGACCCTGCACCATTTAGTTGCCCTCCTCTGGACTGCTTCCATCCTGTCTATGTCCTTGCGTAGATGAGGTCTCCAAAACTGCACACAGTACTCCAGATGGGGTCTCACCAACTGTCTGTATAGAGGGATAATCACTTCCTTTTTCTACTTGTGATGCCCTTCCTATGCATCCCAGTATCCCCTGGCTCTCCTTACTGACTTCTCACATTGCTTACCCACCTTTAGGTCATCTGATATGACTACTCCCAGGTCCCTTTCCATTTTTGTTGTTGTTAGTACCTCCCTGCTATTGTGTACTCTTCCCTGGGTTATTTTTCCCAGGTGCATTACTTGCACTTTTTGCATTGAATCTAAGTTGCCATATGTCTGACCATTCCTCCAACCTTGCCAAGTCCTTCTCATCTTTTCTACCCCTCTTGTGTATCAACTCTGTTACAGATCTTTGTGTCATCTGCAAAGAGGCATACCTTTCCTCCAGACCCTCTGCAATGTCACTTATAAAGATGTTAAAGAGGATTGGACCCAGTACTGAGCCCTGAGGTACTCCACTAGTAACCCCCTTTCTTCGGAATGTGTTCCATTCACTATTACCTTCTGTGTCCTTTGTGCAGCCAGTTCGCTACTCAGGCTACCACCCTGGGACCCACTCCCAGGCTGGCTAACTTGATTATTAATCTTTGTGCGGACTGTGTCAAATGCCTTGCTAAAGTCTAGGTAGGTCATATCCACAGCCCCTCCTTGGTCTATTACTTTGGTCACCCAGTCAAAGAAATCAATTAGATTAGTCTGACATGACCTTCCTGCTGTAAATCCATGTTGCTTTGGGTCCCGTGCCCTGCTGGCCCTAGGTGCTCAACAATTCTTCCTTTCAGAAGTGATTCCATCATTTTCCTACCACTGAGGTCAAACTTACAGGTCTGTAGTTTCCTGCTTCTGCCTTGCTCCCACTTTTGTAAAGGGGAATCACATCTGCCCTCCTCCAGTCCTCAGGTACCACCCCATCCTGCCATGATTTGTTAAAAGTGTGGTCAGTGGTGTCACTAGGTCCCTTAGTTCTTTTAGGATTCTGGGGTGAATCCAGTCAGGCCCCATTGCTTTGTCCACCTTGAGTTTTAGGAGTTCTTTCAGGACTCTTTCTTCTGTGAATGGACTGGTATCAACCCCCTACCCAGAGTGCTTCTATTGTCTGGTTTAGGTAACTGCTCCTCATCTTCTTTTGTGAATACTGAGCAAAAGTATTCATTCAGTATCTCTGCCTTTTCACTGTCTCCTCTGCCCACCTCCCTCTCCTTTATTAATCTTCACTATCCCTCCTTAACCTTTCTATGCTCCCTAATGTACCTATAAAGGTTTTATCCCCATTTTGACCGAGTTGGCTATTTTTTCCTCGGTTTGTGCCTTTGCTATTCTGACTGCCTTTCCTACTTCTTTCTGCTTTAATTGATACAGTTCCCTGTAGTGCTCCCTCTGTGATTCCTTATACTTTTGAATGCAGCCTTTTTCTCCTTAACCTTCCCTGCCACCTCTTTTGAGAACCATAGTGGTTTTTACTCCACTTTGTTTTCTTTATTTGTTTTACACAAAGACTTGTTGCCTCTATGATGGCAGTTTTGATTTTTCTCCATTGTTCTTCCACCCTCCTATTTGGCCATTTGCTAGTGCATTCTTCAGGTGTTCACCCATTTTGCCAAAGTCAGCCCTTCTAAAGTCCAGTATCCTTGTTTTTGTATGGCTTATCTCCATGGTTGTGCTCATTGTGAAGCACACTGTGCAGTGGTCGCTTGTTCCCAGATGTCTACTGACTTCTAAATTTGTGATCCTCTCTCCATTTGAGAGTACCAGGTCTAGTATTGCTCCTCCCGAGTGGGTTCCTGCACTAGCTGTCTAATGTCTGCCTCTGCAGGGTTCGAGAATGACCCTGCTCTTGGATGTGGCTGCAGTACATGTCCTCCAGTTAACATCTGGCATATTCAGGTCCCCATCAACAGTATCTCCTTTTTCAGCCATTTTGAGAATGTCCTCTATCATTTTCTTGTCCATTTCCTCCCTTGAGACGGGGGTCTGTATACAACCCTGTGCAGATTACGATGCCATTCCCCATCTCCAAGGTAACCCAGAGTGCCTCTTGTCCTCCCCTTTACTTTTTAGTTCTGTAGCTTTGATACCTTCCCTTATGTATAGAGCTACTCCACCTCCTCTTTGCCTTCCCTGTCCCTTCTGTAGATTGTGTACCCTGGTATGTTGACATCCCATTCATGGTTCTCTGTGTACCATGTTTCTGTGACTGCCACAATATCCAATTGTTCATCTTCCATCAAAGCTACTAGCTCAGAAAGCTTGTTTCCAGACTATGGGCATTAGTAGTCATTGCCCTCCATTTAATGTTGGCTTGATCCTTTTTCCCCATCCCTGTTCTTATTGCTCTTATCTATTTTACCATTTACCCCATCCTGCCCTGTGTTGAGCTCTGTACCTCAGTGTTTACCCTACTACCTGCCCTGTTTTGTGGGGAGAGGCTTGACTTTTCCTGCCTTTATCAGTACCTCCCCTTATCTAGTTTAAAAGCTTGCCAAGGAAGCATTTAAACCTGTCACCTAGGAGCTTGGTCCCCTTTGTGGACAAATGCAGACCGTCATACCAGTATAGACCTTTATCTTCCAGGTGGACCCCAGTCCCAATGAAGCCAAAGCCTTGTGCTCTGCACCAGTTTTGCAACCATTCATTAAACTGCATGGTGTGCAGTACCTAGCCTCATTCCTGCCATGGACTGGTAGCACCTCTGAGAAGGTTACTGTGCTTGCTACCCATCTGAGGCCCCTCCCAACTCCACAAATTCATTCTGCACTGCACTGATCCCATGCTTAGCTAGGTCATTTGTCCCAAGGTGGACAATGATATCTAGTTCTCTCTCCTGTGATGCTGCTTCTACAATTGTGAGGATTCGCTTCTTGTCCCTCCAAGCCATGGCACCAGGCAGGCAGCTTACTTCCTTCTCTCCTTCCCATTTCTACTCCCCAACAATTGAGTCCCCTATCAGTAGCTGTTTCCTTCCCTCTGGTGTCCCTTGCCACCCTTTGTGGGTCTCCCTGTGGATGTCCTCAGCATTCTTTTGGGTCTCCACTGAGGGTGCCATCATAGAATAACCTTGCTCTGCCAGAATGGCATCTGATTTGTGTGGAGGTACAACTGGGAGGCTTCGCCTGGTCCACCACCCGCACCCTCCCAGAACCCACTGTAGTCCTACTGCTCTTCATACTCTGAAACCTCTGACTCAGTGGTTGTGGCAGTGGTGCTCTTGGGAGGGGAGGCCTCCTTAGTCCTTGCTAGTTCAGCCTGGAGGTGGCAACCTCCTCTCTCAGAGCTGACAGTTGCCTACAAATAGACAGCAATGCAGTTTCCAGAATGTTTCCCAGAAACTGCTGCCCCACAGCCAGTGCATTGCACCACTCCCCACATGTCCCGCCTCCCTTATTCTATACAATATGTAATTATATATGTATTATTATTTGTTTTGTGTAACTACTCTTATGCACGTTGCAGGGTTATTAGAATATGACAGTTCTGCCCCAAGACCTGTTGAGGAAGTGATGTCAGAACTGTGGCTATAAAGGAAATGCCACACCTGGGGGTGGGGTGGGGAAGGGTGGGTGGGTAGCACAGCCACTGGTGACTGTTAGAAACAATCAGATACAAACTGCTCCACCACCCTGGTGAGTACTGTCCTTTATAGTAATACAACTAACATAATGTGGTCAGTGGGGCCTGCCATAAAACATGGGGTATCTCAAGCTACTGCTCATGATTCAGGCATTACATCAAAAATGAGGGAGAGGTTTCTAATTTTTGTTACTGTGTTTGGTATGATAGGGGCTACTATGGCTGATGAGTACATCAGTTAATTAAGCCATCAGGGATCTGAGCTCAATTATTGGTGGCTATGCACCTACAGGTGGAGCGTATGCACCTGAGGTGTATACTACACCCATGTAGCTACACGCCCGAGATAGTTGTGCCCATGCCGGTATGCATTATTGATGGCCACCTGTCCATGGCCCCACCCCCCTCAGGCATGTAGGACTGCACAAGCTGGCTGGGGCAGAGATGCTGACCCTGGAAGGCATCCAATGGGATGCCCATCTCGAGCCTCATAGTGGAACACCCTGAATGGGACAGTGCAGGTCTGGGTGCATGCATAGCACACACAGGCACTTGGACAATGAGTGCGTGAACTCACCCTGGTAAGTGAACCCTGTCCAATACCCACCCCCTTGGCAATCCGGTTGAACAGCAGACCCACTCTGACATGACAGTACCCTGGCCCATAAGGAAGAACACCCCTCACAGACACACAGTGGAGCCCCGACCCCTGTAGTGCTGTCCCCCTCACTACTCTGTGCCCCATCCTTGCATACCTCTTTACCAGTCCCTAACTGACAGGTATGTCCTTGACATTGCCACTGTATTTACCACTGACCCTCCTACAGGTGGTGTGTTTGGGACTTTGAGTTTGAGGACCATATGCACAGAATACCATCAGTTATGTGACATACGGCCTTGGTATTCCACTGGAAATGCTGATGTATACTAAGCCCTTAAGCCATCAGGGACCTGTAGCCTTCACTCATTACCAGCATCTGTCCCTGATTGTGGTCCATTGACCCTGAGTAATGTAAGCTTTGTCCCCAATACATGGCAGGGGGTGGAGAATGTGTCCTCAGACTGCACATACCCCCCACCTGTGCTCTGTGGTGAAGCACCTTCATTGGCCAACAGGACCCAACCACCCCCAATCCTGACTCCTCCAGGTACTTATTGGTGGACAGTGGTCCTCACAGCCCCTGTGGCACTGACAACACACCCTGTCCCCTGTACATGCATGCCAATGCCATAGCTATGGATGGCCAGAGGCACAGCCCTCTGCACACCTCCATGGCAGGTGGCCATCTGACAGTTGCAGGGAGCGCACCTCTACATATACTCAATCGCTCCTGCAGCAGTCAGATGGCCAGTGGCTGTGGAGGTTTGTGGAGGGCTATGCCACTGGCAAAATTGAGCACCAACTAGCAGGTATGGGTATGGTTGTGGGATGGTGTCAGTGCAGTGGGGAGGTGGGGTTCCACTGAACACCAATGCTAGTGCTGGGCCACTGGGGTGGGGCTTGGGGATGGGTGGACGGGGACCATCTGTGTGTTTGGGGATTCCTGCTCCACACCAGGGACAGGGCTCCCATTCATGGGGGTGGCTTGTGTTAAGCCCATTACAGGGGATAGGTGAACATGTGCTGGGGAGGTGGTAGCCTCTCTACAGGGATAGGGCTGTCTTTTGATGGGGGGTTGGCCTTTCCCGGGGCCGTGTGGCTGGTTTGTGTGAAGTGCCACTTATACTGTAATGGGGCTGGAGCAGACATGTGCTTGGGAGGATTCAAACATATTTCTGGGACTAAGGGGAACTCTGTGAGTGCACCAGCCTGGCCACATATCATGGTTATGACACAGTCCCCCAGTGTATCCTGTTCATTCCTACACCCCTGCAAGCTGCACCATGCACCTTGTGAGTGGTGCATAGTGCACATCCCTGCTCACCCCTGACATCTGTGCCATTCAGCTATGCCACTGGGGGTCTGCAGGCCCCGTTGAGTGGCATTCCCACATAGCTATGCCTATGGAGTGCAGTTGCAGCAGCCACTTCTAAGAGTGGGTTTTCTAGATGCCCTACAGGGGCATGCCTTAGACAACTAGTATTGGAACCCACTCGAGAGGAAGCAATCTTAGACCTGGTTCTCTCAAATGGAGATGGAGAGAGGATCACAGATGTAGAAGTGGGTAGCCATCTGGGAACTAGCGACCATGGAACAGTATGGTTCACAATAAACACAGCAATAGAGTCAAGCCATACAAAGGCAAAAGTACTGGACTTCAGGAGGGCTGACTTTGCCAAATGGGTGAGTGCCTAAGGATGCACTAGCAAATGGGCAGGAAGGAGGGTGGAAGAACAATGGGGAATAATAAAACTGCCATCAAAGAGGTAACAGGCCTTTGTGTGAAGCAAATAAACAAAACAAAATGATGTAAGAAACCACTATGGTTCTCAAAGGAGGTGGCAGTGAAGGTTCAAGAGAAAAGAAAGCATTCAGAAAGTACAAGGAATCACAGAAGGAGCAGGACAGAGAACTGTATCAGTTAAAGCAAATGAAGCTGGGAAGGCAGTCAGAACAGCAAAGGACCAAATTGAGGAAAAGATAGCCAACTCAGTTAAGAAGGGATAAACCTTTTTAGGTACATCAGGGAGTGAAGAAAGACCAAGGAGGGATAGTGAGGCTTAATAAAGGGGAGTGTGGGTGGGCAGAGGGTGACGGTGAAAAGGCAGAGATACTAAACAAATATTTGAGCTCAATATTTACAAATGAAGAGGGAGGTACCTAAAACAAAACAATAGAAACACTCTGGATATAGAAGTTAATACCAGCCCATTTACAGAAGAAAGGGTTCTGAAAGAACTCTTAAAACTGAAGGTGGACAAAGCAATGGGGCCTGATGGATTCATCCCAGAATTCTAAAAGAACTAAGGATAAAACTAGTGACACCACTGACTACCCTCTTTAACAAATCATGAGAGGATGGGGTGGTACCTGAGGACTGGAGGAGGGCAGATGTGATTCCTCTTCACAAAAGTGGAGCAGGGCAGAAGCAGGAAACTACAGACCTGTTAGTTTAACCTCAGTGGTAGGGAAAATGATGGAATCTACTTCTGAAGGAAAGAATTTTCGAGTACCTAGAGGCCAGAGGGCACAGGACCCAAGGCAGCATGGATTCACAGTGGTAAGGTCATGCCAGATGAATCTAATAGATTTCTTTGACTGGGTGACCAAAGTAGTAGATCAGGGAGGGGCTGTGGACATGGCCTACCTAGACTTTAGCAATGCATTTGACACAGTCCCACACAAAAGGTTAATATACAAGTTAGCCAGCCTGGGAGTGGGTCCTAAGATGATAGCCTGGGTAAAGAATTGGCTGGAGAATAGGACACAGAGGGTAATAGTAAATGGAGTCCACTCTGAAGAAAGGGGGTTACTAGTGGGTGCCACAGGGTTCAGTATTAGATCGTCCTCAATGTCTTTATAAGCAACATTGCAGAGGGACTGGAAGGAAAGTATGTCTCTTTGCAGATGACACAAAGATCTGCAACAGAGTTGATGCACAAGGTGGGGTGGAAAGAATAAGAAGGGACTTGGCAAGGTTAGAGGAATGGTCAAATGTATGGCAGCTTAGATTCAATGCTAAGAAGTGCAAGGTAATGCACCTGGGAAACAAAAGCACAGAGGAAGAGTACACAATGTGGGGTGAGATACTAACAACAACAAAAATGGAAAGGGACCTGGGGTAGTCATATCAGATGACTTAAAGGTGGGCAAGCAATGTGAGAGCAGTAAAGAGGGCTGGGGATACTGAAATCCATAGGGAGAGGCATCACCAGTAGAAAACAGGAATTTGTTACCTCTGTACAGACAGCTGGTGAGACCCCATCTGGAATACAGTGTGCAGTTCTGGAGACCCAATCTCTGCAAGGACATAGAAAGAAAGGAAGCTGTCCAGAGGAGGGCAACTAAATGGTGCAGGGTCTGCACTGGAAGACATATGAAGAGAGACTAAAGGAGCTTAATATGTATAGCCTTGAGGAAAGGAGGGAGAGGGGGACATGATAGAAACTGTCAAGTACCTCAAGGGAATCAACAAAAGTCCAAGAGCGTAGCATCTTTCAAAAAGAGGTGTGCAAGAACAAGGGGGCACAATTTGAAGATAGAGAGGGGTGGCTCAGAGGTAATGTAAGGAAGCATTTTTTCACAGAGAGGGTTGTGGATGCATGGAACTGTCTTCTGGAGGAGGTTGTGAGTCAAAAACAGTGGTTGAATTCAAGCACGCATGGGACAGTCATAAGGCAATTCTTGGGGTGGGGTAGAGAAGTAGGCTGCTGGTTAACTTGGATCTGCAGCTTATCCATTAGGTAGAGAAATGGGCAGACTGGTGGGCATGCGGTCCTCATCTGCCATCAAATTCTATGTTTCTATGTGCCTAGTTTCCATGGCACATAGGCATAGTGCATAGTGCCAATTAAACTTACTGTACAAGTTTACCATAGACAAAGTCATTGAGGACTTTGCATTAACCTCAGCCTTGGATGAAGGTCAGAGACTGTTTCTAAAGTACCACAAGATCAGGTAATTAATCATTCACTAAAATACCACTAAAATACCACCAACAGCTTAATCTGGTTCAAGGTCAGTTGGCATTCATCGGTATCCCCTTCCCGGTCGTACCTGAAAATAGGAAAGAATTTGTCTAGTGTACTTACCCAGTCAACAAAAACTAAATAAAAATAAATTAAATAAATGAATTCTTAGTAGCTAAAGAACTATAAGCATTGGCACAGTAATAGTTAAATATGTTGTCAATATGTTATCCTTCATTGAAAGAATTACCATTATGTTTCAGTAAAACAGTCAAGGAGGGGTTTGACCCAAGCTTGAACAGATAATTTACGTGGCACCTAAACGTGAGAGGGTCACCTCTATTTTTGTCACATGCTGCCCAGAGTAATTGGCTTTTGCTCTAGAAATAATATTCTTGAGCTTGTTATACACTGTCATATAATTGGACCATGCATCATCAGTGTTATGCTTCTTTCCATCCATTACCAATCTGTCTCTAACACTTCTTTTCTATAGCACATCTCTATTCATTTAGAAGACTATAATAACTGTTATATTCTAATTTCTCTGATGAGGTATTGTACTGCAGGTGAGTAAAGATTGCAATGTATTCACACCATGATAGATTTAAATCTGGGCTAAAGCTGATTTTGTCCCATGTTCCAGAATTCAGGGCCTTAAGGCAGCTAGTTTTATTAAAGGTTTGGTAACATCCTCTGATGCTCACTTCAAGCACATATACTGCTATCCTGACAATCTGGGTACAAAAAAGCATAAAGAATGATAATTTCTCTTACAGTTCAAAATATCAGAGACGACAATTCTTTTGATTGCTCACAGAAATCAAGTACTGAAACTATTTTTACTTGAGGCCCCTTGTGGGTAGATAACAAATACATTGCTGAAATGGGAGGTTACTAAAGGTTGACCTTCAGGCAATATAAGGGAACACAGCAGGACAAGGATAGAGAGGCATACCAAACTTCCTTAAGGGAAGCAGGGAAGGCAGGCAGGCAAAGGCCCAAACTGAGGAAACACTAGCATGAACAGTAAAAGAAGGGGACAAGACTTTCTATAGATATATTAGTGAAAGGAGAAAGTCCAGAGGGGTATGCTAAGATCAAAGGGTATAAGGGGAGTGTGGAGGAGGACCAAGGAAAGGCATCTATCCTAAATAGATACTTCTGCTCAGTATTTACTAAAGAGAAGGTAGGGCAGGACCCACAGGTCAGCACCATGGACACAGGGGAAGGGAGGTGTGCACTAGTCCCTTCACAAAGAAAGGATCCTACATGAGCTCACTAAGATCAGGGTGGACAAGGCAATAGGACCTGATGGCATACATCCCAGGGTACTAAAGGAGGTAAGGATGGAACTAGCAGAGCCATTAGCAGAACTGTTTAGTGAGTCTCTGAGCACAGAAAAGGTCCTAGAAGATTGGAGAAGGGTTTATGTGATCCTGCTCCACAAGAGTGGCAGCAGGGAGGAGGCAGGGAACTACAGACCAGTCAGTCTTACCTCAGTAGTGGGCAAGATTATAGATGCACTCCTTAAGTAAAGGATCGTGCAACACCTAGTATCCATAGGAGCACAGGATCCAAGACAGCATGGGCTTACAAAGTAAGGTTCTGTCAAACTAATCTCATAGATTTTTTGACTGGGTAACTAGAGGGGTTGGACAAGGGGAGCAGTTGATGTCGCCTACCTTGACTTCAGCAAAGCTTTGATACTGTTCCACATAGAAGATTGATTAATAAGCTGGGTAGGCTCAGGGTGGGTCGAAGTTGGTCAACTGGGTGGCAAACTGGTTGACAGTCAGAAAACAGAGAGTGGTGGTAAATGGTATACAGTTAGAAGAGATGTAAGTCACAAGCTGGGTACCTCTAGGGATCATCCTGGGGCCAGTCCTCTCAATATTTTTATCAGTGACACTGCAGATGGACTGAGGATATAGGTTTGTCTGTTTGCAGATGACACAACGATCTGCAACAGAGTAGATGATCCAGAAGGTAGGGCAGAATGAGAAGAGATCTGGATAAACTAGCAAAATGGTCAGAAGAGTGGCCACTGGGTTTAATGCAAAGAAGTGCAAGATCATGCACATAGGGAAGAGAAACCCTGAAGCCACCTATAGGCTGGGAGGGGAGTTGCTGGCAGTCACAAGGGATGAAAGAGACGTGGCGCCATCATCACTGATAACCTGAAATCATCCAAGCAGACCACTCAAAGCAGTAGGTAAGGCTGGGGGATGTTGGGGTGTATTAGTAGAGGTATCACAAGTTGGAAGAGGGAGGTAATAATCCCTCTTTACAAGACACTGGTTAGGCTCCCATCTGAGTACTCGTGCAGTACTGGAGGCCATACCTTCACAAGGACATTAACCAAATTGAGGCAGTCCAGAGAAGGGCAACCAAAATGGTGCAGGAACTGCATCAGAAAACATATGAGGACAGATTAATGAGCTCAACATGTATACCCTAGAAAGGAGGGAGAAAGGTGATATGATTGAAACATTCAAACACCTTAAGGGTATTAACAAGGTGAAAGAGTCTAACATGCTTCAATATAAGAAAATAGCAGGACAAGGGACACAACATGAGATTAGAGGGAGGCTGATTAAAGGGTAATGTGAGAAGTTCTTTTCACAGAAAAGGTGGTGAATGCATAGAACAGCCTACCTCAGGATGTGGTGGATATGAATACAGTGCAGGGCTTCAAACAGGCATGGATAGGCATAAGGAAGCAATACAGATGAGTATGATAGATAGGCCATTGACAGAGCAAAGGTCAATGGCTGATTTATAAGGTAGAAAAGAAATGTACAGACTGGATGGGCCTTGCGTCCTTATCTTCCATCAACTTCTATGTTTCTATTTTTCTACATTTCTTTGATCCGAGACAACAGGGATTTACAAAGGAAGTTCCTGTCAAACTAATATCATAGATTTCTTTGACTGGGTAACCATAGTGGTGGACCAAGGGAATGCAGTTGATGTTGCTACCTGACTTCAGCAAAGCTTTGATACTGTTCCCACAGAAGATTAATTAATAAGCTGGGTAGACTCGGGAGGTGAGAAGTTGGGCAACTGGATGGCAAACTGGTTGTCGGGCAGAAAACAGAGAGTGGTGGTAAATGGTGTACTGTCAGAAGAGATGCAAGTCACAAGTGGGGTACCTAGGAATCAGTTCTGGGCCAGTCCTCTCAATATCTTCAACAGTGACATTGCAGATGGACTGAGGGTAAGGTTTGCCTGTTTGCAGATGACACCAAGATCTGCATCAGATTAGACAATCCAGATGGGGTGGGCAGAATGAGAAGAGATCTGGGAAAACTGACAAAATGGTTTGAAGAGTGGCAACTGGGGTTTAACTCAAAGAAGTGCAAGATCATGCACATAGGGAAGAGAAACCCTGAAGCTACCTATTAGTTGGGAGGAGAGTTGCTGGTAATCACAAGGGAAGAAAGAGACTTGGGCATCATCATTATAGATGAGCTGAAATCATCCAAGCAGACCACTAAAGCAATAGGGAAGGCTAGAGGGATGTTGGGGTGTATTAGTAAGGGTATTACAAGTCGTAAGAGAGAGGTAATAATCTTTTACAAGACACTGGTTAGGCCCTATCTGAGTACTGAGTGCAGTACTGGAGGCCACACCTGCACAAGGACATTAACAAAATGGAGGCAGTCCAGAGAGGGCAACCAAATGGTGCAGGAACTGCATCAGAAAACATATGAGGACAGATTAACAGAGGTAAATATGCATACCCTAGAGCAAAGGAGGAGAGGTGATATGATTGAAACATTCAAACATCTGAAGGGCATTGACAAGGAGAAAGAGTTTAACATGTTTCAATATAGACAGTACGGTCTGGTTTTCACTGCTATGCTGATTATACCCAGCTGTATATGTCTTTGTGTCCGGGTCAGGACGCTGCCTTGTCGGTATTTAATAACTGCCTTGAAGAAATCCAAGAATGGATGAATGGGAGTTGGCTGAGGTTAAATCCGGAGAAAACTGAGGTGTTGGTTGTGGATTTAGGTCGTCTGTGAGGCGGGTCTGCCAGAAGGGATCACCCTCAGGCCTATGGTTTGAGGTGTCCAGCTGATCACCTCAGACCAGGTGCGAAACCTTGGCATAATACTTGATGACCGCTTGACACCAAATCCCAGGTGTCAGCGGTTGTGAAGACTCTTTTTCATCTGAGGACTATTGCCAGGGTGAAACACTTGGTTCCTCCAGAGGACCTTCCAACATTAATCCACGCCTTTGTACCTCCGGCTTGACTACTGTAACTCCCTATACCTAGGGCTATCGGGGTTGAACTTCGTCTGCAGCTGGTGCAGAATGTGGTAGCCAGGTTGTTGACTGGAGTCTCTAGATCCAGTCACATAATGCCTGTGCTCCACGGACTGCACTGGCTGCCAGTGTTTTGGCGAATCACCTTCAAGGTCGGTTTGTTGACCTATAAAGCCCTACATGATCTGGGACCTACCTACCTGAAAGAGCTCCTGTGCCCCTATAGTCCTCTCGCCCTCCGATCCACTGACGAGGGATTGCTAGAGATTCCCAGGATACGCTTGAAAACATCTGGTGCTAGATCTTTTAGTTTTATGGCACCTACCCTGTGGAATTCTCTACCTCGCAGGTGTAGACTGCCCGATCGTCTTAGTTTTAAAAGGGAGTTGAAGACCCACCTTTAATATAGCTTTTAAGGATTTCTGTTGATTTGATTTACTATATTTATTGTCATATTTATCTGTACAGGCGCTTTGATTTAAGAAAGCGCCTTTTAAAAATAAAGTTGAAATTGAAATTGAAATTGAAATATAAGAAAACTAGCAGGGACAAGAGGACACAGCATGAAAATAGAGGTAATGTGAGGAAGTTCTTTTCACAGAAAGGGTGAGGGATGCATGGAACGTGTGCACTCAGGAAGTGGTGGCTATGAATACAGTGCAGAACTTCCAACAGGCATGGATAGGCATAAGGGAGCAATACAGATGAGTATGAATAAATAGGCCATTAACAGAGTAAAGGCTCACGCACATTCATAAGGTAGAAAATGGCAGACTGGATGGGCCTTTGGTTCTTATCTACCATCAACCTCTGTGTTTCTATGTTTCTATGACTATTTAACTGCTGTTCTTGTTGTCCATGCCAGACAGAGTAAAGGGTCCCATATTCAAAACATGCTAGCAAGCCTAAAATATTAATGTACATGAGACACAAAGGTAGTGGTTGCAGGCAGTGAGAGGGAAAGGTAAGGTCTGATGTGCCATGTGGGCAAATTTATAGAGGCTTGGAAATAAAATTCCTTTGTGGTGGAGGTCCTGGATCTGGTGGCCATAATTGAGTTATGGTGCACTGCAAATCATGACTGGGACATGGCCATACTAGGCTGCTCTCAGTTCAGAAGACATAGGAGGGAAAAGAGAGGAGGGGTTGTTTTGTATTTGAGGGAGGATATCAAGGCTGTGGAAGTGCAAAGGAACCTAGAGATAAAGAAAGAGTTGGAGGTGCTGTGTGTCACCCTGGAGGCAAGAGCTGAGGCCACTGTTTGTTCTGGGGTGATATTTAGGCTTCCAGCACAAGGAGGAGTTGGATGGCACACTAGGGAAACCATACGCAGGATGGCAAACAGGTGGAGGTGTTGCTAGTTGGGGACTTCAATTTGCCAGATGTGGATTGAGTCCTTCCAACTGCAGTTTTGGCTAGAAGCAGGCCATCTTGACTCCTGCAGGGGTGTTTTTAGGCAATGAGTCAGTGAACCCACTAGGAACAGGACAATACTGTATCTGGTGCTTTCAACAGAGACAGTATTACAGATGTTGCAGCACTGTTCATTGTGGTTCAACATTAAAACAGGTACAGGTGCATACCATACAAAGACAAAGGTCCTGGACTTTAGGATGGTGGATTTTAAAGAAATGGGAGACTGCCTCAGATGCAGCTTACTATGGGAGGATTGTAGGAGAGGGTAGGGGGTGGAAAATAATTAAGAGAAGGCATAGTGAAGGCTACCAGAATCTGCATGAAGGAAGTGAGCGAAAAAATACCATTATGGTACTCTAGGGAAGTGGCCATGAAAATGAAAGAAAAAAGGGTAACTTCAGGAGCTACAAAGAAGTGCAATGGGATGAGGACAAGGAGGCATACCAGGTAAATGAGTGGCAAGCAGATAAGGCATTGAGGGTATCAAAGGTACCTACAGAGGAAAGGATTCCCAAAGGGTAGCAAAAGGACAGGACTTCCTTCAGGTATATAAGCAAGAAGAGGAAGACAAGGGAGGGATAGTAAGGATAAGGAGGACGGCAGAGGGAGACTCTGCAGAGGAAGATCAGGATGAGGCACTTCTGCTTAGCCTTCACAGTTGAGGGAGAGTTGGAGGACCACCAAGGAGCAGTAGAAACAA
The DNA here is from genome assembly GCA_016271365.2 of Neoceratodus forsteri. Classification (NCBI taxonomy): domain Eukaryota; kingdom Metazoa; phylum Chordata; order Ceratodontiformes; family Ceratodontidae; genus Neoceratodus; species Neoceratodus forsteri. The sequence goes on along the minus strand of CM028135.1, from coordinate 841,275,917 downwards.
TGGGGGAGGTGGCCTAGTCCATTTTCAGAGGAAAGAGTCCTAAAGGGGCTTGGAAACCTGAAAGTGACAAGGCCATGGGACTAAACAGGATATACCCAAGGGTAGTATGAAAACTCAGGGAGGTGATTGCTTCACCACTAATATCCTTATTCAACAATGTACTGGAAAACAGGAGTGATTCCAAAGGACTGGAGGAGTGCAGATGTAGTCCTGCTCCATAACAGCAACAACAGGGAAGAGGCTACACTAACAACTATTGTCTGGTGAGTCTCACATCAGTGGTGGGAACATTAATGGAAACCCTGTTAAAGGAAAGGCTCATGAAGCATCTTGAATCCAACTGGTTACAAGATGAAAGGCAGCATGAATTCATGTGTGAGGTCATGTCACACAAATCTGATTGATTTCTTCAACTGGGTGATCAGGTAAATAGAGTAGGGAGGGACAGTGGATGCAGCCTACTTGAACTTCAACAAGGCCTTCAACACTGTGCCACTTAGGAAACTGACAAAGAAATTGTGGAGTCTAGTGGTGTGGGTCCAAAGTGGTAAACTGGGTGACAAACTCATTAATGGATAGGCAAGGGAGGATGGTGCTAAACAGCCTCACTCTAATAATGGAAGTGTGACCAGTGGGATGCCACAAAGCTAAGTGCTGGGACTGAACTGGAAGGGAAGGTGTGCCTTTTGTAGATGACACACAAAATATGTAACAGGGTGGATACTCAGGAGGGGGTGAAGAGAATTAATAGGGACTTTAGAAAACTCTAGCAGTGGTCTAGGGCATGGTAGAAGTGAAAAATCAAGCACCTTGGGCATAGAAACCCATGACCTGGGTATAAACGTTAGTGGGGGTACTGATGGTCACTAACCAGGAAAGAGACCTTGGGGTTATCATATCTGATGCCTCAAAGTGGCAGAGCAATGTGACAAGGCAGTGGACAGGGCCAGTGAGATGTTGGGATGCATTGGGGCAGGTATTACAAGCAGAAGGAGGGAGGTGGTGTTAGCATTGTATTGTCACTGGTGAGACCCTACCTGTAGTGCTGCATCCAGTTCTGGAGGCTGCATTTCAGAGGAGACAAAGACAGGGTGGAGGCACACCAGAGGAGAGAAACTACAATGGTGCAGGGTACATCATAAGCTCTAAGAGGACAGACTGAGAAATCTCCACATGTATATCCTAGAAGAGAGGGGAGGGGTATGATAGAGACCTAGAAATATCTCACAGTGGTGAACAGGGTACAGGAGAGGAATGTATTTCAAGTGAAAACATGCACCTCAACAAAAGGCATGCAATGAAGTTGGAAGGGGGAAGTTTACCTAGATAAACAAAACTCTTGGCAGAAAAGGACAGGGAGGCACATCTAGTCTGCCCTATTTTATCTGCCTATTACTATACCCTGGACTCTCTTTGGTCACAGGTGTCCCTACCTCTTTCCTTTACTTATTACTCCCATGTGCCTATCCCTTGCATGCTTGAAGCTCCCGCTGTCTTTGTCCCCACCACCTCTTCTGGCAGGCCATTCCAGGGGACCACTACCTTTCTGTTAAGAAGTATTTCCTCACATCCCTCTTGAAATACTCCCCCCCGGCATCACAGCATGAACACATGTCCTGGTGTTCCTTCTTCTCTGAAAGAGACTCACCTGCACCTTGTTCACCCCATGAGGTGCTTATACATCTCAGTTCTGCTCCTTCTTGCTTACTTCTCCTACAGAGAGTACATGTTGAGCTCCCATAGATTCTCCTCCTATGGTTCCTCTTGAAACCCCAACACCATTTTGTTATAACGCTCTGGACTGTTTCTACTTTGTCAATGTCCTTGCTGAGGTGCAGCCTCCAGAATTGGACATAGTACTCCAGGTGGGGTCTCACTAGTGAGCGATACAGTGGTAGCACCATCTCTCTCTCCTGTAAGAAATCCCCTACCTATTCACCCCAGTACCTGGCTAGCCTGCCTACTGCCTTCTTGCACTGCCCCACCACCTTTGCTTCATAAAATATTATTCTCTGAATGTTCCGCTCTCTTGCTTAGTGATTGTAAATATCTCACTTGCCATCTTGTACACAGCCCGTGTTCCCCACCCTAGTGCATGATTTTGCAATTTTTGCATTGAAACCCAGCTGCTACACCCTAGACCACTCCTCTAGTTCCCAGATCCTCTGTATTTTCTCCACCACTTCATGGTTGTCTACTCTGTTGCAGATTTTGTGTCATCCACAAAGAGACATACCATCCTCCCAATCGTCAGTGATGTGATTTATAAAGACAGTGAAAAGGACAATTCGAGCACCAATCCTTGAGGTACTCCACTGGTCACTGTCTCATGTGACTAAAGTTTACCACCGCACTCTGCCTCCTATCCTTCAACCAGTTTGAAATCTACCTTCTCCCCAACCCCATGTTGCTAAGTTTTAATTAGCCTCCTGTGTAGTTCAGTGTCAAAGGCTTTACGGTTCACTGGGCCACATCTACTACCTTTTCAAGATCCACCTCTAGTCACCCAGTCAAAGAAATCTACTGAGATTTGTTTCACATGACCTCCCCCATGAAACCATGCCTGTGGTGGTCCTGCAGCCCATTTGCCCCAGGCACTCCAATCAGTCTCTCCGCCAGCAGGGTTTCCATTAATTTCTCACAACTAATGAGACTGACTGGCCCATAATTGCTATCCTCCTCCCTGCTGCTGCTGTTGTGCAGAGGGAGCAAACTGACTGTCCTCCATTCCTCCACCCATCTCCAATGAGGTGCTGAATAGTGTTTCCAGATGATCAGCTAGCATCGTGCTCAGTTCTTTAGTACCCTTAGGGAGATCCCTCTGGCCCCATTCCCATGTTTTCCTTTAGGGCTTCCAATTCTCTTTGGACTCTCTCCTCTGAATATGGACTTGTGTCCACTCCCTGGTGCCCACTGGTACTTGTTGATCCTTCCTCCACCTTCTACTGTGAAGACTGAACAGAAGTACTTATTTGGCCGGCTGGTGGCAGTGAAAGTTGAGGTGCTGGATGCAACACCTGGCACTACATTGGCTACTCAGGTTCAAGAATGAGCCTGGGATGCCAGTGGTCAGCTGGGGAGCTGGATTGAGTCACCGATTGGCAACTCTCCTCTCCTGGGATAGGGCGGGCACCACACCAACCCATGGGCGGTGTCGGAGAGGAGGGTGTCGTTAGGAGAGTGGTATAAGCCCTGGTGTAGTATTCCTTAGTTTCCTCCTGCCCTGTAGAGGTAGCACCTCAGTGAAGGCCACCATGTAAGCTACCTGTCCAGGTCCCTCCCCAGCTCCTTAAACCTATCCATACTCCTCCGAGTGTGTCTTCCAGGTCATCATTCCCCAGATGCACAATGACATCCAGCTCCCTTCCTGCCCTTCACCCTAGGGATCCTAATGACCTGCTCTCCATCCCACTGTGCTGATGTGCCAGGTAGGCATGTCACCTCTCTTTCCCTCCCATCCTGTTCTCAGAACTACCCCTAACTACTGAGTCACCCACCAGAAGTTGTTTTCTCCTTTGCTAGGGTCTACTGCTTCTTGCCTTGGGTCCCTCTGGTGCTGCCTGACATCCTCTCTGGCTACTACTACTCGGGTGCCTCCTTTTGCAGTCCTGTCTCACCAGAGCAACAAAGAGTTGTGCAGTGGTGCCAGCTAAAGAATTTGTTCCTGACTATCCACCCACACCTCCTGGAGCTTACCACAGTCCAGCCAGCCTTCCATCTTAACACTCTCCGGGGCAACAGTGGTGGACTTGGTGGCCCACTTGGTGGGAATGAGGTCCCCTAGCCTAGCCAACTCAGCCCATGGTCTAGTGACCCTCCTCCCTCATCTCAAAGAGGTGCACACAGAAGGGACAGCACCTCAATGTCCAGCAGATCTCCTGAAGACTGCTGCTCCACAACTCCACTGCACCACTTGTCATTCCTAGTACTACCATTTTTGTGACCTAAATAAGAACTTGTGCTCTTATCCCAGATAGGGTATTTCTAGAGTTCCTTTTTTCCCTACATTTTTGCTATACTCTGGAAAGGGTCCTATTTAACTTTCCTTATGCTTCTAGTAAGACTTTACTAGCTGTTTGCTTTTGTTTAGCTTACCCTTCATCACTATACCCTAGGTAGGGTTTTTGCGTGTTCCCTTTGTCTCTCCCATTTACCTGTGCCCTAGATAGAGTGTTCTGGCAATACTGTATACTCTTTTACCTGGTGCGCAGTTTCTGTACTCCTTGACACAAGCAAGTACACAGGTAGTCCACGTTATCTTATTAGACTAGCAGAGTTCCCTGTGTGCCTGCTGTCACTTGTGGATGCCTGTCAGCACCTAAGATAGTAATCCTGTTCCAGTCCTGCTCTACTCTACTCCTGTTTGTGGACATATCTGTGAATGGGACATACTGGGTGGATGAAATTATACACTCTGGGCTGGCTTCCTGTCAGGTACTGATTGGTCAATTTCTGTGTCTAATTCCACCTTCCTCCCAACTGCACTCCACCTTCCGACTCCCAAGTGCTGTTGAAACACTGGAGAAAGGAAAAAAGCAAAGAGGTAATGAAATTGCTGTTTGATCCAGCTGCACTGCTTGGCATTGAAGGCTTCCTGTGCTATTGTGCCACAATCCTGCTGGTGCTTAGCAGCCCAACTATGTGCTTGAAACTTTACACACAGTGAGTGCTATGCACGAAGTGGGCAGAGTTAAGTGGAAAAGTCACATACCCCACCCGTGATCCTGCAACCCATGAACTGGTGCGCCCATACCAGCATTCATCAATGCCGCCACCTGTCTGTGTCTCCTCCCCACAAAGCACAGGACTCGCAGAGGGTGGCCAGGGTGGAGTCGAGACCCGGACGCTGAATCCAATGGGCGCCATCAGTGGTCCAACAGTGGATGCCTCGCTGTGTTGCACAGGTCCGGGGTAGTGCATGCCTACTTCAAGCACCCAGACCCATGTGGCATGGCCCCATGGCCAGTTGTGCACTGGCCCTGCCCTTGGCACATGGTGCCATCCCGGGCACTGCAGTACCCCGTGTCGAGACCACCTCCAGCCCACACGCCCACTATGGCAGCATTGTCTTACAATGCTGTGGCTGTACCTCACAATTCTCGAGTCCCTGTAGGCTGGCATGTGCTACAGTCTCCCAGGCAACATCCTGATGCCACCGCTAATCAGAAGTCTTGGGCACTCGCCCATTCCACTGCCCTGCTCTCACTGGCTGCCCAGTGGGCAGGGGAAGCACCACAGAGAGCACTGTCATGTTCCCACGGCATCTGGCAGATGGAGACTCTAGGGGTGTGCAGAGGGGTTATGGCAGGTTCTACCCTGGCATACCCTGTGCCACCCTCTGTACATAAATGGCTAGCACTATGCGGTTTAGTGATACTGCATTGTGCTTACGTGCCCTTGAACACCCCCCAGCACGATGTTGTCCATGGACATGGGGATCGAATGCGTGGGTCTGTGCACCCCTCATTTGTGCATCCCATGTGGGGGCACAATGGAGTGCAAGTGGCTATGTGCCCCAGATATGCACCAGTAGCCACTCCACCACATTCGTGCATAGGGCGATTGGGTTTTAAACTCTGAGTTTACCAGTCTGATTGGTTAATTTCATACCTGGTCCCACCTTCCCTCTCACTTGCATTCTGCCTCCCGACTTTCTCATGCTGCTATTGAAACACTGGGGAAAGAAAAAATAGAAAACATATAATGAAATTATTTTTAACCCAGCTTCACTTTTTCAGTATTGCAGGCTTTCTTTACTGTTGTCCTCTGCTGGTGCTTTGAAGCCCAAATGTTTAAAAGGGATGTGAGGAAGATACTTCACTGAAAGAGTGGTGGGTGCCTTGAAAGTCTACCAGCAGGGGGTGGTGGGAGCAAAAACAATAGGGGCTTCAAACAATGTATGGGACTGCAATAAGACAATATTAGTAAATAGGCAGGGAGGGAAGTTCAGCAGAGACCAGGTAGAATCTGTGGAGACAGAATAGGCAGGGTAAATCTGGGAAGACTGGGTGGGCCAAGCAGTCCTTTTCTGTCCAGAATTTCTGTGTTTCTATATTTCTGTATTGAAACCTCATGCAAACTTGTTGCACAGTGTAAAGAGGTTTCAAGTGTACCTTCTGCCAGTGCACACGACTGACTACCCAACTAGGGCTGGGCAAAATTAGACAATTCTAGTTTCACTGATATGAAATTCTGCAATATTCTGTGAAATGTGAAATTTTGCAGAATTGTCCAGAATTCTTTAATTGGCCCTAGGTTGGTCAGTTTGGAAGTGGAAGAGGCTCTGAAAGGATGCCACATTTTAGGACATTTCGATAAGGGACAGGGAAGTTATAGGGCTCAAATTCAGGCAATTCATTATTCATGTCAAAATTTCTGAAAATATTCCTTTGCTGACAACCTAGCCACTTTTAGAGCTAGAAAATTTAGAATTTATATGCATACCTTCTTGGAAGAGTCATAGAAACTGCTAAATAGAGAGGAATTGGTTATGTAAATTGTAGTTAGAGGCATTCAAAATTTCACAATGTATTTATAGTATATGGTGGAACGTTGTTATGGATAAAAATCCATATCCAGAATACAGTTGTTATGCTGTAGTAGCTACGTCTATCGTGCTGTTATGTTGTACTAGCTACATAGCTACTACAGCATAACAACATGGAATGCAATTCTGCATGCATGTCACACTACCACCACCGAACAGGATGAGACCTTCGTGGTGAGAGCAATAACAGAGGAGAGCAGCTGTGACTACAAAATCATGAAAGTAAGAACCAAAACATTATTGCTTTGACTCTGCATAGTAGACCAGATACTATAACAGACAATGTATGGTCTACAGTCAATAACAAGTGATGTAAACATCTCGAGGGTTATATAATTTCTTATGAATCTGTCTGCTTTGTCTCCATATGCTTTTTCCATTCACTCTTTTCCACCTTATGTACTAGTACTGTATAATTTTGTCTCCCCTCCTTAACCTGTTAGCTCTGACTCCATTTTCTGTAGGCCACTGTGTTCGTCTACTGATAACTGTAATCCTTCCACCCCACGCTGCTACCTATCGTCCTTTTTCACTTGGTTGAAAGCTTCTCCTTCCACCACCTCCCCGGCCCTCCCGCGTAATTCCTGATTTTGTACTCTCGGCTAATTGCTGCTCTTTAAGTCTCAATTCCCTTAACTACTATCCCTTGTCTTGTTCTCTCTCTCCACTTAGCCTGGCGCCAAACCCTTCCCCCACTGCCGCCTCTTCTCTGTCTTCCTGTTAGTTTTGCCTGCCCCTGTTCCAACTATTTAATTGTACCTTTTTGTCTCCTCCCTGCAGATATCCCCATACCCCGATCGGGTCGCCTTCCTGCGTGGTGGTGCAGCGTTTCTACTGCTGCCTCCGCTTCTGTCTGCAAGTCTCTCCAGCTGCTACAGCTACAGGTATAATCCGCTGTCCTCATCCATGGCACCTTTTTCAAATGGTGGCTCTCTGCTGATACACTGGTCCCTTAGTGCTGCTGCAACAGGATCCTGATTGGTGTTGATCTAGCACCCCTCCAATCAGCTTTGTGGCTTTGGATCCCAGGAGTTTCAGCCTAGCTGAGCAAGTTCAGGTGCCCAGCTCTATTGAGGCTTGTCTGGGCTGTTGCAACTTCCAGGCACATATCTCCCTTTGGATGGGGAGCAGAGTTTCGGCCCCCCACCCTCCCTCCTCCCTCCTCCCACCTTAATTAAATGCTCTCTGGCTCCACCCTTGCCACATCTACCATCCCAGTATTGGCTGTTATTTGGTGCCTTACCCACAACTAGCTACTGGCTGATAGGTGCTTTACCCCTATCTCAGTGTTGGATGGAAAGGCTTCGCTACTCATCTTGATATTTTGTTGCAAGGTCCTCATACAGCTTGCTTTTGTGGCTTCTGTCCTACTTTCCTATCTTGCAGTTTTCTGCCTGTAGCACTTGGTTTCTTTTGGTATGGTGATTAACTCCTTTCTGCTATCTTTCCAGGTCTTCCCCTTTACTTCTCTGACTTTATTCTTTTGGCCCTGTGCCTCTTCCCATCAGCATGGGTTGCTCTGGATTGGTATTAACTCTTATCTGCCTCTCCATCCTATGCCTTGCTGACCACTTTACTGCAATAGCCTTGGTCACCCGCCCGGCTCTACCTCTCCATCCCCGTCCCCTGTTTTGCCAGGTAATCAACTTATCTGCTTACTTTCACCACGTCTTCCCGATCTGACACTGTGCTTCTGGGGTCCTGGCTTAACAGATGATTGCATGTTCCCTCTGCCCTGTAGTCCAAACCACACTGCTGTCATGTACTTCTGCATCTCTTCGTGTTTCTACTCTTCTGTTACTCACAGGGACATTGATTCAACCCTGGGCCCCACTGTCCCTCCCAGCTTCTCACCATGGTGTACCTGCTCTACCCTCATAGAAGGGCCTAAGAATTGCCCACATGAATGTTAGAAGCATCCAATCCAAGACAGTGAAACTTGAGGATTGGGTTACCTGATATCCCCTGACGTCCTCTGTATTTCTGAGACATGGCTCAAATCTACTATCAAGACACATGAGGTAGCACTACCTGGGTATACTTGCTTGGAAGGACCGGCTGGGAAAAGGGCTGGTGGTGTTATGATATACACCAGAGCTGACCTGGTTGTAGCTAAACTGCCTGTACCTGCTATGGAAACCCCTTGGAAGCCCTGTTCCTCTGCCTAACTCTTGGCAATGTCAAGAAGCTAATTATTGGTTGTGCTATCTGCCCCCAGTACTTCCTCCTCTAGCCTTCCTCCTTTATCTCCACCCTTGTCAACCTCCCCAGCATGACCTAATACTGTGTGGTGATTTTAACTATGTTTGGCTTAACCCTACTACTGCTGATAAAATTTGTGGTACCCTAGCTGACTCAAACCTAGTACAACTCATTCAAGACCCAACATGCTCCAATAAGTCTGGCAAGGACACCCTATTGGACTGGGTCATTACCAACTGTCTGCTGAAGGTCAGATATGCTGGCGTACTCTCAGACAGTATAAGTGATCACTCTCCCACTATATGTGTCTGGAGGAATAACCACCCCACCCTCCAAAAATTACTCTCGTCCAGGATATGTCTAAATTTGAAGTAAAGAGCTTTATTGCCTCCATCCATAACACTAACTGGAGCCCCATCTTGACTCTCCTGATATCAACCAAGCCCTGGACTTCTTTATTGCTACCTTTACCCATATTGTTGACAACCATGCTCCTCTAAAAATGCAGATCCAAGGGTATTAAAGCTTTGTGCCTCAACAAGGAGGTAAGGATGCTCATGTACTCTCGTGACGGACTTGGCAGTTCTTTAAGAAAAGTGGCCAACCCTCAGACTGGATTCATTATAGGCAGCTTAGAAATCAATGTAAGAATTCCCTTCACAAAGCCAAATGCCATCACTTTAAATCTTTACAAACTGAGCACCTCTGTAACCCTAATGAGATTTGGCACCAGGTTAATTCCTAGTTAAAGGAAGGCCATGGAACTACCTAAGTATCATTGTCCAGGGCTCCCCTCACTGAGCCCTTCTCTATTGCCACCGGATTTAATGAATTTTTCTGATTTATTCAAATATACCTCTCTGTTCCCACAGTCTCCGACCTTCCTCAGCACCATCTCCAAAGGTCTTCCTGGGATCTCACCCTGCCTTCCATCTGAAATTGGCCACTTGCAAAGAAGTCAGAGGCTCCTCGCTAACCTCAAGGCGAGAGTTCTCCTGGTCATGACTCCTTTGAACCCAAATTTCTAAAAATTGGTGCTCCTGCACTTGCTTGCATATGTGCGTGACTTATTCAATTGCTTCTTTCCTGTCCAGCACGGTGCCGGACATGTGGAAAGTTGCTGTAGTTGTACCAGTGCACAAAGGAGGGCCTAATACTATTGTTGAGAATGTCTGACCAATCTTGATTCTCTGTCCTCTTGCCAAGATCCAGGAGCACATCGTTTACCATCACCTACAGGAGTACCTAGAGAATTATAACCTGTTATCTCCATATCAGCATGGATTTAAGAAAGACATAGCACCATCACAGCCCTGTTGAAAGTAACTTTGGATATCTATCACACCATGGATCTAGGGTCTGCTTCTGGTGCCATCTTTGCTGACCTGACAAAAGCATTCAACCTTGTGAATCATGATCTACTGCTACTACAGCTACAGTCAATTGGTTTGGATCCCACTGCCCTACTCTGGGTCCACAGCTACCTCTCCTGCTGTTTTCAAGGTGTCCGATGGGCTAGTGCTCTATCTGATTTCAAACATATTACACAAGGTGTCCCACAAGGCTCTATTTTGGGCCTGCTGTTATTCTCTCTATTTATAAATGATCTTCCTAGGCACTGTGGAAGGGCCTCCGTGCATCTCTATGTGGAAGAATGCCATTATTTATCATTCCTCTCCTGATGTCTCCATTATAGCAAGGAACTTTCCTCTGACTTCAAGGACCTTGAAGACTGGTTCCGTGTAACCGACTTGTCCTCAATACTAAAAAACTAAATGTATGCTCTTTTCTCACCGTCCTCCCACCTCTATGCCCCCTCACCTCTAAGTATATTCTTCCATAATGGTGACATTCTTGAGATGGTCCCCACTTTTAAGTTTTGGGTGTGACCTTTGACGCCTCTTTATCCCCCTCTGCCCATGTTTCCACCCTGGTCAAAACACTGAATCAGAGGTTGGGACTCTTTACCATATCTGTCCCTTCCTCACCTCTGCCTCTTGCATCAAGATTGCCTCTGCATCTCTTTTTCCTTTACTTACTTACAGTGCATCATTATTACTGTCATCCAGTGTGTCTAACATGTCACTGCTTGCCCTTGCTTTACCATAGGGTGGGTAGGGTTGCACTTGGGGTCAATGGCCGCCACCACCACTGTGCTGTCCTCTCTCTCCTTGGCTGGCTCCCTTATGAATTGAAACTAAGGTACTCAACCTCGAGATTTGTATAAGCTTGTTCACAAATTTACACCTCCCTGCCTCAGAGAGATTGTTCACCTTAGGATACTGGCATGTGCCTTCCATTCCTCTGCTCTACCTCTCCTTGAACGCCTAATCTGAGACTTGCAGTTGCCCATAAATCTTTCTCCTTTGCATCAATAACTGATTGGAACTCCTGCCTCCTCCCATCCTTTCCTGCACATCCCTGTCCAAGTTCCAAACCACTTTATTTACCTTCCTGTCCTCCTCTGCTAAAGCGTGCACTGTTTCTGGTGATTTTCTCTCCTCATTTCCCTCATTTTAACTCTATCCCCTAGTCCTCTTCCCCCATACCACGGTCTATCTTCCTTCCTTGGTCTGTTCCCTCATCCCTTTTTTTCCTTTATCTTTCCTGGTTCTCACGCCTTCCTCCCTCCTCCTTTCTCTCTCCTCCCTCAGGTCCACCTGTGTTCTCTCAGTCTCTACTGACATCAGTCCTCACTGGTGTTCACCCCCTTCTCCCTGTATTGTTTTTGGGGCTTAGACCCTGATACCATGGTACCTTAGGAATTAACCTGATTGTATTTACCCATTTTACTTATTTTATATGATGTCCATGTATACAAACATTGCTTCCTACCAGAAGGCATAGTACTCTCTGTATAATTATGTATATAATCAATGTACTCTATTGTTTTTACTCATCTCGCATTGTATATATTTTGTAATCTTTTTTACGTTTTGCACTCTCTCTACATGTGTTTCAGCCCTTTGTACTCATCTGTTTTACAATATTGTTCATACAGAATGGCTCTTCAGCTTTGGCTATTTCTGTATTCTCTGGTGAATTGCCATGCTCTAAGTAGACACCTAGTTGCTGTCAATTCCCAAGTGCATGCGATTGTCTTCTGTATCTCATGATGTGTCTCTGTATTGTTCTTTATTACTGTTCTTTACCCAGTCGCCTCTGAAAAGGGACTGTAATTGTCTCAGTGGACTTACCGGTTACCAAAATTCAAATAAATAAATAAATAAATGGTGACAAACCTGTCAGCTTCACTCTTGAGGATCAAACTGACACCATGGCAATCTCTCAATGAATATATATGCTTATTATTGATTGTAGACTATACATTGTCCTCTATGTTAAATAGTGTGGACCTTTTCAAAATATTTGGATGTTTACAGTCCACTGCTATTGCAGGTATACACTCAAAATGTGGCATGTATACCAAAGTAAATATGTCCTGTATTCTAATTAAGCTGCATAAATGTTGTTTGTTAGGCTAACATTTATTGTTGATACTTTAGAAATTACTAATTGGAAAATATGCTCGTTAAAATCCCACTTGGAGCTTAACTTTCACAAAGACAGAAGACAAAGGCATGGTGTAGGTTGTGCAAAATAGTGCTGTGTGAATATTTTTTGAATATTCAGCTGAATATTTGGAATTTGGGCATTGTATTCATTATTAACTCAATGTTTGGTATTCGGTTAGAATAAAGGCAGAAAAACAGCCCCTGCCCTCGTCCCTAGTTGAGATCATTTCATTATAGAATCTCCCAGTCCACCCACTCTCAGTTAGCACCCAAATCCTCCCCCAGGAGCACTCATGTTCTGAAAAATGTAGCTTAGTTTACTCCAATGATGGCCAGCTGACACAACCCACCCACCCCATGGCCAGCTGATGACTTTCAGACAAGTGGTTCAGTTATGAGTGATAGACCCTCCCTCCACCCTGGTAGCACCATTGTTCTAAATGAACCAGAACCCTCATAACACCCCCACTCACTGCACCTGCAGCCACATCTAAGACTGGAAGATGGCAACTGACATGGCCCACCGTCCTCAGTCCATGGCCAGCCACCATCTTCTGAATGAAGAACTCCCATGCTTGGTTGCATAGTAAAATTAGCTGATTGCATGATCACCTTTAGCCACATGTAAGACTGGAAGATGGCAACCTATTAGGCCCACACTTTCAGTCCATGGCTGGCTGCCGTCTTCTGAAATAAGATTCTTATGCCTGATTGCATAGTAAAATTAGCTGATTGCATGATCAGCTGGTTTTACTATGCAACCAGGCATGGAGAATCTTAATTCAGAAGATGGTGGCCAGCCATGGACTTTGGAGTGTGGGCCATGTCAGTCACCTTCTTCCATTCTGTAGTGCATGCAGGTGCAGCAGGGGGCATTACAAGGGTCCTGCTTCTTTTAGAAATCCTACTAATTATGTACTTGGGAAGTAATACTTCTGCAAAGTTCAGAAATCATTTGCCAACTTTGCTGAAATTCTGCCTTAGAATGGAACATTCATAACTTACTTCAAGCCCCAGAAAATCTAGCAGTCCCCTCGTCGATCACCAGCCCAATATATATAATGACTTTCTCTGGTGATCAAATGGTCCCCCTTGTCAATTGCCACCTGTATCAAAACTATAAGATATCCCTGGTGTCCAGTGGTCCCCAGTCACCGATCACCACTAGACATTCAAAACTATAAGATATCCCTGGTGTCCAGTGGTTCCCCTTCCATAGCCTTGCCCAAAATAGAAGGAATATTCCCTGGAGGTTAGCGGTCCTCCACCAACTGATCACTCTCTTGATATAGACAAATCTAATCCTTAAAAGACTTTCCTGGTGGCTAGCAGTCCCTCCCTTACCCGATCACCCACCCGACATTGACATGATATTCCTGATGTCCGTGTAAACCCTAATCCTGATCCCTCATATAGTCAATATAAACATGTCCCTGGTGGTCTAATGTCCCCACTATCCCCAATCCCCAGTAAATGAATGAACATCTATTCCCTGCGGGTCCGGTGACCTCCCAACCCAACCCCAGTAAGTGAATTAACATCTGTTCTCAGCTAGTCAAGTGTACCCCAACCCCAACAGGTAGTGTCCCACCTCCATCTCCCGCCATCCTGAACCTGAGCCAGTGACCAGCACAGCCTTCCTCTCTCTACAATGGCTGACTGCCAGCTGAGCTATGAAATAATATGTATTGATAGTTTAGTCAGCAGCCAGCCATGGTGGAGAGAGTAGGGCTGTGCTGGTCACCGACTTGCCTGGGATGGGGAACATGCTGGTCAAACACTACTTGCCAGGGTGGAGGGTGGGGGTGTACTAGACCACTGGGGAATAGATGTTAATTCACTCTAATGGGATCAGAGAGAGGGAGGGGTCACTAAACCACTAGGGAATAGATTTTCATTCACTTAGTGGGGATTGGGGATGGCAGGTTCACACCAGGCATATCTTATAGTTTTGATATCAGGTGGTGATCGGCAAGGGGCCACTAGACCACCAGGAAATGTAATTATTTTTATTGGCTTGGCGATCAGTGAGACGAGATCACTAGACCACCAGGTATTATCAATATTTTATATTGGTCTGGTGATCGGCAGGGGATCACTAGCCACCAGGGAGATATCTGTTTCTCAAAGTGCCAGCAGTGAGCAGGTTGAGGGACCACTAACTCACTCAAGGAAGATTTAAATAAATTTTAAATCTTGAATCGGACCGGCAATCATCAGAGACACCAGAGACCAATAGTCCATTTATTGTATTAGAGTAACAGGGGCTCCCATTCATTGAATTCATCAAACACATCCAGAAGATTTACATTTCACCAAAGGCAGAAGTTCAGAAAATTCTGTGAAAGTTGGAGAACTTTTTGCGAAAGTTTTGCTCAGGCAGAATTCACAACTTTTGCCCTGCACTATTGGTAGCCCTTTCTGAATAGGTGACTATTCGTATTTGGGAAAGAGTATTTTGCCACTTACAAAATAAAACAAAACAAAAAAAAAGATAGAAACAGACCCCACCTCTCTTCCCAGCCCACAATCAGGTAAAATGTTCACCCTTATCCCCACCGTCTATTAAATGCCTAATCCCCCATTCTCCAGTACCCACAATGTGTTACATTATTTACAGTAAATTCTCTAATGGTTGACTGGCTCAACCTGCCTGCCCACAGGGGGCCACTGTTTCCCTTCCCTGGCACAGCAGCCTACACCACCAAGCACCCAATTCTCAGAATGAGAACTTGAGAAGGTGACCGACTGAATCTACCCTCCTACACGGCCGGTCACATTTCCATGCATGCTTGCTATAGTAAAATCAGCTGATCATGTGATCAAGATCAGGATCTGGATCCTGAAACTTTTGTGGCAATTGGTTCACAGGCGGCAAAGTTATAGAAAGGCAAATATCAAATTACACTGCTCATCTACAACTAAAAACGAGGAGAATTTGAAATCTGGAACTTGCAGGTATGATAGTGTTTGGCCTAAGGTGTGTATTTGTGGTTTTTAGCTCCCAAACTAAATTCATTTTAAAACATTTAAGAAAAATAGTCCTGCTTTCTGAGCAAGCTGTCAGAAACAACAGCATTCGGAGGATAACTAAACTTCTACAACCACACTCCTTAATGTGGTCATTTTATGAGAATGTGTTTATGTATCAGGTGGCAGAGCTCTTTGCATGTGTGCCTATGTTGTTATGTTGTGTTTTATCATCTGCACAAGGCTGCATGTCAGTACATAGCCCCACCCTACTGAACATGCTGTGCATGTGGGTTTGTTTTTCATTTCCTGACTTCAGCCATTATTCACATCAGACAGTGGCTTCCTTAGTTTGAACTAGATATTGAGATGCCCAATTCTCAGTGCTAAATGTATTTAATTTTAAATTTTCCAACACTGAGTGAGGAGCCCACCCCAGGTGTCAGTTTGTCTCCCCTCTTTCAGTTTCATACAAAAGCACTATAAAATGACTCCCTGCTAACATTTCCCATGCACGTTTGTGTCCCACAAGTGAGTGGAACAGATAGCTGGAATCCTGGGTGTTAGTAGGCATCTGCTGGAGGAGGCAAGGAAGCAAGGGACTGTACTGGTCGACTAAGGTATGGCAACTGTTTACTATTGTATAACAGTCACTGATGGGAGGGCAGGAGGTAAAAGGCCAAAACTGGGACTAGGAGCAACACCTGTCTTGGATAGGAGTATAAAGAGATTTAAAAGGCATGGGGAAGATAAATAGAAATAAACAAAAATGGGGAAAATTAGAAACACCCTATCAGGGATAGGGTACAATAGTATTTCCATGTAACACAGGGAGAATATACTCTGGGAATACTGGGAGTGGTGCAATGAAGTCACTGTGTGCTGGCAGTTTTCAGAGACCTTCTGGAGACTACTGTGCTGCCCCATTTGCACACATCTCTGGGTTGTGGAGGAGGTCACTACACTCCAGGCTGAGTTGGTTAGGATTCTGGGATCTCTTCTCCCACCCAAGGGCCACCAAATCTGTTGCTGTTACATCAGAGGATGCTAGGCAGAAGGAATGGCTGGACTATCATGGACTCTGGAAGGGTGGGGTGCTGGGATCAGAGGCACATTCCTCAACTTGTACCACTGCATAATTCCTATGCCACTCTGGTGGGGTGGGCATGATGAGGAGGCACATATGATACTGACCAGGGAGGATGTGGGTCCTCCACTGTAGAGACCCCAAGGAGGGTGGTAGGCAACCCAAGAGGAGGAGGAAGGAATAGCTGGTAGGGGAACTCAATCTTGAATGGGATAGATTTGGGAACAGGAATCGTGGGAGAGGCGGGTAGGTGCCTACATGGTACCATGGCCCAGATGGATGGGAAGTGGATCCTGAGAATCACCACTGCAGCTGGATGGGAGGGAGAGCTGGATGTCATTGTCAGCCTGGGGACTTATGACTTGACTAAGGATGGAACTGGGATAGTGCAGGGGAGTTTATGGAGCTGGGGAGTGGTCTTAGACAGGTGGGTACACTCAATGGCTTTTACTTGAAGTGCTACTGTACCTGTCTATGACAGGGAGAAGGATAGGGATCTCTGCAGGAGTTTCAACACATGGCTGAAAGAATGGTGAAGAGAGGAGGGTTTAGCTACATTTGAAATGGGGAACCACCTGAGAGGATAAGGGCCTATACAGGGTATTGGCCTGCATTCATTCAGGAGGGAACCGCAGCTCTCAGAGAACAGTTTAAATGTTGTGTCAATGAATATTTAAACTAGCCTAGGTGGGAGGTGGAAGGAATTGGGAAAAAATAAACTGCCCCTCACAGGATGAAGTAGAGGAGGGAGAACCTAAGGGAAAGGAATCCCCAGGGTGCAAATTAGTAAAGGAAGGAAGGTGGTAGAGACAAAGGGGTGAAGGAATGGGAGCATTAATAAAAGAGGAGGAGAGAAAGGTGCAAAATGAAAAAGGGCAGAAAAGCAGAATTGAAACAATATCTGGAAGGCCATGTGTGCAACTACTAGAAGTCTAGAAAATAAAATTCCAGACCTAGAGGCCAACATGACAGACGTCCGACCTGGATATTGTGACCGGTTACTGAGTTATGATGAACTGGAAACCATGACTTGGGCAGGGACACACACCAGGCTATATTATGTTCAGAAAGGACAGGGTGCGAAGGAAAGGAGGGGTATAGTGCTTTGTGAGGTAAAGTATAAAAGCAATGGAGATACAGGGAATAAAGCAGGAGGCAGAGGTACTGTGGGTCAACCTGGAGATGGGGAATGGACCCACTATTTGCACTGGCATGATCTATGGACATCTAGCACAAGGGAGGAATTAAATACACTACTAGTGGAAGCCATTGGCAAGATGGCAGAAAAGGGGTAGGAGTTGCTGTGGTGGACTTTGAGCTGCCAGAAATAGATTAGAGTATCCCGCGTGATATCTGCGATAAGCAGGGACAGCCTGGACTCTCTGCAGGGGTATTCATCCTCGGGCAACTAGTCCAGCAAATCCACTTATGTTGGGAGCAATAATTGACATGGTACTCACAAACAGGGACAATGTTTCAGATAACAAGGTGGAGGCCACCTGGGGACCCATTATCACCGTATGGTATGAGTTAATATAAAGATGTCTGTGGAATTGAACCACACAAGAGTGAGGGTCTTGGACTCAGAAAAGTTGGTGAAGGCCTCAGAGATGACCTGGCATGAGAGGATGACTTAGGTGGGTGGGGTGGAAGAAGCGTGGCAATGCTGAAAGGAGAATAGTAAAGGCAACAAACCCCTGTGTCAAACAAGTGTGCAAAAGAAAAGGAAAAATAAACTGCTATAGTTCTCAAAAGAGGTGTGTGAAAAGGTAAAGGCTAAAGGGTAGCACACAGAAGGTATCAGGAGATGCAGAAGAAGAGGATATGGAGGTGTATCAGAGGAAACAGAAGGAAGCAGGGAAAGCAGAAAGGAGTGCAAAGGCACAAAATGAAGTGAGAATAGCCCAGAAGGTTATAAAGGGACAAGACATGTTTTAGGTATGTAAGTGAAAAGAGGAAGATCAGGGGTGGGATTGTAAGGTTACAAAATGAAAGGGACTATGCAGAGCAAGTTTAAAACTAGCTCTATATGCCATGTCTCTTGAAGACAAAAATTTAACTTTGTAAAAGATAGTCCAGCCAATCTCTATTCCAGTTTTATTCAAAATACAGTAATGTTCCATGTTCAATGGCCTACACAGCCAGTATAGTGTTCTGCTTGTGCAACTGTGTTAGTTTGGTTTTGGCCATTGCACTCTGTTCCAGAGGAATTACCACCCTGTAGGGTACCAAAGGCAAGGAACTCTCAAAGAGGGTTCCACCCTAGAGATGCCATGGGATGATTCCCATGGCTAAAGGCACCTTAGGAAGGATTCCTAAAAGAATGAAGTAGTACAAAGCACATAAGCAAACAGTGGCTGTGATGTAGTAGTAGAAAAGCATTGGGCAGCTTGATAACATAATGAGATGCTCAGGTGGTTGATAATGTAATGAGATGCTTTAAGTGGCATGGTTTTGATGGTTTGCATTAAGAATGAGGGGACCTTCTAAGGAGAGAGGAGTGGCAGGGACACCATCCACCTCCATCCAACAGAGGAACCTACCTAAAGAAACTAGGGAACACTACTGTGCTAACTAACAGTTATGACCTGAGGCACGGAAGAGAGGGAATAAACCCTATGAGGAGGAAATCTCTGGGTATCCAAGGCCTAGGTTGCCTTCCCTCCAGGCTTGGGATATTTTATTTAGTGACGGCTCTACAGCTGCAATTTGGAAAACCCAATTAAAAGGAGGTGAAAAATATTCCAATTTGGTGGAAAGCTCTTGCTCAATCCTTCTAGCGGGAATGCTGTGGAAGGCTGTGAGTGCTACACTACAACATTGGGCAACCAAGGCAGGAGGAGGAGAGCAACAACTGCTGAGGCACTCACCTGGTCTACCTCACCTGAAACACAAACCAGGTGAATCAGAGGCAGTCATGGGGAGAATAGCTTTGAAGGGTGCCTCCAAACCCACTTGGCAGCTGAGGGCCCCCGTGAGAGCCCCACTCCATCAAGTTGAGTCTTAACTTCTACAACTTAAGGTGTCATTGGTATGGTTGATGACTGAAGGTCCACCCAGAGTGAGAACATTCTCAGCTGCAGCTGACATCCCAGATGCTGAAGCCGAGTGGATGGTGGTAGGCATCGAGGGAATTGATAATGAAAGTCTGTAATACCATTAATAGGAAGCAGATATAGGATCACAGCTCATTGGCCAGGTGAAAAAGACCCGCCTTAAGCTTCGCATGCTCAAGCTGTGGACTTTGGTGCAGAGTGACACTGTCGGCTGCAGGAGCCCTGCACCAGAATGGTATAGCTGGCATGCCCTAGAAACTAGTGAGCAGCTGAATGAGCACTGGTGTGCTGAGAGCTTAATGAGGGTTAAGTGCTGAGACCTTGCAAAGTTCAGATGCAGTAGTGAGAGCAGCAGACATCCCAGAGGCTGACACTGAGGGGATGGTGGTAGGCATGAAGCAATGATTGTGTAAGCAAGAGTGAGCCTGCATGTAGGTCAGTAAGCAGGGTCGCAATAGTTGGACCTGCACCTAGGTCTGCAAAACATTGTAGCAATGAAACAGCACTGTGAATAGTGGGGCAAGCCAACCAGGCATTCAAAAAGCCAATAAATGTGACACATACTCTGAGGATTTGTTGGTAGAGATAGAATTTAGAATGTGAGTAATTAGCCACACAGGGCCACGACTCCCAAAACACCTCCAATTCCCCGTCAGGGAAAAACAAGAAAGTGATGAAGGCAGAGACCCACATGCAGGTATTGAAACTAGTTGACAGCATCAGCAGTAGCTTAGCTGACCTCAGAGTATAACAGAGTGTACAAACATAGAAGCAGCATCTGTATTGAGTATACAGAGTTGTAAACTTCAATAAACATTGAAGGAAGGATACACCATGCTCTGAAGCAGTTATCACCTGGCAATGCAATGAAACTGCAGCAATGAGGGAAGTAGAATGAGTTGAGAGGTATACCATGATGATAGCGATTGCATATGGGCGACTGTCATAATGGCGACCCATATGATGGCGCTATCATCGTGGCAACTGTAGGGGACAGTGAACATTGCCACTGTGAGGTTAGGGTGGGCAACAAGAAGGGAGGATGGGTGAAAGGACGTGGAGGGATGGGGAGCAGGGATGTGACCCTATGGTGAACCTGTTTCACCGAACCAGCCATGTGGTGTGGTGGGTAGGGTGGTTGGTCCGATGAGCAGGTCCTGGGGTTTGGGACTGGGGGGGGGTGTCTTTGTACTTCCCGCAGCTACAGGACTTAGATTTTCTTTTTAACTGGAATGTGCCCCCTCCTGACATGCATCCCCCTGTAGTTGAGAATCTTTATTTAGGGGATTTGGGGCACAACTCCCCTTGCACAATTGTCGGTAGCCTTTTTCTGCATATCACCAAAATGTTTAAGGCAATAATGCAGGTCACGATAATAGCTGATCACCTTTGTGCAGTCGCTATTATCACATAGAACCATTGAGAGAGCATGGGGAGCTCATCGCTAGGGTTTCAGAGTGAGCCAGAATCAGCTATGGTTCAGTGTGAGCCTGAAGCAGGTGAAATAATTAAGTGCAGCATTGAGAGCAGCTATGGGTGAGCTGAAACACACAGATAATTGTTGCAGTTGCATTGCAAGTAATTTGAGAGGTGTGAGTAACTGAAAGCAATTAATATGAGCGCAGGAGTAACTGAGCAAGCAGTATGAGCTCTGGAGTAGCAATATGCTAGGAGCAGACATCCCAGAAGCTGAAGCCTAGGGATGGCGGTAGGCAAGGTGAGAAACAACCTCCCCAAAACAAAACAAAACCAAAGACAAAAATACAGGGGAGCACACGGAAAACCGAGACAAAGGCCCATATGCTAGGAGCTTAGAAACAAAGCCTCAAAAGACAACCAAAGCACACAAACACAGAGAACAGGGAACAAAGGCCCAAAACAAAGAAACACAAATACAGAAAACAAGGAGGAATGACAAAACAAGCACACAACCAGAGGCAAAATACAAACCAGAAGCAGAAAACAAATGCAGAAGTCCAGCAGAGACAAACAGAAGCAGCAAGGCTGTGGCGGGGGCTTGCAGGTCCCAGGGTATGCCCCAGCCAGCTGCAGAGGACAGACAGACAGACAGAGCCTCTGGCTAGCAAAGAAAAAGTGTTTCAGAAGGAGGCTGAGAGGAACTATTATATAGCTCAGGAAGTGGGAGTGGCTGGCTACTTGTCCATTGAACTACAGGCAAGCCTTCAGATTATAACATTGATTGTACTCTGATGATTTTCATATTGTACCTCCATTGCAATTTTATATAGTTAAACTATTTATTTAGTAGCACATCAAATCTTAGTTAAGGGAGATTAGCATTATTAAGATTACTTTTCTTTGTCAATAGTGAAATGGGCTTCTAGTTTTATGTAAATATTTATGTTCATCAGTGATATTATTCCATGGCTCTAAAGCATCCACTATGTTAATACTCAATGGGTTCAACATTTCATCAGAATCAGTATTTGCTAGTATCTTATTTGCAAACTTTATATTGATTTGCCCATGGCCACATAAGCCATTTACTCTTTCTAAATCTATAAAGTTTGTGTCGAGACAGTTTAACTTCAGAATGTCTTGCAAAATGAATAGTATCTTGTTTACCAGTGAGATCTGAGATTTGTTTAACTGCTCTTTTATTACAAAAATTGAGACAACAGGGTTACTACTTTCCTTTGATTCCATGTCATAACTGTGATCACCATACCGATTGCCAATACAGCGAGTGTACACCGCCAAAATGAAAAATAGCAATGTACATTCCCAGTGAGGACTGGCTGAAACCATAAACTCTATTTATGGGGGCTTCACCACCACCTCCCTAATTATAGATTATCAACTCCAGGGGAGTATGTTGGGGATGTGGAAGACAGTCATAAAAAAAAATTCAGCCTGCACAAAATCTTACCCTTCCCCATCCCCAACCCTGCAACTAGCGCCCTATAGCTAACCACCCTCACTACCACATCATGTAGGCAGCTTGGCAGCACCAAGCTACACTATCTCTCACATACTGTCTTCATAATGCCTCCCTTCCACTGGCCATCCTACCTTGTCTCTCTTCTTCCCTAGCTAACCTGCATCATTGCTCTTTTTCTGTTGCTATACTTTAAGGTTAGCTCATATTACAGTCATTGAGATTGAGTAGCTCATACACGAGTTGTTCAGTCTCAGTCTCCCATATCACAGGATACCCTTTCCTTTTCCCATAGCATGAGCGCATTATCCACTTTGCTGGAAAATAATTGAATGTTTGCCGCATGGTTCCAAGGACATTTCTGCTATGAGTTTGGAGTTATTTGAACTAGCACAAATTTCCTTAATCTGAATTGTTAGCCCAATTACTATACAAAATTGTCCATTATTAGAAATTATGATAACTGTTTTAGAACTAGTGTTTAAACTAAATGCCTCTAAAGCAGTGTATCCAGCCATAGTAATTTCTAATTCAGCTTTCACTAAATTCTTCATAAGTTCACTGAGATTCTTCTGGTTTTCATATTCTTTTCTATACACTCCATTCATGTTAACAAACCATTAATTTCCTAAGACCATTATTTTATGGTTTTATCTGTCCTTTTTCCCCAAAATACTTGTTCTCTGCAACCTTCTTACCCTCCTTCCTTCTCTTCTGTCTCCATTCCTCTGTAAATCAAGTACCACTACCCAGGGTTTATCTCTTTCTTTTGTTGTATGCTCAAGATCTCATAATATATTTCCTGTTCCTGTATATCTTTCTTTCCCTTTTTCCTTTCTTTTTGATGTATAAGTCTCATATCTTTTTATTTTCCCATTATTGCATTATTCCTTTGATTTGTTGTCCCTTTCTTATTCTATTTACTAGTAGGAATATTTGCAGTGACTAATTTCTTTCAATTGAATTCTCTGTTACAAGTCTGGTGTGATATTTTTCTCATGGTAATTTAAAGGAGTAGTCCACCCAAATGTACAAAACATATGTTATGTAGAGTGTTTTGATATGTATGTTAAGTCCTAGTGTGTCCTTTCCTCTGTCTGCTATTAGGAGTTTTTCCTAAATTAGCCTGTTAGCTGTATGGTAGTTTTAGGACACTGGGGATCTCCATCACATAGAAACATAGAAACACAGACTTTGACAGCAGATAAGGACCGCTTGGCCCACCTAGTCTGCCCATTTCCCTACCTACAGGATAAGCCGCAGATCCTAGTTAACCAACAACTTATATATTCCTACCCCCACAAGAATTGCCTTATGCCTGTCCCATGCATTCTTGAATTCTCCCACAGTTTTAGACCCCACCACCTCCTCAGGAAGGCTGTTCCATTGATCCACTACCCTCTCTGTGAAAAAATACTTCCTCACATTGCCCCTGGACTGCCCTCTCTATCTTTAAATTGAGTCCCCTCGTTCTTGCACGTCTCTTTTTCTGAAAGATGCTACCTCTTGGACTTTGTTGATTCCACTGAGGTACTTATAAGTTTTATCATGTCCCCTCTTCCTCCTTTCCTCAAGGGTATACATATTAAGTTCCTTTAGTCTCTCCTCATATGGCTTCTCTTGCAGACCCTGCACCATTTTAGTTGCTCTCCTCTGGACTGCCTCTATTCTGTCTATATCCTTGCAGAGATGGGGTCTCCAGAACTGGATGCAGTACTCCAGATGGGGTCTCACCAACTGTCTTTAAAGAGGGATAACAACTTTCTTTTTTCTGCTGGTGATGCCTTTCCTCATGCATCCCAGTATACCCCAGCCCTCCCTACTGCTTTCTCATATTGCTTGCTAACCTTAAGGTCATCTGAGATGATTACCACCAGGTCCCTTTCCTTTTTGTTGTTCTTACTACCTCCCCCATTGTGTAATCTTCCCTGGGTTTTGTTTCCCAGGTGCATTATTTTGCACTTCTTTGCATTGAATCCTAGCTGCCATACTTCCGACCATTCCTCCAAACTTGCCAAGTCCCTCTCATCCTTTCCATGCCTCCTTGTGTATCAACCCTGTTGCAGATCTTTGTGTCATCTGCAAAGTAGCATACTTTTCCTTCCAGTCCTCTGCAATGTCACTTATAAAGACATTAAAAGGACTGGACCCAGTATTGAACCCTGCGGTACCCCACTAGTAACCTCTTTCTTCAGAGTGGACTCCATTTACAATTACCTTCTGTGTCCTGTTGTCCAGCCAATGTTTTACCTAAGCTACTACCCTGGGACCCACTCCCAGGCTTGTTAATTTGACTATTAATCATTTGTGTGGGACTGTGTCAAATGCCTTGCTAGTCTAGGTAGGCCATGTCCACAGCCCCTCCTTGGTCTACTACTTTGGTCACCCAGTCAAAGAAATCAATTAGATTCATCTGACATGACCTTCCCGCTAAACCCATGCTGCCTTGGGTCCTGTGCACACTGGCCTCTAGGTACTCAACAATTCTTTCCTTCAGAAGTGATTCCATCACTTTCCCTACCACTGAGGTCAAACTGACAGGTCTGTAGTTTCCTGCCTCTGTCTTGGTCCCACTTTTGTGAAGGGAATCACATCCGCCTTTCTCCAGTCTTCGGGTACCAAACCATCCTCCTATGATTTTTAAAAAGGGTAGTCAGTGATTTCACTAGTTCTCCTTAATTCTTTTAGATTTCTGGGGTGAATTCCATCAGGCCCCATTGCTTTGTCTACCTTCAGTTTTAGGAGTTCTTTCAGAACCCTTTCTTCTGTGAAAGGACTGGGATCAACCCCTATCAAGAGTGCTTCTTTAATTGGATTTGGCACCTTCCTCCTCTTTTGTGAATACTGAGCAGAAATATTCATTCAGTATCCCTGCTTTTTCACTGTCCATCTCTGCCCACCCACTGTTCATTCTATTCAGCCTCACTATCCCTCCCTTTGTCTTTCTACACTCCTGATGTACCTATAAAAGGTTTTATTCCCCTTCTTAACCGAGTTGGCTATCTTTTCCTCAGTTTGGGCCTTTGCTAATCTGACTTCCTCCCTGCTTCCTTCTGCCTTAACTGGTATAGCTCTCTGTCCTGCTCCTTCTGTGTTTCCTTATACTCCTGAATGCTATTTTTCTCCTTGACTTTCCCGCCACCTCTTTTGAGAACCACAGTGGCCTTTTCTTTCATTTTGATTTGTTCATTTGCTTCACACAAAGGCTTGTTGCCTCTGTGATGGCAGTTTTGATGATTCCCATTGTTGCTCCACCTCCTTCTAGCTGGTTTGCTAGTGCTTTTCTGAAGCACTCTCCCATCTTGCCAAAGTCAGCCCTCCTGAAGTCCAGTACCCTCACTTTTGTATGGCTATCTTTAGCTGAGTTTAACGTGAACCACACTGTTTGATGGTCGCTTGTTCCAGATGGCAACCCACTTCTAGATCTGAGATCCTCTCACTGTCCCCATTTGAGAATATGAGGTCTAAGATTGCTCCCTCATGAGTGGGTTCCAAACATAGCTGTCTGAGGCATGCCACCTGTAGGGCACTGAGAATGGCCCTGCTCTTGGATGTGGCTGCAGCAATGTGCTCCAGTTAACATCTGGCATATTCAGGTCTCCCATCAACAGTATCTCCCTTTCTCTGCCATCCTAAGAATGCCTTCTATCATATCCTTGTCCATTCCTCCCTGACATGGGGTCTGTACATAGCCCCTGTGTGGACTGTGGTGCCATTTCCAGTCTCCAAGGTGACCCACAGTGCCTCCTCTCCTCTCTGTTTACTCTTTTGTTCAGTTGCTTTAATTGCTTCCTTTACATAGAGTGCTACTCTCCCCTCTTCTCCCCTCCTGTCTCTCCTGTAGGTTATCTTCCTGGTATGTTAACATCTCAGTCATGGTTCTCTGTGTACCATGTTTCTGTGACTGCTTACGATATCCTGGCATCTCTCTTCCATCAAGGCCACCAGTTCAGGGAGCTTGTTGCCCAGATTATGGGCATTGGTACTCATTACCTCCATTTCCTGATGGCCTTACTCCTTTTGCCCCATCCCTGTCCTTCTTGCCTCTGTGACTTTCTCCATTTACTCCTTCCCTTTCCTTCTCCCTATTGATATTTCTATGTTGGAGTTTACGACTTACTACCATGACTTTTTTGGGGGCTAGGATTTCCTGCTCCTTTCCAGTGCCTCCCTTGGCTAGTTTAATGTATGCCAATGAAGCATTTAAACCTATCACCTAGGATCTTGGTTCCCTCTGGACAGATGCAGCCCATCATGCCAGTATAGGCTTGCATCACTCCAGGTGGACCCCAGTCCCCAATGAAGCCAAATCCCTGAGCTCTGCACCAGTTTTTCAACCACTGATTGAATCCCATGGCGTGGAGCACCCTAGCCTCCCTACACCACAGACAGGCAGCACTCCAAGAAGGTTACCGCATGCTACTTGTCTAAGGTCCTCCCCATACCACAAACTCTTTCTGCACTGCTGTGGTCCTTTTCTAGCCAGGTCATTTGTCCATAGGTGGACAATGATGTCCAGATCCTGCCCCAGTACAGCTGCTCCAGCAATCCTGAGGATTCCTCCCTGTCCCTCCAAGCCATGGTGCCAGGCAAGCACCTTACCTCCTCTCCCTTCCTCCCCCAGTTCCACCTTCCTAACAATGGAGTCCCCCACCAGGAGTTGTTTTCCCCTGTGGGTCCCATGCCACCCCTGTGGGTCTCCTTTGTGGAGGTCCCCAGCATCCTCCTTGGTCTCCACTGCAGGTGCCTCCATAGAGGAACCACACTTTGCCAGAATGGCATAGGAATTGTGGAGAGGTACAACTGGAGGGATGCACCTCTGTTCCACCACCCTCATCCTCCCTGAGCCCACTGTGGTCCAACCACTCCCCTTTCTTGGCAACCTCTGAGGCAGTGGCAGTGGCCCTGGTGGGTCCTGGATGGAAGAGGATGTCCCACAAATCCTGGACAAATCAGCCTGGTGATGAGCAACCTCCTCCCTCAGCCCAGAGAAGTGCCTGCAGATTTGACAACACTTCATCTTCCAGAATGTTTCCCGGAAGACTGCTGCTCCACAGCCACTGCACTGCACCACTCCCATCATGTCTTATTTCTGGCCCTTCACTACTGTTTGGAATTCTTACTCTGTCCTCTGTTTTTTTGTTTTGTTTTCCTTCCTTCTCTCTCTCTACTTACTTAATGTTACTGTGCCATTCAAGCTCATGATTGTCCAGTTCTGAGACAAGAAGATCCTATATTTCTCAGTAGACCCCTTACTTGCTCAGAGGCAGACCTCAGCAGCTAGTGGGGGCCAGAGAGCTTCTCTTGCCCTTCTAGGATGGTGCATCTTTGGTGACTTTGTGATCACTCACTTTCTGCTGCCAAACAGGAAGTTCCTGTTGTCAGTCAAATCCTGTGCCTAAAAAGTAGAACTAGCTTTGGGTGGGGGAGGGGTGGTAAGGAGGGCAATATAGTCCCAGTAGAGAAGTCCAGTCACACAGCACTCCTTCCTCCTGGTGTCTTCTGCCAAGATTCTGGCAGAATCTTTCTAAGGCAGTGTTTATATCTAGCTTCCTTCTAGCTAAGCCACTCCCCACTTACTAGATCTTTCTACAAGTAATTAAATTGCACAGCTGTCAAGCCCCTTCAGCCACCTGAGATTTAAACCTAGGTAACTGTTCAGACAATCATTCACTACAGCTAACTCAGACATACACACTATTTTTTTGTTGTTTTTTTACCCTAAATTAAAGGTTCCAGTAGAAGAGTTCTACTTTTAGTCCCAGTAGAGAAGTCCAGTCACACAGCACTCCTTCCTCCTGGTGTCTTCTGCCAAGCTTCTGGCAGAATCTTTCTAAGGCAATGTTTATATCTAGCTTCCTTCTAGCTAAGCCACTCCCCTATTTACTAGATCTTTCTACAAGTAATTAAATTGCACAGCTGTCAAGACCCTTCAGCCACCTGAGATTCACACCTAGGTAACTGTTCAGACAACCATTCACTACAGCTAACTCAGACAAACACACTATTTTTGTTTGTTTGTTTGTTTTTACCCTAAATTAAAGGTCCCAGTCGAAGAGTTCTACTCTTTAGTCCCAGTAGAGAAGTCCAGTCACACAGCACTCCTTCCTCCTGGTGTCTTCTGCCAAGCTTCAAATAGATTTATTAGCTTTCTTTCTCCTATGATGCACTCTGTCTCATGTGACCGTGATGTCGCCATGCCCTTAGATTTAGCATGTGTACTGTTTTAAAATCAGTTTAGCAACAGTAGAGCTTTGTAACTGTTCTTATCCAGGGAGCACAAATGGCAACAGTTAGTTTAGCAGATACCTGAGAGCAAGCTAACTGGGGTTTCTGTAAGACAACAGCTACTAAATAGCTCTAATTCACTATTTTTGTTTTCTATGTGCATCAGGTCTAGCTAGCAGGAGTGTTTTATTGTTAAAACTTTTAATTTTATCAAATTATACAGAGCCATAAAAGCACAGAAACTGCCCAGATCATCAATGCTATAATTAATAAAGACTCTAGCTATTTTCTTACAGGAACCCCACTCAGTTAGATTTCAAGTATTTGCTAAACTGTAAAAGTAGGTATCAGCATTCTATTAGCAGTTAGTGCTGATTTTGCTCTGTGACAATATTTTCCTATTTATTTATTTATTTTTACAAATGAAGTGTATGGTATGAAGGTGCAGCCTAGAAACTGCAAAATACTCTGAAGTCAGCTTTTCTCCTGCCTATGGTATGGCATGAAAGCAACAGGATGAGAGTGACTATTCCAGCTACACATTTGATTCCATTTTACAATGGTTCACTGCACTACAAATTTAGTGTATCCCACTTTTTCAAATAATGAAACAAATATTTTCAAACCTAAATAACTCACACATACATATTTTTATACTTTATTAAAAATACACTTCCCATTTGTAACAAAAACAAACAAAAAACAAGTAAATGAAAGTGGTGTCACAGAGGAAAATCAGCCCTAACTCCTAGTTACTTCTTTGTAGAATGATAGTACCTACATTTATGTTTTAGCAAATACTTGAGAGCTGAGTACAGTAGTAGCACAGAAATTGCCAGCTATTTCCAGATATTTCATGAATTTTAAAGAGTTTCTTTCTGCTGCCCCTACTGTGGAAATGCAGAAAGCAGGAGATTTCTCCAGAAATATCTCAGAAATTTCAGGAAATAGCTGGCAATGTCTCTGGCTGCCACTGTAGGTGTTACAAAACAGCTACAGTCTTTGCTAATTATAGCATTGATGATCTGGGGCAATTTCCATGCTTTTATTGTGTATAGTTTGATGAAATTACATTTTAAAATGAAAACACTTACTACTGCTAGCTAGACCTGACACACATCGAAGACACAAATAATGAATTAGAGCTATTTAGCAGCTGTTTTCTTACAGAAGCCCCGGATAGCTAGCTCTCAGGTATCTGCTAAACTAACTGTTGCCAATTGTGCTCCCTGGATAAGAACAGTTACAAAGCTATGCTGTTGCTAAACTAATTTTAAACAGATTTTAAAGCAGTCAGTATGCTAAATCTAAGAGCATGGCTACATCACTGTCATGTGAGACAAGGTGCATCGAAGGAGAAAGATAGCCAATAAACCTATTTGTGATGGAGATCCCAGGGTCATAAAACTACCATACAGCTAGCAGGCTAATTTAGGAAAAACTCCTAATAGCAGACAGAGGGAAGGACACTCTAGGACTTAACATACATATCAAAACACTCAACATAGCATATGTTTTTGCACATTCTGGGTGGACTACTCCTTTAAAATTATCAACATCGTTCCTTAATTGTTCTAGAGATTCATGTTTTGTTATCAGATCCCTGTGCAGTCCATCTACATCATTATAAATAACTTGCAGGTATTCCATCATTAGAATATTAGCCATATGCAAAAATTCTAAAGCATCAATAATTTCCTCAGACAGAATGGTAAGATATTCATAATATATGGAGTTGTCTATAGTGCCATATAATTGTTCCATGTAAGCAATGAGACACTATGGGTGTGTATGAAAGATATTTTACTGCATACCCAGGGCATGGTGAGGCTTATGGTCAAAGGCTGAGTGCCTTTTGGCCACTGGAAGTGCAGTAAAATATGTTTCATACACACCCCAGAGAGGCTTATTGAACTTATAACATGGGCTCCATTTTTAACTTTTAACAGTTGGGAAAAGCATGTTAACATGTACAAACAATATATTTACTTGTGTGCATTAAAGATAAAATAGTTCTTCCATCCACTGCAAATTATGTCATAGTTAGTTTATTGTAGGAAAACCCATTGAGCAGGCTCATTCACAAGGAGGTCCTGTACACATAACAGCAGTTTTAAGAAAGGCAATTACAGCAGACTAAACAGATAACATCATACAATAGGAAGAATAGATTACATAATTGCAATTTAAAGGAATACAACTACATCAAATTAAAAGGATAAGGTCATTGAACACACTTGCAAACAATAAAAACTATGTAGACTACATCATAGCAGTCACAGAGAAATAAGTGCAAGGAAATAAAGTTGCTCAGGAATGGGGAGAGGGAGGAAGGGTAGGCAAAATAGAGGGCTAGTGAGAAAAGAGGGTAGAAGACAACTAGGGAGGGAAAATTATGTCATTGTATTACTGCTGGACAAAGATTGTCCTTTGAGGCATCAAGATTCAGGATATGAAATGTTTATCATAGAATGTTTTCAATGCAATATACAGGTTCTAATTCTGCTCAGTTCCACTGGCAGAATGTTTCTCTCCAACATACTGTACATACACACAACAACAACAAAGGCCTCACTTACAGCCAGGGACTCAATTATCTCACTTTCTGGGCAAGCAGAAGAGATTTCCTGATGAGCAAGTAAAGATAGAATGGAGATTTTTCATTGTCAGCTGAATAAACTAGTGCAGTGAAAACTATAAACAATGCTTAATGTTTCTAATTTGTTTATGTGTGTGTAAGGAAAGTGTGATGATCATGGAAACAACATTTAATTAATTTGTTTTATTTTTATTTAAGATGGTTTTATTTTTAGAGCCCAGTTAAAGATGTTTTACAGTGTAAAGGTAGCAGCCATGTTTGTGATGGAAAATAGGTCTGGGTGTAGGAGGACTGATGTGCTCATTTGTGATGTGGTTTACTACCAGGATGACTGTGCATGACACAGATTTTTACTTATATATGGTCAAATTATATATTTGGACCAATGAGACTTCTTTATTCTGGATGCCCATTTTATAAATGTATATCTTTCAGGGAAAATTAGGACACTGTCATTTTTCCCTTTATTCTCCTCTTGTGAAGTAAAACTGGCATCCGTAATTGTTAAGGCTAACATATTCAGGCTTTGTCCCTCCTTCACACCAGATTCCAATACTTTATGCAGTTCTTCATTATTCAGTGAGTTTAATGTTGCATTCGTCTCTTGTGCTACATTTAAATTGCTGGGTACACAGTCATCTTTACTTTTCTCCACTATGTTCTCTTAACTCTTCTGTAAAGACCTTATCTATAGCCTGCTGTCAGGTCAATTTATCATTTCTTTTCACTTTAGCCTTTCCTTTACCCTCCTTTTATTAGCCATCATATATTTCTTTCTTTCTTTCCTTTTGTGCTTTTGCATTTTCCTAGATATTTTAACATATTGTTGCATTAGTTTTCCCTGATTTTCCTGCATGGAATGATCTTGGACATATTCAGGATCCATCAGACCCTGTAGGTTTTTCTTGCTCAAGAGGCTTAATATAATCCAGCCCTGGATTATGTTGAATATCATTACCTCCTTGTTTAATCGAGACCAATGGCCGCCTTGAAGTAAATTTTCACCTTTATCTGGGATAGGTGTGGAAGCTTTTGGGGTGTTTCTCTAAATATCTGAACAATAACAAACATTTGATTCTTTTTTAATTGCATTATAGGGAATGCCATTATAACATAGGGAACCTTTCTGTATCCAGTATTTCCACTTGCAATTTTTACATTTCATTCGATGCACTCCAAACATTTTGTTACACTGAAAGAGGGATTTTTTTTTGGGGGAGGTGTCACTGCCCAGTCCATTGCAGTTCAGAATATCAGGGGCTCAGCAGCCTAGACCAATGACCACACTCTGTGATCATGACACCACTGCTGCTTGCTGGGTATACATTTTGTGTACATTAAAGGACTGAGCCACTCCAATCAGAAAGGGCTTTGATCCTTTGATCTGCATGAAGCTGGTCAAGCAGCTGATCAGTTTTCAATGTCAGCAGCCTGTCAGCTAGGCAGCAACTCCACAATTCCTGAGTTCACAAGCACATGTCTCCTGATAGAACTGAAATAATTCTGAGCAGAGACTGCAAGCTTAGTCCAAAACCTGAAAATGGAGTCACTGCACTGAAGGGGAGAATGATGAAATACAGAGAGTAATGATTGAATCGACTGGGAAAATGGATTCAGTGACTGACTTACTCCTTCACTTGAATCATAAGCAAATTCAATTAGAACAAATGTTCCCAGATTTAGTGGGGAGAATTCTACAGACAAACCTAAGAATATATGGGCTCACTGAGGTGATGAAAGGGCAAATTTAGTGACCTTTACAGAGCGCCTCATTCGTGAAACACTAGATATCCATGATACTGAGCCCTTTCAAATGAATGACTACACATGGCCCTGAGGCAGAAACCAAGCCAGTCTGAATGCCCTAGATTGGTCATACTCTGTAAAACCCTGTAAAAGAAAACTGTCAATTGATGTCTGTTGCAGCCACCACCATAACTGCCACCCCCAAGACCAACCTCTGTTATTATTACAGCACGTGGGTGCCCAATCCCCATGCCAGCTGACTACCCCTGCATAAAAGAAAGTTTCCATTGATGTCTGTTGCAGCCACCACCATACCTGCCCCCATCAAGCCCAACCCATGTTATTATTATGGCACAGGGTGTCCAAACCCCAGAGCCAGCAGCTACCCCCTACCTTGTCCATTTTAATTATGCAGCACTGGGGAGACCACCCCGTGCTGCCAACATAATAATGACTGGGGTGCCTAATCCCAGTGCCACCACCTGTAATAAAGAAAACTGTCGCTTGTCATTTTGTTAATTTTTTAAACCTGTAAAAGAAAACTGTCCATCGATGCCTGTTGCATGGTTATTCCCTTTACCTGACCCTCCCACTCAGTATCCACCCCACACACCCCAAGTCCTTACTTACCCTCTGGGGCACACCGCCATAATATTCTCTGGACCAAAGACATGTCTTTTTATTTATTTTTATTTTATTTATCAAGTCTAGGATTACAAATACCTTTGAGCTTTGGGCTCTTTTACAAAGGTTCCATGTTCTTCACTCTTCAAAGCCAGACAGTGAACTGAGAAATCAGGTATGCGGTTCAATGGACAGTATTTCAATGGGGGTTTGAACTTAGTGGCATAACATGGAATTTTTGAATATTTTGCCCTGAATTTTCAACATGTCTTGTTTGGGACCCCACCTCATTATCAATGGCAGTGAAATTAAGCACATTTGTTCTAAAAGGTGATTTCATAGTCACTGCAGAAAAATCACCTTTCAGGCAGGAGTTGAACATTTTTTCTGCCCTTGTTCAGGAGGTGTAGCCATAAGAAGGCTATGTTGAGACTTTGGTGTAAAAATATTTTTAAAAAGTTATGAACCTATGTTGAAATTTATGAACCCAGACTTGTAATTTTGGTCATTTTCAATATTTTGACCCCAAATTTTCAACACTGCAATTTCTTAGCAGCACCTCATGAAAGTGACAGCTGTCATTTTTTCAAAACCTGGCCAAAATGTATTTTTGCACCTGTGGTGTGGAATGACATTTCGTGGCATGGAATGATGTCTTGGCAGGGATTTGAAAATTTTCACCACCAGGTTCATTAGGTGGGGTAATAAGAAGGTTATGCTGAAAAGTTGGTGTAAAATGTGGTTGTATGCCCAGTTTATGACTGAACATCCCACTGTTTCAGCGGTCAGTCATAACTTTGCTAATTGGCAATAGTTTGACTCAAACTTTCAACATAGCCATTTTCCTATTACCTCATAAATGTGATGTGTCATTTTAAAATCCTGGATGAGATGTGTTTTCACACCTAGTGTAAAGCAACATTTGCCAATATACTGTAAATGGTACATGCCATGTCTATATGATGAATCCTAAAACAAGTACCTTGAAAAGCTGGGGTCAGAATAAAAAATAAAGTTGTTTAACAAGCATCAAATGATTGGCACTGACAAATGCTTGTTTCTTTGTGTTTCTAGTTTCCATCTTGTACAACTTTTTAAATAATGCCTTATTAAAATACTAACACTGCAATTATCTACCCTCATATTAATAAAAAAAAATCAATAATGTCAGATGTGTCTGCTTGATCAATAACAATAGTAATTTTAAAAAGATCACTAATGCAAAAGTCCTCTTTCTTCCCAGTAGAGTGCAAAATAAGTGATACAATGTTCACAGTGTACAGTAATTTGCAGGATGAAAAATACTTTTGAGTACATAACTCACTAAGTATAGTTTAAAAGTAAAAGTGATCTCTAAATGTTTATGGATGTGTTTTGAATTTAAAAATATATATTAAGTTCTGAGAGAATTAGTAGAATGTAAAAAAAAATTAAATCTCACATCAAACTCCAACTGATTGTTATGAAGAAGGGAGAACTCTTTTATACTATTGCCATGTTGGTTAACTTCCATGTTTCTCTTTTTCTGTCCTGGGCATGGTTTGAATTCTAGTTTGTGACTCAAGTGGTAGTGAATCTTCCAACCACCTTCACAAGTCTTGCTGAGGAGATATAATGTGACTGTTGCCCTCAAAATCAACAGAGTTCCAGGCCCTAGTTGATAAAATGTGTATGTTTTGATTACAGCATTACACAATGGCAAGAAAGAATGATAGCTTGTGACTGGTCAGTCTGGGACTGGACCCATGATGTTATCAGTACAATCACACGGATCTAGTACCAGCACACAAAGACCACATGAAATGTTAAAAAAAAACAGAATCAGTCCCGACTCGATTGCTACCCCAATACCCTCCTTGCTAAGACCACGATCAGCCTCACTACCTGATCTGCTCTATAGCAACTTTATTGCTTTATTTTTCCCCAAATGTCAGTTGTTTTTGTTTCATTTAAAAATGAAATGAACTGACATGGTAATCGTATTCTCAGTGGGCGACAGTACTGCTAAGCGTGACCTAGCACCTCGCAATTAAAACACTAGTCACTCAACTGACACAAGGACAATAGTCAGTTAAAAGATGTTGTCTGTATGCCTTCCCTTTGCTCACTCCAATCTGCTTGAAAATAACCTCTACAGAAAACCCAAAAGTGGCTTCTGAAGCTACTGAATCAATGTCCGCGAGTAGTGTTTAATTGTGCAGCTGCTAGGTCACGCTCATGCTACTGTCGGTCACTGAGAAGTTGATTACTATGCCAGCTTCATTTCATTTTAAATGAAAAAAACAACTCACATTTGGGGACAAATAAAGTTGCCATACTGAATACTGATGAGGGAACATGGAGCTGAATGGGGAGCTCATTATAAACTGGGATTACAGAACAGGAATCTATGTGGGCTGTAGGGAAAGAAAGCCATGGGATAGGACACATGATGCAGCACACATTGACAGTACCATCTAGTGGCCAAAAGAAAACTGAGCACTTTTTTTTAAACAGATACTTCCACACACCAAAATGATTAAAAAACACAAAATATATTTTTCTACTTTTTAATAAAAAAAGAGCCATTGTATAATAGTAATAATGCACTCAGGGTGTGGTGTTGTGCTGGGATAACATCACTTCTAGGGTGATTAGTCGCACTGGCCTGTGGCCTTGTGCCTAATCACCCCAGGCATGATGTTATCCCCACCACAACACACACCCTGTCATGCATTATTGCTTAATTAACACATAAGGGGTAGTTAAAAAATCAGTGTAAAATGACACAGTCAGTTTCTATTTGATACATCACTATTTAGAACCTCTTATTTAGGAAAATGCTAAACTAATAAACCAAGTTTTTAGTTCATAAATATAAAACAAATAAGCATCACATTTCAACTTACATTTGCACAGCTTTAATTCACTTGGTGCAAGATATTGTTCCACAGTACTGGAGCTTACTCATCATCTCAGCTACTTGGTCTGCTTTGGTTTGGCTTCAGCCCCCAAAAGGTTTTGCCATATGCTAGGCAGAAAACACAAGTCATTTTATAATCTGTTGATGAAAGTGGTATTTAACCAGGTATCAACTACTGTAGTCAACCTTTTAAACTTTTTAAACTTCAGGGGCTTGGTTTCAAATGTTTGTGCAGGTGCTGAGCCTTTACCCATGCTAACTAGGGTTTGCACTGGATCCCCATATTCAAAAGGGGATGTTGCATGGACAAAGAGGGTTAACACCTGCACAAAACATAATGTATACATTTGGACAAGGGGAGGCGTGGCCATGAATATGCACTCTACCCCACATTCAGTGGCTTTGCACTACGTAAAAGGGTTTAACACAGTCCTTTTG
This sequence comes from Neoceratodus forsteri, assembly GCA_016271365.2. NCBI lineage: Eukaryota > Metazoa > Chordata > Ceratodontiformes > Ceratodontidae > Neoceratodus > Neoceratodus forsteri. The sequence continues at coordinate 841,239,104 of CM028135.1, read as the reverse complement.
TGCAGCACGAACACTGCCAGACAAAATCTTTGACTTCATTCTGGCAAACCAACTCGCTGCTGAAGGTAATGTAGCCACCTAACCAGCTAACCACTGGGTGAGCACAACAACTGCCTGAGATCCCTGGCACCCCACCAAATCACTGGCCCTTTCTTTAAGAAATATTATTTCTGGTGCTAATGGTTTCCTCTCAGCGATTGCCAGCCCATTCTGAATAAATTATATTGCCACCAATCTCCAGCTTGTTCTGTAAAATAATATTGTCTCTGGTGCTAGAGCCCCACACACACTGATTGCTGGCCTGTTCTGTATATTAATATATTTCTGATGCTTTTAGTTCCCCGATCGCCATCTCCAATGTAAATAATATGATGCCAGGTGGTAGTGGTCCCCACCAATCTTCAGCCCCATAAGATGAAATAAATTCTGGTGGTAGTGGTGCCCTTCCTCCTCTGATCCCAGCCCTGTAGTTAAAATAAATTCCCTGGTGGTAACAGTGCCCTCCTCCTCCCTCTGATCCCAACCCCAACATGAAAGTTTATATCTCTTATGGTAGTAGTTCCCCAATTACCAGCTTGGAAATACAAACAACCCTCCCTTGCATCCAGTCATTTCTCTTCCTGCAGCACCAGGTGCCCCCACTCACCACATCCTCAATGTTGGTGCCATGGGTGCATACGATGACTGTCACAGCCTTCCTCACACCTCCTCAGCTGGCTGCCGTATGTACAGGCAGGGAGTATGCCTTATTTATAGGCTAGGGTGATATATTATACTGGCACCATAGAGGGCTGAGGTGCTGGATGCCTTACTCATACCACGCTGGTGACCTGTGTTCGGAACGAGCATGGATCACCAAGGCTCAGCCAGGAGGAGAGAAGGATGGAGCACCCGTCCACTGCTCTGCTTCTCTGGGAGGGTCACTGCAAGCTCCCACTGCGATACCACCACCTGGGGGTGCTCGTGGAAGGTGCAGTAGGCGGAGATAGCAGTGGAAAAGGGTACAGGCAGATGTCTGCAGAGGGGCAGAGCAGGAGGCACATCTCAACGTGTCTCCACACTCCTGGGCCCTCATTGCACGCAGCCATCAGGGGTTGAACATAGGAAAAACAACCCCTGTCACTCCTAGGTGATGGCTCTAGTCGCAGGCACCCGCGATTCATCGGGCAGACTCCCTGTACAGGACACACTACAGGAAAATAGCTGTTGGAGAGGGCTAGGGGAATCCCTCCTCACCCCACACCGGGGTTAACCAGGCATCAAAGGGTCAAGAGCAGTGTGACCGAGTACTCTAGGGGCAGATTCCAAGGTTGAGGTGTGTCTGCATGAGGAAGCCTGATTGAGTGGAGAGAAGGGGTAAGTAGGTGCAGAAAAATACAAAGTAAAAAATACTGGCACGATAGAGCCAATACAGTTAGGTTCAACGGTCACATCTGTGTTAAACCCCAAATTTTGCAGTTTAATACCTTTGCAACCTGTAAGACCAATGCAGATGAAATTTTTCATATGCCATCAGGTACCATCGATCTCTTGATGTGGCAAGCTTTGAACTGGTCCGATGTGCAGTTGCAGAGATGTGTAGTGTCAAAAATGTGAAATGACCATTTAGGTGCAAATCCTTTGCTGTGCTGCATCTCTAAAATGGATTGGTGGCATGGTCTGAAATTGTTAGGTATATGAGGTCTGGGTCACAGATGAGCCTTTTGAAGGTTTGGTGAAAAATATTAATCCATTCAAAAGTTATTAAAATATTAAGTTTCCCATTATAGCCTATGTGAAAATTATATGTTCCATGTGAAGCAGGTTTTGTTGCCACAACAGAAGTTTTTGCTGCCTCAAATGGTATCAGTAGTTTCATGCTGCTGCCATCTTGTTTTCAGTTAGCGACAGGAAAAAACATGTAATTCAAAAATACTGCCTTGTAAACACAATAGTTGTGTTTAATTAATGGGCCTGAGAAATATGATTCTAGTGTTAGTTTGTGAAAATAGTGGCTGAAATTATGTTTTTTACTCAGCCATTGGTAGTGTCACAAATTTGCGGAACCTTTTGTGAAACTGCTGCAAATTTTGGCAGTTTTCATGCAACTAACGTCCACTGTTGTGAGAAACCACCACAGTTTGTGGCACTGTTTAGCAAGAACTGCTGCAAATGTGTGGCACTACTTTAATTAAAAAAATCAGCCCCTGTAAATGTAAAACCTTTTCTGGCCATTTTACTGTATGTCCAAAATACTGCCAGATTCACATTTCTCTGTCCCATTTAGGCAAACACCTGTTGGTGTTTGCCTAACAAATAATCTCTTATCATGTTATTGCCTCCAGGGGCCCAGGCATGTTTTAATAAAAACAAAATGTTTTTGCCGACATCATGGTGCCCAATCCCGTGTTGGCATTTAGACCCCCTCTGCCAGTAGTGTGGGACATTGAAGCTCACCCCAGTGTCCCACAATGCTTTATGTAAATTCTGACTCAGGATGCTCAGCCCCAGCGTTGCATGTCCCCCAGAAAAGGCTGTGGTTTAAAATATGGTTGCCAACATTGTGGTGCCCAATCCCCATGCTGGCATTTAGACTTCTCTCCTGGTATTGTGGTGCACTGGGGAGCCCACTCCCAGTGTCCTGAAATAGTTTTTTATCAATTCCAACACCAGCATGCCCAACCCTGGTGTTGGATCCCTCCCAAAAGGTTCTGGTTTACACTATGGTTATTGACATTGAGGTGCCCAATCCCCATGTTTGCATTATGGATTTTGTCCCCAGCAGTGTGGGACACTGAGGAGACCACTCCCAGCATCCCCACTTAGGTCCTACCCTCAGCACTGTGGGACTCTGGGGAGCCCACCCCAGTGTCCCAAAATATTGCACGACTTGTACCTGTAAAAAAAAAACAGTCCCCCAGCATCTTTTTGGTTTTAATCCTGAAAAAAGAAAACAGTCCTTCGTCCCACCATCCCCTCCATCCACAGCCTCCCATGGAGCACCCACTACCTCACACTCTCCCTGCCCTATACTTACCATCAGAGGCCATTGGCTGTCATTTTCTGTAGACCAGGACACGTCTGCACTCTACAAAGCCGATTGCGAACTGAAGAATCAAGGAAAGTGCCATATAATGGCTGTCAATTTGAACTTACATTGATATCACATCCATTTTTAGGTATTTTTGCACTAAATTTTCAACATGGGCTTTTGGGACACCACCTCATAAACACTGTCACTGTTGTTTTGTTAATCAGACCTGTAAGGTGATTTCATGGTCGGCATTAAATCACCTTTGGGACCTAGTAATGAAATGACAGTGCCAGTGTTCATGAGTGGGGTCTAAAAAAACCCATGTTGAAAATCTAGCTAAAAAGAAAATCTAGTGCAAAATATCAAACAAAGGCCTGAGTTATGCACAGTTATTGAAATTTTCTAACATGTATGTAACTTTGGCAATGTTTTATATTTTCACTCCAAATTTCAACATAGCCATTTTTTCACACCACCTCATGAACAGTACAGCTGTCATTTCTCACATCCTGCCCAATGTGTGTTTCACCACCTGTGGCAAGACATGGTGTTTTGCCATGGATTAATATATTTTCACCTATGGGGTTTATGAGATGGGACAATAAGAGGAGTATGCTGAAAATTTTAGGTCAAAATATGAAAAAAATGACAAAATTATGATCATTCATTGCAATTTCACTAAGCCTGTGAATAACTATGGAAATTTTCAATATTTTGACCGAAGATTTACAACATAACCTTCTTATTATCCTACCTCATGTATGTCACAGCTGTTATTTTCAAATCCTGCCCATAATATGTTTTCACACCTGTGGCACAGAATGACATTGCAGTTGTGCATAATTACATTTTGGCTTGCATTTCAAAATTTCTCTTTACCAGGGTACATGAGGTAGAGATTAATAAAATGGCTATGCTTAGAATTTGGTCACTGTAGTTCTGCACATGGAAGTGCAGGGCTCAGAGGGCCCTAGGGCCCTGCACTTCCATGCCTACATACATATGCACATCTATAGTGGGACTGGATTCCAGGGTCAGAAGGACCCAGCACTCCCACAATAAAATGGAAATACTATTATACTATCTCAAAGCAAGGAAATTCATTGCAAAAACATTGTTAATACATCAGTTATGGTTGAAGCAACAAAAGTAGGTGAAGGAGGCATTAGGGTTGAGACCTTACCCCCCAATCCTACACCCCAACCCCAACCTCCACATACCAACAATCAATGGTGTGGGTCTTGGGTTGTCAGTCCTAACTCTCACCCCATTCCATGTGTAAGAAAGCTGACATGGTACAGTATAGGAGAATAGGGTGAGAGTTAGGTCTGATGACTCAAAAGCACACCCTGTTGACTGTTGGTCTGTGGGGTGGTGGTTGGTAGTAGGGTGGAGGGTTAGGTCTCAACCCTAATGCTTACTATTTTATGTTAAATTCAGGATGCCCCTGTTCTAAACAGAACTCAAAGTCCATAACTTCTTGGCTCATCCTGTAAGTGACCAAAAATAGTTCCAAAAGTTATGTAAAGGACAACCGCCACAACAAAATCTCTTCAGAGAATATTTATTTTTATTCACGCCAAAACACTTTCAAAGCTATGTTTCATGGCTAATCCACTTCCTCAGGCCAGTGTTGTTTCTCCAAATCTAAACAATACAGAAAAACATATATCTTAGTACATAGACTCCAAAAATAACACAATTCTCCTATTAGTGACCTTGAAAATGGAATAATATACAATATTCTCACTTTCATTAACTAAACAGTTTAAATAGTCAGCCTGGTGGCACTTAGGGTTGAGGCGCTTGACGCCACACCTCACACCACGCTGGTTGACCTGGGTTGGGGAACGGACCTGGGATGCCCGGGGCTGGCAGGTGAAGGAGAAGATTAAGCATACACAGGACTGCTCTCCTCTCCTGGGGTGGGCAGTAAGCAGTCACTCAGCAGCAGACTCTGGTGGAGACCGGTGGCACTGCAAACACAATGTAGGGAGGAATATCACCAGAAAAGAGCAAAATGGTTCTGCTTTAGCCAGATGATGACTGTCTGGCTGCCGATGCCATCAATGTCCTATAAGCCATCATGCTCAGCAGTACCTGAGGGTCTAGTGTGTTGCACTGGTCTGGCCCCTTGGCTGGCCCTCCCCTCAGAGGAGGGACCCACCCGTGATGGGTTATGCTGGGGTACCCTGGGATGACTGCCATGTGAGTGTGGTGGCCTGGGAATAGGATGGGTCAATCACAGCCTAAAGGAGTGGCTAATGGCAGCATGTAGGTGGGAAAATACATAATGCAAAAAAAAAACAGTTTAAATTACCAACAAAAACTTCGAGGATCTGAATGTGAATCCTTATTATTTAACTTCTTAGGCAGAAATACTCATATGTATCAAAAGAACACTTATATCTTATTTTAGACTGACTACACGAAACTTCATATTTTTGTAGCTCCCAGCAAAAACTGAAACAAAGCAACAAGCAACAGGCAACCCTCTTAAACAAACTGCATTTATAAGTCCTTTTAGTTTTAATCTACTTATTTCATTTGTGGCTCACTTGTTCATTTTCACGCACTCATAAAACTTCTTAAGTTCTTTTAATTTTCCAGCTTTGTTTTAAATGAACATTCAAGTGCTTACTTCTGCTCATGGAATTTAACAGATAAACATCACATATATTCCTTCGTTAAACACAAAACACCATGTGAAAACAGCAGTTTAAAATCAGCTTCTTAGTGTTACACTGATGGATCTATCTGTTGCTTTGTAAACATAATTCCATGTTTTTACCTGCTCTCAACAGTCCTAAAATATCTCCCATTTGCTTTAGTTCTTTTGCAGCATATATCTCATTTGTTTTCAAAAGTCATCTGTACCAAAAACATATTAAACACTCAAAAACAGTGCTGCTTCCAATATTCATACTTAGAGTACATTTTCTGTCATTTATTTAAAGTAAATGACCCCAATGCACACCCTGATGCTGGTTGGGGGTGGACTGGGGTGGTGCAAGGGGGACTTTAAACCTAACACTGAATGTCCTCACTTTTGTCACTGTGGAAAACCCTAACTGATACATTAAACTGAGTTTTGCCTTGAATTTTCCCTACTTTTGAGAATGAGGACTATAAATAGTGAATGGAATGTGGTGGTGGTGCAGGCCCTTGGCCCCGAGCTCCCACAATGTGATTTTTTGTCACATAGTAATGGTAACTGCAACAAAATGCAAGCGCAAATGGTTACACATATGGTGATGGAAACATAAATTGTAAAGCAGACATTAATAGAAATGCAAGCTCAAAGTGATGCCAATGTGAACAGTGACACAAAAGGAGATGAAGGCAAGCACGTATGGAAATGCAACTGGTAACAAGCACAGTCACAGTACCACAATTGTACATACAAATGATAACGGTAACAGCAACAATAATGCCAAGGAAACAGAAAAGCAAACGCAAACTCAATCGCAGAAGGAAACGCAAACCGTAATGCGTATCGGTTATGGTACCAGAATTGAAAATGCAAATGCTAACAGTAACTTCAACAATAATGCCAAAGGAAATGGAAATGCCAATGCAACTGGCGTGACAGAACGCAAACTGGAAACATGCACGGTCACAGTACTGCAAATTGTAAAATGAAATGGTAATGGTAACAGCAACAATAACACCAAAGGATACAGAAACAGAAATGCAGCACGTATAGAAATGCAAACCATAATGCTCATGGTCATGGTACCACAATTGAAATGGAAATGGTAACAGTAACAGCAACAATAATGCCAAAGGAAACAGAAACAGAATTGCTAATAAGTATGACGGAATGCAAACCAGAATGCTGGATGGGCTATGGTACTACAATTGGAAATGCAAATGGTAATGGTAACAGCAACAATAATGCCAAAGGAAACAGAAATGGAATGCAAATGCAAGCATATCAAAACGCAAAACCAGAATCGCCGCGATGGTCACAGTAATGCAATTGGAAATGCAAATGGTAATGGTAACAGCAACAATAACACCAAAGAAAACAGAAACACAAATGCAAGCACATAGGGAAACACAAACCGTAATGCGCACGATCATGATAAGGCAATTGGAAATGCAAATGGTAACAGTAACAGCAACAATGATGCAAAACAAAAGACAAATGCAAATGCAAATGGAAGGGCAGCTGCAAACGCAAATGGTAATGTGACAGTGACACAAATCAAAACGCAAACACAAACAGTAGTGGAGACATAAATGGTAACAGTAATGCAAATGCAAGCACAAACAAAAATGCAAAGGTAACGACATGGTGGTGTATACAGGAATGCTAACGCAAACGGTAAGGAAACACAAGTGGAAAGGCTAAGTAACAATAACTGAGTGCACACCTGGTTTTCCCAACAGCTGCATAGAAACACAGTGATTACAAAGAATGTATGCATAATAATGGGCCTCGGACCAGAAAATGAGCACTTGGAATACTAAATTGCTTATCTCTCATGAACTGTATGACATAGAAAAAAAATTAAAATTTCATCGATTCATGACTTTCCTGACTAGTTTTATATTTAGCCCTTAGAAGGGGGTAAGCATTTTCTTATGAAAAGTCTGTATCTCGCACCATTTTGAGATACAGGCCCGAAAGGTCGGCACATGCCGCAATATTAGTCTATGGGAAAAAGTGTCAACTTTGGAGAACCGTAACTTTAAATCCGTCAGTAATATTTTTTCACTAAACTAATGAAAGACACATCTGGGATGTTGGCTTTCTTCTCCAAATGTCAGCCCAATAGACCAAACCATTCTTTTGCAGCAGGGTGGCAAAGAATTCCTGTTATTTTCGGCATAGTGTCGCAAAATAGTGTTGCAAATCATGACACTTTTACAAATGAAATCATGAAAGTGTTGTGAATGCAACACTGCTTTTACAAAAATTTGAAAAACATATTTCTGGTGTTTAACCCCAAAAAAGACATGACTAGCATCCTCAGGGACGACTAGGTGAACACAAAGAACTGTGTCCCTAGAGGGTCCCACATTTAAATGCCAAGTATTTCTGCAACCACTAACTTAAAAAATGGCTGACTCATGACACTTCAGGGTTGTTTGCGACACTAAAACTGCATTTGCGACACTGTTGAACTTTTTGTTCACTTTTCCCATTGACTATAATGGAAACTTGTTTTGAATAACTTTTGAACTGTTTAATATTTTTCACAACATCTTTAAAAGGCACATTGGGCACCCTGGATGCATGCTCCTGAAGTTCTTGGACCAGTCACACAAACCATGCAACTTGTAGGTGCGAGCAAAGAATGCACAAAAAGCATAAATGCACTCCAGAATGTCATAATAACTCCACAACTGTATATCCGACTGGTACAAAACATGTCAGATCCCAAGATCTACGGTTACACTCTGAGCCTGCCAAATTTCAGGCAAATCTGTTGAGCAGTGGCCAAGTTATTAAGGTGCAAAATTTCACCATTTAACCTTAAATGGGGTACTCAACCCTAAATATGGTAGAACTACAGTGTTACCATAATATATATATATAATAAAACACTCCATTTAATGCATCAGTTGGGGTTATTTCACAGAGACAAAAGTGAGGAAATGCAGTTTTAGAGTTAAGCCCCCTTGGTCCCCCAGCCCACCACCCCAACCGGCATTGGGGTGCGCATTAGTCGTTGGGCCCTAACTCTCACCAAATCACATGTCAAGAAGCAGAGGTATAGGAGAATGGGGTGAGAGTTAGGACCGATGACCCCAATGCTCACCCTGATGCCAGTTGGAGGGGTGGGCTGGTGGGACAAGGGGGGCTTTCAACACAAATACTAAATTTTCTACTCTTTATCACTGTGGAACAACCCTAACTGATGCACTAAACGGAGTTTTTGCCACTAATTTCTCTTCTTTTGAGAATGAGGATGATAAATAGTGAATGGAATGTGGTAGTCTTTGTTTCAAGTTATAGGAACTGCAAAGCAAATGGAAGTGGCAGCGGTGACACACATAGTAAAGCAAATGGAAATGGTAAAGCAAACTGTAATAGAAACGCAAGTGCAAAGTGATGCCAAAGCGAACAGTGACAGAAACGAGATGCAAATGCAAGTGTGTATGGAACGCAACTGGTAACACACATGGTCATGGTACCACAATTAGAAATGCAAATGGTAATGGTAACAGCAACAATAACACCAAAGAAAACAGAAATGGAAACAAAATGCAGGCATGTACAGAAACGCAAAGTGTAACGTGCACGATCATGGAACTGCTACTGTAAATGCAAATGGTAATGGTAACAGCAACAATAACACCAAAGGAAAAGAAACAGAAAGACAAACAGAAGCGAGTATGGAAATGCAAACCGAATGCACACCGGGCATGGTACTGCAATTGTAAATTCAAATGGCAATAGTAACAGCAACAATAACGCCAAAGGAAACAGAAATGCAAGCAGTATGGAACGCAAACCGTTACATGCACAGTCACGGTACCACAATTGAAATGTAAATGGTAACGGCAACAGTAATGCCAAAGGAAACAGAAACGGAAATGCAAATGCAAGCACATACGGAAATGCAAAGCGTAATACAGTCATGGTAACGCTGATTGGAAATGCCAATGTAGCGGTAACAGTGACGATGACACAGAACGAAAGACACAAGCAAATGGAAGGTCAACCGCAAATGCAAATAGCAATGCACAGGCTGATACAAAAAAATGAAAACATAAACAGTAGTGGAAACTCAAATGGTAGCAATAACGCAAACAGAACGCAAACAAAATGTAAACTGTAATGCACACTGTATGCATATGGAACGGTGAAGCGAACGGTAATGGAAATGCAACTGGAAATGCTAACTGGCACAGTAACAAAAGGCACACCCTTCTTTTCCCCAAAAACTGCATTGAAAAGACAGTGAATACAAAGAATGTATGCATAATAATGAGCCTCAGAGCAGAAAAGGAGGACTTGGAATACTAAATTGCTTATATCTCAGGAACCATATGACGAGAAAAAATTAAAATTTCATATGAATTAGGACATTCCAGGCTAGTTTTATGTTTAGCCCCATTCAGGGGCTAGCATTTTCAACAAAGTCCATATCTCGCACCATTTCTGAGATACAGGTCCCGAGAAGGCGACAGACGCCTGTAATGTTATCCTATGGGAAAAAGCGCCAAATTCGGAGTGTCGTGAATTTGCAGCCCTCAATATTGTTTCACCAAACCACCAAAAGGCACATCTGTGGCATGTTGGCTGTTTTCCCTCAAATTTCAGCCCAATAGACCAAGCCATTCTTTTGCAGCAGGGTGGCAAAGAATTCCTGTTATTTTGGGCATAGTGTTGCAAAATAGTGTCGAAATCACAACTCTTCTGCAAATGAAATCACGAAAGTGTTGTGAGGCAACACTACTTTTCCAGAAATTTGCTAAACATATTTCTGGGGTGTTTAACCCAAAATAAAGACATAGCTAGCATCCTGAGGTCCGACTAGGTAAACACAAAAATAATTGTGTCCCTAGATGGTCCCAATTTTAAATGCCAAGCATTTTCTGATCATTAACTGAAAACAAAATGGCAGATTTGCGACACTACTAGGACCATTTGTGGCACTAAAAGTGCATTTGCGACACTGTCGAACTTTTTGTTAACTTTTCCTATTGACCTATAATGGGAACTTGTTTTTGAATAACTTTTGAACCGTTTAATATTTTTTATAAAATCTTCAAAATGCACATTGGGGACCCCAGCTGCATGTTCCCTAAAGTTTTGGACCAGTCGAAGGCAAACCATGCTACTTGTAAGCGTGAGCAAAGAATTCACCAAAACCTTAAATGCATACACAGATCTCACCTAATAACTCTGCAACCGTATATCCGACCACTACAACCATTGGCAGATCCCTAGATGTGTGGTTCTTGATCTGGCATTCCAAATTTCAGGCAAATCCATTGAGCGGTGGCAAAGTTATTAGGTGCAAGTTTGACCCTTTAACCTTAAAGGGCTACTAACTTAATCTTGGTAGCACTACTGTATACATAATATATATATATATATATAGATATATTGATATATATCTATATCTATATATAGATATATATCATATATATACACATGAGTGTGTATTTGATACTGAAGAGACAAAGTGTGACATTCATGTCCCAAATTTTTTACTTAAATCCCATAACTGCATCATTGTTACATTGGGTGCATATGGAGATAATGTAATACCAAATATAAAGATAGTTCATCATACGGAAATATAAAATGAGTCTTTAAGTTAGCACATGGATCAGGTAATGTATGTAACACGGTGTCCCTTCTGTTGAATTTTCAGTTTAAATTTCTTTTAGTTTTCCAAATTAGTATGGTTATTGAAGCTAGTTAGGTACCATAGTACATAACATTTCAAAATGTTATTCTAAACATTACCTGATTGTAATTACCACAATGTATCTTTGGGCACCACTGCTATGAAAACAGGTCATGTCAAAGTTTTGCTGCTGATTGTATCCATTTGTTTTTACCATCCCCTTTTTCTAATCTGCTATGTGAACCTTTGTGGATAAGTTAGACACCACTGAGTTTCCTAAATATTCAGTGCAATATATTCAAAAACAGTTTTTCATAAGAAGTCATGTACGTAACAGTGACACCACAACAAATCATGTATATAACAGTGACACCACATAAAGTCATGTGGTTAACAGGGATTCAACAAAAGCAACAATGTAAGTGTAACTATCCAACAAACTCCTACTATAAGAAATAGTTACATTAATGTACATAACGCAACCATAATTACCTTTAAACATTTACTTTTGAATGCATTTTCACTGGGCATGTCAAAGTTTACCTGCTGATTACATCTGTTTGTTTTACAGTTCTTTTTTTTAATCAGTTATATGAACCCTTGTGTATAAGTTAGACACCACTGAGTTTCCTAATTATTCAGTGCAATTTATTCAAAAGTTTTTTCATAAGAAGTCATGTGCGTAACAGTGACACCAAAAGTCATGTAAGTAACAGTGACACCACATCAAGTCATGTGGTTAACAGGGGCCCAACAAAAGCAACAATATAAGTGTAACTATCTGATATAGTCCTGCAACAAGAAACACTTTGTTAATGTACATAATGCAACCATAGTTATGTTTAAACATTTACTTTGAATGCATTTTCTACAGAGGTGTCAAAGTTTACCTGCTGACCGCATTTGTTCATTTACAACTTTTTTCTTACTCAGCAATTTAAACCCTAGCTGAAAATTAGACACCACTTATTGTCCTAATAATTTGGTGTAATTTATTTAAAAGTTTTTTCATAATAAAGTCATACGAACAGTGACACTACAACAAGTCATGTATCCTACCTGTACCAGCTTGTTTGTATCTATGTCTTAAGTTACTGTTATACTTATGTGTTGTACTGCTATACTGTGCATTTTCATTTGTCTTACTGTGACAAGGTACCTTTGTAAATGAGTCTATGGCTCAAAGGTTTTCCAAACTGCTGTTTAAATAAAATAAAAATAAATAAAATGTACGTAACAGAGAGAGGAACGGAGACACCAAAAAAACACTCACTGGGATGAGAAGTAGAAAGGATGTTTCTTGGGCAGGTGAGGGACTTTAAGACCTTCAAAGGTTCAGCAACAATACAGACAAGTGCTTTTAGTTCTGCAAATGGACCACTGGTGTTGTGGAGAATTTGTGGACCCATAGTCTTGTACATAACAGGGAGACACCAAAGGAGGAGGATCCAAATATTTAATGAAAACATCATGAATACTGCAAAGTAAAGAAAAAAATAGAAATGTTGTTAAGGAAAGTCAGATGCACTGCAATTAAAGGGTTTTATTAGAAAAAGGTATTTGAAAACCAGGGCTATACAAGTCCTGAAAGTATTGTAGGGGATACCACTGGTTTTGTATGGTACAAAGGGAAAAAAGGCATATAAAACTACATAAATTATAAATTTAGAAATAAGAAAGTTTAAGAACACAAGAGCTAACTATGAGATATTAGCATACAAGGATTTTTCTTTAAAATGTAAATGCTGTGACTGAAATGAGGCACTCTATGAGTGACATGGACTAATGTCACAAAATGTCATCTTTCTTAAGGGGAAATGTGGCACTCAGATGAGTCCACAGCAAAACAGCAACACAACAGATGCTGATGTTATTTACAGTATGTCCTTATTGAGTACAATACTGGGAGTATTAGAATGGAAAAATGTTATTAGTTATTTAGGAAGTTAATTGCCATTCTTATAGAGGTGATGCAAGTCTCTCCAGTACTGTACACAGACAACGATATATATATATATATATATATATACACACACACAGTACACACAGTATATTATAGTGTAATGGTAGTCCACTGTAGTTAGGGTTGAGGAGCCATTTACATATTAAACCCAAAATTGTGCACCTTAATAACCTTGCAACCATTTAACGGATTTGCCTGAAATTTGGAATACACTATCAAGACCCATACACCTTGGGATCTGCCAAGTTTCGTACTGGTCGCTTATACGGCTGCTGAGTTATTAGCGTGATCTCGCGCGTTTGTGCTTTTCTGGAATTTTACTGTCACCTCTACAGGTCACGGTTTGTGTGACCGGTCCTAATATTCAGGAAGGCGTGTGGCTGGGGTCCCGATGTGCCTTAAAACAAGTTCCCATTATAAGTCAATGGAAAAGTTAACAAAAGTTCAACAGTGTCGCAAATGCAGTTTTTACTTTCGCAAATGGCTTTTACTGTCGCGAAATCCACCATTTTGTTTTCAGTTAGTGATCAAAAAATGCTTGGCATTTAAAATTGGGACCATTTAGGGACCCACTTCTTTTGTGTTCACCTAGTCGGACCCTGAGGATGCTAGCCATGTCTTTATTTTGGGGTAAAATACCCCAGAAATATATTTTCACATTTCTGGAAAAAGTACTTTCTAAAGTACTTTCGCCGCATATGACACTGTTGAATGAATTTGCGAAAGCTTTCACAATTGCGACAGTACTTTTCTAGGCTGTGGGAAAATGACAGCAATTCTTTGGCACCCTGCTGCAAAAGAATGGTTTGGTGTTTTGGCCTGAAATTTGGAGAGAACACAGCCACCATCTCACAGATGTGCCTTTCAGTGTTTTGTTGAAAAAATATTACATGGCAGCAAAGTTATGGTACTCGAAGTTGACACTTTTGCCATAGGATAACATTACGGCATCCAACGTACAAGGAACCTTTGGCACCCTGCTGCAAAACAACGGTTTGGTCTTTTGGGCTGAAATTTGGAGGAACACAGCTAACATACCACAGATGTGTCTTTTTGTGGTTTGGTGAAAATATTACAGGAGCCAAGTTATGGCACTCTGAACTTCTCTTTTCCCATAGGATAACATTACGGCGTTAGCCGTACCACTTCACGGCCCTTATTTTGGAAACGGTGCGAGATACGGACTTTTGTCAGAAAAACACTTAGCCCCTAATGGGGCTAAGTAGAAAATCAGCCAGGAAAGTCATAAATCATATGACTTTTAAATTTCTTTTCTAGGTCATACAGTTCCTGAGATATAAGCAATTTAGTATTCCAATCCTCATTTTCTGATCCGAGAACCATTATTATACATACATTCTTTGTACTCACTGTCTTTTCTTATGCAGCTTTTGGGAAAACCAGCCTGTGTGCTTACATTACTGTTAACATTAGCGTTTTGCTTGTGGTTCTGTTCCTGTTTCACTTACCATTCACGTCTCATGCCATGCGTTACCCTTTTGCTTTCATTTGCGCTTGCTTTTGCATTGTTTTTAACATTTCTGTCCACACTACTGTTTCTCTTTCTGTTTTGCTTTGTGTCACCATGCATGTTACTTTTTGTGTTTGGGCACAATGTTCTATGTGAAAGACATCATGTGGTTGGGCCCGCTCTCCACCACTACATTACATTCACTATTTCTCATTATCATTCTCAAAAGAAGGAAATTAGAGGCAAAAACTCCATTTAATGCATTAGTTAGGGTTGTTCCACACCGACAAAGTGAAATTCGATGTTATGGCCAAACCATAATCGCGCGATGCGGTTGAGGGTGTGGGCAGGAGAACCAAGGGGGCTTTCAACCCTAACACCAAATGTCCTCACTTTTGTTGGTGTGGAACAACCCTAATGCATTAAACTGAGTTTTTGCCTCTTATATATATATATATATATATATTATGGTAGCACGGTAGTGCTACCATAGTTAGTTGAGTAGCCATTTCCATGTTAAACCCAAAATTTTGCACCTTAATAACTTTGCAACTGTTTAATGGATTTGCCTGAAATTTGGAATGTATGATCAAGACCCATAGGCCTTGGGATCTGCCAAGTTTTGTACTGATGGGATATACGGTTGTGGAGTTATTAAGCGTGATCTGTGCGGCGTGTTTACGCTTTTCTGGAATTCTGTGGTCGCGCCTACAGGTCGTACGGTTTGCATGACCAGCCCGAAATCTTCAGGGAACATGCAGCCAGGGTCCCGATGTGCCTTTCAAAGATTTTGTGAAAAAATATTAAACGGTTCAAAAGTTATTCAAAAAACAGTTTCCCATTATAAGTCAATGGGAAAAGTTAACAAAAGTTCAACACTTTCGCAAATGCATTTTACTTTCGCAAATGGGTCTGTTATTTTTGCAAATCAGCCATTTTGTTTTCAGTTGGTGATCAGAAAATGGTTGGCATTTAAATTTGGGACCCTCTAGCAATCTAATTTTTTGTATTCACCTAGTCGGGCCCTGAGGATGCTTGCCATGTCTTTATTTTTGGTAAAACACCCCAGAAATATGTTTTCAAATTTCTGGAAAAGTACTTCTAAATTACTTTCGTGCTCATGAAAGTGTCGCAAATTTTGTGAAAGCTTTGGCAAATTGCGACAGTAATTTTCTAGTCTGTGGAAAATGACAGCAATTCTTTGGCACTGCACTGCAAAATAACCGTTGGGAGTTTTGGGCTGAAATTTGAGGAACGCAGCCGACATCTCACAGATGTGCCTTTCAGTGTTGTATTGAAAAAATATTACATGGCGGCAAAGTTATGGCACTCCAAAGTTGACAGTTTTTCCCATAGGATAACATTATGGCGCCCGGCATTACAGGAATCCTTTGGCACCCTGCTGCAAAATAACGGTTTGGTCTTTTTCCTGAAATTTGGAGGAAGACAGCCAACAGTACACAGATGTGCCTTCAGTAGCTTGGTGAAAAATATCACATGGCGGAAAAGTTACGCACTCCAAAATTGACGGTTTTCCCCATAGGATAACATTATGGCTCGACACTTAACAGAAATCATTTGGAGCCCTGCTGCAAAATAACGGTTTGGTCTTTTTCCTGAAATTTGAGGAAGACAGCCAACAGCTCACAGATGTGCCTTTCGGTAGTTTGGTGAAAAACTTTACAGGAGGCAAAGTTATGGCGCTCCGAACTTTTCTTTTTTTCCCCATAGGATAACATTCTGGCGTTGCGGCGCCTTTCAGACCCGTATCTGGAAAGCGGTCTGAATCCGGACTTTTCGTCGGAAAATTTCTTATGGGGCTAAGACTAAAATTAGCCAGGACAGTTGTAAATAATATGACTTTTAAATTTTTTTCTCGTCAGACGGTTCCTGAGATATAATGTATTTAGTATTCCAAGATCTCATTTTCTGCGCGATACTCATTATTTTGCATACATTATTTGTACTCACTGTCTTTCTCAATGCAGGTTTTGGGAAAACCAGCCTGTGTGCTTACATTACTGTTACTGTTGCCCTTTCTGCTTGCGGATCCGTGACCGTTTCACTTACCGTTGGCGTCTGCGCCTACCATGCGTTATCCTTGCGTTTTCATTTGCGCTTGTGTTTCTGTTATTTTTGCCATTTCTCTCTACAGTACTGTTTATCTTACTGTTTCACTTTACATCACCATGCCCATTGACATTTCTGTTTGCAGGCACCATGTTACTATGTGACAACACATCACGTGGCAGACCATTCCCTGCCTATGCCACCATGTACATTCCTTTCTGTTCTCATTCGTATTGTGTTACCATGTGCGCCACTGTTAGCATGTCTGTTGCATTGCTGTCCCTGTTACTATGCCACTAACACATCATGTGGTGGGAGCGCGGGCTCTCCCACCAACGCATTATGCAGCGGGAGTGCGGGGCCCAGAGGCCCGCTGGCCTCCGGCTGCATGCATTACATTCTCATTTCATTATCATTCTCAAGAAGAAGGAGGTAAAATTGATTTGACGACAGTTAGGTTGTTACCACAGCGACAGTGAGGAGGGTGACAGTTGTTGAACCTCTTGATTACCCAGTGCTCATTTTCACCGGCATAAGCGATTGGGATGCGGGTCCCAACTCACCCCATTTCCTATACTTCTGCTGGTTTTACATGTCATGGGGTGAGAGTTAGGGCTGACGATCCCAATGCGCACCCCAATGCCGGGTTGGGTGGGCTAGTCCAAGGGGGTTTCAACCCTAACAGCGAATTTCCCACTTTTTGTCGCTGTGAAACAACCAACAAATGTATTAAACGGAGTTTTTGCCTCTAATATATATATATATACACACATATATATTCATGGCAAAATTCCATTTAATGTATCAGTTAGGTTGTTCCACAGTGACAAAAGTGAGGACATTCGTGATAGCTCTCCAAGCCCACCCCCAAATGGCATTGGGGTGTGCATTGGGGTTGTCAGCCTTAACTCTCACCCCATCACACGTAAACAAGAGGACTGATGACCACAACGAACACCCAATGCCGTTGGGGGCAGGCTGGGGATACAAGGGGTCTTTCAACACTAACACCAAATTTCCTTGCTTTTGTCGCTGTGGAACAACCCTAACTGATGCATTAAATGGATTTTTTGCCATAAATTTCATTCCTTTGAGAATGAAGACTATAAATAGTGAATGGAATGCGTGGTGGGAGTGCGGGTCTTCGGTCCTGCAGACTTGCACCACGTGATGTTTTGTGACATATAAGTAACTGCAACACAAATGCAAGCACTAATGGTTATGCACATGGTGACACAAATTTAAATGGTAACACACATAACTTAATAGAAACGAAGTGCAAAGTGATGCCAAAGCAAACAGTGACACAAACAGAGATGCAAGCGCATACGGAAACTCAACTGGTAATCCATACAGTCATGGTACCACTATTGTAAACACAAATGTTAACTGTTTCAGCAGCAATAACGCCCCAGAACATAAATGGAAAGACAACGCCATGCGTATGGAAATGCAAAGCGTAATGCGCACAGTCACGGTACCGCCAATTGCAAACACAAATGGTAACGGTAACACAAAAACTAATGCCAAAGGAAACAGAAACGGAAAGGCAAATGCAAGCACATATGGAAACACAAACCATAACACGCACAGTTATGGTGCCGCAATCGGAAATGCAAATGGTAACAGCAGTAGCTAAAATAATGCCAAAGGAAACAGAAATGGAACATCAACACAAGCTACAGAAACGCAAACCATTACATGCATGGGAACACAATTGGAAATGCAAATGGGAACGGTAACAACAACGATGACTCAAAAATATTACATCATTGGAATTAAACTTTCCTGGTTGTTTTCACTTAGCCCCTTTGGGGGCTAAGTGTTTTTCCACCAAAAGTATGTATCTCACACTATTTCCAAGATACAGGCCCTGAAAGGCACGGCGGACGCTGCAATGTTAGTCTATGGAAAAAAGCGCCAACTTGGGAGTACCGTGAACTTTGCATCCCTACAATATTTTTCACCAAACCACCACAAGGCACATCTGTGAGATGTTGACTTTCTTCCTTCAAATTTCAGCCCAAAAGACCAAACCATTTCTGCAGCAGGGTGGCAAACAATTCCTGTCATTTTGGCCATAGTGTTGCAAAAGTAGTGTCGTGATTTTGTAAAAGATCATGAAAGTGTCACAGGTGCGACACTACTTTGAGACACTACTTTTCCCAAAAATTTCAAAACATATTTCTGGGGTGTTTAACCCCAAAATAAAGACATGCCTAACATCCTCAGGGTTCGACTAGGTAAACACAAAAAAACTGTGTCCCTAGATAGTCCCAATTTTAAATGGCAAACATTTCTGTGATCAGTAACTGAAAAAAATGGCTGACTCACAACACTACAGGGTCTTTTGTGACACTAAAAACTGCATTTGCCACACTGTCAAACCTTTGTTAACTTTTCCCATTGACTATAACGGAAACTTGTTTTTGAATAACTTTTGAACCATTCAGTATTTTTTCATGAAATCTTCAAAAGGCACATCAGGAACCCAGCCTCACATTCCCTGAATTTTTGGATTAGCCGCACAAACTGTGCGACCCACAGCTCAACAAAAATGCACAAAATGTAAATGCGCCCGGATTGTCGCTATAACTCTGCAGCCGTATATCCGATTAGTAATGAAAGTTAGCAGGTTCCAAGACCTATTGTTATATCCCTGCCTGCTAAATTTCAGGCAAATCTGTTATACAGTTTTCATGAAATCTTCAAAAGGCACATCAGGAACCCAGCCTCACATTCCCTGAATTTTTGGATTAGTCACACAAATTGTAGCGACCTGCAGGCTCGAGCAAAAATGCACAAAAAATGTAAATGCACCTCGGATTGTCACTTAATAACTCTGCAGCCATATATCCGACCAGTACAAAAGTTAGCAGGTTCCCAAGACCTATGGTTATATCCCCTGCGTGCTAAATTTCAGGCAAATCTGTTATACAGTATGCAAAGTTATTAAGGTGCAAATTTTCACCATTTAACCTTAAATGGGTACTCAACCCCAACTATGGTAGCACTATCATATACCATACACACACACACACACATATATATATATGTATGTATGTATGTATATATATATACATATTATAGTGTCATGGTAGTGCCACTATCGCAGGGTTGCACGGCCACTTCTATGTTAAACCTCAAAGTTTGCACTTTAATAACTTTGCAAATGTTTCTCCGATTTGCCTGAAATTTGGAATGTCAAACCACCTACCATAGATCTACAGATCTGGAAAGGTTTATGCCAGTTGGATATAAGGTTGCAGAACCATATTCCTCTCAAAAGTGAAAATCACACTTGTGAATTCATCGGTAAGTCATAATGGATTGAAGAATGCATTTCAGTGGCTTCAGGTTTGTTGGCCTACATGTGTCCTGGGTTGAACTGGTGCCTTTTTGAAGGCGGGTGAAAAAATATTGTTCCGTTCAAAGGTATTCAATTTTTCATGTCCCATTATAGCCTATGAAAAAATTTATATGTGCACTGTGAAACTTTCATGATCATATTTTGTTGTCGAGCAACCCAAAATTGTTGTCGCATTGCTGCCATCTTGTTTTTCAATTATCAAAAGAGAAAAATGATGTAACTCAAAAATACTGCTCTTTGGTAAATACCAACAGTTGTGTTTACCTAACCAGGCCCGCTGGAACATGCTCCTGGCATTACTTTTTTATTAGGTGGCCCACAAACATCTTTTTAAACTTCTGTCATTTTTTGATCATGGCAACATTTTTGTTGCCACAAAAACAGTCGCACTCAGGGAAAAAGTAACATCGAAACATTTTTGTGTGCACAATAACATTCCCATTATAGAGATAGGAGTGTCACGATAACATTAAAGTAGTCACGGTAGCACTGTACTTAACACATTTCGCTATGTGCTTTCTTTGTCACTTCATTGTGGCAAGGTGGATTGTTATTGGCTGAAATTTTCAGGGTGGCAAGCCCTAATACCACAGATGTCCTTTTTGTGGCTTGGTATGAAAACATTGAACAGGCCCATAGTTACAGTATTCTGAAGTTCAGAAATTTTCCCATGGGATAACATTGCGGCGCCTGAAATGTCCTTCAGTGCCCGTATCTGATAACAGTTCGAGATATGGATTTTCATACAAAATTTTAGTGCCCCTAGAGGGATATTACATTTTGAAATAGGTTGGAAAGCCATGAATACCATGAAATTTGAATTTTTTTTCACCTTGTATGGCTACTGAGATATTTGGAAATTAGTGTTTAAATTGCTCATTTTCATGCCTGTAGGCCACTATTATGCAGTAAGAGTTAGCATTCATGCCATTTTTTGGTGCCTGTATGTCAGAAATAATGTAAGATAGGGATTCATTCGATTTATGCCATGTCGCTGTCTCACTGTAATGATTTCGACACTTGAATTTTTTCCTAGCTGCTACAGTTCCTGGATATTGGCAAATTTGTTTTATTAGGGTTTTCTGCTCTATAGGGCTGCTGTATGGCTCTGTAGCTATTTGTGAGTGGGAGCACAGGGCCCAGAGGGCATGTACCCAACAGACACATATCATTATGCACAAATGGGTAGCTTGTTGGGAGTGTGGGCCCAAAGGGCCCAGTACTCCTAACAACACATAAGATTTACTATTTATATTACACTTTTCAAAAAGAAAATTCTTTGCAAAAACTTCATTAATGCATCAGTTAGGGTTGTTTCCACAGTGACAAAGTGTGGAAATTCAGCGATTAGGGTTACCACCCACAACCCCACCCCAGCCCCCATCTCCCTTACACCAGCAGACATCTGGGTGTGCCAGAGGTCATCAGTCCTAACTCTCACCCCATTCTCCTGTACTGTAGCATGTTAGCTTGCTTACACATGGAATGGGGGAGTTGTGGCTGATGACCCCATGGCACACCCAGACATCTGTTGGTGTGGAGGATGAGGCATGGGGTGGAGTGGTGAGGTTAACCCTAATGTTGAATTTCCACACCTTGCCACTGTAGAAACAACCCTAACTGATGCATTAACAAAGTTTTTTCCAAAGAATATATATATATATATATATATACACACACACACACACACACACACATATATATACATACTATACTGTATATATATTGGGCAAACAATTATGTTAATGCTCATTAGAGTTGCTACCATACAAAACATAAACTGAACAAAAGTTGGAAATAAACTATTAGGGTTGAAGCACAATGCTCACTACATTTATAAGTGTGCTATTAGGTTGTTTTTTTTATGTTGAACTCTCACCCACTCTACCATTTCGCCTAACCTCATGACCCAAAGACAGACTACAGATACAGGGCCAGGCATGTACTGTATGGTTTGGTACTTCATACAGGATCAACGTATTAAAACTTGATGTATAGCAATCCTAATCTACCCCCAAAAACTACTTAAAATGTATACTTCATGCAGATTTTACAGAAGAAAATAAAATTCATGAAGGATTCCTTTGCAAAGATTTTCATTGTTAATCAAATGTAACAAATTTCTGTTAATTTTTGAAAATAGGAACATATGAAGTTGCTAGCAGAAAGTCTATTTAGTCTATTGAGTCCACTCAACGTGGAGATCATGCATCAGTAATATAAAACCCCTGCCCCACCTCCCTTTGTATTCCTAACTTCCCTTTACCCTATCCCATCTCTTCTTAAACCCAGCAACTTTTGTCAGGCTTTCCACCTCTTCCAGATGATCTTTCCACCTGTTCACCACCCTCTCCATGAAGATATGCCTTCTTGCCTCCTTTCTGAATCTGACCTCCAATGATTTGTAACCATTTTCCTGGTGTATTTGTTTGAATCTAAAACGTTCTCCAGTATCAACCTTATTTATACCTTTAAGGTATTTGAGTGTCTATCATGTCCCCATGTTCTCTTCATCTTTCTAGCAAGTACATATTTAAATTTGTTGACCTCTGCTCTTTCAAGTGACCTTGCTGCCCTTCAATCATTTTAGTAGCTTTTCTCTGCACTGCTTCTGCCATGTTTATGTACAGTACTTTTTTGGTAAGGTCCAAGAACTGCACACAGTACGCTGTGTGAGGGAACACCACAGACCTGCACAATGGCAATATTATGTCCTTTCACATACTGATGAACCCCTACACACCCCAACATCTTGTCTGCATTTGCCACTGCCTTGCTGCAACACACTGAGTGTTAAAGATTGCTTGTGATCAAAATCTCATGGTCTTTCTCTGATTCTGTGAAATCATTACTCTTAAACTATACATGGCTCTGGGAATATTTTTTTAACATATATGGAGAACTTTGAGTTTTGTTTTTGTAGATGTATTTTTCCTCCTTGCTGGCCAGCCCCTTTCCCCAATCTCCCCAGCCCCATCACCCTGGTATCCTCCAGAACTTACCTGTTTGGGTCTTTCCCACAGGGCTTGCCCTCTTGTGGGTTCAGCGGGTCCCTTCATAGCCCCACTGAGACAGGACTCAGATGACTCAATGTGCCCAGATAGCCAGATGTGGGGCCTGCAAGAGATTGACATCATCCAGCTGGTTTGTCCTATTTTTGTCTTTGTTGTTCCCTGGCAGGGGAAGTTGTGTAATGACACCAATGGCCAGGCCATGTACCCTGTGCATAGGATAGTAACTGTATAGCCCCACTACCTTGAATCTTCAGACCTAAAACTCACCCCTGATCCACCCACACTCGCATTTCCTTTATGTGCTTTTCCTGTCATGTGACCAGTCATGTGATGCTGGGCTTTTTGTCTAACAGTCCTTTTTCCATCTGCTCCTATACTATCTGACCACTAGAGTCACTGTCTGCACCTATAGTTCCTGCTCCCACCCAACCTCTTCTTCTCCACTATCTTGAATCTTCATACCTAAAACTCACCCCTTCCCTCCCTGTTCACCTCCAGTACTCACACCTCTCCGTATCTTCTAGTTGGACCAACCAGGATTCAAACTCTGCACATTATGCACCAGAGGCTGTGACACTAACCTCTACTCTATCTGGCAGCCTCAAGCATGTAACACCTTAAGAAATCCTTTAACCTCTCAACTCAGTATCTCTATTCTTTGTTCACTCTCCCCTGCAGTTATTAACACCTCTCTCCTTCTCCTACCCAGCTGTACTCTGTGCCCACCATGTTAATCTTTCTCTTACCCTGTTACATTTGGACCCCTCCGACATGTATCTGTCATCCACCAACAATCCTCAATCCCACCTAAAGGCCACTTTACCCACATGCCATACACCAAACCTTTCAACATCCTCAGCCACATGACCAACTTTATCATAATGGCCCTTATTTTCACCGCTCTTTTCCCTTGTCTCTCCACTGCCCTGGTGTCACTCCTTTTGGGCACCTGCCATTACAACGAAATGCTGCAGTTCAAAAAACACAAGTGACTTACCCTCATCTCAGTTTTCACAGGACCCTTATCCTCCTCCCACTCCTTTCCGCACCATCCATGCTAAACCCCGCCCTGGAAACCCCAGCACCCCAACCCCACAGCCCCTCCTCAATATGGAAAGAAACATTGGCACAGTGCACCTTAACATTCAGAGTCTTCCTGCCAAATTTGATGCTCTCCAAACCTGGGTGGCCTTATGACTTTGATGGCATTGTCATATCTGAAACTTGGCTTTCCCACAAAATCTCTGATGGGGAGATCGAACTTAGAAGCTACATCTCTGTCAGAAAGGACAGAACAGAATAAAAAGGGTGGCTGCATGTTCTTTGTCTCCAACAAATTCTCCTTCACTGAACACAACCCCAGCTCTGAGTTTGCTCTACTGGAAACTCTCTCAATCCACCTTTTCTTTGGTCCTATAAAACCATCACCCTCACCACCACCACCTACCTCCTCCCAGGAACCCCACTCTCCAGCCTTGAGTCACTGATCAACTGAATAGAGAGTGGATCCTCCATGGGGTCTTTAACATAAACTGGGACTCTTGTCATGCTGACAATGCCAACTCCTGTATCGCAGATCTTGGTCTCCTCCAGCTCATTTCCTTGCTCACTAGATCCAATTACAAAACTGGAACCCAGACACTTATTGACTGGATCATTGACTCTCACCCATCATGCATCACCGACTTGGGGCTTGTCGGACTGTATTAGCAGTCACTGTGCCATATTTTGTTTATGGTCGGCTCGGCTACCAGCCCCTCCCCAAATTCATTTTCACCAGAAGACTTACTGACTGGAAAATTGAGCTGATAACTCATGATTTCAGCCTAGTTGACTGGTCATTCACGAGGGGCTTGGAGACTATGACACTATTCTAAAAATTCTCCGGGATCCTTGCCAGCATCTGTGATGGGCATGATCCCTAAAAAATCAGGGTCAGGAGTCATATTAATTAATGAGTCTCTCCCGATATCATTAAATTCATGAGAATCAGGGACAAAGTATGGGCCCACAACCTGAAGCTACAGAGACCCTGCCCAGCTATCCCTTTCTGGATCACTATGCAGTGTCAGTGGCTCAGTAGGGGGGTTACAACCCAGGTGATACTCCACCATCATTTGCTTCCAGGAGTGGGTGGGTTTTAGGGTTGGAAACCATAATGTCATATTTCCTACTTTGTCACATTATCCTGCACCCAAATGGATGCATTAATGTAGTTTTTGCAAAAGAATTTCTTATTTTTTGAGATCATAGCTTTATTTGCCTGTGGGAGCACAGGCCCTTTTAAACCTTTGCTCCCATCCTCTGTAGATGCATACATGTATGTAGTTGTGGAAGAGCCCTGTGCTTCCATTTATAGGACAACAGTCACCGAACTGCCACTTTGCTATCTTTTAGCCCACATCATGTACCTGGTACAGAAAATTTTTGAATCCCTGACAAAATGTATTTCCTTGCAACTGCAACACCATTTCATGCCATAGGTGTCAAAACACATTTTGGCCAGGATTTGAAAAATGACAGATATGACGTACTTGAAGAGGGTAATAAGAAGGCTATGTTGAAAATCTGGGGTTAAAAATTTAAAATTTCCAAATTACAAGTGTGCACAACAAAATTGCAATGAATAGGCATAATTTTGCCATTTTACATATTCTGACCCCACAGTTGCAACATAGCCTTCTTATGACTCCACCTCATGAAAAGGACATGAAAAATGTTTAAATCCCACCCAAAAGGAATTCACCAACCAACCCGAAAATCACTTTTTGGCAGGAGTTGCATAATGTCAGTCATATTGTTCATGAGGTGGAGACCCAAAAGGCCATGTTGAAAATTTGGGGTCAAAATGTCACTCAGATGGCTGAGTTATGCATAAAATAGAAACCCCCACTGAAATACATTGAACTGCATTTACCTTGGTTTCATATTGTAGTCACCACTTCCAGGAGCAAGAGGTGTCTTGATCAGAGAGTGGATCTCAAACCTGGGACCTGTTCAGGTGAGTGAGGGTGTGTGTGGGGGTAACTGTGGGTGTGGGGTGGGTGGTGGGTGCTGATTGTGATGTGGGGTTGGGGGCTGATCTACGTAGTACTTTTTTTGCAGGCTTACAAAACATTGGGGACAGTGATCGGAGTATGGTAAGGGGAGAGACCACTGGACTACCAGGGAATCTAATTTTGACTTGGGGACAGTGATTGAAGAATGGGGAGGGAGGGACCACTGACCGCCAGGGAATATAATTTTGACACAGGGGCAGTGATCAGAGAACAGGGGGATCACTGACTACCAGGGAATATAAGTTTCACATGGGGACAGCAACTGGAGAATGGGGAGAGGAGGAACTACTGGACTACCAGGAATAGAAATTTGAAATGGGATGATGATCAGAGAACAGGGGGGGACTGACCACTGGACTACCAAGGATTATCATTTTTATGGCTGCAGTGGAAGAACCCTTGCAGATGTCTTGCTGTCAAAAAATGACTCAGTGCATTCCTTCAAACCGAACAACATATTTGGAGTTGCACCACAGTCCCTCTGTGGTATGTGAATAACTCCACTGTCTCCATTCATTGCAGAAATCACACAGCTCTATTTTTTCTATAAGTGGGACAAACAATATTGATTTTGTGATGCCAGAAGGCATACATTTTAGTGAAACCTGAGTGATAAAAAGCTAGTGTACAATCATTTTTTACTGTGTGTGAATGAGAGCAAGAACTAGCCAGGGAGAGTGAGAAGTCACTCACAGAGATTGCCCACTTCTACACAGGGACAGGAGTCAAACAGAATCAGCATCAGTTACAGTAGATGTTAATGCTGCAGACAAACGTCATGGTGCAGATGGGGCAGATGGCAGAAAGCACATAACTGAAATACGAGACCTGTTATCCAGCTGTGCATTTCTCTTTCAATGCATTTGTCAGCTGTGTTACTGAATGGTGAATTAAACTGTGATATGGACCAAATGAACACAAATAAGTGGTAATATGCCAGATTGCAAGCTAATGAATTGGTACAGGAAGATACAACATTCATAGAAGTGTTTAATGTGGCAGCTACACTATGCAAATGGACACAACTCCAGTCTTTTTGTCGGTTTTCTCAGGAAAATGCAAAATTTTCACTACAGTGATTATGACAAGGTTATTATGATGCACTGCTACACATGATACATTTTTTGAATATTATACCAGCTGCACATTAAACACCTCTCTGTATATTCCATCTTACTGTACCAATTAATTGTTAGCCTGCAATGTGGTGTATTACCACTCATTTGTGTTCATTTGGTCCATATCACAGTTTAATCCACCATTTGGTAACACACTTGACAATCATGCAGTTCTATTTGTTTAAAAGTTTAAACGAGGTCAGCCCAGTGACACTGATGGTTGAGACGCTGGATGCCACACCTCTCGCCACACCAGTGACCTGGGTTCGGAGCAAGCTTAGGTAGCTTGATGTATGCCAGGAGGGAGGGCAAGGAGCTGAATTTAGCAGCCACAAGGCATTTCTCCTCTCCATGGAGGGATGCGGGGTTTCCTTGCTCTTGACTGCCACCCAGTGCTGGCTAGGTGGCAGTGCCAAGTCACAGGGGAAACCTGGCACAGGGCCAGGTGGGTGGAAGGGGTCACTGGAGCCGCAGACTGCATGCATGCCTCCACATGTATGCACAATCGCAGTCTCGAGTCCTGGGGTAACTGGGAGTAAACTGCAAAATACATGTCTCCCCCATTGCCAAGCAAGATGGAAAGGGTAACGGTGGAGCAAAAAGCTATATGAAAAAAAAGTTTAAAATCGACTCATAGAAGGGTTTAGGACATTCCTGCAAAAACAACAACACATTTTTGTTAATGTATGGTATATTTTTACATCATGGGCTGGATGACATCTGATTTCCTTAACGTGGCAATAAATATCTAGAGTCAGGGAATGATGCCCTTGATTAAAGCAAAGTCAGAAAGAAACAGAAATGCTCTCTGGAAAATGGAGTGTTGCTAATATGATACCCATTAAAACACATGTTTACCTTACTATTTAAAGTTAGTATACTACTATTTTGCTGACATATTGTATCATATTAACTGGATTACAATAACTACCACAACTGTTGGCACTTAGTATATGGTATATTACATTATTCATTGCAGCAGTCCCACAGCATTATTTTTTTTATATGTGGGTAAGAGAATAAAGTTTTGTGATGCCAGAAGGCATTATATGTTTTAGTGAAACCTGAGTGATAAAAGCTAGAGTACAAATCATTTTGTTTACTCGTGGGAAGTAGATCAAGAACTAGCAAGGGGATAGTGAGAGGTCACTCACAGAGATTGTCCGCCCTGCTCAGGGACAGGAATCAGACAGAATCAGCATCAGTTACAGTAGATGTCACTGCTGCAGACTAAACTTCATGGTGAGGCGTCAATGGGCAGTTTGCCCAAGAACATAATTTGAAATGTGAGACCTGTTATCCAGCTGTGCATTTCTTTTTTCCTGTGGTTGTCAGCTGTGTTACCAAATGGTGATTAAACTGTGATACGGACCAAATGAACACAAATTAGTTCTAATAACCAGATTGCAGGCTAATGAATTGGTACAGTAAGATGCAACATTCTATAGGGGTGTTTAATGTGGCAGCTGGCATAATATTCAGAAAAATGTCTCGTGTGCAGCATTGCATCATAATAACCCTGTCATAGTCACTGTAGTAAACATCTCCATTTTCCGGAGTAAACTGACAAGCAGACTTGGGTTGTGTCCATTTGCATAGTTTAGCATACAGTCCTATTTGTTTAAAAGTTTAAAATTGACTCACAGAAGGTTCTAGGACATTCACTGTGGAAAAAACAACACATTTTGTTAATGTATGGTATATTTTACATCGTGAGCTGCAGAGATCTGGTTTCCTAACTTGTCAATAAATAGGTAGAGCCAGGAGAATAATGCCCTTGATTAAAGTGAAGTCAGAAAGAAATGGAAGCACAGTCTGGAAACTGGATGGCTGCTAATATGATACCCTTTAAAACACATGGTTGCCTTAATATTTAAAGTCAGTATGCTATTATTTTGCTGGCATATTGTATCACATTAACTGGATTACAATAACTTACATGACTGGTTGACACTAACTATATGATATATTACAGTATAGGGCATTGTAACTTATAATACTAAGGCATTGTAACTGTTTAATACTATCATCAGATAAAACTGCAAACCTGTGTCATGGTACTTACTCTATCTTTGTGCAGTTTAGAAGTCATAGGCTAGCAGAATTGTCTTTTCTTTCTAACAATGACTATTGCATTCTGTAACCTTCTTGATCTCTATATTTTGTGTAAGAGCGAAGCACCTTTACTTTGTATTTATTTATTTATTTAGTTTTTGTTGGCCAGGTAAGTGCACTAGACAAGTCCTGCTTCATTTTCAGGCACAACCCGGGAGGGGGACAGGTGAATGCCAACTGACCTTGAACCAGATTAAGCTGTTGGTGGTATTTTTAGTGAATGAGGAAATTTGGCCAGGACACTGGGGTAATTCCCCTACTCTTTCCAGAAGAGCAATGGGATCTTTAACATCCACCTGAACTACCACCAATCCAGACAGATGGGACCTTGGTTTAACGTCTCATCTGAAAGACGAATGGTTATGGTGTTCCCAATTTGCTAGGCCTCAGTCAAAACATTCTGAGACTAAGCAAAAACCTTAATTCCTGAACAATGCAGTGACATTAAAATGACTGTTGTTCCATCAAGCTGCAAACTAGTTAAGAGAAATGTTAGTTCTTTGTGGCTTGTATTACTGTTGTAAACCACTAAACTAATGGCACACCTAGACTGACCAGAACTTTTAAAATGCATACATTTGGCCTGAGGAGGTTCATTCATCATGGATATATAGTCCATTGTTTTGTGACATTTCCAATTAGGTCAAAACTTTTCTCAACAATATGAACTGAAATGACACAGATGTTATTATTTATAAACAAATTAAAACTTACATAAATGAATTTCGGCCAGTTTGGTGTAAAAATAAAACAACTGAGCAGATACAACTTTCAAAATACTTTCTCAGCTTGCAATATGATGTTCCACAAGGCAATGCATAAGTGCACAGCTCACCAACTATTGTGTACAAGCATGCATCTTTTCAGCATATCTGCTGTATCTCATAGATGTTTTACGTGAGCACTGTAGTATAAAATCCCCAACCCAATCACTAAATGTACAGACCAATATATTGAATCCAGTAAGTCTAATTAAGATTATTCATGACTTGCTAGGCTTGAAGCACTGACAGAAGTAAGAAAGTCACCAGAAGTTTTCTGACATGCTTGGAACAGATGTGGCCAGGGAAAAATGTATAGAATGGAGATTGCTGAAGTTTCAAGAAAGAAGAGAAAGGAATGCAGCTCCTTCTTGTGTTCCCATCTTATAGTCAGCAAAAGAAGCCAATCACATTGAATGTCTGAAATAATGAACTGGCCCCTCCTGCTCCTCCAAGTTGCATGTAACATCCTTAGATTGTACTAACAGATACAAAAGCATGCAAGATGGTCTGAAACTAGAGCATGAATTCACAGTGAAACACCTACAAATCAATCACACCATGGTGTAGAGTCCAAATAGGCTGTTCGGTAGTGCATAAACTTCATCAGTAGCCACATTTGCATACCAGTTTGTGCCAGTGCATTTCTACTGCTGCAATCCTGACAATCTTGTGAAGAACCTTTATAGAAAGAATCTACATTCAAGTCCACAACACATATGCCTAAATCACATTGTCTCACTGCTGCAGGGAGACTAACATCTATATTATGATTGGTCAGATATAATTACTTGCATTTTGTGTAGCCTTGATTCTCGGTACCAGAGAATGAGCTTACAAAGTGCTGTCAGTAGCTATTTAAAATGCCTTACTGTTGTATTCAAACACCATTGGCAGCAAAGTAATATCTTACAGAGCAATAGAACCCTGAATAGAGTAGCTGATTTTTAGGTACTCTATAAAACTCCCACTTGAGGCTTTTGAATTCTGTTATTTACTGTATATTTAAAAGTTAGCTTACTATCGAATTTGCTGTTCTAGATTATGGTACATGCATCTGTGGATTTCCCTGCTTATGCATTTATAACTTATACCTAAAACACAATTATGTATCACCTTGCAAAAGGGATATCAGGTCACAAGTTATGCAAGCCACTTTGTGAGTTAGTGAAGTACATCAGGTTATGGGTAGATTTAGGCATGGTGTAGGTAGAGGCATCATAATTAAATAAAAGAAATAACATACATTACCATGCACCAAAAAAACAGATGTGTGGTGATCTTAACAACTACTGTAGTAACAACTTTTTTATATTAGTGCTTAATTAAGCATAAGAAATGCATATATTACCATGTACCAAAAACAAATATTTGGTGATCTTAACAATACCCATACTTGGTGTCAAATGCCCCCTGCCCAAAATCCCATTTTAATTACTGTTTGCTGGCATTGGGGTGCCCAATCCCTATTTCTGCATTTACTCCTCCCAGTAGTGTGGCAAGCCAACCCCAAGTGTTCCAAATAATACATACGCCCCACCTTATTTTCCAAATGCCCGCACCCGCCCAGCACCATTTTTAATTGTTGTTTGTCAACATCGAGTGCCCAATCCCATGTCACCATTAATTCCTCCCAGTAGTATGGCAACCTGGGGAACCCACCCCAGTGTTACAAATAATAACACATTCATTAACCTGTTAAAAGAAAACTGTCCCCTGTTGTCTTTTTTTAAATCCATGTAAAAAGAAAACTGGTCCTCATCGCCTCCCTTCCCTCCCCCATCCTGACCTTCCTCTGCACCTCCCTGCACCTCCCTTGCCTCATACTTACCTCTGGAGGTCGGCAGTTGAGATCTTCTCTGGACTGGGACACGTTTGTACTCTTCAAAGATGAACTGCAAACTGAGGAATCAAGATAAGCGCTGTACAATGGCTGTCAGTGGGGATTTCAACTTATGTTGATATCACAGCCATTTTTAGAACTTTTGACACCAGATTTTCAACATGGGTTTCTTGGGACCCGCCTCATGAACACTGGCACTGTCATTTCGTTACTCAGTCCCAAAAGGTGATTTTGTGGTTGCTGCGCAGAATCACTTTTTGAACTAGTTAATGAAGTGACAGTGCCAGTGTTCATGAGGTGAGATTCCAAAACCCATGTTGAAAATGTTGCTAAAAATTAAAAAATTGACTGCATTATGAGCTGAAAGGCACGTTTCTACGAATGCACATAACTTTGCCAATTTTAATATATTCACTCCAGATTTTCAACATTGCCTTTTCTTCACACCTCCACATGAACAGTACAGCTGTCATTTTCACATCCTGCCCAAAACATGTTTTCACACCTGTGGTGCAGAATAGTGTAGTCGCTGTTCAAATCGCCTTTCATGACCAATGAACAAAATGAAAGAGGAAATCTTCATGAGGTCAGATCCCAAAAGGCCATGTTGAAAATTTGTGAAAAACTTCAAAAATAGCCAAGTTACATGTGGTCATTCAAACTTTCTAGGCATGCATGTAACTTTGGTCATTTTCAGTATTATCACTCCAAATTTTCAATAAAGCCATGTTATCACACCAACTCATGAACAGTATAGCTGTCATGTTTCGTGATCTTACCCAAAATAAGTTTTTCACCTGTGGCATGGAATGCCGTTTCACTGATTTGAAAAAATTTCACAGGGTTCAAGAGGTAGGGTGATAAGAATACTATGATCAACATTTGGGGGTCAAAATATGAAAACCTAACAAAGTTATGCCTATTCATTGCAGTTTTGGTACACATGCTCAGTAACTGCAGAAATCTTAAATATTTGAACTGTAGATTTTCGACATAGCTTTCTTATTACCAAGCTTCTGTATTCAAATGCTGTCTAAAATATCACAGCTTATCAAAACATAGTTTAAGCAGGCTTTTTCTCCACCAGAAGTTCAACTAACGCAATTCACCCATGCCACATAAACCATGTAAGGAAACATTTGGCATTGACAAACACTTGTTGTAAATTGGTAGTTATTGCCCCAACAACCCTTTCAGTTGTTAAGATAACCTCTAAAACACCATAATGATGTTGCTAGATAGGGAACAGGGCTGCAGGCACTCTATGGATATTGCAGTAGGATCAGGAGGGGGACACCTAAATATAGCTGGATCATCTTTGCTGAAAGATATACATGTATGGGGCTTTAGCCTGGCATCATCATCATTATGCTGTTTTTAGGCCAGGGCTGCAGTGTTCAGTGGCTCTTCAGCTCATACAAGGAAGTTATGAGCCACGCTTTACAAACTAAATAACTCTTTATGAAGGTAAATGAAAAATCAATAAATGGCTAAAATATCTACAAGGGCAGGCAGCTTCATGTTGGGAGTTGCCTGCTTGAGTTTGCAATCAAATCAGCTGCACTTAATAATGTGGGCCTTCCATTTCCATGTGAAAACAGGAAGCTGGAAGAAACAGATGAAAGCTGCAATAGAAGCAGCTGTTAGGTTGGATACCATATGGGGTCCAACATGACTGATCTCAGGTGGATCAAGAAGAGAGCTTAACATACAAAAGCAGTGATATATTGAAGGTTGCCCAGTTTTTGATTACGTACTGTATCACTGCATCAGTTTTGTTTTGAGCATCATTTTCAAATGATCAGCGAGCTGGGAGAGCTTCTTTGTAGACATAGGGACACTGTGTACCTGTTTGGCATGCCTGTCACACACACAACTGCCCAGTTTGGGTAGACCTTCCCTGCTCAAGACTGATACCTCTAACTCCCATCTTGTAACAGACTTTCCCTGCCATCCAGCAGCACCTCTTTACACACATCCTATGTGGACCACTCCCTGATTTTAAGGGCACCTTTTTCCCGCCCCATGCCAAGTATTCTCTATTGTCTAGTGGCACCTGTCTGCCTTTCCCAATGTAGTGCCCTGCATTCCCTGGTGTCTAGTGGTCCCACCCTCCATCTTTATGCTAAAGACTTCATATAGCACCCTCCCATTTCCCTGGTGTCAGTACCACCTCTCTCCTCCTACTCTGTGCACACACTCCAGTGTCCAGTGGCACATGTATAACCCACCTCACACTGTGATGAGCATTTCTGGTGTCCAGTGGCACTTGTCAAGCACTCTATGCATCCCATGGTACCCTTTTCCATGCCTGCTATTAGAATCAAACTTTAAAGGCCCCATCTTCAAACTGCCTCTGTACTTGACTGACTTGACTGGAGTAAATGAGATTAAATATTAGTTGGACGTAAAGTGCATTATCTCAACAGTGACACACGCTTATAAAAGTAGTACCTGTGTTTATTGCACTTTTCAGAAATAACCCCATTCCTTGTTCTTAGAAATAAAATACACATACAAGGAGTTGATTATAGTCCCCCTTAAAGTGAGGAACCAGATTATGGGTTTATGGCAATTGGAAGGTATGTCTTTTTTGTTACACAGGCTTTCTCAGCTCCTTCTTACCTTAGTATGAACCTTATTAGTATCCTGCAGTAAGTTCATGAGGGAATGAGTCCTGAAGAATAATTTTAAGTATCACTAGTACACTGTAACTACTATATAGCTACACTGTAATTGCACTGCTATGCAGTTGTAAACTAGTTTCACAATGTGTGTTGTGTATTCCATACCTTTAAATGTGCTTCTGTGGAGTTGACCCACACCCTTATGCACCACACCCTGTCCTGCTGCTGCCCATGTGAGTGATCAGTGGGGAAGTATTAATAGACCATTTAGAGCATGACCTGGGCCATAAAGATGGCTTATAGATAATACAGACAATACACTTACATTAACAGAGAAAGGTAAAGGAAATAGAATACATTGAATATAATGAGTACAGCTGGATACAATTATGCAAGAATACAATTGAAACACGAGATAGTAACAACTAAAGTGAGGTGTAATATACATGATGTACAATCAGTAACTCTTATGACTGTTCAGCATTGTACAACAGGACAGTTCAGTCTTAGGTACAGAAGGATTAGGACTCTCATACAAGTGTAGAAATGCCCCATCCCCAGCCACCAACCTAAGAAGCAGCAGAAAAATGCTGTTGGTGCAGAAGAGGTGTGAGTCAATCCTACTGAAGTAGCACATTTAAAGTTATGTAAATACACAACACACATTGTGAAACTAGTTAACAACTACATAGTAGTGCAGTTATAGTGTAGTTATACAGTAGTTACAGTTTAGTTAGTAACACTTGAATTTATCTTTCAGAAATCATTCCCTCATGAACTTACTACATTATAGCGTAGTGGTTAAAAGCACTGTTCTGCAAACCTAGAGAACTGGGTTTAAATCCCAGACCCACCACTTCTATACGATGTGACCCCCCAAGAAAAAGAACTAAAATAAAAATGCAATCTAATATTGTAAATTGCGATACAATAAAAATAATTAATTTACTTAATTACTTATTGGCTTTTAGCAGTGCTGTAGTTCCTAAGGAAAGTGCTGCTTCTGTAACATTGTTTCCACAGCTAATGCTTAGCCTCACCAACTGGAGTCACTTGTTAGTAATTCTGTAGTCACCTACTGGTACTTAGGCTGGGTACTTGTTCCAAATGTGCCACTGAAAATTCCAGCAACTTCATGCATGCATGATGTAAGTACCAAACAATCAACTGATAAACAGCTAAGTACATTGGGAGCGTGTTCCAAAATACTAATTAAGTGCCTTGGAATTGCTTTTAATGTATTTCAATGAGTACCATAATGGTACTCCAATGTTACTCTGTCCAAGCACTGTTGAAGTGTGTCCCAAAAATGATAATTAATTGCCTTCAATGGAATACCATCACCCATACTCTGTGTTACTCTGACCAAGCACTGTTACAGTGTTTTCCAAAATGCTAATGAAATGCCTTGCAATTACACAACATACACAAATTGGGTACCCATACTCTGAAAATGCACCTAAAATGCTAATTAAGTACCTTCTTTAGAGTAAACTTCAATTTTACAGTGCAAAATATCCTCACAGTTGGGCACACATGTAAATTAAAACTTCAGGAAGAGCCTCTGTGCCACAATGAGGGGGTGTTTACTCCTGGGCCCTTCTTCATGTAGTTTCCATGTCCTACCAGAGAACTGAGGCATACCTGGTACTCAAGACTTCAGAGCATGCTCTTGCCCTCATGCCACTTTTTCACCACCTGACCTGACTACCTACACAGATCTGCTGGCAGAGCAGGACTAAGAAAGGGATAGGGTGAGTACTTTATTTTTAATGAGGTGAGAGAATCCTGAAGGCACCACTAGGGGACTGCAAGTACCCTTTTTTCAAATTTTCTCTGGCAAGTACATCTGCACTCCAGATACTCAGCTATTCATTACTCACTATTCATATTAAGTTCAAGTTGATCCCTGCCACAGTCAGCAGCATGATGCCAAATAGTATTTTACCATATAATGACCAAAATATACCAGCTGAGATGCAACACTACAATTTCAGAGGGAGCTCCATCTTCATATAATTTTACAACTAGGAGCAGAAGCACAATGGTGATCAAAATCACTTTCTCAGGGTCACACAGTGAGTCAGAGGCTGTGGTGGGGCTTGAACTTGGATATCCTACTTCACAGTTCTGAGTCACAGTATTATGACGGAAGGGAGGGTCCAACCAATCACTATGTTACACTGCCCCACCCCCCAGGTTCTTAGGACATTTACTTACTGGTAGTAGGACTTACTTCAGGAGGTCGCTGGTGTACTCTCTTTTCTGCTCATTGAATTAAATATATGTAAGTCTTCATCTTTCTCAAACATTAAACAATTTCCCATAATGACTTGGGTCTTATATCTTGTATGTGTTAAGAAAACAAAGGTCAATGTCTTGTAGACTGTTTAGAAATTAAATTAAAGTCCATATTGGATGACATTTTCTGTCATGGAGTTAAAGGAAACTGTCAACCCCTTTGGCCTCAAATTGTCCCTAGTTAAAAAAAATTATGATTGCTCACATTCTGTAAATAGTGCTGATGTAGCTGGTAACTTGATTTAAGTTCTCTTTTCTCTTTAAAAGTGAAAAACAGATTGCCCACCATACTGGAGTTACCACACAAAATGTGTTTTGTCATTGATCAACTTCCTTTGCATCTTTCTTGAAATTGGGAACATCACCAACATAGCCTAGACACTCATGATGCAGTGTGAGGATAGGAGACTATTGTATCATGAGTAACTACACTGTTTGGGGTGTTCCCAACGTTCAAGAAGCATGCAGCAATAGTAGATCAAGGATTTGATACAAAACAATATTGGGTATAAATACACTATTTGCATGCATTTCAGTTCTGCTAAGAAAAGCAGCAGATAAAACAACCAGTATCAATGAATTGTAGACAAGGTACGCATAATCATTAAATGTGTATTTTCAACTAGAAATAATATAATGCAAAAGGGTTGACAATGTCCTTTAATACCTGTAACTCCATACCAAAATGTATATGTAATGGTCAACCAACAAAATCTTTTAAAAGTAATTTTACTGTAGACATTATTTTCCCCAGTCAGTCTTATTTCTCCCCATGCAGTGACAGCCTCTATCATGCTGGCTACTTCAGCCCCATCACTCCAGTGTCCCCAGGACTTACTATCCCTCAAAGGCAGCATATCCTGAGTCATCAGATGCAGGGCATGTGGGCACCTGGAGTCATCCTGCAGCTGATGCACAGATTTTCTTAGTTCGCCTTCTAAAGTGCAGTGTGCACTAAAGTCAACTGCAGTGCAAATACATGCAACCATGAAACTGCTCACCAGGCATCTGCCCCTCCTCTTTCAACTCTGGTAGTCTCAGCCTGCTGATCCCCAGCCACTGCTAGGATCTGGCAAGTGCTGAGCTCCACACCAGCTGGAGATAAAGCAGTCCAGCAGGAACTCTCTTTCTCTCTCTTGCTGACCTTCCAGCTCCCAAGCTTGTGCTTGAACTTGGGTCATCAGTGCCCCAAGTAGTAGCACTACTTCTGCAGCAGTGGGCTGACTGAAATTTAAGGTTTTTGAAAATGTAATTGGTCTGCATATCCACATGTGTAGATGTAGGTCCTGTCATCTCTTATTTTTGTGGCAATTTCTGCCCAGTTACATTTGTATGCTTCCTTGTGCTTAGTAAAATATCTTGCAGCAGAATGACTTTGAGGTGTGTAAGGGATAGGAGTTCAATGCAGAGCAGTCTACAGTGGGCTCATTCCTAACAGACCATGAGCATACAACCAGACTGTGACACTAGTCAGTTTCACAGCTGGAAGCCATTCTCTAGCTGAAAGAAATTAAGTGCTCCAATGAGAGTGCTTCATTCCTTTCATTTACATAATGCTAACAAGCAGCATCAAACCACTAATGACATTACTGATGGTGCCATCAACTGCCCAGGAAATGAGAAGCCCCTGCCCTGAGAGCTGTACCTGGCCAGCCCAGCCATTTAATTTTTTATTATTCTATTTATTTCCGACACTGGGATACCCACCCCGGTTTTGAATGCCCCCACTCCCAAAGCCTGTTTTAATTGTTGTTTGCTGACATCAGGGTGCCCAATCCCGTGTCTGCATTTACTTCTTCCCAGCAGTGTGGCAAACCCACACACAGTGTTCCAAATAATACACCGCCCACCACCCTTTTATTTTCTGAATGCACCTGCCCCTAAAGCCCATTTTAATAACTATTTATCAACATCAGAGTGCCCAATTCCCATGTCAGCATTAATCCCTCAGTAGTATGGCACACTGGGAAGCCCACCATGATGTCACAAATAATAACACTATTATTAACCTGTTAAAAAAAAACTGCCCCGTTGTCTTTTTTAAATCCCTATAAAAAATGAAAAATGGTCCCTCATCATCCCTCCCCCATCCTGACAATCCCTCAGTGCAACTACCTCCCCACCCCTTACCTCATACTTACCTCTGGAGGTCTGCGGTTATGATCTTCTCTGGACTGGGACACGTTTGTACTCTTCAAAGCTGAACTGCAAACTGAGGAATTAAGATAAGTGCTGTATAATGGCTGTCAATGGGGATTTCAACTCATGTTGATATCACAGCTATTTTAGGGATTTTGACAGCAAATTTTCAACATGGGGTTCTTGGGACCCCACCTCATGAACACTGGCACTGTCATTTTCATTACTCGGTCCCAAAAGGTGATTTTGTGATCACTGCGCGGAATCACTTTTTCAGACTGGTTAATGAAATAACAGTGCCAGTGTTCATGAGGGAGGTCCCAAAAACCATTTTAAAATGTTGCCAAAATCCCAGAAATTACTGCATTACGAGCATGTGTTGCACAGTTTCTATGAATGCACATAACTTTGCCAATTTTTAATATTTTCACTCCAGATTTTCAACATTGCCATTTCTTCACACCTCCTCATGAACTGTACAGCTGTCATTTTTCATGCTGCCCAAAACATGTTTTGGCATCTGTGCTGCAGAATAGTGCAGTCGCATGCAAATCGCCTTTCAGGACCAATGAATAAAATTAAAGTAGCAATCTTCATGAGGTGGGTCCCAAAATGGCATGTTTAATATTTGGTGAAAAACTTCAAAAATAGCCAAGTTACATGTGGTCATTCAAACTTTTCTAGGCATGCATGTAACTTAGTTATTTACAATATTTTCACTGCAAATTTTCAATATAGCCGTGTTATCACACTTCCTCATGAACAGTATAGCTGTTGTGTTCACATCTTACCCAAAATAAGTTTTCTCACCTGTGGCATGGAATGCCGTTTCACTGATTTGAAAAATTTCCCCTACAGGGTTCAAGAGGTAGGGTGATAAGAATACTATGATCAACATTTGGGGTCAAAATATGAAAACCTAACAAAGTTATGCCTATTCATTGCAGTTTTGGTACACATGCTCGTAACTGCAGAAATCTTAAATATTTGAACTGTAGATTTTCGACATAGCTTTCTTATTACCCAAGCTTCTGTATTCAAATGCTGTCTAAAATATCACAGCTTATCAAAACATAGTTTAAGCAGGCTTTTTCTCCCACCAGAAGTTCAACTAACTAATTCACCCATGCCACATAAACCATGTAAGGAAACATTTGGCATTGACAAACACTTGCTATAAATTGGTAGTTATTGGCCAACAACCTTTTCAGTTGTTAATAACCTCTAAAAACACCATAATGATGTTGCTAGATAGGGAGCAGGGGCTGCAGGCACTCTATGGATATTGCAGTAGGATCAGGGAGGGGGACACCTAAATATAGCTGGATCATCTTTGCTGAAAGATATACATGTATGGGGGCTTTGGCATCATCATCATTATGCTGTTTTTAGGGCCAGGGCTGCAGTGTTCAGTGGCTCTTCAGCTCATACAAGGAAGTTATGAGCCACGCTTACAAACTAAAATAACTCTTTATGTAGGTAAAACAAAAATTCAATATATGGCAAAAATACCTCCAAGGCAGACAGCTTCATGTTTGGAGTTGCCTGCCTGGAGCTAGCAATCAAATCAGTTGCACTTAATAATGTGGGCCCTTCCATTTCCATGTGAAAACAGGAAGCTGGAAGAAACAGATGAAGCTGCAATAGAAGCAGCTGTTAGGTTGGATACCATATGGGGTCCAACATGACTGATCACAGGTGGATCAAGAAGAGAGCTTAACATACAAAAGCAGTGATATATTGAAGGTTGCCCAGTTTTTGATTATGTACTGTATCACTGCATCAGTTTGTTTTGAGCATCATTTTCAAACCACCAGCAAGCTGGGAAGAGCTTCGTTGTAGAAAAAGGGACACTGTGCACCTGTTTTGGCATGCCTGTCACACTCACAACTGTCCAGTT
Organism: Neoceratodus forsteri; assembly: GCA_016271365.2. Classification (NCBI taxonomy): domain Eukaryota; kingdom Metazoa; phylum Chordata; order Ceratodontiformes; family Ceratodontidae; genus Neoceratodus; species Neoceratodus forsteri. The sequence goes on along the minus strand of CM028135.1, from coordinate 841,198,025 downwards.
TGGGTAGACCTTCCTGCTCAAGACTGATAATTCTACTCAACATCTTGTAACAGACTTTTCCTGCCATCCAGTGTTACCCTCATTCCACACATCCTATGTGGACCACTCCTGGTTTTAATGGCACCTTCTTTCCCACCCCATGCCAAGTACTCTCTATTGTCTAGTGGCACCTGTCTGAATTTTCCAATATAGTGCCCTGCATTCCTGGTGTCCAGTGGCCCCATCCTCCATCTTTATGCTAAACACTCATATGGCACCCTCCCTTGTCCCTGGTGTCAGTACCACCTCTCTCCTCCTACTCTGCCACACACCTCCAGTGTCTAGTGGCACATGTCTAACCCTCTTCACATTGTGATGAGCATTCCTGGTGTCCACTGGCACTTGCCAATCACTCGCTGCATCTTGTGGCACCCTTTTCCATGCCTGTAATTGGAATCAAACTTAAAAAGGCCCCATCTACAAATTGCCTCTGTACTTGACTGGCTTGACTGAAGTAAATGAGATTAGATATTAGCTGGACGAAGTGCATTATCTCAACAGTGACACGCTATAAAAATTGGTACCCGTGTTGTCTGCACTTTTCAGAAATAACCCATTCCTTGTTCTTAGAAGCAAAAATACACATACAAGGAGTTGATTATAGTCCCCCTTAAAGTGAGGTACCAGATTATGACTTTATGGCAATTGGACGGTATGCTTTTTTGTTACACAATGCTTAGAACACTGGAACTCTATTTGACAGACTTTCATATAAAAAGTAACAAAGTGTTTAAAGGCTTGTTGAAATGTTCACACATTTGCTTTAGTTAGCACCTTATCCTAAAGAACATTAAGTTTCTCTCTCCTCCCTTACCTCATTCTGTGTTGTGCAGCTATTTTAGGTTGGGTAAAACAATGGATGGTTTCAACGCCTATATGGCACTACCAGTAAGAACAAGCTACTGTAATGCACTTTGGGATACATTTTGCATGAAGAGCACTATGTACAACTAAATTGCTTCCTTTCTACAATCTAGGAGAGGGAAGGAAAAGAATGCTGCTGCCATCTTGTGCACAGAGAATTTCCAATAGTAGAGAGAGAGAGAGAACAAGAACAAGAGAGAGCCCTGGAATACCAATCACAATCTGCCCCCTGACCTGGACAACCACAAAGCTCAATGTGTGTGTGTATATATATATATATTTTATATAAAGCTATATCATGTGACATTGGTATTTCTTCTCTAATGTTAGTGGTATTGAATAACTTGCATATGGTGACTGAGTTCCCCAAAACACCACATGATGTTCCCACTATATATATACATACAGTATATACTCATTGCAAAAAACTATATTAATGCAGACATTAGGGTTGAAGAATGCAAAGTGCACAGATAAAATAAAAATGGGGTTTTGAGGCTCAGAAGTTTTGGTGAATGGTTGAGGTTCCTGGGGTTGCCAACCTAATGCCCACCTCTCCTCGGCCCATAGCCTCCTGTCTGATGAAAAGGAACAGCTTCAAGCCAGTACCGAGGCAATTACCTTTGAAGAGAAAGAAATATGACTCAACACATGTGCTAACAGAATCGGTTGTCGCTTTCTTTCCACAGGGCTATGGATGCAATAGATCATGTTTGCTTATGGGAGGGGGTGGGCATTAGGCATTAGGTTTGACAGTCCCACAGAACACCACACCAATGATTAATTAAGACTCCTAGGACTCAAAATGCCAGTGGTGAAGAGTATAGCAAAGTGGTTAAGAGCACTGAACTGCAAACCTAGAGACTCTGGGTTTGAATCTCACAACTCCCCCCTTGCAAACTGCGTGACCCTGAGTAAGTCACTTAACTTCCTTGTGCTCCTAGGTTGCACCTGAAACAAGTTTCAGCTTAGTGTGCCTTCATGGTTAAACAATTCTCCTTTCCTTTCCCTAATGTTTTCATTAGTGTGCTTTGCATTCTGCAGCCCAAATGTTTGCAGTAATGTAGTTTTTGTAATAAATTTCCTTGTGATAGTGCGTATGTGACACTATATTTGAAACCCTGCATCTCCAACCACCTAAACAAGTGAAAGCCTACAATATAAGTAATACTTGGGGTTACACTGTTAGAGGTTGACATCCTAGCACAAATAAGAGATCTCTTACCTGGTTCCATCCTGTGGAGCCTAGGAAGGGAGTCTTGGGAACATCTTGTTGTACCTGTAAAACAAGAACAGCAATGCGTCACAAAGGATCTACAGCTCTTTACAAACCATGGAAACAATATAAGGTAAAGCAAAAAAAAATACTTATCAGATATGTATAGTCAGTGTCTTCTTCACCTGGTCAACATCCTGTCAGATCTGTAGACAAAAAGAAAATGGATCAGTATGAAGAATAAAAATACTGATCAGCTGGGTCAGATAGGAAGGACCTGTAGAAGCTGAAGAACACAAAAACAAAAAAGTAGGTTGTGTGCATGTGTTGGGGTGGTGGGAGAGGCTGAATCAGTAGTACACCATTGACCTGGATTTAGAATGCTCTCAGTCACCAGGGGCCATCATTGGGGGATTCAGTGTCCCTAGGACTGATCTCTTGGGGCAGGGGCCATGTTTTTCACCCATTGACCAATTCAGGGCAGGATGAAGACACCAGCTGTTACGCTCTGTGCACCATCAACGGGATACAGACCACCATACTGATAGAGAGTTGGGGGCAGGTTGCCATGGCTGATGAGATTCTCTGGAATTATGGAGCACTTGTGGTATCAGGATGATGAAGTAAGTACTGCCAACTCTGCAAGGATAGAACTTCAAATCTAGAATATATAATCCCTGTCTCATCAGGTATAACATTTACTTTTGGTCTTCTCATTTCATTTCATTATTCATTTTTTTATCTTTAACCAGGGGTAGACTGGGGCACAGCTCTTTTCAGCCTCGCATGACACTACGCAAAAAGACAGGAATTACAACCAAATACATATAAGTACGAATACATACAATACAATAACTTCACATACAGTTACACACAAATCCATTGTTTAAAGATAAAAATAACCCTTTTCAAAAGTGCATTAAGTTATGTGCTCCTTTGTCAGATGGGTGTATTCATTCAATAGAGAGGCTGCGTACAAGAGAAAGCCTTCCTGGTCATCTGCAACTTAAATCTTGGGACATCATAGTCCTGCACCCCACTACTTCTTGTTATTCATTCCTTTTTACTGGAACCAGTGCTCCTGAAAGCACCTTGGGATCATTGGCTGTTAATACCTTAAATACAAAATTCCCCAACTGATATCTAATTCTCTTTTCTGGTGACAGTATCCCAGTTTCTTATAAAGCACACAGTGGTGCATAAATTTTGCACCTGGAGTGCAAACCTGTAGTTATTATTAAATAAAGTCTTGTACTTTGATTCGAACACCCCATTACTATTCAAAACATGCTTCCGTGATTCCAGTATGGGCATCAAAACTTGCTTAGCTATAACTATGCGAGCTTCTTCAGTCAGTGAATTTATCTTGCTATATAAATAACATACTTTTGGTTGAGCCTCTTTCCTGTTTTTTCAATGTGTGGAACTAAGCTCAAGCAAGGGTCCAGAAGAACTCCTAAATATTTTAAAGTAGGAGTCGAAGGAAGACTTGTCCCATTTGACCAGTTATTTAGTTTGTTTTCTTTTGCAATTTCTGCTGAGTTCCAAATATCATAATGCTTGTTTTATTCTCATTTAGGGTCAGTTTGTTGTCTCTTAACCATTGAGCTAATATGTTATATTTATTTTGCAGGCATAGCTGACTGATGCCACTTGTAGGTAGAGTCCATATCACAGTATCATCAGTGTAAATTTTGCTGTTATTTCTTGAAAATGGTCTAGGTAAATCATTCATAAATACTATAAATAATAGTAGCCCTAGCACTGATCCCTGGGGCACTCGGCCTCAACTTTCAGAGATTCTGAAGTTGTATCCCTGATCTTAATTCTGTCCTCGATCCTACTAGTAACTCTGAAACCACTCATTCTCTGTTCCAATGACCCCCAAGTTGTCAAGTTTATACAAACTTCTTTTTACTCACAAGAAAAGTATCTGCTTAAAATGTGACTATCTTGGATATAGAAGTGACTCTTGCCAGTGTCACTGAGGCAAATGAGACAGATATTGTCCCCAGAGAGTTTTAATAGCATATTGTCTATTCTTAGATGCTTACTTATGACAGGATACAAATATCCAAAGTAAAAATCCTCCTGCTGTGAAGGAACAGCATCCCTGTGTTGATGTCACTAGCCCACAGGGACATGGTGTGCATACATGAACTGGGAAACAAACAAACAAAAGCACTGAACACCAGCAACATTTTGTGTGGGAGGGATCAGTCACCAGCAGCAGCCAGTCAGTGTGCCTGATGTCCTAGAGTTCCTATGTCCCATGACATGACCCTGACCAAGACAGAGACTTTATGATCACATGAGGGGTCTCCACTCTACTGCTCCATCTCTACGCAGGGTAAGTGCTCTGTGACTGCATAAATCAGCTGCATGTCATCATGCAGATGGCAGCACTCAGAGGGGTGGACCATAGAAAGACAGAAACACAAATTGAAATAAACAGACATTAGCACACTAATATCTTAGGTGCCCCAGTTGGCAGGTACTATGGAGCAGTAGGTGTCCTGAAATAAAGGGCCTGTATTGGGGCACCAATGGTATGGAGGGAATTTCACACTATGAGCATATTTTGTGTCTTACCTGCTGCAGCCTGATTATAAAAACAAACAAACATACAAAAGAAACTGATAGCAAAGTCATACTGTGTGGCATTCACAGCATGATGACAGGCTTCTGAATGACAGTGCCCCCCCTGACCCCTAAGATGTCACTTCCGGCAGACATGTGACCCTCTTTCCCTCCATCCGCTTGTCAACAGATAGTGCTGCAAATGCAACCACCGACCAGTGTTTCTAATCTTTTTTTGTTAATCTGAACATCAGTTTGTTAATTTTATACACACACAGTATGTGTAAAATCAACAAATTCATATTCAAATTAACAAAGAAACATAATAAAACATGCACCACTAATGAAAAGGCATCAGAATCCACTAGCTTGTTGTAACCCAGAGCAGCGTCCATAACTACATACTGAATTTGGGTACTCTGTACTGCCCACACTTATTGCATACCTCCATTTATTTAACCTTACTACACTGCACATTCCTAGTTCAGAAACTGCCCCAAAAAAGACAATTTATTTTTAAATTGGACCCTTAGCTACCACTTCAGAATGCGCCCAAGTGGTGGGTGCTTAGTCTTAAATTTGCAGTTTGAATATTCCCTACAAGCAGCCACTACCGTGATGGTCTTTGATCAAATAGTAATATGCACATAGAGTCTTTTAATTTAAAATAAAAAGCCAGTTTTCCAGTCCAGTAACACACAGTGACTCAAGTTTCAATTTCACGTTTTGAAAATGGCTCACAAAAAGCCTCTTCATGGACCAAGTACTGAATCCAGTTTCTGTAGCACAGCCAATACTGTCCCAAAAATTTCAATTTTGCATGCTGCAGGTCAGAGTCTGAGATTAAGGTCTGACTATGAACTCAGGCAGCGAGGACTGGTAGGGCAGTTGAGAGGGCTCTTAAGAGCTCAACAAAGAAGTTAATAAATGTCTTCAGGCCCTTTATGTTTCTAAAATCCTTGATTCAATAGGTGTTACAGAGTCAATTTAATCAAACACTGGTGAGCTGTCTCTTCCCCTCCTCCACTACCCACGATTACTGCACTGTAGCCCTACCAAATTACAGCCACAACAACTTTATGATCCCACAACCACCAATAACATTTACCTGGCTGAAATACTCTGTTAAAAACGTAGCCAGCCAACTTTAACTTTTCTTGGCCAGTTTCCTCCAGATATTGCAGTGGCCATGCTCCATTATCTAGCTCTGATGCATGTGAAATCTAGTCAGCACCATCCATGATGCACTGACACTCACATCTAATTGTAAGCACCGATTGGTTAGCTGATGATGGAGGCAGAAAGGATGGGGCCAGAGCACAAAACTCTCTCCTTGAAGCACAGGTGCTATGGAGCTGATTGGGCAGATCAGGGTGGAGGACACATCTAACTGGGTCTATAGCAGGGCATTCCACATGATTGACACTGGTAAGGGAGCAGATATTTAGAGGAGGACAGGTGATGCCACGTGTCATGGGAAGTCAAGACACCGGGCAGGCTCAATGACTCTTAAAAACACAGTCCTCCAAATGTTAGCAGTGTCAGTGCCTCAGTAGGTAGCACCCTCACCTCTGAGGCTGGGAGATCAGAGGGCTGTGGGTTCAGTTCCCATATCTGGCGCTGGGTTAATATCCCAATACTGACACTGTAGTGCAGCATGAGGAGGGTGCTGCACTTCTGAGGTGCTATCTTCAGATGAGATGTTAAACCAAGGTCCCATCTGCCTGGATTGGTGGTAGTTTAGGTGGATGCTAAAGATCCCATGGCACTTATCGAAAGAGTAGGGAATTTCCCGGTGTCCTGGCCAAATTTCTCCCATTCACTAAAAATATCACCAACAGCTTAATCTGGTTCAATTTCAGTTACTTACCATCTGTATCCCCCTTCCCCTGGTTGGCCCTGAAAAAGGGACTTCTAGGCCCAGTGGGCTTACCGGGTCAACAAAATTCATTAAATAAAAATGAATAAATGTTTAAAGGGACAGTACAAAATGGGCACAAAGGAGGTTCCAAGGGAGGGAGGGAGGCAGTCAGCTCCACCTTCTGTTGCTTACCACCAGGCAACTGGGTTGGGCAAACAGCTGATAGCCAGGGCAACACATACAGAAACAGCCCCCACCAGAAGAAGCACTGAGGAGAATGACCCTGCTTCTCCAGGCTTGGGAGGGAGTGTCCCTGCTTCTCCTGGATTGAGGGAGGATGGCTCTGCTTCTCCTGGCTGGGGGGTAGATTTGCTTCTCTCAGCTTGGGCAGGGGGAATGGCCTGAATTCTCCTTGCTTGTGGGGTGCATGTGCCTGCTTCTTTGGCTGAGCCACCTCCCATGGCAGAAGTAGCAGGGCCCCACCCCATGAGCCAGGAGAAGCAGGACCACCATGCCTGCAGGCCACAAAAGTAGGGCCATCCCCATGCCCCCCACCCACCCAAGCCAAAGAAGCAGGACGATAGTCCCTGCCCTAACCAAACAAAGCAGTGCCATTCCCAAACCAGGAGAACCAGAGCTTTTCCCATCCACAAGCCAGGTGAAGCAGGGACATCCTCCTGCCACTGCCAGAAGAAGCAGGGTCATCTGATCCACCCTGCCCCTTTTCAGCATGTATCCTTTACCACCACCTCCCAAACTGGTCTCCCATGGATTGCTTACCCACAGTGGCAGAAGGATGCTGTGTGTTCTCTCTCTCTTGAGTCCCCATCCTCTCCCACAGTATACACTGAGTAATTTTCAATAAACCCAGGCACTTACCTCAAAGGCAGAAGCAGACTCAGTTTCCTCAGTCAGGACCCTGTTTCTCTGTTGGTTGTTCAACTTCATTCTGCAGGCAGCTTCTTTCTTGGTTCTCCATGTGTTGCTGGCTCAGACAGACTCAGGAGCTGTTGGTGTGGGCTCTGTGCTGCACAGTGTGAGAGTGCAGAAGAATAGTGTAGCTACTGGCTGTGGCTGGTTGGTGGGTAGAGTGACCTGACTGGCTAGCAGTAGTGGCTAGTAGGCTACTGGGGTTAGCTGCTACTGCTCTCTTGCTCCTGTGACTGTTACTAATATCAATACTGTCTACCAGGAGACTGAGAATGAGGGAAAAAAGTCAACAGTGAGTCTCTCTCGACTTGGACGCAGCTTGCTGTTTTCCTTCTCTTTTCTTCTTGGTTCTCTCTCTCAAACTTGTCAGAAGTTGTTTCAGTTGCTCCGTTTGCTGCCTGCTTGCTCGACTGGACTGGATGGACTGCTGGGACTCAGATGCATTGCTCATAGTCCTCGATTCAGGCTCGGCATCTCTCAGCAGAGCTGATCAGCAAGAGCTGTCAATCATCCATTGTATACATGGGACAGTTTAAGCACCGCTGAGGGGAGGAGGAGAGCTGGGGTGTGGTTTGGTTTGCCAGTCTGAGGAGAAAAGAAAGAATATGCTGTGATGGCTACTAAGGGTTCTTAGTTTTGTCTTTTGTTTTACTGATTTAGTCCCTCCCACAATTATCTGATATTAGTCTTCTAGTTATTCATTATTTAGCTCAGTTCTATATATTTATTTTCTTTCTTTTTCCTTCCTGAGGGCCAGCCCGAATTGGCACAGCCTCATTTACCCAGCCCTGTGGACTTACCAACCAGAGATACTGCCTGCTGTTTCCCAAAGTGGAGCTGCTAGAGGGACCCTAAGCACCTGTTGGATGCCAGTATATGGCCCTGGGATGCTTTCATCCTGGGGTTATGCCCTGATCCTCCCCACCAGGGTGGGCCTTCACAAGGGGCTCATCCTCCTGCTGGTCACTGGTATACATCTCTGGTGGTGCCACAAGGGTGGTGCAAGACCTGGACTGCAAGGCAGGCATAATCCTGCTCAGCCCCATTTTCTGCCATTTTGCCTGGGGAGGCGGGTAGTGCAATGATGTCAAGGGCGTGAACACTGACATCTGTCCTGCCTCAGTAAAAGTGCAGATGCTGGCTGCTGCTTCCCTGCGGCCTCTGCCAGAGGTCAGTCATGCACTGGGCACTCGACCACCTCTCCCTTGAAAAGGAGAGCAGTCTCTCAGATGCTTAATCCTTCTAACCCCCAGGCCAGACCTCCAACTCTCAGGTCAGTTCCCAAACTCAGGATTTCGGCATCGCAGGTGGAGGCCATACTGCTGCACCAGTGGGATGGCTAGATCAGGTCTCCTGAACTGCGGATTTATTCGTGACCTCTTTTCACTTCTTTTAACTTAGGGATTTTTAAGTTAAAATGGGTTCTTTTATAAAGTAGTTTAGTTAATATCTCAAGTAATTAATAACAGAAATGTTTTAAGTTTTGCATTTCAAGTAACTACCAACTGAAAATTTTTCTAAGTCATACAAACAACTAACTGACAAGCTGGATTCTGTTTGTCGAAAAATTCAATCAATCCCTAACTACAGTATTTTCCAAAGTCTCATTTCTCAACAAATGCACAAGTATACAAAAATCTCAAGTACTGTATATCGCAGATAGCAAAGGATTACACATTAGTTGAGTAAAATCCTTCTACCAATGGTCAAGCTTAATGCTCAACTTCTTAGTTAGCCATTATTTAATGAAAAGGAAACACTGGCTATTTGCTAACTTCTTTTATTGTATGGGATCTCCTTCTGTCATTCCTCTCGCTTCTACAGACATGTGTGAAAGTATGGTAGCAGCACCTGAACTATAGCAAGACAGATGTGTAATATGGAAAACTAGGAATAAAAAAGCAAGTGTTTAGAGTAATTTTAAGGTACATTATAAATATTACTAAGATTTGAAAGTACATTTAATATATGTGAACAAAATGATAACGTTTCAGGAGTAAACACTGAGGTAAAAGGAAACTTGAATCAATATTGTTTAAGGTTTTATAGTACATTAAAGATACAATATATGATTTGCTGTAGTAACCTTGTGGTAAGATCAAATTCAGTCTTGTGTTTCCAGTAATTTGGAGTCATGCAGTAACTATGGAGCGGATACTCAAAAGTGCTAAAATCTTACTGAAAATAAGGTAAGGCACTACAGTTTGATAAGAGTAACTAATGTACTTACAAAGTAAGTACATAGTAAATAACACTTAAAATAAAGTGTAAGAAGAAAGGTATAACAGTGCTGTAGTTACAAAGGAATGTGCTGTTCTGTGGCATTGTTTCCACAGTTAATGACTAACTAACATGTATTTGCAAAGTAAGTACACAGAAATCGTACCTAAAGTATAAGAAGAAGGGTGTAGCAGTGCTGCAGTTACTAAGGAATGTGCTGCTTCTGTGGCATTGCTTCACAGTTAATTCTTAATTAACATGTATTTGCAAAGTAAGTACACAGAAATGACATTTAAAGCATAAGAGAAAGGGTGTCACTACTATACACATACAGTACATTGAATGTCAGTGCTACAGTTCTGATGAGTTTTCCTTCAGAAATCATTCCCTCATGCACTTACTGCTTAATAAACATGCAATTTTATATTGTTAATTTCTATACAACTAGACTGTTTATTTATACAATAAAAATAATTTACATAATTACTTATTAGATTGTAACAGCGCTGTGGTTTCTAAGAAATGTGCTGCTTCTGTGGCATTGACCACACCTCTTCTACACCCACACCCTGTCCTGCTACTGCCCTGGTGGGTGGCTGGGGTGGGGGTATGGCTACATACCATGCTCTATCATCAATCTGCAGTGTGGAGTAGTGGTGGTTGGTGGTGCTGGATACACAGGCAGGGACCTTCCTGAGCCATTGCATGCCCTTCCCGCTGGCTGAACAGGGTGGCTGCCATGGCACCTCCCTTCACATTAAGCTACCCCATTCCTCTGACTATACCATGAAGGCTGGGGCAAGGTGGTAAACATAGGTAGACCAGTATGTCCCCTTACTGAAAACAGCAGTAATGGTAAGACCACCCATAACCCACAATTACCCACTCCACACACAGTGCAGGATCCAGTCTGTGCCTATTCAGGCCATCTAATTGGATGGCTGCTATTGATCACCAGGCCTGGAATGCACATTTGACACATACCCTGCTGACCATGTGATTAGGATCCAATTTTAGACTGTATGTTTAGTAAGCAGTCAGTTCATGAGGGACTGATTTCTGAATGAGAACTTACATCTCAGCTTCAGTACTGACATTTGGTAAATGTAAGTGTGTGAAACTGAGGATACACATTATTTCTAGCCACAATGTTGTTATAGTGTCAATTAGTAATTGGGCACATGAAATATGTTGTGTACTGTTACATATCATTCACAATATTAGACTGCATGTTTGTTAACCTGGAATACAGACATGAAACATCATCTAAAGAATTGCCAGTCAGTGCATTTAACTGTAGCTGACTGAAGTTGCAATGCATTCATATGTTAGTTCTTATTCTTAGTACACTTTAACATTTCTCTGTGTGATTACCTTTCAGATAAATGTCAGATAGACATAGACAGTAGAAACAGTGTGCAAGATCTGCATTTATATGTAGTTACACTTGTAAGAACAGATTTAATAATGCCAAAAGTAGTAACATAATAGTTACACAATAGATTTACTGCTTGCAATAGCTATTAGATGTGCAGTTGCCCTTATAAGGACAAATAACATAATGTCAGATGAGATAGAGTGGTAGTTGCACAGTAGATTTTCTGTTACACTTTTGCAAAAGCTATTACATGTGTACAGTACAAGTCACATTAAACTGTTCCATCAACTCACTGGTGTAACATTTTTTGTGATGCCACTGCAGTGGCAACTTGAACTGTTGAAGCTTTTAACTTTTTTCAACCATCCATCACTGCCTATTCAACTCACGGTACTTGTTTAGTAAAATGGTAGTAGCTGTTTTGCTGTGTGTATGCAATGCATTTTCATGGCATTGTTTATAAGTATCACAGCATTCCTTAAGAGCATTGTTTATAAATATCACAGCATTCCTTAAGAGTTGTTTAGTCTGCCTTCTGAAATGAAACTCATAAGCACTCAGCTGAAAATAAAGCATATAGAACATAGCAGCTATTTGTAAACCAATACTAACCTTTTACTAATTCATTGAATTAAACACTGCACAGATTAGGAAACTCATTCAACAATGCTACACCAGTGAGTTGAAGAAACAGTTTAATGTGACTTGTACTGTAGTTACACCTGTCGAATTAATGATTTGTGTAAAAGAGACAGTAGTAGTTGACATGTATGCAGGTTGCGTAACTACACAATATGGGTATGCCCCCACACAGCGACACTTTTACAGTGACATACATCAAAGCTGGCAGCCTCAACATGTCACTGTAAAAGTCCCGCCAATACCAGTCAACACTTTCCCCGCCCTGCACCTCCTCCTGAATCAACTCTGACTCAGAGTTGGAATCCTTTAGAACAGGTGTGTGGGTGGCAGACCCCATAATGGGGGGTCAGGGGCAAAGCCCCTGATGTAAAGACACACAGTGTTCCTGATGGTTTTATGGCAACCGCAAAGTGCGGTCGTATATAAAGCTGCTCTAGGTCGGTCCTGTCACAATTAAGTTGTTGAAGGGACATTGTAAAGCCCACAATATGCACATGTGAAACTAGTTAACAACCACATAGTAGTTACATGGAACTACACAGTAGTTACAGTGCAGCTACAGTGTAGTTACTTGAATTCAAAAACAGTAAAGAGCACCAGGATAAGTGCAGTGCTATATGCGATCCAAACAACAGAAAAAATTAAATGCAAGCACCCGCACAGCACAATCAAAGCGTCTTGAGAATAAAAATTCCAAATTTTATTGTAGACCAGGACACACACTACATAGACTGACGTTTCACTTGGCGGCTGCCAAGTTTCTTCAGAGTAAATGATACCTTACAGGTATTTTGCTTAAACATTCTAGTCACCATGTCATGTGATTTGTATACACCAATATAAATACAGCACCATTCATGCACTAATTAATTAACAAAACTTTTAAAGAGACACAGTATATATCCATTATTCCCATATATTACTAAGAATCACCCTAAATATATAACACTGTACTTGGTAACCTCAAATGCAATATTACATAAATATCTGCATATAAATATCCATAATAAATATAAAATGAGGTGACCATGCATAATTACTTAATAAACATTTTTTATACTTTTTATATGAATGAAAGTGCATGTATTAGGAGAACAACACCTGTTAAATGATTATTTTATTTTTCTAAATATTTAATACACAACCTACTTCACAGTTATATTATTGTAAGTTGTCTATTTCTCTTGGGACATATGGCTATGTTCACTTGTTTGAAGTAATTTTTAATTTATAAATTTTTGAGGATCCATGGTAATGGTACCTGTAAATTATGTGTACTTCATTAAAATGCAGCAAGTTCAATACAGTCATTAAGACCCTTATTTGTAAGTGCTCCTAAAGTATAAATCCAAAACTTTCTCTTTGACCTATTTTTTATTTAGGTCTCCACCTCTTGGTCCTAATGAAACTAGTTCCAAACCCAAGAAATTAAAGTTATGGTTACTTGGACCATATTGTAAAAATATGTCTGGCTATAGCATATGAGGCATCACTTCTTTCCACAGCTCTCACATGCTCACCAATTCTAACTTTTAATTTTCATCTACGGTCCATTCAACATAATAGGCACCACACTCACATGTTAACAGGTATATCACACCTGTACTATTACATGTGATAAATTGTGCAATTCTACACTGTTTCCAGTGACTGGATGTTTAAAGGCTTTGCAACAATTGATATATTTACAGTATACACAATTCCCACATCTATGTGTTCCTTTTGGTTTTGATGTCAACAATGTTTGTCTGTCTTTTATGTTGGAGCCTACCATGTTGGATACCACATAATCTTTAATACTTTTACACTTCGATACACAACATTAGGTCCATTTTTAGTTACCCTTTCAATTTTGGTTCTAGTTCCAAAATGGACCAGTTGTTAACTATGATTTGTTTTATTTCATGTGCTTGACTAGAAAACTAGTGGTGAAGGACAGTCAATTTTAGGTTTAACATCCAATTTGTACATTAAAATCTCTCTTTATCTAGCCTATCTACTTTCCTAATAGCAGATGCTATGCTACTATTACTGTATCCCTGTTTTTAAAACATTGTATTTGCTCACTACGTTTGACCTCAAATTCAGAGTGTTCAGAACAGTTCCGAAAAGTTCTTATCAGTTGGCTTTTGGGTATATTAAATCTAGTGTGGAAGGGTGACAGCTATTAAATCTCAATATAGGTATTCCTGTCTGTATTCTTATGAAATAAAGTAGTATATGCTCTTCTTCATGATCCTTAGATTTTTAAATTCAAAAAGTGATAGTTGTTTGATGAATATCATGTTTATATGTTAGACAACTGCTGGTTGATTCCATCCACTTAATAAATAACCCAAATTCTTCTACAGTGCCCTTCCACACTATTAATATGTCATCAATAAAATGGCCACAATTCCACCTTATCAAGAAATGGATTTGTGGCAGACTAAATCAAAAAATCAATTTCCCATTTGCCTCAGAATAAATTAGCATAACTAGGGGCCATTGTGGTGCCCATAGCTGTACCTCAGACTTGATGATACAATATTCCTTCAAACATAAAAATGTTCATGGTAAGAACCAATTCTGCCGATTGCAGCAAAAATATGTGGGAGTTTTTACTAAACTTTCTTCTGTTCTGGTATTTAAAAATAACTTAGGGCTTCTAGCCCTTCATCATGAGGCATCACTGTGTATAATGAATTAACATCGACCACTGAAAATACCATGATTGTTCTATATATAAATCCTCAATAATTTGTACTACTTGAGTGGAATCTTTTAAATAAGATCTTAAATTCTGTACTAGCGGCTGTAAAAAACATCTAAGTACATAGAGATGGGTTCAGTCAACCACCCGTTCCCGAGACAATCAGTCTACCTGGAGGATGTTCTAAACTTTTATGAAGTTTAGGAGTGCATAAATGGTAGGGATAACAGAATATGTTACTGTGAATGTTTCATACTCCATCTCAGAGATGTAACCCTTTAAAAACCCATGTTTAAACATTTATCTATTTTTGTTTGAAAATGTCTATAGTTTGATGGGTAGTTTTAACATAAAGGTTTCATCCTTAATAAGTCTTCTAACTTCTCCAATGTAATCCGAGGTGTTAAGTACCACAATGGCCCCACCTTTGTCTGCGGTTTAATTGTAATGGATTCATTGGCTTTTAAATTTTAATGCCTCCATCTCATTTTTACTGCAATTGCTGAAATTGGCCTTCCAACTTTATTCTGTAAAGATTTTAAATCCAATTCACACTTTTATAAACACTGCAACAGTAGGATTTACAGGTGGACAATATTCTGATCTTGGTTGTAATCTTAAGGTATCAGAGTTACAATTAACATCGTCATGATTGAAGATACATTTTAAGGTTAAATTTCTGCCAAATTTATGTAAATCCACAAAAGTGTTGAAAAAAGCAATCCCTTTCTCAGGACAAAATGATAAACCTTTACTTAAAATCATGAGCTCATGTTGGGTTAACAAATGACTAGATAAATTAATGACTGGTGCCAACCCATCTGAAGAACATGTGTTTAATATTCCAACAAAGTGGACGGGGGCAGCGTTGAAGAAAAACAGGACAAATTGCTAGTTGAAAGTTGTTCATATAATATAAGTAGAAAAAACAACTATAGTTTTGAACAACATGTTTCAACAGATAAAACTTGTAATTGTCAAAAATGTTCCACATTGTTGTCTGATCATACTGGTTTAAATGGTGCCAGTTATGGTAACACAAATGTTAACAATGTCAGTAATGGGTTATTAGTATCTAGCCTTAGTACAGAGACTGGGATTACTATTCGTCTCGAGAACAAATGGTGTCAAATAAATCTCCTGTTTTTCTAATAATGTATTAAACACATGCTCTTCAGATGGGTTGGCACCAGTCATTAATTTATCTAGTCATTTGTTAACCCAACATGAGCTCATGATTTTAAGTAAAGGTTTATCATTTGTCCTGAGAAAGGATTGCTTTTTTCAACACTTTGTGGATTTACATAAATTTGGCAGAAATTTAACCTTAAAATGTATCTTCAATCATATCGATGTTAATTGTAACTCTGATACCTTAAGATTACAACCAAGATCAGAATATTGTCCACCTGTAAATCTTACTGTTGCAGTGTTTATTAAAAGTGTGAATTGGATTTAAAATCTTTACAGAATAAAGTTGGAAGGCTAATTTCAGCAATTGCAGTAAAATGAGATGGAGGCATTAAAAATTTAATAGCCAATGAATCCATTATAATTAAACCGGCAGACAAAGGTGGGGCCATTGTGGTACTTAACACCTCGGATTACATTGGAAGATTATAAGACTTATTAAGGATGAAACCTTTATATTAAAACTACCCATCAAACTATAGACATTTTCAAACAAAAATAGATAAATGTTTAAACATGGTTTTTTAAAGGGTTACATCTCTGAGATGGAGTATAAAACATTAACAGTAACATATCCTGTTATCCCTACCATTTAGGCACTCCTAAACTTCATAAAAGTTTAGAACATCTTCCAGGTAGACCGATTGTCTTGGGGAACGGGTGGTTGACTGAACCCATGTCTATGTACTTAGATGTTTTTACAGCCACTAGTACAGAATTTAAGATCTTATTTAAAAGATTCTACTCAAGTAGTACAAATTATCGAGGATTTATATATAGAACAATCATGGTATTTTCAGTGGTCGATGTTAATTCATTATACACAGTGATACCTCATGATGAAGGGCTAGAAGCCCTAAGTTATTTTTTAAATACCAGAGCAGAAGAAAGTTTAATAAAACTCCCACATATTTTTTGCTGCAATTGGCAGAATTGGTTCTTACCATGAACATTTTTATGTTTGAAGGAATATTGTATCATCAAGTCCGAGTACAGCTATGGGCACACAATGGCCCCTAGTTATGCTAATTTATTCGTGGGCAAATGGAAATTGATTTTTCTATGAGTCTGCCACAAATCCATTTCTTGATAAGGTGGACTTGTGGCACCATTTTATTGATGACATATTAATAGTGTGGAAGGGCACTGTAGAAGAATTGGGGTTATTTATTAAGTGGATGGAATCAACCAGCAGTTGTCTAACGATAAACATGATATTCATCAAACAACTATCACTGTTTTGGATTTAAAATCTATAAGGATCATGAAGAAGGAGCATGTACTTCTTTATTTCATAAGAATACAGACAGGAATACCATATTGAGATTTGATAGCTGTCATCCCTTCCACACTAGATTTAATATACCCAAAAGCCAACTGATAAGAACTTTTCAGAACTGTTCTGAACACTCTGAATTTGAGGTCAAATGTAGTGAGCAAATACAATGTTTAAAAACAGGATACAGTAATAGTAGCATTGCATCAGCTATTAGGAAGGTAGACAGGCTATATAGAAAGAGATTTTAATGTACAAACGGGATGTTAAACCTAAAATTGACTGTTCCTTCACCACTAGTTTTTCTAGTCAAGCACATGAAATAAAACAAATCATAGTTAACAACTGGTCCATTTTGGAACTAGAACCAAAATTGAAAGGTAACTAAAATGGACCTAATGTTGTATCGGAAGTGTGAAAGTATTAAAGATTATGTGGTATCCAACATGGTAGGCTCCAACATAAAAGACAGACAAACATTGTTGACATCAAAACCAAAAGGAACACATAGATGTGGGAATTGTGTATACTGTAAATATATCAATTGTTGCAAAGCCTTAAAACATCCGGTCACTGGAAACAGTGTAGAATTGCATGATTTTATCACGTGTAATAGTACAGGTGTGATATGCCTGTTAACATGTAGTGTGAGCGCCTATTATGTTGGATGGACCGTATGAAAATTAAAAGTTAGAATTGGTGAGCATGTGAGAGCTGTGGAAAGAAGTGATGCCTCATATGCTATAGCCAGACATATTTTAAAATATGGTCCAAGTAACCATAACTTTAATTTCTTGGGTTTGGAACTAGTTTCATTAGGACCAAGAGGTGGAGACCTAAACAAAAAATAGGTCTAAGAGAAAGTTTTTGATTAATACTTTAGAGCATGTACAAATAAGGGTCTTAATGACTGTTTTGAACTTGATGCATTTGTAAAGATGTAATAAATAATTTACAGGTACCATTACTATGGATCCTTAAAATCTATAAATTAAAATGTACTTCAAACAAGTGAACATAGCCATATGTCCCAAGAGAAATAGACAACTTACAACAATATAACTATGAAGTAGGTTGTGTATTAAATATTTCGAAAAATAAAATAATCATTTAACAGGTGTTGTTCTCCTAATACATGCACTTTTATTCATATAAAAAAGTATAAAACATTTTTTTTATTAATAATTATGCCTGGTCACCTCATTTTATATTATTATGGATATTTATATGCAGATATTTATGTAATATTGCATTTGAGGTTACCAAGTACAGTGTTATATATTTAGGTGATTCTTAGTAATAATATGGGAATAATAGATATATACTGGTGTCTCTTTAAAAGTTTTGTTAATTAATTAGTGCATGAATGGTGCTGTATTTATATTGGTGTATACAAATCAGATGACATGGTGACTAGAATATTTAAGCAAAATACCTGTAAGGTATCATTTACTTGAAGAAACTTGGCAGCCGGCCAGTGAAATGTCAGCTCTCATGGTGTGCATCCTGGTCTACAATAAAATTTGGAATTTTTATTCACAAGATGCTTTGATTGTGCTGTGTGGTGCTTGCATTTAATTTTTTCTGTAGTATAGTTACTTAATGCAAATTATGTGTAACTACACAACATGCAAAAGTGAAACTAGTTAACAACTATGTAGTAGTACATGTAACTACACAGCAATTACAGTGCAGTTATAGCAGAGTTATACCATAGTTACAGTGTAGTTAAGAACACTTAAAATAAAGTGTTACCATTTTGTCTTATAAAATGGCAGTTAGAAAAAGGAAAACATGTTGACTTAGCCACGCACTATGAGCATGCATTACAATTTGTGTTACAGCAAAGTTGAGCATCCAACACAGCAGTTGTCTTTCATCCTCATAGAATGCCTCCTTCCAACATTTTTCATTCTAAGAGTTGTTTCCTAAGATTTCTGACCCACTCCAGGCTGTGAAGTATGATAGAGCTAACTGCTCAGGTAGGTTTGATACAATATGTGCACAAGATACTGCTAATTCTGCAGGTGACGTTTTGTGTTCTGTGGGATTTTATCAACTCTGTTGGCTATTCTTTCAGGATTCCACTGGCAGAATTAAACATTGTGCACACCTATAATGACTTATTACTGGCAACAACAACCCTGCTAGATTTGGCTCTAGTCCACGAGCCCTGAGGCGGATACTGGCAGCTAGAATAATTGTTGACTCGCTGAGTGACTACTCACCTATTTTCTGCACCTGGTCAAACAAACTCCCTAAACTGCAGCCAGGGTGTTTGAGGCCAGAAATTATGCCATCCTTGTCCCGGCTGATTTCTGTTCTGACCTACGTGCTTTAAACTGGGAACCTATAACTACCCTTCCTACC
This sequence comes from Neoceratodus forsteri, assembly GCA_016271365.2. NCBI lineage: Eukaryota > Metazoa > Chordata > Ceratodontiformes > Ceratodontidae > Neoceratodus > Neoceratodus forsteri. The sequence continues at coordinate 841,178,766 of CM028135.1, read as the reverse complement.
TTGGACAAAGCTTTGGACTACTTCTCCAATGTATTTATGTCCATGGCTAATGCATGCCCCTCTCAAGAAGCTGAGGATGCAAGGCAAGTGCCACAAGTGGCTTAACCCTGACCTGAAATGGAACATGCTTCGGACAGGGCCTGGGGGTATTACAAATCCATGAACCTCAACTCAGATTGGGAGAATTACAGAGCACTGAGAAATAAGTGCAAGAAAGCCACTAAAAATACAAAATCAAAGTATCTGTGTGGATCTCCAATCTGGCACCAAGGGATCAAAAAGAAATTCTGGGCCAAATCAACATGCTACTGAAGGCGCCACCAGTGCCCAGGATGGTGCTCTTCTGGTTGATGATACCTGACCAATGACCCCTCCACTGTAGCTGAGGCAGTCAATATCCTCTTTACTAATTTCAGCACTCATAAACCTCCTTTCCCTCTGGTGCTCCCCAAAGAAATGAAACTGGATGGGATCTTCCCAGGCCTCAATTTCATCTAAAATTGGTCAAGCCCTTTGAAGAGCTACCCCTCCTGAAATGAATTAACACTCCTCCCTGGATATGACCTACTTGAGCCCAGGCTACTGTGGATCACTGCCCCAGCTATTACCCTTCCTGTCACCATGCTTATAAACGGATCCCTACTTGAAGGAATGTCCTTAGCAAATGGAAAGTTGCAGTTGTACTCCTGTTCACAAAACAGGGCCTGGGGTAAATGTAGGGAACTACAGGCCCATCTTCATTCTCTGCCCTCTTGCAAAGTACAAGAGAGGCTGGTCTATAACCAGCTGCAGAGCTACCTAGAGTGGCATCTACTCCTGGCTGACAATCAGCATGGATTCAGAAAAGGCCATGGAACTGACACAGCCCTAATCAGGCTCACGTCTGACACCCTGGATGCCATGGACAGGGGTCCCCGACTGGAGCATTATTCATCAATCTATCAAAGGCATTTGATACGGTCAGTCATGAATTGCTTCTCATCAAACTCCAACTGCTTGGTCTGGACAGGCTATTGAATACCTGGTTCAAAGCTACTTGCTCGACAGGACCCAACATGTTCAATGGAGAGGAGCACAATTAGGCTGCAGACCTGTGACCTTCAGAGTACCCCAGGGCTTTATTTTGGGCCTTTACTATTCACCCTCTTGTCAATGACATTGAGCGGGACTGTGGTCTGGATAACAATCTTGTATGCTGACGATACAGTTGCATACTGCAGTGATCCTCAACCAAGTGTTATCTCTGCTAACCTTCTGTTCTGTCTCATGCGAGGCCTGGTTTATCTCTAATTCACTAGTGTTGAATGAGGAAAAAACAAAGCTGTCCTATTTGAGACTAGGCATCTGGGAGCTGACAGACAAAACCTGCTCCAGCTCCACACAGCCCAAGGGATGCGTTTTGAAGTTGTAGATAAAGTCAAATCTCTTGGTGTCTACCTAGATCAAGATATGTCCTACAAGCTGCACATAGACTACATAGCTAAGTCCACTCATCAGAAGCTTGGCCTATGTACAGGTTTGGAAACTGCCTAATGGATGATGCACGACAAGCTATAGCTAATACCACCCTACTTCCCATCCTCCTCTATGGTGTTCCCTTCTACATTTTCTTAAGGAGAATGAACAAAGAATGCTATCTGTCCTGTACTATAGGGCTGCACTCTTTGCTACCTGCTCCCCTCCCAGAAGGCACACTGTGAGGTCCTCGCAGACCTTAACTAGCCCTCAATAGGGCACAAACTGTCCTATCCCTGCTATGTCTGACCTACAGTTCACTAATACAGGCTCTCCCCTAATCTGCAGGGCATTCTAAATCCCAAAGTTCACTACCAGGATCTAGGTCATCGATGGACCACCCTCTCGACAACCCTCTGTGCACCAATCTAGGCAAAAGATGCTTTGGGTACTCACACCCTACCTCTGGAATTCTCTCCCAGAGAATTGTTGGAATGCTCTACCATTCAAGGATTTAAGTCCGCCCTGAAAGTGTACTTGCTGGGGTTGAGTCTACACAGCTGTTACTGTTAGTACCTGGCTACTGCCTTAAACCTTCCCTTACATACATTATGGGCTTCAGGTCCAGCTCCCTGTTGGTTTGACACCACTGGCACTTGTTTCTACATAGCCCAAGTACCTGTTGTGTCTTATTTATTTTGCTAAATACCTTGATCATTCCCAATGGGCAGTTCTAACCAAAAAGTGTCTTATTTGCTTTCTATAGTACCCTGTGTAGGAATTCTGAGTCAATTGTTGTCATGTCTGTTATACCTGACCCAAGTGTGTATGATGTTTTTCTGATTCCTGACTAATCTGTAATGAACAATAGCCCATGACTGACTCTTTACTTATCTAGTGACTTATCTGGTGTCTGTAATACCCAGTAAGCAAATCCTAAGTCAGTGACTATTATATCTGTCATCTCTGACCCAAATGTTTATTGTGTATTATTGAACCTAAATACCTTACTGTATATGAACTATTATACCACTATATGTAATTAACTCCAGGTCACCCCTGAAAAGGGACCTTTGGTCTCAGTGGGTTCATCTGGTTACCAAAATGCTATCAATAAATAAATAAATAAATTACTAGGTAACTGTTTAAACTGTTTATCAAAGTTGTCATGGGAAATTTAGTTAACTTAATTTTAGGAATAGCTAACTTCACAAATAATTTAAAACCTCCAAAATGAATGTTTGTCTGCGGGGCAGATAGCATACAATTTGCTGATATAAAAGTCAAAATTTCAGATTTTTTTTCATAAAAGAAATAGTATTCTCCCTGTAACATTTCCTATTCATGTGAAAAGTGTATCTTCTTAGACTACTGACTTGTACAATTTGAGTCCTGGGAAGTATTTTGACATTCCAAAATATTAGAATGACTTCAGCTTTATTTCAGAGCAAACTTAAGGGTACTGTTACAATTTGAACTTGTATGTATCTTTATTGTTTGCAGTATTTTCCCATTGAACAGTAAAGGTCCAACTGTAAAAGGCTGAAACTGTTATTTTCCGATCTAATTATCCTGACATAGGTGAGTGACAGACAAAATTATTCTTGCCACAGAAACAGATATTTGCCCTGTTAGTTGTTAAATACTAATACAAGAATTGAAGAAAGTATGTGATGGAGACATAAATACAAGTATTGTTCATTAGTTACAAGACAATACTTGTGTAGAAAAACATTTTTCAAACTGGAAAAAATCAAGATGGCTGAAATCATGAACAGTATTTCTCTGAGCACAAACAGTAAATCCTTAACAATTAATATAGATAGATAGATAGACAGATATTTTATTTATATAGTGCCCATCTCCAGAGACTCGGGTGCTGTATAATATGATACATATAACATATACCATACAATAATACAATTCTAAAACTAACTACAACAGTATACAAAGTATAACTAAAAACAACAGCTTAACTAACCATCATGGAATATACTATTTATATAAAACCCTTTTAGTTAAAAGCTTAATTAAATAAATATGATTTGAGGCCCTTCTTAAAGGCTTCCACCGTGGAAGCCTCCTAAGATGTCCAGGCAGGGAGTTCCACAGAGGTGAGGCCAGCGGCTACAAATGACCGATCACCAGAATGCTGCATTCTAACTCTGGGAACTCCAAGGAGGCCACCCCCAGCAGATTGGAGAGCCTGGGTCAGTGGTATGGCACAAGAGCCTCTTGCAGATAGACTGGGCCCCTCAAGTGCAGGGATTTATAGGTTAACAGCCCTATCTTGAAGACAATCCTCCAACTAACTGGCAGCCAGTGCCGTTCATGTAGCACTGGGTGATATATTCCATCTCTTCACCCCCAACAACAATCTTGCTGCTGCGTTCACAGAAATGTTATGCCATCTCCACATGGCACTGAGTGAAGGGTTCACAGACACTCTGGAACCCGGTTCATGCCACTAGTCCAGATGCCAGGAGTCAAACCCAGGGAGGGAGTTCAGAGCATCCATTGGATGCTTCCCTCATGGGGGTGGGCGAGGAGTGCCAGACCTCCCGGGTGGGGTGCACAGGACCATGGCTGGTAGACCAAGGCAGTGAAGGTGAGACCTGCAGTATCAGGAGATACGAGAGCCTGAAGGAGTGGTGAGGCTCAGGCTAGTGGGGTGAATAAAGAGCATAATAGAAAAAAAGAAATGTTGATTGAGACAAGAAGAAAGGATAATATGCACTCATTGTGGGAGGGGATGCAGAACAGGGGCAGACAGCCCAATCAAAATACAACACAGGAACACAGTCATGCTGCTTTCCTCAGTCACAGTGGAGTGTAACACAACTGAGCTGCTTCCAAGAGAGAGAGAGGTTTGTATCAGTGGCAGGTCATTGATGATAATGTTGAGAAAAAGGCTGTAGAGGAGCATCAGACAGGAAATGTGCCAAACTCAGAACTGGAGAAACAGAGGCTTCAGGGAGCAGAACACTATGAAAAGGAGGTGGAGGGTGCATTGATTGATTGATTGATTAATTAACCTGATTGGCAGTATGAGATAAATTTCCATTTTCTTGTACAACCAGGATACATAAAAAAAACAATAGCAGAATTTTTAATAAAATAGATTGCTGCAAAATCCAGTACATACAGATACAGAGATTAATTCATGTAATCAATACATAAAGACAGTAATGTGGGACGATCCAAAACAGTAGCTGCTGTTGAATCATAAGTTTTGGAGTTTAGTGAAAGACTGAACTTTGTCTTTGCTTTGTACATATAAAGGTATAACAACATAACTTCTGTCCTGAACTCTAGTACATATTTCATCAGAGAATAACAGAAAATGTTCATTATCTCTAAAATGATATTTGCTCTAGGCAAATTTTGTGAAGAAAACAACAGATGTGTAAAGAAATCTGTCTTCAAAAGAAGTCCACACTAATGAATTGTATCATGTAAAGTGGCGAAACTGAAGTAAAGCCTGTAATACAAACTGGCAGTCTATTTTAGACTGTCTTCCCTCTGAAAGTGAACTCATATTTGCTGCAAAGTAAAACACAATATCTTAGTCAATGACAGGTAGCAAAATGTATTTGCCAAAAGTTTTCTGCTTCTAAAAGAAGGCAATGTAGCCAGCCCAGTGGCGCTGGAAGTTGAGGCTCTGGTCACTACACCTTGCACCATCGCGATCCAGGTTCAGGAATGAGCCCGGGCCACTGGGGGTCATCATGGGGAGAGAGAGGACTGAGCATCTGGAGGACTGCTCTCCTCTCCTCTCTTGGGGCAGGCACACACTGTCCTGCTATCTGATTGCCCTCTGGTGGTGACTGGAGGGCAATACGAGTCAGGGAGCATGCTCTGACATGATTATGTCAGTAGGGAGGGGCGAGGAGAAAAACGAGAAAGAGCCTGGCAGGGCTCCATGATTGTCCATGCCTTGTGAGCCAACCCTGGGGTTCTGGATTGGGTCTCTGGGGAAGGGGCGTCACCTCTTGCCTTGCCACAGGGGCAATCTGTGGGGAAATACTGGGGGCAGCTAATTGTGGCTCAGCAGGACCTGAGAGAGAGTTCCTTCTTCAGGAGGGGACCAAGCACCTGCCAGAGCTGAGGTGGAAAAATGCATATGGAAAGAAAAATAAATAAATAAAAGAAAGCAATGTTTAACCTTGAAAACTTTCCCCAAATGCTGGTTTAATGTTTTTACTAAACCATCAATGTGAGTGCCACAAATTAGACAGAGAATTGTTAAGAGTGAGGCCCAAGTAAGTAAAGGAAGGCACCAGTTCAATTATAACATTACTTCATTAATTAATAAAATTAGAGCTTTCATACAATTTGCAATTGACATTGGATACTAATATCAGTATTGGTGAATGTACACCTGAATTTGTAGATGGCATAGTTGTTGATTTCATATATGGTCCTAAGAAAAACTGTATCAGCAGTTCGTGATTACAAAAAATAGCTGGAACTGGAGAATTCTGATTGACTTACAACATTCTATACGGTTAGATTAATTGCTGGATAACCTTCATGTACATTAGAACAGTTTTAACTTTAAGTGCATTCTATTCTTAACATGGCAACATTTGAGTTTAATAATGGCTGCACTTCATGCCTGATGACCCATACATTTAACTATCAGTAACCCCATTCCTGGACAAGTCATAATACTTAAAATATAAACCCATATGTAATAGTGAAACTGATGATTTTGCTACAAAGTGCATAAACAATGACCTTCTCAGTGCGAAGGATAGAGAACAGTCAGTTCTTGTCCTCCTCAATATTTGCCTCACAGTTTGAAACTGTAGGCCATGGGCTATTGTTTGACCACCTAAGGAGTACGGAGGATTCACTGGCACAGTCATCTGCCGGTTTGAGTCCTACCTCAGGGATAGGATGTAACGGGTAGTGATGGGGAATGTCTCCTTGTTTCTGAAGTCCCTGCTCTGTGATGTACCCTAGGGTCAACTTTTCTTCTATGTTACACAGATACATAGACAGTGTCGGCAGATAAGGGCCTATGGCCCACCCAGTCTGCCCATTTGAGCTTGTAAGTTCAGTTTGTTTTCCTAGAAGTGTGTTGCACCTACCCCTGACCTCCAGAATTCTTTATGTCTATCCCATGCATTCTTAAATCCGTGATTGTTTCAGCCTCCACCACTTCCTCTGGCAGGGTGTTCCACTTGTCCGCCACCAGTTCTGTGGAAGAAATTCTTTCTCATGTTTCCTCTGAATCGTCCTCCTCCAATTTCATCCCATGCCCTCTAGTCCTGGAACATCTTTTCACTTAAAATAGTGTTTTCCTGCACCCTGTTCCTCCCTGTAAGATACTTGTATGTCTCTATCATATCCCTCTCTCCTCCTCCTCCAGGGAGTACATGTTCAGTTCCTTCAACCTGACTTCATAGGACTTGTGATGCAATCCATGCACCATCTTTGTTGCCCTCCTCTGACCCTTCTCTACCCTGTCTATGTCCTTACGTAGGTATGGTCTCCAGAACTGTATACTGTACTCCAGGTTGGGCCTCACTAGTGTCTTGATAGCGGAATTATGACCTCCCTTTTCCTGCTGGTAATGCCCTGCCTCTACATCCCAGCATCCTATTTGCTTTACCTGCTGCCTTGTCACACTGTTTCCTACCTTGAGGTCATCAGAGATGATAACCCCAAGATCTCTTTCCTGCTTGGTGCATGCTATATCCTACCCCCAAGTGATATATTGTGCCAGGGTTTTTGTGCCCCATATGCATTATCTTGCATTCTTTGCATTGAATTTCAACTGCCAAACCCCTGACCATTCTTCAAGTTTCTGCAGGTCGCTTCTCATTCTGTCTACACCCTCTGGTATGTCTACTCTGTTACAGAGCTTTGTGTCATCAGCGAACAGTGAAATTCTGCCTTCTAGGTCCTGCGCCATGTCACTGATAGAAGATGTTGAATAGGACCGTCCAGCACTGATCCCTGTGGTACCCCACTGGTCATTCTTCCTCTGTGGAGTGACAGCCATGTTGTTTGTAGTGCACATGCTACCCTGGGAGGTATCATTAGACATTACAGGCTGAGTTTTCACTATTATGCAGATGATACTCAGCTGTATCTTTCATTTGCATACGGGAGTCCAGACGCAATCAAGACGCTTTAATCTGTGCCTGTCTGAAATCAAGTTTGAACTGGCATTGAGCAGGCTGAGACTAAACCTGGGCAATACTAAGTACTGGTGATTGCACCAGGTCAAGGAGGGTTGCAGGTGTGGATGAAGTAGTGACAGAGTTTATGTTTTAGTCCTCTAGGCTAGTGGCTTCCACTTAGGTGAAGTGAGCTAGGGGAAATTATGGCTGAGAAGCTGAAGTTTGAGGCTAAAGTGTTGGCAGTACTTCAGTAGGATTTACCATCTCAGGAACATCACCTGGAATAAGCCTTTTGTCCCCCAAAGACCTGCCATCACTAATGCACATGTTTGTGACATCTAGGCTTGATTAAAGTAATGACATATATCTCAGAGTCAGTGGCGGTGTCTTGTGATGCCTGCAGCTAGTGCAGAATGCAGCGGCCTGACTGTTGCCTTGACTTCTGAGAACCCACCATGTGACCCTGGTCCTGCATAAGTTGCACTGAGTGCTGGTGAAGTGGTTTATCACCTTCAAGGTTAGATTAATAATCTATGAGTCCCTATATGGATTGGGCCTGAGTTACTTCCATCTTCGTGCTGGAAAAGAAAAGAGCCCAGTACCATTTATCAACCCACCAGAGGATCAGGCACATACCGTATACTGTTCAGAACTTTACTTACCTGCATGCTAAATTGGAGCAGTGGTAACATAGAAATATAGAAATGTAGAAGCATACCTCTCAGTTGTCCCTCATTACAAGTACATCCCTCACTTTACCCCTCAGAATTGCTCTGTCTCCCATCATCTGTCCCTCTCAGAAAAGTGTTGTCCACACACTGAAGTTGATGCAAACTCAGACATTCTTAATACTGTATCATACTAAAGCACACATTTTAACTTGCACAAAGGCACTAGTTTCCATAGTCTTCAGAGTTTAAATCTTCATCTTTGACAATGTATTCTGCATTTTGAGAGCCAGTGTCTGTTGTTTTACTGCATCAGAGTCCCACATTTCAGTTACAATAGATTGGGAGGTATTCATTAAAGAATAATCTATTTATTTATTTCAATTTTGTTAACTAGGTAAGCCCACTGGGCCCAAGGTCCTTTTTCAGGGGTGACCGGGATTAGTTACAGTACAGTCAATAAAACATTTTGCAAGGTATAATATATAATACATAAGAGCACATGTCCTTTTACTTACAATCAAGACATTGCACATCAAGGAACCATACATTCAGCAATAGACAATTCATTTCACAATCACGTTGGGACTTGACTTAACCTGGGGAGAATTAGTACAGGTCAATAGGGTAAGTGTGAGAACATGACACCACACCTGGAATTTTCACCTCAAGTTTTGAAGAGGATTTGTCAGGAACGGTTATATTTGGGGTAGGCTAGATTTACCTTGGCCTACTTCTAATCAAGTGCAGGAACATTTGCTGTTGTTAAGCAGGTGCTTTCAGAGCCTTTTACGGAAGGCTGCCAGGAGCTGGCTTCCTGCAGGAGGGCAGGAGCTTGTTCCAGAGTACAGGTGCAGCATGGGCAAAGGATTTGCTGCCAGCCATAGTCCTTACCCTGGGTTCCTCCAGTAGGTTTCTGCCAGAGGCATGGAGCTGTCTACCTGAGCATTTGGGAGCCAGTAGACCAACGAGGCTTACTTGGGGTGGTCATTAATTAATTTGTATGCATTGCACAGGACTGGGTACTGTAGCCGGTGGCTAAGGGATGAACAGTTTAGGGAGGCCAGTACTTCACAGTAAGGCATCTTAGGTGGGACATAGTGGCAAAGCATGCAGTCTTATTCTATAGAGTTTGCATCCTGCTATGCTCCTGTTTTGCTATTGAATGCATGACTGGAGCTGCATAGTTAGAGTGTGAAGGAGGATGCTATTCGATATGGTAATCCTGATTTCAGGGATTATTTGAGCATTCAGCCAGTAAAGTAGCACTAGTTTTGGTGAATTGTTTTGGTAATCAGATCTACATGGGATTTCAGCATGAAGCCTTGTAAACCATTAAGCCGGGTATTTAAATGACTTCACTACCTCTATCGGTGGTCCTGATGTGGGATGACTGTGAGGAGGGGGCTTCTATCAGGGCCTAGGGCTCTTGGTCCAAACATAATGGCTTTTGGGTTATTTTGGCATTCAGTATCAGCCTGTTATCCAACAGCCATCTTTCTAAAATTGTAAAATCTGCTTGTAATAGAGGACCCAGGTCTTCTGCGCTGTCTGAAGTTCTGTAAAGTACTGCATCGTCTGCATACTGACTCACAGAGCTGCCTCTGCAGTAGTTGCTGAGATCATTTATGGACAGTGAGAACAGGAGGGGTCCCAGGATGAGCTCTGTGGTACCCCTCCCTAATAGGGAGTAATCCAGATGTGGCACCTCTCCACTTGACCTGATGGGAGCAATTGGATAGGTAGTTGTTGAACCAGATTAGCGAGTGCTGATCAAGGCCAAGGTGTCTCAATTTTGATACCAACAGTTTATGGTTCACCAAGTCGAAGGCCTTTGTCAGATGAATAAATATAGCAATGGTGGGGTGCCATTTTAGGACTTCAGTGGAGAATTTGATAACAGCTGTGTCAGTCTTGTGTTTTTGTTTGAACCCATGCTGGGTGCTTACCAGCAGCTGGTTTGCTTCCATATAGTTTCAGAGTTGGTGGTACACTAGCTGCTCTTGGAGTTTGGCTAGGATATACAAGAGGGAGATAGGCCTGTAGTTACCAATAGGCTCCTAGGGCCTCCCTTGTGGATGGGTACCACATAAGCCTGTTTCCATTTGTTATGCACAACTCCTTCCAGCAGGGACCTGTTGATGCACCATGTAGCGGGTAAGGTTATGGCAGGGACAGCAACCCTAAGCAATCTTGGGTCAAGGCCATCAGTGCCTGTGAAGCCTTTTGCCTTAATGCTCTTCAGTAGTGGGAGCACTTCTTTTGGATGTACTACCTTAAGGTGAAATTGTGGGTGCTGAGAGTTTGGTCTCTTGGGGCATAGCTGCTCCATAATTCGAGGGGGTCTACCTTGTAGTGTTAAATGTTTGTAAAGAACCTGTTGAAGGCAGTGACAGACTCCTGGCAGTTGCTGAATGTTTGGTCATTGCAGTCTATTGAGCCTTGGTGGGGTTTACCACTGCCCTTTACCAGGCCATAGATATTGGTCAGAAGGACCTCAGGTCTGTTAGGCTGGCCTGTTGAAGGTTCTTAACGTACTCCTCTTTGCAGCCTTTGCCATTTGCATACATTGGTTCCTTGGGTCCTATGCACTGTCTGGTCTTCTGGGAGGGCCAAATTCCTGTGCTTGACCCAGGCCTTGTCATGCTTGATCATCAGTGATTTTAGTTCAGATGAAAGCCATTTGTAGTTGCCACCCTGGGCTCTGAGTCTCCTAAGGGGACCTGTGGGTTAGCTGCTGAGATAAAGATATTCTGGAAATATTCCAGTGCTTCATCAATTTAAGGAGAAGCCAGATAGGGCTCCAGTCAATACTGTACAGGTACTCTTGGAAGGCATCTGAGGAGAATTTGAACAATCTCTTGCTGTGACAATTCATGAAGGACTTTAGGTGAGTGATTCTTCCAAATGCAGAATATTGGAGAATGGTCACTCAAGGCATCCATCAGTGTGCCAGCCACTTGGATGTTTAGAGGTTTGAGGCCAGAATCCAGTCTAGGGTGTAATGGTTCCTGGATTTGGTATTTTGCATTGTGGGCTCAGAGATGACCTGGGACAGGTTAGCATCCAGGAGTGTCGCCCTGAGAGCCTGCTCAGTGTCAGAGGTCCAAGTCAGGTTAAAATCCCCAAGATTAACATCTCAGAGGGGATGTTTTCTGCCAGCATCTTGATTAGTGCATCCAGAGCTTGGGAAGCAACTTTGGGTGGGTTGTATATGCATCCTATCATCAGGGACTTGGTTTGGCAAAGGGTAACCCTAACGAAAACTGACTCACTGCCAGGGCAGCCGACAGTGGAAGGAGGCTGGTGATGTGCTCAGGAGTCTTTTACATAAATAAGTATCCCAACCCTTTTTGCCCTCCTATCTTTCCTGAAAACATTTTAGCCACAGACTTCAGTCTCATGGGTTAAGATGTGGGGGTTTTAGCCATGTTTCAGATACTGCCAGTACATCTGGTTTGTAGAGATCCACCCAAATCTGAAGCTCATGGATTTTGGGGCATAGACTACAGATATGCATGTGGGCTAGTCTTAGGGCCTGAGGAGACCCAGTTCGGGTCATGCGTGGAGCCAATGATGAAGTTTGCCACAGGGTGTCCAGGGTAGGGTTCAATGTCTCCTTCAAGGAGAATCAGCAGTTGCTTTAGTACTTTTAGCATTTTGGGGGGTTCTGTAATCCCCTTAAATTTGGAACCTTGAAACATTAAGTAGCAGGTCCCCTTTCTAGTTAACCCATGCATCACCAACAGTGAGGCAACTGTGTCGATAACAGTTTAGTAGTGCAGGTAAGGTTGGTGGTGGTTCTGTGGGGCCAGAATGGGTTGAGACCCTCTCTCATGCCCAAGAGGTGATCCACATAACTAACAGTGCATATGAACAAAATGACCAGGATTGTGCTTCTGATTGGCATTATGCTAGGTTTGCCCTGCTGGAGTGTAGGGGTAGGGAGCACTGGGGACTCCCTCACCCTGGTTTGTCATACATGCTTCAGTACTAGCTCCTAATGCTGATGTGGCTGCAGGGAAACTCAGCCTCTCATCTCAGTTAGGTGGCTGAGATATTACAATTATCACTTGCCCTAGCACTTTTGGTGGAGAGCTTACCTGGCTATGACTGGCTGCAGTCTTGCGGCTAGATATCTTCCCTGTCAACAGAATCAATTATCAAAATAAATTGACCATACAGACTAGCTGTGCAAGGAATATCAGATATAGAAATTAGTGGCTGAACAAACTTGGTTAGATTAGTAGCTGAGAAAACTTAACTAAAACAATCCCTTTTATCTAAATGCATGTTCCTGAAGTAACTGTCCTGACAGCTTAGCTGTGGTAAGATAAGCAGATTACCACATTAGTTATCAACAGTTGCTGGCTAGACTGGCACTTAGCAATGATCGAGTACCTGTAACCTCTGGTGTATGTCTTGAGTAAGCTAGGAGCAATTAATGAAGCACAGCAAGTTAACAGAAATATACAGTAAATGGACTGAGAAAGAGTAGCTCAATCAGACTATCCACGGGTGTGTGTGTGTGTGAGGGACTCAGCACATGGTGCGCCATTTGCCCTGAAGAATAGCCTACAGATGTATATTATTAGTATAGTACAGAAAGCCTACAGATGTCTATTATTAGTACTAGTGTAGAAAGACAGCTCCTAAAACACAGCACAAGTGTTTCTAGAACCTCACTCAGACAAAGAACCCACCCCAAGATTTGGAACCTCCAAAAGAGGACCCCTGTAGGGGTGCATAGGAGCATTTAATAGGTTGAGGAGGTGGGGAGGGTGGGTGGGAAATTTAACAATGAGAGCTGGTTGGCTGTAGAGAAGCTCCGTATAGCTGGCAGGTTTTTCAGGAACAGCAAATTGACTGCAAGGAGGTCCAATGAGCTCAAGTTTAAATTAATTGAATAAAAGTATTTTTGGCTCCGATGAGCTCAGTCCATCCCTTACTGTCATCCTTTGTGTTCTGGGGCTCCGATGAGCAGACTACAGCAATCAGGGACTAAAGCAGGGTTTTTAACTGCTGGCTCAAAATTTAAATTCCTTTTTGGCACCTTTTCCAGCCATTGGGCTGAAGAAGATTTAACAAAGGGAGTTGGCAGGCTGTGAGAAGCTCTGTGTAGTTGGCACTTCTTGCGGGAGCAATAAATTGGCTGCAAGGAACTCCAATGAGCTCAACTTTAAATTAATTGAATAGAAAGGTTTTTGATCATAGATGACAGTCCATCCCTTGCTGTCTTCTGTGTTCCGGTGCTCCGATGAGCAGACTGTGGCACTTGGGGACTAAAGCAAGGTTTTTAACTGCTGGCTCAAAATTTAGATTCCTTTTCTTGGCACCTTTTCTAGTCATTGGGCTGAAAGAAGACTTAACAAGGTCAGAGAATGGCTGGAAGTACAGCAAGCTTGTCCTGAAGCCATAAAATGTATTATTTTCTAACAACACCCTTAAAAATGCCCCTTGTGTGCTGAACCCAGATAACATTTTAGCATAATTACATTGCTCGGTAGGCAATTGCACTTATCCATTACCCACTCTATGAAAAATACTCCTTAACATCCTTTTAAATTTCCCTCCTTCTAACTGATTGTGTCTGACGAACTGCTTCTTATCCTAAACAGTTCTGTGATGCCCATCTTATTTTAACACTGCATATGAATATTTCCACCATATATGAATGATTCTACCATATTAACCCTCTAGGGCTGTGTAAAAATATATCTTCTGCCATTTAAATTCTGGCAAAATTCCAATTTTGAGTCCACTGCCATGGCCCAGCAGCAGAGTATCATGCTGCCATGCCGATGACCCAGGTTCAGAAATAACCCCAGGAAGTCATGTCAGGAGGCAGGCCCATAACAGCTGTCATTTGCAGATCATCTTGCTCAGAGAGGTTGGTGGGGAGTTCCACCAACACTGGAACTCCTTCAGCTAGGCCAGGGGCGTGCTATAGCCACAGGCAAAGCTGTGGCTGTACGAGGCTGATAGAGCAACCACTCTCACCAGTGGAAGTAGAAAGGAAAATATTTTGGACAAAAACCCAGTAGCTAACTGATTGATTGTAGGGTTCAACCTGATCAGGGTATTATCTTGTGAATAGGGAATATTACTGACAGAAGAGCTGCTGGCCAGAAGAAAAAAACAATATAGATAAGCGAGGTTGTGTGTCAACTCTGTAATCTCTTCCTCAAAGGCTGGCCAAATTATAAGCAGCCAAAGGCTCCCAAATAACATCAGTAATGAAAGTTAAATGTCATGAGTTTTGTAAAATAGTGGAATGTTGTGATGCTTTTATCGAAGCCACGTCCACACATTTGCCCAGTCATACACTTGAGTTGCTATTGTAGAGGAAGAAAATGGCTGGGTAAAGTGGCAATAAGGTAGCATTCATAGGAGGTTCCATAGTAAATGTTTAGTGGTGCCAAGTGAGTGACAAGTCATGATGAATAATCATGGTCATCACTGTGCACTAGCCTGAAGTTTTGCAATATGCCAAATAACTAGCAGAGTTAATTGACTTAACTTGTGGGCATGCACCTCCAGAATTGTTTCTGTGCAATGTCATCTGCTGACTCTTTAACAACCTGTAGATAACAATGTAATACTGTTACTATTTGAAAATAGTGACACCTAGTTATTCAAGCCTCAAAGCCTTATAATTACTTGCAATGTAGGCCATTATCACAAAAGTATCTGGATATCTTTAGTCATGATGGAGCATGTTGCTGGGTATCATTAGCAAAAGTGTTAGAGGGGTATTATAGGCCATGATGCATGTACAGGTAAGGTGATTCAGTGGTGATATGTACTTTTTGAAAATAAATTCCACAAGTAGAATCCTAGTGGCATTACCTATTATGTGTCCCGAATGTTTGAGCAAATTTTGATATTTAGTAATCCATAGAGTATCCACAATATATTTAACCTGCTAAGCCACATTTATCCAGCTTAACTAGATTCCAGGATATATTTACTTTAGTATGAATGCCAAATCTTAAGTGTACACCTGCACTAGCAGTGGAGCTATAAACACCCAACTATTTTGAACATTTTCACAGTTTTACAAATAAATAATTTGTGAAATTTTGAACTCCTGTAACTTATTTACACAACCAATTACCTCTCTATTTAGCAGTTTGTATGACTCGTTCAGAAAGCAGCCATATCGATTTTCAGTTATCTAGATCCAAAAGTGTCTAAGCTGTAAGCATAGGAATATTTTCTGAAATGTTCACTGAGTAATAAATTGCCAGAATTTGAGCAGTATAACTTTCCCACACCCTGATCCACATGTCCTAACATATGGCATCATTCTATATTCCTTTTAAACAATATGCATGGCAAGTACCAAATCTCTAGCCATAATACAGACCAAGTTAAAACCAATTATAGAATTTCAGAAAATTGAGCAACATTTCTTATGTTGTGAAATTTCACAAATTTCATGCAGATTCCACTAAATCAGAATTTGTTAAATTCACCCAGTGCTATCTTCCTTCCTTATGTCCTCCAGAGTGTACAAACTGAGACTCTCCAATCTCTTTCCAGGCCTAACCTGCTGCCCCTTGATCATTTTCCCATTGACTCCCATCCCCTTATAGCCATCCCTCCCCCTCAAGTCAGCTTCTTTAGTCCCCATCCTTGTTACTAGGACAATGCCTGTACTACAGTATTGGCTGCTGAGGTCCTTGTCTCTGTGTTCCCCATAAGCTCATAGTCATACTCTGTTTAAGGTTTTTGGCAGTAGCTTCGTAGCTGGTTACTTGTTATTCTGTACTTATATCTCTCTGTTTGCATTACCATTGCACTGTTTGTTTAAATGTTCCTGAGTTGTTCTTATTGTGTTCAATCCTTCCCATGAAGTGTAAACCACAGAGGGCAATTCCTTCTACTGTACTGTAAATGTCATGTGCTTGATGTGGAATCTTTGCAAAGAGCTTTAGCTCAAGGTTTCAAACAATGAAATAAATAAATACATTTTCATTGCCCTTCTCTTATGGTTTTCAACCTGTATCTGTCTTTCCTCAGATGTGGACTCCAGAACTGCACAGTGCTGCAGATATGTTTAAACCAGTGAATTGTACAGTGGTATTAGTACCTCCCTTGTGCAATTGTTAAAGCTTCTGCTTATCTGGTTTGCCTTCCCATGTTTTACTGCACTAGGAAGATGTGTTTAGACTGTAGCTAATCATTACCCCCATGTTTCTTTCCTCTTGTGATTGCTCCATCCTTGCTACATTGATGTAATAATCTGCATGCAGATTTCTGCTACCAATGTACACTAATTTACATTTCATTGAACTGAATTTTGATTGCCAAATAATAGAACATTTCTCCAACCCCTGTACATCATTCATGCTATTAATTCCCTCCTCACTGTCTACTCTTCAACACAGTTTTGTGTCATCTGCAAACAAATTTTTTTTTGATGACTGCCTTACCCCTATACCACTTATATACATGTTGAAGAGTAGTGCCCTGGACAGACTCCTGAGGCACCCTACTAGTTACCTCCTGACATCTGAGAATTTTCCATTACAAAATCACTCTCTGAGTCCAATCTGTCAGTCCGTGTCCTAGCCCCCTAGCTGACCCTCCTCAAACACTAGGCCCCAACCTTGTAATTTGTGTCCTCCATTGCACTGAATCAAAGTCATTTTGAAATCCAGGTACAGGACATTGACTGCCTTGCCTTTATCCATCATTTGTGTCACAAAATCAAAAATAATCAGTCAAATTCATTTGACATTGCCTGCTCCCTCATGAACCCATGTTGTTTCCTTGCTAAAGGCCCATTAACTCCCAGGAATTAATCAGTTCACTTCTTCATAATTGTCTCTGTTTGTTTGCTAACTGTAGACTCAGGATCACTGCCTGGATTCTCACTATAACAAATGTTTTGCGGTGGCACAAGATGCCACTCTCAGTCCCACTGCACCACACCCCTTTGTTATAATTCATTAAATAGGACTGCCAGGGGTACTGAAAGATCCTGTTTTGTATCCATGAGCACCTTTGGGGGATCTCATTTGGCCCTAGGTTCTTGTTTACTTACAAGTCACTCAGACCCTATATTACCCTCTTCCGATTTTGTATTTATTTGTTTTACCAGGAAAAGGCTCCATTGAGTGATGCTTATTTTCAAGGAAGTCCTAGTTTGGACATCATAAAAATATAAACACATTAGACACATATAATTCATGTCATATACATAGAGTTGAAGGTACACTACAATGAGAGATGATAGTAATACATAGGATATATACAGAGAGTCAAATGACCAATGTTAGTAGAAGAATATATACAGTAATGATACATACAGAAATAATAAAAACTGCTTACAGTGAACATTGTCTCTGAAACAACGAGACCTAGAGACTACTGTATCTGTCACAATAATAATTGTTTCAGGTATATATAGCGATGTAGCTAATTACAGTTGCATATATTAACACAGTGGTAATCCAACAAGATTTTGAAAGCATTAGGGTTAATGAGTGTTCAAAGCTGCATGCTGCCACATATAAGGAGTAAGACACAATGTTAGAAACATAGAAACCTAGTATTTGACGGCAGATAAGGACAGCTTGGCCCACCTAGTCTGCCCATTTCTTACCTAACGAGATAAGCTGCAAATCAGTAACCACAGCTTACTTCCTCCTACCCCCACTAGGACTGCCTTATGCCTGTCCCATGCATTCTTGAAGTCCCCACTGTTCTTGACTCCACAACCTCCTCAGGAGGCTGTTCCATGCATCCACAACCCTCTCAGTGAAAAATACTTCCTCCATTACCTCTGAGCACGTCCCCCTCTATCTTCAAATTGTGCCCCTTGTTCTTGCATCTCTTTTCTGGAAGATGCTACCCTCTTGGACTTGTTAATTCCCTTGAGGTACTTGAAAGTTTCTATCATGTCCCTCTCTCCTCCTTTCCTCGGGGTATACATATTAAGCTCCTTTAGTCTTTCTTGTATGTCTTCTGGTGCAGACCCTGCACCATTTGGTGCCCTCCTCTGGACAGCTTCCACTCTGTTCTATGTCTTTGTGGAGATGGGGTCTCCAGAACTGCACGTACTCAGATGGGGTCTCACCAACTGTCTGTAAAGAGGATAACAACTTCCTGTTTTCTACTATTGATGCCTCTTCCTATGCATCCCAGTATCCCCCTGCCTTCCTTACCTTCTCATTGCTTGCCCACCTTTAGGTCATCTGATATAATTACCCCAGGTCCCTTTCTATTTTTACTGTTGTCCAGTATCTCACCCCCCATTGTGTACACTTCCTGGGTTTTGTTTCCCATGTGCATGTTGTGTGCATTAAACATTTCTAGTGCATGGCCAGGGGCATAATAAGGCATAACACCACAGTCTCAGTGCCTTCATCCCCTACCTGTGCATTAGAGAATGTGTAATGTACATCCCTGGAGTGTCTTATTGTGCTTCAGGTGGGAATCTGTTTTAATAGATTGCTTAGAAAACTAGACACCATACGTTAAAATAGTAAAACAATACCATCTGTACTGTATAATGTAACATAGTTCCTCCATCTGCATTAATTTCCCAGTTGTGCTTTTTTTTTTTTTGCTTTGAGAATTTTGACCTCTTAGCCAACATAGCTTGTTGTTGTAGGCTTCCTTCCTCCCCCCCACCACCACACACACACACACACACACACACACCTCTGGACAGTAGTTTAGTTGCTGTGGATTGCTGGCATTTAGGCTATTCTTTATTTTTATTTTACATTTATGTTTTAATTTGCCACAAATGCTGCGCATAGTATAGACATGAGCAAGATTAGTGGAAGCTAAAGAAACTGACAGTGAGTCTGACACACACACACACTACACCATACACACACACACACACGCACTTTACTTCCTTTTATTTATTTATGTTGGTTTTATTTATGCTTTATTCTACTATACCCAAGCACATGAAAGAAACAGGATTGTAGTACACAGTAGGTGAGCGGATGAGCAGCAGTCCGGCTGGTGGCTGGATTGAGACGATCGCATAAGTACACGAGACATGCTCTGCTTTTTAAGGATGTTCAGTGTTAGCATGGGGCTTCTTTCCATTTTAGATGTAAATCTGTTGAAGTCAGTCTTGCCATTAGTGAGCAAGTGGGGAGGGAGCACCTGGTGCCACAGCTGTGGTCAGGATTGTGGCTCTAATATTGATCAAGGCTCAAACAGCAGGAAAGCAGACCATACAGCATTTGGCAACTTCTAGTACAAATCAAATACGTAAGTTTTATGTGACAAAAATAATTTCATTTTAATGACTGCAGCAAACACATATGTTTCATTGTTTGTCACTAAGTCTATTTATTGAGCTATGTGGGCTAAGTGAGTGGAAAAATGTTGGCTGTTGTTTTTGGAAAATTATACTTGCCCTAGGTTTCATTGCAGTCTTGCATCCAGCTGACCAGATACTTGTTTTACCATGCATTAGACACTTCTAATGCATGGCTAATAATCAATCATGACACAGGATTTTCTCTCCCATTTTATAAACTAGATAGTCATCCTATCTGTAACTTGTGACTAGTTGTATCCCCAAATCTTGTCATATTGTCAGGTAGTGGACCTGCTGCCTCTATTTGAAGGCGCAAGCCCATGGTTATGTGGGGAAAGAGCTCCTCCACATCCTACTTAAACCAAGCAGCAGACTCACGCTCTGATTAGAGTGAGTCACACTTCGCTGTTGTGTCATCACTGGTCCATGGCTGCTCCCTTTGCCTGTTTCTTCCCCTCCCAGTTTGTTTCATTTCCTGGTCTCCCCTCCCCTCTGTTTGTTCTCTTTCCCTGTTGTTTGTTTCTTTTGGGGTCTAGCGCCATTCTGCCTGCTACCTGTTCATTCTTGCCTGCTTCCATTTCTCCTGTTCCCGTCCTTGCATTGCTGTCTCTCCTTTGAGCAGCCCAGCTCCATGCCCATTCATTGCTGCTTTCTCTCATTACCTTCCAGACTTGCGTTTCTCTCTGTTCACCCGCCACACTAGGGTTTCCGTAAACCCACCGCCATGCTGACTACCTGCTCCTCGGCAGTAGAACCTCTGCTGCCTAACCTTCAGCTGCTTTGTACTCAACTGGCTGCCAGATTGGATTGTCCACTCAGCAACGAGAAGGACCTTGCTTCTCCTACTTCTCGACTGCCTGTTATTCTCTACATTGCTTTGGCTCAACTTGCACTTGCACTTTATGCTGTGTGACCTATGCGCTCTCTGGGCACCCTCTTACATGGCTCATTTATACTCATATCTATCAACCTTTATCTCTGAAATAAGGGACTTGGAAATTTTGTATGCTCCAAATGAGGGAGAGGAGACTCAGACCCTCGGAGTGAAGGACACATCCATAAACATGGAGATGCTAGCTCAGCATACTTTGCAAACCACAACGTTTAATTGTACAAAGTTTATTTGGATTTAGTATTTATTTTCTCTGCTATCCATTTTGGCCACTGGTACGATGCGTGGCGTGTCAGCCTTACAAAAAGCTAACCTTAAGTGCTAGATTATCCATCCCATGCCTCTCACCTGTTCTGACCAGTGCGGCACTCTGAATTTAGCTTGACATTACCTCTGCCTGCTCGTTTACTGGTTCTTCATTAAGTTGCTACTTTATGGATACACAGACTGTTTAAATTCTGCACTCCATTGAAGGACCCTTCCTTGTCCCTACCTACATGGGCCCGCTTTCTGTGGACATGTTCTGTTTACATCGGGCATTGTTCCACCTTCTGGCCCTTCCTATGGCTTGCAGGCTAATGTTATGAATTGATGCTGGGGAATTGGGAGGTATGATTCTTCCCTTTCATGGCTAACCCGTGCCTTATGGCTCCTTGGCTCCTACATTGCTCCTTACCTGCCTTAGCCTCCATCGGCTATTCCTATGGCTTGTGCATGGCATGTATGATTCCTCAAGAATTTTCCCTAATGTGCTTCTGGCTGTTCCATTTGGCTCCTTGACCATGCTTGCCTACACTGCTATACGGCTATTTGATCCTGACCACAGTTCACGAGTTCAACACCTTTGGTCCCTTTCTGCTGACCTTATTCCATATCATCTTCCTTGACTGCATCTTTGCCTCAGTCATCAACTACCAGATTCAGAATGTTCCTTGCCTCAACAAGTTGCCAACTCTTCCACCATGGTCTCTTACCTGCAATCCCTACCATTCTTGATCTTCAGGATACGTCAGTCTACAGCATCATTCTACTTTCCTAGGTCTGCCTTACAGTTACAATGCTACTTAGCACTAAACTGACTCAGGATACTGCTGCGTTACAATACCATTTACACCTTATTCCTCACTCGTCGCTGCTTGCTGCATTTGCATGCAGTTTGACATTTCAATCCCATATACTACCTCTGCTTTGCAACCTGCCCTCACCCTGTGGGGTCGGAGGTCCTTTGTTCATGTATTTTATTGCACCATAATCGCCTGCTTCTCGACCTGCCTTCGCCCATCAGGCTGGGAGGTTTTCCTTCTAATCACCTGCTTCTTCGACCTGCCTTCGCCCATCGAGCTGGAGGTTTACCTACTAATCGCTTGCTTCTACGACCTGCCTTCACCCATCGGGCTGGGAGGTTTACCTACTTCTGCTCTACTTCTGCCTCACCAGCTTGGGGCCTGAGATTCACACATTCTACTATACGCCTACCTGCTGCCATGTCAGCCAGCTGAGGCTTCGTTTACTATGGATTCGCATCTGGGCGTTTCTTCATTCATCACCTATTCTTGGATACTTTGCCCTGCCGCTTCAGCCGTGTGGAATTACTGCTGCTTCGCTCTTTCCAGGACACTTAGTTGAGCTTCTTCTGAAGACCTTGACTATCCTGATTTATGCTTTACTGCTTCTCGGACTCTGTGACAACGCTACTTCATTTGACTAAGCCTCTTCAGTTATCACCATCTAGGATGACTATGCTCGACTATTTAGGACTTGTCAGGATAGTCTTCACGAGTCAATTCTAGCTACGGTATCATCCTGGCTTGAACCATAGATGTCAACACTAGTATGCAAACCTATTGGATCCATGAAGCTCTCCGATTCCCTTGCTTATACCATTCTTCATGTCCCTTGCCTTCTTATGTACCTCATCTTGCAATGCTACCTCCCTGCTACTACGTCTGCTCCTGCAGCTTTCTTTACTCCATCAACTGACCTACATGCAGGTCCACTTATTTATACTACTTGATACATTACCTGCTTCCGCTCTTCCTGGGCCTGGAGGTCATCCAGACTAACTTGCAATTACAACTTGCTGCACTCCTCACGAGCTGGAAACACATCTGACCTACTTCTACGTGTTCACTACATTCTCTACCTACTTGATGCTCGCTTCCTCTGGATTAGAGGTTCCTACTGCTCCATCCTCCCTATTAAGTGGTATGTGCCAGTCTTGTGCTTCATTGCCATGGCCTTCATTTGCTAACCTTGCCATGCTGAACTTGACTCATCAATTCTCTTTCTGGCGTGGATGCTGGGCCTTGATTCCTGGATCTCCTCTGCGAAGTCATCCTCACCTGCTGGAGTGCTTCACCCACCTGCGACTCTTCGCTTCACATTTATTTCAACCACGGATGCCACTCCATTTCATTCTGGCCTGCACATGGACACTCGAACTTGGTGTTTTCTGGATGGATGCTTGCTCTGTTCACCTGAAATGTCACAATTCCATCGTCTTCAGTTGTCCGTTTTCTGGAGTGGGTTCTACATTTTGGGGTTCAGATTAGCTGATTAAATTATTAAGGATTCCTCTCTTTTAGTATGCCCAGAAGGATGGGCAGGTCAGTAGCCATGGGTCCTCAGAGGTTTCCCCAAGGGGTTTTCCTCCCCTCTGTGCTACTGGTCACACTCTCGGAGTTGGAGGAGGTGATCATCTACTCATATTATTAGGGTGTATTCCTGCTCAACTCCTTCATCAGTCGATACAGAACAATTGTTGATATCATTTCTTTTGGGGTCTCATAATACTAGATAAACTTCCTCCTACAGGTGGGATACAGAGAAAAGCCAAAACCATCAATAATAACAAATGATTCTCAGTTCAGGCATTCAAGCTCATTGCTCATACTATCCAATTCATACGTACTATAATCATTGAGTTGATCATGTTCATGCTGAAGTACCTAAGCACAAATCATTACTTACTACTAGTACCTAGCAACCATTGTCTACCTAACAGCTGGCCTCTGTGTCCAACAACCATCTTCATCATCCAGCTACAGCATGTAACATAAGCACTGAGCTATGAACCACACATAACATAAACACAGAACTAACATGCTCAATTAATATGTTCTTTCTCCTCTTCCTTCTCCACAGTCTCTCCATTGTTCTTTATCCTTTAAACCTTTGTTTGTCTTCCCTCATGTACCCAAAGTTCTTGTCATTTCCTTTGACCAGTTCTGCTATCCTTAGTTATTTGCTTGCGTTTGCCTTCCTAATAAGCTACTTGCTTTTCTCCAGCTTTTCCGTATACAGCCCTTTTGGCCACATTTGGCTCCTTTTGTATACCCTGAAAGCACTTTTTGTCCCAAATTGCATCCTTTACTTTTCTGTCAAACCATACTGGTTTCCTTTGCCTTTTGTTTCACAATGTTGATGCACTGATGGGATGCATTTAATGATGCCCATTTTATTACTGTTCACTTACTTCCTGCACCTCCAACTCAGGAATGCCTTCTAGCTGACCTTGATTAATTCAGTCATTTTTTTCAGAATTAATTTTACTAAAATAAGGGACTACAGTGTACAATTCAATTCCTGGGCTTCCAGCACAATGTTGAATTTTGCAGTGTTATGGTTGATCAGTCCTATAGGTTCCACTATATAATATCCTAATGATTTCCCAGTTGGATATTATCAGGACTAAGTTTGCTTCCCCGTGTTTGGTTCTCTTACCAATTGGGTGAGAAAACAGTCATGTAAACCTCCACAGACCTCTGACTTTTGGCTCCTTGCCTCCTGTTTGTCCCAATCAATTTCTAGGAGGCTGAAATCACCCATGAGTTAAATTCTTCTTAGCTTGTTGCCATCTTTTTATCTATATAGCTTGTTACCCTCTGGAGACCCCATATCTGTCCCTACCTCTTCCAGGCCAGCACCTACCTCTCCAAGACCTACAATGGGTGAGTCCTCCACAGCTTACCCCTTGTTGTGGGGTTGGAGAGGGAGGCCTGTTCCCAAGATCCATAATCCACAGTTGCTTCAGTCATCCAGGTGGTGGTGCAGCCCAAGGAGGAGTGCAAAGCAATGGTCTATTTTGTGTCCTATTTTCTGCTTTCTCCTATGCATCTCTGCCATACCAGCTGGTCAGAACATGCATGTGGAGGCACATAGGCCTTGTGGAACAGCAGCTTCCACTCAATGGCAGTCAAAGGCTGAGTCAGCTGGCTACCCTCCCAAGAGAGGAGAGCAGTCCCTGGAATGCTCAGTCCTTTCCCAACCTGCCGACTCCGGTAATTCATGCTTATTTCCGAACAAAGGTTGCTGTTGGGGCAGGAGGTAAGGCTTTCAGGACTCAGCCCATCACAGCACTGGGCTGGCTTGGCTTGATGCCATTTTAATTTCTTTTCTATCACCTTGTCTTTGTCAGCCATCTGGTTAGGTACTGTAGCCTGTTGAATACTAATATTTTCGCATTTGTCCCCTACTTCAGCTACCTGAAGCCATGGTGACTCCACTCCTATTCTTCAGAGATAGATTTATCCACTGAGATCCATATGGAATACATAACATACAGTACCATGTCCTCCCTTGGCATTTTTCCTGTCCTTTCTAAACAGGATATATATTCATCCATGGAGACCCTTATGGAATACATGGTTTCTAGCTGCTTGCATACACTGGAATGTAGGCTCAATGGCTTGTAGTTCTCAGGATTCTTTTTCTTCCACCCTTATGAAGAGGCACCACATCTGCAACCCTCCAGTTGAGTGGAACATCACCTATCTATAAGGTCTTATTGAACAGATCTGCTATAAAAGCCACCAGTACCAGTCTTGTCTCCCCAGTCACTCTTTAGTGTAACCCATATAGTTTAGGAGATTTCTTTACTTTAGTGTTTAGAAGCTCCTTTAACACCCTGTCTAACAATATTGATTTCTGTTGTGTAGGTGTCTGAGGCCTTGACCATAAACACAGAACTGAAATATTCATTTAGAATATTTGCCTTTCCAATGTCATCCCTCCTATTAACCTCATCCTTCCTTGTTCTCTTGATGCTTTCACTCATCTACCTTTTCCCTGATGTACAGTATGTAAACAAGGTCTTTTCAATATCTTTAACCCCATCTGCAGTCCTAAATTCTCATTTACCCTTGATTTCTTTCGATTGTTTCTTAGCTAGCTCTAATTTACTTTGTACTGTTTGCTGCTGCAGATCTCCGTATAGACCCTAAATGCCTTTTATTATCCCAAATTGCTGCCCTCACATAGTCATCAAATTAGGTGGGCTTAGTGTACTTCTCCAGTTTTTAACATGTTTTATACACTTCTGTATAGCCTCTAGTATAGCACCCTTAATTTCTAACCACTTAGTCTCCACTCCTCTACCCTTTGGTGCATTCAGCCTGTCCTCAGTGCACCTTCTTCCTGTCAAAGTGCACAGACCTAAAGTTCTACACAATGGCATTTGATTTTAGTTGCTGAACTTGTAGCTTAATGCTAAACTTCTCAGTGCCATGGTAATTTTGACTTAGTCAGTCCTTTTAACTGATGTCACTTTTAATGTCCTAATTAGGCAATATAATGTCCAACATTTCATTTTCATCTAGTAGCTGCCATCACCAGTTGGTTCAGTAAGCAGTTCTACAACAGTAAGTACAACATTCTGGCTTCTCTGGTTCTTGGCTCCTACAGTGTCCACATCTATATCTGGGAGGATAAACCCCAATGAGCACTCTTCTGCTCAGATCTGTTGTCTTCATTCTTTTTCCATCTAGCAGCTGATCCCTCTGCAAAGACTGGTTGATGGTCTATAGACAATTCTATCCTTATGCTTTTACTCAATACCATTGTTTTTGAAGCACATATGGCAGAATCTACTTCCCTTTATGTTATAGCCTTCTGCTCCATCCTGACAGAATTTCTGAAATACACAGCCAACCCACCCCTTAGCATTTTCCCTATCACTTCTGAACAGGGTAGGTACCGGTCAATCTGCTGTATGCAATACAACATAGTCAAAATCATGCATCACACACAGTGCAGGGTACTAGAGCAACAGGGCACAAACACCACAAGGAAGAAATGTTGCAAGTGCAGTTTTGTACCCTGTCATGCATGGCTGGTAGGCAGTTATGCAGAGGATAAGACTTCTGCTGGGAGGTGGCCTGCTGAGCAGCTGCTGTGGCTCAGAGGGATGAGCTACTGGCAGTACAGGGAAGCTGTGCATTTGCCGATCAAGGAGCCCCAAGCACAAAAAAAAAGAGTTGACTGCCACTTTTGCTGATGTTGCTTTTGCCATTATCAGCAAGCTGAAATGTGTTGCTGTATTGACAGCATGGTACCTGTACATTGCTGCACTGTTTTTGTTTTTGGCATGATGACCCCATGCCAACAGAGCATAACCTTAGATTAGCCACCCCACAGCTTCCCATACATAAACAACTCCATCTAAGAACCTTATTATCATTTTGTTAACTGCAGAGTTAGGGGCCTGACATGCAATGCATTGACCAGGGTTCCAAATGTTTGATTAACTAAAGTTAGCAGAAATACTGAGCCCCAGCAATCAACTTCCCCCACCTCAATTCTGAAATCTTCTCCCCTATATAGTACTCACAATCTGTTGCCATTTTTCTAGTCATCCTGCTCTCAAATAAATAATGATTTTCAGGTATACGAGCTCCAGTTAGTGTCTCAATTAATTTTCAATGCAGCATGAAATCAGATACCTTTCTTGAGAAAATATTGATGCCAAACTGTTGATCAACTTCTAAAACATGCACATCCAGTTCTATTAAATCAATTAAGATGAAAAACTTTCAAGGTTCAAACATAAAAAGCCTTGCATTTTCATAAGTCATAACTTTTATTAAAGGGATGAGGAAATTATAGAAGCAGAGACTATCTGAGCTTGATCTCTATAAAATTGCATATAGAATCATGAGAGGAGGTCTTATAAATGTGCATAGAGCAATTGAGAACAACAATCTCAGAAACTATCTAGAGCTTATGTATAGAAATCATTTTCACAAACAGGAGCACACAGTTACCAACTAAAAGTTGAATCATTCAAAGCAAAAAGAGGAGAGACACTGGTTCAGCCAAAGAGTGGTCACATTGTGAAATCAGTTTCCAACCAAAGCAGTTTAGAGCAGAATCAATCCATTTTAAAAGTAATTTAGATGCCTTCCTGAGAAACTTAGGAATTACAGCAAAACCACTGTTAAGTGGTGGAGATTCTAAATGGGCAAAATGTTTTCTTATATTTGTATATCCTATGATAACAGGATTCTATGAACTTACGATAACCGTTTGGAATGTGAGTTTATAATAGCAGTCATGGATGGTATGCATTGTGGCCTTTATTTTACAAAATGCTCTGATTTTGCTTTTTGGGACTGTTGATTTGACATTTTTTAAATTTCTTTTGCTTTAAAAGAGTGGAAAATATAATCAAATTTGTGTTATACCACATATAATACAAATATACTAATAACATTGCTTTGGGACATTAAAACAATACGTGACTTTTAATAAATTGTTCTGTTAGATAGCTTTTGGCAGAGAACAGCAAGAGGAAAGAGGTGCTGTAAGAACTTTACTACTCTACTGTGACTTAAGAACTAGAACTCTACTACTGGAACCTTCAATTTAGGGTAAAAACAAGCAAAAAAAAAACAAGAGTTAGTGTGTTTGTCTGAGCTGGGAGAGTGAATTGTTATCTGTGCAGTTAGCTAGGTGAAGAAGGAATTATGAATTGGGGAGTGGCTAAGGCAGCAGGAAGCCAGGTGTTTGCATTTAAATCTGCCCTAGATAGCTTTTGACAGAGAACAGCAAAGAGGAAGGAAGTGCTGTAAGAACTTTACTACTCTACTGGGACTATAGTCCTCCTCCCTCCATCCCCCCACTCTTAGCCCATTCTACTTTTATAGGCACAGGATTTGACTGACAACAGGAACTTTCTGCTTGGGAGGAGGAAGGGAGTGATCACAAAGGCATAAAAGACTCACCACCCTAGAAGGAAAAGAGTTGCCTCCACCCCTCAGCTGCTGGAGATCTACCTGAGCAAGTAAGAAGGAGACTACTGAGGAATGCAGGAAATTCCTGTCCAGAATGAGAAGAGCAAGAGCTTTTAAGGGCATGGAGGAAGTAGGAAAGTAGGAGAAAAATATATACAATAAATAAATAAACAGAGAAAGGAAAGAGTAAGCATACAAAACAACAGTTGAGGGGCCACAAATAAGACATGATGGGAATGGTGAGTGCAGTGGCTGAGGAGCAGCAGTCTTTGGGAAACGTCTGGAGGACGAGTGTTGTCTCATCTGCAGGCACCTCTGGGCTGAGGAAGGAGGTTGCTCATCTCAAGGCTGAGTTGGCCAGGATTATGGACCTCCTCCCCACCCGGGACCACCAGTGCCACTGCCACTGCCTCAGAAGTTGCCAAGAAAGAGGAGCAGATGGAACACAGTGGGCTCAGGGAGGGTGAGGGTGGTGAAACAGAGGCACCTCCCTCCAGTTGTACCTCTCCACAACCGGACAATGTCCAGCAGAGTGTGGTTCCTCTATGGTGGTGACTGCAGTTGAGGCCAAGGAGGATGCTGGGAACCTCCACAAAGGAGACCAACAGGAGTGTGGCATGGGACCCACAGGGGAAGAAAACAAGTCCTGGTGGGGGACTCCATTATTAGGAGGGTAGAACTGGGGGAGGGAGAGGGAGGTAAGGTGCCTGCTTGGCGCCATGGCTTGAGGGACAGGGAGCTAATCCTCAGGATCGTGGAAGCAGCTGCACAAGGGAGAGAGCACTGGATTTCATTGTTCACCTAGGGACAAATGACCTGGCTGGGAAAAGGATCAGAGCAGTGCAGGAGGAGTTTCACAGTTGGGGAGGGCCTTAGACAAGTAGCATGCACGGTACCCTTCTTGAACATGCTACCTGTCTTTGGTATGGGTGAAGCTAAGGTGCTCTGCACTATGGGATTCAATCAATGGTTTAAAACTGTGCAGAGCTCAGGGTTTTGACTTCACTGGGGACTGGGAGTCCACCTGGAGGGTGCAGGCCTATACTGGTGTGATGGTCTGCACCTGTCTGGGAGAGGAACCATGATCCTAGATATAGGTTTAAATGCTTCATTGGCAACCATTTAAACTAGACAAGGAGGGAGGCACTGAAAAGGAGCAGGAAATCCTAGCCTCCCCAAAAATCAGGGTGTTAGTGAGGTAAACAGCAAGATTAAGAAGTCAATAGGGAGAAGGGCAGGGTAAATGGAAAAATGGCAAAGGCAGTAAGGACAGGGATAGGCAAAAAGGGTAGGGCCATCAAACAATGGAGGGTAATGAGTACCAATGCCTGTAGTCTAAGTAACAAGCTCCCAGAACTGGTGGTCTTGATGGAAGAGGAATGCCTGATATTGTGGCAGTCACAGAAACATAGTGCACAGAGAACCATGACAGAGATGTCAACATACCATCATACACAATCTACAGGAGGGACAGGGAGGGTAGAAGAGGAGGAGGAATAGCTCTCTACATAGGGAAGGAACCAAAGCAACGGAACTAAAGGGTAAACAGGGAGGAGAGGAGGCACCATGGGCCACCCTGAGACTGTAAATGGCACCACAATCTACACGGGATGTATACAGACCCCCATCTCAGGGGAGGAAGTGGACAGGAAATGATAGAAGGCATCCTTAGGATGGCAGAAAAAGTGGAGTATTGCTGATGGAGGATCTGAATATGCCAGATGTTAACTGGAACACCTTTGCTGCAGCCACATCCAAGAGCAGGGTCTTTCTTGATGCCCTACAGGGGCATGCCTCAAGCAGCTAGTGTTGGAACCCACTCAGAGGAGCAGTCTTAGACCTGGTACTCTCAAATGGGGACAGAGAGAGGGTCTGAGATCTAGAAGTGGGTAGCCATCTAGGAACAAGTGACCACCAAACAGTGTGGTTCATGATAAACACAGCCACAGAGTCAAATCATACAAAAGTGAGGGTACTGGACTTTAGGAGGGCTGACTTTGTCAAAATGGGAGAATGCCTCAGAAAGCACTAGCAAACAGGCAAGAAGGAGGGGCGGAGGAGCAATGGGAGACATCAAACTGCCATCATAGAGGCAAAAACCTTTGTGTGAAGCAAATAAACAAATCAAAATGAAAGAAAAACACTATGGTTCTCAAAAGAGGTGGCTGGGAAGGTTAAGGAGAAAGAGACAGCATTCTGGACATATAAGGAAACACAGAAGGGCAGGACAGAGAACTACGTAAGCAGAAGGAAGTGGGAAGGCAGTCAGAATAGCAAAGGCCCACACTGAGGAAAAGATAGCAAACTCAGTTAAGAAAGAAGATAAAACCTTTCATAGGTACATTAGGGAGCGAAGAAAGACCAAGGGATGGATAGTGAGGCTCAATAAAGGGGATGGTCATTGGGCAGAGAGGGACAGTGAAAAGCAGGGATACTCAATGAATACTTCTGCTTAGTATACACAAAAGAGGAGGAGGGAGAGGTACCTAATCCAATCAACAGAAGCACTCTGGATAGGGGGCTGATACCAGTACTTTCACAGAAGAAAGGGTTCTGAAAGAACTCCTAAAACTGAAGGTGGACAAAGCAATGGAGCCTGATGGGATTCACCCCAGAATACTAAAAGGACCAGGGGTGAACTACTGACAACACTGATTACCTTTTTAACAAATTTTGGTTAGGATGGTGTGGTACCTAAGGACTGGAGGAGGGCAGATATGATTCCCTTCACAAAAGTGGGAGCAAAGCAGAGGCAGGAAACTACAGACCAGTTAGCTTGACCTCAATGGTAAGGAAATGATGGAATCCTTCTGAAAGAAAGAATTGTTTAGTACCTAGAGGCCCAGTGGGGAACAGGACCAAAGGCAGCATGAATTCACAGCAGGAAGGTCATGTCAGATGAATCTAATAGATTTCTTTGACTGGGTGACCAAAGTAGTAGACCAAGGAGGGGCTGCGGACATGGTCTACCTAGTCTTTAGCAAGGCATTTGACACAGTCCCACACAAAAGATTAATAAACAAATTAGCCAGCCTGGGAGTGGGTCCCAGGGTCATAGCCTGGGTAAAAATTGGCTGGACAACAGGACACAGAGGGTAATAGTAAACGGAGTCCACTCCAAAGAAAGGGAGGTTACTAGTGGGGTATCACAGGTTCAGTACTGGGTCTAGTCCTTTTAATGAATTTATAAGTTACATTGCAGAGGGACTGGAAGGAAAAGTATGCTTCTTTGCAGATGACACAAAGATCTGCAGCAGGGTTGATACACAAGGGGTGAAAAGGATGAGAAGGGACTTGGCAACATTGGAGGAATGGTCAAACATATGGCAGCTTAGATTCAATGCAAAGAAGTGCAAAGTAATGCACCTCAGAAATAAAACCCAGGGAAGAGTACATAATGGAGTGGGAGGTATTAACAACAAAAGTGGAAAGGGACCTGGGGTAGTCATATCAGATGACCTAAAAGGTAGGCAAGCAATGTGAGAAGGGTAAGGATGGCTGGGGAGATATTGGGATGTATAGGAGAAGCGGCCACCAGTAGAAAACAGGAAGTTGTTATCCCTCTGTACAGACAGCTGGTGAGACCCCATCTGAGTACAGTGTGCAGTTCTGGGAACCCCCATCTCCACAAGGACATAGACAGGATGGAGGCAGTCCAGAGAAGGGCAACTAAAATGGTGCAGGGTCTGTAGCAGAAGCCATACAAAAAAGACTAAAGGAGCTTAATATGTATACCCTTGAGGAAAGGAGGGAGTGGGAACAGGATGAAAATGTTCAAGTACCTCAAGAGAATCAACAAAGTCCAAGAGGATAGCATCTTTCAGAAAAAGAGATGTGCAAGAACAAGGGGACACAATTTGAATATAGAGGGTTGATGGCTCTAGGGCAATGTGAGGAAGTATTTTTCACAGAAAGGGTGGTGGATGCATGGAACAGCCTTCCTGAGGAGGTCGGGGTCAAAACAGGAGGAATTCAAGAATGCATGGGACAGACATAAGGCAATTCTGGTGGTGGAGTAGGGAAGAAGTAGGCTGTTAGTTAAGTATGATCTGCAGCTTATCCAGTAGGTAGGGAAATGAGCAGACTAGGTGGACCAAGCAGTCCTTATCTGCCATCAAAGTCTATGTTTCTATGTTTCTATTATTCATGTTTTGACAATTTTGCTATGAGTAATCCATCACAGTTTGCACCCACTTACTGGAACTACCTTCAGGTTGCCATCCAACACTTCCGCTTCCATGCTTGTTTCAAAGGAAGCTTTTACCATCATCTAATGGTCTTTGACTCTTGTACCTGCTTCTTGCTTCCTGAGGAGTATTCATACAGTATGTGCAATTAACATGACTCATGCTAGAAAGTGGTTGCCAGATTAATTATTCTTGATGAACCTTATTAATGGTGCACTGTATACCCCTGTTTTGTTTTCTTTGGCATCATTCTATCTCCTTGCTCCTCAATCATGTAATTGCATTGTAATGCTCCTGCTCACATACTGTACTGTGAAACTATAACACTTGTAATGCTATTATTGTTTTACTGTATTTGTGCTTCATTGTGCTTGTACTTTTTACTCTCCTTAGTCATGTCTGAAAATAGACATATTATTGTCTAGCGATTTCCCAGTAATCAAAACTACATAAATAAATAAACACATTTTCAACCACATTTACAGTGACAAACTTACACTCTTGATAATTGGTCATGATGGTTAATATCTTGAAACTCAATAACATAGACCCATGAATATTGTTTACCAAGTCTGATCACAATTTGATAAGTAGGTGTCATACTACTGTAGAAATAAAATGTAAAAGACTGTCACAAGCCATAATGCATGTATAATTAGGGTAACTATGTTTGATATTCAACAAAACTAAGAAGTCAGAAGAGTTAGTTTTCAATAAATTGAATTTGTTAAACCCAATTTGTCCTGGTTTATAACTTTGCATCCTTTAGGAGTAGCACAAAAAATTCTCTGCAAACCTCCTTGTAGTACAGGGTCCTGTAAACAACAACAACAACAACAACAAAAAGTCCAACTGAGAAGGGATGAATCTGTTACGTTTAATTGTTGGGTAGACACTGTAATTTCCCTAGTTAACATAATACTCTGCTCACTCTGGTTTCATTGTTTTAAATATAAATACAGTACAACCCCAGTTATACAAACCTCAATTAACCAAAACTCTCAGTTATCTAAAACTATGATGTGTCTCCCAGCTTATTAGACTATATTGGCAAGTGGTCTCACTTTTCCAGAACCCCATTTATCCAGAAAATTGCATTGTCGCCATCACATTCAGATATATGAGATTGCACTATATATGCAGGCCCACTTATTTTGTTGTGGTGCTCTTTAGATTTTTTTGTGATATGCTCACTGTGAAGTCTGAAGATGGGATATCATGCTTAGATACTCACCTGTACCTGTGATGATGCAAGACAAATCTTCGATGTCATTGCATCCAGTGTACACTAGTCTGCCTTTATAAAAGCATCATTAGCCATGTGTAAATGGCATTTCAGGTACTCTAATGGCAGTTGTGATCACAGGAAAATGTGAATACATCATTTTATGAGGTTTGAGGGTAACCTCCAATATAGGGACTGCAAAGCAATGGCTACTTTTGTTATTTTGGCTTTTTCTACTGAGATAATGAGGTACTTATGAATTATCAGGACATGCTCCATTCCTATGACTTAACATATCTAGAGAGAATGGAGGAGCATCTTCTATGTAATATTTATAGTGTTTTTTAAATGAATTATAGCAGCTTGATAAATTAACAATTTTTGATGAAAGCATCATTTTAAGATATAACAAGTTAACAGTTAACAAGGTTTTCCATTTCTTTTCATTATTAAGAGACAGAAAATATTTATTTAAAAGGTTTGCAAGCTTGTTCCATTGTTCCTTCAACAAGGCATTTTCAAGAGCACAGTTAGTTATAGTAAGTTATGCACTGGACAGGAAAAATCTGAGAAGCTGATTGGTCTGCAGCATTCCAGACCTATACTTATATTCCCTTATAATGGAATGGCTAAAACAAGACCCCTGACCAGAAAACAATTTCTCTGAGCTCTCTGAAAACCCTTATTCTATTTAGTTAAAAGTTAGGCAGTTACCTGATTAATGACTTCAGCATTGGGCTATTTTATGCACTAATGTACTTCCACAGTTTAAAAACAGTAAAAATATAATTGTTAGTAGTTTTGTGTGAAATTGGAAAATTTCACTCTGTGAACTCTTCATGGAATTCACATTTCATGAAATATTTTATGGGTGACATGTGAAATTTTGTCCGTGGAGCAAGTGGAATTTCACCCCGAACCCATGAAAATCGCCATCATAAGTGAACTTTCGCCACCGTGCTTGAAATTTTGGAATATTTGGCACTAGTCATCACCCTATAATGCCTCAAACCTTTCTTTCTGCTGGGAAAATTGAGGTTGCTCAGGCTTGCATTTTGAATTTTTTGGCAAGCTTTGTCCCCCTTCATTTGGCAACCTTGCTCAGTTAGAGCACTGTCCACCATCACCACAGTGTATATGCCACAATAATTTCTTCTGGGACTGTACAGTGTGCTTTTGGTTTCCAAGGACATGGTGGACAGAACACCTGCCTCAGATGGTGTAATCATTGCAACCAGATCTCAAGAAAGGATCCTTACAGCATCTACCCACAATGTCTAGGTCCACAGCATGACAAGACCTGCCCTCTGTGCCAGGCCATGCTTCCTGAGTCCTTGTGGTTGTAAGTGTTGGCCATCTGAGCCCTTGGAGCAGTGTGACAATTCAAGGAAGAATAATAGTAAGAGTCTGGCTCCTCTGAGCTCCACTTCAATGATTTCCTCTGCACTCATGTGGACTTTCCTGAGTCCCATGCTCCCAACCAACTGGTCATGATTGGGATTGATCCTCACACTATGAAGTTCAAGGAAGAGGTGCATTCTCTAGTCCTCATGATACAGACAATGTTTGAGGTTGAGGTTGAGCATCCTGCTGGGTTGGTCAGTCCTGTGGATCTCGGCCTTATTGTGCCCATTTTGCTAGCCTTAGAGGCCCAGGTAGTACAACAAAGATAAGTGGTTCTGCCCTGGTCCTAGTTCTTCAGGTGGTAGTCAGGGAACACCTCATCAAGAGGAACTTCACCAAGGTAGTCCACTACTCAGACCTTCTTTGATGTGGTTCAGGTCATGTAGGGACTGCCTCATGTTTGGGACTAGCTCCAGAGGTAAGTCTGACCATTCACGGGAGTTGAGGCCAGGTCTAGAAGTCCTCCTGGTATCCTAGTGGACCCCCAACCCCCACCCTGTCATCAGTCAGGTAGCACCACCTCGCTCCTGAAGTACCTTATCGGCCACTGGCATAGCCCTCCACTAACTTCCATGGCTAGCAGCACTGGGTGTGTCAATGAATGGCGAGTGCTTGTACAAACATGTGCTCATTCATGGATTCAGACAGCCAGCACTCTCACCACTACTGGTAGTGTAGTGAGAGTGCTGGCTGTCTGAATCTGTCAATGAATGAGCGTGTGCTTTTGTATAAACATGTGCTTATTTATTGAAGTGCTCAGTTGGGCTGCCGGCCATGAAGATGAGTGGAGGACTCTGCCAGTTACCTGATCGGAGCGGGGAGTGGGGTGGGTGCTATCTAATGACAGGGTGGGGTGTAGAGGGTCCACTAGACAACAGGAGTGGGATTTGACTTTTTTCACAAGGACATGAGGGTAACTCGGGGGCTTTATTTAATTTTGGTTGGTAGAATGGCCGAGGGAGGGAAACAACTAGACAATTAGGGAGAATTTTTTTTTTCTAAATCTGGGCTGGTGAGCAGATGGGGGAACAGTAGACACCAGGGAGATTTAATAATGATGAGGATGCCCATTTGCTGGTGGGGGAACTTATGGGTGACATTTCACCACAATTTTGTGAAAATGTGCTCACAATGCACCCTGGGCGTGCTGATATCCTATGATAAATCACATCCTGTCATGTGTTAGTTCTTAAATATGTGGACCCTTTCATGTGCACTATAGGAATACTTTATTAATAGAGTAACATTGATCTACAGTGCCCATGGGTGGCTAGACATTTAAAGTTTATTCTGGGGATTTGAATGCCTTGGTCAATGGTGAACTCTCATAATTTGGACAAGACTTCTCCAACTTATGAGTTTGTTGGGCATTACACAGGTGATTACCTCTACAATGCATGGTCATGGCCATTCATTGGACCTGGTCTTCCTACTTGGGATGGAGATCTCTGACCTGAGGGTGGAACCACTCAGTTGGTCGGACCATCATACTATAGGGTTCAGGTTCATGGCACCTCAATTGACCTGCCCTCACAGTGATGGACCAGTACCATCTTTAAGGGGTTTGAACCCAGATGGTTTTATGGAGGTACTGGACCTATCAGGTCTAATGAGTGTATGCAAGGAGCTGGGGGAACTGGTGCTAGCCTATAATAGGGCAGTGACTGGGGCCTTGACTCCATAGCTCCTGTCCATGTTCTCCCCTCTTCCTTCACCAGAAGTCCCTATAGTTTGATAGGACTTTGAAGGAGATGACGAGGGGGTCGAGGTTAGAGCGATGTTGGCAGAAACTCAGCCTGGAAGATGACAAACTTAGACTGATGGACCATTACAAAACTATCAATCAGCAATCTCCTGTAAGAAGGCAGAGTTCCTGTCCAAGGAAAGTGCTGCAGCAAGGAATCAACCAGTTCAGCTCTTCAGGACTGTTTACAGGTTATGCAATCCAACTTGCCTTCAATCTCAGGAGCCTTTTCACAGATTAGATGTGATGAGTTTGCTCAGTTCTTTGCTAAAAAAATTGCCAATATCAGGTTGGAGTTCCATTCATCACCCTCCAATGGGCCTTTCAGTGATGGGCAAGAGGTTGCAAGCACCTGGCCTGTCTGGTCTGACTTTGACCAGTTGGCGATTATGGACATGTTTCAATATGAGAAAATAGCAGGACAAGAGGACACAGCATGAGATTAGAGGAGGCCGATTAAAGGGTAATGTAAGGAAGTTCTTTTTCACAGAAAGGGTGGTGGATGCATGGAACGACCTACCATGGGAAGTGGTGGATATGAATACAGTACATGGCTTCAAACTGGCATTTGATAGGCATAAGGGAGCAATACAGATGAGTATAAATAGAGGCCATTGACAGAGCAAAGGCCGATGGCACATTCATAAGGTAGAAGAAGAAATGGGCAGATTGGATGGGCCTTATGTCCTTATCTGCCATTAACTTCTATGTTTCTATGTTCTATGACATCGTGTAGGTCATCCAGGGAATGCATCCCACCTATTGTAGTTTGGACCCGGCCCAACATGCCTCCTTGTGGTATGTGTTGAAGACATTGGCATGGTCCTTGCTAGGATAGTCCAATGTTCTTGGAGACAGGGTTTTTCCAGACCCCTTGAAGGAGGTGGTAGTAGTACTACCAGAAAGAAGTCTTCTTTGGACCTGGACTGCCTAGCTAACTGCAGACCCATCTCTAACCTGCCTTTTGTAGGCAAGGTTATTGAGAAGGTGGTGGCTGCACAACTGGATGACCATTTGACAATGCATGATGTTTATGATCCTCTCCAATCTGGTTTCAGGAACAGGCATAGTACCAAGACCACCCTTGTTCATAGAAACATAGAAATATAGAAATTGTCAGCAGATAAAGATGGCTAGGCCCATCCAGTATGCCCGAGGCTCCTATACATGTATGCGTCCCACTCACCCTAAGTGGACAATGACTTTTCATCACTCCTTTCCCACCAAAGGTTCCCCTGTGCTTGTACCAGACATGTTTAGACCCCTCCACTGTGCTTTCCCTACCACCTGTTGTGACAGACTATTCCAAGCATTCACCACCTCTCTGTATAGAAAAACGTCTCACATTACCTCTTAATCTATCCCCTCCATTTCATATTGTGCCCCTCGTTCTGGTGTCTTTTCTACATTAGAAATCATCCCCACCTGCATCTTGTTTATGCCCTTGAGGTACTTAAAGTTTCTATCATGCCACCCTTTCTCCTCCCTCCCTCCAGTGAGTACATATTGAGGTCTCTTAGTCTCTCCTCATATGTTTTGTGGTGCAAACCATGCACCATCTTTGTCACCCTTCTCTGGACAGCCTCCACCTTGTTTATGTCCTTATGCATGTGTGGTCTCCATTACTGCATGCAATACTCCAGATTCGGTACTGAATGATCTCCTGATGGCGAGGGATTGAAGGAGTTATTCCATCTTAGTTCTCCTCAATCTCTCTGCAGCATTCAATATTGTGGACCATGGGGTGCTGATAAAGCACCTGTGGACCTTCTGTGGACTGTCAGGTACAGTCTTCAGTTGGTTTAGATCATTTCTCACTGGCAGGAAACAGACAATAGTGTCCCAGATTTATTCATTGGCATCTCTCCCTGCCATGTGGGGTTCTGCAGGGCTCCATCTTGTCTCCCATGTTGTTTGCAGTGTACATGCTGCCATTGGGGGATATTATAAGGTGGTATGTGCTGAGTTTTCATTGTTATGCA
This sequence comes from Neoceratodus forsteri, assembly GCA_016271365.2. Taxonomy (NCBI): domain Eukaryota; kingdom Metazoa; phylum Chordata; order Ceratodontiformes; family Ceratodontidae; genus Neoceratodus; species Neoceratodus forsteri. The sequence goes on along the minus strand of CM028135.1, from coordinate 841,139,770 downwards.
GAAGATACTCAACTCTACATGTTCTTTGTTCCTAAACAAGATGATGTTGTCTCAGTTTTTAACAACTGCCTTACAGAGATCCGGGGTTGGATGAGTGTCAATTGGCTGAGGTTGAATCAGACAAAACCAAGGTACTGGTTGCAGATCCAGGTCACCAAGGCTTGGGGTTGCAGGCCAGTCAACCCTCTGCTATGGCTTGGAGATGCCCAGCTGTTGACCTCGAATCAGGCATGAAATCTGGGCACTGTGTTTGACAGTGGCCTATTGCTAAAATCTCAGATGTCGCCATTGTAAAGACCTCGCTTTACTATCTGAGAAACATTGCTTGGATGAAGGCCTGATTCTGCCTGGTGATATGCCAACTCTGGTTCACACTTTTGTAACCTCGTGCCTCGATTTCTGCAATGCCCTGTACCTAGGGCTACCGGGTTTGATATTTGCCAATTGCAGCTAGTGCAGAATGCGGCGGGCAGACTGTTGACTGTCTTACCAAGATATTGCCATATCACGACTGTGCTCCACTATCTGCACTGGCTGCCGGTACATTGGTGAATCACCTTCAAGGTCAGATTACTAACTTATAAGGCCCTATATGGACAGGGACCTGGTTTCTTGCAAGATCTTCTTCACCCTTACCACCCCTCTGCCCACTCTGCTCCACCGATGAGGGATTGCTAGAGGTTCCCAGGTCTGTTTAAAGACTTCTGTGGTGCATACTTTTACTTTTGCAGCCCCGACCCTGTGGAATGCTCTACCTTATCAGATTACAGAGTACCTAACCACTGACAGCTTTAAATCTGAATTGAAAATGTATTTATTCAGCCAGGCATTCCCTGAAGAAATTTACCTTAGATACATTGTACTATGAATTTTATATTTGTAGTGTATAACTCTCTAATTTATCTGTATGGTCTTGTATTTTAGCTTTGTAAAGTGCTCTGATCTTTGGAAGAGTGTTGATAAATGATGATGAAAAAAGATGATGAAGTGATGACTGATTTTATGCATTCAGACAGCAGACAGCTAAATACTGTTATCTGAGATATTAATGGCAGCTGTGAAATAGAACAAATGCGTTTTTATGTAAAATGATAATGAGTGCAATGATTAATGTACAGACAGAGCACTTAATTTGACTTGATCTTGGGACGGCTCCAAAGTGCATGATGATAAGGGTGGTATATCTATGCATAATAGCATGGCTTCTTTACTTGAGTATGAGGCTTTCTAGTGATTATCCCTAGAATGAATACCTAATTCTGATTAGGATATATTTCAACAGATTAGTTGTGGAAAAGGATACATATAACATTAAAATATAAAACACCGATTGTTGATTGATTTACTAGAAGAATACAGTATATGGCTGGAGAAACATGAACTTACTGTTATGAATGGAATATTTGCAACAGATTGCACTGGGAGTCTACTTATTGCTAACATGATGCTGCAAAATAATTGATTTTGTGATTGTTCCAGTTTTGCAGTTGGTGGACTGCTCCTTCCACAGACCCCCCAGACCTGTCACCAAGCATCCCAGGGTCTTATCTCTGTCCTGGTCTTCCCCACAGCTTGATCCCCATGGTGGGAGTTGGAAACTCTTGCCTGCTGATGAAATGGATCTAGTTTCTGGAGAGGGCCCTGTAGCCTTGGTGTGGGGCCTGTGAGGGATCGTGTCATTCTGCCCCACTGCCAGCCATTTTCCATTTTCCTCCCATCGAAGGAGTAGATGTGTAATGCTGTCCAGACATGCCTAAGCACACCTCATGCATAGGACATTGGCAGCCCACCCCTCCATCCTACACATTGCAGTCCTGTCTGCCTGAACCTCCAGCCACCACTAGTGGTCAGGTGAATGCCTGAGCTGGTGTTCCCCCTCCCCAGAGAAGGAGAGCTTTCCTCTGGACACTCAATCCTCCTCTTCCCAGCTGACTCCCAATGCCCTGAGATTGATCCTGACCCCAGGTCACCCGCAATGGTGGCAGGTGAGGCTTGGTACATCAGCCCTCCATGCCACAGGGCTGGCCTTGGAAAACTAATCTCATTTGGACTTTCAGAACTTACTTGACCTTCAGGGTTCTCCATTGGATAAATACACAATGTCAACCTATTCATTTCTGTGATATCTCCTTATTTATGTATAATGGTCAAAAATAGGAGTATGAATCACTCTTGGTACTATTATAAATGTAGGAAGAAAAGGAATGATAAATAGATTCATAAGACAAACAAGACTCCATCCAACAAGATCTCATTTTCTGAATTTAAACAGAGCAAGGAAACTTTATAAAGCTACTCTAGAACAACACTGACAGCTACTCTATGAAAAAATGGGGAAAAATTCCTAGCCATTTAAAAATTGATACAGTAACTTTCTGGAACCTGGTTGCCAAGAGGCCAAATGAAACTTTCAAGGGTCCATGAGACATATGCTCTACCAGACGTGTGGCTACACCATTATTCTTAGGTATTTTTTGAAATTCACAACGAACAAAATACAGTAATCACACTTTTACAGCTTTAGTATATCATGTTCTCAATTATTTATATTTTCAAAAAAGAGATACACTTAGCTATAGTCTCAAAGTTTAAATCTCACAGTTTAAGTATCTGGCTGTCTTCCTTGACAGCACCCTCTTCTTCAATGCCCATGTGAATCACTTGACAAAATCTGTACACCAGACAATTGGAGCTCTTCACTTGGTCAAAAGGTTTCTGACCAAGGTGTCTAAGAAATTACAGTACTTGCATCAGCCTATTGTTCTCCATCATTGACAATGGCTCCATAATCTACACAGCTGCTACTTCAGGGACTCATAGGGTGTGCATAGTCCACAATAGTATCTGGTGTTTCCTGACCAGCCTGCCTGATAGGACCCACCACTGACATCTCTGTATTTCCACTTCCTGTCTCTCCTGGATGATTGCCTCAGTCATAGTTTGGCAGTGTCCCTATGGAGTTGCCCTAGGTAAAGTTTCCTCCTGTATTTCCTCACTCTTCCTATGCTCCATCAACAAACTTGGAGACCTTCTTTAAATCCAGATTCACTTTACAACTCCCATTAGATACTCTGCTGCAGGACAAAGAGCCCTCTCCTTCATTGCAATTGGGCTCTGCAACCTTCTGTTAAGCAATCTCACCTCTGGTGTGAGTATCCTCCTTCAGAGCTAGGTTCTTCAGCTTATGTTGTACAAAATGCAGTGCAAATGTACACAATTTGTTATTTCTCCTAATTTTAATTTGCATTTTTTGCCTCTGCCTGTACAGTAGTACTCTGCCTATTCCTGTGTTGTACCATAATGGTTTCCCAACTGGTCACTTTGAAAATGATCTATCTTAGCTCATCTTGCTAGGCAGTATAATAAATTAAATGTAATGGAATATTGTCACTCAAACTGGTTACTGCACCAGGACATTATATCATTTCTGTTGAAGTTTATATAATGATCATTGACTGGCAGATGGACACACTATATGATTTTTTAAACTCTCATTTAAGAACCTGCTTAATTCCTGATTATTGTAGAGTAAATATAAATAATTCTGTTTTTAAAAAGGTGATTGGTCAAATCCAGTTTCTATAGACCATTAGGTATTATTGGTATCTTAGCAAAAAGTGTTTGCTAACATTTTCCTAGTAGGTTACAGAACTGGGTTAACTAAAAATAATATTCTGTCAATTTACCAAACTGTTTTTAGGCTCAGTATACAACACTAGATCAATGATTGTCTTAAATCACTTACTTCACAAATAAACTAAACTACTGGGATACAGAATATTTGCTTACTTTATTGATCTTTCCTCTGCATTCATTTCATTACCAAGAGCAATTTTATGGGAGAAACTACTTAACGTAAAGGTAAACCCAGAGATAATTCATAGTATCATTCTTCTATATTCAAATACATGGACCAAAGTAAGATTTTCTATGGAAGAAGAAACAACTAGAGCATGCGAGTCTAGCAGGAGTCAAGCAGGGCAATCTGATGGCTGCCTTAGTATTTAATATATGTGTTAATTATTGTTTTACTGTCATTAAAGGAGATTGCAATTGAGTCCCCAAAAAGATATTTTGCATATTCCAGCACTGTCGTATGCAGGTGATGTGATACTGCTTTCTGTCACAAACCTGGTCTACAAAAATTCTGCCACAACATACAAAGTACAGAGGAAAAAAAGGGCCACTTTCAAATTCTAATATTAATGTATAAGAATTTTATTTCTTCCATACAAATACCCCAAGGCCCACCAGTGTTTCTGGAGTCCACATTACCCATTCTTCAGGGTAGGGTTTGGTATTTCTCACATAAAATACAGTTACATGCCATCATTAAAGTCTGCTGAGTGTGGTGCAGGTGACTACTCAAAACAGGCTACATGATTATCTGTTGCTTTACTATCAGTTATGTACATTGGTTAAACAGACAAGTTGCACTGACATCTTCTATCATATTTTCAGAGGAGCATTGTGTTCATTTGGTTTAGCAAAACAATGTGTTTATGAGTAGTACTCAGGAACTAACAGACTGCTACGGTACAATGTGAGGTAAGCAGAGTGCATGGAGAAACTGTTTACAATGTGATTTGTGGTATCTTGTGTTGTTGAGGTCTATTATTCATGGCATACATTTCTTTTATTTGATAACCTCTTAGCAATGATTTATGAACTACTACTGAGCATAGACTAACACGATTTCAGTTATATGCGATGTGATCAGTGTCCCTCTACTCAGCTATTAATAGTTCAGTAATAGAAATCCTGTCACTGTGAACACGGCACTGTAATTTCTATGTTCAAAAGCACAAATAATATTTTTTTTTATCCAACAGAAAAATATCTGCTTAACTGAATTATCAAGCAATGAAAAACTAGAAACTGGACAGCACAATGTACACTGAAATCTTGTTTTGTATGTTCTCAGCAGTAGCTGTAGTTCATAATGATTTACTAGGAACTTTTATCAAGTGTAGTATTGTAATAATAATGTGGATAGAGGATGGGCTGCTGTAAATCAGTCATTCTGCAGACGTGATCACAATTGTGTTATTGTTCATGTTTGACAAATTCATCTCTAGCTGTGATATAATACAAATTAAGGGACTTGACAAATACAACTTTGCAAATAACAATTTCAACTATACCAATGATAACTAAACCCTCACTTTAAATTTGTAGTGAGAATCTGGTCTGACAAGATTTATCATCTGTTTGCTTATTTAAGTGCCAAAAGCAAGAAGGATTGAAATTGCCTATGTCTATTATTTCAGGTAACACTGGATTAGAAACATAGAAACATCAAATTTGATGGCAGATAAGGACCGCTTGGCCCACCTGGTCTGCCCATTTCCCTACCTGATGGATAAGCTGCAGATTTTAGTTAATCAACAGCTTACTTCTTCCTACCCCATTAGAATTGCCTTATGCATGTTCCATGCATTCTTGAATTCTCCCACTGTTCCTGACTCCACAAACTCCTCATGAAGGCTGTGTTCCATGCATCCACAACCCTCTCTGTAAAAAATGCTTTCTAACATTACTTCTGAGCTGTCCCCCTCTATCTTCAAATTGTGCCCCTTGTTCTTGCACATCTATTCTTCTGAAAGATGCTACCTCTTGTACTTTGTTAATTCCTGAGATACTTGGAAAGTTTCTATCATGTCCCCCTCTCTCCTTCCTTTCCTCAGGTATACATATTAGCTGCTTTAGTCACTCCTCTATATGTCTTTGGGTGCAGACCCTGCACCATTTTGGTTGCCTCCTGGAACAGCCTCCACTCTGTCTATGTCTTTGCAGAGATGGGGTCTCAGAATTGCACACAGTACTCCAGATGGGGTCTCACTAACTGTCTGTGCAGAGGGATAACAACTTATTGTTTTCTACTGTTGATGCCTCTCCCTATGCATCCCAGTATCCCCCAGCCATCTTTACTGTCTTCTCATTGCTTGCCCACCTTTAGGTCATCTGATATAATTACTCCTAGGTCTCTTTTCGATTTTTATTGTTGTTATGAACTCACCCCCATTGTGTACTCTTCCCTGGGTTTTGTTTCCCAGATGCATTACCTTGCACTTCTTTGCATTGAATCTAAGCTGCCACATATTTGACCATTCCTCCAACCTTGCCAAGTCCCTTTCATCTTTTCCACCCACCTTGTGTATCAACTCTGTTGCAGATCTTTGTGTCATCTGCAAAGAGACATACCTTTCCTTCCAGGTGCTCTCAATGTCACTTATAAAGACATTAAAGAGGACTGGTCCCAGTACTGAACCCTGCGGTACCCGCTAGTTACCCCCCTTTCTTAACTGGGACTCTGTTTACTATTACCCTTAGCATCCTGTTGTCCAGCCAATTTTTTTCAGGCTACCACCCTGGGACCCACTCCAAGGCTGGCTAACTTGTATATTAATCTTTTGTGTGAGACTATGTCAAATGCCTTGCTAAAATCTAGGTAGGCCATATCCATAGCCCTACCTGGTCTACTACTTTAGTCACCCAGTCAAAAATCTATTCGTTTGTCTGACATTGACCTTTCTGCTGTGAAACCATCCTGCCTTGGGTCCCGTGTCCCACTGGCCTCTGGGTACTCAACAATTCTTTCCTTCAGAGTGAGTCCATCATTTTCCTACCACTGAAGTCAACCTAACTTGGTCTGTAGTTTCCTGCCTCTGCCCTGCTCTCACTTTTGTGAGTGGAATCACATTTGCCCTCCTCCAGTCCTCAGGTACCACCCCATCCTCCCATGATTTGTTAAAGAGAGTAGTCAGGGGTGTTACTAGTTCTACCCTTAGTTCTTTTAGAATTCTTGGGTGAATCCTATCAGGCCCCATTTGTTTGTCCACCCTCAGTTTTAAAGGTTCTCTCCAAACCCTTTCTTCTGTGAATGGACTGGTATCGACCCCCTATTCAGAGTTTCTCTCTTGTTTGGTTTAGGTACCTCCCCTCTTCCATTGTGAATACTGAGCAGAAATATTTGTTCTAATAATAATTGAATAATAATTCATTGTTCAGCAATTTGTCATTACAAATAGACATACATGTAGTGTGTAGATCATACAGTACAGTATAGAAAACTTGGATAGAATAAAATCATCCCAACAATAAGCAGTTTGTAGCATGTTGGGTAACTAAAAGCAGTATTGAATGTACTAGTTAAATAAAGAAGCTCTAAAACCTCTAGCCCCTCCCCGACAGACCACGGCAAGCAGGCAGATACAACAGTTACAACATGCCATATAATTCTGATTACAAATGTTTTATATAGTGACTTATACCAGTAATAAGCAAGAATGTATACATGGCCACTCTTCTTTCTAAGCTTAGTAATCACAATTAAATACTGAGCTACGTTTTGTAAGTATTTCTATATTTTCTGAATTATACAATAGGTCTATCATGTATTTGTCTGGGATGTTGCGGTATCCAAATACTGCTTCAGGAAAATAACTCTTTGTTTATCCTACCATGGGCACCTCAATGTTGCATGTTTCAGATCTTCAATTTCCTGTAAGTTGCAGTAGCAGATTAGAGTATTTTGTTCCTTATTATATCTAGCTTCTAATATCATGCTATCAAAACTTCAAATCTAAATCTAGTCAATATAGCCCTATAGTCATCTGTTTTACTATATTTAAATATGGTTTTAAGTTATGCTCTATAATATTGCCCACAAGCCAGTTTGACATTTTTTTTAAATCTAATAGATCTTTTGTCTAGATGTCTGATAGAGTTTCGTTGTATGTTCTACTTAGATTAATATTTTGTTTTCCCATACAGTTAAGTATGTTAATCCGTTGTTATCTAATAATCTCTATCTTATTTAACCAACCAGCCTTGTTGAATAGTAATGCTTTCTTTTTCCTTCATACATGCTTTAATAGGTTATCATTCGTTTGTAACTTCATTTTTAGAAACACAGAAGTGGATGGCAGATAAGGACTGCAAGGCCCATCCAGTCTGCCCATTTATTTTTCTGCCCTTATGAATGTGCCATAGGCCTTTGCTCTGTCAATGGCCTAGCTATTCATACTCATTTTTATTGCCCTTTATGCCTACCTAATGCTGTTTGAAGCTCGCACTGTATTCATATCCACCACTTCCTGAGGTAGGCTGTTCCATGCACCACCCTTTCTATGAAAAGAACTTCCTCATATACCCCTTAATTGGCCTCCTTTAATCTCATGCTGTGTCCTCTTGTCCTGCTATTTTTCTTACATTGAAACATGTTAGATGCTTACCTTGCTAATGCCTTTAAGGTGTTTGAATGTTTCAATCATATCACCTCTCTCCCTCCTTTGCTCTAGTATATACATATTGAGTTCAGGTAATCTGTCCTCATGTTTTCTGATGCAGTCCCTGCACCATTTTGGTTGTCCTTCTCTGGACTGCCTCAATTTGACTAATGTCCTTCTGAAGGTGTGGCCTCCAGTACTGCATGCATGCACTCAGATGGGAGCTAACCAGTGTCTTGTAAGAGGGATTATTACCTCTTCCAAATTGTGATACTCCTACTAATACACCCCAACACTCTCTAGCCTTACCTACTGCTTTAGAGGTCTGCATGGATGAATACACCCCATCTGCATCATCTACTCTGTTGCGGATCTTGGTGTCATCTGCAAACAGACAAACCTTACCTCCTGTCCATCAGCAATGTCACTGATGAAGATATTGAAGAGGACTGGCCCAGGACTGATCCCTGAGGTACCCCATTTGTGACTTGCATCTCTTCTAACTGTATACCATTTACCACCACTCTCTGTTTTCTTCCCATCAACCAGTTTGCCACCCAGCTGACCAACATCTGACCAACCCCGATTTTACCCAAAGGTTAATTTGTTTTGCTTGTATCATACAACTGAGAATTTTTGACCCAATTGTGATCTAAACAGCTCAGCAGGAATACCCAAAGGGAAGTCTGAGAAGTTTTTATACACAGTGGCCCAGATATTCAAACTGTGCCAGGCTGTGGCACAAGCCCAGGCGCAGGTTAATTTGGCTGGGGTGTGGACTAGACGATATTCAACGGCTGCACCATGGCTCAGCAGCGTTGAATATCCACCCCCACCCGCAATGTGCATGGCACAGTGGTACTGTGACAATCCCAGTGGCCAGAGTGGAGCATGGGATGCACTAGCACAAGTTCCATTCGCAAGGTGCAGAAACCACGATATTCAAAAGTTGACATGCAAATGGGGCCATGCTATATGAAAGGCGCACATGGGACCATTTGCATGTCATTATGGCCCCATTGCATGCAGAGTGCGCCGATCTCCAACGACTTGTGCCTGGCGCTGCCGAGCAGCAGCTGTTGGAGACCGGCGCCCTGCAGTTGGTAATGTGCTCCACAGCCCGATCGAGGGCTAGGTAAATATATAAACATCCTTATCATCCCTGGTGGTCCAGCAGACCTGTCCACCCAATTGTGGGCTAAGTACATAAATAAAATTATCAATATCCCTGGTGATCCAGTGGACCGTTGTCTGCCCGATCACGGGCTTAAGTATTAGTATAAAGAATTGCTTCCAATATCCCTCATGGTCCAGTGGATCGCTGACTGCTCAATCGCGGGCATTTGAAAAAATATATGTCCAATATCCCTGGTGGTCTAACAGTACCCCCTCCTCCCATGCACTAAACCCTACTGCCCGCTCCCCCAGTCAGCGGTGGGTGGCAGCACACCACCAGCCTGCCACCCGCGGCTCGCCGACTGACACGTCAAGTGAGCTGTGCACCCATTGGTCCACAGTGTGAGCCAATGGGCATGCAGCCATACCATACTACCATTCCAGATATGGAAGTGCAGATATGGGATCCATTCACATATCTGGAATGTGTAGTATGGTATGGGCTGCATGCCTATTGGCTCATGCTGTGGACCAATGGGTGTACAGCCCTACCGATGGTGTCAGTTGGTGGGGTGGCAGGCAGGAGGTGCTGCTACCCGCTGGCTGGACCGGTGGGGGCGGGGTGGTGGGGCTCAGTGGGCAGGTGGGGAGGGGGTACTGCTAGACCACCAGGATATTAGACATATATTTATTTTTTTACAAATGCCCACGACAGCAGTCAGTGGTCCACTGGACCACCAGGGATATTGGAAGCAATTTTTATACTAATACTGAAGCCCACGACTAAGAAGTCAGCAGTCCACTGACCACCAGGGATATTGGACGTGAATTCTTTTATTTTATTACAAATGCCCACATTACAGACAGCGTCCACTGGACCACCTAGGAGAGCAGGGTGCTTTTATTTTACAAATGCCTGTGATCGGGCATGGGGCACTGCCGGGTGCAGCAGGACAGGCCACCCACAGGTGGCAGCTGCAGTGTAGCACCCTGCAATGTGGCAGCTCACCTGTGGGTGGCCATCCGTTGTTCCTTTTTTTTGGATCAACTTTGTGCTGGCTCAGGTAGGTGTTGTGCATGCATGGCTCTGTACATCCGGGCTGAATATCGGGCAGTGGAGGGTATGCATGGGCACGCCCCACCTGCACCTGCATACATTACCGATGCACTCTGGCGATCGGATTTGTGCCGCGACTTTTCCTTTTGAATATTCAACAAGATTAGTGGTTGTGGATGCACCATGTGCAACCATTTGAATATCTGGGCTAGTATTTAACACTGACGCAATAGAAGAGACATTAACAGCATCCCAGACTTCAGATGAATATAGTATCTGTGAAATAACTTTGGTATTCATGTTTTTATAAATGGGACTACCGTACAACCCTGTGCAGGTAGTAACACCTATTCAATGCTTTTATTGTATTGTTAACTTTATTAAGAAGATAGTTTATATGTTTATTCCATAATAAGTTACTAGCAAACCACACCCCAGGTACTGATATTCATTAACGTATTTAAGTCTCTCAATACCTATATATAAGGATCTATATTTTTTCCTACTGCCAAATACCATAACCTGCATTTTTGAAACATTAGGTTTTAGATTATATGAGGTACCCAGGTTATCTCTTAAATTCAGAGCCTTCTGTAGGCCCAATCTACTAGTTGAAATTATTGCAAGATCATCTCATGTAAGCAAGAACCGGAATCTTATAACTCCCAATTTTAGGTGTATGCTGATCATTATCCTGAAGCACACGTATTATATCATTTAAATAATGTTGAAAAGCATGGAGCCAGAACACAGCCCTGGTGAACACCAAGATTTGTTCTGATTTTATCTGTTAAATCCCCTACTTTCGTACATTTAACCTGAACCCAGGTATCAGTATAGAGTCTACAGATTAAACTAATCAAGTTGCAATCTATGCCCAGTTTATGCATTTTATCCCAGAGTAATGTTCTTCACAAAAATCAAAAGCAGATGAAAAATCTATGAAAGCAACAAAAAGTGGATGTTTTTGATAGTACAATATTTTTCTCGTAAATGATCTAATAGAAATATCTGGGTATAAGTTCCTTTATTTCTAGTAAATCCGGCCTGCAATTGAGATAATACTTTATTTTGTTCTAACCATTCAATAAATCTATTTAAAAGTACTTTTGCAAATAATTGTCAAGATTATAAAGAAGACTAATAGACCTATAGTTATCAGGTTCAGTTTTAGCTCCTTTTTATGAATAGGTAGTAGCAAATTAATCATACATTATCATTTTGTTAAATAAATCTGAAAGAACCTGAGACCACCATCCTCTATTCTGCTTACAAAATCTGTTGAAAAATTATCCAGTCCTGGAGATTTATTTCTTTTAAAGCTGTCAATAGCCAGCCCTATTTCTTGGGCCATAAACCAATTAAAATGTCCAGTGATTTGATTACTGACAGAGTCATTTTGACTTTTATTATCATAAAATATTCTAGTAAAGTAATCATCCCATATGTCAGGGGTAATGTATATATCCAACCTAGTTTTGATTAACTTTGTACCACTGGCAACTAATGTCCAGAATGTTTTATCATTCTGTTTACTATTGCATTGTACATTATATCCCAAAGGTGCTCTTGATGTTCTAATTTTTTCTTGGTAACATGGATTTTATAATTTGTCCTAACTAAATTTAGCTCATTTATGTTTTTCCTGTTAGGATTCCATTTAGTAATTCTTAACTGTTTATTTAGATTCCTTTTTCTTTCCTACAGAACCTGTATAACCAGTTTTCATTTGGTAGCTGTCCCTAATTCCCAACATCTACTATTAATGTATCCATACAGGCAAAATATGTTTGCAGAATTAGATTATATAACTGCTCTGGTTCCATATCAATTTGAAGACTTGCTGATAAACTTTCCTAAAAAATCAGATGCAGCATTTAATTTATCAGTGGGACTCTTATCCCGCTGTACTCTATTGTTCTAATTATGTATTACTTCCTCCTCTGGGTGAACATTAGGTTGACTAGTTATCCTATATTATAATAATAAAGGTATGTGATCACTTTCTACCCTGTGTAGTATTTTAAATTTGAGTATCTCACATAATCATATATTGTACATAAAGCAAAATCTATTGTCGAACTTCCTTGAATTTAAATAAGTAACATTTCCTTCAATGTCAGAGGGAATCTTCCATTTAATATAATTAATTGTAATGTATCTATTAATTTTGCCATGTGGTGATACTTTTCTGTATTTTTCTTATCCTTAGAATTCCTATCAGAATTTCAAGATTTAGAGCTACTTCTTTAAAAGCATCATTTTGTTTATCATCTGGAAACCTAATATTAAAATCACCCAGTATCAAAGCTCAGTGCAGGAGTCATCCTGCATTGTGAATATTATATTTTGTGCCATTTCATATAATAATGTTTTTTTATATTTAGATGAATTAGAAGGAGGGTTGCAAAGGTTACCAGAAGAAGTATATCATCCCTTGACCTAAGAACTATGAGCAAATAATTTGGTTTTATTTTAGTGTTAGTAATTTTGTGCAGTCTCTTATCCTAATATATGTACTGTAATCAGACCACCCATGTAATGACCCATCTTTTTTAATTTTAACCCTGGACTTTGTATAAGAGTGTAACTATTAAATTCCATTTCTCCACATTCTCCTTATAATGCCAAGTTTCCTGAAGTGATATAATATCACATTGATTCACAGAAAGAGATAAATTCAATGTCAATATATTTAGGAATGATACCTACAATATTACAAGACAATATGCCAGTTAGTTGTTTACTTTGTTCCATGTAAACCCTTGTGGAGGTGTCCAGCAGCTCATGCTCCCATTGAGGGCAGTTGTCACTTGGTCCTACTGACCCCACTTTCAAAGAAAAGTCTGTCACTGTCCTCACTCAAGACCTCAAATCTGGTTGCCACCTCACACTATATAGAATATTAAAATCCATAGGTGAAGGTCTTCCTGACCTACAAGCCTATTTTCCAAAGCACTGAAATCAACAATATGGATACTCAGACTATCCAATTTATGACTAACATGCAAAATGTTCTCTTTAAAAAAATAGTATATACTGTTAAAACAATTTGGTTGCCATCTTCCTGGTTTTATATACTCTGTAAAGATCTACAATGTCATCTGTATAAAACCCAAGTCCCAGGAAATTAATTGTCATTTGCTGCATAATCATGGTCAAATTTTCATAAGTTTCCAAACCCCTCAGATTTAAACCAAAAATAGAAACTGTGGTGTTAGAACAGACAACAGGTACATTATCAGAAAACACAATATCTTGTAATGTATATACATTTGCAAGTTTTTCAGTAAGCTATAATTTTGTTCATATTCCTTATTTAACAGGAAGGGGCAGGAACTGGGTAATCCATATTCAGATTCATTTAATGTAATAAGATCGAATTTCTCCAAATATAATCAGCCACTCAGAGTGTTGAATAAACAGCACTACTAATTCTTTGCCCATACAATCATAGGCCCTAATAGCTTTCATGATGTCCTCATAAGCAGTGTCAAGCTGTAACCATTCATCACATATTATTTGGCAAAGTATCAACAAAACTTGATCATTCTTCATTTCACTTCTGGGTATGCTCTAACTACCAAAATGGTCTGATTCTGATCTAATTCAAAGTCCTCTGTTATAGATATTTGTACCAGTTCTTGTGTTTTTGTATCCCTGACAATATCCCTTGCATCTTGTTTCTTTCCTGCTTTAACTACATTTCCAACAATTTCCTGATCCTACTTCTGTATACTATTCTCTTTCTGTCTTTTCGTTTGCTTTTGGTAATAATTTTATTTTTATTACCTTGTGTCATTACTGAATTGTTAGAAGATGAAGATTTTTGCTTTTGTGTTATGATTTACTATTTTCCTTTAGTAACTTTCTGTTGTCCCTTAGCTGTTTTTCCCAGTCAGAACAGCCTGTTTTTCCCTTGATTAGTTTCAAACATCTATATATCTCCTTGCATCAGTCTCATTATTTATATTTTTGGAAGATAATTAATATCCTGTTTCTTCAAGGTCTGAATGAGGGCTGTCTGAATTTCAAGCATATCTTTATTCCTAGCAATCTCCCTCCTTGGCTGTAACATTTAATTTTCATCAAAATAATTTGTTCCATAATTGCAATACTTGCTATATGAGGGGCTTTCAACACTTTAATCAGGTCAATTTCAAGACAGGACAATAAGCATGGTTTGGGCAACTACTGTAGATAACTGATTTTCCTTAGTTTCTATTAATCCTTTATTTTGTTCTTGTTCTATATACTTTTCATACCAGTAATGGTATCTTGCAAGTCCTATTTAATTTCAGCCAGTTCATCATCCCAAGCAAAACCTTGCAAGTTGAAGTCTCAGTTAAACTAGAGACAGATTCTGGCAAGCATTGTTGGAAGCTGTCTCTGGAGTCCACAGAAACAATTTCTAATGGCCTCAGACCAAGCCCCCAGGCTCAGGAGCACCCAAGTTCACTTTATTGTCACAATTCCCATGTCTATGCTGAAACTCTTCACATTCCATGTCTAAAGTTAAATTAGAGCATTTTTCTAAAGACAGACCATCTAAAATGTTTGTCGTAGAATCACTTCTGTAGTGTTAGCCGTATCTCGTATCAATATTGATGTAGACATGTCCCCTATATTTACATCTTTTAACTTCTTTGTGTGAGCTGTAATCAGAGTCTGGCCATCCTTATTATCTGCTTTATCCTTCATCCTCTTAATAATCTGTCGAGGGAAGGAGAGAGATAGGACCTCATGACCCATGGCACACCGCAGCATCTGTCGGTCTGTGGAGGATGGGTGGTGGGTGGGGGTTAGGGCTCAGCTCCTAACATGTCATTTCCCACTTTTGTCACTTTAACCCTAACTGATGCATTAACATCATTCTTGCAATTAATTGCCTTACTTTTTGAAAAAGTGTAATATAACTAGTAAATGGTATGTGTTGGTGGGAATACAAGGGCCAAAACTGCATTTGTGCATAATTATATAGGTCTGTGGGATCATGGCCCTCGGGCCCTGCACTCCCACTAGCATATAACTGTGGAGCTATACAGCAGCCCTATAGGGCAAGCAACACGTGTAACACTAATTTGCCAATGTCTCAGCAACTGTAGCAGCTATGAAAAAAATTCCAGTGTCATTGTAATCATGACAGCAAGATCCTCCATATGACATAAATTGAACAAATCTGTACCTCTCCTCATTTACAAGATACGGGCACCAAAAGAGCTCAAAAGGCACCCTTGGAACCCTTGTGACAGTAATTTGCCAATATCTCCAAAACCATAGCAAGAAGGAAAAAATTCCACAGTTATATGGGGTGGGAAGCTCCCAGAAGATATGAGTTTTAGGTGAGGTCAGATACAAGGTTCCCTGCTGCACATTTTCTGGGACTGTCCTCTGGTCGCCCCCTTGGACCCTAATTAAATCCAGGGCAGATCCCTTATTGAGGATATAAAACCTATTCACCCCACAATATGTATATTAGGGGATTACCAACAGTGGCTGTGAAAGAAACAAGGTACTATATTAACTTAATATCACTCACGGTGAAAAGTCTAATATTAAAGCACTGGAAAGACCAACATCTTTTACCTACCAAGAATGGGTCAATAGTCTATTATACAACTTAAGGACTGAGAAAACTATTGCAGTCTTGAAATACAATTTCCCAATACAACACGAGTGGGAAAATTCCATGCATTATGGTCAATTGCTTCTGCACATTAACCTAAGAGGTGAGGGCTTCTTATCTCCTTTACAGTTAGTGCATGACCCCATAATTCTAGAGGTATCAACCTTATAATACTTCTCTTTGGTAGTTTTATATTTTATAACTAGTACAACTCTATGGAACTGGCTCTAGGGTGGGGGATTTCTGTGGGGAGGAGGTTTGGGGAGGAGGGGTTATGGGGGATTTGTATGGGGAGGGGGAGGAGGTGGAAGGTGGATTTACTTGACAAACATCCTCTGTATTGTATACACACATTATACAATGATTCATCTTCTGTAATGTGTATTGTACTAGGTGTATATGTGAAAATTGAATACAGTATACTTAATTAAAAAAAAAAATCTACTGCTGGTGTAATCTATGATTTCCAAACTTATTTCTGCAGGTTAGTTCACCTAGGTGATCTAAGCTGTGGGTAGAAAATCCATATCATCAAAGTCATCATGGACGCCAGAATGTCATCCTATGGGAAATGTCTCAACTTTGGAATGTCATATGATGTAACCAATACAATTTATTTACACCAAACCAGCACACATCACATTTGTGGGACATCCCTTGCACCCTACAAATTTAAAGCCAAAAGTCCTTACTGTTTCTTAGCAGTGAACTGGCAAAGTTTTACAAATCTTTGTTTGTGAGCTGTCAAACCCTGTTCATGAGCCGAATCCCCATTCGTGAGGTGACAAAATCCCCGATCGTGAGCTGATCCCCATTAGTGAGATAAGGCCATCTGGTCTTCATCTAATAAATGAGGATTTTGCCAGCTCACTGAACGGGAATTTCTGACAGCTCTGCATGGGGATGCTTCTGTATGCAAGATAGGGCCATCTGGTCCTCATCTCATGAATGGGGATTTTGACAGCTCATGATGGGATTCAGCTTACAAACGGGATTTTAACAGCTCATGAACAAGGATTTTGTTTTATGATCCCCATTTGTGAGGTGTCAAAATCCCCATTCGTGAGCTGTCAAAATCTCGCTCGTGAGCTGAAATCCTTGTTCGCAGTGGTGAATCTAACCAAAAGACTGAACTGAGCATGCTCAGAACACACATTTTCAAAATTGTATAACGTTAGCTCAGAATAATATTTTTTCACCAAACTAACACTGGCCTGTTTCTTAGGGTAAGCTCTTTCACCCTGAAAGTTTCAGACTAAAAGTGAAAATGGTGTGGGTGGAGGGCAATGAGGAAATTCAGAAAACATTGGACAAAAAGTGAAAAACACTTTTGTCCCTATGCACTGTGCAAAATCTTCACATCCAATCAAAACAAAACTTGGCAAGTCAAGAGGTCTACATAATGGGACAGCACATACCAACTTTCATGTAACTCCGTGGAATGGTTGCAAAGTTATTAAGGTGCAAAATATGGGTTTAACATTAAACTGCTTACTCAAACCTAACTATAGAGATGTGACAGCGCTCCCATTTTATATATATATATCAAAAAAACAATTATGCCCAGAAAAGTGGAATATAATGATGTGCAGACCTATTGAAAGAACATAGTATTGCCTAGAGGTTAGAGTAATGAGCTGTGAATGTGCTTTGTACAGTCAGCAGACCTGGGTTTGATTCCCACAACTCTACTTGCAAACTGTGTGACTCTGAGCAAGTCACTTAACCACCCAGTACTCCCGGATAGCCCTGAAAACAGGCACTTGTGCCTATTGGGCCTTAACTTGTTACCAAAGAATAAATAAATGAATTAATAATTGTGCTGTACACATTTTGCTGAGGCTATTGATTACATGTCATCATGGGTTTGTATAATTACCTATAAGTTAGAAGAAATGTTGTGTGCAGGGCCAGCCATTGGGCCAGTGGGTAGCATGCTGTGTTTCCATGCCAGTGACTGAAGTTTGGGGATGAGCTTGAGGGAGCTGGTGGGGCAGCACGCGAGGCTTGGGGCGGTGCTGTCCCATAGCACCCTCACAGCCTGAGAATATATACTGTAGCAGAGTGTTCTGTTGCACAGGTGACACCTTGTGATGGGCTGGTGACCCTTCCTCACAGGGGAGTCACATGCATGTCATGGCCTGACAGGGTGACATAGAACATCAGAAGTGGGTTGGCATAAAATGTGAGTATTGAAATATCTCCACTGCTCTGTTTAGTCCATTTCCAAAGGAACTGTATGAATGAGGATACTTTTTCACAATCACAAAAGAGAAATTTTTATTTAAAAAAACTACATTACAGATTGCATATAAATATATAAGTGATACACAGAGGAGAACCTTACAAGTGGCTAAGCAGCATAAGTATAAATAAATCATTTATCACAGAATTTGCCCTCTACGATTTCATTTATGCAATAGGATAGGATCTTAAGTGACACTTTTTTGATTAAAAAATATATTATTTCTAAAAGTCATTGGGTTTATTTTTGAACTAGTGGTACAGTACTGTGCATTCCCCATACCCTTTGCCATAGCAAGTGCCATGAATGTGGTGTCAGGATGACAAGCTGATGCTATGATGTGTCAGTTCTTTGTGCCATAGAACTTCAGCAGAAATTACAAACCACCACAGCAGAAGTTCTGTGACAAATGGTAATCCTGCCACAGAACTGGTCCTAAGGTGCTGCAGAAATATTGGGGCCTTGGCTACAACTGAACCTGGGCAACAAAACACCCTGAACAATAGCTAACTTAGCAAAAGGAGTCACGCATGTCTGACCCTATAAGTGAGTCCTAGCTTCAGATTAACAGACTTGCAAGAATTAGATATGTGCAAGCTAAAATCAAAGGCAGGATCAAGGGTTAAACAAAAGTATTTGAAGGAGTCAACAGAAGTAAGAGGAGAGCCATCAGAGTGATGATTAGCTAAGGTGGGAAAACAAGCACCTGGCTTGGGTGCCAAACCAAAGAGCATGGAGGGGTTTTGCTGTAGTTGAGGAGAAGTCTGTTTTGAGTTAACCAAGACTGAAAACTCCCAAAGTCAGCATTAAGCCACACATTAATTTCAGTAGTTTTATAGAGCTGCTATATAGCACCATATAATCCACATAAAGTAGAGGAACAAGAAGCTCGGATCTGGGCAGGTTATTGGTAAAGAGGGTAAAACACAATGTTTCCAGTTTGATGCCTTGAGAAACACCAATGTTAATGGTGGAGAGCTCAGGGCTGGATTGCTGAATTTAGCAAACTACTATTGATAACCAGGGTAACTTAAAAAGGCAATAACAGAGGGTGAAAAACAAAGGCAGGCAATTTAGTTTTGATTAGGAAGTAGTACACAAGGTCAATGGCTTTTGCAAGGTATATGAAAACGGCCCACCTGTATATATACCCCATCCATGGCTACCTTGACAACATTAGTAAACTGGATGAGGGCAGTTGACATATTATGGGGTTGCCAGAAGCCATGCTGAGCTGAGGATAAAGGTAGTATTTATGAAGGTGCTCAGTAACCTGAGTGGCCACCAGCTTCTCCAGCAACTTGTTGAGCACTGACAAGATTACAAAAGGATGATAGCGCTCAGTGTGCTTTGGATCATCTTTTTGTAGATTGGCACCACTTTAGCAACCTTCCAGATTTGGGGACCATCCTCAATGTGAGGAATACGTTAAATAGTTGAGTTACTGAAGAAGCTAGTTGGGGTGCAGCAATCCTGAGAAGCCTAGGTACAAGGCCATCATGACCAGCACTACTTCAGGAGACATAGTCTTCAAAAGGCATAAAACCTCAGTGTGAGTCACAGTCCTGAAGTAGAAAGGAGGGTAGGTTGGTTGTTTCTACTAGGGAGCAGAGTCGGCAAATTGGAAAATTCCAAATTGTGGAAATTTCATGAAATTCTGTGAAGTGCAAATTTCTCACAAACATTTTGGGAATTTTCAAAAGTGTTTAACTGGCCATAACTTGGTCAGTGTTCCAGATAGAGATCTGAAATGTGAATATTTATTGTCTGCTATGGATCCTAAATAAATGCTATAGGTTTTGTAACATTTGGAGGAAGGGTGGAGAAGTTATAGGGTTTGAAATTTGGCAATTTAATATTCATGTGAACATTTCTGAAAAATTTTATATGCTTACAACTTAGCCATGTTTGAGCTAGATAATTTAAAACTTTGATGCATACTTTCTTGAAGGTCATATAAACTGCTAAACAGAGAAGTACTGGTTATGAAACTTGTAAGTTTTAGCCATGACCTGCCTGCTGACATGACTTCCCTGGGTCGTTTCTGAACCTGGGTCATCAGCATGGCAGCATGGCACTCTGATGCTGGGCCATGAGAGGCTGCCTTAAAGCCTAATATTTAGGGTCAATGAGCCTAAAACACTGGTGATATTCCGTTCTCTAGCTTTTAACTTATAGGAGCTTAAAATTCTGCAGTTTAAGTAATTGCGAATGTAATTTTAAAATGTTTGAAAGTTTGGAGGCTTATAACTAAGTCACCTTTAATGACAGATGTCTAAAACTTGGAACACATATATGTATGAACTTTGGTAAAGTGACTATTCCAAAGTTGGTGCAATTTATGTGTTTTTAATTCTCTTTTAGCTCCTTCCAAGTGGCTGGGGGCTACCTCTACTCTGCCCAGGCAACCTCCTGCTGGCATCCCCACCAGGTGCTCCATGGCCACTGATGCCTTCAGCTTACCCTATGGTGGGGATCTCCCAGGGCAGAGAGAGATCCTCAGATCCACAATTCACCAGCCTCGGCGGCTGGGGTGTCATTCAGGGAGGCGCTTGGGCATCATTATGTTTCGCCATGAAGGGGATTTCTTGCTTTTCTTCCCCATTCCCCAGAGGTGTGGACATGCAATGACATCCAGTGCAGGCTGAGCATGCTCCTGCTCCCAGCCTCTGGACATCTGCCATTGCCTTCAATCCCATCCTCTGGTGGCCAGATCTTGATGTGAACCCAGCCTCCACTGCGTGTCGCTGAAGATCAGTGCCACATCCCTCCCTCCCTCAGGAGAGGAGGAGCAGTCTGTTGGATGCTCAATCATTTCCCCTGGTCAGCTCTCGTGAATCAAGCTCATTCCTGAACCTGGGTCACTGGCATAGTAAGAGGTATGACCCACACGGTGCCTCAGCCCTCTACATCTCTATGCTGGCTCATTGGTGCAGTTTGGACAAACACTTTTAGTTGACATGGTTGTTAACTGTAATTTTAAAATTCCCAAATGTTTGTAGGCTTATAATTCAGTCATCTGAAAAGGTAGAAATGTGAGAATTGATACATGTCTATATAGGCACTGCAAGTCATCATGCCAAATACAGTGTTCTTTGGACAAATACTGTTTAAATTAGGTGGAAATAACCAAAATCGCAATTTTGTCAAAATTTCACAACTTTCATGAAATGAAATGACCTAGTAGGGAGTGTTGGTCAATAACACCACCCGACATCTTAGTTTACTTGGTCAGGTCAGAGAAATGAGAATTAATTGAATTTGCTATTGTCTCAGCACTGTTACAATTTCAGTTCAGTTCAGTTTATTATTAATGGATAAAATTCATAGAGCATGCTCATTTGCAAAGAGGTCCTTTTACAACACACATCAGCAGAAGGCCATGGCATTAAGAACCAATACATATTTTGCAAACAGTAGAAAGGCAGAAAAAGTTCTAAAATTACTGTAACAAAAGAAAAATCATTAAATTTCATACATAAATGGAGCTTCATACATAAATTTCATACATAGATGGAATTTCATACATAATGGCAGTGCGGATAAATTCATACATAAATGGAATTTCATACATAAGTGGCAATAAGGGTAAAGGTTTGGAGGATTGAAGTAGTAATAGGAAACAAGAGCACCTGATACTGGAACAACTCTTCCAATTTCTTGACTCCTCCTCCTTCTTCACCCCCTTCCAGTCTGGATTCCACAAAGCTCTTTTCACTACCTCCTCCCTCCTCTGGATCACTGACACCATTCTTACAGGAATGGGCCAGAGATGCATCACCTCAGCCATCTTTGTCGACCTAGTCAAAGCCTTTGACACTGTCACCCACTCCTTCTCCTTTCCAAGTTGTCTGCGGCGCTCTCTGTTACCGCTATTGAATGGTTCTGGGTCATACCTCACTGGCTGGTCCCAATTGGTCAGAGTCAGTAGCTCCACCTTCCTCTCCCTCCAAATCAACACAGGTGTCCCCAGGGATTGGTACATGAACCAATTCTGTTTTCTATCTTCCTGAAAGACCTCCTGACATCTGCACTTCTGCTAACATACACATGTATGCAGACAACACTGTGTTTTTCCTCTGGGAGTTCCCTAATGAAGTAACTACCAGCCTCCTGAACAACTTTACCAATATCCAGCACTGGTTCAATGCAAATCAGCTTTCTCTTAATGTCAAAAAATTATCTCTATGACCTTTGGCACCAGACAAAAGCTGGCCAGACTTGACTCCACCCCGCTCCATACCCTAGCAGGATCCAAACTGGATGATGTCACCTCATTTAGGTACCTTGGGATGTGGCTAGACAAAACCTTGACTTCGGTGTCCACATTGATGCCATTCACAAAACTCCTCCCCAAGCTTGGTGCTCTCTACAGACATGGCAGCTGCCTGCCCATGCAAGCTAGACATGAAATTGTCCTAAAGATATTCTCCCAGTCTTTGAGTTTGAGGACATTGTCTACAATTCAGCCCGTAAGACCACCCAATAAAGACTGGACACTCTTTTCAACTCATTTTGATGCTAATTACTTGACTGTCCCTCCCCCTACTGCAATTTCTATACCTCGCTCTTCCTCCCATCTCTCTCTGCCAGACACCTGTCCCACACTGCTAATCTAGAAGGTAAATACTGGCTTGGCTCCTTCAAGCTTATCTGTCCTCCCTCATCTCCATCCTTGCTCCCTCCCTCCCTTTATTCCTGCAAACCTCAACACACAGAACACTTGCCCTATCACCATGGCATACTTCATCCAGTCGCACCGCCTTCTCATACAAATTCCTAGCACCTGGAACTCCCCTCCCTCATTATTTGGTCTGTTCAATCCTGCAACTCCTCGCACTTCTCCTTTATAAGCACACTGTCTACTGCTGCAGCTGCAATTGACTCTCCTGCCTTTCCTAGTCATCCTCTCTGCCATACCCCCACTCTTCTCCTCCCTACTAATATTGCCAATCTCTGACAGGGTTCTCTGCATCCTGAAGGGTGAAGGTCCATGATTCTCTCCCTACTCTTCCTAAATAATACAAAGAGGAGAAAGCCTCAAGATAGACCCAGTTGATGTCTTAGACTAATAAAGGTAAATCAGAATAAAGCACAGGGGCCAGATAGGATTCATCCCAGGTAATTAAAGAAATGGCAGCTATTAGTGGGTCCAGTATCCTGCCTTTTTCAGAAAAGTATAGATACTAGTGAGGTTCCAGAGGTCTGCAGGCAGGTGGTGATTATACCCATTCACAAAAGGTTAAAGACAGGAGGTCTCGAATTATAGGCCTATTAGTCTGACCTCAATGTTAGGAAAGATTCTGCAAGATATAATTAAAGACTACACCATTGAATTCCTAGTAGCTACTGGCAGGATAGATATGACTCAGCGTGGGTTTACTAGAGGGAGATCAGGTCAAACCAACCTCTTGGAATTTTATAACAAGGTTAGTAAATCCATGGATATGGGAAACCTGGTTGATGTGATTTTCCTAGACTTTGCAAAGGCATTTGACAAAGTCCCCCATGAGGATCTTGTGAAATCACTTTTGAATTAAATCTCCCAGTTTGGGTACCACAGTGGCTAAGGCATGGCTTAAAATAGAAGCCAGAAGATCTGTATTAAAGGGAATTTCTGGCCAGGCTAGAATGACTAGTGGTATCCCCCAGGTTCGGTATTGGGACCATGTCTTTTAATTTATACATATCAACCATGCAGGTCCACTCAGGGGTTTGGTTGTCTAAATTTGCAGATGACACTAGGATTGGGTGTCCAGTAAATAATACAGAGGAACAGTTCATCTTACAAACAGCCTTAAATAACTTGGATATGTTGGCCTCCCAGAAGCAATCTATCTTTATTATTGACAAGTGCACAGTTATGCACTTTGGAAAGAAAATAATCAGTTTCAATGTACCGTGGTGGTTCTGTACTAAAGGCTGTAGGTGAAGAAAAGATCTGGAGATCATTATTAACAGTGATCTTAGTTTTAGTTTACAGTGTAGCACAGCTCTAAAATGGCTTGCAGTATAATACACTATATACAGAGACACATGAAATGTAGAGACAAGAAGGTTGTGATGCCCTTGTATACTGCACTGAAGTCCTCATGTGAAGTACTGTGTGCATTTCTGGGCCCAATATAAAAGGGTGATGTTGGAATGAAGGTGCAGATTAGAGCCACCAAAAGGATTAAAGGGACAGAGGGACTAAGCTATGACCAGAGGCTACAGTATTTGGAGATGTACTCATTGGAGTATCGTAGAATGAGAGGAGATATGTGTTTGATCTATAGGGCACTGACCGATACCAATCTGTGGGATCTCTTGGGTCTGGTACAAAGGGATCAATTATACAATACCAGAGCCCATTGTTACCAATTGATTAAGGATAGATATAGAACAAATAAAAGGAAATATTGGCTAAACAATAGGGTAACAGAAATTTAGAATATGCTGCCTTGTGAGGTGGTGGAGAGCAAAACAATGTTGGAATTTAAAATAAATTTAGATACATTTCTTTTAAGTAAATATATTAATGGGTATACATAAATTATGATTTGTGAGCTCATGGACTAATGTCTTTAATGCTCTGTATTATCTATGTAATCTATGTAATACTGCCAATCCCTGGCAGGGTTCTCTGCATCCTGAAGGGGCAAAGGTCCTTGGTCTCTCTCACTACCAATATTGCTGATCCCTGGCAGGGTTCTCTGCATCCTGAAGGGGCAAGTCCTTACCCCCACTAATAAGGCTGATCCCCTGTCAGGGTTCTCTGCATCTTGAGGGGTTGAAGGTCCTTACTTCTTCTCTACTAATACTGCCAATCCCTGGCAGGGTTCTCTGCATCCTGAAGGGTTGAAGGTCCTTGGCTCCCCTGCATATCTCCCTGCTCTCCTCTTTCTAATTCCCCCACACACAAATCTATGTATTGGGAATTTTTAATCCACACTTGGGATGCTGCACTGTTGCTCTGTAATCTTTTTGCTCCTACAAGTAGTTTACTGAACCAAAACTGGTATGGTTATTTGGTCAATATCATTGCAGTTGTATATAGTCATTGCCTTTCCACTATTCATCAATGCACTGATTCCTTCACTGTAATAATGTAAATAAGAAATTTACCTATGCCTGTTTTAAGTACTGTTTATTCCTAGGTTATGTACTAGTATTGGTACCTGTCAGGAATCTGTAATGTTATACATATATGTTTATGGATGTCATAAAAGAATGCCTTATCTGGATGGTACTGGTTTTGTAAC
The DNA here is from genome assembly GCA_016271365.2 of Neoceratodus forsteri. Taxonomy (NCBI): domain Eukaryota; kingdom Metazoa; phylum Chordata; order Ceratodontiformes; family Ceratodontidae; genus Neoceratodus; species Neoceratodus forsteri. The sequence goes on along the minus strand of CM028135.1, from coordinate 841,114,251 downwards.
CTGTTATTCTCTACTGTTGTTAAATGTCTCCTCCATATTTAACCCCTCCCCAGGACGCTTCTGAAATGAGTTGTTTCACAGTTCATGTTGCTTTTCTGGTGAATCTCTTATAAATAAATAAATAATAGAACAATTGTGTGAAGTTAGTTATAACAGGGTAGGTGGCTAGGAGGTTAGAGTAGTAAGTTATGTGTTAGGTAGAGAAGAGGGTTAAAAGCCATAGTAGATTAAGAACAATGGCAAGATTTGTATATAACTTTTTCAATAAGCCTTTTAAATGCATTGAGAGGGATTAGTTTCTGTAGTTTTAGTGTGATTAGAGCCGATTCCAAATTGTAGGGAGGGGTGTAACTCATAGATGCCATACTGAAATGTGTACAGACTTTAGGCACTTTTAAGGAAAACAGGTTCATTTCGTGAGTGTATATGAAATCTGCAATTGGTGTAGGGTAGAGGAGATGATAGGGGCAAATTGTAATGGAGTGCTTTGTATATCCATGTATACTGTACATGTGGATGAGTCACCTGGTAGCTAGAGAGGTCCAGTTCAACTCCTCATACAAGTAACGATGAGTTCTAGCAGGAGTGTTAGTTATGAAGTGGATGGCTCAGTGATAGAGAGTGTCCAATTTATGCAGGTTAGTAATTGCACAGTTGTTCTAAATTATGTCTGCATAGTCTAGAAGGGGTAAAAAGTAGCCTGAACTAGCCTGGATCAGGAGTCATGGGAGAATAGAGCTTTGTTTCTATAGAAGAGCTCTAGTCTCAATTTCAATTTTTCGTTAGTGACTCAGTGTGGGAAGAGAAAGCTAAATAAGAGTCAAGTATAACCCCTAGATATTTAAAATTGTCAACTACCTCAAGTGTCACCTAGAAATGTGGTGACTGGTAAGGAGGACTGATGGTAGAATAGGTGGCCGATGAGTTTGAAGGATAAAAGTACATTATTTTAGTCTTTTGGGAATTGAAAAGTAAGCTTAGCTAATTTGTGCCATCCAGTATCATGTCAGACACTGTGGTAGTTAGCACCTTTACCTATAAAGCCCTTAATATGAATCCAGAACCTAAACCATAAACATAGTTACTCTTTAAACTCAAAATTAAAATAACTCCTCTACCTCTCCCACAACAACCCAACTGCTGGCAACTACTCATACCCCTCCCACAGCAACCATACACCAACTACTAATAATTGTATTCTCATCCCCATAGAGCACTGAAACATAGAAATAAACAAACAAGAATGATCTATTTCACTGAATGCATGCCAACCATTCCTATCTGCTTGTGGCAGTGACATATTCAAACTTGCTCCCTTATAACAACATTTAGACAGGATCATGACATGTGCTGCAGTCAGCCCTCAATGGCTCACACCAGTCCCACAATTTGGAAGTAATGCTGTTTGCCTGATTAGGTTTCTACTAATCTCCATGACCCTACTTCCTTCTCCTGGACTGTGTAACATATACATAGCTGTTCAGAGTGGAGCTTGGATGTCACACTGGTGCCAGTGGGTAACATCATAGTCCCTCTGTTCTAATCCTGATCGGGCTAAAATACAAATACTGTACATGAATATAAAAATAAACAATCACCTAGTTATTTTACTAGAAATTAACAATAAAAACAGAATATCTTTTCACACCTTAAAACATAGTTCTAGATAGCATCACCAAATGTTAGATAGTGAAATGTGGTAATGGGTTTACATTTTCTTTTAAAATAACAAACAAATCTTAACTGTATTAATCATTAACTTTAAAGTATTTCCACTCTGAGGCACTATAGTGTTATACATTCCTAGAGAAGGAGGTAGGGATCATGGAGATTAGTTATATTTGTCTAATGTTTATTTTATATTTACCTATTTTATAAATGCAATAAGACAGTCCAGCATATGGATTTCTATTCCTTAACCACACTTCCAAGTTGTTGGAGGCACAGGGTGCAAGCACTTCATCGTCACATGCACCTGAGTATATGGTTCAGAAACTGGACCCTGCACCCAGTCATATCTTATCACTAAGTTATGATTAGAAATTCACGTAAACCCTGCAAAACATCATCAGAAACAGAAAAGCTGAGTATGTCTCCTTGTTGTAGAATTCAGCCATTGGGGTCAGTCAAGCAAGTTCCTATGTATTAAGGGCCCTAGCCTGATAAGGTCTATAACAAAGAAAAAGAGCATTAGAATGCAGGCCAGTGAATAGCCATATCTTGTCAGACTAGACAGAAATGTAATACAGGAAAGACAAAATGGAAGAACATCCTGATGTATTCTCAACATTCTATGAATCTATGTATAGTCTCAGCTTCATGGAAAATGACTGGTCTGAAGGCAATGCAGTGACTATGGTAGTAAAAGGAGAAGTGGCTATTTCTGTTATGAAGAAAGAACTATAGTTGCTCTGGTGGAGGCAAACTCCCAGAAATATATGAGTGTAAACATTCTATCACATTGCACAGCTATGCATTCCTTGGAAAAGAAAATAGAACTTTGATAAAAAAGTCAGTAAGCAAATTCAGAGGCTTCCTTATTTAACAAACTTTGGTCAGAGCTGCAGTTACTGCTAATGTGATAGTACTGATACAATATGACTGATATTAATTGCAATATATATGTATATGTATTATAGGCACAGTCATGCCCTATAGTTAGGGTTGAGTAGGCACTTTTAATGTTAACCACATTTTGTACTTTAGTAACTTTGCAACCAATCAAAGGATATGCACAAATGTGCATGTGCTATTCTGCCAGGTAGATCTCTTGACATGTAAGCATTAAGCCACTCCAAAGATGGCTTCTACTGAGAGAATTAAAGCATGGTTGGGGTGCAGGTGCCTACAGCCGCAACCATCACATTAATTCCCCGGTAGAAGCCACGACTTCAATGTAACTCAATGCACTTGTAACATGACAGTATAATTCAACAATTCCTGGTTCTTATGACCAAAAAAAAACGAGTCAATGTTTAATATCTGTAATAGTTTACTATATAAAGATACAGATATAAACATGCAGTGCTTGTCATTCGAGTCTAGCTTTCACAGTCACTAACATACTGATGCGGTAATATTTGTCAAAGGGTAATTAAAGTTCTTCTGCAGACATACATAAATCATCATTTTCTTTACCTTTGTCAGGTAAAGAATCTTTTATTGGATGCAGAGACACAGTCATTATTTCCTGTTATCAACCACACTTCTCAAATCCTGTGCATTCTGGGAATATGTGGCACATTCACAGATGTCACATGGAAGTTACAAGAATTCTCGCGAACTACAATTTTCACAACTTTTACATGTTTTTATTAGAAATCGCTATTGTGTGACCGTCACTGTACAATTGGGTGGGTAGTGAAACAACGTTTTTATAACTTTTACATGCCTTGTTTATGGTGCTTTTCTTTATGTCATGGGTTTGTTTTTCACACTGCTCTATCTTGCATTTGTTCTGGTGATATGCGGTACTGCAGGTTGTCCCGGTATTAATGCCGTGTTGGAGTGGGCATTACAACTATTTAATGCCGTGTCTAACTTTCAGCACGATGCATTTCTGCCATCACTTTGTCTGATTTCATCTGTTTGTTTAATGTCATGTTACAAGGCAAGTTTTGTTCCTGTCAGACGGGTAGATTCTGAGATCTGGATAGTAAAAAAATATAACATTTATTCTTTTATATGCAGTTTTTTCTCAGTGCCTTGTGCACAGTTAGTGTTGACTTTTGGTGTGATTATTTTATGATAGAAAGTATGGTTCACAGAACTGCCTTGTGTTAGTTTGGTGAAAATATTAATCTGTTGCAAAGATTATTTAATGTTTAAGCTCCCATTATTTTAAATGGGAATATCACTGTCCAGCGTAGCATCCTGGAACAAAAAGAAATTTGGTCTCATGAAAAGAATTATTTTTCACGAGGGCCAATCCTTTTCATGAGAAAAAATTCCTTTTCTTGAGCAGCCATCTTGTTTTCATTTTAGCACACGATAAAATGTCATAACTCTGCAGAGGGATGTCTTCTTCAGATATCCAATGTGTATCTTGCTCATCAGGAGCTGATAAGCTTCATTTAGAATTTTCTTAATAGCTCACATGGTCTCCATTGTGTTTGTTAACTATTTAAATGCTTTTTCACAACTCACTAAGTTCCTTTTTGTGAATCCTTGTTCATCATTGCTAAAAGGAAATCAGCTAATGAAAAGGAGTTATCCCTGGTGTCAAGTGGCACCCCCACCCTCTGATACCCAAATTTTGTTTTGAAAAATCTGTTGGTGGTTAGTGGCACCCCCAGCCTCCCAAGTAGTAATATTTTTATCCCTGGTGTCTGTGCCACCCGCCACCCTCTGATCCCCATATTTTGGAGCAAGAAATCCTTATTGGTGGTCAGTGAAACCCCTCACTCTCCTATGCCCATGTCAAGTATAAAATTAAAAGCCATCTGTAGATGTATTTTTTACAACCTGAAAAAAAAAGTCTCACCACCCTGATCACACCTGCACCACACACCTAACTACCACTGTGCCCCACCTTCCACACACCCTTGACACACCCACACATCCTTACTCACCTGTTCTGGCTATTGACTGAAGATCCACTCTCCAATCAAAGACATGTCTTGCTGCTGAAATCAGTGACTGCTCTCTGATAAGTGAGGTAAATACAGTTGGAATTGAACCAGTTACCTTACTTGTCAGAGAGAAGTCACTGGTTCCAGCAGCAAGATGGGTCTTGGATAAGAGAGGGCTCTTCAGTCAGCTGCAAGTTCAGGTGACTAAGGACATGTGGGGTGTCAAGTGGGTGTGGGAGGTGGGTACAGTGGGTGATGGGTGGGGAGGTGTAGGTGTGATCTGTGGTGGACAATTTTTTACAGGTTGTAAAAAGACATTGAGGGACTTTTTTTATTTTTAGCTTTAAATGGACATAGAAGGATAGGGTGGGGTTGCCACTAAACACCAATGGGGAATTCTTACTACAAAATATGCAGATAGAATATAACACTATAGTTTTTATTACTTTTAAAAATATTTATATTTTATTTATTATTTTGTGTGGAGAAAACATGATTCATGAGAGTAACTGAGTAGGATGCAGAGGATGTGCTTTTTTCAGAATCAATAAACTTTTATGGTTTTATTTTATTGTAGTTATTTCTAGATTTTTAATTCTGCTTTATTTGTATGTGGAAATAATATAATTTATAAAGAAGGAAGGAGAATGAAGCATATGGAGGAGGCTGTGTTGTTTTTCACAAGTAAAGAGAAGGAACTGAATATGAAAAGCGGAGTCCCAAAACTATAACAGTTCAGAGCCCCTCAACTTAATCCAGCACTGTCCCCATTGGTGGTTAATGGAACCCTCCACCCACTTGTGTAATAATATTTTATCCCTGTTATCTAGTGGCACCCCACCCTCTGATCCCCATATTTTGTTGTAATTCATCGCTGTTGGTGGTTAGTGGAACCCCGCACCCTCCCATGTAGTAATATTTTATCCCTAGTGTCTGTGGCACCCCCACCCTCCGATCCCCATATTTTGTAGTAAGAATCCCCATTGGTGGTTAGTGGAACCCTCACCCTCCTATGTCCATGTAATCCTAAAATAATACAATTGTCCCTCAATATATATTTTTTACAACTTGTAAAAAAAGACCACAGCCGATCCCACCTGCACCACCACCCAACCATCCACTGTGCACTGACCTTCCTACACCCCCTGACACCCCACATGCCCTCACTCACCTGAACTGTCTACTGACTGAAGATCCACTCTCCTGTCAAAGACACATCTTGCTGTTGGAATTGAACTGCAGTTACCTTACTTGTCAGAGAGGAGTCACCAGTTCCAGCAGATAGACATGTCTTCAGTTGGAGAGTGGATATTCAGTCAATGTACCAATTCAGGAGAATGAAAGGTGTATGGGGTGTCAAGGGAATGAGGGGTGGGTGTACAGTTGGTGAATGGTGGGTTGTTGTGGGTGTATCTGTGGTGGACTTTTTAAAGGTTGTAAAGAAAATGACATCTAGGAATGGTTTTTCTTATTTGTAGCTTTACATGGACATATGAGGGGTCTCACTAACCACCAACAGAGATTTCTTACTATAAAATATGAGGATTGCAGGGTGGGGTGCCACTAGACACCAGGGATACAAATATAATTACATGGGAGGGTGGGGGTGCCACTAACCACCAATGGAATTTATTAAACACAATATGGGTATGGAAGTGTGGGTGGTACCAGTAGACACTAGGGGCTATTAACAGCAATGCGGACCAGGCAGAAATGTATGATGTGGGAGGGAATACCAGGGAACTGGCAAATGTAAGAAAAATAAAAGCTGCCAAAATGATGTATGCCTGGGAGCTCAGGGTCCAGTGGACCCTGTTCTCCCACAATAATAAGAGGCTTCTATAATAGCGTCTCAAAAATGAGGAAATGAGTTGTAAAATTCTTTGTTAATGCTCAGTTAGGGTCAAAGTGACAAAAGCTGGGAAATTAGGTGTTAGGGGTTTCCAACCTAACACCACACCCTCAAACCAGGCAGGAGAGCAGGTATGGGGTGCCTTGAGCTTCTCAAGCCTACCCTCACTCCATTCTCATAAAGTCTACATGTCTGACCTTATTTACAGATGGAATGGGGTGATCATTAGGCCTGAGAAGCCCAAGGCACACCCCACACCTGATCATTTCCCAACTTTTGTTGCTTTGACCCTAACTGGAGCATTAACGAGAGACAGAAACAGAGAATAAATGATGGCAAAGTGTTGTGATGAGGAGATAATACCGTTGAGGGGTTGAACAAACTGTAAAGCCACAAGCCCAAAGGATGAGTGGCCTTTATAAGCTTGTTCAACCCTGAGATGATATTATTTCTCACATAGGACTTTGCCATTTTTATTTTAAATATTACATTAGGCTGGTTGGTTTTGCTTTAAGATAAAGTGTGTCTTTTTGCATAGCTTGTTTAGTGTATTTGCCTAAGTTAGAGTGTTTTCATAGTCCTCTAGTGTTTCCTCTAGTGTTTGCTCATAGTATTGTTCTGCATTGTAAGGCTTTTGAAGTGTTGCATAGTTTTGTCCCTTTAAGGTTTCCATAGTGCAGTGGCTTTGTATATAAGAAAGGCTGACTCAATCATTTTTCTTTTAGTGTGTTTGAAGACAGCATCATGGAAAGAAGCAGGTGGAATATTTGGTGAGTGTTTCAGTAGGGCTGTTTTATACAGTTAGGAAAATGGAGCACTGCATGTGAAATATTTGGTGAGTATTTCACTAGGCCTGTTTTACACAGTTAGGAAAATGGAGCACAGCATATGAAATGTTTGGTGAGTGTTTCTGTAGGACTATTTTACATGGTTAGGAAAATGGAGCACATCATGGGAAATGTTTAGAAAGTGATTCAGGAGACTTTTGTTTTATACAGTTTAACTTTGATTACTATGTGTGGTTTTAGTTTGGCAGTGATATGGAGGGAGTAGTAAAAGTGGTTTATATTGGTTTTGGGTGGAGGCTGTATTTTGCAGGCTGTAGTTGGAGAGGCTGTTAGGGCTGTAATGTGGGTGGTTAGTAGGTGGTTGTTGTTACATGTGTTATTCAGGTGGTTGTTACACAAATTAATAGTTCTTTAATAACGATTTATTTTATGTCCACACTTGTAACAGTATTAGAGTGTTAACAGTGAGTTAATTTTAATGCAATAGAGCATTGTAATTACATAATGTTAGTTACTTAGCCAGCAAAGGAGAAATACTGGAACAAGTCAATATATTTAAATACCTGGGAATCCACCTGAGACACACTCAACTTCTCCCTTCACATCGAGCAACTTATAAAATCCACTAATATAAAACTAGGTATCCTTTGCTGGCACCAAACCTCCATGACATCAGATGCACTAAAACTTGGCACAAGTTGCTCAGTACTCTCCTCATTGGACTACAGTCTCATCATATATGGGGCTGGCTCAGCACTGCACTAAGGAGGGCCAAAACACTTCTAATCAAGGCCTGCCAACTGGTCCTGGGTGCACACAAGCAGACACCTCTGTGTACTACACAAGGAAACTGGCTAGCTAGCTCTCCACCTCAGGCTCCAATACCAGGCCTACCTACTAGCAAACAAATCCTTGCTGGGACTTATGCCTAGCTCTACATCTGTCCTCTTTGAAAATGCACAACCCTCCGTCAATACAAAGTGCCTCCAAATGAGGACTGATCATTCCTTCGTGTACTACACTGCATTAGAGATCTCTCTCTATTGTGAGCCCAAGTGATACAACAACCTACCTGCTGCCATTGTTGATTGTACAATGCTCAGCAAATTTTAAATAGGGCTATGATCTCATCTTGCCAACGTTAGGGCCTGCAAGTTTGGTTCGATAAAGCTAAAAATGGTCTAACCCCCTATGGTTCTCCATAGTCCGACTGTGGTAGAACTTCTATTGAAAAAATGCAAACTTTGAACTTTGGTTCACCCTGAAAAGTAAAAAAAATCACATACCACCAGTCCAGATGCTGGGCTTCAGTGCCGTACATGCTCCTTCAGTTCTCTCCTCCAGTGGCACACATGATGCGCCTCAGACAGCAGAAGCATTTGTGCATGCACCAGTCCTTTGAGAAAAAAAGCGGAGAAAGGGAGGGTCAGGGTATCCCTGCAGCTGCTACATGGGAAGGGGATTGGTTTGATCAGATTGCCCTATGTGACTGTACATTTAAGTCAGTCAGCTATTAGAGGTGTCACAGAGAGACCCATGTGGGTCATACTTCTTGCTGCTTGCTGCAGTGAGCGCAACACATTGTGGTGGAGAATTTGAGAGAGAGCAGTTGTGTCATTCTGTTCTCTGACTCTCTCTCAAGAGAGCATTTTGGTGGTGGAAAAAAGTTTTAAAAACTATATGTTTTGGGCGGCTGTCTCTCCTTCAGTTTATTGATGATAGGCAGCAAGGTGGGGGTTAGGGGAGTTTTAGGAGGAAAAAACTTTAACAAAAAAAAAAATGAGCATACTAAGATGATGAACTATGTGATGGGCCTGGCAGACAGCTTTGGTGGAGTGGTGTGACTGTCTGAGGCCAAAATGTTGTTGTCTTTCTTGTATGAAACTGGGGGTAACTCAGAGCTGACCTTTCTGAAAGCTCCTGATCCGATTCAAATATATCACACAGAAATTATAAGCAGCAGACTGTATCAATATGCTAACTTGTGTATTTGATTTTATATAACTTCTGTGCTATAGACTAGAGGTGTGTGTGTGTGTATGCACACGTGAGCACAGTCACATTATTCAACCTTATAAACAAATCTTTCTACTGGCTTACAGAACAAACTTGACTCGATGCAGCAAGCAGTGCTGTATTTACCTGTTAGGAGAAAATATCCCTGTGCCTTACCACTTAAAGTATTTGACTCGACGCAGCAAGCAGTGCTGTATTTACCTGTTAGGGAGAAAATATCCTGTGCCTTACCACTTAAATTGCTTGACACGGCGCGGCAAGCAGTGCTGTTATTTACCTGTTAGGAAAAATATCCCTGTGCCTTACTACTTAAAGTACTTGACTCGACGCAGCAAGCAGTGCTGTATTTACCTGTTAGGAGAAAATATCCCTGTGCCTTTCCACTTAAAGTACTTGACACGGCGCAGCAAGCAGTGCTGTTATTTACCTGTTAGGGAGAAAATATCCCTGTGCCTTACTACTTAAAGTACTTGACTCAGCGCAGCAAGCAGTACTGTATTTACCTGTTACGGAGAAAATATCCTGTGCCTTACTACTTAAAGTACTTGACTCGACGCAGCAATCAGTGCTGTATTTACCTGTTAGGGAGAAAATATCCCTGTGCCTTTCCACTTAAAGTACTTGACTCGACGCAGCAAGCAGTGCTGTATTTACCTGTTAGGGAGAAAATATCCCTGTGCCTTACCACTTAAAGTACTTGACTCGATGCAGCAAGCAGTGCTGTATTTACCTGTTACGACGAAAATATCCCTGTGCCTTACCACTTAAAGTACTTGACTGATGCAGCAAGCAGTGCTGTATTTACCTGTTAGGGAGAAAATATCCCTGTGTCTTACTACTTAAAGCATTTGACTCGATGCAGCAAGCAGTGCTGCACTTAAATACTTGACTCGATGCAGCAAGCAGTGCTGTTATCTACCTGTTAGGGAGAAAATATCCCTGTGCCTTATTACTTAAAGTACTTGACTTGATGCAGCAAGCAGTGCTGAATTTACCTGTTAGGAGTAAATTTCCTGTGTCTTACTAAAGTACTTGACTCACAGCGAGCCATGGTGGTAAAAAGTAGCAACACTTCTCAGGCAATCCAGGCAACAGTAACAACAGTACAGAAAATTCAGGACGTTTAGGAGTAACCCGTCATGGTACTCAGAAAATGAGCACAAGGGCCATAAGAAGCGGCAGCCAGTTTTGGTAAGCAGAGTGAAGGATGACGATGATGAGGATGAGAAGACTGATGAGAGTGAGGGAAATCAGTGGAACAGATCCTGAGTTTGTAGTAGATAAGGCAGCAGTCAGTATGTCAAGTAGTAGTAGCTCTGGGGAGTGGGAAGAAGGGAGGAATACAGAGCAGAAAAGAACAAAAACAAGTTCTCGAAAGGATGGCTGTGGTGCTAAAAAACATTAATGATAGTGGGGCATAACTTGAGAGTCAGACACCCTTACATGCAGAGGAACAACAGAGGACAGAAGATGGACAGGCTTCACAAGGGAAGAAAGAGATGCAGTTCAATCAATTCAGAGGTTGTGCATCTTCAAAATTATTTGCAGATGGGCATGGAAAGACCTCAAAGAGGTAGTGGAAATAGTAGCAGCTGTGGTGGTGGTGGTGGCAGTGGTAGTAATGAACCTATCCTCCTATAGAAGCAGTGCAACAAAATCTGTGAAATCCATTGTGTGGGATTTTTCACAAGATAAATCATCTGGCAGCCACGTGGTTTGCAGATTATGCAAAACAAAATTAAGTCGTGTTAAAGTGGGTACTCAACTGGGAACATCAACAATGATAAGACATATGAACAAGTCTCAGATTTATCAGTACCAAAAAGCACAAAAGGAGCACAAACATTGTTGCACTTCTGCACTCAGCTGAGGAGGATGAGGTAATGGATGTTTACCAAGGCGATGAATTAACTGATGCGGAGGTGGAGGATGATGAAAGTCTTCCTTCCAGTAAAAGTGCAGCATCCTCTATTTCTCATTTCTTACCCATCTGACTCCACCACCACAGCCCAACCGGAGTCATATACCATCCATGGCCACAACATCCACCCTCATGGTGGTAAGGTCAAGGAAGCAGCCCAGAAAATCAAGTGATAGCAGCAAGCATAGCGGGCATCAAATTTCTTGAAAGACTGCTTTGATTGGTCACAGAAATATAAGTTCAGCAGGCCTGAGGCAAGGTGATTGACAAAGGAAATTTGGGAGATGATAGCCACTGACTTGCTCCCATTCTCATTTGTGGCTAACCCAGGTTTTAAAGCACTCATGGAAATTGCTGTGCCAAAGTATCAGCTCCCCAGCCAGACCTATTTCTCCAGTGTTGCCATTCCAGATTTGTATGACGCTGTTTTGAAAAGTGTGTCTGATGCTCTGAAAGGTTCAGTGGGCAAAAAGGTTCATGTCATGACAGATATGTGGACCAGTGGTCAGACGACTGACTATATGGCTGTGACTGGCCACTCGGTAAGCTTTCCTCCCTCCCTCCTCCGCCTTCTCCTCCTCATCATCATGTGGTGGCACTGGTGACAGCAGCAGCAGTAGCAGAAGCAAGGGAATTTCACGGTTCAAGGCAGGCAGCTTTATGCATTTATGGTTTTGAAAAAGATCACAAGCGGAACATCTTCTGGAGGCCTCGAAGAAAAGTTTGCTGAATGGCTAACTCCAAAGTCTTTGCAACCAGGGTTTATAGTGTCTGACAATGCTACAAATATTGTGAAAGCAGTAAGACTTGATAAGTTTACACATGTACCATGCTATGCACACACTAATAACTTGGTGGTAAAAGACTTCATCAGTGAGGACCAAAATGAGCAGAACTTGATTGCAGCTTCCCGCACTGTGCACTCACTTTACCATTCTGTGAAAGCCCGAAAGTTGTTGCTGCAGATTCAGATTGAAAACAGCCTCCCTCTCCACCAGATGATACAGGAAGTTCCAACCCGTGGAATTCCACTTACTATATGATGCAGAGAATGCTTGAACAACAGAAAGCCATCCATCAATATGCAGTCCAACATGATATTGGGAAAGGAGATGTGAATATCAGCCCCAATCAGTGGCATCTGATGGAGAATCTTTGTTGTATCCTTAAACCTTTGAGGAGGCTACCGAGTGGTGAGCTCTGATGGTGGCGGACTAAGTCAGATCCTACCCTTAATTTCACTCATCAGGACCAGACTGCAGCATCTCAAGTCACATCAATGCTGCATCACTTGTTGGAAAAATGATACAAACCTTCCTGGATGATGAGCGATTGTAAATATTTGCAAAGCAGACCATTACATTTTGGCCACACTTCTGGACCCTCGGTTTAAGGTTACAATTGAGACATTCTTCAAGCCACATGACTTTAAAACCTGGAACACTATCGTGAACTGTTAATTAAGAAAGTGTCAGCACATATAGTTCAGAAAAGTAGTACATCATCAGTGTCCTTTTGGCAACATTCAAATTCTGACCAAAATCTGGTGGAGAGGAGGGAGCACAATCTGCTGCTGCTGCTGCTGCCACCACTACTGATGTTTTGGCTCATCAAACACAAACCAGAACTGCTGCTACACCACAAGAGGACAAACCACTGTGGGACATGCTGTCAGACTTTGGTCTAATAAAGACAGCTGGGAAGGCTCAAGGCAGCAATAGTGGTACCAGAAGTCCCTGCTGCAAAAATGGTTAAGGATTATAGGGAGGAGACTGTACATCTCACTGGAGGTGATGAACCCTTGCTTTATTGGCAACAAAAAAATTGATCTGGCCTTCTTTAACTGAGATTGCAATTGAATACCTCAGTTGCCCACCTGCCAGCACATATTCAGAGAGAATTTTGTGCTGCTGGGGCAATAGTGAATGGCAAAGAACATGTCTTTCCACGAAGAATGTAGAGAGGCTCACTTTTTTAAAATGAACCTGCCTCAGTTCAAAAACATATACTGTCCCAAATTTATGCAGGGTGACAGCACACAGACAGCATCATGCCATGCTGATGATGACGATGATGATGATGAAGGATTCTATTGCCACTAGTAGCCACTTAGCCTTTCCAGCTGTCTTTCCTCCACTGGTGGGTCCCCTGTCTCCTCCTCATCCTGAAGTTCCATTAATTTCAGAAACAAACATCCACTGCTGGTTCTCATGTGTCACTAAAGCCCAATCTGAATAGCACCAGAACCTGAAGGACCACTGCATATGGCAGTTCAATTAAAATAACAGAAATGACTTCACATTGTCACACAGCTCTGTTTTCATCCATTTGTTTTATTGGATTTTATTACAAAATATACACTCAATGAATACTTATTACTGGCTGTTAACAAACTAAAGCATTAATAAAATAAATAAATAATAAATAACTGTTCTTCTGGTTCAATTCCAGATGGGAATTTAATTTAAAAATGTTTGTTTTTTTTGCTGTAAAATGTCAACTTTACAATACATTCCCAATTTCAGTGTTGCACCCAATGACATCAATGTTTTGATCTGAAGGAACCATTCACCAGATAGAAACTGTTTTCATTATAACCTGTAAAATGAAAATAAAAAATTAGATTTTACAAAATGCTGTTCCCACATACTGCACTAACTGACTATCATGACAATAAAAAATCACTGATCTTACCCTAGCCACCATCCTGAACTCCAAGCCCTCCAAAGTCCAAACCCCGACACTCCCTCTTACAAATACTATTCACCCTCCATTGTTAGACACCAAACCATGCACGTGAGTGACCTGGCATCATAAATAAACACAATTTGCAGATGGTATACTGTTATGGGTTTTCAATTATTCTGAGTAAAGATGAATAAGGGGCAGATGTTGGGAGGATGGGACAAATAAAGTAATACAGTATTGACATAGTTACCTATGGGAGGTATAGGGATCAAGGCAGGAGATTGTGGTGGGTAATGTATTACTAACATCGACACTAGTTACTCAGAATAACAGAAAGCCCCAAACTAATACCTACACAGACAAAATTTAAAGTACAAACATAATTTAATCCATGCAGTCTGGTAGCAAAATGCCACACTGCCCCAGCTGCGCCAGCATCATGCCTTTCTCGGAGGGGGCACTGAGGAAGATAAGGTACAGAAGCGCTGGGGCAGTGTGGCATTTTGCTTTACCACATTGTGTGGATTAAATACATTTGTACTGCAAACTTCGTCCATGTATTATTTGGTACTAACGCAGTTGAAGCTATAGGTACCATGGGCCAGTTATTTTGAACTGGGCTCTATTAGTACCTGGGTCTAACAGTGGGGAAGATTTAAAATTATTGTAACAGGGTGTAGCTCAGGGGTTAACCCTTAGAGCTGCCTGTAACCAGATTTAAAAGCTAAAGTTGTCAGGGATAATATAATGTTAGTATATATCATCCCTAACCTTTACCACTTGTTAAATCTGTTTCAACACTAGTATTTTAAGCATCTGCTGGGTAACCAGGTGGTTCTATAATATATAAGCAGTAAGCCTATTCAACTGGTTCTACTTAACTATAAAAATCCACATATTTTATTTTGCATGTTTGGGAATATACATGTAATACTAAGATTCTAACTTTAAGAATGGTAAGTTTTGCAAAAGCTTTCAAGTACTGAGACAGAATCCTATGCACCAAAGTTTTGCAATACTTAATTGTATTTATATCATTCTTAGTACTACATGTACTTTCCAAACAAAAACAATACTTCTGTGGATTTCTTAATTAAGTAGAACCATGTAAACTTAAGTTTTTTTTTTGCATTATATATTATAGAACTTTGTTATACCATGTAGAACCTGGTTTTATTTAGTAGAACTTGTTTTTTACATAGTAGAACTAGTTTTATTTGGTAGAACCTGGTTTTACTTGGTAGAACTTGATTATAAATGGTAGAACCCTGTTCTACCTGGTAGAACTCATTCTACTTGCCCTACTCAGAAGTCCAGGTAGAACTTTTGGGTTCTACTCAGAGAGTTCGCAAGGTAGAACTTTAGGGTCTGCTCAGCCTAGCCAACATATACGACTGTCAATGTTACCACTAGCTAACGACTGCCAACTATTAGGTCCCTTCCCCAGTCCTTCCAAAGCCCTTCTGAATTCTCTCTCCCATCTCTCCTTTCATGCATCTGCTGAATTGCCCACCTCTCCACTCCCCCTCATCTCCCCACCCTCTCTCTACTGATATCCTCCATAGCAGGGTATTTTCTCTGTCAAATTGTCATGTAGGGCATCTTACTGACAGGAAGGCACCCATCACAGCGGTAGGTCAGAGCTTTTAGCTGATTGTTTCGTGAGGGCATCTGTCCAGGAAGGGAACAAGTCTTTTGGGAAATTGGTTTAAATGCTTCATTGGCAAGCTTTTAAACTAGTCAAGGGGAGGCACTGATAACAGCATGACAATCCCAGCCTCCCTTACAAAACACGGTACCAAATGAGAAAAGACCAAGGTAGAAAGGTCAGTGGGGATGCTGCTACAGAAGGTAAAGCCATCAAAAATGGAGAGCAATGAGTACCAATGCCCATAGTCTGGGTAACAAACTTCTTGAATTAGTGGCCTTGATGGAGGTGGAACATCTGGATATTGTGGCAGTCACAGAAACATGGTACGCACAGGAACCATGACTGGGACGTAAATATACCAGGATACGCTATCTACAGGAGGGACAGGGAGGGTAAAAGAGGAGGAGGAGAAGCTCTCTACATAAGAGAAGGAATCAAAGCAATAGAACAAAAGGGTAAACAGGGAGAGAAGAAGCACTGTGGGTCAATTTGGAGGCAGACAATGGCACCACAATCCGCACAGGGGTTGTATACAGACCCCCATCTCAGGGAATGAAATGGACAAGCTAATGATAGAAAGTATACTTAGAATGGCAGATAAAGGGAAGATATTGCTGATGGGTGATCTGAATATGCCAGATGTTAATGGGAGTGCAGTTGCAGCAACCACTTCTAAGAGTGGGTTATTCTAGATGCCCTACGGGGCATGCCTTAGACAACTAGTATTGGAACCCACTCGAGAGGGAGAAGTTTAGACCTGGTCCTCTCAAATGGAGATGGAGAGGACCACAGATGTAGAAGTGGGTAGCCATCTGGGAACTAGTGGCCATCGAACAGTATGGTTCACAATAAACACAGCAATAGAGTCAAGCCATACAAAGGCAAAAGTACTGGACTTCAGGAGGGCTGACTTTGCCAAAATGGTTGAGTGCTGAAGGAATGCACTCAGCAAATGGGCAGGAAGGAGGGGTGGAAGAACAATGGGAATAATAAAACTGCCATCACAGAGGTAACAAGCCTTTGTGTGAAGCAAATAAATAAAACAAAATGATGTAAGAAACTACTATGATTCTCAAAGGAGATGGCAGTGAAGGCTCAAGAGAAAAGAAAGCATTCAGAAAGTACAAGTAATCATAGAAGGAGCAGGACAGAGAATTGTATCAGTTAAAGCAAAAGGAAGCTGGAAGGCAGTCAGAACAGCAAAGGCCTAACTGAGGAAAGATAGCCAACTTAGTTAGAAGGGGATAAAACCTTTTAGGTACATCAGGAGTGAAGGAAGACTAAGGGAGGGATAGTGAGGCTTAATAAAGGGAGGGTGGGCAGAGGATGACAGTGAAAAGGCAGAGATACTAAACAGATATTTTGCTCAGTATTTACAAATGAAGAGGGGAGGTACCTAAAACAAACAATAGAGACACTCTGGATACAGAAGTTGATACCAGCCCATTTATAGAAGAAAGGGTTCGAAAGAACTCTTTAAACTGAAGGTGGACAAAGCAATGGGGCCTGATGGGATTCATCCCAGAATTCTAAAAGAACTAAGGTAGAACTAGTGACACCACTGACTACCCTCTTTAACAAATCATGGGAGGATGGGTGGTGCCTGAGGACTGGAGGAGGGCAGATGTGATTCCCCTTCATAAAAGTGGGAGCAGGGCAGAAGCAGGAAACTACAGACCTGTTGGTTTAACCTCAGTGATGGGAAAATGATGAAATCACTTCTGAAGGAAAGAACTGTCGAGTGCCTAGAGGCCAGAGGGCACAGGACCCAAGGCAGCATGGATTCACAGCGGAAGGTCATGCCAGATGAATCTAACAGATTTCTTTGACTGGGTGACAAAGTAGTAGATCAGGGAGGGGCTGTGGACATCGCCTACCTAGACTTTAGCAAGGCATTTAACTCAGTCCCACACAAAAGATTAATATACAAGTTAGCCAGCCTGGGAGTGGGTCCCAAGATGATAGTCTGGGTAAAGAACTGGCTGGAGAATAGGACACAGAGGGTAATAGTAAATGGAGTCCACTCTGAAGAAAGGGGGTTACTAGTGGGGTGCCGCAGGTTCAGTATTAGGACCAGTCCTCTTCAATGTTTTTATAAGTGACATTGCAGAGGGACTGGAAGGAAAGTATGTCTCTTTGCAGATGACACAAAGATCTGCAACAGAGTTGATGCACAAGGTGGGTGGAAAGGATGAGAAGGGACTGGAAAGGTTAGTGGAATGGTCAAATGTATGGCAGCTTAGATTTAATGCTAAGAAGTGCAAGGTAATGCACCTGGGAAACAAAAACCAGGGAAGAGTACACAATAAGGGGTAAGATACTAACAACAACAAAATGGAAAGGGACCTAGGGGTAGTCATATCAGATGACTTAAAGGTGGGCAAGCAATGTGAGAGGGCAGTAAGGAGGGCTGGGGATACTGGGATGCATAGGGAGAGTCATCACCAGTAGAAAACAGGAAGTTGTTATCCCTCTGTACAGACAGCTGGTGAGACCCCATCTGGAATACTGTGTGCAGTTCTGGAGACCCAATCTCCGCAATGACATGGACAAGATGGAAGCTGTCCAGAGGAGGGCAACTAAAATGATGCAGGTTTTGCACTGGAAGACATATGAAGAAAGCCTAAAGGAGCTTAATATGTATAGCCTCGAGGAAAGGAGGGAGGAGGGGACATCATAGAAACTTTCAAGTACCTCAAGGGAATCAGCAAAGTCCAAGAGGGTAGCATCTTTCAAAAAAGAGGTGAGCAAGAACAAGGTAGCACAATTTAAAGATAGAGGAGGGTGGCTCAGAGGTAATGTAAGGAAGTATTTTTTCATAGAGAGGTTGTGGATGCATGGAGCGGCCTTCTGGAGGAGGTTGTGGAGTCAAAAACAGTGGTTGAATTCAAGCATGCATGGGACAGCCATAAGGCAATTCTAGGGGTGGGGTAGAAAAAAGTAGGCTGCTGGTTAACTAGGATCTGCAGCTTATCCATTAGGTAGGAAATGGGCAGACTGGGTGGGCCAAGGTCCTTATCTGCCGTCAAATTCTATGTTTCTATGTTTCTATCCTCCCTATCCTCCTCCCATTCCCCAAAGAATTCCCACCTCCTCCTGCCCTTTCCACCCCTATCCTTCCTCCCATCCTCTCCTCCACCAATCCCCTACCCCTCTCCTGGATAAAGCCATGCCTGGCTGCACTTAACTGCCCCTAACTGATTGTGAGCCCCCTCATCATGGGTTACTCTTTGTTATCTCCTAGTATGTACCACACCTCGTAGCTGCTTCTCATTGTCTATTCTGCAAGTGTTAAGTCCTGTACTTCTCACTTGCAGTCCTTCTAAACTTGTTTGTAACTGCACTTATAATGCTGATGTTAATCTGTTGTATACTGAGGGCTGGATATTAAAAGGGTTGCGCCTTGCGCGAATAGGGTTACGCCCCGCAAGTCCGAAATTGCGCCATTCTGCCATATTCAGCAGGGAGGCAGTTGGCCCCCAAGGCAAGCTTGAGCAAAGCGCAGATGCAAATGAATGCATGCTGAACTGGAGGGGAGGAACCTATGCTAAACTGCACAGCCCGATATTCAGCAGGCTGTGCAGAGTTGTACAGGGCAACCCCAACCTGTGCCTGCACAACTTTGAGCCAAAAAAGGATTAGAGTGAGGGGCCATCCACAGGTGAGCTGCCACATTGCAGGGTGCAACACAGCAGCTGCCACCTGCGGCTGCGCCCTCAACCCTGTGCCCCGCAGCCTGATCGTGGGCAAAAGCGTAAAAATCCCCCCACCCCAGGCTGGCCCGGTCGGGGCAAAAGCATAAAATCCCCCTCCCCCAACTGTTGTCGTGGGTAAAGCTTAAATAACCCCCACCAGCTCGTCGCGGGCAGCAAAGTGTTCCCCAAGAACATATCCCTGGTGGTCCAGTGGACCGCTAAGCCCGATCGCGGGCTGCAAAGGTTAAACCCCACCCCATAAAACATATCCCTGGTGGTCCAGTGGACTGCTAAACCCGATGCGTGGGCTGCATAATGTGGTGACACCCCCAAACCATATCGCTGGTGATAGAATTTCATAGAAATATGAAATAGATTTCATAGAATTCATTCATTCACATATCTGGACTGCCTTATGCGGTATGGGCTGCCGCGGTGGCTCTTGCTCTGCACCAATGGGCATGCAGCCTACCAGCTGATCAATCGACGAGCGGTGGGCGACAAGCGGAGTGGATGCTTGCGCCCGCTTGCTGCCGGGGGCGGGTGGGCCTGGTGGGTGGGGTGGGAGGACACTCATATCACCAGGGATATGGTCTTGGGGGGTGTCACCACATTATGCAGCCCATGATTGGGCTTTGCAGTCCACTGGACCACCAGGGATATGTTTTATGGGGTGGGGTTTAAACCTTGCAGCCTGAGATCGGGCTTAATGGTCCACTGGACCACCAGGGATATGTTCTGGGGGACACTTTGCTGCCTGCGATCGGGCTGGTGGGGGGTTTATTAGCTTTTGCCCATGATCAGGCCAGTCGGGAGGGGATCTTTATGCTTTGCCCACGATCGGGCTGCAGGGGCATTGGTCCCCGATGGCTGCTGCCTGGCAGGAGGCGCCAGGCGCCAAGTCCTGGGGATCGGCGCACCTGCATGCTAATGGCATGCAAATGGGGCCATAATTAGATGCAAATGCCCCCATGCCTTGATGAATTATGGCTCCATTTGCATGTCACCTTTTGAATATCGAAATTTGGCGCATGGCGCAATGGTACTGCACCACCGCACTTGAATGCTCACTCTGACCACTTGCAGTGGCGCCAAGTTCCCACTGCGCCATGCACAGTGGCTGTGGCCGGTGATATTCAAAGGAGTTGCTCAATAGCACACCTCCTTTGAATATCGCCTGCCACACCCCCCGCGCAACTATTTTGTGCAGCACAAGGGCTTGCGCCACAAAATAGCGCAGTTTGAACATCCAGCCCTGTGTCTTCAACTGTATTGTATTGTAAATAGCATGCGATGTCATATACTGTACTTCCTCTGACTTGGAGCCTTTGTAAGCAAGCCTCGGCTCAAAGGTAATAATCCTAAACTGAAATAAATCTGAAATAAATAAATAAATAAAAATATATGATCGTTTTTATAATGGGAAAAGTCATAACCGTGTAATAAAAATACAATAAAGAGCTTTTAACACCTCTGGAGAACTTTGAAAAACATAATAATTAGGTACTATCTATATAAATATATATATATATGTGTATATATATATATATATATATATTATGGTAGCACGGTAGTGCTACCATAGTTAGGTTGAGGAGCCATTTCTATGTTAAACCCCAAAACTTTGCACCATAATAACTTTACAACCATTTGATGGATTTACCTGAAATTTGGAATTTATGATCAAGAACCATAGGCCTTGGGATGTGCCAAGTTTCGTACTGGTCGGGATATCGCTGTGGAGTTATTAAGTGTGATCTGTTGCTGCGTTTACGCTTTTCTGGAATTCTGTATGGTCGCCTACAGGTCGTCGGTTTATGCTGACCGCCCGAAATCTTCAGGAAACGTGCAGCTGGGGTCCCTGATGTGCCTTTCAAAGATTTCGCGAAAAATATTAAACGGTTCAAAGTTATTCAAAAACAGTTTCCCATTATAAGTCAATGGGAAAAGTTAACAAAAGTTCAACACTTTCGCAAATGCATTTTTACTTTCGCAAATGGGCCTGTTACTTTCAGCAAATCGGCATATTTTTTTCAGTTGGTGATCAGAAAATGGTTGGCATTTAAATTTGGGACCCTCTAGCGACCTAATTTTTTTGTATTCACCTAATCGGGCCCTGAGGATGCTTGCCATGTCTTTGTTTTCTGGTAAACACCCAAAATATGTTCAAATTTCTGGAAAAAATGCTTTCGCAAATTACTTTCGTGCTCATGAAAGTGTTATAATTTTGCAAGCTTTCATAAATGCGACAGTAGTTTTCTAGTCTGTGGAAAATGACAGCAATTTTAGCACTGCGCTGCAAAAGAACCGTTAGGAGTTTTGAGCTGAAATTTGAGGGAACGGAGCCGACATCTCACAGATGTGCCTTTCAGTGTTGTATTGAAAAATATTACATGGCGGCAAAGTTACAGCACTCCAAAGTTGACAGTTTTTCCCATAGGATAACATTACGGCCGACGACAGAGAAATCCTTTGGATCCCTGCTGCAAAATAACGGTTTGGTCTTTTTCCTGAAATTTGAGGGAAGACAGCCAACAGCTCACAGATGTGCCTTTCAGTGGTTTGGTGAAAAATATTACAGGGAGGCAAAGTTATGGTGCTCAACTTCTCTTTTTCCCATAGGATAACATTACGGCCACATTTTCAGGGCCCGTATCTCGAAACGGTCGAGATACGGAGTTTTCATCGGAAAAGTTCTTAGCCCCCACTGGGCTAAGTAGAAAACTAACCAGGACAGTCATAAATCATATGACTTTTAAATTTTTTCTCGTCATACGGTTCCTAAGATATAACTTATTTAGTATTCCAAGTCCTCATTTTCTGCTCCGATACCCATTATTATGCATACATTCTTTGTACTCACTGTCTTTCTTATTCAGCTTTTGGGAAAACCAGCCTGTGCGCTTACATTACTTGTTACCATTGCCCTTTCGGCTTGTGGTTCCATGCCCGTTTCACTTACCATTGATGTCTACGCCACCACGTCGTCATCCTTTGCGTTTTCATTTGCGTTTCTATTACTTTTTGCCATTTGTGTGTGCCATACTGTTTCTCTTTCCTGTTTCACTTTTCGTCACCATGCCCATTGCCATTTCGAGTTACAGGCACCATGTTACTATGTGACAAGACATCACGTGTCACACCGTTCCGTCTCGCCACCATGTTCGTTATCCTTTCTGTTCTCATTCGCTTGCATTACCTTTGTACGCCACTGTTAGCGCTTCTGTTTGCATTGCTGTTCCTGTTACTATGCCACAAGACATCATGTGGTGGAGTGTCCTTTGGGCCCCGGCGCTCCAACTGCCGCGATACGCGTCGGGAGGCGGGCCCTATGCGTTATCCTTTTGCGTTTTCATTTGCGCTTGCTTTTCTGTTATTTTTTGCCATTTGTGTCTACAGTACTGTTTCTCTTTCTGTTTCACTTTGCATCACCATGCCCATTGACATTTCCATTTGCAGGCACCATGTTACTATGTGATAACACATCACGTGGCAGACCGTTCCGCCTACGCCACCGTGCATTACTCTTTCTGTTCTCATTCGCTAGTGTTACCATGTGTGCCACTGTTAGCATTTCTGTTTGCGTTGCTGCTCCTGTTACTATGCCACAAGACATCATGTGGTGGGAGCGCCTCCCACGCTGCATTACATTCACTATTTCTCGTTACCATTCTCAAAAAGAAGGGAAATTAGAGGCAAAAACTCCATTTAATGCATTAGTTAGGGTTGTTCCAAGCGACAAAGTGAGGAAATTCACTGTTAGGTTGAAAACCCAACTCAATTCACACCCCAGCACCACACACACACACACAGACACACACACATTCAAGTATGGGGAGGACCAAGTCAACACAACCAATGACAGACATCCAGCAGCAGGTGACAGAAATAACAAACAATTGTCTAAATGTACTACGAGACATCTCCACCCACCTGACCAGGTACTGCATGCTCAGTGGAGATCAACAGCAAAACTGAGGCCATGTACACCAAACGCATACATCCCTGATTGCAGCTGCACACAACGCATCACACTTAGTAGTTGCATGGCCTTACCTACTGATGCCCCACACCACACCACAACTGGTACTGTGCCGTTATTCAATATAAATGCTGAAGGTGCATGATGACAGTTGTAGAAATGTTTTAACACTACTGAGTATACATTAATTAAGAGAAGCACATAAATTAACTACAAGACACTAGCATGCTCAAGATAAAAGTAGTGATACATTTAGTAGGTGATTTACATAGTAGTACATTTACTGCAATGGTTTACTCAACATAGAGAGGCTGATGTAAACGTATGGAAAAGCATTGCCTGTTCAACGCTGTGAAATTGGTACTGCCAGTATCACATGCATTCTTACTGATGAAGGTGTACTGCTGATGTACATACATAGACCTTCAGTGTGTTTCAATATTAAAGATGCAGTAAGCATTCTTTGTAAGAAAGATTGTAATTGCATGGATCAGGCCAAGCAACTTCTAAATATCATAGCACTACTGAGCCAACAATGATGTACCTGTATCTGACATGTATATAGGATAGATTTTCCTGTAGGCACTTACTGAGTATGTTGTACCTGATAAAGACAATCTCATTGCATCTGTGATGACTAACTTATTCAAATAGTAATACATTTGCTATTGTTGCAATGAGTGATCTATGCCACTTATGGACACAGTGTGATTTTTTAACAGTTGTTTCATACTCAGGCTGTATGCCTACTGTTTGGGTTTGCCACACTTCTGTCACTGATGCTATCAAAGTGATAACTATGTTAATTGTGGTACAACAGGAATCAAGTAGGTATGGTGTAGATATAAACAGAATGTCTTTTAGTATTGATTTAACTCACAATGGGTAAGTGTACTAGGACAGCAGGGTTATTCTCTATCACTGACTCGGTCAGTTATAATCACACTAGGGTTTCGATGACTGTAATGATCAAGTTACACTGTTCATCTTCATGAGTTCATATTCACAGCCATTCTCCAGCAACTAGACAGTGTATGGTGTAACTGGGTGGGACACTGTGTTGCAAAGCTGCTGCAGTGCCTAGCAGAGGAGAGTATCTACTCATAAAGACAATTAAGCAATAAGGCATGACCAACAGTTATGTTAAATGGTCTGTTAATCACCCTGTAGGGGTTTAATGTTGAATGAGGCATATCCGAGTGCCACATGTCGCTAGACAGTGATAAACTGACCATTAACATAATACCTGGAGTGGCTTATTGCTATCATAATAAACTGTTTTTAAACAACATTAAACCATGTTCATCATATGGTTAGGCTCTACATGTATGTTAATAAAAACTAAACATAAGGCTGTTACAATGTTTACAGTCAATTAGAAAGCTGCATTTCTCAAACCCTTGTTATAATCAGAGATATTATACCTGTACAACTCCTTGGTTTTGCTGAACTCTATTGCTCAGGTGGCCCACCACAAGTGGTGTGGTCTGGTGTGGGGACATCGGTAGGTAAGGCCATGCAACTACTAAGTGTGGTCGCTTGTGCAGCTGCAATCAGGGATGTACGCTTGTGCACGTGGCCTCAGTTTCGCTGTTGATCTCCACTGGAGCATGCAGTACCTGGTCAGGTGGTGGGGGATGTCTCGTGAGTACATTTAGACAATTGTTTGTTATTTCTGTCACCTGCTGCTGGATGTCTGTCATTGGTTGTGTTGACTTGGTCCTCCCCATACTTGAATGTGTGTGTGTGTCTGTGTGTGTGTGGTGTTGGGGTGTGACCGGAGTTAGGGTTTTCAACCCTAACAGCGTAATTCTCACTTTGTCGCTGTGGAACAACCCTAACTAATGCATTAAACGGAGTTTCTTGCCTCTAATATATATATATATATATATATATATATATATATAGATATAGCGAGAGAGAGAGCTGCTAACACCTCTAGAGGACTTTGGTAAACAATAATTAGATGCAGTTCATTTTGTATTTTCATATATATTCTATAGATTTATTCCCCTAGTATTTTTTCTCATTAAATTTTACGCTAAAACAGGAATGCTATGCCTTAAAATTTATCTGCACTTACAGCTAATTCACCACCTGAAGACCAAATCTGCTGTTATGACAACGCAGCCAGTTGCCATGAGGATAACAGCAAAGTCACAGACAGAATATTACGACATCAGGAAAGGAAAGGCAATAGAACCCATAAAATAACATTAATAGAGTGCTCAATATAGAGCTCTCAACTAATGCTTAACTTATATTTGTTGAGGCTAAATGAGTGCTTGTTGAGAGTTCACATACAAATTTTATAGCGCTCAGCTTATTAATATGCAGTTGATGCTCAACTGGCGTTAACTCAGTTGATGCTCAACTGAGCATTATGATTTCTCTATCACGGCAGTTCCTGGGGCCCTACAGCAACATCTGCCAGCAACTCCCCCAACAAACTCACAGTTCCTTCTAGTCATTCCTTTCCACCCCACCTTGTGGCACACCTGTGCCCTCTCCTGTAGGTCCCTCTGGGGTGGATGTCCTCTTTCAGGAGTTGCCTTCACCCTACAGTGCCCTCAATCCTCCTTCTTTCATGG
The DNA here is from genome assembly GCA_016271365.2 of Neoceratodus forsteri. Classification (NCBI taxonomy): domain Eukaryota; kingdom Metazoa; phylum Chordata; order Ceratodontiformes; family Ceratodontidae; genus Neoceratodus; species Neoceratodus forsteri. Next base: position 841,088,496 of record CM028135.1, on the reverse strand, counting down.
CCACCCCATTCCCCCCCAGACCCCAGTATTTCACCCACAGCTAATCACTGACTAACAAGGGCCTTGTTTGGCAACCAGTGCCCAGTTTCATCATCAACTGACCATTACAATATAAAACTAATCAGAAAGCTGCTGCCCATAGACTATAATGGAGCTCACCCGTGTTCTCCCTAGAGTCACATCACAACTTTAGTTAGTGGGGGGCAGAGCATGGACTGCCCCAGAAACTGGAAAGTCCGAGAAACCCAGTGCAGCTAAGTTTACAAGGGCTAGCATTTTTACTGTTTCCATTATTTTACATAATCTCTGCAGCAGTATCACCTGAAAGGGGTAAGGCACCAATCCAGCTGGTGCAAATCCCATTAAATTTAACGTGGTGGATCTCTTTAAGAAAATTCTCACTCTTAGATAAAAAAAAGAGACTAAAGTCTTACTCTGTGTTTTTGTTATTTAAATAGGTCAACTGTAATGCATAATTTTGTTATTTAAACAAGTTAAACTGTAATACACATTATTTTGCTTACTATAACAGTCTGGGTACACAAGATGGCAATATTTTATAGTTAAGTACAAAGTACAGTTACAACAAAAAAATCAAGAAACTGTCACAATATTTAAGCAATATTAACTGATGAAGTGAGGCTCTCCTGGTCTGTTATTGACTTGGAAAAGGTCAAGGACACGAGTAAACAATGCTCTACCCTTTTCCAAGGTCAATAACTCCAGCAGATGCCCTACACTTCAAAGGGTAATATTGCTATTACAAAATGTTTAGAAATTCACCTTTTAGTGCATTTTAGAATTCAGCAGCACATGCAGGGCCCACCACCACCCGGCTGTCCTGAAAATGATGTGTCATGCAGGGAGTCCATGTGGATCTGTCAATTACAGTGGACTGTCAGTCTATATCTAGTCTCCATATAGCACTGAGACATGAGCAGTCCAAACCAGAGCTTTTAGAGCTTCACTGATTCATAACTGTAATGGACAGACCAGCAGCTGATCCCCGCATGACATGTCATTTTTGGGAGTGCCACAGGTGGTTGTGGGCGCCACGAGGCGGGGCTGAATTCTAAAAATGCTGGGCAGAGAGGAGGTAGATCAACCAGATAATATATAAAATAAAAATGATCGCTAAAGGTAAAAATTAATATTTTCTTAAAGACCTAATCAGGCCCTGCCTCACACTAAGGTGGGCACCGTTCTAATGGACATGCCCCTTTAATACTGATCAGCTGCATCCATAGGGAAGGAATTGTAGAGGTAAAAAGTGGGTTGTGTGTCGGGGTTACCAGACTGATACCACACCATAGACCTTGGTTTTAAAATGGACTCTGTCACTCAGGGGCCATCATGAAGGAGAGGAGTCAGTGCTCCTAGGACTGATCTTTCTTGGGAGTGAGGGCCATGTTGCTCCACCCATTGACTGACACAAGGCAAGATGAAGACATCAGCTATTTTCCTCCTTGCACCATCAACAGGGCTCCAGCCTGCCAAACAGGTAACGGTCTTGGGATGGTTGCCATGGCTAATGAGAGGAATGACCCCATTGTGCCGTCCTATCATGGAGAGAGTGGCTGTACTGAAGGCCCCAGTTTAGTCCCTGGGATGGTGGGTGATGTAGCAAGGTGTTGATGGCAGTATGGTACTTGTCGCTGGTGCAGGACCAGCAGCAACTGTGGCTTCATGCTGGCAGCAGCTAGTTTCCCCATGCCAGCCCACCATCTTGCAACAGTGCATAGTCTTGTCAGACCTCTACACACATGCAGGCCCATGTATCTCTGAATTCTACCCTGCAAAAAATGAAAAGAGACAGCTCTCCCACCACTTTCACTCAACATGGGCATTTATCCACCACAACCAATTAAAACAGACTCTTTGGAAGGACTACAGTGTTTGGGGCAGACAATATGGCAGGAGGATTTTTCCATAGGGATTAGTGTGGGACTCTGCCCCCCAACAACTATATATGACAACACTGGGCCACCATATTTGTGATCCAAGAACTTTAGTCGAATCAACTCTTCCATTGTACCAACATGAGCGGTCCAACATCCTACCAGCATGGTCAGCCCCCAAATAAAACTAACAGCCAGCTCCCCTATCCCGCAGTCTTCCACCAACAATGCCTCCCTCACCTAGCACAGCTAGCTGCCCCAACCACATGGCCGCCCCTTCACCCACATTACATTACCCTTACACACACACACACACACACACACACACACACACACACACACACGCACACGCATGCATGCCCAGTTTACTACACACTGCCACCTCCATGGACATCTGACCTCAAGTCTGGCTAGCCTTCCCCTCAAACATGGATCGCACCCCACAACACCAGGGCCATCTCACTGACCACATATCTGCAGTCCACACCTTTCAGTCAGCACAGCCACATTCCTACCAGCACACTGCACAGTCTTGCCGCCATTCAGCCAGCTACCCTCTAAGCACAGACCCACCCCACCACCAACATAATACTCCAGTAACCCCCAAATCAATCATATGCATTCTTGTCCAAATCAGATTGTGCCACCAACCACAATGATTATTCTTGATGCACAGTATCCACCCCCACCACCACCAAGTGCATTACATTGGTGGTACCTCTAATATGTAAACAGTAAAAACATGGCTCAGGAGGTGTCCGCCGAGCCATGCCACAACCCAAACCAGAAAGCAAAAAATGAAGGCTGGCACGATGACTTCAAGAAAGAGCCTCACACTTGGACACAATAAAATATGTGTTAATTAATACAAACTAGATAAAATGGTAAGCAATGCTATACCAAACAGCAGTATAGCACCCCCTCCCAGAAAGTCGTCAACTTTTTACGCTATGCGCTGTGTCCCAGTGTGGGCTGCTTTCTTGAAAGCCGTTGAGCCAGACTTCATTTTTTGGTACCTCTAACACCTCATAGAACTTTTTCTTAAATTCTGGAACACTTACCTGTGCAATTGAACATAGTATGTAGGCAGCAATCTCCCCAAAGTTTCTTTCCCATCAGATTCTGCCCAATGAGAGGCAGAAAATGCTGGCAGACTCCTTTCAAGAAAAAATGCTTTGCACTGTGGCTAGCAGCAAGGCACATGCAGTCACAGAATTAGCCCCAGCACAAATATAAACAAACTGGCCAGATGAATTTCTCAACCTTCCCCACCACCACCACCGCCACCACCACAACACAAGACTGTATAGTCTATATTATGTAGACCATGGCAAAGAAAACTGCTGTAGCTCTCCTTTTAAGTATTTGTTTGCAGCCAGGGCATATACCTTGCACTGAATTTTACAGAAAAATGACCACTGCAGGATTAATGTCCTCTTCATAGGCAGCATCACCAGTCTTCCCCGATCCTCCCCTAATCCACACAATGCCAAGCCACAACACTTCTAGCAGACTGAAAACTGAGGGCTTCCCGTTTGCAGCTTTTTAAGATCAAACCGGCACAGGGGTATCAAAAGGAACACTGTGGTGAATGAAGCATCTGCTGTGTCGGTAGTATTGTTGTAGGCAAATAGAGCAAAACAGGGTAGCAGAGGGCCCCGCGTCTTTTAACAAGATGAGCATCTAGAATCTTCAGGTGCAGGATCTTGGCTTCTCATACTTTCAGCTGGCATTAAGGAAAAATGTCTGACATTCTCTATAGGATCAGTTTTAATACTGAGTACGTATCATGGTGGTCTCTAAGCAGTGGAGTGGGTGGCGGTTAGTTGTGACACATAATCCATGAGGGTTCAGGTCCTTTTATCACTTCCTCTTCCAGGTGGGTTCTCTATGGCTTAATAGCCTCAAATATATTATAAACAAATGAATAAACTAAACAAAGGCCAAAGTCTTGCCTGCTCATTCTACTAGTGTGATTTCCTTGGGGGCATGTCATGAAATTCATAATTACACTGACCAATTGGAATTCTGTGATTCAATATTCACTGAAGGATGGGAAATTTTAGAACTAGAAATAAGGCTGGAGAACAGCAATGCGTCATCGGGAGCATGTAAAGAGCACCACCATATTGTGTGTGGCAAACCCAGACACGGGCTCATTAACATCCAGGTGTGTTGGGCAGCGCTTAGTTTGAGTATATTTTTAAAACAATCTAAAATAACAGCATGCTCACTCTGGGTATTTTTCTGTAAAACACTCCTGTTACTATCAACAGTGTTTTTAGAGGTGAATATACCTTTAGGAAATAATAAACTTGTTTTAAGCAGCTATGGCTTGGGCTGTGTGGGGCAGAGATATTCTGCTAGGGTTTTGCTGTGGGGCTACTGGTTGCAGTGATTCTAACTGGATAGCTGACTGTACTGGGGGTTTCTGTGCTTGGATGTAGGGTTATTTACTGGGTACGGTGGCAGTGCATGAGGACACAGTGAAGCGAAGCACTGTGGCTACTGATGGGGATGCATGGCGTACTGGCAATTTGTTTGGGCAGAATGCCTAAAGTAAACCTGTTTTCTCCACAATGACACTTCTCAATGCACCATGGGGCTCCTACAGACATCTCATTCCCATACATGGGCAAACTAATTTGGCCCTAAGGAGTCCCCAAGCACCCTATGATGCCCTGCCTGAGATCCCTTTTATTTCCTTGGTGGGGCCCCTGGACACTGCTACTGGAGGCACTACATACTGTATTCTATCCCCACCCCACAACAGGAACCCCTCTCCATAAACAAGCCACTCCCTGCAGCTGCCACCCCTCTTCAGAGAGGCCTAGGGAGTGGAAGATCCACAGCAGAGAATGCTGCTCAGCTTTATGTGCTGGGAAGGGGGGTGCTGCTGAGTGGGGCGAGAGGCTGTTTGGCAGGGGTCCAGACCCAGAGACTGTGCTCTGATTGAGGAGGCTTGTGCATCTAGTAATGGAACAGACACAGGCAGCTCAAGGAAACAGATGCCATCCTCGAGTGACACACATACCTCAGGGTGGTCTCACCTGCAACTACTCCTCCCAACATAGGGGATGCCCCTCCCCGAGTCCACTCGACACTAGTGGCAGGCTCTAAGCCAACCCTTCCTGGTGGCAGGCATTACACATGGCACTTTGTTGTGGTTATACTGCACTGTGCACCCACATAAGTGTCACTGCACTGTGCCACCCTTTCTGCCAAGTGCTATCCTTTGCCACGTGCGCTATACTATTACTTTGCTGTGCCACGAGAACTGCTGTCGCTTCATTGTGCCACATGCACTGCCAAGATGTGCTGTGCAATATGCAATGCACACACTGCTGAGGCCACATGCAATGCTAGCATCATAGTAGGCTACTTGCAGTGTAGACACAACAGTGCGACACAGGAGCAGGGCTGACACTTTGCAGTGGCATGTGCACTGCTGAAAACACACTGTCACATGCACTACTGCAAGTCACTGAGCCATGCATTGTGCAGACATCGCACTGTGGCACGTGACATGCTGACACTGAGCTGTGCTACACACTGACAACTGCACTGTGCACTTTCATCAGTAAGTGTCACGTGTACTGCTTGCACTTCACTGTGCCACATAGAATGCTGAAACAACACTGTCATGTGGCATACTGACACTGCTGTGCCATGGTGATGCAGACACTGCACTGTGTCACGTGTGATGCCAAAGCTGTGCTGTGACACACAAGAGCTCAGATAAGATATTTTCAGAGTGAGTGCTGCTCACTTTTGACACTGGTGAGTAAAACCAAATTTGGATGCATACAAATAACAAAATATGGTGTGTGAGGAGTACAAACTAAAATGCTACAAAAATTAATTTGTGTCATTTGTCTTCACGTATTATTTTGCTGTTGTCACATATTGCGAAGTTAAATTAATGAACAACAGCTGAGCACTTCACAATTCCACTTTGCTGGTCTGCCAGTACAGCTTCCACTTGTGATGCCAATGTGCTTGGTACAGAAGCGAGCCGGGATGTTTGATGGCCAGCCGGGGAGGATTGAGCATCCATGGTCTGCTCTCCTCCTTTGGTGGGGAAGATGAAGCATCTGGTGTTTGACCAACCCCTGGTGGAGACGGGGTCTGACAGCTGGTGCTTGAAATCATCGGGAGGCATGGCAGATGTCCAGCGCTCTTGCACACTATGTCATTACGCAATGCCTCCTTGTGGGACAGCATTATAAAAACAAATCAGCTGAGCAGAAGGACATCCAACCTCCACTAGACCCATGCAACCAACCGAGCACTGCCCCCGATCATGAACCAGTCTCCAGTTGGGGAGAGAGCGGGGTCTCACGGTAACATAGTAGGAAGGATTTTAGGCCACAGTAAGTGGGCTAAGTGGTCCTTTTCTGCTGACAACTTCTATGTTTCTATGAGAGGCCCCCTCCCTAATAGCCCCTGCCCTAGGGGTAAGCCAAGATGCATTCCAGTGGGGTGGGAATTCCTGGGAGATGGGGCTAGGTGACGGGTCGGACAGATGGCGGCTGGCTAATGGCAAAATAAATAAATAAATCACTTTGCAGCTCATTATATTTTGCTTGATTTTTTATATAGGTTTATCTCCTCAGCAGGATATTTGGGTGGCCTCTAAGCCCTGTCCCTCTCCCTACAGATTGGCCCCTGCCTCCCCAGGGTCTACCTCATGAAGGGCACCACCATGGATTCCCTCCATGGCAGAGTCAAGGGAGGAAGTGCCACCCTCCCCACAACCCACCCCACCTGAGACACAGTCGAGTTCAGACCATGGTGGTCAGGGTAACAATATGGGTCCACAGACAAACATGCAGGGCTTCACTGAAATGCCAGCTTTCATTTTCCACTTTTCTTATCCCTATAGCTGCCAATGTGAAGCATGCATATGGAGGCACTCAAGCATCACCAGCCCACAGTACCTCTAGTGTGCCACCTAGCCTGTGCTATTACCAGTCAGAGGGACATACAAGCATTCTCTCCCTCCCTCCCTGGAAAAGGAGAGCAGTCCCATGCTTGATCATGTCCCCCAGCTGACCCCAGCAACCAGAGTCCACTTCCAAACTCGGGTCATCAGAGTGGAGGGATATGTGGCATCCAGTGCCTCAATCCTCAGTGCCATGGTCCAGCACCTTTGTATGATTAAAAAAAATATATAAGCATCTTGATGGGAATTTGCATTGTCCCTTTAAATGTCTTAGCATTAAGCACTATAAACAGAAGGTTTTGCATTCTCAACATCACGCCTAGAGAAAGTGCATAGAGCATCTGTGAAATATCTGCTGTGGGAGTGTGTGATGCTGTATGTTGAATTCAGTAAATGTAATTACTGTCCTGCAACTCAGCAGTGTCCCTTTGTGTTTGATGAACATTGATGAACACTGAGACAACTTCTTGTAACTGTTAGAGCCAGAAATGGCCCACTGACACCTATATGTAGTGGACAGTGCGTGGAGTCCCAGCATGGGCTAGGTGATGGGTCAGGGAGCCTGTGGTGAAGGGGGGGGCAAACCAGATTCCATTGCTGGCTGGGGGCTTTGGTTACTAACAGCCAGGGCTAAGTAGGATCATTATCTAGCTACAACTGTTGAAGGAAGCTGAGGACACTACTGAGCCTGCCATTGAGCAAGTTAAGTTATTGTTGAGTGCTTTCTGAATAAGATCTCAATCAATGCTCAACTGCATTTCTAATTTACATATTCTAAAACTATAATACTCAACCAATACTGAATTACTAATTTAAATACCAGCAAGCATTCAATTACGTAAGTTGAGTTTTTGTTGAGTGCTGGTTTAGTTCAAGTGCTCAACACCTAGCACTCAACTAAATTTATCATGTCAGTGCATTTTTTTGTATAGTCTATTTATCACCCCTACATCTGACTGGCCTCTCCTTCAGGGTATGCCAAGGAACCCCTTCCTCCCCTCTGAACCCATACCATTGCCAGTTCCCATCCTCACATTGCAGCCAGCCCAGGGTAACCCGATGTATCCCTTTGTTGGGGGTTCCCTCCTTCTGGGGAGAAAGTGTCTTTGGGCTTACTTTTCTTGGCCCCAGGTACTGCTGAGGTTAGTCCTGGCTGTCCAGGGGCTCTGTGGAGGTGGGGGCCCAGGTGGGCATCATCCAGTCGATCAGAATGCCATTTTCATGGTTTTTCCTGGCTCCCAGACATTGAACCACCTCTGTAATACTCTCAGTCTCCACCAGGGATGCTAAAGAGAGGGGCAATCTCCCTAGCCCACACCAGGAGAGGAGGCAGTCCCAGATGCTCTATCCTCTCCTTCCCCTGCTGACCCCCAGCGCCCTGAGTCTGTTCTTGAGCCGAGTCACGGCATCAATACATTTTAGTTGATGCTCCAACTCTACAATGGGTGAAGCGTTGGTGAATACTCAACCATACATTTCTGTATGGGAAGTCAAGGAACAGAGATCCTGTTGTCATGCATATGACATCAGTAATAAATAAAGAGAGATGAAATGCACAGCAAATGTGAAATATAAGCAGAACTTTGTCCAACTATTACATTTTTCTATGATCTGCCTTTTAATTTAAAAATGTAACCATGAAGCTAAGAGAAGCAAACACTGTCACCACACTGCATATCAAAGCTTTACTTATAACATTAATGATGGATTTTCAACACATTGTGACTGTTTTTATGTTGTGTTACCCACTATTTCAAATAGTGTTTTTAATGGTGATTCCTTATGGTGGTAGATAATGTTGTCACTTTTTAAGGTTGAGCACTTTAAATTTATTGCATATGTGTACACTGTCACTTTAAGCATAACCCTTTTAAACCCCTCAGTAATTCCATCCTTATCCCTCTGATGTTGCATTAACTGTGAAACTGGCCTGGGTATCTGTTACGACCCAATGCTATGGTGGTATGTTTCTAATATTTCTGTATGAATAAAGCTTTTGATATGCAGTAGAGTGGTGCAGGTGTTTGCTTTGCTTTGCTGATTATTTATAATGTGCACACTCTAAGTAGCAGAGCTGTTTTGTTGTGCGATTTTGATTGTTTAACTTGCCCACTTCATACTACAAATAGCGTTTGAGTGCTACTGACTTACTGGCCTATGTCACAACCCATCCTGTGAACAAGGAATAATTCTAAGCTTTGTGCAACATTTATTCATCTGGCCTTTTGTTCACTTTGAGCACATTGGATGGGGTTCTCCCTTTAGTTATGTCCTCCGCATTTTGGGGGATATGCACCTAGAAGAGGCTTTGAGTTTGATATCAATGAGTGTTTTTTCAACAGCAGAGGCCATAAAGCTGTCTTTTAAAAGAAAAATTATAAGCAAATACAGTATGTATGACATGGTAGTTCCACTATAGGGAAGTTTGAGTAGGCACTTTAATGTTACATCACAATTTTCTGTCAGATGTACAGTTGCAGCGAATGACATGCTGAGATATTTTCTTAAAATGTGATGCCTCCAGAGAAATTCCTGCCTACCTCCAGTACCATTGTAGGCCACCACAGAGAATCAGTTTTGATATATTGTGAAATTTCTGGAAAGAGCTGAATGTATCTAAGGTTGCAACTGTACTATATCTCAATTGCTTTGTATGAAGCTTCATGAAACCTTCAAAATCTCCTAAAATGGCAAATTTGCTGGAATTTGGTTCGGTGTGTTTTGGACTAGAGGTGAGTAACACATGTAAAAAGGCTAACCTTTCAAAAAATAGGTAATTTCACTTGCCACTGTTAATTACCATTGTCACTGTGCAGACATCCACTGTTACAAATGCATTGTTTATTTATTTTTTAACCAGAGAGAGAGACACTAAGATGAAAGCTTGTTTACAGGTGTGACCTGGGAGCACAACAAAATTAAGTGTCTTGCTCAGAGTCACACAGTATGCAAGTGGGGGCTGTGAGATTCAAACCCAGATTAGAGCCTTAAACCACTGCACTATGCTGCCTCCTCCTTATTACCCTGTTTGGTATCAAAGTCCATCTGCAACAATAGGGTTTTAGCCAGGAGTTGTTTTTATTTATTTTTATTTATTGAGATCTTGAATAACACCTGTGAGCAGATGCTCTTTGATAGGTCCCATGTCAGAAACATTAGACAACAAGGTACAAATACTGTGGACAAATATACAAATACTGAGAAAAATATAGATGGAGGTTACAGAAGTCAAATATAGGCACTAGGTATGCTAAGGTATTGTACAATTTATGCTGGCATCATGAAGATAAGCAGACAGGATAGGGAAGGATACATTGGGAATGGGAGTGCTAGGTGAATAGAGTACAGTAGATAGGGGGAAGAGGGTAGGGATAGGTCAAGGGGAGGCAAGGGCAGAGTCAGGGAAGGATAGGGAGGTAGGTGAAGTGCTGCAGATTGACTTTCCTGTCAGAACAGAGGCAGAGATAAGTGCTGAGGTAGTTTGTTGCTGTGTGTAGAGTCTTAGTGGGGGCACATGCAGTTACTCATACCAATGAGATGCTGGCACAGTCTATGTTTAAAGAGCCAATAGTTGTGGAGCCAGAGATGTCAGGGGCAGTGCATTTGCCCAGAGTGGTGCATGGGTGCGAGAATACATTGTGCCATGATAGTGTGGCATTGGAATTTGGAATATCTGTTGGGAAACCTCAGTAGAAAATTGGGGAGGCTTTATAAATTGAAGCATTATACAACAGTGGAGACAAAATGTAGGACTGTGGAATCCATGGTTCTACCTGTGATAGATTATGGGATTTGGTGTATCGACGCCCCCAGGAACACTCACCACTGTGATCTGTACAGAGCTTTAAATTGTTGGTGTCTGAAGGATAGGAGAAATTTACATTTAGCAGTCCTTTGGGGTAAAATAAGAAGGAAACAAATGCCCAGTTACATAAGTGGGTAAGTTTGTACTTGAGGAACAAAGAAAGGGGCTGAGATCCTATCGAGGCATAGAATATACTGTCCCCAAATGCAACATAGATTTGGGCAGGCGTCTCCCCATGTAGGGGGCCCTAAAATCTGGAATGCACTACCCTGGAGTTGAGGGATGTGGATGCTCCTACGAATCCAAAACTGATAAAAACTGATTTATGGATTTTAGACAAGGTTAAGAACTTGTAAACACTAGCAGAGGGGATGATACTCTCTTTTTTTCAATTCAAAGTTTATTGAAAAGTTTACAATACAGAGGACAGATCCAAAGTTGACATGAGATACTGTACAAACATATAATGTCATGACAGAGCTGTCCTCCCTTCTCCCTTCTCCCCTCCCCATTCCCCCATCTTCCATAACCCCCAGCACAAAAAGGCGAACATTGATTACCTAGATGTGCATGAAGGTACCAGTACACACAGATTATAAGGAATACAAAGTATGTAAGGGGTCCCAGATATTTCTATACTTTTTCAGCCTGTTGCTAAGGCTTACCGCCTTTTCTGTTCTGAGATTAGCTAACAGCTCGTTAAGCCATTCAGTGTAAGAGATATCGTCATTGTCCTTCCAGTGCCGGAGTACCAATTTTTAATGGACATGGAAATAAGGCCATATAATATTTACGATTGAGGACTGAGATCCAAGACCAGTCACACGAGTAAACAGATTTCAGGGTGAACAAATTAGTTAGACCTAAGAGAGGGTCTGCTCTATGTTGAATGCTAGCCCACAATGGAGCTACCTTAGGGCAAGTCAAAAAATGTGTTATAGAGTACCATCCCTTGTTGGTAATGAATGCATAAGGATGAGGATATTAAACTGAATTTGGCCAGTTTTGTGGGGAGTAATACAGATTATGGAGTATGTGAACCTGCATAAGCTGTAACCTGTCCTGGTAACAAATCTGTGGCAGTTGTGCCTTAGAGCAGGCCAGTTTATAGTCAAGCCCAGGAAAGCAGTGGTCCAATAAGCTGTAGGCCAAAACAGCCTGGTGAAATCCAATCATATAGGATCCCATATGTCTTAGAAGCAGCTTGTGGAAGGCCCACTAGATGGCACAATTCCCTTTGGAAGGATAGACTTGCAGTTTGAGGGTCTGTTCCAAATACTTTTAAGAGAAGGTGCCTCAATTGAAAAACCTTGAAAATGTTATTCAGAATACTGAACTTGTGCATGATCTCTACAGAGGAAAACAGGGGCCACATTCTTTAATAAAGTTGTTGAGTAGAATTGACCCCCAAGTAGGTAACCATCGGGAAGTACTCTCTATTTTATATGAGTACGTCATTATGCTGCTAAGAGAATTCAGCACAGGCATAAATTAATATCGTGGGCCTTGAAGTGATTGGGAGACCTGATTGTAGTGTTCCTTTCTTTTTATATTTTAAAGAAGGAATGTGTACTGTTATTGGATTAACTAATATTGCCATAATTATGTGTTATATGTATAATGATTTGCAACTATGTTATTTATATGTCTATTGTCTATTTGTAACTGTTTTGTCTATTTGCTACTGCTGTTAGATTTTGACGTAAGGACCTCCTTGAAAATGAGTTGACACTCAATGGAGCTTAATCCTGTTCATATTGATATAAACATAAATAAACTTTTACTGTACCATACCATCTGGGCATGTGGAAGATTTGAGTGGTGGAGCTTCTGTTTTGTTATTCATTGGCAGAGACAGCAGGTTCTGCACCCATGTTGGAAGCAGATTTAATGCAACTTTTTGGCTAGAAGCAGGATTGATACCTGATTCTGTCATTCATTTGAAGCCAGCCAGCCCGAGCATAAACTTCACAGGTATGTATGAGTCTTGGTGCATTTGTGAGTAGGTGGCAGGCTTTGTTTAAGGCAGTTGAGTACGTTGGAGTGTCAGTTGTAGAACCATATATGGCCAGGCCATAGTCTATGAGGGAGACAAATGAGCTGCTGATTGCCAGATTTAATGCTTCATCGGTTGGACAATGCCTGTGGTGGTAGAGGATCCTGATTCTGGTATTTAGCTCTTGCAGTGATATCGATATGCTGGGAGAAGGACAGGGAAGAGTCTGTTGTAACCTCCAGGTATTTGAAATGAGGATGACTCCAGTGTGTCACCACTGTCATTCCTTATTGCCAGGGGTAGCTTTTTAGCTTGTTTGGGCATGAAGTAGAGCATGCTCTTTGGCTTTTATAGTTCATAACCAGTCTTTGGTCATTAAACCACTTTTCTGCAGATGCGAGCCACTTTGAAATCAGTTTCAAGGAGTTGGGGCACAGGTTGCTGGTGAAATCACAGCATCATCAGCATAAAGAGCATGCAGCAGTGGCAGGAGGCTGGGAGATTGTTTAAGAAAACACTGAATAGCAATGGTCCCAGAATGGGCCCTTGCGGTACACCAGATCTGAAAGGTCAGCTGTCCGATAGGACTTCTCCAATCCTGAATTGTTGGGAGTTGCCACTCAAGTAACTGCTAAACCAGTTCACAGTTTCAGGTGCAAGTCAATGTCATACAGCTGCTCAAGGAGGAGCGCATGATGAACTATAACAAATGCCTTTGACATTTCAATGAAGGCTACCCCTACAAGGTGGCCTTGGTCTAAGGCGTTATGGATGAATTCGGTAAACTTGAGTAGGGCCATGATGGTACTGTGGCACTGGAATTTTTAATAATGATTCTTGTGTGATCTTGACAAAGAGTGATAATTAGAAGATTGTTAGAAGAAACAAGGTTGTAAAAATGAAGTTATAAAAATAGATTGCGTTTATGTAAGCAATATAAAAACTGTTGTTCTTTGGCAGATGCACCTAGTTTTTATCTTCAAAACCATTTTACTTGTGTTTTCTCAGTTAGATATTTTTGGCTACAAAAATAGACTGCATTTGCAGATGAACAGTTTTGTATCTGTGAAAGCATTTTTTGTGCTTTCGAAGATGGACTTCACAAGTTTGTTTTGTGCTTTTTGTATGGCCCATGGGTCATACAATATTCTATAGGCATGATGTATTGTGTAATGGGTCAGCTGTTTTGTGTATGCTCATAGGGCCATAAACAAAGCCTGGTATGGGCCTAAGGAATTGTGTGTAATGGAACAGCTGTCTTGTGTATATTACAGAGCCACACAAAAGCCCACTATATGACTGAGGCTGTGTGTGATCGTCAACTATTAAACATGAGCTGTGTGAAATCAGCAAACTTTGAGTCCAAAAATCTATTCAATGTTTCCTGACTTTGGGTATTGTCAGGTGTTATGTTACATAGATCTTAGTCCAAGGAATTCTATGTATTCTATAGTGGCACCAGCAAAGTGCTGATGAAGTGCCACAATGCATAGGTTTTGCTGGTCAAAATAACAATTTGCTGACAATGAACTAAATGAAGTGCTGCAAAAACATACTACAAACCCCCTTTTTCATATTCCAAACCAATCTCCCACCCATTGTGCAAGGGATGTACTTAAATGAGCATTTTTGCTTTCTGTACATCTAACCATTCCTGTTATACATCGCCAATCCCAGATAAATGGCAGATGTATCCACCACACCCAGCCCCCCACCGATAGTACCCACCTCCTCCTCCCTCCACCCTCCACAGTTCCAGCAAAGTAGGTGCACAATGTCATTTGCAGTCACCATCTGTACAAAATCCCATTCCCCATCTAGTCCAAGGAAGTAACCACCCCACTCCTCCATAACCACCATACTCAACAACTACCCCAGCCTCACTACTTGTAGAACTCAGTCTCTTTTTCCCATCCCAAGCCCAAAGAGTTAAAGGCTACATCAGGGTGCCAGTGAAAAGAAATGTGCTCCTCATTAAAGTGATCTGCTTGACTTTGCTATTCAATGCTGAATAATACCACAATCATGACATCCTGTTGAGTAGAAACACCTGATGACTTAATCAGGTCCAGGACCTTGCACCATGGATGTGTTACTTGAACTACAACTCAGGGCCTTGTGAAATGAAAGTTATGACTCATGGTATGATTTTGGCAGTGCCAACAGGGTCCTCATGGAAAATGTATGACTGATCTCCAGCTTCCCCACAGGGCCATGTGCAAAGATATGCAAAGATAGTTTTGGCTGATCAATTGCTTGAGGAGGCGAAGTGTGAAAGAAACTCTGCATGATATTCTGCTCTGCAGACCTGCAGGACCCTGCATGAGGCCAATTTTGGCTGATCCTGGTCATACATGGCACAGCAGTCTTGTGGGGTATGGTTCCAAACCTGTAGCTTTAAATCAACCACAGTGCTGCTATGCTTTGCAATGAAAAGTCACTAAAACCACAAAGGAAAAGAATAAAAGAGAATCGAAAACCCAAAATTCCCAAAAGTAATATAATGTTAGGTGACCATATGGTGGTCACAGCAATCCATACCAAGAAAACATTTTTTCAATATTAATAAAACCACATAACTCTTTTTGGTCATAACAAGTGCTGCATGGCACACAAACAATAACATGCACTCATATATAATCTTCATTATACATAACATATTTCTAAAATACATATTCAGTAAAATCACACTTCTTTTATGCTCTTCTTAGTTTTTGTGCAATGTGGCAAAATATACTGAAATGAACAGACTTAATAGAAACACAGGTATCTGAAATAACATGCCATACAAAGGGCTACACCACTTTGGTGTCCTAGTGGGCACATAAAATAGGACTCAAAATATCCCTAAAGCCATAAACTACTTACTGAAAAAAAACACAGAAATCTTCCATCTACAGTAATAAACACTGTTTCTGTGAACACAGTTTTAAAACATTTGAATCCACCAATATATTTAACTGGAAAACTCGAAATATTTAGCATCGTAGAACCACAAATCCTGCATGCTGACTTCGTCAATTCTACTTTCTCTGCAAACATGCCCCAAACACTGCTCAGCTGGCAATTTAGTTTTACTAACATCACAGTTAAACCCACCCTGAATGAGCACTCCTGAGATACTGATCATTTATGATTTAAAGGAAAAGAACATGCTTGTTGTAAAAACATTCCTTGCTAGATAATTTGTACACTTACTACACTAGCAAATATTGATGTCATCAACAGTAAGATAAACAACTACAAAAATACTTGCATCTTTATAGGGCTCATGACAAACAAAGAATGTTGAATTTCATTAGACATGTATCTGGACTACTCTCTGAACCCCTAATAACACCCAACATGACTGGACACCATTGAGGCCACTGCATTTTTCTATCTCTCGTTTGCTGAGTATCCTCCTCCACAAGTAACTTGGGGCATTTTTCAGGCTGTAAGTAACCTGAACTAGTAAAATTAACTTCAGTTTTAAAGGTTTTCTAAAAGTGGAGTAGCAGAAGGGATTTTCCAGTTACATTAATGAACATTAGAAATTATGCATACTAGGGACAGCAAAAGTTCAAAACATGAGTATCTGCTGTGTTGAAAAGTACACAAGAGTGTTGTGTTAGATTTCATTTAAATGGGCATAAAACAAACAAATAATACTGCATTCAGGAAAGACACACTAAGCCACACTTATTTCCAGGTGCATCCTGGAACCACAGGAAGTGAAGTGACTTGCTCATGGTCACATGGTATGCAAGTGGTAGCTGTGGATTCATACCCAGTTGTCAAGGTTTGCAGATCAGTGCTCTCAACCACTGTACTATACTGGCTCCCATTTAGCAGCCACAATACAGCTTTTAATTAAGGACTTGCAGCCATGTCCCAAAATAAATGGCTTCTTAAAGTTGGTTTCTGTTTGAGAATGTGCCTGTAAAAATAAACACTCAGTGGACCATGATTTTATTTTCAATGTATCTTTATAAACATTACAACAGCATAAATAACAAACTGCAAGAGTTCTGTGAATTGTAAATCATTTTCTGATGTGACAGTTTTTAGTACATGCACCTTTTCTTCAGTGTATTATCTTAGGAACATACAATTCCTCCAATAATGGGCATACTAAAACATGATGTTTTGGATGATAAAATGTTAGCTGAGATAAACTGCCCCAGGCTAACCTTGTTGATCAAAATGATCTGATCTTAGTGATATGCGTCAACATAAATGTTCCTGGATTTCTAATGGGATCCTACCATATTGCATTCCATATGCAGCTTGCTGTGATAAACTCTAGACACAGCTTCTTATCTCACCTTTCCACTTTCCTTGCTAACTGCCTCTGGCCTATTTAGCCTGCCTTTTATCTCAGCCAGAGCATGTTCATAGAGGTAAGACTTTTACTGTTCTGTAGAATTGTTTGCCATACCCATGCTCAACTGCTTTCTGATTTTACAACATTTAATAATGTGAAGCTTTGCTAAGTCTTGCTCTTCACTGATTTCTGTAACACTAAGGGACAAGTCCTTAATAGTTATTATATAACATTTGTCACCTTGAGTCTGATTCATAGTTTATTTCTGGAGCATTGAGCTCTCACTGTATGGGTGGTTGGTTGACCTAGTATTTGGAGCACAGAGCTGTGAACCTAGAGACCCAGATTTAACTCTCTAACCACAGCTTACTCACTGAAGAACCCCAAGCAAAAGCTTAGCTCTGTGCTAGTGGTACATTCTAATCTTCCCTTTACCACAGAAAAGTTTATCACATTGACTTAATCTGCTAATGCAATGCAACATTTCCCATCACGGCAATATTACTAAAGGTACCACATTAGCTGAAGTGTTATATTATTATGCTAAGCACAACAAGTTAATGCTTCAGGTTATGTAGTGCATTAAATGATGCTGCCATAAGGAGGAAGTGCTGGATTGCACTACCTTAAAGGGACACCATCAACTCCTTTTGCATCAAGCTGCCCCTAGTTAACAAATCTCCCTCAGTGATAGTCAGAGGCAGACCTGAGATCCTACTGGTTAAATTTAAGAATATTGGAAGGAGACTTTATAGCAGGACCTACAAGGCAGGATTCTCAAAGATACTACTGGTTGCCACGCACTGGACCAGTGCATCTATAATAGAACAGACAGCCAAACAGGTGGTTAAAGGTTGGTGCAGGAAGCAAGAGTTTCAGTTCCTTGAGTGGGAAGAAAGTCTGGGAAAGATACACCACCAAGCAATGGATGGGTGGGGACAGCTGGAACACTAGTTAGAGGGAGAAGGGAGAGCATTAAATTAGTCAAAGGGTAGGGGTATCATCGGGAGTACACACCCTAAGCAAGAATAATCAGGTAAAATATGAGCTGTATCGGATCAAAGAAGGAAGGGGAATCCACAGTCCTCCACTGCATGATAGTAAACATGAAGAATGCATCTATCAAAAGGATGAGATGAAGATTAAGCTCCATAAGGCAAGTTACAATGTAGTTGACCTCACAGAGACCAGATGAAAAGAGGAAATTAGATGATATGCTAGAATATAAGGGTAAAGACTCTTTAGAAGGGACAAGAACTGTCAACAGAGTTGAAGGTTACATTCCTTTCAAGGAATGGATTGGATTGGATTGAGGTGAGGGAGGTAGAGGGCATGAAGGATGGGAGCCATACAGGGATGTTGTGGCTAGCAACTGGATCCATTGGAGGCACAGAGATGAATGAGGAAACATCTTTTATTAACACTTTATTAAAACTTGACGACACAGAATACATAAAATATCTTCAAAGTCAATTGTTTTCTGAGTTGGATACCTGGCCGGAGTAAAACTCCATGGAGATACAGTCTAAGAACACTTTGAGCATAACAGTTACTCAAAATCTTACAAGCTCTAACATTTATATCTTGCAGTCCCCAATATCCAAAACCCATACCTATAAAACAGGCCATAAATGACTAGAGTTAGATATTACCCATCCCCAGACCCAAGGTGGAGGAGGAGAGGAGAGAAGAGCTCTAAAGAGAGATTGCAGGGATCATACCACTAATAACCCATCTAAGGGGAGTACTTCCCTAGACAGTGGATGTGCTGGAATGTAGATGTGGAGGAATCCATATTTTTCCTTGAGACAGAGAACATGCATAAACTCAAGCAATGGGGTCCAGACCTTTAGGAACTCATTATGTCTATTTTGTGCTACATATGTCAGCTGTTCAAACCCTGCCACTCTTAGCATACAATCTACCACTCATCCAAAGAAGGAATGTCTACTTGCTGCCACCACCAGAGGATCAACCTTTGTCCTCAGTAATAGCCATGAAACCAAGCCTTCTGACAGCTCAGAAGGGTCCCAGCTTTTCGTATTACCCAAGATGAGAAGAGGGATCCCACAGGATGAGTTTCACAACAACACCCCATTACTCCCACTAGTCTCTGCCACCATCGCTTTAGTAAAGGACAACCCCATAATATATGAAGCAAAGATCCCATGCCCATCACACTGCCAGCACTTGAATGAGAAAGAAACTGCATAGCATACAGAACCTCAAGCATACTATACCATAACAAGAGAGTTTTAAGATGCATCAGCCTCTCTCAGAGTCTTTTACAGAGTCATAAACATTTCTTCATATCTCTTCCACTCTCCATCTAACTGGCTCCCCAGCATCCCTCCCATTTTTGCTGAATCTTTAAGGTATACAGCACCATATGAGCTTGTAATCCTCAATAAATTTATCCCACTTTCGGGCGGTAATACTTAAGCTGAACATTTAACCTCCAACATTTCATCCCACCAAACACTAGTACCCTCCCTTCAAGCTCATCTCACAAATCATGGATTAAGTGTCTTACTTGTAAGAACCTCCAGTGATCTGCCCTTGTCAGGGCTGCCTGATCTCGAAGATCCAGAAAGATTTCAAAATAGCCCATCTGAGAAGAAAATAAGTCACACCCTTCTCAAACCTTCCCTCCCACCTGGCCCAAAGAAGTACTGCCCCAGCCATAGAAATCTTAGGATTTCCAGAAGAGGCCAAAAGATAGCAATACTCATCACTTGGAGCCAAGAAGTAGTTGAGATTGATGCCACATGTGAAAGAGATAATCCATAGTGGCTAGAAGGGAGGGTACTTTTACCCCCAAAGACAACACTCCAGTGGTTAGGGACATACCAATCATGCTCAGAGTGCAACCAAAGCCAAATATGGTAAAGTCACGATGCTGAATAATAACCCATGAGCCAGGGCACAGCAAATTCCACCTTATAATACAGCCCCATCAATCTCTCTTTAGATATACAGGTTTTCCCCATCCCAATAAAACATGGACATAACCTGCCCAAACTGCTTCCACCAATGTTCAGGGATCTTCAGAGGAGATAACATAAGACATAAAATACCCATGGCAGAAAGATCATTCTTACAACCTGTATCTTACCCCATAGTGTCAGTCGCTGGTAGCACCATCAGGTTACATCTCTCTTCTAGGAGTCTAGCAGAAGGGTCAAATTAAGGGCTGGCCACTCAGCAAACTTTGGGGAAATATGCACCACTAAATAAGTTACAGGCCTTCCATTACAAGTAAAACCTTGCTCCAATGGGGTAAACCCTGTAATGGCCATCCGATTGGAAGAATACAGGTTTTGGCCCAGTTATTTCAAAGTCCTGAAAGGCACCAAACTGCTCTAATAAACAAGCTAGGGGAGGAAGAAGCAGTCACATCACCAAGTGTTAACAAAATATCGTCTACAAAAGCATTGTTTTATAGACCTGAGATCCCACTCTGTATCCCAGCAATGCCCTCCGAATCGGATCTTCTGGGCCAGTGGCTCAATGGCCAAAACAAA
Source organism: Neoceratodus forsteri (assembly GCA_016271365.2). NCBI lineage: Eukaryota > Metazoa > Chordata > Ceratodontiformes > Ceratodontidae > Neoceratodus > Neoceratodus forsteri. The sequence continues at coordinate 841,068,022 of CM028135.1, read as the reverse complement.
AGAGACAGGGAAAGAGGACACCCTACCACGTGCCTCTCAACAATACAAATGGGAGGATAACCTGTTATTAGTTAAGACCAATGCCCTGGGACTCTTCTATATAAGTTGCACCAACGAACAAAATTAGGTCGAAAATCAAACTTATCCAACACTGCAAAAGGTAAGGACATTCAAGCAAGCCAAAAGTATTTACTGTGTCCAACCCCACCACTGCAGGAATTGAGGAGTCTAGGAAGGAAACACCAAAAGGTCCACTAGCCACTTCATATGGTCTGCCCCATCCCACCTCCCACAAAACCTGCCTAATCTGGGTGTATAAGAAAAGGGCAACATTGGGGCTACCCGATTCACCAAAACCTTGGCCAAGACCTTGTAATCAATGTTTAAGAGTGATACTGGTCTGTAATTAGTATAAAGAAAAGGGTCCTTCTCCTTTTTTAGGTAGAATGGCGATAACAGCATCATACATTGTCTGAGGAAGTTGCCCCCCTTCCAAGCCTCTCCCAAAACAGAAGTAAACAAAGGAGTATCTGATCCAACACCACCCCATAAACTTCCACAGGGAACCCATCTGGTCTGGGGCTCTTCCCCCTAAAGATGTCCTACTGCACACCCTCACTTCCTGTTATGACACCAGCTGCTACAGGGTCTTTCTCTGAGCCCCGATAATTTAGGCAATGTAATAGATCCAGAAAGCCTGAATTTCCTGAGAACAACCAGGCCTGGAGTGGTTGAGGAGTACAGCTTTTTATTAAAGTCTCAAACTCCTTATTAATCCCTCCAGGTCCATCACCAAACCCTGCGCTGTTCTCATCCCTGGAATCACTATCTCTGCCTCCATTTTCTTAAGCCCGATAAGCAAGGAGACACCCAGCCTTTTCCCCACCATCCCAAAACATCTGGCGAGTGCAGTACAAGACAAGCTCAACCTGCTAAGTGGACAGAGAATTGAGCTGAAAATGGATCTTAAGCATTTGCCTAACCAACATGGCCCTGCTGATCCGCCTTATGTTGAGCCTCTAATGCAGACAACTGGGCTGAAGGGACCTCATCTCCTCCACCCTCTCCTTCTTCTTCACCGAGAAATAAGATATAAGCCAGCTCTGAATAGACACCTTCAACCCTTCCCAAACCCATTGTGGAGAAGTGTCTTTAGTCTAGTTTAATTGTAAATAGTCTGAAAGTTCACTCTGAAGCCAATCCCAAAATGAAGTGTCTGCAAAAAGCTGAAGTTACAATGCCATCTACTTACCCCACCTCCCTCGGAACACCAGCAAACATCCACGCAAGCAGCGTATGATCAGAAATTACAATAAGTTCGATGGTGCACTGATGGGAATCTTTTAACAGTGTCTGAGATACTAATACCAGATCTATTCAATTGTAAGTGTGATCGCTGTTGAAAATAATGTGTAATCCACCCTTTCGGTTGTGTAGCCACATCACTAAGATCCCTGTAGTCCATCAATTGCACCAAAACTCGGGATCGGAGTATACTGATGGCTGGGCACCCCACTACGGTCACAAAGCGGATCTGGGACATTGTTCGTCCCCTCCCACAATCAAATGCCCCTCACCCTTTTCTGCAACACCTGGGACAAGCCATTAAAGAAAGGAGCACCATCCTCATTGGGTGCATATACAGAAACTAACATGTATAATTGCCTATCCAGCGCACCAGACACCAACAATCAGCACCCTTGAGGGTTTTGTCCTACCAATCTTGTGACCCAATTGTGATTCTGAGCTATTAGAATTAGCATCCCATGTTGCTTAGAGGGTAAGAAGCCACAGACGGTGCTCCACCAGGCATTCTGGATCCATTCAACATCCTTATTAAGAAGATGGGACTCCTGCAAAACACAACTTGTCCCCAAAGCGTTTGATGTGCCCAAGACCTTCCACCTCTTAATAGGCCCATTCAAGCCCTGCACATTCCAGGACAAAAACTGATGCACCGTCATATCTATGACATGCAATTCCCTCCCCTCCTCCCCAGGTTCCCCCATCACCCACCTGGCCTGGAGAACTGGCTTATCCCACTCCTAGTCAAAAATGTAAAACTAGAAAAATCAAACACATAAACAGCCTCCATCAACAAGCTCCCCATTGCCCAAGAACTATATACAAACAGGAAAAATGTAACTGCTCCACTATTAAAAGACATGTCACTCCCAGGTACTCTATGAGCCACATGCTCCCCATTCTTTGATACCCCAGAACAATCCCTCTACTCCTCCCTCCCAACTATGCCTTTAAGAGCTCCCAACACAACATCTTCTGAAATACCTCAGAACGGTGTACTGAGAAATCCACCTGAACCCCTCCCCATTCCTTAAATTTCTTGGACTGATGGCTGACATCTGTTTCTGTTTGGAGATGAATGTCCTTCAAGATAACTGCAGGAATCCCTATACTACATTTCTGTCCCAACCAAGGTCAACCCTCCCAGTCCATAAGAACAAATACTGCAGTTGGAGCCCTCACCAAAGGGTGGCACACTGTTTCTTCTGAGAGCCACAGGGATAAAGGAGCAAGTCTTCAGAGGAGAACCCATTCCACATCTGTTAACCTACAAGAAAAAGAACAAATAGAAAGAAAAGAACACAGGACAGCATCCTTGCATTGTGGGACCTGTGAAAAATGGTGCAGTCTCTGGAACAGACAGATGGCCCTCCCATTTCGAGGGGATCTGCACCCAAGATCCCACCCAGCACCAAACAAGGACACTCTCAACCCAGTAGAGGGAAAGAACATAAACCCTCCCTGTAGGACTCACATCATACATCCTGCCTCTGCATATTATTCCTACACAAAAACAGGGATCCAAAACCTATACACCCCACAAACCCCATCATTCCCCTCTGCCCGGTGAGGGAACCCCCATCCCCAGGGCCCCAATTACATGTTCTTAACTCCTGACTAACCACCCAAATAAACCATTAAAGAGAAGCCGAGCAACCCCTTTCCAAACCAAAAGAGAACTGTGGTGCAGGCTACAAATCTTTGTCCCTCTCAGAGACACATAGCACCACAGCCACTCCAGAGTTCCCATCGCCCATCCCAGTAGATGTGGATCCCTCTTAAGTTTCCCTCTGTTCCCTTGCCCCCTAAAAGATTTGTCCCAAAAGGCTGTTGCTCACAACCAAAAGCAACACCGAACCCATCCCACTGGGGCTCCAAAGCACAATGCTACCATTCCTCCCCATCTGCAGTAGTGGCGAGCCCAACAACAGGAACAAGTCCCTCCTCCTGCAAGGCAGCCATTCCTCAACCAAACAATATGAGACCCTCCCCAACAACAAACTACTCACTTTGGTGACTGACTTACCCTCCACCTTTTAACAGCTCAAACCCTTGGCACCCCAGAAGTCGAGCAAATCCCGAACTGCAAAGCCCAAATCACTATTCTCACTGCACACAGCATGGCAAATCATAAGCCCCTATAGTCCCCTGCCATATCCCACAATATATAACTGATTTTCTCAACCCCCACACACAGATGCCAAGTAAAGTAAACACAGCAGCCACTCTTACCTGGAAAACTGGACCAAGGCCCAGGTAGAAGAAATGTCTCCATGTCACCATCGAAACTCCTTTCTCTCAACAGGCTGGTTCTCCAGAGACTTCAGAAAGGATAACAGTAAAGGAACTACCACTGCCGAATGCTCTCCTTGCTGTGTTCCCGCGCTCCTTTAGGGCGAAGAACTGGACACATCTCTCTCCTGGGAGTCTTTTCTCCAGCAGTCTGGGAGGTTTCACTGTGAGTTTGCAAAATTGTTCAGCCTCTCCCGGGTGGAAAAGTAATGTGGGCCATCAAGATCCAACACTTTCAGCGTGGCCAGTGGAATGAGGAAAGACTTCAAGTTTTTAGCTCTGGCCATATCCTAGATTCTAGTAAAGGCTTTCCTGCACTGCAAGACATGTTGTGTAAAATCGTGCCAAAAGTGAAGGCGGGCCCCATTAACATGAATATCCTTGACTGTTTGTGCATCTTTAAGTATACTCTGGCAGTCCAGAAAATGGAGCAGCTTAAAGACCACTGGCCTGGGGTGAGTCAAACTATCGTTCAGTTGGGGCCCGTAGGGACCCTATGTGTCCTCTTAATTTCAGTCATCATCCCAGGCTCCCATCAACCAGATCGGTAGTTTAGCCTGCAAATATTTTATCATATCATCTCCTTCAATGCGTTCTGGTAGGCCAAACAGTCTGACATTGCTCTGCGGCTCCTAGCCTCTATGTCATCCATTTTATCCCAAATTGCCCAAACACCCTTGTCAAGGAGGCTGATGCGCCTCTCCATGGGGGTGGCCCAATCTTCCAGCTGGCCCACACGCTTTTCTACTTGCTCAGTGCGAAACCCTAAAGCTTCCACTGAAACCCTCACTGCAGTAATTTGCACCATGATTTGATTGAGATCCACACATATGCCCCCTATAAAAGCTTTTATTTCGGACAGCTTGTGGGCAACAAGGCTAGAGGTAGATTCATGCTCCACCACAGGATCTGCCATATAAGCTGAACACAACTCCACCGGCAGTGATGCAGAGAGCTTGTATTTCTTTTTAGCAGCAAAGACTTATCTCCCTCAGTCAGATTCAGCATCCCAAATTCAAAGAAAACAGGTAAGGCACCTTGTGCTACAAACAAATTCAAAAAGAGGAGTTTTAAGGGTAATTTCCTTTGGGTGTAACGGAGCTCCAAAGGCCTGCTGCTATGTAGCTTGGCGCATCACGTGACTCCATGAGGAAACATCTTATATACCATCCGGTAGGTTTGGGAGCAAAAGTTAGAATATGCATATGAAATCAAGAGGACACCACTATGGGGCCTTTAGTTCTCATGGGATTTAAATCAACTTATTATGACTAGCCAGTGGAATGTGTCCATAGGAAGGCGAGGAGGAATTTCTTGTCAGTCAAGGAAGACTGTTTCCTTCTTCAGCATGTCACACATTTAAAAAGGGATACAGTGATGGGTTTGCTGCTGAGTAGCGGAGATGAAAATGTCAGAGCACTCAAGGGAAGGAGTTAGTGAATGACAGTGCTCATAATATAATTAATTCCTAATTGATGTGGGAATTTCTAGAAGAAGAAACATTTGCATTTATATAGCACTTTCCATGCACAATGTATCCCAAAGTGCTTTACAAGCAATTATGGACTGTGAAGTGCCTATAAATGTGTAATGACTGCACTTTTGCATATCAATGCCCACACAAAGCCTTGAACAAATTGTCTGAACTGGTTTTATGGTAAGGCAATGCTGACCTGGGAACTTTTCTCTTCCTCAAGGGGAACCTTTGGCTGTCTTGCCAGCTGGCAAGATGACCAACCCAGTTGGTGTGGGGGAAGAAGGTGCACAAGGCATCCTCTCCTCTGAGCTCCACAACTCTGTTGTTGCTGTTGAGAATGAGAATGACATGGAGCTTAACATTTTGGAGAAACAGATACTGAAAGAAGATATTGATGTAACCTTTTCACCTGTTTTGCAGACAGCTGAAGTATTGAAGTACACTGAATTGTCTAGTAGCGTTGTGTCAGACATGAATGTTGGGAGAAGTCCTATTGTTCAGGATGCTGACACTGTTTTGAAAGCTGGTATGGTGGCCAGAAATAGTTCATATTTTGAAACTCTTTACAGAGGAGAATGAGAATGAGAATATCACCAAGGTACTACAGGACAGAAATATAGTGATTGTCCTACAGCTGAATTGGTTTCTTCCCCCAATTCTGTCAGAAATTTTGCACTGACAGCTCCAAAAGATCAAAAACTTTTTGTTCAAAACAGCTGGTATAGCACTCAGTATAACTCACTGCAGGATGGTCCACTGAAGCAGCTCTCACTGCTACAGGTTGGCATAAAAAGCTGATGGATCTCTTTGGGACCCTGGAAAATTCCACATGCACAAGATATGATGGCAGCCTCCTACTCCTCATTTGTACAAGCTGCCAAGAATAGCTCCTGCCAGGATTTTGTACCATCCCACAAGAACGCTGAAGCCCTCAACACAGCTGCTTCCTGCCTTGCATACCCAACACAACAGCATGCAAATAATGGCTCTGGTTCCTAGAGCATGTCAAATACAAATGTTGTTTTGAGTGTTTTGCCTGCCTGTCCTCCCAACTGTGCTACTCTGCAAAATTCTATCAGCGTGCCAGCTGCACCAACACTGGTCTCCTTAAATGCCAAAAAAATGATGAGGTACAGTGCATTCACAATGAAGTTCACACACAACAACTACTGGACACCATAAATTCAACAGGTACCTCAGAAATGTCTTATTTAGAGCACTTTGCTGCTATAAGGGAGAATTGTGTGTGTGAAGGAATAATCAATGTTGTAAGTGTTGATCTCTTGCTCAGCAGAACAGCTGCACAGGAGGACATTGAATCTTCCTTGCAATGGGACATTCACTTACTTAGAGAACTTCCCATTCCTTTTTCTCAGCCATTGAGGCATACAATGTTTCAACAGTTCAGGACAATGGTCTTGATAAAGCGTCAAGTGCGATGAGAAGCGTAGACACTTTTGTGAGGGTGCTACTCATTTGTTAACAAACTTGTCTTACTCTAACTCATGGCGTGTACTTCTATCCAGGAGTTGTAGCCAACAGTTTTTGTTTTATGATATTTTAATCTAGTAAAGGGCTCAGATGGCATACTCTTCTCCCTATTATAGTTGTCACTGATCACATTGTGCAGGTGACGGGTCATGGGGACATAGCTCCATCTTCCTTAAGTCCCCTCCTCCCCAAATTGTTTCTTCTGGATATTTTATTTAAATTATTTAATAAACAGTGTGTGCAGTTAGTAGCAGTACATGCTCCATAGGAAGCATTGCATGGTAAATGCTGCACATTGGCACAACAATGAATGCATTGTACACAAATTTAAAAGGATGACAGCCCAGAGTCAACTGAGGAGGCACATGAACCCTTTTCAGCAGCCAGGACCCCCCTGCAGAGAATCCTTGTGGACAATCATCAGCACCCCCACTCCAAACATCAGATTTAGTGTACAGCCTAGCAAGCTGTTATAATGTTATCTTACCATATCATTCTGCCAGATCGGCAGTGTTTCAATGAGCCCTTCACGTCTCATTTAGACTTTGCCATTCTCCTAGTTTGCTCTGTCCCAGGTGAGTTGAATGACTGTCCTCATAGTTTACGGCAACAGGTGCAGGTCTGGATGCATCCTGACAATATTGGTTTTGAGGTGATGGCTGCAGGCTCACAGCTTTTGTCCATTAAAATGGTGAATGGTGCTAATGTGCCCACACTGACTGTGTGTACTCTGGTCTTGCATGAGGATGTTTGCAGGGTGGAGAGGGGTCTGAGGATTAGTGACAATGTAGTACAAGGGATGGCATCCAACCTGAGAACCAGCAGGTGGTGCTTTGATCGGCCAGGGTGGTACACAGTTGGTTTACTAAACAGGATAATTTAAATACATTGATCTGGGACTTGGGAGAGTGCTATAAGAGGAAAAGGGTATTGGAATTTATTTACTGCTGGGAGGGTGAAACTTAATTACAGGATTTTCTTAAGGAACTAGAGAGTGAATTTCATAGATAGGAAAATGTGTTGAGAATATCTTCTGGGGTGGAGTTCTGGCAAAGCATACCTGAGGGTCTGCATGCAGTCCATGTCTAGAAGTTGTTGGTAGAAATGGGACAGGATGAACAAGACGGAGAGTGCATCATGCTGTCTAAGCCTGCTGAAACATAAAATTTGTACTAAATGTTTGTAGTGGTCATGATGGCCTTGAGCCTAGGCTTCTCAGAATTGTTGCATGTCAGCTAGCCCCCAGTAATCTGACTATTTAGCCTATCCTCTCTCATCTGGTAAGGTGCCCAAAGTCTGGAAGGTTACTAAAGTGGTATTGGTTTACAAAAAGGGTGTTGAACATCTGTGGTGCAATGCTGTAAGAAAATAAAAATATTGCCAGTCCAAATTTGTAGTGGTATGTGCACCTTTTTTGCTTACAAAAAGAAGATCAGATGCATATTGACAACTATCCTCCAATTGCAATACTGTCGGCTCTCAAAAACTGCTGGAGAGCTACTTGCTTCTCAGGTTCCTAGAGCAACTTCATAAATACAACCTTTTCTCCCCAGTGCAGCACGGTTTCGAGAAGGCCCACAGTACTTTAACTGCCCTCATCCAGTTAATCAATGATGTCAAAGTGACCGTGGATAAAGGCATGTATACAGTGGCTGTTTTATTGACCTCACAAAAGCCTTTGACCTTGTGTACCCTCTAATCATAAATAAATTGTCTGCCCTTGGTTTTACCCAGCTATGACCTGGTTTTGAACAACCTATGCAATCAACAGCAGTTTGTCAAATCCATTCAATCCAAATCTGACCTCTCTACCATTAATACTGGCATTCCTTAAGGTTTCATTCTGGGCCCACTGCTCTTTACCTTCTTTATCAATAACTTGACCAGGGCCATAGCTTCCTGCATCCTGATTTATGAAGATGATATGTTGCTATATACCAGCTGTAAGAACAGTACAGATCTTAACGGTGGCTTAATGCAGATTGTGGGAGTGTTTAGTCTTGGCTAACTCAAAACAGACTTTTCCTGAACTCAAAAAAAAAAACACTCCATGCTCTTTGGTTCAGCACCAACACTAAGGGCTGGTTCCCTGTGTCAGAGAAAGGAACATTATTTAACCAGGAGTAGCACACTAAGCTGAAGCTTGTTTCCAGATGAAACCTGGGAGCACAAGGAAGTTAAATGACTTGAGGATCTCACAATATGCACCTAGGCGGCTGTGGGATTCAAACCCAGGTCTCTAGATCTTCAGCTCAGAGTCTTAACCAACTGCTCTATACATGCACTTCTCTGATGACTCTCCCTTATTACTGTTGACTCCTTCAAATAACTTGGCCTAAGTCTGGACCCTGCCCTTGAATTTGGCCTGCACATTTCAAATCTATGCAAGTCTGTTAATTCAAAGCATGGACTTGCCCATATGGTTAGACATGCCTTAACTCCAGTTGCCAGATTTGCTGTTGATCAAGGTGTTTTTGTTGCCTAGCCTCACTTATGGTCTTATACCATTTTGTGAGGTGAGCAAATATATTATAAATAAATGGAACACCAGCTACAACAACATCTGCTACTTTGCATTATCTGTGCCTAGGCTGACTCACCGCTGATCTCTTTACTTAAGCCTAAGCTGGCTTTCCCCAACCTCATTTCAGCAGTATACTCTTGGGTGTACCATAGACAAGATTATATAACAGATAAACATACTGTTCAGGTAAATATGTTCACTAAAATTAACCAGGCTTACTCCATGAGACCTAATGATCCACCACTTCTATTGCTGCCCAAATGATCCACAAATACAGGTGACTGGCATTTTCAGTCTTTGCCCTCAACCTCTGGAATTCACTTCCACCTAACTTCGGGTCTGTCAGACACACCTAGTTTTTAAATATGAGCTTTGTGTGTTCCCATGGACCTCTGATATGTGTTCTTGTCCCTGATGCTTTGAACCACTGCTAGTTTGTGCCTTTTGGTTGATTTTCAGTCATGTGCTACTTTTATGTTTCTGGACTGCAGTACTGTTTGACTTCCACAAACAATTTATTAAGATTGTCATGTACCCTTGTGCTGCTGTGCTGCTATTATTTTTGTTGTATTCTTCTGGGTCATGCCTGAAAAAGGCAATGTATTGTCTAGTACACCTACCTGGTAAACAAAAACAAAATGCAGTAAATAAACACAGTGTATGAGAAAAGTTTGTTGTGTATGGAATCCATACACAGTAAAAATAGTTGTGCTGCAGTAGTGACATAACTACTGCAGCACGACTTTCATTTGCTACAATAGTTACATCACTGAGTAGTTGTAGCACAGACATCATGATTGAGCATGGTATAGTACGACTGAAGTTAGCAGGAAGTGTGCTTGATCCAATGAATATTTAAAAAAGTATGATTGTTAATCTGGAGGGAGAATGAGCTGCAGGAGGATGCTCTGATGAGCTGCATGGTGAACAACAAGAGGAGCAGTATCTGCACACTGAACCCCTCGGTGGAAACACAACCTTGTTGTGTATAGCTGCCTATACATTATTCTATATATAGTGCTAGCACAGTGTACCATAGTTTATGTCTAAAAATATCAAAGCCAATAAGGTGGCAAAGCAGCATACCACATTGAAGAGGTTCTCAGGACAAAAGTGTTACATTGCAGAATTAGAATAAGCATCCCTCAATAAATCTCATACCAAAATTAGGTTTCTACATTACTTTGTTTTAAAATTATGAACTATATTGTAACCATGATTTCACCACCTATGCAAAACAGCCAGTTTCAGTGAAGAGCATCTGATGATGTTATATCCTGAACTCACAGTGCAGTTCTCCTGTCAGCAACCTTATAGAACCTGTTTCTCCAAAGTTTAAGAAACTGTAGGTGCAGTAATCATTAAAAAAATACATAGGGTTGGCTGCAGTGCTTGCATTTCTAAAATATTTAGATGCATTTAGAATATGTCAGAGGTGGTTTTGGAATGCAGCACTGAACCAAGATAAAGAATGTCAAGGTGGTGCACAATTTTAAAATGCTGGGAGGACATGCAGTCTCAGAATGTGGCAAGGATATGCCATCTCAAAATGTGGTGGTACACTCAACCTTGAATGTGACAGGGACACACATGGAGGAATTTGGTGGGGACTAGTAATTTCAGAATATAGTGAGGATGCATGCTGTTGGAATGTGACAGGACACACCATATTCTTCTGAAAATGCTTGACCCTGCCACATTCCCGAATTGTACTCACCCACTATATTTCAAAATTGTGCATCACATCCCTACCACATTCCAACACTGTGCATCCCAGCCACATTCTAAAATTATGCATCCCAGCCACATTGCCAAACTGTGCATCCCTGCCACATTCTGCAATGGTGCATCCATGCTGAATTCCAAAATTGCATCCCGCCACATTCCAAGGTTGTGTTCAATGCCACATTCCAAAAATGTCACTGCCACATTCCCAAATTGTGCATCACCATCACATTCGAAACTGTGCATCACAGTCACATTCTGAAACTGTGCATCACCACCACATTCTGAAACTGCATCACTGACACATTCCAAACCTGTGCATAACCACTACATTCCAAACCTGTGTGCCACCACCACATTCGAAACTGTGCCCACCACATTACGAACCTGTGCATAACCACCACATACTGAACCTGTGCACCAACCACATTCTGAACCTGCATCATTGCACATTCTAAAGTGTGCATCACTGCCACATTCAGAACCTGTGTGTCACCGCCACATTCCAAAATTGTACATCACTGCCACATTCCAAAACTGTGCGTCACTGCCATATTCTGAAATTACGCAACACTGCCACATTCTGCAACCGTGTGCCACAGCCACATTCCAAAACTGTGTGCCAGATTCCAAAACTGTGTGCCACCACCACATTCAGAAACTGTGTGCCAAAGCCACATTCCAAAACTGTGTGCTACTGCCACATTTCAAAACTGCGTGCAACTGCCACATTCAAACGTGCATCACTGCCACATTCTGAAACTGTGCATCACTGCCACATTCTGAAACTGTATGCCACCATCACATTCTGAAACTGTGGATCACTGCCACATTCAGAAACTGTGCACCACTGCCACATTCTGAAACTTTGTGTCATTGCCGCATTCCAAAACTGTGTGCCACTGCCACATTCCTAAACTGTGCATCTCTGCCACATTCTGAAAAACAGTGCATCACCGTCACATTCTGAAACTGTGTTCCACTGCCACATTCTGAAACTGTGCATCAACACCACATTCTGAAACTGTGCATCACTGCCACATTCAGAAACTGTGCACCGTTGCCATGTTCTGAAACTGTTCATCACTGCCACATTCTGAAACTGTGCCACTGCCACATTCCAAAACTGTGTCACTGCCATATTCTGAAACTATACATTACTGCCACATTTTGAAACTGTGTGCCACCGCCACATTCAAAACAGTGCACCACTGTCACATTCAAAAAATGTGTGCCACAGACACATTCTGAAACTGTATGCCACCACCACATTCCAAAACTGTGCACCACCACCATTCCAATCCTGTGCACTGCCACATTCCAAAACTGTGCACTGTCACATTCCAAAACTGTCGCCACCACATTCCAAACCTGTGCTTCACTGCTACATTCTGAACCTGTGCACCACCACCACATTCGGAACCTGCATGTTACTGCCACATTCTAAAATTGTGTGTCACCGCTACATTCAGAACCTGTGTGTCATTGCCACAGTCTGAAACTGTGCATCACCACCACATTCGAAACTGTGCATCACTGCCACATTCAGAAATTATGTGTCCCAGCTACTTTCTGAGATTGTGTCATTGCTGCATTCCACAACTGTAACCTGGTGACATTTCAAAATCTCATACCTGCAGTATTCTAAAAATTGCACACAACTTTGTCATTCTAAAGCCATGTTTGCCACTACATTCCAACCCCATTGCATTCTGAAGTACTGTACCTTGCATCTACCCATAATGAAAGTGCATGTGCTGACCCATCTGGTATCAGTTTTCCTTTTCAGATGTTTGCTACAACTGCAGTTTTTCGTAAAAGGAGTATTAAGTCATATTACAAATTGAGGAGCACTCTGACCAATCAGAGCACTCCTTTCCCTAGTGTGACATACTCTTAATCTGTGGAGAGCCTCTCACACACTGATGCCCTGGAAAATGGAATGTTCTGGGAACAGTTTTTTTCAATATATTATTGATCACTCTCAATCAATACAATATTAATACATCCCTATTGCCACTCATTGCTGTATTAGAGTGGTTTCACTTGCCTTCAGCTTGAGCCAGAACAGCTCAGCTTCACTTCATTGTTCTCGCCCAGCCGAAGGCATGAAACTACTCTTATACAGCAACGAGTGGTGATGGGAGATGTATTAACATATATAAGGTAGCATGCAGGTAGGACTAGATTGTGAGTTCGGGTTATGATATCATCAGTATCTCTTCTCTCTTTTGAACAGGCAGTGAATTAAGGGTTACAAAATGACTTATAACTTTTAAACAAAATAACTTAGAGATCTGAATTTTGGCATGAGACTTATTGAGGGTATGCTGATCCAAATTCTGAATTTATTGATGCCAGAAAAGTTGACTTTAGTCCTTCTTCAAGTATTTTAAGTGCTATTGCAGTGTAGTTCTAGAAATAAAGGTTATGCAGTGTTAAAGGAGTTCACCAGAATGTCAGTGCTGTGGCTTTACAGTGCAGTCAACAAAAGCTTGACATTTCAGTGTGCACTTTGGTACTAAGCGACTTTAGAATGCTGTGGCTGCTCCATTTCCTTTATGAGAAATAAGACAGTAGAACAGCAAAAACTGAAGGGTTAATGAAGTATAAATGAAGGGTTAGAATATCTTTATGCTTAAAACGGTCATTTGAATGATATTTGAGGCGATGTTATGAACCAAAGAATGAAGGGTTTTACCTATGAAGAGTGAAAATGGGAAACTAAACAGTGGAATTGTATTAATACTAAGAAAAGAAGGATTTTGACAACAAACTAAGGTGGAAATTTGCCTTTCATTTTCTATATGGAACCCCACCTGGTAATGCCACTCCACAAGAGCCAGAAGGAATAGATCTCGTAACACAAGAACCAACATCTGTATCAGATCCTGTAACTGTAAGTACAGTACCCCAACACAAGATTAGGAAGAACCTATAGAAAAATACATTTGGATTATGGATTAACTCAATCTGCTCCTCAGTCTGATTTCCAGAAAGGACAACAAGATAACATAGAGCCCCTTCCATAGACCAAAACAAATGCCACCATGGTGCATGCCAGAGACAGAATAATTTAAGATGGCAACAAGGCAAAGAACACTGAAAGGTCAACCAAAATTAAACATTTACAGAACAGAACAAGTGGAATTAGAGAACCCATTTGAAGTTCTAGCAATGCATAAGAAATGGGGTAAGTACTGAGGGTTCTCTACAAAAATTGCAACAGCAAAAAAGAAAAAATAAAGGAAAAGCTTGGTAACTATAGTTGCTGGGTGGGGTATGTCTTGTCCACATGTATGAGGTATATCAAAGAATGGATGTGATCAGAACTGACCCTGCTTTGACAAAGCCCACCTGGGAAGGTGTGCCAGCTAGGGCAGGAGATGATCGACTATGGTAGCCAGAGATTTGGCATAAATGTTACTGTCCACATTGATTAAAGAAACCGGTTGGTCTTTCCCATGTTTGGGATAGCATCTTGGAGCATGGGATGGAATGATACCAGTCCGTTCAGCCTCTTGATATAATATAAGGATGGCTACAAAATCAAGTCACACAAGGGCAAGTGTCCTGGATTTCAGGAGGCAGATTCATTTTTAAAGATGGGCGAATGTCAAAGTATGACCTGGTGGGGGTGGTGGCCTGGGTGGGGTGAAAGAACAGTGGGCAAAGCTAAAAGGAAGCATAGTAAAAGCAACAAACCTCTGTGTTAAACTAGTGAGCAAAAGAAAGAGGAGAAAGAGACCACTAAGGTTCTCTAAAGACATGGCTGAAAAGTAAAGGCTACAAGGGTAGCATTCAGAAGGTATAAAGAGATACTGGGGTGAGAGGATTGGGCGGTATATCAGAGGATACAGAGGAAGCAGGAAATCAGTAAGTAGTGCAAACTAAAGAGAAAATAGGTCAGCAAGTAACGAAGGGGACAAGACATTTTTAAGTATGTAAATGAAAAGAAGAAGGGGATTTGAAAACAAGGTGCTGTGTCAGCGCTTGGTCTGAAAACAAAGCAAAATGGTAATACTAAATGCATGCTGAAAATAGAAAATAGAGTTAAAATTAACATTTCAATATTAGGTCTTCTTCAGGAATTATCTAAAAGAAACAAGCAAAGATGTGGACTAGGGGTGGGATTGTAGGGTTAAAAAGGAAGGGGTGACTATGCAGAGGAATCCAGGATAAGGCAGACATTCTGAACAAATGCTTTTGTTCAGTGTTCACAGGGAAGGAGAAGGAGGGCCACTAAAAAGTAACAAATGCTCTGAAGGGAAGGAATTGGACACTAGTCCTTTTTGAAGGTGAGAGTCCTGAAGAGACATAATAACCTGGAGGTGGACAAAGCAATGGAGCCAGATGACTGCATCCAAGGGTGTTCAGAGACCTCAGATAATTAATGGCTGCACCTCTGACAGTTCTCTTTAGCAGATTACTGGAAACAGGTGGTTACAGAGGACTGGAGGAGTGCAGATGTTGTCCAACTCCACAAAAGTGGTAGCAGGGAGGAGGCAGGCAATTATAGACCAGTTAGCCTGACAATGGTGCTGGAAAAGTTAATGAAATTACTGTTGAAGGAAAGGATTGTGGAATTTCTTGAATCCATAGGGTTACAAGACCCAAGGCAGCATGGGTTCACAAGGGAGGTCATGTCAATGAATTTGATAGATTTATTTGACTGGGTGACAATGGATTTAAATCAGTGTGGCTTTAGCCTACCTTGATTTGAGTAAGGCTTTCAACACTGTTCCACATAGGAGAGTAGTAAGCAAGCTGGGTAGCATAGGAGTAGATCCAAGGTGGTGAACTGGATAAGAAATTGGTTAGTGGATAGTCGACAGAAGGTGGTGGTAAAATAGAGTTCACTCAGAGTAAGGAGGGTGACCAGCAGGGCGTCTCAGGGATCATTGCTGGGACTGGTCCTCTTTAATGTCTTTGTAAGTGACATTGCAGAGGAGCTGGAAGGAAAATCTACCTCTTTGTGGATGACACCAAAATCTGCAATAGGGTGGACACTCATGGGGTGGTGGAAAGGATGAGCAGAGACCTGAGAAAATTAAATGAGTGGTCAAGTGTATGGCAGCTGGGTTTCTTTTTTAAAAACTTCCTTTTATTAGAATGGGTTCATCATGTACATTACATTTCATTTACAACATCCACATTAATACATTTATGTCAGAGAGGGTTATCCCCTTGTTACAATCATTTCCACTTTATTTCTTTTCCAATACAGGATCCTGTTATTCCTCTGTAGATGTATTAGTTCTATTTTTCTATACATGACTAATCATTTTTTAAGCTTGTTTAATAACATCTAGAAATGTGTATTTCTATTGTTTTTTATATATCTTAAAAAGAAATTGTTAGGCGAGTTAATAAACAAAGTAAACTAACTTTCAAATTAACCTTAACAATAACTAGGCAAAAGTGTTGGTACTCGGATACTGCAAGGCCCTGAGTTTCAATGTGAAAAGTGCAAAATAATGCACAAAGAGCACAGAAATCCAGTGGTGGAGCACAAAATGGGTGTAATGGTACTGACAACAACCAAGCAGGAAAGAGATCTGGGAATAATCATATTCAGATGACCTAATAGCAGCCAGACAATGCGCCAAGTCATTAGGGAGGGATAGTGAATGCTGGCGTGCATAGGAAGGGGTATCACCAGCAGAAAGAGGGAGGTGGTTTTGCTTTGTATAGATCGCTGGTAAGACCCCACCTAGAGTACTGTGTCCAGTTCTGGAGACCACATCTTTGAAATGACATTGACAGAGTGGAGGCAGTCCAGAGGAGGGCAAATGAAATGGTGTAGTGTCTGCATCAAAAGCCCTATGAGGAGAAACTAAGGACCTTAATATGCACACTTTGGAAGTGAGGAGAGGAGAGAAAGAGAGAGGATATGACAGAGACCTTTAAATACCTCACATGGGTAAATAAGGTACAAGAGGAAGTATTTTTCAGAAGAAAGAAGAGCAGGACATGCTTGGGGTAGATTCAGCAGAGGTAAGAGTACTTCTTCACAGAAAGAGTGGTAGATTTCTGGAGTAGCCTTCCAGAAGAGGTGGCAGGGCGAAAAAACAGTGGTGGGGTTCAAGAATGAATGAGATAAGCACAAGAAAATCATAATGGAAAGGAAGGGGAAGGAAAAAGGGCTGTCAATCTCATACAGTCTGTGGTAATAGTGTAGGTAGGGAGGAATGGACAGACTGGGTGGGCCAAGCAGTCCTTATCTGCCGTCAAATTCTATGTTTCTATGTTTGATAAAACCTGGCAGAGCAGGGGACTGATCAGAGTGACAAGAGACTTGAGAATTCTACAGAAACCATTCCCTCTGAGGGTCTTACCAGAGTTGAAGGATAAGTGGGCCTGAGTGACTTCTTCTGGTGTAATGGGGTCATGGAGCTTCACCACTTGCTCCAGAGTGAGTTTGGGCAGTGTTAGCAGTGCTAGAAAGGCTTGGATGTTCAGGGAGTTAGGAGAGTTGGGTGAGAAGTACATGTTGGTATAAAACTGGCACATAACTGAACTGACTCCCTTGGGAGCAGTTCTAACCTGGCCAGAATGGTCCTGTAATGCTGCAATAAATCTTTGTCATGCTGCTTTTGAATGCAGTAAGTCAAAGTCTCTCCCCATTTATATTTTGAGGCAAGGATAGCTGTCTCTGCTTTGCAGGAAAGAAGGGTGTTTGTCTCTAAAGTGAGACTGATGATTATGGTCAGGGTGGGGATCGGCCTTAGGAGGACTTCTTTGGATTGGAGGTCTTGCTCCCATGCATGGAGCTGCTGTTTACATTTCTGCCATCAGATGGCAGAGTATTCAATAATTTTCCCTGGATGATAGATTTGTAAGCCTCCCATGTGATGACTGCTGAAGTGTCCTAGGGGGCATTTTCTGGCAGGAAGAGAGTTGTCTCCTTCTGAATCGACGGGATAAATTCTGGATCCCTGAGCAGCAGTGGGTCTAGTCTCTGTGAGAAAGATTAAGCGGTGAGGTCCATTCACAGAAAGTGGAATTGTACAGGCGCATGGTCAGAAATTAGTAGTGTCTTTATCATATAGCTAATGGTGGCCTGTGTGATATGGGAGGAGGTCAGCCAGAAGTCCAGGTGACTGTATGTACCACGGCTCTAAGTGTAAGAATAGTCTCATTCCTGGAGATGAAAGAGACACCATATGTTAGTCAGCCCATGGTCCTATATAAAGAGTAACAGCACCTGGGAGCTTCTAGTGTGGGACTCTAAATTAGAGTGACTCCTATCTATGCAGGCAGAGAGAGAGAAAGAGATTAAAATCTCCACCAATCATCATGGGGTGGAGGGAAGAAACTCCCCACTTTTCTGTGCTAGGCTGTGAAAGAAAGTGGGTTATCCTCATTCAGGACATAAGTGTTTCCCAGAAGCATGGGACCTGAGGAGTATCCATTAATGCTCAGACCTAGAAGCCCTGTGAATCACTCTCTGTTTCAGTGGCAGACTGCCTGAGTAATATAGTTCCCTGGACTGCCACTCATAGCTTTTGAGTGGGGGCTGAGGCATAAACACCTGATCCACACATTCCCTATGGAGTCTGGTGTGGTTATCTGCCATCAATTTAGTCTACTATAAAAGGCCAACAAGGATTTGAGTCCCTTCATGTCAGACCAGATTTGTTTTCTTTTGACTGGAGAGATTAATTCCCTAGCATTTCAAGTATGACAAATCACTTTACCCATTAGCATAGGTCAGAAACAATCGAATGATAAGTGAGCTAACTAACATCATGGGCATATTCTTACCAGTATGGGGCAAACTCCAACTCCAGACACTTGGATAAGCTCAGTAGAGGGCAGGCAAGGGGTAGCTAGTCTGTATGTATATTCCTAAACTGGATGGTAAGATCCAGGGAAATCAGAGTGCTGTGGAGATATATGCCATCCAGCTCTAATATAAACTAATAGAAATGTAACTTGAAAACTACAATAAAGTAGGCACCACTTAAAAATTAGTATCTGCAGCAGAAGAAGCCAAGGGGATTATTCAAAACAAATGCAACAAATAAAGAAATGGGGATGTTGGCCCACTGGTGCATCAGTAGCACTACCACTCATGATGCTGGTGACCCAGGTTCAGGAACGAGCCTGGGAACCAGGAGGACAAGTTGGGGGACAAGGACCGAGCAACCCATGGACATCTTTCTACCTCCAGAAGGGTAGGGGAGTCTCCGGTGCATGAGGAAGCCCTTGTGGTTGCCAGGGGTATGACAGTTGGGACTGACTGTGTTTGGGAAGCATACCAGATGCTCAGCATGCCTGCCCCAACTTCATTAATTGATATGTCTCCCTGGGAGAAATAGGAAAAGGAGGCTCTGACTAATGTACAGTGATGTCCACTCCCATGTGATGGACCCAGTGCTGCTGACCAGTCTTCTGCTCTGGCTCTACCATTCAGTCTCTATCAGGACGAAGGGCCCATCAGCAGCCACCCGGGATAAGCTGGGGGTGTCTGAGATTGGGGTATGTCCCGTGGTGTGTGACAGGGCCAAGCATTTTGTAGTTTGGACTGATGGGGGCCAGCCGGGAGAGGAGAGATAAAGCATTCTTAAAAAAAAAAAGAAATGGGGTTTATCAATATGAACAATTAGATTCTTTAATATAAAAAAAGAAATTCAAAATATATTGGAGAAAATCACTGGTAACTCACTTAATGATTGCAAGGAGAGAATTAACAAAAGAGCGATGGGAGAATTAAAAGATGATAGAGAGTACGTTAGACAGAACACCTAGCAAAATATTAGAAACTGAGAAGTTCATTTGCAGGAAACCTTTGGGAGGCAGGGATTGAACTACAAGGATGGGACATCTTTTCCTCCTTGCAAATTCTGGAGTTGCCTTTAAATGTACAGTATATGAGGCAATACAAATTAAAATTACTGTAGAGGAAGTAAAGAGACAGTAAAATCTCTGTCTAATAATATGGCCCATGGCAATAATGTATCATCAGAGGATTTTAAGACTTTTATAGAAGAACTAAAGGAGATTCTGGCATTTTTAATATATTCTTACAGAGACAGTACCCAGGGCATAGTCTGTTATGGAAAATCATGCTTTCTCTCTGTACAAAAAAACAGAAAAGGCTAATTTAGTTCATTGGCACTCTGTATGCTTATTAAATTCTGATATGAAGATTCTTACAAACATTTTAAGGAACAGACTGGCAGCAGCTGTATCCTACCTGATTACTATATACATCTCAAACATGTACAGTCCCGGAAATCATATGAATGATAACTTCTGTTTGATTAGAAAGTTAGAGAAAGTGGGAAAGTGTGTTTGAAGGAGGGCCTTCTCCTGTTGGACCAGGAGAAGACCTTTAGAAGTTCAGCTCAAATTTGGAGCTGATATTTGTACTAGAGCAATATGTTCTTCCTCCAGTATTCATCTCTTGGATACATTTATGCACAAGAATGCTGTGGCCACCCCTTAGTGGATTGGACTTAATAAACTTTGTAAGGTTGAAAGGGGGTAAGACAATTTTGCCCATTAGGCCCAATCCTGTACATCCTGTATTGGAAAAACTAAGAAATGCCCTGAATGCCAAGGATTTGCCACACCATATAGGTACTAGGGTTCAATTCATCTGCTTACTCTGATGAAATGTGTTTATTTTTGGAATCAGGAACCAGGTTGAGCATAACAAAAACACTTTGGAGATTTGTTTGGTGTGTTCAGGAGCTTGGGATTTTAAATTAGCGCCTTTGATATAGGCCCTGTTCCTGAAGTAGGAGGCATTATATTGGCACAGGATCCAGTTAAGATAGTAGGGGTTTGGTTTGGAACTGGTAGTATGGATAGTTTTAATTGTAAAAGAAATTGGATATGGCATATCTGTTAGTGACAAAATGGTGTAATTGGCCTATGTCTAAATCAAAATGGTATGTTTCTATTCTCAGCCTTGTTTATGCCTCACCTATTTCAATGGAGTTACCATTGTGTAGTATTTTTCAAACCGATATAGCCAAGTTGGTTAAATGTGATTAAAATGGGCTACACGTATTGGAGGATAAAGAAGGGTATATCAATGTTAAACCCAATGGTATTTTGGTACTGCATTTTCTTAAGTTTTAACATCAAGCCAGCGATATTTGGCCCTAAAAGTGAAGGGTTAGCTCTGTTTGAAAAATAAAATACAGCTCTGCTTGGCTTCTCCCTTGAAAGAATGATAAGGTGGCTAGAGGTAGAGGAAAATCTGCATGGACCTGCATTCATGACAGCTTTCTTAGGCTTAAATTATGGAAAAGTGACTACTTCTCAAGTTGCTGAGAAATCAGGAAGAAAACGTTATGAACAGGGGTGTCTTGTCATTTTTTATACCACCCATTTTGAACCCAAATATGAGACAGAGTACAAAACTGTGACCAAACAATTGTGACAAAATCCCTGGAAAATGTGGGATGTAATTTGTTGAAGTATCCATGATACATTACAGGTTGAGGAGTATGCTAAACATAAAAGCTGGAAAGAGAGTTTGTATTATACCTAACTGTGCACAAATAGAAGAAATATGAAACAACTTTTTTTCTGAATGTTCTTATATTAGGAACTTCTGAAACTGTAGCTCAAGATTGGGGTGTCAGTTCTAGAATATAGCTTATCAAACCATTGTTATGGGAAAACTAGACTCCACCTAATTTAGATAATTGGAAATATGTTACTACTGTTATTTGCCAGTTAAAATGCAAAATCTGGCAAGACAGATGTCAGTTTGTACTTAATTTCCTTTTCTTTGAAGCGTTTGCTTTCTAGGAGGCAGTATAGCAAAGTGTATTAAGGCTCTGAACTGCAGATCTGGAGACCTGCGTTTGAATCCCACAGCCACCTAGGTGCATATTGTGTGATCCTGAACAAGTCATTTAACTTCCTTGTGCTCCCAAGTCGCATCTGAAACAAGCTTTGCTTTAGTGTGCTACTCCTGGTTAAACAAAGTTCTATTTCCTTAAACAATGTTCTCTTTTGTTTTACATGGCCATGTTTGCAATTGCTTTCTTTTTTGTATTTTAGTGACATTCTTGTTAATAAAAATACTGCTACTATGGGGAAAAGTGCTTTGGATTCTTTTACTTCCACCTAGACATCCACCAGGACTGTACCAGATAAGGGCAGTAGGGACCTTGGTTAAACATCTCATTCAAAGAACAGCACATCACAACAGTACCGCAACCCTATAGTGCTGCACTTGGGAGTCAGTGTTTAAGGTATGAGCCCAGTCATGTTGTGGTAACAGGACCCACGACCTTCTGTTCCAGAGGTGGAAGTGCTACCAACTGAGCCATGCCAACAGCCCTATAGACCAGGATGCTAAACTCTGGGTGACCTGATTTCAATAAGCTGTGGGAGCTTGTTGGAGCAAATTTGGAAAATACACCATAGAGTGGCGTGCAGATGCCAAGTGGAAGATCCTGAAGCAGATTATAATAAATCAGTAACTACACTATAAGAATTCTTGTGGATTTTGAAAGCAAGCAAGCAGGCTAAAAGGACATGCAGGAAGTTAAGAAAAAAAAGAAAATATGATAAAGAAAAACATTCTGGAAACAATTCCAGGAAATAAATAGAAGGTGTAGCCCTGGAATTCTGCAATTCATGACCACAGAATTTCAACCAAACTTGTTGCTGCTGCAAAATAATAAAGTATATGGCACTGCAGAACTCATTGTTCTTGGTAATTTTTCAAAAGGTACAGTGTTGTGTGTAGTGCCTGGCTTCCTTCCCTCTTGGTGTAATTCAGCTAAAAGGGTTTCTGGTTTGCTGAATGCTGATATCTTTCTGGGCTTAAAGGTAGATTACAGTGTCCTACAACCACAAAATTGGAGACAGCACCCCACATAACATAGACAATCCACAGTTTCTTACCATGAAACTAATATTTTAACTGGTGATCATGTCTATTCACAGTATACATAAGCACCCAAACACAGAAATAGATAATGCTGCAAACATAAATTTCTAGCAGAATATGTTTATTTAAAGAAAGATTTGCTTCACATATCAAATTAAATTTAGAATTCATGGGGCATTTAAATAGCAACTCTGCATTTTAGAATGTATTGTAAAAATATGGGGCTTCAGCTATTACAATTTACTACAGAATACTTTTTTTTTTCATTTTCAGTGGTCCTTTCCAAGGTTTACAGCACATTCTGGTAGCTATCCAAAAGTCTGTATGGAAAGCATTTTCATCTCCTAGTTAACCTCACAGTGCTATTACTTAGATATCACGGTTCTCACTGTGACAACAGATTGCGATGTCACAGAAAACATATTTGAGGTCAGCAAGAGAGAGTCACATACATTTTAACAGTGAAATAATAACTGCATTAGTTGAAATACTTAGTTACACCATCAGCTGGGAAAAGTAAAACAAACAAAACAAACAATAAACTAGACAATACTAACATTAAAACATGATTTGTGTAAATCTATTGGGTTTAAGCATTTCATAATAGTAGGAAGTCTTGAATGTCCTGGGCAAAACACCTAATAATGTCTACCTTTTCCAAGAAAAAGAACTTGTCCAGATCCCTCCAGTAAAGACACCGACAAGATTGTGTGTGGATGCTCAGTTCTGTAATTAGTTTACTGATATTTAAATTTCCATATTACAATAACTGATCACTCTCTTTGTCCTTTACAGATAGCATAATTCACATTCATAATACATATACATCTATAGTCATATACATCATATTCTTGTTCAATTCTCATTCCTTCTTTCTTTCCTTCTGCCCCCAGACATAATCATGGGGGCCTGATCTTCCTCTTTTGTTGTCAAGGAGTGCGAGCATACACACCATACCTCTGCTTCTATCTTCTCACCCTGTGTCCTTTTGGTGTCTTCCCTTTAAAATCCTCTTTTCTCTCCTGCTTTACTACCCTTTTCTTTCACTTCTCCCTCTCTGCCGTCCACCTTTGGCAGTCCTCCTGTAACACCCTATTGCTGTGCTCCACCTGCCACAGTGCTCCTTCTCCTGCTACTTTTTATAGGGAGTGGGTGGGAATTTATTTGGAGCAATTTTTGTGAGCTCCTGCCCTTGTGCAGCCCCTCATCAGGCCCCATCCTTGTCCCTCCCCTTGATTGGTTCTACCAATCCCTGGCTGCCCATCATTCCCTCCTCTCTTTTCCTGCCTTCTTTGTGACCTCTCTAACAGAGCCCCCCTTCTGTGACCTCATTCCCTCCCTCCACCTCCCACCCCCCTTCCCCGAGCTTCCACTAATCCTGTCTGGGCCTCTGGACAATGTGGTCTGCCCTTTCAGTTGGGCAACCCTCTTTGTCCCCAGATCCCCTCAGTAAAGACACTGACAAGATTGTGTGGTTTGCTCAGTTCGACAATTAGTTTACTGATATTTAAATTTCCATATTACAATAACTGATCACTCTCTTTGTCCTTTTACACATAGCATAATTCACATTCATAATACATATACATCTATAGTCATATACATCATATTCTTGTTTAATTCCCATTCCTTCCTTCTTTTCTTCTGCCCCCAGACGTACGTCATGGGGGCCTGGTCTCTTCCTCTTTTGTTGTCAAAGGGTACAAGTGCACCATACCCCTGCTTCTATCTTCTCACCTGTGTCCTTTTTGGTGTCTCCCTTTAAAATCCTCTTTTCTTTCCTGCCCTACTCCCCTTTTTCCATTAGTCCACCTCAGCTTAATGGACGGTGGACTCCCTCTGCCTACCCCATTTCTTGCCTTATTTCCATGCTCACTGCCTCTATACCCTTTTTCTCATCAAACCTCAATAGCATTCACCATTTCTTGGTTAAATAGGGCCAGTTCTGTGAGATGATGTCCATCTCTTTGGAAGTATTCATCAACCTGCTCCAGAATCATATGGTGAATTACCAGTCCCCAGGCCTCAAATAACCTACCCACCCAAGCGTTCATCCTCTTCCTGGCCCTGTCCATGCCCTTATGGTTCTCCTTTCTGTGCCACACCCTCCTTGGTGTGATGTCGACCAGGCCAGTGTCACCTCTGGTCATCATTGTAATTGTCTGCACATCCTCTTTTATGTGGTAAAATATGTCCAGCCATGCATGGCCATGTCCCCAGATCATTGCCACCCAGATGTATGATGGCAGGTCTGGTCTCCCATGGACCATCCTGACCTCCCTCAGCTCCGGCAATAGCTGAGACCACTTCATCCCTCTCTGTCCCTTCCACCTTAATTGGATGGTATCACTATTCAGGTACAGCTGTTTGCTTGCCTCCTGGCTGCCCACTTCTCCACCCAGTGAATAAGCAGAATGGCCACAAATCCATGCCTCTAGCCTCTTGGGTTTGCCTGTGTACAAGAAACATACTAGACTAATGCTGCAGGGCTCCAATCCCATCACTCTCACCCTCCTCCCTCCATCGTACCTGCTAAGGGAGTCAAAAGAACAACGTTAATGTGGGATCTTTTGTATGTAATTTTATAACATTCAGATCTCCATCTTCCCTTTTCTATAATCACTCCCATTGTGTCCCCTGTGTGGCCATCACTGAGGCCGCACCAATCCTGAAAGAGTGTGATATCCTTCCAATAGCTCTCCAAAAACTGAGCTCTTGTGCAAAACTGCAGTCACCTGATATCCCGTGACTGGCTTCCCATTCCCATGTATGAACAGGGCGGAGCTTCCCAGTTGGCTTCCCACCCATACACATGCAAGGCCAACACCAGGCAGATGGCTGTGCTGCTATGCCTCGCAGCCTTATTCTGGTGCCCTGTCCCTGCTGGTCTGCCTTTGACCGCCTCATCCTTACTAGCACTTCACCTGTGCCCCATTCTACATCTTCCCATTGTAGCCCATTTCCTTCTGACTTCCTCCCATGTCCAATTAACGCTTACCCAAAAGCCCATCTGTACATAGTCAGATACAGGGGCCTGAAATAAAACTACCTCGCTCCTTGAGCTGGTTATGTGGAGTAGTACACCCCCAGTCTTGCCAATAGACTTTCGCCTATTGGTTTCTTAGTGTCCTGCTTCCTGTCTGCCCTCAAGCCCAACCCTGCATCATCCTGTGAATCAGGTTACTCTTTGTGGGATCCACCCACCCTTTTAAAGTACATATTTGCCCTATTGCCCACTAGGTGAACCCCATGGTAGCTTGTGCCATGTCCTGTTGCCACCCCATCACTATGAATCTGGCTACCTGCTCCTGCATTACAGCCTCACTTACCTGTCCGCTGTATTGTTCCCAAATTTTGAAATGCCCTCCATGAGGTCTCATATGCTCTAAGGGTCCTTGGGGCCCAGGAGTTCTGGAACAATACTGACTCCCCAATCAATTATCCATGCATGTGTCAGGATGGCTGTCCCCTGACCTCTGCTCCAGGTGGATGGTATGGAATTTGTCCATCTGCAAGTGGGAAGGCAGTCAGCTATCATGTTTTCTACACCATCAATGTGGTTAGCCTTGAATGACATGTTCAGGGTCAATCCCAAACACACCATCCTTCTCAAAATGCTCATTACTCTTTCTGACTTGGTCCGTTTTCTGTTTAGCACCTCTACCACTGACTGATTATCAGTCCAAAATGTGACCTGCCTGTTCCTCAGCTCACTACCCACTAACATTGCCACCCAAATGGGAAATAGTTCCAAAATGTGATGTCCCATGTCACCTCCTCCTCACCCACTCCTCGGCCATGGTTCTGCAAACCACTTACCTTGGAAGTAACTCCCCATGCCTACTTCCCCACTGCATCTGTATACAACTGCAGGTCTGTGTTGTACATCCAGCCATCTTGCCAAAATGTCTGCCCATTGTAAGTCTGAGAAATGTCCCACCATCAAGTCCTCCCTGCTCCCTTTGTTAATGTCAACCCAGTGATGGGGCTGCTTCCCCCACATTGCCCAGGCTAAATGCCGTGTAAACATGCACCCAGGGGCAATGGCTCTACATGCACAGTTCAAATGCCTAACAACTGCTATGCTTGTTGGAGTTACACTCTCCTTCTCCACCCTACCTGACTTAGCAACCCTTGAAGCCTCTTGACCTTCTGCTCTGGTAACCGATACAACTCCTGCACCGTGTCCAACTCTAGATCCCAAGAACTCTATCGTCTGTAGTAGCCCCTCCATTTTATCGTCCGCCAATGGCACCCCAATTCTTGACATAATACCTTGAAATCACCTAACATCTTTTCCGCCTCTTGTCTCTCTTCCCAATGAACAGAAAGTCATCGAGGTAATGTACCACTGTCAGGTATCCAAATCATTTCTGGAACACCCACTGCAGCCACGTACTAAACATCTCGAGATGTGGTGCATGCTATCTAGCACCCATTGGCATGGCCTTGTCGAAATAATAGAACCTGTTCACCTGAAAACCTAGCAGGTCCCAATCTGCCTGCTGTACTGGCAGCCATCTGAATGCGGATTCTATGTCCGTCTTGGCCATCCATGCCGCCTGCTTTCTCCTAATAGCGCACTGCCTCATCCAAGGTGGCGTAGGTCACCTTACTGTCCTCCTCATTTATGGCGTTATTAACTGAATCGCCCTCTGGGTATGAGAGGTGGTGTATCACTCGATATTCCCTGGCTGTTTTTGGGGACCAATCCCAAAAGAGAGACCCGTAGGTTGTGCAAGGGAGGGCTTGAATGGTCCTTCCACCCGTCCTGCTGCTACCTCCTTTTGAATTTTACTTGCCAGCAGTAGACCCTTTTCTTGTGTGGACTTGAGGTTTTTGCCCTCATCCTCTTCCTAAGCCCGAAACTTTAAACTAAATCCTGGCAGAAGCCTGTCCACAATTCCTTGGCTGCCCTTTGGTCTGAGTAGCCTGCCAACCATTTTCTATCACTGTAAGTCTGATAGGTGTCCAAGCCAGCCATAAATGGCCCCTGGACTCTTATCTGTCCCGATGCCTGGCTTATTGTGGTATCCATTAGCCCCCATTTGCATGGCCTCTATTTCCCTCCCTCATTGCTGGCCCTAGAACCCCTCAGTTGGCTCAAAAGTGATGCTGATACCCCTGGTCCAGGCCCCTGGGGCTTTTTCCCAGCTGTACCGGCACTTAGTCGCTGGGTGGTGCCTCCCGCACTTGGAACAGACATGTCAGAACCTGCAGTTTGGCCATGAACAGGAAGCCTGATTGTAGCCCCAACATGCCTTCACCATGGACCCACCTCTTGTCTCCTTCTGCCTCCTTATCCGTGGGCCCTGTATTAATTTCTAACCATAAATCTATCTATCGTGCATCCCATTTTACATCCCCAAATGTGCCATCCACTCCTAAACTTCTCATTATACTTCAAACAGTTATTTACCCCTTTCTTGTATGCATTTTTATAATAAGAGTATATGTCAACAAAGTAATAGCTCAGCCTTTTTCTATGGCAATGGCGTGAAATCAGTAAAGCCTGTGGACCAGTTGTCCCAGATTTTTCACTTCATTGCCTTGTCCTCTTCTCCTTTCCTAACAATACTACAGCAGCTGCCATATCCTTTTTCAAAACTGTCCTTCTCTTTACTTATCCATGTTGTCTGTGTTCGCCAAAGTGAAAATGTCAACATATTCCCCTCCATACCTTTTCTTTCATGGCCGCTGTGTATGATCTGCTAACTTAACCCCTAGTACCCCTAGCTCATTACCTGCCGTGAGCCTCCTGCTGCCGCCCCAGTCCCCTGTCCTTCCCTGACCCTTTTATTTCACCCAAAGCTTTCTCCAATTGCCCAATTCCATTCTCCCCATACTTCTGAGCATCTGCTCCACGTGCTCCTTCACACTACTCTCGAGTGTCACCACTGAATTACCTGTTGTGCTTGATTGAGGGATGCTGGGCTCCTGCTGGGGTGCTCCTGGTGGGGCGGTGTCGGTATGGGAATCTGGGGAAGTGGCATCGGCTCTGGCACTGGCAACAAGACCCGCAGGGCTACAGGGTTCTGGCATTGGTGCAGGTACATGCAGGGGCTGGGTTAGGCTGGGGTACTGGGTTAACTGGGTGGACCTTGAGGAGCCACCGGTGTTGGTACGGAACCAGGGGCTGGGCTCCGATGCCACGGTAAGCTTTGTGCCCTCTTGTCCTTCCCCTGTCCCTTCCCTGCTTCCCTTCCTCTTTGTGCCTTGCTTTTCTCCTCCAGGTCAGCTACCTTCAAAAGCTGGTTAGCCTTCTCCACCAATTCCTTTACGGCTCGATAACACTCATCCTTGTTCGTTTCGTCCTTCTTGGTGCCATCCTTTCAAAATACCTTCTAAAGAAAACACATAACCATCATACCTATACCTTCTACCAGCTTTTTTTCTTTTACCTGTGCCTGAAACCACTCTCATTCCTTTGTCCCCCCTTTTCCAGTGTGTCTCCGCCAGCCAGCGGCACCTCTTTCCTCCTGAACTGTCCGGTCCTCACTTGTCCTTGCTATGATCACCACTATGCTTTATTATCCTTAAATCATACTGCAGCATTTAAGTTTCTTCCAAACCTTGTAGGATAAACTGCTGCTCACACCATAAACAAAGCAATATTTGTTTAATAACCGATTGCTGCCATGTTTACAGTAAACAAGAGGCCCAGCGTTTGTGTTTATGAACAAACCTATCATCTGGCAAGGGCAATTTAACATCAAACAGGTGTGATAATCAGCAGATTTCATAGGGAACATTCAGGGCAGGACTAATGTGAACAGAATAGGGATGAAAGTGGCCACTCACGGGAATCATGGTGGATGGGCTTTATCCTAAGAAGATTGGTTAACATCGTTCCCCTCCCACCTGGTGCAATAATACTCCCTCCTTGCCTGTATTACTCTGGTTTCCGCTTCCCTTGTGTGCCTTCTCCATTCTTACCCTCCTGACCCAGCACAGCATGGCGATGATGTCACATGCCATCCCACCACGGTGCCTCCCAGCCAGGCCTGCTCTCCATTTTCCTCCACGCTTCTTTTTCTTATTTTAAACATTTCGCTGCCTTCTTGGCTACATCTCTCATTAGCCAATCCCTTTTTCCATCCTCCTCAAATGCTTCAGGCGTGCCTCTGCTACCCTGAATCACCCAGCTGAGAGAAACCAGTAAACTGCTAGCCATGTCTGCTGCCCCATCCTTGCTGTTTCCCCTCAAGACCTCCACGGTTCTCGACAGCACTAGCATACTTTCCTGCCACACTCCTCTGGGATTCTAGGCACTTGCTGCCTGCCCCTCCCACAGGCTGTCTTGCGCCTTTCCCCACGCACACATGCGGCGTCCTCCTCCTGGCAGTTGCTGCTCCTGGGGCCTTGCTCAATGCTCCCCACCTCAATTCTGTTTCTACACCCAGCAAGACTTCTGAAACCCACACAACAAACAAACAAACAAACCCCGAGCCGACCACTTGCTGCTACTGCTTTGGCTCCAGCCACATGCCTCTTCCAGTTCAGCTGCTGACTTTCTTTACCAAACCCTGTACCTTACCTGTTCAACAGTGGTTTGAATTCACTCATGTCTCCTGGTCTCCTCGGACGTCTCTGTATCCGTATCCCTCTCCTTATCTTTTACTTGTACCTTGCTGTATTAAACAACCAAATTTCTGTAACTCAGAATATCCCTCTCTCAAAAGTTAGCCAGTTGACTTATTCAAAAACCTTGCGAAACTGATGTGCCTCCAAAATGAATTTCTTTGGAGCAATTTTCTGTGAGATCCTGCCCTATGTGCAGCCCTTATCAGGCCCCATCCTGTTCCCTCCCTTGATTGGTTCTACCAATCCCAGGCTGCCACACCATTCCTACTCCTCCCTTTTCCTGTCTTCTTTGTGACCTCACTAACAGACCCCCCTTCTGTGACCTCATTCCCTCCCTCCTACCTCCCTCCCCCTTCCCTTCCCCGAGCTTCTACTAATCCTGTTTGGGCCTCTGGACAAGGTGGTCTGCCCTTTCAGTTGGGCAAGCCTCTTTAGTTCTGAGCTGTCAGATTCATGAGGTTAAATAAGGTGCAGACTAAAATCAGTCTAAAAGCATTTGCATTAATAATCAGGAACAGTACTTTCTATTCTTTGTTAAACTATTTTAGAACTTAGACCTTTCTGAAGAACCAGAGATATTGTCTGTTGAAGGACATGGAAAAAAGTGCAGATCAGAATAAAAACAAGACTTGTGCTTATAAAACATTAATGTGCTATCATGATAATCCATTCTTTTGGGCTTTGTTATCTATGGCTAAATGTCTCACTCTATTAAAGAGGCAGGCCACAGGCAGAAATTTATATAAACTTGGAGGGGTTGTACATGTGCAACAGTCTGGGCTCCATAGCAGCTGGGTGCAAATATATATAAACACAAACTGCTTGACATACTTACTTGGACACCACCAAAGACGCTTTAAACATCCTGGGGCATACCGGAATCAGAGAAGAAGCACAGCATCAAAATCTCAGCTCAGTTCGTGAACATTAATATTCAGAAAAATGTGGTGTGATGTTTAACTCTTTGAATACTTGCTCAGTGTTTATTTTTAACATGCTTCCCATAGTCTTTTGACTGGGACCTCTTTCCACACCAGCAAGAAAGCACTGATCCTGGATCTGGGAGCACAAGGCCCTCTAAATTAATTTGTGATTGATTAGTATTGAAAAGGTTTGTTCTGAAACATTTATAAAGGTTTGTCTTGAGCTGACAAACACAGATACACACTTATGTATTCTCTCTCTCTTCTCAACACTGCACTGAGAAACGGTCCCCTCAGGCCCCTCAGTGTGCTATAGGCTGCTCAGTAACATGTGACCTCTGTTCAGCAACATGTGACCTCCAGTCCCATAGTACAGTGAAAACTTTTCCTACAGCGACAACACTTCGCTGGCAAAGCTGCACTTCACGGAACACCCATTCTTCACCACCTTGCCAAACTCCTCCGGTGAAGTTGTACTTCACATTTGTGGCGGAGTCACTTTTTCCAGAGAAGTGCAGACTTCTCATGGCAGTTTCAGCCATTTCATGAAATGCAGCAATTCATGAATTACTCCATGAAGCAAATTTTAGCAACTTTGCACATCTCTATCCAGGACTTGAGGCATCATCCCAGTGACTTCCTTGAAACAGGTAGTCTCGCTAGGTTTATCCCCCTGAGCTGGGATACATCCTTCAGTTTATAATGGGTGTTGGACCTTAATCTAGCAGCTCAGGTAGGGTGGAAGATTAAAGTGTTCCAAGGAGGCAGAAGAGTGATGTATAAAATGGCTATAAGAGTGGAAGGCTAGGCTTCATCTGCCCAGTTGGTGACTGAAAGTTCCTGTTTCTCCCTGCCCTGAGAGCACACACTTTGATGTTGTAAAGCCTGATGCACTGATATAAATATGTATGCTCTCCTCAGCTGAATGTGCCAGAGAGCCCAGCTACTCTGACACCTGTGGTCAACCAGGTTACAGTATTGCAGCAGGAGATATAACCATACCTCCCAGAAGAGGAGAACATCTTTTGGGATGATCAATCCCTATCCCTTGCAGGACCTTAAACACTTCAGGCTTGTTCACAACCTGGGTTTCAGATACCCAAGCAGGAATGATGCCATTGTGCCACTGGACTAACCCTGAACAATGTGTGAATAATTGCTTGAAGCAATGTTTGTGTTACCCCAGATTATACAACAGTTATCTATTCTGAGCCAATCAGAACACAGGAAAACTGTCAGTTATTGTCCCAAAAGTACTACTCGATACCAGAGCCAATTCCAGTGTGTATTGTCACAGCCCAAAAGTGGCAGCAGAGCTTGCCAACATTTTCAGCAGGGTGGGCATAACTAAAGAGATTATTACTGATCAGAGTAGTAACTTTGGTGTTGCATTGCTGAAGGAGCTGTACCAACTACTAGGTATCACTACCATAAGAACCTGCCCTTATCACACTTAGACAGACAGTCTTGTTGAACCCTAAAATTCATGTTAAAAGGTTTATAAAGAAGAAGGAAAGATTACGACCAATACTTACCTCACTTGCTTTTTACTTACATACTTAGAAGTACCACAAGCCTCAACTGGTTTTCACCATTTAAAATGCTGTATGGTAGACAACCTAGATGGCCACTACATGCAATAAACAAACTCTGATCAGAGCCAACAAGGCTGCATAATGATATTTTATGGAAATTAGAAGCCATCTACAGGAAATTGCTTTTAAATGAAACCTTAAGCAGCTCAATATTTCTTTCGAACAGCATGAAAATAACAATATTCCCCTGTGATTGCTGGCCATATTAAAGTTAACGCATTATCTAGTGTCCACAAGTACATCCCACCCTCTGACTGCTGGGCCTGTTAATAAAAAATAATTCCCTGGTGTGCAGTGGTTCCATCATTGTCAGATCGCCTGCTATGTTAATAACAAATAATTCCCTTGCTGCATTATAAGGTTGGTCTGTTCCAGTGGTATGGAAGAATGAGACACTATGTGCCTTGACTCTCACTACATCAGTGACCCGAGTTCAGGAACATGCTCAGGTTGCCAAGGGTCAGAGAAGACTGAGCATTCTACAGATAGCTATCCTGTCCCTGGGTGGGAAGCCATGCTGACTCGACCTTTGCTTCCCCAGGTAAAGGCAGTAATCCAGGGAGGGGAATATGGAAATGGCTAGCACAGGCTACCCAACTACCTCAGTCACACACTACCGCCTGGGTGACTAGATGTGAGTCACTGGCTGGGGAGGATGGCTCTCCCTTCCTGGCCCTATCATGGGGAGGGCTATCCATGGGGAACTTTGGACTCAGTGGTCTGGGACAGGAGAGTGGCAGACAGGGGAGGTGGGGACAGGGCTGAGAGCCTGCCTGAGTCAACTAGCAAAGCAAAAATGTTTATGGAGGGGAATGCTGCAGTATGTATGACCTTAACACATACGCACAACTCTCCCATAACTTGGGTTACAGTAAACCTACCAAGTATAGGTAATATGTACAGGATCGCCTACCAGGGTACTATGGAACCAGAGGTAGGAGTCTTAAAGGGATGAGGTTTATTAGACCTGTAGAATAAGGATCCACAGTTAGTAGATAGTTAAGGATAAGAAAGGCTAGACATGTTGTTATACTTATCTGATGGGGAATGAGTTCACAACCTGTGAGACCTGGGAAAGTAAAGAGAAAAGGTTAATATGGAGTAAATACAGTAGTGGGAACACTAGAGAGGACAGAGACAGAAAGGGTATAGTATAGTGTAAAATGTAAAAAAATGCTTTAGATAGAAAGTTACAGAAATAAATGAAATAACAGATATAGAGGCATGTTTAATTTAAGTAGTATACTAATATAATTAACTGTTTACCATAAACATCAAGAACAAAACACAAAAAAACAGAATAATGAAATGTTTGCAACCAAGTTACTTATGTGTTTTCAGCTTGACTTGCATGTTGTTTTAGTGTGTGGTGTATATCACTTTAAGAGATCTGTATAACTGAGATGCGATTTATATTCCTCAGACCCACCCCTGAGGAAGGCCCATTCAAGGGTTGAATCACTGGGGATAGTGGATAAACACAATCATATTGCCAGAAACTAAATCTTGCACTGAATCTATGAGTGCTGAGCTTTCTTTTCTTATTACAAGCTGGCTGCTTTGCTCATGCACCACCTTTTCCAGTGCACACACTCTACACTACTTACACTATAGCCACAGCACTGATCACTGACCATCAAAGGACTGACCCTTTCGTCCCCTACAGTTACAGGACTGTACCCCCTTGAGAGTCAAATGACTGAAACCCTCAGCTGACAGTCACAGCACTGGGCACCCACCCTGACAGTCACAGAACTGATCCCCATTCCAGATGGTCACAGCCCTACACCCCACCACCATGACAGCACTGCCTCCATATCCCCTAAAGTCACATGGATGACACTGTCCACAGGCAGTTACAGCAGTAATCCCCATCCCTAACAGTCACAACATTGTACCTCAGTCACAGCACTGAAGACCACCCCACACAGTTGGGACTGACCCCCCAAACAGTCACTTAGTTTGGCACCTTAGTACAACCTTCTTGCCACATGTACAACTTCCTACAAATACTTCAGTCCCTCAGAGTTGTAGAATTGTGCAGAAGCAGACCTCCCAAAGTCACAGGAATGACCTTCACTCAGACATTCACATAAATGACACCCTATCCCTAAAAGTTACATATCTGACCCTCTTCCTGATAATCACAAGACTTTACCACCATTTTGACAGTCACAGTGCTGACACCCTCCATCATCAGTCACAGCAATGACCACCCTCAACAGTCATAAGACTGTACCATCCCCCTCACAGTCAGAGGACTGCACCAGCCAGCCCCAGTCACAGGACTGTACCACCATCCCACCCCACCACAGTCACAGGACTGTACCAACACCCCCACAGTTGCAAGACTGTAACATCCCCTCCTTCATGGTCACAGGATTGTACTACCTCCCCTCACACTCACAGGACTGTACCACCCCACTGACAGTCACAGGACTGACACCCTCCACTGACAGCCATGACAATGACCACCCATCTGGGTTTTGCAGCACTGTTCCACACCCTGAGAGTCACAACACTTTCTTACTATTTCCAACAGTCACAGAACTGCCCCCCAAACCTTGTAGTCACAGCAATGACCATACACCCCTGAGAGTCAAAGCACTGATCCCCATCCCCCATAGCAACAGCACTGGTCAAAGCACTACACCCCACCCCATCTTTCAGCACTGATTATCCATCCCCAACTGTCACAGCATAGCCACCTCACCCCCACAAATCACAGGACTGACACCCTCTACCATCAGTCACAGCAGTAATTTCCATCCCCTGACAATAACAGCACTGAGCCACAACTCCTAATGGTCAATGCACTGACCACCAATCCACAACAGCCACAGCACTGCCCACCCAGAACAGTCATGGGACTTATTCCCACATCAACAGTCACAGACCTGAACCACCCTTCAATAGTCACAGAACTAACACCTTCCACAGTCAGTCACAGTGGCCACCTACCAGGCAGTCACAGTGCTGATACTCATCCCCAACAGTGACAGCACTGACCTCTACCCACCATGGTCACAGCACTACCCACCTCCACTGCCAAAGCACTGTCCCCATACATCCACAACAGTCACTGGGCTGATACCTCCACAGTCACAGCAGTGATCAACACCCCAATAGTCGCCACACTGCCCCCACTCCCAAAGTAACAGCCCTGCCACCTACCTGGCAGTCATGGTACTGGTCGCCCACCCCTGACAATAACCAGACTGGCTCCCCATGCTTGACCGTTACAGCACCGACACCTCCACCCACAAAAATCATAGTACTGACCCCCACCATTAACATAGCACTTCCTCTGAACCTCCCTCAAGAGTCATAGGACTTACCTCCCCTTAGAGCAATGCACCTGACAGTCACAGCACTGACCACACCTCAGTCATAAAATATTTTAAAAATTGTTGAAGTATTAGCAAACCATTGCAGAGAGTAGGGGTCAAAATTGTCACTGGCCTGTTCGACAAATGCTGGTAGATATTGTGTTAGGCTAGTAAGATTTTATTTTAACTAGCCCTGAAGACTTGTACTGGAGAGTGTAACCAATAAGTACATCAGCTGGGCTAGTGAAAGAGTATGTGGGGTTAGTAATTTCCCCAGTCACTAGTCCTGCTGGCTAGTGGCTGTAAACTTAACTTAGACCTCTGAGTTGATCATGCCATCCACAAGATGGCCCTCTAGACATTCTTGCCTACTGACTAGCCCTAAAGCTGAGCATTCTGCTAGGAGTCAGAAAATCCACATCCCAGCCCCCAACTGGACTACTCTTTCAGTACAAGTTCCTTGGGTTCTTATACTTCTACCTGGACACCCCAAATGACAGAAACAGAAATGGGTAGAGGGAATTCAGATTAATCCTCATACAAGGGACAGCACACCATGACAGTACAGCATTACTCCACATACCATATTGTGGTGCCAGTGTTTATGGTATGACAGTGAATATCCTAATAATCAGACTGCCCATACTGTATATGTGGCATGTCATGCTTATTTCAGTTCTGGAATATGTGGGACTCTTGAATGTACTGCAAATCCTAGATAACCAACAAAGAAAAAAGATGCAGCTGCAAGTACTTTTACAGTTCTGTTGTATAAGATACACATAATATATAATGATTCTAAACAGACATCAAGTGGTACAGCACATGGACAATAAGCTCTGTATATTAAACTTTACATTGCTTGGCTTGTTAAACAGGCTTCTGGAATGCATAAATTCATAGCTGCTTAAGTGAGGATTTAACACATGTACAGCATGATGCTGGCATCACAGGAAAAGCCTGGCTTTCTCAGTCCCAGACCAGAATATCTCCTAGCACATCCTGCAGCCACATTTGTAACACAGAGGCATAGTCATTCTCTGATCATACTTAATAACAGGACAACTAATAGCAACTATCTGTAAATGGCTTTGCTTACCTATATTTGTGGATCCTGCAGTTCTGTTTACTCCTTGCTACACTACATGCTGTCCCATACAAATATTTATTTGGAATACCATTGTAATACCTGTTCTTTACCATTAATGGCTAACAAAAGGAGAAATATAGAAAGTCATTGAGGAGGAGTTTGAGGAGGTAGTTTAGCAAAAGATCACAAAAGATATTGGAGGATGGTAGCAAAGGGTTGTAGTACATATAATGAAGATGTTGAAAGCTATATAGAACCATATGTTTGGGAAGATTATTATAGAAGACTTTCTAAGATCCAGCAACTAGAGATCAAGCAATTAAAGGAAATGTGTGGGTCCCTCTTAAAGAAGACATAACAAAATAACAATTTTAAATACTCCTTGGAAGCAAAAGACATAAAGCATCTGGCCCAGATGGTATTCCTGCTGATATAATGTTATGTGACATAGAACTATGGATCCCACTTTTAAAAAGTATTTGACTTTATAGTTAAGACAGGAAAGATAGTACCAACATAGAAAGAGAATATAATGATCCCTATTTTTAAGAAAGGTGATAAAGTGAATCCAAAAGACTACAGACCAGTCTGTTAGATAAGTCACAGAAGATTTTTACAAAACAATACAGAAAAGAATCAGCGATGGATATTAAAACATAAAGTGACTGATAAGGCACAGGCAGGTTTATGATAGGACACAACAATTGATCAATGTTATGTTCTAACCCATTTAATCAATAAATATATTAATATAAAAAGTAAAAGATATACTGTGTGTTCATAGATTTGAGAGCTGCTTTGACAAAGTAAGAATAGATAAATTATGGACAACACTAAAGGAATATGGGTTGGAACAAACTCTAATCAATTTATTAATAACACTTTACATAGAGAATGTAACAAGTATAAGATACAATAAACAAGGAGACAAAACTGAAAAATTTAATACCAATATGGGCTTAAGACAAGGGTGTGTACTTCCATCTATTTTGTTTAATTTATACTTAAACTATTGCTAGGGCTATATGATCCAGAACTACACATGCCAAAAATAGAAGGAGGCACTGCCCCATTTGGCATTATGGATGACGTGGTATTGATCTCAACAAGTTACTTGGCAATAAAGAGAAGCATAAAAAAATTGTGATGGGATGTCAAAAGCAGCATTAGAAATAAACTATGAAAAACTAAATATATGGTTCAGAACAGAACATGATCATCAAGAGGGAAAGACATAAAGCTTAAATATGAAGCTAACAACATTGAAACTGTATGGAGTTTTTGTTACTTAGGAATAATTTTCTCATCTAATTTAAAATGGAATGACCATAGGAAATATATAATCAATAAGGGTACCCTCATTAGAAAAATTTGCCTACCAGTATAGGGACAGTCCATGAAGGATTTTTTGGTGTCCTGAATGCTAAATTAAGAACTCAAATATTGTATGGGTGGAAATATGGGAGGGAGGAAACTGAAGGATTGAGGTAATAATGAATAAATTCTATAAACAAATTTGGGGTTTACCAACAGGTGTCATCATCACTAACCAGGTTGGAATTTAGGACAGCTTCCATTAAGGTGTTATATTGAACAGCAGCTAGAAGT
The DNA here is from genome assembly GCA_016271365.2 of Neoceratodus forsteri. Taxonomy (NCBI): domain Eukaryota; kingdom Metazoa; phylum Chordata; order Ceratodontiformes; family Ceratodontidae; genus Neoceratodus; species Neoceratodus forsteri. The sequence continues at coordinate 841,029,213 of CM028135.1, read as the reverse complement.
ATATTGGTTAAAAGTCTTTGGTATGAATGAAACAAGATTGCCTTGAATGTGCCTAGAAGAAACATAACATATATGCATAAGGGGTTTATATGTCCAGATTATACAATTTAGAAAACATTATTAAACCATATGGCCTTCTGGATAGCTTGGCTAATGGTCTAGTTATACCTTTTAGAGAGATACAGATTCACATAAAAAGTAGAATTAGAGATATTTTTATCCAAGCAGAAATGGAGATAAGCCAAAAGGCAACAATTAGTAATTGGCTGGCCAAAAATGAAAAAAGAAATTTGGCATTGAAACATACTTAAATGTGTTAATAAACACCCCCAAAAAAGAAAATGTGTAACTAGATTTCGATTCAAATATTCTGACTCACAGAATTTAAGAGGAATTTATGCCAAGCAGAAGGAATGTACATGTGGTTGTAAAATGGGAGCAGATTATCTACTTCACATTCTGATACTGTTTCCATTGTATAAATATGAAAGAAATATGTATCTAGGGAACATCCTAGTAAACTTGGATATGGATCCCAGATACCAAATGAATAGCATGCTCAAAAATACAGAAAGAAAACAAATTAGAACAGTTTCTCTACAATATTGAAAGAAAAAAAACATATTGTAAGAGCACAAGAAGCAAATAAATGATTTGGTAAATATGTAACCAATGAATGTGAGTATCTTGGTACTAGGAAAAGGAGATATGACAGAGGTGAACACTATAAATTGACTTAAGGAAATATTGCTAAGAAAAAGAAAGGGATATGTTCAATATGGTAAACCAAATTATCAAACAAATGTTAAATATGACGTCAATAGGTACAAGGGTGAAAGAATATCAAATGTAGTGTGATATTATAATAAGATGTTATTTCTAGTGATTATTTTTAATATGTTGGTACTTGTATGTGAACTGATTTGTATTTTTCTAAATTGTAATAACAATATTGGTTGGCACACAATACAATATTTGAATTGAATTGTTCTTCACCATTGTAGTACCACTGTGATTTCCAGTGTATTATCATTGTGGATTTTATAAATGGTATCACAGGGATTTGTTCCAATTCCATTGTGATACCATTGTAACTCATTATGATACCATGTAGACAGTAGTAATTCACTGGTAACACCACCTGTGCTGGTACCACAGTGGTAACAATGTGCACCATTGTGATACCACTGTTTGTTGATATCACAGTGGTTTTGTTCAATTGCAGTGGGATACTATTGTGTCAACTGCAATACCAACAACACCAGTGGTAGCACAATTGGCAAACTGTTGTGCAGCGGTAGCACAGTGGTGACTTCCAATGTGATACCACCACTTGGTATCACAATGGATTTGTTTTAATTCCATTGCACTATTATTGAAGACCACTGGTACTATTATTGAGACCACTGTGGTACCATGTATCAGTGGTAGCACAATGAGTACACCTGCAGTAGAAATATAATGGTCTCATTCCATGCCTTATGCTTGTGGTAGCACAATGGTCATGCAGCATGATATGACAGTAGCCTCACGTGGGTCACTGGTAACACACGGACCACATTGTAGGGAAATCCTGCTGGCAGAGTGATCCAAAAAAAAAATTAAGGCACATCCAACAGAATAGACTCTTAAGACTCAAACCCTAATGTTTTTATTTGTGTACTTTGTACGCTTTGCATTCTTCCTCTAATATCTGCATTAATGTAGTTTTTCTGCAGTAAAACACCTTCCTTTTGTGATATTGGAAACTTAACAGCATAGTGGAGCTATTTCAAATGCTACATCACCAACCACTTTACAAGTGAAAGCCTAGTGGCATAATACTTAGGGTAGCACTGTTACAGGTTAGCATCCTAGCACAGATAAGGATCTCTTATCTGGTTCCTATGGATCCTGGGATGAGGGTGTCTCAAGAGAACATGGTACCTGTAAAACTAGAACTGCAGTGGGGTCACAAATGATCTACAGCTCTTTATGAACTATTACAAACAAGGTAGGTTAAACAAAAACAATACCGATGTGCTTATGCAGCCAGATGAGATATGAAATGGTTGTGTAACTTGATTTACTTTGGCTCTCCACCTCTATCCATGGAATATATCACCCTGTGGGGTACAATGCAAGGAACCTTAGAGGAGGGTTCCCCTCTACAAATGGCATGGGAATGATTGTGTCAGCTAAAGGTAGGTTAGGAAGAAGCCCACGGGTAAGAGATGAGCCACTGGAGGAGGAGGGTGCATGATGGAGTGCGAAAAAATGAATCCTGGGACAGTCCAGGATGAGTGACCTTTAAGCTCGATGGGGAGTGCTTGTTGCTCTGCCCATTGAACCTCGAGCTTAAAGTCTTCCCATTCAATGTGCTTACGCAACTGGATAAGATATGATATGCTTGTGTAACTTGATTTACTTTGTGGCTTTCTCGCCTCTATCCATGGGATATACCATCCTGTAGGGGCACGACTCATGAACGCTAGAGGAGGGTTCACCCCTACAGGTGCCATGGGAATGATTGCATTGGCTAAAGGTAGGTTAGGGAGAAGCCCAAAGAGAATACCCAAAGGTATCGAGTATCAAAGAGCAAGGATGATGAATGAATGAATTCTAAGAAGATAAGGGTGGACTTCCTAATGAGAGAGGGAAAGCCGAGGGCTACCATACACCTCCATTAAATAGTGGAACCTAACTAAGTAACATAAGAAAGCACTAACTAACTAATATTATGACCATTGGCATGGAGAGGAAAAACCCCTTTGAGGAGGAAACCGTGGGATCCGAGGCCTAGATCGCCTTCCCTCCAGGCTGACGACATTTGATTTGAGGATGACGTTTGATCAGAAGGTTGTATGTTGGTAAAGAGAAGGATTCATTAAAGAGAAGGATGTGAGTAGAAAAGATAATGATGGGATGGAAAAAACAAAGAAGGTGCAGAATGAAGAAGGAACATGAGGCAGCAATGAAGACTGATGATGATGATGATCACCGCAGGAGGCGGCAGGTCGATGACGTAGCAGAAGACCCAATGAAAGGAATGCTTGATTGAGCGAAGTGAGTAAGTAGACGCTGAGGCCGATAGGGCATGTTTGATTATGCACTGCGAATGATGAGACCCTGAGGTCAGAGTCAATGAGGTAGCATAAGATTTAATGCTAGGAATGCTCGAGTAAGCAATGTAAATAGATAAACTTTGAGGTAAGGAGGAGTGAATGATGACCGGAGTCATGAACTGATACATGCGTCAGGATGGCTGCAGGTCAATGAGGGGCATAGGAGTCATGATAGGTATGCCAAAAATATCAATTACAGGCTTTGATTGGAGGAATTCTTGATGGCCGATATGGAATGTGAAGAAGAGGAAACAAGAATGAACATGTACGAAGATAGAATGCTCAATAGATCAGTGAGGAAGTAGGCAACTTGATTGCAGGCCAGATGGAGCCAGCTGAGGTATACTGACAGGGTGGCCAAGGCAGACAGACTGAGTGATGGAAATAGATGAGCAGGTCAGAGGGAGGGAGGCATCGAGGAGCTGACAGGGCTAAATGAACTGGAATGAGTCAGCCAGACACAGGTCAAGCAATATAGCTATATAATAAGCCGTGAAAGAAGGCAGGGCATTGGAGGTGATGAAAGGTTGCGCGATAGCTGAACTAGAGGAGCAGGATGGAAAAGGTTGGATGAGCGAGGGATAGAAGCCAAGGTAGTGGTCTGCCAGGAGAAGGGAATAAGAGGAGACAGGAATGAACACGAAAATGAACTTGAACAAAGTATCATGCTCTGTAGAGCGAAGTGAGCAAAGAGTCTCCTCAAAAGGAGGCAGACTTCAAGGCAGAAGGCATGACAGGAACCAGAGGGTATGCGAACTAGAGTGTATGAGCTCAGGAAGGGCAACCAAGAGGAGCCAAATCAGACAATGTACAATGAGGAGGAAGTCATGGTGGAAAGAATCCATGATGGCCAGGATGAGAATAGGTGCTAGGCTGGGGAAAGTAACATAGCAGCGGATGAGGTACAATGATGGATTGATGCCATGAAGGCAGGTACTGGAAAGTGATGTATGAAAGGATGAAGGATGGTAAGGAGTTCAATAGGGTAGCATAGGACCCAGCCAGTATAGGATGAGAACTACAGTATGGCAAGTCAGATTAGGTGGCATATGAGCCATGATACATATGCCTGAAGAACTATCGATAGCAGGCTACAGTGATGATTGAAGGTGAGATAGGAATGAACGCTGAAAGGTGACAGAATAACTCAACAGGAATGTTGGATGAGTGAGGGATACCCAGATGAAATGTATGCACTAAAGAGATGAGTACAGTGGGAAGGTGATGGTAGGATAGGGAAAAAAATGCAACTGGTCGGGTCAATGTGGAGGACTCGAGCGATTGATGCAAGGAGGTAGACCGAGGACCCAACTGAGGTGAAAAGGCATAAAGGTGCCCAAGAGAATCAGGAGAGAGAAGAAATGGGTGAATAGGGAAACAGCAGCACACCACACAGAGGAGCTTCTGAAGTCAGGCTGGGGATACACAGACTGGTTCTGGGTCACAGGCACATCCGTATATGCAAAATTTGAAAATGGTACAAATGTCAGAGACTGGCAAAGAGCAGAGAACATACAAGTCACTAAAGCAGGACAACAGCATATAAAAGCTACCCAATCCCATGTAAAAAGCAAAGGACATCCGAGCCAGGCAAGGGAAGAGAACACTTGTATTGGAGTGTACATATGGAAACAGCAGAACTAGAAATAGTAGAACATAACAAAAGCAACCTGGAGCAGTAGGGAGCTGCAAGACATGCTTCAGCACAGCACTCAGGACTGGCATGGCAGATGAATCTTATCGAGTTCCCCAAATGGTGACAAGAATGGATGATCAAGCAGGTGACTGAGCGAGAAGGATAGGTATGGCGAGGAATGGCAAAGAACCAGATCCCTGCAATGGTGAAAAGAGCGGGTAATGTCACACCCGTAAGCACCAGTGAGAACATAGAGCCAGAATGCCAAAGCAGAGGGGCTCAGAGAGGCGAGGGCATGAAACAAGGTAGAATCCAGGCTGGGAGCAAAGGAAGGAGAACGGAAGCAACCGGAGGAGCTGGCACAGTAGGAGGAAGGGACACTCAGAAACAGCAGGCAAGATACGAATAAGAGGCAGGACAGAGATAGAACAGCATGGTAAGAAGCACAGGGATGGAAATGGATAGCACGGGGGACGGAGGATAGCCCAGATAGCACACCAGGGCAAGTGCTGCGAGGAGACTGTGCAAGGGAAGACAGATCCAGCGGCTGGGCGCCCAAGAAACAAGACAACAGCAGAGCAAGGAGAAGCGGCCTCCGGCCACAACAAAAAAGCGAATCCTGGGAGAATCCAGAATGAGTGACCTTTTAAGCTCGATGGGAGAGTGATGTTGTTGCTCCGACCATCAGACCTTGGGCTTAAAGCCCTCCCATTATCTGATGCCTATGGTCAGTGTCCTCTACACCTGATCAATGTCCTATCAGACCTGTAGATATAAAAGGGAAAATGGGTCAGTATAAAGAATAAAAATATTGATCAGCTACTGTATGTAGCTGGGAAGTACCTACCGTACCTGTGAGGTTGAAAAGTAAAGTGGGTTGTATGTGTGTGGGTGGATGGGGAGATACTGCTCGGTACCACACCAATGACATTGGTGTTAGAATAGACTGGTGACTCAGGGGCCATCATGGTGGTGAGGAGTCAGTGTCCCTAGGACTGATCTCTGTTGGGGTGGGGGCTATGTTGCTCCACCCATCAACCAACACAAGTCAGAATGAAGACACCAGGGACCCAATATTCAAAAATGCCCAAAGTGGAGCCCAATAATTAGTGCTGGGCTTTGTGATACCACATGTGTGCAAACTGCTATATTCAGATGGACAGCACATGGCACTATCCCTCGGAATATAGGGACATTGTGTCAAGGCATTAAGCTACTTGGCACCACGTGATAGCCACCCAAAACTAGGCCCCTGCAATGGCTTGTGTGGGCAACATATGCAGTATTCAAAGTCCGCTGCAAATTACTCATTAGGTTACAAGGCGTCAAGGGTCATTTGCATTCACATTATGGGCTAATTTGCATGGGAACAAGACTGCTATTCCCAGCACACACACCCCAACTGCCCCAACCCAGTGAGTTGTCCTGGTGCTAGTGGCATCCTCCCACCCTTCAAACCCAGTCTCATGAAAGACATATATCCCTGCCATCCAGTGGTGCCCCCATACCCAGTCCTGTAATGAAAGATTTATCTTTGTCATCCAGTGGTCTCTCTCCACCGATTGCAGTCCCATTCAAGAATGGCATATCCTGGCATCCAGTGGTCCCTCCCACACCCAATCTCAGTCCAAGTAGAAAACAATTTCCTGGTGTCCAGTGTTCTCTCACCACACCCAGTCCCCATCCTGGGAACACCATCCCACCCAGTTTCCAAATGCCTCCTCCTGACAGTCACACTGTCCTTGCATAGCAGAGGCAAAAAGCACAAAGAACGAACTACTACTGCACTGAGGACCATAACAAAAGTAAGCAGTCGGGTTGTAGCAATCAAAGTAATTGACCATTTGGTCAGGTCTTTCTTACATATTTGGAATAAATTCACGCTACTGCACTGAGGACCATAACAAAAGTAAGCAGTCAGGTTGTAGCAATCAAAGTAATTGATTGTTTGGTCAGGTCTTTCTTTCATATTTGAAATAAATGAATTTTGATTGCTGCAGCCTGACTACTTACTTTTGTTATGGTCCTGAGTGCAGTAGCAGTTCATTCTTTGTGCTCTTGTGCTGGGCAGACTGCCCTTCTAGCTCCTGCTGATGCAACACCTACCTCTGGGAATGCATTAGGGCAAAGAAGTCCCTCCCCCAACAAAACCCTGTCCCGAACTATGAGCAGCATCCCCCAACCCATACCCAGTTGGTGGCTAGTGGCCTCCCTCCACCTCGGCACTGGCACTGACACTGACCCCTGGTCCCCTACCTGTCTGTCGATTGCCACAGTTCAACTACAGTGAGTGGCATAGCCCACCTTGCACAACCATGGCTGCCTTCTATCTATCTGTACCAGGGAATGCAACCTATGAACCAAAGCACATCACAGTGCCATATACAGTAAATAAGCTGCACTCTCTACTACAGATAGACACTGGGTGGCGTGGTCATGTGTGGGCTGTGCCTTTATCATTGAATTACATCAGTGACAGACTGGTAGGGGACTGGAGGGTGGGCGTGGGTCTTTGGGTAAGAGGGGGCCACTAATTACTAACTGGGTATGGGCTGGGGGCACTGCTCATGGTTGAATGGGACTTTGTTGAGGGAGGCAGGACTTCTTTACTACTGCCATGTCCAGGGCAGTGCCACTGTCTGGGGGCACTGGCAAACTGAGACTTGTTTCCAGGATGGGGATCAGCTGTGGGAAGGATCACTGGACACCAAGGTAACTATGTTCCTACACTGACTAAGATTGGGTTTGGGAGCTACCACTGAATGCCAGAGATCTATCTTTCTGTAACTGGGCTTGGATCAGGTGGGTGAAGTGACCACTAGACACCAGGGATATATCCTCAATTAATGGGACTGGGTTTGGAGGAACAGGGGCACCACTGAACAACAGGGATATATCTTCCTGTAATGGGATTGGGATCAGGTGGGAGGAAGGGATCACTGGATGGCAGGGATACATATTTCATTAACAGGACTGGGTTCAGAGGAGGGTACCACTTGTCTCCAGGGAGTACTGTCTTTGGATGGGAGGCACCGACACACTACCTCAGCAACTGCTGAGGCTGTGCCAGATTTAGGCGAGGTTAAGTCGGTGGTATTTTCTTTGCACAAGGGGACCATGCAAAGTGCCCTAGCACAGAGCAAATACTGTGAATATTGAACTGCACCAATATTCAGATCCCTACCCTGATTTGCATAATTTGCCTTGCATCACCTCCCTGATTTACCTGGTGCAAATCTGGTTTACCCGTTAAACAGTCATTTAACTATAGGACATTGGTGCAAAACCCATTTTGCTCGGGTAACCTAGGATCTGCACTTGGAAAACATTTGAATATCAGGCCCCAGCTGTTATACTCCCCTTCACCATCAACAGTACTCCAGACCAAACTGGTAGAGAGTCTTGGGGATTACTATGGCTGATGAGAATCTATGGAAGGGGGATGGGGATGTGACTTCCCCTACTGCTTCCTTCCATGGAGGGAATCAGTGTCTGTTCTGAAGGTCCAAATTTAGCCCTGGGATAGTGGATGATGTTGCTAGGTGGCTGGTGGCAATATGGTACTTCTTGGTTTGCAGGGCCTGCAGAAATTGGGGCACCGTTCTGTCCTATCAGTTGGTATTTTCTCATCATTTTCATGCCTGTCCATTTCTTCTAACACAGGCGTAGTCTAGTAAGACTTGACATACACGTCATCCAAATATATCTGACCTCTACACCACTGAAAGGTAGCATTAAACCCACTAACAAGTTCATCAATTGTTTAACTGACCTGAATGGACCAAGTTGACCCTCAGGTGACTGGCATTTTTTCACAAAGGAACCCACTGGCTAAAGTGAATAACTTCAGTGAGCATTTCATGACACATTCGCAAGATGCAGGTGATGTAACCCCATCCAGGTATATATATAACTAAACAGTTTGTTGTATCAAAGCCTGTTAAACAGATACACTTAGACACACTTCGATAAATAAATTAAAAAAAACTGGAAAGACACTTTAGGTGCTTTACCAATAGAACACATTTTCTTGAGAATAAATAGAACTTTATGTGCCCCAATCTGTATAGTTAACTAGCCTACAGCTCAGACACTAGCCACACCTCCTTCCTCTAACCAAGACACTAGCCCCCTCCATCCACAGACCCCACTGACACTAGCCCTTCCTCCACAGCACCTGACACTAGCATGTTTCCCTTACAGTTCCCATGACAGTAGCCATCTTGAATGTACACCTCCACAGTCTCCAAAACTTCTAAAGCTCCCCATCACCCCAGACAATAACCCCCTCCCTCTTCTTCCTGACAGCACCAGCCACACCAATCCTTGCCCCTTTCACCACAGCCCATCTGAACACCCTCCTCTCTAGGCACCTCACTTTATAATCCCTGAGGTTATCACTTCCTCCTGTCCATTGACTCCCAGAAACCCCTGAAGAGAATTCCTCCCTCACCCTTTCTTGTCCTGCTCCTCTCCTAGAGTTCCAGTCTACCCTATTTGTCTCCCTCTTAGCCTTTGTTACTTGCACCTGCTTCTGCTGATACCTCCTCTACCTCACAATCTGCCTTTCCCTCTCTTTTCCTTCACCCTATCCCTACTAACCCTTCCCCTCCCACTGACCCCACCTACTCACTCCATCTGCTTATACTTCTATCTTCCCTCCTTTTTCGTTGAACCTCTTTGTGACCAATAATCCTTATCCTGAGGTCTTTGATCCTTAGTCTGTAGTCTCAACTTGTTGCTTTGCTTTTAAACTTATGACACTATTGAAATGTCAGTTTTAGCTTGTTTGCTCTCCATTTTATTGCACTGAGTTGTACTGTTTGTTGTGTCCCCAGGTTGACCTTTGAAAAGGGACTGTAATTGTCTCAGTGGATGTACCCTGTCACCAAAACTCACATAAATAAATAAAAATAACCCACTCTCCTTCCTCCTTAGCCGCTCGAGAATCACCCATACCCTGTTGCACATCTTCTCTGCAAGGTCCTCCTAGACTCCACCTACTCAGACACCAGAGGCATGCATACACCCTTTCTTCTACTCTCCCTCCACTGCCATAACATTAACCCCTCCTCCCTCCCACCAAAGCTCCTGACCGTAGCTTACCACCTTCCAAAGCCTCAAACATTAGCACCTCCTTCCCAGACACTAGCCCCTAGCCCCAGCACTAATCCTACCTCCTTTGCTGGGGTCAAAACTGCACCATCCCACTAGAAAATGCTGGTAGATTTTGTATACAGCTATTCAGATTTTCCTTTAGGTAGCCCAGCAGGCATGTGCTGGAGAGGTAATCACTTCAGTAAGTACATCAACTGGGACAGTGGAAAATTCTGTGGGGATTTTCCCAGTCAGTAATCCTGATAGCTAGGGGCTGCAAATCTCAGTTTTGGCCCTGAATTTTATATGACTTACCTGCTCTGTCCAAGTCACAGTGCACAGAGTTGGTTCTTTTGGGTTTGGGATCATCTGGTAGAACCAAAAGAAAACCATAGAGAAGGTTATGGAGATGCAAAGGGTCTGAGGTCCTAGAGGAGAGATTATAGCAGTCAGAACTAAACAAGATACTTATCTGAAAATTAGACAGCCAACATCTGGCCAGACCTATGGAAATAAAGATGAAACTATGTAAGTGTGAGGTACTTATAGTAGCGTAAGTAGAGATAGAAGCGGAGAGATATGAAGGGTATTATACAGCACAGGAGTAAGTTGAAAAGATTTATTTATTTATTTATTTTGAAATCTTGGTAGCACCAGTGAGCAGATGCTCGTTAATTGGTTCCACGTCAGTTAACAAGTACAGAGTGACACATAAACATTCAAATACAGAGTGGTTCGGTAGGAAATATACAAACACATGTTATGGTACAACAATACAGATAAAGTTCATGGTTACACTATACTGAAGCATTGTACAATGTATGCCCACATCAAGGAGAGACAAAAATCAGTAGAGTAGACCCAGGAGAGAAGGGGAGAAGATGGAGAGCAATGGTATGAGGAAGGGGTGGGTGGGGAAAGAGGTGGAGGAGTGAGGGTGAGGAAGAGAGGTGGAAGGCATGGCAGTACCATGGGAGATGGTTGTGGGCCAGTGAAGTGCAAGGTCAGGGTTACCTAGTGGAACAATGACAGGGTTAAAAAAGCTAGAGGGTAAGTGCAGACTACAGCAATGGGATTACTGACTTGAGGTGGGATTTAGTGGGGGCAGGCACAGGTACCCATGGTGAGAAGGTGTTGGCAAAGTTTGTGTTTAAAAGAGCCAATCATTGCTGCATCACAGATGTCCTGAGTGGTGCACTTGTCCAGAGGGGACCCAGTATGAGAAACCCTGCTGAGCCAAGGTAGTGCAGCACCTTGGCACATGGAATACCTGCAAGGCAGTGCTTCTGGTTTGCTTTGTGTTCCAGGAATGGATCAGTAGTTCCGTACTCCTGGTGGTAGAAAGTTTACAGAGGCCTTTTGGCAAGAAGGCAGGTTTGGTACCTGATTTTCCACTGAACTGTTGCCAGGCAGCCATGGTATAGAGATCACAAGTGTGCATGAGTCTCTGCAGCACCTGTGAGGTGATGGCAGAGCTTTATTCATTGTGGTTGAGATGCGGTAAAGGGCTGTGTCTGTTGCAGATCTGTTAATCACATCCATAATCAATGAGTGAGACAATTGAGCTATTGATGGCAGTGCTCAGGGCTTCATGTGTGAGACAGTGCCTTTGCTGATACAGGATCCCAATTCTGGTATTGATGGCCCTTGCAGTAATGTCGATTTGCTTTCCATATGATAGGGTGGAATCAATAGTGATGCCTAGGTATTTGAAGTGCCGAAGCAAGTTCAGAGTGGCACCTCAACTTTCATAATTGCAAGTGGGAAGGCTTTGTGTTTGCTTTGTGGGATGGAGAACATCATGGTCTTGTTACAGACTGAAGAGGGTTCAGCAAATTTTCAGCTTCTAGATAATCTCTAAGTTGAAAGTTAACTAGTTTTTCAAGTAACCTAGACAGAGTAGGCAGTAGTGAGGCTGGTAGTTATTAGGATCACTTTGACTGCCTGATTTGAACAAATGAATAACGTGAGCTATTTTCCAAATGGAGGGCAAGGTGTCTTGAATGAGTGACAGGTTGAACAGGTGGGTGATAGATAGGGACAGAAAGTAGTATCCTAGCTTTAGGAAATACAGATCCAGCAAATCAGCACCAGCACTTTTTTGGGGTCCAGAGCAATAAGGAGATTCTCAACCTGTTTGAGAGAGACAGGACTAAAGTTAAATTGCGCAGAGTGGGGTGAGTTTTTGAAGGAGAGGATAGGGGGTTCCAGCAGGAGGCTGAAGGTCTAGCTTACTAGCAAGATATGAGTCAAATGCTAGACCGCTATAGCAAAATGGTTGTTCAACTGTTCAACTGATGGGATAGCCCAGGCTATGTCTCACCTAATGATGACAGCACTTTCAGTTCTTCTGAATCTTGTGGCAATGAGGTCGGTACTAGTTTTGATGATGGGATTGTAGAGGATGACACCTAGGCCATGAGGAGCAAGTGAGAAAAAAATCATATAATAAATGTAAGAATGAGAAGATGACCATGAATGGGAAAAATTCATTTGAAGAAGGAAATGGCAGTATAGGGATTCCTCCAGGTCCCTTGACTGTACAAGAAATATTGCTAGGCACAGTAGTGCAACACAGAAAGGTAAATCTTTAGTGTGGAATTGATTTTATATTCATCCTGCAGACAACTCTCGAGCTGTATGCAGTCCATGAAAAAAGGACATCAGTTGTGGTGGCAAAGTGGGACATTTTGGAACACCAGTAACGATGCAATATGCAAAGGCAAAAACACCCAATTGAGTGGGGCTGGGCAAGGAACAGTGTGGTTAGTATGGGCAGTAGTGGAGGTGGTGGTGACAGTGACCATAGTGACAATGAACTGGAAGCAGGAACTGACATTGAATTACTTGATGTGTCCTTGCACTTCCCTGACAAACATAGATTATTTTCTTCCCACACCATCAAGTACTGCAAAATCCCACAGTAGCACTCAACCTGAAAAAGGTGTGAAAAGTACAATCCCTTCAAAATTAAAAATATCTCATCACTCTCGTCAACTAACATTAAAAGAAAATGTTGCGAGGACATCAAAATTACCATAAGCATCCAACATACCAGCTGTCATAGAACCATTACAGAGGTAGCTACGACCACTCAGTGAGTGGTATTACCATGCAGCACCTACAGTGCTGTGAAAAACATGAAAGGGATTTGAATTTCAAGGGAAGGAGAGCAAATGTGGGTAACATGGATGGAGGTGCTACAACCATGCAAGGTTTAGGACATTTCCCTTCACTCTGAGGTATGTGTGACCTTGCAGTTGATTATATTAATTTACAGGGGTTTGGGAGAAGCCCCCAATTAGAGTGGGGGCATAGCTCCTTGCAGTAAAAGTGTTGCAGAGACATGTTTCTAATTAGAACTGCAGTGCCATTTAATGTTTTCTTAGAATCATAGAAGCTTGATGGCAGAAAGCGACCATACTGGACCATCTAGTCTGCACTTTTTGCCCTACACCTCCCCAGCCCCATCCTCCCCAATACTCACCCCATATGCTTGTCCCATGCCCTCTTGAATTCTTCCACCAATTTAGCCCCCACCACTCTGTCGGTAGTCTGTTCCAGGACCTCACCACCTTCTCCATGAAGAAACACCCTCACTCATTGCCCCTTTACTTTATCTTTTCCTTGCAGTCTGAGGCTGTGCCCCTAGTTTTTATCCACTCCTTCCTCTTAAAGGAGAAGACTACTATATTCTCATTTAGATGTGTCTGATGTATTTATTATACAGTACATTAGTTACTATACATATGCCAATAAGAGATCAGTCATCTCTGCTGTTGCAACATATATATATAGAGTCTGAGGCACTGGCATAAGGTAATAAATGTCAAGCAAGCCTCCATTTACATGCAAATGGATCACTTGTATTACAGGCCTTCCCATTCCTGATGTCACTGCAGCAACAATGCAGAAGTACACATAAGGGTATCAATGCTGTCTATCCTGATTTTAGTTTAAGTTTACAATGGCTTAAGACAGTTCTGTCATGCAGCTCACAGGGAGTAGTACTTGTAGCCGTAATACTTCATGTGTAGAGCAAATAATACATCTAATAGTATTTCATTCACAGGAAACAGAATCTCTTTGTGCTGCTCATTTCTCTCTGTGAGACAGTTGCTACATGTAGAAAGCAGTAGAAAGAATCAATCAATCAAGTAGTCTAGCAGTCAGTCAGTCAATCAGTATTGAACCAGATGAACACCCTGAGAAGATTCATTTACAAGGTAGACCTGAGCAGTTTCTCAAAGGATCACACAAGACTGAATTCCTCCTTTGCAGAAATTATACACCCCTTTCTGCAGCCTGAAAGTGGAGAGCTAGATCCTTACTTTCTAAATGTATAACGTTTACATTTAAAATACTCCTTACAACTGGGTTTCTGACTGGAAATACCAAGACACAGAATGCATATGACATGGGAGGAATGAGCTAAGTAAATACAGAGCACTACAAACACAGACTGATTAGTTTCTTTACCTACAACAGCTGAAGTGTAGCATCTGATTTGTAAGGAACATCCTACTTCAAATGCTGGCATTACAAAGGGGTGGGGCTGTCACAGCTTGTTTTCAGTACCTTCAAAGTGAAGTGCTTTAGATCTCACATCACTGCTAATGATTTATAATGGGAATGGGGCACTTTTGAAGTCATGGACCTGAGGGCCATCACAGTTCCCAAGGAGGTTAGGGAAACTTGTTAAGGGTTAGAGTAAGGAACTTCAGTAGGATTTTAACCAGAGTTTCCCAGTTCTTGTACCTGTGCTTTAACCACTAGATTATCCTTCTTTCATATGCTGCAGCTGATGTTGTCCTGGTAACCTATTCCTTGTTATAGCTGAACTCTTTATTGCCTTAAATCAGCCATCCAATCACTGACTGCCCAGTTACAAAGGGAAAGGGACATTTTGCAAGACTGTGTCTCACTGCTGGTGTCAATCAAAACCGAGAATGCAACACACACACAGAACATAATACAACAGCTATATATTACCACTTAAGACTCTTGTTGTACCCAGAGTCATTTATTGGGTAAACTGTTTTTGCTAACAGAAACATTAACACAACACATACAGGCACTTCCTTATAGGCATACTGTATGTACATGTCAAATCAGTGCTGCATCACACTCATATAGTCCTAGTTCCTATTAGACCTGCACTTCAGGATGTGCACAGTACTTAAAGGGTTCCCCCATTACTCAACTGAGGAACCAAACATTGTGGGTTCTGTTTACTGGTGGAACAGCATTTAGTGCAGCACCATTATCTGTTGCTCTGATGACATCAGTCTCCAGCAGCATTGATGATAAAATGGAGGACATACACATTGATAACTTCTGGGGCTGTATATTTGTATTTATAATCTAGATTGGACAGCAATAGGACTGCTGGCAACTGGAGGAGGCACACAACAGTTACACATAAGGAGTTGGGAAAATATGGTGTGAAACTATGGAACTTCCCTTTAAGTAAACCTCTTCTTCCACTTTATTGAGCCACTTTACGTATTTAAAAGTTTCCATCTATGTCTCCCTTTCCCTACTTGTTTCCAGCATGTACAGATCCAGCTCCTTACACCTCTGCAAGTATGACTTTCCCTGCATACCCTGCACCATCTTGGTTGCCCTTCTCTTAACCCTCTCCAATGCATCTATATCCTTGTGGAGATGTGGCCTCCAAAACTGTACCCCATACTCCAGGTGCGGCCTCACCATGGCTTTGTAAAGGGGCATTATTACCTCCCTCCTTCTGCTGGTAATTCCTGCCTATGCATGCCAACATTCCACTGACCTTTCCCACTGCTCTGCTACATTGTATTCCTACCTTAAGGTTCGAGAAGACAATGACACCAGATCCCTCTCCTTTTCTGTTACTTTGATTTCCTCCCCACCTAGGGTGTACCCTGCTCTTCTGTTCTTATTCCCCCCAGTTTTGTCCACAGCTTTTGCTTCTTGGCATTAAATTTCAGCTGCCACTTCTCAGATCCATTTTTCTAACATCTTTAAGTTCTCCCACATGTCCTCCCCAACCCCCGAGGTGTCTACCCTATTGTATATTTTTGCATCGTCAGCAAATAGGCACACTCTCCCCTCAAACACTCAGAATATCACTGATGTAGATGTTTTAACAGCCTCCAGTGTTCTGCAGTGTTAGTACTCTAAGGTGCTGAATGTGTTGAGTTTCAGTGAGCTGCCAGAGTGAGTAGTGGTTAAGGTGATGTGCAGAGAATACTGTTGGTGCTGCTGACCCGGATTCAAGTCCTACTTTGGCATTCTTATTTTGTTTTAGTTTATTTTATTTCTTTTCACTATTGCATCCCTCCTGACTTCCTCTCCCAAGTTACATCCTGCACAGGATTGTTGTGCTACTCCACTAGTTTCCCACACCCAAGCTGCATCCCTCACATAACCAGCCCCCAATTTGGTGAGGTTTTTGTGTTGAGGCGTGTTTGTTTCTGGTGCATTGTGCCATTGTGGTTGATTGTTTGCATGGTGTTGTCTACGTGGCTTGTTACCTTACTGTGTTTGTTTTTGCTGAGATGCCATGGATCTTTGCAGAGATGTTGGTTGATTATCAGCTCCCTTTGCTTTTGTTGCCCAGAAAGGTTTCCTCAAGTTCATGAAATGGATTGAACCAGGGTACTCCATTCCCTCTCAAACATATTTCTCAAAAAGGCTGTTCCACAGTTGTATGACTTGGTGTGTAGTGCTGTCACTAAATAGTTGAAGCTCTCTGAGGTGAAGCAGGTTCACATTAACCATAGATATATAGACCAGCAACAAAACAATTGTCTACATGGCTGTTACAGCTCATTGGGCAAATTTTCAATCAGAATGTAATAATTCACACTCTATCATTAGTAGCAGGAAGCAGACTGTATCATGCGTCACCACTTTTGAAGAAAACCACACTGCTGTAAATATTTTGCAGGTGTACTAGGTCAAAATGTTGAACGCTAAACAGTACACTTGAAAACTGTGAAGTCAAAATAGCCACTGCAAAATAGATAGTGTTGTCAAAGCACTGACAGAGTTTAGTGCTATCCCTGTAGCTGTTCAGGGACAGAGTAAAAGCTCTTCTGTGGGTGTGCTGCCAACCAGCTGCCATAGCATGGCGGTAGGGCAAAGGCAGCGGAGGTCAGTGGATGAGATTGCTGCATGGTTCAAGTCCAGCAGCAGGAGATTTTGTTTTCTTTATGGGACTAAGTTTCTTTTGTCTCCCCATCCTGACTCAGGGCTGGTTTCACCTCCTCCCCAAGGATTCCTCCTCACCAAGGTTCCTTCTTGTCCCTGAGTTGCCTCCCCAGGAAGTGATTATATTTAGATTGGGGGTTCGGAGGCAAACCACCCCATAACAGGGGTGCAGGGTGGAAACCCCACAAACACATAGTCAGGTTGTTTTTTCTGATTCTGTAATAGCGCTTGGTGTTCTTGGTGGACTATATTTTGGTTGTAGCTGTTTTTGTTGTGCTGCTTTTGACACGCACTGTTTTGTGTTTGGCATTTTGACCCCATGCCTTTTGGAGGAACTGCAAACTCAATTCCAGAAATGGTTTACTTTGTATTCCTTATCTCCAGGGTTTATAGTATCAGATAATGGTGCCAACATATTCAAGGCAGTTAGAGATGGCAACTACCAACATAAATCTTGTTTTGAACATTGTTTAAATCTTCTCAGCTATGGTTTCTTAAACAGAAACAAATGCTGAAAACCTGTTAGGTCTTATTAGGAAAATATGTGGCCATTTCAGCCACTTTGAAAGCTCAACAATCCAAAAGGGCTGCAGAGATCAAACTTACCTGCATATATTAAAGCAGGAAGTTCCAACCAGTGTAATTCAACATTTTACATGTTAGAAAGTGTTCTTAAACAGAAAAACGCTGTACATGACTATACCATGCAGAATCAAATAGGTAAAGTAGACATCCTTTTCGGTTCCAGCTTCTGTACTAGCTGGAATCTTCGGGTCACCTTGTTGAGCCATTTGAGGCTGCCACACATGATGTCAGTGAGTTAAATTCTTCCTCAGATCAGATTTCCTTACATTTTCCTTGACGACATAAAGAAAGAGTTTCAGTCAAAAGATGACACCACTGCTGTTATGCTGGCAGGTGACTTGAGTCTCAGACTGTTGACTGATCAGAGAATTAATGCCATCTTTAAGAATGACAGCTATGTGTTGGCTACATTACTAGATCCCCACTTCAAGTAGAACATTGAAGCCATCCTTCCTGCAGGGGAAGACATAGAGTATTGAGAGATCTTCTGCTAACCAAATGTGACATTGCCCTTCAAACACCATTAACTGACGTACAGCAGTCAAACCCTGCTGAGCCATCACAGTGTACCTCTGTCAAAGACAATAGCACATCTATCAATTCTTCACAGTCAGCAGTGTCCATCAGTGAGGGAAAGGACATGTACATCTACTTCTCAGGCAACCTTTGTTCAGGGTCAGAAAAGTAAATCACTTCTGAGTCACCTGCGGAACATGGACTGGTATCCTGTAAAGAAAGTGCAGCAGGTTCATCTGCAGACTGGTAATCATCTGACATAGCACAATGATCATGGAGTACTTTGTAGACAATACTGTGATTGTTCTCGAGGAAGATCCATTACTCTGTTGGAAACAAAAGAGAACAATATGGCCAGATTAGCAAATGTTGTAATAATGTACCTTAGTTGTCCACCTTCAAATGTATATTCAGAATTCATATTTAGTGCAGCTGTAGGAACAGTCACTGACAGAACACTGCTAAGTCCTGCAAATGTGGAACAGCTTACATTTCTCAAAATGAATGCTGACAATTTTCCAGTTGTCGCAAACACTGATTTATGTGCATCTGACCATGAAAACAGTGATACTGAATATGATGACTAGGTTGTGCACAAAACAAATGGAACCATCACCACTGCCACCATGCCAGCCACATGTGCCATGCTAGTACTACTTTTAGTTTTCTTTTGTCAGTCATCAGTTTATATTATGTAAGTCTGATTGATGCCCACCACCAGCATCATTTTAAAACAGCAGCAGGCTCAATAACAGCAGCTGTGCCTCTTGTGCTTACCTCATAAATGCCAGCCATGGGTATAATTTTTGGATACAGTAGCAGGCTTGCTAAGAGAGCCTGTGACTTTTGTACCTGCCTCAGCAATGCCTGTCATGGGTATGATTTTTAGAAACAGCAGCAGCCTTGCTAAGAGCAGCTACGCCTCTTGTACCTGCCTCAGAAATACCATCCATGGGTATAATTTTTGGAAACAGCTGCAGGCTCACTCACAGCAACTACACTTGTACCTACCTCAGCAATACCCACCATGATTATAAATTTTTGAAACAACAGCAGGCTCACCATAGCAGCTGCCCTCCTTGTACCTGTCTCCAGCAATGCCTGCCATGGTATACATTTTAGAAACATCAGCAGGCTCACTATGAGCAGCCACATCTCTCATACCTACAGTACCTTAGTAATGCACGCCATGTGTATAATTTTGGGAAACAGCAGCAGGCTCACTCACAACAGCTGCACCTCTCATACCTACCTCAGCAATACCTGCCATGGGTATAATTTTTGAAACAGCAGCATAGAAACATAGAAACATAAACTTTGACAGCAGATAAGGACTGCTTGGCCCACCAGTCTGCTCCATCTCCCTACAGGCTCACTAAGAGAGCCTGTGCCTCGCACTCCGCCACAACAATGACCCCATGGGTATAACGGATCTGGGCACCTAACAGACAGTGTAATAGTCCCAAAAACAGTCTTTACATGATTTTTTGTTATGGACAGGGTCGGGTAATCGGTAGTAGAATGGGTAAGATAGTGACTACCCAACCCGACTACTCAGTTTTCATCCACTTTTTGTGGTACTTTTGGGGTATCCACAGGTTGTCTTGGTGGTCAGGTATTTTAGTACCTGCTCATCCCTAGTTTGGAGTTCACTGGCATCAGCAGGAATAGACACAGTACATCGCTGCATACTGTTTCAAAGTAAAATAACATAATCTCCTCTTTGGCTGAAAAGCTACAACTTGCTGAGTCCTAACTCCTAAGGTTACTACTGATGCCATGCGGTGTAACTGAACACCGGAAAGATTCCATTGGTTGTTTTTGTTGGGGTGCAGGGTTGTCAGTGGAGGAAGAGGGATGAGTGCAGATGTTGGAGAAAGCACTGTGTGATGGGATACTGGTTCTGCTCTCCAGCACTGAGGAGCAGAGGCAGGATTAGGACCAAGGAGCATCAGCAAGACCAGAATAAAGGAGTGGAGAGAACAAGGACAGAGGACCAGTGGCAGGACTATGACCAAGAAACAGTGGCTGGATCAGGGATGAAGAGCAGTGCAGGACAGTACCAAGGAGCAGTTTATGGCTAATCATGGCTTTTTACAACTCCAATTCACCAGTTGGTGATCCTTTGGAAATTCTGAAACTAAGACCCCAGAGCAGTCATAGTAAGCAGACAGAAATAAGTATGAACCAAGTATAGAGATGAAGTGGGTAGGTGAACATGAGCAAACGCGTGTAGTGTCACATGATAAGGTTAGCCTGTTTCAATGGCTTTGAAATAATTGTACTGCTGAGCTTGTGCTATTTAGGCTCCTTCGAGGTGGAAATATTTGGGTTCCATTTAAGGCACAGAATGGCAGCACTGTTTATTTACACTGCAGAGCAGTCTGAGTTCTCCTCTCCCTCTCAACCAGCATACAATACAGATAGAAGAAAAACACTTCAATCATTTTTCAACTGTGTGGTTTACTATTATTTATGAAAGTGATCTGTTATATCCAGACTGTAAATCTCTTTGCTATCTTTACATTTCTAGACTGCAGGAGAAATAAAGTGATAGCTATGTAAAATATAACCACCATTGCAAAACCACGGTAATGAAACTGGATCAGAGCAGATTTTTGAAGTTTTAAGTACAGTATATACCAATGAATGTTGATTGCAAAGGATTTTCCATGTAATTGTGTTATGCTATAGTATCAATGAAGTGATGCAAATAGAGACTTGTATAAAAAACTCCTACTTGCTCAAAGCCTAGTATCTGATGTTTAAATCCTAGCCCCTGGTACCACCACCCTGTATAGGGAGTAGGGCAGAGTGGATGTTTATATTATGTTATGCTACAAGATATTTTTTTAAGGAAGAAGTATGTTAGTGAAACTAAAAGTTTGCTAAATAGCTGGACTCTGAAAATGACAGATATATACAGTATATACCACTACAGTGGATTTGCAGTGGACCTTAAGCATTAGAATTTCACCCAGTTCTTCATTGGGGACTTTGTAGGGCGAGGCAGTTTTTCTAGGTTTTGACCATAATTCAATATATAATGTTATCAAGTGAAACATTTTATCCAGGTAAAGTGCATTCAGAAGCATTGGGTGTTGTTCTCATACTAAGGCAGAACAAGAGTAGAAGGAAAGCTTGACTGCACGTTATAGTACACCACAACTATTTCAGTGGCAGAATTTTATGTATGCCAGCTTACTCACATAATTATCTAGTTTTGTTACAAATTCTGATTTATCTTTGCTAATAATTATTTAAATCGGTAATCCATTCCAAAGCCAACCACTGTCTGGGTGTGAAATGTTTCCTTTGTCAGTTTTGAAATTTCCTGTTTTTACTTAGAGAGTGTGCTCTTTCGTTTCACAATGATTGAGTTTGAATTCTAGACCCAGGTTAAAAGGTGGATCATTTACAACATCAAAGAGCAGTAATAAGTCTCCTCTAACTCTCCTTTTTGTGTTTTGTTTCATATATTTAGCATGTTTAACTCTATATCCATCACCCAGTGTCAGGTTAGGAATCCAACATGTTGAATTGGTATTAGTAGAACCATTAGTGTTTTCTTGTTGAATGCAATGCACATGCTGTAAGTTGGCTAACTACAAGGGTTGAGCAAGTACTGATATACTGTCCAGAGGCTGCTATAAATTCTGGCACTGGTTGGCACTGTGAAAGTAAGGCACATAAGATTTTGTGTTGACAAATATGCCCCATTCCAAGGTAACCTATGTATAATTTCTTGTTGCTATAATAGAGACAACAGACCATATTTCACTGACAAAGGTGTTGCAAATATAAACTTACGCTGACAAAGTGGCCAGACTTCACCTTCACAAAGCTTCACAAAGTTTCTGTTGCTCTTAGGAACTTGGGGTCAATTCAAGATGAATGTCGCAACCGCAGGTTTCTGAGAGTTGTGACATTCACTGCTATGCTGGGGATCCTGCCATATTCTAAGAGTGGTAGGGTCATGGCACCTATGATCTGCAATTTGCAGCAGGTGTAGGCTGGCACCATGGGCATGGCACAATAGCCTGCATGCCGCAAGTCATGGCCCACTGCAAACTTCCCCCAGAGCTCCCCACCCTCCAGAACACCACAGCAAGCACCGGGGGCATGGAGAGGACTGGACAGGTGGCACAGGCATCTGAGGAGGCACTTTACAAATGGAACCCAGGGGTCTCTGACATCTGGGGGTGGAGGCATGAACATGTTTGGGAGGCATGAGAAGCAGTGCAGGAACTTTGCCATGGCACTGCAGAGTGGACATCCATCGACTGGCACAGACAGATGCCCTTAGACCATCTCCATGATAGTCTAACTCTGCTGCACCACTGTGGCTCTTAGAAAAGCATAAGTGGGTTATGGCAGTCGCCCTTTGGAATAAGGTGCAGTTGCTGCCATAATCCACCCTTGTGCCATATCATTGCAGGTTGTGGCATTAGTGGGTGGTATATCCTACATTTGGCACAACCCACATACTGCATGACGCAAGGTGCCTTTTTGGATTAGGGAATGACGAATGCATGGTGCAAGCTGCAATTTATGCCATGGGGTTTGGCATTAATTTGCTTGCACTATGCATAAGCCTTCTTGAATCGAGCCCTTTGACTGTGCCACAGTTTAGAAGTTCTTACCATGAAGCTGCCGTTTTCACAAAGTGGACATTTAGTGAACAAATTTCAGGTAATTTACAAAAGAATGGCAAACAGAAATTGCAGATTAATTCATGAAGAGAATTTTGGTCACTTCGCCCACACCTACTGACTGCTTGCTTAAACAGGGCAGAACAAAAATGCAAAGTCTGTTACTAATTTAGGCACTATATTTCATTCATGTTTTCACTGTAAGTAGCAA
Organism: Neoceratodus forsteri; assembly: GCA_016271365.2. Taxonomy (NCBI): domain Eukaryota; kingdom Metazoa; phylum Chordata; order Ceratodontiformes; family Ceratodontidae; genus Neoceratodus; species Neoceratodus forsteri. Next base: position 841,006,218 of record CM028135.1, on the reverse strand, counting down.
ATGACATTTATTTGCTCATGATAGTATATATGAGATGCAATATCTCTTTTTCAAATTTAGTTTATACTTTCAGTTATAACATTGGGAGGCAGTACAGCATAGTGATTAAGAGCACTGAGCTGCAAACCTGAAGAACTGGGTGTAGAATGCCACAGCCACACTTGCATGCTGTGTAACCATTAGAAAGTCACTTAACTTCCTGTGCTCCCAGGATGCACCTGGGAACAAGGCTTGGCTTAGTGTGTCTTTCCTGGTCAAAAATTGCAAGTTGAAAATTGAAAAACGCAGATTATATATTTGGTGCATCTCAGTGCCTTTGGCACTTTGATTGTCATTCTCTGTTCTTGCTGCATTTTGAAATTGTTATGTTAAACAACATACTGTAACCCCAGCCACTCAATCAGTCCCATCTACAATGCTTTATTGTTTTGTGCGCCTGTCTTTCTCAAGTGCTGCCAGGAATGCCTACCTCTGTTCCAGTTTGTGTGATTCTGGTTTTCTGTCTCATAGACACTGATTCTGTCTCATAGGACACTGTCTCATAGGAGACTGAGCATCCTAGGGGATGCTTACCTCCTTGGGGAGGGAATGCTCTTCTCCCACTGTGTTACTGCCACCTGGCAGATACTGGGTGGAAGTGCAGGCTGGAAAGTCAGAGAAGGTGGAAGCAGATACCTCTTGGCTCAATGGGATGTCACCACACCTGCATGCACTCGCCTGTCACTGAGCCCAGCCCGGTGTCTCTGTGGGAGGGATCCCAGAACAAGGAAACAGCCACAGTGTACAGGGTGAGTTGACACTGTCACTCCTAGCCCTGTCTTACAGACCGTCCATCCATATCTAGCAACTGAGTTGTTTGAGGAAAGCCTAGCTAACTCCCTCACCCCACCTCAGAGGGGGCCAAGGTGACAGAAGCCACAGTGAAGAAGAAGAGGTGTGGACAGGCCTCATAGGCCAAGAGAGTATGAATAGGAGCAGCTGCCAGGAGGGAGCATAAACAATAAATAAATAAATAAATAAATAAATAAATAACAAGAATGGACTGAGATGATCTGGAGACCTCCAGCACAGGGAGAGGAAGGAGGTAAGATATGACAGATGAAATACAAGGGATGGCTAACAACGGCAAGGTACTACTGGTGGGGACATCAGTTTACCAGACATGGATTGGAGCCTTTCTGCACGGTATCAGTTAGAAGTAGGAAATCCTAGACTCCTGCAGGTTGCGCTCTCAGGCAACTAGTTAAAGAATCCACTCATGAGGGGGCATTACTGGTCTCATACTGTCAAACAGGGACAGTGTTGCTGATATAACAGTGGGAAGCCACCTGGGGACCAGTGATCATTGTATGTTGTGGTTCAGCACAAGGACAGGGCCAGAATTGAGCCACACTTTAATGAGGGTCCTGGACTTCAGGAGGGCCACTCAAGAAAATGGGAGAGGCCTCAAAGAAGCCCTAGCAGGAATAGGGAAAAAGGGTGGGGTAGAGAAAGTGGGCAAGAATAAAGCAGGTCATTGAGAAGGCAACAAACCTCTGTGTCAAGCAGGATACTAAGAGCAAGAAAAGAGAGATACACTATGATTCACCAAGGAAGTAGCAGAGAAGGTAAAGAAAAAGAAGCAGGCATTCAAAAAGTACAAGACAACACAGAAGGAAGAGGATAGAGAGTTATCAGGAGAAACAAAGGGAGGCAGTGAAGGCAGTTAGGAGAGCTAAAGCACAAACGGAGGAAAATACTGGCAAATAAGCAAAATGGGGCATAAAACTTTCTTCAGGTACATAAGCGAAAAGAAGAAAAGTAAGGCGAGATAGTAAGAATAAAGGGAGGGTGTGTGGAAGAGGACCAGAATAAAATTGATATACTGAATAAGTACTTTTGTTCAGTATTCACGATGGAAGGGTAGGTGACAGGCCACAAATAGTGGAGATGGGCATTAAGGGAAGGAGGGACACTAGCCTTTTTATCGGGAGAGAGTCCTCAGGAACCTACAGAACTAAAAGTAGACAAAGCTATGGGTCTGGAAGGGGTTCACCATGGGATACTGAAGGAACCAAATGAGGAACTGCCTGTGCCTCTGATGGCCCTGTTCAATCAATCACTGGATACAAGGAAGTTCCAGGGGACTGGAGGAAGGTGGATGTGGTCCCATTACACAGAAGTGAGAATAGGAGGAGGCAGGAAACCACCGACCTATAAGCATGACTTCAGTGGTGGGCAAGGTTATGGAAACAGGACTTAAAGAAAGGATTCAGAAATACCTTAGCACCAGTTGGTTGCAGGATCTGAGGCAGCATGGGTTCACAGGGGTAGATTTTGTCAAACAAAGCTGATAGTTTTTGACTGGGTTACCAGGAGGCGGATGGGGAGAGGTGATGTGGCCTACTTGCATTCTAGAAAGGCCTTCAACACTGTTTCACGAGAAGACTAGTAAACAAGCTTAGGCAGCATGAGAGTGGGTCCAAAGATAAAATGGGTACAAGGTTGGTTAAGTAATAGAACTCAGAGAGGGTGGTGGTAAATGGAGATCACTCAGGAGGACAGTAAGGTAACCAGTGGAAGACCACGGAGTCAATACTGGACTGGTCCTCATCAATGTCTATTTATTTATAGAACCCAAAGCCATAACTGTGAGGTCCCACAGGATCTGGGTGTACCGCAATTGGGGAAATGAACTGACACGCGCAGTGCAGGAGGGCAGCAGCTAAGGCAAACAAAATGCTTGGGTGCATCACTAGGGTATCACATCCAGACCAGAGGAGGTCATTTTGCCCTGTACACGTCCTTGGTGAGACTGTACCCATAGTACTGTGTCCAGTACTGGCGACCCTATTTGAAAAGGGACATCAAGCTGCTGGAGGGGTTCAGAGAAGAACAACAAAAATGAAGGTTCTGGTGGACAGGCCTTATGAGGAGACACTGAGGAGTTCAACATGTATTCCCTGGAGGATAGAAGAGGGAGGGGACATGACAGACCTTAAAAGGCAATAACAGAGTTACCACTAAGGGTTTGTTTAGGCTGAAAAGTGGAGAGAAACCAGAGGACACAGCCTGAAGCTGGAGGGCAGAAGATTCAGAAGGGAAATGAGAAGACACTATTTCATGTAAAGAGTGGTGACAGGGTGGAATGCACTGCCTGAGGAATTGGTAGCATTAAGGACAGTGGGTAGCTTCAAGAGGTTGGGACAGATTCAAGGAGGGTCAGGGTGAAACAAGAAGGGAGGGGCAGCAGCAGTTTGCTAATCTGGGTGCTGCACCTCGATTAAGCCTTTTTCTGGTGGCAAGTTCATATAGTGACATCGCAGAGGGGCTGGAAGGAATGGTATGCCAGTTTGTGGATGACACAAAATTTATAATGGAGTAGACACACGGTGGGGGGTGATGGAGACAAAGAAGGAAGATCTAAAAAACTGGAAGACTGGTCAAGGGTTTAGCAACTGGCTTCAACACCCAAAATGTAAAATGATGCACATGGGCACAGAAACCCAAGGCAATATATCATTTGGGTGGAGGGGTGTTAACAAAAACAAAACAGGAAAGGGATCTTGGGGTCACCATATCTGATGACATGAAGGTAGCAAAGCAGTGTGATAAGACTGCAGGAAAGACTAGTAGGATGCTGGGGTGCAAAGGGAGGGAATCACCAGTGAAAAAGGGAGGTAGTGTTATCCCTATATAGATCAATGGTGAGGCCACACTGGTGTACTGTGTCCAGTTCTGGAGACCCCATCTCAGGAAGAACATTGGCCAAGTGGAGGCAGTACAGAGAAGGGCAGTCAAAATGGTGCATGGCCTGCATCAGAAAAACTATGAGGAAAGACTCAGGGAATTAAATATGTACTCCTGGAGGAAAGGAGAGAAAGGGGAGACATGATAGAAACATTCAAATATCTCATGGGTATCAATAAGGTAGAGGGGATGGAATATTGCACAGAAAGAGATGCTCAAGGATGAAGGGGCATGATATGAAGCTGGAAGGGGAGATTTAGAGGGATGTGAGGAAATATTTCTTCATGGAAAGGTGGTGGATGCCTGGACAGCCTCCCAGCATAGCTGGTGGAGTACCAGAAATGGTAACAGGTTACAAAGCGTGCATGGGATAGACACAGGGTAACTTTAGTAAGTTGGGGAGTAAGGAAGGAGATCAATTAGAGTCTCACGGTAACACAGTAGGTAGGGACTTAAGGCAGACTAGGCAGATCAAGATGTCCTTTCTGCCGACTGCTTCTATATAAGAACGTACCTTCCCTGCCTGCTCAGAACACCCAGTCCCAGTCTCCTTCCCCTAGCCATCATGGCCAAATGAAGCACCACGTCCCACCCACCCACTGTATCATGCATCCATCATCCACTCCTATGCCACCCCAAGAATAAGGATACATTCAAGAAGACAGGCAGTGACTGGCACATAACTTCCTTTCCCATCATGGACAGTTCATTTAGAATAATTGGCTCTTTTATTATCCGTTGGGGTGCTTCAAAAGAGTGAGGTGGCAACCTTTCTTTTAAAGAGAATAGTAATACAGAAAAGGAACTTTGCACTGTGAATTGCTGACTAAGTGCCAGCATAATCAGAACAATGCATAGTACTATGGTACTTCCCCACCATTTGCTTGCAAAGTAAAATGTTACAACTAGTGATGTGTGGAAACTTGCAGTTTCCCAACTTTGCACTATGGATTGTAATACTTCACATACCGTATACACTCATGTATAAGTTGGATTTCTGGGAGTGAAATTATAATGTGCAGTATAGGGTTCCAACTTATACGCTAGTTACTGCACTGATCAGAGAAAATTACTGGCTAGGTTACAGGTGAAAACAGAAGCAACAGATGGTATGATCCAATACTAGTACTGTCAGTATGAGAGTGACCAGTAATGCCAGCAAGTGAAGGCTACAGTACACAAAGTGAAATGGGCTATCACTACTGACACTACCAGTAATGCTTCTGTAGCTAGATTCACTGACTGAGAACTTGTGTGGACTAGTGTGGACTGAATACTGTCTGGATGTTCCATTTGTATGGTCTCTCCATAGCCAGTCAGTATCACTGTGTCCCACGGTATGTTTTTAACAGCAGATGATCTGTGAATGAACATAGTCTCAGAACTGTGCAGCTGATCTGTGAACTCTTCTGGACTAAATCGCAGCTGAATGATGCTTGATTTTGTTTTACATTGCACCAGCATGTCAGCCCGTGATGGCTCAATGTTAAATTAATAGATTCGATTTATATGCAGCTCACATAGAAAACGTTTTTAACAGCTTAAAGAAATATCCCCCGACTTATATGGACCGACTTTTATGCAGGTATATTCAGTATTTCTTCACCTAGCAAAGTGTCAGTATCTCCTATGAAGACTACTGCACATATAGTGGCACTTGTCCTGTGAAGTACTACTACATATACAGTAGTTCTTTGTCAGGTGGATACAGCACTTTACCAGACAAATGCCACTACATGAAATGGCATTCTATTCTAAAGAACAAAGTTCCTCAGCAAAAAAACATGCCCACCTACATACAATTACTATAGTCTTCCACCCACACCCACCAGCCCTGACCACTGAAAGTTAAGGCCCATCAACCCTTGCAGCACACTCCTTCCTTTCCACTGAGTCCTGTAGAATGTTATTGTATTGTGTAATAAAATTAATTACCCTTTCACTTTTTCAAATCCTTTCCTCACCTACAGTACTATTTTCATAACTGTTGCTGCCATCACCCTCTTCTTGCCACCTTGTCCCCAACACATAAACATAATAACCCTCACATAACCCACACTGTGGCCCCAACAGTAGCCTACCTCCCACTCACCCCTAAGGCTAAATGATGGAATGTGCTAGTGTTGCCTGTGAAAAAGATAATTGTCCTTCCCTGAAGTCAGCCACTCATAGACACAAGCCTCTTCATTATTGTCCTGTGAATGATCATGAATGAACCAATGAAGGGCTTACAGCAACACCTGACTGGAGTAAATCAGGTGTTGCTAGGAGCATGTCAACAGTTCATGCATAACCATTCCCTGGACAATAACGGAGATGAAGTCAAGCAAGATTCATTTTTATTTCTTTGAGGCAGCACCATCAGCCTGTATCCTTTGGCTTTTGGGTAAGTGGTGGATAAGGATGATGGTGTGGGTTGGTGCTAGTAGGTAGCTGAGGTGGGGGCTATTATGCTTATGAGTTGGGGATGTGGTGAGAGGAGGTGGGTGGTGGCAACAAATGTTACAAAAGTGGTGGACAGGAGAAAGGGACTTGTAAAAGTGAAAGGGTAACTTATTTTATTACACAGCTAGTACAACTGCAACAGGACTGGGTGGGTGGAGGAAGAGGTGGCTGAAGTGAGTGTGGCATCTTTAGTTTCAGTGATCAGACCTACAGGAAGGGGTTGTGATAGTTTGGTTACATGTTTGGGGGTGTTTTTGTTTGCTGAGAAACACATCACATGACACCCCTTAGCAAGTCCAGTTTCATTAGCACACCCATAGAGATCAATGATAAGACTTTCTTCATGTGATCTCTGTTGGGATATCCTTGGATGGGCAGGCAATGGAGGAGAGCAATTAAAGTAGTTCATCAGTTGCTGGGCAATTTTCTGCTTCTTTGCAACAGACCTATTCTTGTGTGTCCACAACACATCTGCTAGCTATGACAAGTAAGCAACTGACATGACAGAGCATTAGTTGAACTGGATTTAGGACATGCCTAGGTGTTGTAAAATATCAGGTCCAGGACCTGAAGTGTCTTGTTGTACGATACAGCGGGCCCATAGGCAACTGTTAAAGTGCACTTTAAAAGTTTAAAAAGACACAAAATGTATAAAATATTGATAAATATAAAATAATTCCTCCACTGGGCGGCCGGTAGTGCTGAGGTTGAGGTGCTGGACACCACACATCATGCCACACTGGTGACCTAGGTTCAGGAATGAGCCTGGGACATTGGGGTCAGCGATGGGGAAGGCCATGAAGATGGACTGAGTTGCCATAGGCTGCTTTCCTCATCTGGGTGGGGATCCAGTCATGCCACTGCAAAGTTTGCCCTGGGGGTGGCCTGAGGGTACTGCAGATGGGAGTGGCTAGCATAGGGTGCCTCAAATTGCTGCATGCATGTGCCTCCACACACACACACACACACACACACACACACATAACTGCAGTATTGGGAGGGGCATAAAAATGGAAAATGGAGCTGGCAGGCTACATGATGGCCCTGAAGTGCTCTTGCCAGCCTGCCAGAGTCTGGATGTTGGTCTCTGGTGAAGGGAAGTTGACCCGTAGCCCTTGGCCTTGTCATGGGGGGACCCATTGGGGATTGCTGGGAGGATCGGGCATGGGATAGTTCAGTACTGGAGACTGTTCTCCTCCAACAAAGGAGCCGGAGCCACCTGCCAGCACTGTGGAGAGCATAAAATGTGTATAGAAAAAATAAATAAATTATTCCTCCACAGATGGGTTCCATCTGTCTTTCTATAAATTAAATACATGATGTGTTTGTTTACCATGGAATATGAGAATCCAAAATTCTTGGTCTTCCAGTGGTTAAGACCCACATACACACACACACACACACACACACACACATATATACACATACACACAGAATGGTAATGGAGTCCATTAATTCAGAATTATGCAGAACTCCACTGGTAGACACACATGTGCATGTGTGTGTGCACACACATGCACACACCCCTCAGGTGGAGCTAGAACCTCAGTGTCATCTGTTGCAGGGTAAGTAGCAGGAGTTTTCGGCAAACTGGTATGACTAGGAGGGACATTTTCATGGTTACTAACAAAGCACCAGAAATGGAGACTCTGAATAGTACCTAATTTTGAAATTTGTCTATGCATGTAAGAAGGGTCTCATGAGTGGAAAGAATATTTAATTATTTATTTATTTTATTTATGACTTTGGTAAATGGGTACGTGCACTGATCACAGGGACCATATTCAGGTAGGACCCGGCCACATACTGTGGCACAAGAACTAATGTAACAAATAACAATGGATGGAACAGTTGGCGAAAACAAACAAAAAAAAAGATAAAGGTTACAATAGAGCGTGGGAATAGTAAATAGAAAAGCATCAAAATACAAGATTCCATAAACTGTTATCATTCCAATAAGTAAGGGTATACATAAACATACAGTCCTATCAGCAGCAGTTACAATATGAGACAAACAAGGAGTCTAAGTATAAGCAGAAAGGGGGCTAAGGTGTAACAAAGTATAGGGTGGGGAGGGAAGGATTGGGGCGGAGGGGTGGGAGGCAGGAATAACAAACATAGGTACTAAAGCACAAGTGCACAAGCAGGCCAGCTTAGTTGATTCCCGCTAATACATTCCTGGTGGGGTGCAGTTGGGAAAGTGAGTGAACTACCCATTTAATTTAAGAGAGTTTTATTTGTAGGGCCTACTTAAAGGTTTTATACATGACTAAATGTGGCAGCCATGTTTGTGATGGCAACGAGGAATGAATTAAGTGTTTATAAATTCTGTATGTGTGCCACATTCCCAATCACACTGCCAAACTTCTTCCAACCTGTGAAGTTGTGGAGAATAAAACAATATGGGTATCACAACTTGTTTAGCCAATTGGGAAGCAAGACCTTTCAACCCATTTTATAAGCATCCAGAAAAGAAAAACAGACAAGTCTAGGTTTTATGGTAAGTAAGAGACGTGTTTCCCAAGTGGTGGCTGGATATGAGGTATTGATTATGGTAACAAGTAAGGGTCATGTTTGCCATCTGGTGGCTGGATATGAGGTATTGATTATGATACCAAGTAAGAGACACGTTTCCCATCTGGTGGTTGGATATAAGGTATTGATGTTAAAAAGCATGCATACTGTACAAAAGGGACAATAATGTTGGTCAATGGATTCACTGGAAACTCTACAGAAACTATTGCATCATGGGTGCAGAAAAAACCCAGAACCATATACCCAATAGCATTACAGCGAGTGAAGAAGAGCTAATCATATGGGACTATCCAACATCAACTGTCAATAAAGCAGATGCCAGAAAATCAGACTGTGATACAAAACAAAAAAAAGAAAAAGAAAAATGTCAGCATGGCTAATAGAAGTGTCCCTTCCTAGTCATTACAGTGTCCTGCACATGGATAGACAAAAGTTACTAGTTAGACAAATCTGGAAGTAAGATACAGAAATAGTTTCAGTTTTCTTTGCAGCAACATGAATAATTTCAAAAATTCCAGACACACTTACAGTATACCTGTCACCAACAGCTGTAATATTTGTATGAACTACAGAAAGCAACAAGTCTAGGAATGTTTCCTATATTAAGGTGAGATCTGTCAGCAAATACAAGAGACTAAAACATTACTGATTGCATGACTTTGCATATTTCCTTGCTCAAGACTGGGGTCCATTCTTTTTATGGAATTAGAAAATCGTATACTTTGGAGACATTGCCCCCAGAGGGAATACAATTTATTTCAGTTAGATGTGTTTTACAGTGCATATCTTATGGGTTTTTGATCATTTGCTATTTTATTTACAGAATGTCAGACATTTCAATTAATTCTAATGAATAGTTGATTTTTTCCTCAAGTAGATCACATTAATAGACAGCTACTTGCAGTGTCAGTGGCTCAGTGGGTAGCACACTTGCCTCTGAGGCCGGAGATCAGAGGGCTGTGGGTTCAGTTCCCACATCTGGCACTTGGGTTAATATCCAGTACTGACACTGTAATGCAGCATGAGAGGGGTGCTGCATTTCTGAGGTGCGTCTTTTGGATGAGATGTTAAACCGAGGTCCCATCTGCCTGGATTGGTGGTAGTTCAGGTGGATGTTAAAGATCCCATGGCACTTATCGAAAGAGTAGGGAATTTCCCAAGGCCCTGGCCAAATTCCTCATTTACTAAAAATACCACCAACAGCTTAATCTGGTTCAAGGTCAGTTGGCATTCATCTGTATCCCTCCCCGGTCGTGCCTGAAAATAGAAAGGATTTGTCTAGTGCACTTACCCGTCAACAAAAGCTAAACAAAAACTTATTTGACTGATAGCTAAGGAAAATTTTATTTCCATTTCCTATAAACATAAATCCTGATAAATTTGTTGTCTAGAAAAATGACACTCATAACCATGGCTGTGTTTAATCACTGTGGGAATTATATTGGGAGGACAAAAAACAATTCATTTAATTTATTCTTTCTGAAGGATGTTTTAACTAGCCATCAGTAGTTTCATGGCTTAAATTTAGCATATTTTGGCCCCAAGTTGCAGTAATATTTTCTGAGACATGTTTATGCACATGAACAACAAACAGAAAGTTGAATTGTACACAGTACTGCAGGAAAAAAATATTACTCTCTCAACGAAAGATACATGTACACATCTTGCAGTAGTAGCTCAGTCATTGTAGAATGGATTCCTTCTGTCCATTTTAAAATGTAGATGGTTCTATAGCACAATGTTTTAAATGTTATAAATGCAAAGTTATTTTCATATGCTTTCTGTTGCTTTTTGTTGTAGTTTCTGATATTTAATCTAATTTTTTGCAGTGGGAGGCTGACTTGCTCTGCTGTCTGTCGTAACATTTTTTTTTATTTTTGTTTGTGGATACTAATTTTGCTGCTCTATCTTTCTAGTTTTACTGTTGTTTAGGGTGGCAGAAGGTATTGGTGTATTGCTACTGTAGTTCATAGGTATTTGAAATACTGCTCCAGTAGGTGTACTGATATGCAAAGCTAACCTATTGGGATTTCACTGGGGTAGTGCAGTATATCCGATCCACACATAACTTAGCACAGACATATTAGTACCACAAAATTGCTACATAATTGGCATTCACCCAAGCTTGCAAATGTAGACAAAATAGTCTGTGAAATAGTGCAGTTCTATAAAAGTTTGTACAATGAGAAGAAAAAAGCATTACAATTGGCAAAACATCTGATATACAAAACACTGTGAGTTGGATATTCAAAGACTAACATACCCAGTACCAGGATAGCAGGTGTGCAAACACAGATTTGCACTGGTGCTCCCAGCGAGCCCATATTCAGCAGCCTTGGGAGCACCAGCAGAAGCCTACTGCACCAAAGTGCTAAAATACCACTGCACCTACACAAATGAGAGATCCTCCCATGCATATCGCCATAGCAGTATCTTCAAGGTTTGTGGTGGTGGTGAACCCAAGGTGCCACTATTAACTGCTGCTAGAAACACTTCTCAATGGGGCACTAAGTCAGCACCCCAATCCCCCTGAAGGCACAGTGACTGTACTGCAGCTACCCACCCCAATTATCCAATCAAAAGTAAAACATCCCTTTGTCCAGTGGTTCCTCCTTCTCCTGTAGTACAAACAAGCAATAATACCCAACAGGGTGGGCAGTTTTGGGCAATACCCGACCGCCTAGGGGCGTAATGAGGCCTGACGCACAGGTGGAGGGCCTTGTGCTCCTGGGCGGTCCGTATTGCCTATACCACCCACCCTGAAGGGTATTATTGCACTTAAAATGGGCCACTGTATTATATATTATTGCAAAAAATATTTTTATTTAAATATTAAAACCTGAAGAGTTTTGTTTATTTTGTAGTAAAATAGTTCCTCTGCCTGCATTACACTGCCATCCTACTGTAGTCTCTGTACTTGGAGGTGATTACCATGGTTGCACCCACACACACACACACATGCACTCTCTGGGCTTAACATTGTCAAAATGCCCCACCAATGTTTTTATTCATTCAAGGCATTTGTTTCATTCTCTGACTTCTTATTCAGTTGCGTGTCAGCGGCGGGACGTCAGTGACAGGGGCTGGAGAGTGGCATCAGTGATTAACTGTGGGAGTGAGGCAATGTTTAGTTTTACTTTTAACTTTATTTTCTTTAGTTGTACAGCAGCTGAGGAGGCACTCACATAGAAGATAAACTAGCTTGACTGGAAAATGAGAAATTATCTATAGCAAGAGACAGGCAGAGCACTAGTTCTGATGGCGATACTGTATGTCACAAGAACAGTATTTCTTTGTTTTCTGTACGCTGGAGATTCATCTGCAGTACAGTAAATGAAGAAAATACCGAATAACTATTATACACAATAGCGCTGCTGGACTAGCTCTTCTTAGGTCAACTCATTTCATGATTATTGTAGCCAAGCTTTATTTTGGTCATAAATGTTTTAGTTTTACATTTCTGGGACACTGAGCATGACCAGGTGATCAAGGAGACCATGGTATGAAGCAAGAGGTAATAAGGGCAATGGTTGTTGAAAAGCCCTCCCCAGCTCCCCTCGGTTCCCCAAAGCTACAAGGCTGCAGCAGGAAGGTCGAGAAGGCAAAGGTTGTTGAAAAGCCTCCCCAGCTCCCCTCGGTTCCCTAGGCTACAAGGCTGGCAGCAGGAAGGGTCGAGAGGGCAACAGTTGTTGAAAAGCCCTCCCCAGCTCCCCTCAGTTCCCCGAGCTACAAGGCTGGCAGCAGGAAGGGTCGAGAGGGCACAGTTATTGAAAGCCCTCCCCAGTTCCCCTCAGTTCCCCGAGGCTACAAGGCTGGCAGCAGGAAGGGTCGAGAGGGCAACAGTTGTTGAAAAGCCCTCCCCAGCTCCCTCAGTTCCCCGAAGCTACAAGGCTGGCAGCAGGAAGGGTCGAGGCGGACAGCAGTTGTTGAAAAGCCCTCCCCAGCTTCCCTCGGTTCCCCGAAGCTACAAGGTTGGCAGCAGGAAGGTACACGATCTCAAGACTGCGCTCGGTTTCAAACCTTGGCGCCTTTTTCTGTTCAGCTCCTGGTGCTGCAGTACTCGCTGCTGCAGCCACTTTAAACCAAGGAAATTAATGTATTTTGACGCACAAGACTGTGCCTAAGACTGTGCCTACGATACTCTCTAGCCTGCCTACCTGATTTAATTAACTTTGGCTGATTCTGGTACACTGCAGCTGCTGTTTAATTAATTTTAGCAGATCCTCTAACACAGGAGCTGCTTGCAGGCTTGAAATTTTCGTTGTTTTTCAGTAACTCAAGTATAAAACTGAGCTGAAAGTGTGCCTTTACAATTTCTATTTCATTCCTACTGATTTGTTCTGTTTGCTTCTCACTCGCTGCTAAGTTCTAATCCCCCTCCCTGTCCCCTGATTAACTCCTTTGTGCATATTCATTGTCTGACCAGCCCTGATTTTCCCTGTATTTAAGCCCTTGTGTGTTTTCTCTTTTCCCCAGGGTCAGAGGCAGCAGTTGTTGAAAAGCCCTCCCCAGCTCCCCTTGGTTCCCAAGCTACAAGGCTGGCAGCAGGAAGGTACAGCGATCTCAAGACTGCGCTTGGTTTTAAACCTTTTTGCCTCTTTTTCTGTTCAGCTCCTATGGCTGTAGTACTAGCTGCTGCAGCCGCTTTAACCAAAGGAAGTGTGTTCGACTCCAAGACTGTGCCTAAGACTGTGCCTCATGATACTCTCTAGCCTGCCTACCTTGGATTTAATTAACTTTGGCTGATTCTGGTACACTGCAGCTGCTGTTTAATTTTACAGATCCTCTAACACAGCAGCTGCTTGCAGGCTTGACATTTTCGTCCACCCTCCCACCCCTCTTCCACCATTAATTAAATACGCTAGTAATCCTCCCACTTTGTTCCAACCTATAAACTCACTTGAAGGCAGCCCTACCCTCCCTTGCTGCATCAGTCCTAATTCAAACCAGCGAGGCAGTCCTTTTCTTTTTTCCTCCACTCACTCTTGCCTATTCTCTATGTTTGCCTCTGTTCTACACTTATTTTGTCTGGAAAAGTAACTCAGACTGAGGGTATCCCAGTTTTATCTTTCCCCTCACCTTTTCAAATTCCCCTGCTCCTGTCCAGCTCTTCATAAACTGCACTCTATTGGAATACCTGCCTCTTGTGAATAACTTTATAATTGACTGCCAACCTCTGGCCAATAATGGTTTCACTCAAACTGCCTTCACTATAGATGTCACCCTGCCCTTAAGTCACCATTTCTGTCACTTAAATTCTACTCTTATAAGGGACAATCCACCTCTGATTAACAGAGTTTTCTCTGAGCTTAGCATATAATGTTCTCTCTTGCATGCCCAAGGTCACTTCTGGTGGTATCAGGATTACTGCCCACCTTAATCATCCTCTCCTATCTCTCATGTAACATAGCAGCAAGATACCCTGGGTCCCACTGCCATGAAGAATTCTCCTTTGTTTTCTCCAACCTTATACCAACTAGAACCTTGCTCCTTCTCCTAACCTGTCCCTCCATATAACTCATCCTTCCAAATTAGGGCATTTCTCTTCTCTACCACCCACTAGCATGCCCAAATACCTCAAGTGCAATTACAGATTCTACAAAGAAGTTTGGATGATGCTTCTGCACTTATGCTTATCAGGAGACATAGAATCTAACACTGGCCCCCATTGGAATGCCAGATCCACGGTTGACTCTCAGGTTCTCCACTAAGGGCATGAAAATTGCCCACATGAATATCAGAAGTTTACCAGCAAACTTTCCTGAACTTGAAGCCTGGATAGCCCACTACTGTCCGGACATACTAGGACTAACTGAAACATGGCTCAGGCCAGAGATACCTGATTCCATGTACAAAATACCTGGCTACAGCTTGTCCAGATCCGACGCCCCACCAAACAAAGGGTGGAGGAGCGTCCTTTATTATAAAGAGCATCTCAATGTCTCAGTACTCCAGTTTTGGATAACAAATCACTGTGAGCTCTGCATATAGTTCTCCAACTAGGGGTGATAAAGGCTAAATCTGATCTGTGCCTACAATCCTCCAAGGGGCTCTCCCAGCTTAAATGGGCTCTTGGATTATCTGGCCACTCTAAAGGCTAGATCTGAAGTCATGCTAATGGGAGACTTCAGCCTAGACCTATCAGGGAGTCATGCCAGTACATATACTGAAGCTCTCACCCGACTTAACCTCGCTCAACATATCTCTAGCCCTACACACATCTCTTCCAACTTTGAGCACCAATCTCTCCTGGACTGGATGGCTACAAATAGAGCAAATAAAATAATTGCTGCAGGGACCTTTTCGGATTCTATTAGTGATCACCTGCCTACTTTCTGTATCTGGAATGGCCACTGCCTCAACCCCCAAGAATCATTCAGTTTCGATTTTGCCAAACTAAACCGAACTGCACTTCTCGAGGATATTAATAATATAGACTGGTCTCCCATCTATCACACTGATGATGTAAACACTGCACTTGAATACCTGATGTCTCAGCTTCTTGCCCTTCAGGATTTGCACATCCCTCTGAAAAAAAGGCATCTAGGGGCTCCCTAATAAATGGCTAAATAAAGACCTCCTTCGAGCTATGATAAAAGAGACAAGGCCTGGACCTTGGCAAAGAATCCCAACAATCAGAAGACTGGGTTAACTATAAACAACGAGAAATGCCTCCAAAAGATATTATGAAGGCAAAAGGAGCTATTGCCTTAGCTTCTCCAATCTTCAGCAGGTGATACCAGGAGTTTTTGAAACCACATCAAAAATTTCATTGGGCAAGGCCCAAGACTGCCATTACCGACATGACACTGAATGACGCAAACTGTAATAAGTTACCTACTATTGCTACTGCAATTCTCGGATCTCTCCGAATGCACTGAGAAATTCAACCAACCTCTTTCACCTCCTCCTGACGCAACTTTCGCATGAAACCCCTTTCGTCTCACATTAGTCTCCTCCACCGGTGCTGCATCTCCTCAAATCAGTATCCCTTACAGATCTGCTGGCTCGGATGGGCTACTGCTGCTTCTTGAAGCAGGCAGCCTGCCCTGCTGTCCTATTGCAAGAATCTTTAATCTTTCCATAATAACCCTAAATGGTACCAACATTGTGGAAAGGCCGCAGTTGTCCCTGTTCACAAAAAGGAATACCAAAATATGTCAAACTATAGACTGATTGCCATTCTCTCTACCCTAAATAAACCTCGAGAAGGCCATGGTACTCAGGTCTAAAATTACCTGCACCTTCACAACCTTATATCCCCTACCCAGCACGGATTCGAACAGGACACAGCACCACAACCGCGACTACTTCAGCTGACAAATGCAGTCCTTACAGTGATGGGTAAGAGCCTGCTCACTGAGGCCATATTTATTGATCTCAAAGGCATTTGACCTTGTGAATCACTCCTGCTACTTCCAAACTGTCCCGCCTTGGCTTTGACCTGTCGACCATCTCCTGGTTCGATAGCTACCTCTCAGGGAGGTTACAATTTGTCCAAATTGAACTGCCATCTCAAATCTTTCCCCTACCTTTGTTGGAGTACCCCAAGGATCTATTCTTGGCCCACTACTTTTCTCCTTTTCATTAACAACTTGCCCTCCCTTTCCTGCTCCTCCTCGTTGATCCTTTATGCTGATGGCATGGTGCTTCTCTCCAGTGGTAAGATCCCTTATCAGTAAGAGCACATCTTCAGTAGACTTTCAACTGCTTGCAGGAGTGGTTACTAAGAACAGGCTCTAATGAATGCTAAGAAAACCGTAACTATGCTTTTGGCTCCCTTCAAGAATCAGATCTCTTACTCCAGACTTACTGATACATTCTCTAGATGACTCCCCTCTTGAATTCGTTACCTCCTTCAGGTATCTAGGGTCACTCTCGACCCATCTCTTGACTTTAACCTCCACATTGCGGCTACAAGTAAGACAGTTTACTCAAACTTGGTTTTGCCTTTAAAATTAGGTCCTCCTCAATGATGCTGCCGGCTTGCTATGGCACAAGGATTTCTCCTCCTGCTCTGACATATTGCTCTCAGGTTTACCTTAAAGCCTTAAGAGGAGCGCCCAGAAATGGAGCACCTGCTATAACAGTATTTGTAGATTTGCTCTCTCTGCTCACAGACTTATCCATTATTGCCTGCTCTACTAACTAAATTGGCTCTCCCCAGACTCACTTAGACACTATTCTGGGGCTGTACAATTGATAATATAATCAGAACAGAGTCCCTAAATACCTTGCCGAACTATTAATGCAGCCCTCCCAGTATACTTCCTCAGGTCATCTGCTGAAACTCAACTTGAAATTCCCAGATATCTCACAAAAAAGGAGAAACGATCCTTCGCCATATGTGCCCCGCTCCTGGAACTCAATTCCTCCCACATCAAACTCTCCAGATCCCACAAGGCCTTTAAACTGGGTCTTCGGGCATACCTATTAGAATCCGATTGCTGCTGTTGTGCTGTAACTTGAGCCTCTTCCTAGCATTTTCTCCTCCCTATGGCACTTACTGATTTCCTGCTGGTCTCCAAAATCTGAAAGTTTCCCACACCCAGCAGAAATCCTATTGTTATAATGCTACTTCATTTAAGTTTTGTTTGCTGTTTGTCGTTTCAATTTAGTCATTGATGTATCATCAGACAAAAATAATTAATGTAATGTTATCTGTTTCTCATTGTCATCACTGATAATGACTGTACCTGGCTGTATACTGTTCAAATGTTTGTTCTCGCCTCATGCTGCATCATGAAATACTCTTTAATGTTGACTCTGGTCTCCCTGTCTGTACTCTCCCGGTCGTGACTGAATATAGGCAACATTGTTGTCTAGTGTGCTACCGCGTAAACAAAAAGCAAATAAATAAACAGGACTTGATTTTCATTGAAAGAAATAAAAAATTTAACAAACAGATCTGGTAATGTTTTGAAAGTGGGAGTTAGACCAGGTTAGGACAGGGAGTTAAGTATTAGGTATAGCGGTAAAAAGCCCGCGATATGCTAGTGTTTAAAAAGAAACCTTTATTTTATTTTTTTATTACATAATTTTTGTTACATTTGTCCCAAAGTGGCATGGGGGGATGTAGCAGGAGGGCAGCTGACCAAGCGGGGAAAGGTGGTTCTGGTAGCAATGAGAATGATCTCACTAAAAAAGGACAGTGTTACTAAAGGAGGCAGCTTTTAGGAGAAGCGGAGTCAAGGATGTACCTGGAATAACTACAAGGGTGCTAAATTTAAAAGAAAAACTACCATTGTGCCAGGGGCTATATAGCCGTGTGTGTGTGTGTGTGTGTGTGTGTGGTGGGGTGACTCTGTATTTATTTTGGCTTAGCGAGCAGCAAACAAATGGCATCAGTTTGAAATTGTGTGCCCAGTGTTCCAGCCAATGACAAAGCAGGCTGGGCACAAGGATACTTAGCTGGGCATGAGGCAGGTTGGGCTTGAACTTTTTTTTGGTGGGCATCTATTGAAAGATTAATGTACCCTTATGGAATGGGTACCAGCCAATCAGATGCCTCCAAATAAAAAGCCCATTTTCTATAAGCCATATATCCCTGGTGTCTAGTGTCTCCTCGATCACCCATCGTCACAATAGAATACTTCTTTGATGTCCAGTAGTACCCTCCATCACCCAATCTCATAGTAGAATAATTCCCTGGTATCTAGTGCCTCCTTAATTGTCCATTCTTATAGCGGAATACTTCTCTGGTTCCAGTGGTAGCCTCCTGATCACCCAATCTCATATTCACATCTTCGCTTGGTGGTCCATCGGTACCCCACAGCTCCCCACTGACCCATTCATTGCCATCCTACCTCCTCATGCCCCCCCTCACCGTGCTAGTTGACACTCTTATCATCTCAGTACTGTGACAGGCATAGCCCTCCACTCACCTCTGTGGCTGGCACGCCGTATGAAATATCAGTGAGCATGTGTACTGCACGCCACTGACATCTCATACAGCAGCCTCATTACAGACGGAGGATGTGCCAGTCACAATATCAAGTTGATATGACTGCTGGCCAGCGGGGTGAAGGGGTGTGGGTGGTGGGATGGCAGTGGGTAGGTTGGGTGGGGGCGGCTTTGGAGGGAACTGCTGGGCCACCAGGGAAGTATGTGAATATCAGATAAGGCAATGGGGGTTACCACTGATACCAAAGAAGTATTCTGTTATGGGGAACAGGTTATCAGGGGGACACTAGGCACCAGGGAATTATTCTCCTTTGGATCAGGTGATTGAGGGGATTAGGGGACCATTGGACCTAAGGGAATTATTGCAGTACTGGATCGGTGATGGGGACTGGGGGACTACTAGACATCAGGGGCAGCTGTTTTGTTTTACATTGGGTTGCACTAAGGGGTGCTGTGGAGCTGCTGTGCCTCATTCAAATCAGCCCATAATGGGCATGCAAATGGCCTTAGCACCTTGCATGCCCAATGGATTCATTTGCATGTTGTGACTGAATATAGCCACAAGGGTCATGGCTTTATCTTATTTCAGGCAGGGCTATACCTGTGGGCAATATATAGCCCAAGTCTATTTTGGGGCAGCACAGTTTCACTTAGCACTGAGCTGACATGGTCTGATATTCATTTGGACAGTGCAGCCCACTGTCAGACTGAATATAGCAGCCGCCAGGTCAGGCGTAAGTGCTGCACAAATATTCACATTGCAGTTGCCCTCCTAGTTATCTGTTCAGACCTACAAGAGAATTATTTTTTCACTGAAATTTTTGCCTGTTTTTTTCAGTATAGGTTTTATCCCTCCTTGGCAGGCTGGGTGGCTGTATCAGCCCTGTCCCATATTATTTGGCTGTCCTGAGTCTCTGCTACTCCTCCTCTGAGAGTGGGCAGGCTGTTGGAGCTTGGGGCAGACTTCATTAAGCACCGACCACCATTATTTTTCCTCATGATTTTCTCCCCGGCACGGCTGGATGTACAATTAGCATGGCATGGTGCCCTCAGCACTCTGTACACTAGCCCTTCTTTGAACTGCAAGACTATGTGCATGCTGCCCTCTGGATTAATCCAGGCGGCAGTCGAGCGGAGTTGCAGGATCCCTCCTCCTCAATGGAAGAGAGCTGTCCTATAGACCCTCAGTCTTCCTCTCTAAGCCCCCCAAGTGATCTGAGTCTGTTCCTGAACTTGAGTTACCAGTATGGCAGTAGGGAGGCATGGATGCCTCAACTCGCTGTGTCACTGGGACAGCTGTTTTGCCTGTTTTTGTTTTCCACGAATAAATAAAAAAATCTCATGAGAATTTTTTTCACATAAATAAAGTCAATCCAGTCTGTCTGAGGTTCCCTATTTAGCCCTTGGGCCTACAGTTCCTCCAGGGTCCTAGTGCTACCCAAGTTCTCCATTTTCCTCCCTGATTCTGATTGTCTGAGCAACCACTATACCCTTCATTCTGTCTCAGCTAGGTTGCCACCCATCAGGTTTTTACCTGGTGATCAGGTTTTCAGTGTCCCTATCAGGTAATCTGGTTTTGCTCTGTGCTGGTCAGGTTTTGAGCCTATTTGAGTGATCACATACTTTTGAAACAAATGTCATATTATTCATTGTTTCAGCTGCATGTCCAGCTTACAAACAAGTTCTGCTGTCAATATAGCACTTTGTTTGTGAAAGCAGTCAGCCTGGGAGGTGTAAATTATGGCCATTAACACCATTAGCACTTACTTAACCTAATCTTGTCCACTGCATCTTAAAGTGGCATAGCAGCACAGCTGCCCCACCTTTCATAACAGTAACAGAGCCAGTTGTCTTCCACCTTCATTTGCTGGTAAACATTTTCATCTCTAACAGAATTTAGGCATTTTTAAATGTTTTAAATTATTTATTTCCTCAAGAAAAAAGTATGGTAACTTTTGGCTTTGAAATAGTACTGTGGACACGAACAGGAATGGAGCCAGAAAAAGATATAAAGTGCACGTTACAGGAAACAATTTCTATTGTATTATGTACCATGTGTACTATTGTATGCTGTTTACAGTATTTCCTTGTCTCCCCTAGATCATATCTGTAAATTATATTTCTTTTATCTCTGTATGTTTATTTTGTAAACCAATGTCAATAAATAAATACATTAGTAAATAAATGACTAGGAAGAATCTAGGAAAGAACTTTAACAGGTACAGTATCTTAATATTTTTGTTGAACTGCTGCTTTAAGCATTGTATTTTATTGATATAACAAATGGCTTTCTAGGAGGAACAATGCATAAGTCATGAAAGGGGTGGGGTTGGTGGAGCTTAGGATTCGTTTTGCCCCATCCAAAGGTGGCAACCCTAGTCCCAGCCATGCTCAAAACCATTAATGTTTTTTCATCCACCACCTCAGCTGGCAGCCTGTTCAACAGCTACACCCCATTTTTGTAAAACAGTATTTCCTTACACCCCGAACCTCCTCCTGTTAGCTTCCACTCATGACCACATGACTGGGAGCTGGCATTCAGCTTATGTACTCCCTCACAGTTCACCCTGTTAATTCCTTTTAGGAATTTTTATTTATTTATTTGGAAATCAGTGACCAGGAAAGGTACACTGAGCCAAGGCTCATTTGTAGGTGTGACCTCGGGGATGAAGGTCTCTTTCATATCTCCCCTTCCTTCTGGTCTCCAACATGTACATTTTAGTGCCTTGAGCTGCTCTCACAGGAACATGCCTACTGGCCCCAAATAGTCTTTGTTACCCTGTGCTGCAGCATCTTTGAGCCTATCCTATCCTTCCTGAGGTTAGAACTCAACTGGCTGCAGCATCCAGGGTGGCTCACCAAGGGTCTATACAGGGAAGTATTACTTCCCTTGTTCTGCTATCAATACTCTTTACAATGCATCCAAGCACCTTATTTGTCTTGCTTTAAGCCTTATTGCACTTACTCAATTGCTTTAAGGAGTCACTGATGAGAACTCCAAGGTCTTGTTCTTCAGCTGTGGTACTGAGTACCACCCCTCACATCCAGTACTCCATCCTGGGTTTCTTGTTCCCTAGGTGCATCACCTTGCAGATTTTGACAATGAATTTCAACTGCACAACCTTCCATCACCCCTCCAGCTCATACAAGTGTCTCATACATTTCCTTTGTTCCCTCATCTCTATTCACTCTCCTTCAGAGTTAAGTGTCATCTATGATGAGACACAGCCTGCCCTGGATCCCCTCACCAATGTCACTGATGGATGTGTTGAAGAGAGCCAGACCCAGAATAGATCCCTGTGGAATCCCACTCTTGACCTCCCTCTTCTGATTTAACCCTGATGACCATTACCCTCTGCTGCCTCCCCTGTAGCTAGTTACCTACCAGTATAGTTTGACCTTAGCCACACCCAGATCCTCTGTCATTTTCAGGAAGTGTCTGTAGGGCACCAAATTAAAAGCCTTGCTGTTGTTGAAGTAGAGCAAATCCACAGCAGGGCCAGTCTCCTAGACCTTCATCACCTAGTGAAAGAAAACTATCAGATCAGTCTGACAAGACCTCCCTTCCACTAATCCATGCTGTTTACTGTAGCTCTTCAAGTAGTCCACAAGTTCCTCTTTGACCAGTGACTCATCAGTTTTTCTAAAATACTGTACACGTAAGACTGACAGGTGTGTAGATTCTGCTTGTTCTGTGCCCCTCATTACGAAGCAGAACCATGTCTGCCACCCTCCAATTATTCAGACCTAAATCTGTCCTTAGAAAGCTGTTGAATAGACATACCAGGGATCAGCCGTTCTGCTTCCAATTCCTGAGTATCCTCAGATGGAAACCATCTAGTACTGGGACCTTATCAGTCTTTAGGGCTGCCAGCCCTTTCAGGACCCTTTGCTAGTAAATGCTGGCTGCCTCATCTCCAGAACCCGTTACTGGCTGCTTTGATGCCACTCTCTGGCAAGGGCCCACCTTCCTCTGTAATGAAAATTGAGCAAAAATAATCTTTAAAGACGGCAGCCTTTTGCCCATCCACTTCAGTCACCCTGTATCCCTTTGATAGCCTCACAATTCCCCTTTCTTTCTTCTTTTGTTACTAATATACTTGAAGAACTGTTTTCTTCGATCTTGCCCTTCGCAATATGCAGTTCTGTATCTCCTATTGCTTCCCTAACTGCCATCTTTGCCTCCCTATATTTGGCAAATATTCTTCCCATTCTTCGTCTTTCTGCTTTTCCTTAAATTTGTAGAAGGCCTTTTCTTGCACTCACTGCATACCATGACCCTTGCTGAGGATCATGATGGTCTCTTGAACCTGTTCTTTCTGGTTACTGTTCTCATGCACAACTTAGATGCCTCAATTATGGCACCATTAATTGCTCATCTCTTTCCACCCCACCTATTTTGTCCAACCCCACTAGCTTATCCCTGACCATTTCCTTCAGCCTACTGAAGTCTGCCTTCTACCTACTGCCAATTCTCTGAGTATCCTCAGATGCAACTCTTCTTGTCCTGGAGTCTTGTCAATCTTTTATGGCTGTCAGTCTTTTAAGGACCCTTTCACTAGTAAATCTTGTTACCTCATCTCCAGGACCACCTTAATGGCTGCTTTGGTGCCACTTTCTGACGGGGCCCACCATCCTTCCTGGGTTAAAACTGAGCAAAGTAACCCTTAAAATTGGTGACCTTTTGCCCATCTGCCCAATCACTCTATCTCCTCAAGCCTCACAATTCTTACATCCTACACAAACTTATAGGAAACAGACCACTACATCCTCTACTGCAGTTATCTTAGGTTCTTTTACTCCTTTCTACCCACTACCTCTAAACTGGGTACACTGGGATGGTAAGCTTTACTAACTCCCCACCCAGATAGTAGAGAAAACCTGTGGGGAGAGATGGCACTGCATGGACTGACACTAGAGCCAATTGGAATTATGAGACTCTGACAACTCTGAAGTATAACTTGGACACAGTTTTCAAGTGAAATAAAGGTAAAACTTTGTTTAATCTGTTCTGCCATTGTGGCAGACATGGTACACATAAATAACCAACCAACAATGTATAAACTCTTAAATTGACAGTATAATTACACTCTATGCATTGATTCTTCTACTGTAATCACTTCTACAGTACAAGTCACATTAAACTGTTCCTTCAACTCACTGCTCTGGCATTGTTTTTTATGATGGCAATTTCAGTGGCAACTCAAAATGCTTAAACTAGAAACTCTATTTCAACCAAATGTGAACTCCTATGCAATGCACAAGCAGTGCACTTTTAGCCACTGTAAAGTCCTTCAGCTCCCATTTTAAATGCACTTGTAATGCAGTTTTTACTGACTTTCAGTTGCTTTACAGTACTGCACTGTATTTAACCCAGTTTACTGTACATTTTTTTATTTTTGTTATTCACTATTAGGCTTCTCTAAAAACAGAATTCAAGTTGCCCAAGCTTATTACTGTACAGTACTGCACCTGTACCACTGAGCATGACTGCCAATCCTCACTGCTCTATGCCTCAGCTGCTGTGCATTCCAGAAGAGAAAGAATGGTCCCCGAACTGATGCTGCACTGTACTGTACTGTACGTGTGCAGGAGTTGTGACATTTCTACCCCTTCTGATGTTTTTCACATTTTAAAACAAAGCATAATTTACTGTACATTCACAGAATTCAACAGTACAGTACTTCAAATGTGCTGTTGCTGTCTTACCCTCCCAACTCTCGCTCGCCTCCTGTTTGCACCTCCAACTGATTCTAAGTGACAGGCACTAACCCCAGCTCACTGATCCACTGACTGCTTATATTTATATATTTATTGCTGTACAGTTAGAGTACTTATAGAGTTACAGGCACTGTACCTGTACTGTAAAATATTAGAACCACTGTAGAGGTCACGAACGAGAGGTGGTGAACCCAGAAGTAAATATGTCTGTACCACAGACAGTGCTCCAGTTTCCAACTTTAATTAATACATTCACACAGTCTTTTACAGTATTTATTTTATTTTATTTTCACGCACCTAACTGTGGCTCCATAATGAGAGAGAATGTACAGTACTGTACAGTCTGTGTTTTACTGAGGTTGCAATACAGTACAGTATAGTACATGTACTGTGCAGTGTTTAAGCACTTTTATGGGTTGTTAAATGTATGCAACGATCATTGCACTGCATTGATTATGAGTTTTCAGAGAGTTGCAAAGTAAGTTGAAGCTAAAAAGCAAGTGCAGACAAACTGTTAGGAAACTTTTATTGATGCAGTGCAATGATAAGTGCACACATTAAGCAACTCATTGAAAAGTGCTACACCAATGAGTTGAAGGAACAGTTTAATGTGACTTGTACTGTATTTTACACAGATCTGTACCTGCTAATCCTGGAAACTACAGGATAGTCCTCATTCAACCAGCCCTCCAATTACCAATAGCATTAGACCACCCTCGGTCTTAACCACTTCATTTACTTTCAATTGCCTTAAGAGCATTTATTTATTTATTTCATTTTGGTAACCAGGTAGCCCCACTGGAACCAGATGTCCCGCTTTCAGGGGTGACCAGGAATTAGTTACATGTACTGTAGGTAGAGCAGATATCATAACAAATGGTACAGAAGGAGACTACAGTTGAAAGGAAAATTCATAACAGTGACAATCAATAAATAATTGTTCATTACAGCAGGTTGCATTCACACAATGCAGACAAGCAGGGCTGAGCAACTTCATAGGATAGGGCTAGACTAAACCTTTGGGGAAGTTGAGTACAGCAGAGGGTTAGGGAGCAAGTGCTAGAACTACATGCAACAACTGGCAGGTACATTGGTGTTGCACATAGAGGTGTGTTTTGACCCTTGCGAAAAGTGGCTAAGAAACCAGCTGAGTGTCGGTCATCTGGTAGGGTATTCCAGAGTTTAGGGGCTGAATGTGCAAAGGATTTACTTCAAGTGTAGTCCTTGCCCTGGGTACCTCAAGTAATGTCTTCCCAGGAGTGCGGAGTGTTCTGCAGGAGTGTATGGGGAGAGGAGGCCTTCAAGGATTGGGGAGCTGATCTGTTGATTAGTTTGTATGCTACAGTTAGTAGAGGGTACTGGAGCCTACTAGGCAGTGAGGGCTAGATTAAGGAGGCCAACACATCGCAGTGGTGTGTCCTAGGAGGGACATTGCAATGAAGCATCCTATTTTGTTGTATAGCAGTTCCAGCCTATGAGCTTCAGTTTTTCCTAAGGACTGGAGGATGAGGGTGGCATAAGTAAGTTTAGGCGGTTGGATACTTTTGCAATTGCAAGTCTTGAGTCAACTGTGAGTTGTTTGTTTAGTCAAATAGGACACCCAGTTTCTGTGTAGCCTGAGTTGTTTGGTCCACCTGGGCCTTGTATGTGAAGCCTTGGTTGAGTATTACCCAAGATATTTGACTGAATCACTACTCGATCTTAATCCCCACTGATGTGGTGATAGGGAGCAGGTGGCCTCTATCAGTACATAGATGTCTTGGGACAAACAAGATAGCTTTGGTCTTTTGACATTTAGTACTAGACTATTTGCCAGCAACCATTGTTCTAGGCAAAGGAAGTCTTGTTCATCGGGTGATGCATGCCAGGGGTCTCCAGAGCTCTTATAAAGGGTGGTGTCATCCATGTATAGTAAGAGTTGGCTGCTCCCACAGTTGTTGCTGAGGTCATTAATGAATACTGTGAATAGGAGGTATCCTGAGATTGAGCCCTGGGGTACACCATCTGAGATAGGTAGCTGGGCAGAAGAGATGCCTCTCCATCTGATTACTTGGGTTCTGTTGGATAGGTAGTAGGTGAACCATGCTAATGAGTGCGGTCGAGTTCAAGGTCTGTGAGCTTTTGATGAGTAGCTCATAGTTAATAAGTTGAAAGCCTTGGTTAAGTCTATAAAGATTGCCCCAGTGGGGGTATCATTGACCAGCTCCTGTAGTACACTAGCAGTAAATCTGATTAATGCCATGTCAGTGCCCTGCTTGCACCTGAACCTGTGCTGCTGAGCGGAAATACAGTGGTGCCTTCCCAGGTAGTCCCTTAACTGATTCTACACTAGTCTTTCTTGCTTCTTGGCCAGAATACAGAGGAGAGAGATGAGTCTGTAGTTTCTATTGGTTCCTGGGACTATCTTTGTGGACAGAAACTACTATTGCCTCTTTCTATTTTTCTGGGATCTGCTCAGCCAGGAAAGATTTGTTGACTAATATTGTGATTGGAGATACTATGGTGGGGGCAGCTGCCTTCAGTAGTTTATGTTCCAGCTTGTTCTGTCCCACGGAGCCACTCAATTTTATTTTTCTGAGCAGAGCTAGTACCTCGATCTTGGTAATTAGTCCTTAGGTCTGGAGGAGGGGGCGGTTGAACCCATTTTTGTATTTATCTAAGTTTGTGAAGTTTTGATTGAAGGTATTGGTGGCTGTCTGAGGGTCATTGTTTGTCCGCCATCATGCGTGATTGGGCCATTAGTGAAGCAGGGACCTCACTTGATAAGAATGTTTACCTGGGCCCTAATATTTTGGGGATCAGCCAAAGACAATGAGGGTTGGTTTCTTTTTGCAGGTGTTTGTTTGGTACACTGGGGTGGGATCACAGTGTACCACCTGCGCTGGGGAGGAGGACTGCAGCCAATAGGGATTGGGCCCCCATTGGCACAGTAATGGGTGGGGCACATGACGAGAAGTGATTGGGCACTCCTCAGACACAGCACATATCAGGCGCTGGGGACATTATGCCGATGAGGAGTGGGCTACCCTGTCAGCAAAGCAAACTAGGCAGGGGGACTGAAGCCACGGGGATTGGCCCCCTATTGGCAAGGAAAGACTGTTGGGGCACATGATGCTGAGGGGATTGGGCACCCTCTGGCACACACTTGGAATGGAAGGCATCATGCCAACAGGGAGTGGATCCCTGTCGGCAAATGAAGTGGCTGGCAGTCAGTGCCACCATGTTTTGGAAAGGGCTTCAAGAGCAAGGGCACATCATGAGGCGTGTTCTGGTGCCGCTGCATGATGAGCTTGGCTCTCATTGCAGTGGATGTTTTCTCAGATGTGCTCGCCTCATTAAGTATTGCTGGTGTGGTGCCTGCATGCTGGCTTATTGGGAAATGAGGGATGCACCTACTGATGTGTGCGTGCATTCTCCCACAGTGACCGCACCTCCAAATCTGCCACTAATGCAATATGTTGGCTGTTACATGCAAGCCAAAATAATAAAAAGGGAGGTGTGTGTGGAAGAGGACTAGAAGAAAACTGATATACTGAATAAGTACTTTTGTTCAGTATTCACAATGGAACGGGTAGGTGAAGGGCCACAGATAGTGGAGATTGGCATTAAGGGAAGGAGGGGACACTAGCCTTTTATTGAGGAGAGAGTCCTCAGAGAACTAGCAGAACTAAAAGTAGACAAAGCTATGGGTCCAGACGGGTTCACCATAGGATACTGAAGGAACTAAAGGAGGAATTGTCTGTGCTCTGATGGCCCTGTTCAATCAATCACTGGATACAGGGGAAGTTCAGGGGACTGGAGGAGGTGGATGTGGTCCCATTACACAGAAGTGGGAATAGGGAGGAGACAGGAAACTACCAACCTATAAGCATGACTTCAGTGGTGGGCAAGGTTATGGAAACACTAAAAGAAAGGATTCAGAAATACCTTAGCACCAGTTGGTTGTAGGATCCAATGCAGCATGGGTTCACAGGAGGTAGATTTTGGCAAACAAAACTGGCAGGTTTTATTGACTGTGTTACCAGGGAGGAGGATGGGGAGAGATGAAGTAGCCTACCTGCATTCTAGAAAGACCTTCAACACTGTTCCACACAGAAGACTAATAAACAAGCAAGGCAGCATGAGAGTGGGTCCAAAGATAATAAAATGGGTACAAGGTTGGCTAAGAAACAGAACTCAGAGAAGGTGGTGGTAAATGGAGTTCCCTCAGAGGAAGGTAAGGTAACCATTGAGTGCTAAGGGGTAAGTACTGGGACCAGTCCTCTTCAATGTCTGTATTTATTTATTTATAGAACCCAAAGTCAGAATTAGTGGGGTCCCACAGGGCTCAGTACTAGGACCGACATTGTTTAACATCTGCATTGCAGACATATTGGTGGGGATAAAAAGTAAGATCTGCTGATGACACGAAGATCAATGTGGAAGTAGATAGTGAGATGAATGGCAAGATTCTGCAAGAGGACTTGGCTATGCTAGAGAGATGGTTAGATGCATGGCAGCTAGGATTCAATGCAAAAAGTGTAAGGTTATGCACCTGGGAGCCAGAAACCATGGGAATAGCTAATGGTTAGGTGGGGTGAAGTTATCTTCTACAACGGAGGAGAGGGATCTGGGTGTACTGGTAACTGGGGAAATTAACCACTCTCTGCAGTACAGGAGGGCAGCAGCAAAGGTAAACAAAATGCTTGGGTGCATCACTAGGGTATCACATCCAGACCAGAGGAGGTCATCTACCCTGTACAGGTCCTTGGTGAGACTGTACCCATAGTACTGTGTGTAGTACTGGTGACCCTATTTGAAAAGGGAAATCAAGATGCTAGAGAAGGTTCAGAGAAGAGCAAAAATGATCTAGGTTCTGCGGGAGAGGCCTTATGAGGAGACACTGAGGAGCTCAACATGTATTCCCTGGAGGATAGAAGAGAGAGGGGCATGATTGAGACCTTCAAGTACTTAAAAGGCATTAAGAGAGTTAGCACTGAGGATTTGTTTAGGCTGAAAAGTGGGAGAGAAACCAGAGGACACAGCCTGAAGCTGGAGGGCAGAAGATTCAGGAGGGAAGTGAGAAGACACTATTTCATGGAAAGGGTGGTGACAGGGTGGAATGAACTGCCTGAGGAATTGGTAGCATTAAGGACAGAGGGTAGCTTCAAGAGGGCTGGGACAGATTCAAGGGAGGGTCAGGGAGAAACAGGAAGGGAGGGGAAGCAGCAGTTTGTTAAACTGGGTACTGCACACTCGATCAGCCTTTTTCTGATGGCAAGTTCATATTAGTGATATCGCAGAGGGACTGGAAGGAAAGGTATGCCTGTTTGCAGATGACACAAAAATCTATAACAGAGTGGACACACTGTAGTGGGGTTGGAGACAATGAAGGAAGATCTAAAAAACTGGAAGACTGGTCAAGGGTTTGGCAACTGGGCTTCAACACCCAAAATGTAAAATGATGCACATGGGCACAGAAACCCAAGGGCAACATATCATTTGGGGCAGGGGAGGTGTTAACAAAAACAAAACAGGAAAGAGATCTGGGGGTACACCATATCTGATGACATGAAGGTAGCAAAGCATTGTAAAAGGCTGCAGGAAAGGCTAGTAGGATGCTGGGGTGCATGGGCAGGGGAATCACCAGCAGAAAAAGGGAGGCAGTGTTACCCCTATATAGATCGATGGTGGGACCACACCTGGTGTACTGTGTGCAGTTCTGGAGACCCCATCTCAGGAAGGACATAGTGGAGGCAGTACAGAGAAGGGCAATCAAAATGGCGCATGGCCTGCATCAGAAAAACTACAAGGAAAGACTCAAGGAATTAATTATGTACTCACTGGAGGAAAGGAGAGAAAGGGAGACATACCTGTCAACCCCTGCATCATAAATCAGGGATAAGGTTTAAAAAATCAGAGACAAAGAGCCAGAATCAGGGACAAAGCTTAAAAATTGGTTCTATCCACTCAGGAAGCAGGTAAGGGTATTCATGTAAAATGCATTTTCTGAAGAAGATTAAGTCTGTAACTCTAATGTTTGACCTTATTTTGAGCATACAAGACCCACTGTTCAGTCACAGAAACACAAATTTTATAAGGGACAGGGGAAATGTTGAGGTGAAATCAGGGACATCCCTGAAAATCAGGGACAGTTGAGAGGTATGAGGGGAGACATGATAGAAACATTCAAATATCTCAATGGTATCAATAAGGTACAGGAGGATGGAATATTGCACAGAAAGAGATACTCATGGATGAGGGGCATGATTTGAAGCTGGAAGGGGAGACTTAGAGGGAAGTGAGGAAATATTTCTTCATGGAAAGGGTGGTGGATGCCTGAACAGCCTCCCAGTAGAGCTGGTGGGTACCAAATGGTAACAGCTTTCAAACATGCATGGGAGAGACACAGGGAACTTTAGTAACAGGGTTGGAGATAAGGCAGGAGATCAATTAGGTCTACAGTAGCATAGTAGGTGGTGACTTAAGGGCAGACTAGGTGGGTCAAGAGGTCCTTTTCTGCAGACAGCTTCTATGTTTTTGTGTAAGAACATACCCTTCCCCACCTGCTCAGAACACCCAGTCCCATTCTCTCCCTAGCCATCATGGTCAAATTAAGCACCACGTCCCACCCACCCACACACTGCATCATGCATCCAACCTCCACTCCTATGCCACCCCAAGAATAAGGATACATTCAAGATGACGGACAGTGACCGCACAGAACCTCCTTTCCACATCTTGGCCAGTTCATTTGGGATAATTGGCTCTTTTATTATCCATTGGGGTGCTTCAAAGAGTGGAGCTTGCAGTCTTCTTTTAAAGAAAAGTAATACAAAAGGAACTTTGCACAGTGAATTGCTGACTAAGTGAAAACATCACCAGAACAATGCATAGTACTATGGTACTTCCCCACCATTTGCTTGCAAAGTAAAATGTCACAACTAGTGATGTGTGGAAACTTGCAGTTTCCCAACTTTGCACTATGGATTGTAATACTTCACATACCGTATACACTCATGTATAAGTTGGATTTCTGGGAGGAAATTATAACATGTAGTATAGGGTTCCAACTTATATGCGGTTACTGCGCTGATCAGAGAAATCAACTGGCTAGGTTATTGGTGAAAATACAAAAGGCAACAGAATGATATGATCCAATACCAGTAGTGTCAGTATGAGGTGACCAGTAATGCTAGTAAGTGACAGCTTACAGTACACAAAGTGAAATGTGCTATCACTACTGACACTACCAGTAATCCTTCACTAGCTATATTCACTGACTGAGAAGTTTTATGTGGACTAGTGTGGACTGAATACTGTCTGGATGTTCCATTTGTATGGTCTCTCCATAGCCAGTCAGTGTCACTGTGTCCCACGGTATGTTTTTAACAGCAGATGATCTGTGAATGAACATAGTCTCGAACTGTGCGCTCATCTGTGAACTCTTCTGGACTAAATCACAGCTGAATGATGCTTGATTTTTTTACATTGCACCAGCATGCCAGCTCGTGATGGCTCAATGTTAAATTAATAGATTCGACTTATATCGGCTCACATAGAAAACCTTTTTAACAACTTAAAGAAATATCGCCCTGACTTATATGCGGACCAACTTTTATGCGGGTATATATGGTATTTCTTCACCTAGCAAAGTGTCAACGTCCTCCTATGAAGACTATTGCACATGTAGTGGCACTTGTCCTGTGAAGTACTACTACATACAGTAGTTCTTTGTCATGTGGATACGGCACTTTACCATTCAAATGCCACTACATGAAATGGCATTCTATTCTAAACAACAAAGTTCCACAGCAAAAATCCATGCCCCCACATACAGTTACTATAGTCTCCCACCCACACCCCACCAGCCTGGACCACTAAAAGTTAAGTCCCATCCACCCTTGCAGCACACTTCCTTCCACATACCTCTCAACCTGCTACCTCACAAATCAGGGACAAGGCTTAAAAAATCAGGGACAAAGGACCAAAATCAGGGACACATCTTCAAAATTGGAGGTATCCTCCCAGAAAGTTGGTAGAATATGTGGCTTAGTGCAGAATGCATTTTCTAAAGAAGAACAAGACTGTAACTTTAATGCTTGATATTATTTTGTGCTTATAATTTCCACTGTTTAGCCACAGAAACACGTATTTTAGGAGGGATAAGTAAAACTTTGAGGCAAAATCAGGGACGCCCCTGAAAATCAGGGACAGTTGAGAGGCATGCCTTCCATTCCACCCAGTCCTGTAGAACTGTATTGTATTGTGTAATAAAATAAGATACCCTTTCACCTTTTCAAATCCTTTCCCGACCTACAGTACTATTTTCATAACAGTTGCTGCCACCACACTCTTCATGCCACTTTGTCCCCACACATAAACATAATAACCCCTCACATAACTCACACTGTGGCCCCCCAACACTCTCCTACCTCCCACTCTCCCCAAAGGCTAAATGACAGAGGGTGCTAGTGTTGCCTGGGAAAAAAGCTAATTGTCCTTCCCTGAAGTCAGCCACTCATAGACACAAGCCTCTACATTATTGTCCTGTGAATGATCATGAATTAACCAATGAAGAGCTCCTACAGTAACACCTGAGTGGAGTAAATCAGTTGTTACTAGAAGCGTGTCATCAGTTCATGCATGACCATTCCCTGGACAATAACGAGAATGAAGTCACGTAAGACACATTTTCTTTCTTTACAGGCAGCACCACCAGCTTGTATCCTTTGGGCTTTGGGTAAGGGTAGATGAGGGTGGTGTGTTTGGTTCTAGAAGGTAGCTGAGGTGGGGCTATTATGCTCATGAGTTGGGGATGTGGTAAGGGAGATTGGTGGTGGCAGCAAATGTTACAAAAGTGGTGGACAGGAGAAAGGGACTTGTAAAAATGAAAGGGTAACTTATTTGATTACACAGCAGAGTACAACTGCAAAAGGACTGGGTGGGTGAAGGAAGAGGTAGCTGAAGTGAGGGTGGAGTCTTTAGTTTCAGTGATCAGAGCTACAGAAAGGGGGCTGTGATAGTTTGGCTACATGTTTAGCAATTCTAGTTTCATTAGCACACCATAGAGATCACGTATAAGACTTTTTTATGTTGTGATCTCTGTGGGGATATCCTTGGACGGGCAGGCGTGGAGGAGAGCAATCAAAAGTAGTCCATCAGTCGCTGGATAATTTTCCTGCTTCTTTCCAAAGACCTAATCTTGTGTGTACACTATGACAATAGTGATGGCTATGACAAATAAGCAACTGACATGACAGGGCATTAGTTGAACTGGTTTTAGCACACACCTAGGGTGTTGTAAAATATCAGGCCACAGGACCTGAAGTGTCTTGTACATATACAGCTGGCCCATAGGTAACTGTTAAAGTGCACTCTAAAAGTTTAAAAGACACAAAATGTATAAAATATTGATAACAAATATAAAATAATTCCTCCACTGGGCCAGCCAGTAGTGCTGAGGGTTGAGGCGCTGGACACTGCACATCACAAGCTGGTGACCCAGGTTTGAGAACAAGCCTTTGACATCAGGGGTCAGTGATTGAGGAAGACTGGGAAGATGGATTGAGTGGTCATAGGCTGTTTTCCTTATCTGGGTGGGGATCCAGTCATGCCCGCTACAAGGCTGCTTCTGGTTGTGGCCTGAGGGTACTGCAGATGGGAGTGGCTAGCATAGGAGGGTGCCTCAGATTGTTGCATGCATGTGCCTCCACACACACACAAGCAACTGCAGTATGGGGAGGGGCAGAAAATGGAAAATGGAGCTGGCAGGGCAGGGAGGGAAGGACTGGGGTGGAGGAGTGGGAGGCAGGGTTAACAAACATAGGTACTAAAGCACAAGTGCACAAGCAGGCCAGCTTAATTGATTCCCACTTGAGCTAATATGCATATACATTCCCTGGTGGGGTGCAGTTGGGAAAGTGAGTGAACTACCCACTTAATTTAAGAGAGTTTTATTTGTAGGGTCTATTTGAAGGTTTTATACATGAGTAAATGTGGCAGTCATGTTTGTGATGGCAACCAGGAATGAATGAAGTGGTTCATAAATTCTGTATGTGTGTTGCCAACATTCCCAATGACACTGCCAAACTTCTTCCAAACTGTGAAGTTGTGGAGAATAAAACAATAAGGGTATCACAAAATTGTTTAGCCAATCAGGAAGCAAGACCTTTCCAACACATTTTATAAGAATCTAGAAAAGGGTAAAACAAACAAGTCTAGGTTTTATGGTAAGTAAGAAACATGTTTCCCAAGTGGTGGCTGGATATGAGGTATTAATTATGGTAGCAAGTAAAGGTCATGTTTCCCATCTGGTGGCTGGATATGAGGTATTGATTATGATACCAAGTAAGAGACACATTTCCATCTGGTGGCTGGATATAAGGTATTGATGTTAAAAAGCTTGCATACTGTACAAAAGGGACAATAATGTTGGTCAATGGATTCACTGGAAACTCTACAAAACTATTGCATCCTAGTAGCAGAAACAAAAAACTAGAACCATACACCCAATAGCATTACAGAAAGTGAAGAAGAGCTAATCATATGGGACTATCCAACATCAACTGTCAATAAAGCAGTTGTCAGAAAATCAGACTGTGATACAAAACAAAAAAAAAAGAAAATGTCAGCATGGCTAATAGTAGTGTCCTTTCCTAATCATTACAGTGTCCTGCACATGGATAGACAAAATGTTTCTAGTTAGACAAATCTGGAAGAAAGATACAGGAATAGTCTCAGTTTTCTTTGCAGCAACATGAATAATTTCAAAAAATCCAGACACACTTACAGTACACCTGTCACCAACAGCTGTAATATTTGTATGAACTACAGAAAGCAGCAAGTCTAGGAATGTTTCCTATATTAAGATGAGATCTGTGAGCAAATACAAGAGACTAAAACATTACTTATTGCATGACTTTGCATATTTCCTTGCTCAAGACTGGGGTCCATTCTTTCACGGAATTAGAAAATCGTATACTTTGAGACATTGTTCCCCAGAGGAATAACAACATTTATTTCAGTTAGATGTGTTTTGCAGTGCACAGCTTGTGGGTGTTTGATCATTTGCTGTTTTTATCTGAATATCAGACATTTTAATTAATTCTAATGAATAGTTGATTGTTTCCTCAAGTAGACCACAGTAATAGAGAGCTACTTATTTGACAGATAGTGAAGGAAATTTTATTTTCATTTTCCTACAGAAAACATAAATCCTGGTAAATTTGCTGTCTAGAAAAAATGGCACTCATAACCATGGATATGTTTACTCACTGTGGGATTTATATTGGTAGGACAAAAAACAATTAATTTAATTTATTCTTCCTGAAGGATATCTTAATTAGCCATCAGTAGTTTCGTGGCTTAAATTTAGCACATTTATGGTCCCCAAGTTGCAGTAATATATTCCAAGACATGTGTATGCACATAAACAAAAACAGAAAGTTGAATTGTACACATTACTGCAGGAAAAATATTACTTCCCAACGAAAGATACATGTATCGCATATCTGCAGTATTAGCTCAGTCATTGTAGAATGGATTCCTTCTGTCCTTTTAAAATGCAAATGGCTCTATAGCACAATGTTTGAAATGTTATAAATGCAAAGCTATTTCCATATGCTTTCAGTTGCTTTGTGTGTGTAGTTTCTGAGTATTTAATCTAATTTTTTCAGCAGTGGGAGGGCTGACTTGCTCTGCTGTCTGTCATAACATTTTGTTTATTTTTGTTTGTGGATACTAATTTTGCTGCTCTATCTTTCTAGTTTTACTGTTGTTTAGGGTGGCAGAAGGTATTGGTATATTGCTACTGTAGTTCATAGGTATTAGAAATACTGCTCCAATAGGTGTACTGATACGTAAAGCTAACCTATTGGAATTTCATTGGGGTAGTGCAGTATATCCAGCATCATACATAACTTAGCACAGAACATATTGAGCCACACAAAATAGTCATAATTAGCATTCACCCAAGCTTGCAAAATGTAGACAAAATAGTCTTGTGAAATAGTGCAGTTCATGAAAGTTTGTACAATGAGAAGAAAAAAGCATGACAATTGGCAAAACATCTGATATACAAAACACTATGAGTTGGATATTCAAAGACTAACATACCCAGTACCAGAGACAGCAGGTGCACAAACACAGATTTGCACTGGTGCTCCCAGCCAGCCCATATTCAGCAGCCTTGGGAGCACCAGCAAAACCCACTGCACCAAAGTGCTAAAATACCACTGCACCTATGCAAAAGAGATCCCCATGCATAGCGGCATAACAGTATCTTCAAAGTTTTGTGGTGATGAACCCAAGGTACCACCATTAACTGCTGCTAAAACACCTCTCAATGGGGCACTAAGCCAGCATCCCAACCCCTGAAGGAACAGTGGCTGTACTGCAGGTACCACCCCAATTACCCAGTCAAAATAATAACATCCCTGTTGTCCAGTGGTTCTCCCATCTCCTGTAGTACAATGAGTCATATATCCTGGTGTCTAGTGTCTTCCCGATCACCCATTGTCATAATAGAAGACTTCCCTGATGTCAATAGTACCCTCCCATCACCCAGTCTCCTAGTAGAATAATTTTCTGGTATCTAGTGCCCCTCAACTGCCCATTCTTATAACTGAATACTTCTCTGGTTTCCAGTGTTTGCCTCCTGATCACCCAATCTAATATTCGCATCCTTCCTTGGTGGTCCATCAGCCCCCCACAGCTTCCCACTGACCCCGCTTATTGCCATCCCTTCTCATTGCCCCATCACCTCTCTAGTCAACAATCTTATCATATCAGTACTGTGACAGGCACTGCCCTCCACTCACCTCTGTGGCCGGCCACCATATGGAAATGTCAGTGAGCATGTGTACTGTATACGTGCTCACTGATGTCTCCAACACAGCAGCCAGACGCAGAGGTGAGTGGAGGGCTGTGCCGATCACAGTATCAAGATGATATGACTGCTGGCCAGTGGGGTCAAGGGGTGTGGGTGGTGGGATGGCAGTGGGTAGGTTGGGTGAGGGGCTGCTGGAGGAACTGCTGAGCCACCAGGGATGCATGTGAATATCAGATCGGGCAATGGGAGGGGTTACTACTGCACACCAAAGAAGTATTCTGTTATGGGAACAGGTGATCAGGGGGTCATTAGGCACTAGGGAATTATTCTCCTATGGGATCCGGTGATTGGGGGGTTAGGGAACCACTGGACCCAAGGAAATTATTGCACTACTGAATCAAGTGATGGGGACTGGGGGACTACTAGACATCAGGGGCTGCTGTTTTATTTTACATTGCTGTTGCACTTAAAGGGGTGCTGTGTAGCTGCTGTGCCTCATACAAATGAGCCTATAATGGCATGCAAATGGCCCCTTAGCATTGAATGCCCAATGGATTCGTTTGC
Source organism: Neoceratodus forsteri (assembly GCA_016271365.2). NCBI lineage: Eukaryota > Metazoa > Chordata > Ceratodontiformes > Ceratodontidae > Neoceratodus > Neoceratodus forsteri. The sequence continues at coordinate 840,968,510 of CM028135.1, read as the reverse complement.
ATGTTGTGACTGAATATAGCCCACAAGGGTCATGGCTTTATCTCGTTTCAGGCAGGGCTATTCTCTGGGCAATATATAGCCCAAGTCTATGTTGGTGCAGCACAGTTTCACTTAGCACTGAGCTGATATGGTCTGATATTCATTTGGATAGTGCTGCCCACTTTCAGACTGAATATAGCAGCCACCAGGTCAGGGCAAGTGCTGCACAAATATTCACATTTTATTTTTTTTTTATTTATTTATACATCGGTTTACAACCTTTGAGCCAGAGGCTCATTTCCAAAGGTACCTCGTCACAAAGAGGACAAATACAGAACAACACTTAGTCACAATATTACGGTTACAGCATACATCTCCGTGGTTACAGTTTGGTAGTTACAGGCAGTTATAACTTATTTACAATTTCGTGCTACAGGAATGGTAATCACAGGTAGTTACAGGTAGATTGAGCTGACTGCTAGGGATGAAGAGTTCAGGGGCAAAGGGGCGTGGTTTGTGAAAAGTTTGGGTGAAGCACCACTCAGAGAGTTTTGTCAGCCAGTAAAGAGAGGAGCCACTCGAGAGCATTGTCAGGGCATGTCGGACTAGATCACCTAGTGGCAGGAACAGCTACGCAGGTTGAAGAGCTGGACCCCAAGTGAGATTTTGAACGGAAATTGTGCGGGTGTCAGTGATGGAGGTGGGGAGAGCATTGTACCATGAGGGGAGCTCTGGAGCAGAAGGACCTTTGCCCATGGGAGGTCCTAGACCTAGGGACAAGCAGGTGGCCTTAGAGGTGTTATGAGTTTGGACTAAGGGTTGTGCAAGGTGGATAGAGGCTGTCAGACCAGGTGGGGATAGTCCAAGGAGGGTTTTTTAGTAATGAGGCAGGTTTGGTATCTGAGCCGCTCATCCAGATTAAGTAGCCTGGCCATGTCGGTATAGTTCGCGGGTATGTGTGAGCCTAGGGCTCCGTGATTAACCTACGGGCTATTCAAGGTGAGGCGAATTTATTGAGGGCGGTCGTGTCTGCAGCACCATAAACAGGCAAGCCATAGTCTATAAGGGAAAGTGATTGAGGAGGTGACTGCTAGTCAAAGGGCATTGGGGGAGGCAATGCTTAGAAGCGGTGAAGGATTCCTAGCCGCATGCTTGTAGCTGAGGCTAGATTATCTATGTGGTCGTGGAATGTGAGGGCTGAGTCAAAGGAGACCCCAAGGTATTTGTACAAGTGGACTAGATCAAGATGATGCTTGGAACAAGGGAGGATGCGGAGTGGGAAATATCTGGATTTGTTTTGGGGATGGGCAAGAGCATTGTTTTGGTTTTATTCAGATTGAGTACAAGTCTGTGCTCTTTAGAACCAGGCTTCAGCATCGGGGAAGGCTTGTTGCAAGGAGTCTTGTAAGGTGTTGGGGTTTCAGTGAGAGGCAAAATGACGGCATCATCTGCATACAGCAGGATTTTACCAGAACAAGCTTTGGGGAGGGTGTTGAGATATAGTGAGAAGAGAAGAGGACCAAGGATGGAGCCCTTGCATTTGACCTCCTATTTATCTGTTCAGACCTACAAGAGAATTATTTTTCTCTGATATTTTTGCCTGTTTTTTTCCATATATGTTTTTGTCCATCCTTGGCAGGCTGGGTTGCTGTATCAGCCCTGCCCCATATTACTAGCTGTCCTGAGTCTCTGCTACTCCGCTGAGACTGGGCAGGCTATTGGTGCTTGCGGCAGACTTCATTAAGCACCGACCACCATTAATTTTCTCTTGATTTTCTCCTCGGGCATGGCTGGATGTACAATGAGCATGGCATGCATGCTCCACTTCCTTCTCAGTGCCCTCAGCACTTTGTACTCCAGCCCTTCTCTGAACTGCAAGACTATGCACATGCTGCCCTCTGGATTCCTTCAGGCGCAGTTGAGCGGTGAGTTGCAGGATCCTCCCTCCTCAATGGAAGAGAGCTGTCCTATGGACCCTCAGTCTTCCCTCTCTGGCCAAGCCCCCAAGTGATCTGAGTCTGTTCCTGAACTCAGGTTACCAGCATGGCAGTAGGGTGGCATGGATGCCTCAACTCGCTGTGTCACTGGGACAGCTCTGTTTTTGCCTGTTTTTTTTCCACGAATAAATTAAAAAATCTCACGAGAAAACTTTTTTTTCACATGAATAAAGGTCAATACAGTCTGTCTGAGTTCCCTATTTAGCCCTTGGGCCTACAGTCCCTCCAGGGTCCTAGTGCTCCCAAGTTCTCCATTTTCCTCCCTGATTCTGATGCTCTGAGCAACTACTATACCCTTCACTCTGTCCCAGCCATGCTCAAAACCATTAATGTTTTTTTCATCCACCGCCTCAGCAGGCAGCCTGCTCAACAGCTCCACCCCATTTCTGTAAAACAGTATTTCCTTACACCCCCTGAACCTCCCTCCTGTTAGCTTCCACTCATGACCCATGACTGGGAGCTGGCATTCAGGTTACGATTCCTCACAGTTCACCCTGTTAATTCCTTTAGGAATTTTTATTTATTTATTTGGAAATTGGTGACCAGGAAAGGTACAATGAACCAAGACTCAATTCCAGGTGTGACCTGGGGAATTTAAAGGTCTCTATCATATCATCCCCTACCTTTTGCTGTCCAACAAGTACATTTCAGTGCCTTGAGCTACTCTCACAGGACATGCCTCTACTGGCCCTAAATAGTCTTTCGTTACCCTGCACAGCACCATCTTTAGCCTATCCCTATCCTTCCTGAGGTTAGAACCTCAACTGGGTGCAGTAGTCCAGGGTGGTCTCACCAAGGATCTATTCAGGGAAGTATTACTTCCATTGTTCTGCAATCAGTACTCTTCACAATGCATCCAAACACCTTATTTGCCTTGCTTTTAAGCCTTATTGTACTTACTCAATTACTTTATGGAGTCAATGATGAGAACTCCAAGGTCTTATAGTTCAGCTGAGATACTGAGTCTCACCCCTCCCATCCAGTACTCTATTCTGGGTTTCTTGTTCCCAGGTACATCACCTTGCAGAATTTGGCACTGAATTTCAACTGCCCAACCTTCAATCACCCTCCACCTTAAACAAGTGTCTCAACATTTCTTTGTTCCCTCATCTCTATTCACTCTCCTTCAGAGTTAAGTGTCATCTATGATGAGACACAGCCTGCCCTGGATCCCCTCACCAATGTCACTGATGAACGTGTTGAAGAGAACCAGACCCAGAATAGATCCCTGTGGAATCCCACTCTTGACCTCCCTGTCTTCCGATTTAACCCTGATGACCATTGCCTCTGCTGCCTCCCCTTTAGCCAGTTACCTTCCCAGTTTACTTTGACCTTAGCCATACCCAGATCCTCTGTCATTTTCAGGAAGTGTCTGTAGGGCACCAAGTCAAAAACCTTGCTGTTGTTGAAGTAGAGCAAATCCACAGCAGGGCTGCTTCCTAGAATCTCATCACCTAGTGAAAGAAAAACTACAAGTTAGTCTGACAAGACCTCCCTTCCACTAATCCGTGCTGCTTACTATCCTAAAGACTGTAGCTCTCCAAATAGTCCACAAGTTCCTCTTTGACCAGTGGCTCATCAGTTTTTCTATAATAATGACAGGTAAGACTGACAGGTGTGTAGTTTCTGCTTGTTCTGTGCCCCCACATACGAAGCAGAACCACATCTGCCACCCTCCAATTCTTCATACCTAACCCTGTCCTTAGAAAGCTGTTGAACAGACATACCAGGGATCTGCCATTCTGCTGCCAATTCCTCGGACAATCTCAGATGCAAACCATCTAGTACTGGGGCCTTATCAGTCTTTAGGGCTGCCAACCCTTTCAGGACCCTTTGCTAGTAAATGCTGGCTGCCTCATCTCCAGGACCCCTTAGTGGCTGCTTTGATGCCACTCACTGGCAAGGGACCATCACCCTACCTAATAAAACTCTCTGGCAACGCCCACCTTTCTCCCTAATGAAAATTGAGCAAACGTAATCTTTAAGGATGGCAGCCTTTTGCCCATCCACTTCAGTCACCCTGTCTCCCTTTGATAGCCTCACAATTCCTCCTTTCTTTCTTTTTCACTTATATGCTTGAAGAACTGTTTTCTCGATCTTGCCCCTTCACAATGTGCAGTTCTGTATGTCCTATTGCTTTCCTAACTGCCATCTTTGCCTCCCTATTTTCAGCAAATATTCTTCCCATCTTCGTCTTTCTGCTTTTCCTTAAATTTTAGAAGGCCTTTTCTTGCACTCACTGCTTCCATGACCCTTGCTGAGGATCATGATGGTCTCTTGAACCTGTTCTTTCTGGTTACTGTTCTCATGCACAACTTAGATGCCTCAATTATGGCACCATTAATTGCTCCGTCTCTTTTCCACCCCACCTATTTTGTCTACCCCCACTAGCTCATCCCTGACCATTTCCTTCAGTCTACTGAAGTCTGCCCTTCTACCTACTGCCAATTCTCTGAGTATCCTCAGATGCAACTCTTCTTGTCCTGGAGTCTTGTCAATCTTTATGGCTGTCAGTCTTTTAAGGACCCTTTCACTAGTAAACTTTGTTACCTCATCTCCAGGACCAACCTTTATGGCTGCTTTGGTGCCACTTTCTAGCAAGAACCCACCATCCTTCCTGGTGAAAACTGGCAAAGTAACCCTTAAGGGTGATGGCCTTTTGCCCATCTGCCCCATCACCCTATCTCCCTCAAGCCTCAGAATTCTCCCTACATCCTACACAAATTAATAGGAAACAGACCACTACATCTCTACTGCAGTTATCTTAGGTTCTTTACTTCCTTTCCTCCCACTACCTCTATAGTGGGTACACTGGGATGGTAGCTTTACTAACTCCTCACCCAGATAGTAGAGAAACCTGTGGGGAGAGGAGGCACTACATTGACTGACACTGGAGCCAACAGGAATTATGAGACTCTGACAACTTTGAAGTATGACTTGGACACAGTTTTCAAGTGAAATAAAGGAAAACGTTGTTTAATATGTTCTGCCAGTGTGGCAGACATGGTACGACAAATAACTAACCAACAATGTATAAACTCTTAAATTGACAGTATAATTACATTCTATGCATTGATTCTTCTACTGTAATCACTTCTACAGTACAAGTCACATTAAACTGTTCCTTCAACTCACTGCTCTGGCATTGTTTTTATATGATGGCAATTTCAGTGGCAACTCAAAATGCTTAAACTAGAAACTCTATTTCAACCAAATGTGAACTCCTATGCAATGCACAAGCAGTGCACTTTTTAGCCACTGTAAAGTCCTTCAGTCCCATTTTAAATGCACTTACAATGCAGTTTTTACTGGCATTCAGTTGATGTACAGTACTGTACTGTATTTAACCCAGTTTACTGAACATTTGTTTTAATGATTTTGTTATTCACTATTAGGCTCATCTAAAAACAGAATTCAAGTTGCCCAAGCTTATTACTGTACAGTACTGCACCTGTACCACTGAGCATGACTGCCAATCCTCACTGCTCTATGCCTCAGCTGCTGCATTCCAGAAGAGAAAGAATGGTCCCCAAACTGACACTGTACTGTATTGTACAGTACTGTATGTGCAGGAGACGTGACATTTCTATGACTTCTGATGTTTTTCTACATTTTTAAACAAAGCACAATTTACTGTACATTCACAGAATTCAACAGTACAGTACTTCATAAATGTGCTGCTGCTCTTACCCTCCCAACTCTCGCCGCTCTCTGTTTGCACCCCAACTGATTCTAAGTGACAGGCACTAACCCCAGCTCACTGATCCACTGACTGCTTATATTTATATATTTATTGCTGTACAGTTAGAGTAATAGAGTTACAGGCACTGTACCTGTACTGTAAAATATTAGAACCACTGTAAAGTCACGAATGAGAGACTGGTGAGCCCGGAAGTAATATAGTGTTGTACCACAGACAGTGCTCCACTTCAACTTTAATTAATACATTCACACAGTCTTTACAAGTATTTATTTTATTTTCATGCATCCACCTGTGGCTCCATAATGAGAGAGAATGTATAGTACTGTACAGTCTGTGTTTTACCGAGACGCTGCAATACAGTGCAGTACATGTTCTGTGCAGTGTTTAAGCACTTTTTATGGGTTGTTAAATGTATGCAACGCATCATTGCACTGCATTGATTAAGAGTTTTCAGAGAGTTGCAAGTAAGTTGAAGCAAAAGCAACTCCAGACAAACTGTTAGGAAACTTTTATTAATGCAGTGCAATGATAAGTGCACAGATTAAGCAACTCACTGAAAATGCTGCACCAATGAGCTGAAGGAACAGTTTAATGTGACTTGTACTGTATTTTCCACAGGTCCGTACCTGCTAATCCTGGAAACTACAGGATAGTCCTCATTCAACCAACCCTCCATTACCAATAGCACTAGACCACCCCGGGTCTTAACCACTTCACTGTACTTTCAATTGCCTTAAGGGGCATTTATTTATTTATTTCATCTTGGTAATCAGGTAGCCCCACTGGAACCAGATGTCCCGCTTTCAGGGGTGACCAGGAATTAGTTACATGTACTGTAGGTAGAGCAGATATCATAACAAATGGTACAGAAGGAGACTACAGTTGAAAAGGAAATTCATAACAGTGACAATCAATAAATTTTGTTAATTACAGCAGGTTACATTCATACAGTACAGACAAGCAGGGCTGAGCAACTTCATAGGGTAGGGCTGGACTAAACATTTGGGGAAGTTGAGTACAGCAAAGGGTTAGGGAGCAAGTGCTAGAACTACATGCAACAACTGGCAGGTACATTGGTGTTGCACATAGAGGTGTGTTTTGACCCTATGGTGAAGTGGATAAGAAACCAGCTGAGTGTCGGTCATCTGGTAGGGTATTCCAGAGTTTAGGGCTGAATGTGCAGAGGATTCACTTCAAGTGTAGTCCTTGCCCTGGTACCTCAAGTAATGTCTTCCCGTGAGTGCAGAGTGTTCTGCAGGAGTGTTTGGGGAGGAGGAGGCCTTCAAGGATTGGGGAGCTGATCTGTTGATTAGTTTGTATGCTACAGTTAGTAGAGGGTACTGGAGCCTACTAGGCAGTGAGGGCTAGATTAAGGAGGCCAACACATCGCAGTGGTGTGTCCTAGGAGGGACATTCAATGAAGCATCCTATTTTGTAGTATAGCAGTTCCAGCCTATGAGCTTCAGTTTTTCCTAAGGACTGGAGGATGAGAGGGTATAAGTAAGTTTAGGTGGTTGGATATTTTGCACTGGCAAGTCTTGAGTCAACTGTGAGTTAATTGTTTAGCCAAAATAGGAGACCCAGTTTCTGTGTGTAGCCTGAGTTGTTTGGACAACCTGGGCCTTGTATGTGAAGCCTTGGTCAAGTATTACCTCAAGATATTTGACCGAATCCACTACCTTGATTTCACTCCCACTGACGTGGTGATAGGGAGCAGGTGGCCTCCATCAGTACCAAGATATCTTGGGACAAACACGATAGCTTTGGTCTTTTGACATTTAGTACCAGACTATTTGCCAGCAACCATTGTTCCAGGCAAAGGAAGTCCTGGTTCAGCTGGGTGATGCATGCCGGGGTCTCCAGAGTTCTTATAAAGGATGGCCTTATCCATGTATAGTAAGAGTTGGCTGCTCCCAGTTGTTGCCAAGGTCATTAATGAATACTGTGAATAGGAGGTATCCTAAGATTGAGCCCTTGGGTACACTGTCTGAGATAGGTAGCCAGGCAGAAGAGACACCTCCATCTGATGACTTGGGTTCTGTTGGATGGGTAGTGGGTGAACCATGCTAATGAGTGCGCATTGAGTTCAAGGTCTGTGAGCTTTTTGATGAGCAGCTCATGGCTAACCAAGTTGAAAGCCTTGTTTAAGTCTATGAAGATTGCCCTAGTGAGGGTACCATTGACCAGCTCTTGTAGTTCACTAACAGTAAATCTGATTAATGCAGTGTTACTGCCATCGTTGCACCTGAACCTGTGCTGCTGAGCGGAAATACAGTGGTGGCTTCCCAGGTAGTCCCTTAATTGATTGTACACTAGTCTTTCTTGCTTCTTGGCCAGAATACAAAGGAGAGAGAGAGATGGGCCTGTAGTTTTCTATTGGTTCTCTGGGACTACCTTTTGGACTGAAACTGTTATTACTGCTTTCCATTTTTCTGGGATTTGCCCAGCCAGGAAAGATTTGTTGACTAATATTGTGATTGGAGATGCTATGTTGGAGCAGCTGCCTTCAGTAGTTTATGTTCCAGCTTGTTCTGTCCCACGGAGCCACTCAATTTTATTTTTCTGAGCAGAGCTAGTACCTCGATCTTGGTAATTAGTCCTTAGGTCCTGGTCTAGAAGGGGAGGGGGATGGGTTGACCCATTTTGTTTTTATCTAGGTTTTGAAGTTTTGATTGAAGGCATTGGTGGCTGTCTGAGGGCATTGGTTGTCCGGCCATCATGCGTGATTGGGCCATTTGTGGAGCAGGGACCTCCTTGATAAGGATGTTTACCTGTGCCCAAAATTTCTTGGGATCAGCCAGATTGTGCTGTTGTAGGCCTTTGATGTATTGAAGTTTGGCAGCCTTAGTACAGTTCTTACAGGAATTACAGAGCTCCCTGAATCTGACCCAGTCCACCTGCTGGTCAGACTCTTACACTGACCCCAAGCCTTGTCTTTCTGCACCATTAGTTTCTTGAGCTGTGGAGTTATCCACTTGTAGCATTGACCCTTGACCCTAAGCTTCTTAACTGGGATGTGTTTGTTGGCAATGGACAGAAAATTGTTTACAAAGTACTCAGAGCAGCACTCACACTGAGGAGTGAGTGGATAGGAATCTAGTCAATTTCCTCGAGGGAGGCCTGGAAGGAGTCAGATGAGAAGTTTGAGACGCCACGAGCTGCAAACATTCTAGGAGGCACTTTGGGGGGCTATTCTTCCATGTGCAGAAGACCGGGAGTGGTCACTAAGGGAATCTGAACATATGCCTGCAGCTTTTATTCTGTCAGGATGGGACACAAGCACCCAGTCAAGCAAAGAGTGGTTGCCAGTTTTGCAGTTGTGCCATGCTGGTTCACCGATGACCTGGGTTAGCGCAGCATCAAGGAGCTGTGCTTTGAACCCTGGATCAGACTCCAGGGACCAGTTGAGATTGAAATCTCCTAGGATGATTATTTCAAGGTGATTGTGCTTTGCAAGCATACTGGTGAGGGCTTCGAGGTATGCACAGCCGCCCTGGGAGGATGATAGGTGCAGCCCACTGTGAGGGATTTTGCATTACCAAGGGTTATAGTTATAAGCAACGATTCACAGTTATCACTGTCAAGGAGGGGAGGTTGACCAAGGAGGCACATAGGGTCATCCTAGTGTAGATTAGGATGCCCTCTTCTTTTTATCAAATCTATCTTTTCTGAAGACTTAGTATCCAGAAAGCTCTATTTCATGTGACTAGATTTCATGCTTCAGCCAAATTTCCAACAATGCTGTGGCTACCAGGACAATACCCACTTCAGTCAGCCCTCTGTCCCTCAATTACCCAAATACCCTTCCCTGGTATCTAAACAATATGCCTTTACTTATATTGTATATCACTTCACTTATATTCTATATCAATTCACTTAAAATTCATTGTAGCATTAAATCACACTGGCTGACAATTACTTCTAATGATTAGCATAAATATCACTCTCAGTCTCTGAGCAAAAGCATCCTAAAATTGCTGGATAGTAGTCCTTTGTAGCAGATTGGATCACAAATTCCAGTATAGCAGATGAGTGCCCCACTTAAACTAGTCTGTCAATGCATTTAAATTACTGTACCACATTCCCTAAATGAGCTCTGAAATTCAATGGCAAATTCAAATTCAATTGTATAATCTGTACAACATGGAGAACTGCAGCAGGTCTGAGGTGATGTTAATCCTTGGAGACAAACTTGTATGCTAGAAATGCTTGCTGTACTTGCTGGATGCAGGCAGAAAATAACTTAGGTGGAAGAGGTACCAAATGTAGCAGGCAATAACTGTACTTTCTCCCACAAACCTATTGTTGTGCCTTAGGTTACTGCTCCCAGAAATGTTCTATATTCAGGTATGCTGCCCCTGGCAGCTGTAGAAGATCAACTTAAATGGGGTGGGGAGCACAACCACTTTTTAAAATAAACAAAATATAAAGTCCTTCACACTTGTAGGCCCCCACGATGTCTAGGGGTCAAATGTTATGAAGGGTAATAGTGGGAATCCTGTCACGGAAACACATCCAAGAATATGGAATAAGATGGCATATGCCTGTTTGATGTCTTTTCCCAACATAGTGGTCACTGGGCATGGCCTGAGGGATACAGAAAATGGCTAGTAACAGGAGTCTGTGGAGGCAAAATGTTAATTATGCTGCTTATAAGTTCTTAAAGCAGGCAAATGTCCACTCTGAAAAGTCAATTTTAAACAATGAAATTTAAATTAAAACTTGAAATAAACAGAGTAACTGCTCCCAGGAGTAGCATAGCTTTCCAGTGCGTGATTCAGCGGCACAGAACCACGGCACAAAACTTGTTGCCAAACAGCCCAAGGTGACAGAGCCCCAATGGAGCTGAATTGGCTCCTACATAATTGATGGCAGCAGCACACATACAGGCCTTACTGAACCCTGTAGGCCTCCCAACTCCAAACACTGGGCCACCACTCACTCCTGCTGCTTCAACCAAGCAGATGTGGGCTAAAATGTGGCTCCTTCCCTTACCCTACTCCTTCACCCAGCAAATATGGCCTAGGTGGCCAGTCTCCTGGCATCCCTACATATACAAGGCACAGGCAATCAGGCAGACTTACGGACCACCCTTTTGCTTCCTGCAGGCCTTCAATTCTCTCAAGGAAGTGTCACATGGTAAGTGGAGGGGCTGCCACCACCACACTCCCCACAGTGAAAGCTGCCACCACTACACTATCCCACCACCCAAGTCACTGCTTACTGCTGGATCCAAGCCTACCCCACCCTGGTGTCACAGTGCACAACGTTGAGCCTAACATCTGCCCCAGGCCATGGCTCCCAAAATGAGCTGGCTCCAGCTTCAGCCACAATATCCCCATCCACTGGTACCAGCACTCACCGAGCAGACTCCCACTGACAGACCACTGAGACCCTGACTGGGCTGGAGCAAACACCACACTGGCCTCATTTCAACTCCTCAGATCTTCTGCTCCACCAGCCTTCTCCAGCTGCCAAAATTTCCTTAAATCCCTGCTGGGGTATCGCTCAACCGCTCAGCAGGCGGGCCAGCCCAGCCCCCTAAAAAGGAAAGAAGGTGAGGAGGGTTTCTTTAGTAAGCATCCTCAACAGGAGGTGTTTACACACTGCAGCCATTCTTTCTTAAATCAATTTTATTCCATTTGCTCTCAATGTTTCGCCTAAAGGCTTCTTCAGGGACCTAGTATCTGTGATTGTGCCATTTTGTTTCTGTGCCCCTTCTTTTGGACAGTATGTATGCTTTTGATAATTACAGAAATGTCTCAATTTTTGACTGCATGCTCTAGCTGGTCCCACTCACAAGTATTTTTTTTCCTTTTCTGATGATTACCTTCATTCATCTTGTACTGACAAGTTTTATATTTCCTTTAGTATTGCTTGTGCCTTTTTCCTCTGGTGTAACTATGAAAAGACTACATAGAAAAAACAGAGCACAGGAACAAGCTTGCTGCATTAAAAATTACAGATATTAAAGAGCTAGTGTACTGGCCGGAATTAATAGTAACTTTCAGATGTAGTCAGCTACCACTTCTTATATCTGAAGTAGTTTTTCATTTTTGTTTCCTAATTAGAAGATTTGCCACCTGGCAGTACTGGGCTGATGTGAGGAGCAGTCTAGTGGCTAAAAAGTCAGTTCTGTTCCTCCCACTTCATCAAGAACACTGAGACCATATTGAATGCGACATCACTAGTAACCAAGCAGAACCATTTCTCACTGCCAGTTTATTCTCTTTGCTATGAATCAGCAGGGACTGGCTCTTCTTGGTTTCTAGTAATGTCACAGTTTCCTGCATTTTGATTGGTAGCTTACAAAGTCTCTGCTCAGTCTGCAAGAGTTGTGGTGCCTCAATGTTTTAGTCACATTTCTAATGACATACTGGGAGGAACAAAACTGATTTATTGTTAGACTCCTGACAGTGAACTGCTCCACACTTCAGCCCAGTACTGCCAGGTGAAAAAATCTTCTAATTAGCAAACAGAAAGATAAAAATACTTAAGGTATAGGAAGTGATAGCTGACTGCATCTGGAAATTACTATTAATTACAGCCAGTACACAAGCTCTTTAAGTTCCTGAAGATGTCTTTGGTCAAAACAGTGAGGCAGATGATATAAAACTGATGTAAGAAAGAACAGCTACAGTGTGCTGGCCCATTTTCTTTCCATAAAAAGTGATTGAGCTCCCCTGCCCCCACCCCATTTATCTTGAATAGTTATACTTTTCATGTACTCACTTGTTGCCCCGCTGACCTTGGCACTCAGCACTGGTGATCTCCCTATAGGCTAGGTATACTTAATGAGTGCTAGTCTCCCATGCCTTATCTGTGTGTGGGTTGCTATAGGCTGGATTCCTCTAGTCTGATCTGGTCTAGTGAGCCATCTTTGAAAACACTGTAGGTGACCATCCCAGAATGTTATGCAGAAGAGGGAATAATTTAAGACATATTGTCACAACAGTCTGTATACAAAATTCCTCCCCAACACCTGCCCAGTATGGCTACCTCCATCTCCTAAGGGTAATTTTCACAGAAGCCACTGTAATATGTTCCAGTTTTGCACTCAAGACAAACAATGTGTGCATCCAAATGGTGCTGTGCAGAATGATATTTCACAACATTTTTGAAATTCTGCTGAAATTTCACCAGAAATGGAATGGCAGAATTCTGCAGCAGAAAATGCGAATTAATTTTCTGACAACATTTCCACAGAATTTTATTCTGTGATCTCAATATTTTCTGTGGAAATATTTGCAGAATGATTTTTCATGGAAAACATGCTGTTCTAAAGAATATTATTTTATGGATCACAGCAGGCAGAATGCTGCAGAAGAACCAGCAAAATTCTGATGGAAATTATGCCAGTGGAATGGTTATTTTGCACCAGTTTTGCTGGTGGAATTCCGTATTCTGCCAGCTCTACATCCAAATTTTCCATATATACCGTAATTTATTTTAAACAGTTCATTAACTGTAACTTTTCATATGTTTAAGTCCTGCAATATTCTATCCCAAAGAGCACATTTGCTCAGTAATGAATATTAATGTCCAAACACCCAGTGGAACACATTTTTCATAATTTCATGACTGTGATCCCAGTCAGCTCAGGTTCATGGACATTGTACACAGTGCCACACATCCTTTGGTAGGGGACAGACTAAAGACCCTCTTATGACATGAATCAATATGGACTCACCATTAAAATGCTCTCTCACCTCTGGGTCATAATGAATCTATAGATATTATATCCTTTTCATAATTTTTAGCTTATGGTATCTTGAATTGTGAATGAGCCAAGTGTGTGTGTATGTGTGTGCATATATTATAGCATATTCTTTGCAAAAAAACTATGTTAATGCATTGGTTAGGGTTCAGGATAAAGTGACAAAGTAGGGAAAATATGATGTTAGGGTTTCTAACCCTAAAACCCCTGTCCCAACACTGAAGGAATGAGGGGTGGAGTCTCCCATGGGGTTGTCTGCCCTAATACTTACCCCATTTTAGTAATGGAAAAGCTAAGATGTGATGGAAACAGGTGTGTATGTTTCATGAGTGTATACAATTGGGTGAGTGTTAGGTTTGACAATCCTAGGCAGATTCCACCCTCAATTGCTTCAGTGGTGGGGCAGGGGTTTTAGGGTTGGAAGCCCTAATATCATATTTCCTACTTTTGTCACTTTATCCTGAATCCTATCTGATGCATTAACTGAGTTTTTGTAAAAGAATGTCCTTACTTTTTGAGATAGTGTGATCACATGCTGCATGCCCTAACAGTGCATACAGGTGAAGCTCTAATGTGTGTGAATCACCCATATGGCTCTCCACGAGGCAGTTACATGGTACAGCATGCAACACATACATTACTGAATATAGGCCCATATTGTTAATTTTCTTTTATTATAAGAGGCCCATTGTTGTTTCTCATAATCCAGGTGGGATGTATGTAAGCTCTATATAGTAGAGTTATTGTCTCATCTCTACTTCTAATAGCTCTCTTGATGTTCCACCAGACTTGCATATCATCTTGTTACTCGTGTATTTTGCCTGGCTGACTGTTAGTCAAAGATTAAACTAATAAGTTCTTATTTTGATGTAATGTCTTGATTGGATTAATTTCTCCTTACCTTTGTGATCTGCTACCTCCTGCCGCTCCAGTAGGACTCATCTGTGCAGATAACAGGAACTTCAGAATGTCCAAATTCTCTCTTAAAATTGCTGGGGACAGGTTATTTCAGGTGACTGTCCCTGTTCTCTGGAACTCCCTCCAGCCTGTTTAAAGGTGCACTACAGAGATGCACTCTGTAAAAACAAATAAGTTTCTTTTGGGGTGTCCTTTCTCACCCACATCAATCACTTTGATCAATAACAGGTTTTTTGTATAGTTTTACTGATACAGTTACATATTTATTGATGGTGATTTTTTTCTGATATAAGGCCCTCTGACTTTTAATAAGAGCATCAAATATATATAATGACTGCTAGTATTAGTACTACTACTACTTTTACAAGACAGATGGTCTGCATATGAGCACAAGGAATAGACAAGGTGGTGGGTAAGAGTTTAAACAAGAGGAATCATGTACTGGTAGGTAGAGGGCTGAGGAATGCTCAGGACAAAATTGATAGAGGGAACAAGGATATAAAGATCAGTGAAAGAGTAGGCAAAGAAAGATTATACATAGAATGTAAATTACATTGTAAAGTGACAATGTAAAATATAAGCAGTGGGACTAAATTGTTAGAAAGGATATAGAATAAGTAGTCAGAGAAGCAAAAGAATATGAGAACATTGCCTGGTACCCTCCCTATGTATCCCTTTCCCAAAGAAAATACATAACACCAAATCTTGGTGGAAATGGCCGCAGCCATGTATTTATTGGTATACAACACATCATCCTGAGCATAGGTGATGCTGGGAGAATGCACCTGATCTCTGGGGAAAGGTCATATGGCTAAAGCACTGGTGGTTGCCCCTGTCTGGTACTACACCTGTGATCCTTATGGATACCGATGAGGCTGGACCCTGACCCCAACTGGGTCATAATCCAGCAGTCCCATGGCCTCATGCCGACTGAGGGCAACAAGTCCTTCATGAGAATTGGCCTCATCCACCAAGTTCACCCGATACCTTGGGCCTGCGCTCCTTCCAAGCCGCCTACCATGGCTGAGACAGTTCTATGCAGATACAACAACCCCTACAGAACCACCTTATCCTAGTCCCTGTTAGCTAACACAAATAACATCCCTTTGAAGGAGGCAAAAATCTAGAAAACCTTGAAGTTAAGCTGGAAAAAATGAGAAAGTCACTCCCAACCCCTAATGCAGTCACCCATTGAGGGTCAAAGGGGCCCTACCTCCCTAGCCCTACGCTGATTTTATGAGGGTGGGTATGGATCCACTGAAAGGAAGAGAGAGGGAGCTGTGCTGGAGGCACCTAAAAGCCTCCCTGTCTCCTCCTTCAAGTAATGCCACCCTCCCTAAGGGTGTCCATCTGGGGACTTCCTCTTGGGAGTTGCCTAGACCCAGCATTCCCCAAGGTCATATGGCCAAGACACTGATGGCTGCACCCTGTCTGGCACTGCCTGTGATCCTTGTATATACTGATGAGGCTGGACCGCAACCCCCAACTGGGTCATAATCTAGGAGCCCGGCCTCATGCTGACCAGGAGAAATGAGTCCTTCATGAGAATTGGCCTTATCCCCAAGTTCCCCAATGCCTCAGGCCTGTGCTCCTCCCAAGCTGCCACAGGCCAGACCCTGTCCAACCCCAAGCCTATCACTCAGGATGATCCTCCAAGACCTGCTTCATTGCTACCAACATCCTAGCCAAATCTCCTGCCTGCACTTGCTCGTCCCTTCCCCACTGAAATGGGCACGCAGGAGGCATAAATGTCCCTAAATCTCAAAACTGCACACCCCACGGAATTCATGACAATTATCATCCACCTGTTGACAGTAATGCATGCCCAATTAAAAGCCCCCAACTGCCTGGAATGCTTCCAACATGATTTTTGCAAAATGTGGGCTCAGATGAGAACTGTATGAGGCCACCAGGCTCTAATAGCATGCAAATCTTCCCTCATCGCTATCAGGAGGTTCACGGTCTTATGAAGGCACAAGTCTTCTCCTCCCTAGTGACTCAGCAAGATATCTGGGATGCCTCGCTGGCCAACCTCTTCTTGCCATAATAGAAGCAACCCTCCCCAGTGCATCCCTTCCTTGGCAAGCCAAGCAATCTGCATTCTTTCTGATTAAATGCCTAGATTGCTCCCCCTGTTTGGCCAGCCACTTGCTTCACCACCCAATGGATGAAGAAATACCCACACACCAAACAATCCTTGGACCTTCCATGGGACTTGCAACAAAGAGAAAAGGAGATTATTGCAAGTGAGGTTGAACATAATGAAAGAATGCCCTGGACCACAAGTGCCCAAGTGCTTGGATCTCTTGATCTGACAAACCTTGGCCCTGAGCAATCGTTGCTGCTCCAGTACAAAAGGAATGAGTATCAAAGGTCTGAGACTCAAACAAATGCTGCTCAGCTCACTTCAGACTGTATCAGAATTGATAAGCCGACACAGGCCTGCCATCCTCATGACAGCAGAAAGTCTCTCCCATGCCGGGCAAACTTGAATGTATGCCTGAACCTTATCTTTCACCAGCCATGACACTCCAGGGGAGACAAAGCCTGAATCAGTGGCCAGGTCCAGTCTGCTCTCTCTTGACCTCCAGAGATGGATGAAAACTCCTTCTGACACCAATACCACATCCCCACCAGCAAGTCTGGTGACCTCGAGCCTGCACCAGCTGCATCAATTCCGATACCCTGAAGGCCCCACAATAGGCCACCAAAATATGGTTTCAAACAGTCTAGCTTCATAGGCATTCCAACACACCACAGCAGCACCTTCCAGATCTGAACCAGGGTCAGTGGGTTGATCAGACACCGTCATCAGACCTGGTCCCCAGTGACCTTTTCCACCCTTCCAGTACTTTACACACCTCGAATGCCCTTGTGTTGTCAACCACGCCCATGACCCTAGCCAGCTACAAGAGCCCTACCAGATGCTAACCCGTAGAAACTGAATCAAACTCTGCCCTTGGTCTTCACAATATAACCACAGAGCTGATCCACCAGAATAAGCCAGGCATACTGCCAACCAGCCACCTCTTGTACCTACAGATAGTGCTGTACTCCTTTGCAGTAAGCCACCTTAGTCCTGGGTGCAATGGAGTTACCTATGTATCACCAAGTTTCTTGGACCACCTCCCAGAGGAAGGATGGAACCTTCCGCTGAATCTCTGCTGTCGGGCCAGATCCCAAAACCTTTGCCACTGTGAATGAGATTAAAGCATCCACAATGCCATTATCCACCCTGGGTACATGCATGGCCTGGAACTGAATGTTGCATAGTAAGCATTTTAACATAAAACCCACATGAGATCCCCCATAGGTCTCCTCAGACCCAGCTGTCTGTTAATGGTGTACACCACCCCATGTTGTCTGAGTGAAATTGAATTCTCTTAGAAACATAGAAACATAGACTTTGATGGCAGATAAGGACTGCTTGGCCCACCTAGTCTGCCCATATCCCTACCTCACAGGATAAGCTGCAGATCCTAGTTAACCAACAGCCTATTTCTTCCTACCCCACAAGAATTGCCTTATGTCTGTCCCATTCATCCTTGAATTCTCCCACAGTATTAGACCCCACAACTTCCTCAGGAAGGCTGTTCCATGTGTCCACCACCCTCTCTGTGAAAAATACTTGCTCACATTGCCCCTGAGCCGTCCCTCTATATCTTCAAATTGTGTCCCCTTGTTCTTGCACGTCTCTTTTTCTGAAAGATGCTACCCTCTTGGACTTTGTTGATTCCACTGAGGTACTTAAAGTTTCTATCATGCCCCCCTTTCCTCGAGGGTATAAATATTAAGCTCCTTTAGTCTCTCCTCATATGGCTTCTTTGCAGATCCTGCACCATTTTAGTTGCCCTCCTCTGGATCGCCTCCACCCTGTCTATGTCCTTGCGGAGATGGAGTCCATTGTACCTTAACCTAGGGGCCTAAATACACAGAGCAACAACCACTGGAAAGATCTCAAGAGGGTGATCTGATGGCCCAGACCAGCTTTGAGCCACCCCGCAGCCATTGACCAGTGTACCACACACTGCAGAAGTACACCCCAAAGCCCAACACCCCAGCTGTGCCTGTGATCAGGTCCAAGGATACATCTTCCACTGGCTCCTGCCACAGGGCTACTTTGTTGAAGTGATCCAGGAAGGTTATCCAAACTGAAGGTCCTCCCAGAATTCAGCCATTACTCAAATCCAGTGATGCTGATTTCTGCAACCTTAGGCCCCAATTCACCAAGAGCTGCATGAAGGACCTCCCCATGGGAATAACCCTACATGCAAAATTAAGATGCCCTACCAGCTGTTGTAACTCCCACAGTGTAACCTTCTTGGCCACTTCAACTGTCCGAAGCAAACCCTTTGAGGGCCTCCAGTTTGTCCACAGGTAACCAGCACTGCTGAAGCTCTGTGTCAATCTCTATGCTGAGAAACATGATGATTGTAGTCAGCTTTAACCTTCCTTGGGGCCAAAGGCACCCTAAAATCCCAGCAGGTGAGGACAAAAGCCTCCAGAGTTGTCTCCACACTGCCGGGTCTCGCCAGTCCCACGAACAAGAAATCACTGAGGTAGTGCATGACTGCCTCAGATCCAGTTCTCTGCTCAGTAACCCAATGCAAAAGGTACTGAATTGCTTGAACACTGTGTATAAGACATGCCAGACTCATAGGCATGCATTTGTTCACGAGTACTCCTCTTCAAATTTCATGCTTAACAGAACTCTGTCCTCAGGGTGAACCGCAGCAGCTGAAAAGCTGACTCAATATCCACCTTAGCCAGCAGCCTTGACCACATCAATGGCCCCGTGAAAGAAGTATAATGCACTGATGTGTAGGTGGGATCAATGTGGAAGTTAACGGAATCCCCATCTGGAAAGGAGAGGTGATTGATCATGCGAAACTCACCTGGCACCTTCTTAGGTATCAGATCTATGGGTGACACCTTTAAAATGGGCCATGAAGGGGAAGGGAACATGCCGCTGACCCGCCCCAGCTGCCTTTCTTTTCCAGTTTCTCCGGCCACCTGTGAGCTTATCATGTATGGACTTAGGTTTTGACCTCAGAGCCCGAATTGGGGCCAGAGTAGCAGAGTCTGAAGCCCACAGTGAAACCCTGTTTGAGCAGTGTGGTGGCTGATCTGTCCAAATACTGGTGCAGTCAAGGCTTAAGCCTTGCCACCCATACCAGGATGGGAAGGCTTATCCCCTGAGGCTTGGGGATCAGACCCTCCCAGCCCAGAATCCTCCTTCAGAGGGCCAGGTGCCTGAACACTGCATGTGGGGGTGCAGTCGTCCGCATGCCATGCATGTGTAGTGAAACGTTCATGGCACCCTGGCACAACTCCCTTGGCTGAGCACATAATGCAGCTGTCTGGGGACACCCTCTGCCCGCTAGGGGAGGATACCCACAAGGCTAGGGCCACTATCCATAAGCAACACTCCACCTCCCTACATGACATCCACCAGCAAGGGCACGCAAGAAGACCCCAGCCACAGGAGGTATCTGCCTGTCTCCAATGCCAAAATTCCTCATCATACTCGAACCAGAACAACCCCCTTCCTGATGATGAATCATAGTAATCCAATGCATGTAACTGAGCAATTCTACCCTTGGGACAGATCCCCAGAAGGACTGCCATACTGCAGACCAGGAATGCCGCGATCCAATTGTCAAACATACGGGCACCTTAATCCTGTCACTCTTGTCCTTCTTATCTTCCTCCTGCTCTGATTCCCTGATTTACAGGGAGAACATGTCAGTGTACCTGGTTCTGAATCTGCTGATGGACTTTTCTGACATGTGGATCCCAACCGGCATTTCTGGACCCACAAAAGACCTGGTTGGTGGTCTTGAACTCGGTGGGAGCACCGGAGGCCCAGCAGTGAGGAATTACCTTGCCCACCAGTACTGCTACTAAGTCTGCCAGCTTCGACAGGCTGTCACACAAATCCCCTTGGGTTGACAGCCTGACTGGTTCTACCGTCATCTGAGACACTGCTGGGGCCTCACCCTCCCAGAGGGGAATGTTCTCCCAGTCGACGGTTTCCCCTTTGCTCTCAGAGCTCTCCCCCACAAATCACCTCCAACACTCCCCTTACCATCTGGGCCCTTACCTGCAGCCCTCCCATTCCTTCCTTATCTGCCGCTCTAGGAATCTTTGCAGATGGCATGTGATCCTTCTTCGCTGCACTCTCTGGTTGTGGCCTCTTCTGCAAAGCTGGGTCTCCTGACACTGATGGGCTGTCAACCCCATTTAAACATGCCTCCAGCCAGGCCGACCCTTTCTTTTGTACAGCTGCCACACCTGTTCCTCAATGGCCACCTGCCTCTTGGTCATAGGCACTTCTGATGGGAAGACATAGTCTTGAGATGACAACTAATTCCCCATCCCTACATCACATTAATAACAGTCTGCAAATACCACACACAATGTTCAATTAATGTTTACATACTTTTTTTATTTTTTGTGGGGGCAATGGGGGCTTGACAATAGCCCCAGATGGGGAAGACCAGCCAGGATTGCTGGACCAGACTAGGGAGGGAATGGGCATGACCAGCCAAAAGCAGAGGACTCAGCTACCATCCCAACCCTAGGGCTGCCTGGAGGGTAGTAAGCCTGAGGGGACTGCATAGAAATGCACAGGTCTCTGGCAGCAGTGTCGGAACTGTCCAACATCCGGACAAGAACCACCATCCCTCAGTGGCCAACAGAGGGCACCCACAGGGCAAAGAGGAAAAGGTGGGAAATGGAGGAAGCCCCAGGTCCACTGTGGAAGAGCTCGGATGCTGCACCTGTGTTGACCTGAGCTGGGTAGACACGGAAAATGCAAAGCTCAAACTCGATCCACACTAACTGGAGGTGCACTCCCTGCAGATCTTGCCGCCTAATCTCTAGGCCACAAAGGGCAGTGCAATGGAAGGAGAGGAAACAACATTGTAGTTATGTATTAAATACACTTGTATTAAGATTTAATATGTTTTTTTTTTCTGAAAACAGTGACATGAGGGCACTGACTCTCCAATCCAACCCCACGGGCACCCACAGGCACTAACTGAGAGATAGAAGGGAAGGGGGATGCTGCTCTGCACAGAGCTGCCCGCATGGTCCATGGAATGCAAGTGGTGCATGGCCCCGGCAGCCAAGGAAACCAGTGGAGTTGAACCGAGCAAGCCAAAGAAAATGCCAGTTTCTAGTTACTGTACTTGGCAGCTTTTAAAACTACTGTATGCACTGCTCCAGCTCTGAGTGTAATGTTAATGTAGTGGCTTAATGTTGAGAGCATCTCCATCAGTACTGATTATTACAGTTCATTATTAGCTTTGAAAGACTTGCACTGGAAATGGGCTAGCAAGAAGCCAGTCCATGACAAGAACCAGCAGATCCACTGGCCATCCACCATCTCCAAGATGGCAGACGGGAATCCTATGCCTGATGAGAGTGGCATGCAACATCACAAGATTGCAGAGGAATGCGGGGAAAGCACTCTGGAAAATGTGCTGTGCTTCCCTGTATGGCAACTGGAAAATTGCCCCAAAACTGCCACACGGCCACCGCAAAGTCCCAGATCTTACCGGGTCCAGTAGGGACCTGAGAAGAACCACCACAGACTCCCAGCACCAGATCAGGAAAAGATCCCTGGCCCAGAAGGTGAGCAACCGGTCTTGCCCCCATCTGGGATGCCTACTTGCACAGGCAGTAGAACACACTGCAAGGAGATGAGTGGCTGGAGATTCCAGGGGCCTAAGCCACAAGTGTGCTGAACTGCATGCAACATTGTCTGGCAGCCAAGAAACTGAAGTGAGAGGGAGGGAGTCACAAAGGTCAAATGCTAATCCTGGGAAAGGGACTGGTGCACAAGAGGGTACTGGGAGATGTGAAAGATGAACTGGCTAGCACAGGGATCCAGGAGCTGCTCCCGGGAGGGAGCTAAATGCTTGAGCTTGAGCTCTGGCTGCAGGAAAAAGTGTTCAGGAGCTCACTCTTTAACAGCTGGACCAAGGAGGGCAAGCTCTGCTTGTGGGAGCACGAGAGTTGCCACCTCCTTCAACCCAAAAGGTAGGCTAAGTCCTTACCTGAACATGAAGACTGTCCACCCTTGGATCCACTGAAAGGAGGAGAGAGAGGGATCTGTGCTGGGAGGCACCTAAAAGCCTTCCCTGTCCCTCCTTCCAGCAATGCCACCCTCCCTAATGGCAGTCATCTGGGGACCTCCTCATGGGCATTGCCAGGTCCAGTGTTCCCCAAGAGGAGGCCCCTCTATGTCTACCAGGTCCAGGGAGGGGGTGCCAGGTAAATGGCCAGCTGCTGCAACTGGCTGACAGCCTCTCTATTTTAACTACAGAACTAAGGGAGACAGTTTAATAGTTAACATTTCTTTTAGAGGATTAAAAAGAATAAAACAAAATGTAAAACATAAAGAATAGTAAGAAAACCTTGAATGGGTAAATTCAGCAAGGAGTTACAAGTAAAATAGGTTCACGTGTACAGTGGACTCAGCCAGGATGCAAGGCTTTGTGATAAGCAATCACATTTTCCTGCATAACAATTTGCAATAATTGCATTCAGATTAAAATGTGTCCTTGCACTATTCTGCAGCATGTAACTACCGAAACTATGATGAGAGTATTGCATAATGGCTGGCTCAACTTCATGTACCATATACTAATGTGAGAAGCTTAAACTAAACAACTAGAAGAAATGATTTCATATAGGACAATATGACATTTTACAGTACATTTAACTTAAACTTACTTTCATCCATATAGGGCTAAGAAAAGGTAAGGTACTGGAGTACATAATGAGGAAGACAGGTAGTTGCTGCAGGAGGACATAGATAGGTTGGGAAATCAATGGAAAATTAAGTGCTGTACAACACGGACAAATGTACTGTAATGCATTTAGATTAGTTAAATGGGATAATACTGACCAAGGAACATAAGGGAATTGCTCTTCTTAGGATCATTATACAGTAGGCAGATCCTCAAGACATTAAGCCAATGTCTGTCATCTGTCAAAAAGCAACTACTTTAGGATACATACAAAGGGAAAAGATACATACAAAGCTGTACTATTATATAGGATCTTGAGGCTAATCTAAGAATACTGTGTTCTAGTTTAGAACTAACACTGCAAAAAGTAAAGCAAAGTGGAAAGTATGTCAAAGACTTACACAAATGATAAGGGTTGAAAATTAAGACATTCAATGATAGCTGCAAGAATCTTGAATTCCTGTTGGAAAGTAAAACTACTTGGGGCTAGAGATGCAGTGAATTTAAAATCCATGGTGAAGTGAATCTGATATTACATGCCTTCAGCACTTCACTGTACGGAGTGCCCCATATTACAGGTGCACTTTGCCTCATTATTATTACTTTGCATTGTCATTCCACCTTAAATGCGAAGTAAAGTGGAGTGACAATATTGGCAGCATCCCACCACCCACAGTCATCAGAATGAATGTGCATCCCCAAAGTGCTACTGTCTTGTGTCCAGAAAACTCCGAGAGCTGATGAAGTGAAATGAGATTGTAACAAGAAATGCAGTCTTCCAAAATTTAATGGTGCCATGCAAATGCACAGACAGATTAAGATTAAGCGCACACCTGGAGATGCATGAAAAGGTACAACATCACCTATCCAGTGCTCACAAGTCACAAATCCAAATCTGGAAAGGAATACATTTTGCCAGTTGGGAGTTAGTGCATGGCAGTAACAATCCACTACCAGTAAAGACACCACAAAGCAGTATAAAAATTCATGCAGGTGCGGTGGGTAGCAGGTTCACACTGCTGCAATTACTCTGTAACACAATAAAAGGTGTCTGATTTAATGACATGCATCGCTACATACACTCACACTATACTCAAGTAATGTATAGTAAATTGAAAACCTTGGTAATATAACCAAATGTTTTAAACAGACAAATTGTACACTGTTGCATCACAACTATCACCAAAGAAATGTCAAGAATTACTGAAAATATTACTGTGTGTACATTAACACGGTTATACAAGAAAAATATAACCAAAACAGAAAGACTGCCTTTTTCTCCCAGTTAGTCTACCTACACCACAAATACACCCTCACTCAAAACACACTTCACAGTATACAGTCTGACTGTTCTAAATTAACATTCAAAATCCACACACAACAATAGATACTCAATGATAATGAGCACAGAAGGGTTTCCTACACTCAATGTACTAAATGTTGAGCAAAAATATTACTCAAAAGGCATTTTAAACAGCTTTCAGAGGTTTTGAATTACAGAGCTCTGAGACTAAACTGTCTCCAGCTACCACTGCACACACACTACCAGGTCAAGCCCATGTGACCTGCAATCCCATGAATAACTGCAGAATTTCATTTGGAGCTCAATTACAGGGTGAAGTGAAGCAAATTACATTGATTTCAATATACTTTGCCTTAAAATTGGTGGAGAAGTGGTTTTGGGAATAATGCAAAGTCATTGGTTTCAGTGGACTTTTCATTCCTCATTATGAAGCGAAGTTCTCCGCTTCACATTGTGGAATCCTCTGAGGATTCCATGTTACTCAGTGAATCACTTCATGAAGCAAATTGGGACTACTTCACCCACCACTACTTATAGTACTGTAACTCATGCTGTATGGGAAGGAAGCGAATGCCTATGGCTGTACTTCCCCAAGAGCTGTAGCCAGAAACTCCCGACTTAAAAATGCTTATTAATGAGTACAATGGTGGAGTGGTGAAGCCTGGAGAGATACTAAAAACATGCTCACATTACATCCAAGTAACTAGTAAAACATTTATGTTGTGATTCATGACATGATCATGAATTGTGATTTGTGCATGCATTTGTGACCCGTGATGATGAAGAATGCAATTTGTATCACGAGTGACCATGATGATGGTCCTGACTTAAAATGCATATTAATGAGTACAATGTTCAAGCAGAATTATGCACCACACCTGTCCAGTATTCTGAAGGGAAGCCAAAGAAACAACTGTGACTTAAGTTACAAATGGAGATTGAGCCCTAAAGAGATGCAAATGCACAGACAGATTAAGATTTTGCTGCACACTGAGGAGATGCAGATGCAAAGGCACAACACCTAACCAGTGCTCACCATCAGAAATTCAAATTTGGAAAGAATACCTTTCGGTTGGGGCGAGCAGCTGGGGGGCAGTGCACTGCACTGCACTGCTACAGTAACAGTTGCTAGTACTAGTACCAGTAAAGATACCAAAAGAAGTACAAAAATCACACAGCTGCACTGGATAGCAGGTTCACATTACTGAAATTATTATGTGGCACAATAAAGGTGTCTGATTTGATGACACGTGTCACATACATACTCATACACACACTCGTAATGCATAGCAAATTGAAAACTTCAGTAATATAACCACATATTTTAAACAAACTAAAATTATGCACTGCTGCACCACAACAATCAGCAAAAAAATGGCGAGAATTATTGAAAACATTACTGTGTGTACATTAACAGTCATATAAGAAAACTATCACCAAAACAGAAAGCACTGCCTTTTTCTCCAAGTTAATCTACCTACACCACAGATAAGCCTATCCCCCAAAGCACACTTCCACTGTCTCTCAGTACACAGACTGAATGTTGTACATTAACATTCAAAATCCACATACAAACAATAAGCGCCGATGCTTTAAGCACAGGAGGGTTTCCTATAATCGATGAACTAAAGTTTCAGCAACAAAATAACTCAAAAGGCTTTTTAACAGCTTTTGCAAGGCTTGAATCACAGAGAGCTGTCAGAGCAGATTGTCTCCAACAGCTTCCTCATACACTGCCTCAAACTGAGGCTGTGCAGAACAATCTAGAGTCCATGTGACCTGAAATCTCATGAATCACTGCAAAATTTGCCTTTGGAGCTTAAAACAAAGGCGAAGAAAGGCAAAGTACATTGTTTCAATGTACTTTGCCTTAAGAATTGGAGGAGTAATGGTTTGGGAAGGCAGAGTAGCGCAAAGTCATTGTATTCATTGGACTTGCGTACCCATTATAACGCAAGTACTCAATCAGCATTGTGGAGCACTCCATTAAATCTGCCTTTCACTCTGCTAATCTCTTTGCAGAGCGAATTGGGGTCACTTCACCCATCTCTACTTGGGGATATGAATGAGGTATTCAAAACTGTGAATCTCAAAAATAAGGGACCAATCAAAACTATTAGTACTGTCACTGATAGCAGAAATGGGGTAATGGGTCTAAACTGAGAGAAGAATGATTCAGAAGGGTCACAAGGAAATGTTTTATTATAAAGGGGTCCATGAGGTATCATTTACCAATTCATTTCAGCACTCCACAAGGCTTACTCTAATGTCTGTATAAATATACGGTAACAGTAAATCCTGTTTGCAGTGCATAGAATAAAAAAATGGCCTTATTGTTCAGAATTCCTTTAGCATCCAACTTAAAACTTGCCACCATAATGGGCAGTGCTATGACAATCACAATCAATTGAATGAGTGATCTGGCTATCCAGTCACACAGCAGCAACAGTAAGAAAGATTAACAATAAAAGAAAAGGCAACAAAATGACCTAAGTTCAGGCCCAGCTTATTTTATATTCTGAAAATCTTAACACAATGGTTGAACACTGCATTTAGACGGGCAACTGAGAGTAACATTTTATAATTTTATAAAAAACACACATTTATTTATACACAAGAAAAGATAATGTTCATGACCAAAGAAAATACTTCAAGATGGCACTGTAATGCAAAGGGCATCAACTTCAATTCTATTTTTTTCAGTTAGATCAGCACTGTAACAACTAAATGAACTTGTACATGAAAGCTGAAACTTTCCGTGGTAATGCAAAGTAAACAAAAACAAATCAATGCATCAACATCTGCTAAAGGCTCAATTTCTAATTTTAACTTGACTAAATGACTTGGGCATGAACACTGCTCTTGCTACCATACTGTCCCAGCTCATGCATATTTTAATAATAAGGTCTTCCCTTTACTGGCCTCACACATTACCTTGAACACCCTCCCTATTTTGCGTATGAAAACGATTGCCAGTGCAAGATTCTCCACACTAAAACACTCACAGCACCAAACCAGAAGTAGAGGAAGTACTGTGAAACTAGAAAATTTCACTGTCAATACAACTTCCATTACAATTTTATTTTACAAACATGTTAAAAGAACAGACTTACAGTGATGTCACAAGACTGTAAGAAGCTAGAGAACAGAGCTCACATTTATCTTCCCAATAAAACAGCTTTTCAGCTGTAATTTCATAGTTGGGAGGAAAACACTACAACCAGAATACAAAACTTAGAATCATAACTTCATAACATCAGATAAAACCAATGGCAAAATTAAGGCAAAATAAAAAAAAAAGATTTTGAGTGATAGAGCAGGAAAAGAGCAGAAGAGCAACTTGCCATCTCAGGTGCTATAATCAGAATGGAATGCAGTTCACAAACAGAGGCGATGACTGCTAGAAAACTGATGATGGAGTTGAAGTGTCGACTTTAATCATCAAAGTTGATAGCAAGATGGAAGATCTGAGAAGTGAGCTAAGAAAGCTGTAAGAAAGGATATTGGTAGCAGATATTAGAATTGGTGAAGTACATTTGCAGCAACTGACATGGTCACATATTTCCTTAGATTTCTGAGATATCACTAGAGAATTTCCTGCCTTCCTATAGTAATACTATAGGCCACCAGAGAGAGAATTTATTTAGAAGTATCATGAAATATGTGGAAATATCTGACCATATGTTTTGCTGCAACTGTTGCAGACAAAACAGAAGTGAACAATAAGTAAGCATTAAGTCATGATGAAGGTGGCATCTAATGCTGGATTGATGCATGGTTGGATGGGTTGTGGCTCGAGGCCACAGGCAAAGCGAACAACTGACCCAAACCATGCATCAATCGCATTAGATGCCACCGACTAAGTGACTAATGCACTTGTAACATGGGCCGTGTGATGAGAGAGTCACCAGGAGCCTGTTTCATGTCAGTTGAACTAGATAAGACAGGAGTCAATCTGCTGAGCAAACTTTACACTGCACTTACAAACGTGTAACAAGATGGGATTATGATGCTGATGTGGTGAAAACAGTCTGTACCGCTAATGATAGCAACCAGTGCGCCTCACATGCTCATCCAGAAGCTGTCCTGATGTACAGCTATTTCTGCTATACCACCCATTGGAGGTCTCTAGTGGACACCTCCCTCGCCGCAGTGTGCCGCATTAACACAAATTAACATGTGGGCTCAGTCACTTCCCGTTGCCTCTACGCAGACTCCTCCAACCATCCACCACTTGCCTGCATGCTGTCTCTGTATCAGGCTGTCTTATCTATCCCTCCTGTACATGCCTGCGACTTCCCGCCTTCCGTCTGCCTCTAGATCGTCTAACTCTTCGTCTGCCACTCTTCCCTCTCTAACACTCGCTCCCCACCTGTCCCAGTGCTGCTATGCTGGGGGTCTGGCTGCTGTCAGTACTACATCGGTGGGCACGGCATATACCCTGTGTTAATACCCGCTCTGAATGGGGTCCCGTGATGCCATTCCGTCTATCATGCTGCTGCTGATTTCCGGTGTGTGATTTATGCCATGTTACAAAATACTTTACCTTTAGGAACAACATTTGTCATTCAGCAAAACTCAGAGTGTCTGGAGGGTCAGTCAGGGAGAGACAACATAAGCATATTTGGCATACCTGAAGGAGTCAAGGAAAAAAGTACAACAGTAGCTCCACAAATGCCTGCCAACTCCCTCCACAGGACCATAAGTGACCCAAGCACTGGCTGGCTAGCCACATGTCCAGATCATAACAACAGGCTAAAGATGCCAGACCATGAATGATAATTGTAAAATTCATCTTCTACTCCACTAAACAGATTGTCACCACCCTAGCATGGAAAACAAAAGAACTTTTGTTCAAAAGCTGACATTTTATTGTGAACAACAATAACCCACAATCCCTGATGCAGTGTCAGGAGCAAAACTATGACATGCTGCAGCCACTCCAAGAGAACAGAATTAAAATCAATTCTGAAGAATGTATAAAAGACTTCAGCTCCTTACTGGAAGCAACAAAGAATACCAGACAGCAAGGCATCACTGTCTAAGGCTTGGAAGCTGAGATTTTGGAGGCAAAACTCTCTAAATTAACTTGGACCACAGAACAAGGCCAATTACACTGACAACGGGGACACATATGGAGCCAGATGATCAAGGTGCCACAAATAGCCTATCTTGAAACATATTTTATCCCCCAGATGGAAGGCTAAGACCTCCCTCCACCCCTGCCAATCCCTGATTCCCCACTCATCGAGACTTCAGCACCTACCTGTCCAAGACCCCAAGGCTCAACCATAACATATTGCCCGTGCTGACCCCTAGCTTACTCCCCAGGTATTGGTATGCCTTTAGCCACTTCAGAATTTTTCCCTCACTGCCCATTTAGCCACACTCAACAGAGTTGAAAGGCCTGCGATGATCCCTGGATGGTGATGATGGAAATCCAACACTATACATGGTAGGAGGCACAGGCTTCATCTACTCAATCTTGGCTTGATTTTCCTGTAGTTCCACCCCTTTTCCCAGGGTCATGCCATGTCATTGGGTACCAGCATGCCAGCGCACCCACCTGACCCCACGCTCACTCCAATTTCCCTGGATGAGTGCCATCCCTTGCACCACCACCTGTGGTCTCCCAGGTGGTGGTAGAACTGCAAGGCTTGTGAGTCCTCCCTCCCCAAAGGATGACAGTGTATTTTGGGACACTCTGTTCTCCTCCCCAAGTCAGCCCTCCATGGTCATGGCACATTTTTTAAACTGGGGTCATTGTCATCATAAGTGGTAGTGCTACCACTGCACCAGCAGGCTGGCTTACAAAACATACTTTTGCCACTTACAGCAAAACGCTAACCCGGACACAATTGATGATGGCGAAGATGGGTAAAACACAGTGGAAATTGAGCTAATGTGCAAAGTTTTGCCAAATCAGCTCTTGTCCACTATGAAGTGGACAACAACATTTGAGTGCTTGGTTTTGGAATGTGCTAATCTAAGTATCAAAATACTTATTTGTGTTAGCTGTACTATAATATTTCAAGGAGATATCATGTGCCATCTGCCCTGTGTGCACATGGTTTTGCTGTAAGTCAGACCAGTAGGAAAAATATCACAGCAGACAGGTCCAGGAAAAGATGCCAGTCTATATAAAACTATACCTTGCAGTACCATTGATAAGAAAATGAGTAAACCCCAGAGGCAGAATGGCACACGTCTCAGAATTGATGAATGGATACAGGAAAAGGAGGAGGCTGGAAGGAACAAAGCTAGAAATGGGATTCTGCCGTAGCAGATACTCGAAAGTGGTAGTGTAAGTATTCTAGCCACCTGCTTAATTGAGTTACAGATGACAAATTGAGGGAGAAAGGGAGGAAGAAGTACGGAGAGACTGTACTATAACCTCAGACAAGTTTCTTGTGGGGAGGGTCTTTTCAATTTCATATCCTGTTACTTTAAAAATCCCTCAACACCAGTAAGGGAGTTGTAGGTTCCTTAGGGTCACATCAGGAAGGGGTGCACTTGTCCCAGTGCAACACCTTGCCAACTCAGGTGTTAACATTTTATTTGTATACTTTATGTTTATTGTGTGTTTACATAATATGAACTCAACAAATAAAAACATATATGATAGGTTAAGTCAATTCATGACAGAGGGAGCAAGAGTAAATATATCATTATTAAAGGACACCTAAACCTTGTTTTGGGATTACCAGCTCAAAAATCCCCAAATCATAGATCCTTAGAGCAGCAGCTGACATTTTAAACCTTAGTGGTTGTTATGTTGTTCTTGGCAGTTTTAACTTTTTTGTCATGTTTTCAGAAAGTAAACAAACTTTCCCCTGCATTGAAAATCTGCACTGTGTTCCAGCCACAAGGTGGCACCAACATCAGATGTGCTGGCATCATAAAGAGAGACGACACTTAAGAGTTGTAGGAGCCCTATGTGCTGTCCTGTTTTTGATCATAATGTGTATCTTATAAAACACCAACATGCTAATCAGAACTTAACACATGCATCAGAGTCTGGTGTAGATTTATGTGCTGATTAGCATGTTTTGTGCTTAGGAATGTTCTGGTAAAATACAGGGCTCAGAAGATAGCCAAATGAGCAACTGATCCAGGTTAACACCCTAAATGACAACTGTCTCCATGACTGGCTATTGACTGAAATAATTTTTTAAGCAGAGAAATCATCAAAGAATAATCTTCTGTATGATGAGGTATACAAGTTTTTCTCATCTCAGTTACTTCTAGATACTATCAAAAGAGCATTAAAATAGTAATCTATGGCTTTTGAAAACTCATATGGAGCACTCCTCAATGGTCAACTGTAGTGTTGGCTTTCTTGCTCTGTCAGTGTTTATATTTTAAACTCCTTTTGGTAGCTTTTTTACTTTTTCCTGTATTGCTTTTTTCCTTACAAAGTTACAACACAGTTCACTTGAATTTTTTACAAGGAATTGTTCTGTAAATGTTGCTGTTCAGGGATCCATGAGGCCACAGATGTAGTAATACCAGATGAGAGCAGTTATTGGTCATTGAAATGAACCCTGAGTAACAAAAATATACTGGTACAAGGCCTTACTTAAAGGGTAGAGTAGCGTGCAAAGAGAACAGCATGATGGATGCCCTGACAAGAGTGACCTATAAAGTCATAGGGCTTAACATGGTGTTTAAATGTGCCATGGTTCTATCTAGGTTAAGTAAATTACTTTATGATATTTCCCTAATGCAAGAAATGCATTTAACCCCACAGACCATGTAAAACTAGAAAGATCATATTTTAGTCAAGTGTTGGGTTCCTCACATCCTAGAAGCATTCCTCCTTGAAAAAAGGACTCCAATAGAGGTCAAGCAATGTCACTTCAGACCAAGAAGGTAGAATGATAACCCTACACTGCAAAATTTATAGCCTGCCATTGTCAGTTATTATAGCAATAATACCATAGTTCTCTGGGTTTTGAGGTAATAACCATACTATTATTAGTATCTTTGCTATTATACTAGAAAAGTGAAAAAAAAAAAATAAAATAACTGCCAAATATTCAAGCTTCTACATGTCTGTGAGAAATGAGAAAGTGGGAAGCTTCTCAAAGAAGCACTGTACTGTTTCTAAAAGTCTCTGATTGGCTACTGCATGTTTGAAGTGGTAAGGCAAACAGAGTTTGCTCTCTTTGCTTTTCTGGTCCATCCTTTAAAATTCACACACGTGAATTCAGTAAATTTTGCTCTGCAAATTCATGCATTTTATCACAAAATGTGAAATTTGCAGTGAAGCATGAAATTCATGGGTGAAATTTCACTCATGAGTGAAATTCACACATTCATTGCCGTAAATTGCGTGAATTTTGGGAGATGCACTCTGTGAATTTGGCGAAATCTGCAAATTCATTTACAAATCAAATTTCATGGACTTTGAACATCTCTAGTGGTGAGACAGTTGTGGGATCAGCAAGGAGGGCTTCCTAATGCCTGCCCCACTACCATTTTCCTCCTCTTTTCTCCCTCGGTCCCTTTGTTGCTGGGGCACACACATTGGAGTTCTCGACGAGGCATGCTCACACTGCAGAGTCCTGCAGCACCTTCCACTAACGCCGCTCCTGTCCTGCACTACCATCAGGCTTTCACCTGGTGGCAGTCTTTGGTGGAGAAAGCAGTATTCCTCCTGGGAAAGGAGAGCAGTCCTTTAGATGTGCAATCCTCTCCACCCCAGCCAACCCCAGGCATCCTGTTCTTGTTTCAACACATGTTGCTGGCTTGCAGCAAGGTGTGGCATCCAGTCCTCAACCTCAGCACCACTGGATGAACATAATATTATACTTTTTAATGTGTCTACAGTACCAGCTAACCAACTTGTACAGCACTTCACTGTCTGACAGAGCTGTGAGAGGCAGTAGAAAACATACACAGACACATACACTACAGTTAGAGCACTCTCTGAACCCTCCCATACCAAGGCAAAAAATCAGCAGACAATGAGTTAGAATAAAAACCTACAAAAATATTACAAGCGCTTGATCTGTGAACTAAAACATGCCAAGAACAACATACAATAATCTTTTCATGATCTACTACAAAATTCTCAGTTTTGAATATCAAATTATGGTTCTTCAAACCTCACCAAAGAAACTATGAGGAAATTGCACCCATTCACTTGCTTAATGCTGCATTTCATACACAGTGCAGGAGAAAGCATCACAGACAGTGACTGGACAAAATTATCACAAACACTTGATCTTTTCCAAAAACAAAACCTGGTACACAACACCACTATCTCTTGAAGATGTAGTCCTCAAATCTGCTCTTACACTAAGAAACTGGATGAGCTCTTCAAACAGCTCCTCACTAGCTAGGACTGTGCAGAGATCAGCAGTCACATGGTGCCTGAAAATAACAAGGCTACAGTCTGACCATATGACCAGCAGTTCTGTGCAGTCTGAAAGACACAGGGGATAGATTTTCAAATCCCTAGAATTGCTGCAGCTGCAGGAAACAACTGGCACAAGTGAGTCTCCACATGTGGAGCTGCAGTTTCTCCTGCAGCTGTAGTATTCTCTAAAGGTGGAGCCAGTTTATGACTGGCTCCATCATTTACAGTAGCTTGCAGCTGTTTTGTGTGCAGCTGTGCCAATATATTACATCTTGTGGGACCAGGCGTAACATCCCCTGCAGCTGCACGTGCTAAAAATATGAAACTCTGCAGGTGCAATGGTTTTGTCCTGTCGCTGTCATTGCAGTGTGGACTTAGTTCCCACATCTTTGAAAATCTAGCCCATAGTCTCTCTCCTCTCATGCCACAATATTCAGCAAACTCCATCAGTGAATTGGGACGTTGCACCTTCAGCCAAGTGCCCTCACTTCCTGAACCTGACTTCATTAAAGTCCAGGAACTTTGCACAGGTATTCAAGTAGTGAATTATCAGAATGCCACCCATATCTGCTCATTGTTGCCATCTGACCTTAACCCACATGATTTGCCTTTTAGGGTGGACCTCTGGCCATGTAGACAGAGCCATGTTTTGGAGACAAGAGGTTAAAGTCAGTAAACCAGAGGCTCCAAGATGGCAGCAAGCATGTGTCAGCTAAAAATGTGATGCGGTCTGCTGCATAATCAGCACTGTGGTCTGATACATAATATAAAATCAGTGCTTTTAATGTATTTATTCTGTGTGTTTTTTCCATAATCTATTTGTACTACCCATCCAAGACAGGTGTGGCTCCTGTCTGCTCTTCCCCCAACCCCACTATCCACCATCTCACCAGGCTTACCTTGAACAGTCCAGTACCCCAAGGATTTCTCCCTCATGGTGGAGTCAGGGAGGGAGTGCCATCCTCCCTGAGGTCATAATCTGGTGTGGCAGCAGGTGTCCTTGTGGTGGAGTGAGTAGGGACTTGATGTGCAGAACATCACTGATGTCTGCTGTGTCATATGCTTATAATCACTATTTCTCCCTCCCTCCTCCCTTAGCCCCAACAACTCTGGCTGCACACACATGTCGAGGCATACATGCAGCCAGAATTTCAGCCCCCCTGATTTGCATCTTCTGCTCATGCATTGGCACTACCACCAGACTTTCACTTGGTGGCAGCCAAGAGCTGAGAGAGCCAGTCACCCCTACCCAGGAGAGGAGAGCTGCCTGACAGTTGCTTGATCCACTTCCAGACCCCTCCCACCAACCCCCAGTGTCCTAAGCTCATTCCCAAAGTTGAGTCACTGGCATAGTGAGAGGTTAGGCACACAGTGCCTCAGCCCTCTGCAACACTGGGCTGGCATTCTGTTTGTTTTTATTAGTAATTGTGATGGGAGTTATGTTCCTACACCTGTTAAACTCCCACTGTGCAGGTATTAGAAGGAGCAATGGAGGATTTGAATCAAATGCTGCATGTTTTAGGATTGTTCCTTTAAGGCCCACAACATGCACTGCCTGCATAAGATGTGTCTTCTCACTGTGAGGGAGATTTTAATGAGGCACACCTGAGCCTTAGTAAAACAGCCATGGAAGAGAAGAGAGAGAGACTGCAGGCTGCTTTTAGAACTGTTCAGCCTGAGATTTCTGTGAAACAGTTTATAAGCTATTTTTCTTTGACTGAAGTAAAACAATTTTGTTTTTCACCTAAACTGGTGTCCATGTTTATCTACCTGTGAGTATTCCCTGAGAAATCACCTAGCCTGCTGCCTTGTCACAGTAATGTTCTGACTAGGAAATAGGAATGGGCTAACTGGCTCTGCCACACTTCCGAACCTCACCGGACTGGGTAAACTCAGCTGTTTGGGAAAACAGCCTTTTGTTGCTCAACCCAAGTTGCTGATTTGGCGGGTTCAGAAGCATGGTCTGGTTCAGTTTGACCAGGTTAGAGGAAGCAGGGTACACGTCAGAGTGCAGAAATTAAAAGAAAAGCACATTTTTTCATCCACGATCTCTACCAAATACTCCTGAGTCCCTGGATAATTTGTCACATGACCAACAAAGGCAAACACCCATGACATTGGAGCACTGAAGGGAGACAACCAATCAGGGTCTTTTGTGTGTGTGATTGATTTATCTTTTAGCCAGTCCTGTGTGTCAGCCACCACAGGATATCCCATAGGAAACAGTTTATCCGGCCATTTGGAACTTTGCATTCAAAAGAGATGGTTGTGTTTTGTGTGTGTGTGTGTGTGTGTGTGTGTGGTGTGCATGGAGGCTCCAGTAACAAAAAAAAAACACAATACAAGTTAACAACAGCATATTTTTTCTTAGAAACAGAGGGAGAGATAGAGAGAAGAGAGAGACCAACAAATTTAGTGCAGACATAGCAGAGTACTTAACTCCAGAGTGAAAAAAAATGTTTTTCTTCCTTAGTCAGAAGAGAGGAGGGAGGGCAACAGAAAGAGTAGCAAAGTAGAGAGACCAACAAATACAACAGAAAAGTGCTGTAAAAACATTGCAAGCACTTAACTCCACCTTAAAAAACAAAACAATGTTATTCTTCCTTAGTCAGAGAGAGGGAGAGGGAGAATAGAGAGAAACCAACCAATTCAACAGCAGAGAGCAGCATGGTGTAGATGTTGCAGAGTACTTAACTCCACAGTACAAAAAAAAACAACAATGTTTTCCTTAGTCAGAAAAGAGCATAAGAAAGAAAGAGAGACCAACAAATTCAATAGCAGACAGCAGGCGCAGACAACTGCAGACTGCACAATGGAGATGTTTTCATAGTTTTAGAAGAGTGTAAAAAAATATCACTAGTGTACTGTCACTCTCATCTCATGCTCTGTGTTTCCCATCACTGTGCCTGAAGTTAAGTCATAGTGCAGTAGACTCTGTGTTGTCCATCTCTGTGCCTAAACTACTACTAGGTTATATGGTGCCTCACGTATTTGAGAGGGGTGGGGTCATCTCAGATTCTGTGTTGCCCATCTCTATTACTGAACTACTACTAGATCATACTGTCTCACATATGTTGGGGGTCATGTCTCAAGACTCTGTGTCGCCCATCTCTGTGACTGAACTACTACTAGATTATACTGCCTCACGTATGTTGGGGTGGTCATGTCTCAAGACTCAGTGTTGCTCATCTCTATGACTGAACTACTAGTTGGTCATTCAGCATCTTGTAGTTTGGAGAGGGGTGTGTTGCCCATCTCTGCAGCTGAACTAATACTACTAATTAAGTAATTAAATTGGATCCCCAAAAATGGATTCAGAATCAGAGTCTGTTATGGAAATGGAACATGTAGACAACATCAGCAGTATGACTGAATTTGGTATATGTAACAATAAAATATTTCGAAAACAAATTCAGAAAAAAAAAGGAAATTCACTGCTGAAGGTATAATTAATACAACTGATAACAATGAAGCAACACGACCAGAAAAGATGACGCAACATAAGCAGATAAAGAAAAAGTTGGTAGATCCTCTGATCAAAGTAATGCAGCACTGTCGGCATTGTCAGAAAAATCAGATAAAAGTATAACACAAAAACAAGTAGCCAAAACAGTTAAACCTAGAAAGGCAGTTATTAAGAAAAATGCTCTATCTAGTTCCAATAGACGTGGCACTCCATGGTAGCTCACTCATTCATATCGGGCTCCTTCACCAGAAAGCAGTGATGAAGAAGAGGTTGTATAAGAAAAGATCATGATGTAACACAGTTATGCTCTTCCAAAGCTGATGAATCAGAATCTGATACTGATGAGGTAGAGGATGCCACCTGGGTTCTCCTATCCAAAAAAGAAACACATACAGCAAGCACCATCACTAGCCACAGCCAGTACTGAAAAACACTCAATAATAATGGTAGCATCTCTGAAGACAGCCACAGTCTGCATGAATCAGGGTCAGAAACAACTTCCACCAAAATTTCTGGAGTTCCTGGCATGGCGATGAAACATTCCACCTCATTGTGTGGGGCTATTTCCATATAAGTCCCAAAATGAATGTTTTGTTGTCTGCACCTTTTTAATTGGGAAGGTAGCAGGAGGAAAGTGAGGGTCCAGTTTGGGAAAATATCTCTAAAAAGGCATATGCAAAGAGCACATCCAACCATTCAGCTGGGCAACAGTCCTGAGCAAGGGAAAATATCTGTGATGAAAATAATCCTACAGACAATAGTGATGGTGAAGAGACCAAGAGATAGGGCAGAAAAAAACATGTTCAGCTTCACTGACCAAAGTATTAGGACAAAGATACAGCTAGGGGTTGGTGAAAGTGTGATTTTTCTCCCTCAGGAACCTCCATGAGAAATCAAGGCGCTTTTGTGGAAGTTTCCAAACCTCTGCCTGTGGCAGAGCAGAAAAGTCTGCCAAAGTTATGGGTGACATTTTGCCCCATATAAACAAAAAGCAATCCTGTTTGGCTAGTGGCCCACTTCCCCACCTGCCCCACAGATACACAAATCCCTGGTGGCTGGCGGCCCCCACTGGATCACCTGATGGCTGCCCGACTTGAAAAAGTTTACTTATCAGTAGCGCCCCACCGACAGTGCCCTCACAGTCCAAATCTCTGGATGTCCTGGTGGCTAGTGGTCCCTCCTCCACCCTTCACCCCAAATATATAGTCACAGTAACTCCCTCATCTTAGTCCATAATACTTTTACCAAAAAATGCCTGGTGGTCTAGTGATTTTT
Source organism: Neoceratodus forsteri (assembly GCA_016271365.2). Classification (NCBI taxonomy): domain Eukaryota; kingdom Metazoa; phylum Chordata; order Ceratodontiformes; family Ceratodontidae; genus Neoceratodus; species Neoceratodus forsteri. The sequence goes on along the minus strand of CM028135.1, from coordinate 840,930,029 downwards.
CCAAGATAATCGCCAGTCATGCATTCACCCAGCCCTCCCCATCCCTGATCCCCAGTCCCATTAATCATTCCTCCCTGGTGGTCTAGTGACCCCTCCCCACCCAGCAGGTGTCCCTCTAAACTGCTCCTACCCCATCTAAACCCCATAGCAGGCGGACTGGCGCAGCCCTCCTCTCTCCTCCACAGCCGACCACCCACTGAGATGTTAATGAATGGGTGTGTTCCTGTTCTAGGGGTAACTAATACTATACACTTGGGGATGAAGGGTGGAGGGACCACTAGCCACCAGGGCATCAGGACATTTGAGCTGTGTGAGTACTGTCAGGTGGGAGGGGGAACACTATTTGTAAGGAAACATTTTTTTTATCTCTTTATTGCCTCACCAGACTGGAACTCTCTCAGGCTGCCAGCTCAGCGTGCCACTCTACTGCCCACTGAGTCCTCCAACCTCCTCAAAATTGTTAGCTCTCCCAACAGGACACCTGGCCCCTAGGTCTGCAGGGAGTTCAAGGGGCAGAGGCAGAGGACCAGTTACGGACGTGTGGTGGCAGGCACTGTGGAGCCATCACCTATCCAGCCAGCAGTGGGTATTTTTGCTAGGCTTGAGCTTCCCCCATCGTGGCACATGCCCTGATGCATTGGCACGCAGCAACACTGCCTGTGTCAGCCATGCTAGATACATGCTGCCCAGCTTGCTGCAGTGTCCCCAGTCTCCACCGGGGCCACTGGCATGCCAGGCTGTCCACACTCTCCTGGGGAGGAGGGCGCCACAAAGGCGCTCATCCTCCTCCAACCCTCCCCACCGACCCGGCGCCAGAGCTTGCTCCCAAACCTGGAGTCGCCAGTGTGCTGGAGGTGTGGCGTCCAGTGCCTCAACCCTAAGTGCCACCTGGCTGGCCTACATTTTTTTAGTCAGGCAACCGGCAGGTGATCCAGGGGATGGCACTAGCCACCAGGGATATGTGTTGAGTTTTCTTGTGGGGCAGGTGGGGAGGGATAACTTGCCACCAGAGATTACCGAGGAAGGGGATTAATTTGGTCATTGCTGGGAACTTTGGAAGCAGCTAATTAATAAAGGAGGCAGGACTTCCACGAAGTCTGACTTTTGCTGCAGTTCTTCTGATGAAAATCTTTTTAGCACACCCTAGATACAGCTTTGCCACTGCAATCCTGTGCGTTTGCCCCATACAAACTAGACAGCAGACCATTACTGCTATGCTTGAACAAAAAAAACTGCCTACTGTAGATCACATCAAGTCAAATTAAAAATTAATCAGCTAATAGCTGAATTTATTGCCAAGAACCTGCAAGCATTTTCTGTGGTGGAGAACAATGATTTTAGATCCCTTTGAAATATTTTGCTCCACTTTACAACATACCAGGCCATCGATATTTTGTGACTGTGGATGTTCCCAAAATGTATGAAGGTATGCAAAGTAAAAAAAATTGGCTCTTCAGAAGAGTGAATGTGGTTCTGTATACCTGACCACAGACATGTGAATGAGTTCTCAAACCACTGATTATATATGCATCACAGCACACAGGGTGTCACGATCATACTCAAACACCACCACAAGCAGTAGTGTACAGGAAGGAAGACAACTTATGGCAGCTGTTTGTGTTAGAATGTTTAGTAAGCATCAAACTGCTGACAATATTTTGGAAGCTGTGTGACAAAATTTCTAAGTGGTTACAGCCCTGGGATTCATTACTGAAACTGTGGTTTCAGACAATGAGTTACAATATTATTAGTGCATTTAAACATGGTAGTTTTGCTCACATTCTATGCTTTGCACACTCATTAAATCTGTTAGTATGAATTGTCCTTTCCAGTGTCAACAGCACTGTAACACGAGTGGGAGCTGCAAAGAGAATCTATGGGCAGTTTAATCTCTCTGTAAAATCACATGGTATCGACTGGACCAGTGGTGCTGGAGGTTGATGCACTGGATGCCACACTCGTTCTTCACCAGCGGTCCAGGTTTGGAAATGAGCCTGGGCCATCGGGGTCAGCAGGGTGAGAGAAGGATCAAACATCTGGAGGACTGCTCTCCTCTCTCTCAGGAGGAAGGATTGTCATCCCACCTGTTGATTGCCCCCTTGTGGGAGATGGGGGATGCAGCCTGGAGGCAAGCAGCTGGCAGGTGTGACATGTGCAAGTCCCCAGATGTGCATACCCATGCTGTACATTGGAGGAAGAAAACCAGAAAAGAGGAAAATGTCAGCCACAGGCTTCATGAAGTCTCAGCCCCATTCCACCAGTCCATCGCCATCACCTCCCCAGATTTGTATTTTGCTCCAGGTGGCTCCTTCTTGGCTCCAGCACAGGGGGCAAACCATGAGGGGTCTCGGGTTTGGTTCGAGCTGGCTGGACTCATGGGTGGGTGATACGAAGGGTTCCTGCCCCAGTATGCAGGAGGAAAAAATGTAATCAAAACAAAAATAATCATGTAGTATCTTCAATCAATGAATCAATCAAATCTTTATTTATTCAGGCGATCATCATTGAGCAAGGCTCATTTACAAGATGGACCTGATAAGGTCAAGGTTCGAGTTGGTGCACAGCAGTTACATCACATACTTATGAGACAGTTATACATACAGAAAAAAAAAATGTTTTTATAACACAATAATATACAGAGAATTCACATGATAAAGCTTGGCAAGAGAAAGTTAAACTAACATCTACAATATGTACAGTACATATATATCACAATGAGGGCCATGACAGTCACTCACATAATGAGTATGAGGATGGTGAAGGGAATATTGGGTGCCATATACTGGCGGTGTCTGGCTGGAAGGAATATGCCATATGTGATTGGAATATGGTTTTGTGGGATGACTATTCTATCTCTAAGCGGTAGCAACTGCATTTCTCTGTGAAGAATGCTGTACAGTGCTGCTTGAAGGATGTAAATGGAATGATAATGGACAGTTTTAGGGATTTTTGTAGGGTGTTCCATGCTATGGCTAGAGAATAGCTGATTGCTGCCCTCCCTATTTTGGTGTTGACTTTGGGCAATTTGAGCAGGATGATATTGTTGCTTCTTAGGGCATAGGAGCTGGGAGTGGTCAGGTTGAAGCAATCCAGGATATATTTTGGGAGTTTTTGATAAAGCTCTGTAGATCCATAGAGCTGCATTTCTGCTCCTCCTGACATGAAGGAAACCCATCCAACTGCATCATAGAGAGAACAATGGTGAGTATTATATGGCAGGTCTGTAATGAACCTTATTGCTCTATGGTATAAGGTATCCAACTTTTGAAGGTAGGAGTGGGGCAGTGACTATGAGGAAGTCTCCATAGTCAATGACTGATAGAAAGATGGCCTGGACTAAACTCATCTTTGAATCTCTATTAAGGAAGGGTTTAATCTGTAGAGGAGGCCAAGCCTTAGAGGCTTTTTCAGCAGTTGTTCTAGATGCTGAGTAAAGTCAAGTCTGTTGTCAATCTACACACCTAGGTATTTGAAATTTTCAACATACTCCAGATTTTCTCCAAGTATAGTGCATATCTGGGAGAGCTGATTGAAGAGGATGTGTTGGTGGAGTTTTGGGTTGTGAACATCATTGCTTTGGTTTTCTTTGCATTTAGCAGAAGCTTTTCTCGAGAAGCTGATGTTGTAACAGGGAGAATTCTGCTTGTAGGATTTCATGAGCAACGTTAGGTGAAGGGTTGCTGACATACAGTACAGTGTCATCAGCAAAGAGATGTACTGAGGACTTGGTAAGGGTTGAATCAATTTTATTTATATAAATGGCAAAAGGATAGGACCCAGAATAGAGCCTTGGGGACTCCTCTTGACAGTGGTCTTAATGGGGAGAGGTCACCTTCAGCTTTTACCTGCTGTGATCTACCGGAGAGGTAGCATCTGAACCACTTAAGGGAGGATGGATCTAGGCCAATGGAGTGTAGAGATGAAGTAGCAGTTCATGGTCCACAGTGTCGAATGCTTTGCTCAGGTCCAGGAATACTGCACAGACATTGTTCTTTTATCCAGTTCGGTTTGCCAATGATTGGTGACCTTGGCTAATGCAGTGATAGTGCCATGTTTGGCCCTGAATCCAGATTGAGCTGGATTTAATAGATTAACGTGTCCAGATATTCCCTTAACTGAATACTCACTAATTTCTCCAGCATCTTGGATAACACAGGTAGGATGGAAATGGGCCTGTAGTTATTAAGATCCATAGGTCCCTGATTTTAGAAGGGGACCACTTGGGCTATCTTTCACAGCGTGGGAATAGAGCCAGAGTTTAGGAAAAGGTTAAAGAGGTGAGTTAGGGGACTGCAAGCACATGACATGCAATCTTTAGAAAGAATGGGTCCAGAAGATCTGCTCCTGCACTTTTTTGGTATCTAGATGCCATAATAGATCCTCAACTTGTTTCAACAGTATAGGTTTGAAGCTAAAGGAGGCAACTCTTTGTTCACCAGTATAGTGGGAGCTTAAATGATCCCTTAATAGGTTAGCTGGGGATGAGTCAAAGGCAAGGCCAGCTGTTGTGAAGTGGTTGTTGAATGCATCCAAGTTTCCAATGCACCAGTAATGGGGCCATAGTTACTGTGTAAATGGGTTGGAAGGGGTTGTTAACATCCTGGCCCATCATACCCTTGATGGTGCCCCAAAATCTATGATATTATGGTAGGAGGAGTCGAGCTGGGCCAGGTAGTAGGCAGCTTTTGCATCCCTAACTTTCCTAGTGCATTTATTCCTGGCTTTCCTAAAGATCATCCAGTCCATGATATTCTTAGTTTTTCTTGCTACTTTCCAAAGTTTATCTCTCTCCAGCAGTGCAGCTTTGAGGTCAGCTGAAAACCAAACAAGGATTTGTTTTTATTCGGATACTAGAGATTGGGGCATGGGTGTTAGGGCATTAAATATAATGCTATTTAGCACCTGCTGAGCTTTTTCTACAGAATGTGCAAGATAGAACTTTTGCCAGTGTGGAAGTAGGCTAGATCATGCAGATATCCTTCAATATTGATGTTTTCTTGGATCTCCTCATGAGGAATTTTGCAGGATCTGTTTTAATGCTGTTGGATCTTACCCTGCGATGGGGCAGTGGTCATTTATGTCGCATAGGAGCACTCCAGCATGTGTGAATAGATGTGGTTTACTCACTAGCATGATGTCAAGTAGAGTACTGTTACTACTATTCCTTGCATTTAGTCTTGTTGGTTCATTAATTAACTGTGTGAGCCCATAGGTGTCACAGAATGATACCAGAGGTGTAGCTGCCTGGGTGAGCCAGTTGAAATTCAGGTCCCCTATGATAATGACTTCTTCAGTACAGGACTTGACCAGGTTTCCCAGGTGGGATAAGAGCTTGTGTTCAGCAGAGGGCGGTCTGTAGCATCCACTTAAATGGAAAGCTGCTGTATTGGGGAGAGAGACTTTTAGAGATAGACACTCAAATTCCTTGGGCATAGATGTTGCAGCAGTACAGGATACAACTAAACTAGCTTTTACATATATGGCTACTCCGCTCCCTTGTTTGGTGATCAGCTCTGAAAAGATGATAGTTAGGTAGGTTAACTTCCCTGTCCATTGTGGTGGTCTTGAGCCATGTCTCAGTTATCACAAGAAAGTCTGGCAAGGTATGGGCAACCCAGTATTGTAGCAATGTAAATTTTTCAACAGACTGCATACATTAATATGCAGGAAACTGAGGCCTTTAATTGAGGATAGGTCTGATGGAGAGGTGATGCTTTCAAGAGGTCCAGGGTTGATTTCTACATTACCAATACAGAGCAATAGGAAGATCAGTAATTTCATAGGGCTGCCAGTGATAGGGACAGGGGCTGTCTTTGGTCCTTCTTTTTTATTCCGTTGCCACTCTTTGTTTTGGGTGCTCCCTGTGGATTTAAGGTAGTGTGTCGGGATACCAATTAGTAGTTTGACGACTAGTCTTAGTGGGGATCTATATACCCAGTAGTGGGGCCTTAGCTGAGACATATGTGGTGATATGTGTAACTTTATGGTGATTGTACCACTGTAGTCGATGCAGCAATGACAAGACATATATGAGGGTATGGGTGTCAGCCACGGGGGATGTTCAGAGAAACTAGGAGGGTTGACCACTTTAAATTGTATAATAGGGTCATCTTCATTGTGGAACCCTATGGCTGTTAATGACAGGAGTATCAGTAGCCAGATCCCCATTCTGAGAGGGATATTGATAGTTGGCAATAGGGAGTATGGAAGTTGCTGATTGGTTGGATCAGCAAGCTGGTGTGACTGTCTGTTGGTTTTAGAGAAAAGTGCTGTGGGCGGGAAGAGATTTCGTCAGGAAGATGCCTATAAATTAACACACAGGAAGGGGAAGGGTGGGTGTGCAAAATGTTAGCCTTTCTGACTGACATCTAGAAAACTCTTGGAAGAAGACTTTCTTGCCTGACATCTAGAAAAATACGGCTTTTGTCTTGTTTCACCATATGTCCAGCTAAGTCCCACAGAGGTTCGGTCTCCCAGACTTTTTCTTTATTATTTAACAGGACACGCATCCCAGTTTTTATGGTGGAAGGCAAAGCACGCTTTGGATGGATCTATTAGAAATTTGCCAGCATACCAGTCTATTAAAATAACTGAAGCTAAGCAACACAATGTGGTTCATCGCTCTCTCCTATTTGCAAACTCCATCAACTTCTGGATCTGCTTTGAGACTCGACTATTGGCACTTCAGCTAAAGTCTGTGAACAATTGCACCAGTTCTTGGATACTTTATTTGTCCCAGCCTGTATGATTTAACCCCAACTTTTGCATTGGTTAGAAGGTAATTGGAATTCTTTTCTCCCTGGTGTACATTTAGGCAACCTTGCCTTTTTATTCAGGGGATGCTTTTATTTCTTTTCCACATTTAAAGATCACCATGCAGTTAGTAACACAGCTGCTTTTCATTTTATGCAATTGTGGCATGTGGTTTGTGCTGTTTTAGGTCCCTGGCCTTGGCCTACATCTTCTTCCAAAGTTGGTGACTTCTAGTCCAAGGCACAGCACAAAGACATATTATATCTTGTTTGTACAAACATTTGATGAAATTATGCCACCACTGAGCTGAATTTACAATTAGGCTACTGGAGTATTGCATTTCCAGAATTAAAAGACAAGGTTAATATTGATTGGGTCTGGAGCAATTTACATAAATATCTGAAGTTTGGTTGTTTAAAGTTGACTCAGTAAAATTGTTACTTCATACAGTGCCTTCAGAAAATACTCACCCCACTTAGATTTTGTCACATTTTGTGATGTTGCAAACTCAAATTAAACTACATTTATATGAGATTTTTTTGTCACGTATCTACACAAATTACTCTATAATGTCGAAGTGGAATGAAACTTCTGGAATTTTTGTATATGTAATTTAAAATAAAAACCTGAAATGTCTTGATTTGATAAGTATTCACTCCCTTTGCTATGACACTCCAAATTGAGCTCAGGTGCATCCAATTGCCTTGAGAGATCACTCTAAAACTTGATTGGAGTCCACCTGTGGTCAGTTCAAATGGTTGACATGATTTCAGAGAAAATACACCTGTCTATATAAGGTTCCACTATTGACAGTGCATGTCAGAGCATAAACTCTACCATGAAGATCAAGAAGCTGTCCGTAGAACTCAGTGATAGAATTGTGAGGAGGCATAGATCTGGGGAGGGTATAAAAACATTTCTAAGGTGTTAAAAGTTCCAGGAGCACAATCAAGTCCATCATTAGGAAATGGAAAGATTACAGAACCACCCAGACTCTTCCTAGAGCAGGCCGTCCTCCCAAACTGAGCAACGGGCAAGAAGGACCTTGGTTAGGGAAGTGACCAAGAACCTAATTACCACCCTGACAGTACTACAGAGTTCCATGGCTGAGAGTCAGAGGACAACAATCTCTGCAGCACTTCACAGATGTAGCCTCTATGGGAGAGTGGCTAGATGGAAGCCACTCCTGAGAAAAGGCCACATAATAGCATGCCTGAAGTTTGCAAGAAGGCATGTGGCAGACTCTTTGACCATGTGGCAAAATATTCTCTGGTCTGATAAAACAAAATTGAACTCTTTGGCCTGAATGCAAAGCGCATGCCTGGCACAAACCGAACACAGCTCATCACGTGTAACACCATCCCTACCATGAAGCATGGTGGTGGCAGCATCATGTTATGGGAATGCTTTTCAGTGGCAGGGACTGGGGCACTTGTCAGGACAGAGGAACAATGAATGGAGCCAAATACAGGCACATCCTTGAGGAGAACCTGCATCAGTTTGCAATAGACCTTGGACTGGGGTGAAGATTTACATTCCAACAGGACAACAACCCCAGCTACAGCCAAAGCAACACTGGAGTGGCTTCAGAACAAGAAGGTGAATGTTCTTGAGTAGCCCAGCCACAGCCCAGACTTGAATCCCATTGAGAATCTGTGGAAAGTCTTAAAGTTTGTGGTTCACCGATGCTACCCATCCAACTTGACAAAGCTTGAGCAAATCTGCAAGGAAGAATGGGCAAAAATCCCCAAATCCAGATGTACAAAGCTGATACAGACATACCCAAAAGACTCAAAGCTGTAATTGCTGCTAAAGGCGCTTCTACAAAGTATTGACTCAGGGGTGAATACTTAAGTAAACAAGATATTTCAGTTTTTAATGTTTCATAAATTTTTGTTACACAATAAAAATATTTTGCCCTTTGAATTGTTGAGTATGCTGTGTGAATCAAGGGGAAAAATAATTTCAATGCATTAAAATTTCTGGTAGTAACCCAACAAAATGTGACAAAATCCAGGGGGTGAATACTGCCTAAAGGACGCAGTATGTACTATACTTCTGATAGAATAACTAAAATGCAATACTTGGATAAAGATTTCTGCATTGAATGTAAAACAGGGAGTGGAATGTTCGGCATATGTTTTGGGACTGCAACAAAATCCAACAGTTCTGGCAAGACATTAAGAGAGACTGGACCCCTTGTTGTGCCTACAGGGCACTTTTGAGTCTTCTTTGCCTTACAAGTCTGGGGCTGGAAAAATTGATTGGCCAGCAGAGATACCACATGGACCTCACTAAGGGTTTGCCACAAAAGTGTTAGCTAGGCATTGGTTGGATGAGCAAACTCCACCTACCAGGAATGGCTAACTTCAATATTTGAAGCTTTGCGACTGGAGCATGATAACCAGTATAAGACATGTTGACCGAACATACCACAGGCATTGGAAAGCTCTCATATCTTATTGTGTTTGTCTCAGTCCCATTAACTGTTTGCTTTAGTTTCCCTTCCTTTATAACTTTGGACTTCTTTGTGTAGTATTGGTTTAATTTTTAATTATTTTATTCTTGTGCTTGTCCTGGTCCCCAGTTCTGACCAGGAAAATGCTCTTGCTGTTCTCTGTTTTGCTGCCCATATTATATATCTGTTTGTTTGTTTTTCCCTTATGTATTACCTTGCATAATGGTTGTTATAAGCATATTGCAGAATTTTATATTATTCTTTGAGTAGTGCTTGTTTCTGATTACTGTTTGTTAAGCTTATAGTGGTTGTACTCTTTGTTGTTTGCTGAAATGTGCTTATCTATTTCTTCTATATACATGTTTATGAAGGTTAGGAGCTCTTCAATGTTTGTTATTCTATGGACTCTAATCTCAAATGATTTAGATTGCTGCAAACCTCAGGTGTGCCAAACATTTGGGTCATGGGCATGTGGCACTCCCAGGGCTGAATTTGGGATTCTCAAAACCCCATGCCCTCCATCGCCACATGTGTGAGGTAAACCAGCATTTTCTTGTCTAACTTTGCCATCCTTTTTATATGGTTCGCGCCACTGTAAAAAGGGTGTGGTGTTCAAAGGCACGTGACCTACAAGAATAGGGCACACCATGCACCAAAGTGTTCATGGCAGCTGCAAGTGGACATAGAGCATCTGTACACCCTGTGCCAAGCTTTGCAAATGGAACCCTATTAGTCTATTTGTTTGCTTCCCTTAAAAATTTTATACATTTTAATAAAGTTCTGTTGGATTAAAAAAAAAAAAAAAACAGCTTGCCAATGCAGCAACTAAAACAAGATGTTCTGACAGGCTGGAACTCAGTGTTTTACTTGTGTGAGAGACTTATCACACAAAAGAAGGCAGTCTATGAATAAACCATGGAGCACAATGTAGTAGATAATGCTGTGTTGAATTCATTTCAGTGGGGCCTCATGGAGCATCTTACAAAGCTCTTGACTCCCTTTGAGGAAGCAACTTAAAGATTAGCAAAGAGAATGCTACTGTAAGCCAGGTTATTCCCATTATAAATTTATTGAACAAGGAACTCAGGAGGCTACATAGAGATTTTGACCAAAAAGAGACAAATCTTGTGTTCCCTTAAGGATCGACTGATACAGCAATCCCAAAATTGCAGAAGACTTTACAATATCATGACAGCCAAACAATATTCTTCTTTCCACTCTAGCTGCCTCCTTCAGATCTCAGTGACAATTATCTTGAATATAAAACATGCTGATTCCATCAATTGCACAGGAAATGGAAGGAACTGTATTTGACAATATATTGTAAGTGAATCACATGATGTAGGTGCTGCATTTGATGGTGCAACATTTATTAGTAGTGACAGCAATCATTTCCCCATAGTGCCACCATGTATTCCTTCATCTACAAGATCAGAAACAAATAATAATAGGCCCATAAGTTTAACATCAGTTATAGGGAAGACACTGAAAGAGTCAGACAATAATTATAGATCACTTGAAAAATGAATAAATAAACAAATAATAGATATATCACAACTTGGGTTTATCCTGGGAAGATCATGCCTCACCAATTTAATATCCTTTTTGAGCCAGTGAGTGCAGCATTGGAAAAATGGATACCAGTGGATGTAATATATTTGGGCTTTGCCAAAGCATTTGACAAAGTTGATCAGCTTTACCAAATCAAGCTACAACCAAATATTGTAGACTGGATAATATCATGGTTACAAAACAGCAGACAAAAAGCAGCAATAAAGGGTTATCAGTCTGACTGGGTGATATAACAAGCGGAGTACCCCAGGGCTCTGTGTTAGGAGCCTGCACATTTCAATATATTAGTAACCACACTCCAGACATCTGAAAATGCTTGGCTAAGTAAGTACACAAATGATTGCAAATCAGGGGACTGGTACAGAATCAAGGTGACTGATATAAACTCCAGGTTAATTTAGATAATTTATCTCTTTGGGCAAAACATAATAAATTGATGTTCAACATAACCAAGTGTAAAGTGATGCACTTTGAATCTCAGAACCCTAATATCACATACAAACTAGATAACCAGGTGTTAGAAACTACTACAGAAGAAAGAGACCTGGAAATAATAATTACAGACAAACTTTCCATGGATGTACATACACAAAATAACTGTAAAATCCCCAAAAATACTAGGTTGTATTCTGTCCAACATTAAAGTAGAGAGCAAAATATAATTCTCCCACTGTACACCAGTTTAATTCATCCACATTTGGAATACTGTTCATAGTTTTCTGCAGCAAACGCTGTCAAAGTAAAAACTAAAAGAAAGGTGCAAGAAAAATAACAAAAAATTAGGGGCTTACAATATCATAACTATAACGATAGGCTTAAACAACTTGGACTATACTCCACTGAGTATAGACAGTTAAGAGGAGACCTTTGTGTAGTCTTCAGTGCAACCAAAGATCCCAGTTTGATGGAAGTACTGGATTACAAAATTACAGAAACAAAATAAAAATGAAGTCTCATGATTATCGACTAAAAGGAGAAACCAATGTGACCAGAAGCGATGCAACTTTTTACACAAAGGATGATTACAAGATGGAATTCATTGGCTAAACACATAGTAGACAGTAGTAACATTAATATATTTAAAACAGACTAGATCAGCACATGGGTGATAAAGGTGCATGTTTCACCTATAAAAACAAAAGGTGGTGCATTCATTAAAGACAAACTGTCTACAAAACTCATATTCAACTATGAACCTATGACCCTATGAACATTGTGTAGTCCTGTTTCACAGCCCTTGGAAAAGGCATGTCATTCTGAAAAGTAAACAGATGATTCTCACACTTTTTTTCAAAACTGATGGAAACTAATAATTGAAATGTGCCTGTCATGGAGCCACCTTCTTTATCTTTGTTTGATATTATGGATGCGTGTTTATGAGAACCACTCATTAATATTACTGATGATCCTTTGCGTACTGTCTGGAAAATGAAAATTTCTGGCCTGCACTATCTGCCTTTGTTATTAAGCTTCTTAGTTGCCCTCCATTAGTGTTTACTGTGAGCATATATCTAGCACAGTTGGAAATGTCTGTGATGGCGCACAAAGCATAATCCTGAAAGCACGTACAGTTCCTTACCTTCCTAAAAGTCAATCTCAGCAAATTCTCTTACCAGTTCAGAGAATACTGGCAGGAACTTAAAAGCGATAATGAACAGCTGCAACAGGTGTCTCCTAGTAAGGGTGCTTCCTTGGTGGTGTTTAAAGGCGATGGTGATGATATTATTTAATTTAATGATTTATTTATTTGAATTCAGAGGACAAAGCGTCAGCAACTATAACAGAAAGATCGAATAAAAAAATCCCTTTTATGAGGTCATGGCGTATATAACATTGTATGTATTGTTGCATGTGTTTTTCATTCAATTTGGGAACCCAGATGGAGTGTAATGTCTTTATTCAGCAAGTTAAAAATACAAACAGGCTACAGGCACTGAATTACTCGATAACTAGGGTGGAGGGCGGAACCAAGGGACAACACAAAGGAAAAATACCTATGTGCATGCACAGTTGCCATGAGTGCCAGCCCCATGCTCCTTGGGTACCGCACCATGCTGATCCCCACCAGCTTGATGATGAGGGAACGCAATGCAGCTGGAGACTAGGCTGGGCTTCATGGCAAGAGTAGGTGGTGATCAGGCCAAACAGCTCTATTAAAAAAATTCTGAAAGTTGTGGAAGCTTGTAGAATATAGGACTAACCCTCCTGGAGTACAGAACCTTATCAAACAACCTAACTCAGCTAGGTGCACCAGGGCCAGAATGACTTAACCTTGAATGTCCCTTTCTGCAGAATCTCACAAGGACAACAGTCCTTTGAATATCATGCAGTAATCAGGCTTAACTCTCTCAGTAAGAACTGCTGAAGGAAACCAAACTGAGCCCATTTAAATCAAAACTTCTATCATTGCTAACTCTGACCAGTGTTTGCGACTGCAGCACCTAGCATCCTCCAGTCACCACTGCCTTAACCTCATCCTCCTCCCCATCTCCTACCACCTTCCTTCCATTTTACACCTGTCCATCCACCCCTTACACTCCTTCAAACTTTATGCTTTTCTTTAGCTCCCCTCATGTCTCCCTATGAACTCTTGTGAGTCTGCCTTCTCCAGACCAGTTATTTCATATTTTCCTCTTTCCCTTCTCCCTACGATCCCTCCCTCCCTATTCCTCTCTGCTTTACTCACATACTGCCTCCCTATCTGCCTCAAATAATACCCCTTCCTGATTATATTTCCTTCCCCTTCATCACCTAGTTCCTTCTTTTCCTCTGTCTCCCATTTTTCTGTCTCCTCCCTGTCCCACACTCTCCTTTACCTCCTTCCAGTTCAATACTATGGTCCCCACCTTTATCCTCTGGTATGATGGGCCATATCTAGCACTTACTTTGCCTTAGGATTTCTCCTGGTGACCTACCTCTTTTAGCACTGTGACAAAAGAACTGTTTTCTTGAACATGTCTGGATGATTGAAACTACTGCACAAAGTTTGTACAAGCTTGCTTGATTTTGAATATTTGCTCCATTGTGTATGTACTGCTCCTACTTGTACCACTCCATAGTCTTGTACTTTTCCTCTATTTGTAACTGTTTGTAATCACTTATCCACAGTTGTTCTCTGTTTGTAATTTGATTCTTTTCTGTTAACTGACATGATGTGGAATCTCTGTAAAAGATTCTTTGTCTCAAAGGTATTTCTGAGATTAAAATAAATAAATAAAAATATCCAAAACTGCAATGCCACATTTTGGGGGCAGGGACATGGTCAACCACATAAGTTACAAAACACAAGTGATAAAAAATCAGCCAATCAGGTAGGAGTGTGTGGAATGGTGGGATGGTTTAGGGCCCATGATGCTTTCTATAACTCCAAGTAGACAATCAAAAGTTACAAATAAAAAATAATATCTCAAGTCAAAAGGATGAAATGGATGGCTGGGGCCCCTTCACATATCCTGCTCATGCTCCTGTCTCCAACCAAAAATCATGCCAGACTCAGTTAAGGTCTACACTTTGCTGTTGTCTTTATGCTGTTAAATTATTTGGTCTATCTCTCTCTCTCTCTCTCTCTCTCTCTCTCTCTCTCTCTCTGTCGCTTTCTGACTATCATTTGACACACTGTGAATCACAAACATTTTTGGGACTAAGTTCCACACTGCAACTCCAGTTGTGGAACAAAATGTCCGCAGCTGCAGAGATTGCTATTCACATCCAGGCGGTTGTGGAATATGTTACGCTGGTCCCACCAGCAGTAACATTTTCTGTGTCTGAGGGATTTCCACATGAACACCACCTGCAAGCTGTTGTAAATCATGGAGTCAGTCATAAACTGTCTTCACTTTTGAGAATACCATAGTTACGGGAGAAACTGTGGTTCCACAAGTGGCAACCCGCTTGTGCTGAGTTTTCCTGCAGCTGTAGGATTTTCAAGAGGTTGGTGAATCCAGCTCACTACCAAGTATGACTTGATGGCAGAGGTTCATGGGACCTGTACATGGACTGATGTAATGTTGACTAGGATACTTTTTATTTTTCTTGTAAACATATTTTTCTTGAAAACAATTCATGAATATAGTACATGAGTACGCATACAAAGCAGCAGTTACACAAATTAAAACATATAGCATGTAAAAACAGATGACATATTAAAACTTGCCACATATAGCTCTTTAATGGAGATAGGAAATTATTTTTCACATAGCTAACTGCCCTTTCGTCTACCTTTCCATGCCAGTTACATGCTGGTTCTGAAATGCTTAGATGATTTTTTGATTTATATGTAGTCTAGCTTTGGGGTGCCTTCAGACCTTCATTGAGTCCACTCTCCTCACCAGCTACTGCTTTTGATTTTCACATTTTTAAGACATTCTATGACATCAGAAACTCCCATTCCAAGCTATTCATCTGAATGGCCTGGAATGGGTGTTTTTGATGTCACAGAATGTTCAGGCAGTATGAAAGCAAAGAGCAGTAACTGCTGAAGCAAAGAATTTTCTAGGCAGTTACAAAGGCAACAAACTTAAATTATTAATTTAACAAAAAGGTTAAAAACATATTAGAATAAGGGTAGCAATAAAAGAACAACTAGAGGGCATCTAAAGGTCTAAAACTGTTTCCTATCATCTTTAAGTGCATTCTGGCACGAGAGATGTTGCCAAATTCATAATGCTAGGTTACTGATTATGATATACATGCAATACCGGTGAGTCACATGTAAGATGTCAACATTCATTACAGTTGAAGGTATATCATCTTTAATCTGTAGAAACTCTTGGGGTCCCCAGGATGTATGTTTTGCAGGAAAGGAACCTTCCTCTATGGCTGCACACAGTGACATCTATATTTTAGTAAACCCATCCTCATTCCTGTTAGCAGCCAGTAGTGACACCAGCCCTGTGGAACTTGCTCCCAAGATCCTTGAGGGAGACCCCTCAGTGGAAGCCTTTAAATGGGGTCTGAAGGTGCATTTGTTTAGAGGAGCATTTGGGATTTTGGAATCTTCTTCCTCTTACT
Organism: Neoceratodus forsteri; assembly: GCA_016271365.2. Lineage (NCBI taxonomy): Eukaryota > Metazoa > Chordata > Ceratodontiformes > Ceratodontidae > Neoceratodus > Neoceratodus forsteri. The sequence goes on along the minus strand of CM028135.1, from coordinate 840,914,236 downwards.
AGCCCAGTCACTGTAATTATTTGATGTATTTTATACATTTTTCATTTATTATTTATAGCTCCATTTAGTTTTGTCTGTATCCTGTGCAGTGCCCCTGAGCCTCAGGGAAAGGGCACCTACAAAATAAAGCCTAACCTTATTTGCTTACTAGCAGTCAATCAATCACTCAATCCATCAATCAATCTTTATTTAACCAGTCGAAACACAATTGATACTAACTCATTTACAAGGTGGACCTGGGCATAGTCAAAGTACAGTGTAACAATGCAGTACAGTAAGAAATTCAGAGATAATTAAAATGAACCAAAATACAAAATGGTAGGAGAGCACAACTTCAACAATAGGATCACAACAGGTTTATACAGTATATACATATCATACATACAGCAATATGTACAGTATTAACAAGGTGTCTGTCAAGGGGAAGGAAAAGGAGCTAGGGTAGAAGAGTGTAGAAGGAGGACAAAGGGAGGGCAAAGGGAGGGACAGAGGAACAGAGTAGGAACCCCAACCCTATATCAGCTGTGCTCTTTCCAGTTTAAGACACATCAGTAAGTTTGAGTCTCAGTGAACAAATCACAGGTGGTTCTACATTAAACCAGTACTGAGCAACTGTTTGGCCAAGAGCCATAATTGATGGTGATCCTTAGCTTCCCTGTCCTTGGTTTCTGCCCCCAATAGTAGCTCCAGAGGTGTGTAGAGGGCACCCCTTGCACTTGCTCAATGATAGAATGCACTGAAGACCAGAAAGGCTGCAGATTAGGGCATGTTAGAGTGCTCCTCAATGTGGCATTTTGGACACATCTAGAATTTTCAAGATTAATTCTATGTAGTCCAGAGGGTGTGAAGTACATTCTATAAAGGTAGCTAATTTGAAATTGCCTGAGTTTATGGCTCTGTAAACAGGAGTTGAAATTGTGTATTGCATTACTTCACAGCTCTGGGGTGAGGTTAATATTAAGATCCTGTTCCCACCTCGTACCACCTCTGAGGTAAGGGAGGGCTGCTCCCCACCAGCTTTCTATAATATATCAATAGGGATCTAGTATTTGATTGTAGATAATACATTTCTTTCTTGACTGGGGAGCCCTGGAAACATAAAAGCCCATCTAGGAGGTTGCAACTGGGATGATTTGCTTAAGACATAGATAAGCAAAGAAGTCATAGATGGACCTGCCATTCTTTTTGGAGTTCACCAAATGACCTCATTACTTCCCCATCAAACATCAGAGATACAGTACTGATGCCTTTCTTTCTCCAATGTAGCAGAGTTTGGTGTAGGAACACACAGTACATTTTGCCCTGAAAATACTTTTGTTAGGATTGAATATGGGGATAGCCCAGGTTTTGCCCTCGGGTATGTGAGGTGCTACCCAGACTTGAGCTGTACACATTGTATATGGTTTGCCAGTCTTGTTCCCTCAGCTATCCAAACAGTGCAGCCAGAACAACATGATTATCTCCACACCTAGTTCTTCTTCCTCCATCACAATCCAGGATGATGATTATTCTGTTGAGAGGGTGGGAGGTAAGAAAGCTGTATTGCCCAGTGGTATCAATTAGATTCTGGTAGCACCCTCTCAACCACAACAGCAGTTTCAGGATATCCCTTCATATTCATGCAATTTTCCCTCCAAAGGAACATATGTAGTAGGGCACTGATTCTTTTGAAAAATAGTTTAGGTAACTGAATGTGGAGGGCCTGAAAGAGGTATAAAGATTTTGGCAGAGTTTTAATTTTAATCACATTGATCCTACCAAGTAATGTAAGGGTAGAGCTACCATTTGCTCAAGATCTATCTTCATACCAGCTAGCAGTGGTGGGAGTTGAGCTTATGCAGACCTGTGGGCTGGGCTGACATCCTAACCCCAGATATTTAATAGAGGTCACTACTTATTGCTCCAGGGATTGTTAGAGAGGTGCTCCCACTCCTGGCATCCTACTGGCAGAATCTCACTCTTGCTCCAATTCACATTGTGTCCTGCAAGCATCCCATACTCTGGGAGTAAGTCTCCGATTGGTTGTAGGCTCTGGGTCCAGCAAGTACATCAGCAGTTGTCAGCAAATAAAAGAGATTTTATGCTCCAGTACTACCAGCCTTAAGGCCTTGCATCGCTTGATGTGAATGGATGGCCTCAGCTAGGGGCTCCATGGACAGGACACATAAGACGGGATAGAGGGCACACCTGGCATGTACCCCATGTTGACTGGAAAGGGATGTGAGACTTCCATTAATGAGAATCTGCACTACCCCTTGACATGGCTCTGATCCATTTTAGCATACAGTCCTCCAGCCAAAAGAAGCCCACTGTTTCAAACAAGGCCCTTTCTGCATCCAGGTCAAGGTCAGTCGCACCATGTCTTCCTTTAGTTTTAGCCTATATGTGAATGATATTAGGGTACATCTAATATTGTGTTTTCCCTATTGCCACGTAATAAATTCAGCCTGAATCTTTGTGTATACAGCAGGTAACACTCCTTCCAAACTAGCAGCAATGACACTAGCTGCTATTATGTAGTCTGACATTAGCAGTAAGATGGGGCAATGTGAGGTACACTGTGCAAGGTCCTTGTCCCATTTGGGAAGTACAGTAATAGTGGCAGACTGCATGGAGGAGGCATCTTACCCCTGTGAAAGCTTTCAGATATCACTTCAAATAAAGGGTCTAACAGCTGTGCTATTAAAGACTCATAAAAGTAAATTGGTAGCCCATCAGTGCCTAGTGCCATGCCACACCTAAGGTTCTTAATTGCCTCCATCACCTCTCTCCTATCTACAAGTCTATTCACATATTCCCTAGGTTCTTCTGCTATTAGCCATATGGCAGCATTCTGAAGAATCTGTCCAGCTACCCTTGTGTGGGGTTAGCTTTCATGATATGTGAAGAGCTATAAAAGCCAGAGAATTTATTGCCTATCTCCTGCTGGAGAAACTTTGGAGCCACTAGGTTCCTCAATAGCAGCTGTAGCACTTATGGCCTTTTGATATTTTAGTTGCAGGCTAGAATCATCAATCAATCAGTCAATCAAATTTATTTATATAGTGCCATTCTCAAAATGATCGCTGAAGGGATCCTGCATCCTACACCGCAAACCCTTGAATGGCTACACGTTTGAAGGACCTCATTGTTCTAACCAGTAGGGCTGTGAGGTTGAAATCCAGCTTAAAACAAATGGCCACTCTTCCCCTGCCCCGATCATCTCTCAGTCAATGAACCACTAAGTACCCAGCTGGAACAGCCGATTCAGTACAAAGCCAGCACTTTCATTCAGCCAGGTCTCAGTCATGCAAGCCAGACCAGATGTAGCAACGAGACTGGCAATAATTGCCATCTTGTTCTTAATGGATCTGGCATTGCACAACACTGCCCAAGAAGGATAGGGCAGATGAGGCTTGTGTAGCCTCCTGTCCACTGACTGTGGAGTCCTTGGGTATAGGCAACAGTCAAGAAGAACCCTTTCCTGGGCCCATTTGCCCCAGGGTGCCTTCTCATCTCCACCACCCCAATCCACCCCTTCACTACATTCCCTTCACCTGACCCAGCAAAATCTCCATTTTCTTCATCTACTATCCCCAGTGCTCATATACCTCCACTGTTAAAGGGAGGCACTCAACTGGCCAGAGATCATGGAGCCTGAGGGGAATACCACCTTTCCCTGGGAGGTGTTAACCAGCACATCTTGCAACTACTTTAATTTACTACTACAGCAATAATCAACATGTCTACTTTCACAGCTTAATATAAACAATAATTAAATACATTCATACATCAGTTGTAACCACACTAAATCACTCACACTTATTCTCTCTCTCTCTCTCACTCACTCACTCACTCACTCACTCCACTCACTCACACAAGAACCCCACTCTCCCCAACCGTCCCTAGCAATATTAAAAATAATAATTTTCTTCTCTGGGGATCCATAAATTTTGGAGCAGTTCTAAGCCAAATGGCTATTGAAAATCCAGAGATACCTTCCTCTCTCACAGGACTGTCTCCAGATGCCCTGTTCTCTCAAGAAGTAAGATTTAAAGAGAAGTCCACAAATAAAGCTAGATGATTTCCCAACAGGACACCTGTCACCTTTGGTCTCTCACCCCAGAGGAAACTCTTAGATAGTCCCAAGCACAAGGGTCCCTCAAACTCTCTCACTGGATGAGGATATATTCTGGTCCTGCCATCAAGTGTTGGCGGGCTCATTTCCAGCAATATCTATTGCAACTCTCCTTCAGAGTAGCATACACATATTCTGTAGGCACACTCTTCTACCTCCACAATCCAAACAGTGGGGAGCAATGAACAGTCAAGCAAAAATGCTCCCTTTACCTCCACAGTCCAAAGGCAGTCTGCCAACAAAGCACAGACAGACTCAACCAAGTGAAGGATAGTGAGAGATAACACTCTCCCCACTCATTCCACTGTCCCACTGCAGTACAGAACCCAAAAGGTGTTGCAATATACCACCACACAGCCGTTAGTCTGAAACCTCCTCAGGTTATGACAATTCAAGATCTACTTTCACTACTATGAGGGACACTGGTTATGCTGAAAATCTTCGGGTATTCACTCCTCTTTCAACCACCTCCCAAGGTGCTCTGACCAACCAACTGGCAGGACCAAACAGTTACTCCACACACCAATGAAAATCCACAAACTTGCAAGCTCAAACACACCACCATCTCTGGGGCTTTCTCCTCATTCATCCTCGTCTTCCAGCAGATGCTTAGTGATCCAACAACCACATCAGGAACCAAATCCAGCTCCATTACCACCACTCTTTAGGTGAAGGTAGGCTGGATACAGCTGCTTGCACTACCTCCTGAATTCAGGTACAATCTGAACTGCTCAAACAAACAACCTCACTGGAAAACAAAAGCAACTAACATTCAGCGCTCTTTCACTTTATCCCCTAACTAATGCTCCCATTCTTAGCCTAATGACTAACTAAATAAAACAAACAAAATAAAATGTTAAACCATTAAAATGGCTGTAAAAATGTTAACACTGTAACAATTTTAAAACTCCTCTCCAGAGATCTCACTAACAGCAGCCCAGCGTGGCAACCATCTTCATCTTCTCCTATGATTAATTTCTTGTGTGCCTTCTTATCCCTATCATTGCATTGCCCTGACCTGACATGTAGAATCTCTCTCTCTCTCTCTCTCTCTACAGCTACACTACTTTGGGTGTTGCATTCATACTTGAGTCTTTGCATGCGCTGGTAGAGTGGTGCTGTTGGGACCACAAGTTGTGCTTTTTTCCACAGAGCTATTTTTCTTCTAGCACTCAGAGGTCCTTAGATCATATTTCTTTTGTATTTTGCCTAGTATATCTTTGGTCTCTGGAGAAAAACCTTGAGTGCCTCCCAGTATGTCGTATGTGAGAGTACCCCTTCCTGTTCAGAGTAAGAAATTCTTCAATCTGCATTTGGACATGTGTCCAAAAGTCAGCCTTAGTGATCAATATGAGATCCAACTTCCTGCTCCCCAGCAGGTTGCAGACCAACATTTGTTAACTAGAGCAGCATAGGGCATGGTCCCAGATAAAAATTGGTTTGTGCAACACTGCAGCCACATGGAACAGGAGGTAAGCATGCACTAGCATTCTGTCAGTTCATGCATAATTCTCATGAGTGTGAATGAAAGCTATTTTCTGATCCACTGGGATGGTAGTGTCTCCATGCATCTATAAGCATGTATGTGTCTGACAGTCATTTGTGGGGTTTGTATTGGTTTTATAGGGAAAAATCTGGTGCTTGACCAGTCTGAGATTGTGTTTTGTATGCAATTCTAGTCACCCACAGGATCCATTGTCCTCAAAATGGTGCCATGTCCAAATCCAAACAGCTGTAAAAATCACTGTCTTCTATATTCAGACCATAGACTGAACCCATAGTAATTACCACCCCATCATTTAGATGGACCAGGGCATATTGTTCCTCCATCTACCTTAGAGTGTAACACTTTACCCAGAAACAAGGTCTGATCCATATTGCAGGACCTCTTGGTTTACTGTTAAAGCAAGATCCCACCTAGATCCCCTACCCCATCTAAGTACATGTTTGCTCAGCAGTAGACATGTCATTTCCTGCATCATGAGTGTGCACGGTCTCAGCTTTTTAACCTGGGCAGTCACCCACTTTCTTTTGCTATGTTTTTCATCCCATTGATATTCCAAGACACTACAGTTATTGATTCAGCCATAACTCTGCCTTTGGGTAAAATCTTTCAAGGAAAGGTTTCCTCAAAGTTATCTATATTACATAATCTTCTCATTAAAATCTTTGTTCCACTTGTTAATAACATGGTGGGCCTTTTGCTGTTCTGTACCTGAATTATGCAAACTTTCTTCCTTTTACATCCCTGTCCATACCTTCACACCCCTTCCTCAACACAAACAATAGCAACCAGTAACAATAAACTTTCCCTAATCCCTAACTTCCCACCTCCCACACACCTTCCTACCACAGTGTTGGCCAGGACACAATGTTCCTGGAACAGATTCCCAAGCAAACCACTGGTGGATATATTATGTTGAGCATAGTAGACACATTGATTTGGAAAACGACCTAATTCAAACTTGGCTAAAGGACCACAAGCTCACTATCAACCTACAGAAGACTCAGACCATGCTCTTTGGCTCTGCGGCCAAGACAAAAGCTGCCCCTGCCCTCTGAAGATCTCATGTGCTGATGGGTCCCTCCAACCAGTTGCAGTTACTATCAAGTACCTGGGGTGACTCTTGATCCTCAACTGGATCTCTCTCTGCACATTCGCAATGCATGCAAGGCCTCAAACTATAAGTTGGGCCTTGCGACAGAGCAAAGCTGTCTGACCCCAGCTTCCCATCTTGCCGTAGCCGGGGTCTCCTACCCGCACTCTGCTATGGGCTTGTCACCTTGCTCACATAACCAAAACCAGCCTCTCAAAATAGGACAAGGCGAACAACAGTGTATGTCACTTTACACTCTCAGCCCCGCCTCACCCACCACTGTGAGCTCTACTCCTGGCTTGAGTGGCTTCCACCAGAAAAGCACTGCACCTTTGTCTTAGGCTTCTTCATCAACAAGGTGGTCAGAACTGCCACCCTACTGCCCTCGCTGCATCCCTCATAACTGCTGCCCTTCTACCATCTAAGATCCAGTGACTCTCATGTCTTCCTAGTCCCAAAACCCACACCCAAATGGGTGACTGGGCCTTCGTTGTGCATGCACCCTGACCATGGAACTCCTTCCAGCTAGAACTCACTCCTCCTTCCATCCCTGCTTTAAAGCCTCCCTCAGGGCGTCCTCAAATTGCCTCCTCCTGCCACTGCACTTAATTGAACCCTTGACCACTCCACAGTAACTGGCTGTGTCATTACTGAACTCCTTTGCTCATAGTGGTGGGTCCCATCATACTACACTAGTAACACATGCTGCTACTTGCTGAATTGATTGTGTTGGGTCCACCTTGGCCCTACTGCACAATAATCATGTATATGTTACTGTTCTAGTGACTGCTTTGTCTTTAGGGCATTGTTGCCCTGACATGTTGGTTACTGCCTCTGCCTTGCTGTTTATCGCCTCCCTGCCTGTAAAGTGAATCCCTTGATGCTCGTGGTATTACCCTGCTTTGTCGTTGCTCTTGTTGATACCTTGTACACGTCTCTGCCTGATGTGTTTGAATGTACCCCTGTAATCTCCCAGGTCGCACCTGAAAATAGGCACTTGGTTGTCTAGTGTGCTTACCTGGTAACCAAAAGCAAATAAATAAATAAATATTTTCAAGCATCATTCCTAACCTACTGCCAGGGAACAGAAATGGATAAAAGTGAATTCCATTTATTTTAGTATGCAAACAGATGGCTACTTCAGGTTCAGATTCTAGTCAATCCAGTCCAGTCCAACCCGGTGGTAGGAGGAAGTAAGCTGTTGGTTAACTAAGATCTGCAGCTTATCCAGTAGGTAGGGAAATGGGCAGACTGGGTGGGCCAAGCAATCATTATCTGCCATCAAAGTCTATGTTTCTATGTTTCTAAAATGCAAGTAGGGACTAACAAGTGGCAATGCCATTGTTTTTGCTACTGCATGTTCCAGAATGTTTCATCATTGGCACCATGGTCTCCCCTGCACAAGGGCCTGGTCACTGGCTCCATCAAACTACAGGTCCCCAGCTCATTGGTACAGTACCTGTTTTCCATGTTTTAGTCAATGCAGAAGAGGAACTGTGTCAACTAATTTAGTCTGAGGACACTCTAGGACTGTGGTGTCACTCTGAGGAACAAAGAAAACATTTTGTCTTGACTTGTGATGCTGTCATTTAAGCAATTTATTCCATATGCCATACCATTGGGAAGTGATCAGTTCACATCACACTTACATCTTGCACCCTCCTGTGGTCATGCATGGTTATGCTGCAGACTCCTGCATATTAAGTTGGTTACTAAGCAATGTGTGCTGTGAGCAGAAATTTCTACTTATGTACATTCACTAAACTTTGTCTGCCCACAGCATGTTTTTTTTACCCACTTGTCTTCTTTGCTGCTACTCCGGCCCTCATCCTGGCAATGCTAGAGAAGAAGAGAAAGAGCAGGTGAAATGGGGCCAGCAAGAAAGTGGAATTGTGAGATTTAGTTCATTTGGGGCCCCCATGGGTGGAAGGTGAAACACATATCGAATGATGAATATCCTCTCAGTTTGCCACTGATTTTGCTGTTGGAGCTAGTGCTGTGTTAAAATAAAATTTACTGGTGGAAGCTGGAATTTCACTACCATGAAATTTCAAATACACTTTGGCAACTTTCACATAAATTCTGACTTGGAATGCAAAATGAATGTATGAATTGCAGATTAATGTATTAAACTTCAGAATGAAATTTTGCAGAACAAATCACTGTTAGTGAACCGTTCTGCAGAATTTCTTTCCTTAGATAATACATTAAATTGCAGTTCATACATTAATTCCACAGTTCAGTGATCCAGAAAAAAGATGATTTCTTACCTTTAAGGGACCAACATTGATGTTACAAAAGAAAGCAGGTGCTTAAGCTTTCAGACTGTGCACAGTCCCTTCATTAGAAGCTATTGTCAGTTGTTTTGGAATAATACATTTTATTAAAACCAGATCACACATAAAAAAACAGACACAAAAGTTGTAAAGAATCCATTTGGCCTAAAAGATTTATTTAAAAGTCAACTTAAAACCATATAGAGAACACAGATCAAGGAATGGTATTTCAAGGTAAAATCTCACAGAACAGGTAACTCCCTTCTAAAAAGAACTCATAAAACATACTTGAGGTTCATTTTAAACTATGCATGCATGTGTTTGTGTATACATAAGGAACTGAATCCCACTGGCCAAAACTTAAATTTAAAAAACAACCTAAAAAGAATAAGGAAAAGTGGTAGAGTCTCATACAAAGGAAAGCACTGCAAGATCAAAGCTGCAAAATGAATAACTCTTTAGCTGCAAGAAAACACAGAACACAGAAATTCAATTAAAACCTAGTCTGTGTGTGTTAGTGTAAACATTTTAAAATAACTGTGATTTTAACCTTAAGTTAGGAAAGATTATGAAATCATAGTATATAATGCTAAAAAGTCTTTTAAATAAGAAATTATTTGTACGTATGACAATTAATGGGTTTAAAGATAGGCTGCCCTAGTGTGAACAATAAATTATTCACTAGTTGTTTCACACATTCAAACAGTGTTGTCCCTATTAGAGATGTATGTCCTCAGCCCAGTGCTCACTAGTCAATATTTTCATGAATATTAAAACCTATACTGCTCAACCATAATCCCTCTGTAACTTTGTACCCAGTTCAAAGTGTTTGTGTATAATTAAAAAAATCAGACTTAACAAGGACTCCTAGTAAGTGAAATACTGTATCCTAATATGTCCATGTATCAAACACAGACTCCCTAGTAAGTGAGATACTTTATCCTAATATGTCCATGTATCAAAAAGAGTCCATATATATTTGAAAGGCTTTGCCTGTAGTTCAGTGACCAAGCAGCCAGCCACTCCCACTTCCTGAACTATATAAGCAGTTCCTCTCAGCCTCACTGTGAAGTATTTTGTCTTTGCAGCCAAAGGCTCTGCCAGTTTGTTCCTGAGCTGGTCGGGTTCCCTGGTTGGAGCCCCCACCCTTGCTTGTCTCTGCAGGGCTTCTGTGTTTGTTTTCCTGCTTTGGTTTGTATTTTGCCTTTGGTTGTGTATGCTTCCTTCCTTTTGAGGGCACTTTTCTAGGCTCCTAGCATACTGCTATTAAGAGCTCATAATGCTAGCTTTCAGTTACTCAACTATAGCTGGTCCACGTGGCATATTTTATTGCTCTCACCTGACTCAAATTACTTGAATCTAGCTATACAGCCTTACTCATGCTTGTTCCACTTACCTCATTACTGCAATCTCATTGCACTGCCTGTTTGACAATGCTTAAAAGCATTATGCCTCCTTTATTTGCACTTACAACTCAGTGTACTCTATTTATTTACTACTGCTGTACAGGCCTATTAGCTTCCTGCTGCTACATTGTTTACATCCATTCCTATTGTACCTTGTTTACTCTGAGGTTAGCTGATGCTCCTGCCGAGGCTGTTAAACTAGCTTTTATATCTGCATGTGTTCTCGGCCTTTCATCACTTCCTTGTTTGTCCTATGGCAGGGACTGGGAGGTGTTTGGGGTTGTGGCCTATGTGGTTAATTAATTTTGTTCTACATCCTGTCTTCACCACTGAAAATCCTCAGTTTGTCACTGTGATTTGGCTGTTCATGTCTGGCTGGCTTGCCCTATCTCAGTGCTGTTTACTTGCTATACAGTTGTTATGCAGGTCCACCTATTACTACTACTGCTTACTGACCTTAGTAGGTCCACACTTGCTTATGCAATCGTTGCTCCTTGCTTATGCAAACCATTGCTTCATGCCTAGTGCTATCCCCTTGGCTTTGGTCTGGGATTCTATTGCTCTCAATCTGCATTCGACCTTGCAAGGTCTCAGCACTCTATGCTCATTATGATCTCAGCATGCTGTACTCATTCAGCTCACTAGCTTTACAGCTCTCAATCAATTCTGGGGCATCCAGCCATTCTAATCTGGTGCAGGTTCCTGCAACCGATGGTCTCCTCTGCATTTAGTCCTCACCATCAAGCGTGTCCAACTTGGGGTGGGATCCTTCTCACCTGGCCCATAGCTGGGAATGTCCTTGCCCAGGCTTGGCTTTTAGCTGCCTGCTACGTGACAGCAGCTTCTGGTGTAGAATTTAAGACTAGTGGTGAAGGGTGGTTATAGCAATCTCCTTTGGCTCTAGAGTTCCACTATAACGGTTGGCCATTGACTTTAGTGGTTTCTGTAGCAAAGCACCTTCACTGCATTCTCCCCAGAACTGCCCCTGGTTCACCTGGTTTGATTTAGGGTGGGTGGCCAGGTGAGTGCCTCAGCAGTTGTTGCTCTCCTCCTGCACCTTGGATGCTCATATTGTTGCAGAGTTTTCTTGCAACCTTCCGACAATTCCCACTAAAGGGTTTGAGTGAGGCCTTCCTCCAAATTGTAATCACTTTCACCTCCTTTGATTGGGTTTTCCAAATTGCAGCTGCAGAGCTGTCACTAAATACATTTTCCCAAGCCTGGATGGAAGGTGTCCTAGGCCTGGATCCCCAGAGATGTCCTCCTCATAGGGTTTTTTCTCTCTTCTGTTGCCTTAGGTCATAACACTTAGTTAGCATAGTTGTTTCCCCTAGTTTCCTTAGGTAGGTTCCGTTGTTGGATGGAGGTGGAGGATGTCCTGCCATACCTCTCTCCTTAGGGATCCCCTTCTCTCAATGCACGCCATCGCTATTCTTCTCTACTACTATGTTGCAGTTACTGCTTCTACATCACTGTTACTGCTTGCTCATATGAATCATGTTGCCTCCTTTTGGGGATGATAGTACATTTCTTTTGGAGAGTCCTAAGGTACCTTTAGCCATGGGAACCTTCCCGTGGCACCTCTAGGGTGGAACCTCTCCAAGAGTTTCTTGCTTTCGTACTTCTATAGGGTGGTAATTCATCTGGAATAGAGTGTGAATGGCCACAACCAAAACTAACACAGTTACATAAGCATAACACTATACTGGCTACATAGGTCAGTGAATTGAAAGGCTTTGCCTGTAGTTCGTGAACAAGTAGCCAGCCACTCCACTTCCTATGCTATATAAGCAGTTCCTCTCAGCCTCACTGTGAAGCATTTGTTTTTGCCCCACCATCCTCCCCTCCTCCTTCAGCAGCAGCGCTCTCTCCTTAGGGGTTCTAAGGTACCTTTAGCCATGGGAACTGTCCCGTGGCACCTCTAGGTGCAGAACCCTCTCTGACAGTTCCTTGCTTGTACCCTTACAGGGTGGTAATTCCTGTGGAATAGAGAGTGCAAATGGCCATGACAAAAAATAACACAGTTATATAAGCATAAAACTGTACTGGCTGTGTAGGTCAGTGAAATATATATCAGATCTTCTGTATATAAAATAACTGTTTTAGAAATCTGAGACAAAACTGAAGGAATCTATCACTTGCCACCATGCCTTATGACCCCTTCCTTTTTATGTTGCCTCGCACTTGCGCCAGCCAATATCTTGCGGTAGTAGCAGATTTGGAGGTACAGTCACTGTTGGGTGAATGCAGGATACGATCAGTAGGTGTGTCCCTCATTCCCCAATCAGGCAACATGCAGGTGCCATATCAGCAATTTGGAATGTGGCCTCCAGATCTAACAAAGTCTGCTGCAATGAAGCGAAGCTCTCATGCAGTGTGACCTCAACACACCTCCTGACGCAAGGCAACACTGCTGCCACCTACTGTCAGAATTCGATAGGGAGGCCACTCCCCAAAGGCATAATGACCACACTATCCCATTTAAACTGTATGTAGAAGGGTGCCCAATCCCCCTTGGCATCATGTGCCCCCCAACAGTCTTTCTTTGCCAATGGGGGTCCTAATCCCTGTCAGCTTTAATCCCATTCATTTTGCTGATGGGGAGCCCCTCCTGTCAACATAATGCACCCCATTTGTTATGTACCAGGGGGTGCCCAATCCTTTCAGCTCTTGCCCCCGCTTTCATTGTGTACTGATGGGGTGCCCAATCCCCATCAACCACAGCATCTCCCCAAAAACACTTAGATGGCATGCTGGGAGCCTACCCCAGCATGCCAAATCTCCTGAAAAGGAAAATCATCCCACAATGTTTTTTTTTTATTTTTAACAATGTGAAAGAAGAAATGGTTCCTTGAGATCTCCCTGCCCCCTCCTAAAACCCATGCCCACCCAGTGGGCACCCTGCCTCCACACACCCCCTCACCCCATGCTTACCTCCAGAGTCTGGCATGATGCTCTTCAGTTGACTGCGGAACATGTCTGCACTCTTCAAAGCCAACCGTGAACTGAAGAAATGCCAGTAAGCTGTATAATGGCATAAATAGGGTTTTCAATGTTGGTGCATATTGCGCTATTTTTGGAATTTCTGCACCAAATTTTCAGCATCGAGATATTGGGACACCTCCTCATGAATTCAGTCTCTGTCATGGTGTTATTCAGTCCAGAAGGTGATTTCGCAGTCACTGCGAGGAATCACCTTAGGTCTGAGTAACAAAATGACAGTGTCTCTGATCATGGGGGTCTCAAAAAAGCCTATGTTGCAAATTTGGTGAATAAAATCAAAGAAATGGCTGTTTTATGAGCGTACATTGTGCTGTTTCCAGACACTCATAACTTCATGAATTTGTAATATTTTCACTTATATTTTCAAAATTGGCATTTTGTCCCACCTCCTTATGAACAGTACAGCTGTCATTTTACATGTCCTGTCTGAAATGTGTTTTCGCATCGTCCAGCACAGAATAGGTAGGTCATTGTGTGAAATCAGTTTTTGGGACAGTTTGAGAAAATGGCAGTGACACTGTTTATGAGCAGAGGCTCTAAAATGCCTATGTTGAAAATTTGGTGCTGAGAGTCCATAAAATGACTGTGTTACAGGTGTGCGTTGTGCAGTTTCCATGCACCCTTGTAACTTGCAAATTAGCAATATTTTCATGCCAGATTTTCACCACTTGCATTTTTCACACCTTCTTATCAACAGTATAGCTGTCATTTTTACAGCCTGCCCAAAATGTGTTTCCACACTTGTGGCACACAATGGCGTGGTCACTGTGGAAAATCAACTTTTGGGACTGATTAACAACATTACAGTACCACTGTTCATGAGGGAGGTCCCAAAATGCCTATGTTGAAAATGTGGCTAAACAACTCCCAAAAATAATTTGTTACAGACATGTGTTGCACAGTTTCTATGCATGCTTATGACTTCACCAATTTTCATATTTTCACTCCAGATTTTCAATGTTGCTTTTTTTATGCCTCCTTGTAGACAATACAGATGTCATTTTCACATCCTGCCCAAAATGTGCTTTTATTGCAGCCAGTGACATGCATCATGGTGTGCCTTGCACTGTTAGGCCACAAAGTTCATCCCATTCTTCTATACTGGACCTACCTCAGTGTATTTCCTTATGGAATGGGGTAAGTACAATACCCAAATACCCCAAAGCACACCATGACACTTGTCAGTGTCTACAGGGTAGGGTGAGGTACAATGGCATAAGTGTTATAGCTGACAACCCAAAGGCACACCTCAATGCCTGTCGGTCTCTACAGGGTGGTGGTGGGGTTGCCATCACTTCAATACATCACTACTATTCCTATTATGCGTCTCTAACTCTGGCACTACAATGCCAATGCCAGTGAGACAATATTTGGCATAGCTAAATGCTTGTTTTAGTTAAAACCAATGTATCGATATATTATTAGAAGGACTCATATATCCATTATGTATGTGAACATATAGCAATACCACAATGCACCCCTATTAGATATCCATTTACTAAATGTCAACAGTTTGTGCACATATAAGAAGCAAGCATAACAAAGACTCCTAGTAATTGAGATATGGTTATCCTAATATGTCCATATATCAACATGTGTTACATATGTCTTACCCATAACACCAACATCACCCTTCCCCAACCCCTACTTTTTTTGTTTGTTTTTGTGGTGAAACCAACCTAGTGATATCCACTTAAAAGGGATCCTATAACCACATAAGATGAAAACATTCAACAAAACCATGATATACTACCACTGTATGTCCATGCGTTGCTCCTGAAGCCAGTAAAAGTTTAAGCAGTGTAATGTGACATAAAACCCAAATCATTGTTCATCCTGTATGCCATCATATTGAGAAGTATAATGAGCTTGACCTTGAACACCCACCTGTACTGTGTGTTTTGAAATGTCCTTTTAAAACCAGTACCGACATATCTGAGATGGAGTGATCAGATTGCGAGAAGCATTGTCCCACTGTTTTTCATCATCTTAATTGTAATAACATATATGTGTGAGTTCATTCAGGTGTGGAGAGGTTGTCTCATCTCTCCCACATTCCGTTTATGGACATCTCTTGCATTGAATAAAATAAACAACATTTCGAGATGCACATGCATGGTTTCCTGTATCCTGAAATTGTCTCTTTTGTGGAGTATTGATACAATCAGAAGTAGAAATGTGCTCACAAGTCTTACATCTAGTGTAATTGCAGGGTCTTGTGCAGTCAAGTGTTCTGATATTTTGTTCTGGTCCAAGTTTGATCCTAAAAATCAGGTTGCTTAAATTAGGTGGCTGCTTAAAAGACAGTAGCGATTGTTTTTGAAAAATACATTTTAGGGTCTCATCCTCATTGAATATTAATTGGAGGTCATTAATAATTTTACAAAGAAGCTCCAGATCAGGGTGATATGTGACTAATAAGGGTATTCTGTTGGTGGTTGTCCTTTCTTTATATTGAAGTAGTTGTTCCTTGGTATCTACATTACACATTTTACCACTCTGTCAAATTCTCTGGAAGAATGCCCCTGCCTAATAAAGGTGTTTTTCAACATTGCCAAATGTCTACCTCTGTCCTCCTCACTTGAACAGATATGGTGGTATTGCAGCATTTGATTGTACATTATAGATTTGTTAGTGTCCTTAAGTGATTACTATCCCTATGCAAGTATCTTTATCTGTCTGAGGGTTTCTGTAAATGCATGTCTACAAGGTTCCATCCTTGATGGTAACTGTGGAGTTCAGAAAATTAACACTAGTGTCAGAATATTGCAGGAAAGTTTTATGAATAGGTGGAGGTTCTAAAGTTCCTGATGGATCTCATTCAGTGTGTTAGTGCCCTCTGTCCAAATTATAAATAAACTGTCAATATAATGAAATAAGCAAGTGAGTTGTGTGTGTAGTGCCTTAAAAAATCTTCCTCCAAATTGGCCATAAAAGGTTGGCATTAGGGTTGTGCATGGGCGAATATTATGTTCCAAATACCACAAATAGTTGGCTTCCGAATATTTGGATGCATTTCAGAATAGTTCATTATTTGACCATTATTCAGGAACTATTATTTGGTGAGATTTCCAAGTCTCACAGAGCTTTGTTGGCCAGTTAAGCTGTTTCTGGAGCTCAAGGAAAGCACACCATGTGACTTCCTCACTCTGAGCTGGTAGAAGACAGGAGACAGTGGTTCCTGAGAGCTAGCTTTGCAGTACTTCTGAGACCATAAATATGCCAAAAGAAATAGTTTCTTGCTCCATGAGGATTTTTATGGGGTAGAATAATTTGTTTGATCTGTGTCAGAAAAGCTATGTTTGGCTTTCTGACAGGTATTTTTGTCCTTATTGCTGTACTCAGTTACAGGGAGTAGGAGAGTTGTCTGCTAACACCACTTCTCTGCTGCTCTCTGACATAGGTCCAGTGTGATTTTTTTTTTTGGGTGAAGCACATTTTTTTTTTTTTGCTGTTGTCTGGTTCCAGTCTTGGTTCCCTGCACAACTGATGAGGGTATCTGCTATCTCCCTCCTGTAGATCACTGCTCATGATTTGCCTATATGTGCATAATATTTCGTTTTGTGAGACTTTGACATGCACGTGCATGCTTAATACATTTTTCATGAGGCTGGGCCCATGTATGCATAGCTGTGTGCACACAGTTTTGGAAATAAACTTCTTTCAGTTTTGTCAGTCAGGCTTGACTCCGTTGAATTATTATTGTTAGTCCTCTGGTTCTGAGCTTGCATCCCTGTACAAATGAAAAGTATGTTGTCTGACTACCCTCAACTTCCACCGCATACAATTAACCTGTGCATGTGAAATATATTTTCCCCAAGTCAGTGGCTTGTGTGTGCACAGCTGTGTACTTGCATTTTTGTTGTTGTTGTTGTTTTGTTAATTAAACCATTGCACTTAATGGGGCAGGCTTGTCTCATTGAGTTGACTGTACATCATCTATTAATTCCTTGCTCGGTTCCATGTTTGACTAAAACATTGCTCTTTTTTCCCTTCTTAGTAGAAGTGTTTGTTATTTGCTGATGCTTTTTGTGATACAATATAACTGCTAAGGTCGTTGTGAGTATTACTGTTGTTCCACCAGCATTAAGTAAAGAATCATACACACTGGCACTACCTAGTAATTGTTTGTGTTTTACACAGTAACCACTAGTGACCTGATCCATCATGTCTTTAACAACCTTACAAACATGCTTGGTCCAGCCCCAGCAAAGCAACTGCACCACTGTCCCCAAGTGGTGAGGGACAGGATGGTAGACTCACAAATGTGCAGCACATCTAGGCAATTACTGCCAGTGTCATCCCTGGCTGCCAAACCCCAAGACAATCTATGCAGAACAAAAG
The DNA here is from genome assembly GCA_016271365.2 of Neoceratodus forsteri. Taxonomy (NCBI): domain Eukaryota; kingdom Metazoa; phylum Chordata; order Ceratodontiformes; family Ceratodontidae; genus Neoceratodus; species Neoceratodus forsteri. The sequence goes on along the minus strand of CM028135.1, from coordinate 840,896,493 downwards.
CAATCATCGGGGGTTTGCAGTAACAAATACAGTTAAGAGCAGTGGAGCATAAAGTCGCCAATACATTTGTTTGTGCTAAGGCTGGAGGATGCCAGAAAGCCATGGTTTTTGACCAGAACCTGGTCTTTGTCAGGGCATGTTAGCAACATACAAACACACTATGAATATTCAACTGTTAAAGAAACACACACCGTAAATAAGTGAAGTTATAATAAATGAAACTGAGATGCCCTTGTAACAAATCAATCCACAACTAACATGTCCAAGGATGAAACACTACATCAAGATTATACAACATAGTTCATACAGTGGTACCAGATAGTATGTAATGCAGTATCTTGCAAAATTGCTGCAAAATGATGCAGTATGCTGCAAGGAGCAGTGTAATTCAATGGCAATTAAGCCCTCTGTTCATCCAAGTACTGTATTTTGCAATGTCATTTACTACAAAGTATTGAATTGCATCCTGTCTTGCTCACTGTATATTACTGATACATAATACAATTCAGAGAAGGTGGTGAGACACACTGCATAGACAATGACAGACAGGTGTCTCTCTGTATTTAGTAGGCTCAATATTTTTCTCCCCAAGCAAGCCTTTTAGTTCTTGTAGCATTGGGAATAGTACTACTACTACTAATACCACCAGTAGTACTACTACTACTACTACTAGGGTCACCACCTGTTCTATCTATATGTTCGCTGTCACATGCTTTTGTGCAGTAGTAGGAGGGCATTAGAGCATACATTCTTTGTGTAGAAAGCAGAAAATACCACCACCAGTGTTTCCAATGATACCACTATGGCTGCTTCATCCATGGCCAGTGTGCTTCCACCACAACCAGTACCATTCTTGCAGCACCCACTCCTTCAACTTTCACCACTACGTCAGCCACTGTTACCACTATTCCTAAGCCCATTGCCAAAGCACCTTCTTCTCTGTGGCTGTGACCATGAACATGCTCCAGTGCTGACCCAATGCAATGTTTGATATTGTTTTGAGTGCTATGTGTGGTGTGATGAATCAAGTGTGCCACATGTAGCTTGTGCTGCATTAGTGAAACTTTATGTCGGTGGTTGAAGTTTTGTTGAGGTGTAAATGGTACACCAGGTTCAATGGGTGATTAATGGTGTAATAGAAGTGCTTTTTTTTAAGCTATCCTTAAAAACCTTTTCTGGCCAAATACCAAATAATGAATACCGAATACCTGGGACCCCAATTCTGAATATTTGGCAGGATATTCAGGAAAAGATATCCGCACAGCCCTAGTTGGCATATTGTGGAGCCATATTGGTACCCATTGCTGTTCTCATAGTTTTGAACAGAATGTTTACCATTGAAGCTGAAGTTGTTATCTGTCAGAATAAATTCCATAAGTTTCCCCACCACTTCTGGGTTGTTGTATTGGTGCTGACCTTTCTCATATAGGTGTTTGAGAAAGGCTGAAATGCCATCCCTATGTGGAATATTACTATAGAGGGAGGTTACATTGATCATGGCTAATATGGTATAGATGATAAGTGCTTATAACCAGGAAGTTTACACAGGAAGTGTGCACTGTACTGAATGTAGCTGCCCGTTCTATACCAAGTAGTTTAAAATGGTTTCTATAAGACCTGAGATCCTCTCTGTCAGGGTACCATGGTCAGACACTGTGGATCTCCCTAGACTGCCAGGTTTATGGATTTTAGGCAGTATGTAGAATGTCCCTGGCTTAGGTTTAACATGGATGAGGTCAGTTATTCTGTCTTGGACATGCTTAGGAAAAGAACCAATTATGTTTTAGAGTTCTGTGGCGTATTGTGCAGTGGGGTCACTAGGCAATTCCATGTAGTAGACATGATCCGTTAGCTGTCTGTTAGCTTCATTAACATAGACCTAGCGTTTAAAATCACCACTGTAAAACCTTTATCTGCTTTCTTTCTGATAATTGTGTGGTTCAATTTCAGTGCTGTGTATTGCTTTTCTTTCTAATGGAGAGAGATTATAGCAGGTCTCTTTTGCTGACCAAGAATTTGACAGTTAACTCTGTTCAAAATTATGAAAGTACTGTAGTTGTTGAGTTTTATATTATGCCTTCGGTGGTAAAATCAGATGATTTCTTTCTCTTATCAACTAATTGTTGCTTTCTGTGAGTTCTTCTCTGTTGTGAAATAATTCTTTAAGTCTCCAGTCTATGGAGTATTTTTCCAATTCCCAACAAAACTGTATTCTCTCAAGAGGTCTCATTAGCATGTGAGACCCCAGGAAAGTACCTTTAATTCCACAGTAGTCAGTGTGTGGCTGGACAAATTAGCAACTGAAAGGTACCCAGCCACATTGCTTTGTTGTTCTGTGACCCTATTATTTTCATCATGGCGATTAGGAATTAAGGCTTGTTGTAGGGTATGCAACTTCCTTTTAGCTCATTGCTTTCTTTAAGGTCTTCAGATTGTTCATGTCTACAATCTTTCAGGAGGCCTGAATTAGGCCTACCAGACTTTCTTTCCAGTGTGCAACCATCTTCTCAAACTGTTTTTCAAAAAGCTTTATTGGCATATGTTCTGTGAATAATGTGATTTCTCAGTTTTCAGAAGTCATCCTGCAGAGAAGCTCTGCATATTTAGAATTGTAAGTGTTCTTTACGGATTCTTAATGGTTAGGCTATTAGGAACAAAATTGTTTTTCTTGCACTGGGTCAGAAAATAGATGTCACTTTCAAGCAGGGCTTCTTTCTTCCTGATGTTGTGCAACTGCCATGCAAGACAAGGAATTTCAGTATCTCCATCATGACACAGACGATATCATTGTTACCATATTGGACCTTGTAACAGAAGATCCATTAAAAAGGTGATTTGATGCATTTTATTGGACCGACATAGATGTTACAAAGAAAACATGTGCTTACACTTTCAGACTACACAGTCCTTCATCTGAAGCTAATGCCAATTGTTTTGGAAAAATACATTTTATTAAAGGCCAGACCATACATAAAAACAGGCAAAAAGTTCTAAATAATCCAATGGGCTTAAGCATTGCATTTAAAAGTCAGCTTAAATTCATGTTGAGAATACAGGCTGACTGCTATCAAAGAAAGGCATTTCAATGTCAAATGTCTCAGAGCAGATAACTCCCATCTAAACAGAACTCCTAAAAACATACTTTAGGTTCATTTTAATCTATCAAGATTCAAAATCCTCAGCTCCACACTGCAGCGTGCCACCTTGCAAAAAATCAATGTAGAGTGAAACAGCAAAGGCACCACAGGTATACTCTTTTCATCAAATTTATTAAGTGCATATAATTCACACAGCCGCCCAGCAGTACAGGGAAGAAAACCTCAACTAGTTTAGCATGCATTGCATCATCAGGATGATGGTCTGCAACACTGCATACCTTTAAAAGCAGAACAATTAAAGCAATAGCACCCCAAAAAGGGACGCTAAATCATAATACCAACAACCACTCAACCTCTCAGTGAATACAACAAATTATATATATACATCATATACAAAAGGAAAAATACTAATACATGTTATAAAAGCATTTAGACTATAACGTACTGTTATTAATTTTTAAGTCAATCACAAATAAGCAATTAGAAACCTGGTCTACTTAACCTTAACCGTATCATTAGTCATTATGACCAGGTGAATCATTAAACTTACTAATCGATGTCCAATGTTTGTACTATTGTTGATTAAAGTTATTCTCTGGCAGTGTATGTACATAAACAGCGCCATCTAGGGAAAGAAAAAACATATTGAATTAAATAATTCATCTAGTAGAACAAATTACTACAGCACATAAATATCAGACCATGTTATTACAACCTAGATAAATCACTTCTTCTTTCTCATATTACTGAGGGCATGACATCAAATTTGTCATTCGGTCCTAGCATTTGTAAACCTCAAGACTGTAAATCCAGTATGCCTCTCTATTCAATAATAAATCATATGTGCCCCCGCGGTCCTAACTTCACCAATTCTATTCCACAAAATTTAAATTCATGCTTGATTTTATCCAACTTATATTTATGACAGTGTGTTGCCAGCCACTTCTGTCATCATTTTTGCTAATGCTGCTCATATGTTCTCCGACTCTGACTTTAAATTGATGTAGTTTTACCAATGTAAAATGCACCATATGTACACGTTGCCAGATATACCAGATTCTCAGAAGTACAACTAAAAAAAAGAACACATTGTATATATTTTAGTAGTATTAACTGATGTAAAGGTGGTGCTTTTTAACATGATAGTACAATATTTACAATTACACATGCAAAGTTACCATTAGGTATACATGGTAACCATGTCTTTACATCCATCTGTACCTTCTGAAAATGTTGATAACTTTTTGACAATGTCATCAATATTCCTGCCATGACAATACACTGTACATGGCAGTTTGGTACCACCCCTTGTAATTTTGGCTCAAGATTCAAAAATGACCAATGTTTCTTAATAATGTCACCCACTGCTGTAGCCTGATTACAGTATATTGTAACAAAACAAATTTGATCCTCATCTCCCCATGCTTACTCTTAGGTTTCATAACATCATCATGGCTCATTTAGAAACTTCAACCATATTATAAAATAGAATAATTCATCGATAACATAGAATTAATTCATCAATAGTTATCAAACCTGCAGATAAAGGTGGAGCTATAGTGGTTATGGATACAGCTAAATATATTGGTGAAATCAATAGACAATTACTGGATCAGAACTTTTATAAGAACTCAGGAGGGTCCTACGAATAGATTTAAGTCGAAATCGATCAAATACTTGAACAGGCATTATTGGAGAATGTAATAGATCAAAAGGAATTTTCTTTTTGACAGTGTTACATCCTGTAAGACCAACTATTTATACTGCCTAAAATTCATAAGGATTTGGAGAATCCCCTGGGAGACCAATAGTTACAGGTATTGGTTCTGTTACAGAACCATTATCTTGATATGTGGATTCTTACATTAAGCAATATGTGCCCAAACTGTGATCATATGTTAGAGATTCTGCTGATATCTTAGGATATTAGAAGAGGTACAGTTAAACCCTAATTCCATCCTTGTTTGATGGATATTGAATCACTCTACTCCAATATACCCCATCCTCAGGGCCTATTGGCCCTAGATTATAGTTAAGTATGGATTCAACAATAGATATACAAAAAGAAATGTATCCTGGACTGTGCTGAGACTGTGCTTGAAAAGAATGCATTTTTATTTCAGGGTGAATACTACCTCCAAATTAAGTGACGGCAATGGGTTCAACTTTACCTAACTATGCCAATTTGTACTTGGGCTTCAGGAGAAAATAGTAGTCTATGACACACAGGTCAATCCTTTTATTATAGGATTGATTTATGGCATCATTTATTGACGACATCTTTTGATATGGAAGGGCACTATTTGCGAACTGGGGAGTTAGTTTACATATTTGGAAACAAGTAATTCCAATCTGAGATTTATTGTAACAAGTGACAGGAATATGGTAACTTTTTGATTTGGAAATTAAGAGAGATATTAATGATGGTATTCAGACATCTCTCTTTAGGAAAAATACTGACAGCAACTCCTTTTGAGTGCATCTAGTTGTCATCAAGACATATAATTAATAATATTCTCAGAGCCCAATTGCATCGGGCATGACAAAATTGTAGTATTAACACTGATTTTGTTAAACAAGGTACAGATATGTGTGAACATTTTTTGGATAGGGATACTCGAGAGACTTGGTGGAAGATGCTATGGTTGAAGTTTCTGAAATGAGCTGTGATGATGTTATGAAACCTAAGAGTAAGCATGGGGAGATGAGGATCAAATTTGTTTTGTTACAACATACTGTAATCAGGCTAGAGCAGTGGGTGACATTATTAAGAAACATTGGTCACTTTTGAATCTTGAGCCAAAATTACAGGGGTGGCCACAAACTGCCACGTACAGTGTATCATCGTGCAGGAATATTAGTGACATTGTCACAAAAAGTTATCAACCTGTTCAGAAGGTACAGAGGGATGTAAAGACATGTTACCATGTATACCTAATGGTAACTTTGCATGTGGTAATTGTAAATATTGTACTACCATGTTAAAAGCACCACATTTACATCAGTTAATACTACTAAAATATATACAATGTGTTCTTTTTTTAGTTGTACTTCTGAGAATCTGGTATATCTGGCAACATGTACATGTGGTGCATTTTACATTGGTAAAACTACACGTCAATTTAAAGTCAGAGTCAGAGAACATATGCATAGCATTAGCAAAAATGATGACAGAAGTGCGTTGGCAACACACTGTCATAAATATAAGTTGGATAAAATCAAGCATGAATTTAAATTTTGTGGAATAGAATTGGTGAAGTTAGGCTGCTGAGGGCAACATTAATGATTTATTATTGAATAGAGAGTCATACTGATTTACAGTCTTGGAGGTTTACAAATGCCAGGACTGAATGACAAATTTGATGTCATGCCCTCATTAATATGAGAAAGAAGAAGTGATTTATCTAGGTTGTAATAACATGGTCTGATATTTATGTGATGTAGTAATTTGTGCTACTAGATGAATTATTTAATTCAATATGTTTTTTTCCTTTCCCTAGATAGCGCTGTTTATGTACATACACTGCCAGAGAATAACTTTAATCAACAATAGTACAACACATTGGACATCGATTAGTAAGTTTAATGATTCACCTGATCATAATGACTAATGATAATGTTAAGGTTAAATAGACCAGGTTTCTAATTGCTTATTTGTGATTGACTTAAAATTAATAACAGTACGTTATAGTCTAAATACTTTTACAACATGTATTAGTATTTTTCCTTTTGTATATGATGTGTATATATATATAATTTTTTGTATTCACTGAGAGGTTGAGTGGTTGTTGGTATTATGATTTAAGCCCCTTTTGGGGTGCTATTGTTTTAATTGTTCTGCTTTTAAAGGTACGCAGTGTTGGTAGACCATCATCCTGATGATGCACGGCGTGCAGCAAACTAGTTGAGGTTTTCTTACCTGTACTGCTGGCGCTGTGTGAATTATATGCACTTAATAAATTTGATGAAAAGAGTATACTCATCGTGCCTTTGCTGTTTCACCCTCATTTTAATCTATGCAAGCATGTGTTTGTGTACAAATAAGGAACTGAATCCCATTGGCCTAAATTTGCATTTGAAAATGAACTTAAAAAGAATAAGGAAAATAGGTAGAGTCCCATCCAAAGGAAAGCATTTTAACGCAGAACCACACCATTGTTAGAAAGAAAGCTGATAAAGGTTTTGCAGTGGTGATCTTAAGAACAAGTTGCATACTCTATAACAAGCCTTAATTCCCAAAGAACAGGGAACTGGTCTAACAGCTGTTCTTGACTTTGTAAAGTCACTCCCACCAGACACCAAATCCATCCTCCTAGGCGACTTCAACATCCACTGGCCTGCGGCCGATGCTGGTGCACACAGGGATACCATTGCTGCAGCGATCCTCACACAAATGGTTGACTCACCAACCAGGAAAAATTACAGGACCAGCACCAGCACACTCCTGGACTGGATCCTTACCAGTCACCCATCGTGGATATCTAACACTAATGTCCTCCCTGACTCTCTCAGCGACTCCCCTGTTAGCTGCACCTGGTCAAATAAATTCATCAAACATCCACCAAAATCAATCATCAGCAGGGTTATACCCAGTGGTCACCTCCCCGACTCAAATCCCACCTCCTCCATCAAGACTGGTCCCCTATCTTCAATGCAACCAATGTAAACAATGCCCTTGACCACTTCATAAACATCTTCACTGTGGCCTGTGACACGTATGCTCTTATTAAGAAATGCAAAGTCAAATCACTTAGTAACCCTTGGTTCACAGGTGACCTCCTCAGGATGCTAAAAACAAGAGACCACCTATGGGAGCTGGCCAGAAACTCTGGAAGGCAAAAGCGACATCCAAAACTGCAAACGTGCCTGCAATGACTGCACCAAAACCATCCGCCAAATGAAGTCTGCCTACTATAAGCATGCCCTCACAATCTCCTGGGGCAATGGTCAGGAATTCTAGAAGAACATAAAGGAACTCATCAGAATCCACCCAAACCCCTCCCATCAATACTCAACATCAATGGAACCACAACCCTTAACCCAAAAACCATTGCGGATAGCTTTAACAAAGCCTTTACCGACCTCAGCGCTGTCCCTACCCAGGACTACTTCAAAGATGGTGAAGCTCTCTGTCTGCAATGAACACTACTCCCACCAGCTCCTCCTGCTTCTACTTCAAAGCAGTCAAGGCTCACCAAATGCAAAAATATGTTACCAAAGCCCTTGTAAATCAAGATTCAGTAATGACTCCTCTATCTCAAAATCCTGTCTCTCACACTTAATGATGTGCTAGTCCTCTGACCAGAATTTTAACATCTCCCTCAGCCTTAGCCAGTTCCCGGACAGATGGAAATCTGCCACTGTCACCCCAATCCATAAAAGTGGTGACAAAACTGCCCATGATAACCACCGACCTATCTTCCTACTACCCTACTCTCCAAGGCACTAGAACGCATCGTCTCGGACCAGCTCACAGAATACCTGGATCGTACAACATCCTGTGCAAGCAACAACACTGGTTCCTCAAAGGTCACAGCACCTCCATAGCCCTACTTGAATTCACTGGTGCAATCCACAATGCACTTGATTCCGTGAACTACTAGACTCAATCCACATTGACTTAACTAAAGCCTTGACTCCATCAATCACCGCCTCCTACTTGTCCAGCTTCAGAACACTGGGCTGTCAACTGTCACCATTGGCTGGTTTAAGAGCTACCTTGAAGAAGCGGTCCCAAACAATAAGAATTGCTGATACACTCTTGGACCCTAGACTGGTCGCTCAGGAGCTCCCAGGGCTCCATTCTGGGACCCTCCTCTTTAGCCTATTCTTAAACTCACTACTGGACAGCAGCCCAGAACAAATAATTCTACACTGATGATGCTGTGATCATCACCTCGAACCCTGATCCAATCCAATTACAAAATAAACTTCAGGGCCTTCTCCTCCATCGAATACTGGTTCCTAAATCATAAACTGCTTCTCAATCAGAAAAAACAAGTCTATGGTCTTCTAAGCCCCACAACAAAACAAACAACTCCACCTCTCATTGCAACTGAACAAGGAGCCATCTTAGAGCAAACACAATCATTCAAGTACCTTGGCATGACCCTTGATCCCCACCTCTCATATGCTGTCCACAACGCAGTGTTGCAAAAGTCTGCCAATGCGAGGTTAGGCATATTATTCTGGCACAGGAAACACCTAACCCCAGAAGCACTGTCAGTAGCCGTCCAAAACTCCATTGTCAGCATCATAGACTATGGTCTTATCATATATGGGTCTGCAACTACCACTGCTCTGAAATGTATCAGTGACCTCCCCGAATAAAAGCCTGCATCTCATCACTGGCTCACATCACTGTACTCACACATGTGACCTTTATTCCCAATCTGGATGGCTTCAACTGGACAAATGCATAAAATACCAAACCTGCATCATGGTCAAGAAAATTATAATGGGGCTTACCCCACCTGGTGTCTGTGACCTCCTTAGGCCTAGACATAGGAGTGTCACTATAAGAAGATCCAATTCCATCTACCTACATATCCCACGATGTTGCACGACCCAAGGACAAAGATCATTAGCCTATCGGGCATCCAACTGGCTCAACTCTCTTGGCAGCAATATAGCGACCACTCCAACACTCGGCCTCTTCAAGTCCAAGCTGTGCTTCTCACTGCTTGTATCCTGTGATTGTCCATCTTAACATTTCACCATTCCAGCTGCACATGCCCCAGTACCCAGCACTTACAGTCTTTGCACGACTAGCACCTTACCTGTCATATTCCCTTGACAAGCCCCCTGGCTGCACTGTCTCTCACCCTCGTCTAGCTCCCACCCTGTATCTCCACTCCTGCCCCTGCCCCAACCACCTCCCATACTCCCCTTACCCCTGCACCTCCTACCCCCATCGATCTCCTACCCTCACTTCTCCTTCCACTGACCCCCCTTTTCTTTCTCATAGCTCAAGTCCTTGTACTGGTTATTACATGTCTGTAAGTCAGTGACTATATGTACGTAACTAAAATGATGACTGTTGCACAAGCTGATGTGGAATCTTTGTGAAAGAGCCTCAGCTCAGAGGTATTGTAATCCTAGATTGAAATAAATAAAAAAATAAACATCAAAGTTGCAGAATGAATCTCTTTATCTGGTGAAAACACCTAACACAATACATTCAATTAAGACCTTGCCTGAGTATATGTTAGTGCATACATTTTAAAATAACTGTGATTTCAACCCCAAGTTACTGTAGGATAGGTTAAGAAATCAAAATATATAATGCTAAAAGGTCTTTAAATCAGAAATTAACTTTATATATGGCAATTAATGGGTTTAAAGATAGGCTGCCCTAGTGTGAACAATAATTATTCACTAGCTGTTTCAAGCTTTCAAACAGTGTTAGCCTTAGCAGGAGATACATGTTCTCAGCCTATGCTAAACTAATCAACATTTTCATGAATATTAAAAGCTACAGTATACTGCTCAGCCATGATCCCTCTGCAACTTTGTACCCAATGCCAAATGTTTGTGTACAATTAAAAAATAAACCTAACAAGGACTCTCTAGTAAGTGATATATTGTAAATCCTAATATGTCCATGTATCAAAACAAGGACACCATAGTAAGTGAGATACTGTATCTAAACATGTCTATGTATCAAAACCTGTCAGTATATATCAAATCTTCTGTACATAAAGTAACAGTTTTAGAATCTGAGACAAAAACTAAGGGAATCTACCACCCGCCAACATACCTTACAACCTCCACTCCCACCCCTTTTGGGGTTAAAACCAATGTATTGATATCTAATTAGAAGGAATCACATATCGCTATGTATGTGAACATATGGCAATACCACAGTGTAATCTTATTATATGTCCATTTACTAAATGCCAAAAGTTTCGCACATATAAGAAGCAAGCATAACAAAGACTCCTAGTAACAGAGATACTGTCATCCTAATATACTTGTCCTGTGCACGGGTAACCAGATGTTGACCTCTGTATTTAACAACTGCCTGGTTGAGATCCAGACTTGGATGACTCACAAATGGCTATGACTCAACCCCGACAAGACTGAGGTGCTGGTGGTGGATCCAGGTTGTCATGGTGGGGAGGGAAGTTGGAATCCCTCAGGTCTTCTACTGGGTGGGATCCACTGACCCTCTCCACGTGGGTGAATGATCTGGGCATGATCCTTAATGTTGGCTTAACACTGGATGCACAGCTGTTGGCTGTTGTTAAAGCAGAGTCTACCATCTGAGGAATATTGCCTGGATCTGGGACCTTATACGATGTGAGAACCTGGCCACACCAGTACATGCTTAGGTCATGTCCCGGCTGGATTACTGCAATGCCCTACATCTAGGGCTATCTGGAGGCAATCTCCGCTGGCTGCAACTGTGTAGAATGTGGCGACAAGATTATTGACTGGCATTCAAAGGTGCGAGCATATGACACTTGTCCTCTGGGAACTGCTTTGGCTGCCAGATAGGTGGAGGATTGTCTTCAGGTGGTATTACTGACCTATAAGGCACTACATGAAAGGGGACTACTCTACCTGCAAGATCTCCTTGGGACCCATCGTACGTCCCAGGCTCTCCATTCCACTGAGTATTGCCTCCTTAGTGTTTCCAGGGTTAGGCTGTGGCATTTGAGTGACCATGCATTTTCTGTTGCCGCTCTACCCTGTGGAACTCACTGCCTAACCATCTTTGTGAAGCATCCACTGTGGAAACCTTTAAAAAGGTATAAAGACCTTCTTATTCAACCATGCTTTTAATTTATACATATGTTTTAGTGATTCATTTTATAGTATAATGATATATAGATTTTAAATTTATTGCTCCTAGCTCCACCTGAATTTGTTTGTGTTTTTGATTATTATTGTGTGTGTTTTATATTGTGTTTTAATTGTTAATGTGAAGCACACTGGGTCCCCGGAATGGGGCACTATAAAAATAAAGTATCTCTCCATCTATCTGTCTGTCTGTCTGTCTTCTATCTATCTATCTATCTATCTATCTATCTATCTATCTAATATGTCCATTTATCAACATGTGCCTATGTATATGCCTTACATCACCCACATCAGCCCCTCACCCCACCACCAGCTACATTTTGTTTTTGAGGTGTTTTGTGGTGAAACCAACAGAGGGATAGCCAGTTAAAGGGATCTTAGAACCATATACTATGAAAACATATAACAAAACTGTGATATACTGCTACTGTATGTCCATGCGTTGCTCCTGAAGCCAGTGCAAGCTTAAACAGTGTAATGCGACATAAAACCCAAATCAATGTTCATCCCATCCCCACCATATTGAGAAGTAAAATGAGCTCAGTCATGAAAGCCTGCCTCTGTTGTGTATTTTTGAAATGTCCTTTCAAAACCAGTACCGACATATCTGAGATGGAGTGATCAGACTGAGAGAAGTGTTGTCCTACTGGTTTTCAGTCATCTTCATTTTAATAGCAAGTCTGTGTGATTTCAATCAGGTGCAGAGAGGTTGTCTGTCTCTCCCAAATACCCTATTTATGGACATCTCTTGCATTGAAAAAATAAACAACATTTTGAGATACACATTGTAGTTCCCTGTATCCTGAATTATTTGTTTTGTGGAGTATTGATACAATCAGAAGTTGGCTCAGATGGGTATATCAGAATCTGTTCAGACATGGATATTATCATATCTAACTAAACGTACACAACAGGTATGCATAGATGGAATAATGTTAGACAAAGAGGGTACCTTTAGGGAGTTCCCAAGGGTTCAGTCCTGGGTCCCTATTATTTTTGATCTATGTAAACTCCTTCCATCATGTATCCAAAACAGTAAGATTTATATGTACGCGATGATATGGCCCTTATAGGGAAAGCAAAAACTTGGATGATTTACAAAAAAGTTGCAATTTGATTTTGATATTTTACAAAATTGGTTAATTCAATCAAAATGGTCCTTAGTACTAAGAAGACTCAGGTAATGCTCTTTCACACTAAAATAAATTGCCGCATCAGACATTAAATATTTTTTCCACAAGGGGTTTAATGTTAGAACAAGTTTGGGTATATAAGTATCTGGAATTTATATGGATAGTTCTCTTACTTTCTTCTCATATTACAAATATAATTAAAAAGTTAATTTAGACTGGTGTGTTAAGAAGGAAAACATCTATATTGCCAGGGAGACAAGAAATAGAGTGGCTGTACAACTACTCTTACCAACATTAGAATATGGTAGTCTAATATTCAGTTTGCCCCAAATATTCATTAAATAGTCTAGATAAAACATATCATAGAATAGCAAGATATGTAATGAAATGCCCATATAATACCCATCATTGTAATTTACTTCAAGATCTTGGTTGGGATTCCTTGCAATTCGTCAGAAAAACTTGTAGGGTATAAAGCTTTTGTGAATATGGGGTGAAGGCTGAGCATGGTTTGGTCTCTCTTGGTGTCTCTATTTCTGATAGATATAACCTAAGGCATTTAAAGCATAGATGTCAAAGGTTCCTTTAGAACTAAATGGTTATAGTAAAATGCAACGACATTTTTGTTTGCCGAAAATATGGAACGAAATAGATCCAAATATTAGAAAAATTGACAGTGTTAATAAATTTAAGTATTCCCTGAATAGTATTTGGAGAGATAGATGTGCCTGTTTTGGTGTTCCCTAGGTTATACAATATTTTCTTTATTCCCCTTTCTCCTCCTTTTGTGTTTCTGTTTCCTAAATGATAATATTGAAAATGAAAATTTCCCTCATATCTTATTAGCCATTTAATCTTCTGATTTGTCTGGATAGTCCATACTTAAAGAATGATGAAATTTGTTGAATTTCTCTGATATTTGAGTATATATGTATGTTTTTATAGGTAGTGGAATTGTTTGTTTAAATATGTAAGATTTGTTCCAGTAATGTAATATTGCATGATGTCTTGTTTTTGGAACCGATGCTTAAAACAGGACAACTTTGACAAACAGGCCTCTGGTCCTAAAGTTATTATCCTGATAAAAATAAAAAGTTATTATTATTATTATTATTATTATTATTAGAAATGTGCTCACAAGTCTTACGCCTAGTGTAATTGCAGGGTCTTGTTCGATCAAGTGTTCTGTTATTTTGTTCTGGTGCAAGTTTAATCCTAACAATCAGGTTGGTTAAATTGGGTGGTTGCTTAAAAGACAGCACTGGTAGTTTTTGAAAATACATTTTAGGGTCTCATCCTCACTGAATATTGATTGGAAGTCCTTAATAATTTTATGCAGATGCTCCAGATCAGGATGATATGTGACTACTAAGGGTATTCTGTTGGTGGTAGTCCTTTCTTTATACTGAAGTAGTTGTTCCTTGGTATCTGCATTGCACTTCTACCACTCTGTCAAGTTCTCTGGAAGATTGCCCCTGCCCAGAAAAGGTCTGTTTCAATGTGGCCAAATGTCTATCTCTGTCATCCTCACTTGAGCAGATACTGTGGTATCACAGCACTTGACTGTGCATTAAAGATTTTTAGTGTGCCTTTGGTGATTACTATTCCTATGCAAGTATCTTTGTCTGTCTGTGGGTTTCCTGTAAATACATGCCTGCAAGGTTCCATCCTTGAGGGTGACTGTGGTATCCAGAAAATTAACACCAGTGTCACAATATGCCAAGGAAATTTTTATGGATGGGTGGAGGTTATTAGGTTCCTGATGGAACTCCTTGAGTGTCTCAGTGCCCTCTGTCCAAACTATAAATAAATCATCACTATAACAGAAATAAGCAAGTGGAATGTTTGTGTAGTACCATAAAAATCTTCCTCCAAATTGGCCATAAAAATGTTGGCATATTGTGGAGCCATCCTTGTACCCATTGCTCTTCCATAGTTTTCACATAATGTTTACCTTTGAAGCTGAAGTTGTTGTGTGTCAGAATAAATTCAGTAAGTTTCCACCGCTTCTGGGTGGATGTGTTGGTGCTGTCCTTTCTCATGTAGGTATTTAAGACAGGTTGAATGCCATCCGTGTGTGGAATATTACTATAGAGGGAGGTTACATCCATCGTGGCTAATATGGTATTAGGTGGTAAGTACTTACAATCAGAAAGTTTATGCAGGAATTGTTTAGTGTCCTGAATGTAGCAGTTCCTTTCTATAACCAGTGATTTTAAAATGGTTTCTATAAGACCTGAGATTCCTCTGTCAGGATACCATTATCAGATACTATGGGTCTCCCTGATTGCCAGGTTTATGGATTTTAGGCAGCATGTAGAATGTCCCTGGCTTAGATTCAACAGGGATGAGGTCAGTTTTCTGTCTTGGACATGCTTGGGAAAAATATCCAATTATGCTCATAGTTCTTTGGTGTATTGTGTGAGTGAGGTCACTAGGCAATTCCTATATTAGGCATGATCTGTTAGCTGTCTGTTAGCTTCATTAACATAGTCCGGTCCATGTCATGATAATGATCGCAATCACTGTCATAGCAATCTGGATATCGTGGCAGTCACAGAAACATGGTACACACAAAACCGACAGGGATGTAAACATACCAGGATACACTATCTACAGGAGGGACAGGAGGGTAAAGAGGAGGAGGAGTAGCTCTTTACATAAGGGAAGGAATCAAAGCAACAGAACAAAAGGAAAACAGGGAGGAGAAAGAAGCACTGTGGGTAAATTTGGAGACCGGCAATGGCACCACAATCCGCACAGGGGTTGTATGCAGACTCTCCTTCTCAGGGGAGGAAATAGACAAGGAAATGATAGAAAGTATACTTAGATGGCAGAAAAGGGAGATATTGCTGATGGGTGATCTGAATATGCCAGATGTTAACTGGGTGCAGTTGCAGCAGCCACTTTGAAGAGTGGGGTTATTCTAGATGCCCTACAGGGGCATGCCTAGCAGACAACTATTGAGCCCACTCGAGAGGGAGCAATCTTAGATCTGGTTCTCTCAAATGGAGATGAAGAGAGGATCACAGATGTAGAGTGGGTAGCCATCTGGGAACTAGTGACCATCGAACAGTATGGTTCACAATAAACACAGCAATAGAGTTAAGCCATACAAAGGCAAAAGTACTGGACTTTAGGAGGGCTGACTTTTCAAATGGGTGAGTGCCTAAGGAATGCACTAGCAAATGGGCAGGAAGGAGGGTGGAAGAACAATGGGGAATAATAAAACTGCCATCACAGAGGTAACAAGCCTTTGTGTGAAGCAAACAAACAAATGAAACAATGTAAGAAACCACTATGGTTCTCAAAGGAAGTGGCAGTGAAGGTTCAAGAAAAAGAAAGCATTCAGGAAGTACAAGGAATCAGAGAAGGAGCAGGACAGAGAACTGTATCAGTTAAAGCAAAGGAAGCTGGAAGGCAGTCAGAACAGCACAGGCCCAAACGGAGGAAAAGATAGCCAACTCAGTTAAGAAGGGGATAAAACCTTTTATAGGTACATCAAGGAGCGAAGGAAGACCAAAGGAGGATAGTGAGGCTTAATAAAGGGGAGGGAGGGTGGGAAGAGGGTGACTGTGAAAAGCCAAAGATACTAAACAAATATGTTTGCTCAGTATTTACAAAGGAAGAGGGAGATACCTAAAAAACAGTAGAAACACTCTGGATACGGAAGTTGATACCAGCCCATTTACAGAAGAAAGGGTTCTGAAAGAACTCTTAAAACTGAAGGTGGACAAGGCAATGGGGCCTGATGGGATTCATCCCAGAATTCTAAAAGAACTAAGGGTAGAACTAGTGACACCACTGACTACCCTCTTTAACAAATCATGGGAGGATGGGGTGGTACCCGAGGACTGGAGGAGGGTAGATGTGATTCCCTTCACAAAAGTGGGAGCAAGGCAGAAGCAGGCCTACAGACCTGTTAGTTTAACCTCAGTGGTAGGGAAAATGATGGAATCACTTCTGAAGGAAAGAATTGTTGAATATCTAGAGGCCTGAGGGGCACAGGACCTAAGGCAGCATGGATTCACAGTGGCAAGGTCATGCCAGACAAATCTGATAGATTTCTTTGACTGAGTGACCAAAGTAGTAGATCAGGGAGGGGCTATGGACATGGCCTACCTAGACTTTAGCAAAGCATTTGACACAGTCCCACACAAAGATTAATATACAAGTTAGCCAGCCTGGGAGTGGGTCCCAAGATGACAGCCTGGGTAACAAATTGGCTGTGAATAGGACACAGAGAGTAATAGTAAATGGAGTCCACTCTGAAGGAAGGGGGTTACTAGTGGTGTACATGAGGTTCAGTATTAGGACGGTCCTCTTCAATGTCTTTATAAGCGACATTGCAGAGGGACTGGAAGGAAAGGTATGTCTCTCTGCAGATGACACAAACATCTGCAACAGAGTTGATGCACAAGGTGGGGTGGAAAGGATGAGAAGGGACTTGGCAAGGTTAGAGGAATGGTCAAATGTATGGTAGCTTAGATTCAATGCTAAGAAGTGCAAGGTAATGCACTGGGAAACAAAAACCAGGGACAGTACACAATGTGGGGTGAGATGCTAACAACAAAATGGAAAGGGACCTGGGGGTAGTCATATCAGATGACCTAAAGGTGGGCAAGCAATGCGAGAGGGCAGCAAGGAAGACTGGGGATACTGGGATGCATAGGAGAGGCATCACCAGTTGAAAACAGAGAGTTATTATCCTCTGTACAGACTGCTGGTGAGACCCCATCTGGAGTACTGCGTGCAGTTCTGGAGACCCAATCTCCATAAAGACATAGACAGGATGGAAGCTGTCCAGAGCAGGAAACTAAAATGGTGCAGAGTCTGCACGGAAGACATATGAAGAGAACTTAAGGAGCTTAATATATATAGACTCGAGGAAAGGAGGAGAGGGAGGACATGATAGCAAGTACCTCAAGGGAATCAACAAAGTCCAAGAGGGTAGCATCTTTCAAAAGAGGTGTGCAAGAACAAGGGGCACAATTTGAAAATGAGGCGGCTCAGAGGTAATTTAAGGAAGTATTTTTTCACAGAGAGGGTTGTGGATGCATGGAACGGCCTTCTAGAGGAGGTTGTGGAGTCAAAAACAGTGGTGGAATTCAAGCATGCATGGGACAGTCATAAGGCAATTCTAGGGGTGGAGGTAGGAAGAAGTTGGCTGCTGGTTAACTAGTATCTGCAGCTTATCCACTAGGTAAGAAATGGGCAGACTGGTGGGCCAGTGGTCCTTATCTGCCGTCAAATTCTATGTTTCTATGTTTCTATCACTATCACTGAAAAGCATTCCAGCGATACAGAAACACAAGTGACCCAGCTTCTGGCTATTTTAATTCCAGGGCGTGTGTATGTCAAGGAAGGGCATAACATGGACATAAAAAATGGAGACTCCGCTGCATGCAGTGGCAAAACAATCACCCCAGTAGGTCCCAAACCCAGTGCCTGCTGCACCATAGCCAGCCACCCTCACCACCACACCACAGGGCTGGCTCGGCTGCAGAAGATCCACTACCCAAACAAACCCACACTACTATCCCTCCCTACACCTCCCCCTCCCTTCCAGTCGTTTTACATGCTATAGCATCACTACCCTTGCAGGGTAGCTGATGATGATAGCCCTATAAATGAGTCACCATTTCTACAATCACTCATTTACAATCACTATCATCACTGGTTACCACATAGACCTTGTGGCTTAAGATCACCACTGCAGAACATTTTTAGCTCTCTTTATGACAATGTTGTGGTTTGATTCCAGTGATTGTATTGCTCTTCTTTCCAATCGAGAGAGGTTATAGCAGGTCTGTTTCTGCTTATTAATAGTCTGCCAGTTAAGTCTGTGGCAAAAACAATGAATATAGTTGTTCAGTTTCAAATTATGCCCACTGGTGGGGGCGGAGTTAAAATCGGACGATTTCTTTCTCTTATCAACTGAATTGTTGTTGTTGTCTGTGATTTCTTCTCTGTTGCAAAATATTTCTTTAAGTCTCATTCTATAGAAGTATTCTTCTAGTTCCACACAAACTGTATTCTGTCAAGTAGTTTCATTGGGCAGAATGTGAGACCCCTGGAAAGTAAAGTTAACTCCTAGTAGTCAGTGTGTGATTGGACAGATTGATAACTGAAAGGTGACCATGCAATGCTTTGTTGTTCTATGACCCTATTATTTTCATCATGGTGATTAGGAATTAAGACTTGTTGAAGGGTATGCATCTTCTTCTTCTTCTTCTTCTTTTGAGCATTGCTTTCTTTATGGTCTTTTGGTAATTCATGTCTACCTCTTTCAGGAAGCCTGGATTAGGCCTACCAGACCTTCTCTGCAGTGTGGCAACCATCTCCTCAAACTGTTTTTCTGAAAAAGACTTTATTGGCATATGTCCTGTAAATAATGTTATTTCTCAATTAATCAGATGTTCTCTGGCAGAGTTGTTCAGCATATTTAGAATTGTAATTGTTATTTAATGGGTTCTTAATGGATAGGCCATTAAGGACAATATTCTTTTCTTGCATTGGGTTAGAAATTAGATGTTACTGTCAAGCTGGGCTTCTTTCTTCCTGATGTTGTGCAACTACAATGCAAGATGGTGAATTCTGATATCTTCAATGATGACATAGAAAAATATTATTGTTACCATATTGGTCCTCATAACAAAAGATCCAGAAATAAAGATGATGTGATACCTTTAATTGGACCAACATACATGTTGCAAAGAAAACAAGTCATGCCAACTGCGGGGAATTGCCTAGTGTCCCACTACACAATACACCAGAGAACTATGGGATATAATTGGATATTTTCCTAAGCATGTCCAAGACAGAATAACTGACCTCATCCCTATTGAACATAAGCCAGGTACATTCTATATACTGCTTAAAATCAATGAACGTGGCAATCCGGGAGACCCATAGTATCTGGCAATGTTACCCAAACAGAGGATCTCAGGTCTTATAGAAACCACTTAAAACCACTGGTTATAGAAAGGGACAGCTATGTTCAGAACACTACACACTTCATGCATAAAATTTCTGGTTATAAGGACTTACCACCTAATACCATATTAGCCAGGTGGATGTAACATCCCTCTGTACTAATACTCCTCTCATGGATGGCATTTCAGCCTGTCTCAAATACCTACAAGAGAAACAACAGCACCAACACATTAACCCAGAACTGGTAGGAAACGTTTTGAATGTATTCTGACACAACAACTTCATCTTAAATGGTAAACATTATGTTCAAACAAAGGGAACAGCAATGGGTTCCAGGATGGCTGAACAATATGCCAACCTTTTCATAGCCAATTTGGAGGAAGATTTGTTATGGCACTAAACAAACAAACCACTTGTTCATTTCATTATATTGAAGACTTGTGCATAGTTTGGACAGAGGGCACTGATGCGCTCAAAGAGTTACATTAGGAACTTAAGAACCTGCACCATCCTAAAACTTTCCTGGAATATTCTAATATCAGTGTTAATTTCTGAATACCACAGTCACCATCAGGGTTGGAACCTTACAGCAATGCACTTACAGGACACCCACAGACAGACAAAGAAACTTGCATAGGAATAGTAATCACCGAAGGCACACTAAAAATCTGTAATGTACAGTCAAGTGCTGCAATACCATCATATCTGTTCTAGTGAGCAGAATAGAGACAGACTTTTGGCCATGTTGAAAAGACCTTTATTGGGCAGGGGCAATTTTCCACAGAATTTGACAGAGTGGTAGAACATGCAACTTAAATACCACAGGAACAACTACTTCAGTATCAAGAAAAGACTCGCCACCAACAGAACACCCTTAGTAGTCACATATCATCCTGATCTGAAGCTTCTACATAAAATTATTAAGGACCTCCAACCAATATTCAGTGAGGATGAGACCCCAAACTGTGTTTTTCAAAGACTACTGCTACTGTCTTTTAATCAACCACCTAATTTAACTAACTTGATTGTTAGGAGTAAACTTGCACCAGAACAAAATAACAGAACACTTGATGGCACACGACCCTGCAATCACACTGGGTGTAAGACTTATGAGCACATTTCTACCTCCAATTGTATCAATACTCAAAAATAGACAATTCAGGATATGGGAAACTACACATGTGTATCTTAAAATGTTGTTTATTGTATTCAATGCAAGAGATGTCCACTAAAAGGGTATTTGGGAGAGGCAGGACAACCTCTCTGCACCTGAATGAACTCACACAGACATGTTATTAAAATGAAGGTGTCAGAAAACCATTCAGACAACACTTCTCTCAGTCTGATCACTCCATCTCAGATATGTCTTTACCGGCTTTGAAGAACACTTCAAAAATACACAACAGAGGTGGGCTTTCGAGGCCAAACTCTTTTATTTTTCTCAATATGGTGGGAGATGTAATGAACATTGGTTTGGGATTTATGTCACATTACAGTGCTTAGACTTTCACTGGCTTCAGGAGCAATGCATGAACATACCGTGATAGTATATCACAGTTATTATTATAAGGTATTCATACTATATGGTTATAGGATCCCTTTTAAGTGGATATCACTATGTTGGTTTCACCACAAAAAAAAAAAAAAAAGGTGGGGATTAAGGGAGGGGGTGATGTGGGTGTTATGGGGTAAGGCATATATATGGAAACATGTTGATATGTGGACATATTAGGACAACAACATCTCAATTACTCAGAGTCTTTGTTATGCTTGCTTCTTATATGTGCACAAACTCTTGGTGTTTAGTAAATGGACATATAATAGTGGTACATTGTGATATTGCTGTATCTTCACATACATAGTGGATAAATGATTCCTTCTAATTAGATATCAGTACCTTGGTTTTAAGCAAAAAGGAGGGAGGTTGTAAGGCAGGGTGGTGAGTGGTAGATTCCCTCAGTTTTGTCTCAGATTTCTAAAACTGTTATTGTATATACAGATGTTTTGTTATATACTGACACTTTTTGATACATGGACATATTAGGATACAGTATCTCACTTACTAGGGAGTCCTTGTTTTGATACATGGACATATTGGGATACAGTATCTCACTTACTAGGAGTCCTTGTTTTGATACATGGACATATTGGGATTTATGGTATATCACTTACTAGATAGTCCTTGTTAGGTTTTATTTTTAATTGTACACAAACACTTGGCATTGGGTACAAAGTTGCAAAGGATCAAGGCTGAGCAGTATGGTTTTAATATTCATGAAAAATATTGACTAGTTTTGCACAGGTCTGAGGACATGCATCTCCTAATAGGCTAACACTCTTTGAAAGTGTGAAGCAGCTAGTGAATAATTATTTTTCACAGTAGGGCTGTCTGTCTGTGTTTAAACCCTCTAATTGCCATACATAAAAGGACTTATTTAAAATACTTTTAGCATTATATACTATTATTTCTTAACCTATCCTAACTGGGGTTAAAATCACAAATATTTTCAAATGTATGCACCATCACACACAGGCAAGGTCTTAATTAAACTTAGTATGTTCTGTGTTTCTCTCAGATAAAGAGTTATTCATTCTGCAGCTTTGACCTTGAAACGTTTCCCTTTGGATGGGACTCTACCTGTTTTCCTTTTTCATTTTTAGGTTGATTTTTAAATGCAAATTTAGGCCAATGGGATTCAGTATGCACAAACACACATGCATAGTTTAAAATGAACCTCAAGTATGTTTTATGAGTTGTTTTAGAGGGAGTTCTCTGTTCTGTGAGATTTGACTTTGAAATGCCTTTCCTTGAGAGAAGTCAGTCTGTGTTCTGTATATGGTTTTAAGTTGACTTTTAAATGCAATTTTTATCAGTAGGATTTTTACAACCTTTTGTCTGTTTTTATATATAATCATGTCTTTAGTAGAGTGTATTCTACCAAAACAATTGGCATTAGCTTCTGATGAAGGAGTGTGTGTAGTCTGAAAGCTTAAATGCCTGTTTTCTTTGTAACATCTATGTTGGGCAATAAAAGCTCTCAAATTTTCTTTTTCTGGATCTTTTGTTATAAGGACCAATACAGCAACAGTAATATTTTACATTTCAGTGAGTCACTGAACTAGCAGAATGAATATAAAATTGTGGATTAATGTATTATGCTTCTTGACACTTTTCATGCTGTCTTAGTTTTGTACATAATTGAGTGTAATGGCTGAGACTGTGAGTGAATGAGAGCCATAGTTTCTTTCTGTCTGTTTCTAGCGTGCGTAGTTACCAACATGATGTAATAGACTCTTGACTCTTGCTGGAAACAGTCAGTATTGCAGTTTTGTAATACTGTCTCTGGTAAGTTTAAATGTTTAGTCTGGTCACATATTTTCTGTGCTATGTAGATGCTATCATGTTAACAGAAAACTTGTCAAAAGTTTAAACATTATACTTACTGTAGTTGAAATGACAGTTGTGGTTCATCTTACAGCAGTGTATGATTCTTTCTAAACTGGTATGTTGCAATGGTTATTTCTATGTTGGTACAGATTGATGAAGTGTAATGACCATTTCTGACAATATATATACTGAATGTGATCCTTATTTGGGAATTTTGTTTTTACAGCAGCATATTCATATGATTAATTATCAAACTCACACCCACCTAAAAGCCATCACATATACCTGATCTTACATTCCTACTAATAATCTTTCATCCATCTTCAGCATATGGTGCTATAATACATTTCTAAATGTTTAGTTTAGTCTTAACTGAAACCAGAAGGTATTGTTTGTGAGTGTGCTAACTTACCATATGTTTTCGATTATTAGTGGTAATCATCAGTTCCAGCACCACCAGTAACTGTGTGGTACTGTTAGTAGCAAAATCTCAGGCTGCTGTGTAAGCTTTGCAGTTTCATCCTTTACAGTGTATAGAAATATTTTTAGCCATAAGTTGCTTAAAGTTAATGTACTTGCATTGTTCTAACAATATGAGGAATAGTGAAATGCACACCATGTCAACTGACATACTATCAGTTGCATGTATTCCTGATTTTACAGGCCACATACCTCATACATTTATTTTATTTATTTATTGATTTTTTTTGACCAGGTAAGCACACTAGACAAATCCTGCCTATTTTCAGGCATGACCGGGGTGGGGATACAGATGAATGCCAACTGATCTTGAACCAGATTAAGCTGTTGGTGGTATTTTTAGTGAATGAGGGAAATTTGGCCAGGAAACCAGGGAAATTCCCTGCTCTTTTGATAAGTGCCATGGGATCTTTAACATCCACCTGAACTACCAACAATTCAGGCAGATGGGACCTCGGTTTAACATCTCATCCAAAAGATATAATGCATTCAATCATAGAGATACACTCATGCCCATGCACAGACACTCAGCCAATATATTCAAGTGTGCTTCTTGGCATGTTTTTGTTGTCTTTTGTTTTGTTTTTTTGTACATTCAATCTTGGTTGTTTATTTGCCACCATGTACCATATCCTGTATTATACAGTGTCACTAAACTCCCTATAGTGAGACATGCATTTGCTATTTGCATTAGATGACTGTTTCCCACATGTTCTTATAATTGTAGACAGTTCATGGGTCTCACTAACTTCAGTGAGTTGTACAGCAGTTAGTGCACTGTTCTACCATTTCTCATGATAGTGCTGTAGTTAGTACTTGGGTGTCACAGATAATTTTCACTGTTGTCAATGCTGTATCATTACCGATTCTCTTTTTTGTTGTCGGTGCCTGGGTCTCACTTGTTATCCTATCTGTTTTCAGTGTATTGGCAACTCTGGGTTGTTGATACAGTAACTGGTATGCATATAAGTTTGTTATTTTAGTATAAGGATGACAGTAATAAAATATACTATTAAAAGCTGTAAAAATAGAATGGGATTACACATTTGTGTAATGTATAGAGGTGTGAAAAAAACATCCGCTATCGGAATTTCTGCAAATGTCAGACTTTTGCTTCTGTGAAAGTTTGGAAATCAAATCAGCAACTTTCAAGAAAATTCAAATTTGAAACAGTGGAATAAATGTATGAATTGTGGATTATTGTGTTAAACTGTGAAAAAATTCTGCAGAATAATCTCTGTCAGTAATCAGTTCTGTAGAACTTTTTCCCACAGTTTATACAATAATCCATAATTCATACATTTATTCTGCAGTTCTGTGAATCACTAAACTGTGGGATGAATGTATGACTTGTGGGTTAATGTATTATACTGTAGGAAAATTGTCCACAGAACTGATCACTGAACTGTGAAATAATTACATGTATTGCAGAATAAACCATTAAACAGTGGAATAAAATTCCTCAGAACTATTATTCCCCAGTTCATGTGTATTATTCTGCAGTTCAGCCAAAAACTTCCACGGAACAGGGCAAAATACACCAAACACATTTAGAAGATTCTGATCGCGCTATGACAGATGTTTAGAAAATTTTAAGAAATTTACAAAAGTAATGTAATGACATTATAGATAGGCCAGAAACAATAACCCAAAGAAAACCTTTGTTAAAATATGTGGTCTGTCTAAAAGGATGGGTTGAAATAGTTAGCAGTTAGCAGATCTTATATGAGGTTACAAGCCCTACTAAACATGACTCTAGCATTTGATGGAAGCGGCTCCTTAACTGCTTGATCACTTTTAGGATAGGCCATTTATCAGAACTCATCATTGAACAGTGGAATGATTACATGTATTGTGGATTGATATAGTAAACTGTGGAATGAAATTCCTCAAAATTGTCATTCTGCAATTCATCTGTATTATTCCATAATTCCACTGAAAAGTTCATGGAATGGGGCAAAAATTTGCCAAAACTTTCGGAAGATTCTAATTTTTCCAAAGTCAAAATTTTAGGAATTCTGTGAAATGTGTGAAGTTCCACAAAACTTCTGTGAGTTTGGAATTCAGAGCTTCTGTCTAGCTCTAGTTGATTCTGATCTCAATGGTATTATAGAAAATCATGATAACTGCCACCCACAAGGCAGTACAATGCAGCTGCAGTGTTCAACTTCCTTCCACCTTGCTGGTAACTGCTACCCCATCAATAGCGAAGTGGAAAAGTGGCAACAGCACATAACTTTATTCTTGGCATAGTAGAACATAAATGACTCATTAAGAAGCAGAACAGCTGTGAATTCTGCAGGTCCCAAAAAGCTACCATTAGGCTTGTATGACTCAGTCACTAAGCTTGCCCTGTTCTTACTGCAGTGGCATTGTGTTTCCCTACTAAGTGCCAGTCCTCACCCACCCAGCCTTTCACAAGTCTCTTCTTGAATGTTTAGGTAGAAAACATCAAGGACTGCATCTTCAGCCATCAATTCTGTATAGGTTAAAATTATTCTTCATTGCCTTGCTGCCATTCAGCAGGGTGCTTCTGCTTCACAGAGCAATCAGGCTGCCATCTTAACCACTTACCTCAATAGGACTAGAAATTCAGGAAGGGCTTGTGGGAAGATCAAGCTGGTCACAAAGTTGGGAGCTTTCAAGGTGCTCTGTGTTGAGGACTACCATATATAAAAAGTATAAAGCATTTTACAATTTCCCATTGCATCATATTCAGGTTGCAGGTGCTGTAGCTCTCATTTGCTGCCCCCTCCCTGTGCAGCATCCTCCTTCCCTATACATTATTTTGTCTCCAGCACATCAGAAAATAATCTGGGTGGTCTCCTAGGCCATGTGATTCACAACCTTGATGGATATAGGTGGGTAAATTCCCAGCCCTGTGGTACAATTTAGTTTTGAAAATTGCTGCCATTATTGTTTGTAGATCTTAGCTAAAACATTGAAACAGAAAGACACAGGCACCTTTGGGCTGTATCAGGCCACGAGTTAAGTTGCCCTTAGGGGCTTTATATTTCTTGATCTCCTAGTTTTAGCTTTGGTCCCTTGCTGTGGGCATGCTTAGTCTCAAACTATGCCATTTAGGATCAAGTTTTAGATTCCAGACCATCCATTTCATTATTTCTTTTGTGGCACCTTTCCTGCCAATCCCCAGGAACTGAGTTCCAGCACCTTTGCCTTCAGATCATTTCTTTCATGCACTGAGTCCACCATGCTGTCTTTGATGTCACTGATCCATCTCCCATCATGAACCCATGCTGATATTAAATTGTGCCAACACTAAATTGACAGTAATGATGCTAAACTGGCAACAAGCATGGACCCAGTACAAAGAATGAGCTGCTGAGTGACATTGTCATGTATGTATGATTCCAAAGAACAACTTACTATCTGATGAAATACACTCTAAGACAAACACCATATTAACATTTTAAAAATGAATTATTAGTGTTTACTGAATACATAGATAGACAACCAGTAGGTGGTAGCAGAGGTGTGAAAAAAAAGACAAACAGAACAATTCTTCAAGGTGTCACAATATACATTGCTGAAACTATTAGCACATATTGCACATCAAAATTATCCCTTCCTAATTTAATGTAAGGTAGAACTTCAAACAGAGCATACATATATTATAATTCTCTGATTTATAACACAGTAAGTTAAAGCCAACTTAGTAATTTAGCTTTATTAAAGAAATACAACAAACAGTATGTCAGAATCAGAATCAGAAAAGTATTATTGTTTGACCTTTTAGGTCATTACAATTTACAAAAAGAGGCAAGATAAACACCTAAAATATACAATAAAATTAACTTTTGCAATAAAAGCAATACACGATAACAGCACAATGATCATTATCAGCTAAATAATAAATCTCCCTGGGTAACTTATTCATAGTAAATAATGACTATCAAATAGTAGTCTGTTTAGTACCACATGGCTTAGGTGATAGTTAAATTTCCTTTGCAAAATCATCAGATAACTCACCATTTTTATTTTATGCACCCATTATACACATTCAGTTAACCTGAATCAGGTCAATTGCCTAGTAATCTGCTTATAATAAGGCACATTAGTTATTTTATCCTTCATGCACTCTGACTTTTCCTTGCACAAAATCATTAATAATTTCATATTCACTCACACTAATTATACTTGGTCAAAACCATTATTAAACAGAGCTTTATAAAATATAAGCACATATGTCCATTAACAGGTAATACTTGGCTACCAGCTCCCAGCCCTACACTGTAGTTAAATTCTTTCAGTTGTTTACTCTAACCTTTTTATGCATATTTCCACAGCTTTCAGTACCCCTCCCTTGATAGCTTGCCATAACTCCTCTGCCCTACATTCTCTGTGTTCTCCATTGTCTCCTTACTATCCTTCTCATCTTGTCAAAGTCTGTGAATCTGAAGTCCATGACTGTAGTACTAGTTTTACTTGTCTCCTCCAGCTCTGACGCTGAACATTACCGTGCTATGGTCGCTGTTGCCCAAGGCTTCCCCACCTGCACTTCCTCCACACTGTCTGCATTTGTCAGGACCACGTCCAACAAGTTGTTCCCTTGTTGGCTCCATGACTAGCTGTTGAAGGAATACCCCTGAAGCGCAGTGCTATCTCCCTGCTCCTTGCGATGCTGCATCTGGGATTTCCCAGTCTACATCTGGGAGGTTTAGGTCCCCTACCAGCAGTAGCTCTCCTTTTAGGGTCAGCCTTGTAACTGCCTGAATTAACTGTTGATCGCCCTCCTCCTCTTGTGTAGATGGCTTGTATACCACCCCCAGTCACAATGATTCTCCCATCCTCCTGTCTAGTGTTACCCACAGCAGCTCAATCTCCCACCCACCTCTTGTCCTTTAGTTACACTTATAGAAACATAGAAGTTGACGGCAGATAAGGACTGCAAGGTCCATCAGTCTGCCCATTTTTCTACCTTATGAATGTGCCATAGGCCTGTACTCTGTCAAAGGCCTATATATTCATACTTATCTGTATTGCTCCTTATGCCTATCCCATGCATGTTTGAAGCCCTGCACTATATTCATATCCACAACTTCCTGAGGTAGGCCATTCCATGCATCCACCACCCATTCTGTGAAAAAGAGCTTCCTCACATTACCCCTTAATTGGTCTCCCTCTAATCTCATGCTGTGTCCTCTTGACCGCTATTTTTCTTATATTGAAACATGTTAGACACTTTCACCTTGTTAATGCCCTTAAGATGTTTGAATGTTTCGATCATATCACCTCTATCCCTCCTTTGCTCTAGGGTATGCATATTGAGCTCCATTACTCTGTCCTCATATGTCTACTGATGTAGTCCCTGCACCATTTTGGTTGCCCTTCTCTGGTCTGCTTCCATTTTGTTAATGTCCTTGTGCAGGTGTGGTCTCAGTACAGCACACAGTACTCCAGATGGGGCCTAACCAGTGTCTTGTAAAGAAGGATTATTACCTCCCTCTTCGACTTGCAATACCCTATGAATACACCCCAAAATCCTTCTAGCTTTACCTACTGCTTTAGTGGTCTGTTTGGATGATTTCAGGTCATGTGTGATGATGATGCCCAAGTATCTTTCTTCCTTTGTGATTGCCATCAGCTCCTCCCAACTTACAGGTGGCTTCAGGGTATCTCTTCTCTATGTGCATGATCTTGCACTTCTTTGCGTTAAACCACAGTTGCCACTCTTCTGACCACTTTGCCCATTTCTCCAGATCTCTTCTCATTCTGCCCACACCATCTGGATCATCTACTCTGTTGCAGATCTCGGTGTCATCTGCAGACAGACAAACCTTACCATCTAGTCCATCTGCAATGTCACTGATGAAGATATTGAAGAGAACTGACCTGAGGACTGATCCCTGAGGTAACCCACTTGTGACTTGCATCTCTTCTGATTGTATACCATTTACCACTACTCTGTTTTCTGCCCACCAAACAGTTTGCTACCAAGTTGGCCAGCTTCTGACCCCTCGAGCCTACCCAGCTTATTAATCAATCTTCTATGTGGAACAGCATTGAAAGCTTTGCTGAAGTCAAGGAAGGCAACATCAACTGCATCCCTTGGTCCACCACTCTGGCTACCCAGTCAAAAGCTATGAGATTAGTTTGACGGGACCTTCCTTTGTAAACCCATGCTGTCTTGGATCCTGTGCTCCTATGGATTCCAGGTGTTGCACTATCCTTTCCTTTTGGAGTGCCTCCATAATCTTGCCCACTACTGAGGTAAGACTGACTGGTCTTTGTTCCTGCCTCCTCCTTGCTACCACTCTTGTGGAGTGGGATCACATGAGCCCTTCTCTAGTTTTCTGGGACCTCTCCGTGCTCAGAGACTCACTAAACAGTCTGATAATGGATCTGCTTGTTCCACCCTTAGCTCCTTTAGTACCCTGGAATGTATGCCATCAGGTCCCATTGCCTTGTCCATCCTGAGCTTATGCCTTCCCTATTGTATAAAGCAACATCTCCCACTTCTTACCCACCCAATCCATTCTGAACAGTCTGTAACCTGGGATAGCCATTTCCCATGTGTGCAGCTCTGTTCACCAGGTCTCTCTTATAGCTACTATATCTAGTCCTTCATCACCTATGATGGCCTCCAAATCCACTGTCTTATTTGCTAAGCTCCTAACATTGGCTGCTAAGCCCTCCACCAGGTTTATTCACCATCCCCTTCGCTATTCTCTATCATGCCCAATATTTTAGCATTATCCTGGGAAACTGGTAGCCCACATTTCCCCTGCCTTGTGGTGCAGATTTTTCCCACCCTACCTCAATTTAGTTTAAATTATAGGTTTCTTCTATGAACTCTCCTAATTTGTATTTTAGCACTGCTGCACCTCTCTATTCAGGTGCAGTCTGTCTGGAGCAAATAGACTGTCATCCCCATGTGGATCCCCAGTCCCTACTACTTATACCCCATTTGCTTGCACCACCCCACCAGCCACTCATTGAATTCCTTAATCCTCAGCTTCCTATCAGTACTTGCCTTTGGTACTGGCAACACCTCAGAAAAGCCACTGATTTGAACCCCAGGCTGCTGCAGTATCTAGCAAGTGCTCTTAATCTTGCCTCATCTCCAACAGGCTTTTCCCACCAGGTAATTTGTTCCCAGGTGGAACATCAGGTGTGTTTTCTCATCCTGCTGTTTACCCCTTGAGGATATAATGAATGACCTCTGCCACTGTCATGCCTGGCAGACACTCAACCCATACTGCGCTACTCTTGCCCCCCACCCCATCTAATTCCATTTATTATAGAGTCCTCAACAAGTAGGACACTGTTCTCCATCATTTTCTGTTTGCATTTCCTTCTATCTTTCCACAACCCCTTCCATTTCATTTCATTTCCCAACCTGTTCTCCTATTCCTTTGCCCGCTTCATCTCCCAGTGTACTGTGTTCCTCCTGTGCTCCCCTAGCTCCATGTTCCCCTCAGGCATTTACTGGTAGGCTGCCCACCTCTGCCCCACCCATCCCCAAGCTTTTTCCTTCCCTTTGATTTGCCCTAGCTGTCCACTGCTTAAATTTCCCAGAAAACTTTCCCTTTCCCAGCCCCATCTAGCCCTAGCCTTTTGAACCTAAGCTCCCTGTCTCCTCTCCCTTTTGGGTTTGCCTTTCTGGGTATGCTCACCCCTGTGCCCCTATCCCTATGTTTACTACTCTTCTTGTTCTTTCCTGAAAAGGTGTCCCTTTTTCCAGTTTTCTTTCATGTTCCTTCATGCTTGCTTCTCCTATGTCCCTGGATACTCCTCAACTCTATTTTCCTGGTTTTCTCCCCATTTAGTGCCCAGTGAAGCATATCTGTTTTCTGCTCCAAGCCCACAGCCTGTATCCACCTGGTTGGGGCTCCACCCTGCTTCCTCCTCCCTTGCACTCTCTGTGGCCTTTGGACCTTTATACTTAACCTCCTGCTATTGCCTCTGGTTTCCCTTGTGTTCCTTGATGCCTCTATCTGGGATTCCTGTAGCCCCACTAGAGCCATCCTCTAGCCTTCTACCCGTTTGCAAACTCCTTGTTTTCCTCCATTCCACATGGCATCCTCCTCTGACTATTTCTGTATTTGCTCCTTGACCCCTTATAGCTCCCTTTTTAACCATTCCTTGCCCCCCAACACAACTCGCCTTCTAACCTGGTAAACAAAAGCTAATAAACAAATACTCTATATTGCTCTTTCAACAGAGCCCTCCTGTCCTCCATTACCTCTCCTTTCCTTTCCCAGTTTAGCATCCATCTCAGTCATCTCACCTCATTCCTCAGTTGTGCAAGCTGCCTACATATTATGCAACCACTCACTTTCCAAACTATATCCAGTACCATGGCTGCCCCACAACCAATGCACCCCACCATCCTCCCAAAGATGCCCCCACCCATTTTAGAGTAGGAACCATGTCTCAGACCTGCCCTAGTCCTGCTCCCCTGACCCCTCCAATTTGTACTTCCTCCATTTTCCCTATGGCTTATCGCAATCTTTAGTTTTTCAGGCCCTAGTGTGAAAATTCTCCCACTTCAAATATCAGTATCCAGCACCCATGTCTTTAGATTCCAGACCCTGAAACTCCTGCGGCTAGGATTTCAGGCCCCAAGCTAACTTCCAAGTGCTATGTACTGTAGAACCAAATAAACAGTACCCAAAAGCACATTGCTTTGAGCTTTTAGATCCTAGATCCAGAGATAGCCTTATTAACAGTGCCCTAAAACACAATACTTGAGATGTCAGAAATTCCCATGATTTTCCCTGGTATCTTAGAATCATTTATAGCCATAGAAGCCCAATACATGTCACAGGACATTAGTTTTTGAGGATCATGGCCATCAAATAAGTCCCAATTATACCACAGTACACCAGTTCTGCTCCAAGATTGCCACAGTACCTCAGTTCTGAAGTTTTGAGCAGTCCCACAAAATATGCCCAGTCCTTAGTACAGCAGAAATTTAGCTCTGGAAAGAAAAATATGCCACAGTACCTTTGCACAGAAGAAATTTAGCTCTGGAAGAAATCCAAAGTGTCACAGCTCCTTTGAAGATATTTCCATGCCACCTGCTAGCAACTGAGATACCCTTTCCCAGCCCCTTGTCTGCACCTTTTTGTTTCTTTCCTCTTATTTACTGTTTACTTTACACCTCTGTACTGTGAATAGATTTTGTGGTATAATGTATCAAGATTTATGTCAGGGTGTGGTGTGTGACTGTGTTGTGTACTGAAATATGATGGCTAACAGTATTATATGAATGTAGCTGGTCCCATATGATGGCACAGGCTATGGATAAAAGGAAGTAATGAACTAAGGGGGTGTGTGAGGTAGGAGGGATGGGCCACCCAGGGTGTGTGGGGTGGGTGGGATGGGCCACTCTGGACTTCCAGAAACAATCAGATTGGTAGAAGGTTGATGTCACAAAATGAAGAACCCAGCTCCAGGTTCAAGAACAAACACTGCTGATCCACACAGAAGCAGGCTGTAATTCCTTGATTTAGTGTCCTCAGGTGCCCCAGATGATACAGGCTCTTGTGAGAGAGATCACTTTATACCAGGAATGTAAAGTCAAGTTAGATCTTCTGCTCTCTCAGTCACAGGTACAGCTGATCTGTTCAGTGACACACTAACACATTACTTATAATAAGTATTATAATTATATAATTATAATTACATAACACATAATTAGTCTTTGATGTTTGCTGAGAGTGCTCTTCTCAGCATGCTCAGTGTCCCCAGGATGGCTTCCTTTTGTAGTTCATAAGGTTTCATCATATATATAGCATATTTATGTGTGCCTGAAAGTTCTTTTGACTAGTCCCATTACTCCAAGCACTACTGGAACAATTTGTGTGTCCTTATTCCACAGCAGTTTGGTTCCTGACTGCATATCTTGGTATTTCATGATTTTGTGTCTCTCTGTACCAGCACACTATAGACACTGGGGTGGCTATTTCATTCAGTAATGCTACCTTTGTTTTCTTTTCTTGTATTACAATATCGGGCTTTCTTGCTTCTACTTTCTTGGCTGTAGGTATTTGGTGATCCCATGTGATCATTACTTCTTCATTCTCTGTGATTCTTTGTGGTTCATGTTTCCAGTGTCTCTCTGCTACCTGTATATTATAGTGTTTGTACAGTTTCCAATGGATCAGTCTTGCTACATTGTTGCGTCTCTCAGTATACAGGCCTTCTGCCATGAGTACTTCACATCCAGCCACAAGATGTGCAACTGTTTCTAATTCTATACTACAGAACCTGCACTTGTCTGTTTCTCCTGTTTTTTCTATGGATTTTGTGAACCATCTTTGCATAGCCCACTATCTTGGGCTGCCATTGTTAGTCTCTCATCTCGTGGCCTAAATTCACCTCTTCTTAACCACTCATGGGTCAGGGCTTGATCGACCTGTGGTTGCTCAGTAGCTCCTGTATTTTCCACTATAATTATGGGCTTTCTAATTGTTTTCTTTTCTGTTGGTCTTTATCCTTATACTCCTTTTTCTGATTCTCTGCATTTTCTGTTGCTGACAATTCCTTATCTACTTGTGGATTGACATCAATCTCTGCTACCCTTCTGAAGGCTTCTCCTAATTTGATGAGTGAGGTCATTTTAGGCTTATTTTCTTCATAATGCAAGACCTTGACTATATTTGGGTTCCAAGAATGTCAGTAAGTATGTATGTATGTATCCCCACTATTGTGGATCTATATGTAACCAATCTCAATGAGGCCCATGCCTCCCTCTGCCATGGGATGTATAATCTTGGCATGCATGATTTTTGTATATTAATTGGTGAGCATGAAACATTTTTCTTGTTTTATATCTAGCTGGTTCAACACTTTCTGTGGCCAGTCTATCACACCAAAGCTGTATGATATCACTGGAAGGGCGAGTTGGTTTATAGCTTGCACTTTATTTCGTGTTGTCAAAGCAGTTTTCTGAATTAGCTTTAACCTTCTAAAATATTCCTTGCTTACTTTTACTCTCATTTGTTCATGTTGTGCTGTTGCTTCTTCATCTATTCACAGGTATTTATACACTCCCTCTTGCTCAAGTTCTTTTATGTCACAAACCTCCACCAGATTCATGTTTTCTTTATGAGTTAACTTTCCTGCTACAAATGTTGCTTTGGCATATTTGTCTAGGCCAAACGTCATCCGTATGTCATCAGAAAAGGTCTTAACAATTTGTACTTGTTCTTTCAAATGTTTGTCAGATGAACTATAAAGTTTTAGGTCATCTACAAATAGAAGGTGAGATGTTAGCTGTTGATTGTTTTTGTTTCTGGGGTTCAAGCTGTATCCATAGCCTAGGTTGTTGATTAGGCTACTCAAGGGATTGAGAACAAGGCAAACCAGAAGTGATGACAAGGAGTCACCTTGAAATATCCCTCGCTGGATACTTATATTTGGGATGGTGATTTGACCTTTCTCATGATTTAATTGCAGGGTGGTTTGCCACTTTGTCATTGTTGTTGTGATGAAGTTTATCAGTGTGGGATGTATCCTGTAGATCCGTAAACACTCAGTGATCCAGGAGTGTGGGATACTGTCAAATGCTTTTTGTAGTCGATCCATGCTACCTTAAGATTTCAGCATTTTTGCAGCTCTCCATAATGGCTTTGTTCAACAGGAGATGGTCCTGTGTGCCATATGATTTTCTTTTATTACCTTTTTGTTCTATTGCCATGAGTTTATTGCAGTCTAAATGATTATAGACTCTATCTGCATCGATTCAGTATATAGTTTATATGTTGTTGGCAAACAGGTTATTGGGTGATAGTTCTTGGGGAAACTGGCAGGTTCAGATTTAATAAGAAGCGTGGTATTCCTGTCATTAACCAGATGGGTGTCAAATCAGGATGTGCGATAAATAGTTTTTGAGGTAGCTAAATCTTGGTGCAAAGATGTTAGTACTTTTAGCCAGAAGTTGGGTACTGCATCTGGACCTGGGGTTTTCCAGTTGGAGCCCTTCCTTATCTTCACTTCTATCTCCTTGGCTGTTATGTCAGTAGTATCTCTATCTCTCTCATATCTCTAGTAGTACCATTTCTAATGCTGTCTTTTATTTCCTGTATCCACTTTGCATCCTATTATGTTCAACTGGGTCTTCATAAATACTTCTCAGAATTCCTCAATTTCTTTCTTTACTGGTGGTGTTTTATGTTTGCTGTTTTCTTTCCCAGCTCCTATAGACTTTCATCAGGTCTTCTCTAAACCATCTATTTTGCATTTTTTCATTGTTCCTTTCTACGTATCTCCTGAGCTTCGGCTTGAGCAGAGATCTTAAGCTTGTTATTTGAGATGGTAAAATTTAGGTCTGATCTGTTTTATTACAGGATTTTCTTTGATTTCATCCACTTTCTGATGACTTTCATTGATCTATTACCCTTTCTAAACTCCTCCAGCAGTGATACTTCTGATCTTAGCTCCATAATTGTCCCTTCTATTCATTTTTCCATGGTGGTATGCTGAATTTCCCTCTCTTTTGTTCTTCATTCCTTGCTTTTTGGCACTGCTCTATTTGTTATTAGTCTCGCTGCACAATAATGTATTCTGTTTATTTCAGTGACCTCAAATGGATCCCTCTGGATGGTTCCAGTAACTTTGTTTATCTGTTTTATATGTTCACTAACTGTGTATGTCAGGCGTAATTTTTGCAGTCTTTCCTTTGATGTATTTTTATATATTTGTCCATGTCAATTAGGTCCAGCAAGTCTTCTCTCATGTTTTCTTCCTCTTGGTTAAGGGTTGTTCCTGTAATTGGAATTTCCTGCTCTTCCGCTCTCTGTATGGATTGAACTGGAACTTCAGCTGTTTTGTTTGGATATGGCGCTTGATGTGCACTTTGCTGAGTGTCTTTAGGAGGTGTGTCATGTTTCGCTTTCATGTACCAATATTGGCTGAGCAGTCGTCTGCTGTAATGGCTTACCAGATGATATTGGTGGAGGCTGAGTCTCTACCTCAAATCCTTCTTTCTTTAACTGTTCAATGACTTCTATTTCAATGTGTTGCCTTTCTAGATCACTAAACTGTGCACTTTTCATTACATTCCACTTTGTGTGGTTATTCTTTTCTTTGTGATGTTTGCCATATTTGGGTGTCTCTGTCTATATGTCTGTTCGAATATATCTGCAATTTTTGTTGCTGTGTTGGTAAGAGCTGCCTTCTTTTTGGCATAAATACTACACCATATCAGATCCCTTTTCTTTGCTGTGTCCCATGTATCTGTTCTTCCAGCTATGAAAGCCTCTGGTACCTCTTCCTCCTCTTTTGCTACCTCTCACCTGCTTCCTTCTGTAGTCTGCCCAAGTTAATCTCATCTATGTACTTTTTTGTTTTATTTGTCCTATTAGGGATCTAAAGTTTGCATCCGTCAGACTATTCAGTTTGTCTGTGGCAACTATTTCTCTCTGCTGCAGTTTGCTCCAAGTCTGATGGTATATCCTCTTACTGGAAATTCAGGGTATGTAGCATAATAATAACAATACATCATTTCTAGTATGTCCTTGTAAGTCCACTTAACTGTTTGCAGTCCTCTGGGCTGGCCTATCAGTCTTTTACTGTTTGTGGCTTGCTGGCTTCTGCTGCCACTGTGGGACAATGCCCTCCATTGTCTGACACTGTGGCAGGGGTGGTACTATTACTCGAGGATGCGGCACTATCACATTGTCCAACCCTTGCCTTAGTGCCTCTCCGGTAAATTTATTGATGTGCTATCAGGTTACTCTGCTGTGTATTGCTCTTTTTTTTTATTTATTTTATTTTGCAATCAGTTTACAACCTTTGAGCCAGAGGCTCATTTCAAAATACCTCATCAGGTGTGGTAGAAAGAGAGAAACATAATACATAACGATGCAGGCATACATAGATCCAGGGTCTAGGTTACACAGTTTGCATTACAAGGTACAGATTCAGGTATTGTGACAAAAGGACGGTTACAGAGTTTAGCAGCATAAGTGAATGATACTTGCAAAAGAAAACATCGTAACAAGTTCCATGGTACAGGTTACAGAGTTAGCAGAGCATGCGACCAGGCCAACACAGCAGATAGTTTGATTTGGATACAGTAGTGCATTCTAGTAGGACAATTTAGCCAGCAGTATATTAGGATTCTAGCATACATGGTACATTCTTGAAAACTGAGAGAAGGTAGGCAGTCGGATATGGTAGTAATGTCAGGAGGTAGGATTAAGGCAGTACGGTGAGGGTGCAGCCCAGTGGGCTTTGTCACGGCAAAGGGTGTTGTACACCCATTATGCACAGGTACAGCAGCACGTGTTGATTAGCTCACTTTTGAGAGCAGTTTTGAACTTGGAGATAGTGGGGATTTCCGAGATGGAGAGAGGGAGCATGCTGTACCAAGAAGGGTCTCTATGGCGGAAAGACCTCTGTCCATGCGAGGTCCTAGATCGAGGAACCAGGAAGGTGGCCTTGCAGGAGGTCCAGTACTGACTAGGGGTTGGGCTAGGAGGAGGAGGCTGTCAGCCGGGTGGTGACAGTCCTAGCAGGTTTTTAGCTATAAGGCAAGTTTGATATTGCAGCCGTTCGTCAAGGTTTAGTACTGTTGCCATGTCATAAAGCTGACACGTATGTGTGAGCCTAGGGCCCCTGTGATAAGCCTGCATGCCTTATTTAGGACGAGGTGGATTTTGTTTAGGGCAGTCGTGTTGGCAGCACCGTGAGACAGGTAGACCATAGTCAACTAGGGATAATATGGAGGATGTAACTGCAAGCTGGAGGGCATCGGGGAGACAGTTTTTGTAGCTATATAAGATACCGAGCCATACAGTATATTGGTAGCAGAGGCAAGTGCATCGATGTGGGTGTCATAGGTGAGGGCTGAGTCAAAGGAGATCCCTAGGTACTTATAGGAGTGGACTTGCTCCAGTAGCTGTTTGGAGTAGGAGAGAATACGGAGAGGGATTTGAATGCTTTGTTTTGGGGGTGAGCAAAAGGCGTGGTTTTATTTTTTAAGATTTACGACCAGTCTATGCTCTTTAAACCAGGTTTCAGCGTCATTATAGAACGTTGCAGGAATCCTGGAGGGAGGAGGGTTACGGTCGGTGGCAAAGATGACGGAGTCATCTGCATACAGCAGAATTTTCCCCATGCATGCACTGGGCAGGGTATTAAGGTATAGCTAGAAGAGTAAGGGTCCCAGGATGGAGCCCTGTGGAACCCCAGAAAGGACAGGACATGGATTAGAAAGTGTCCCACAAATATTGACACATTGGGAGCATGTGGATAGGTAGTTGGAGCACCAGGCAAGTGGCCCAGTGGCGAAGCCTGAGTGACAGAGGGCTTCCAGCAGGAGGGGTGTGAGACCGTGTCAAAGGCCTTTGATAGGTCGAAGAACATGGCCTGGATAGGGAGCCTGTGTCCATGGAGGAGTGTAGGAATGATGAGAATTCAACAAGAGCTGTGCTAGTACTGTGTCCTGCATGGAATCCATGCTGTTCAGGGCAGAGGATGTTGTGTTTGGTGAGGTATTCAGTGATTTGCATGGCAACCAGTTTTTCAAGGGCTTTGGAGAGGGTGGGAGTATGGAAATTGGTCGGTAGTTCCCAGCTAAGGACCTGTCACCCCTTTATGGATAGGAGTAACAGTGGCGGTTTTCCAGTTAGTGAGAATTGTCCCAGGCAGAGGATTTGTTGAGAAGGCTGGTGAGTGGGGTAAGGACCTGATCCAGTACCAGCCTGAGAATTCTGTGGTCCAGGAGTTGTCACGGGACTGTTGCCTTTTAGTGCACAGGTCAGGTGTGGTCTGACTTCCTGGGCAGTAACCCTATGCAGGTAGAAGCTAGGCGTTGGAGGGCAGGGGCAGGTTTGGAGGCGGTTGGTCAAAGAAGTTACTGGGGAGGATAGGGCTAAGGTCAGTAAAGAAGGTGTTTAGGAGGTTTGCAATGTCTGCAGGGTCTATTATGGTGGTGTTGTCAGTAATAATCTGGGATGGGGAGGAAGCGAGTGTTCCCTCAATTGTTTGACGTTATCCCAGAAAGTATGGGAGCACCCTGGAGGTGGTGAGGGTGGCCTGATAGTGGCCCGCCTTGGCTTTCCTGATTGCCCATGTGCACTTTAGTGCAGCGTTGTCCAGGCCTGTCTGTCTGCCTGTCACCCAGTTTCTATGGCAAGGTGCCATAAATTATTCCTATGCCTGAGCAGCTGTAAAGGGCAGGAGTAATCCAGGGCAGGTTATGTTTTTTGGTTCGGACAGCTGAGAGGGGAGCAAAGAGGTCACAGGCTTTACTAAAGGTTTGGGTAAAGATGGCAAGGGCAGTGTCTATATCAGGAGCTGGTGAATGGGGGACCAGTCTTGTTGGGCAAGATATTGTTTAAGTTTTTCAGACCACATGGTCTGAAATGCCGGTGGGGCAAGCACTGGGCAGTGGGTCGGGGTGAGGTGGCCATCCAGTGGAACAGCACAGGGAATGGTTACTGAGTGAATCAAGGAGGACTTGGATGTCCAGAATTTTGGGGGTGGTTTGTGATGGCGACATCTAGGAGGGTGCTGGTAAATCTCATGGGTTCACTCTAGTGGGTTGGCAGACTAGTTGTGTTAGATCAAGGGCTGAGAAGGAGTCCCGGTGGGGGTGGAGGAGGGCTCAGCCAGTTCACGTTAGGGTCCCCACAATGACTTGTTCAGCACTGTGAGGGAGGGTGGCAAGATAATCAGTTAATGATAATAGTGCTGGGTTTGGTTCCTGGGTGGTATATAGGCAGCGGTGAGATAAAGCGGTGCCCTGGTGGGATCCGGGGTAAGCAATTGTAGGGGCCTGTGCCCCACTTACAAGGTCCGGAGCAGGAGGGCAGCCCAGTGGAGAGTCCCTGGTGTAAATAGCACAGCCACCCCTACGTTTGGTTACTCGATCCTCACGGTAGGGGTGTAGTCTGGGGCGATAAAGATGTCAGGGGTGGATTTAGATAGCCACGTTTCCACCAGCACAATGATGTCAGGTTTGTGCAGTGTGACTCAGCATTGGAGGAGTCAAATTTTTTCAAGACGCTGCATATATTCATGGAGGCAATATTCAGACTGGGGACTCCACCTGGTGGGCAGGTCAGGGTGGGGCCAGGGTTAGGGTGGATATTGCCTGTTAAGATAGTAAAGGACAACAGCTCTGGCCAGGGCGTGGTGATATGATTTTTGCCTGCGGATAAGAGGAGATGGGGATGGGACCATCAGGGAGCAGGGGATGGGTAGGTATTGTAAGGTAGGGAGGGTGAGAATGATGTGCCACCAGGGATGGGCTGGGAGGGAGGTGGGGAGTGGCCAGGAGATGAATGCTGTAGGCCAGTGTACATGGACATAGTAGGGTGAGTGAGAACTATGTTGGCGGAATTAATGGTGCAATTTCCTGTGACACAGGGGGATGTCAGGCTGGAAGGACGAAGGTACTAGAAGGAGGGGAGGGAGTTTAGGAGGAGGTGAACTAACATGGTTTACTGGCGGTAGTGGGGTGGAGGTAGAAGTATCTGGGTTGTCTTCTAGAAAGTGTGGCTGCCACTTTGGATTAGTGGTAGTGACATGGACTCTGGTGGACAGGGTACAGGTTCAAGTCTCTGCCAGGGCAGCAAGAAAAATGCCTGGGTGAGGGCAGTGACCCACGTTCAGGGTCCAAAGCAGGCCGGGATTGGGCCTCAGCAGGGGTGAGATATGGCGACTCCTAGTGGTCACTGGGTGTTGGTACAGGGAGAAGTGGTGGGTCAGGATGTAAATTTGGTACTCTTGCCTGAGTCAACACAGTTATATGGCCTTGCTCAGGGTTAGAGCCTCAAATGGTTAGCCAGGGCATATTGAAACTCAAGAAATCAGTACTATATTAATCTTTGATGTTTGCTAACAGCTCTTCTCAACAGCATAGCGTCCCCAAATGACTTCCTTTTGAAGTTCATAAGATGTCACAAATATTGGTAGCATATTCAAATGTGCCTGAAAGTTCTTTTGATTAGTCCCATTTCTCCAAGCCATTCTGGAAGAATGTGTGTGTCCTTATTCCATATCAGTTTGGTTTCTGACTGCATATCTTGATATTTTTCATGATTTTGTGCCTCTCTCTATGCAGGACACTGTAGTCAATGGAGTGGCTATTTTGATCAGCAGTACTACCTTTGTTCTTTTTCTTGTATTACAATATCTGGTTTTCTGCTTCCACTTTCTTGGCAGTTGGTATTGGGTGATCCCATGTGATAATTACTTCTTCATTCTCTGTGATTCTTTGTGGTTCATGCTTCGGTGTCTCCTCTCTCCGGGTTGAGTGTCTCCATATGTTTGAGAGTTTCTGATACCGTGGCAGAATGGACCCCATTCTTTAGCCAGGGCATGTTCAAAACTCAAGAAATTAGTACTGTATTAGTCTTTAATGTTTGCTGAGAGTGCTCTTCTCGGCACTTGCAATGTCCTGAGTGAATTTGCTGATGTGTTATCAGATTACTCTGTCATATAAAACTTTTGCCACATTAAGCACATTTAAATGGTTTCTCTTGGGGTTGGTAACTCCAAATGTTCAGGGAATTCTGATGCCATTATGAAAATGGACCCCATTCTTAAGTCAGGGCATATTCAACTCTTAGGAAATCAGTACTGTTTCTCTGTCGGGGTTAGTGTCTCTCAAATGTTTAGGAATATCTAATACTGTGG
Source organism: Neoceratodus forsteri (assembly GCA_016271365.2). Taxonomy (NCBI): domain Eukaryota; kingdom Metazoa; phylum Chordata; order Ceratodontiformes; family Ceratodontidae; genus Neoceratodus; species Neoceratodus forsteri. The sequence goes on along the minus strand of CM028135.1, from coordinate 840,854,035 downwards.
CAAGAATGGACCTCATTCTTTAGCCAGGCATGTTCAAAACTCAAGAAATTAGTACTGTATTAGTCTTTGATGTTTGCTGAGAACACTCTTCTCAGCACATGCAATGTCCCAACATGGCTTCCTTTTGAAGTTCATAAAGTGTCACAAGTATTGGTAGCATATTTAAATGTGCCTGAAAGTTCTTTTTATTAGTCCCATTGCTCCAAGCACTATTGGAATAATTTGTGTGTCCTTTCCACATCAGTTTGATTTCTGACTTTCATATCTTGGTATTTCATGATTGTCTCTCTGTCACGCAGGACACTGTAGTCACTAAGGGTGGCTATTTCAATCAGAAATGCTACCTTTTGTTCTCTTTTCTTGTATTACAATATTGGGTTTTCTTGCTTCCACTTTCTTAGCTGTTGGTATTGGGTGATCCCATGTAATCATTACTTCTTCATTCTCTGTGATTCTTTGTGGTTCATGTTTCCAGTGTCTCTCTGCTACCTGTATATTATAGTGTTTGTACAGTTTCCAATGGATCAGTCTTGCTACATTGTTACGTCTTTCAGTATACAGGCCTTCTGCCATAGTACTTCACATCCAGCCATGAGATGTGCAACTGTTTCTAATTCTGTACTGCAGAACCTGCACTTGTCTGTTTCTCCTATTTTCCTATGGATTTTGTGAACCATCTTGTGCATAGCTCACTATCTTGGGCTGCCATTATCAGTCTCTCATCTCATGACCTAAATGCACCTCTTTTAACCACTCATGGGTCAGGGCTTGATCGACCTGTGGTTGGTCCAGTAGCTCCTGTATTTTCCACTATAATTATGGGCTTTCAATAGTTTTTCTTTTCTGTTGGTCTTTGTCCTTATACTCTTTTTCTGATTCTTGCACTTTCTGTTGCTGACTGTTCCTTATCTACTTGTGGATTGGCATCAGTCTCTCCTACCCTTCTGAAGGCTTCTCCTAATTTGGTGAGTGAAGTCTTCTTAGCAATTATTTCTTCATGACACAAGAACTTGACTATATTTCTCTCTCGGGGTCAGTGTCTCCAAATGTTTAGGAATTTCTAATACTGTGGCAAGAATGGACCCCATTCTTTAGCCAGGGCATGTTGAAAACTCAAGAAATGAGTGCTGTATTAATCTTTGATGTTTACTGAGAGCTCTTCTCAGCACACTAAGTCCCAAAATGGCTTCCTTTTGAAGATCATAAGGTGTCACAAGTACTGGTAGCATATTTAAATGTGCCTGAAAGTTTTTCTGATTAGTCCCATTGCTCCACGCACTACTGGAATAATTTGTGTGTCCTTATTCCACAGCAGTTTGGTTTCTGACTGCATATCTTGGTATTTCATGATTTTGTGTCTCTCTGTATGCAGGACACAGTAGTCACTATGGGTAGCTATTTCAGTCAGCAATGCAACCTTTATTCTCTTTTCTTCTATTACAATATCTGGTTTCTTGCTTCCACTTTCTTGGCTGTTGGTATTGGGTGATCCCATGTGATCCTTACTTCTTCATTCTCTGTGATTCTTTGTGGTTCATGTTTTCAGTGTCTCTGCTACCTGTATGTTATAGCGTTTGCACAGTGTCCAATGGATCAATCTTGCTGCATTGTTGTGTCTTTCGTTATACAGGCTTTCTGCCATGAGTACTTCACATCCAGCCATGAGATGTGCAACTGTTTCTAATTCTGTACTACAGAACCTGCACTTGTCTGTTTTCCTGTTTTTCTATGGATTTTGTGAACCATCTTGTGCATAGCTCACTATCTTGGGATGCCATTATCAGTTTCTCATCTCGTGACCTAAAGTCACCTCTTTTAACCACTCATGGGTCAGGGCTTGATCGACCTGTGATTGTTCAGTAGCTCCCTGTATTTTCCACTATAATTATAAGCGTCCCAATAGTTTTTTTCTTTTCTGTTGGTTTTTGTCCTTATACTCCTTTTCTGATTCTTTGCACTTTCTGTTGCTGGCTGTTCCTTATCTACTAGTGGATGAGCATCCATCTCTGCTACCCTTCTAAGGACTTCTCCTAATTTGATGAGTGAAGTCATCTTAGGCTTATTTTCTTCATGACATAAGACCTTGACTATATTTTGGTCCAAGGATGTCAGTAAGTATATATGTAGCTCCACTATTGTGGATCTATATGTGTAATCAATCTCAATGAGGACCATGCCTCCCTCCGACCTTTTGGTGTATAATCTTGGCATGCACAGGTTTTTGTATATTAATTGGTGTCCATGAAACATTTTTACTTGTTTTATATCTAGCTGGTTCAACACTTTCTGTGGCCAATCTATCACACCAAAGCTGTATGATATCACTGGAAGGGCTAGTTGGTTTATAGCTTGCATCATATTTCATGCTGTCAAAGCAGTTTTCAGAATTAGCTTCAACCTTCTAAAATATTCCTTGGCTACTTTTTTCTCTCGGGGTTAATGTCTCCAAATGTTTAGAGATTTCTAGTACTGTGGCAAGAATGGACCCCATTCTTTAGCCAGGGCATATTCAAAACTCAGGAAATTAGTACAGTATTAGTCATTGATGTTTGCTGAAATCACTCTTCTCAGCACACTAGCGTACCCAAGATGGTTTCCTTTTGAAGTTCATAAGGTGTCACATGTATTGGAAGCATATTTAAATGTGCCGAAAGTTGATTTTAAATAGTCCCATTGCTCCAAGCACTATTGGAACAATTTTATGTCCTTGTTCCACATCAGTTTGGTTTCTGACTGCATATGTTGATATTTCATGATTTTGTGTCTCTCTGTCAAGGACACTGTAGTCACTAGGGGTGGCTATTTCAATCAACAATGCTACCTTTGTTCTCTTTTCCTGTATTACAATATCAGGTTTTCTTGCTTCCACTTTCTTGGCTATTGGTATTGGGTGATCCCATGTGATCATTACTTCCTCATTCTTTGTGATTCTCTTTGGTTCATGTTTCAGTGTCTCTCTGCTACCTGTATATTATAGTGTTTGCACAGTTTCCAATGGATCAGTCTTGCTACATTATTGTGTCTTTCAGTATACAGGCCTTCTGCCATGAGTACTTCCATCCATACAAGATGCACAACTGTTTCTAATTCTGAACTACAGAACCTGCTCTTGTCTGTTTTGCCTGTTTTTCTATGGATTTTGTGAACCATCTTGTGTGTAGCCCGCTATCTTGGGCTGCCATTATCAGTATCTCATCTCATGACCTAAATGCACCTCTTTTAACCACTCATGGGTCAGGGCTTGATCGAATCGACCTGTGGTTGTTCCAGTAACTCCTGTATTTTCCACTATAATTATGGGTTTTCCAATTGTTTTTCTTCTCTGTTGGTCTTTGTCCTTATACTTATTTTTCTGATTCTTTGCACTTTCTGTTGCTGACTCTTCCTTAGCTACTTGTGGATTGACATTAGTCTCTGCTACTCTTCTGAGGCTTCTCCAGAGTGAATTTTCCAATGTCTTATCAGAGCACTCTGCCATGTAAAACTCTTTCCACAATCAGCACATTGATATCATCTCTCCTGTACAGGCAAGTGGACATGGAAGGTTTCTCACACCAACGATGCTTATCTGACTGCTGGTTGAGATTCTCACTGTACTCAGCTCTTCTGGTAATACTGGGGTGTCATCAAGATCAGCATTCTGATTTTCCATTTGTTCTCTATTTGTATCACCCACCTTTTAAACTACATATACAAGTGTTCTTTTGGAGTTCTGGAGGATGGTCTGCATCTGTCCAGGAAGGGAACAAGTCTTTTGAGCAATTGGTTTAAATGCTTCATTGGCTAGCTTTTAAACTAGTCAGGGAGAGCACTGATAAGCTGCAGAAAAATCCCAGCCTCTCCCTACAAAACAAGGTACTAAATAAGAAAAGACCCCAGTAGAAAGGTCAGTGGGGATGCTGCAAAGAAGGTAAACCCATAAAAAATGGAGAGCAATGAGTAGCAATGCCGGTAGTCTGAGTAACAAGCTTCCTGAATTAGTGGCCTTGATGGAGGAGGAACATCTGGATATTGTGGCAGTCACAGAAACATGGTACACACAAAACCATGACTGGGATGTAAACATACCAGGATACACTATCTACAGGAGGGACAGGGAGGGTAAAAGGAGGAGGAGTAGCTCTTTACATAAGGAAGGAATCAAAGCAACAGAACAAAAGGAAAACAGGGAGGAGAAGAAGCACTGTGGGTAAATTTGGAGACTGGCAACGCACCACAATCCACACAGGAGTTGTATACAGACCCCTTTTCCGGGAGGAAATGGACAAGGAAATAGAAAGTATACTTAGAATGGCAGAAAAGGGGAGATATTACTGATGGGTGATCTGAATATGCCAGATGTTAACTGGAGTGCAGTTGCAGCAGCCACTTCAAAGAGTGGAGTTATTCTAGATGCCCTACAGGGGCATGCCTTAGACAACTAGCATTGGAGCCCACTCGAGAGGAGCAATCTTAGACCTGGTTCTCTCAAATGGAGATGAAGAGAGGATCACAGATGTAGAAGTGGGTAGCCACCTGGGAACTAGCAACCATTGAGCAGTATGGTTCACAATAAACACAGCAATAGAGTCAGGCCATACAAAGGCAAAACTACTGGACTTTAGGAGGGCTGATTTTGCTAAAATGGTGAGTGCCTAAGGAATGCACTAGCAAATGGGCAGGAAGGAGGGTGGAAGAACAATGGGGAATAATAAAACTGCCATCACAGAGGTAACAAGCCATTTTGTGAAGCAAATAAACAAAACGAAATGATGTAAGAAACCACTATGGTTCACAAAGGAAGTGGCAGTGAAGGTTCAAGAGAAAAGAAAGCATTCAGGAAGTACAAGGAATCACAGAAGGAGCAGGACAGAGAACTGCATCAGTTAAAGCAAAGAAGGAAGCTGAGAAGGCAGTCAGAACAGCAAAGGCCCAAACTGAGGAAAAGACAGCCAACTCAGTTAGAAGGGGATAAAACCTTTTATAGGTACATCAGGAGTGAAGGAAGACCAAGGGAGGGATAGTGAGGCTTAATAAAGGGAGGAGGGTGGGCAGAGGGTGACTGTGAAAAGGCAGAGATACTAAACAAATATTTTTGCTCAGTATTTACAAAGGAAGAGGGGAGGTACCTAAAACAAACAGTAGAAACACTCTGGATACAGAAGTTGATACCAGCCCATTTACAGAAGAAAGGGTTCTGAAAGAACTCTTAAAACTGAAGGTGAACAAAGCAATGGGACCTGATGGGATTCATCCCAGAATTCTAAAAGAACTAAGGGTAGAACTAGTGACACCACTGACTACCCTCTTTAACAAATCATGGGAGGATGGGGTGGTACCCGAGGACTGGAGGAGGGCAGATGTGATTCCCTTCACAAAAGTGGGAGCAAGGCAGAAGCAAAACTACAGACCTGTTAGTTTAACCTCGGTGGTAGGAAAATGATGGAATCACTTCTGAAGGAAAGAACTGTCAAGTATCTAGAGGCCAGAGGGCACGGGACCCAAGGCAGCATGGATTCACAGTGGGAAGATCATGCCAGACAAATCTGATAGATTTCTTGTACTTGGTGACCAAAGTAGTAGATCAGGGAGGGCTGTTGACATGGCCTACCTAGACTTTAGCAAGGCATTTGACACAGTCCCACACAAAGATTAATATACAAGTTAGCCAGTCTGGGAGTGGGTCCCAAGATGACAGCCTGGGTAAAGAATTGGCTGGGGAATAGGACACAGAGAGTAATAGTAAATGGAGTCCACTCTGAAGAAAGGGAGGTTACTAGTGGGGTACCGCAGTGTTCAATATTAGGAATGGTCCTCTTCAATGTCTTTATAAGCAACATTGCAGAGGGACTGGAAGGAAAAGTATGTCTGTTTGCAGATGACACAAAGATCTGCAACAGAGTTGATGCACTAAGGTGGGATGGAAAGGATGAGAAGGACTTGACAAGGTTAGATGAATGGTCAAATGTATGGCAGCTTAGATTCAATGCTAAGAAGTGCAAGGTAATGCACCTGGGAAACAAAAACCCAGGGAAGAGTACACAGTGGGGGTGAGATACTAACAACAACAAAAATGGAAAGGGACCTGGGGTAGTCATATCAGATGACCTAAGGTGAGCAAACAATGTGAAAGGGCAGCAAGGAGGGCTGGAGGGATACTGGGATGCATAGGGAGAGGCATCACCAGTAGAAAACAGGAAGTTATTATCCTCTGTACAGACAGCTGGTGAGACCCCATCTGGAGTACTGCGTGCAGTTCTGGAGACCCAATCTCCACAAAGACAGAGACAGGATGTAAGCTGTCCAGAGGAAGAACTAAAATGGTGCAGGGTCTGCACCGGAAGACATATGAAGAGAGACTTGAGCTTAATATGTATAGCCTCAGGAAAGGATGGAGAGGGGACATGATAGAAACTTTCAAGTACCTCAAGGGAATCAACAAAGTCCAAGAGGGTAGCATCTTTCAAAAAGAGGTGTGCAAGAACAAGGGGCACAATTTGAAGATGGGGGCAGCTCAGAGGTAATTTAAGGAAGTATTTTTTCACAGAGAGGGTTGTGGATGCATGGAATGGCCTTCGGAGAAGGTTGTGGAGTCAAAAACAGTGGTGGAATTCAAGCGTGCATGGGACAGTCATAAGGCGATTCTTGGGGGTGGGGGTAGGAAGAAGTAGGCTGCTGGTTAACTAGGACCTGCAGCTTATCCACTAAATGAGGAAATGGGCAGACTGGGTGGGCCAAGCGGTCCTTATCTGCCCTAAATTCTATGTTTCTATGTTTCTATACGAAACCATGTTTTTGTAATTCTGCACACACCATCACTTCCCTGTTTAGCTCCTTATCCTGTTTGCTTAACATTGCCCACTCCTTTTCTGAAAAAGCAACTGCAATGGTCTTCAAAGGCTTCTGGTGACTCCAGCTTCATGGTTCCCTGTCTCAGTCTCCAGCACAACCTCCAGTCAGTTCAGAGCTGAACTGTTTAGAATTGTGAGCAGCTGCTGTTCTTCCAAGTTTGGGAACAGAATTCAAATCATCTAGTGTTAAAGAAAACAAATTACTGTAGCTCTGCAGCTCCCTATGCACGTCTCTAGCTGCTCTCAGATATTAAAGGGCACTCCTGTCCCTCTCTAAATTGTCCAAACAGTATGTTCATTTAACAGCTGGGTGAAATTTAAAGTTTACTTCACACCCTTTCTGTGAAGTTGCCATTTCTCATATATTGCACAACTTCATTAACTAAGTACAGTATACAGTACTGTGTAGCTTTTTGCAACAACAAATGAGTGAAACTGTGCAATTTAGCAGATTAAGGTTTATAAAAATGCATCATTTCAAAAGTTTATGCTCAGTCTGTGGCATTATTTGCTGAAATTGTGCATTTAATGAATTCTCATTTTAAAATACACAATTTGGAGAACGTGTGCTATTTGCTGAAACTGTGAATTTTTAATAACTCACATTTAACAAACCTGAGTGTATGCACAATTCTGGAAAAATGAGATGCTAAATTATACTTGATTTTAACACAATTTTGCAAAATTTTAATGAATGCAAAATCAGTGACTCTGTATAATTTCAGAAAAAGTACTGGAAATTGTGTCCAACACTATTTAACAATCAGTTCACTGATCGAGCATCTTTGGTGGTTTTCAAACCCACTCAGGATATGTCTAGAAGTAGTGGCAGAAACTCCTTTAGAAACTTCAGTGAGGACTGGTTCCACGTCATTGATAACTGACTTGGCAACATTTGATTCATCTCTGTTGTCAGCATCAAGATTCTTGGTAGGATTTTTAGCAGGATCAGCCAACTCGGTCAAAGTGGAAGCAACACCAGGAATAGTTTGTTTTCATGGGCTTGCTCCTTGGAGTTGCTGTACATGTATAAGATATGGCACCACATCCACTGTATTAAGTGATGGATCTGTTTGTGAAGCAATCTTTTCAGTTTTCAACTCTGATTCTTATAATCTCCTGCTGAAATATTATCTTCTGCAATCTCTTAATCTCAATAATCTCTTGCTGAACCACTATCTTCTGCAAGAAATGTGAGGGTGCATGTCCATTAGCTATCATTAGATCAAACTGTTACTCTTCCACCTCTCCCTGGAGATTAGGCTTCAGTAAACCCAGTCGTGATCTTGAAGGCCATCACAGGAAATGCATAATTGAAACTGATTTACTGTAGCATGAAATGAATTTTGGTAAAATAGCAAAAAGTTTGCAGTCTTCTGATAAATGAACATAGATTCCCTGCTCCTTGATTAAATAGCTTGAATGACTGAATAAACCTCTCTGGTAGACCATTCATGGTAGGGTGGTATAGGGCTGATGTAATGTGCCTAATACTGTTTCTGTTGATGAAGGAAACTGAGTCCCATATTACTCATGATTTGCTGAGGCATGACTGCTCTGGAAAACAAGGTTTTCCATATTACAGTTGTCAAAGCTGATGTGCAGATTTCACACCAAAAATGTCAGGCTACTTGAAGTGTGTATCTACCACTACCAACAACATCACTGCTGTAAATGGTCCAGCATAGTCAATGTGAATGTTTTTGACATGGGGTGAAGGAACTCTCATGGATGTAGAGGTGCCACTCTGAGTAACTGCTGAGTATGTTGACAGTCTTGAAACAGCTTAGCTATGTCCTAAATTTGCTTATCAATTCCATGTCACCAAACATAGCTGTGAGCAGTTTTATTTACACTGCTCCAATGTGCTCTTCATTCAAAGCTTTCAGCACTCATGCGTGTAGTTGGAGGGTACTACCACCAGGTACCACACATGGCACAATCTCGGTGAATGGTGAGTTGGACTCGTCGAGATAAAAATGAATGCACCCGTTTAGGCCAACCCTTATGAGTAAATGCAGATAATTGCACCAGTGTGAGGGCATTTGAGTTTTGTTGTGAACAGCAGCACTTACTCTAGGATAATTTCCACTTATACTCCACATAGTAAGTCCACAGAATAAAAGTCATATGACTGTGCCCCAAGGAGTAAGGACTATCTATGCAGTCAAATGTGGCCATCTCTGGAACTTCTTTCTTTGGAGTGAAAATAGAGATAAGGGCGTTGATGATCAGTTACCTAGGTGAAACTCCTATCACACAGTTATTGATTACACCTTTTACCTTCCCACATGAGATGTAAGGTTTCTTCATCAATTTGTCCATAATGGCACTCTGCTCATGTATGAGACATTGATGTATAGGCTATTGACCATTCAATGCCATCCTTATTCTGTGTGATAACACCACACCAGTCCCATACAACAAAGCATGACAAGCCAGTCTGATTGGTAAAGAGGTATGATAGTGAGTCAAAACCTTTCCAGAGGTTATCGATATTTTGGCCTCTTCAAATGCCATGTCACACTCCTTAAACTATTTCAGTTTGGTACCATTTTGAGGTTATTCAGCACTGTTGCTATTTTGGTAGAAATATTTGGTAATGGTGGATAAGTAAGCAATACAAAGGTGTGGGATATTAGTGGATGCCCACATGTACAGGGGTATGATGAAGACTGACACCAAAGATGGAGGGCTATACAGCCCCTAGAAGTACAGGTATCTACCATTAACCCGCACCCTCCTCCAGACCCTGCACTCAACATCATGCAATGGTGACACTTGCATGGCAGCACAGTTTTCCCCATGACAGTGATATAACAGTGAATTACCACCATCTGTTGGTCATCAATGGTAACTGCAGTTGAACAAACAAAATTACAGTAAAGAGTGTGTGTGTGTGTGTGGGGTGGAATGTGTGAGCAGCTTCAGGACCTGTGCTGCCATCAGTCCATAATGTTACAGTATATGTACATGTGGGATGCATATTTATAAGTGGGACTCATTGTTGTGTAGCCAAAGCAGTACAGAGTTCCTATTGTGAATGCATGGCACAGTATCACAGTCACTGTATGCCCATTCATGCATTTTATTTTACTGTAAACAAGCCCTGGCAACATGCATAACTGCTTAGTACACCAAAGTGTACTAAGCTGTTCATACAGCAAGTCCTTATCTAGAGGCATTTTTGAGATGTACCAAAAGGTACCCTGACCATCACAATGTTATTCTATGAGAAATAATGCAACATCAACTGACCGACAACCCCAATGCACACCCTGATGCCTGTTGGTGGGGTGGGGTGGGATGTAGGTGTAAGGGTGGAAACCTAACATCGACTTTCCTTGCTTTTGTCACTATGGAACAACCCTAACTAATGCATTAAACAGAGGTTTTTTTTCCATGAATTTCTCTTCTTTTTTGAGAATGAGCACTATAAATAGTGAATGTTTTGCCACATAGTAATGGTAATGGTAAAGCAAACACAAATGGTAACGCACAAAAGTGATGCAAAGGTAAATGGTAATGCAAACAGTAAGAGAAATGCAAGTACAAACATTAATGAAAATAGAAATGGTAACTGAAACAGTAATGCAAACACTAACAGCAACAGAAACTCAACCGTTAATGGAAATAGTAACGTAAACGGTAACGCCAACAGAAATGGTAAGAAAAATGCAAATGGTAACAGAAACGCAAATAGAAATGCAAATGGTTAAGGCAACAGTGCAGCAGAAGGAAACAGTAATGCAACTGACAATGGAAATGCAACTGAAAATGCAAATGCTAAGGGCAACAGAAACACAAACGGTGATGAAGACGCAAGAGTAACGTAACACAATTGGAAACACAAACAGTTACAGTAACAGCAATGATGACACCAAAGTGAACAGTAACATAAAGGAAACGTAAACTCAAGCATGTATGGAAATGCAAATGGTAATGCACATGGGCACAGTACCGCAACTGGAAATGCAAATGCTAATGATAACAGCAACCATGAGGCCAAAGAAACACAAACACAAATGGAAGCAAGTATGCAAATGCAAATGGTAATGCACACGGTGACACAAAACAAAATGCAAACAGAAACAGTAATGGAAATGCAAATGGTAACAGTAATGCAAATGCAAGAGCAAACGAAAACGTAAAGGGTAACCCACACGGTGGCATATTTGGGAACGGTAACCCAAACAGTCACGGAAATGCAAGTGGAAACAATACGATAATAGTAAGTAAGCTCACACCCTTTTTTCCACAAAAGCGGCATAGAAACACAGTGAATAGAAAGAATGTATGCAATATAATGGGCCTCGAGCAGAAAATGAGCACTCGAAATACTAAATTGCTCATATCTCAGGAACCATACAACGAAAAAAAAATTAAAATGTCATATTATTTATAACTTTCCTGGCTAGTTTTGCATTTGGCAGGGGCTATACATTTTCCAATGAAAAGTCTGTATCTTGAAGTGTTTTTTTGAGATACGGGCCCAGAAAAGTGCAGCAGATGCCGTAATGATAGTCTATGGGAAAAAGTTTCAACTTCAGAGTACATTAACTTTGCATCCCTGTAATATTTTGTCACCAAAAGGCACAGTTGTGGGATGTTGGCTTTCTTCCTCAAATTTCAGCCCAAAAGGCAAACCATTCTTCTGCAGCAGGGTGGCAAAGAATTCCTGTTATTTGGGGCATAGTGTATCAAATCATAACACTTTCACAAAAAAATCACTAAAGTGTTGCAGGTGCAACACTACTTTGTTTTTATTACAGTTTACAAAAATTTCAAAACATATTTCTGGGGTGTATAACCCCCAAAAAGAACATAGCTAGCATCCTCAGGACTCGACTAGGTGAACACAAAAATAATTGCATCCCTAGAGGGTCCCAAATTTAAATGCCAAGCATTTCTATGACCAGTAACTGAAAAAAAATGGCTGACTCATGACACTACAGGGGTCATTTTGACATTAAAAACTGTATTTGCGACACTGTCAAACTTTTTGTTAACTTTTCCTATTGACTATAATGGGAAATGTGTTTTTGACTATAATGGGACATGTGTTTTGAATCACTTTTGAACCGTTTAATATGTTTTAATGAAATCTTAAAAGGCACATTGAGGACCCTGGCATTATGTTTCCCTGAAGGTTTTGGACCAGTTCATAAACCGTGTGACCTGTAGGAGCTAGCAATGAATATGCAAAAGGCATAAATGTGACACAGAATGGCGCTTCATAGCTCTGCAACCATATAACCGACCATTACAAAACTTGGTGACTTCTGAGATCTATGTTACTGCTCCATGCCTGCAAAATTTCAGGCAAATCCATCATACAGTGACAAAGTTATTAAGCTGCAATTTTCACACTTTAACCTTAAATGGGGTACTCAACCTAACTATATGGCACTACCGTTGCCACTATAATATAGATAGATAGATAGATAGATAGATAGAAGATAGATAGATAGATAGATAGATAGATAGATAGATATAAAACTGGTGAGCAATTGTTTCTTAGGGCTCAGCCAGTAGACATTCACTGTAATAACACTTGGGTTATTATGATGAGCATATGCCCTGTCACTCAAAATCGAGCACTCCATCATTGGCTTTCATTCTGTTTCCAGGTAGGTTGAACAGTTTCTCAAACATGGTGGCTCCATATCACCATTAGTGAGGAGCTACGAACATGACTCTCCACCTTCAGGTAACTGTTTACTATATATCTACCATCTGGATGATCCTGCCTTGAAGTTTAAATAAAAAAATAAAACCTTATATGATTGATCCTGCAATTTGCCAGCTTCAGGCAAAAAGCACTATGGGCAGGATTGACTCTGTAGCTGACTGCATACAGAACTAAGCACAATTGTGTTTATGATGTCAAGTGGCACTCTCCCCAAAAGATAAATTAAGTTTGAAAGGAGACACAGAGTGTGTGTGTGTGTGTGTGTGTGTGTGTGTGTGTGTGTGTGTGTGTGTGTTACAATCGATCAAAGGACTCAGGCTGGAAAAAATTGCTCATCAGTTATTATATAAAAAAAAAGATGGGGAACAGTGCAATAGTAAAATTTAAAGCACATCCTCATTGTGAGATGCTTTAGTAAACCCTGTGGGTTTATGTAGCATACCACACCTCAGGTGTGCATTAAATTCTCATGTCACCTCTTCCCCATCCTTTATTCTATATATATATTAATTAGAAAATATCAAATAGTCCCTCCACAGATGGCTTTGGCCCATCATTCATCTGCCTTTATACACAGTCAGTAGAAGGTTTGGTTGTTCAACCACAGAATTTATAATTCAACAGTATGTACTAGAATGTCTACTCCCACCCACCACACTCACTTGGAATATTAACATGAAATGCATGAATTCAAAATTTGGCAGTTTTCCACTAGCGTGCACCAACATAGACACACAAAGTCCTCATATGGAGACAGAGCCTCAATTTTTATTTGGGGTAGGTTTAGCAAATTAGATTTTTTCCCATAGAGATAGTTAGGCTATGAGGGTGATTTTTCATGGTCCTCAAAGAAACATCAAAAGGAAAATCTGAATACTGCTTGATTCTTTTTATTTGTTTATGCATTTAAGGAGGGACCATGTTTGGAAGAACAGTCAATTTTTTTTATTTAAAGGAGCTTTATTTTTAGGGCCTAGTTGAAGTTTATGTAGAGTAAAGGTGGTAGCCATGTTTGTGATGGAAATCAAGGAAGAGTGAAATGGCTCCTGAATTCTGTGCAGTGTCAAATTCTAGATCACATTGTTAAACTTTTTTTCTTTACTGGGCGGAACTGGTGCATAAACATATGCCCATGGAATAGCAACAGCCAGCCAGAATACTATATTTATTTTGCTCATTTTCTAAGTGAGCAATAACACCTGACAGGGTGTGAAATATTGGTGGATACCCACATGCAGAGGGGCATGATGAGGCCCAACATCAAACAATGGGCCATGCAGCCCATGAAAGTGTTGGTATCTACCAATACCAAACCCTGAAGGGTCTTGTGGGGCTTAACAAATGGGTTGGGCAAATAGAAAAACAATTCTAAAAGATAAAAAGACAGAAAACATACAATGAAATATTGCTTAGAAAATGTAGATAGTTCTTCACAGATGGTTTCTACTTGTCAATATTTTTCTTTCCACACATGTAGTAGAAGGTTTCTTTGTTTGCCATGGGGCACAAAAATGAAATATTCTGTAGTATTTCTCTAATGGAATGCTCTCTCCTCCCAGAAACATTGAATGTTAACATGGACTAGGTGGATTCAAAGTCTGCAAAATTCCACTGGCATAAACTCACACAGACACACACATACCTCATGTAGAGTCAAAGGCTCAGTTTATCTTGGGCAGGGTTAGCAGCAAAAATTGCTCTGTTAAGCTGGTTAGGCTATTAAGGGAATTTTCAGTCATCAAAGAAATGCCAAAATTAAAAAATGAATGGAATTTGATCTTTTTACATTTATTTATGTGTATCAGAAAGTGATCATAAGAAGAATGAATATTCAATTGTTTACATATTTTTATTTAGAGAAGCAGTACAGTGAAAATGCTTTTTCCAAATAGCTAGTTTCAGCTAGAAATAATATGAATTTAAAGTATGGTAGACGTTGTTATAGGTAGAAATCTACCTTTTTATAACAGCGTTTTATCATCGATGTGACATCATGATGTTGTCAGCCTATCGATGGTACATCACATCGATGGGTTAACAACTGGAAACAGTCTGGGCATGAGTGCAAATGGATTGCACGGCCTAGAAATAACCCCATGGCGGTGAGGGGCAGAGCAGCAGCAATGTGAAAAAAAACTGCAGTAAGGAACTGCTTTCTTTTATGAGAAACCTAAATTGTACCATACACTATAAAATATAATGAATGGTACATCGATGAAAGTAACCATTTGTTAACTCATCGTGAGGTTGCCATAGCGACCTAAACTATCGACTTTGCTCTCGAGGTTTATGGTCACCCTGGCAACCTTTTGATGAATAACAAACCGGTTAACCATCGATGACCATACATTATCCTCCATATTAGCATATCTATCAAATCTACTTTTCTAGGTACCTCTAATGCTGCCCATCATAAGTGCTATTTCATTATAGTGTGTGGTGGAATGTTGTTCTCCACCGAAATACATCGGTCTCAAAACCTTGTAGTCACACAGTACTGGCGATGCTAGAGCAGCAGAGCGATTTGTCTCACTGCACTCGCCGCGTCACAAACCATGTCTTGAGTACCATGACAGTTGGGCTCATTCCCTTGACAGGACACATAGCGTTAGCAAAAATGTCGGTGGCGGTACTTTCAAAACCATTTTCCGAGTGGGATACATTCATCCTCGAACAGGAGAATAAAAACGGCCAAAAAATGAGAAATGACATGCAGCAGATACATAGCTGTATGTGAGTGTTTCAAAAGTTAAAATTTTAATCTTTAAAAGTTTAAAATCTAAAGTGATAAAACAGTAAACATGTTAAGCGTGAAAGCAAAGAATGTAAAGTTAAGTTTTCCTTTCAGTAACCAGTAAACATTTCCTTAAGCAGCAATATGATGTAGTGATTGTTTTTTTCTCCAGAGAACAACGTTCCACCATACACTATATAGAAAAGTGCATGGGAATAGGTTGACAACAGGGCATCTTTCACCTCGTTGGCACTATGGCGACAGATTACCTCTCGAGCTGCGATCTCGAGGTAATCCGTCATCATAGTGCCAACTCAGTGGAAGAATAGCCCTGTTGTCAACTAGTTCCCCATGCACTATCCTATATAGTGCATAGTAGAGTGCTGTTCTGTATAGAATTCCATCCCTTTCAAAATGCTGTTCTACCACAGTTCCAAGGTCATGGAATGCTGTTCTACCCTTCTGTGGTAGAACAGCATTCTAGAATATCTAAAGACTGCATGAGTCAATTTCATTATTAAAGTAAAAGAACTCACAACACATTTTCACACAGTGCTATACACTATAAAAATACAGGATGAGCAATTCTATACACAACCAGTGTGTTTGCCACCTCGGATTCTGATTCCCATGGACCTCCGAGCTTTGCTCTAGAGGTCAGAGGAACAGAATCCCTCTGTGGCAGAACACACTGAGTTCTGCCCATCCAGTATTCTCTATGTTTTGAACATAACCCTTACTAGATCTACAAAGCTAAACAGTCAAATTCAGGGACAAGTATGGTTAAAGTGCCCTGTATTTGGTTTCCATTATGCAGCTAGTAAATAGGCTAGTTAAAAGGATGACATTGGGACACAGAGCAGCATACACTGCATGATGTGCTCTGTACATTTATTGTGTTGACTAGAGATATGCGAAGTCAGCAAAATTCACTCCATGAATTAATCTGAGAATTCCATGGAATTCACAAAATCTTAATTGTGAAATTCACAATATCTATGTATCATGAAGTGCAGAATTTTGCCACAAGTGTGATATTCCACCTGCAAATTCTTCATTTGCAGGGAAATTCTGTGGAAAAACCAGTGAAGTCAGAGCCACTAATTTTTGCCTAGGAGCTCAACTTAGCAGATTGCTCCACAGGGCGAATTTCCTGACTTCACGGAACTTCACGGAGGAATTTAATCGTCACCGCATCTTTAGTGTTGACAAGCTCTTCCAGTGCCTCTGATTGGTCCATTTTGGGTCAGGGACCATAATCTTTTCCTTTTGGACCAGACTGTAATGATCCTGTGTACTGACCCATGACCCATTAAGTGGGCTTCTTACTATAACCTGTTTCCATCCCTAGGTAAGGGAAGTATAAGGTCTGTGTAATAGTGTGTTGAGTGGAGAGTGTCATAGTGCACTCTGGGAAGGCAGTGATAATCATGAGGCCTAAGCATAAGGACTTCATGTCTGTAGATAGTCTGCTATGTCATGCCAGGAACTTGCTTGAATATAGGAGCTTTTAGAGGATCCACAGTATAATTATTTGGGGCTAATTAGATTGGTGACTGCTGCTACACTTATTTTATTGACATAAGTTTCCTGCTTCCATTATGTTGGGAGGAACTAAGAGTGAGGCATGTGCCTATTAGATAGTAATATGGAAGACAATAAATATTCCTACTTGGAATAGCTGGTCGAGCCATTATGGCCTTATTGCTACAGACTTGTATTTACCTATGAACCTGTTAGAGGCCATTTGAGTAAGGAAAGAGGCAATCTGACTATTTGTATGGGGCAAGTAAGGCCTGCAGGCTTGTTGAGTCTAATAGGTGCCATTTATGCCTGCTATAAATGTTATAATTAGGTATCTATCAGGGTTATGCCCTTATACGTTCTTACTAGTATAGGATTTTTTAGGTTGGTGGATTATATGGCCATCTCAGTTGACTCTTTTCCTGCCAGGACACTTTGATCTTGCCAGATTACTGCTTGTGTCAAAATAGCTCTGTATACTGAGCCTGGGTATCTTACAAAGATATGTTAGCATGACTTATGTTTCCCCTAGTGTGCAAGACATAGATACTGACATAGGAAGGAACTGTGTGCTGGGAACAGTAGAAGCTCTTTTAGAGTGCAGTTGTGATCTTTTCAAATAAGTAGCCTCATATTGGATTACCCTCTACCAAAATTTGCTGTCACCTCCCTTCTGTGTAGGACAGTCTGATGTGTCTTTAGCTCAGTAGTAGAGATGTTGTGAAGTTTTGCTTCACCAGTGAAGTGCAAAAGTCACTGTCATGAATTACTTTGCAAAGTTTCCACTTTGCAGCTTCACCTAACGCCTAACTTTGCCTCAAAAGTAGGCAGTTGTATGGCAAAATTAGGTGAAGTTAGGTGAATTAAGTCAATTTACCTAGAAAAGGGCAGCTTCACCTTGCAAAGCTTTGCCAAGTCAGCACTTCATGAATTTCACCAATTTACTAATTAATTTGCAAAGCAAATTTAATCTACTCGCCCATCTCTACTCAGCAGCCCAGTTTACTATGCTTTGTCCCTCTGCTAATGCAATTTGCAGGTATTGTGGATGTAATCCACTAAGAATAATGGAATTGTGTATGGATATATGCATCTCTGAATTTTGTAAGTGATGACAACATGTACCGTATTCTGAGTATATATATACCACGGTGATTTTATCAATATTTAATGTCTAGTCACTCTTCCTATTGTATGTATTTTATTTCTAAAGCTGTAATGGCATGTTGCCAAGCAATAAAACTTTTGACTTACTGACTACAATGCTATGCCCAAGCTTAATGTTGCAGACATCTTTTTCCTGAGAAAAAAACGATATATAACATTTATAAAACAGTGAATTTCTGGTGGAATTAGAACATTTTACACAAAGTAAAACTGAAAGATGCCTGGAATTTTTATACTGGAAAAATGGTTGGGATTATTTCTTTATTTATTTATTTTGCCCAGTTTTGTTGCATGGCTGCTTTAGGGAATATTATTTTAGGGCCTAGCTGAAGGTCTTTATTTTACAGTAAAGGTAGCACCAATGTTTGTAATGGAAATCATGAATGAGGAAGTGGATCATGAATTCTCTATGTGATATGTCCAAATTTAGAGCACATGTTGAACCTTTTCCTTCCGCGGAGAGGGGTACTGACACATAAACATATGCCAATGGAATGGCAACAGCCAGTTAGAATACAGTATTTAACATGCTCATTTTCTAAGACCCAATAATAAATGAAACTGAGAAACATTTTGGGGTTTAGGTGCTTTTACTATTGCAGCCACATTGTCAAATGACTTGTGCAAGCCATGTTCATTAGTAGTATGCCTACAGTATTTTACTGATTTTCTGAATAACTCATATTTCTCCTGTTGCTCAATCTATACTCAGCCAGCCTAGACAATACCTTTTGTATGTTCTGTAAGTGTTTCTTGTCATTTGATCCAGTGTAGAATTGACTATGATATCAAATAACACTGGATGTCAGGAATCCACTGCAGAAACTGGTCCATTACTTTTGCCCAATAGCTGGAACTAATGCAATTCCAAACACTAATAGGCTATACCTGAATAATCACTTGTGAGAGTTAATGGTGAGGACATTTTCTTGAATTTTCCTCCATTTGCATCTTACAAAGGCTTGCCCTAGATCACTTTTAGAGAACTCCTTTCCCTAGACAGTGACACAAAGTATGTCTTCAGTGCACGGTACTAAGTATTGATCAGCCTATAATACTGCATTTATTGTCATCTTACATTTCTGCAGATATGGGTTACCCAACTTCACTCATGGGTGTGGCCCACTCCAACCAGACTACTCTAGACACAAAGTTCCAACTTCTTTATAATGTATTTTAGAAGTTTTGCTTCTACTTTGTGAAGTAATGCATATAACGCAGATCAGTCCTTAGAGAATTTAGGATTTGCCTTCTCCTTCAACACATATTTTGCTTTCACATACTTTAAGGTTCTCATGCCTTCCTGAAATACTTCTGATAACTGTGAAGCAACCAAGAGCTCACATCAAGTTGTTCACATTAACAGCTACCTGAAGGCATCAATTGAACTGCCTGAATTGTACATAAATCAAGTTGAATCTTCCTCAGCCATTCTCACTGAAACAGTGCAGGGTCTCTACTTTGTATGACATACTGTACCAAAGATCCAACAGATAAAGTTGTGCACAGTGCGATGCTGTTTTTGCCATGTGATAATGCAACAGCAAATCATTTTGATGTCACATCTCTGCACTCTTAGTGCACATCACTTCCATGGCACTGACTTAATTTATTTATCATTGTGCCAGTGTGTCATTTTGCTGTGTGAAATATGCACATGGGCCAGATTGAGCTAATCCACCTGCTTTCCCTACAGTATATTGCTTTAGAAAATGGGTTGGGAAAATCCCTAAATCTGATTGGCTTGAGCAACCAGCTACCAGGCGGTATCAGGCAACAGAGACCGGAAAATAATGAGACCAGTCTCTGTTGTCTGATTACATTCAAATGCTTGTGCCAGTAGAACTTTCAATTAAAAACACAGCCATCTTTTAAATCTCGGTTAGCGAGCCGTTCCGTCATTAGCAGAATCCAATGTCTTTCCCATAACTTGATTGCTCCAAGTGACTAATCATCTCCCCCACAACATAAAAAAATATAAATAAAATTATTTTATTGAAAAAGCGAGGTTGGTTTTCCAGCAGCCCGTTTCAAACTTTCAACATGTGCAGGTCTTCTTTTAAAAACGCCAGCACATTCGCATGCTCAGCACCATTACCACGTCCGTAACTTTCTTCCAGACATGCCCTACCTCCTCCATGCTCGCTGCAGAAAAAAAACTGACTGAACAGCGCAAGTCCTTGCACTATAGGACACAGGGTATCATTAATCAAAGAGTCTCAGTAATCCATTTTATTTTACACAGCCCAGTTTATTACTGTACAAGCTGCAGCTGGTGGGGAGAGAAAGACAGCACTTTTATCATTTTCCATGGCTCTCTCCTGTATGCACTAATACTTGACTTCAGTGTGAGTTCAGGAGACAGCTCAGGGACTCTTTCTGGTGGTGGAAAGAGAGAGAGAGAGAGACTGCAGTATATTAGTTTTCCTTTTGAAACAAAGCAGCATCTCTCTCTCTCTCTCTCTCTGAGTAGACCGCATTAAAGGCTTCAGTGTGAGCTCGGGACACAGCTCTGGACTGTTTGTGTGGGGGGGCGGGAGGCGAAGGCGCCCTTTACAAATTTCAGCGTCTCTCTCTACTTGTACAGTATGCTGTAAATTAAGTTATTTTTTCCGTGATGGTAAGTGAAATTGTCCTCTTTTCTCCTTGAAAAAATACGGCCGTACATATAATAGACAATAAAAAATGAAGCAAGATGACTTACAATAGCAAAAGCTATTGTGGATCACGCTGATCTAATGAAACGCTATTTAAGCTGAAGTCTCACAAGCAAACTTCTGTTGCCAGTGGTGTTGAGGGGGCATGAACAAAAAAAAAAAAATGGTATAGAAAAGCAAAGGTGCCTCATCTTAACAGGCTGGGGAGGGGTGCTTTCTAGTCATCCTGATACAGGTGGAGGAACTATTTTATCTCAAAACTTACATTGAACTATTTTATTAACAGTTTTTATTGACTTTTTTTTACAGTGCCCATTTCTAAGTGCAATAATACCCTCCAGGGTGGGCGGTATTGTGCAATACTGGACCTTCCAGGGCTATAAGGCCCTCCGCCTGCAGCGCGGCCTCATTACACCCCTAGGCGGTCCGGTACTTACAATACCGCCCTATGTTGGTATTATTAGCTACAAGTACTGTATCTAACATGCTATTCCATACAGTATAGTTATTAAGTACAATGTTTTACAACATTTACATATACCATACAGATGCAACCCTTGAAAGTCGCTTATACCACAACAAATTGAAAAGTTATGCCTGCTTATTTATGATGTTTGTGAAGGGAATGCATTCCCTACCAAAGCATTACAGCTGCACTCTGCTTCACATACACAATACAGATGCCCCTCAAAAAACACTTTAGCTTTTATTGTACAACCTAGAGATTTATGTGGACTTTAGAGAACACCTTTAGGAATATGTATACCACATTTCATGTTTATACCATAAGAAAGTCTGAAGTTATACCTGGTTCTGTACAATATTTATAAAGGAATGCAGTCCCTGCCATGAAACATTTGAGCTGCACTTGGTTTCCCATACACCATACAGATGCAGACCTTGAAAACAACTTTGACCTTTTTAACCTGGGATTTAAGTGGATCTTAGGGGACACCTTAAGGAACATGTGTGCTGAATTTCAGTTTATACTACAAGTGTAAAAGTTAAAACTGTTTCTATAGGTGTTTAGGAAGAAAGGCATGCCTTGCCATGAAATGTTCCAGCTGTACTCTGCTTCACATACACCACACAGATGCACCCTCAAAAATCATATTTACTTATTGATTTATTGAAGATGTCGGATTTACAACCTTTGAGTCCTAAACTCATTTACAAAGCTTCACGTCTGAGTACAATACAGAATAAAAGCAGAAAGCAGTATACAATAAGACAAAACACAGGGTAATACAATCAATAAGGAGGATGAGGCATATACATTTAGGTACCTATACAGGTCCAATTAAGGAGCTTGTAATTGTCAAGGTGCAAGTAGTCGAGAACCCAACATTGTCATTAGCACAGTCAAATGTGCTACAGAAGTATGCATTAATCAGCAAGGAATAAAACTCTAACACACACTCTCTCTACTGTATGTAGTGCTGGTACTAGGTGTTTATATGCACCAGCTGGCCTCTCTATCTATGCTCCACCCCTGGGACGAGGACCTGGCAGACCTGGCCAGGGCCTGGTAGCCTGTATTGGTGGGCTAAACAGCAGACCATGACTAGCTGGTTGCACTGGCACATTAACCTTTTTTGCATCCTGAGATGTAAGTGAACTTTAGGGAACACTTTGAGAATGTGTACACTGCATTTCATAATTACACCACAAGCAATTTAAATTGTATACCTGCTTCTGTATGGTGGTTGTAAATGGAAGGCAATTCTTGCCATCAGACATTTGAGCTACCGTGGCTTCACATACACCACACAAATGCAGCCCTCAAAAAACAACTTAATCTTTTTTCACAATCTGGGATTTACATGGACCTTAGAGAACACCTTTGAGGAAAGGTATTCCAGATGTCATGTTTATACCACAGAAAATTTAAACGTTATACCTACTTCTGTATGGTTTCTGTAAAGGGAATGCAGTCCTAGCCACCAAACATTCAAACTGCACTTGGCTTCATATAGAAACACAGAAACAAAGATGTTGATGTCAGATAAGGATCATAGGCCAATCCAGTCTGTCCATTTCTTTTCTACCTTATAAATGTGCCATCCGCCTTTGCTCTGTCAATGGCGTATGTATTCATACTCATCTGTATTGCTATCTTATGCCTATCCCATGCCTGTTTGAGCCTGCACTGTATTCATATCCACCACTTCCTGAGGTAGACCATTCCATGCATCCACCACCCTTTCTGTGAAAAGAACTTCCTACATTACCCTTAATCGCCTCCTCTAATCTCATGCTGTGTCCTCTTGTCCTGCTATTTTTGTTATATTGAAACGTTAGACTATTTCACCTTGTTAATGCCCTTAAGATGTTTGACTGTTTCGATCTTATCACCTCTCTCTCTCCTCCTTTGCTCTAGGGTATACATATTGAGCTCCGTTAATCTGTCCTCATATGTTTTCTACACGAGTCCATGACCATTTTGGTTGCCTTCTCTGGACTGCCTCAATTTAGTTAATGTCCTTGTGAAGGTGTGGCCTCCAGTACTGCATGCAGTACTCCAGATGAGAGCCTAACCAGTGTCTTGTGAAGAGCAATTATTACCCCCTTCCAACTTGTGATACCCCTACTAATACACCCTAACATCCCCCTAGCCTTGCCTAGTGCTTTAATGGTCTGCTTGGATGATTTCAGGTCATCTGTGATGATGATGCCCAAGTCTCTTTCCTCCCTTGTGACTGCCAGCAACTCCAAACAGATTCATCCCTGAAAAACACTTTGACCTTTTTAACAACCTGGGATTTAAAATGACCTTAAAAACACCTTGGGAACAGGTATACCAAATTTCATGTTTATACCACAAGACATTCAAGTTTATAATTGTTTCTGCATGGTGTTTGTGAAGGGAATGCAGGCCTTGCTGTGAAACATTTGAGCTGCACTCTGCTTCACATACTCCACACAGATGAACCACTAGACAACCTCTTTAAACCTTATTTTCACAACCTGAGATTCATGTGGACTTTTAGGACACCTTGCAGAATATGTATGCAGAATTTCATTTTATAACACAAGTAATTCAGTTATGCCTGCCTAGAATATAAAAGTATGGTGTTTGTAAAGGGAATGCAATCCCTGCCATCAAAAAATGAAGCTGCACTCAGCCTAATACACCACTCAGATGCACCCCTCAAAACATATGTTAAACTTTTTTTTTACAATCTGATTGCACAGACTTTGGGGCATCTTGGGGAAAACGTGTACCATTTTCATGTTTACACCACAAGAAATTCAAAAGTTATACCTGCTTCTGTACAATGTTTGTAAAAGGAATGCTGGCCCTGATATCAAACATTCGAGCTACACTTGGCTTCATGTACACCACACAAATGCAACCCTCAAAAATCAATTTAACCTTTTTTGCAGCCTAGTACTTAATTGACCCTCGGGAGACCTTAGAGAACCCAGGTGTCACTACCCACTCAGCAGGTCAGCCTCTACTTCCAAAGTGCCAACTTGTGAGAACAGTCTTGTAGAACAGTTAACAGAACAAGGTAGCCCTCTTGTCTGTTTTGTGGATTCGAATCAACCTTTGTCTCAAGTCTTAGAGGAATTCAAACTGTGAACCTCCTGCTAGCATACCCAATGCACAGGCTCAGATGTCTTCGGGGCCAGATATCTTTGTCTCCTGGCATCTAACCAGGTGTACAGAAATGAACCTTTAAAAACTGTAATAAAAGACCTCAGATTTAAAACGCTTACCTTTTCTAGTTTGGTACCACCATTCAAGCTTATGCACAATGTCTGCTTTAACCATACATATACTCTACTTGCAAAGGGGAGAAATCAAAGGCAGACCAAGTAAGCTCTAAAAATAGAGTTTTACTACAATGGATAAAAATATGTAACACATAAAATACAGAACTATTATATCACAAGACATAGAAATCTCTTAAACAAAACAGGTTTTAACAAGTGCAATTCCTACTACAGTAATTCAGTTTCTTTCTCTCTAAATACTTGCTTAAAGTGCTCCCAGGTATTTCTTTGTCAGAGTCTAGATAGAAGTGTCTCTGAAATAAAACAGAATATTGTCTAACAGCTGGCTGTGACCCCTCTTTGCATGAGGTCACCTATCTCATCCCTGTCAGAATATATAAAAAACATATCTATAAAAAAACAGGATGTCTTTTTCATTTATTAAATTCTGAAACCTCAGCATAACTCATGTTCTTCAAATGACTGTTATTGATCTTATGCTGCATTCTCTGTCATACAGGCTTCAGGGAGCATTTAGAGCGTTGACCTATAGTGTAATAACCGGGTTTTCCTCCAAACATCATGGAAATGGATATGATCTTCCCTCTTAGCAACTACATCTATAATTAACTCAGACAAACAGGATATCCTTGATTAAGGCCTGGTCTGTAATTAGCTCATGGCTTTCATCTTTAGCAGAGATCTGGGGGAGGGGTGAGTGAGGTAATTCCAAGAGCACCAGATTTCTCAGCAGAGACAAATCACTAATACATTTTATATTTAAAAAATGACACAGCACTCAGAACTAGCTGTCCACATCACACGGGTACCTAATTTCATGTTTATACCACAAGAAATTAAAATGTTCCTCCAGCTTCAGTATGATCTTTGTAAGGAATGTAGTCCCTGCCATTAAACATTCACGCTGCACTTGCTTTCACATACCCTATAACGATGTACCCCTTGAAAATCTCTTTTAACCTTTTCATACAATCTAGGGCTTAAGTGGGCTTTAGGAAAACCACGAGGAACACGTATACTGAATTTCATGTTTATTCCACAAGAAATATGAAAGTTACATAAATGCTCCTGTATGGTGCATGTGAAGGTAATACAGGCTCTGTCATGAAACATTTGAGTTGCAAACTGCTTCACATACACCACACAGATGTGCCCCACAAAAGAAACCACTTTAAACAATCTGTTCTTATGACCGAGGATTAAAGATAACTTTAGGGGACACCTTGTTGAACATTTTGACCTAATTTCATGTTTATAGCACAAGAAATTCAAATGTTATACCTGCTTCTGTACAGTGTTTGTAAAGGGAATGCCATCCATGTCATCAAACATTCAAGCTGCACTCAGCTTCACATACAACACATAGATGCACCTCTCAAAACCAATTTAAGCATTTTTGTGTTACAACCTGTGATTTAAGTGGGCTTTAGGGAACACCTTGGAGAATATGTATTCTGATATTCATGTTTATACTACAGGAAATTCAAAACATATACATGCTTCTGTATGATGTTTGTGAAGGAAGGCAGGCCCTGGCAGAAGACATTCAGGCAGCACTCGGTTTCATATACACTACACAGATGCACCCCTGGAAAAGCACTTCAACTTAACACTGAATACATTAACTTAATGCATTCACTTAAAACACATAATAAAATAAACTGACAACAATATGCATCAGTTAATACTTTATTTATTTGATATTACTTTCCTTGTTCCAGTGAGTTGTTGAATAGAGCTTTCAGAGATACAACCAGAACCATCCTGAGCTCCCTCAGCACCCTTAGGTGTACCACATCCAGCCCATAGCTTTGTCTACTTTCAGATTTGCAAATTCTTTCAGAGCTCTCTCCTGGGTGAATGGTCTGTGTCTGCCCCCCAATGTTCCTGCTGCTTTTGTGCAGTCATCCACCTCCACTTCTGCCATGAAGACTGAACAGCAGTATCTGATCAGAATATCTGCTTTTCCTGATCCTCTTCTGTACAGACGTTTACCTGAAATTCCAGATTCATGTTCTCCAAGGTGTCCCTAAACTACCCTTGAAGCGCAGGTTAGTACAAAAGGGAAAGGTGGTTGTCATTTGGTGTTTTTATGTGATGGCTGCCAAGAAACCTGGAATAAATCCCAATACTGACACTGTAGTGCATCAAGATGGGGTGCTGCACTTCTGAGGTGCTATCTTTCTGATGAGAAGTTAAACCAAGGTCCGGCTGCCTGTTCTGATGGTTATTTAGGTGGACATTAAAGATCCCATGGCACTTCTCGAAAAGAGTAAGGAATTTCCCCAGTGGCCTGGCCAAATTTCCCCCATTCACTAAAATATCACCAACAGCTTAATCTGGTTCTGTATGTCAGTTTGCATCTGTATCCCTCCCTCCCTCAGTATGAGGCTGAAAATAGGCAGAATTTCCTACTCCTCCTTTCCCAGTCAACAGAAAACTACATAAATAAATAAAAGAAAGGTGGTTTTCAGGGTGTTTTTATTTGATGGCTGCCAAGATTCAAGGCAAGTTGTAAAATCTGAGACACTGTCTTCATTTGGTGGCCATTATACAAAATGGCCATAACATTGTCCTTGCTGCATACATTAACTTACAATTCCAGATTCATGTTTACCAAGGTGTCAGCTAGTAGCTCCTCAAAACACAAGTTGGTATAAAAAGGAAAGATGGTTTGGGAGGAAGTGCTTTTATGTGGTAGCTGCTAAGACCTGAGTCTGAGAGCTTGGCTTCATTTGCAGACATTATGTAAAATGAGTCATAACTTCTGCATTTCTGCTTACATTAACCTGCAATTCCAGATTCCTCTTCCCAATGTGCTCCCTAAATAACCCTCAAAGTTCAAGTGGGTACAAAAAGGAAAGGTGGTTTCCAGGAGGTGTTTTTATGTGATGGTTGCCAACATCAAGGGTGAGTTCTCAAATCCGAGTGCCTGTCTTCATTTGGCAGATATCACACAAAATGGCTCACAACTTTGGCATTTTGGTTACATTAATCTAAATTTCAGATTCATGTTCTCCAAGTCCCTAAATACCCCTTGATGTACAAGGTGGTACAAAATGGGAAATGCAGTTTTGTGTGGGTGGTTTTATGTGATAGATGCCAAGATACAGAACAACTTTAATAGTAATATACCCCATCTTAAAATGTGAATGCTCTGCTAGGGCCACCTGTGGATGAGAAATATGAGAGCATCTAAATAGAATCTCCACTGCACTGCATTGTGTCACTGACTGCTGCAAAATGTTGCAATAATATATGATGTTGAAAAGGAGAACATAACATGATGCTGGGCACAGTTGTATTTCTTGCTGCCAGATGGGAACTCTGGGCAGACTAGATGGGTTTGTGGCCTTTTCTGCCATCATTGTCTACATTTCTATACAGTATGTCACATTTACAGTGATTACTTCTTCAGAATATTTTCTGTCCTGTGTGGGTCTTGAACCACACAGAAGTCAACTTCAGTTTTATGAGTGGAATAACTCTGGATATTCTTTATGAGAAATGACTGGACTGCACTAACCTGTATCCAGTTTCATTTTCAGCTTTACAACTTCAGTTTGTAATGTGTTCCAAATAAACTTACAATCTGGTTCTTTTAAACTGTGCAACTCAAAGCATCCAGTTCCATCATCTATATAGTCCCTATCTGACTCAAGTAACATGGTGCACTGGGGTATCTTTCCTTTACCCTTCTTAGGCTATTTACTATCAGCAAATGGTCAGCACATTTTCTCTGTGTATCTCTGCTTATTACAGTTTCCACACTGTTTGTTCTTAAACCCGCAGCCATTAGAATTGTGTGAGTGCTTTCCGCAATAAAATCAGCTTAATTCTGCATAAGGATTCATCTTTGACCTTACAGACAGCTTATGTGTGGTGCATTCATAATCAATTTATTTTACAGTTCAGTGGCATCTCTTCCTACAGTTTCCATCGTGACTGCTATTTCAATAATGCGTTTCAGTGTCACATCTGTTTTAGTTAACGGCCACTTTTGAATACTTTAAGCATTACATACCATTTCATTCCTTAACGTGTCAGTTACCGTAAATCATCACCGAAATTGTAATGCTCTGCCATTTTCTGTAATTCAGCAATATACTCAGCTATAGCCTCCTTTATTTTACTGAATACATCTATGGAATCAGTAAAGTAATGAAATAACTAAGGGTTTGGGGATAAGTGGTTCTTTAACACTGCTACAATCTGAGCGTATGTGTTGGCTGCAAGATTTAATAGTGCTGTTAGTCTGCACAGCAAATTGTATATCTTTGCCTCCATAATACTCAGCAAGACAACTACCTTTTATTCATCTTTGATTTCATTTACCTTGATATATATTTTCAAGCCTTTCCACATATGTGGGCCAAGCCACAACTACACTATCAAAAATGTCCATTCTTTCTTTACAGCCTGACATTTTTTATCTCTTATATTTTTCTACCAAATGCTCTTTTCCCCTTATGGCCTACTCTTGAACTTTGCAGCTTTTTATGAATGTATCACATCACTTTTTACTGAAAACATGCATAGAAAAACAGTAAATGTCAGTAGTGAGCACAAAGACATTAAACAGAACCATTCTTAAGCGAGCCACCGTTTACATTACTTAAATATTCATATATCACAGACTTTGCATGCATTAAAGGCATGGGCCAAAACATGGGGCTTATATTTTTGGGGAAGTGCAGATATTACATATAGTATCAGGAAATCTGGGCTGCATATATGCAGTACTGTGGGGCAACACTCCTATAGCACAATTGAGGAAAAGGATCTTGGGTTAATTCAGGACAGTAAGCTGAAGCCAGGAAGGAAATGTGTACCCACAGTCCAGAGTACAAATACAATGTTGTGACACATCAGGAGGAGGGATAGAGCAAATCAAGGGATGTGATGTTCCCCTTTGCAAGGTGTTGAATTGGTCACACATGGAGTACTGCATCCAGTTCTGAACATTTGCAGTACAAAAGTACCAATGGAACTGGTGGTGCCAAGTGTGAAGACAGTACATCCATAAACACACACCTTTGCTGAACTACTTTCATACACACACACACACACACACACACACACACACTCTTACAAAATGTATTGCACATTATAGCTTGTTGTGGCAGCGCTTTGCTGAGAGGGCTTTATCAATGTTACAGTACATAGTGGTATCTCTTGCTCCAAGAGGGCTTTCTTGATATTGAAAATTGCAGTAATAGCTCCCTGCCACATATAGCCTTTATCAATGTTGCCACTAGCAGTGGTTACTCCTAGGGAAGGAGAACTTCAAAAGGGTCTGAGGTCTTAAAAGGTTCTGACAAGCAAAAAGGTTTGGATGTTATCAAACCTGTTATAACATTAATTATTGTATGGTAACTGTACGTAAAAAAATATTTTGAACAGCTTTTAATCAACTTATCTATAAAACAAAAAGCAATTAAACCACTGTTAAGTCATACTAAAATACATGAGTAGTGAAATGAGATGAGGAGTGAATAATGTGACTGTGGATGTGCCTACGAAAAGCGATGACAATATATGGTCCAAAGGCACGCAGCGTCCCAGGTCTCTATCTCTTTTTAAACCAGCCTCCTGAGTCTGAATTTTGTAGAAGGGGACAATGTGTTTGTAATGTATGTCACTAATTATGTTCAGAAACAGCTCTCAGTATGGAACACAGCAGTTAGGGCATCCTGCAGAACGTGAACACTAACAGAAGCATTGTACTGGACTGAGGCTCATGAATGACATGACATAATTGGGTGTCTAGATTCGTGATGAAAATGAAGATTAAAAAAAAGGTTGCACCAAAAAAGTTGAAGTGGTGTGATTCGTGATGACCATGAATGTGATCCGTTGTGACGTGATGTGAGTCATGTTGTTACTGGCAGTGCTTTTCAGAGCACCAGAAACTGGATGGAACTGAGTTTCCACAAATTGTTGCCATTGAAAAAATGTGAAATGCCTATGGCTGTACTTCCTGAACTATCTGACTGAGAAACACACTTGCTGCAAACAATAATTGCTCCGAGATTATAGTTACTGGGTTAAGTACATAGTGGTATCTCTTGCTCTGAGAGGGTTTTCTTGATACTGAAAATTGCAGTAATAGCTCCCTGCCACAGATGGCCTTTATCAATGTTGCCACTAGCAGTGGTTATTTCTAGGGTGGGAGAACTTCAAAAGGGTCTGAGGTCTTAAAAGGTTCTGATAAGCAAAAAAGGTTTGGATGCTTCTCCAAACCTTATCCAAACCTGTTATAACCTTTATTATTGTATGGTAACTGTACGTGAAAAATTATTTTGAACAGCTTTTAATCAACTTATCTATAAAAAGCAATTAAACCACTGTTCAGTCATACTAAAATACATGAGTAGTGAAATAAGATGAGGAGTGAATAATGTGACTGTGGATGTGCCTACTGGAAGATGATGATGATATGGTCCAAAGGCAGGCCGTCCCAGATCTCTACATTTTTAAACCAACCTCCTGAGTCTGATTTTTGTAGAAGGGGACAATGTGTTTGTAATGTATGTCACTAATTATGTTCAGCAACAGCTCTCAGTATGGAACACAGCAGGTAGGGCATCCTGCAGAACATGAACACTAACAGACGCATCGTACTGGATTGAGGCTCATGAGTGACGTGGCATGATAACTGGGTGTCTTGATTTGTGATGAAACTGAAGATTAAAATGCCTATGGCTGTACTTCCCTGAACTATCTGACTGAGAAACACACTTGCTGCAAACAATGATTGCTCCGAGATTATAGTTACTGGGTTAAGTACAGCCGGCTTTATGAGAACTGGAACTGGGAGAAGAAATACAAGAGAATGACTGGGACTTCACCCTTGCACAGGTTTTAAAACCACTGGCCCCTGATGTGGAAGGAGCTTGTGTGGAAAGTGAGGATGATATTTTTATTACACCATGACCCAGTCTAAATGGGATAAGAAATGTACTGGGAGGTGCTGTAGAGGATGCGGAGAGATAAGGCAGATTATTTACATGTATTTTGGGCATGTCCTGGCCTAACAGAATTCTGGGCTGAAATCACCCAAAAACTAAAGCAGGTATTCTCACCTCTGATTAACCTGGGTCCCAGGGAACTGTTGCTGGGGTGAGACCAAAAGAAATAAAAGGAGCGATAAAGGATATATATGGAATATACTTATAACATTGGCCCACAAGGCTATAACTCAGAACTGTCTCTCTCGGGTTTGCCGACATATATGGATTGTGAATCAGTTATAAACAAAATTTGGGATATGGAGGAGATTACCTATAGAATAAATTCAAGAGCACAAATATTTGTAGGATGATGGACCTTGTGGCTGATGGCCCAGGATGCGGATATGGGAGGAATGGGTAAGAGAGGATTGAGGGAGGGGAAGGATAAACAGGGGCAGTAAAGGGGTATTAAGAAATACTGGAAGCCAGTATGAAGGAATACTTCTATATAGATAAAGGACCAGTTACTGAAATTGAAAAGTGTTGTAACTGGTGGAAAACAATTATGTAAAACCTTATTATTATCAAATGCCTGTATGCATATAGCTATATATGAAGGAAATTAATTTATTTTTTCTTGTGTAAGTGTCTGAATATGCAATGAACTTGAATTAAAAAAAAAGTACAGCTGGCTTTGGAGGACAATGATTCGAGTTCATCAGCTAGTAGGGCATCATTCAAACGTGAACACTAACAGAAAGCATCGTACGGACCAAGGCTTGTGGTGATGTGACATGATAACAGGGTGTCCTCATTTGTAATGAAACTGAAGATTAAAAAAACAGGATTGCACCAAAAAGTTGTTTCTTCTGTAATCACAAAGTGTGGAACAGGTACTGTAGGTGTATTTTTATAGGATTTCTATGTTGGTACAATCAGAGGTAAACTCTGTTATACAGCCTTCAGATACTGTCTTAGTAATATCTCTTTTATGAGAACAGAACAAAACTTAGTATGTGTGTAAAGAATAAACAATTTCTTCGTAATATTCCAAATGGGACAACAAAAACTCAAAATTGTAATGATGCATATTTTCTCTTTCTGAAGAAGACAAAATTTAAGTGTTTTGTTTGAGGATTCTGTCCCTACTGGAAGGGTTTGCTACTGCTATGGTATTGTACTAAAACAAGTTCTCAGAAATAGCTGGCAAATGTGAAAATCGTGACCGTGATGTCCGTGAATGTGATGCGATACGTGACCATGACCGTGATGACCATGAATGTGATTCATTGTGAGGATGAGGAATTGTGTAACTGTAGCAGCACTTCCTGAGCTTCAGATACTGGATGGAACTGAGCTTCTTCATGACCGTGATTCGTCATGAGGATGAGGAGTTGTGTTGCAGTGGAAGTGCTTCCAGGAGCTTCAGATGCAGGATGGAGCAGAGCTTCCAGAAATAGTTGCCACATGTGAAATTCGTGACCATGATGACTGAGAACATGATTATATTTATTTTTAATTTATTTCTTGTGATGTGATGTGATGAAATGCTCTGCCCACCGAGCTAAAGCTGAGCAAACATAGGGAGGGAGATAACAGATTACTGACTTCTTGGGGGGTCACACAGACAGTATGCAAGAAGTGATACTGGCACTAACGACTGGCTGGCGGATTTTATTTCACATGTGGACTTTATTTCACATACCACTTATGCTAAGGGTGATTCTGCAGGCATTGCTGCTAGTATACCCACGGAGATTCTGGGGACCCTGCCTGGCCTAACCCTCTCTGACACAGTACTTTTTCCCTCAGGAATTTGTTTTTATTTATTATTCCACGTAATGTGATGGACTGCTCTGCAAACTGAGCCAAAGCTTATACCCACTGAGCTAACACAGGGATGAAGATGACAGATGACTGACTTCTTGGTGGGGGGACACACAGGCAGTATGCAGAAGTGGCACTGGTGCACTGACGACTGGCTGGCAGATTATATTTCACACAGAATTTATTTCACACATCACCTATGCTAAGAGTGATGCTGCAGGCACTGTTGGTAGTATATCCACAGAGATTCTGGGGACCCTGCCTGGCCTAACCCTCTCTGGCAAAAGTATTTTTCCCCTTCAAGGAATTTTTGAATTTTTTCTTTCTTCCTTGTGATGTGCCTGAATGCCCTGCTCACTAAGCCAAAGTTTATACCCCACTGAGTGAGCACAGGGAGGAAGATGACAGATGACTGACTTCTTGAGAGGTGGTCACGGGCAGTATGCAAAATGTGGCACTGGTGCACTGATGACTGGCTGGCAGATATTATTTCACACAAATAATTTATTTACACACCACCTATGCTAAGGGTGATGCTGCAGGCACTCATGCTAGTATACCCACAGAAATTCTGGGGACCCTGCCTGGCCTAACCCTCTCTGACACAGTACTTTTACCCTTCAAGGTTTTTTTTGAATTTTTACTTTATTCCATGTGATGTGATGGAATGCCCTGCCCACTTAGCAAAGCTTAAACCCCACTGAGCGAGCACAGGAGGAAGATGAAAATTACTGACTTATTGGGGGCATCACACAGACAGTATGCAAGATGTGGCACTGGTGCACTGATGACTGGCTGGCAGTCTTGGCAGATTTTATTTCATGC
The DNA here is from genome assembly GCA_016271365.2 of Neoceratodus forsteri. Taxonomy (NCBI): domain Eukaryota; kingdom Metazoa; phylum Chordata; order Ceratodontiformes; family Ceratodontidae; genus Neoceratodus; species Neoceratodus forsteri. Next base: position 840,820,085 of record CM028135.1, on the reverse strand, counting down.
ACAGAATTTATTTTGCAAACCACCTATGCTAAGGGTGATGCTGCAGACACTGTTGCTAGTACAGTATATCCACAGAGATTCTGGGGGACCCTGCCTTGCCTAACCCTCTCTAACACAGTACTTTTACCCTTCAAGAATTTATTTTTACTTATTATTCCAGGTGATGTGACTGCATGCCCTGTCCAGTAAGCCAAAGCTTATACCCATTGAGCCAGCATAGGAGAAAGATATTGGATGGCTGACTTTTGGAGAGTCACACAGCCAGTATGCAAGTTGTGGCACTAGTCCACTGATGACTGGCTGGCAGTCTTGGCAATTTTATTTCACACACATAATTTATTTCACAAACCACCTACACTAGGGCAATGCTGCAGGCACTGCTGCTAGTATACCAGAGAGATTCTGGGTGCCCCAGCCTGGCCTAACCCTCTCTGGCACACTACTTTTCCCTTTCAAGGATTTTTAAAATGTTTTCCTTTATTCCACGTGATTTGACCGAATGCCCTGCCCACTGAGCCAAAGCTTATACTCCACTGAGAGAGCACAGGGAGGAAGATGACAGATGACTGACTTCTTGGGAGTGTGTCACACAGACATTATGCAAGAAGTGGCACAGGTATATTGACGACTGGCTGTCAGTCTTGCCCTATTTTATTTCACACACTGCCTTCTCTAAGGGTGATTCTGCACGCACTGCTGCTAGTATACCTACAGAAATTCTGGGGGTCCTTGCCTGGTTTAACCCTCTCTGTCAAAGGAAGGGGTCACGCAGACAGTATGCAAGAAGTGGCACTAGTGCACTGATGACTGGCTGGCAGATTTTATACACAGCACTCTAGTTCTCATAAGTTGCCCTCAGTCTCTCTCTCTCTCTCTAAGTTCCATCCTGGCTCATCATTCAATGTTCAGGTTCATGAAGATCCCTGTCCAAGTCTCTTCTCCCATACATTGCACTCCCCAGTCCCCAGTCAGGTCCCCACCCCAGTGCCCAATTCCATCCTAAGTCCCACAACCAGTCCTTGCTGGCAATTCCCTCGAGTCCCAGTACCATTCTCTGACTCCCACCCCAACTTCTCCAGTTCCCAATCCTTCCTCGTTAAGTTCTTCTTGTAGTTTAAAAAATTCTGCTTTTTTTTTTAATAGTGGAGAGACTGGCAGTGGACTTCATCACTTGCCCAAGGGCAAAAGAAATTGCAAGCAGCACAAGTACAGAATAAAACAATAGATTCAGCTATCCACAACATAAGGAGCAGCTAAATGAAGGTGCTGCTCCTTCTCTCTCCTCCTTATTCCTTTGCGTAGCTCTAAGTGGACCACGTGGGTTGCTGGAGCAGCATTCCAATCAGGTGCCTCCTTAGAGAGATGGATGAACTACTGGCTGAACCACTAACAGTGTTATTTCAGACATCACTGGATCATGGGGAGGTGGTGGATGCATGGAGAGTGGCAAATGTGGTACCTATTTTTGAAAAAGGCTCTAGACAGGAGGTTGGAAATTTCCGACCAGTTAATTTAACACCAGTACTGGGCAAGATCCTGGAAGGTATCATAAAGGATCACATTGAGGAATTTATGCTACAGAGTATAATATTGATGAAACTATTGATGGCTAATGGAAAATCATGTACACAAATGCTCACAGCCTGGAAATAAGATCCAGACCTGCAGGCAATAATGTCAGAGGCTAAACTGGACATAGTAGCAATTAGTGAGACGTGGTTTACCAGTAACCACACTTAGGAGACTTCAGTACCTGGCTATGTATTGTTCAGAAGAGACCGAGGTGCAAAAGGGGGAGGATGGCCTGTATGTTAATGAAAATATCAAAGCTACAGAAATTCAGAATACACATAGGAGCCAGAAGAACTGTGGGTCACCCTGGAAACAGGAAATGGGACAGCCATAAGAACTGGGGTTGTCTACAGGCCCCAGACCAGAGGAGGACATAGACACATTACTGTTAGAAGATATACAAAACATGACAGCTAAAGGAGGTTCTGATAATGGGGAGACTTCAACATGCCAGATACAGATTGGTCAATACCAGCAGGAACATCTGCCAGAACTAGACTCATAGTGGATTCCTGCAGAGGGAAGGCATCAAACAACTGGTACAGCAACCCACAAGAGACAGGGCTATCCTAGATCTAGTACTGACTAACAAAGAAGAGATCACAGATCTCCAGGTAGAAGTCACCTGGGGCCAGTGACCATCACATGGTATGGTTCAATTTGGCTACATCTAAATCATCCCATTCCAAGGCAAAATATGGGACTTCAGAGGAGCTGACTTTGATAAGATGGCCAACAGAGTTAAGCTAAGCCCTGGCAAAAAGAAACACAGGTGAGGGGTACAGGCAAAGTGGGCAAGCATTAAGGATGCAATACTTGAAGCAACATCCATTGTGTTAGACAGAAAAAGGAAGTGCAAAGAAGAAGGAAACCACTTTGGTTCTCAAATACAGTAGCAGAAAAGGTCAGAGCCAAAAGGCTGGCCTTCAGGAAATATAAGGGAACACAGTGGGATGAAGATAGGAGGCATACCAAACTGCCCTAAGGGAAGCAGGTAAGGCAGTAAGGCAGGCAAGTCCCAAACTGAGGAAACACTAGCACGAACAGTAAAAGAAGGTGACAAGACTTTCTATAGATACATTAGTGAAAGGAGAAAATCCAGAGGGGTATTGCTAAGCTTAATGGAGAAAAGGGAGCATGTGAGGAGGAGGACCCTGTAAAGGCATCTATCCTAAATAGATACTTTGCTCAGTATTTACTGAGAGAAGAAGGGCCCAGGGCCCAGCTCAGCATCATGGACACAGGGGGAGGGAGGTGAGCACTACTCCTTCACAAAAGAAAGGGTCCAAGAGCTTGCTAAGCCAGGGTGGATAAGGCAATGGGACCTGATGGCATACATCCCAGGGTACTTAAGGAGCTAAAGGAGGAACTAGCAGAGCCATTAGCAGAATTGTTTAGTGAGTCTCTGAGCACAGGAGAGGTCCCAGAAGACTGGAGAAGGGCTCATGGGATCCAGCTCCACAAGAGTGGTAGCAGGGAGGAGAGGGGAACTAGCAGACCCGGTCAGTCTCTTACCTCAGTAGTGGGCAAGATTATGGAGGCACTCCTTAAGGAAAGGATAGTGCAACACCTGGAATCCATAGGGGCACAGGATCCAAGACAGCATGGGTTTCATAAAAGGAAGGTCCTGTCAAACTAATCTCATAGATTTCTTTGACTGGGTAACCAGAAGTGGTGGACCAAGGGGAGCAGTTGATGTCGCCTTACCTTGACTTCAGCAAAGCTTTGACACTGTTCCACATAGAAGATTGATAAATAAGCTGGGTAGGCCTGGTGTGGTCTGGAGTTGGTCAACTGGGTGGCAAACTGGTTGACGGGCAGAAAACAGAGAGTGGTGGTAAATGGTATACAGTCAGAAGAGATGCAAGTCACAAAGTGGGGTACCTCAGGGATCAGTCCGGGCCAGTCCTCTTCAACATCTTCATTAGTGACCTTGCAGATGGACTAGAGGGTAAGGGCTTGTCTGTTTGCAGATGACACCAAGATCTGCAACAGAGTAGATGATCCAGATGGGGTGGGCAGAATGAGAAGAGATCTGATAAACTAGCAGAATGGTCAGAAGAGTGGCAACTGGGATTTAATGCAAAGAAGTGCAAAATCATGCATATAGGGAAGAGAAACCCTGAAGCCACCTATAGGCTGGGAGGGAGTTGCTAGCAGTCACAAAGGAAGAAAGAGACTTGGGCATCATCATCACTGATGACCTAAAATCATCAAGCAGACCTCTAAAGCAGTAGAGTAAGGCTAGAGGGGTGTTAGGGGTGTATAGAGAGGGGTATCACAAGTCTGCAAGAGGGAGGTAATAATCCTCTGTACAAGACACTGGTTAGGCCCCATCTGGAGTACGTGCAGTATTGGAGGCCACACCTTCACAAGGACATTAACCAAATTGAGGCAGTCCAGAGAAGGGCAAACAAAATGGTGCAGGGACTGCATCAGAAGACATATGAGGGACATATTAACGAGCTCAATATGTATACCTTGAGCAAAGGAGGGGAGAGGTGATATGATCAGGCATTCAAACACCTTAAGGGCATAAACAAGGTGGAAGAGTCTAACATGTTTAAATATAAGAAAAATAGCAGGACAAGAGGACACAACATGAGATTAGAGGAGGCCGATTAAGGGGAATGTGAGGAAATTCCTTTTCACAGAAAGGGTGGTGGATGCATGGAATGGCTTACCACAAGAAGTGGTGGCTATGAATACAGTGCAGGGCTTCAAACAGGCATGGATAGCATAAGGGAGCAATACAAATGACTATGAATAGATAGGCCACTGACAGAGCAAAGGCCGATGGCACATTTATAAGGTAGAAAAGAAATGGCAGACTGGATGGGCCTATGGTCCTTATCTGCGTCAACTTCTATGTTTCTATGTTTCTATGCAAACTCAGCATGCTTTAAAAGTGGCCATTCATGTCAGACAAATCTCTTTAAATTTTACAGAAATGTTAGCAGGGCTTTAGATGAGGGTAACTAGGTGGACGTGATATTCCTGGACTTCTCAAGACCTTTGATAAGTTGCCACATGGAGAGCTGGTGGATGCCCTGATTAGCCATAAAATTCAGGAAATATAACACACTGGATAGATTCCTGGTTACAAAATAGGAAGCAAAGGGTCACTGTCAAGGGCTCTTGCTCAGGTTGGATGGAGCTGATGAGCGGGTCCCTCTAGGGTCCATGTTGGGACTTTGCCTCTTCAATGTATATATTCAATTTATGAAAAGTGGTAGGAGCGTGTAGAATCCAAGTTTGCCAATGATACCAGAATAGGTTACATTATTAACAATGATCAAGACATAGCTAAATTACAGGAAACGCTGGTAAACCTACAGGACGGGCACATGATTCCAAACTGACTTTCAGTACTGATAAGTGCACAGTTATGCACTTTGGGAACAAAAATAGAGCAGCAGAATATAAGCTAAATGGGCAAACCTTAAGAGAGGTAACACAGGAAAAGGACCTGGGGGTCATGGTTTAAAATGACCTGAAGTTAAACCAACATTGTAGCCGGGTAGTTAAAACAGCTGGAAACATAATGAATTGCATAAACAGGCACATCAGTAGTAAGGAGGAAGGTTCTGGTACCACTGTACAGGTCTCTTGTGAGGCCACACTTGAATACTATGCCCAGTTCTGATCACCAGGCTATGGGATGGAGATACAGTCACTGGAGAGAATCAGAGAATAGCCACATGCATGATTAAGGATGTACAACACAAAAATATTATGAAAGGCTAACTAAGCTCGGGATGTACACATTGAGTTTTGTAGGTTGAGAGGAGACATGTGCATGGTTTCAAAGCACTCTCGGATGTGGGGTTATTGGAGAAGTTGGAGCTTAGGTTGAGAGAGAGAGAAGAAGTACCAAACTAGAGCACACCCATTATAGTTGCAGGTGAAAGGAATAAAACAACCAGGAGAAAACATTGGTTTAGCATTAGGGTGGTGATTTGGAGAAGAATACCAATAGAGGTCGTGGCTAGTACTAACATGCAAACTTTTAAAACAAATTTGGACAAATACCTAATTAGTAGCTACATACAAGGTTATGGCTAGATGAAACATAGCGAACAATATGGACAGTGTGTCTTCTAGGCTCTAAAACCTCGACAAACCTATGAAACCAATGATATCTCTGGATGTTGTATCTCAGCTGCACTATCTGGAGTATATACATTATGAAAATGAGAAAAGCAAAAACCTACTTGTCACAGTGTGAGGGAATAAACTTCAGATGTGGCAAATTTACATGTTTAAAACACACCTTGGTGTGATATTTATTTTTCAAAAGTTCAACAAATAATAAATGAAAACAAATAAATTGCAAAGAAAATCACTACTTAGCATCAGTAGTTTCTCACACAATACAGTCCTGGATTCTAGAGCTCCTAAGACCCTTCTCATTTGCATACAACAGCTTGTCTGCAGTAGCACCTCTCTCCTTCACTCACAAGACTGAACTCTACTAGACTGAACTGAAGTAAACTCTGTGAAAACGTTTTATGTATTTTTGGTAGGGTCACCTGACTGAGCCCTTACATGTTTGGACATGTTTCAAAACCAAGAGAGGGGATTGTGTCAGGGGATTTCCTGGTTCAGTTAAAGTTACAGTGTATATATCCACAAATATTTACTTTCTATATCTCTGATCCACAGTGACTAAGTTATTTTATACATAGAGTCATATACAGTAACAGGTTTATAATGTGAATGTATGAAGCTACCGTAAGGATTTCTTGTAACTGTATTAATCATGAAATTATTATTGTTTTATATGGCTTCTGAGTCCTTTTTTCTTTTAAAAGGTTTTATTAATTGTATGCATTCCTGCTATCTGAAATAGCCATGCTTTTTCGTACACAAAATGCACTTATGCATTCTTTACACAACACCTCTCCAGGTGTTTGGCACCATTCCAGGGACTGGATGGATGGAAATGGAAAAGAATGAAAGGAGAGAACTAGTATGAAGTTTAGTAGGGACTGTAAAGAGCTATGCTAGGTGGCCAACCTAGTGGGGGAAAAAAGAAGAAAAGCAAAGAGAAAAGTGTTAACTGTTGCACAACAGAAGTTTTGGTAGCTAGGAAATAAGGAGATAGAAAAGTGGTCCATCAGTCACAGCTGAGGGTGTAGCCTAATTTTGCCACACACCTCCATCCTTAAGAAAAAAACAGTTCTGAAAACGATACTGTTTTTCAAAAACCTCTCTCAGTCATACATTTTCTACCAAAACAGTACAGTAGAATGGGATTAGTTGAAACTTTCTCTCACCCACTATGAGAGCTTCACCCCATGGTTCTTTAATCATAAACAAATGAAGGTGACAAAATGTCACTATACAGACTTCCTTCTTAAATACTTACCCTGGGGCTTAATTCACAGATACTGCCTAGTATCCTAAAACTAAACATAACAGTTTTCACATTCTGTTTCATAACTCCTCGTTCATTGCTCTATGATGGGACAGGAAATCAGCATTCTTGTGTACGGTTCCAGATCTGGGTCGCACTACAAAATTATATGAAGGGTCAAATACCACCATGTTATTCTACTATTCTTATCCTTCATTTGATGGATCCAACATAAAGGATTATGATCAGTAACTAAGGTGAATTTGACTCCCCACAAATAAAATTGTAAAGATTCTATTGCCCATTTAGCTGCCAAACCTCTTCTCTACAGTGGAGCACTTTTTTGCTCACACGGGATCAAAGATGGCATGGCATTCTGCCGTGCGACTTAATTGATGGGCAATTTATTTATTTCTTATGATCTGTGGGGGCTCTGCCCCAGAGCCCCTCCATTATGGGAAGGGTTCGCCCCTGGATCCCCACTTGGGATTATGACTCTGGGGGTCCAACCTTGGGGGCACACAGGTTCCGGTTTACATAATGCCATATGCAATTAAGCATACAACATTATGACCCAGTACGCTTTGCCCCTTTCATATAGTTTTCTTTTGATATGTACAAAACTGGGTGTTCTTTCCCAACAATTGTGTAGCTCAACACTGCCCCATTCCTGTCTCCGAGGCATCCATAGATACCTTGAAGACCATCTCAAAATTAGGACTTTTAATACAGGGATGAACAGAGGGCAGCTTTGATAGTTCGAAGGCCTCATCACACTTAGGGTCCCACTGTACCGTGTTGCTACACCGTCTTTGTCAGATCTGTCAGTGGTATAGCAATCAACGCAAAGTTTGGGATAAAGCATTGGTAATACCCTGCAAGCCCTAAAATGACCTTACATGCTTCTTTGTAGTGGGGATGGGGCACTTTGCCACTGCTTGCAGCTTATCTATTTTGGGCTTGACTTGACCATTACCTAATAGAAAGCCTAGATAGCTGGTCTCGTCATGGCAACTGTCCATTTTGGGGTTAATGGTAAGCCCTGTTGTTTTTATTGATTTAACCACCTCAGCCAAGTGTGCCATATGTATAGTTCAGGTAGGACTGTATACCACCACATCATCCAAGTAGGCCAAACAGTATCCATTATGTGGTGCCAGTATACAGTCCATGTACTGCTGAAACATAGCTGGAGCTCCATGCAACCCAAACAGCATTGTAACAAATTCATACAACCCCACTGGGGTACTAAAGGCATTTATTTCCTTGCCTGTGGGTCTAATGGAATCTACCAATACCCTTGATCAGATCCACTTTGTGATGTATCCTGCATTCCCTATGCAGTCTATGATGTCATCAATATGGGTCATGGGACATGCATCGATCTGGGACACTTGATTCAACCTTCAAAATTCTAAACAAATGCAGATTCCACCCTCTTTCTTTGGGACAACCACTATCGGTGACCCCACCCCAAGCACTAGTGGACGTGTTATGATCCCCAACTGTCTCATCTTGTCAATTTCTTTCTTGACTTCTACCCTGACTCTTTTATGTAGCAAGTAAGACTTCTGCCTGATGGAGGGACCCAGTCCTAATACAACGTATTACCCCATCAGCCTTCCTGGCACACTTGTGAAGGTCGTTGAAAAGAATTGATCAGACTCTCACTTCCTTTCTTTGGGCATCTGACAGTACAGGGTTTTATTTTATATCATTGTGTCCCTCATGACTCTCCAATCTCTTTTAGGCAGTATCCAGTTCAGATTCCTTTCTGGCATCACTGTCATACCCAGATTACTGCTGACTTCTCTTCAGTTTCTCATGTCACTTTTTCAGCAAGTTGGTAGTGAATCTTTCTACCCATACACTTCTCTGGGGTCTCAATCCTGTATGTGACAGGGCCTGCCTGACGACTACAGTATATGGCCCTTGTCAGTTCATTAACAATTTATGCTCTGAGGAAGACAACTATAATAACACCTTCTCCGTGGGTTAAATGTCTTGTCTCCCACCTTCAGGTCATATTGTTCCTTCTGGAATTTTTGTGCCTCTGCACAGCTTTGATGGGCCTTGGTGGTATAAGTGATCAACCTCTTTCACAACTGCTCCATATGTTCAACAATGTTTAAATGTCACATATCAGTCCCTTCTTCCCAAAATTCTTTAACTACATCTAATGGGCCTCATGGATTGTGCCCATATAACATCAAGAATGGGGAATAATCTGTCAATGTCAAGGGCACTTCCCTACAGGCAAACAAAAGAAATGGCCAAAAGATATCCCAGTTCCTCCCTCCTTCCTCATGCACAAACTTATGGAACATTTGCTTCAGTGTTTGATTGAACTGCTCATAGTCCATCTGACTGGGGATGATAAGGGAGGTTCAAACAGCCACTATCCCTAGTAACTTGAAGAGCTCTTTTAACAAGGCTGCATTGAATTTGTGCCCCTGCCTGTAAGTATCTCTTTTGGGATGCTCAGGTGACTAAACACCTTAACTAATCCTCTGCTATCCTTTGGTGTAGTGACTGTATGCATTGGTATGGCTTCTGGGTATTTCATGGCATAGTCACATATCACCAAGATGAACTGACTCCTTTAGAACTTTTTAACAGGGTTCCCACAATGTTTATACTTATTCTGTTGAAAGGGTTGATAACCAAGGGTAGGGGCATAAGGGCACCATGTGCTTTTTGCCTATTTGTGCCACTTGTTGGCACTCTTTATCAGTTTCGCAATACCTGGCTATTTGATCATATAGCCCTGGCCAATAAAATCTTTGTAGAATGCGCTCAGGGTGTGATCCCGCCTGCATGGCTAGCCCATGGGAGATTATGCCCTAAAACATTATTGGCTCTCTTTACTTCTCTGACACCAGTAACTGTTTGACACTTTCTCCAATGTCTGAGAGGTACATAACCTGTACAATATATCATTTTTCAATATAATCACAGGGGCCTCTTTTGACAGTTCCTGTCCTACCTGCAAAAACAAAAAGGTTTTAAAGAAACATCACATTTCTGTTCAACAGCTATATCAATGCTATTAAACATAGCCTGGATTTTGTTTCAGAAATTCCATTTACAGCCTGGTTTCATTGTTTTGCTGTTTTTCTTCTGGTTCAGGGGTTTCCTATCCTTACCAGGATCCTCTATAACATCTCCTCCAAAAGGGAAGGTTTCTACCAAAGTCTGCTCTTTCCGGTATTGGGACCTGGTAGTCACGGCTGTGACTATCCCTTGCTCAGTTATCAATGTTGGAAAGTTTGGGAAATCATGACCTATAACCATAGGCACCAGTAGGCTGGGCACCAGTGCTGCTGTGACCACCTGGTTCTGTCCTTCAACATCCACCACTATTGCTGCAGTTTGTATTGGTGCGTGTCCCATGGACACATACAATTCTCATGACTGGCCCTCCTGGTTGTATATCAGTCGCTAGTTCTGGACAAATCAAAGTATTCTTACTGCCAGAATCAATCAGGCCTTACACAGTTTGATTGTTAATACAAAGGTCTCTCACAAAGTAACCATCATTCAACAAGGACAAATTGGTGGCATCAGCTCTAGGTCAGGTACAAAACCTAGCAAGGTGTCCTTTACCCTGACAATTCCAGCAGAGGGGTCTGGATTATAAGGTCTGGCTCCTTGATTCAGTCTCCCTCTGTTCTATGAGTATATTCATTGGGGGCTCAATTAACAACAGGGCTTTCACTGTTTGGTGGGCAGGTGCAATGGGGTCAGTTCTGTAACCTTTTCTCAGGGGCTGCCATGCAGATAAAAGTCTTCTGTCAAAGTGATGGGTAACTCAGCTGTCTCTGGATGATGTTCCCTCACCCATATTTGTACTTCAGTGGGCAATATTTGGAGATATTGTTCAACTACTTAAGTCTCAATAATGTCTATGACAGATTTCCTCTCAGGCGGTAGCCATTTTAAACATAGTTCCTTTAGCCTGGTAAAGGGTTCCCTAGGGAATCATTCTGATAGTGTTTAAGGAATGAAACCTCTGCCTGTAAGTCTCTGCCTTTATATCATATCTTTCAGAAGCTCCTTTTACCAGGTCATACTTTCAGCATGTCTGATGTCCATATTGTTGTACGCTAACTGTGCCTGCCTAGTAAGGTACTGGAGAAAGGCGCACTACCTAATGTCTTTGATCCCAACCACAGGCTTGGAAAACCCTCTCAAATGTAGTTATATACACTTCTACACATCATTGGTTGCTGCCATTTTAGTCAATTTAATGTCTTTTGGATTATTATCTTGTGGTTCTGCCCCTGTGGTCCTTGTACATTCAGTGGGAGAGCTCACAGGTGTCAGCCCCATCTGGTCTTGGCGTCTCATTCCTGCTCTCTTTTCTCTCCATATCCAGTTGCTTAACCGCCTACCATTTCAGCAAGTTATTGATGTCTCAGGTGGTGGGTCCTCATACATGGTGGTTCCTCCTCCTCATCCTGTCCAATTCCTGCACCCATCATCATCTCCACTGCAGTCTTCTTCTTTGTCCCTCTGAACTCCAGGCCAGGTAGAAGGTCATCTCCAGTCCTCAAAACCTGCACTCTGGTATGCATGCCTGGCAGGCCTTCCTCCACCTTAAGACCTTTGGCGTCCGTGATTTCTGGAGATCTGCCATCCTGCTCTTTACTCCCTATGTCTGGATACCAGAGCTGGTATCTGGGTACTGGTCACCCTTTGTTTCTCTGGACAACCAGTACTATCCCACTTCTAAAACCAAATTTATCACAGCATGAGGGAGTAAACTTTAGATGAGGCAAATTTACAGGTTTAAAACACACCTTGGTGTGATATTTATTTTACAAAAGTTTGAAAAATAATAAATTAAAACAACAAAATTTCAAAGAAAATCACTACTCAACATCAGCAGTTTCTCACACAATACAGTCCTGGATTCTAGAGCTCCTAAGACCCTTTTCATCTGCATTTAACAGCTTGTCTGCAGTAGCACCTCTCTCCTTCACTCTCAAGGCTGTACTCTGCTAGACTGAACTGAAGTAAACTCTGTGTAAAGGTTTTTATATCTTTTGTAGGGTCACCTGACTGAGCCCTTACATGCCTGGACATGTTTCAAAACCAAGGGGAGGATTGTGTCAGGGATTCTGATTCAGTTAAAGATAAGTGTATATATCCACAGATATTAACTTTTAATATCTCTGATCCACAGTGACTAAGCTCTTTTATACATAGACCCTTGTACAGTAACAGGTTTATAGTGTGAATTTGTGAAAATACCTTAAAGAGTTCTTATAACTTTATTAATCATGAAATTATTATTGTTTTATATGGCTTTTAATCTCTTTTTTCTTTAAAAGATTTAATTAATTGTATTCATTCCTGCTATCTCAAATAGCCTTCATGCTTTTGTACACAAAATGCACCTCTCCAGGTATCTGGCACCATTCCAGGGACTGGATGGATGGAAATGGAAAAAGAATGAAAGGAGAGAACTAGTAGAGGTTTAGTAGGGACAGTAAAGAATTACGCTAGGTGGCCAACCTAGGTGGGGGGAGAAGAAAAGCAAAGAGAAAATGTTAACTGTTTTGGTAGCTAGGAAAGAAGGAGATAGAAAAGTGGTCCATCTGTCACAGCTGAGGGTGTAGCCTAACTCTGCCACACTCCTGAAAAGGAGATTTGCATCTCAGGTAGACATTCTTGGTGCACCCAGTGGGTTGCACTTCATAGTTTAATCGTGGCCATGTGCAGTGATCCAGGTGTAGGCTGTAGGATCCTACTCATGTACCGACCTTCAGGAAGTGGGGGAATTTCTGCAGGAGGTCATGGACTCGTCACCAGTAGGATGTTGGAGTCACCCAGATGGTTGATTCGGGTTGAGATCAATGCCTGGAGCAATGGCAAACTCTTGCATTTTGGTTCTGACTTCCTCCAGATGATGATTTCACTGGGCCTTGCACAAGTGATTGCTTCTGCTACCTACTGCCAGGGCCATGCCTTGGACTTAGTGTTCTCTGGGATCTGAGGTCACTGACCTCAAAATTGATCCGGTCGTATGGTCCAATCATTGCATAGTGGAGTTCTCATTCAGGACCCCCATTCCATCTCCTGTTGAGATGGCCCACTACCACCCTTTAAAGGGTCTTCCAGAGGGACTGATGGCAGTAATGGACCTTTGGTCTAAGCATGCTATAAAGGGTCCATGCAAGGTGGTGGCAGTCTATAACAGTGCTGTCTCCAGGGCAGTTGACTCGTCCATATAGACTGATCCAATATGACCCAGGTCTTCTTGCTTGAAACCCTGTGGTTTGATGGGGCTCTCAAGGAGATGATGACCAGGTGTTAGAGGTTGGAGTGCTGTTGGCATAGAGCCCAGTCAGAGGAGGACAGCCTGGCATTGACAATTCACTATGGTAAATATCAATGAGCATCTACCATAAGAAGGCAGTGTTCCTGTTGAGGGAGATTGCTGCAGGGAAGAACAGACCAGCTCAGCTTTTTGGACTGTAGATAGACTACCTAATCCTGCCTGTCTGCAGCCAAAAGCGCAGTTTCAGTCATTCAGTGTGAGGAGCTCACTCTGTTCTTCTCTGCAGGATGTCCTCCATTGGGAGCTGGGTCTTTCCAGTGGGGCAGATGTGGCCCTGGAGTGGTGAGCTATGTTTTCAGAGGTGCTCCTATTGTCTTGGGTGAGTTTCAACCAGTGGGGTGTCTTAGGTTTGTGAGGTGATTTTGAAGCCAAGGCCCCACTTATTGTGAACAGGACCCAGGCCCAATTTGTCTCTTAATGGGATATGTTGAATTCATTGGTCCAATGTTCACTGAGATTGGCCAGTTTTCACTTTCAGAAGGACTTTTCCACAGAGAAAGAGGTGCTGGTGAGGCCCATTCTAAAGAAAGCATCTCTCAACCCTGACATCTTGGTGAATTATAGACCAATTCCAACCTCCCATTTATGGGTAAGGTTGATGAGAAGTAGTGGATCTACAGCTCGAGGCACACATTGCAGCCTATGACATCTATGAGCCATTCCAGTCTGGGTTTGCGTGTAGGCATAGCATTGAAATGGCATTAGTCGGGTGTAAATGATTTCTAGGGCGTGAGATAGAGTTGACTGGTCAATACTATTCCCTCGATCTCTCCTCAGCATTTGACACTGTGGATCATGTAATGTTACTGGATCACGTAAGAGAGCTCTGTGACTCACCGTATGGTCACCAACTGGTTTGAGTCCTTCCTCACAGCCAGGATGCAGAAGGTAGTGATGGGGAATTTCTTCTTGTCCAAAGCCCCTACCCTGTGGAGTTCCCCAGGGCTCAATCCTATCACCTATGTTGCTCGCAGTGTACATGCTTCCCGTGGGTGGGATCATTAGATGATGCTGTTTGAGCTTTCACTGTTATGCAGATAATACCCAACTGTATATGTCTTTTGCCCCAGTACAGGTGATGCTGTGAGATGTTAAATGAATATCTGGTTGAGATCCAAGACTGGATGGCCTTTAGCTGGCTGAGACTTATCCCAGACAAGATGGAGGTGCTAGTGGTTGAGCCTGGCCACCGCACAAGGTGGATGCTGCCGAGGTGGGAACAGGGCTATTCCATGGCCCAACCCCTTTGGCGGCTTCTACTAGGGTAAAGAATGTGGGTGTCATCCTGATGATAGGTTGACACTTCATGCTTCAGGTGTCATCCATTGTTCAGAGTGTTTTTGACTACCTAAGGAGATTGTAGATTTAAACCCTGGTGCACACAAATACTGTTTGACCAGGAGAAAGTTACTGAAAATGAGATGTTTCATCTAAGCTGTACTATTCTGGGTAAATATGTTGCAAAATGAGTAAAAGCAGGGCCCTGCTGAATCTAGATGTTGCGTCTTAGCTTGGCTTTCCTTGATAACTTAATTGTAAAAAGAAAAGAAAACAGTATGGTAGAGTTACCATCCTTCACTTATTAAGTATAATGATCTGTCTTATATAACATAAATGATATTGTAGTAAGAAATAAATGTGGCCTATTGGCAAGTAGAACCCAGGCACCTAGAATACCATCCCAGTGTTCTACCACTGAGATATAGGTCCATGTTTGGCAGATAGGGAACCCAGGAAGACTAGATGAACCTGTGGTGTTTTTCTGCCATCATGGTCTATGTTTCTATAGCCGCATTTACAAGACTGATGTGCTGCTAAGTTTAAAGTGCTGTAGTATGTGTCATCCATCTGAGATGCATCAGTTTTGTGTCCACTCAGTCCCACTCAGCACTGATGCAAATCACATTGGAGATGGGTGGCATTGTGTGGGCAGTCAGCTAATTGATGACATGGCCAATGACATGCATCCTCGGACTTCAGCCCTGCCCCCAAGCCGTCAGTTAATTAGTCCCCTGTTGGAGGGAGGTGCAGCCTGTACACTTGGCTGCTTATACAGCTCATTCTGGAACACATTCCTAAGTCTGCTGCGGCTCAGCCAGAGGTGAAGTGAGCGACTTATCGTGGGGTGGTATTCACATTGGATATTATTTAGCACTGCAGCAACCCAGGCACTTCGGTTGCCGTGTGCAAATGTAAGTGTAAACAGACCATTAGATATAGGAGCTCCAGACAAACTTCCTTCTAGTATTGCAGACAAGAAGACAATTAGATGTTTGGTACAGTATTAGTCACTATTTAGCAACTGAATCACAAATTGCTGTAAAAAGAACAAAGGAAATTACGAAACATGTGCAAACATTAAGGCATTCAATAATGCTTGCCTTTGTTATGTATCAGTCTGTATATGAATTCTAACTCAGTGTAGACCCCTCACACACAACTGGAATGGAGTTTAGTAATTAAGTCTCTGCAGTTTTAATGCTTCCTTCTCAAATTGCATTCAGGTCTACACACAGTCTTTCAGCAGGAACTGATTCACTGTCTGCAGAATAGACTTAACAGTTCCACAGTTTGCAACCTACTCCAAGCATAGCACTGACATCAGTGATGACATGAGCAACATAATCATTCAGAGTGAATGTAACCCTAATGGTTAGTAAATGCAGAAAAGAGTATACATGACTATAAGAGGTGCTCTAAGCTCCACTTGTTCATACGTTAACAAATGATTCTTGTTAGCATCTAAAACTAAAGAGATCAAGAGTGCCCAGCACAGGGCCACCAAGTTTATTATCTGTTAAGGGAGAAAGAAGTAAGGAGATATTAGATATAGTAAAGTACTTGGACTATAGACAGCTGGAGGGACTTGATCACATTGCTCTGAATATCAAAGAAGATATATGGGGTGGAGCATAGACTGAGTGTGTGATCTGGTGAGTGCAAGCAATGATACAGGACATGCACTTCAACAGGAGTGAAACATAGGGAAACTTTAAATATGTTTCTTCTCACAGAGGGTGTTTTACATGTGGAAGAGCCTACCCAGTGATTTTGTGGATTGAGCACTGGTAAGCTTTTAAAGCCAAACTAGACATTCTTGAGGGAGTATGTCACTGAGGGTTCAGTCTAGTTTACTGAGTAGGATAGTTCATTGAGCACTCTCATTCACAAGGAGGTCCCTGGTACAAAGTATTAAACATCACAGACAATCAGTACAAGGATACATCATAGTAATACAACAAGTATATCATGGTAAATAGAGTAGACTGGTTGTAACAAATACATAAATGCAAAGCATCACATGACAGTAAGTTCACTACCACCTAATAAAAATCATCACAGATAATTAATACAAGTAGTACATCATAGAAGAACAGAGGGATATCACAGTACATAGAATAGGTTAGTTAAAGTAATACATAGAGCTAAATTAGAAGCATCACTTAACAGTAAGTTTACCACACCTTATAAATATGGAGATAACTTGGGTAGAATGGACAGGAAGGAAGGAAGGAAGGAAGATGTATGCCAGTATACACAGAATCTACAAAAGACAATAGGAGAGGGATGGGAGAAGGTAGACCCACGAGGCAAGAGTGCAGTTGCAGGTCTCAGCATTGATCTCATGTACCCTACCAATGAATTCCGAACTGGATAAGAGTATGGAGTTTTAGGGTTATACAACATGAGGAGAGAAAGTATTACAGCTGTTAAACTTGGATGTGCCCAAACGTAAAATAGTATAATCACTGCAATGCTGCAGAAGAGGTGGACAAGAGGGACCCTATGTTCCTGATGTTACCACTGTACTGTACTATGTTACTTTGCTGCATCTATCATGCAAGCTTTTGCTAACAATCTTTAACATGGCTAGGCAAAATGTAATGGCTCCAATAACTGTATAAATATGGAATACAATTATGCAATAGGAACATTCATCATTTATCAACTTCAAATAATATCAGTGAAGGCTCTGGAAGGGGAGAAAGATTAGTAGCCATGTCCAGTAAAGAACAGATATATTTCAATATGGCATTTTAACAGAGAAAGGGACTAACAGGTATTATTCCTGAGAGAGGAGAGAGAGAGAGAGAGAGTGAGACAGAGAGAGAGAGAGAGAGAGAGAGCAGTTCATTAAAGATCAGGACTATAGGAGTGAAATTTGAATTGCATTCTGAGGTAGCCAGTGCAGAGTTTGAGACTAGGCATGATATGATCTCACTGTTTAATGTGGATTAGAGATGATCAGCCATTCTGTGGGGAAATTGTAGTCATTTAAGCTGTGTATAGGAAACCTAAGAGTACAGACTTGTAAAATCAAGGTTGATGAGGTCAAAGCATGAATAATGAGTTCAGCAGTGGAGGAGGTCAAGAAACTGATGGACATGAGCTATGTTTTGTAGGTGGAAGTTGTTATACATAGAGATAACAGAGATACAGGGTATGAGGTTAGAGGTTGAGTTCAGGGTTCAGAATAACACTGAAGTGACAGGCAGAGGAAGAAAAGGAAAGGTCAGTCTAGAAAGGATATGGAGGGCAGCAATCTTATTTTTTATTTGCAATCTATCTACCAAGGACAGCTCAGCTGAGATGTAATATCTTCTTGTCAGTGGGGTTCTGCACCTGCTCATTTCTGAGTGAACGGGAGCACTGGGAGGTTAGATGACTTGAGCAAGGTCACTAAGAGTACTTACTCTAGCAGGGTTTGAAACATTAGACCACACTGGTTCCCAAGTCAGTGTTCCAACTACTAGACTGTACTGCCTGAGTGTTGCCAATGTAATGTTGGTACTGCTCCTTCTTTACAGGAGTACTTTTGTCTTGGACTTGTAAAGTAGGAAGAAGTTATACTGATGTAAGAATTAAACAGATACAGAAATGTAGAATGTAAACAAGAAAGTTGTTAATAACAGAATAAAAGATAAATATATGTTGGTCCACTGGCACAGCAGTAGGGCTACTGCTCAAGCTGCTGGAGAAGTAAATTTGGGAAAGAGCCTAGAAAGTCGATGGCCAGCCAATTGAAGGAGCTTGGAATCCATGCAGATGCTCACCTCTTCCTGGAGGGAAAGCTGCAATCTCCACTCTATACCACTAACTGGGTGACCAAAGATGGTTGTGATGCAGCTGGAGAATCTGATGTGAGGGAGTACACAGGCCGACTCATGAGTGTACAATCATGCCCTGTGTGCATAAGCACTCTTGAGTCCTCCCACCTACTCTTGAGGGGGGCAAATGGTGAAAGACCCTGTAGTATGACAGAATGATGCCAGCACCTTGGATCCCAGTGACCCTAACTGCCCACCAGCCTCCCTCACTTGAGGAACCTGCTGCAGGATAAGCTTCAACCTCAGTGGAATCCACTATTGCAGTACTGAATCCTGGATGTTGAATAAGTGAGGGAGAATGAAATGGATGGGGTAGGAGGTACCTGAGCAGAAAGGGCAATACTGGTGATGGAGGATAAAGAGGACCAAAAGAAGAAAGATTATATACGTCAAAACACCTGAAAGGATTTGCATTTTGATGAGCTATAGAGACCCCCAGTGTGTTCTGAGGCGAGACTACAGGCCAAGTACCACTCAGCACACACACCAGAGGAGTGTCTATATGTCAAGAAACACACCCTGGAGTATACTATTGCTCCTATAAAATGGACTGGTAGTTAAAAATGACTTCTGGATTAGAAACTTTTTTTAAATATGAAAAAGTCTAAAAATAAGGTTGTTTCAAGGTACTTTTATGCTATAATGACTCTTTAATTAGTCAGTCACATAGGACTGAGAGTTCATATCAAATCTCAAGAGTTTTTATCCTTCCTGGTTCAATGTCTCAGAATGACCTAAGCTTGGGAATGTTAAGTTGCTGGAGATCTTAAAGATTATCTGTTTGTCTTAGAAAATATTTTTAATTCTGTTTGTTATAAAGTGGTAGAGATGAGTTTAGTGTTTCAGGTTTTGTGTGGGAGGGGACTGACTTTACTGTATCCTAAAAGTTAAGACAAATGTTGTTATCTTTGGAAGAGAAATATTTATTGTAATGCTATTATTATTAGTTGTAGTTTAATTTGAACTTCAATGTTTTTTCCGACTGGGAGAGTAGTAACTGACTTTTGCTATGTGTGCTTAGCACAACCTCAAATTTAATGGCATTGTGGTCACAGACAAAACTGATATCTCATTTATGATATGCCTGATAATATCCTGCCTGGACAATCATTCCTTAATGACACTACTTTCTAGCAGGGGAGCCAATTCTGGAGGCTGTGAATCCCCACCACCCTCTAGATTACTATTGTACTCCTGTGGCTCAATTTTAAGAGGTGCTAGATCAGCGAACATTGGGCTGATCCCCACCTGTGGCAAACACTGGGTATGCTAGGACCCTGTGCCATATTTGAGTAGAACAGGGTTCCTGTGCCAAAGTTTCTTGAGTTACTGCAGGTGGAGGTTGTGCCAAAGAGTTGGCACACCAGAGGCTTTTGATGGATGGTGCCATCAACCCCCACCAACTCTGTGCAAAAGCTGGCCATGGATCCATGATGTTTTGAGGGGAAGGAATCCTGCAACCAGCAGGGTACAGTGCCAGTGGTCCTTTGGAGAGCCTTATTGAGGGTGTGTATGCCACGGCATGATGTGTCAGGGTAGCAGGGTGGCACTGGGCATTGTGCCAAGTAGTAGAAGATTTTATTTATAGTATTTATGGCACCCTTTCCCAAAGGCTCAGGGCACCTTATAGCAGAAAAACATCATAAAATCATAAAATCAAATAATGCATCTGAACAACACTGAAATTATAACTCTAATAATTAATTAATCTCATCGATGATAGTTCCTATACTCTTACCCAGAAGCAGCAATTAAACTCTATTTCTATGTTAATCCCCAAGGCTTGTTGGAATAAGAATGTTTTTCAGTCCTCTTTAAAAATTTCAGTAGAAGGGTCTCCCTCAGGTACCCAGGCAATGAGCTCAGAGGATCGGTGCACCACCTCAAAATACAGATCCCTGATGATTTGAAGCTACCCTGGGCACTTTAGTAGGCCTCCCTAATGATTGAAGAGAGTAACCAGGGCTGTAGGGATGCAGCAGCTTTTGCCAGGTAACCCAGACCCAAACCCATGTAGGCTCTTATAGGTCAGTAAATCTATTTTAAAGGAGTTGCACCAGTGCACTGGCAGCCAGTGCAGTTCATGCAGCACCTGTGAAATATTACACAATCTTGAAAGACCCATCAGTTGCTGAGTTGCCACATTCTGCAGCAGCCGCAGGCATCACAGGCCACCCCCTGACCCCAAGGTACAGCGATGACACCAGTCAAGCCTCAAGGTGACAAATCAGTGTATCAGTGTGGCCAGATCTCGTGATGGACAAGGTATACTTAATATAGGGGCCTTCAAGTGTTTTAAAATTAGCTGTAGTTACATTTATGTATTACTCACTTTAAAATTATGTGTCTTACTCTTTGTAAATATTGTGCCTATTTCATATTATGATATTGTAAATTTTGACAAATACTTGGTTGTAACAATGTTCATCTCCTGTGTTTACCTTGTCCCCGGTCACACCTGCTAGAAAACGAGCCTTGGCTCAGTGTGCCTTTCTGGTCACTGACTTTAATAAATAAATAAAAGGGATTTTATCCAGGCACCATTCTGGAGATGGTAAATCCATTTTGGACAACCACTGGCACCTGGGCATCCATTGTCACCTCATTGTCTAGAATGATACCCAGATTTTTCACCTTAGTGAAGGCCTCTAGTTTGGACGACCTGATATACAGTCCCAAATCCTTCCTAGAGGTCTCCAGTGCCCTCCTCTGACCTGGCTCCACCATCGACATTTCAGTCTTTTCTAGGTTGAGTCCCAGCCAATTCGGCGACTTCCAAGTCCAGATCTCGGCCAAGCACTTTTTCAGCACATCGACGCATCTATTCTTCCTGCTGCAAAAGATAGGTAGAGTAGGGTATCATCAGCATACCGCTTGATGACCTCACCCAGGGCAGCATATACACTGCAAATAACATGGGAGAGGGACAAAACCTTGGGTAGTCCACTGGACACAGCCACTGGGTCTAAGGAATAATTCCCCAATACCACCCTCTGGGTTCAGGCATGGAAAAAGGACTCAAACCAGACAATGACCTTGCCAGTGAGTCCAGCATACTCCCTCAGTCTGTCCAACAACAACCCATGATCCACAGTATCAAATGCTGATGAGAGGTTGAGGAGGATGTGAATAGATTATTCTCCCCATCCCTTGCCCTGAGCAGATCATTCATCATCTATAGTAGTGCAGTCTCCATGCTGTACATAGCCCTAAATCTGGACTGGAAAGGTTCTTAAATCTGGAAGTCCATCAGGTGTGCCCCAAGCTGTTCATAACCACCTTCTTGGCAATCTTCCCCAAAAGGGAAGATTCAAACAGATTAATAATTTGTCAGAATGTCTGGGTCCTGAGGTGTTTTTCAATAGGGAGGGCCTCACCAGAGCTGTTTTAAGAGACTCCAGGAAAACCCCATTGCTAAGGAACACCTAACAATCCTGGCAAAATGGGCCCAGAGCTCCAATGCAATCAACAAGTAATCACGCCGGGCCCAGGTCCAGGCTTCAGTACATTGATCCCAAGCCTGCGATCACCCCACAGACCACCTCTGTCGTCAAAGGCCAGAACTCTCCCCAGGAAGGCTGACCACAGATGCCACCCCAAGGCCCAACTCTATCAGGTTGTAACATTCCACCTAGACAAATCCTCCCTAAAGGAGGGTGCCCTGTCTGAGAAGAACCATGTGAACTCCTCGCCATCTGATCTGAAAATGCTCTAACAGATTCCAGACAGGACAGATGTAAAAGCCTGTCAATCAACCTGAAAGAGCTGAGCAGGTCAGTTCTTCTCAGCTGCAATTGACCTAGACATAAAAGTTGCCTTTTATGGGTGATTGCATTCTGATACTCACTGCAATGTGCCATCAGAATTAGTTTGCCCTCCTGGGTCCTGGTCTTTCTCCAACACTGCTCCAACCTCTACCCTCTGGTCTTCAGCCTCTCAGCTCACCATCAAACCAAGGTGAGCCAAGATGTGACACCAGTGGACATATACGGACCAGAGCCAGAAGGTCCAGGGCAATCACAACAGCCTTATTATAGTCCACCATGGCCTCTTCTGGTCCCTCCATGCATACCTCCCACACAGAAAAAATGTCCAGCTCCACCAAAGCACAGTCCCCAAAGCCATAGACAGGGAAATCAAGAGCGTGAAGGCACCAACCATTACCTGGACTTCTGGTGTTCTCAGCCCTGCCAGCTGTCCCTAGCTGTCATGCTCCCCAACAAGCAGGGACTGTCCCTGGCTGCATGGTATGCAGTGCAGGATGGTGGTAGACATACCCACTGGCAGCATGGCTCTAGAAGAAGAACATGCCCTGCAGCACAGCCCTCCATGTGCCAGCGTACTGCATCTTTGGGTGCTGTAGTAGGAACAGCAGGGTTGGTGGACACCCTATAGGCAGGTGACATATAGACTGTTGGAGATGGACTGGCAATGGACCTGGTACCACAGATAAAGATGACATGTTGTGTGGGTGGGTGCATATTATACAGCACCAGCAGCAGGTCCGTTGTCAGTCCATCTCCACAGTTATGTATGTCATCTGCCTCATAGGTGTCGCAACAAGCTGTGGTATGCTGACACACGGAGGGAAGTGCTGCATGGGCATGTTCTGCTACCAGAGCCATTCTGCCAGTGGATATCTACCTGCCTTAATCCTGAACAACATACTGTGCAGCCAGGACAGTCCCCACTTGTTAGGAACATGACAACTATGGAACAGCTAGCAGGACTGAGAACACCAGGGATCCGGATCATGGTCAGTGCATTCATCTTCAGGATTACCCAGTCTGTAGCTCTTTGAACTGTACTTGACACAACTGCCTAGTTCCACCCTGCTACCCTGGCATACCATGCTGTGGCACATACTGCCCAATAGGGCCCTCTAAAAGGACCATTGTCAGTGTACTCTGTGGGTTGCAGAGGTCTGCCTCCCTGGCACAGTCCCAATCTGTGGTGCAAGGCTGTATGAATGGCTTGTAGCTGGTCTAACCACTGCCACAACTTGTGGCCATAGTGGGGCTTTCAAAATCTCAAATTAGGGATGCTGCAGCCCCGTAAGGCTAAGCCCCTTATGACCTGGCGCACAACCACTTCTGGCTTAGTAGTGGTGTGGAGCTAGTTTGATGCATGACTTTCCAATTTTGATGCAGCCAGCATTTGAAAACTGGGATTGCTGCAACATTTGGCACAACGTGCAACTTGCATCAGTTCGTTTTGATGCAGGCACCTTGCATGAAATTTCGACCTTTGAAAATCAGGCTCCTTCAATCAAGTCTCCAATAAATATATTGTCCAGCAGTTGGATCCAATCCTGGTGCTAAACATCATTCCATCCCACCTTCCTATTTGGAAATGGAAGATCACACCCCAAGGCAAGAACCATTCACTTAACATGAAAATCACTCCAAGGTGTCTAGTGGTTCACCACCCCTGAAAAGACTCATTAATGTTAGTGACATTTCCAAATCCAGTTCCCGCCTCCATAGAAAATGATTGGCACAGCCCTCCTCTCAACCTCTCAGCTAGCCACTGCCTTATTAACAAACTCTGGTCAGAACCAATGTGGTTCTCAGAGCTTTTACGAACTCTCGCGTGCAGGAGTCTGTTATGCTCAAGATGACAGCAATGACAGAACTTTGCATGCACAATACTCGCACATGCTCAGTTTAAATCAGTGGCCCTTTGGGCACAGCAGCCATCACTTCCACAGTTGTAGAATAAAAAGTAGTGTCCCTTGAATCTGGTATGTTTATGCAGTCGGAGGTAGGAAGGGCAATGCTAAACACTATGAGTGGACCTGTGGCAGAGCACTGTGGAAGCAATGAACAATGACCCAGTCACGTGCTTCCACAGTGTTCTTACAAAGAATAGTAGCAATACATCTGTGAAGCTTCTCATGCAGCCGAGCAAAAATGTTAGGGGCTGGACAATCAGCACAGTTGAAAGTTACTGTTCACTGCTGGTGGTCTGGGTTTTGGAATGAGATGGGAATGTTAGGGAACTGAAAGGGAGGAGGACTGGACATCTCACAGGACACTCTGCTCCTCCTCCAGAGAGGGAGGCAGGTCAGCATTTTCTGCTGCAATATTACCACATGCATGACCAGAGGTGGGTGTGCAAATGGACAAGGTTGAATGAGGGAGAAGCAACCTGGCTCCAAAGTTTAGATATGCAATTGTTTGTGTGCACTCACCCTGGAGCCCTTGCCAGCTACATCTTTTGGACTGGAAGTAACTAGAAAACCCTGAAACACAGCAGCATGCTGTTGGTGCACACAGCCCCTACCACTCTGACCTCCTCTGTCCTCTGCACTTGCAGACCAGAGGAGGGCATTTCTTTCCAGCCCCCAATGGAATCCACAGTAGGCAGAATGACTATGGATCCCACGAGGTCTGGCAAGTACTAGATGAGAAGGTGGATGAGGATGAATGATCACCAGGCAGAGGTAGATATCCAATGCCTAGTACTAGAGGAAACCAGGAAAACAGAGAAATAGAAAAATTTTATTGAGAGCTCAAGAAGACAAACAAAACAGCCCTGACACTTCAACCCATAGTGTTTTTTCAGGTGGGATATCCATCAACAGGCAGAGGTAGGCAGCTTCCATGACCAAGGGATAAGTAAAGTATATTAGGAACTAACCTTTGAAGTTCATTGTTCTTAAGCAATTGGCATTTTTTTTCAAACTGTCTATGTTAACTAACTCCAACAGCACCCAACACCCTCTACCCCTCAAAAGCTACTCCAATATTGTTTATCAGTGTATAACTGGCACTTGACACAGAATGTGTGTGCCACTAGATACAAGGGAATACCTGATTTAGAATGCACGTTTAGAGATTTCATGTTTTACTACCATGAATTTGTTATTTAATATACTGTATTTTCTCTTGAAATGCTCTGTGTGTTCAATGATAACCATTCCATGGGGATCTATAAAGATATTTTATACTTTGTCCATCTATTTCTCAATGAATACCATCTTTCTTAATACTGCATAGTATTAGCTAGTTGATTGATGCACTGTTTTGAAGATTTGTTTCTGTGGCACTGGTTAATTTTCTAGCCATGTTTAATCAAGTCAAATGTGAAACCTGAAAGTACTGAATTTGAAAGACTGGGTTGGAAAATGTAATGGTTGAGCTCCACCCCGTATGCAGGCAAAATGCTAGGTGAAACATTTGGGAGCATGAATGCATACCAGTTGTAGGAATTTTTTCATAATCAGCCTGTTTTGGCAAAAAATAGAAATTTCTGAAATGACCATCTCACGGTGTGTACACTTTTCTTTTATTCTGTTAGAGATTGCACTTCAGTTGATGCTGCTGAAACATAGAAACATAGAATTTGATGGCAGATAAGGACTGCTTGGCCCACCAGTCTGCCCATTTCCCTACCTAATGGATAAACTGCAGATCGTAATTAACCAGCAGCCTACTTCTTTCTACCCCCACCCCTAGAATCGCCTTATGACTGTCCCATGCATGCTTGAATTCAACCACTGTTTTGACTCCACAACCTCCTCCGGAGGGCTGCTCCATGCATCCACAACCCTCTCTGTGAAAAATACTTCCTTACGTTACCTCTGAGCCACCACCTGCATCTTCAAATTGTGCCCCTTGTTCGCACACCTCTTTTTGAAAGATGCTACCTCTTGGACATTGTTGATTCCATTGAGGTATTTGAAAGTTTCTATCATGTCCCCCTCTCCTCCATTCCTCGAGGCTTTACATATTAAGCTCCTTTAGTCACTCTTTTCATATCTTCCGCAGACCCTGCACCATTTTAGTTGTCCTCCTCCGGACAGCTTCCATCTTGTTTATGTCCTTGCAGAGACTGGGTCTCTAGAACTGCACAGTACTCAGATGGGGTCTCACCAACTGTCTGTACAGAGGATAACAACTTCCTGTTTTCTACTGGTGATGCCTCTCCCTGTGCGTCCCAGTATCCCCCCAGCCCTCCTTACTGCCCTCTCACATTGCTTGCCCACCTTTAAGTCATCTGATAAGACTACCCCAGGTCCCTTTCCATTTTTGTTGTTGTTAGTATCTCACCCCCAATGTGTACTCTTCCCTGGGTTTTGTTTCCCAGGTGCATTACTTTGTACTTCTTAGCATTGAATCTAAGCTGCCTTATATTTGACCATTCCTCTAACCTTGCCAAGTCCTTTCTCATCCTTTCCACCCCACCTTCTGCATCAACTCTGTTGCAGATCTTTGTGTCATCTGCAAAGAGACATAATTTTCCTTCCAGTCCCTCTGCAATGTCACTTATAAAGACATTGAAGAGGACTGGTCTCAAACTCTTGTCCCCACTAGTAAGCCCCCTTTCTTCAGTGGACTCCATTTACTATTACCCTCTGTGTCCTATTCTCCAGCCAATACTTTACCCAGGCCATCATCTTGGGACCCACTCCCAGTCTGGCTAACTTGTATATTAATCTTGTGTGGGACTGAGTCAAATGCCTTGCAAAGTCTAGGCAGGCCATGTCCACAGCCCTCCTGATCTACTACTGCTGCCCATTGCCTGACAGGGCATTTGTTGTCTCCATTTGTAAAATCTGAGATTAAATAGGGGAGTAAGGGGTACCACTGAACACTGGGGAGTGCTTGCATGGGATAGGGAGAGGGAAGGAGTTACACTGGACAGCAGGAAGTATATGGCAGGAAGAGAACTCAGTAGCGGGAGTGCCATTAGCCACCATTAAGCATTGGTAATTGCAGGGGACAACTGGCACCAGGATACATTTACCTTGAGTTTGGAATTGAGTGGGTATGCAATCAGAAAGAAGAAAATGCTTGGCATGGTATCAGGAAAGATAATGAGTGCCAGTTGATGCCACAATGTGTCTGGGCAAAGAATGGGACCACAAGACACCAAGCAGTATTTGTGCAGAATGGGAAATTGGAGGAGGGCTCTTATCAGCACCAGAGAATACTTAACAGAGGTAGGTAAAGGAAGTGTGTGCCGCTAGTCATAAGTAAACAAATATAATTTAAAATAAAATAAATACAATTTCACAATAAAAACAAGCTACTCTATAAATAAACTACATTAAAGTAATGTTACAATACATCAATATAGATGCTGTCAGCAGAAATGGACTTTCTAGCCCACCCAGTCTACCTTAAGGCCCCTACCTACTATACTAACATAGACCCTAATTGATCTCTGGCATACCACCCACCCACCCTGTTACCAAGGTCCCTTGCATCTATACCATGCATGTTTGAAACTTGTTACAATTTTGGCACCCACCACCTCTGCTGGGAGGCTGTTCCAGGCTTCCACCACTGCTTCCACAAAGAAGTATTTCCTCATATCCCTCTAAGTATTCCCCTTCCAGCTTCATATGCCCCTTGACCTTGAAACATTTCTTTCTGTGCAAAACACCCCATTCCTGTACTTTATTGAAAACTTTGAGGTATTTGAATACTACAGTCATGTCTTCCCTTTCCTCTAGAGAATACATAATTAACTACTTGAGTCTTTCCTCGAGAACATCTAGTGCAGGCCATGCACCATTTTGTTGCCCTTCTCTGTACTGCCTACTCCCAGTCTATGCCTTTCCTGAGATGGGGCCTCCAAAACTGGACACAGTATTCCAGGTGGGGCCTCACCAGTGATCTGTACAGGGCTATCAATACCTCCCTGTCCCCTGCTGATGATACCTCCCTATGAGCCCCAGCATTCCACTAACATTTCCTACTGCTTTATCACACTGCCTTACTACCTTCAGATCATCAGATATGATGACCTCAGATCCTTTTCCTGTTTTGTGGTTGCTAACTTCTCCACCCCCAAGCGATATATGTTACCCTTGGGTTTTTGTGCCCTGTGCATAATTTTGCACATTTTGGCATTGAAGCCCAGTTGCCAAACTTGTACCAGTTCTTCTAGCTGTAACATCCCCCATTCCTGCCCCATCTAGGGCATACTTCATCTCGCAAGAGGTGGTCCTGGCAGAAAAGAGAAGCACCCCTAAGTGCTAACATTCGAGACCTTGCACATTACACAGCAGGGAAACAGTTGTTGCTCACTTGCTTGGCATCTTCATAGCTGTAAACTATACTTCCTCTATCTCTGTCAGCATCTGATCTCCTCCTGAGCCGACCACCAGAACGAGACGCCCTCTTCACTTTGGGGGTCTCAGAACCCTGTAGCCCCAAACCAGGCTGGATTCTGTCCCTGGGATGCAACTCAAAGAAAATTTATTAGACTGCAAATACAGGGGAAAGAAAAAAATTCATTTCATTAGCCACCCCTACAGTCAAATAAGGCACAAACCACTGTTTCTCCCCAACTGGCTTTTTATTTTCATCTGCATGGCATATGATTACAGTGATACAGAGGTCACCATTCTTCTCTAAAAATAAACAAGCAGCTCCATGGGGCTTTAACTTTTTACAATTTGGGCTGGACATGAAGAACAGCAGAAACCCAAGGAGTTAGCAGACACAGCAAGGATTCTCTTCTGTCTAACACTTCACCCTCTCAGGTGCTCTACCCAAGAATCACTGGAACACAGATCCCTGCAGTCTCCTGGCTTCTAATGAATCCAGTAAGACAACCTTCATTTCTTTTTCTTACAGGTCCCTTCTACATGGCACTGGTTGTTCTGCCCATCAGCATGGGAAAGCAAGTGGTCTTATCCACCTGGACCCCTGGCTGCTGGCCAAAGCCACAGGAGGATCCAGGAATTTCCTGACCACCCAGACCCTGACCCTCCTTCAAACAACTGTCACCATTCACAGTGCTAATGCCACTCCTACAAGATCACTTGGCTCTGCCTCAGCAGTCCATGGCCCTAGTTCACTCCAGGGTATGCTCGTGCCTTACTTCCTGTGGGAGATCCCTGCCAGGCCCATATCCCTGCTTCTACTTTGGGCTTGAGTTATGCTCCACCACAGGGGATGACCCTCCAAGGTCTACAATTTTGGCCTGCAACCCACCCAGAGTTTGATGGACTGGCACCCCAGGACCTGTCCCTCCAAACAGGACCCTGTTTTGGGCGAAAGGCTTGCATAACCCCCAAGCTGCCCTGCCATACCAAGTACAAGGAACCTCTGCCACTGACTCCTCCTGAGAGCACCCTCCCAGCCCTGGAAACCTGGAAATACAAGCAAACAGGCTTCCTAAAGGTTCCTTCATCTCTCTCTAAGCTTGCTAAAGCCTCCTAACACCCCTAGCCCCCAATGACACAGGATATGACTACCTGTGTCCCCATGGAACTCCATACCCCCACTCCTTGTTGACCACGATGCATGAGAAGCTATCCTGAGTGCACTCTTTGTGGGGTTTCCCACTGGCCGTCCTGGACCACCGGCTCCCTCACTTGCCCATCTTATCTCTTCCCGATGCTACTCTTCTACTCCCCCTCAGCCCCAGGCCTAATGCCCAGGCTGGAAAGGTCCCAGTACTTCTTGTCAGTCCTTTTTATACCCTTCACTGCTCTCTGCTGCCACCTTGAGGTGTCCAGGACAATATCCCCAGAGCACTAAACCCATTTCCTAGCTCGGGGGTAGGAGGGAGGAAGGATGTCTAACAGTGGAAATATAAGCCCCACATGTACATGGGGCTTGCACAGCTTTTCAGATCTTCTCTCATTCCCCCCACCAGTGTGTCTACTCCATTGCATCAGCAATGTTGTAAAGAGAAAGTCAATGTTATTCACATTCACAACACAATGGAACAGATTTCTCAATTAAGTGGTCTGTGCAAAGGAGATGCTAAGGTCAAGCAATGGTGGGACAGACAAACGGGTTTAGCTGAGGTCATTATGGGGAAAGGAGCAGGAAGAAAAATAACCATCAAGGGCTCAGCTCAGTGGATAAGTTTAGGTGGATAGTTTTCTGTTTCTGTTAACAAGCTCCATGCATTAATTTCTACTCCATCACAGCACAGAATAGTATACTATTATATAGAGAATAATGTATGATCAGCAATGTTTAATGAGGTTTTATGCACCTGAGGTTTATGATGCCACATAAACCAAAGAACTCATCGGCAATTGGTTTACTTTGGTATCTCACACCGAGGTTGTTTGAAAAACAGTTTGACTGTTATTCATATTTTATTTTATGTAAATACTGTTTTTTAAATTAAGATGAAGGAAACAATAGGCTTTTCTCCTGCTTGGTGTCCTAAATCACTGTCAGTTTTCCTACCGGATTTTGTTCTTTGGTATCAGACTAATTCTGTGCATGTTGCCATTGCTCACTGTCTGTAAATGTGGATCCATTTCCTAGGCTACTCCTGACTGTATGAGATTGACCTCAGTGAGAGAAGACTTGTTATGTTTAGTGACAGGGGCAATTTGAATGATTTATTGAGGTTTGCAGCATGTTTTATGTTTACTTGTGCAGTAAAGCACGAACAGCTTACACACATACATGCCTGAAAACTGCTGAGGTGCAGCACAAGGTAATCTCAATACACATGGTCATGTATAGTGGGGTGGTGTAATGGAGAATTTCACATACTGGTTTTGGTTTGTAATCATACCTAACCAGTAATTTAAAAATAATTATCTATTCATAATACAATGCATGGAGGGAGACTCATAAGCAAGGTTAAAGGCAAGGATCACACTTCGTTATTGAGACACTGTAAATTCTACTTAGGTCTTAAATTGTCCTTAATTCAAGAAACATATTGAATTGTTGCTCTCTCTCTGTATAATGTGTTGCTACATCAGGTTGATTTGGCTCTGCCTACTTTTATTACTAAAAGTGAAACCTGAATGTCCACTCTACTGGTTTTGTTGCACAAAATCTATTTCTTTATGACTTTTGATAAACTCCAGTTGCCTTTTTCCTGCAGCTTAAGAAAACCCTGAGCATACTGTAGTTTAGCTGCTCATGTTGCAGTGGGAGGAGACTACTGCATCACGAGTGGCTTGATTGTGTGTAGATGTTTCTAAATTGCAGGAAGCATATGCAGTGAAACCATTTGACAGACTATGCCATGCATACCACTTATATCCATTATAAACAGCTGTTCAGCATAGCCAACAGTCAATTTTCAATTTAGCACTGCAGTAAGTTCAAGCCACTGCTCCAGCCACACTCACAGTCATACCCAATCATGCTCACACTGCACATTACACTGCAGGCAGTCCATTTTAAATTAGTTTACATTTGTAATAGTAATAGGTTCAGCTTTAAAACTGCCTGCTTGAATGGTAAACAGTACCTGTACACTGTTTTGATCCACAGTCAGTCTTACACCCATTCCACTTGTTTGTCCCACTTGTCACTGGAAGCTGCTGGCAAAGGGCATGCTTTAGAAAGGATTAGAACCAAACCAGGTCCGAGGAGGGAAGTGAACAGTGCCTGATCTCATTAAGGGACTGTGACTGGGACCAAATACCAGCTTAACTGGGACTGGAAACTGGGAAGCTGAAAGTGGTTACATGAATACAGCTGCTGAAAAGCTGCCATGCTTCTGGACACCATGGAAGGTACACACCACAACAGCTTGAGACGAAGGAGACAGGGAGGGAGCTGAGACCAGAATTACACTAACAATGCAGATACTGCTGCTGGACTTAGCCTGAAAGTGAGTGAAAGAGGAATTGTAGCTTTTAAAAAAATCTGTGACACACTGGAAGTGAATGCAGGTGAGGACAGGTTCCATAACACTAAAAATAACTTCATGGCTGATTTTAACTTTTATGCTAGAACTCACTGCTAAAGCTTGCTTGACTGCAAAAAAGGAGTATAAGATGTGCACATTAGGAGCTCATCACAGCTCATCAAGGTACAAAAGCTGATAGCACATTTTCTTAGAGCACTGATTAGTTCCTTGTCAGCACCAAACCTGCCTCTAATGCCCACTATACACAGATGCCATAGTCCATACTAAGCAGCACCTTTTCCTTTGATGGCTATGTAACTGGCCTCTGGAAAACAAAGACAAGTCCATTCTAACCAATTGTCTGGTATAAGGGTGTCCAATATCGTGGTTCAGAATGTAGTAAGGACGTTTCAAACAATGCACCTGGGAAACAAGAACCCAGGGAAGATTACACAATGGGGCGGGAGGTAGTAACAACAACAAAAAGGAAAGGGACCTGGGGTAATCATATCAGATGAAATTAAAGTTAGCAAGTAATCTGAGAAGGCAGTAAGGAGGGTTGGGGTATACTGGGATGCATAGGAGAGGCATCACCAGTAGAAAACAGGAAGTTGTTATCCTCTGTACAGACAGTTGGTGAGACCTCATCTGAAGTACTGCATCCGGTTCTGGAGACCCCATCTCCACAAGGACATAGACAGGATAGAGGCAGTCCAGAGGAGGGCAACTAAAATGGTGCAGGGTCTGCAAGAGAAGCCAGACAAGGAGCTTAATATGCATAGCCTTGAGGAAAGAAAGGAGAGGGGGACATGATAGAAACGTTTAAGTACCTCAGTGGAATCAACAAAGTCCAAGAGGGTAGCATCTTTCAGAAAAGAGATGTGCAAGAACAAGGGACATAATTTAAAGATGGGGGGTTCTGGGGCAATGCGAGGAAGTATTTTTTCACAGAGAGGGTAGTGGATGTGGGCAGCCTTTCTGAGGAGGTTGTGGGGTCTAAAACTGTGGGAGAATTCAAGAATGCATGGGACAGACATATAAGGCAATTATTGTAGGGGGTAGGAAGAAATAGGCTGTTGGTTAACTAGGATCTGCAGCCTATCCTGTAGTAGGAAATGGGCAGACTAGGTGGGCCACGGTCCTTATCTGCCGCAAAGTCTATGTTTCTATGTTTCTATATTTTGGCAGGATTACACCAACAGCATATTTTCTGCAGTATTTTAATAAGAAAAAAGCAAATAAAACACATCCAGCAGTATCAACACATTTTACAGGAGGTAATGATTTCTATGAGGTGCTCTATAAAAATATATTGTGCCAAAATGGTTGACAGTGTTCCTTTAAATCCATTATTTTTCAGTGTTGTCTGTGGACCCTAATGCTACTTTGTTATAATATATTCATATGGCATTTGTAACACTCAGACTGAGCATACCTGAGAGGTAGTCTGCAGGAAAAGTAGTTTATGGGATCCATAAAAGGAAGCTCAGAGAGAGAGATATCCAAATTGATTTTGTTGTGTATCTCTCTTAACCACACATACTCTTAAACCTCAATCCCAGCACAATGTATCTTGGGTATGCAGACCTTGTGCACATCAGACTGACAAGACTTCATCAGAATGACAAAGTACAGACCTCTGCCCCATCCTCTGGGACTCCACAGTGTCACGGCAGTCATTGTCTCAGCTAGGTATAATATAACATCAAAACCCTAAAGCATTTATTTCACTTATTATTTTGACCTGGAAAAACTCACCAAGTTGTTGTATCTAATTTTCAGGTGCTGGGAGTACATGAACCTGTTTTATTGACTGGGAATATTAACTATGACAGCTCAGAAACACCCCTACTCTGTCAAAAGAAATACCACTTACCACCCATTTACATTAGGAGGGCTGAAAATGATAACTCCTGTGGCCTTTTCGTTAATAGTATTTGTTTAGTAATATAGATCTAGCTTTAATAAATTCCCCAACATTTTAGCATCAGTGGATTGGGTGTGTCTTCCTTCATTTGGAACCTTGGATAAATGGGTGTTTACTCACCTGGTAAAGGTGATTGTGTTGGTTGGCATCCATGGCATTCCAGACATTACCTCATGGGTTACAGCCCACCTGATAGGCTAGTGATGCACATGACCCAGATCAGATTTGTATATCCAGGTCCCAGAAACCCCTGCTCTCCAGTTTGAATCTTCCATAGCTGAAATAAGGTTAGTTAGTACAAGAGAGAGTAAAACATACAATACGGATACAGCCAGTATATACAGAAGGCCTACCACAGCGTGGTGTGAAAGGGCCAGAGGCCTGTATTTATTCCTATTATTTACAGTCTAATCTAGAGCCCATGGTCGGCGATATGATAGTAGAACAAAGAAAAACTTCACTTTCCCCCTAGGGTGCTTGGTGAGGACCCTTTTCTTGTCCCTGGGCCGGTGCCTCGATCACTCAAGAGGGAGGGCTTGGAGTGCCATGGATGCCAACCAACACAATCACCTTTACCAGGTGAGTAAACACCCATTGTGATTGGTTGGCATCCATGGCACTCAGACATTACCTCATGGGAGATAAGAAGCAGATAGCACTCCGGTGGGATACGAGTGAGTCGGAGTGGTCGGTAGAGAGGCTGCTGCCAGAACCTGGGTTGCAAGGAGGGCCGGATGGCCTGGAGCTGTTCAGTCTGTAGTGTCTGGCGAATGTGTAGGAGCTCCAGGTGGCCCTCTACAAATGTCTTCCGAGGGTACAGAGATCTCTCCGCCCATGAGGTGGCAACCCCTCTGGTGGAGTGGGCCTTGATCCCCTGCGGTGGTGTCATCAGGTTTGCCGTGTAAGCATTCTGATGACACGTCTTAGCCATCCGGCGATTGTGGTTTGGAGGCTGCAAAGCCCTGCCTCTGCCTCTTCGAGGTAACGAATAGCCTTTCCGTCTTGCGCGGATGCGCTGGTTCTGGCTAAGTAGACCGAGAGAACCGACCCAACGTCCAGGTGATGGGGGCCCGCCTGGCCCTGTGTGGGGTCACGTGGAAAGTGGGCAGCTCGGTGGGCTGCTCTCTGTGAAGTGGTCGAGACCTTCGGTTGGAAGGCTGGCACTGTTCTCCAGGCTGACCCCTGGGGCTGAAGACCGTATATGGCTCCAGCGCAAGATAGGGCGTAGCTCTCCGATTCTTCTGGCCGAACAGATGGCCACCAGGAAGGCGGTGCTTGAGGCCAACCCAGAAGAGGTCTGCCTCTAGGAGAGGTTCGTATGGGGCTGATTTGAGGGATCCCAGTACCAGGGGAGGTCCCGCGGGACGATGTCTGGTCTTGACCTCGGTTGGAGGAGCTCCACCGCCCTCAAAAAGCGTTGGCGTCGGTGCGCACCTGGCAGATACCCCTCTGAGGCCTATAGCCGCCTCAATGGCCGACAGCTGTACCCTGAGGGATGAGGGCCAGACCTTTGTCCACTCCTTGTTGGAGGAATAGTAGTATGGTGGCCAGATCGGACTGTTTGGGCACCGACCCTCTTCCTTGACACCACTGCGAGAAGATGGCCACTGTCTCGTATGTGGACGTGGTGGAAGCCCGTCTGGAGTGAAGTAGGGTGCCGATGACTGACTCGTGATTCCCATTGCCCTCAGTCTCCTCCTCTCAGGAGCCAAGCCGTGAGCTTTAGGGTCCAGCGGAGGCAGGTGGAGGACCGGCCCTGGGTCAGCATGTCCGGGCGATAGGGTATCCGAGGCTGGCTAGCGACATCTCTCTGACTGTCGTGAACCAGGACCTGCGTGGGCAATAGGGGCCACCAGGATGATCCTGATGCCTGACTCCCGGACCTTGGTCAGGACTTGTGGAATTAGTGGTAGTGGTGGAAGCGTGGCGTATTCCTGCCTCCAGGTTTGTGACAGGCGTCCGTTCCCTGGGAAAGGCGTCCCTGAACCCATGATAGTACCTGTCGACTTGGGCATTGTCCCGTGATGCCATGAGGTCCATGGACACTGGCCCCACATCGCCTGGATCGCTTGGAATAGAGTCGGGTGCAACTTCCATTCTCCCGGTGAACTTGTTGTCTGCTGAGCCAATCTGCTCGGACATTCAGTTTTCCTGCAAGGTGGACTTCGGCCAGGTGTGAGAGGTGTGTCTGTGCCCAGTTGAGCACCGTTGCCGTTTCCCTCATCATGGCTCTGCTTCTGGTTCCCCTTGCTGCGATGTAAGCCACCGTCACCGGTTGTCGGACCTGATCAGGACCCGGCGACCCAGTATTAGATGCCTGAGACAGCCCTCAGGGCGTGGGACCGCTCTCATCTCCAGGATGTTGATGGAGAGTTACGCTCCACTGGAGACCATACTCCCTGTGCCATTGCATCCCCAGGCAGGTGCCCCAGCCTGAAAGACTTGCGCCTGTCTCTATGGGAACTGGGCGGGGAATTCCAGTGGAACTCCCTGGATAGGTTCCTCTGTTGTCCACCATGCCAGGGAAGATCTCACTGCTGGAGGCAGTGGCACCACGCACTGGAGGTTGTGTTCGCTCGGTGCCCCGAGACAGGGCGTAGTTTTGGAGTGGACACATGTGCCACCTGGCCCAAGGCACGAGGTCGATTCAGGAGGCCATGCAACCCAGCAGTTGGGCTATTTTTCCCATTGTGGTGTGGCTGCATGCCTTCATCTTGTGCGCCAGCTCCCTTAGGTTGTGGACTCGGCTCGAGGACAGCTTTGCCCAGCCTTCAGCCGAGTTGATGAGGGCCCCAGATGTTCAATCTGTTGGGTGGGGCTGAGGTGGCTCTTTTCTCAATTGACCACCCAGCCGTGGTCCTCGAGGGCCTGTAAGGTGAGTTCGTGTGTGCTCGCGTGATCCTCGGGCGGGCGTGGATGAGCCAGTCATCCAGGTATGGGGTAATGTCCAATCCTGCTCCTGAGTCTGGCCACCAGGGTTATTGAAGCCTTGGTGAAGACTCTCAGGCTGATGACAGTCCGAAGGGAGTGCCTTGTACTGGAAGTGGTGGCCTAGGATGTGAAAGCGAAGGAACTGCCTGTGTTTTCTGATAATGGGGATGTGGAGGTAGGCGTCCTTCAAGTCGATGGGCGTCATGAAGTCGCCTACCCTGATGCATTGAAGGGTGGACCGAATGGTCTCCATTTTGAACTGGAGTGGGACCACATGTTGGTTCAGCTGCTTCAGGTCTAGGATTGGTCTGAGCTCCCCAATTTCTTGGGTACCAGGAAGAAAATGGAGTACATTCCCATTCCCTGTTCTGGTACTGGACGGGCTGAATGGCCCTGTTCCGGATCAGCTCTGACAGAATCTGCTGGACCTGATGAGGAGAGGCCCTCCTCCTGGACACTGGAGATGACATGAATCTGTGGGGAATATGAGTGTGGGATAGCTCGATGGCGTATCCCTTGGACACTACGTCTCATACCCACCTGTCCAGTGGTGGACGTCCAGCGGTGGGCAAACAGGGCTAGCTCTTGTCCCACCAGTGGGTACGAGGTCTGACTGCAGTTTCCTGGTGGTGGGCAGTCACTGTTTTCCCCTGAAGCCTCTACTTCGACTTCCGGATCTTTGTCCCGGGATCTGAAGGCGGTGGACTGGTAGTTCTGAAAGAATGGGCGGGAGCTGGAGGAAGGCCTCTACCCGAGAAAGGAGTGGCCCTGAAGAATGGTGTCCCTAAGGGGTTGCGAGCTTGTTCCTACCCCAAAACCTCCGTCTAGAAGAAGGCAGGTAAGAGAGCTTGGGCCTGTTCCTGAGGAGGTCCCTACCCTCTTCCTTTTGCTTTAGGTATTCCTGCAGCCCTTCCCCAAAGACATGCTTTCCCTGAGAGGTAAATTTTGTAATAAAGTCTTAGATTCCATATCAGCGTCCCAGAGTTTCAACCACAGCACTCTCGGGCCCAATTGATGATGGCAGTGCGCCTCGCCTGAAGACGAGCGAGTCCACCACCATATCAGCCAGATATTTGGCTGCATCCAGGGTGCACTCCAGTAGCTCTGCCTCCCTAGACTTAGGGGTGGCCTGCTCCTGGAGCTCCTCGAGCCAGCGGATCTGTGCCCGAGTTGTGTAGATGGCGGTGGTCATTGCCTTGGCAGTGGTTCCCTCGATCTCGAAGGCCTTCTTGAGCATATCCTCGATCTTCTTATCTGTTGGGTCCTTGAGGGCTATGGTGCCACACGGAAGCACAGTTTTCTGCTCAGGCCGCCACTTGAGGGTCAATGGTGGGTGCCTTGCACCAAACATCCGATTTCGCACCCTGTAGAGGGTACATTCTGTCCAGATTTCTCCGGTTTGGCATCCTGCCTGGTTCGGGGACTGCCATTCTGTGCTAAAGATGTCCTCAGTAGCTGGACATACAGGGAATGTCTCTGTGGTTGTGGGTCTAAGCTGGATCATTGGATCGAGCTTCGACTCAGGTTACTTTCTTCGGGTTCCTCGGTGCCTAACCCCATGGTGGCCTTGATCATCCTCATGAGGCCTGGGATAGTGTCGAATGAACATAGTTTAGAGGTCAGGAGGCTGCCTGTAGTTCCATCTCCTCGTGTCGATTCCGCACCATCTTCCTCCTCTTCTCCTCCTCCTGTGTCATCTCTCTCCCGTCCTCGCATGTGCCGTCCTGTGGGGCGACAGGGGGTGTCCTCAAGGGATAGGCGGTTCCTCTGGTAGGCCCTTGTCTTGCCGGATCTGGGCTGGGAGGCCTTGCCCTGTTCTGGTAAGGGCTTCCAGTTTCTCCATGATCTTAAGCATGAAGTTCTGCTGGCTCTCCATCATGACCACTGCCGCTTGTTGGTTCTGGATCAAGAGGGAACCGGGTCCATCCACGTCGAGTTGCTGGGTCCGGGATTGTTGAGCCAGAGGTGGTGTCCTCTCCAGCGAAGAGAGGTCATTGTCCAGGAGGCAGGCGCGATAGGGGCCCTGGGGTTTGGGGAGGAGATTAGCTGCACGCGGAACACTTCTTGGCCTTTACCATCTGAAATTAGAGAGAGGTACACTTAAAAGACGACCACACCTTGACCCCTCTCTCTCTCTCTCCCTCATTCTTTTTTTTTTTTTATATATCGTCCCTGTCTGGGTCCTTGACGAACCCTGCCCACCAGGGGTGGGACAAAGAGGAGGACTGGGGAGCACCTGGGCGGAGAGGGTGCTGTGGGAGGACCCCTACAACAACAGGCAGAGAAATGGTGCCAGAGGCCCGCTATGGAAGGGGCCGAGGTAGCCATGGTGGAGAGACCAGAAGGAGCCACCTACTGGGGTCGCTGTGGGAGGGACCGAGTTGCGTTTTTTTTCTTCTTCTTCTTCCTTTAGGCGAGACCAGGCCTGATCCCCCCACGTTCTGTGGCTGGTTTCTTGCTCTATAGCCACGATTTTGTGGGGGGGGAGAGGGGCCCTTAGCTGCAAACATCCAGGGGAAAAAGCGCCCATGAAAAGAGCCCAAGGCCCCACGAGGTTAAACAGTCTGAGACCGGAACAGAACCCTGGTCCCCATTCTATCACCCTGGCTTGTCGTGACTTCAGCCCACTACAGGAGCAGCTCAGAAGAGCACCACACAGTGCTGCTGTCCTCTTCCTCTGGGGAGATCAGGAGCGATGCCTGGTAGGCGGCTCTCCCCTCTCCCAGAGAGAGTTGCTCTCAGCTACATGGGCTCCCTTCTCGACACTGAGCCTCCCGCCTCTGCGAGCTTTCGCGCGAGCGGCAACGCGGGAGGCAGCCCTCCCAAGGGCTCGCAAGTGGGAGGGGGGAGAACCAGCTGGCGGGAGGTCGGGAGGTGAACGGGCGGTCCGCGCCAGAGGCGACGCCGAGGCGGCATGGAGACAAGGCCCCAAACGAGGCCTCACTGAGCACCAGAGCGCGAACTGCATTCCCTGCCTAGCCGCAGCAGGAAGACTGCGGTAGCGAGCGCAAGCGGAGGCTGCCTGCAAGGGAGGCAGCACGGCTGAGGGAAGCGGGAGGCGCTGCGGCCCGTGGAGTACACCTCTGTGACTCCCTGAATTCAGGCCGTGGGCTGGGCCGGTCAGAGGGCCAGCAAGTGCTAGCAAGCGCCAACGATATACAGCGCCGCCACAAAGGCGCATGAGGCGAGGGAGCCAGGGGGAGCGAGGGGTTAGTACCAGGGCCAGCAGACTATTTTGCCCTGAGCACAGACTCGAAGGGAAACCATGTTGAAGCCATGTGACGCCTATAAGGCCACCATCAGCCCTGTTAATCCTCCAAGAAGGAGCAAAGTCAGAACAGGGATCAGTCTCCAGCCACACAATAAAAAGAAAGCATACAAGGCATTTAAGAAATTTTGTTTCAAGCCAAACAGAGCAGGCAGGATAATTTAAAACAACAGAAAGACTAGTTCCTACCTTGCTAGAGCAGACAGGGATTCCTGGTGTGCTTCTTGCCTATTCAGATGCACTATTCAAAACTGGAGAGCAGGGGTTTCTGGGACCTGGATATACTGGAAATCTGATCTGGGTCATGTGCATCACTAGCATATCAGGTGGGCTGTAACCCATGAGGTAATGTCTGGAATGCCATGGATGCCAACCAATCACAATGGGTGCTTATAGGTCCTCAGTGTGCAAGAGCATCTTCTATTCAGAAACATATTCACACCCTCTATCAAACATAAGAATATTGAAACTAAAACCAGATGAAATATATGTTTTTTTCCTATGAAACAACTGTATTAAAGCATTATGGTCAATAATTTTAGGGATGCTCAAAGTTTCAAAGACTGATTTTAAGATGTGACCAGTTTAGTTTGGGATCTCAGAGGTCAATACAAGTGTGGGACATGCTTTGGCTCAGTTGCAATGGAAATTTAGAAGTGAGCATTCCTATAAGTATGAGTGTGAAGAACATTTTGTCCAGGTCAGGGTGTGATAAACAGTTGGAAACACCATCCCACTTGTATTTAAAGTGTCCATACATTGCTAATTTCTAGAGAATGTTATCCATTGCATTGGATCATCTGTTATTTTCAACTGTGCCTTACAATACTGAAGTGCTAGTGGTTTATGGTCCTGAATGGAAAAATAAAAGCTTAGTACATTGGAATTAATTTTTGTCATCATTACTTTCCCTGTTTAGCAGACCTGTTGTTAATTTCTTTTACAATAAAAGGCTCAACTCACCTGGAGGTTACAAAAACAGTTACAGTTTCCTACAGGCCATTTATCAGGCATAGTATCATTCTCTAGAAAGAAAACACCTAACTGCACTTTGGCAGAATTTTGTGTGAGTGAT
Organism: Neoceratodus forsteri; assembly: GCA_016271365.2. NCBI lineage: Eukaryota > Metazoa > Chordata > Ceratodontiformes > Ceratodontidae > Neoceratodus > Neoceratodus forsteri. The sequence continues at coordinate 840,778,921 of CM028135.1, read as the reverse complement.
TCATTAATGGGAAAAATGGGAGTCATATCTTTTTCTATGACTGAGTCACTATTTTGTGTCATTTTCCTTATTGTTTGCTGTTGATTGTTAGCAGTACATAATCTGAAATAATGAATGGTCTTTCGGTTTGAGATTTTTCAATACAAAACCCCTACTGTTCTTCAATAAGTGTGATGGATCTTTAACTTCCACATGGACAGTGCCCAGAGATGGACAGACAGTATCTTAATGTAATATCTCATCTGATGGCTGGCACCTCATCAGTGCAGAACCCCCTTTGACTGCACTACATAGTCTATTATGGGTATTACCCCAGTACCTGGTGTTAGGCTGAAACCCACAGCCTTTTAATGTTCTAATAGGAAGCATGCTATCTGTTGAGTCACTAAAAATATAGGTAGATAGATATCCATATAGGAAGGTCCTGCATATAAAGAAATGTACAGAGCCAAGGATGGAAAAGACAACCACAAAAATGCTCAGTTACTGCTTCTATTCACCACTCTCCACATCTGAGATGAAAGTCACATTTATAATGTTTCTTAAATTACAATGCAATAAAAACCTACATAACACTTTTATAAGAATAAAATGGCTAACATCCTGATTTCAGAGACATGGATTCCTCATCATTAAAATAAATATTAGAGATTGTCATTCACAGTGTCATGACAGGCTTAGAAACAAGCAGAGGGTCTTAAACTTTATTTAACAAGATTAGCCAGTGTTCTTATGCTGCAGAGGTCTATATTAGTGTTAGGTGGGACTGTACAGTTTGGACTGTTGGAATAACATCATATTTTACATAGGTCAAGTACCCCTTTTCTGTTATGAAAACCATGGAAAATGTTACATTTCACCAATGGATTGGAATTCAAGGAAAATGGCACAATTCTGTGGTTTCTGCAATTTTCCTGTCAAAAATATTTCCATGATTTAGAATTAAAAACATGGTTCATGTTAATAAATTGTGGTTCACTAGGTTGAATTCTGAGCAATTCACTGCAAAATTCTACCAAGCTTTTTAGAGCTGGGCAGAAACTGCAAATTCCAGTTTTGGGACAATGCCATGAAAGTTTGCAAATTCTGCAAAATGTTTCAAAATTCCAACTTTGGTGAGATCTGAATCCTTTGAATGTGTTCTGTAAATCTGACCCCATTTCTCAAAATGTTATGGCTGGATTTTGGAAAGGCACACATGAACTGCAAGTGGCATTTCTGCAGAATTCCATGCTGTAATTTAATACATCAATCCACAATACATGTAATCATTCCTCAGTTCTTTAGATAACGGAATCAACAGTTCTGTGGAACTCCATTCCACAGTTTAATACATCAGTCTGCAATATATACAATCATTCCACCATTCTAATTTGTAATTTCATGAAAGTTAATACAGTGCTTTCTGAAATTTTGCTGAATGAAATTCCAATGTTTGCTGTAATTCTGTTGCCATACTTTTATTTTCAAGATATTCTATGGGCGGAATTTACATTCCACTCTACAGCAGTCTATTTTAATCCTCATGTGCAAATAATGTCCTGACTAAAGTGCCTTACAATATTTTCAAAGCATGTACCATATGGTGAGAAAATTTAGAAAATGGGCTAAGAAAATCCTGGGCTTTGATTGGCTGATAGACCTGGCAAAGTGGTCATCTATCAGACAACAGAGCCTGGGTATTAAAAATGCCAGTCCCCACTAACCTCATCACCAATATTAAGCTGACATTTGAATGTTCAATTAAAAATGCCCGTCATTTGTTTTGTCCCACTTAACGAGTAGTGAGAGCTGAGACCCTGACCCCCAGTGCTCCACCCATTCTCCCAATGCCACCACTCTCACCGATGACTAATTACTCCTGTCTCTCTTTTACAGCCCCCTCACTTTTACTTTTCCCATGGGAGTGGCTTCAATGAATAGCAGCTCCTTGCTGCTCTTTGAAGCTTCATAGGGCATGAACTAAACTGCCAGTGTGCCCTTTAATAATTTCACCCCCTCAGAAGCGCTTCCCCTCTTTGCCTGCATTCCAGTGGGCTTTTAAATAATAATATTTTGAATTTAGTTTGCAGCATCGCCTCTCTCTCTTGCCTCCTTACTCCTGCATCTCTCATTACAAGCCCCCAAAGTGTTTCCTTTTGCCGTGGTGCAGCTTTATTACCAGCCCATTGTTCTCCTCCTGTTCTACTAATGCCACTGGAGTAGTTTCACTGAATAACAGCTCCTGCTGCTTTTCCAGCCCTGCCATAGGAATAAACTAAACTGCCAGTGCTGCTCTTTAATTAGCACCTCTTGCCTTGCCTGCATTACTGCAGGCTTCTAAATAATATTTTAAAGTTTGCACCTCAATCATTTATTCTTACAATTTGCTCACCTGCCACTTTTGTTGATGCCTCAAGGATTTTAGTTTAATGCTCGTGGAGCGGCTTCACTGAAGAGATGCTCCTTACTGCTCTTGAGCCCCATAGAGCGTAAATGAAACCACAGGAGTAGCAGTTTGGGAAGGTGGTAGGAGGAGCTTCATCACATGCACCCACCACCTCCAGCTGCCTCCACTTGGCTTCCTGTTGGGGGTGGGGTGAGTAGGTAATAAGCTCAAAAAATAAATTCAAATGTAGGCAGAGGAACTATTTTATTATAAAAACTCATTTAAAACTAATGTTTAATTAACATTTTTATGAAACTTATTTTCTTTTACAGTGCCCATTTTCTAAGTGCAATAATATCCTCCAGGGTAGCAGTATTGGAGAATACTGGACCTTCCAGGGACTATAAGGCCCTCTGCCTTGGCATCGGGCCTCATTACGCCCTAGGCGTCCAGTATTCCCAAATGGTCCACCTTTTGGGTATTATTGCTTACATAGAGCACATTATATATTTTAAAACCTTTAGTTTGAAAAGAGATCCCATATCATCTGCCTGGAGATCTGCATGTCACATGTTTAGGAATGGCCTGGCCAAGATGATAGAAAACAGTTACATAAATGGTAGTTTCAATAATACAAACAAGATTAATTATCAGTTCATAAACCATAAACAGTTACAGCTGTAGTTTATAAGTAAATGGTATTATGAAGATTTGTTTTGCCACTGAAGATTGTAATCTTGTGAGTTCTTTGGGCTTGAAAACCAGAACATTGAGCAGGTCAGCAACCCTAAGTACTTGCAAAATGATGCTTCTGAAAAGCAGAGACATCTTCATTATGTCATTCATGTTTCTAGACATTTTGTGCTTGTTAAAGCAATTATTGTATTGTTTAAAGTTCCCAGCTTAGCTCACTCTGTTTTGGTTGCAGTGCAGTAGGGCTTACCACCCTGAACAGTTCCCAAGTGCTTTCTAGGCTTGCAAACAGCTTCTGGAAACCCAGCAGTACAGGTGCAGCAACTGACATGGTCAGATATTTCTAAATATTTTGTGATATTTTTAAAGAGATTTTTTTCTAGCAGAACTGCAGTGGTAATGAAGGTAGGAAGAGAATTTCTCTTGAGATATCACGAAATATCAGGATATATCTAACCATGTCAGCTGCTACAACTGTAAGTTGTATAGTTTAAACTGAACACCCAGAGGACTTCTCAGGTTGTTCTGTGCCCCACAGCTGGTCTCTAAATTCTTGCCCTTTTTTCCATGCTTAAATGTCACTGACTATATGACAGCAAGCAAGTAATATCAGGAAGCTATGTATTGACTTTAGCTGTAGTGACTACCAGATGTTGATAGTGGTTTTGCACTGATTCCTTTCCTTTCCTGTGATGGGGTGGGGTTGGGGTGTATCCAACAAAGCAAAAGATCACAAGTAGCAATGTTCAAACCTCCTGAAAAAATATACATTTGATTTAGTTTCAGAACCCTAAATAGCAGCACATAAAATGTAAAATGAGACCATAGAAACCAAGGTAATGCAACATAATTTCGATAGCTGCCATCCTCAATTTTTGCTAGACATTCTGAAGGTCAATTTTGCAACTGAGGAAAACATGTAGCAATGAACAGGACTTTGAAAGAGGAGTTTCAACATGGCAAGGAGATCTGACTATAGGAACTTTGGTAAAATTCAAACACAGTCTGCCTATCAACATGCTAGCAACACAAACAGAGATATAATATTACACGATCAAAACAGAGCTATTAATAATAACTTGATGCAACCAAATTTTGTAAACTAGTTCAACCCACAGGCACAGAAAATTGTGAAAGTTATTCTTAAGCAGAAAAAAGAGAACTGGCAAAACAACCAAACTGAGGACGTGTGCATACGTGGAACTAGTTGGGGTCCCTGCTACCTGTTGTTTGTTTTACAGATTGTGAGTTGGACCTTGGCAGTTTAGTTCAGGTCAGTAACATCTTGAAACAAAATAAAGTGGACAAAAATAAAACAGCAAAAACAGTGTCGACATCAATATTGGCAGCACAAAATGTAGTATGCCAGAACAAAGCAGGCCACATGACACGCGGGTAGCAAACAACATCCACTGCATAGAGGCACTGCACTGGAACACACAGCAGCAGGCACCCATGCACAGGAACAGCACATGGGTGCTGGGAGATGCAACAGGGCAGGGTGCAACCACCACTGGGGAAGCAGGCTACTGAACACCTACCATGGTAATCTAATGGCACAAGCACCCACATGGTTGGTTCCCCACCCAGAATGCTGAGTGATGGAGAATGTGCACTGGGGTAATCACTGGAGGATAGGTGGACCATGGCCACCATGTGGATGGATGTGTATAATGCAAGGGGCCAGGAGCACAAGCCAGCATGTCCCCAGCAACACACACAACACACAGGACAGGGAGATGGCATGCTGGCTTGTACTCCTGGCCCCTGTGGTTCTAGTGCAGTGTCTTAATGCGGTGAACGTTGTTTGCTACCTGCCTGTCATGTGGCCTGCAACTGTTCTGGCACACTTCATTTTGTGCTGCCAAAATTGATGGTGACACTGTTTTTCCACTTTATTTGTGTCCACTTTATTTTGTTCTGCAATGTTACTGATCAGAACCAGCAGTTTGAGCACTTGACTCTTCTACAATAAAGCAATGTATGTAAATAAAGTGCTTGGTCTCAATTCTGGTTTCTGCTCTCCTGCAAAGATGACTCTTAACTTGGCATGAGTGTGAGTGGAGTTGTTTCTTCTGTCTTGGAAAGTTATTTGTAAGCACTGGTCAGTGCTGGGAACATACCCACAATTGAATATTTTTGCCAGTAATAGTCCAAGAGTAACATTTTGTAAAGGAAGAAATATCAAAGATATTGTATGGTGGTGCACTCGGTGTCACCAAAGGAAACAAAATACATTTGATTTCCATTAATACCTGTGGGCAATTTCAAATATGGCAACTGTAGGCACCGCTTAAATACTTAAAACACTGCTTCATTTGCACACCAGAACATGGCAAAGGAAATGAACTTAACAATTTATAAACTGCAGTTCCTCTGGAGTTGTGATTTGTTCAAAGTTGCAAATGTGGACTCTTCTATGTAGGCCAGACCAACTGGGAGCTTAAGGTTCATACTAGTTAAAGTAAGACAGCAATCCACACAAGTAATATGAATTATGACATGGCCAGGTACTTCCAGGATGCTGGACATAGATCCACAGCAGGTCTAAAGTTTACTGGGATGGATAAAATGGATTTGTGGATCCATGCAGGTGACTCAATGAAACACCTTTACAATGTGAGAGATTTTGTATTTCCACCCTTGGTACTCTACACCCACATGGACTTAATGATGAACTATGCATGCAGGCATTTCTGTAAACATTACAAACAGTCCATTTATGCTGTTCTGCTTCCTTTTCTAATTGTATGGGCTCTGTCTCTAGGATGGATGGGCATGCAGTTCATGTATCATGTCTTATATTTTCTTCTGTTCCAGGATGTATGAATATTAAATTCCCAAGAGGTTGTGCTCTCAAACAAAAAGATGGAATGTACACAGCAAATAACAACAAAAATGTTGAATTTATTTGCACCAATTGTGGGAGCCCTAGCACCTTGGCAAAGTGCCTTCATGAGGCATGATACAAAACCATGTGCAGCATCCATTTAAATAAGAACACAAGTGTGACATCACATAATGATTACCCAGTCATGAACATACATTATAAATCACTGCTCATGAAAACAAAATGGGGTGGGGAACAGAAAGGAACTTCCTTAGATTCTTATGCAGTCTGGAAACATTAAGATATTGGAGATTAAAGATTACAATGAGCGTGTTATTTACTACTCACAATAATGATCTGATTATGGAATTTCCATTTTTATCAAGGGGTTCTCCTAGGCCACTAGAGATACAGCATACTTTTAAATCAGAATCATAATATAAACACATTTTAATAACAGTGCATAATTGTTTTTATTTTTACCATGTTACCCAATATCCTAGTATTAAGAATTAATAATTAATTCTTGGATCAATGGCAAAAGGAACAAAGAAGTATTTTTAACACATCTAAACAGAATTATAATCACTCACTATATTTTTAGTATTGTTATAAGTATCTTATGGTTGTGGAAAAGTTGTTTATCGCTATTTGAGATTTTTGCTTTGTTGGATATCCCTCTGTCTTCCCACCCCAACCCCACCCTTCCATATCTCTCTTTTCTGTTTCTCTTATTTCACATTTTGTTTTACATGCCATTTGGGGTTCTGAAACTAAATAAAATCTACTGATATAAGATACATTATTGAAGGATTTACTTACTTGGTTTCAACTGTAGCTTTGCTGCTGGAGTTCTTGAATTGTTTACATTCTCTGTATAAATATGTGTTCCTTTGTCCAACATGTTTTCAATTGCACAAGCTTTTGTATGTATTCTTCTATTCTTTGCATTACATGGCCAGGGCACTTTTTGCACTGTTTACACCATTGTATATGTGTGTCTGTTGTCTGCTTTGTGTCTTTACGAGTTGCCCTATAAAGGTTCTAGGTGTTTATCATAACAGACAACCTGAGGAAAATGTCATCACTGATGTTGAAACATTAGCATGTGTGGATGTTTGTCTTAGCTACAGAGAACTGAAAAAGTTGAATGTCTCTTCACAGTATGGTTGCTTTAGTAATGCATTAGTTATGGAAAGATGGCATTATTGTGCAAATTTATATAAACCTGTTTGAAAGGACTACAATGCAAACTATTGGGGCTAAGCAGCATGGTTTTTCCTGAGAACAATTGGGAGTGGTATGCTTACAAAATGTGTTGCTTCTAAATGAATAAATAGTTGCACTTTCTTTATTCATAAAGCTGTCAGAATACTTTAAAAAAGAACATATTGTGCTGCTCCATATCACTGCTGCCATGCAATTTTGTGTTTTTATTGTTTTAGTACTGCTTCCTTCCCAAATAAGATAATTCTGCATGGAATAGCTAAACGCATGCTCCACTTCATATTTTGTATGTCCCTAAAATGAATGGTTATGTGCTGGGAAGCGGTTGAAAAAGAATCTTGCCAGAACCATAACAAAGTAAAGTACAGATGCCAGACATGTAGTGAAAGGCTAATAGTCCCTTTTAAGTATCGCTCATCACTGGAGATGCAGCAAATTTAACTTCTGCCCAGAGAAGTGGGCACTTCATGTTGTTTTTGCTACACGGGAGTGACCCATATGAAAGGCTCACTTCACCTTGTAATTATTACTTCATGTTGTCATTCCGCCTTAATGCAAAAGGCTAAGTGACAGCAATATTGGCAGCTCCACACACACAGTCACCAGAATTAATTGCATCCCCAATGTACTGCTGTCTTGTGTCCAAAAACTCCCCAGTGCTGATGAAGTGAAATGAGAGCACAACAAGAAATGCAAAGTCTCCCAGAATGAATGGCTCTCTCAGTCATGCACACAGCGATCCACACAGTCACCAGAAATAATGTACATCCCCAAAGTGCTACTGTCTTGTGTCCAGAAAATTCCTCAGTGCTGACAAAATGCTACTGTCTTGTGTCCAGAAAATTCCCCAGTGCTGATGAAGTGAAATGAGAGCGTAAGAAGAAATGCAAAGTCTCCCACAATTAATAGCACATTCAGTCATGTGCGCAGTGGTCACACACAGTCACCAGAATTAATGTGCATCACCAAAATGCTACTGTCTTGTGTCCAGAAAATTCCTCAGTGCTGACAAAGTAAAATGAGAGCATAACAAGAAATGCAAAGTCTCACAGAATTAATGGTGCAGTCAGTCATGTGCTCAGTGGTCACACACAGTCACCAGAATTAATGTGCATCCCCAAAATGCTACTGTCTTGTGTCCAGAAAATTCCCAGTGCTGATGAAGTGAAATGAGAGCATAACAAGAACTGTGAAGTGTCACAGAATTAATGGTGCACTGCAAATGCACAGACAGGCCTTGCTTGAGCTAACATCACACATCCATTCTGCATTGGATAAAGGCTACATCACAGGTGTGGTCTTCATTGACCTCACTAAGGCCTTTGATACCATCCACCACTCACTACTCCTAACCTCCTTGCTCAACCTGGGTCTCTCACAGGATGCTGTGGGATGGTTTTCGGACTATCTTACCAACTGGACCCTTCAAGTTAAAATTGGCTATAACACTATCCTCTAAATCTCCAGTCCTCTCAGGGTCCCACAAGGGTTCATTTTGGGTCCCTCCATTTCAGCCTCTTCCTAAACTCCCTCCCGCATTCTGCACCTCCAACATATTACTCTCACGAGATGATGCGGTCATCTTCTCTTCCAGCCCAGACCCCTCTCAACTCCACCACTCTCTCCAGTCCTCCTTCAATGCTGTTGAAAGCTGGTTCACCTCACAATGCCTTATTATTAACTATAAAAAAACTAAAGGTATGCTCTTGGCACATCTGCAGAACTCAGAAAGGGCTTTTCCCCAAATACTATCAGCGTCCTTAGCCCTCTGGAATTTGTGCACACCTTTAAATACCTGGGCATCACTTTGGACACTGGCCTCACCTATCATGAGCATATACATCAATTATCCAAGGCCCTAAACATCAGGCTAGGGCTCTTGCACTGCTATAAACATTGCCTTACCTCGAGGCCCTTAAACTTGCTATCTCCTCCTCGGTTCTCTCCCTACTTGACTATGGTCTTCTGACTTTGGAGGGCAAGCCCCTCAGCCCTTGATAGTCTTAGACTTGTTAAACAAGGCCTGTCATCTGATATTAGGGTGTGACAGACTCACCCATACCTGTGTGCTATATAAGGACACTAATTGGCTTAACCTTGATGACAGAATTAAATTCCACACTTGTGTCTTAGCTAAAAAATTACCCTTGGCCTCTCCCTGCATCCTTCACCTCCTTAATCACCTTGGACTCCAAAGTTAAACATACCCATAGCTCAGATACCCTTGTTTCACCATCCTCCCTGTCCTTTTCTCAATTTCAAAGATCCTTTTTCTACAAGGCACCCTTGTGGATGAATAACCTACCCTCCTCCTTGCGTCTAGATCAAAGAATTGGTCATTTCAAAACGCACCTCAGGGCCTATCTTCGCTCCTCAAGTGACTATGACTGCATTTGAACTAGTGCCCCTGTCCCTCTATTACTGACAATGGCCTCTGGCTTGCCTCTGCATACTCCTCTCCGCCTACTTACTAGGGATGTTAAGTTTCCAGTCTCTTTTAAGTGTCTCAAACTGTGCTAAGATCCTGAATGCTAGCCTAGGATTCCTGTTGTAACTTAACCTTACTCTGTAATAATCACTGTATTTGTATCTGTATCTGTACTAACTGTATTTGTGTAACTGATTTGTTATATGTGATGTGGAACCTTTGTAAAGGAGTCTATGACTCAAAGGTATTTAAGATTCTTCTGAAATAAATAAAATAGACAGTTTAAGATTGTATGCGCACTCAAAAGATGCAAACTAAAAGGAATAACACTTAACCAGTGATCACAGCAAGTCACAAATCCAAATCTGAAAGGAATACCCTTTGCAAGTTGGAGGATTAGTGCACGTAGTAACAATCCACTACCAGTAAAGATACCACAAAGCAGTACAAAAAATCATGCAGGTGCAGTGGATAGCAATTTCACACTGCTGCAATTACTCTGTGGCACAGAAAAGGTGTTTGATTTAATGGCAAGCATCGCACAATATACTCACGACACTGCAAGTAATGCATAGCAAATTGAAAATCTTTACTAATATAACTAAATGTTTTAAACAAACAAATTATACACTGCTGCACCACAACAATCAGCAAAAATGTCAAAATTACTAAAAATATTACTGTGTGTTCATTAACACAGTTATACAAGAAAATATAACCAAAACAGAAAGACTGCCTTTTCCTCCGAGTTAATCTCACTACACCTCAGATACGCCCCTCCCCAAAGCACACGTCCACAGTACACAGACTGACTGTTCTAAATTAACATTCAAAATCCACACACAAATAATAAACACTCAATGATATGAGCACAGAAGGGTTTCTACAATCAATGTACTAAATTTTGAGCAAAGAAGATGACCAAAAGGCATTTTTAACAGCTTTTAGAGGTTTTAAATTGCAGAGCTCTGAGAGCAAACTGTCTCCAGCTACCACTACACACACACCAGCCAGAACTGAGGCTGTGTAGAACAATCTAGAGCCCATGTGACCTGCAATCCCAGGAATCACAGCAGAATTTCATTTGGAGCTCAATTATAAGCAGTGAGGCGGAGTGCATTGATTTCAATGCACTTCACATTCAAATTGGTGGAGAAGTGGTTTGGGGAAGATGAAATAATGCAAAATCATTTGTTTCAATGGACTTCACATTCCTCATTATGATGTGAAGAACTTCTCTCACATTGCAGAGTACTCCACGGATTCTACGTTACTCTGTGAATCACTTCTAGGAGCAAATTGGGGCCACTCGTCACCACTACTTACAGTACTGTAACTCACATGCTCTACAGGAAGGAGCGAATGCCTTTGGCTGTACTTCCCGATGAGCTGAATCCTGTATGATAAAACTCCCCAATTTAAAATCTCTTATTAATGAGTACAGTGGTGGGGTGGTGAAGCCTGAGAGATGATACAAAACAGGATTACAATACATCCAAGTAAATAATAAAAAATAAATTTTGTGATTTGTGACATGATCGTGAATCGTGACTGCATTTGTGACCATGATGATGAAGAACGTGATTTGTATCATGAGTGACTCATGATGATGGTCCTGACTTAAAAATGCATATTAATGAGTGCAATGTTCATGCAGAGATATGCACCACACCAGTCCAATATTCTGAAGGGAAGCCAAAGAAAACAACTGTGACTTAAGTTACAGATGGAGATTGGACCCTAAAGAGATGCAAATGCACAGACTGATTAAGATTGTGCTGCACACTGAAGAAATGCAGCTGCAAAGGCACAACACCTAACTAGTGCTCACCGTCAGAAATTAAAATCTGGAAAAGAATATCTTTGCCAGTTGGGGTGAGCTACGGGGAGGAGGGCATTGTTCTGCAGTAACAATCACTGTAGTACTAGTACCAGTAAAGATACCATAAAGAAATACTAAAATCATGCAGCTGCAGTGGATAGCAGGTTCACAATAAAAGTGTCTGATTGGATGATGCGTCACACACACACTCATACACACACTAAGTAATGCGTAGCAAATTGAAAACTTCAGAAATATAACCACATATTTTAAACAAACTAAAATTAAGCACTGCTGCACCACAACAATCAGCAAAAAATTCAAGAATTATTAAAATATTACTGTGTGTACATTAACAGTTATACAAGAAAAATATCACCAAAACAGAAAGAACTCTTTTCTCCAAGTTAATCTACTTACACCACAGATACACCCCTCCCCAATGCACACTTCCAGTATCTATCAGTACACAGACTGAATATTGTTCATTAACATTCAAAATCCACACACAAACAACAAACACTTTCGATGATATGAGCACAGGAGGGTTTCCTACAATCAATGAACTAAACTTTAAGCAAAAAAATTACTCAAAAGGCTTTTAACAGCGTTTGAAGGTTTGAATTGCAGAGGGCTCTACAGCAGACCATCTCCTATAGCTTCCACACACATTACCCTGAACTGAGGCTGTGCAGAACAGTCTAGAGCCCATGTGACCTGAAATCCCATGAATCACTGCAAATTTCGCCTTTGGAGCTTAAAACAAAGGCGAAGTGAAGTGAAATACATTGTTTTCAATGTCGTCCCCTCAAAATTTGTGGAGTAGTGGCTTGGGAAGGTGAAGTAATGTAAAGTCATTGCTGTCAATGGACTTCGTGTTGCCCATCATGACGTGAAGTACTCTGCTTCGCTATGGAGCACTTCGTGAATTCAGTTTGACTCCACAAATCACTTCTTGGAGCAAATTGAGGCCACTTTGCCCACCACTACTCATCACTTCACTGGAAGTGGGTGGGCTAGCTTATTTTGCTAACCTGAAACTCACTGCTATGTGTTCATGAAACTATTGGAAGCCTAAAAGCCCATAGGGACTGATGCAATGGTGAGTCACTGCTTCACTGTGACTGAGTATACAGCAAGCTTTCAGAAGGCAGGGATATAAATATATTTAAGTGCTAGGCAAACCTAGAAAATTGTCTGCTACTGAAAGCCATGCTGTAGTAAATTATCACAGCAAGGTATAACTAATTTCCTTTTTATAACTTCCATTGAAGATCAACTAATCACAGTTTTAGTTCTCATGTCTTTTCTAAATGCAAGACTTTTTATCACACACCATTCGTAGCCATATTTATGACTATTATAAAAATGCTTAGTAACAATAGAACATCAATTTATTGAAGCCAGTAAAGCACCCTTGACTGTATAAGAGGTTTTCATGGGCTGCAGATTCTGCTATAGAACCAATAGAAAAAATAAGGATTTACTGTTAAATGGCAAAAAGGATTTTTACAAAGACATTAAAAAAAATTAGCAGTAATGTGCAATTTATTTTGCAGTGAGGCCTACTGTGATTTCTCCAGCATTTACCTTTCAACTAGTTTTATGCAAATGCTATATTATTCAGAACTTCAACTGGCTTATTTTAACCATTTGTAAATTATCATCTTGAACTGTTTTGGATAATTGTTACTCCTTCCTAACTTGTGGAATAATATGAGAAAAGACACATGGGGGTGAATACAGTTGCAAAGCATGAGAGTACATAATGGGAGGTAAACATTTTCACTGCTGTGCTGGTATCCATTGAGACTTAACAGAGATCAAATATTTACTCAGAGGAAGTGAGTTGCATCCTTGCACCTATTGTAAGTCACAATGTAAATGTTATTGTCACATGTTAATGAGTGCTGGAGGCTTTGCACATGCTAACATTCTGATGTGTTACTCCCAAAACTTCAGCGCACCATATTATCAGTTGTATGGTACTAGTTTTATGCTATATTGAGAGATTGCAGATGGTGCTGCCCAGAAGTCTACCCCACCCAGCACTTAACTTTAAGCTCACTTCTGGGCCTGTTGAAGTTTGTTTTCTGTTGCCCAAAATCCACATCCCTGAAAGTTCAATGGCTCCTGTCCCACTCTCTGATTGGTATGCACTCTCTGACATCCCATGTAGCCCCTACCTCCCTATCTCCAGTCCCTCAGCAGCACTGACTGACTGCCACATGTTGCACCCAATCCCTTCCTCTGCCAGCATCAACAACTGAACCCATCACAGCTTTTAACACCCTCTGCATCCATGTAGCTGTTTTACATAGAGGAGGTGTGTTAAAAGTCAAATTCTTGGTTTGTGAAGGTGGCTTGCTTTATATATGGTCCAGTAGGTCAGCAGCATTGTGACCACTACCCCTTTCCTGTGCAATCACAATGTGTTTAGCTACCGTATGGGAAGGCCCATGACCCCCTGTTGTAAATGACACATGGGGAGCAAAGCATGGACTGTTGCTATGGTCACTGTGGCCACAAAACAACCATCCCTTGTTACTGTGTATATACAACCTCTGTCTATGACCTTCTGCTTAGTTATTGCTCCTCTTAACACACTTTTCATCTAAGAGGCAGCTGTATCTGTTTCTTTTGTTGTAACTCTTGTCAGCTTCCTTGCTACTTCCCTTAACTATATTTTGAAGTGGTACTATAAATATTAAAATAGCTAAGCCTCATTTATTGTCAGGCTACTCCTTCTATCATTTCACAGAAATAGATTCCTAGACCATCAGTCTCACATTAGTGCCTCAAGTACTTTGTTTTATAATTGTAGCTCTGATAATGAAAGGGCATTATTGGACAGCATCTATGTAGAAATGAATGTTGTGTATTATCATCTTAAATGCCACTATGCTGACGATTCCAAGGTAATGAGATTAATTACAGAGCTACAGTAACTGAGTGTGCCACCTCAACACCTAAAACAAGGAGCTTATAAATTAATTGTCTTGGAGAATGCAGGGTGACAAAACAGTTTTCTGGCAGAGCCACTACAGCTGCAAATGCATTAACTAGATAAGGGTGTTTCATGGGCTTAACCATAAACATGAATTGCATTTAGTAAGACCTACAATACCATTCCATATATGAGTTGTGAACAAGCTGGGCAGCCTGAGAGTGGGTCACAAAGTGGTAAACTGGGTTAGGAAGTGGCTGAATGATAGAAGATAGAGAGTCATGGTAAATGGTGCTCAATGTAAGGAAAGGACTGTGACCAGCAGGGTGCCACAGGGATCAGTCCCGACCCCTGAAACAAGCATCAGGTACGGCCTACACATAGCCCCGCATCCACAGCTACTGCTTCAGCTGCTGAATTGTTTTGAAAATCAGTGCCTTTCCTGGAAAAGTCCTCACTGTTTGTTCCTGAGCAGGAGCATCCTGATTGGCTGCCTGATGGACTGGCATTTTGCTCTCCTGACACTGGACTCAGCTCTTAGATATTAAGCCAGTGAATTAATCTGGGCTACTCTATTCAAACAGTCTGGAATTGACAAAGAAATATATTTGTTTTTATTCTCCTCCTACAGCACAGCTGAAACCCTGCATTTACGGGATCCTGTCTCCTGCAAGTGCTGATTTTCAGTTTCAGTGCACCAAGTTGTTCCACACAGCTACCCCTCTGCAGATTTTTCCCTGTGCATTTTTGTATTGTGCTAAACCTGCTACCTCAGTTGCTGTGTCTAAGTTTATTAGAGTATAGAATTTAGAGTACAGGATATAGAGTTCAGGATTTCTTTGCTGAAAGTCACCATAGCCTGCTGATTTGTTGTATTTTAATCCTGTGCAGCTACCAATTTAATTTCTCCCTTTGTTTCGCCCTCTGACTGTGACCCCTTGTTTTACAAATCTCAGTTACAGAGCTGGCACCTAGCTGCTGTCTGCTTCCTGCCCCTGATTGGGCCCTCTTTAGTAAATTGCAGCTGCTTTGTGTGTGTGCTAATTTTATTTTCACTCCCACAACTTCAGAGAGCTGTTAATCCCTTTCCTGTCCTCTTCAACAGGTGTCCTTGTAGCCCAGTGGGCTACCTACCACCATCTGCGGCTCACCTTCTGCATGCCTGGACACCACTCTGAACCTCTGTCAGTGCCAAGAAGCCTGCTGCCACCAGCCCCTGGAAACAAGCATCAGGTATGGCCTACACACAGCCCGGCCTCCACGGCTGCTGCTTCCTTGCCAAATTTTGCCCCTCCCTTCCCGGGACACCTTTAAATACACTTAAG
This sequence comes from Neoceratodus forsteri, assembly GCA_016271365.2. Lineage (NCBI taxonomy): Eukaryota > Metazoa > Chordata > Ceratodontiformes > Ceratodontidae > Neoceratodus > Neoceratodus forsteri. The sequence continues at coordinate 840,763,281 of CM028135.1, read as the reverse complement.
TTCCCACCTCCCTACACAGTCCTGCCCCATTGGCTCCCAGTACTAGATCTCTGGAGCTTAAAGCTATCTGTCTCCCACCTCCCTTGTTGATCTCCTCTGTCTCATAAAGCTTCCTCACTGGTCTGCTGTTCTCACCCAGCGCTGCTCATGCAAAAGTATCCTAGATCTGTGTTCTGGACTCCAAATTGTTCACCTCCACCCTACCAACATCCACTGTCACCATGGATCTCCCCAGCTCACACTGTTTGTGATCTCCCTAGCATCTGCCATGGTGCTGATGGATGTATGTGCCTCAGCACCTGCCCAGGACCAAATGTACCTTGCCTACCTCTCAGAATCCTGCTCCTCCTGGTACACCCTATTCTTCTCCCCTCGTGAAACTCTCCTACCCAGGTCACGTCTCCCTCTCCTCCCTTTTAAACATGGAACGTCGCTACTTGGTCACTACCTGGCCTCCATATCCTGCTCTATTGCTGTTCCTCCTGCACCTGCATCCCATTCCTATCCCTCCTACTCTATGCAGGAGACATTGAGAGCCACCATGGCCCCTAATTCCCACATAGCCTCCTCAGACAGCACCTAGACAAATGCCCCAGGGTTAAAATCACCCATATAAATGTATACAGTCTCCTCCAAATACGGGACCTGGAAGCATGGGTTGAACTTTACAAACCCCACATCCTGGGACTCTCTGAGACATGGCTAAACCCTCACATTACTGATACTACCTACCAACTGTCTGGGGTGGAGTAGCTCTGTTCATCAAGGAACCCCTATCAGCCAGCATAGTTCTCTGCTCCAACCCAACCTCTCCCAGTGAATGGCATCTCCAAACTCACCCTGGGAACTTGCAAAAACTCTACATTGGGTGCTGCTACAATCCCCCACAGCCAGAACCGAGGGCCTAAAGAGATTCCTCTCTGGCCTGGGCTCCATATCCCTACACAGAGACTCAGTTCTCTTGGGTGATCTCATTCTAAACTGGCTCAGTTCCCACCGGCCTGACTATGCCTCCCTCTGAAAGCAATACAACCTGGCCCAAACCATTAATCTTCCCACAAGGCAGAACCTCTGTACACACACACACCCTGGATTGGATTGTAACTAACTGGGAGGACTGTGTCCCTGCACGCTGGTACCATGGCTGATCCATTAGCAATCACTTCCTATGTACCTTCTCTGGTCATCCAAACTTAAACAACCCCCACCCAAATACCTGTCTTTCCATAACATCAGAAGCCCAAACACCCCGTCCTTCTCTCTGAGGCACAGCACTGGACTGGTCTGCCATTTTCTCAGAAACAAATGTGACCCAGGCAGCATTCATGTTCACTCAAGCCTCCTGACTCTACAGAACAAACATTTTCCAATCACCACAAGAAGGGTGAGGGATGGATACTTGATGGGTCATGAAAGACCTCCTTAACCTCATGAAAGATAGGGACTGTGCGTGGTCAACCTATAAAGCATCCCCATCCCGACCCTATGGGATGATTACAGATATTGGAGGAACCTTTGCAAACACCTGGCCAAACCTCTCAAACAGACACATTTTTTCAATCTCCAGCAAACTAACCTCGGGGACCCTAAACAATTCTGGGCATCCACTGGCTCGAACTAAACCGCACCCCCATCCAGTAAGCCTGTCCCACAGCTACACATTATGCTGGCTTCATTACCGATCCCCAAGAAGTGGCCAAGGCCCTCAATGACAAATTCTCTGACCTCACTATTTACCTGATCAAACTCCCAAATGACATGCAAAACCCTTTCCCCTGCATGCCCCGACAACATCACCCACTGGGCCTACCTCACAACCTCCACCTCCCTCCTTTTCCTTCAAAATACTCTCACACACTGACATAGCTAAACTTGTAAAGAGCCTCCCAAACCACAGATCCCCAGGAGCAGATGGCTTATCCCTGTCTTCCTTAGACTTATCTCCCTGCCATCGCCGCCACCTAACGTTAATTTTCAACCTTGCCTAGACCTATTTCTCCATGCCTGAAACATGGAAATCCGGGAGGTCACGTGATGCGTCGTGAGGGCTAGACGCACTGTCTTGGGTCTCTGCCTCGATGAGTAAAAAGAAGTTTTAGACCCAATTTTGTTTGAATCGGCAGTGCAAGTGTGGGAGAAGTGCTATATTGGTGAACTAGAGTATTTGGAGCTGGAGCGACGTGGGGCAAGATGGAAAATTCAACAGGAATCGAAGCAAAATGGCCCCGTCGGAGCTCTTCACCGATGCCTCGCAAGAAGAGATACAGCCGAGTGAAAATATATGATGACCTGGCTACAATAAAAGAAGCTTTATTTAAATTGGTGGAGGATGTGGCTGAGTTTAAACCGGCGTTAACGCAGTTAGCCAGGAGAGTTACCGGCGCAGAAGCCAGGGTTTCTTCTATTAGAGAGGAAGCAGGAGAATTGGGCCTAGCGTCCACGGAAAGTAAGAGAGCAATTTCTAAATTGGAGGATCGCTTAGACGATCTTGAAGGGAGGAGCAGACGGAACAACCTCATGCTTCTAGGGCTCCCGGAGGGGAAGAGGGCTCCAACACTATTATGTTTATACAGAAGCTACTTAATAAATTCAGGGTCCTCGCCCAATGGCCCTGAATATGTTATAGAGAGGCCCATCGCGCGCTTTAAGAGCCAAACCCCTGGCATCTCAGCCACCAAGACCAGTAATTTTAAGTTGCTGAATTATCTGGACCGCGAATTTATTCTACGGGAATCCCGGAAACTAGCAGTGTTTCAATGGAAGGCAAGAAACTTTGGCTGGTCCCTGATCTGACGTGGAAGGTGCGCCAGGCCGTGCTAGCTTTAGACCAGTTACTTAAAGCTTTGGGCAGCAGATATTCACCATCGGATGCTGTATCCTGCCAAATTGGAAATTTTTTGAAAGAGGGACTAAAAGATTTGAATCTGTAGATGACGCTGCAGTCTCTATCTGTTTCCTACCAGATTTGTTTAAAAGGTGAAGATTGCAAAATTCTCTGGAATACCTGGCACAGAGTCCGACAAGGAAACCATGCAGACTGTTACTTATTTCTGTCGTTTTGCATGTGCTGGACATTGATATATATTTAAACCACTGGACTGGCTCTTTTTCCTTATTTGTTATTTTACATAACCTGCCGATTTGGACTGTTGGGAGCTACCTCGTAGGCTATCTAGGGGTTAATTAATGAACATTTTGAGTGGGAAAGGAGTTCCCTAATTAGGTATTTTTATTTTTTCGAAATAGGGCAGGAAATCATTATGGAAAATGATAGCCTTAATTTTGTATTGTTGAAGTGGGCCTAGAAGATTGGCATGTAAGGACTGCTCTAGCGTATACAGGGCTTATGGTTTTTGTTTTTTCAGAAGGCTATTTCAATTGTAAAGTCAAACTTAAAGTTTTGTTAATAGGTGTATCAATCAGTGATGGTGACGTGACCATTAGTTTACTCTAGAATTAGAGCAATCCCTAAGATTAAAGGAGACACCAGCGTATAATAGGCCTGGTCTGAGGCCCAATCTTTATTTACTATGTTTAGATAACCCTTTGAGTTGCAGCCGTTAGAGTGTGATAAAAATTGTTTAGTACTGGGAATTAGATCTGGGTATCTAGAACTGTTCACATGTTTTATATGTTTTTTGTCCTTTAAAAGTGGCAAGACTGGGGCACCCAACCTCAATGGCGTGCCATGGACCCTAGATTGAGGAGTGGCTTAGGCCAGAGGGCCTGCCCGGCTGGCAGGCCATGAGACTTTTCTTTTGATAAGAGGGGTCGAGGGGGAGGGTGTTTTATGGTGGTTGTTAGAGGGGGGATATCAGCTGCCTGCATCTCTTTCTAAAGGTGGAGGGCTCCAAGCTGGCTAGTCCGTTAAACATTATTTCATGGAATGTGAAGGGGGTACCCGGAAAAGGAATGTATTATTATTTCACTTGGCTAACTTGGATCCGGCCATAGTTTTCTTCAAGAAACCCATGTGACTTCTGACCGCTCCATTATTTTAAAAGAAAGTGGGTTAGCCAAGTTTTGTGCCAGGGTTTTCTACAGGCAGTCGGGGAGTCGTATTGTTAAAGCAAAAGGGGTTCCATTTATTTCATCTGAGGTCATTTCTGACCCAGAAGGAAGGTTTGTGGTAGTCGAGAAATTAGGGGGTAGACACAGTTTTGGGTTCAATATATGGCCCGAATATTGATGCCCCTTCCTTCTTTATACACTTAAATACTATTCTAGCTCCTTTAAAGACTCTTTTATTATTCTTGGGGAGATTGAACCTAGTTCAATCCATTAGCTTAGACCGCTCCTGTTATAGGCCTTCAACTTTCTCCAGCTCAACGGGCCTTGATGGAGCTTAAAATGGTTATTGGCTTAGAGGACCCTGGAGAGTTCTTAACCCAGCTGTGAAGGAGTTCACCTTTTTCTCTCATCACACAGGTCTTACTCTAGAATTGATTACTTTTTAATCAGTAAACATCATTTAGTTGAAGTGGATGGGATAACATTCCTACCTAGGGTGATTTCAGACCATTCCTTAATCAAATTAAGACTTTCTCCTCTCCATTCCACCTAGATCCTATTCATGGATATTAAACAACAGTTTACTGAGAGACCCCCATACCTTGTCTCACTTTCAAACCTTTATGGTGAATACAATAAATGAGAATTGGAGGTCACTCAGTACGGTAGATGTGGTTTGGGCTGCCTTAAAAGTGACATGGAGAGGGAATTGCTAAGAATGGCTTCGCACGGAAAGCAAAACCAGGCATTTACTTAATAGTTGTTTAAAAAAATTTCACTGCTAGAGGCTATTGATGAGCCAAATAGAACCCAAGAACAAGAGCATGAACTAATTAGCTCACGGAGTTGGTATGCAAATGCCCTAAAGGAAAAAATAGATAATTCTGCCTCTAAGTTGAAAGCAGCATACATAGGTAGGGGTAGCAAATCAGGCAACCTGCTGGCTTGGCAGTTAAAGAAAAGGTCAGAGGAAAAGTGGGTAGCTGCTTTGATGCATCCTACCTCGAATAGTTTGATTGTGGATCCCAAGGGCATTCTGGAGATATTTTATAATTACTATAAAGATTTATATTTCGAACTAACTGCTTCGCTCAAAGTGAGGTCAATATGAGAGTGTTTTTGGATAAGATATCTTTTCCACAGGTACCCTTGGAATCAAAGCAACTTCTAGTAGCTCCCTTTTCATGAGGAAATTGCAAGTGCCATTGATTCACTAAAATTAGACAAAGCCCCGGCCGGACGGCTTTACCCCTTTATTCTATAAGTCGTTCAAGAGTAAGCTGATCCCCTCCTTCACCAGCTTTATGCTTACTGGCATGGTCATGGAGTGAAGGAGAATTTTCTTTGAGGCGAGGATCATCTTGCTACCTAAACCAGGCAAATCTCCAGACTCGGCAAGCAACTACAGGCCTATTTCTTTGTTGAATGTGGACATAAAGATATATGCAAGATTTTAGCTAATCGGTTGAAAGCAATGTGGAATGTGTTGCTGAGCCCGGAACAAGCTGGATTTGTTGCAGGCCGATCCTCAGCAGATCATTTCAGAAAATTGTTTTACTTGATTTCAGTGGCTGAAGATCCAGATGACGAGGCTCCTTGTGTCATTGGATGCAGAGAAGGCCTTGATAGGGTCGAGTGGAGTTTTATGTTTACAACATTGGCAAAATTTGGTTTCCCAAAGGAATTTATTCATTATGTTCGTGATATTGTATGAAAACCGTCCGGCAAGGGTTCAATGTAACAACTTAATTTCTAGTACGTTACCCCTCTTGAGAGGCACCCGTCAGGTTGTCCCTTATCGCCATATTTATTTAATCTATATTTGGAACCCCTGATAAGAGCCATTCAAATGGACCCTTTAATTCAAGGTATACGCTTAGGTAATTGGGAGTTTAAAATATCAGCATTTATGGATGATTTGGTGCTGCATATTAGGCATAGTACAACTTCACTCCCCGCCTACTTTCGTTAGTCTCAAACTTTAGTGATTTCGCTGGTTACAAGCTTAATAGAAGCAAAACGTTAGTTTATTCACTATCTTCACACCTGCATAAGGCATGGTGTTCCACATTAGGTCTACAATGGCAGCCAAATTCACTATCCTATCTGGGCATTCAGATATCTAAAGACCTGGAGAAGTTGGCCAGTTTAAATCTCAAGCCTCTAACAGGAGAGATTGAGGAGGACTTTGAGAGGTGGAAAAACTCCTTTGGCTTTTTCGGCAGGGTCAATACATTAAAGATGATGGTTTTGCCCAAAATTTTTCTACCCTTTAAGGAACTTGAATATTTACCTTCCCAGGTCCTACTTTAACCAACTTTACAAATTCTGCTCAGACTTTTATGGAGGGCAAACTCCTCGTAGAACTTATGCTAAGTTGATTTCACCTTGTAGAGTGTGGCCTTCAGATCCCAGATTTTTATTCTTATTACTTAGCCATACATGTGGCCAGTTTCGCTCTGTGGTCAAGGCAAGACAATCTCCTTTCGTTTGGCCTGGCCTTAGATCGTAAGGTCTCTGAACTGGAGAATATAGATTTAGAATCCTGTCTATATTTGCCGTGGTCCAAAATCCCTAGACACCTAAGGAACACTCCTTGGGCTGGGATGTAAGGCAATGCATCAGTTGTTTTCAAACTTACATATTTCTTATGTGAATGATCTATCCCAACCCATTTTAAGAAATCCCAATTTTTAATGGGGAACAGGCCTATAACTAGGTTCATATGAAACTATTCTGGAAAACCCCATATTTCGTTGTTTTTTGGGCAACTTTTTCTCCCCTCTACCTGAATTGGTGGGCAAACTTAAAGTTCAATCATTAGACCTTTTATGTTTTTTCAGATTTATAAAAGTGTAGGTTCCTTGGTTTGTAAAAGTACTGTCTTGGAGGTAGCCGCCAATTAATCAGGACCTTGAGTGAGAAGGCAGGGCTGGATAAACCAGTTTCTAGGCTATATAAGTATATTATTTCAAACCTTGGCCCCAAAAGATCCTCAATCCCCCATACTGGGAAGCTAATTTGGTTTTGGGATGGTCTGAGGAAATCTGGGAGGAAGTATGGAGGAATGTTTATTCTTGTGTTAAGCAAGATAGATCATGGAGGTCCAATTTAAGCTACTTCATAATTTATACTTTTCACCGCTAAGTTGTATAGGCTGAAGAAACATGACTCTCTGGCCTGTATTGACTGTGGTGACCAGTTGGCTACCACTTTTCATAAGTTCTAGGCGTGTCCTAAAATAGCCAAGTTCTGGCAAGATGTCAAAGGCTGGATACTGCCATATTATGATTTATCCCCTTTGTTCAGTATGGAGATTTGTTTATTTGGGAAATATCCCGCACTCTGTTAGGATTTCAAAATGTCAAATTGCCTTGGTGGCTTCAGCGACAAAATTATTAATTCTGCGTCACTGGCAAGGTAATTGGACTCCTCCTTTAAAGAGTGGTGGGAAGAGTTTTTGAATGCACTAAATGCGGAGAGATCAGTATTAACTTACTACAATGCTCCAGCCAAGTTTTCTAAGTGCTGGATAATCTGACCGCTTTTTGAAATTAAAATATGGTTACTAGTTTTTGTATTATAAGATATCAAAATCGCAGCCTAACTAGAAATGTCTGTTCCTTTATATTATTCATCATAACTTTAAATCTCTGCGATCCTTTTTGCCTCTTCGTCTTACGCTAAATTATATTTTTATTGGTACTACCCCTTCCCTTAAGGCAGACATCTTTTTTCTTAGCCAAGGATTTATAGTCATTGCAACGCCCAATTTTGCAACAATTTTTTCCAAGATGCGGCAGCTGTTGGGATTAGGGGAGTAGGGTGAGGTTGGGTTTTAGAGTTTAGGAGGGTGTTGAGGGGTTTTCCTTTGTTTGTTTTTACCTTTATTTTTGTTAATTATTTAGTAAGCTTTGTTTACCTTGTTGTGTTAACATGTACTAAAATGTCAATAAAATAAAATGATTTGCCAAAAAACATGGAAATCCATGAAGGTCATTCACATTCATAAGGCCAGGGATCCACAGACAGCTATCACCTGATCTCCATCCTTCCTCACCTAAGCAAGCTACTTGAAAAAGCGTCCACCACCAACTTGCTGACTACATAGGTAAATATGACCTACTATGTAGCTGACAACACTGCTTCCACAAGAATCACTCCACCACCATTGCCCTTGCACTTCTAACTGACCATATCCTCACAAACATGGACCATGGAAATGCAACTGGCACAATCTTTGTTGACCTCTCCAAAGCCTTCGACATGGCCAATCACTCACTTCTCCTCTTCAAATTGCTTCACCTTGACTGGTCTCCAGAGGTCACCGCCTGGTTCAGAAGCTACCTTCAGGGTGCTCCCAGTTTTTGTGCATTGGCCCGCCCACTCGCCCACCCTGCCTCATCCCTACTGGGGTCTCCCAAGGCTCTATCCAGGGACCCCCTTTCTCCTTATTCATTAACTCCCTTCCAGCAGATAGTCTCAACTGTCATTTAATCCCTTATGCCAATGACCTCGTGCTCTTCTCCAGCAGAAAGTCTCCTATCCTCATTTCTGCAGCTCTCTCCATAAAACTACACTGCAGCCCACAACTGGTTCTCTGGCAACTTCCTTCTGGTCAATGCTAAAAAAACAGAAACAATGTTGTTCAGATCTAAGCCCTTCCTAACTAAATGCAAATCTAACCCACCCCTAATCATCATGTTCCTGATGGTCATGCCCTAGAGGATGTCAAATACTTAAAATATCTAGGAGTCATGCTTGACCCCTCCCTTTCCTTTACAGAGCACATAAACTCCTGGTTCTAGGATTTCACCAAAACTAGGGCTGCCTACAGATACTGGCAATACCTCACCCATGAGGCCCTCCATGCCATCATCCAGGGAAACCTGCTACCTATCCTGGACTACTACTCTCCCATCTACTCCAGGACCTCTGCATCCACCATGGCAAAACTATTAGTAGCATGCAACAGTGCCTCTCCTTCTCCCTGCTGGCCCCTTTCTCACACACCACTGTACACTCTACACTGCACTGGGGTGGCTCCACTACAAGCCCGCTTTGACCTTGCACTGTACAGTTTTATTGATTCTGCCATCCGTACTGGCCATATATCCCTCTTGCTCCCTTCTCACCATCGAAACTACACTCCACTGCCTATGCTCCTCCAGTATCCCTCCTGAAAATCAACAGAGTAGCCATGAATATGGGTGCTAAAGCCCTTCCTGTAGCAGCCCCCCACTATGGAACAAGCTTCCCACTGAACTGCACACCATAAACATTCACCTCCAGTTCAAGACTCACCTCAAAGACTTGCTCCTGTTCGCATCCACCTGCCACTGCTTTAAGGACTAGCTCCCCTTACAGGTTCCAGGACTAGGGCCAAATAGGTCATTTACTGAAACTGTACCACCATGAGTCTTACTTTGCTTTGCTATTTATTGTCCCTTGAGTACTGCGACCATGTATTTCAAATGTAACAACTGTAACCTTTCACTGTGTATTACCTGCTCTTGTTATGTTCTTGTTATTTTGATGTTTCTACTCTGTGCTGCCTTACATGGCCTGGGTCATGCCTGAAAATGGTCCTGAGATCAGTGCACCTACCTGGTTAACAAAGTCATAAATAAACATAAATAAGTAAAAATACCCTTGCCTGACATTTTATACATTTTATTTTAGTAATCACCGTTGGTTAGCCTTTTTTCATATACGACCGGCAGTGTAACTTTCACTGCCCCACAAACTCCTATGAGGAGAACCTGATCCAGCATTAGTGCACACCCCTTTAATTCTGGATCCACCTCCAGGTTGCCTTGAATGGTACTGGCTTCTCCCATTTAAACTATATTTCCTTTATAACAAGATTGGCTGGGCTGGATCCACTCCATAAACTTATATCAACTTTAACACACTGTACAGTGCAGGCTACTGAACCTCTCACTGCTGCATACTGTTCTAAGGCCAGCTGCAGGAGGTTCTGGAATTAGCAATAACAGAAAATGTAAGTGTTTGTAACCCTTTGTTCTGATAGTGAGTGCTACAATTTACTACAGCTTGCAAATTATACAGCCACATTAAAACAGAGCTGATTTAGTTAAAGGGAACATACTCACCAAATATCACTAGTTTTTCTTGTTATTGACAACAAAGTAACACAACGGTGTTGACAGGAGTATCACATGATTTGCAACTTTACAATTACCCAGAGTCTGCCATTCTTGCCATTTGTACTGGTTCCTGAGTGGCTAGAGTTCCAGTTGTTGGGTCTGCCAGACAAGGTTCTCTATGTTGTAGATGCTTCTCAAAAGGAATCAACTTGTCAGTGCCATGCTTTTAAATGGGAGTGCTTTTTCTATTTGGTGCCAGAACAGGGAGCTTGACACCCTCTCTTGCCCTGTGGCTAGCATTCTGATTACTTGTGGTCCATCTCTCAATCTGGCCAAAGGTCGATGATCTTCAAGGTGTACCTAGCATGCTAGCCCAGTGGCATGGAGGGCTGAGGCACTGGGTACCTTCCTCCTGCCACACTGGTGACTCGGAGTCAGGAATGGACTCAGGTTGCTCAGGGGCTGGCAGGTGAGGGAGGGTCAATGATCCATGTACAAGAAGCTTGCAGTAAGTAGCCATCACCCACCAGTCTATAGCCACCACCAGCTGCCATCCAGTCAAATACCTCCAGCAGCTCAGAGGCTGATGCTACCATTTAATCTTTTGCATGAGATACCACTCTAGTGGTTGAAGGGGTCATTTGTACTCCATGACCATTCCTTGCTTTGGTGCTGTCAATCTGACCTCTTTCACAGACATTACATTCATAATAAAAGTCAAGAAAATACACATTTTAGAAACGTACTAATCTGAGGCAGATTCAAATCATAGCTCTGAATCCTAATGCCAAACCTCAGTGCCTCTGCTCCTCCATTTTCCTTCATCGCTGTGATCAAGACACTTAATGGAGGAACAATGAAACTGTTCTTTGTAACTTGAATTTGTTTCTTGAGATAATGAATGCTGGCTTTGGATTAGTGAAAGGGTGGGCCTTGAGGGGCCATCCAATCCTCATCAATATCCAATTCTTTGTTTCTGTGAACATGTTAGATATTTAGTGTTATTGACTCAATAAGTTGCATGCTTGCCTCTGGGGCCAGAAGGACATAGGCTGGTGCCCCACACCAGGAAATTGGCTAATATCCAGTATTGATACTTTAGTGTAGCACCTGGGTATGGGTGTACAACACTGATGTTGAGGTGCTAGCTTTTGTACGAGATGTTAAACCAAGGTCCCTTTTGTCCATCTTTTCTGGTTGTCTGGTTAGAAGTTAAAGATCCCATGGAACATAATGCAAAAGTCAAAACTTTTATTTTAAAATCAGCAAATTATAATACAATATTCATAAATATATCATGTCATTATTCCCTACCCTAGGACCCTTATTATATGCACTTTTTACACAATTTCTGCAACACAGTATTTCTAGTGACATCATTACTGGGGTATATAACGGTTTTCCCATTAGTTATAAAAGCTTCAGTCTCCATTATTAGCAATTCCTCCTAATATAGCAACCTAAATAAGACTTAAAATTGTCCAACCATGATTTCAGGTGCCAACTCATGGTTAGTATATGAGATACTTGGCACTGTGCTTGCCATAGAAAATATTTGAAGATGCTGAACACCAACTGTGTCATTCCTGCCTCACGCTTCCTTGTGGAAGGGAGTTTAGGCTATAAACAATCCATCCATCCTGAGGACTGCACAAAAGAGTTTCCCTTAAGACCCTTAAAACATAGCCCCAATATTGTGAGTAAAGAAGCATTCTGAGAATAGTTTTTTTTATCATGCTGCTTTGCTTTACAAAGGAGGCTATTGGATAGTACTGTTTAATCAGATTTTTAAGCATTAAGTTTGTTTTCAATTATAGTCATACAAGCAGACTGAACCATATGATTACTTTTCACTTTTTATCAGGATCCTTGCATTTTGCATATTATAAGAGCCACACTTTAAACATAGCAATTTATGGCAGCTAAGGACCGCTAGGCCCACCCAGTCTGCCCATTTTTCTACTTGACACAGATATCACAGACCCTACTTGGTCTCTGGTTTTGTTCTCTTTCTATCACTCAGGTTTGGCAACTTGCTTGTTGTGGTGCTTCACAAGTGACCACCATCCTACAATGGAACTAATTTGGCCCAAATTCCTCACCTGCAGCCCTATCGCCTCTGGCCAGAGTTTGTTTCCACAAGAGGTTATCTCATGCAAATAGTTCTAAAATTTACATTTCTAAGTTTAGTTAGCATAGTCCATTTCATGACACATGGGGTTCTCTAATATTCTACACAACCAAATAGTATTTTTTTAAATTCATGTTGCATTTTTAAAAACAGAGATGCTCAACATGATTTATAATATATTTATATTTATAGTTCTGGTGTCTCTTATGGTTGTGAGTTTCTTCTCAAGTCTTTTGTGTATCAGAACTGCTCTGTTTCACTTCACAGTTCTCCCAACCAAAAAACTCAAGAATGCACTCTTATAACTATAAGAGATGCAGTAACTGTATGTATAAACATATACAATATGCCTTAAAGACATCCCCAATCTGGCAAATAAAATAGAACAACATTACAAGTGATGGTTTATAATGTAATGGATATTTCTGATACAAAAACAAGAAAAAGACCTCATGGACCTTAATGAAGCAGAACAACATTTGCAAGACAATCTGGTTGCTGAAAAACAGTGGCTTGCAGAACTATTACAAGCGCAGAAAAACAGTATAAAGAGAAAACAATGATGGAGGAAGAAAAAGAAACAGAAAAGCCTTGCTGCTAGTCCTGAAGCGACGACTGGGAGAATGTTACCTGTTTCAGTTTTTCAGTTTGGGTTGCCACACCCAAACCCACAGTCTTATCCAGAGGCAAACAGCAGCACACCAGAGGTAACATGGATGACTGGAGCTGCACTTCAAAGCCGTGGCTGGATTCAGGCTGAGACTGGCATCTGATCCCTGACCCTTCAGTTCCCTTTCCAGGAATGAGTAAATCTACAGGAGAAACAAACACTAACTTTGAAATGCCGACAGGAGAACAACAAAATGGTCACATCACTGAAGACCTGGATTTGCCAGCATCGGTAGAGATGGCACTACCCCTTACATCAGGACACAGCTACAGTTATATGACAGTAATATCTGCCAATGTAGAGATATTTAATGACATCAACGATGATATTTCTGATAGTCAAATGCTAGTGAGTGAGGTCACAAGATGGAGTACCAAAATAACAGTAGCAATAAAAATGAGACTAACCAGAACTAAGGCAGAAAAATCAAGTTTTGCGAGGTTGTTTCTCCACCCCTGGAAAATGCTAAATGAAGGCATGCTGTATGGATCAGATATACAGGAGACCTCAAAGAACCACTGGACAGGACATATGTGGGAAATTCTTAGTTCAACAGTTTTACAATTTTCTCTGTCTGAGTTATTTGCCTTTATTCATGCTTCAGGAGAGCAAAGTTTTGATTTAAGCTTTCATTCGGCTGTCTTGTTAGGTAGGTTTTAGCAGCAATATTCTAAGGTTAAAGATGATGTTATTTGGAGCCCTTTTTGCAATCCCTATCAAAATGTACAATGGAAATAATTACAATACTTTTCAGGAACAAGGGGTCAATGTAAAGGATATTTTATACTGGCTAGACCAGCGCTGTGAAGTGCGGGGCTTCTGACCTGATTATAGTTGGGGAAGGTTTCTGGAGAGGGGTGGTGGTTTAAAATCTAGTTATGACTCACCAAGTCAGGGGTTCGACACCTACCTTGTAACTTTTTCTAGGAAGGACCAGGGTATTCTGTTTTATCCAGGGCAGCCATGAACATATCATAAGTATGGGTCACCTAGACATGTTAGCAGCAGATGTGAGAAAATAAGATGCTCTATGTGTGGGCTGCTAGGTTCACCCAGGAGTCTACTGTACATTAACCCCAGTGCAACCTATGTCACACAAAGGCCATACTTTACTAACTGCCCCTGGGCATCCCACAATATCACCAATGTTGATTTTGTTGAGCATGACTTTTATGTCAACACAGCAGTTCACAAATATAGTCATAAACAAGGTCCTCCTAACTACTTTAGACCCCCAGGCACCCAACAAAATCAGGCTACAACTAGTTCTGCTGAGATTAAATCCGGTCCCTGCCCCGACAGCTCTGAGTACTCCTCTCCAGTTCCTATAGAAACTGATGAAACAACCAGCACTAGTACAGGTCCTGATCTCCCCAACTGAAGAAAGTAGCATCTTCAAAGATTCATCAGACATGCTGTTCCTGGATCTAAATGCATTTCAACTTGTGACACAAGGCAAAGGGAAGAGTAGGATAGAAAAAACACCCTCCAACCACGGTACAGTTACAGAACAAGTATGAAGCCTTGCAATGGGGTGACACCGAGATGGCCAATTTGTCTGATGCCTCTTCTATTAGGACCAATCCTCTGAAATTGAAGACCCAACAAAACGTAAACCCAAAGTAAGGAAAAAACACTGGAGGACTTGATCTAAAGCAAAGGTTATAGCATCATCATGACATTTCATCCTTTAAAAAATATGGTACTTTTAACCTTGTCAGCTGCCTCTCTCAATACAAATAGTATCAACAATGAGAAAAGAAGGAAAACCACTATCTCTTGGTTTGAAACTTTTCAGTTTGATGTAGTTTTTTCAGGATACCCAGTTACATGAGCAATCCAAAGCATTGAGAGTGGCAGCTGACTCAAAATGGGCCTAGCTTCTGGTCTTTAAGTATGGAACCCTGTAGCTTTCTGGGTATTTGTTTTTCAACGCATCTGTCAAAATTTTAAAAATGGTTGAAATACACCAAGGCAGGGCCTTTCTCTAAGACGTATGTCTTAAAAATCATATATTTAGGTTTATCAATTGTTATGCACCTCAAATGAAAGCAGGTTAAGTGGATCTATTTAAACAAATACAGCTGTATCTTTTACATTGAAAATTGGGGTATTGGGAGGGATTTCAGTTGTGGACTACTAAGATTAGACACAGGAATTCAGACTGATAAAGTATTCTGTGATGTTAATGCACTTAAAATCTTATTTCACAGTCTAAATCGAAAGATGCCGTAGGATCAACTTGCAAGCGCCCTGCCGATACCTTTTATAAATGCAAGTTGTCTTCTAGAAGTGATTTATTTTTCATCTCTGAAGCATTCCAGACCCAGAAACTACAGACGTGATGTTGGCTCTGACCATTGCCTTATTAGTTTAAGTTTAATGGATATAGCCAAAGCAGCACATGGGAAAGGGTTGGAAACTTAACTCCACCCTCTTGAAACACCATGAAGCACAAGAACTGCTACAAGACCTGGTCATAGCTAAGAAATCTGTTTTCTGTCTCTCGATGATAACATAGCATGGTGGCTGGATTCAAAACAAGACTTTATTTCCTGTTTTAAACATATAGATAAATCTATAAACTACAGTAAACAACATCATTACAGAGAACTAAGGAGCAGTTGCAGTTCCTAAAGAAAATGGTTAAAACTATTAGAAATACTCCTCAACAGAGTACCATCATTAAGGAAGATTTAAAAACTTACAATATGACAGGTTTAGAAATAGAACAGAAATTTGGAATCCAGGGTAAATCACACATTATTAACCCATATGAGATCTTTAGCTACAGAATACAATGCAAAACTTGAACACAAATACAAAATGAATCAGGCAAAATAGTAACAACAAAGCAATGTATTTTTCAGGAAATTGATAAATACATTCAACAAAAATTCAGCAAAAATGCTCCGATTTATAATGCAACCATAGACTAGATTAAAAGATAAATTTACCTCAAATCTCTCAAAAGCAAAAGCCACACTCATAGCTCCAGTTTCACATAGTGAATTAGAAAATACAATAAAATCTTTAAAACCAATCGGCCCTGGAATCAATGGGTTAAACTCTGAATTCTACATTTGGTTATGGGAACATTGCTCAGAAGAATTACTACATGTGTTTAATATTCTCCTACAGAGCAATGAAATACTAGCTGAAATGAATCAAGGTGTTTGGTTTCTCCGTTTTAAAAGGGTCAAAGCCCTGCTAAAAACTGGAGACCAATCACACTGTTAAATGTTGATCTGAAAATCCTAGCTAAACTTTCAAGCAATAGATTACTTTCTGCATTATCTAATATTACACACCTTCCCAAACATGTACAATTCCAAAATGAAAATAACGGATAATTTAATTTTAATAAGGAAATTATTGACCAAAGCCAGGTAAATCACTATAAAACTTAACGTTGTGAGCCTAGATCAAACCCAAGCATTTGACATTTCCCACAATTTTTTATGGATATGCTTAAAAACTATGGAATACCATCAGAACTGATATGCTGGCTAAAAACATACTATAAAATGCCACGGTCTACCCTTGTTACAAAGGTTACTTAGGGATTAAAAAGCGGTTAACAAAGGTGTGAGGCAAGGATGCCCTCCGAGCCCCATTTTGTACATTTTGACCCTGGACCCTATACTTAGGAAAATGAATAATTCCCCTGATGTTAAAGGGATAAACATTGATAATCTGCCCCTGTTAACACTTGTGAACATTCAGGCAATCTAGTTTTAACAATCCAAGACCCAGTGTCTGGACAGAACATGTTGACACTCCTACCAGAATTGTTTGCAGTTACTGGAGCAAAAATAAATCTTGCAAAAGCCTTTTTCTATTAATAGGTACAGAAGATCAAAGTGAAACTGTTTTAATATCCCATTACTTATGAACCTAGAACAATATTAGGGATCTTTTCGCCCAGGAGATATGGCTGAGCTGAACTAGAATACCAAACTCTACTTGGCAGAAACTCAGATCCAACAATGGAACAAATGGAATATGAAGAAACTAAAGCACGTTTACATTATTAAAATGTATCCAATTCCCATCTTCTTATATATCAGTCATATATTTCACATACCAAAGCAAATGGAAACAAATATTTTGGTAGCTTTTTTCCCTGTATATGGGAAGCCATTTAAATCCTATTAAAGGGAATTACATACTTAGATATGACCAAGGCAGGTTTAGGCATGGCAAAACATGTTTTTTTTTAGTATTTTCTGTTATGCAAATTTTGTTCCATTCTGAGATCGGAACCCCTGGGAGCTCCTGGCTTGTAACAAACCTACAACCACTTTTGAATCGTTGGGCTGATAATGCCATGATTTTGAAAACCTTTAAAACACACAGATTTCCTAACTACTTGAAGTATGGCATAGATAAATTAAAACATTGGCAGATAGAAAGACAGACTCTTATTGAATGTACAAGAAAATATGTATATTCTTAGGTGGTAGACCATTTCTTTATAGCTGAATCCTTTGAAGGTAGGAGCGATAAAGAGAAGCAAGAAATATGTAACCTGCTTAAAGAAAAAGACATCCCCAAAAACATGGGATATCATATGGTTAGGAGCACAAGGAAAATTAAGCGTAAAAAAAAAAACCTTAAGAGCAGCTGACACCTTCACGAAAACTTTAGTAAAACATAATCTTTAGACACAGACAAGTTTGTATTCCACATTAGTTCTGCATTTCTTCTCCCCATTATTTATAACTGAGATCATTTGCATAAAAGAGGATCTTTACTCCAGAAGAGTTCATCTATTCCTGTTGCTTTCTCCTACTTGAAATAATAATGCATCCTTGTGACATCACATTTACTCCCATGACAACAGATTGTGATGTCACAACAGAAGATATGACCTGAAGTAGGAGTAAGATATAGAGCAGATGTACTCTAAAAGAACTCTTAAGGGCTAAAGATCATGTATTCATACAAATTTCCTCAATAAGAAATGACAGGGAGGAGAATATATAGAATACATATGGAATGCAGGCAGAATAGTACCTAATTATTATTTTTTACAGTTTTCTTTGAGGTGTCAGTAGCTCTTTAAACATAAATATCAGAACAATAATTGTCCTGGATCATGCTATCGATGACTCTTGAGACAATACAGCATTTGTTTTTCTAATGCCGATATATTCTGGAATTTTGGAGGATCGTACAGTTAAACTGGTCTCTCTCCTTCAACTACTTAAACTATGATTCCTTTGTATTAAGGATCCTATCCAACCACTGGTTATTATTAAACAAAGGTAGTATATATGTTCTTTTGCTACTATGAAATATTGGATTTGGCAGAGTCGATGCCATTTCTCCTTACAATAACAACATATCTCACAGGAGCAATTGTTTAATATTATAAAGAAGACATAAAAAACAGATGGATGTAGAATGCAAAATATTCCTGTAAACAAGAAACTTTGAAACATTTTCCCACAGTATGATCTGTTTTTTTTTGACAGTGTAATATAAAGTGGTTACAGGGTGACAATAATAAGAACTATAAAACCATGTCACAACCATTAAGTACAGTTAGGCATAAAGGGTATGTGTAATTAATTCCCTTCAGATAGATGGAAAGCAAATTATTTCACTGTTGTGTTCTCATGTATATATCCTGTTTTACTATTGGAAGAGTTTAGGAAACAAAGTGAGAAGCTGTAACCAAGAATTTGTCAAGAATAATCAAATCATGATGTCTAGTAATAATAAATGTGACACCGTTATATGTATAGCTATTGTGTTCCCCTACATTTAATTATGCTTTCTGTGTTTTGGATAGTTTCAAAGTTCAGTGTATGTATTGTTATTTTTTTGAATTACAAATAAAAAGTTCTCTATTCTGTGTAGGGGTGCTGGTGGGTCCTGGTCCAAGATGGATGATTCCCACTCACTGTGCACAGAGGTGTCAAAGACAGGAGTGGATCTCCTCCCTGTCTTACCTTTGCCTGAGGTTGTTTGATCAGTATTGGCTGACTTGACTGGAGCGTGTGAAACAAGTGATGCTTCTTTACCTGTAGCTGCGATCTTGGTCGCTGCTCTCCCTGAAGTCTCCCATTTGCCAGCTGGGACAACCACAAGATGTTTGCTCTTGGTACAGCTTCTAGCTGAAGAGAACCAGCTGTTGGCTGCAAGACAGAAGCCACTTGAGGTGGCTGAATCAATACAGGTCCACCCGGCTCATCGGCGCAATGGTTGGATTTCCACTTGCAACGCCGGTGGCCCAGGTTCGAACGGACTCGGGTCGCTGAAGAGCTGGCCGGGGAGTAGGCTTGAGTGTCCAAGACTGCTCACCTACTCCAGGGGATGGAGGGATGCGGCTAGCAGTCTGGTACCCCTGGTGGAGGCCAGGAGACCAGCAGTGGAGCCTCAATGCACAGGGGCATGGTGAACATTGGCTCTGCCCAGACGTTAGTGGCATGCCACGTCCGGGAAGAAAACGGAAATCTGGCCTCCTGGTCTGCCGGATGATGGCTGCCGTGCTCCTGTCGGCCCGAGATGCCCTGACACCTCCAAACCCACCTCAGCAGTACTCAGTGACTGATCCTAGTGTGTGCTGGTTTCCCCTCCGGCACCTTCCCCCTCGGAGGAGGACCCACCCAGCGAGGGATCACGCCGGGCCACCCTGGGTCGGCTGTGATCTGGGGTGTGGGGAGGGTCACGCGAGGTGTCACAGGAAGCATGAGCAGCCGGAAGGAGTGGTAGACCAGGAAGGTAAGGAGGAGGAGGAAAAAAAAAAATATTACAGGTCCAAGAGGATGAGGCAATGGATTTCCAGGACTCTCCAGTGAGGACAGAATTTCAGATGCACCACTGGTTCTGTCCACTATTCCATCCCCTGGAGCATGGAGCTCATGCCTGAAGAGGACCACATACAGCTTGCTCCAGCAGTGTTTCCACCAAACAATGAATCCCTACCTGATGATATTCTATGTGCTTCTCAGGGACAGTTACTTGGTAGTGTGGAAATTTTGGACAGCAACTCTACAGGGGTGACTGCAACACTGTTTCCTGCTGCTTCTGTCCCACCTGAAGGTAATGTACAGCCAGAGTGTGAGGTCCTGATGCCCTCAAAGGCCTCCACTCCATTCACTGATGCCTTCCCTAAAGGCGATGTCCAAACAGACCCAAAGTGGTCTGCTGAGGCCTCTTTGCTGGCTGCAAGATGGGTCAAAGCACCAGTTGGGTTTCATGGACCCATTGGATCCTGATTGCTATGTTGGGTTCCCCAATGTTTCTCCCATTTATAACAGTCATGATGCCCTGGATCCTCCATCTATTTCTTCTGAACTGCCTACTGTTACCCTTTTATCCTCTCTATAGCCTGTGTCTGTGGGATCTCCACGGTTTCGGCTACTGGGGGTACTGCTATACTACCTGGGAACTGTCTGCTTCTTCAATTGGCCTGCCATCACCCTCTGCTCTCCATGTTCCCAGGAGGCTCCATTCAAACTGTCTGAACTGTTCACTGCCTCCAGGAACCCCATTCAGTGGTGTAAAATGTGTTACCAAGGGGCCTGGATTAGTCCCTTGAAGGTGCATATGTAATCAGGAAACTTTTCTAGGACTCCTTGAGCTTCTTGGCAGCCAATCTGCTGTGATTCATATAGTATCCTAGGTGAAGAGACTTTCAATGTGAGCTTTTGTATCTCAGTCTCGTTGGACTGGTTCTGGTTTAAATATGATAAACTGATAGCTCTCTTTTGGCTATTCCACTGATGAAGCCTACTGTTAAAACTGTCACTCTGTTGTTTCATAATAAATGTGTCAATGTGTCCGATATACTGTATTGGCTTTGAAAGAGGTGTGAAGTTTTGTATACCCCATCCCCATTATAGATAGTGAACAGGTGTGGACTGGGGGTGGAAGGTGAAAGTCAAGCTTCCTCAATCTGTTTCTGGATTGGTTGCCTTCCCAGTAGTTTCTGCATCAGACAAGACCAAGGTATTTGCTTTTACCTAGGTCAGCCTAAAACCTACCATAAGTGTGGTGCTTGCACTCACATAAGTTCAGCTTGTGAGGCTGCTAGATGTTATAACTGTTTGGGTTATGGTCATACTACTCATTCCTGCCCTAACCCCTTTAGGGTGTAACCCTTGTGAGGAGCAGGGTCATTCCTTTCGTTAGTGCCCTTGCGCCTCCCATAACTGGTCTGATGGTTTGAACCAAGATGCAAAACTTAGTTGGAGGCTTCTGGTGAGGATGCTGCTCCTGGTCTGCCATCGGCGGTGTCCAAGGGTGACTTTTCTGATGAGGTGCTGGTATCTCCTCCAGTTTTGTGTCACTTTCTTGTAAGGGTGATGGCTCTGATGTTGCTATTCCGCTATGTCTCCCTTGTACAGGGTGACATGCCTGCTTCCCTGTGGTGGTGTGTAGATCCACTGTAGTTACTATACCCCCTCCTCCACCCCAAGAAGAATGTAGACTTCTCTCAGTACAGATCAAAAAGAGGTAGACAGACTGGAAATCTAAAATGACTGGGCCTGTTGGCCTTCCCTGCAGAATAAGTTCTCTGCCTTGTCCTCTGTGAAATCCTGGGGGACATGAGGGATGAGGTAGGGTTTTGACTCTTCCATAGCCTCCTCCCTGAAGGATGCTCCCTCGGATGTGGAGGAATTGGTGGAACAACAGTCTGGGCTGTTAAAGGGTTAGGGTTAGAACCTGTTCTCAGGCCTGCCTGGATGGGAGTTTCCCACCTATGACCTATTATGGACCACGCGTTGCTGTACTATCTTTCAATGCTAATAACATGATGTTTTACCAGAAACAACTATTTACCTTTGCTGTATTACAGACTTTTACTAGTAACATTTTATTCTTGCAAGATACGAGCATCAAAATGACCTTTGAACTTTCTGCTGTCAGGAACTCTTGGATGCAGGGACCCTCTTTTTGGTCTATGGGGCTTGAGTGTGTGTGATGGGGTGGGTATTCTGGTCAGGCGTTTCAACTTTCAGGTGAACAGGCTCCTTGACCTTTCTCCTGGATGAGCTCTCCTTCTGGATTTGACTGTGGGGCCCCTTTTGTTAGCAGTTAATAATGTTTGCACCCACTCCGCCTTAGCCAGTGGGATGTAACTTTTCACACCTACAAACTTTTTGTTTACATGTCCCATGTCATTTAAGGGAGATTTCAATTGTGAGGTTAACTTGTCTGATGAAGGGGGCACTTCTAAAGTTTTTGTGACTGTGTTTACCTACGGGATATGGTCTCGACAGCTCAACTACAAGAAAGCCAGGTGGTGTTAACTGGGGTCCTTTCAGCTACCTTTTGGAAAGGAAGATTATTGACTTGTATTGATTTTTTGTTTTGTCCCCAGGGTTTCTGATTACTGATTCATCTGTTATACCTGTCGGAACCTCTGATCATATGACCCTTGGTTGTATTTGTGGGGTGGGACCTCCTGTGGGGCATACATCTTGCCCTTGGAGATTGAATGCTTCCTTGTTAGATAGTCCAGCTTAGGTCCCATTTTCTGTCTGAATTCCATGCTAGATGGTCGATTTTATTTGCCTATAATGGCGTGGTCAGTGGTGGCAGGACTCAAAGATGGCATTTCGGTCTTTTTCTGGAAGGATGCCCATTTCTGCCACAATTCTCAGTATTTACACTACCAGGATTTGCACTACAAAATGCAAACATTAATATCTTAGATGCATGAAATGGCCTCAACCTGATATCAGATATTTCCTCCTTGCAGACCCAAATGTTTCCCTTTCAATATGATAGAACACTATCTCTGAAAAGGAATCTAAATTTGGTACCTGGGGGATGGCAGTCATTGGACTCCTTAAAGACTTGCATCTTTGCTGAAGAGCAGATACATGTGGTCCTGTGGCAGACCATTTCTGCCCCTTGGTTGATGCTTTGGAGCCCATGATGGATATTGTGCATACCCATGTTAGTAGTAAATTTGGATACCTATTAATTGATGACAATGTTCCTCTACCTGGGTTCCAATTACCTATACCAACTCTCTCTCAGTCCCTCTAGATTCTTTGTTGAGACCGATTTTCTCCTGAGATAATACAGGCCATTAAGAGGTTATCCTCTAATACTGCACTGGGCAATGATGGCTTCCCCTGAATTTTATAAATCCTTCATTAATTATTTGGGGCCCACCAGCAGATCCTTTTAACCAGGTTTTGTTGGGTAGCACTGTGCCCCCTTCTTTTCTGAAGTTCTTCTTATCTTTATTCACAAAAGAGGTATCTGACCAGGTTGGAAAATTGGAGGCCATTGTGTGTCTTAAACACTGATTTCAAGATTCTTGCACAAGTTCTGGCCCATCGGCTGGCCCTGGCTGGAGAAACAGTTTTCCCCTTCTCAGTGTTGTGCTGTCCCTAATATGAGAATTTCTGATAAATTATTGGTTTTGTGGGAATTATTTGGACTGGGATCTCATGGATTGTGTGAAGGATTCCTTGTCTCGCTTGACCAGGAACAAGCGTTTGACAGATGCGTCACTCCTATCTTTTGAGTCTTTTCACTATTATGATATTCCTCTGTATTATTTTCTTGGATGCAACTTCTTTATTGGTTGGCTAAGTTAATTCCTTTCATTAATTCTTCCCTTGGCAGACCTGTTTCTCATACCAGAGGGTGCATCAAGGATTCCTTTATGTCCCATCTTGTATGTTTTTCAATTGACCCTTTATTTAGATGATTGCACCATTCTCCTTCCCTTATTGGCATTCCCCTTACCTCTGATACACTGCATCTCTGCACTCTGGCCTATGCAGATTATCTTTGTATAATGATTCCTGATGTGGAATCTGAGGCTGGGAGTCACTGCAGTGTTGCAGACTTTTGGTGTGTTCTCTGGGTCTCAGATTAATTTTTCCAAAGTACAGTAATACCTCTGGGTTTGCCAGAGTCCCTGCACTACTGCATGTAGCTGGTATCCTTTGTTGCACAGAGCATGTAAAACAATTGGATTTATTTTAATCACCATGATGTGGTGTATTATAACTGGGAACTTTATTTGCGTAACACTGAGTTCTCTTTATCTGTTTGGAAAATAGGCATTTGTCTAAGTTGAAATTAGTATTTTTTATTAAAAATTTCTATCACCATGTTTTACATATCTTAGTGCAATATTTCCACTTCCTCAAGCCCTAGAAACCCATCTGGTAAGTGTGTTTGTTCAGGGATTATGGGGTTCTAGACTTAATCTGATAAACAGGGGCAGCCTAGGGAAGAGTAAACCAAGTGGAGGAGGGTGAAGACTTGTGGGGCAAAAGGGGTAAGAGGGTGGGGGTTAATGTTGGAAGTCTAGGGCATTGGATGGAACTACTATCATGCACAGGACCGCATAACTAGGTTTTTGCATATCTAAGCAAATTGTGTACATCTTTTCTCAAATGCATTTTGTTGTGTTTAACTTTCAACTGCTTTTCTCTTACCCAAACTGAATCCTCCCCCAAATAAGAGTTCTGTTTGCCTTTTTACATTTAGTCAATGGTGTATATTGTTAGACTGCATCCTTGAGTTGCCTTATTTAACTTAGTACCATCAGGCAAATTGTGTATCGTTCAACTGCATTTTTTCTCATGCTTCTACTAACCACCTCCCCAGGTCAGAATTACAGATCTTACCTGTCTATATTCTAATTAGCTGAGTGTGTTTCCAGGTTGCAATTTTGTTTAATTCTAAATCTTTGAGCAAACTATGAGTTCTTTTGGACTGAATTTGACTTTTGTTTGGTTGCTTGAGTCCAGGCAAGTTGTACACTTTTTAAATTGCAACACCCTACAACCTCGGCTTTGCTACTTAAGCTACTTATATTTATATATATTTAACTACCTCATCAATTGCAACCTCCTGCCACCCCAGTTTTGCTGCCATTGTTTTAAAATGCATGCATCATTTTTCTCTCACTGCACCCACCCACATTTGTCCTGCTATTTTTTAACCTGCCTGCATATGTTTTCTCACCTGCAATCTAAGCCCAACTTTGTGCTGCAGTTGTATCCAGTAGTATGCATTTAGGCAACCAGTACACTTTTGAATTGCAATACCCTTCCTTCACTGCCCCAATTAGCATGGTTCTATTTGTTTTTTACATTTCAGTTAACAGGGAATATTTTTAGACTTTTATTTTTGAACTATTGTGTCTACCTTGGTACCTTTGAGCAGACTGTGTATACTTCCAACAGCTTTTTCTCTTGCTCCATTCAACACCCTGCCCCTCCTGATCTGAATTTTGTGTGTGCTGGTTTACATTCCAGTTAGTTATGTGCATTTTCAGACTCCATCATTGTGCTGTTTGTTTACATTTAAAACTTTGAGTAAATTGAATGCATTTTATTAATTTATTGTACTTCAGCATTCAATCAAGTTAGTTTAAAGCACTTAAATTGTTTACTGCACCTCCCCAGCTTTTTTGAAAACCGTGTTTTAACTACAGTGAATGAATTCATTTTAAATTGGATTTAGACAAATTTCAGCTAAATTGGTTTTAACTGTTTGCATACCTCCTTAAGGCAGTAGAGCATAGTGGTTAAGGGCACTGAGCTGCAAACCTGGAGACCTGGGTTTGAATCCTTCAGCCTCCACTTTTATACTTTGAGACCCTAAGCAAGTCACTTAACTTCCTTATGCTCCCAGGTCACAACTGGAAGCAAGCTTTGGCTTCATGTCCCTTTGCTGGTTAAACATTTACCCCTTTTATACTGTACAGTCACAACCAAAGACATGGTCAGATATTTCCTGAAATGTCTGTGATATTTCTAGAGAAATCTAATTTATTAATTAATTTAATTCCTGTTGTTTTTCTCTTGATGCTCCATCATGAACTCATCACTGTGACCTCTACCACACCATTTCCTTCCTCCACTTGCCAACAGATGTCTCACTCATTGTGCCAAACTTACATCTAAATTTTGGTTAGGAAAACTTCCCTCCTACCTCTCACACTTGCTCTCTTCCCCACCTCTCCCTTCCACTCCCTCAGATCCTCTGACACTCGCACTTTGTTGATCCCACATAATACCACTCTCATCGGTCATTCAGGCTTTAATCATTGTTTCCCTCAATTCTGGAACTCCCTCCCCAAATATGGCAACCTCCTTCTCCTACTCCATTGCCTCTGCCTTACATAACTTTCCGCATCTAACTGGACCTGCTTTAACCCTCATTAACTGCCCTCCTATGCCTCTTCTCCTCTCCAGGACTCACATCACCTATTAAACCTTCCACACCCAACCTGCTTCTCAGCATGCCATCCTTTCCTTCACAGCTATGTACTATGTTCCTCAGATATGCCACTTGTAATTAAATGCATATTTCACTGGTATATTTAATTGTATGTTATGTTACAAATGCGACTGTATGATTATTTATGTTTTTTAACTGTATGTCTTGTTACAAATGTAATTGAATGTTTAACTTCTCAGATATGTTAAATATTAAGCTGTATGTCTAATTCTTCATCCAATTGTACCCCCACCCAGGTCACACCAGGAGACAAGCAATATGTTGTTCAGGGTGCCTTCTTGGTGAAACATTTCAATACATACATACATAAATAAATTAATAAATAAATCTCCTGCTTTCTGCATTTCCACAGTAGGGACAGCAGAGATAAACTCTTTAGACATTTTATGAAATATCTGTAAATATCTGCCAATGTCTATGGCTACTACTGTACTGTACCTCCACTTCAATGGGTCTGCTGAAAATTGTGCTTTAAGTGCATTAAGCCATTTGTACACCTTTTCAAACTATACTTCTGAGCCATAGCTTTGCTCTTCATCTGAATTAGATGTACTTTAGCTGTTGTATTTTGTGTTTATATTTTAAACTGCATTTTGTGCTGTTGTTTTATCTTTTCAATACATGTGAAGGGAGAGGAGGGCATGCAGAAACAGGTTGGGTGTTGGAGTTTTAACAGATTTGGTTTACTTTTAAACATCATTTTGTCTCTTGCTCCAGTCCACCTCCTACCCGATTCAGTTGTTTTATTTTTGGGCTGTCCACATTTGAGCAGCTTGCATGTATTTTAGGCTGCATTTTTTATATTAATGTCTATTTCTGGGCAAACTTTGTTTATATCATTTAATTACATTGTGTTGAAATAAACTGTTTTTAAAGTATTTATTTAGTTGTTTATTTATTTAAAAGTTTTACAGGAAGACATAATGAGCAAAATTACTAATTTCAGAAGTGTCCTGGGGAAGGGAGCATGGAAGTCACAGAGGATAAAGTGAGCAGAAAAGGTATAACAATAAGTGCATAAACATTACATAATAATAGGTACAATTAATGAAATATAATAGCATTGAATTTATAGGAGATATTGTATTGTGTAGGTGACTTTTGTGTGTGGAGAGTGTATGTGAATTAGTTTATTGTGGGATGTGTGTGGGTGTATGGTTGTGCATTGTATAACTATTGCCAATTTACTACTGTAATTTAATGGAGTTGTGCTGGCTGAGGACATCAGTGGTCAGGCACTACTCTCCCACCAGGCTTAGGGATCTTTTCTCCCAGAGATATTTTTGCGTTCATTAACATCTCGGAAGAAGACAATTTTGATATAAGTTTTCATACTGCTTATCGTTGGACCTTTTGGGAGAGATATGGACAAGATAATTTTCCCCACATGGACCCCTTCTTAGTAATTCCCTTAACCAAGCCACTAATTAAAAATGTTACGGCTATGTTTAGAAATGAGGGGTCCACGTGGAGGACATAACTATACTAGTTGTCTCAAAAATGTGAAATTCAAAGTGATCCTGAACCAATTTTAGAATCAGAACAATTTTGGACAGGAGGTTGGAGATATAAAGTTAAGCTAAGACAAACTGATAAAGGGATTGAGCACATACCAATGCTTTCCTGTTGGGCAGGGATAGAAAGGTATGCTTTTATAGCAGTCAGCCTAGAGCTTATTATAAGCGTGAGTCAAAAATGTACCTTTCTAGTACCTGTGATCAACCCAGGTGTGATAACTGTGGGAGGTGGGACATGTGATTATGCAATCGCCAACCATTCTAAATGTGATCTTTGTGAGGAGTATGGGCATGCTTTCAAGGAGCGTCCTTGGGCAGCAAAAAACAAGACCTCTTGTGGGAGTACTGACCTGATAATACAACAAGCTCAAGAGGCCATGGTGAAACAGGCAGAAACTAAAGTAGAAGAAATTAAAAAGTTCCCCTCAGGGTTTAGAAGTCATAGTTGTGGTGAATATAGTTTCTCCTCCGTGTCCCCCAGTTCACAAACAAAACCTGTAGGAGTTGTAAAAATAGAAAGGGACTCTGAACAGTTTGAGCCAGTTTGCTATAAAGACTCAGAGGATATTGCAGTAGCAGAAGTTGAACATATCTCTTGGTCTCCCTTACACTGTGAAGATCCAGTAGTAACCTGAAAGCATTTGCTGTTCCTATCAATGAGTCAATAGAATCCCAAATTCTTATCCCACCTTATTCACCACTTGGGATGATTCTGAAATGGTGGTAGGTGATTCTGACTCTCAAAAATCTACACAGGAGAATTTAGGATCCCCAACTGAGGATTACAAAGAAAAGAAAAAAAAGGAAAAAGTAATTTTAGCATTACATTAAAATAGCTTAATGACTGAAAATATATGGGGTTCACTAAATACGCATAGTATTTTGAATATTACTAAAAGACAACTATTTTTCAATTCTTGCATGATAAAAACATTTCTGTGAGTTTTTGTAAGAAACATGGATGTTTGCATGGGAACAAATAGCTCCGTTTAAAAGGGATTGGCCTGGGGACCTTCTTATTGGTCTTTCGGTAGAGACTGTGCAGGCGGTATTGGGATTATATTTAATTCTTCCAATTTGTTTTATATAAATTAATAGACTTAGTTCCAGGCAGAGTCTTAATCATAGATGGTAGATGGCAATCTATAAATTGTAGATTCATTAACATTTATAATCCTCAAACAAAGGCTCCAAGAATTGAATGCATGAAGGCGATACAACCTTATTTGGTAACTTCTTTAAAAATGCTGGGAGGGGACTTCAGTTGTAGTCTACATCCTAAAGTAACATCTAAAAAGAAAATCTACCGTGACTCCAACTGTCTTCAAGTTATCATAAAAACAGCAGACTTGTCTACTAATCATTTATTTACTGTTGCCCTAGTTAAACTTTTTAAAGGGAAAACTGGTCTACAAAAGATTATTTATTAACTTCCAAAGAAATTATAGTGCAGAATTTTATAACTGTTCCAGTGGAGTTTTCTGACCATTTGCTTGTACAGGTTGGAATTGGGATCACCTGAAAAGAAATATCAGAAAATAGATGGAAACTGAGCACTTCCATTCTAAGAGAGGCCTCAGTGAAAAATTCAGTATCACTTATCTTGAAAGCTAGATTAACTTCGCATTTTATACTCGATTTAGGTATCTTTTGGCAAAACTAAAAACTATTGTAGAAATTGGTTTAAAAATATGGGATTCGACAGAGGAATTCTAATTTTTTCTTATTTGATACTTAGAAAACAGTTGCAGCATTTAACCACAATAGCTCATTTATCTAGAGCAGACTTCTCTATGCAAATTGACATTATTAAATTACAGATGAAAAGCTTCAATACAATAGGACCAGAACCCTGCAGGCACTTTAACTAACCATTTAAAGAAATCAGTAATTGAGACCCATTTGAAATCTGTAAAACTATAGAATATTTAGAACATAATAAGAATAGAATAGAAAATGGAAAGTCTATTATTTCTATTATTGAAGCTCATTTTCATGCACTGCAACCTGTAAAGTATCCATCTGTAAAATATATAAAATAATATTTGGTCCCCCTCAGTTTTAGATCAGCAAGATGTTAATGACATGATGGTACCATTTTCTGATAAGGAAATAGAATCAGTTATCCATAATTTAAAAGACAACATTACTGCTGGCTTGGACGGCCTTTCCAATCTATTTTACAAAACCTTTTGTTCAGAAATTACTGCTTGTTTAAATCTAGTGTTTCAATTTTTTATGGCTGGTAAATCAATCCCTGCTACATTCACAGAAGGACAGCTGATATGTATTTTAAATCAGGAGAAAGAGGAGATATTAGAAACTGGAGACCTATTACAATTCTAAACTCAGATTATAAAATCTTCACTTCACTATTAAGCAATAGATTAAAAATATAGCTAAGAAAGTGATTATGCCTTTCTAATACTGTAGGATTCCAAATAGGTGAATTCAATTGGCCTTAACAATTATAAGAGATTTGATGAGTCCTTATCTTTAAATGGTAGATCAGGTTGTCTACTTTCCATAGACTTAGAAAGCTTTTGACAGGGTAAAAGACTTGTTTTTATTCACAGTACTGCATGGAGGACGTGATGGCTAGATGGTGACTGGTGTGGGTCTGCTTTGAACCATGCTCTAAAGCTTACTTATGTTTTGTCTTTAGTTTTTTATTTCACTGCATTTTTCTGCATTTATTTAAAGGTGTTGTGACTTATTTCATTGGTTGTAATGTGTTTCGATTGTGAATCATTAATCGTTATAGCAGGACCTGGACCTCGACCTTGTGACGGACCTGAACTCCAAAGATACTTCTGGGTTTTCTGGTTTATATAGAGACACTCTTCGATGTTACATGCACTGCAGTGTTTCTTTTTTTTTTTTTTTGAGTCATTTCTTGAATTTAATCAGCTCGGAAGAGAACCAGTATCATATGGTTTGATGCTATCTCCATTGACGTGAGTTGTTACATTTTGGTTTATTATATCCCCAGGAATACTACTGTTTACCAGAATCTGATTGTTTGGAATGCCGTTTGGTGTACCCCAGCTTTGTCAGACAGTGAATCCACTGGAGCTTTTCACAGGAGAATTTATAGGGGACTGACTGGATATTTGAACTGGAGGTTTGGATGTGTTCCTCCCTTCAGTAGAATCTGTTCGATCTAAAGTGGAGACAATCCAGTCTGTGACTGCCGTTGGTTAGATTCTGCTTGAACCTGCTGGGCTCCAAGATTTTGGGCCAGGTTAAGACCTGGGACTGCCGCGATGGGGATTCCCCGGTCTCCTTTCCCAGAGGGTGAGGGATTAGTCAGCGCCTACTGGAGGTTGGGCTTCTGTTGCCCCAGGGGCCAGTAGCATTGGGGTAGGCATTTACTGCCCTTTTCTGGGGCCCTGACCCGTAGGGATGGGGTTGGGAGGCACCTCCTAGCCCTGTGTGTCCATGTGGTTTATTTTGACCTTGGTCAAATGCAGATATGAGGATTTATTAACCCTCTTGTGGCGGATTGAGAAGTATATTTTCAGTTAAAGTGGGGAGTGACTGGTACTCTGACTGCTCTCAAACAGTTTGCTGTTAAGTGGAGTCCTGTTTGGCTTCGCTTGAACTGTATAACATTCTGGAACTTGGGAGCGAATATCTGGATTTAGGAAGGACAAGTACTGATGTTCCAATAGAGCAAACTCTGCTTAATGTGTTGGGTCTGCCTTGGATGGGTCCCTGGGTTTTATATTTTAGTTATAATTTTATATGTTATTGCCAGACCTCTTTTCCTGACTGGAACCTACCCTCCAGATTAAAATATTTTTATTTTATATCCGTGCAGTGAAGTGCCGGTTATTGTGAGGCTTCAGGGAGTGGGAGACCCTGTTTTCTCACAATTAACATAGAAACATAGAATCTGATGGCAGATAAGGACTGCTTGGCCCACCTAGTTTGCCAATTTTCCTACCTAACAGATAAGCTGCAGATCCTAGTTAACCAACAGCTTACTTCCTCCTACCCCCACTAGGACTGCCTTATGTCTGTCCCATGCATTCTTGAATTCCTCTACTGCTCTTGACTCCACGACCTCCTCAGGAGGCTGTTCCATGCATCCACAACCCTCTCTGTGAAAAATACTCCTCACATTATCTTTGAGCTGTCCCTCTCTATCTTTAAATTGTGCCTCCTTGTTCTTGCACATCTCTTTTCTGAAAGATGCCACCCTCTTGGACTTTGTTGATTCCTTGAGGTGCTTGAAAGTTTCTATCATGTCCCTCTCTCCCTCCTTTCCTCAAGGGAAAACATATTAAGCTCCTTTAGTCTTTCTTGTATGTCTTCTGGTGCAGACCCTGCACCATTTTGGTTCCCTCCTCTGGACAGCCTCCATTCTATGTCTTTATGAGATGGGGGTCTCCAGAACTGCATACAATACTCCAGATGGGGTCTCACCAACTGTCTGTATAGAGGATAACAACTTCCTGTTTTCTACTATTGATGCCTCTCCCTATGCATCCCAGTATCCCTCAGCCTTCCTTACTGCCTTCTCACATTGCTTGCCAACCTTTAGGTCATCTGATATAATTACCCCAGGTCTTTTTCCATTTTTACTGTTGTCAGTATCTCAACCCCATTGTGTACTCTTCCCTGGGTTTTGTTTCCCAGGTGCATTACCTTGCACTTCTTTGCATTGAATCTGAGCTGCCATACATTTGACCATTCCTCCAACCTTGCCAAGTCCCTTCTCATCCTTTCCACTCCATCTGGTGTATCAACCCTGTTGCAGATATTTGTGTCATCTGCAAAGAGACATACTTTCCTTCCAGTTCCTCTGCAATGTCACTTATAAAGATATTAAAAGGACGGTCCCAGTACTGAACCTTGCGGTACCCGCTAGTAACACTCCTTCTTCACTGTGGACTACATTTACTTCTACCCTTTGCATCCTGTTGTCTAGCCATATTTTTATTCAGGCTAGGACCTAAGGACCCACCTCCAAGGCAAGCAGTGTATTAATCTTTGTGTGGACTGTATCAAATGCCTTGCTAAAATCTAGGTAAGCCATGTCACAGTCCTCCCTGGTCTACTACTTTGGTCACCCAGTCAAATAAATCTATTAGATTCATCTGACATGACCTTCCCATCATGAATCCATGCTGCCTTGGGTCCTGTGCCCCACTGGTCTCTAGGTACTCAACAGTTCTTTTCTTCAGAGTGATGCCATCATTTTCCCTACCACTGAGGTCAAACTAACTGGTCTGTAGTTTCCTGCCTCTGTCCTGCTCCCACTTTGTGAAGAGAGTCTCATCTGCCTCCTCCAGTCCTCAGGTACCACCCCATCCTCCCATGATTTGTTAAGAGAGTAGTCAGCGGTGTCATTAGTTCTACCCTTAGTTCTTTTAAAATTCTTGGGTGAATCCCATCAGGCCCCATTGTTTTGTCCACCTTCAATTTTATTAGTTCTTTCAGAACCCTTTCTTCTGTAAATGGACTGGTATCAACCCCGTCTTCAGAGTGTTTCTCTTGTTTGGTTTAGGTACCTCCTGTATGTTACTGTATACTGTATACTGTATAAATTACTGTATGTTATTTTAGTTCCGTGCAGTGAGAGTGCCTGGGGCTAAGTAGACTTGCAGAGTGAGTGCTTGTCCTCTTAGCCAATTTATTTATTTATTGTTTATTTCTTTTGTTTTTCCGTAAAGTAGGTTCTATCTGAGAAACTTTGGATTAAGCCAGGTTATTTGGGTTTGGGATTTTGTGTTTTGGTTGTTTAATTTGGTGGATTAATTGTTATTTTAATTTTGGGTTGGGATTTTTAGTCTTGGTTAGATTAAGGTCATTATCTTGCTTCATGTTGAAGGATGGGATATTTATTATTACCCACCCCCATCGTGCACTATTCATCCTCCACCCTTCATGCCTTCGCCCTCCCCTCCTTTAGCTTTTTCAGTCTATCAGCACTTTCAGGCCTTGGAAATTGCCCTTAAGAGGAGGGAGGGTGGAAGTGTGAACAGTGGAGGATGGTTGAGGCACTACGCGCCGGGTTATTAAGCCAGAAGATACCCTGGGTGAAATGGAGGTCTGAATGGGGTTTCCTTGTTTGACCCCCATATCCAAGGGCACCATCATTAGTAATGATGGGCTGGTGGCTGGGGCACCCAGGGGCTGTCCAACTTGGGTGGTGTTATGCAATGCCTGATCCGTTGTGAACAAGACTGCTATCATGGCGGACTTGGTGAGTACAGCGGATCTGGCTCATCACTGAAACCTGGCTGGATGGAAATGCTGGCCCTGTTGTTGAGGTGGCAGTTCAGCCGGGTATTCAGTGATTCACCATCTGAGATTGGACAGAGGGGGTTTGATCTGTTTCAAGACCGAGTGGGTCTTACCAGTGTGCCAGTTGAGGAGACCAGATCATTTGAATGAGTCATTGTGGCAGGTGGGGGCAATAGACTGGCCCTCATCTACTGTCCACCCAGAAGGAAGCCATTCCTTAAGGAAGTGGCGGACTTCATTGTTGACCTGGTATTGGAGTCCCTTAGGTTAATGGTGCTGGGCGACTTCAGTGCCTGGATCGACGATGAACTCATAATTTGGACAGCACTTCCTCCAATTAATGAATTCATTGGGCCTCTCACAGATGGTTACCTCTGCCACTCATAAATGCGGCCATTCCCTTGATCTGGTATTCCTCCTGGGGATGGAGGCCTCCGCGTGGGGGTGGAACCCGTTGGATGGTCTGACCATCACACTGTGAGATTCAATTTTAGCACCCCTGCAAAGACCAACCCTTGTAGAGATGGTCATACAGCCCTTTATGGGATGTGACTCCCAATGGTCTAACTGCTGCACTTGACCTATCAGAACTCCCTGTGATGTGCACAGATCCAGATGTTTTGGTTCTGGCCTATAATAAGGCCATTACCTCTGCTCTGGATTCCATTGCACCATTTATGTGTCCTCTCTCCCAGCCCTCGGTCCCCATGGTTCGATGGGGACCTGAGGGAGATGCGGCGTTAGGATGCAGGTTAGAGATGTTGGCAGAAATCCCACCTGAATGCCAACCATCTTAGACTGCTAGAGCATTATCAACTCTATCAGTCTGCAATTACCTGTAAGAAGGCAGTGTTCCTATCTGGGGAAATTGCTGCTGCACAGAACAGACCGGCTCAGTTCTTTTGAAATGTGGACAGACTGTGCAACCCAGCCTGTCTACAGGTTTGTAGATCCTTTTCACAATCTCAGTGTGAAGAGCTTGCTTGATTCTTTGCAGATAAAGTGGAGGACATTAGGGCAGAGAACCGTGCAACACTCTCTATAGGAAGGGCGTGGACCAGTCCTTGGTAACTTTCCTCCTTGTTTCTGGAATCTCTTCAAAGGCTGGATATCGAGGATGTTATGAGGATTGTCCAAGGTATGTGCACTACAAACTGTAGATTAGACCTGGGCCCTATAGCTCTGATTATGGGCTGTGGGAGATTATCATCCCGGTTATAACGAGGATAGTCTGGTGCCCTTAGACTCTGGTGAATATCCCTGCTGCCTGAAGGAGGATGTGGTGAGACCAGTATTGAAGAAGGCTTCTTTGGACACGACTCCCTGCTACACAGACCTATCTCAAACCTTCCCTTTGTTGGGAAGGTAATTGAAAAGTAGTGGCTACTCAGTTGGACAACCATTTGACCATCCATAGCATCTATAATCCTCTCCAATCGGTTTTAGAAAGAGGCATAGCACCAAGACTGCACTGGTTCAGGTGCTCAATGATCTCTGATGGCAAGAGACCAGAAAAAGGTCCATTTTGGTCCTGTTGGATCTGTCATCAGAATTTGACACTGTAGACCATGGGGTACTGCTTGAACACTTGAGAATCATCTGTGGTCTTTCAGGTTTGGTCACAGATGGTTTACATCTTTCCTCACTGGTAGAACACAGAGAGTGATGGGGGTATTTTCCTCCAACCCTATCTTTCTGTCCTGTGGGGTGCCTCAGGGCTCAGTGCTGTTCCCCATGCTGTTTGCTGTGTACATGCTTCCCCTCGGAGACATTGTAAGATGGTATGGGCTGGAGTTTCATTGTTATGCCGATGATACCAGCTCTACCTGTCTTTGCACCTGACCAGAATGGAGCACTCTCAGTGTTTAATAACTGCCTCGATGAAATCCAAGGATGGATGAGGTCCAGCTGGCTGAAGCTGAATTCTGGAAAGATGGAGGCAATGGTCATGGATCATGGTCACTGGATAGGGGTGGGGACAAACCATCCTCAGGTTTATTCCTGGGGGCAGTTGAGCTTCTATCTCTAAACAGGTGCATGACCTAGGGTAATTCTTGATGACCGGCTGACACTGTGTCACGAGTGTTGGCTGTCGTTAAGTTATCCATTTATCATCTTAGGACTATCGCTAGGATCAAGCACCTTGTTCTGTCCGGAGACCTACCTACATTGATCCACGCTTTGTGACCTCATGCTTGGACTACTGCAATTCCCTTTACTTTGTGCTTCTAGGGTTGATATCCACCACTTGCAGCTGGTGCAGAACTCTGCAGCCCGGTTGTTAGTGGGACGCATTGTTCCTCCCATATTACCCGGTGCTGCGGGGCCTGCACTGGCTGGTGGTTCAGTGGTGGATCTCCTTTAAAGTTGGTTTGCTGACTTACAAAGCCCTGCACGGTCTGGACGCCATTCTACCTGAAAGAGCTTCTCATCCCTTACATCCCGAGGACCACTCCGCTCAGCCAATGAGGGTTGCTAGAGATTCTGAGGGTAGTTTTGAAATCTTCCGGTGCCTGGGCCTCCGTATTCATGGCACTGACCCTCTGGAATTCTCTACCCCGTTGGATTAGAGAGTGCACTACACGGTGGGGGCTTTAAACAAGCATTGAAATCCTTTCTGTGGAGAAAAGCGTTGGGGGAGGATATTGAACCAATTTGATTTTCTTATTTATTATGATGCTGATATTATTTATTCTACTGATTTTTATTATGATGTGTTATTTGGATGTATTTTAAAGACTGTTCTGTGCCTTGATTTTTGAAAGGCACATTAAAATTAAGATTATTATTATTATTACTAGAATTTTTTGGGCTACCTAGTTCGGTAATTAAGATTATAAAATCATGATATGACTCTGCAAAAGTGTATCCAGTAATGAAGGAATAGTATCAAAAGGGATTGTCACAAGAACAGGGGTGTGTCAAGGTTGCCCTGTAAGCCCATTATTGTATATTTTTTCTGGAACCCCTAATAAGAGCATTAGCCATATCACCTAAATGGAAGGGCTTAGAGTGCCACAGTCCAATATTCATTTGATTGTACTGGCCTATGCAGATGATGTGTGGTTATTTTTAATAAACAAGAGCAAATGGAAGAATTTTTAAAGAATTCAAGAAATTCTCGGTTCTTTCTAATGCTAAATTAAACAAATCCAAATCTAGAGGGTTACTGATGGGAGTAAAAATCAATCACCTAATGATAATAATAATATTAAAATATCAGAGGAACCACTTTTTATTCTGGGTATTCAGTTTGGGCCCCAAAATCTCCTGGAAGTTAACTGGGACCAAGTGTTAAAAAGGTGGAATCAAAAGTAGTTCAATGGAAACAGTTTAAGTTTTCAAAACAAAAAAGAATTCAAATTCTAAAGTAGTTCATTATGCCATGTTTACAGTATGTAGCCCTCATTTTCCTTTATCTTCTCAATATGAAACAAGACTTTATAGTTGTTGTTTCCAAATATTATGGAGAATAAATCAAACCCAGTTAAGAGATCCACACATATTTAGCTAAAGAAAAGGACGGGTTAGAATGATGGATCCTATTGTTTTTTTGTCATGTACTTTTTTTTACCTACACAATAAAACAAAGATTAGTAGATCCTGAAGTAACAATGGACTATGGATTGGGAACACTCCAGAGCAATACCTGACAACTTAGCTCATCTGTGTGCCAAGAATTAATCACTTCTTCATATACCATCTTACTTTAGACCAGCTGCATAGAAATTATATAAATGGCAGGTTACAAAATTTCAAATATGCACAGACACTACAAAAACATTCTATAAGTCCATTATTTCCCAAATTTATCCCACATTCCCAGTTTCAAAAACTGTTCCACAGCTATGAATAGTGGATTTTAGATCCACTTAATCCTAGACTTCCAGATTATATATGGGAATTACAGTGGTTCATTATGTATGGCCGGTTAAATATAAGAGGTACAGTGAAATACAAGGCAAAGGAGGAAAGAAACTATCCATATCCTGAGTGCATAAATCAAGAAGAAACTATGGAACACTTCTTTCTATATTGCTCTTTGTAAAACATTTATGAAACTATGCTGTAAAAAAATGGAATTTGCAATGGTTACCTAGAATGAATTATGATATTTTTGGTAATTGGCATACTTCACCAAGTTTTAGTGCTTATGATTATAGAACATTGATGGTATTTTTGCCTGTTTGCAGTTTTGTTTATGGCAGGTGAGATGCCAATGGGTAATTTATCAAAAGAAAGTTACATATGAAGGATTTTGCCAATATGTAATGAATGAATTACAAAAAGTATTTTTAAAAGATTTACAACTTTATAATGTAGAGAAGTTAAAATGTGGTGGAAGGTTTTTCCTCATATAATCAAATATAAATAGTTAATGTTTAAGGAGTGTAGGTTATACCTTGATGTTAAAATGTATTTTTGTTCAAGTTTTCATTGTTTTTAATTTTTCTTTGTTAATTTTGTTTTACTTGTATATGCTATATTCTTTGCTGTCTTTATGTTATTTCATTTATGCACTATTGTAAATAAACTCACCCCTATTCTTTTGATAAGTGCCATGGGATCTTTAACATCCACTTGAACTACCACCAATCCAGGCAGATGGGACCTTGGTTTAATGTCTCATTCAAAAGATGGCACCTCAGAAATGCAGCACCACTCTCATGCTACACTACAGTGTCAGCAGCGGTATATTAACTGAAGTGCCAGATGTGGGAACTGAACCCACAGCTCTCTGATCTCCCAGTCTCAGAGGTGAGTGTGCTACCTACTAAGCCACTGCTCTGAATGAATACAGTGCTTTCTGCATGTACAGTACTATCGTTTGCAGAAGAAAGAGTCCAAAGTTGTTTGAACCATCTCATGCTGCAGCATTTCTTTCTTTGCCTGCATAATGGGCTGTCACAGTTGGAGTAGCTGCAATGTTGAGACATACAGCTGCCTCTCTAGGTAGTGGAGTCCAGTTTCCAAAGCTTTGATTCCCTCAGTGGCTTGAACAAAGTTTTAGCTTGCTCTCCCCCTCATCCTCTTCATCAGTCTGCTTCTGGTACGATTTCCCTGCCTTGCCCTCTATTGCTTCGATACCAGTTTCTTTAGGTTGGCAATAATGCCCTTTCCATGACTGTATCATAGATGTTGCATTGGAGGAAGAGTACAGTACTGTAATCTTTCTGTCTCGACCTGTAGTTCCACAGCTTTTGGATGGTAGGACACTGATCAAGGAGCAATATGACTTTGGTTTCAATGTGTTTACTTTGAGGAACTGGTGAACAGAGGGCACAAAGTGTTTGTGGATTCTCTCCTAATAATATCTCTTGTCATCCATGCATTTGAGCTAAAGTCATATAGGAGAGGCAGGGCATCCCTATTTAGATGTATCTCTGTTAGGTAGACCAGTAATGTTGACATCAAGCACTGAGTCTATGCAGTAGGTGTTCTAATTCACTCATTATTAGAGTGCTCATTGACAGAATGAGTGTGTCCTGACTGACATTAGTGTACCAATGCTAAAGCAGCAGGTTTAAAAAAACACGTGCATTGCTAAATGATCACCACAACTTCGCAAGCACTGATTTCAGCAGGAGCCAAGAAGCAAGTTCTCACAACTGGGATTCATTATAACAAGATTCATTATAGTGAGGGACAACTTTGAAATCGAATTGAAAACTTATCTTTTCAGCAAAGCATTCCTGGTGAGAGTTAAATTTAGGTATACTGTACTATGCATTTATATTTATATTTAATTAAGGTCATGTGTATCATAGTTTGATTTTAATATTTTATGTTTCTATGTAATTTTAGTTTGTATTAAGATGTAAAGTGCTCTGATCTACTGGAAAAGCGCTGATAAATAATTGATTGACTGATTAATTGAGATGACATGGGGACCAATATGGACAGGAGGCAGTATAGCACAGTGGTCTAAAGCTCTGAACTGCAAATCTGGTGATATCTGGCAGGCCATACCTGGGTTTGAATCCCACAGTTTCTACTAGCATACTGTGTATCCTGAGCAAGTCATTAACTTCCCAGTACCAGGTCACTCCTGTAAAAAGCTTTCAGCTTAGTGTTTTATTCCTCATTAAACAACTTAAAAATAGCATTAATACAATGATTGGAAGGACTCATAGACATAAATAAAATATTTTGGACTAGAGTATAGCGCAGGTAAAAACAACTCATGGCTACTCAATCAGGGGGTGGGAACTAAAAGTGGGTCCACTGGGGCAACTGTGTGCCAGGAGTTAAGGACAGTTGCAAGTGGAGGAGGTGAAGAAGCACAAGATATAGGAAGGAGAATGGGATGAGGAAGCATTATGAATATTTGTGAGGAGTGAGTTCCAAGTTTGGGAAAGCAGTGGAGAAGGATGCCTGATGCAGATGCAGTCCTGTCAGGACAGCAGGAATGCAAACATCACTATTCCTAGTGTCTCAGATAGAGGGGAGAGAATAGGAACAAGAGGTATGAAGGCAGTACACTGAACCAGAATTTACCAGTGAAATTAATACAGTGAAGCCTGCAATGGTCAGTGCAGGAGGGGAGGGCAAGAGATTGATATAAGGAGCAGTGGTGAGTGTGAGGTGGGCAGTTAAGAATGAAGCGATAGAAGGAGTGGAAGAGTGCCCAGTCTGGATAGCATCTCCTTATGGGGAGGCACTATAGACTATGTCAGCATAATCAAGTGTTGCAAGGATCATCTTCAGTAGGATTTCTCTATGGGCTGGCAGTGAATACATTCACGATTCCAGTACAAAGCACCTAGTTTAGGTAGTAGTTTTTGTGAATAGCGCCCAAGTGACATGAGAAGTCGAAGTGTTTATCAAGCCATATCCCATGTTACCTGAAGGAGGTAATGCCTTCCAATGTAGACCCATCAAGAGTGTGAAAGAATGGGGTGGAGGGAGCTAGAGAGTCTCTGTCTTGTGCCAGAGGTCATGGAGACAGTCTTTGTGGCATTTAAAAACTCTTGGTTGGTGCGCAGCCACTGCTGCACTTTATTGAAGTCCCACTGTAAGGTGGACATCACCATGGAGAGGAGGTACCAGATACAAACAGGGACGGTGTCATCTGCATACATGTGGATGAATGTAGATGTACAGACCAAGAGGAGATCATTAAGAAAGATAGAGAAAAGAATCGGGCAAGGACAGAGTCTTGTGAGACTCCCATGTGAATGAGTTGGGGTTGGAAGAAAGTCCCCAATTCTGAAAGATTGTGATCTGCTCACAGTTTTATATGATAAGGGTGAGTTGTTTCAGTTGTGTACCAATAAGAATGACTAAAACACCACACCAAGACACTACAGTGAGCAACAACAGATCGACCATACAAACAGCAGCAGTCAGTACCTTCAAACTACAAAACAAAAACAGAAAATGTTTTATGCTGGGCTGTGCCCCCACCCCAACCTCAAAGATTCTCAACTGTGGGGGAGGGGTGGACTCCAGGATGAACAAAATTCTATTCTGCCCCAAGACCTAAACCCAGGTCCTTCAGCTCCATTGACAATGTGTCTAGCCACTATGCCAAACAGCCAGCTTAGCAGAGCTTGGCCACCTACTCTCACATCTTCGTCTAGAGTGCAGCTCACTGCTACACTTGTGCTAACCTACTCCTTGGCTTTCTTCACCAGTTGCTCTTCTTATGGGCTATATTATTGAGCCACTCAATTTGAGCCTCTCAGTAATACTTGCTCACATCATGGTACACTCTGCTCACTAGGTAGGATTTGAACCAGTTGATGGCAGTAGTGAAAATCTCAGTGGATGAGAGTTAGTCCAGTAGGAGGGAATGGGAGACAGTGTCAAAAACTTTGGTTAGGTTGACAAAGATAGTGGATGTGATAAGCCCATGGTCCATGCCAGTGAGGATGGAGTCAGTGAGCTGTAGGAGAGAGGTGGAGTGGTTTTATGGAAGCCAGACTGTAACAGAGTGAAGAAGGAGGATGCATCAAGATGAGGAGAGAGCTGAGCAAGTACCAGTTTTTCTTGCAGTTTGGCAAGGATAAGAAGGAAGCGGAGATTAGGTGACAGTTGCTGGCTGAGGCTGGATCACCTCCTTTATGGAGAGATATAACTGTGGCATGCTTCCAGGTAGTCGGGACACAGGCTAGCTTGAATGTTATATTTAGCAGTGCTGCAATCGGGTATGCAATGGCAGGAAAAGACAGGTATAGCAATTTAGCAACAAGGCCATCAGGGCACTTGCCTTTAAATGGGTTTAGTGCAAGGAGTGCCTTGGCGCGGGTAGATGGGGATATTGGGGAGAAGCAGAAGGGTGGGATGGGGCATAGGAGGAAGGGAGGGGTGTGAAGGGCATGGAGGAGAGGAGGAGGAAGTCCAGGTGGTGAAGAAGATGTTGAACTCAGTGGTAAAACTGTGTTTGTGTTGGCTAGGTTGTGTTTCAAATATTTAAACTATATGTCATTGTGTTTAGAAGTCATTTTAACTTTTGTGGGGTAAATGATGTTTTCAAATCATCTCCATTTTCAAACCACAGTACTCCTCATCCCCCGACTGACTTTGCTAACATGTTTTAACCACATTAAGGCAAATTGTATATCCTTCTAATCACACACATTTTATGTCCATGGTGCTATTGCCGCATGGCTGCCCCATGACTTGCAGCACACCTTCAAGATGCACAGTCTGTTTGGTGCAGTGCCAGGGCTGCTGCAAGCTGCAGGACTTGCTACCAGGACCCTACCCATTTGTGAATTGGCCACAGGGTCCCTAGCACACCAGTGGTTGGCACAAGCTGCTTTAGGTGTAGCTTGTGTCACAACTGTGAATCAGGCCATGACAGTTAAATTGGAGAATCCATTCTATATATGGTAGGCTTAACCCTTTATGTGTAGGAATTCTGACAGTTTCAAAGACTTTCATGAGGTTTAAACATTTTCAGGTTTGCATGTTACACAAAACCTACCCCAACAGACCTTCTACTGTGTTAAAATGTCTGCTTGCTGTTACCTTACCACTCCCAACCCCACAGTCCTTTGAAGTTGTTATATTGAGCTATTCACATTTAAACAATTTCAGCCACTTTTAAATTGCATCAAGAATACACACTGTATCCCCCTCTCCTTTTAATGTTTTATTGCAATAAACTGTATCGCGATGCACATCTATGTAGACTATATTCATACGTTTAGTCAGGCTGTGTTGTATGTACAATTAATTGTGTTAAATTGATTTTGGTATATTGTAAGTTGGCTGTGTTTAAAGCCTTTAACTAACTTGTGTTTCAAAGTATGTAGGCAAGATTCATTGCTCCAAAACACTAATCTTATGTTGTATTTAATTAAGACAACCTATGCAAATTTTCAACTGTATTTGCATGTATTGTATATCTTGCTGTTGTGTTCAACTTGTTGATATTTGGTGTGCTATACAATTTCTAAATTGTGTTTTAAATATTGTGATTGTATGCAAGCAACTGGTAAACTGCATTTAAACACTTCTGCTGCCACCCCACCGATGTTGTATTGTTTTGTATGTACTTATTTGCATATCTAAGCAAATTGTGTACATCTTTTCTCGAATGCATTTTATTGTGTTCAACTTTCAGCTGCTTTTTCCTTACCCCAACTGAATCCTCCCCAAATCAGAGTTCTGTTTGCCTTTTACATTTCAGTCAATAGTGTATATTGTTAGACTGCATCTTTGAGTTGCCTTGTTTAACTTAGTACCATTGGGCAAATTATGTATACATTCAACTGCATTTTTTTCTCGTGCTTCAACTAACCACCTCTCCCCAGGTCAGAGTTATAGATCTTGCCTGTCTATATCTAATTAGCTGAGTGTGCTTTCAGGTTGCAATTTTGTGCAGTTTTGTTTAATTCTAAATCTTTGAGCAAACAGTGTGTCCTTTTGGACTGGAGTTGATTTTTTGTGTGTTGCTTGGGCCCAGGCAAATTGTACTCTTTTGAATTGCAACCCTACAACCTCAGCTTTGCTGCTAAGCTGCTTATATTTAAACACATTGAATGACCTTATAGATAGCATCCCCTGCAATCCTCATTTTGCTGCCATTGTTCTAAACTGCATGCCTCAATCTCTTTTCTCTTACTGTTCCCACCCACATTTGTCCTGCTATTGTGTTAACGTGCCTGCATATGTTTTCTCATCTGAAATCTAACCCCAAATTGTGCTGCTGCTGTTGTATCTAGTTGTATGTATTTAGGCAACCAGTACACTTTTTGAATTGCAATACCCTTCCTTCATTGCCTCCCCAATCAGAGTTGTTCTGTTTGCCTTTTTATATTTCAGTTAACAGGGAATATTTTTAGACTTTTAGTATTGAACCATTGTGTCTACCTTGGTACTTTTGAGCAGACTGAGCCTATATTGAAAAGTCTCAGGCTGCATCTACCATACGATGCCGGGGCCATGCAACTGAGATGTGCTGACACAAAATAATGGTATATTCAAAACTTGCACCATAAGATGCGATGGTGCATGTCCAGCTGAATATCCTGAACATGGGCAGTCATGCAGTGGGAGATGTCGGTGCAGCAGGTGACCTGGGACCTGTCTGGAGCATGAAAATGTGCAATGCATAGCCATTTGTGTGGGTGTAAAACTGCAATATTGCTTGAGATATGCAGATAACCTCATTGCACATCTGAGCCCATTTCTCAACATATGCAGCTTATTACTGGAATGTATTAAGGCCATTTGCATACCCAAGGCATGCTCAGTTCCAGCTTTGCTGGGCTACACCACCACTCCACAAAGGTGAACAGTAGGTACTGTAGCCTA
Source organism: Neoceratodus forsteri (assembly GCA_016271365.2). Taxonomy (NCBI): domain Eukaryota; kingdom Metazoa; phylum Chordata; order Ceratodontiformes; family Ceratodontidae; genus Neoceratodus; species Neoceratodus forsteri. Next base: position 840,718,584 of record CM028135.1, on the reverse strand, counting down.
GCAGGCGGGTACAGTATGATGGAATGTTTGTGTGTAGGTGGGTGGACTGCATTGGCCTGGGTACAGTGCTATTACCCATAGCCATGTACAGAGGTCAGACTGGGGTACAGGGGCTCACCTGGACAGTGGCCACAGAAGCACACCTGGACAAGCAACAGGAGAGGGCACAGGGTGACACAGTCTGATCGGTATACCACATGCATGGGATACACCAGCTCCATATGCAGTGTACAGTTGCCTGCAGTGCCCACACACCTCTGTATGACAGGAACATGGTGATAACTGCAAGGAATGGCAGTGTGCAGAAGGTGGCCAGGTACGGGTGGAGGGTGTTCCACCCAGGGCCAGCGTCAGGGGATGCAAGGGATGCCACTGCACCAGGGCCAGAGTGCTGAGAGGGCCCATGGCCAGGCCCTTAAGTTGGTCAAAATAATGAGTTTTAAATGTTTTTATTTCATTAGTTACTTACTGGCTGCTGATGCTGAGCAACTGTATTTTCAGTGCAAGTGAGCATCTTGGTCATCAGCTGTGGCACCGATTCAGACAGCCCTCCCAGTGCTCTGTCTGCTGCATGGCACCCCAGCTGGCTGGAGTCTCCTGGACATCTAAATTTAAATCCCGTCCCTCCCTCGCTGCCGTTCGTCGATGACACACCTCCCTCATATGGTACCTGGCTGTTGCTCCTCCTCCTCGGCACCTCCTCCCATACTGGCAATGCTCCAATCAGATTCTCCTCTCCAGACTCCAGTCTCCGGCTCTCTCTAGGCTCTACTGTCTGTGAGCCTGCTCCCTCCCTCTGGCTCCTTGTAAATGCCACTGGGTGGCTGTGCTGTCTTTCCATTGTTGTGAGTGGGCAGCTGGGGAACAGCAGGCAGTAGGCAGCCACTGAGAACAAGTTCACTTGCCCGACACCCACCCAGTCAGTGCAGTCACCAGACCAATCTGTAGTTGGTCATGGGTGTTGTTTGTTGATGCCGCATAGGACTTGGCTCTGTGAGAACTCATCATCAGTGCAGACTGAACAAGTGGTGGAGTGGGAGCAGGCGGCAGGGAATGGATTGCCTGTGCATTTATTGTGCTCAATAATTTCGGACAGTTTAAAAACACTAACACACACACTTTCAGCATAGAAGATTGATTGATTCTTTCTCAGATTGGGGAAAATTATTTAAAAGGACAGAGTGAGGCGAGCAGAGGAAAAGTGTAGCTGGCAGCAGGCAGCGGGAGTGGGAGTGGGGAGAACAGGACTCGAGCTGCCTAGGCCCCAGTGAGTAGCGGGGGCAGAACTGAGAAGAAATCCAGCATCCATCCCAGTTGGTGTCTGGCTGGTGATGAGCTGGGGGCTGGGGCTGGCCTGCTTCCTAGTGACAGACTATCCCTTCCATGACTCATGTGAGGAGGACTCAGCTGCACTGCAGCAGACTAGCAGTGGTGGTGTGGTGTGTGGTCAGAGTCAGAATAGAGAGCACTGCAGAGCTGGCATGGCCTGCTGGAAGTGAACTCTGGACTGGGTTTTGAAAATTGATTTTGTGGGTCTCTGGAATCTGGACTGACTGCTGGGATACTTTCTTACAGGGGCCTAGGTAAAACTTAGAAAAACTTAACTTTTAGGCAGGCAGCAGGAAATAAAAAATGTGCATGTGTTGAACTAACTTAGGAGATGATGAAGTAAAAAAATGAGAATAAAAGCTGAGCTCCTCTAGTCTCTTGTCTTATCATGCAGGCTTCCATTTTTTTATTTTGTGAACAAAATTCTTTGGCCAGCATTAAAACATAATAAGATATTCTCTTGTTCTGCTGCTCTGGCCTGTCTAGTCTTCTTCAGAAAAGCCATCAGCAAGCACAGTAGCCAGCTCAGGCAGTGGCATGAGAGGGCCTGCCCAGGAGGAGGGCACTTGGGGGCAGGACAGGGGCCCACTACAAAGTCTTGCACCAGGGCCCAGTACATCCTGGAACTGGCCTGCTTCCACCTGTGTGCACCTATTGTGTACCACCATGGGTGTGTGTGTGTGCCACAGGTCAGTCCCTAGCCCATGCCATACTGCCACTAGAACCACCAGGCTACCTGGGCACCATTGCCCCAGGCGTCACCTTTGGTGCATGCCACCACCAGGTGTTGCCCTGAGCCACATGGGTGCAGGCCATGGTGCCTGGTACATGTGCTGCAGTGTGGCCATCTGCTCCACTGGTGTACCTGGGGGTACCCAACAGCGTTGTCATATGGCAGCTGGGTGTCCACATCCTGGAAGTAGTGTCATGTGAGGATGGCTCTCTGGCCAGTGTCCATGGTGTGCCAGCACCTGGGGCTTTGGTGCATCCGTCCTGGCATGACTGCTGTGTGTGGTGCCTGAAGCATATCCTGGTGCACTTCTGATGGCTGTATCAAGGTTGCCTGTCTGCAGTTCTGCAACCTGCCTGTGGGTGGCTGGCCAATTTAGGCCATCCCTGACATGCCTAACTGCGTGGGGCATTTTTGAGATGTGTGGCAGTTCAGCCACACGGTAGCTGAATATATGGATGTGCAGCATATTCTTGTACATGCCCCTTTTTTGCACTGCATACATTATATCTGCATGATTGCATATTCAGAAACATCGTCGCATCTCTCCCTTTCGAATAGTGTGGTTCCATGTAGATTCTGGGATGTGCCGTGCATCACCATTTTAGGCCTTGCATCTCCTTTGAATATGTGAACCCTAGTCTATACTTTTCAACTGTGTTTTCTCTTATTCCAATCAACACTCCTCCACAGGTCGAAGATTTCTGTTTGCTAGTTCACATTCCAGTTAGTTATGTGTATTTTTAGACTCCATGATTGTGCTGTTTGTTTAAATTTAAAAAGCTGAGTAAATTGAGTGCATTTTATTAATTTATTGTGCTTCAGCATTCAATCAAGACAATTTAAAGCATTTAGTTAAACTGTTGTTTTAAGTGTCTGCATACACCCTTTTAAACTGCACCCCTCCCTCTGTCTTTGTTGGAAACTGTGTTTTAACTATAGTGAAGCAATTAATTTTAAATTGTATTTAGACAAACTTTCAGCTAAATAGCTTTTAGCTGTCTGCACACTCCATTGAGGCAGTTTAGTGTAGTGTTTAAGGGCACAGAGCTGCAAATTTGGAGATCTGGGTTTGAATTCCTTCAGCTTCTACATGTATACTGTGTGACCTTGAGCAAGTCACTTCACTTTCTTGTACTCTAAGTCGCACCTGAAACAAGCTCTGGCATAGTGTACCTTTTCTGGTTAAACAGTTTCCCTCTTTTACACTGTACCTCCACCTCCCTCGTTCTGCTGAAAATTGTGTTTTAACCACATTAAGCCATTTGTATACCTTTTTCAACCTATACTACGAGCCTTAGCTTTGCTGTTAATCTGTATTAGATGTACTTAAGCTTTTGTATTTTGTGTTTATATTTTAAACTGCATTTTATGTTGTTGTTTTTAGAAGATTGGTTTACTTTTAAATTGCTTTTTCTCTCTTACTCCAGTCCAGCTCCCCACCCTAATTCAGTTGTGTTGTTTTTGGGCTGTCTACATTTGGACAGTTCATGTGTATTTTGGCTGCATTTCTTTTATTAATGTCTGTTTTGGGCGAACTTTGTCTATACCATTTAGTTACATTGTGTTTAAATAAATTATTTTTAAGTATTTTGTTAAACTGTGTTTGTGTTGACTAGGTTGTGTTTCAGATAAACTATATTTCATTGTGTTTAGAAGTCATGTTTAATTGTATTGAGGTAAATGGTGTTTTCAAATTGCCTCCTTTTAAACCACAACCCCCCCACACTGATTTTGCTAACATGTTTTAAGTACATTGAGGCTAATTGTATATCCTTTAATCACACACATTTCATCCACTAAAAACCCTCCACCCACATTATTTTGTCCACAGGCAAACTCTGTATTGCAGTGATAGCCTCAATTGGATTCGATTAGAACAAATTCTTTAACCATTAAACAATCCTTAAAAAATGGAGTCAGGTGATGCGGTGCTGGGTAAGATGCCTCTCTGCCGCTCCGACCTACAGTCCATTATTTACCCTTCAAAACCCTGTTTTCGGCATTTTACTGAAGATCGCCTGTCTGTCGCTTTCTGAACACCTCTGTTTTCTTTACAAGGAATCGATGGGCGAGGAGATGTGGAAAACTTCAAACATCGCCTCCTGCAACACCGAGAGGCCTCTAAGAAAGCCAGGGCCTCCTCCTTGCAATCTTACGCTGCCCGTTACGCTGGTGTCCTGATGCAGATCTTCTCACCCTCTCGAGGTTTCTAGAGGAGTTTCAGCCTTTTAAGGCTGAAATGCAGAATATGGCAGGGAAATCAAAAGTATCTCTAACACCCTGGAAGAGATCTCTAAGAAGACTGCTGACAACGAAGTATGTATATGATCTATTGAAAAGAAGCTGGATAAAACTGATTTGGAGTTGGTGGTCCTGAGGCAAAGGCTAGTGAAAATGGATAACAAAGTGGAAGACCTGGAGGGCGCAGTCACCGTAACAACGCAGTAATTATCGGCTTACCAGAGGGGAGAAGAGGCTCAGACACCATCAAGTTTGTTAAAAGTTTGTGGAGAAGGTGGCAGGCCCTTCCCCTTTGGTGATAGCTACGCCATAGAAAAAGCTCATCGGCCACTGTTTACTTCCCTGGTTGGAGCCTCCCCAGGTCACTCATATTTCGTTTCTGAATTTTCAGGAGCAACAGCATTTCTTATACAAGGTCAAGAAGGTGCAAGATTTGCAATGGGAAGGTAATAAACTGAGGGTGGCACAAGATCTGCCCCTATCTGTGCATCACAAAAGAGCTACGTTTCACAAGTGGTCCTCAAGCTGATCACCCAGGAATCAAGTTCCGCATGGCTTTCCTACAAGGCTTCAAGTTTGCCTGAATGGCACCTGGGTGACCTATGAAGAGGTGGAGATGGCAACCGCTGGGCTTAAAGAAGCACTTCCTGATCTATTCAAGCCTACATGAGAACTGACCTGGCGCGGGGAGCTATGCCTAGTTTCCATTTGGTGGCGTTGTCTAGCTGCAGCAAATCATAATTCACTACAATATTTTTGAGGCCATGCCATTGACAAACTGTGTAACTGGCTATTTAACCTTACACTACAGCTCTCAAGTGGGGTCCTCCTTCGGATAAAAATGGACATTTCAATGTCGATTTGGTTCTCATCTTCAGGACTTTTTATATTTTGTTGACTTTCATCTTACTCTGGCTCAATTCAGTTTCAATTTTGGTTCTCATGTCAGGTGTTAGCAAACTCTTGTGTGTTTTTCCTGGTTCCAGTAACGAGAACTTGGCGGGGTCACTGTTCTCATGCTAAGCCCCAATTTGTTAGTTCTGGTATCCCAGTTTTCAGGAGTGTTGTCCTGATCTCATGGCAATGGGGGGGCAATGCTTTCCTCTCTCAGATCTTAATATGAGACTCTGTTTGCATATGTGGTCTCTTCTTGGCCCTGTTAGTATGGCACATTTGTTTTCAGGTTTCCCTTCTTTCTCGCTCCCTGTCACTATCGGCAATAAGTATGGTTAGTCCAAATATCAATGGAGATCCTGCATTAAGGATAGATAAGAACACCAGGATTTTGTATGCCCTTACTGGGCTTTGGTTAGCCTTCTCTATAACCCGCTTAAGTGCTGCCTATGGAGGATTCCTGTTTTCTCCCCTTTCTCAAATTTCTCTTTCAGAGCTGTGATGGTCACTGTCTTTGATTCAACAATGCGGTCTGGACAGCGACTCTGAGGCTCTCAGTTTTCCCCATATCATGGAGGGTAGTTAGGGTTTGCCTGTTCTGGGCCACTAACTCTGATGTTTGTGGGTTGCACCACAAGAGGGCGTCTGAGATTAATTTTTACACATGATACCAAGGTGTTACATGCCCCGTGTTCTACGGGCCACATTGTTGTATGGCTCATGGGGTTTCTGCAGTGAGGATCGCCTCTAAGGGGCAAGTATAGTTAATTCTCCAATATTATTTAGGGGCTGCTGTAAGGCAATCACTGATGAGGACAGGCTATTTCTTTGAAGTGTTCTGATTATAGAGTGGTAATTCTGTTCCTGATTTCTGCTGTGCGTGGGCGGGTGGTTGGGGGAGAAGAACTTTTCAGTCTGCTGGTCATCATGTACCATGCAAAATATGGGAGGGTGTGGGAGGAGGGGGGTCAGGGTTTATGGGGTGTTCTGGGTGGGGGTGTTTGGGGAGTGGCTGGGGAATGGATTTAGTGGAGGTAGATGGGGGAGGGCAGAACAACCCAGCGCATATTATGTTTGGAGTAGTACAGATGGCAATACATGTATATATGTGCTTTGGAGGATTTCAGACTGGCAACATGAGTGATGGCTAGAAACATTCAATTTATCAGTTGGAATGTTAAGGGGTGAGGCACAAGGCCAAGCAATATAAAATACTGAAACATATAAATCATCTGAAGGCAAAGTTATATTTTGCAGGAGATGCACTTGCTCAAGAGGAGGCTGACAAAATGAGATGGCAACAAATTGGGCAGATGTTTGCAGCAGATACGACCCACAGTAGAGGGTTATGATCCTTCTGCACAGGTCAGTTCTGTTTAAGCATCTTCAAGTTATATCTGACCCTTTGGGCAGATTGTTGTTTGTAAAGGCAGACTGCATACCCTGGACATTGTCCTGGGTGCTATTTGACCCTAATGTAGATTACCCTAGTTTCTTTGTTTAGATAATAAAAGTCCTAACCCCATTTCTGGATACCCCCATGGTCATAGGGGGTGATTTTAATCTCGTTTTTAATCAGGCTCTCGACAGGTCGGGTCAATCCCATCAAGGTCTCTCTCGGCACAAGAGCCTTTAGGGACCTGATGGATTCCATTGGCCTTTGTGATATATAGCGTTACATCCCAATGTAAGGAGTACACTTTTGTTTCCCGGTGCATACAACCTCTTCTAGGATTGATTATATCCTCATTTCTCAAACCTGTTACCAGGGTTCTATGTTCTAGTATTGTGTCAGGGCCCCGTCAGATCACTCTGTGGTCACCTGCCTAATTGCCTAGCTTCATTGCCAAACAAAGGGGCAGGTGGAAGTTAAACAACCAAATTCTGAAGGAGCCAAAGACGGTTCAATATATAGCATCCCAGATAGAGCAGTTTATTGCTTCTAATTCTAACTCCTTGGGAAGCCTGATATGATATGGGGTGCATGTAAAGCATATTTAAGCGGATTATAATTGGCCCAACATCGAAAAGGAAAAAGGAGGGCATCTGGTTTCTGATCTTCTCTCCAAATTAGGTCTATGGAGAATGCTCTTTCTCCATCTTCTTCTGAGACATTTAAACAAGACTTAGTGAAACTGAGAGATGCCTACCTAGCAATGTTAACGGAACAAGCCGAATTCGCAATTTTGAAAACAAATGCGGTGTATACTGATCAGGGTGAAAAAGCGGGCAAAATGTTAGCACTGCATATTAAGCAACAGGTATCCACCAGACTCATTCCTGCTATCCATTCTCCTAGGGACAATTCCCTTAAGGTCTGCCCTTGAGATTGTGGAGGTTTACAAAGTATTTCCAGGATTTGTATGGCCCTATGGCTAATTCCCCATCTAGGGAAAGATTTTATGAATATCTGAGTGATTTACAGTTACCAACTCTTACATAACCCCAGCAAATAATTCTGGAGTCTCCATCTCTGAGGGCCGATAAAGAGTTATCAAATCTCTCCATCTTATAAATCTCCGGCCCTGATGGGTTTACTTCAATTTTTATAAGGTTTTTCTAAACAATTGATTCCCATTTGCTGCTGCTTTTCCAGGCTATTCTCTCTGGTCAGGTGTCTGATCCCTTTCTCTTTGAAGCATTAATAGTTTTGTTGCCCAATCCAGACAGACCGTTGGATCAGATTTCAAGTTATAGGCGATCTCCTACTTATTTATTTATTGGCTTTTGGTAACTGGGTAAGTCGCTGAGCAACAATCCTGCCTATTTTCAGGCATGACCGGAGAGCACAGGACATTGGTTACAGAGTACAATAGTACATAGAACATTACAGTTGTACATAATAACAGTCAGGGTACACTTAAGACAGTAATAGCAATTAACAACATCAGGGTTCAGAGCAGCAGAGTCATATACAGTGCAAAAAAAACATGAGTAACACTAGTCAGGTCCTACCGATGGTCTGCAGTGGGGAGAAGCAGATTAAGAGCATTTTAAGAACATTTGCAGTGTCCAAGGGCGTGGAGGTGGAGAAGAGTGAGTTTTTAAAACACGATGTGAAGCTGAATTTTTAACCTGAAGGAGGACGTTCCAGAATTTGGGAGCATAGTGAGAGAATGCCTGTTCTCCCATTTTGTTGGTCTGGTAGAGAGCATAGGGACAGAGGAAGACCTGAGGATACATGTTTGGGAGGCGGGAGTCAGCAGGTTGGCCAAATAGACGAGCAGGGGGTCTGGACAGTGAGTCAATAAAGCAGCCCAGGAGTAGGCAAAGATCCTTAGGTGACAGCCAGTTTAAACCAGAGTAAAGGAGGCAGTGATGAGTAGGCGAGGGGCAGTTAAGGCGAATCTGCAGATGTTGTTATAAGCGGTGTCCCATTTGCTGAGTATAGAAGAGTTGGCAGCAAAGAGGAGGGCAGAGCACATTGAGCTGAGGTAAAAGAATTCCTTCACAACTGATAATCTGGCTGAAGGAGTGAGGGAGTGGCACACGCGATATGCACTGCCAATTTTAGCATTGATGGCTTGGCAAACCAGTTTATGGTCAATTGGTCCCCGGACAAAATATTGTGGTCAAAATAACGTGGACATTTCATCGGCGGGGACAAATAAACGCCGTTCATTTGGTGATGGCATAACTTCGTCGATAGGTAGTTAGGTCGCCATAAAAAGGGTACTCGGACAAATACTGCAGCATCACTTTCACTTTCCAACAGTTACCCGGAGAGACCTCTCGCCAAAGGAGTGTCACACCAACTATTTCCTCTGATTCCCTGTCGAACAAGTATGCACCATTGATGATGACTTACATTGATCCCAGGAAGTGATTCCCAAAGAAGAATCTGAACCGGTGCTCTGCGCCACCAACAATGCCCTTCCTGGCGTAACATCGGCTGACTCCTCTTGGGCAGAACTTGTAGCAAGAACCCTGTCAAACCATTTGAACCCCTAAAAAGAAACTAAGGTGAAACTCAGAAGCAACTTAACTTTCTCTGCAAAAGGTGCACAAAAATCCAACAAAAGGAACTAATCTTGTAAATCCCTGCTTTTAGATCCAGTGTGAGTGGAAACCCTGAAACCAGTTGCTACTTTTGACTGGCATACGTTTAGTTTTTTATTTCTTTAAAGATTGTTTAAGTAATACATATCCTCTTATGCATTAGGCTTTGAACTGTATTACCTAATGGAGCTAACAATAATAAGTCAAAATTTGCCTCTTATTCCCCTTTTAACACATAATTGCAACGGCATCCTTTTCAGCCTGATTACCATCCGTCCCAGCTGGTAGTGAGTGATAAGGCTGTACATCGCGGCGTCAATTGCATTACCAACACAATGTATATTGTGGCCTGGTTGTCGGAGGGTCAGGGACGACAGGCAACACTTCTTCTCCTTCTTGCAGCACACAGAAATGAGGTAGGTGAACTGCGGGTGGCTAACTTGAAAACAAAAGCCAAATCCTGAGCTGTCTCACTCACCAGTCCTGCCCTGCCCATACTAGATAACCTCTCTAAACCCTAACTAAAAATAGGACTGCTAAAAGTAAAATATTTAAGATCTCTGGTCGAATCAAGTAAAGATCAAGATATCAAGAAAATCCAAATTTCCAGTTTAGCTGTCCTAATAGAAAGCTGGGTTTGTTGCTTCGCTGACAAAGTTAGTGACAGAGCTATTTTCAAAATCTAATTAGGTATTGTCACTGTACATCAGCAGACAGAATGTCGCAGGTATCTGGTTGCTGTAAGCTACATTGTAGCCACTACCTGTTGTACCGGCGACAATATTACATTCCGACGAGATCGACGCTACGATTTAACCGCGACTAATTAGACCGCGACAAATCGACTGCATGCCCGGCAAACCATATTGACATGTTGTGACAGGTCAAGGGAGGGATCAAGTGACCCCAAGATATTTGAAGGACTCCGTGTTTGTGATTGGGAACCATCTTGGCAGTGAACCAGGAGCCTGGAGGTAGTGGAGGAGTTTTGGAGGAGCGAATAGCATGGCTCAAGTTTTTCCTGGTTAAGATTTTGGTGGTTGCTGGAGAACCAGAGTTGAAGGACTTGGAAATTATTTGAGAGAGTGGAGTTGATGTCCTCATCTGATTTAGACCCAGAGTAGAGAACAATGTCATCGAACATGAGAGTGCTGCTGTGCGGGAAATAGTGGGAATATCATTTAGGAAGAGGAGAAGAAGAGAGGTCTGAGAGTGGACTCGCAGAATGCTATGGGAGATGTTTATGGGGAGGAAAGGGCTTTGGGAAAAGCTACCGCCTGTGTGCGATTGTCAAGATAGCTGTGGAACCAGGATAGAGTTGGGTCAGATGCTCCTACAGATTGGAGCTTTTAGCATGAGAGGGTGATGTACCATGTCAAAAGCTTTGGACAGGTCAATAAAGACAATGCCAGTGAGCAAACCACGGTCCATATTATTTTAATGTCACTGGTAAGTTGTGTCAGTGCCGTGGTGGTGCTGTTACCAGGCCTAAAACCATGTTGGCAGGGGTTTGGAGATTAAATTTGACAAGGTGTTCAGCGAGCTGTCGATGGACTATTTTTCCAGAAGCTTACTGAGAGTGGGCGGGAGAGATGGGGCAGTAGTTGGACATTAGTTTGACATCTCCCTTTTGTGAATAGGGATAGTTCTGGCCATTTTCCAAGTAGTTGAGACAGTGGACGTACAGATCCAAAGGTTGAAAAGCCTGGTGACAGGCTTGGCCAGCCATGGTGCAAGCTGCTTGAGTATGCCAGGATGGATACCATCAGGCCCCTACCCCCACGTGCAGGCAGAGTTAAGTAACTTGTGTACTTCAAGATATGCAGTTTGAGTAAGCCCCAGGGTGGAGCGTGTAGGGGGCAATGAGGGGGAAGGAGGACAGTAAGGAAGGGGCCTAGTCAGAGTTGCATCAGGTGGTGTGGAAAAGAGGGCATTGAAGGTGTTGGCAATGGTGCCCAGGTTGTTGCATGAACACCATGAATATTCATATTGGTAGGATTCTGTGGCTTGTCATTTCAAGAATTTCCTTAATTTGGTACCAGTACCTATGAGGGTTTGCAGAGGAGGATTTAAGTAGGTTCCTGCCGTGAGGTACTTTTGGCCAGGCAAATCTCTTTGCAAGTGTCCGCAAAGATCAATAGGCTTCGAAGTCAGTGCGAAGGTGAGAAACCTTCCACACGGACCAAAGTTTATCCCTCCATTTAAGAAGTTGAAGCTGAGGGCACTTTAGCCACTTGGTCATTTTCCCTGCCATCCTATGTGTGGTGACAGGGATGTGTAGGTTTTGTAGTGAGAGGAGGACAGAGTTGAAATAGTCAGTAGCTACATTAATATCTTCGGTTTGGTAGAGAGGGACCAGTCTACAAGGCAGAGATCAGTTAAGAATTCATCCACATGTAGGTGGGACAGGTTAGGAAAGGTTGCAGTTTTGAGGGGAAGGATGGGTAGACAGTGTTTAAGACACAGTAAACAGGATAGTGATCACTAATAGTGTCAGTAAGGACCCCAGCAGAGATGGCATAATCCTTCCTGTTTGTGAGTATCCAGTCGAGCAGGGTGGCACAGTCATCCCAGGGATACCCTAGTGGGTTCCTGGATAAGCTGGTAGAGGTTTGCCTTGCTAATCATGGAGGATAGGTTGGTTGAGTTTTTCCGGACCAGTCAAGGTTAAAATCACCAAGGCAGATAATGTCATTTTGCCTGTTACAGTAGGCAGGAACTCTAACAGTTCAGAGAAGCCCTGTTTAGCATTTTTGGAGGGATATAAATACAAAAATATGTAGTTCCTTAACTCCCCAGAAGCAGGAGAGAGTGTAGAATTTCACAATTAGGTAGTATAGGGTCCTGCAATAGGGTGATGTTCAGGTGAGTTTTGTAATAGAGAACATGGCCACCCCTTTGGCACTGAGTCGGTCTCTCGTATCATATTGTATCCTGGAAAGGAGCACTGTGAGTCAGAGACTGACGGCTTTAGCCAGGTTTCAGTGATGGCAAAATGCACACTCACTCAGACCTGGAGATCAGGAAGGTTGTCTAGAAGGCTCCTAGAGTTAAGGTGGGCCAAGGTTAGGCCTTGGATTTAGGGAGGGTGGTGACCGGGGGCAAGGATGAGAAGGGAGCTTGAGACTGGCCAGGATTGACCTTAATGTCCCCAGCTAGTATAAGAGAGAAGATAAATATCCATAGCGGAGTAATGAGGTAGCTCTGACTGAGACACTGGTGGGGAGCTTAAGATTAGAATGAAGGTATCTGGCAAGATGCTGTGTGCTCATGCAGATGAGAGCAGTAGGACGAGGAGGAGGAGGGTGGCAGTAGCAAGCAGGTTAGAGAAGTAAAAGTCATCATGTATGTTAGTAATGGAAGGAGAAGACAGAGTGTTCAAGCAGGAAGCTCGGAGAGGATAAGGAGACAAGTGACCCCATTAGAGAGCAAGCATTGGTGAAGGGACATTATAATATTAGAGAGTGGAGAGAGATCTAGGGGATAGAGCAGCTGAGCGAGACAGTAGATTGTATATGTCATCAGTTAAAAGTATCCTCCAGTGGCAGGTTTGAATTGGTATGTAGCACAGAGAGCAGGTTGCACAAACAGATCAGGCTCCCTCAGTGCCCAGAGGATATAAGGAGCTAATGGAGAAGTAGGCTGTTAGTAAAAATGTGATAGCATCTAAATATCGTGAGAGCATCTAGATAGCATGAGAATACACACTATATATTTAACACCAGCCAAGGGTGGGAGGGTATTGGGGTGAGCGGGAGCAGTCGCTACACGCCGACTGCAGGGAAGAACTCAGAGCTGCTCCTTAGTAGAGAGAGCGAGGTCCTGTGGCTACCTGAGTGATCGCAGCAAGGTTCCTGTTGCTGGTACTTAACCATGACATTAAAATCCTGGCAAGATTACTAGCCGACCGTGAGGAGGCAGTACTTCATTTTCTAATCAGGGCAGAACAGGTTGGTTTTATGAAAGGGAGATCATCGGTCGATCATCTGAGGGCCCTGTCTCACATCTTCTTGGCATCCAAAGATGCTCCTCATCCAATGGTCTTGATCTCACTGGATGCCGAGAAGGCGTTGAAAGAGTCCATTGGGACTACCTTTTGCTGCAATGGAAGCTTTTGGTTTTCCCATGGATTTCCGAATTGGGTGAGTTCTCTATATAAGTTTCCTCTGCTAGAATTTCATGTAATGGGGTTGTTTCTAGCTCTTTCAAATTGCATGTAGGGACCAGACAGGGATGTCCCTTATCTCCCCTTCTCTCAACATCTGTTTAGAGCCACTTATGAGGAGGTTATCAGGAGCCCAGGGCATATCGGGTATTTCTCTAGGTGAGCAGATGGTTAAAGTGGCTATGCAGATGACCTTCTGCTGCAGGTATCGTATCCAATCACATCTATTCCCACTATCCTAAAGTTAATAGAGATTTTAGTAAGGTCTAAAACTATAAACTTAACATAGGAAAGGCGGTGCTTTCCTCTTAACCACAGGGTTTGCAAACAGGATATTATTGCGTTTGGACTCACCTGGAAGTCCGATTATATTAAATACCTGGGGCTTCTTTTAACAAGGAATATAACATGGCTCAGATGATTAAATATCGATACACTGGTACACAAAGTAGATCTTGACCTTAGGTGGACCTACTTCCCTCTCTCTATAGGGCAGAATAAATTTAATCAAAATGAACACTACCCCTTAACATGATAAACATATGGCTTCCTCTGTCTTGGGTTAAAAAGTGCATGGTATGATCTCCACTTTTATACGGGCGATAAGAAGGCCAGGATGGCTTTCCACAAATTAGCAGCCCGAAGGCCAAAGGAGGTTTAAGGCTTCCCCATATCGGGTTATATTACTGGGCCAGTCAGGCCAATAAATATCTCAGATGGCTGACCGTGGATCAACTGTCCGCAGCTGCTTCATACATCCCGACTTGGTTAGCTGTTGGGTCTGCCTCCATTAAAAACCATGTTTTTCCCCACTGTGCTGCTATATACCAAGATAAGTTCCTGCCAGCTTCTCTCGTAGTTCCTGTAGCTGTTTCAATCAGGGTTCATACTCCGCTGTGTGCATTTCTGAGATATAAGAATCTCAAGGACTTATTTCAACCTGTAATATGCAGTTCCAATTTTTATTAGAAGGTAAGCCTCTCCCAGCCACCTGGCTTCCTCAGATAGGAAATTGCCATTTAGAGGAGTTTGTGTCTCCCAATGGTCAATGGCATTCCTCAGCTGATATTATGTCCAAGTTTTCGATACCTCATACAAGCATTTTCAAGATTTTCCAGTTTCGTTATCTCCTGGTTAAGGTAATGGCTCGACCTCCCCAGCTCCTCATATCAGTTTTCAAGTTACCTTAATGGAGCTGGCGGGTCTGCCTCATGCCGTATCCAAAATATACAGTGCTCTCTTTACCTGGGCCTACTCTGACAATTATGCTCCCGTCTCCTTTTGGGCCTCTCTCTTCCAGGGCAGAGATTTGGACTGGTCTCTCCTGTGGCAAAGTTGCCGTAAGTTCTCAAGCAGGATAGACTCAGACTAATGCAATTCAAAATTTTGCACAATATTTATTATTCGCAGCAGAAACTTGCTAGGCTTGGTCTTGTGTCCTCTCCCTTTGCACAAGATGTCAGTCTCAAGAAGGAGACCTTCTCCATATTTTCTGTAGCTGTTTTAAAGTTGTCCCACTCTGGACTGTGATTAAACAGCTTGTTGATCCTCTGTTGGGGCTCTCAGACTTGTTCATCCCCAAATTTGTCTTCTTGGGGACTTTTCCTCCATTCCAGTGGTGAACAGGAGGTATCACATAGATTTGATGTCAATGTCTGTTAAAAGGTGGTGTTAAGACACTGGAAGGATACGGAGGTACCAACATATGTTGAATGGCTTCAGGAGTTACTTGCAAACCTCAGAACTGAAAGGACTATTGCCAGTTTATCTAACAAACTAGAAGTTTGATAGGATTTGAGCCCACTGCAAACCTTCTACACACTTCAAGTTTAGGCACCATTAGGTTACATTCACTGGTATAGTGCTAAAGGAGTAAAATGGCGCTGGGTTGTTAGGGTGGGGTCGGGTTGGGTGGGTGGGGGTGGGAGGCGAATCATTCTGTATCTTGTATTCGATGTATGCGGTCATATTATGCACTGCTATGATTCGTTCTCTGTATTGAAACTTCAATAAAATTTGAATTGAAAAAAAACAGTCCTTCAAGTTCAAATTCAAGTTTATTGCAGGAAAATTCCATTGAGCAAGCTCATTCACAAGGAGGTCCTGTGACATAAACACTTAAAGTACAAACATAGATAGGTAATAACAGTATATACATGAAATGCGTTACATGATACAGGCTGGATATACATACAAAGGGTACCACATAGGGTGACCACAGGCAGTCCTTAAAAATGAGTAGGCTACCACATTTTAATATAACAAAGAAATTAAGGAAAAGTATAATTAGACAATGAGAATGACTAACAGATTCAAAACTGTCTACAGGATGCACAGTCAGTACCTCCTAGCCCATACCAACCAGCCTCATAAAACAAACCATAGGGGTACCAATAACTACTGGGCATTTCTGCCAGGGGCACAATGTCGAAACACCAACATGAGACCTTTAATGAACCACCTGACTTCAAAATCACATAAGAATCAGCTTTTACTCCTGGGCTTCTTTAGCTGCTACCTCAACAGACTCAAACAATCCTGAATTAGGTGCCTTAACCTAAGTCACTACTTAAATAGAACTGCTAAAAGCATGGATGTGAATCTTAATATCAAACATAAAGTCCAGAAGGCTCTAAAAGGTACAATTACAAAAACTGAACTATGGAAATGATAACTAAAGGGATAGCCAGTAATGCAAATTTTATTTGCTGTGTTGACTGCATGGGTTTAATAAAAGTGAGTGTGGTAAGATTTTAAAATGCTAAACAGGAAAAATGTGAGCTAATACAACATTACTATTAAATCTTCATGGGTATAAGTCTTTACAAAACAAGCATAACCAGGCACTTCAGCAATTAGAAGATTCCCAATGCAATATTAGGACAATGTGTGGGAAGCACACGGTGATATAGCGAACATCAATTACAGTGCATGTAATTTCAGCTAACATTCTATATACAGTATGTAGCTGACAGTTATATGCCAATCCATAAAATATTTGTACGGGACCATGCATAACACCAGTATACCTTCTGGGCAACAACCTTATTCCTCTGGTAGATAAAGTCCCATAAACAAGCAGGGCATCCCATGCTGGCTCTGAATATACTCTACTGACATCCCCGAACACCCCATGACAAACCATGCACACTTTAAATACCCACCCACACCTGTTCCCAATTATCCACTTCACCGAGTCATGCAGTGAGGCTCTGCCTCCACTGCACCTCCTGAACCCCTCTATTTCTAAAATAACATCCTCCAAGGTGCACCTGGACCTTGGAGGTGAATTCTACAGTCTTACTAAAGTTGTGACTTGCTGATACTGGTAGCTCACTATAATTGCAGTCACTGTAAATGAATCGTTGTTTGTGGCTCACTGTAATTGAGTTGCTGAATTGACATGCTACTGACTACCAGTAATGGCAGTACAACTTAAAGGTTAGAGTAACAAGCTATGAAATGAATTTGCTACATCCAGCAGATTGGGGTTTGAGTCCCACAACTTCCACTTATATACTGTGTGACTCTGAGAAAGTCGGTTTACCTCACAGTGCTCCCAGGTTGCCCTGAAAACAAGCACTTCTTCCTAGTGGGCCTTACTTATTACCAAAGACAGAAAAAAAATAATGAAACTGCTAGTCATACCAGCAGTGAACCTGAGTCATACATCTGCTACTACCAATAATAAGGAAATTCTCATTCGTGAAGAAGACTGGTTAAGACTTCTTTGAAATTCTCAGCAAGGGCAAGACTTTGGAAATAAATGCCATTAGACCTAACTTAAAACCCTGGAATTTCACAGAGATTCTTGTAACACTCCATGAACCCTCCATATTCCCCAACCAATAATGCTTTCTCTAACAACAACGTTATAGCTTCTGGCCCACAAGCACAAATCTCAGAGTCAGGAGGACAACACTTTATTAACTCTCAAATAGAAGGATGACCCTCCTGCTACCAATCAACACTGCTGCACAATTCTCTCCGGAGTTCGAGGACATGGGATTAATCCCACCGCCTAATCCTGGATAATTTAAAATGGTTTTACACTGAGGTTTACAGGAGAACATAGACCCCAATTGAACTCAATTGACAACAAGATTTTAATAACTATTACTACAGCATTTAGTGTTTTCCCACCCAGCCCCTACCCGACATCTTCAAAAGGAAAACAGAATAACATAACTGCTGGGTAAAAGTAGAATCTGTGAGAAACTGTTCAATGATCCAATTATACACTATGAATACAGCCCATAAAATAACCACTTTCCTGCACTAAGGGACCCAGGACCCACCTCTACTACTACAGAAGACCCCTCCTATCACAATACATTTTTATTGTGATGGATGCTACTCAAGTGTTAAGGCACTGGCAGGTCAGGAATTTGTGTAGTAATACAAGGATTCTAGAATAACAAAATAGCTCAGGGTGACTAGATTTTCTCCTGGTTGCAGCATCTCGAGACATGTAGGGGATCTGTGTCTTAAATGGGCAATTGTAATTGTTGTAGTCTGTCTGAGATGCTAGCACCTACTGACTCAGATTAATACCATGTTACTTTCACTAACTATTTAGTAGACTGGGTTAACTATGGTTTCACAGACCATTGACACAAACCCATTTCCCATCAGAAATGGTGGAGAATATTGTCTTCTCTAACAGAATTATTACTTCCTCACTTTAGGGTAGTCCATATATGGGGACATAACTAGGTGGGAGGTATACAGTATATTGTTGAAGCAAATGTAGAGGCAGATAAGTTAGCAAAGGAGGCTTACTACAAAGTGCTGACCACTTTTATGGTCTGTCATGTGGCAGTGACCCTCCACCAGGCCCAAATCCTTACTGCCCATGAGGATGATGTGCTGATGCAGCCAAACCCCATGCCTGAAAACCCCTACCATGAAGATAACCACCTCAGAACCTTTGAAGTCATCTGTAACAGCCAGTCCTAGGATCAATGCTCCACCTGGGTTGGCAGCTTGTCTGAAGGAGACATTTCCTGTGATCAGAAGTAAATGAATCTGGAAGGACACAAGAAAAATCTCTCCTACTGACATGAGAGGGACTTAAACAAGCACATCCAAGCACAAGAGGCTTACGTCATTCAGTTGATAACACTACAGTTTTATTGGACATTTGGTGGTGCCACATAAAAGAAAAAGATATGCAGACCTATGCACTTGCTTTCCTTGTATCCACAACAATCCAAACAGAATACTGAGAAGAGATATCCAGCTACATATTCCTGCCTCTGAACTTTGAGACAGCATTTATATGGACTTTATAGTACATTTACCAACAGCCACCACCATCATCAACAACTATTTAAAGACACATCCAAGATGGTGGTGTGACATGTATTGTTGTAGCAGAGAATGTTAAATGTTCCTCTGGTTTAATAATGCAGGTTACACTGTTTTTACTTAGCAGTTAACTCCTCCTTAAAGACATAGAGACTGTAAGTGTGACTAGACCTTGTACCTACCAGCTGCATCATCAGGACATTCATTCCTCTACCTTTATTCCATAGATGAGAGCTCTGGTGGTATGGAGGTCCAACTTCGAAGGAAACACTCTTTTCAATCAAAATACAACCCACCGACTGACAACCATTCAGAAGAGTTCTAATTTATGGATAGCAGTATTATTGCATAAAGGACTGGAAACATTTGTTACTATTGCACACTTAACACCAGTACCAACATCTTAGAAGCTTATTGTCATTTTATTTCTTCCACTGTGATTGGATTGATACCTGTCATCATCTTTGTAAATCAAGTTTAGTTATGCTCATTTTATCCTAAATGATTAAGGCACAACTCTCATAGGAAATGACACACATTATTGAACCTATGTCTACAACGTAACAATTTTTTTCCAAACATTTAGATAAACTTTAGCATCGGAACATTTTGCTGTCAGCCCCTCCCTTACAATCTACAATGGCCCAATAGTAAATGGATACTTTATGATCAGCTACCTTTTCTGGTATAGTACACTATCTACAGGAGGGACAGGGAGGGTAAAATAGGAGGAGGAGTAGCTCTTTACATAAGGGAAGGAATCAAAGCAACAGAACAAAAGGGTAAACAAGGAGGAGAAGAAGCACTGTGGGTCAATTTTGGAGACAGGCACGGCACCACAATCCGACAGGGGTTAGAGCAGACCCCTTCTCAGGGAGGAAACGGACAAGGAAATGATAGAGTATACTTAGAATGGCGAAAAAGGGGAGATATTGCTGATGGGTCACTGAATATGCCAGATGTCAACTGGAGTGAAGTTGCAGCAGCCACTCGAAAAGTGGAGTTATTCTAGATGCCCTACAGGGGCATACCTTAGACAACTAGTATTGGAACCCACTCGAGAGGGAGCAATCTTAGACCTGGTTCTCTCAAATGGAGATGGAGATAGGATCACAGATGTAGAAGTGGGTAGACCATCTGGGAACTAGCGACCATCGAACAGATATGGTTCACAATAAACACAGCAATAGAGTCAAGCCATACAAAGGCAAAAGTACTGGACTTCAGGAGGGATGACTTTGCCTAAAATGGGTGCAAGTGCCTCAAGGAATGCACTAGCAAATGGGCAGGAAGGAGGGTGGAAGAACAATGGGAATAATAAAACTGCCATCACAGAGGTAACAAGCCTTTGTGTGAAGCAAATAAACAAAACAAAATGATGTAAGAAACCAGTATGGTTCTCAAAGGAAGTGGCAGTGAAGGTTCAAGAGAAAAGAAAGCATTCAGGAAGTACAAGGAATCACAGAAGAAGCAGGACAGAGAACTGTATCAGTTAAAGCAAAAGAAGGCTGGGAAGGCAGTCAGAACAGCAAAGGCCCAAACTGAGGAAAAGACAGCCAACTCAGTTAGAAGGGGATAAAACCTTTTATAGGTACATCAGGGAGCGAAGGAAGACCAAGGAGGGATAGTGAGGCTTAATAAAGGGAGGGGGTGGGCAGAGGGTGACTGTGAAAAGGTAGAGATACTAAACAAATATTTTTGCTCAGTATTTACAAATGAAGAGGTGGAGGTACCTAAACAAACAATAGAAACACTTTGGATACAGAAGTTGATACCAGCCCATTTACAGAAGAAAGGGTTCTGAAAGAACTCTTAAAACTGAAGGTGGACAAAGCAATGGGGCCTGATGGGATTCATCCCAGAATTCTAATAGAACTAAGGGTAGAACTAGTGACACCCACTGACTACCCTCTTTAACAAATCATGGAGGATGGGGTGGTACCCAAGGACTGGAGGAGGGCAGATGTGATTCCCTTCACAAAAGTGGGAGCAAGGCAGAAGCAGGAAACCACAGACCTGTTAGTTTAACCTCAGTGATAGGGAAATGATGGAATCACTTCTGAAGGAAAGAATTGTCGAGTATCTAGAGGTCAGAGGGCACAGGACCCAAGGCAGCATGGATTCACAGCCCAAGGTCATGCCAGATGAATCTGATAGATTTCTTTGACTGGGTGACCAAAGTAGTAGATCAGGGAGGGCTGTGGACAGGGCCTACCTAGACTTTAGCAAGGCATTTGACACAGTCCCACACAAAGATTAATATACAAGTTAGCCAGCCTTGGAGTGGGTCCCAAGATGACAGCCTGGGTAAAGAATTGGCTTGAGAATAGGGCACAGAGAGTAATAGTAAATGAAGTCCACTCTGAAAAAGGGAGCTTACTAGTGGGGTGCCGAGGGTTCAGTATTAGGACCGGTCCCTCTTCAACGCCTTTATAAGCGACATTACAGAGGGACTGGAAGGAAAAATACGTCTCTTTGCTGATGACACAAAGTTCTGCAACAGAGTTGATGCACAAGGTGGGGTGGAAAGGATGAGAAGGGACTTGGCAAGGTTAGAGGAATGGTCAAATGTATGGCAGCTTAGATTCAATGCTAGGAAGTGCAAGGTAATGCACCTGGGAAACAAAACCCAGGGAAGAGTACACAATGGGGGTGAGATACTAACAAAACAAAAACAGAAAGGGACCTGGGGTAGTCATATCAGATGACCTAAAGGTGGGCAAGCAATGTGAGAGGGCAGCAAGGAGGGCTGGGGGATACTGGGATGCATAGGAGAGGCATCACCAGTAGAAGACAGGAAGTTATTTCCTCTGTACAGACAGCTGGTGAGACCTCATCTGGAGTACTAGTGCAGTTCTGAAGACCCAATCTCCTCAAAGACATAGACAGGATGTAAGCTGTCCAGAGGAGGGCATTCAAATGGTGCAGGGTCTGCACCGGAAGACATATGAAGAGAGACTAAAGGAGCTTAATATGTATAGCCTCGAGGAAAGGAGGGAGAGGAGGACATGATAGAAACTTTCAAGTACCTCAAGGGAATCAACAAAGTCTAAGAGGGTAGCATCTTTCAAAAAGAGAGTGCAAACGAGGGGCACAATTTGAAGATGGGGCGCTCAGAGGAAATTTAAGAATATTTTTTCACATAGAGGGTTGTGGATGCATGGAACGGCCTTCTGGAGGAGTTGTGGACAAAACAGTGGTGGAATTCAAGCATGCATGGGACAGTCATAAGGCAATTCTAGGGGTGGGGGTAGGAAGAAGTAGGCTGCTGGTTAACTAGGATCTGCAGCTTATCCTTTAGGTAGGGAAATGGGCAGAATGGTGGGCCAAGCTGTCCTTATCTGCCATCAAATTCTATGTTTCTATGTATGACAAATCCTTTATTATATATGTGTGCTGTATTATATTAAAGTATGATGTAGTGAACTGTATTGTAATATATGAAAAAGTCATTATAATACTATAGTAAGCCATACAAAAATTCCTATATTACACCACTCCCATGTTCATAATAGTATCATTGCAGCAGTGATAATAGTATTGTTCCATGCCATAATACTATCATTCAGACCTAATAATACTATCATTTGGGCACTGAATGATAATATTATCACTGCAGCACAGACACGACACAGGGAATGGAGCATGTTGAGTGGGAGATGGCTTTTTACTCCAACTGTTGCCTACATGGAAAGACTACTCGCTGCTTGGTAACAGCCCACAAGCAAGAAAGAAATGGATTCCCCAGCAGAAATCATTACTACAGAAGAAAAAAACTTGGTTCATAACAAGTGAACACAAATATATAAAAAAAAACACATTTGACCTCCGCTGCTGCAGCCCTACCTCACAAAACATGGTGAGTGCAGACCAATTGAGAAAATCGATACAGAACAACTGATGTAATTTTAGCTGTTTTGTCTTTCAGTTATAAAAACAAGATGACTCAGAATATGAGCTGAGTACAGAAAGAAGTGTCTTTGGCATAGATAGATATTTCAACAACAAAAATTACCCTGCTTCTATTTTCCAGTGCCCATCCACAGTCTTCAAGTAGACACTGGAAACTCTCATCACATTCTAAACTGCCTAAAGAAGTTAGGCATGGGCAACTGTCGAGGATAGCAGAAGCACTAACAGAAAATGACATTGATTTATTGTACATCTCAGGAACTCTGGGTTTCATCCCTGACTGCACTTCTGCATATAATCTTTTTAATATTGGGTTATATTTTGCACTCCAGACTAATGAACAGTGTTTGTTGTGATGGGAGGACAAGGTTTTAGGTCAAGACAGCCAAGGCAAAGAGTACTTAGAATATCATGAATGGCAAACTAAGATCAGAATGGGTGTAAACATCAGGGATGTGGGACCAATCCCCCTAGGCTATACCACAACACAAGTAACCAAGACAGGAACACTATAATGACCTACCAGCAATATTCCTGGCAAAGGCCTCTGACATTCACAAGCCCGGTGCACCATTTTACTTGGCATCAAATGTGAAATTAAAGCCAACTAGTCACCTGTATAGAGTCATGACCACTGGGAGAATAAAATCCACAGCATAATGAAAATGCTATAGAAATCAGCTGGTCTCCCTCTGAAAATAGGATTACCAGTCACAGCACCTGGAGGACAGCAATTCAAATGCTTCTTGATGCTAACGTACCCCGACTGATGTGGCCCAAGTGTCAGAACATAAGAACATACAATACATTAATAATTGTAGTAATGTTATCAGAGCAAAACAGAAAAAAATCTTAGTCCTATCCGAGCAGAGCCCAGCATATCACCATCTCCAACCAAACCTCCACAAATTTGAAAACAACTCTAGATTCTACTTCTCGAATCAGTACTGTGCCACAGGAAATGACTACCATGAACCAGCTCACTAATAAATGCTCTCAATTTTCAGCAATATCAGACAACATATTTGGTACCCATTGTAATTTCTATGGGAACATTGCTATAAACATCCGGCAGTCACCCCTACCAATGAAATAACAAAGCTTTGTGATTTACTTTGACTCTGAGTCAGAGTAAGCAGATTCAACACCAGCAGGAGCCTGAATTTAAAAACAAACTGAACATTTGCCGTTTCATTAGCCCCAATCATTGGCTCTATGCACAGATTAAAATCGGAATTTAAGGAGAATTTTTTAAGTGTTTACTGTTACTGTCTGATGAACTTTTAACATTAATTTTAAGGACTTTGTTTGGCTTCTTCCTGTTGCTGTTAATGTTTATCCTGCACATCACAGTAAAGAAAATATCTCCCTTGAACAGCAAAGGTAAGACAATACTGGTTTCAGATCCATAGATTACAAAAAATAATATATAGATGAGTGTGATACAAGGCAGTAATCCATCTCAAGCTTTTGGGGACTTTGGGAACCTCTTGAGCCGCTCTTGAGGTTTAAGTCCCAAAACCTTTGATGGCATTACTACCTTGTAATACATACTTATCTATTATTCTATTTATATATGTTATATTGTGGTTATAATGCCATGCTAATTCATTTAAATTATAATTATAATATATAGAGTAATAGATAGGTGACCGCATTACAAGGGAGTAACACCATTGAGAGTTTCGTCCACAGTACCGAGATGGTATTACTCCTGAGTGATACACAGTCACCTATTGATTATTTTTGTAATATATAGGTATGCTATTTTAATATGGCACTAAAGCACAAAAATATCCTGGATTTGATAAGAGGAGCTGTAATGCAGTGATGTTAGGAGTGAGGATGTGTAGAAGAATTATCTCCTGTGACAGTATCTCCTCTGGTGCAGCAGTGTTTGTCTGAAAAGAGGAGGTAAGTCGATGGGTCATTGAGTTGAGTGGTGGCTGCGATGTAAGCTATGTTTAGCCTGTTTTGTTATTTTCAGTGTAATCATTCCCCGCGCTGGACAGAAGCAGGGCCTCATCAGCGAAGGAGTGGTGGTGAGAGCAAGCACTAAGGAGAAGTAGGGTGTAGCATTAAAGATCCACCTGTAGCACTGCTAAGAAAGCATTATGAAACCATCTTATTCTGTTTCTTTGGGTGCAGGTTGCAGTGGTTTGTTAGTGGGTAAGGTGAACTGAAGGCAGGATCAAACAGATAGTACTTGACATGATAAAAAAACTCAGCAAAGTAACAGGGCTATAAATTACTCTCACTAAGCGAGAGACAGCTGCCACGTTTCAAAACTTTCTGCCCACCCACACAATAAATACAGCCAACCTGAATGCGAGGTTTGAAGATTGACAGGTCCAGTATCTAGCAACCATTGCTGGCACCATAGCAACTAGCTGTTGGTTGTGAGAGAGTCCTGTGGTGGCATTCTTCTGGTTTTGTGATAATACTGTTGTTCAAGCTCAGAATGATAGTATTATGGGCCCGAACGATAGTATTATCACTTAGAAATGAAACTGTTATCACTGTTTGGGAATGGTATTACAGGACATCTTTTGATGCTTTAGTGCCATATTAAATGGCATAGCTACTGTATATATATTACATTATAATTAATAGTGATTCTTATGGTGATTACAATGATTATTATAATGCTTATAAATCATATATATCATGTTGTGGTATATGATATATATACTATAATAACCTTCTGTTTACATATTTTATAAAACATACCAAATTTGGATCTTACTTAGCAATATTCCAATTTTGCCTCTTCAGTCATTCATGCTTTGACATCTTTAGGACAAGTCTTTTAACATAGAGAGGCCCGAACTGTGCTGTTTATAATTTCTTGTTTGGAATCTGCTTTACTATTATCTTCCTACAGGAATGACCAACACTGCACCACTCTATATTCCAAATCACAATCAGTCTTCCAAGGAATAGGAGAAATTTTGCTTTTAACATTATAGGCTGAGCAACAGTAGAAAAACATTTAAAACTGTTTAACATTGTAGTGGACATTGTATTTCAGGACTCATTTGATGTTATTACTGTCATGCAATCAAATGTACTTGTCAGTTATTACCGTACTCTATATGACTGGACAAAAGACTACTGTGCATGTCTTTTATTAATCTCTCTGTTGCATCGGTTCATGTACGACCCAGGTCTTCTCGTCTGAGACCCCCATGGGTTTGATGGAGCTCTTAGGAGATGAAGACCAAGGGTCAGAAGTTGGAGCACTATTGGTGCTGGACTAGGTCTGAAAGGAACAAACTGGCTTTGAGACTGCACTATGGTGAAGGCAATCAACCATAAGAAGCAATGTTCCTGTCAGGGATACTGCTGCAGGAAGAACAGAACAGCTCTGCTTTTTGATCTGTAGACAGGCTTCTCCATCCTGCCTGGCTACAGCTGAAAAAGCATTTGCTCTGATCTTCTCTGACAGAGTGTCTCTGTTAGGGCTGGGATCTCCCTAACAAGATACATGCAGCCCTGTGGTGGTGAGTCATGTGCATTCAGAGGCACTCCTATTATCTGCAGTAAGTTTCAACAGGTTGAGGTAACTGAGGTTGGTAAGGTAATTTTGGAGCTTTGGTCCACATACTGTGAATCAGACCCAGGACCAACTCATCTCTTAATGGGATGTGTTGAGTCTGTTGGCCCAGTGCTCACTGAGATTGTCTGGTGTTCAGTTTTGGAGGATATTTTCTTGGAGCCCTGAAAGAGGCGCTGGTGAGACCCTCCTTAAGAAACCATCTGTCAGCCCTGACACCTTGGCAAATTACAGACCTGTTTCTAACCTCCCTTTCATGGTCAAGCTTATTGAGAAAGTGGTAGCTCTGCAACTCGAGGCACATCTCACAGCCCTTGACATCTATGATCCCTTCCAGTTGGGGTTTAGGTCCAGACAGCACTGAAACTGCATTAGTCAGAATGCAGAATGATCTCCTCAGGCCAAGAGATTGAGGAGTGGTCAGTACTCATTCTTCTTAATCTCTCCTCTGCATTTGACACTTTGGACCATGCAGTGTTGCTTGATTGCCTAAGGGAGCTCTGTGGACTCACTGGTGCTATCATCAACTGGTTTGAGTCCTTCTTCACAGGAAGGATGCAGTGGGTGGTGATGGCAAATTTATCATCCTGCCGAGCTCCTGCCATGGGAGTTCCCCAGGGCTCGATCCTGTCACCTGTGTTGTTCACAGTGTACATGCGTCCCCAAGATTAGATCATTAGACAGTACAGCCTGGGCTTTCACTGCTATGCAGATGACACTCAGCTGTAACATGTCATTTGCACCCAAGACAGATGGTGCTGTGGAGTGATAAATAAATGTCTGGCCAAGATCCAGGGCTGGATGTCCTCTAACTGGCTGAGACTCAATCCCAACAAGATGGATGTACTAGTGATTGAGCCTGGTCATCAGTGGGATGTGGGTGCTGCTGAGATGGGAAGATTATTCCTTGACCCCATTCCCTTGGTGGCTTCTACCAAGGTGAAACATCTGGGCATTATCCTTGATGATGGACTGACACTTACAGCTCAGATGTTATCTGTCATCAGGAGTGGTTTTATCACTTGAGGAATGTCACCCATATTAAAGCCTTGATTCCGCCCTGATGACCTGCCATCACAGGCACATGCATTTGTGACAATGCAACTTGATAACTGCAGTGCTCTGTATCTTGGGGGTCAGTGTAGGGATTCTTTGGTGCCTGCAGCTGGTATAGAACGAGTGGTCAGGTTACTCATGGGCATAATGAGGTCTTGTTATGTGACCACGGTTCTGAGGGAACTGCACTGGAAGAGAGTCATCTTCAGGGTGGGCTTACTCACCTATAGGGTCCTACATGAACTGGGCCCTGGGTACCTGAATGACCTTCTGACTTCTGCCCATCCCATGCACTCGCTTCACTCTTTACTGAGGGCCTCCTAGCAGTTCTCAGGACCTGCCTGAAGTCCTTAGGGAGAGTATTCATTTGAGGTGGCAGGCCTGGTATTGTGGAACTCACTACTAATATCCCTGAGGGAGACCCCATCGATGGATGTTTTTAGTGGACCCTGAAGGCACATCTTTTTAAACAAGCGTTTTCAGATTACTGATGCATTGTTTTATCTAAACTAGGATTTTACAACTGTTTTATTATTGTTGTTTGTTTTATGTTGGTTTTGATAAATGTTGTTTTTCCTACCTACCTGTACAGTGCCCAGAGCCTCCGGATGGGGTGCTAAACAAATAAATTTTACTTACTGTACTTTACTACTACTTAGTTTTCTATGTCTATACATTTAACTATTCCCCTTTGTACAGTATTGCATATTCTTTAAATGGATTAGGTCAAGGCATGTTACTTCTTACATTATTAGACATTTATGGTTAATTTATCATATCTGGAGCATCTACCAGAACTCTTGATCACTCTTTCCTTATGTTGGTGCCTCTTCTGGCCTTTTGTCTCCACAATGCCTGAAAGTCACATGAGAGGGAGAATCATAGAAATCTTTCCCATGACCTGTGCCAACATACACGGAGGCTAAGTAAAGCATTCTAGCTTAAAGTAGCTTATGAGGCATAGCAGTAAACAATATAGTGCTGACAGTTTGAATGTTACAAGGAAAAGCCCCTCCTAAAGACCTGGATTGGAGATCCCAGTGCAGCTAATATATAAGGGACCTTGATAACCTAACAAACCCCAGAAGCATTTTGAACTATAGTTATAAGAAGCAGAACCAAGCTGAAGCCAGCTAACTAAACATTTTCTGAAAAACGTTATAGAAGCTTTCATTATGGTAGTTTTACACATACACAAAGTTGAATACAAATGGTGCATAGCAGCCTTGAACCTTACATGAGGTAGCACATTCTGACCACAGTAGCATGAGGCTTCAGAGGTTTCCACAAGCTTAGGAAAATTATGTTTTGTAAGAAAGTCATAAATAGTATGAGTCTTGCCATTCAGCACAATGCATAACAAACAGCATTGTGATACAATGTCCTTATTTATTTATTTATTTAAATTTCAGAATTACAGTCCTTTGAGTCGAAGACTCCTTTGCAAAAGCTCCATGTCAGTACAAAACAGAACATTGCATCAAGACATATTGTACATAGTTCTGAAACAGAACATTACATTTCAACAAATTGTACATAAAAGATCACTGTACATGGTATTTACATTGATTGGTTACCATCTCAAGGGTCGTTAGAGGACCCTGGGTCAATGAGTGTGTGGTGGGACAGGGTTTCCAATTTAGAGGACTTAGCCAAGCCCTACATTGAGGTAAGAATATCACAGGGGTCTAGGCCTTGCTGAACAGCTTTTTATTGAGCCTAGGGAGGACTGCTGGAACAGCTACAGGCCTCCGAGTCAAGAAAAATCTCTTGATACAGTTTGAATTGGCCAAGACTTGGGGCCAGCGAGATGGAGGATTGTTAAGCCAGAAGGAGCACAATAACGGAAGGACCTTTCCCTTAGAGGTCCTACGGTGAGGACAATGAGGCAGGTGCTTGCCTGTGGTGCCGAGGTACTCCTCGTGGGGCTGGTTGGATGAGTGTGTAGACCATTAGGTGTAAGCTTGATTAGTATCTTTTTGGCTTGGAGGCAAGTGTGGTATTTTAGTCTCCTTTGAAGGTAAGCCAGTCTGCTAGCTTATAGAGAACACATGTATGGGTTAGTCTTTCACTGCTTGTTACCAGTCGGCAGGCTTTGGTGAGGGCTAGATTGATACAGTTCAGGGCTGTTTGGTCAGCGGCTCCATAAATTATTATCCCATAATCAACCAATGAAAGGACTGAGCAGGTAACAGCCTGCCCCGTATAGCCTGAGGTTAGCAGATGTTTATGCCTATATAGAATCCCTAATCGGTGTTAAGAGGAGGGAGAGCGTGTTTAATGTGGATCTGGTAGGTGAGGGTTGTGTCCAGTGTGATACCTAGATATTTGAAATGTGGGACCTGTTCAATGTGGATGCCCTCACGAAGTTAGAGATAGATAACAGGGAATTACCGAGGGGTTTTGGCGGTGAGCAAATATAATAGATTTAGTCTTGTAGTTTAGTATTAGTCGATGGTCAGTGAACCAGTATTCTAGTTCTCTAAAACAGCCGTGTAGGGCAATTTGGAGAGAGTTTAGATTTGTGTGTAGTCCAATGCTGATACTTAACTAGTGCCTTCCTGAAAAGCCTTTCTGGTTTCACTATATAGTACTAGACATTCATAAAGCAAGAGGACACCATGCTCCAGGGAAAAGAATGTTGAGTCTCAGTGGGTACAGTCTGAAAGCCATCTGACTGGGTCTCACAGTATGGTAAGACAGATTGTCCAGCTTTATAGCCTCTTGCATCCATAGTTTCACATGCAAAATGCTTTGCAACAAATATACAAATATATAGGAGCTTCACTATAGAGTAGATTGAATATAGTTTAGAATAATTTCTGGTAACATGAGTAGTGACAGATATATACATATATATATATATATATATATATATATAGATATATATATATATCTATATATATATATATATATATCTTAGGCACACTTATTAGGTGTAAGTAATTTCTGATCCAGGAAATATGCATAGGTACTGCCAAATATAGAGAAAAGCGAACGACATACCAATAAGTTTAGCAATATAAGAAGAGTGATTCCTTTCTTATATATTTTGTTTCTGTTCTTATCTGATATACATTATTCCAGAAAGAGAGAGAGAGAGAGAGAAAATAAAACTTATATTCTAATACTATCCTTTGAGGCTTCTGCCAAAATGGCTCGGATGTCATTTGTAAATATATACAAACTACTTACTTGTATGGCTGCATTATATGAACCCTGGCTTTGGCACCTGGGACTAGCATCAGATATAGTTCTGATTATAGTCCCAGCATGACAAAGAAATAGCTGGACAAAAAACAGAGATGCATAATGCTACTAATAAACAATTCAAATGGGAGAAACAACTCAATGATTATGTAGTGGTTAACAATCAGCCAGATATAGAAATACTGTTAAGTAACAAAACTTCACAAGAGGTGTGGAGAAGGGAAGAAGAAACTTGGTAACAGGATAACTAGCAGCCAGGGACCCAATTTTCAGCTTGCACCTGTGCTAATGGGTCTTTACCTGCAAAAAACTGGCGTTTACTGGATCCCCATATTTAAAAGAGGCTGTTGTGTGGGCAAGAGTGTTAGTGCCCATGCAAGACATAATGCATGCATGTGGCCAAGAGAGAGAGCATGGCCATGAATATGCACGCTAAATGTGAAGTAAACTTTGTCCATGAAGTTTGTGCAAATTCCTAAAAATTACATGAGCTTACAAAGCTTCCCTGTACCTGGGAAACTTCGAACGTAAAGTTTTTTCCATGAATTGCATCGACTTTCACCATGAAGCACAAACTTCATGGGTGCGTACAAATTCATGCGTGAACTTCAACGCTTTGTGGCTAATTCCGCACAAATTTTTTTCATGAAACACGAGATTTATGGATTTCACTCATAATTCTGTGAAATTTGTGAATTAATTCATGGAGTGAGTTGTCAGGACTTCACCATCTCTATGCATGCTACCCCATATTCAGAGACTTTGTACTGCACAAAGGGTTTAGTGCTGTCCTGTTGTACAGTGTAATACCGCCAAAAAACTTCAACTTAATTCCAGACAACCCTAGCAGCTGTCAGAGGTAATGCAGCCACCTAGCTGGTTGGCTGCTGGGGAGCACAGTTTCCCTGTGATCCATGGCACCCCCAACACCAATTGCCGCCTGTTCAGTATAATAGTAATGCTATCCTTGGTGCTAGTGGTTCCCCACCCACGTCGCAATCGTTGGCCCATTCAGTATAATAGTACTATCCTGGTGGTGCTAGTGGTCCCTCCCATGCTGATTACCAGCCTGTTAGAGTATAATAATACTATCCTGATGCTAGTGGTCCCTTCCCCACTGATCGCTGGCCCATTTAGTATAATAATAATAATACTATCCCTGGTGCTAGTTCTCCCCCAATGACAGTCATCCCTGACATAAAATAATATGATCCCTGATGGTAGTGGTGTCCTCCCCTCTGGTCCCAGCCCTGTACATTGCAAATCTGCCCTGATGGTAGTGGTGCCTCCTCCCT
This sequence comes from Neoceratodus forsteri, assembly GCA_016271365.2. Taxonomy (NCBI): domain Eukaryota; kingdom Metazoa; phylum Chordata; order Ceratodontiformes; family Ceratodontidae; genus Neoceratodus; species Neoceratodus forsteri. Next base: position 840,686,884 of record CM028135.1, on the reverse strand, counting down.
CTGATCTCAGCTCAGTACATTGAAAAACTGCCCTTTTGGTAGCGATGCCTTCCTTCCATCTGATTCCAGCCCGTTGCAATGTCATATCCCAGGTTGTTTGTTTCCTCCCTGATCACCAGCATGGAAGTTCAAACAAATCCTTCCTGGTGTACGGTGCCCACTGCACCAGTGCCACTCAATACCATTTCCTCAGCGGTAGTACCCTGGTACATACAGCAACCAGTACAACCCTCCTCACACCTCCTTGGCTGGCCACCATATGTCCAGGCAGGGAGAGAAAGCTCTTATATATAGGACAGGTTGACATGCCTTGTCCTATAATAACAGGTGCACTTCCTGCCTGGACATATGGCAGCCAGCCAAGAGGTGTGAGGAGGGCTGTGCTGGTCACCACATGCACCCGCTGCACCATCAATGAGAAATAGCCCAGTGCCCTGGAGGGGAAACCCCGGCACCAGGAGGGTTGTTTGAACTTACAGGCTGGTGATTGGGAGTGGGGACAACAGCCAGGGATATGATATTGTACAATGGGGCTGGGATTGGAGGAGGAAGGCACCACTACCACAGGGCAGATTTGCAACATACAGGGCTAGATTCGGAGGAGAAGCACCACTACCACTAGAGATCATATTATTTACACCAGGGATGGTGATCGGTCGGGGGACCAACAGATCTGCAGCATGAACCGAACATATTAGACTGCAAACTGAAGAACTAAGTTTACCTTTATATCTCCAAATATAATGTCATGGCTTTTGGATCAGCAGAGAATGCAACCAGAGTTTGGCACATGTGAAGAGAATACAGAAGTAGTCAAAGACTACAATATCTAGGTGTTACTTTCAATTATAGTAAAGGTTTCAATAGCTGTGCTCTGATTGGCTAGTACAGTTGAAGCAGCCCTACCTTAATCTTTGAGTAACATACTTCCTAAGCCTGATCACAAGAATGTGATTTAAAAAAAGCCTCTGTTTTTAAAACCAAAATTCGACCCTAAATTTCTATAACAGACGGGCATCTGCCATTGTGAACCTTGATCACACAATCTCTGTCCATATGCACAGTACTTTTACTACCACTGTTTGTTAAGGTTCCAAATCAGATCGTTGTTACAGAAAAGCTGTGTGCTAAAATTAATGTTTACTGGGTAAAGGCTGCACAAAATGGAGCTGTCATTTTCAATGCTACCAGTCACGGTGGATCTTTCATTGACAGCATTTTTTGCGTGGGCAAAAATAGTCAGTGAATCAATGCCTACGTAATGAACTGTGTTTACAATCCCAGTGCAAGGTAAATGAAACAGACATGCTTTTAAATGTGGAAACACTCAGCCCAAACTTTCCTGACCTACACATTACTATGCAGTGTGGCGACCTTTGTGCATCGGTTACCAGCTTACAGTTACCATGACAACCTGCACACACATGCCAAACTTTGCAATGTATACCATGAAGAAAATAATTCAAATATATATTTTTTTAAAGTAAGCACACAAATAAAATGACATGTGCCTGGAGTGGCTGGTTTATAAACATTCACCTAAAAATCAGCATAGATTTGAGGCTAGCACATCAAGAGGGTGAACAAGAACGCTGAACTGTAGAAAGGGCGAAGGAACAATGGCGCCAACAATTAGAGTGACCTTGGTTTGCCCCATCCCAAGTTGTACACCCTCCCAGAGTAGGAATCTAAATAAATAGGGTGTAGGGCAAACCCCCAAATGGGGTGGGTGAAGCCCCACATGAAAACACTTTCTGAAAAGTGCTCTCCTGTGGGTTCGGTGGGCCAGGACGGGCCACCATTATTCGCTTGCCCTTTGGACATGGAACCGATTTGAGACAGTCAGGTACAGCTGAGGTTAGCCTCTATTTTGATTGGCCTCCAACAAGTGTGATGTTGCAGTGCCTCATGGTTACAAAGCAACCTAAGCTGACTCTTGAGTATGGAAACATATAACACCTTCATAACAGGCTAGGACTAAAAATATGCCAAATATTCATACTAAAACACCACAAAATGCAAAAAGTCTCCAGCTAGTAAATGTAAGATTTTTCAAGTGACATACACCGTGATACAGTACATGAACGCCACCCTGTATTGTAATTCAGTGTCACCATTGCCAAGGAACCATGCCACACACACACACACACACACACACACACACACACACACACACACACACACTGCCTGCCAAGGAATAACCATGGAGGGACTATTTCAGTGAGTTGAATGACAAAACATTAAAAGAATGCAAATGTCAATGAAAAATAGTAGTCATTTTTGTCAATACTATAATAGCAATAAAGCATTTCTTGGGTTATGTTAATGACTGTTTTATTCACACCTGGATGAATGTGGCACTCGGCTCACCATGTCACATTATGCCCTAGGGTTTGATTAACAGGCCTTTAACATAACCCTAAGAAATACCTATTGTTCAAGTATAATAATATTTTGGTTCCTACACTAGAAAGTGAATTGAGAGTCAAAGGTGAGAACTGAATGATCTGTTATGTTTTAGTAACAGTTCAGCAAGAAATTCATTTAGCCCATGATTAGGTATATGCAGGGTAAAACAAAAATAAATCACAGCAACATTTATGGTCCTGTCATTCTATATTTTTGAAATGATCTGTTATATCTCATGATACTTCAGCACTTATTTGATTACTTTCTTAAATCCCCTGTACTGCTCAGTTGTTACATGTTTCCCTGGTATCTTTGCAGATCATGTTGATGTTTTGTATCATTGTAATCTGATGTTGACTTTGTCTCTAACCCGCCCAGTTCATGCATGAAAATAGGCAATGCTTTTGTCTATCGCACTCACCTGGTCAACAAAAATGAAATGGGGACCTGGGGTAATTATATCAGATGACCTAAAGGTGGGCAAGCAATGTGAGAAGGCAATAAGGAAGACTGGGGATACTGGGATGCATAGGAGGCATCAATAGTAGAAAACTTTAAGTTGTTATCCTCTGTACAGACAGTTGGTGAGACCCCATCTGAGTACTGTGTGCAGTTCTGGAAACCCCATCTCGCAAAGACATAGACAGAGTGGAGGCTGTCCAGAGGAGGAACCAAATGGTGCAGGGTCTGCACCAGAAGACATTTGAAGAAAGACTAAAGGAGCTTAATATGTATACCCTTGAGGAAAGAATGGAGAGAGGTGACATGATAGAAACTTTCAAGTACCTCAAGGGAATCAACAAAGTCCAAGAGGGTAGCATCTTTCAGAAAAAGAGATGTGCAAGAACAAGGGCACAATTTGAAGATAGAAGGGGACAGCTCAGAGGTAATGTGAGGAAGTATTTTTCACATAGAGGGTTGTGGATGCATGGAACAGCCTCCCTGAGGAGGTTGTGGAGTCAAGAACAGTGGGGAATTCAAGAATGCATGGGACAGACATAAGGCAGTCCTAGTGGGGTTAAGAGGAAGTAAGCTGTTGGTTAACTAGGATCTGCAGCTTATCTGTTAGGTAGGAAATGGGCAGACTAGATGAGCCAAGCGGTCCTTATCTGCTGTCACATTCTATGTTTCTATGTTTCTAACTAAATAAATAAATTTGGGGATCAATAATAAAATCATGATTTTAAATGGTCTTCACAACTATTTTTTAAGACGATTCTTGGCCACTCAAACTATATCCCATGTGCTCACCTCTTGATGAAAACATGTACAGTATAAGCAGGGCCCTGGTGTTCTGGCGGAGAATTTTCTGATGTCTGTGGTAGGGCTCTGACTTCTGCGGCAGCATTTTCTGATTTCATGGCATGATTTATTCATTTCTCTGGCAGAATGCAGTCCTGTCATTGGCTAGATATGATGTGATGTCATCGTTGACATCATATGCTGAACATAGAGGAGGAGCTTCAGGATAAATGAGGTAGGAAAGAAAACATGACACTATGAAAAACAGTATATTTATGTGAAAATTTTCAAAACAATGAATTCTAAGGCACTATATATATTCTATGCGCATGATGCAAATTCTGTGGCAAATTCTGCAGGCCTTGAGTATAAGATCTATCTAATCAGAGTTTCCTTAGAATAGGGCCCTAAAATCCTGCTGGTGGACCAGGGAGGTCCAGGAGGTGGTGGGGAAAGAAGGCAGCCTATAGGCAATTCAAGAGCTCAAGGAGTGAAAGGGATTGAGGGAGTATGAGCTGATGCCTAGAAGGGCCACTAGGGTGGTGGAGGGCGGCTAAGGCAAGGAAGGAGCAGAACCTGGCCAGGGAAATTAGGAGGAACAAGGGTTCTTTAGCTACATTGGGAAAACGAAGGGTGAAGGGCAGATTAGCAGGATTAAATCAGGAGAGATGGGCACAAGACCCGGGGAGCAGGCTGAGGTACTAAATGAGTACTTCACCTCAGTTTTCACCAAGGAAAATGGGGTGCTGCATTGTACATGGGAGGAGACAGAGATACTGAGGAGGGGGGTCCACCGATCGGCGGGTCTGGCAAAAGGGGAGGCATCACTGGCAGGAGGGGGAGGGCTAAGCAGGAGAAGAGGTACCAGAAGTGGAAATCACAGCAGAGAGAGTGAGAAGCCCTCAGTTCCTTAAGACAGAGAAAGCACTGGGGCGGATAAATTACATCCCAGAGTGCTGAAGGAACTGCGGATGTCCTAGCGACCCCTGGTGGAGCTATTCACCATCTCTCTGAGGACAGGGTGGGTGCCCCAGGACTGGAAGGTGGCGCATAGTGACTATCCACAAGGAGGGATCAAGGGAGGTGGAGGAACTACAGGCCTGTCAGCCTGACATCGGTGGTGGGCAAGGTGATGGAGGGCATTGTCAAGGAGAGGCTGGGGGACCTGGAAAAGTCAGGGTGCCTGGACGATAGACAGCATGGATACATCTCGGGAAATCGTGTCAGACAAACCTTGTGGAGTTCTATGACTGGGTGATGAGTGCCTTGGACCTGGGTAGACCAGTGGATGTCCCTCTCTAGACTTCAGCAAGGCACTTGACTCTGTTCTCACGTGGGCCTGTTGGATAAGCTGGAAGAAATGGGGTGGGGAACCAGATGATCAGATGGATAGGCAATTGGCTCCAGGACCGGACCCAGAGGGTCGAAGTTGGCGGGATAGTCTCATCCCCAAGGAGGGTCATTAGTGGGGTCCCACAAGGATCAGTCTTGGCCCCTCCTGTTCAATGCCACGCCTCTGACATAAGGACAGGAATCAGGAGTGAGATGAGTGTCTTATGGATGACTCAAAAACTGGGGCGGTGGTGGATGGGAGGAGGGCCCTACAGGGGGACCTAGAGGCTCTGGAAAGATGGTCTAGAAAGTGGAAGCTGAGGTTCAATGCAGGAAATGCAAGGTACTCCACCTGGGGCCAGAAACCAGGGCCAAGTATACACCCTGAGGGGGGATGCTACAAGTCTTGATGGCTGAGAGGGACCTGGGGTGGTGGTGGATGTCAAGATGAACAACTTGGAGACTTGTAGGAGTGCAGCAACCAAGGCCAACAGGGTGCTGGGATGCATCGCTAGGGGATCAGCTCCAGAAGGAGGAAGTGATACCCTCTGTATAACTGCTTGGTGAGGCGCACCTTGAGTACTGCATGCAGTTTTGGAGGCCACACTTAAAGAGGGACATTAAACTCCTGGAGAGGGTCCAGAGGAGGCAACCAAAATGATTTGGGGCTTGGGGACAGGACCTATGAGGAGAGGCTCGAAGAGCTAAATATGTACACATTGGAAGAGAGAAGGACTGGGGGACATGATAGAGGTCTTCAGGTACATGAAGAGGGTAAATAGGGAGGAACAGACAGGGTGCTTGAAGGAAGGAGGAGGGGGCCACTGGAGGGCATGGGTGGAAGCTGGGGGAAGATTCAGGGAAAAGGAGGAGGTGCTATTTCACTGAGAGGGTGGTGGAGCCATGGAATGTGCTGCCTAGGGGGCTGGTGGAGGCAGAGACAGTGGAAGGGCTCAAGAGGGGTGGACAGGTACAGGAAGGGTTCTGGAAGCAAAATCCAATGCAGCAAGAATATCCAGAACTGGGAAGGGAGAAGCCAGAGAAGGCGAGGGCAGCAAGGTCAGCACCCAGGCTGGGGCTGACCAAACGAGCAGACACAAAAAGACCATTAGGCCTATTCTACTGGCATTTTAGTATGTTAGTATGTTAGAATGGTCTCATACCTGACCCATGCTCTTAAAATGAACAATGCTAGATCACCAAATAAAATGGCTCTTGATGTACTCAGTCAATCAAAAGGGCTTGGTTATAAACTGGGTTGGTGGGAAAAACTCTGGCCCAAAATGAGGCACATGGAAATAGATATCAATTGAGATTGGTATGCTATACAAGTACCCCAAAGTACTGATTTTCAGTCAGTAATACTCAACAGGATTTTGGAGATTGACACTCAGATTGACCAGTCCTGCTCCCATGAATCCTTGATGCTGTCAAAATATAACCTGTGTAAACATTATTGGGAAATGGAACTTTTGCTAAGGTATGGAATATTGTAGGCCTTAGCCAGATTAAGATTGATAACACAACAAACCACCTTTATTGTAAAGCATGCATCCCCTTTCCTGTGGTTTGATTAATTCTTTCTCAGCATACATGAACCACTTATGTTGCATTGCTCCACGTTGGAAACTGTAAGGAGGAAATGGATAGATCATTTAACCTATACTCATCAGGAGGAGCCTGAGAATATATAAATACCATGCCTCTAACTCTACAAAGGTCAGTGATCTTTGCAATGGCTTTTTTGCATCACAAGCATGGAAATTGCATTAAAATATAAAAGATAATACACTTATTTGTAATTCATGATCTTTTTTAACTTTGCACTTAAATTTGATGTATACTTATGTTAATGTTTCCATTTTGTATTGCATTTTAACTGTGTGGCTTAAACCTTTTGGTACAGCCTCATAAACTTTGAACTGGACCACCTAGGACCCTAATTTTAAAAGGAAACTTTGGTACAAGGTGTCACGCCAAATAAGCTTGAGCATAAGTGCCACCTTGTATCAAAGTTTGCGCATTCCTGTTTTCAAACACAGGCTGCATCAAAATTGAATGCCTTGCCCCTAAGCCACCCTGTGCCATACTTGCACCAGGTTGTGCGGGGCTTGACCATCAGTGGGCTGTACCATCTCCTTTTTGAATTTTAGAACCCTGCCATGGATGCAACAGGGGATCAGTTTAGACCAGCCAGAAGGTGGTCTACAGACAAAGCACCAATGCTGGACACAGTGGCAATTGGAGAGGGACCTGCAAGTAGGGGACTTGGGGCAGAAGGAGCATGGGGAGTTCTCTAGAGATATTGGGGACAAGGAGGCAATATCCAGGTGGTGAAGTGGCACCCAGTGTGGGTGCCATGCACAACAGCAGACAGGTGATCAACCCTGGTAGATGGGGCTGGCAGGACAGACCATGACCTGGCCCTACGTGGGCACACTCTGGCACCTGCCCCATAGGTACCATAGTCCCCAACCCTGTTGGTGGGAAGCAGTGACTGTGGTTTGCTGGTGCCAGTGATGGAGGGAAACATTCCTTGTGCAAGGCAACAGTCCCCTGGTACCCAACCCCTGCATTATGGTAGGTTGCTTTCCACCCACAGAGGGACTGTGGCACCTACAGTGTAGGTGCCAAAGACTGTGCTCACCTGGGCTGGGTCATGGTCCATCCCTGCCGACCCCCACTACCCAGGCCAATCAGTTGTTCACTACTGTGTATGGCACCCCACTGGGTGCCATCTCACCAGCCTAACATTTCTCACATGTCCCCAGCATCTACTAGAGCACCCTCAGTGTTTCTATGCCCCCAGACCCCTCCTTGCCAGAATATACACCCCCTCACCTTTATGGCCACTCTGGGGTTGTGCTGGGTGGGGATGATGGATCCCTGCATTGAAACCCACAGGTTTGCCACGTGCTTTGCACAAGCCAGAAGATGCAGCAACTCCTGGGTCCTCGGCATGGGGACCCCTTGTTTTATAAGTAAGGACACAGCGTCCCTGATGCACCGGAGTTCGCTGCAGCCACAGGTCAACACAAATTGCATTTCTAAGATTGCTCTGAAAATCCAGCCCTTAGAGTTCCCTAACACCTAGTGAAGAATGTGTATCACCTTTAAGAATATTCCTATAAACTGCAGAGACATGGATAATAAAAATAGTTACAGTGGCAACAATTTAATAACATCATTCTTGGCATGTATTTTAAGGAGACTTGATAGAATTTGAATAAAGCAGTTTCCTTACAGGAGAAACATGTGCTCTTATGTTTCTTGTTAACTACATACAATATTCATTCTTCTGTTTGATGTTCCCATTGAATTCCAATATTAATGTTCTCATGCTTTGTTCAGTTTTACAGAGTTTCTGGAGCCTTTCCAACGAGTTATCCAGCAGGAGGAGATTTGGCTATATAAAAATCCTCTCATAAAATCAGACAACATACCCACACGGATCATGTTTGTAAGTATCAATTTTATTGTATTTTAACCAACTGATAGTGCAGCAAAAAATCATATTAATCTTCAGTAAATATACTTGTTATGTTCTCTTCTTTCTCTGATAAATAAAAATAACTTTTTCAAATAAAACACTTTACCAAAGCAGATGAGCCTCTTCTGTGCTTTTGCTAAACAATGTGCCTATCAAATTACAGGACATCTTACTTTAAATGTGATAAATATAGGTTATTGTTTTAAATATTCTTTAACCTCGTCCCCAACTCACACAAAGTCCATAAAGTATTTTTTTCCTAGCCTTGCAGATCTAACCTTGGTAAGACATAGTTCTAGTATTAACAGTAACCTTTATATTTTGATGGTGCTTATTATTTTGTAATCCCTGCCATTATTTATTTAATAGGTAAACAATTTCTCTGTTACAGCTTTTAAAGTGGTCACAAACATTTCAATAAAATGCCTATTTTTAAAACAAAACTAAAGTAATAAAAGGGAAATAGGAAGACAGAGAAAATAAAGCCTACTGACTTGATTTCAGCGTGAGGGTTAAATTGAGTTTCCATTTAGATTATTGTTTTTGTTTACAGTTTACTCCTCCATAACAGCTGTGCAAAGACATATGATTTGCATGTGAGGTGTTTCTTTTTACACAGCTTTATAGCTTAAACAACTGAAGCACAGGATGATCAAGTGACTTGAACGAGATCAGGAGCCCCATACACAATCATATGTAACAGTGTCCCTAAGTGGTCACAGTGACCAGTTAGTAACAGCCCTTTATTTGCACCCACTGTGCCATGAATAAACAGGATTGCAATCTGTTCATGTGAAGTGTCTAAACACATTGCAACTTTGCAGTAAAGGGAACAGGGGTTGCCATCTACAATGTATGGCCCGCTTTGCTACACAGAAACATAGTAACCCTCCCATACACAAAACATAGTAACCCCCTCCCTAACAGGTTCCCAGAACTGGTTGCAGCATTTAGCAACAGCACCTGCCTGCAGATGTACAGTACTACAAGCTGGTGGTGGACTGGTATGACAATGCTGGGCCCAGAACAGAGGATCCATTGCAGGTTGGAACTGTTTCAGGGCTGGGGTTAGGGAATACAGTATTAAAAAAATATTTGCATCTCCTGACCAGAAGTAAGCCAAAAGATGAGAGTGTGTGGGTGATGGAGGGAAAACTACAGCATTAGTACAATTCATCCAGTGCTATGGTCATTGCAGATTGCCACGTGGCTGATGCTCCTACCATGCCTGAACCTTTGTGACTATCACAAGGCAGCATGCTAGAAGGTACACACCTTTACTAAAATGATTTGTACTGCAGCTTAGATATGAGGAGATTCTTCTTCTTCCGGTGACAAAGTGAGGCCTTTCTGTATGGCAGGTTTTGATGGTGACAAAACTGGGAACCTATTTGTATCATGAATTTTCACTACCATCAGCTGTATGTGACTGAAAATGAGGCACAAATTATTACAGTGGTAGACAATGCCACATTCAGCAATTAGACACCATCAGGTGTGCTGCATCTTGATAACATTCATAAAAGACGCATTCAGTTGAATGTGACTTTGAAATACATGGTGCCTGACCAGCAGTCCAATGGTGCAATGTAACTCTTGAGGCAATGGATACCATTGTAATTAATGGCTATAACAGGGTTCAAATCTGTGATCTAAAACACTTTCTGAGATTTAACAACTTTACCATAATAACATTCCAAAACATTTATTTCCTTGAACTTCAAAGGAGCTTCACAAGCAACATGAATTGGCAAAACAGATCACTTAAATTTCAAGAGTTGTAAAAATTTCATGACAGGTACTGATTTAAATATTGGGAGAGAAAAGCGGCTGTAAAATGCTGGTGGACATGAATTTCAGCAGAGGTGTGTGTGTACATTTAAGGATTGAGAAGACACTAAAATTTCAGGTATAAAAGTAATGCAAATTTCAAGAGGGATAGAGGAGCAAATTTCAGGAGGGATGACAGTCACAAATTTTGGGAGTGGAAAACATTAAATGAAAAGTACAGTAAGTGGTGCAAAGAAGAAGTAGGTGGCTTAGATTTTGGGAGAAGAAAGGAGTAAATGTTCCATTTGGTGAGGTGTGGGAATCTTTAAAGGTTCAACGGGACACATTTAAGTATGAGTTATTGTAGAAATCCTGTGGCTACACTATAGGGAGTCAAAGGATTTCTTGGGAGGTCACCATGTAAAGAGAAGGCTGACACATTACAAACAATGCATTGCATGACAACCTTCAGACAAACATAAATATATACTGTACATGCATATACTTCAATAACAGTATAAGAAATAAACTTACCAGACCATGATCAGCGGATCAGATCCACAATATGTGTATATATATATATATATATATATATATATATATATATATATATATAAATAGTGGCACAGTATAGTTAGGGTTGAGTACCCATTTAAGTGTTAAAGTGTGACATTTTGCATCTTAATAACTTTGCCACCATATGACAGATTTGCCTGAAATTTGTATTGCAGTACCATGACTATGCACGTTACCATTTGTGTTTCCTTACACTCTTGTGTTTGCATTTCCATTTGTGTTACTATTCCTGTGTACGCCAACGTCATGCGTTATCCTTTGTGTTTTCATTTGCACTTGCATTTGCATTACTTTTAACATTTATGCTCCCATTCCTGCTTGTATTTCATTTTCGTCACCGTGCATTACCATTTGCATTTGCATATGCGCTTCCATTTATGTTTGTGTTTTCTTTGGCATCATCGTTGCTGTTACCATTAACATTTGTATTTCTATTGTGGTACCATGACCATTGACTACCATTTTGCATTTCCTTATGCGCTTGCATTTCCATTTCCATTTATGTTATTGTTCCCATCTACTCCACCGTGTGTGTTATCCTTTGAGTTTTCATTTGTGCTTGCATTTGTGTTACTGTTAACATTTGCATTCCATTACTATTTTTGTTTGCATTTCATTTTGTGTCACTGAGTGCATTATCATTTACATTTGCATAGCGCTTCTGTTTGCATTTTCTTTAGGCGTCATCGTTGCTGTTACCATTAGCATTTGCATTTCTATTATGATACCGTGACCATGCCTATTACCAGTTGCGTTTCTGTACATGCTTGCATTTCTGTTTGTGTTACCATTCCGTCTACGCCTGTGTGCTTTACCCTTTGTGTTTTTGTTTGGCTTTGCATTTAGCTAGCACATTTGCATTTCCATAACTGCTTTTGTTTGCATTTCATTTTGCATCACCATGTGCATTTCTGTTTGCATTTACATACATGCTTCGTTTGCATTTCCTTTGGGCTCATCATTGCTGTTACCGTTAGCATTTACATTTCCTATTGTGGTACCGTGACCGTGTGAGTTACCATTTGCGTTCCGTACACACTTGTGTTTGTGTTTCCAGTTTCATTACTGTTCCGTCTATGCCACCATGTGCGTTACCCTTTGCATTTTCATTTGCGCTTGCATTTGAGTAACTGTTAACATTTGCATTTCCATTACTGTTATTGTTTATGCTTCCTTTTGCATCACCATGTGCATTTCCATTTGTATTTGTGTATGCGCTCCATTTCTGTTTGCATTTCTTTGGTGTCATCGTTGCTGTTACTGTAAGTGTCTGTATTTCCAATTATGTTACCATGCCCGTGTGCGTTATGGTTTGTGTTTCCATACGTGCTTGCATTTGCATTTCTGTTTTCATTAACATTTGCACTTGTGTTTGTATTACAATTTGCATTATTGTTTATGTTTGCGTCATCATATGCGTTACCATTTGCACTTGCATTTGCATTGCCGTTACTTCACTATTTGTAGTGCACATTCTTAAAAGAAGGGAAATTCATAGCAAAAACTTCATTTAATGCATCAGTTAGGTTGTTCCACAGTGACAAAAGTGAGGAACTTGGATGTTAGGGTTCCCACCCCTTTGCACCCCACCCCACCCCACCCCCACCAACAAGCATCAGGCATATGAGGAGTACATTCAATAACAAGTTACCCAGCCTGAGGTGGGTCACAGGGTGGTAACCTGAGTAAAAATTGGCTGGACAACAGGACGCAGAGGGTAATAGTAAATGGATTCCACTCCAAAGAAAGCAGGGTTACTAGCAGGTATCGCAGGGCTCAGTATGGGGACCAGCCTTCTTTAATGTCACTATAGGTGACATTGCATATGGACTAGAAGGAGAAGTATGCCTTTGAAGGTGACACAAAGATCTGCAACAGGGTTGATACACAAGGGGGGATGAGAAGGGAATTGGTATGGTTGGTAGAATGGTAAAAAGGTATGGCAACTTAGATTCAATGCAAAGAAGTGCAAAGCAATGCAGCGGCAAACAAAACCCAAGAGAAGAGCATACACAATGGGGGGTATTAAAAAATGGAAAGGGACCTGAGGTAGTCATATAAGACAACCTAAAGGTAGGCAAGCCATGTGAGAATGTAGTAAGAGGGTTGGGGATACTGGGATGCTTAGGAAGATGCATCACCAGTAGAAGACAAGAAGTTGTTATCCTCTGTACAGATAGTTGGTGAGACTCCATCTGGAGTACTGTATGCAGTTCTGGAGACCCCATCTCCACAAGGAAATAGACAGGATGGAGGCAGTCCAGAGGAGGGCAACTAAAATGGTGCAGGGTCTGCACCAGAAGCCATATCAAGACAGGCTATAACAGCTTAATATGTATACCCTTGAGGGAGAGGGGGATATGATAGAAACCTTCAAATACCTCTAGGGAATCAATAAAGTCCAAGAGGGTGACATCTTTTGGAAAAGAGATGCGTAAGAACAAGGGGCACAATTTGAATATAATGGGGGATGGCTCAAGGGCAATGTGAGGAAGTATTTTTTCACTGACAGGGTGGTGGATGCATAGAACAGCTTTCCTGAGGGGGTCATGGGATCAAAAGCAGTGGGGTAATTTAAGAACACATGGGAAAGACATAAGGCAATTCTGGGGGTAGGAGGAAGTAGGCTATTAGTCAACTAGGGTCTGCAGATGGGCAGATTGGGTTTATAGCGGTCCTTATCTGCAATCAAAATCTATGTTTCTATGAAATTAAATGCCTCAATTTCTAAAAGTCCACTTATCTTCATACTATGCATGCATGATGCTGCCCTCATCCCTGCAGCTCCATGACATAACAGCCAGCTGGCTTTCCATCACATAGACTGCAAAATTTGCACAGTACAGCAGCAGAGAAAGCAAGTAAATCTTTCTTTACAGCCCATTTTCCACAGCATGCAGGTGGTTCATGGGTGAACTGGTGGCTATGGCCGAGACACCAGGAGGTGGGCTTCAGCACTCAAAAGCCTGTGCTGCCCGCATCCCTCCAATTCCACAAAGTAACAGTCAGCTTTTTATCGCAGAGACTGCCAAGATTGCACAGTATAGCAAGACCACCAGAAAAAGGTGCTGCACCACAGGATACTTGGTGGGATTCCAGTTAAAGAAACTATAGTAAAAACAGAGCAACATGATGCACCCACCTTCCCATTCCTCTGTATGCACTAATGCAATATCAATGGTTATGAAGATCAGCACTCCTGCCACAATATGTACTATTTAAACAATTTGTGTATATATACAATCAGTGGCAAAACAGGTAAAATGCATATTGCTATTTGAAATAGCTGTTAAACCCACATGGAAGGAGAAGGAAATCAAATATTGTAGTTACAGTTCATTTGCATCAGCTGCTACACTACTGTAGCTGCTGATGCAAATGGACTGCTTTATTTGATTTACTTTCCTACAAGTTCTGTTTAACAGCTATTGCACATAACAGTATGTATTTTATATGTTTTGCCACTGATAGTATCTATAATAAATTGTTTAAATAGTACATATTGTGGCAGGAGTGTTGGTCATCCATAGCTGCTATAGCAAGACTGCACAGTATAGCAGCAGTGAGAGCAGGGAAGGAAGCAATGCTGCTTTCCAACCCATTTTCCATGACAGAGAAGGCCTTTGAGGATGAACTTACTTATTTACTTACTGTACTTACTACTTGCAACAGAAACAGGCCACACGGTCTATCGAGTCTCTGCTTGAGTGTGCAACTAGCACCTCACTTGCAGCTGCACCTCCCTTGACCCCCCCACACACAGTTGAGTGCCAACTGACCCTGAACCAGATTAAGCTGTTGGTGGTATTTCCAGTGAATGGGAATTTAGCTAGGGCACCGGGAAATTCCCTACTCTTTCTGCAGGTGGCACTGAAGCATGGCAGGAGGAGTGGAGGTCCCCATTCTGGTTCAGGACACTGGAGGAGGAGGAGGTAGTGGTGTTACTGCTGGTCCAGAGCTCTTGCTGAGTGGCAAAGAAAATCCTATGAATGGCTTGGTTCAAGATATGGTTCTGACTGGAAGGTAGTTACAGCACAGACAAATTTGGATGGTGAGGTAATGGAAGCAGAAGAGGATTTACAACTGGAATTAGAATGGAAAAGAAACTTTTTAGACTTAAATACTAGTGACTGAGCAAGACTTTCAGTCCTGCAGACAAAATGTGAAGACGTAAAAAAGAAATGGAAGAGGTCCGTGGCTAGTCCAATATTGACAGGTAATAAAAGATTTCCTATTGGCTCAGTTACACAATTACAAGTAGTCACCCTATTCAGATGCTGACTTCACTGGGATAGGGAGGACCTAAATTACTGGATGATGCAGGACCCTTCTTGGTCATGTGGCACCTGAAGATGCTCTGTCTAAGCAGGTTGGATTAAACAAAATAATATATGGGTGCTGGTTCCGTCTATTCCCTTTCCAGGTTCCCCAGAATATCAAACAACTCTAAATAAGGGTTTGAATAGTTTGAGTCCATCAATACCTATGAACAGTTCAGAGGAAATGTACATTCCTCTCAAGTGGCTACTGCGACTGTGTTGTCTGAGACTGAGGCTTTGACTTTGGCTACTACACCAGATGCTCTCAGTGAGATGGAAGGCCTCTACCGGTATCTAGTGATCAGAATCCACCCAGAATTATAGGAAATAATAGCATACCTATTTTACAAGACTCATTATTTTCAGAAGCTGATGATTCTGGACCGCACTCTGAGGAGCAGGTAGAGCGATACAAACAGCAAGACGGTTGGGCCTTTGGGGCATAATCGACCCAAAACATATGCAGATATTTTCGAAGCCTGCAGAGGTAGCAAAAAAGATTTTTGGTTTGTTTAAGATATACTGGATTGGCACCTACCTGTATTGTCCCCGATGGAATCTGGGTGGAAACATTTATTATTGGATTCTATGGGTTTTACCCCAGTGAGGTGTACGCGTATACACCCCCGAGATCATACATATGATGTGAGTTTCTGCACAGTAGCCTCCCTTGATAAATTCTGGAGGCTCTGTTATGAAGGTAAACATTCAGAGATTTGGAAAGATTTTATAGCAATTCTTATTACAAAACCAACAGTAAAACTGTGACAATTTTGTTCTGCAATGAAGGTGTTAATCTGGATAATAATATTATGTTTGGATTGGAGAAGCGATGTTGTGTTTTTGATGAACCTAGACCCATTATGGACAATAATGGGTTTTGGACTGGGGTGGACTGTTAGAGTACCACCGTAGCAAACTGAATCTGAATTCACCACTTCTCTAGTTCTTCTTTTCTGGGTAGGGATAGAGGAATCATATTCTATGCTGGGCAAATGAAAAATTGCTGCAAGTGTGGCTCTCTTCCCATCTAAATGTGGACTGTGATCAAATTAAATGTTTCCAATGTGGGGTTTTAGGGCATTCGGTGGCACAAATGTACGCCCCCATGTTGTAATTTGTGTGGAGAAGTGGATCACCCTATGCTGAGTGCCCTGGGTGGCCCAAAGTCCTGATGAGCTTTCAGACCAATATTTTTATTTATCAAAGGCTAGGAGGTCTTTTCACCCATCCTCATACCCTGAAGAGGAGTTATTCTCTAGGGGTAGAAGGTGGGTAGGGATGAGGGGAATTGTAATGGAATGATCTAATGGAGGTAGAAGAAGGAGAGAACCTACTTTACTTACAGACACAGTCATACCTGTTTTTGTATCTGATCCACTGATACCTTCTGCTCTTGAGGAGCAACTTACTGAGAAGGAAACCCTCACGTAACCACTCAGGGTTCTCCACACCATATGGACACTATACTAACAAGATCCCCCAGGGTATGCAATTTACTATAGATACTATGGTCAGTTCCCTGAATTAGTGATTGCAGAACAAGAAGTGGTGGCACTTACCTGAGAATCTACAATGACCCCCCTCAATATCCAGAAAAAGATAATTATTTTAGAGGTTCCACTGTCCCTTTGCCCTTGTCCAATAAATTTGCCCTTTTGCTACATGGGAGATCAGGTAGAAACAGAAAGCCCTATGGAAATGGACAGTCCATCGCAGAATACTGAATCACTTTCCCATAAAAGTATGTCTGTATTACCAGCAGGAAAGTACAGGTTCCTGGATGTAGTAAATGAGTTACTAGGTCTAGTGGTAAGCCAATAAAACCTCCTCCCTGAACTGCTTACTTTGCAACTTGCAAGTCTAAATGTGAATAGTATTAAGTCAGTAAGAAAATGACTTTCCACCTTTGGTGTACTACAACATTTTAATTATGATATAGTATTTCTGCAAGATACCCGCTTATATTTGTTAGGGGAAGTGACTCAGGCTTCTCTAGATTGGATTTGAGGATCATCTTTTGGTCATTAGGGAGGATACATGTAGTGGTGTGGGATTTTGTTTTAAGTCCCACGATGTATTGGTAACAAAGATGGTGGACATCGATCCTGGTCAAGCATTTATGTTGGATGTAGCGATTGGTGATGTTTCTTGCCATTTTATTACACTATATGGGCCCCAAACAAAGGCTAATCGATTGGAATTATTACTAAAGTTCAGCCTTATCTTTTACTACCTGATAGATTTTTTTGAGGAGATTTTAATGTTAACTTTCAGTCACAAGCAGGGATGGGAAACAATAGTGTGATAAAACCTTTTCAATAAAATTATACAACAAGCGTATTAAAAGATGTTCATATTCGGAATAGACATGCTAAACTGACCTTTTTAAAGTTATCCTGTCTTCCTGTATCAATTTCATATTTACTCACCAATCATTGAGTGTAGCTAATGTTATGAACACTCCAGTAGAAACTTCAGACCATTCTTTGATAGGTTTTGAGGTTTCTACTGCTACCCAGAGTTTTGGGAGGGAGTCTGGAGGTTGAATACCTCCTGTTGTTGCAAAATGAAATATTGAATGAATTAAATATAGTGATAAGAGGCATGTTATCAACGTTAATTTTATTTATGGAGTTGGATTATGGTGGAGGAATTTAGGTTATGTCTTAAAGTTTTTTTCAAGTGAAAGGTTTATTACAAGCCTCTACTATGACCATAAGTATCTACAGCTCTGGAAAGAGTTGGGGATGTTATTATCACAACAGTCAATAGGAGTAGCTGAGTGTGGTAATAAAATTAGGGATGTAAAATGGATAGGAGTCAATTCCAGTATGATCGACTGATTTCTTTGTAAAGGAACAAATGTTTGGAATGAAAGGTACTGTGAACAAATTCATCCATTTATGGCGTGGTCAAAATGGAGAGAGCGAATGAAGATCAGCAGTTTAATGACTTCAGCTGGTATTGAAGTTTTGACAATCAGAGTATTATGAAAGTACTAGATTCATATATTGCAGAGCACTTTGGCACACAAGTCCTAGACTCAGGTTTTGCAGATCAATTGTTAAAGGCCTTTTACACAATTGGAATTGCAGACAGTAATAAAGTCCTTCACAAGAATGTCTCTCCTGGATCAGATGGGCTTTCCAGTGAGATTTATAAAGTTTATGGGAAATTATGCCACAAGAGTTGCTGAATTTATATATTTTTTCTTTACAGAATTTATATTACCCACCTATATGTATGAGGGATTAATGATTTTCTTTATAAATCAGGGAATAGAAAGGAAATTGGAACTGGGAGACCATTGACTTTGTTAAATAAAGACTTTAAAATTGTTTCAGAATTATTGGGAAATAGACTTAGTGGAATAATGCCAGATTTGATTTGTTCTAAGCAGTTCTGTTCAGTTCCAGGACAAAATATAATGGGATTTTATTTTGTTAAGAGAATTGATGACACAGAAAAATTTAGGAGAAAAGTCTTTGCATAGGTCTGGATATCTGGTCAGTTTAGACCAGGCAAAAGCCTTTGATGGTGTTTCTCATTCATTTTGTGGTTATGTCTGGAGGCATATGGAATCCGCCTCTTTTATCCAGTGGGTAAAATTATGCTATTCTTTGGCTTATGTGATATCCTATGATAATGGCTGGTTAGGACTCAGCATTTGATTTTGAAGGAGTGCGACTAAGGGTGTCCATTGAGCCCACTATTGCATGTATTTGTAACAAATCCTTCATTAAGGATTTTATATAGAACTCCTGGTATAAAACAAGTTCTGGGTACTTTGGGTAAGCATTGTAAACATTTGGCATATGCAGATGATTTATGCATAGTAGTTTTGGATGGTGAGTCAATTTAAATAGCTAGTAATTTGATTTGGGTATTGGGAAAATGACTGGTGCTAGTTTAAATGATAAAAGAGAATATGTTTGAGTCTAACTGGATTCCCAACATCCTCTAAGACCATAGAAGGTTTACCTGTAGCTACTGAACCCTGTCGAATTCTAGGGAATTTGGGGATTCTGATTTAGCATTTTACAATTGGAATGCAGTTATAATTAGAGAGAAAATATGGTTGATAAGTGGGATAAATGGAAAATGTCCAAATTGAAGTGAATATATTGCATTAAAACATTTTTAGTTCCGATTTTTTGTTTACTAGTGCAGTCTTTTTACCAAAATCTCTTGAAGTACATTTAATGCAGGTCTTTTAATGGGTTTTGGGGTAGCCTTTACTCCAATTAAAAGAGCTGTATTGTATAAACCTATGAAGGAAGGAGGAGGAGTTAATATAATAAATCTGTTGTTGTTGTTTTTTCACAGTATTCCTTTATAATAATTTAGTATCTTTAATGCAAGAACAAGGTCATCTTTGGGAACAGGAAGTTTTCAATATTTTACAAGGTGTTCTTTTAGAGTGGAAATTAAACATGTTTGTACATAAAAATAAACACAAACCATGTTTGGCTGCTGAATGGGTGGGAGTTTTGATAAAATATGTTATGGAAAGTAAAATATGGGATGATTCTTAAGTCATCTAGGAAAACACTGTATACAGATATTTTATTGAATAATTTTCAAGAACATCCTTTTTCAGATGTTTCTGTTCAGGAACAAATTAATATTTCTGAGTATATAGTAGATGATAGGATTCCTGAAAAATTGTGGGATAGTGTATGGCTTGGGAGTCATGGTCGTATTAATGTCAAAGGGAACCAGAAACATAAAACTTTACAGGAACGTTATTGTCCTAGAGAGGATGTCCCTGAAAATAGAAATCATGGACCTTTTTTTTCAGCTCCATATGCTTCACAATTTTGGATGTAGTTAAGGAGAGGTGGAAAGGGAAAATTGCAACCGCTTCTGGTTTGCATATATTATATTATGGGATTCACATAGGTTCATGCAAACTGGCGCTGTATTGGTACTTTGAGGACTATTCATGGCATTTGCTTTATTGTTTGTGGATTAGTAGGTGCAGATTAGTTTTACAACAACAGACTATTTCTGTAAAATAATGCTTTTTATGTTTTAGATGTATTTAATAGGTTTCAAACAAAGAGAAGAGTTGTCTTTGAGAATTGAAATGGGCACATTTGTGGAGGGTTTGATTTCATCTGAGGTTATATTGCTTTCTCCCTTAAAATTAATTGACATATAAATGGAACAAATTTTTTATGATCCCTTTTAATTATTTGTTTTCTTTTAGGATCGATTTCCATCTAATCAGTTGTGATTAGTTTTTTTGTTATGAAATTAGAGTCTTTCAAGATGGTAAGATGTAAAAATGTTTGGTATATCTATGTTCCCTTATTCTTTTAGTGGGGGTGAGGATCAGCATTTAATTAAAAAGAGAGGTTTGGGATAATAATGTGATATATTGTATGACATGTATGATGAAATACTTGTTTCTATTTCTTTTAATTTTATGACTTTATGTGATGAAATGCTTATGTTTATAATTTTATGTTTAATGACATATTCCCTTGCTCCTTTAGTGAGGGGAGGGGTTGGTTGAATTTAGCGTATCAAATGTTGAAATGTTGAATTATGTTTTTTTTCTACTTTTTATTTATTTTTATGAGTTTGTATGATATTATACTGTTTTGTAAGTATTCATTTATTATGGTTTAAATAAAATATTCCCCTACTCTCCTGTAGGGGGATCCTTTGGCCGCCAGAGGATGGTTGAGTCAGTTGCTGCCTGACAAGCAAGGAGATGGAGGAGCAGCAGGTAGAGGTTTCTGTTCCTCCTTGGCTCCACAATTGCTGGAACCAGAAGAATATTTTGATGCATCTACTTTCTCCCAAACTACTGGTGATATGGATATCACTTTACCAGCATCTGGTATTATTTGTGACCAGGCCATGAATTTACAAACGTCGAGATGTGAATGAGCCAAGTGTACAGGCTGAGTCCCACTGCACTTTGGAACAGCTTCTGCTCTGTGAAGCTGCTGAACATCAACAGAGAATAAAGGACTTGAAGGCCGGTTTTCTCACCCACTTTAGTGTCTGCAGAGAGTCCTAGCTCAGATGTTGAACCTCTGCTAACTGGGGTTCCTATGACTACCATTCCCAAGGCTACTATTCCTGAGGCTACGAGCAGAAACCGTGGATAATTTTTCTGATGGTACAGTTCAGGACTCTGCTATGGTCTTCTCTTTTCAGCTGCTACACCTTTGTCTGAATGTGTACTCAAAAGGGAGCCCAAGTAAACTTTGTTGGGCTGGTACTCCATTATCGGAGGTCAGGCCATGGCCTGTTGAAAGCTCCCTTGCAGCGGTGGGCTGAGTCTGCTCTCCTGACACTAAGCATTGGATTTCTGGGTTCGCTCTGATTAAAATACCTGGAGTTTCTTTAATTTCTCAGCACCCTCCTTCCACAGTGAGTACAGTTTCTACCTCTGGCTCTAATGTACAACCTTCTCCTGCCTTGTTGATACTGGAGGATTATTCGCCCAATGTCCTGTTCCTGAGGCCCAGTCTGTTCCATCCCTTGCATCTACCTGCAGAACTTGAGCTGACCCAGCACCCTGTTTTGCCCACTAAACTTCCTATTAAACCTCTGGATTCATTTCATAGCACTCTTAGGAAACAATGAGTGACATTTTGGATTTTCAGATATTCCTAGATGCATCCCGGTGGAAGTCAGAAACAGACCTGTTCTGAATGACCCCATTCAAACCCTCCAGGTCCCTACTCCAAACCAGAAGTCTTGTGCCTCTTTTTGAACAAACTACTTACCCTGTTAAATGGCATAATGCTGTCCAACTACTTTATATGGGTAGTCTGGATACCTTTCCTGACCGTGTCTATGTGGACAAAACTTTTGAAGGACTGTCTGCAATTTAATATCTTTGAATTGTACACTTTGATTCATGTTTCAGTGAATCCACCTTTGATATTAGCTTTAAGTTGGGGATTGGATTGGATAATTTTGGGCCAGATACCATCAGGAAAAAATATGCCTTTATGGGCCCCTTTGAGGCTGTTCCCTTAACTAGACCTGCACACAAAACCATCTCTGTCCTATTTCGAAATGAGGGGTTAGTGTCACCGATCTTATTTTTGGTTGAAGCAGAGATGCACTGTCACTGGGCATCCTGAGGCTATTTTGATTCAGAGGGTATCTGGACGGGGGGTTGGAGGATAAGAGTTATTTTGCATCTGATGATGATGGGTTTCAACACCTCCCAAATAGCTTTTTTTGGGAAGGGATCAGGAGTTCTCTTTACCCTGGTCAGCCTAAGACCTGTTACAGGTGTGGGCAAATGAGACATATTAGTAATGCCTGTGGTCAAAGTAAATGTACTTTCTGCCAAGAGACAGGGTGTACCAGTGCTCAATGTTGTAATTCTGTGAGGTGTTACTTGTGTGGGACTTTGGTCATGCTTGAGCATCCTGTCCTGAAGCAGCGCACAGGAAACCTGCTTCTGCAGATCCTGAGGAACAACAACTGCTGGTTACCACTGCCCAAAGGGAATTCAATAAACAGAAATTAGTAGGATCACATCTCGATACTCCCGCAGAATGCCGGGATGGTGGGTAATCCTTTATCCCTGGGAAAACCATAGCACAGTCTATTATGATTGTTCCAACCTCCCAGCCCCCAACTCCCTCCATCCATGCCTGCAGGCCTTATCATTGCTATGTGGTGTTAGAGCCCTCCAGGTAGTACAGGACAGTGATCTGCAATCAGTTATGCCTCCTCCTCCGAGTGTTGAGGAACCAGCTGGGGAAGATGGTTACTAGGAAAGACAAGCTGGTCCCAGCCTAAATCTAAGGATCCCAAACTGGCCTCTCCTTCTACTTCTAATATATATATGGCTTTATTGGAAGATGTGGCCTCTGATGCTGAATCCCTTGCCTCTTCTGTTGATTCTCACACTCAGGATGTTACCAGTGAAATAGTTTCTTCAGATATTCTTGACACTGGACAGAAATCACTCCCCATAAGGGCCATGTTAAGAAGAAAACATAGCTAATGCTTCTTTTCTCTCTCGCTCTGTCTTTATTCCCTCTTTATTCTTTCTGACATCTAATGTCAATAGCATTAAAATGATAGGAAACAGGAGCTGTTTTATATCTACTCTGTTCTCATCACCTGGTATTTTTTCTTTGCAGACACCAGGATCCATTTCAATCCCTGAAGTCTTTAAGGTTACTTCAGAATGGGCCTCTGGCATCTTTTCTGGTCCCTTGGTCTTGGGAGCTACTCTGGGGTTAGTATTCTCTTTCATCACCTACAACATACTGTGACTAAACTCCTGGATATAATCCCTGGTAGGGTGATTTTATTTGATTTTTGACTCCATAATATCCCTTTTCATGTCATCTCTATCAATGCCCCATAAATGAAGGCTAAGCATACAACGATCTTTCACCTTCTCAGTCCATATTTACATGTTGTCCATCATATTATTTGGGGTGGAGATTTTAATCGGGACTAATAAATGTAACAGGGTTCTTTCACATCCACCAATAAGATTTTGGAGATATGACTGCTCTTGGTTCCATTACATTTGGCTGGACTTAAGGATGCGTTTTGGACTTTTCAGGCAAGAGAGAGAACTTTTCATAAAGGAACCTTGTCCACCAGAATAGATTTTATGTTTATTTCTAAATCCTTAAAATTTGTTGCACGTTAGTTCAGCCTGTGAAATATTCTGATTATTGTACTCTGTCTCTTCTGTTGGTAGAACCTGTTGCTCCTCTTGGTCCAGGATACTGGAAATTAAACTCAACACTTTTAGACCGTGTCTGTGTTTCCCAACAGATTGTTCATTTTTGATTTGTAGAAAGTCATTCTTCGATCTTTACGAGACTCCGATAGCTTGGTGGTTGGACACTAATGCTGAGCTTTGGTCCCTCCTCATGCATGCTGGAAAGTGTATCCACTCTGCTGAATATGTAGATTATTTAAACAATTGGAAACAATTGCAGCATTTGTACTCTTTCTCAGTCAACTAACCATAATTTTTTGACCAAATTTTTCTTGTAAAACATTCTATGCTGCAATATCATACTGCTCAGAATGCCAGACTTCATTATAAGCAGCGGTACTGTATGGTTGGCTCCTTTTCTACTATTTGTCCCCTACTCACTAACCAAGACTACCTTGCACGGAAGATCATAATGGCTCAAAGGGACCTGGAGGATAGTTCATTCTTCCCAGATGAGCTCCTTCAGATAGTGTCAGAGTATGCTGCTCTTATTTAGCAGTCAGACTTCTACCTGGACTGATTTTGAGACTTTGTTTCTGCAAGTCCTGATTCCTTCCTTGCCCCAAAATTCTCTTTCAGCTCTGACATCTCCTTTTCTGTTTCTGAAGTTCTGGCTACTATCAAATCTCCTGCTCTTCATAAAACTCCTGGCCCTGATGGTTTATCTGCAGAATTATTTGCCATCCTGGGACAAGAGATTTATTCTGTACCCACTGCATGTTTAATTGCCTTTTACAGCAACATTCTGTCTCTTTAGACATTGCTACTGGTGTGCTCATCTTTCTTTATAAGAAAGGTGACAAATTGAATATTTCTAATTGGAGGCCAATCAATCTTTTGAACACTGATTTCAAATTGCTTGCAAAACTTCTCAATAATAGACTCCTGACTGTGGCACACCATTTGATTTCCGGCCCAATCCTGTATGGTCCCAGGTGGCTGTATCACTAATCCTCTAATTCTTCTCTGAGAGGTATTTGATTATCATAATACCTCTTTGGTAGATGGTTTGGTTCTTCTCTGGACAAAACGCAGGTTTTCAATAATGTCAACCATTCTTTTATGGTTTACTTTGCAATGTTGTGGAATCCCTGCTTTTTGTTGATTGGCTGAAAGTCTATATAGAAATGCAATAGTCAAACCTTGTGTTAATGAGCATTTGGGTCCATATATCCCTATTCATAAAGTGTACATCAGGGATGTCCTCTTAGCCCTTTATTGTACATTTTAGCATTGACCCTCTTTACGCCTTTTTAAATTCAGCTACAGATGTTTCCACTATTTTTTGCCTGGCCAAGTTGTTCCTTATATTGCCCTTGCATATGCTGATGACCTGTTTATTCTGACTAGGATGTCATCTTGGCTGACATTGTCATACGCCGCTGTACTGAATTTGGGTCCTTTTCCGGTCTTGATTAAACATTTTGAAAAGCCAAGGACATTCCTGGGGCTCCTGACACTTCTATTCCTACTGTGGCAGGTATTCTAATTACTCAGGAGTCCCTTCATATTTTGGGATTTTTTGGGGGTTCAAATGGATGTTCTGAACTGGGATAAGAAACTTTTGTTGGGAAACAATTTAATGATAACTTGGTCTAGACAGAAAATGTCTTTTGTAAGAAGGTTTATTTGATTAAAACTCATCTTGTTCCAATTTTTCTGTTTTAAGTGCCATTTTTCCAGTACTCAAATCTAGGGAAGATCGACTTTATATTCTTTTTTTTCAGTCATTTTGAGTAGTAGGTTGAACTCTTACATCATAATATTCTTTATTTATCTTTATGGGAGGGGTCAAAATATGATAAACCCTATTCTTTTTTTTATGCCAGTTTCTACAAGCTAATTTAAAACCCTTGCTAGTTTCCCTACTAAATATTGGTGTACTAGTTTATTGCATTTTGACTCCTAGTATGCTGACTGGCAGTCTGGTCAACAGAGACAGCTCAGAAATTCTAATCCTGCTCTGTCATATTTTCATGAGATCTTTCTCAAACTTAAATTATGGGATCTCACTCCAGCCTTACTATTATCCGGATCGGAAAAAATGTATTCTTATATTCTTGTGAACTATTTCCACGAATTGGATCCATTTCCCAAATGTCCACAGACTTCCCAGATAGCATTGCAACATTTTCTTACAGAATGTAGAATACCTTTTAAGATGCTTGATGTTCGCTGGTTGAAATGCCATGAACGCTTGAATGTGAAGGCTAATCAAAAATAAAAAGTGGAATAGTGGACTTGTGCTTGTCTGTTGTGTAGTTCTCAACTTGAAACTCTTGACCATTTATTTTCTCTTGCTCATATATTTCTTTATTTTGGAACTTTTTGTTTGTAGCAACTGGCATGTATATTTTTAAGCAGGTTTCTTATCCCAGGTTACTGTATGGGGATTATCCACTTACGTGGACACACTGGGACAGAAGTACTTTAAATGTTGTTTTGTGGTTATTAAATAGTACATCTGGAATACACAATGCCTTTTTACTTTGCAAAACTAAATATTTCCTATGAAGCACTTTATAGGAAAATTTTGTATGAATTACAACAGATTTATTTTCAGGAACTGAAAACTCAGGATCGGCTAAATTACTGCAGCTGTGGAGGAACTTACCTTGGATCACTGATAGTGATGCACCTGTTACTTAACTGTTGCATATTTTGTTGCTTATTTCTGTTATTAATTTTTCTGGCTTGATTTTCTTTTGTATGGTCTGCATGATTTCTTAATAAAACTTCCCTACTCTGTCTGCAGGGAGCCTTGCTTCCTGTGAGCAAGCCTTCCAAGATGGCCACCACTACGGAGGAGATGGACACATCAGGAGCAGGGTGCTAGCCTCCCTCCTGCTCCCACTACATCTGAGGCTGTAGAAATGTGATAGTTGTACAGGATTTTCATGAGAAAGACATGCTGCAGGAACAGTACTTTTCAGCTGATAATTTACCTGATATATAGGCTTGGGGTTACCTGTTGTAAATGAAGTTGAGAAGCAGGTACAGGCTACAGATTTAGTTCCCATGAATATGGATATGGGAATATTTTACAACAGCTGAAAGAAGAAGTGCAGCAATTTGTTAATGAAACAAGAGCTGCAAGATACACTGCATCCACAACAGACAGCTATTCCTGCCCAGGGTGTGGCTTCTGTCACCAACAATCAACTGGAGCCTAAAGACATAGGAGCATCAAAGCAGGCCACTGCCATGCCTGAAAGTCCTGTAACCAGCACTGAACTGAATCCGACTCCTGTACAAGGTAATCTCTAACACTGTTTTTACAAATAAGCTGTTAAATCCTGCTGATAAAAGTTTAGTATCAGGGGCTCCATTTTGAATGGCAAATGGGTTGAACTCAACTTGGCCTATAAGTCCCCGAGCAAAAGTAAGAACACTGAGACACTGACCTCTACAGTGAACAAAACTAAAACATCTATGACAAACCAGCTACCGGGCATGAGTAATGTAAATCTGCTCACCAATTATGACACTCCCAGTCCCAGTAATTGCCCAACAACTCCTAAACAGATGGTTCCTTCTGCCTCAACTAACTTGTCAAAAATGCTCAAATGACTGGTCTCTGGAATGAGTGCTAGCAGGGGCTGGGTGGCTTCAGAATCCTGACGGTATGTGGGTACCTGATCCACAAGATAAAACTATTATACAGTATGAAATTGACTTTCCGAAACCCAGAAAGCATACTCCTCTCCTGAACAAGTGGATTATGACCTGATTGAACTGCCAGGAAAGCAGCAGCAGAACTTGCCTGAAAACATTGTTGAAGCACCACCTGATAATGAGCTAGGCACTGATCCCATGGTTACTGAAGCCCCAGGGCCTGTAATTGCGCATAATACTCCAGAACATTCTCCCTTGAGACTGGGCCCCTGCAGCCGCTGTATTACAGGACCCAACTAGTAGAGCATGGATGGACCGTATGTTTAGGCTATCAGACTTGTTTCAGAACAAGAGGAACCAGCCCCTAGGAGGAATGTTGTTCACCTGATCTATAAAGGAGGCATCAAGATCCCCTGACAGACTATTCATAGCTAAACAATTGTTGAAAGGGTCCATGAATTTTTTTCTGCAGAAATATTTGCCCTGATTCATTTGGATAATGCTAATTTTGATATTAGTTTTAAGACTATCTCAGGGCAGGATAGATTCTGGGCCAATATCACACCTCAAGAACACTCTTTTATGGATCCCTTCTTGGCTGTAACCCTGACTAAACCTCTGGTAAAATATATCACGTTATGTTTCAAATGAAGGGTAAACATTGAAGACATCTTGGTCTGGCTTAGACAAATATGTGAGGTAATGGATAAACCAGCTCCAATACTTGATAGCAAACAGATTTGGAATGGAGGTGGAAAATCCTGGTGAAGTTATTGTCCACTAACAATGGCCCAGTACACCTCCTAATCATTTTTTAGGAAAGACAGAGGTATGCTATTCTATGCTAGTCAGCCCAAGGCTTGTTTTAAGTGTGAGCTTGCATGCATTTGAGCTCGGCATGTGATACACCAAGGCGTAGTCATTGCTTGGAATATGGTCATGTTTCTTCAAACTGTCTTAATTTGTTTAAATATAATTTGTGCAAAAAACAGGGCACACTTATGGGAGATGCCCTTGGGCATCACACAGTCAGGAGGATTTCCCAAACATGTAGGATTGATTGATAAAGCACAGCAGTTACAGGCAGGAAGAGTGGCATAGCAAGGGCTTCTCCTGGCCTCCCTAAATACTGTGATTGTACAGCAACAAGGTCCAGAACTGACTGATCTAAACACAGGTTTGGTTGAAAATGATTCAGGGTATGAGAGATAGCAGGGGTTGATACTTCCAGCTGCACTAACAATAGAACTGATCTCACTACCCAGTCTGGTCCAGTCCCAAACCTACTGGAGTCTGAGGTCATGCACTAACAATAGAACTGATCTCACTACCCAGTCTGGTCCAGTCCCGAACCTACTGGAGACTGAGGTCATGCCCCCCCACACACACTATCTCCGGCTTGACTTTTAAAACTGTGAGTTTGAAAAAAGAGCCATGTAAGAGACTAGTTCAGTTTCACACACCAGAACTGGGAAAAAGGGAAAGAGAAAAAGAAAGCTAACTGGAAGGTAGGAAACAAATTTGCAGCATTAGCTCAAGAAGGACAGTGGGGGGGTCAGAAGAAGAGAAGTCAGAAATTTCCTCTGTGGAATCCTCTACTACTGATCTCACATCTGACATAGATGAGGGAGGGGAGAAGACCCTATAGCATGATGTACAATCGCAAAACTATCCCAGACCCCTTAACTGAGAGATAACCAACTACTTAATTACACTCTAACATCGTGAAGGCTCTAAACATCACCACCATAAATGTAAACAGCATCAAAAGTCAGAAAAATTAACTATTTTACATTCTTTACTAAATGACTCTAGTAATATATTTTGTTTACAGGACACAAGGCTAAAAACTAATTTAGAACTTCATCAGGTTGCAAATATATGAACCAAAGGTGCCTCCTTTTGGTCTATCAGAGAAGAGCAGTGTGATGTCATTGGAATCCTATTTACAAACTCAGCCATAAAAGTGTCTAGACTGGTAGACATTTACCCAGGGTGAGCACTGCTATTGGACATAACCTATTCATTTGAAAGGTTTAGATTAATAACAGTTTACACACCTCAAACGAAGGCACAGAGAGTTGCCTTTTTTCTGAGGTACAACCTTATCTACACATCTCCTAATGGTGGTCTGTGCTGAGACTTCAGTTGTGGTCTACGGCGAGCAGACAGGGACTACAGGTGGATAAATTATTTTGCGACTCAGTAAAACTACAAGATGTTATCACTACAGCAGGAATGATTGATGCATACAGATCCAAATATTTGACTGGAGGGAACACTTATTTTCATGGGACCTTAACCACCAGAATAGATTTTATATTTTTATCACCCACCATCCATGTTGGGGGTATGGATGCACGATGGGGATTTTCAGATCATAGGTCCACTTCAGTACAAATAAAATGGGAACATTCCCCCGTGCTAGAAGAATAGTTGGAGACTGAATGTCTCTATACTAAATCAAGTGCATGTACTTAAAGCCTGGAGGAAGGAGTGGCAGGCTAGATTGTCTGTGATAGGGTTTTACGATGATTTGGCTGACTAGTGGGAAGACACTAAAAAAATATGACAGGACATTTTTCAAAAGAAGGCCAGAGACATGTCAAATGCAGGATACTTAGCACACCTGCAGTTGAGTGATCAGCTGCAAAGCTGATTTCTCAAGCTGAAATATCACACTTAGATTATAGTCCTCAAATTAAACAGGTTCAGAAACAAATGATGGACCTACAATGTGATCGAGCTAAGACTTTAGAACAAGAACTTAGATTCAGGAGTCACACAAAAGAGGGTCTTTGACCTATTTAAGGAATGCAGGAATAGGTAGAACATAGAGTGTTAACTAAAGTAATGGCTGAGGATGGACAGCTCAGACCTCCCTCTAGAGATATAAAAACTGTAGGAAAAGATGTACAAAAACTTTGGTATAGCACCGAGGTAGATTCACACCCTGATAATTTCACTAATCTGAACCTCCTTCAGCTACATGATGGAGAGGCTACTGCATTAATGACAGATATTACTTAGAGGAAGTACAAGCAGCCATTGCATCACTGAAAATAGGCACTGCAGCTGGGATGGATGGATTAGGACCTGCGCTTTATAAGATATTTGTAGATGGCCTCCTCAGTCCTAGTCATATTATATAACCATCTTCTTCAAGTGGGAAATATGACTGATTGTATGAATCAGGCAATACTTATTCTTCTGCATAAAAACAGCACAAGAGATAACTTAAAAATGGGAGCCATTGTCATTATTAAATACTGACTTTAAAATCTTAAGCAAAATCATTTTAAAAAGGCTGTCTTTAGTAGCAGATAAATTAATTAGCCCCAATCAAATGTGTGCCATTCCAATAGGTACCAACAAGACATCCTTATTCTGCCAAGAGAATTATTCCATAAAGGGAATAGCAATGCGGCACAGGGTTTGGTTTAGGACTTTACCAGGAGAAGGCCTTCAACAGGCTATCACACAGATACTTTTTCTCTGTCTTGTCTGCTTATGGTCTCCAGCTCCTTTTGTAAAATGGATTAAGTGTACTGTATGTATGGCCCTGCTGTTCTAATACCCACTATAAATGGATGGTTTGGAGACCCATATTAGTTAAACATGGAGTATGCCAAGGGTGTCCACTTAGCCCAATGTTGTATGCATTTGGGATAGACGTATTATTAAGACGTATAGCAACAAATGATAACATATATGGTATTTCGGAATGTAGCTAGTAGCAATATTGACTTATGCAGATGATATAAAATTGACACTTGCCCGAAAACTTGTGAGCATACAGTAAAAGTAATTTTTCACGAGTTTTCAGACATGTCTCGGTCCCTGATTAATTGTGATAAAAGTAGGGGCATGCATTTGGGAATACCCTATTCCACAAGGACAGCAATTTACAGATATTAAGATTTCTGAGGATCCCTTGAGAATTCTGGGTATTGACTTTGTGAGGGACTTAGCTACCATAAACTGGGAATTTGGGCTCTTAAGAGCCAATAAACTAGACAATTCTTGGAAGGGCCAACAGATGTCAAAAAGAAAAGGGTTTTATTGATCAAAACATTATTAATACCAGTGTTTTGCATATTAGTTACATATTTCCACCCCAAAGACACTGGTTACTGCATTACATAGTGTGTTGGGGAATAGGCTGAACCCAATCAAACATAGTAGCACCTATAGGAGCATTACAGAGGGAGGGTTAAATATGGTCAACCCAGTCGCATTCTTTTGTAGTATTTTTATGGCATGTACTTTTGGAACTACATTAAAACGAGGTAATAAATCATGGACGCCTTTTGCTTTAACATGGCTAACTCACTGTATAGGGTTTTGGAGGACAATAAACCCAGGATGTTAATTAGAGTACCTCACCTTCCTAGATATGACCTGGAACAATTGAAGAATATTCTTAAGTAGGGGTTTACTATTAGTCAACTGCAAACATTGGCTAGAAAGACAATATACAACACTATAATTCTGATTGAAAGGCAGGAGGAATTATTTTCCCCATTGCCGAGAATCAAACAGCCTAGGGTAATAAAACAACTGCAAAATACAAGGCTACCAGCCTTTACATGGGATCTGGTTTGGTTAGGGAACATTGGTAGGACAGGGGTTAAGGGAAATAGCAAACATAAGCAGCTAGCTGAACGATATTGCCCAGGAATCCTGTATACAAATGGAAGAAACTCAGGATCATTTATTTCTCGATTGTGCTTATGTTGAAACTTTTGGGAATCATTTGGCATTAGAATGGGAGAACCCTTTTACAAAATCTTACCTACTCTTGCCTGTTTTATGTGGATTCCTTAGAGGATGAGATAAATATAACTCAGATATTTTATATGTGGTTATGGCTGTAATCAGGTACTGTACTGTATATGGCAGTCAATATGTCTTTATCACAACAGAAAGTGCTTACAGAAATAGACATTTATAAAAGTATTTGTTTTGACTAAAAGGGATTGCGAAATGATTGGAACCTTTGCACAAGGACAAAGTATAACCAACTGTGGGTTAATTGTACTCATTGGATATCTGAATAATACTACATTCTTTGTCTTTGATACAAGTTCCCACCACCCCATTTTTGAATGTTTATTGATATTGTTTTGTACATATGTTTCTTTCTGTATATATGATGTACTTTGCTGTATATTTGGTTTATCAGATGTTCTGTATTTTGTATTGTAGCCCATTCATTCAAATAAGAATTCCCTACTCTTTTGGTAAGTGCCATTGGATCTTTAACATCCACCAGAACAGATAGATGGGACCTCAGTTTAACTTCTCATCCAAAGACGGCACCTCAGAAGTGCAGTTCCCCTCATGCTGCACTACAGTGTCAGTACTGGGATATTAACCCAAGTGCCAGGTGTGAGAATTGAACCCATGGCCCTCTGACAGCCCTTTGATCTCCCAGCCTCAGATAGATAGATAGGTAGATAGATAGATAGATAGATAGATAGATTTTTATTTATATAGTGCCCATTGTCAAGACTCTGGACGCTGTACAATATAAGCACACATATACAAAACATTTTAAAATACAGCAAATTTTAAAACAATACATACTACAACTGAAAGCAGCAGCTTAATTAACCTTTATAAAGATACTATTATTTAAAACACCTTCAATTAAAGGCTTGATTAAATAGATACGTCTTGAGGCCCTTCTTAAAGGCTTCCACTGAGAGGGCCTCCTAAGATCTCCTGGACGTGATTTCTCTAGCAATACACCCTAGCATTTTATTGGCTGTAGCTGCTGCTTTCCTGCACTGTGCTGAGTGGTTCATTTGCCCTGTTATTATCACCCCAAGATCTTCTCCTCCTCTGTTGTGGCTATCTGTACCCTCCCAACTGATAACACCTCCTGGGTTTCTTACCCCAAATGCATGGCTTTGCAATTCTTAGCATTGAACCCCAGCTGCAATGTGTCTGACCAGTGCTCAAGTTTAGTCAGATCATCCATCAGCCCCTTCCACCCTACTGTGTCATCCACCACCACACTGATCTTCATGTCATCTGCAGAGACTAATTTTGTTCTTCATGCCATGCGAGATGTGGGTGATGGAAATGCTAAACATCGGGCCTAGTACTGAGCCCTTTGGTACCCCGCTCATTATAGCCCTTGGAGATGAGAGTTCTCCTCCCACCACTACCATCTGTTGTCTCTTTGCAACCAGTTCTTGATCCAATTTACCATCTTTGTCCCTGCTCCTGGTATCCCAACTTACTAAACAGCCTCCCATGTGGCATCAAATTGCATGACTTGCTGAAATCCAGGTACAGGACATCCACCGCATGGCCCTTGTCAAGTACCTAGTCACCCCAGTCATAATAGTCAAGCAGGTTTGTTTGGCAGGATCTGCCAGAGACAAATTCATGTTGCTTTCCATCCTGGAGATCATTACCTTCTAGAAAGGTTACCAACCTATCCTTAAAGATTGGCTCCATTAACTTTCCCACAATGGATGTAAGGTTTACTGATCTGAAGTTGCCTGGTTCATCCTTGGGTCTGCTTTTGTGGAGGGACACCACGTGAGCCATCCTCCAGTCCTGGGGTATTCACCCTGTTCTCAGAGAGGTATTGAGCAAGACCGTTAATGGGTCTGCCAGGATCACTGTCAATTCCTTCAATACCCAGGGTGTACACCATCTGGACCTGGCACCTTATCTACCCTCAGTTCCCTTAAACCCTCTAGCACCCTGCCTGCTAAGATTTCCCCATCCATCCCCCTTCCCCATGCCTATCCTTGATAACCCTGAGGCAGTGACCCATCCTTCTCTTTAGTAAATACAGAAAAGAAATATTCATTTAGCACTTCCACCTGCTCTGCCCTTTTCTGCCCAGTCCCCATCCTCCTTGATCCTTACTATTTGATCTTTGCAGATCCTTTTCTCCCTTATGTACCTGAAGAGTCCTTTTCCCCTTCCTTGATTCTTAGTGCCAGTCTAAGCTCTCTGGAAGCCTTGGTTGCCCTGACTGCTCTGGTCACCTCACGTGATTTCTTCAGGTTCTCCTCTAAATCCTCCTCCTTGACTGGATCTCCTGACTCCTCTGAAGGCTGATTTTTTCCTCACCTTATTCAGGCCCTCACAACTTAACCAGCTTGGTTTTTGGACCTAGCATTTTTGCTTTATGTCTTAGTACAGAAGCTGTGGCCTCCACAAGCCCTCACTTGATAACTTCAATTTCTTTTCTTTTTTTTTTCTATTTTCCTCATTTTAGCACCTCCTCCGCTGGACTTCTGTCCGGTCATGGACCCTCAGCTGCTGCTCCCACATTAGCCACCCTCCTGGTACCCATTGGCTTGCCCCCATGGTGGGGGTCACAGCACCAGCCCCTCTGAAGGGTGCCACAAATGATGGGATAGGGCAGAGTCAGCCTGGTAGCTGATAGCAGCCAGGCAGCAGGCATCATTAAAGGCGGTGGGTGGAGTGGGCTTCCCCACCATAGGTGGGGGCAGGAGCATGCAGTGAAGCCAGCATCTGTCCTGCCCCTGAAGCCTTGCTGGTGCTGGTCACTGCAGTGCCCCTGGCCTCTGCCAGGGATCCATTGAGCACCAGTCCACACTGCACTCCTCCCCCGAGAAGGAGAGCAGTCCATGGGACACCCGATCCTTCTATAACTACCCAATTTCTGGTTAGCATCCATTCATGGGTGGATGCACAGGTGACCCTCGCCCCTATTTCCATCCTACCAAAGTCAACTCACCTGAAGTCCAACACCCTGGTCCCTGTCCTCACTGCCTCAATGCCCATGTTGATAGAGAACCACACTTTGTGGTGGCACCCTCGCCAGCGGATCCTCTACCCCCAGCTCTCTGACAAACTCACCATTAGATAGCACAAGATCCAGAGTGTTGCCTAACCTGGTTGGCTCATTTACCATCTGTACCAAGAAGCTGTCCTGGAATGGCTCGAGGAGCACCTGCTTTTGAACTCAAGGTGGCTGGGGTGCACCAATCTACCACTGACAGATTGAATCATGGTGTTATCCTTACCGCTGACAGTCCTTATCTGCTCCACTAGTTCTTTATCCAAGTCCTCTGCCTGAGGCAGTGGCGTATATACCACCCCATCCTAAGTGTCCTGTTTCTTGAATCCTGGAATTGTATCCATAATGGCTCTGTTCTACCCTCCTCCTCTCCCCCTCCTCCTGGCACACCTTATCCCTCCTCACATAAATCACTACCCACCCCTTTCCTTTTTCCCTGTCCCTGTGGTATAGCCTGTACTCTGGGATCACCAGATCCCAGTTGTGTGATGGGTGGCTTACGTTTCAGTGATGGCAGATATGTCCATCACCCCTCTGCCATCAAAGCCTGCAATTCAGCTGTTTTGTTCCCCCAGGCTCCTTGCATTCAAGGAGACTACCCTCCAATATGTGCCCTTCTCATTCTTTCCCTTCTGAACACTATTGTTATCAACACTGCACAAACACTCCCTGGTCCATCTCTCTACTGGTATGGAGGGCAAGCCCATTTGGCCCTCCGATCTGGAGATCTTGTTTGATTTCCACTCACTTGTCTCCCCACACTAGTTTAAATCCACTCTGGTTGCTATGTATCCCCCAGTCTTTGCTTTAACCCCAGATACATTCCTGCTCAAGTGTAACCTATCCCAGGCATACAGGGTGCTGATATCCCAAGTTCTACCCCATGCCCCTCACCAGCCCGTACCTTTGGTCTGACAACAGGACCCAAGCCAAGTTTCAAACTGCTCTATTCTCAGTTTCCTTGCAGCACTTGCTCATGTGGACTGCTTAAATTGGTTTCAGGGCAAATCATAATTTCTGTGACCTCCTTGCATGGAGCACTCTAAGAGGCTGCAGTACTCATTTCATCATTGCAGGATTCAGAATTGATTTTGTCTTATGGGGCATTGTATTATTAATGTTAGGACTAAATATGGCTAAATCATTATCTAAAAAGTGAATGTACCATTTATAACGTATTAAATAAACTATTTGGGGAACTTTGGTCAAGATGTATTTACCTATGAAAGTACCCATTCAGAGAAAACAGCCTCTCCCTAGCAAAATCAAAACACTTACTGCCTAATTCTATACCACTCAACCTGATATTAGTTTGGTGGTGGGGGTAATATTGAACTTACCCAGGTCCAGAACAGGAAAATGTCCTGAGAGTTGATCATGAAAAATGCTAAGAGTTTGATACAAAATAGAACAATTTAAGTTATGGGTCATCAGTCTGGGGTTAGATGTTGTCAGCCTGACAGAGACCTAGCTGAGTGAAAAATGTTGAACAGTGAAGTAAGACCTGGGTCATTCTGAGTTAATATAATCAGGTTCAATATGAAATTGAGTTTTTGATTGCACGTATACTTCAGTTTAGAATTTGTATGGGAGTAATTTACTCTCAACATAAAATCAACCAAAAGGCTTTGAAACTCTAGCCCAAACAACTGAGGCAGATGTAAAATGAAAATCATTAGTATTATTAGGAGGATTTTAATGCCTCCTGAAAGTTCCATGGGAGGAGAAGCATGAGGCAAGCTTCACCTCACTGTATCTAAGGCAAATTACTACTGAGCCTACCAGAAAAGGAAATCTGACAAGTAAGAGAAGTTTATTGGATTTGATTTTCTAACTTCAAACATAAAAGGAATATGTAAACATGGTCCTGCCACCAAATCCTGGAGATCATAACCCTCTTTACGATGAAATAATTCTAGTGAAACAAAACTATTGGAACAGTAATGCTGTACACAGCGGTGCTTTGAAAAGTTAATATCGATACTTTTTAAATAGTTTACAAAAGGAGAAGTGATATATTGGTTAAACCATGGTTGGCATTAAGCACAAGCACTCTGTGCTCGGGGCAGGACTATCAGCACCACACTGCACTGCATTCCAATATGTTTAGATCTGCATCCCCAGTAACTGACAAATAAAGGAAAAGCAAAGTTGGCATTACTGTGTTTAGCCTGTTATGAGCCACACAGGAAAACACCAAGAAGTGCATGTCTTTCCTTAGGAGGCAAATAGCAAGAAGCGTATGTCTTTCTCCATACTGCAGAGATGTCTTCAGTCATCAGTGCTGGACTGCAAACTAAAGAAATCAGGTATGTGACTCAATGTACAGTATTTCAATGGAGGTTTAAGTTAGTAGCATAACTTGGACATTTTCAATATTTTACCCCAAATTTTAAACATACCTTTTCTGGGACACCACCTCATGAA
The DNA here is from genome assembly GCA_016271365.2 of Neoceratodus forsteri. Taxonomy (NCBI): domain Eukaryota; kingdom Metazoa; phylum Chordata; order Ceratodontiformes; family Ceratodontidae; genus Neoceratodus; species Neoceratodus forsteri. Next base: position 840,649,178 of record CM028135.1, on the reverse strand, counting down.
CTATGCTAGTGACATTAGGTAAATTTATCTCAAAAAGTGATTTCACAGTCACTGCTGAAATTACCTTTTGGGTAGGAGTTGAACATTTTCTCCACCATTGTTCATGAGGTGGGGTCATAAGAAGATTATGTTGAGAATCTGGCATAAAATATTAAACAACAACAAAGTTATGAGGCTACATTGAAGTTTGTGAACCCAGGCTCATAAATTTGGTAATTTTCAATATTTTGACCCGCATTTTCAACAAAGCAGTTTCTTCACAGCATCCCATCACTATGACAGCTGTCATTTTTAAATCCTGCCAAATGTGTTCTCACATCCTGAAGATGATTTCACAGTCACTGCATGAAATCACCTTCATCCAGGAGGTGAAAATTTCTTCACCATTGTTCATGAGGTGGGGTCACGAGAAGGCTATGCTGAAAATCTGGTGTAAAAACATTAAAAACAGCAAAGTTATGAGGCTATGTTGCAGTTTGCAAATGCAGGTTCATAACTTTAACACACTCCTGCCACATACACCATGCAGGGAAACATTCAGCATTGATGAATGCTTGTTCAGGTATGTAAGTGAAAAGAGGAAGACCAGGGTGAGATTGCAAGGTTAAAAACAAAAGGGGACTACACTAGGGGACAGGAAAAGGCAGAATTCTTGAATAAATACTTTATTCAGTGTCACAGAGGAAGGAGAAGGAAGTGGCCACAAAAAGTAACAGAAGCTTTGAAGAGAAAGAGGTGGACATTTGTCCTTTTGGGAGGTGACAGTCCTGAAGAGACTCACTAATCTGAAGATGGACCAAGCAATGGGGCTAGATGGGGTGCATCCAAGGTTATTGAGGAGCTCTGAGAAATACAGGATGCACCTCTGACAAGGGGATGTGCTGACAGTGGAGGATTTCAGCATGCCAGGTATAGATTGGAACCTCCCAACAGTGGCTTCAGCTACAAGCAGTAACATCCTGGACTCCATGCAGGGGCATTTTCAGGCAACTAGACAGTGAACCCAGGAAAATACTGGCTGCACCTTTGACAGTTCTGTTTAAGCTCACTGTAAACAGGAGTGTTTCCACAGTACTGGAGAAAGAACATGTAGTCCCATTATGCAAAAGTGGTAGTAGGGAGGAGGCTGGCAATTATGGGCCAGTCAGACTGACATTGGAGGTGGGAAAGTTAATGGAATAACTATTGAAGGAAAGGATTGTAGAATATCTTGAATCTAGTGGGCTAAAAGACCAGAGCAGCATGATTTCATGGGGGAGGGAGCCATGTCAAATGAATCTAGATCAGGGTGGAGGGTGGATATGGCCTACCTAGATTTAAGTAATGCTTCTGGCACCATTCCACATAGAAGACTAGTAATCAAGCTGGGTAGCCTAGGAGTGGGTCCAAACGTGGTAAACTGGATAAGAAATTGGTTAGGTGATAGGTACCAGAGGGTGGTGGTAAACAGACTGCACTTTGAGGAAGGGAGGGTGATCAACGTGGTACTTCAGGGATCAATGCTGAGACAGTCCTCATTAATGTCCTTTATAAGTGACAATGCAGAGGAGCTGGAAGGAAGGTCTCCTCTTTGCAGATAACACCAACATCTGCAATTGGATGGACACTCTGGGGCTAGAAAGAATGAGCAGAGGTCTGAGAAAACTAGAGGAGTTGTCAGGGTATGGCAGCTGGGTTTCAATGCAAAAAGTGAAAAATAATCTGCATATGGCACAGAAACCCAGGAGTAGGGTACACAATGGTGAAGTGGTATTGACAACTCCAGGCAGGAAAGAAACCTGGGGTTATCATATCTGGTGACCTAAAGGTGGCCATGCAGTGCAACAAGGCTCTTGGGAGGCTTGTTTGAACCTGGGGTATAGAGAGGATATCACCAGAGAAAAAGAAGAAAGAGGAGGAGTGTTGCCTCTGTATAGATCACTAGTAAGAGCCTACCAAGAGTTATGCATCCATTCTGCAGACCATGGTTCCAAAAGACATAGGCAGAGTGAAGGCAAACCAGAGGAAAGCAACTAAAATGGTACAAGGTATGCTTCAGAAATCCCATGAAGACATACTACAGGACCTCAGTATGTACATCCTAGAATAGAGAAGGGTGATTGGGGATATGATAGAGACCTTTAAACACCTCATAGGGTAAATAAAGTAGAAGAAGGAAGTATTTTCAGAAGAGAAGATGCTCAAGAGTAAGAGGACATGCTATGAAGATGAAGGGTTATAGATTCAGAAGAGGTGTGAGGAAGCAGTTCACAAAAGATCGGTGGGTTTCTGGAACAACCTTCAGGGACAGGAGATATGACTGAGACTTTTAAATACATCATGGGTATTAAATACCTCATAGTATGGTTCAGAAGCCCCATGAAGACATACTACAGGACCTCAATATGTACAGTTATAGTGGGAGAATTCAACCTACCTGGGGTTGACTGGCAAATGGTAGCTACAGCATATGCCAGGAACAGGTACTGCTGGAGGCTATCCAAGACAGCTACCTAGTTCAGGAGTGACGAGAGCCTACCAGGAGGGAACATATTGGACATTGTGCTAACAAATGGCAACCAAGTCCACAAAATGGTAGTACAGGACCCTCTAGCAGGAAGTGACCACGTTCAGTGTCATTCCTCCTCAACCCAGAGGGAGTTGGCTAAGACCAGGACAAGAGTGTTAGACTTCCAGAAGGCAGATTTTGCCAGAATGGGCAGCATCCTAGAGGGATATTTAGCTGGAATTAGCCCAGGGACAGATGCTGAACAGAAGAGGCAATCATTAGGAAGGATTGAATGAGGCCACATACACATGTGCCAAGTCTGAGAGTAGGCAGTCAAGGTCAAAAAGCCTAGCTGATTCAGCAAGGAAATGCAGAGGAAGGTGAGGGAAAAAGATTGACCTTCATTAAGTTCAAATAATCTGGATGCGAGGAGGACAGGAGGGTGTTCACAAAGGCATCTATGGAGGAGAGGCAGTCAGGGCAGCCAAGGCAGCAAAGGAGCTGAAATTGGCTCAGGGATCAAGAGGAGGAAAAGGGGGTTCTTTAAATACACAAGGGGAAGAGGAATTGTGGGATGACATTGTTAGAATCAAAAGGGAGGGATATGGGCAGGAAAAGGAGAAGACCAGGCAGAGACACTCAACGAGTACTTCTGCTTGGTGTTTATGAAAGAAAGGATGGCAAATACCACAAGGGAAAGGGACAAGGGTGGAGAGGAGGGAGGGTAGAGATAACAGATGGGGTCATCCAAGATGATAGAGTTCTGATGGGCCTCAAAGCCTTGTGGGTGGACAAGACACCAGAACTAGACAGTGTACACCTAAGGGTCCTGAAGAATACAGGAAGAGATGTTGGCAGGCCCTCTGACAGACCTGTTCAACATCTCCTTGGAGACAGGGAGTGTACCCAGAGCCTGGAGGATGGCTCCATGGTGTCCCTCCAAAGAGTGGACCCAAGGATGAAACAGGCAATTACAGACCGGTCAGCATGACTTCCATAGTGGGAAGCTGATGGAGACCATTCTGAAGAGGGTTATAACCTTTCTCAATAGTAATGGTCTACAGGATGAGAGAAAGCCTGGGTTTGTCTTGGGAAGATCAGCCAGACTAACCTAATCAACTTCTTTGACTGAGTCACTAGGGCGGTGAATGAAGGCCACGCTGTGGATGTCCTATATCTGGACTTCAGCAAAGCTTTTGACCCAGTGCCACATGGGAGGTTACTAAGCAAGCTGAGGGGCATAGGGGCAGGGAGAAACTGGTGGGTAGGTTTAGAGCTGGTTGCAGGCAGACAACAGAGGGTTGTTGTAAGGAGGAAAACATCCAAGCCAAGGCTAGTAACTAGTGGGGTACCACAGGGTTCAGTGCTGGGCACTGTTTTGTTCAATGTCTTCATTGGAGATATTGCAGAGAGGTCAGAGTAAGATCAGCCAGTTCGCTGATGACACTAAGATTTGTGCAAAAGTGCACAATGAGGAAGGGAGGCACGACTCAGGCAAGATGTTGCTAAACTCAAACACTAGTCAAAAGAGTGGTAGTTGGGGTTTTACTTTAAAGTAGAAAGGTCATGCATTTCAATGCCCGAACCCCAGGACCAGCTACTGGCTGGGGAGTGCAGGTAGCAGCTTCAGAGGAGGAAGAGGACCTGGAGGTACTGGTCACAGGGTACATGAAGGTATCAGCACAGTGTGGGAGGGTGGCAGCAAGGGCTAATCAGGTGGGGTGCGTTGCCAGAGGGATCACCTCTAGAAAAGAGGAGGTCATCCTGCGCTTGTATAGATCACTGGTGATGTCACGCTTGGAGTGCTCAGTTTATTCAGTGTTTGCTCAGCTAGGCCCAACTGTTGCATTGCTATATTGACACTTTCAGCTGCTACATTAGCTGCCTGGTCTCAACTTCCAGCTGCAGGCATTTTAGCAGTTTGTTTTGAATTGAACTAATTTGAACCTTTCAGGCATTAATTTGCTTTTCCTGTTCACATTACTCTGACAGCTTGCTATCCTATGACGTTTCCTTCACTAGGACCTTGCAGTAAAGGCACCTCTTTTGGGGTTACTATCTTACCAACATTACAGTTGCTGTTTGGCCTCATAATGCTCAGCTTGTGCTTCCTGTTATTCCCATGGCAGGGGACTGTGGTGTCATGGTGGGGCATTGTGGTTTCAATTAGAAGGAGCATATTTTACTGAGCTACAGTATATGATTTTGCCTGCTTTCTTGCCTACAAGGCTTTCAGTTATCTATGCAAAACTCATTAACCTCAAAGCTAACATGGCCTTCAGATGTTTATTACATTCCATTACTGCTCTGCATGCTCCTTACTGAATTAACCTATCTCTGCCTTAATGGCATTTAAGGTATTCACGCCAATCATGTACCAAAAATAGCACGGAGAGAAGGACATACATCACAACAAGGTTGAAATAAAATAAAATACTACAATATTTATATATACATACAATACAATATTTACAACAGATAATGAGATGCAATATACACATTAGCAAAAACATAGTAAGGTATCTTTAGCCAAGGAATCTTTCCAGAGTACCTCTAGGGATGAAACCCTCTATAAGGATTCCTTGCTCAGTACCCTACAGAGTGGTAATTCCCTGTGGAATAGAGAATGCAAATGGACAACAGAATTGCACAAGCATAACACTACTCTGGCAAGAAGCCCATTGAAAGTGTTTTATAAAACCTTTTGTGATATCACAAACTGATTCTAAAAATACACACAGTGTTTGTGTATTTAATAAATTGTGGCTACAATCTATTTAGACAGTGACCTGATGAGGAAATATGTGGTGGGTTAGGGCCAACTGCCATCTAGGGAATATGATCAAGGATGGACAAGTTATGTGACATCAGGGATAGGCTCACTGCCACATAAAAGTTGGATGGTTGAGGACAAGCTACTTTTAAAAGTTCTCAACGCTGAGGATGAGCTCCCAGTGTTGGAATGGAATGTCATAGCACTAGTGAACCATTGGTCTGGCATCCAGGTGATTTCATGTATTTTAAGGTTGGATGTGGGGAATTAAAGAATGCATTGGGATGAGCTCAAGGGTCAACAGTGAAATACATACGGTGGGATATTGGGGTACAACTGTGTCATGAAGAATGGGCTTCCAGTAGCCACATGTTTTATTGTATCTCCAATCTGGGTGTGTACCTGTGTGAGAAGTAGATTAAAGATAGGCAGTCAGCATCAGGGATGGGCTCTTGCTGTCAGCAAAACATTACATACAGGAAGCCTTCATTAGTGTTAGCAAAACATTAAATACAGGAGCTGACATGGAAGAGCTGTTGCTGTTGTAAACAGAATATTAACCAACTCTAGCTAGTGCTGATACGGCTGTGACTAGCTGCCAAATGACCAAAGGTACATGTGCATAGAAAATATTGAATGCCCAGGTGTAACTTCACCATTTTAGAGGTGTTGCACAAATTTTCAACATGGCTCGTGGGACTCCACCTCATGAAGAGTGCCACTGTCATTTTATTCACTTGTCCTGAAAAGTGATTTTGCAGAGTGCCCACGCCATTCTGTACCACAGGTGTGAAAACATGTTTCAGGCAGGTTGTGAAAGATGACAGCTGTATTGTTAATAAGGAGGTGTGCAAAAATGTCAACATTGAAAATCTGGAGTGAAATATTAAAATTTGGTGAAGTTAGGGCGTGCATAGAAACTAGCAATGCTGAGCTCATAATGCAGTCATTTTGGGAATTTTTCACCAAATTTGCAACCTGAGCTTTTTGGTACCTCATCTCATGAACAGTCACACTGTCATTTCATTAATCAGTCTGGAAAGGTGATTCCACACCGCAACCACAAAATCACCTTTGTGGAATGAGTAACGAAATGACAGTGACTGTGTATTCAAGGTGGGGTCTCAAGAACCCCGTGTTGAAAATGTGGGGCCAAAATTAAAAAAAATGGCTGATTTATCAACCAAAGTTGAAACCCCAACTGATTGCCATTATGCAGTGCTTACCTTTGATTCTTCAGTTCCCAGTTCAGCTTTCAAGAGTGCAGACATGTCCCAGTCCAGAGAAGATGACAGCACTGGCCTCCAGAAGTGAGTATGGGGTAAGGGTGAGTGCGGAAGTGGGTGCTCAGTGGGAGGTGGGGATGGGAGGGGGACTGAGGAAATGACAAGGGACCATTTCTTTTTACAGGGAAAAAAAACATGTTGGAGGACGGTTTACTTTATTTACAGGAAAAAAAGAATACATTTTGGCACACTGGGTGGGCTCCCAGTGTGCCACATGAGTTGAAGGAAGATGCTGACATGGAATTGGGCACCCGATGTTGGCATGGGAAAAAGAAAAAAAAAAACAGACATCTGGGCACACTGGTGGGCTCCCATTGTGCCACATGAGTTGGGGGCACTTAATGCTGACATGGGATGGGGCACCCCGATGTTGGTGTGGGGACCAATACATTTGGGCACAGTGGGGTGGGCTTCCAGTGTGCCACATGAGTTGAGAGGGTGTACATAATGCTGACGTGGGGATTGGGAACCCTGATGGTGTGGGGACAGGGAACGGAGGGACCGCTTAGGACAGCAGCAGTGGGAGGGTGCAGGAGGGTGATCTTTTCTGCCAGTGCTGGGAGGAGTGGGAGAACAGGAGCAGTGGGAGGGTATGGGAGGTGCTATCCAAAGATGGTGGCAATGATGCAACTGCACATAAGCGGCACTCACGCATGTGGGTTGCAGTAGATAGCCTGTTGCCATTCGCAACATGGTACACAAGCAGAACTGCGCGATGCGCACCTGGTTGCACATGCGCAGTTCATGCCCCAGAATGTGAAGAAGTAACAGCCAATAGAGCAGCTCTTATTCCTTAGCTTTCGATTGTAGTGGAGTGTTTTAAGCTCCGTTGGACGTTCAGAAGGATACTTCCAAAAGTCCAACAGAAGGTTCCAGATCGAGCCATTTTGTAAGCTATGATTGATCCAAAATGGCTGTATGCTCTGCCCACAGTAGTAAAAATTGGAAGTCAACACCTGAGATGGACTCGTACAGTGTAGAATTGGAGTTAGGAGCTACCTGGGATTTGCTACCAGTGGCTGTGTCATTCTTTTTCATTTACTATACTTGAACCAGGAAGCAAAAATGTGTTTGCACATCTGAAACACATGTTACTTCCTGGTTTGACGTCAACCTCAGTTTGGCTGTGTCATAAACACTCCAACCACAGTTTCAATGCAGACGAGAAACAACTTATGACAGAATATGTAATTTTTTGTTCTGTGCAGGTGCACCCTACAGCATTTTGTTTTCTTCCTAACTTTTTATTTGACATTGAATCATCTGGAACACATCAAAGGCACACCTTTTGAAAGTATCATATAAACCTGAAATGTTCAGGTTTCAAATCTCAACCATTTTTTCATTGTAGGTGAGCAAAAAGTGTTAAAATTTTAATGTTTTACTTTGTTGCCTCCTAGAAATCAAAAATGGCTAAACCAAAATTTATCACGTTACAAGATCTTGCCACCAATGGCACATGCCAATTGTCAGGTACCTTGGGCCAAGATGGTCAAGTTATAAGGAACAAAAATAGGATTTTAACATAACATAGAAATATTGAATTTGTTGGCAGATATGACCACTTGGCCCACCTAGTCTGCCCATTTTTCTTTGCCTATAGTATCACTGCAGATCCTACTAGATTTCCAGTGCCTACTCAATCCTAACTATAGAGGTGCTACTAAATAAATTGTTTATAGTGTATGGTAGAATGTTGTTATGGATAGAAATCCATAACTAGAAGCGGAGTTGTTATGCTGCACTAGCTATGTCACTACTGCAGCATAACAACTGGAATCTGCCACATAGTTGCTTTCCTCAATCCAGTTAAGCTGGAAGTTGTGTTTTTTTAACTTGAACTTGCAGAAACATCTGCAGCATGCCGTGTCAGTTAAAAAAAAGAAAATGTTAAAATTTCTATTCTGTTGTCTTCTCCATCTGGTTTGTGTGATTTTCTAAGCTGTGACTTCCCATACACTATATAAAAGATTGTGTATGAGCAGTCATACACAAACAAGGAAATTCTTGTATCTTGAGGTTCCCTTGGCAACAGGGCACCTCTTGAGCTGCGCCTCGAGGTCATCTGTTACCAAGAAACCTCTCGATAAGAATATCCTGTTATGTATGACTGCTTATGCATAATCCTCTATGTTACATTAATTAATAAACAAATGGCATAAATAATATTTTCTTTCATGTAAACCTTTTCCCATAGATACACTTGAAATGAGTGGCTTTTCCAGCTCAGCATTTTTGCCTAGTGAAATATTTTTGATTAAATAAATCCTTAATATTGGCATGACGGTCTTGCGTGTTGCATATTATGTAGCAGTAGTAGTATCAGTATAACTTTTTACTTATTGTGCCCTTCCTAGGAAGCCTAGGCACCAGTACAAAGGAAGAAACAACAACTTAAATATAGAACAAAATAAATAATTATAACAAAATAAATACACATTTAAATTACAAACATAGACCCAAAATAAATAACCAACAGCCAGATTACACTACAATAAATAACCAACTATCTTCATAATTAACAAAAGTCATACATCAAAGGTCTGAGCAAAGAAATTTAATGACTTCCACTGAGGCTTCCCTCATAGCCCTTGGGAGCAAGTTCCATAATACCAGCCCAGCTATTTGAAGGACTTGTCCCCACACTTTAGTGCTGGGAACACCAGAAGACCCTCCTCAGTGGAATGGAGGGGGTGCACAGGCGGTAAGGGTGAAGGAGATCATTTAGGTAGGGCCCTGTAGGTTAGCAATCCAACCTTATAGGAGGTACACCACTTTACTGGCAAGCCAGTGCAGTTCTTGCAGTGCCAGGATAATATGACTCATCCTCAAAAACAGTCAACAGTTTTGCAGCAGCGTTCGGCACCAACTGCAGGTGCTGCACCATACCTACAATGACCCCAAGGTAGAGGGTGTTACAGTAATCAAGCTGTGACATCACAAAAGCATGTACTAGAAAGGGCAAGTCTTCAGGAGCACAAGAGAATGAATTCTGCTAATGTTCCTCAGATGGGTGGTAGAAGCTATTCCAGATAACTGCCGATAAGTGAGCCTCAAGTGTCAGCCCTTCATCCAAGATGATACCCAGATTCTTCTCCTTTCCAGCAGTGCCCAACTGGGAGGTAGTAAGGTATAATCATTTTCCTCTCAAAGATGCTGCCACTCCCCCACACCTGGCTCGTTCAGTAGTACTTTAGTTTTGTCCAGGTTGAGTCTCAACCAGCTCAGTGACATCCAGTCCTGCATCTCGCCAAGCACTGGTTCAGCACATCCACCACTCCTCGATTCTGAGGTGCAAAAGATGGCAGGAGGTCAATATGTCATGGACAAAAACAGCGCAGCAACATACCATGCTGTCAATACAGCAAACAGAAATATAGTGTTGGTAAAAACCAAGCACTGAAAACATCAAAACAAAAACAAAATTACTGTTTCGAGGGCTCTGTTATGGGGGCTGAGCGCCATATTAAAATGACCACCTCAGGAAAGACAACTCTGGGGTGGGGAGAAACCTTGGTGGGGAAGATTTGTCCACAGCAAAGAACACTTAAAAATAAAACTTAAAAACAACTACAGGTACTCCAGCACCAGGAATTGAACCCCAGTCCACAGGCACTTTATTACCTCCACTGCCTCTACCCTCTGAGCCACAGCAGCTGATCAAAAGCCTGCCACCCAGAAGAGGTCTTATCCTCTGCATCCTGTGTCCCAGCCACCAGCCACAGATGTAACGCTATCACTGCCTTCACTGTATTTCACCAGCACTATTTTGTCCCCGCAGCTGTTTTGCCGCATGCTGTTTATTCCTGCAGTTTAGCCTGGAACATTATGTGGTTGCTGTATTGACCTGGTACCAAAAACAGATACAGCTGAGTGTCAACTGCAGAGCAGTGAAACCCAGCTCCATACTACTGTAACCCCTAGGTGATGCTATCCCAAGGATACTACCCCTGCCTGCATGACTAGCTGTAGGTTGAAGGGCTCGAGTTGAGTGAACGGTGCCTCCACCCGGAGGGTTGCTTTAAGGGTAGCATAGCTGCTCTGGGCACAGCCCTAACAGGACACTGATACTCCCCTCCAACCCCTCTAGTGGCCTATACTGGTCAGCAAATAGATAATCACAATTAACACTGGAATGCAATGTTAAACTCACACTTGGCACTACTTACCACCAGGGCCGGATTCAGCTGCACTGGCCCTAGAGACCCACTGTAAAATAAGACCTGCAATGGAGAAAGGCAATAGCAACGCAGTATCCCTCCACAAAGGTACACAATAGCCAGTTTAAATGCAGAAAGATCTGGATCTGATTTATTCAGGGACCTGAACAAGGGTGGGGCAGTAATCTAGTATTTGATTTTAGATCTGATTTAGTCAGGATAACCATGCATGCCATAAGGGTCCCTCTAGCACAGTCACACACACTCTGGGTACCAGCTGTTATACAGGCTAGCTTGAAGCATTGCCCGGGTAGGCTGGCATTACAGCTGTGGTTGGGGCCCTTAGGAAGGAAAAAACACAACATGCACTTTAACCCACAATTTGTATTCCAGAGCCAGATGGCTCAGTTTGTTATGATCAACAAAACAATTAAATCAGGTGACACACTTTGATTTGAGCTTTGTTGCAGGGAGCTACCCTGATGTTTACTCACACTACCCAGACCAGGATGCAGGACTGACGAGATGAAGACCTCAGGATGGTATGCTGGTTTGCCTGGGAAGCAGGGCCCACATGGTCTATCCTGTTCAATGGTGTTGAGCAGGAGCCAAATCCCTGAGCGAGTCTTTCGTCGGATGAATCTCTGCTGTGTGAGTGACAATCTAGGCCGAGATGGTGAGGCCCAGACCAGCTGAATGATTCGGATACAGTCTGGTAAGTTGCTGGCTGCAGCTTCCAGCTAGCGTGACACATTCAAACAAGATGGGGAATCAAATCACGACCACACTACATATTCAGCACAATTATAGTACAGACAGGTAAATATCACAGTTCAGATAAAAGTTGGGTTGCAATTAAACAGTGTCTCTGTGCAAACCGTATGCTCTGTGGTTATTTCAAGTCCTGACAGGCCGATTGCTCAGAAGCAACTCTTCAGTCCTCACCAAGCAAAATTCACTCTGTCATAATTTGGGATTCCGTCACAATCACAGCAATTTAAGATAAAGTCCGATATAATATTGCAGACTTCTTCACTCAAGAAGATGGTAGCAGGCAGGCCAGACAGTCTTCCTGCCGATTCCCCTGCACTACTACACAGGAGCAGCTGCTTGAATGTCTCGATCTGTTCTCTCTCAACTTCAACTCCACACTGACTCTCTGCTGCTGGCAGCTGGGGGCTTCCCAGTGATCCAAAAGGTTGGTTGGTTGTGCCATCTGTCTGTCACAGTAAGAGCTCCCTCCAGGTGGATTTAGGCGCCAAACAGTAAAAACTACAATTCCTATAGAAATTCACTCCCACAAGACCCTGGGGACAGTCTCCATTTAGGGTCCCCAAAGGTACTGATTGGTCCAAACTGGCAGTCCGGAACCAAAATGGTGGTGCTAACAGAAAGTCCATGCTGCAAAAGAAGGCAGGTTAGACAAACTTGATATCATTATTATTTAAGCAGACAATCAGCAAACAATCTCAGTTCCTATTAAAGCTCCTTCTGCACAATTAATGATGTCAGAATGAAGTGGCTGTACTGCAGCCTGCAGGACTCGAGCCTGAAACCACTGGCCCCCACCCAGATAAATTATAACCCCAGAAATAGATACCTCTTAAAAAGACAGGCACGGAGGCTAACAGGGCACTTGCATGCAAGCCCTTGTAAACTGTTAGAACACAGAACAACAGAACACCAGCCTGGCAGTGGGCATTAGGCAAACCAGGAAGACATTTTAAAGGAACCCCCATTTGTAGGGGGTTACACTACCTAATGGTCCTGCCCAGGTGTAGCATATACACTGAAAACAGCATGGGCACAATGACTGAGCTTTGAGGTACACCACAGTACAAGTCCATTGAAAGTAATGAAAACTGCCCTTACAACCCTCTGTGACCTGCTCCTGAGGTAGGATTCAAACCAGCTAATCACTTTGCCAGTGAGTCTCATGTACTTCCTGAGTTGACACAATAAAAGTCCATGGTCAACGGAGAGATTAAGAAGAACAAAAGGATGGACTACTCTCTTCTATCCTCTACATACAATTTCAATTGCTTTTAAGTGTTTATAGTTATTGTAGTTATACTAAGAATGTTAAAATACGCATTATGTGACACCATCTGAAAATACAGTAAGTGTATCATTGTAAAGTGGGTATACATTTCTTTAAACAGGAGAGACACACTAAGGCCCTGTCCACACTGCAGCCCGAAAACCCTTCTGTAATGTTACAGAGGTGTAAACCAGATCGGTAACGGGTGTGCGCTACACTGGTAACGTTACAGCAGGTGTGCTGCAACCAAGTATAGAAACCTGTTAGAGGTGGTTTCTACAACAGTAACAGAAACAGTCGTAGGGCTGTATATGTTACCACCAGCCATCTAAACACACAACCATGTAGCCCCCAGTCAGCCTCTAGACCAGCAGGAGTGCACCACAGAGGGGCACTGGGAGGCAATGCAGGAGGAAGTGCCCAGAAGGCAGAGAGGCACGCGGAGGACTGGAACCACTGCAGCAGGTGGAAATGGTGCAGGCAGTGCCTGCACAACATCAGAGGCAGCCCAGATCCGCTGGGTGCACACACCTAAGAGAAGTGCAGCCAGGAGGCACAGTGTGCCAATAGGGGTGCTGCCTGCATCAACTGTACAAAAACTGAGAGGGGAAGAGCACTGGTGCCCAGGGCAAACAGTGGGCACAAGCCATAGGGAGCAGCAACAGATGCCAGCACTGTGTGCCACAGGTGTGAAGGGGGCCAGCAGCTGCCACAACACACGACCAGCCCCAGAGGACAGCAGTGCCAGAGCACACCACACCAGCACCACTGCAGAGTGACCCTAGCCCCAAGCACTGCCTGTGACTGGTGGAGGGTAGACAGGCCTGTGCCAAGCAGTGACCACAGCCGCACGCCACTCTGACCACCTGCAGGACCATGTCAGACCATGGTGCCACCTGGTCAGATGAGGCCACAAAACTTCTGGTGGAGTTCTGGAGCTAGGAGAAGGTGCAGGCAGAGCTAGCCAATGCAAGGCACAACACAAAGGCCTATCAGAAGGTATCGGACTACCTGTTCGGGAATGGGGTGGAGTGGACAGCAAAGCAATGCAGTGACAAGATTAAGCAACTGAAGGTGCAGTATCATAAAATCAGGGACAGCAACAAATGCTTGGGGTGTGCGTGTGGCATGCCCTTCTATGACACATTGGATACATATCTGGGAACACGGCCTACCACTGAACCAGCATTCATCCTGGAGAGCTTACAGGTGGCTAGCCCTGAACTGGACACAGAGGATGATGGGGACACCACCGGATGTGTGCCTGCACCTGGGCAATGAAGACGATGATGTGCAGCTGCAGTGCCCAAACACAGGTACGCATTGTGCAATGTATGCTGGGATGTGGCATGCTGGTGGAGGTGTATCCTGGGCACGCGGCACATGGTGATAGGCATGGCATGGGTGGTGGCACAGGTTCACTCGAGGGTGTTTGCATGTGGCATCTGTGGTGTGCGTGGGCAGACAGGTGCATGGGGGACAGGGGCATGGGGCAGGGTTGGCCGTGGGGGTGGGGTCACACATGTGTAACAGTGACAGGTGTGTTCTGCTATTCCAGGGCAAGACCCTGGTGAGGGGACATCGGTGGACACCGACACAGCAGAGGCCTCCCAGTGTCCTTGGCCCTGCAGAACATGATGTCAGGAACTCCAGTGATGGCTCCACTGTGGAGGAGGCAGCCATGCGAGCGGCAGGGTGACCAGTTATCCTGGTGAACCTCAGGAAGAGAAAGTTGAAGACAGCACGGATGGCAGACATACTTGGGGTGGTGCTGGAACCAACACGTAGGATGATGCAAGAGCACCACAGGGAGCTGATGGACCTGGAGAGGAGCGGGCATGGGAGGAGAGACCATTGGAGGAGCAGTTACGGAGACAGGAGGCAGAGCAGACACAGCAGTTCTTCACACAGATGGTCCAGTTACTGGCCATGCAATGCCAGCAGCCACCCCTGCAGCCGCACTGCAATGGCCGGTGCCACCACCACAGCCCCATCCCCTGTTCCCTGTTCCCCGTGGGTGTGCCACCATGCCAATGGCCACTGAGAACCTCAGTGGCATGGCTGACCCTGCCATCGGCCACCCATCCACCGCTGGTGGACAGACAGGCTGCTTGGCACAGGCAGCCACCACCAGAATGCATCCCCGCCATGCCAGCACCACACAGGCATGACACCCCACTCACAGGGTGCAGTGTACATGAGTGGTGTCACTGCCTCCACCACCCAGCCACCCAAGTCCCAGGCAACACCAGTTGGTGACAGCATGGCACAGCTGCACCTCACAGGTGTCACGCCAGCCACCGCTGGCCTGCACACAGCACCCCGATGCATGGTGCCACTGTTTCACACAGTGTGACCCCTTGGATCCTGCAGCAGGCATGCCCAGTTTTACACAGGACCTGTACAGTGAGAGGTTCCAGTGGGCCACCCTGTGATAACCCATGCAGCATGCAGCTGTTGGTTGACTGGTGCGCCCGCGAGGTTGCCACATGGGACTCCATTTTTGATTTCCTCCAATTTTGGGACGCCGCTGGGGTCCGCAGTGACAACAGTGCCTGGTCCATGTTGGCACAGAGGTATGTGCCTACTGCGACACTAGGTTGCACAGTGAAATTCCTGGGTTGCACGCGACTGTTACGCAAGCAACTCTGCAACATGCTGTGTCAGGGTTCCGATGTGTATGGCCATGGTTGCCTGGGTTAGGGCACCACCTGTGCATGATTATGTATTTTTTGGTTGGGTGACAGTACAGTGGGCTCATGTAGGTTCCTTTAATAAGTAGATGTACAGTGCCACCCATATGGTGGCCCGGCATAGTGTATTGCATTGTTTGTTCAGATGACATTGTCTGTTTCCTTTGGGGATATGTGGTGTTACACAGCAATACACATGGCCACTGCATGGCCATGCTGCCACTGCACATTGTTTACTTGTGTTTTGCCACCAGAAGTCATGGTGGCGTTGGGTTAAAAGCTGTCTTGTGTCACCATACCGTGTTGCTGGTTTGCTTGGGCGGTGTGCATGCATGCGCACATTGCTGTCTGGGGCACAGTGGGGCTTCCGATTCCATGGGTTGCTGGTGTGGGGTCCTGGATGTGGTCTGGCTGCACAGTGTATGCTAGTGCACACAGCTTGCATCTGATGGCAGCGGGCGTGGTTTGCCATTTCCTGGTGGTGCACCACATGCCTGTCTGTAGGGACTGAGGGTCCCTGTACCCGGCATGTGTTGGTGCGTCCACTGCACACCTTCATGCCATGTGTGGGGGCCTCCCTCATTTTGGCTCCACACCTTCACTGCTGCCCACCCTTGGTCCCCCATGGGTGCACTTGGGCACACATTGCTGTAGGATACCAAGGCATGTTGTGCTGCACTCACTGTGCCCTGTGTAGACTAGCATCCGGTGTTCATCCGGTGGGTTTCTGTCTTCACAACTGTCTTCCCAGGTGTACCATGGGATGCACTCCACATTCCAGGGGCTGGGTGCACACACTGTTCACGTCTTAATGTAGATAGGCTGTGCCAGTTCCAGACCATTTTCACACCTGTTCCCTGGCAGTGTGGACACGCTGTTATGTTTGCAGCCTGAAACTGTTTGGAACCATTTCAGCCTTGTTGGGTGCAGTGTGGACGGGGCCTAAAGTTGAAAGCTTGTTTACAGGTGCAACCTGGGAGCACAAGGAAGTTATGTGACCTACTCAGGGTCACACAGTATAGCAAGTGGGGCTGTGGATTCAAATCCAGGTCTCTAGTTTTGCAGCTCTGAGCCTTAAACAACTGTGCTATACTGCCTCCTTAAGCTTTTAAGTGTTAGTTATTGTAGTTATAATAATATATAAAATGCACATTATTTGACACCATCTGAAAATAAGTGTATCATTGTAAAATGTGATACATTATGCGCATGCACTAACCTACAACAAGGATGGACTTGTAGCCTCTCGTCCCTCAGCCCAGCTCCCCAAATCTGACAAATCCTTAGTTTGCTGCCTTTAATTTTGGCCAAACATAATACTGAGTGGTGCTATCCCATATACGATGTAATCAAAGTCCCTGATGGTGCTTAGTGCTCACCTAAGAGTCAGTTTCCTTTCAGGCTCTGACTCAATCTTGGCACGCCAGACCACAATGGTGGGAACAGGTTGGGACCTGTCACAAATAGAGCAGATGTTCTCACAGCTGCTCACAGAAATGGGGATTTAAAAGTCACATCATCCATACAAATTCCAACATACTCAACTTAAGCCAGATGCTGGGCTTGGTGGACACCAGGCTAGCCCACTAAAGGAAAATATTGACACCCTCATGCCCAGACTCCTGGACCAAGCTAGGACACTCCATTAACTATGGCATATAGTTAAAGACTTGGAACACCAAAGCTGAGAAATAATCTCTGAATTGTAGGTTTCCCCAGGGACAGTGATGAGAGTGATGCTCATTTTTGCAAAATATTATTTGTATTCTGCTGTAGGTTGAAGGAGATCCTTCTGGCCAGATGTTTGTAATATCAGATGAAAGAACATATCCTGAGGTTAGGCAGGGATAAAGAGGACCACTGAGCTGGTAAGGCCATGCCATCTTCATGTTTCAATATCTTACACAAACTGTCTCAGCATTACTGGGCATGGATAGAGATCTGTAAAACTTTCTCTTCCTGGGGTGCCTTACAGAATACTGTACCTGCCACAGTGTAGATCATTCACAGTGTGGTTGACCAAAACTTTGATGTGTCAGTAGCATCTACAAATATTATCTGCTAGATTTGGTCTGCTACCACCTCAGTCATAAAGGGACCTGGACTAGTTCAGTGGTAACCACAACTCATTGATTTATTTATTTGAAAACTCTTAACCAGGAAAAGCACATTGAGCCATTGGTAATTTTCAGGTGCTACCCTGGAAAAGAGAAATGGGGATACAGTCAATCAGATACAGAAGTAGCAGCATTACACCAAAATAAAGTGCAAACAGTGATTGTGCAACATGGTACAAGTGCAAATAACAATAATGTGTGGCATCAGTAGGAACTATGAGCATCACCACAGTATTATGTAAAAAGGTAATAGCAGGTTGAACAATTCTGTGCAGCAAGTTTTGGAAGCATGAACCAAGCGCTTGAAGGGGACAAAAAATTGGGGAGGAGACAGGGCCAGGGCAGGTCACATATGGAGGTTTCATTCACTGTGTGGCCAGCCCAGACATTAACACTCCAAACAGATCCTTGTCCTTATGACCTCAGTGCAAATGCTGGCAGACAATGCTGTATGCCAGAAAGAAACGTAGCCTGAAGAACTGCTATGAGGATCTTTGTGTAGTTCCTCACCAGTGCTCCAGAAATCAAAGACAAAGTCAGAGCTCATGGAAGTTGTCCAAAGGATCCTCACAAACACTCATCCATAACTAATTTGCTGCCCTTCTCCCACTGTTCATGACACCTGATACATCAGAAAAGTCAGTGGCAGGACCTCAAACTGTTTCAGCTAATGGAAAGATCCGACTAATATTCTTGTTCCCTGTTATGTCATCAGTAACAAGAGTTGTATATGTTTCAGTGTGTGTGGGGGCGGGGTTCAGCATTCCATGCACATACTTGCCGATAATGCTCTGACCTCATATAATGATGTTCCTGATAGACACCGAGGTCTGGGAGGGAGGAAGGACAGCTATGCAAGTTTACTCATAAACAGTGTTTTCCTTCTTCGTTTGCTAGCACATCTCTCTTTGCCATAGTCAACAGGTGGGTGCAGCTTAAATTAAATATTCTAACCCTTCTATATTAGGAAACAAACTACTTAACACCTATTCTGCAGGCTGTTTGCTCTGCACACACAAATACACACCCTAGTGGCAGTCAGGTATTCACAAACTGCATGGCAGCTCATGTCTCAGGCACAGATTTGAAGCAGTCCGAACATTTGACTCATGGACTGGCAGGGTTAAACTGTTTTCCTTGAAATGGAAGGGTACATCCTTCCCTCTGCCTCCACTTTCATCACCAGAAGTGGGGATCCTGATCTGCTTCTCTCAAGAGCTGGTGCACCTCATTTAAGCTGGGGAAGCCAATATGGCTGGTGACCAAATACAACAAATTTTGGCAGAGTACTGAGGGGTTGAGGTGCTGGAAGCCACACCCTGCGCCAGCCCGGCACCCGATTTGATGAGTCTGGCCTCCTCTCCTGGGAGGGAGGGGGTCTGCATGGTCACCGCATGACTCGCCTATGGTGGAAAGCCAGAGGCACGGCAAGCACTGAGCATCCAGCAAGGGTTAGAGTGGTGACCTCAGTGGTGATGCCATGATGCCAGGGTCGTCCACTCCTTCATAACAGGGAAAATGCTCTCAGGCTCTGGGAAGATGGAGCACAAGTGGACCCCTCATAGCTCGCACCTACCTTGCCTTCCAGCTCCTGACAAAACCTGGATTGTCGGGGTGTAGCTGCCCCACCTCGTCCCCACCTGGGGGCCAGAGTCCATGGGGTGAGCCAGAAGGTCCAGGTAGGGAGGCAGAAGTGATGGCAGACCACAGGCGCTCCTGATGAAGTAGAGCTTGGGGATGCAGGGTGAATAAAGTACAATTTCAAAAAATAAATGTTGAGCAGTAACTTTTAGGCCTTTAAGCAGCCCTATGCTGAAAGTTTCCTGAGGTGACATCACATTTTAAGTGGGGAATAGAACCACACACCCCTCTTACAAGGAAGAGATAGCCTGCTCTTTGCAGGCAACTACAATAGTTGAGTGCTAAGAATCCACAAATGGCCACCCCAAGAACAAGCGTGCTACTGCCTCTAACTGATCCAGACATGAGTAATGGATGAGCACTCACACAAAACACCACTGCAGTGATGAACGGAAGCACATATCTTACAGCATAATTCATTGCTTAAAAGGAAAAGAGGTGTGTATATGCTGTAGACAGTGAATGAACAATGTTTCTACCCTAACCCCTCAGGTGCTTTGTCAAAACTATCAGACTTATGCTGGAAGATATATGCTTCGATCTGTGATTGCAGTAATGTTTTGTGTGATTGTTTTTAGCCTTTATTCATATCAAGATTTGAATGTTTTTTGTCTTACATCTCCACCTTTAACCCATGAGTACTCTGCTTCGGTATGTATGTTATGAAATTGCTAAATCTGAATGATTTTATGAAGGTTTGCAAGGTGAATTTAGTTGCAAGCTACTTAACAACACTGCCTTGGTTCCAGTCCCTGGTACCTTGAGTGGGTCTCCTTATTGTTCTTTAGATGTTGGTGACCATATGTTGGGGAGAGTGGGGAATGTCCTGTTTTTCCTTACAAATTTTCACAATGATGCTGATCAGCAGTGTGGACCCCTGCAAACTGTTGTGGAGTTGTGTTTCCTGTTATTTCCAGTCTGTGCCTAGTTATTTTATGGTTGCATGGGCGCAGCCATGCTGTCATATTGCTATTACATAACAGAAGAAAGAGCTCTGGAAGCATGTGAGCAGATACCAAGACTGTGTCCTTCCACAGTGGAATCCGAAGCAGATCGGTCCTCTTCACTGACCACAGTGCTGGCCTTACACCCGTGCACTATTTTGTTGTTCCATGCTCACTTTCTGTGATAAGAGGCAGTAACAGCTTACTAAGGTAGTCTCTGATCTCAGAAAACTCATGGAAATCAATATCCTTTTGCTGCACAGTGTCTGTAAAAGCCAGAGACTGCCTTTGTAAGTGCAGGCAGATTTGGACAGAGTGTCTGTAAAGGCTAGAGACTGCCTTTATGAGTTTGTCAATTTTGGTGGCATGTAAAGAAGTTCATTATATACTTTTTGTTTTTCAACTGGGGACTATTTCCTAGAGTAATTCTTGTTTAAAAAGTGAAATTGGAACTCCACACATGTGCAGGTCCTGGTTTCACTTTTCAAACAAGTACTCTAGAAATAACCCTCAGTTTTAAAACCATTTATATATTGGACAAAAGCACACACAACAACTATTCAACAATGTGTTTTTTTTTTTTTTGCATGCCACCAAAATCGCCATACTCAACCCCTTTACACAAATAAACTCTTTTCTCTTTGTGTTGTACTTTAAACTAGACCAATCAATTGCTGTGTTGCCCAGTTATCATTCTTATAATTCTGAATATCTAAGTTTTATAACTTCACTGTTGAATAGCCAGGCACAAGTCCTGGAGCTACTTAATACCCTCGATCTCAGATTTAACAAAAGAAACAAGAGGCCCGATTCAGGATGGTTGCATGTAACAAAGTGACTTGCACCAAACAAATTGGAGCAAGTAGCACTTTGCACCATGTGTAACAACATTAGTATTCCAAAGGCAGCCTGTAACTATCCCGCAGGCTGCCCATGCCAAAGCTGTCCTACGCCAGTAGGTACACCATGAATCCCCCTGCATACAGTGCAAGGGGCTTATGGCAACAGTTATCTTATTCGAGGGTGGCTGTCAGAACAGCACATGTGCTATTCGAAGACAACCCCTGGAGGACATTGGTCTCACGCTCAGTTAGACCAGATATTAGCTGGTCTAAGTGCATGTTGCATCCACTGAGGGGTTGCTGGATTGTGCTGGTGCCACCCTACACCCTCCTCCACAATCCCACAGAAGCCCCTCCACCATCCCCATTGATTTATAGACACCCTTTGTGGGCTACTGTCACTCCAAGCCCCAATCCCCAAGAGATACAGTTAATGCCCCAGGGCTATCCCCCCATGCCCCGATACACCAAACTGCCCCAAAGGGCAATACATCCCCATGCCCTGAACCCCAAATGGCCAGCAATATTCCCCACAGGGATGGCAGAAACCCCCAAGGACAAGCCCATTCCCATTCCTGTGCCACACTGTGCACACTCAGTACAGTGCACACCATGGACCTCCTGCAATCCCTGGTAGTCTAGTGCCACCCCACCAAGCAGTGCCAGTCCCCCAACTCGGTCCCAGTCAGTGACTGGCAAACCCACCTCTCACCCACCATGGCCAGCAGCCAACTGAGCTCCATCTGAGTGCATATTGCTAGATACAGTATGCACTCACATCAGTTATTGAGTGCATACTGTATGCAGTAATATGTACTTGGAGGGAGCTCAGTCAGTGGCTGGTCATGGAGGTGAGAGGTGAGTTTTTCAAGTCACCAATTGGGGCTGGATAGGGGCTCGTGAACTGGCACTGCAGGGTGCGGGGAGCCACTAGACTACTAGGGATTGCGGGTACTGTCGAATCCAGGGCAGCTGCCATCGGGGCAGGGGGAAGGGAAGGGGAGGAGCTTGAATAGTCCTGAGGGGTATTTGTATAGCACTGGGGTGCAGAGATTTTGGGGGGTTTGCCATTTAGGGATCCAGGGTGGGAGACTTGCGTCCTGTCGGAGGGCAGTAGTGCAACTTGTGACACCCTGTACAAGTGTGCCATCCCTTTGGTGTACCACCTGGGGTGCTGCATGTCATGGGACCTAGCCACCGGGAGCCTACCTGTTTTGGAATCAAGCACAGGGTCCCTAGACTATTGGCATATGGTGCAAGTCACAAGTGCGGCGATTTGCGCCATATGTCTTGAATTAGCCCAATGTCTTTAACAGCTATTAGTTTGTGCACTTATCTGAATTGTTGAGTTGTTAACATATCTCCATGGATTCAGAATTGCCAAGGTGGTTCTGATATTTATGCAGAAAGAGACAAATAAGACTTGAGCCATGGCAGTGTTTAATTCATAAAACAGCGGCAGCATTACTACTCAGCATGAATTTCAGTGGCAATGTGGGCAGCATGGTCTACATCTGGATTCATGCTGAAATGATGATTAGGAAAAGAGAAATAAAATAAAAATACAAAACAGTGAACAAAGTTTGGTTTAAAGTGAAATCGGGGAAAAGTGAAGAGGTTGCTTGTTGTAAAGAGGTCTGGGGTGGGATTTCTGGGAGTAGACTCCCCAGTCTGTGAATGGAGAAAGGTTACTCCCGAGCCACAGTAGCCATTTACATGGAAAAAGAGACTACTGAATCCAGAGCCTTGTTATACGATTGTGAATGAAATAAGTGTTGAAAACAGAGCTGGAACATTTGTAATTTTGAGAAGCATCCTATTTTTCTTCAGCGTGTGTCGCCATCAGAATATGACAATTATTAGATTTCTTTGGAGAAAAGCACTTCACATATTCTCTATGCCGTAAAATTACAAAAATCTTTTGCACATTCCCAGAGTTTTTAATACCTGAATATCTTTTTGCACTTAGCACTTTTCTCCTCAGTTTGCACATTGTGTTACTTTGCACAGTCTTTATGACTTATAAATGTTTGTTTGAATTCAAGTTGGACCTCACTTATTCTGAAAAGGAATACTGCAAAAGAATTTTCAAATCAGAGTCTCCAGTGGCTGTACTTTGAACACCTTTCAATAGAAGACTCCCTCCCCAATTTGGATGTAATGGTTTATTTGGTAGTGAACTTCTCTTTTGGATAAATCTTGGTCAAAGGAATCTCTCAATCCAGTAGTTGGAACCTGCTACTTTTCCATACAGTATACACAAAAATAAAGACAGACAGACAAATACCACAGGCATGATATTACATAATTCCCACTGGCAATGGCAAAAGTGCCTGGTCTTCCTCAGCACTCAAATTCCGTCTACCTTTCCTTTAACATCCTTCCTCAATATTTTCTTCATTTTGTTGTATGTTTGCTGTCTCATGATGCCAACAAGTTACAGACAGTGCTGCATGCTATGCAAAGACGCAGGAGCTGTTGAGAAAAATGCAGTCTTGTTTTCAGTTAAATGCTGTCACATACTCATATTGTATAGTACATAATATAAAAACTACTGTCTGTCCAGTGTACTGTATGTACAATGTACAACAGGTATGCATTACCACCTACATTAATTTTATATCCCATATCAAGTTAATATATTAGCAGCTATAGTGGCTTTGACCGAATTTGTGTTCAAATTCCAAATTCTCTGTTTTCCGCTCCAAAAAGATGTCTGTCTACCACTCTCTTGCTTCTGCCAGGCCATACTGGATGGAGGCCCCATAACTTTGGCCTTCATGGCATCCCAATATACTGTAACTGAAGCATCCCTTGTAAATTATTAGTCTCTTAGTCTTTCATAAATCATCTTATCAGTTTAAGTGAAATTTCAGCCTACCTCTTAGTAATGAACACGTAATGTCACATTCCTTGCAACCATTGCAGATCTCAGTATTCCAGCATTCTGAATTAAAATGGAATTTCAAGCATTTTTTTCTTTATGAATGAGGGTATACAGTACTGTAAGTAGGGAAGTGCAACACCACTGTGTTCGATGGCTGTTTACACAGTGGTCCTGCTAATAACATCCCATACTGATTTCCCTATCGTCCTATTTTCCCCTATTTCAAGTTGCAACATTTGGACTGTAGCTAGGCTATATCTGAATACTGGTAACTTGCAAATGCAAAATACCTGACATGCAATTCACATTTATAGTCGATCCTATGTGTGGGGTATGGAAAATCAGTCCTGCAGTTGAACAGTTTCTGATGCAAAGGCAGGTAAAAATATACTCTTAGGCCCGGATATTCAAACTGCGCCCAAAATGTGCTCAACAGCAGAAGCAAGCACAAACCAATTGCGCATATAGCAACAGGTGCGATATTCAAACATGGAGCAGAACAAATTGCGCAAGCAGCCAACGCTTGAATATCGCACTAACTGCGCCATAAAGCAACTACAGGAAGAAGAAGCTGAGCAGAAATGTTGCACTATAGCGCAACCAGGGCAGCCTAGCTGAGCAGTCCAGAGGTGCCATAGCGCCAAGCAGAGCCCCCCAGAGCAATGGAACTGCACATCCAGGGAGGCAGGCTGGGGCCCACCGCCAGCCATGCACACACATGGGCACAGGAACACACTGCAGAACCAACAAGACACCTGCACCCCAGCACAGCATCACTGGGGGTGTGACGACGATCTACTGGCCCATGGGGACAAGCCAACAAAGCACAGCAGAGCCAAGGACACCCCAGCACAACCACTGGCAGGCTGAGAGTGCCACACACAGGGTTGACAACCACAGTGCACATCAGCCCCGTCACGCACAGCACAGCACACCCTGCACCGTGACCCCAAGACACCACCCATGTGCAGTGACTGGCACTGCAGGAAACCATGCATCCCCCAGCACACGCCAACCCCGTGCAGCACAGGAAGCATACAAGCCAGACACACCTTGTGCACCCAGCAGGTGGCAGCAGACGGCAAGACCAACAGAAAGTCACTGCCATGCGGAGATACCTCCCCATGCACACACACACACACACACACACACACACACACACACAGAACCATACCACCCCAGATGGCATGTACACCACTGCA
The DNA here is from genome assembly GCA_016271365.2 of Neoceratodus forsteri. Lineage (NCBI taxonomy): Eukaryota > Metazoa > Chordata > Ceratodontiformes > Ceratodontidae > Neoceratodus > Neoceratodus forsteri. The sequence continues at coordinate 840,624,104 of CM028135.1, read as the reverse complement.
ACTGAGCACCCATAGCCAGCTGCAAATCAGAGACCAACACAGTATTCATATCAAAATATAAATGTATTTTTAAATTTTCAAATAGTAAATAACAAAACAATAAACAACAACTATTTACAAGGGGGACGGTACAAGGTAGGGTGTTCAAGGGTAGGGATGAACAACTTGGAGAGGGAAGGCAGGGTGGTAGGGATGGAGAAGGGGAAGGGTATTGTGTCCTAAGGGCCAGCTGGCTGGTTATCCTGCACCTGGTTCCACTGTCCCCTGTGATGCCTCCTCCACAGGCCATGTAGCTCAATGGACTCCAGGATGGCCTGGTTTTCAAGGGCACCTGTGTCAGGGCCCCGAATGTCTCGATCTATCCTCCGAGAACTTTGAGGCCTAGGAAAATGGGAACACAGTCAATGGCTGTGACTGACCACAACCCTGAACACCACCCAACCTGCAAGCCATATGGCCCAATGTCCGCACCTGTGATGGCATGCACCCACCCACAGTGAACATGCACATGGCCATCACAAACAGAGGGCACCAGCTATGTGCACCACTGCACACACACACACTGCCCATGTCCATCACAGCACAAACAAGGCTGTCAAGTGGCGGTAGCAGCGTGGTGCGATGCCAGTTACACAGCTATGTGCCCAGTGCATGCATGGACCACCAGTGACGCATACACAGATGTGCTGTGATACTGGACAGTGATGCATGTCACCTGTGTCATGCATACATACATAGATGCATAGACAGTGTCGGCAGATAAGGGCCTATGGCCCACCCAGTCTGGCCATTTGAGCTTGTAAGTTCACTTTGTATTCCTATAAGTCTGTTGCACCTTACCGCTGACCTCTAGAATTCCTTTATGTCTATCCTGCATTCTGAAATCCCGTGATTGTTTCAGCCCCACCACTTCCTCTGGCAGGGTGTTCCACTTGTCCACCACCCGTTCTGTGAAGAAATTCTTTCTCATGTTTCCTCTGAATCGTCCTCCCTCCAACTTCATCCCATGCCCTCTAGTCCTGGAACATCTTTTTCGCTTAAAAATAGTGTTTTCCTGCCCTGTTCCTCCCTGTAAGATACTTGTATGTCTCTATCATATCCCCTCACTCCTCCCTCCTCCAGGGAGTACATGTTCAGCTCCTTCAACCTGTCTTCATCGGACTTGTGATGCAATCCATGCACCATCTTTGTTGCCCTCCTCTGAACCTTCTACCCAGTCTATGTCCTTACGTAGGTATGGTCTCCAGAACTGTACACTGTACTCCAGGTGGGGCCTCACTAGTGTCTTGCATAGTGGAATTATGACCTCCCTTTCCTGCATGGTTGTGTTGTGCATGGCTGGTGGTCTTGCCCCCCAGCATGCAATAGCATCCATGAAGTAATGATACTCACTCCTCAAGCAGCTGGGTCTGGCGCTGATACTGCTGCTGCTGCTGCTGCTAGGTGCAACACCCACCGGCACGGGCCCCGGCACGGCCCTCCTCACCCCGTGCCTGCATCCTCACATCCCGGCCTGTGGGAGACATATGTTGAGACAAACATCAGTGTGACTCCAAAGCAGACTGCCCCTGCCCCAGTGAGAGTGCCTGCCCTCACAGCCAGACCCATACATCTCACACCTGCACACACTGACACAGCCAACCATGGCAGAGCCATCACCTATGCACAGCCACCAAAACACACACACCCCTACAGAGAATACAGGTGCATAGATGGTACACCCACCTGGCCTAGGCACCATGCCCGCCTGGCATGTGACCGCAGCCGATCAAGAAGCTCGGATCCTCCAGCGGAGGTCACCGTACCGGTGCCAGCACTGCTCAGCTGACCGGCACCATCCAGTGACCCCCACCAGGTCAGTGGCCACTTGCTGCCACACCTGCATCCTGGCAATGGTGAGGCGCCTCACCATAAAGTGCCCCATAGTGGGCTCCACTAGGGCCACCAAGTTGGCCAGTTCGACTGGGCTCGACTGAACTGCTCTTCTGTGAGCCATGGTACCAACTTTACAGCAAGCAATATAGCGCCCACCGCACGCAATCCCACGTGGAGATGTTGCGCAATAGACCACCACAGGTTCCAATTGCGCTGTTTGAAACAACGTCCATTTTCACATAGCGCTGTCACCAGACAGCGCAATAGGGCTGCACTACGACAGCAGTCAACAGGCCAGGGGGCAAAGGTCGGACACAAGGTCATGGGCAATGACGCAGCGCCACGCACAGTGCCATCTGACGATACGCATCCTCAGACCGACCAGCCGCGCACCAGTGCCACAGTGGACTATTGGCGCAGTAGTGCCACAGCGCCATATAGTGCCCAGTGCTGTAGCGCCACTGGCAAAATGGTGGCCATGGCCTGAATTGCAGATCGCGCGCAGCAGCACGTCAGCGCGGGCAGACACCTCGCGTAAGCTATCTGGGCATCGCGAATGCAGTGTACCACACAGTCACAGATCTGCGCCATTGGCTCAGCCGACTAACTGTATCGCCAAGCGCAAATTCGCAATATTCAGCCGACATACGCAAATCATCTGATCAGCCATTCAAAGGCACAGTGGCGATTTGCATGTCATTATAGTTGCTCCACTCCTAATTTGCATGCATTGCGCTATAAATGTGCGACATTGGGCTGCGCTGGCCAGATTCGGTTACTGCAGGTGAGAGGTGAGTTGCATGCTGTGTGATGTTCTGGACAATGGTCATGGAAAATGCTGTAGACTGCACAGTGACAGGTGTCCACTTGCCCCATACAGATCACCATGACCGAGCAGAGCCAAGGTGAGGGTGAGGGCGGTGGGCGTGGGAGGCCCAACTTTACCCCAGCAGAGACAGAGGCCCTCTTCCAGGCCTACCTGGATGAGGATCCAGTACTGAGTGGATGGAGGGCACCCCTCAGTCCCGTGCAGCTGCATGGGAGGGGTAACTTCGGGCCGTGAACCTGCGGAAGCCACCAGTGCTCCGTGCAGGAATGCAAGAAGAAGATGGGGACAGACCGCAGGAGGTTGAAGGAGAAGGTGGCAGCCTTCAGGGCGGCATGTGCTGGCACTGGCGGGGCCCGCCAGTGGTGTTGGAGCTGACCCCGCTGAGGAGACACTGGTTGCACCAATGCAGCAGAACGCTATTGAGGGTGGACCAGGAGGTGGATTCCAGACAGGTGGGAAGCCCATCACTGCGGTATGACATGGTGGTGGTGTTGGGGGGTTGTGGGAAGGTTGTTCCATGCACTCACATGTACTCTCTTTCTGTTACAGATCCTGTTCGTCTTCAGGAGATGGTGGTGGTGGGTCCAGGCAGTGATGATGACCTGCTGGACATGGAGGAGGGTCCATCCACCTCTATCACCAGCCAGCGGCCTGCAGCAGCATGCACGCTGGGCCGCCAACCTGGTGTCGGTGATTCGGTGCGGGGGTGCACAGCCTGTGTCTCAACAGTCTGGCATGCAAGCATGCCAGCACGCCTGTGACTATGGCTGTAGCACGACCTGCACCATTGATGATGCAAGGACTGCAATGGGCAGTGATAGGTGTGTGTCCCATGACGGACACACAGCAGGCCAGCACGCGCCCCTGGGCCTTTCTGGTTCCAACTTGTGTACCAGCATGCTGGCACAGTCCCAGACTGTGCCTGTCAGCACCGGGGGGCAGCACCGGTGGCTGTGCAGGTGTCTGGCACTGTTGCTAGCACAGCGGTGGAACGAGTGGACCCTGGGGCACAGCAGTTGGCGGGCAGCAGCAGCAGTCATCCACCAGGTCTGGGGTACAGTGTCAGCGGTGGCACATGTCTGCCGCCCTTGATCCACCCATTCCTGGTCCTGGCGAACAGCGCCCACCCTCAAGGGGTGTTGTGCATCAGGACCTTCCACACCCTGGGGACAGGATGCGCGTTGGGGCACAGTACCCATTGGATGAGCACACCCGCCTGCTGCGGGAATCAGTACAGCTGCAGAGGTGGGGTGCAATGTCCGTGGAGGCACTGTCTGTGGCTGTGGAGTGGCACAGCAGGGAGTGTGCTCTGGACTGTGCAGAGCTGAGCGCATGTGGACGGATGTGACCGCCGCCATTGACAGGCTGACCCAGGCAGTGGTCTCTGTCGTGACGCATTGGGCACACAGTCAGGTGCCCCTGTACCGCACACCCCACACAGTTCACTCTCCACTCCCCGTCTCCCGCGCTCGTGCGACACCAGGCCTGTCGATGCCGGGTTCTGCTGTGGCTATCCCGGCACCCCTGGTGCAGGTTTGTTCGCATGCTGCAGACCCCTGTGCGGGCAAGGTCGCTGTCACCAGTGGGACCCCAGGTGGTGCAACAGTGCCACCTCATGTGGCCCCTGCTCAGCCTGCCAATGCTGTTGGGTCATGGCGGGCCGCCCATGCATCCGCAGTGGCCATGGACAGTGCTACATGACTGAGCTGTCTCCCAGTGTGGGCCCTGTCTGGTGCTGCCATGTGCAATGTGTGTCATGGTGGGCAGTGCACTGCTGGGTGCTCTGCTCACCACGCTGACACACGGACCACCTGCACACCTCCCTAACTGCTGTCCAGGTGCGTGTGCATGATGATGCCTGCATTGTACTGTACACCAAGGTGCAAGGTGCCCAGCATCTGACACACATACTTGGACAGTACTGGTGGTGGGATGGTCGGTGGTGCTGTGTGTTAGCAATGTCGGTTCTGCTGTGCTGTGCATGTGCCCATGTACACTCTGTGCCTGTGTGTGTGTCCATATGAGTGCTCACCCTCCTGATGGTGTGTTTGTATGCCTGGACCCTTCCACTCCTGGCCGTCATGCACCCCTGGTGTGTTACCCTGTGTGCCTGTGGTTTGCGATGGACAGTGTTGGTTGCAAATGTCCCTGACTTACCTGTGTTCTGCATAGTGCTCCTCTGTGATGGTGTCCCAGTGCAGCTGGGCCTGCTGGATCAGTCGGGGTCCCGCTGTCCTAGGGGGCTGCTCATCACCATCAACACCGGCGCCACTAGGCGCCCCATCGCTGTCCCCTCTTCAACCTGTACGGCTATCCCATAGTCTTTGGCCATGTTGTGCAGGATGCAACAGGCCAGGAATATCCCACAGGCCTTTGGGGCTGTACTGGTAGGCACCGCGGAGGTGTCTAGGCATCGGAAGCGTGCCTTGAGCATCCCAAACACCCGCCTGTGATGTTGCGTGTGGAAACATGTGCCTCATTATAGCGTTGCTGCGATGGGGTCATGGGGTGCGGTACGGTGTGAGCAGCCAGGGACGGAGTGGGTATCCGCTGTCACCTGTGAGATAGTGGAGATCAGTCTCATGTTCAGGTCCATATTGCCCATATCCCTGTGTGCAACTACCATGGCACCTGTGGATTCCACCCTTGCCCGAGTTTGCATTCCATACATGTGTACTCACCCACTAGATGTCCTGTGGGGATGTCCCCACTCTCGAATCGATGGCACAGTGCGGACTGATACCATATGAAGGCATCATGTGCTCCGCCAGTGTGTGTGGCACAGACATTGATTATCGCCCAGTGGCATCACACACCACCTGGCAGTTGACACTGGAGAGTCCTTTCTGTTCCTATATGCGACCCCATCAGGGCCAGGTGGAGTGCGAATGGCCACATGGGTGCAGTACTATGGCCCCTAGCATGCCAGGCATACGTGCTACCCTGTGGAACTCCTGCATGTTTGCTGTACGCTCTGCCGCGGTGCTGGGGATATGGATGTACTCCGCAGCATGTGGCAGCAGTGCGCTGAGGAATTGGGTGAGGATGCGTGACGTGGCCGACTGTGTGATGCCTGTGGTGTCCCCTGTCGGCCTTGGAAGGTGCCCGTGGTGAGCAGGCACATGCAGGCTGTCACCTTGGTCTCCACCGACAGAGCGTGACTCCGTCATGAGGGTGCCTGCATCACATCACTGCACAGCTCACAGAGCCATCTCAGTATTGCCCTGTTCAGGCAGTACTGGCCCACGATCTCTACATCTGTGTACAGCTCAAAGCTGATGCGGCACAGTACTGCCTGTTGGGGTATATACCGACTGGCCCTTCCACTGCCACGTCCCCTGCAGCATGCATTCTCACCCCTCATTACAGCTTCCATGTGAAGCTGCCACTGTCCATCTCCTGGCTTCTGCCTCCCCTGGCTGGTGTTGCTGTGTTACCCCACTGTCCTCACTGCTACTTCCACTGCACCGGCACCCCTCTGGCCTCTACAGCCTATGGCCCACGCTGCCTTGCCTGCCCTAGCCTGTCTCTGTCTGTCTGTCTCTCTCTCTCTCTCCCCACTTGGCAGCCTTGGCGTTCTTGCACCGCTTCCTTGAGCCTTTTATTTTGGCTCATTTCCGCTATCTTGCCAATTTCCAGCTATTGCGCTATTGCGCCTCGGCGCAGAATCTTTGAATGTCGCATTGTGCTCTTGCGCATGTATCCACCCCTTTGGTTGCGCATGACTCATTTTCATTGCGCTGTTGCTCAGCATATTTTTCGGTGGCGCAACTGCCTCCTTCTGAATATCACAAATGGCGCAATTTTGGACTTGGCGCATGCGCGAATTTGTTATGCGATGGCGCAAACTTTGAATATCCGGCCTGAATTTATAATGCGGTATTGCGCTTATTGGCTGCCATGGTAATTCACTTTGAAATGCTTAAGCTTTCACTTAATTTGTGTAAATGTATGCAAGATAGCTTGCCAATGCATAAACCTGATTTTGGCATTTTTATAATGTCTTTTAAGGTAACCACGGCTTGCAAGTTACTATTATTAGATGCTACAGCATCTCAAATTGATTATCAGTGACATGCAGCACAATTTCTGGTGATATAATAAAATGACCTTGCATTACCAGATGATCACTTCTGAACACCTTGTATAGTACACCAAACAAACAGCATCTTTCAGAAAGAAGATGTTTAAGAACAAGAGGTCATAATATGAGGCAGGAGGGGAAGACCCAGGGTAACGTGAGGAAATATTTTATCACAGAAAAGGTGGTGGATAAATGGAATAACCTCTCTGAGGAGGTTGTGGGAACAACGGCAGGCTAATTCAGGGAATGCATGGGACAGGCAGAAGGCAACACTAGGGGCAGGAAGGAGGAGGAGGAGGTAGGCTGCAAATCAGGTAGGATCTGGAGTTTATAAAGTAGGAAGGAAATGGGCAGACTAGGTGGGCCAGGCGATCCTTATCTGCTGTTAAATTCTGTTCTATGTTTCAGACAAGGATTCTATATTTCCATAACTGCAAGGACATGACAAACAGTTGGTCTGTTGTAAAATTATGGCATAATTACTGTGTGTATCCTATTAGAAACCAATATAAAAACAAGCATTTGTCAATCCGAATGCTCACTTGCTGGTATTGGCATTGGTAGTGCAGCTGTTGGAGAGATGCATACTAGGAATTGCAATGAAGTATTAAACTAACTCCAACTCCCACCCCAACTCTGCAGAGACTGACAGGCATTTGGGGATGTGCTTTTGGGTCATTGGCCATAATGCTCATGCCATTCCACCTCATTCCTTCAGATACCAACAGGTGTTGTGGTGTGCCTTGGGTCTTTGGACCTTATGCTCACCACATTCCATAAGGAAATAAGCTGAGATGGGTGCAGAGAATGGGTGAACGTTAGGCTGAAGACCCCAAGGCACACCTCAGTGCCTGTCAGGGTGGAGGTGGGAATGGATGGAATGACATGAGCATTACAGTCGATGACCCCAAGTCACACCCCTGATGCCTGTCAATCTCTACAGGGTGGATCGTTATGATTGGAAACCCTCATGCCCCAGGTGTTTGTTGGCATTTTCCTCCAAATTTACAACATGGGCTTTTGGGACCCCATCTCACGAACAGTGGCACAATCATTTCATTATTCAATCCGAAGTTGATTTTGCACAGCGACTGTGCCATTCAGCGCCACAAGTGCAAAACACATCTTGGGCAGGATGTGAAAAATGACAGCTGTACTGTTCATGAGGAGGTGTGAAAATGGCAAGATTGAAAAATCTGGAGGAAAATATTAAAATTGCGGTCACAAGCGCATTTAGAAACTGTCAACGACACCTATACTGCAATAATTTTTTAGTAGCCACATTTTCAACATGGACATTTTGAACCTCCCTCATGATCAGTGCCACTGTGATTTTGTTAATCTGTTCTGAAAGTTGATTCCCCACAGCGACAGGCTTATTCTGTGCCACAGGTGTAAAACACATTTTGGGCAGGATGTGAAAAATAACAGCTATACTGTTCATATGAGGTGTAACAAGATGGCAATGTTGAAAATCTGGAGTGAAAATATTAAAAATTGGCAAAGTTATAAGATATGCGTAGAAACTGTGCAATGCCAAGCTCTTAAAAGCAGTGTTTTGGTAATTTTGCACCAAATTTGAACATGGATTTTGTGACTCCACCTCTGAACAGTGGCACTGTCATTTCATTAATCTGTCCTGAGAGGTGATTCCGTGGCAACCACAAAATCACCTTTCAGGACTGAGCAACCAAATTACAGTGACAGTGTTCACGAGGTGAGGTCCCAAGAACTCCATATTGAAAATGTGGGACCAAAATTCTAAAATGACTGAGATATCAACCTAGTTGAATCCTCCCATTGACTCCCATTATACAGCTACCTTCATTTCTTCAGTTTGCCGGTCGGCTTTGAAAAGTGCAGACGTGTCCCAGACCTGGTCCATAGGAGATCACTGCTCCCGACCTCCGGAGGTAAGTATGGGGTAAGGGGTAAGGGAGGTAGGTCCCGTGGGAGGGTGGGGTGGGGAGGGGAATTGGGAGATGACGAGGGACCATTTCTTTCTTTACAGGGAAAAAGTCTTTGGGGATGGTTTTCTTTATTTCACAAGTTAGCAAAATATTTAGACATACTGTGGTGGGCTCTCAGTGTGCCACAATAGTGTGTGTGTGTGTGTGTGTGTGTGTGTGCTGGGGTATGCCAACATGGGGATTGGGCACCCTGATGTCAGCACTTGAAATATTCAGGTGGGTGGAGGTCATCTGACACCAGGAGTAGGCATCCTGGTGTCAGAAAATAAATAAAAAGTATTTAGGCACACTGGAGTGGGCTCCCAGTGTGTCACATTAATGGGGGACAGGGGATACATGTTGACACGGGGACTGGCACCCGATGTCGGCCTTCCGGGAGTGTTTGGCAGGTGGCAGGAGTCACTAATGTGGAAAGCTGTGCCACAGCTCATTTACTTCACCAGGAAAGGCACATCGAACAAACAAAGTGTTCAGCGGCAGGAACCAACAAGAACTGTAACTCCAGCCATGCACATTACTGTGCATTGTAATGCACATGGCCAAGAGTCTTGTCAGCTGCTGCCAACAGAAAGAAGGTATGTCTGTATGCCTGGCTGTGAGGGAGGGGAAAGTCCAGCTGCAATATGGAAACTGTTCCTCACTGCAGCGGCAGATTTCTTTAAGTGTAGTCCTCTTCAAACTGCTGTCATAGACAGCTCACCGATTCATTGGTGCTTGAGGGACAATCCCAATAAAGTGTCAACTCGTAGCCATCCCTGATTGAAGTGCCACTTTTCTTTCAAGTGAAGACCATTTTCTCAAATTGCTGTCATAGACAGCTAGCCAATTCATTGGTGCCTGAGGGTGAGCCCCATAAAGCATCAACTGCATTGGGCAGAAACTCACACACATCTAAAATGTTGTACTGTTCCAAGATGTTTCTAGCACATGCGCCGTGCACATGCGCAAAGAAAATATAAAAAGGAATTAATACAGGAAGTAAAGGATTGGACTTCTTTGTGAGGAGGTGACCTTTTGTATGTCTGAGACCTCCTTCCTATTTCGTGACCTACTCCCATGCTTGTGACCTCCTTAGGGTCTGGGTCAGCACTTTAGGTTTTCTGACTCTATTATAGCTAAAAAGTTTTAAAAAGTATTTATGTATGCTAAAGAAGAGAGTTAGATAACTGAGGTGCAGCATTTTTCCTTACTGTGAAATATCGCCGAAGCTACATCGCTATACAGAAGGGAGGTGGTGACTTAAAATAGCCTTAAGGTTTTAAGAGCTCAAATGCCTTTTTCGTAGTGTTTGGAACTGCTATAATTATATTTTTTGTCCCTTTCAGTTCTGTACATGGGGGATTCTCTATCTTTCCCCTATCTTGCCCTTTCCTGTTTGTTTCTCATTTAAGTGCTTTTTATGGCTGTATATCAGAGCTTTGCTGATGTATTGCTATTGCATAGTAGAGAGAGGGACTATGGAAGCAAGTGACTGGATATCTAGATGTTGTCCCTCCACAGTGGCATTGAAGCACATCTGGTCCCCTCCATTGACTGGAGTGCTATCCCCACCCCCACTGGGTGCACTCTTTTCCTGCTCTGCCCTCATGTCTGGTTCACTTCCAGGTTCGGAGCGAGATGCCACCCCACACCCGATCGCTATCCCCATTATATAAGTAATGTTTCTGTGTTGTCTAGTGGCAACCCCTCATCCTCTGATTACCATCCTCATATTTCTATATGTTTTCCTGGTGTCTAATGGCATCCCTGCCTCTGACCACTGTTCCCTTATTTCTGTATGTTTTTCAGTGTCTAGTGGCACCCCTCTGATCACCATCTCCATATTTTGTAATGTTTCCTTGTTTCTAGTAGCATCCCCACACTCTGATAGCTGTCCCCATATATCTAATGTTTCCCTGGTGTCTGGTGCCCCCACGCACCCTCCGATCGCTGTCCACATATTAATTTTAGAAATGTGAGCTGTAATAAAGAAAACTGTCCTCACTGTTTTTTTTTTTCTTCTTGAAACCTGTTAAATAGAAAATGGTCCCTTGCTGATCTGACCCCTGCCAGCCCAACCTCCCACCCTCTGATTGTCATCCCCATTACATATGTAATGTTTCCTGGTGTCTAATAAGCACCTCACCATTTGATTGCTGTCACTGTATTTTTTAATGTTTCCCTGATGTCTACTGGAACCCCTACCCTCCATTTGCTGTCTCTGAATTTGTATAATGTTTTCCTGGTGTGTAGTGGCACTTTCCACCCTCCGATTGCCATCCATATATTTTCATAAGGTTTCCTTTGTGTCTAGTGGCACTCCCCACCCTCCAATCCCCATCCCTCTATTTATGCAATTTTCCTGCTGTCTAGTGGCACCTCCACCCTTTGTTCCCTGTCCCCTTATTTATGTAATTTTTCCTATTGTTTAATGACAACCACTGCCCTCTGATCCCTGTCCCCTATATGTTTCTCGTGTCTATTGACACCCCACCCTCCGATTGTCATCCTGTGAACTGTAATAAAGTAAAATGTTTCTTGATTTCTTTTCTAACTTTAAACCTATAAAAAGAAAATGTATTTATTTAACCAGGTATAGCACACTAAGCTGAAAGCTTTTTACAGGAGCTACCTGGGAGCACAAAGAGGTTAAGTGACTTGCTCAGGGTCACACAGTATGCAAGTGGAAGCTGTGGGATTTAAACTCAGGTCTGGTTTGCTGGATGTCACCAGATTTGCAGCTCAGAGCCTTAGACCACTGCGCTATACTGCCTCTGTATGGCCCTTGGTGGTCTGACCCCACTCACCCCAAAGTCCCACACATCACTCACCACCCCACACCCAAGTACACCCCACACATCCTCTCTCACCTGAACAGGTCACAGGGTGAAGATATACTCCGATTAAAGACACGCCTTTGCTGCTGGAACAGGCGACTGCAATATTAGAAACTAAGATAAGTGTGGTTCAATGTATTTCAATGGGGTTTTCAACTTAGAGCTATAACTTTATAATTTTTACCGCAAATTTTCAATATGGCCTTTTGGGACCCCACCTCATGACCAGTGGTGATGGAATTATAAATATCAGGCCCAAAGGTGATTTTGCAGTCACTTGGCAAAATCACCTTTCAGGCAGGATTTGACAATTTTCACCACCACTGTTCATGAGGTGAGGTCATAAAAGACAATGTTGAAAATTTGGGTCAAACTATGTAACAATGACAAGGCTGAGAGCATACATTTTAAAGATTTTGACCCCAAATTTTCAACACAGCCTTTTTTTCACACCACCTCATGATTATGACAGCAGTCACATTTCAAATCCTGGACAACATGTGTTTCTCACCTGTAGCATGGAGTGACATTTCAGTGGTGCAGACATTTGGCAGGATTTGAAAACATTCACCCAGAGGTTCATGAAGTTGGTAATAAGAAGGTTATGCAGAAAATTTGGTATACAAATACTGTAAATGTCTAGTTATGCCTGAACATTGCAGTATTTCAATGTTCACTCATAATTTTCCTAATTTTCAATATTTTGATGCCAAACTTTCAACATACCCATTTTCCATACTACCTCATAAATGTGACAGGTGTCATTTTTTAAATCCAGGACAAGACATCTTTTGCACTTGTTTTGCAAAATGGCATTTTGGCTAATATACAATAGATGCTACATGTGATGTCATGTTTATAATAGCAGTCATAAAATGACTATCTTGAACATTTGGGATCAAAATTAAAAAGAAGGGTGAATGTGCCAAGAGTGAATGTGTAATGAGTGAATGTATGAAGACTGAACATGTGAAAAGTAAATGAATGTGTACTGAATGTGTGAGGAGGAATGTTTAAAGAGTGACTGTGCCAGGCCCTGCACTTTTGTAGGCAGAGTTCCTGATAGCACATGGCCCAAAGGGCCATGCACATCTGCTTCTATTCATGCATCGATGAAATCTTCAGCTTCCTTGGGTTTGAAGCAGCCCCTCACTTTTTATGGGTGTATCAGTACCATTGTTTTGCAGCCACACTGGCTTTAGCCAGAGTTTGTTTATTCCTGTGTTAAGGTACAATTTTGGTAATCTACAGGAACAGTAGATTATATCATTCCACCAGTAGGCCTCATAAAGGGAATTATTCTCACAATCTGCCTTTTGGTAGTTTCGAGGTATTGAATTGCTCTGGTCATTCCTAGCTAACAACTTCTGGTTTGACTTCCTAGCTTTATTTGGCCACCCCCACCCCCACCCCACTGTCTAGGAACCAAATCCTGACACACAAACTGCATACTATCGCTTTTAAGTTTCCTTTGCCAGATAGAATTAATAGTAGGCTCTGACACGCTTATCGCCTTGTAATGTAAGTCTTGAACAACCCTATTATGAGAAATGCTGTACTAACTCAGCTGAGTACATGGAGGGTTAAGGTGATCCTCTTACAGGAAATCCACCTCACAAAAATGGAGGCTAGCTGAAATGTGCCTGGTGGGAATTGATACACAGTACTAACCCTACAAAAGGGTGGTATCTATTTTAATCCATAAAACTCCTATGGCAGATAAATGTTCCCATTTGGATAGTGAGGGCAATGGGTCCTCACATTGGTGCATGCTCTGATATGCAGTTTTTCTTTCTTTCTTGCTTGCTTGCTTGCTTTCTCGTCCTTCCTTCCTTCCTTTTGTTAACCAGGTAAGCATGCTGGGCCAAAAGCTCTTTTATAGGCATGATCCAGAACATTCAACAAGATAAAAAAATACAAAACATACAGTACAATGTATAACAAGTATTGGTAATATTTCCAACAAAACTCAGACATTAAATGTGCTGGTTCTATGTCATAACGGCGACTGCCGAAAGGCGATTGCTGTTAGGGCAACTGTACATTGCCAAAAATACATTTCAGCAATGTACTCCTGGTGCACAGCAAAACTTCACCAGGAACTTGTATTTTAGATGATGTGGGGGCTGAACCCCCACATCCCCTCAGAGGGCTTTTGCCCACCTCACCCCTACTGAAAGATTTTCAACCCAGGGGTGCATGTCTGGGGTGCAAAACCACAAGAAAAATTTCAGGCTGGGCACAGCAAAACGTACTCACGCCAGGACCTGGAACCCAGCACCCTCAAAATCCCAGCCCTGAACCCACCCACTCACGCCATGGAGCCAGATCAGCAGTTTGCCACAGCACCATCCCTTACAAACCCTCCCTCCCTCCCCTCCTGTCCCTCACTGAGCATGCTCACCCCCAACACACGTATACATGTAGTGACATCCTGATGCTAAATGCATGAACCCTCCCATCTGGTCTCCTCCCAGTGGGTAGCCCCATTAATATGTGCAATGATTGAGTCGCCATTTTGTAGGCACCCAATCGCAGTCACCTAAGTCACTGGATACCAAATATGTTTTATACAAAGTTTTAAAAGAATAAAACTATTTGCTTTCCACATTTCTGGATGTAATGATACAATACAGTATGTACTAGGCAATGTGTACGGCCACAGTTGGGACGACCCAGCTTCAAGCTAGCATAGGCAATTGGAGACTTCAACAACAAAACAGAGAGACATCTGCACTCAAGAGCTAAAATGTACTGCCTCCTGAAGAAGGAGCAAGCAGCTGTGAATGTGCATGGGGTAGTCAATAGCAGAGTTTGCACAATTTGCACTGTATGTATTTACTTATTTATATATTAATGACTATGTTTTGCTCTTGAATGCAACTGCCCTTTACGCCTCCAGTGGGTGGAGCCTGCAGACGCTTTTGCATCAGGAAAGGACCTACATCATGTTTTCCGTCTGCACAACATTATTTCTTCCACAGAGATCCCAAGTACTATGCTGACTGTATAAGACATAGTAGTTAAAGAGCCCTATTTTTCTTGCCGCTTCATGTCTCCAGAGGTGTCCCCCCACAGAGTATGTTTAACCCACCCCAACTCGCCCCACACAGAGTTTACTACGGTTGTAAAGGACTTCAACAACAGCACTGGAGAACTCCACAAAAGTTTATATGTCAGGACCAACTGCACCTGAGTTTAGTGAACTTAAGAGGAACTGCAACCGGACCTGCTGCAGGCATTTGTTTTGTTTACAAAACAGTGGACTGTAAACATGTTATTGTAAAACAAAATACTTTGGAGTGGGCTCACCACAATATATATTTTCGTTTTCATTTTTTTAAAACATACACACACTAGTATTATGTCAGCAGCGCCTCCAATTCCTCTCACCAGTGGCACCGGATGAGATGCGCTAATGCCGGCTCCTGATCAGTGCCGCTGTGGCAGCTTCCCCAACAGCCAGCTGCTGCAGCCCATGCGAGCCACGATCCCTTACCAACACCTGTGGGAGGCCCGCACTGCCCACAATCTGCCTCAGTGGGTAGCAATACAAGGCTGATGGTGTCAGCCCACTGTCCGAGCCCGCCAAGCCCAATCCCAGGAGCAGCAGTGGATGCAGTGGTGGTGGACTTGAGGGCAGGGGGATCAGGAAACAGAAGCCATCCCTGCAGGAGAGCAGGAGTTTGCCTGAGAGATGGAGCAGTCCCAGCTCGCCTGCAGTAGAGGTAATGTAAGATGGGTGGTAGCAGAGATGGATTTGGGGAGGGGAGTGTGACCGCTGAAAAAATTAGCATCTGTCACTTTCACATGCTAGGAAACAAGGGAATGTCATCATCCCAGCAAATGACAGAATTGGTTGCATTTGTACCTCTTTTTGCCTAGAGGAAACAAATTACAATTGCTTTCACTGCTGGGGAAGTTAAGTTTCTTCTGTGTGCAGTGTGTGATGCTCTGTTATATCGTGATTGCAAAACATGCATTTTAGTTTTGTCTGCTAGCAAATAAGCTAGGAAAGTACCTTGTTGCACCAGCAAATATTTATTTATTTCTATTGTTTATGTGAGCACACCTAAAGCCTCTATGAACCCTGTCTGCTTGCTCCTGACCCTCCTCCAGTTTGAGATGTGTGCACAAACACAGCTGCTTGACAGCTTCTCCTTGCACTGGAGTTTGGCAGAGTAACGTGCATGTCAGATACAGAAGTACGTAGCAGCAAGACCCTGTTTCTCTCGTGCTTCAGTGGATTCTGGAACACTGGAACATTATTCATAAACTGTGAGTTACACTGGAAGTTGGGCTGGATTGTTACAGAGTTATTTAAGTTTAAACCCCTGATATATATTTTTCGAATCCGAAGGGGAGACCTCTTGGAATATATTGACACTGAATTATATTATATTGGGGTGTTTGAGACTGCTGAAGTTCTGGGAGGAGAGTGTGACTGACCCCGGAAGGAGACTGTGATTGATCTTCGGTCTCTGTTGTCTTATTATGAGGAAATTTTGGAGACTTTGAACAAGATTTGTTTTGGACTTGGTGATTTGTGATGGTCTTGGCCTGCATATGTGCTATGAGATAGCTGCCTGGGGTGGCTGGTGCTGGTAGGGCCCGAGGTGGGTGACTTTGGCTTGACCTGCTGGTGGGTGGGTGAGATTTGCTAAGTCTCCTAAACCTACTGGAGTGGTCTACCGTGGCTGGATATCATTCGGGGTTATTGCTAAGGGTCCAGCCTGGATCGGAATTCCACTATGGGGGGCTATTTCCATCACATGGTAATCTGTGATATCTTCAGCCTTTGGACTAGAATTGTTAAAATTGATCTTGTTTAATTTAAAGACAGCCTGACTCTGATAGTCCGAGTTTCAGAGAGCCTGGAATTTTTAGTATTGGATGATCAGCAGACTTTTATATTTTTAAATTTATTTCACTTTCCACGCTTTTTGATTTTATGATATTATATGACTTGTGTTTGTTATTGAATTAATAGTAATTGTAATATAATTTATCATTTATTTTCTTTATAGGTTAATGATATCATCTGTTAATTAAGATACGTTGTTAAGCTGAGTTAGTTTTTAGATATTTGTTGTTAATGATGTGTTTGATGGGGCTTAAAACGGTCAAGGCGCTATTCTCCCACCCTGCTCCGGGACCTCCGTCCCTTTCACTGTCCCGGTTGTCTGATGGCGTTTTAATAACTGTTGTAAAGCGGGAATAGTGAGGAAGGCATTTAAGGGAGGGTGGACTGGACACAGTGGGAGATTGGAGGGTGGGCAGATAGGGGTAGTTGGGTCAAGGAGACGCCCTGGGGCGAAATGGGTTCAGGAGACGGGTTCTCTTGCTTGATTCCCATACCCAAGGGCTCCACAGATTGTGGGCAGGTACTGCGATCCTCTCCAAACCCATCCAGCTCGGGCGGTATTATGTAATGCCAGGTCTGTTAGGAACAAGACTGCTATTATTGCAGATCTGGTGCAACATCTGACCTGGCATGTATCACCGAACCTGCTGGATGAGAATGCGGGTCTATCTTAGACTCTGCTGCTCTCGCTGGGTTCTCGGTGATGCACCGTCCGAGATTGGATCGTGGGGCGGGGGGGCCATCTTTTTAGATCGATCTGAGTCTTGTGGAGGTGCCAGTGGATAGCACCAGATCCTTTGAGTGTATCCTGGCAGCAGGTGCAGAGTTTAGGATTCTCCTCATCTACCGTCCACCTGGCGATGGTGGTGAATTCCTGAAGGAGTTCGCGGACTTCATCATGGACATGGCATTGGAGTCACCCAGATGGTTAATACTGGGTGACTTCAATGCCTGGTCGACGATGAACTCTCACACTTTGGAAAGAACTTCCTCCAACTTATGTCTATGTTGGGCCTGTTACGGTGGTTACCTCTGCTACCCATATAGGGGGACACTCTCTGGACCTGGTGTTCCTACTGGATTTGGATGTTTCGCATCTGGGGTGGAACCAAATGTATGGACAGACCATCACACCATAAGATTCAGTTTTGCGGCACCTCCTAATAGGCCTGTCCCTACGGAGATGGTCCAGTATCACCCTTTAGGGAGTAAACCCAGAGGTCTATTAGCGGTACTGGACCTATCGGGTGTTCTGGGTGACAGCATGGGTCCAGGGACCTTGTTGTACCTATAATAAGGCAGTGAGCAGGGCCTTGGACCAAATTGCTCCTATTAAATGCTTCGCCCCTCACCCAGCACCAAAGACTCCATGGTTTGATGAGTCTTTGAAGGAACTGAGGAGAGTGGAGCGAAGGCTAGAGAGGGCTCGGAAATCTTGCCTGGATGCTGACAAACTTAGATTGATGGATCATTATGTTATCTATCAATCGGCAATAACCCGTAAGAAGGCGGAATTCCTGTCCAGGAGATTGCTGCTGCGCGAAACCGACCAGCTCAATTTTTCGGACTGTTGACAGATTGTGCAATCCACTCTGTCTACAGTCTGGAAGAGATTTTTCAAAATAAAGTGTGATGAGCTTGCTCGATTTTTCACTGATAAGATTGCCAGCATTAGGTCGGATATCAGCCAGGCTCACTCTTTAAGGGTTTGCGGTGATCGGCAGGGGAAACAAACACCTGTGTCACCTGGTTTGACTTTGGTAGGCCGGAATTCATGGATGTTGTGAGGATTGTCCAGACTGTACGTCCAACCAGCTGTAGTTTGGATCCGGACTCAACCTCTATTATTGGGGCTAGATACTATCTGTCCGACCATTGCTGAAATTGTTTGGAAATCTCTGGAGCAGGGGATCTTTCCTGATCCCTAAAGGAGGTGGTCGTTTGACCACTCCTAAAAAACCTTCATTGAATCTGAACTTCCCAGCTAACTACAGACCTGTTCTAACCTGCCCTTTTCGGCAAGGTTATTGAAAAGGTGGTTGCACTGCAACTGGAGGACCACCTTACAAATCACAATATCTATGATACTCTTCAGTCAGGATTTAGGAAAAGACATAGTACTGAGACTGCTCTTGTCCAGGTTCTAAATGATCTCCTGATAGCAAGAGATCGAAAGGTTTGTACTATTCTAGTCCTTCTTGATCTCTCTGCAGCATTTGACACTGTGGACCATGGTGTGCTTTTGGAACGCCTTCGGTTCTATTGCAGACTGTCTGGTGTGGTTCTGCAATGGTTTCAGTCTTTTCTCACGGGCGGAGACAGAGGGTTATCACGAATTTATTCCTTGACGCTGTCTCTTTGCCCTGTGGGGTTCCATAGGGCTCCATCTTGGCACTCATGTTGTTAGCTGTCTATATGCTGCCATTGGGAGACATTATTAGGAATACAGCTTGGGTTTCACTGCTATGCAGATGATACCCAGCTGTATTTGTCTTTAGTCCCGGACAGGAAGATACAGTCTCTATACTTAACAACTGTCTATCCGAGATTAAGGATTGGATGAGTGCCAGCTGGCTAAGGTTAAACCCGATAAGACTGAGGTGTTGGTGGTGGACCCAGGTCACCTTGGGGTGGGTTGTAGTGCTGGACTTCCTTCGGCGTATGGATCGATGGTGCCCAGCTCTCAACCTCAGACTGGTGCGTAACCTGGGTGTTATTATTGATGGACGGTTTGACCCTGAAATTTCAGGTGTCATCTGCTGTCAAATCTTCCTTTAACCATCTTAGGAATATCGCTCGGGTGAAACACCTTGTTCCCTCGGCTGACCTTCCGATCTGGTCCATGCCCTTTGTTACCTCTCGCCTTGATTACTGCAATGCCCTGTACCTAGGGCTACCGAGGGGTTGATATCTGCCGCTTGCAGCTGAGTGCAGAATGCAGCAGCCAGGCTTTTGACTGGGACATCTATGAGAAGTCATATTACGCCTGTGCTGGCGCGAATTGCACTGGCTGCCGGTTCAGTGGCGGATCACCTTTAAGGTCGGGTTACTGACCTATAAAGCCCTACATGAACAGGGACCGTGGTATCTTTAAGATCTCCTTGTTCCCTACTGTCCTCTCTCTCCACCCACTCCACCGATGAGGGATTGCTAGAGGTTCCAGGGTTCGTTTAAAGACATCTGGAGCACGGGCATTTTCTTATGCTGCCCCTACCCTGTGGAATTCTCTACCTACATGGGATACAAAGCTGCCTGACCGTTGAGAGAGCTTTAAGTTAGAATTAAAAACTTATTTATTTCAAAAGGCACACAGAGAGTGATTTTACTGTGATTTTATTGTGATCATATCGTTATTGTTGTTGTTTGTGTTATTTGTATGTATTTTATTTTGTTTTATTACGTACAGCGCTTGGTATTGAAAAGCAATATAAAAATAAATTTTACTTTACTTTATTTTACTTTAGTACTGGCGATTGTTAGTTAAGAACCTCACAATAAATCGGTCCTAAACATGTTCTGCTTTGGGTACCCGTGCAGTCTGCCACTTAATACTGGCTGCTGACAACCTGCAGGAGTTTTCATAAATTGACAGCTGCTGCATTGGGTTTTATATGCACCTGTTTGTGGTTGCATACTCTTGAGCAGGCTGACCCCCACCAAGCAGTATTTTGTAAATGATGCCTGAAGATATAATAAAAAGTGCAAATGCGGTGGGGGGATACAAAATAGGGGCATGTGTTTAACAAAATTCATTTGATGACTGGACATCCACTGAGGTGGAACTGAAGCTGAGGTGAGATCCTGAAGTTCTTAATTTTGTTTTTCAAGTTAGTCCTGAGTCCGACTCCAAGGCTGAAGAACTGAGAAAAACAAATCTCAGTCAGTCAGTTTTGGGATTCATGAGAAGTTGGGCTGAACTGTGCAGTAAAACCCGGGGGGTGCTCTCACTCTGGCCTGGGGCACTGCATTCATATTAGCATCTTTACAGCCATTTGCCTCACTGGGTCAGTCAAAGCCAGGCTCAAAGCCATCATTACATTAGTCTTAACATAGAAACATAGATTTTGGTGGCAGATAAGGACCACTTGGTGCACCTAGTCTGCCCATTTCCCTACAAAATGGGTAGCTGCAGCAGCAGATCCTAGTTAACCAACAGCCTACTTCCTCCTACCCCCAGTACAATTGCCTTATGTCTGTCCCATGCATTCTTGAGATTCCCCACTGTTTTTTGACTCCATGGCCTCCTCAGGAAGGCTGTTCCTTGCATTCACAGCCCTCTTTGTGAAAAATACTTCCTCCACTACCTCTGACTCTGAGTCATCCTCCTCTATCTTCATATTGTGCCCCTTGTTCTTGCACATATCTTTCTGAAAGATGCTACCCTCTTGGATTTTGTCGATTCCCTTGAGGTACTTGAAAGTTTCTATCATGTCCACCCTGTCCTTCTTTTCCTTGAGGGTATACATATTAAGCTCCTTTAGCCTCTCTTCATATGTCTTCTGGTGCAGACCCTGCACCATTTGTTTGCCCTCCTCTGGACAGCCTCCACCCTGTCTGTCTTTGTGGAGATTAGGTCTCCAGAACTGCATGCAGTACTCGGATGGTGTCTCACCAACTGTCTATACAGAGGATAACAACTTCCAGTTTTCTGCTAGTGACGCTCTCCTCACACATCTCAGTATCCCCACAACCCTCCTTACTGCCTTTTCACATTGCTTGCCCACCTTTAGGTCATCTGATATAACTACCCCAGGTCCCTTTCCTTTTTGTTGTCAATATCTCCCCCATTGTGTACTCTTCCCTGGGTTTCTGTTTCCCGGTGCATTATTTTGCACTGAATCTAAGCTGCCATACATTTGACCATTTCTCCAACCTTGCCAAGTCCCTTCTCATCCTTTCCACCCCACCTTGTGTATCAATCCTGTTGCAGATCTTTGTGTCGTCTGCAAAGAGACATACTTTTCCTTCCTGTCCCTCTGCAATGTCACTTATAAAGACATTAAAAGGACCAGACCTAGTATTGAACTCTGTGGTACCCACTAGTAACCCCCTTTCTTCACTGTAGATTCCGTTTACTATTACCTTCTGTGTCCTGTTATCCAGACAATGTTTTCAGGCTACCACCCTGGGACCACTCTCAGGCTGGCTAATTTGCTTTGTTAACCTTTGTGTGGGACTGTGTCAGCACCACAGCTGCAGCCCAGAGGGTGTCGCAGCCAGCAGCAGGTCTGAAGACATCTAGTAGCATGGGTCATGAGCACTAAATTTATTCCTTATAAGGTGAAATCCTGCAGATGTTTTGGCTCTGACCAGAACTTGTTGTTGTTGGTATTTGAACTCAGAAGACTGCACTGTAGTTGTACAGTGCATGGAGACTTTGTTCTTGATTGGAGACTTCAAACCTAAGTTCCTCTGCTTCTAGGAAGAGACTTTAACCTTGTTCTTGATTCTATCCTGGACCAGAGCACAGGGGTCATTCTCCCCTTCCCATCCTCCCTAGCATGGAAGGTTCATCAACAGGTGCTGGAGGAACATGACTTGACTGTTGGGTGGTGCCTTTCCCATCCCATAACGAAGGACTAACCCTTCTTCTCCTGCTTTCATCAGTCTTACAGAAGGATTGACTACTTACTAGTCACCATCTCCACCTCTCATGCATACCCCACACCAGGCAGATATTGGGCATCCTAATTTTGACCATACCCATGTATCTGTCCTCCTTGAAATGTTCTCAAGCACAAAAATGTCCACCTTGTTGCATCTTGATCCCATTCTCTTTGTGATCCTCAGTTCACAGTGTATTACCACAGAATCCAAAGCATGTACTATGCTGTGAATGCAATGGAAGTCTCCTCCCTTTATGGTACGAGAAGCCATTGAACTATAACTCATGGAAAGGTCATAGTACTTGTGGCCCATAGGAGAAAGTAGGGGGGGAGAAGAAGGAGGCAGAGCTCACAAGTCAGTTTAGGGAATGAGAGCAGAAATATAAAGAATAAGTGGACAGAACTGAGAAAGCTTTGTCTAACATTGTAGGTCTCAAATATACTTAACTGAACACACTACTCTCTCAAAAGCAGATTTTACCTTGGCTGTTTTAAACACAAATAATGTATTGGAAGAGTGGAGAAAGGCTGGCAAACATCTTACCTAATGTCTCTGCAAGGAACAAGCACAGAAATATATTAATGGCATGAGATCAGCTAATGGAACCTTCTGACAATGGCTAGGGACGTAAATGATATATGAATTCACCCAGCATTTATACATATCACCCTCTCGGTCCCACCATCGATGGTGTGGCTATAATGTCATGCCTCACACTCATCTTACACCCAGCTTAATCTCTGATGAAGGTTGCAGCACAGTAAGCTGCACTAAGTGAGGCAGAGATATCACCATCTGCACCATGAAAACACCAAATCCAGGGATGGTAGCATTCCAGTTGACCTATACCAGTTGATGCCACACGTGGTGGTGCCACACCTACTGATCACAAACACAATGGCACATTCAGTGGAACTCACCTAATTCCAAGAGGGAGCCATCATCACAATATTTTCAAAAAGGAAAGGCCAGGACTAGATCCTTTGCTCTAGCTATAGACCCATTTCACTGATAAATTCTGATTGCAAAATCCTTGCTACAGCATTGGCATTTTGCTTGAATCACTCCTCCCTCCATCTCTCACCCTCATAAACTGTTTTTGTCAAGAATAGACTTAGATCAGACAATTTCCACTCCATTTTCAATATTTATTCATGCAGCAGAGGCATCTCCCACTCTTACTGCAGCAGTCACAATAGATCTTGAGAAAACCTTTGACTCAGTAAAATGGGGACCTCATCAAGCCCATTTATTTATTCATTTATTTAGTTGAAAACTGGTAACCAGGAAAGGCACACTGCACTAGTGCTCATTTCCAGGTGCAACCTGGGATGGAGGAAGGGAAGAGGAGTACCACAGTACAACAAACACAGCAATGATAACTAAGTACAAAGTAAAGTGCGTATGAATGTACAACTAAGCAGATAAAAGTGCAGTGACAATGGTACAATCACAAGGTGGAACAATGAGCAGCATTTATGTGTGAAATAAAGTGACAAACAATAATGCAGGTGGCAAAAATTAATGGAGGAGTAAGGTCTAGATCAGGTAGTGGCAATACGGGTGATGGCAAATCTGTCAGATAGATGTGGCAGGAAATGACAGAGTGGGTCATCAGGTGGAAGACTGGAAGGAACAGGATGGGGCTGAGAGAAGTTTTAGCTGATATTTAATGCAGAGGACACAAGCAGAGAGATGGAGAGTGGAAGGAGCATGTTTCAGGAGGAAGGTAGGCGATACAAGAAAGCAGATTGCCCAGCAGTGTGAAGAGGCTGTGGAAGGAAGAAAGTGTGAGAATCACTGGCATGAAGAAAGTAGGAAGTAGGTGGGATGGGAAAGAGAGTAAGGAGAGGTATGGAGGAAGGGACATGAACCAGTATTTGGACATGAAGAATGCACAGTGGGATTGGCAATGTGAAGGGATAGGGGGTTGTGAGTGTGAGAGGGATGTTAGTGTTGCAACAAAGTTGCTACAAAGGGTGTCCAGTCTGGCAAGGGAAGAGGAGGAGGAGGAGGCAGTGCATAGTCAGACACTGGGAGAACCATTTCAGTAGCCAGCAGACCGGGAGAAAGGCAGTCTTTGTTGTAGTACAAAGCACCTACTTTAGTGTGGAGCTTGGAGTAGATGGTAGTCGGTGTGAGAGAGAAGTCTAGTCTGCTGTCCTGCCACACACTGAGAGGATATATTATGTTATACCAAAACTCGCATGCTGACGCTTAACATACAGAGTTCATGGTCCCAAATGAAGAAATCCTCAAGATGACTCAGATGCCCGACAATACAATGTCGGGCATCCCGCTAAAACAAAGACACCTCAATATGGGGGCTTTGCTCCCTGTACCGCACACCCATAACTAATATAACAAACTCCCAGGGGAGCAGACCAGCAAAAATTATATCGGTTATAGGGGCAAAATTAAAAAGGTCCTGAGCCTAGACCAGAACCTGAGCCTCCCAGGATACACTGCCGAGCTGCCAGTGACTTAGCCTCTCCACAACACGGGGCAGCTTGGCCAGCTTCTGGATCCAATACTGCTTTCTGGAGGATCACCAGGGTAAGGTAGCAATCCATCACATTCACTACCTTACCCCTCCTGTAACACCATTGGGCATGAAGCCAGCGGGATTTACACTTCGGGATACTACACCTGTTGGGCAATACTGTTCAAGCAGGTGAATGTCAGGATAATGAGCCACGGGATATCATAAGGATACCCATCGAGATAATTAAGAAGGAGACCACATATAGGGGTGCCACCCAGGGTGGTGAAGATGGGAAAGAGCCTGGCCAGTTTCTGGCTCATACTAAAGGTCATGGACTTATTTTTTCAGTATTATCCTGGAGTTTGTTGGAGCAGAACCAGTGTAGGACATTGTGGAAGTCTTGCTGAAATGAAACCTACACTGCAGAGGTCAACGGGCTACATGCGTAAATGACTGTGTCATCTGCATACATACACAAGCACCAGCAAGGATGAAATGCAGTAATGTTGAAGTATATCACAAAATGCTGCAATATACTGAAGGGAACAGTGTAATTCAATGGCAATTACACCTTTTGTCATGTAATATTTTGTGACAAGTCATTTGCTGCAAGTTACTGCATTGCATCATTGTTGGCTCCACTGTATGAATATGCAAATTGGCACAGTCTGAGAGGATGTCATTTAGAGAAGATGGAGAAAAGGATGGGACCTACAATGGAGCCCTGTGGGACCCCAGTCTGAATAGGAAGGGAGTGTACTGGCCACCTTCCACCTGTATCATTTGCAGACAGCCCAAGAGGTAGGAATGGACTCAATCAGCAGTTACAGCTGAGAGGCCACAGAGCTCAGTTTATCCAGGAGGGGAAGGTGGGCCACCAAATCAAAGGCCTTGGCTAAATTGATAAAATTGTCACTATAACGTGCCCTTTTCCATCCCCATGAGAATGGAGTCAATGACCCTACGGTAGTAAGTAGATGGTGGAGTGGTGTTTACAAAACCCTACTGGGAAAGGAGAGTGGTAATTGGGGAAGTAAAAGAGTCAATAGACCTAGAGTAAACTAACTCCTCTTGCAGCTTGGTAAGAGCAGGTAGAAGGGAGATAAGATGGAAGCTGCCTGGGAAGGAACGGGCATCCCCAATCTATGAAGGGAGAACCTTTACAAAGTTCCAAGACTGAGAGACCGTGCAGAGAGAAGAGAGAATGAGAAGGTGAAAAGGAGGAAGCAATGGCAGGGGCTGAGAGATGAAGCAGTTTACAGTCCAGACCATTGGACTAGATTAGGACAGGTAGTGGGAGGAAAGGACATGCAAGGTTTTCCGAGGAGTTACGGGAGAAGTGAAACCCCTGGGATAGGTGGTGCAGAGGGGAAGAAGGAAGAGAGGTTGGCGGGATAGTGTAGTACACAGGTAGAAAAAATTATAAAAGTGAGTAGCAACAAAGGGAGGTCAGAAGTAAGTGAACTATTTACCATTAGGATGGGGAGGTTTTCTTCCCTCAATCATCATTGCTCTTACAAAAAAAGTGTGCTGCATACATACAGAATGCATGCCACATGCTTAATTGTGCAATGTTTGCATGCAGTTCACATACAGAAAGTGAACTTATGCGAACCAAGTCTAAAAGCACATCAGGTTCACATGCTGCAAGCTTAACATGAGTGCAGCAGTTAAGCTGGTGTGAACATCATTTAAAAATCCCATTAGGTTCACATGTTGCATGCTTGTCTTGTGTGCAGCAACTAAGCCGCTGCAAATCTCATCCAAAAAACACACACATCAATTTCTATTTCTCATACTACTGCTAGCAATTAGAACCATTAAAATACATTTTCATTGATTTCCCATTAAAATGCAATAAACTCATTAATTCTGACCCTTTTGCAAGTTG
The DNA here is from genome assembly GCA_016271365.2 of Neoceratodus forsteri. Taxonomy (NCBI): domain Eukaryota; kingdom Metazoa; phylum Chordata; order Ceratodontiformes; family Ceratodontidae; genus Neoceratodus; species Neoceratodus forsteri. The sequence continues at coordinate 840,597,683 of CM028135.1, read as the reverse complement.
TTTAATGCCTTTTTATTTTTGTCATTAAATTGCTGTTAATTTGTAAAGTATTGTTTGCTTACTGCATTAAATGCCTAAGATATAGTCAGCCAACATCAACCATTCCAGATGTGCAAATGGGCCTCTGTGTTGTGCAGCCTAACCTTTTGTTTTGGGCCATGAAAATCCCTGTATTCATATTTAGTGCTACAGATGTGTTTCTCCATGACTGTTATGGCTCACATACTTTTCCTTTGTCATTCTGTATGGAACATATACACTTATGGCCATGCTCAGCACTCTTTGTGCAGAGTAGGTTGTGGATGCACGCACCATACCCAACATTTTGTCACTGAAATGAGGACATGGACACTCAAAATGAGGGACAATGAGGGACACTAACCTCATGATGATCAGGACACATCCTGAAACATGGAGATACAGTACCTCAGAACATAGTGGAAATCATTATTTTATTTGTATTGATGTTAGCTCCTGAGAATTAATTTCTACCATAAAGCAGGGGTGCCATTTAGGTAGGGCAGAGGGGGCAGTTGCTTCCCACCCTCATTTGTGCCTAGGTTGTTCTTATGGTGTTGCAATAATAGCATTAAATTTGATTTAATCTTTGCACAATAAGTGCCCTCCTTGCCTGTGCTGGGCTCACGCTGCAGGTGCACTCCTGACTCGACTGTGTCTGTATTGTGTCGTCCACTGTCTCCACCTATTCGTGGTGGCACCATCACATGTGGCATGGAGGAGCTCCAGCCAAACAAGAGCATGTGAATCATACAAGTGGAACACTGTCTTTCCCACCACAAAGTAGACAGGCTGCTCACTACAGCTTGCAGGAATTGGTGAGCATTGAACTGTCCAACAGCAGTGTTGTGGCAGCATATTTTTTGGTCTACTCTTAGTGAGTTTCCATCTTCCTTGGTGGCTGAAGGAGCTGGGAGTGAGCTAGAAGCTAACTTGAGACTAGGCTACCTACTTACTCTACTAGGCTGCCTGAATGAAAAAACAGCGTGGACCCCCACGGGCAGCAAGCTATGACTCACAGCAGCAATGACAGTGGTGTGGACAGCCCTCATACTGTAGGCCTTGATCAGTGGTGCTGCAGCAGCCACAAGAAGCAAGCAACACAGGTTGGGTGGGTTTGGATGGTGAGGTGACTTGGTCGCAGACAACACTGAGGACCTGAATGGTCAGTTCTAGCATCCAGCTTCTGGCAGAAGGATGGAGGAGGAGCAGACTGAAAACTGGGCTGGTGGCACACTGGGCTAGGCTGCAGATTATGGCCAGATGTCTGGGTAAGTAAAAGTAAATAATTTTTCTTATAGGGGAATTGGGAAGGAGGATGGACTGAAATATTGATGTGCTTTTCACGTCTGTGCCTTTGGACATCTTCATGACTCATATGGGATAGGTATTGAATGTAATGGAGTTGGGGAGAGAAATTGGAACAAAGTTTTTTGGGGAGGGGTTCAGAACTTCAGCCAGGAAAAAAATAGTTAGTAATTGGGTGGTTTTAAGCCCAAATCTGATGCGCTGCTCTGGGAATAGACAGATGAATCTTACATATTTGGATTTTTCCTGATTTGCATATCACTTTTCAGTCACAGCACATAAGTTTTACCTTTTAGAGACATTTCAGACTTTCCAGAGCTTGCTGTCTAGGGGCTAACTAGCACCTGGCCTCCACTGGCTGTTGGCTCCCCTGCTGAAATCTGAAATGGAACCCCTACCATAATGTCTACATTTACAGAACATCCTCTGTGTGAGCAGCATGTTTTCATTTTTATTTTTTATTTATAGGATTACAAGACCTGTCAGCCAGAGGCTGTTTTACAAAGGTTCTGCATCAGTAGAAGAAACAATGAGTGCAAACAAAACCAAACAGCAGTACATACATCAAACTGGGCATAATAAACACAGTAAAACTAAAATAAATATGGCAATCAGAATAAAGTGACAGTAGCATAGGCATTAGTTATCTTGTCAGTAAAGAACATTTAAAATGGGAAGTCAAGAGCAGCGATGTCTGGCCTTGTCCATTGATTGGGGGTGCAAGGGTAAGAGGGCAGCTATGGGGAGTAGCAGGGGATACAGACTAGGACCATATAGGGGTGGATTAGATCAGGAGGGGAGGAACTCAGTGAAGGTAGGGCACTACTGGAAAGATTTAGGGAGAGGTAAAATAGACAAGTTAGGGGGCAACCTTAATCATTTGTGGAATGAGAGTGAGAGTGATTTAGGAAAGAACAGTCAAAGCTGATAAGTACGGTGAGGTGTCGATGTAGTTCACATTTGAAGGGCACAATTTAGGCAATTTTGCCAATTTTTGATGAGGGGCAGACCGGTTTGAGGGATAAAATTAGGCTGTTCCTTGCATTCAGGTACAGTTGAGCAGTATGGTATGCACAGACTATTGGAGCCCCACTATAGTTGGGCTTATGACCCCTCCCTCAGTGAAGCTGACCTCCACATCCCCGTGCTCAAGCACATTATGAAAATGGGTAAGGGAGAGTGCAGGGAAGCTTCTATTGAAATGAATGAGGGTATTTTTTTATTACTGTTTTATACATTATTGATGGAGAGTTGAGATTAATGAAGGCCACCACTTGACTAACAAAGGCCTTGTTTATAGATCAGTGACTTTCATTATTCTCCAACTCACCATCATAATGTATAAAATAGTAACAAAAATATCTCCATTCATTTCAAGGAGGAACTCCTAGCACTCTGCCCCATGGACATCGCTCTAAAGACTCCTACCTCTGACTCCCTAGTATTCCTACCTCTAGCTCCTTAGTACTTAGGTAAGACTCTTGACTTATATCTGTACTTGAAGGGTTGTCTGTATTAGTGTGGCTGCACCCACTACAATGCGTGTGCATGGGGTGGGACTGGCCAAGTGGTCGGGTGTTGAGTTATTGCTACTTTTGTGTTTGCCCCTTAAAGTCTGTTTGCATGGAAGCATTCAAAACTATGGAGAGAAAATAGCAGGCGTGCAGTCCAGACAGAAGTAATTAAGTAGTCTTTGCGTAAGTGTGTGTATTCGGTGTGAAGAACAACATATCTTTCCTTTGGTATGTATGCTACAGTTCAGCTGTGCAGCTGAGATGAGGGGACAAGAAATCTAAAAAGTACATTGGTGGCTATAAGCATGCTTCATGCATACAGATGTATGCAGATTTGTATTGAAGTACAAGCAAGCCATATGTATGCAGGCTATATTGCTTAGAGGTTAAAGGCACTGAACTGCAGATCTGGAGACCTGAAGATCTGGGTTTGAATCTCATTAACCCCTACTTGTATACTGTGTGATCCTGAGCAAGTCACTTAACTTTTATGTGTGCAGTTATCAGTAACAACTTGCTTTTGCGCACAAGCCACATGCATGCAGTCTGATCCAATTTAACATAAAAAGCATGCTTTCCACACTTGTTGTTGCATGCATGCCAAATGCATGCAATCAGTTCCAATGTAACATTTAAATCATGCTTGCAGCATGCATATCACATTGTTAGTTTTATGTACAGCATGAAAACATTTCATATTATTATTTCTGTAAGGTTTAAACAATCTACTTTCATATGCACAGGCTTGGCATGGGCTCCAATGGCATAACCTTTTGGGGATACTGCTCATGGCAGACCATGAGCCTATCCCCAGCTCATTCTGCCTCAGTTCCTCATGGACCTACAGGTGGAATGTAATCACTGGCTCCAACTTAAACTCTCCCATAACTATTTCAAATTTATGGTTTCAGAAAATTGACTGGCTATCAGAGGCTTTCCTCTGGGAGGGCTGTAGAGGAGTTGTGGGATAACAGATGGACCAGGAAACCGAACTTCAGGTTCAACACACAATCTCTGTCTGATGTTTATTCAAAATATAGGAAATAAGCTTCTGCAATGCCATATTCCTTCTTCAGTACATCAGTTTGCAGCAACAGACTATGAATGTCTTTTCTCTGCACTTAGCCAGCACCTACTGACACTGATCTCTGATCTAACCACTTTTCGGTGAAAACCCTTCATCCCTACGTGGCACCGTTTGCTTGGGCAGTGGGGCTCAAAAAAAAAAACAAGCTAAAACAAAGAATCTCAATGCAGAGTCACCAAAAAGGTTACCCCAAAGGCATTGGCAACAAATCAAGTTTCAAAGAAATACAACACCACACATACTTCCATAATGCAAAGCATCATGGGATACAAGCAAATCACTATGAAACTTCAGACTTGTTCAGTCCACAACAATTTACATGCATTTTAAATAGCACAAGTAACTTAATTTCTATAATAGTCACCTAGTACATTTTACAATTATCAAAAACACCTAGTGCCATGATATTTTCAACATTTACAGGTTTCAAAAGCATAACTTATATACATCAAGGTATTTTATGACATAGTGCAATTACGTACTAAATCCAACAACAATAAACACAACCTGTTTTACATACATTTGGAGGTCACCACAACAACCTCCTGTATGAGGATCTGAGAAGGAAAAGGAAAATTTAAAAGGACACTATAGCATAGACAAGCAAGGAAAGGGGTGTCCATAGGTGGCCAACCATATGGACTAGAAATTGTAAAGAATAGATTAGACTAAGAAATAGAAGAACTGTTGCAACAGATTTAAGAAAAGGTCCTTAAAAGTGGTAGGAGCTCCCTGTCACATATCCCCCACTTTAAGAGGTAAGCAGTTATTGGAGACTGCTTACCACCTTCCTGTCCCAGGAAGGGATGGAGCTTCCACCATCCATCTTCAGAAGCTACATTTAGGGTCCCTAATAATGAAAACATTCCATCTTAAACATAGTGGATATCATTATTCTTTACCCTGAGGCTGTAACACATTTCTTAACAGAGACTAACCAGACCTTTCCATCTCCTTTTAGGGAAAGTCTGTCATACTTCTTAACCAAAAATCTGGACATCTGTAATGTCCAGTACTTTAGAGAAACTTTCTCTGGGGTGAGTAATTACCTGCTCCAACTCCACCAGAAATGTCAGTTTTAAGCAGGGACCCAGACCTAGGTTCAACGCCTCTACATAAACCCACTATATCTCTTGATTCATTCATTTCACTTGCTACTGATACAGACACCTGAAGGTAGACACACTTTTGGTGTTACCCCAACACAGGTTCCTATCCAATTTCTACCCACTTCCTCCTTGGTAGGTTTTCCCTCAGAAAGAATAAAACACATGTACCACCTCAGATTCCTTGTCTGCCCTTGGGTACCTCTTTCTTTGACATCAGGCCCGTCCCTGGCCAAACATGCTACACTTTTGCCTACAGAAAGGGACCATTGCAGAGCCACACCTGGCCTTGCCTGCAACTAACTTGTCCTCTGTCTTACACAAAGTGTCTGCAGGAATATGGAAGGAGAAACAGTAGCTTATATTCTTCTATTTCAACCCTTTATATCCTATGACCCCAAATCCTTGGTCATCTTATACCCAGGTAGGTCTCTACAGAAACCTACAGGAAGCAAGGAACCCCCATGCTGAATACCCTGCAATGTTAAACAGCAGGATCCTAAACTGTTTAACTCTGGGGTGTCTTATTAAACACCCTTTTAATCAATGTGCTATTTTCAGCCATCTCTTACCATCTAGTACCTTGCGAGCAGTGTGAAGAGCTTTCCCTTTTACAAAGGGTGCCATTTTTTTCTTTAATGACCTCTACTCTCATTAACCTTAACGTGCTGTAACAGTTTGGCAACATTAGCATTTTAGCATGCAGTATACCCCAGTCAATACAGTTAATAGATTTAGCTGCATCAATAATAGTAAAGTCCCTTCAGCCCCATAGGCTTCTGCTTGCTTGCTTGGAGTCTTCAACCCCAGTGCAATATTACTAGGCATATTCTTACCTGGGTCTTACATTCAAGTTCCATACTTGCATCTCTGACCTCCAACAGGTAACATCCTGGGAACACGGACAACAAAGGAATATCCTGCTCAGTGAGGGGTCCTCCTCCAGCTGAGCCCATGAAAAATCCTCCTCAGATTCTTTATCCAAACACTCTGGCAGGGACCTCTTGAGTAGCTGGCACTGGTGTTCTGCCTCTCTGTGTAGCCAGGCTGCCTCCAACCATTGCCCACTCATCCAGTGGATCATCCTCATTGGGGTCTCCACTGCCTGTGTATTGTCACTTGCACCTCCAGTCTGCCTTGACCTGCATCTCTTCATCATCTTCAAGCTTGGCCTTCCTCTGAGCTCCCTGGTCCAGTCCAGGCAGCAGCTTCTGTCTGTCTGTCAGCCATGGTTCTGGTCAAAACTCCATGGACTTTCTTCTCTGGGTTCTCCTCTGGCAACTCCTGGTACATCAGTCCACCTGGGATATCTGGGTGATATCCACTGGAAAACATCCCCTTCTGCCAGTCCAGGTGCTTTCAGCAAGCTATCCCACTTCTGACACCAAGTCTGTGGAGGGTTGTGGGATAACAGATGGGCCAGACACCGAACTTTAGGTTCAACACACCATCTCTGTGTGATGTTTATTCAAAATACAGGAAATACACTTCTGCAATGCAATATTGATTCTTCAGTACATCATTTTGCAGCAACAGACTATGAATGTCCTTTCTCTGCACTTAGCCAGCACCTACTGACACTGGACACTGATCTAAGCACTTTTCAGTGAAAACCCTTCATCCCTATGTGGGCCCCTGTTTGCTTGGGTAGTGGGGCTCAAAAAAAAAAAACAAAACAAGCTAAACACAAAGAATCGCAATGCAGAATCACTGAAAAAGGGTTACTCCAAAGGGCATTGGCAACAAATCAAGTTTCAAAGAAATACAACAGGGTATAATTTGTTCTACAAAATTGGATTAATAGAAATGGTGGCAGGGTATGTATTTATACAAAAACACAATTATAACTAAAGAAATCTCTATTCAATCAGACGAGGAGCTGGAAATAGAAGGGTACTGTATACAGTTACAGTATGCAAATACAAAGCTGACATTAATAAACATCTATCGACCACCTAATGCAGATATTATGATGACTCATCTATGATCAAACTAATAATAGACCATTCTGAAACATCAGATGTAATAATTATGGATGATCTGAACTTGCGGAATAGATTGGCAAAACCTATGGCATCTACCAAGATGGAACAAAATTTTTAGAAACATTCATAAAGTCAGCTTTAGACCAGATGGTTATAGTACCAATGTGAGAGAAATATTTTGGACCTTATTTTAACAAATACCCCAGAGATAATTAGTAAGATTGAAATAGTTGAACCATTGGGGTCTAGTGATCATAATGCAGTAATATTTTCTATGAAACAAAACAATAATAATAGCAAACAAAATATATATCGATATAATTATTATCGGGGAACTATAATAAAATTAGGGAAGAACTTTATGCAAATAATTGGAATTTACTATTCAAAGATAAGTGCACTAATGTATGTTGGCAAATACTTAAGGATACAATATATGAATTGGAACAATTATATATTCCTAAAAATAAAATTAATAATCACAGAGGTAAAATTCTGCTTGGTTAACACCTAAAATACACAAACAAAAAGAAAAGAAAAAAGCATATAACAAATTAAAACACGATCCAACTGAAGAAAATAGAATTAAGTATAAAGTAGAACTTAAAACCACTAAACTATAATTAAAAAGGAGAGAAAACAAATTGAATATAAATTATCATCCACAAAATGCAATACTAAAGCCTTTTATGCATACATTAATAATAACAGAAATTCAAACTCTCCTATTACTATTATAGTAAATGGGGATAGAAAGTAATAATGGGTCTGATATAGGAAATACATGTAATAATTATTTTGGTTCTGTGTTTTCAAGAAAAGATCTTACAAATAACATGGTCTATACATACACAAGTGAATATGAGGAGATAACTATTAGGGAAATAAAAGATACAGTTAAGTCCTTAAAAGATAACTCTTCACCAGGGCCCGACAAAATAAATACATTTTTCATAAAGCATACCTTGATGCACTTACATGCCCTTTGTATATTATTTTAATAAATCATACAGGAATGGTGAGGTACCAGAAGACTGGAGATCAGCCACTGTGATTCCAATACATAAAAGGGTAAGAAAATAAAGTTGATAACTATAGACCAAATAATTTAACATCAGTTTTGTGTAAAACTATGGAATGAATACTAAAACAAAAATGGACCAAGAAATAATAACAAAGGGAATAGTTGATGATACACAACATGGCCTTAGAAGAGGTAGATCATGCACTACAAATTTAGTATCCTTTATGAGAACATTAGTGCTAGTCTAGACAGAAATATTTCAGTGACATTATATTCTTGGACTATAAAAGGCATTCGATAAGGTATCACATGATCTATTACTTAAGAAGTTGATAAAGTTAGAATTTAATAGTTATACCGTAAGATGGGTTGAGGACTGGTTAAAGAACAGATCACAGAAAGTTAGGATAGGTGACATAATCTCGGGTAGCATTTTAGGTACCAGTGGAGTGCAAGGGCTCTGTCCCACGGCCCTACCCTTTGGTATATTTATTGGGGACTTACACTTAGGTGTTTCAAATCAGATAACTAAATTTGCAGATGACACTAAAATCTCAGCAGAAGTAGACACAAACATAAAAATAAACATATTAAAAGATCTTTGATTACTGAAAATGGGCAAAAGAAAATATCATGTTTTTTAATACAGAAAATGTTTGATCATGCATTTGGGGAAAAGAAATCCCAACATTGATTATACCTTGTGTGGGACTGATATTAAGACAGGGTGTCATGAATAAGATCTAGATCTAGAAGTCATGGTGAATAACAAATTTAGTTGGAGTAATCAATGTAATAAAGTAATCCATACAGGTAATCGTATTATTACTGCCATTAGAAAATGTTTATAACATGAAATAAAGAATACATTACAAAATTATATAAGTCATATATTAGACCTTATACTAATTATGCAGTTTCCTTCTGGGCACCATATTTGGAAAAAGACAAACAAATGGTGGAGAGCTTATAAAGAAGAATGACAAAATTAATAACAGAAATAAGGCATCTTACATATCAAGAAAGGATAAAATCCTTAGGACTATATAATTTACGGACAAGGTGGGATAGAAGTGACTTACTGTTGTTATTTAATATTTTAAATGATGAAAATCTTATGAACGCATGTGGTTTAAAATATCTGGACAAAATGTATGGTTTAAGATGTAATAACAAGCAAATTCAAATACCAAGGGCATTTACAAATAAACAAAAATGTTATTTTACTCTAAGAGCTGCAGGGCTTTGGAATTCTTTACCACAGCATATAGTGGATCAGACATCATGTAGACAGTTTAAAATTGAGTTAGACTGATTATTGTTGGGAAGTTCTACCTAGATACCCCCATTATTGCGGAAAAGTGATCTCAATGGGCCTAGGGCCTACTTCCACTTTTATTAACCGAGAGTAATACCGGGGTAACACTTCCGTAATGCAAAGAATCATGGAATACATGCAAATCATCATGAAACTTTAGACTTGTTCAGTCCACAGCAATTTAAATGCATTTTAAATAGCACAACTAACTTAATTTCTATAATAGTCACCTAGTACTTTTTACCATTATCAAAAACACCTAGTGCCATGGCATTTTCAACATTTACAGGTTTCATAAACATAAGGTATATACATCAAGGTATTTTATGACATAGTGCAATTACATACTAAATCCAACAAAAAAACACAACGTGTTTTACATACATTTGGAGGTCACACAATAACCTCCCTGTACAAGGACCTGAGAGGGAAAACGAAAATTAAAGAGGACACTACAGCATAGTCAAGAAAGGGAAGGGGTGCCTATAGGTGGCCAACCTTATGGACTAGAAATTTTAAAGAATAGATTAGGATAAGAAATAGAAGAACTGTTGCAAAAGATTTAAGAAAAGGTCGGTCCTCGAGAGTGGCAGGAGCTCCCTGTCACAAGGGTCACTACCCAAGATACAGCAGAGGAAAAATGCAGTTACATTGTCAAAGGGGGATGGTAGGCTTCCTAGCCAAAAGAATGCCATGTGGGTTTTGTGGAAGCTCATATCTTAAACTGGTTAACAGGCTGTGTGGATGGTTCTTCACTACAATGAGTGTACATGGAGAAAGAGGTGCTGAAGTGGTTATCTTCCAGTATATTTCTCTATAACTCTACCCCCACAGGTCCTGTTTCACTCAACAGTATCAATATCCTGCAGATATTAGTGGAAGCTGGTAAATGTACTAAAAATAAGATGTGCCCAGTCCTTTGGCCCTGCTTTGTGGCAGCAGTGCCATAACTATAGAGGAAAATCATTATTCTGGCCAACCTGGAGGGACAAAGGTGAGAGTCAAAGACATGCATGAAAGGGACTTTCATCCTCATGTCCTTTGAGGTCCTATGGGAACAGTATGACTGGCCACCCAGGAATGTCTTGGAGGTACAGTATTAGATATGAAGCACCTTCATCCACTGTTAGGTTCTTCCATGTGGGCTGTCTGCACCTCAACAGAGATTTGGTATCAATGGGGTAAAACTTAACAGGTAGAGGCTGGGCTTTATATATCAAAATATTAGGAATTCCTTCTGCTACTTGGATAAAGTCAGGCAAGAATAGGAGAAATAATCATTTTACACCTGGGATAAGCTCTGGTTGTCAGCACACAAGGCATGTTAAGATAGCAGGAGCAGACTGATTCACACTAAAACCTTGCACAGATTGTATAGAACTCCATAGGTGCTATGATCCATGTGCATTCTTCCCAATGATAGCTGCTGAAGGTAAGCAGCCCCAGGTTGCTAGTTGATCCATAGTTTTGGTCCTGCCATTGATTGTGCAGTTCTGGTCAGATATTACGAACATACGAACATGCAAATTGCCAGCAGAAAAAGACCCACAGGTCTATCAAGTCTGCCCGATTGTGCAGCTCTTAGTTTCATATCACTACAGCTGCCCACCCCACCCAAATCCTCCCTTCCTCCTCTTCCTGTTCATTCCCCTTTGTGTTCTTGTTTGTACTAAACCTGCCCTTGACTCAATCCCAACCCCACTTAAAGCTATCCACTGTCCTTGAGCGATTAACCTCCAGCAGTGCTTTCCAACCTGCCACTTTCTGTGAAGTAGTGCCTTCTCATCTCCCTCCTAAACCTTCCCCTTACAACTTCAGACTGTGCCCCTAGTGACCCTTCCCCCTTTAAGTGGAACACACCTCCATCCCTCCCTGACTTTGTTTATGCCTTTCAAGTACTTAAAGGTCTCTATCATGTCCCTCTTTCCCGTCTCTCTTTCAGTGAGTACATGTTGAGCTCCTTCAACCTTTCCTCATACAGCAACTCCCCTAGTCCCATGATCCTTTTGTAGCTCTACGCTGCACCCCTCCAGTAATCTCCCATCCTTTTTGAGGTATGCGCACTAGTACTGTACACAGTACTCCAAGTGCAACCTCACCAGTGATCTTACAATGGCACGATGACCTTCCCTTTCTAGAGGTGATCCCTCTGGCAATGCACCCCAGCATTCTATTTGCCCTTGCTGCCACCCTGCTACATTGTGCTGATACTTTCATGTCCCGTGTAACTTGTACCCCAAGGTCCCTTTCCTCCTCTGAAGCTGTTACCTGTACTCCCCAGCCAGTAGCTGTTCCTGGGATTTCTGACTCTGAGGTGCATGACCTTCCACTTCTTAGTGTTAAATCCCAGCTGCCACTCCCAAACCAGTGTTCAGGTTTAGCTGGATCCTTTCTGAGTGCCTGCCTCCTTCCTCATTGTCCACTTTGCACAAATCTTAGTGTCATCCGTGAACAGGCTGATCTTACTCTTGACCTACTCTGCAATGTCTCCAATAAAGACATTGAACAAAACAGGGCCCAGCACTGAACCCTGCAGTACCCCACTCATTACTGGCCTTGGCTTGATGTCTCCCCTCTAACTACTCCTCTGTTGTCTGCCCTGCAGCCAGCTCTCAACCCACCCCACCAGTTTTTCCCCACCCCCATGTCCCTTAGCTTGCTCATTAACCTCCTGTGTGGCACCTAGTTAAAAGCCTTGCTGAAGTCCTGATACAGAACATCCACAACATGACCTTCGGCAACCACCCTAGTGACCCAGTCAAGAAGTCAATCAGGTTAGTTTGGCAAGATCTTCCTGTGACAAACACCATGTTGTCTCTCATCCTGCAGATCATTCCTATTGAGAAAGGTTATCAATCTCTCCTTCAGAATGATCTCCATCAACTTCCCACTATGGAAGTCAAGCTCACCAGTCTGTAGTTGCCTGGTTGGTCCTGGGTCCACTCTTGTGAAGGGCACCACATGAGCCATCCTCCAGTCCCTGGGTACATTCCCTGTCTCCAGGAGGTGTTGAACAGGTCTGCCAGAGGGCCTGCCAACACTCTACCAGTTCCTTCAGGACCCTTGGGTGTACACTGCCTGGTCCTGGTGACTTGTCCACCTGCAAGGCTTTAAGGCCCTTTGGAACGCTATACTCTTGGATGACCCCATCAGTTATCTCTGCCCCTCCACCATTACCCCTTTCCCTTCTCGGTTTGGGCCATCCTTTCTTTTGTGAACACTGAGCAGAAATACTCATTGAGTGCCTCTGCTTGATTTTTCCCTTGTTACATAATCCCCCCTCTTGATTCTAACAATGTCATCCCCACATCTCCTCTCCTACCTTATGTATTTAAAGAACCCTTTTCCCCTCTCTGATCCCCTGAGCCAACTTCAGCTCCTTTGTGCCTTGGCTTCCTGACTGATCTTGTCACCTCCCAGATGCCTTTGTGAACACCTCTGTATCTTCCTCACGCCCCAATTTTTGAACTTAATGCAGGCCAATCTTTTTCCCTCACCTTCCCCTCCACTTCCTTGCTGAAAAGGATAGGTTTTTGACCTGCACTGCTTACTCTGAGATTCGGCACATGTGTTCATGGCCTCATTCAGCCCTTCCTAATGATTGCCCACTTCTGTTCAGCATCCATACCTGGGATAATTTTAGCTAAATACCCTCTAGGATGCTGACCATTCTGGCAAAATCTGCTTTCCCAAAGTCCAACACTCTTGTCCTGGTCTCAGCCAACTCCATCCCTGTGTTGAGGAAGACCCACACTGAGTGGTGGTCACTTTGCTAGACAGTCCTGTACTAATACATCCTGGACTTGATCCCCATTTGTTATCATCATGTCCAGTATGTTCCTCCTAGTAGAATCTATCATCCCTTGTGCTAGGTAGCTGTCTTGGATAGCATCCAGCAGCACCTGTTCCTGTATGTGCTGTAGTTACTGTCTGCCAGTCAACCCCAGGTAGGTTGAAGTCTCCAACTATAACTGTATTCCTTTGCCAATTACCTTCTGAGTTTCTCTGCCAGCTCCCCATCCACCTCCTCCCTCTGTGAGGGTATCCTGTACACTACCCCATCCTGAGCTTCACCTTAGAGCTTTGGAGCAGTACCCATGGTTTCTGACCTCCCCTATCCACCTCCTCCCTGGCACACAGTATCTCCTTCCTGACATAAATACCCACTCCCCCTTCACCCCCTCTCGGTCCCTGTGGAACTTCTTGTATCCCGTGATCATGACATCCAAGTCATGGTTTTGAGTGGCCAGGACTCTGAGATGGCAGCAATATCTGCTCTCCCTCCACCATCATTGCTTGGAACTCTGCCACCTTGTTTGCTAAGCACCTTGCATTCAAGGACACTGCAGTCCACCTTGTGTCCTGCCCTTCCTCCTCCCATCTCTCCCCTTCCACTTTTGTCTTGCAACTTCCCTCATTCTCGTCCTTCCTCTCTGGGGGTGAGGCCTTCCATATTTATGGAGCCTCCCCAAAGTGTCACTTTCCCAGTTCAACACTAAAAAATATCCAGGGAAATATGTCACTATTGACCAGGGCAGCTAAGGAAGAGGGTCCCGTAATGGCAGTGAAATTGAAAGCAAAGCATTGCTGTTGATGTCATGAAAGATGTCCAAGATGCTCACCAATGCACAATGGCAGTCAACGCTGGGTACTGGTCATCATAGAGGTCCCTCAGCTACTGGGTTGTAGAATAAATGAATATATTTGCTCAGCTGTGGGACTTATATGGTATGTGTTCTCTCTTTGCATTTCATACTACCTCTCTTCTTCAGGAAGATGTAACTCTTCGCAGAAGGAATAAAATTAGGTTGACACATGGGCCTCCCTTTCACTGTTGGATAGAGATGTATGAAGTCCACAAAATTCGCTTCTCAAGGTAACTCACAGATTTCGCAGAAGCGATTTGATGAGATTCGCTGCTGTGAATTTGCAGATTACACCTTGAAACATGAAATTTTACCTGTGAAGTGCGCATGAAATTCACGCTTCATGGTAAAACCTTGAATTTTGGTGAAACTTTCATGCAAATCATGCAAATCAAAGTTCCCAAGTTTTCCAAACTCTAATTTCACGAAGCATGAATATTTGGCACTTTGAGTGAAATTTATGGGTGAAGTTTAACTTCACAACATCTCTACTGTTGGAGTTAGCTATGCAGATGTACTTTGCTACATTTCATAGTTAGGCTTATAAATATTAAAATCTTTAGCACAGTGATAAATAAAGGTTGCAGTTTCATAAATGTGTATGTACCTTACCTAATAGTAAATGTATAAAACTGGTGATATCTTAATTCATGGTTATATATTCATGACATATTTAACGTAATATATGGTTGAGCTGCATGTATGTTTAGTTGTGGTGATAAATTTGACATACTATTCAAGTTTCATGTTTGTTAGGCAGAACAGAAATTAAGGGACAGGTTCCATTTCATTACAGCAAGCGTTTGAGCTGTTTTAATGACATGTCAGTCATTATAAGATAAAGTAAGCACACACTCGAGCAGGAGGACATTCTTGCTATTCCCTGAATCAGAGCATCTTCAGTCTTCATAATATGGATATGCCACTTTCATTGGTGACTAAGCTGGTCAGTTAGCAGAATCCTGACAACTATCTTTTAAATGCTCAGCTATGCAATTAAAAATCCATTCTGAACTACAACAAATGCTAAGTTATTATGTCTGTTCCATGTTCCAGTTACAAATCTCTCTTTTTATGGTCAACTGTAAATGAAACCTAATGTGGTATTAATGAGGTTACCAACATCTATCAGATGTCACTGCACTATGCTGTTTATTGTTTTGCAGGCTATTTCATTTCTTACACCGCTGGCTGTCATTTTTGTGGTGAAAATAATCAGAAGGACAGACAGAACAGAAATTAGGGAGGCTTGTTTAGGTAAAGTATATGTACTACACTTTTTCTTTAATGTTTGCTTTTATGATCCTTGTCGGCATGCCACCTTTTACATCTGGCAACCTACTTACCTTTACTCAGGTCATGGGGATGTGTGCTGAGTATGGGACCCAAGAGTATCATGGTTTTCATCCTAACATAATTTTTCCTCCTGTATTTATTCCCATTGCCATATAGATTGCTTGCCTCCTGCTGGTACTATGCTGATGCTTTACAGTGCCATGTTCATGCATAGTATACCTTTGGAGGAGCAAGCTTCCTAGCAATGTAGGGGTCACAGTGGTTGCATAATGCAGTGCTGTTCTTCCCAAGTTGAGATACACTGCTGCTGCCTTCTCCAGACCTGCCCTCCCCAACCCAGCCTCTTGAATCTGCTCTAGAGCCTGGTTCACTGGCAGTTCAGTGCAATATTAAAGCTTACAAAGGAGCCTGCCAGGATGTGACACAATATGCAGTATTCTGCAGGCATTACTGCAAGAAGTTAAGTAATTTCAATGGCAAATAATCCATTTTGTCATGCAGTGTTCTGTGACACTGTACTGCATCCTAGTGGGCTCCAAAATATATATAATTTAATATGCAGATGATTTTAAAAGATCCTGGACCTATATCCCTTTTACACTGTGAATACCAAAACAAAGAATTGTCATGGTTATGGACGATTGATTGTTTGCAAAAGTAAAGGATCGATGTGTTACTGGAAACTGACCTTCATTTGCCGACTAACCATATATAGTGTGGATGTGTGCAGTGTAAACTACCCTTTATTCCACCAGTGCATTTCAGTACAAACTTAAAAATGGTTTCTGGGTAACAGATTAATAGTCTCATCCATGCCCTCTAGCCATGGCATCTTTGAGAAGAAACTGCCAACTGTGTCAAATAATGTTAATTACATAGTGATATGATGTTATGGAATTGGGCCATTTTCTCCTATTTACTTGGATACCTTAATCCATTTCACTTGTGACCTGAACTGCAATTCAAAGATTTCCTGAGCTCTAGTTAGGACTACAGTGCCCTTACTGCTTTTTCACATGAAAGAAATACATTTCTCTTATGAAGCACCTGATTTCTTAGTATCTTACATAAAGATAGTACATTTTGTACTTTTGTATTAAAAGCTTTAGTTCAACAATGGAGGCCTACTGAGATTGTGTTTTGATTCCTCTCCCTTCATTGTGTCAGCACAGCTCAGTTGGTAGCACATCTGCCTCTGGGCCACATGGTTTTAGGTTCTAGTCCCACACCAGGATTGGGCTAATACCTAAATGCTAGCAGCGAGTGCAATAGTAGGGGATTTTGAACTGTAGGGGCATGCCATCTTTTGGATGAGATGTTAAAGCAAGGTCCTTCTACCCCCTCTGGTGCTTTCAGGTGGGTATCGAGGTGGAAAGTAAAGACCCCAAGGCACTTTTCAAACAGTAGCAGACTTTCCCTGGGTATCCTGGCCAACATTCTGTTTCCCATAAAATGGTTCATCCATTGTCTAAGGCTGTGTGTGGGTGCTGGACGTATGAAAATGGCTGACACTACATGTTCAGTCACTTCACTACCAGTCTAGCATTGCTTGTAAAAGTGCTTTGGGATACAATGTGTATGAAAATTCCTAATTAAACACTGATTCTTCTTTTCTTCATTGCTAGCTACTAAACTGCTATTTTTAAGATTTAGGTTAAATTTAGATGTTATATGAACTTACTAATGTTAAATAAAGTTGGTACTGATCTTTGATCCTGTCATGTCTGGACCATTCTGGCATTCTCTAATAAAACACTATTAAGAATATGCATTAGTGTACAAGACATCAGTGTCAAAGTCCAATTCCATCTTTATTTTGTATTACAAGTTAATCTGAAAATTAAATTAATATTATAAAATGGGAAGAAACAATTTAGAAATTTAATTGGCTGAGAGACATCACCTAACTGTGCATTAAATATCTATAAACACATGGTCAAGTGCCCAATCTCATTTCCTTCCCAAAACCTACTTACAACCCTTTTATAAGTGTAATTAGCCTCCCAGGGTGTGCAACATAGGATTTTAATGCATTTCTCAGGGGTGTAAGGACACTCAGCCCTTCAGCCTCATACCCTTCTACACCTCAGGGACCAGCATTAAAATCCTATATTACATACCCTGACATGGCTTATTACTTACTTAATTTGCACTTTATGATCCCACTATACCAACATGTCTCCCTCTGCTCTTTGATTACCTCCAAATTCCACCCTTCTTCTCTGCTGCTTACTTTTGGTCTTTACAACTTTTCTCCTGTAGAAGTGCCTTTGAGGTAGCATTCCTTGGGAGAACCGTCAGTGGAGGAGTTAATTGCAACATCAGGGTCCAAGAGTGCCTAGGCATCATCCTGTGGCATGTTGGGGCTTCTTTGCATAGTTATTGTTCTCCACCTCTGGGATACCAGTGAATCACTGCATACATATCATGCATGCTGCAGATGTTCCCACCAGCATTCCTGCTTCCTCTGACATTGCTGCATTTATCACCACCTGTGTCCACCCAGGTGGCAATAATGGCTCCAGCATCAATTCCTCCCCATAGAAGGAGAACCTCCACGTGAATGCTTAGTCCTCCTCTCCTGGTCTGGCTCACAATACTACAAGGCAGAACTCAGATGCTGGGTGGAGTCCTGCTCAGCCAATTTCAAAAGCACCCCTCAGTCAAGTGCTTGAAATTACTAGGTACTATGC
The DNA here is from genome assembly GCA_016271365.2 of Neoceratodus forsteri. NCBI lineage: Eukaryota > Metazoa > Chordata > Ceratodontiformes > Ceratodontidae > Neoceratodus > Neoceratodus forsteri. The sequence goes on along the minus strand of CM028135.1, from coordinate 840,579,688 downwards.
ATGTTAGTAGTCCTTCCAATGAAGTTGTCATAACATGGACAATCCCTACTGCAAGAACTTCACAAAAACAGGGCATAAAATAAGGCTGGGGAATGAGGTCCATGCCTCCCCAAAGCCCGAAGGACTATTTAGACTCTGGTTGCCCTGCTGTCACCCTGCCCCACATTGGATCCTGAGGATGTCAGGCCACTTGCAAGATAAAGTTGCAAGGATATTGGCAGAGTAGAGCTAGGCTGGCCCAGATCTCAGAGTACTGTTAGTGTAGGAGTAGGAACAGGGCTGGAGGTACTATATACTGCAGCTTCTCTGGGAGAAAAACACCCAAATTAACAACCCCCAAAATTGCACAATTTAACTGGTGAAAATTAAGTAAATCACCTCACAACACAATCCTAACTGGCTAGCTTTGTTGTCCTGGTGTTTTTTTCTTGGTAACTATTTGTAACTCTATAATGTTAAGATATTTTGATTTATAATTGGTAGCACTGGTTTACCGTAGCATTCCGTTGAAGGGGCAGCATTGTTTTTAACATATTGTATATCACTCGAGTTTTAATTCAGTTGTTGAAAGTAAATACTATAAATGTAATGAATTTCTTTCTTCATGTTATAGAAGCACTCACCAAATGTTTTGTTGATTTTTTGTAGCTGTATCCTGGCTCTTGCTTTGAATGGAGTATTCACCAATACCATTAAGTTAATAGTTGGGAGGTATGCTGCTATAATTTTATTGTAATCGCTTAATTGTCAAGGATGCTTATTGCAAACTTGACACATACAATAGATCAAAATGGTCTAATTATATGATCATGGAAAGTACATTCACAAATTGGTTTTCTACCTAGACTTTAGTTAATTAAATCTGAATCTTCTTTATGAAATATAACATCAAATTCTGTCAGTAAACAATTTATTTTGTTTTCACCTTTATTTTATACACACATCCTTCAGGCTAATGGATTAACGTGTTAGAAAAAGATAGGACATAAACAGATTTAATGAAAAAGTGTATGTACTGTACACAACATTGACATAAAAAAATAGTTTAAGCACACAGGAAATCAAAACAAGATGAAAAAGCTGAGTATCAAGTAAAGACTTCAAAGGTTCTGTCAAGAATTCCACAGTCCAGAAGCACTGACTTCTATACACTGCATGAATTTTTAGTGTGAGACACTATAAGGTCAAAGTCAGCAATGGAGCAGACACTATGGGCTGGAGATAGATTTAGGATTGCAGAAAACTTACCGTGATGAAAATCCCACATCAAGGACTTCTAGTTCCTGCCACCACCAGGATTTTACCAGAACAGGATCTGAGAAACCTGTGTCTTACCTCTTCCTTGCATGAGATCAGGAAGGTCAGCACAATAACTGTGGGTAGAGTGCCCTTCAGAGACAGACTTTTAAAATAAACAGGCAGTCACTGGACTTATCAAAAATAGATTATTTACTAGAGAACTACGAATATTTACAACAGGATATATTTACAGTCAGACAAAAGGTTTACAAGTCTACTCAGAATGGAAAATAAAGGATGTTACACAGAAAGTTGACAGAAAAAAACTTCCCATGGCGAGGCTCTAGTCTTCAGATGTTGCAGGACCAAGAGAGGATGTTGAACCTCTTCTCCTAATGTCTACCCTTTGGCTGTGGGAAGGGTCTCTCCTTTGAGTTACAGTTCCCCACTGTCCACATGATGAATGGCATCATCCAAGCTAGATGGCTACTTCACACCCCAACAGCCTTTGCCAGGGTTATGATCCTGTTTTGCAGGATGTCTGAGGTGTCCAACCACATGCCTTTGCCTTTCAGAATGTCTGAGGTGTTCAACATTGCACTCACCCATCTGTCTTTCAGGATCTGTAGCTTAGTTTTCATGGAGAAAGTTATACTGAGTAGTTGAGCTGGCCAATATTTCCCATGAGACCTGTCTGGACATGTGACCCTGAAAGCCATGTTTGTGTTCCTTGCAAAAGCAGAACTTATAAAAAAAGCATAACTACGCTACCAAAAGAAATAAAGAAATTAATAGATCAGTCTGGTCACATGTCCTTTACACTGTCCAATATAATTAACCTTTAATCATGTGTGTCAATACCACTCTTGCAGCAGATACTTTAAAATGAGTGATTGCACTACCATTACTTGGGTTTGATGGTAATTTTACAAAACTCTGATTTTTCCTCATTCTTGTCTCCAACATGCAATCATTTATTTATTTGAAATGTTTGACCAAGTGAGAACCCACTGAGCTGCAAATAGTTCAGTTACAGGTGTGTCCTGGGGTAGGTTACAAGGGAGGAAAAGCTGAATACAGAAAAATAGCACACAAGATAAGAGTACCAATAAATTACAGATGAGGTGTATTGTAAGTAAAGATTTAAAAGATATGAATAGCCTGTAAATCAGACACAAGTGCCCCTTGTCATTTCCTGTACCTGTGTCGAAGAGAAGCAATAGAGGTAATAATGGGAACCAACTAGAAAAGCCATTTTTATGTTGGTGTGCTTGCATAGCCAACATCTTGCAACAGTGGGGATTTGGAGGCACTGTCGCTGTAGGGCAAATGCAGAGCATGCATCAGTAGGTGCGTCCCTCATTCCCCAATCAGCCTGCATGCCGGTGCCACACCATGCATACTAATGTGGTGAGCACATCTAAGGAAAGATCCACTGCAATCCAGCAAAGCTCGCCAGGCGCAGCGGACCCTTCCTGCGTGCTCCACCACATTGTCAGCATGGCAGGCGGGTGGGCAGGCAGCCTCTAACTGCTGACTTTGGAGTGCCCAATCCCACTGCCGCTTACTCTGGCTGCAAAACTTTGCTGACAGGGAGCCCACTCCCCATCGGCATAAAGCAGTCCCCCATTTCTTTTTATGCGAGAGGGTGCCAATCCCCTCAGCTCTTGCCCCCCACTTTCCTTGTGTGCTGACGGGGTGCCAATCCCCATCGGCATAAATTTATCCCCTCTTTACTGTGTGCTGACGAGGATGCCCAACCCCCGTCGGCTGCAGCAACCACCCCAAAACAGTTAGGTGGCATGCTGGGAGCCCACCCCAGCATGCCAAGTCCCTGAAAATAAAACTGTCCCACAATGTTAGTTTTTTCCCATAACATAAAAATGATCCCTCCTAGTCTCCCTAGAGTCCCTACCCACCACCCACACCCACCCACTGTGCACCCTGCCTCCTCACACCCCCTCACCTCATACTTACCTCCGGAGTCTAGTGTGATGATCTTTGGTGGACTGAGAACACGTCTGCACTCTTCAAAGCCAACCGTGAACTGAGAAACGCATTAAGTCATGTAATCAGATAGCTAGGGTTTTCAACTTTGCTGCATATCTCAGTCATTTTTGGAATTTTTGCACCAAATTTTCAACATGGGTTTTTGGGACCCTTCCTCATGAATTATTTACAGTTATGACATTACTCAGTCCCGGAAGGTGATTTCACAGTCACTGCATGGAATCACCTTTCATGGCCAATTAATGTAAGGACAGTGGCAGTGTTCATGAGTTGGGCTGTCAAAAAGCCTATGTTGCAAATTTGGTGAAAAATCCAAAAATGGTTGTTTTATGAGCGCTGCTGCCCAATTGCAATGCACGTCAGAACTTCGTGAATTCGCAATATTTTCATGCCAGATTTTCAACATTGTCATTTTTTACACCTTCTTGTGAACAGTACAGCTGTCATTTTTCACATCCTGGCTAAAATGTGTTCCGAACTTCCAGTGCACAATATCGCGTCGCTGTGGGAAATCAGTGTTCAGGACAGATTATGAAATGACAGTTACACTGCTCATGAGCAGAGGTCCTACAATGCCTATGCTGAAAATTTGGTGATGATACTCCATAACATGACTGTGTTATGAGTGTGGTTGCACAGATTGCACGCACACTCATAAGTTCGCAATTATAATATTTTCACTCCAGATTTTCAACATTGCCATTGTTCTGCACCTCCTTATGAACAGTACAGCTGTCATTTTTCACATCCTGACCAAAATGTGTTTTGCAGTTCCAGCGAGAATAGCCCGGTTACTGTGGATCATCCATGTTCAAGACACATTATGGAAATGACAGTGACACTATTCATTAGCCGTGGTACTAAAATGCCTATGTTGAAAATTTGGGGCTAGCTGTCCATACAATTAGTGTTTTACGAGCATGCATTGCACAGTTTTCAGGCACGCTTATGACTTTGTGCATTTGTAATATTTTCACTCCACATGTTCAACATTGGCATTTTTCCACACCTCCTTATGAACAGTACAACTGTCATTTTATATATCCTGCCTGAAATGTGTTTTCACAAGTCCGGCGAGAATCACATGGTCACTGTATGAAATCATATTTCAGGGCAGTTTGAGGGAATGATGATGACACTGTTCATGAGCAGAGGTCCTAAAATTCCTATGTTGAAAATTTGGTGCCGAAGTCCAGAAATGACTAAAGGTAAGTGTACGCTAAGTAGGCTTCCACGCAGCCTTGTAACTTCATACATTTGCAATATTTTCATGCCACATTTTCACCACTGGCATTTGTGCACACCTTCTTATCAACAGTACAGCTGCCATTTTTCACAGCCTGCCCAAAATGTGCTCCTGCAACTGTGGCTCACAATGGCGTGCTCGCTGTGGAAATCACCTTTGGGACACATTAACAAAATCACAGTGCCACTGTTCATGAGGGAGGTCCCAGAATACCTATGTTGAAAATGTGCCTAAAAACTCCCACAAATAATTGGGTTGCAGACATCTGCTGTGCAGTTTGTATGCATGTTCATTGCTTCACCAATATTTCATATTGCCACCCAGATTTTCAACGTTGCCATTTTTTACGCCTCCTCATGAACAATACAATTGTCATTCTCCACATCCTGCCCAAAACTGTGTTTTATCCCTCTGCCACCAAATGCTACAGCTGCTGTGCAAACTCACCTTTCAGCTAACAAAGTGATTATGCCACTTTTCATGAGGTGGCCTGACAAGCAGTTCATGTTGAACATGTAGAGTGAAACTACCACTACATGCCTATGGTGTTAGGGTTTCCAAATGCGTCACCCCACCTGGTACGGACTGACAGGCGTCAGGGCTGTGACTTGGGATCATCAGATGTAATGCTCATGCCATTCCACCCCCCACACCCACCCTGCAGCCACTGACAGGCATCGTGGTCTGTCTTCCACTGTTCAGCCACAAACTTCGTCCCATGCTCCTATACTGCACCCACATCAGCTTATTTCCTTATGGAATGGGGTAAGTATAATGCCCAATGACCCCAAAGCACACCATGACACTTATCAGTGTCTATAGGGTAGGGGTGAGGTACAACGGCATGAGCATTATGCCTGATGGCCTAAAGGCACACCCCACTGCCTGTTGCTCTCTACAGGGTAGGGGTGGGGTTGGCGCCACTTCAATACTTCACTGCCATTCCTATTATGCACCTCTAGCTCCACCACTGCCAATGCCAATGCCAGCGGACAACATTCGGCATTGACAAATGCTTGTTTTAGAGTGAGGAAGTCTCCAGAGTACACAGAATGTCCAGCAGAGTGATAGCATATAAGAGTTAAAAACTGGATTTGAGTCTTAAAGGGAGAAGGCAGAAAGGGGTCAGGTCTGGGGAAGTAAAGAGAGAGAGAGATTTAGGGAGAGTTTCCATCCAGAAGTTAAGGTTAGTGAGGTTCCAGGAGTGAGCAGCTATCCTTGATGGAACATCCAGACCTGGCTGGAGTGCATATCACAGTGGTGGGTACAGTGCTAGAGGCAAAACAAATTAGCTACATGGCTAAAACTGAATTTCTTTGGTCACCACCTTTTTGTTTTAGACTTTTCAAAATGAATACCTGCAAACTGGGCTTTAGGTGTACGGGTGTGCAGGTTTTCTTAGATTTGGGTTCCAATCCAAACTGGGATCTGAAGGCTGAGTTACATGCCCATCCTCAACTCCCCAGCTGCTGCAAAACAAAGGAGAGCAATATATTTAAATAGCAACTTTCACACAAAGTGTATCATGAAGCTCCTACAATCAGAAGAGTTTAAGAACAGGGATATTGAACAGCCACTGATGCCTCAAGAATAACATTGAAAACATAATATTTGCACACAAAGCAGCTTATAGTTCTCATTAGCTCTGTATTCCTTATCCCCATTATGTATTACTGAGGGCATATGTAGAAAACAGTGAGTTGTTCCTTGTGGTTTTATCTGCTCCTATTCCTTCTTCCCAACCTGATGTCATATACTCTGCTTGTGACATCACAGTTACTCTCTTTAGCAACAGACTGTGCTGTCAGAATAGAGCATTATGATTTCAACCTTAGGAGCAAGCTAATGAGGCAGAAGAATGCTAAGGATGCAAATCTTGTTTCTATGGGAATTTCTTCAGTAATAAATAATAGAGAGAAGAAATCTATGCAATATATATGAAATACAAGCAGAACTGTGTCCAGCTATTATGTCTTCCAATAATTCCAATGGTGTCAGCTGCTCTTTAAGTAACATACTGTAATAACATAAGGTCAGAAGAACTTCTAGGCCCACAATATATGTTCTTCCTCCACCCCTGCTTCACTAACTGGTATGAAATATGTATACCAATTTATAGGGATTTTCTCAGGGTCACCTAGTGAGGGACACTGGAGAGATTCAAATCTGAACTTTCAGGTTCATAACTTTCAGATCTTAACCCTTAAACTAATACCCTTCCCTCTCTGTCATCTCAAGTAATCCTCAACTATATAATCGCACACCCTAAGCCCCTCTTTCCCTCTTCTTAGCATGACAAAGTAAACTGCAGAGGGCACTACTATGTGCATCCCACCATCCATTCTCTGGTAGTGGACAGGCGCCTCTTTTTGCATCATGAGGTGATAGGGAACATGTAGCCATCTGTATCAGCATCTTTAAAACATACAGATCCATTCTTTTGGGAGTACAGCCATGTGTGCTCCACATCCCTATTCAAGCTCCACCTCATAGATAGTTACATAGTAGTTGTTGGCAGAAAGGAATCTGTTGGCCCATCCAGTCTACTCTGGTTGCAGAGCTGCTCAAGTTCTATATTATAGGTCTTGCTAGATCTGGTTCCCTATGTCTCCTGGTTTCAGTCCCACTAGCTCTCTGTGTCTATCCCAAGCATGCTTGAAGGCTCCATGGTGCCTGCACCCAACATCTTGTCTGGTAACTTGTTCCACAGTTCAAGTAGCCCATCTGTGAAGAAGCACTTCCTCATGTTGCCTCTGGAGTCTCCCTCCTTCCAGCCTCATATCATGGCCCCTAGTTCTTGTGCCCTTCTTTTTGTTAGGTAGCTGCCCTCTACTTTATTTATCCCCTGACATATTTGAATGCCTCTATCATGTCTCCTATGAGTAAGGGTAAGTGAAGTGGGATAGAGCCAAATTTGTTTTGGCTTCAGCCTGGAGCCTAAAATTTGGTTTGGTTTGACCACTTCAGCTGAACTACTTTGGTTCCCAGACAGTAATCTGCATAGGGTAAAACAGACTACAAATGGGGTGGAAAACAGCCTTGAAGTTGGCAATGAATATGAATTATTGTAGCTTGTTTGCTGTAGATGCTGTTGGCATGCATTTGATGTGAAATACCGTTTGTAGTGCTATGCCAGATTCTACAAACCCAATAAGGCTGCCATGACCCAGTGCAGGTACAGTAATAGCTGCTATTAATTGTTGCCCTCATGGCATATACCCCGCATTCTCTAACTCTCTGCTTTAGTTTATGCTAGTTACTGCATTCTCTCCTGCAGCACCATAGAGTTTACAAAGATATTTTGTATTATGATTATTATAGCATTAATACTTTATTGTTTTGTTTGGTGTTTTATAGGAGATAGCATACAGTAACATAAAGAGGATTGTAATATAATGACATTTTAAAATACATTTTTATGTATTATCTATTTATATGACAAGGCAACATAATTTGTGATAATGAATGTTTTGTGCTTACAAGCACTAGTTGACATCTATGCTTTTTAATGTTATTTTATTGTTTATTTTTTATTTATATACCAAGAAAATTAGTTTTATGATAAAGTAATAGTCTGCTTCATTGGTTTGCTGTAGAAGATGATAAATAATGGTATGTGAGCCCTGGGCATTCAAGTGGATTCACCTTCAGAAGGACCATGGTAGGCGTTGCTTATAGCGCACTTTGAAGGCCTTTTCATATGGTCATAGAAGTAGATAATAAGCATTTGCAGCACACACCCACATTCACTGTTTGGGCCTGGAATGCTTACACAGTGTGAAGCGTGATGGAATGTTGTATTTGTGCTTCAGTTCCTCAAGCAAGTTTCTTTGAAAGCCAGTGTTCTCTACTGTGTAGAATGGCTAAAGATCAGGGTCTCAATTCCAAAGGCTGGCACAAGCTGTGCCAAAGGCAACTTGCATTGATCGCCAGTGTGCCAGGGACCCTGAACCTGATTCATTATCTGGTAGGGCCCTGCAGCAAAGTCCCACAGCTTGCAGCAACTTCTGGCCCTGTGCCACACAGATGGCACATCTAGAAGGTATACCTTAAGCCATGTGGTGGCTGTGTGGCAACAGCACCGTGGACAGCAGTCCCTGGTGATCTAGCACATCTTCTGCCCTGATCCTCGTATTGAAAAAGATCACATCCCTGGTGGTCTAATGGACCCCATCCTGATCCCCATTTATTGAAAAAATCAAGTCCCTGGTGGTCTAACAGAACCGCCCCCACTCCCCACATTTCCCAGGCCCTGATTCGAAAAAAATATACAGATATCTTTCCTGAGGAACCCCTACCTCTGACAGGCAGTGACCCACCACTCTGCTCCCCATCCCATCCCAGAGCTGACATCTGGCACAGCCCTCTGCTCTCCACATTAGCCTGGCTCTGCCTAAGCTGTCAAGGAGTGCATATTGTATACAGGATGCATGAGCTGTCAATCAATGAGCATGTACTGTATACAGTACACAGTCCTTGATAGCTCAGTCAGTGCCCCAGCTTGATGAAGAGTGAGAGCTGTGCCCAGTGCCAGCTCTGGGATTGATGGGATGGGGGAGTGGTGTGGTAGAGCACGTTTTCAGGTGGGGGGTCCACTAGACCACCAGAAAAATATATCTGTATATTTATATGGGCAAATCAGGGCAGGGAAGGGTCTGCTAGACCACCAGGGATGTGATTATTTTACAAATAAATGGGGATCGGGGTGGGGAGTCCGCTAGACCATCAAGGACATGATTTTTTTTTCAATAAATGGGGATTGAGGCAGGGTCTGCTAGACCACCAGAGACCCTCATTATTTTAATAGAAGGGGATCAGGGTGGGGGATTGTGGCACATCTGGTATAAGATATAAAACCCTCACAAAGGACACACTCCACAGTATCCATAAACCAGCCCTGACTGGTCTAAAGGTACTTAAAATGTGTCCTCTGGGAGGGTTTTGGGAATCCTGATTTAGGGATATGGTAGCCTGCATCTGCAGCAAGCCCCTTAGCACTATGCTGCAGCAGATATTGTGCTGCAAAGACAGCACAAGCCCCTTTGGTGCCCACAGCCTGCATTTAATACAGGCTGCATTTGTGAATTGCTCTTGGGGCATCTTTTGGCACAAGTTGCTCCTTGCACCATTCCTTGTAGCACATGCCCTTGCACCACTCAGGGGTGCTTTGTGAATCAGGCCCCAAGAGTCATCACTGACCCCAAATAAGTTGCAAAATGATTGCCAGGACACTGGTGCTTTTGCTTCTGATGGTACTGGCAGAGGAGTGTGGCAGGATATGACCCTGCAATGTAAATGATATGAAAATAAATTTATTGAAGTGAGCGGCAGTAACATGATTTACATTGCTTAACACTTTAAATGTATTTTCACCCTTATTACAAGAAAACATGATTTCTGAATTATCACATGATGATTCATGAAGAGCGCTGGAGCAATATGAAGTTCTGCCAGCTAGATTTGTCTGGATAGCAATTCCATTCTAAAATGCTTTTCAGAATTTCCTATCAATTGCATGGAATTCCAAAAGCATTTCTATGTACACCATGGAATAACTTTCTATCAATTACACACTGCTTATTCCACAAACTGTGGAATAGGATTCCACAGTTTATGTAAACTGCTGCTTACTAATCTGAGAAAACATTCCGCTTTCAAAATTTAGAATTCTGCTACTGACAAAATTCTGTGGAATTAGCTGGAATTTTTGAAATGCTGTGAAATTCCTTCCATCAGAATCTGAAATTCCATCAGCCCCAGTCATAAAGATGACGATAAATAGGATAGTGTATGGTAGTTCATACACAACAACACTATTCTTACACTGAGTGGTTATTATGATGTCAAGGACCTTGAGAGCAGAGCTTGAGAGGTCCCTTTGATGTCATGATAACCACAAGGTGTAGGAATACTGTGGTTGTGTTATGGGGTTACATACACTTTTCTATATAGTGTATGGTGAAACCAGCAAAATCACTTAACTTTTGTGCTCCACAAACTATCCTTGCTTTCAGCAGCCCGTGCTTCACTGCTAACCGCTGGACAGCTCACTTGCATGACCATTCAACCATCACTAGCCCTATCAACAATGCTGATGTGGACACTTGCACTGTGATGTCCATACTAACACTGAACAAAAGTCAGATAGTTTTGTGGCGCACAAAAAATGAAGTATTTTGCTGAATTTCACTATATAGAAAAAGTATACTGGGTAACCTCATAATAACTATAATATTCCTACACCTTGTGGTTATCATTTTATTTATTTATTTATAACAAATAAATGATAACCACAAGGTGTAGGAATATTGTGGTTGTGTTGTGGGCTTACCACACTTTCTATACAGTGTATGGTGAAACCAGCAAAAATCAATTAACCTTTGTGCTCCACACAAACTATCCTTGCTTTCAGCAGCCCGTGCTTCACTGCTAACCACTGAACAGCTCACTTGCATGACCATTCAACCGCTAGCCCTATCAACAATGCCGATGTGGACACTTTGCACTGTGATGTCCATACTAACACTGAACGAAAAGTCGTTCTGCATTAGTACTGATGCCACTACTGCAGCAGAACAACTTTTTACAGTGTATGCATTTCCATTCACAACATCGTTCCACCATACACTATAAATAGCTCTATCTATAGTGCTGCAAAGTGAAAAGGAAATTGTCCATGCCAATGGTGAACAGGTGGCTGTGGTTGCACTGGCACATGGTGTTTTGTTGTGTTATGTTGTGTTGTGTTGTGTTGTGCTGTATTGTGTTGTTGTTTGTAGGCATGTGATGAGTCATGAAGATGATAAAAATAGTACTATCTGTAGTGCCACAAGGCAGGCATGCAACTATCCATACAAAACAGCATGTAGTACACCCTCCTATAGTGATGGTTACCAGTCCAACTCTACCATCTGTACAATGTGCAGGGAAGGATGAGAGTGGAGTCACCTATATACTACTGTGATGCATGACCTGGAAAACATTTATGATGGAGGAGGGATGATGATGTTGAAAAATATGTGTTGCTTTCTGAAATCATGGCTATTTTAATGTAAGGAGGAAGGGAAGGGAGGGTGGCCCTACAGGGGACCTGGAGGCTCTGGAAAGATGGTCTAGAAAGTGGATGCTGAGGTTCAATGCAGGAAATGCAAGGTACTGCACCTGGGGCCTGAAACCCAGGCCAAGAGGGACCTGGGGTGGTGGTGGATCTGAAGATGAACTACTCAGAGACTTGTAGGAGGGCAGCAGCCAAGGCCAACAGGATGCTGGGATGCATTGCTAGGATCTCCTCCAGAAGGGAAGTAATACTCCTCTGTATAACAGCTTGGTGAGGCCACACCTCGAGTACTGCCTGTAGTTTTGGAGGCCACACTTAAAGAGGGACATTAACTCCTGGAGAGGGTCCAGGAGGGCAACCAAAATGATTTGGGGCTTGGGGACAGGACTTATGAGGAGAGGTCAAGAGCTAAATATGTACACATTGGAAGAGAGAAGGACCGGGAGGACATGATAGAGGTCTTCAGGTACATGAAGGGGGTAAATAGGGGAGGAGCAGTCAGGGTGCTTCAAGGAAGGAGGAGGTGGCCACTAGAGGACATGCGTGGAAGCTGGAGGGGAAGATTCAGGGAGAAAGGAGGAGGAGGTGTTACTTCACTGACAGGGTGGTGGAGCCATGGAATCGCGCTGCCTGGGGCTGGTGGAGGCAGAGATGGTGGAGGGGTTCAAGAAGGTGGGACAGGTACCGGGAAGGTTCTGGAAGCAAAATCCAATGCAGCGAGAATATCCGGAACTGGGAAGGGAGAAGCCAGAGAAGGCAAGAGGGCAGCAAGGTCAGCTCCCAGGGTGGAGGCTGACCAATGAGCAGACGCGAAAGACCATTAGGCCTATTCTGCTGGCATTTTAGTATGTTAGTATGTAATTATTGTTCTAAAATTTTTCTTTATTTATATGCTGACTCTGATGTAATATAACAAGTGAATTCATTGTTTCACCTGTAAAATCTTCCCACACTACAGAAAATCCACATTTTAGGTATAGCAGGGTGATGAGGTGGGGCGCTGGAATGTACTTCTGGAGAGGACTTTGATGCTGACTTGGTGATTACAAGGTGAATTATTTTTCTGGCCAGTGTGGAATGACATGCCTTCAAATGGCATTGGGCAGGGCAGCAGATATGATATTCTGTATGAGCAGAAAAATAATCTTATAGAATATGATATAGAGTATGATAAGTTGCAGTAATATAATCTGATATAACATGATATGACAGTGTTTTATTTTTTATGCATTATTATTTTCATTTGTGTGCCAAGAAAACATGAATCATTAAATTGAAGTTGTGAAACATGATTTGTGCTTGCCACTTGACTGCCTTCTATAATACTGTTTTGAGAAGAGATCTAGTGACTGGTGGAGGGACCACCTTTCCATTTCTGGATAGATCATTTCTGTCCTTAGTAGGGGAACTCAAAGCACTTGAAGAAAGAACAGGGAAACAACTGATCTGCTTCTGGATTGCTCAGGATGGTGTCCTCCCAGATCCAGTTGATGACTGGCAGGGCAGATTATTTGAACTGCAGTGAGTAAACCAGAGGAATTCTGGGGATTAAGGAACCATGATGTTTTGGCTGTACTATGTTGCACTCAACCCTTGTCTTCACAGCCCTATGGCCATGGCTCCCAGTCCTCGTTTCATTCTGAAAGCTACTTTTTCACTATCACTATGTGCAGAACTTGCACTTTGTGAACTCCAAGACAGAATGTTTATCTGTTTCTTTCCGCACTCCTACAACCCTTTCTGCTCCTGCCCTTTCTACATGTTTTCTACACACACAACATAACATGTGCAACCAATGATGGCAGGACACAGGCACCACAGGATGCCAACAGTGATGACTCACAATATTCACTGATGATGCTTTGTGTCATGCTCAACTGGCACATGGACAAACCACAGTTCCACATGACTCCTGAGGTGATAGTGAAGTGACATCACAAGACCACCCCCCACCGCCTTAGAGACCTTGGGCCTGATTCTCAAAATTCTGCACAAGTTGTGTCAAAGGCAACTTGCACCAATTGCCAGCGTACTAGGGACCCTGTGCCTGATTCTATATCGGGTAGTGTCTAGGAGGTAGTCCTGCAGCTTGCAGCAACTGTGGCCATGCACCAAACAAACTGCATTTGGATGAGTTGCCACAAGCTGTGGGTGGCCATGCATCACTCTAAGATGTCCCATGTGGCTAGCACCCTGCCCTGATCTCCAAATCATACATAATGGCCTGGATATTCAAAGAGTTGCGCTACGCGCACAGGGTTGCGCCAAGAAGTCCAAAATTGCACCATTCTGCGATATTCAGCAGGAGGCAGTTGCGCCCCCAAGTCATGTTGAGCAACAGTGCAATGCTAATGAAGGCATGCTCAACCAGAGGGGAGGAACTATGACAAACTGCACAGCCTTATATTCAGCCGGCAGTGGCAGAAATTGGTGTGCAAACCTCACCTGTGCCTGCACAACTTTGGGTTGCCAAAAAAGGATTAAGTCGAGGGTACCCACAGGTGAGCTGCCGCATTGCAGGGCGCAGCACGGCAGCTACCACCTGTGGGTGGCCTCCACTTGTTCTCTCTGTGCCCCTGCATCCCGATCGAGGGCATATAGTAACGCCCCCATAGTCTGATCGCTGGCAGCAGAGTATTCCCTCCGCAGCAGCCCGATCGTGGCATGAAGTGAAACAACCTAACTGGCCCGGACGGGGCATGATGTCACATACCTCAACTAGCCCAATCGTGGCAGAACTCACCCCCACCCGACCAGCCGATCGCGGGCAGAACACACTCACCTCACTAGCCGATCACGGGCATAACATCAACCTCTCAAAGTCCAATATCCTGATGATCTAGTGTCCCCCACCCCACCCACCCATGGAGCCCCACCACCCCACTCCCCGTCAGCCGGCAGGTGGCAGCACCCACGCCTGCTTCGCCTACCGATCGACAAGCTAGGGCTGCATGCCCATTGGTTCAGAGCAAGTGCCATGGGAGTGCAGCCCATAACATAGAGTAGTCCAGATATGTGAATGAATTCATTCACATATCTGACTGCCTTTAGGACGGCTGCACGCCCATTGGCTCTGCTGAACCATTGGGCGGGCAGCCCTACCGAGCTGTCAGTCGGCGGCGGTGGGGCGGCAGGTGGGTAGGGTGCTGCTGCCCACTGGCTGGACGGACGGGGAGCGGGTGGCGGGCTACGGGTGGGTGGTGGGGGACACTAGATCACCAAGGATATTGGACTTGGGGGTTTGACCTTATGCCCATGATCGGGCTCGGTCCACTGGACCACCAGGATATTGGTCTTTGGGGTTGACGCTGTGCCCACGATCAGGCTAGTGGCGAGTGGGGGATGAGTTCGCCCATGATCGGGCTAGTTGGGGTGGGGGGTGAGTTCTGCCCGCGATTGGGCTAGTCAGGGGTGGGGAGTGTGTTGTGCCCACGATCGGGCTACTCGGGAGTGGGGGAGTGTGTTCTGCCCATGATCGGGCTGTTAGTGGGTGAGTTCTGCCCGCGATCGGGCCAGTCTGGAGCAGGGTTATTACGTTATGCCCAGATCGGCTAGTGGGGAGGGGGTTATTACTTTATGCCAGCGATCTGGCTGCAGGTGGTGTCGGTCCCTGATGGCTGCTGGCTCGGCAGGGCGCCAGGCACAAGCCGTCGGGGATTGGTGCACTCAGACAGCACGACATGCAAACAGGGCTGTAATTAGATGCAATGGCCCCGTGCGCCTTTGCATAAATTATGGCCCCATTTGCATGTCACCTTTGAATATCGCAGATTTGTGCATGGCACAATGGAACTTGCGCCACCGCATCTGAATGCTCCACCTGACCACTGTGGCCGGGGCGATATTCAAAGGAGTTGCTCAATAGCGCAAGTCCGCTTGAATACGTTCTCGGCCACCCTCGCGCAACTTTTGAGCAGTGCAAAGATTTGCTCACAGAATGGTGCAGTTTGAATATTCAGCCCAATAATCCCATTCCTGGTGGTCTAGTGGACCCCTCCAGCCCCAATCTACCTGAATGACAAAATATCTGTCCCTGGTGGTCTAGCAGACCCTTCCCAGACTGATCCCCATATCATCAAAATAATCAGGTCCCTGGTGGTCTAGGGATCCCTTCCAGCCCTGATCAGCCCATAATATGTATATATTTTTCTCAGGTGGTCTAGTGGCCCCTGCCCCCATCCTGGCAGGCAGTGCTCCACCACCATGCCCTCATCCTATCCTTGAGCCAGTGACTGGCAGAGTTCACCACCACCACCATGATTCAACATCTGACTGAACTGCAAAGAACACATACAGTATAGAGTGAGCTCTTTGACAGTTCAGTTGGTGGCTGGTCGTGGTGGTGAGCAGAGGCTGTACCAGTCATTGGCTTAGGGTTGGGGTGGTGGGGAACTGCTTGCGCGTGGGGGAGATAGCAGTCCATTAGACCACATGGGAAATATATAAAAAATATATATATATATATGTTATAATAGATAACACTCTCAGGTGTGCGTTAGCGCTCTGATATATGCATGCCTTGGTCTCGCGTCAACCACCCAAGGCATGTGTATATCAGAGCGTGACAGCACACTGTAGAGTGGGTTATCTATCTTATAAAATGGCAAAATTGTTTTTAGGGGGTAAAAGTGCAGGTGTGTGGTCACGCCTAATATATGCATGGTAATGTGTTGTGTTTTATACAGTCAGAACACTGGATTTGTAGTTGTAGTTGGATCTCATTTCATAAATAAATATGTATCTATCTATCTATCTATCTATCTATCTATCTATCTATCTATCTATCTATCTATCTATATATACACAGTATATTATATGGGCTGATCGGGTATAGGAAGGGGGTCTGCTAGACCATCAGGAAAGAATATTTTATTATTCAGTCAGATTGAATGGGGGGTCCCTAGACCACCAGGAACATGATATTAGATTGTAGTGGAGGGTCTGCTAGACTACTAGGAACTGATTATTTTAACTCTAACGAATCAGGTTGGGCTGAGGGGGTCTGCTGGACCACCAGGGACTTGATTATTTTATTTAGGGGAGGGGCTGGGGAGAAGGAACATGGCACATTGTTACATGCAGTTAAATCTCTCCAGAGGTCAAATTTCTAAGTACCCTTAGACCAGCCCTGGATAAAGTGATACTAGATTATGAAGCACCAGGTTTTTTTGTCCACTGTCTCTGCATTTTATTTTGAACAACAGGTTTGTCTCGACTTTAAAATCATGGATGAAGCTGGCCCATCGACACAGCGGTAGGATTTCCACTCATGATGCTGGCAACCCGGTTTGGGAATGGATCCGGGTCATCGGAGGCCGGCCTGGGAGAAGGATCAAGCATCCTTGGATTTCTCCTTCTGTGGGAGAGGGGACTGAGTGTTCAGTTGCAGTGGCGACACCCAGGCGGGCTGGGTGTTCCACTGTCACCGATGCCAAGCAGAACCATCAGGGGCAGGGTGGACGCTGGTGTCACAGACGCCCCACCCCTGCCTACAGGGGAAATTCCATGTCCCGCCATTCCATGAAGACCTGCCCCTGATCCTTGAATTTCCTCCACTGCTGGCTCCCGACTAGTTACTAGCGCCTCAGTGCTGGAAGGCCCACTGCGCCAAGACCCTCACCCTCTGGGGGTAAACCAGGGTGACTAGGAGTGCAAGCAATTGGCAGAGGTGGAGGTGAGGGGTCCATGACCAGGTCGGACCACGACAGCTTGGGGCACACACAAAAGTGCTAAATAAAAAAGAAAATCATGGATGAACTAAAATGAAATGAATGAGCTGATCTCAACTGAACCTGCTTGCTACTGCTACTTGCATTGCTTTGCACTGGGAGGAAGAAGCTGTATGTGTCTTTAACTGCATTTGCTGAATTAAAATATTCAGTGCTATCTGTGTATTTCTGTGCCACATTTTTGGGGAGAGGTTGGTTCTAGCAGTACTTAGAAATGTATCCTCTGGGAGAGTTTTGAGGATCCCAAATTAGGATTTGGCAGCCTGTCACAAGCCCCTAAAGACCATGCCGCAGCCCATTTTGTGCTGCAAGAATGGTGCAAGCCTTTGTGCACACAGCCTGTGGCTGATGCAGGCTGCATTTGAGAATCACTCCCAGTGCATCTTTGGCACAAGGGACACTTTTGCGCCATTCCTTGTGGCGCAAGCTTTATGCGCTATTCTGGGAGCTTTGAGAATCAGGCCCTTGTGTCTCTCACAGCAGTCTACTTTACTTTCCACTCATATACGCAGGAAAAAATGTTGGATTTATGTACCCTGCTGCATGGCAAGTAGTTAGTAAAAATAAATTCTTCGTTATGAACTTTAAAATTCCTGACACTTTTCCCAGTCTGCTTAATTCAATCTGACCTGCTCTTGCTGCAAGTAAAAAAAAAAAAAAAAATAAATAAATATGGATTTCTGTGCCTCTACACCACCAGTAGTCAGGAAAATGTCAGATACAGTAAATGTTTTAAAAAACTTCCACCATTCCATGTCTGCTAAATTCATTCTGCCCTGCTCCTCTTGTGGGACCTGTAGCTGCCAGTGAAGGCTCTCACTGTGCAATCTCCACTCTCATCTTGACCTTTTCACTCTCTTGTCTGCCTGAAACTACAGTTTAATATAGTGGGCATTTGCTAACTGGAATGACAATGCACAATTCATAGATGATTTCTAAAGGTTTCTTATCAAAAGTCTTTCCCTTTACATAAAGGAGTTCCTTTAGTAGCTACTGCTGCCATGAGCCCCCCACATCTAACCACCACCACCCCTTTTGTGAAAGCTGTAAAAGGCACTTTAACAGTTAAGCAGTGAAACTGATGATGAGAGTAGAGGAGGACAACATTAAGGGCCGGAAGTGAGGGAAGAGGAAGAGTAAGAAAGTCTTTCAGGTGGTAGCCAAAGCACAACTGCAAAGTTTTTCTTTAACCATTGACTCCCCACCTCTGAGGAGCTTCAAATTCTCAGCCACTACAACCACAGGGTGGAAAAGCAAGAGCCAGCAGTCAAGTTCAGGGTCAAAAGCTTAACTGTCACTGGTCATGTCCCTGAAATGGACCAGAAATATAAAGCCAACAGACCCAAGGTGAAAATGTTAACGAGCAATTTTGAAGTGCTAGCCATCGACTTTACTGCCATTCTTTTGTGAACAAGTCAGGTTTTTAATTGCTAATGCAACTTGTTGTGTGAAGGTATCATGTGCCCTGCCATTCCTATTTTTCCACAGTGGCTCTTCCAGATTTGTAACAAAATGTCTACAAGACTGTGTCACATGCCCTGCAAGACTGTGTAACTTGCCCTGAAAGCACCATGTGTGAAATGGTTCTCATTGCCATTGATGTGTAGATCAGTGGTCAGACAACTGATTGCATGGCAGTAACTGCTCACTGGGTTAGTTTCCTCATCCTTCTCCTTCCTCCTCTGGTTAATGCCAATACAGCAACAGTAGCAGTAGCTACAAGTCAGTGGGGCCCTCCAACTTTCGCCGGCAGGCAACTTTATGTAGTGCTGGCTTTGACAATGTCCATCATGTAGAAATCCTGTTACACATCTGTCAGCAGAAGTTTGATCAGTGTCTGACACCCCACTAATTAATACTCAGTTTATAGTATCAGATAATACAAAGAACATTATAAAGTCAATTAATGATGGGTATTATCTGAAACAGTAATGGGAAAAATACAACAGATCTGCCAAGCAACTACACTCCACAACATGATTTTCACACCATCACTTACCATGTTGGGGTTAAACCAAAAGGTAGAAAACTTCTAAAACACACACTCTAATACATAGAGACAGATGGCTATAGGGGGCAAAATAACAGTCAAGAAGATGATTCTCAGGCACTGGAGGAAACAGGAGACACTGGATGTTCAGGAGTGGCTCCTAGAGTTAGACAAGACAGCAAGTTATGAAAGGGATCAGTTTGCCTCTAGAGGAAAATGGCAGAGTTTGCTTGAATCTGAGGCAAGTACCTGACCTCAGATTACAGTAAAATACTCACCAGACATTTCTGTGCCTTTGTGCCTCTTTCCCAAACTGGGGCAGCACCTTAGACAGTAAGCATTTCTACATTGTGTATATACAATTTAAATCCTCCACCTAATCTGAATTTAAGATTAGCTCAGAAAAGACTATTGCACTTATATTGAATAAGAATAGACAGGAGCAGGTATAGTTAGCACTGCTCCTGCAGAAAATTGGTCCATTGCAATTGGTTTGATGCACTATTCAAAACTTCTTAGAGTTGTATTTCCTCAGGGCTATGCCCTAGCCAGGATTTCTGGTTTATCCTCATCTCATTACCTCACAATACAAGTACTTCCTATGACATGTATTTACTTACTAAGCAAGTACAAGATCTGCATTTAAATTGCTGGTAGCTGTTGTACATTATAAAGTTGGAAACTCCATAAAACTTTTATTATAAAATGCAAATGGGTATTATAAACATGTTCTGTATTTTGCCTCACTGTATACATGTGGTAGTTCACGGATTTACAGATGGCACTTTCAGCAGACCTGTGTAGGTCTGACCAAAAGGTTTGTGATAATTTTAGCCATTCCTTGAAGGCTCAGGAGCTGATATGGAGCATTTAGCAATGGAACCACCTCCACCACTTGAAAATATGTGATAACAAGGTAGAATTCTATCCATTACATGATGCAACATTTGTTAGGACAACAGAAGGTTATCATCAGCATACAGTTGAGTATAGTATTGGCAAGGAGAGATAAACATCAGCCTGAATCAGTGGCACCTGATACAGACCCTCTGCACATTGCTGAAGCACTTTGAGACGGCCACATGGCTGGTAAGTGCTGATGCAGTTGGTCTAAGCCAGGTACTTTTTCTCATTCCCTGATTAACCTGTGACTTGTTTGCATAAATGCTGATTAAAAGGAAAAGGAGAATTGCACTGCTGCCATTCCAGTAGTAAGATATAACACATTTCTGGAATGACACACATTTCAGAAATGTGAAGATCTTACCACTGCATCCTGGTCACTCCTTCAGACCCTCGATTCAAAGATATATTTGAGATATTCTGTGGTGCACAAGAATGCAGTAAGGCTTAGCAGGCCTGCTAAGCTTGGCATATCCATCTGATCTCTGTACACATGGCAGAAAACAAGGCCACAGGTATAGCACAAGAAGAACACTCATTATCCCTTGCAAACTCACTGACAGACCAGGTAGGGTAGAAGGAATATGGAGGATCCCTAACTGTTGCCACTCTTACTGCTGGACATCACAGGAGTCTCTCATTCTTGTCTCCAAATCAACTAAGACCTAGTCTTGCTGCTGCTGCTGCTACACCACCCACAAAGACATCCATTGATGACATTATAGATTGAGGGAGTGCTCTGACTAATCGCAGTGCTCTTTTCCTCCATGGGTGAGACACTCTTATTCTGTGATGAGCATTTCACAAGCAGATGCCCTGGACACGGGCAATATCTAGGGAACTTTTTGTAAATTATATTACTGATCACGCTAATAACATACGACATTATGGCTACCGGTACAGCACTGCACTGGAGCGAATGGTGCAATACCGTGTATACTGCTGTATGCGGTATTGCACTATTTCACTCTCCCAGGCAGAGAATAAGACCTCTGCTGGGAGTGGGTTCGCATTAGCTGCTGTGGCTCAATGGACTGAGCCACAGCAGCAGACAAACCAGGCAGTGCTTCTGGGACCAGATTTGATTCCCAGTCCCAGAAACGTTTATTTTGTTTTAAACTTTGTGCACTCCGACTTGAACCCCGAGTTGAGAATCTATATTGGGGGATTCGGGGTGCAGCCCCATAAAGGGGTGTGTGGGGCAGAGTCCCCACAGAAAAAAGATATGCCACATGGCAAGAATCACACTGTATTGGCAGCGCGATTTTGCCATGTGGCATGATATCCCAGACATTATGGCCCCGTGCCGACACGGTCCTATTTTCAAGAAGTCTGCACTTGCTGCGCTGCACTCTCCTCTCAGTACAACCCCCACAGATCCAGTTTTACTCTGACTTCCCATGGCTTCCCCTCCTGGTGGTGAACCAAGGAAGAACCACTCCCAAGACAGTCCCTGCTTGGACTAAGACTCAGTGTCAGCCAGCAATAGGACCCAGTGGAGTCCAGGATCCCAGGCTGTCATATAGATGGTACATGGGACTTTCTCCCTTGTCCTCCACCTCTCCTGGCATGCATGGAGCCTGTTGATGGCTCTCATTTGCATGCAGTGATTTCTGCATAGGGAGAAAGCTCACTTGACCCACTGTAAGGGTCACTGTGGCACTGGAATTTGACATCAGCTCTCACTAACCACAATGTGCTGTGAAGTGGCAGCTGCTGTGATCTGGCCCACCTCCTGACTCTGCATCCTGAGCTGACTTCCAGACTCAAGTTACCTGCATGGCATGCATTGAACTGTGTCTTGGCCATTGGTTCTCCCTTCAGTACCAAGCTTGGCAGTGCTGGAAGTGGATCACATGTACCCAGACACATACTGCAGATCTTCTCCAGAACAATCAAGGGCTTATATAGACACATAGGGCCCAATTCACAAAGGTGGATGCACAAATTGTGTCAAGCCTGCGTCCACCCCAGTGCTGCGCCTACCACTTTGGTGCACCATGCACCCAATTCACAATGGTCACGTGCGTTTGCAACACTTCATCCTGCTGATGCAGGCTTGCACCAGGCATGTGTCACAAACCCCATAATAAGGGTGGCAGCAGTTGACCAGGAAAAGCTGGTCTAACATTGGGCCAGGGGTGCACCAGCTCTGAATCCTGACTTTTGGCTCAGGGACGCCATAAGCCCCATGTGCCCTGTGTTCAGCACACCAGTGGCTTGCGCCAGTCAAACATTTTGTGAATTGGGCCTATAGACTCTGATGACTTAAGGAGACTGATGGTCTAGCAAGTCTGCCCATATTTATTACTACCTTACATCCAACATAGTGCTATGGTGCATTATTAACTCCCTGCCACCTCTTCTTCACCCAAATTGGGACTATGAATCCCATGGCCTTGTCCCATCCATGTTTGAACCCATTTTGGGTCCTGCCCTACAACCTCTACTGGCAGTCAGTTCCAAGCCTCCACCACCTTCCAATGAAGAAGCTTTCTCACGCCATTCCTGAATTTATTTCCTACCAATATCCAATCATGCCCTTCATGACTGGATCTCTATTTCTAACAAATAGGTTCTCACAATTCCTTAGGAATGTATATATTTTTCATATTAGAAGCCTACTTGTCCTTTTATTTCTCCCCACATGTCCCTTTTTGCTAGCATGACATCACAGGGCCACACAGAGAAGCTGTGCTGGATTTATTCATAGTTTCAATTGGCTGCAGTCCAAAAATGGTGCAAAAGGACACCATATTTCACTGGCACCAGTTTCCACTATAAAGAAAGGTCTGAGTTAGTCACTGGAAGGGACACTGATGTTGGAATGCTGGACTTAGGACCTAAACTTGTACAAGGAACTAAGTGCCATCCCAGTGGATGACTGGCCTCAGCTAGACCCAAAAGCAAGAAGCCCAGAGTCTGTTAGAGAATTTAGATGTATTCTCCCCAAAGTCAGAATGAACCCACATGATCCAGCGCAACATAGACACAGACCCAGGAGTCTGGACCTGCCAGCAACTGTACAGGCTACTGGAAAAATCGTAGAGACAGTACAGGAAGAAAGCCAGCCTATGCTGAAGCTGGGAGTCATTGATGAATCCCAGTGTGAATGATCAGGCCCTATTGCACTGGTCTCAAAGCTAGATGGGATCATCCGATTATATAGACTTCTGAAAGTTAATACTGCATCTAAGTTCAATGCATACCTTATGTGAAAGGCAGATGAACTTGTGTGCTAACTGGGAAAGGCTTATTACACTCATACCTTGGACCTGACCAAGGAGTATTGGCAAACTCACTAACACCCAAGTCCCATGAGAAACAACCTTTGCCACCCCATTTGGCCTATATCAATTTACTGTGTTTCCTTCAGATTGCATGAAGATTTCATTATATTGCATGTGATTTATTGTATGCCTTTTGCTTCTTGCATGCTTTTCTATAATTTCTTTTGCTGTATGTTTTGCATCCTTCATCCCACTTGTTTATCCTACCCCCAGTCACCAGTGGAAACTGTTAAAAGCCTCAGTAGGCTTTTAAAAGTAAAACTTTAAATAAATACACTTCCCTGTCCTGTGGAGACTCACTTCCCAGCCCCGTCCTTCCACTGTTTCTAAGTAAGTAATGTCTTGCTCTTTCTTGCTTCTCAGAGGGTGGTGCTTTGCAACACCATTACCACTACTTGTAATAGTTCTACAGGCTGCAGGCATCTAAAGTGCCATGGCTGCCATTGCAAAATCACCATGCTTTGTGCACAAAGACCCCATCCTTTTCCTGCACAGTTTCCAGGCAGGCTGAACTCTGAAAGAACACACTGACTCCAGGAATAGTTCAAATTCAAAATAAATTTATTCTTTTGGCATTTGCCAACAGCTGTTAGCCAAATTCACCACAGTGGAAAAAGTTGACCTCTACCAAGTGCTTTGTCTATTAAATGAGGTTTTGTCAGCCTTCACCTCTTAAATGAGGCTTCAGTTTCATCACTATGGGATTAGTCGTCCCTCTGGCTGCACCCCAGGATTTGTCTGAGTGCTTTTCATGTTTGGGAGAAACTTTTCCCTGCACAGTTGCAATGGCATTAGTGAGTACACAAGAAAAGGCTTGTGAATTGTATCTATAATCTCCTTCAACCTTACTGCCCTCTCCACTCACTCCGCCTCCACCAACGAGGGACTGCTAGAGATTCCAGGGTCCGCCTTCAGTCATCTGTGGTCAGAGCTTTTGCTTTATGGCCCCGACCCTGTGGAATTCTCTAATTGGCCAGATTCGTGAGTGCCTGTCCACAGAGTCCTTAAGGCAGCGTTAAAAACGTATTTGTTTGAAACGTTTTTATTGATAGATTATTCTGTTTTATTGTTTTAGTATTTATATTTATGCTTTTATTGATGATTGTTTTACTATGTATGTGGGCTTTGACTATTGAAAAGCACAATGTAAATAAATTTGCTTTGCCTATAATGAGAGGGGACTATGACAAGAGGTCTGTGCTGTCATCATAGCAACCACTTGGTAAGAGTTAATTGTGATTATGTATGGGAGCCGTGTTCTGAAGAAGTGTGTTGCACACAGAAGAGAAATAAATGATTTTCATCCTTTCCCACACCATGAGCCACATGTGAAACTGAACTAGGTGTGAAAGTACATAGTTAGATGCCATAGTGGGCATTCAAAATATGAGCATGTGCAATATTGATTGCTCCAATAAATTTTAAACCAGTATCCAGAATCCCAAAGAATATCTAGAATTTATAACTACTGTCAATTCCTTGTTTTTGGTGTCATGTTTCTGATGATATGTTTTGTATTAACTCAGGGTGAAATAGGGCTATAACAAATCTATTACTACTATTACTATTACTACTACTATTCTGGTGATAATGAAAAGGCAATGCCTGGTGTTTGATGGATGGGCAACCAGCCACACCCCTTTCTGGGCTATACAAGCCAGTTTTGTCCAGTCTCATTTGGATACTCCTGTTCTCTGCTGCTGCTGGAGGCTTTGAGTCCTTTCTCTCCCTCCCTGTGCTTGCTACTTTCCTCACAGTTGTTTTGGGCCTTTCTGTTTGGATTTTGCCTGGCTTCAGTTTGGTCTGTGCCTTCTCAACTCTCTGGTATGTTTACCTTCTCTGGCTGTGGCATTGTGCCATCTGCTTTTCTCTAGGGTAGTCAGTCCTGCTGCTTTTATGTGCTCATTTACCTCCAGTTCTTATCTGCAGTGTGTTTTCAGTGTTCTATCTATATTCTATGTCCTGTCTCTGTCAAGTTGCTGTATTTTGTTTCTGTTTTCTCAGCCTTTTTACCTGCTGTTCATAACCAGCACTAGCAACCTCTTCACTGCAGTCCGCTACATGACTTGCATTTCAGTCAGCAACTGCAACCACTTAATCCCAGCTATTTACGCTTGCCTTTCTCAGCCATTTGGCTATCACTCAGTCAGTCTGTTTCAGTACTTTCACTGTAGTCAGGATTAAATTGACAGGAGCCTACAGGAACTCAGTTCTACCACCTCATAAAAAATTGCATGACAGGTCCACCGCCTCAGTCATTTTCTCCATTGACTTCAATTGGAAAGTTTAATGAAAAGTTACAGTTCCACCACCTAAAATGTAAATGTGTGAGTTCTCACTTAAACCTTCCAATTTAACCACTGACTATAGTTATGGTTGCATTACAGCTTTGCAATTTATGCAGATAGCTGAGTGTTCACTATGGCAATGGCATTTGATACATGCTCCTATTTTTAGTACCTTGTCATTCAGTTTATTTTAAATCATATCAGTCATTCTTCTGCAGTCCTCATTCAGTTCAGTTCAATCTATTAGTTGTTTTGTCTGCATCATCATGCAACCAGTGCACTTCTCCATCATGCCATCAGGTAGTACGAATGCATTCCTACTAGCAATTATCATATTCCCAACTACTGTTCTCTCACTCCCCATGAAGTTCACGTCTTGAAGGTGACTTCTTCACTGACTGGGGATTATTTTCAGGCTACTTGTCTCCTGTGGCACCTCCTGACAGTTCCACTGAGGCTAAGAAAATCCAAGACTGAGGGAAGCTTCAGCCATGCATATCCATGGTCAGCGGCACCTTATGGTATAGTATTTACAGCTTCAGTTGCCAGAGGCTGGTGCCCTATGCCCACATGGATTCACTTAGCTGTCAGGCCACATTGTCAACCCCTCCAAAAGCTATTCTTCCTGTGTCTGCCTAAAGTTCACCTAGTCTCATTCTCTATCTCCTTCCTTTAACTTTCAGTCAAGGTTAGGCATCCTTATGGCCTTAAGGCTGGGTGCTAGCCTTTCAGCAGTCACTACCTACTCATTCCACATTTTGGGTGGTGGGCCTCCTTTAGGGTTCCTCCTTTAGCTGTGACATCAGCTTGCTGCACTCCACATTGTTATCCTACAACAGGGATAGAGCGAGAGCTATCCTCTAAGAGTTCCCCAAATGGAATTCAAAATTACCAAAATGAGCCATAATTAAAGTACCTATGCCAGGAGGGATGGTGGCCAAGGCCATGGATCTCTAGAGATTTCCTCCTTACAATTTTTCTCTCTTGAGTGCCAGAGGCCATAATTGTGCTTCTATTATAGCATTGTTCCTGGTAGTAGATTTTCTGCTATGAGTTGGGGTCAGATGGCAGCTTGCATTATTCTACAATCCTGCAATTCTCACTCTCCTTTGGAAGTCACTCCCTGTCTGTTGTTACTCATCACCAGCTAACAGCTGTTATGTCATCACATTGCACATCTGTGTTTGCAACTCCTGCTTCAAAGTTCTTTTGGGATCCTTCCTAAGTACAATGGAGCCAGCCATGATGCATCGTAATAACTTACAGTAAGTAACATCACAAAATACTGCAGGACAAAAATGACTTGTCATTGAATTACACTGTTCCCTGCAGTATACTGCAGCATTTTGTGATACTACAACATTACAGCATTGCATCCTTGATGACACCACTGTACCTTTAGTCAAAGGAATCCCATTCCAATGGCATCTCTAGAGACAGAAGCCTATTAGACAGTTGTACCGGTCTAATCTTTTGATTTACGATGCAGAGGTTGGTATCTCTGCAGATTCCTGTGTAGATAGACCTCACCTTTCAGAATTTGCTTGTTACCCTGAAAAATTGGTGGAAAGCCCTCGGGGCCTATTTCTGATTTTGGATGTCGTGGTCCTCTGGGCCCCATAGCTTGACCGTGGAATGCCCGATTTACAATTCCAAGGTGTCATTTTCTATGTGTATTGCCATGCCAAGTTGGGTGGAACAACTTAGAAAATCCAAAATGGCTACCAAAATCCAATATGGCCATCATATCGTAAGTAAATACTTGATTAGCTAATAATTTCAAATCCTAGCTTCAAGATACTGATTATCAATGATCCATGAACATCTAAATATTGAACATTTATTCATGAACATTTATGACATCTATATATTGTTTTGAGGATCCCTGTTAGACACAGGACCAAATGCACACATTAATACTACATAAAACAATTGAATTCACAAGGCAATTTACTGATAAAATAGTTTGAAATACGTACAGTAATGCTTAAAATCTAAAGGTTGTATGTGCTGATTTGTTGTTTGGAATTAAGTCATTTTATCAATGATTTGACCCAACACTATGAATATTTTGGGTCAACAGTACACCTTGGTTGTAATGTCCAGTTTTGAAGTCATTATATTGGAGACCACTCTGGATCTGAACTGTCATCTCCCGAAGCTTGAAGATTTGTCCCAGAAGTTTGTCATTGGCTGCCGATGTGTCGCTTTTCAGTGTCATCATCTCCTGTACAATCAGTCATTGGTGGTGTAGTCGAAGGTTTTTGTTTGACCTTCTGTGTGTGTCTTTGAGGTGATGACTCACCTTCATCATCTGCCTCATCTCCATCAGATGCACATCATCAGCTGGCTGACCTTCCACCCTTTCTTCTATGACATAGGATATCAGGTAAATGAAACCCAGTGAACACACAGATTTCAGCATTTCATCCTCTCATTTCCATCCTGACAAACAAGGGTCAACTTTGGGGTTTCATGCTTTCTGCAGTAGCGCCAATAGTAGGCTATGAGATTTGTTGTCTTTATGTGCTGGGATAGGCTCACTGGGTCTGGTAGAATGGTTTGTGTAGTCTTCACTTTCAGATTATTGCATTGCCTTACTTGTGTGTCTACCAGATCCTCTACTCCTGTACCATTGTACACGAGTGTTGAATGAAGGTCTTGACATTTTGTTCAGTGTCTTGTGCAGCATATGTGCTCTCCCAAGCCCTGAAAGGAGATTTATTCTTTCTTCAACCCTGTGCGAATGTTGAAAGACTAATTTCTTTGACACCTTGTAAAAGTAATCTTGTTGCATCACATCCAGAGACAGCATGGTATGCTGGCAAATTGAGACTTGCAGTGTGTCCAATGTAATCGTATATAGATCCTATGTTTACAAATACATCAGGGTCAATTTGGAGCATCCATGATGAATCTGGAAGGGTCTTTATGGAAGCACAAACCATCAGGACGAGGATGTCTGTATCTTTGGCTCGGACTACAACTGGACCTTTAGCAAGAGCACAATGCAGCACTATCCTTGTATCTACCTCCTCCTGGTTGCAGGAAAACAGGAATTCTTCTGAATCTGGGTATATAGTATATGAACTTCTGCCATTGCTGATAGTAAGCAGGTATCTTAAGTTTCTTCTGACATCCTCGTGTCTAACATATTCATTGAAGCACTGTATGAGATCTGTTTTGTTGTTGTTGTGAAGGTACTGCTGATACACCTTTTCCTGCAGCATCTCTTGTGATTCTGATCCCATATGAAGTCACATTCCTCCTGTTCCTACCGACCACTCAGCTTGTTCTTGCTGTTTCACCGAGAACTCCTGATCATCCTTATAATTATCAAAACTGATGTCTTCTACTGGGTTTGCTGTAGATGGAGGTGTGAATGTGACAAGAAGTACTTTCCAAAGGCTGTCCCATGTATGCTGTGCAGGAACTGCTCTGACCATCGCCATGGTGTTGTATATGTACACTGAGTATAATGGAGGAGGGAAGAACTTTGAGCTTCTGTTTCATGGATGAGATAATTTCTTAAGACATGTTTGGTATTAGGTTTGTAGAGATTTCCATACAGAGTTGCTATTGCAAGAAGTTATGTTGTGAGCAGATGAGAAAATGCATCTTTCTTGTTGGGGCACTTTGTAACAGTGATACTGAGATCCTGATGGTCTTCTTCAAGACTGATTCTACTTTGGGTTTCTGTTTCTTCTTGTCCATTCCATGGAAATTCCACTGGATTTAATGGGCTCAAAGAAACCAACTTTTCTTGATAGGAGGTGGTCATTTATAAATGCACTCAACATAACTTCCCTGCAGCCCTTGCCTTCAAAATGCCCTCTACTATTGCAGGCGGTATTTCAATGCCCATTGTGATGTGTCGTGCTACACCTTGACATGGATCTGAATATGCATGAAGTTTCTTCACTAGCTCTTTCACTTGACCATCATGTTTCTTCATGGCACCATATGTCAACTCATTGTGTGTGGCTTTTTGAATTTTAGCGATCTTGTAGGAATTCAAAATGAAGTCACCAGCAGCTTCCTCAGACACACTGTAACCAACTCTCATGGGTCCACCCTCACCTTGAGCTCTCTGTTGATTGAGACCTCAGTCACTTGGTCACCAGGTATGGTAGAGAATGCGTCACCGGACAGACTAGCCCCAATGCCATATTCCTGCAGTTCATTGTATGCATTCTCATTGATGGTTTTAGATTGATGAGGTCTACATGATGCCACATCAAATACCCAGAGTAGTTTTGATGGTTGAATGCAAAGGTAAAGGTAGAATATCTCATTGAACCTGCAGATGCAAGTTCAGATTCTTGTCTCTGTATACAGCGACCTGAGTGAGAAGAGAGCTGGTATCACCAAGGTAGTCTGTCACCAATTGTCCCATGGTGCCAGAGGTTTCCAGCATTCATGACTGCACTTCAGGAAAGATTCAAACAAGAGGACAAGATTTAGGGATTCTGCCAATACAGATCTTCTCAAGTTGATGAGCTTTTCTCATAGTCTGTCTGTTAGTGAGCCATGAATCTTGGATCCCATGAATCATAGGAGATCCTCGAGGACTGTTTATGTAACCTCATCGATGTAGAATAGTGGTGTCCTTCAAGGCCTGGTCAACAGATCCATCCGCTGTTATCCCTGCCTGAACCAAGCAGTCATAAAGTCCCATAGCACCGTATCGCTTGTACAGGATCTTTGCCTCACCATCAGTTCATTAAATCCTCCCATCAAATTAACCACTTTTGTATATTTTTCTTCTTTCCACATTATTTGTACAATCTTGTAGGAAACTGCATGATTGCTATGGCTGAAGATGTAGTCAATCTGTAGGTCACACATAAGATCCATGAGAAAGTCAAGGTAATATTTGCAAACTGCATCATCTGATTCACATGGTATAATGGGCAGAAAATCAGTTTTGGATTTGAAGGTAGTGGTCGATGTTGCTTTTTATTGAAAGCTGTCCATGATCCTAGGACTGGAAGAGATTCATCTTCTCTGGAAGATTCTATGCTTGCTGCCAGTGCCCAAATACAATTTTGCTCAAGCGAAGATCAAGCTGGTCCTTCTTTCATCCTCATCGTGGATGGGATGATCGGTGAGGTTTCTCTTTCTATTTTATAATCCCCATAGTTAATAGGTTCTGAGCTCTCAATAATTTTCTGGACTTCTCATGTTGAGCTGCTTGGAATGTTCTCTTCTTGTACTGGCAAATCGCAGATGACAACAAGATGTGAGATTCAGGGTATGTAAATCGTTGCATTAGTGTCATGTGTTGTTGAGACTCCTGTTAATGTCTGTTGCTTACCATCTGAGTTATCAATTGTGACATGAGTTGGCTGTCCAGGCAGAATCATGTGCAGAGCTTTTTTCTCAGATTTACTATCATGGGCCAATTTCTTGTTTTGCCTTCTGACGTCTGTGTAAGAAATACCAGCCCCAAACAATGTGGAAGGTTGACTGCTTCTTTACTTCTGGTGAGACGATGAATGACCATGGATAGAATTATCGACTTTGGAGAATGTTCTCTAGTAATGAGGTTTTGCCAGTCACTAGCAATGGGCCATATCTTGGTAGCTTGAATTTCTGTTAGGATGGTCACATAACCTAGAGCATTAATCTTCTTAGAAGGACTTATAGGAGAGCTATTGCATTGAAGATTTCCAGAATGTGTTCATAATTATCAAGCTCAGAAAGCAAGTCTTCATATGCCATAGAAACTGTGGTGACTCAGTTTGTCTATCTTTTAATTTCTGATTGATCATCTTTGCAAATGCCTTGGTGATGTCACTATCTCTGAGCCAAGCTTCTCTCAAGGTTGCCAAAGAATAATCAAGTGGGTTTACTTTTGTCAAGTGAAGAATTAGAGGATTCCATGTATCCACTTCCCGCAGTAAAACCTATCTCATCTCCAAATTCTTTGCTGATAAGATTCTTCAACTGAAATGTGTGATTTATTCCAGCATCTTGTTTGCATCCATGGAACTTGTAGAGGTTATGAAGATCCTACAGAAACTCTGGGAGTAAATAGCAACATTTCTGCTCAATAACCTTTCTTCTCACGATTTGAAGAAACCCCATTTCAGCACTCTTTGTGTGAATACTTTCCACTCTGCCTGGTGTTTGTCTCTCTTGTTTGCTGATGTAAACAAAAGTGTTCTAACAACTTTGATGGTATATGAAGTGGGCAGCAAAGATGTCAACATTGGTAGTAGCAACCTTCAAACGCCTTGGCTACACCAGACAAAGAGCATCTTCGAATTTTCATTGCTTAACATGCTTTTGTGCAATGTTTCCATCTTCAAGTTCAACTCTTTGAAGTTTTTCTTCCATATTTCCTCTTTTCCTTTTCTTATCACAGACAAAGCAGATGTCATCCTTCTTAAATTCTAACAATTTCCTTTTACATTAAGTTACATGGACCGCTTCACTGCTACTGACGTCTGTGGGTCGGGTATGCTGGAGAATTCAGCTTCAAAAGATTGATCCAAAGAAAGTTGTTTCATTGAGTTGGTGTTTAATTTTCCGTTAAGCTGGTGAAATTTTGACAACACCTTGTATGAACAGGCAAGCCTGTTTCTCCAGGGCTGGGGAAGTTGTTCCTCGATTTTATTCCATATGAGGATGAAGTTTTGACGTACTCGGAAGTTGGTTTTGTGACTGACCATTTCTCTGTAAAAGCCTTGATGGTATTCAGCCCATTCTCTCCTAATATTTGTTGTAGTTCCATATCTCTAATTTGGTTCTCACAAAGAACACAGGTAGGTAAATCAGATGAATTGACCAATCCAACAGGTACAGCTAGAGGACTATCCATGTTTCTGAAACACAAATGAAACTAAATTAAACACTAGAAACTAGAAATGCAAACTAAACAGGCATACAATGTACATGAACATGCCATGCAATCCTGTAAACAAAGTAGCAAATTCTCACAGAGTGGGCGCGAATTTTGGGTCAACAGCACAAACAAGCAGATTGATGCGTTATACATCATTTATTTATATTTATGTTTTATTATATTAATTTAATATGTGTTTATATTAAATGAAATAATAATAAACTCCTTGTCCATGAATCAGTGATAATCAGTATCTTGGAAGCTAGGTATTTGGAAATTATTAGTGAATCAAGTATTTACTAGTGATAAGGCAGCCATATTGGATTTGGCAGCCATTTTGGATTTTCTAAGGTGTTCCATCCAACTTGGCTTGGCAATAAATTTAGAAAATGATACCTTGGGATTGTAAACTGGGCATTCCTAGGCTGAGCTAAGGGGCCCAGAGGTCCCACAACATCCAAAATCAGAAATAGGCTCCAGGGGCCATCCACCAATTTCTCAGGGTAACAAGCAAATTCTGAAAGGTGAGGTCTATCTACAAAGGAATCTGCAGAGATACCAATCTCTGCATCATAAATCGAAAGATTAGGCCAGTATTTATTTATTTGTTTTTGTTAACGGGTAGGGCATCTAGACAGCCAAGTGCCTATTTTCAGTTGTGACCAGATACCTGTCTATCCTCAAGAAGGTCACTCTGCATCCACCATATCCAGACAGGGTGGCAGTCCCTCAGAGGACAGATAGGTGAGAATGCCTAAGTAACTACTGTAATACAGTATTTATTTTTTATTTATTTGAATCTAGGGTTACAAGTACCTTTGAGCCAGAGCTCTTTTACAAAGGTTCTACATCAGTTGAG
The DNA here is from genome assembly GCA_016271365.2 of Neoceratodus forsteri. Taxonomy (NCBI): domain Eukaryota; kingdom Metazoa; phylum Chordata; order Ceratodontiformes; family Ceratodontidae; genus Neoceratodus; species Neoceratodus forsteri. Next base: position 840,546,227 of record CM028135.1, on the reverse strand, counting down.
GTACAATTCAAACAGAGATTGAATAACAGTATAACAGTGGGTTACAGGCAGTTACATACATTTTATACATTCAATACAGTGGCAAAAATGCCAGAAGGAGGTCTGATAACAGGGTTGACATGATATGGAGAAGAGAGACACATTGAGTGGGGTGTGGCCATAGGCACTTGTCAAATATCAATTAAAGTGCTATGGGGGTAGGGAAGGAGGGTGGGAGGAGGGAGGATGAATGGGTGTATGGGAGGGGAGTTGGGGAGAGGGTTAAGTGCTAGTTGGAAAGATCAAAAGAAGAGGGTAGAACAATTAGAAAAGACAGTCACAAGAGCTAGATGCAGACAGAATGTGATAGAGATTGGATTTGAATGGGCAAGCTTTGGCATTGAGCGATGTCAATGTTGAGACCATTGAACCAGCTAGGAGCTCTGTGCACAAACGATCTTTGCCTTTGTGTGGTGCGAAAATACGGAATATGCAGAGCTGGGATTCAGAGCCCTGGTCATGCGAGTGGTCCACGCTGGGCTGACAGCTTGGACACCTGGGGGAGGAAGGCTAGTGTTATTTTCTTTGTCATAAGGCAGGTTTGGTACTTGATCCGGTTTGAAAGTTGAAGCCACCCAGTCTGTGCGTAGAGATCACACATGTAGGTGAGGTGATGGGCACCAGTTATGAGATGGCAGGCTTTGTTTAGTGCAATGGCTATCGCCAGAGGGTGGGGCAGAGGCAGAGCCGTGAATGATCAGGCCATAGTCAATTATTGAGATTACTGAGCTCGGTACTGCAATCCTTAAGGTACCTCAGTAAGGCATTGCCTGTGCCTGAAGAGTAGGCCAATGAAAGTGTTGGTAGCCTTGAAATGTTGTCATTGTGCGTAACATGATAGGTTCCAATTGATGGTAATACCTAGATATTTAAAGGATTGAACCTGTTCGAGGGTTACACCAAGGCAGTTTTTGATCGTGATGGAATTGAGTCTGTGTTTGTTGTGTGGGCTGCAGAAGATCACGGACTTGTTTTTGTAGTTGAGAACCAATTTATGTACTAAACCAAGTTTCAATCGAGGTGAAGGCAAGCTGTAGATTCTTTGAAGTGGCCAGGACCTTTGTGAGTGGAGAGGATGACAGCGTTGTCAGCATAGAGGAGGATTTGTGCTGGACACGATTATGGAAGATCATTCAGAAAGAGACTAAAAGAAGTGGCCCAAGAATGGAGCCTTGAGGAACTCCTGAGTGAACAGAACGTGCATCTGAGAGAACATCAGCTATTTTCACTCTTTGGGAGCAGTTCTCAGTAGCTCTTGAACCAGGTAGTGGACTCAGGTAAAAGTCCAGCAGAACGTAGCTGTGTGATTAATAGATTATGATGTACAGTGTCAAAGCCTTGGTCAGGTCAATGAAGACTGACCTGGTAAGGAGGCTGTAGTCCAGCAAGCTGTGGATAGCACTGGTGAATTCAAGGAGGGCTGATGTAGTACTGTGACCTGTATAGAAACTATGTTGTTGGGAGCAGAGGATGTTGTGTTTGTCCAGGTACTCTGTTAGCTGATCAGATACCATCGCTCAATGGCCTTAGAGAGGAAGGAAGTATGGCAATAGGCCGGTAGTTCACATGCAGATCCTTGTTCCCACTTTTGTTTGTGGACCAGGGTTACTGTGGCTGATTTCCATCTGTCAGGGGAACTGGCTGAGGATGAGGAGAGGTTGAAAATTTTTGTTAGTGGAAGTAGCACTTCTTCTATGGTGAGGAACACCAGACTGAGGTCGAGTGAGTCCCACTATTTCTGGATTTAGCGATTGCATTAGAGATGTATTTACAGACCTCATGCACCCTGACATCCTTAAAGTAGAATGGTGGGTAGTTGGAGGGAGGGTTGTGGTCTGGGGTAGGAGAAGGAGGGTGGGTCATCATTGAAGAAGTCTGAAGGAGGAACAATACTGAGTCAGAGAACACAGTATTAAAAGTATTTGCAATTGTGGTAGGGTCGACAGTTATGCCACCATCATGACCAAATATAGTAGGTGAGGTTTTGGCTACTTCTCAGTTACTTCTTAAGATTGTCCCAGAAAGATTTTTCCTTACCCCAGGTGTTGTGAGGGTATCTCTGTAGTATGCATTTTCTTCTGGCGGATTGATTTAGTGCAGTCATTTCCGCATGTTTGTAGTTCTGAATATCGGCTTGATTGCCAGTGGCCCGTGCACTAGCCAGAGAGGTCCCTTGCTTTCAGATCCATAAGTAGTTCAGCAGTGGGCCAAGGATTGCAAAGGCCTTTGATGTTATGCCTTTTGAAAGGGAATAGATCTCACAGGCAGTATTGAAGGAGTTCATGAAAAATCCAAGGCTGAGTTGACATCAGAAGTGTTGAATATAGAGACCAGTCGAGCTGTCGGAGGTGAGATTTGAGGTGTTTCAACTGACCATGTGGGAGGACTCTACTATTGATTAATTTAGGGAGGCTTTTAGAATTTATTCAACCATTCACAGATGACGGGAGAATGGTCATAGTGTATCTGGAAGGATGGAAACATTTGAGATTCGGGAGGGATGGCTGGTCAGTATCCAATCCAGGAGAGTGCTTCGCCAGTTTTATAATTATGTCTGGTGGGGAGACTACCAGCTGTGCCAGGTTGGCTGCTGAGATGGCATCCTTGAGCCCCCTGTGTCAGCAGCTAGCCAATTGATGTTACAATCACCCACTAGGATCCACTCTGAGTCAGAGGGTTGGGCAAGAATGAGGTCCAAGACTGAATTGAGGCCTTTACCTTGTTCTTTGGAGGAATGTCAACAATTTAGTCATACAACTAGCTTTTTATTATCAACATTTTGCACAAGTGTTACTTCACATGGTGGTTACATACACCCATTAAATGTATAGGAAATGTCTGGGTTTTGATGTGCCAGAGCAAATAGCCACAGCCACTTCCTAATCTATATAAACCAGCTTTCTCCAACCTCATTCAGAAGCTTCATTTCTTGCTCTCACTGCCCATCCCTTCTCCTCCTCCAGCAGCTTGCTTCTCTTCTGGCTCCTTCCTAAAGTATCTTTGGCCAAAGGAATCACAGTCCCGTGACACCTCTGGGGTTGAACCCTCATGAAAAGGGTTCCTTTGCATTCACAGAACCCTGAAAGGGTGATAATCCTTAGGGACAGAGAATGAGAATGGCCTAAGTAACTAATGCACCTATGACAGGCAACAGTTCACTCATACCACTAGTGGTTGTGAAAACCAATTAAATGCTAAAATTACATGCAGACATTTTCCTTGTCCAAAAGTGTACTTCAGAATTATCCAAATTAGATGTATAAATGTTTGCATACAGTTTCTAGCTCATAGACTATAAAATATATTGAAACCTAATAAATAATTTGGAGGAGTCCAGAAAATAAAAATAAGAAATTAGATCAAATTATGTGGATTAAGGTATAAGAGATATGTTGATTTAAAAGCAATGTGTCCTAATAATGTATCTGATAAGACATGTCAATAAAGAATATTTGTGATAAAAGTAGGAGTTTTTATTCCTCTGTGTTACTGGCACTCTCTTCTTTGGGCTCTACCTAAGCCCATTCCTCACTGAAACACTTCACTGCTCTCTGGAATTGATCCAAGGTACTCTAGATGCTGCAACATTATTAGGCATCTAATCTGTGTTGTATGTTAATACCTCCACCAAGACCAATTTTAAGGTCATAAGATTGGTCCTGTGCATATTTAGGGTGTGAGAACAGTGAAGTGAAGGGAGGGGTTCTGATACCATAAGAATGTAAGTGAGACCACTCTTACAACTGTAAGAGGGGTCTAAGAGGCTGTATTACTTATATTATTGATCAAGCGCGATCAGTAATATATTACATTTAATATATTACATTTTAAAAAACATTACCGAATGTACCCATTTCCTGGGTAGCTGCATGTGAGACACTCTTTACAAAATAAGAGTATGTCACATGCAGAGAAAAGAACACTCTAATTGGTCTGCAGTGCTCCTCGATCTATAATATCACAAGGCGGAAGCTGGCTGTGTAAGCATCATGGTGGTTGTGTTGGGGAGTGGGGCCATTAAAGGTCTACTGGACATGGGGTGGAGTGGCTGCAATAATCTGAAGTATAATGTCAGTGCTTTCTTGTTATCCCATAGTTTCTGTCCTTCTTCCTATGAAGTAATTTCCAGTTGCCCATACCACAGTTGGGATCTGTCCAGTGGCATGTGTTCACTCTTGCTACAGTATCAATGCCATGACACCAACCACTGTGAGAACTGGTGATGCTCCCTGCTGTATGAGTGTGCTGCCTTTGCATAACCACTAACACTTTGCCAGCCCAGTCTGTGGGTTGAGTTCACAACATGAACCTAGGAAAAAGTATGAAGGAAATAGAAGAAAATTAGAAGCAGACAACAGGGAAAGAGAATTATTGATACACCCTGTCTCAGTACCTCCCAGTTTGCCCTAGTCTGTCATTTGTGAACTGGCTTGCTCACATAGTCATGCTGCCACCAGCAGCCATGACTTACTCAGGGCTGTTATTTTCACATCTCACCACAGGCTTATGCTCACAAAGAAGTGAGCCAGGCCCTTGCTCATACAGCACACAGTCAGTTAACATAGGAATCCCCAGTCACTCCACATGCACCTTAGCTCTGCTCTTTATCAAATTCAGGTTTATTTTTAAGATGGTAGTGCTATTTCAAGGGCAGACCAATGAGTTGTTGAGCCAATAGATTATCTGTTCATAAAATGCTGTGGTCACAGATACACAAACTACAAAACATTTACTATTTACTATTTACAAAGAATTTACAAGATATACTATAAAGTAATAGGAATGCACACACACACACACACACACACACACACACACACACTAAATTAAGCATGTTTAAACACAAACATACAGAACAGGAAAATGCAAAGTAAACAGACTAAAATTCTAAGTCTTACTGTAAGATCTTGGGAGGCTCTTATATTATCAAGAAATTTATTACCACTTGGTCCTTCCCTAAAGCACACATAGACAGTCTCAGTCTCACATCTTGGTGCTAGGATGAGGGAAAGAGGCTGAATTCCTTGCTTCCCTCCTCCCCCACCCAAAGCTAGTTCTATTTTTATAGGCACAGGATTTGACTGACAACAGGAACTTCCTGTTTGGGAGCAGGAAGTGAGTGATCACAGAACCACCAAAGACCCGCCATCCTAGAAGGGTAGAGTAGCTCTCCGGACCCCTCTAGCTGCTGGAGGTCTGCCTCTGAGCAAGTAAGTGGTCTTGAGAAATATAGGATATTCTTGTCTCAGAACAGGACAATCAGGAGCTAAAGGGCAAACAGGCAGAAAGTAAGGAGAGAGAGAAAAAAACAGAGGAAAGAGTAAGGATTGCAAACACTTAAGGGGCCAGAAATAAGACATAATTGGGTGGTGCAGTGCAGTGGCTGTGGGCAACAGTCTTCCTGGAGAGCGTTCTGGAGGATGCGGTGTTGTCCCATCTGCAGGCACCTCTCTGGGCTGAGGAGGAGGTTGCTCATCTCCAGGCTGAGTTGGCCAGGATTTGTGGGACCTCCTCTTCCATCCAGGGACCACCAGTGCCACTGCCATTGCCTTAGAGGTTGCCAAGAAAGAGGAGTGGTTGGACCACAGTGGGCTCAGGGAGGGTGAGGGTGGTGGAACAAGGCGCATCCCTCCAGTGGTACCTCTCCACAATCCTATGCCATTCTGGCAAATTGTGGTTCCTCTATGGAGGCACCTGCAGTGGAGACCAAGGAGGATGCTGGGAACCTCCACAAAGGAGACCCACAGGAGGGCAGAGGACCCTGCAGGAAGGAAACAATTCCTGGTGGGTGACTCCATTGTTAGGAAGGTAGAACTGGGGGAGGAAGGGAGAGGGAGGTGGTGCCTGCCTGGTGCCATGGCTTGAGGGACAGGGGCGAATCCTCAGGATTGCTGGAGCAGCTGCACAGGGAGGGAGCTAGATGTCATTGTCCACCTAGAGACAAATGACCTGGCTGAGAAGGGATTAGAAGTGCAGGAAGAGTTTGTGGAATTGGGGAGGGCCTTAGTCAAGTAGCATGCAGTGAAACCTTCGAGGTGCTGCCCATCTATGGCATAGGAGAGGCTAGAGTGTTCCTCACCATGGGATTCAATCAGTCATTGAAAAACTGGTGTGGAGCTCAGAGTTTGGCTTCATTGGGGACTGGGGTCCATCTGGAGTGATGCAAGCCTATACTGGCATGATGGGCTGCATCTGTCTGGGAGGGAACCAGGATCCTAGGTGATAGGTTTAAATGCTTCATTGGCAAGCTTTTAAACTAGCCAAGAGGGAGGCACTGGAAAAATCAAGGAAATCCTAGTCCCCCAAAATAATCACGGTAGTAAGTGCAGCAAACACCAACATAGAGGTGTCGATGGGGAGAAGGGCAGGGGTAAATGGAGAGCGTGACAAAGGCAAGAAGGACAGAGATGGGGCAAGGGAGTAAGGCCATCAGGAAATGGAGGGTAATGAGTACCAATGCCCGTAGTCTGGGCAACAAGCTCCCTGAGCTGGTGGCCTTGATGGAAGAGGATGCCTGGATATCATAGCAGTCACAGAAACATGGTACACAGAGAACCATGACTGGGATGTTAACATACCAGGGTACATAACCTACAGGAGAGACAGGCAGGGAGAAGAGGGAGGAGTAGCTCTCTATGTAAAGGAAGGCATAAAAGCAACTGAACAAAAGAGTAAACAGGGAGAAGAGGGAGGCAATGTGGGTCACCTTGGAGACTGGAAAGGGCACCACAATCCGCACAGGGGTTGTGTACAGACCCCCATGTCAGGGGAGGTAATGGACAAGGATATGATAGAAGGCATTCTTAGAATGGCAGAGAAAGGGGACATACTGTTAATGGGAGATCTGAATATGCCAGATGTTAACTGGAGCACATTTGCTGCAGCCACATCCAAGAGTAGAGCCATTCTTGATGCCTACAGGTGGCAGGCATTAGACAGCTAGTTTCAGAACCCACTCATGAGGGAGCAATCTTAGACCTCATACTCTCAAGCGGGGCAGTGAGAGGATCTCAGATCTAGAAGTGGGTTGCCATCTGGGGACAAGTGACCATCAAACAGTGTGGTTCACGTTAAACTCAGCTACAGAGTCAAGCCACACAAAGTGAGGTACTGGACTTTAGGAGGGCTGACTTTAGCAAGATGGAGGGTGCCTCAGAAAAGCACTAGCAAACAGGCTAGAAGGAGTGTGGAGCAACAATGGGGAATCATCAAACTGCCATCACACAGGCAACAAGCCTTTGTGTGAAGCAAATAAACAAATCAAAATGAAGAAAAAGCCACTCACGGTTCTCAAAGAGGTGGCTGTGAAAGTCAGGAAGAAGAAGATAGCATTCCGGAGTATAAGAAACACAGAAGGAGCAGGACAGAGAGCTGTACTAGTTAAGGCAGAAAGGAAGCAGGGAGGGAAGTCAGAATAGCAAGGCCCAAACTGAGGAAAAGATAGCAACTCAGTTAAGAAGGGATAAAACCTTTTATAGGTACATCAGTGAGCGTGAGAAAGACAAAGAGGAGGGATAGTGAGGCTAACTAGAATGAGCGGTGGGTGGGCAGGGGACAGTGAAAAAGCAGGATACTGAGTGAATATTTCTGCTCAGTATTCACAAAAGAGGAGGAAGTGCCTAATCCAATTAACAGAAGCACTCTGGATAGTGGGGTCGATCCAGTCTTTTCACAGAAGAAAGGTTCTGCAAGAACTCCTAAAACTGAAGGTGGACAAAGCAATGGGTCCTGATGGAATTCACCCAAATTCTAAAGAATTAAGGGAGGAACTAGTGAAACCACTGGCTACTCTTTTAATAAATCATGGGAGGATGGTGTGGTACCCGAGGACTGGAGGAAGGCGGATGTGATTCCCCTTTCCCAAAGTGGGACCAAGACAGAGGTAGAAACTACACACCTGTCAGTCTGACCTCTGTGGTAGGGGAAAGAGATGGAGTCACTTCTGAAGGAAAGAATAGTTGAGTACCTAGAGGCCAGTGGGGCACAGGACCCAAGGCAGCATGGGTTCTGGCCAGGAAGGTCATGTCAGGCGAATCTAATAGATTTCTTTGACTTGGTGACCAAAGTAGTAGACCAGGGAGGGCTTGACATACATATAGATACATAGACAGTGTCGGCAGATAAGGCCTATGGCCCACCCAGTCTGCCCATTTGAGCTTATAAGTTCAGTTTGTTTTCCTAGAAGTCTGTTGCACCTACCCTGACCTCCAGAATTCCTTTATGTCTATCCCATGCATTCTTAAATCGATGATTGTTTCAGCCCCACCACTTCCTCTGGCAGGGTGTTCCACTTGTCCACCACCCGTTCTGTGAAGAAATTCTTTCTCAAGTTTCCTCTGAATCGTCCTCCCTCCAACTTGATCCCATGCCCTCTAGTCCTGGACATGGCCTACCTAGACTTTAGCAAGGCATTTGACACAGTCCCATACAAAAGATTAATAGTCAAATTAACCAGCCTGGGGTGGGTCCCAGGGTGGTAGCCTGGGTAAAATATTGGCTGCACAACAGGACACAGAAGGTAATTGTAAATGGAGTCCACTCTGAAGAAAGAGGTTACTAGTGGGGTAGTGCAGGGTTCAGTATTGGGTCCAGTCCTTTTAATGTCTTCATCAGTGACATTGCAGAGGACTGGAAGGAAAATATGCCTTTTGCAGATGACACAAAGATCTGCAACAGGGTTGATACACAAGGAGGTGTGGAAAGGATGAAAAGGGACTTGGCAAGGTTGGAGGAATGGTCACAGTATGGCAGCTAGATTCAATGCAAAGAAGTGCAAAATGCACCTGGGAAACAAGAACCCAGGGAAGAATGCACAATGGGTGGGAGGTTGTAACAACAACAAAAAGGAAAGGGACCTGGGGTAATCATATCAGATGACCTTAAGGTTAGCAAGCAATGTGAGAGGCAGTAGGGAGGTCTGGGGGTATACTGGGATGTGTGGGAGAGGCATCAGCAGTAGAAAACAGGAAGTTGTTATCCTCTATACAGACAGTTGGTGAGACTCCATCTGGAGTACTGTGTCCGGTTCTGAGACCCCATCTCCGCAAGGACATAGACAGGATAGAGGTAGTCCAGAGGAGGGCAACTAAAATGGTGCAGGGTCTGCAAGAGAAGCCGTATGAGGAGAGACTAAAGGAGCTTAATATGTATACCCTTGAGGAAAGAAGGAGAGGGGACATGATAGAAACTTTAAGTACCTCAGTGGAATCAACAAAGTCCAAGAGGGTAGCATCTTTCAGAAAAAGACTTGCAAGAACAAAGGGACTAAATTTAAATATAGAAGAGAGGCGGTTCAGGGGCAATGTGAGAAGTATTATTTCACAGAGAGGTAGTGGATGCATGGAACAGCCTTCCTGAGGAGGTTGTGGGGTCTAAAACTGTGGGAGAATTCAAGAATGCATGGGACAGACATAAAGCAATTCTTGTGGGGGTAGGAAGAAATAGGCTGTTGGTTAACTAGGATCTGCGGCCTATCCTGTAGGTAGGGAAATGGGCAGACTAGATGGGCCTAGTGGTCCTTATCTGCCATCAAAGTCTATGTTTCTATGTTCAGAGCACCCGGATGCAGTAGATTTTGTCTCATCTCACTGCTCTATGGTATTTGAGACTAGAACCGTTCTCTCTTTCCAGAACTCAGTTGGAATGTGCATTTCCCCATGAGAATGGTTTGTTTAATTGCTACTCACTCAGCTCCTTCCACCCCACCCAGTTGTTAAAATGAAAATGTTTCAGTAGGGGAACTCTAAAATCTAGATTTTAGGTGGTGAAACTCTACGATAGAATTTAGAAAAAGATGACAGTGGTATACAAAATCTTATACAATTTACAGCTAGTGGATCTAATTTCCTACCTCCTTCTGACCAATTTAACAGCTACCCACACTTCTAGTTTTCCAACACAGCTATTATTTTAAACTGGATTATGGCTGTTTAGCTAAGGTCTATTGTTAGAACTGTCACCTTTCACAGAATTCACATCTCTGTCTTTTAACCATCCAGCAACATTTAAATGACCTATTTTAAGATTGAAACAATTGATTAACACAGTTCCTGTAAACAGAGTTTCTACATACTGCAGGTACTGTAAAAGAGTATCACATTTCTGAAACTGCATCTCCTCACACAACAATTGTATGCATCTGAGATTCAACATAAAAATAACAGAACTTAAGATAAATCTGATTTACATTTGTTACAGCTCCCATCACCTTACAAAACTGGAATTGAAGAATCAAACTCCATGGTGATTAGCAAGTAAAAAAAAAAAATACAGCCAAAGAATATCAATATTATATGAAAGCAGATTTCTAACACACACACAATATATGGAATAGTGGATAGGAAATGTGCACAGTAGGACTGTGATTCCATTAAGGGTTTCAGATGACACCACAAGCCAAAAGAAAAGCTCAAGCGGTTTGATGTCACCAAAATCCCAAGATCAGTTCACAGTTTTATTTTACTCCTTTGTATTGCATCCACTTATTTACAGTGCAGGATGGAACTTTTTTAAAGCAAAACAAAAGCTAAGCATTATTCAATTAGCCTTTTTCTGTAGACAAAGCAGTGAGGTAGAAATATTAAGGCTGTCAAATTATCAAACCATGACACATTCAAAACTGCTTAGAATAAAACACATAGGCAAAAAGCACAATGTTTAATTGCAAAACCCGAATGTGTGGAATGCTGGAATGAAATGCTGATCCTCTGTCAGTTTGTGGAATTCTGATGCTCTTTCAGTTGTCAGCTCCATTATTTTGATTGGGGTCTGGCCCATCAGGCTGGCTGCTCCTGATGTGGGCAATCTGGGTCTGGGAATGAGCTTGAGTCATCGGATGGAAAGTAGTGGAGGAAAACAGAGTGTTTCAGAAGATGCCCTCCCTGTTGTGGAGCAAGGGTCACAGAGTCTACTGTGCTACCACCAGCTGAGTGACCACTGGTGGTGGTGAAGCTGGAGCTGGAATACAGGGAGGAGATGTCAACTGGCATCTGCTGGCAATTGTTGGCATACATGCATGACTGAGCCCTTGCTGTTGGCATCCTTTGGGAAAGGAAGAAAACCAGAAAAAGAACTGCATGGCATGCAGAACAAAGCATGCACTCTTGGGAGCTGATGCTCCGACTGTCCATCAGCATCTGGAAACATGGCTTTTAGGTGGAGAGCTGTGAGGATGCCTCCACATGGACCACCCCTGGATGGGTACATTTGGGGTAAGAGGAGGTTGGTTAGTGGCAGAGAAGGATTGGGTGGGACTGTGAGGTCACCCAAGCTGAAGTGGCCAAGGGTAGAAACAGAAAAAAGATGCATTGTCCTAATTGAGTAAGACTCACATACACAACGGCAAACCACTTCCATGCACAGTGATTGACATCTGTAAACTATGCACAACAACATTGTTAGGCCAATTAATTCTATTGCAATACAGTTTTCCACCATGCACTATATTTCAGCACTGTTCATATTCTCTGCAATATTTTTTATAGGATTTAAAACATGAACAACATAAAATATAAGAAGGATTTTTGACTGAAATATTAATGTCATCTTCTTTAGACCTCGTCCTGATTTCTTTCACCGCTGCTTTCAGATGGAGTGATGGATCCTGAAATGCACTGCACAGGTGACCCAGATTTGATAGCAGAGGGCAGAAAAGTTTCCCAAGCAGTCACTCATCATGTAAGTCTGCATTAATGTGGATACATGCCTGTTTGATAATAAGTCTACTAGATCCATTACACTGATTTATAATAGATAAAGCCTTAGGCCATACAACATTTGAAAATGCTAGTGAAATAATATCTGTTGGGAATCAAGAGTCACTCAGTGCTTAGAAATTAAAATAAGATACAGTGGAAAATAGATAGATAGATAGATGAGATAGATAGATAGATAGATAGATAGATGATAGATAGATAGATAGATAGATAGATAGACAGACCGACAGACAGAGACAGACAGACAGACAGACAGACAGACAGATCGATAGATAGCTAGATAGATAGATAGATAGATAGATAGATAGATAGATACTGTAGATAGACAGATAGACAGACAGACAGGCAGACAGGTTAAAACCTGTTCAAATATGTTATTCAAAAGGATCCAGGAAAAACAACTCAGTGAGACTCGATCTATTTTCAGTGATGGGATACACAGAAGGGTACACTCCAAGGCAACACATCAGAAAGCTCAGCATTTATTGAAGTATACCAGCACAAATATGCATGACAAATACTGAAAGCACAAGCCTATTCCCCATATACTGTATGTCCTCTCAATGTTAGTCCTGCTAGTTTATGAAGGTATACTTGAATACATTTGTGCATTCTCATTTTTGCCTTGAAGTGCACCATACTGGGTGTCTGTTGATTGAATCCTTGCGTGGGAGGCACCTCTGGTTCACTCAAGTGAGCTTGGGCTATGTACTCTTCTTCTTCCTTTTCAGTGAGGTCCATGGGCAAAGGTAGTAACTCTAGACTGATGCATTGTGTTGTAACAAGCAAAATATAGCACACAGATCAAATAGATCAAATGTACATACAAACTAATATCTATATATATATGGGATATAGTCTGGCTTAATAGAAGATAATTAGAAATATCCTGATTAGTTTTACTTGACCTCTCTCTGACCTGAGCGAAAGCCACAAGTGAGGTCAGTAGGAGTTAAGTACAACAAATGAAAATAGTACTGACAGCTTCTATTAAACCAGTACATACTGAATGTATATAACACTATGCTGTGTTTCAGGTAGAAGTGCCAAGCAGCATTTCAACATTGTTGGCAAGAAAATGCCATTGAATATGTCCAGTGCAATCGGTTCGGACCTGAAAAGGGTCATTGGAACAGTGTCCCTACCCAGTTAACAAATGAATAAATAAAATAAATAAATACTGAGTAAGTGTGTGTGTGTGTATGAAGTCTTCAACAAGTGAAACAGTGATATCATCTGAGTGTACAGTAACTAGTGACATCTTCTGAGTGTGACATCAATAGGTGATATCATTTGACTGTGATCATTAACAATTGATACTGTATATTGTAATTGTGACATTATTAACAAGTGATATCTTGATATATTTTAAGTTAAATATATTACTTGCTATCTGTCTGGTGGCCCAATTCCAAGACAGCAGTGAGAGCAGGGTGCACAGTATGCCAGGGCATACAGTTCATAAAAAACCCTACGACATCACGAGCTGCACCATATTCCAAGAGAATTGCAAGATACAATGAAAATGCAGAATTATCGTATACATAAGTTACACCCACAAGACATAGCGTAACTACAATAGCAGTGTAGCAGTACGCATGTTGCAACTCATCAATACTGTCAGCAGTACATATCTCGACTGTCCCACATTACATGGCACTGTTCCCTACTGTCGTCCTATCACTTCTCTGTTCCAAATTACGTGCCTTGTCCCACATTCTGTGTTTGGCTGTTGTGCTACATGCTATGGTACATGTTGCACAGGTATATATTTCACTTACTATTGGCCTGTCTGGCCATGCTGCTACCATTTCACTGTGTCCTGGGCTTCCTAGGGCACGTTTGTTAGTGTTCCACTGTTTGCCCATTAGTTCCACATTCAGGGCCTACTGGTTGAGGGTATGCTGCAGTCTATTATGGGTGGGGGTTCTATGGTCTGTACTCTGGTTAGGACAGCTTTTCCTTGTTCTAATTACATTGCCATCCTCTGGTGTGGTTCATTCGCCACCTGTTCTGGAACAGCAGTTCCATGGTGCTGGTGTGTTACGCATGTCATACGCCACGTGCATGATGGCGTAGGCTTTCTTTAGTGTAACTGCATCATAACTAGTGTTTGTTGTAGCAGTTGTGACTTAAGTGTTCTTTTGGAATCACGTGTGGCAAATCGCTGGTGTAACTTGCAATTTGTACTATCAGGACTGGCGTACTACGTTTATGCTAGCGTTACTGTCTTGGAATTGGGCCCTGTGTTTTAGGTCCACTACTGTTGGATAGATAGATAGGTAGATAGGTAAGATAGAAAGATAGATAGATAGATAGATAGATAGATAGATAGATAGATAGATAGATAGATAGATAGATAGATAGATAGACAGACAGACAGACATAGAGATATTTTATTTATTTCATTAAAACTTGGTAAGTTAAAGGCTCACTGAGCCAGAGCTCATTCCAGGTGAAACCCAGGTGAAGGGAAGAGGAGTATATACAGATATTTACAATCCCAAAAAGTTATACCGAACAGATAACCCATGTTACAACAACTGGCAAGAGTATACAGATGTTTACATTCCAAAAACAGTTATGCTGAACAAAAGATCAATTGTTATTTTTTGCCATTCACTTTTATTGATTTTAACAAATAATACAGAGACGATGAGGACAGGGTAAGAAACCAGGTGTACAGATACATACAGTACAACAAAACCGAGAAGAGCAACACCATAAGGTACAGTCTCTGTCCCCCCACCCCTCCCGGACCCCGCCCCCATTCAAGGTACATGTTGATCTCCACCATACATGGAAAGAGCCGCCTGCTAGGTTATGAATAAGCTATCACTAATGGGGACCAAATTTCCTCATAAAGGGCAACTGGTTACGAAGGATAGCAATCAATCTTTCTACCCTTAGAGATGCTAGGAGCTCAGATAACCACTCCGAATAAGAAATGACAATGGAATCCTTCCAGTGTTTAGGGACGAATCTTTTCACAGTAATAGAAATCAAAGACATATGATATTTCCTTAGTCTAACGGAAGTCAGACATTACTCCAAGCAGACACACCTCCGGGACAAACATGTCTTCAACCCCAGTAATAGGCTAACCTTCTCCTTACTCTCCCGCCATAAAGGTGCAACTTTGAATAATCCCAGAAAATGTGGGCAGATCACCTACTCCTCGGCCACATCTGGAACACGTCGATCTGGAAGGACCCTCAAGTCTGCTAACTTCTGTGGAATAATAAATATTATGCAAAATCTTGAACTGAGTCAGCCTGAGACAATCCTGTTTGAGAAATTTGTGACAGTTGATCAGATATGTAACCAATCCAGCCTAACCTCAGAAATGCCCTAGTCCAGTACCGAGCAGGCCGACCTCTCAGTGAAAACCCATTGAAGCAACACCTGGTACAACTTTGAGACCGCATGGGAGTAAAAGATCAATTGTTAAAGCAATATAGCAAGGAGCAATGGGAAACAATATATGAAACAATACATGAGCAGAAGAATGTATACTGTAGCAGGGGGTGTGTGTGGGGTGGGGTGCTGAAAACAGAAATGGGATTTATAGTTAGGAAAGGCTTAGGGGTGGAGTGCAGGTTGTCATAGACGTGGGTCTTGGATGCTAACTTGGAGGGGTACTGATATAGATATAGATATAGATATAGATATAGATATGAATATAGATATAGATATAGATATAGATATAGATATAGATATAGATACAGCTACAGATATATGCTAGAGCTTTGTGGAATGGATAATTCTGCTGGCAAAATTAATGTGGAATAGCAGTTCATCTCCTGAAATGTTTTTGGCATTTATTCATTTTATTCCACAGTATTCTGAAAAGTATTTCTATGCAAACCATTAAATAATGTTCCACAGATCTAGTAATTTGTGGAAGAATATTCTGTGGTTTGCAGAAAATAGATCTGAATTTACATAATCTGTGGAATACCATTCTACAGTTAACATTCAGCTTTTAGACTTTCTAATTGACTTCCTTTTTAATTCAATAAACTTTGTCAAAGTATTTTAACTTTTACAGATGGACACACATTCTGACATGACAGAACTAACAGTACACTTATCTCCCCCTTCCCCAAGTACAATCATGGTTGCATATACCAGTGTGTGCGCAATTCTGGCACTATATCAGGCTTAGCTGTATGGTTTTCATAAACTGTTCTATGACCCCTTCTGATATACTACAGTTCCTACTGGGGTAGAAATATTAATAACACATGCAATTTTTCACTTGTTATGATAGTCTTTCATTTGGTTAGACATGCTGGCTATTTATTTCTCAGCTTTCTTGGCAAACAAGATTCCATTGTGCCATTCCTGATTGCTTGAGTTTCCTATCAAGCCAGTGCCTTTAAATGATCTTTTCACATGGGTAGCTATAAGTAGCAGGAATGACAATAGCAATTTTATTGATATGGTGCCCAATTCTTGAGGCTCTGAGCATCTTTTAATAAATAACAGATAAGACAACAATTTTTATTTCTTTTTAGTCTTTGGTAACGGGTAAGGCCCACTAGGCACAAGTGCCTGTTTTCAGAGGTGACCTGGGAGCACTGGGCGGTTAAATGACTTGCTCAGAGTCACACAGTATGCAGTGGAGGTTGTGGTTGCTGGGACATCCCATTCTAGCAACCACCATAACAAAACTATGACTCATCAACATCAAGAATCCAGGCCAAAACATAAATTAAAAAGTGGGTTTTAAAGATCTTTTAAAAGCAGCTAGTAAAGGAGGACCTCTCCCTCCCGTGGAAGGGCATTCCAAAGAGTCGGGATAGCAACACTGAATGCTCTGTCACTCGAGGATTTTAGTTGAGATCTGGGTATGGATAAGAGGTCTGCCTCCACTGACAGAAGGGCATGACCAGGAGTGTATGGCATCAGAAGTTCTTGCAGGTAGCTTGGTCCCAGGCCATGCAAGGCCTTGTATATCAACAAGCTGACCTTGAAGCTAATGTGCTGCCTAATTGGGAACCAGTGAAGAGCACGGAGAGCTGGTGTGATATGCTTGGAATGGGAAGTCCCAGCAACCAGCCAAGCTGCTGCATTCTCAAATAGCTGCAGCCGATGCATCAGCCTTGTGGATAACCCAAGATAGAAAGCATTATAGTAATCCAATTTAGATGAGAGGAGGGTGCACAAGTGTTACCAGATCAATTGGGTCAAGAAAGGGCTTGATTCAGGTGCTGTTATAAAGCTGGTAAAAGCCACTGTGGACAACAGTCAACACCTGAAACTACAGAGACTGCTTGGAGTTCACAATGACCCCAGATTCCTCACCCTATCTGCCTCTGAAGGGCCATGCCATCCAGCAAAGGAAGGACTGCGCTATCGCTAGTAGCCCAGATCTAATCTGGCCCAGATCTGACAGTAACACCTCCATCTTGGATGGATTGAGCCTCGGCCAGCTAGCCACCATCCAGTCTTGGATTTCTCTAAGGTACTTGCTCAGTTCTAAGACAGCAACACTGTCATCAGAGGCAAAGGACACATACAGCTTGGTGTCATCAGTGTAGCAATGAAACGCCATATCTAAGCATCTAATGATCTCCCCAATGGCAACATGTACATGGCAAATAACATGGGAGCTGAATTCCCCAAGAGCATGCAACAGCAGAGTAGTGTAGCACTACTCTATGTAAAGACAAAGTGTCACCTGCTGCATTCTGCCAGACATGTGAGGGCTCAAACAACCACAGCACTGTTACTGAGAGTCCCACATAGTGCCTATAGTGATCCAGCAATACCTCACGATCTATCATATCAAAGAGAGGTCTAGCAGGACAAGAATGGAATGACATCTACTATCCCTTGCTAAGAGGATATTATTGTGCAGCTTGACTAAGGCAGTGTCCATACTATGGTGAGGCCAGAAACCAGATTACAAAGGCTTGTAGATGTCATACCTCTCCAGGTGTTGTTCTAGTTGCCCTGCCATCACCTTCTTGATCAACTTCCCAAGAAAAGGAAGGTTTGAGACAGGTCTGCATTTGAGAGATCATCAGGATCTAAAGAAGTCTTCTTAGGAGAGGCCTCACCACAGTCTTTTAAGGGTGGATGGAAAGACACCCTCCTGAAGAGAACACTTGATGATCTCCACCACAGTTGGACTGAGTGAATCCTAGTATTCTAAAAGAAGTCTGGTCAGCCTGGGGTCTAACACACAGAGGGTGGGGCACAAGCCAGAAACCACCAGTAGACATCATCCACAGAGACTGGTTCAAACTCAGCCCACAAGAATGGAGCACCTACATCCCAGGAAGAATGGATACTGTTAGCTGGTGGTAGGCTGCTTGGGAGATCCCAGCCATATGGCACTTCTGGGATCCTATTAGCCTATGTTGATAATCTCCAATAATCCAAGTTTCTGGGTTAAAAGCTTGCTCCCGTTCCAGCAAAGGATCAAGTTTATCCCAGATTGCCTGTCAAAAGATGTATCACATACCCACATGATATGGTAGAGGGCCCCTGTATGCCTTAGACATCTTGAACACCTATCCAAGTTTAACTTGCCTATTTTGCCTATTTTATGCATTTTGGGAGAGGGTGTAGTACTTGTTGTTTTGGAGTTTTAACTACATTAATCAGTACCTGTCAAACTTTATGTGTTTATGCAGGTCTTTCCAGATTATTTCCCAGTCAAAGGGCCATTCTCTGTTAGAAAATTCATTATCCCAGAATGGGTTCAATCCATCTTGTACAATGTCAGGTCATACATTTGGCCATGCAGGTTCACGATAGGATAAGGCAAATGCCCATGGCACTAATATAGCTAATTTGCCTCCATGTTCCTTGGACCAGGACTGTAGTCTGAAATGCTTTGTCAGTGTATATCATACTTGTCAGAATTTGAAGCAGTCTCTTATCTTGGGCAATATGTCTATTTTTGAAGGTAACAATGTATCAATTTACCATACCATCTGAAGTTTAGCTGATCCACAGTCTGAATGTTAGCGGATCTTCAGAAGGCAGTGATTATTGTTTACCATCTATTTTAAAATTTGGGTTCAAAATTAGGAATTGGGTAATATAGGAGATGGGTAATACCCCATACTGGGTCCAGTTTAAGCATCTGACAGAGTTGGGGTGTGAGTTTTTATAGATGCTTTTATGGGCAAGTTTTTCATAGCTCTAGGATTTTCCTTGATGGGGTATGAAGCAGGGCCCTGAGGTCTGCATGGTGTTCATTTCATACAGTAGATGTTTTTCAATTTTCAGCTACTGTGCTGAATAATTCTGGCCTTCCTCTCCTGCAGGGTTGTTGTACCACAGGAGATATTTACTGTAGTGGTGTGCTAAGCAGTACAACCATAAATGTTTAGTTGAGTCCCCTTTATGCTTGGGAGCAATCAACCTGTGGAAGACCCTCCTCACTGCTTTGTATGCCCATATAAAGTTAGATATAGTGGTTTGAAACCCTTGAAACATGTTTTGGATATGGGTTAGTTCAGCATTCCTAACATGTATAGTACTCTAAGCAGAAGGTTGATTTTTAATAATGTTAATCCTTCTCTATACAGTAACAATAAGTTTGGACCACCTTATCACATCTTGTTTACATTGGTCCAGCAGGCAGTCTAGTTTTTTTTTGTTTGTTTTTTTTTCTGTGATCTATTCAGCATTATGCCTAGATGTTTGAGGCTGTCCACTTTCCAGGTTAGCCCTAGGTATATGATTTCTTGCTTAAACACTTTGTTGTTCAAGGCATCACTTCTGTTTTTTTCAATGCTAAGCTTATAGTTGAAAATCTTCCCAAATTCTCTGATCACTTCTAGGGCTGCTGGGAAGGATGTACCCAGTTTTCTTATATGTAAAAGGATATTGTCAGCAAAACACAGAGTTAAAATTCTTGTGGACTCATAATTACACCCTGGATATTCACATTCTGTTTAATACTACACACAAGTGGCTCCAGGAAAAGATTAAACAATAGTGGTGACAGGAAACATCCCTGCCTGGTTCCCCTATATAATGTGACATGATCAATGCATACAACCTTACACATAATTCTGGAATGGGACCATGTGTATAGCATCCGTATCCAGTTAATGAACATATTGGGTATTTTATAAGTCTTCAAGACCTGAAACAGATAACCCCATGCATCTCTATCAAATGCTTTCTCCGCATCTAGGGAAGTCAGGATTGCAGCCTCCTGACCATTCCTGGACACAGATAAGACATGAGCGATCTTATGCAGGTGATCAGAGGACAGTCTGCCCTGTATGAAACCTATCTATTCCTGCCTATTAAGGAGTGCCACACCTTGTTCAATCTAGTAGTTAATATTTTAGCCAATATCTTCATAAAACAATTTGTGAGGGATATTGGTCTATAACTCTGTACTAATGCTGGATATTTCTTAGTTTTAGAGAGGATGGTAATCAGTACGGCCAGTTAAGGACTTGTCTGCCACTCCCTGTTTATAACAGTACTAGTGTGTCTGCAATAGTAGTGGTGCTAGGACATCTATAAGTGCCTGAAAATGTTGGGGAATACCCATCCAGGCTTGGTGCTTTATCAGGTGTAAGGTCTTTTACAGCCACCCTGACTTCTGCTTCTGAGATAGCGATTTTCAGCAGCTCAATGTGGTGGTCTGCTAGCTGTGGGAAAGGTACAGGTGCTTTATATTTGGCTATCTCTTCCTCTTAGTCATTAGTCTCTGTGTTTTATAGCTGCTGATAAAATTGTCTGACCTGTTTATCTATAGCATGTGGCTGGGTTGCTATCTGGTTGTTGTTGTCATTCACCTTGCTATAATCCTGGACATTTCTTGCTTCAGCAGATGCAAACCATCAGCTTCCTGCATTCTTTCCCTAGTCAAAATATGTAGCATTAGACCTGCAGATGGCATGCTCTGCTTGTTCTCTGTTAAGTTCCCTATATTATGTCCTTGAGCAGTAATAGCTTTCCTAAGTTTCTTTCCAGGGTATGGAGGACTAATTTCCTTTCCATTGCTCTAATTTTACTAAGGAGATTGCTAGCTGCTCTCTCTTTTCCTTTCAAACATGGATAATCTGGTTATTTCCCCAATGCCAACCTTGAAAGCTGCCCATACAGTTTCCTTTCCCTGCACAGTCTCGATTGTTTGTTATAAACTCCTTAATGTAGAGTTGTAGTTTTTCCAAAGTTTTCTTATATTTGAGGATTTATGATTTTAGTGCCTACATTTGGTCCAGGTCTGTGGAGTTGGTGAAGCTAGCTAGTCCACAAAACCCTGGCCTCATGCTCCAGAAATGCATACCATGTAGAAAATCTGCTCTTAGGAGGAAGTAGTCCAATCTAGAAAAGGATTGACATGGGGATAAATAAAATGAATATGCTCTCTGGTGCTGATGAAACCCTTGAGGATCTACAAGGTCAAAATGTACATATGGTCTTGCATGGCTCTTTGTGTAGGTGAGATCCTTTCCATGCCTCCCAGATTTGCCTAGGGTTGAATTAAGGACAAAATTGAAGCCTTCTGCCAGTAGTGTTGATGTGTGCTACCAGGGGCCAACCTCCTTATTACTTATGCGAAAACCATGGGCCTTCAACATTTGATCTATATATAGATTACAGAGTCACCTTTTTCTGTCCCACCAGTTCTGGCATGGGGTTACATTTGACATGAAGCACAAATCAATCAGTCAATCAACTTTATTTAATTAAGTGCATTTCTCAAATTGTGACTCAATGCACTTGACAAAGTGACATATTTTAAAAAATTTCCAATCAAACAACATAAACTACACTAGCAGAAATTTTTGGTATGGGGCAGGTTGTGGCAGAAAATGTCAGCAAACAAAATACAAAGTACCCAGCCACACTCAAACAGTTCAGATATCAATGTATTTATTTTCAACTAATCACAGGATGATCCCTGGCCCGCTAACATTTCAACCCTCATGGGCTTCTTCAAGGGCTAGGATCTGTCTGCTACCACTATTCATGTAGCATTTATGTTCTATATTTCTTTTGTTTACACATTGAATGCCTTCTGTTTTAATTTTTATGAGTTGTACACCAGCTAGTATGCATCCTTAGGGTACAGACTATACCTAAATTGGACATGCCTTGCAAATAAGATGACCACCACTTTATTACATGCGCCATTACCTGTACCATAGATCTGTCCCTCCCATTCCCTTCACAGGAGATTGATATGGTGTCATTTACATGGTCTCCTACAAGAAGATAATTTTAGCCTGTAGCTTCTTAAATGGCACAAAATTTGATACCACTTCTTTTAGTCTGAGCTCCTTTGATGTTTCATGAAGCATATCTGTATGCCTTATAACAATCCAATGATATGCATTGTTGTTATAAGGTACCACTAGAACCAGATACTGTTCCTAATGTTGTATTGTGACCCACCATCACTGTATCCTTGGCCTCCCCGACCTAAACATTACATTTAGAAACCCCATTTCTGAAACCTGCCCAACATATATAACAAATATGAATAACACAGAAAATTGAATGCAGCATCTTGTGTGGCACCACTGAATGGCACAAACTCAATAACTTTTAAGAAGAGGGTACTCCTTCCTGCTCCTGTCTTCCCTCTTCCATACCCTTCAGTTGATAAGGATGCTCCAACTATATGAGCATCCCTGGGCTTCACAGGAAACCTGCAATAGATTAAACACCTTTGCAATTAAACTTGATTTTAACTGTTTGGGGATCCACTCTGATTTAGGGTTGGCTCCACATGCTGCCAGTAGAAGACTAAGCACTCATTGTTAGTTAATCTGAGGTGGGGGCAGCCTCCCACCCACCTCCATCCCAGATCAGCAGGTGCTGATGGAGACTCAAAGGCAGGAACCAGTTAACATTTTCTAGTATGTCTGTTAAGTGTACCAGTCCATTTAGTTAAGAATGCACCACTACTTTTCGTAACAAGCCCATACCACTAAGCTAAATGAAGTAGAGGGGATTTGTGCACTGCATGCTACTGTGTGCTGGAAAACAGAGGTGCATGCATGCTGATTTCTCAGAGACATGCTGCATGTCTTGTGTTACTAGGACTGCAGTAACCAAGCCAGAACCTATGCCCACTGGCCCCTACATCAGTCTTGAAAGCTATATGAGCTGATTCATGCCCTCCATGCCTGCATCAAGGTTGGGCAGATCCCTAGATTACACTCTCACAGCAGTTCATTAGTGCTACCACACAGGCAAGCAGCAATGCTGTGAAGAGCTCTCCTCTATTACCCCACCAACAGTTTTCAGCTGGCACTAAAGCTGCGATCCGACTCCCTAAAATGTATCATGTTATTGGATCCCAGTTCATATATTAATATGCATAGCACACTAGCATTGCTATAGCACATAACACTAAACAATAAGCAAAACTCTTACAGTATATGTCTGTAATGGTGCTCTTGCCATGCTCCAATATGTTTGTAGCCCAAAGAGACAATACAGTGGCAAGTAGGTTAAGGCAATAATGGCTATCTTTGCCAGTTCCAACAAAAAACAGGCTTGAAGCCATGAAGCAAAATATTTATTACTCTGAAACTGCAAGGAAAATGAAGCTCTGCTCTCTGTCTTATAGAAAGTACTTAACAGTATACCGGACCAAGTCTTAAAGTCAACACACTTTGTGGCATCTACAGCATCCCCATCTCACTGCGTGGCTGCCCCAGCCCAATCATAGGGCCATCAGGGTGTTAAGTGAGATAGATTGAGATCACCTTCAGATATGGAATGTCTTACTGGGACATTAAACAGTATTGGAGCTTGGGACCCATCCATCAGCTGGCCATTCCCAATGTACAGAAGATACCAGCAGTATAGGGAGTGAGATGAGGTGCCACCCCAGAAGCTAGAGCAGTTAGAGGTCATAGAAGAGCATTTATTTCAGAACTAAATCACCCAATGGTTAAGAGGGCTGAGGTGCCATGGGCTCCTTACCTATTTCCAAGTCAATGACCCAATTTCAGGAATGGACTTGGCTGCTCAGGGTCAGTTGGGGAGGGAAGATTGAGCATCCATATGACTGTCTCTCTTACCTCAGGATGGGGATTCCATGACTCACCACTTGACTGTCACATGGAGCAATCCAGGTGGTGGCATGTGCAAGTCCTGTAGAGAGGGAAGGGCCAGCGCTCAGAGAACTGGGGGTATCTCCAGGGAAGCAGAGAGCATACTACATGCTCATCACATATCTGCAGAGCCCAGGGAGAAAATAGGAGGACAATGGTGGATGGGCAATATATGATCCCTGCCCATCATGTTGGAAAAGGGCCACCCAATCTCTTCGGTCTGGGGACAATCTGAATTTGTATCCTGGGAGCGGAGGAAGGTTCTCCTTCATGGCTCCACCACAGATGGTGTAATCCATGGGGATAATAGTCCCCCATACCGGAGGAGATATGGGATGGCTGTGGCTGGTGGAGACAGGGTTGAAACCAAGCCTGATCCTGCCAAGAGGATAAAACCTATATAGAAAAAAATTGTGTATAGTGCTTGTGTGACTTAAAGAGCTGGTGATGTGGTCAGGTGAACTTTAAGAAAACATAATATTTATACACAGTCCAGCTTGCAGTTCCCATTAGTTATGTATTTCTCCTTCCCATTATTTATTACTGAGGTAATTTGTATAAAAAGTTTCTGCTACTGAAGAGTTCATCTATTCCTGCTGCTTTCTCCTTACCTGAAGTCATAGAGCACTGCTTGTGACCTCACAGTTGCTCCCATGGCAACAAACTGTGATGTCACAGCAGAGATTATGACTTGAAGTAGGAAGTAAGTTGTAGAGGCAGATGGATTAAAAAAAACTCTAAAGGAAAACAATTATATATTCATACACATTTCCTTAGTAATAAATTATGGTTAGGAGAAATATAACAAATATAAATGGAAAGCAAGCAGAATTGTACCTAATTATTATGTTTTTAAAAGTTTTTGGGGGCATCAGTAGCTCTTTAACTTTGGCCTTAACCTATTCACACTGCTGGTAGAGGAGCTGGGCAGCAACAGGAACAGAAGGACCAGCACCAAGGGGAGTAAGTGTGCCAGAGGAGGAGGAGGAGGAGGTGGGGAGGATGGTGGGCATTCGGAAACATTCTGAGTGAGAGGTGCAGAGAGAGGATGGCTTTTATCTGCAATGTGTGGAGTAAATTCCCCACATTGAATCATGGAAATAGCTCTGCCATTCATTGTTTGATGAATAGTGTATAGTGCTTGTTTGACTTAACGTTGGCCTTTCTCTATTCCACCCTTGGTAGAGGCCAGGCACCAATGGGAATAGAAGGTCCAAAAGTTTTGTCTCCTCCAACTTATGGAGAGTGTGACCAGTAGCACACAGGAGAAAAAACCCTGTGGAGGAAACTTCTGAGGAACCATGGCTACTGGACTACCTGTCCTCTGGGCATACTAAAAGGAGGTAATGGAAATGCTTTCTGGTTTCTTGGGAAAGGTGAATGGTACAGGATAAGGTGTCCAACTTCCAGAGTCTAGGTATCGGGATGAGGATGATGATGCTTGGGAATACAGAGAAAGCTAAGCCATTGTGGAATGGTTCTTTGGGTGCTTGGTGAACAATGTGGAAAATACTGCTAGACAATTTAGAAATTGAGAAACCTGTAAATTGTGGAATGCATGGTTGATCAAAAAGTTGCTGTCATCAGAGCTGAGAGGTGGATATGAATTCAGAATTCTTTGGCAGTGTGCTGTTCCTGATATTGATGGTACCAGGACAAAATGATCTACTCATTAACGAATGGTTTCACAGATTAGGCTTATTTCCAAGATGTGGACTGCTGGTCAAATAATGAAGAAGCAACATGATGCCATAGTCTTACAGAGCAGAGTACGAGTCCATACAGGAATTTGTTTTGGAAGCCATGAGTTGAATAAATAGAAGACTTGAGTTTGGAAGAATAAGTTTTATGGTTTTAAGAGATGTTTCTGAGGTTCAGTGGTAGATATGCAAATTTAACCATTGGAGGCTTGATTCTTACGATCGATGGAAAGGTACAGAATGATGAGACTGTCCCAAGTTATAATACAGAGTTGCATGTGAAGGTTCAGCCTGTTGGAGGCCTTAGGGTAGAATGCAGGTACGATAGAGGAAGAACTCCTAAGGACTGCATGGATGGCATGAATACAGCAACTTCTGCATAGCGATGACTAGGAGACCTGAATAAGGTGCTAGCGCTGTGGAAGACTGGTGATAATTGGTGAATTATGTTTCTTGATTGAAGTTCAGATAAACAATTAAGAGTCCAGCTTGGCGCAATGGTGGAAATGAGGATATCCTGGATAAACAATATCTTCCTTTAGCCTGAGTTATTTAGTAGTTTCCTGTGATAGTGCTGAAGGATCACATGTGGTTATGAGAACCATGGACAAGATAACAGAAATGAGAAGATCACATGCTTTCCATGAGTAATGTCCTTGAGACAATAATCCGGGGTAACATGACTTCTGCAGAGTTTTTCCATATACACTTTTTCTGCTCCTCCTCGGAGTGGGCAGGTGGCTCCAGCCCCTCCCTTGGAAGGGCTCATTTCTCCAGCTAGGCTTCCTGCACTCATCCTACCCGCCACTCCCTAATGGGTTACCTCCACCATGACAGGGCCGGTGGTGATGGGCGCTGCCCTCCCCGCCCCGAAGCCAACATCCAGATTGTCGAGGGTCAGCGTGGGTGCAGCCAGCCATCATGGAGCCTGTGAGCTCTGTCTTTTCCTCCAGTTTTACATCCCAGGGCCCATAAATGTGCAATGGGTGGGGTGACTGTCTCCGCCTCCGTGGAGGCAATCTAATACCCTAGATGTGGGCCTTCCCATTCTGGGCAGCATGCCTGTGCCAACACCCAACCACCACTGAGTGTCAGTCTACAGTGTGCTGCACTGTCACCCTCCCAGAGGAAGGAGAACTGTCAGCAGACGCTCAATCTTTCCTTGCCATGGCTGACCCCAAGCAACCTGAGTCTGTTCTGAACCGGGTCACCAATGTGGCAGCAGTGTGGCATCCAGCACCACAACCCTCAGCTCCACCAGGCCAGCTGTAACTTCTGCAGAGTTGGAGTTGATCTAGATGGAAGGATGCTTGCAACCCTGAGCATTATATGATGGCTGAATGATGGAAGGTCGGGGAAATTACGAGCTGGAGGCTGGAGTAAGAGAGGAAGGCAGCTTCAAATTAGGTGATACGAGATTGTAGTTCTAATATGGATGGCTCAATTTGTTTCATCTGGTCTTCTCAGGTGTAAAAGTCATTTTTGTGTCATTTTAGGTCATACCATTTAAAAGTTGCATCATTCAACACAGTAAGAAAGCACACTCCAATTAGTAAGTTTTGCTTCAATTTGCAAAGTTTATTCTTCACTCATTAACCAGTACGAAATCTCAAAGACAGGAAGGAAACACTGCTCCTTGCTGGAAAGCTGGCTGCACCCACTGTTTCACTGGTTTTAATGCTAATGTCATCTCCTCAGGAAATAAGCTAAACAAAGGTAAATAAATTGTACAAAATTCTGTTTGCTGGTGATGACAGGTGGTATTTTCAAAAGTCATAAAATCGAAGCAGCTCCTATGATGGAAGTCTCTAAAGTCACAAAATGGATGAAATTTCTAGTTACATCCATAGCAGAGACTACCTTTATAAGTCTAGATCATTAGTTTTCAGACTTTGTCACATTGAGCCTCTACCAAGTCACGAAAAATCTTGAGCCCCAAAAAAAATATGGAAAATAATCTAAGGCCTCCACATAAACAAGTTGTACTTGCACTGTACATCAGGAATAAATGAAAAGCGGTGAGTAATTTGCTGAGTTTTCTTTCACTTTATTCAACTTACTGTCCTACTCCTCTGTATAACCTCTGCAACATGGGTTATCAGACTTGCTCATCTGTTCTGACTCTCAACCCTTGTTACCCCTTGCTGCTATACCTTCATGGGCAGGCTGCTTTCTCATTCTGTTTTCCTATCTCTGGAATCGTCCTAGCCTAGACCATATTGTATGTTGTTGAAGCTATTTTACAATGTTTGAAGCTAGACTTATGTACGGCATTTCTATCAGTTTTGATCCAGAAGCAAATGATTTGATACCTTTTAATGGACCAACATAGATGTAACAACAAGAACAAAGTGCTCTAGCTTTTGGACCAACCAGTCCTTCTTCAGAAGCTCAAGCAACTACTAATATCAGTTTTGGTACTTTACATCCAGTTTTGAATAAAGAATGCAAGGAATAGATGTACATGATCAACCAGGTTAAATGTGGCTGAAAATTTTCTCCGGCACATATATATCTGAACTTAGCAAACCAGACATAAGTCAAAGTTTTATAAAAACAGCTTTGAAAATTGTATAGGGGCAATCTGGCAATGCCCAGAGTTATACAATAGAAAACTGGATCAAGACATAGGCTTTGAAAATCACTCCTAGTTGTTTATGTCATGGTACAACATACAATTATACGTATTACATGATTTCATAAAAGCCAAGTTGCATATTATTAACAGATGTTCTATATTTAGAAAACTGTCAGTCTGGAATTTTATATAACAACTGACTATCATATTTCAAAGTTGGGAATACAATCTGGTTTTCAGTTACAATTTGCACTTCAGCGTCAGCAGTTAAAATATTTGGATCTGTGAAGAAAACCAATTTTCTGATTCCCTGTTTTGGTAATATGATTTACATGCATTTTCATAGTAAGAGCCCTTGAACTTCATCAGCTGCTGCTGTTTGTCTGAACCTTATATTATAATTTCCACTTGTGGCATCATAATAGTTTCCATAGCAGCTGTTTGGGATTCATAAACAGAGTGGCATCAAGCGTGAAAGGCAGAAAGTGAGGATTTGTAAATTTTTTTTTATTTTATTTTATTTTACAATTTTGGCCAGGAAAGATACACTAAGTTGAGACATCTTTCCCAGCACATCCTAGGAGCACAGGAATTTAAGTGACTTGCTAATTGCCACACAGTGTGCAAGTGTATGCATTTAGATGATGACAGCTGTGGGGAATAATCTATTTTCAAGCAGATGTCCTAAAAGGAAAAAACTACAGGAAATATTTTAAATATAAGCAAAACTGTGTAATAACATTATGTTATTAAAGTTTTACAAGACATGTTGCAACCTCTTTAAACATGGTCTAATGCCAGTGGTGGGCCTTCAACCTTCTACCTTCACACCTATAGTCAGTGTATAATGTAACCTCCCTGCCACTCCCATCAACTCTTCCTGTCAACCAGCCAGCTAGAATTCAATTAATTCATTTATTATCACCCAGCTAGCTGAAAACCCCCAATACCATATTACTTAGTTCAAAGTCTCTTGACTAGTACACTTACTTGTTGCCCCCGGTCTACTGCATTGCTGGCAGGGCATGGTAGAATGATGCATGTGATGGCTTCTTTTCTCCAGACATCCCAAAGCATTAAGGTTATGATACTGTATACAAGTGCAGACTAGAACTAAATGTAACCTGCATAACACTATTGCAATACTATTTACAGAATGCTTGTGGCATTCCAGCACATGTAAGTTTAACCTCTGCTGCACACTTCATCTTCCTATGTGGAAGGGAAGGGTGAGAGAGCAAAGTGAAGACTGATATTCAACTGCTGCTTAGTAAAAGGCTAGGATCTGCAAGAACAAGACTGATTTGGGGAGGATAGAGCAAATAAAACTGTTTCTGTATTTTTGTTTAAGAAAATTGTTGTTTTAAGGCTAATATCTGTGAAGCAGAGAATCACTTGAAAGTTTAGCAGACTGAGACATGGAAAGGTGAAACAAAGAATGTGTGATATACTGTTGAATTGTGGCTGCAATCCTGGTGAAATAGCTGCATTGATTAAGTGCCTAAGCTAAGTAATAGCAGTTTTATATGTATCATCAAAGACAAAAGACAGAAATTGTTACATTTCTGCTTGAGGCTGTGGTGAGCTGAGTCTGAAGTATGCGCACCTGATTGAATGCACTTATTACAGACCTGCTCCATCTCTGAATGCTGTGCTAAGTTACACTTGTATAGTGCAGTTTGACTATGTACGGTTCCTCCCAAGAAATGAGTTTCTCTACCACAACACTTCTATGCCACCCTTAGTCTATGAAGTATTAGGGATTGCAAAATAGTTCACTATCCTGAAAACTAGTGAGAAGTAAGGTGGCCGGTGGGGAGCAAGACTGTTTGGGTTTAGCAGTGTGAGATGGTAAGATAGACAGATTTTAAGCAAATGATTTCATATTTGGCATGCTTACCAGATAAACACACAATGCTAGAACAGGATAATGGATTTTGAACCCAGATAAATCAAGATTTAGAACATAGCATAGCATGTTTCTTGCCCTTTCCCAGCTGTGTAGTGATATTGCCCTGGCAAGGGATAGGAGACACAGTACTGGGCTATCCTTATGGGACTTTCATTTGTCTTTAGCGCTGGTACTGTTGGTGGACAAGCAAAGATCTTAGGGATGCTCATTTGGTACTATTCTGTGATTTCAAAACTATTTGTTGAAGAAATGTCTGTGTGTTTCTGTTCATAATGCTGCTCTGAAATTAAGTTAGGTCTGATCCATGAATGGATGCACACTCATAGAGGGTGCTTGTTTGGCCTTGTGATGCACAGAGGACCTGCACTGCACATGTGGTGACCTCCACACATCCATAGCAAGGAGGTGCTCCTCCTACAAACAAATATGTCCTACCAGTACACTTACAGTATGTAAGCAACTAGGTTAGTGACAGGCACTAGGGTGGTTCATGCATGCAGCTAATTTAGACAATGAAATCTGCAATGCAGAGGTCCAGCAGAGGGAGCACAGGCTATGTGGCCTAAGGGGGCTGACATAAGCGCTTATATGCTCCCTCTGATTAGCCCTAGTATGTTCCTCTATTCCTGCCCCCAGCCCTCTAAGCCAATAAGGAAGGTTGGGAGTTATATAGGAACAGTCTGGTTGCACTCAACACCAGATGGCATTCCCAATGGGAATGTGGCAGTCCTTGAAAGACTGCTGTATCCCACTATCTCCTGCTTCATGTGGGCATGGGGCTGACACAGGCATCTGACTAGATACCCAGTGTTTAGCGTAGCACCTCCCCTAACCTACCTATGACCTCTCTGCACTACACTCTGTGCATAGATGAGGGATCCTGGGGAATGGGAATGCTGACATATACACTGACATCAGAGGATCGGAGGTAAGCACCACAGATACTATATGTGTTCACATCTATCTGGGGTGATTTATGGATCAGGCTCTAAGGGATGCCTCAGTGTTTGGGGCTGGACCCCTTATTTGTCGTGTATTTAAACAATGTTTGAGCTACTGTACTTTTCAACTATATAAGGTTATGGGTTTTAAATATCAGCTGCATGCTGATGACTCCATGTTATGTAAGTCATCATTCACATTTTGTTATTTAATCCAGTCCACTCTTCAATAACACTTTTCATATGATCATAGGCAGTTCTCAGCTAACAGATTGTTATTTTTTCTATTGAGTGTTGTTTTGTTATTTTTCTGGTCCATGCTAATCTCAGGGAAATACCCTATTCCAGGGATATACCCTAATCAGGCCTGCTGTCCCTGCATCTAATTCTACTGGCAGAGTCCTACTTTCTCTATGCCTTTCCCTCCATGCCATGGGCTCTGGAGGGAGGGCTGTCCTGTCCCCAAATGCAGTCTACATGCATGGCCTAGGATCAGCAGTGGCCCCAGTGGCTGTACCAGAGTACTTCAAGGACCTGAAGCAATTGTGAAGGTATTTTTCTCCCTCTGTTAGTCCTCCCTCCTCCCTGGCATTTTCAGAAGCTGCTAGTGACCTTGATAACATGCAGTGCACATCCTGCAGAGGGCAAGCTCCCTTTGTCCATCACAGGGTCATTGTGGAATCAGTTGCCCTACAACAATCTTCCAAACCACAGTACACTTCCCTGTGGTAGCTGCTACAGTCTGACCTGACTCCCAGTGCAGCTTCCTGAGCTCAGTTCAAAACTAAGGTCACCTGCATGGTAGTGCATTGCACTGCCTCTGTGCCACTTATGCAGCCCAACAGATTGGATCTCAATGAACAGAAAACAAAGTGCATGTTATATGACCTAAATGGTTCAACAGAGGAGAACCAAAACCTTGACTTTTCCATGGAATAATCTTCCAGCAAGTCCAGTCAAATAAATATCTGGGCTTGTGATTGGACAGTGACATCTCTCATAGATACATAGATACATAGACAGTGTCGGCAGATAAGGGCCTATGGCCCACCCAGTCTGCCCATTTGAGCTTGTAAGTTCAGTTTATGTTTTCTTAGAAGTCTGTTGCCCTACCCTGACCTCCAGAATTCCTTTATGTCTATCCCATGCATTCTTAAATCCGTGATTGTTTCAGCCCCACCACTTCCTCTGGCAGGGTGTTCCACTTGTACACCACCGTTCTGTGAAGAAATTCTTCCTCACGTTTCCTCTGAATCATCCTCCCTTCAACTTCATCCCGCCCTCTAGTCCTGGAACATCTTTTCACTTTAAAATAGTGTATTCCTGCACACTGTTCCTCACTGTAAGATACTTGTATGTCTCTATCATATCCCTCTCTCCTCCTCTCCTCCAGGGAGTACATGTTCAGTTCCTTCAACCTGTCCTCATAGGACTTGTGATGCAATCCATGTACCATCTTTGTTACATAGATACATAGATACATAGACAGTGTTGGCAGATAGGGCCTATGGCCCACCCAGTCTGCTCATTGAGCTTGTAAATTCAGTTTGTTTTCCTAGAAGTCTGTTGCCCCATCCCCTGACCTCCAGATTTCCTTTATGTCTATCCATGCATTCTTAAATCCCGTGATTGTTTCAGCCCCACCACTTCCTCTGGCAGGGTGTTCCATTTGTCCACCACCGTTCTGTGAAGAAATTCCTTCTCATGTTTCCTCTGAATTGTCTTCCTCCAACTTCATCCATGCCCTCTAGTCCTGGAACATCTTTTTCTCTTAAAATAGTGTTTCCTGCACCCTGTTCCTCCCTGTAAGATACTTGTATGTCTCTATCATAACCCCTCTCTCCTCCTCTCCTCCAGGAGTACATGTTCAGTTCCTTCAACCTGTCTTCATAGGACTTGTGATGCAATCCATGCACCATCTTTGTTGTCCTCCTCTGAACCTTCTCTACCCTGTCTATGTCCTTATGTAGGTATGGTCTCCAGAACTGTACACTGTACTCCAGGTGGGGCCTCACCAGTGTCTTGTGTATGGAATTATGACCTCCCTTTTCCTGCTGGTGATGCCCCTGCCTATACATCCCAGCATCCTATTTGCTTTACCTGCTGCCTTGTCACACTGTTTCCCTACCTTGAGGTCATCAGAGATGATAACCCCAAGATCCCTTTCCTGCTTGGTGCATGCTATATCCTCACCCCCAACTGATATATTGTGCCAGGGTTTTGTGCCCCATGATGCATTATCTTGCGCTTCTTTGCATTGAATTTCAACTGCCAAACCCTGACCATTCTTCAAGTTTCTGCAGGTCACTTCTCATTCTGTCTACACCCTCTGGTGTGTCTACTCTGTTACAGAGCTTTTGTCATCAGCGAACAGTGAAATTCTGCCTTCTAGGTCCTCGCAATGTCACTGATGAAGATGTTGAATAGGACCGGTCCCAGCAATGATCCCTGTGGTACCCCACTGGTCACTCTTTCCTCCTGTGGAGTGACAGCCATTTACCACCATCCCTCTGTGTCCTGCCACCCAGCCAGTTACCTACCCACCACACTACTGTCCTGCCCACACCCATATTCCCCAGTTTGTGTAATAGTCTTCTATGTGGCACAGTGTCAAGGCCTTGCTGAAGTCCAGATAGGCCATGTCCACTGCCCTCCCTGATCCACCTCCCTAGTCACCCAGTCAAAAATTCAACTAGGTTGGTCTGACATGACCTCCCCTGGTGAAACCATGCTGCCTTGGGTCCTGTAGTCCATTGACACCAGATGTTCCACCAATCTCTCCTTCAGTAGTGCTTCCATGATCTTTCCACTACCGAGGTGAGGCTGACTGGTCTGTAGTTCCCTGCTTCCTCTTTGTTCCCACTTTTGTATAAAGGACTACATCTGCTGTCCTCCAGTCTTTGGGTACCTCCCTGATTCCAGTGATCGGCTAAACAGGATAGCCAGAGGTTCAGCCACCACCTCTCTTAGTTCTTTAAGGACCCTGGGGTGCACCCATCTGGCCCCATTGCTTTATCAACTCTTATTACTTCAAGTTCCTTCAGGACCCTTTCTCGTGTAAAGGGACTTGTGTCCATTTCTGCCCATTCTCACCTTGTACTCCCTTCAGACCCATTACCCTCCTCTTCCTCAGTAAAGACTGAGCAGAAATACCTGTTCAATATGTCAGCTTTACTGTTGACGCCCCTCCATCCTCCCCTTCAGTCTCACTATCCCTCCCTTTGCCTTTCTTTTTGACTTATGTACCTGTAAAGGTTTTGTCCCCTCTACCCACTGATTTTGCAATGTGTTCTTCTGTCTGAGCTTTAGCTTCCTTACTGACCTCCTGCCTCCCTTTGCTTCTCCTGGTACTTCTCCCTATCCCTTCTGCCTGTGTCTTTTGTATTTTGTATTGGTCAGGGGTTTGGCAGTTGAAATTCGATGCCCTCCTCTGAACCTTCTCTACCCTGTCTATGTCCTTACGTAGGTAAGGTCTCCAGAACTGTACACTGTACTCCAGGTGGGGTCTCACTAGTGTCTTGTATAGTGGAATCATGACCTCCCTTTTCCTGCTGGTGATGCCCTGCCTATACATCCCAGCATCCTATTTGCTTTACCTGCTGCCTTGTCACACTGTTTCCCTACCTTGAGGGTCATCAGAGATGATAAACCCAAGATCCTTTCCTGCTTGGTGCATGCTATATCCTCACCCCCCAACTGATATATTGTGCCAGGGTTTTTGTGCCCATATGCATTATCTTGCACTTCTTTGCATTGAATTTCAACTGCCAAACCCCTGACCATTCTTCAAGTTTCTGCAGGTCGCTTCTCATTCTGTCTACACCCTCTGGTGTGTCTACTCTGTTACAGAGCTTTGTGTCATCAGCGAACAGTGAAATTCTGCCTTCTAGGTCCTGCATAATGTCACTGATGAAGATGTTGAATAGGACCGGTCCCAGCAATGATCCCTGTGGTACCCACTGGTCACTCTTCCCTCTGTGGGTGACAGCCATTTACCACCATCCTCTGTGTCCTGCCACCCAGCCAGTTACCTACCACCACTACTGTCCTGCCCACACCCATATTCCCCAGTTTGTGTAATAGTCTTCATGTGGCACAGTGTCAAGGCCTTGCTGAAGTCCAGATAGGCCATGTCCACTGCCCTCCTGATCCACCTCCTAGTCACCCAGTCAAAAATTCAACTAGGTTGGTCTGACATGACCTCCCCTGGTGAAAACCATGCTGCCTTGGGTCCTGTAGTCCATTGACAACCAGATGTTCCACCAATCTCTCCTTCAGTAGTGCTTCCATGATCTTCCCCACTACTGAGGGTGAGGCTGACTGATCTGTAGTTCCTGCTTCCTCTTTGTTCCCACTTTTGTATAAGGGACTACATCTGCTGTCCTCCAGTCTTTGGGTACCTCCCTGATTCCAGTGATCGGCTAAACAGGATAGCCAGAGGATCAGCCACCACTCTCTTAGTTCTTTAAGGACCCTGGGGTGCACCCCATCTGGCCCCATTAGCTTTATCAACTCCTTATTACTTCAAGTTCCTTCAGGACCCTTTCTCGTGTAAAAGGGACTTGTGTCCATTTCTGCACCATTCTCACCCTTGTACTCCCTTCAGACCCATTACCCTCCTCTTCCTCAGTAAAGACTGAGCAGAAATACCTGTTCAATATGTCAGCTTTACTGTTGATGCCGCCCATCCTCCCCTTCAGTCTCACTATCCCTCCTTTGCCTTTCTTTTTGACTTATGTACCTGTAAAGGTTTGTCCCCTCTACCCACTGATTTTGCAATGTGTTCTTCTGTCTGAGCTTTGCTTCCTTACTGACCTCCCTGCCTCCCTTTGCTTCTCCTGGTACTTCTCCCTATCCCCTTCTGCCTGTGTCTTTCTGTATTTTGTATTGGTCAGGGGTTTGGCAGTTGAAATTCGATGCCCTCCTCTGAACCTTCTCTACCCTGTCTATGTCCTTACGTAGGTAAGGTCTCCAGAACTATTACACTGTACTCAGGTGGGGTCTCACTAGTGTCTTGTATAGTGGAATCACGACCTCTCTTCTGCTGGTGATGCCCTGCCTATACATCCCAGCATCCTATTTGCTTTACCTGCTGCCTTGTCACACTGTTTCCCTACCTTGAGGTCATCAGAGATGATAAACCCAAGATCCTTTCCTGCTTGGTGCATGCTATATCCTCACCCCCAAATGATATATTGCCCGGGTTTTTGGCCTCATATGCATTATCTTGCACTTCTTTGCATTGAATTTCAACTGCCAAACCCCTGACCATTCTTCAAGTTTCTGCAGGTCGCTTCTCATTCTGTCACACCCTCTGGTGTGTCTACTCTGTTAGAGCTTTGTGTCATCACCTGAACAGTGAAATTCTGCCTTCTAGGTCCTGCGCAATGTCACTGATGAAGATGTTGAATAGGACCGGTCCCAGCAATGATCCCTGTGGTACCCACTGGTCACTCTTCCCTCTGTGGGTGACAGCCATTTACAACCATCCTCTGTGTCCTGCCACCCAGCCAGTTACCTACCACCACACTACTGTCCTGCCCACACCCATATTCCCCAGTTTGTGTAATAGTCTTCTATGTGGCACAGTGTCAAGGCCTTGCTGAAGTCCAGATAGGCCATGTCCACTGCCCTCCCCTGATCCACCTCCCTAGTCACCCAGTCAAAAATTCAACTAGGTTGGTCTGACTGACCTCCCCTGGTGAAACCATGCTGCCTTGGGTCCTGTAGTCCATTGACAACCAGATGTTCCACCAATCTCTCCTTCAGTAGTGCTTCCATGATCTTCCCCACTACCGGTGAGGCTGACTGGTCTGTAGTTCCCTGCTTCCTCTTTGTTCCCACTTTTGTATAAAGGGACTACATCTGCTGTCCTCCAGTCTTTGGGTACCTCCCTGATTCAGTGATTCGGCTAAACAGGATAGCCAGAGGTTCAGCCACCACCTCTCTTAGTTCTTTAAGGACCCTGGGGTGCACCCCATCTGGCCCCATTGCTTTATCAACTCTTATTACTTCAAGTTCCTTCAGGACCCTTTCTCGTGTAAAGGGACTTGTGTCCATTCTGCACCATTCTCACCCTTGTACTCCCTTCAGACCCATTACCCTCCTCTTCATCAGTAAAGACTGAGCAGAAATACCTGTTCAATATGTCAGCTTTACTGTTGACGCCGCCCCATCCTCCCTTCAGTCTCACTATCCCTCCCTTTGCCTTTCTTTTTGGACTTATGTACCTGTAAAGGTTTGTCCCTCTACCCACTGATTTTGCAATGTGTTCTTCTGTCTGAGCTTTAGCTTCCCTTACTGACCTCCCTGCCTCCTTTGCTTCTCCTGGTACTTCTCCCTATCCCCTTCTGCCTGTGTCTTTTTGTATTTTGTATTGGTCAGGGGTTTGGCAGTTGAAATTCGATGCCCTCCTCTGAACCTTCTCTACCCTGTCTATGTCCTTACGTAGGTAAGGTCTCCAGAACTATTGCACTGTACTCAGGTGGGGTCTCACTAGTGTCTTGTATAGTGGAATCATGACCTCCCTTTTCCTGCTGGTGATGCCCTGCCTATGCATCCCAGCATCCTATTCTTTACCTGCTGCCTTGTCACACTGTTTCCCTACCTTGAGGTCATCAGAGATGATAACCTCAAGATCCCTTTCCTGCTTGTTGCATGCTATATCCTCACCCCCAACTGATATACTATGCCCAGGGGTTTTGTGCCCCATATGCATTATCTTGCACTTCTTTGCATCAATTTCAACTGCCAAAACCCTGACCATTCTTCAAGTTTCTGTAGGTCCCTTCTCATTCTGTCTACATCCTCTGGTGTGTCTACTCTGTTACAGAGCTTTGTGTCATCAGCGAACTGTGAAATTCTGCCTTCTAGGTCCTCGCAATGTCACTGATGAAGATGTTGAAAAGGACCAGTCCCAGCACTGATCCCTGTGGTACTCCACTGGTCCTCTTCACTCTGTGGAGTGACAGCCATTACCACCATCCTCTGTGTCCTGCCGCCCAGCCAGTTACCTAACCACCACACTACTGTCCGCCCACCTATATTCCCGTTTGTGTAATAGTCTTGTATGTGGCACAGTGTCAAAGGCCTTGCTGAAGTCCAGATAGGCCATGTCCACTGCCCTCCCTGATCCACCTCCTAGTCACCCAGTCAAAAATTCAACTAGGTTGGTCTGACATGACCTCCCCTGGTGAAACCATGCTGCCTTGGGTCCTGTAGTCCATTGACAACCAGATGTTCCACCAATCTCTCCTTCAGTAGTGCTTCCATGATCTTCCCCACTACCGAGGTGAGGCTGACTGGTCTGTAGTTCCCCACTTCTCTTTGTTCCCACTTTTGTATAAAGGGGACTACATCTGCTGTCCTCAATCTTTGGGTACCTCCCCTTTTCAGTGATCTGCTAAACAGGATAGCCAGAGGTTCAGCCACCACCTCTTAGTTCTTTAAGGACCCTGGGTGCACACCATTTGGCCCCATTGCTTTATCAACTCTTATTACTTCCAGTTCTTCAGGACCCTTTCTAGTGTAAAGGGACTTATGTCCATTCTGCACCATTCTCACCCTTGTACTCCCTTCAGACCCATTACCCTCCTCTTCCTCAGTAAAGACTGAGCAGAAATACCTGTTCAATATGTCAGCTTTACTGTTGCGCCGCCTCCATCCTCCCCTTCAGTCTCCTATCCCTCCTCTTTTCTTTTTGACTTATGTACCTGTAAAGGTTTTGTCCTCTACCCACTGATTTTGCAATCTGTTCTTCTGTCTGAGCTTTAGCTTCCCTTACTGACCTCCCTGCCTTTGCTTCTCCTGGTACTTCTCCTATCACCTTTTGCCTGTGTCTTTTTGTATTGCCTGAATGAAATCTTTTGGCTTTCACTTTCTTTGCTACCTCTTCGAAAACCATAATGGTCTCCTCTTCCTTTTCCTCTTGCTAACCTGCTTAATACATAATTCTGTTGCTCTTGCAATCCCCATTTTAAATACTGCCCACTGTTCCTCAACCCCTGATTCCTGCTTCATTCCCTTAATGTCTCTTTCAACTATCTCCCCATTTTCCCAAAGTCTGCCCCTAAAATCCAGGATCGTGTTTTTGTGTGGTTTGGTTCTGCTCTTTCTGTGATTTTAAACCACAATGACTGGTGGTCACTGTTCCCCAGGTGCTCCCCACTGTTACCCCCATCACACTGTCCCTGTTTGTGAGCACAAGGTCCAGTATTGCCTTCTGCGAGTTGGTTCCATGACCAGTTGCTGAAGAAGGCACCCTGAAGAGTCCAGGATAAATCTGCTCCTAGTTGATGCTGCTACTGGGATGCTCCAGTCCACTTCTGGAATATTGAAGTCTCCAACCAGTACTACCTCACCTTTGTCTGCCATCCTTTGGATGGCTAGCATCAACTCCTATCTGTATCTTCCTCCTGGGCTGGTGGTCTATTAATGTTAATGTTGATTTTTATGTAGAAAATTAAATATAAGAATTTTTTTGTTTACATTGCTTATGTAAAATATTGAATCTATGAATTAGTTTCCTGTTTAGTAACAAAATAATTTTAATCAGGAAGACTTGCTTCATCTCATTCAGGCACAAATGTTTGACTTAATAGATTATGGAGATTTTGTTATAAGGCTCAGCACCTGCATATACTGTACATAAAGAAATGTGGATATTCTCTACATCAGAATTGCTATATTAGCCCTGCACTGCCCATACTCAGCTCATCAATGTGATATGTGTGAGAAGTGAAACTGACTTCAGCTCCATGAGAGAAGAAAAATGTATCTTGTATGATTTAATTGCAAAATGTATCTTAGGTAACTGCCCTTGGTACTTGTCTGATTCATTGGATGTGTGAATTATTAGGCCAGGACTGAGATTCTCCAGTGCCTAGAATTTATTTATTTATTTATTTTTTTTATTTGCCCTTTTCTGGCGGGACCACTGGCAGCCATCCGCCCTGGTCACGGCCCCAGAGACCTCTACCACGTCAATTGCTGCTGGGACCCTCGGTCACCCCGGCTTGCCCCGGGAGGCAGGGGCCGTGGCCACCTTCGTGACCCGAACTGTGACTGCTGGGGGGTTCAGCAGCGGTGGCAGCAATGAGGCTCTCCAGGGAGGGCTTCATAGATAGTGGTCCTGCCCGCCATCTTTTTCCACCTGATTTTTTCTCCCCAGAGAGGCGGGGGACGTGCAATGACGTAGCGTCAGCCCAGCCTCCTCCCCCGTCGGCGTCGGTTGCGTGGAACTCCGGTCTCCACCAGGGTCCCCAGTGCACAGTGCTGCCCGCCCTCCTGCGGAGTAGGAGGCTGTCCGTGGACGGCTGATCCCTCCCCAGCCCGGCCTCCGATGCCCGGATCCGTTCCCGAACCGGGTCGCCGGTAAAAGCGGAAATCCCACCGCTGCGCCCGATGGGCAGCAGTGCCTAGAATTTAGCTTGGCTCCAGTTTGGACACTATTTAGGAAAAGACTTTCATTTCTCTGGTCCATAAGCACAAAGATCATATCTTTACAAAGTAAAATTGACAATCAGTCACTGCAGTGAGGAGTTGTGTTCTCTTTTACAGGTTTAAAAATATATTTCTTGTGGGTTGGGGTGGGGGTACAGGATGGTGTGGAGCTAGAGGGTGGTGGGGTGGGGGTATACAATAAATTGGAGTGCAATGGCTGGATTGGGGTGGTAGGTGTCCATATTTTTCAACTGGAGTGGGAGGAAGAGTTTCTACAATCACTTCCCTTGAGTAAAGCTAATTAAAGCTGAATAAAACAACACAAAACTTCACTGGGATTATGGAGGGGAGGAAGGTTTGATACTAAGGTAGGGATACTTATTCTTATAATGGTGCAGTGGATGGGGGTGGAACAATAGATGTACATGGGTGGTTTTTTACTTAACACACTTTAAGAAAAAGAAACACATAGTGGTACTTTAGTAGTGAAGAGCCACTATGTGTAGTCTTTCCTTTGAAGTGGGCACTTTATCAAGTGAAACATGATATGGTCTGCAACTTCATGCAAGATTAAGTCAAAAATCTTCATGAAGAATTTTTGAAGCAAAGTTTCCCAACTCACCCACCTGTTCATTAATGTCAGCAAGGAATTCTTTTGACATAGTGGTGGCAAAATCCTGCAATAGGAATAGACAGTATACTTTAAAGCATGGTACATAGCAATGCCTATTCAAGACTTTTCAGTTTGTGCAAAACACTGACAGTTAGCAACTGCACAACGTGTATCTCATAATATAGTATTAAAAATAATTGTCAGTGCATTCTGCTCTTTATTACTAAAGGCATATCAGGAAATCAGGCTGTGTGCCCTTTGAGTTAATGTATTCTTCCGATTGTTCTGATATCATCTGCTATGAAATCACCACCTTTGCCACAGGAAAGTTTCTGATGTTGGACTTGTAAGTATTGTAAGTACTGAGGCTTCAGGACAGATACAGCAACTGGAACTGATAATGTTTAAATAGCTAAGAGCTTGTTTTCATAAAAACAGCTTCAATAATAAAAATTGAAAGTGTGGAACTTCAATTTTGGGGCAGTGTTTGTGCAACTGATTTCTGCTGATGTGCAGTGAATTGTTTGCTGGAAAACAAACAATTACATGAAAGTAATTGTAATATTTATATCAATAATGGTTTCCAGCACTCTGTGTTTTCATATGTAAACTCAGATTGCATAATTTAAATCTAAAGATCACTTCTACAAGTGTAATCACATGCAAGTTCATCAGTAAGAATATGAAAAGATTTACTATATATTGCTTTCATGCACTGCATTATTACCACGTTGACTATATTTGATTTTTGCACTGAAGAGCAGAACTATTTCCCAACAAAACTACTGTTTCATAAGAGATTAAAACATGAATTTAATGTTGCTTTCTTCACTTTTCGAGTTCCAACACTGACATTATAAACCACTCATGGTGTAGAAGAAATGTTTTGATTAATTTAAAGAGCTAGTGTACTGCTTGGAATTAATAGTAATTTTCAGATGCAGTCAGCTATCACTTCCAGCATGTTAAGTATTTCTTTATTTTCTGTTTGCTAATTAGAAGATTTTCTACCTGGCAGTACTGGAGTGCTCTGTGGAGCAGCACTCTGTCTGGAGGAAAACAAAAACGGCAGTTCTGTTCCTCCCACTACATCCTCAGAAATGAGACCAAACACCTTGAGGCATCACAATCCTTGCAGCCTGAGCAATGCCTTTCACAATCTACCAATCAAAATGCAGGGATTGTGACATCACTAGTAACCAGGGAGAGCCAGTCCCTGCTGCTTCATGTGAAAGTGAAACCCAGCAGTGAGAAATTTTCTCATTGACTACTAGTGACACCAAAGTCAGTGTGGTTTCAATGTTGATGTAGTGGAAGGAACAAGACTGACTTTTCACTCAGATGGAATGCAGCTCCACATCATCCCAATACTGCCAGGTGGAAAATATTCTAATTACCAAACAGAAAAGAATACATACTTGAGATACAAGATGTGATAGCTGACAACATCTGAAAGTTACAATAAATTGCACACAGTTTCCAACAGTACACTAGCTCTTGCAGGTTTGTGAAGACATGTTCATCCTATGAAGCTTACAAAATGCAATGCTTAATATTAAAGAAGAGATGCAAAACATTAAAAGACTGTTAGGGTTGATTCACAGTTTTTGAACTACCATGTGTCCAGGAAAATGACTGCCACAGCCTAAATTTACTGATACTATACAAAATAAATACCTTGCCAATATTCTTCAAGTATACTGTGCCTTGTTGAAGAGTCTGGTTATTTATTTATTTATTTTAGAATAATCCGTTTTAACCATCATAACTTACAAAATGGGCAGGACACTCCAGTAACTTGATTTGTTTATTCAGATCACATAATGGTGTACAAATGTTCATCTGACCACACATGTAATGCAAGCTACAGTCATAGGGTCAGCCACAGCAACCAGTCAGAAACTGTTTCTCTGAAACCATGTCTTTCCCTTAAAAATAAAATACTCCACCAAACTGCTTTTTAAATTGTATCTTTTTGAAACTACCCTTTTATGAGTGGGATAACACACTTCAGGGTGTGCAGTCATACTGCAGATAGTGTACACAGTTTTTGGGTGGCTGGGGCACATGCCTGTGCCTTTTACAAAAAAAATACCAGATGCATTTGTACATTTCAAAATTAGTGCACATCATGTTATGTGTTAGTGCTAACTTCAGGAATATCAGTAGTACTGTTCTGAAGAATCATAGGTGTCTCGATTTCATAAGAATCATAAGGTTACAGGCCCCCATGTTCAGAAAGTTAACATGGTGCTAACTTGACTAACAGTGCAGTAATTGGGCAAAGCAGTCGAATGAATAGCATGATCATGCTGTAAAACACCAATGTGCCCTTGTAAATGAAGGTGCCATCTATTATGAATGGCACAGTGATATGATCAGTAGACCTTGGAAACAGTAAAAGCTGCCACGGCAATGTTATTTACCACTTTTAAAACCCAATCTTATCAACATGCACAGTGGTGCAGGATCCTAACCCCCACTCGATCCCCAATTGAATAATAGTTAAAATCCTTGTAGTCCACAGACTTCCCCTCGATTCTCTCAAAACTTCCATAGTAGCATGGCACTGTGATGGCCCCTCTTTATCCACAGGAAACCATACAATTACACTGGTAGTCTAGTGGCTCTCTATCCCTGAGAAATTGTTAAATATTCCTGGTAGTCTAGTGACCCCCAAACCCTGACAAGCTGTCAAATACCCTGGTAGACTAATGGCCACCAAATCCCTGAGAAACCATTAGATATCCCTGGTAGTCTAGTGACACAGCCACCAAATCCTCAGTTGCATAGATGTGAACATCCCTAGTAGTCTGCTGGTACCTCAGCTGCTCCCTGAGTGCATGGATATACATCCTTGGTGGTCAAGACCCCACCCCATGCCTGAGTGATTACCGATTGAATATAAACTTGCTAGTAGTCCAATGGTACCCTTTCCTACCTGATCCCCATTATGATTGTACCCTGCCCACCTCTCCATCAACCACTCAGCACCGCCACTCCACCTTCAGTGCATACCCAACTCACTCGTAAAGTGCCATGCTGCCTGGTCCTGATCTGCAGATGGTGACAGACACAGACCATCAATACACCATCTCAGAGGCCATTGCCTGAATGGCATGGAGCAGGCATAAGCATACTGTAGAAACAGCTGCTTCTATAGTGCATGTGCACCTGCTTCCTGTCATTCAGATGGCAGCCTAACAAGGTGGTGGTATGCAGATGGTCTGTGCCAGTCACTGTCTGCAGATATCATGGTGGAGCGGAGTGGGCA
This sequence comes from Neoceratodus forsteri, assembly GCA_016271365.2. Classification (NCBI taxonomy): domain Eukaryota; kingdom Metazoa; phylum Chordata; order Ceratodontiformes; family Ceratodontidae; genus Neoceratodus; species Neoceratodus forsteri. Next base: position 840,501,956 of record CM028135.1, on the reverse strand, counting down.
TGGCACATAATGGGTAGTCGGGATGAATGGAGGGTGGGGTGTGGTGGGTGCTAGTAAGTGGGCCAGGGAGAAGATACAATCATTACAATAGTAACCAGGTGGGAGGGGTCACCACTGGACTACCAGTGACATTTCTATGCAACTGGGGTTATATACCAGTCTACCAAGGATGTCACATCTATGCAATTGGGAATCAGGAGGGGCCCTTTAGAGTAGCAGAGATATTTGACAGTTTTTGGGGTAAGAGGGACAACTAAGCTAGCAGGATAATTTGACAGATTCTTTGGGATTGGGTTAGGGTTGGTGGGAATGGCCAAGGCACTGCACAGTGCCACTGTGCATTGTGTGTAGGGGCACTGCACACAGCTGACAATGGCCTCATAATGACATACAAATGCTTTTGTTTTATTCTTTGTTAATCAGGTAAGGCTCGCTAGGCACAATTGCCTGTTCTCATGGGCTACCGGGAGCTTTAGTCCGTTAAGTGACATGCTTAGAGTCACACACAGTATGTAAGTGGAGGTTGTGGGAATCAAACCCAGGTCTGCTGAACCAAGCTCATTTACAGCTCATTACTCTAACCTCTAGGCTATACTGCCAGCCAAGTGCCTTGCATGCCATATGTGGTCATCAGCATGCTTACTGGTGCCATCTTCATCAATCTCACAAAGGCCTTTGATATGGATGATTACACCCTACTATATAATTAATTAATGGCCCTGTGACTATTAGACACTGCCCTTCTGTGTTTCACAAGTTATCTGCCTGATAGGCAGAAATGAGTCAGGTTTAGTTCATCCCTCTCTGATCATGCTTCTGTCACAGCTGGTGTCCCTCAGGTGCAATACTTGGACCCCTCTTCTCCCTCCACATAAACTATGTCCACCTCTGCATCTAAAATAGTACACAAATCTTATATACCAATGATCTGGTGTTTTCCTCTATTGTCTGGAATGTGTCTGAATAACAGTCTGTTGAAAATGGTTCTTTGAAAATAGGCTCTTAATGAATGCTACCAAATCACAGGTGTTGCTATTTGGATTTGCTCCCCACCCCTCATTAAAGAGCATCCTAACTCCACTTTCAGTGGCCTACAATAATGGTACACCTTCATCACTGTTCCATCCTTTATCAACTTGAATATTATGCTTGACTCCTCCCTGATTTTTCACCCCATGTGTTGTCTACCTGCAAGGCAGTCAATGTCAGACTCAGGTTTACCTATAAAGCAAGCTGTAATCTCTCTCCTAGTGCTTGTATTGCCATTGCCATATGCATTCTGTGCTCCACAAACCCTTCTATGATCTGCCCGTCTTTCCAAAGCCTCCAACTAAATACTACATAAAAAGGGATGTGGCATACAACAATATTGGTCATTTTGCCCTTGCTAGTAATCGAGTAGCCCACCACTGTATGCTGTATTCAAAGCTTGTCTGGCTCCTCCCTCCCTCTCTGTAATCTCTTCCTGGAGGTATCACACATAGTCTCATTCAGAATTAGTTTCCACAATAGTTTGCAATATAATACAATATAATGCTTTACAAAACACTTACCCACTCAAATCTTCTGACCTTGACCTCTTAGCCACACCAAGGACCAGGACCAAGTAAGGTGAGTCAGCTTTTCAGTCTCTGCCCCAAACTATAGAATTCCATACCTGCCAGTGCCAGACATTGCCCTGTTACCTGCAGTTTCCAAAACCAGTACCACTCCCACTTACAGTAGTTGGCTGTATGTACCTTTTCTAGCCTTTGAATCCTGACAACCTTTTTGCTTATGTACACAAGCACATCTACACATATCATTTTAGTATATATGTTATGATGAATGTGTGCCTATTTTATCCCTATTTTACCTTAGTGTAATACTATTCTAATGTTTCATCCTGTTATTGCAATATATTGTGTTGCTTACTGTTGTACTCTTCCAGGTCATGCCTGAAAATAGGCACATTCTCATCTACTGCACCCTATCTGGTTAACAAAACCAAATAAATAAATTTACTTCTCCGGATCTCTGTCTTTGAGGTACAGGGATTAGCTGGGTTAGACAAGATAACCTTAGCCCCATGTGCAAATTAGTGAATTTGAGGTGGAATTGATAGTTAAAGTTTATCCATGATAGCTTATGTTTGGGAAAGACTAGGAATTCAACACCATGTCCTCCTCTGTACAAATTAACAAAGCTGGGGGTAAAGTGGATAGCTGAAGATTATCCTTGAGAAGTTAAGTTAAAAGTTCAAAATTCCTAGGACCTGCACTGGAGTGATGTGGTGTAGGGTTGCTCAGAAACTGCCAAACAGAATCAGATTTGAAGATTCCAATCTGATTTTTCGATTTAGAGCTTCGATTTATAGTCCATAAATTCTAAATCCTAAACTAAATCCTAAAACCTATTTTTACATAAGAATTTAGGATAAAGGCTATCAAATCCAAATCCTAAATTCAATCATTATGTCATTTTAGGATTTGAAACAAAATCAAAGTAGGTTTCAGAAGTTCCTAAAATCTTAAATCTGAAAATCAGATTGGAATTTACCTGTTCTGAGCATCACTAATGTGGTGAGGCAATATCACCAGTTTTGCTGTAGCATCTGTCTGAAATGATTGATATTGGAGGGCATCTCAGAAAATACATAGACAGTTTTGACAATGCAGGCAAAATGACTTTCTTGTCTTGCCAGAGTTTGAAGGGATTACTACTTTGTCTAGACAGTTGATCTGCTAGATAAATCTACATCATGTACAGTACTCTGATGAGATACAGTATTTGTACATTCCTCCAAAATGTCTGTGTGGCACCTGCAGTTAGTGTCAAAAGCTCCCAAATGTCTTTTTGGTCTCCATATCATCACTATCCAAGTCATTTCCATGTTATTTCACTGATGCCTGGCAATGGATATATGCCAAATTGACTGAGGAGGAGGGCAATATAAGCAGGAGGAGGTTGATTCATAGTTATTTCTTCACATTGTCTGTGCTGCTCCACTTGAAATGTAAGAAGTACTTTTGCTTGATACAGTCAATGCAGCAAGAGGAAATGCATCTATCTTTATATTTGGAATTCATTTGTGTTGGTATGTCAACTGTGTGCTGTCTGTGATGTTTTTAGATATGTCTGCAGTTGGTGTCAGAATCATCACTGCCATTTCCCAATGAGAATTAAATCCTGCTTGTGCTGCTGCTAATGTGACAGAGATGAACTAGTGGTGTCACTACCACTTCATTACCACATACTCATCATTGTCATTCTCACCACCTTCACCTGTGCCACCACCTTGGGGACCACCACCACCATCAGCCTCATTTTGTTGGGCTAATTTAGAAGATCTCAGATAATGGCATGCATGCCATTCAAGTAGATTCATCATGGTAAGAATGGTGTGAAGAGTTGCTGAATTACATTGACAACGTTGGTGGCCTGTTTATACAGTTGCAGCCATTGACATGATCAAATATTTTCAGATAATTCTAGATATTTCTAAAGAGATTATTTGTGGTGGCACTAAAGTGGTACTGCAGCTAACATGAGGATATCATAGATATTTCAGCGAATATTTGACCATGGCAATGGCTGCACCTTAAGGTCTCAGAAGGGGAACAATTTTTAGTATCACACATTACTGCACATGAGACAGATATTCTCCACAGACCAACTTATTGAATTCCATAGCCCAAAACATAGATTTCTGTTTAACCAGTCTCTCCACCATTAAAAAGAAAATAAGTTCGGCTTTGTTGCCAAGTCTTTAAGTATGCAATGCTGCAGAAGATCGTGTTTCTGCTGATAATGGTGGAGCAGCTCAGTGCCTTTTACAAAACAAACAAACAAGAAACAACAGAAATACTGTGTATAGTGATGTCCCATGCATTATTCACCATCGGTTGGCTCATGTGCGGAACAAGGTGAACGGCAGAATCCCAATCATTCATGGAGCATTTTACTGAACTGTCCATCAGGGACATACCTTCCTTCAGATTATGTGGGTGTGTTTAGCTAGCCACCAGTAATTAGATGATTCACAGAATTGTTTCCACACTGTGGTTCACCCCATGAGTGACACACAAAGTATGGCAGTCACTCTAATGATGTGCCACTTTCAGGCTGTCTGCTTCAATGTAAAGGGTAACTGAACCTTGGCCCTCAAGGTCATCTTTCCACCCTCAAGGTGGCTGTCTGGGTTACCTATGGATGTGCTCCGCTGACCTAACATGTTGCAGTGCCTCTCAACCTGGGGTGGCAATAGGTGGCAGTTGGCTGCTAAAACACAAGGCTATTACCCTCCCAGAAAACAGTGTATAAACTGCCCACACAGTCCCACCCAAAAAACAAGAGACACAGTGAGCAATGACAATTCACAAACCATGAAATACAATTGAAACAAATAATTTATTTAAAAGGAAGGGTAAGGATAGAAGAAGGGTCAGCAAGGAAAATGAAATAAATGGGGTGGCAGGGAATCTGTACTCTAAGCAATAACACTGCAATTACTTCAAGGCAATAAACAGTTCAGCAATTAGCCCCACTGAAACTGCCCACTCCCAGCAGTCCTAAAACCTCCAATCTGGGTGCACTCAGTTTAATTCCCCCCAAAGGCAATCAGTGAGCGATCTCTCTTAGTTGCAATGGGTACCACACTAGGGATGCAGATGTCGCTAGCAGGATGGAGCTCTGTGGTACATTTTAAACTGTTGCAGGTAAAGTACCTTTAAAACACACTGTTGCTAAACACATATGTTTAACTGGGTATACGTCACCACAGCAACTCACTGATGGCAAGACCATCACAGCGACAGGATTTGGACAAAATCCACATGTCGCTGTGATGGTCTCTGCAGGCCAGAGACTGCCTCTCAGGGTGTTGCCCCCCATCCAACTCCAACTCAGAGTTGGAATCCTGAAGGCCAGGGGTCTAGGGAAGGACCCCCAGTGGAAACACAGAGGCATCCCCAACACCACACTGCCGACACTCAGCAATGCGGCTGTCGCTGTCGGGATGTCTCCGTGTCCGCTGTCGCTGCAGCATGGTAAAACCATTAAACTGGTACAACAAACAGACAAGGGACCCTAAACTGAATTCTTGAATCAACTTTTACATTATCACAGTAAAATTACAGATACGAGGCCAGAAAGAAGTCTAGCAAAGTCCAACATTTGTTGGAGCATGTCCACTTTCACAAGGGTCCCAGGGTGCCCTAAAGCCTACATTATAGTGCAGGCTAATCATAAAATAAAGCATATCAGCTAGGGTAAATGCCATGGGGTTAAAGAGAGTGAAAAGGAAAGATACCAAGATCTATATAAAGAACAGCCCATCCTCTGATGGATTGTGAACATGGTGTACAGTATCTAACATGGACTAGACACATAATTCATATTAGTCTTTAGATGCTTTATAACAGATTGACAGTATCATCTCAGAACTGTATTGATGCCATTCCAGTGTATTGATACTGTTCCAAATATTTTATGAGATTACTATTAGGGTTTAGAAGTCTAAATAAAATTTAGCCTTAGATTTGATTTGTCAAAGTGACTTGGTGACAGTGAGATGAACCACCACCTGGGGACTAGGACTCATGCATGTGTCCAGAATCCTACATTGGCACTGACTGAGGGTTAGGAGCATTGCAGAGGTGATATAATTGGCTCCAATCCCAAGAAAGGAAGGCAATATCAGCTGTGAGGTAGCTTCTTACTCACCTTATCAACCAGAGGAAGTATATCAGTGTGGCAGCATAAAACATGGGCATGGACAACATAGGATAACTAAGCTGAAAACAATAAAAGCAGGTATATTCTGCAGGTTTTATAAACCATCCAACTATGTCATTTTAACTTTTGTAAGTCTTCACAATTTGACATATTATATTTTATTATTTTGCAGCAGCCTTTCCTTAAGTTGCTAAGATCCCTTATGAATTGGAGAAGTTAATGGAGGCACTCTTAATGGAAAGGCATGAAGAGTATCTTGAATCCAGCAGGTGGCAAGACCCAAAGAAATACAGATTCATTGGGCAGGGATCATGTCAAATGAACCTCTATCAATTTTTCAACTGGCAACAAGGGAAATAGACGGGGTGGGGCAGTGGATGGTGTCTACTTGGACTTAGCAAGGTGTTTGACACAGTACCACATGGAGACTCGTTAATAAACTGGGCAGTTTTGGGGCAGTTCCTAAGGTGGTAAACTGGGAATGAAATTGGTTGATGGATCAGCAACAGAGGGTAGGGTAAATGGCACTCACTCATGTGATGGGAGGGTGACTAACAGGTACTTCTGGGCTCAGTACAGGGACCATTCCTCCTTAATGTGTTTGTAAGTGACACTGCAGAAGAGCTGGAAGGAGGGAGTGGAAGGTATGCCTCTTTACAGATGACACCAAAGTCTGCAATAGGTTGGATACTCCTGAGTAGGTGGAGAGAATAAGCAGAGGCCTGAGAAAACTCAAGCAGTGGTCTAAGGTATGACAGCTGGGTTTCATGTAAACCAATGCAAAATCATGTACCTAGGACACAGAAACCTAGATGGGAAGTATAAAATGCAGAAGGAGGAAATGAATTTGCATGTGTGGGGTATGTGGGTAAAGAAAATAAGTGGATGGCTGTCAGAAAAAGGCACAAGATGCATGTTTAAGCAAGCAGCATCAAGTCACCAGATCCATCCAGTGGTTTGAAACTCAGGACAATGCTCTGCTATAAATCTATTATAGAACGTTAAACAGGGCTTGGTTCTGGGACCAGTGCTGTCTAACATTTCATTGGCTGACATCTCAGAAGAGATAAGAGTAAGATCAGTCTCTTCATCGATGATACCAGGATCTGTGTGGAGGATGATGGAGGGTAAGCGATAAAGTACTCCAGGAGGTTTGGCAAAACTGGAGAAATGGTCTAACACTACTTGGGTTCAATGCCAAAACTGCAAAGTCATGCATTTGGGAGCCAGGAACTCCAGAAATAGTTAGTGGTTGGGGGCGTGCACTTATACAAGTCAAAGGAGGAGAGAGGATCTGGGTGTACTAGTGACAGAGGAAAATGAACCTCTCAGCCCAGTGCAAGGAAGCAGCAAGGCCAACAGAATGCTGGGGTGCATCACAAGGAGTACCTCTGGGAGGGGAAGTCATCCTTCCTGTACAGGTTCCTGGTGAGGCGCACTTGCAGTACTGGCACCCCCCTACATGAAAAAGGACATCAAGCTATTGGAGGGGTACAGCACCAGGCAAGCAAAACGATCCTGGGATTGGGGAGATAAATCTTATGAGGAGACTGAGAGAGCTCAATAAATATTCCCTGGAGGACTGGAAGAGAAAGAGGGATATGATTGAAACCTTCAAGTACCGAAAGGGTATAGAACTGAATAAGCACAGGAAGTATTTTCCAATTAAAACATAGAAGGAAACTAGGGGCACAGTCTGAAGTTGGAAGGAGGCAGATTCAGGAGGGAAATGAGGGCACTATTTCACCGAAAGGATGGTGGCAGGGTAGAATGTGCTGCCTGGGGAGGTGATATTACTGCAGACGCGATAGGCAGCTTCAAGTGGGGTGGGACAGGTTCAGAGGGAGGGTTCAAACCGTGGGGAGGCAGGGGTGGGAGTGAAGGATACATGGTCAAAATTAATAGGGGGCAAGGGAGGGCAGCTGCAGTCTGAAATGACTGAAGTGCTGCACACTTGCAATGTTTTAGTGATCTGTTCTTCACATAACCCTTGCCCATTTTAGAATCCTATTATTTGCAGTCTCACTCAAGATATTCTGCTTTGTCCTTAACTGTACTTTCTTGTTGCATGCTCTCTCCAGCTATTGTTTTGCCACATTAGGAGTGCTCTGTGCATAGCAATAGCATTCCTCAAAACTGAACAGAGATACAATTCTTTCTGGTCTCATGTGAAAAAAAAGACACAACAAAACTTACAAATTGCCAGGAAAGGCATCAAATGAATTTACCCATTGACACATCAAACATACTATATGAGGAATGACTATACGATCTGTGAATATACAGCTAATAGAAAGGTATCCTGTCAAAATGTCAAAAGCAAAATGGTGTGGGCAAAACAGCAATGTCACAACAACGTGTGGTTTCATAGTTTATCTAATTTAGCGCAGTTTTAGGCCCCGCACCATTTTCTACTGACTACACAGCACCCTTTTTGTCTTCACAGTTTTGCTTTCGCTGTTTTGACATGGAACCTAGAGATGCCATATTATAGGCACTCAACTCTTTATGTATAGATTGATAAATGATCAAGAACATTTTAGGCAAATTTCAGGCAACTGAATCTTTGTTTAAAATTAACCCACATAATACTAGGGAACATCAGTACCAGCTGCAATCGATACCATTCAGAACAATAGCAACAAAATTATTTTAAACACAGTGGGTGATCAAGTCATGGCATGAGTTGCCTTGTAATACTGCTGAAACCAGATCTCCTACAGTTTTGAAAACAATTTGGGATACATATCTTCTCTATGAAAGACACTTAAAGAAGCATTACAAATTTTAATAGGGTGGGGGTCTCAATGGGCGATCATGCCTTCTTTCCACTCTTTTATGCTACAGTAGCATGAACTGTAGTACTGCCATCTTCTACACCTATAGATACTAGGGGTGGGTACTGGGGCATGTTATCATGTTACATATCACACACATTAATTAAAGTCGTAAACTTTTAAAGAACACCATCAGATTCAGCGTGGGATTACTACTTCTCCTAAGCAGGAGGATAGTTATATTCAGAATCCCAAAATTAAGTCCTCTTTATAAAATGCATAAAACTATATCCAGAAAAGTTCAAACTTTTGGGCCCATGAAACTTTTTGTGAAACCCAATTAAAAGCACATGTGAAGGGATAGGGTGGCTCTGTCACCATTATACCCAATTTCTTGGGATATCAGTAGTGTGTCTGAGTCCCCACATTGTAGAACCAGTTGACTAATGCTTCCAGTAAGAAGACTCTAGTTCACGTTTGCTAAACTCCAGTACCATTGATCTAACTCTATGGGCCATTTCCTGCACTGCTGTTAACAATGTATGCTCAGATATGCCGCAGTGAAATTCTAGAGCTGAGAACATAAGCACATATGGGGTATTTTGTGTAGGCATCCCGTGGAAGAACACATTTTGATACTTACACCTTATGTAATGTCTAATTGGCAAATGTCAGAAAGCTAAATTGGATGCAGCTTACTGGGTGAGAATGGGGTGGTGAACATGAGAAAATGGAAGTCTGAATAAGTACATAGTGTACAGTTGCCCTTTCACATAAACCAGTTTACATTGAACTTGCTTTGTAGCTAGTTAATAGCCTGTTTGCATTTAAACTGTTTCTGCTGAGCTGAATGAAATGCTTGAATATACAGTACTTTAAGTTTTATTTATTTATTTATTTATTGAAAATGTTTTACCAGGAAAGGCAGACTGAGCAAAAGATGCTCGTCTCACGGTGCGACCTGGGGAGGGTACAGAGGAGGCTAGTAAACATATAAATGGTTGAGCTTAACAATAATACAATCAGAGACAGAGCATAGGTGGAAGGGATTACAATTGAGCATATACATAGGGAGAACAGAAAAATGCATACAATTTTCAAACAGTAACCGAGTAAACAGGATCTTGGTTACACAGCGAGTTAGGAACAGAGCTGAACATGAACAATAGGGTTTGGAATACAAATCATGGTACACATTGAGGCAGCATGAGGTACATAGTGCAAGTTTCATAACAGGGGTAATGATAGCAGAGCTTGAGTGCAAGTAGCAGAAGTTGAACTAAAGGGAGATGTAACAAGGCTAGAGCAGAATAGGAGGGCAAGATGGGGGAGAGGAAAGGAGGGGTAGGGGTGATGAGCTGTGAAGGGGAGGTTGGAGAGAAGGGGAAGGGATGGGGAGCACGAGTTGAAGGGAGGGGGAGGGAAATTGACAGGGGGAGTGAGAAGAGAGAGTGTAAGTGCTGTAGGGGCAGTATATAGGCCAGACAATTAGGCGATAGCCGGGCCATTGGTCAGGCGCTGGGGAACGGGAAGGGAGGTAAGGGGGAGGTCAGGGGCAGCAGTGTTGGGTAAAGAAGTTAGAGAGGGCACAGGAAAGGAGAGTTTGGATGAAGAATGGCGGATCTGGGTGGGCAGGTCATTCCAGAGTTTAGGAAGAGGTAGAGAAAGCGGATTGGCCGTGGAGGTCCTTCGATGGGGGATGAATAGAAGCCTAGCGCCAGCAGACCTGAGGGCGCAAAGGGGAGGTAGGGTGGATAGGGCAGGATGCGAGGTAGGAAGGGAGCCGAGCCAGACGCTAGAAATGAATTTAAAGCGCAATGAACTGAAGCCAAGTTACTTAGAGAAGGCAGGGACAGGGAACGATAAAGCATGCAGTGGTGTGTATGGGGGCATTGAGGGCAAAGCGGCAGAATGCATTGACAAGAGGGTCTAATCTGGCTAAGATGGTCTGTGCAGCAGAGCTGTAAACTATATCACAGTAATCGAAGGAGGGTAGAATCATTTTCTGGACAATTTCAAGGCCTGACAGGAAGTGGGAGACTAGTACGGTTTCTATAGAGGGCACCAAGTTTGGGGCGAATTTTGAGACGATGGCATCCACGTGTGAAGAGAAGGAGAGGTGATGGTCAAGCCAAACCCCTAGGTACCTGAAGGTGGGTACTTCTTCGAGGATGGTGTTATTTAGGTGTGGAATCTCAGAGGAGAGGTGAGTTTGGATAGCGCTGTCTGGTACCGAAAGTCATGGAGTTGGTCTTCTTAGCATTTAGGGGAGAGTTAAATGCCACATTCTGATGCTGAAGGGAGGATCAAATTATGTAGCTGCTCATTGCAGTCACATAAAGGGAATGGTTTGCTTACTGTCTACACAGTATGTCTAACATAGAACTGTACTGTAGCATTCATATTTATGCTGTGTATGTGCAGTTATCCATATATGCATTATGGCCACATATTCTAGCTGGCTGTGAGCACCATGCAAACAGGGGTGCTGCACGAAAAACAACCTGTGGGTGGCTCAGGGCTATATTCAGACAGTTAGCATTCCCTGACCAGAGCATGCTAACAGTGTGAATACTGGGCCATGTCAGAGCAGTGCACAGTGCATAGTGACTATGCACTGCACTGACACAGGCCACTACAGGAAATGGCTGACAGGAGCCCAGTGGAAATAGCACGGCACAAATGAGATAGTGCCTAGGCTCCAGTGAGTCATATTTTGCCCTAACATACTAATGAGCCCACTGGACATGCTAGGTGCTATGGTCCATTTGCATGCCCATTATAGGTTTATTATCATTCTGCACAATGCCACCATGCAGGCAGCATTGTGGCACTGTGTGGAGTTGGTTGTCTCCCTCGATTGCTGCTACAGGCAGGATGTAATCATAGAGACCCCAGTGGTGGCAAGTGAAATGACCCCACCGTTGATGTTTCTGGTGGCTGTAATGCCACATTGGTGGCAGTGTGCCCCGATTGCCACTTCTTTTGAGATTTAATACATCCTACAGTCATTCACTTCACCCTGTTCCCCTGAACTTTGCCCTCTTGGATGGTCAGAGCCCCCCTCCTGTCCCTCAGGATCCTCCTCCTCACATCTTCCCCTTGCCCATACTTAGCAAATGTATAGCGGTATATGGCATTAGGACTATAGCCAACACAGCCCCTTGGCTCATCACCATGGCTGGTTTGCCATCTGAATGACAGGGGGCATGTGGCGACAACTGTAGTACAATACTGCTGTAGTCACATGACCCTATCATTCAGACAGCAGCTGGACAGGTGGTGTGCAGAGGGGCTGTTCTGGCTGCCATCCTGATGCTGTACAGCAGCATAGTTCTGATAAGTTTTGACAAGGAGTGTGTGAGGAGGAGGGTACAGAGTGTGTGGGTTGGGAGAGGGACTCCTGATGATTCAGGGGCATTTGGGCATACTAAAGCTCACCAGGAGTGGCGATCTGGGGTGGGGGATTTCATTTACAACCACCAGAGTTCCTATAACTGTAGGAACCTCACGAACAACTGCACTCCAATAGAATAACCAGCTACAACCAAAATAATGCAAAGAGTCTCATGATTTATTATGTACACTCCATATATCTCCAACATGAGAGCGTGGCATTGAACCCCAGTGCTTCAGATCTATCTCATTTCTCTTCGCCAATGGCTGTGGAATGTATGCATCATACATCAGTTTACAATAAAACACTTAAAGTCATAATGACCATTTAATTTTGAATACATGCATTTACATTTGCCAGACACCAAGGGCGGAATCTCAAACTGGAATGGCGCAAAGGGCTTGTGCCACAAGGAATGGTGCAAAGTGCCCCTTGTGCCCAAAAGATATGCTGGGAGTGATTCACAAGGCAGCCTAGCAACCACTGACTGTCTGCACCAAAACTTCGCCATCCTTGCAGCACAAAATTAGCGCTGGCATGGCTCTCATTTAGGCACACGGTAGACACAAGCTGCCATATCACTGAAATTGGGATTTCCTAAACCCTCTAAGAGGGCAAATTTCTAGTACTCATAGATCAGCCAGGGCTGGTCTAAGGTACTTAGATGTGTGTCCTTTGAGAAGGTGTAGTGCACCAATGTGCCGTACACCTCCCATTTCCGATCCCAATGTAATGCTGGTTTTATTTATTTGCTTAATATCTGGTTTTAGTTTTACTTTTGTCATTCTTGAGATAAGTTAATTCCCACCCTGGTATCTTGAGTCCCTCCACCCTTGATCCCCATTTGCTGCTTATTTGATTTATTTGTTCAATGCTCGTTTTAATTGTATTGTTGATGTACTCAAGATAAGTTAATTTCCCATCCCTGGTGGGAAGTAGTCCCCCAACCTTGATCCCATTTTATTAAATTAATCAGTCCCTGGTAGTCTAGTGGACCCCAATCCCGAGTCACCTGTAATAATATGTTAAAGAAATATATTACCTGGTGGTCTAGCAGACCGCTTCCCTATCCCCGATGTGCCCAGATAAGATATAGATATATTTCTCTGGCAGTCTATTGGCTCCACCCCCACCCCCTGCTGGTAGTGCATATCACCCTGCTCCCCATCCTGAACCAGATTCATTGACCAGTACAGCCCTCTTCACACCACATCCAGCCACCAACTAAACTGTCAAGGTGTATATTACATACAGTAAGCGCTCATTGATTTGTCAGCTCACAGATCTGTCAATCAGCAGTGTGTACTTTTACAGTACACATAATTGACAGTTCAGACGGATGGCCAGATGAAGTGGTGAAGAGTTCTATGTCAGTCGCTGGCCCTGTTCAGGGATGGGGAGCTGGGTAGGGCTTTACTGGCAGGGTGGAGATGGAGTTCTCTTGACCACCAGGGAACTATATCTGTTTCTATTTGGGCACATTGGGGATAGAGAGGGGTGTCTGCTAGACCACCAGGGTAATATCTTACTATAACATATTATTACAATTGGCTCGGGCCAAAGGCAGTCCGCTAGAACACAAAGGACCCATTCCTTTACTAAAATGAGATCGGGGCTGGGGACCGCTAGTCACCAGGGATGGGAATGAACGATCTCGAGGACACTAACAATACAATTGAAATGAGCATCAAACACATAAATAAAATGAGCAGTACACAGGATCGGGATGGGGGACTGCTATCCACCAGGGATGGAATTAATACATCTCAAGAACAGCAACAATAACATTAAAAACGAGCATTGAACAACTAAATATAACAAGCATTTACAGGTATTGGGGATGGGGAACTGCTAGCCACCAGAAATGGGATTACTTATATTACAAGGGGATCGGGGCTGGGGGTGGGCGTGCTATACTACCAGGAACTGTATATACTACAGTGGTCTAAGTGACACCTGACCACAGCAGCAGCTTGCAGAAAATTTCATGGGTGCGCCTCTTTGCCGCACAGCTACCTTCACCGCAAGCTGCTGGACTTTGCACGCTGGGACCCTGCCCGATAGAGAATTGGGTGTAGGGTCCCTGGCATACTGAGCAGTCGGGTGCAAGCTGCCATTGACACAGCTTGTTCCAACCTTTGAGAATCAAGCCCCAAAGTGCAAAATAATATAAATGATATGCCCTGATCCATAATCTCAGCTCTCCTTCCCTTTCCCCAACTCCCTCCCCACTGGCCTCCCCAGCAATTTTACTGTGATCCTCTGCACCCAAATTTGGTATCAAGAGTTTACCTCCACTCCACCTATACCCATTCCCCTCCCTACCAGGCTTCCCTGCATCCTGTAAGGGCTCATACTGGGACTCTCTCTTCTCTCTCTCTCTAATCCTTTCTTCTGGTCTCATGAAAATTATCAGGCTCCTGCATCCTGGAGCTTACCTACTTTCAATACCTAATCAGCCTGCTTCCTCCAATTCTGCCCCCACCTCTGCCTTGTGCAGGCAGGGTGCTCAGCATAGTTGGTGGGCCAACCCTGGCTGACCTCTCTCTCTCCCCTCTTCCTTTCCCTTCTGATTAATCTTTGCTTGTCCTTCTTCTTTATCTACCCCTCCTACTGTCTCCACTTTGCCCTAATGCTGACCTGCTGCATCCCGTAGCATGGTTCTCAACAACTTGTAAGGGTCAGCATGGGTTAAATGTCCTCTGCCACTCCTATCCTCCTCCATCCACCCCCCACCCTCTTGCATCCTCATCTCCTCCCTCCCTATACCCCTGGCAGGGCTTTTACCATCCTGTCTGACATGATTCTAAATTTCTCCTCCCACTTCTTAGCCTAGATCTTGCTAATCCCAATCTTTAGCACTTCTAGTAAAATTTGCACTTCTGTTTTCCCATAGAAAATCTTAAACTGTCTGAGTTACTCCCTATTGCTTCTCCTAGATCAACACTTGTATCTCCATTCAGCCTAATCAAGCTACTCATTATATGTCACTTAGAGTTCAATTGTATTAACCAAGTTCTGAATTGTAATCATGTATCTAGTTTCAAACTGTTAGCACCCTGCTATTCTCACAGCACCATTACAATTGTAAACACTTTTATTTGTATGTAATCCTCACGCAATTCTTTGTTAGTGCTTTCTATCTACAGTATGTATCCTAGCCTCATGTTCCCTTCCCCAAGTCACACAGGAGACGAGCAGCCTGTTGCTCAGTGTGCCTTCCTGGTGAAACATTTCAATAAATAAATAAATATACATTAAAAACGACTGCATATTTGAAACATTAATAATGGCTAGATATGAGGACTAATGTTGCAGATATGAAGGGCCCAGTTCTCAAAGAGCCCTTAGATCGCTGTAAATTGTGGCAATCTGGGGCTGTGGTGAACTCAGATGCATCAGGGACCCTGCACCCAATTCTGTAAAACAGGGTCCCTTTAAAAACCAGAGTTTTGCACCATGAGCTACTGCCAAACAATGGTAGCACCTGTAGGTGCCACAGGGATCAGAGCTCCCCACCCACCTAGTGCAATACTAGAGGGCAGGATGGTGGAGAGTGAAACAAGTTTGCCAGGAGGGTCCAGGGGCAGAAGGGTTATGGGGTGCTATGGGGAGTTTGGGAGACTGTGGGCATGTGAGGTGATGTGGCATATGGCAGGGTACCGTTCATGTAAATATTATGCTAATGGTATGGTACTGCTGGGTGTCCACAGACAAACAGTGCTGGAGGCTAGGGCTGCTGCCAGGGCTGGCCCACCTGGGGCCGTGGCACTGTTTGTCCATGGATTCCCCCAGAACCATTCCATTAGCTTAATGGTTATATAAACAGCACACCTGTTCAGTGCCACATCACTCTCTGGCATGCCCACTGTCACCCTAACACCAATATGGTACCCCTGTGCCCCTTTAGCACCGGACCCCTACATTCAGAGTCCCCCATTTTGCCACCTTGTGGCACTGGCGCAAGGAGCTTAGACAACCTCTTGGCTGGTCTAACTTGTGCTCCTTGCTGCTCCCATAGTGGGGCTTCCAAAATACCGATAAAGTGATGTTGCAGCCAACCAAGGCACAAGTCCCCTTGCAACCTAGCACATCTGGTTTGTGATGCAACCATGGCGCAAGAAGCTTTGGCGCAGCTGCTTCAGGAGTTGCGGCTGCTATGTTACAAAATCCTGACTGTTGCAAGTTGTGGCGCAAGTTACCTCTTGCATCACAGTCTTTAGACACAAGTCCTTGCGTCGATCTATCTCGCTTTGAGAATGTGGCTCAAGTCTCCATGCAATTGTTTTTAAAGTATATGGATTGGGGTACATAATTTATCATTTATTTTTGCACTTTTGGGGCCAGATATTCAAAACTTTGCGCTGGGCAAAAACCATTTAGCGCAGGTTTAGCTTGAGGATTAGCGTGGGTCTGCCATATTCAAAAGGCCAAATAAGCAGAGCAAACTGCATTGGCACGGGCAAAATTATAATGTACAAGGGCAAACTGACATGAATACAGGCGCAATGCTATATTCAGCTACTAGTGCCGCTAAGTGGTTCTGTGACTTAGCGCGACACTTAGCGCGTGCACATTACCGCCCAGGAAAAGCTGGTCTTAATCCTGGCAATCAGCTTTGCGCCGACATTATGGCTTTGGCGCGTGTTGCGCGGTTTAGCGGGTTTTGCTGACCCTAACAAATAAATATGACACATAGATAAAGCCAAACATAGAGGAAGCATGCTGCTAACTGATGGCATCACAATGATGCCATCATCTGCCACCAGTCCAGCCATGCCAGGCAGTGAGTGGTGACCCTGCCACCAGTGGACAGCACGGCAGTGTGTATACAGCACACACCTGTGGACCACACTTCGTGGACACCAACAGATGCCAGCACACATGCAGCACTGTGGGCATGGAGGATGTTGAGGGGAGCATATACGGGTGGCGAGGCTGTGCTACAGATCAGGTGTGGCCACAAGGCTGGGACACATCATGCAGTGTACATGGGTCAGTATTGGGAATACCCCAACACCAGTGTGCCTTTCGGATAATATATGCCCCCTGGCCACATACCTCACAGCTGTACAACTGCCATAGCACACAAAGCCAGAAATGTACATGTCACTGTGAGCATCCATGCCACAGGTGCAGCATCTGTGGGTCACACAACAGCGTAACAGTAATGTCCAGTGTCAGAAAACATCCAGCAGTTGGGCGCTCACTGTGTATAGTGCAGTCATCATCACTGCCCTACACACCATAGGCATTGCTGTGTCCACGCACCACTGGCCCCTTGCTACTGTAGTTTCTGCTGTGCACTGTAGCATGCCCTACAATGTGACAGTGGCATGCAGCACCATCACCACCTGTGCCTATGGTGTCCTGTCCCTGGGGTATAATATGCTATGCTATGCTGTACTGTTTACATGTAGCCTGCAGCTATCATCATGCACTGCCAGACTGACCTACAGGTGGAGCTGCGGTTGGACCTGGTCTCTGTACTTCCAGACTGACCTACAGGTGGATCTGTGGGACTCTGCAGTAACACTGGGCAAACTGCATGCAAATCAGGTATAATGAGATACTAATCTGGTTGTTTGCCCAGAGACTAAGTAAGTAGGCTCATTGCATGGCACTTTTGAATATGGCACATTTTAGCCCCGGGCAAGCGTGTTTGCTCCGGGCTAACTAACAGCTCAGCGTAATGCGGCGCTAATGTGTGTGGCCTTCTTGTCTGGGGAATATTATACAGTTTTGATCACTGTTCTTTCACATCTGCTGCTTCCTGCAGCTGTACTGAGTCCATGCATTTGCAGACACACATTGGCCACGAGTTGCCTGTACCTGCCCTCATGTTGCTGTGTACTGTGTTGTTGTTGTGGGTTGCACTTCCTGGTTGCTTTATTCAGTGCTGTCTTATTCAGGGCTATTTTTGCCCTGCACTCCCAGCCCAGTTTGCATGGCCTCATTACCATGCCATATTGGAAGCTTGTTTGCCCTGGCTATTCCTTTTGAATATAGCGTGCTCTGTGCTCCGGGCTAAGTTTGCCTGCTGGGCAGTGCTAATTTTGCCCGGGCAAAGTTTTGAATATCTGGCCCTAAGAGTCTTACTATAAATTGATATATGATGCTTGCATTCCACACTCCTGTTGAAGGGTCATGTGATAGGCCCAAAGTGCTGGGGTTTAGTGCCATGTTCTGAAGTTGGAGATGTATTGAGGTGTACCTAATAAACTGTGAGTCTCTGCATTACTTTGATTGAACCTGGTTATTCTATTAGAGTGCAACTGTTTGTGTGGTTCCTAGTCAGATTTAGCAGCAGTTTTAGCTAGCACCCCCACCAGTTTGGTGCTGTGAGGACAGAGACCTGTGTATATTCATATAACTATAGCCTGCCTGGAGCAGTGAACAGGTGGTGTGGTATGGTGTTATACCACCTGAGACACTGCTCAGCACTTGGCGCCTTGAGAGTGGGTTCATGCTCAGATCAGGGTAGGGTTCTGGCAGTATTCAACAGCACTCTGACATGGTCTGTTTAACACTGCCAAAACATTGGAACATGCTGTTGTGCCCTGTATGCATAAGGGATCCATCATTTGCATTGGCACAGCACTATTTCTGCATGATCATTCTATCTGGTCAGTGCATCACACGGGAAGCTTTGA
This sequence comes from Neoceratodus forsteri, assembly GCA_016271365.2. Classification (NCBI taxonomy): domain Eukaryota; kingdom Metazoa; phylum Chordata; order Ceratodontiformes; family Ceratodontidae; genus Neoceratodus; species Neoceratodus forsteri. The sequence continues at coordinate 840,483,414 of CM028135.1, read as the reverse complement.
ATATGGCCCTTGTCTGTTCATACTCTTCTCAGTTAATGCAGCAGTTAGTGTAACACTAACCTTTCAAACATTGGGGACCTACATCTATTAAGTAACAAGTAGAGATGTTGTGATCAGTAAAGATATGGTGGAGAAACCTTTAGTGACGCATCCTTTCTCAGTAAAGTTTGATTTGAATTCACCTGCAGAAACCACCATTTTTCCAATTTTAAAGGAAACTTTTATATACAGTATAAGATTCAGCCATAATTCAAATTATATTATACGAACTCACTAACATATGAAAGTGCCAACAGAAGAAGGCCTAGTGGTCTATCATGTCCACTCATATTAGGGAGCACCAAGCAGCAACTAAGGGTTCCGTCCCTTCAGCTGCTACCCCCCTTTGTTGTCCACCAATTTTGACCCTGACCTTTACTCTGTCTCAGCTTCTTTTAAAGTCCTCCACTGTTTCCAATGAGATCACCTCCTCAGGAAGCTTATTCCACCCTGCAACCACTCTCTCTCTGAAGAAATGCCTCTGAACTCTCTCTCTCTTGAACCTCCCTTTCAGTTTAAGGCAATGTCCTTTGTAGTTTTACTACCATTGAGACTCAAGGCGCACCTTGCTCACCTTGTCAATGCCCTTCATATAGTTAGAGTTCTCAGTCATGTCCCACTTCTACCTCCTTTCCTCCAGGAGTACATGTTTAGGTCATCCAGCCTCTCTTAGTACAGTATGTTCTGCCCTGCTGACTTTTAACTATCTTAGCTACCCTCCTCTGTTACTGCCTCCAGCAGTTAATGTCCTTCATCAGATGAAGATGCCAGTACTGCAAAAATACTAGGTGTGGCCGCACTAGTGATCTGTATAATGGCAATATGACTTCCTTCCTTTCACTACTACTGAGTCCTCTGGTAATACAACCCAAAATACTGCTGGCTTTTGCCACCACCTTCCTGTAGTTTGAGGAGTGCTTTAGGTCACTAGTGATCATCACCCCCTCTTCTTTCTTTTCCTCAGATGTGTTTACAAGGACCTCTCTCAGGCTGTACTCTGTCCTTGGGTTTGTGACTCCAAAGTGCATCATTTTGCACTTCTTCACATTAAACCCAACTTGCCAGATCCCAAACCACCTGCTGAGCTTGGCTATTCTTTGGTCCTATATCCCTTCTGCTTTGTCCACCCTCCCACAGAGCTTGGTGTTATCTGTGAACAGGTGATTCTTGTTTTTTATGCCCTCTCCAATGTCATTAATGAAGACATTGAACAACACTGGCCCAAGCACCAAGGCCTGAGTGACCCTGTTAGTTACTTCCCTAGAAACTGAGAGCCCCCCACCTTTTCTGGGTACTCTCCTTCATCCAGCATGTCACTCATCCAGGGAGCTGCTACCCCCAGATCCAAATGAGTGCAAAGTAGCTCCACTGCTCACTGAGGTGTGTGCAGCAGTAAAACAGACAGCTTGACAAACAAGAAGCCACACTCCTCAACTAATGCAAAAGGTTAACTTTTATTTAAGTTATTTTTAAAACATACAGCCCAAAGGGAGCATCAAGAACTGAACCACACTACTGCCTCAACTGGTTTCGTACACTGTACGTCATCAGGAGTGGTTCCTTACTCCTATGGTTCAGATTAAATAGAGATAGACTTAAAGTGACAGTGCATAATAAATTCATTATCTGCATTGAGTTTAACAGTTCTCATATACAGTACATAACATGCACTATAATTACTGACCTATAGCTTGCTTTTTACATGATTCTGTAAAGTCATTTATATTTTTTCTCTTTTTGAAACTACTGTACTGTAGGTGTAGAAAAGCAGAATTTATGTGTCATAATAATAGACCCTGGCACCACAATCTCTTACAATTCACCATTAGTAATGATCCTTCAGATAATGGATAATATAGATTTGCAGCGTAATTGGAAATGAGACCTCATACATTTAAGTGATCAGATCCTGATAATGAAATTAAGACTGAAATCACTCTATTTTTATTGAAAATATAGAACCAGTTATTCAGATGACTCTTGTAGGGGACACATTTAAACCTGTGATAAGAGACATAGCTATATAACTTAATCATATAAAAATGGATAGATCAAATAAAATACATACATTAGAATCAGTAACTACATTAGAACATCTCAGTTCACAAACATTGTCAACTGACATTTATGAAACTCTTTTGAAAAACAGAACATAACCGAATCACAACACTGACAGCAGAGAGGCAAGTTCTAAATAAAAGAGTAAAAAGTATCAATGGCTGGGATACTGACCAGAGGGTAACGTATCATGGCAACTTCAATTGTCTTTTGAGGGCATGTGCCTTCTTTACCTGAACAAACTGACACAACAAGGGGCATTGGAGAAATGGCCACAGCCATGTGTTTATTAATAAAACCAATTATCCATATATACATTCGCTTCAGCATGTAGCAGCTAGGTAGCCTTGAAGGAATCTAGCTCACCATGGAGCACTAAATCGTTGATGGTTGACCCTCCTCCCAGAAGAGGGCTGCCTTACCATCAACCAGGACCCTGTGAGGGACAACAACCTCTGGGGCATGAGGATGGCTCTGTGACCAGCTGCAGCTAGGTTATTCCCGTCAGAGGATCCCCAATGCCGCGGGACTCTGCCGAAGAGGGTGCCCTCTGGACTCCATCCATCAGGCCCACCCTCCTGTCAGCGTCAGAGAGATCTGGCTGGTCAGACACATGATCCCTGTTACCCTCTCCACAGCATTCCAAGACTACCAAGCTGCCACAGGGTGAGTTCTCACCAACTCATCCCCCACAAGCACTTCATGCTAATACTCTCGCCACTGCCCACTGTAGGTCTTTTAAAACAGATCTAATCCTATCTCCAATAGATGCACACCATCCCTTCTATACAGATCAGGCTTTTTCAGACACTCCCAGGTGCATTGCTATGGACCCCCATGGAGTCCATAATTGGTTTTATAATGCATGTTCTGCAGCCGAGTACCTTTTCTATTGCCCTAATGTTCTGGGTGTGCTGCTACTGCTGCCACTGCACCATATCGGACCAAATTATATGCACCTAGGGCCACCATTGCTTTCACTCTTGGCAGGTCCTGCCTGACCCTCTCTTAAGCTTTCTTGAATGCATAACCCCTAGATCATGTCCCCTAAATGAATGACTAAAACATTTGGCTGCAATCTCTCCTGGGCTTTTGCTTGTAGTGTTGCTATTAACTCGTTCCATTGCATCCCTTCATCCCAACCAATGCACCTCTTCCCTCTGGGTGCCAGGAACAGGTTTTTCTCCTCCGAGATACTGCCTCACCCTGAGGGCTGCCCTATGGATGAATGAGTAGCCACAAATCAGATCTGCTCTGCTTGGGCCACAGCACCTGCCCAAACAAAGCAAGAGAGAGTTATAACATGTGGGTCTTATGTACCTTTCAAAAGCCTGTGACTTCCATCTACCCAACATCTGTATTGATCTATCTGATAACCCCTCCACCCTGGCATGCGATGCTGCGTAATCTTAAAAAGTGCATGTTGTAGGGTTCTGCCAGGATGCCCAGATGTACAAGTTCTTCTGCACTTCATACCTAAACTGGTGCACTGTTGAGGGCCACCTCCATGATGGAAGAAGCCCCCACTGCTGGGTGGTGAGTTTTATAATCCTGTACCCATGCTCCCACTTCCCACTGGAGCCTGTGGGGTGCCGCTAGTCGGCACCACCACCCATGGGCAAGCTGGTCTGTCTTGCTCTTTCAGATGTGAACAAAGACTGCATAGCGTTGTGACCTCTACGTCCAGCCTCTGCCAGCATTAATGGTTTTCCAGTAGTCTTGCTGGGCTACACGAGCTCTGACACCTGGAATGCTCCACAAAATGCTACCAAATATGCTGTTCTGGACAGCCTTGTCTCATCAGGGATGAGCATACCTTAGGCAACTCATCCCAGATCTGCTTGAATATGGTAGGGCTGATAGGGCGTCTGTTGTTCGTACCCTTGAGGGCAGCCTGCACCCAACCTCTCAGCATCTTCCAGAGGGCAAATGTCCTTGTGGAATCAAAAGCCCCTAGCTTTCTGGAACCAGGCAATACCAGCCATGTGTTGCTTTCGACTGTTGCCTGGGTGGCCCCTACCTGTTTTTGAGCAGTACATATTCACAAGCTGTGCCAATGGGATTGGCCATGTTGCTGCTTACCCGCCATGGCCACTTCCAGAAAACTGTTGACCCCCTCTGGTATGCTTTTCATGTCCTAGATACCAATGCATTCTCTATCAACTCCCAGGCCTCTGGGTTATCAACTCTCATAGGAATGGCGGGACTTCCCTGGGCTGCTGGTCTGCCACTGGTGCCAATTCTCGGAATCTCTGCCACTGTGATGCCATTTTCAATACCTGGTACATACACTGCCTTAAAGGTAATATTCAATATCAGACACTTGAGGAAAACCTTGCATAAGGTTGCCCATTGAGCCCTTGCCCCACAACTGTTTGTTGATTGCATACCCACTCCGATGTTGTCAGACCTGAATGTAACATGCTTGTCCTCGCACATTCCCCAGATCACCAATGCCATGACAATGGGAAGAATTCCATCACCATTATCTGTCTCATAACACCTTGTCTGATCCACTCTGGAAGCCACTGCCCTGTACACCATTTACCTTGCAAGTAAGCCCTGAAGCCCAGCCCCCCAGAGGCATCTGTAAAGAGTTCCAGTTCTTCACTGGACACTGGAACCAGCCACATCGATACCCCATTGAAGCATATAGAAATGTCTGCCAAATGTCTAGGTCCTCACGCATTGCCGCCATGACCCAGATTCTATGGTGTGGTTTTGTACAACCCACGGGCACCTCACCAGAAACCGCTGTCTATATGTTGAACCCTCCTCCAAGTCAATCACCCACAGCAGTGGGAGGTCCAAGACTGCCCATGAACTGCTATGTCCGCTCTGCTTTCTCCTTCGATACCCCTCATCATATTCTAACTACCTCTACCTAGCTTGCTAGCATGCATGGTCATTATTCTATTAAAGTATACCCACAGCTTATCAGCTTTCCTGGGCTGCTCTGAGTGAGGATACCTGCATAAATTGTAAAGCCTGTGGCCCAGTTCTCCCATGTCCACCGCACAGTTGCTTTTTGCTTCTGTTAAACCCTGTCATCACCTTCCTTGTCCTTTCTTTCTTTTTCCGGCTTTTCGGCCAATTCAGAAAGGCAAAGATGTCAACGTATTCTTCATTGATTATTTGTTGCCTCACTTTGTCCAGCAAGTGGGACACAATGGGCCCTGCCAGATAAAAGCTCACTACCCTTGTTGCCCTGGCATTGGTGGTGGCACTAATGCCACACCATCTCCAGCGTCCCGAGCCTGCTACGGACATGGCTGCTTGGACCACTCCTGGCTGAGCCCTATTCTGGTCTGCCAGTAATTCCAGAAGCGGTCAAGCTTCTGCTCCACCCCTGATTGGTTCGGGTTGCTCACCGGTGGCCCTATGCTAGGCTCCCCCAACCCTTGGGGTATCGCCATTGGCCATGCTCCTGAGCCCCTGCTGCTGGCTGACTGACCCAACCTCCGAGGGCTATCTGCTGTGGGACCCATGACCCATTACTCCCAGATGAGGAGTTCACTTGTGGCAGGATGGGTTGACTATACCCCAATTGCTCAGGAGTCCACCAGCTTGCCAACAATGGTGCTTGCTGGCCCAGTATATGGTCCCAGCCAGGCCAAGGCTTATGAGTGTTAATGCCACTGTGTCTGTAACTCAGGCATACCCACTCCTTGGTCCTGCTGCTGCTCCTGATTGACCCTTTTCCTTTGTGGCTTTTTCTGAGGGGAGGAAGAGGCAGCGGTGTCTCATCCAGAATGAGCTTCAGCTTCTCTGGCTCTTGCCCGTTGTGCCCTGCCCCCTGCCTGAGTCTCAGGTTCAGCCGGCAGGGTCAGTAATGCCAGGTTTACCAGCTGCTTACCGGTTGGTCTCCTCCAGGTTCTTGGTTCTGGTGGGGCAGGAGCCCTGAAGGGCCTGCACCCTCCCTTTGCCCTGATCCCTGAACAGCACCTCCCACCATGCCTTACCCTTGCCTCGGATGAGGGCAGCCAGCTGTTGTTCCAGGTCTCCATTCATGTTCACAATATGCTGTTCATACTCTGCAATCCAACTAATCACGGCCATGTTCCTCTGCTGAGTGCTTAAGCTGATGCTGCCACACAACAGGTCATTGACCCGGAACATGTTAACAAGCATTTTATTTTATTTTTTGGACCCTCTGGGGCTCATTGGATACTAGCCACAAGGCTGACATCCCTAGTAAGCCAAGCTGGCTGCCGATATCTCTCTGGTCAGAAGTGTCACGAAACCTCTGTCAAGGCAACAGTTTGGACAGAATAGGTCACACCTTACATGCTACCAGAATCCACCATTTATTGCATTGCCACAAATGTGCAGAGCAGACTGATGGCAGAGGCATGTGATAGTGAAACCTTTTTTTTTTATTTTACTTCCACAGCTGCCTGCCTCTTTCTACTATTCTTTTTTTGCTGATACCTTTCCTCCCATATGTTCTGCTGTTCCACACCGAGAAGTTGCCCTTGTAACACATTCTGCTTTATTCAACTACTGGGCCTTGTTCCCTACACCAGAGAAACCCTGGCATCACTTCATTTAAACTATGAATCCTAATTACAGTCACCCATTCAACATTGTTGAACTATAGGATTGCCACTACGCATCGCGCTGAGCCCTATCGCCCCACATGCGGCGTGACCAGTGGTCTTTCATTATTGTGCCTATTTTCTTTTAAATGTGTGCATTCACGCTGATGTTCAGCTTGGTGGCTGCCACACCATCCCAAGATAGCGACCGTCCAGACAGTGTGCATCGTGAAACCCTCATGCCCCATGCCATCGTGCCACCAATCCTAGCGTGACCAGCCCCCCAGCAGAAGGGACTGGCATAGTTGTCTCTGCTCACGCATGCTGTGTACCCACATTGTCAGGCTCAGGGCTTGGGTTACCCGTGACACCCCACTGGATGTAAAACATACCCACACCATGGACAACAGGATGGTGGCGGAATATATGCCCGAAACTCGGTATGCCAAAAGCTCCATACCTCCTGGCTATCACAGCCCAGCCCAGGGAAAAGCATGGGGGATCGAAGGGTTCTAGCACCATTGGGGCCACCACCGCCATTTCCATGTCTGCTCAAAGCACAACCTAGTATACCGCCATGGGCACGCAGCACCTGCCCTCCAACGCTGCTACCCCATCCCAGAGGAGAGGAAAAGACCCCCTGAGGACTGCCAGAAAGCCTTCCCATGAAGAGGGACCTGCAGAGAACTGCCCGGCTCTGGTTCCCAGGTAAGCCCTCTAGCTTTTTGTGATGGGGGTGAAGACCATGAGGGTTTTGGCCGGGATGGGCCTGTAGGCTGAAAGATAGCATACCAGTGTGGCCTGGGTGTGCTGTAAGGAGGCCCACATCATTCTTAATTAATATGCCGCACTGGGGCACCTGGAAGAATTTACTCCCACCCATGCGGCCATCAGACCAAGCCAGGTGATGTCACATTTGAGCCATGCAAGCCCGCTGCGTGCCTGCTCCATCTTTTTTTCTTTTCCCCAATGCAACCATACAGGCTGGTGGCCATTTCTCACAGCTGCCAACTCATAGCCCAGCTGCAAAAACTGGATGGCCCAGCAAAGGGAGCCTGGCGGGAGGAGAGGGGTGCCATCGGCCTCACCGTGGGAGGCTGTCCAATGAGTTAGTCACCCCACCAGCTGCTTTGGCCATGGGTCCTCTGGGCCACTGCAGGGTGGCTAACCTGGCCTAGAATGGAATCGCTGAAAAGGCTGGGGTGAGAGAAGGAACCTGCCTCCAGTTGCCTCCCATGCAAGTAAAGGTAGTGGGACTCAATCCCAGTTTACTGCATGCACCAAGTTCCACAGAGAAGTAATCAAAAGCTTTTTGGAGGGGTTGCATCTATTAAACTCTGAGAAACCCTTAAGTCTGCACCCATGGGTACAGCAACTACCCATAACGCCAATTACCCCACCTCTAGACTGTAGCCAGCACATGAATTGCTTGATTCTAAAAGTGGTAGTGCAGTGAACTTTTCCCTAAATATCTCACAATAAACAACTTTCTTTCTTTCTTACAGATGGGCAGCTGGAGGGGCCTGCAAGGTATCCCAGACTGTGGTAGTGTTGTGGGATTCAGACTAAGACACCAGTGTGGATGAAACAAAATGGACCAGTGTTATTTAAAACAGAAAAAAAAAAAATGAACTGTACAGATAATAAAATAAAGAGGAATACTTCTTCCAGTAAACAATCAAGATGTTCCAAAGTCCAAGAAATAGACAAAGCAAATATCATCCCTTAGAATATACTAAGGATTGGGTCAGCTCCTTGCTGAGCCCTGGACTAGACTGCCTAAGAACAGCCCTTTGCTGATTATATAAGGCAAACTTAACATGTGACCAGGAAGCTCCTCCTTTCTTACATAACTATAAATAAAAGCTTTAAAAACATCTTAATATCATTTTGATATATTCAGACAATATTCAGGATATCCAACATATTGGAGGATTGAAGTGTTCAAGAAACGTTTCTAACAAATTTTAACACAAGAAAGGGTTGTACCCACAATCTACAGGCTCCTGCCACAGATTCTCTGTATAAATATATCAAGTTTTCAGCTGGCTGGCTCTTGGGTGGAACAGAGAATAAACTGGAGGAGTGGAGTCCTGAGATAGTGAGGCCAAGCGCTAACTCTACAGAAAACAACAAAAAGGTAAAGTTCAAGTTCAGTCATTGATTTTGACAGCTCTGACACACTAAAAGAAATGTGCAATAAGAGCATTTGTTCCACAAAATGCACCTAGAACTAAACACTTAAGCTTTGCTTTAGAGTTCAACCAAGCAACAGAATACCCCAGAACTAAACACTTGAGCTTCGCTCTAAAGTTCAACCTATGCTCAACAAGAGGCTGAATCGGCGAGCACTTAAATGTACTCTTAGCCCCAAAACACCGAGAAACTGTTTTTCAAGCTCTGCCTTGCTTTCCTCAGTCTCTATCGCCCAATTCAGGCTTCAGCTCGCACATCAGATTGGAGGCATATACAGGGGCTCTCCATGACAGCAGCCAGTATTTTACTTAAATTTTCCTTTCAACAGCATCTCCTTGTAACCCCAGGCAAAATGTTGTGATTTCTGAATAATTATAAACACCGACTTGCTACCGCAACATGCTCACATTCGAGCAGGCATCAGACGCCGCTCGTGTGAGGCAGTGGTGGAGCATTCGAGAGTACAGTACGTGGTCGGAGCTACTCAATAAGAGACCTTATAACAAAGATCAGGGACAGGGAGAACATTAAGTAGGTGGCCTGCCTACCTAATGGTGAACGAGATATAGGATAGAATGAGAAGGACAGAAAGGGAATAAAAAATAAGAAGAAGCTGTTGCAACAGACTTGGAGAACATATACAAAAGGGGAGAAAAGGAAAAGGTCTCTTGACATTAGCAACTATGACCCTGTCACATACTCCTCCCACCTAAGAGGAACCCTATAAAGGGTTCCTATTTCTTTGTAAATTTATATCAGATCCCTACTTATGCAAAGATAACCAGATCTCTCTGAGGAGAAATGGAGCTTCAGCTCTTCCACTCTCCAAGCTCCACCTCGGGTCCCTGTTAAGACATCAGTAAACAATATGATATCAAAGAGTATGCTTGGGTACCTTTTACTTCTTTACCCCAAGGTCTGTTTCTATCTGATTAAGTTCATTGAGCCCTACTCCATACCTGGATGTATAATCTGCAATTTTATTAGCAGAACCGGATCTATGTTTGATGGTGAATTTGTATGGCTGTAATGCCAAATACCATTGCATGATCCAGGGATTCTTGTCTTTCATAATGTGAAGCCAGCATAGGGGTTATGGTCTGTCCACACTTGAAGTCCACCCCAAAGATAAATCTTTAAGGCTTCTATCGCCCACTTTAGGGCCAAGCATTCTTTTCGATAGTAGAATATTTGGTTTCTCTTGTACAGGTATGTAACTTCCTGCTAATGTATACTACCGGATAGTCTTCCCCTTCCACTATTTGAGTTAATACTGCTCCTATTCCTGTGTTGGAGGCATCTGTCTGTACCACGAAAGGTAGGTTAAAGTCAGGAATCCAAAGTATAGGAGAAGCACATAAATATTCTTCTATGGTGCAAAATGCCTCCTCACAAGCAGGCGTCCATTTCACCTTGGACAGATTATTTTTCTTTGTTAGACCTGTCAAAGGACTTGCTATAGTTGAGAAATTAGGCGCAAAACATCTATAATAACCAGCAAAGCCTAGGAAGGATCTTACGTGACGTTTAGTTATAGGGACGTGGGCTATTGCCACGGCATCCACCTACCCACGCTGGTTTTACCTGACCATACCCTATCCTAAAGCCTAAATATTTAACCTCCTCATAACCAAAGCACACTTTGTTGGATTTATTGTTACCCTGCTTCTGAGAAATGGCTTCCAGGACCTGGTTTAGATGACATAAATGATCTTCCTGACTGGGACTGAACACTATCACGCATCCAGGTATGCAGCACTATAGTCCATATGTGATCTGAGTATAGTATCTATAAATCATTGAAACATGGCCGGTGCCCCATGGAGCCCAAAGGCATGGTCTTAAACTGGAACTGTCCTAGTGTGGTGCTGAAGGCTCTCTTGTCTTTGGCTAGGGGGTAAAGGTGGGTTCTGAGATGCCATCTTTCGGATGAGACATTAAAACTGAGGTCCCATCTGCCTGGATTGGTGGTAGTTCAGGTGGATGTTAAAGATCCCATGGCACTTATCGAAAAGAGTAGGGAATTTCCCCAGTGTCCTGGCCAATTTTCTCATTCACTAAAAATACCACCAACAGTTTCATCTGGTTCAAGGTTGGTTGACATTTGTCTGAATCCCCTCCCAGATCGTGCCTGAAAATAGGCAGAATTTGTCTAGTGTACTTACCGGTCAACAAAAACTAAATAAATAAATTTGCCAGTACCCCTTGTGAGGTCCAGGGTACTAACACATTGGACCTTCCTAAATGGTCAATGATGTCATCAATTTGAGGCACAGGGTATGCATGAATTTTGAGATGGCATTGAGGCAGTGGAAATCAGTCATAGCCTTATGCCTCCTTCTTTCTTTTCCACCATAACCATTGGTGATCCCCATTCACTAGTGGAGGTTCTATTACCCCTAATGCCTGCATTTTCTTCAGTTCTTTAATAACCTCACCCCGTACCCTCTCTGGTAGGTGGTAGGGCTTTGCCTAATAGGTGTCTCTTGTTTTAGATGTATTGGATGTTCTACTCCCAAGGCCTTCCCAGGTTGGCAGGAGAACAGCCTTTATAAGAATTTAGTATGCTATTTAATGCTTTCCTTTGTAGAGTGTTCAATTCAAGATTTATATCCACTGATTCATATCCTCATTGCCTTCTAGCCTCTGATAGGCCTGCTCTAACTCAGTACTACTTTGTTCAGGATATACAAATAAAACAGGGGATGGTTTTCTCCTGCCACTTCTTTAATAGGTTGGCATGATAAATCTGCAACCTTTTCCTTCTTTCAGAAACATCAACTTCATATTATCTGGGCCCAACCTGCTTTTGGATGACATAAGGGCCTTGCCATTTCATAGTTAGCTTGTTATCTGTAGAGGGTAGTAATAATACTTTGTCCCCTGGTTGCAAGTCTTTTGACCCACCCTCTGTCATAGGATTATTTTTGGGCTTTTGTTTTCTTTGATTATAGTGCTGTGCGATATTAATATATTTCTTTAATCTGTCTCTTAATTGGGTAACTATACTCCAATGGGGTGTGCCCTCCATACCCTTCATGCCTTCCCACTGTTCTTTGATAATATCTAAGGATCCTCTGGGGTTTTCCAATAGAGTAGTTCAAATGGGAGAACCCATAGAAGACGGAGGTACCTCCCTGTAGGCGAACATTAAAAGGGTAACTGTACATCCCATGTCTTGCCTTCTTCTGTTACAAATTTCATCAGCATTTTTTCATTGTTTTGTTAAACCTCTCTACCAGCCCATCGATTTGAGGGTGATATGGAGAGGTGTATAAAGCTCCTATACACAAAGACTGGCAGAGGTGAGTCAGTAAACAGGACTGAAAGTTACTACCCCTGTCTGTCAAGATTTCTTAGGCACCCCCATTCTACTGAAGACCTTCAATAATTCATCCATAATGAGGGGCCTTAACATTTTGCAAGGAATCGCCTCTAGGTAGTGGGTGCGTAATCACATATTATCAGGATGAATCGATTCCTTTACTGCTCCTCGTAATGGACCTACAATGTCCATTGCCACACTTCAAATAGTCTGGTAATTAAGGGAGTGGCTATAGGGTACTTTGTCCATCCTGGTAATATCTACTACCTTCTGACACTCCAGACAACTACTGCAATATGTTGAGACTTGTGTATGAATTCCTGGCCAGAAATACCTATATAATAATCTACTTAGGGTCTTATCTCTACCCAAATGGCCTGCCATAGGGATATCATGGGCCAGGGATATTAATTGCTCTCTATATTGAGATGGTATCACCGACTGTTCTATTACCAACCCGTCCTAGGATGTTTACATTCTCTATATAGCAGCTGGTCATTTATAACATATGTAAGATATTATTCCATGCTGTCTGATTTTACCACCTGTGAAAAACAAGATTGTAAGGTCATGTCTTTACTTTGTTCTATTTTAAACATGTTATGTACATTCTGTTTGCCCATAATAGAGACAATGTCCTTTCTACTGTTCCACAATGACTTTTCTCTTTCCGTATATGTTTTGCCTTCCGGTCCTTCCTGGGGCTGGAAAAATGTCATCTTCAAAGGGAAACAATTGAGACACTGATGGTACCTGTTGGCTTTGTGCCCTAGTGGTGACAAGCAACTAATTCACAGTTATTGGGCAGAAGAGTGTCAAATCCTAGACAGTCATGCCCAATTACCAGAGGCACAGGAAGGTTGGGTACCAAACCAACTGCCAATTGTTGTTCCCATCTGTGTACCCCCAGAGTGGCATGTTGCACTGGATAGGTGTGAATATCCCCATGAATGCATGTAACCCAGGTCGTAGTCTCATTCTTTCCTTAGGCAACAAAGATGCTTGTACTAGTGTCTGTTTACTGCCTGAGTCTAAGAGGGCAGGCAGTTCTTTTCCATTTAGACGCACCATGATCATATAGTGACCCCAATTGGCTAGAGCTAGATGGGAGTACTCTTTCTTTTATGACGACAATATCTAGCAATGTGTCCCTTTTCTTGACATCTATGACAAATAATGTCCATGTTCTGCCCCTCCCAGGTCTGATAGGCCCTGTAGTAATAGTACTCACAGTTCCCTGAGATTTAATAGCAGTGTCAGTAGTATTAGGCATAAAGGGTCTTACCATGGGTGAGGTTCCTCGTATTCCATAGTGACTTTTGGTCTAGAAGATCTAGCAGACATGTAATCTTCTGCTAGGTTGATGCCTTCTGTGATGTCTCTGGCGATATTCTCTCACCCACATTTGGGTTTCTTGTGGCAATATTTTGATGAATTGCTCTAATATAATAGCCTCCATCACTTGTTCTATGGTTTTGTCATGGGCTGTAGCCATTTGTAACACAAATCCTGCAGGTGGGTATATGCTTCTTGAGGTGAGTCTGCGTTATGATATCTGTAGGTTCGGAATCTCAGTCGATATGTCTCACACTAATATCATAATGTTTCAGTATTGCCTGTTACATAGTCATAATCATTCACATGTCTACTATCAATATAACTGTAGGCAAGTTGGGCTCTTCCAGACAAATATGGGGTTAATCTCACAGCCCATTGTTCCTTAGGCCATTTGCAGGCTTCTGCCACCCTTTCAAAAGTAGTCATATAGGCCTCAATGTCATCAACTTCTGTTAGCTTAGAAAGTTTGATGTCTTTTGGTCCCTCCACTTCTCTTGATACTGGAGGTCTAGCCGCACCTATAGATTGGATGGCCCATAGGGTATATGTCCAATGTGCTTCATTTTGCACGTGATCATATTCCGTTGTTTCTCCAGGTCCAGTTGTTGGGTGCACAACCACCTCAATAGATCCTGTGTCTCCTCAGGGGTCTCTCTTCAGGAATGTAGTCCTCTGCAGCTGTAGCACCTTCCCTTTGTCCTTTTCCTCTCTCTTAGTCTCCTTTCTCCTCACATCTGGTAAACTGGTCCTTAGAGGTTCTTGGGTTAGTTCCATCATCTTGTGGGTCCGCCACCCTCAGGTAACTGGCAGCTGGGGTGCTGCTGGTAGCAGCTTGTTCCATCTTAAGGTGTCATGAATATCTTGTCCGATATTCTAATCCCCAAGATCGCTAAACACAGCCTGGAGTATCCACTTCTGACACCAGTGTGGTAGTGTTGTGGGATTCAGACTCAGACACCAGTGTGGATGAAGCGAAATGGACCAGTTTTATTCAAAACAGAAAACAAAAAAAATGAACTGTATGAATAATAAAATAAAAGAGGAATACTTCTTCTTCCAGTAAACAATCAAGGTGTTCCAAAGTCCAAGAAACAGACAAAGCAAATATCATCCGTTAGAATATACTAAGGATCAGGTCAGCTCCTTGCTGAGCCTCTGGACTAGACTGCCTAAGAACAGCCCTTTGCTGATTATATAAGGCAAACTTAACATGTGATCAGGGAAGCTCCTTCCTTTCTTACATAACTATAAATAAAAAGCTTTATAAAACCTTCTTAATATCATTTTGATATATTCAGATGTTAATATTCAGGATATCCAACATACTGGAGGAGCTGAAGTGTTCAGAAACATTTCTAAGAAATTTTAACACAAGAAAGGGCTGTACCCACGATCTACAGGTTCCTCCCACAGATTCTCTGTATAAATATATCAAGTTTTCAGCCAGCCGGCTCTTAGGTGGAACAGAGAATAAGCTGGAGGGTGGAGTCCTGAGATCATGAGGCCACAGCGCTAACTCTACAGAAAGCTACCAAAAGGTAAAGTTCAAGTTCAGTCATTGATTTTGACAGCTCTGACACACTAAAAGAAATGTGCAATAGGAGTATTTGTTCCACAAAATGCACCTAGAACTAAACACTTAAGCTTTGCTTTAGAGTTCAGCAAGCAACAGAATACCCCCAGAACTAAACACTTGAGCTTCGCTCTAAAGTTCAACCTAAGCTCAGCAAGAAGATTGAATCGAGGACACTTAAATGTACTCTTAGCCCCAAAACACCAAGGAAACTGTTTTTCAAACTCTACCTTGCTTTCCTCGGTCCCTATTGCCCGATTCAGGCTTCAGCTCGCACACATCAGATTGAGACATATACAGAGGCTCTCCATGACAGTAGTGGGTATTTTACTTAATTTTGTCCCTTCAACAGCATCCCCTTGTAACCACAGACAAAATGTTACGTTCTGAATAATTATAACGCCGATTAAGCATCAAGAACGAAAGACATTCGAAAGCAGGCATCGTGCGCACGTCAGGTAGGCAAGTGTGTGCAAGCATCTCGATGAGTACAATACATGATCAGAGCTACTCAATAAGAGACCTTGTAATAAAGATTAGGGATAGGGAGAACATTAAGTAGGTGGCCTGCCTACTTAATGGGGAACGACATAGGATAGAATGAGGAGGACAGAAAAGGAAAAAAATAAAAAGAAACACTGTTTCAACAGACTTGGTGAACATATACAAAAGGGAGGAGGAGAGAGAAAAGAAAAAGGTCTCTTGACATCCATGACCCTGTCACACAGACCTAGGGTCTAGGCCTGATCCCCACCAGGCCATGTAGCCTACAAGCCCAATCCAAGCCCTTACCTCTTGTTTGCTGTTGGTGCTATGACAATAAAATACCTTAACTGAATTACCTTAAATTGATAAGAAACACTAGAAACAGCTAAAAAACTACAACACATAGTCTTTATTCTGATTATTTAGATAAAACAAGTCTATTGCATTGATTGAGGTTACATATTGTCCTGCAAAAAACATGTTTCAGTAAGAAATGTACCACTTTGGGCTTCTTAAAGGTTGTAACCCTATTCACGAATACTACAGAGGACAGCAAGAATGGCTATGCTGCTAAATTACCTCATTCCCCAACATCAGTACAATTTGTTACACTGCTCTAAGCCAGCAAGGTGGAAGCCACCAGCTCCAACATGCCTACCTTAGGCCATATGGCCTCTAGGCCCCAGACCAAGCCTTACATCTGGTGTAGATGGTGTGTGCTGAGCCTGGTTTCCTTTTCTGCTGGCAACCTGGGACAAGGAGGAATGAGGAAGAATTTCTCCTGTGCAGCTCCTCTTAAGGGACCTGGCACCTCCCTGTCCCTGGCATAGCTCCCTCCCCTGGGAACCCTATCCTCCCTCCCAGCCCCTTCTGGGCAGTCCTACCTGTGTCCCTATTGTTGTTCAGGTGTCTCGGCCATGCCTCCAGACAAAGCCCGCCTGATGCTTGATACCTTGTAGGATCCTCCAAAGAACAAGATAACAACCTTATACTAACTATAAAGCATAACACAGAGAGCGACACACATGCACCCATTGGCAATAAAAGCAGTGTTTATTTTTTCAGAAAAGAAATGCATTAGGATGACACATGCACCTGTTGTGGCTAAACATTTTCATTAAGTTATTATTTTTCTTTTGAATACTTACGGATCTGGTAGGATTACTGGATGCCCATTTATCCCAGATGATGTCAACACAGGGATTTGTGCACAAACTAAAATGGAAAAGCCCTGGGTCTGACAGCATCCATGTTGACTTGTACTGTAAAATAAATTTAATTCTGAATTAATCACCTTCATTACTGATCTCTTCAATTCTTTTATACTCAGTTATGAGCTCCCAGTTTCATTCTATGAGGCAACCATTCTCTTATTTGCACATCAAAAGAAAGATCAAAGCTCTGCACCTCTTATCACCCCATATCACTATCATTGCTTAACACTGGTTTAAAAATCCTTGCTTAAATCTTGCAACACGGCTAGGATGACTCATCCATATACTAATTCCTACTGATCAAAATGGGTTCATCCAGGGTAGAAAATTGATTAGCAGCATATGTAGAACTGTTAACATAATGCACAATAATATAGCACTGGATGATCTACTTCTGTCACTGGATGCTTAAAGGGCCTTTGATAGGTCCAAATGGGACTTTATTCACCAGACTCTGATATTGGCAGGTATAGGGCCACAATTTAGACAGTTACTAAACCTTATGTGCTGAACCTAACATTCAGAATATGAACCAACAGCTATGCCCTAGCTTTCAGTTAAAGAGAGGCACAAGACAGGGATGCCTTTTCTCCACTAATCTTGCCATAGCAACAGAACTATTCATTACTGCAATTCACAACAATCAAAACATCAGTTATATCTGAATGCAACAGCAAGAACATACATGTCGGTGATGCACTATTATGCTTAACAAACCCCATCAGCACAATCCCAGAAATACTTAACATCACAACAAATTTGGACATGCCTCCAGATATATCATGTATTGGTCTGAGATTGAACTTCTTTCACTACTGTTGTACATATTTCCTAATTGGGTAATTGCCCTGCCTGCTGCACTGCTTAAAACATTTCTAGTAGTGTGCAGTGTGTGCTAACTACACCCATTAGCATAATTTCAAAGGAATATACAGATACTGACATAATTTTCATTCAACAGCACATCCCATAACTCAATTTAATAATTACAAAATCAGACTATCAATGAAAAAACTATCCAGATTTAGACTCACTTATTACGTCATTATCTGGCATGTAATAAACACAGAACCCATGACTCTCTAAAATGCAGCTCTTGCTATGATGGGGACAGAATGTCCTATTAAATTGTAACTGATTGCAGATGGGTTCAGTTCTACATCTTTAAATAATGTACTGCAGTTCTTTAATCAGTGGTTTCTTCTGTAACCCCTCTACTCATACAAAAGATATTGATTAAGCAAGAGTTAGGTGTCACATTAAGAAAGAAATATACTTCTGACTGTAAGAAATTTGTGCATGAGCAAGTTAAAAAGTTAATGAAGCAGTAATGCCAGCCACCAGTTTGCACTCATTAGACTTACAACAGGGAGGCATCTACAAGCAGATAAAAAGAGAGCCAAAGTATTTAATTTTATGGTCCTATACCAGGATCAAACCCGCTGACACATAATAAATATACTGTAGACAAACTGAAAACACCAATAGTCTATCTGTGATGATATGCACTAAGTCAGTAAGGTGTAAAAAGAAGTTAAATAAAACAGTCCATGAGTGCCCAACTAGTACCAAATGAAAGAAATCCCAAGCTCTTTGTACAGTTAATGCAGGTGGGCTTGTTGCTACAACATAGGTTAATTCCCAGTTCACTTTTTCCATCCATGTCCACAGTTCCTCATCCTTAAGAAATAAATGATCATGTTAAAGGTACATTTCACAGTAAAACATAAGTATAAATTATGTACTGCATCAGCCTTCTGAACACGCAATGTCCATAGTTCAAAAGGGTTAGGTGCACCATAAGACAGTAGAAGTACTTGTGCATAAGTCTTTCTTTGTACTTATTCAGCATAAAACTCAGCAGGAAAATTATATCCAAACAACACTGTGCACCTATGTAGATTTGCTATATCAATGCCACAGAGTAATGTTTTATACGCTAACAATTGCCAATAGAATCAAACAGTAGAGGATAAAGAATCACTTGAAGTAGTACATGGGGTAATAACATACTCATCCCAAAACAACTCTGCTTCCCACTCAACCTGCAGTGCTGTATGTGTGGCATAGACTTTCTGCTTGTCTCTGTCATTTTGTAACTATATACCCTGAGTCCTCCCTTCTTGCCCAGCTCTGGCACCATGAACACACTGAGCACACAGTCTTGGTAGCAGTAGCAAAGAAACAGGCAGAAGCCAGCTAGCTCCTGGAACAGATGACATCAGAGTCCATAGCTTCTTGATTTGCTCACTTTGTCCTGACAACTCCACATGAAAGTATCACCTCTCAGCAGCAGTAGCACAATGGGCAAATGGGTGTTAGAATGCTTCTTAAATGGCAAATGCAAGAACACTGACAGGAAGCATGCCTCAAACTTCTTTCCCTCAGTCCTTCTTAGTGTGAACACTTATGGATCAGCAGACACAGGAGTGCTTACGTCCTCAATATTGCTCACAATGTTTTTCAACTTTACTCAGGTGTAGTGCCATACTCATTCTGCTCTCAGAACAGTGAAAATGAGTTACTGCAATGCCTGGAACTTAATTTTTCTCCCTCAGGATAGCCCCAAGTGAAATAGAAGTACTGACATGTGTAAGTGGACATAAGTGAAAGATCATGGGTTTATCTGTGGGGCTAGCATTTGACAACCCCCTGCATGCTCCTTACGTTCAGGGCTGGATTAACCATAGGCAGAAGAACAGTGCCCTGTGCCCCTTAGTTTGAGGGCCACTGGTTTCCTTTGTTTTTTTGTTTTACTTTTTTCTTCTCTGACCCTCCTGTACTTTCCCAATGTGTGTGACTAAACCTTCCCTCTCAGAGCCACCGAATCCTTTCCTGTCATCATCGAGAGTAGGCGGAGAGAGAGATCATTCCTCCCTCCTTTCATAGGCCCACTCACTCTCAGAGGGTCGGTTGTTGGGTCTCAAGGTCCAGATCAAAAAAAAAAAAAGCTGAATCATGTCAGTGAGACAGAGTGTGAGACCAAGTCCAACTGTCAAATAAGGCAGTGCAGAATGCACCTGCAGCCCACCTCTACCTTGTGTGTGGTGTCAGACTCACTCAGAGAGAGTAAAACTGACTGTCAGTAGGAGTTGTTGCATCGTTGGAGAGGAGCTTGAAGTGAGCAGTCAGCAGACTCAGCACTCAGGCAGACAGTCGGATCAAATCTCCACCAGGCAGTTATTTATCAGGTAAAAAAGAAGTTTGTGTTATTTAAAAAAATTAATTCTAAATAAAATGATGTGACTGTCTTCACACTTGTGAGAACTTAGAAGAGGATGATGGATCAACATACTAATACTAGTGAGAGGGAGTGAGAAATTTAGCCTCTCATCAGTGACTAATCATTGCACCAGCCAGCCTTTCTTAATCTCCTCCCAGTGCTTTGTAATTTGTTTGTCACCATGCCAAAGAGAGGCTCATAGTATAATAGAGAGGAGTGGAAGAATATCAGCCTGTCAGTGCAGGCAGCCTTCTCACAGTGCAGCCAGTATGTCCCTACCATAAATGGATGCTGTGCTGCTGTAGTCTCCCACAGCTGCTACTGTGTAGTCTGCAGCATACCCAGCAGCAACTCAGTGTGAATGCACCCCAGCCATCCAACTTCAAACAATAGCCTTCTATTTCCACCCCTAGGTGCCATTCAAAGAAGCTGGAAAACCCTCCAAATGCATTTTAAGGTATCGAAAACGTTCAGCTTTCGAGAGCCTAGGCAGCCCCCAACCCTCCCACCTCTTGGTTATGTCAGAGGGGGCCACAATTGCCCATTGCCCAGGGCACCACAACTTGTTAATCTGGCCCTGCTTACATTCCCAGATTGGTGTACAAAATACTAAACCTAATATTATCAACTCAGTCTTTTCCCTCCAGCCAACTTCACTGAAAGAGGTTGAAGAACTTCTTTTACTATTGGATAGCAAAAAAGCACTGGTGCTGACTCCCTGGACCCTTACTTTCTAAAAGTTGCCTACCATGTTTTAGCTGTGCCAATCACCCATCTATTCAATCTCTCTCACTGTCGCAGGGAATCCTCCCTCCCTATGAAAAACAGCCCATGTCATACCCCTGTTTAAATTGGGGACCCCATGATCTCAACAACTACAGGCCAATTTCTACTTCCTATTCTGTCTAAAGTGCTGGAAAAAATTGTAAGCAAACAGTTGAGAACCTTACAGAAATTATGAACCTGTTAACCCTAATGCAATCCGCTTCAGAGCAGAGCACAGTACAATTACGGCCCTTGCCAAAGTTACCAATGATTGGCAGCGAGACCTGGAGAATAGGAACTTCGTCTGTGCAGTGTTCTTAGACCTAAACAAGGCCTTTGACACTGTCGACCATGGCCTGCTCCTCTCCCTCCCTGAGATCGATAGTTCTGGACCCACTATCCTTACATTGGTTTGCTGACTACCTCTCTGGATGGTGGCAGCAAGTTAAAACAGAAGGTGAACTTTCTCCCTCCAACCCCTGCAAAGAGGGTTCCCCAGGGATCGATCCTTAGTCCCTTACTGTTTGCTATCTACATAAACAACATCACCATCAACATATCCAAGGCCAATATCCATCTGTTTGCTGATGACACAGTACTCTATCTAAATCGCCCATTCCTGGAAGCTGCCTGTGGAGATCTACAAACTGAATTCGATCTACTTCAAAAACAACTACTAAATAAAAGCTTTTACTAAGCATAAAACAGACTAAGGCTATGCTGTTTTCTTCACTTCTCCATGTAGCAAACCCGGTCAGTGCTGGCTCCATTCTGCAGATCACCACAATTCTGGGAAAAGCTAGAATTTATCAATAAATTCAAGTATTTGGGAGTGTGGCTTGACCACAGACTCTCCTATATAGATCATATCGAGATTTGTTAAAAAACTGAGGCAGAGACTTGGACTTTTCAGGTTCAACAATTTCCTTACTAGAGATGCCAAGCAGCTGCTGGTGCAAACAACATTTCTCTCCTTGGTTGACTATGCTGACTTCCTTTATAGTCACTGCCCTGTCTCTTATCTTATGCTAAACTGTATCGTTGTATCACAGGGCCCTGAGATTCGTTACCGGTTTACCTTTTTCCACTCACCAATGTGTCCTTTACACTGCTGTGGGATGGCCCTCCCTTCAGTACAGGAGAAATAGAAATGCTGTATTTTGGATGTACAGGGCCATTATCAAAAACTCCTCGATACATTTCCGATTGTCTTCCGCTTTGTGAATTAGGAAATTATGCCCTGAGAAGCTACTCATTTATTTCCTTAATCGTATCTAAGCTTAAAATACACCTCGAAGAATGGCTATAAGCTCTGCATTGCCATCTCTATGAAATAATATACAAAAAACACTAAAGCTGAGTACTTTGGTCAGTCTAGCATCCTTTAAATCACTGTATGCCCATTCGGTCAAGGAAAGTTGTGACTGTTTCCATTGTTCCTAGACCTCCCCTATATCTGTTGCTTATTTTGTTGGTATTTGCCTTCATTGTTATGCCTAGCTTGGTGGCTTCTCCTCACACTTCTACCTGCATCTCACACTACTACATGAATTTTGCCATTCTGTCATCTTCTTGTGCTCTCCTCCCCATCTGTGTCCATCTACGGCTCTTATCTCTCCCCTTGGTACCTTCAACCACTCTGCCTATATTTCCCTTCCCTGTACCCACCATCCCACCCTCCCTCCCACTTTGATTCACAGACTGTATATTCAACATGCCATTACTGTGTAAACACATTTACACATTTTGAAAATGTCGGATCGTTGCTCTCAATCTGGTATTCATTTGTGTCACCGCTTAACCATTGTGCCTTTGTTAATTATTTTTTTTTTTACTATAGTATTGCCTGGATGTTGTGTGTAACTTTTTTATAAATTGTATATCCTCTGTTCTTGTGCTAACCAGGTCTATCTTGTAAATGAGTTGTGCTCAATGGTGATCGCCTGGATAAATAAAGATTTTAATTGATTGATTGATTATATGGCACAGATAGCATGTAGTAGCTGCCCCACTGAGTGTGCATCAGACAGTCATGAAAGGACAATATGCATGTGCTAGGCAAGCATTAATACCCAACAGAATTGGGCGGTATTAGGCAATACTGGACTTCCCAGGGTATAATGAGGCCCGATGCTGCAGGCAGAGGGTTTTATAGCCCTGTAAAATCCAGTATTGCCCATACCATCACTCTGGAGGCTATTATTGCACTTAGAAAATGGGCTGTGTCATTTTGTATAGGATTACAATTCAATTTTTCTCCTTTTTTTGGTAAAGTAGTCTCTCTACTACTGGCATTTAGCTGTAGAGGTGCTGTTATGTTTGGTAGTGTCCTGCCCCCTGCCCATTAGTCTGTCCTCTTCTGTCTTTCTTGCTTTGTTTCTGCGACCACATTGGTGCATTTTATTATTATTTTCTTTCAAAGTGCTGTTAGTGGAATTGAGAGGGAATACTGGACAAAACGCTGAAGTGAAACATTTTCGGGTGGTGGAGTTACATGTATCCCACCCCAAGTTGCCATTCTATTCTTTTAAATTGCTCCCTGTCCCTGCTTCTGAGTGTGCTCTGGTTCACGGAAAGAAAATTATTATTTTTTTTAAATGTAGTCAGTCAGATGAAAGGGATAGCATGGATGGCAGAGTGGGTCATGTCTGAGCTAATGAGCTGCTGGGTAAAGGTGGCACAGAAAGCAGGTGGGCAGCTGGCGGTCCTCGGCAATCTGGAGAACAGTGCAGGAGAAAGCTGACAGGGCAGGTAGCCATAGGATGCTACTCTAGTGAGGTCCAGGGTGAGGTATTTTGTGTGTTTTTTCTTTTTTAACCTGGTTAAGAGCAGTTCATGGTGGTTGGCGGGGAGCGACACTCGTAAGTAGCAGTTAGCATGTGATGAGCTGGTGCTACCACTGACATGTAAAAAATGATGTTTTTTAATGAAGAAATGAAGTGCGGTAAAAGACCTGTAAGAAATAAGTGTTGTGCTTCCCCTTTTTATCAGCCTTTTCAGTGACAGTGGCACGGGAGCAAGTCCTTGCTAAGTGAGTGGGAAAAAATGGCGTCCACTCAATTTTAAAATTGAAACTGGCACAAAGACACCAGTTTCTCAGTCAGACTATGCCAGGTTGGCCAGGTTGGAACTTTTTATTGCTGGGAGTCTATTGAAAATTAATGTGTACCCCCGACAGGAGTACCAGCCAATCAGAGCTCAGCAACTAAAAGTCCATTTTCTAAAACAATTTATTACACATGCACAACATTATTGTGCCTTCTCAGTCTGATATCCAACAAATGTAGTTTGCCAGAATATGGAAGAGAACCAAAAATGAAAATGCAAAACTCTTTTTCGCTTTTGGCAAGCTATCTAAAACAGCCCAACCAACCACCCAAATCATTTTCAGTGGGATAAGGTCACCACCACTCCTCAGTGTGATCACAATAGGTGCTGATTAGCTTTGTTAACTAGCCCTAAAACATTAAAACCCTTCTCCCACCCTAGTAGCACATTCTTGCCACTCCTGCCCCCCAATCCCATTTAAAAAAATAGGCAATACTCCATTGCCACCAACCTACATAGCAACTCTAACTCTTTCCCTCCTACTCACATGGTCCCAGAAACAACTCCATCCTTACCTCAACACTGTTACAGTAAGTACCCATTTATCCCTCCTCACTACAGTTTCCACAAAAGAAACCTACATTTCCCAACACATTTAGTACTCCAACATCCCCTCCTCCTCCTCCTCCTCCTCCCTTGGGGGACTTGCCTTAGGAAAAAAAGAGCCACTATAACAGTGACTGTCAGAGCCCTAGTTGGACTTGTGTTATCTGAATGAAGAACTGTTAAGAGTAGGCTCATTGGCCCAGATATTCAAACTACGCCAGGCTGTGGCACAAGCTTTGGTAGCTCAACTGGCTGCACAGGCGTGGACTAGCGTGTTCAAAGGGAGCTGCACCATGGCTCAGCAGCTTTGAATATCACACCTAGCCACCCACTGTGCATGGCACAGTGGCACTGTCTCAGCGCAAGTGGCCAAAGTGAAACATGGAGATGCGCTAAGCGCAAGTGCCATTCGCCATTCACAGCACCACGATATTCAAAAAGGTGGCGTGCAAATGGGGCCATAATTTATGCAAAGGTACACATGGGGCCATTTGCATGTCATTATAGCTCCATTGCATTCCATTTGCATGCAGATGCGCGATCCCCGGCTTGACTTGCACCTGGCGCCCTGCCAGAGCAGCACTGGTTGGGACCGACATCCCTACAGTCCGATCATGAGGCATATGTTTAAAATAAATTCCCCATCCTATATCCCTGGTGGTCCAGTGGACGCTTTCTGCCGATCACGGGCATCTGTTGTAATAAAGAACCCTCCCCAATATCTGCTTTCTGCCCGATCGCGGGCATCTGTTATAATAAAAGAAACCCCCATCAATATCCTGCGTTCTGCCCGATTACGGGCACCTATTGTAATAAAAGAACCCCCATCAATATCCTGCTTTCTGCCCGATCACAGGCATCTGTTGTAATAAAGACCCCCTCCAATATCCCACTTTCTGCCTGATGTGGGCATCTGTTATAATAAAAGAAACCCCCATCCAATATCCACTTTCTGCCCGATCGCGGGCATCTATTTATAATAAAAGAACCCCCGTCCAATATCCCTGGTGGTCCAGTGGACCTCACTCTCAATCGCTTGGTATCTGTTGTAATAAAGAACCCCCCGTCCAATATTCCTGGTGGTCTAGTAGTACCCCGTCTCACATCCCACTGAGCCCACCACCTCCCCCGGTCAGCGGTGGGCAGCAACACCGCCTGCTGCCCCGCCGCCTGCACCGGAATGACAGCTTCGGTAGGGCTGCCGTCCGATGGTTCACAAGTGAGCCAATGTATTATGCAACCATACCACTACACATTCAGATATGTGAATGAATCACATATCTGGAATATATAATACAGTATGGGCCTAGTAACTCTAGGTATTATACATACTAGGATGTTTCTCAACCAATATTTGGTAACCCTAATTTCAAGATCATTAAAGCCTTTCTCTCACCACATAGGCTGAGTATACCATCTAACATGAGAGTCAGCGATATAATTAATTTAGGGAGGATACTTTCAGTTCAAGAAATAATGGAAAGTTTCATCTAGCATGCAAATATGCTTTTTACATTTATCAGGTTAGACACCTGCTTATTACTCGCTTTAGGCCTGGTGGATGGGACATTAATTATAGTGATATTTTATTTGGAATTCCAAGCCAAAGGCAGATCTGCCACATCAGTATCTGGTTTAGTAGTGACCCTGTGAGAAAATGTATCCTAACAATGCTGACTACTCACAATACTGGATAGACACCCTTCCAAATAGTTGTGTCAACTGGGAACACATATGGAAAGGAATCTACATATATAGTACCAATGATAGGCTTAGATTGACACAATATTATATATTACATACTATGCACTTGACCCGGTTAAATTGTGTAAGATGGGAAAATTGTCAAAGGCAGTGCTTTAGATGTGGTCAGGCACAGGGCTCCCTGATTCATATATTTTGGGAGTGTCCTTTAGTTGCTCCATTATGGCTAGAAATTAGGGCTAATCGGACCCCTTGTTGGGGTTACAAGATCTCTTCACCCTGAGATTTGTCTGTTAGGAGACTATACAAAGATTGATGTGAGGAAAGGAGATATTTGATTAATTTAATTTCACTTATGGTGAAAACCCTGATATTAAAACATTGGAAAGACCAGGACTGCTATTACCTATCAGGAATGGCTGGCTGGGTTTTCTATAATTTAAGGATTGAAAAACTATTGCTAGTTTTAGAAATACAATTCCTAGGTTTAATGCTAAGTGGGAGAAATGTCATGACCTACGGTCAGTGGTTAAACTATAAACTCAATTTATATTGTTAAGCTATAGACTCAATTTATATTGGTGGAAGACTGTTAGTGCCCTAAAGGATGAAGTTCTCATACCATCTTTCTTTCTTCCCTTAGATTGTTGACTTTAGATCTACTCCTAGTGGAATAGGAAATATTGATGATATTATAATTTGTGTATTGGCTTGGGGAGGAGGGTAATGGGGAGAAGGGAGGTTTTTATTGGGGGCATATATGGGGGTAAAGGGAAGGGTTGGAGGGGTGAAATGGTTGATGTACGAATCTGTATCCAGTGCAATGTATTAACAAGTATTTTCTTTTCATCTCCTGTAACATGTACTGCATTGTTGGTGAATGTTAATACTAAATAAATAAATAAAGCATATTTAATTTCAGAAAAAGAAGGATTATAAGCAACCCCACATTCACCATCATCAGACTCAGATTGGTTGTCATTATCAATGAGAACATTACTGATTTACAAGCTTAGGTTGCGAAACAACAGAAGGAGCTCAAAGGTCTCTTTGTAGCTGCAGACCAGGTCACAGGAACTGTGGGGGCATTGTCTGGAGGTACAGAGACTATGATGATTTGCCCAGTGGATAACAGGTGATTCTGGTGTATGGTTTTCACAGCTTTTGGATCATTTTCAGGATGTACTTTGTTTACTGGCAGGTCATCTAGCTTAAGTATAATAATGCAGTGCGTAGTAACAGAATAGTGCAGAACATATGACTATGTAGTTAAATACACAACATATGGTAGTTATAAAATTCAAGTTCAGGATCAGGTCAGTTTCTGGATATGATGTGGCCTTTGACAAATTAATGAATGAGAATGGGGCCTTGACCTTGTCTGTGAGTAGAAGGTAATTGTGTAGGAAATGTTGCAGTAACATGGAAAGCCCAGATCATTGACTCAGTAGATTGTTGATTCTGAGAGAAGAAAGAAGATATTCATTATGGTGTTGGTCTGATTAGCAAATATTCATGGAAAGAACCAAAAGATACAGGAAAAGCTATATCCCTTTATT
Source organism: Neoceratodus forsteri (assembly GCA_016271365.2). Taxonomy (NCBI): domain Eukaryota; kingdom Metazoa; phylum Chordata; order Ceratodontiformes; family Ceratodontidae; genus Neoceratodus; species Neoceratodus forsteri. Next base: position 840,455,742 of record CM028135.1, on the reverse strand, counting down.
TCCAAAATATTTTGGGATTCCCCACGAATACTTCAGAACTTTTACTTTCACTTTTTGGTTATTTTTGCTTTGCTTTGCCTTTTCTTTAGTATGTATTTTTGTTGGGTGGAGGACACTGGCCTACAGTATGTAGGGAACACTGGACACCAGGAAATCAGTTTTATTTCACAGCTGGGTGATTGGGAGCAGAGATCATTAGATACCAGGTAAAAATATGTTATTATATGGACAAGGGATCATGGGGTGGGGGTTGCTGGACTTCAGGAAAACTATTGTATTACACATCTGAGCAATTGAGGAATTGGGAGAGCCAGGCCATAAGACTTGGTTTGGGGATCTAATAATTAGAGAGGCCATGACGATTGGTTATCACCTCTCAACCTACCAGCATGCCAGTACCCATATGCAATGTGCTATCACCCGTCTTGTAAAAGCCACCAGCATGGTTTAGGGCCAGTCACACATGGGTTAGCAACTTATTATCTATGCCATCCAATATGGCAACTTGTGCTACTCCTCTGCTTTGGGAGGCGCTAAGTGGTTTTAGTGAGTCACTTACGTGTTTATCAATCTAATCAGCCTTCCAATGTCCTGGCTTGTATGTATAATGTTTCCATAGCTGTATAATTTTCTGCTATTTAATGTGTTTTTTTATTATTACACATCTGTATTGTGCTTCAATCTATGGTTGCAACTTGCTAATCAAATCAGATCAGGGTCCATATAGAAAGCTGGCAGTTCAAATGGAGTACTAAAATTAGGAATGTCTATAGGAGCAAACTCAGATGTAAAATGCTAAAGAAATGCAATAAAATCTATTTGTAAGAGACAATGGCTCTGGCAGTCAGAGTGGAAAGGAAACTTTGGTGGCAAAATATGGCATCCTGGTGGGGTGGAGGAGTTTCTAATGAGGCATCTAAAGACAGAAAAGAAACCAAAGGGGACAGATGAGAGAAGGAGTGCAGGAAGTGTGTGATGAGGGAACAGAGAGGCAGCAGAAGTGAAAATTAGCTGCAAGGAGATGGGAAAGTGAGTATTTTGAAGAGGTTTAAAGAACAGAATAAAGGAGAAGAGATGTACTGGGAGGGAGGATGTTTAGAGGTTTGGGAGATTGGTAGAGAAGGCAGGGTGACCCATAAAGGTTTTCAGGGAGAAATGAAGAAATAGTTGGCATCAGAGGGTGAACAGGAAGAACAATGGATGGGGATGAGAAGACCAGATAGTTAAAGTATATGGGAAAAAGCCACTATTTATGAGAAAGGAAAAGTAGTGGAGAAGACATTGTGACTTGACGGAAGGCAGAAAAGGTTGAGAAAAGGGGCAGTGGTTGGTAAAAAGCAAGGTGCTGAGAGCAATGCAGCAAAGGAGATAAGAGAGCTTCAGTCTGGCTAGAGTAGTTTTGTGGCAGCACTGTCTACATAGTCGAACATGAGCAAGAGCACTTTGAGGATGGTGTTTCACCTGAAAAGAGTGAGAGGCATGGTTTGTTGCACTACAGTGCTCCGAGCTTTAGTCTAAGTTTGGTGCCTGACATCAGTATGAGTAGATCAAAGTTTTGATCCAGTCACACATTGAGATACTTGAAGGGATACTTTTAAGTGGTGTGCCATAAAAGGTCATGAAGACAGGTGCTCCTATAATTCAAGCTAGACTCTGTTTAGTGTCAAAAGTCAAGAAAACAGTGATTTGACATTGAAATACGGTCTGAATGGAATCAGTGCTTGACATTATCAAAGTTACATTGTAGCAAGAATCCCAGCTTAGGGACTGAGGCTAGAGATAATAGAATATAGTGTCATCTGCATACATATGTACATGTGAGGAGATGTGGACTGTGAAGAGGTCCTGTAGAAAAACAGACAATGGACAGTGCCTGAAATGAAGCACAGAGTAACTCCAGATCAGATTGATAGGAGGGAGGCTAGGACATAACCAAGTTGAAATAATTAGCTTTGGTCAGCAAGGAGGAGTGGAACCAGCAGATGGCAAGGCCTGATAATGACTCTCCCTGTGTGTATCCAGTTATATGGGTGGGTCACTGTATGAAGGCTTTAGCCTGGCTGATGAAAATGACCATAGTTAGATGGCCCAGCTAATCACTTTCAGAATGGAATTAGTGACTCCATTACAAGAAGGAGGATATGGTGGACTGGAAGTTTTAATCAGAGAAATCCCACTCTAGAGCAAGCACATGCTCCCCATTGGCAACAAGTGACTACCATTGACAGAAGGATTAGCTTTTACACTGGCATAGGAGGTGTGGAAGGAATTCAGCAATGGCTGTCTCCTACAGCTCTCCTCTGGTTCCCCACCACAGCGTCCACATCCTCTGGGGCTAGAGGCAGCAGAGGACAGCACAGATCCTCAGACTGCTTGTCATTAACAACATGAAGGGAATGAATTGCACAAAACTACATTTAGAGATCATTAAGGCTGAAACCCAAAGCCTCAAATTTAGGAAATGTGACATTAGAGTAAAGAGTCACATGACTCATAATGATCTATGTTGTGTAGTGTTTCTTGGGATTTGAATGACTGAGCTGCACAGCATTGGTTTTACCTAACTTCAGCACTCTCTCTCAAGGCACTGGTGTATAAATAAGTTCCCATGCCTTGAAATACAGTGTAGCGCTAAAGATATGTCAATACCAAATCTGTGTCAAGTAATCATTCACACCCCAAGAAATGGCTTTCAGGCCCTGGCTACCTGTCAGACCTCCTCACTCTTGCCATCCCAGCTCGCTCCCTTCGTTTCTCTACCCAGGGTCTCCTGGTGGTTCTGAGACCAGTCTGAAAACCTCGGGTGATCGTTCATTTGGGGTGGCCAGCCTGGTCCTCTGAACTTGCTGCCAAGACCTTTGAGGGAGGCCCTCAAGGTGGAAGCATTCAGAAGGGGCCTAAAGATTCATCTTTTTGACATAGCTTTCCCCAGCAGATGTCTTTTAACTGATATAAGAAAATGTTGAATTACTTTTACTCTGTTTTGAAATTGTTTTATTTTAAAGATTTGTACCACTCTGTAAATCTTTTGTTGTCCGACATAGATCCTCCGGGATTGGGTGCCACATAAATAACAAATTACTTACCTTACTAAACACAGCACCACACAGTCACTAACTGTCATGTGGTAGTAGTATTAACATTTATTTTTATACATGAAAATGGCATCGTTGGTTGAAGCCCATTCTGAGATGCATTCTGATACACTCTACAGTAAACAAATACTACACCATATACTGTAGTAAATAAACATGCTTATCTATATATGTACTATGCAAATATGAGATGGTGTAATACTGTATAATAGAAAACACATTTTCCTATCTCTGCCGCTAATGTGAAATTTACATAAAATCTTAAAAAATAAGTCACAAACATGCATAATTTCATTTCTCATTTTATGTCACTAGGGATATTACGATTTACTACCCTGTCTTGTTGTCTCAAAATAAACCCCAGATCTGTGGGCCTGATATTAAAGATTTAATTAATGGCATTGCCTCCAGCCAGAGAAGGTTTAAGTGGGCTGGGTGTAAGTACGATACAACTTCTTGGGATACAGAATACCCCACCTCCCCACTGGCATAGCCCACCTGTGAACCAGTGCAATACAATTCCACACAAAGAATGCAGCTTCATCCTGCATAAAGGAGATATGCCCAGGCTGTAAATGTAAACAAAATAACAAGAGCTTTATTTATAGTCACTGCATGCCCTAAAGGGAAGAGGGTGGGGCAGTGAGATAGTATGCTGGAATAGAAGCTAGTTCTTCAGTGCCTTTCAGGCCCAATGTACATTAACCCAGGGGCTGCTTTTCTATCAGCTTTCCAGCTTGGCTGTGCATGGGTGAATAGTGTTTTCCGAATACCATGAACAGTAGGCTTCCAGAATATTAGGATGTATTTTCTGAATAGTTCACTATTCACCACTATTTTGGAACTACTATTCGGTGAGATTTCCAAGTCTGGCAGAGCTTTGTTGGCCAATCAAAACTGTTTCTTGAGCTCAAAGGCAAGCACACCATGTGACTTCCTCACTTTGAGCTGGAAGAACAGGAGTCAGTGGTTTCTGAGAGCTACTCTGCAGTACTTTTGAGACCTTAAACTTGCTAAAAAGAAATAGATTTTTGCTTCACAGGCTTTTTGGGTCAGTATAGTTTTGATCAGTGTCAGAAAAGCTATGTTTGGCTTTCTGACAGGTATTTTGTCCTTGTTGCTGTACTCAGTTACAGGGACTAGAAGGACCATCTGCTAACATCCCTCCTCTACTGCTGTCTGACAGCTCCAGTGTGATCTTTTGGGTGAAGCACATTTTATTTATTTTTTTTTTTGCTGTTGTTTGGTTCCAGGCTTGGTTCCCTGAATGACTGATGAGGGTGTCTGCTAACTCCCTCCTGCAGATCACTGCTTATGATTTGCTGTATATGTGCATAATATTTTATTTTGTGAGGCTTCACCCTGCATGTGCATGCTTAATATATTTTTTCATGAGGCAGGGCTACACGTGCACAGCTGTGTGCACGCAGATTTTTAAATACACTTCTTCAGTTCTAAGCCAGTCAGACTTGACTCACTGTTATTATTGTTAGTCCTCTGGTTCCAGAGATAGATCCCTGTACACATGAGGAGTATGTTGGCTGACCCCCCACACACACACACTTCTGCAGCCCACTGCACACAATTAACCAGTGCTTGTGAAAATATTCCCCCACAGTCTGTGCCTTGTGAGTGCACAGCTGTGCACATATATATTTTTTTTTTTGTTTGTTGTTGTTGTTTTGTTAATTAAACCATTGCACTTAGTGGGGCAGGTCTGTCTCACTGAGTTGACAGTATGTCATCTGTCTGTTCCTTGCTCGGTTCCATGTTTGACTAATTAGGTTGTCCTTTTCTTCTTCCTTCTTAGTAGCAGTGTTTTTCTTTACTGCTACTTTTTTGTGATGCAGTATAACTGGAGAGGTTGGTATATTACAGTAGTTCCACAAGCACTAAGTACAGCATCACACACACAGGTACTACATAGTAATAGTTTGTGTTTTACACAGTAACCACTAGTGACCTGATCCATCATGTCTTTAGCAATCTTACAAACATGCTTGGTCCAGCCCCAGCAAAGCGTCTGCACCGCTGGCCCTCAAGTGGTGAAGGACAGGATGATAGACCCACAAATGTATAGCACATCCAGGCAATTACTGCTAGTGTCCCTGGGCTGCCAACCCCCCAAACAATCTTTGTAGAACAAAGGAAACACTCGGGGGGCAGTAACAAAATACAGTTAAGAGCAGTGGAGCATAACATTGCCAATGCATTTGTTTCTGCTAAGGCTTGAGGATGCCAATAGAGCCCTGGTGCTTTGACCAGAACCTGGTCTTTGTCAGGGTGCATGTTGGGAACATACAAACACACTATGAATATACAACCCTTAAAGAACACGCACCATAAAGAAGTGAAGTTAAAATGAATGCTACTGAGATGCCATTGTAACAAAACAATCCACAACTAACATATCCAAGGATGAAACACTGCATCAAGATTATAAAACAGTTCATACGGTGGCTCCAGACAGTATGCAATGCAGTATCTTGCAAAATTACTGCAAAATGCTACAGTATGCTGCAAGGAGCAGTGTAATTTCATGCCAATTAAGCCCTCTAGTTATCCAATATTTTGAGGCATGTAATTTACTGCAAAGTATTGAATTGCATCTTGTCTTGCTCCTCTGTATTTTACTGATACATAACACAATTCAGAGAAGATGGTGAGATAGACTACATAGACAGTGACATACAGGTATCTCTCTTTATTGACAGGCTCAAATATTGTTCTCCCCAAGCAAGCCCTTTAGTTCTTGCAGCACTGGTATAGCACTATTGCTACTAATACCAATAGTAGTGCTACTACTGCAAGTGTCACCACTGTCATATCCTGTTGTGCAGTAGTGGGGGTGGCATTAGAGCATACATGCTTTGTACAGGAAGTAGCAGACACCACCACCAGAATTCCCTGCTACCACTATGGTTGCTTCAATCATAGCCAGTGTGCTTCCCTCCTCCACGGGTGCCATTCTTGCAGCAGCCACCCTTTCTGTTGTCACCACTACTGCAGCCACTGCTACCACAATTCCCATGCCCATGACCAATGCACCTTCTACCCCGTGTCTGTGACAATGAACACCATCTAGTGCTGACCCAATGCAATGCTTGATATCATTTTCAGAGTGCTATGTATGTGGTGTGGTGGATCGTGTGCAACATGAAGCTTGTGTTGCATTAGTGAGAGCTCTATGTTGTTGGTTGAAGTGTCATTGAGGTGTATATGGTATACCAGGTTCAATGGGTGATTAATGGTGTTGCTGAACTGCTTTTAAAGTTTCCTTAAATAAACACCTTTCTGGCTGAATACTGAATATTTGGGAAAAGGTATTTGCACAGCCCTACTTTCCGGGTACAACCATACAATGAGTTTACCCTGGGACTGTACTTCCAATGCCTTTTCAGGCTCTGACTAAATTGTGAAAGCCCACTTCCACACCACACATGCACAGTATCTTTCCACCCATCTGTACTGGAGGTACTAACCTTTCCCCATTGGTACCAGTGTTAATAACCCTTCTCTATCACTAGAGAGCTCCCAGTGCTTCACTTTGTGTCCAGCTGTGGAAACAATGACATAGAAACAGAAGCTGATGGCAGATAAGGACCACCAGGCCCATCCAGTCTGCCCATTTACCCCTACCTGTGTTAGCAGCAGCTGACTACCTAGTCTTCGCCTTAGCTACTCCTTCTCATTTCTATGGTTCCTTGTGCATATCCCATGCATATTTGAATTTGCTACCATGCACATCCTACCACCTCCTTGTGTAGGCTGTTCTATGCATCCACCACTCTCTCCGTGAAAAATAACTTTCTCACATTTCCTCTTAAATGGCCTCCCTTCAATCTCATGGCATATCCTCTTGTCCTAGTACCCTTTTATACTGGAAAATGTTTTCCCTTTCACCTTATTAATGCAGTTTAGATTTTTGAATGTTTAGATCATATAACTCTGCTCCCTCCTCTGCTCCAGTGTATACATATTGAGGTCCATTCATCTGTCCTCATGTGGCTTGTGCTGAAGATCCTGCACCATCTTAGTTGCCCTCTTCTGTACTGTCTCTATCATGTCAATTTCGTTGCACAGATGTGGTCTCCAGTACTGCATGCGATATTCCAGATGAGGCCTCACCAGCATTTTGTACAGTGGAATCATTACCTCTCCTCTTGGCTTGTGATACCCTTCCAATACATCCCAACATCCCCTGGTCTTCCCTACTGCCTTTGCGGTATGCTTGGTGGCTTTCAGGTCATTTGTGATAATGACTCCCAAATCTCTTTTCTCACTGGTGACTGTCAGCAACTCTCCCCCTTAGCCTGTCTCTCTCTCTCTCAGGGTCTCCTCCCCATGTGCATGAGTTTGCACTTCTTTGCATTAAACCTCAATTGTCACACTTCAGACCATCTCTCCAGATTTTCTAGATCTTTTCTCATTGTATCCACACCCACTGAAGTACCTACTGTGTTGCAGATCTTGGTGTCATCTGCAGACAGGCAGACCTTCCCCTCAGCCCATCCGCAATGATGCTAATGAAGACACTGAAGAAGACTGGCCCCAGAACTGATCCCTGAGGTACCCTACTGGTGACCCCATTTTGTCTGACTGGGTTCCATTTACCACCAACCTCTGCTTTCTGTCTCTAACCAGTTGCCAACCTAGTTCTCCAACATGTGGCCCATCACTAGACTACCCAGCTTGTTTACCAGCTTTCTGTGTGGAACAGTGTCAAAGACCCTGCTGAAATCAAGGTAGATGACATCAACTGCACCCCTTGGTCAACATCCCTGGTCACCCAGTCAAAGAAATCTATCAGATTAGTTTGACAGGACCTTCCTGCTGTGATCCCATGCTGCCTTGGATCCTGTGTTCATATGGATTCCAGGTGTTCCACAATCCTTTCTTTAAGGAGTGTCTCCATGATCTTACCCACAACTGATGTGAGACTGACTAGCCTGTAGTTTCCTGCCTTCTCTTTGCTGCCACTCTTATGAAGAGGGACCACATGAGCCCTTCTCCCATCCTTTGGGACCATTCCAGTACTCAGTGACTCACTAAACAGCACTGCCAGTGGAGCTGCCAACTCCATCCTAAATTCCTTTAGGATCCTGAGATGTATGCCATCTGGACCCATTGTCCTTAAGCTTTGTAAGCTCTTCTAGGACCCTCTCTTATGAAAAGGACTGGTGTTTACCTCCTCCTCCCTCCATGCGACTGATGTCTAGTTGTGGGCTCTGTCCCTCCCTCTCCTCTGTAAAGACTGAGTAGAAATACCTATTTGGGACTTATGCCTTCTCTAAGTTCCCTCCACACACTTTCCTTATCCCTCTGAGTTTAACAATTCCCTTCCTGGAATTCCTTCTTTCACTAATGCGCCTATGGAATGTCTTGTCCCTTTCTTCACTGATTGAACTAATCTTTCCTCGGTTTGAGCCTTTGCACTCCTTACCGCTGTTCTAGCTTCCCTCAGACAATTCTGGTACACCTCACTGTCCTCATCTCTTTGTATTTCCTTATATTTCCTGAAGGCCAGCCTTTTGGCCTAATCTTCTCTGCTACATCCTTTGAGAACCAAAGAGGTTTTCTTCTTTACCTGTTTCTCTCCTAACACTTGGCATGTTAACTCAACAATTGACTCTTCAGCCGATCCGCAATGTCGCTGATGAAGACACTGAAGAGGACCGGCCCGGAACTGATCCTCGAGGTACTTCACTGGTGACCCCATTTCTTCGACGGGGTCCATTTCCACCACCCTCTGCTTTCTGTCTCCTAACCAGTTACCAACTCAGTTCATCAACTTGTGGCCCACCGCTAGACAACCCAGCTTGTTTACCAGCTTTCTATGTGGAACAGTGTCAAAGGCCTTGCTGAAATCAAGGTAGACAATATCAACTGCACCCCTTGGTTGACCTCCTGGCTACCCAGTCAAAGAAATCTATCAGATTAGTTTGACAGGACCTTCCTTCTGTGAATTCATGCTGCCTTGGATCCTGTGCTCATATGGATTCCAGTTGTTCCACAATCCTTTCTTTAAGGAGTGCTTTCATGATCTTACCCCACTGATGTGAGACTGACTAGCCTGTAGTTCCCTGCCTTCTCTTTGCTACCACTCTTATGAAGAGGGACCACATGAGCCCTTCTCCAGTCCTCTGGAACTACTCCAGTGCTCAAGTGACTCATTAAACAGGACCAACAGGGTGCTGCCAGCTCCATCCTTTGTCAGGTGTAGACCATCAAATTTAAAGAACGTCCTCTACTAGAAGTTTTGCCAATCTCCTATTAATCAATGTCCTTTCTCTCAGCACCAGTCCCTGAGCCAGGCATTTAGTTCACCTATTTCTCTTTCTCTGATTTTCTGTCTGCCTTCACCTATTCCCATACAGGCAGAACCTCAGAGAAAGAGATGCCAAATGAAATGGATGCTGATTATGCATTGAGTTGGCCAGTGGTGGTGCATTCTAGAAAAGCAATAGAAATATTTTGCAACTTAAAATGCAAACCTGAATACTTTGAAAACCAAATGAGTATTTGTAGAAGAAGAATTAGCATTTATATAGTGCTTTTCATACACAGTATATCACAAAATGCTATACAAGCAATGCTAGACTATTAGTGAAGTGACTGAATGTAAATCTTGGCCAGATGGCCTAGTTTATTAAATGCTTTTCAAAAACTATGATTCAGTGTAGCAGGTGCCAGGCAAGCCCCAATTTACTTACTGTACAATTCTCTGAGACCCAGGGATCTTTCCCAGTTCACATGGATGAAGTCATAGTTGCAACAAGTTCCTCTCTGGCTAGTATCATCTTGTCTCTTTTTTTTCTATAAAGGTTTTTACCCAGGTCACAGCTGGGGCTTTTCAACTTCTGCCCACCTCCCTGTCACCTACCACCTCCTTCAGGACCTTCTGACTCAGAATCCACCATGGATTCTGCCCCAGTGGTGGGCTGGGGAGGGGGCCATCCCTCTCGACCCTGGAGGATATATCCAGTTCTGTGGGGGTCCGAGTGGTGGAGTGGGCAAGGGTTGGTGAGCTAGGCTTCATGTGCCTGCATCCTCTTTTCCCATTTTCTGATCCTTCACTGAACTGGCAGTGTACAATAATGCTAGACATGCATGCACCTGGAGGTGCGCACACACCACAGCATCTGCTGCCAGCCATCCATACTAGTTGCTCCCATAGCCCTGCCATGATGCCTCCATGTGGTGGCACTGTAGGAGCAGTGCATCTAACCTACCTCTCTGGGAGAGAAGAACAGTCAAATGGACACTCAATCCTCCTCCCACCCAGCTGACCCCAGTAATCTGAGTCACTCCCTGAACCGGGTTGCCTGCATGATTGGAGGTGTGGTGTCCAGCACCTCAACCCTCTCTGCCACTGGACCAGCTGATCAGCTTGTCTCTTGATAAGCTAGTGTCTGGTGTCATATAGCATATCAGCCATATGTTTCTATTCTATCCAGTCACAGTCAGATCTCTGATGACCTCAACATTCAGCAGACAATCTTCTGTTTTTAGCAAAACAGCACAACCTGGGCAAACCTTATCATTTTCAATCAATGTACCTCATGCTGGCATCCAGTTCCTTGGGTGTTGTGATACTCAGCCCTGCACTTTGGTACTAGTTGAGTGGCTTTCCTGAGTAGCTTCAGTCATAGTGTCATCTGGCAATTTGGAACAGAAGTACAGCTAAAACTGTCAGAGTCCTGTTGCAGCCTTGAACTTCTGTTCATGCTCAGCTAGCACAAGGTTACCTCCTTTTGGGTGCAGCAGGAGTTCTGCCTTTCCTCTCTTTTGTCTTTCAAAGCCATTTGGTCTGTTTCCTTCAGAAGCTTCACATTGGCACTAGTCTGCTTCCACTGCAGGCACAAAAGACTGAATTAGTCCTGTCACAGTACTGCAGTTCTCTTGGGAGTGCCTGCTTTGATTGCCAATCCATGAGCTGTCAGTCAGTTCAAGGCAAGACAGAAGATCCATCACTCAGTAGATGACAAAAAATTGTATCAGGAGCTGTCAATCCCCTGTGTTTTTGTGGCTCTACATCCAGGCTTCTGCATGCTAAATGGCTGAAGTTCAATCCTGATACCTGCTGCATTGTCATGGGATTAGAATGCACAAAGAGTGCAGTATCTGTTTGCTATAGGGCACTGTCTCGAAAGGTTTGCTTTTTACAGAGTGCCCAACCTTAAACTTGTTGCTGGTGCTGTGCTTTGCACATGATCGCACCTACAGTCAATTCATTTGGGGCTTTTAATCAGGGAAATGGCCACTCCATTGTGAATACTGGTCATTCTCCTCATTGGTGGAAGATGGTTGCCTTTGACATGTGGCGGAGCCACTTTGCAAAAGGAGAGAAAGCACAAAAGAAATCCAACAGTGGCTCACTTCTGCAGCACTCCTCCAGTCCCCATCATGGAGTCCATGTTGTCTTGGGTTGGAGAGAGCATGCTCTTGGCAGCGGATTTGCTGGGTCCCCAGAAGCTTAGTATAAGCCCCCACACTCTTGGGAGGAAGTTACAGTAATAAGATTTTTTACCCTAACGTTGCATTTCTCTACTTTGTATGTGGTGAGTTTCAACCCTAAGTGATGCTGAAATTTATTTTTGCAATTAATATGCTTAAGGGACACTGTCACCCCTTAGGCCTCAAAGTGTCCCTAGTTTAAAAACATATTTTATGATTGTTCACATTCTGTAAAGACAGTTCATGCATCAGGTAGTTTTATTCAGATACCTTTTTCTTTTAAAAGTGAAAAACTGACTGCCCACCAAGCTGATGTTACCACACCAAAACATGTTTCTTTACATTTTTGACCAGCTCCCACTGCATCTCTCCTGTACTGTGGGACACTCCCAACACAATCTAGCCAATCATTGTACAGCGAGAGTAGAGAAGACTATTGTGTCATGAGTGGCTGCACTGTTTGAGGGTGTTCCTAATGTTCAGGAAGTGTGCACTATGAGTAGTTCAGTGATTTGAAGCAAAACAAAGCTGAGCATACCATACCATGCCGTTTGATTCTAATAAGCAAGGAGGCAGATAAACACTCAGCAATATCAATGAACTTTACAAAACAGAAGCCGTCATACAAAGTGGGTTTTATCTAAAAATAATATGATGAAAAAAGATTGACAGTGTCCCTTTAAACATCACAAATGAAATAGCTCAGCAAATAACGTTAGCAAATGCTACTTCAAAGTAGTCACTTGTTTAAAATATTTCTTAATTCTTCTACACTTAGTACTACTTATTGAAATATTTCACAAAAAAATTGACTTTAGTCCAATAAAGATTTCCATATTTTTGTACTTTGCTACCTTAGAATTGTCATTTTTCTAATATCAGGGATGTGAAGTACAGTAAGGGACCGCATAACTGAAAGCACCATGAAGCTACAGGTACTGAACTATTAACATGCAATGCAAAATGACTCAGGCTGATGTAACCCATAATAAACTGAACCCAAATGCTTACACCTCAAGGGAACTAATTTTATATTTGCTTGCATGCATGTGCAAGAAACATAGTGCCATCATCCGAGTTTTCAGAGATGTGTCACCCGTCTTCCAATTCAGTCAGTGTGTTTGCAGGCACGGCGCAATTCTCCAATGAATGCTGCAGCTGTCTATGACAGAAGTTGAAAATACAGTGCCATACAGCTGAAAGGAGAGCTCCACTTCCAGTGAGCAGCTCGCCACTCCACCCTTTACTCGCATGCATGTGCATGCTCATGCGCTCTCCCCTCCACACACACTGTATGGCCAATGGGGTGCCCAATCCCCGTCGGCTCACGCCCACCTCCCAAAAAGCTTTCCATGTGCCATGTTGGGAGCCCACCCCAGCATGGCAAAATGTATAATGGCCGACGGGGTGCCCAATCCCCGCCTGCTCCAGCCCCCCCAAACAGCCTTCACAGCTGCCACACTGGGAGCCAATCCCAGCGTGGCAAATGTCCCATGTCATCTAAGTAAAAAAAATAACGAAATAAAAAACGTTCTTTTGGCGGTCTCCCAGCCCACCAGCACCCACCCACTGTGCATCCTGCCTCCCCACCCCCTCACCCCATACCTACCTCTGGAGCTCGACGTGACAGTCTTCGGTGGACCGGGAACACATCTGCACTTTCAAAGCCGATCGCAACTGAGGAAATGCCGTAAGCTGTATAATGCAACAAATAGGGTTTTTTCAACTGTAATGCATATCTCAGGCATTTTTAGAATTTTGGCACCAAATTTTCAACATGGGGTTTTGGGACCAATCCTCATGAATTCTTGAACTGTCATGGCGTTAATCAGGCCCAAAGGGTGATTTCGCAGTCACTGTGTGAAATCACCTTCGGGACCGATTAACAAAGCGACAGTGCCAGTGTTCATAGGTGGGATCTCAAAAAGCCTATGTTGCAAATTTGTGAAAAATTCCTAAAATGACTGGTTCAAGTTCTCTACACACACTCATAAGTTCTAAATTTTTAATATTTGCATTTGCGATTTTCAACATTACCATTTTACCACACCTTCTTATGAGCAGTATAGCTGTCATTTTCACATCTCGCCCAAAATGTGTTTCCAGCATCGAGTGCACAGTGAGTGCAGTCGTGTGCTAAATCAATGTATGGGACACATTAAGAAAATCACAGTGACACTGTTCATGAGCAGAGGTCATAAATGGCTATGTTGAAAATTTGGAAAAATCTAAAATGACTGTTTTACTAGCTGCATCGCAGTTCCTATGCACCATAAGTTCGCAAATTTTATTATTTAGACTCCAGATTTTCAACATTGCCATTTTACTACACCTCCTTATGAGCAGTACAGCTGTCATTTTCCACATGTCACCCAAAATGTGTTTCCCTGCATGAAGCGCATAATGGCACAGTCGGTGTGCACAATCAATGTTTGGGACACATTAAGAAAATGACAGTGACACTGTTCATGTGCAGAGGTCTTAACATGGTTATGTTGAAAATCTGGTGAAAAATTCCAAAAATGACTGTTTTAGGAGTGCATGTTGCACAGTTTCTATGCACGCTCACAAGTTTGCGAATTTTTAATATTTGCATGCCACATTTTCAACATTGCCATTTTATTACACTTTCTTATGAGCAGTACAGCTGCCATTTTTCACATCTCACCCAAAATGTGTTTCCGCACATGTGGCGCATAATGGTGCAGTCAGTGTGCAAAAGCAATGTCTGGGACAGATTAAGAAAATGACAGTGACACTGTTCATGAGCAGAGGTTTTAAAATGGCTATGTTGAAAATTTGGTGACAAAAGTCCACAAAATGACTGTGTTATGAGTGAGCATTGTGCAATTTCCACACACCCTCGTAAGTTCATGAATTTGTAATATTTTCAGTCCAGATTTTCACCAGTGGCATTTTCCACACTTCCTTATGAACAGTACAGCTGTCATTTTCTAATATAGCCGAAATGTGTTTTCACACTTTCAGCGCAGAAATGCGTGGTCGCTGTGAAAATCATTGTTCAGGACAGATTAAGAAAATCACAGTGACACTTCATGATTGGAGGTCCCAAAATGCCTGTGTTGACAATCTGCTGTAAAAATCCCCAAACTAATTACATTACTGGTGTCGTTGCACAGTTTCTCGCATGCTCATGACTTCACCAGTTTTTAATATTTTCACTGCAGATTTTCAACATTGCCATTTTTACACCTCCCCATGAACAGTACAGCTGTCATTTTTACATCCTGTTCGAATGTGTTTTTGCACCTGTGGTGCTAAATGCCATAGTCGCTGTGCAAAAGCAGCTTTTGGCTAACAAACTGATATTGCCACTGTTCATGAGGTGGGGTCACAAAAACCATGTTGAAAATTTGGAGTGAAAATACCATCGAATGCCTGAGGCATTAGGGTTTCCAACCATAATGCCTCACCCTGTAGAGAATGACAGACATCAGGGGTGTGACTTGGGATTCTTGCCTGTAATGCTCATACCATTCCACACCCTGCAGCCAGTGAAAGGCATCGAGTGTGCCTTGGACTCTTCAGCCCCAAAGTTCACCCAATTCTCCTATACCGCACCCATCTCACCATATTTCCTGATGGAATGGGTGCGCATAAGGGCCAAAGACCCTAAGGCACACTGTAACACTTGTCAGTGTCTGCAGGGTAGGGTCTTGTGAATGGCCTGGCCGTTATGCCTGATGACCCAAAGGCACACCCCAATGCCTGTCAGTCTCTGCAGGGTGGTGGTGGGATTGGCTTCAGTTCAGTACTTCACTGCCATTCCTATTATGCAGCTCTGTAACTCCTACACTACCAATGCCAATGTCAGCAAGCAAACATTCGGCATTGACAAATGCTTTTATGTTTGCCATGCTCATGCACAAGCAAACATCCTGTTATGATATACAGAGTTTTGAGAGGTGAGTCATGGTCCAGTGCAGGCGTTTCTGCAAGGGGCTTGAACATGTCACACCAGTCATCAGCAAGGCTGATCATGACACTGTTCTTGCTTGCTGGGAGTAAACTTCATGTATTTCAAAGAAAGAGCTGACCCTATCATAGTTCAGCTCTTCGTTTCATCTAAATACAACAAAGCACTGATCTCATCATGATCAGCCTGCTGTTAGCCTGCTTGCCCCCCAACATTACGGCAATGGAAAACTGAAACTGCTTGTTTGCTGCCAGTGTCTGAGTGAGTAGATGAGTAAAATGAGTTCAGTTAGAGTTACACAGATCAGTTATGCTTCATGTTAAGTGGACTCACGACTGATGTAAACTGCAGGGTGTATGTATGTGTGTGTGTGTGTCTGTGTCTGTCTGTCTCTTCTTTCTCTCTCTCTCTCTCTTGCTGATGGCACAAAGTCAGGTTACAAAACACATGCTCTGGACCAGTTTAACCTTTAGGCTGCTGATAGAATGGAACATGGACTATTTAAGTAAATTTATGGTCACTTGGCCACTAGGGTTAGTAACACTAGTAAGTAAGTGACCAGTTCACATAATTTATGGTAGCTCAAGCAATGAAATAAATAGTGGCTGGCATTGATTTTAGGACTCCATATTCCCTGTTTAAAGAAAAAAAAACAGAGCCCCTGGTAAACTCATGGAAATGATCCTGCACTCTGTCAGCCCCAACTGCAGTCTTTAGGTACCTCATCATATTTATTTTTATTTATTTATTTATAAAAAGCGCCTTTCTTATAACCATATAAGCTGATGCCAGCCATAGCATTATATCTTTTCTTTGGAGTCAGGGGTGGGTGGAGACCTAACAGAACTTTAATAAATAAGTGACCAGTTCACATTAATTTAGGATAGATCAAACAGTCAAACAAAAACAATGACTGGCGCTGATTTTTAAGCAAAGAACCTCAGTGCACAAGCACTGAGGCAATAGTTACCCCAAGCCAAGTTTCAAAGAAATACAACTCACACATATAATGCAAAGCATCATGGGATGTACATGCAAATCACCACAGAATATTATACTGGTTCAACTTTAAGCAGAAATACATGGTGCTGAAAGACCTCTCACACAGTTTGCAAAGGGTGCCAACAGAAGGATACAGACAAGTGTGATTTCTAAATATTGGTTCCCTTCAAAACTGGAGTTTAGTTTACCACTTTGAAATGCAGCAACATGTACATTTGAACACTTAGCATTTACACATTTGTTGAGAGAACTCCCATAATCCCTGTTTAAACAAAAAAAAAACAGACCCCCGGTAAAATCATGGAAGTGGTCCTGTTCTCAGCGGCCCCAACTGTAGTCTCTAGGTACCTGAAGTCAGCTATAGAATTATATTTTTCCTTGGACTCAGGGTGGGGGAGACCTAACAGAACTTTGCTTTGTCTTCCATGTAAGCCTTAAAATGCACCACAGAGCATCTAAAACCCCAGAGCTTCTGGGGCCACTCTGTAACACTGACACTGGGGTGCCCAATCCTCCAATGTCTCCACCTAAAATAAAGAAAACCCTCCCTCGTAGTTTAATTTTTTAAAATAAATGCTATAAAAAGAAAACGGCCATCGATGTCTATTGCTGCCCCACTGTAACTGTACCTCCCCAAGCCCAACTCACATTAGTCTTCCAGTACGGGATCTGCACTCGATCCGTTACAATAGCAATACCAGTGGTGAACATCCGGCATTGACAAATGCTTGTTAGAATAATAACTGGTACTGAGTTTAGCTCATTAATATTGTGTCATAAACTGTACATAGGAAAAGCACTGTGAAAATTTACTGAAAGCAGTGCTTACTGTGACATATTATAGTCTACAGAATTTTGATTTTCATTTGTACAGTATGTACAGTAGTTGTTACATCAAAGTTGTTAAATGTGCTGAATAGCTTTATATAAAACCTTGGGATGTGCTGAATAACGATTCTAGTGTTATAGTTGAATGTTAAGGCAATATGAAAAATGGAATATATCTGTAGTATGCCTTCTTTTGTAGTCTCCTGGGTTGTACTGGTAAATATTTTATTTTTTGATGACAAGGAAGGAGGGCTAGACAATACTGCCTATTTTCAGCCTTGGGCCAGGGGAGGGGATACATATGCAAACCAACTGAACCAGTTTAAACTGCTGGTGGTATTTTAATGAATGAGAATTTAGCCAGGACACCAGGGAAATTCTACTCTTTGGGGAGGGGCATGTGGCTGTCCTGCTGGCAGCAAGATGGCGGACCCTGGAAATGGAAGAGGAAGAGGAGGAGGTGAACATGCTTCTCTGTCTCGTGGAGAGTCTTCAGTGGAGATTGGAAATGTGCTTGAACAAAGAGAAATGACTGCAAACAAAGTTTGTTTCAGCCAGAATTTAGATTTCCTGGTTACACAAAGTCCTGTGCATGTAACAGCAGAAAACAATAATACATAATTAAATGCTACAGTACCTGCTTTGCACAAACCTGCAGAATGCTTTATGACTGCAGGTATAACACAGAGACAAGCACTGCTGTTACAGTTATTAGCTTGAGAGGAGCAAAGCTGTTACAGAGCTCAGAGATGCCAACATTCGCTTCTGAGGAAATGCCAGCTGAAGAGATGTCTCAGATGTGTCTGACAGCATCAGAAAATGCACTGCCTGTTTTGACAGCTCAAGACCAGCCGGTAGAGATGGTGAAGCTGGAAACTTTGCTCCATGAAATAATCCACCAATTAACACAATTTGCAGATTAATTTGTAGCAACAAAGTTCAAAGTTCAACTCACAAAGTGCAGAATTTCACCCGTGAAGGGCAGACTTTCACCATTTTCCAGTGAAATTCAACTGTTCGTCAGTGAAATTCTGCACTTTGCATTAAATTCTGCAAAAAAAAAAAATACAAAGTCACATAGGTGAATTTTGAGCCTAATAGAAAATTTGCAGATTGCTATACAGAGGTGAATTTGCTGACATCACTGGAACATTGCCGGCAAATTAAAACTTCACAACTTCTCTACCAGCTGGGGATATACTTGGTTTCTGGAGAGGATACCTAACCTCCACTTCACCATCGGAAGCACCTGGGAAGTGAATGGTGAAACGTGCTGCAGGCAGCTTGCGAATCAAATCCAGTGAGGTGCATCCTGGTTGACTGAGCTGATGATGATGACAGCTGAAATAATTGCCCTCACTCTGAAGATGAGCCAAACTGCAGTGCAGTCTATCGTCAAAACCATGACTGCTGTAAGCTCTGCACTTTCAGGAGAAATTAAAGAGTTTGTCTCATACCAATTGTTACCAGGTTACGGTAAAGAAGGAATATGTAAGGATGAAGAGGGGTGAAACAGTCTGCTATGGGAAGGAATACAGTGGTTTAGGTTCATCACCCTGCATAGCTGAACATTGTGTGACTCAGCAGTTAGGCTTGCAAGGAAATGCTGATAACAGTGAGTCACTGGAGAAGTCTGTACAAATACGATAACACCACAGCATCAAAATGGATGAACGATGCTGGTTCGACAAGAAACACGCCGACCGGCATCACAGCGCCAGGCTCCATGTTGACCGTGATTTGCAGTTGGCATGGAGCAGCACATGGGTGTGTGTTTTCATCAGGGGCTTTGCCCCAGCCCTATACAGGGGCTCTGCCCCTGCGCCCCCATATTGAGAGATTCTAACTCCAGGTCAGAGTTAGTTCGGGGGAGGTGCACGTCGGGGAAGGAGTCGCCCAGTCCCAGCGGCACTTCTACAGCAGCATGGCGCTGTTGTTGATATCAATGCATGTCACTCTAGAAATGTCACTGTTCAGGGGACATATCCATCAAACAAGTTTTTTCTTCTAATACTGTAAACAGTGACCAGATGCAAGCTGAACTATGAACACTGAACAGATGCACAAAGGGGACTGTATAGGGTAAACCATGAGAAGATCTCTTCTGAGAACCCCAGGTACGCAAACACAGTGTGATAATGGTTCTAAAAGGGTGAGGGAGGGAAAGAATACATCCCTTAATACAGCAAATAATACCAATAGCCCCATCCCAGGTCCTTCTGGTCTGCATCAAAAATCATTAATGCTACAGATTCCAGACCCAGGAAACAAGACTTGTTGTCACCCCTTCCCCTGATCTAGGATAGGGAGACCAGGAATGTTTTCTACTCCTGTGGTTATTCCTGAAAACAGTCCCTCACCTTTTACATTTTGGAGTTGTTTACAGCTAAATCAGAACCTTCTCAGTGCAAAATGCAGTGAAGTTGCACTGCATTGGGGGTTTGGAAAGCCCACCTGATAGAAACTTTGTGACTCGTCACTGATAAAGGACTAGATGAACTTTTCTGCATCTGACCTGTATGCCTTTATCCATGTCACCATGCAAGAGACTTAAGATGTAATCTTTAAGCAGGTGAAGTCCCTGGATTGATACTGGGTCTAGTATTCCACCCTGAAAGACACTCCCTTATGGTCACTCTTAGTAGCTATCCCATTGATGAAACAGCAATCAAAACAGTGACCATACTGTTTCAGGATGAGAGGGTTAGTGGACAGACATTTCCTTCTGGTTATGCCAGAAGTATTAAGTTTTGGACATTCCTTCCTCCATTCTGGACACTGAAAGAGTATGGACTGGGGATGAAAATTCTGGGTGGAGCTCAAATATACTGTAGCGGTAATGATCTAATTAATTTACCAAGCAGCTTTTTGGAGGAAGGATAGGGGCCTATGTTTTTATCAGGGTCAATCTCAGTCTTGCTATAAATGTGGTTCTTTAAGCCCCTTCAGTACTGTCTGTGACCAACAAAGATGTGGGATATGTTTGGAATAGGGCCACATCAGTGCAGCATGTCCATACCCATGCCACTGCAATTTATGTGAGGATAAGTGCTATTCATACAGAAATTGACCCTGGGCCTCCCATAATAGACAGAACAGTTTAGACCAGGACCATCTCATAGGGAAAGCCCATGAATGGAGATGTGTAAAAGCTCCATAGTTAGCTGTCAGAATATCTTCCAGGCAGCATGCACCTACTCTAACTGAGCCTTCTCAAATAAATAAGGGTATTTTACTGGAAAGATTACACCAGGGAAATCCTTCTGCTGAAGAAACTGCCCCAGTCTGTCCTGGGACAATAAGTCTCATACAGAAAGATGGGCATCGCCCTGTCAGATTCTTTTGCCTGACACTAATCCTCCAGTGGCTCAACATACTCCTGATACCCCAATTGAATCAGCAGCAGTGAAACAGGATATTCCCCATATTTCTGAAATACCAGAATCAGCAAAGAAATCCCTTACTAACCCAATCAGTTTCTATGTAGTGCAGAATGCTGTGAAGTCTAAAAACTGAAAGAAACTCCAAAAGGGAGAGTCTCCCAACTGAATTTTATAAAACTTTTCTGGTACATATGGATCCATCATGGTAGAACTGAATGATGAAATTCTAACTGCATTGTCTTTGCTGGCATTAATGATATCTGCCCAGTTAATACTAGGTCCCTACTGCAAATCTGGAGGCCTATTAGTGTCTTAAATGTGGACCTTAAAATCCTGTCCACAGTTTTGGCTAAAAGACTCACAAAAGCAGTGGTATATGTCATTTCACCACCCCAATCTTGTTCTATCCCTGGAAGGTCAGTACAAGATAAACTTATCATGTTAAGTAGTGCTGTGCAGAAGGCGGCATTCTGCCATTGAAATTAGCACAGAATGACCATTCCACCAGTGGAATTTCCACCAGAATTTCACTAGTTCTTCTGCAGAATTCTGCATGCTGTGATCCATGGAATAATATTCCATGAAACAGTATTTTCCACTGAAAATCATTCTGTAACCATTTCCGTTGAACATATTGAGATCCGTGGAATGATATTCTGTGGAACAGCATTTTTCTATGGAAAATCATTCTGGAACCATTTTCTGCTGCAGAATTCCACTATTCCACTTCCAGTGAAATTTGACAGAATTTGGTGGAATTTAAAAATTCTTGGAAATTTTATTACGCCAGAATTTGAAAATTCCCAGCAGCCTGACATCAAGGAAGGGCTTTGAGTTGGGAACCATGTGACACTTGAATGGATATGTTTTGTCTACAGAGCAAGAGAAAGCATTCAACAAGTTCTTCCATAGTTTCCTGTTCAATGTCCTTCAGGTATATGGCATTTTGGGACAACTCATAGGATGGGTTAAATGTCTGCATCATCAGGCCACAGTAAGTCCTTTAGATAATGGGTTGCAGACAGTTCACCAGGAGGTCTGCAGAGGTATAAGACAGAGGTGTCCTTTCAGTCTCTTCTTTATGTCTTTGGAATAGATCCCTTATTATGCAGCCTGCAAAATAATAGTGAAAGAGGAGGTGAATTTTCAGAGGAGCCATCCAGTTTTGAAAATATTAGCTTATGCCATTGACTTATTATCATTTTAAGAGAGTCTATAGCTGCCCCCATTAGTGAGAGATGTGAGGTCCTTTGCAGCTGAATCAGGCTCAGTAATTGATTTGGCAAAAGTAAAGGGATAGGACTTGGAAGATTAAAGGAAAACATAAACTATTACTCAGGTTCCAATTGAAGAAAGTCCCTGGAGTTATAAAAGTTTTGGGAAGGAGACATGGCCTTTTTAAACTGGGACAGCCATTTACAGTCAGCATTATCACAAGTCCAAATATTGAAGTGTTGGAAACTATCCAAGAAAAGAAAACTCTTAATAGTCTTTATTTTCCCTAGATTTTTGTACATGTTACATTTTTCCGCCACCATCTTCAGAAGAAGCAAGGTTACACAGTTTATTTTCATTATGGAACAGTAGACTGAACCCAATAAAAGAGGGGTTACATATTTAAGTACTTTTTCTTCAAAGTTGTATGCCACTTCACTTCGAGGAGTTGCTGTTCAGTCCTGTCCTCTGTCCTGAGCCAGCACCTGCCTCCCTAGCACTGACATGCGTCATATTTTTCCCCATGAATTCCTCATTGCAGAGCTGGAGAGTGGAGGGCAATCCTCCCCAGTGCAGGATTCAGAATGGGCTTTCAGTGATTACTGGCAATGGTGCAGACTCAGGACCAGTGGGCAGGGCTTCATTAACATAGAAACAGAATCTGACAGCAGATAAGGCCCACTTGGCCCACTCAGTCTGCTCATCTTTGCCTTCCTATTATCTCACCACATACCCTACTTGATCTACAGCTCTGGCTCCCATCCCCTTTTCCTTTTCAGGTCCCCAATGACAATTTTCCACATTTTCTACCCTAGCCATGATGACTTGGGATATACAGGTGCAGAGAAGTGCACTTGCATCCTGGAACCACAGTTCCTCCACCTCTGACTGTAGTCAGCCAGTCAGCCACTCATGCATCGGTGCTACCACCAGGCCTCCGCCTGTTGATAGCCAAGAGCTGAGTCAACTCACCACCCTGTTCCAGGAATGGAGAGCTGCCAGGTAGCCACTTAGTCCACTCCTAGCCTTCCCTGCTGACCACCATTGACCCAAGCTAATTTCTGAACTTGGATAACAACATAGTGAGGGAGTAAGGTGCTAGGTGCCTCTACCCTCTGCACCACTGGGACAGCTGACATATTTAAGTATTAAGGGAGGAGGGCTGGAATGATGAACCTGGTAGTGTTTATAGTTTATTTCTCTTTCACAATTTCCAGAAGGCCATATGTCAGGAGGATAGATTATGGGTTAATCTGCTCAGTGAATGAATAGAACCCTTTTGCCAAGTTGGGAGCAAGGTAAGATATATATCTGAAAGCAAAGTGTAGGAACACAAACACACAAAAGTGCGCACTGGGGTGGTGGGTGCTTTTGAAAGGTCATACAGTCACACACAAAGCAGGATTCAGGCACAAACATCTTTGAAATTAGAGACTCTACTGCCTGAGAATATGTTTAGGACATTTAGTTAAACAGACAGACCAGACAATCTGTACCCACCTAATCGCATTTCAGATTCTTACAATCCTTTGTCAAAGGCTTGTAAGAATCCAAAACATGTTAGGCATGTACAGACTGTCTGTGATCTGTCTTGTTTTAATGAATGTCTTAAATATATTCTCAAACAGTAGAGTCTCTAATTTCAAGGCTGGTGTGCCTGAATCTTGCTTTGTGTGAAAGTGTAGGAACAATTTGTCCAGAGTATATGAAATTAGCTTTCTATAAACTTCAGCAATGAAAATTGTATCCAGAACAGATGGGGTCATTGTCAAGAAAACAGATGTATGAAAAGTACAATTTACAGTGATTTTAGTAACACCAGTAATTCCAGTATGCCCTGCTGGGTTTGAATCAGTGGTGCTAATACACCTTTTAAATGCAGGGTGTCCCCACAGATATGGGACATGCTGTGGCTTAGTGCACATAGTCATTTGGGGTCAAAAATACCTTTAAACACAAATGCCTGGAGGAACGCACTGCCCTAGACCAGAGTGTTCCACTGTGTTAGAACCCCAAGCTCACTGATTCAGATCTTGCCCATATGTCCAAGGCTTTTGGAAATTCTTAGCAGAATACTGCAAAACTCCTCAATTAAATCATATCATGTATCAACAGTTGCTATTATATATAATCTCCCAGCTTGAAGGTATATAATTCACATTCATTATTTGTATTTTGCAATTATAAAATTTTACATACGGCAATCTAAATGCACCATTTCCTTATAGCAAAGTGGTGCTTTACCAGGAGGTCACTATTTCTATAGTGTTACCTATATAAAATATAAAGGACAGATGTAGAAGTGGTTGCTAATCCAAAATTGGTTTCTCTCTGGAAAGGTTTTCCAGGGCTATTGATAATTTAAAAAGGAAATATGTGGAAGGTGATGGTGTGGTGAAATGTTGAGTTTTGTTTGGTCTCATTGGTTTGCATTCATTTTATTTTTTGCATTATTTAATACTGTTTTATTTCTTTGTCATTTTTGTTTTGCTTTTGATTGAAAAGGTAAATTTGTAAATAAGTTTTTTTGTTTTGTTTTTCATTGCTGTGTTTCAGTCTGTATAATGCATGCTTGTTTTCTTTAATAAAATTCTACTGCTTTTTTAGAAGTGCCATGGAATCTCTAAAGTCCACTTGAAAATCACCAGAAAAGGCAAACTGAACCAAAGGATGGCACAGAACAGCATCCCTAAAGTATTTCATCCAGTTGCCAGGGTTTATGGTATCCTCTAAATCCCAGTGTGAGACTGGAAACCATGGCTAACTAGCCCAGAGGGAGGATTTATTTATTTATTTTTATTTAAACATTGGTAACTAGGAAAGGCACACTGAGCCAGGGCTTGTTTCAGGTGTGACCAGGGAACAGGGTATAATATAAACAATATACAAAAGGAAAGTGACATATAAATAAACACATGAAATACATCCAGATATATAACTCAAAAGTGCAGTTATACAAATACATTTGTGTAATAAAAATTTATATAAGCAAAAAAGAAATGAGAGATGGAGTGCAGTATAGTCAGGCTAATATGGGAGAGGTTGGGGCAGAGGCATGGAGCAGTCAGACCACATCAGAGCAGGTGCTTGAATACTGGGAGTGAGGTGGCTTGCTGGAAGGTAGATGAAAGTTTGTTCTAGAGGGAGGGTAGATGGAAGGCAAAAGCTGAATGTCCTGCCATAGAGTGAGGGAGGAGATGGAAGAAAGATCAGATACCCTGAAGCAGAGTGCATGGGGGGGGGACTGGCTGGAGTTAGGAGGGCAGAAAGATAGGAGGAAGAAGTCTAAACCAGTATTTGGCAATAAAAGCTAAAGAGGGTATCCAGCGACCGTGGGAGACAGGAGGGACAGAAAGTGACAAGTAGAGAGGGAGCTGTAGTGAGTATGTAAAGGGAGTTTGGGACACAGTGGCAATGCATTTAGGACGATATCAAGTCTGGGTGAGGGAAGAGGCACGTGCAGTGCTGTAAATGATGTCTGCATAATCAAGTACAGGGATGATGGTTTTAGTGACCAGCTCATGACACATGGAAGGAGAGAGGCATCCTTGTTGCAGTACATTACACCTAGTTTGGGGCAGAGCTAGGAATGCAAGGTGTCAATATGGACTGAGTAATCTAGCTTGTTGTCCAGCCATACCCCAAGGTATTTGAATACAGAGACAACTTCTAGGGGGAACCATCAGGGTGGAGAAGACGGGGAACAGAGTGTTGAGAGTTTTTGTCTTGACTCAAGGTCATAGAGACTTTTGTTCCATATGTGCCCTCAAGTTGTTAGTCTGGAACCAATTTAGCATGCTGTTAAAATCATGCTGGAGCAGAGCATCTGCATCTACAGTTGAGGGACCAGTAGTATAGATTATCATATCATCTGCCTACATGTGGATTTGTTTGTGTGAGCAAACTGAAGGAGGTCATTGATGAAGAGGAAGAACAGGATGGGGCCTAGAATGGAGCCTTGGGAACACCAGCAAGGACTGGAAGGGAGAAGACAGGAGGGAGCCCACCTGGACTGACTGCCTCCTGTTCGTGAGGTAGGAACAGAACCAGTTTACTACTGGTGTCACTAAGTCAACAGCATGGACCTCATTGAGCAGGAGTGGGTGGGACACAGAGTTGAATGCTTTGCCAGATTCATGAAGATTTAGTAGTGATGTGACCCAGATCCATTCCTGAGAGAATGGCATCTGTGACACATAGTAAGGAAGATGTGTTAGAGTGTTTCTTCCCAAAGCCAGCTTAGAGCAGAAAGAGAGAGAGAGAGAGAGTGTTGGTGACGGTAAGGAAATCAGTGACCCTGGAGTAGACCAGGGATTTCTGTAGCTCTGTGAAGGAGGGAGGAGGAGATGGGCAGTAGTTCCCTGGATTGGAGGATCACCTGTCTTGTGGAGGGGTGGACCCTGGCCATGTTCCAGCCAGAGGGACTATACCTGAGGAAAGGGAGAGTTTGAACAGGTGTGTAAGGGAGAGGACAATGGAGGGATGGAGAGATGAAGGATCTTTGGGTCAATGCCATCAGGGCTACTTTTGACTGAGTTTAGTGACAGCCGAGCATTATAGACCTCCTGCTGGGAGAAGGTGGGAAATGGCAACCGCTAGGAGAGTGCAGAATGGGGGGTCAGGGAGGGCCATAGTGGAAGGTTCAGGAAGTACACAAGATAAAATACTTGTTTAGGGTGTCAGCCACATAGGCAGGGTCTGAGAAAATGGGACCATCTAATGAGAAGACTGGGGTGGTTGACTGGCGGGGTCAATGACAGAGTGAATGGTTTTCCAGAGATTAGAGGAAAGCCTTGGGTAGAATGGAAGAGTTCCTGAAATAGTCTGTTTGGCCTTAGTGCACTTATTTCTTAGTGATCTATATGCCTACAGGTTGTCCTAAGTTAGAGTGGATTTGTAGGTAGCCCATGCATGATCCCACAGTTTGCACTGGGCAATTAGGGTGGCGTGATCCAGAGGTGGTGGATGCATTTTACTTGTGCTTTTTCACAGGGCATGAGCTGCCCATACTGGGTGAAAATGCTGATAAATGAGCACAGCTGTGTCAATGCTGGTGGCAGAGAACACATGGGACCAGTTGGCGAGGAACAGGTCTTATAGAAGGGCATTTGTGTCCAGCACCTCGAGGAGGATGTGCTGCCAGTGAGTCACACTGGCACCCAATTGGTCCAAATATGCATTCATCCAGTTGTCCAGTGTACTCAATTAACAAAAAACAACTGTATATATATATATATATATATATATATATATATATTATTTTATTTGAAAGATAATTTCAGAAAGATAGACTTATCTATAGCTGTTCTTGTGAAGTTGCGTTACTGGGTTGTTAATTGATAGCCAACAAGCATGCTATGAATTGTTTCCTATTACTTTGTTATATTAGGAAAGGACTATGCAAACTTTATTGACTGCTGGGGTAATGCCAATGTCACAATACAATTTTTATTATACAACTTTGGACATATGACCAAAAGTGCTTTTACAGTGTCTGTCCTGTTGACAAAGGAAGGACGAACTATAGTATGTCCAATATTCAAAACACTGACATAGTTATGTACAGTTTGCAAAATTCAGATATAAGCTTGTCTGGACACAATTATCAGACAAAGAAAACACAGAAACAGAATTGACAGCATATAAGGACTGCTAGGCCCACCCAGTCTGCCCATTGTCCCAAATGTAACCTCTTCTATCCTTTCATTTACGTATGTCTAGGATTTTGTATCCAAAACTAGATGTAAAGTATCATGAAACAGCTAGAATTTCTGCACATCAGTCCAACTTTTGAAATACAGTAGCACCGACAAGATAGCACATACAGTTAAGATATACCATGGCAGTTTGTGACACTGACTTAACTAGGATTATGAACCACCGATCAGAAATGGAGGAAGCTGATTGGCGAGAGAGTTTCAAGTCGGATGATATCGGTCTACATCATCACGGCTTCAGAAAACCTCCGCCACCAGCCTCCTCACTGCCAAGGAACCCTCCGACTGCAATGTACCCCATCACCTTGCTTCACACACAAAACCCAAGGACGACACCTGCTGTGGTCTTCCATGAGTCAGACCTCGAGACAGTCACCTTAACCCAAAACAAAGCCACATCAAATCCTCACAGAAATTGCCTGAGTACATAAAAAAAACTACCGCTGATAACGGCAACTAATGCTCTGTCCACTCAAGTGACACAGCACTACCATAATGATCGAAATCAACGACTGTCAATGACCACACGACGCCAAAATGACACACAGTGTTTTTTCCTCAGGAGTATTGGAAGATTTTACCTTTTCACCTGTTAACTTACTCTCCTCTTCAAAAAACAACTGCACGGATTTACTGTTTCTCGGAGTGATTATGACTCGCAAACCGGAAGTAGCAGCCTGCATTTTTCCCATTCGATTATGCTTCCAAAGATTAGATTTAAAAAAAAAAAAAAAGCGATTTCTACACATGCTTTACCTGGTCTCACACCAGCCAGCACAACCGAGTCAAGTCCCAGACCAGCAGAACCCAATTAAACATAGTACATCTGGAGTACCCAGCAGAACCACACACAGTTAACAGCTGCACCTCCTACAACAGCACCACCTGCTGTCCTGAGCCCTCAGGAACTATTTTCTTAAAACATACACCTCAACACCCCTCAAAACTGCACTTTCTAAGGTATTAAAAGATTTTTTTTTTATTTATTACCAATAAAACTTTTAAGAAATTATAACAGCATATGGCACCCAGGGTGTGGTATCAGGATATGCCTGGGCTACCGGATTTGACGTGACTGCCTGCGGCCTCGTGCCCAACCACCCGAGGTGTGACGAATACCACACCCTGTCGTGTCTTATTGCTTAATTATAAAATGGTATAAAAATGCATAAATCTAATTGGCCGAGGAGCACAGAACCCAGTGCTGATATCCCAGCAAAATTGCACTGGAAGAAGATCCAGCAACCTCTTCACAATAAACCTCAATACTACCACATATCCCTGACTGCCATCACAAATGTGGCTGTCACCTTTACTCACAAAAACTTCAACTAGGCCCTAAAATAAAACTGCCTTAAATTTAAAAACATAATAATTAAATATTATGCCTCATAATTATTTTCTTACCACACACACATCTAACTTAAAAATGAAGTACTATAGTACCTACAATTTTAGTTTATGGTGTTTCTTTGCTGACCATGAAAAATCCCTCCTATACTCACCTGCTGACTGGGAAAATATGTGCTGCTTAGCCTGTTATAGATAAAACAAAAGGCCTGGTTCCATCTGAGGCCTTCTATTGTATGATAGTGGGGTGAACATGCTGCCAGTAGAACTGAGCAGAGATTTGAATTCTTGTATTCCATACATAGTAAATATTCCATCCCTCAAATTCAAACCCAAACCAAGTATCTCAAATTGCCTTCTTGGATACTTTGCACTTTAGTATCTTTGCAACTGTTCAATAGATTAGCATGCAATTTCGCATGCATGGTCTTGGTGTAGGTCTCTTGATGTTGCAGGTTTTGGTTTGGTCAGCTGTATGGCTTGCAAGACCAGATAATAAAAAAATTTAATCTGCTGTTTTTTGCAGTTTTTCTGTCATCATCTAGCACCAAGATGGTTTGAAATTTTGGTCTTAAATGTTCAGGGTAGAAAGAGCTTGGCCCACAGATGTGCCTTTCATGGGTTTGGTGAAAAATGCAGAGGCTGCAACAGCTGGCAGCAGCCATATTTTGTCTGGGGTCTTCCTCCCTGGACCTAGGAAGAGGTGGGGGTGGAAAGAACAGACAGTGGTCCCTATGGGGATAGGAATAGCTCAGGATTGGATGCAGGGACCACTGAGGCTTCCCACATGGGAAGGGGGGCTACATCCTGTGGAGGAGAGGTAGGGTGGATAACTGGAACTGTAGCCAGCAGTTTCTACCTCTTTCTCCTCTCTCTCTCTCAGGATCCAGACATGTAAGACCCTCAGGCAAGACTTAAGGGCCTAGTGGGCCTGGGGGGGTATCTGTATATATATATATATATATATATATATATATATATATATATATATTATGTTGCAGGACAATACCTCAGTTATGGGCCTAGTGCGACTGGAGTCCATCAGTCGGGCATAGCAGGGAGACAGGGTTCACTGTGCCCCCAGCCAGTGACAATGGGATCGGTATGATAAAAATAAAAAACGGTGGTCGCATTTGTCCTCCAGCGACAGGGGTATACAAAATCTCCCCCATTGTTTTGCTGTGCAGGGGCTTCAGCCTTGCACTCAGGGGATCTGGTTCCAGTAAGGTTATAGGCCCCACTTCATCCAGCAGCTCCGAGATGGGAGTCGCTCAGGGCCAGCCTCCAGGCCCCTACGGGAATCCGCCAGCCTGCTCTCCTTCACGGTACACTCTGGTAGTCCAACACCTCCTCCCCCCAACCTCATTGCAAGTGGTCAGCTGCTGTCCTTACCTGGCTTGCTGCCCCAGGGAGGGGTTAGTCAGAGGTTCTGACTGGTGGAGCTCGGTCCTGGCATTCTGGTCCTTGGGTGCATGGGGCAGTGGTGGCTGACTGGCTCCATTCATGGATAGTGGTGGAGGCAGGTAGGGCCTGCCTTCTGGGGCAAGGGTGCAGCTGGAGCCTGGCCATATTCTGAGTGCCCCTTCCTCTCTCAGGTGGCACATGCAGTGGAGGAGACCGGAGCTAGTGCCACACTCATGTGGGCAGCGGGAGGCCTCCTGCAACACCGGGGAGGCCAGTTACCCGATTACCAGGTGGCAGATGACCTAATGGGCCGGTTCGGCCCCATTAGCCCCTTTCACTGGTACTATAGGGGAAGTCTCACGCAGCTCTTGCAAGACTTGGGGACCATCGATGATTGAATAGGCCCAGCCCAAACCTTGCTGCATCTTGTGAGAGTGGGCGCCATCTTCCAGGGACTGTAACACAAAAGGGTACATTGTTTATTACTGATGCCCAAAATAGACTGAGGTATGACTCGCTGGCAATTAGAAGCATGCTGGATTTTTGACTCAAGGCTCTGCAACCCCAGAGGCCCTATAATAATTGGCATATTGTCCCTTCCTCTAGTTTATCTGTCTTTTCCCTCCTGCCATACCCATATTGCATTACTAGACTCAGAACACTCACACAACTTCGCTAAGCGCGGAGCACTTACGGCATCTGCATCAGGAGGGAATGAGTCCTGGGGACAGGGGTTGGTTCCCATAATAAAAAATAAATAAATAAATAATGATAATACATTTAAAATTATGAATATGTGATGGATGTGCATGTTTTATGCTGCAGGGGCATCGAGACTGCAGTTAGACCACAGGAGGCCTGTCGTGGCAGTGTTTCTTGCTCTCCCCCAACATCCCACAGTTCCGGGGAGAGGGAGCCTGAGCCTGGCAGGGTTGGGGGGTCAAAAGGGTGGGTGAGGCCTCCACGTAAGGGGCTTCCCTGGGACCACCCCCTGTGTTTGTATTGAGTTACACCATGATTAACCACCTCTTTGTGTTGGGGGCTTTCAGTGTTTTACAGATCATGTCTATCCGGCAGAGAACCCCATCACAGAAAGCCATAGAGGGCCTGTAAGGGTAGCTGTGGAGATGTACAGGAAGAAGGGAGCCTGGCTATGAGCCTGCTTGAGGGGCTGGAGGGCCCATCTGACATCAGCCAGGTGGGGGCCACCACTGCAGAAGCGGCCAGCAAGAGAGAAGGTGGCGCCTCTGGCTAAGGTGCCTAGGACTCCGGGAGAGGTAGGCAGAGCAATAGGGTGTGGAGCTGACTGATGGAGAGTGCAGCAAGTCCTTGATGTGGTATTAGGAGTAGGGAAGGCAATCCCATGACAGCAGGAGGTCACAGAGGAGGGGAGCCCTTGTACATGGGAACAGGCCGACAGCATAGGGTAGAGGGCCGGGGCTACCCCTACTGGGGCAGAGGCCAAGCTGGACAAGCTCCTGGACCTCATGGTGGTGAATGGCAGCTGAAGATGGGGTTGCAAGATGGGCCACAGGGCTACAGCCATGGGGCTGTGTCTGCTTCAGTGTCCCTCCTCCTGCCCCAAGCTCATATGTGGGCTTGGACAAGCAGCTGGGGTCCCACCTGATGGAGAAGGTCAGGCAGCAAATCAGAAAAGGAGCACGTGGACATGTCCTCCTTGTTGAACAGACTGGTGGAACAGAAGATAACGAAGGGAAAAGAGGAAGAGGCAGATAAGAAACCCAAAAACATTTCCTGCACCTTCGAGAATTGGATAGCAAACTTCCCTATACATACAGGCACCATACTGCAGAAAGAGAATGATCAGGGACTGGGGTTTTATACTTATCAGAACAGGATCACACTCATGCACTGGAGAAAAGGGAGTATGGCATGGCTCGAGTATGATGAGGAATTCAGAAGGCGAGACAGGAAGACGGTACCTGGGTTGGGGACAGTGGACATGACTCTGCTGGTGGATGTCATGTATGGCGGTGGTATGGTTCACACTGACCAGCAGCTTGCCACTCAGGCCACTGCCCCAGCTAAGCCTGAAGAAGCTCGGGTCTGGCCAGGCTTGCTACACGTACAACCAGAAAAGTGTACCACGGCCTCATGCCACTTTCATCACTCGTGCATGGCTTGTAGGTGGCAGCATCCCTTCATCCAGTGCACATCACCTCACCACCCTCAGGGAAGATTTAGAGGAGTGGCAAGAAAATTGTGGAGGCAACAAGGTGACAGGCCTGCCTACCCAGTAATGGTGTCAGGATTAGTCAGTGGTTGGACCAGGACGGGAGCTGCCAACCTGGTCAGGGAGGGATTCACAGTGGATTTCAGGCTCAATCACACAGGCCTGGGGAGGGGGCAGGAGGCAGAGAACCTGAAATACACCAGGGATCACCCACAGGTAGTCCAGGAGAAACTGGAAATGAAAGGTGGCTTTGGAGGATTAGTGGCCATTTGTAGCCTCCGGCTGAGCTCCTTCTTCCTGAGGGTATCACCCATTGGGATTGTACCAAAGAAAACACTGGGAGCATACAGCATGATAAATCACCTGTCATACCCGGAGGGGGACTCAGTGAATGGTCATATCAACCCGTGCCATACGTCAGTGCAGTATGCATTGTTAATAGGGCAGCTCAGGTGGTACAAGAGGTAGGGCCTCAGGCACTCCTAGCTAAGGTAGACATTGAGTCCATTCTGGCTGCTTCCTGTTCACCCAGATGACAGGGAACTACCGGGCATGAAGTTTGATGGGCAATATTACATTGACAACTGCATGCCTATGATGTGTTCCATAGCCTGCACAGTCTTCGAGACATTCAGTAGGTTCCTTCACTGGTAACAGAGAAGCAATTGGGCAACAAGTTCATGGTTCACTACCTCAGTAACTTCCTGTTCACCAGGGCAGATGGAAAGGATGAATGTGAAAGGATACTGTCCACCTTTATGGCAATCTGCAGGGACTTCAGGGCACCCTTAGCCCCAGGGAAGGTTGAGGCACCTGCTAGGGTGCTAGTGTTCTTGGGGATCGAAATCAGCACTGTTAACAGGCTCTGCCAATTGCCCTGGGAGAAGGTGGAGGCACTGAGATGCCTGCTCGAGTCCATGGAAGGGGCTAAGAAGGTAACCTTGAGGCAGTTACAGCAGCTGGTGGGACACCTCAACTTTGCTTGTCGGGTCATGCCAATGGGGTACATTTTGGGTCGCATGGCTAAGCTGGAAGGGGTGCACCAGGCCACATCACAGGGCTTTGTGGGTCACAAACGACTTTTGAGAAGATCTATGGATATGGAAGGCTTCTTGGAGCACTTCAATGGCGTGGCTCTTTGGCAGGTGGATAGCCAAGAGCATGAGCTCCAGCTGTTCACTGATGCAGTGGATGTTTAGGGTTCAGGGCATACTTCAAGGGAGGGTGTGCTGAGCAATGGCTGCTGGAATGAGAAGTGGTAGGGCTGCTTAAAAACATCACTTTGCTGGAATTTTTCCCTATAGTGGTAGCTCTGCATTTATGGGTGCACAGCTGAAGGACCACAAGGTCCCTCTTTAAGATGGACAACATGGGGTGGTGCACACTATTAACAGGCAGTTGGGGCCAAAGGCCCGACGGGGACTTGATGCGACCTTGTCCTACAATGCTTGCTTTTGGAAAACTCCTTTAAGGTCATTCACATACCGGGTCAATAACGGGATCACTGATGCTTTGTCTCATTCACAGTGCAAAGGTTTTGGGAGCTGGTTCCAGCAGCGGAGCAGCAGTCACAGGCAAAATCCCCTTCTGTGGAGGGTAGTGACATCTTGACTTGAAATGGGTAGGTAAATCCATCGCACCAGGGACAAGGGAAGTAAAACATTTCTATTGATGAGGGCACTGGTGGCATGGCGGAGGTTGGGCCCATTCCAGTGGAGCAGCTGTGTGCACTCATGCAGTCAAAGCAGGTAGGAGCGATGCCAGGGTGGTGGCTGGGTGCCTCGCTGGCTTGTCCTGGGTTTCTGGTCCTGGGGATCCCATACACCACAAAAGTGTTTAGGGTTAGGAAGGTCCCGAGGGGTGGATGAAGTCAGTTGCCCCTCCAGGACATGAGGCATCCAATCACACCAGCAACCCTCAAGAGCATCGGGGTCGGGTCCTGCTGAATGTCTGTTGGACCCCTTCTGAGGTGCTGATGTTCAACACCATGTTTCTGTTGGCCTTCTTTGGGACATTCCAGGTATCGGAGGTTACCCAATCATCCTGGAGGACCAAGCATATAGGGCTGAAGGAGGGAGACATGCTTGTGTTGGCACAGGGCCCTGGTGAGGCTTCAGATAAGCAAAATGATCAGGAGTGAAAGGCTGCTGGTGCCTGGTGCGCTTCCACCTGGGGTGTCCTGGAAGATTCAGGACAGGGTGCAGACCCACATGGCGGCTGCTCTTCTAGGTTAGGGGTGCATTTTTAAGCATGCAGATGGGTCTTCAGTCACAGCTTACCAGTTTGGGGTCATCTTGGCTAATGCTGTCCAGGAGGCAAGACTGGATCTGAAGGAGTACGGACACATTCCTTCAGAATCGGCCGCCACATATGCTAGTAATCTGGGATGGGCTGACAGCCAGATTCAAGCGCTGGGTGGTGGAAGTCCCATGCATTCTTGGGGTATGTGTGCCCCATTTGCAATAACAACTTTTGTTTTCCAGGATCCCGTATTGGTTAGTTTGAGCTGGACCTTCATGCTGCAAGGACATTGGGGCAAGAGGCTGCTCTGATGGATGGGGTCATCTGAAAGTTATCACCAGGAAGGCAGAGGACCATGGACTTGTCGTGAAGGGCATGAAGAGCGAACCATGGAGGGTAGCCATTAGATGACCTGCTCCCTGGCCAAGCTGATGCAGTAGTTACCAGGCCAGAGGGGGAGGTTGGTCCTTCTCAAGCATGACCCACCTTAGGGTCAGTTTGGGGATGAGCAGAGTCAGGCAGGAACTCAGGACCATTGAAAGACAGCCAGACACAGGCTTTGGGTCAAGGTGCAGTAGCCAAGACAGGCCTCAGTCCAAAAGAAAGGGGAGCTAGGCTAGGCAAGGCAGACATGGGTCTTGGAAGAATTAGAGGAGCAGGTGGCTTGGGGGTTGGACATTGTCCATCCTGTGGTGTCTCAGGAGGATCACGAAACATTGAATGGTTGGTGGGGACAGTATGAGCCCGTATTCTTCAAAGGCTCATGGCCCCCCGCTCTGACTGGCATGGAGGCAGAAACTGAGTATCCTGACCCAGGAGAGGTCAAGGTCTACTCCAGCAGGTACAGCTATCCTGCAAGGCTAATAGCGCCTGATGGGGTGACCGTCAGCCTCAGCCAAAGGTTACAAACCACTCTATTAGAGCCACAGCTGTTTATCTACTGCTGGACTCCAAGCACAGGAAGTTATGGCAGTCATGGGGCACAAATCAGAAGTTAGCTTGAGAAGCTATTGGAGTGCCTCTGACAAAGACCGGAAAAGTAGAGTGGAATCCTGGCACACGGCACGAAAGAAAATCAGCAGATTGAATCTTCAAGCAAGAATCAAGAAATGGAGACTACAAGTAAGAAACAGAAGCCAGAGCCAGAAAATGAGTTGTTTGAAAATGAGCTTGAAACACCATAAAGAGGCAATAAAGTGCTGGAAAATATGCATTTCAAGCTCATACTGTAACCCTGTATTCCATGGCAAGGTGCAATTCATCAGTTTCACCAAGTAAACCTAAAATGTTCCACATTATGGGGAGCTTTTTTTCTGTTGTTATGTTGATCACCCCAAAAGTAGTGCATCATGCGTTCTAAGTAATTTATTATTTTGACCATCTCAAACAGGGTCATTAGGGATTATTTTCTCTCCTTTTAAGAAGTTCTCCAGTTTATATATTACAAAATTTTATAAATACACACTACTTGTTGATGTAATTTTTCCTAATTATAATCAATTTTATAAGGGCAATAAGACACACCAGGGTGTTGGTTGTTCTGTATATTCACATGCCTAGGTGCTTTACCATGCACCTAGGTGTGGTTATCACATAACATCCAACACCCTGTTATGTCTTATTGCTGACGCATCATAGCTTCCATTTTTTGACTTTTGGAAATCCCACCATATGTTTCAATGTTTCTCTGTAGTGACATTTGCTCTTTCAACTGATAACGCCATGATACAGTAAGTGTCATAGTTTTGTTCCATTACTAATAAATATTGACTAAATCATGTTATGCCCATATCAACCACAATACATTTTTGCAAAAGTGTTGAGTATGCATACAGTTATTATCTAAAGAATATCTTTGATATTCCTGATTTAATATCATGTTCATTATTTATTACATATAGATACAAGGCATCAACATGGTATTGTAGTAAATCATCAGACGACAGAAACAACTGAATTGTGCCATACAAATATTGAAAAAGACCCTCCAATGGTTTGTTAGTATAAAACAAAAACTATAAAATGTTATTTTCCATTATATAAAACAAAAGAATGTAATAACAATTGTATTATCCATCTCTGACAAAATATATCTGATTTTGAACAGTTTTCTTGTTTGTTTGTCTTATAGCATCAGATAACTGATTAGGGCAGACTGGATAGGTTGTGAGGGCCTTTGACTGCCATCATTGTCTAAAGTATGCTTTTATCTAGCCACTGCCACATGCCACTGCAAGGATGTGCTATTTTTTGTTGCTGTCAGTCATAGGTGCCGGAACGGGAGGGGCCACTAGGGCCATGGCCCTACCACTTTCACAAGTGGCCCTATCACTTTTGCTATCATGGTAATATATTTAATAGAGGAAAATGTACCCTTACGTCCTTGGCCCTACCACTTTTCAAACTGTTCAAGATCACTGCTGTCAGTGGTGTATGGTTCAACACTGACAAAATGGAGCATTGCTTCTAGGTTATAGGCTTTATCTAAGAGAATGTACCCTTATGGCTTCATCTCAAATGACCTCCACTAAATTAGAGTAATATCAGCCATCCATGAGCTTCATGGATTACAGCCAGAAGGAAGCTAAGGAGAAATGTGTTATTGCTTTGAACAAGAAACTGAGCATCAATACTATTAAATTTTCACACATTTTAATTCTTCAATTGAGGAGCTATCAGTGCTGAAGAATGGATTTGACTATGTTGCTTTTAGGCAGCATTTAGTCACATCTGTGTAGCACTGACTGATATATCAGGAGGAAAGACGTCACATCATATGTCCTAGATCTGCTATTAAGACTTGCAATTTTCAGATGTTAAAAATGTTGAAATCTTTGGTTTAAACAAAACCATGAATGCACATTGGGGTTGCCAGTGTTATACTACTTCATCAAAAATATCACTTCAGTGTATTTCCAGATTAGTGGGACTTTTTTTCCTGTTAAATAAAGTAATATATTTCTTTTCAGTTTATTAATTCTAATGTGTACCTTGATTGCTGTGTTTCAACTCAAATTTAGTACCAGAGTTGGAGTGGACAAATGTTGGAAAATCTTGGTGGTTTAGAAGCATGTTAAGGCTTTCTTATTAATTTCTTTATTTAGAAATTGCTGTCCAGGAATGTGGTCCTTTCCAAGTGTTACCAGGAGAAGGGTTACACTAGGGAGAGCAAGGTCAAAACTTTGAGTAGACTAATTACAGGAACTACAGTAAAACAGAGTAAAAAATGTGTGTGTGTGTATATATATATATATATATATATATATATATATATAGACATAGATATATATATATATATATATATATATTTTTTTTTTTAATGAGGGGCTTGTCTGGCAGGGCTGCTTTTCTTAGCTGAGTGGTGGTGTGTTGATTCCAGTTCTGTGGTTGTAGTGTGAACAGTCAGGAGTATGGTAGCTTTGTATGGGTCAGCCAGAGTGGCATGAGATGGACTGCATTGGCAGCAACTGGAGTGGCGTGTGAAGAATCACATCTGTGGAGTGGGAGCAGCATGTGGATAGTGTGGTCTGGAGAATGGAGGAACCAGCTGCAGGATGCAGTATGTAACAATAATACCCAAGAGGGTGGGCAGTATCGTGCTATGCGGACCAGCAGGGCATAATGAGGCCCGGCGCGCAGGCGGAGGGACTTTAGCCCCTGGAAGGTCCGGTATAGCACAACACCGCCCACCCTGGAGGGTATTATTGCACTTAGAAAATGGGCACAGTAGAACAATATTAATTTTATAAAAAATTGTTAACTAAATAATTAGTTTAATATGACTTTGTAATAAAATAGTTCCTGTCACGTGGATTTAACTGGTCATCTTGGTTAACCCCAACACACAGACACACACACGAGTTGCTTCATTTGTTGGGAAATATGATTTATATTAAACAAACAGAGGAAGCACTGGTGTATGGCAAGCAGCAGTACTGTGTTGGGCTGCTATGGAGAGCCTCGCGTTCTGGTAGCTGTGTGTCTGTGTGTACTCCTTGCTATCTCAGGAGTGCCCCGTCATGAGCATGTGAATGGCAAGCAGCAGTACTGTGTTAGGCTGCTATAGAAATGCTCGCGCTGCCCATAAAAAAAAAAAAAAAACTGTGTTAGGCTGCTATAGAAACGCTCGTGCTGCCTTTAAAAAAAACCTTACCTGCTCATGATCGTTTCTTTTGATCATCTACACTCTCTCCATTCTTGTATTTGTAGGGCAGTTATGGTCCTTTTGGCTTTTGTTCGAGTACAACAGTCAGGAGGCCATTCGGATGGTAGGCGGCGCGCTGTACAGCACCGATTAGGTGAAGCTGATAGGACTAACGGTTCCTTTCCTTTCTTTCACTCCGCCCGCTTCTTTTCTCACTAAGGAGTGTTTGGGGAGGGGGAGGACTTACATAAAAAAGGAAACAGAAATAAAAAGAAATATGAAGAGCAGCAGCTTCCACTAAACACTACGGGGTTCTAGGGACCAGTAGCTCTCGCTGAGTGAGAGAAAAATGGCGATTTGAAATTTTATCGGTACATTATGTCAATAGAAAATTAGGCTTGGCACAATGATACAGGACTATGTGAAGGGCTAGTACTTTTATCTACTGGGCTCTGTTGTCAGATAGACCAGGGCTTTGGGTAAGGAACTGGCCAATCAGAAGCCAGGATTTTACAAGGCCATTTTCTAAATAGTGAACTGAGCTTAGTGGGACAGTTTTTGTAGGTGTTTTTCCCTTGTTCTGTATTGTTTCCCATGGTGGGGGTGGGGAAGGTTGTTTCTTCCCAAGGATTTTAGTGTTATTTTGCTGTGCTGTAGTCTTTTCTTAATTATCATTTTACAGACTTGAAGGGCCTTTCAATATGTGTGTGGACTAATGGTGGTAATTGACTAATAGGTTTATAACTGGCAATGTTGTTCCACAGGGTTTAATGTACTGTGGTTTGTACTTTAAATTGTTGTGGCAGGTTTATACAAACAGTAATAATCAGTCAGGGAAAAACAACACATACAACGTAAAATACAAGTAGACAGCAATGAACTATTACGTATAGAAGGACATATGAGTAGTTATGGGGAGGTACAAACAGGAGAAAAGAGATCATTCAAAAGTAATTCAAGACATGGGTAAGAGAGAGGAGAGGCAGATAGGACCAGGAATAATATTTCAGATGGAGAACATATATGTTTGTTTGTTTGTTTAAAATTTATTTTTATACAGGTTTATCTGTTGGGAAATTAATCCCCATTTTCAACAAATACCTGTGTTATCATACAAAACATCAAACATAACAAAACACACAATACAATAACAAAATTAATAACAATTACAACTAACATTTAAATAATTGAACAATTCATGCTTAAAAGTATACAAGTCAGAAATTTCAATAATTTCTAAGACAAACCATTCCATGACCTAGCTACACTATTCTGTAAAACCATATCCCCCATACGATTTAAATTTTGAATTGTAGGCAATTTTCTTGTTGATCTCTCAAACATATCTAAGTATTTAGTGTCTGAATTCAAACAAATCAAATACCTTAAAGAATGCATACTTGAATGTATCAAACCATGACATATCATGAGCCACACAAATTCTCTTGAGCTGATGGATATAACCATCCAAGTTCTTGAAAGACTATACAATGATGAACTCAAGATTTGTTATTCAGTATATAATTCCCCAATCTATAATAGATCTGATCCAACTTTAATAAAGATTTTTTATAAGAATGTTTATATAATGGAAGACCATATTCTAATACAGGTAACAACAGTTGTTTTATCAATTTAGACTTTATAGCCTTATTCAGACATCCTGATACCCTTCTTAATACTCCCAATCTTTGATTTACTTTTTAAGTACAGAGAAATCAGTTTAGCCAGCGAAGTCCAGCAGCAGAGGAAAGAAAGATACAGCAGTCAGAGAAGTGAAGTGTGTAGGAGTAGGGGAGCAGAAAGGAGAAGAGAAAGGAGGAGGAGGACAACGGGTATTTGTATTTATTTATTTTACCAGGAAAATAGACCCATGGAACAGAAACTTATGGCAACAATTATATATACACAGTACTTCTACAAATACAGAAAACATTGCAACATCCAATAAAATGTATAGTTTATGAATTTATTTTGAATGGCATAAATATTTATCAAAACAGAATTGACCAAGAAGAACCTTAAAATAAAGAGGGGGCTAGCAAGACAGCACATTATGAGCAACTCATGTGGCATTACTAAAAGTAGGGGCCATCCAATTAAAAGCCAACTTAACCAATTTTGAATAATGTCTTGGACATCCAGCAAGATAATATTGTGTTTTCGTAAATTATATGATCCTGTAGATTTTGAAGCAGATTTTACAAAGAAGATAGTAAAGTTCCTCATTGCCTTTAAGGACCATATGTTTAGGTATCTTAGCCTTCTAATGGTAAGCCAAGTCCATCCACGACTGTGTAGAATCACATTGATGTGTTCTAGCATGCTAGCCAGTAATAGAAAAGAATGCTCTATGGTACAGTACATCTAGTTTAGATAGGCAGGAATTGAGGCACTCCTTTATATGTCAATGTGATCTAATAGTGGAAGGAAGGTCAACTGAATAACCCTTTTCTTGTCTCTAGGCTAAAACAGACTTTGTTCTGATAACAAAACCCAGGCCTGTGACAAATGTTTTACAGAGGCTGTCAACATGTGTACTAAAGAACAGCTTGCTAGCTAGCCATATACCTTGGTATTTGAAAGAGTCTACCAGTTCTGGTCTATCTCCTGTTAGAGTTGTAATGCCTGCTATTGGAGGAGGCAGGAGGGACTTTGGAAGAACACCATGCACTTGGTTTTTGAAGCATTTAACAGGAGCTTTGATGTCACAGGCTAAGTTGAAGTTTATCACACTCTACAATACGTTCATAAATAAGGCAGGGCTAGAACTAAAGACATACAGTACACAACCATGTCATTTGCATAAAGATGTAGTTTTGCTTTTTCAGTGTTACAGCTAAGATCATTGCTGTAAATTGTGAATAAAAGCAGGCCTAATATAAACCTTGCAGTACTTCTTTGCAAATGCAGACACATGATGACGATAACCCTTCCATCTTAAATTGTTGTCTGCAAGTGAGATTCTCTTTAAAGCATGTTACTGCATTTGGACCTAAGCCATATTTCTTAAGTCGGAGGCAGTATGGTGCAGTGGTTTAAGGCTCTGAGCTGCAAATTTGGAGACCTGGGTTTGAATCCCACAGCCCCACTTTGCATACTCTGTGACCCTGAGCAAAGTCACTTAACTTCCTCGTGCTCCCAGGTTGCACCTGCAAACAAGCTTTCAGCTTAGTGTGTCTCACCTGGTAAAATAATTGGGTTAAAAAAAGTTTGTTCAGAAGAATATCATGGCTCACACTGAATTATTTAGTAGAGACCACTTAGTTAGTTTGTTAGTTAGTTAGTACTTTATTTTTGACAGGATATAAACGTTGGGCCCAGGCGATCTATTTACAAAAGTTGTCCTGTATAAACATAAAAGCAAATGATTACAATTAGACCCCTGACAGGAATGAAAAATGTAAACTGTGAAGAACTGTTCAGCATGAATGGTGTCAAAACAAGGGGCATGGGTGGAAGTTGTCAGGAGGAGAATCAGGAAGGATGTGAGAGAATTTTATTTATGGAGAGAGCGGCTGAGCCATGGGTTCAAGCACAGCTGGGACAGAGTAAGGGACTTAATAGATACTCAGGGGTAGCACTATAATGTGGAATATGGGGCAATGGCAAAACCCATCTAGACAATAGGTCA
Organism: Neoceratodus forsteri; assembly: GCA_016271365.2. Classification (NCBI taxonomy): domain Eukaryota; kingdom Metazoa; phylum Chordata; order Ceratodontiformes; family Ceratodontidae; genus Neoceratodus; species Neoceratodus forsteri. The sequence continues at coordinate 840,413,141 of CM028135.1, read as the reverse complement.
TAGGACTGGATAAGAAAAACAGGGCAGATTGATAGGCGATGATCTTTTCTGCAAACATTGTCTATGTTTCTATGTTTAAAACACTAATGAAAACTTATGTTTAAAGTAAATATACAGAAGGATAAAGCTGCTTTCCTAGACCTCCTGATTTACTAGAATAGCAGTGGTAATGTACTGTAAGTATGAATTCTTTAAGAAATCTTTAGACGACAGTAACCATCTTCTGCCAGTAGTAACTATCCTTGCAATTTGATCAACAGTATGCAGTATGACACAGTTATTAGGATCAAGATGAATTGTAACTCTCCATTAATTATGATAAAAGAGAAAAGGAACATGGGGTCAGGTTTAAGCAGAGGGATATGACACAAATGTTATTGCTGATATGTTTAGGCATGTTGGTGCTTTAGACAGAGCGGCTTGTCATTTCCCAAACAGTTGAAACACATGTTAACAAGGACATTTATAAATGCACATTTGTTACAGCATTTAGTAAGTTCTCAAAAGAAGGTCTACAGGTTTCAGAAAATAGCTGGAAAATCCTTTCAGAATGAGTCCATACTTATGGGCATTGTGGCAATGGGCCACATATGGTTTTTAAGGGAGGTAGAAATATACAAGACAGTGCTGTGAGAACTCTACCACCTCCTCCAAAGCACCAGGTTGCCACGTGGTTATCAAAACTGCCTGTTGGTAATTCCAGTGTTAGCAAATGGAAAAAAATGACATTACTGTTTATGAAGGATGTTAAATCCTCAGTAAATCCAAGAACCAGCAAAGAGATTCTTATACATGACTTTATTACCTGATATATAATCAGTTGTTCATATGGCTCATTCTACTGTATGTGGGCAAAACAAAATGCAAATTGAATGTCCAATTTAGACAGACACAAAGTATCTGGGCCATTAGTAATGGGAACACTGAATATCTTACTGTGAAGTGCTGTAATGCTATTGTAAATCCATACATCTATAATGTTCATATTGCTGGAATGGAATAACATTTACCTTGTCCCACAAAGGGGAATCAGGATGCACTATTGATAATACTGTTAGATTTATGAATTGGAGTTGAGGTTCTAGCTAGGCTTACTGTAAATAACTCTTTTAATAATGTCCCTTTTGTTTAATAAATATTTCTATTGCATTTTCAAATAGTACAAAAATATATATACAGTACAAACAAAATGTATACAACAGTTATGGGAAGGAAAAATATGGAATAATAATACATATCTCAGTTCTTCACAGTCACTGAAGTTCATTGAATATACTGTCAAGCTGTACAGAGTATCAGTGGTGCAACTACCACTACGGACAGACATGTTAACCAAGGAGAACAAACCTTATGTCTTGTAAGATCAATCAATATATTTAATTAAAATATAAATATTCCTCAGCAGGTTAATTTTTAATTAACAAAGTGTCTACTATGGGAAGAGAAGCATGAATGCTCCCCAAATGTCTCAAAGATGTCTGCTCTGTTTTTAGCTTGTATGTTAATCTTTCCTGGAGCAGCACTTTGAGAAAAAGCTTGTCCAGTTTTTCTACTGTTGGGATGCTCTTAGCTTGCCAAGTGTTTTATATACAGTGGTGAGTCAATACCTACAGAAGCTTAACATTCTTGTGGAAGGGTACCAATCAACTTTGTCCCTATCTTCCACCATGAGAAGCATAGCAACTGTGCCCTGACATCTACTAATTTCACTTGCTACTCAAGTTCAAAGAAGTTGTAGGGTTTTACATCCCCTAAAAACAGTGGAAGTAAACCTGCTTTCTTTATTACATTTTACATTAGCATTACATGTTTGTATGACAATTGGAGCTTGGTATAACCTATTGAGAAACTTATACTGTACCTATTTGTATTTATTGCAAATAAAGAGTCCCACATGTTGATTCACTTAGCATCACCCACCCTTTTCAGGAATGGTCAGGCCTAGGTCTGTCTCACACCTCACCTTAGTCTTAAGAGATGGACATACCCCCACAGAACTGATTCTGAGCTACCATCTGTGATATAATTTTCTTTGGTCTTGGCATTTATTTAGTATAATTTGTTCTAACGGTCTAATAGGAAGTACTGGCATCTTCCCATAACCTCATTATATAGTTGTTTGCCTGTAAAAATGTTAAGTGCTGGGCTTTTGGGAGATCCCACTTTTTTCTCATATCTGCAAATGATCTGACACCCTGAGGTCACCAGACCCCACTACATTGAATGCCTTGAGTTTCCATTCATTAAGGGTTCTGCCCCTTTGATTTTTCTTATTTAGTTAAGTGTTTCACCAGGAGACTATACTGAGCAGAATTGCCATTTCCAGGTACATCTTGGGGAAGGAGAAGTGGAGGTGCAAGTAGCACAGTGCAAAATACAGTTCTACAATTCACAGGCAAGGTGGTTGACAGGAAAAAAATACAGGATACATATGGGTACATTAGTTGCAGCACAACAAGTTAAAGTACAAGGTTAGAATGCAGATGATCAGAAGAAACATTAGCAGTTACTGTCAAGGCAGAGCTAAATGAAATATAATAACATGGTACATGAGATAAGTGATACAATAATAGGATTCAATCTGGATCCATTTAATACCGATGTAAACATGACAGTTTAGGGAATGGTCATAGCGTGCATTTAGGAGACAATATCAAATGCTGTGGTAGGGCAGAGCCTCTGTGAGGCAAGGAGTGATTAAGAAGGAGCAAAGGCAATTAGGTGGAACTGAGCTTGGACAGGGTCAATAGGTTTGGCAGGAGGAGGAGTGGTATGTATACACACAGAGTAGGGAAGAGAGAGCTTTAGGAGACAGTGCATTATGGATATTTGAGGGAGGGTGTTCCAAAGTTTAGGACAATGATAGGAAAAGGCAGATTGGCCAGCAGAGGTTGAGCAGTGGGGATGGCCAATGAGCTAGAGTCAGAATTCTGAAGTGAGTGAGTTCAGTGGTATGGCAAAGATGACAGTGGAAAGATAGGAGGAAGATTCCCAGTCCAGAATTTGGCCATGAAAATAGCAGAGTGTGCCAAACACCTGGACTGCAGTGAAGGGAGGGACATGGCTAAGTAAAGATTACAGTGGTGAGTGCGAGGGAGGCAGGATAGTATGAAGCGGCAGAAGGAATTGAAAAGGGTGTCTAGCCTGGCCAGAGCAGTTTTGGGTGGAACTGTAGACTATGTCAACATAGTCAAAGGTAGGAAGGATAATTTTCTGCACAACCAGCATGTTGGGCTGACCGAGAATTGCAGTCCTTGTTTCTATAAAAGGCACCAAACCTGGGGTGGAGGTTTTATGGATTGCATCCACATGTGCTGAAAAGTCCAGATGGCAGTCCAGCCAGACCCTGAGGTATCTAAAGGAAGTGACATTCTCTGTCAGAGTACCATCCAGCATATAAAACACTGGAGAAGATTCAAGGAAAATAGTCTCTGTCTGGTGCTGAAGAACTTGGAGACTGTCTTTTAGCATTCAGAAACAGTTGATTTGACTGGAACCATTTCTTTTTATCATGTAATACTTTTTGCCTGCTGCGGCACACTCCAGCTTGGGCATCCAGCCACCGGCTCCACCCTCCCGGGAACTGGGTAGCTCAAACTGCACCCAGGAGGATCCGGGATGGCCATCTACCTTCCCACTGGAGGGCTTCCCTTCTGCCTCAGCCAGCCAGGACAGCCCTGGACCCTTCCCACTAGACTCCACCAAAGTCCTCCAGGTGGCTCGGAGTGCAGCCATCAAGCTGCATGGTTGCATCCAGCCATTTTCCTCTGATTGTGTCCATTGGAACATGGACATACAATGACATCCGAGCACAATGTGCTGACATCCACAGCATTTCCTCCAGTATCACCAGCACTAGTAGTGCCCTGAGTGTCCCCAGGGCTGCTACAGTGTGGTGAGATTCCATCCCACCCCAGGACCAGGAAAGCAGTCTGTGGATGCTCAATCCTGTTCTTCCCTGCCAGCCCAACAGCCCAGGCTCATTCCCAACCCAGGTCACGGTAGCACAAGGTGTGGCATCCAGCACCTCAGCCTCAGTGCCACCGGGCAGGGTGACTGGAACCATTTCTGAACCTTGGTGAAATCCTGTTGCAGTCTAGTCTGGGCATCAGTGTGAGATCACAGCTAGATGTGTAGAGGCAGTATCATTACATACATATAGGTTGAGCAGTAGAGCAGGCAGAAAGGAGGTCATTAAGGAAAATGGAAAATAATGTAGGTCCAAATATAGAGCCCTGTGAACTCCGGTGATAGGAAGAGGTGAGGAGAGGGAAGAGGTAATCTTGATGGATTGGCTTCTGCTGTCAGGTAGGAGCAAAACCAAGCAGTGGCAGTGGGGTTCAAACCACCCCAGCGAGTGCTTGGAGGAGTAAAGAGTGTGATACTGTGTGAAAGGCTTTTGCCAGATCAACAAATATGGCATAGGTTATAGAAACATAGAAACATAGAAGTTGATGGAAGATAAGGACCGCGAGGTTTATGTGACCCAGATCCATCTTGGAGAGTATGGAGTCTGTGAGGCATAGTAGGGAGGAGGTGGTGGGTGGGACTTGTGGAAGTCAGATTGGAATGGAGTAAAATGAGGTAGAGTCAAGGTAGGAGGTGAGTTGGGCAAGGACAATGCATTCCTGAAGCTTAGCTAGGATTGGTAGTGAGGAGATAGGGCAATAATTCCCAATTGAGGTGGGATCACTGCCTTTGGGGAGAGGAATGATTGTAGAATGTTCCAGGTGGTGGGAACTGAGGATAGGGTAAAACAAAGGTTGAGAATAGTGGCCAGAGGAGTGGCTATAGCAGGTGTGGAGAGGTGGAACAATTTGGGGTCAAGACCATCTGGACTCTTGCCTTGGAGGGGTTAAGGACAGGAGGACCTTGATGACATCATCTGGTGTAATAGGAGAGAAGGAAAATTGGTCAGAGGTGAAAGAATTGGTAACAGCAAGGGGCACAGTGGAGACAGGATGCAGACAAAGGTGGGAAGGGAGAAGAGTAACAAGGAGGCACAAGATGTGAAGAAAGTGCTGAAAGTAGCTGCGACAGTCAGAGTATCGAGGATAGTTCCAGTACCATTGGCAAGAGTTGGGATTGGAGGAATGGACTGCGTGAGAACAGAGATTTAACTACCTTCCAGAACTTGGAAGGGTGGTTTATGTTGCCATGGAAAGATGCCAAGAAGTATTCTGCCTTGGCATATCTAGTAGTCTTCATACAAGCATATTGGAGTTGCCTGTAATGGAGGAGAAGAGTGGGAGTTCTGGAATGTGTGTATGTTGGCCTTCCAAGCCTGGTCTCTGGTATGCATACATGCTTGGCGGTGATCCAGGGAAGATGGGATCCTTTGACCCTGATTAAGTTAGTGGGTGCATGATAGTCCCACATTTATAAATTTAGAGGGAAGGTTGAAGGCAGTGTTAATGGAAGTTTCAAGGAGAGGAAGGACCAGTCAGCTTTGACAAAGGTCATTTAGCAAGGGGAGTTATGTTTAGGAGCAGAAGGAGTGTAGGTAGATCAATTTAGGGAGGCTTTGGGCTGATGGACTTTGCAGATGTAGTAAATCATGTGGGGATCACTAAAGGAGTCTGGGATAATGCTGGAAGCAATTACTTGGTGGGGGCCCAATCAATCAGAGTATGTTTTGAGACTTGTGGTTGAGCCGGTAGGAGAGGTGATTAATTGAATCAGATTTAGGGATTTTATTTTGAGGTGTAGTGAAGGTGGTGGATGAGATCCAGTTCACATTTAGGGCACCTAAAGGTAAAACTCACTCGAGGTGATATGAAAGATGATGGTTGTGAAGAGCTCTGTTATGGTTGCTGATGGGAGACAAGGGCAACACTTAATGCCTTCAATGAATATGGGCAGCATAAAGGGAGGATAGCTTTATTAAGATGAGTTTATACTAGAAGGAGATGAGATAGGACAGGAGAGTATTGAGGGTTGGACAAGATATACATTGCAATACCTCCACCCTTGTTAGGTATGTCCTGTCTTATGAGAGAGTAGCCTGGAGTTGCGAGAGTGGCATCCGGTATTTTTGGGCCACATGTTTCAGAAAGCACCATAATATCCAGCTTCAAGTTTAGAGGAGTGCAGAGTTTGGGGAGAAGGCTATAGACATTGAGGTGAGCAATTTTCAAATGCTTGGGGAGTGCAGAGGATAGTAGAGATAGGAAGGATGGGCCATGGTTTCATTTTATGTCACCTGCAGAGAGCAGGAAGAGCATGATAAGCAGTTTGGAAAAGGTGGAGACTAGTTTAGCAGCTTTAGAGTGAGGAGAATGGGTTTGTAGAGGAGGAGGAGGTTGCAGGGGAGTGAAGAAGAGAGGGCAGACTTAAGAGTCACTAAAATGGATGTTGAATGGGGGAGAATGGAGGCTGGGGGACAAAGTAGTTGGTTGGAATAGGATGCACAGGAGTGTGAAGTGAGTATTGGAGTGAGGTGGGCAGATGTGGTGAGGACATGGTATGGAGGACTTAGAGAGTGGGGGTAGAGAGAGTAATAATGTAGATGGGTGAGGACTAGGCATAAAAGGATAATGTGGTGCATTATGGAAGGAGAGAGAAGCTTGAAGGAGGGGAATGGAAGCAGCTATACAAATTGCTTAGTGGTGCAGTACCACCCACGGCCATTAGATAGCAGTAGGATATCAGGAGAATGAGACAGGGAACCTCCTAACAGACTCTGTGGCCTAAAGGATTAGAGAAGCTGCTTGTGACTGAAACAGGGTCTGGGAGCCAAGGTTCAAATCTGCCTTCCGCGAGGAATGGAGGTGTATGGTGGAAAACAGGGGAATAGTGGGAGGAGGGGATAAGGAGGATATTTAATCTAGTCAGTGGAAATACTAGAAAGGGATAGAGAGTAAAATGTCAAAACCCCAGTGAGGTTGAGTAGCAACCCCTAGTGGTCCAGGAGTATAATGAGCTATTGGGAGATAGAATAAGGAGGGAGTCATGTGACACAGTCACATGATGAGGGTCTGCTATAGAGGTGATGATCCAGTATGGATGGGGTAGCCACTGTGTGAGTGGTGGCAGGTATCCGACTAAAATCAAGCAGCTGGACCCTGGGGCTGCAAAATTTCAGTACCTAAGCTAGCAGCAGGCAGCTGGGTGGCTCTTGCAGTGCTCCATTCAGAGAGGGGGAGAGCCCTTGCATACTGGCTCTCATGACCTGCTCACTGGTGGAACCCCTGAGGAGCAAAAAGGAAAATGGTGTGGTGAGCCCTGTGGAAAGGCTAGAGGGGTGGGTGGAGGGCAAGATGGCAACTGAGCATGTGGGCTAGGACAAAGGCAGATAAAATCAGAACCCCACAAACCACAGTACAGGCATTCTAGTTAAAAACACAGCAAACAGATTCAAACATTTCAGATATCACTACACTGCACAGGGCACAGTATATTGCCTTATGGAACACTCAGCAGCCTGCACTCTTCCAGTTAATTCAGATTCAGTCTTAAAATAAAATGCAGCACAATTAGTTGGATTCAACTCCCAGAGGAATTGATCACTTAAAAAATAATCACCGCACCTATGCTGACTAAAATCAAACATCAGAACCCTGAGGCTGCAAATTTTCAGTACCTGCTCATGCAGCAGGAGGCTCTTGCGGTGCTGTGTTTGGGGAGGGGGATTTTTATCCTGGCTCTCATGACCCGCTTTCTGGCAGATGACCTGCTGATGCCCTTGAAATCAGGTAAGAAGTCTTGATTGGTAGACAGAGGCTTCAGTAAGATGTACTCTTCATTTTATTCCTATGCTTCGAAAAGCAGACCATGCTTCTAACACCAAGTGTCCCAAAGGATCTGGTTAATAAATGCTGTAAAGAGCTTCATACTACATAGGCACAGATATTTATTTATTTTTGAAAATTGGTGACGGGAAAGGCACATTGAGCAAAGGCTCATTTCCAGGCATGGTCCAGGAGAAAGGAATCAAAGGATATACATAATGCTATCAGCTGAAATTACAACCGCGAAGTCGTATGTACAGCTAAATATGATGACATATAGCAGCAAAATGACAATAGCTGCAGTGCAACAAACTTATTAAAGCAATTAATTTCAGTAAGGCTACAACTAAATGAGGAGAGCAAGCTAGAATCAGATATATCCATGATAAGAAGGGCAAATACTCCCTCAAGATCCAGCCATTGTGCCTTGTCACTTTCAGTCACCCTGTCCTTGACACATGTAACCTGTGCCATCAAGTACAGTAGTGCCTTCTCAAATCTAGATTTAGTATTTGCTGTATTAGTCCTTGTTAGAACAGATCCGGAAGCAAATGATCTGATACTTTATTGGACCAACATAGATGTAACAAAAATAACAAAGTGCTTTAGCTTCAGACCAACAAGTCCTTTGTCAGATGCATAATGACAGTTATTTAGAAAAAATAATACTTTAAACACCCAGATCATGCAGAACAAAACAGAAAAAATCCCCATCAGTTTAAAATACTCATTTAAAAACAGAAGATGATGTCAGAGAAGCTTAACAGTACCGTGTCACCTTTAGCTGAGAGAGTCTAAGGGTCAGAGGTGCTCAGTGCAGAAGACATACAAAGAACTCCACTGCATATAAATTAAATTGACTTATAAGATAACAACTATTTGAGCAGATGGCTCTTGAATCAAATTATGAGTGTCACAATGTGTATAAGAATGCAGTTACTGAAAACAACCCCTACCTTATTAAAGACATACTGAACTTGTTAGTTAAAATCAAGCACCACAAGATAGGACTACAAGAAGCATCTCTGTATATATAATATACAAAGAGTAACCAGTAAAGATTTCTTAAAAAGATCAGTAGTTACACACTGTATGCTATGTAAAACTTAGCTGGACCCATTACCCAACTATACTCTCCAGCTACATATTATGCCCCATAAACTTCAAAAGCCTGTAGTGTAGTAACAGGAGTTTATAAATGATAATATAAATATAAATTGACAGTATAAGTGTCAAACCAAAAACTACTTGTCAAGGACCACCATGAAATTAAGACCATGCAGCCTGATATGTACAGATGTCATATAAAATACCAACTTAATGTACTGTAAATGTCTACGAATCTGAATAAGAAATAAAATTACATCCCCCACCCCAACACACACATCTGGGTGTTCTGGGTGTTAAAAGTATTGTTTTTCTAAATAACTGTCATTATGCCTCTGACGAAGGACTTGTTGAGCCGAAAGCTAAAGCACTTTGTTCCTTTGTTACGCTCTATGTTGGTCCAATAAAGGTATCAAATCATTTGCTTCTGGATCCCTTCTCAAATCTAGGAATTTATGCCTTCCCTGTGTTGCAGCTTGTTTTAGCTGTGTTATGCTAGCTCTAGCCATTTCTGTTTCCAAATAAAGTTAGATTATGCAGCTTCTAGAAGCTGAGTTTCAGTCTTGTAGAGCCTCATATGAAGCCTCTGCATGGGGAATAACATTCTTGGTAACACATTCATTTGAGTTAAATTTATATGACCTAGCCAGGATATGGGCAGCATTTTCCATCATCTAACATCAGTCAGTGATACTGAGAGTGCTTATACTTCAGTTAAGCAGATTTCCAGGGCACTCCCTTATTGATCCCCAGATAACTAATGAAGTTCTATGCCACTTTTAAGTGGGACCTCTAACTGATTTATCTTCCTACATACCTCCCCTATCACTAGCATTTTGGATGTACAGCATGAAGGTTAATCTTATTACTGAGAAAGTGCAAAAGTATTCATCGCTTGAATTATGCTTCAGATGGTACAGGTCAGATCAGTGACATACTGTAATAAGTCATATGCATAAAGTGTAATTTTGTGCTGCATAATGTACCTGTGTGTGAGACCAGTCCCTGAATATTGCAGATGATGAGTTGCTAATTGCCACTGGTTCAATAGCCATGCTAACAGCAGTGGTGAGAAGGATCACCCTGCAGTGTGCCATGTTGCAACACAAAGGAGTCAGAAGTGTGACCTTTCACCATGATCCTGGTCTTAGGTTCCTAATACAGTAGTTACACTGTTCTGTATCCATAAAAGCAAGGCAAAATTCATATCTACAGAATACTAAAATAGGTAGTCCCATTTTATGTGATCAAGGACTTTTGGCATCCTTAGAGTATACGAGTGCCTCAGGATGCCAAGAGCCATGGCAAAAAAATTTAAAAGCCTTTGCATGGTATGATATAAGAAACACCCTGTAACAAGCTATTCTGATCTTGCTTAATCACCAGAGGCAAGAACAGTTTTAATCTTGTTCCACTATTTTAAACAACATCTTTATGTCACAGTTTTGCAACAAGATGGACAGGTATAATGTATATAATCCTTTTCAATTGAGTGCGCACAGGAGTTGATGTTGTAGAAACTTACTCAGAATGCATCCACAAAACGTTTCAAGCACATAAACCTTATACTGGATCGCCAAAAGAATTGTGACCGAAGATCAGGAATATTTTCATTTGAAAAGGATCTGTGATCCGAAACATGTCAAGCGTTTTTGGGATTTGGAAGCTGTTGTAAATGAATAAATGAATGGATTTGAAAATGTTACTGATCTTCAGTTGCAATTCTTTTGCCGTCAGTATAAGGTTTATGTGTTGGAAACGTTTTGTGTGATGCATAATATATATAATGCAGGGCCTTTTTCTGCTTAGGGAATAGCACATATCAATGCCAAATAGCATGGTGATGGAAGTGGCCGCCCTTCACTCCTCAGCAAACACCTTGGCCAAACATGTCCCAAGTTCTCCTGCAATTATTTGAAGCATTCATCTGTAAACTGTCTAGATTACTTGCCCAACCCATTTTCAAGGTTTCTATGCTATCTATATCCATATTTACTGTCACGTGAGCACTTAGAACTTTTTTCAGACCAAGTGTCAGTTTTGGAATTAGTAAAGGGTTGAGGAACTTACTGTAGTTGCTTCTGTCATAGTTCCTAGATATTCCACTTGACATAGGTTTTCATAAAATGCTGCCAAAGAAAGTTATTATTTTTCAGGTCTTTTCATCAGCTTTCCAAGCATATTTCTAATTGCAGGGATTGTGTTGGATTATATGTCTATCCTTTGCTAATCATGCTAGCAGGGATTCAATAACTAACTGCCCCAGTCAAATAACTTCTGCTTGGCAAAATAGAAAGGTTCTAGCATAGTCAGAAAATAAAAGATTAACTACCTAGGGACAATGACCTGGCTAGGAATGGGATCAGAGCAGTGCAAGAGGAGTTTGTAGAGTTGGAGAGGCCTTAGACAAGTAGCTATAAGGTAACCTTCTCGGAGGTGCTGCCTGTCTATGGCAAGGGTGATGCTAGTGCACTCCTCACCAGGAATTCAATGAGTGGTTGAAAACTGGTGTAGAGCTCAGGGTTTTGGCTTCATTGGGAACTGGGGAGCCACCTGGAGGGATGTAGACCTATACTGGTGCGATGGACTGCATCTGTCCGGGGGACCAGGATCCTAGGTGAGAGGTTTAAATGCTTCATTGCGAAGCATTTAAAATAGCCAAGGGGGAGGCACTGAAAAGGATCAGGGAATCCCAGCCTCCCCACAAAACATGGTAATTAGTGAGGTAAACACCAAGGTAGAGAAGTTAATAGGAGCAGAACAGAGCTAAATGTCAAAAAGGCAAAGGCAGTAAGGACAGAAATGGAGTTAAAAGAGGTAAGGCTATCAAAAAGTGGAGGGTGATGAGTATCAATGTCTGTAGTCTCAGTAACAAGCTCCCTGAACTAGTGGCCTTGATGGAAGAGGGTTGCCTGGATATTGTGGCAGTCACAGAAACATGGTACACAGAGAACCATGACTGGGATGTCAACATACCAGGATACACAATCTACAGGAGGGACAGGGAGGGTAAAAAGGAGGAGGAGGAATAGCTCTCATGTAAAGGAAGGGATCAAAGCAACAGAACTAAAGAGTAAACAGGGAGCTGGTGAGGCACTCTGGGTCACCCTGGAGACAGGAAATGGCACTACAATCCGCATGGGGTTGTATACAGACCCCATCTCAGGGAGGGAATGGACAAGGAAATGATAGAAGGCTTCCTTAGAATGGCAGAAAAAGGGGAGATATTGTTGATGGGGACCTTATATGTCAGATGTTAACTGGAGCACCTGCTGCAGGCACATCCAAGAGTAGGGTCATTCTTGATGCCCTACAGGGGCATGCCTCAGACAGCTAGTATTGGAACCCACTCAGGAGGGAGCAATCTTAGACCTGGTACTCTCAAATGGGGACGGAGAAAGAATCTCAGATTTAGAAGTGGGTAGCCATCTGGGAACAAACGACCACCAAACAGTGTGGTTCACGATAAACACAGCCATACAATCAAGCCACACAAAAGCAAGAGTATTGGACTTTAGGAGGGCTGACTTTGGGAAAATGAGAGAGTGCCTCAGAAAAGCACTAGCAAACAGGCAAGAAGGAAGGTGGAGGAACAATGGGGAGTAATCAAACAGCCATCACAGAGGCAACAAGCCTTGTGTAAAGCAAATCAATAAAACACAATGAAGGAAAAACTGCTATGGTTCTCAAAAGAGGTGGCAGGAAGGTTAAGAGAAAAGAATAGCATTCAGGAAATATAAGGAAACACAGAAGGAGCAGGACATTGAAATTTATCAGTTAAAGCAGAATGAGACAGGGAAGGCAGTTAGAATAGCAAAGGCACAAACTGAGGAAAAGATAGCCAACTCTGTTAAGAAGGGGATAAGACCTTTATAGGTACATTAGGGAGTGAAGAAAGACCAAAGGAGGGATACTGAGGCTTAATAAAGGGAGGAAATGTGGGTAGAGGGTGACAGTGAAAAGCAGGATACTGAATGAATATTTCTGCTCAGTATTCACTCAGGAAGAGGAGGGGAGGTACCCAAACCAAACAAGAGAAACACTCTGAAGACGGGGTCGATACCAGTCCATTTACAGAAGAAAGGGTTCTGAAAGAACTAATAAAATTGAAGGTGGAGGCCTGATGGGATTCACCCAAGAATTTAAAAGAACTAAGAGTAGAACTAGTGACACTGCTGACTACTCTCTTTAACAAATCATGGGAGGATGGGGTGGTACCTGAGGACTGGAGGAGGGCAGATGTGATTCCTCTTCACAAAAGGGAGCATGACAGAGGCAGGAAACTACAGACCAGTTAGTTTGACCTCAGTGGTAGAGAAATGATGGAATCACTCTGAAGGAAAGAATTGTTGAGTACCTAGAGCAGTGGGGCACAGGACCCAAGGCAGCATGGATTCATGATGGGAAGATCATGTCAGATGAATCTAATAGATTTCTTTGACTGGGTGACCAAAGTAGTAGACCAGGGAGGGCTGTGGACATGGTCTACCTAGATTTTAGCAAGGCATTTGATACAGTCCCACACAAAAGATTAATACACAAGTTACTCAGCCTTGGAGTGGATCCCAAGGTGGTAGCCTGGATAAAAAATGGCTAGACAACAGGATGCAAAGGGTAGTAGTAAATGGAGTACACAGTGAAGAAAGGAGGTTACTAGTGGGTACTGCAGGGTTCAGTACTGGGACCGGTCCTTTTTAATGTCTTTATAAGGACATTGCAGAGGAAATGGAAGGAAAAGTATGTCTCTTTGCAGATGACACAAAGATCTGCAACAGGGTTGATACACAAGATGGAGTGGAAAGAATGAGAAGGGACTTGGCAAGGTAGGAGGAATGGTCAAATGTATGGCAGCTCAGATTCAATGCAAAGAAGTGCAAGGTAATGCACATGGAAACAAAAACCAGGGGAAGCGACACAGTGGGGGTGAGATACTGACAACAGTAAAATGGAAAGGGACCTGGGGTAATTATATCAGATGACCTAAAGGTGGGCAAGCAATGTGAGAAGGTAGTAAGGAAGGCTGGGGATACTGGGATGCATAGGAAGAGGCATCAATAGTAGAAAACAGGAAGTTGTTATCCTCTGTACAGACAGTTGGTGAGACCCCATCTGGAGTACTGTGTGCAGTTCTGGAGACCCCATCTCCACAAAGACATAGACAGAATGGAGACTGTCCAAAGGAGGGTACCAAAATGGTGCAGGATCTGCACCAGAAGACATACGAAGAAAGACTAAAGGAGCTTAATATGTATACCCTTGAGGAAAGAAAGGAGAGAGGGACATGATAGAGACTTTCAAGTATCTCAAGGAATCAACAAAGTCCAAGAGGGTAGCATCTTTCAGAAAAAGAGATGTGCAAGAACAAGGGGCACAATTTGAAGATAGTGGGGCGGCTCAGAGGTAATGTGAGGAAGTATTTTTCACAAAGAGGGTTGTGGATGCATGGAACAGCCTCCCTGAGGAGGTTATGGAGTCAAGAACAGTGGGGGATTAAGAATGCATGGGACAGACATAAGGCAGTCCTAGTGGGGTAGGAGGAAGTAAGCTGTTGGTTAACTAGGATCTGCAGCTTATCTGTTAGGTAGGAAAATGGGCAGACTAGGTGGGCCAAGCGGTCCTTATCTGCCGTCAAATTCTATGTTTCTATGTTACCTCCTAGCAGCAGTTAAATGACTCAGACACGCCTAGGATACATCAGTATACAATTGCTTATTCAACCCTTTAAGTTACTGCGCTAGTTCATTGTGCCATTCCCTTCTATACAGTTTAGCAGCTGTGTAAACTATAATCATACTCTGCATATGAGCTTTTTCAGCTCCAAGAAGGAAGTCTGTGATGGGACAGTCAGGGAATTGCAAGAGTCATACAGTCCCAACCAAATATTAAGCTACTGTAGAATCTAAATGCTTGCTCTACAAGAAGATACTTTATGTGGGTAAATGTCAGAGCAGCTCTCTCTAGTCTACACCTTCAATTGTAATATGATCATCACCCTGGCATGATATAAAATCACTATAGTTTAATATTAACAGAAGTGATGTTAGTATACTGTACTAAGTTATCATTTTCATGATATAATCAGTTCTAACTGGGGGTATAGTGGTTTTACAAAAAATATATCCCTGAGTCCCTAGATGTACTGTGAGCCAAACATCTAACAAATACAGATCTAATAATTATTGCAGCCAGTCTTCTATGGTAGTCCCACTGCATGCATCTCCCTTTGTTTATCTAAATGTGAGTCAAAAGCACAATTAATGTCTCCCTGAATAAGTTTTAAACTTTTTTTTCTCCTTTTGCTAAATGTTTTAGTATATCCTGAAACAAATTCTGGATTGTATATTGCAGGCACATGCAAATTCTTGAGGTTATTGTTACACAATAGAGTCTACTCCTAAACAAAGATATATCAGCCCCTCAGGGCCTGCTAGTATCTTGTCCATCATAAACAAGTGATCTTTATGTTAAAACTACTAACCCCCATGTGTGAGTATTGTGGAGGAGAGTGCATACTGTAGCAATTCCTGACTCACTCTCTCACTAATTTCTGATGTTCCTGGGTGTGAGATTGGTCTCTTGCAGCATCACTATTTGCATACTCTGTTTGTTGAGTACAATAAGAACTTATCCCAGTTTTAAAGAAATGGAGAAGCCCTGGATGTTCTATAAAGCTACCACCCTTTAAGCAGTCTAACTGAATATAGATAAAGTAAGAGACATCACTCCCCAACACAGAATCTGGATCTAAATGTTCTGGTCTCTCCTCCCAGTGCAGCTACCATCAATCCCATTTGTGAAAATGTAGATCACTAATGATTTCTGTGAAAAACTGTGATATAGTAAGTCATAGGAACCATATGTGCACTGAACATAACAAAAACATGTAAATACAACATGTCTTAACAATATTCATTACAGGATAACCCAGTCAGGATTTGATCATGGCATCATGACTGAAAATAATTGACTATGCCCGATTATGCTTTGACTGGGTTGATAACCATGGTTAAAACCATTGTTAGTCTAGCATGGTCAGAGTATGGTCAACCATGATCATTTTTAACCATGCTTGACTATGGGTTTATGTATCCATTGGTTTAACTATCTGAGCACATTCATTTATTTTACTAAATTTAAAATGAAGGACATTGCTAATACATTTTACTTATTTCATCTACATATTATATTATGGGCTTTCCAAGTATGTTTTCTGAATGTTCTGGACACACTGTGGTCAACTATTTATATTATGGCCTTCCCATTATATTTTCTGAATGTTCCGGACCTACCATCATCAACCATGATTAACCATTGTCCATCCATGTGTGACCATCAAGTTTCATGTTTATTGGAAGCTATGTGTATAATATATATATTTTACACCATAATTAAAATGATTAAAAGATTGATCTTTATAACATAGATACTTTTTAAAATATTATATGCAGCCATCATAAATATTGATATACAATATAGCACCATCATATTCTCAGAATTTAATAAATATATCATTTTGTCAGTGTCTGTATAATTATGACAATAATTCATAATGCCCTAGCCCTTTATTTCGAATTTGATGTAAGTGAACACAGTCCAGTAAGATATATTTAGTTGCCCATTTTGACATTTATTCCAATTCAAAGTGTTAATTCCATAGTTCACATTAAATTTTAATCTTGCAATTCCTTTAATATGCAAACTGCATGCTTGGTTCTCAATATAAGCTTCTCTTCCATGTACAGTTTTCAAGCTATGTACATATTAAAATTATTTGTAGATGTTAGATGTTCCATATGTTTTTGTTTATGCACATCTAAAATTCTCAGTTTTGTTGCTTGACAGAAAACGTTTAGTTCAGCAGTATTTCTGTTTTTAAGTGTAGTTTCCTCTCCTTCTTTTAAGCTGATGTTTCAAATTGCTCAGCCATGTCCAACATTTATATTTATTACCTGGGCCCTCTAGTTCCAAGCTATCCATTCAACAGCTGTGCAGAATCACATTTCTTGCACCTCTGTGCAGTCTTCAGAAATAGCCAATATGGCTGCGCTCTGTTTGTGATATTAGTGACATTAAGCTTGTTTCTGCCAGTAGGAACTCTGCTCAGATGAACTGTGGAAGACCCAGTATTAACCTGATATACAAATTTTGGATGGGTTCAAGCAAACTAGGCCATTTACCATTTCCCCAAATTTCCACTCCATAAAGTATCATAGAGTTTGCCTTTATCCGATGTGTGCTCAGCATTGCAATTGCTGAGTTATTAATATGTTCTTTAGAGAATTTATTTATTGTCAACACAGATTGCCATGTTTTATCCATGGTCATAAGAGCATGGGATAGCAACCACATTTGCATACTTTATTTACATATCACACTTCAAACTCATATAAATAATCATAATCCAACACTGGTTTGCAATTTATAAAGAAAACGTAAGGTTGTCAAAATAAATTAATTACTTGAGCATAAAAATTACTACGAGAACTCACCACATCTTAAAAGAGTTTAGTTATATGGTAGTATAAATAGTGTTTAAATCATTCTATCAGTTATAAATGAGAAAAGACTCCATTTGAAAGAGAAACAACAGCAGCAATGGATAAGTCAATAAAAGCTATTTCAAAAGTATGTGTGGATTATACATATATATATATTCATTGTTCAATGCTGAGGTTTTGAAAAAAAGTGAAATAACCTAAGCTATGTAGAGATTTCATTTATTATGGAGCAAATATCTGAATCTAACAACCACAGATGATGATGGTTATTCAGCCCTCTAAGGACTTGTATTGACTATTGTTGTTCATAGATGACCATGGTTATTTAACCCTTTGATGTCTTTCTTTGATTATTGTTGACAATGGATGACCATGGCTTTGGCCAGTGGCATGTCCTGGAAGTAGATAATCATGGTTGCCTGTTGTGTAATTTTACAACCATGGTTGACTATAACCAAGCATGATTAAAAGCATGGTTGACCATGATTTTGGACCATGGTCAAGCTATGGTTGAGACGTGGTTGAGCATGGTTCAAAATGTTATCCTCACTCAGGTTCTGTGGAAAAGTTGTAGATGTGATTACTTTATGTGAATAACTACCAAAGCCATCATCTCCTCTCACACCCATTAGATATTTATCCCTCTCACTGACTCCCAGCCTGCATGTCCTTGTATTTTCTGTGCAACACATATTACAATTAAGTAGGATGCCTAACTTCTTGACAAAATGTTCTATCATGGCAGAGAATCCAAGAAAGTAAAACCCATGATACTGCTTCTACCCCTACCACACCCCCATGCTTCAAGTAGAGATGCAACACTATCATTACCTACTTCTCCCTGAGAAGCAATGAAATCCTGCTCCAGAATGCATGCTGCACTGATGTGCACAAACATCCCTAATCCTCTCACTCCCCAAAAACCTTTGATATCAACCCAGTTTTACTGAACTATAACTGGTTAGCAGAGATCCTTGTCCTCAGAGTCATTACAGGTAAATGTTTCCAAAGTCTGACTACTGGTGGTGCTTCCATTTCACCTGGAAGACATAGGTCTGAACAGGTGATTCATGCAACAGATCAGGATCGTTGTTGTTATTTACAGGGTAGCTACCCTTACAGAAGTTCACACATGTCAAAATGAAGATACTTCTCCCCACTCTCATAAAAGCAGGCCAAATCCTACATATTCCTTGAAGGGAAGAGTCTTCAGTCACAAAGTATACAACAAGGAAGGCACCCTGTCCCTCATGTTGCTTGCAACCAGCTGGTTGCTGTCTTCAGTCCTATAAACCAAACCTCTCACCCTCTAAGTACTCATAATGTGCTAAGGAACCACCTGTCAAAAAGTCAGGCAAAGACAAATCATAATGACATATTCCATGTTTGAACCACCTAGTATTCCAGTCCCTAAAGGAAGTAGTAAATAGGGTCAGGGGAGCTCATGGGCACAGTCATAACATGGAGAAAATATTAATATACATGTTTCTGTCATGAACCAATACCTCATTTATTAGTCATCTACTTTTGCAGGAAAAACTTAACTGCCACCAGTCCATGAAGCTGTATGACAACCCCTCTTTCTGGAATTGAAATACAGTACTACTGGGAAGCCCAGTATGAACTCCATATTTCTCTCCTGAAGCTCATCCATGATGGGAACAAAGGACTAATGTTTTTCTGCACTCTCAGAGAATAGTCCTGATAGATATATGGCTGGATTTCTTCAAATATTTGTTTCTGTTTTTATATTATGCCAGCAGTATGTACTGCTTGTCTACAAAATGATGGACCCTGGATCACCACCTGCTTCAATAGTTCACTAGTAGGTGGCTTAGGAGCCAGGTTTTGATAGACAAAATCTTGTTTAATTCTTCCCTTTGCAGTCCAGACTCAAAACCTGAGGTAACCACTGCTTGAATAAGGCCACTGTGCTTTCCCACTCATGTCCCTCTAATAGCCCTGGATCTGTAAATTGTTTCTGCAATTTACATTTTCTTACCATTCCACTTAATCTGTAAGGTCAATGGCCACATGCTCCAGTTGTCTGATATTCTCTGGGATCCCTTCCATGCAATCTTCTGTTTCAGACACTTACTGTTCCTCCAATGCCAACCTTTCAGTGTGTCCAGCAGTTTGCTAGTTCAGATGGGTCAATTTACAGTAGCTGACACTTTTTCTAGGTTAAGCATCAGGACTGACATCAACTGCAAGGCCAAGTGCAACCTTTCTGAGACCTCCTGGTCAGTGCAGGCCTCTAATTTATCACTCTGTGCTATATTTTGGCATCCTTCTTTATTAATTTCTGTTGCCTAGCAAATGACTTTGCCATATACTCCTCAATCAGTCTGCTGTCTGTGGGTTTCTTCTCAGTGTACCTAATGTTGTGCCTGGAAAACCAACATAAAATGCAATATTTATTGCAGGGTGAGAGGTGCCCATTGTGATCATGTCTACCTGCATAAGCAGCTCATTAGCAACCTTACTGTCCACTTTTAACTTAAATAGATTAAGGCCCAGTATTCAGACTCGCCGGGCTGTGGCACAAGCCTGGGCGCTGGCAACTGGGCTGCACGGGGCATTGACAGGGTGATATTCAGCAGACTCGCCCATGGCACAACGTAATGTTCCCTCTAATTTTTAATCTCGGTGGGTGGGTGACTGATATGTGTATGCGGCACTTTGTGCAAAAAATTGATTCATAAAGCAAATTGGGTGGCCCAAACAAGTGATATATTTTATTGCTAGTAAGCAGTAGGAATATAAACAAAACATTCAAATACTCAATGCAAAGTATACATACACATTCTGACACAGTCTGAAGCTTGGATGTGCATTGTGCGCCATAACAGTATGAACTGGAAACATGTGCAAACTATGTATATTTTAAAGAGGCTTACATGCATCCAAAAGGGTGCTGCTGATGATGCATTGCTAAGAAATCAACATGTACTGTTTTTCTCTCCTGTCTTTCCCATTCTTCCAGTGGACTTATATTTTGTTAAGATCCATTTTCCACAAGATGTTAAAAACAATTTTGTTCACATCAGCATATTTAAATGGCTTTCTTCCAAGTGGTTTCTTTGTTTGCTCTAAATGTAGTTCATGAGGCTGAAGCCTTTTTCACAGTCAGCACTAGAAGCTTGGAATGTAGTAGTAGTAGTAGTACAATTTATTGTTCAGCATAAAGCAGTTGCAATATACTAAAATCAGGACAAAATACATAGTAAATATAAATAGACAATAAATAAATCAACAAGGAACTTAAATATATTAACAGTGCAATTCAATTTAACAGAGTACGTTTTCATATAAAACCTCCACAGGACTTCAAGTCCTCCTAATAAACTTTACAAATGAGTTGAGATTAAAATCTTGCAAAGATCTCTTCCCTGTTCTACTCTTTCATAGTAAACAAATATTCCAAAAGATTCTCTAGGGAATGCCGAGATCCCCAGCAGTTTTTTCTAGTTGACTTGTACCTAGGACACAAGAGTACCACATGTTTGAGATCATCTATAGTCCCACTCCACATTTACAATATGGAAAGATACCTCTCTTTGTCTGAAATGAATGCATTGAGCATTATAGTTTTCAATTCTGAATCTTGTATAGATTCTTCTTTGTTTAGGACAGGTTAAAAAGAGAGCTATGGCTCATATCCCCATGAAATCTTTACTTTTTTATAAAATCCATATAGCTTAAGCTTGGAGAGTTGAACATAGAAAGAATTTATGTCTTAAGTCAATAAGCCTCAATTTGACATCTGCCTAATCTCCTCAAATGGTCACATGTAAATTGTATATAAGAAGTGGCCCAATCCAGCTGGCATTATTGTTTCCTTAATAAGTTGAATAAAGGGATGTACATATCCCATGCTGGCCAATTTGAAGGCTTCCACCACACATATTCTGGGATAAATTTTTGGGGCAAAGATAAAGTTTCAACAGAAAGAGAATCTGTCATTCACAGATGAGAGAAGTCAAGGAACGTTGTCCTACCTCCAAGGCAAGAATACAGCTTGGAGTTTCATTTAAAATATTAAGATGTATCTATAGAGTTTATTCATAAGTATTTCTAATTCTCTAACCTTAGTATAATGCCATATTTCAGAGGCATATGACATTCTGTTCTTATTTTGGCATTAACAACTCTTAATACCCCACTCACCGATGAAGTCCCCATCTTGCTGGTAAATATTTTAGGGCATTTACAGAAGATCCCATTTTAAATTGAATAGGCTCCAAATGTTTGTTCTAAGATAGGCTATAGGCAAAATCGGCACCTAAATAGTCATAACACTTAACAGTGTCTATATGGTTACCGTTTAACCTAAAGCCTACCGTATTCTTGGTTTGAGATCCAAAACTACCATGTTGGTCTTGCCGAGATTAATTTTTATTTTCCTTTGAGAACAGAGAGATTCAAAGTGAGCCAATTTTCTTTAAGACCTAGGACTGAGTTAGAGAACAAGACTAAATTGTCTGTATATGCTAAACATTCAATCCTTTGATAATTAATTTTTGGAGTATGAAAATCTGAGTTACCTAACTGATCCAAGACTGTTTTCATGTAGGTGTTAAATAGAGTGAGGTCAAATACACCCCTATCTGCCCCCCACATTTGTCTGAAATCTATCAGTTAGATGACTATATTGATTATACTAGACCCTTGCCCACATATTTTCACAGAGTCTATTAATAACATCAAGAAGTGAGGCCTCCAACTTCAGATCCCTTAATGTAGCCCAAATAATTTTTCTTCTGTTGTTGTTGAAGGTCAAGAGAAGTCCACAAAACAGCAATATAATCTGTTTTTTCTCACTTTAGTGTACTTCGAGATCAGGTGCTGAAGCTCATAATAGTGTTGTACTGTAGAACTGTCCTTCCGAAACCATTCTGTGTCTCACTCAATACTGAATTCTCCTTGACCTATGAAGCAGTCTGCCCAAAATTATCCTAGAGAAAATCTGGTAGGGTAAGAGTACCCCTGAACCAGGCAATTAAACAGCTAAAGAAAAAGGAATCCATCAGTTGGTAAAACTCTTGTAGAGATCACCTAGGACCCCATCCGCCTGGTGCTTTATTTGCCTTAAGGCCAATCACTGGCATTCGGATTTCATCCTCTGTGATCAAGACAGGTCTTGGAAAAATGTCATCCTCCTGTATTTTGAAAGTATCAGGTGTCTCCTGCTCTTCTTGAGAATAATAGATCTTGGAGAAATGAGATACCCAAACTTCAGGTGTAATATAGGCTTCAATCCTATTGCCATATCTATTATATCCTGGGCAACAATATTCCAAAATCGCTTCCATCCCTATCCAAAACAGCCTGCCTGCTTTCCTAAAGTCCCGAGTATGTTTATGTCTCTCCTGTTCGGGAATTCTCCTATATTTTTCTCTTTCAGTCTTTAGCAATTTAAAATCTGCTGCAGACTAATTTCTTTTATCTTATGCTGTCTTAGTTTTCCTCCAAACTCTTTCTTTGCCTGTAGGCATACCAAATTAAAACTTTTTATAAAGGGACCTAGGATGGTACATTGTTTTATATCTAGGTCCAAGTAAAGAATGAATAGTTTCCCAATTCTTCAAATATTAAAGGCCTTACTTTTGTCCAGGACCAACTAGTGAATATCACCTAAAACTCCTGTACTAAGAATTTCTTTGAAACTCTTTTGATGAATTGGCTCCCATCCAATCCTTCTCTTGTTTATGACTTCCAGACTCTCTTCCTGTTTTGCCTCACTCCTTAAAGTTCCAAAAGGGCATTTGATGTTAATTACAATAGCACAGTGTGCTGATTCCAATCTATCCATGACCTCTAACTTTTGGATCAGCTTTACTGCTTCCAAATTGGTCCAAACTTGATCAGGGGTTGAAGAGCCAGTAGGCCCTCTACACGTTAAGGATCCGACTAGATTAACCTGAGTTCTACCATTTAAAATACAGAGATTTTACTGGCCAAGCTCGCTAGCAATTCCTACCTCTGAGGTTAGATTTTGGATCCTGAGCAGTCCTAGTATATTAGATATTTGGATTAATTATATATATTGTATGGATCATATCTGAATATGCATCCTCCAAGAAATGAAAAGGAATTCTGGCATTAAAGTCTCCTAAAATAATTATTGGAGAAGATATACACTTATCTGGCAATTTGTCAAGTGCCATTTTCAGATCCTATATGAAAAGGTCAGTGGATCAGTAGCTCTATTGTGAGGGCAAGTATACAGTATATTGCAGAGAATGATCTCCTCTTGTCCCTTGCTAATCATTGGAGCCAAAATACCCTCTGACTTAGTAGAAATGTTAGTGATCTGAAAATTTAGCAAAGTTTTGATAAAAAGGAAATATCCCTTTAAACCGTCCAAACTTTTTATCTTTAGTTGCTGGCAGAGTAAAGACAGAATATCCAGCCAATTTGGGAGTTACATTTTATGTCTACCATGTTTCTTGAAGTCCAATAATATCAAAATTATCCAGAAATCTCACTACTTCATGGTCAATTATTTTAAGATAGATGCCCTCAATATTCCATGAAAGTATAGAAAGGGCATCCACATCTCGATCCCAAGCTCCCTTATCCAAATCCAGCTGGCATTAAGAGTTCATTTGTTTGATATTATCTACAGGCTGCATTTGTCAGGCTTAATCAATAACTGTCAGCAGCAGTAGGTATTAGGGTCAATTAGGTTTCAAAGTCAAATGGGGTTATCTGCCTCTAAGATTGATTCTGGACTATCCTTAGTCTGTTTAAACCATGAAAAGACTTAACACAAGTCTAACGTGTTAACTAAATGTATTCCAAACAATCCAGCTTGCTGGCCAGAGAAAGCAAGCTACTAGCTGTATGAGGATTTTTAAATGTAATATCAATCTGTGTTGTGGGCTCAGGATCTCCATATAACTTTATGGACTCCACCATGTTTCTAGAGATATAAAATCCTAATGCCCTTTCCAAGAGCCGCAACAAATCTTCCCCTAACTTTCCTATGAGAATCCTTGAGTGAAACCTTCCACTCAAAGATAGTTATGGTCCTACTCAGCCATACTTCTCTCTGATTCAGTACGTGATCCTCTATCACTCCCAAGATTTTTCTCTGTGCTGTCGTAGCCTTCTCACTCTGCACCTCCCTATGGAGAATCTCTTCTGGGAAGGATAAGACTGTGTAGGAACCTCTATACATGATAGCTTCATGTTTAGCTTGGAATGTAGCACATACATCAATAAGTTTAGCCACCATGCTGTACTGCACGTTAGTCAAAGCAAAGTGGATCATGTCAGTAAAGGATTTTAATGATCCTCCCTTTATTTTTTTCAGCAACTATAAATCTGAAGTCATTGTACTGGCTAACAATTTCTGCCTGGTCCACTGATGAAAATAAATAGTCCTGATATTTGCTGTACAGTCTCTCAATATTTGATGAGCCAGACTCAAAGCTGCAATGTGGCACTGCTGCAAAATCAAAGGCAGATCAGACAGAAAGTTCACCTGCAGGAAATCAGCTGTCCAGATGGTCACATAACAGGCCAATGAATTGCAAAATTGCTGTTCCTTCAGCTGTGTAATTAGCCAAAAGCAGTTTTACTGGTGGGCTCCAGTAGACAATTTCACCCAGGTACTGGCTTCTGATCTTTTTATTTTTGCCCTAGCAATCTGTACAGCTTCAACTGTTGTTAGACCACTTTCTGAAACATCTTAGACAACTCTGCCAACTCCAAAAGTGCATCATTTAATACTGTTATGGCAATGTGGTATTCAGGGTTGGACAGCTTCTTAAAGCAGTACTTAGCAATGGGATCTTTGATGGATGCATGCATAATTATATGTGATGTCATATACCCTAGGTATGGTTTACAATAACTATGCTGGGTATTGTCAAGCTCAGTGAGGGTTTTAAAATGTATTTTGCAATGTAGTGAGTGAGTCAGTGTGATATGAGAGAGGAGATGCATTTGGAGACTGTATTTCTCTTCCATTCTGGATCCATACTAAGCGCAGTCTGAATTTATGAAATTAAATGAAAGGATATTTTTTGCTGCTATTTCTTGTTGTCCATTTTAGAATTACTATCCCCATGTAGCCAACATGGGCAACCTTTACAACACCGATTCATTGAATCTCAAATTGTACAATGTGAGACCCTGTTTTAAAGAGAAGCCAATTCTCTCTCTAGACATATATATACAGTCAGTGTCTCAGCCTGCTAATTGAGAAGGTTATACCCATCCTGCCCCAACAAATACATATAAAAAGTGATGCAAACAGACAGGAGATTGCTTTGATGCTTTTATTGTAAACAAAACTGTAGTTTTCCCATTGTTTTGTACTGAAAAAAATGAACACGCTTTCAACGGTGAGGCTTTAAATCCATTATAAACACATTTTGTATGTGAGACGCTGTTTGGAGAGGAGGCAGATTACACTGAAGTTGTGCAACTTTAAACTGAAATAATATAATATACACCTATGTCAGAGAATCTCTGCATTGTTTTGTTGGGGAATTTACCAAACAAATAGAACATGCCACTTCTGTGAACAGCAGGGAATACTGTTCATTATCAAGAACTGTCTTACTGAAAAGAGGTGTCAAGTCAAAAACATTGCTGTAACTGCAAAGCTGATTGGTTGGAATTTTGCAGATCAGTTTCATTGTTCCATAAGTTGAGCAAGAGCGAGATGTTCATTTGTTAGTTAATGGGTTGTGGACTTAGGTGTGGAGCATACAATGTTTCATTCCATTCACTTTCATGTCCTGCTCTCTGAGTCTTAAATCCGAGTGATGACTGTAGTCACTACTTCATGAACATGAGGATCCCTGTCAGCTGCTTTAGTGCAGCTACTACTGAAGCCGTGGGGTTATTTCTGACTGCTGTCTGAGCGCACTATCGCACACCTTAGGGGGAACATAGCACAGCATCACTGAATACCACCCTGGGTTGGCTCCACAGTGCGTGATGTTGCAGTGGCACTGCACCAGCGCAAGTGGCCAGAGTGGAGCAGGGGATGCGCTAGTGCAAGTTCAGTTGCGCTTAGCTGTAACAACCGTGATATTCAAAGTGCACATGCAAATGGGGCCATAATGCATGCAAAAGTGCAAATGGGTCCATTTGTATGTCGTATAACCATTTGCATGCAGGTGCACCGATCCCTGGCGACTTGCACCTGGTGCCCTGCCGGGCTGCGGCCGTCGAGGCCGACACCCTGTACATCGCGGAAAAGTGCCCCATTGCCCGATTGCGGCATACATAGAATATCGTGACACGTCCAATATCCCTGGTGGTCCAGTCGACTGCTTCACGCCGATCACGTGCTTAAGTGTAAAAGTAACCATCCAATATCCCTGGTTGTGCAGTGGACTGCTTGCAGCCCAATCACGGGCTTAAGTATAAATATAACCGTCCCATATCCCTGGTGGTCCATTGAACCGCTTGCAGCCCGATCACGGGCTTAGGTATAAATATAATTGTCCAATATCCCTGGTGGTTCAGTGGACCGCCACAGCCTGATCATGGGCATATGTTATAATTTAAAAATCCAATATCCCTGGTGGTCCAACGGACTGCTCGCAGCCTGATCTCGGGCGTCAGTAAAACATTAATGCCACAGCAACCCAACCCTGGTGGTCTAGCGGTACCTCCCTCCCCACCTGCCCACTGAGCCCCACCTCCCCGCTCCCCGGTCAGTGGCGGGCAGCAGTTCCCACCCGCTTGACACCCCACCGCCCGCTGACTGACACTGTATGGTAGGACTGTATGCCCATTTGTCCACTGCACCTCATGCCACAGTACACCTTAGGGGGTGATTAACAGACTGTTACTCTAACCCTGGTAATGCCTTATTGCTTAAATAAGATCAGCCCATCAAGGGACCCCACTGCTGTCCCTATTGCTAAACGTCAGCCTCAACCAATTTCCTCCCTCCTCCTTCAGCTTCCATACAGTTACGGTTAAACAAGTAGAAGACCTCCTATTGTCTTTGGATACAAAAAGTGTGCGGGGCCGACAATATTGATCCCTACTTCCTAAAATTGGGTCATTGTTACCTAACAGCCCTTTTCACCCATCTATTCAACATCTCCCTGTCACAGGGCATTATACCTGTGCTTTGGAAAACAGCACATATTATATCTTTGTTCAAATCGGGATAAGAGTGACCTGAACAATTACAGGCCTATTTCCTTATTGCCTACACTATCAAAGCTTTTGGAAAAATTTGTCAACACCCAAATTAGAGAATACCTGGAGTCACAAAAACTGCTAATCCTGCACAGTCCGGCTTTAGAGCCAAACATAGCACAGTATCTGCCCTTGCAAAGTAACCACAGATTGGCAAATTGCCCTGGAGTCTAAGAAGTAGTGTTTGCCCTTTCCTGATCTAAGAAGGCATTCGACACAGTGGACCACAATATTATGATTAGCGCACTGTGCAATTTTGGCTTTGATATGACTGCTATTAAATGGTTCACCTGCTACCTCACCAATAGGCTACAACAAGTTAAAGCTTCAGGTGACTTATTCCTGTTAAAAACACTTCCACGAGGTGTCCCCAAGGCTCCATTTTAGGTCCTATCCTGTTTGCAATTTATATCAACAACTTTGATACACAACTGCATACTGCTAATGTGCACCTATTTGCAGATGATACTGTCCTTTACACCTCAAACTCATCATTGATTCAGCCCGTGAGAACCTACAGCAAGATTTCATCTCTCTCCAACATAACCTGATTGAACATATGCTCCTGCTTAACGAAAAACCAAAGCCATGATCCTTGCACCTTAAGGCAGCCTCGGTCCAACACATAGCATATGATTTTAACGCTATTAGGTGAACCCCTTGAAATAGTAGATACCTTCAAATACTTGGGTTCTTGTTGGACAACAAGCTCAACTTCTTATGCCATCTCAATGAGGTCTCGAAAAATTAAGGCAGCGGTTAGACGTGTTCTACCTCATTAAACACCTACTTACCAAAGAAGTTAGAAAACGGCTAGTGCAATCAACATTCCTACTCTTACTGGACTATGCTGACTTTCTATACCACCATTGCCCTACAACTGTGCACAGTAAACTTGACACGCTTTACCACCGGCCTTAAGGTTCATCCTAAACCTGCCTTCTCGCACCCACCATTGAATACTGTACCAGGAGACGGATGGTCCTCTCTCTCAATGAGGAGGAAAAGGAATGCTCTACTCTGGTTCTTCAGAGCCCCATCCCACAAACTCCCTGCCTACATCTCAAGCTTCTTCGAACATGCCAAGGGTTCTTATGGGTTGAGACGTTTCTCCTACCTGCTTCAAGATACCCAGAGTAAAAACAACTTACAGCATGGCTGCAATAGATGTCTTCTTCCTGTCCCTAGGAATGCCATGCAAAGCTCACTTAAACTCTCTTCCCTGCCTGGTCCATTCACTTTCAAAGCACTAATAGCTGACTACCTTAAGGAAAACTGTAACTGCTACAAGTGACCATACTAGTAGCCTCTAGTCTTGTCCACGAATCTGACATCTCTATAATCCTCTTATCTTTTCACCTTGTTAAGGGGCACTAGCACTTATCAGTTTCTCACCCTTCCTCGTCCCTTCTCACACACCCGATTCATATACATTCCTCTTTCTTCTTCCTCCCTGTATATCCTCTCTTATTTGATAGTAGCTGCCTTAGATTGATGTATAATTAAGTTCTAATTTTAATTCTCAAGTCTCCTAGTTGTGACACTATAACTGTATCACCCATGTATGTTTAGGCCTACTAGTTATGACTCTGCAACTATGTTACCTATGTTAGTGTATATATGTACCTATGTATAGATTCTGTACAATCCTGCACATGTAATTTGCCCTGGCTTGTCAACTCTTCCTTTGTATGTTTTCTGTATTAATGTTCAGGACCACCTTGAAAATTAGCTTGCTCAATGGTGTTTATGCCTGGTTAAATAAAATTTGATTGATTGATTGATTGAATTATCAATAGATGGACATCCTTAAGTGATCTCCAGGGACAGTCTGATTGCTTTTAACTTTAATTTACTGTACCTACAGCCATTCACATTTTATGTTTCACCCTTTGGTGTTTTTTTATACAGTACTTACAGTATTTGGCTATATAAAATGATTTACTGTCTGGCACTATGAGACCTTTTCCTGAGTACAAGGTCCTCAATCTGTTTTTGCACTAGCCTTTTAAGAGATTTGAATCTCCCAGATGAGACTTTCTTTAAAATCTCTGGTAGGCATTTTCCAGTTATCTAAACTGGTACCTTTCTTGGGTCAAGGCAGCATGGATTTCTGAGGGACCATTTTTTTTTATTTTATTGTTTTGGGCGGATCCACTATCCTCCAACCGGAGGTCAGCCAGTGCCACACTAGCCACCCCCATGCCCAGGCTTACCTTCGGTGGGTCACTGGGAGGCTACTGCCCCAATGATCATAGTTAGCTAGCCCCAGCTTGTCTCCTGGGTCAGGGTCATGGGAGAGGGATCCCCGGTAAGCATTGGTGGCAGTGGAATGGCTATGGAGTCAAACCTCATGCCAGAGGGCCAGCATTTTCCTGTGCAAGCTAGATCCCTTGGGTGGGATGTGCAATGATGGCTAGTGTCTGCCCTGCCCCAATCTATTGATGCTAACTCTGGCTGCATCCCGACCTCTGCCAGGGTCCAGGAAGTGGTGGACACACTACCCCTTCCTGGAGAAGGAGAGCAGTCCGAAGGATGCCGATCCTTCTCCACCCCTCCCGACCAGCCCTCTGACTTTCTGGGTCCATTCCCGAATCCCTGAGGAAGCATAGAGAGGCAAGCTTGAAACATCAGGATTCAGACTCTCTTGCGGTGTCCTTGTTTGTGCATCATGCTTCTGCTAAAGCTTTTTGTACCAGTTTGGAACTGTGACCACTTCATTTACTGTTTCTTACTAAAGTTTGTTAAACCACAGGAAAAAAATTGTGGCACCTCTTATATTTCTTAGTTCATGAGGAGGTAAGTGCATCCATTCCTGAAGTGCTTTGTATTTGTTTTACAGACAGCACCACCATTTTTCCTAGAATGCAGCCCCTGCTCATGCATTGAAAGAAGAACTACCCAAATGGTTAGGTTTTGTGCACATGTCCAGATCACATGAATTAAGTTTAAGTGAACAAAAAGCAATTTAGAAATCGTTACTATAGCCTAGTGGAGATGAAGAATACCACTCTGCATTAGGATTCTTAACAGAGACATGTAGTGAGTAGTCTATGGAGAGTAAAAGGCACTACATGCTACTGTCTAACATGTGCAAACTGGTCCTTTAAAAACTGGAAATCTAACACATCTAGTGTATAAGACTTAACTTAGGAAACATGTACAGTAATACAACTACAGTGAGTTAATTTAAGTTACACACTTGTGGATTTATTGGAATCCAATGTTTTATAAATAGCTGCAAAAATAAAGAAATAGGAGCTATTTCAAATGAAATCAAATAATTAAAGCTGCAGCACTAGGCAGGGCATTTTAGGGGAAGGTAAGTGTGCCAGGCCTCTAACTCTCTGAAAGCCCATTAAATTATCTTTTAAGCGAGGTATAGGGCTTTCAGTACATGTACAGTAAGTGTCAGCATTCCAGAGGTATTTATTTCAGAATTATCAGTATATTAAATCAAGCAGCAGCCATTTCATGGAATCTTGAGACAGAAAGTGATACCTCTGAGGGGTTGTGTTTATCAACATACTATACAGATTGCCCTCGGTGGCATCATTTTCTATTCTGTCCCCGAGCCCATAAAATGGTGGTTTCTTATTTAATCTATGGAGTATTTATTCATTTCTCAGGACTACTGACTCCATCAGGTAAGTCAAGTGACTTTTATATCTTTTCTGTTCTCTCCCTCTTCCATCCTCATATTCATGCACCATGGACGCTATAAGCCTTATACTGATAGAGCATCCCTTTGTGCGTAGCAAGATTTCTTGCACACTGGCATGTCAGCTACAACAGCATAACACAGTGCCATCTTTTGCAGGCTAAATGTTGCCACATGGCTGCACCACCTGTGACTTCTACAGGGCTCCCAGCCAGCAGCTGATTTAGCTCCGAACATGGGTCAGCAGGTGATGCAGCAGACTTTTGAGTGCTTTATTTGACCTGATACACTTAATATCAGTAGACAATACTATGATTTAAGCTTGCTTTTTATGACCTATTCCACAAAGGTTTAGAGATATACAAAAATGATGTATAAATTTAGTGTGGAGCTCCACACCACATACGTGTTTTGCAAAATGTACAATCCACAACAGTGGTGGATGGCAACCACAGGTGTGTAGTCAGGTATGGAGGGGTGTGCAGGATGTGGTAATCATAAACACACACAGGGAAGGCCTTAATCACACCATATAAGGAGACGCCATGCATATTGCATTTACATGGAATGGCAATCTGTGGATAGCCTCACAGTTCTGTACATGACAGTCTTGGCACCAATGCACAGCCCAGAATCATGACTGTCTTTGTTCCACTTTCCAACAGCTGTGTAAAGGGTGGAATATTAAGTGGCTAGAGGTCCGTCACACATTACCATATAGTAGACATACTAATGGTGGATGCATATGCACATCCCAAACCTGACCTAAATGGCTGTTAGCTAATGATGGGGCCCTCAGCACACATGCTGCTGCCATGCACAAAGACAAAGGGATAACACTATGTGTGTAAACAAACTCCACAAGAACACTTCTAGGGCACATACAGGCTGGGAATATAATAGCAATCTATGAATGCAGTCTGTGCACTGTACACTCTCTGATATACCACATACATGCCATACAGCAGCCCACTGCACACTATACAGCACACTGTGCATGCATGCCCCAGAACTGTTACATATCCCATCTCTCACCCATTGATAGTGCTGTTCCAACAACCCCAGAACCAGACACCCTATTGGAACAGCACACATGAACAGATATCAGCATGCCACTGAATACAGAGCCATTCAGGATATATTAAGAACCTGGAGATTGTACAGATATGTAAACTGAAGTCATTTATTGGGTATACTGTATATGGGATAATGAGGGAAGATAGGAATTACAAATGAGAAAGCACAAGAATGGTTACTGAAGAGTACAGGCAGGTAAAACAGGAACAGGTAATTGGTCATGGTCGATACTAAATGCCCACTGCTGTCCATCTGAAAAGATATAAATGGCATAGGGAATATGTAGTGACTGCACATGGATATGCATCTAGTACTGCTAGTCACACACAGTGTAGCACTGCAGCATTATAGCAATGTATATTAATAATGTTCCACTGCACTCAACACAAGTCCCTGACATGAGCCCTTGTATACTACAGGGTCCTCGGGCAGGAAGAGTAAGGCTAGAAGGAACAATATCGTGTTCAGGAAAACTGGGCCATAATGTTGATTATTTGTAAAAAAAAAAAAAAATCATTAATGCACCAACTAGGGTCCAACATAATGCCAAAAAGTGGGAAATGGGTTCACCACTCCGTTGTGACAAGAAAAATGATGATGGGCTGGCCACTGGCGCGATGGTTGAATTTCACATGCGATGCCAGCGACCCAGGTGAACAGACTCGGGTTGCGGAGGGCCAGCAGGGAGAAGGATACAACATATCGAATGGCTCTCTTCTCTGGGGGAGGAAGAGGCGAATGTTTGGTGTCTACGACACCCAAGCGGAGCCTGGGGCAGCTACTAGCAACACTTTCAAGGGGTGAAGCCGAATGCTGGTCATCTTTGCATGTCCCCACCCTCACTCATAAGGGAAGAAAACACTGGGCTCGGTCCGTCTCCATGATGACCTCCCCTGGGGTCTCAGTAGCCTCCAATGCCAGCTTCCCAACTAGAATCTAGTCTTGCAGCGACCTTGGGGAAGTCGCCACAACCCCACCCTCTAGGGGGTAAGCCAGGGGTGACCGGGAGTGCTGGCAATGATTGGAGGTGGAGGCACGGGGCTGTGACTAGGGGGAGTATTGATGGACCTTGGCCCAGAAAAGCATAGTAAATGAAAAAAAAAAAGAAAATGATCACCGCAATTACAGTGCCACAATCACACAGACAGTGATGAGAGCACACTACCAACAAGATGACAACAACAAGACCAAGAACAACACCATACTAGTTAACACATGCAAAAACCCAAACACACCCCAAAGTACACACATTTCCTAAAGAATAAACTGAAAAACATATATAGGTAGAAACAAATGTTTATGGGGGGTCCACCCCACACAACCCCGCAATTTATATAACATACTACAAACTGCACATGAATTTGGAGAGAGAGCAATAAAGGGATATCAGGTAATGAGTGTTTCTGCTGTGAATTTATCGTGAGCAACCCATTCATCAAACAAGAAAACACATCTGTGCCATAGTCTCAGTCAGCAGTGCAGACACCTGCCCATCCTGAAGAAGCCCTGCAAACAGACCACAGTACACCCAACATCCTGCACACCTGCCCACCCTGAAGAAGCCCTGCAAAACAGACCACAGTACATCCAACATCCTGCACACCTGCCCACCCTGAAGAAGCCCTGCAAAACCTACACAAACTGCAGTACATTGAACATCCTGCCTGTGAAACAAGCGCTTCAGCAGCACTCCAGCAGATTCATCAGTGGGACCACCAGACAGCAC
Source organism: Neoceratodus forsteri (assembly GCA_016271365.2). Lineage (NCBI taxonomy): Eukaryota > Metazoa > Chordata > Ceratodontiformes > Ceratodontidae > Neoceratodus > Neoceratodus forsteri. The sequence goes on along the minus strand of CM028135.1, from coordinate 840,379,163 downwards.
TCTATCATCCCAGTCAGCAAATTCACAAGTGCTCTAATGTGGGTGCTCTTTTACGGCGTTATAAATGCTTCACCCTTCTAACGATATACCGGAAATGTGGCATTAGAGATTCCAGCCCTAACTCCCAACACCCCCTAGCAGCTAAAGGAAACATTAGGGTTTTGGGTCTCTGGAGTCTTGGTGAATCAGTAGGCATCTTCCACCCTCAACTCAGCTCACCGCCACGGGATCACTTGACATACCCACTGGGGTAAAGACTGGTACTACACACAAAGTTTCTAAAAATTATGTTTTTTTTATTTTGACCTTAGATTTTCAAGATGGTCATTTTATGACTTCCTTATAAACATGATATGTGGCATTTATAGTATATTGTCCAAAACATCATGTCACACCACAATGGTGAAAACACATCTCGATCAGGATTCTAAAAATGACACCTGTCACATTTATGAGGTGGTGGAAAATGGCTATGTTGAAAGTTTGATTTAAAATATTGAAAATTAGCTAAGTTTGTGTCAGTGTTATAATACTGCAACATTCACTCATAACTTGGTCATTTTATCATATTTGAACACAAAATTTTCAGCGTAGCTTTCTTATTACCCCACCTCATGAACACGATAGGTGAAAATGTCCAAATCCTAACCAAAATGTCACTCTACACCACAGATGCAAAACACATTTTGACCATGATTTGAAAAATGACAGCTACAGTATCAGCTTCATGGTTAAAGAAAACATTTTGAAAATTCTGGGTCTAAATATTGAATATTAGCGGGGTTATAAGCCAGTGCAGAAAATTTTCAACATACATTCATAACTTTGACATTTGTACATATTTTGACCACAAATTTCAACATAGCTTCTTATGACCCATCCTTATGAGCACGGCTGGTGAAAATGTTTAAATCCTGCAAGAAAGGTGATTTCCAAAAGCAACTGCAAAAATCACTTTTGGACCAAATTTGCAGAATTTCTCCACCATTGGTCATGAGGTGTCTATCAAAAGGCCATGTTGAAAATCTGCTGTAAAATATTCAAAAATGACAGTGTTATGAATAAAAGTTCAAAACCCATTGAAACAAATGAAACCGCATTATCTGATTTTCTCATATCACAGTCACTGGTTCCAGCAGCAAGACACGCTCTTTGATCGCATGGTGAATCTGCACCCTGGAACATGCTTAAGTAAGTGATGATGTGTGGGGAGTGTAGGGGTGTGTGAGCTGGTGGGTACTCAGTGGAAGGATGAGTTAGGTGGGGTGGGGGTTTGGGAGGGTCAGATCCATGAGGGACCATCACAGGATGGTATTCTTTATTCCAGGGACATATTGCATTAGGAACAGGCAGACAACCTGGATGGGAGGGGGACAAGAAGTGTTACCAGGGGTTGGCACCCACGTATGCTTAAGAAAAAATAAGTTAGCTAGCTAGATATAGATAAGTCAGCCTGGATGAAGTGCAGAGTCACAGGCTTACTGCATGACAAAAGGATTAACTCCCACTGAAATTCCATTGTTTACTGCAGTAACTCTACTGCAGAATTCTGCAGCACTGCTCTTCATCCTGGGTGACTTCACTGTAGGTGGGTAGGTAGGCAGGCAGATAGATAGATAGATAGATAGATAGATAGATAGATAGATAGATAGATGGATGGATAGATAGATAGATAGATGGATAGATAGGCAGGCAAGTAGATAGATAGATACTGTAGATAGATAGATAAGCAGGCAAGTAGATAGATAGATAGATAGATAGATAGATAGACAGACAGACAGACAGACAGATAGATAGATAGATAGATAGATAGATAGATAGATAGATAGACAGACAGACAGACAGACAGACAGACAGATAGACTGTAATCAATCAAATGCAATATAATAAAATATTGCATTAGACCATGTCAGTGGCAGGCAAAATTTGTCAGGCAAATTGACTCAATCTCATTCTGCTCATACCACTTCCAGAAGTAACACATGTCTTCAATTGCAGAGTGGATCTATGCCCTGGGACATAGTCAGGTGAGTGAGGGTGTATGGGGGTATGAGGATGTGTAGCGTGGGTGGATACTGAGTTGGAGGTAATGGTGGGGTGCTTGGGAAATGCATTGAGGGCCAGATTGGAGAGGGATCATTTTATTTTTTATAGGTTAAAAAACAAGCATCACGAGATGGTTTTCTTATTCTAGGGGACATATTGCAGTTATTTGCAGCTGTCTGAGATGTGCTGCAGTAGATGCAGGTTTGAGTGTCTGAATGATTGTGCAACATGGGGTGTACAGTGGGCTGGAATCAGTGACAGAGCAGACAGCTATTTCGGGGCTGGATTAATGCATGGGCCTAGGAGGCTCGGGCCCAGGGGCCCTAGAAAATTAGGGCCCACAACTCAGCACAGGCAGCAGGTACTGAAATGCCGGAGCCAGAGGAGGAGGAGACAAGACCCCTGTAAGCAATGAACCCTGAGTCAGCCTGGAGTGATTGGCTGTTGCTGTGCTCAGTGTGCTGTGCAGTTGTCAACACTGACTGACTGAGTCAGTTGTTCTATTGGATTACTACGGGTCAGCAGGTCGCCGGAGGTGCTAATGAGATGGACAGGGCATTGGTCTCACTAGAGCGCCAGCAGCCAGCATCGAAATCACTGATGCAAGTTTTAACAGCACCATGCGACTGCTGACCAACCGAGGATTATATTGCCAGCTGGTAGCAGACATCAGTGAGAGTCTCTACTGAACTGCTGTGTGAGTCGTGAGCTCTTCTCGTCTGCCCCGTCGGTCAGGCTTGTTGTTGGGCTTGGGGTCGGGTCTTGGCCAGTCTGGCAGTGGTGGCAGTGCACTATGGGGCAGGGCAGCAGTCAAAGAATCAAGTCAAGTATGCAGCAAAGAAAAGACTTCAATGTCAAGATCAAGAGTAAGGTAAGCCACAGCACTGACAGCAGCTAGCAGCATGCACAGTGAGTGATATATACAGTTTCAATCAAACTTGTCTTGAGCTTGAGATGGTTCAGAGCCAGAGCACTGTTGAGGGGGATTTATTATTGTGTGGGACTCGGACCTCACTCCTGACACAGTGTCACAGCAGGGTGGCAGTGGGCAGGCTTCAGTAGCCATAACCATGATCCTGGCAAGTCTTGCAGCAGCAGGGAGGGCCGGGTTGCGGTTCCATTTCTGGTGGATTTGGTAATATTGTTTTAATGTTTTTTATTAAACAGACTTATTTAATACATTGGTCAGCAGCACAGCAGGCTGCAGACAGTGCAGAGGAGGCAGTCTGAGTCAGCTGACATACTCAACAAGGTCACGTCATGGTCACATGGCAGAGGGCACTGGCAGGAAGCTTGAACCTTGCTTGACGCTTATGCTATCTGTCAGAAGGTGGTGATCTGTGTGCTTTTGATGTACTGTACAGCCAGCAGCCAGTAGGCAGCAGCAGCAGGTGTCCCAGAGATCTGAATGTGTGTGTCAAGTGTGTCACTTGACTTGTGATTATTCTGTTCAGTAATCATCCTGGATCCACCTCCTGACACTGCTTTATCACCAGTGGTCATTGCAGTGCTAAATTAAATGCTATGGATTCCTCTAGCAACCATCGTTATCTAAGTGGGTGTCCTAACAGAAAGCTGCAAAAGAAAGTGAGATGAAGGGGTGGCTTTGCTGGAGAATATTGCAAAATAAACCAGTTCTTCAAGGAGTTGGAGAACTATTGCCTTACCTATTATAGTCATTAGACACACCTAGCTTGATACTGAATTTTCATCCAAGCTAGGAATAGTTTGCCTTTCCTAGTTAAACAGTTTTCCCACTTTCAGGTCTAAAAAAAGGGTATTCTGTGTGCATGTTCCTAAGTTATACTCCGTCTCTAACTTGCCATCGAATATTGATGATTACAGTACATTTACACTGAGTGCTTGTGGATGGACCACAATCGATGCCGTTGATTATGGTCCATCCACAGACACTAAGTGTAAATGTACTGTAATCATGCAATTTCAGACATTCTAACCTCCCTTTCCCCACTACAAGACAGGGCATTCAGAGTGCCTGAAATCTCTACAAATGCATTTTTAGGCATTAAAACCATTCAGCTTTCCAGGGCCTAAGCAGTCCCTCAACCCCTGGCCAATTAATGAAGTCACAGGCCCAACTATTTATATAGCCGAGGGGCCCCAATACTTGTTAATCCAGCCCTTAGATTTAAAGCAAAGAAGTGCAAAGTAATGCACCTGGGAAACAAAAACCAGGGGAAGAGTACACAATGGGGGTGAGATACTGACAACAAAATGGAAAGGGACCTGGGGTAGTCATATCAGATGACCTAAAGGTGGGCCAGCAATGTGAGAAGGCAGTAAGGAGGGTTGGAGGAGTACTGGGATGCATAGGGGTGGCATCACCAGTAGAAAACAGGAAGTTGTTGGCCCTCTGTACAGACAGTTGGTAAGACCACATCTGAGTACTGTGTACAGTTCTGGGAGACCCCATCTTCGCAAAGACATAGACAGGGTGGAGGCTGCCAGAGGAGGGCATCCAAAATGGTGCAGGGTCTGCACCAGAAGATATATGAAGAAAGACTAAAAGAGCTTAGGATATATAACCTTGAAGAATGGAGGGAGGGGGGACATGATAGAAACTTTCAAATACCTCAAGGGAATCAACAATGTCCAAGAGGTAGCATCTTTCAGAAAAGAGATGTGCAAGAACAAGGGCACAATTTGAAGATGGGGGTAACGACTCAGAGGTAATGTGAGGAAGTATTTCTTCACAGAGAGGTTTGTAGATGCATGGAACAGCCTTCCTGAGAAGGTCATAGAGTCCAAAACAGTGGGGAATTCAAGAATGCATGAGTCAGACATAAGACAATTCTAGCGGGGGTAGGAGGAAGTAGGCTGTTGGTTAAATAGGATCTGCAGCTTATCCGTTAGGTAGGGACATGGGCAGACTACAGGCTAAGCGGTCCTTATCTGCTGTCAAATTCTATGTTTCTATGTAGCCCTGAGCTACTTTTTATCTGTAGCGATTTTGTTTTAGTTCTGTCATGCAAGCATGTATGCATCACTTGCTTGAATAAACTCAGACCAAATACTGTGGGAAAATGTCAGCAGATCATGGTGTGCATCACATTCTGGCAACACTAATCATTACTGATATTAAAAACATGATTAAATAGTCTAATCACATTCAAGTGCCTGTCTTGCAGGTTGGGTGCATGTTAGGGGAAGGTGGGATTGAACCTGCAAACTTGATGACATTCTTTTGAGTTCTGCATGAAACATTCTAAAAGTTAAACTAGCTGCATTCCAAAAAGCTGACAGGATGTCTTCCATATAGTATTCATTCACGCATGATACAGTTTTCCACAATTAACAAACTTAACTGCAAATCTTGTCTGGTATCATTTGCCACAATATTTGGTCAAAGGCTATTCAAGCAAATGATATGTACATGCTTGCATGATAGAAAAAATAATTGTGATCCAGATAGAGGCAGCTGTCTGCTCCATAACTCATACAAGTCTAAATTCCGCCCTCCCCACATCACACAGATGCACAGACACTTGTATATTTTGCATCTACAACACATCTGACTACTATGAATAACTATAGTGAGCACCTTTTTTTTCCAAATTGTTTATTGTATCTGATATGCATTTGTCTTATATGCACACTAATAGTTCACTAACTGACAAGATGTAATATGGAACAATGGTAAGAAACAAGAGCCAATGACAAAACTCACTCTTTTGATCCCCCAACCCCCGCTTGGTATCACATTGGGAGAATGAACCTTGACAGTGAATCCAGCACAGCGACACAACCTTTTCGACATCCACAGTATCGAATGGGTTGTTGCAGCAATGCGGATACACCAGCTGCTGGTGTTGGCCACTTCCCCACATCCACCGCCCAGAGTTGTGAATCAATAAATCCAGAGGCTGCTGGGGCAGAGCCCCTGCTTCTGGAGTGGGGAGTGAAGCCCCTGCAAACAGTAAGTGACTCTGGTGGTGTTGCAGTCTGTCAACACTTTGCCCCAGTGATGTGATAGCTGTCGGCAAAGTGGTGTTGTTGTAAAGCCATTCAACAACTTTGTTGTTGAAGTGACTTGGTGGAAGTCACCTGCCCAACCATATGCAGAATTTTGTGACTTTTTATCAGTAGTAGTTCATAACAGCAACAGCTGCTGTACTGACCAGCTGCTGATATCTATAGTGCTGTTTATTTTTATCCTGCTTTTCTGTTTGTCTTGAAAGCTACCTGTATCTGACAAATTTACTAAATATTCAGGCCGCTTTAAATTGGGAAACCAGCTACTATGCTCTGTTGTATATTAAGTACTTATGTCACAAGATGACAGTGTGTTCACATTAGATGTCACTCCTTGTTTAACATCATGAATGGACACAAATGGAGCTTAAAATTAGAAAAAATCTGATTTTCTCATATTACAGTTACTAATTCTAGCAACAAGATGTGTCTTCAGTTGTAGAGAGGATCTGCACCCTTGGATGTGCAGATGAGTGAAGGTGTCTGGAAGATGTGGGTGATGCATGTTGAGTGGGAGATCAGGGTGGGGTAGGTGGTGGGGTGGTCGGATAGTCAGATCAGTGAGGGAACATTTTTTTATAGGTTAAGAAAATCATCACAGGATGGTTTTCTTTATTCCAGGGACTACCGTATTACATTGTGAATGGGTGGTGGGTGACCTGGAGGAGAGGGGGGAGAATGAAGCAATCCGGATTTGGCTAACTAGATAGATATGTAGGTAGGTAGATAGCTAGACAGATAGGTAGGTTGGTAGATAGATAGGCAGACAGAGAGAGAGACAGTAATAGATAGATAGGTAGATAGATAGATAGATAGATAGATAGATAGATAGATAGATAGATAGATAGATAGATAGATAGCAGACAGAGAGAGAGTAATAGATAGATAGATAGATAGATAGATAGATAGATAGATAGATAGATAGATAGATAGATAGACAGATAGAAGACTGTAACCAGTCTAATGTGATATGGTAAGATATAGCATTCGATCGTATCAGTGGCAGACATAATTATGTCTGTCAACTTTACTCTGATTTCATTCTATGCATGCCAGTTCCAGCAGCAAGATTTGTCTTCTATCACAGAGTGGATTGGGTGTGTGGAGGGTCAGGTCAGTGAGGGATTGTTTTCTTTCATAAAGGTTAAGAGAAAAAATTATTGCAGGATGTTTTATTCCAGGGAACATATTCCAGTGATTCACAGCTTTCTGAGATGTGTTTCAGTAGATCCACAGTTTACAAGTGCATGTAGGATTATGTGATGTTTGGTTGAAGGGTGGTCTGGGATCAGAGACAGAGCAGACAGCTACTTCTATCTGTAAACTGTAAGACATTTTTTCATTCTATCATGCAAGCATAGTTGCTGATCAAATACTAGGGAAAATGTCACCAGATCATGGTGTGCATCACATTCTACCAAAAACAATCATTACTGATACTAAAGAAAACATGATTATATAGTCCGATTACATTCAACTGCCTGTCCTTTAGGTTGGGTGCATGTTTGGAGAAGGTGGAGACTGAACATGCAAACTTGATGACATTCTTTGGTGTTTGGCATTAATCAAGAGCTAAGAGGATGCTTTCACATAATATTCATTCACATATGATGCAGTTTTCCACAATTAACAAACTTACTGCAAATATAGAAAACAAATTATGACACAGACAGTGGCAGCCACCTGCTCTATAACTAGTCCCAGCCCTCCTCTACCCCTACATCACACAATTGTATAGACACTCATATATTCTGCACCCGCTACATCACATCTCAGACTGCTTGGAATAACTACAGTGAGCTGACATCTTTCCCAAATAATTTATTGTATCTGATATGCGTTTGTCTTACTGTATATGCACACTATTAGTTAGCTAACTAGAAAAGTGAAATATAGAACAATCATAAGAAACAAGTGCTGCTGAGAAAACTCACTTGTTTGCTCCCTCAGCCCACCCTCCCAACCCTACATGGATTTCATGAGTTTTATGAGTAATTACTCTAGTAGCAGATTGCAATGGCCAGAACTGATATACTGACCAACTGCAAAATATGTAGTGCTGTTTATTGTTTGATGCCATTTTTTGTTTGGCTTAAAAGTGACCTGTATCTGATAACTTGACTAAATGTTTAACTGTCTTAATTCAGGAAACCAAGTATGATGCATTCTCGTGCAGTAAGTACAGTCATTTTGAAGATCACAATGTGTTCACATTAGACATCACCCTTGTTTGACATCATGAATGGGCACAAACAGAGCTGACTCTTGGAAGAAAAGGAAAACCATGGTCTAGAATTGGGCTCAGTTTTAAAATATTAAAATGAGTACAGAGTTAATAAAAACACAAGAGATGTTATTTTGTAATCAGTATACAATTTGTATTCCACAGGCAGCTGGAAAATAAAACTAAAGAGAGAAAAAGTTAAAACATTTTCCTTAATCTTTAAAGAACTGCTGACACAGCTGAGACAACTTTGAAAAACATAATATTCAAACATAACTGTAGCTTATATTTTGTATTTTATTCTGTCATGCTCACCCTTATTTCCTTAGTATAGCATTATTTGCAAGAACCTCTGTGTGCAAGCACTGAGGCAATCATTACCCAAAGGGCATTTGGCGAGCCAAGTTTCAAAGAAATACAAACTCACACATGCCCTTACATTGCAAAGCATCATGGGCTGCATATGCAAATCACCATAGAATATTATGCTGGTTCAACTTTAAGCAGAAATGCATGGTGCCGAAAGGCCTGCCACACAGTTTTCAAAGGATGCCAACAGAAGACATAGACACGTGTTTCATCCTACCTGGACTCATCAGTATGTATCTGTGCTCTTTGAGCTCTGGCTGCCTGCCTACACCTGACATCATAATTCTGTTTATGACATCAAAATATATTGCTGTGAGATTTATTTTTATTTATTTGAATCTAGGATTACAAGTACCTTTGAGACGAGGCTCTTTACAAAGGTTCCACATCAATTCCAGGACAACACAACAAACTACAACAAGCATTGCAGTTATAGGCAGGATAAACAGATTAACACTCAGTTACAAGCAATACATGCATACATTTTGGATAAGACAGGCAAGGGCAAATGAGGGAGTACAATAGTGTTACAAGAAATGGGAAGGACACTGGGAGGTAAGAGCTGCCAGAGGCATTGTCGTAACACATAGAGAAGTGCAGGTGATGGGGCTGGGTGGAGAGGGGAGGAGGGAGGGAGGGAAAGAGGAAGGCTAAGGAAAAAGGTAAAGTGCTACGTGGAGGAGCTTAGGCAAGTACTGTAGGATAATAAGGAGGGCTAGCTAGATGAGGCAGCACAGGTGCTGGAGGCAGATAGAGAGAGAGAGAGAGAGAGAGAGAGAGAGAGAGAGGAAGGAGCCTTGATTAGAGTGGACCAAGCTTGGGAATGGAGGAGATCACACTGTTGAGGCTATTCAACCAGCTAGGGGCCCTGTAGGCAAATGAACGTTGTCCCAGAGAGGTTCATCAGTGAGAGACCAGCAGGAGTTGAGATTCAGAGCCCCTAGTATGGTGAGCGCTACTACTTGGGCAAAGGAGGCTAAGACACCCAGGGGCAAGGCACATGGATATCTTCTTAGCTGTAATGCAGGTTTGGTAGTTTAAGTGGTTTGAGAGTTGTAGCCAGCCAGTTTGGGCATAAAGGTCATACGTATGGGTAAGTTGATGTGATCCAGTGATAAGTCAACAGGCTTTGTTGAGGGAGGTGGAAATGCATCTGAGGGTTGTTGAAGTGGCCAGATACATGATCGCCATAGTCGATTATGGAGACAACAGGGCTTTGAACAGTGACCCTTAAGGCTGCTAAAGTTAGGTATGTCCTGAGCCTGTAGAGGAGACCAAGTTGTGTATTAGCAGCCTTGGCAATGCTGTCGATGTGGGCACCATAGGACAGGTTACTGTCAAGAGAGATCCCGAGATATTTAAAGGATTGCACCTTTCAAGGGCCATTCAAGCAGTTTGTGATGGTCAGAGGATGCAGCCTGTTCTTGCTGGGGAGTTACTGAAAAGCACTGACTTTGTTTTTTATAGTTTAGGATAAGTCTATGTTTGCTGAAACAGTTCTCAACTGAGACAAAACCAAGCTGGAGATTATTTTGCAGGGGTTGTGGATCCTTATGGGTGGTGTGAATTATGGCATCATCAGCATAAAAGTATAATTTGTTCTGGGCAAGATTGAGGAGTTTATTCAGGAAAAGAGACTGAATAGAAGGGTGCCCAGTATGGAACCCTGAGTAACTCCAGAGCAGACTGTCTTGCATTGGCGAGGACACCCGCACTTACCCCTTAGTGATCTATTTTCCAGGTAGCTTTTAAACCAAGCCATGGAGACTGGGAGAGCCCAGCAATTAAAAGTTGACCCAGTAGCAGTCGATGATGGACGGTATCAAAGACTTCCAGTTAAATCAATAAAGACCGACTCTACTAGGTGACCATTATCCAGGGAACTGTGGATGGCTCCAGTAAATTCAAGAGGGCAGAATGATGCTGTGCCCTTTCTGAAACCATGTTGTTGTGTACATAGGATATTGTGTTTGTCCAGGTAATCAGTGAGTTGGTCAGCAATTAGGCATTCTAGAGCCTTGAAGACGGGATGCAATATGGAGATTGGTCGGTAGTTTCCATGATTGGTCTTATTTCCATTTTATGGACCAGAGTAAAGGTAGCAGATTTCTATTTGTCAGGGAACTGGCTGAGGCTGAGGGAGAAGTTGAAGATCTTAGTTAATGGTCTAATCACTACGTCAAGGGTGAGGACAGTAGTTTTAGGTCAAGTGAGTCCCCACTATTTCTTGATCTGGCAATTGCTTTAGTGATGTATTTACTGAGCCTGTATATTTTGGCTGCTTTGAAGTAGAAAAGAGGGTGTGTAGAGGGTGGAGTGCTGGTAGGGTGAGCAGGGAGTCTAATTCATCAAAGAAATCAGGGGAAGAACAGTACTGAGATCCGTGAAAGCAGTATTTAATGTATTAGTGATAGTCGGGGTCCAGGATAATAGACCCATCAATGTCTAGCATAGTTGGGGAGGTTTCTGGCTGCTTTCTGGTTACTCTTTGATATTGTTCCAGAATGCTCTCCCATTACCCCATGAATTGGTGAGAGCTTCCTGTATTTGGTGTTTTTGTTTAGTCAGATTGATTTTGTGCAGTCATTCTGGGCACGTTTATAGTTCTAAATGTCGGTTTGTGAGCTGGATCGCTCCAAGCCAGAAACCATAGGTGGTTCCTTGATTTTAGCTGCACAATTAGGTTGGCGGTGAGCCAAGGGATTGCAAGGGCTTTGACTTTATGCTTTTGAAGGGGTGTAGGGTCACAGGCTGCATTGAGTTGGAAATGAAGGAATCCAGGGCTGAGTTGACATCCGTCGCATTGTAGAAAGGAGACCAATCTTGCTGCCTGAGGTAGGATTTGAGGAGATTCAGCTTCCCAAGGGAAGGATTCTGCTGGTGATGACTGATGGTGGGGGTTTGCAGAATTATTTAGACCATTCACAGATGACAGGGAATGATCACTAAGTGAATCTGGGAGGATGGAGATGTTGAAGATACGGGTAGGGTGGCTGGTTAGAATCCAATCCAGGAGGTGCTAGATGCCAGTTCTGTAGTTGTGTCTGGTAGGGGAGGCAACCAGTTGTGCAAGGTTTACAGAGGAGATGGCATCTTTGAGGCCCCAGGATCAGAGGCAAGCCAGTTTATGTTAAAGTCTCAAGCATGATTAACTTGGAACCAGGAGGTTGCATTCAGGTGAAGTCCAGTACGGCACTGAGGCCTTTCAGTTGCTCCTTTGGTGGGATGTACACTGCAGTGACTGTGAGGACTTTGCCATGAGCTCCTAGGATGATACAAATAGGAAGGATCTGTACAGATGAGTCAGAGAGGGGTGGTTGGGGTGGCCCAGGAGAGACTCTTCCAGGTATATAGCACAACCCCTCCTCTTTAGCTTTCTGATCCACCTAAGGACAATGTAGCCTGGTTGGGCAATTGGCAAGTCAGGGACTTTAGGTGTTAGCCAGGTTTCGACGTCAGGTTTGTGCTGGTTTGAGGAAACTTGCAGGGCATCGAGCTTTGGGAGAAAGCTACAGATGTTAAGAGTCACTGGGGTGAGCACCCCAGAGTGTTTCACTGTTGGTTGAGCCATTAGTTATGGGGCCAGGGTTAGGGTGAATGTTGCCAGACAGCAGCAGCAGAAGGAGCAGTAGCTTCAGGGTACATAAATGTAGATCTCTGATGGAGAGTTTATGAGTTCACTCCATGCTGTTAGGTAGAGAGCTGCTGGCACTGGCACTGGTCCCAGAGTGGTGTCATGTGTACCAAGAGTGGGAGAGAGGATGAGAGACCCAAAGCCCTCAATCAGGGGTTCCTGAGAGCAGCCATTCATAATCTGCATAGGGTGCAAGGGTGGAGTGAGGCTTAGAGTATAGAGTGCATGGGTGGTAGTGGATGAAGTCAAACTGGTAACTGGATAGAGGGAGGGGTAACAGGCTCCAGGGAGGTAGAAGAGGGGAAGTAAAGACGAGAGAATACGGAGTTGAGGAAGCATAGTGGAGGTATCATAACCTCCAGCAGCCGAGGTTGGCAAAGCAGGTGGGGCAGGAGGAAGCACAAGATAAAAGGCAGAAAAGGGATGGGGTACTAGAAGGAGGGAGAGGCAGGTAGGGTTTAGGTGGAGCTAGAGAGTCATTTTGCATTGCAGTGAGAGAGACAGAGGGAGGGCAAGGTGAAAGAGGGTGTAGGCTGGGTAAGGAGGTCCTTACAAGAGGCCCTATGGAGTTTAGGTGGGTAGGTGACTCAGACAAGGGAGGAGCCACGGTCTATTTAATGAAGGTCAGAGGTGGGAGTGGGGAGGCAGGAGCAAATTTTCGGCACTTTTCAATGTAATACAATGGGTGCTGAAGCCCAGGAAAGCACGGAGGCAAGAGATAAAAAGCGGGTACAATCAGAGGTGGCAGCAGACAGCGCTAGCCAATGGGAGCTTCTAGTGGCTTTCCTGGCCGGTCTGAGATCTTACCTGGCTTTGTGGAGCTCCTGAGTGACTGCAAGTGGTGAGGATGGGTGGCTGACTTCTCAAGCCGAGCCGCTTTGGCGGTGGAAGCAAGCCCGGCAGGGGCTGGAATCCAGCTTCATGGAGCTCCTGAGCGGCTGCAGAAGTGGTGAGGGTAGTCGGCTGGCTTCTCAAGCCACAACCACTCGGTGGTAGAGGCAAGCCCGGTCAGGGGCTGAATCTTGCTTGTGCAGCCCCTGAGCGGCTGCAGAAGTGATGAGGATGGGCGGCTAGCTTTGAGCCATGGCTGCCCGGCGTGTAGAGGCAAGCCCGGTCAGGGCTGGAATCTGGCTTGTGGAGCTCCTGAGCAGCTGCAGAAGTGGTGAGGCTGGGCGGCTTGGCTTTGAACTGCTCCGCGGTAGAGGCAAGCCCGGTTGGGGGCTGGAATCTATAGGATATAATTATAATACAAACATACAAACATACAAAATTGCTGGCAGAAAAAGTCCCAAAGGCCCACAGGTCTATCAAGTCTGCCCGATTGTGTAGTTCTTAGTTTCATATCACTACAGCTGCCCCACCCAAACCCCCTCCTTCCTCCTCTTTTCCAATCCTTCCTCCTTTTGTGTTTTTTTCTGTACTAACCCTGCCTTTGACTCTATCCCAACCCCACTTAAAGCTATCCACTGCTCCTTGAGCAATTAACTCCTCTGGCAGTGCATTCCAACCTCATGCTCCAACCTGCTACCACTCTTTCTGTGAAGTAGCCTCCTCATCTTCCTCCTAAACCTTCTCCTTCCAACTTCAGACTGTGCCCCTAGTGACCCTTCCCCCATTAAGTGGAACAATATTCCTCCTGACTTTGTTTATGCCTTTCAAGTACTTAAAGGTCTATGTCATGTCCCTCTTACACTTCTGTCTTCCAGTGAGTACATGCTGAGCTCCTTCAACCTTTCCTTATATGGCAACTCCCTAGTCCCGTGATCATTTTGTAGCCCCACGCTGCACCCCTCCAGTAATATCACATCTTTTGAGGTATGGGCACCAGTACTGTACAGTATGTCCTAAACAGGGATTGTGATGTCATGTGTAGAGAAGCAGCCAGAGTAGATAAAGTCTAGGGAACAGGAATCTTGTTTTCATGCAACTGTTTTCACTAATAAAGAAAATGGTGAATTAATTACAGAAAATACAAGAAGTACTAACAAAATGGGATGGAGCTGAATATAAACTTTTTTTTTTTATTTTCTTTTTAATATTTTAACATGTAACATTTACATATAGGATGGTATCCAGTCCATGACAAAAGCGAGGACAATATAGTACTTATTAAAGCAAAGATACAACATCAACATTTCTATGCAGACAGCATTCATATTTCTTTTGAATTCAGGCCAAACAATATTTATACAGGATACAATATGTAATCAATAACACACGAGAGGTGTGCCATTATTGAGGATTAATGCACACCGGTGCATTGTGAAGATGAGGCCACGCCATAACTGGAACTCAGAGCCTACATTCTTTATTTATCACTCTTATTTTCTTCCCACTCTTAAATTTAAACAACGGCCAAAAAAAAGGGGGAATTATTTATTTCATTATTTAATTAATTCATTATTATTTTGTAGGTCCTATACAAGCCATGGTTTCATGTCCATTATTCAGGTTATAGCTTCTTCTATTTCAAAAGCAGCAGCAGAGAATTACTTATCTGACTCTTCAATTATAATCTTCATCCTTAACACAATCGGGCTCATGTTGTGGCTTAAGAAATTCGCTAGTTGGTCAATTTTGAAGAAAATGTGAGTTTTATTCTTGTATAAAACCTGAACTTTGCAGGCACTATCAAATGAAAAGTAGTTCCAGTTCCAAAACTTCCTGTCTATTTGTCAGAAACTTGTGTCATCTTTGCTGTGTCTGATACAAAAATCAGGATATATAAAGAATCTGTTTGCCTCGTAAGTCAAACTTCCTTTGTTGTGACAGGTTAACTAGTAGTCTCTCGTCCAATTCAAATGCAAAGCTCATTAAAATTGAGCTTTTAACCAGAGAGTCTGATCCTGTCAAAGCTGTTGAATCTTATATTACATATTTCTGCTGCCTTTATGTAACCTGAATGCTCTCGTATTAAGTGGCAGATTTTCAGATGGGAGGTCAAATACCTTCACAAAATATATTTAACAAAATCTCTCATACTTTCAAACCCTGTGTCCAAGGAATTAGGAAGACCCACAATTCTTAAATTTTTATAGCATATTTGATTCTCAAGACTCAGTCTTCCTCAGTGTATTATAATTTTCCTTACAACTACTGCATTTGTTGCTTCAAGTGCTGACATTTTGTTTTCATTGTAGTTATTTTCTCTGAGATCATCGCTAATTGCTTATTAGTACTTTCGTTTTTTCCTTGTGGTCTTTATTTCTTTTGTAATAAATCAATCTTTGCATTCATAGCATTGTGTTTCTCTCTTGTCTCTCCAAGACTTGTAAGACTGTATCAATGGCAGCCCTTAAAGTTTCCAAGGTATACTGACCAAGACTGATGGTCCATCTGTGAGCTGAAAATTGCTACCGATCTTCCATCATTCTCTCAGGCCAAGCAGAAAATTCTTGTTCTGATATTTTCAGGAAAATTACATTTACTGATTCACTTGTAGATGGAGTAGATTCACTCACAGACAATGTGGCCAATAGTTGATTCAGGAATTGCAAATCCAGCTCTTTGATGTTCCAGTCAGGGGAATGACGTAGTAGTAGTTGCACTAGCAGGCATCCCACTACCTGGGCTAAGTCCGCCAAAGAAATCTCTTATCTAATGGGCATATACATGGAGAGAAAAATCCTCACTAGAAGTTAATGAGGATCTATTTTTGCATTTATCCATCGCAAAGGTAAGAAAAATCTAAATATTCATTGGTTTCAAAGAGCTCTAAACGCCAAATGCTAAAACAGTGGGCGCCCTTCAGAACGCTGCTGCTTGCTTGATGGCCATGTTGCCCCACACTGGACTGAATATAAATCTTACTTTTTCAAAGTTTTGCTAATGCTGTCATTGGCTCTTTAAGAAAAAATTAATTAGATAGATAGATAGACAGACAGAAAGACAGACAGACAGACAGACAGACAGACAGAGATAGGCAGACAGATAACAAACTGTAACCAATCTAGTGAGACACAATATTGCATAAGAACTTATCAGTGGCAGACATAGTCTTGTCAGACAAATTTACATCAATCTCATTACGTGCATGCCTGATGTTAACTCAGAACCCAATTTTAAACTTAACTTAAAACTAAACAAGATATGGACTTCAAACCTCTAGGAAATCTTTCTATCCCAATTCGCATATTCACACCAAGTTTCACAATAATAACTTTATAGACTTTGTGTAGATGAGAGCAAACTTTACAGCATCCAGAATACAGTTTTCCGCTCAACATCATTGAAACTGTTCTTGCACATGGTTATGTTAACTCGGTGCCCTGATTTCTTTACTGATGCTAACTGCTGAAATATGATTTTCAAACTTAAATATCTGAAAACCTGAAATATTTTCAAACATTAAAGATTTATACTTTTTCTGTAGATGAAAGGAAAAATTCAGGCAAAAGGCACCATTAAAATCAATAGGAAAATGTATTTTTCACACTTTAAGAATACTGAATGGAGTGCAGGAAACTTTCAGGGATTGTATATTTTGCCACAGACAATAGAAAAATAGAAGTATAGAAGCTGTCAGCAGAAAATGACCTCTTGACCTACCAGTCTGCCCTAAAATTCCCTACCTAATGTGCTACAGCAGACCCTACTCTATTTCCGGCCTTTGCTCCCTCCCCAAGCCCTAGTACTAAGATCCCTTGTGTCTATCCCATGCATGCTCAAATCCTGCCATTGTTTTGCACCCACCACCTCTTCTGGGAGCCTGTTCCAGATGTCCATCACCCTTTCTGTGAAGAAGTACTTCCCACATCCTCTCTAGACCTTCCCTTCCAGTCTCATATCATGTCCCAGTGTCCTTGAGCATCTCTTTCTATGGAAAATACCACCATCCTGTACCCTATTTATCCCTTGAGGTATTTAATGTTTCTGTCATGTCTCCTCTCACTCCTTTCTTCTAGAGAGTATATATTTAATTCCTGAGTCTTTCCTCACAGGGATTCTGATGCAGGCCATGTACCTTTTTGGTTGCCCTCCTCTGGAACACTTTCACCCAAGCTACAGTATGTCTTTCCAGAGATGGGCCTCCAGTACTGGACACAGTGCTCAAGGTGTGGCCTCACCATTACTCTATACAGGAGTAACAGTACTCTCCTCTTTCTGCTGGTGATACCCCTCCTTATGCACCCCAGCATTCTACTAGCCTTCTCCCTGCCTTGTCACACTGCTTGCTACATTCAGGTCATCAGATATGATAACCCCCAAGTTCCTTTCCTGACTTGTGGTTGTCGCCACCCCTCCCCATTTGGTACATTGCTGAGCGCTTTTTGTGCTCTGTGTGCATAATTTGTATTTTTTGGCATTGAAGCCAAGCTGCCAAGCTTATCTTCCAGTTTTTTCAGATCTTCACTCATTTTTCCATTCCCCAATGTGTCCACTCTGTTGCACATTTTGTGTCATCCTTGAACAGGCATACTGTACAGTACCTTCCCATCCAGCTATTCAGCAATGTCACTAATAAAGACTTTGAGGAGGACTGGTCTCATTACTGACTACCATGGCACCCTGCTGGTTACCTTGCCTTCTTCCAAGTGAACCCTATTTACTACCACTCTCCGACTCCTGTTACTTAGCCAACTATGTACCCAGTTTACAACCTTTGGTCCCACTCCTGGCTGCCCAGCTTGCTTACCAACCTCCTGTGTAGAACAGATTCAAAGTCCTTACTGAAATCCAGGTAGGCCACATCCACTTCTCCTCTCTGATCTGCTTTACTGGTTACCCAGTCAAAGAACTTGATGAGGTTTGTTTGGCAAGATCCCCTCCCATGAACCCATGCTGCCTGCATCCTGTGCATCGGATGCACTGGTTTCAAAGTATTTCCAATCCTTTCCTTTAGCAGTGTTTCCATAACTTTGCCCAGCACCAAAGGCAGGCTTACAGATCTGTATTTTCCTGCCACCTCCCTTTCCCACTTTTGTGAAGTGGGACCACTTCCCTCTCCTCCGGCCCCTGAGAATTCCCCAGTATCCAGTGAAAGGTTCAACAGGGCCATCAAAGTGCAGTGAACAATAGTTGCTGAAAGTTCCATGCAAATTGGTAAAACAGTCTTTGTGTCAGATGCAAACAAAACAATAGATTTAACATAGTACTCACCACTAACCCTAACTATAGGGATATTACTACTGCCATAAAATATGCACTGTGCTCACCACTTGGAACCACTGTCAGGCACCCAGTAATCCTGTTGATGAGCTAGAAAACATGAACATGGATAGACACTGGGCCTGTCCAATAGACCATATGTGATGCAAAGTGTATGTGTAATAATATTTAATGTGAAAAAATGTTACTCATTAAGATGACCCACCCCATGTAAGTTGGTGTAGGAAGGTATGACCCAAAATTATTCTGTCGAGAAGTGTTGCAGGTTGAAGAACCTCAGCACATCTGATTCAGTGCAGCCACCATGACTGACCATATTGCTGTTGCTGACCTCAAGATACCGTATGTGATCATTAATCATCTACTGAATTCTGCCAACACAGTGTACCAGGTCACTGGACAGGGTGGACATTCAATGTCACATCTCCCAATTTTTGTGGTGGCCATCTATGTAGTTGGATCCCTGTCCACAGTGACTGTGTATATACTGTACCTATGGACACAGATCATGACATTATGGCCCAAAGACCGTAATATCTCTGAACAGGTTGTCCTGTTTACTAGTGTACCTTACTGCCTGGTCTGTTTGTGTATTGGATATTGCATGAGGGACAGGGTGTGATGTATCTGATGACATTGTCTATAAATAGTGTTTGATGATTGTGATGGGCACAGCTTGTTCTGTACAGCTTCTGTCCAGCATGAACAGCACACCCCCGCTGTATGTTCAGTTTCACTGAAGCATGTAAATATAACATCCCTGTCCAATATGTGTATGATAATTAGTGAACATGTCCTTGTGTTGTGTGCACTATGTCCAGTACCATCAGTCTGCCTAGCGATGGCAAAACCAAGATCATAAAATGGTCATTAGTGCAGGAAGAGTACTGCTTGCTGACCACCCTCACTAGCAATGGGAATGGTTACAAAGACCACAGTGGGGTGTACTGGAGTGACATCAGTCCCCGTGGGTAAGTACAGGTGTATGTCATTCCACGCATTATGTGTGTCAACATATGTTTGCATTGGGTGTAGTAATGACCACCTTACACTGTAATTTCAGGATAACATGGAAGTGGAAGGCACCTTAGTGCTTCAAAAAGAAAGGAGTAGCGTCTAGTAGAGGGAGCCACAAATGGGGCCAGTTGAGGAGTACAGTTCAACTCTGAAATGGGGCATTGAGCTCTGAGAAGGACAAGATGGTTACTGTATCCTCTGGCCCAGGTTACAACTCAACCCACCAAGGATGTGGGTACACAGTAGGCAATAATGTTTAAAAGGCTCTCAGTCAAGGTGTGCCTAGAAAGGGACCACCATGTTAAGTTCCCAGTCATTGGGACTGACACCATGAGCATGATTATTATTGCCAGTAGCCATGTGGGAAACTGTTCTAGTGTGACACATCCTAGAGACCAAGACAAATGTCCATGGACCCACAATGCCCAGTATTCTAGCTACAGAGAAATAAATATTGTTTCATATGACTTACTGTGTCTGTGTCATTGTTTTATATTGACATATAGTGTTATTCATGAAACACTGTATTCAGCAGCACCACAACATACGTGGACTCTGGGATGCATAGGGGAAGTGAGATACAGTGATTTGACTTGTGCAGGGTATACCATAGTTGTTATGTGCAGATACTCTTCCAACCTACTTCTGCAGCATTCATGCCTAAGTGCCAAAGCACTTCCACTTTTATTGTGCAAGCCACCCCGAACTTCATTGACTGGGCCTCCAGTATTTAAAAATGCTCCCAAAATTGTGTGATATTCCTTATAGAAAATTAAACTTGATCAAATATATGCTAAACGAGCAGAGTGAAACCCATGAGATGAATTCATCAAAGAGTACAGAAGGTTTAGCTCTGTTGACAGCAAGGCTTTAATGTTAAAATCATCTTAAATTAAGTAAATGTGCTTGATTAAGATAAAATCCAGATGTCATAATAATTTATTCCTTGTGAAACCTAAATCAATATTCTTTTATAGGGCAGATACTATGAAATTAAAGACACATGGATTGAAATACTGATAGCGAAAGGCACATGCTGCTGAAGAAGATTAAAAATTGTCACTAGTAACTTTTATACATGGTTTTCTTATTGTCAGCAGAGCACTTCTCAAAAGCAGCAAGTTGCAAATTTTGTACTACTAATTAATTAATCATGTGCAAAGAAGCAGAAGATTTATCTCACAGATGTTGAGATTTCTATAAATGAAGCTTGGCCTATTCTGCAGTCAGAGTATGACAAATTTTATATCAAATATTAATTGGTGTGTGGCATTGTTAGTCCTGCATGAGCAAACTGATGGCAGGAACAGCAATAACCCAAGTAAAGCAATGTCAGATAGCAAACTGTGGCTGGACAGGTGGATTTATAATAGAATACTGTAAACGTGAATGTTTAGCATATAGTCAAAATTGCCATTTTTATTAGATAGGACACTTGCACATCTGCACTCCTACCTCAGCATCAAGAGCAAGACTTTCAGTCAGATGTGTAAAGCATGATGGCACAGACAGCTCTTAATTGTTTGAATAACACCTGCTACACCAACTTCTTGAAATGTACATTGGTGAACATCAGGTCACAGCAGGAATAAACGCTGACAATTTAAACAGTCTGGCAGTCATTTGTATAACAACATGGGAATTCTAGATGGAAAAAGACCAAAGATTCATCATGTACCCCTATTGCCATCCTACAGCTCTATCATTGAATAAGGTAAGAAATGGTTGGCAGCCATTTTTAATGGAAATGTTATCAGCAGATTAGATGAGCATTGCGCTGAACCATGAAACAAATAAATGTAGTGGAAATCTCAAAGAATACAAGGCTAAGTGATTCACTAGTTCCTCCTTGAATTGTCGATTCTGCTATGGAGTATGATAATGACACTCCTTTCCCAATTAAGTATTTTTAATATTAAGTTCAGTACGTTGTTCTCCATGAGAAACTGGTCCAAGTTCAGTTTGAAAGATTCAGCACACTCAATGTCCGTCACTTCCTCTGGGAACATGTTCTCATTGTAAGTGGTCTCCAGGTATAAACATGCTTCTCCATATTACCTTCATGACTACATATTACAAATAGGAGATACTTTTAGTTATTCTATCTTAAAAGGTGACAATTTTCCCTTTAATATGTCTTATCCAGTCCACTTAAAATATAGAAGACTAAAATCATACCACTTCATAGACTTCATTTTCATCCTGTTTAATTTTCCCTCTAGCTCAATAGACATGCAGCTATTACTGGTATGGTGCTTCCTTTATTTGATTATACAGATTTGCTTAACAGCATTTGAGTTAGTACTAAGAAAACCTGAATCACTACACTAGAGCTACTCATTTTATATTGAAACATCTTATTTTACTGATTATTTTGTTATATGATTTTTTTTGCATTTGATTTTACTGAAAAATTGCAGGAAGTGCATGCATGCTGTTCTTTCTTTATTGTTCACATAGAACCTATTTAGTTTGGAAAAAAGTGCTACATAGTGTGGGAAGTAAAGAATGACAAGAGTCCTACAGCACTGAATAATTGTAACAGCAAACAAACCCATAGTGGTGATCATTAAGAAGGGAGCTTGTGAGTGACAGGAGCTGGGCGTGATCAGCCACAGCAGAATAAAGGACCAGTTAATGTCTATAACTGGATTTGGAGGGTGGGATCATGGGAAGGGTCATGGGTGGCACTGGCAAGGGTTAAAATATTTACTGGTGGAACCAGGAAGAGTAGTTAGGAAGGACAGGACACAGATAAAAGAGATGAAGGCTATTTTGCTGGTGGGCCATAAGGTTGGGCCATAAGGTTGGGCAAGGTAAGTAAAAAGAGAATCGGAATAGTTAAAATAACAAACTACATTTTGTCAGTTAAAATATTTGTGTAAAATATAAAAATTTGGTTTGAAAAATGAAAAGATTTCTAAACTGTAATTTTGTTGTTGAAGACTTTTCTGCAGTTGGGAGCTTTACTAAATACAGCCATATTTCTATAAATGGATTTGCCTAGATAGATGAGTAAATAGTAAATGTCTTTAAATGGAATGATAGTTTCTAGAAGTGGAATATGGCTGTACAAGATCAATAAGGTTAGATGGAACTGATATAGCCATACACATAACAATAAGAAGCATAATCTCAGAGTCTAGCCTTTGTTTTCTTCTGAGAACCAATTCAAATTAACAAATACAGTTGTTACACTGTATGTCAAGCAAAATGCTAGTAATAGCAAAGGGCTGCAAAGCACAGATTGTTGAAATCTGTTTGATATTTTGTATTGATTTAAAAAGTTGGTTAAACTAAAAATAAAAGTGTGGACTATACTCAGTTTTGTTAGTGTCCTGCTGAGTGCTTACTGAAGGTAGTACCATGAATGTTCCCTCCTGCCTTGTTGTCCTGGATGAGGCATGTCTATTTTACGTTTGATGCACCTGTTCACCAAACATTTTGGGACAAGTCAAATGGATATCGGGGCTGTGTCACTGCCAGCCTGCTGAAATTCAGAATAGCAGAGTCTTGGTAGTCTACACCACTGCCCACCCACTGTGGTTGTGATGCAACTCTTGCTTGGTGGGCTAAAACTCTGGGTACTTCAAAGGCCCTGGCTAAGCTGGCCTGGTGGCACTGAGGGTTGAGGCACTGAATGCCACACCCGCTCCATGCTGGCGACCGGGTTCGGGAACAGCCAGGGCCATCAGGGTCAACAGGGAGGAGTAGGATTGAGCATCCGTGAGGACTGTTCTCCTTCTCCAGGGAGGGGTGTACTGCTGTTGGTGCTCAGGTGGCCCCTGCCGATGGCTGGGGATCATTGAGTGTGGGCAGAATCTATGGGGATGTACAGTGGCAGAATGCCAGGATCTGGGGAGTATGGACCGCTGCACTCAGATCCTTGGGCATCATTGCATGCCATAGACATCAGGAAAGGAGGGGGGAACAGAGGAAATATGGGCATCAGGCATTGGCGGCTTGATGGCCCTCTCTAATGGGAAGACCGGTCAGCTCCGTGGGTGCACGGCACTGGATCCTGTTTCAGGAGGTCGAGCTATGGGGAAGAGCACCCTCCAACCTGCCGTGGGGTAAGCCACTGGGGTAGCCATGGTCCCACGATAGGAATGCTGATTCCTGGAGATGGCGGCTGGAGACCTGAAGGGGATGCCTAAAGCGGTAAAAAGGTAGGCAGTCTGGTGGCTCAAGGAGGGAAAAGAAAGAAACATAAAAAAGAAGGCCATGGCTGCTCCAATCGAAAGGGTTTTGGTCCTTTAATTTACAGGATGCCAGGTAGCTCAGCAAGCAGCTGATCATCTGTGAACAAGAGGAGCCTATGATCTCTCTCTGTCTATCATCTCTCTCTCTCTCTTTCTCCCCTCCCATCCCTCCAGGTCTCTCACATGTGAACTGTCCACAAAGAAATGATTGTCATGGCAAGGGTGCCGATTAGGAAGAGCATTAACCAGTTATGGCATTTTAAACCACTTTCACTTTCACAGCAGACTGTAGCATGACCAAGTGGTTCACTGTTTCTCAACAAAATTTAACACATTTTCCACAAAAGAGCAGTATTTACTACAAGAGACAAGTTCAGCTTTTTCTTTACCTTCCTTTGTATATTTTTTCAGAAAAAAGGCGCCAAGTGTAAGCGAGGAAAGTGAGTCACTAGCAATTATAAAAAGTAAAAGACTAGCCAGTAATTATATAGAGAATAGAGAACAGCCAAGTGTTTATTTATAGTTTTTGCACACCCTCAGTGTTTGATTACCACATAAACCTCTCAAGCTTCGCTCTGAGGTTTATGGGTCATCACACACCTTGGGTGTGCAAACAAAATCCATAATACAGCTTGGCTGTTCTTTATTCTCTCATATAATTACTGAGACCCCAAATAATAACCAGATTTCCAGTCTCTTCAAATGCTGTAATTACTGGATTTTGGGTTATTATGCTTAGTTACGTCTACAGTCTGCTGTGAAAGTGAAAGTGATTTAAAATGCCATAATAACGGTTCAGGTTATTGTGGCTTTAGTATAATAACCAAAATCCAGTTATTACAGCATTGGAAGAGACCAGTAATCTGGTTATTATTTGGGGTCACCAGTAATTATGTAGAGAATAAAGAATAGCCAAGTGTATTACGGATTTTTTGCACATCCTCGGTGTTTGATGACCACATAAACCTCTCGAGCTTTGCTCTTGAGGTTTATGGGTCATAAACAACTTGAGTATGCAAAAAAATCCATAATATACACCTGCCTATACATTATTCTCTATGCATTCTCTGTGCTGTTGGATTACCTTTTTAAAAATTGGTACAGTTATATTTCTTTTCCAACCCTGGAAAAAGATCCTACTCTAGTCATTTGTTAAACAATACAGCCAAGATATTACTTAGCCAATGTATTTTTCTGCTTTATATATATGAGGGGGTACATTAGGCCCAAGGGCTTTAATACCTTTCCTTAATTATATAGTCTCTTTACCTCATTTGGAGCAATTTCAAGTGTGCCTTTCTTAATTGAAGTTAGCTCATAAGGTTGTAATAATTGTAACTTTCATCTTTGTTACAGAAATTTGTTTGGTGGCAGTTAATCCATTCTGTAAGTTCTGTATCATAGAATCATAGAATTTTGCAGGCAGAAAAGACCATTATGAAATATCCCATTCCCTTGGCAACTGATGTCCAGAACTGTTTGAATATTTAGTATCAACTGCGGAATCATTTCATTTCACTGTTCTTACAAACTTCATTTGTGTGTTTTTGAACAAAAATAATTGATATTATTTTCTGTATTTGCTAGATAAATATAATTGTTCTTTATTGGGGTCTAACATATCAAATTACTTTCAATAAACATGCTTACTGATTTTACAAGCATTATTAAAACCAGGTTTTATTTGACTGGCTCTTTGAATTATATATAAAAGTGGAGAATGATATTAAAACTTTCTTGAAACCTTCATAGAAGCCTTCTCTAATAGGTTTCAACATGTATGCCGATCCCACAGTGAAACCTTTAGAGTGACGTGTCAATGGCGACACCATCAACAGATCGCTGTAAAGTCCACCCAGGACCACAAGACTCTTTCCTCTGTTCCTTTACCTCCTCCTGAATTAATTTCAACTTGTAGCTGATAATCCTTAGGTCTGGGAGGTGCTGCTCCCCACATGCAAGGGTTGGTGCATGCCCCCAAAACAGACAGGTTTCCAGACAGATTTATGCCAACTGTAATTTGTAGTCGATAAATCCATCGATGGTAATGTCGGTCAAAAATTTTTGTCAAACCAGTGTCATAGTCGGTTCCAACATATCATGATCTACTATTTTAGCTAACCTCAAACTCACAAATACACTTCATAATTTATCACCAGCTCCTCAGTGAGGAAAACTCTTCTATCATTTCAAATTTCTATGTCTGGTGATTTTTCAGACATTTTGGGGATTTCAGTCCTAGTAACAGTAAATGATCACTATCAGGTCTCTCCAAGACTGGCATGGCAGCAAAATCAAAATCTTGCCAATAAAAAGTTAGAAAATAATCTGACAATGACACTTCTTGCAGAAAGAAAATAAGTATATTGTGCAAGAATATCTCCCTCAATTGCTCCATTTAGGACACTCAGACTCATTCTTTCTAGGAAATTAATAAATCTTCTACTGTTATTTTGTTCTCTAGATAGTCTTTTGGAATGGTATCTTCTCAGCAGTTAGTGATTAATCAATTACCAATATGTGAATCAAAGTCTCCCATCAGTATTATTCCTGCTTCAGGGAATTTTGTGATGGCCTTAGTCAGTTCTTTTTCTCCAATAAGTCCCATAGTTCTTCATCAAAATATTCAGAATTGCTTTGTGGAACATAATATTTACCTAACTGATATCATTCCTGATTCCAATAAATCAGAATTATCATGAAAAATTGATGTATTTTGACCATTTACTTCATTGTTATTTCCTTGTTCATTTTATGAAGAATGGCAATGCCACCAGTGGACCTGCTCAAAAGTTATTTCTTACTGCTTTACTTGAAATACAAGTAAAGCTTCAACCCATTTATCTTCCATTTCCCAAGTCTGTTGAAGAAACAAAATCATATATTGTTTAATATTTCTAAACGTTCATCAGCTAGATTTCTATGGACTCCAGCTGTGTTCCATGTTAGAATCGTATCCTCCTTGTCCTACTCTAACATAGTAACATAAAACATAGAAACATAGAAACATAGACTTTGACAGCAGACAAGGACCGCTTGGCCCACCTAGTCTGCCCATTTCCTACCTGGAGGATAAGCTGCAGATCCTATTTAACCAACAGCCAATTTCCTACCCCCTACAAAATTGCCTTATGTCTGTTCCATGCATTCTTGAACTCTTCCACAGTTTTAGACCCCAACCTCCTCAGGAAGGCTGTTTCATGCGTCCACCACCCTCTCTGTGAAAAATACTTCCTCACATTGCCCCAGAGCCATCCCCCTCTATCTTCAAATTGTGTCCCCTTGTTCTTGCATATCTCTTTCTGAAAGATGCTACCCTCTTGGACTTTGTTGATTCCACTGAGGTACTTAAATGTTTCTATCATGTCCCCCTCCTCCTTTCCTCAAGGGTATACATATTAAGCTTCTTTAATCTCTCCTCATATGGCTTCTCTTGCAGAACCTGTACCATTTTAGTTGCCCTCCTCTGAACTGCCTCCATCCTGTCTATGTCCTTGTGGAGATGGGGTCTCTAGAACTGGATGCAGTACTCAGATGGGGTCTCACCAACTGTCTGTACAGGGGATAACAACTTCCTGTTTTCTGCTGGTGATGCCTTTTCCTATACATCCAGTATCCCCCAGCCCTCCCTACCACCTTCTCAGATTGCTTGCTAACCTTAAGGTCATCTGATATGATTGCCCCAGGTCCCTTTCCATTTTTTGTTGTTGTACTACCTCCCCCCATTGTAATCTTCCCCTTGGGTTTTGTTTCCCAGGTGCATTACTTTGCACTTCTTTGCATTGAATCCAAGCTGCCATACTTCTGACCATTCCTCCAACCTTGCCAAGTCCCTTCTCATCCTTTCCACACCTCCTTGTGTATCAACCCTGTTGCAGATCTTGTGTCATCTGCAAAGAGGCATACTTTTCCTTCCAGTCCCTCTGCAATGTCACTTATAAAGACATTAAGAAGGACTGGACCCTCTGAACCCTGCGCTACCCACTAGTAGCCCTCTTTCTTCAGAGTGGACTCTATTTACAATTACCTTCTGTGTCCTGTTGTTCAGCCAATGTTTTACCCAGGTTACCACCCTGGGACCCACTCCCAGGCTGGTTAATTTAATTACTAATCTTTTGTGTGGGACTGTGTCAAATGCCTTGCTAAAGTCTAGGTAGACCATGTCAACAGCCCTTCCTGGCCTACTACTTTGGTCACCCAGTCAAAGAAATCAATTAGATCTCATCTGACATGACCTTCCCACTGTGAACCCATGCTGCCTTGGGTCCTGTGCCCCACTGACCTCTAGGTACTCAACAATTCTTTCCTTCAAAGTGATTCCATCACTTTCCCTACCACAGAGGTTGAACTGACAGTTCTGTAGTTTCCTGCCTCTGTCTTGGTCCCACTTTGTGAAGGAGAATCACATCCACCTCAGGTGCCACACCATCCTCCCATGATTTGTTAAAAGGGTAGTCAGTGGTGTCACTGTTCTCTGCTTAATTCTTTTAGAATTCTGGGGTGAATTCCATCTGGCCCATTGCTTGTCCACCTTCAGTTTTAGGAATTCTTTCAGAACCCTTTCTTCTGTGAAAGGACTGGATCACCCCCTTCCAGAGTGCTTCTGTTAATTGGGTTAGGCACCTTCCCACTTCCTCTCTTGTAAATACTGAACAGAAGTATTCATTCAGTAACCCTGCTTTTCACTGTCACCTCTGCCCACCTACCATCCATTCTATTCAGCCTCACTATCCCTCCCTTTGTCTTTCTACGCTCCCTGATATACCTATAACAGGTTTTATCCCCTTCTTAACCAAGTTAGCAATCTTTTCCTCAGTTTGTGCCATTGCTATTCTGACTACCATCCCTGCTTCCTTCTGCCTTAACTGCTACAGTTCTCTGTCCTGCTCCTTCTGTGTTTCCTTATACTTCCTAAATGCTATCTTTTCTCCCTAACCTTCACCGCCACCTCTTTTGAGAATCATAGTGGCTTTTCCTTTCATTTTGATTTGTTTATTTGCTTCACATAAAGGCTTGTTGCCTCTGTGATGGCAGTTTTGATATTTCCCATTGTTGCTTCACCCTTCCTTCTAGCCTGTTTGCTAGTGCTTTTCTAAAGCATTCTCCCATCTTGCCAAAGTAAGCCCTCCTGAAGTCCAGAACCTCACTTTGTATGGCTTGACTCTGTAGCTGAGTTTATCATGAACCACACTGTTTGGTGGTCACTTGTTCCCAAATGGCTACCCACTTCTAGATCTGAGATCCTCTCACTGTCCTCATTTGAGAGTACAAAGTCTAAGATTGCTCCCTCACGAGTAGGTTCCAAAACTAGCTGTCTGAGGCATGCCACCTGAAGGGCATCAAGAATGGTCCTGCTTTTGGATGTGGCTGCCAAAGGTGCTTCAGTTAACATCTGGCATATTAAGGTCCCCCATCAACAGTATCTCCCTTTCTCTGCCATCCTAGTATGCATTCTGTCATATCCTTGTCCATTCCCTCCCCTGACATGGGGTCTATATACAACCCTGTGCAGATTGTGGTGCCATTTCCAGTCTCTAGGTGACCCACAGTGCCTCCTCTCCTCCTTGTTTACTCTTTTGTTCAGTTGCTTTTATCCCTTCCCTTACATGAGGGCTACTCCCCTCTTCTGCCCTTCCTGTCTCTCCTGTAGGTTGTGTACCCTGGTATGTTAACATCCCAGTCATGGTTCTCTGTGTACCATGTTTCTGTGACTGCAATGATATCCAGGCATCCCTTTTCCATCAAGGCCACCAGTTCAGGGAGCTTGTTGCTCAGACTACTGGCGCTGGTACTCATTACCCACCATTTCTTGATGGTCTTACCCTTTTGCCCCATCCCTGTCCTTATTGCATTTGTCCTTTCCCATTTACCCTGCACTTCTCCCTATTGACATCTCTATGTTGGTGTCTACCTCACTTAGTACCCTGATATTTTGGGAGGTGCTAGGATTTCCTGCTCCTTTCCAGTGCCTCCCCTTGGCTAGTTTAAATGCTTGTCAATGAAGTATTTAAACCTATCACCTAGTATCCTGGTTCCCCTCCTGGACAGATGCAGACCATCATGCCAGTATAGGCCTGCATCCTCCAGGTGGACCCCAGTCCCCAGTGAAGCCAAATTCTGAGCTCTGCACCAGTTTTCAACCACTGATTGAATCCCATGGTGTGGAGCACCTAGCCTCACCGTGCCATAGACAGGAAGCACCTCTGAGAAGGTTACCGTGTGTGATTTTTGTCTAAGGCCCTTCCCATCTCCACAAATGCTTCTTGCACTGCTTTGATCCCTTTCTTAGCCAGGTCATTTGTCCCTAGGTGGACAATGACATCCAGCTCCCTCCCTGTGCAGCTGCTCCCTGTGATCCTGAGGATTCACTCCTGTCCCTCTAAGCCATGGCACCATGCAGGCACCTTACCTCCTCTCCTTCCTCCCCAGTTCTACCTTCCTAACAATGGGTCCCCACCAGGAGTTGTTCCTTCCCCATGGGGTCCCATGCCACCCCTCCTGTGGGTCTCCTTGTCAGGTTCCCAGCATCCCCTTGGTCTCCACTGTGGGTGCCTCCATAGAGGAAACACACTTTCCAGAACGCATAGAAATTGTGGGAGGTATAACTGAGGATGCACTCTGTTCCACCACCCTCACCCTCCCTGAGCCCACTGTGGTCCAACCACCTCTTTCTTGGTAACCTCTGAGGCAAGGGCAGTGACCCTGGTGGTCCCTGGGTGGGAGAGGAGGTCCCACAAATCCTGGCCAACTCAGCCTGGGGATGAGCAACTTTCTCCCTCAGCCCAGAGGGTCCCTGCAGATGGGACAACACTGCATCCTCCAGAACATCTCACGGAAGACTGCTGCTCCACAGCCACTGCACTGCACCACTCCCATCATGTCTTTTTTCTGGCCCCTGTTATTTGAATACTTACTCTTTCTTCTGTTTGTTTATTTCTTTTTTTCTTCTCTCCTACTTACTTATTGCCCTTGCACCATTTTAGCTCCTGATCTTCCTGTTCTGAGACAAGAAGTTCCTATATTTCTCAGTAGTATCCTTACTTGCTCAAAGTCAGACCTCCAGCAGCTAGGGGATGGAGAGCTACTCTTGCCCTTCTAGGATGGTGAACCTTTGGTGGCTCTGTGATCACTCACTTCCTGCTCCCAAACAGGAAGTTCCTGTTGTCAGTTAAATCCTGTGCCTATAAAAGAAGGACTGGTTTAGGGTGGGGGTGGAGGGAGGGAAGGAGGCAATATAGTCTGATAGAGAAGTTTTACTTATACCAGTAGCTCCTTCCTTCTGATGTTCTGTCTGTTCTCTGGCAGAAGCTATGTAGGCAGTGTTTATATCTGGTCTTAACCTGGCTTCTTCTAGCTAAGCCACTCCCCTACTTTGCAAATCTTTCTACATTTAGTTAATTTCACAGATAACAACTCCCTTCTGACACCTGTGATGAGCACCTAGATAAGTACACAGATAACAGATAACAATTTACTTCAACTACCTCTGACAAACACACTAACTCCTTTTTGTTTTTACCCTAAATTGAAGGTCCCAGTACAAGAGTTCTAGTTCTTAGTCCCAGTAGAGAAGTTTTAGTTATACCAGTAGCTCATTCCTCCTGGTATTCTGTCTGTACTTTGGCAGGAGCTATCTAGGGCAGTGTTTATATCTGGTATTAACCTGGCTTCTTCTAGCTAAGCCTCCCCCTACTTTGCAAATCTTTCTACACTTAGTTAATTTCACAGGTAACAATTCCTTCTGACACCTGTGACAAGCACCTAGATAACTACACAGATAACACAGAAAACAGATAATTTACTTCAACTACCTCTGACAAACACACTAACTCTTTTTTACCCTAAATTGAAGGTCCCAGTACAAGAGTTCTAGTTCTTAGTCCCAGTAGAGAAGTTTTAGTTATACCAGTAGTTCCTTCCTCCTGGTGTTCTGTCTGTTCTCTGGCAGAAGCTGTTCTTTAGTTGTTAATTCTAGTACATTTGAAATATTCTGTGTATTATTTGTCAGACATTCTTGAGTACTATAGTTCAATGGTTCAAATCTATCATATAATGGGATATTTAAGTTGCTTTGGACCCAGACTTTAGTTATTGATCATAGAATCATAGAATCATTGAAGAATACAAGTCAGACAGCTATCAGCCATTATGACTTGGTTGATTATGTATCTCCAAATATTCCCAATCTATTAGGAATGTGTCTAGGAAGTCTTAAAGTGCTTCATATTATGGATTGTGACAACATCCCTTGGTAAAATATTCAGGTTGATGCAACCCTGTGGTTTATTGATGCACCCTTGCATTTCTTTTATAATGTTCTCCTTTTAAACCCATTTCACGAGCTCTAGTAATCTTCTGCTGCTCTTTTACCTGTTATTATTATTGTTGTCTACATTTTTATCTGGTCCTCGAATGTTAGTCTGTTTGACATTAGTATGCCCAGATCCTTTTCTAGTTCCGCTGTTGTTAAATTCCTCCACTGCATAAGATAGGATGACTTAATATTCTTCTTTCCAAAATGCATTAGCTTGCATTTATCAATATTAAAATTCATATTTTTGATTTCAGCCTATTCAGTTATGGTATTTATTTCCTTGGAATCTGTCCACATCATCCTTATTATTAACAATGGCTCCTAATATAACATCATCAACACATTTGCATAGCCACGTGGATCTGAAGGTCTCATGGATGAGACTAGAATATTAAAAATATTGGCCCAAGGATCGACCCCTGCAGTACTCCACTGGTAACCTCACTCCAGATAGAAAAGTGTCCCTACTGCACACTGCTTTCTCTTGGTCAACCAGGAGCTCACCCTTTACTAGATTTGAGTTTATACCTAGTTTTTTCACTGATTTAATTACTTCAAGATGCTATACGTGTTGAACGGTTTGACAAATCCCAAAACAGTACATCCACAGGTAGATTTTTATCTAAAGCCTTACTAATAAGATTAAAGAATACAGAAGCTTAGTTAAACAACTCCTTTCTTCAGCAAAGCCATGCTGTAGTGGGTGTTTTAATCATTTATTATGTATATGCAATTCTGTTTTATCCTTGATTATTCCTCAAGAATTTTCCCAGCTGATGAGGTGAGGCTGGTTGGTGTATAATTTTTGCATCTGTTTTCTCTTTTCTTAAAGATGGGCACTAAATGTGCAACTCTTCATGATAATTTTGATTATGATATACATTTTTGTTTATGCCTGTCCATTGTATTTATATCAAATATCAACTCCTGCACTACAAATTCATACTCTTTCCTCTTTCTTAAAGATGGACACCACATGTGCAACTATTGATGATAATTTTGATTATGGTTGACATTTTATTTATGCTTGTCCATTGTAGTTATATCAAACATCAACTCCTGCACTACAAATTCATGCTCTTTCCTCTATCAGCTTTAAGTAAATGAGAAATATCACAGATCAAAATTCCTTCCTATTCAGTTGGAATGCATCCCTTAGTATTTATTCTGAGACAATATTACATCTTACTTGTTGTGATTTGTCCACTACCACTGTGTCCTTTCTCTCCTCCAATCTCACTGGATACCATTATGCTCTAATTTGAAACTCATGATTTTGCTTAAGAGGTACTGTAATATAATGTTTGCATAAGGGTTCTCTGTTATCATTTTTATTGATTCTAATCCATGAATAGCCAAGAGAGGTTGTAACTGTGTATTTTCTACTGTTTTATCTCCCAGGTAGTATTGAAAATTATGTTGTCTGGGTCTCCAAATGGTAACTGTTTCCCATGCATAATTTAATTATTTAGTTTATCAAAATATTTCAATTTGTAGATTGGGGTCCCTACTTTCTCCCAAATTATTCATTTTAAGTGCTGTCTCCAAATCGGACTTGGATTATCCATTTGTCTGTTTGCAATGCAGTAAGTATAACATGCATGTAAACTGGGGTATCTACACTAGAATACTTCTGACACAGTGAATGACATTGTTTCTGCCATATGGAATTTCTAACTCTACTTGTATAGCTGGTTAATAAGATCACATAACGTTTCTTGATTCTCATCAAAGTTCTTATGTATACCAAACCAGTTAATAAAAGATTCACTACCAGAAAGCCAGAGATTTTCACATTTACTATTATTATTCTCCCTATAGTTACGTAGTTATTTTCAGATAGTTTACCAGCTGTAATCATGTCTGCATTTGTAATTTTATTTTCTCCATAATCTATTTATCCTCCCTGGTGAAAGCTGGCTTGGGCTCCCTTCTACCCTGCCCCACTGTCCCCCACAAATCGCAACATCCCCAGAAATTTACCTGACCAGTCCAGATACACCCAAGGATTCCCATGTAGCTAGGGTCAGGAGAGGGATTGCTATCTGCCCCAAAGTCCAAATCAAGTTTAGCTGTCAGGTCATCCTGGTGGTGGGGAGGGTGGTGGCCTGTTGTGCAAAGCATCATGTACACCTTACCTCACTGTATTTTGTGCAATTTTTCTCCCACCAGCCATGGTAGCACAGGATGTACAAGTATGTGGAGGCATGCATGCATCCCAGAACTGTGGCTTTCCTCCCCAAACTCAGTCTGCCACTTAAGCACCACCACCAGGCCTCTACCTTGTGGCAGTCAAGTGCTGAGATGATCCACCACACCAATGATGAAGAGGGAGTGCTGCCTGATGGCAGCCCATCTACTCCAACCCAGAGTGAGCTGAGGCTCATTCCTGAACTTGGATGACTGACATGATGAACAGCAAAGTGCTTGGTAATCACTGACACTTCATTTGGAGCCTTTACTGTAATGCTGGCTTAAGCTTTTTCGTTTATTTCATCTTGTTACTTCCTTTGCTCAATTCAATTGGAAAGTCAGAACCTTTTTCTTTTTCTTGTTCTTGTCCCTTATTTCTACTGAACAGTTAATTTTAGCTATTTCATTCTTCTCAGCTGAAGGTTTTGATGTTTTCTTTACATTTTTGCCCTTTTTAATCTTTTTTCTTCTCAATTTTATTACTCCCCCTTCTTTTACAGTAGATATTTGATGATGGAATTTAAAACTTAGGAAACATTTCTTTCCATCTTGGATTCACTTAGTGGTTTACTGTCACAGAGTAAAACTGAGATCCCAGTTCTCCTTTAGCAAGTTCCTTAGAGTATTTCTAAGTAGAGCCTCTTCATGGGCTAGAGCAGATTTTATAATTTCATTTTGCAAGATGTATAGTCTTGATAAGTTTAGGTGTGAAGGGAACTGGATAATGTTTAACCAGGTCCAAAGAGTTGTCTTGTTAGACAGATTGGGTCCTTTCATTTCCAAACTATTGTCCTTTCTCTGTGGATCCAGCACTGGCTATCTCTCCAGGGTACAGATCAAATTTTTGATCCCAGTAATAGATTTAAAGCAGGGTTCATGTTTTCATTCTGTCAGAGAAGGAGAAATTCTTACAGTTGTCAGAGATGGGAGCAAAGTGTGAGCTGCAGACTAAGATAGCAGCTTAGGATTCAGCTCTGTGCCTGCTCAGTATGAAATCCATTCATATCTCCAGGAAAACCTGATCAATTGCACTCAGCTGGAGCTCAAATAATACTAATGTACTAAAAGCCAGCAGAATAAGCCTGTCAGTCTTTTATGTCTGCTCGGTTAGCCATCCCCAATGGACACTGCTCCACTCCCTTGTCCCTGTGAGGGTCAATCTTGGCTTCAGTACCTCCATGCATCTGTCCCACCCCTCTTGAATCACTCCACAGTGTCTTGCTTGACTAGACCCCGGCAAAGCATTCCATGGCTCCACCACCCTCTCTGTGAAGTAATGCCTTCACGTTCTTCCCTATAGGTTCCTCCCTCCAGTTTCCATTGATGCCCTCTGGTTGTGCCCTTTGCTTTAGCATGAAGATTTCATTGACTCTACCCTGTTAATCCCTTCACATATTTGAAAACCTCAATCCATGTACCCCATCTCTCCTCTCCTCCAGTGAATATAGCTCAAGCGCTTCCAGCCTGTCCTCATAAGTCCTATCCCCCATGCCCCGGATCATCCTGGTTGCCCTCCTCTGGACCCTCTCCAACAGTACTATGTCCTTCTTAGGTGTGTCTTCCAGAACCTTACGCAATACTGAAGGTGCAGCCTAACCAAGGCATTGTACAAAGGTAGGATCACTTCACTCCTCCTGGACATTATTCCCTGGGCTATGTAGCCCAGTAACTTGCTGCCTTTGCCACCGTTCTTCTGCAGTTCTCATTGTTGTTCATTTTGGTGTCTACCACCACCCCCTGAGGTCCCTTTCACTCAAAGTGGCTTGCAGTGGAACCCCTCCCAGAGTATAAACATGCCCTGGGTTTGTGACCCCAGATGCAACACCCACACACTTCTCTGGGTTAAACCTCAGTCCCCACCTCCTGGCCCAGCCCTCCAGGGTGTCCAGATCCCTCTGGACTGCCACCCTTGCTTCCTCCCCATTGGCCAATGCCTCCAGCTTAGAGTCATCTGAGAAGAGGCTCATCCTACTCCTAATTCCTGTCCCTATATCAGAGACATAGGTGTTGAACAGGAGTGGACCCAGTACCAACCCCTGGGGCACCCCACTGATGACCTTCCTAAGGGAGGAGACGGTCCCTCTCACCTCCACCCTCTGTGTTCTATCTGTAAGCCAGTTTTCCACCCATCTGAGCAACTGTATTCCCACCTCCACTTCCCCAACTTTCTCAACAACCCAAAGTGGTGTACTGAGTCAACACCTTACTAAAATCCAGATATAAGATGTCCACTGGACTCTGTCTGTCCAGGATCCCTGTCACCCAGTTGTAGAAATCTCATGAGGGTGATCTGGCATGATCATCCTGAGATGAAACCATACTGCTTGTCATCCATGTTTCCCAGCATATCCAGCTGTCTCCCAAGCATCACTTTGATGAAGCCCTCCATTAGTTTGTCTATCACAGACATTAAGCTGACAGGCCTGTAATTTCCCATCTCCTCCCTAGACCCCCTTTGTGGATGGGCACCACATGTGCCACCCCTCCAATCCTGGGAGCACCCTTCCTGTCTGGATAGAAGCATTGAACAGCATGGCTAGTGGGGCTGCTAGTTCGTCTGCCAGTTCCTTCAGTACCCTTTGATGCAGCCCATCTGGTCCTGGTGCCTTGTCAGTTTTCAGCACCCCTCACGCTGCCCTGTGATTTCCCTATCCCTAGCCCTCTCCTCAGTAAAGGCCCCATCCTCTTCTGGGCCTGGTCCACTTGGTGCCCCTGCCTTTTGGATCCTCTCATCTCCCTATGCCCTATCCTCTCAGCTTCCCTCCGCTTTTCTGGTTGACTGAAGTCCATGTTCCCTCCCCTAAAGACCGAGGCAAAGTTCTTGTTCAGTACCTCTGCCTGTTCTCACCTGCTGAGCCCATCCACCCCAGTCCCAATCCTGGGATCTGTGCTCTTCCTTCCTCTTTTCCCCCATGTATCTATAAAACCCTTTCCCCTACATATATCCTTAGCCAGGTTGTGCTCCATCCTTGCCTTTGATCCCCTCACCACCCTTGTGACCCTTCTGGCTGACAGCTAGTATTCCCTCTCTCCCTTTCCCTCCTGGAACACTTAAAATGTGTGTAGGCAGCCTTCTTATCTCTTTAGCCTCTTGCACCTCCCTGTTCCACCAGCACGGCTTGCTGACCTTACCATTTTGCTCCTTACCCTTGCACACAAGTTAATAGCCTCCTGTACACCTTTTAATGGCCTCCCACAATCATCTACATCTATGTCTGGCCTGATCTGGCTCTAGCTCCCCTCAGTATCCTGCCCATGCCCATGAAGTCTGCCCCTGAAATCCATTACCACTGTGTTTGAGCGTTGTCTTCCCCAGGCACAGCATAAACCAGACCATGTCATGGTCTCCTCCTGCCAGCGGCTACACACCTCCAGATCCCTTATCCGGTCGCTGTCTGCGACAACGTCCAGTATCCTCCCTCCTCCAGTAGGTTTCCCACCTGTTGGACCAGAAAGGCATCTTGAAAGACATCCATCAGCCTCTGCTCCCTGGACACTGCTGATGTCATGGTGTCTCAGTCTGCCCCGGCTTATTCAGGTCCCCATGACCACCACCTTCCCTTTCCCGGTCACAGTGCCCCTTGATGTGCTCAACCAATTTTCCTCCAGATCCTCATCCATTGCAGGTGGCCTGTATACTACCCCTACTTTTAATCTTTTTCTCCCCGACTGTAGGGTTACCCAAATAGCTTCCACCCCCGCCTCTTCCACTCCTCTTAACAATATTCCGCCCTTGACTATCAGTGCTACATCTCCTGCTCTACCCACTTCTCTATTCCTCCTGAATATTTTATAGCCCTCCAAATTTAGGTCCCAATCATTCTTCTGGTGGCCCATGTTTCTGTAATTGCTGCCACATCCACTGATCCTTCGCCAGCATCGCCTGTAGCTCAGGCATTTTGTTGCCCATACTCCTGGCATTGACCAGGACCATCCTCCACCTCCCCACTCAGTGATTTGGCCCTTCGCCTCCCTAGAGGTGACCACTTCTGCACAGCTCTTGCACTGTGTCCATTGGGGTCCTTGCCCTTATTTGCCGCCATAGACCAAGAACCACAGTCAGTCCTCCTGTCTCCAGTCCTGCACTAGTCCCTCCCCTTTACAAGTTTAAACCCCACTTCACATTTATGAATTCAGCAAGTTTCAGCTTTAAGATCTCCTTCCCTTCTAGGCTAGGAGTGCCTATCTCTAGCATATAACCCTTATCATCCCATGTGTCTCCCAATCCCCCACCAGTCCAAACCCTTCCACCCTGCACCACTCCTGAGCCACTGGTTCACACCTCTTAGTTTGTGTTGGCCTCCCGGTGCTTTAGGCCTGACAGGATTTCGAGAAAAGAAATTGTTCTCCCAATGACATTTTGGTATTGATCTTGTCAGTTTCAGATCAAAATTTGCTCCAGTACCAGTGCTATAGAGAAAACTGTAGCGATGTCTGAAATAGGTGGAAAAATATTGAGGCTCAGCAATCTGTCTTCAGCAGTAGACTAATGGAAATCAGGGGCTTGCTTCAACAGGTGCTGAATGAAATAACTACTTTCAAAGGTTCAGTTGATACCCAGGAAGAAAAAGTATAGGAGCAGCCACAAAACACAAGAAACAGAAACACATCTCTCATATATTGATGAGAAGAATACTTGCAAAGAAATGTGTACTAGAGAAACAGGTGGCACTGTTATGGGATAGACCAGAGGACTCAGAAAATGGAAGCTGCTGCAACAATTTGCAGTTCATTTGGTTTCTGGAGGGGTCTGAGAATAGAGATGTGGTTAACGTTCTCCAGTGGGAACTCCCTTAACTGCTGAGACACTACTGGAAACCCTGCCTGGAAATTGGTGGGCACACACAGAACCTAAGGGCTACAGTCAAGCCAGGAGAAAGACAAAGGCTGATAATAGCCTACCTCCTGCACTTCCCAGAAAAAGAGAAAATCTCTCTTCATCCAGGGACAAGGAACATTTACATTGGCAGGGCACAGAATCCTCATTTTCTTGGACTATTCTATGGAAGCGGGCACCACACAGGAAATGATTTGGAGGAACTAAGAAAGTTTTTTTTAGTACAAAATATTCTCTATAGACTGCAATACCCAACAAAACTGAGCATCAATAGAAATGGTGTGCCACACACACTGTTGCAGACCAGAAAAGGCTACCAACTACATGTATAAGAAGTGGCCTAAATATGTGTACCTCTGCTGCAGCCTGCAGCTAGTACTCAACCTCACAGAAATGGCCCACACTGAAAGGGATGTAATATCCACAACCCTGCTACCAGTGCTGGCTCTGAAGAATCCCTGAATATGAGCTGGCAGGCCACCAAGGGAAAGACATCATCAAACCAAAAGGACATGACTGCCGGAGGTCTTGGTGGCCACTTGGGACATCTGGCAACAGGGACCAGAGCAGGGATGTAGGATGCTCAGCTGTCAGCATGGACTACACAGATGAACCAGCACCCAAGTGAACTGGGAGACCTAAGGCCACTCTGGATAAAACTTCTCTCCAGAATCACTGGTGAAACCTCCCGCAGTAGCATAGCTTACTCTGAGTGGTAAAGAAAGAATATCCTGGGTGGACAGGGCAGTGGAAGTACTGGGACAATTCAGAATAGCAGGCCCTGAGTGGGCAGGGGACATGCAGTGGACTTGAAAGTGGTATCGAAAACAGTCTAGGCAGCAGTAATTCAATGAATGAGACATTCTCAGCATAGACTTTAAATTGGATTGATGTGCATCAACTGTTTATATTTTTCTTTGTGTGCTGACACTCCTCCGCTAGTCATACTGTCAGGTACTCCTCTCCTATTCATACCATTCTTCCCCATCCCTATAATATATTGGGCTGGGCACAGTTCCTGAGCACCTCACCCACTCTTGCTTCCCAGTCTGCAGTAAAACAGCTTTTATTTGCACACTGCACAGGATTGGGGATGAAAGAATGGAATATGTGAAAATTGTGGATGTCTCTTTAATTGTTGTGGCACTATCCCCTCCAGAATACATGGCCATAAAAGTCTGATCTTCTTTCATCCACTGTCCCTAATACCATATCCCTTGCCTCAGGAGGGTGGATGGCATGACAGTGATTAAGGCTACAAGGTGAGGGCTCAAGCTTCTTGAGCTGGGCAGGAGGCTTACCACAACTCAGCAGAGAACACTGGTACAGGTCCTTATTCCCACAATAATGGAAATCCATTGGTGTACCAGAGCTCTCCCTCAATATCCACTTCATTATGTGCACTGCTTAGATACCCTTTCCCAGGTTTTGTTGCACTCCATCTCTGTTTTTCACTGGGTCACAGACCAGATCTGGGCTCCTGTAAATTGCTACCCAAATGGTTAGTGTGCAAGGGTATGAGGGGACCAATTGGAGGCCTCCACCTTTGGTCGGGTTAAGCTCTCCCTTAAATAATGTGTTTTGTGTTATCCTAATTCTGATGTTGTGTTGTCTGTTAGTTATGGAAAAACATACAAATGATGTTATACTCTTGTTAAAATGGTTACTTGGTACCCATACATAAAAAGTAGCCCCAGGGATAAGCCAGGAAACTATAGGCCAGTCAGCATCACATGCTTAGTGGACAAATTGATGGAGACTATCCTAAGGAACGGTTGGTGGAATTCATGCAAGAACTCTGGCTGGGGATGACTCATAACACAGATTTGTCAATGGGAGGTCCTGCCAAAGAAACCTGGTTGAATTATTTGACTGGGTGACTAGGTCACTGGATGGGGGACAGGCAGCTAATGTCTTGTACCTGGATTTCAGTAAAGCCTTTGACTCAGTGCCACATGGCAGACTGATAAGTAAACTTAAGGGCATGGGGACAGGGCAAAAACTGGTTAGGTGGGTGGAAAGTTGGTTGGGAAATAGGAAACAAATGATGGAAGTGGAAGGGGACTCTCAGCATCCCAGGCAGTCATCAGTGGTGTCCTACTTGGCTCAGTCCTAGGACCTATCCTATTCAACATCTACATAGTGGATATAGCGGAAGGGTAGAGAGCAAGATAAGTGTGTTTGCTGATGACACCAAAAATTGGTGCAGGGGTAGATTCTCGAGAAGGGGAAGCTACACAAGGATTTGAAGAAACTGTAGAGCTGGTCAAGAATGTGGCAGCTGAGGTTCAGTGTTGGGAAATGCAAGGTCATGCACTTCAGGGCAAAGAACCCAATGAACACCTACCATATGGTGGGAAAAGGTTAAAGGTCAAGGAGGAGGAAAGGGATCTGGGGTGGTGGTCACAGGAATATGAAACACTCAGAACAGTCCAGGTTGGCAGCGGCCAAGGCAAACAAAATGTTAGGGTGTATTGCCAGAAGGATCACCTCAAGGAATGTTTAGGTGATCCTGCCATTGTACAGATCACTAGTGAGGCCGCACCTTGAATACTGTGTACAGTTCTGGTGACCCTACTTAAATAGGAACATCAAGCTCTTGGAGGGTCTTAGAGAAGGACAACCAAACTGATTAGGGGTATGGGAATAAACCCTACAAGCAGAGGCTGAAGGAGCAAACTATGTACTCCTGAAAGACAGAAGGGACAGGGAGAGAAGTACCTGAAGGGCATAACTGGGTCAGCACAGGGGAAATGTTTCAATTGAAGAGAGGGGGATCACTAGGGGCCACAGTATGAAGCTAGAGGGAGGAAGATTCAAGAGAGAACTGAGAAGGCACTATTGCACAGAAAGAGTGGTGGCAGAATACCTCCAAGGGTCCCTCATTCGAGGGACATTCCTCATTTTGCCCTTAAAATTGCTCTGTCCCTCATGGAAAATGTGCTGCCTGCACAAAGAATGTGCTGTAAATTCAGACTTTAAAGCAGAAACTCTTAATATTCTAAAATACTAAATCCAACATAAACTTTGTATAAGTAAACATTATGGTTTTACAGTGTTCTGAGCTTGTATCTCCATGTTTGAGGATGTGTCCCTCATTCTGAGGGTCTGTGTCCCTCATTGTCCCTCATTTTGAGTGTCCAAAATGTCCATGTCCCTCATTTCAGTGACAAAAGGTTGAGAGGTATGGGTGACAGCATGAAACCTACTACCAGAAGAGCTGGTCTCACAGAGCTTGGGATGAGCTTTAGAAGGGGTGAGATAGAGTAAAGGGCAGAATATGTATTGCAGTTGACTTGACCCAATGGTCAAGCTCAGTAAAGAAGAAGAACGGTGATAGTGGTAATCGGAGAGGGATGGTGGCAGCACTGTGTAAACTATGAACAGCAAAATCGAGCAGACAAGATAGACCTTTTGGCCTGTATCTGCTGGCTTTTTGTATGCTAATATGTTCATAGGATTGATTTTCATTAAACACTGATTACACCTCTGTAGCTTTACTGCAGGTTTAGTGATGAGAGGGAAAGATGGCCAGAAGGAACTTCCTCTCCGTCACCCATCGTAGCAGTGTTTCAAGAGATACATTTTGTTCTAACAGTTGTTTTAAAGTTTACAAAGCCAGTCATCCTATATAGTTACTCTTCTGCTCTATGCCAATTAAGATGTTCATAACACCACTCAAATGGATAACCTGGAATGTAAAAGGTATCCACTCCCCTATTAAATATAGAAAATATTTTATAATCTCCACAGGGTCAGCGTAGGGATTACTTCCTACAACAGACCCAATTGTCACAATCTGAGATAGCTAAACTTAAAATGAGCTGGGTCTCCTGGTGTTGGGCAGCATCTGTAATACAAAGACAGGGGTTGCTATCTTGCCCATAAAATATACCCTTTTCAGCCCACTAGGTCATTGTGGACTCAGAAGGACTCTATGTAATTGTACAGGGACACATAACAGTGAAGCTGTCACCCTGTACAATGAGAATGGCCCTAAGCCAGATGCAGTTTTCTACAACTCGATGTCACAGACATTGCAGACCCACTCTACAGGGCAGCTGATACTAAGAGGGATATGAACATGACATTGAATGACTCTAGATCAGAGTAAAGCCTGACTGGGCTGTGCACACTGGCTTTACAGGCCCTCGTGCACCTGGTAGCTGAACTAAGCTTCCTGGAAACTAACCACCTGGAGAACACCTTAGAAGCCACATGATAGGATGCCGTGAAGGTGTACATTCTGGGAGATAAATCAGCTATGCCTCACATATTGAAAACAGAGAGGGAAAGATCTGGACAAACAATTGAGGCACTAAAGAAACTAGAGGAAACCTATTGTGGCAAAGTAGATCCTCCAAGCCAATTTTGGAAAGCGGGACCTACTTCAAGATAAATCCACACTCACACCACAGGGCTTAATATGCCTTCTTTAAATTATGTCAGAAGAAACCCAGACAGGCCTCTGACCTACCAACTTAAGAAGTTCCAGGAATGCTCACAGATTGCAGCAATCCACAAAAAATTAGTGTAACAAAACAAAGGTGACAAATACCAATGGGGAATTCTTGGATTTCTGCAAATCCCTATACCAGAGGGAAAGACTACCCAGCTGTGCAGGAATCTCTGCCTTTACAGACCCTCTGAAGCTCCCCATGCTATCTGCAGACCTCAAGGCAAAGCTGGAAGCATCCTTTCCATAGAGGAGCTGGAAAGCATGCTATGGTCCACGCTGGTTGAGAAAGCACCTGGTGGGGATGAGATTCTAGCAGAGTTCCTCCACACTTTCTGACAGTTCTTCCTGATACCACTTGTTGATGTGCTGACAGAAGTTTGCTGAACAAGAGTGCTCCCCAGTAAGTGTGCACTGCAGTGATCTCCCTTATCCCCAAGCCAAGCAAAGATTCTCTATTATGTGGAAGGTACTGACCAGTCTCTCTTATCCCAGTTGATTGTAAGTCCTATGCTAAAATGTTAGCTGTAAGACTGCAAAATGTCATCCTCACTCTGATAGACAGGGATCCTTCAGCTGGACTTCATCCCACAGAGGCATGGCATGGACAGCACAAGAAGGTTTCACAACATCTCATGGATGGCATCCTGTATGAAGAACTCAGTAGTACTAGTATCATCAAATGCAGAACATGCCTTCGACAAGATGGAGGGATTATCTGTTTCATTCACTTGCTACCTTTGATTTTGAGAGTCATTCATAGGCCAGATCTGGATGTTTTATAATTGTGCATCCACCTCAGTACTTACTAACTCACTTGCCTTGCCCCCATCAGGCATGGGCATGAGACAAGGGTGTCTCTCTCTACTCTCCTTTTGTCCTTGCATTGCAGCCAGTGACCCAAGCCATCAGACAAAACCAGAACATTCACACTGTTCATGCTGGTGGGGAGCAAGACTAGCATATGCAGATGACATTATCCTCATGCTGACACAGCCAGAGAAAGCCATGCCTGCCACACTGGAGCTCTTACCCTATGTGGTTAGAAAGAAAATGCATCTAAATCCTTCATTCCACCTACAGTGGTAACTTGCTCCCACAAGAACTTTCCTTGGTGGATACAAGATGCAATTAACAGCCTAAGTTCCAAGGTTTACATTTCTCATGGTCTTTAATGACCTGGGGAAACTGACCCCCAAAAAAACACACACACACACACACCTAGCTGAACTAGACAAGGATCTGGCCAGATGGGGTTGATTGAACCTGTCCACCTGAGGCAAGGCGCATACCTTTAAAATGATGTCAGCACCTGTAATCTACTAAATTTTAGATAACATCCCATAAAGATACAACCAGCCCTGTTTAAACTGATGCATCAGAAGATTAGAGATTCTTACGAGAAGCTGATTGAAGTGTATCAGCCACAGAAACTCTCCCAAATACCTTAGTGGAGAGGCGGTTCAAATGCTGCTACAGTGCTCAAAGCAAATGCCTCCACAATCACAGAATCACAGTCAAGTGGGCTCAATGCAAAGCCCACTTATTAGGTAGCTCCCTGCAACAGACAATGCT
The DNA here is from genome assembly GCA_016271365.2 of Neoceratodus forsteri. NCBI lineage: Eukaryota > Metazoa > Chordata > Ceratodontiformes > Ceratodontidae > Neoceratodus > Neoceratodus forsteri. The sequence goes on along the minus strand of CM028135.1, from coordinate 840,334,195 downwards.
GTTTTGTAAAATTCCTGCTGCAGTAGCCACACACCCAACTCTCCCACATACTGCTAAAGTCTGACAATTTTACACCAAGAAGGGTCAGTGGACCCCTCTCCCATTTTCCCCAACTTCACTCTGTGCCACAACCCGTCACGAAGTAATGGGACCCTAAATCGACTGGTCTGTGTGGGTATTCATGGGAATATCCACACTGGCCCATGTAACTGACCAGGTGTCAGGACATCTCAAAGCTTTTGGACAGTTTACAACTGAATTCTCCCATGTCACAAATGATACTTCCTTCAACTTAGATATATGCTGACCAGACACTGGAGCCCCAATATAAAATGGGAACCTCGACATCTTGGATGACCTCCTTATGGGTCAAAAGTCCTTCCTCTTAAAGCCAGTCAAATATATACTGTAATACACTGACTGCCCTAGAAGAAAGCATCATGGATTCTCTTAAATAAGCCTGGAGAAAGGAGCTGGGGCAGGGATCTCCCCAGACCTGGAATAAATGCTAGACAAGCCTGGGTAAGGCAGCCAGAGATACAAGGAACTGGTTTACCCTGTTTAATATCCTTCATTTGTGGCACAGGACCCTGCAGAAATTTCACAAGTGGATCCTTTCTTCTGCTGACCTGTGCTGGTGCTACCTTGCAGATGCAGGACATATCACACAACCTTATGAGCATGCACAAAATTAACCAAGTACTGGACAGGAGTTCTAAAGGCCAGCAAGTCATAGCATGCCCCACCATCTCCCTCACCCCAGGCTTTGTCATGCTAGGCATGGTAGAAGGTGCAGGCCTACCCATCTAGATTTACCTGTGCACCAGGAGCTTGCTAAAGGGCCCTGCTCATGGCAGAGGGTGATTCTAAGGCACAAGTGAGACACCTCTCCACTTCTGGTCTCAGAGTGGCTTACAATGCTGGGCAAAGCAGCTAGCTGTGAGGGTACATAATGCCACAAACCAATAGACTAGAGGTTTGCAGCAAAATCTGGGACCCTTACTCGAGCTCAGAACATTGTACAATGCCTAAAGGCTGCTTCGTGCCTCAGTATCTACTCCTGCCAACTCACTGAACCTCTGGAAGTTTAGGATGACCATGTCTGCTGGCTATTAGTGTATAAAAGGTTCCCTGTTTATGCAGTTCTTCTTGTTTCACTTTTTTTTCATTGACAATAATCCACACATGGTGTTAATTGCCTGTATAGAACTGGATGGAAAACACCATTGTTACACCTTTTTCTTCCTCGGATTTGATTGACCATGTTTAGAGTTGCATCTCCAAGGGAATTTCCACAGTTAGGTTTCAGAACTGTTACTTAAGTCTTGATGGTACTGATATATTGTATCCGTTTATTCCAAAGCAATAAATTATAAAGTATCCAAAACAAAAAAATTGTCTGGGGATTACTTCCTGCAACATTAACAAAGTCTCCTGCATCATTATTCTTTCTATGGGGTAGTTCCGTATGGATTACACCAGGCACAGATCTATTACCCATGATTTCTGTCTCCACTACAAACAACACCTTCTACCAACCTTATTACTTTCTTCAACTAAGTGTCCCGAGTTGGATAAGGGCCATGCAGTGGACCTGCATTACTTTGACTTTATTAAGGTATTTGATAGAGGCCCTCACAGGTGCCTCTTAAAAAGCTGGAGGACTTGGGAGCAGGGGGCAGATAGTCCAGTGGGTAAAAATTGGCTGGAGGACAGGAAACAAAGGGTAGTAGTAAATAGGGTGGGATCTTCTAGTGTTAGTGGCTCAGTACGTAGCACACTCACCTCTGAGGCCAGGAGATCAGAAGGCTGTGGATTCTATCCCCACATCAGGTACTTAGTTAAACCCAATACTGTCACTGTAATGCAGCATGAGGGGTGCTGCACTCCTGAGGTGCCATCTTTCGGATGAGACATTAAACCGAGGTCCCATTTGCCTGTTCCAGTGGTAGTTCAGGTGGATGTTAAAGATCTCATGGCACTTCTCGAAAAGAGTAGGGACATTTTTATTCAATACCAATGAAACCATATCACAAACATAAGCATATTACATCATATAAACATAAACAATAACTGAAAAAACATGCATTCACTACACATTCCTATCCAAACAAAACCAAACTCTTCACAAATGAGATATTAACTTCATACCTTAAAAGATAAGAAGAAGTAAATACATATAGGGGGAGAAAGAAAGAAACACCCTTTGCACCCAAATTTACAAGTTCTGTAATCTTACACATACTAAATTTCATATACAGTATAAAACTTATTACAAAAACATTTAAAACACCCTACTACCTTGTCCCTAGTAATGTACACCGAAACATTGCTGTACTTTATCCTTTTATATTTGTGGACCACTCTTTCCACCAGACTTCATGCATCTACAATGGAATGTCAAACTTTCTTTTGTAAATTCCATGCACTTCAGTGTTTATTCTCCCAATCAGCCCTGGCACATCTATATTTTGTTGCTTGCAACACATATTGGCATCAGAGTTGCCAAATGACCCATTTGATTGCTGCCATCACCACACGAAATGTCCCTTTATTGAACTTCTTCCACTCCTCCCCATTTTCCCATAGATCAGGGTATCATAATTCATCTTCCTAAATTGTGGCATTCCCAGTCTGTCACCAAAGACCCCATAATCCATCTACAGTATATATGTACACTCAAAGTATAAATGTATCATCGTTTCAATTTGGTTTGTGCAACCGACTCTTATGCACACTCTGTCTGCTACTGCTTTGTGATGATGGTTTCCTCTAACTTTGAGCCAATCGTGGCAGCACATCCACAGTGTCCCACACTTTGGGGAACCGAACCTCCATAAGGTGGGAGGTAACCTCTAAGATCCTAATATTGTCTGGGAGAGTAAAGCAGAGGACTCTATACCTCTTTGCCAGGATGTTTTATATGTAACTTTCCTCATTGTATATTTCATGTCCTGTATTGTCAGATTCCATCCCTTTAATTTCCTAAACACCTCCTTTAATATAATGACTCTCCACTAAGAAGTTTCTACAAGGACCCCACATTTGGGTCTCCCATTTATGGAAGAACGGAGCACATCTATCCTTAAAAAGTTTACCCACTCCATCGCTTTTACTCACTAATAAAGGAAGGAGATCAGAGTAAACATATATTGAAAAAAAATACTGGTGTAACATACCCAACCCCTCCTGAATGGATCTGTATGTTATTTAGCATTTAACTGGGTTTAACCTACTACCCCACAATAACCGAAATGCAATGCCATACATTTTTGTTTCTAACTTAACTGGTAGAGGAAATATACTACTTACTGTTAAAAAAGGAGATAATAAATGTTTTAAACATAAAAATCCTTTTTCTCTCATTGACATAGGAAAGGCTTTCAACCTGCTTATTTTTCCTCTGCTTTTACAATACAGGTTTCCCAATTTAACACTGCAGAATCTGGGTACCAGAGGAGACCTCCAATATTTTTATTGGGGGTTCAGATAATTGAATACCTGCTATGGGATTTCCATCCATGGGCCCTAGCCCATTAATCACAAATACCCCTCTTTAGCTTTATTGATCTGGGACCCCACACATTTGAAAATGCTTCTACTATTTTGAGTACCTCTCCTGATTCCTGTTTGCCAGCAGGAGTGTGACATCATCTGCATATGCCACTGCCGCTGGAAACAGCCGCTGGTTTGTCCCTGCAATATGTAATATTTCCTCCTTATGTCCCAGCCTTCTCAATAGGGATCAATGGCTAGTACATATAACGGGAGCTCTGAGGGCACCCCTGTCTTACCCTCTTAAAATTTTAATATATCGCCCTGTTCTACCATTTACGATAGGGTTGTAGATGCATGTTTGTACAAAATTTCCACCCAACTCAAAAACCTTTCAGAAAAGCCATACTTTTATGTTGATTGTGCGCATGCACAAGAAACATGTTTGCGCAGCTTTCTCCACAAGCAGGTTGTGGAGGTGCAGCACTGTTGTGTCCAATGCCCCACAGCCTGCAAAGGCTTGTCCCCATCCTCCAATGTCGTGGCATGCTGCTGCTGACAGTAGTTCAGCCAGCGTACACAACCTTCTAAAATCAGCCGCTGAATCAGGGGCTGCCTCATCATTGCAGCTGCCAGCTATCCACTGCAATGAGGGAGCAACCCATCATTGCAGGACGGGATGTAGGATTCTGATATGTTTAGGAACATGGCGGGCAGCTTGCCGCCCCCATTCACAAACAATATTTTACCCCCACCATGTTTATTTGTCGATGGGGAGCCCACTCCAGTCGGCATAATGTAATCCCCAGTTTTATTGTCTGCCGACAGGATGCCCAATCCTGTTGGCAGAAAGAATCTTCTTGTTATTTGCCAACGGAGGTGTCCAATCCTCTGTCAGCAGAAGGGAATTCCCAGCCTTTGTTGTTTGCCGATGGGGTGCCCAACTCCTGTTGGCTACAGTTACCCCTCCAAAAGCAAGATTCTGGTGGCACACTGGAAGCTCACCCCAGCGTGCCACATGCTCCTTTTGTTGTTTGCCGATGGGGGTGCCCAATCCCCATTGGCTACAGCTGCCCTCCCCAAGCAAGATTCGTGGCACACTGGGAGCCCACCCCAGTGTGCCACATGCCCCAGTAAAGTTAAAAACGGTCCCGCAACTTTTTTTACCTGAAAGGAAATGGTCCCTGGTAGTCTCCCTGCCCTCCCACAACCCGCACTCCACCACTACACACCCTGCCTCCCCACACCCCCACCCCATACTTACCTCTGAAGCTCGCGCGACAATCTTCGTGGACCGGGAACACGCCTGCACTCTTCAAAGCTGACCTTGAACTGAGGAAATGCGGGTAAGCTGTATAATGTAATAAATAGGATTTTTTCAACTTTAATGCATATCTCGGACATTTTGGGAATCTATTCACAAAATTTTCGACATGAGGTTTTGGGACCCCTCCTCATGAATTCTTGAACTGTCATGGCATTAATCAGCCCTAAAAGGTGGTTTCGTAGTCACTGCATGGAATCACCCTTTGGGACTGATTAATGAAATGACAGTGCCAGTGTTCATGAGGTGGGCCTCAAAAGCCTATATTGCAAATTTGGTGGAAAAATCCAAAAAATGACTGTTTTACTTAGCCGCATCAAGCAGTTGCTATACACACATCGCAACTTCGCGAATTTGCAACATTTTCTATGCCAGATTTTCAACACTGGCATTTTGTCACACCTCCTTGTGAGCAGTACAGCTTTCATTGTTCACATCCTGGCTGAAATGTGTTTTTGCTCTTCCGCGCAGAATAGGGCGGTCGCTGTGGGAAATCAGTATTTAGGACAGATTAAGAAAATGACAGTGACACTGTTCATGAGTAGAGGTCTTAAAATGCCATGTTAAAAATTTGGTAATGTTACTCCATAAATGACTGTTACGATGCGTGCTATGCAGTTGGCTTACAGCATGCTCAGAATCTTCGCAATTTATATTTTCACTCCAGATTTTCAACACTGCTGTTTTCCCAGACCTACTTATGAACAGTACAGCTGTCATTTTTCCCATCCTGACCGAAATGTGTTTCACACTTCAAGCGCCAGAATAAATGATCGCTGTGAGAATTACTGTTGGGACAGATTAAGAAAAGGACAATGATACTATCAAATGCCTATGTTGAAAATTTGGTGATGACAGCCCATCAGCTGACTGTGTTACAAGTGGGCATTGTGCACTTCACGCACCCTTGTAACCCATGATTTGTATTATTGTCACACAGATTTTCAACAGTGGCATTTTCCACACCTCCTTATAAGCAGTACAGCTGTCATATTTCACATCCTGACCGAAATGTGTTTTTAACAGTTCCAGCGCAGAATAACGTGGTCACTGTGGGAAATCAGTGTTCGGTACAGATTAAGAAAATGACAGTGGCACTGTTCATGAGCAGAGGTCCTAAAATCCCTATGTTGAAAATTTGGTGACGAAACTCCATAACATGACTGTGTTAGAAGTGTGCATTGAACTGTTTCCACGCACTCTTGTAATCTTCCAAATTTGTAATATTGTCATGCCACATTTTCAACAGTGGCATTTTTCACATCTCCTTATGAACACTACAGCTGTCATTTTCACATCCTGGCTAAAATATGTTTTGCACTCCTGCGGAGAATAGCACGGTCACTCTGGGAAATCAGTGTTTGGGACAGATTAAGATTGACCGAGTGAGAGGGAGGAGGACCGAACCCAACTAAGCTTTGTCGGACTGCTGCGGATTTGTTTGTGGGCAGACAAAGGCCCCAACACAAGAGCCCAGTACACAAGGGCAGCCTGCAGCACTGGGAGAAACAGAATGAGAGGCGAGTGGGGGGAGTGAGTGAACTCACCAAGCACTGTCAGGACTGCTCAGGATTTCTTTGTGGGCAGACAAAGGCCCCAACACAAAAGCCCAGTACAAAAGGGCAGCCTCAGCACTGGGAGAAACAGAATGAGAGAGCGAGTGAGGGAGGGAGGGGAGGAGCAACTCACCGAAGCACTGTCAGGACTGCTGCAGATTTCTTTGTGGGCAGAAAAGGCTTCAATGCAGGCAGGGGCCCAGTACAAAGGGCCAGCCTGCAGCAGTGGGAGAAGCAGTATGAGCAAGTGAGACAGAGGGACTTAGTGAACTCAACGGAGCTCTATCAGGACTGCTGGATTTCTTTGTGGGCAGAAAAAGGTGCCAATGCAGGCAGGAGTCAGGTACAAAAGGCAGCTTGCAGCACCAGGACAAACAGAATGGCGCGTGAGAGGGAGACTTGAGCGACCTCAATGGAGCTCTGTCGGGACAGCTACGATTTCTTTGTGGACAGAAAGGTGCCAATTCAGCCAGGAGCCCCATACAAAAGCGCAGCAGTCTGGCAGCCAAGAGAAACAGAACAGTGGAGTGACAGAGCGGTAGTGAGCGAGTTCAAAGGAGCTCCTAGTGTGACTGCTGTGGATTTCTTTGTGGGCAGAAAATGTGGCAACGCAGGTAGGAGCCCAGTACAAAAGGCCAGCTTGCAGCACCAGCAGAAACAGAATGCGGAGTGACAGAGGGGAGTGAGCGAGCTCAATGGAGCTGTGTCAGGACTGCTTCAGATTTCTTTCTGGCCAGAAAAGCCACTACGCAGGCAGGAGCCCAGTACTAAAGGGCAGCCTGCAGCTCCAGGAGACACAGAACGAGTGAATGATGGAGTAGGAGTCAGTGAGCTCAACAGAGCTCTGTTGGGACTGCTGCAGATTTGTTTGTGGGCAGAAAAAGGCAGCAATGCACGAGGTGCCCAGTACAAAGGGCGGCCTGCAGTGGCAGGAAAACCAGAATGAGTGAGTGAACGAGCTCAATGGAGCTGTATTGTAACTGCTGCAAATTTTTGTGAGCATAAGAGGCAACAACGCAGGCAGGAGCCCAGTAGAAAGGACAGTCTGCAGCCGGCAGAAACAGAATGACAGGAGAGAAGGGGAGTGGAGCTGAGTCAACTGGAGCTTTGTCGGGACTGCTGCAGATTTCTTTTGTGGGGCAGAAAAAGGCGCCTAACAGAGGCAGGAGCCCAGTACAAAAGGGCAGCCTGCAGCACCAGGAGAACCAGAATGAATGAGTGAGACGGGGAGTGAGTGACCTCAATGGAGCTCTGTCGGGACAGCTATGGATTTCTTCCTCGGCAGAACAACAGCCAATGCAGGCAGCAGCCCAGTACAAAGAGCAGCCTGCAGCACTGGGACAAACAGACTGAGCTAGTGACAGAGGGCCACTGAGCGAGCTCAACAGACCAACGCAATCAACATTCAGCATTGCAAATGCTTGTTTAATACTGCAAAAGATATTTGTGGGGAACAGCATCAAATGTTTGTGACCGATCTAGAGTAAGAAGGATACCGAGGCTCCTTGGTGACGAAACAACTCTAACTAATTTTAGATTGTCTGTCATTGAACATTGGGGTATTGTGCATGTCTGTGCTCCAGAAACCACATATTGTGCAACTTTAGCTAATCTGCTACATATGATTTTACTTAAAAGTTTCCAATCAGAATTCATTAAGTTAATTAGTCTCCAGTTCAAACCAGGGCTCTGTCTCCTTTCTTATACAAAAAATCAGGAGGCTATCAGCTAATGCTTTGGGGAAGGGTGCGCCCCTGCTAAAATCTCATTAAATCAAATCAAATCAAACTTTATTTAACCAGGCATCAACACCATTGAGCAACCCTCATTTTCAAAGTGGTCCTAGACAAGGAACAGTACAAATACATAGACATTGAATACAGATTGTAACATCATCAGATTGCGTACAAGGTTGGATACAAAATACTTGAGTCCGTCAAAGGAACTCACAATTAGACATATGCAAAAACATTGCAAAATATGCAAAATCATTAAATACCAGCAGTAGATGGTCTCCTAAAGCTCTAATTTTTTTATAAAATTCCTCTTGAAGCCATCAGGCCCAGGGGATGTACCCATTTTGCTGCCGACATTGCTATTTGCTACTTTAGTGATTGGGGTAATTAAAACTTTGCATCACCACTAGGAATCTTTGGAATCTCTAGGTTATTTAAAAATCCTTAAGGAGTCAGAACATGGTTCTGACCTTCCAAACAACCTCCTAACATGGGCCTCAACCACCTGTGCCATTTCAACTCCATTTTTGTGTGGTGTACTGTCTCTGAAGCTCAGTCATGAATCTTGATTCGATTCACTGATTACAGCTATCATATGGGTCGAGTTGTGTGCATTTCCCTGGTCCCAAACTTTGTTCAAAAACAGAGTCTGTGCCCTGTCATATTGAGACTACTTCATGTCAGTTTTAACTAGCTGTATCTGTTCTAAAAGATTTTCCCCATTTCAACCATTTGGGACAGTAATATTTGTCATTTATTCCGATGTTTAAGGTAGTTCAAATATTTAGCATTAGCTGCCTGTTTTGCTCTCTTGCTACAGTACAACCAGATATAATTTTTGTGTCCTGCCACCATGGCAGGGGTTGTCGTATCTCATTGCCTCCTAGAAACACCTGTAGGCATCAGCAAATCTACTGCAGTGTGTCCCAGAACGCCTACAGAAGTCACCTACAGACTTTCTGTGTGCCCTAGAAACATCTGGAGAAGTCACTCACATGTTTTAATATTACTTGCCAGCCAGAATTGATTAGAATTGACTACATAGTACCATTAGAAAGGTAATGTTGTGCTGAACAACTTTGCCACTGACACTTTGTGTATCACGCTCACATTAGCAGTTATTCACATTTGTTTATGACGTTTGTCAATCTAGAACCACCTAAGCACTTTGAAGAAACACACATTCTGGGTATCTCAGCCAGTATAAAACAAAACTGAATTGAGTACAGTTGATCCCATAGCACTGTTGGAAAGGCAATATTTTGTGGAACAACTTTGCCACTGATATGTTTTGTGTATCATGTATACTTTAGGAGTTATATGCATTTTTTATGCTATGGTGTGTATGGTTCAGATTTGTCCCTCAAACCTCACCAACTCACTTTGACTCAAATGAGGAAAAATTATGTTTAATACTACAGAAATAGCTGTATTTTTTACAAACAAATTATTAAAATTACATCTAATGTCTGGATGCTTAATTTGGTGTTGATATGTTACATATTTCCCAACAAAAAAGTTTATGGTGCATTTTTAGTGGAAAAATATTTTATTTTGTTATTTCAACCAGCACAGAAATAAAACTAAATTACCCATTATGCCTTGCATACCATCATTGGAAAATAATTTTATGCTAAACAATTTTGCTACTTACTGTATACTTTGTGTCTAGCACTTACGGTTTTTGTGCTATTAGCATTTGTTTATGCATGCCAATTTTGGCTTGATTTTGCTTAGAAAGGCCCAGGATTCACTGTTAACAGTAGACAGGAGACAAGTGCACCAACTTCAGAGAGCTCCTGTGAAGGCAATGAGATATCTCATAAACTGAAAGATGAGCTTTAATTTCCTCTTGCAGTCCTGTCATGAAATCTGGTTCCTCTAAGGAGGAAACATTGAACCTATAGATCATATTTGATAGTGGTTTATTGCTAGGGTCCCAAATTATACCAAAGTAGCTTATGATCTGTAATTTCAATGGGAAGTGCCCCACATGCATTAATAAGTAACCACTGAAATATAAAATCATATAGCTTCTAGTCGATAATCTGCCCTTATAAAAGGTGTGTGCTGGGCTATTGGACTTTTCAGCTGCACAATCTATCAATTTTGCACTTTTATACATTCTATTAAGAAAATTAGTGTCATTGTACAGCTTATTAGTCAAATCTGTTTTGTCCTGCAGCGACAAAATACAATTAAAATCCTCTCGAAAAACAGTGATTTTGTTGTATAGGTAAGACTGGATTTTCTTTGATACTTCAGTACGCTAGTATTTTGTTTGGGGTTGTATAAATTAATAAGCCTTAAATCCTGACCCTTAAACCTCATATCTAATATTAGGACCCATCCTGGAATCCAATCAATTAGCCTAGATACTGTTGCTCCTCAAACCCAATATTAAAATACCCAGGCCTGAACATACATCCTCTCTCCAGTGACCAGAAGGATGGGCCACTATGCATTCTATTTTTGTCAGGTACTGCTTCCATAGTGTGTGTATTCTGGTGTCCTGCAGAAAACAATATCTATCCATAGTTCCCATAATACACAGAAGGTGGTGTGCCTCTTTGGGGATTCTTAATACTGTTTGTATTGAGGGACCCCACGATAAGACTCCAGGACATTACATGTTTTAAGTCCCTTCGGTGTTGGTTCTCTTTTCTTCTGCCTCAAGTGACTTGCTGTTTGATCTCTTTATTGTTTCTTCTTTTCTTCTTTGTTGTTGTGGAATCACCTGAAGTTCTTTCATTGTCAGTAGTTTGATCTGGCAAAGATGATGCCATGGAAGAGGTGTCCGATTCCTCCTCATCCTCTGCCCATTGTTTTCATTTAGTCAAAAATGAGAATCTATTTCCAGTTGGTACTTGGTACTCTTGTGGTAGTGCCTCAGCTTTCGCAGCTGACTCCTGGTGACTCATCTTGCTTTTTGCATTTCCATTTTTCTGTAAGCTGGGGCAAAACACCTTGTGAAGTAGACCGTCCATTCCTTTGGGGGTGGCTACCTCACTGCCACAAACCCTCCATCATCTGTGAACCAGGGTTACCTTCTTCTCCTTCTATGAGTGTGCCACCTTCTGAATGTGTAAATACTTCTTGAATGGGGTTCGAGAACATGCTTGTGGTTCAAACACATCTCTTTCCTGACTAGGCCTACTCCCTCTGGTTTGAGAAATAGTTGTCTTCGGGGGTTATCCTCCTGTTTCTCTCTTCTTCTTCTGCATTGTCTGGGCTATTATGTGCCATCCAAGTGTAATTTATAAAAGAATGGTTCATGTCTTCACACAGATTGCAATGCAAAGGGTGGGACAATTGGTCGCAATTTCCCAATGCCACTACATAATGAACATTTCAATTGGTCACATGCACTGATAAAGTGCGTGTATGCCCCACACCTAAAACAGGATCTTGGCTGACCTGCATAAAACACAAATCCACAGTCACGCCCAAGATAAAACAATTTGGTAGGTGTCTGAATCACTCCATTTGTTTGAGATACTCAAGCCTTAATGTGCCAACCACCAGTCCATATGTCTTCAGAATCTATGATTGGGTCAGGAGTCCCAACACATTGCATTTTTGTCTTCAGCCAGTATAAGATATCCCCAATTGCCACTCCTTCATTTTTAAATAAAACCATACTCATACGGTAGGTAGGTCTGGATAGCGGGATGACCACAAAAGTTGTCCACTCTGGGGTTTGTCTCAGACCTTGGTATCTTTGCCAAAAGAGTTCCAATCCTGCAGCTGTTTTAAAACTGGCATCAAATATGGGGTCACCTGATGTGGATTAATGCATATATTTCTTGTGCTGAAAACCCCACACTGTCCTTTAGTAAGTTTTCCCAATGTATATCTTATATTGATATACTTCTAGACCTCCTCTATATTTGATCCAAACTGCATTTTTCCTTTTGGCTGTCTCAGGTGGTGTGTGAAATAACCCAGTGAAAGTTCTTGGTTTTGGGCCTTGTGGGTGTGAATCAGGCCATTCGATACCATGTTGCTCATCCCTTAAATGGCCCTCTTCTGAAAATGGGCCGGTATATCGCAGATGCAGTGCTTGTCAGGTGTGTATTAGCCTGTGTGTGGGGGTTGGGGTCTGGTTTCGGGGTCGTCTGGTTTTCTACTTCAATCCCTGGCACCCATTTCTGAAAGGCACCTTCTGCGCTCCTGGCAGCCTGATTTAGTTTGTCCATAAAAGGTGTGTGCAGGTGTGGAGAATCTATCAATTCTAAAGAGGAAGAAACCTCAAAAGAATCAATGGCAGCATTGTGTGGTCTTTCAGGTGAGGCCCATGGTTGGTCCTTAGAGTGCCGAATCCAACCTGCCTGCTTGAGTGCCTCTTCTACTGAAAGTCCAGTAACCAAAATATTTTTATCATAGTCTGGTGCCATGTCCCCTTTTCCAAAGCTATGCTTTGTGCACTCTCCACATTCTGTTCAAAAACATTTCTTGTCTCACCTAAATGTCCAGAAACACCGCAGACATCTTTCATTTGCCCCATGTCCTTACATGCTGCTCCTTCATCCCCATCATTTCAATACCACAGTCCTGTTCAGATGTACCTGTTAGTTCACAGGTTATCTCAATTTCCTCTCCCCACACCAACCTCCTGAGTACTACTTTGGCCTTCAAGAGTATTTGCAGCCACATTCCGTAGTCTTTACATTGCTAGTTATCTGTTCCCCAATGTTAGAAATATGTTTTGTACTCACTGTACCATCAGCATCCTGTTTAGATGATTCTCCATCTAGTTCTCTTGCTGTGGTAACTCCGGTTTGCATACACTTACCACTGACAGTGGGCGTTGGCCACTTGCCAAGTTTTCCTTTTGGTGCATCATCAGCTTTGTGACTCATGCACCCAGCCTTCTGCTGCTCATTTTACTCTGCCTCTAGTACCTCTGCATCAGGTATTCTTGGGTCTATCATTTCAGTAATATCCCTGGCATCAGTAGATTTCAACAGTTGCAGCAACCGGCATATTTGTTGTACTGAAAGCTGCACTACCAAGTCATCTTCTGAAAAACCCTCCTGGTGCAAACTCTCCGAGTTGTATCCATTTCTATGTCCATTTCTTCCATTGTTTCAATAGAAATGTTCTCCTTTGCTGGACCTGCAGGCAGGAGAACTACTCACCTGCAGGTACACCAGCCTCCATTGCCACATCAGCACTTTCTCCTCCTCCTCTGTCCGGATCCAAACTGGGCTCCTCCATTCTGCTCCCAGGAAGTATAGCCACCTGCTGGCAGAGTAGGGAATTTCCCTGGTACCTGGCCAAATTTCCCCATTCACTAAAAATATCACCAACAGCTTAATCTGGTTCAAGGTCAGTTGGCATTCATCTGTATCCCCTCCCTGGGTGGTGCCTGAAAATAGGCAGGATTTGTCTAGTGCACTTACCCGGTCAACAAAAACTAACTAAATAAATAAATAAATACTGAAAAGTGGGTCACTAGTAGTGTGCTTCAGGGATCAGTCCTGGAGCCAATCCTCTTTAACGTATTCATCAGTGACATCAGCGAAAGTATAAAGGGTAACATCTCCTGTTTGCTAATTACATGAAGTTCAACAGTAGAGCAGATACCACAGAGGTGTCAGGGAAACTCAAGAAGATCTTAAAAATTAGAAAGGTAGACAAACATATGGCAGTTGAAATTCAACCCTAAGAAGTGCAAGATGCTGCACCTGGATAGAGTTAACCCTAAGACAGAATACTGGCTAAACAGGGTCAAACTTAGCTCATCAGCTGAAGAACGTGATCTGAGGGTCATCATTAGGAATGACCTCAAACAGCAAAGCCGGTGTAATAAGGCTTACAGTAAGGCTAATAGGGTGCTGGGTTGTAAAGGAAGAGGCATAGATAGTCAAGACAGGAGGTGATACTACCCTTCTACCAGTCCTTGGTGCTGCCTCACCTGGAGTACTGTATCCAGTTCTGGGGCCTCACCTTAGAAAGTATATTGATAGGTTAGAGACATTCCAGAAGGGCAACAAAGATGATACATGGCCTACAAGGAGTCACGTATGTGGAAAGGCTGAAGGCGCTGAATATGTACTCACTGGAAACTAGAAGGAAAGGGAAGATATGATTGAAACCTTCAAGTTCCTTAGAGGAATAAACAAAGTGGCACACACTGTGTTTTTCACCAGGAACACCAGTTCTATAACATGGACATGAGTGGAAATTAAAGGGTGGGAAGTTCAGGAAGGACATCAGAAAGTATTACTTCTAGAGAGGGTGGTAGAGCCATGGAATAGACTGCCACCCGATGTGGTGAAGGCAGGTCAGTGTTGAGTTTTAAGTGCATGTGAGACAAGGCTTGGGCACAATCACAAAGCACTAGAGAAGGCTAGGCTGGCCATATCAAGGAACAGGGCCCTGGTGTTACATTAAGTCCCAGTGTACCAGGTTTGGGCAGACTCGATGGACCACAGGTCCCCTTCTGCCATCATTTTTCTGTTTCTATGTTTCTAATTACCTCTACCCTTTTTATGAGTCTTTACTTGAGAGGGCAACTCACTACTTAATTTCAATTGTTGGGGTGTAGCTGTACATAAGAATTTTTCAATTAGGACGATTTTGATTTTTTCATTTCTTCTAATGAGAAGAGATGGGTGGGTCGACTGTGACCCGGTTCTGATTCCGACGCTTAATTTTTTTTCCAAAAGGTTCTGATTTACTGATTAATTATTTTATTTATTTACTTGCTTGAATTTTGGTAACTTGGTGATGCACCTGTGTAGACCTATTTTAGTCTATCTTAGTATGAGAAATGCATCAGTATTATTCTTTTAGATTCCTCTGTTAAAAAAGTAACCTTTTTTAAAAAACTGTCTGTATTTTCAAGCTGTTTTTCAAGGTCAGCAAGTAGCCAACAGCAATAAAATAAATTGACTGTTGTTCTGCTAGTTCTGTGTGTCAGCCACCGCATGACATTCATAGGAAACAGTGGGCAGGATTCACAAAACTGTAAAATCCTACAGCTGCAGGAAAACATGGTGCAAGTTTGTTGCCATTTATGGAACCACAATTTCTCCCACAGCTACGGTATTCTCAAAAGTGGAGCTGGTTTACAACTGGCTTCACGATTTATGGTGGCTTGCAGGTGGTGTCGCCATGGAAATTCCTGAAGCAGGGGAAAAATGTTACTGCCAGTAGGACCAGCCATTAACATCTTCTGCAGCTGCTGTGGATGTGAATAGCAATCTCGCAGTTGTGATAATTTAGGTCTGCAACTGGATTTGCAGTGTGGGACTTAGTCCCCAAAACATTTGAGAATCCAGTGCAGTGTATGCAGGTCATTTGGGGTTTGCAGTGAAAGGAGGCAGTGTGTTAAACTCTGATTCTGAATTCATTTTTGAGGTCCACCTTAATTGGTTACTTAACAGTATTTGTTCACATGCAGAGATGGGCAACACAGAGCCTGAGACGTGACCTCCTACACAATCTGTATGGCACTATGACATAATACTAGTTCAGGCACAGAGATGAGCTACACAGATTCTATGCTACAGCAGTATGACCTAGCTTTAGTTCAGGCACAGAGATGGGCAACACAGAGTATGAGACGTGACACCCTGCATAGTCTGTATGGCACTATGGCCTAGTAGTAGTTCAGGCACAGAGATGGGCAACACAGAATCTATGCTATGGCAGTATGACCTTGTAGTAGTTCAGGTACAGAAATGGGCAACATAGAGTCTGAGACATGATCTCCCTTCAGAATCTGTATGGCATTATGACCTAGTAATAGTTCAGGCACAGAGATGGGCAACACAGAGTCTGAGATGTGACACCCTCTTCACAGTCTGTATGGTACTATGGCCTACTAGTAGTTCAGGCACAGAGATGGGCAACACAGAGTCAACGCTATGGCAATATGACCTTGTAGTAGTTCAGGTACAGAAATTGGCAACACAGAGTCTTAGATGCAATCCCCTTCAGAATCTGTGTGGCATTATGACCTAGTAATTGTTCAGGCACAGAGATGGACAACACAGAGTCTGAGATGTGACCCGAACTTCCCAATCTGTATGGCACTGTAGTAGATCAGGCACAGAGATGGGCAACTTAGAGTCTAGGCAGTATGACCTTTCAGGGCAGCACAGAGATGGGCAACACAGATTCTGAAATGTGGGTGACACCCCTTCAAAATCTGTATGGCACTAAGCCCCCCTCAAAATTACTGAAGCACTATGATCTTCAGACAGATTCCTCCTGTCTTGTCCTGTCTGACTCTGATGCTGCCTTAATATTTTCTTTTGTACTCTGCTATTATCTGCTGTTGAATTCGTTGATCTCTCTCTCTCTCTCTCTCTCTCTCTCTCTCTCTCTCTCTGACTAATGAAAACAAGTGTTTCTTGTTTTTACTGTGGAATCTGCAACTTCTGATCTCTGCTGTTGTCTACTGCACTCTGCTGTTGACTTCATTGGTCTCTCTGTCTTTCTCTCACTCTCTCACTCTCGCTCTTTCTCTACTCTCCCTCTCTTTTAACAAAAATAATTTTTAGAGTACTCTCGGCAACATCTACACTGTGCTGTTGTCTGCTGTTGAATTTTTGTCCCTCTACTCTCCTCTCCAACAAATGAAAAACATTTAGTTTTCATGTTTCTGGGGAAAACTCTCTGCAAACACACACACACACACACACACACACACACACACACACGGCTCTCTCTCTTTGAATGCTGCAGTCCCAAATGTGCTCGATACACTGTTTTCTAGGACTGACCTGTGATGGCTGACACACAGGATTGACTTGAATATCAGTCAATCATAAAACAGAGACCTCATTGGTTTTCTCTCTTCAGTGCCACAGAATCATGAGTGTTTACCTTTGCTGGTCCTGTGGCAGTCCAGGGACTCAGGAGTATTCATCAGAGATCGCAGGAAAAAATGCTTTTTTATTTCTGCACCTGCCCGGCCTTTTCCGTACAGTACTGGTGGTGAGGTGTTGTTCCCAGACCAGACTGCACTTCTAAACTGGGCCAACTAAGCAATTAAGAGTTGAGCCACAAAAGGCTCAATTTTCCCAGTCAGAGCCAAGTTGGCCCGGTTTGGCAGGGGTTGAAGTCTGCAGAGCCTACTAATGAAGTATCTAGAATTTCTACAAGTACAAGGTGACCCAGAAGGATGAAGACAGGGAGGTACATCTGGCAAAACAAAGGGAGGCAAAAGGAGTATGAGGGCTGTTAAAGCACTAACAGAGAACAGGGTAGCTAAGGAGGTCAAAAGGAGAAGACCTTCAGGTATGCGGGAAAGAAGACAAGGAAGGGATAGTGAGAATCAGGAGGGTGGGTGGGAATTTCAAAGAGGAAGATTCAGAGAAAGCAGAAATACTAAACAATTACTTAGAAACATAGAATTTGACGGCAGATAAGGACCACTTGGCCCACCTAGTCTGCCCATTTTCCTACCTGATGGATACCCTGCAGATCCTAGTTAACCAACAGCCTACTTCCTCCTACTCCCCACTAGGACTGTCTTATGTCTGTCCCATGCATTCTTGAATTCCCCACTGTTCTTGACTCCACGACCTCCTCAGGAAGGCTGTTCCATGCATCCACAACCCTCTCCATGAAAAATACTTCCTCACATTACCTCAGGAGCCATCCCCTTCTATTTTCAAATTGTGCTCCTTGTTCTTGCACCTCTTTTTCTGAAAGATACTACCCTTTTGGACTTTGTTGATTCCCTTGAGGTACTTGAAAGTTTCTATCATGTACCCTCTCCTTTCTCAAGGGTATACATACTAAGCTCCTTTAGTCTTTTGTATGTCTTCTGGTGCAGACCCTGCACCATTTTGGTTTCTCCTCTGGACAGCCTCCACTCTGTCTATGTCTTTGCAGAGATGGGGTCTCCAGAACTGGACACAGTACTCCAGATGGGGTCTCACCAACTGTCTGTACAGAGGATAAAAACTTCCTGTTTTCTACTGTTCATGCCTCTCCGTATGCATCCCAGTATCCCCCAGCTTTCCTTACTGCCTTCTCACATTGCTTGCCCACCTTTAGGTCATCTGATATAACTACCCCCAGGTCCCTTTCCATTTTTGTTGTTGTCAGTATCTCACCCCCATTGTGTACTCTTCCCTGAGGTTTTGTTTCCCAGGTGCATTACCTTGCACTTCTTGCATTGAATCTAAGCTGCCATACATTTGACCATTCCTCCAACCTTGCCAAGTCCCTCTCATGCTTTCCACTTCATCTTGTGTATCAACCCTGTTGCAGATATTTGTGTCATCTGCAAAGAGACATACTTTCCTTCCAGTTCCTCTGCAATGTCACTTATAAAGACATTAAGAAGGACTGGTCTAATATCTAGATCCTCAATTTGCCCGCTAGTAACCCTCCTTTCTTCACTGTCTACTCCATTTACTACTACCCTCTGTGTCCTATTGTCCAGACAATTTTTATCCAGGCTACCACCTTGGGACCCACTCCAAAGCTGGCTAACTTGTATATTAATCTTTTCTGTGGAACTGTATCAAATGCCTTGCTAAAATCTAGGTAGACCATGTCCACAGCCCCTCCCTTGTCTACTACTTTGGTCACCCAGTCAAAGAATTCTATTAGATTCATCTGACATGATCTTCCCTGCTGTGAATCCATGCTGCCTTGGGTCCTGTGCCCACTGGCCTCTAGGTACTCAACAATTCTTTCCTTCAGAAGTAATTCCATCATCGTCCCTTCCACTGAGGTCAAACTAACTGGTTTGTAGTTTCCGCCTCTGCCCTGCTCCCATTTTGTGAAGAGGAATCCATCACTCTCCTCCAGTCCTCAGGTACCACCCCATCCTCTTATTATTTGTTAAAGAGAGTAGTCAGTGGTGTCACTAGTTCTACCCTTAGTTTTTAGAATTCTTGGGTGAATCCCATTAGGCCCATTGCTTTGCCCACCTTCAATTTTACCAGTTCTTTCAGGACCCTTTCTTCTGTGAATGGACTGGTATCAACCTCATATCCAGAGTGTTTCTCTTGTTTGGTTTAGGTACCTCCCTCCTCTTCCTTTGTGAAAACTGAGCAGAAATATTCATTCAGCAGCCCTGCTTTTCACTGTCACCCTCTGCCCACATTCCTCCCTTTATTAAGCCTCAGTATCCCTCCCTTGGTCTTTCTTGGCTCCCTAATGTACCTACTGTATAAAGGTCTTATCCCTTTTTAACAGAATTGACTATCCTTTCCTTGGTTTAGGGTAGAGGAGGATAGACCAGCATTCTGCAGTAAGCAACAGGAGAGGGGTGGACAGAAGTCCATTCTCAGTGGAGAGGTCTGGAAGAGATGTGAAGTCTTACAGGAGAACAAGGCAATTGGACCAGATGGGATTCATTCAAAAGTCCTAAAAGTAACTGATGCAGGTGCTGGCTGCCCCTCTGGCAGCACTTTTTAACACTTCATTGGAGACAGGGAAGTTCAGAGGACTGGACGAAGGCGTATGTGTCCCCTGTAAAAGCAGCAGTAGGAAGGATTCTAGCAACTATAGGCCAGTCAATCTCACATCAGTGGTGGGAAGGTAAAGCAGACACTACTCAAGGAGAGGCTTGTAAGCACCTGGGGCAAAAGGGCTGAAGAACCACAGCAGCATGGTTTAACAGGGAGGATATCATGTCAAACTAATCTCATAGATTTCTTTGACTGAGATGCCATGGAGGTGGATCAAGGAGAGCAGTGGATGTGGCCTATCTGGACTTCAGTAAGGCTTTCAACACTGTGCCACACAAAAGGCTAGTTAAGAAACTAAGCAGCCTGGGGATGGGGACAAGTGATAAGCTGGGTATCAAACTTATTAAGGGATAGGAGGCAAACAGTGGTTGTAAATGGTAGCCACTCAGGTGATAAGACAGTGACTAGTCAGATGCCAGAAGGTTTGGTACCAGGACTGGTCCTCTTCAATGGTTTCATAAGTAACATTGCAAGAAGCTTGAGAGCAAGGTGTATCTCTTTGCAGATGTGACAAAAAGCTGCAACATGGTTGACACTCAGGAAGGGTGGAGAGAATGCAAGGGGATCTGAAGAAACTAGAGGAATGGTGTGAGGTGTCAGCTGGTTTCAATGCCAAAAGTGCAAGGTTGTGTACTTAGGGCTGCGTGACCCTGGAGCTGCATATAAGATGGGGGAGTGGGTTTATAGTCACTGAGCAAGAAAGAGACCCAAGATCATCAAACCTGATCACAGAATCACAGAACTATATCAGTCAGAAGCCATTGGCCATTGGGATGCAACTAATGTCATTACGTAGTGTAAGCATATTTTTATCTTTTATGTACCCATCTATGGATATTTTAAAACTGTCAAGTGTTAAGTTTGATGCTACACTATTTGGAAGCCTATTCTATGCAGTGACCATCCTTTGGCTAAACTACTGTCCTCTTAGAGTTGTTCTGTAATGTTCCTCTTATAGTTGATATTGCTGAAGTCTGCTGGCTCTTCCTGTATTTTTGACAATGCCTAAGATTTCACCTAGTTCTTCATTTTCGTGCCTTGTATAAAAGTACATATCTCCTCTACATCTCAATATTCCATATTGTACAACCCAAGAAGTCATAATTTGTCACTGTATGGAACACCATTTAGGTGACTGATTTTCTTTGTTGCCCTTCTTGCACCCATTCAATAGAATTGATATCTTTACTTTGTATGGTGACCAAAACATGACAAAGTACTCCAAATGAGGATGAGCAAGACTTGTACAACAGCAGCATAACTTTTCATCCCTACTCCTGATGGGAAGCACCACAGGTGATATACAGAAGTGCCCTATATCAACCACAGTGACACAGGAAAACTGCCACAAACTAATTCGATGCAATGCATACCGACGGCCGGTAAACTGATGTGGCTGCCACAACAGACACCCCAACTTACAGAGTCATGAACAGCCACTGAATGCCACAGCACCACCACCACCACCGCCAGACACCGTAGGTAAGGACTCAACAATGTGCCCCCAACCATGGATGACTGACGGCCAGCAGATAAACATGCCAGGATGAAGGCTGGGTTCACCAGTAGGTACTGCTGAGATGCACCAGGGGCAGTGGCAGGGATACAGACAAACACACACAGGATGCCCCCAATGTAGATGGACGCAAGACTGGACAATACGCATGGCAACAGTGGTGCGCTACCAAGCGGACTAAGTGGACCACCTAGCACACTCAGCTCAATTGGACAACAATGCTTGGCAGGGACGGTGCACATAGTACAGTGGTCATAGAGGTGACACAGTCAAGGAGCCAGTGACAGTGTGCCCCAACACGCACCCTGGGACTCACACCTGAAGTTTGATGTTTAATGCCAGCCCCATCAAGTAGTCCCTGCAGCTATGGGTGCTGTATTGGGTGACCAGGTCAGTGATCCTCCTGGCACTCTCCTCCACCACTGCGGATGCTCCCCATGACCTGGCCCGACGCGACCTGCTGCAGCTTGACCTACTTAGATATCGCTGATTCCCCAGGACGTCAAGGAACCGCCACATGGTGGGGTGTGCCATGCCAGCAGGTCATTAAATGCCCTGTGCCAGTCCTTGATGGCATTGTTAGTACCTGGCATCCTCCCTGATGGAGGCATGGCAGTTCCATACAGGGATGGGGAACAGTGGCTTGTGGCGATGCCCACTGTGGACAGGTCTGCCCAGCCAGGTATCATCAAAATAATTGAGGAGGCGAGTGCCTCTTTTTGCTCCCTAAAGTAATCCCAGCTATGGAGCATCTCATATGTTGTGCATACATCCTCTGGGGCACAAAGCTAAGGCAGGCAGCATGCAGAGATGCATGGCACACATCATCCATGCTGTACTGATGTGCAAGCTCCGCATGCTGCTGGATATGCCACCACACACACTGGCACAGGTGAAAGAAGCACCTGTGCACATCCATCATCAGGAGCACATTCTGCACTGTCCTGTGGGCAGCCATCTCAAAGTCTAGTAACATGTGGCAGGGGTCACTTACAGGGCACAGCTTGGACACCTTTGTGAAGACTGCTGTGTGCTGCCACTGTTCTCTTCATCATGAGGATGTACCGGTGGGCAGTACAGTAGCCCTGTCCACCCCATGCAGTGTGTACAATTGTTGGAAGAGCCTGGGACAGCGCTTAAGGTGCCATCCCCTAGCCTGGATGGGCTGCCGGCTTGAAAGTCTAGGTTCCTTCTAGTATGAACAGCAGGAACCTGTGCTGAGTGCTGACTCATGCATCCTGCTCAGACTCATATAGTAGGAATGGCTCACCTCTGTATGTCCTGTGATAATCCTCTGGAATGGTGAGCTCTGACAAGGTGTGTGGGTCCACTGGTGCCCTCCTGATGCTCACCTTGACCCACTGTGCTGCCCTCTTCAGTAGGGGTTCCAGTTGTGAGCTTCCCCATGGCCTCACTGACCCCAAGCAGCACACAGAATGATTTGTTAGCTGCTCTCATCCATGTCCTCCCTCTGTTTTAAAGCAGCTCGCACCCCTGAAAACCAACTTCAGTGGTGTCGGGCACATGGTTGTGTTTGCCCAACAGTGATGGAGTGCCCCTGCCATGGTGAGTGCATGGCCATTGCATCTGGTCACTGCATATTCACAGCATTTCCAGTATGTGCACTCACATGAGGTCCTCTCCCACTGGTGAGAAGTGCCAGCCACCACCAGCAGCTTGTGCCTTGACATTGTCCACCAATCGGCCAACATGTCCCCGTTGATTTCAAGAAATGGATTTGCAGGTGTGGCAGTCACCTTCATAGTCCCCACCAGTGCACCTGCTGATGATGGGGACGTGTTGGTTGCTGTGGTGGGTGGTGTTGTTATGGTTGGGATTTTGGCCATCACTGTGCTTGTGTTACTGTGGCAGTGTGTCGATCTGACATCATGCTTCCTCTTGATGTTAGCCTTGATACATCCCAATATTTTCTTTGCCTTTCCCACAGCTTTCATACATTGTTCACAGTGATAAATCATTTGATACCAAGACTCCTAGGTCTTTTCTAATTCTGACACTGGGATTTTTCCCAAACAAATAGTAAGATGCATTAAAGTTTTACTACCAATGTGCATAACTTTGCACTTTTCTATATTGAGAGACAATTGTTTTTTCTACCATTTCCCACTTTGTTAATTTCTAACTGAAAATTAGCTATAGATTGGTCATTCACTGACCTATGCAGCCAGTATACTGTTATGCTTGTGTAACTGTGTTAGTTTTGGTTGTGGCCATTTGCACTCTCTATTCCGGAGAATTACCACCCTGTAGGGATACGAAAACAAGGAACTCTTGGTGAGGTTCCACCCCTAGAGGTGTCATGGGATGGTTTCCATGGCTAAAGGTACCTTAGAATCCCCAAGGAGAGCGCTGCTTCTGGAGGAGGAGGAGGATGGTGGGCAAGACAAATGCTTCACACTGAGGTTGAGAGGACCTGCTTATATAGCGCAGGAAGTGGGGTGACTGGCTGCTTGGCCACTGCATTACAGGAAAGCCTTTCAATTCACTGAGCTACTTGTGCCAGTATAGTGTTATGCTTGTGTAACTGTGTTAGTTTTGGTTGTGGCCATGCACTTTCTGTTCCAGAGGAATTACCACCCTGTAGGGCACGAAGCAAGGAACTCTCGGAGAGGGTTCTGCCCTAGAGGTGTCATGGGATGGTTCCCATGGCTAAAAGTACCTTAGGAATCCCCAAAAGAAATGGTATCATCCACAAAGGAGGCAACATGATGCGTATGAGCAAGCAGTAACAGAGATGTAGAAGCAGTAACTGAAACATAGTAGTAGAGAAGAATAGTGATGGGATGGCTTGCATTGAAAGAAGGGGATCCCCTAAGGAGAGGAATGACAACATCCTCCACCTCCATCCAACAACGGAACCTACTTAAGGAAACTAGGGAAACAACTATGCTAACTAAGTGTTATGACCTGAGGCAATGGAGGAGAGAAAAAAACCCTATGAGGAGGAAATCTCTGCGGATCCAAGGCCTAGGTAGCCTTCCCTCAGGCTTGGGAAAATGTATTTAGTGACAGCTCTGCAGCTGCAATTTGGAAAACCAATTAAAGGAAGGTGGAAAATATTCCAATTTGGAGAAGGCTCTCAATAAACCCTCCAGCGGGAATGTCGTGGAAGGTTGAGAAAACTCTGCAACAATGAGAACATCAAGGTGCAGGAGGAAGGCAACAACTGCTGAGGCACATACCTGTCCTACCCACCCTAAATCAAACCAGGTAAACCATAGCAGTTGTGGGAGAATGCGGTGAAGGTGTCTTGCTGAAACCACTAAAGTCAATGTCCAACAGTTATAGTGGAACATTAGAGCCAAAGGAGATCAGTCACAACCACCCTTCACCACTAGTCTTAAATTTTACACCAGGAGCTGCTTTCGCACAGCAGGCAGCTAAAGCCAAGCCCAGGGTGAGGACATTCCCAACTACGGGCCAGGTGAGAAGGATCCGCCTCAAGTTGGACATGCTCGATGATCGGACTAAATGCAGAGCAAGACCGTCAGCTGCAGGAACCTCGCCAGATTAGAATGGCTGGTATGCCCCAGAATTGATTGAGATCTGCAAAGCTAGTGTGCTGAATGAGCACAGCATGCCGAGATCATAATGAGCATTGAGTACTGAGACCTTGCAGGTCGAATGCAGATTGAAAGCAATAAGTCCGGGCGAAGCCGGGGGATGGCACTAGGCATGAAGCAATGGTTTGTGTAAGCAAGGAGCAATGATTGCATAAGCAAGTGTGGACCTGATAGGTCAGTAAGCAGTAGCAGTAATATGTGGACCTGCATAACAACTGTATAGTAAGTAAACAGCACTGAGTTAGGGCAAGCCAGCCAGACATGAATAGCCAAATCAAGGTGACAAATGCTGAGGATTTTCGTTGGCGAACAGGATTAGGAACAGAATTAATTAACCACATAGGCCATGACCCCAAACACCTCCCAGTCCTGCATAGGACAAACAAGGAAGTGATGAAAGGCCGAGAACCACAAGCAGATATAAAAGCTAGTTTAACAGCCTCAGCAGGAGCTTCAGCTAACCTCAGAGTAAACAAGGTAGAATAGGAATGTGTGTAAACAGTGCAGCAGCAGGAAGCAAGCGGCCTGTACAGCAGTAGTTAAATGAGTACAGTGTTAAAACACAGGCACTTGGTACAATAGTAATTAAAGTAAACAGTCAGCAGCAGAGGCTGAAGTTGCAGGTAACTGAAAGCAGTAGCATGAGCTCTGAGTAGGTTTGCAGTTGCAGTGCAGTAAATTGAAAGTTGTAACTGAAAGCAAGCAGAATGAGCTCTGTAGTAGCAGTATGCTAGGAGTTTAAAAATAAATCCCCAAAAGAGAAACCAAACACAGCAAAACATAAAACAAGAAATGCCCAAAAACAAGAAACAAAACACAGGGAAGACAGCCGGAGAGAAAGATACAAACCAGAAGCAGGAAAACAAACACTGAAGTCCAGCAGAGACACACAGAAACAGCAGGCTTGGGTTGGGGGTAGGCCCCAGCCAGCTCAAAGGACAAACCAACATAGCCTCCAGATGCAAAAACAAAATGCTTCACAGTGAGGCTGAGAGGACCTGCTTATATAGCTCAGGAAGTGGGAGTGGCTGACTGCTTGGCCACTGAATTACAGGCAAGCCTTTCAATTGTTTACTATGCTTCCTATTTAACATCATCTGCAAATTTAGTGATCCAGCAGCAAGATGATGTTTGTAGTGATGTTTATATATATATAGCAAATAAGATTGGTCCCAGGACTGATCCATGCGGGACTCCACTTGTAACAACTGTCAATGATGAAAAGTGGCCTGCTATATAGTACATACTCTGTGCTTTCTCCCTTCTAACCATGATTTTACCCACTTTATATTTTTATCTAGCTCTATATCTAGTAATCCTTCAATTAATCAACTGTGTGTCAGGGTTTCAAAAGCCTTGGAAAAGTTGAGGTACAATATGTCAACAGATAATCTCATATCCAAGGCCGAGTTTACTGGATTAAGAAAGTGCAACAGGTTTGAATGACGTGATCTGCTACTTTGAAATCTGTGCTGACTTATAGTATATCAAGATTTCCACAGTAGATATGTGTTTGCATATCATATCTTCAATAATGCCCTCAAAATATTTTACTTATAATAAATGTCAAACTAATAGGCAGAAAGTTTATACAATACGCTTTAGAGCCTTTTTGTGTATTGAGTCACTGTGGCCTCTTCATGCACTTATTGCTTTACACTCTGGAAGTGATGTATTTCTAATATTAGTAAGTGGTCCTGCCAAGGTGGAGGATAAGTTTTTCAACATGGACGGATGTATATTGTCTGGATCAGGTGCTTTATTTATGTCTTGTTTGTTCAATCTCATACTCACTTCCTTCTCTGTAACTGTATAGATGTTATTTGATAGTGTCTCAAATAGTCTTTCCCAGTCCTCATGCTAGTGAAGTAATTATTGAATATCGTTGCCTTCTCTTCCTCATCTTCTATTATTTAGTTGCAACTAAGGGCTCCATATAGGTATTTCCTTTTCTTCTACTATTTATACTGTATATATTAAAAAATGCTTTTTATTGTCTTTAGATGCATTAGCCAACTTAAATTCATAATAGATTTTAGCTTTCCTAATGGCTGTTTTGCATTGTTTACATTTTGTTTTGTAATTCTCTTTATTCTTTGAGGTAGGTTTTTTTGCATATGTAATAGGCTTTCTTTTACAGTTTATTAATTTATATATTTTGCCAGTGAACCAGACTGGTATCTTTCCGTTTTATTATGCTTCAGTTTGACAGGAGTGTTGGTACATGATTCCAGTTTGACAATTAATTAATGCCACTTTTCTTCTAGAGTTAGCTCTTTAAATTCCTCATTCCAATTCCATCTGTAACCCCCAGACCCCCATTATTTAACTAGCAGGGGTGCTCCTCTCACCATAGACTTCTAGGGGCAAATGATAGAGGGTGGGGGTTTACATAAATGAATACAGATTTGGAAAACAGAGAAATGGCCACCATTAGGCTAGGTGACCGACTGTTACACTGGAACAGTCAAACACAAGTGTGGTTACATGGCACATGCCTGGGGTACCAATTACCAAGCCAGCAACCCAGATCACTGAGAGAAAACATTTGCTCACAATTATGCTAGGTTTGTACTTCTGGACAGGGGCACCCAATAAATCCAGACACAAGGAAGCAATAACAATACTGTCCAAACCAGGTTGGAATTCTAGAGTGTGGTTTTTATTCACGTAACAAAGTAGGAATAATCACAAACGAAGATGGAACCCTACAGGGCTACACATACAGGTAATGCAAATTCTCCAGAGCATAGAAATTCCTGACATTCCCATTTAATATAGGCTGAAGTAACACAAAATAGCAAACACTCTGGTTCTGAAATGGAGATGCAGCATGCACGGCCAGGCGTAGTACATTTCCCATTGACTAGGCACACATGGCCAGTACTAGGACACTTTCCCATATTTCATGAGGAATGAAGGTGGTACACATGATCACAAAGGAGCACATCCAGGCTCAGGAACTTCGTTACCCACCACATTGGGGTAAACTGAGAGAAACAACCCACATCCAGGGTAGCTACTTCCATTAGACATTGGGCAGATTCACTAAATGAAAAGTACTGGTGCCCAAACTGAACCAGAGAGGTAAACAAGGGTCATTCCAGATGGGAGGTCTCCCACCTTTGCTTCAAGCTTATACTCTGCCATTCATCAGATTAAAACACCACACAACTGTAGAAAACTGTAGATGCTGTCTTGAAATGTATATCACATTTAACATACTACACACACATCTCTGAGGTGTCGAAGTTAAAAGTTCTGTACTTGGATGGTCACATACTGGACTCCAACATAGCAGACACTTTTAAGACACAGAAAGTCTAGGTGACTGAGTCCCTTTTGTCAGAGAAATTTACCCTCGGTATTGCAGCTGCCCCTCCTGGGCTTACTCAGAAGAAAAGTTGTACTCACAACAAATGAAGATGTTGAAGGCAGCTTCACCAGAAGGAATGGATTGAGGGGATTTCCCTGAACCCTGAAAGATTGCCCCCCATCCCTCCTGGGATGGGGAACAGAAAAACCCACTCAGTAAGGTCTCCACCACTTCAAACACTGTCTTCTATGTTCTTCTTCTTCTGGGTGAAAACAAACTACCCAAAACCAAAGAGGTAGCTCTATAACAGAGCTGACTGAGGAGCTGCACAGCAAGATGCAGTCTCCTCCTGGAGCTCACACCCCAAGACTACTGAACATTCTACTCTAGCTGACAACTGCTTGTCAGAGTGTGGCTTATGCTGCTGCGAGAGTTCTAAGATTACATCATCACTCCAGCTCAGCTGAGGCTGAAAACAGAGCATGACAGTGTGAAACCCATTTACCTGGTATTTCAAAAGCTGCCTTCCATGCCTGCCACTGATTCTAACTGGGATTTTAGTAACCCCTGGGAACAAGGGTTACACACATCCCTCAGGTCTCAGCATATATGTAGCATAGTCTGCCTTATTGTAACATCACCCTTATTTTACCTTTTAATGGTTCCCAGTTTGTATGAATTTTATGCTGAACTATATTATGATCATTTGCACAGTACACAAGGGTTCTGTCACTTTGCTTTCTACCATGGCACTACTGTCAATGTTACTTAACACTATATCTAGTATATTCTGGCCCCTTGTGTCTTGCTTACCACTTGCTGCATGTTATTTATTGTAGCAAATTCTACAAGTTGTTTTCCATTATAGTTAGTAGCAGAATTTTGTGCCCAATTTATATCTGGAGATTTACCTCAAGGTAGCTGGGCAGTGTGACAAAGTAGTGGGAAAGGCTAGCAGGATGCTGAGGTGCATTGGGAGGATTTGTACCATGAGGAGGGAGGTGAGGTGCAGTTGTATTGCTCACTGGTGAGGCCCCACTTGGAGTACTTTGTCCAGTTCTAGAGCTGCACCTTTGCAAGGACATTGAAAGGGTAAGAGGAGGTACAGAGGAGGGCAAACAAAATGGTGAGGGGTTGCATGAGAAGCCATACAAGGAAAGGCTACAGGAACTCAACATGCACTCCCTGGCAGAGAGGAGAGTGAGAGGGACATGATTGAAACCTACAAGTAAGTGCACAGGAATGAACAAGGTGCAAGTGGAGGGTCTATTTCAGAGGAAGGAAGGCACTAGAACAGGTAGCATGCAATGAAGCTAGGGAGGAACATTTAGGAGATGTTGCAGAAATACTTCTTAGTGGAAAGGGTGGTGGATGATTGAAAAGTCTGCCAGAGGAGGTAGTGTGGGCAAAGACTGTGGGTAGCTTCAAGCATGCCTGGGATAGGCACAGTGGTATTTTATAAGTAGAGGAACAGGGGAGGGAGTGACACCTATGACCAACTAGGGTTAGTGGTGATAGACTAGGAAAGGATAAGAGACAAACTGAATGGCCCTAAAGGTCCTTTTCTACTGACAAAATCTGTTTCTATGTTTCTGCTATTGGTATATCTTGCTTTTCCTTTAATTTTCAACACCTGTTTGTGTATAGCACATTTTGTTTTGTTACTGCTTTCCTAAATATTTTGATCCCTTTCCCATCACTGTATCCCTTATAGTTTTTGGGAACATTTTGTTGTTGCTCTTGCATTCAATTTCTCATATACAAACCACTATTTTATAAGTGCCTGATGTACAGATATAATCTACAATAAAGGAATAATGCACTCCAGGGTGTGTGTCATGCTGGGATACACATGCTTGAAGGTGTGCACAAGGCTGCTGGCGAGTGCATCCAATGCCCCAGGCATGCATTATCCCAGCACACCCCACCCTGGAGTATTGTCTTATTATACAATGGCTTGTTGTTATATACAAAATAAATAAAATAATTTTAAAGAATGTTTTATTAGTCTGGAAAAATATTTTGTTTCTTAAGAGAAGATGCAAAAAAGATATCAAATGCTCATCCATATTGGTTTACAGTGATGAGACTAGACCTGTGGCTTTATGCTGGGATAGCGCCATGGGTCCAGCCCCAAACTGACCAATCACAGTCCAAGGTTCTTTCTTGCCATTGTATAATTACTGTTATAAAACAGTACTTTCACAAACACAGGTAGTTTAGAAAAGAAGTGTCAAGTAGTAAAACAAAAGTTCTCTTTCAGGGAGTAAAATATAGCTACTGTGTGTATATGTGTGTGTATATATATATATATATATATAGAGAGAGAGAGAGAGACAGAGACAGAGAGAAAGCTGCTCACAGAACCTTAGTGCTCAGTTCCTTGCTTTAATTGTTTAGATCAAATTATATGATATGTTGTTTGCATTAACTTCTGTTGGGCATAGAGCCACAGTATTTTATCTATTTGTCTTAATGTCTAGAAAATGTTCACAAGATACTCAAATAAAAGTGTTATACTAAACCAGTCTGGTCATGTCCGAAAGGCCCAGCCTGTCCAACCAGATTTCTGTGATAAAAGGATTTTGCAGTCCATCTCAGCACATCCTGTGATCCAGCTCCTAGGTTCCCACTTTCCTTAAAACCAAGACTGGTCCTGTCTATAATGAAAATAAATCACAGCAATAATAACAATAAACTTCTATATGGCCTCAGAAGTAACAGTCTCTTTGAACTGATGTCAACTAAGTCATAAAAGACTGAGGCCTATGATTCTGAAATTTGTGTAAGTAACTACACGTTGCCTCTATTTAAAAAGGTTTAAAAAGATTTTAAAAAGTAATATTTGTAAATCTCCCCAAACTATAAGCCACAAAGCCAGGCGTATTATGGGCCCGATTCTCAAAGCTCACTGTGCTGCTGCAAGGCACACCACAATGAAAGATGCAAAGAGCCCTTGTGCCAAACAATGCGCTGGGAGCAATTCTCAATGGCAACCTGCATCAACAGCAGGCTGTCTGCACCAAACAGGGCTTACATCACTCATGCTCCACAAAATGGGATGCAGCATGGTGTTAGGGGCATGAGGCAGATGCAAGCTGCCACATTCCCAAAAGTGGGATTCACAAAATTCTCCCAGAGGAGAATTTCTAAATACTATTAGACCTGCCAGGGCTGGTCTAAGGGTATGTAGACATATCCCTGTGGTAGAGTGTAGCACGTTGTAGCAAAGTGCTGTGGTTCCCCAGGTCCGATCTCCCACTATCATAAATAAATACCCTGGTGATCTAGATGCCCCACTCCCTGATCCCCAATGACCATAATAAATATATATTCCTAATTCCCTGGTGATCTAGCGGCCTCCCTCCCTGGTCCCCTATGTCCCTGAATATTAGTTATAATATGACTCCACTGGTGGTCTAGTGGATTCCCTCCCTGATCCCCAGTGTCTCTGTTAAATATGTATATTCCTAATTCCTGGGTGATCTAAAGTGCCCCCTTCCCCTAGCCCCTAATCCCGTGTTTTGAAAAAACACCACATCATTGGTGATCTAGTTCCCCACCCCTGAAGGCACTGTCCCACCACCACATTCCCTCATCTCAGACTGAGTCAGCGACTGGTACAGCCCTGCTCACCACCACAGCCAGCTGCCAATTGAGGTCACAATGAGTGCTGTACTGTATTTAGTTCATCCAGCTGTCAATCAAAGTGCAGTACTGAACAGAGTACAGCTCTCATTAAGAGTTCTCTCAGTGGCTGGCTGTGGTGTAGATGGTAGAATGTGCCAATCACCAGCTCGGTTTTGGGATGGGAGCGGGGTGGTTAGACACTTCCTGCCAGGGTGGGAGGGTGGGGTATCCAGGGAGACCTGCATCTAAGAGGAGAAGGAATGATAGATAGATCATCCAATGGATAGCAACAGCTGGCTTGTGATAAGTTAAGTTTGACAATAGCTAAAATTTAGGATTCTATGGCTTCATCCTTGAGTGATGAGGTGAGGTAACATGCCCAGTTGTAAAGAAACACTGCTCAGTAGCAACCAATGAGAAAACACAAAACCACTTCAGCATATGCATATTCTTGCTTGTTCCTTCAAGCTGTCTTTGCTGCTCCAGCATAACAATAAACATGTTTTGTAGAACACACCACTGCACCCATGACAGATATTCCTCAAAGGCATCTCCTTGAATTCCATAGCATGGAATAAAGGTTTCTGCTCCATGTATCTCTACACCATATAAACAATGGAGGATCTACAACTGGAGGTCAACAGCTTTGATGTCAACAGCTGTTACAGTGACACCGCTATTTAAACCGCATTTGCGGTCGGCATAACAACAGTTACTGTCTACCATGTGTTCTTCAGGGCTTCACCCCAAACCCACGCGGTGAGCTGTGCCCTGCACCTCTTCTAAAATAATCAACTCCAAGTTGGATTTGATTCAGGTAAGGGAGCAACACCCACAAAAGCAGTGCTGGAGTCCAGAGCTGACACTACAGTGACCTGGCGTTGTCGCTAGTAGTGTCAGTTGCTGTAGAAATGTCATGGTAGGGATGTATGCCACAATCGAGTATCACCATGTTGAAACATCTTTAATTGAGCAATGGTGAGGTACACAATGGTGAGGAACATTGTGCTTCTGCTGGTAATGGCAGAAGCAAAATCTGTGACATCATTCAAGCTCAGATGGAGCAAGGCTAAAGCACAATCAAAAGCAACAGGAGCAGTAGGAGGCATTAGGCAGAAGGGGATTAGATCCTGGGATCTGAGAAGATCAAAGGATCACATGGGCAGACTAGATGGAACCTTGGTCTCCTTCTGCCATATTTCTTCTATGTTTGCTATGTTTCTAAGAGCTAAATACATTTAGGGGAATGATAGAAATATCCAGCAGTGTCCCAGTTCTTTTAACTGTGCATTTTTGTCAAGCACATGAGTCACCACTCATTTTAGTGTGTTTGCAAAACAAAGGTATATGAGTGAAATCCCATAATATATTGCTCTTCTCAGGTAACTGGTACTGTCTCTCAAAGTTGCCTACCTTAAGATCCCAAGGGTATACAAGAGCTCCAGTGATGATTGGATGAAATGCAGAATGATTTCCCATTGTGTGCCTCCCCAAAATAATTAGCTCATTATGTGAAGTATTTCCTGTATTGCTGTTCCTCTGCGAATCTGTCTTTAACAAAACTACTGCAGGAGCTGGTGGTGGCAGAGGCAGGATGGAATAGATGGCACTTCTTTATTTAGGAAATCGTAATGAGCTGTTGGACTCAGGATGTTTTGATGTACCATACCGCTCCAGATATGTGAGTAAAATAAACACTACACCCCTCTGCCTCCTTCAGAAGTGTTTCTGTCTGTCTGTATACTGCCTTTTATATAATGGGAAGAATATGCTGGGGAAACATGAATCATGATGTAAGATTGTATTTTGGCTTCACACACAAGTCTACAAAAGCCAGTAACTTCTACCATGGAGAATGCAAACCTACAGAAGTGAGATAGAAATAAATACACTAGATGTTATTTGAACCCAGGCTGTTTAGAATACTACTCTACTGTGATACTAGCTGTGCCTAGGACAACTAGAAACCTGGGACTCCCAGAGACACCAATTCTTTCTCAAATGCAAAACCTTGAGCTAAACAAATTTTGGTTACATTTAATCCACAAGGGTGAGATGTATATAAAGTACTGTATATGGAATACAAACTGGGAATTAAATACTATGACTAATGGCTGCAGGTCAAAGGCCTTCATCTCAACAATGAGTTGAATGGTTACTACAGAACTTGGGTGAGTAGGTGGCAGTTCAGTATAGGCATGTAGTTATTCAGGCTATATAGTTTGCTCTGTAGCAACAAATTCAGGAGTAGTGCTGGTGGGCGTATACTGGACCTAACGCTGGCGGATGGTAGTTGGACTACTATAAAAGTGCCTGTACCTCAGTATGCATCAATTTTCTGCTATGGCTGCCATGGTGATTGAGTTACTTGAATGGACCATTTTATCCCCACATTTCTAAGGCAGGATGGTTGCAGCATGTGGTGCAGTACTATGGGTTTGAACATGCTGTGGGTGCATGATGAGGGATTGGCTTTAGATTTCACTGCCTAAAATAAATGGATTTCTCAGACTTAGCCTATACTAATTTATTGTGATGTTTTGCTGATACCTATTTCCAATACTATTTATCATTTTAATTGGATAGCTTTGCATGAGGTTCAATGAGCTAAAGCAACCAGCCAAACCCCTGCCTGAGATATATAAGGAGCCTTCCAGCTTTCCTGAAGCATTTTTCTTTTCTGGAGCTGGAGCTCTACCCTTCATTTCTTCTCGTTTGTCCCCTTGTGCTGTTTACCCTATTTGGTTTGTGCTGGACTTCTACTTGTTTGTGCTAGCTTCAGCTTGGTTTGTGCTTCTCCTCCTTTCCTAGGTCAGTATTTTGCTTCTCTGGCTACAGTCTGTGCTTCCCTCCTTGTTGTTTGTGTTTCTCTCTCCTGCTCCTGCTTGTCTTTTCTTTCATTTACTTTTTGGGCTTTCTAGTTTTTAGCCTTCTGCATCACAATTGCTTGTGTGTGCTTCCAAGCTTACACACTGCTGTTCTTCTGATTAGCATTCCTCATTTAATTTTATCTTACTTTAACAATCCCTCATGTTTGCATTTCTTATCTATGTGATTTTTAGTTCCACTTGCTGTTTTCCTGCCTGTAGCAGTTTCCTGTGTACACCTATCCTTAATTGTTCACACCTTGCTCCTCCCAGTGCCTGGCTTGATACAGCCATTACAACTCCCAGCTTTTAGTTCCACTGCTTGCTTTTCTAGCAGTGTAGTGTGGCTCTACTACCAGTTTTATCATTGCTCTACTGCCATTTACTTGTGCTTCCTTAGCAGTTTAAATTGTTTACATTCTTTATTAACCCTGCTTGTGATATTCATGCTTGTGATACACCTGCATGAAGGTGTCACCATTCTTGTTTGTCCAGTTTCATTCAATTGTTTGCCTCTAACTGTTGCCCTACGTGGAGGTCTCTAAATATACTGCTACACTTTTGGGGGCTGTTCTTTGTTGCAGTATTGAAATCTTTATTTCACAATAATTTTGGTGCTTTGACTTGGAACAGTAACGACAAAATCCTTGTTTCACCACAATAATTTGGCTTCTCTCATGGTATTGGTTGGTTTGCATCCTCATTTACTGTCCTATGTTGCATTCCAGGAAATAAAAGAAAAATGTGACCTAAATGTGGGTCTTTATATACTGTTTGGCCTAAGTGTGGGTCTTCAAATATGCTGTGTGACCTATGTGTGGGTCCCATGTAAGCTATACCTGTCTTGTCACCCACTGCCTTTTAAAATGCTTTCCATACTGGATGCATGCCAATCACGCCACTCAGTCAGACACTGAGAGTCCTATTCTTGGAATCCTGGATTTACATCCATAGTGACTCCGTTCTACCCTCCTCTCCTTCCTCCCATATACACTTCAGTCCTTCCCTCACATATAGTGCCACCCCATCCTTTCCCAATCACTCTATCCCTATGAAATATCCTGTACCCTGGTATCAACATGTCCCAGTCATTGTACCTAGTGGCCAATGTTTCGGTGATGGTTGCAATGTCCACCTCCACCTCAGCCATGACAGTCTGTAGCTCTGCAGTTTTCTTCCCAAGGCTCCTAGCATTCAGGGTGACCACCTATCACCCATTCCCCTCCCATCCTGCCCTCCTTTACTAGCATTCAACTAGTACTTGCCTTTATCCTTTGTCACTGTTATGGGGAGTAACAAGATACAGTATTGTCCATGCCAGAGCCAGACTCATGTGATGACTGCCCAGTTGTGTTATGGAGCTGTTGATGCATAATTTGGTGGCCAGGGCACAATATAGTGGTTCAAGGCAGACTAGCAATTGTTAATTCACATATTGGTGGCTGTGACATTTTGCTGTATATATGTGTATATATATATATATATATATATAGAGATGGACATGGGAAGGCTTGTATTTATAGTTGTGGAAAGATCACTTCTATTCCATGTGGGGACTTGAAATGAAATGGAGAAAGGGTGAAACCAGTGTGCTTCTGGATTGCTCAGGTGACTGCATCACCAGATATGCTGGATGACCACCTGGAAAGAATGGCTGGAGTAAGAATATAATCAGATGATTTCTGAGGTCTGAAGAACCATAGTTTCTTTTGAGTATACTCACACACCCAGCCCTTGTCCTCCCAGCCTTATTATATCACTCCCAGTTCATGTCCTACCATGACCAACTCCTTCTCCAATACCATCCTTTGCAGAATTTATACTTGGAAGAGCTGGCATAGTGTAACCTTACCTGTTCCTTTCCTTCCTTAGCATCCCATTCCTCCTGTTCCTTTCCTCACAGTTTCTGCATATGTTAATGGCACATGTATAGCACATGATAAAATAATACCACCACTGCCAGAAGCTTAACTGTGATGACTCATAACAGTCACCATTAATTTGTAAATGCCTATGATGCACATGATACATGCACATTCCACAGTGCAGCATGATTCCAAAGGTGACAGTGAATTGAAGTAAATGAGAAAGAATGACACCACCAGGCCACACCCCAATAAAAGACCATAACACTACTCAACTGAGAGACTTAATATTTAACACAGTAGCCAACTTTACTTTTTACTCACTGACTGACTGGTAGATTCATGCACACAGGCAAAAAAGATGAAGTTTGGTGCCCTGCGCCATCAGCAGTAAAAAAAATGTTGAACAGATCCTTCAAAAATCCCCTGACCCTTTCCCAGTCTGCTAAATTCTATAACTGCCTGCTTGTGGGTGAAGCACCTCCAGGCCAGCAGCAAGCACATTGCACTCTCCTCCCTCTACAGCACTAAACAACATCATTATCCAGCCTGCCTGAAAATACAGTTAAATTGTATGAACTAGGTAACTAGAAAGAAAATACATGATTCTCTGATTTTTATATTTTTCTGTTCTACAAATTACTCTGTTTGCAAATAAACAGAGAGCTGTCTAGAGCCAAGTCATCCTCCTCTGACAGAGAGTTGAGTTCATTGCAAAGAGTTCATGATTTCCATCCCTGTTGATTGGCTGCTGCAGGTTATGTGACTTGGCAAAACTTTCACATGCTAAGTGCAGTGCGTGTTCCCTGTAAAAATACTGGATCTTGATGCTGAAGTGTGAAAATGCTGAATTGAAGCTGAATCCCTTTGGACCTGCTTGGCTAGTGTAAAAGTACATTTTGCACATCCAAGGAATTCGGTTGAGCATCAAGTTACCCTTAGGTATGATCAGACCCTTGACACGTTTCGTTAGTGAAAGAAAGTCAATCATATTGTTCTGGTAAGAAGAACTTTAAGTAGCAATGTAGAATCAAATAATGTAGCTATTCCAGATTACATAAAGGGAGATAAAGTACAGTATGGTATAGTTCATATTAAACGTATTGTTCAACAGTTAACAGCTAGCTAACATTTGGCTGTTAAGGTTCTGCATTGAATGTCTACTAATCACTGACCCCTGGCTGTTGGCTGATTTCTGCTGAGCTCTGAATGAATTGATTGAATATGTTCAGTTGAAAGTCACACTCTACAAACTGAAGGGAAAAAAACAGCTAGTTTGTGGCAACTCATTGCAGTCACATAAAAAGTGAGTGCAAACTGTCTGCACAATAAGTTTAATGTGAACTGTACTGACACCATCTCACTGGCACAAGCAGTTGCACTTCCGCTTCTGGCGCTGAAGATCCAGGTTAGCAAATGAGTCCAAAGCATCAGATGACTGGCCAGAGAAAGGAAGATGAGCTTCGATGCACTCTCTCCTCCTGCTGGGTGAGTGGGGTGGGGCTACCTCCTACATGTCGGTCTGGGGCTCATTGGGCATCAGCACAGTCAAGCATGGGAATGTGCATTGCACGTCTCAGACATTACTGCACACCTGAGATTTTTTTTTGGAGGGGACTACCAAAAGGAAAAACCCTTTGATAAAGAAGCACCATCATGCTAGGAATCCACATGATGCTTCTACACCCAAACAATGCCACCTGTAAGACTCTTTTGAGACCCAAGGGTCATATAGGTATTTACCTTTGGAGGAATCCCACCATGATGAATAATTCATGGTCCTTCTGGACAACAGGCAGCTGGGGTGAGGGGGTCTCGGGTGGTAGGCAGACTGAAGAAGTCCTTAAAATACTTAGTAAATAGATAAAGAACCTCTGTAGCCAAACACTGAGGCAAGGGTTACCCTAAAGGGCATTTGGCTGGGAAGCCAAGTTTCAAGAAAATACAAAATCACACATGCCCCTACAATGCAAAGCATCATGGGCTGCATATGCAAATCACCACAGAATGTTATGCTGGTCCAACTTTAAGCAGAACTGCATGGTGCGAAAGGCCTCCACACAGTTTGCAAGGGTGCTAACAGAATAGATATCCACAGTAGTTTGAACTCCTCTTCTTTGTGCACTTCTGGGACACTGTTAGCTTAGGTGTTCCAAGACTCAGAAATCTTTCACCTTTTAAATAGGCACAGAAACCTGGAGCAAACCTATTTCATTTCCTAGTGGTCCCACAACAACTGCAACAACAAGTTTCCAAAGAAGTCTGAAAACTGAAATCATGCTGTGACTGGTTCACTATACAGAAGCAGCCATGGGAAAGGAAAGGAAGGAAGGGAAAGGCGGGAAGGGAATATGTAGAATTAAAGGCTATAATATTTTGTTCTTGATTTAACTCAAGTTCTGTATAATTAGTGTCTCTGTTTTACACAGTAGTTGAGAAAGGTAGGATTTATTCCCCAGCATTTATTTAAGTTTTGAAAAAGCTGGCACTGCTGAAAAAACAACTGAGGCAGGTCAGTGTTCCAACACTTTTAAATACAATTTACAGTTTGGTTAGTATGATGTAATAGCTCTCTGTTTTTCCTACAAACCATTTGGTGATGTGTGCTGATTTTACTTTAATCATTGGCCAACTTCTGCAGAAGCTTATACAGTATGCATGTGACCAGTTACAGCCTGATTTTATCAGGCAGTAATCATAGTGGTCACAGTGGTGTGTGAAGTTGGCTGTAAGCTCCCATGTGCTGTATATTATATTCCATTTTTCCTGCGTGCCACAGTACGTTAGGTGAGAATAGAGAAAGCTTCATGAGCCAGATGAGCATGTCTCAAATAGGTCAGAAAGATGGCACTAGTGCAACGTGGTCAATGTGACTATTTCATATAACTGCTTAAGACTGCATCAAGATATGAGTGAATAATCTATTCACCACAGTTCAAAACAACATGCCAAAGTTAATTGTCCTGGTAGCTTTTCATATGGTTTTCCATGGAAACAGCATACTGTAGTAACATGGAAAATGCATTCTATACCAGCAAATATTTTATGATAAATACTGTATGTGTTTCAACACAATAGATTTCTGAAGAAAACCAATAATGTCAATTGGATTTTTCTATGTTCTAAGTGGAAAACAAATGCAAAATGCTATTTTACATTTACACAGTTGCAGTAATAGAACTGCTTCATCAATTATATATATTTTAAATAAAACTGAAGTATTAACTGCAGAAATCTAATTATGATTGATTTATTGATTAAATAAATTTTTGCTTAATTGGTCTGTTTACCATGCAAATACACTAGGCTAATAAACCCATTTTCAAACATAAACCAAGCAATTTGTTAAGACAGTATAAGTACAAAAAACTTAGACATTACCAGTAACATTTCAATATAATGGACTCCTATGCCCTTAGTTTGCATGATTTTGCATGGAATATGGAAAACTTCCCAAAATGGCCAAAAGTTATACTGTTTTACCTTGTAACATTTCAAACTTGACATTTCTTTTCTTTGTCAAAAAGGCAATTCTTCCAAATTTTGAGCAATAGAATTATTTTACATATCTGAAACTGATGCCAGAAGGTACACTGTAAAGAGTACTTGGCAAATCATGTGCAGTGAGGACTCCCTGGACCTTAAATATATTCACCTGGCATTAAAAGAACTCCCAGGACCACTAACCAAATGAATTAATCTGTCACTCCCAATCCCCGAACACTGGAAATCCATGACAGTTACCCTTCCACAAAAGTGGGGATCGGGCTATGCAAAACAATTACAGACCACTTCCATCCTCCTCCGCCACTGTCCAAGGCTCTTGAAGGGACTGTGGCTGACCAGATGTTGGAGCACCTCAACCTTACAAACTTCTAAGCCCTCCACAACATGGGTTCTGGGGTGGCCATAGCACCATTACAGCCTTACTTGAGTTTGTTGGATTCATTCATAATGCCCTAGACCTGGGTCACCTCATTGGTGCAGCCTTTATTGACCCATCAAAGGCATTTGATATGGTGCATCATGCTCTCCTCCTTGACAGCTATCTGTCATTGTTCTGGCTCCTGAAACTGTGAACTGCTTCTGCAGCTACTTAAGCCACCACTCCCAGCAAGTTAAGATCGGTGATGTCCTATCTGAAAGCCAGCCTGTCAAATCTGGAGTACGACAAGGATCAGTCTTGGGTCCTCTCTTGTTCTGAGTGTTCCTAAATAAGCTCCTGGACTCCTGTCACTGTTGTATTTATTTATTTATTTAGTTTTGTTGACTGGGTAAGTGCACTATACAAACCCTGCCTATTTTCAGTCACGACTGGGGAGGAGGTACAGATGAATGCCAACTGACCTTGAACCAGATTAAGCTGTTGGTGGCATTTTTTAGTGAATGAGGAAATTTGGCCAGGACACCAGGAAATTCCCCTACTCTTTTCGGTGGGGGCTGCGACTCTGTGAGGCGTGGTCAGTGTGAGCTGGGACACCGAGGAGGCAGTGTGGGCGTTGGAGGCTGGACTGCTGATCACCTCTTCGGCCTTCCTTCTGCTGCCCATGATAGTTATGGCATTAGAGGGCTTTTCAGCAGGGGACCTTATCGTGACTATGCATCAGTTTATTGCACACACGGTCTTACTAATACTCAGTCAGAGCCCGTGAATATGGATGACATCAGTAAGGTGGATTTGCTTCAGCAACAGCTAGCTCTGGAGGAGTTGGTTTCTTGCCTCACGGAAACGCTTGTTGTAAGATTTGGAAATGTACATGGGAGGCTTGTCTGGAGATACAGGAAGAGGAAGAGGTCGGATTCCCTTAGCTGAGGATCGAACACCAGTTGAAATGCTCGGTGCGCCTCTGGCTGTTATGCCTGATTTGATTATGGAGGTAATCTCCTCTCCGTGCAACACGGACACACAGTGAGTACTTCTTGAAACTTTTTCGCTGTAAGGTCATCTAGCACATGGTGAATTGTGTGCTTTGCAAGGGTCTCTTCAGCAGTCCATTGGAAGAGATGGCCTGCCTTCTCCCCAGCCTATTGTTTTGGACTCTTCTTTGCCTGAAACTGGTTCTATACAGCCCTGCACGGTTCTTACTTCTTATGTTTTGAACAGGATTCTTCTACTGTTTCTCCTGCTGTCAGGCTGCCTGCTTCTTCCTTGCAAGATCCTGCTATGAGTGATCTCCCTCCTTGGGCAGTAGTGGCCTGGTGGCCTGGGTTTCCCAGGCCTTGGAGGTGCCGGGGTGGGTGAAATCTCCTGATGGGAAGGAGGGACACAAACTTTGCCTCATTACCCTCTGACCTGCTGCTCACAGACTCGGAGAATGTTTCCTTCCCAGTACTTCTATTCCTCTGGGGCAAGGCTCCCCTGTTGTACAGCCTCAGTCCTCTACTGCTCAGGCTTCGGATACCCTCCTGGATGATATCAAATGTTTGGGAGAAGCTTCATCACCTACCCCCTTATATCTATCCTGTCTTGGGGTTCTCAGCACACTGCACAGCGGTCGTCCCCAATGACCCAGTACAAGTCTCTGTGGAGAATGCACCTGCACAAGCTGCTGCACCTCCTGTTAGGCATGCTGGTATTAAAGAACAATTATTCCCTGCTACTTTTGGAGTTTCTTCAGAACCGCGGCACTTTAATGCAGTGCATCTGAAATATAGGGGCCCTACTCAGAGGTCCCTAATAGATGGTTTGTTTGGACAAGAATTGCTAAAAGACAGTATAAAATTCTATGCTTATGAAATTTATGCACCGATCCATATGCCTGGGGATACTGTATTTGATATTAGTTTTAAGCATTCTGCTGGTCTAGATAGGTTTTGGAAACAATTCCAGCTTCTAAGCATACTCCTTTGTGGAGTTCCGTTATTGAAGTTCCTTAACTAAACCAGTCTCAAAAAAATCACTGTACTGTTTCATAATGAGGGAGTTAATGGCAGACATTACCTATTGGCTACTGCAGCATTGTGTTGTTAAGGACACCCAGAACCTATTTTGGATGAGAATGTCTTTGGACTGGGGCTGGAGATTTTGGTGGATTTACAGTTGGAAAATGGTTTAACAAAGCATTTGCCTAATTGTTTTTACTGGGGAGGGATAGGGGGTGATTTTCACCCAGGACAACCACGGGCTTGTTATAAGTGTGGTTCATTGTGCCATCTTAGTAATGTTTGCATCCAGCAGAAGTATGGCCTATGTGGAGATTTGGGATATGTAGGTGCACATTGTGTGAATTCTCCTAAATGCAACCTATGTGATGAACTTGGCCATACTTTTGGACATGTTCCTGGGCTTCCCATAATAACATGGATCCAGCCATTAAAGCAGAGCAAGATGTCTATGTGAGACAGCCCAGAAGGAAAGTCAAAAGATTCATGACCTGCTTACACATCCCCAGGCATCCTCTTGGTTTCTCCTCCTCGGCCTATGGTCTCCCAGAGACCTCTTCAGCTCCTTTGGAGCCTGTCTCTTCAGATATGATCCCAGTGCGAGACAATACTAGATTCAGTTTTCTCTGCACAGGATGTCCTTTCGTATCTGTGGCTTCAACAGTAGAAGATTCCACTGTACATGACATGGACTTGGGTATGCTTGCTGCCCCTCGATATCTGCAGGGCGTGTCTAGTATGCCTCCTCCAGATATACAACAGGAGCATCTTTTCATCGGGTGACCCATTCTAAGTCCAGTAAAGCTTAATTGGAAAACCTAAATGAATCAGATCCCTTCCTTACAAAATACCTACACACTGTTGCAGGATCAGGATGAGGAGGAGGATGGTTTGGACTCAGACATCTCTTCTGTGGCTTCCTAACACACTGAGGCAGTCCCGGACATGGGGGTTTGTGATAAACCTAAACCCAAAATGAGAAAAAAAGGAAATGATATTTCATTTGTTACATAGTCTGGTCTTTTTTCTAGTCCTTTCTCATCTTTGTATGTTACCAATGGATAGGGTGTTGTCCTTCTCACCATTAATGTAAATAGCACTAAATCTTCCCTATAAAAGACTGGTTACTTTTGCCAGTCTAAGGAATGTGTAGTAATATTATGCTGCTTCAGGATACTCGGATACATTCCTTATTACAACTGAGAGCAGCAGAAAGAGATCGGAGATGGGGTGTTTCTTTGTGGTCTTTGGGGAGGATACATGCGATGGGTTGGGTATTTTGTTTGCTGATATAAATGTTCAAATTCTGAAGGTTTTGATATTTTGCCAGGTACAGCCATGCTGGTTGATTTTGTTGTCTCTAATTGTGCATATCGTTTACTTAATTTATATGCTCCCAACAGAAGGCAGACAGGGCAGCTTTATTTAAGAGGATTTCCATCCTACATACTTCAAAACTAGTGTTGTGGGGAGTGATTTTAATTGTGGCCTAGGCCCACGCGACTGGGGTAGGAAAACGGAGAAGATTTTTTGTGATACTAATATGCTCCGTGAGGTACTTGTACACAATAATCTTGCAGATGTTTATGATGTTTTGAATGTTTCTCCACAGCATACCTTTTTAAGGGTGTTTTGTCATCCCGAATAGATTTTTGGTTTTTATCCAGGAGGCTTACTTGTTCAGAGGTAAACATCTTGCCTATGGAAACTTCGGATCATATGGTGATTAAAATCCAGATAGGTCTGTATCAAAAACTTACTATGGGTTGTGCCTTTGAAAATTAAATGTTGAATTGTTGCATGATGCTATGTCAGTAGATCAGGTGAATAATTTACTTGCTGCCCGAGCTAATATTTGCTTTTTGTATGATAGCCCCATTGAATGGTGGAGGATACCAAATTGGAATTGAAATTGTTATTTCTCAAAATTTCAAACAGTACAGCCAGAATCCATTATTTAAAATATTTGGGATATAGAGCACAATATATTAAACTCTGACCCAGGTATCTGTTTCAGATACTTCATCTTTAACTAAACTTCAAGATGTTAAACTTAAATAGTATAATTTTTTAAAAATTAGGGAAGACAAATGTTTCTACCAGCAAAAATACTTGGTTACTGGTATAAAGCATCAAGTAAATCCTATGATCTTTCGTCATAGAGTTCGGAACAATTTGGTATGACTGCTTTACTAGATAGTGATAGCACATTGGTGCAGGATGTTAGGGGCATTTGTCGGGTTGTACAAACTTATGTTAGATCTAAATTTCGGATGTCTCCCCTGCCTTACCAGTTCCTTTTTCATGATTTAGTCATTC
Source organism: Neoceratodus forsteri (assembly GCA_016271365.2). Lineage (NCBI taxonomy): Eukaryota > Metazoa > Chordata > Ceratodontiformes > Ceratodontidae > Neoceratodus > Neoceratodus forsteri. Next base: position 840,289,657 of record CM028135.1, on the reverse strand, counting down.
CACATTTATCACCTGAAGAACTAGAGGCCTTGGTGACCCCTATTACTGAAGCAGAAATCTTATTGGCTATAACTAAATTGTCAGCTCGTACTACCCCAGGCATTGATGGTACTCCCAATGAATTTTGTAAGATTTTCTCAGATAGTATGCTTCCATGGTTGTGAGTCCTTTTCAATCTATCTGGTCAGAAAATAGACTCACACCTAGTATGTGTAACGGATAATGATATTTCATTATAAAAACAAAGGGATCCCAAACAGCTAACAAACTGGAGACCTATTAGCCTCTTGACTTCAGATTATAAGATTTTGGTCACTATTTTAACAAGTAGGCTTTCAAAGGGTGGCAAGGAGTTTGCTTATTACGACCCAAACATGTGCAGTTCCCGGAACTGGTTGAGAAAGCTTGTCTAATACTTTGTCTGGTTATCTCTTGTCACTGGATCAGGAAACAGCATTTGATGCTATCCGACATGAACATATCTGGGCAGTTTAAAAATGTTATGGTATTCCTGAATCTTTACTTACTTTGTTGATCACTTTGTATTCTGTGGCACTGATTACTTCCTTAGTTAATGGACATTTAGGCATTCCTGTCAACCTTAAAATTGGGGTGTGACGGGGTGTCCTTTAAGTCCTTTGTTGTTCGCCTTTGGTCTTGATCCTATTTTAAAGCGGATTGATGTAGATCCTCAGGTGCTGCCTATTACTACTACAGAGGGTTGTACATTTCCAAAGTTTTAGCATATACGGATGATTGTATTTTCGCTGTGGCAAATTTAGATTCAGGGAAGTGAGTTCTTCAAGTTCTCCAGGAGTTACAACCTTATACAGGTATACGGATTAATTCTATGAAGAGTCAGATGTTGGTCTTAGGCTCAGCTTTGGTTCCTAATTCTTTGTCATACCGACAGTTACGGATGATGTAAAATTATTGGGTATATATTACGGTGCTTCCACTACTTTACAAATGTAATTGGGATATGGTTTTGATGTAGCTCAACAGAAAGCTGCTAAATGGCAATCTTAGAAAATGTCATGAAGAAAAGGGTATTTCTTCTTGGTCATATATAACCCGTTTTTCTATATGTATCACATGTTCTCTCTCCCTTATAGTATGCATGCTAAGATTATGGGCCTTTTGTCTCATTTTATGGAGTAGCAGGCTGAACCCTCAGAAACTTGCCCATACCTATAGAGCCTGGAAATCTGGAGGTCTTAATGTGGCCCAACCTTTAGTGTTTTTTTTTGGGTAACTTCCTTTATAGCACTATTCAACCAATTTTGTTAGCTACTGAGGATATGGGGTCTCTGTGCATGAGCTTATGGGGAAAAGAGTTCCTGATGGCCTGGGGTAGAGGTAAATGGCACCTGTCTGAAAAGTCACTTCCTGTTTATGTTAGAATGACACTTAAATATATTAGAATGTGGAAAATTGAGCTTCTTTTTTTTTCTCATGAAAAATAATTTTATAAACATATTGTAGATTCTTGTTATATTGAAGATCCTCTATTTTTGGTTCCTGATACTGTGAAACGGAGTTATTGCTTGTTAGCATGATTGAGCCTAGAATTCAAAAAGATGCAAAGATATGGTTTGGCTTTGTGGACATCAGAAGCTTAATGTGAGAAATAATCAGAAACATAAACAATTGGGAGACAGATACTGTTATGAGCCTTCCAGTAGGGGTGCTGAAACCATAAAACACCTATATTTTGACTCAGCTCATGTGCAGAGATTCTGGTCAACACTGGCTAATTTGTGGAGTGAACTTGTTTTCAATCTATGAAATATGATATCTTAATTTGGGAAAAATTCGAAAGAATGGCATAAATGGAATCAGGGTATGGTTTTGTGATTCTGGCATGTATTAAATGGGCTATCTGGCAAGCAAGATGTTTTGCGCTATCTTCAGAATTAAACTGCTCAGTTGCAGGAACTAGTCTTTCAAATCCAGAGGGACCTGGACAAATTATATGAGTATGAGTTTCATAGTTTGGGATCTAAGTGGAAAACGTCTATGGCATAATGTTGGGTGGGTTGGCTTATCTGTATATTTTATGGGTATTGTTGATAGCTGCTGATTGTTAATTCTTTTTTTTCTGTTTTGTCTGTTTATGATTCTCTTACTGTTATTGCTTTTATTAAGTGTATTTCTGTTGGTTCTTGTACTAGGTGATGAATAGGTCATGTTTTTGTTTTACCCGACTTCCTGATTTGTGTTTTCTTATTGTATTTTGTTTTTGTTCTCTAATACAAATTTCCCTACTCTTTTCGATAAGTGCCATGGAATCTTTAACATCCACCTGAACTACCACCAGTCCAGGCAGATGGGACCTCGTTTAATGTCTCTTCAAAGACAGCACCTCAGAAGTACAGCACCCCTCTCATGCTGCACTACAGTGTCAGTACTGGGATATTAACCCAAGTGCCAGATGTGGGAACTGAACCCACAGCTCTCTGATCTCCGGCCTCAGAGGCGAGTGTGCTACCTATGTATGCTCCCTTGTATGCTCCTCTATGCTGAGGATTCAGTCATTTTACCAGCAACTTGTGTCCTGAACTTCTGCAGGCAGATCTGCAGTGTGGTTTTACATCCATGGAAGGGAGGTTCAAAGAACAAAGGCTGGACATGAACTATAAAAATCTAAGACCATGCTTTTCTCAACAGCACAAAACAAGCTCACAAACTACCCACTGGCAATAAAGATTGACAGCTGCACCACTCTAGAACTAGTCCCCAGTTTAAATACCTGGGGATCACAATAGACTCCACTCTGTCCTTCTCCCATCACATTGATATCACTGCAAGGGCCATTAACACAAGATTAGGTATACTTTACTGGCATAGACACTCCCTAACCTGTTAACTTATGAAGCACTAGATCTGGCAAGCAACAGCCCAATTATCTCTCTCATAGATTATGGCCGGGTTGTATACAGAGCTGCAGCAGACATCATCACATTGCAGTTGCCTCAAACAAAGCCTGTTGAATACTCACAGGTGCTCAGAGGCTGACCCACACCTGTGACCTTTATACTCGGGCTGGCTGATTACAACTGAAGGACAGGATCCGATACCAAACCTGCCTATTAGCCAAAAAGTCTTATTAAATCTACTGCCATATGGGGTTCAGGACCTTTATCCCTCCCCTAAGACCCAGAGTTACCTGAGCATCTGCATCCCAAATTTTTCATGTACCCAGATGCTGCACTACCATGGCGCAGCATTCTTCCCACTTTGGGCAGCCCTCTGGTTAAATGCACTGCCTCCTTGCATCTTGGGCGCCCCACAATTGGATCCTTTAAAACCAGACTGGTGCCACCACCTCCTTCCTTTGAGTACCTGTATGTGCCCCAGCTAATCTGCTACTCACAGCAACTCCTCCACTAGCACTTTCCCAACTTATCAGTCCTGATCACTCTCCCAAGCACTTCCTCCCCTTTCCTCCCTCCCTCCCACCTTATCCTACTGCTTGCCTACATAGCCCCCATCCCCCTCTGAACCCACTCCACCCCTATTCTGTCTATTTCTAGATGTAGGCATACATTGTGCAATGCCTCAGCTTGTCTTTCCCATTGCCTTATTCAAATATGTTATATTCCAGTGTTTATTGTCCTTAGTTTTTGTATCTGCTGTCTCATGTAACTGACGTGGAACCTTAAAAGAGCATCCACTCACAGGTATTTTCCAAGATTTCAATAAATAAAAACATAATAAATAAAAAATACATCAGAAGAAAAATACTTAGAGCCATCTTAATCCCTAAAATTGTATAACTCACAGTATGTACAAGACTCTGATCTATACACACCTGAAACATGATGGTGAGGTATAAACTATTTCAATAAGGAGTGGCTACATCCCTAATTTTGGTACTTTCTATCAAAGCACTGAAATGTATCAACAGACCAAAAAGTGCTGTTGTGCTTTAATACACAGTGGAAAAAATAGGGCTATTCCCAATGCTTAATACAATTGTTTAAACTCTAGGAATACCACGCCATTCATTCATCAGAATTCTGGAGCACTGTGTTTATACCCTAACAATGCATTTCATTCCCTTTATTTCTTTACATTGCAACCCTGTCCTACTGTTATTCCAGGCCTTCCCATTTCTACAGAAACCATTTTCTTTTTCAAAGAAAAATCTACTGTTCTGTAACAAATGCAAGGAAAGAAACAAGCAAGATCTATCTCTTTTGTAATTAAGGCAGTATTTTTCAAGGTATTGCATATCCTGCAACTACTAAAATCAAGATGACAATTAGATGTTTTTTGTGCAGTATTAGTCATTGCTAAGCAATTTAAATTACAAATTGTAGTGAGAATGTAATAATGTGGCTCACAGAAAACTGAACCCAGGCCCCAGTATACCATCCTGGTGCTTTAACCACTGAACCACAGGCTTGCATGGTTGAAGCTGGGGTTCCAGGACACTCTTGCTTTCTCTGGCATTATATTTTCTGCAACTAGGAGTAATCAAGATGACAGATGTTTTTATTGTGCAGTATTAGCCACTGCTAAGCAATTTAAATCACAAATTACCGCGAAATGTAATGACCTACTGGGAATTAAGCCCAGCCCCAGAATACTGCCTATATTCTAATCACTGAGTTACAGGTTCACATGGTTAGACCTGAGTTTGCAGACAAATGTTGTTTCTCTAGTATTGCATTTCCTGCAAACAAGAAATAATAAAGATAGGTAATTATATGTTTTGGTGCAGTATTAGCCACTGCTAAGCAATGTAAATTCCAATTGTAGTGAGAAAGAAATAATGTGACCTACTGGGAACTGAATACCATCCCTGTGTTTAACCACTGAGCTACAGGTTCAATTCCCAGTAGGTCACATTATTTCATTCTTACTACAATTCTGATTTAAATTGCTTAACAGTAGCTAATACTAGACCAGCAAGACAAAACATCTAATTTTCATCTTGATTATTCCTAGCTGCAGGATATGAAAGACCAATGAAAGGAAGTGTGTCTGGGAACCCCAGGTCCAACCATGTGTGTCTGTAGCAGAGTGGTTACAGCACCACAATGATATTCCAGGGCCTGAGTTTAATTTCCAGTAGGGCACATTATTACTTTCTCATTACATTTGTGATTTAAATTGTTTAGTGTGACTAATACTACACCACAGAAATATCTAATTGTTATCTTGATTATTCCTAGTTGCATGATATGCAGTACTAGTGAAAGGAAGTGTCTGAGAACCACAGATCGAACTATGTGAGCCTGTAGCTCAGTGATTAGACCACCAGAATGGTACCCTAGGGCCTGGGTTCAATTCCTGCAGGCCACATTATTACATTCCCACTACAATTTGTGATTTAAATTGATTAGCAGTGTGGCTAATACTCCACCAAAAACATCCAATTGTAATCTTAATTATTCTTTGTTACAGGATATGCAATGCCAGAGAAAGGAAGTTTTCTAGGATTCCAGTTCTAACCATGTGAGCCTGTAGCTCAATGATTAGAACAAGCGGAATGGTATTCCGGGGCCTGGGTTAAAATTCCCAGTAGGTCATATTATTTCTTTCTCATCACAGTTTGGGATTAAAAATGCTTAGCAGTTGCCAATACTGCACTAAAACAACAAATTATCATATTTTTCAAGAATATATCTGACCACCTTAAAGTTTCACTGGTAACAGCTTAATCAAAAAAGTGGTCCTGTTTAGTTATCATTTAGTTTGTTGTATACTGAATTTAACTTTGTATGTTTCTTTTAGATAACTGCTCTTTCAATTGCAATAATTTATTACTGCACACTCCATTCACTGGAGGACAGCATTTGAAAGACAAAGTCTGTCAGATGGCAGACACCATTCTCTAACAAATGCAGTATGGAGATATACACTAAATTATCAAATGTAAGGAGAAATTTTCTTCCAAAACAAACATGTACTGTACATCTGAATTCAGTATAAGGCAAAATAATGAGAAATAAACTGGACCAGTTCATGACTAAGCTGTTACCAGCTAAACATTGAAGTGGCCAGTTATATTCTTGAACCTAAACTATCTTGCATACGTTATGAACCCTAGTAGGGGAACATTTAACTGCTCCAAGAGTGGAGGACCAAGGACCAATTAGCAAAATAGGAGGGAGGATAAAAGCAGCATCCTGAGGGGAGGTCAATGGCAAAAGGAGGAAGAATAAAATATTGGTGGTTGGGGACTCTATGGTTGGGGAGTGGAGAACAAATTGATAGGGGAAAGCCAATCAGATGTGTTTGTTTAATGTCTCCCGGAGCATCTGCTAAAAGGGATATAGTAAAGATAGCAAAATGATTGACAATGCAGGGAAGGGACTGGGTGGTAATCCATTTAGATAGAAATGACCTAGCTCACCAATCAGTTGCTGAGGTCAAGCATAGTCTTACAAAGCTAGCAGAAAGGCTGGAGTAAAAACAACTTTCCTGGCCTTATCAGATATCCTACCAGTGTGGAGTAGGGAGGAAGGGGACAGAATCAGACAGGATGAGATAGCAGAACTAAATGAGTGGATAAAGGAAATGGTGCCAGTCAAGGGGTCCACTTCATTGGCAACTGGGATGAATTCTGAAAAGGAGGCTTTTAAGGGTGATGGACTCCACCAGACATGGGAGGAGGTTAATGCATTAGCACAACAGTTCGACGTTTACATTAGTCACTTAGGATGACTAGCACAGGCAGTTGGACAACAGGAGGAAGAAAAAAGTGAGGGATACCAGCAAATTAAAGGGAGGTCCAAAATGAACCTTAGTGGCAGAAAAATACAAGGAGGAAGAAGATTGTTGGGAAGTATAGGGTCAACAGAGGGCAAGTGGATAATATAGGAGGCAGTCCAAAGAAGAGAGGATGGGAGCCACTACAGAGGAGGGACATAGGAGTAGATCTGGGGTATGGCGGGTCATGAGCACCAGTGCTAGGAGCATGGGAAACAAGATCCCTGACCTGGAGGCAGTTACTGACGAGAAGCAGACCTAGGCATCATGGCTATAACAGAAACATGTGGCAATGGCAAACAGGATTGGGACATAACTCTACAGGGATATGCTCTTTTCAGAAGGAACAGAGAGGGCAAGGGTAGCATTTTACTTGAAAGAGGACATAAAGTATACAGAAGTGCTGGACAACTGGGGGCAGAGGCTCTATGGGTCACCCTAGAGATGGAGAAAGGGAAGGTCATTGGCATAGCAGTGATATATATGCCACCATCACAGGAGGGAGGTGGATAAAGCTATGATGGTGGAAATACAGAGGATGGCAATCAAAGGGAGGTGCTGCTGCTGGGGCATTTCAACCTACCAGATTTGGAGTGAGCACCCCAGCAGTGGCTTCTGCCAGGAACAGAGATACCATAGATTTCCAACATGGGGCACTTTGATGCAGCTAGTCAGGGAACTGACTAGGAAAGTTGTAGTACTAGACCTGATCTAAAACAAATGGTGGCAGACTGGGAGAGGTCTCAGTGGGGAACATAGTCACAAGTGACCATAATACCATATGGTTTACACTAAGGACAACAATAGTAGGGAAACACTTAGTGGTAAAGATCCTAGAGTTTAGGTGGGTTGACTTCAAGATATGGGTGACTGCATCATGAAAAGTTCTGCAGGTGTGGGATCTGGAGGGGTGGATGAATACACAAAATTAGGGATGCTATAGTAGAAGCCACAAATCTCTGTGTCAGAAAGGTCAATAAAACAGGAAAAAGGAAATCTCTATAGTGTAGCAGGAAGTAGCAGAAAAGGTAAGGTGAAAAGTCAGCATTTAGGAGATACAACAGATGCAGAGGGGGACAATAGAAAAGCATACTAGCAAAACCAAAAGGAGTCAGGAAGGGTGATCAGGAGAGCAAAGGCAGAGGGACTAAACAGAGAATAGCTCAATCAGTTAAGGAAGGGGACAAAGCATTTTACTTGTATGTGTGCAAAAGGAAGAAGGCAAGTGGGGATAGTTAGACTGAGGGGAAGGGTGGGGAGACAGTGGAAGGGGACCAGGAGAATGCAAACATCCTAAACAGCTACTTTGCTCTGTGTTCACTGTGGAGGGTGAAGGGAGGAGGATGATTCAGGAGAGAGGAAAACTGGGGAGGAGGTGGACACTAGCTCATTCAAAGTGGAGGGGGTACTAAAGGAATTATGAGGCCTAAAAGTAGACAAGGCCATGGGACCCAACGGGTACACCCCAGAATACTGAGGAAGCTGAGGAAAATACTAGCACAGCCCTTAACTGGCCTATTCAGCAGATCCACTGGAGATGGGGTGGTCCCAGTTGACTGGACAAGAGCTGATGGGTCCCTCTCCACAAGTGCAGAAGCAAGGAGGAAGCCAGCAACTACAGGCTGGCTGGCCTGACATCAGTGGTAGGGAAGATAATGGAAAAATTGCTGAAGGAAAGAATTGTCAGATATCTAGAATCAAGGGAACTGCAGGATCACCACAGCATGGATTCATAAAAGGGAGGAGGGAGGTCATGTCAAACAAACTTAATTGAATTCTTTGATTGGGTGACCAGAGTAATAGATCAGGTAGGGGCAATGGATGTGGCATTTCTAGACTTCAGCAAGGCATTCAACTTGGTGTTGTACATCAGGCTATTGCACAAACTAAGAGCTCTGGGGTGGGTCCAGAGATGGAGATGGATGAAAAACTGGTTAGAGAAAGAAGGCAAAGGTGGAAGTTAATGGAGTTTCATTGGGAGAAGGAGGGGTGATCAGTGGAGTGCCACAGGGTCATACTGGGACCAATCTTGTTCAATGTTTTATAGGCTACATCGGAAGGGCTTGATGGGAAGGTATGTTTATTCAGAGACGATACAAAGATCTGTAACTGTGTGGACACTTCCAAGAGGGTGGAAAAATTAGGAGATTTGCACAATTGAAGTAGTGGTCTAGAGAGTGGCAGTTGAGCTTCAACATGAAGAACTGTAAAATAATGCACTTAGGGAGCAGAAATCAGGGAGCAGAGTACAGGATGGGTGGTCAGGTACTGGAGGCATAGAGAAGAGAATGACTTTGGCACAATCATATCAAATTATGTCAAGATGGCTACACAATGTGAGGGGTCAGTAGCAATGGGCAAAAGAATGCTTGGATACATAGGCTGGGGTTTCATGAGCAGGAGATGGAGGTGGTATGCCCTTGTACAAGCAGCTGTTGAGACCACACTTTGAGTATGGGGTTCAGTTCTGGAGACCATAATTCAGGAAGGACATGGATAGGATGGACATGGTCCAGAGGAGGGCAGTGAAAATGGTGCAGGGTCAGAGCCACTTAACATGTGAGGAGAAGCTAAAGAATCTTAACATGTACACCCTGCAGCAAAGGAGAGGAAGGGAAACATGATAAAGACATTCAAGTACTAAAAGGGTATTAAGGGGTGCCGGATAATAGTATTTTCTGAAAAAGACACTCAAACATGAGGGTCATCACATGATGCTGGAAGGGGCAGACTCAAGGAAATATTCAGAAACACTATTTCACAGAAAGGGTGGTGGATGGTTGGAATGCACTCCTTGAGAAGGTGGTGGGGCCAAGACTGCAACAAGATCCAAAGCCATGGGATAGGCGCAAGGAAATACAGAATTAAGGAAAGGGGAGAATTTACCATGGACACCTAGGGTCCCCGTTAACATGTAGGTAGTATGCTTGGGCAGACTGGGTGGGCCTGTAGGTCCTTATCTGCCATCAATATCTATGTATCTATGTATCCATGCACTGCAACTCTACTCATTACTAAAAATAATATTTTACAATTAATGTTGCATGATATCTTGAGTGCCTAGATTTAGATATAAAATAATGTATGAGACATTGTACATTAACACATAAACACCAGTGCAAAGCATGGGTGGATTGTGATGGTGTTACATGACAAAAGTATGTAAAAAATGAATAATGATAAGTCCCATAGAGTTTTTTTCTTTCATATTCTAGTTATCCTCCTCAGCTCTGTGGGCATATAGCTGCCCCTCCTCCAGGCTCCCGGCCAGTGCCCCCGGTACCCCTGAGCTCCTTATTCCCCAATGGATTAGCCCCGTGGTGAGACAGAAGGAGAGAGGCCATCCCCTCTCGAGACACATATCCAGAAGGGCAATTTCGGACAGTTCCAGGGCGACTGCTGCCTGTGCTGGAAGGGGCTTCATAGAGTCCGCAGCCATCTTTTTCACATTTTTCCTTGGCCCGCCCCTGTAGCCATGAATACCTAGCATCACAATGCCACGCTTCTCATCTCTGACTTCTGGCACTGCCCTCAGCCATCCACCAGAGGGCAGTCATGAGCAGGATAATGCACCCACCCGCCCTCGAGAGGAAAGCTGTCATCGGACACTGATCCTCCCCTCCACTGCCGACCCTGGCAGCCTGAGCTCACTCCCAAACCTGGTTGCTGGTGTGGCATGAGGTGTAGTGTCCAGCACCTCAACCCTCAGTGGCACTGGGCTGGCTATCCCATAGATTATTTTATATAATTGCTGGTTTTCAAATCATAAACCATGGAAGTCACTTTTGATTTATGTCCTATCAATCCACTTTAAAGTGGTGTACATGTATTTGAAAAAGTCAGTGGTTTGAATGATCTACAGAAACAAGAAAAACTATATAGGATGCATATAACTTACTGACACTCATGCCCTATTAAATGGCCAGTTAATATGGCTAGAACCCAGTTAATATGGCATTTGAAATGAGCGCCTGTCCAATCAGTTAACACACTGACCAGTAATTATAAAATAATTATGCATATACAGGAACTTACCTACATTAATAGTGAAGTTTATTATATTATTATGGTACATTTTCTTTTGCCTTCAATGCTACAGTTTGCAATCTGTTCCCAAGTGAAACACATATTGTACTATTTGAGACATTACAACAGTTGACAGAGTTAAGGGGCTGGAACACCTTATGATTCTATCAGTGACCACTACCTCACATACTGCTTCTGGCCACAAACCTTAGTGACCAGCTCCCAAACACTGGCCTATTGCTCCTTCTCTATCACAGATGCTACCCAGTCCTATCGATGTGAACTCCATAGACTGGTCCAGAATTGACTTGATCAATGACATTGACATAGGTAATCCTTCTTCTGTACCAAGCTGAGGCACTACCCAAGACAAATGCTTCCCTCTCATTACTAGGTGAGTGAGGAGAATAATCCAAAAATGGCTGACTAAAAGCTTTTTCCAAAATGAAGTTGAGAGAACTCTAATCTCCTTTAAAGCTCTTCCATCACCTGCAAACTGATCCACATACAGTCATCTTCAAAGTGAATCCAAACAAAATGCTAAGACACTTTAATCCAGCTACCTTAAGTCTTAACAAAACCAGACTTTTGGTAACCTGAAGAATTTCTGGTCTGCCATTAATACCCTAATTAATCCTGGACACTTGAAGATACATGAATTACTGACCCCACAACTGTAGTAGCCCTGTTTAATGAGAACAAACCTGGAAGACCACTCTGTGTAGTAGATTTCTTGGACCAGTTTACCTGAAAGATCTCCTTCATCCCTATTGTCCTCCCGCTTTCTCCGATCCACTGACGAGGGATTGCTAGAGATTCCAGGGTTGCTTAAAAACTTCAGGGGCAAGATCATTTAGTTTTATGGCCCCGACTCCTGTGGAATTCTCTACCTCGGCTAAAAGGGAAAGCCCTACTGTCCATAGTTTTAAAGAATCTTAAAGACTCACCTCTTTAGTAAAGCATATAATGATTTTAATATTGTTGTTTATTGTATTTGTAATTGTTTTATCTAGCATTGTACAGCTCCTTGGTTTTAGAAAGGCGCCTTAAATAAATAAATAAAGATTGAGATTGAGATTGAAAGAGCCAGTGTAGCTTTAAACACAGGAGGAGTACATGGGAGCATGTGGGGTTGTGTTTTACCTTTATTGATCTAAGAATAAAGGTTCATATATTTGAGGCCACAGCATGGCTTCCAGTATTTGTCTACCAAGTGAAATGCTGTGACCGGGTTTTTTCCTGTGAGTCTGTTTAATGAGAGCTTAACCAATCTAAGATCATACTACGGTTCATAATAAGGCTATATCAAGAACAGAGGCCAAGGCCTATAAAACACTCCTTTCTCAGTACCCATAATATTCTAACTGTACTCTGCCAAAATTAAAGTATCAAACTTAATTCTTAATGATTATTTATTTTTGCTGGGAACAATATCAATTGGGAGGGAGAGTCACGTGATGCAGTGCAGCTAGAGGCAGCGTTCTCATGGAGCTCCGTTGCCACCTGTCTTTAAACTATTTTCAGCCTACAAATTTGACATCTAAAGCCCTGTTTTACATCTGGAGTATAGATAACACTCTTTGGTACTTGGCAGCGTCTTGTTTTACATATTAATGCACTTGGAGGACAATTGAGATGGAAGCGCGATGAGGCCTGCTGGTATGAAGCACACTCCACCATCCACGCCTGAGAAATCTTCAAAATAATCTAAAACCAGAATTCGGGGCCGCAGCAAAATCACCCCTTCAATACTTCACCAACTCCTCTTACCGAGGACCGTTTCTTACAAGAGCTCATACCTTTAAGGAAACATTGATGATATTTCTACTGAGATGAAATCACTAAGGGAGATCTCGGCACCCTAACCACCAGAATAGGAGATTCAGAAGCCAGAACTTCCTCTTTGGAGACCTGAGGAGAGGATGGACCCAGAGATTATTCATCTCAGGCAGCAGATCAGTAAACTGCAACTCAAAATGGAGGACTTAGAAGGAAGGAGCTGAAGGAACAACTTAGTGATCCTGGGCCTCCCGAGTCCGAGGAGGGCCTGACATCAATCTTTTATCTCCAGAAGTTTCTAAGCAAAGTTGTTGGTCCTTCCTCTCAATCCACAATACCATATTGAACGGGCTCATCGCTCTTAGGCCAAAACTCACCGCTGAGCCCTCACAAGACCTATCAATTATCAAATTTCTAAGCTTTTTGGAAAACAGCATTTATTATCAAAGGCAAGAGAATTACAAGCAATTCCATGGAGTGGTTCCAAGCTCGTATTACTCAAGACCTTCCCTACGAGATGAGGCAAAATGCTCAGCGTTCCATTCTACAGTCAGCAAGTTGATCGCAGCAGGCATTTGCTACAAAATGAACTACCCTGCCAAGCTACAAGTTGCCATTGATGGTTCTTGGTACTCCTACGAATCCCTAGACAAAGCGGCATCAGATCTCTCTCTCAAGTTACTAACCTGTTTAAACCAGGCTGAATCGCTGAGGCAGTACCAAGAAGTTACCTCCTGCTACATCCTGTATTTCTGGACTCTCACCTTTTGTTTTGATTCTCTCTTCTCTCTCTCTCGTCTGGTTTCTTGGGTGGCTGGGTGGGCAGTTTTGGGGTGGACTGTTGTGGGGTTTGGTGGGCTTGGTCTGTGTGATGGTTCATAGGGCCTGCTCACTGGGGGACTTGGGAGTGGAGGCAGTTTCTACACGATGCAGGACGTGTGGGACTTCTGGTCCCTCTAGTACCTATTGCTCCTCTGTTCCTCCCATGCATCCCCGACTCAGGTAATTAGGTTCACTTAAATTTACAGCAAGTTGGACAGAAGCGGTCATTAGGAAATTCTTAAGTATTTGTAGTCGGTGTGGATGATGGGTTAGGAGGCCTTTGACAAGGGGCGATGAGCTAGGGGCCGATATTGGGCAATGAGGATTGTGGCCACTACTGTGAACATTTTAGGGGGTTTGCAAGATGTCAGTATGACTCTACTTGAAGCCCAACATACTCCTACATTTGGAAACATAACCCCTTATCGCTAACTGTTTTTGATGGCGGCAAAGCCTGAAGTTGACCCTGGGCTGGGAGCTGACTCCAACTCTCAGCACTGCCATTGGGGTCTCAGGGTTCTACTCCCTATTCTATCCAGCTTGAAACTCATGTGTGTAGTGTAGTTCAGCTATCTTTCTTGAGGGTTAAGGAGTTTAGATGGCAGTCGGAGGTCAGAGGTATGTGATAACCAGTCAGTTAGCACTTCAGTCAGGGCCACGTTCTCATGGTGAAGACTGGAATCCAGGGGCCCCAGTGGCTCTTACCTCAATTGAGGTCTGATGCACCCAACCCAGATTAATGGTGCTCTCCGAATAGATTAACTGAGTATATTCCACGGTATTATTACACTACTTCTCAAGTTATGAGGGTATAGCATGACTAAGGTTTAGATAATCTCGAGACTCTGGTCAGGTTCTCAATTCTCTCAGGTCTTTTGTAAGACTTATTCAGACTCCTCTGGGGGAGGCTCTCTGGAGAGTCAGCCCTGGTGAGACTGCTAAGCGCAACAAGGTGGGGGAGAGCAGCCCAGATGGGGGATACTTTAGTCAGGAAGTTCTCAGGCTCACGAGGATTATTCTCCACTTATTAGCGATACTTCCTCATGGTACCGGTTCATGATTATTCCTGGTGGTAGCTTGGGCTTTGTTCCCGACCCAAGTATAATCACTCTCAGTTTCTCTCAGGAAGCAGTCGGAAGAACATTTGTATATAGTTTGAGGAATGGGAGGAGAGGTCTCTTTTTCTTAGCTCGTGACCTGGTAAAGACTGTAGCACCACGTCTGGAATTTATACTGCTCCAGTTTCTCTCTACTGGTTTTGAGGGGAGGCGGGTTTTGGTCGGTGGTTGGTTCGGGGAGGGCAGGATATGCCTTCTAGGGTGGCCTACCTTTTCATGTTTTCATATTCTATTGTTATGCTATATATTTGACAATGAGTGTTACAGCACTTAAAATTGCTACGTGGAATGTAAGAGATGTCAGAAACCTAACTAAAAGGTACCAGGTTCTCAAAAATCTGCCCTACTGAATGTCAACATTCTTTGATACAAGAAACCCATTTGCTCTCATCAGAAGTCAATGGGCTTGCAGACAGGGTTACGCCCAGGTTTTTGCCTCGGGGTCGTCCTCTAGTAGGGGTGGCTATTCTGGTTAAGAAGCATATTCCTTTCTGGCAGAAGAACTTTATCAGACCATGAGGGAAGATTCATCATTGTGAAAGGTTTGCTTTATAATGCAAAGATAACATTAGGGCAATTTATGCCCCAGTAGAGGGGGACCAGATTTTCTCATGACCTTGGCTGATAAGCTGAGTGGACTTTACCTTCAATGTTATTAATTGGGGGATTGGAATATCCTCCCTCTCAAGATTGGATAAATCTTATAGACCCTGAAACCACTCTCCTCTTCACAGCTGGCCTTGAGGAACTTTATGGACCTACTAGGCTTGTGTGACCCTTTGCGCCTACTTAATCCCACAAGACAATTCTTCTCTTAATACTCCCAAGTACACAAGACATGGTCCAGAATTGACCTAATCCTAGTCAGCAATAATCTTTGTCTGGAGTACTCCAGTCTGGTATTGAGCCCATAGTAGTGTCAGACCATTCGGTGGTGGATTTTGGTCTCCCGAACCTGCAGGTGCAAAGAGACACCTCCTGGAAACTAAACACCCAGCTTCTAAAGGACAAGGGTATTGTCTCCCATATTAGATCTCTAATCATCTCATTTGTGGAGACCAACACAGGCTCCATAGAGAGAGAGGATCTGCTTTGGTGCTCCCTTAAATGCTTCATCAGGGGAGAATTTATTAAACTCGCATCTAGAAGGAAAAACGAGGGAGGCTAAGATCATGTTATTGTTGAACCAAATTAGGTTGACAGAGAATAAGTTAGCCTCCTCATCTTCCCAAGCTGATCTAGAAACCCTAATGAAACTTAGAAATGAGTACTCAGACTGGATAAGAGACAAGGCAGAGTATGCCTCCTTAAAACAAAGGTCCTCTATCTCGATCAAGGGGAGAAATTGGATAAGATGCTAGCTCTACGTTTGAGGGAGGTAGAGGATCGAGATGGATTCCTCATTATTATCTTCTGATGGTTCCCTTAAAACCTCTCCCAGGGATATCTCACAAATTTTTGAGTCATTTTATAAGGAACTTTATGGCAGTGGTTCCTTTCACCTTTCTCATTCCCTTGTTGACCAGTTTCTGGAGGGCCTTCCCTTCCTACCTCCAAACTCACCTAGGAGAAACTCTGATCACTCCTATCACGGTAACGGAGGTGGAGGAGGTGATCAAGGAACTTGCCCCTACAAAGCTCCGGGACCTGATGGTTTCCTCCAACTTCTATAAAACTTTGGGAAGGAACTTGCCCTCTCCTCAAGAAATTATTTGAGTACATGTTTACCACTAACACCCTGGACCCTTCCTGCTGGAAGCCACTATTGTCTTGATACTGAAACCAGACAAGTCTCGATGGATCCTGCTAGTTACCACCAATCTCACTTCTTAATTATGACATTAAATTAACGAAATCCTATCCCTTAGACTCAAACGGGTCTGGCTCAACTTGCTGAGTCCTGAACAAGTAGGGTTTGTGCAGGGCAGATCCTCTATAGACCACCTGCATACTCTCTCACATATTTTCAGGCCGCCCAGGACTCCCAAGTCTCTATGGCTCTGGTATCATTAGATGTGAGAAAGCCTTCGATAGAGTCCACTGGGAACTTCTCTGGATTATATTGGAGAGAATGGCCTTCCCAGAGGTCTTTATTCAATGGATCAAATCAGTCTACCAATCCCTACTGCCAGAATTTATTGTAACGGGTTTTTCTTCTCGATTCTCGTTATTCACAGGCACCGGCAAGGCTGCCCCCTGTCACCTTTCCTGTTTAATTTATATCTGGAACCTCTCTTTCTCAGTATCAAAAACTCCACTGGTCACGGGATGTTTCATTCAGCAACAGTCTCTGGTTCTCTCGGCCTATGCCGACAATATCCTTTACACTTGACTAACCTCAAGTGTCTCTAACACACATACTACATTATTGCCCAGTTTGGCCAAGTGGCTAATTACAAGCTGAATTTAGCTAAATCAATCATATTCCCGCTGAACGTAAATACATTCGGGTCAACTTCTCCCAGTTTGGCATGAAATGGGCTCCTTCCTCTCTCAAATATTTAGGCATTTACCTTACTAAATACCTTGAACTCTTCAGGAAACTTAACCTAGATAATCTATTGATCAAAATTCAACAGGACTTTCAGGATGGTCCGCCTCTTCCTTTATCGCTGTGGGGTCGTATTAATATTGTTAAGATGAATGTTTTGCCTCGGTTTTTACCCACTTAGCCTAATGAACATTTATCTGCTGATGTCCTATTTTCATCACTTTCATAGGTCTATCTCTAAGTTCATTTGGCAGGGTAAGCAGCCCAGGAAAGCCTTTTAAAACTTAATTTACCCAAAGAGAGGGGGGCCTCCCAATTTTATGTTCTACTACTGGGCAAGTCACATGTCGAAAATTGGGAGGTGGTATGACCAGAGGGCGGATGAATATCTACCAATTTGGCTACAACTCGAGAAAAAGATTTTAACCGAGTCTGGCCTCCCCATCCAGAATCCTCTACTATAGCTTATCCACTTTGCCCCACTTCTACAAGGGAGGCGTTATTGGTACTTCTATTAAGGTGCTTAATCAATGCTGGTATTTTTCAATCTTTCTCCTAGGAAAGACACTTCCCAAACTCTTACTCTAAATTTAAACATTAGGATCGGTGGTCTCCGCTTCCCCAAGACTGGCTTCCTCAGCTAAGAGATTGTTGTGTGGATGACTTATTCCTGAATAACTCTCTTTTATCCTCTGGGAGAGTTCTGACCAAGTATAACATTCCTCAGAAGCACATTTTAAAGTCTTTCAGTTATGACACCTAGTGGCTTCCAGCTTTGGGCCCAATCCCATACGTCTCAAATTAAACCCTTTCTAAATCAGATACAGGAACAGGCAAGCAAGGCCCATAGTATTTCTAAGCTTTATTCTTTCCTACTGAACACTAAATTCCTGACCCCTGACTGGCTCAAATGTTGGTCCTCTCTTCTGCCAGACACCCTGCTAGATTGGGATCAGATCTGGGCAGACACATATCGAGTATCTCTCTCTAAGATAGACATAGACTCACTCAATACCATATATTGAATAACATGTATTACACCCCAGTTAAACTGGTTAAATTAGATAGATTATCTTAACTCTTTGCACAAGGTGTGGCATAGTAGAAGGAACCTGGTACATATCTTCTGGCATTGTGAGAAAGTGGCTCCGTTTAGCAGACCATCCAATCTAACCTAGACCCTCTTCTGGGCCTAGGTGATTTATTTACTATAGAAGTTTGTATTTTAGGGATGTTTTCCAATATACAGGTGATGGAGCATAGATTCCATATGGCTTTAATTTTGATGGTTGTTAAAAGATTGGTTCTTAGGCATTGGATGGACCAATTGGTTATCTCATACATAGAATGGATCGTGAAATTTCTCTCTGCTTTTGGACTGAAAGGTTAATAGCTAGTTCTGAAATTGTTTGGTTTTTTGAGTGGAAATGGTGCAAATTATATGCTCTTTATTTGAATTAATGTCTTGTTGGGTACACCTCTAGCCACCTTGGTAGCTGGTACACCTTTATGCATCTTACATGTGTTAGGATTGGTTCTCTTTCTTCTTTATTTCTTTTCTTTTGAAGAAGGCACATCCTGGGGTGGGAGGATGGGGGGTTAGGGATTTAGGGGTAGGGGGATTTTTCATTGTTTTACCAGAATCAGGGATTTCTGCAAAATGTTGTATATTGTCACACTGTAGCTACTGTATCATACATTTTATGTCATTGGTCATAATGTGTAACCGCTGTACTGTTCGACTAGGTACTTTACCTTTATATAAAATAATAAAGAAATATAATTTCGAAAAAAATATCAACTGGGAGTAAATTCCAACAGTTAACCATCCATTGAGGAAAGTAATATTTTCTCCTAGTAGGGTTCAAATATTTCTCTTTAATCTGAAGGAGTGCCCTCTAGTAATATTTGTGCCTTGCTTAAGTTCAAACCACATTCAGTTCATTAAGTATTGGTTTTGCACAGTCTCTCTCATTAGCATCAGATCTCTTAAGCATCTCTGCTCTAATGACATCAGATCCAAATAAGGTAATCTTTCCAGATAAGCAAGCCTCTGTAGTCCTGCCATTTGTTTATTAAATCTTTTGTACTCTCTCCACTTGAAACACATCTTTCTTCTTGTATGGACACCCAAATTGTGAGTCTTATTCCAAATGGGGATGGACATATGCTCTATACAGTGGAGTCAATACCTGGGATCTTTAGATTTTATATAATAAAATAATAAAATGTATTTATATAGCACAATTCAAACAAGTCTCAAAGAGCTGTAAAAGGTTAAAAAAATAAACAACATATCTGAAATACATCAATAAGATAAAATATCACAGTATTCAATCACAATCTCCAAAAGCACAGCTGAATAAATATGTTTTTAAAGCAGCCTTAAAGCTCTCTAAGTTCAGGCACTTCGCTAATCCAACAAGATAGAGAATTCCACAAGGTTGGGGCTGTATGCATAAATGCTCTAGCACCAGAAGTTTTCAAATGAACCCTGGGAACCTCTAGCAATCCCTTGTCAGCTGAGCGGAGGGTCAGAGGGGCAGAAAGGAACTAGGAGCTCTTGCAGGTAACCAGGACCCAGTCTGTGCAGGGCCTTATAGGTCAGTAAGCTGACCTTGAAAGTGAACTGCCACTGAACAGGCAGCTAGTGTAGTTCACGCTAACACAGGGGTGATATGACTAGCCTGGGAAACCCCTGCCAGTAACCTGGCCTGCGCGTTCTGCACCAGCTGCAAGCAGCAGATATCAACCCCGGAAGCCCTAGGTAGGGTTACAGTAATCAAGGCAAGAGGTCATGAAGACATGGATCAGCATTGGAAGGTCGTGAGATGGAACAAGGTGCTTAATCCAGGTGATATTCCTCAGATGGTGAAAGAGGATTTGACTACAGCCGACACCTGCGAATGAAGTGTCAGCCCTTCATCAAATATCACACCCAGATTCCACACCTGAACAGAGGGCACAAGCTGGCTGCCCCTGAGCCAAAGCCCAGAGGTAGACCATGCTCCTGTCCTCTCTATCCCGTGACCTGGGTTCACCACCAACACCTCAGTCTTCTTGGGATTCAACGTAGCCAGCTGGCCCACATCCAGTGCTGGAGCTCTATGAGGCAGCTATTAAAACAGAGACCGCACTATCGTTGTTGAGGGCAAAGACAGGTAGAGCTGGGTATCATCTGCATAACAGTGAAACCGCAGCCCATACCATCTTACAGTGTCTCCCAATGGCAACAAATACACCACAAAACACAGGAACAGCAGAGCCCTGAGGAACTCCATGGCAGTGAGAATGAGGCCAAGGAATAAATCCCCAACACAACTTTCTGAGTTCTGCCAGTGAGGAAAGATTTAAACCAACTGAGTACCGTACCTGACAGGCCACATATGTCCCTCAGGCAATTAAGCAGCCTCCCATTGTCCACGATGTCAAAGGCTGAAGAGAGATCAAGAAGAACCAAGACTGAATGGCACTTCCAATCTCTGCAATCAGGAGATCATTGAGCACTTGAACCAGAGCAGTCTCCGTACTATGCATCTTCCAAAACTGGACTGGAGGGAATCATAGATGTCATGGATGGTCAGGTGGTTATCCAACTGAAGAGCAACTACTTTATCTATCAACTTCCCAATTAAGGGAAGGTTTGAGATTGGCCTGTAGTTGGCATGGCAGTTTGGGTCAGAGAAGATTTTTAAGAGCAGTATAACCACTGCCTCCTTTAGGGAGTTCGGGAACTCACCTAACTCTAAAGAGCACCAAACTATCTCTGCCAGGACAGGGCCGATGATATCTACACACCCCAAAATGAGGCATGTAGGGCCTGGGTCAAGACTACAGCAAGTAGGCCACATACTTTGGACAATCTGCACAACATTATTTATGTATTTATTTATTTTTGCTTTTTGCAACTGGTGAGGCACTAGGCATAGCAATGCCTATTTTCAGGCACAGCCCTGGGAGAAGACAGTTTAAAACACACAAAATGAAACATACATGTGACGAGCACATGAAATTGGTGAAACACAGTGAGGAACGCTATAGATTGCTGGCTGGTCAAAGTGATCACAGGAAGACCGAGGTGTAGTAACCATACACCGACCACCGTAAACCCCTAGAGCATACAGAATGAATCTCAGCCTAATGTTAACCACTTTATTGGCAAAAATTGAGTGAACTCATCACGCTTGGAAAATGCTCTGGAACCTGAAGACAGGCTGGACTGCACAGTCTGTTCACTGTTAAAAAGCTGAGCCAGTCAATTTGAGCCACAGCAATCTCCCTGGACAGGAATTCTGCCTTCTTATGGGAGATTGTTGATTGATAGACTCGATAATGTTCCATCAATCTAAGGTGGTTGGCATCCAGGCGGAACTCCACCAGCAAGGCTCTGGCCTTTGTCACATGCCTCAACTCCCTCAAGATCCCATCGAACCAATGGGGTTGAGGCGGAGAGTGAGGGGGCAATTACAGATGGGAGTGGAATCTAGGGTGTCCCACAGCCTTATTATAGGCTTGGACTAGGTGCTCTCAAGTGGTGTGTCACTGGGAACCCGGCAGGAATAGCCACCTCAAAATTGGACCAGCATTTTCATCCAGCCAGGTCTCAGTGCTGCATACCGGGTCAGCTGTTCCAACAGGATCAGCTACAATAGCTGTCTCGTTCTTAATAGACCTGGCATTGCAAACACCACTCAAGATGGACAAGGTTCCAGATCCGTCTGAGCTTCCAGCCCTGAGATACAGGATCCCTTGAGTATGGGAAACAGATGAGATGGTCCATGATCTGTGACCCATTTGCCCCAAGGCATCTCCTGGACTTAACTACTCCAATTCGCTCCCCACTCACTCTTACCCCAAGGTTCAGAGCCTCCAGCCCTCTTTCTCTTTTGCTCATGATTCCAAGAGCCCTACACTGCCCATAAACAATGGCTGGGAGTGGAGGGTAATTAAGGCCGGAGTCCCTGGAGCTCGGAGGAAGAGTAGTGCCTGACTGAAGAGCCAAATGCCAGCACATCTTAGTAAAGTCAGAAAACCTGGGACTAATCTACTATACAACAAAAGAAAACCTCAACAACAAAAACATAATACTTTATTGGCATTTCTGATGCCTTGTTGGTTGTGGATCACTGATAACTAGTATTCCAAGACCCTTTCAAGGTATGTCTTAGAAAGTTGCCAACTGCACAAAAAGCAAATTTCTTATTCCCGCCCCCACATGCATTACCTTGCACTTTTCAACATAATACTACATTTCTTAAGCAGATGCCCAACTAGAGATATGATCAAGATAATGCTTGTTTTATTAGCTTCCTCTATATTTTTATGTGCCACCTATGTTGGTTTGTCTGCATATTTAGTATTCCAACTATCTAGATTCCTAGTTAAGTCAGCTATAAAACTATGAAATAAAAGAGAACCCAAAATGGATCACTGGGCACACTACTTGACACTTCTCCCTCTTCTGACATAAACCCTGTAATTTGTACCTTCTGTGTCCACCTTTCCAATCATTTTGAGATACATTGAAATGAATGACATGCTGAGCAGGATCTAAGTTACATAATAAGGACATTCTGTCTTTTATAATGCTTTTAAACATTTTACCTACAATGGATGTTAGGCTGATAGGCCTGTAATCGTTAAATTCTGTTTTCACCCTTTTTAAACAGTGGAGTCACAATGCCTTTTCCAATCAGTTTAAACTTGACTATTGTTTATGCTAGCTTAGAGAGGATGTTTAAGGGGTGAATTAAACAGGTAGGGCCAGATATTCAAACTGCACTATTTTGTGGAGCAAGCCCTTGCGCTGCACAAAATAGTTGTGCAGAGGTGTGTGGAAGGCGATATTCAAAGGAGTTAGCCCTTGAGCAACTCTTTGAATATCACCCTGGCCACATTGCAAAGAGGAACTTGGCGCCTCACCGCCAAGTGACAGAGTGGATCATCCAACTTGCGTGTGGTGCAAGTACCCTTGTGCTACGCGCAAAATCCTGATATTCAAAGGTGACATGCAAATGGGGCCATAATTCATGAAGGAGCAGGAGGGCCATTTGCATCTGATTATAGCCCCATTTGCATGCCATTAGCATGCAGGTGCACCAATCCCTGAGGACTTGTGCTTGGCACCATGCCAGGCAGCAGCCATTGGGACCGCGCCCTGCAGCCCGATCACAGGCAGAAGACTGTAAAATCCCCACCACCACCCCCACCAGCCCGATCGCGGGCATAGCTTAAATCCACCCCACCAGCCCGATCACGGGCATCAATATATCTCCCCTCTGAACATATCCCTGGTGGTCAGTGGACCGATAATCCCATCGCGGCATGTAATAATTAAACACACCTCCCCTCAGAGCACAGCCCTGGTGCTAGTGTCCCCCCACCCACCCACGAAGCCCACCCGCTCCCCGGCAGCCAGCGGGTGGCAGCATCACCGCCTGCCACCCCACGCCCGCCGACTGACTGCCAGTAGGGCTACCGCCCGGTGGTGCAAACAAGAGCCAATGGGCATACAGCCCACACTGTCTAGAACAGTCCAGATTGTGAAAGGTACATTCATTCACAAAACTGAACTATCTTATGTTATGAAACTGCATGCCATGGCTCTTGCTCTGCATCATAGGCGTGCAGCCTACCCGGGCAGTTAGTCGGTGGGGCGGCGGGTGGCAGGCGGTGGATGCTGCCGCCCACCGCCGCCGGGGAGCGGGGTGGTGGGGCTTCATAGGTGGGTGGGGTGGGGGACACCAGGCACACAGGGCTGTGTTCGAGGGTGTGTGTTTAGTTACATCCCGTGATTGGGATTATCGGTCCACTGGACCACCAAGGCTGTGTTTGAAGTGCATGTTTAATTATTACATCCGCAATCGGGATTATCCGGTCCACTGGACCACCAGGGCTATGTTCGGGGAGACACATTGCTGCCCGATCGGGCTGGTGGGGGTGGCGGGGATTTACACTCTTTGCCCGCGATCGGGCTGCAGGGGGCACAGGAGTGGGTTGGGGCCAGCTATAGGTGGCAGCTGCTGTGTTGCACCCTGCAATGCAGCAGCTCACCTGTGGGTGGCCCTCGACTTGAGCCTTTTGGCTCAAAGTTGTGCAGGCGCAGGTTGAGGGTTCGCCTGCACAACTCCACAGCCCGCTGAATATCGGGCTGTGCAGTTTATCATGTGTTCCTCCCCTCCAGTTCGGCATGCATTCATTTGCATTGCTGTTGTTCAGCATGTTTTCTGTGGCGCAACTGCCTCCTGCTGAATATCACAGAATGGAGCAAGTTCGGACTTGTGCAGGTGCAACCCTATGCGCATGGCGCAACCTTTGAATATCTGGCCCATAGACTAAGTTTTATCATGCGTCCAGTGATCATAACAGGGCCAGGAGCAGTGTGAGCTTTAAGAATATTAATTTTATTTTTAATTTCTTCTTCTGAAATCTCTACTTGTGTACTTAATGTCATTACTTACAGAAACTGGAATTTTACTTTTTAGCAAATACAGAGCAAAAGTGTTCATTATATATACAGTATTAGTCATGTCCTTTGGATCACTGAATGCAATATCTCTCAAAATTATGGGCCCTACTGTACATTTCTGTTTCTTTAAAGATGAAATGTAACAATAAAAGGTTTTATAATTATGCTTTTTAGTATTTTTTACAATATTTATTTATTTAAAAGTTTCACCAGGAAAGATCTGAACTAACAAGAGCATGTTTCCAGATGCATTGGGGGAGGGAAGGGAGTACACTTTAAGCGGGATTTTAAGACTCTTATGGAACAAGGCTTTTGTGGACTGATGCTGTTATCAACTGTTGTTCTTATATGTATATTTTGATTTTATGATTCATTTGTACAGCGCCTTGGTATTTGAAAGGCGCTAAATAAAGTTTATTATTATTATTATTATTATAAAATACATAGTCAAAAACAACGTGTTACAACTGTAAACAGCAGAGAAATAAATACAGAAGCAACTATGTACAGTAAATTGTGTACATGGCTTTAACCCATGCAAATAAATACATGGATAATCAAACAGTGTGAGAACTCATAAATCATGCACCACTGCATTGAAAATTATAGCTGCAAGTCGAATGTGTACCAGCATCAATTAGTAGTAAAACAAAGCATGTTACAAGGTAGGGGTTCATGGAGGGAGGAGGGAGGGAGAAAGCAGGCTTTGGGGGAACATAGAAACAGAGTTACAGCCAAGGACTAAGGGGGTTGGTGTGGGGAGTGAGAGATAGATGAGCAGAAGGATTAGGAGTAAGGAAAGGGTTATGAGAGAAGGTGGAGGAGGAAAGGAAAGGAGAGGGTGGAGTAGGAAAAGTGTTCTACATTCCTTTTTGGCTTTATTTATTTCACTTCTACATTTCTCTGTAGGTGTTTATATTTTCCCACAGACAGGTACTATTGAGTTCTTAAATGCCCTATAGCTGTAGCTATACTAATTTTTTCCAGCTTCCTTACTGTGATCAGGGCAGCCCTACCCTCTCCTCCAGCAGCTTGCCTGACTACTCTGTCCTCAACCCTGCAGGCCCTCCATTCCACTTCAAAACAGTCTCTCCTGATGAGAACCATAAGATTTTGCTTTCCCTATGTAATGGTGACACTAGTAGCAATGGACTTGACCCTGGTTCTTGAAACTAACTGCCCCTCCATTGTCAGAACCTAACAAAAATTTTAATCTCTCACTCATCTCACCAACTCTACCAATCACTGAGGCATGGGCAAATCAATATCATGAATGGGACATGACCATTCCAGGCATACAGTATTCAGAAAGGATAGGGAATAGTAGGGAGGGGCTGCATTACATGTAAGGGAGGGAATAAAACAACAGAGCTGAATAACTTGGATATACTGGATGTTTTGGAAACTCTTTGGGTACAGTTGTCCATGAGGAAGGGAAAACTAAAAGTTGGGAGATCTACAGACTGCCAGGGCAGGAACAAAAGTGGATAGGGAATTAGTGGAGCACATTAAGAGGGTAGCTGGAGCAGGTGAGGTAATAATTTGGTGACTTTTATTTACTGGACATGGACTGGAAGGTGCCATTAGCAGTAAGCAGTAGGAATCAGCTCTTAGTGGAAGAATTCCAGGAAGCATTCATAACACAACTGGTGCATGACCCTATGAGGGAGGGCAAATTGCTAGACCTGGTTCTAAAAACACAGTGAGAGGGTGCAACATGCAGTGGTCAAGGAACTGTTGGAGGCAAAGGATAACAAAAGTATATGGTTAGAGGTCTGAATAATACCCATTAAGGGAAAAGTATATTACTGGTCTGGACTTCAGGACAGTGGACATCAGTAAGATGACAGACATGTTGGCAGTAAGCATGAGAGGTATTGTAGAGACAGAAGGAGTTGAAAGGAAATAGGAATTATTCATATTAGGTGTATTAGACATTGCAGACACTTGTACTATAAAGATTAACAAGGGCAAACTAGATAAAAATCCAATGTGGTATACATCAGAAGTTAGAACTGTAGTAAGGGGAAGAGAAGGCATTTCAAAAATACAGGTGTAGTATGAGGAGAAAGAAAGGGATGCTTAGCAAAGAGCAACAATAGAGTCAATAAAACAATTAGATGTGCTAAGGCTGAATCAGAGCTCAGAATAGCAAGCAGGACCTATTTGAGGACAAGACATTATGTTGTATACCACATTTACATCCCTTTCCTCTTTCTTTTAAGCTCTACTATAACATTTTATGCACCGAGGATAAACATGAAGCTAGATAAGCTCACAGACAGAACATTAAATAAATGGTAGTGCAAACTGAGTTGAGCTGGAAAGCCCATGATGGACCAAACGTCTGCTTTCTTCCATTTTGTTATGTACATACTGTAAGCACCACCTGTAAATGTTACTCATGAGTGTGTTGTGGTTTGAGTTATTATCTTCATATCTATTATATTTATATGAATCCAGGTCCCCTTGAAATGGGAATTCAATGCAATCCCCTGTTTGCAGTGTGGGTCTCTTATCACTAGGCTACCCTGTCCTCCAAAGACCATACAGATTGTAATGTTTGGTTTTACCTCAGAGGTAGGTCCTTTGGTTCTTGATTCCATTTAGTTATTGTTCTATTTCCAAGGGATATTACTGTATGTCTTAGCATGTTAGCAAAGTATGAAAAAAAGTATTTACTTTGAGAAAGCTGATCAAAAAATGTTTAAATCATCCATTAATTCATCAACAGAGAGAAAACAGTGTTAAAACAAACTAAACACATACTCATACAAAAGTATTCATTCAAAATTAATGAAGCAGAAATGAATAAAGCTGTCATCTTTATTGATGCATTTCAGTGGATAAACACTTTCATCACATTAGTTCATTTGGTATGTTTCCTTAAAGCTATGTTCCTACTACAGTAGTTTGTGTGTCACTGAATCTGTTTCCTTTGGAGCAGATGTATGTACTTTGACTTGCCATTAGTTTTTAATGTGTGCAAAAGAACTAAACACATAATTCTAAGTGGGTTTTAAGAGTACAGTATGGGGTGTGTGATGAATCCATATCAGCTCTCAAATACCTCAAATACCAGGTTATTAAATGAATATCTGAATACTTAAGTGCAGCTGAGGCATTTGATGGATGATATTCAATGAGAGTTTGAGAACTCACATTATCTCTCCAGCCAATGGAAAAAAAATAAATGTAAACCCTTAATTTCACATACAGTATTTCGTAGACTGTCATGTAAGCCCGACTTTGACTTTTCATCATCTGTATCTGCCTTCAGCTTTGCTGTACTAGTATTCTCATTCTGTAGCTGTTGAATACCTCAAGACTATATATATTATAGGGGTAATAGCGCCACTATATTTAGGGTTGAGGAGGCTGTTTAATGTTAAACTCAGTTTTTGCACCTTAATATCTTTGGCTGTCATTGACATAATGAGCTGAAAGTTTGTATGACTTGTCTGGTATGCAATGTCTTGCTGTGTAGACATTTTGTGACTGCAGCTAGTGTGGTTTCTGAGATCTGCATTTTCATTTCAGGAAAAACTAGTTTTTCTTAAACTTGACATTTTTTATGCTCTCACCTACAACCTACATGGAAAGGAATTGTTGCCTCAAACTTGCAGGGGACATGTGTTATGTCCCAAGGTAGTGCCTTTGACAGGTCTATTGAAAAACATTTCAAAGGGTTCAAAGTTATTAAGCTTTAAATTGTAGTGTTTTGACCTGTCCGTGTGCACTATGGTTTTGGATAACGTTTTGCAGTGAAAGTAAAATGTTGATGCCACAAATGCTAATTTTGCTTTCAGGCCACTTGTTTGGCATGGCACAAAACATTCTTTTTGTGCCGTGACAACTGCCATATTCTGGTCTTTTCCACGAACCAACAACGTGCAAAAACACAGAAATGCTGTGATTTTAATAAACAAACATCAGAACCTAGCTAAATGTTATCAGTTTAGCTAGATTCTGATATTTGTTTTAAGTATACTGGCTGGAAATATGTTTACTGGGAACCCAAAATTCCAGGTGCCCAGCTTAGCGAGAAGAGTGCTTCCCGACATTCTCTGTATGAAAAGAATGGGATTTTCTTGACTTCTGCAGCTGCAGCTGGAACTAGTACTTCCAGCGCAGTTTCATCAATGAGTTGCCCTTTTCTCTGGTGTCTACTGGCACCTCCACTTGCCAATCCCTGTCCTCTATTCCTGGTTTCTAGTGGCACCTCCCATATATTTTACTGGTGTTTAGTAGCACCCCACCCTCTGATTACCATTATTTATTTATTTGTTTATTTATTTATTTAATATGACACGGGATGCCCAGCCCAGTGTCAGATGCCCCTGTTCGCTTGTCTTATTGCTGATATTGGGGACCAATCCCGTGTCAGCATTAGAAGCCTCCCCAGCAGTATAGGACACTGGTGAGCCAACTCCTATGTCCCAAAACATTTATTTAGTTTTAACCAGTAAAAGGAAAACCGTCCCTTGATGTCTTTTTTTTTGTTTTAACCTGAGAAAAGAAAATGGTCCCTTGTCATCTCCACCATCCCCTTCAAAATCCCAACTATTCCACTGAGTACCAACCATCCCACCCACTCTTACCCTATAATTACCTCCGAGGTCATAGACTGTCATCATCTGTGCACCAGAACATGTCTGCACTCTTCAAAGCTGAACCACGAACTGAAGAATCAAGGTAAGTTCTGTATAATGTTTTCAATGATGTTTTGAACTTATGTTCATAACTTTGCCATTCTTAGGACTTTTCACCAGATTTTCAACATAGACTTTTCAGATCCCACCTCATAAACACTGTTATTTCGTTAATCAGGCCAGAAAGGTTATTTTGCTGTAGCTGCATGAAATCATCTTTCAGGGTCAAATAATGAAATTTCACCACCAGCGTACATGAGGTGGGGTACCAAAAGCCATGTTGAGCATTTGTGAGAAAATTCTAAAAATGGCTGAGCAAGCTGCGTTCATTTAAATTTTTCTATGCATATGCATAACTTTGGTAATTTTCAATATTTTGACTCCAAATTTTCAACACAGCCAATTTTTCACACTACCTCATGAAAAGTACAGTTGTCATTTTCACATCCTGTCTGAAGCATGACTTTGCACCTGTGTAGTGTGGAATGGCATTTACTAAGATTTGAACATTTTCAGCTATAGTGTTTATGGGGAGGGAGCCTCAAGAAGACTACTGTATGTTAAAATGTGGGTCAAAACATGAAAAATGCCCAAGTTTTGACTATTTGTTGAAATTTTGCCATACATGCTCATAACTTTGGTAATTTTCAACATTTTGAATCCAGATTTTCAACATAGCCATTTCATTACCCCATCTCATATATGTCACAGCTTTAATTTTCAAATCCTGGTCAAAATGTGTTTTAAAATCATTGGCACAGAATGGCATTGCAGTTGTGCAGAATTATGTTTTGGCAGGGATTTGAAAATATTCTGTACTGGGTACATGAGGTGGGGTAATAAGATGGCTATTCTGACAATTTTGTCACTGTTGTCTTTTAAACAAAAGCAGCTTCCACATTTACATATATATATATATATATATATATATATATATATATATACACACACATCTATGGAGGGATGGGAGTGCAGGGCCCAGAGGTCCATGCACTCTCACAGGCAAATAAGGATACTATTATACTATCTTAAAAAGTAAGGGCTTAAATTGCAAAAACTGTGTTAATGCTCTAGTTAGTGATAAAGCCACAAAAGTAAAGAAATGTGGCATTAGAGTTTTCAAAGCTAACACCCCACACACACCAGAAGAAAGAAAACAATCTCTTGTTGATCTTTTTTGATTTTAATACTTAAACCTGCAAAAAGAAAATGGTCCATTGCACATTTTGATCCCCACTTAGCACCCACCACCACACACACCCATGCACCATCATTCATTCACCTGAACATGTTCCATGATGCAGATCCACTCTCCTGTCAAAACATGTCTTGTTGCTGGAAACAGTGACTGTGATATGAGAAAATAAATAAGTTTGGTTTAATGTATTTCAATTAGTTTTGAACTTTCACTCCAAATTTTGACATTTTCAATATATTTACACTAATTTTCAACATGGTCTTTTGGGGACCCACTTCATGAATGAGGTTGGTGACATTTTCAAATCCATCCTAAAATGTGATTTTGTGGTCATTGTGTGAAGTCACCTTTTGACAGGATTTGAAAATTTTCACCTACTGGGTTCATGAGGTGGGGTCATAAGAAGACTGTGTTGAACAATTAGTGGAAATATGGTAAAATGAATTATGAGTGAACACTGAAACACTGCAATACTCCCTCATAACTTTGCAAATTTCCTATATTTTTCCACCATTCTTTCAATATAGCTTTCTTGGGACTCCACCTCATGAATAAGCCAGTTGGCATTTTTCAAATATGTACAAAAGGTTGATTTCACAGTCACTGCACAAATCATCTTTCATGGGGTTGAAAATTCTCTTTGTCGAGTCATTTAGGTGGGGTCATAAGAAGACTGTGTTGAAAATTTAGTGTAAAACTATGGTAAAATTAAGCAATAGTGCACAACAGGGTGTGTCCTGCTGGGATAACATCACACCAGGGGTGGTTTGGTATGAGGCCAAAGGCCGAGTGTGTCCAACACCCCAGAAGTGACATTATCCCAGCATGACATACACCCTGTAGTGCATTATTTCTATTATACAATGCCTCAATGAAAAAAAAAGTCTAAACAGTTTTAAAGTTCACTTTTGCTTTTATTCTTTTCTGTGTATAGGTACACTAGTAGAAAAGTAGTGCTTAAGTACCTGTTTTAGTAAGTAGGTGGCAATCTGTTGCCGTCAAACTCTCCCCTTGTGTCTCTCTCTTTCTAGAAATATTTTATGATCTATTAGGAAGCTAAAGGGTTAAATATGAAACTACTCTTGTTAATAAAGAAACTACAATTAAATACCATGTTTCAGGATAGGTATGGAAAAGATGGTGCCCTTACTCCTCCAGCCCATGTTGACTTTGGGGTAAAACAGGATTGTATTTAGCCCCAACTTTACTCAGCATATATATTCAGACACTAATTGAAAATGTCTCTAAATATGACACTTTCTCCCATACATTAATACTACCAATAAAATTACTATTATATGCAGATGATGCAGTGGTTTGGGCACAAACACAAATTTGGTCTTCAACAGGGCTTAAATTCAATTCAAAACTCCTTATTAAAACTAGAATTAAAAGAATTTACAAAAAAAACAAAATTATTTCTTTTGGATCAAATAAAAAGGTAATAGAGGTTGTGTATGGACTGTTGAAGGACTTAAGTTAGAAGCGATTAATGAATATAAGTATCTGGGGTCATTTTCAGTAAGAATATTTAATGGAAAACATTCAATCTGTCACTTTGATGGCAAAAATCTGTGTTAGCAATAAATAGATTTGGCAGGAAATTTGGAGGTCATTCATATAAGGCACAAAAAGATGTTACAAAGCAAAGTTAACCTCAGGTGCTGTATACTGCAAAGGTTTGGGATGTCATCGGTAATGTCCAAGAACTGGAAAAAATTCAAAACCTTTACCTCATAATATTGCTGGATCTCCCACTTTACACTCCCAGTGCAATTATTCGTGCAGAGATTGGCACTCTAGACATTAAGACTAAAATAATTAAATGGTGCATGCCATTTTTAATGACAGTATCTCACAAATCTCCTGACAACTTACTTTATCACTGTAGGCATGAAGTGTCAAATAAACTATGTAAATCATCTTGGGCTGGAGAATTTAACAGTATAATGAATAAAGCTGGGTTAGAAAGATTATGCACTTACATGCTCAGGGAATCTCACTAACTTCATTGCTGTTGCAAAACAAAGAACTGTAGACATTAAAGCCATAAGGACCTGACACTTATTCATGAGTCTAGCGATTACAATATACATAAGTCAGTAAAATAATGTAGGGAGAAGAACAGTATTTGACCTATTGTAATAATGTAGTGCATAGGAAAGCATTAGCAAGAATCAGGACAGGTCTATTATGGAATATATGGAAATCAATACCATGTATTTGTTCAGAGAACATTAGACTTACTATAACTCATTTAATATTTGCATGTTATACACTGTCGGAAGAAAGAACTAGATTACACCCTTAGCATGCAGTGGTCCACTAAACCTAGAGAGAGCTGTTAACATTTTTATGTCCCTGAATGATCCAGTGTGTATATATGCCTTGGGAAATTTTACACAGAGTACTATTAGGAAATTAATATGTCAGTACACTAAATTATATTATATATATGTTGTATCCATATGGTTTGCAATTTATTTATCTCTGTGACATATGTATGTCTTCTATTCTGCCTATAGCTATGTATTTGAATTCTGATCTTAACTTGCATGTTTTTAATGAATATGTTTATATGTGAACTTTAGTGGATACATACTTGTAAATAAACTTGACCTTGACCGTGTGTCTTTGTTTAGCTGGTCATTTTGTGGTCATTTCCCCAGTGCAGTGTGTCTGCTATCTAGTGCCTGTGCCAGGAGAAAGCAAACTGAAAAGAAAAGAAATCTGCAGTGCCAGGAGAATGAAACCACAAGAGTAAAGCCAATGTCAGCTTGCTGAATTGCAAGTACAGTGCTGTCTGTGCTTTACAAAAAAAAAAAAATATGTTTTTCTTGTGTCAGAGTGGTGATGAGTGGGTTCCTCATTAGGCTGTTCTCCTGGTACTGTTGCTCAGATTTATGATTTGTACCAGGAGGCTCAGAATGCAACTGTGAAAGTGAATCCCACTGATTGTGGAATGTTAAGTATAGTGCACTACTGTGATTTGAAAGGGCACGGCTGCATGTTGCTGAAGTAGCAGGACAATCAGTCTAACTAACGGGTTTACTTGTTTTGAAATTTGCCCTAGAAAGGCACTAAACCATAGCGAACAGGATATTTTGTACTTTGGGGGAACGGAGGAGCAGAGGCACAGAGTGACACACTGGGAGGGGTTATGTGCGCTGACGAGGCAGGAATCAAGTGAGTGGCATCTGAGAAGCCGGTCATAATGTCAGTTTTACAGGAGCGATTTTGGTTTTGGTGGTTTCTCAATTGTAGGCAGGCAGTGGATTTCTGTATGGGCACTTACTTTCTAAATTTAAAGGAGGGAAATTGGAGGCTGGTTCAGTGATTCCATTTTCCCCCGTTTTGGTGTGGTGAAGTAACAGGCTTCACATAAAAGGAAGTAGTGATTTTTTTTTTTGCTCCTGAGATTGTCTTTGAGCCTGACCTTCATACAGTGATGTTATACTGAGATAACATCACTGGTGAATGAGGCACTGACCAGTCAGAGCACAGGATTCTTTACTTGCCATTGTTTAATGTCTATTTATAACCTCATTAATTTTCAATATTTTTACTCCAGACTTTCAAAATAGCCATTTTTACCACCACCTCATAAGTATAACAGGTGTCACTTTTCAAATTCTGGATGAGGACGAGCTTTCAGACTTGTGGTACAAAATGATGTTTTGACCAGTCTTCTATAAATGCCACATGTCATGTTTATAAGGAGTCATAAAATGAATATCTTAAAATTTAAGGTCAAAGTGTAACAACAGAAAAATAATTATTAAGAAATGTGTTGTGTAAAGGCAAGGCAATGTTATTTTAGGGCACCCAATCCCTGAGGCTCAGGGTGCCTTACAAACATGATCATAAAATATAGATAAAAACACAATAAAATTAACAAAAAATAAAATCAGTAAAACAAGCATTAAGGATGGTATCTACTAACTAAAGTGGTTGGTTTTGGAGATCAAGCCATGAAAGCCAGGTTGAAGAGGTGGGCCTTCAGCATCAGCTAAAAACACAAATCTAGGCAACCTCCTGGACTGCAGCTGGTAGCGAGTTCCGTTGGTGTTGGCCCAGAGACACTAAAAGAATGGTCACCCAAATGTCTTGAGCTGAACCTTGGGAATGCCCAGGAGGCCCCTTGAAGAGAGCAGAGGGGAGAGCAGAGGTCTTAGGTAGCAGGAGCTCTGACAGGTAGCCAGGACCCAGTCCATATAGGGCCTTATGGGTGAGCAAGCCCACCTTGAAAAGGACCATCCACCTGACCGGCAGCCAGTGCAGACCAGAGTCACATGGCAGGACCTGGATTGTCTTGTCAGCAACCAGGTCACCACATTCTTCATCAGCTGCAGCCTGCGGAGGTCTCTCCCATGACCCCAAAGTATACAGAGTTTCAGTAGTCAAGCATAGAGGTCACAAAGGCATGTACCAGGGTCAGCAGATCCTCAGGTGGAATGAGGGGCTTAATCCTGGCAATGTTTCAGAGGTGGTAGAAACTACTCTACACTACAGATGATACCTAACCTCAAAGATCAGCCTGCAGTCCAGGATCACACCAAGACTGTGCACCCTTGGGGAAGCCACCAATAGAGCAGACCCCAACCCGTGTTCACTCCAGGTGACAACCCATCAGTGTAGTGCCAGCCTTTACCCCAGTGGGTAGTGTTTTGGAATCCCATGCCAGTGATCTGAGTTCAGGAGCAAGCTCAGTGAATCAGCTGGATGAGCTGTGTCTGGGGATGACACTGTCATGCAACACCACCATGCAGCCTAGGAAGGGAAGATGCAATGTTGCCTGCACTGGCTCAATTGCCATATAGTGAAGAGGACTCTTCTCTTGTCAGATGACCCAGCAGCTCTGTACCTGTGGGTGCCAAAGGGCCCTGCACTTTGGCTGAGAAACCCCTTTGCCCTGTGCATCTGTATCTGTGGCCACATGGAAGAACAGGGCCCAGAGGGACCAGTGCTTATGAAATCACACCTGTGTGTATATTGTACAGCATGCAAGAGTATGTGTGACTGTAGAAATGCAGGCCCTTTCTGTAGACAGGCTCCATGGGGCCTGTGCCCCAGGAGACAGAGGTACTCACACATGCTGTACAAGGTACGTCACTAGATAACATGATCTGCTAGCTCATGGTTTTCTATATGCAGCTATGTAACTGAGAAACTGCTCTCCCTTGAACAATTTCTAGAGCTACTGCTGAAACCATGATTCCCACATTGCAATACTGTTTCTTTCTGCTTAACTTGGGCCTGGCCTTCTGCAGCCAGAAGTCGGTGAGTATGTCTTACGCCCATGACTGAAGAAGTGCAGACTCTTCACTGGCCTGCATTTCTGCATGCAGAAGTATTGTTGCAACTATGGTATCATGGATTTTGTGGTACCTGTGCTTCTGCAGCTAGAGGTCAATGTTTATGTCTTACACCTATGGCTGCAGAAGTGCAGGCTCATCCAGTGTGTGTGTTTGTCTTACAATGTGCATGACTGTCTGAGGTTACAGAAGTGTTGACCCCATAGTGGTATGCACTTATGCAGACAAAAGAACTCTTGTAATTTGTAGTACTGCAGATTTGTACCTGTGGCAGCAGGGGCCCGTGATTCTGCACACAGATTTGTGATTTGAAAATTGTGGATTTCTGCACCAGCAAGTGTGTATGTATGTATTTTAATTATTTATTACAGTAATCAGAAATACACCTTTGAATCATAGACCCTTTGCAAGGTTTCATGTCATAGATACATAGGAAACATAGGTAGTTACAGAGGATAACATATGTACATAGGAGGTAGTCAAACTGAAAGTAAAAAACACAGTATAAGGCAGCACAAGTCCAGAGTCAAGTGTTAAGCAAAAGCAGAATTCTTAGGGTCATGAGTTAGACCCTCGTTAGGGTGCAGTCTTGAGTAAACACAATAATGGAAAGAAAGAGGGACCACAGGGTCTCAATGTGGAGGAGAGTGTGGGATAAGGGGTAGAGGTAAGGGGACTAGGGACAGTCACAGGATGAGAGCATAAGGAGCTGATTTTTGAGGTGGGTCTTGAAGGGGTCTAATTTGGGTTCAAGAAAGATGGAGGTGGGAAGCTCACTGAGCCATTTAGTAGCATGATATAGAAAGGCCCTTTGTCCCAGGGTGGTCCTACAATGGTGGACAGCTATGAGGACTAAACAGTACTTCTGGTGGGTCTGTTTGGGTGGTCAGCTGGATGAGTGGGTGGAGCCCCAGGGGCAAGGTTGAGTAGGATTTTCTTGGCTAGGAGACAGGTGTGATATTTAAGTCTCTTGTCAAAATTTAGCCACTGGGACTGCCTATTAAGTCGCAGGTGTGGTGTACCTGTCACAGCCTGTGATCAGATGGCATGCTTTGTTTATGGTGATTTTGAGGCAGCTTAAGGCAGTCTGATCCACAGAGCCATATATTACAATGATGTAGTCTGTAAGGAGAGTACAGCTGAGGACACCACCAATCGGATGGCTTCTGGGGAGGGACAATGCTTGAGGCAGTAGAGGAGACCTAGCCAGGTGTTGAGCGAGATGGATAGGAGTTGGATATGCATATGGAAGGAGAGGATGTGTCTAGTGTTATGCTCAAGTATTTAAAAGTGTTAACCTGTTCTGGCAGGTCACCCAGTGAATTGACAATGGTAAGGGTTGATCCAGAGTGAGAACTCTGGCAGTGGATGAAGATCTTTATTTTTGTTTTGTGATTAAGTTTAAGTCTGTGGTCCCCAAACATGGATTTGGCTTCCATGAAGTTGTTCTGAAGTGTGTGTGTGCTGGAGGAGGGATGTTGGTGACTACTGAAAATGACAGCATTGTCAGTGTATAAAGAATTTTACCTGTGCAGGCATTTGGTAATGAGTTGAAGTAAGCTAAAGAGGAGGGGTGGGAGTCTGGAGCCTTGCGGGACACCAGAGAGGCAGGGCAGCAGTCAAACAGAGTGGAACCAATTTTCACATGTTGAGTCCTACTAACTAGGATATTGTTTCTTGGGAGAGGCCCAGGGCAGGTAGGTAGTGAAGAAGCAAGGCATGATTGACCTTGTCGAAAGCCTTTGTGAGGTCATTATAGATAGAGCAGACAACATGCCCATGGTGAGGCTTGATTTATGTAAGAGGTGTACTCTGTGAGGGTGGTGGTTGTACTGTGGCATGTATTGCAGTGTGCATGCTGCAGATACAAATCCACAAAGGTAGTACATCAGTGCCACTTTATTCGTGTCATATGGAAGCACTTGTATGTTCTTTGCCTTACGTGATGATGGCTATCTGTCATTGCTTGTGTTGTCTTATCCTTTTACTGCGTGGGGAGGTGGATTTAGGGTTGGAAATCCTAACACCTCATTGCCCTAATTTAATTGTGTATATATTATGGGGGTGCGGTTGTGTCCTTACAGGTAGGGTTAAATCAGCATTTCTTGTTAAACCGGAAATTTTGCACTTTAACAACTTTGGCATACTTTGCCATAATAGCTCAATATTTGGCATGCATGGTCAGTCTGTGGAGTCTCACAATGTGAAACATTTTGTGATGGCATCTTGTATGTTTTGAGATATGGGTTGGTAAAAACCCTTAAAAATCACTTTTATTTCCTATACTTAACATGTTTATTTCCCCTCATCTACAGCCCAGACAGTGTAAAATTATTCCCTGAAATTTTCAGGAATGATGGGGTCTGTGACAACAGTGTGCCTTTGGATGGTTTGGTGAAAAAGTATCACACCATTTCTGAATGACTCACCCAAGTCAGTGTGACATTAACATTGCCAATGGCAATTAGTGCGAAGCATTCTGCCAATGGCAAGAAGCACAGCAGGTAATTTGTTCACCTTACAATATGTTGCAAAGTGCAGCCAGTAGGCAAACACAAGAAAACAACAGAAACTGAATCCTAGACACCACAACAAATCCCAAAACACACCACCCAACAAGGCACACCATACCCCACCACCCACGATTAATATAACCAACCCCAGGTCGCAGCAAGATTGACAGGCAGTGCTATTTTTAACAGGTTGCACACCATTGGCAGGGTCAGAAAGAAACACAGGAGGATCAGATGCTGAAAATGTACCATTTATTAAGGGTAGCCAACAGGTAACAGAAAGCAAATTCATGTCTGGCAGGCTTGTAATACCTGCAGACTGCAATTAGAAGAGTAGACACACACTTGCTAGCACTGCACCACTCAGGTGTACTGTAGTAACACCATGCTGTACTGTCCCAAACACAGTCAAATGCCCAAACCAGTAAATGCAAAAGCACAGGTTGCAACAATGCCATTCAGTAACCCACTGCCGCTTATAATCACTGTGGCAATATTAAGTAGCTGTCCTAATGGTATACCTTTTATTATAAAAATGTTTGTGATAGCCACAAGACAGGAGGTAAGTGAAAACATTTGAACTGCAAATAGTTAAGGATTTACTATTAGTTCTCAAAGAAATACTGTTCATGATGTCAGGCATCTTGTTTTTTCTCATTTAAAATATAGGTTTCAGAGAAATATTGCTTGATAAGGAATGAACAAGGTGTATATTTAGGTATCATTTGCACAACTAAATTTATTTTTTGACCTAAAATGTTGAAATGTACAGGGCCAATGTGTGTTTTGGGCTGATAATCATGTCATCCGTCACTCACAAATGTAATAGAAGTTTGATCTGAAAATAACCATTGACAGCCTTTACAGTCTGAATTTTACTGTTCTATTGGAAAAGATTGCAAACAATAAAGTTCAATATCAGATCAAACTGTTATAGCTCCCTGGTGTCTAGTGGCATCCTCCACCCTCTGATCACTATTCCCATGATAATAAAATAATGTGCTCCCAATGTCTTGTGGAACCCTCATCCCTGATTGCCATTCCACAGTAAATTAACATTTTTCTGGTGTCTAGTGGTACCCCCTCGATTGCTGTTTCTGTAATATTGTTTATGTGTTTTATTTTATTCTTGTTTGTTGAAAAGGTTTGTTGTCTCAGAGGTGTTTCAGTCTCCTTCTCACATTGAAGGAGCTAATTGCTCTTCCTCCACAGCTCTTCCAAAGGATTAGGTGTGTATGTGGGAGGTGGAGCTGGCAAACTATCAGTAATTTCCAACAGAAAGAAGGGTTAAAAGTCAGGTTAGTTGATATCTTGGAGGTAGAAGACTTGGTTTGCTGGCCAGGCACCTACTTCACCTGAGCTTTCCTTCTAAGACTGCTTGAAAGGCAGAGAGAGAAACTTACCAGAGCAAGGGAGAAGGATTAAGATTTAGTTTGGCTAAGCAGATTTACTGTGTGGTGGTGTTTTTATTTTTACTCACAGGATTGCTACTGTTTTTGCTAACATTTCATTGCTTTATTTTTTCTCTGATTCAAATTGTTGTTGCTGGTATACCTTCTTCTGCATTATTACAAGGTGTGCCTACAGGTGTGTGCTAACAGATTACTCCTGTAATCTTCTGATTCAAATTGTCTTTGCAAGGTATATCTTCTGTTACTGCTTTATTTTCTCTGGAGCAAAGTGTTTCTTACAGCGTATATCTTCTCTGAAATTATTACTGGTGGTGCTTTACAGGTTTTACAGTTTTATCTAACATTAGGATAAGCTTTCAGGGTTACTGCATTTGTTATTGACTGATTGTTTCTGCTCTTACCTCCTTGTTCGTTCGTCCGTGGTTCTTCTTTTTAGGCAGGGGAAGGGCCCAGCCACCCACCCCATCCCCAACCACTCCGCTACACTCCTTTTATAGGGTACCACAGTTGTGACATTTCCTGTGGCAGAGCAGGAAGAGGCGGATCAGTGGAGCCTCCACAGGTGATCTCATTTACAGGGGCACTAGTAATTTAACTTGTTATAACAAGTTAAACAAAGCACAATTAAACCATTACTTGCATTTTTTTCCTTCTAATTACTCTGACTAGGTTACAAACCCAGCAACTTATTTGGAATGGATTTCATTAACTGCAGGTACTGTGGAACAATTTTCAGAAGGACAGTCTTACAGGATTTAGGACACTGTCCTACATGCTGAGCCTTTGGAGATCTTAGGGCTCAGCTCCGGGCAGCATGGGCAGAGATTGCCGCCTCAAATTTCATATTGAAGAGGAAATACATTATAAGAACCACCTGCCATTTCCCCAGCATCCAACAGAAAAACCTGAGCCGCAGAGGTAGTTGGTCCAGGAGGTTGGCAGGTGGTTAGAAGGAAACAAATCAGGTGCCCCATCACTCTCTGCTCAACACATTACCTCCAAAACCATATAAACACTACAAACAGGTATCTGCCTCTATCTCTGAAATCAAATAAAGAGGCAGAAGACACTGCAGAGCAGAACACTGTGGCACAGGAGCTAGCACAACAAAACTCACCCAAATCAGGAACCAAAACTAAACAAGCACAAAGGAAATCCAAAACACTTCTGATCATAGGATACTCCATGATTCGGGAGTTGATACCATCTCCAGCCAGGGGTGATGGTCAGATGTCTCCCAGGTACATCAGCATGGAGAGACACTGACCGCATTACTAAAATTGTTCACAAAGCAGGAGAAAACATTGATGTCCTAGTACACATAGGGACTAATGATCTCGCCAGCCGGTCAGTTGTGGAGACCAAGGAACACCTGACTAGGCTGGGTGACAAACTATCATCTATTTTGTCGGCATCTCCTTCTCTGAGATCCTGCCAGTCTGGGAGAGGGGAGCAGATGGACGGAAGGTCAGAGAAGGGGAGATGGGGAGCTAAACACGTGGCTCAAGGACTGGTGCCAGGAAAAAGGACACAGATTTGTAGGGAACTGGCAACAGTTCTGGGAGCGAAAGTTCTTTAAATTTGATGGACTGCATCTGACTAAGAGGAGTCAGTGCATTGGGGCAGAAGTTTGGCGTCTTTGCAGAATATTTAAACTAGCAAATGGGAGGGGTGCAGCACCCCATCACGTCGAATGGGAAGAACACTCCTCCCCTCAGCCAAGGTCAAACAGAATTCAGCATGTTTGCCGTTCATTTGCATCACCAGGTAAGAAAAAGGTTTGTCTCCCCATACGGCCTGGGGTAATGCCAAACTTCACAACAACTAACACACACAAAATCTGGCCAATGGAAAATCATGTACACAAATGCTCACAGCCTGAAATAAGATCCCAGACCTGCAGGCAATAATGTCAGAGGCTAAACTGGACATAGTAGCAATTAGTGAGGCGTGTTTTACCAGTAACCACACTTGGGAGACTTCAGTACCTGGCTATGTATTGTTCAGAAGAGACCGAGTGCAAAAGGGGGAGGTGGCCCTGTATGTTAATGAAAATATCAAAGCTACAGAAATTCAGAATACACATAAGGAGCCAGAAGAGCGGTGGGTCACCCTGGAAGCGGGAAATGGGACAGCCATGAGAGCTGGGGTTGTCTACAGGCCCCAGACCAGAGAGGACATAGACACATTACTGTTAGAAGATATACAAAACATGACAGCTAAAGGGGAGGTTCTGATAATGGGAGACTTCAACATGCCAGATACAGATTGGTCAATACCAGCAGGAACATCTGCCAGAACTAGACTCATAGTGGATTACCTGGAGGGAAGGCCTCAAACAACTGGTACAGCAACCCACAAGAGACAGGGCTATCCTAGATCTAGTACTGACTAACAAAGAAGGGATCACAGATCTCCAGGTAGAAGGTCACCTGGGCCAGTGACCATTACATGGTATGGTTCAATTTGGCTACTACATCTAAATCATCCCATTCAAGGCAAAATATGGGACTTCAGAGGAGCTGACTTTGATAAGATGGCCAACAGAGTTAAGCTAGCCCTGGCAAAAGAAACACAGGTGAGGGATACAGGCAAAGTGGGCAAGCATTAAGGATGCAATACTTGAAGCAACATCCCATTGTGTTAGACAGAAAAGGAAGTGCAAAAGAAGAAGGAAACAACTTTGGTTCTCAAATACAGTAGCAGAAAAGGTCAGAGCCAAAAGGCTGGCCTTCAGGAAATATAAGGGAACACAGCGGGATGAAGATAGGGAGGCATACCAAACTGCCTAAGGGAAGGAGGTAAGGCAGTAAGGCAGGCAAAGTCCCAAACTGAGGAAACACTAGCACGAACAGTAAAGAAGGTGACAAGACTTTCTATAGATACATTAGTAAAAGGAGAAAATCCAGAGGGGTATTGCTAAGCTTAATGGAGAAAAGGGAGAATGTGAGGAGGAGGACCCTGTAAAGGCATCTATCCTAAATAGATACTTTTGCTCAGTATTTACTGAAGAGAAGGTAGGGCAGGGCCCACAGCTCAGCATCATGGACACAGGGGAGGGAGGTGAGCACTACTCCCTTCACAAAGAAAGGGTCCTACAAGAGCTTGCTAAGCTCAGGGTGGATAAGGCAATGGGACCTGATGGCATACATCCCAGGGTACTTAAGGAGCTAAAGAAGGAACTAGCAGAGCCATTAGCAGAATTGTTTAGTGAGTCTCTGAGCACAGGAGAGGTCCCAGAAGACTGGAGAAGGGCTCATGTGATCCCGCTCCACAAGAGTGGTAGCAGGGAGGAGGCGGGGAACTACAGACCGGCCAGTCTTACATGCAGTAGTGGGCAAGATTATGGAGGCACTCCTTAAGGAAAGGATAGTGCAACACCTGGAATCCATAGGGGCACAGGATCCAAGACAGCATGGGTTTACAAAGGAAGGTCCTGTCAAACTAATCTCATAGATTTCTTTGACTGGGTAACCAGAG
The DNA here is from genome assembly GCA_016271365.2 of Neoceratodus forsteri. NCBI lineage: Eukaryota > Metazoa > Chordata > Ceratodontiformes > Ceratodontidae > Neoceratodus > Neoceratodus forsteri. The sequence goes on along the minus strand of CM028135.1, from coordinate 840,246,660 downwards.
TGGTGGACCAAGGGGAGCAGTTGATGTCGCCTACCTTGACTGCAGCAAAGCTTTTGACACTGTTCCACATAGAAGATTGATAAATAAGCTGGGTAGGCTCGGGGTGGGTCAGAAGTTGGTCAACTGGGTGGCAAACTGGTTGACGGGCAGAAAACAGAGAGTGGTGGTAAATGGTATACAGTCAGAAGAGATGCAAGTCACAAGTGGGGTACCTCAGGGATCAGTCCTGGGGCCAGTCCTCTTCAACATCTTCATTAGTGACCTTGCAGATGGACTAGAGGTAAGGATTGTCTGTTCGCAGATTGACACCAAGATCTGCAACAGAGTAGATGATCCAGATGGGGTGGGCAGAATGAGAAGAGATCTGGATAAACTAGCAGAATGGTCAGAAGAGTGGCAACTGGGATTTAATGCAAAGAAGTGCAAAATCATGCATATAGGAAGAGAAACCCTGAAGCCACCTATAGGCTGGGAGGAGTTGCTAGCAGTCACAAGGAAGAAGAGACTTGGGCATCATCATCACTGATGACCTAAAATCATCAAGCAGACCTCTAAAGCAGTAGGTAAGGCTAGGGGGTGTTAGGGTGTATTAGTAGGGGTATCTGAAGTAGTAGAGGGAGGTAATAATCCCTCTGTACAAGACACTGGTTAGCCCCATCTGGTACTGCATGCAGTACTGGAGGCCACACCTTCACAAGGACATTAACCAAATTGAGGCAGTCCAGAGAAGGGCAACAAAATGGTGCAGGGACTGCATCAGAAGACATATGAGGACAGATTAGCAGACTCAATATGTATACCCTTGACAAAGGAGGAGAGAGGTGATATGATCGAGGCATTCAAACACCTTAAGGGCATAAACAAGGTGAAAGAGTCTAACATGTTTAAATATAAGAAAATAGCAGGACAAGAGGACACACATGAGATTAGAGGGACGCCGATTAAGGGGAATGGAGGAAATTCTTTTCACAGAAAGGGTGGTGGATGCATGGAATGGCTTACCACAAAGTGGTGGCTATGAATACAGTGCAGGGCTTCAAACAGGCATGGGATAGGCATAAGGGAGCAATACAAATGACTATGAATAGATGGGCCACTGACAGAGCAAAGGCCGATGGCACATTTATAAGGTAGAAAAGAAATGGGCAGACTGGATGGGCCTTGCGGTCCTTATCTGCCGTCAACTTCTACGTTTCTATGTTAGTTCCCTGGTGCCAAGTGGCACTGTCCATCCTCCCAATCACTGTCCCCATAACAAACAAAATATTCCTGGTGTCTAGTGGTACTTCCCTCCCCAGTTGCACTATCTGTGATATTGTTTGTTTCCCTGTTGTCTACTGCACACCCATCTTCCCTGATTGTTGTCCCTGTAACAAATAAAATACTCCCTGGTGTCTAGTGGCACCCCCCACCAATCGCTGTCAGTCCTGACATAAAGAAAACTATCCTCACTGTATTTTTCCCCTACAAAAAGAAAATGGTCCTCGTCAATCTGCCCCCCATCTCCCTCAGCATCCACCACTCCATACTCCCTAGTACTCTCCCACACTCCTTCACTCACCTGAACAGGTCCCAGCTGGAAGATCTACTCTCTGAATGAAGACACATCTTACTACTGGAACTACCAACTGCAACATGAGAAATCAAGGTAGTTGCAGTTCAATGTATTTCAATAGAGTTTTCAACTTTAATGCATTACTCATCCGTGTTTGCACATTTTGACACCAAATTTTCAACATGTCCTTTTGAGGACCCACCTCATGAACAATATTGGTAAGATTATGCAGCTGCCACCCAAAGGTGATTTTGCAGTTGCTTTGTCAATCACCTTTGAGCTGGATTTGAAAAATGTTCCTGTACTTGTTCATGAGATGATGCCATAATAATGCAATGCTGCAAATTTGGGGTCAAAATATGTAACAATAACAAAGTTATGCATATCCATTGACATTTTCCTATGCTCCCTTGTAACTTCAGAAATTGAAAATATTTTACCCAAATTTTCAACATAGCAATCTTTTACACCACCTCATGAACATGACAACCGTTTTGCAAATCCTGCCCAAAATGTATTTTAGCATCTGTGGAATGGAATGATGTTCCAGTGGCGCAGAATATTTTTTGTGGGAATTTGAACATTTACAGTATTGGGTTCATGAGGTGGGCTAAAAAGCCAGTGCTGACAGTCTGGTTGCTGTTCTGCTACAAATGCAAGCACATGGCACAGCAACATACATGCCAACATCTACGGAGGGATGGGGTCCTGTGCTCCCACAGGCAAATGAAGATACAATTACAGTCCCAGACAAAGACATGGCCAGATATTTCCTGAAATTTCGATGATATTTCTGAGAAATCTCCTGTTTTCTCCATTTACACAATAGGGAAACAGAGAGAAACTTTTAGAAATTTCACAATATATCTGGAAATATCTGGCCATGTCTGTGGCTACTACTGTATACTATCTCAAAAAGTAAGTTAGATTATTTGCAAAAATAACTTTGTTAATGCACTAGTTAGGGTTAAAGCAACAAAAGTAGGCAAATATGGCATTAGGATTTCCACCCTAACTCCCACTCCCACCCACTGGGCAGCAAGGGAAAAACATTACAGTTTCACTTGACCTGGGTCTTCACTAATCAGGTATGGAGAGTGCCTTACAGTTGTCAGCCCTAATGCTCACCCCATTCTCATATACTGAATGCATCTCAGCTTCTTTCGTGATTGAGTGGGGTGGGCATTAGAAGCTGACAACTCACAAAGCACTTCCATGCTTGATTAGGAAGATGCAGGCAGAGAAACTGAATGTTTTTCCTGCCGCTGCCTGGTTGGTGGGATGGTGTATTAGGGTTCTCAAATGCCATACTTCCTTACTTTTGTCACTGTTACCCTAACTAATGCATTTACCACATTGTTTGCAAAGAATATAAATATATATATATATATATATATATATATATATATACTGTATATATCTATCTATATATATATATATATACACATATATATGTAAACATAGAAACATAGAAGTTGATGACAGATAAGGACCACAAGGCCCATCAGTCTTCCCATTTTTCTACCTTATAAATGTGCCCTAGGCCTGTAATCTGTCAATGGCCTATCTATTCATACTCATCTACATTGCTCCCTTATGCCTATTCCATGCCAGTTTGAAGCCCTGCACTGTATTCATATCTATCACTTCCTGAGGTAGGCCAGTCCATGCATCCACCATCCTTTCTGTGAAAAAGAACTTCCTTACATTACTCCTTAATTGGCCTCCTCTAATCTCATGCTGTGTCCTCTTGTCCTGCTGTTTTTCTTATATTGAAATATGTTAAACTCTTTCACCTTATTAACGCCCTTAAGGTGTTTGAATGTTCTGATTTTATCACCTCTTTCCCTCCTTTGCTCTAGGGTATACATATTGAACTCTGTTAATCAACCCTCATAAGTTTTCTGATGCAGTCCCTGCACCATTTTGGTTGCCCTTCTCTGGACTGCCTCTGTTCTGTTAATGTCCTTGTGCAGGTGTGGCCTCCAGTACTGCACGCAGTACTCAGATGGGGCCTAATTACAATAATAATAAAATAATAATAATATACTTTATTTGTTGAGCATAACTCAGAAATCAAAGTGCTATAAATAAATAAAAATATCATATACAACATTACAACACGGTCTAAAATGATTTACAGTACAAATACAGATAATCACATAAAATATCATTAAATACTAAAAGCTTGCTGAAACTAGAAGATTTGTAGGCCTGCTTTAATTATATATGTATAGCTGTCGATCTCTATAGTCTTTGCAAAACAATTAATGCTCTACTTAGGGTTAAAGCAACAAAAGCAGGGATATACAGTGTTAGGGTTTCCAACCATAACCCCCCACTTCCACCCTGCAGGCAACAACAGGAGAAACCTTTACAATTTGACCTTTTCTGCATCTTCGCAAATTAGGTGTGGAGTGTGCCTCAGGGTTGTTAACCCTAAAACTCACCCCATTCTATCATTAAAGAAGCTGAGATGTGCAGCGTACATAAGAAAGCAGGTGAGTGTTAGGGCTGACAACCAAAGGCACACCCACACATGATTTCTTGAAGATAAGGAAAAGAGACAGACAGTAATGGCTTCTCCTGTTGTTGCTCTACAGGGTAGGATGGGGTGTTAGGGGTTGAAAACCCCACCACGTTTCCCTACATTGGTCAGTTTAACCTTAACTAGTGCATTCATGAAGTTTTGCAAATAATTTCCATACTTTTTAGATAATATAATCGTATCCTCATTTGCCTGTGGAGTGTAGGGCCCTCTGGGGCCTACACTCTCATCACTCAATAAATGTATACATGTATGCTGCTGTGGGAACACAGGGCCATGCATTTGTACCAAAACAGCTACCAAATTGTCAGCATAGCCTTCTTATTACCCCACCTCGTGGACCTGGTACTGAAAATGTTAAAATCAAAGGCAAAATATTTTTCTGCACCACCACAACATCACAGGTGTGAAAACACAGTATGGCCAAGATTTGAAAAATGACAGCTGGCACTTTCATGAAGTGGTTTAAAAAATGACTATGTTGAAAACTTAGGATTAAAATATTTAAAATCACCAAAGTCATGGCGAGTGTTGCAAATTTTTAATGCATGTGCATAAATTTGCCTTTGCTACATATTTTGACCAAATTTTCAACATAGCCTCTTATGACCCCACCTCATGAACAAGGGCAATATAAATGTTAACATTTAGCCCAAAAGGTGATTTCACCAATCAATGGCAAAATCACAATTTCAGCTGGATTTGCATGATTCCACTGCCATTGTTCATAAGGTGGGGTCTCAAAAGGCCATGTCAAAAATCTGGGGTCAAAATATGCAAAATGACAAAGATATGCATCAAAGTTAAAAACTCCATTGAAATACATTGAACCGCACTTACCAAAATTTCTCATATTGAGTTGGTAGTTCCAGCAGCAAGGCGTGTCTTTGACTGGAAAGTAGATCTTCTCACTGGGAACTGTTAAGCTCAGTGAGGGTGTGTGGGAGGTGTGGGGTGTACAGGGTGGTTTGTGCTCAGTGGGAGGTTGAGTGTGGGGGTTGGATTGGCGAGGACCATTTTCTTTTACAGGTAAGGTTAAAAAGACATTGAGTGGCTGTTTTCTTTATTTCAGACAGGATAGTGATTGGGGGAAGTGCCACTAGACACCAGGAAAGAAAAAACTTAAGGGGTGGCAATCGGACAGTGGGGTGCCACAAGAAACCAGGGAATGATTCAAAAATATGGGACAGTTATCAGAGTGGTTGGGGTACCACTAGACACCAGGGAAATGGTAAAACATACCTGGATGGTGATCAGAGGGTGGGGAGCCACTAGACACCAGGGAAATATAAACAATTACTGGGGCGGCAATAATAGGGATGGAGGTCACTTGACACCAGGAAAATGCAAAATACTAAGATACATGGTCGGTGGGAGTGTCACTAGAGGCCAGGGAAATATTGCAAAATATGCGGATGGCAATTGAGAGTGGGGGTACTACTAGACACCAGGGGAGAAGAGGAACTTATGGCTTTGGATCTTTTTTGTATCAGCAAATTCTTTTTTTTCATTTGGCCATAAGGAAAAAGTGGAAGTGAGTCATGAAAACTGATGTAAAAATAAAGAAAAATACACATTTGGGGTCATTTTGCACAAACTAAATGCACAATCCACCTAACAGGGTCCCGATGAGCAAGATACATGTGTTCGCTTCTCTGCACCATGTCATTTTGTGGTTTTGAAATTTTGGGAAGGGAAAAATGGTAAACAAGATGGCAGCATACAAAGAAGGATTTTTCTCCACAAAAGGATTCACCCATATGAAACAGGGTCCCATATTCAATTTTAGTAATAAAATGCTAACCACAGATGAGCTTGAGGTATCATGTCTTGGTCTATCTTTTTTCCAACATTGCAAACAAACCTATTTGAATTAGAGGCAGACATGAAAAAAATGATTTAGAACAATTAGGCTAAAAATCATGCTTGGTAACTCTGACACTAGCACTAACTATGAATGACAAGTTAAAAAGGCCTTAAAGGTCAGATCAGAATACAGCCCACCAGTAGGATGAAACCATGACATTGAAACTTACTGTGCCATAGATAAAAAGGATATAATGCAACTATTCAAGCACCCTAATCACAGTAAACCCAAATACTCAAATTTAACCAGATAACAAAGAAGCTCTGGAAAACCTAACCAATGATAAAACAGTAATAATAAAACAAGCCGATAAAGCTGTGCATCGAATTGCTTAACAATACCAGCAATTATGAAATTCTATTAACAGACCCTACTCAACAATCCAAAGAAGAACTAGCTAACACAATAGAAGAGTTTGCCTCAATGGGGTGGCTATACAACAGGAAACAAATTTGCTACTTAACAAACACAAAAACACAAAGAATGGGAGCACTCAGTGGAAGGTGAGTGTTCATTTCAAAAACGGCACATGTAGAAACAACACAATGAAGGAAGAGTCACTGGTGGTAAATGAAATAATGAGTCAGCAAAGTAAAATACTTTTTAAGCAAGGAGCCCACAGCTCCTAAACCCTAGCACTTTGTGTCTTACTGTGACTCTTCATCAGGGGGTGTGGCCTTGACTGCTACCCATGCTGCTTTTATTCTCAACATTTAAAGTGACAATAAGTTTTTCTACATTTTGTTGTTGCATTTTTAAATATATATTCATAACACTACATAAAAGCACAGCAATCTCATAGTATAAGTGTAAACTCATGCACACAACAGTGCAAGCACAATCTTAATTTAGCAAACATATTAAATATCAAAAACAGTCTGATGATAAATCATGCATGCTGTAGTGAGCTAATCATTACAAAAAGAACACTGAGGCAGTTGAAAGTTTGCATTGGGTTACAGGGTCAGGGTCAGTCACCCACAATTATGAGCTGACAGCTCAATATTTCTGCCTGTCCAGGGTTGTTGATTAGAGAGTCAGGAGGGACTGTAGAAAAGGATCTTCCCTATTTGGCCCATGATGCTGCAGAGTATTGGATGGACACGTAGAGGAAAAAGTAAGGCACAGCCTGCTTCATTCTGACTAATGGTGGCTCTATTTTTCAATTGGGCCCACAGAAAAGGTAAAGCAAAAGAAAAAAAAGAGGAGCGACAAAGTCAGCGGAAGGGAACTTTAAAATTACATCCCTTTCCTCATTTTAGCACCATTGTCTGAGCTGCTAGCTCTTTTTTTTAATGTGGGACCACAGAGAAACTGATCATCTATGTACAGTATACAGTAAGTCATAAGAAAAGCAGAGTCCTATGAAGACACATTACATAAAGTCAGAAAAATAATGCCTTCTAATCTGACTGTAACTAACTAAAACATAGCCTACTGTGAATAAAAAATGGCCTTGTGGTCTAGAACATTGAAGGCTGTGTAAAGACTAATAATACTACGCTGAAGCCTATTATATGGCCGAGCCTTCCTTATAACACACAGTAAAATGCACATGTAGTCCAAACAAAACCGGACAGTACACTGTTACATACAGGCATAGATTAAAGGGTAGATTCTGGTTATGCAAATGCTGAGGCTATATGCAGCAGGGCAGGAAACAGATGGTTTTAAATGAAAGACTGTTCTAAATAAGTGTTTGCCTAGTATGGTACACCTGTTACAGGTGGTCATCTGATTCCCCAGTGGTGTGCCTAGGAAGAAAGAAGGAATTAAGTTATCTAATGGAAAATGCTACTATGTGACAAATTTAAAAAAAATAAATTAATGAAATCTACTTATCTGAAGCTGGTACAGTTCCATAGGTTGGCCACAAGCAGAATATCTTTTATGTGGTGCCCTAGGAAAGAGAGTCATGTAGGAAGAGCTAGAGACACAGTTTCACCCTCTTGTTGAGCTTTACTTTCAGATATCTAAATATCAGTGATAGGATATTTTAAGGTATACACTTGTGTTATTATGTTAGTGCATTACATATGTATATGTCTAAATCCCATTTCAGCCTCAGAATGTAGATAAGAGTTAACAACACAAAATCTTTAGACTCCTAGGGACTCAACTGAACATCAAAGGGACAACAGGCAGGTGTGGTGGTGGGGCAGTGGAACATTAATACCAAACTACACTCACTTGCTAACCAAATTATAAAATGCCCAAGAAAAAGCATCATGCTGATTGGTCAGGATGGGACCTTGTTCGTATGTAAATCCCATAACAAGCACATGGATAAAGTCCCAGCTGACAACACAACAGCTGTGCAGAGTGCCAACCACTTTCAGAACATTCAAGTTTTCTGTAAGTGCAATTTAATTTCAAAGCGCAAACCTGTCAGTGAGAAGAAACATCCGACTGTAAAACAAAAAGATAGCCACCCTGCAATTTAGCAGTCAACAAAGCCTTAAAAATATGCTGAGTACTTTGTTCTCATTCATTGATGGCTCTGTTGATGACTTTTGTCAAGTTTTGCTTCCGGCAGCCCTAATCGAGATGTCACCATGATGGCGCTATAGAGCCCAGCAATGACCATAGTTCTACCTCTGAAAATGACACAGTGGTACCAGAAGCAGGAACAGCCAGTACTGAAATGGAAGAAGCAGCTGAACTAATCAGCAGCACTGGATCTACTTTACATCCTACTTCTTGTTTCACAATCATCACCCAGTGTGAGTACTGTAGTAGGGTGGGTGATGATAGGTGGTGACTCCTCCCTCAGAAACGCAGCCAACAGCAGACAGGCAGTCTGGTGGGATGACTGTAATAAATATTTATGCTCCAACAGAGGTAAGGCCAGCTCTGCCCTCTGCCAGCACAAGCACTGTTTTTAATTTAAGTGGGCAGTAATTTGTATAAGTTATAGAAAACCCTCCTTACTATGTCCACAATGATGCAGCATTACTAGTAAAAAAATACATTTATATATATCTAAATATATATATATATATTGTGTGTGTGTGTGTATATATATATGTATATATATATATATATATATATATATATATATATATATATATATATACACACACACATCATACGTGTTAATAGAGCCACAGCTAAGCAGAGCTCAGTTGAATTGCTAATACAAGGACAGGTCTGTACTATACAACCATTGTAAACACCTTGTTCAGCACAGTCCCATCCGTGTGCTATCACCCAAATACCTCCTTAGTAGCAGACCTCTCAACAGTAACTTATTTTCAGGAATTTCTTTGAATCTGTCTCTCCAACACTTTATGTGTATATGCGTGATCAGTGTGGAATGCAAGTACAAAATAAAGTCAGACAGCAAAGTGTTTATGGGACTATTTTTAGGTGTATGAACAAAATCTTAAAAATCAACCATAATAAAAGATTTTTGATTCATCAACAATTATAAATGTGTTTTTCTTGATTTATTTTATAATAGCAATAATGCACTCAGGAGGGTGTTGTTATTGTGAGAGACACACGCCTTGGGTGGTTGTTTACTGCACTCAGCCTGTGGCCTTGTGCCATACCACACCAAAGGCATATTAAATCTCCAACACACCCCTTGTCATGCATTATTGGTTAATTCTAACTGATCACCTCTGAAGGTGTTATTATTCCAAAATGAGTTTGATTTTGGGACATGAGTAGAGATTGAGGGAGAGGAGATTCAGGATGGAGGGATGTAAAGTTTTATTTTACAGATAGAGTGTTTGAGACATGGAACAGTCTGCTTGCTGATGTGGTGGGTGCAGAAACCATTAATAGGTTCAAGCACAGCTGGGACAGATTAAGGGCTTAACAAATACTAATGGGGATAAAACCCTTTCTAAGACAGTAGGTCTCAGGGTAAGATAAGATGCACCTGAACATAAGTCTTGGCTCAGTGTGCCTTCCTGGTGAAACTTTTAAATAAATAAATAAACAAGCTTTAACAGAGCGGGACTACGTGGACTTTTTCTACTGACACTGTTTATGTTTCTATTAAATCTGATGTTGGATGGTAATGTGGCGATTTTTTCCTTACTCCTGATGCATAATGAAATTAATAGCAAAATCTCTGGGGAAGGGTGTGTGTGTGTGTGTGTGTGTGTGTATGTGTGTATCATGTCAGTGTCTCAGTCTGCAGGGCTTTACATTAGTCAGTGTAATGGAGGCTATGTTTGTATGGCACAGCACCACATCTTTTGATTTCTGTTTAGGCGTTTAGTTTGGGGAGACAATGGAGCAACAGGGCATCAACTCCTGGTACAGGTCTAAAATTCCTGGCCACACTACTGCTTACCACCTGTGATCCAATAACACAAACACCTTTCCCAACCTAAAATCCAAGACATCAGTAATTCAGATGGCATTTGTGTTTCACTGTCCCTCTGTCAGGAACAACCTTCCAGTTAAAATAAAAAACAGCTTTTCCTTCCACTGTTTAATCTTAAATGTATCATAAAATCATTTCACCACATGCACACAAAAGCACATATTATTGTTTATTACTGCCTGCTGTTCAGCTGTCTGATTTGTACAAAGCTGGCTCACAGTAAATTCAAAACTGCCTTGTTGCAATAACTGCAAAATGCACACCCATGGGCTTTTGTGTTTTGATATAAAATAATATCAGATGCTCTGGTTAATAATGTAGTGTTTGCACTGTACTGTTCAATGTTACTTTAGAATGAACTGTAGTCTGCCCCTCTCTCTTGTTCAAGAATGTTCATGGAAGCTAAAGAATCCTAATCTCAGTGAGCATGTTCCTGGTTATATAAATATTCTAAAAAATAAAGTAACAGTGCTCATCATTAAAGTACATTTGGCTTTTATTTTCCAGTACCCATCAGGACCAATGCCTTATGTTTTTTATGCCTCTAGTTTTAACAAAGCTTACATTTGGATTCTTTGTTCGTTCTATTTATATAGACCAAAACAAAACAATCAGGTCCTGGTTACTAACTTGTGAATTCACTTAATGCATTCCATCAGTCTAAGACTTCCATCACAAATTTTCTACATGTTCTGCTTTAGCCAAAGCCAACTCTCTTCTGTGTTCCATCATAGGTCACTGTAGCTTTTATCTTAATCAGTCTGCACTGTTGAACATTATCAGAGTTTTTTACTGACCATAAATATTATATCATAATTACTATTATTAAGTTTAAGTGTAACCTCAAAAGGAAATTATTTCTGCATATGGACATATAAATTTAGTTTGTTTGAAAGATTTGATGAGGAAAGCACACTAAGAAAAGACAGCTCATTTCCATGTATGTTCTAGGAAATTATATTAGGATACAATATATCAAAACAAATTGTGAAAAACATACTAAGTACAACATGTTTTGACATAAGAGGTATATCTAATTAAAAATACAATAATTTTGCTAAGCAAATATGGGATAAAACAGGGATGTAGGGTTTTCTACAGTATCAACTGCAAAGAGGAAAAATGAGAGGGACCTGCACTGGTAACTATCAGAAAACAATTAACAGAGGAGAGCAAGAACAATTGAGCATTTCAAGTGGAAGAAGGAGAAATCAGGCATATGAACAGACATATGCAAAGGGACTATGCAATAGGAGTTTCAGGGAAGAAGACAATGAGACAGAGCAGAAGGAGAGGAGGAGGTTGGACAAGAGTCTGGAAAGTCTGTTGGAGAATACAGCTAGCCCACAGAGGTCCTGGAGAAAGGGAAGGAACAAAAGTCAGAGTTTCTAAGGAATGGGAAGAGGAAGAGGGCAGATAAGGAGACAGCTACAGTAATGTAGCAGAAGAGATAACTGAACCAGAATTTTGCAATGAGAGAAACACATAAGAGACAGGCACTGTGTTTACAAGGATTCAGGTGAGAGACAGAAAAGTGGGAATGAGAGAAGGAGGAATATAAAGAACAGTGACAGGTATGGGGAGGGTAAACAAGAGTGAACTGATAGAAAACATGAGACAGAGGATCCAACATGGCCAGGGGATTTATCAGCTGCATTCTAGACCATAATCCCATAGTGCACATAGTTTTAAAACAGTGATGTGTTAAGTGGAGTGGGATACAATATTTGTTATGATACTGGGTGATGTTTTGGAAGGAGCTATTTCAGATAGCATCAACACAATGGTGCTTAGGGACTGGTTCCTTCTTGTCTCATGCCAATCAGCATTGGCTGTCATGAACTAGCAAGAATAGTCAAAGTCATTACTCCTAATTGCTTAACAGCTAGTTGTTTCTAGTCTAGTCATCACTCAGGGCATTGTGCCAATGATGTCACAACATGCATTAAGCAGGTTAGCAAGAGGAACAGGAAGAGGAGACCATTATGGATTTCCAAAGAGGTAGCAAAGAAAGTGAAAGCCAAAAGATTGCATTCAGGCAATACAAAAGACACAGGCAGAGGGATATGGAGAAGTACCAGGAGAAGCAAAGGGAGGCAGGGAGGTCAGTAAGGAAGCCAAAGCTCAGACAGAAGAACACATTGCAAAATCAGTGGGTAGAGGGACAAAACCTTTTACAGGTACATAAGTGAAAAGAAAGGCAAAGGAGGATAGTGAGACTGAAGGGAGGATGGGGGGCGTGGAGGATGACAACAGTAAAGCTGACATATTGAACAGGTATTTCTGCTCAGTCTTTACTGAGGAAGAGGAGGGTAATGGGTCTGAAGGAGTACAAGGGGTGAGAATGGTGCAGAACTGGACACAATTCCCTTTACACGAAAATGGTCCTGAAGGAACTGGAAGTAATAAGAGTTGATAAAGCAATGGGGCCAGATGGGATGCACCCCAGTGTCCTTAAGAACTAAGAAAGTGGTGACTGAACCTCTGGCTATCCTGTTTAGCTGATCACTGGAAACAGGAGGTACCCAAGACTGGAGGACAGCAGATGTAGTCCCCTTATACAAAAGTGGGAACAAAGAGGAAGCAGGAACTACAGACCAGTCAGCCTCACCTCAGTAGTGGGGAAGATCATGGAAGCACTACTGAAGGAGAGTTGGTGGAACATCTCATTGTCAATGGACTACAGGACCCAAGGCAGCATGGTTTCACCAGGGAGGTCATGCCAGACCAACCTCATTGAATTTTTGACTGAGTGACTAGGGAGGTGGATCAGGGGAGGGCAGTGGACATGGCCTATCTGGACTTCAGCAAGGCCTTTGATACTGTGCCACATAGAAGACTATTATACAAACTGGGGAATATGGGTGTGGGCAGGACAGAAGTGTGGTGGGTAGGTAACTGGCTGAGTGGCAGGACACAGAGGGTGGTGAATGGCTGTCACTCCACAGAGGGAAGAGTGACTAGTGCGGTACCACAGGGATCAGTGCTGGGACCAGTCCTATTCAACATCTTCATCAGTGACATTCGCAGGACCTAGAAGGCAGAATTTCACTGTTAGCTGATGACACAAAGCTCTGTAACAGAGTAGACACACCAGAGGGTGTAGACAGAATGATAAGGGACCTGCAGAAACTTGAAGAATGGTCAAGGGTTTGGCAGTTGAAATTCAATGCAAAGAAGTGCAAGATAATGCATATGGGGCACAAAAACCCTGGCACAATATATCAGTTGGGGGGTGAGGATATAGCATACACCAAGCAGGAAAGGGATCTTGGGGTTATCATCTCTGATGACCTCAAGGTAGGAAACAGTGTGACAAGGCAGCAGGTAAAGCAAATAGGATGCTGGGATGCATAGGCAGGGGCATCACCAGCAGGAAAAGGAGGTCATAATTCCAGTATAGAAGACACTAGTGAGGCCCCACCTGGGTACAGTGTACAGTTCTGGAGACCATACCTACGTAAGGATATAGACAGGGTAGAGAAGGTTCAGAGGAGGGCAACAAAGATGGTGGATGGATTGCATCACAAGTCCTATGAAGACAAGTTGAAGGAACTGAACATGTACTCCCTGGAGGAGAGGAGGAGAGAGGGATACAATAGAGACATACAAGTATCGTGACAGGGAGGAACAGGGTGCAGGAATACACTATTTTTAAGTGAAAAGATGTTCCAGGACTAGAGGCATGCGATGAAGTTGGAGGAGGGGCGATTCAGAGGAAATGTGAGGAAGAATTTCTTCACAGAACAGGTGGTGGACAAGTGGAACACCCTGCCAGAGGAAGTGGTGGGGGCTGAAACAATCACAGGATTAAGAATGCATGGGATAGACATAAAGGAATTCTGGAGGTCAGGGGTAAGGGCAACAGACTTCTAGGAAACATAAACTGAACACAAGCTCAAATGGGCAGACTGGGTGGGCCATAGGCCCTTATCTGCCAACACTGTCTATGTATCTATGTATCCAAGGATAGTCAGGTTATCACTCCCAGTTGCTTAACAGATAGTTGCTTCCAGTCTAGTCATCAGTCAGGGCATTGTGAGAATGGTGTTGTAACATGACTAGACAAATGGAACCTGAAACTCAGCACCACAGTATGGCAGGAGATGTCAGTCACTATCTAGTCAGATCTCCAGCTTTTTAAAGAAGGAGGCTTCGTTGGTGGGGCGGGGAGCATGGCATCCAATGTCTTGAAGATGTGTAGTTGGTATTTTGGCCAGCTACCACCTGGTACTGAAAGCATAGCGCTGAGTGTATATAGGTCTGTATAGGACTGTCAATAAAACAAAGCATGAGTATACACCAAGACAAAAGACAGAAGCATCTGGACATAAAGTGTAAGATGCTTTTGATTTTCAATCCCGTGCAAGGCATACAACATGTAATTTTGAATCAAGACTGCAGTTTAGTGGCACTTGATGTTTCACCTCCCTTCCAGAGGCTTTATCAAGAAGGAGGTAAAACACTGAGTGCTATAGGACTTGCAGTCCTTATTCAAAATTACATATGCCTTGATTGTATTGAAAAATCAAAACAAATATTTCTCCTTATATTTGGATACTTCTATCTTTTGTGATTCATCCTTTGTTTTATTCATGTTGCTGCTGTTGAATGTTAGCAACTAGTCTGGAAGCATATTGCATCTACTTCCTGGTTTGTGTAGAACCAATGATGAATGTTGTTGATGTCCTCATGGAGATGCACTTCAGTTCAGGGGCTGAGAGCCCACGTGCATAATGGGCAGTGTCATCTGTGTAAATATAGAATGTTTTACAAGCATTAGGGAGTTAAGTCAGAAAGACTGTGAACAGGATGCGGTCCAAGACAAAGTCATGGAGACACCTGACCAAACTGGGTGGGGGGATCACAATTTTACAAAGACAGCTTGGGCCCCTTCTAGCAAGTAATCAAATCACTTTACTACAAGGTCATTGAGCCTGGCTTAGCAAGGCATATGTAAAGGAAGTGGGCAAGCACGGTGTTAAAGTCTTTGGCTAGGCTGACAAAGAGGGTAAATATGAGCAGGCACTGATTTAGCTCCTTCAAGATAGTACAGGTTATCCTAAGAAGGGAGGAGACAGTGGAGTGGACCTTCCAGAAGCAATGTTGGTAGGACTGAATAGAAAGTACAAGGGAAGAGGTTAGAAAGCACACATTTTCTTGAAACCTGGCTAGTGCTGGGGTGAGAGTTACCTTATATAGGCTAAAGTAGTCTCCAGTGGCAGAGAGTTTGAATTACTTTTGTGTAAAGAAGACCTTTTACTCTCTTCCAAGTAGAGATGCAGCGAATTTTAATCCACTGGCCGAAGTGAGCAGCGAAGTGGCCACTTAGGTGTTGGAGTAACCTAGCCGAAGTGGGCACTGCAAGTGCGCTCTTCATGTTATCGTATTACTTGCGTTGCCATTATGCCTTAACGAAGTAAGTTGAAGTGACAAGTAAATAGGCAGCCCACACATCACATGGCTTACAGTACTGTAAGTCACATGCTTTAGCCAGGAAGGAAGTGAGTCAGAGAAGCAGTTTCACTTTCTCCTTTGCATTCATAGAGGGAGAAGGTTTTGTGGAGAGGAAAGCAGTTTAGAGTCACTGACTGTCAAAAGTGCTTATTGCCTTTGTGTGAAGAAAACAATAGCTTTTAAAAGCTATGTCTCTAGATTTTGTATTGTGTTTGTGATTGTTTTCGTGGTAGTGAATTTTTTTATAAATTTTCTTTTGTTTTGTGTGTGTGTGACTGTGTGTGTCAGTGTGTATGTGTGTGTGTGTGTGTGTGTGTGTGTGTGTGTGTGTGTGTGGTAGGGACTTGTGTGGGAAGGATGGACCCTGGAAAGGAGAGTCGCTGGCCCATGGGCATGGTCAGAGGAGGAGTGCGGACACGTGGGGGCGGTCATGTGATGTTGGACCGCTCCCAACTCCTAGGTGTTGCTTCCCCTCTGTGGAAGCAACAGCAGCAGCACCAGTGCCACCAGTGGCTGTTGTGCATCCACCTTCTCTGCCACCACCACCACCACCGGTAGCAGCTGTAGGGGCTCAGAGGCACCACCTCCACAGCGCAGGGAGGTGACCCTGGAATATATAGGTGTGACGAGGACTGTGTCTGGTCCCCGCATCTCTCCAGTGTGGGAGTTTTTAACTCTGTTGGGGAGACAGCACAATCATGGTGTGCCGTCTGTGCGGTGTACTGGTGCGCCGTGGCCCGGGGATACATTTGGGGACCGGTGACCAGCGCACCCATGCTGAACCACCACAAGGCAGAGTGGCGGTCTGCCATGGAAGGGCCAGGTGTCCACCTGCTGGCCCTTCTGTGGCAGTGGCCGAGTGCTGCTGGGGTTGAAGTTGTACCTCACTGCCATGGCAGGAGGAGGCCAGTACAGCAGCTGCAACACCACTGCCACCACAGCCACCAGCACCACCCTCTCCACCACCACCACTTCCTGGATTTCCACCTGCAGTGGACCCCACCACAGTCCCTGCAACAGAGGCCGACATTGCCCTGGTGTCGGCAGCACTGGAGGAGAATAATCAGAGGGTCGGTGCTTTGCAGCAGCAGGTCAGCGCAATACAAGAACAGCAGCAGCAAATACTCACAATGCTACACCTGCTGCTGGACCACCACAGCATCCACGACCACATTAGAGGATTGTTTTCTGGAACCCCACCCCATTCCACTACTGTGTTGTACTGTTTTGTGTGTTTTTCTTTGTTGTTGTTTAATAATACACATTTTCTCTTCAGGGAATCTTTCTTGCTCCACATAGTACAATAAATTTCTGTGAAAACTGCCCGTAATTTCATTACAGTGTGTCATGTGGCGGAGAATTCCCGTTCTGAAAAGCCACCCACATTCTGCCCCCTTCTCCAGCAATGTTGGGGCGTGATGCCAGGGAGGCGTGGGTGTGTGCTCCATTACAGTGAATGTCCAATTGTCCGGCAGCTTTCTGAATGTTTCTTTATGTTATAATGGTCAGTTTGTGGTAAAGCGTGAGCACGTTTCCAGTGAAAAACCTTGTTAGTGGAACGTTTCACATTTCACCACAAAGGTGGACTGTAACATATATGAAGCTGTTGGGATAACTGCCGGACATTCACATAAGTGGGCATGCACCTGCACTCCCGGCATCATGTCCGAAATGTTGCTGAGAAAGGAGGCAGAATGTGGTAACTGCGAAATTCCGTCATGTGACACTGTAATAGTGCAATATCAGAAATATGTACAGTGAACATACCCACTGGAATAACTACCATATTGGGTTATGTGCATCACCATAACTATGTAACATGGTGAATCTCTGTAAAGCAGTAGCACAACAATCTGTTGAGAACTCTGACCTATATTTTTAATGCTATGTTACAACTTCCTTTACTTACATCCTGACTGGAATGATACAAGAATTTCCAGTAGCTGAGTCTGCTGTACTACCTTTTTCATGTGTGAAATAATGAAAGGAGCATTCCTTTAAATTGATGCTGACCAGGTCTTTGTCATTGTTTTCCCTGCTTTTGTCCATCACATCAGTTAGTTGTTATATATCACTTCTGTTGTAAATTAACAGTTATGCAGCAGGCAGTGTTTTATGACACCCGGAACAATAAAGCATCTGCAAATAAACACAAACCTGGTCAGAACAATATTGAAAGGTGTGCTCTTTTTATATACATAAAAGTAGTCAGCTATAAATAAACAGACAGAAGTTGTGAAAAGAAGCATATCATTCAAGTCACGACTGGAGGAGCTAGTGGCTGTAGCAATATAAAGTAGCGTAAGAAACTACAGTTCAAAATTGTCACCACATTCTTGCAATGCTACTTTAATTGATCATATCAGTATGACATCATGAGCTCACAACAATCAGAAAACACACACAATGCATCCCCAGAATTAATGGCACTCAGTCATGCCTTGTGTGCAGAAAATTGACAAGTGGTAACACAGTGAAATGGGAGTGTTTCAGCACATACAAATTCCCAAATTAATTTTATTTATTTATTTTTGTTTAGTTTTGTTAACTGAGTAAGTGCACTAGCCAAAACTGACTATTTTCAAGCACGACCGGGACAGTACAACAGGTAAATACAAACAGAATAGCAATTCTAGCGAGCAATTACAATACATACAGATGTAGGGTTACATTCCATGTCATCAGAAAATACAGACTAAAAAATAATACCTTTACATAAGTGCTGTACACATCAATGGTAGTATATGAGGTGAAAGGGTAACACATGTAGGAGCTAGAGGTAGAAAGGAATGGGGTAGGTAAAGGAAGACAGCATGTTGGGGGAGGGAGGGAGTGAGAGGAGATAAGGATAGGGAGGTAATCAAGTGTGGCTAAAGCAAGTGCAGGTGTCAGCCAGAGATAAATAAAGCCTCAGATCCCTTTTGAAGCAGAGATGATACTTAGTCAACCACAAGTCTGGGGAAGAGTTCCAGATTCGAGGGCAGAGTGCTGGAAGGCTGTAGTACCTTTGGAGGTGCAACACCTAGAGTGCGTGGAGTAAGGATTGATCAGTCGGCGCAGGCCATGGTAGGAGTTTTGGGAACAAGCAGTGTAACAAGTGAGGATGGAGTGTTCAGATGAAGAACAGAATCACAGTGAGCACAGGGCATATTTCCTATGAGCTGGGGGATAGCCATTTTAAGTCCTTGTATAGCTGGCAGTAGTGCATAAGGCGAGGAGATGAGGCATACCTACAAATGTTGTTATACGTTACATCCAGCTTATGAAGGAAGTCTTATGTGCTGAAGCGAAAATGGGGTAACCGTGAAGTAAGGGCAGGGAGCAAGATCCCCAGCAATGGCCAACTTAGCAGAAGGCGTAACATATAGCTACTGTTATATGCTACACAGTTTTAGATTAGCTGCTTTGCAGGCAGATTGAATATCAAGTTGAAATCAGGGATTGGTCAAGAAGGACACCCAAGTAATTAAAGGATGTAATACATTCAATGGGTGAGTCTCCTAAAACACTGATGAACATGTCCGTGAGGAGCCTTAATCTTTTAGCTGAGCCTAGAAGCATGGCCTTTGTCTTCTTTGAGTTCAGTACCAGTTTATGGTCAGATAGCCAGTGTTGACATTACTGAGATCAGTAGTCAAGGAAGAGTTTATGGACTCAACATTCATGGAGCTTGAGTGGGGACCAGATCATCCGCAAAGAAATTGATGAACACGATTGGGCGCCTGTAATATTGTCAAAAAGTGTGAAAAGCAAAGGACCCAGGATCGAACCCTAGGGAACACCAATATTTATGGTAGTGCTTCCAGATAGGGAGGTTGTACTTAACCACTTGAGACCTATTTAACAGGTAGCTTCTGAACCATTCAACAATAGGAGTTGAGAAACTACGTTGATGGAAGTGGTAAGGAGCAGTGGAAGATCAATGACATCAAAAGCCTTCGTGAGGTCTACAAAGACAGCGCGGTTAGTAGACCACCATCCATATTTGATAGAATATCAGTTGTGAATTTCAGGAGGGCTGTCAACTGCTATGTCCTTTCCTGAAGCCATGCTGCATTACGGAGAAGGTTGTATTTGGTTATATGGGCAACTGTTTGCGAGGCAACAAGTTTCTCAAAGATTTTACTGAGGACGAGAGAATAGCAATGGGCCTATAATTAGTGATATCCTTCAGGTCACCCTTCTTGAAAACTGAGGTAATGCATATATCTGGGACCTTACTACCACAGAGACAGTGTAAAAATTCTAGCAGGCAAGGTTATAGGGGGGCATAGCTTATGTAATATGGGTTCAAAGAAAGTCAGAGCCCGTGCTAGTGTTGTCTGAGACAGACTTTAGTAGTGGCAAGACATCTTGACTAGTAATTGCCTTGAAATAAAAGGAGGAGGTTTGGCAACACATTAGGTAGATCAGTAGCGGTGCTTTGCTGGCCATTGGTGAGTGTCGGAGAATATGCAGCCAACTTTTGGAAGGCGAAGTATACTGTGATAAATCTGAGAACATATGATTGAAAGAGTTTGCTATGGTGACTGGGCTGTTACAATGTACCCATTCAGTATCATATCTTCTTGCATATCTGATTGTTCAGTGCCTAACAAAGTCTTTATGTGTCCAGAATTTTTCAGGTCACCAGCAGTGTTAGCAGAGCAGGTTCTTGTAGTAATTGCTCTTAGCAACCCTGATCATCTTTCTGCAGGAGTTCTAAGAGCTTTGTACTTATTGAAATCAGAGAAGTCCAATGAGCTTATGGCGCTTCCAGTGTTTGTCCCTGAGGCGCACTCAGTCATCTGGCGCAGTGGTGGCAGAGTCCCCAGATTTTTCTGCATGCCCAAAATGCATCCTCCTTGTGTTCAGAAAATTGACAAGTGGTAACACAGTGAAATGGGGCATTTCAGCACATAGTCCCCAAATTAATGGCACACTCAGTCATGCGTGGTGGTGGCACAGAGTCCCAGATTTTTCTGCATGCCCAAAATGCATCCTCCTGTGTCCAGAAAATTGACAAGTGGTAAAACAGTGAAATGGGAATGTTTCAGCACATACAAAGTCCCCAGAATAAAAGATGACTGTGAGCATTCTGTTGCTGGTCCAATGTGTTCTTGAGGCGATTCGAGCAAATGCAATGTGATCATCTCAACTGGATGGAAGGGTGCCCTTGGCTGCATGATAATAGTAGCCTTGGTGAGTAGATATATATATAGATATATGTTTGTGTATTTTGTAGGTGAGAAGGGTGGTTGACATGGACATGTACTCATGGTATTGTTGTATCACAGGTCACAAAACTGTTGGTGTGCACATTCCAGTGCCCAATAAAATTTTTACGTTGAAATGGAAATGGATAACTCTCAAGCACATGAAGGTAAGTATTTTTTTTTTGGGGTGGGGAATCATATTTGCAGGTTTGTCTTTAATAGTTTCTTATTTTGTTACTTCTTCCAGATTTCATCTGCATATTTCTGGAGTCTGGTTGTTAATGATGGTCATGGTCATCTAATGAAATGACTTCTCGTGTTGCATGTGCTGAGCCTGGGGGAGGGGTGCCCGATGTTGAAGAACTTTTTGGATAAGGCCACTTTGACAGAACAGCAAAGCATCTTGACATTTCCTAAAAAGAAATGAATGACTTCTTACAACTTAATTGTTATTTGTCCTTCCTGGTTCTCAATATCAAGTTAAGTTACATTTCAAACCCACATCTTGTCCTTCTTAACACATGTGTGCAATATTTGCTGCAGTCTTTCCAAAACAATGAAATGGATTAAATAAAATCTTCATACTTACCAGAATGGATTTCACATGGATATTCCATAGGTTCCTTTCTATGCAATGTCGCTACAGGACCATTCTCACGAGTTTTAGCGATGGAGACTTTTTGTTGACCTGTAAATAAAACAAAATAAGTGTACCGTATGTGTTTTACCATTGCGGCTCTGGAAAGCTGAAAACAAAACATACAACTAAAGAGTGAATCAGCATAACAAACATGAGTACACATACTCACTTTATGGTTTAAATATTAAGAAGCTTTGTGTCTCTGGCTGATGGTTGTGGTGGTCCGGACAGACTCATGCTCAGTGGTGGCAGTGGCGAACATCAGTCCCGGTGGTCCAGGGGTGGACAGACTCATGCTCAGTGGTAGCAGTCGCTAACATCTGTCCCAGTGGTGGTGGTCTGGGGTCAGATAGACTCATGCTCAGTGGTGGCAGTGGCTAACATCAGTCCCGGTGGTCAGGGGTGGACAGACTCATGCTCAGTGGTGGCAGTCGCTACATCAGTCCGGTGGTGGTGGTCTGGGGTCAGACAGATTCATGCTCAGTGGTGGCAGTGGCTAACATTGGTCCGGTGGTCCAGGGGCGGACAGACTCATGCTCAGTGGTGGCAGTGGCTAACATCAGTCCCAATGGTGGTGGTTCTGGGGTCAGACAGATTCATGCTCAGTGGTGGCAGTGGCTAACATCAGCCCTGGTGGTCCGGGGTCAGACAGACTCATGCTCAGTGGTGGCAGTGGCTAACATCAGTTCCGGTGGTCGGGGTCAGACAGACTCATGCTCAGTGGTGGCAGTGGCTAACATCAGTCCTGGTGGTGGTGGTCAGGGGGCGGACAGACTCATGCTCAGTGTTGGCAGTGGCTAACATCACTCCTGGTGGTAGTGGTGGTCCAGGGTGGCACTCTGCCTTTTAACAACTTTAGTTAAAACCTGCCAACATTAACCACATCATCATCCTCATAAAAGCTTCCCTCACAGTCATCTATGTCTGAAGTGTCACCACTGGGAAATTCTTTCTCCATTGTGTCATCATCTCGTCAGTGGTCGGCTGTTTTAGGCATCCACTGCCAGTGCCACCAGGATGGTCCATTTCCACATCACCAAAACCACCATGATTAGGCGGGTACAAATGCCAAGGTTGCAGTCTGTGCTGGTATGTGCCCTTCATTCATTTTAATGAATGTTAGCAAACTAACATTTGCAGGAGACAGGTTTGTCTGGCGATCCCTATTGCACCTTCTTAGCTGAATACCCTCTCAACACTTACACTGGAGGTTGGGCATGTGAGGTACTTCAGTGCTACTGCAGTCAGCTCTGGCCATTCACTGACCTTTCCACTCCAGTACAAAACAGGATCTTCAGTTATTGTCAGATGCCTGTTTTCAGACAAATATGACTCAACCATTCTCTGAGTCACACTAAGTCCTGTTGTTGATGCATCATCCTGTTCTCCTGAATCATTTATTTCACAAATACCCACTTGGGACAAAGCCTCCCAAAGCAGGTTGGCGCCAGCCACTTTAGATGACAGACCACCTGGAACTGCTGTCCCTTCCCTTGCAGGATATGCTTGATAGTCCTACAGGTACACCTTCAGCTGGATTATGCTGCTGAGGTTTGCTGACCAGCACGTGACTTCTGTGCCCCAGACAAAGCGCACCAGTTGACCACTGATGTTTTTACCTGTTCAGGCCCTCCCTCAGTACTGATGCAATTCCGTTTGTATCGTGGGTCCAGCATTGTTGCTATGGCAAGTTGTCACCACACTGAATGCTCACAATGTGACAATTCTGGTTGAATACTGTCAACGCGTGTTGCAGCAACATACTGCTACCACTGTCTCCGGCAACATCAAGACCATTCTGTACATTCACCAATGTCTGCCTCAGCACCTGCAGCAGTGGAATTGATTGGCAAATGGGGCAGACTCACCACTCACTGCCTGTGTGGCATGTTCAAAGGTTGCAAAATTGTAATTACAGAGTCCATGAGGTGCCACTGTTCAGTCATCATAGACATGGAGGCCCCGGAACTGTCACAGCTAGTGTGCATCACAAGACATTCTGAGATGGCTTTGTATTGTTCATACATCCTGTCTGCCATGTATAAAGTGGAGTTCCATCGGGTGACAACTTCCAGTTTCAGCGGTGCTGAGGCAGGCTGTTTTGTATCTGCAACTGCGCAGTTGGTCACAGGCCTTTACAGATATTGAAAAGTGAGAGCAGGTGGTCAGCATTTCCTTCGTCAGTGTGCTGCAGAAACTCCTGAACCACAAAATTTAAACAGTGGGCCATGCATGGAACATGAAAAAAAAACACCATGCGTGATGCATTTCACACATTTGACCCATTATCACTTGCTATGAACCCAGCTCTCAAGGACAAAGGGTTTAGCCATTTGTCAGTTTCAGTCAATACCGTGTCAACATGTTCTCACCAGTGTGAACAGGTCACGTGCATATATCAATTGTTGGATGCTGTGAATTCCAGGAAGATTGCTACTGCGACAATCCACCTTACTGCACTGATTATTCACACCACCAACATCACAAACAACCCCGGCACCTGTGTCCAGTGTGCAGTTATACACAAATATGAACTCCCTACTGTTTTGCCACTTGCCACATATCCATACTTAAATGCATGAATGGAGAGGAGGAATGTTGAAGGGCATGTCTTACTGAGTCGGACACAGTGTAGAACAACTCAGGGACAGCACAGGTAGAAAAGTATGTCCTGGATGGGACTTTCCATTTTGGACAGGCACATGCAGCAAACTGCGAACCCAGAATTCTCCACATAGGAGAGGGCAAAAGATCAATTGCCAGCATTTCCGCTGCAGCAGCATTAAGTTCACGTGACACTGTATGATTCAGGGGGTACTTCAGCTTATCTTATAAAAACACTCTGTAACGTGGGCTGACTTAAGCGTTTTACATGAGGTGTGATCACAAATGGGTGTGCTTTGTGATGAATGGCATTGGCAGGGGTGGAGTGTGGATGTTTGATGAAAGCAGTTGCACAGGTGATGATGACAAACCCAGAAATGCAGTTATTTGCCAGATTTGACAATCAGGGTTGGTGTACCACTTGCATTAGACATACTGCATTCACCACCACCACCAAAACTGCTACTCTCACCAGCACTGGACAACATTTCAAATGGTCCTCCACCTCATCATGCTTGTAATAATCCTCTGCTCTTATTACCTCAGTATTGCACCGTTTAATTTACTAGTACTGGACTTAACAGTTATGGAAGGGGATAACATGCTCACTATGGTTTGCCAGTGACGGTGAAAGCCCGCTGTGGTATTAGCTGCCAGCTTGTGCTGGGTCCACAGTGCCAAGTGCCTATTCTTAAGATCGTATGCTGTCCTCCTGTGCCCAGATGGCTCCCTTTTTACCTCGACTCACACACATGGCAAACCTGACAGATTGCAACTGACTCATCATTTGCATCTTGAACAAAAAAATCCCAAACAAGGAATTGTGATGCTCTGCTTTTAACATGTCTATGATGTGGCTTATTTAAGTCCATCATTTTAAATACTAAGTGAGGGGCACATGATGTTTGCGACACTGCACACCTGGACTGCAACAGACCACCACAACTACCTATAATATTTATTACTGGGTCATCATTATCAACTAAAACCAGTAAATCACAAGTTTTTATGGGGAAGTTCTGCAAACAGACTCAGACACAGCCAGTTTGAATTTATTTTCTCTGGTTCCCAACTGGGGTCAATTACATCATCATCATATTCATCAACGTCCACACATCCACATCTTCTGCTTGGATGCTAGCATGTGGACTGCATGTTGCAACAACAGCAACATAATCATCATCAGCATCTACACCACCATCACCGGATATTTTTCACCACACTGCGAATCACTGCATGGAAAATGTGACATTAACTGCCATGGTGGATGGAATATCACATTATATGCTATCATTGACATGATTATCAGAATCCTCAGATTCAGTTACTGGAATATTACTGGGAAGTATGACATCATCTACACTGCCACTCACTTGCATTGCTTCACACTCAGTATTTTGGATACAGTACACTGGTTGGAATTCGAACTTGGCGCACCAATACTAATACTACCACCACCACTAACATCAGTAACACTAAAACCACCGGCTGGGAAAACATCATCTCCTCCAACTATGAGTGAAGCTACAGATTGGGCTGTAAAGAACATTGCAGGAGAAATACCTTTCCTCACATCAGCAGTGCCCTTCTACATCTGCGTACTACCATGCCCACAGACTATCTTACTGCCAGCATTGCCATGGTGAGAAATAGCTTTGCTTGCATGTCTCTTTGAGGGCATTTTGGGATCAACCACAATATTATAATCAAATTTAGATTTTGATACATTCATTTTCTGATTGGGGGATACTGGATGTGAAGCGAAAAAAACAACTGTAGCTTCAGCAACAGATAAGAGACTAGTCTGTCATGCAATGAAAACAACTTCAGTAACCAGTGGTGCTGATGAGATCACAAAAACAATCCAATCTGGTAAAAATTCCTTTTGCGGTGGGGTGGGGAGAGCACTGAATGCAGATTTTATGGCAGTACAAGCAGCAAAACAAGAACATATACCATGATGCAGTACAAAACCAGGCAGCTGCAGTGGTTATGAGGTTCACACTGCTGCGCCTGCAAATACGTAGTCTGGGGCACAATAAAGGTGTATTATTTGATGTCATGCAACACCGCACACTCACACACATACACAGAACAGTTTGTCAACAATGCTGAGCAGTAATGCATAGCAAATTCAAAAGTTCAGTAATATACCACGTATTGTAATGTAAACAACCTGAAATTATGAACTGCTGCACCAGATCCACACAACACACAATTTGCAAGAAAATTTCAACAATTACTGACAATATTACTGTGTGTACATTAGCACAGCCAGTTATATAACAAAAACATAACTAAAAACAGAGACATCACTATTTCTCCAACTTAAATCTACCTACACCACAAATACGCCCCCAAAGCACACTTTCACTGTCTTTCACTCACACACTCAATGTTGTACATTAACATTCAAAATCCACACAAAAAACAAAATGCTCAATGATATGACCACAGAAGGATTTCCTATAATCGATGAACTAAGTTTGTGCCCCCAAAAATACAAAAATGCTTTTTAACAGCTTTTAAAGATTTCAATCACAGACTGCTCTCAACGCACACTGTCTCCTACTCCTACACATACTACCCAGAACTGAGACTGTGCAGATCAATATAAAGCCCATTTGACCTGAAATCCCATGAATCACTGCAAAATTCATTCACAGCTCAAAAACAAGGTGAAGTGAGGTGAAGTGCATTATTCTCAATGCACTTAAGCCTTAAAGTAATTGGAGTAGTGGTCTGGGAAGATAGAGTAATGTGATGTCATTGTTTTCAATGGACTTTGCATTACTCATTATAACATGAAGTACTCCGCCGTTGCGGAACACTCCATAAATCAGCCTTTGCTCCGTGAATCACTGCGGGCCAGTTGAACCCTTAGCCCACACCGCTACTTCCAAGTACCTCAGACTTTACTGGTGAGTAAACAGAGATTGAGTTGGACAGAAATAGGGGACAATACATTAGGTGAAGAAAGTGAAGCGTTTGGTATCTCTCCCATCCGAACTGTTACATTTAAGAAGGTTGAGTGCCAATTTGGAAAAGATGGCAGTGGCTGAGGAAATGGGAAGTAAGGAGAGTCTTAGGAGAGGAAGAAGAACGGAGAGGGCAAAAAGAGGGGAAGGAGAGGATCTGGGAGGCAGCACAAGTAGAAAAATGAAATTAAAAGCAGAGGCAGAGCAGAAAAGGTTGATAAAATGCAAGGAAATTACAAGAAGGATTTTTTCATGACTCGGGTGGGGTAACAATAGGTCTAACCCTGTCCACAATGGGATGGCCAGAGATTTGCATTTGTTGTTTTACTAATCCTCACTTATTAATACCGAATAGTGCATACTGGCTTGGTCTGTACAAGGAATAGTTCATTTGCTTTGTTATTAGGAATTAATGTTCATTACACAGCACTATCCAGCAGATCAAAGTAATTAAGATGAACTCCTTGAAACAAAATAAGATGCAAAACATGCACCTATATGCATTCAGATCAGCATCAATACAGGACAGAGCAAAACAAAATGTATACTTCACATGCAAACCTAGTAATGTGGTATACCTCTTTTAATACACAGACTGCCCAAATCGATGATTGGGAAAACAAGCAATCATTGCAAAACCGATTGGATGTACCCAGCATTAAACCAGAAAATTAGCTTCCTGGTAGGCAACACTTCTCTCACCAGACCACTCTTTATCAGACCTATATGAACTAGTACTAAGGGTAACTTCAAAATATACAGTAAATAATGACATGGAAGCTAAAAAATATCAAACTATTAAACTCTAAGCAGGATCAGTTAGGGCACTAGATTTATTTCACACTATCAAGTACTCCTGTTTATTTCAGTTTTTTATTTATCAGGTGGATGCACTAGGCAATGAATTAGCATATTCAGAATACCACGTAGAACAGATAGAGCAAATGACACAATATAATAGAATAAAAAATAGCAATTTTATACAAAACTGTTATGCACTTCATTATTTTCAAATATTTTAAAATGTTTGTTTGAAATTGATTACAATTAGGGACATATTTCAAGTTATCTGGTAATGAATAACAACTCTTGCTAACACTATATTATATTACATAGGATTTGCTACAGACACAAATCTAGTCTTTCCTTGTTCACATTTCTAATTTACTCTGTACTGTTTTTTTGCTTCTTTCTATTCTCTCTCTCCCCATTACTATGTACTGTATGGTTCTATATATTGATATTACCATTTTCTCTGTTACTGTTGTAAAACATTTCTCATTCTCTTCAGTTACCACATCAGCATCTAACAATCCTCACCAGTAGTACCCCACTCATGCAATTATCTCAGCATGTACCTAGAAGGTTATCCTTCTACTTCATTTATGGAAGCGGTCTCATCTAAAATTGTTTATTCATGCTCCCAGCTAACACCTCTTAACTTACATTAAATAATCATTTTATTTCAATTAGGCAAACCAAAATCAATGGGCAAGCACTGGGAAAGTTCTGTGGTGCTATGAATGCAAATATACAATGAATACAGCACAAATTAAGCACCCAAATAGAATAAATGACCAGAACACAATAAATAAGTGGCTTACCAGCTTTATTCCACAAAGTGCAAGTAGTATGCTAATCAGCATGAAATCAATCACTTGGGTAAGGCACGTATACCAGCTGGTAGCAGACTGATGATGGCATCAGGATAAGATCAAACTGCCTAGCATTTCACCCAAATGAAGTCCGCAGTACTCGTTGAAATATTAGGTGGTTCAGTCTTGGCATGGTGACATCATCAGTCCACTCAGTGCAGTATACTCACCTCACCCTAGGAATAGACTTCATGCTTGTCAGTACACTACTTGCACTTTTGAATGAATAAAAACTAGTAAGCCACCTATTTATTGTGTTCTGTCAGTTTTATATTTGGGTACTTGATTCTCTGCTGTATTCATTTCATTTTATTTATTATACAGGATAGCAAGATAATCTAAGTACAGTAGCCTGCTTTCACAAGCAACCAGTTTAAACCAAGAGACAAAAGAAAAAAAAAACTGTTAGCTAGGGCACAGGTGCGGCTAGTTACAAATGTACAGTCAGGAATCAGAAGTTACAATAGTACCATCAGATATCACAGTTTACAATGGTAACGTCAGGTATCACAATTTACAATAGGACAATCAGGTGGCACAATTTACAATAGTACCATCAGATATCACAATTTATAATAGTACTATCATGTATCACAGTTTACAATAGTACAATCAGGTGTCCATTTCAGGCAGAAAGATAGGTTATGCAGTAGCAGAATTTAGACTGATATTGCATGGGTATGAGAATCAAATTAGAACAATTACATTGCATTTTGTCCAACAAAAAGTGGTGGAGGTTAATGCTGAAGGTAGGGATGCTGGTTCTTAGGGTGAGGTGGGCAGGTAGGAGGTTGTAGGGTCCAATTGCCCTGAAGGAAGGAGCTCTTTACCCTGCAGCAGTGTGCCTGAAGAGGAGTGAGAAACTAAATGTGACCTGAGACCCTGTCCCCAGTTATTGGTAGGGTGGGGAAGAGTGTGAAAATAAAAGGGGAACAATACCAAGTGCCACCTTATGTAAGAATACCGCCAACCTATGGGCAAGGTGATCATCCAGTAAAGGAAGGCATCAGATTTGTTGTGCTGGCAATAGTGAGTCTGGTATAGCAGGTCAGTCATAAAGTCACAGATGCTGTTATATACAATGTGCACTTAGTGAGGTCCACAGACAGAGCAGCAGCATAAACAAGGGAACCATAATCAACTATAGGGAGCAGCAGGCTATGGGCAAGCAATCACTTTGTCTCAGGTTAAGAACCTTTGACCTGTGTAGGGCACCAAAGTCTGTGGGGCAGAGTTTTGCTAGTCTACTGCTGTGGATGTCAAAGGATAGTGAGTTGTCTAGGAGGATTCCTTGGTATTTGAACTGTGAGAAACACTCCACTACAATGCCATCTAAGTCATGGATATTAATCAGAGGGCAGGTCCCTTTCTCATGCATCTTTCATAAATTACATTATAAAACAAATCTGATTGACTAATAGCCCTTGAGACCCATGTTTATTATCAAATAATATTATAGCCAACCAGCACTACTTGTGCCACCCACATATAGCACATGGAAATATCAATCCGTGACTCTGCTCTCCCGATGCAGCCCCTCACCTAGTAAGCAAGAGGATCACAGTGGCTGCTCTGAGAGCAGTGCCATATCTACCAACAACAGAAAACAATAAAACATCCCATTTCCTGCACCACAAAAAAGACTTTCTACCTGTTTGTTTGTTTTTGTCACTCCCATTTCCGCTGGCCAGAGTAGACATCTCTCGATCCCTTTCCTCCCAGCATTTTAAATTGAGTGACTGGTCATGGTAACCATTAAGTCAACTTCATCAGTTCATTTTGAGGAACTGCACTCCCATTCTAGCATCCACCCCTCAACATTGTGACAGGACACGAGTCACAAAACTGCCACACAGCATCACATATTTTCATTTTACTACATCCACGAGCGGAAACCGGTCACTACAGTGGCTGCTATGGGACATGCTCACTCACAACCTGTGAGCTGGTGGCTGCAAATAAAAAAATGTAAAGAAAATGGAAGTACAGTAAACCAGGGACAGTAAAATAAAAAAAAAAATAAAACTAAGTGTTGGGGAAAGAAATACGAACGACCAGGTGCACTCCAACCTTTGTTTAGACGACAGAGCACCACCACGAAAAACTCGTTATGAGCACCCAGTAATGGTCATGGTACCTCATGCAAGCTACCCAGTAGCTACA
Source organism: Neoceratodus forsteri (assembly GCA_016271365.2). Lineage (NCBI taxonomy): Eukaryota > Metazoa > Chordata > Ceratodontiformes > Ceratodontidae > Neoceratodus > Neoceratodus forsteri. The sequence continues at coordinate 840,215,656 of CM028135.1, read as the reverse complement.
AACAACTAAAACAGAAAGCCTCATCAAAAGTAAAATAAAATACATAAAAAAGGAAGTGTTTTGGTGCAGCGGTTGGATTTCCGCTGGCAACACCAGCGACCGGGTTTGGGAACAGACCGGGTTGTCATAAGGCCCGGTAGGGAGAGATCGAGCATCCCCAGGACAGCTCTCCTTCTCCAGGGGAGGGCAGGGCAGTGATCGCACATGAGCTTCACCTAGCAGAGGCTGGGTAGCCGCACCAGTTGACACTTACAAAGATGTCAGGACAGGGCAGACGGAGGTCACCATTGCACGTCCCTGCCCTGCTTAAAGGGGAAAAAAGGCAACCTCAACCTGGCTGCTTCATGACGGTCTGCCCCGGTGCCTCTATCAGCCTCTGCAGCTAACTCCCCAACCAGTCATATGTACCTTGGCCCCTGGGGGTCAGTGCCATGCGCCCGCTGTCTGGGGCAAAGCCAGGGATAACTGGGAGTGCAAGCATATCCAGAGGTGGAGGTGAGGGGGTCCGTGACCAGAGCAGACCTCGACAGTGATAGCAGGGACCAAAATATAAAAAAAAAAAAAAAAAAGAAAAGTGGCACTTAGAGGAGAGACACACCATCCTCCTGTAGTGCTTAAATATTGCAGTGCAGATGGACTATTTTTCTGCCTTCTGCATATAAAACACTTTAGCATACTTTATATTCTTTTTTTTTTAACTACAGGAAGTTTATGGGGAATTGGGGTGGTACCCATTTATAAGCACAATAGCACACTTGAGGTGTGGGTTATCACCTGATAAGAGCACACCAAGGGCATAAGGCTAGTACACCCTAGGCGACTCTTATCAGGCGATAACTCACCTTATCATGTGTTATTGCTTGCATATATAAGTGAGAACACATCACAGGGTGTGCAGTTACACTTTGATTAATACATGCCTCAGGTGTATTGTGAATGAGGTATGAGGTGAAGCCAAGTAACTTCAGCAACCCAGCAAGTGAATATATCAGAGAATTATCACACACTAGGACTGGCCCATTGGTGCAGTGCTTGGATTTCCACTTGATACACCGGCTACCGGGTTTGGGAGCAAGCCTGGGCCATTGAAGGCCAGCCAGGGAGAAGAATTGAACATCCTTAGGACTGCTCTCCTTCTCCAGGGAAGGAGTTCTGTGCTTGTGCAGGAGCAATGCCTAGTAGAGGCTGGGTTAGTGGCCCCTCGCGACCACGCAAGGTCAAGGGTTTCTGGGGTGGGACAGATGCTGGCATCATTGCACATTCCTGCCCCAGCCTATCGGGATAAAATCTCACTCCAGGCATCGTCTCTATGAGGCCCTGCCCTGGACTTCAATTAGCCTCCTGGCCAAAGGCCTCTCCCAACCAGTTACAATTTCCCAGCACCGGTTCCCCTGCGGTGCTGAGATCCACTGGGGGTATGCCAGGGGTGAGTGGGACAGCAAGGGACACATACAGTAGGTGGAAGCCCCGGAGGCACCGTGACCAGGCGGAACAAAGATGGCCTGGATTGGGGACCAAAAGTAGAGTGAATGTAAAAAAAAAACAATTACCACACACTATAAAATGAATTACCACAATTATAAAATGGGCACAAAATGTATACAGTATTTAGGAAACAAAAAAAACATGAAAAAGGTGCAGTTGTGCAGTAATTGGGAATAATATACATGCATGTCATGTTTTTCACCACTAGTAGGTATTATTTTCTAACTCGTTTTATAAGTGGAAACAATTCACAGTAGCGTTCTAGGTATAAAATAAGTCTGTTGCATACAGACTGATCTAATAACTGATGAAAGAGACTTGTGTAGTTCTGCAGGTTTGTGTACTGTAGCATTATTGCACTATACTGTATATAGACTGTGGGCCCAATTCTAGAAAGGGTGGTGCAGGTTGCCACTGAACACAACTGTGCTACCCTCAACTGCGACATAGACCCTGCACCCTATTCTAGAAGGTGCAGGGTCTCTAACAAAGTCCTGCGACTTGTCATATCGGCAAGAATCGCTGCACAAGGGCGTGCCTGGCCAGCATCTTGCGCAACCCTCTGCACTTGGGTCATAGTGCACCCCCACCGTACCCCGACCCATGGGTCGCCGCTGCAAATGCAGCACATTGCCTGCCCTGGTAGTCCAGTGCCCCTCCCAACTGTACATCAATAAGATGAAGAATAGTCCCATTTCCTGGTAGTCTAGTGCCCCCACCCAAACTGTACATCAATACAATAGAAAAGGATACCGATTTCCCTGTAGTCTAATTGCCCCCAACTGTACATCAATGGAATAGTAAATATTCCCATTTCCCTAGTTGTCTAGTGCCCCCCTGAACTGTACATCAATAGAATAGACAAATATTCCCATTTCCCTGGTAGTCTAAGTACCCCCGAACTGTACACTTCAGGTTAATCTCTGTAACAAAACACTGCTGCTCCGGCACCAATTCCTGCCCCTGATCTGGCTGCAGTTGCTGTGGGACCAGATTCATCATAATATGAGGATAATGGATGGGCAACAGTGAACAAAAACACTGTTGTTCACTTCAAGAGATTGTCATGACAACCATGTAAACCTCAAGAACAAAGCTCAAGAGGTTTTCAGTTGTCATACAACCTTGAGAAGTGAACACCAGTGTTGTCTACTGTTGTCCACCCATTGTCTTGTATAGTGTATGGGCAACAGTAAATCAGTTGTTGATCACTTCTTCCTTATCACGATGTCAGACAGACTTTGTGCTGCCCCAATCCAAGAACAAGCCCTACTCCATCCCGGTTCCCCTTCTCAGAGAATCTTTTTTTTTTTGTGTGTGTTATTTAATAAATCTATAGTCTTGACTGTAAGGGCAGCAGTAAAATGGAAATATGCCCTTACTTTGAGCCTATAAGTTGCTATTTGGCATTCTGTGACAGCACTGACTCACTGCCATGGCCATTTCCGAGGTCCGGATCATCATAAAATTGCTCATGTGCAGAGATGTTCTATGCTGTTGTACCATCAATGTGACATACTCACGTTGGTACAGCGGCATCATGATGTTACATCGATGGTACAACAAGACTGGGAAACTATAGGATTCAGGTAACAATAACACTATCCATGTACTATATATAGAATAGTGGATGGGTGCCCATCCACAACAAGGCTGTGTTTCCATCAAGGGTGTTGATGACATCAGAGAGACCTCGAGAGCTTCCATGATGTCATCAACTCCCGAATAGGAAACACTGCCAAAGTTGTCGGATGGTGACCATCTACTATTTTATATAATATAGTTTCCTACAATGTGTTTGTACCTTAACTCTTGCACACTGGCTAGATTCCGTTCTCTCCACTTCAGTCTGCAATATTTCCGTTACTGAAGTAAGCTGCAGTCCTGTTCAGTCCTGTCCCCAAAGATAATGGTCCTTTGCGCCGGCAATCACGGTCCTGATCCGACAACTGTGTCAGTAATTAAAAAAAAAAAACTGCAAAGTAACAGTTTGGATACCACGGAACTGACTTTAGTAGTCCGTGTCAAACTGTGTCTGTCAATGTTCGACTTGCCACGACTACCATTTCGCTAACTATAGGCGCCATTTTAGAGTGAATTTTTGAAAACAGCACTGTTGCAGCCAATCAGATGGCAGGTTAAGGGCAAAAAGTTGTTGTACTATCGATGTGACGTCAGAACGATAGTACAACAACTTTATTGACTGCTGAACCCTACAACAAGATTTGGAAAACCTTTGTTTTCCATCAATAACTCCTAACCATATACTATAAACATTTTAAAACTCTTAAAAGATGAGTCCCATTTTTAGCTAAGTTAGTCAGTCTGAGGCTTGAATGAAAGACTAAATAAAGGCAAAGTAAGACAAGCATTTGTCAATGCGAATGTTGTCGGCGCTGGCATTAGCAGTGGGAGTGGCGTAGCTAGAAACATAGTGCTATGATTTTGTGAATGTGTCTGAAAGGTGATTTTGCACAGTGAGCATGCCGTTGTGCGCCACAGCTGCGGAAACATGTTTTGGGCAGGCTGTGAAAAATGGCAGCTGGACTGTTGATAAGAGGCGTGCACAAATGCCAGTGGTGAAAATGTGGCATGAAAATATTGCAGATTGGCCAGAAGTTACAAGGGTGCATGGAAACTGCATGATGCTGCGCTTGCAACACAGTCATTAATGTGGAGAGTTCGACACCAAATGTTCAACATAGGCATTTTAGAACCTCTGCTCATGAATAGTGTCACCGTCATTTCCTCAAACTGTCCCAAAAACTGATTTACTTTGGCGGCCGTGCAATTCTGCGCCAGGCGTGCAAAAACACATTTCAGGCAGCTGGAGTGTTCATAAGGAGGTATGGAAAAATGCCAATGATGAACAGCTGGGTGAAAGTATTTCAGATTCAGAAAGTCATGAGGTGTGTGCAAACTTTGCAACGCACGCTCATAAAACACTCATTTATTGATTTTAGTTCCCAAATTTTCAACATAGGCATAGAAACATAGAGTTTGATGGCAGATAAGGACCACTTGGCCCACCCAGTCTGCCCATTTCCTACCTATTGGACAAGCTGCAGATTCTAGTTAACCAACAGCCTATTTCCTGCAACCCCACTATAATTGCCTTATGTCTCTCCATGCCTGTTTAGATTCCCCACTGTTTTAGACCCCACAACCTTCCAGGAAGGCAGTTCCATGTGTCCACCACTCTCTCTGTGAAAAAGAATTTCCTCACATTACCCCTGAGCTGTCCCCTCTAACTTTAAATTGTGTCCCCTTGTTCTTATATATCTCTTTTCTGAAAGATGCTACCCTCCTGCACTTTGTTGATTCCCTTGAGGTACTTAAAGTTTCTATCATGTCCCCCTATCCCTCCTTTCATCAAGGGTATACATATTAAGCTCTCTCAGTCTCTCTTCATATGGTTTCTGATGTAGACCCTGCACCATTTTAGTTGCCCTCCTCTGGACTGCTTCCATCCTGTCTATGTTCTTACGTGAGATGAGGTCTCCAAAACTGCATGAGTACTCCAGATAGATTTGTTAAAAGTGTGGTTAGTGGTGTCCCTAGGTCCTCCCTTAGCTCTTTTAGGATTCTAGGGTGAATGCCGTCAGGCCCCATTGCTTTGTCCACCTTGAGTTTTAGGAGTTCTTTCAGGACTCTTTCTTCTGTAAATGGACTGGCGTCAACCCCCTACCAGAGTGCTTCTACTGTTTGGTTTAGGTAACTCCTCCTCATCTTCTTTTGTGAATACTGAGCAAAAGTATTCATTCAGTATCTTTGCCTTTCACTGTCTCCCTCTGCCCACCTCCCTCTCCTTTATTAATCTTCACTATCCCTCCCTTAACCTTTCTATGCTCCTAATGTACCTATAAAGGTTTATCCTCCTTCTTAACTGAGTTGGCTATTTTTTCCTCGGTTTGGGCCTTTGCTTTTCTGACTGCCTTCTCCACTTCTTTCTGCTTTAATTGATACAGTTCCCTGTCATGCTCCGTCTGTGATTCCTCACACTTTTGAATGCAGCCTTTTTCTCCTTAACCTTCCCTGACACCTCTTTTGAGAACCATAGTGTTTTTATTCCACTTTGTTTTCTTTATTTGTAGTCACACAAGGTTTGTTGCCTCAATGATGGCAGTTTGATTTTCTCCATTGTTCTTCCACCCTCCTTTCTGGCCCTTTGCTAATGTATTTCTCAGGTATTCACCCATTATGCCAAAGTCAGCCCTTCTAAAGTCCAGTATCCTTGTCTTTGTATGGCTTGTCTCCATGGTTGTATTTGTTGTGAAGCACACTGTGCAGTGGTCACTTGTTCCCAGATGTCTACTGACTTCTAAATTTGTGATCCTCTCTCCATTTGAGAGTACCAGGTCTAATATTGCTACCTCCTGAGTGGGTTCCACCACTAGCTGTCTAAGGCATGCCCCCTGTAGGGTATCGAGAATGACCCCTGCTCTTGGATGTGGCTGCAGTCCATGTCGCCCAGTTAACATCTGGCATATTCAGGTCCCCATCAACAGTATCTCCCTTTTTCAGCCATTTTGAGAATGCTCTCTATCATTTTCTTGTTCATTTCTCTCCTTGAGATGGGGATCTGTATACAACCCCTGTGCGGATTGTGATGCCATTCCCTGTCTCCAAGGTGACCAGAGATCCTCTTGTCTTCCCCTTTACTTTTAGTTCTGTAGCTTTGATACCTTCCCTTATGTGAGAGCTACTCCACCGCCTCTTTTACCCTTCCTGTCCCTTCTGTAGATTGTGTGCCGGGTATGTTGACATCCCAGTCATGGTTCTCCGTGTACAATGTTTCTGTGACTGCCACAATATCCAAGTGTTCCTCTTCCATCAGGGCTACTAGCTCTGGAAGCTTGTTTCAAGACTATGGGCATTGGTACTCATTGCCCTCCATTTAATGTTGGCTTTATCCTTTTAGCCCATTCCTGCTGCTATTGCCCTCGTCCATTTTCCATTTACCCCTGTCCTGCCCTCTGTCAAGCTCTGTACCTCAGTGTTTACCGTACTACCTGCCATGTTTTGTGGGGCGAGGCTTGAACTTTCCTGTTTCCTATCAGCATCTCCCCCTTGGCTGGTTTAAAGCTTGCCAAGGAAGCCTTTAAACCTGTCACCTAGGAGCATGTTTCCTTCCTGGACAGATGTAGACCATCTTACCAGTATAGACCTTCATCTCTCCAGGTGGACCCCAGTCCCTAATGAAGCCAAAGCCCTGTGCTCTGCACCAGTTTTGCAACCATTCATTAAACTGCATGGTGTGCAGTACCCTAGCTTCACCCCTGCCATAGACTGGCAGCACCTCTGAGAAGGTTACGTGCTTGCTACCAGTCTGAGGCCCTCCCAACTCCACAAATTCATCCTGCACTGCACTTATCTCATGCCTAGCTAGGTCATTTGTCCCGTGGTGGACAATGATATCTAGTTTCCTCTCCTGTGATGCTGCTTCTGCAATCCTGAGGATTTGCTTCCTGTCCTCAAGCCATGGCACCAGGCAGGAACCTTACTTCCTTCTCCTCTCCCTTCCCCAGGTCTACACCCTAACAATTGAGGCCCCTATCAGAAGCTGTTTCTTTCCCTGTGGTGTCCCTTGCCACTCTTTTGTGGGTCTCCCTTGTGGATGTCCCCAGCATTCTTTTGGTCTCCAATGAGGGTGTCATCATAGAGGAACCTTGATTTGCCAGACTGACATATGATTTGCATAGAGGTACAACTTGGGAGCTACGCCTCTGTTTCACCACCTCACCCTCCCAGAATCTACTGTGGTCCATCTGCTCTTCACACATGGCAACCTCTGAGGCAGTGGTTGTGGAACTGGTGCTCTTTGGGTGGGAGGCCTCCTTAGTCCTTTCCAGTTCAGCCTGGAGGTGGGCAACCTCCTCCTCAGAGCTGACAGCTGCCTGCAAATAGGGCAACAACGCAGGTTCCAGAATGTCTTCCTGAAAATTGCTGCCCCACAGCCAGTGCATTGCACCTCCCACATGTCCCTCTTCCTTATAATATACAATGAGTAATATATAAATTTATTTTTTTTTTTTGTGTGTGTGTACTTACCCTTTATGCACTGTACTGGGTAATTAAGATTATGACAGTTCTGCCCCAAGACCTGTTGTGGAAGTGATGTCAGACCCTTGGCTATAAAGGAAATGCCACGCCTGGGGTGGGCGGGGAGGAGAAGGGTGGGTAGGTAGGCCACAAGCACTGGTGACTGTTAGAAACAATCAAATACACCACTGCTCCACCACCCTGGTAAGTATTGCCCTTTATAGTAAGTCAACCAACACCACAATTTACTAGACCACTGCTCCTACACAAACCACTCTACTGAGTCCAGGGATAAAAATGAACTTACTGCTCAGCCAGCTGGACACTTCTAAATATTCACAAATATCCTTCCAAATCCTATGTGTCTAGCATAGAAATCAAACAATTTCAGTTGTATTTCATCCCTCTGGTTATAAAATTACTACACTTTAATGGAATCCTGCAATTCTTAATGCCAATAAGAAAACAATGAAACTTTCTGTAGAAAGCGTAGCTTACCTTCCTATCTAGTCCCCAACAAAATTATGTTTTACCAGGTTCCCATTCCTCAAATGCATTCTAGTTTGTTCTCTGCAGTATAGCAAGTTTTTCAGCTTCCAGCAGAAGCAGGCAAGTCTTTTCTGACTGGCTTCTCCCTGTGTAGTTTGCCTAAGACAGCTCAGTGCTAAAAGCCCACCCAGAATCAATTGATTGACTAGTGACACCTGTGATGTAAACATACCTTTCAGTGAAGACAATTTGCTATGTCTGCTACTAATACACACACAAACCCTTTATCTGAAACCAGGGATAAACTCACTGCTCAGCCAGCTGGACACTTCTAAAATATTGCACAAATATCCTTCTAAATCCTATCTGTCTAGCACAGAAATCAAGCAATTTCAGTTGTATTTCCCCCTCTGGTTATAAAATTACTGCACTTTAATGGAATCCTGCAATTCTTAATGCCAATAAGGAAATAATGAAACTTTCTGTAGAAAGCGTAGCTTACCTTCCTATCTGGTCCCCAACAAAATTATGTTTTAACAGGTTCTCCAGTTCCTCAAATGCATTATAGTTTGTTCTCTGCAGAATAGCAAGTTTTCAGCTTCCAACAGAAGTAGTCATTTTAGGGCATCTGCTAATGAACAGTGTCACTGTCATTTCTCATCATGTGTGTCGAACACGGACTTTCCACAGTGACCACGCTATTCTGCTGAACTGCAAAAACAGATTTTGGTCAGGATGTGAAAAATGACAGCTGTACTGTTCATTAGGAGGTGCTGGGTCAATGCACTGTAGAAAATCTGGAGTAGAATATTAGAAGTTTAGGATCGTGCGCATGCGTAAACTGCACAACGCATCAGAATAGTAGTCATTTTATGGAGCATTGTCACCAAATTTTAACACAGGCATTTTAGGACCTCTGCTCATGAACACTGTCACTGTCATTTTCATAATGTGTCCAACACTGATTTCGCACTGCAAACACGCCTTAAGGCCAAAAAGTGCAAAAACATATTTCGGCAAGGATGTGAAAATGACAGCTGCACAGTTCACAAGAAGGTGCAGTAAAATGGCAAATTTGAGAATCTGGCATGAAAATATTGTGAATGCTCTAAGTTACGAGTAGTCTTCAGGTGAAGCTACCTCTGGCTGCAAGCTGCAACACTGGACTTAAGAATTGCAAGAAAGCGAGTAGTGCTCACAACAGAGGGAGGTGAACCTTTCAATTTACAATTGTCTTTGGTTTGAAGCAGATTCCCTAGGAAGTTAATATTCTTCAGGTGGAGGATACTTCTAACTGAAGGGGTGAAATAAGGAACTTAGAATTATCAAAAGGAAGTCTTTCAATCAACAGAGGGAGGTGGAGTTTGCTTTACTTTTGTTACAAGTGTTAAGGTTTTCAGTGCAGGAAGAGTTTAAATCCACATAGGCTGAATACTGTTTTCTGTGTCTGCCCTTCTGCACAGCTGACGTGTTTTGGGGCTGACTGTTTTCAGACACAAGTCACCAGGCTCTTTTGGGGCGGGGAGGTTTACCTGTGTCTGACTTGGATGTTTGGATTTTCTCTGTTTGATTAGCAGGGTATTTTCTCTGTCAAATTGGTTTTGAAACAGTATTACAAATTGTCGTGTATGGCATCTTGCTGACAGGATGGCACTCATCGTGATCGTAGGTCAGAGCGTTTAGCTGATTGTTTGCGTGAGGGCACAGTTTAGGCCCAACCCTTTCCTACACCCTCACCCCACCCACCCTGGAAATAGTTCATTTATACCTGGGGTTCTGACATCATTTCCTCAAGAGGGCAAGGTACATATCACTGTCATATCCTGTCTAGCACACTGCACTGACAATATAAGCATACACATTATATAAATACATATATTTCTATATAACGCACCAATCACACACACACACACACAAAAAAACTAAACAAGGTAGACAGTTATGTGGGGAGTAGTACAATGTAATGGCTGTGGGGCAACAGTCTTCTGGGAGTCTTTCTGAGGCTGAGATGCTGCCCTGTTTGCAGACAACTATCTGCCCTGAGGGAGGAAGTTGCCCATCTTCAGGCTGCACTGGACAGTGGCAAGGGAACCTCCCCATCCAGGGAGCACCAGAGCCACCACCACTACCTCAGAGGTTGTGAAGAAAGCACAGCAGTTGGACCACAGTGGGCTCAAGGGAGGTAAGGGGTGGAAAGAGGCACACCCAGTCAGTTGTTCCACTCACAATCCATACACCATTCTGGAGGAGCATAGTTCCCCATGGATGCACCTAGAGGAGACTAAGGAGGGTGCAGACAACTGTCACAAGGGAGGCCCTCAGGAAGGAGGCAGAGGGCACCACAGGGAAAGAAAGCAGCTCCTGGTGGGGACTCAATTATTAGGGATAGAACTGGGGAGCAGGGAAAACTGAAGTAAGGTGCCTGCCTGGTGCCATGGCTTGGAGGGGCAGGAGCGCATCCTTAGGATCATGAGAACAGTTGCACGGGAGTCTGAGCTGGACATCATTGTCCACCTAGGGACAAATGACTTAGCTCATCATGAGATTAGAGCAGTGCAGAAGGACTTTGTAGAGTTGGGAGGGCTTAAGACAAGTAGCACACAGTATCCTTCTCAGAGGTGCGGCCTGTAAGTGGCATGGGTGAGGCGGTACTTTGCACCATGCAGTTTAACAAATGGTTGAAAAAAATGGTGTGAAGCAAGGGGTTGGCTTCATTGGGACTGGGGTTCCACCTGGAGGACACCAGCCTATACTAACAGGATGGTCTGCATCTGTCCAGGAAGGAACAAGTCTTTTGGGCAATCGGTTTAAATGCTTCATTGGCAAGCCTTTAAACTAGTCAAGGGGAGGCACTGATAAGCAGCAGGAAAATCCCAGCCTCCCTCAAAACAGGGTACTAAATGAGAAAAAGACCATGGTAGAAAGGTCAGTGGGGATGCTGCTACAGAAGGTAAGCCATCAAAAATGGAGAGCAATGAGTACCAATGCCCGTAGTCTGGGTAACAAGCTTCCTGAATTAGTGGCCTTGATGGAGGAGGAAGATCTGGATATGTAGCGATCACAGAAACATGGTACACACAGAACCATGACTGGGGACGAAACATACCAGGATACACTATCTACAGGAGGGACAGGAGGGTAAAAGAGGAGGAGGAGTAGCTCTCACATAAGAGAAGAAATCAAAGCAACAGAACAAAGGTAAACAGGGAGGAGAGAAGCACGGTGGGTCAATTTGGAGGCAGGCAATGGCACCACAATCCGCAGAGGGGTTATAGTACACCCCCTCTCAGGGAGGAAATGGACAAGGAAATGATAGAAAGTATACTTAGAATGGCAGATAAAGGGAGATATTGCTGATGGGTGATCTGAATATGCCAGATGTTAACTGGAGTGCAGTTGCAGCAGCCACTTCTAAGGCGGGGTTATTCTAGATGCCCTACAGGGGCATGCCTTAGACAACTAGTATTGGAGCCCACTTGAGAGGGCAATCTTAGACCTGGTTCTCTCAAATGGAGCTGAAGAGAGGACACAGATGTAGAAGTGGGTAGCCATCTGGGAACTAGCGACCATCAAACAGTATGGTTCACAATAAACACAGCAATAGAATCAAGCCATACAAGACAAAGGTGCTGGATTTTAGGAGGGCTGACTTTGCCAAAATGGGTGCGTGCCTAAGGAATGCACTAGCAAATGGGCAGGAAGGAGAGGTGGAAGAACAATGGGGAATAATAAAACTGCCATCACAGAGGTAACAAGCCTTTTATAAAGCAAATAAACAAAACGAAGCAGGTAGAAACCACTATGGTTCTCAAAGGAAATGGCAGTGAAGGTTCAAGAGAAAGAAAGCATTCAGGAAGTACAAGGAATCACAGAAGGAACAGGACAAAGACTGTATCAGTTAAAAGCAAAGGAAGCTGGAAAGGCAGTCAGAACAGCAAAGGCCCAAGCTGAGAATGATAGCCAACTCAGTAAAGAAGGGGATAAAACCTTTTATATGTACATCAGGGAGCGAAGGAAGACCAAGGAGGGATAGTGAGGCTTAATAAAGGGAGAAAGGGTGGGCAGAGGGTGACTGTGAAAAGGCAGAGATACTAAACAAATATTTTTGCTCAGTATTTACAAGGAAGAGGGAGGTACCTAAAACAAACAGTAGAAACACTCTGGATACAGAAGTTGATACCAAGCCATTTACAGAAAGGGTTCTGAAAGAGCTCTTAAAACTGAAGGTGGACAAAGCAATGGGGCCTGATAGGATTCATCCCAGAATTCTAAAGAACTAAGGGTAGAACTAGTGACACCCACTGACTACCCTCTTTAACAAATCATGGGAGGATGGGGTGGTACCTGAGGACTGGAGGAGGGCAGATGTGATTCCCCTTCACAAAAGTGGGAGCAAGGCAGAAGCAGGAAACTACGACCTGTTAGTTTAACCTCAGTGGTAAGGAAAATGATGGAATCACTTCTGAAGGAAAGAATTGTTGAGTATCTAGAGGCCAGAGGGCACAGGACCCAAGGCAGCATGGATTCACAGCAGGAAGGTCATGCCAGACAAATCTGATAGATTTTTTGGCTGAGTGACCAAAGTAGTTGATCAGGAGGGGCTGTGGACATGGCCTACCTGACTTTAACAAGGCATTTGACACAGTCCACAAAGATTAATATACAAGTTAGCCAGCCTGGGGTGGGTCCCAAGATGACAGCCTGGGTAAAGAATTGGCTGGAGAATAGGACACAGAGGTAATAGTAAATGGAGTCCACTCTGAAAAAGGGGTTAGTAGTGGGGTACCACAGGGTTCCAGTAATCAGGACCGGTCTCTTCAATGTCTTTATAAGCGACATTGCAGAGGACTGGAAGGAAAAGTATGTCTCTTTGCAGATGACACAGAGATCTGCAACAGAGTTGATCACTAAGGTGGGGTGGAAAGGATGCAAAGGGACTTGGCAAGGTTAGAGGAATGGTCAAATGTATGGCAGCTTAGATTCAATGCTAGAAGTGCAGTTAATGCACCTGGGAAACAAAACCCAGGGGAAGAGTACACAATGGGGGTGAGATACTAACAACAACAAAAATGGAAAGGGACCTGGGGTAGTCATATCAGATGACCTAAGGTGGGCAAGCAATGTGAGAGGGCAGCAAGAAGGGCTGGGGAATACTGGGATGCATAGGGAGAGGCATCACCAGTAGAAAACAAAGTTATTATCCTTCTGTACAGACAGCTGGTGAGACCACATCTGGAGTACTGTGTGCAGTTCTGGAGACCCAATCTCCGCAAGGACATAGACAGGATGGAAGCTGTCCAGAGGAGGCAACTTAAAATGGTGCAGGGTCTGCACGGAAGACATATGAAGAGAGACTTAAGGAGCTTAATATGTATAGCCTCGAGGAAAGGAGGAGAGGGGGACATGATATAAACTTTCAAGTACCTCAAGGAATCAACAAAGTCCAGAGGGTAGCATCTTTCAAAAAAGGTGTGCAAGAACAAAGGGCACAATTTGAAGATAGAAGGGGCAGCTCAGAGGTAATTTAAGGAGTATTTTTTCACAGAGGGTTGTGGATGTATGGAGCGGCCTTCTAGGGGAGGTTGTGGAGTCAAAAACAGTGGTGGAATTCAAGCGTGCATGGGACAGTCATAAGAGGCAATTCTAGGGGTGGGGGTAGGAAGAAGTAGGCTGCTGGTTAACTAGGATCTGCAGCTTATCCATCAGGTGAGAAATGGGCGAGACTGGGTGGAGCTGGCGGTCCTTATCTGCCGTCAAATTCTATGTTTCTATGTTTCTATGTGTTGTGCAGTTGCCATGCACCTCATAAGACAGTCATTTATGGAGTATTGTCACCAAATTTTCAACACAGGCATTTTAGGACCCCTGCTCATGAGCGGTATCACTGTCATTTTGTAATGTGTCCCAAACACTGATTTCACACAGCGACCACGCTATTCTGTGCGGAAGCGCAAAAACACATTTGGCAAGGATGTGAAAAATGACAGCTGTACAGTTCACAAGAAGGTGTGGTAAAATGCCAATGTTGAGAATGTGGCATGAAAAATTTGCAATGCACTAACTTACTGGCGTGTGTGCACACAGTTGCTACATGCTCGTAAACTATTTATGGGTAATGTCACCAAATTTTCAAAACAGGCATTTAGTACTCTGGTCATGAACAGTGCCACTGTCATTTTCAAAATGTGTCCTGAATACTGATTTCGCTGGCGACCACGCTATTCTAAGCCAGAAGTGCGAAAACACATTTCGGGCAGGATGTGAAAAATGACAGCTGTACGGTTCACAAGAAGGTGTGGTAAAATGCCAATGTTGAGAATCTGGCATGAAAATAGTGCAAATACGCTAACTTACGGCGTGCATTGCACAGTTACTCAGCTGCGCTCGTAAAACAGTCATTTTTGGATTTCCCCACCAGACTTGCAACATAGGCTTTTTGAGATCCCCTCTCATGAACAGTTGCACTGTCATTTTAGATTACTCGGTCCGAAAAGGTGATTCACGCAGTGACTGTGAAATCACCTTTCAAGGACTGAATAATGCCATGAAAAGTGCAATAATTCATGAGAAGGGGTCCCAAAACCCCATGTTGAAAATTTGGGGCCAAAATTCCCAAAATGCCCAAGATATGCATTAAAGTTGAAAACCCTATTCATTCCATTATACAGCTTACCGGCATTTCCTCAGTTCTGGTCGGCTTTGAAGAGTGCAGACGTGTTCCCAGTCCATAGAACATCGTCGCGCCAGACCGGAGGTAAGTATGGGTGAGGGGGTGAGGGAGGCAGGGTGCACAGTGGGTGGGTGTGGGTGGGGAGGGGCATCAAGACTACGAGGGACCATTTTCATTTTACAGGTAAAAAATGTAGAAAACCATCGTGGGACAGTTTTCCTTTTGCAGGACATTTGGCACACTGGGGTGGGCTCCCAGCGTGCCACCTAACTGTTTTGGGGGTGTCAGTAGCTAACGGGGATTGGGCACCTCATCAGCACACAACATGCAGGGAGGAGGAAGTAATGCCGATGGGGATTGGGCACCCCATCGGCACAGAAAGAAAGTGGGGTGCGAGCTGAGGATTGGGCACCCCTCAGCATTCAGCGATTGAGGGAGGTTATGCCGATGGGGAGTGGGCTCCCTGTCAGCACACATAAGATGGGGGCGCCGAGGGGATTAGGCACCCCCTCGGCATTCCAACAATTGGAGGGGTTATGCCGATGGGACTGGGCTCCCCGTCAGCACACAAAGACAGCCGGGGATGACTTAACCAACACGAAGTCAGCAGACATTAGCTGGCCGCACGCTGCTGACCATGCACTTAATGGCGGCGAGCATGGCAAGAAAAGGACCGCTGTGTCTGACAAGCTTTGCTTGGATTGCAGTGGATCTTTTCTTAGATGTGCTACCCTTATGTATGCATGGTGTGGTCGGCATGCAGGCTGATTGGGCAATCAGGACACACCTACTGGTGCATGCCCTGCATTCAGCCGAACAGCGACGCACCTCCAACTCCCACACTGTTGAAGATGTTGCTGCACACGTGCGCCAACATAAAAATGAAATTAACTTAAATGAATTAGATGCTTTCAAGTTGCTTTTGAGGGCACTAGTGCTGTAACTGTTTGAGTCTGATTCTGGCCATACACCAGAAGTACCCTTGAAAAATTTAAGAAAATATGTAACTACTGATACAAAATCTCTGTGAATTAGACAAGGTTGAGATTGCTAAACCTTTAACATTGCATAGGCCAACACCCAGGCCTAGGGTTCTTGCCCATTGGGAATTCCCAGCCCTGAGTGGATAATCCTGGCTACAGAAAACAGACTCAGCCAGTCTAACTTGTAATCAGTCCCATCTGGGACACTTCAGGCCAACCTCTGTAACAAAACACTGCTGTTCTGGTACCTATTCACACCTCCTTAACCAATTAACACCTCAGTTATATACCTGGCCATCAGCCCCACCTGGAAGGAAATCCGATCTGTCGGTATCACGTAATAATAGTGACCCAAGATGAGCGACTAGGAAAATAGCAAATCATTTTGAGCACTATTATTCTGGGCTACCCTGCAGTATAGGAGTATGATAGCGAATTTATAGAAGGGCGAAAGGAGGAGGAATAGCGAGGGAAGGGAGGGACTGGGAAGAGGTTTTAGGGACTGGAGTACCTGCTGCTGCCAAGCTAGCCATGTGGCATGGTGGTTTGGGATGCTAGCTCTGGCAGAGCAGGTACTGGGTTGAGGACTGGGAGTGGGTTACATTTGCCACAGCTGTGAGCTGCAGCGCTTAATTTTGCCCAACTTCCAAATTTTGCTTCCTCCCCAACATGCACCTCATTGGAGTTGAGAACTTAATTCAGAGGGGTGTGGGGGCAAAGCCCTCTGTGATGGGCAGCGCATCCTCCACAAAAACACTTTTTGATATCCGGATGTCGGGTCGCTTAAAGTGCATATCGCTGATTTGCTTTTGGTGATATACAGTGCACTCACCATAATAATGATCACTGTTTTGTGGTCGCTATGATGACCTGGAACAGATCTGCCTACAGTTGCTGCAATAAACTTTTTAAAACTCTTAAAGATGAGCCCACTTCCTAGCTACAGCAGACAGTCTGAGGGTGACATTAGCACTGCTGTAGCTGCTTTATTAATTTATTTTGTCTTGTTGTAGCCTACAAACAGCTGTCATTAGGCTCCTTCAGTCCCAGCAGATGCTGTGGACCCAACTCAAAGGACCCTCAGTCTGACTCAGTGCAAGGAATTAGTCTTCAAGATTTAAAGATCAAATGGAAATGCTTTAAACAGAATACTATCTGCCCGACATGAGGACAACTAGGCCTCATTTGTTGTATATAAGTTCAAAAGTTGCACTTACTCATCTATAAATGCTATTTTGTCTGTCTTACGTGATGGTTTTACAAAATCCCTCAGACTTTTTCAAACCAGTCAGCAGAAGCTTGGGTGAGTTTTGATGTCATTCAAGCAACAGCTTCATCATTTTTCTCCAGGTCTTGCCTGCTTAGTACACACAGTACAGTACATCACATTGTGAAATGACAAAGATCATTATACAATGGCAAGAAAAAACCTGGACTCTGATTGGTCTGTCTTGGCTGGACCCGTGATGTTATCCCAGCACAACATCACGGGTCTAGTCTCAGCACTGTGGACCTCTAGATAATTGATTGTTTGATTTTTGCATTTGCTTGATTGTTTGCGTCTTCTCTTAGAAAATAAAATATTTTCCACACAAAAACATCTTTAAAATGATTTTTTATTCTGTATAACAACACACCATTTATAATAGCAATAATACCCTCCAGGGTGTGTGTCATTTGGGATAACGTCACGCCTCAGCTATTGGATGCACTCGACCTGTGGCCTCATGCCCAACCACCTAAGGGCATGACATTATCCCAACATGACCACCACCCTGACAGGCATTATTGCTTAATTATTTGCTACCAATTTTCTGATGGGGCTTTATAAATGGACTGAAACCAGTAGAACAAAATGGTAAATACCTGTTGGGCTCCTAGGTTGATCACCAGTCTTTTGAGCACCATATCAAGCCCCCTCAAAAAAAAACTAATACTCTTAAAATGTAAATTTTGTTTCCTGCATTCCCTTTCCAGCCCTGAATGCATCACATCTCCTTCCCTATTTATTCTTTTCAGATTCAGTCCATTTGTTTGGGTTCCACAACACTTACAAAAGTGTACTACTACATCAGTACCTCTTCCCAAATGTGTAATCCCACAAAATGTACACCTCTTCTCTGCCCTCCCTGGAAATTATTCCAAAACATGTCCCACACTTCTCCCAAGTTTCTAAATCTACTTTGCACCATTCTTATAGCCTGTACCCCTTCTCCCACACAGCTCCTAAAATGTATAACCATACACCTCCTGAAATATGTACATCTGCACCTCTTAAAATGCTGCTTATATCCCTAAATTTGCCCATCACCCTTTATAGTTGTACTGCTACCTGCACCCATCCCAATATTTGCACACTAACCCCTCACACACTTTCTACAATTTGTACTCCCACCCTACTCCAACATTTGTGCACATTCCCCACTCACCCAAGATGTGTTCCCATCTGTGCATATCCCAAATTGATACCATATATACTTCTCCAAAAGCTCTACTTCCTGTGATTTGACTACTGAGACATGTAGCTGCCCTGCACAGCTCCCCAAACCTGTAACCTTCCACAGGTTTCTCCCACCCTCATCCAACACAAAATCTGAACCTCCTACCCACTCCTTCCCAAGCGTTGTACCCCTACCCTGAAACTTTTGAAGTTTTCCCATGCCACATTCTGAAAATTGTTCATCCCTGACTCCACTCTATCCATGATTTCTACCTCTTCTCCTGTACCCTTCTCAAAATTCATTGAACAATCCATGTTCCCAAATGTTTCACCCAGTTCCTGCAAACATTGCAAATGTGCAATATTGCCCAAAATCTGCATCACTTCTCTTGTAATCCTCATACAATATACACACTTACCACTACACCTTCCACAAACTAGTACTCTTCACCCCACACTACTCCAAAATATATACTGCACCTTTCTCATACCACCCCAAGTCTATACTTCAGCCTTGTGTACAGCTTAAAGAGATGTAAGATGGTAGGAAACAAATTTAGGAGGGATGTCAATTCCAGCAGGGATGCAAGTACAAATTTTAGATACAGTATGGTGCAAGTACAAATTTTGGGAGGGTGGTTGGGTACAGGTACAAATTTGGGAAGGGTTGCAGTGGTACAAGTATAATTTTGGGAGGTGTACAAGAGTACATGTACCAAGTTTGAGGGGTAAGGGTACAAGTACAAATTCAGGGATGTGTACAAGGAGCAGAAGTAAAAATCTGAGGCTTGCAATGGTGTAAGTGTGAATTTCATTGAGGATACAGGGTGCAAGTTCAGATTTTGCAAGGTGTGCCAGTTTTGGGAGGGAGCAAGTACAAATTTTGGTAGATTTACAGGGGTACAACTACAAATTTTGGTAGGTATAAAATAGTGCAACTACTGTACAAATTTAGTAAGATGTGCTAGGAACAAGTACACATTTTGAGGCGGTATAGTGGTACAAATACAACTTTTGAGTGGGTGTAGGGGTACAAGTACAAATTTTAGGTGTCTAGAGGTACAAAGTACAAATTTTGGAAGAGTGTGGCTGTGGAAGTACAAATCAGGGAGGGTGCAGGGGTTCAAGTTTAAATATTGGGAGGGGTCTAGGGTACAATGACACATTTCTGGAGGGTGAAAGTATACATTTTGGGATGAAGGTAAAAGTAAAAAATTTGGGAGGGCTCATTGGTAAAAGTAGAAACTTTGGAATTTGGTGCAGCCATGCAAGTGCAAATTTGGGGAGAGGTGCAGGGCACAAGACAAACATTGGGAGGTACAAGTAAAAATTATCAGAAGGGTGTAGGGATATAAGTACTAATGTTGGAAGGGTGTAGGGCACAAGTACAGATTTTGGGAGGTGTGTAGGGTACAAGTACAACATTTGTAAAGGTGTAGGAGTACAAGCACAATTTTAGGAGGCATGTGGGGTACAAGTACAAATTTTGGAAGTGGTGGAAGTACAAATCTGGAAGGATTGCAGAGTACAAGTTTAAATTTTGAGAGGGTGTAGGGGATATAAACAGGTGCAGGGTACAAGTACAATTTTGAAAGCAGTTGCAGAAATACAAGCACAAATCTTGGGAGGGTAGAAGGATACAAGCACACATTTTGGAAGTATGAGGGTACAAGTACACATTTTAGGGTACAGAGGTACAAATGGTCGAAGAGTTTCACTACAAGACCACGGAACTGGGACATGCAGAAGGAATGGAGGTGCAGGACCAGAGACCTGTGAACTGACAGAATCTCCAACAGATCACATCTGATACAGCCAGGCACTTGAGTAGAGCAAGGAGCCAAGGATAAGGGCTGAGTAACATTTATACTTTGATAAGCCTGACATTGTTAATTGGGGTCTAAGGTTTACATCGTGTATACTGTTTAAACAGGCTTGAAACTGGTTACCGCCTTCCTGGATTAACAGAAGTGGACTATTTAAAAAGGCTTGCAAGTGGTTGTATTTACAAGGAGTTTTCTGTTGTAATTGCACGGCAGCTCAGTGAAAGAGCAGCATTGCAGAGGGCTAATTGTTTTTTCAGGAGGTGATCGGACACCGCCTGAAGGGAGCGGGATGTCACAGTGATGCTGAGAGCAACACAAGCCTATTGTAGGCTTTGAATATAGGTGCCAAGGCAAACAAAGGATAAGGGGTTTAAATTTCTTATCCTGCACAGCCAGTCCCCAGTCGAAAAGTTTCACCAGTGGACCATGGAACCGGACCTGCAGAAGGAATGGAGGGTGGCAGGACCAAGACCTGCAAACTGATGGAATTCCAACAAAGTGCATCTGATAAAGCCAGGTACTTGAGCAGAGTGAAGGAGCTGGGAATAAGGACTGAGTAACATTCATACTTTGATAAGGCTGACATTGTTAATTGGGGTCTAAGGTTTACATCATGTTTGTTTAAACAGGTTTGAAATTGGTTACCATCTTCCTTGATTAACAGAAGTGTACTGTTTAAAAGGTTTGCAAGTGGTTGTACTTACTAGGGGTTTCTGTGTAATTGCATTGCAGCTCACTGAAAGAGCAGCATTGCAGAGAGCTGATTGTGTTTTCAGGAGGAGATCGGACACTGTAGCACCACCACCAACCCCCGATCATCCATCTTTATAGTCGACTGGGTGTGGGACTTCCTGCCAAGTCACAGGAAGATTCCAGCTCAAGTAGATTGAGCAGCCTCTCAGATATTGTTTAACACATACCTTGAGGGATAGTCCATTCATAAAAAAAAAAGTTCAAAGGGAGGTGTACAGACTTAGGGGTAGTAGCAGGGGCTAAAAGGAAAGCATATCAGGTGACTGGAGGTATTTGGCATGAAAGCTACAGTAGGACATCCTTACAGCAGATAGGGTAGGCAGACTGGCAGACAGAAGATGCTGGGAGTGGTGCAGTGCAGTGGCTGTGGGGCAGCAGCGTTCAGAAGAACCTTCTGGATGCTGAGGTGCTACCGCATCTGCAGGCATCTCTTTGGACAGGGACTGAGAGGGTTGCCAGTCTCCAGGCTGAGCTGGCCAGGATTCAGGGAGCCTGCCTTCCACCCAGAGGCCATCATATCCACACCCACTACTCAAAGGATGCCCAGCAGCAGGAGTGGCTGGACTTCGGTGGGCTCAGACAGGTTAAGATTGGTTGGTGAGGCACCTCCCAGACAGTGCAACTGAGGAACTCCTACACTGTACTGGAGGAATGGGTAGACCCCTCAAGGTCACTTGAAGTTGCACCCAGGAGGATGATTGGGACCTCCACAATGAAGCACCAAAGGTGGGTGGAAGAGGACCTCAAAGGACAAGGAAGCTACTCCTGGTGGGGAACCCATAATCCAGGAAGTGGAGCTGGGAACAGGCAGAGAGGAGTAGACAGAGGTAAAGAGTCTACCTGGACGCACAGCTCAGAGGGATGGAACGTGAATCTGGGGATCACTAGGGTGATAGCTAGGAAGGGGAGCTGGATGTCATTAGCCATATGGGGACCAATTACCTAGCTGACAAGGCAGAGTTAGGAAGTGTGCAGGAAGAGTTCAGAGAACTGGGGTGGAGCCTGGGGCAGTGGCAAGATCTGTGACCTTCTCGGAGGTGCTGCATGTCCAGGGCAAGGAGGAGGCTAGAGATCTCTACACCAAGGGCTTCAACATTTGGTTTAGGAGCTGGTGTGGAGAGCAAGGGTTTGGCTTCAGAAGGGACAGGGGACCCACCTGGGAGAATGCAGGACTGTACAGTGCTGATGGCCTGCATTCTTCAGGAGGGGACCGATGCCCTCAGTGAAAAGTTTTAATGCTTTATTGGTTAGCATTTAAACTAGCCAAGGGAGGGTGGAGGAGGAAGGAAGCAGGGAAGCTAAATACCCACCCCACAAGAAAATGTAGCTAACAGGGAGGACATTAAGGACACCATATTTATTTATTATTTATTACTAGGATTACAAATACCTTTGAACCAGGGTTCATTTGCAAAGGTTTCCACATCAAAAGATAACAGTGAGGTAAAATACAAAGTAAGTTTGGCACCAAGAACAAAAATGAAACAACTTGGGGAAACATGTGGTACAGATATATACAATTAGTAAAACAGCATTATAAACCATAAAATACACAACAGCAGATCACTCAACAGGATTGCAGTCCAGATATAGTAGACATTGTCAATCTAAGAGCTAAAAGGAATAAAATCAGCATGGTGTAGATGCAGCGGGGGAAACAAGTGGTATAAAAATAGCAATTGGTAAAACAGCATTATAACCATAGAAAATACCAATAAGAGCAGAAGGAACAAGCAAGATTGCAGTCTGATTTAGTGGACTTTGTCAATCTAAGAGCAAACAAGAATAAAATCAACATGGTGGAGATACTGTAGGGGAGTAGGGAGAGGAGTGGATAGCAAGAGGTGGAGATCAGGAAGTAGCACATTGTGGGACAGGAACAGAGGATAAACAGGAGGAAGGGTGCTGGCAGCTACAGGGACCCAGGAGCAGCAAATAGGAGCTAGTGATCAGGGTCATAGTAACAGATTGCAAATAAGGACTAGTGAGCACAGTCACATTTACACAGTGTTGCAATGTGTGCCACAGTTTAGATTTGAAGGTGCCTAGCCTGGGCTCAGAGAGGATTTCAAAGGGTAGGTCAGTTTAACCAAGTTTGTGCTCTGTAACTGAAAGTACACTGGACTTGTGAAGTTCAGCAGTGAGGGATGGGGAAAACCTGCTTAGCTGCACTATGTATGTTGCATTGGTTTGCTGTTGGTAGAAGCAGCGGCTGGGTACTCGGAGGAGTTAGGGCAAGTCAAAATTTTTTTTCAGAGACAGGTTTGATATTTTATTGTACCTTTTAAGTGAAGCCATTTGGTTTTCGACTAGAGTTTGCAAGTATGAGTGTGTTTATCAGCAACAGTTATCTACCTGCAGGCCTTATTTAGCACAATCGCCAGCCGAGTGGGTGTCAGTGGCAGCACTGTAAATGATTAGGCCGTAATCTATGATGGACAGGACACAGCTGCTGACTGATAATTTTAGGGCTGCAGGAGGAGACGGTGTCTATTCCTGTAGAGGACCCCAAGCCTACTGTTTGCCACCTTGGAAATATAATTGACATATGGGGCATATGATAGTGAGCTGTCAAGTGTGATTCCTAGGTATTTAAATTCATGCACCATCTCCAGAGGTTGGTTTAGGTTATTGCAAATGGTAAGACTTGTGGACTTGTATTTATTTGGGGGCTTGCAAGAGCATTGTTTTGTTCTTTTGTAATTCATTAATAGTTTGTGGTTGACAAACCATGTTTTGACTTTTGTGAAGTTAAGTTGGAGATCATTAGTGAGGGGAGGAGGTCAGTGTGGCTGGAAAAAAATGGCATCATCAGTGTGAGGACTATTTGCCATCACAGGCTTTAGGTAGGGTGTTCAGGAACAGGCTGAAAAGTAAAGGCCAAAGGATGGACCCTTGTGGGATGTCAGAGCAGAGCTGTGAGACTACTCTACAAGGAATCATTTATTTTAACCTGCTGTGTTCTGGATTCAAGGAAGCTTTTGAGCCAGCTAGCTATGGTGGGGATAGGCCAAGGAAGGGAGGGAGTCTAGGAGGACGGAGTGATTAACAGTATCAAAACCTTGCTCAAGTCAATGTAAACTAACCCAACTATGTGACCGCAGTTCAATGCTTTGTGAATAAAATCTGTGTATTCCAGTAGAGCTGAGGTGGTACTATGGGCCGAATGGAAATCATACTGCTGAAGGCATTGATTATTGTATTTGGTTAGGAACTCAGTCAGCTGGTCAGCAACTACTCTCGCTAGGACTTTGGATTAAGGTGGAGAATTCAAAATAGGGTGGTAGTTTGAGACTAGTGATCTGTCCACACTTTTATGTACACGTGTGACAACTGCAACCTTCCACTGTTTGGGGAACTGCCACAGAGACAGTGACAGATTCAGAATGGTAGTGAGAGGCTTAAGCATGACATCCAGCAAGAGATGTAGTAATTTCATGTCACAGGGGTACCTCGTTGTATCTAACACTCTGAGTAGATATTTTTGGCTGCAGACACATGATTATCCTATAGTAGAAGGGGATGTAAGGGAGGGACAGCAGTACCAAGGGGTCATGAGTGTTGGATTCATCAAAGAAGTTAGGTGGAAGTACCTGGCTGAGATTTGTAAAAGCTACCTTGAAAGCATCTGCAATAGAGCTGGGGTCTTGTATATGGGTGTCATTAATGACTAACATAGTGGGTGCTGTCTTACTTGGCTTACCAGTAAGGTCCTTGATTTTTGCTAGAAATTCCAGCTGTTTACCTGGGAGCTAGTGAGCTCACTTTTAAAGTGTACAATTTGGGCCCTGTGAATTTCCTGGACATATGCTTTCTAGTCGCCTTTATAATGCTGCTTGTCATCTGGTTTACCTGTGAGCTGTGCAAGATGTCAAAGATTATCCCTGGCTTTCATTTTGCTTAATAGTTCAGCTGTAATCCAATGATTAGTTACCCCTGGACTTTGATTTATGAGCTTGGGCAAAGATGTAGCATGCTTTGTTAAAGTGTGTGATAAGGTAGTTAGGCGATGGTCAGCATTGGAAAATGAGCCAAGAGGTGACCAGTCACACTGTGCAAGGTAGGCACAAATTTGATCAAGTATTCCTTTCTTCGGTACACATTAGTATATGATTTTAGACAGGGTTTTGAGGTTTTGTTTGACCAGAGGCTACTAACAGGCGTAATGGTCACCATCACATCAGCAAGAACTGTGGTACTAATACGCCTTTGATAGTGTGTGGTCAGAACAAGGTCTAGAAGGGAATTGTTGCCAGTTCTCAGGTTGGCTCTAGTGGAGGAGGTCACCAATTGGGATAGGTTATGTGCTGAAATGGCATTTATTTATTTATTTATTTGCTTTTGTTAACCGGGTAAGCACACTAGACAGCCAAGTGCCTATTTTCAGGTGCTACCCAGGAGATTACAAGGTACACTGCAAGGTACATACATGAGCATCAGGCAAATACAAGTGAGGATTACATTACATAGAATTAGCACAAAAGGACTTTACAAGCATCAGATTTCATCAGGCAAATAGTAGTGAAGAGTTAATATAAAGTGACCAGAACACAGGACATTGTAAGACAATACCAAAAACAGGTATTGCAATACAGTATTAAACACTGCAGTCAGTAGGAAGAAGTGCAGTGTGAACTCATCACTCTAGGCAGCAAGTTGTAAGGCTAGCAGTTAGAATAAGGAGGAGTCACAGTTGGGATAGAGTGGACCCAGTGTGAGAGAAAGGACTGCACAGTTATAGTGCTCACCCTGTTTTGCGGTGGGCCTAAATGGTCCATTTTATATATGCTGTGAGAACAGGGGTAGTATGAGCACAGTTGTACTCTGCCCAATCGTAATGTTTAGGTAGCATCTCAGTTAGTTGGGGTATCTCAGGCTGAGAGGGTTTGTCTAGTGCAGAGACAGGTGGCAGCCATTTTGAGAAACCCCAGAGGGAGGCTTTAAAGCTCTGGTGCGAGGGAGAGGAGGCGAGTGCTAGTTGGAAGGAGTTACAAACCTTGGGTGCATACACAGCGAAGGCTCGGTCACCCATTTGTGTGCAGGTTTTAGGTACCAGGAGGGCATGGGAGCCACTGGATCACAGGTTGTAGGATGGTGTAGCAAGAACAAGGGTCTCAGCAAGGTTTTGAGGGGTGGCAGTTCTGACAATATTGTCAATGAAGTTGCCCACGACATAAGAGCGGTGAGTTTCCGTGGATCCACTCAAACTGGGTGTAAACTCACAGCGGTGGAGTGAGGCGGGGCCGAGAGTGCAAAATGGCATATGTTGTTGTATGCTGAGTCCCACTTTACTAGACTAGTTTTGCAATGTGGGCAAAGGTGATTAGTCCGTAGCAAAGCGGGTAGGAGGACTCCTGGCTGGAGAGCAAGAGCAGGCAGCTGGAGTTAGACAGCTTTTTGCTCTGTAAGCCTGACCCAGCTTTCAGTTTTGAGGCCTTGCATGTATTTCGGATGCACAAGTTCATATCCAGCTGTGGGTCAAGGGTTACCCCAGGTACTTGAACGAAGTCTGGCATAGTCAGCGGTGACCCATCAGCCCTGGGAGATCTGTAGTGAACTGGTGGTTTTTAACTTGGCTGCTGAGCCAAATAGCATGTCCTGCATCTTCTGTGGGTTAATAACAAGTTTATGGTCCTGCAACCAAGTTTGGATGTGGTCGGGGTGCAGTTTAGTTCGATGTTAATGGGTGGAATGTCCTGGGATTTGGCCATGATGACTAGGTCATCTGCATACAGCACTGAGAACCCTAGAGCCGGAGCCAAGGGTAGCTCATTTATGAAGAGAGAGAACAGGAGAGGCCCCAGGACAGAGCCGTGGGGGACTCCATGATTAACCTGGGCAGGATCAGACAGGACCTTGTTGAATTTGGTGTACTGATGCCTGCCTGTGAGGTAATTACTGATTCATGCAAGAGCTGGGAGGAGAAGCCAGTGACAGGAGAGAGGGCACAGTAATGTGTGGTCAACCCGATCAAAGGCTTTTGAGAGAGATCAACAAAGATAGCCCCAGTCAGTTCACCTCAGTCAGCAGCAGACCTGATCTCCGAGGTAACAACTGCTAGGGCTGTGGAGGTGCTATGCCCTTTCTAAACCCATGTTGTGCAGGGAGAGAAGGTTGTGGGTCTGTAGGGTAGTGGGTGACCTGAGATGAGACTACCTTTTCCAGGAGCTTGCTGATCGCTGATAGGATTGCAATGGGATGGCAGTTCTTGAGGTCTTTTGTGTCCCCTTGCTTGGGTACAGGTATCACCTTGGCCATCTTCCAGATGTCGGGACTATGCCTGAGGTGAGCGACGTTGAAGACATTGGCTATGGGCTGGGCTAGTACTGATGCCCCTAGCCTCAGCAGCTTGGGCTCCAGGCAGTCATGCCTAGCTCCAGTGTATGGGGATAGACCAGCAAGGAGCTTTGGCCTCCATGTCTGTTACTGCCTTGAGGTAAAAGGGGAGTAGGGGGTTGTCCCTCTGGTTGAGGAGGCCCGGCCAGCAGGGTAGTGTGGCAGTTTGGGTAAAGAGGCAAGTCTGTGAACTAAGCGCTGAAGGCATTGGCAATAATGAGGATGTTGTTGCAGTTAACCCGTCAATGAGCATGTCAGTGACCTGCGCCTCGTATCTTTGAAAGGGCAGCATCGGTGCCATCCAGTTGATGTTAAAGTTGCCCATTACAACTACCTCAGATAGATTTGGTAAGCTTTCCATGTGATCTGTCACCATGTTGATACCTGATTTGTTTTCACAAGGAAGGGGGATGTAGTCAGCGAATACATATAGAGTTTTCCCAGTTATCCAAGGAGAACACCTAATATTTGGGAGTGATGGGCTTGGGTAGCATAGAGTACCTGCCCTTCAGAGAGTCCTTTAAATAGATGGCGCAACCCCACCCTTTTACCTACCCTGTCTACTTGAACAGTGTGTACCCAGTGATAGTTAAGGCAGAGTCAAGATATCTTATTGAAGAGCCATGTTTTGAGTCCAGCGTGAGCACATCAGGGGTCGTGTTGCATCACCCAAACTTAGAGGCCATTGAGTTTTGGAGGAGGCTCCTAAATGTTGATTGTTGCAAGTTTAAGGAAGCCATCTTTATATTCCTCATTTGTGGGTCATGCATGAGATCTGGGTTTGGGTGAACATTCCCAGAGATGAGAAGGAGAAACAGCGAGATTCTGTAAGAGGTAGAGTTTGAGGTGTTGTTAACTTGCATATGCTTGCTCTGGGGTCTATTTATTAGAAATTGGACAGGGGGTTATGAACTTGGGGTAAAAGGGTATGTGAGGACCAGGAGTGGCTAGTGCAAAAACAGTAGCCAGTGGTTTGATTGACAGTCCTACAATGACAGGAGCAGGGAGCAGTACCACGGAGGGGACAGTGTAGGTGTATTGGGCATTGCTTACCAAAGCAAAGGATGTGTTGAGGTATGTAAGCATTAGAAAGAGAGAATAGGGTAATTGAGGAGGTAAAGTGTAAGGACACCATAATTAAAATAAAGTGGGGGGTCTGCAAGGGTAACTATTATGAGGGTGTTTGCCAGGCAAAAGTCAGGTAACTGTCATGAGGAAGGTTGAAGTGAGGCATGAGAGATATTAGCAAGTATAGGGACTACAAATAAACATTATAAGTAGGGTAGCTATGGTAACGTTAGTGGTCAGGGTTGCATTCCTCAGTGTAGAGGGTTGTGGGTTCGAAACTGGCTGAGGCAGGTAGAGAAAGAACATTGGGTTAGCCATGGGTACAGTGAATAAGAGTTGCCAAAGATAAGGGGTGAAGCAAAACAGGAAAGGGAGGCAGAAGTATGACAGAGGAAAAAGGGGGCTAGCAGTGATTTCTAGTGGTGGCACAGTATAAAATGCTAGTGGAGAACTGGGAAGATTAAGAAATCTGCATGTGGTCAAGTGACCAGATCATGATCATTGTGATCTATAAATCTAGTGTCCAACCAGGGTGGGTGGGGCAGTCAATGCAAAGCATCGACAGGCTAGCACTGTAAGTGGTAGCTCTCCACTCAGGCTGGAGCCAGGATTTTCAGTACCTTACTGCATTCTGCCTTCTCCGGGCTGTAGTAGGTTTGTGGACTCCACATGGAGTGCAGCACAAATGGAAAGCATATGAGAAACAAGATAATTGGTGATGAAGGGTTCAGAGGAGAACAATAGGGAAAAGAGTGTGAGAGGTGCACAGAGAGAGGGAATGGGAGCCCCAACTATGCAAGCGTGGAAATTGGAGCTGAGCCTGATCGAGTGCATCAAAGAGAGTAAAACCTACAAACTGAATTACTAAGTAAGGAACAAACTCCTAGACAGAGATAAGCCTGTTAAAACCTGGTACTGAGGCAAAATTAGTAGTCAATACAGAGAGCTACCTGAAATAGTTAGCATAAATAGTCCAATACAATATAATAAGGCTCACAGTAAAGTGCTGTGGAAATACAGCTAAAATAGTTAAATTAGAATGCTTTAAAGTTCCCAAAGAAATGCTAAGAGAGACAAGCTAACACACAGGAATCTTTAAGCAACTGAGGTAAGTGGCAGTAAATAGCCAATAAACTAGAGCATACAAGCCAGTAAAAAACAATCTGCACTGTTCTGCTGACAGAACAGCAGGAAGATAGCACAGTAAGTGGTAGCTCTCCCACCCAGGCTGGAGCTAGGATTTTTTCCAGTACCTCGCTGCATTCCGGCTTCTCTCTGGGGCTGCAGGCTTGGGGACTCTGCATGGAGTGTAGCACAGTAAACACTACACTCGACAGAGGTGAGAGAAGAAGCAATGGGAATGGGGGAGCAGGATAAGCAAGGGAAATGGGGGAGGTCAGGAGGAGTTTTTGCAATAAATGGAGGGCCATGTGTGCCAATGCCTGCAGACTGGATAACAGAATACCAGATTAGATGACCATGGTATCGGAGGCTGTCCTGGATTTTATAGCTGTTACAGAGACATGTTACAATGGGAACCATGACAAGGACATAGCTATACCATGGCATATGTTATTCAGGAGGGACGGGGAGGGTGAATGTGGAGGAAGGGTGGCTCTACACATCAAAGAGGGTATAAAGGTGAAAGAGGTGCAAGAATGAAGGGAGGCAGAAGCACTGTGGGTCACCAATGAGGCAGGCAGTGGCATTGCAATTTCACAGGAGTAATATACAGACCCTAGAACAAAGGGAGGAAATGGGCAGGGATCTACTGGAAGACATCTGTTGGATGGCAGCCAAGGGGAGGTGTTACCGATCGGTGACTTTAACTTGCCAGAAGTTGATTGGAACACTCAAATGGCAGCAACAGCTAGGGCACAGACATTCTGGATTCTTATAAGCGGCATGCTCAAGAAGTTGGTGCTAGAGCCAACCCAGGAGGAAGCAATTTTGGACCTGGTACTAACCAACAGGGACAGAATTGCAGATGTCAGGGTAGGGGAACACCTGGGGTCCAGTAACCATCACATAGTGTGGTTTGACATGAAACTACAACAGGGACATGCCACATGAAGGTGAGGGTTTGGACTTCAGAAGGGGCAGACTTCAGTAGGATGGGGGTATGTCTTAAGGAGGCACTAGATGGGGGAGAGATGTGGGGTGTCAAGGACAATGGGCACATCTAAAGGAGCCATAGTGAAGGCAAAAACCTTTGTATTCAACAGATAGACTAGGGCAAAAGGAAAAGAAAAACACTATGGTTCTTGCAGGAGGTGGCGAAAAGTAAGGGCAAAAAGTTAGCCTTCAGGAAATATAAGGAGACTCAAAAGGAGGATGACAGGTCAGTGTATCTAGAAAAACAGAGGAGGCAGGAGGGCAGTCAGGTGCCAAAGCAAGGACAGAGGAAAATATATCAAATTAAGTTAAAAAGGGACAAGACCTTCTATAGATACATTAGTGAAGAAGAAGGACCAGGGAGGGATTGTAAGGCTGAAAGGGGAGGAAGGGTGGGAGTGGAGGGGACCAGGACAAAGCATCAATCTTGAACAAATATTTTGGTTCAGTCTTCACAGAGAAAGAGGAAGGGAGGACCACTGCTAAGAAAAGAGGAAGGAAAGGGAGGTAGACAACAGTACATTCAAAGAGGAGAAGTCCTAGAAGAACTTAGAAAACTGAGGGTGGATAAGGCAATGGGACCAGATGGGATTCAACCTAGAATATTAAAGGAGTTCAGAGAGGTACTGGTGGCACCACTGGTGGCCCTATTTAACAAGGCACTGGAAACAGGAGAGGTTCTAGAGGACTGGAGAAGGAGGATGTGGTCCCTCTCCACAAAAGTGGGAGCAGGAAGAGGCTAGAAATTATAGACCTGTCAGCTTGACCTCAGTGATGGATAAAATTATGGAATCTCTGCTAAAGGAAAGGATAGTAAAGCACCTTGAATCAAGTAGGTACAGATCGAAGCCTTGCAATTCAGTGGGAAAGTCATGTCAGACTAATCTGGATTGATTTCTTTGACTGGGTCACTAAGGAGGTGGATCAGGAGAGGCGAGGTGGATGTGGCCTACCTTGACTTCAGCAAAGCATTCAACTCTGTGCCACAAGAGGCTTGAACAAGCTAGGCAGCCTGGGCTGGGACTCAAGGTGGTGAACTGGGTTAGAAATTTGTTGAAGAACAGAACACAGAGGGTGGTAGTAAATGGGGCTAAATCTGAAGTGGGGGTGACCAGCAGTGTACCACAGGGTCAGTTCTTAGACCAGTGTTATTTAATGTCTACATCAGTGACATTGCTGAGGAGCTGGAGGAAAGGTGTGCCTCTTTGTGGATGATACAAAGATCTACAATAGTGTGTACAGTCCATGAGGGTACAGAGAATGAGGAAGAACCTAACTAAAATGGAAGAATGATCCAGAGTGTAGCAACTAGGATTCAATATGAAGAAGTGCAAACTCATGCACTTGGGCTGCAGGAACCCAAGGAAGGACTTCATGATGAAGGGAGATATTAGTGACCACAAAAAGGAAAGATCTGGGGTCATATATCTGATGACCCAAAGATGGCCAAACAGTGTGCCAATGCAGTGGGGAGAGCCAGTGGGATGCTGAAGTACAGGCAGAGGTATCACCAGCAGAAGAAAGGGAAGTCATAGTGCCACTTTACAGAACATTGGTGAGGCCTTATTTGGAATGCTGTGTACAGTTCTGGAAGCTGCATCTCTGGAAGGACATAGACAGGGTGGAGACAGTTCAGAGAAGGGCAACAAAAAAATGGTGCAGGGCCTGCACCACAAGTCACACACGGTGAGATGGAGGAACTCAATATGTACACCCTGGAGGAGAGGAAGAAGAGGGAGAATGTGACAAGACCTTCCAGTATCTCATGGAGATCAGTATGGTACAGGAGCAGCATCTTCCAAAAGAAAAGCTGCTGTAAAACAAAGCGAGCATGACATGAGATTGGAAGGGGGTAGACTAAGGGACAACATGAGGAAGTACTTGGAATGGCCTGCCCCAGGATGTGGTGGGGCAAGCACAGTGGGAGGATTTAAACATGCATGGGATAGACATGGGGAACCCTAGATGGGGAAGGAGATGCAGCAGCTGGGAACCAAGTAGGGTCGCAGCAGCTAATTAATGGTAGAGTATACTGGCAGACTAGATGGGCCTGGCAGTCCTTATCTGCCATCAATTACTAAATACAAATTTGGGAGGGGTGTAGGAGCACAAGAACAAAGTTTGGGAGAGATGCTTGGGAAGTGTACAGAGGTACATGAACAAATTTTGGAAGAGGTGTGAGGGCACAATTACAAATTTTGGAGGGTGCAGCAGTGGTACTAGTACAAATTTTGGGAGTGGTGTGGTGTGCAAGTACACATTTTTGAGGTGTACAGAGGTACATGTACACATTTTGGGAAAGGGTGTAGATGTAGAAGTACAAATAATGGGGGAAGTACAAAGTTTGGAGATGTGCAGGGGTGGGAGTAGAAAATGTTGGAGGCATGAGGCGGTACAAGTAAAAATTTTGGGACAGCATGTGGGGGTACAAGTGAAAATTTTGGGAGGGTGAAAGTACAAATTTTGGGAGGGTGCAGAGGTAAAGCACACATTTTGAGGGTGCAGAGGTGCAATTACAAATTGTATGAGGGATGTCAGGGGTACAAGTATAAATTTTGGGATGCAGGGGTATGAGCACAAATTTTGGGAGGGATACAGGGGTACAAATACAAATCTGGGGATGGATATATGGGTACAAGTACAGATTTTGGGAGGGTGCAGTGGTGCAAGTACAAATCTTGGGAGGGACACAAGTACAAATGTTGGAGGTGTGCATGGGTGTAAGTGCAAATATTTGGAGGGATATAGGGGTACAACTACAACCTTTGCATGGGATACTGGGGCAAATACAATTCTGGTAATTGATCCAGTGGAGCAAGTACAAAGTTCAGGACAGGTGCAGGAATACAAGTGAAGATTTTGGGGGTGCAAGTTCAAATTTTAAAGGGTTGCAGGGTGTAGGAGCTGCTTTTGGGTGGGGTGTAAGTACAGATTTAGAAAGGGTGCAAATGGTGTTCATTTGGGAGGAGTGCAGGAGTAAATGCACACATATAATGTGGTGGGGGCTAAAGTACTAATTTTGAGAGGAGGTGCAGAAGATGTTCATATTTGGATGGGTGCAGGAGTAACAGTGCAAATTCTGAGAGAGGAGGGTGAAAATAAAATATTGTGAGGTGCAGTAAAGAGGTGCACATTTTGGGAAGATGAATAAAGGTGTAACATTAGCAGGGGACAGGGTTGAATAACAAATTTGGAAGAGGTGCAAGACATAAGTAAATATTATGGAAGGGTTACAAGGGCAGAGATAAAATTCTGGGAAGAAGACCCATAACAGAGAAAATATATAAATATTAAGAGTGTGGTAAAACCTCAGCAAATGGGGTAACTCAAAATAGAAGTGCAACTAGATTAGTTAAGTCAGGAAATGAGAAAAAACTGACATAACCTGATGATTTTTAGGCACCCTTCTCTTGTTTAATATTGTCCCCAAAGTTTGACTGATTAGCTTGTGAATGTTACCAGATATGTAATAACTTTTAGTATATTTCATACCATTTGTAGTGACAACTGATTTTACCATTTCATAATATATACTGTGGGCTGGATATTCAAACTGCTATTCTGTGGCTCAAGCCCTTGCACTGCACAAAATAGTTGTGCAGGGGTGTAGCAGGCGATATTCAACGGAGTTAGCTATTGAGCAACTCCTTTGAATATCACCCCGACCATAGCCACTGTGCATGGCACAGTGGAACTTGTGCCACCTCAAGTGGTCAGAGTAGAGCATTCAAGATGCTGTGGTGCAAGTACCATTCGCCATGCTCAAATTTCCCATATTCAAAGGTGACATGCAAATGGGGCCATAATTCATGCAAGGTGCAGGGGCCATTTGCATCTATTTACTCTTCATTGCATGCCATTAGCATGCAGGTGCATACCGATCCTCGAGACTTGTACTGGCGCCTGTCAGGCAGTAGCCATCAGGGACCGATGCCCCTGCAGCCCAATCATGGGCATAGTGTAAACCTCCCCACTGGCCCGATCAATGTGTAAACACCCCCTCCCTGACTAGCCCAATCGGGCATGTAAAACAGCCCCCTCCCCGACTGGCCTGATCGCGGGCATATGTGTAAAACAGCCCCTCCCCCGACTGGCCCGATTGTGGGCATATGTGTAAAACAACCCCCACCCCTGACTGGCGATCGTGGGCAAAGTGGAAATAAACCCACCCCCCACCAGCCTGATCGTAGCACCAAAGTGTCCAACCCCCAAGAACATATCCTGGTGGTCCAGTGGACCATGGCCCGATCGCAGCACCAAAGTGTTCAAACCCCTGCAGGACCACCTACCCTGGTGATCTAGTGTCCCCCACCCCACCCACCCACGAGCCCCATCACCCGCTCCCTCCCCAGCAGCGGCAGGCAGCAGCATCCCACCAGCCTGCCACCCGCGCCCGCCCGACTGACTGCTCGGTGGGGCTGCATGCCCATTGGTGCAGAGCAATGGGGCTTCGTGGGAGGGTGGGGTGGGGGACACCAGATCACCAGGTAGGTGGTCCTTGGGGGTTTGAACACTTGGTGCGCACTGGCTTCACGGTCCACTGGACCACCAGGGATATGTTCTGGGGGGATTGGACACTTTGGTGCCGCGATCGGGATGGTGGGGGTGGGTTTTATTTTTTCACTTTGCCCGTGGATCGGCCAGTCAGGGGGCTGTTTTACACATATGCCCGCGACCGGGCCAGTCGGGGGAGGGGGTGTTTTGGTTACGCCTGCGATCAGGCCAGCCAGAGGGGTTGCTAGGCGCCCACTATTGGGCTGCAGGGGGGCACAGGAGAAGTGAGGGCCACCCACAGGTGGCAGCTGCTGTGTTGCACCCTGCAATGTGGCAGCTCACCTGTGGGTGGCCCTCAACTTACTCCTTTGGCTCAAAGTTGTGCAGGCGCAGGTTGGGGTTGCGCCTGCACAACTCTGCACAGCCCACTGAATATCGGGCTGTGCAGTTTATGCATGGTTCCTCCCCCTCCGGTTCAGCATGCCTTCATTAGCATTGTGCTGTTGCTCAGCTTGACTTGGGGAGTGCAACTGCCTCCTGCTGAATATGGCAGGATGGCATAATTTTGGACTTGCGCAGGCGCAACCCTATTACGCATGGTGCAACCCTTTTGAATATCCAGCCCTGTGTGTATACTAAGCTGCCAGGACCTTGAGGAAAATTATGTCATTCTTGCTTAAATGACATCACCACACATTCAAGAGTCTGCCAGCTGGTCTGAAAAAGTTTGAGGAACTTTGTGTGAAAACTTCAGATTAGAGAGGCAATACAATAGCATTTATACATAAGAAATTGTAATTCTTGCAGTTTATTTGTAATATATGAGGCCTGGTTGTCTATATATCAGTAAAAAGGGTTGGTTTTTAAATACATATTTACATTTGATCTTTAAGTGTTTTTTTTTTATGATTTAGATGACTTACTGTGCCCTGTAGAAACAGCACACAAGGGGTGTCAATGAAATAGTTAGAAGCTTTTAAAATGTTATCATGAAGATGCCTACCCTAGTAGAGGGGTAGGGGCCTCCATGACTAACCTTCCTCTGGGCACTAAAAAAACATAAGGCCACCCTTATTCCAGCATACTTGAATTTAAACTCTGCTATGTCTGTAGTTATCCTCTTGTTCCAACTTGCTCTAAGGATTTTCTATCCTTTTATAAGTTGCAAGGAGTTGCTTATTATTAGCATGTTAGGTCTACTGTACGTGGGGACTATACATGGCTCATGCTCATCTTCAGAAGGAAATAGTTTTCTAAACATGCTGTTGAAGAAATTAGTCAGGATTGGAATTGACTGACTGGGATAAAGGATGGGGGACCTACCACAGGGTGAGGTGGATTTGAAGGGACAGACATGGAATATTGCTTAATTCACTGCCATTTTTATGGCTGCAGTGGGCGTAGCCCTGCAGACATTTTGCATTCAGAAAAGGGCTGATGTCATTTTTGCTACCAAACAGCATGATAAGTGTTACAAATAGAGTCCTCTGCTGGAGCTGCATTACTACGCTGCTGCCTGTGTGTGTGTATAGGAGCTGGACAGCACTATTTTTCCTCTGGCTTGAGGAGTTAATTGAGCCCTCCCTCAGCTGAGTCTCAGACATTCTACACTACAGTCAGGAAACACAGACAGTTAACTCATTATTGTCTGGCAGTCATTTTGTGTCAGGTTACCAATGGATAGACATCATACAAAGCTATAAGAAGTAGAATGGGTTAAACACTTCCTGGAGCTTTCTGCATGACAAATAAGCACTGCTGTGCCCTCAGTCCCTATGAACACCTCATTAAGCCATTTGACACCTCCATCCTAACAGCAATCATCTGCTACTTTGTAAGATATTCCATAGCAAATAGTTCCAGTAATGCCTGTTCCCAAATAATAAACACATTTAAAGTGTTAAATGCCAACTTCATTTTCTAAGGAAGGCGGTTCTGGGGAGACACTAATAGGCATGTGTGTGTCTTATTTTTGTTTGACTTAGGTTAGGAAATGACACATAGCATCTGATCAATTCATAACATGCTGTATTGTAATTAAATGAACTGATAAATTGTGGCTTTGGTTTCCTTGACAAATTCAATTTTCCTGTCCATGGATATACTAAAACAAAAATGTCTCAACAAAATGCTTAAAAATAAGGAGCTGAGCAGTAATTTAGTTGATGTGGTGTAAAGAGCTGCTCCCTTGAAAATTACCTGGTTGGGGGGGTGCCACAAGCAGAACAGGACTTCAAGGAGGGGGAACTCATGGCAGCAGAAGAGGCATGGTGGCATTAAAATCTTAATGGTGTAGATGTAGAGGCACCAATATCTGAGCATAACTTTGGTAGAGGACTAAATGTGACTTGGGGTGGGGGATCATCAGGAATTGAGTTAGTCTTGGTATTTTTAGCATAATGGTTTTCTGAAACTTTGACCTTCACTTAGTTAGACTCTGCATCCATCTGTACAGTGTGTCACTAAGCCACATGCAGTGGGATATGGGTAAAAACATATCGCCGGGCCCAGACCAGAGCTGTAAAATCTAGACTGGGCACAGCTTGTGCCAATATTGTTTATCCACTCACTCCAGATGATCTGGTCTGGCTTTTATTGATCTGGTCTGTTCCTTACAGTTCAGTTTTCAACCATGCCATTCAAGGGTTGAAAAACAGACTTCCAGGAGTAGACCAGATACGTAAAGGTCAGACTGAACAGTGCAGCCACAGTGACCAGACCAGCAGTATTTGTACAAGTTGCACCCAGTCTGGCCAGTCTGGATTTTTACTGAACTGCTGTGGTTCAGGTCTGTCAGTCCAATTTTTAATCAATCAATTAATCAAAACCAATCAATCAATTAATCTTTATTTTATAGTGAAAGATATGTGAGCAAATATATTCACTTACACAAATGTCCATTTAAACATAAAAAGAGAACAGAACACCAGGTCAAACAATTACATAGTAAAATACAGTATAAACAGGTTTAACATAAACAGGTCTAATACAGAGATCTAGAGGGATATACAGAAGAAAGGGGAAGCAGATATGAACATACAAAACTGCTGGCAGAAAAAGACCCACAGATCTATCAAGTCTGCCTGATTGTGCAGCTCTTAGTTTCAAATCACTATAGCTGCCCTGCCCCCACTCAAACCCCTACCTTCCTCCCCTTTCCCAGTCTTTCCTCCCTTTGTGTTCTTGTCTGTACTAACCCTGCCCTTGACTCTATCCCAACCCCGTTTAAAGCTATCCACTGTCCTTAGTTCAATTAACTCCTCCATCAGTGCATTCCATCCCGCCACCACTCTCTCTGTAAAGTAGTGCCTCCTCATCTCCCTCCTGAACCTTCCCCCCCTCCAACTTCAGACTGTGCCCCTTAGTGACCCTTCCCCCCTTTAAGAGGAACAATCCTCCCTCTCTGACTTTGTTTATGCCTTTCAAGTACTTGAAGGTCTCTATCATGTCCCCTCTTTCCCTTCTTTCTTCCAGTGAACACATGTTGAGCTCCCTCAATCTTTCCTCATACAGCAGCTCCCCTAGTCCCATCATCATTTACGTAGTCCTATGCTGCACCCCTTCCAGTAATTGTACATCCTTTTAAAGGTATGGGCACCAGTACTGTACACAGTGCTGCAAGTGTGGCCTCACCAGTGATCTATACAAGGGCAGGATGACCTCCTCCTTTCTAGAGGTGATCCCTCTGGCAATGCACCTCAGCATCCTATTTGCCCTTGATGCCACACTCCTACACTGTGCTGATACCTTCATGTCCCCTGTGACTATTACCCCCAGATCCCTTTCCTCCTCTGAAGCTGTTACCTGCATCCCCCCCCCAGCCAGTAGCTGGTCCTGGGATTTCTGTGTCTGAGGTGCATGACCTTGCAATTCTTAGCATTAAACCCGACTGCCACACCCTAGACCAGTGATTGAGTTTAGCTAGATCCTCCCTGAGTGCCTGCCTCCCTTCCTCATTGTCCACTTTTGCACAAATCTGGATAGAAAAATTTACACAGGTGTGCTGAATGTGCTTTCATTATAATGTGCCTTGTCTTTTTTTAAGAATTATAATAAAGTTACCTAAAACTCTAGTGTGCAGTAGAGATGCAGCAAAGTATTATTCCGCCTGTGGAGTGGATGCCAAGTCCCCCACTCTGTATTGTGGAACGTTACATGAAGTGCATTCAAATAGGTGGAATTTCACCTTTTTGAATGTACTTCATGTTCTATCACTTCGCCTTATTCTGAGTTTCAATAAAGTAAGGTAGAGTGAGTGAAAAATGGGCCACAGATCATGTGGCTCACACAGTATCACAGTCTGAAGGTCACATGCTTCCCTTCAGGCTGCAGCAGTAAGTGAATCATGCAAGGAAGTGAAACAATTTCACTTTCGCCTTGCTGTAGCAGGAGCAGGAGCTAGCTGAGCTGGTGAAAGCTGGGAGCTGAAAAAGAAGATCTAAAAGTTGAATTTCATGTGAATTTGCCAGTTTTTCAGGGGGAGTGTGAAAGGCTATTGTAGCTTGGATGTAGTTTTTGTTGTTTTGTTACTTGTGAATTTTTTTCTGCATCTGTGTGTGTATGAGAGGGACAGAGAGCGAGAGAGAGAGGCACTAAATAAAGATAATGGAGGGTTATCAAAGAAGAGGTGGGTTTAGGCGCAGTGCAGTGGGGGATGATGTCGGAGTCTGCACCCGTGGTGGCGGGCTTTGATTAAACTGCAGCACCATCCATGGAGGTTCCCTACCTGAAGCAGGTAGTTCAATGATGGCAGCACCGCCTCTGGATGTGGCACGTAGCAGCACCCCCCATGCCACCACCAGCTGTTATGGCCCCTGTGCCAGTGGTGCAGCAGCTGCATGCTTCAGTCCCCCTGGCCCCAATTGGGCAGCATCAGCAGGTGGCAGCAACACCTGGGGCTCCCCACCTGTGCCTGGTCCTCCCCACAGCTCTCTGGTCTGGGAGTTTTTAGCTACACTGCCTGGGGACAGCAGTGTAGTGAAATATGTCATATGTGATTCCCTGGTGAGTCATGGCCCTAGGGGCAGTCAGCTTGGAACAGGGAGGCAGTGCACCCACATGCTAAACGATCACAAAGCAATGTGGGATGCCAAGGTGGCAGAAGTTGTGCACAATGTGCCTGATGACCCTTCTGGCCAAGATATTGCAGCATATCATGCACCTGCACCTGCATGACATGGTGTTAAGTGAGAGATTGCAAGTGGTGATGCGGCTGCTGTACCACCACCACCACCACAACCTGCAGCAATGGTAGGCGCTGGTGGTAACCCAGCTCAACTCACTGCCATAAAGGCCAATATAGGCCTGTGTGGAGTGAGATGGATGCAGTTAGCCACCGTCTGGATAGTATGGAACAGCAGTTGAAGCGAATGGAGGGTCACCAGCTCCAGATAATGGGGATGCCCCAACTGCTGATCTCCAACCAGAATGTTGCTCCCTAGTTTTGTTTCAAATGCTTGTCTTTTCTGACTCCTTGCACCCACCACCCTCTCCATGAAATATTACTTCCTGTTGTTGCTCCTAAATCCTGATCCATCATCCCTCTGTTTTCAAATTTTGCCCCCTCCTTTGTGCACATCTTTTTTCTGTATAATGCTACCCTCTTGTACGATGATTATTCCCTATTAGTACTTCATAGTTTCTATCATGCCCCCCTTTTGGTTACACGTAATGTCCTTCAGTGTCTCTTTGTCTGTCTTCATGTGCATATCAGCAACATTTTAGTTGCCCTCCTT
Organism: Neoceratodus forsteri; assembly: GCA_016271365.2. Classification (NCBI taxonomy): domain Eukaryota; kingdom Metazoa; phylum Chordata; order Ceratodontiformes; family Ceratodontidae; genus Neoceratodus; species Neoceratodus forsteri. The sequence continues at coordinate 840,175,220 of CM028135.1, read as the reverse complement.
TGTGCAGCCTCTATCATGTGTATATCCATGCAGAGATATGCTCTCATCACTGTACGCTGTATTAAGATGAGGTCTTACAAAATTATATGTACATAGGGATAAGAACTTCCATTTTTGGAGTCCATTTTAATGTGATGGCTCCCAATGCATCCCAGTATACCCCCAGCCCTCCTTATTGACTTCTCACATTTCTTGCATACCTTTAGGTCATCTTACACTGGTCACTGTCCATTTTTGTTGTTGTTAGTCCCCCCCCATTGTGCACTGTTATGTATATAATATTAAGTGTGTGTTCAGTCTTTCTTTCACATAATCTTGTTTATCTCCCAAAAATGCTAAGAACCATGGCCCAAAACAGCTGAAATAAAATAAAGTACAAAAGTGGTGTCCTTGCCCTCATTATATTCCTACTTAATAATGTCTGTTTACCATGAAATATTTTTTGGGCCTCAGTAATATTTTCTTTCTGTCATGGTTTGTTTGTTGAAAAGCAGGAGTGAGCAGTGCAATAATCTGCTAAATAGCATGTGTGCACTGTCAGGTTGCCACTGCCAACCGAGCCCCCGGAAAACATGTTATATGACTTGGTCCACTGTTGATGATGGTACAAATGAAATATACATTAAAGTAGATATTCTTTATACCATCAACAGTGGAACAACCCAGCTATCATATATGTTTTCATGGGGGCTGGGCAATGTGCACCTGCCAGTGCACACATGCTGTTTAGCAGATTATTGCACTGCTCACTCCTGCTTTTCCACACAAGCACACACCTAGACAGAAAGAAAACATTACTGAGACCACTAAAATATTTTCTTTTTGGAAACAGAGATTATTAAGTCAGAATATAACAAGGAAGGGAATGACACCATTTTTTTTAGCTTATTTTTTGTAGAATGTTTTTGGCCAGTGTTTGTACAAATCTTGGGATGCTGTCTTATGTCCCGAAAGTTCCCAACTCCAGATGAATAGAAATGAGAGCATAAAATGGAATGAAAAGTCTCCATTAATTCATGCTGCACTCATTCATGCATGAACCCAGTCCCCATAATTGTGCACCCCCAAAATGCTGCTGTCTTATGTCCAGAAAATTCCAGACTACACATATTGAGAAATGATGAGTGCATTATGTGCTGAAAAATCTGCGGTCTTTCTTGACGCACTAAATTATATGTGCACACAGTCCCCATAATTTTGGACCAAAGAAATGTGGCTGTATAAATGTGACAAAAATTCCAGACTCCATATACTGAAAAAAATGATGAGACTATTAAATGTGATGAAAAGTCTTCATGAATTTGTGCTGCACTCCTTCATGCATGCACACACTCCAACAGGATCTATGTCATCTGCTGCTGCTCTTGTAATTTCATGTAATGCTTCTTGCACTGACTGTGCTGATGCACAGTGTCTTGCCAAATGATGTGCTAGCAAAAGATGACCATTGAGTTAACCATGATGATGTGATGATGCTGTTGTTTACCCAATGTCTGCTGCACTGACCCAAATAGGAAGGATGCCCTATGTGTGTGTACACTCATTCTACCCTTGGTAAGCTAATGTACATGGCACCATCACGGTTTCCCACAGAATCTGATGTTAAATGTTTTTATGCACACATATTTTATATATATATATATATATATATATATATATATATATTTACATATATACATGTAATCATTGCTTTTTTTTGTATCACAGGTCATCATATAGTTGAACTTAGGGTGTGTATTTTTTGGCTTGATGAGGAATTTTGGCGTTGGAATACTGTCAAGCTAGGCAAGGTAAGTATTTTTTTGGGGGGCGGTGGGGGGTTATCATTTGGAAGCAAGTTTCATTAATGGCTTCTTTTTTTGTGAATTCTTCACAGGTTTTCTGTGTATCCTCCAGTCCAGTCCTGATGGTCATGATTCATACCAGTTGTGGGTGTGATGTTGAACTTCTTATTTGGAGAAAGTACCGATGGCAGCACACAGCACTGAAATGTTTCCTGCAGAAACAGATGAACCAGAAATTATTAGTACTTCATTGCAGTAACACATTCTGTTCAAAGTGTGGCTGTTACTGTCTGTTATATGTCCAGATTAACAGCTACTAAGCTCTTAGTAAGCCACACCAAGACCAAATCACAAATTTAGTAAATGTATCCCATGCACTGTCCATATGTCTTAAGTTATATTTTAAAAAACATCTTGTCACAACCTGGATAAAACTTTGTTCAACACTGCCATGGCCTGCTGCAGCAATACAGTGTCTAATGTGCATAAAAAATATATTATGTGATGTACATGTCACCGACCTTCTATGATTTACACTCTCTTGAAAAAATGAACTACCAAGAAGACCTGATGAAATAAAATTAATATTCTTATCTGAAACAGATATCCTATAGGTGGTTGTAGACAGTACTGCAGTACTACAGTCCTCCAGTCCAGGATAGTGCTTGAGACTGTTAACCTGTAAAAAAAAATAAGCTGAACCTATGTGGTTCTCAAGTGCATTTCAGAAATGCAACAGGAAGCATAACACAGCTCAAGGAACTTCCATAGTATGAAAAATTAGTACACATGCTCACTGTAAAGTATTGATAGTAAGAAGCTTTGAAGCTGTGCCTGCTAGATGAGGTCTCTGTCTGCCATGGTATGGGCAGGGCACAGGATGGAAAACAGTCACATTCCCTCTCACTGAGATAGTATCTGGCATATTTGGCTGATTGCATTTTACTGGTGGTATCATGGACACATGATGATATTCCCACTCACTATCTGGTGGCTTGGGTTGACTGCGGTTTACTGGTGGTGGTCATGGGTACATGATGACATTCCCTCTCACTATCTGGTGGCTTTAGCTGAATGAGGGTTACTGGTGATATCATGGGCACATGATGATATTCCCACTCACTATCTGGTGGCTTTGGCTGACTGCGGTTTACTGGTGGCGGTCATGGGTACATGATGACATTCCCTCTCACTGTCTGGTGGCATGGGCTGACTGCTGTTTACTGGTGGTGGTCATGGGCACATGATGACATTCCATCTCACTATCTGGTGGCTTTGGCTGAATGAGGGTTACTGGTGGTGGTCATGGGAACAGCTGAAACACATTCTCTCTCACTGTCAGACACACATGGGTGGGTGGCTGGATATGGTGTGTATTGTGTTACAGTATTTCACTCTCAGTCAGGAGGCAGTGTGGTAGTGTGGGTCCCAATAAACAGATCATACAACCAGATAGGATGCATAAGAAATGCATATGTCTGCATTTATCATTTTATTCAAGAAGAAGAAAAAAAAATAAAAAAAATAAAAATACTAAATTTAATATATACAGAAAGGAAAAATAAATGGTGTTAATCCGTCACACCTCTTCAAACATCAGGAGATAATTCTTGCAAAAAAAATTACTCTACAGAATTCCTGAGTTCTTTCCCTTCTCTCAATGTGGAAACTTGCACAACTACTTCTTAGAACCTTCTTTCTCCTTGGCCAGAACCTTACTGACCACCTATCTCTTTTGTTTCTCCTAGAGGAACCTTTTATAATGCCACAGGGTGACCTCATCAATCATGTGATACCTTAATTAAGATGAACAATGGCATTTTCAAGTATCTATATATATATATATATATATATATTAAACCAACTAGTATCATTCTAGCACTTGAGGTTTACCCAAAAACATTTATTTCCTCACAAGGTCCTAAAACAAAAATATAGACTTAATTATAGGACTACGATGTCAGAGCATTAGCTTAGCTCCTCCCCCTTCTGACATCACTCCTCCTTGAGACCATATAAGCTGCCATTTCATGAGTTGCCTGCACTATAGAAGGACCTCTGCAACTAACATGGGCACTCAGGTAACAGTTTATTTTAGTACTATACCTTTTTTGTTCCAGTTTCCCTTAGTTTTACAGCCACTGCTTCTTAACTTACTAGCTGAAGTTGCAGCAGATACTTGTTTCACAACTCAGCCCTCTGCTGTTTAGAGGCTCTTTGTTTACAAATGAAACAGCTCCTTCTTAACATTTGTTTTGGGACACTGAGCTTGTTGGACTGCTTCTCCCAGTAGCCACTGAAGGTTTGCTGAGCATAGCTTTTTCAAATATATATATATATTTTTTTAACAAGATGCAATTAAGTACTGATAGAAAAAGAAAAAAAAGGACAGTAAAGGATAGATAGAAGATTGCCAGGTTGGCCACCCTGACAAGAAAGTATAGGATAGATATTGAAATATAATAGAGGATAGGATAGAGTGAAAAGAAATAATGGGGGGTTATTGCATCTTTAAGTGATTGGTTATACTTCACAACAGGACCCCCTGTTACACTCCTCCCACCATAAGAAGGCAACATAATGTTTGTTGTGTTGACTGAAACCCCTCACCCTGTTAAGGGTTGGAGCTTCCGCCCACCCACTCCAGAAGTTCCCCCCAGGGACCCTTAAGGATAAACAGTATTCAAAACACTACTCCAAATCGGACAATACTGTTTACAAGTCATACTTTTCCCTGAGGTTGTGCCATCTTGGCAGCTTGTGATACACATACAATTCCATTATCTATATCTGGAACAGAGTTACTAGCTGGATCAGCACCAAAGCATGATAAAAAATCAGTGTTCTGATGCTGAGAACCAGCTCTATGTTGTACAGTAAACTTATAAGGTTGTAATGATAAATACCACCTTAAAATACGGGTATTTTTATCTTTCATCAAGTTTAGCCAGCATAAGGGATTATGATCTGTTATAATTGTAAACTGATTTCCCCAAAGATAATATCTCAGGGCTTCTACTGCCCACTTGATGGCCAGACATTCTTTCTCCACTGTAGAATATCTTCTCTCTCTGTCATGTAATTTCCTGCTCAGGTATAAGATGGGGTGTTCCTCTCCCTGGCTATGCTGGGTCAGTACTGCCCCATGCCTGTCAGAGGCATCCGTCTGTAATTCAAATGGTTTAGTGAAATCAGGGCTACATAACACCGGAGCTGAGCATAGGATGGCCTTGATTTTGTTAAATGCCTCATCACAGGTGGACTCACTTTACTTTATAGGAAAATGGTTTTGGTCAGATCTGTGAGAGGAGTAGCAATGGTGGAAAAATCCAGATGAAGCTGCCTATAATAACTTGCCAGACCAAGGAAAGACCTGACATGGCACTTTGTCATGGGCAGAGGACTGTTAGCCACAGCTTCAATTTTATCTACTTCTGGCTTAATCCTCCCATGTCCAATAATGAACCCCAGATAGTGTGTTTCTGTCTTAGCTATAGCACATTTGGATGGGTTAATGGTCATTCCAGCATCCTGGATGCTTTGTATCACAGCACTAAGCTGTAATAGATGAGTCTCCCAGTCGGGGCTATAGATGACCACATCATCCAAATAAGCAGCACTATAGCCCTTGTGAGGTCTCAAGACATGATCCATGTACGTTGAAAGGTAGCGGGGGCTCCATGTGAGGCCGAACGGCATCGTGAGTGAACTGATATAGACCAAGAGGGGTACAGAAGGCAGTTAATTCTTGGGTTTTTGGGGCCAATGGAATCTGCCAATACCCTTTTGTTAAATCTAAGGTGCTTATGTATCTTGCAGACCCAATCAGATCTAGTAGATCATCGATACGTGGCATCAGATACCCATCAAACTCAGATACTTCATTAATTTTCCTAAAATCTAAGCATAACCTGATGCCCCCTTCCTTTTTATGCACGACCACTAATGGAGAGGACCAAAGACTGCGTGAAGGAACTATCACTCCTGCTTGCTCCATCTGTTTTATCTCAGCCATTACTTCTGGCCTGATCCTTTCTGGTAATCTATATGGCTTCTGATGAATTGGTTTGGTTTGGGTAACTCTGATCTCATGGACTACACCTTTGGCTCTCCCTGGATTCTTTGTGAATGTAGTCATGGAAATACTCCAAGAGATGATCAATCTCTAATCTCTGTGCAGGGTTTAAGTCAGGATTGATATGCTTTAGTGTCAGTAACAGATTTATCAATCCTGTCATATACTATATCTAGCTCTGCTCTATCAGAATCGGTCTGGATATACAACACTGGGGTTTCTGTTTTTTCACCCATTTTCTCAGCAGGTTGGCATGGTAAATTCTTTTACCGGTCTATGCCCTGGCATCTCAATGGCATAGTTTACCTTGCCTACCTGGTGTAAGATCACATATGGTCCTTGCCAACGCATGAGCAATTTATTTTCAGTGGAGGGTAACAATAGCAACACTTTTTCCCCAGGTTCAAATGCTTTATGCTTTAAGCCCATATCATAATGTTCTTTCTGTTTGAGTTGTTTCTGGTCAACTTAGTTAATTTAATGTCTCTAGGAACAGATCTCTCCATCTGCCCCAGGGTCATGTCCTGGATAGCTTTTAAGGTTGCTGTCCATTTTTCATCTTGTCTCCATCTCTCTTCTGCCTGTATCCTCCGGTCTTCATCCCTCTGTCTCTGGTCTTCTTCTCTCTGGCGCTCCATCTCAAGTTGACGTAAACAAAGCCATTTCAGTAGTTAACTTGGATTCTCCGGTGCTGGAGGTCATCTGAGCTTTCCTCCTTATTTGGATTACCAGCCACAGCTGTGGCTCTTCTTCCATCTTTCTTTGTCTGGTAGCAGGTTGATCCTTGGCAACAACTGGACACCAGTCTTCAATCTGACAGACCTGGTCAGATGTAATGCATCCAACTCCACTTGTTCTGGTTGTTGCATCTGCTAGGGTATTTTCAGTGCAACACCCCCTCTGGAGTACCTTCTGACACCCCAGAGGTTGGAATCCTACTTCTGACACCAGTTGTGGTAGTGTGGGTCCCAATAAACAGATCATACAACCAGATAGGATGCATAAAAAATGCATATATCTGTATTTATTATTTTATTCAAGAAGAAGAAAAAAATAATAAAATAAATGAAAATACTAAATTTAATATATACAGAAAGGAAAAATAAATGGTTTTAATCCGTCACACCTCTTCAAACATCAGGAGATAATTCTTGCAAAAAAAATTACTCTACAGAATTCTTGAGTTCTTTCCCTTCTCTCAAACAATGTGAAAACTTGCACAACTACTTCTTAGAACCTTCTCTCTCCTTGGCCAGAACCTTACTGACCACCTATCTCTTTTGTTTCTCCTAGAGGAACCTTTTATAATGCCACAGGGTGACCTCGTCAATCATGTGATACCTTAATTAAGATGAACAATGGCATTTTCAAGCTTATATATCTATATATATATTAAACCAACTAGTATCATTCTAGCACTTGGGTTTACTCAAAAAACATTTATTTCCTCAAGGTCCTAAAACAAAAATATGAACTTAATTATGGGACTATGATGTCAGAGCATTAATTAGTTCCTCCCCTTCTGACGTCACTCCTCCTTGAGACCATGTAAGCTGCCATTTCATGAGTTGCCTGCCCTATAGAAGGACCTCTGCAACTAACATGGGCACTCAGGTAACAGTTTATTTTAGTACTATACCTTTTTTTATTCCAGTTTCCCTTAGTTTTACAGCCACTGCTTCTTAACTTACTAGCTGAAGTTGCAGCAGATACTTGTTTCACAACTCAGCCCTCTGCTGTTTAGAGGCTCTTTTGTTTACAAATGAAACAGCTCTTTCTTAACATTTGTTTTGGGACACTGAGCTTGTTGGACTGCTTCTCCCAGTAGCCACTGAAGGTTTGCTGAGCATAGCTTTTTCAATATATATACATATATTTTTTTAACAAGATGCAATTAAGTACTGATAGAAAAAGAAAAAAAAGGGACAGTAAAGGATAGATAGAAGATTGCCAGGTTGGCCACCCTGACAAGAAAGTATAGGATAGATATTGAAATATAATAGAGGATAGGATAGAGTGAAAAGAAATAATGGGGAGGGGGGTATTGCATCTTTAAGTGATTGGTTATACTTCACAACAGGACCCCCTGTTACAGGCAGATATCTTTAATCAGCAGGTTTTAAGCAGCTAACACCTAGTACTATAAAAGGACAGTTGTGTTTAACAGCTGACTGTGTTTGCTAATGACAGCAGCACACATTCTGTTAAGTCTAGTCAGAAATAATACCAAGGTGGGGAAGGTAAAATAGAGGGATTGTGAATTTACTTGTGCCAAATTGTCAATGTGAAATTATGGAATGAAATTTATTCAGGGTTGGAGACTGATTTTATGTTATGAAAAACAGAACATGTACCATTGTAAAAATCTGACAGGCTTTCAGCCAGTTAACTTAAAACCCACCAACATCATCCTCATCATCATCATCTTCATCATACAGGAAGCTGCCCTCACAGTCATCAATGTCAGAATTGTACCAACTAGGGAATTCTTTCTCCATGATTTCATCTTCTACCTCAATGGTAGGCTGTTTCATGCTGCCACCAGGATAGTCTACTTTTCCCACATCACCACAACCATGACCATGATGGAGTATGAATACAGAGGTTGCAACTCAAGCTGGTATGTGCCCTGATTCATTTTTATGAATGTCAGTATGCTGACATTTGAAGGAGATAGGTTTGTACAATGGTCCCGAACTATTGCCCCCACAGAACTGAATACCCTCACGATACTTACACTGGAGGGTGGACAGGTCAAGTACTTCAGTGCCACAGAGATCAGCTCTGGCTTGTCACTGACCTTTCCACTCCAGTATAAAAGAGGATCATCAATTGCTGACAGATGCCTGTTTTCAGCCAAATATGAGTCAACCATTCGCTGTGCTGCACGAAGTCCGGTGGTTGACTCATCTTCCTGTTCTCCAGATTCATTGATGTCACAATTCTCGACTTGGCACAAAGCACCCCAAAGTAGGTTAAAGGCAACCAGTTTTGATGACAGACCACCTGGAACCACAGCTGCCTTACAGGATGTGCTTGGTACTACTTCAAATTGACCTTCAGCCTTATTATGCTGAGGTTTGCTGACCTTGGCAGGTGACTTCTGTGCCCCATGAACCAAGTGCACCAGTTGCCCACTGACATTTTTAACCTGTTCAGGCCCTCCCTGCAGTAGTGACGCAATTCCACATTTGTATCGTGGGTCCAGCATTGTTGCTATTGCAAATTTGTCACTTTGCTGAATGCTCAAGATGTGCCCATTGCAGTCGAATACTATCAGCATGTGTTTCAATAACACACTACTGGCACAGTCTCTGGAACCATCAAGGCTATGCTGTAGATTCAGCAATGTTTGCATCAGCACCTGCAGCAGTGGAATTGATTGGCTGATGGAGGCAGACTCGCCACTCACTGCCTGTGTGACATGTCCAAAAGGCCTCAAAATTGTTATTACAGAGTCCATGAGACACCACTGTTCAGTCATGAGAAACATGGAGTCCCTGGAAGTGTCACAGCTAGTGTGCATGATGAGATATTCAGAGATTGCTTTCTATTGTTCATACAGCCTCTCTGCCATGTATAAAGTTGAGTTCCATTGCGTGACAACTTCCAGCTTGAGGTGGTGCTGCAGGAGGCTGTTTTGGATCTGCTGCTGCCGAAGTTGGTCACGGACCTTTGCAGAGCATGAAAACTGCAAACAGATATGGTGTGCAACTGTCAACATTTTCTTTATATCAGGGTGCTGCAGAAATGTCTGGACCACCAGATTTAAATAGTGGGCCATGCATGGAGCTTGAACAACGCCACCATTCATGATCCATTTAACCACATTTGAGCCATTGTCACTTGCTATAAATCCAGCTCTCAGATACAGGGGATTTAGCCACTCATCAGTTTCGATCAGTAGCAAGTCCAGCATGTTTTCACCAATGTGGAAACAGGCCACACTGTGCATTGCAAGGGTTGTGTTAGGAATGAAATTGTTTATCATAACCTTAGTAATAAATCAATAAAGGAATAAACACAGTAATAGACACAAATGATAAACAATATGAATTCTCATGAGTTGTGACCAAATAAGACCATCCAGCACTCGTGTAACATTTCAAAAACCCTTTATTAGAGGAATAAAGAAAAGATCAAACTTACAGCAGGTTACAAACTCCATAGACAGCTATGGCTATTGGCAGCATTCATGGCTCTCGTCATCATCAGACTCCTCTGTAGGAACTGCCGCAACTTCTTCAGACCCTTTTCGGAGTGGTCATGGAAGAACACACACAGACCATGGTCCCGAGCTGACATTATATACTCTTTTCCCTTACATAAGGCTGTGATATTATCTTCACAAATACTGCTGAGAAATGCTGTAATAGCTGCTTTGTCAAAAACAATTCTTAGATCAAAATTATGAATATTTCCTATGAAAAGGGTATATACCTGTTACAAAAACATTTCTGAAAATATGCTGAACATCCTACGTCAAAAAAGTCATATCATCACACTAAAATTCTAGAGGCCTCACACTGATAATAGGCCTTTCTCTATTTCTTAGTTTATAGAAGTTGCAAGTCACACTACACTGTTACCTGTAGATAAAGGTTGTTTTTGTCAAGAGACTGAAAAATAACTTGTTTTCATGTATTTTATTATGAGTAAGCATTTATATGTACTGTATGTCATGTTCTCTTGTCAGCCTAGTTTTTCCCTGGTCAGCATGACAGAACAGTTTTCCCTAATTTCTTATATCAAGTTATCAATGTGGGCCCCTCTCTCTCTCTCCCTTTACAGCAAGTAAATTCTGTGGCATAATGTATAATTAGCTGTATAGAATATTGGGATATATTATTTCATTACAGTTGCATGCTGTCGAATTCCAAGAAGGTTGCTACCATGACAGTCTGCCTTACTACACTGATTATTCCCACTACCACCAGCACAAACAACCCTTGGCACCTGCACCCAATGTGCAGTAATACACAAATATGAACTCCCCGCCATTTTGCCACTTGTCCACACATCCATACTTAAATGGATGAATGGCGAGGAGGAATGCTGAAGGGCATGTCTTACAGAGTCAGCCACAGTCCAGTATAACTCAGGGACAGCATGGGTGGACAAGTTTGTCCTGGATGGGACTTTCCATTTTGGACTGGCACAAGCTGCAAACCACAGGAATCCTAAATTCTCCTTGAAGGAGAAGGGCAAAAGATCAATTGCCAGCATTTCAGCTACAGCAGCATTGAGTTCATGTGACACTGCAGGATTGGGTGGGTACTTCAGGTTATGGGCCAAAACACTCTGCAATGTGGGCTGACTTGTTGTTACACATTTTGCATGGGATGTGCCAAATGGCTCTGCTCTGTGAATGGCCGGAGGTGGGGTGCTTTGGATGTGTGATGAAGAGGGATGCACAGGTGACAAGTCCACAAATGAAGTTATTTTCCCCATTTTAAGCCCAGGGGTTGATGTACCAATTGCACTAGAAATACTGCATACACCACCACCACTGCTGCTACTCTGACCACCACTTGACAAGATTTCTAAATCATAATCGTCCTCCTCATCATACCTGTAGTAATCCTCTGGTGTTATTTCAATGCTACTACAGACATTGCTACTTGATCTTACACTCATGGAAGGGGATACGTGCTCGATAAGGTTGATGATTAGGGTGAATGCCCCACTATGGCATTAGCTGCCCTCTGGCGCCAAGTCCACAGTGCCATGTGCCTGTTCTTAAGATGTGTATGCTGGCCCCCCCATGTCTAGGTGACTCTCCTTTTTACCTCGACTCACACACACACATGGCAAACGTCGCAGATTGCATCTGAGTTATCATTTGCATCTTGGGCACAAAACTACTAAACAAGGGATTTTGATCCCCTACTTTAATATATCCCTGATGCTATGTATTAGACTCCATTTTTGTAGCTGCTGAAATGGTGGATGTACTACATTATTTCTCTTGCTGGACACACTTGGACTTCAGCTAATCACCACAGCAACCTATGATTATTACTGGGTCATCATCATCATTATCATCATCAACAGGAACCACTACATCACAACTTTTTTGAGGAGCTGGTGTTTAACACCAACAGATTCAGACACAGCCACCTTGACTTTCTTTTTCTCTGGTTCCCAACAGGGGTCACTAACATCATCATATTCATCATCCACATCCACAATTTCAGCTTGGATGCTGTCCTGTGGAGAACATGTCCCAACCACAGCATCATTATCATCACCCAATATTTTTGTGCCACACTTGGAATCATTGGATGGCAAAGGCACAACCTCAGCAGCACTGGAAATGTGACATTGTGAGTCATCATCATCAGGATCAGAATCATGTTCAGCTACCATGGAGATGTTAATGGACAGTATGACACCATCTACACCGTCAGACCCAGATTTAGAATCAACTCTATTTCCTAAAATGGATAACTGGTCAGAAGTGGAATGTGGGGCAGCAATACTCATGCCAGCAGCAACTGCACTAAGACCACCAGCGAGGACAACATCATCTCCTCCAACTATCACTGAAGCAACAGATTGCGCTATAAAAAAAATTGATGGAGAAATCCCTTTACTGACATCAGCTATGCACTTCTGTGTACTACCACACCCATGGCCAATCTTGCCACTAGCAGCAGTGCCATGGCCAGAAACAGCTTTGCTTGCACATCTCTTTGCAGACATTTTTTGGGATCACCAAGAAAATTCTAAACAAATTTAGATTTATGAACTTTCAGTTTGGGGTGGATGGGAAGCCAAAACAAACCACCAACTGTGGCCTGCAGATGGAGATTGGGCACTAAACAGATGTAAACACACATACAGATTAAGATTGTGCTGTGCACTCAAGAGATTCAGATGCAACGGCACAACACCTTAGCCACTGCTCACAAATCCAAAACTGGAAAAGAATACCTTTTGCTGGTTGGGGGGGCAGTGCACTGCAGTAACAGTCCACTACCAAGATACCACAAAGCAGTACAAAATAACAAGACAGATAACAGATTCACAGTGCTACAATTACTGTGTGACACAATAAAATGTGTCTGACTTGATGGTACGCGTCACATGCACACTCACACACACACTACACGTAAAGCGCAGCAAATTGACAACTTCAGTAATATAACTAAATCTTTTAAACAAACTGAAATTATGCACTGCACCACAATCAGCAAAAAAATTTCACATAGTAATGAAAATATTACTGTGTGTACATGTACACAGTTATACAACAAAAATATAACCAAAACAGTTAGAAAGACTGCCTTTCTCCCAGTTAATCTACCTCCACCCCAGATATGCCCCTTCCCCAAGCACACTTCAACAGTGTCTGTCAGTACACAGACTGAATGTTCTAAATTAACATTCAAAATCCATACAAAAACAATGAACACTCAATGATATGAGCACAGGAGGGTTTCCTACAATAAATGTACTAAATTTTGAGCAAAAAAGTGGCTCAAAAAGGCTTTTTGAATGGTGTTTAGAGGGCTTGAATCTCAGAGTTCTGAGAGCAAACTGTCTCCAGCTATCACTATACACACACTACACAGAACTGAGGCTGTGCAGAACAATCTGGAGCCCATGTGACCTGCAGTCCTATGAATCACTGCAAAATTTGCCTTAGAGCTCACAAACAAGGTGAAGTAGTGCGACCTGCATTGAAATCAATGTACTTCGCATGAAAATTGGTGTAGAAGTGGTTTGGGAAAGGTAGAGAAATGTGAAGTCAGTGCTTCCAGTGGACTTCGCGATAATGATTGGAAGGTGGAGTACTCCACTTCGCGTTGCGAATTACTCTGCGGATTCCACTTTGATATGCAAATTGCTCTGTGTAGCGGATTTTGCCCACTTCGTCTGCCTCTAGTGTGCAGTCAGAGATGTCATACCTTGCATGGAAGTCCTGAGTGGAGCTGCAATTCCTTCATTACAGGTATGGAATGCTCATTTCTTTGTCAGACAGTCTGCTAACAAGCAATTCACATTTCTTCAGCAAGTGAGTAATTGTGTGACAGTACTTAGTGAAAGTCCTATACCTTTATAAGGGTATATACTGTGGTACTTTTCTTAACAATATTGTAAGAAGATATAGTATTCATATTCCCCTTTTACAGTGAACTGTGTTCTACTGTTAAATTAGAAAATCGGGGAGAGAATACTAGCATATTGATTGGTTAAGAAGCTGACCTAAGCAGGCGGGTATTTTTCAATAGAGCCTGCAAAAAAATAAGAGCCAATTCGAGGTGCCACATTGCTCAATCAATTCTTGGGCAAACCAAATGTTCAGACTCGACAGCCGCCATTTGTCTGCTCTTGCCAGATGCCCCAAAAAAATAGCGGCTCTGCTGCTGTCCTCCTTCCGCCCAAGGCAACCACATAAAAAGAAACTTAGGAAAAGAAAAGAGCAGCATAGCTCTTAAAAACCATTCCGGTTCCCAAAAGGCACACTGGGATCAATAACAAAGAGCGGTATTTCTGACACCACTTCTAAGCACCAGAGCAGTGGGTCTTTCTTAGTTTTCTATACTGTTGAGAGGTCTAAACCTCACTTTCAGATTCTTGACGATATTGGGAATGCAAGTAATCACAAACACGTTGCATTAGAGTTTATTACTACCAAAGGGATAAATCACAGTTGCCCTAAGCAGTTCTTACCAATACGAACCGGGAGCCAGTGCTAAGCATTCCCTACACCTCAAGGTTTCTCTGTTGTTTCTTGGGGTCTCTCGGGTCTCCGAGGTGTAAAGCTTGTGCATTACATTATATACCTATGATAATTACTATGGTTACCAAAAGATAGAAACATTTCTAGTTACAGAGATGAGCCATATTGGCTAAATTAGAGGTGGCTCCATGGTCCAAGATAACATTATATAATTTTGCAAAGTCATCAGTTTGAGAACAAAAGAGTTCTTATACAGAGTCTTACATAACTCAGTGTAGTAGCACAAATCACCAAAAGATGGCAATGCCGTCTTACATATTATAATTACTTCAAGGACACAGGTGTCTTAGCATCTAACAAGTAAGAAACAGACAGAAAATACATGATAAAATATATGTGTATTAGCAAGCAAAGTGGATTACAACAATATGCATTCATATCCTGACATCTACTTTTATACGGTAGATGCCCTTAGCCCTAAACATTAGTATGACCTATATCTAAGTGTTAGCTGTCTACGGTGTACCTCTAAGGGTACCAATTAGGGTGCAGGGACCTCATGTAACAATTCCCCCCCCGTGTTGCCTCCAAGGGCAACACAGGCAAATGTCTAGGGAAAGGACAGGAGCAGTGGTCATTTGCAATCCCGATGCATGAGCCTTGTAAAGCAACTCAAGCTGCTCACGGTGTTGGCGTAGTGTACGCCGTAGGCAGCAAAGCATAATAATCAAAGTGAAAATCAAAAATGCTTGTATAATAACAAAACCTTTAAAAAGTAATCTCTAACCAGGTGTTAGTTAATCTGTTATTCATATCTCCATCATCAATCAAGTCAAGAACAGCTTCATTGGCTTTGGTCATATTATTGCTGATGTGGATGAGGTGTGTGTCTTTCCTGTCTAAAAGTGATTTCAGTGTAAGGGTGAGTGGGTCTATGTGTACATTAAAGTATGGCAAGTATTCTGACAGTGTGAGTAGGTAATCTTGGTTACCATCAATAATGTCTGCATCCATAAGGGGGACGGGGGTTATAACAGTATGTCCAATAACAGTCTTTTGGTGGGGTTCGAAACAGAAATTGGGGTAATCAATAGCACAAGTAACAGAACCATATGTGTAGGTCTTATAGTTCGTAACAACGCAGTATTCACCATCAGAATTGTACTGTGAGCACACAGTAGGCAGTCTCCACTTTTGCAACTGGACAGGGCAGGTGTAGGTCGTCTTCAAAATCCATGTTGACAGGCGATGAACCTCCTCACGATAGGGTTGGTAGAGCTTATCTGGAGCCAAAGTTGAGTCGAAAGAGTTGGTGCCATTTGCAGTGATGTCATCATCCATTGTGAAAGTCCAATCAATGCTGTCTGGAGAGTAACCACAAACAGGCTGTATAACATCAAACACATCACATCGGCACAGGTAGATATATTGCTTTTTCGCACAGCAGTCCGTGTGCAGAGCCACCCAGGCATCCAGGAAAGAATGGTAGACCAGTAGAGGTGGTAGATCCAGGCGTTCTCTGTAGATGTCTTCATCCAAGTGCCCAATAGAATGTACCAGTGCAAGTTTGTTGAACAAGGCTGTAGTGGGATCAAAGCATGGTAAGGAGACAGTGAAAGAAACAAACATGGTATCTGTTATGGAACATTTCTTAGCAGTGAAACAAGGACCAGTATTAGGGTGTCTGGTCACAAACCCAAAATTCCTAGCTGTGGAGAGAGGAATAGTCAAAGTCTGTTGCATACACATGGAAACACAACTAGTGGTTTTACACCTTGGACAATACCATTTGGAAATGCATCTATCACGTATAATGTCAGGAATTCTTCCAGATTCTAAATCACAAAAGAGGTTATTGATGGTAGTGATAATGTAGGAGCCATAAGCAGAGCAGAGTATCTCTCTAGCAATGTATTGTTTATCTGCTTCCTTGTTGTTCTGTTGTATGAGTGCGTTGATCTTATCTTTAGAATCAGTGAATGCCTTAGCAATGTCGTGCATGTTGTATACAGTGTATCTTTCTTCCTGACTAAGGCCATCCACACCACGCAATAATGGAGGTAAAATGTTATTGACCAAACCAGTGGAGAACTTGGCAGAATGACTCTTGATAGCAGCAATGTCTGCCTTATTCCGGATAGACATAGCCGTACCAAAAAGGCCTGTGACAGTACCTGTTGCACCTGTGACATCAGAACTGTCAACTTCACGTTTGTTACGTTTATGATTTAAATTATCAGGAGAGGGCTTCCTCCTGAAGTTGCCTCTATGTTCAGTAGGATAGACCCCGGCAATAGGATCT
Source organism: Neoceratodus forsteri (assembly GCA_016271365.2). Taxonomy (NCBI): domain Eukaryota; kingdom Metazoa; phylum Chordata; order Ceratodontiformes; family Ceratodontidae; genus Neoceratodus; species Neoceratodus forsteri. The sequence continues at coordinate 840,158,370 of CM028135.1, read as the reverse complement.
TGCATATGAATCTGAAATGCAGCTAAACTATCAAGCAATAATGTACTATAAAATGCTGATGTATTAGTATTGTGACACATACCAAACTCTTTCATATTCCAGTAAGTAAGCTTAAACAAAACAGGTACATGCATAAACTGTAAGTTATTAATCAAAGAACCTGGGAGGGCAGTGGCTGTTAGACCACTACGGGGACCAGGGTTATGCTTTGGATATTCCAAATGCTGCTTATGAGTGGGTGGTAACACAGAGAGGTACATGGCTGCAGACGCCATGTGGAGTATAGCACAAAATCTGCGAGTGGAATCTTTGGACAAAGAATTACAATAAGAAGGATCTATTAAGGCAGTTATATAGTACAAACCAGAATGTCTTAATGCAGTTTGTAACAAGGACAAGGAACCATTTGGGGATAATTTAACATTGGGCCAACCATGGAAAGTTCCTTTGGAGAGTTTGGACAAAGGGAGAATTTGTCCTTGTGATGTGGTTTGCCACTCAATTTGAAGGGTAGATTTGTCAGGAGCAACAACCGAGGCAGTAAGGTAAGCATTGGAACCTTCCTGGACAGTGATCATACTATCTGGTATATTGATGGATACTCCCTCTGGAGCAGGTGCTGGAGGATTGAGGTGTTGTAGGAGGTCCGGTACCATGCCTTGGATGCAGGGGATCACTCCTGAGAGGAGGAAATAATGGAACAAGATTGCCATCTTGTCAGTGTATCTGAAAAGGAAGATCAAAGATTAGTATGTTAATACAATTCTGCCCAATGGGTTGAGGAAAGGTCATTTAAGCTCCTTTATACAGTTTCAGCTGGTTTGCATGTAACCATTTGTCAGTCAATTTGTTGTTGTGGAGGAGTCTAACTTGATAGACTGCCGGACTGAGCTTGTTGACAATGGGGTATGGGCCTTCCCACTTGTTGGAGAAGGAGTGGATGGGATGTGCAAATCAAAGTACCATTACCTGATCTCCAACTTGCCAATCCTCTTCTTGTGCATGTTTGTCAAATTGTATTTTGGATTGTTGCTGGGCCTTGCCCATGCAGTTGGCAGCATACAAGTGTGTGTGTATGAGGTCTTTTCTGAGTTTTTCCACATACTGTTCCACAGACACGTGGTCTGCAGTGGGGGTGTGCAGGTCAAACAACAGGTGTTCAGGTAATCTCATCTGTCTACCAGTCATCACCTCAAAGGGTATGAGCTGGGTGGTGGCTGAGGGTGTGCTCCTGATTGCCATAAGGAGTAAAGGCAATAGGGAATCCCATGTTTTGGGATTGTCCTCAATGAATTTGGAAAGCATTTGCTTAATCCATCTGTTGGCTCTTTCTACTTGACCTGAGGATTGAGGGTGGTAAGGTATGTGGAACTTCTGCTGAACTTCAAGGAGTTCAAGGGATTCTTTCATCAGCTCACCTGTAAAACTGGTTACTTTGTCAGAGTCCACCTTAAGAGGTAGACCCCACCTGGAGAAAATCTGTTCCACCAGGATTTTGGCAGTAGTCTTCGCTGTACATGTCTTAGTGGGAAAAGCTTCCACCCACTTTGAAAAGATGTCAGTTACCACAAGAGCATACTTATTATTTCTGCTGGTGTTGGTCAGAGGGCCAACAAAATCAATTTGGATGGCATGCCAAGGGCCAGAATGTCTTTGTGGTAAAAGTTTGGCATTTCGTTTGGTAGAGATGGGATTGTTTTGTGCACAAACAAGACAGTTGTCTATGTATTGTTTAACATCTTTGGTGATACCAGGCCACCAGGCAGTGGTCTTGAGTCACTGGAGGGTATTTTATGCTCAACTGGTGTCCACCAGTAGGAGTGTCATGCACTTGGTGCAAGAATTCAGATCTTAGGTGTCTGGGGACTACCCACAACTTGGTGGTAGAGTCATCTGGTTGAAACCAAATGAGCTTGTCATCTGATGACAAGCATAACTTACCTTCATGCCCTCAATCGGGGTTATGTGTGGGAAGTTTCTCTTCAGTACCTTTGTCAAGGAATCTGAATACCTCTTTGAGTTAGGTATCAAGCTGCTGGGCTGCAGCGAGATCCAAGGGGGAAAAGGGTTCGGGTTTCTTCTTGAGTGCTGCAATGTGTACAGCTGCATTAGCTTCTGGGTGGTCCATCATCCAGATGTCCCCCTTGGGCCCCTTCCTTAGCAAGGGTGTTTGCTGTGTCATTGAAGGCATGATAGGGGTCATGGAGAGAGTGGGCTTTAACCTTTTGTACATAGAGTTTGTGTGTAAATTTCTGTGCCAGTGCATGTATGTACATTACCAATTCTTTGTACTTCACTGGACTACCATCAGAAGAGAGGAAAGAGTTCTTCTGCCAGAAAGGAAGAAATTCTGTAAGGGAACAACAAACCCATTTAGAGTCTGTAAAAATGATGGTATCCTCGGTTCCATGTTGGATGAACTCGAGGGCACAGGCTACCGCTTCCATCTCTGCGTATTGTGATGATGCTACACTACAGCGCTTAGATATCTTGACAGTGTTTCCATAAGGGTAAATCACCAAAATACCCATCCCTGCAATCTGCTCTCCCTGATAGTAGGATGCTGAACCATCAGTAAAGATACGGCACAAAGAGGTACTCTCGAGTACTTGTGGTGTGGCAGGGAAGAAAGGACCTGGATCAGGAAGATCAGGTGACTGTAGTGTACAGTCATGGGGTTCTCCCTGGAAAAGGAGGCCATGAGCTAGCATAGATGGAACTTTAGTTGGTTGTACCTGTATGTCCCTGTCCTGGAGAAGGAGTGACCAGTGCATCTGCCTGGTGTTAGAGACTGACCCATCCTTCACTCTATCTGAGAGCAAAAAGGTGGTTGGTGTACTTCTTTCTGACACAATTGTGCTTTCACTGGGTTACATTTCAAGCCTACCTTCTGTATGAGAGTCGATAGTTTGTCCAAGAGATCCAAATGTTGTTCCTGTGTGGCTGTTGCTAGCAACAGGTCATCTACATATTGTAGGAGACGTTGGGGTTAGAGAAACTCTCGAGGGTGTCCATCATGTGGAGATGAAAAAGGGATAGATTGTTATGGAATCCTTGTGGCAAGCAAGTCCACGTGTACTGTCTTCCTTCAAAGGTAAAGGCAAACTTATATTGACTCTTAAAGGTCAATGGCAATGACCAAAAACCATTGGAAATGTCCAGGGCACTGAACCATTTCAGGTCAGGGGTTAGAAGTCGTAGCATATCTGGTGCTGATGCCACAGTTGGGGAACAACTGGGGATGACCTGATTCAGTTTCCTGTAGTCAATAGTAAGTCTCCAGGTGCCTGTGGGTTTCTTCACAGGCCATACTGGGGAGTTGGCAGTGGAAACACAAGTTCTAATTACTCCTTGCTTGAGGAGTGACTTGATCGTTTCTCTGAGGGAAGGCAAGGCCTCAGCTGGGAAAGGATATTGCCTTTGCCTCTCATGTGCTGGGCCTGGTACTTCAATGATGGTGTGCATTCTACCACAGTCATGCTTGTTAACTGCAAACGCTTCCAAATGTCGTTGTAGAATAGGTAGGAGTTTTGGAAAAAGTTCATGATTCTTGAACAAATCTATGACGTCATACTCTTTGTCATTGGCAGATATTGTTGCCACAGCATTTGAATCAGGAATCAAGATGGTATGGTATTGACCCTGAATTGGTATCAGTAGCATGTTAGCTAGGTCCACCACACAGCCGTGTGGCACAAGGAAGTCGATCCCTATAATACTAGGATGATCGTTCAGTACCATTAGTTGGAAAGTGTGTGAGGCCTTTAAATGGCCTAGCTCTACCGGTAAGGGTAGAGAGCGGTATGCAGGTAGCCTAGTACTGTCGACTCCTGACATGTTGGTCCTCCGTCCGGTGGACCAAGGGGACGTGTCCGGGTGTTCATCATGTAGCACAGATACAGCTGCACCTATATCTAGCAAAACTACTAGTTGGCAGCCCCTGACCTCAGCCTCAGTGCAGGGTCTTCCATTTGTATCCAAAACCAGCTTGTTTACAATAAGGACTGGGGCCTGTAATTGTCAATCTGTACTGCCGGAAGCATGCAGAGGTTGGGCCTGGCCTGCGTGAATGACTTCACCATGCTGTACTGATGCTATATAGGGAGGAGCTTCTGGGTTCAGGCCTGTGTGGGCCTGAGGGCCTGTACCTCTGGTGTCTCCATGGCCGGTTGAGGCCTGGGCTGCCAGTTGTACCGCCGCAAGGGTCTGTGCAGGAACAGCATCCTCCACAGAGCGCACTTGTCCCAGAAGCTCTCGAAATTTCCGATTTTCTTCGGCTATCTCCCTATATGGAGGACCCATTCTCTGTTGTGGTTTACCTCTACCCTTATGCTTCCTGTTCTTATGCCAATTCTGGTTCTCACCCCATTGCTGTTGTTGACGTGGTTGTTGTTGTTGGGCCTGTTGGGGGTGTGGATTACAAGCTGGAGGGGCTGGCGGATGTTGGGCCTGTTGGAGTTTAGCCTGCCCTTCCACCGTGTAGTGTGTCATGGTTCCCGAAGCGGGCTCCACGGCAGCTACCTTCTTGGAACTGGAGCCCAAATCACGGATATACAGTTGATACACCCTCTCGGTTTTTTGAAGAATATCGGCAAACCTATCCATATTTGGGTAAGTGGTTGGCTCTACCTTTTTTCTTACTGCTGAAATCATGTTCCTAAGGAACAGGGTCTTATATTCAATGAGATCTACATCCGCAGCTTCTTGTGCCAGGTGCTTTCCTGCTTGGTAGGCCATACAGAGTCTCTGGTGGTAAGTCGCTGGACTTTCTTTTGCATTCTGCTTCACAGGATATGCAAGCATCACTCCTACTACACCTGGACTGTGAGCAGAAATTAGCTCAGCTGCAACCTCATCAAAGGTAGCGTTCCCATCCTGGCGAACAGCTTTGGGGAGTTTGGCCCATAAACCAGGATCGATGGTCTGGCGTAGTATTTGGACCTGATATTCTGCAGCGAGGCTAAGCATCTCGCATTTAGAACGTACCTTTTCCCAAGTGACAGCTGAGGTTGTCGGACGGGCTCATCTGACCGATGCTGTCAGCAATTTGCTGAACAGAGTAGGCCATTTGCAGGGGATTAGTGGGTCGATCAGGGAAAGGTAGATTGTCTCGAGCACCATCCAGGGCTGCACGAGCTGCAGCTTCAGCCGCAGTGCGGACAATACCTTCCTGAGTGCCAGCTTCTTGAAAAAGCTGCCTAATCTGGGTTTTAATAGCCCTCAGACTCCTTTCAGGAAGAGGAACATTGCCTATCACTCTTTCAATCATGGTTTCTATCTCTTGCCTGTCTTCCACATTAATAACGGCTACCAGAGGCACCATCGGGACCAGGCTTGGGCCTGCTCCCCCCCCATCATGGGCGCTGCCATGTTGGCATTTCCCATAATGAGCATCACGATGTCGCCGACGTGTGACCTGGGGAGTTGGGGGTGGGGACCCTCCATGCTGTGGATGGCTGGGTGTGGAGTCTGGGCCATAGTAGGGGCATGACTGGGCATTGTATTGTGAAACATCATCATCAGATAACTCCCCTTCTGATGACGAATGAAAGGCAGGGGCTACACCTCCCATTGCCTTAACATGTCCAGCCAGAACCTCTCGCTGATGGCGCAGTGTTGCCATCTTAGTTCTACATTCATCATGATTCACACTTGCAACATCCATATCAACCTGATCCTGCTTTTGCTTCTGCAAAACTCAATACGCAGTGCTCAATTCGCGATTGTCCCTGTAAGCTACTTCTAAGTCATTACGTACCTGGTTAATCTCATCCTGAAGCTCACCCATTTGGTCACTCAACTGAGCATTCGCAGTGCTCAGCAAATCATTCATTTGCACAACCTGGCTCTTATCCTGTCTCAAACTTTCACACTCCTGCTTCAACATACATAGTTCCTGTTCATCAGCCTGGGCTGAATGATGCAATAGTGAATCCTTTTCATTCCGCAGAGTTTGGAGTTCAGACTCCAAGTTCTGCTGCAGTCTAATACATTCTGTTTCCTGCAAACCCATCTCTTGCTTAAGAGATGAAATCTGCAGATCAAGGGTTCGAAACCTCGCTCCGGAGGCTTCCAAAGCAGCATAGAGAGCCGCGACCATCAACCCTTTAGCATGACGTTTAGTGGTTGATTGTCTCGTCTCTGCATACTGGGTTGAAATCCCCAGTACAGGGTTATCAGATTGACTTGCGTCCCACGCGAAGTCAGCCCATAATCCATGGGAGGCAAGGAAGTTCGAGACATCGAGTCTCAGTTCTGTGCAGATATCTGATACTGTGGCCATTGTGTGGGAGGGAATGAAAATTCAAACTGTGAATAAGACAGCGTGCTGCATATCGATCCACAGCACGAGTACCTTAAACACAGCCGGGCTACTGTATTAGTTGCAGGCTTGCAATTCAAAGCTGCTATGGAGTGGGTCAAGACGGCATCGACCACACCCAAAAAGTCAGCCAGAGTTTGCAAGTGACTACAAACTGGTTTGAAAATGGGAGAGGTAATATGGGAATGTACACCTACTGTCCCCTTGGAAAAGGGGAAAAAAAAGTTAAAGCAACAAGTGAAAACTTACAAACACCAAATATCGCCTACACACGGTCGCCAATTTCTTGAGAGGACTAAACTTCACTTTCAGATTCTTGAAGATATTGGGAATGCAAGTAATCACAAACACGTTGCATTAGAGTAATAAACAAGTTTATTACTACCAAAGAGATAAATCACAGTTGTCCTAAACAGTTCTTACCAATACAAACCGGGAGACAGTGCTAAGCATTCCCTACACCTCAAGGTTTCTCTGTTGTCTCTTGGGGTCTCTCAGGTGTCCGAGGTGTAAAGCTTGTGCATTACATTATATACCTATGATAATTTTCTATGGTTACCAAAAGATAGAAACACTTCTAGTTACAGAGATGAGCCCTATTGGCTAAATTAGAGGTGGCTCCACGGTCCAAGATAACATTATATAATTTTGCAAAGTCATCAGTTTGAGAACAAAAGAGTTCTTATACAGAGTCTTACATAACTCAGTGTAGTAGCACAAATCACCAAAAGATGGCAATGCCGTCTTACATATTATAATTACTTCAAGGACACAGGTGTCTGAGCATCTAACAAGTAAGAAATAGACAGAAAATATATGGTAAAATATATGTGTATTAGCAAGCAAAGTGGATTACAACAATATGCATTCATATCCTGACATCTACTCTTATACGGTAGATGCCCTTAGCCCTAAATATTAGTATGACCTATATCTAAGTGTTAGCTGTCTACGGTGTACCTCTAAGGGTACCAATTAGGGTGCAGGGACCTCATGTAACAATACCACCAATAGACATCCATCTGTGGTAAAGAAAATCGAGAAAATACCATTCATCTCCTGCACTGCAGCGGGAGATACCGCTTGCTCTTGCCAAAACCAACAAAGCATTTCCGGACCATAATTAACATAATAGTAAACAATTACATTCAAAACGAGGAAAAAATAAAGCTCCACAGATTAAAATGCACGTGTTTATTTTCATTGAAAGAAATATCTGATGACCCAACCACAGTTGTTCTCCCACACTGCGGCTTTCTTCCCAAATCACTACAGCTGTCGTCTGCAATATTTAAAAAAAAATGAAGGAGGAAAAACAAATTGGAAAGAGAACAGCTCTATATGGACAATGGGGGGGGCAGTGGTGCACACTGAAGATACAGAAACTGCTGTGGGGGCACCAACAACATTCAACCAGCATTTTCTTTTTATTTTCTAAACTACAGCATCTCAGTTAGACCAAAAGTCTTGTATTCCAGTACAGGCGGAGGAACTACAGTACAAGTCACATTAAACTGTTCCCTCAACTCACTGGTGTAGCATTGTTCAATGAGTTTCCTAATCTGTGCAGTGTTTAATTCAATTAATTAGTAAAAGGTTAGTATTGGTTTGCAACTAGCACTACTGCACTATACGCATTATTTTCAGTTGACTGCTTGTGAGTTTCATTTCAGAAGGCAGACTAAACAACTCTAAAGGAATGCTGTGATATTTATAAACAATGCTCTTAAGGAATGCTGTAATATTTATAAACAATGCTCTTAAGGAATGCTGTGATATTTATAAATAATGCCATGAAAATGCATTGTATAAACTCTGCAAAACAGCTATTGCCATTTCACTAAACAGGTACAAGTGAGCTGAATAGGCAGTGAAGGATAGTTGGAAAACAGTTAAAAGCTTCAACAGTTCGAGCTGCCAATGCAGTAGCATCACAAAAAAAATGCTACACCAGTGAGTTGATGGAACAGTTTAATGTGACTTGTACTGTATTTAATTACAAAACGTTATGTTAATAAATGTTTTTATTAAAGAAAAAAAATCTTAAGCATTTATTTTTATTGTGCCCATTTTCTAAGCACAATGATACCCTCCAGGGTGGGCTTTATTGGGAAATACTGGACCTTCCAGGGTCTCTAAGGCCCTACACCTGTGACGTCGGACCTCATCATGCCACTGAGTGGTCCGGTATTTTCCAATAAAGCCCACCCAGTCAGGTATTATTGTTTACGTAACAACATAACTGGTGCAGTTTAAGTTACATAGTGTTGACCATTGTAAGCATAATAATGGGACAATGTTGTATGGGGTTATCTGAAATGAGAAGTGTAGGAACTTGAAGCCAGCTGCAAAATAGTGACAGTAACAGTAATACCTGTACTGGTGTTTTTCCAGGGAAAAAATAATATAATTTTCATTAAGGGGCTACATATTTTCCTTGACCTCTTTGACCTCCCATTGACCTGGAGCAATGAAATTAGGTTGCTGATTTGTGAGAAATATTTTGTTGCCTTAGGTGCAAGGAATTACATCTCTTTTCAAGAATACAGCAGATTCACATGGCTGATGCATGAAAGGGAGCATGGTTCTGACTCAGTTATCCAACCGACACTGCAGCCTGAGGGTCTGTGTTAGGAATAAGTTTGACTGTTTTTATAATAATAGTATGAATTGATGTTTGGTACCATAGTGTAATAACTGGTGGGTTGTTTTTCCCTAAGAAAACCCAGGTTGACATTTACCATAATAACAGGCTGGTTATTATGGCAAACATGCACCGGGTTTCCCTGATGGCACACACGCACCAGCTGCTCTCTCCCTTTACCTGCACTGGGCACCTGCTGTAAATGCCACTTGGTGGTAATGAAACCAAAGATCTCTTTTTTTTATTTTATATAACGGCTGTGGTGAGAAAGTGGCAGACAGCAATTATATAAAATAAAAGATGGTACAGTGTGTAAAACCTAATTTTACACACCCTCAGTGTGCAATGCTTTTAGCATCCCTCACCTTGGGTGTGTGTAAAATCTCATAACATACAACACCCCATCCTTTATTCTCTATATAGTAAGTAATAAAATAAAAAAAATAGGCAATGGAAAAACCACAACATAATTTGATAAAATAATTTATTTTCTTTTTCCTTTTTAATTTTTTTTAGTTGTTTAACCAGGAGTAGTAGGAGTAGTAACAATAATCTGATAAGAGCATATTAGCTCCACTTGACCAATGTAACCTCCCATTTATATGGTTGATGAATATGCACATAGATTTAATAGACAGATATGGGTTAAAAGTATGACCAGCAGAATGAAGAATGTAGTTTTATTAAATAGTTGTTCTGTTAGGATTGTGTGTAAAGTGCCCTTACTTTATAATTTTTTTTTTGTATACCAAACAATTGGTACTTAGTTGATATTGTAACAGAAGGGAACTGCTACAAACTGTACTAATAACTTAACAGCTACACATTAGGTCACTGTGACTCCCATGATCTCCAATTTCAAGTTCTATATGTAAGTAATAAGCCACAACAAGATGTGCATTTCAGTGAATTTAATGCATGCCCCAAGGGTGTGCTAAGGCATGAGGCTGAAGGCCATGTTTTCCTATGCCTCTGGGAATTGCATTAAAATCCTTGAAATGCACACCATGGAGTGGCTTATCACACTAATGAAATGGGGCACCATCATAAAAGAATTAGTTTGAGTAACTCTGATAGGGATTACATCTTCTTTACTATTTTCAAACAAGGGTACAATACATTATAGCCCAGATATTCAAACTACGCCAGGCTGTGGCACAAGCTTGGGCGCAGTGCAACTTGGCTGTGCAGGGGCGTTGACTGGGCGATATTCAACGGAGCTGCGCCATGGCTCAGCATCATTGAATATCACACCCTGGCCACCTGCAATGCACATGGTGCAGTGGCGCTGCACCAGTGCAAGTGGCCAGAGTGGAGCAGGGGGATGTACCAGTGCAAGTTCCATTGCGCTAGATGCAACAACTGAGATATTCAAAAGTGCACATGCAAATGGGGCCATAATGTATGCAAGGTGCAAATGGGGCCATTTGCATGTCATTATGGCCCCATTTGCATGCAGGTGCACCGATCCCTGGTGACTTGTGCCTGGCACCTCGCCAGGCAGCAGCCATCAGGGACCGACGCCCCCTGTAGTGCGGCAATGTGCCCCACAGCCCGATTGCGGGCATTTGAAAAATAATAAAGTATCCAATATCCCTGGTGGTCCAGTGGACTGCTGTCAGCCTGATCACAGGCTTAAGTAAAATAATAATGATTCCTTATTCCATGGTGGTCCAGTGGACCGATGTAAGCCCAATCGCAGGCTTAAGTAAAATAATAAAGATTCATTTTTCCCTAGTGGTCCAGTGAACCACTGTTAGCCCAATCGCGGGCTTAAGTAAAATAATAAAGATTCCTTTTTCCCTGGTGGTCCAGTGGACTGCTGTAAGCCCGATCGCGGGCTTAAGTAAAATAATAATGATTCCTTTTTCCCTGGTGGTCCAGTGGACTGCTGTCAGCCAATCGCGGGCTTAAGTAAAATTACAAAGATTCCTATATCCCTGATGGTCCAGCGGACCCCCTCCCCACCGCCCACTGATCCCCACTGCCCCACTGCCCCTGTCACGGCGGGCGGCAGCATCCCACCCGCCTGCTGCCCCGCCACCCACCGACTGACACCGTCGGTACGGCTGTACGCCCATTGGTCCACAGCGTAAGCCTATGGACATGCAGCCCATACCGTACTACACATTCCTGGCTGTCCCAGTGTGAGTAGTGGTGCCCCGTTGCCATCTTTATTCACTGTTTAGTGCCCATTGTGGAGCCCGTGATTGACTGAATAGTCCCCCGGCTCCTAAACCTGGCTCCACCGCTGCATCTGCCTATATAACTGTATTTTGCCACCATTTCTCTTTGATAATAAAGTATTATTGCCTACTTTCTTCTTCCTGTTTTTTTTCTCTGTTTTTCCCCACACTCAAGATATGGAGTTTTATTAGGGAATATTTACCATGGAGCACAGGGATTCACAATGCTCTGTTCCACTGGTGGAATCTTCCTCTCCTAACATACTGTGCACACACAGACACATAATAAAGGCCTCTTCTACAGCTACAGACTAAATTATCTCACTGTCAGGGCAAGCAGAAGAGCTTTCCTTGGTGAGCATGGCAAAGACAGAAGGGGGAATTTTTACTGTCAGCAAAGAAACAGTTGTAACAAAAACTATTAACAATTCTTAATATTTCTATTTTGTTTATGTGTTTAAGGAGAGTGTAATGATCAAGAAAACAACATTTAGTTCATTTGTTTTATTTTTTATTTAAGGTAGTTTTATTTTTAGGGCCCAGCTGAAGGCTTTTGCAAGTAACAATAAGACACGATGGGGTGTGCATTAGACAGTTCTAATGCATGGCTAGGAGGACGTACTGAGGCACAAGGCCACAGGTCAAGTGCGTCCAGTCCCCTAGCCATGCATTAGAACTGTATAATGCACATCCCCGGAGTGGCTTATTGAGCTTATAAAATGGGCCTGTGTATTCTAAATGGGGGTTCTAGGTTTAGATGTGCATTAGACATATCTAATGCACTGCTAACAACCAATCAGATTGCTTGAAATCCTTTGTCCTTTTTATAATGTAAAGGTAGCAGCCATGTTTGTGATGGAAGATCAGCTCTGGTTGTAGGGTGACTGATGGGAGATAGTTCTGGTTGTTGGAGAACTGATTTGCTCATTGTGTCATGTGGTTTAGGACCAGGATGACTGTTTGTTTATAGAGATTTAATGTACAGTTAGCTGACATCTCTTGGCCAATGAGATTTCTAGATTTTTTCTTCCATTTTATAATAGTACTAATACAGTTATGGACGTGGTTTTACTGTTTTTCCTTTTCTGCAGCTCAGGTATTAAGTTCAACTGGATTATTTTGCCACTAGCTGCAACTTAATTTTCCATTCCTGTTTTATGTGGTATTATGTTGGAAAGTGCTATTCTCTGTAAGGCAGGGCACTTGATCACTTACAGTAACTTGTTTTGGCTCATGTATGACTGCAAATCTACTCTGCAGTGAGCTGTATTTTATTTATTTTCCTTTACTATTTTATATGTTATGTTATTTTTGCCCATGCACCCACCACAGATGCAGAACAATATTTGCCCCCCCTTCATGTTATAGCTACTTCTTCTCTTCCATGCCACTTTCTGTTTTATTTTTATTAACTTCATTCCTCTCACATAAAACTGAGTATCTCTTAACCTTATTTCACTCCATTTATTAATCTGTGTTTCTAGCAAAAAGTGTATGCTGATACAGTTTAGTGCCAGCTTTGTTTCTGCTCCTTTTTCTTTCCCAAACTTTTATTTTCTTTTTACCTTTCAACACACACTACTTTTCAAGTTTTTCTTTTATTTTGGTATAATCTGTTTAATAAATCAAATGCTTTCTATCTACCCCTCCCAAGCTTTTCAAATGGTACAGTTACTTACTGTTTTCCTTTAGATTGTTGTGTGTCCACATCATATCCAGTTGTTGGGGTGACTGCCTGGTAAACTTCCTACAAGTGAAACTTAGCATCCCTTCCCTGTATAGGTTGTCCCTCACCATTTATCCCAAAACTGCATATACTCTGATGCAGAATTACTGGAATGGCTTGCTTTTTCATATGGGGCTTGGTGCAATGCATGCAAGCCACTGGCCTGATGTTTTTGCATAATAGTAGGATCATGGTAGGGTCGGAACGTATGATTACATGGCTGTTGGGGCACAGGCTCATATGAGGAGTGGTTATCCACCTGTAATCCCTCCTGCTCTCGTTGTATGCAAGTAAGCAAATTGTATTTCAACATAGTAACATTTCTCTGTATTCTATCCCATTGTTCCCTACCCCCCAGGTCGCACCGGGAGACAAGCAACGTGTTGCTCAGCATGCCTTCCTGGTGAAACATTTCAGTAAATCAATAAATAAATAAATATGGGTAAAGTTTGTGCCAAATACATGAGTTGGGGCAGTACTACCATTTGAACGCTATTTATTTACTATAACAAAGAAAGGGGGATTGTATTCCAGACCTCTAGGTCTTTAGTAAGTGTTCTATAAAAAGGTAATAGTTTAATATGTTCAGGTGTGCTACATTCACTGTTAAGTATACTCCCAGATATATACGTTTAGGTACTTCCCATCTAAATTGAAAGTGTTTAATTGAGGCACTGGGGGTCTAGTGGAATTGTAAGACCCCAGTCTTAGTAGTATTTAGGCGGTTCCCCACTAGGTGTCCAAACTCACTGAGCATCTGCCATATACTAGGGAAGAGCCATCTCAGGGTCTCATAAATAAATATAGAATAAAGGATGGGGAAGTGTGTGATATGAAAATTTAATGTACACTCAAGGTGTGGGATGCTACATAAACTCTAAGGGCAAAGCCCGAGGGGTTTATCAAAGCATCCCACACTGAGTGTCTGCATTAAATTCTCATATGCACACTTCCTCATCTTTTAATTTATATAATTGCTGGTGAGCAATTTTTCCCAGCCTGAGTGCTGTGACTTTCCCCACTCCCCCCACTCCCCACACACACTTTCTCTCTGTCTACACACACACACACACACACACATACACACACACACCCACACACACACACACACACACACACCCTTCATCCTTTTCAAAAAATCTCCCTGTGCACCTTCAGTGTAGCTCTTGGGCACCACATGCAGCAGCAGCTTCCAGCTCTCATGGTTCCCGTTTCAGATTCCCCAGCTGTACAGCAGTCTCCAGTCCCTCTCCCTCTTGCCCCATTGCATGCCACAGCACCCTACAGCTCTCTCTACTCCCAGTTTAATTAAATATTTTTTTTAAACAGCTGCAATTGTGATCACTACTATGATGGCGCTTACCTCGAGACAGTCAGCCACTGACCCATTCCCACTGACAGTGTATCTCATTTGAAGCTGGTGAACCTCAGGATCAACCAGATAATTTTTAAAAAATACAATTAATGGTTGTCAGAGGATCAATGTAGGTAGCGTGAAGTTAATAATGTACTGGACAAAGGGCCTAGTGATGGCGTTTTTGTTATTTATTAACTTCACATGTCTTAAAGATGACGATTGTTGCAGATATCCCCATGATTACGTTTGCTCTTATTTGTAGGGGGGACATCCCCAGGCTGTGCATGTAAATAGTTCTCACTGTATATAAGTTACACAACCAGTTTTGGGTTGTGGATCCTGGGCTTACCCAGGATTTTTTGTTTTGTTTGTCTGTATATTATTGGCTATAATCTAATAAAGAAGGTTTAAAAAAAAAAAAATAATGGTGGTATTTAAGGTAGGGATCAACCAGATATATAAAACAAAAAGATTATGGAAAGGTGAGAGTCTTACAGTGGGGGATCCTCACTTACTAAGATATGAAGCTGCCATGTTTTACAAACTGTTTAGCCTGCCCACACATAAAATGGGAGCAAATGAGGGAGCATTCCCTTTTGATAGATGGAGTGTATGAATGCCATAATAACCAACTGGTTATTATGGCAATTATCAACTGGTTGAGCCTATTGAAAAAAGTGCTCACCAGTAATTATAGCATCACATTATTTCTAGTTAAAAATGCAGATTTTATGAATGCATACCATCTTCAAACCACATTGATGTTGTTGGTTGTTTTACCTGCCTCATTGCTTAGTGGAACTGAAATGCATGCCAAAGTACAGATTTAACCAAACTTGTTTTGTTTCAGACCCTGGACCTATTCTTTCTGCATGCTTCCTGCATACTTACTGAACATTATACAATGGCAAAAAAAAATTTAAGCAGCAGATTGGCTACTGAGCCCTAGACACAGTGATTTTATTTCACAATAACATCACTGTATCTAGGACAGGCACCAAGATGACCGCATAACATAACACTCAGGTGTAACTTGCACCAAATTTTCAACATGGCATTTTTGGGATCCCTCCTCATGAAGAGTGCCAGTGTCATTTTGTTCACATGTCCCAAAAGGTGATTTCACAGAGCTAATGTGCTATTCTGTGCCACAGGTGCAAAAACACATTTTGGTCAGGTTGTGGAAAATGACAGCTGTACTGTTTTGAAGGAGGTGTGCAAAAATGACAATGCTGAAAATGTGGAGGGAAAATATAAAAAATCGGCAAAGTTAGGAATGTGCTTAGAAACTGCCCAACACACATTCATGATGCAGTCACTTTTTGGAACGTTTTCACCAAATGTGCAACACGGGCTTTTTGGAACCCCACCTCATGAACAGTGGCACTGTCATTTCATGAATCGGTCCTGAAAGGTGATTCTGTGCAGTGACTGCGAAATCACCTTTTGGGACTGAGTAACAAAATGACAGCTACAGTTTTCATGACATGGGGTCCCAAGAACCCCATGTTGAAAATTTTGGGCAAAAATTCCAAAAAATGGCTGATTTATCTGCATAAGTTGAAACCCCCATTGAATGGCATTATAGCACTTTGATTCTTCAGTTTGCAGTTCGAATTTGAAGAGTGCAGATGTGTCCCAGTCCAGAGAAGAAGATGGTGCCAACCTCTGGAGATAAGTATGGGGTAAGGGGGGGAGGTGTGGGATGGTGGGTGCTCAGTGGCAGGATGGGAATGGGGAAGAGGACTGGAGCGATGATGAGGGACCATTTTCTTTTTTACAGAAAGAAAAAAAAAATGACTGGAGCCACAATGAGGGAACATTTTCTTTTTTACAGAAAAAAAAGAAAATATTTGGGCACAGTGGGGTGGGCTCCCAGTGTGCCACATGACTGGGGGGGTTGTACATGATGCCGACATAGGGATTGGGTACCCCGATGATGGCGGGGGGTGGGGAAAAAAAAACTGTTAGGCACACTGGGGTGGGCTCCCAGTGTGCCACATGAGTTTGAGGGGGTGCACATAATGCTGACAGGGGACTAGGCCCCCGATGTCGGTGGGTAAAAGGAAAAATCTTTGGGCACACTGGGGTGGCATCCCAGTGTGCCACATGAGTTGGGAGGTGCCACAGAATGCCACGGAAATGTTCCAAATGTCCAATGGAAGGTTCCACAATAAGCCATTTTCTAGAGCTAGGATCTGATCCCAAATTGGCTGTAAGCTCCACTCACAGCCCTAAAATTAAATTACTCCCCAATACCTGTTGAAGCCTTCTTTACATTCCCTTGCTCCTGCTATGTTGGCAGCACAGGCAGACTGTAAACAACATAACAGTGCTGCACTCCCTACAAATCTCTCAGACCATTAGTGTCATGATGACCCCGATGTCATGTACATTACAATAAAAATAAACTAAAGGTGCTCACAGCAAACATAATACTGCACCACAAAAAATGAATTTAATTTAAATGCCTGCTTCTTTTTGTTTCTTCCCAAAGTGAATGACTTCATTGAACCTCGTAGACTGTAACTGCTTGTCTCATGGTTCACTGAAGCTGCTCAGTTCAAACACCCCTAGCCTGCTGTCCACTTCAGTGCTGAAGTAAGACAATATGCTAACAGGAAATTTATATATTACTTAACAGCGAGGAAAGGGATATGCGGCAACACAGCTTACAGACTTTTACAGCCATTCACTATCGTAGCTGCATAAGCACGTACTTGATCAGTCCTCATCACTCACTCATTCCCCCTCAGATCATCATTCAAAATCCACTAAAAGCAGGAAGCAAAACCATGGGCAAAACAGGCTGAATTAAACTAGGTGTCTACTAAGAATCATATGTGTGTGTGTGTCTGTGACAGGGAGAAGAGAGATGACACAAACTGACAGACACACAGAAAGACTGAAGGGAAGCTTGAAGCACCAGCACCAGCACCACCTACTGGACTACTTTTTTTCATACTTTCAATATATGGCTTCCACACACAAAAAAAATAAAACAATAAAAATGTCATTTTTTTTTTTTACTTTTTATTGTTATTTTAAAATGAGCCATTGTATAATAACAATAAGGCACTCCACGGTGTTTGTTATTTTGTAATAACATCACTCCTGGGGTGGTGGAAGCACTCTGCTTCACCTCATGCTTCAACCCACCCCAGGAGTGACATTATTACACAATAACACAGACTCTGCTCTGCCTTATTGCTTAATTAGAAATAACCCTAAACAGTGCAGCAACTCATGATGCATTAGTCGTCTCTACTCCCACTGCATAATGAGTGGTTAGAATGTGTTGAAGTGTTCCTAAATCCAGGAAAGGAAAGTGGGACTTGATAAAGGAATACAAACAAATCAAACATGTTTCTGCGTGGTAACATCAGTATGGTGGGCAGTCTATTTTTCCCTTTTCAAAAGAAAAAAAGAATCAAAATTTAACAACCAGTTACATCAACAGTCTCTACAGAATGTGAACAATCATAACATGTGGTTGTTAAACTAGGGATCCTTTAAGGCCTAAAGGGGTTGTCAGTGTCTCTTTAAACTAGAAAATTATTTTGGTTCTCCTTGACAGAGTACCACTAGTATCTTCTACATACTTGGCTCCAGCTATTTAGGAAATTGTCACTTTTCCAATGTTTGGCAAAGGATCATGGAAATGTTGAGCTATGAAAGCTACATGATCAGCTTCATAAGAATAAGCCCTACCAATACAGTTTACATGTGTCAGTAACATACTGTATTTGTTCAAAGTGTATTGACGTACTGTATGGTGCTGTATATCACTGCACATCAAACTGCAGGCAGTCATGGAAGACATTCCAACTGCACGTGCAACTCAAAATTTGGAATTGTCCTGGATTCTATGCATCCCAATGATGACAGACACCCAATTTTGTGGTGCTCAGATCAGCAATTAATTTATTTAAAACTCCATTCGCATGCATGTTCATTATTTCATCATATCCAAAAACGTTCCATATTATTATTCATAACTTTTACATCTTTCCACATTCTATTCCATTTCTTTATGAATGTCATCTCAATTATATACCCTCCATTTCTTCTCCCTCATTCTTCTCACCTCCCAGGTGTAAACTTGGGTGACTTCTTCTCTTCTTTCTGGAGGTAACAGTGTAGACCATTATCACTTTCTCTCAATTGATGCTGTTTTCTTTTATGTACTGTTTATTCTCCCCCACCCCTGCACCCTTAGCCCCTTCTTACCCCCCATTTTCCCCCATATCAGCCACCCATCGCGGCTGTACCAACACCACCTTGTGGTATGCGATCCACCACTCCTTTTTGTCTTATTGTCCCCCTTTTATGCTGCTGTCCACCTTAGTCAGTCCCGTTTCTGTTTTATTGATTTTATTCTGAGATATGTATTATAGTGGTGTGGCTGCGCCCCTATAATTAGGGTTGAGTAGGCACTTTAATGTTAAACCTCAAATTTTGTGCTTTAATAACTTTTCAGCCGTTCAACAGAGTTGCATGACATTTGGAATGTATGGTTTGGTGTGGTAGATCTCTGTTTCAGTTGGACATATGGTTTCTGCACAGTGAAACGTCAAGAAATTCACTTTTCGCCACTTTTGACACGTTCTTTTTACCATGGAGCTGTGACCACACCTTGTGGTCTTTTGGTCTGAAATTTGGAGTGTAGAAAGCATTTGGGACAAGGAACAATTCAGTGTTGGTTTGTAAAAAAATATTAATCCATTCAAATGTTATTAAATTTTAAATGATTGTGTTCTGATCATGCTCAGTTCACTCCAAAATTTATATGTACAGTATATTTTACGAACTATGAAGGGTCTCACAGTCAAGGATTTTGCTACCTTGTGAAGTAAAATCCTAGTCCATCAGAAAAATTCTTTGTCTGCAAGCCGCCATCTTGTTTTCAGTTTTTCAGCCAATCAAAATGTCGTAGCTTTGTCTCTGGGTGACTTTTGGACCAACTGAGGCATGGGTTTTGTTCAAGGTGACACTCTCTACAAAGCCGTGCCTTTGGTTTGGTTAGTTTTTGTCAAAAAATAGCTTTTTAAAAATTAAAAATTCTTCTTTCACGACTCGCTAAAGATCCTAGTCCGTGAGCCTACAAAATTCTGGTCTGCGAGATGATCCTGGTCCATAAGTTTTGTCCATCGTGGGGTGACCAGATAGCCAGAATTTCGTGACTAGATGTCCCTGATGGGTGACCAGTTGTCCCTGATGGCGTGATCAGATGTCCCCTCACAGACCAGAATTTTGCTAGCTCATGGACTAGGATTGACCTGAAGGCCCAGGATTTTGCTATCTCAAGAATGAAGAATTTTTAAAGATGTAAAAACTTTACAATTGCATAGCTCATTAATGGTTTGGTCTTTTTACTCGAAATTTACACGATGTTGTGGGGATGCCCTACAGGTGTGAATTATGCTGTTTAGATGTTGGGGAATTAAGTGGTTCTATAGATATGCCATCACAAAGTTGAGATTTTCCCCATAGGATAACATTGTGGGGTCTTTCATGCCTTTTGGTGCCTTTATCTTGAAAATGAAGCAAGATAAAGAGTTTTCACAACTGGCAGCTTAGATCACCTGAAGAATATTTGAAATTGAGGAGTAAGCCTGCAGCAGAATTTTTTTTGTGGGTTGCACGGTTCATGAGATATTGTCAAATTACTGTCACAAGTGTTCAATCAATCAATCAAAATCTTTATTTTGCCACGTGGAACATTATTGAGACAAGCTCATTTACAAGATGGACCTTAGGCAAAACAATTGACAACAGGGTTAAGACATAACAGGTTGAGTGAACGTACATAACAACTACATAGTAATAATAACTGCATTATAACATACAGTATAACTATCACATGTGACAAGATACTTGCACCAGAACATAGCAATAGGTTAAACAGACGATAGCGCCATTTAAATACAATTGCATGGATACAGATATATGGATGTAAGGTAATGAGCTAAAGTTTATACAGTAAACATCATTGGAGGAGTCTGAGTGTGCAGGAGTGGCAGTTCCTCTAGTGTCAAAGTATGAAGAAGATTCAGATGTAAGAGTCCTTTGATAAGTACTGTAGGCATGTCCTGGCAAGTGGGGTGGGAAGGACAGGGGGGGTATAGGGAGTGGGGAGAAAAGGTCAGATGAGATAGGAGAGGGTTGGACATGATGGCCTAGGGAGGAAGGACTGTTCGAAGGGAGAACACAACAGATGCCACAGGCAATGGTTGGGGTTTAAGTCCAATATTTGAAGCAAATACAGATTATGATGTTGGGGCCTTGATTTGGACAATGACAAAAGGGAGGACTCAAAAGATGCCTCAGGCAATGGTTGAGGTTTAAGTCCAGAATTTAAAGCAGTAACAAATCGTAATGTTAAGACCTTGACTTGAAGCAAGTTCAAAGGTTCAAAGAGTGCCTGTGCAATGCTTTTCAGTGCTCATATCTCAGAAATAACGTAAAATACAGTTTCATAATTTATTGTATCGTGAACTACTCACTCTCATGATTATGACAAAACTTTAATTTTTTTTCTAGCTGTTATGGTTCCCAAGATATGGGCAAATTACTGTTACAAGGGTTCATTGCCCTATAGGGTTGCTGTATGGCTCTGTACTGTAGCTTTGCATAAGTGGGAGTGTTGGCCCAGAGGGTCTGCGCTCCCAGAGATGGATATTGTTATGCAACAATGGGCAACTTGGTGGGAGCGTGATGCTTGAAGGGCCCCGTGCTCCAACCAACATATGTTTTTCACTAGTTATATTACACTTTTTCAAAAAGTAAGGAAATTCATGGCAAAAAAAAATACTTTTAATGCATCAGTTAGGGTTAAAGCAACAAAAGTGAGAAATGAGATGTTAGGTTGAACCCCTAACCCCCACAACCCGCACCCATCCTCCACAGACAGATACATGCCAGGGTGTGCCATGGGGTCCATGAGGGCTCAACTCTCACCCCATTCTCCTTTACTGTAGCATGTCAACCTGCTTACACATGGAATGGGGTGAGAGTTTGTGCCACTGATCCCATAGCACCCCGTTCAGTCTGTGGAGATGGGTGTGCAGCTTGAGTGGGGGTTAGAGCTCAACTCAACTATCCACTTTTGTTGCTTAATCCTAAGTGATGCATTAAATGCAATTTTTTGCCATTAATATATATATATATATATATATTTATAAAATGGGTAGGGAAATTGTTCTTTTATTGGTTGATGAGCATCACATGACCATGCGTATATCAGAGCTTGACTGCACACCTGCATTCTTACACCCCCTCAAAACAATTTTACATTTTATAAGATAGATAAACCACTCTGAGGTGTGTGGTGGCGCTCTGATATCATGCATCTTAGGCTGCTGGCGACACCAAGGTGTGCGTGTATCAGAGCGCGACCACACACCTCAGAGTGGTATATCTATTACATATAGTACAAGTCCCATTAAACTGTTACTCCAATGAGTTGCTTTAGCATTTCTGACTGAGTTGTAAAAGTGTTGATGAATCCAGTGCAAAGCCCTGTACAAACTGTTTCTTGAGATTTAGAACTCAGTTTTGCATTGCATTGTGATGGGGCTGCAGATGCAGTCTAACTGAGTCACAAAAACATTTCATAAACATTGCCCTTGAGCTGGTTTAGTATTGCAAAACAATGCAATACGAGTTGCCAATGCATTACCAACTGTAAAAAACAATGCTCAACCAGCTCACTGGTGGAACAGTTTAATGTGACTTGTACTGTATATATATATATATATATATATATATATATATATATATATATATATATATATATATATATTGTTCCTCATGAGCTCCTTCACCTTTTTGCATGGTGGGTGGGTGGTCAAGACTAAACAAAAAGTGGCAGCAAAAGATGCTGTTTGCCTCTGCCTTCTTTGCCTAGTCCCTCCCAGCTTGTGATGTCACATTGTGACTCACTGCCACCTGCTGGCCCCACCCTTTCCCTCTCTCCCTCCTCCTCTCTCTATGTTCCTTAAACCCCCTGAAGCAGGTAATTGGGCATTGCCAACAGGACAACCTAGTCTGCCTCAAAACAGGCAAACTCCTTTGTCCTGGATTCTACCCATCCCAATGATGAGAGACACCCAATTTTGTGGTGCACAGATCAGCAAATAATTTATTTAAAACTCCCTTCACATACATTTTTATTATTTCATCATATCCCAAAACTTTCCATACTATTATTCATAACATTTTTATCTTTCCGCATTCTATTCCATTTCTTTATAAATGTCATCTCAATTATATATCCTCCATTTCTTCTCCCTCATTCTTCCTGCCTCCCAGGTGTAAACCTGTGTTACTTCTTCTCTTCTTCTCTTCTTTCTGGAGGTAACGGTGTAGACTGTTACCATTTTCTCTCAATTGATGCTGTTTTCTTTTATGTCCAGTTTATTCTCCCCCCACCCCACCCACCTTTGGCCCCTTCTTACCCCCACCCATTTTCCCATAGCCTATCTCCAGCCTGCATTGGATGGCAGGCATTCCCCTTTCAATCAGCTCTGTACCTGTCACTGCTAAGCCTCTATGAAACCCATGGTTTCAGTATTAAATATATCCACTCCCAAGTCAGACAGATGGACCCCATCTGATCGCTAAAAATCATCCACTCTCTCTTCCACTCTCCTTAAAATGATCTGCCCTCCCATGGCCTGGAACAACGTGCCTGCCGATCTGTTCATCTTTCATCTAGCTCTCTCTATAGCTATGTGGCTGTGTTCATACCGCCATACCCTTCTCGGTATCATGTCAGACCATGCTAACGCTACCTTGGGCCACCATTGTTTTATCTTTTCAAGATCATGCTTCATTTGCAAGTAAATGTCCAACCAGGGTCTGGACCCAATGTCTTTTGCCCCAAGATGTATAATGATCAAATCAGGTATGGGGCATCTGTCCCTCATCTCACGCAGGATGGATAATAACTTTGCCCATTTCATCCCTCGAATTCTGTTCCATGACAATCTACTTTGTCTGACATTCTGATACAGCTGCTTGCCCCCTGCTTTCTTTTTGGCTCTCCTCTCTGCCCAATAAATATAGGAGTGCCCACATATCCATATCTCTGTGCGCTGTCTGTGTCCTAGTCGAGACAAAATGACATGAGATCAGTGCACTTCCTCCATGCATTCCCCCCGCCTCCTGCCACCCTCTCCCAGAAAAAAATCCATTGTCTATCTTCCGCACACTAATCCCCCCTTTTTTTTAACTGTAAGACAGAAGAACATTGGTTAATAACGTATTCTATCAGGGGCCATATGTATCTTTTATAACAGACAGACTTCCACTGTCCAATTTCCTGCACCCGCTCTGTGGTTCCTCCTTCTGCAGCGGCTTGTGACGCCACCACGATCCTAAAAGAATGGGAGGAATAGTTTGTCGGGTCCTCCCCTAGAAACCCTATGCCTTTTTTCAGGACCTCTACAATTTGGTAACTTATGACACCTTTCCTGTCCCCATGAGTAAAAAGTTGGCCCTGCTTTCTGTGTCTCAGTGTCTCACGCTTGGATTGGGCATACTGTCGGATTGGAACATGGTCGTAGGATCACTAAACACCACTTTCCCTCTTGGTCCATCTTGGACTTCCTGAGCAGTATGTGAATCTGGTCTGACCCCATGTCACATTCTCCCACCCTAGCCCACCAGCCCCATCTTTTGCTCCATGCCCAACCACCTTACTTACTCTCAAGGCTCCAGCAAACATCACCAAATATATGACCTGGAATAAAATGGCCTCATCCCCTGTTTTACATGTTGTGGGCAAGGTGCTCACCAACCTGGCTAACAGGTGATCCGACACAGGGTGCCTTTTGTCTACTGTTCTCTGTTTCAGGTGCCCCCAGCCCTGCAAAATTCATCTAACAACCATGGTTTTTGTTGGGTCAGTCCATCCTTTTAGGCTGCATACAATGCTGATCACTGCCAGGTGTGCCCCCATCGTGGTGTGCGCTAGGCCCTTTTCCCATTGGTAAACTATGAATTTTCCTATTTGCTCCTCCATGACTGGCCCACTTACCTCCATGAGGTGCAACTCCCTGAATGTTTTGAATGCCTGCCAGGACATTTCATATACCCTCAAGGTCCTGGGTGCCCAGGAGTTACAAAACAGCAATTTGGCTCCTTCTTGCCAATGTCCCAAATGTTCGGTGGGAAAGGTGTTTTTTGTCCCTCTTCCTTCAGGGCAATGGCCTGGAACCGATCCAGCTGCAGAAGGAAATGGCTGTCAGCTTAGGTGTTCTGTATCCCGTCAATGTGCCTGGCTCTAAAAGACACGTACATCTGTAAACCCTTCCTCACTAAGTGCCGTAACACCCTCAGTACTGTTTCTGACTTTGCCCCTTTGGTGTTGAGTACATCCACCACTGCCCTGTTATCACACCAAAAAGTCACCTGTGGATTACGGAGTTCTTCACCCTATAATAAAGTGCAGACCCAAATCGGCATGATCTCTAACAGTGTGATATCCCTTGTCAGGCCCTCTTTTTTCAACTCCTCTGGCCATGGCTCGGCAAACTATTTCCCCTGAAAATATCCCCCCATGCCTAAACCCCCTGCAGCATCTGTGTACAACTCTAGGTCTGTGTTGTAGACACAGTCAACTTGCCAAAACGACCTGCCATTGTAGTTCTGTATAAATTGTTCCAATACCCTAAGTCCTCTTTGAGGCCCCTGGTGATAATGACCCAATGGTGTGGTCTAGTGGAACCCCTAGTTGCCCGGGCCAAGCATCTGATAAACGCCACACCCCTGGCCAATAGCCCTGCATGCAAAATTGAGGTGCCCCAGTAACTGTTGCACCTGTCTCAACTGCATCCTTCATCTTCCCACATGCACCCCTATGAGTTCCCGTAATTGCTGAACTTTTTCTTTCAATTTACTAAACTTTATTACTTTTCCAACAATACAGCAAAACAACAATTCAATCAAAATACAGATCAGAAAACAGGAATGGATTTACCCCAATAACAAATATATATGTTTTCCTATCCCCCACCCACCCCCACAAGCACACCAGGGAGTATGCCTCAACAATATGACCCTATAAGGTAGTGAGGCCTTTATATATTATCTATTATCTGGGTGTCCCAGTGAGGATGAATAGGAATGAGAATCTAGGGAAGGCACATGTTAGGGGTCAAACCGAGTAACCAAAATAGACAGCAGGGTATGGAGCAAGTTCCAGCTGGATTTAAAGGATTGGGATCTACCCTGCTGAGAAGCAAGTTCCAGCTAGGTTTAAAGGATTGGGATCTACCCTGCTGAGAAGCAATCTGCTTTTCTGTCTCAAGTGCCAACAGTATCTCCTGATGCCAGTCCTTAAGTGATGGGATAGCATTGTCCAGTGAAGGCCAGCATATGATTAACTTCACCATTATGGCCATCAGGTACATGTGAGCTTGGGGGGACCAAGCTGTTACTCTGGGAGAGAGCCGATGAGACAGACCTCAAGAGTAAAAAATAAATCCAACCCTAAAAGAGGGTTTAAGGAAAGCCACATAGCGTTCCAGATAACCTTCGGGCAATCCCAGAGGATCTGCTTTAAATAACAGTCCACTGTGCCACTTTGGGAGCAAGTGGAAGATTCTCATTTGCCCATCCTGTGGAGCCTAACAGGCATGTAATAGAGGTTGTGTAAGATACAAAACTGTAGCAGACAGCAACGGTCATGTTTGATGAATTAGTACAGGTGTAGCCAAACCTTTTGTCAGGCTTTACCTTCCATCTGGAGTTGTGAAACTTGCTTCCAATAAAAGCAAACACCTTCCAAACTGGCCAGGTCCTTAGCCTGGAAAAAACGGTAGAAACTGGACACCGGATGGGGTTGTGTTGCCATGTGAAGGAGGTCTGGTAGGACCCCCGCAGGTGACTGGGACCAAGGATGAGGGCCGCAAAATGAGGTAAGGGCACCCAATAGTTGCAGATATTTAAAGGGATGGAAGACCAAGAGGGCACATCTCTGCATAATCACAGGGAGCGGGGCAACCCCATCACCTTCAACAAGGGAGAAGAGAGAGGCAGTTCCAAGTCAAGGACAAAATTGAAGGGGAATTGGCCGACATGCAATCTGAATATTAGGGTTTCCTAAAATTGGCTGGGATAAGTCCTTCCTTCACTCTCAACCCATGTATGAGCAAAATTGTCTGAGAGCTCGGAGAGACCACCATAAAGGTGTGCCTCGAAGTTTAGTAGGCAGCTGAGAAGGTTTAAGATATAGAAGACTGCCTAGCCTAAGCTCTGCTTGTTCACAAATGCGCTGTTCCATGGACAGCCATAACAAGCAGTAGCCTGAGGTATCCGGCATGATCTTGGAGGAATTCCAGAGGAAACATTTGGAACTATGCATGGCAAAGTAATAAATGAAAAAATCTGGGAGTTGGAGTCCCCCCCCCTTCTCTCAAAAGGATGAGTTTAAAGTAAGCCCTTCAGGGAGTCCCCTGTTTCCATAAGAAAGCTGAGAGGGAAGAGTTGAGCTTAGTGAACCATGCCTTGGGTTGATGGATACCCAGCATTCCAAGGGGATAAAGGATACGAGGCAAGATGACCTGCACCCTTCCCCAGAGAGAGAGAGAGGGAAAGATACATCCATCTCTGTAGGTTGGCAGAAACGGACTTTAATAAGGGGGCTAGGTTCTCTCACTCCAGCGCAGCCAGGGTTCGAGTAACCCTTATGCCAAGATATGTAAAAATATTCAGTTCCCAGCATAGGCCCATATCCAAGATCAATTGGCATGGGACAAGTATATTGAGTGGCAAGACCTTGGTCTCATTGAGATTAAGTTTGTAGCCCGCCACCTCCGAAAACCTGCGGATCTCATTGAGCGCAGCAGGGATGGAGGATTGGGGTGGGATAAATGTAACAATAAGTCATCTGCATAGGCTGAGAGTTTACAGCTAAGCTTTCCCACCTGAATACCTTCCACCAGTTGGTTGTTTTGAAGGTTATGCAATAGGGGTTCAAGGTAGAGATTGAACAGGAATGGGGAAAGAGTGCATCCCTGCCACATTCCACACTGCAGAATGAATGGAGCAGACAGCACTCCATTGCAATGGATCCTGGCTAAGGGATTGCAGTAAAGAATGCACACCCAGTCACAAAATCCATCAGGGATACTAAATTTATGAAGAGCGGCAAAAAGAAAAGGACAGGACACCCGGTCAAAGGCCTTCTCTGCATCTAGAGAGACCAAAGCTGCTGGAACCTTGCTCTCACCTGTTGCAGAAATCAGGTACCATAGCTTCTGGAGATGGTCAGAGGAGGAATGACCAGCCATGAATCCAACTTGTGTTGGACTGATGAGACCTGACCAAACCTGAAGCAGATGGGTGGCTAAAATCTTCAACATTAATTTCAGAACAGAATTGCGAAGGGAAATTGGCTTGTAGTTTCTTGGCATTAGGGAGTCCTTGCCTGGCTTTGGAATGAGGGTGATCCAAGCCTGAGTATATGAGGAGTCTGATAGACCTGCTAAATGCAGGTAATTGAATAACTGTATGAGGAATGGAATCATCACTGTCCCACATTTGATGTAAAAGTTGTTGAAGAAGCCATCAGGAGCCAGAGCTTTGTTTTCAGGGAGAGAACAAATAGCTGCCCTTACTTCCTCCTCTGTTATGAGGGAGTCCAGAAAATCCCGCTGAGTGGGGAAAGTTGTGGTAGGTGCAAGGTACTCAGATATTCCTAGATGTCAACAGGAACTTTGAGTGAGGAGGAATCAGTCACATAGAGAGATTGGTAGTATTGACAGAAAGCGTCTGCGATCTCCCAGGGTCGAGTGAGGATCTGGTCCTGTGGATCCGGTCGTAGGGAGTGTATAGCGGTTCTTTCCTCAGTGTGTCGAAAGGTGGAGAGCCAACAGCCTCCCTACCCTCTCCCCTCACTCCAGGTAATGCAGTCTGGTGTGCTGAAGAGCTAGATCGGCCTTTTCAGCCAGGAAGCTGAAGTATTGAGCTCACAAAGCATTCAGCTAGTGCCAAATGTCATGGTCTGAGGATGCAGAAAGGGATCCCTCAGGAGTTCTGATTTGCCGTAGCAAACCGTCCATCTTACTCTTCCTCGTTTTTTGTGGGTGGAGGCTATTTATATCAGTTCTCCCCATAATGCACATTTAGCAGCCCCCCACAACATGTCCAAATGGGAAGCTAAACCTTTGTTGTTTAGGAGAAAGTTCTGCAGGAAATTTTTAATTGCTATGAGGACATCCGGGTCCCTGAGTTGGGTGGTGTTCAACCTCCATGTGGAGTCACGTTCCTCCAACCCTAGAAGATTACGATCTAAGGAGACTTCTGTGTGATCAGAAATTACCATGGGTTGTATATCACAGGTCTGTATACCAGGCACAATAGAGGTACTAATTAGGAAGTAATCGATTCTGGATTGTGAAGCATGGGGTATTAAGTAAAATGTATACTGATGCAGAGAGGGGTGTAAGAGGTGCCAGGGGTCTACGAGATTAGCCGCATCCAACATATCGCAGACCCCATTGTCCAGGGGAAAGCCCCTTCCTGACAGTCCACAACTGATCCAAGTCTGAGTCAGAAAACAAATTCCAATCCCCCACCCAGGATTATCGGTAAATGCAGAAAGGGTGCCAGCTGGAATAGGAGATTGGCAAAAAACTGGGGGAAGTCTATGTTGGAGCTATATGCTGATCCCAGCACAGCCTCTGATTATCCAAGCCTGCAACGTAAAAGAATGAAATGGTCCTCAGAATCCCAGATCTCCCGCAATAGATCAAAAGGAACCTTTTGGTCGATGACAATGGCAACACCTCCTCTTCTATTACTGACTCCTGAGCCATGTGCCTGCCCCACCCATTCCCTTAAGAAACAGAGGACATCTTCCCTATGTAACTGAGCTTCCTGTAGCAGGGCCGCAACAAAAACTACTGGCACCCGGTCCCAAACCCTGCATCCCTGCCACCCCAAGCCAGCACCTAACCCACCACGCCACAACACGAGCTCACCGGAAACCCGTGGCACCACCCCTCACATACCCTCCCACCCCATGATCGTTGGGCTCACTCCCACCCCCCCCATGCTTGTATATGTGCACGACATCCTGTCACCTTTTGTAATCCCACCCCATCTAGTCACAACCCACACCCCATAATAGGCATGAGCCAAAAGTAGGTCCCCATTTCAGCAGGAGCCCACTTTCTAGTGCCCCATATCACGGTATACCGAAACATTCAATTACTCACCCCCACTATCTGCTCATCGGGGTAGGTTCTCAGCCAAACCTCAAAGGCCTCCACCTTGATGGGGGTCTTTGCCCTCAGGAAAATGTCTGTTTGGTCTGTACCCATTCTGGTCTCCCCCTGCCCTCCTCCACCCTACCGTGTGTCCCTTGTGACCCACATCCTTGTTTGCCTCTTGTCCTCCCTAACTTCACTTTCAGTAGCTCTGTCGTCCCTTCCCATTGTAACCCCACCTTGTCATCCCTTCCCATTGTAACCCCACCCTCTTGCTCCTCTGCCCCATGATTGGCTCTTGTATCCCTGTGCTCCTCCCCGAAAGGACTGATTTGCCAAAGCTGGTGCCCCCGTGCTGTCCTCCCTGGTTCCAATTTGTCTGACATTTTGATGCTGGGTGGCTACCGCACACTTCGAACAGGATTGCTAAAATCTGCAATGCAGCCAAGAGCAAAATGTTGTATTTTAACCTCAACAACATTTCTGTCATAACGTGGCCTTTCTACTCCCTTCTCCTTCCAGGGTAGCCTGGTCAGTGACGTAGTCTATCTACAAATCTTGCTGTTTGGTATCCCACCTGATGTCACCATAGGTCACCATTCTTTGCCTGGAGAATTCATCATAGTACAGTCACCCGAATCCCCCCTTAGCTTTTACTGTCCATATGATCAGGGAATATGTGAGGAGGGGTATCTCTAATTCTGGTTTCTTCTCCATGACTATCGCTGAGTAGGTGGCAAAACCTACAAATCACACATCCCATGTCTTTCCTTTTGTAAACTTATCCTCTTCCTTCTTCCCTAAGAGGACCACTGCTGCTGCCATCTCAGTCTTACCTATGCTCTCATTCTCATTATATTTGGTCACCGCCTCTCTTCTGACTAGTGCAAAAATATCCACGTATTCCCCTTTCCATATCTTTTCTTTCATAGCCATTGGGACATGCTCAAATATCCTTATGCCTGGGGCTCCAATTTCCTGTGTCCCCATCCCCACTCCCGGCCTTTCTGTAGGTTTTCCCTCTCCCCCTGGCACACCTGACCCATTTTAATCTCAGACAAAACATTTTCCAGCTGCCCCAAACCCCCTGCTCCTAATGAACTAATCATCTGCTCCACGTAATCTTTTATACTATCCCCTATGGTCACTAATCCATTACCTGTACGACAGGCTGCTCCCACTGTCAGTACCAGTCCTGGTTTAGGTAGCTCTATTGGACTCGGGGCTATCAGGCTCACCGGCAGGTGCACTGGAGGCTGAGGTACAGCTGGTGTGGGAGTGGGCAGTGGACTACGCTCAGGTGGAAACACTGGGATGGGCTCTGGTGCTGGCAAAGGCAGGGGCTTGGGCAGAGGCAGAGGAGCAAGGGGTGTACTCGGGGGTGGCTGGACCTAGCTATTTGGTTGAACAGGTCCTGCCGGTGCTGGTCATGGCCTATCAGGGCTGCTGGGCCTGGTTGGCACTCACTTCCCCTTCTCCCTCTGCATCTCTCTGCCTTGCACTTTTCTCCCGGCCTCCAGGGCTCCACACCCTCCACCAATTCCCACACCTTGTTTGCCTTGTCCACTAATTCCAATATCGCATTGTAGGCATCTTCTTTGGTAGGCATAGCAGGCTTATTCTTCCTCTGCACCATGTCTCACCACTATTCCTAAAGAAAGCCGGAAAAACTGAGTAAAAAGGAACTGTTAATATCAGATTCTTTCCGACTGTAGTACCCCTATATTTATTTATTTTTTTTAAATATGTCCATATCCCTTGTGTTCTATTTATTTATACATTATTTATTATTATTATTATTTGTTGTATATAAATACCTGCCACCCATGCCATCTTCCCCTCTTTTGTATTGCTTGGGGCCTAAAATAATTGTTTTAAACAGGCCTAGCATCACATCGAATTACTAGTCCTTTGCCTCTAACCAAAGGATTCCACAGCATTCCACTGAACTGCAGCGAAAAAAGTCCTTATTATTCTGCTGGTCTATCCTTGTGAGAATAGGCCCCCAGGGATACCTCTATGGCCCCTTGTGTTGCCTTCACATAGTCCTATTCCCCTCCGTATCCCTGCCCTCTGCCCGTGTCCCTTCCCCAGTGGTGCATCTGTTGCTCTGCTGCCTGTCTCATCCACCATAACCTAGTCTCTCACTCTTGATTTTTTCTTTGTACCCACTGTCGTACTTTTTCTCTCTTCCCATTCCCCTCTTGACTAGCCAAATGCTCCAATCCAACCCACCCTCAATTATTTGAAAAGTAGTAACCCTATCCCATTCAACTTAATTCCCAAACTTCTTATAAATCATCCTTTAAGATGTACTGGGCATCACTTCTGCACCATAGGAAACTTTCCAAACATTCCAACTGACTGGTAGGTTTTTCAGGGCCTTGCCTTATGAGGAAATTGTTGATGCTTTTTCTCCAGCTTGTGAAAACCACAGGTAGAAAAAACCCTGTCCTCCGAAGCCCATATGCCAACTCGCCCCCCAAAAGCGATACCTGTTATTCCCTTCTTGTGCCCATCTCTGGAAATTGCATTCCATATACATATATATATATATTTATAGTGGCACGTAGTGCCACTATAGTTAGGGTTGAGGAGCCATTTTAAGGTTAAAGGGTCAAACTTTGCACCTTAATAACTTTGCCACCGTTCAACAGATTTGCCTGAATTATGGTATGCATGATTGGGCATGGTAGATCTTGGGATTGCCAAGTTTTATACCAGTCGGATATACAGCTACAGAGTTATTAAGTGCCAACGAAATGTGCGTTTACACTTTTTTGAAAATTCTTTGCTCTCGCCTACAGGTCGCATGGTTTGCGTGACTGGTCTGAAAACTTCGGGGAACTTGCTGCTGGGGTGCCCAATGTGTCTTTTGAAGATTCGGTGAAAAAATATTAAATGGTTCAAAAGTTATTCAAAAAACAAGTTCCCATTATATGTCAATGGGAAAAGTTAACAAAATGTTTGAAAGTGTCGCAAATGCAGTTTTTACTTTCACAAATGACCCTTTTACTGTCGCAAATCCACCATTTTGTTTTCAGTTGGTCATCAGAAAAATGCTTGGCATTTAAATTTGGGACCCTCTAGCAATCTAATTCTTTTTGTATTCACCTAGTCGGACCCTGAGGATGCTAGGCATGTCTTTATTTTGGGGTAAAACACCCCAGAAATATGTTTTTCACATTTCTGGAAAAAGTACTTTCGCAAAGTACTTTCGCATTTGCAACACTGTCGCATGAATTTGTGAAAGCTTTCCCAAAGTTCGACAGTACTTTTCCAGGCTGTGGCAAAATTACAGCAATTCTTTGCCACCCTGCTGCAAAAGAACGGTTTGGTCTTTTGGGCTGAAATTTGGAAGGAATGCAGCCAACATCTCACAGATGTGCCTGTCAGTGTTTTGGTGAAAAAAAATATTACAGGGCAGCATAGTTACGGCACTCCAAAGTTGACACTTTTTCCCATAGGATAACATTACGGCGTCCGCCGCATTACAGGAATCATTTGCCGCCCTGCTGCAAAATAACGGTTTGGTCTTTTGGGCTGAAATTTGAAGGGAAATAAGCCAACATCCCACAGATGTGCCTTTTGGTGGTTTGGTGAACAAATATTACAGGGAGACAAAGTTATGGCACTCCGAACTTCTCTTTTTTCCCCATAGGATAACATTACGGCGTTCGCCACGCATTTCAGGGCCTGTATCTCGGAAACGGTGCGAGATATGTACTTTTTGTTGGAAAAATGCTTAGCCCCCAACAGGAGCTAAGTACAAAACTAGCCAGGAAAGTCATAAATCATATGACTTTAAAGATTTTTTTCTACGTCGTACGGTTCCTGAGATATAAACAATTTAGTATTCTAACTCCTCATTTTCTGCTCCGAGACCCATTATTATGCATACATTCTTTGTGCTTACTGTCTTTCTCTATGCAGTTTTTGGTGAAAACCAGCCTGTGTGCATACATTACTGTTACCCTTACCACTTCTGCTTGCGGTTCCATTACCCATTTAAGCTTACTGTTCCCACCTACGCCACATTGTGCGTTACCCTTTGCATTTTTATTTGCACTTGCATTTGCATTATTTAAACCATTTGTGTCTACAGTACTGTTTATCTTTGTGTTTCGCTTTGCGTCACCATGTGCATTACCATTTGCGTTTGCAGGCACTGTTGCCACCGCATTACATTCACTATTTCTCAGACTAATTCTCAAAAAGAATGGAAATTAGAAGAAAAAACTCCATTTAATGCATTAGTTAGGGTTGTTCCACAGCGACAAAAGCGATGAAATTCGGTGTTAGGGTTGAAAGCTCCCCTAAGGACCCCCGCCCACACCCCCCCAACCGGCATCAGGGTGCTTATTGGGGTTGCCAGCCCTAACTCTCACCCCATTCTTCTATACTCCTGCTTCTTCACACATCTGATGGGGTGAGAGTTAGGGCCAGCAACCCCAATAAGCACCCGATGCTGGTTGGTGGTATGGTAGAAAGGAGCTTTCAACCTAACACAGGAAGATTCCGCTTTGTCACTGTGGAAAACCCTAACTACTGTACATTAAATTGAGTTTTTGCCTCTATATATATATATATATATATATTATGGTAGCACAGTAGTGCTACCATAGTTAGTGTTGAGTACCTCATTTAATGTTAAATGGTGAAACTTTGCACCTTGATAACGTTTCCACTGTTCAATGGATTTGCCTGAAATTTGGCAGGCACAGGGCATAATCATAGATCTTGGGATCAGCCAGCTGTCGTACTGGTCAGATATACAGCTGCGGAGTTATTAAGCAACAATCTTGGGCACATTTACGGCTTTTTGCACATTCTTTGCTCACACCTACAGGTTTCACAGTTTATACGACTGGTCCAAAAACTTCAGGAGATGTGTAGCCAGGGTCCCCAATGTGCCTTTTGAAGATTTCATGAAAAAATATTGAATGGTTCAACATTTATTCAAAAAACAAGTTTCCCATTATAGTCAATGGGAAAAGTTAACAAAAAGTTTGACAGTGTCGCAAATGCAGTTTTTAGTGTCAGAAATGACCCCTGTAGTGTGATGTGTCAGCCATTTTTTTTCAGTTACTGATCACAGAAATGCTTGGCATTTAAAATTGGGACCATCTAGGGTCACAATTCTTTTTGTGTTTACCTAGTCAAGCCCTGAGGCTGCTAGACATGTCTTTATTTTGGGGTTAAACACCCCAGAGATATGTTTTTGACATTTTTGGGAAAAGTAGTGTTGCAAAGTAGTGTTGCACCTGTGACACTTTTGTGATTTTTTTGCAAAAGTGTGGCAAATCACGGCACTACTTTACAACACTATGGTCAAAATGACAGGCATTGTTTGCCTCCCTGCATCAAAACAACAGTTTGGTCTTTTGGTCTGAAATTTGGAGGGAAGAAAGCCAACATCTCACAGATGTGTCTTTTGGTGGTTTGGTGACAAAATATTCCAGGGATGCAAAGTTACGGTACTCCCCATAGACTAACATTGTGGCATCTGCCGTGCCTTTTGGGGCCCGTATCTCGGAAATGGTGTGAGATATGGACTTTTCATCAGAAAAATGCATAGCCCCCTTGGGGCCTATGAATTCAGTAGAAATGTAGCCAGGAAAGTTATTAATCATAGGAAATTTTAAATTTTTCTCTACGTTGTACGGTTCCTGAAATATAAGCAATTTAGTATTCCAAGACCTCATTTTCTGGTCCAAGGCCCTTTATTATGCATACATTCTTTGTTGTCACTGTGTTTCTCTATGCAACTGTTGGGGAAAACCAAGGTATCCGCTCCAGTTACTGTCAGACATAGCGTTTCCACTTGCATTTCTGTACCCGTTTGCGTTAGCGTTCCAGTGTGTGCCATCATATGCATTAAGCTTTGGGTTTCTGTTTGCGCTTGCGTTTGCATTACTCTTACCATTTGCATCTACAGTACTGTTTCTGTTTGCATTTCACTTTGTGTCACTGTGTACATTGCCATTTGCGTTTGCAGCCACCCTTCCATTTGCGTTTGTCTTTTGTTTTGCATAATCGTTGTTCTTACCATTACCATTTGCATTTCCAATTGCATTCCCATGCCCCTGCGCATTATGGTTTGCATTTTCATACGCACTTCCATTCGGGTTTCTGTTTCCTTTGGAGTTATTGTCGATGTTACCATTACTATTTGCATTTACAATTGCGGTACTGTGCCCGTGCATGTTACGGTTTGCGTTTCCATATGCGATTGCATTTGCATTTGCGTTTTTGTTTCCTTTGGTGTTATTGTTGCTGTTACCATTACCATTTGCATTTACAATTGTGGTACCATGACCGTGCGCATTATGGTTTTCATTTCCATACACGCTTGCGTTTCTGTTTCCTTTGGCGTTATTGTTGCTGTTACCATTGCCATTTGCATTTACAGTTGCGGTCCCATGACTGTGCACATTACGGTTTGTGTTTTTGTACACAATTGCTTTCGTGTCTCCGTTCACATTACTGTTCACTTTGGCGTCACTTTGTGCTTGAGTTTTGTTACCGTTTGCGTTACCATTTATGTTTCCATCACAATGTGCGTTACCCTGTACGCTTGCATTTCTGTTGTGATTACCATTACTATTTAAATAAAAATCACATGGTGGGAGTGTGGGGCCCATAGGGCCTGTGCTTCCACCACCACATTTCATTCACTATTTATTGTCCTCATTCTCAAAAAGAAAGGAAATTCATGGCAAAACAACTCAATTGAATGCATCAGTTAGGGTTGTTCCACAGTGACAAAAGCAAGGAAATTCGATTTTAGGGTTGAAAATCCCCCCTTGGACCCACCCACCCCACCATCCCAGCCAGCAACAGGGTGTGCGTTGGGGTCATCAGTCTTAACTCTTACCCCATTCTCCTATAGTTCACTCACTCAGTTTCTTTACACATGTGATAGGAGTGAGAGTTAGGGCTGATGACCCCAATACACTTGATGCTAATGAGAAATGGTGGGTCAAATAACATTTTTAACCTAACATCGAATTCTTCACTGTTGCTGTGGAACAACCCTAACTGATGCATTAAATGAGTTTTTTGCCATGTATCTGATCATAAAAACTCTGTTTAATGTATCAGTTAGGGTTGTTCCACAGTGACAAAGTGAGGACATTTGATGTTAGGGTTCCACCCCTTGCACTCTGCACTACCCCCCCCACCAACAGGCATCATGGTGTGCGTTGGGGTCATTGGTCTTAACTCTCATCCCATCCATGTGTAAACAAGCTGAGATGGTGCAGTATAGGAGAATGGGGTGAGAGTTAGGACCGATAGCCTCAACGCACCCAATTCCTGTTGGTGGGAGTGGGGTGGGGTGGGGTGCAAGGGGTGGGAACCCAACATTGAATTTCCTCACTTTTGTCACTGTGGAACAACCCTAACTGATGCATTAAATGGAGTTTTTTGCCATGAATTTCCCTTCTTTTTGAGAATGTGCACTATAAATAGTGAAGTAACAGCAACAGAAATGCAAGCG
Organism: Neoceratodus forsteri; assembly: GCA_016271365.2. Classification (NCBI taxonomy): domain Eukaryota; kingdom Metazoa; phylum Chordata; order Ceratodontiformes; family Ceratodontidae; genus Neoceratodus; species Neoceratodus forsteri. The sequence continues at coordinate 840,121,416 of CM028135.1, read as the reverse complement.
CAAACAGTAATGCACATGGTGACACAAACATAAACGATAATGCAAATGGTAATAGAAACACAAGCACAAACATTAATGAAAACAGAAATGCAAGCGCATATGGAAATGCAAACTGTAACTCACATGGTCACGGTAATGTAATTGGAAATGCAGAAACGGTAACAGCAACGATGACGCCAAAGGAAACACAAACACAAACGGAAATGCAAATGGAAGTGCTTAAAAAAACACAAATGGAAATGTACAAGGTGACACAAAAGGAAATGCATACAAAAATAGTAATGGAAACACAAATGTTAACAGTAACGCAAACGCAAGTGCAAACAAAAAATGCAAAGGGTAACACACATGGTGGCAAAGACAGGAACGATAATGCAAATGCAAATGCAAGCACGTACAGAAATGCAAATGGTAACGCACATGGTCACAGTACCACAGGAGGAAATGCAAATGCTAACGGTAACAACAATGATGACGCCAAAGGAAACACAAAAGAAAATGCGTATGCAAATGCAAATGGTAATGCACATGGTGACACAACATGAAACGCAAACAAAAACAGTAATGAAAATGCAAATGTTAACAGTAATGTAAACGCAAGCGCAAATGAAAATGCGAAGGGCAATGCACATGGTGGAGTACATGGGAGCAGTACGCATAAACAGAAAGCATAAATACAAGCGATGGAAATGCAAATGATAATATGCACAGTCATAATACCACAATAGGAAATGCAAATGCTAATGGTAACAGCAACAATGACGCCAAAGGAAACGCAAATGGAAGCGCGTCGCAAATGCAAATGGTAACATCAAAATGAAATGCAAACAGAAACAGTAATGGAAGCATAAATGGTAACAGTAATGCAAATGTGGCGCAAATAAAAATGTAAAAGATGCTTGCTTGCAGGTGGTGTGAAACCAGGACAGTAACACAAACAGTATCGGAAAGCTAAGTGGAATGCTAACTGTGACAGTAACGAAAGTGCACACCCTTTTTTTCACCAACAGCTGCATAGAGAAGCACAGTGAATATAAGGAATGTATGCATAATAATGGGCCTCGGAGCAGAAAATGAACACTTGGAATACTAAATTGCTTATATCTCAGGAACCGTACGACGTAGAAATAAAATTAAAACTTCATATAAATTATGACTTTCCTGGCTAGTTTTGCACTTAACACCCTAGTAGTGTAAGCATTTTTCTGATGAAAAGTCAGTATCTCGAAGCACTTCAGAGATACGGACCCCGAAAGGTGCAGCGGACGCCATAATGTTAGTCTATGCAGAAAAGCATCAACTTTGGAGTACTGTCACTTTGCATCCCTGTAATATTTTGTCACCAAACCACCAAAAGGCACATCTGTGGGTTGTTGGCTTTCTTCCCTCCAAATTTTAGCCCAAAATACCAAGACATTCTTTTGCAGCAGGGTGGCATAGAATTCCTGTTATTTTGGCCACAGTGTTGCAAAGTAGTGACACAAATCACAACACTTTCGCCAAAGAAATCACGAAAGTGTCGCAAGTCGACAATGCTGCGACACTGTAGTTTACAAAAATTTCAAAAACATATTTCTGGAGTGTTTAACCTTCCAAAAAAGACACGGCTAGCATCCTCAGGGTCCGACTAGGTGAACACAAAAAGAATTGTGTCCCTAGAGGGTCCCAAATTTAAATGCCAAACATTTCTGTGACCACTAGCTGGAAAAAAAATGGCTGACACATGACACTACAGGGGTCATTTGTGACACAAAACTGCATTTGCGACACTGTAGAACTTTTTGTTAACTTTTTCCATTGACTATAATGGGAAACTTGTTTTTTGAATAACTTTTGAACTGTTTAATATTTTTTTGTGGAATCTTTGAAAGGCACATCGGGGACCCTGGCCGCATGTTCCTTGAAATTTTTGGATGGTCATGCAAACTGTGTGACCTATAGGTGTGAGCAAAGAATGCACAAAAAAGCATAAATGCGCTACGGATTGTCAATTTATAACTCTGCAACCGTATATCGGACTGGTATCTATGGTACCGCTCGGCACCTGCCAAATTCCAGGCAAATCCATCATATGGTGTCAAAGTTATTAAGATGGAAAATTTCACACTTTAACCTTAAATGTGGTACTCAACCCTAACGTACTGGCACTACCATGCCATTATATATATATATATATATTTTTTGTATTTATTTTTTTTTTAATTACTGCCTCTCCAAACACTCCTATATATTCTTGTTCCCTTGCCTGGATTGATTATATGAGTAGGCCCATGTGTCATCTACTCCTCTTCCTGCTCACCAAAACCTAATGGAGAAAACCGGTAGGCCCACGCAGAGGTGAAGTCAGATGCCATCCACTGCACGGCCCACAGCTAGGCCCAGAAAACTGGACCTATGCTCCACTCAGCACAGACATCCCGCCGAAGTAGCATCCCCCATCCAGTGGAATACCCACCAACTCCCCTTTTTCAACTCTCCCTTGTCCCTCTTTCTTTCAAACCTTTCATTTTTGTTTTTTTAAACATCGAGTGCTCTCTCCTTTCATTCTTACCCATTTGCAACCTGCAACCACTGGTGTGGCTGCTTGCCTTGTACCAAAAACCTTCCTTCCTTGGAATCACGTTGCAGAGATCAGCGCTGCCTCTAACGGGTGACCTCACAGGTGACGGCCTGCACTGTGGGTTCCCGGAGAGCCACTCCCATATCCCCCAGCACAGCCTGCTGTTGCTGGCAACCAAATCACAGTTTCTTCAACCAAATCACAGTTTCTTCCCTACTGAGGAGCTCTTGTATACTCACTCTGGTTTTGCTCTGGGCTTTCTGTTTGCAGCATACCATCCTACACTTACCTTGTTCTGCTCAAAATCACCTTGTAGTTTGTCCGCATCATCTTCTAAATGGGCTGACCGGTAGGCACCAAATACAACCTGCTCTTCCTCATGAACCGAAACAAATGAAGCAAAACTGTTGTGTTCAAACTTAGCTAGTTAAAACTGCTGCATTTACAAACTACAGTTTTAATTAATATTTTTTTAATTGCCTAATCTGACGTGCTGCTCACTCAAGACTAAACAAAAGGTGGCAGCGAAAGAGGATATTTGCCTCTGTGCAGCCTCTTAAGTATCCAAAGATTTGACCCCCTTCCCTCTTTTCTCCTGTCCTATCCTTTCCTTGCCTTCTTTGCCTAGTCCCTCCCAGCTTGTGATGTTACATTGTGACTCAGTGCCCTGGCCCTTCCCTCTCTCACCTCCTCCTCTCTCTACCTTCCTTAAACCCCCTGAAGCAGGTCATTGGGTGCTGCTACCAGGACAACCTGGTCTGCCTCAAAACAGGCAAACTCCTTTCCTCAAAACTTTTGAGAACCTAGAACAGTATCTTCAATGTTAATACCTGGGAGAAAGCATTATTTTAGAATAATTTCTTTCTCTTTGGAAGAAAAACAGTGCTTAGTGTGTTATGCAAATAACATGATCAATGTGAGCATCAAAGAACAAATGTGGGGCCAGCCAAAGACTCAAGCACTCTTTAAGTATTTACATGTTCTATTACTTGACCACTTAACATCAAGTAGTTAGTTCCAAATTAGAGATACAGGGCTGGATGTTGAGACATATTGTCGCAGGTTCAGATTTTTGTGTTTACCTCTAACAGGGTAATGGTGGCAAAACATTTGGTTGCTATTTGCAAATGTCTTGCTACATTTATGGAAGCTGACACTACTTTACAGCAAGATGATAGCACACGTATGCAAGCAATAATACCCGACAGGATGGACGATATTGGTCAATACCGGACTGCCCAGGGGAGTAATGAGGCCCGACGTCACAGGCGGAGGGCCTTATAGACCTCTGGAAGGTCTAGTATTGCCAATACCGGCCACCCTGGAGGGTATTATTGCGCTTAGAAAAAGGCACAGTATTTTTCTTTATGTTTAAAAACACTATTCTTTCTGTTTATGTGTGAAAAGTCTTAATGTTTTAATGTTTTTGTTCATGAAATTGTTCCTCCACCTCCATTTGCATGTTGCTTTTTTCTTAACCTAAGGATGTGTGCCCTAATGTAGTCTCTGTAGTTCTGAGTTTGTTATCTTGGTTTCATGTCTCCATCCCCCCCCCCGCCACTGCCACCGTCATGGGAATTCATTTGTTTTGTTAAATGCTTGCTATATTTATTAGTTGTAGAGTCTGTAAGAGAAGTGGTTGTAGCATCATCCAGAGATTCTGTCTGAGCAAGAAGCAGTGCTGGTGGTCTGGCGAGTCGTGGAGTGGGAGCCGCTCATTAAGCAGCAGAGTGAGTGGTCCCTGTTTCGTACAAGAACCCCCACCCCATCAGTTTTTTCCTGAACTGTGAATCTCAGCTCTGGACACTTACAGAGATAAAAAGAGTAAACCAAGCTGGTTGTGGAGCGGGAGCTGCTCATTAAGCTGCAGCATGTCTGGGCAGCATCTGAAGAACAGGCACCAGACAAGAGCGAGGAAAGAGACACATTTCAAAGTAAGGGCAATTTGGGAAATTGCTCACTTTTGTTCCCGTACTTCTTTTATAAGTTTCAAAAGTGTTACTCCATGAACGTTATGTTTTTCATGGTGGTGGCGGTGAGGAGCGGCATAAGTCACTTGCTAATTGTAAAAAAAAAATGGCGGTCTTTTGAATTGTGTGCCCAGTGCTTCAGCCAATGATTAAGCAGGCTGGGCACAATGATACAATTTACGTGGTTGTCAGGGTTGGCATGGCTGGTACCTTTTGCTTACAGAGCTCTCACTGTAAGTTAATGTTCCCCATGACAGCCAATCAGATTTCTTTATTTGCAAAGCCCATTTTCTAACATATATTAATGCATGTGTCATAGGGCACTTGAATGAGCAATTCATGGCAGTTGAGCAAAATAGTTATGGTCTAGTATATTGCCATAAGTGTCAAAGATGTGGAATAATCATGATACATGTTCATGATGAGTGGCTGATAATTTAGCACCCAATGTTTTGGAACCAAATAGCACTGGGTTTGTTTTCTTGGTGTTTAATACTAGCGCCTTGTTCGTGAAACCATTTAGAATTTGTAGTAAAGGAAAGTTTTGACTTGCATTAGTAAAAGACTGTGTCATTTGCATATATATGAGGGAAATCAAAATCACACACTAGTGGCAGTTCATTAATGCAAGAAGAATAAAGAGGTGGCCCCATAACTGACTCTTGTGGGTCCTCATTTCTTATACATTTTTGATCTGATTATGAGGTGAAATTTTTACAACCTGACACCAGTTTGATAAATTGTTATCAAACTAGTTTTCAGCTGGGGCAGACCAATGCTTCTAACGTTTGTATTAAAATTCTATTATTTACTAAATCAAGTGTTTTTGAGTAATCTGCATAGATAGCTACAGACAAAATCATTTTATCAAGGGCCAGTGCACTGTCAGTTGTGCACATGACTAGGAACATTTGTATCAAGTGTCTAGCACAAAAAAACAGATTGGCTGTTGGATAAGATCGTATTTATAACATAATATATCAAGTTCAAACTATCTTGCCATTACTTAGCATAGGAAGTACTGAAAATGGGGCAATAAATATTTAATAACTTGGGACCCCTTGTTTAAAGATAGAAGAAGACTTGTTTCCAAGGTAAAGGACATACCTCTCAACCCCCAGTTCTACGAATCAGGGACAGAATATACAGAAGTCAGATACAAATGATTATAATTTATACCATATAAAATATCATATTAGCTACTGGGTGTGAGGTATCCAATTCAAGGACTGGGTAAAGGAATACTTTTATAAATACACTGGGTCCAGAAGGGAGAGGGAGCACTTCTGGATTGTTAGGCATCTGGTGATATATAAGGAAACTCACTATGAGTAAAGGCTAGTAATACTGGGATGAATCATGCCACTTCTTGAAGTATCACAAGTGTAAATGCTTGGACATTTGGTGCAGAGGGACTGAAGCATATGAGGGCAGAGGTAAGCAGGACTGTTGAACTTTCTTCTTGCTAGCTTTCCATTCAAACATACACTAAAACATGCTCTCATGAACACGTTCAGCACAAGGAGAAGACTGGAGCCACTTGGCCAGCTGTAGAGGTTGTGACTTGGCAGCTTTTCACAGGGAGTTCTGGGAGGCTGATGTGTGTCCAACTTGCAGGATATTCATGGCCCTCAGGACAGAGTTAGCTACCCTCATGGCTGAAGTACAGTACCTTAGAATCAACTCAGTATGAGAACCACTATGTGCCACAAGTCCATTATCTCAGTGCACATAACATACCCACACCAGAGGATATATAGCAGTGGGGAGAGATAATGAGGAGGTGAGGAACCAGCATTGCGGGGGGCCTCAAGGTATAAACCCAGAGCTGATTCATGCCACTGGCAGAACTGGTTCAGGAGAACTGCTCCATAATAGAATCTGAAGTTATTACCCTTGAAGGTGTGTCTCTGTCTGGCAAAGATGTCCCAGCAGGGGAAGGGTCAGGGTTCCACTATGCCATGGCGACAAGAAATGTGTTGACCGATGGCAGAGCGACAGCACAACAGTGCCAATTGCTTCATTCTGGAGAAAGTGTGGGACTACTTTAGCTACCCATGCCCACATGTTCTGGTATTGCCAAGTTTTGACTCCATTCTGGAATCAGTTGCTGACAGCTTTGGCACAATTCCTAGATCTCACATTAAAAATATCACTGAAGATTATACTTTTTGATTGTCTTCCAGTAGCCTTACAGAGGGCACTGGACAAAGGATTGGCTTGTGTCTGTATCTTAGCAGCAAAGAAAATTACAACTAAACAATTGTTTATGCCAACACCATATCACTTTGGCAGAACATTATGACAGCTTTATGAAGGATAAAGAAAATTATTTAGATATTGAAACAAAAAATGCTGACATTTAGTTATTCTGAAAACCAAAGGCTTATGTGCATTACGAATTGCCATCCAGATTCTGTTCCCTGAAGCATGTTAGGATGAGGAATGTAAAGGGCAGGAGGTGTGGGGGTGGTTTTTAAGAGGTTTTCTTTGCCAGCTTGTCGTATCCCAAGGATTGGCAATGGTTCTGATCTGCATGCTTCTTCCACACATCAGCCACTTGGTTTTTAATGACCATACATTATGTACGCATCTGCTCATAGTGTTTTGTCATTGATATCTTCAAAGCAATGGAATGCCTATATTTCTTTGTGTTTGTTGGTACACTGTTATACCTTTTCTAGTCCACAGTAGACCTTTGTTTTACCCTTGTTTTACCAAGAGAGGCACACTAAGCTGAAAGCTTGTTTACAGATGCAACCTGGGAGCACAAAGAAATTAAGTAACTTGCTCAGGTTCACACAGTATGCAAGTGGGGGCTGTGGGATTCAGACCCAGGTCTCCAGGTTTGCAGCTCAGAGCCTTAAACCACTGTACTATACTGCCTCGTATACCAATAAAATAAAAGTACAACCAATGACTAGGGGTAGGGCTAACAAAGTGTATTAGGAACTGGTTGACAGACTCAGAGAGTGTTTCTGAAAGGCAATTTCTCTGATATCAGGTAGTCTCATGTTAAGTCTGACAGGGGTCTTTCCTGGGGCTGATACTATTTAACATGCACAGTAGATAAGCAACATTGGAATGGGGTTGCATGGTACATTCAGTCTGTTAGATGACAGAAAATCTATGGGACAGTTAATAGTGATGAAATGGTTAATGGCATTAAAGAGATATGCCCCCACTCCGATCTCCACCCTGAATGAAATACCCCTAGAGTCTGTACCCACCTTTAAGTACCTGGGAGTCTGGCTGGACACAAACCTCAATTTCTCCACCCACGTCGACACCATCTGCACCAAACTCCAGCCCAAACTTGCCATCCTCTACCACCACAAAGACTGCCTCCCCCTCTCTACTCGGAGAGAACTCATAGATAAAACCATCCTACCGATACTGGACTATGTGGACTTCATTTATGGCACAGCTCCTTCCTCCTTCCTTGCAAAACTCGACATCCTGCTAAACTCCTTCATGCTGTTCGCCACTGCCTCCCCCCCACTCACTCATCACTGCCAACTATTCTCAACTCTATTTCTGACGCCACTCTTACAAAGGCAGACCACTCACAGCGCCTCAGTCATAGCGAAATATTGGCTCGGCTCCTTTCCCCTCTATTTTGCCTCCCATCTCTCTCAAGCCAACCCCTCTGGCTACTCACTTCACCACAGACATGCACATACCTTCCACCTCTCACACCCCCTCTCAGCCTCTGGGCAAGCTGTCTTTTCCTACTGGCTCCCTCTTCTATGGAACAACCTCCCTCCCAACCTTCACCTGGCCCATCCCTATCAGCCTTCAAACAGCTCCTCAGGCTTCCCCCTCCCAGTCCCTGCTGCAGCTGTACACCCAATCCCTCCTTACCCAGTCCTAACACCACCCTAAATAGCCTTGCCAGGTAATAAAAATTAACTTCTCATGCCAGCTCTTACTGCTAAATCACCCCCCCCACTGGCACCCTCTCCCCAAAAACTCAATAAATTCGATAAATCCACCACTGTAAATATGTAAATACACACACTTGAAATTTAAGGTAATAAATGGTCTAGAAATGAAATGAAAAAATTATTTTTTCAACCCTGCTGTTCATTCAAAAATGTAACCTCTCCACTAAACTCCATGTAAATGTACCATACTGTATCACTCGTCTGTCACTTGATAATAGCTGTATTTGTATTTCTCTGTCTACCACCTTGTACTACTTGTACCCATGTCGCACCTGGAAACGAGCCTCGGCTCAGCGTGCTTTTCCCGGTCACCAATTTTAAATGAATTTTAAATAAATAAATAAAAAATATAGATATATAGAAATTGATGGCAGATAAAGACAGCTTGGCTCATTTAGTCTGCCCATTTTTCCTGCCTACTGTAATACCGCAGACCCTACTTGATCTTGCGCTTAGCCCTCACTTCCCTGAACACTAATGTTTCCTTATGCCTATCCCATGCATTCTTGAATCCCATTACAGTTTTTGGCCCCATTATCTCTGCTGGGAGGCTATTCCAGGCATCCACTATTCTTTCTGTGAAGAAGTACAGTATTTCCTCATGCTTCCCCTGAGTCTACCCCCTACAGCATCATAGTATACTCCCTTGTTCCTAAGCATCTTCTTTTCTGAAAAATGTTTCCCTCCTGTACCTTATTTATACCTGTGAGGTGTTTAAAAATCTCTATCATATCCCCTCATTTCTTCCTGGGTGTACATATTGAGGTCCTTTAGTCTCACCTCATAGCAAGAGCAGTGTTCTGGACATTGGCGATTGAAGTGTAATACCAAAAACTATAAAACAATACATACTGTGAACAAGAATCTGAACCATGGTAAAGAAATCAATGGAGGAAAGGGACTTGGGGTGATAATAAGCAACCATTTTAGCTCCTTTTCCCAATGCAGTATGGTATATGGGGAAAGCTAACAGAATGCTGGGATGCATCCTACTGGGTTTTACTTTTTCATGAAGGAGGAATTGTTGCCATTGTACAGGTTACTGGTTAGACCACACCTGGAGTATTGTGTGTTAATATACAGATTTCAAAATTAATATGACAGTAAAGCATACAAAGAATTTACAGTAATACTATCACTCCCAAAGAGATAATACCACACTTCAAGAGTGATAATACTATCGTTCACATCCTGTAATAGTATCGTTCAGGACCTGAATGATAGTATTACCAGCAAAGCTCAACAGCGCAAGCCCACAACTCCCCAAATCAGTAAACCTTTTAAACATCAATCTATCATTGCTGCTCTCAATGCGGCTAATCATTGGCCACACTCTGTCTGTGGGCGGCCAAAACAGTTTTCAAAACATGGTGGTCATCTCTCGCTTAGCGAGAGTGCATAGTGTCCATGGCACTTCTCATTTTTTTATTTTTAAAAGGATTTATCTGGCTGATCCTGCACTCCCCCTCCACCAAAAGAAGAAAAGGTAGGACTAAAAAATAAGTTTTTTACTGTCCTGTGTGTGCAAGTGGGCAGGGGAGAAAGAAACAGAGTGAGGCAGTGTCCTGTGTGTGTGAGCAGGTGGGGGAGAAAGAGACGGAGCGAGCCAGTGCAGTGGTCAGCCAGGACTGACAGAATCCTTCATGGCAGCAGCCGACCACCCACTAAAAAAACTTGGATCTATATATTTAAAAAAATAATATATAGGTTAGCATACATTTTAAGGCAACAGTTCCACCTTGAGGTTCTGGGGACATGGGAACCTCTCAAGCTTCACTTTCGAGGTTCCCATGTCCCCAGAACTTCTCGATGGAATTACTGCCTTATAATGTATACTAATCTATCTATTATTCTCTTTTTATTTTGGAAACTGCATCTGAAGAAATATGAGACAAGGTTAGAGACCATGGTTCCACCAAGCTGCATCAACACCAAAGTTGTCGACATGCAGCTTGATGACATTCCCAATGTCGACAGGTGAAATTTCGCCTCTCAGACATTGTAGGTTTTTCTATCAGGGGGCTGAGCCCCCAGAACCCCCCATTTCTATATAACAAACTCCAAGTTTGAGTTTGTTCCAAATGGGGGGAATCACTGGCGAAACAGCAAAATTTCGTAGGCGGTTCATTAGTGTGTCAATCTCGAAACATGTCAAGATTGTCGCTATGATGGATTTCGCCGTGAAACATTGCTATTTTTGCCAGCATACCGAGATGGTCCAGTGGAGGGCTGGGAAAACTGATCCAGTGGTAGTAGGTTAAGACAACTGTATGAGGAAAGATTGGACAGTCTAAGCATGTATTCTCTAGAGGACAGAAAATAAAGGGGGGAACATGAGAGAAACATACAAGTACCTGCAGATATATAAGGTGAACTTCATAAGAGTTATTAAAAAATATGGCTAACTACCTTGTTATTCCTATTCATGCTTAGTGCTCCAGGACCCCTGAAGGACTGCTTGGATTTACAATAAAAACAAAATCATAAACCTACTCTATTCTGTGAAATATAAAGTATCAAGGGTTAAAGATTCCAAAACTGCTTCAGCATGGAATACACTGGACACACCAATAATAGAGTTAAAAACTGAAAAGTTTAAAAGTTTTCGAGAAGATTTTTATACATGTCTGTGAAAGTATTAAGTGAATTTGGCTATCTGTGCAGTATGTGATTATAGTGTATGAGTATGGTCAGTTGTGTATGAAAATCCATAACCTTGAAAAAGGAGTTATATTGCAGTAATGAAGTAACTGCTGTGGTACAACAAAGTAACGTTGTGCTGCAGTAGTCATAATATTCAACAAAGGGAAGAATTAGATTTGATTCACACTACAGCTGCTCACGTGAGTAATCACATATGTGCAGGGTTAACTTTAACTGCTCCAAGTGGTGAGGGGGGCAGTAACAGACACAATTAGGCAGGTGGAGGCAGTATCGGAACCAATCAAGTGGGTAAGGAGGGGCAGTGAGCAGATCATTTGGGCGTGCTGTCTGATGTGCTGGACAGTGTGCAGATCAGCAGTAGTGGTTGGTGGGCAGTGTGGCAGATAAGCGACTGGTCAGAGACACTGAAGAAGTACAAGAAGTAAAAAAGAAGTTTGTGTTGCTGGCTGCCCATTCACTATCAGAATAATGTATGGGCATCCAAACAGCCCAAGGCTATGTTTCAATCTCAGGGATGCCATAATGACAGGGACCTCTCAAGCTTCACTCTGGAGATCGCTCTGTCATGACAACCTCTAGATGGACACAGCCTTGTTGTGTATGGTTGCCTATATATTATTTTATATGTATATAATGCCAGTTCTCTTGAATATTGTATCCTGTATCGATACATAATATATGAGTGATACAAGATGATCCTGTAACTAGGATTTGCCTGTGTAGTCTCATGCTGTTATAAAAATAAAACATTCTACTACTACTGCTTACTACTAGCACAATACAATTCACATCAAGCTGTTACTCCAGTGGTTTGATTTTGCATATTTTTTAGCAGTTTGCAGTGCCTTCGCAATTCAATTTTTTTAACACAACCAGCTCAAGAGCAACTTTTTATAAAATATTTTTGCATCTCAACTGAAATGCATCTGCCGTTCTGTCACAATGCAATGTAAAACTGAGTTTTTATATAGAAACATAGAATTTGATGGCAGATAAGGACCCCTTGGCCCATCCACTCTGCCCATTTTTTCCTGCGTATCCTATCCTGTCACTGCAGACCCTACTTGATCTCCAGCTTGCCCCCCAACCACTTCACAGCTCAGATCTCTTGTGCTTCTTCCATGCATACCTGAAGCCCACCTCTGTTTTTTCCCCCAACTCCTCCTCTGGAAAACTGATCCACACATCCACCACACTTTCAGTGAAGATGTACTTCCTCATATCTCTCCTAAATTCCCTCCTTTCAGCATCTTTGCATGTCCCCTTGTTTTTGTACATTGTTTCCAGTGAAAAATACTCCTATCCTGTACCTCTTCCAGTGTGTACATATTCAGGCAGTTTAGTTTCTCCTTGTAAGCCCTGCACTATTTTAGTTACCCTCCACTGGACAACCTCCACCCTGTCTATGTCATTCCTGAGAAGCAGTCTCCAGAATTGGACACAGTACTCTAGGTGGGGTATCACCGGTGATCAATCAATCAATCAGTCATTCTTTATTTGTAGAAATGCACCTTTCTAAAACCAAGGTGCCTGTACAACAACTAATTAAAACACATCAATAAATAGACAATACAAAGGTAAAAAAAACAATAAATACAGCAGTGGCATTAAAAAATCAGAAAATGCTAAGTTAAAAAGAAAGGTTTTAAGGACAACTTTAAAACTTTGGATGGTCAGGCAATCTTGCATCTGATGAGGTAGAGAATTCCACAGAGTCGGGGCCATAAAACTAAATGACCTTGCCCCAGATGTCTGTAAATGAACCATGGGAATCTCTAGCAATCCCTCATCAGTGGATCAGAGAGGGTGGAGGGGACAGTAGGGATAAAGAAGATCTTGTAGGTAACTACAGTGGCGTGAAAAAGTATTTGCCCCCTTCCTGATTTTCTCTATTATTGCATATTTGTCACACTGGATGTTTTCAGGTCTTTAGACAAAATATAATATTAGATAAAGGGAACCTGAGTGAACAAATAACACTTTTTTTTTTCTTATTTCATTTATTTAATGAAAAAGTTAACCAACACCAACTGGCACTGTGTGAAAAGTAATTGCCCCTAGTTAAATCAACCCAATTAAAGGGATAATTAGAGTCAGCTGATTGAACACAGCCAGGCTTGATTACAGCCAGCCCTGCTCAATATAAACCTCACTTATTTTGACCCTTACCATCAGAGTCACGTTGCCAGCACAAAGATTCAACAAGCACATTATGCCATGATCAAAGGAAGTTCCTGAAAAGATCAGAAAAAATTTGTTGCCCTCTATCAGTCTGGAAAGGGTTACAAAGATATTTCTAAGGCTCTGGGACTCCATCGAACCACAGTGAGAGCCATAATCTCAAATGGAGAACACTTGGAACAGTAGTGAACCTTCCAGGAGTGGGGCCTGCCAAAATTACTCCAAGGGCACAGTGTAAAATCATCCAAGAAGTCTCAAAGGATCCTAAAACAACATCCAAAGAACTGCAGGCTACTCTTGCCTCAGCTAAGGTCAGTGTTCATGACTCCACAATCAGAAAGAGACTGGGCAAAAATGGGCTTCATGTGAGAGTAGCAAGGCGGAAACCACTGCTAACCAAGAAGAACATAAATGCTCGTCTCTCATTTGCCAAGAAGCACCTGGATGATCCACAAGCCTTTTGGGAAAATGTTCTATGGACAGATGAGTACAAAGTGGAACTTTTTGGACAACATGGATCCCATAATGTCTCAGCGTAAAGCAAACACAGCATTCCACAGTAAGAACACCATACCAACAGTCAAACATGGTGGTGGTAGTGTGATGGTGTGGGATGCTTATGCGCCTAAGGACCTGGATGACTTGCCATAATTAAAGGAACCATGAATTCTGCTCTGTACCAGAAAATTCTTAAGGAGAATGTCCAGTCATCCTTCCGTCAGCTGAAGCTGAAGCGTAGTTGGGTCATGCAGCAAGACAATGATCCAAAACACAAAAGCAAGTCCACATCAGAATGGTTAAAAGAAGTAAAATTAAAGTTTTGGAGTGGTCTAGTCAAAGTCCAGACTGAAACCTAATAGAGATGCTGTGGCAGGACCTGAAGCGAGCAGTTCATGCCAAAACCTACCAAATGTTACTGAATTAAAGCAGTTCTAGCGAGGAAGAGTGGGTTAAAATTCCTCCACAGCATTGTGAAAGACTGATATTGAATTATAGGAAGTGTTTGGTTGCAGTCATTGCAGCTAAATGTGGCATAACCAGTTATTAAGTGTAAGGGGCAATTACTTTTTCACACAGTGCCAGTTGGTGTTGGTTAACTTTTTTCATTAAATAAGTGAAATAAAAAAAAAAAACAAGTGTTATTTGTTCACTCAGGTTCCCTTTATCTAATATTACATTTTCTCTAAAGACCTGAAAACATCCAGTGTGACAAATATGCAATAATAGAGAAAATCAGGAAGGGGGCAAATACTTTTTCACGCCACTGTAGGTCCCTGATCATGTAGGGTCTTATAGGTCAGCAAACTGACCTTGAAGGTGATCCACAACTGTACTGGCAGCCAGTGCAGTCAGCAGAACACAGGCATTATATGACTGGTCCTAGAAGTACCAGTCAAAAGCCTGGCTACTGCATTCTGCACTAGCTGCAAGAGGCGGATATCAACCCCCAGTAGCCTAAGGTAAAGGGCATTGCAGTAGTCAAGGTGGGAGGTAATGAAGACATGGACCAAAGTTGGAAGATCATCGAGCGGAACCAGGTGCTTTACCTGGGTCATGTTCCTCAGATGGTAAAGGGAGGCTTTGACAATTACCAACACCTGTGATTGAAGGGTCAAGCAGTCATCAAACATAACACCCAGGTTCCACACCCGATCTGAGGTAGTTAGCTGGACACCTCCAAGCCATAGACCCAAAGGTAAACCCACCAACAAACCCACCTTCTGATGACCTGGGTCCACAACCAACACCTCAGTTTTCTCTTCGTTTAACCACAGCCAGCTCACATTCATCCAATCCTGGATCTCGGCTAGACAGCTGTTAAAAACTGAAACAGCATCATCCTGGCTGGGTACAAAGAACATATACAGCTGAGTGTCATCTGCTTAGCAGTGAAAATTCAAGCTGTACTGCCTAATAATCACTCCTAACAGCAGCATGTACACTGCAAACAACATGAGCACCAAGATGGAGCCCTGTGGCACCCCGCAGGATAGGGAGAATGGAGCTGAGGAAAAAATCCCAGATACCACCCTCTGAGTCCTACCCTCGAGGAATGGTATAAACCATCTGAGGACCATCCCAGAAAGTCCACAGATGAACTGCAGGTGCTCCAACAGCACATCATGGTATACAATGTCAAATGCCGCAGAGAGAGCTAGAAGGACCAAAATGGAATGGGTCTTTTGATCTCTTGCTATTAGGAGGTCATTAAGTACCTGGACAAGGGCTGTCTCAGTACTATGTCTCTTCCTAAATCCAGACTGGAGAGAACCATAGACATTGTAGCTGGTCAAATGATCATCCAGCTGCAATGCAACCACCTTCTCAATAACCTTACCCACAAAGGGTATGTTAGAGACAGGTCTGTAGTTAGCCTGACAGTCCAGGTCCAAGGAGAGCTTTTTAAGGAGTGGCTGAACTATGGTCGCCTTCAGGGGATCTGGAAAGATCTCCCTCTTCAAAGACATCCAGACTATCTCAGCAAGGACCGGACCGATTTTATCCACACAGCCAATTAAGAGGCACATGGGGCCTGGATTCAAACTACAGTTGGTTGGAAGCAGCGACTGGAAGACCATCACAATGTCATTGATTGTGGGCCGGCTGAAGTCACACCACACAAACTGAGCATCTGACATCTGCTGACCACCACAACTCCCATTAGAGAGGGGCCAGGCAGACCTCAGACCTGATTGTGGCAACCTTATCTGTGAAGAATCGAGCAATCTCCTCACACCGTTCTTTTGAAAAAGCAATTCCAGGCTGGAGACAGATTGGACTGCACAGTCTGTCCACAGTCCAGAAAAGCTGGACTGGTTGATTCTGTGCAGCAGCAATTTCCCTGGACAGGAAGTCTGCCTTCTTACAGGTAATTGCTGATTGATAGACCACATAGTGGTCCATCAAACTAAGTCTGTCACACTTCAGGCCCAACTTCCACCAGCACCTCTCTAGCCTTCGTCCCACTCTCCTCAACTCCCTCAGAACCTCATGAAACCAAAGAGACCTGGGGCGATGAGTGAGGGGGCGAACATGAACAGGAGCAATGGAATCCAGGGCCCCTGTCACTGCCCTATTATAGGCAAGTACAAGGTCCCCTGGATCCATGCCTTCTCTCGGTACACCCAATAGGTCCAGCACCACAATCAGGCCATCAGGGGAAACACCCCTCAAAGGGTGGTACCAGACCATCTCCATAGGGGCAGACCTACTGGGGGGGCCATGAAATTGAACCCAATGGTGTAATGGTCAGACCACCCAACTGGTTCCACCACCAAGTCGGATATCTCCATCCCCAGGAGAAACACCAAGTCCAAAGAATGACCTCCAATATGAGTTGAGGAGGAAATAACCTGTGTGAAGCCCAGTGAAATCATTAACTGAAGGAAGTCCTGACTAAACTGCGAGAGTTCATCATCCACCCAGGCATTGAAGTCCTCCAGGATCAGCCATCTGGGGAGATCCCAATGTCAGGTCAACAACGAAGTCCGCGACTTCCCGCAGGAAAATATTCCTGTCTCCTGGTGGACAGAAGAGGAGAAGGATCCTGCACCATACGCCCTCTCCCAACATATATTCAAAGGAGTTGGTGGTCCTCACTGGTACCTCCATCAGGTTCAGTTCTGATCTAAAGCAGATGGCAACACCCCCACCTCTGTGATCCATCCTCGCGCGGTGTATCACCGAGTACCTGGCCGGAATCGCTGATGTCAAAACGGGACCAGCGTTCTCATCCAGCTAGGTCTTGGTTATGCAAGCCAGGTCAGATGATTCAACAAGATCCACTAATAGAGCAGTCTTGTTCTTAATGGACCTGGCATTGCACAACACTACCTGAGTAGGATGAGCAACCGAGTAAGACTGTGTTACCTACCTGATGCAAGCAGAGCCCTTAGGTATGGGAACCAGACAGGGAGGACCCCTTTCCTGGACCCATTTCACCCCAGGGCATCTCCTTGTCCCCACTATCCCAATCCGCCCATCCCTTTCCATTCCCCCGCCAGGCCGAGCCCCCGCCCTCGACCTCCTAACAATCCCCAGAGCCCGGCACTGTCTATATACCTCTCGGGACAGCAGAGGAAAAGAAAAAAGGTGGAGGTCCCTAAGCCTGGAGGGGGAATAATGCCAGACCATCATGATCTACACAGTGGCAATTCCACCTCCCTCTTTCTGCTGGCAAGACTCCTCCCTGTGCACCCCAGCATCCCTCTGACCCTACCCAATGCCTTGTCACACTGTCCAGTCACCTTGAGGTCATCAGATATGATTTCTCCAGGTCTCCTTCCTGTTTATTTACCATCAATACCTCTTCTCCCATTTTGAACCCCACCACTGGGTTTCTGTGCCCTTGGTACATGATTTTGCACTTTTTCACATTGAAATCCAGCTGCCATGCCTTTAACAACTCCTTAAGTTTACTCAGGTCTCTGCATATTCTTTCCAGCCCCTCTTGACTGTCTACCTATTGAAGATTTTACTGTAATCTGCAAAGAGGCATACCTTCCCTTCCAGTTAATCTACAATGTCACTTATTAAGACATTAAAGAAGAGAGGAGAGTTGCAACTCTTAGTAAACAGTTTTGGGAAGGTTTTTTAGCTGGATTTAGGAATATTGATAAAGATCAGTGAGAAACGGTGAATCAACTTACTGCTGTGACTGTTTAATGCAAATTGCACTGTACCTCTTTCCCATTGCTTCTGAAGACACTTGAGCAGCTTAACCTTACTTCAGTCCTAATACTGATGTCACAGATTGCTGCAGGATAAATTGTATTAACTGACACTGGAGTACATTGCATTCATATAGGATCCTGCAAGATACTGACAGAAACTGATAAGGAAGCATCATCCTGAAGAGCTATAATGCACAATTTAACAGTAATGATAGGGAGGTGATGCCTCTTAACAGGGTCCATGCCACTGAGTCCCATGCAGCCATTGCCTTTAGGAGGGCCCCAGAAGGATTTGTGTACATGGGGATAATGTTGACTGGGAGCTGCAAACAGCTGGTACCACTAAATCTAGATCCTGTCATTCAACAGCTTTAACTTAATAGGTAACATTGAAAAAAGTACCTCACCTAAGGAGAAACGATTGGTGCTTTCAAACTCATTGCCCTCACAAAAATCTTATATTGTTTTGATCACCAGCTCATTTCCATAGGGAACAAAATATGGAACCCTATAAATAAGCTGATATTAGCCTTTATTTGGGATAGTAAGAGGCCACAGTTTAGTGAGCCAAACTCCATGACAGATGCATTAAGAGTGTCTAGAGTCTCCACAGATAGAAGTCTATTACTTAGCCTTTGTTACAAATTTTTGCTGATGATGATTATACTCTCCTTTTGACTGGCAGGCAAATCCTGCAAAGTCCAGAGGTCACAAGGTCCAGAGGCAGCCATTGAGTGCTATAATATGGAGCTTACAACTGCCCCAGACTCTATGGCACATTTACACTTTCGCCCCTTGACCTGCCGCCGTGGTTCACCATGGTACTGTACTAAACTATGGTGGTTGAAGACTGCAGAGCGAAGGATGGTGTGTTCCTAAAGAAGATCCAGATCTATGGAAGACAGACTGGCATTGAAAATTCATTCTGCTAATTATCAATGGGTAATTGACCTGAAGAAGACAGAATTCCTGTCACAGTTGGTTAAATCCTTCCTGTCTGCAGTCCATGGAAGCTATTTCCACAGATGGGTGCAAAGAGTTCAGACATCTTTTCTCTAACAAGGTGTCAGCCATTAGATCAGGTATTTTTTTAGCGGCCTGGACTGGACCGGGGTGGTCACACCTATGGTGTCATATATCTGCCTGCCTGGGATGACTTTCAACTGGTATCTGAGGCTGAGGTCCTCCAACTGGTTTTCGGTTTGCATCCCACCAACTGTGAACTGGACCCAGGTTCAGCGTAGTTGATTATCAGCTGTGCTAAGTTCTTAGGTCCAGTTTTCGCTGAGATCGTGAATGGGTCCTTGAGGGAGGGTGTCTTTCCTTCAGTCCTGATTAAGGTTGTGGTCAGGCCCCTTCTAAAAAAGCCATCTTTGAGCCCTGATGTGTTAGTGAATTACAAGCCAGTCTCTAACCTTCCTTTTTTAGGGAAGGTTATTGAGGAGGTGGGATTGATGGATCACCTGTAGTCTGTTTTAATATATGAACCTCTCCAGTCTGGTTTTAGGTCTCAGCACAGCACTGCGATGGTTCTTGTCAGGGTGAGTCATGGTCTTCTCATTGCAAGAGACTGTGGGCTACATTCAGTCTTAGTGCTTTTGGACCTTTCATTGGCTTTTGGAACAGTGGATTATGGGGTGCTGTTGGATTGCTTGAGGAATTATGTGGGCCTTACCAGCATAGTTTTGCACTGGTTTTGGTCTTACGTGACCTGGAGGATGCAGCGGGTGGCCCTGAGGAACTTTACCTTGAAGTCATCCGTGTTGTCCTTCAGTGTTCCTCAAGGTTTGATCCTCATCCCCATTCTATTCTCTGTGTATATGCTGCCACTAGGAGAGATCAGAAGACAGTAAGACATGGGTTTTCACTGCTATGCAGATGATATTCAGTTGTACCTGTCTTGTGCCCCTGATTTTACATCTGTGTCTTTGCTGAGGAGTTGCTGTTTGGTGGAGATTAATGACTGGATGGCTTCAGACTGGTTATGTCTTAACACAGGCAAAACGGAAATCATGGTTATTGAACCAGGTCACCGGGGCTTTTCTGGGATGATGCATATGACTCTCCCAATATTGGGTGGCCATCCCCTCATAGCAGCTAGTGCGGTCAGGGACATGGGGGTCATTTTGGATGACAGATTGACATTTGAACAGCAGATGTCTTATGTCATCCAATCTAGCATCTTTTATCTTCAGAATAGTGTCAAGATCCAGCCATACTTGGCTAAGGATAACCTGGCAATGATTATCCATGCTTTTATCACCACTAGGTTGGACATTCTGTACCTAGGGTTGTCTGGAGGTCTGATGCATCAGCTACGGCCAGTCCAGAATGCTGACGCCTGGATGCTGGGTTCTTCACTGAGGGACCACATCACACTGGTCCTGTGTGTTCTGCACTGGCTGTCTTTGCATTAGTGCATCACCTTCAAGATTTGCTTGTTGACATGCAAGGCCCTACATGATTTGGGACTTGACTACTTAGAAGAGCTCCTGATTTTATATCACCCAGTCCACCCTCTCCACCCCACCTATGCTGGTTTGTTGGCTGTTCCTCTGGCTAGGCTTAAATCATTGGATGATAGTGCCTTTGGAGTTGCAGCCCCTATTTTATGGAATTCCCTTCCCTATTACATTCTCTCTGCCAACACAGTGGAGGCCTTTGAAGCCTCATTGAAAACGTTCTTGTTTGATCAAGCTTTTAATATGACATAATCTGATTCTATTTTAATTATTGTTTAATGCGGTAGTGTATCTGTGTTGTGATTGGTATCTAACTCTGTAAAGCATGCAGAGACCTCACTGGATTGACTGCTATATAAATAAATATGCCTTGTTTTGCCTTGCCTTGCCCTCCCCATCCTCTACTTATTATACCATAGATGCCTAATGCTAATTTTGTTGCTCCTTTCAGGGGCCCTATCAGTGCTCTACTCCTTTGTTCTCTACTAGTGACCCCATCTGACCATCCCCCACTTCTGCTCCCACCTTCAGACTCCAAGAGGTGTCTGTCTCCCCTTCAGCTCTAGATAAACTCAGCTGCCACCAAAGAGGATGTACCTTATGAAATCAGCAGTGATAATCAGAGGGGTGGGTGTGGTCTGTTGAGGAGTCCTGTAGTGTGGGGAGGGCATGGAAGGCAGTCATACAGCACACTGTATGCAGGTATTTTTTTGTATGTTCTTTCTTCCCCCAGCCACCTCTGATTCATGGGTGCACCATTGAAGGGGGCACTCCACAGCATGTAGTAACTCAAGCCATCAAGTGTGCCTCCATCGGGCCACTACCAGGAGTCACTCTAGGAGAACTAGGCACAAGTCCCCCCCTTCCTGGGAGGAGGGTGTCTATGTGAATGATCCTGATCCTCCCTGGCAGTATCCACTTCAGTTGTCCTGGTTGTGAGGCATTAATCCTAGTTGGCAGGCTGCTGAAAGGGCACCTCACAACTAGATGCCATGGATCAGGCTGGTGCATATTCTTAAAAGGCATACATCTGCTGTACCTCCTAAACTCTAAGAGAAAGGGAGCCGCTCCGGTACAATCCAGCACTAGTCATAATGTATTGGACTTGGTTACCTTTTACTATGCTTTGAGTTGTCCTTATAACTACAAGGCCGAATAGCTTGACAAGTTATGTCTTCTACCACTAGTTTAGTTACTGCTTTTGTTGGTCTTTATTAATCACCCTCTGTAAGTTACCATTCAGGTTACCAAACAGAGCAAATTTGTTCTTACCTAATCTTTCTGTATGTAAAACCATCTAAATGTACAAACGTTGTTCATTCACTGCTTTGGTGTTTACATGTACCTTTAAAGCTCTCTAACTCCAGTGTCACTATGTTTTCTCTATGGTATAAAATGGTAAGGAAAAAATGTTGAAACTTTTCCAGCAGAGACATCATAAGGGTTGCCAGATCTAAAACAATTCTAACTCTTTGAGAACTCAGGGTTCTCTCTCTCTCTCTCTCTCTCTCGATCGACAAAGTAACTGCACTAGGCAAACAAATGTCAATTTTCAGGCATGACCTGGGAGATTAAAAACAAAAATGTGTCACAAAGAATGATACGAGGCAAAGACAATATTAGTGTAACCTATTTTGGCAAAAACAAGTCAACATACTTTACAACATCTTTAACAAGCATTTGTCAATGCCGACTGTTGATTGCTTTGGTCCATTGAGCTTGCTTATTCCCCCTCTGTCAGTTGCTCATTCTGTTTCTCCTGGCGCTGCAGGATGCCATTTTGTACTGGGCTCCTGCCTCTGCCTACCTTTTTCTGCCCACAAAGAAATACCTTGCAGTCCAACAGACCACCCTCCGTTGAGCTCTTCCTCCCCTCTCTCACTCCACTCATTCCGTTTCTGCAGTGCTGCAGGCTGCCCTTTTGTACTGTGCTCCTGCCTGCATTGCCACCTTTTTCTGCCCACAAAGAAATCTGCAGCAGTCCCAACAGAGCTATGTTGAGCTCACTCACTCCCTCTCCCTCACTCACTCGTTCTGTGTCTCCCGGCACTGTAGGCTGCCCTTTTGTACTGGGCTCCTGCCTGCATTGGTGCCTTTTCCTGCCACAAAGAAATCTACAACAGTCCCAACAGAGCTCAGTTGAGCTTGAGCACTCCCTCTCTCTCACTCGCTCAATCCTCATCTGTCCCAAATACTGATTTCCAATAGCGACTGCGGTATTCTGCGCCAGAAGCGTGAAAACACATTTTGCCCAGGATGTGAAAAATGACAGCTGTACTGTTCATAAGGAGGTGTGAAAAAATGCCAGTGTTGAAAATCTGGTGTGAAAATATTACTAATTTGAGAAGTTACAAGGGTGCTTAGAAACTGCACAACGCATGCTCATAACAGAGTCATTTTATGGAGTTTTGTCACAAAATTTTCAACATGCTGTAGGCATTTTAGGACCTCTGCTCATGAACAGTGTCACTGTGATTTTATTAATGTGTCCCAAACAGTGATTTCCCACAGCGACCACGCTATTCTGCACCCGGAAGAGCAAAAACACATTTCGGCCAGGATGTGAAAAATGACAGCTGCACTTTTCATAAGGAGGAACAGGAAAATGGCAATGTTGAAAATCTGGAGTGAAAATATTGCAAAGTTGCAAAGTTTATGAGCGTGCATGGAACATGTGCAATGCACGCTCTTAACACGCTCATTTTATGGACTTTCATCACATAATTTTCAACATAGGCATTTTAAGACTTCTGCTCATGAATAGTGTCATTGTGATTTTCTTAATATGTCCTGAACACTGATTTCCCACAGCGACCTCGCTATTCTGCGCCGGAACTGTGAAAACACATTTCAGCCAGGATGTGAAAAATGACAGCTATACTGTTCATAAGGAGGTGTGTAAAAATGGCAGTGTTGAAAATCTGGACTGAAGATATTGCAAATTGGTGAAGTTATGAGCGTGCGTAGCAACTGCGCAACGCACACTCATAAAACAGTAATTTTTTGGATTTTTCCCACCAAATTTGCAACATACACTTTTTGAGACCCCACCTCATGAACACTGGCAATGTCACATTGTTAATCAGTCCCAAAAGGTGATTCCACGCAGTGATCATGAAATCACCTTTCAGGACGGATTAACTCTATGACAGTGGCTGAATTCATGAGGAAGGGGCCCAACAACCCCATGTTGAAAATGTGGTGCCAAAATTAAAAAAAAATGCCTGAGATATGTAGAAAAGTTGAAAAAGCCCTATTTAAGCCCTTATACAACTTATCAGCATTTCCTCATTCGCGGTCAGCTTTGAAGAGTGCAGACATGTTCCCGGTCCACTGAAGATCGTCGCACCAGACTCCGGAGGTAAGTATGGGGTGAGGGGGGGTGTGGGGAGGCAGGCTGCACAGTGGGTGGGCGCGGGTTGTGGGAGGGGCCAGGGAGACCACAAGGGACCATTTTCTTTTTTACAGGTTTAAACAAGAAAAAAAGAAACATCGCAGGACATTTTTTTCTTTACAGAGTCATTGGGCACACTAGGGTGGGCTCCCAGCATGCCACCTGAATGTTTGGAGGGGGCTCTAGCTGACAGGGGATTGGGTACCCCTGACAGCACAAGGGGCATTGGGCATGTGGGGGTGGGCTCCCAGAGTGCCACCTGAATGTTTGGGGGGCTGTAGCTGACGGGGGATTGGGCACCACTGTCAGCACATATTCAGTGCTGGGGGGGATAGAGCTGAGGTGGATTGGGCACCCCCTCGGCATAAACCGACCATTTTGGTGGGCGGTGGACCATTATGCTGACAGAGAGTGGGCTCTCCCATTGTCAACCTGAACTTGCGCAGGGACTGCAGCTGATGGGGATTGGGGCCCCCTTCAGCAAACACACACTGTTGTGGGGGGGCACATGCTGCTTCGGGGGATTGGCACACCCTCGGCACTGGGGCTCATTAATATTGTTTGTGAACATGGCGGCAAGCCGCTGCCATGTTCACAAACAATATTACAGTAGCAACGTCCTGTCCAGCAATGACGGGTCGCTCCCTCATTGCAGCAGAATCGCTGATGCTGCAATGATAAGGCAGCCCCTGATTGCAGCAGCTGAAAAGTTTCAAGGTGGTGGCATCCTAACTGAACTAGTGTGAGCAGCAGCATGCCACCCCATTGGGGACAGTGAGCCAAGCCTTTAAAGGCTGTGGGGACATTGGCCACAAAAGTGCAGAGCATCCACAACCGGCTTCTGGCAAGCTGCTGCAATATGTTTCTTGCACATGCGTGCAATCAACATAAAAATTAGTATGTCATATTGAGTTCTAATTACAAAGCAATAACTAGTTTTAGCGTGCATTTCAAAAAACAGGAGATGACAGCCTACAAAACAAACTATCATGAATAACATTCTAAAACGTTTTAGTGTGACACATTAACTAAATAACAATATTTTATTTATTTATTTAGTTTTTGTTGACCAAGTTAGTGCACTAGACAACTTCTGCCTATTTTCAAGCACGGCCCGGGGGAGGGGGATACAGATGACTGCCTACTGACCTTGAACCAGATTAGGCTGTTGGTGATATTTTTAGTGAATATTCTGCTCTTATACCTGTGTATGCAGCTGTGTCAAACTACAGCACATATGGTGACTCTTTGCATTTTGAATGGCACAGAGGGATTCTCCTTCCTTTATACATATGCAGTGAAACAGAATATTATTGCTGTAGTAGGAGGGCAGATCATGGTTTTATTTATTTTATTTTCTTATTTCAGTAACTCCCTCTCTCTCTCTCTCTCTCTCTCTCTCTCTCTCTCTCTCTCTCTCTCTCTCTCTCTCTCTCTCTGTTTTTTCTGTCTAGTTCTATATACAAAAGAGTTAGTGTTTATTTATTTATTTATTTTATTTGCTTTTGGTAACCAGGTGGGTGCACTAGACATAGAGATGCCTATTTTCAGGCATGACCCGGGAGTATACAAGTGAAAATACATGAGCAGTACAATGTGACGCAGCACAAGGGAGAGGTAGACAATAGGATAATAGCAATACAAACAGTATTTGACAAGTAGATTGTTTTAAAGCATTCAACAAATATTGCCAGTTGCAGCTAGAACAGTAAAGCTACACAGAACAAATATACAATGTTAGCGCTAACAGGTTGAAGCTAATAGTAAGTGCCATCAAGTGACGTGAGGTTTTGAGAGAGGAAAGATGGGGTAGAAGACAGGGAGAGAGAGGGTAAGAGGAGGAAGGCAAGAAGGGTAGAAGGTAGAGGTGAGTGTAGTGGTCTATGGTAGCTGGAAGCATGTACAAGGGTTAGAAGCCAGTAGATGTCTGCGGTGGAGTTTCTTGAAGTGGGCATGGGTGGGGGCTTGGCGAATAGACTGTGGGATAGCGTTCCAGTACTTAGGTGCCAAGTAGGAGAAAGCACATGTACCCATAGAGGTTTTGCATCTGGGAATGAAAAGAGGGGTGCCGTCATTTGATCGGAGACCATAGGTGGAGGTTTGGGAGCAAAGAAGTGAGGAGAAAGATCTTGTAATTAAGATTAGAACCCTAGAACTATTTGAAAAGTTATAGACCAGAACCAGAACCAAAAACTTTAATGAGTTCTGGCAACACTATATTGTATGTTTCCTGACCATGCAATAAAACTATTCGTTCATAGTCAGGTGCCTGATCTAATTTTGATTCCAAAACAAAACTGCCTACAAGTATAACCAGCCTGTCTCCTCAGCCAGCTTGAGGCAGGTCATCAGAAAGCATTCAAAGGGTTAAGACAGAACTTGAGAGTTGTTCTCTGGGCAGGGATTGCCCAGAGACAGGATGTCTGGATATTTATGTTGTAAGTGGTCTGACTGCTATGAGTGGGCAACTAGAGCAGAGATGTGTATGGTGCTACCTAGATGTGTGCAAAAAAAAAAAAAAACTTCTGCAAGTGGAATTTAAGCTTATGTCAGACTTTCGCTTCTGTAAAAGTTCGGAAATCCATTTACGGACTTTCATGGAAATTCCACCTGCTCTGCACCCTAACTGTAGCATTTATTTGTTCCCTGGTGTCTAGTCCCCCTTCCCACCATTGCTGATGACTGTAATTTCCTGGTGGCAGTGGCCCCTCCGCGCACTTGATCACTGCCCTAGGTCTAATTCAAAAAACTCTGGTGGTTAGGGGTCCCTCCACCCACTTGAGGTCTAAATCAAAAAGCCCTGGTGGATAGAGGTCCTTCTCCCCACCGCTTCACCTGCCTTAAATTTCCAGTCAGCCTCCTATTCATATTCCCCATTAAGTATCGTATTATAAATAAACATTTTATCCCTGGTAAAACAGTGAACCCCCATCTCCAGTCCCCGTAGTTCAAATTATTCCCTGGTGGTCCTGATGGACCCCTGCCCCCCCCACCCTGGCACGAAGTGCCCCACCACCCTGCTCTCACCCATCCCAAAATGGAGTAGGTGACTAGTACAGCCTTCAGCTCTCCTCCATGGCCAGACACCCACTGATCTGCCAATGAATGAGCACATGCGTGTACAAGCACATACTTATTCACTGGCAGCTCAGTGGGCGGCCATCCACGTAGGACAGCAGAGGGCTGTGCTGGTCACCCGCTACATTTTGGGATGGGGTAGTGGGACACTACCTGGAAGAATGGAGGTGCAAGGGTCCACTAGACTACCAGGGAATAACTTCAGATACAGGGATCGGGGATAGGGAGGGGGGGATCACTAGATCACCAGAGATAAAATGTTTATTTATAATATAATACTATATGGGGGATATGGATGTGGAAGTTACCCAACATGTCAGGAGGGTGATTGTGTGGGGAGAAGGACTGCTAGCCACCAGGACTTTTTGATTTAGACCTTGGGTGGATGATCAGATGGGGGAGGGACCACTAGCCACCAGGGCTTTTTGATTTACACCTCAGGCCAGTGATCGGGTGGGGAGAGGTACTGCTTTCCACCAAGGACTTATTATTTTTATTTTGGGCAGGGCTCGGGGAGATTGCTTATTTTTTCTTCCACCTATAGCTGAGAGAAACAGGGAGAAATTTCAACCAAACTTCGGCAAAGGTTGCAAAATTTTGCAGAAGTTCCACCAAGGTGGAGAAAACTACTTCTGCACACCTCTAGTTCTACCCTTCTCCCACAGACCTATATAAGGGGAAATGAGAGCCAGAGCTAGAGCCTGGGGTAGAGAGAGAAAAGGAGTCCTGCCACTCTGACTGAGACTAGGCTGAGTAGCCTGTTGTCTCAGGGATAATGGCAATGTGCCTGGATTGGGTGCCACTCATCCCTCATGCCAAGTCTCCAGAGAAGGATATTGTCAGGAGCAGCTGGAAGGATGGAGGATCCAGGAGCCTGCCTCAAGAGGAGTGGAGATCATCAACACCATTGGGAAACTGGGGGGCCACCCTTAAAAGGAGATCACAGGAATCTCTGTGGGTTCACACCCAGTCATAGAGAAAATGGGAAAAGTCAGTCAATGTCTGGAGCAACAGTAATTGTACCTAGGAGGGTCTGGGGGGTTTTGCCTATTCGCTGCTGATGCAAAGATCTGAAATAGGGCAGGCACCCTGGGGGGGAGGGGGGGATGGAGGACATGGGGCAGGACCTAAAGACACTCAAAGAATGGTCAGAGATGTGGCAACTGAAATTTAGTGCCAAAAAGTGCACTGTGATGCACATGGGGTGTAGGAACACACGAGCAGGATACACCCTGGGGGGGGGCGATCAAAGTAACTGAACAGGAGAGGGATCTGGAGATTATAGTCTCATCTAATCTTAAGGGAGGAAACCAACATAGTAGGGTGGTAGGAAAGGTCAATGGAATGTTGGCATGCATCGGCAGGGGCATTACTAATAGAAGGAGGGTGGTAATAATGCCACTCTACAAAGCCATGGTGAGGCCACATCTGGAGTACAGGGTTCAGTTCTGGAGACCACACATCTGCAAAGACACAGATGGGATGGAGAGGGTTCAGAGAAGGGCAACCAAGATGGTGCAGGGTATTTAAGGGAAGGCATACAAGCAGAGGTGTAATGAGCTGGATCTGTACATGCTGGAGACTATAAAAGGAAAGGGGAGACAGGATTGAAACTTTTACATATGTGAAGGGGCTCAACAAAGTAAGGGAAAGGTGTTTACTTAAGAAGAAGGAGGGGGACCAGAACTAAAGGGCATAGCCTCAGACTGCAAGGAGGAAGATACAGAGGCAATGTGAGAGGGCAATTCTTCACAGAGAGGGTGGTGGAGGCCTGGAACAGACTACCAGAAGAGGTAGTGGGGCAGAATCAGTGGAGGGATTCAAGAGGGCATGGGACAGACCATATGGGTCAGGGTAGCAGGGCGAAGGCAAGTACCAGCAGGGGGAGGATTGGGGGGAAAATAGGGCAGACTAGATGGGCTGGTGTGGTCCTTTTCTGCCATCAAGCTTCTATGATTCTATGTTATCTTGCTAAACAAATGCTGTTTGTGTGTGTAATGTCCCAAGCAGTTTGAACTGCAAACCCAATGAAGGTTGTAAATGAATAAGCGTCAAATAGGAAGGGGCCTGGCAAATGTGGTTCCACCCATTCAGAGCGCCAGTGTTAGTGTGCCCGGTCATCAGTGTGCCAAGTCAGGATTTCACCAATCCCTGTTTTTGTGGGCCCCACCCCCCCTTTATTAATATTGTAACTCTGAGGAAGGGCAGACCTCAGAGAAGGGGCACAAATCCCTAAATCAGTGCTCTGGTGTGGCAGCACACTAATGCTGGATCTCTAATGGCTGGAATGGGGCAAATGTCAGAGCCACATATAAGATTCTGTTTTTTGGGCCACTAAAGCTATCAGTATATTGTGCAGAAGGGAGGAACACACAGACGGCTCGAACATGCTTTATGCACTTAGTAGAGATATCATATGGTGATGCACTTTTTTAT
Source organism: Neoceratodus forsteri (assembly GCA_016271365.2). Classification (NCBI taxonomy): domain Eukaryota; kingdom Metazoa; phylum Chordata; order Ceratodontiformes; family Ceratodontidae; genus Neoceratodus; species Neoceratodus forsteri. Next base: position 840,092,051 of record CM028135.1, on the reverse strand, counting down.
TTGTTGTCCCTCTGGGCACATTAAAGCACATGCTGGCACAGCTTGCCCTCTAGGTTAGTGCTTGCCCTGCCCAGGGAAAGTGCCATTGCAAAAATGGTCTTCAGAGTGCTGGGGCTCCAGGGACCCCCAACAGGGAGGTTAGGGATTTGTAGGGTTGAAAGAGACCCACTACTTATTTGCAATATGTAAGTGTGCTCTTTAGATCAGGGGGTGGATCATGAAAGTGTTTTGGATGTGAGTTGGGCAATAGGACCCACAAGTAAGCTGGATACCATCAGACCAGTGATAGGATATAACAGTCAGGAGTTATGTCACACTAGTGGTGGGGAGTTATGCAACAGCTCCAGGAGTTCTGAAAGTACAAACATGTAGGACATGGGACATGTCCCATAAAATGCTGACATATAGTGTGTGCATGTACCATCATAAAAATGTGTGGCCAGGGAATGCTTGGAGAGTTGAGTACCATCTGGCAGCTTATAATAAAACCACCATACTTTCTCCCAGCTCAGTTATGGGTATTATAGTTTGTGTGTGGCCACATGTTATCGGTGCCCCAGGGTAAGGATTAAGGTGCCCTGACCTGGGTTGTGGAAGGCAGTTGTTTGTGATGCAGAACTGGTGTTCATGGCAAGACGGCACGGGTGCTCTCTTAGACAAGGCACCATCTTTTCCCCTAGACACAGGAGGGTGAACCATGTCCCCCTTACATAAGTGCATTCTGTATCACTACACTGTAAAATGAAAATGAACAAAAAGGTTTCCGCTACCATGTTTGAATTCTTAGAATTTACTAGCCACCTATAAAAATAAACTATCTAATTTAGTAGTCTATACCATATAAACATATCTTAATCCCACACTCCCACAATATTATGTATTGCTCTTTCATGTTTCATATCATTTCTTTATCTCTCATTGTTTGTAAAATGTATACCCAGCCTCTATATAGTCACTGATGGTTACTATCTTCCACACCTGCAGATGATCTTGCATTGCATTATTCATGTCAGAAACCTCTTTGCCACCAAAGGCAATCCAACAAACAATAGTTGTAACCAGGAGTGGAACTGGGAAAGACTGCCCCCAAACACCAAGGAGAGCAGCTTCACAATAACCATCACTGCTGGTCTATTTTCTCATCTTTATTACAAAAAATTTAATTTTAAACCAATTTGCAGTATGAAAAAACCCCATGAATTTTATTATTTTAGTATTTTATAAATAGCACATATTAGCCAACAATTTTTTAAGAATGAGCCATGTTATAAGTGGAACAGGTCACCTCAGAGTGTGTATTAAAGGATTTGCAATATACCTCCCTGGGGCACGGACAAGTGCTCAAACATCTTCAGCTTGCATACAGGTCCTTTAAATCACACCTTATCATAGCCAATTGTTTAAAATATCAATAAAACCTGGCCTATCCATTCAACAGCAGGGCTGACACTCATGATGCCATGATTCAGGCTTGGGAAGTTGCACAGGGTATGCGTTTTCCTGTATGTACTGGTGACAATGTCTGCTAAGGTGCTAAAAAGGACATGGCCCCAACCACAATGAGGTAACTAACTGGGCATCCCATGGTCATGGATGTAGCCTAAGGTGCAGCCAGAGCAGTGATAGTACAGGGCTCCATGACCAGAAGTTGTGTGAACCTTGCAACAGTAGATCTTTCTGGAAAGCACTGGTCAGAAGGGAAAACTAGCAGTTAAAAATGTAAGAAAAATTAATGAAAGTATTTGTCATAGCTAAAAAGTAGCAGTCTTCAGAAATTGAGACGGTTAGAGGCTTGTCAAAGGAGATGATGGTAGCTATTCAATTCAGCAGAGCCTGAGCAGAAAAAGGCATGTCTGCTGAAGTCTTTGTGGTGTTTTGGGTACTTTCCAATTACTCTAGCTGTGTTGGTTTATCTAAGATAATAGGGACTGGGGATAGGGATAAATAAGGAGTTAATGTGTGCAGGGATTAGACAGAACATGCACTGTACTTATGTGGAAGTGTGTACTAGCAAGCATCCATGCACATGGGGCTTGGACAGTGATGCTGGCTGTACAGCAGACAGTGGGGCCTCTTGAGTCAATCCCATATGCAAGCATGCACTTTCTATTGAAGAGGTCATTAAAATAGTGCAAGGCATCGTCTGTAGAGTCCACTGTATAGGATATCCAACCTGCGTGGTGTGGTTTTATGGGCTCAGCAGTACATGAAATCTGCAAAGTCCAAAAGAGCTAGAAGGAATTTTCTTATTACAGTACCAGCATTCTCTTAACACAGTTGTGGCAATTCCTGGATGTTTAGAGAGTCTGGGACCGACTAAAGCAGTCCTCTGGTCTGCATGTTTCTGGTAGGTGAGTGTGGGGAGTTCAGCCATATCACCAGATATTTGAAAGACAAAGGGCAAGATTTCTGTTTAGTGTGATCAAGGATGAACAAGGAGGGAGGTATCCAGCATTCAGTTTTGAGCAAGCATGTCAAAAACCATTGTCTTGGTCTTTTTGGCACTAAAAATTAAATGTTTTTAGTATAGCTTGGCATCCACTATTGGAATGCTGGCCTAATATTGATTCTGTACACAGGACAGTGTGAAACTACTCAGTGGAGAACTGTGTCCTGTAACAGGGGCCTAGGACAGATTCTTGAGGCACATCCTGTGTTAGATGTTCAGGTTTTGAGTGGATGGCACCAAGCACAACTTTCTCTATGAACTCCTTAAAGCTGATTCACATACCATGATATTGCAAAGCAGTTTAATCTTAGCCATCTTCTTCTATCATATTTTTCTCTGGTATTGTTTTCTGAGGTTTTCACATCTCTATAATATTGTATTTTCACTTTGACCACACATGGTGGGACTGTTATTACCATTCCTGTTGCATCATTGCTTGCACCGTGGTTCTTTACTCTCACTGCCTGAGCTGGTGTGTTACTAGCTTCCCAGCTTTGTCAGCTCCTACATGAAATGTTGATTACTTTAAAATGTTCAAACTCAGTTTCAGCCATCAAGAGTTCATTACATTTCATTTTAGACTCCTTTGTTGCCTGGGAGTTATTTGTCAAAGCCTGTTGTGCATAGATAATCTTAACTTCTTTAAGTTGTAAACTGAGTTCTAATTTTTTTTCTTTATTTTAATGTTGATTTGCCCAGAATAGTACAACTGAGATTCAACATCTCATTTTAATTGGGCTCCTTCTTTTACCCATTTATGCAGCAGGGTGGATAGAAACACTAAGAGGTGAAGGCACTGGTTCAAGATCGCACTGTGAATATTTGCCTCTAATTGGGTGTGAACTTGTACTCTCCTGATTCCCAAGCTAGTGCTCTAACTACTAGACCACACTGGCACTCAATTTCTTTTACTCTTGCCATATTGATTCTCTTTACTGGTTAGAGCTATTGTTATGCCTCTAAGTGTGCATTTCATTGCTTCTAAGATAAAGTCTGCTGATTCAACTGCTCACTGATTGTTCTTAAAGAAAAGTTCAATCCTCTCCATAATTGACATCCAGCTTCAGCATCATTCAGTAGTTAGGCACTGAATCTCCAAGCCCTATCCAAGAATGCCTTTCCCATAGAGGTTGATATCATAATTACTGATGAATGATCATACATTGATCTTGTATAGCTCTCACAAGAAGCTGCAGTCTTCATCATGCTTACTGATTTATTTAGTCAATCAGAAATAAACCTTTGAGTACAGGTGCTTTTTTACAAAGGTTCCACATCAAGGACAAGGTACCTAGAGAAAATTAACAATTAGATTGCACAAGTAAGCATAATATCTTCGGTATATGCTCTAATACATCTTATTGGTGCAGAGTAAAATGAACAATCTGTCTCTTTTGGGTGGAAGGTCCTCCAGATATCATTAAGTTCAGCTTCCTCCATTATGTGTTTCATAAGCTTTATTTAGACTATTTTCAGGCCTAATACTGAAGGAGCTATTTAAATACCCATGTACTGTATTACAGTCCTCCCTGCCCTTGAAACAGATCTGGAACATTAAGTGCTGATATGAAGATATCAGAATATGATATCTGATATGAAGATAAGTGTGGCTCACACTTCAGGTGTGTTTTGACTTCGCAGTGGGCTGTCTAGTTGACAGCGCACTCAGGAACTTTCAGCTATCCCCTTACTCTGCTCTACTCTCTGACAGGGTGTCCTCTCAGTGCCTATGGGCTTCCTCAGTCAATCACTCTGGAAGTCCCTCACATCACTACTTCTATGAGTAGTACAGCTTTCTCGGTCTCCACCCCTTCCTTCTGGAATAGATTCCCATTGTCCATACGGTCGTCCACCTCCTACCAATCCTTCAAATCAAGCCTAAGAGCATGGCTTATGGCCGGGTTCACTTGACCTGTAACAGTTCCCTAGACAGATATAGGGCCTGTAACCCACCCTAGTACCTGCTACTTACCAAAGCAACCACCCCCCCCCAGCATCTATCCTACAGGATGTACTGAAATTTTGATCTAGCCATTCTCTGTTACCACCTGATCCATTCCTATACCTACTAGTTACCAGGTTTCCTTGTGACTGTTTCTTCATATGTTTGTATGCACCATTGTGTAATGTTAAGATCTCCAACACAATGCATTGTTTTCTTTTTTCCTTTCTCTGACATGCTATGACATATACTTAACCTTAGCTGAAGACTGTTTGCAGCAGTCTCATTTTCATGCAACTGTATTATATTGATTAATGGAAGGCTGGGCCTGTAGTTCAATGAACATGCAGCCAGCCACTCCCACTTCCTGACCTATATAAGCAGTTCCTATCAGCCTCCATCTGAAGCACTTTTGTTTTTGCGGCTGGAGGTTCTGTAGGTCTGTCCTCTGCTGCTGGATGGGGCCTCCCCCCCACCTTGCTTATTCGGCTTCTGCTTGTTTCTGTGTTTCTGCTGGACTTTTGTTGTTTGTTCTCCTGTATTTGGTTTGTATTTTGCCTCTGGCTGTGTGCTTCTTTGTGTTGTTTGTTTCCTGTTCCTCTGTGTTTGTCTGTCTTTCATTTTACCTTTTTAAGGGGCTTCTGTTTCTAAAACACTTTGTGTATTGCTAATCCAGAGCTCATGTTACTTGCAGTCATATACTCGCAATGCAGCTGCAATCATTATCTGTGTGTTTCAACTCAAACCACATAGCTGTTCTCCATGTTCTGCACCTTAATTATTTTCATCTGGTTCAGGCTCACACTGAACCCTAGCTATGCAGCTTAATCCTGCTTCTTCAACGCCTACCACATAACCTATTGTAGCAGTTTCACTGCACTGCCAGATGTTAGCTGCTTTCAGCATTGCCTTTCTTCAATCTATGTTCATTTAATCCTACAACTCAGTTACTTCATACAGATGCTGCTCTCTGTGTTTGTACACTGCTATTATACTCTTGAGGTCAGCTAAGCTACCGCTGATGCTGTAAACTAGTTGTATATCTGCATATGGGTCTTGGCCCCTTCCATCACTTTTTTGGTTTTTCTACGGCGGGGGACTTGGAGGTGTTGGGGTAGTCATGGCCCTGTGTGGCATACTTACTTTATGTTTTAGTCCTGCCTCCACTGCCTAAAAATCCTCAGAGTATTTGTCACTATCATTGGCTTCCTTGAATTCCTGGCTGGCTTGCTCCACTATTCATATCTGCTGCCCCTCCGATCTCTATGCAGGTCCAACCATTGCTACTCTGTTTTACAGACCTACGTGCAGGTCCAACTATTGCTACTCTGCTTACTGACCTATGTGCAGGTCCAACTATTACTTCTCTGCTTAATGACCTACGTGCAGGTCCACTCATTGCTTACACAATCATTCTTCAATGCTTACTACTACCTTCTGACCTCCATGAGGTCCCAGCAATCACCATTCATTCAGCTTCTCTTCAGTTTTCTGGGGCATACCAGCCATACCATTCCTGGTGCATGGCCTCCGTGCAGCTGATAGTCTTGCTCTGCACCCAGAGTCCGCAACTTGAGCATGTGAAGCTTGGAGCGGGGTCCTTCTCACCTGACCCATAGCTGGGAATGTCCTCAATCAGGGTGGACCTTCAGTCATCAACTGTACTGATGGCACTTCAAAATGTAGAATTTATGACTCAGTGGTGAAGGGGTAGGGCTCTTACAGGGCCCCTTTAGCTGCCTGAGTGGGTTCAAAGGCACCCTTCAAAGCTATTCTCCCCATGACTGCCTCTGGTTCACCTGGTTTGTTTTTAGGGTAAGTAGGCCAAGTGAGCACCTCAGCAGTCATTGCTCTCCTCCTCCTGCCTTGGTTGCCTTGTTGTAGAGTAACACTTGCAACCTTCCACGGCATTCCCGTTATGGGGATTGAGTTAGAGTTTTCCTCCAAATTCAAATATTTCCCCCTTTAATTGGGTTTCCAAATTGCAGCAGCAGAGCCATCACTAAACAAATATTCCAAGCCTCGAGGGAAGGTGACCTAGGCCTTGGATCCCCAGAGATTTCCTCCTCAAAGGGTTTTTTTCTCTCCTCCGTGCCTCAGGTCATAAACATCAGTTAGCAGTAGTTAGTGTTTCCTATTTTCTTTAGGTAGGTTCCACTGTTGGATGGAGGTGGATGGTGTTACTACTTGCCGCTCTCTCTCCTTGGGAGGCCCCCTAAATCTCCAGTGCAACCCATCAAACTCATGCCATTGCTAACCTGTGCACCTCATTACATTATCAAGCTACCTGATGCCTTATCTACTACTACTATGCCTCACAGCTACTGATTGCTAACATGCTTTGTACTGCTACAATTCTTTTTGGGGTTCCTTCCTAAGGTACCTTTAGCCAAGGAAATTGTCCCGCAGCATCTGTAGGGGTGGAACCCTCTTTGAGGGTTCCTTGCCTTTGGTACCCCTACAGGGTGGTAATTACTCTGGAATAGACAGTGGGAAAGGCCAAAACCAAAGTAACACAGTTGCACAAGCATAACACTATACTGGCTACATGGGCCATTGAATTGGAAGACTGGGTCTGTAGATCAATGGACAAGTAGCCAGTCACTCCCACTTCCTGACCTATATAAGCAATTCCTGTCAGCCTCCTTCTGAAGCATGTTTTCTTTGCCCCACCATCCTCCTCTCCTCCTCCATCAGCAGCATCTCTCTCCTTGGGTTCCTTCCTAAGGTACCTTTAGCCAAGGGAATTGTCCTGTGGCACCTCTAGGGGTGGAAGCCTCTTCGAGGGTTCCTTGCCTTTGGTACCCCTACAAGGTGGTAATTCCTCTGTAATAGAGAGTACGAACAGCCAAAACCAAAGTAACACAGCTGCACAAGCATAACACTATACTGGCTGCATGATCCATTGAACTGTTGATCTATTGTATTTGTGTGTTATGGCTGCCACCAAGTGGCCCGGGTCATGACTGAAAACAGTCCTCTGGATCAGCCTGCTTACCCGGTTAACAAAGATATAAATAACTAAATAAATAAATAAATACATTAATAAATAAAGATTTAATTAATGGCTTGACATAATTCTATATCCAATCTGTCTGGCTTAAATACTGAGCCAGTAAAACTTTATTATCTATGCTTCATGAACTAGAATAAACCACTCTTTTATTACTATATCTTTAATACATTTTCATTACAAAATTAAAATAATTTCCTAAATAATGTTAATACTCCTCAGCTTGAGAAAATATATAACTTTTATGCCATTCTCAAAATGTCTTTTATGGTACAAGAAACTCTGACCATGAGGTTTGGGTGACAGGACACGGAAGTGAAGTTGACCAGTTCTGGCTGCTCACGTCTCATTAGAGGAGTGTCTTTTACCATTGGAGAAACCCTGTGCAGGCCTTATTCACTTATTATAAATACTTGAGTAAGTCTGTATGACATATAATAAGTTTAACATGTTTTTATTTCAAAAGTTAAGTGAAGCCCCTCGCACTGGCTATGAGTGAAATGCTCTACAACTAACATTCCTGCATGGAAGACCAATGTATGCAGGATAATGGGTACAGAGGCTACAGTATGTGCATTTATTGGCTGAAATCATAAGTGATTTAAATTATAAATTTTTCTACTACTAATTGCCGGAAATGTTCACTCAAACCGAGGGCCTAAGCAACCTAATACACACGGTTCCAGAGGGAATGTGCTGAAAATAAATACCAATAGTTTACTAGCTAAATAAGATCATTTCAATGTTTGAGTAATTAAGCATGACTAGGGCATACTTGCCATTACTGACATATGGTTAAATTAAAAAATAACACACAGTGAGATAACTCTTACAGGTCACACAATATTTTGAAAGGACAGAGTAAATAAAAGTATAGGCGGTTGTTTGATGTACATAAGGGATCATTTGACTGCTCTCTGTCTTGAATATGAGTAGTTATGTCAAGATAATGACTTGCTCACTATAAACATTATTCTTGGCATAGCAAAATACTTAACAATAACTGTTGCTTTCTTGCCTCCAGGTACTTATGCTATAGGCATGAAGAAGATATCAAACTTTTATGACAAACTTTCTAAAAATCTTTAATGGATAGTCACTGGTGTTTTAATATGAACTGGTTGAATTTAGCAGCTAGTAAAACTATTGGTGATCTGAACTAACAGGAAATCATTTTAGAATGTACAACATGTAATTATAAAACAGGATGCAAGTTGTGTATTTTTTTAATTTTGCTCCTTCTCTCCAGTTGGTCCTCATCTGCTCAGCCCTACCCCAGCCAGTCACCCTGGCATCTCCCAGGACTTACCTTTCCTCTTGTGTTCCTCCAGACCTTTCCCCCTCTGTTGGGAGCAATGAGGCCCCCATACCTCTGCCACTCATAGATCCAGTTATTGAAGGCAGTGCTGAAGCAGCCAGGTATTGTGCCTGCAGGTAGGTCAGCTTCATCAACCTGTTTTGGGTGGTTTTCCTAATTTCTCCCTCTTCTGCCACGTGTTGACATAAGGGCAGACCAAGCACACATACACACACACACACACACACACACACACACACACACACACACACATACACACACGCAAGCATGTGTGGTGTGGTGCCTGTTGACATCCTCCCAGCCATGAGCCCCTCCAGCTGCACTGCCATCTATTGTTTCTCAAGTGGTAGTATCACAACAAAGCTGGCTTCCCTCCCTCCCTCCCCAGAGAAGGAGAGTGTTCTCTAGGATGCTCAGTCCTCCGTTCCCCGTCTGACTCCCAACAACCCACACTCATTCCCGAATGAAGGTTGCTGGTATTGCAAGTGATAGCATTACTGCTGCCCCAACAGGCTTACTGTGAGTCCTGTATTGATTGAATGATAGTCACAGATATTAACAGGATCATTGAATCCAATGTACTTCCAGATGTGATCAATGATTACAGTGCAGTTTTTTTGCATATGGTCAGCCAAAATAAAAAAAGTGCCCCCAGATTTTTGAAATTTAGAAACTATAAGAATTTGAATGAGACTTCCTTTGCTGCCATCTTAACAGCTGTGGAGTGGTCCATAAATTGCAAATGTGGTGACTGGTTTGGCTCTTCATTTAGTCTCTTCTAAGTTCCAAAACTTTGTGGCTTTTTCTGCCACTGAAAAATTTATTAGGATTAAGGGAGAAAAAAGCTACTAAAATTTATGAGGAAAAGAGAAAAGATATGTGAATCCTACCATAAACATAAGACATGGGGGCTTTTGCTTGCATTCCATAAAGTGAGAAACTTAGCAAAAATGAGGTCAGGAAAGTTAAATCAATTACAGGAAAAGTTAACAATATTACTTTGGTTAAAATCCTTGTCAGACATGGAATTCTTTGATTTCGTTGCTAGGAAAAAATAAATGTGAAAACTTAACCAATCTGAAATCAGGTGATGAAGTTTGTACTGATGTACAGGAAATAGCTGAAACCTCTAATCAGAGGGCCAGATTCTAGAAGAGTTACTTCTGGCATAACAGCAGTTGTGTCAGGTAGAATGGCGTATGTAGCAACTTACACCAGCAGTTGCGACATTCGTGATTCTATCAAGTGGCCTGCGACATGGCGCAGGCCACTTGCGCCAAACAGCAGTTATGCTGGCAGTTGCAGCCATAGATCCCCTGCGCCATGGCACTAGGGGGTTTACGGCAGCAGTTGCGCCCATTCTAGAAGGGCAGCCACAAAGTCCCCACCATTAGGATTCTACAAGAACCCCTGGAGGAGAACTGGCATCATAAGTTACACCTGTATTTAGCTGGTGTAACTTACATACCACCTCCAAGGGTTCTGTAGAACCCAGTCCATGTGCCCCCCATGCCCAGACTGCACCTGTTGTTGCCCCACTGGGCACTGCACAACCAGTTCTGGACTCGTGACCATGATCCTGCCCCATCCCCCTACTGTACAGCCCCCATACAGTACGTGCCCTGCAGGGCTGCCCACACCAACTGCCCTCCAATCCCTGCACATGTACTGCTCTGCAGGCTTCATACCCCAGCCCCCAGATCCTCCATTGTAATATGCCCCATTGGGCGGCACTGTCCCCCCACCCATGCCCCGATCCCCAAGTCGCCGGTCTCATATGCGCAATACCTGCCCTGGTAGTCTAGTGGCCCCATCATTATAAAATATATAAACATCCCCAAGTTCCTGGTAGTCTAGTGGCCCCGATCAATATATGTTAAATAGGTAACTCCATATCCCTGGTAGTCTAGTGGCCCCACCCTCCCACCCAGCCATGCCAGCCCACCCAGCCTCCCACCGTCCCAGCCGGTGACTGGCACAGTCCACCTCTCATCGCCATGGCAGCTACCGACTGGTTCAATATCAGCGCATCTGAAAGATGCACTAGAAATTGATATCTGAGCATGTCTTTACAGTATGCACTGATACTGAACTCAGTCAGTGGCTGGCCGTGGTGGTGAGAGGTGGGCTGTGCCAGTCGCCAGCTGGGGGGTGCTGGGTGGGCTGGCATGGCTGGATGGAGGGGCGGGGACCATTAGACTACCAAGGATATGGAGTTACCTATTTAATATACAATGATCGGGGGGGGTTGGAGGTGTGGGCAGACCTGTGGGGCATATCTCTGGGGGTGTCTGGGGCCACTTGGTGTGGCCAGCCCTGTGGGGCTCATATATGTGGTTTCGGGGGCCTGTTGTTGTGGTCAGCCCTGCGAGGTGCATACAGGTGGCCGGGGGGGCAGGGAGTGTGTGCTGCCCTGCAGGGTGGCTATTGCTGCTTGCTGGGTAGGGGGGTGCACTTGCAGCCTGTGGCAGTGGGTTATGACATGCTGGCCAGGTACTCCCTCTGTGCTGCGTTCCTAGCCGCATGGCGCAAGTTGCAGGACTTTGCTACGGAGACCCTGCCCCTTCTAGAATAGGGCACAGGGTCAATGCCACAGTTGCTGGTGGCACAAGTTGCATTCTGCAGCAACTTGCACCACCCTTCTAGAATTGGACACATTATGTTCCTTCCCAGGCCCCCAGCAAACAAATTAATGAGTATCAAAACATGTCCCTGAAGGATGCTAACCAACCAAGATTGTTTTTTTAAACTTTCTATCTGTACAGGAAGTGGAAAAATATCTACAGAAAATGAATCTCAGTTCCAAGGTAGGTAATCATAGCAAAGATGCTGGTGTGGTGAAACTGGTTGCTGTCAGTGCTGCGTTACCTCTGTTTAAACTGTACAGTTTCTGTCTCTTGCTGTACCAGCACTATGCCTTCTGCCCAGAAACAGGCTAATATTTCCCCTATTTTCAAATCCGGTGATTTATCTGACTTAAATAAGTTTTGACCAATTGCTCTACTGTGTCCCTTGGCAAAGATCTTGGAAAGGATAATTTTGGATCAGTTACATACTGTAATTTTTTGATCAAGGGAACACTCTTACAGAAACCCAGCATGGATTCAAACCCAAACATAATGTTGCAATGGCCTTGGTGAGGTTCACACAAGACATGCCGACTACATTAGATGTATTAAATGCAGGGAAAGATGGTAGTGTTTGTTGACATCACCAAGGCCTTCAATTTAGTATATCATAGTTTTATTAATGGAGGTTGTTTGAGGACCTGGGGTTTTTGCAGATGTACAGTATGTGAATGGTGCCAAGGGACACAGTAGAGCAATTGGTCAAAACTTATTTAAGTCAGATAAATCACCGGATGCATCGCAAGGGGGATCACCTCTAGAAGCAAGGAAGTGATTCTGCCGCTGTACAATGGACTGGTTAGACCACACCTTGAGTACTGTGTACAGTACTGGAGACCACACTGAAGAGGGACATACAGCTCCTGGAGAGGGTACAGAGGAGGGCAACAAAGATGACACGAGGGCTAGGGGATTTGACTTACGAGGACAGACTTGAGGAGCTCTGCCTGTTTTCATTGGAGGAGAGGAGAGACAGGGGACATGATTGAGGTCTTCAAGTACCTCAAGGAATAAATAGGGTAAACATGGAGGGATCTTTAGACTAAAGCAGGGAGGCATCACCAGAGGGCATGGTTTGAAGTTGGAAGGTGGAAGGGTGAGGGGAAAAGAGGAGGAGGTTTTCACTGAGAGGGTGGTGGACCCTTGGAATGCTCTGCCTGGTGAGCTGGTTCAGAGATCCACAGTGGAGGGCTTTAAGAGATGGTGGGACAGACACAGAAAGTGGATGTATCAGATGATGGCTTGTCCCGGGGGGGTGGGGATGGATGATAGGGGTTTCTGGAGCACAAGGGATGGGAGGGTCTTGGCACCCAACTAAGGATCTAGGTTTGAGCAGACTTGATAGACCATAAGGCCTAATCTGCTGGCAAATAGTATGTTAGTATGTTAGTATAACCTTGCCTCTCAACAGCAGAGGATATGAATAAGGGAACGTTAATACTCATTATGAACACATGATTTGGGTGTTTCCCCATGGATCATCCAAGGGCCCCTTCTTTATAGCCATTTTCAAACTCTGTTACTTAAACCTGCTCTCCTATAGACATGATTCTATACTCTGATGATGTAGTTCTTTATTGTGAATGGATAAAAGCTGAGTTGTAAACAAGATTTGACACCCCCAGTCTTGGCTCATTGACTACAATTTATCTTTAAATGCTAAGAAAGCCATGGTCTTCAGAAATGCAAGGAAAAAATTGACCAATCTGAGGATTTTGTTATGAGAACCATGGATGGAAGTAAATTAGAGTCAATGGAAACATTTTCATACTTATTGGATTGTCCTTTGTCATGTGAACCATATGTTGAACAGTTAACTGGAACCATTCATATGCGTATGGGTCTTCTGTATAGGTTGGATGCATCCCTTTTTCCAGAAATTCATAAGCTCCTAGCACATACCTTTTAATTATCAGTAGTAGATTATGGTGTCCTTTGTTATGACTCTGTCTATGAGACAACACTGGATAAAAAGGATATTCTCTTAAAGAGAATACTACATTTTGTCACACAACTTCCTAGAAGTACCCATCACTGTCAACTACTAAATATTGGGCAGTGTTTGTTTGTGAGGTGGAGGTATAGCTATCAATGGCTTGTTTTCTTTTTAAAACTTATTCCAACTGTTTGCTGGGGAATGTCAATGACTTCTTTCTCTTAGTCTGGCCTTCTGCAGTCACTTGTTTCTCAAATACAACACTCTTTGAAATACCATTTATGTATGATAATCAGGTACATAGATCTTTGTTTTTTTAAGCCCAGTCCGCTGTGACTGCATTGCTTATAGTTGTGTTTAATCATAAATTGCTTCTTGGATTTAAAATTTGTTTGTGAATATATTTTTATCAAGTGAAATCTGTCAATGCTTTGTTTAATTATTGTGTCTGTTAATGATTGTGTATTGTTGTATGCTGTTGTTTATGCTTATCTGCTCATGGACTAACCAGGTCTTCTAATAAACAAGATCAATCAATCAGTCAGTCAATATTAGCCATAATAGACTAGCTGCCCTGCCCCATTTTATTGTTCTCTTAGTCATCTACTTTTGTTTTCTCATAGGTCACAAACCCTTCCCTCCACCTGAACAGACTGACAGACAATGTGCTTTCGAGAAAAATGGCCACAGCCATGTTTTATTAAACAGAATGCAATGACACTTACAGCCAAATCAGTGTGATGTGCACAGCAACATAGCCATGGCAAGTCATTCATCAAACAGTCATCATCATCATAATGGCTATCCCTTTACCCCCCAACCCCCACCAGGGGAACCAACTGAATGGGTACAAGCCACCACGAGGGAACCAGCCTCTGGGGCATGAGAGATGGCTCTGGGATGGGTGCCAAGTTATCCCTTCCCCTGAGAAAGCACTTCAACCTGTGGGCAGTGCCCAAGGAGGCTAACCTTCTAACTGCCCATTGAATGGGGAACATAAGCAGTCTGGGGTTCACTTCTTGCCAGCCTCAGTGAGCTCCACCTGCAAAGTAATGTGACTCCCTGTTACCCCCTCACTACAAGCCTTGTGAGACTACCATGCCACCACATATATATGACTGTGACAACCTCATTCTAACCCTACCCAACTGCCTAATATTAATCCTTGATAGAGAAGGCAAAAAACAGAAAAATCTCATGGAAGAAACAGGGATATTACTTCTCAACCACTAAGGTGATCCCCACTGATGGAAGAGTGAGTTCCATAACACCCTACACAGATCTGTCCTACTTTTACAAGGGTTGGTTTGGGTTTACCTGGATGGAGGGCAAGATGCAAGAGAAATTCTCTCATTTGACTTGCAAATTTATGTGCCTAACCTCCACCCTTGGAGTTCTATACTGCCTGCCCACCCCAAGGAAACTCCTTCCTGCCTGCCTGCCTGCTCCCTCAGCCCTGATAGAAATCTGCCTACCTTACTAATCTGTCAGCTCAGGTATAAGTCAGGGCTGTTCTCATAGACAATGTCCCTCCTGCTAGAATTCTTTCAAGATCCCTAAATGTCTTATAGGTGACACATCCTTCCCTCCACCTGAGCAGACTGAGACAGACAACATACCCTGTAGAAAAAAGACTACATCTATGTTTTATTTACCAGAATGTAACAAGAGTGGCAGCCAAGTCAGTGTAATGTTCACAGCAAGGTAGACATGGTAAGTCATTCATCAACCAATCATCATAATATCGGCCATCCTCTTACCCCGGGAACCAACTGAATGGGTACAAGTTACTATGAGGGAACCAGCCACCAGAGCATGAGGAAAGGCTCTGGGTCAGGTGCCAATGCCTTCCTTGCTCATCAGAGTGCATGGAAACCCACAGGCAATGCCCAAAGAGGATATCCATCTGAGTGCCCCTTGAATAGGGAACTCCAACTGTCTGGGCCCTCAACTCTTGCCAGCCTCAGGGAGATCTCCCTGCAAAGATGCATGATTTCCTGTTACCATGTCTGTACAAACCCTTTGTGACTACTGTGCCACCTCAGGAAGATCATGTCCTTAATGCTCATCCCCCCACAAGCACGTCCTACTACTGTTTTCATCAGGGCACTTTGTAGATCATCTAAAAATCTACCATTACTTAGGCTAGACAGGTGTACCCCATCCTAGACATGCAGCCTGGGTATTTTTATCACATTGTCATCATTCCTCAGAACAGACCCATCAATAGTGCCATAAAACACTGCAACACCATGTAGATCAGCCTGTGTGATCTTTCCATTGCTCTGGGGTCTTGGGCATGAGCACGTCCAATGTCCAGAAACAAGTTCTCACCTCCCTGGAACTGCCTTGCACTGATGCTGCCCAAATAATGGAAGAATGTCCAGAAATCCACACCTGCTTGGCCTAGGAACTGACACACATTAACAAGCAAAAGCAGAGGTTACAGTAAATACAGTTTCACATATCTTTCAAAAGCCTACAACTTCCAGTGGTCCAAGGACTGAATTTGACTGTGCAAGAGTCCTTCCATTTCTCCTGAGGCAACTGGAATTCTGTAGCAACCATGTTGATATCTATGCCTAAAAAAAGAGAGTCATGTACATAGGCCATCTGTCTTCTCACGGGCCAGGGGCACTCCAAGATCTTCAAAGACTGCTTAAAAAGCCTACATTAACTTTCTTCAGTGCTCAGTGCCTGCTTGCATTACAAACAAACAGTTGCCTAAGAAGTGAAGTACTTCTGACTAACCTGCCCTATACTTGGTGGCCTAATGAAGCAGTGAGCTAAACTGTACCAAAACAGCACACGTCAGTGCACATGCCACCACACACTGCACTGGCATACAGTTATCAGTGCAATATTGCCCAGCAGATTTCATACCCAGCAAGTTCCAATCATCTGAATGCACTTGTAATAGCTGAAAAGTGAACTGAATGTGCACCTTAGCAAAGAGTGCTCCCCTCACCACTTCATGTGTCCTGTCAAACAGTGCATATGACACAGATGTGTTGACCAGGTCTGTATGGTGGTTGACCAAATCGTCTTCTGGGTATGATAAATAATTTATCATCCAATATTCCCCCAGTGCCTTCTTGGGAACCAGCCCAAGGGGGAAGACCTGGAGGTGAGGTGGGGGAGGGGCACTGGAAAGGGTCAATTTAGTTGTAGTAGCATTTACATGATCTATTAAGCAATTAATGCTGTAGGTGGCCTGTTAAGTCAAAACTTTTTTGATTTCCAAACAAAAACTTGCAGTAGCACATACTGTAGATTAACTGCATTATATATGCCATTTAAAGGAAAACTGGTGTATGTAATCCCAATCATTTCTTTCTTCCCTCCCTCCCTCCTTTCTTTCTTTCTTTCTTTCTTTCTTTCTTTCTTTCTTTCTTTCTTTCTTTCTTTCTTTCATCTTGTTAGGAAGGAAGGAAGGGCTAGGATATGCTGCATTTCCTGTAGTACCCTACCTGTCACAACCTCCTTCTTTAAATTAGAGCACACTGGACCCAGTCATTCCATGGCAGACTTCAGGTTATCTGCCCCATAAGCCTTGCACAGATCCTCATATGGTATCCTAAAACCAACCCTGAAACCCTTGCCAAGGTCTGAGAGGCTGCCCTATTTGGATAATTGGCCAGCCATCTCTCAACATGTTCCACCATAATTGACAAAGGGAGTCTTATTGTGGCACTTACTAATGGGCCATAAGGAAGTTGTTTCCTTCTTGCACTGGTTAAATGGGTGCAGCTGACTACATGCTAAACACTCATGTCTCAACCTATAAGACTTTGACTTGCAGGTCCTCTGAATGTATTTGTAACAATGCCCCTACCCAGTTCTTACTGCTACTCTGTGTCCCCTTCTTTGGTGACGAGGTTCTCCTGATTAGGAACCCACTGTCAGAATGCTGCACTCCTCCCTCAGATGAAGAAGAAGAATCAGCATTTATATAGTGCTTTTCATACACATTGTATCCCAAAGCACTTTACAAGCAATGCTAGACTGGCAGTGAGGTGACTGAATGTGTAGTGGCAGCCATATTTCACATCAATACCCATACACAGCCTGGACAATTGCATGAACCAGTTTTATGGGAAGGGGAATATTGGCCAGGACACTGGGGAAAGTCTCCTGCTCTTTTTGCAAAGAGTACCTTGGGTTCTTTTACTTCCATCTGGACATCCACCAGGACAGCACCAGGATGAGCAGAAGGGACCTTGGTTTCACACTTCATCCAAAGGACGGCACACTCCCAACGGTATAGCACCCTCCTAATACTGCACTTAGGTGCCAGTGTTTAAGTATGAGTCCAATCCCAGTGTGGGACAAGAACCTATGACCTTCTGGCCCAGAGGTGGATGTGCTACCAACTGAACCACACTGACACCCTCAGTTGCCCACAACTGGGGCAAATCCAGAATGTCTTAAGCCTTTCCTGGTTTATTCTGTTTACCCCTGCACAATTCTTCATTGTACTAAAGCCATCCCTACCCAGGCTTTCCGGTGTGCATGGATTATCCAACTGAAGTAAGTCCATAGTCCTGCTGCCTTTAATGGATTTATCTGCATCAGCAAGCCCTGTAAATATTGCAAAGCCAGTCAACCAATTTTCCTATGTCCACCTAATTTTTTTTTACTTTTTTTTTTTACTTAACTCAAAACGTGGGTGCTTCAATCATAGTACATACTCCTGAAGTCACAACTTGTCATCATTGGTAAGCATTAGGGTTCAACAACCTATGAGTAACAAAAATGGGGACCAGATGTCCTCATATGTGCCTTGGGCCTCTTGTATAATATATAGGGCGTTATCTATCCTTCTGTAATCTAGCATTAATCTTATCCCTTTTGCATAGCTTGGTGGATTCACATCTTTCCAATGTTGCAGAATATTCTTCTTGGCCACTAAAATCCCAGTGTTAAGCAATATATGTCTACTTTTCTGAATATTCAAACATATACCAAATACACCAATACCTGGGTCAAACAGAATGTCATACCCAGGAATTCTTCCAAACAGAAGCAATATTTTACACCAGTATTCCTTGAGTTGATCACATCCTACTAACATATGGCCCAACGTTCCCTTAGCTAATCTACACCTCTGACAGATTTTAGATATGTTCTAATGAAATTTATTAAATCTGGAGGGAGTCAAATAATTTTATGCGGTGTGTTGAGTGAATTTGCAGCAATCTATTATTTTTCTCTCCAGATTATCCAAATTAGACATATTAAACCATGTCTCATCTGGAATAGATCTCTGCAAGTCCTTCTCCCAGGCTTCTTTAGTTTTATTAAGGTTAAATGAGTCTGTATCTCTGAGGGATATATAAATCTTAGAGATAAGATGTCTGTTTGTGTCTGAGTTTATTATGAGCTCCTCTAGGCCTGAGTTTTTTTTATCCTCCGCAGATTTTTTTTTCCTGAAAATAGAGTTCTTGATTTGCATATATTGCAGCCTTTATGTCCAGAGACTTTATATTTTCTCTGGAATGTTTCAAAAGTAAGAAATTAGTCACCCTCAAAAAATGTTCTAACTGATGTATTCCCTTGTTTCTATACCAACTTTGAAAGGTTTTCTCCTTTATTGACAGTTGGAACATAGTGTTATTAATTGTTGGGGTGAATTTTGAAAGATGAGTTGAATTACCCATAAGTTGTTGAGCCGCCTTCCAGATTTTGTTGATAGTTTTAGTGGTTTTCAAGGTGGACTTATAAAATGCAGCTTCTGTTAGATTTACTGCTAATGAGTGCTTTAGAGTAAAGCCCTCTAGATTATATTGCACTTTTTAAAAAACAGCTATTTTAGTATCTTCAGGATGGTGAAATCAAAGGTAAGTCACCTACAGCTGAGCAGCTATGTAGTATAGCCAAACCAGCAGCCATACAGCCCAAACCGCCAATCATGCCACCATATCCAGGTGTCTCACCCCTGTGGCTTCAAAACCAGCTTAAAACCCCACAGGACACCCCCAATAAGCTTCCTGGCCTGAAACAATTCTATAATTACTAAACTGGAAAAGCAATGAAAAGCAATGGTCCCATTATACCATGAACAAAAAATCTAATGTGCATCTATATTGCAACTCATGGTCCCCACAGTTGCTGCTATGGATTGATTAGGTCCACTTGTTCCTATCAATTAAAATGTAACAAGCTGAAGTCATCCTCCTCATTGTCAGGGTGACATAAAACCCAAAACCAGTGATATTTATTTTATTTTATTTTAAACTCTTCCTCCAGAAATGACCACCCAGCTTCCAAATGCAATTCTTGAGCTCTGCCCCTGCCATGTGGTCTGCTGTAGCTATGCTCAGAGGGCTTTAATCAAATCAAAAAATTGCAAAGTTGAGCCATGATAATTTATTATCCCTTGACAGATGAACAAGCTGAAACCAGCTCAAGCCATTGTGGTTGAACAGCAGGGGAAAATTCACAGACCACATCACTCTTGTTAATGATGATGGGAGATGTAGTTTATTTTCATAATTTCAGCCAGAAAACCACTCTGAGTCAATGCTTATTTCCAGGTAACTGCTCGCCTCACAGTATGAGCATGGCTAACCTCCATAAAAATTCAGAGGCTTTGACAATGAAAATAAACCATCTCACTTGAGGTGCATGGTGCTTTTAAAAGCAGTCTGGAAGCTTTGTTTTCAAGAAAGCAATGGCACGTGACCTCACGTGACCACCAGCTTCACAAAATGATGTACTCCTAGTACTGATTTGCTGAAACAGTGCTAACTAATTTACCATTGCATAGTTCTTTGTAACTGATTTTCAAGTGTGAGCAGGGGATCAGCAAATGTATTGTTTCCCGTCAATGAGCTGGACAGCTTATGCATCTTTTGCAACTTCGTTCTTTATTTATTAATTAATTTATTTATTTGAAAAGTTTCACCAGGAAGGGAACACTGAGCTTTAACAGCTCATTTCCAGGTACGTCCTGTGGAAAGTGGGTAAGTATAACAAGTTTAAAACAACAATATAATACAATATTTGTGGTTACAACAGAGTACAGAGATTCAAGGTAACAATGAAAGTCATATATAGATAGAGGTTGGGCATATGACCAGCACATATGAATTAATACAGATATCCATTAATTAAATACATGCAATTAAGATAAGCTTAGGCACAAGAGACAATAAGCCTCGGAGCAGTAGGAGAGAAACAGAAGAAGGAAGTGGGGAGAAAAAGCGAGAAGCAAGGGAGGGGAGGATATAAGCATAAATGATGGGGAGAGGGGGTGGAGGCAGACCAGGTGCCTTGTAAGATGGTGATCCCACTAGAGCCAGGATCACAGCTGGATGAGCACCAAGCCCATGAACTAGTTAACTTGTCTGCTATGACACAGTAAGGTGTGGAGAAGGCTGCAGAAGAGGAGAACATTAGTAGGGAGAGTAGGGAGAAAAGGTAAATAACGGAAAAATGAAAGTAGTGGGGTGACTAGGCTAGAGCACGGGGGTAAATGGGGGAGAATAGGGAAGAGAAAAGGTAAGTATTCAGGGATGGGTAGGAGGGGGATTAAAGAGGGAAGGATTAGGCAGGGGACTAAGGGAGAGAGAGAGGAAAAAGCCTGGGAGTCCAGGGAGGTGAATTAGGTACAGTTACTGGAGGGTGAAGTGAAGTTCGGTAGAAGAGAGGAGAGTGACTGAGGAGTAGTGGTAGAATGCATAGTGAGAGGGAGAATTAAATTCTTATGTTGAAAGTATCACTTGCTGCATGTTTTTAAGATCAAACAACATGCTACATGTTTTATGATTCAATTAAAGGCACCCATATATCAGAGGAAACTGAACTACAAAGTGCTGAAAACAGTATTACTTTTTTAGGTACTCTGAACAATGTTCAAAAGGGATTTGTGGCATGCCTAACAGAAAACCCTTATTCTAACATACGGAAATCAAGAATGGAATAGATAACAAAGGCACAAGGATGAACAAAAAGAATACAGCAGTATACTATTCATTCTTCACCCTGTAAAACTTAAGTGAGACGGTTTAAGGATCTAAAATAAAAGTCAGCCCCGTGCCCCAAAAACCAGTGGCAGAACCAGCACCGTACAAAGACATATGGCCAGCAACATTTTTCACTGCACTACCATCTTAATGATGCCATGTGATGGTTGGCATACCCCCAATCTCAAACTCAATCCCTCGACAACAAATGCAGTTAGAATGATGGGTATAGAGGTAAAACAATAAATTAAATAAGCATGATTATATTTTCTTTTAAATAAAAGCACCACATTGTACTAAATGATATGTAGTAACTATGATACAGAATACTAATCACTGCCTGTTTCCAGTATACTTTCAAATTCAATTGATAATTAGATACAATTGTTCTGAATGACTCAAATAAAGATGGCTACTCATCATGCCATGACAGCTTAAAGAGGATCCCAGAACAAACCTGCACAGGCTGTGGTTCACATCTACCATCCAGAATCAGCTGGAATCAAACCACAGATCAGCCAGAGAAACATAGAAACAGACGTTGACAGCAGATAAGGATCGCTTGTCTCACCTAGTCTGCCCATTTCCCTACCTACTGGATAAGCTGCAGATCCTAGTTAACCAACAGCCTATTTCTTCCTACCCCCCACAAGAACTGCTTTATGTCTGTCCCATGCATTCTTGAATTCTCCCACAGTTTTAGACCCCACAACCTCCTCAGGAAGGCTGTTCCATGTGTCCACCACCCTCTCTGTGAAAAAATACTTTCTCACATTGCCCCTGAGCCGTCCCCCCTCTATCTTCAAATTGTGTCCCCTTGTTCTTGCACATCTCTTTTTCTTAAAGATGCTACCCTCTTGGATTTTGTTGATTCCACTGAGGCACTTAAAAGTTTCTACCATGTCCCCCCTCTCCCTCCTTTCCTCGAGGAGTACATATTAAGCTCCTTAAGGCTTTTCTTGCAGACCCTGCACCATTTAAGTTGCCCTCCTTTAGACTGCCTCCATCCTGTCTATGTCCTTGCAGAGATGGGGTTTCCAGAACTGGATGCAGTACTCCAGATGGGGTCTCACCAACTGTCTGTACAGAGGGATAACGACTTCCTGTTTTCTGCTACTGATGCCTCTCCCTATACATCCCAGTATGCCCCCAATCTCCCCTACTGCCTTCTCACATTGCGTGCTAACCTTAACGTCATCTGATATGATTACCTCCAGGTCCCTTTCCATTTTTGTTGTTGTTACTACCTCCCCTCCGTTGTGTAATCTCCCCCTGGGTTTTTGTTTCCCAGGTGCATTATTTTGCACTTCTTTGCATCGAATCCAAGCTGCCATACTTCTGACCATTCCTCCAACCTTGCCAAGTCCCTTCTCATCCTTTCCACGCCTCCTTGTGTATCAACCCTGTTGCATATCTTCGTGCCATCTGCAAAGAGGCATACTTTTCCTTCCAGTCCCTCTGCAATATCACTTATAAAGACATTAAAAAGGACTGGACCTAGAACTGAGCCCTGCGGTACCCCACTAGTAACCCCTCTTTTTTCAGAATGGGCTCCATTTACAATTACGTTCTGTGTCCTGTTGTGCAGCCAATGTTTAACCCAGGCTATCACCCTGGGACCCGCTCCCAGGCTGGTTAATTTGATCATCAGTCTTTTGTGTGGGACTGTGTCAAATGCCTTGCTAAAGTCTAGGTAGTCCATGTCCACAGCCCCTGCCTGGTCTACTACTTTGGTCACCCAGTCAAAGAAATCAATTAGATTCATCTGACATGACCTTCCCACTGTGAACTCATGCTGCCTTGGGTCCTGTGCCCCACTGGCCTCTAAGTACTCAACAATTCTTTCCTTCAGAAGTGATTCCATCACTTTCCCTACCACAAAGTTCAAACTGACAGGTCTGTAGTTTCCTGCCTCTGTCTTGCTCCCACTTTTGTGAAGGGGAATCACAACCACCTTCCTCCAGTCTTCAGGTACCATACCATCCTCCCGTGATTTGTTAAAAAGGATAGTTAGTGGTGTCACTAGTTCTCCCCATAATTCTTTTAGAATTCTGGGGTGAATTCCTTCAGTTTTAGGAGTTCTTCCAGAACCCTTTCTTCTGTGAAAAGACTGGGATCAACCCCCCTATCCAGAGTGCTTCTGTTAATTGGATTAGGCACTTCTCCCTCTTCTTCTTTTGTGAATACTGAGCAGAAGTATTCATTCAGTATCCCTGATTTTTCACTGTCCCTCTCTGCCCACCCATGGTCCATTCTATTCAGCCTCACTATCCCTCCCTTTGTCTTTCTACGCTCCCTGATGTACCTATAAAAGGTTTTATCCTCCTTCTTAACCAAGTTGGCTATCTTTTCCTCAGTTTGGGCCTTTGCTATTCTGACTTCCCTCCCTGCTTCCTTCTGCCTTAACTGCTGCAGTTCTCTGTCCTGCTCCTTCTGTGTTTTCTTATACTTCCTAAATGCTATCTTTTTCTCCCCAACCTTCCCCGCCACCTCTTTTGAGAATCATAGTGGCTTTTTCTTTCATTTTGATTTGTTTAGTTGCTTCACACAAAGGCTTGTTGCCTCTGTGATGGCAGTTTTGATGTTTCCCCATTGTTGTTCCGCCCCTCCTTCTAGCCTGTTTGCTAGTACTTTTCTAAGGCACTCTCCCATCTTGCCAAAGTCAGCCCTCCTGAAGTCCAGTACCCTCACTTTTGTATGGCTTGACTCTGTAGCTGAGGCTTATCATGGACCACACTGTTTGGTGGTCACTTGTTTCCAGATGGCTACCCACTTCTAGATCTGAGATCCTCTCTCTGTCCCCATTTGAGAGTACTAGGTCTAAGATTGCTCCCTCATGAGTGGGTTCCAAAACTAGCTGTCTGAGGCATGCCACCTGTAGGGAATTGAGAATGGCCCTGCTCTTGGATGTGGCTGCAGCAAAGGTGCTCCAGTTAACATTTGGCATATTCAGCTCACCCATCAACAGTATCTCCCCTTTCTTTGCCATCCTAAGGATGCCTTCTATCATATCCTTGTCCATTCCCTCCCCCCTGACATGTGGGTCCATATACAACCCCTGTGTGGATTGTGGTGCCATTTCCAGTCTCTAAGGTGACCCACAGTGCCTCCTCTCCTCCCTGTTTACTCTTTTCTTCCTTTGCTTTTATCCCTTCCCTTACATAGAGAGCTACTCCTCCCCTTCTTCTCAAAGGACAAGAATTTCACTGCTGCCAGCATCTGGCCAGCAGCTCATCTGCTCCCCACTGTCCCTCAAATCTGGGATGACCATGCCCACTTTTCCTGCCAAGAGAGCAATGGTGGAAGCCAGAGGGGGAGGTATGGAAGTTTATCAGCTGGATGCCATAACAACATGACCCATCTTCCTGCATCCCCATGCTGCACTGACCACTCAGGCCTTTCTGCCCAGAAACTGACAAGGAAAGCCAGAGATGGAGATAGGGTGACTTGTTGGCCGTACACCATGACCTAATGGTTTGACTTCGTACAGCCCCCACAGTGACCATTCAGTCCTTGAAGCATGGCTTGGAAAAACCCATATAGAAAGAAATTCTCACTTTTCTGTGAGTACCCCTCTTCTACTGTACCTTCTTGCCATTTCAAAAAGCAAGATTAACTCTATTTAATCAAATTGATACAGCTGTTCAGATCATATCCAAGAAAGATTTCTGATATGATAAGATTAAAATACATAAACTAGTGATCAAATAATGAAATTATTCCAAGTTGTTTTTACAAAAATACATTTAAAACTAGAAATACTTTGTGGCTCTGCAGTTCAGTGCCCCAAGGTTCTCAAACTAAACTGCCTGCTTTATTTTAAAACTGTTCTGCCTGGAGCCTCTAATTAATTGTTGCATAATTCTGGCCTACAAAACTGAAGTGCTCTCCCATCCTGAAACACAGACTCCAACTTGAACAATTCCCTCAGTTCCAACCTAACCAATGCCACCCAGTCTAACTTGCCCATAGGCAAATTAATTTCCACTGGAGGTCCCTGAAATCCTTCCTGGAGTGCTGCATTGAGGCTGAAGAGCTGTGTTCTGGCTGGAGGGCAATAACAAGAAGCAAAATTCTCTCATGCAGCTAGCAATTTACATAATCATATGAACATAAGACTGAGTGAGCAGAAAAAAAGGTATTGTTGTCTATCATGCCTGCTTGAGTTTGCTGACCCTTCAGTGCCTACTGAGGGACAGGATACCTATCACAAAGCTCCCCGCAGGAGCGATGACTCACGTGGGTGTCAGAGGCCTGTGTTCGCCTCCCCGACTCTCCCAGCCGACAGGATACCCATCAGAAAGCTCCCTACAGAAGTGAGGACTCACGCGGGTGCCAGAGGTAATAAACACCTCCATCTACAGCACCCTTGTGTTGGGGGTTAGCCCGTCAATGCACTACACACGTCGACTGCCCCACCCACCCTGGCTCAGCATTTCCGTTATAGTTGCTGTCTAGTGACATCACATCCTGTTGCCTGTTTGTACTAAGTTCCCACTTCTCCATTTGCAGATTATACCTGCTAACCACTAGAGGGACCTTCTGACCTTTACACCTTTGCAACCAATCTACTTACACCTCAGTCTCCCCAACTGAAACCCTCCTACTTCCTGTAACCTACCTGATTAGGTTACTCCTCTCTCACCTTCCACCTCTACATCTGCCCACACCTCACCTTCACCCAGCCATCTGGCCAGCCCAATTGCCTGACCCTCACCCAGCCTGCCACTAACCCCAGTGATCACTAGGAGTCGCTATTCTACCCTGTTTTCTGGCCCAAACCCAGCTGTTTTAACGTCACCTAGAACCTGGATTCCCTGCTCTCAGCCAAGCCTTATCCCAACTGCCCAGCTAGGGGCTTGAACCTTGTACTCTGTCCACCAGAGTCTGTGACAGTACCACTACACCAAAGTGGTATCTATGCTTTGTGAGGGGCAACCAAGCTACTTAAATTCATCACCCTGCTTACCTAGGCACTATCGCTTGGGCACCTGTTCCCAATTTTGGTAAATGTCCCCATCAGCAACCCTTTTGTACCACTGTTCTCCTCCATCTTACTATCCTTCCCATTTTAACTCCCCCTAAGTGGCTACCCAGCACCCTCCCCCCCACCGGCTATTCTGAATCATCCTACAAATGCCCCCTACAAGTTCACTGCATCCCTCCCAGCTATCTCCTGGTCCCATTTCCCTATGCCCCCCTCCTCCTTGGTCTATTCCTTTGGCTGCCTTCTGGCCTCTCTCCCCCTCTCCAGTACCCACTCCCTCTGCTCAGCCCACCCTATTGCCACCACCAACCTGCTCATGGCTAAATCCTGGTCCCTCTGTGTTCTACGCTACCATCTAACCATTGCCCTACTCCTTCTAGCAGCAGGGGCTATACATCCTAACCCCAGCCCACCCCTAACCTCAGGCCCCAACCACCCCATACTAAACCCCTCAGCCAAGGCCACCACCGACACTCGTTCTGGCTACCTTTCCCATGGCTTATGCCTTCTTCATCTAAATATTCGTAGCCTAGCCCCTAAGCTTGATCAGCTACAGGTCCTTGCCGCCCATCATGCCCCCGACATAATCATCCTATCTGAGACCTGGCTAAACTCCAGTCTTCCTGATAATACCATTCCTATCCCAGGGTTCACCATCACAAGGCAAGACCGGCCCTCCAGAGGTGGAGGGGTGGCTATCTACATAAGATCAGCCCTACACTTCACTGTCTCGCTCACGAAAGCTGAACCCAAAACTTACGAGCTTCTCATGGTAAAGCTGTCCCCCCATCCTCATTACCTATCTTTGTGGCTGGAATCTATTGCTGCCCAGGCAAGCCAACCAAAGTAGTCACCGACCTCCTGGGCCAGCTCTCATATCTCGCACAGCCGGATGAACTTTATGTCATGGGTGACTTTAATCACAACTGGCTAGCACCCACTTTTAACAAAACCCAAACTGAGATAACTGCTCTCAACCTCAGTCAAACCATTTTGGAACCCACACGCTCTAACCATAAGTCTGGTAACCACTCCCTCCTTGACTGGGCACTTCCATCCCACCCACACTGCGTCGTCAGCTCAGGCCTCCTCCCTGATTCAATCAGTGACCATCATCTAATCTACTTGGTCTGCAAGATTCACAGAGTTAAATCCCCTCCCAAATTTATATTCCAATGGTCATACATATCCCTCAACCTCTGCCCCCTCCTGGATGATTTATCTCATTCTAATTGGGCCCCGAGCCCTAGCTGCTCTAACATGGATACAGCCCTCACCCACTTTCGGAACACCTTTCTCACCGCCTGGGACAAACACGCCCCCCTGCGCCGAGCTAGAGTCCGGGGGTCTCACCTACCCTGGATTTCCCCTGAGCTGATAGCGTGCCAACAAGCCCGTGACAAGGCCTGGCGAAACTACAAATCCACACTCCTCCCAGGCAACTACATCACCTACCGCATGCTCTGCAACAAGTGAGCATCCGCTTAGCCAAGGCTGATTATTTTAACAATACCTTAAATGCAAATCTCAGGAGTCCTTCGAAATTCTGGAAAGTCATTAACTCCCTTTTCACCCCCAAACAAGCCCTCCTCCTCGCCTCCTCACCAAAGGGACTCTCCTCTCTGACCCCCTGATGGTAGCCTATGAGTTTAACTCCTATTTTACTACCTGCACCCAGGCCCTCCTAGATTCCCTTCCTCCTGCAACCACACCCACTCCCCAGACATCTATCCACCTTCCATCTGGCAGGAGCCCCTTTTTCCTTCAGACACATCTCCCCCACCAAAACCCTAGTTGCCTCACTCCCTGAACCCCTCCAAGGCAAATCCCCAATGGTCTTGATAACAAACTCCTCTTCCTATCTGCCCCCGCCATTGCTATTCCCCTCGCAGCCTTACTAAATCTCTCTTTCACCACCGAGTCTCTCCCCTCCACATGGAAGCATGCCACTGTCATTCCCCTCCCAAAAGGTGGTGATCCTTCCTCCACAACTAGCTACCACCCCATCTGCCTCCTCCCACCCTCGCCAAACTCCAGGAACACCTAGTGCTATCCCAACTCTCCCACTTTCTCTCTGAAATTAACTTCACCCCATTCCAGTCCGGATTCCGAAAACACCACTCTACCACCTCCTCCCTACTAAGACTCACAGACTCCATCCTTACTGAGGTGGATAAAGGACTAATCACTGCCACCATCTTCATTGACCTAGCAAAAGCCTTTAACACAGTATCCCATCCTCTCCTACTATCCTGCCTATCAGAGGCTGGATTAGCAGTGTCTGCCACAAATTGGTTCAGTGCCTACCTTCTAAATTGAACCCTATCCACTAAAATAGCTGATCAAACCCCCCCCATCTCCACCGGCATTCCCCAAGGCTCAGTTCTTGGCCCCATCCTCTTCTCCATCCTTCTAAATGATCTGCCTAATTCTTGCTCTTCTACCGCAATCCACATGTACGAAGATGACACAGTCCTCTTTACCTCCGGCCGGACCCATGAAGAAGTCTCCTCCAAACTTCAAACCAACTTCAACAAAATCCAATGCTGGTTCAACACAAACTAGCTCTCCTTAAATGCCAAGAAAACTGTCTCTATGACATTCAGCACTAGACAGCACCTACCCAAACTCACCTCCCCCCGATCTTCCATACCCTAAATAACACCATCCTTGATGAAGTGCCTTCCTTCAGGTACTGAGGGGTTTGGCTTGATCGCCACCTCTCCTTCTCCACACACATCGATGCCATCATTTCAAAACTGCGCCCAAAACTTGATGCCCTTTATCGAAACTGCGCTAGCCTCCCGCTACCTGTCAGACGTGAATTAGTCCAGAAAATGATCCTACCCTCCTTCGACTACTGCAATGTCATTTACAGCTCTGCTGCCAAGACCACCCTAACCAGACTTGACCCCTTCTTTAATGCTTTCTGCCATTTTGCCCTCAATGCCCCCCCCGCTCACATCACTGCGAGCTCTACCATTCACTGGCCCAGCCATCCCTGTGCAACTGGCGCCTAACTCATAGTGCTAAATTCGTGTCCAACTTCTGGCTCAGCTCCCTCCCTCCTTATCTCGCATCCTCCCTATCTTCCCCTCCTACCCCCACCCATGCCCTCAGGTCTTCTGATGTCAGGCTATTAGTCATCCCTCACCTAAGGACCACCGCAGGCCAATCAGCCTTCTCTTACCTCTTCCCTAAACTGTGGAACAGCCTGCCGGCGCAGATCTGCCATTCATCATCCAAACACTCCCTATCCTCTGCCCTCACTAACCTCCTTGCCACAAACTGCAACTGCCCCTGACCCACCACCAATAGCTTCCTTTCCCCCTTCACCCCTTAGTGTCTCACCAGCGGCTCTGCCTTTTGCCTGTCTTATACAATGCCCCACGCCCTTAAACTCTCACTCCCCACTCTCATATTCCCTCCTAATCTCTCCCGTCCCCCTCATTCCTAAACAAACCCACACTCTTCATCCTTATGTACTGCTACTGCTCCCCTCTCCTTCACCTCCACCCCACCTATATCACCCCTCATATTCTCCTCCAACTCTTACTGTCTACTTGGTGCTTCTCGCTTCAGCGCAAGTCCCGTTACTGGCACTCTAGTCTCGATATTGGCACTTAAGTAATCATGTATTACCCTCGTTGAGTTCCCATGACATGTCTACCCATCCTTGATGTTCATGTTCTGTATTGTACTGTTCTCCTATTGGAAAAAGTGCTAATGTAATCACACCCAACTATGTATGTTATCTGTATGCTCTGTACTGTTCTCATACTGTAAAAAGTCCTATGTAATCCCATCCAACTATGTACATTAACTGTATTGCTCTATTTCTAAGTTCAACTTTTGTCTGTATTCCTGCCTCCATTATAACCCCTCCCCCCAGGTCGCACCATGAGACAAGCATATTTTTGTTCAGTGTGCCTTTCCTGGTGAAACATTTTCAATAAATAAAATAAATTCAAGAAGACTACTTCCTCTGGCAACTCATTCCACTTAGCTATCACCCTTTCCATGAAAATATGCCTCCTCATTTCTCTCCTGAGTCTTCCCCCAATCTGCTTGAGGTAGTGCCCCCTAGTGGTCCTGTTCCCATTAAGAGTGAAGAGACCTTCAGATCACACCTTGTTAAAACTTTAAGGTACTTAAAGATTTCAATCATGTCACCCCTCTCCCTACTATACTCCAGGAAGTATATGCTGTGATCTGTGAGCCACTCTTCATAAGTTCTTCCTTGCCGTCACTGGATCATTTTGTTTACCCTTCTCTGGATCGTTTCCAGCAGGTTAATGTCCTTCTTTAGGTAAGGGCACCAATATTGCACAACGTATTCAAGATAGAGCCAGACTAGGGGACTGTAGAGTGACAAAATGATGTTCACTTTCCTACTGGTTTTATGCCTGGCTATGCAGCCCAGCATCCGATTCACTTTAGCTGCTGCTTTCCTGCAGTGTACCGAGTGCTTCAAGCCACTTGTGATGATCACCCTCCACTCCTGCTCCTCCCCTAACCTAGTAACCTGCACATCAGCCAGCCAATAGTTGGTCTCCAGGTTCTTCACCTCAAGTGCATTACCTTTCACTTTTTGGCATTGTATCCCTGTTGCCAAACTCCTGACCACTGTCTCGCTTAGCCAGGCCCTCCTTGATGTCCTGTCTCCCCTCCTCCATGAGCTTTGTGTCTGCTGCAAACAGGCATATTTTACCTTTTATCCTATCTACAATATTACTGAAGAAGACATCTAACAACACCAGACCCTGCATGAGCATGGACCCTGTGGGACCCCACTAGTGGTTGGCCTTCCCTCAGAGAACTCTCCCCTGACCACCACACTCTAACTTCTATCCTGCAGCCAGTTTCTAACCCACATAACCAGTTTTCCTCACTGCCTTAGGTCCTCCAGCTTCCTGATTAATCTCCTGAGGGGAACAGAGTCAAAAGCCTTACTAACATCCAGATACAGAATGTCCACTGCTTGGCCCTTGTCTGTTGCCCAGGTTACCCAGTCAAATAACTCAATAAGGCTAATCTGGCAGGACCGCCCTAACAAACCTGTGCTACCTGGCTACCCATCATCCTGGAGCCTATTTTCTTACAGAATGCTTATTAGTCTTTCTTTTAGTATGGTTTCCATGTTTTTCTCAATTAGTGAGGTCAGACTGACTAGTTGGTAGTTACCAGGGTCATCCCTCAGCCCACTTTTTTTTTTCTGGCTTCATCTGACTGGCCATGCATCAGTCCTGTTCCTTGCTTCTACCCCACCGCCATCACCCCTGACCTACCTCAACTCCCAGGTGCCCTGGCTTGCACCCCAGGGTGGGGCTGCCGGGGTGGCCTACCCCCAATGAAGACTCAGTCGGTATGTAGGAGCAAGGAATTTATGGCTGGCAGTGTGCAGCCTGTGGTGCCAGACAGACATCCATTTTGTGATGTCAGATCATTTTTCTAGTTTTCAATCTAGGGAATGTATGGTGTACAATGACGTGATGGTGCATGCTCTGCACTTCTGGCATGCCTCCCAACACTGCCTAGCTCTGGTCATCCGATCCCAGGTTTCCACCAGGGAACAGTCAAACTCCAGCAGCTTTCCCACCCTTCCCCCAGAGGAGGAGAGCAGTTTATGGGATGCTTGATCCTCACACCCCTGGCTGGCCCTTCAATGACCCCATGTCATTACTGAACTCATGTTGCTGGCATCACAAGCAGAAGCATACTGCTGTGCTGATGGGCCAGCCCCTCAGCCTTCTTTTGTGTAGGGGCACTGCTCGTGTTGTCCTCCAGTCCTGGGGCACTTTTCCAGACTCCAGTGAGGTGTTAAAACTGGTCTGCCAAGGGACCCACCAGCACATCCATCAACTCCCTCAACATCTTTGGATGTACTGCATGCCATCTGGTCCAAGGTATTATCCTACCTTCAGGGAGTTTAAGCCTTTTTTTCACCCTGTCAGCTTCTAGCTCCCTGTCTATGACCCCACCCACTCCATTGACCCCCTCCTCCCTTGATGTACTAGACCATCTTTCTCCTTAGTGAAGACTTAACAGAAGTACTTAAGTACCTCTGCTTTCTTTTCACTTCACTATGCCCACCCCTCTCTTCTCCACCAGAATATCCCCTCCTTCATGTCCCTCTTCTCCCTGATATACTGCAAGAAGGCCTATTGCTCTGTTTTCATCCCCTCTGCCAGCTGCAGCTTTCTCTTGGCCTTGTTCTACCTGCCTCCCTTGCCCTGGTACAGTACTCATCTCTGTCCTTATCTTTCAGGGTGGACTTATACTTCCTGAAGGATGACTTTTTACCCTTTACCACCTGGGCTACCTCCCTGTCATACCAGCTGAGCTTTTTGGCTTTGAATGTTTTGCTCTTGAGTTTGGCACACACATGGTGGCTGCCAACAGACCCTCTTTTATTATTTATGTGCCTAAGCACTTCCCCTCCAGCCCTAACTTCCCCTCCCCACAGAAGTTCTATACGCCTACCTCCACACCACTGCTGGATGTCTACCTACCTAACTAACCTTCTGGCTCAGCAGTCAGTCGGGGATGTTCCCACAGACAATCCTGCTCCTCTTACAGTTTTCTACATGCTCCCTAACAGATGTAGTACCTTCTGGAAGAATGCAGAGTCAATCGCCTCCCTAAGTAGCCACACCAATATTTTCATGTAAATTGGGTTATTTGCATAGTTTATGTGACATGTACCATATTTATGCATGCTGTCCAGTTTAATAATGTGTAAAAATCATATTGCCCCTGATGAACATATTCTGCAGAATGACAAAGCATTCCAGTAACTAGGAACATCCACATTTCTCACAGTTCAAGCAGCTGACCCTTGGGATTTTTGTTTAGTACTAACATTAGATTCCAGAATATACTTTGAGCTGTAAACAAAGAGCTACTTGTCAGAAAGCTCTCTTTTATATGCATTGGTCAACGTGAAGCATTCATCTGTGCTTCAGCGGCAGTCAGTTTAAGGTACCCAAAAGCACAAACAGTGGTTTTCAAAATGTGCCCTCAACAGCAGTACAAATCTGGCCAAAGTATTTTGCATAACATGAAATTTGTGCAAAGTTTAGTTGTGGTGACATTTACATGCTCTACTCAGCAAGAATAGGGCATGACCAACTAGATTAATCAGTCATGCTGTAAGGGGCCTGTCAAGTGAAAACAGTTTTGTTTTCTAACAAAAACCTGGAGTCGCACATACAGTATATTGGCTAAACTATATTGCATATGTCATTTAAAGGAAACTGTTATATGTAATCCCACTCATTTCTATATATTTATTTATTTAGTTTTATTTGGAGGTGGTACGACAGACTTTAGTTCCTGTATTCAGCCTCATCCCAGGGATGATACAGAAAGTGAAGGATGCATTCAAGGACCTGTATATACTGTATAACATTATGTACATACAGGATGGTGTGATAGGTCTTGAGACAGTACATTGCTTATTTTTACACTTCATTTCATGTTATTAAGGGTTAGACCACTGAGCAAAAACTTATTGAAAATGGTGACCCAGTTTCTCAATACAAAACAGTTATTACACATACGTTTCACATATGCACAGATAATATAAGTAAAAAACAGTACAATAAATTATGTTAATGCATTCACTATGCAATATTATTATTATCTGAATCGGCCACAACAGCCTTTATCTAGACTTGCTGTCTTGTCTAAGAATCATTGCTTTACAAGATGTAAAGATGGAATTTTAGCATCCAGCAATCAAAATTTAGGGGGAAAATTGTTCCAATATGAGGGAACCAGCTTGCTAAAGAAATACATTGATCTTTTTAATTTTATCTTTGGGACAACTAATTCATGGTAAGCAGACTTTCTAAGTGAAGCATTTATTTTTCTAACCTGCAATTTTCAGTCAAAACGGTAGGGATTTCACCTAAAACACTTTTATATGCCAATATAAATTTATGAATTGGTGTCCGTCTGACAGAGGCAACCATTCTAAACTATTGTACTTTTGACAGTGGCGTGTGTCCTTAGGGCACTGGAAGATTATCCTGGCCAGGCGATTATACAGACTGTCTAATTTATGCAGTTTGCTGTTATTGGCATAATCATATAGAACATCACCATAATCCAATAGGGGGAAATATCTGGGACTTAACAATCTTTTTAATCTTATTACTACAAAAGCAATTTTTACTAAAATATAATTTCCCCACCCTTTTCCCAATTGCTCTTATAAGGTTGTCCACATGCACATTGCCTGAGCAAGAGGAGTCCATCCAGTAGCCCAGATATTTATGACACCACAGACTCCAACCTGTCTCCTTTAGCATCAACAATTTTCAGTTCATAACTATTTTTATGTTGCTTGCACACATGCTCAAGAAACATGTTGTGGCAGCTTGCTGCAGAAGCAGGTTGTGGAGGTGCCACACTGTTGAGGCCAATGCCCCTACTGCCTTTGGAATCTTGGCCCGCATTTCCAATGGGGGTGGCACACTGCTGCTGACACTAGTTCAGCCAGCATGCCACCACCTTGAAACATTTTAGCAGCTGCAGTCAGGGGCTGCCTCATCATTGCAGCATCATCCACTGCAATGAGGGAGTGACCCGTCATTGCAGGGCAGTCCCTTGCATGCCCCCAACCCAGTTTGTCGATGGAGAGCCCAGTCCCCATCAGCATAATCTCCCCAACCCCACGTTTATGCTGTATGCCGAGGGGGTGCCCAGTTCCCCTTAGCATCATGCACCCCCCCGTCTTTGTTTGCTGATGGGGTGCCCAATCCCCGCCGGCTTCAGTTCCTCCTTCCTGACTGAATTTGCCAATAGGGGAGCCCACTCCCAGTCGGAATAAGGTATACCCCCACAATGTGTAGTCTGCTGAGGGGGGTGCCCAATCCCCCTTGGCTCTTAAGTGCCAATGGGGGTGCTCAATCCCCCATCAGCTACAGCCCCCTCAAAACAACACTCAGGTGGCATGCTGGGAGCCCACTCTAGCATGCCAAATGTCCCTGTATAAAGAAAAACCATCCCACAATGTGTTTTTTTTTACCCCTGTAAACAAGAAAACGGTCCCTCGTCTAGTCCGGTGGCCCCTTCCCCAGCCCGCGCCCACCCTCTGTGCACCCTGCCTCCCCACACACCCTCACCCCATACTTACCTCCGGAGTCTGGCGTGACGATCTTTGGTGGACCGGGAACACGTCTACACTCTTCAAAGCCGATCGCAAACTCAGGAAATGCCGGTAAGCTGTATAATGGCATAAATAGGGTTTTTTTCAACTTTGGTGCATATCTCAGGCATATTTTGGAATTTTGGAACCAAATTTTCAACATGGGGTTTTTGGGACCCCTCCTCATGAATTCAGCAACTATCATGTCGTTATTCAGTCCCGAAAGGTGATTTAGCACTCACTGCGCAGAATCACCTTTTGGGACCGATTAACAAAATGACAGTGCCAATGTTCTTGAGGAGGGCTCTCAAAAAGCCTATGTTGCAAATTTGGTGGAAAAAATCCAAAAAGGTATTGTTTTATGAGCATGCATTGCGTAGTTGCTACGCATGCTCGTAACTTCGCAAATTTGCAATATTTTCACTCCAGATTTTCAACATTGGCATTTTTCTCTACCTCCTTATGAACAGTACAGCTGTCATTTTTCACATCCTGGCTGAAATGTGTTTTCACACTTCTGGCACAGAATAGCGCAGTCGCTGTGGGAAATCAGTGTTCGGGACGCATTAAGAAAATCACAGTGACACTGTTCATGAGCAGAGGTCCTAAAATGCCTATGTTGAAAATTTTGTGATAACAGTCCATAAAATGATTGTGTTATAACAGTGCATTGCGCAGTTTGCACGCACGTTCGTAACTTCGCAAATTTATAATATTCCCACTCCAGATTTTCAACATTGCCATTTTTCCACACCTACTTATAAACAGTACAGCTGTCATTTTATACAATCTGGCCAAAATATGTTTTCACACTTCCAGCACCGAATAGCGTGGTCACTGTGGGAAATCAGTTTTTGGGATAGACTGAGAAAATGACAATGACACTGTTCATGAACAGATGTCCTAAAATGCCTATGTTGAAAATGTGGTGACGAAAGTCCATAAAATGACTGTGCTACAACTGTGCATTGCGCAGTTTCCATGCACCCTTGTAACTTCGCAAATCTGTAACATTTTCATGCCAGATTTTCAACACTGGCATTTTTTCACACCTCCTTATGAACAGTACAGCTTTCATTTTTTACGTCCTGGCTGAAATGTGTTTTTGCTCTTCTGGTGCAGAATAGCGCAGTCACTTTTGGAATTCAGTGTTTGGGACAGCTTAAGATTGAACAAGTGAGAGAGGGGAAGTGGGCGAGCTCAACTGAGCTCTGTCAGGAATGCTGTGGATTTCTTTGTGAGCAGAAAAAGGCATCAATGCAGGCAGGGGCCCAGTACAAAAGGGCAGCCTGCAGCGCCAGGAAAAACGGAATGAGCGAGTGAGAGAGGGGCAGTGAGCAAGCTCAGCAGAGCTCTGTCGGGACTGCTGCAGATTTCTTATTGGGCAGAAAAAGGCACCAATGGAGGCAGGAGCCGAGTACAAAAGGGCAGCCTGCAGCACCGGGAGAAACAGAACAAGTGAGTGAGGGGGGAGGGGGGAGTGAGCAAGCTCAATGGAACTGTATCGGTACAGCTGCAGATTTCTTTGTGGGCAGAAAAAGGTGCCTATGCAGGCAAGAGCCCAGTTCAAAAGGGCAGCCTGCAGCTCTGGGAGAAACAAAATGTGTGAGTAAGAGAGGAAGAGTGAGCGAGCTTAACGGAGCTCTGTCGGGACTGCTGCGGATTTCTTTGTGGGCAGAAAAAGGTGCCAATGCAAGCAGGAGCCCAGTACAAAAGGGCAGCCTGCAGCATCGGGAGAAATAGAACAAGCTAGTGAGAGAGAGGGAGTGAGTGAGCTCAACTTGAGCTCTGTCGGGACTGTTGCGGATTTCTTTGTGGGCAGGAAAAGGCACCAATGCAAGCAGGAGCCCAGTACAAAAGGGCAGCCTGCAGTGTCAGGAGAAATAGAATGAGCGAGTGACAGAGGGGGAGTGAGCAAGCTCAATGGAGCTCTGTCTGGAATTTAGAGTTGCACACCCTCCTGCCCAGGGTCCTCAGTGGTCCTATGTTACAGCAGGGTCTCTGGAGTGGAGGCAAAGCAATGATACTTTTAGGATTGCTGTAATAATACAGATTTAGTTGTTCTGTTTATTTTTCTAACTGAGCTAAGTACTGAACTATACTGTTATGACTGCTGTAATAATATATATTTATTTGTTCTGTTTATTTCTCTAAGTGAGCTGAGTAATACTTGGAGTGCAATAGGATTTCTAACTGGGCTAAGTGAAACTACATGAGAGCTGAGAACAAAAAGTATGGTAGCTGAGGGGTGAAAAACGGACAAGGAGGCTTTAGGATTGCTACAGTAATACAGTATCTAATGGATGACATTTGAGACTAAATTAACCCAGTCAGCAAGGCGTCAGTAGGGGGATTAGTGTGTGTTGGGGGGGACAGGAATTTGAATAAATAGGGGCCTAACCTTTGTAGTAGGGTACAGAACATGGGAGTAACAGCCCGTAACATAAGATGGGGCCAAAATGGGGCAGGTGCCAAATGTCAATAGGGCAGCCATCTTTGAAAGGGTGTGGGTCCGCCATGATCCTGGACTGGGCTTGGAGGATGGGGGGGCCGGAGTATGGTCTGCAGATGACTGGCTAGTTGGAGGGAGGAACTGTGGATGTTAGGTAGGAGTCTAAGTGGCAGGGCAGATGAGTATGGTAGGCATCCTGGAGGGGGGGGTTGGGGAATGGCAAAGGGGGACGGAGGAAGAACAACTAAGGAGTGAAATCGACCTCAGAATCAGAGGTTCTGCTATCTCCCTTCACAGTTCTTTTACTATCCTTGGGTGTATGCCATCTGGTCCCATCGCTTTGTCCACCTTCAATTTAGTCACCTCCTGTAGGATTCTTCTGCCTGTGAATGGACTATTGTCCACCTCTTCATGCCTTTGCAACTGCTGTACTGCTGTGGCTCTTCCCCCTGCCCCTCTTCTTTGCATACTGAACAGAAAGACACAGTGGATGTCTTGTTGGGGGGGGGCATGACAGTTTTTAGGCATGGTACTTTCACTTCCTAATTCCTAAACAGCACATATAAGCAAGCAACATTCGGCATTGACAAATGCTTGTTTAATTTAGAGTTTGTGCCAAAGACCATACATTTTGTTTTGCCTATGTTTATTTTAAACTTTGATCTTGTAAAAAAGTCTTGCCATTGTATAATGGCTTACAAGACTTTTTTACAAGATCAAACCGTTTATTCAGCATCTTTACCTCTGATGCAAAAAAATAGTATTAAGATCTCTGTTCATATTTTCCAGCAATCCTGCTACTGAATAATTGTATGGAGCATTTGTCAGGGCTAAATCAAGCAGAGAACAGTCAGCAGGCTTTTTAGCATGTGTATGTGTGGGGTCTTTTATCAGTTTTTCTAGATTAATTTCTAGATTTTTCATTACACTGTTATCTTCTGATGTCACCAGTCTTCATTGAAGTCCCCTAAGAGAAGCAACTCATGAGTTTCTGAATAGGGGAGTAAAATATTTACTAGTTGCTACATCTTACTTTTTGAATTGTTTGGGGGGCGATAGCCACCAAACAACAATCAGGGTTTCCTAACTGTAAACCTAACTTCTAGAGCTAAATGCTCACAACAATTGGGCCCAGATTAAAAAAAAAAAACATTTGTTTGGTGCAGAATTTATCTAACGTTTGAGTCTCTAACTCTGTCACTTAATCATGTTTCAGTGAATACCATAAAATCGGGGTGACAATCCACAGAAAACTCCCTTATTAAATTTAGTTTCGGCATAAGACTCTTTACATTGGAATGTGTAATACAAATACCCTTTCTTTGTTTAGGAAAATTAATAACCTGGCTTGGGTTTGGATTGATGTCCCCACATTTTAACAAACTAAAAACCAAAAATAACCCACTTACCATCTCCCCCGTCATACTATCCAGTCCAGAAAAGGGTACTAATTTCAAAAATATCCCATTTCGATAATTTTTTTTAAGCATTTGAAAAATCTGATTATCCTCTGCACCTTTTTACAACACTCCAGTCCCTTACTCATGGGGTTCTAGTGATGTCTTCCTGTAGGCTGATGCACAAAGCATTTGAAAGTTGTAATCTGACCCTGCTCTGCCCCTTGTCCTGGTGTGGTTTGCCAGTTCTCTTTGTGCATCTCCTCAGGCTGGTCACACATATCTGGGTCTCGGCCAACTAAACATTATCTTCAGAGGGTAAGTCTGCTTTAAATTGCTAATCCAATTAACTAGAGCACAGGTGTCCCCAGTCAGCTCCCTCAATAGGCTGCTGACATTAAGAAAAAAACAAAGCAGAAAAGAAAAGGAACCATACCAATTTCCAGACTAAAAGATACCATGCAGTCACTAGGGCTGGTAGGTCACAAGACTGTACTTTTCCCCTATACAGTATGTATCATTTGTAAGAGCAGGCTAGCTATTCAAATTATGGAATCGGGGAATAGGAGCAAGGAATCCCACATAGAGGAATCTCATATAGACAAGCTTGGCGTGAAGGAAAAAAGGAACTGCCCACAAGTACATGTTCTGAAAATCAGCAGGAACAGTATTCACCCCAGCTCACCTCATTTAGCATGGGGGTCCAAGGCAGAATACTAATGCATTGCTCAAGCCATCTGTGGCTCAGAACATATCCCCTCCAGCCTACCTCATTCGGCTAAGAGTAGACTCAGGGGCAGAGCCACAACTGAGTATTCAAATGTACTGCCAGCCCCAACCATTTAATGGTAGTGTGAACAACTAGCTTACCTTGTTTAGCTGGGCATTAGCTGCACACTCAGAAGTCTCCACTAGTCCATCCTACCCTTGGTCCACACTGCCACCTGTCATCTGGGGTAGATATGTGGCACATACAGCACCCCACAGCAATAAAAGCACTGCAGGAAGGGAGAAAGTCCAGGCCCTACAACGTGAGTCCAGACAAAACATATATATATATATATGAAATGGAACCCCCTGTGGAACTCCTGGTTGTTTGCTAACCACAAGGCTAACAGGGGTGAGTCTCACAAGCACCATCCCACCAGAAGCACAACAAGGGACCCCAGGTGCCTAAATAAAGAATCTCTCACCAGATAGGACAATTTCTAAACACCAAGATGGGGTGGTTCATGGGTTCAGAAGCTACAGGTTCTTGAGCAAAATAGCTATAATATATTTTTAAACAAATAAATACAAATTAATTCTACAGTTCATTGGACACTGAAGTGGCAATAGAGACCCGGCAGGGCAGATCTTCAGCACTTAATGTTAGGCACAAGCACGGTTTAGTGACTGCTGCAGGTGTTTTCCCTATATCGGGCTTAAGCAAGATTTGAGCTTAGGACTTGGTAGGGCAGGTTCACTCAGGCCATGGGAGTCGGACATCTCACTCCGGACCACCTGGTGATGTTTTTTCCTGTGTATTATTCCTTCAAACCCCCTTAACTTAAGGAGACTGAGGCTCCACTCCTGCACCCAATTATGTGACTCACTACCCTATCTGTACCCTTACCAAAGCAGATCCTCTTTAAGTGGTTCCACAGTGTTAACCATTGTATTCCATGGTCTGATACAGCACAACCACCATTTCTTGTCAATTAAAAGGAATGCCAAATGACCAGCCCACTGGAAGGACACTTGAAATATGTGCCTGCCAGGTATTTCTCCTTTGTCCCAGATTTTCTTGCAAGGAGCAAGGTCTTAACCATCATTACTATACCACCCAGCAACTTCACTGGACGCGTCCGGTCAGCGGCCATTTTGACTTGGAAGAACTACCCATCCATGGTGCCATTCTCATGATGCAGGAGCACCACCACACCTTTACATTGCTGCTTGCAGATTCCTGGGTAAAATAAACCAGGAAACCCCCATCCTTCCCTCTCTTCTGCATATGGCAATAAGCATTAACAATGGTGGGTGCGTATAATGCCTCCAGCAACTTGTTGCTGCAGACCACAAGGGGCCACACCAAAATGAGTTTTTTTGAATACTATCTCTGTTTTTTTTTTAACACAGGTTGCAATGCAGTCAGTCCCTGAAAGAAAACTTATGCTACACTCTTATCCTTGCTCATCTTGACTGTGCTCAAGGGATTACATTATGGTAGTTGTTGTTTTGCCTATGGGCATTGGTCACTGTACTTTACCCATACCACTCTCAGTTCTGGGGGTCGCCTATTCTCATAGAATTGGTATTTTGCCTTGTGTTGGTGCATGCATTTTTTAGGGCAGCCTAACCCCAAATGGCACATCAAAGTAATCTGATCAGGCAACCCCCCCCCAGGTTCTAAAAGCTACTAATGGGATGACAAATGATTGTGTTTGGTCCCCTAAACAGCTGTTTTCTGATGTGAACCCCATTCTCCCACAGCAGGATCCAAGTGATGCTCCCTCCTGGCTCACGTTGTTCAGATGGGTGGTCAAGGCAGATCTTCCAACGGCTGTTCCCACGCAACTTTCAGAGGGTTCCTAGCCTACCTCCTCAGCTGCCACTTGGGAGCAGGGCACCCAGGCAATTTCAGGTTGACATCTTAACCCACACAAATGGCTCAAAGCGCATCATTAGACAATCACTTACCAAAACTTAGAAGCCCCAACACAATGCTGAGGAGGGCTCCAAGGGCTCCATTCTCCTCAGTTCATATCAGTCTTGACTACGGGGGAAAAATCTCCACTTCATGAATACAAATTTATGATCCAAATCATTAAAGTGCTCAGGCTTTCAAAAACTGCAACTTTTACATGGGTAGCATTAGGAACTACTTGGGGACAGGAATGCTATTCTATGGGATCCAGGAGTTGAGCTAGCCCAAAACTTTCCCCCTAACTAATGCCTCACTAGGATTCCTCTGTGAGTGGATCAATCCACAGAACACTGGCATGCAGTGTCTCATCTCTGTATCCCTCCCCTTGGATCAACCTGCCTGATTAAGGGATATGAGAACAGCTCATTCACCTTGGAAGGAACTTCTTAGCAGAGTGAAATATCTAGCCCTCAGTATAAACAATCACAGCCATGGCTGAGCCAGCTTCCAGTGCCCACTATTTTTAACTCACACACACCATTCCCCCAAGCAGCCACACCCTTGAAGAGTCAGATACCTGGTTCCCACAACTGCGATCACATCCTCTCAATCAGGGAGGGGGGTAGAGATGATGCAGATCTGGCTACCTTGTTCCTGGCCACAGCTATGTTCAACACCCTCCACATCACTGTAACTTCATTTCAACCAGGGGAGGGCCAAACTAATATTACTGCCCATATTTGCCATGGCTTCTTCAGCTGCAGCCTATGGTTTTGGAGCACCTCAGAAATAGCAGGCTGTTGGCAGGCTCTGTTCAGAGTCCATTAGACATTGGTCTTGCTCTCAGCAATCTTCTACCAGGTCTAGGAAGAGTCTGTACAGAAATGTTAAATCTTTTGTTCTTTCCCCATATGACACTCTGCCTCAGAAGACTACAACATCACAACATCTGTCCACTTGCAATCTGCTCCTAGACCATCTCTCATCAAAGGCACATTATCTGTCCCTTTACTTGGCTCTTGCAGCAGCTTGGCCTCTGCTGAACATTTTTCAGACTGCACCCCCCAATAGAACATCACGGAGGCACAGAGGATGAATGAAACTCTACAGACTACAATACTATACAGATATCACAGAGAGCCAACAAATGATTCTGAGTGGATTACAGGCTGCTGAATGGGCAGGGCCATTCAGAAAACTTGCCAGGTTGATGAATGAACCTCGTTGGCTACTTATTCCATCACCACTTGACTAGTTAACATAAGGATGTTTGACCATCTCAACACACAGTTGTGAGTCCATTGTCTCACACCGCCCTGGTCCACAAGGCTGCCCCACTTACTAGAGATGGCTAGTACTACAAGGAGGAGCCCCAAACCGCTGTTTCACATATGGCTGGCACTGGCTCCCAGGGCTTTCACCAAGTTCAGGGTGACCAT
The DNA here is from genome assembly GCA_016271365.2 of Neoceratodus forsteri. Classification (NCBI taxonomy): domain Eukaryota; kingdom Metazoa; phylum Chordata; order Ceratodontiformes; family Ceratodontidae; genus Neoceratodus; species Neoceratodus forsteri. The sequence goes on along the minus strand of CM028135.1, from coordinate 840,048,741 downwards.
GGCAGTCCAGCAGAGGACTGAAGGCATACACATCATTCTATACCTTAACAATAGGTTAATCTGAGCCAGGACTGTAAATTCACCTCAGGACGCTACCAGACAAATGCAGCAGTTGGCTGACCAATCACAGAGGGCTCATCAACACAGAAAATACCCACCTTACTTTGACAACAACAATTGAATACCGGGGGCTAGCCTGCAACATGGCTTGAGGGATACTCAGCACCTCAGACACCCACATCAACAACTCGAAGACCTACTACAAATGGATACTGGCTCATAAATGGCCAGCAGTTGGGGATCAATGAAGTCCTTGGAACTGATGGCAGCATACATGGATTGGTGAATTTGGGGGACTATACATAAGGTTCCTAGAGCATTAGAAGTGGAATGAGGGGGACCACAGATCACAAAACTACACCTAGTGATGGTCCATCCCACCCCCAACTGTCAGCATTTCTTTGTGGAGTGGTGCACTATGTGACAATTGAAACAAGGAGCCTTCACCAACAGATCAGTCCCCAGTACAATAGATATGGATGCCAGTAGCTCTGGCAGGAAAGCAGTAATAGGACCCAAGACAGTATGGGGAGAACTGGTCCCCAGCAGCAATCTGCCTCCCTGTCAACACTCTCATGATGAGAGCAGTCTATCTTGTGTCTATCCTGCCAGCAGACACTTCAGAGCCCTGGTACAATTCTACAACAGGGCTGTCATGGCCTACATGATGTAACAGAGAGAACTCAAAACAAAGGGGGGGGCCGAAGAGGCATTGGTGCTACTGACCTAAGAGAAAAACACTCACCTAATGAGACTGTCTAAGTGCACCTAGCGGGGGACCTACACACAAAAGCAGATGGGATCCACCAACAGTCCTACAACCAGGATAGTAGCAGTAAACCTCAAGGTCCTTCTATATGATCCAAGAGCAGTAGGGAACATCCCGGTGGGGACTTAAGGACATAGGCCAACAACAAACAGGTTCAGAGCCATCTCTTCAGGTACAAGGACAATAAAACTGGTAGGAGTGGACACATCCTAGACACTATGATGCTTCTGGATGGGCCATATCGGTCCACCCTTAATGAGGATACCAAGACAATCACCAAACATTCAGAGCTCCAATGGCACGGTTGCACTAATAGCACCCAGTGGGTGACGGCAGACATGACACTTTCCAATCACAGCTGCTTGCCCTTGAACGGGGCTGCTTCAGCTCCCCCACGGTCATCTGGCACCCAGCCAGCCACCGACCGAGACCAGGACACCCGCCTGCAGCTCATTGGAAGCTGCCTGCCCTTGAACGGGGCTGCTTCAGCTCCCCCATGGTCGGCCGGCACCCAGCCAGCCACCGACTGAGACAAGGACACCTGCCTGCAGCTCCTTGGAAGGTACAGGACAGCGCAGCCAATTGGAACACGGGTGCTTCCAGCAAACCAGATCTGATTGGCCAGGACTTTTCCCCTGCTTCTGCCACCTGGAACTTTTTACAAATAGATTTTAGACAGAACTAAGCACATTTCAAGTGTCTAATTGAAGTTTTTTTTTTTTTTTAAGTGGCTAGTTTTCCATTAGCAGGTTATTTAGACCTGCCACTAGAGGGATTCTTGGTCTTTCATTAATAAAAAATTAAAAATTATACCTTCTGAAAGACACAGTCCCTGGCTGCCTGGCCTTCCTGGCTCTATCCTCACTTCCCACTAATCCAGCTACTGCTTTTCCGCCCCTTTCTCCTAGCCCCGCCAGCCTGTCTTAACCCCCTTCCTCCGCCTACCCTGAATACTACCTTAATCATGCACCTCCACCGTTCTCTACCCCTATTCTATTTCTTTTTGTCTGTCTTCCTCCCCTACTGCACGACCCAAAAGCCTGCTTTCCCTCCCTCCTCCCTCCCTCCCCCACAGCTTCTACATTCCTACATCCTTCCTCCACTTAGGCATGCTGCAAACTAGTCACTGGCCTTGCCCAGGGTCCATCCTACCACCATGAAACTGTCCTACACCCACACTGGTCCTAGCCCTCTACTCTGGTCCCCCCGTCTATGCTTACCCTCACCCACTATTGTCGATACTCGGCAATTTCCCGAGATGCTAGCAGGCGAAAGCATTCCCTTAAAGAAATACGCTGCAGCTCCTCGAGGCTCATCCTCCTCCTCCTAATGCTGTCAGGCAATGTGCATCCAAACCCTGGCCCATTCTGCTCTAAAGCCATTAATCTGAGCAAGCCTTCGGGTGCCCTCTCATTCATATTAATCAACATCTGCAGCCTCCTTCCTAAAATGGATGCCCTACAAGCCTTCACCAGCCAGCACAGCCCTGACATCCTGGAGGTTGTCGAAACCTGGCTCATGCCATCAGTACCAGACCATGCAATCAGCCTTCCTGGCTACAACGTCTTTAGGCTGGATCGCCTCTCCAAAAGAGGTGGAGCTGTGCTCTCTACCTAAAAGACTTCATACAGGGGCATCACATCATTACCTCACTCCAACCCACAACTGCTCAGATACTGCCAGTGATAATCCTCCTCAGAGCCCAAAACAAAACCCTCACTGTTGCCACCATCTACATCCCTCCCAAAGAACAGGGAACTGGTCTAACAGCTGTTCTTGAATTTGTAAAGTCACTGCCACTGGACACCGAATCCATCCTCCTAGGCGACTTCAACATCAACTGGCCTGCGGTCGATGCTGGTGCACACAGGAATACCATTGCTGCAGTGAACCTCACACAAATGGTTGACTCACCAACCAGAAAAAATTTCAGGACCTGCACCAGCACACTCTTGGACTGGATCCTTACCAGTCACCCATCATGGATATCTAACACTAATGTCCTCCCTGACTCTCTCAGCGACCACTCCCCTGTTAGCTGCACCTGGTCAAACAAATTCATCAAACAACCACCAAAAACTATCACCAGCGGGGTTATAACCAGTGATCACCTTCCTCAACTCAAATCCCACCTCCTCCATCAAGACTGGTCCTCTATCTTCAATGCAACCAACGTAAACACTGCCCTTGACCACTTCATAAACATCTTCACTGTGGCCTGTGACACGTATGCTCCTATTAAGAAGCGCAAAGTCAAATCACTCAGTAACCCTTGGCTCACAGGTGACCTCCTCAGGATGCTAAAAACAAAAGTCCACCTATGGGAGCTGGCCAGAAACTCTGGAAGGCAAAACGACATCCAAAACTACAAACGTGCCCACAATGACTGCATCAAAACCATCCGGCCAATGAAGTCCGCATACTATAAGCATGCCCTCATAAACTCCTGGGGCAATGGTCAGTAATTCTGGAACAACATAAAGGAACTCACCGGGAATTCACCCAAAACATCCCCATCAATACTCAACATCAACAGAACCACAACCCTCAACCCAAAAACCATTGCGGATACCTGTAACAAAGCCTTTACCGACCTCAGAGCTGTCCTACCCCAGGACTACTTCAAAGATGGTGAAGCCCCTCTGTCCGCAATGAACACTATTCCCACCCACTTCCCCCGCTTTTACTTCAAAGCAGTCAAGGCTCACCAAGTACGCAAATATGTAACCAAAGCCCTTGGTAAATCAAGATTCAGTAATGACTCCCTTGATCTCAAAATCCTGTCTTTCACACTTGGTGAAGTGCTTAGTCCTCTGACCAGAATTTTCAACCTCTCCCTCAGCCTTAGCCAGCTCCTGGACAGATGGAAATCTGCCACTATCACCCCAATCCATAAAAGTGGTGACAAAACTGCCCACGATAACTACAGACCTATCTCCCTACTACCCCCACTCTCCAAGGCACTAGAACACATCGTCTCGGACCAGCTCACAGAATACCTGGATATGTACAACATCCTGTGCAAGCAACAACACGGGTTCCACAAAGGTCACAGCACCTCCACAGCCCTACTTGAATTCACCGGCGCAATCCACAACACACTTGACTCTGGTGAACTACTAGGCTCAATCTACATTGACTTAACTAAAGCCTTCGACACCGTTAATCACTGCCTCCTGCTTGTCCAGCTTCAGAACACTGGGCTGTCAACCAACTCCATTGGCTGGTTTAAGAGCTACCTTGAAGAACAGTCCCAAACAGTAAAAATCACTGATACACTCTTGGACCCTAGACCGGTCCGCTCGGGAGTTCCCCAGGGCTCCATTCTGGGACCCCTCCTCTTCAGCCTATTCTTAAACTCACTACCGGACAACTGCCCAAAACAAATAATTCTCTACCCCGATGATGCTGTGATCCTCACCTCGGACCCTGATCCAATCCTATTACAAAATGAACTTCAGCAGGCCTTCTCCTCCATTGAATCCTGGTTTCTAAATCATAAACTGCTTCTCAATCAGAAAAAAAACAAGACCATGGTCTTCTGCAGCCCTCACAACAAAAACAAACAACTCCACCTCTCCATTGCAACCAAACAAGGAGCCATCCTAGAGCAAACACAATCATTCAAGCACCTCGGCATCACCCTTGATCCCCACCTCTCATACACTGTCCATATCAGCAGTGTTGCAAAGTCTGCCAATGCAAGGTTAGGCATATTATTGCCGTACCCACACATGTGACCTTTATTCCCAATCTGGATGGCTTCAACTGGACAAACGCATAAAATACCAAACCTGCATCACGGCCAAGAAAATTATAATGGGTCTGGCCCCACCTGGTGTCTGTGCCCTCCTTAAGCCTAGACATAGGAACGTCTCTACAAGGAGATCCAATTCCTATCTACTACATATCCCACGATGTCGCATGACCCAAGGACAAAGATCATTCGCCTATCGGGCATCCAACTGGCTGAACTCTCTTGGCAGTGACATAGCGACCGCTCCAACACTCGGCCTCTTCAAGTCCATGCTGCACCTCTCACTGCTTGTATCCTGCAATTGTCCATCTTAATATTTCCACTGTTCCAGCTGCAAATGCCCCAGCACCCAGCACTTACAATCAGTCTTTGCACCCCTAGCACCTTACTTGTCATTTTCCCTTGACAAGGCCCCCTGGCTGCACTGTCTCCCATCCTCACCCACCTCCCCCCCCGTATCTCTACTCCTGCCCCCACCCCAACCACTTCCTGCAGTCACCCTTACCCCTGCACCTCCTTCCCCTCGATCTCCTACCCTCACTTCCACCACCACCCCCTTCCCTTGTCTTGCTCATAGCTCAAGTCTTTGTTCTGGTTATTACATGTCTGTAAGTCAATGACTATATGTTTGTTACTAAAAATGATGACTGTTGCACACGCTGACATGGAACCTTTGTAAAATGGCCTCGGCTCAATGGTATTGTAATCCTAGATTGAAATAAATAAATAAAAATATACAAGGATATTGACAGAGCGACAACTGCCCCCACCAGCCTGATCTACTACATTATGGTCCAATACCACATCACAATCCACTCTATCTATGGCTGACAGCACTGATCAGACCTGTAGAATATTTACCAACCACACCTATGACAGATGCAGGATCATTTTTAGTTAGTTGGGGTAACTCAAAACACACTGACCCAATCATTCCCCCTATCATCCAGAAGGGTTTGATAAGCTAGATGGTTATGGAAGGCCATATACGAGGCTTACAAGGCCTGGCCAGCTCATTTTAAGGCCCATTCTACCAGGGCTGGAGCCACCTCATGGCCAGAATGTAACTCCGGATTAGTGGTAGAGATAAGCGCAGCAGCCACTTGATCTACTCTACATACATTTACAATATATTACAGACTGAACACTTGGGGTCAGGACAAGTCAAGGCTTCACAGGGTAGTTCTACAGACAGTATGTACAGACAGACAGTATAGTAGCCTCCTCACCCCGCATGAAACGAAAAGGGCACTGCTTCTTAATCACTAATAGGTAAGGACTTGGAGTGCTGTGAAAAGGTGCAGAGGATAATGAAAGTTTACTCACCTGGTAAAGGTGATTATGGAAGCACCTTTTTACAGCACTCTATATCCCACCCAACGTGGAGGTGTACTGATATTAATATGAATGTATGTACCATGACTAAAGAGGAGGACATATGAATGTATTTTTGCGAATGACAATCTGAGGCATTAACTATGAAGGTGCAATTGATTTACAGTACTCAATAAATCAAATCCGACCTTGTTTAATCCCATGTGATTTGGTATGGCACTTGTTTTTTTACTAATATGATTCTGTGCTGTTGCACTAATCGTTTCTATTTCAGAGATACAGCTAGGGAAGTCATCACACTGGCAAACCACACCAGGACAAGGAGTGGAGTAGTGTCAGATTACAACTTTCAAATTTTTTGTGCATCAGCCTACAGGAAGATGTCACTACATAGAAACCCATGAGTAAGGGCTTGGAGTGCAGTAAAAAGGTGCTTCCATAATCACGTACAGTAATCAGTCCTTTACCGAGTGAGTAAACTTCCATTCCTAATCAGCATCGCCAGTAATTGCAGCTGGGAATAATGTGAGGTCATAAAATCATTCATTAGAGGTACCTCTTTTGAACTATAATCCATTGGAAATGGCCAGGTTTCCTTGAAAGTAGCCATTGCTGGAGTGATTGATACTTGATAATCCTGTTCTCCCTCCTGCCATTCTGGATTCCCAAGGACACACAAACTAGCCAGTATTATATTAAGCAAGCCCATTTTGTAATTCAAATTATTTTCAGTTGTGTCCAACCCATATTGTTAGCAGTAACTGTGATTAATTACCAACAGATATTCCATTTCCTATATACTGTTGTATTACCTTACTAAAATTTAAAATGCAGGAGTTGGTAATTTAACACAAGTAAAGTGCATAAACTGAGGTACAAGGTAGCCAACACTAAAATCATAAGGCTAAATAAGACAGCTAGGATGTTCAGTTTCACTTTACTCTGAATATCCTGCTCACCATTATAACCAACCCCTTATCCAACTACGCTAACTTAATAAAATCACATATCATCAGCACTAAGTCAATGAGTTAAATTACTACCCAATTCAGATAAAAAGGAGAATGTCCAGCAGTGTCCCCTGTTAATATGTTGACATTTTTTCAGTGTAAAACACAGCTTTCCAAGTTCACGCCCACACCTTGGACGGTATGGGCTTTTGTACACAGCTGCCCCTCCTCCAGGTGTGATGCTCCCCAATGCTCCTCCCCACCAGTCCCGTTCTGCTACTCACTTACTAGGACACCAGTGGCTCTTGCAATCAAGTGGAGTGGGAGCTGACAGGATAGTCAATCACCACTCAGTGCAACAGTGAATTGAAGCAGTGATCTTCTGTCACAATGTTTTACAGTTGACAACTGAAATGCCGTTGCTGTCTGTCACAGATTGGAGGCAGGTGGAACATGCCAAAAGGCTACAGCAGATCTATTAAACTTGGGTGGCACAGGCTTTGTACAGAACCACCCCTGCTCCAGGAGTGACGGCTCCCCTTTGCTCCTCCCCACTGGTCCTGTTCTGCTAGTCACTTACCAGGACACTTGCAACCAAGTGGAGTGGGAGCTAACAGGACAGTCAGTTACCACTCAGGCAACAGTCATTTGAAGCGATGATCTTCTGTCACAGTTCTGTACAGTTGGCAGCTGAAATGCCGTTGCTGTCTGTTTGTGCTTGAAGACAGGTTGAACACACCAGGAAGCTGCAGCAGATACAAAGTGTATATATTTTACACTTCTATTGATTTATAAAATGGGTAGGAAAAATGGGCTCCATGTCAAAACCATGCCATCCTAAAAAGACTGGTCAAAAGCCGTGCCGTCTGCACCATCCAAAAAAGCATGGTCAAAAACTGCATCATCATAACACTTCCTTTGCATAATTATCAAAATATATAGTTGGTATCCCATTACTCCAGTGTATGTATTTCGAAAATAAACTAAAGGAAGTGTACTAGGTTTACAGGAGCACTTTTGCTGTTTCTTCTTACGTGATTATCATGGTACGTTTTTTTAACCACACTTTTTCGAATGCACAGACTTGACAGGGTACTAGAAAAATCCTGCACCCCAATTTATTATGACATGGCTCTAGCCTATTTAATTCTGGCAGCAGTACCAATGGGTAAACATGCCCTGGGCATAGCACATTCCATATCATTCAATAACTTAAAAGTTAGCAGTTTTGCCAACCACTAACAATCTCACTAGCCATGTCAAGCATATCTGCGGCCTCCTTTAACATTTACCTGACACTAGTGATGGAAGTGATAATCTCTCCAGATCAAATGCCATCTGAACAACCTGTACCTGAAGAAACTGCTGCAACTCCTGACCCTGCAGCCCAACCAGCAACTGTAAAAATAGAAAAAAGTCAGACTGTGAGTACCAGACATTTAGCACTAACTGACACTGAAGTAAACGTTTACACTAGCGGACTACAAATCCTGGCCAATGTCTCTTAAGTGGCTGAAGGTAAACCAAAAAGGGTTATCCTATTTATCTCTTTGTGTATTTTTAATGGTGTTTCACTAATGCAGCTTTAATAAAATTTCAAAGCATTGTGATATGACCAAAAGCTGTATTTGTAAAATAACACAGTCATACCATATAAGCAGTAGATACACTATGTGGCTAGACCAGGAAAAGCTTACTAATGGAAATATTGTGCCTGGCAAAGCTCTGTCCACCTCCCAGTGTTCCACAGAAATGTTAAGGGGTGACATGGAATGTAAATGCCGCCACTGAGGCATCACAGTAGAGCTACTCAGAACAGAAACATTCAAATCATGCATATACCAGTTTTGCTTCTGAAGTCCTGATGAGAATTGGACCCTAATTAATTGTTGCAAAAATATATTTTTTCTTTCTTAACTAAGAACCTTTCTTCATGAGAACATTAAAATAAATAAATAAATACTCTGTGAACTATAAACTACGAAAGCCGTTTGCTTATACTTTCACAGTTCCTGCCATGTTTCCCAAATATTCAGCTCGGGTAAGTTGCTAGATGAACACAATAATTGATTGCTCATAACTGCACTTCTAGGCAACAGAAAATCAGAAAAAAAACTTCAACTTATATCTGCACCCCTTAGGTCATCTGACATGCACATCACTTTCAAATCCCACCTCAAAGCCTGGCGTATAGTGGAGGCCAGTTGCTCCTGTTTGCCAGGGTAGACCCTTGCCCCTCATCCCCATTTCTCTGTCTCCCCACCCCTACCCTCCTCAAGCTACCACCCCTCTTCCTGTGAGTGTACCCCCGTTCTGCTCACCTCTGCTGATCCTCGGATTGCAGTAGTACTGAGCCTATCTACCCATGTCTGCCCTGGACTATGCTCATGCACCCAATCGTGACCTACCAACTTGGTAACTCACTTCACCCATACTTATCTTGTCTCACTTGCCCAGCTGTATGTGGGCACTTGTCTCCCTATTGCATGGTAAGCTGTGCCCTATCCACCTATTTTTGGAGTTAGCCACTCCCTAGGGTATATCAGTACCACTTTGAAGATTGCATTTCCACTTGTAACTGTGTTGATTTTCACATGTGTCTTGTATTTATTTGTTCTTTTTCATACTTTTGCGTTGTACTCCCGAGGATGTGTCGGTACCATTTTGTATACTAGCATTATTCATTTGTATCTATGTTAGATTTCACATGTGTTTATTTCGGTATTGCTATTTCGTCTTACATTTGCATTGTATACTTTCTGTGCCATCCTGTGGCCAGGGTTGACCTGAAAACAGTCCTTTGTATCAATGCATTTCCCCGGTAACCAAAGGCATAAAAATCAATAAATCAATAAATAAATACATCATTTAAATAAATAAATAAATAACAGAAAAATATATGCAGCCCACAATATTGATATGGTATGACAGTGATATGTTGTGAATATCCTAAGTATTAGCTTCCCAAACAAATGTATTTCTAACAGTAAAGGAAGGCAGCACTCAGTCAAAAGTGTAAACTGTATTTCAATTAGTTCTACACGTTTTTGCTATATCACAATCTTCTGAAATCTAATTAAAGTTGTGCCAGCAAAACAAGATGGAACAAACCCATAAAGAAGCAGAAGTAGAAGAAGAGATAGCCCTGTTTTGTTTATCTCCTGTTCTGCAGTTTTAGACACCCTGGGCCTGACTCTCAAAACCAGGTGCAAGCCACAAAAAAAGCTGGCTTGCACCAATTGTCAGTGCGCCAGGGACCCTGTGCATGATTCTCTATTGGCTAGGGTCCTGGCAGCAAAGTCCCATGGCTTGCAGCACTAGTAGCTGTGCGCCAAACAGAGGACGCATCTGAATAGGTTGCCTCAAGCTGTGGGCGGCCATGTGGCAATATATCTAAGCAGTCCCCAGTGGCCTCCCCGCCTGATCCCTGTAGAATTAAATTAATGGATCCCTGGTGGTCTAGTGGATCCTCTTCCTGATCCCTGATGTCATTCGTAGCTAATTTTATATCATCTTTTAGTGATCTAGTGGTTCCCCCAGCCCCAATCACCATATTATTAATATAATCAGTTCCTGGTGGTATAGTGATCCTCAAGCCTCAGTCTTCATATTAATAGCGTAATCAGTCCCTGGTGGTTTAGTGGACCCCCACCCTCACATTTAGTGCCAACCACCCCACCCACCCCATCTCGAACATGAGCCCGTGACCAGCACAGCCCTTCTCTCACCACCACAGCCAACTGCGGACTGAACCGTCAGGGAGCACATACTATAAACAGAATGCACTCAATGATTGACAGCTCAAGTGAGCTGTCAGTCAAAGAGCTGGTACTTGTATACTATGGGTTCCTTGACAGTTCAGTTGGTGGCTGGCCTTTTTTTTTTATTTTTTTTTTTTGGTGGTGTGAAGATGGCTGTGCCGGTTGCTGGCTTGTGTTTTGGATGGGGAGGAGTAGAGTGGTGGCTCTAACTGCAGGGTGAGGTGGAATCCACAAGATGCCCAAGGACCCATTACATTATTAATATGGGGATCAGGCTTGGGAGCCTTTGTGAATCCTCACCAGGGAAGTGTTACAATTTATACATCAGGGATCAGGGCTTGGGGCGGGGTCCACTAGATCACCAGGGACATCTATATACAAACACAGGGATCAGGGATGAGGGCTCGCTAGACCACTAGGAAAGTGTTACAATTTATATATCGGGGATCATGGCTGGGGGAGGGGTTCGCTAGACCACCAGGGACATCTATATACATACATATGGATTGGGGTGGAGGGTCTGCTAGGCCACCAGGAACTTCATTAATGTAATAAATGGGAATTGGGGCTGGGGAGGGGGAACTGTGGCACATTGCAGCAAGTTGCTCAACTCTTCCACAGGGCATATTTCTAAGTACCCTTAGACCCACCCTGGCTGGTCTAATGGTACTTAGAAATCAACCCTCTGGGAGAGTTTTGAGAATCCTGATGTAGGGAATTTGGCAGCCTGCATCTGCCACCAGCCCCTAGCACCATGCTACAGCCCATTTTGTGGTGCATGGATGGCACAAGCCCCTGTTGGTATGCGTAGCCTGTGGTTGATGCAGGCTACTTCTGAAAATCACTCCCTGTGCATCTTTTGACACAAGGGGCACTTTATTTATTTGAATGTTGGTAACCAGGTAGGCCCACTGAGACAGAACATTACAAGTGCTAACAGAGCAAAGCTAACAACATAGTACAATAAATGAGCAATACAGTAATGTTACAAACACACTATATATTCAATTACATGAGCATTAAACTGGATAAAGTCAAGGGAGCTGAAAAGGCACAGTGAAGAAAAGATGTTACAATTCTTATAGCTTTGCACCATTCCTTGTGGTGCAATCCCCTTGCACCATGCTAGTAGCTCTGAGAATTGGTCTCCCTGGGTCGAATTCTCAAATGGTCGGGATTGGCACATGGTGCTTGTGCCAGCCAGGAATGGTGCAAGAGGCAACTTGCGCCACACCATGCACCATTCCTGATTCACAGACATGGCCCATACCACATGGTGGGCTGCCTGCACCAGCAAGACTTGCACTGCTTTTGCGGCAGATGCATGGCTGCACCCTGGCAGCCAGGGCCTTGTGCCTCAGTGTAGCTGTCATATCCCCATCTGTGGTATTTACAATGAGCTGCAACAGGTGCAGGGATTGCCAGGATGTAAACCAGCCCGGAGCTTGTCTTACCGGCCCTGACCCACTCCAACACACCATGCTGGGTGGGAGGGGCACCTGTGGCTTTGGGCTGAGCAGCAGTAAAGCAGTAAACAGCAAGCCACACACACAAATGTCACTGTGGCACCACACATATGATGGCGTTCATCATGTAGCCTTTTGGGATCTCAGTGCAGCTCTATCATATGCAATACATGGAACCTGGCAAAATAGCTGCTATTCGGTTTGTGTACGGTTAGCACAGTGGCAGACTCATATGGATAAGAAAGCCCCGCTCAAAGAATGACGTCTGTGGGAACCCCTTTCAAGTCATCTAGACATGCAGGTATACATGAATTCTCTACTTATATGCTTGTGCTATCACTGATGTTCTATATGTATGTGTCACATAAGACCATGGAACCTGGCTCACACCAAGGGCATACATCAGATGCCCATTTGCGAAGAGGACCATTGCACTATTCAGGAACATACACGGTGAAACTGTGATTTCCTAGACTATGGCAAACATATCTCAACCTCAGCCCATGTCCACCAATAATAGCTTGGCCGGGTATCACTAGCAGCATGGGCATTCATTAGGTACTGCCACAACCACACACCCATTGCCCCATGCTCATTTGTGTTCGGCAAATGTCAGGTGACAGTACTACATGATACTGTCTGCTCGGGACTGTTTTTGTGTAATGTATCTTATGACCCCCAGTTCTGTACAGTGCAGGCATACATGACACATATGGGCAATAGTTCAGCTGGAAGGGGATGACATCCTGGGCCTGAATTTCAAAGGTTGAAGTAACTGCACCAAACTTCTTTGATGCAACTGCGCACAGTTTTACAACATTTGGCACAGTTGCGACATTTTCCACTGTTTATGGCAGCTTGTGCCAAAACTTTGGTGCAAGCCATATAAAAAGGGTCCCCCAAATGGTACAGATTAGACTGGGGGGAGCTGGCATATCTTGCGGCATTTGGTGCACTGAATGAAAATCATGATCAGGGTCAAAAGAATGCCACAAGCCCCCTGCACCATATGTTCAGTGCACCAGGGGCTTGTGGCACCTGCAAGATATTTGATAATAGGGGCCCCTCTTTCAAACCCCTAAATTATGCCACTAGTTTGGTACACAACTTCGCTTCTGGCAGCCATGGAGACTTTGACACCTGGATCTATCATGTATTGGAATCTGGTGCTGGGTCCCTGGCACACCAGGCTTTGCCACATGTAGGGGTATGAGGCACCTTGCATCAATCTAGGGGTGCTTCTGAGAATCATGCCCCCTGTTACCAGGCCAGCATTTTCCTGATTACAGCAGGAAATCCACGCAGGAGCAAGCCATTCCAGAAGGTGGAGTGCATCTCAATATATTGGGACCTGTTCTCCATGGTGCAGATTGGACACACACCATATATCTGGGGTGCGTAGACACTCTGCAGCCACCATGCCCCCAATTCACCAAAGTGGTTTGGGGCTGTTACACACCACACCCATGACCCACCATTGATCTCCATGCAGGGTGGTCCAGGGGTGGAGGAGGGGGAGTGCCCATGTGCTGTGGGATTCTTGAAAGTGGGGAGTTCCAGGCAAAGGGGGTGTGCAGGACACATACTTGTTCTTGAGGCAGTCATAGCCACTGCTGCTTCCTTGACCAACCACCGAGCATCACCCTACAGGCATCACTGGGATGGTCAGTGACCAAGGAGATGTGAAAAGAGCTGTGCTACTGGCCATCCTGAGCCACGGCACCAATAGGCAGGTACAGCAGTCTGGGGTGGGGCTTGTTGGTGTCACTAAGTGGATGGGAGCGCTGACCACCACTGTTCCTGCAGGGATCTCGGGGTTGGGACAGACAGTTGCTGCCAAGGGGCACCTCAATTTGTGTGTGTGGGGGGGTAGTACTAGATGGGATTGGGGCTGCCATGGACCAGGTGGGGGTAGGGGTATGTGTGGCACTACGGGTTGGGCTGGCATGTTTTCAGGGGGGTACCACCATGGACAATATGGGGTCAGGGCGGTCGACTGTTGGGGGGCATCCTGCCATAGGGCACTGGTCCGGCGGGGGTGGGGGACATCTGTGCACTGGGTGGGCTCAGCCACAGAAACATGTTTCAGGTGGGGAGACTGTTCCTTGCTGGTGCATGTCAGTGCAGGTCCAGGTGCCTGAGAAGGCTGTTCATGCACCTGGACCTGCGTCTGCCTGCATATGGGATCCACTTTGGAACCCTGGACAGACATCAGAATGGATGCCCATCTGGGTCCCTACTCCACCACTGGCCACCCTACATGGTCCTGGGAGTCATAGGGGTGGCTCCGCGGGTGCATGCAGTAGTGCATACTGCACATCCTGCACCCATTCAAGGCCAGGAAACTACGCAGGCAGGATATGCACCTCTGGCTCATTTTTCCCCACACCATGGAGAATTCCCCCATAGTGAATTTTAAACATTGCTATGTAGTGTACTGCATGTGTTTCAATATATAGTGTATTTATTTTGGTGTATAATGTATGGTATGTGTTTCAGTACATAGTGTACTTGCTTAAGTCTATGTGGATTTTTTCAATCTATAGTGTATGTATTTCAACAGATATCATGCTGCACATGTTTCAATATATATTGTGTTTGTTTCAGTGTAAAGTGTACAGTATGTGGATTTTTCAGTATGTAGTGTATGTATCTCGCTAGATTGTGTGATTCAATAAATAGTGTATTTTCTTCAGTACAATATATAGTGTACAGAATGCCATTTTTGGTATTCAGTATATGTAGTTCAGTAAATAATCTGTGCATTTCCAAGACACATCTTGAAACTCAGACACATCTGGAAACAGGCCGTTACCAGCACAGTGTGTCATTCCTTGTAAAACTTTCAAAATAAATAAATAAGTAAATAAATGTCACTAAATGATGCATGCAGTTCATTATCTGATGCATTTCATTATATAGTATATTTCACTATATAATGTGTGTATTTCAGCATATAATGTATGCGTCTCACTATATGGTGCATGTGTTTCTCTATATGGTATATATACCCAGAGAGTATGTGTTATGCCCTTTACAAAATCTCACAGCTTTCATGTGATATTTCTAAATCCGTAGTTGGACTCCACACCACTTAAAGCTGTGTATGTATGCCAAAACCAGAAAGAAAAAAATATGTACATTTCTTAGTTTTTACTTTCTGGCTTTGCAACCAGGAAGGAAATGTGGAATGATATGGCCACCAGAAGCTCATCTCCCGAGGCTGCTGAGGCCCTTCCCCATAAAATGTGAGAAACCAGGGGCCAACCCTGGTGTCAGACAAATAATAAACAAAAAAGTGAGCCATTAGCAGCTCATCACTGATCCACTTGGATGTTGCAAAACTAACATTGCCTGACCCCTTCCAGTGAGTGCAAAACCAGGAGCCCATGTCGATGACAGAAAAGCAATACACATCCTCCATCATCGCCCATTTCTTGGAGCCCACCCCAGTGCTGCAAAAGTAGCACTTCCCAATTTCAACTGAATTTGGCACAATGAGCCCTCTTTGGTGTTGCAAAACAAGTATCTTCCCCATTCCAACATTGAATCCTAATCCTGTGTCTATATAGGGATTAAAAAATTGCTATATCCCCCACTGTCTTCCCCCCATATGGTACAGACACCAGGACCCATCCCTGATGCCACTGATGAGTCCGCTCACTGACACCAGCTGGCTTAGACCCTATTCCCACTTTCTTATCTGGCCACCATCTCACTAATGCAAACCCCATACTGATAATGAAACAGCAGGGGAAAGATGTCTTACTGAAAAATCATAACCGCTATAGCAACATTAAATAATATTGTTATAATATTACAATTACGATTTTTAATTACTAATTTGCATAATTAAAATAGTAATTATTATATTATTAGTATTGCTAGAATATGTTTGCTCTATATTCATAAAAGAGAAGGATGGACCAGTTCTGGATGGGAAGTTGGGGGGGTAGGGATGGGGAATGGAGGGAGGGAGGATATGATTACAGAGAACAGAGTCCACAAAAAGCTCATGGTCCTCATAGTTAAAAAATAATTTGGGCCTGATGGCAGGCATCCACTAGTGTGGCGACCCTGCACAAGAGGGAAAGGGATGATCCAGGGAACTACAGACCTGTCAGCTTGACTTCTATAATTGCCAAATTGAAGGAGACCATCCTCAAAGAATGGTTGATTAAGTTCCTTAGGACAGGTGGGCTCCAGAATGACAGGCAACATGGAGTGATGTCAGAAAAGTCATGCCAAACTAATTTGATCAACTTTTTTGACTTGGTTACAAAGGAAGTGGACAGAGGTCAGACAGTAGACATATTGTACTTGGACTTCATTAAAGATTTCAGCTCAGTTCCCCATAAAAGGTTTGCTCACAAAGTTTGAGGACATGGGGGCTGATGAAAAAATTGAGCTGGTGGGTAGCAAACTGGTAGGGGGAGGACTCAATGAGTGGTGGGGGGGGACTTTCAGGGATTAGGGAGCTCACTAGTGGGGTTCCGCAGGGGTTGGTGCTCAGATCAATGCTGATTAATGTGTTCATAAATTATATTAGTGATGGCATAAAGGACAAAATCTGACTCTTTGCAGATGATACCAAGCTCTGTGGAGGAGGGGGGGGTGCATGGAGGACAGAGTCAGGGATCTGAGAATGGACCTAGCAAAATTAGGAAGGTGATATAAAATCTGGCAACTAGGGTTCAAAGCAAAAATGTACAATGTTATGCACATAGGGTACAAGAACCCAAGGGCCGAATGTAGACTAGGGGGTGTAAGGTCATGATGTTGGAGCAAAAGAAGGACCTTGGGCTAGCTATAACAATTCATTTGAAACCCTATATGCAATGCAAAAAACAGTGGTGATGGCAAGCAGGGTGCTGAGTTGCATAGCTATGGGATTCGTCAGCAGAAAAAAGAGGTAATTTTGCAGTTATACAGATATATGCTGCATCCATACCTGGAATACTGTGTACAGTACTAATGTTCCTACTTAAATAAACACTGATCAATGCCAAAAAGGTGTGGCTGTATGCTGTTGTTATCAAAGATTTATAGTTTGTCAAATGAGATTTTGTGGAACAACTGAAAATGACGATGAAAAGAACTTTCAAAGGTGATTTTAAAAATGACACCTCTGTTTTATTTATTTACAGATTTGAAAAGGTAGCACTGGACTGTTTTCATTATTTGCAGTTTGAAAATCCAATTGTAGCTTTCTTGGCCAGATGAGATGGTTGATGGAAGTATGCAGCCACACCTACCAAAGGATAGCTCACCCTTCAATGATTTGTCCTGTTATAGGTGCATCTGCATCTTTTATATGTGAGAAGTACAGCTGCAGCCATCAACACATTTATATATTTCCAAATATTTCATGATATATCTAAAGAGATTCCCTTTGGTGTGCCACAGTGGTACTGCAGCAGGCAGGGAATTTCTCTAGAGATATCACAGAAATTTCAGGAAGTATCTGTCCACGTCTTTGGCTACAAATGTAAATGCTACTGTTGGAAACCACAGAGCATTATCATGGCTGTCCTGTCCACTGGATCCCACCTCACACACCTCCAGCAGGTCCAATTCCATTCTCAATTCGCCAATCACTGTTTGAGGTTTGGTGGTTAAGTTGGAGATTACAAGGGTGACAAGATATGGAGGGAGGGACCAATGGATGCCAGGGAAAAAGTAATTACATTTGCTTGTGGGCATATGGTTGGGGTGAAGAAGGAATTATATACTGTGCGTATCAATGTGCTCATTGTAATATAAGCTGCATGAAGGAACTACACATCAGGGAAAATTTGTCAAACCTGTAAATTTTTTATGAAAGAGAAATTTGCACCACTAGTTAGGTGCAACTCATGAAAAGCTGAACTAATTCACAATTGCAGTAAAAAGAACACAATGCACCTCAATCTGTGACCATTGCTACATATTTCTAGTTTTACACAGAATTAGGACAACACCTCTCACCTGCTGTCTGACAAACAGAGCCTTAGACCAAAACAACCCAACTGGACCTTCTTGAGTGTATAAATGAGACCCATGCCATCTAACTGCTGTTGTCTGTCCACATTAAAAGTCCCTGCTTTCTGATAACTGAGGAGGTAGGGCTCAGGAGAAACTCATCTGGCTCTTAGCAAAGGTTGTTGCTCTTTTTGTGCTCTGAGTGATGATGACAGTGAATGCCGCCAAAAACTAAAGGCAAAGGCAGTGACTGTACGATGGGGAGCTGTTGGGAGAAGACAACAGACACAGTATTGTGCAACTCCATCCAAAAGAGGAAAACACAAACACATACATCAGATCGCAGTGATTAGATGGGGGCTTCTGGTTCTGTGGAGCTACTGAGCCTGCTGTTGGAAAGAAAATGAAACTGTTTGGCAAACACATGGTGTTAATTGCCATTTGTTTCTTTTCAAGAGCAGTTTTGTAGAGCAGAGGGTATTTCAATAACAGACTCAGTTAATGTTTTTATTTTATCATATTACCCTTATCCCTAAAGAGTTTGTATTTTATTACTTGTCCCCTGCTGGTGATGATCATGCCAAATTCAACATATCGGTAACCTGAGTCTGGGAACTGGCTCGGGCCATCAAGGGCCAACAGAGGGAGGAGGACTGAGGGTCCCAGAGGATACTGTCTACCTCCAGGGAGGAAAAGCTGCAGCTGCCACTGCTTTACTGCCAGCTGGGTGACTACATGTGATAGCACAGTCAGCAGTACATGTGGGAAGGAAGAGATTGGCCAGGACTTGTGCGAGGCACGCTGCATGCCTCTTACTGGACCACTCATGTGTGCCAGCATCCAATGGGGTGGGGCTCAAAACCACAAAAATACTTGCCCACAGCATGGTGACTCCTGTGTACTTGGTCCCCCCTACACACACACCCCTGTTCAGCCACTTGCCACTTCAGGAACCCCAAGAACTCCTACCTCCTGCAAGTAGGAGGGGATGTGAGGTTGACCCCAGCTTTCATTGCCCCAGTGGAGGAGGGGTTAAATCTGTTCAGTTGAAAACCCAGAGGTAAGTGCCAGGGGCACTGTGGATGGGGCCGACCGGGTGAGGGGAAGACACTGTATGAGAAATAATAAATTATAAAAAAAAATATTGCTACTCAAAGCTGGGAGTCCATTGGCAACATACCAAGTGTGTTATACAGTTTTCTGTAACTTGTCTGCAACAAGAATTATTATTACACCGAAGGTTCATTTTGGTTGAACTGAGGTTGAATTGTATGTCTTTTTTACAACAGTGGATATATTTATAGTTGGGTTTCAATCACAGACAACAGAAGCAGCTGCCAAAATTACTGAAATAGAAATGGGATGGAGTTCAAGTGAGTTGCCCTATTATTGACAGGAGCCTCTACTGGCAAGGGGAGACAGACCCGAGATCATCAAGGGGAGGGAGACCCAAGAAAGAAACATAGAAACATAGAATTTGATGGCAGATAAGGACCGCTTGGCCCACCTAGTCTGCCCATTTTCCTACCTAATGGATAAGCTGCAGATCCTAGTTAACCAACAACGTACTTCCTCCTACCCCCCACTAGGACCGCCTTATGTCTGTCCCATGCATTCTTGAATTCCCACACTGTTTTTGTCTCCATGACCTCCTCAGGAAGGCTGCTTCATGTATCCACAACCCTCTCCATGAAAAAATACTTCCTCACATTACCTCTGAGTTGTCCCCACTCTATCTTCAAATTGTGCCCCCTTGTTCTTGCACATCTCTTTTTCTGAAAGATACTATCCTCTTGGACTTTGTTGATTCCCTTGAGATACTTAAATGTTTCTACCAGGTCTCCCATCTCCCTTCTTTCCTCAAGGGTATACATATTAAGTTCCTTTAGTCTGTCTTTGTATGTCTTCTGGTGCAAACCCTGTACCATTTTGGTTGCCCTCCTCTGGACAGCCTCCACTCAGTCTATGTCTTTGCAGAGATGGGGTCTCCAGAACTGTACACAGTACTCCAGATGGGGTCTCACCAACTGTCTGTACAGAGGGACAACAACTTCCTGTTTTCTACTGTTGGTACCTCTCCCTATGCATCCCAGCATCCCCCAGCCTTCCTTACTGCCTTCTCACATTGCTTGCCCACCTTTAGGTCATCTGATATAATCACCCCCGGGTACCTTTCCATTTTTGTTGTTGTCAGTATCTCACCCCCCAACCCGTGTGTCCTCTTCCCCTGGGTTTTTGTTTTTGAGGTGCATTACCTTGCACTTCTTTGCATTGAATCTAAGCTGCCATACATCTGATGATTCCTCCAACCTTGCCAAGTCCCTTCTCATCCTTTTCATTCCATCTTGTGTATGAACCCTGTTGCAGATCTTTGTGTCATCTGCAAAGAGACATAATTTTCCTTCCAGTTCCTCTACAATGTCACTTACAGTATAAAGACATTAAAAAAGACTGGTCCCAGTACTGAACCCTGCGGTACCCCACTAGCAACCCTCCTTTCTTTACTGTGGACTCCGTTTAATACTACCCTTTGCGTCCTGTTGTCCAGCCAATTTTTTATCCAGGCTACCACCTTGGGACCCACTCCAAGGTAGGCAAACTTGTATATTAATCTTTTGTGTGGGACTATATCAAATGCCTTGCTAAAATCTAGGTAGGTCATGTCCACAGCCCCTCTCTGGTCTACTACTTTGGTCACCCAGTCAAAGAAATCTACTAGATTCATCTGACACGACTGTCCCACTGTGAAACCATGCTGCCTTGGATCCTGTGCCCCACTGGCCTCTAGATACTCAACAATCCTTTCCTTCAGAAGTGATTACATCATTTTCCCTACCACTGAGGTCAAACTAACTGGTATATAGTTTCCTGCTTCTGCTCTGCTCCCACTTTTGTGAAGAGGAATCACATCTGCCCTCTTCCAGTCCTCAGGTACCACCCCATCCTCCCATGATTTGTTAAAGAGAGTAGTCAGTAGTGTCACTAGTTCTACCCTTAGTTCTTTTAGAATTCTTGGGTGAATCCCATCAGGCCCCATTGCTTTGTCCACCTTCAATTTTACTAGTTCTTTCAGGGCCCTTTCTTCAGTGAATGGACTGGTATCAACCCTCATATCCAGAGTGTTTCTCTTGTTTGGTTTAGGTACCTACCCCTTCTCTTCCTTTGTAAATACTGAGCAGAAATATTCATTCTGTATCCCTGCTTTTTCACTGTCACCCTCTGCCCACATTCCCTCCCCTTTATTAAGTCTCAGTATCCGTCCCTTGGTCTTTCTTCGCTCCTTAATGTACCTATAAAAGGTCTTATCCCCCTTCTTAAAAAAGTTGGCTATCCTTTCCTCGGTTTGGGCCTTTGCTATTCTGACTGGCTTCCCTGCCTCTTTCTGCTTTAACTGATAAAGTTCTCTGTCCTGCTCCTTCTGTGTTCCCTTATATTTCCTGAATGCTATCCTTTTCTCCTTAACCTTCCCTGCTACCTCTTTTGAGAACCATAGTGTGTTTTTTTTTCCTTTGATGTTTTTTGATTGTTTTTTTTTCTTAAAAATAAAGTTAGGACTGGGAGAGAGGAAAAAAGAGAGGGAGAACTGGAAATAGGCCTGGAACCGAAGTGAGTCCCCTCCTCATCAACAGGAACTGGGATCAGCAGAGGAAGAGATTTTTGTTTGTTCTTTTAAAAGGGCAGAGTCAGGACTGGGAGAAGAGAGAAAAGAGAGGGAGAAGAAATGGCACCAAGGTCAAGTGAGTTCCCCCACTGTTGGCAGAAGCCAGGACTGGTGAGGGGAGAAAGACGTAAGGTTTTTTTTTATTTTCTTTATAAAGATGGAGTCATGACTGGAAGAGGGGAAAAAAGAGAGGGAGAACTGGAAATGAGAATGGAAAGCGAGTGAACTGCCCCCTCACTGAAACCGGCAGGGGGAGGAGTAGAGGGAGATTTTGTTTTAAAAGACGGAGTAAGAGCTGGGGGAGAGAGAGAGGGAGGAGGGGAGGGAGAGAAAGAGAGATATGGAAATGTGCTAATCCCATATGAGCTAGTAGTGAAGGCACTTCCAGTGGCAGTGAGGATGAGAGTGGTGAGCGGGGCCAAGAGACTCTGTAGTTAGTGGCACTTGGTGCATGCTTCGACAATTTTGGGTAAAAAATAAAAACTTTCACCTCCCACACACAAACAGTGCTGTTTGTTGCCACCCCATCTGCACATCCCAGTGGCCCCCCCCACTACCACAGATATGTGAGTATCATCAGCACAGAAAGTTTGTAGCCCTCCACACCCCCACAGGCCATACAGTATCTCTGACCACCACCACAGCCCAGTCAGAAGCTCTTCCTCCATGACAGTTGCATCACTATCTATCTCGCTCCTACAGCCCAGTCAGTAGTCCTCCCCATCCTTACAGCACAGTCAATAGCCCCCATCCCCTACAACTCAGCTGGTACCCCCCACTCCTGCAACCATGTTGTTAGTTCTCCCCCACACCCATAGTCCAGTTACTATCCCTTGCACTCCAATTGTTTGCCTTCCTCGCCCCATAACACAGTCGGTAGCCCTCCAAGGTTAGTTAGTAGCTCTGGGCATCACAACAAACCAGCCTGTAGCCCTCCCACAGCTAGAGCCAGGTCAGTAGTCATTCCACCCCTGCAGACCAGCCAGTATCCCTCCCCACCCCCAAAGTCCAGTTGTTCATAGCCCTCCCTACTATAACAAGCTAGCCAGTAGCTCTCACCCCTGCAACATAGTCAATAGCCTCCCACCCTCCCAGCCTAGTTGTTAGCCCCTGATTCCATAGGACAGTCAGTAACCCTCCTCATCCCATTTGCAAACCCTCCCTATCCCCAAAGTGCAGTCAGTACCCCTCCCCACACCCACAGCCAACCTGGTAGCCCTATGTATCCCAACAGCCCAGTTGCTAACCACCCCACCCTTATAGCCCAGTCAGCAGCCATCCTCACCCTCACAGTCCAATTGGTAGCCCATCCCACCCCACCCCCACAGCCTAGTAAGTAACCCTTCCCACTACCATAGCCCATCAGTAGCCATACCAACTACTACAGCCCAGTTGGTAGTCCTCCTTATGCCTACAGTCTATTTGATAGCTCTTGTTAGCATCACAGCCTAAGTAGGAGTATGTGTTAAATCCAGACTACAGTACTGGACCACAAGCAGAAAAAAATCAGACTGGCTGATCCAGCAAGAACAGGTACAGCTTATACAGTCCTGCTTTTCAGGCTGAATCAGTCAGTCTGGTTTATACTGCTTTAGTCAGTCAGTTCCATTTGGCCAGGATTTCATGTAGGGTGATGGGTATAAGTGAAATCTGATCTGCCTGACTCAGACCAGACTAAAACAGTAAAATGTTCAGTCTGGGTGCAGGTAGATTTGTGGGTTTTTCAGTGCTAGCACAAGGTTGTATTGGGAGCTGGTGGGATGCAAGACAGCAAGTGTGTATGTGTTTATGTCACTGCCAGCATGGGGTTGTATCAGGGACATGTGGCAGTAGGCAGGTTTGTGGTTTTTCAATGTCAGCACAGGATTGTATTGGGAGGGGGTGAAATGTCTGGCAGCGGATTTTTTTTTTTTAGTGTTGGCATGGGGTTGCAACAGGAAGAGGAAGGATGTGCAGCAGTTTGAGTGCTTGTGCTTTGGTGGTGAAGGGCCCTAGGGGCCTGGGAGGTGTGTGCTTTAAGCAGCCAATGCAGACAGGCCTGTAGGAGGCATGTGACTGAAATTCCAGTGGTGACAAGGTTGCTGATAATGTGGGTTAGCTGGCTGCAGAGTTGAAACTTCTCACATTTGAAATTTTGAAATGATGCACCGCACCAATCACAGGATTCCCCCCATCAGCCACCTAACAAGCATAATAATCAGCCCAGCAAGTGACACGCTCACTCTTTGTTGCAGGTTTCCATCACAGTGAATTCACACCTTGATCAGGAGCAGTGATCTCCTGCTGTACTTTTGACCCAGCTGTTCTGAAACCACTTTCTCCCTCTGCACCCCACTGTGCAATTGTTGCATCACCATTCCCGCATCATGTAAAAAAATAACTGTTTGCTGTAAAGTATCCCACCCCTTCCTGATCACATCCTTGTGCCCACTACATGTATACAAACTCTGGTCATAGCCAACAAGGCTGCATAATGCTATTTTACAGGGATTAGGAGCTATCTACAGGGAAACTTTTTTTATATGGAACCTTAAGCAGCTCAATATTTCTTTTTAACTGCCAGCCAGTAACAATAGCCATCTGTAATTGCTGGCCCTGTTAAAGTTAACACATTTTCTGGTGTCCACTGGTACATCCCACCCTGTTACCAAATTGATACAGTAGTCACAACAGAAAGACATACATGCTTGTCTTTTATTGTGAAGCTAATGAGTTACATTGAACTTTGAGAAATGGCCCACATTCAAAGCAATATTAATATTGACAGTTTTTATGTGCAATTGCCTCTTAAAGATATGGTTGTTCACAATAACTTTGAGCCACATCTCCAGTAACAAGAATCAATACAACAATAAAACAAAGTAGCACAAACTGTGAACTCTGTAAGTGACTGTCATTTGGTGGTCTGGCAGACCAAACTTCAAAATAAAAAAAGTTCAGTTATCCACGGCTGTGGCCATGGAGGTTTCAGAAAGTATTCAAACTTCTGAATGGATTACACTGTGTACTGTTGTTATAAGGCATAAGTATGAAACAATAAGGCTGGTCTTATAGCCTGATAATGTAACACAACCACTGAGTTATGCAGCGTGTGGTGCTTGCGCTAATAGCAATTAGCAAATAGTAATTGATCAATGGGGGAGGAACTGCTGATCATCACCAAGGAAGACAGGGATCTGGGTATTATCATTTCAGATTACCTAAAATTGTCTAAGCAGAGTACAAAGGCAGCAGGGAGGGCTAGTGGCATGCTGGAATGCATAGGCAGAGGTATCAATAGTTGAAGAAGGGAGGCAGTGATGCCATTGTATAAAACACTGGTGAGGTCTCGCCTAGAGTACTGAGTACAGTTCTGGAGATCACATCTTCAAAAGGATATTGACAGGGTGGAGGCAGTCCAGAGAAGGGTGACAAAGATGATGCAGGGCCTGCACCAGAAAACATAGGAGGAGAGATTGAGGGACTTCATAATGTACACACTGGAGGAGAGTAGGGATCAAGATGACATGATGGAAACATTCAAGTACCTTAAAGGCATAAAAAAGGTACAGTGGTGCAACAGCTTTCAATTTTGGAGGAGCACATTGGAGGATAGCAGGTTAAGGGGAAGTATGAGGAAGTTCTTCTCCATGGAGAAGGTGGTGGATGCATGGAATAATCTGCCACAAGAGCTGGTGGGAGCAAGCAGTGTGGAGGATTTAAACATGCATGGGACAGACAAAAGGAATCCCAGATGCAGGAGGGAGAAGAGAAAGCCGATGACCTAGTAGGGTCAGAAGAATCAAAACTAGGTAGGGGCTTATGGGCAGGCTAGCTGGGCCTGGTGGTCCTTATCTGCCAATACTTTATATGTTTCTATCTAGTGCTCAAAAATGGGGAGCATGCACAGGAAGTAACAGTCAAGAAGCCTCTGAGTGGGACTGACAATTGGACAATGTGGTTCCAGTTGGATCTGGGCATTGAAAGCAGCTCAACTAAGACCAAAATCTTTCATTTTAAAGGCCGGACTTTAGGAGGATGGGCAAAGTGATAAGGTGAGGAGACAACTGGCAGGCATCAGAGATGATCTGGGAGTGAAATAAATGTGGTTCATCCTCTTCCTCCTAAGCATTGCCTGCTGTCACCCCACCTGCCCCTTGTGATACATCCTCCCCCTCCCTTTATGTCTGTGTCCAACCTGCTAGCCCTCATATCTGCACTATAACCTATCTCTTCCAGTCTTCTCCTTTCCCCTTGTAGTCCATTGTCCTCCAGCTGCCCCCTGCAATCAACTGCAGCACTGACCCTTCCCAGGGCCCCCTGTATGCTGCCAAAACTTCCACCTTCTTTTCCTTTCCAGCCTCTCTGTCCTGCATTTCTTCCCTCCCCTAACTATGCCTTCCACACCTATGCATTTGACAGCCCTACCTCTGTGCCCCCTGGTATTATACTCCCATGACCCCTTCCTTCATGTTGTCCTCCTTACCTGTGCTGCCCTTAGCATCTATCTCCCCCAATGCCCTTGGTCCATGAGCACCATGTATTCTTGTTCTATTCAATCCATCCAGCAGCTGCACAAACCTCTGTGCCACCACCCTTCACAGTAGTGCCAAGTAACTGATCTGCTGTGATACCACCCTTTCCCTTTCTTCTTACTTCCTGCCACTCCTCAGTCATGGTGTCTACTGATCTATATGGATACTGCGCACTCTTGTCCCCTTTCCTTCTCCCCCAGTATCTCCCTAGCTCTCTCCTTCCATATGTCCACCACCTTTTTAACCCTACTCTTTTCCACATTTATAGATACTCCCTTCCCCACCCTCCTTTCTATATCCCTTCTTAGCCTGATGATCCCTGCCCTTAGCTGTCCCTGGTACCTGCATATATGACAGACCCCTGCTCCCCATACTACATCAAGGAATATTGCTGCCATACTTCCATTACAGTGTACTACCCTTCACCTTCCCATCTGCCCCCTGTACCTTCTCTGCTAATCCCCTCTGCACCATCCCTCCCTTGAACCCCAGGTTATGTGCCCTATTCCTGGTTCACACTTCATCTCTGGATCTTTGAATGTGGTTCCTTTGAACCCACTGGCACTTGTAGCAATCACAAAGCCAGATCAATCTCAGCTATCTTGTCTCAGTGTCTGTCAGGAATCGGATCTGCTACTTGAAAGTAGTAAACAGCAGTTTGGCTTATCAATTTACACTCCCTCGGATTCTCATTACATCTAAAGTAGTCCAGTAGCAGAGAACCTGTATCAGTTGACACAATACAGCATGTAATGGTAGCTTGAATAGAACAAAATGCAGTTGTATATGGTACAGTTCAGCACTGTCCAATAGTATTTCAGCATCCTCTTTTCCCTAAGCAAGAGAAGCAGCTACATAGAAAACATTAGAATTTGAATCATGACCCATGATTTACTTTAGCACCATCCAATAATACTTGTCACACTGTTTGCAGGTAATGCAGATTCTATACTATACACTGCTGCTTACTAAACAAATATGATCAATTAACACTCTGCACTCTCATAAAGTTACCACACAACTCATAGTTAAAGCACAGCCAGTGCCATGGACTGCTGCCTGCTAGTTTGTGGGTAAGTGGCAGTGCTAGGCACTATATACTGTAGTATCATAAGACAAATCATCCATCTGTAATAATTTTGAATACCTATTGATAAAAAAAGCAACCACTAGGATCAGACTAATAGAAGGACCCCTTCGCTGCACTTCACTCCACAGTATGACAGACACTCAGAGTGATCGTCAAACTGATCCAGCACAGTACGTACTTATAATAATAACCATTGGCAAATGACTAGATGAAAACATGACTACATATTATCAAACAATATATGTACACACTAAATGCACACAGCATGCATTTCTGTTAGAAGAACCCTTAACTACACTTCACTCCACTCCACGGTATGCCAAGCACGCAAAGTGATCAGATGCAGTACACACATCTGATATAATACCCATTCAAAGCAGAAATTACATGAACCCACCTAATCAAATTCCAGTTAGTGTAATTCAGCAGGGAAGGGGAAGAGGAAATTGTTCAATCAGAAAAAGCACACTAAGCTGTAACTTTTTTGTGTGGCAGCCTAGGAGCCCAAGGAAGGCAATTCAGTAGCTCAGGTTCATTGAAGTATGCAAGTAAGGGCTAATGGGGTTGAAACCCAGGTCTCCAGGTTTTCAGTTCAGTGCCCTTAATCACTGCACTATATTGCCTTCGTGTAGGTAATAGGGGTATAGATGGCATATGTGTTATGCTAATATATTACCAATAATGGTATTATAACCCTGAAATGCCTATACATCCTCACACACTATTTTCAGTTCACGCATATCTGATCCCTTAAAATGCTGTTCACTATACTAAAAGCACAGAGATCAATATGTTGAGACAACTAGAAGCAACCCAAGCAGAACTAGCACTGTTAACTGGGAAAATGGATAACATGGTGGGTCATTAACTACTATATTTCTGTACTGCTGGAAACTTGTCTGTGAATTCCCACAAGAATCTATTCTGAACTCAGTGGTGAATGGGTTAATTTACAAAGGAATGTTGCTAACAGTGGGAGGTAACATTTGGTATGCTCCAGTGACATTTTAATGAGGTATGTGGCTCTTATGTTTTGCTAGCTCTTATATAAGTAAGTGAAATGATGTCCTGTGTTACTGGTACAAGGGAAAATACTGTTTCAATTTACTGAATTGTATTCTTGAAAGCCTAATCCACTGCTGTCATCTACTTGTTAAGTGTCACAGACTTTTTTACTGTCAGGCAGCTGAAACCAATGATCATATCCTATGTTTTAAAAAACTCTAGAGAACTATTTCTTCAGTGCTCCTGCAAGAGGGGAGAGGGTGGGGGGTTGTGAGGTCCAGCAAGGGGAGGTGCAGTGCAGAACCAGTGCTGTAAACATGACTGCAGTACTGTGGATGTACACAGGATAGCTGTCCAGTTAAATCCCTTTATTTCTACTTCACAGCAATCAGTCGGCATGGCTTCGCCCATGCAGCCTTAAAAACAAAATTGCCTTGTCCAAGCATCCCACGTCTCACTAATTTCATCCCCGTGCCTGGTTTAGATGAGTCCCATCACTAAACGCACACATACCGGCAAGGTTATAAAGGAATTGTTGATGGTCTAGAGGCTCTGAAATCTGGCAATTACAGTAATCACCAACACGTTGCCCAAGACAATGGCCATGATGATGAGAGTCATCACCATAGCCATGCCCACCATCCACTCCTCCCCAGGGCATGGGCAGCGGCTGCTCACACTGTTCTCTCAACTAATGTAAGCCATCAGGGCAGAAAGATCCAATGTGCTTACAGATTCCATTGTCCTTAAAGAGCAGCTAATGCCTTCAGAAGAAATTTAGCAAAACATAATATTTAGACACAATTCAGCTTGTATTTCACATTAGTTTTATATTTCTTCTCTCCATTATTTATTACTGAGGTCATTTGCATTGAAAGAGGATATTTGCTTGTGAAGAGTTAATCTACTCCAGTTGCTTTCTCCCTACTTGAAGTCATAATGCACTGCTTGTGACATCACAGTTACTCCCATGGCAACAAATTTTGATGTCACAACATAGGATTATGACTTGAAGTAGGGAGTAAGCTACAGAGGCAGATGAACTCAAAGGGATGAATATCATGTATTTATGTACATTTCCTCTGTAATAAATAATGGAAAGGAGAAAGCTATAGAATATATATGGAATGCAAGCTGAATTGTAGCTAAGTAATATGTTTTAAAAGTTTTCTTTGAGGTGTTAGCAGCTCATTTAGAAATAGCCATTGTAAGAATATTCAAAAAAAAGGAAAAGAATAAATCCAAAGTATTTAAAAGTGCAGCTCTTTAATTCCCTGCAATGCACTGAACTGTATGGTCTTACATGTTTGTATAAGTGGGTGTTTTTCCTTTTTGTGCCCACATTCATGTCTCCATTAAATCATGAGCTCCTTAGGTTGCCATAGTGACAAGGAGGACTACAGTGCTTGCACCTTACCTGCCTCCATGCTGGTGACCCAGGTTTCAAAATGACCACAGGTTGCTGGGAGTCAGCTTGGGGGGGGTGGGGAATTGAATTGAGTATTGCAGGGACAGCTCTCTTCTCCCAGGTAGAGGTGGCCAAGCCATCTTGACTCTTGACTGGCACCAGGTGGAGGCCTGGGGGTATTAGAGTCTACAACAGATTTCAAATGTTAGGGGCTGAAGTTCCACAGTATGTGCATGCCTCCACATGCACACACTTGTGTGCCACTGCAGCCAGGGGGAAATGGCGAGAAAACATAAAATAAAGTAAAGTGACTTAATGAAGCCCTGCCTGCTCTCCCTTGGCCTACACTACTGCTTGGTCCCTGGGGCACCACTGGATTATGCTCCATGGGGGGATAGCCCTACCTCCTCGGGCCCTGTCCTTATTTATTTATTTTATTTAGTGTTTTTTGTTAGCAAGTTAAAGTGTGCTAGGCATACATATGCCTGTTTGCAGGCACAACCCAGGAGAGTACATAAGTAGACCTTTACAATGCAATAAGAACAAGCATTTGTCAATGCCGAATGTTGTCATGCTGGCATTGGCATTGGCAGTGCCAGAGCTAGAGATGCATAATAGGAATGGCAGTGAAGTATTGAAGGGATGCCAACCCCCCCTGTAGAGAGTGAGAGGTATTGGGGTGTGCCTTTGGGTCATCAGCTATAACACTCATGCCATTGTACCTCACCCTACCCTGTAGACACTGACAAGTGTTGTGGTGTGCGTTGGGGACTTTGGGTGTTATACTTACCCCATTCCATAAGGAAATATGTGGACGTAGGTGCAGTATAGGAGCATGGGGTGAACTTTGTGGCCGAACAGTGCAAGGCATACCACGATGCCTGTCAGTGGCTGCAGGGTGGGGGCTGAGGGTGAAATGGCATTAGCATTACATCCAATGTTCCCAAGTCACACCCCGATGCCTGTCAGTCAGTACCAGGTGGGGTGCTACAGTTGGAAACCCTAACACTGTAGGCATGTGGTGGTAGTTTCACCACAGTTTCAACATGGGCTTCTTGTCAGGCCACCTCATGAAAAGCGGCACAATCTCTTTGTTAGCTGAAAGGTGGTTTTGCACAGCTGCTGTGGCATCTGGCAACATAGGGACAAAAACACATTTTTGGGCAGGATGTGGAGAATGACAACTGTATTGTTCATGAGGAGTCGTGAAAAAATGGCAATGTTGAAAATCTGGAGTGACAATATGAAATATTGGTGGAGCAACGAGCATGCATTCAAACTGTGCAACACATGTCCTTAATCCAATTATTTTTTGCAGTTTGGTAGCCACATTTGTAACATAGGCAATTTGGGACCTCCCCTTATGAACAGTGGTGCTGTGATTTTGTTAATCTGTCCCAAAAGTTGATTTCCCACAGCGACCACGCCATTGTGCGCCACAGGTGTGGGAACACATTTTGGGCAGGATGTGGAAAATGACAGCTGTACTGTTCTTAAGGAGGTGTGCAAAAATGCCAGTGTTGAAAATCTGACATGGAAATGTTGCAAATTTGTGAAGTTACAAGGGTGCATGGAAACTGCGAAACGCTCACTTGCAACAAAGTAATTTTATGGACTGTCGGCACCAAATTTTCAACATAGGTATTTTAGGACCTCTGCTCATGAACAGTGTCACCGTCATTTCCTCAGATTGTCCCAAAATGTGATTTCACACAGCGACCACGCTCTTCTGCGCTGGACGTGCGAAAACACATTTTGGGCAGGATATGTAAAATGACAGCTGTACCATTCATCAGGGGGTGTGGAAAAATGGCAATTTTAAAAATCTGGAGTGAAAATATTTCAAATGCATGACGTTATGAGTGTGCATAGAAACAGTGAAACGTACGCTCATAAAAAAGCCATTTTTGGGAGTTTTGTCACCACATTTGCAACCTAGGCTTTTTGAGAGCCCCCCTCCTTATGAACAGTGGCACTGTTGTGTCATAACTCAGTCCCAAAAGGTGATTCCGTGCAGTGACTGTTTCACGTTTAGGGAAGGAATAATGCCATGACAGTGCCAGAAATCATGAGGAGGGGTCCCAAAACCCATGTGGAAAATTTGGTGCCAAAATTCCAAAAAATGCCTGAGATATGCATCAAAGTTGGAAAAACCCTATGTATTCCGTTATACAGCTTACCTGCATTTCCTCAGTTCGAGGTTGGCTTTGAAGAGTGCAGACACATTCCCGGTCCACTGAAGATCATTGTGCTGGACTCCGGAGGTAAGAATGGGGTGGGGGTGGTGTGGGGAGGCAGTGTGCACTGTGGGTTGGTGCAGGTTGTGGGATGGGGGCAGGGAGACTGCCGAGGGACCGTTTCCTTTTTTACAGGGAACAAAATAAAAAAAAAAAAAAACATTGTGGGACTGTTTTTGTTTTCACAGGGGCACGCTGGGGTAGGCTCCCAGAATGCCAACGGAGACCTTTTGGGGGGGCAGCTGTAGCCGAAGGGGGAATGGGCACTCACAGCACTGCAACAAAAAGGGGGATTACTTTATGCTGATGGGGATTGGACACTTTCGCTAGCACTCAAGGAAATTGGTGGGGTAAGAGCCGAGGAATTAAGTAGTTGGGCACCCCCTCAGCATATAACAAATGGGGGCTCTTTATTCAGATGGGAAGTGGGTACCCCATTGGCACACAACATTGGGGAAGGGTGTTTAAGGGGGATTGGGCGCCCCCAAAGTCAAAAGTTTGGCGGGCAGTGTTCCACCATGTTTCTGTTGCCAGGGAAGCACGCTGGGAGGTCCACTGCATGTGACAAGCTTTGCTCGCATTGCAGTGGACCTTTCCTTAGATGTGCTCACCACATTATGTATGCATGGTGTGGCACCAGCATGCAGGCTGATTGGGGAATGAGGGACGTAACTAATGATCCATGCCCTGCATTCACCCAACAGTGACCACGGCTCCAAATCTGAACTACCGCAAGATGTTGGCTGCTCAAGTGTGCCAACATAAAAACAATAACAAAAGAACCAGAGTTGTACAATACACAAATTGGATAATACCAAGCATTAACGTAAAGACCAGATATGTACAATGCATAACTTGAAGATTCAATGAAGTATAAAAACATTATAGCTCCAAACAGTAAGCTGTAAATTTTGCTAAACAAAGAGTGATGAGAGAGGAAACACAACACGGTACTTGTCTGATGAGGCAGGGAGGCATTGAGGGGTAGGTAGAAGTAAGCAGAGAAGTACAGACAAAGGAGTAACTAAGCGCTTTGAGCAGAAGGGATAGCACTGAGGTCAGTGGTTAGAAACAGACACATATTGAGTGATGG
Source organism: Neoceratodus forsteri (assembly GCA_016271365.2). Taxonomy (NCBI): domain Eukaryota; kingdom Metazoa; phylum Chordata; order Ceratodontiformes; family Ceratodontidae; genus Neoceratodus; species Neoceratodus forsteri. The sequence continues at coordinate 840,015,674 of CM028135.1, read as the reverse complement.
AGCAGGTAAGATTGGAATTGGTGCTGGAAGGTGTTGGTGACTGGCCATTGACATGTGGGAGGCGAGATGCTGTTCCATAATTTAGAAAATGTAGTAGCAAAGGCCATTTCACCATACTTAGTCCTTGTCCTTGGAATGGATAGCTGGTCAAAGTTAGAGGGTCTGAGGGAATATGAATTTTTGCAAGGCACAAGGTGGGAGTCTAAGGAGTAGAGTACTAGGCTCAGCAGTGTATTATGGATAATTCTTCAAAGGGAGAGGTCCTCTAGAGCAGAAGGGGAGGGTCAACCTAATAAAAGAATGCTGGAATGCATAGTGAGGGGAATCTCCTCTAGAAATAGGGAGGTGATCCTGCTTCTCTCCAGGTCGCTGGTCAGACCGCACCTGGAATACTGTGTGCAGTTCTGGTGCCCATTCCTAAAGAAGGACATTAAACCACGGGATGGTGTACAGCATAGGGTGAAAATGATGATCCAGGGATTAGGGAGATATTCCTACGAGGAGAGGCTGGACGAGCTGAATATGTATTCCCTAGTGGAGAGGAGGGATAGAGGGGACAGGATCAAAACCTTTAAATACCTAAAGGGGATAAACAAAACTAGTACAGAAGGGATTTTCCAGATTAGAAGGGAGAGGGTCACGAGGGGGCGCCAGTTGACATTTGAAAGGGGGATGATTCAGGAGGGAAGTCAGGAGACTGTATTTCACAGAGAGGGTATCGGACAGGTGGAATGCTCTGCCTTACGAGGTAGGAGCCTGTAGCATGGTAGACGGCTTTAAGAGGGGATGGAACAGAGTGAGAAGGCAGGGTAGTTATGAAGAGAGGAGGGGGTGGAGCTGCTGCAAGGTGAAGGGCTAGCTGCACAATTGAGCAGATTAGATAGACCATTAGGGCAGGATCTGCTGGCATTTTTGTATGTCCGTATGTTCAGAATTTGGAATAGAGTGTACAATAGTGAGTGAGTAGATCGCACTCAAGGCCAAAACAACAAATATTGTTTTATGCCACTTTTCACTTACACAGTGTGGAGCAGGAGGGATGAGAAAAGATGGACCGTGGGGATCACGTGATGCAGAGTGCTGAGTAGAAGCTCCTCCACTAAGCTCCTGCCTCCCATTTATTAATTTGTCTTTTTTAGATGTTTAATCCTCTCTAATTCCTCTGCCTGCGATTTCTTCTATCGTCTAAACATCTTGTGAGCCTGTTTTGGGTGTCAGATTGGTAGATGGAGGCTTACATGAAGAAAGCCCCGCAGAAACACCACCCCCGCTACTCCTGAAAAGGCACCAAAGAAATCCCGAGCCTCGAGTGGGCCAGACAAGCCTGATCCTTCGTGTCAAGCTGGGGAACAAGAACCCTTAACACTTAATAGGTTCTTAGAAGAGTTTAAACCTTTTCGAGAAGAGATGAAAGATATGGCGATTGATCTGAAAACTCTCAAGAAAATTGGATGACGGAGAGAAAGCTGGAGAGTCTGGAGCCTGAACTGGTGTTAACGAGACAGAAGTTGTCTCGTTTAGAGGCGAAACTCAAAGATTTGGAGGGTCATAGCCGCAGAAATAACGTCGTAATACTAGGGCTACCAGAGGGTGAAGAGGGTCAGCATGCTGTTGTCTTTGTACAGAAACTGGTGGAGTGGGTTGCTGGTCCCTCTCCCTTCGGCCCAGTGTACATGATAGAGCAAGCTCATAGGTCTCTGCGACCAAAGCCTTCTCCGGATGCTCCCCCCATCCTATTATTTGCCGCTTCTTGAATTTTTTGGAAAAGCAGCATTTTTTTCAGAAAGTGAGAACTTTACAAGAGGTTCGTTGGGAGAATGCAAAGCTGAGAATTGTGCAAGATCTCCCTGGTTTGGTCCATCTGAAGCGGAAAGCATTTCATCCTACTGTATCTAAGGTCATCGCAGCGGGTTTGAAATTTAGGATGGGGTATCCAGCCAGGTTACAAGTCTCAGTAAATGGATCCTGGTTTAATTATGATGATCCTGATGCTGCCCTGTCAAGCCTTAAATCTCTGCTACCAGACTTGTTCCGAGAGTCCTGAGAGATCTGGCTAGAGTATCAGGAGTCACTGAGAGTTGTTGTTGGAATTGTTATTCTTCTTTCTCTCTGAGAAAATATTTTCAACGAGCTGTATTTGGACGTATTTGTTCTTTCATCTGGAACTGGACTACCTTGTACATGGTCTAATCGTTAACAATCTCTCAAGCCCTGGCTTCCCCGTGTTAATTTCGGCTTAGGGTGAAGACTTTCTTGGTCTTGGGGATGGCTCATCTAGGATTATAGTTTGGGTGCTGTTGTATTCAGCTTTGTGGGGTTGCATACAGGGGGGAAGTTTGGGTTGTCGATTACAAGAGTTGTTTTCATGTTATAGTTTGGTGGGTATTAGAGCGGTTTCGGGCTTTCATTGCTATTCTGACATACCCTGTCAGGACTGGGAGATGACCACAAGAGGGCGCAGCATGCCTAAGTAATACACACCCATGTGGCTCCTATTTCGAGAAGGATCTCTCCCATTCCTTTTACTACTCCAATTTTTTCAAGGGGCACTTTTGGAATAGGGGGCTGGCAGCCTCAGGGAAGACATGTTTCTCAGTTTTCTTTTTTAGGGTCTCGTTTTCAATATTTGTCTCGTTCTCTGTTCTCAGTTCGAGGTTGGGGCTATTCCCCTTCATCAGTTTTTCCCTCTGGCTCTGGTTTTGGCATAGTTCTTTTTTGGGGCAAGGTAACCCCTAATTCTCATTCTGGTTTGTGAGGTTACCTGTCATAGTCAAGATTTTGGCAGTTATCTCATTCGCCCTGTGCTATCAGGTTAATAATCATGCACATACAGGCGTTGGAAGCCCGGGACCGCTCTCTAGGTGTTATGGGCTAACTAATATTGTTTGTAATTTATATATGCACCTTGAGATATAAGTGGTCTGTCATTGGCAGAGGTATATTTTCGGTGGCGGGGGAGGGAGGAAATGACCCAGTACTGTGCTAAACATTGCTTGTGACAGTTTGGGGGGCTGGGTGGTGGGCTGGGGGTATGGGTTCTTGTTGGGGGAAGGGGGTCATAGGGGTTTAAAGATTGGGTAATTGTGGGGGTGTCAGGGTGGCAGGAGGGTCTTACAGCAGCAACTTTTGGGGTTTGGTCGCACATATTAAATATCCTGAGTGCAGGGCTGAACCTATGAAACTTAGCAATTATTATTAGGTGGCCAAGGAGGTGACTTTTGCTATGTGGAATGTTAAGGGGTTCAGGAAAAAACCTAAACAATATCAGGTTCTCAAACATTTAAGCCTATTACATTCTCAGATAACTTTCCTACAGGAATCCCACTTATTAGAAGTGGAAGCTTCACAGTTAAGGAGACAGCAGGTGGGGATGGTGTACGACACTCAGGGTTCTACCAATAGCTGTGGGGTCATGCTTATTACTAATAGGGGCTTTCCCTTTGTCTCTACACAAGTTATCAAAGACCCCGAGGGTAGGTTTGTCCTAGTTAAAGGTACTCTCTGGTCAGTCCCACTTTTACTTGGCAGTATATATGGTCCTAATATGAACAATCCTGGGTTTTTTATGAGACTCATAAACATCATCCTGCCTTTGCTTCCCATCAGGATTATTTTGGGAGGTGACTTTAATCAAGTTGTAGACTCTAATCTTGACAGGTCAGGTAGTGGACCGGGAGTGGTTTCTCCAGGACAGAGGGCTTTTAGAGATTTATTGGATCAATGCGGGCTCTGTGATGTCTGGCGCGTCCTATTTCCGGATTCTAAGGAGTTCACTTTCAGGTCAATGGCGCACAGCTCGCAGTCCCGCATTGACTATATTCTCATTTCTCAGGATTTCCTACTGGGGGTTAAGACCTCTTCGATCCAACCTGGCCCTGTCTCTGATCATTCACTGGTGTTATGCAAATTGGCATTCCTTGATTTACTAAGTAGGGAAACAAGATGGAAACTTAATGAACAACTTCTCAAGGATTCTAAGCATTGCAAGCTCATAAGGGAGCAAATTGAGGCTTTTTTCTTATCGCACCCCTTAGACAGTGCAAAACTGGATATCATATGGGGGGCCTTTAAGGCCTACATGAGAGGAATCCTTATTAGTATGGCTGTGGGTAGGAAAAGGGCAATGGAGAAAGAATTATTATCATTATTGTCCCAAATTCGGTCACTCAAAATTAATATTTTGGTTACTGCCCCAGAAGAAAACAGGAGGAAGCTCTTATTGCTGAGAGACAGATATTTAGAGTTACTTCGGGAAAAAGCAGAATTAGCTATTATTCATACTAGAGCCAGTTACACAGATCAGGGAGAGAAGGCGGGGCACCTATTGGCACTCTGTATCAAGCAACAAGAATCTGCGAGACTCATCCCTCCAATTAAGGCAATAGCTGATGGGTCTCTGAAAATATCTCCTACCGAGATAGTTCAAGAATTTGCCCTATACTATAAAATGTTGTATAGTGCTATGGAGCACCCTCCCTGTCCTGGGAGGATGGACAGCATCTGAGGGATTCCCATTTGCCCTCCCTTTCAGTACATCATAAGGATTTTTTGGTCTCTCCTATATCACAGGAGGAAATTGCTGAGGTCATTAGTGGATTACCCTCAGATAAAGCCCCCTGATGGATTTTTCTCCCTATTTTATAAAGTGTTTTGGGATCTTTTACTACCAGTACTTAATCGATTATTCCACTATATCTTAACCGGGACAGAGGTTGATCCTTATCTCTTTGAGGCCTTGATTGTACTTCTCCCTAAACCAGATAAGGACCCAGATCTTGTCCAAAGCTACAGACCTATATCCCTTTTAAGCCAAGATATAAAAATCCTTTCGAAGATTTTAGCTTAGGTTAACCATAGTTCTCCCTGAATTAATAGGTACAAACCAGGTAGGATTTATGAAAGGGCGCTCATCAGCTGATCATTTGCGTACATTATTTCATGTCTTCTCGGCTACCAGAGACACTGAGTTTCCTGCAGGTCTGATTTCCCTGGATGCTGAGAAGGCATTTGATCGTGTACATAGGAGTTTTTTGTTCAGTGTTTTGGAAGCTTTTCAATTTCCTCCTGTATTTATATCCTGGATTGCCGCACTATATAAAACTCCTACAGCAAGAATTTTGGGGAACGGGGCTTTCTCCAAATCCTTCCCACTCCGTTCAGGGACTAGACAGGGTTGCCTCCATCTCCTCTGTTATTTAATTTATATCTGGAACCCTTCATTCAAAATACTCTCAATAATACCTCTATACAAGGCATTTGGGTTGGGCGTCATGAAATTAAAGTCACCTCATATGCGGATGATTTGTTGATACACCTATCCCACCCAGTATCTTCTGTACTGGTCTTATTGTATGAAATAGCAAGATTTAGTGAATTGTCGAATTACAAATTGAATGCCAGCAAATCTCTTTTCTTTCCAGTAAACCATAAGGTATTCAAGAATGATATTAGCCCCTTAGGGCTATGTTGGACTCCCAGGTCATTCAAGTATTTGGGTATTAAATTATCCCGTAATCCCCTAACATGGTTTAAGGATAATTTTGATTCCCTCTCACAGCTTATTATCCTTGACCTTGACAGGTGGTCCAAACTTCCCATATAACTATGGGGCCGGATCAACATAATCAAGATGAACATCTTCCCTAGAATTTTCTACCCCTTATCTCTTCTTAATACTTTTATCCCTTTACTCTGGTTCAAAAAATTACATGGCATATGCACTAGATTTATCTGGGCAGACAAGTATCCTTGTTTGGCCTATTATAAATTAGCTGCTCCAAAATTTGAGGGGGATTTGTGGATTCCTAATTTGGCTATATACACTACTGGGCCAGTCATCTAGTAAAATGTTTGAGATGGGTATCCCCTGGCCCAGAAAAGGAACAACAGGTCTGGCTTAGGATTGAACCAGATGCAATTAGGTCTAAGAATCTGGACCCCCTAACCTTATTTTACCTTAAAATATCCCAGGTGCGTATGGTTGAGGAATGCCCTACAGTAGGTATTTCACTAAGGGTATATGCACAATTATGTTCATTTTTGCATTATATCCCTCAGGCAGATCTAGCTCAGTCTATCTGGAATTCCCTATCCTTCACTTTCAATAAGAAGCAGATTTCCCATAAATGGCTGCCCCAACTGGAAGATGGGACACTGTTTTCTTTGGTGGATGATGAGGGGTAATGGTTGTCCACAGGTGATATTATTAAGAAATTTCTTATTCCGGTTTCCTTTCACTTCAAAGTTATGCAGCTAAGGCACTTACTCACAATAGCTTTTGGTAACATCCCCCCCTCCCAGACGGTCTCAGCCCTGATACCTGAGGTATCTTCACTTACTGGATCTTCAGGTGCCGTATCTAAACTATATCGAGTTCTGTTTCACAAAAGATATGGTGACTCTTTTGCACCCACTAGATTCTGGAATTCGATTCTTCCTCAGTATCATCTGGAGTGGTAATTTCTGTGGAGATCCTGCCATAAATATGGTTCTCAAGACAGATTGTGTCTCATGCAATATCATATATTACATAACATGTATTGCACTCCTGTAAAACTAAAGAAATGTTTTTTTTTGGATTCCAATTTATGCATTAAGTGTATGCGGGAAGAAGGTACACTTCTCCACATGTTCTGGTCCTGTCCCAAAATTTCCCTTTTATGGGATTCAATCAAGATTTCCCTGGATCCCTTACTGGGCCTTCAGGAGTATTTCACACCTGATATATGCCTTTTAGGGGACCTGTCTTCTGTCAGGGTCAAAGTAAGGAAATTTCATATTTCTATGATTGCCTTATCTGTCAAGAAGCTTATTTTACATCACTGGAAAGATAAGTCCACCCCAACCTTTCAAGAATGGTTGCACGAAATTCTTGCTAACCTTCGAACAGAAAAAGCGATTGCCAGTCTTCACAATAGACAGGCAGTTTATACCAAAATATGGGATCCCCTTCACTCCTTAATTTTATTGGCTCAGTCGTAATAATGTCATACTTTAAAATCTCCTATAGGTTCTTTTGGGAACGAGCTCGGCACTTAGGGGTTTCATGGAGTAGTTGCTGCTGTAAGGGAGGGAGGGTGGGAGGGAGGATTGGGCAGTTATGTTTCTATAATTGGTTGCATTGTATCTTACTTTCATTGTAACTGCCCTTTATAATGGAAAATGTATTAATAAAGTTTAAATTAAAAAAAAAAGAAAAGATGGACCGACCACAGGTTAACATGGGGAGTAGTAAGCCATGTACAACTGTTATGCAAGCTGATGGGGAGAAATTTGGACTGGCTTGATAGGCTAGTCCAAGACTGATGTTAACAGCCTTACTTACAGAAGATATACAGTATGTAAGGAGAAGTCAATGGAGGGGCCAAGAATCACACTGAGGTATTTAAAGGAGTTAACAGTGTCCAGTGGGAGCCATTGTTGCAGACAACTATTAGCAGAGTGAGAGTGTTTTTTAGAGAGTGGAAGATTTCAAAGAGCATGGCTTGAAAATTTGAGTGATTCATTAGCAGCCTGAACCAAGACTGGAGGGCATTCAGATCTGAGTTGAGGGCACTATTAATCTCAGCTGCATCCTTTGCACTGGTAAAGAAAACCAAATCATTAGCATATAGAAGGGGGATACTGTTTGCAAAACAGTGGTGAACTGAATGTGTAAGGAGAAGCGTAGAGATCTTAGTATTGAACCTTGGGGGACACAGAAGGAGGAGGAGGAGGGAAGGCTGTCAGAGAATAAGGAATCAGCCCTAATGCACTGCTGTTTATTAGTGAGGTAGCTAATGAACCAAAGTAGGGAGTGCTCAGATATCCCAATGGCACTTAGTTTATTGCAAAGGAGACAGTGGTTTACCATGTCAAAAGTCTGCATGAGATCAAGAAAGACAGCTCCAGCAAATTTGCCATTATTAAGAGAACTATAGATACTGTTGGCAAGGGTGAGCAGCACAGTAACAGTACTGTGACTTTGGTGAAAGCATCGCTGGGCAGGGCAAAGGAGGTTATAGTTAGTAAGGTAACAGTTGAGTTGGGAGATACAATTTTCTCGAGTACTTTATTCAGTACTGGTAAGATGGCATTAGGCCTGTAATTGTTTATTAATTTGTAGTTCCCATTTTTGAATACTGGCACTATGTTTGCCATTTTCCAGACTGTCAGTATGGCATCAGAGGTAAGGAAAAGGTTAAAGATTCTTGTCAGAGGGGTGCCAATTCCCAAGCAGTGAGTTTAAGGAGTTTAGGCTCTATGCCATCAAAGCCAGCAGATTTTGACTCAGGGATCTGCCTCAGAAGCTTGCAAATCTCACAGGTACTAACCTGTTTGAGGATTTCATGGGGGAATCGGGCCTTCAGCACCAGAAGAGGAAGTAACCAGTTAAGGGAGGTAGGGATAGGGCTGAAAAGCCACCAACCTGATATGAGGAGGATATCCATTGACTATCTGACTGAATATAGCAGTCACCAGGTCAGGTGCAAGCACAAGCAAAGCACAAATATTTGTGCTGTGCTTGGCTCTTATTTGAATAGCTGGACCAAAGTCCATGTTTAAACTTTAAGTGGCAGAACCATTTTTTTTATCACATACAACATTTTCAGAAGAATAATAAACAAACAGTTACAAAACAAGCAGTCATGTTGAGACTCATGAGCAGTTTCTCTTGTTCCTTTGAACAGGTGCAGGCTGTCTAATATAGTTTATACTTAATCTTTGGCTAGCAGCCAGTCCAACTTTGCTCTTGTCACAGTCATCACAGCAACACATTGCGTGATTAGGTCATTCAAAAATGATTAATTATACTCTCAGCAAAGCAGCTGTACAGAAAGTTTAATACAGTACATTAAAAAAATAAGAAAAATATTTTCATGGCTTTTGCCTGTCGATTATAAACCACGAGTTGAGACTCGCATCATCATGCTAGCATTGAAAAGTGGGCAACCCAGGACACTATGAAGCAGACAGCACTTCAATAAAATTCAAAGCTTACATCTCCCCCCACCAAACAAATCATTAGTGAGAATCTACAAAAGCTAACAATTGATATGGGATCCGACTGACACTTGACCCATTTCACTGCATGTTTCACATGACATGTTAACAAATGGAACTTGTCATTAGCCTAGCCAGCCAGCCCACCAAGCACAGCAGCTGCCGACAGCCTTTACAGAGGTTAAATAAGCCAGGGACTAGCAGGTCCTGCTCCAGCTACTGGGTCAGCTTGTGACTTCAAGGGGAGGCAATGAGCATGGCAAACAAAATAGAAATATAAAAACATAGAATCTGCTGGCAAAAAAGGACTACTTAGCCAATCCAGTCTGCCCAAGTGTTTCCAGTCTATTCTACTTCCACAGACCCTGCCATTGTATACTAGGAAATACCCAGATCTGGTCTCCGCTGACACTCCTGTGACAATATACTGTGCATAACACCAGCAGGTGACTAAGAGAATGTCAGTGAGCTAGGAGGGAGAGACATAGAAGTAGTTAGTGTGGGTCAGCAGACTGAAGAGTTAGTCTGTCACATGATATAGCTGTTTTTGTGATGGGGGAGTTGGGGGAGGGGACTTGATCCCAATTCATCCTCCAATATTTTTGCTTCAGTGTAGTAGGTTATTCTGCTGTTTTAGCTGTGCCTTTGGCTGTAAAATATACAGCATGCTAGTATCCCCCTGAACTTCACCTCTTGTCAGCAGGAGGTATAAATTAATCAGATGACGAAAGTGCATGACCATGTATTATATACAGTAGTTTTAATTGCTGCAACTTGCACAGCTGGGCAGATTCAACTTGGATATTATTTTACACCATTTAAAAGTCGCAGACAACAGTCATCAGCAGTCAGCCAGTCACTTGGAGGTATTTTTAAAGATTTAGGAGGGAAGTAATGCCAAGACAGTGATAGTATATTCAAAGCTAAAACATTTATTTGTTTTTCAGCAGAGTTTTAAATTTTAAATGCAACATTTCATTGTACTGTTGCAGACAAAAGTCCAGTCCACTAGTGAGAAACCAGACCAACTGATTGTCCCAAATCTGGGCTGGATTTCCTTTGTAGGCTAACAAACCAGTCCATATGGCTCTGTCTGAATCAGCCTGCTCCTCTATGATGGGTTGTGCGACCAGTTTCGTAGCCACAGAATTTGGGAAGTTGGAATACCTAAAGTATCAGTTATTTGCCCGATCCTCAAAGGAACCCCAGATACACATGACTTGTGCATATCTTGAGAACAGTATCTCATGGCAGTAGGTGCCTAAACACCACTGGAATCTACAGTCTCTTCTCTCTGCATTCCAGCAGTGTGGACCTGTGTGTTGGGGCAGGTGTTGTAGGAAGTAGGCGGAGCAGGTCTGGGCCATGGGCATCCAAATGGATGAGTGTACCAGCCTGTAACTTGGTCCATGACTGGATCCCTGCCTGCACAGGTGGGGCAGGACATGTCAGAACATGCAGTCCTCCCAGACAGCTGCCTCCTGACAAGAACTATACACTACAGGAAACAACACCAGAAGGTGTTGGTGATGCCCCCAGCCTGCTTCAGAGGATTCTAGGAGTGGAGTCTGGAGATGGAAGAACTTATCAGGCTCACCAAGTGTTTTTTTGGCTAGGCAGAGGGGTGCATATAGCCATTACTCTTGCCTCCTGGGAGGCTTAGTTGCCACCACCTCTGCTTACCCACATCACCCTAGCAGTCTCTTGGAGGATTGAGCAGAGCTCATCCCTCACTCCCTGATCTACATTAGTCCTGCCTGCTCACATAGCAAGGCACATGGGCCGGTCAGATGCAGAGGGTGCATGCATTCCCCTTTGTGGCTACTGTGTATAGGTGGCACTCAATGGCATTCCCCATCTCTCCATGTGTGCAGAACCCCATGAGAATTGGGTTCTACAACTGGACTCAGAGAGTCAGGAGGACATGTGGCTGCCTGCCTACTGCCAGAAGGGAGAGGAATGTCAAGGGAGTCTGGACTCACTCAGGAGGGAGAACCACTGGGAATACTCAAGAAGTCTGTCACAGCAGAGCTGTAATCCTGAAGACTGCAATCACAAGTCTGTTTCTTTGATAAAAAGAAATCCCAACTACTGTATGTAACTGCCTTACCTCTGTCTCAGATATTTGTCACTATGTCCCAGACAGCAGCAAATTCCCTACACTAAAAGCCAAAATAGATTCTGAAGTAGCTTTCCCCCCTTTGTACAGTGGTAATCAATTGGCTAATGGCAGCACAACACAGAGCAGGTGCTACAGCATGACACTGGCAGCAACTTCTGGCTGGCTGGAAACTGGGCTGTTGTTCATATGCCATGCCAGAAGTGCATGGGAGCAGTGGCAGTTAGTCCATGGTTTAGTGACAATTGGTGTTCCTCCTGATGCTGGCAGGGGGTTATACTGGGAGGGGTGGAATGTGTGGTAGCAGGCAGGTCTGTTGTTTGTTCAATCCAGCATGGAGATGTGATCTGAAGGGGGTGGGATAATTGGCAGCATGCAGGTCTGTTTCCATTGTGAGGAAGGACAGAAAGATGTGATTAGGAGCAGCAGGATATCTGGCAACAGGTGGCTTTTTTTTATTGAGAGTGGGGCAGGGAAAGGCAATCAGGAGGGGATTGGATATTTGGCAGCAGGTAGATCTGTTTTATTGTGAGGCAGGGAGATGTGACCAGGAGAGGGTGGAAGATTTGGCAGCAAGTGACTATGTTTTTATTGTGAGCAAAACAGCAAGATGTGATTGGGAGGGGTGGTATACTTGGCAGCAGGCAGCTTTGTTTTTATTGTGAGTGGGACTGGGAGATGCAATCAGGAAGGGGTGGGACACTTTTCAGCAGGCAGCTGTTTTTATTGTGAGTGAGGAAGATAGATGTGATTGGGAGTTATCTACTTACCCCAGTGGCCTGAAAAAAGAATGCAGCCGTACCTATTACAGGACAGCACCCACTTCAAAAGCTGTCCTGTGATAGACACGACTTCATCCTTTTAAATATGATAAGTGAATGCCCTTTTTGGGAAAAATGCAGTGTCATCATAACCTCCTCTCAATTAGCTCTGGCCTCACACAGCCACTGCAGGCAAAACTGCATTTGGTTACTGCTATATATGCCTATGTTTCCCCATCTCTACCCAGAGTAGCCCCAATGGTCTGCTTTGACCATGCACACAAGCAATCCAAGAAGGACATAAACAAGCTGCAGGCAGTGCAGAGGTTTACAAAGATAATCAATGTCCAAAATGGTCTCTTGTTGAGGAATGGTTGGAGAATCTAAACATACTATATACTCGCTCAAAGAAAGGAGGGAGCAAGGGGACAGGATTGAAACCTTCAGGTACCTCAAAGGTGTAAATAAGGTTGATCTTCTAGACCTTTTCAGATTCAGTACAAATAAAAACATGAGCAGGTACCTACAAATTGGTGAGTGGAAGGTTCAAGAAGGAGGACAGGAGACACTTCTTCACAGGGACAGTGAGCACCCAGAGGAGGTTGTCAACCAGAAAATTGTTGGGGGGTTTCAAAAGGGGGTGGGCAAAGCCCTATGTTAATATAAGTTAATGAGCTCCATAGCAAGCAGACACAATAGACCATAAGATCTTCTTCTGCTGGTAACTTTGTACTCTGTACAAACAAGGAAAAAAGGAAAGAGGGGGATAGGGCAGCATCAGTACTCAACACTGAGAGCTGCACATTCAAGCAGACTTGATAGACCATAAAGTCCCACATAAAAGATTAATATACAAGTTAGCCAGCCTGGGAGTGGGTCCCAAGATGACAGCCTGGGTAAAGAATTGGCTGGATAATAGAACACAGACAGTAATAGTAAATGGAGTCCACTCTGAAGAAAGGGGGGTTACTAGTGGGGTACTGCAGGGTTCAGTATTAGGACTGGTCCTCTTCAATGTCTTTATAAGAGACATTGCAGAGGGACTGGAAGGAAAAGTAGGTCTCTTTGCAGATGACACAAAGATCTGCAACAGAGTTGAGGCACAAGGTGGGGTAGAAAGGATGAGAAGGGACTTGGCAAGGTTAGAGGAATGGTCAAAAGTATGGCAGCTTAGATTCAATGCTAAGAAGTGCAAGATAATGCACCTGGGAAACAAAACCCAGGGAAGAGTACACAATGGGGGTGAGATACTAACAACAACAAAATGGAAAGGGACCTGGGGTAGTCATATCAGATGACCTAAAGGTGGGCAAGCAATGTGAGAGGGCAGCAAGGAGGGTGGATACTGGGATGCATAGGAGAGGCATCACCAGTAGAAAACAGGAAGTTATTATCCCTTTGTACAGACAGCTGGTGAGACCCCATCTGGAGTACTGCATGCAGTTCTGGGAGACCCAGTCTCCACAAAGACATAGACAGGATGGAAGTTGTCCAGAGGAGGGCAACTAAAATGGTGCAGGGTCTGCACTGGAAGACATATGAAGAGAGACTTAGGAGCAATATGTAGCCTCGAGGAAAGGAGGAGAGGGGACATGATAGAAACTTTCAAGGTACCTTAAGGAATCAACAAAGTCCAAGAGGTAGCATCTTTCAAAAAAGTGTGCAAGAACAAGGGGGCACAATTTGAAGATAGAGGGAGGGCAGCTCAGAGGTAATTTAAGGAAGTATTTTTTCACAGAGAGGGTTGTGGATGCATGGAACGGCCTTTCGGAGGAGGTTGTGGAGTCAAAAACAGTGGTGGAATTCAAGCATGCATGGGACAGTCTGAAGGCAATTCTAGGGGGTGGGGGTAGGAAGAAGTAGGCTGTTGGTTAACTAGGATCTGCAGCTTATCCACTAGGTAAGGAAATGGTGGGCCAAGCGGTCTTTATCTGCCATCAAATTCTATGTTTCTATAACACCTGTGTCTTCTGGCATCATCGTATGTTCATATAGTCATATATACCATTGGTATATTGCTGTAGTAGTTTACATCATTTTCAGTGAGACATCTTACAATTACTATACCAATATAGCCATTGCTATAGGATCTCTCTTATTCAAATGGTGGATGGTTGAGGAGATGAAGGGAAGATTAAAGCTAGCTACTACCTGAGGTGCCACTGTACATTAGGGAATAACCAGAACTGGCAAAATCTGAGTGAGACTGGTTCCATTGGACACCAGGGATAGCTTGAAACTGGAGCAGGGTGCAGAAGGGAAGTGACACTGGAAGACATACTGTAGATTAATAGTGACTAGTGCTGAATGAGGAAGGACAGGCACACTGGATTGCATGGATTGCTTGGCACAGTACCAGAGTGAGGGAGGGGGTGCCATTAGATGCTAGGGTCCACTTGGATTGGGACAGACTGAGAAAGGAGGTACCACAGGACACCAGCTACTGCATGTTACAGAGTTAAGATGAGGGAGGGTTGCTAGCAGACTCATAGGACTGCTTTTTATTGGCTTCAGTGAGGGACAGGAATGCCAATGGATACAAAGGACTGTTTGCTATTTAAAATATTGGTAATGCTGGCCAGAAAATGGACATTTGCAGTACAAAGTTGTGTGCCTATGCTATTAAATATTTTGAAAAAGAAAGAAAATTCATAGCAGAAAAAAGCAATGTTAAAGCATCAGTTTGGTTAAAGCACAAGATCACAAAAGTTCAGAAACAAAAAGTTAAGGTAAAAAGATGGTCACCTAACACTTAGCAGATGTGTGGTGCTGTGTTGTTTCAGGTTTGAACAATTGTTTCAAGCAGTATTGATGACATTCTAACATCAGCACTGATGGATAGATTCCAAATGTTTCTTATATGCAGTCTTTTCATTTTCAGCTTTGGGGGGGGGTCACAAAAAAACATTTTTATGAAACTTAAGTTTTGAGGATGAGGCAGGAAATTTAAAATTATAATCTGATGATGTCATAATTGATTATTGTGGATAAATAGGTATCATTGAGTGATGATATCATAATAGATTATTTAGTCTACTTTATGGATATTTATCAGGAAAATATTAGTGGTGATGTCATAATATAACTAGAAGTAATAATTTATTAGATGAATTTATGAATTGGTGAACTTGCAGTTTTCCTATGGGTTAGAGAGCTCATCCACAGTGTACTATATATAGGGAATACAAAACTGATTGCAGTACAATAACACATTTATCTTCATTTGTGAGTGATAAGAACTATGACTCATGAATAGCAAAGCCTCGAGTTTGTTGTGAAGGTCTTACCACTCTGTGTAGAGATACATGTGTTTTCCCAATTTAACCCAGTATACATTGGATTTATATATACCACAGTTTTTATGTTCTGCTGCACTGAGTAAATGGGATCCACCTTGAAAATAGATATGAGACTTTGAAAAGTAGAAATCAGTCACTAACTTTCTCCTATAATCAGTTGTGAGTAGCAGGGGATAAGAAATCCTAGAAAAAAAAATAAATACAGGAGGTAGCCAAGGAGAAGGTGCTATCATGGAAAATTGCTGGATTTAGCTGATATGGACCGCATGGTTTTTATTAAACATCATGAAATTATATAATTACAAAACAAACTCTAGCCAGATCCAATATGGCTGCAAAATGATATTACTGATGGTAGTGAAAAATATGTAAGAAAGACAGTATCATAACAAACACATACTATACAGTATGTGTTTTTTGAGCAGCACAAGCATTTAGACATTACTCAAAAGCTTAAATCCACAAGACTCTAGCTCCTTCATCCAGATTGTATTCCCTGTTCACACACTTGTGGTATTATAAAGGGATGAGATTTTCATCATGTGATTGATTTGCACATTCCAACCTCTTTTTTTCCCCTTTTTTAGAAAAAATAAGGTACTAACAAGTGTGAACAGTGACTCTGTTAGTACAGTTCTTAAAGGAAGACTGTTGTGCTCTTTATTCATTAATGGTTGCCAATGCTGTTACCTTGCCACTTAGTGTTCACTGAAATGGATTTAGAAAAGAGTTTTTAAACAGTTATAGAACATTTTGTCATGAAGCAAGTGTAAATACATGGCACAGAATGGAAATGTGTGATATAGTGTATTTGTTCTTACACTACTTTTGTAAATATCTCCTTTTGTGGTTAATATCAATACAGCTGAGCTTGCATTACAGTAAAAAAATGTTGCCAGGCACAAAGCAAGAAAAAAGTAGAAGATGTTTCAATACTTTATCTTCACAGTGGGAGGTAATGGAGGTCAGAGGGTGACTGGTAAGCTCATGTGTTTTAGAAAAAAGTCTCACTTAATAGAATTATCATTCTGGAAATTAAGCAACCCCAGTTACACTATGCAGTTATATGTGTACCAATATTTCCCACCAAATGAGATGTTTACAAAAGTACCACAAGAAACAACTATATCACACATTTCCATTTAATGTCATGCATGTACACTCACCCCATGACAGAATGTTCTATAATTCTGTAAAAAATATTTTCTAAATCCATTTCAGTGAACTTTACTAAGGGGCAAAGTGACTGCACTGACTACTGTAAACTAATATGAGTACAAAAGTGCTCTTTTAAGAACTGCACTAACAGGATCCACAGAACCCAATAAAAAAAGGGGGGGGGGACAATGCAATGAGGATATGGAGTCAAATTATCAATATATTGGGTACTGCGATTTTGCAAAAATTATTTAAAAAAGAAGGTACTCGTAAGTGTGGACAGTGACCCTGTTAGTGCAGTTCTTAAAGGAAATCTTTTGTGCTCTTTATACTTTTTTGTTTGCCAATACTGTCACCTTGCCCCTTAGTGTTTATTGAAATGGATTTAGAAAACAGTTTTTAAATAATCATATAACATTTTTTCATGGGGTGCATGTAAATGCATGGCACAGAAATGAAATGTGCGATATACTGTAGTTTCTTGCACTACTGTAAATGAATACTGGACTATGTAAGGCTAAAACACAGTGGTGGATGTATATGTGTGTATGTGTGTGTGTGTGTGTAGGCATGCATGAGTGTGTGTTTGTGAGAATATTAAAACTTAAGAGGAAAAAATATGGCAGTGATGATTGAGCACAGCATTGTTAACCCTTAGTGCCTACAGACAGAATTGGGATGTTATGTAAAGGAATTCTGGAGTAATGACTGATATGTGACTCTGGCAAAGTACAGTAGGAGAGATGTTGCAACTGCAAAGGAAACACCCTTTGTTTTTTCTTGTTTTTTTGGGAAGAGACATTGTTTTCTGGTGTAGAAGAATGTCCTGCAAGTCCAACATGTTCTTTGGTGGAAAAGAATGCTTGAAGTAATGCTGAGTCCCCTTTTTAAGCAAGATGTCTGCAGGGCTCTGCCCACTGCAGCCATAAAAAACTGGCTAGTAGAAGAGACCAAGACTGAAGATATTGAATGTATTTCATATCTAGCAAAAAAAGAGCTGCTAAAGGGGCAACCCTTGGGTGGTTTACTATGGTTATGGTGGATAACACTTGGCACAAGACACATTTGCTGGGGTGACCCAGGATAGTAAGAAGTTAAAAAATAGTCTCTGAACTGAGGTCATGCACACCAGAGCCTCACAGAGTGTTTCCCATGAACCAGAAGCTCTGCATAAAACTTGAAAGAAGAAGTAGGCACACTCATCAAGGCATATAAAGTTGCATTGAAGATATTGTTTAAAGCACAGATATATGTCAAAGTATGGTGTAAAACAACTCTATGTATTGTCCCCTCAGCAAGGCTTCATTTGGGGGATGAAGCCTTGATGAGGAGATAATAAGTATTGGTATTTCACTCTACACTTTGATATATACCTACACTTTCAACAATAAATTATTTGCAACTTTGTATGCCTTGGTGAGTGTACCTACTTAGTTTGAGTTTTCTATAACTGCAGTAAATAACAGGCACATAAGGTAAACAAGGGTGAAAAAGTATAGAAAATATGCAGTATAGTAAGTACCTGTATGTTACAAAAATGCTAATAAAGCTACATTGATTCTGGTAAAAATAGTAACATTTGCATTATTCAACTAGTTTTATAGGGCTGCAGTGGGCGGAGCCCTGCAGACCTCTTGCTTTCAAAAATGGACTCCACATTCCTTGCATTCTTTGTGACAGAACAACATGATGAAGTGTCACCACAGCCACCTCTGCATCTGTGGATCACTCCAGTTGCACTGCACTATAAAACATTCAGACTGTCCTGATTGGGACACTGGGGATTGGGCATCCACAGTGTCACTGATGTGTTTCTGGGGTGGGGGGTGGGGTGGTGAGTGCTGAGAGGGAGGGTTGGGTGGAGGGCATATTCCAAATTTTAAAGACAAAACAGCAGCTACAATGGAACATGGAACACTCCACTGTGCCCAAGATAGCCACTACACACCACTGTGCATGCGCCACTATCCGTACATGCATAGTGCACTGTGGCAGCCATGCTGAGCATGGCCCATTGTGCCATGACTGCTGATTTTTTTTCTTTTAAATTATAGATATCCCCACACATGACCGTCCCTCTCAGCATCCCCCAAAAACATAAGAGTGACACTGGGGGATGCCCAATCCCCCAGCACTGAAATCCTCAGTCTTTGACAGTGGGGGGATGCCCAATCCCCCAGTACCAAAATCCTCAGTCTTTCTTTTTTGTTGTTGCTTCCCCCTCAACCCTCCTTTTACCCCCCCTAGAAACATAAGAGTGACACTGGAGGATGCCAGTCATTTGGTGCCAGAATCTTCGGTCTGTGACACTGCGGGTGCCTAATGCCCCAGTGCCAGAATACTCAGGCTTTTTGTTGTTGTTGTTGTACCGGTAAAAAGAAAGCCATCAATCAATGTCTTTTGCAGTCAAGCCCCCACCCACCTGACTCTTCCACTCAGCACCCTCCAACCAGTAGTGGACCAGGGTCGCTGTGAGGCAGGCTTGTAAGCTGGATCATCCTTGGGCTTATGGCTTGGGGATGTCCATCTGACTGTCTCAGTCTGGGTGCGGAACCTGGGCATTGTATTTGATGACTGTCTGAACTTTAAGTCTCAGGTGTCAGCAGTTATCAAAACCTCTTTTTACCATCTGAGAAACATCGCCAGGGTGAAGCACCTAGTTCCTCCAGAGGATCTTCCAACTTTGGTCCATGCCTTCGTTACCTCCTGCCTGGACTATTGCAATGCCCTATACCTAGGGCTTATTGGGCTGAACTCGCCACCTGCAGCTAGTGCAGAATGTGGCATCCAGGCTTTTGACTGGTTCTTCTAGGTCCAGTCATATAACGCCTGTGCTCCGCAGACTGCAATGGCTGCCAGTTTGTTGGTGAATCACCTTTAAGGTCAGCTTGCTGACCTATAACGGCCTATATGATCAGGGACCTGCTTACCTGAAAGATCTCCTATGTCCCTACTGTCCCTCCCGACCACTCTGATCCACTGACGAGGGATTGCTAGAGATTCCCAGGGTCTGCTTAAAAACTTCAGGGGCAAGATCTTTTAGTTTTATGGCCCCGACCCTTTGGAATTCTCTACCTCATCGGGTACAAAATTGTCCGACTGTCCAGAGCTTTAAAGTAGCTCTGAAAACCTACCTTTTTAACAAAGCTTTTAATGATTATTAATTATTTAATTTTAATCTTGTTTAAATTCTGTTTTAGATATTTATTGTTTTATGTCATTTGTAAAGGCGCCTTGGTTTGAGAAAGGCACCTCAAATAAATAAAAATTGATTGATTGATTGATTGAACCCACCCACCCAAGCCCTTACTTATCGATCAAAGATCCAATGACATAATCTCTCTGAACTGCAGACACGTTTGTACTCTTTAAAGCCGGACTGCAAAATTGAGGAAATGAGGTTTGCGCTTCAATGTATTTCAATGGGGTTTTGAACTTAAGGGCATAACTTGAACATTTGTGCTTATTTTTGGCAACAATTTTCAACATGCCTTTTTGGGACAACTCCTCAAGAACAATGCAAGTGACATTAGATAAATCTGTCTTGAAAGGTGATTTTGCGGTTGCTGTGTGAAATCACCTTTCAGACAAGAGTTGAACATTTTTTTCTACCATCAGTCATGATTTAGGGTCATAAGATGGCTATGCTGAAAATTTGGTGTACAAATACTGTAAAACAACAAAGTTATCAGCCTACATTGAAGTTTGCGAATGCAGGCTCATAACTTTGGTGATTTTCAATATTTTTACCCCAAATTTACAACATAGCCTTATCTTTACAGCACCTCATGAATGTGACAGCTGTTATTTTTAAAACTCTGGCCAACATTTTTTTTTTTACATCCAAAAAGGTGATTTCATGATCCCTGCGTGAAATCACCTTTCGGGCAGGAGTTGAACATTTTCTCTGCCATTGTTCATGAGATAGGGCCATAAGAAGGCTAAAATTTAAATACAATAAAGTTTTATTTTTTATTTTTTATATATTTATTTATTTATTAGGTCTAGGATTACAATACCTTTGAGCCAGGGCTCTTTTACAAAGGTTCCACATCAGGTTACAATTCAAAACATAAGACATGTAAGTCAGATTACAAATTCAATACATAGGACAAGGTTACAAAAGTGTAAGCTAAACAGAGTTACAAAGCATCTGAGAAAAAAAACAAGTTTTCAAGGCTAGCTTACAAGGAGAGAGCAGATGAGGTGCAGAGAGGATAGAGGACAAGAGAAAGGAAGAGTAGAGGGGGGCAGAGAGCTATAGAGGAGGAGCACAGCCAGAAGCATTGTCATGGACATAACATGGGAAAGTGCATACTAAGGGGTAACCAAGTGCTAATAAGAGAGAGAACTACATAAGGTTTGGGAAATATTCATGGGGTCAGCTAGTAGAGGCAGTCACAGGAGCTAGAGGCAGTGAGAGAGAGAGGCGGAGCCTTGATTTAAATTCATCAAGGGTAGGAGTGGAGAAGATGTAACTGTTTAGACCATTTAGCCAGCTGGGTGCCCTGTAGGAAAAAGATCTTCGACCTTGTGAGTTATGACAATATGGAACCTGCAGGAGCTGTAATTCAGACCCCCTGGTTGAGCAGGGCTATTGCTAGGGTGCAGGAGTGCACACACACTCCAGGGGCCACAAGGCCCATAGTTATTTTCTTTGCCATGGTGCAGGTTAGGTACTTTTTCTGATTGGTGAGTTGCAGCCATCCAGTTTGTGCGTAAAGGTCGCACGTATGTGTGAGGTGGTGGGATCCAGTGAGAAGTCGGTAGGCCTTACTGAGGGAGGTGGATATGTGTCTAAGAGCAGTAGAAGGGGGGCACAGCCATAGATGATAAGCCCATAGTTAATAATGGAGACATCAGAGCTCTGAACAGTGATAGTCAGGGCTTCTAGGGGAAGATGTTGCCTATGCTGGAAGAGAAGGCCAAGGCAAGTATTTGTTGCTTTGGCTACAGAGTCAATCCGGGCAATGTAAGTTAGATGAGGGTCTAGAGTGATCCTAAGGTACTTAAAGGCTTGAACCTGTTCCAGGGTGACTCCATGAATGGTTTTGATGGATAGGGGGTTCAGCCTATGCTTGTTATGAGGGCTGCTGAACATCATAGACTTTGTTTTCTTATTATTGAGGACCAGATTGTGATTTGAGGGCCAATTTTTAACAGATGTGACGCTAAGCTGAAGGTTGCCTTGTAGATGCTTAGGATCCTTGTGGGAAGCAAGAATTACAGCATCATCTGCATAGAGGATGATTGTTTTGGAGCAAGACTTTGGAAGGGAGTTCAAGAACAAGCAGAATAGTAGGGGGCCCAGACTGTATCCCTGGGGACCCCTGAGTGAACAGACCTGGTATCAGAGAGGACATCTGCAATTTTTAGTCTTTGAGACCAGTTCTCCAAATAGCTTTTGAACCAGGCAGTGGAGTCGGGAGAGAGACCAGCTGTCTGAAGTTGCACAAGCAGTAGGCGGTGATGGACAATGTTGAACGCCTTAGTCAGATCGATAAAGATGGACCCAACTAACTGACCATTATCCATTGAGCTGTGAAGAATGCCAGAGAACTCCAGTAGGGAAAATGAGGTGCTATGACCTTTCCTGAAGACATGTTGTTGAGAGCACAGGATACTGTATTTGTCCACAAAATCTGTGAGCTGATCTGCTGCAATATGTTCAAGGGCCTTGGAGAGGGGTGGCAATATAGAAATTGGACAGTAGTTTCCATGAGTGGCCTTGTCACCACTTTTATGGACAGGGGTTACAGTGGTGGATTTCTATTTGTCAGGGAACTGGCTAAGCCTAAGTGAGAGGTTGAAAATATATGTCAGTGGCTGTAACACCTTATCAAGGGTGAGGGACAGTAGTTTAAGGTCAAGTGTATCACTGCTGGATCTGGATTTGATGGCTTTGGTAATGTATTTATGGGCATCATGCATCTTGACTGCTCTGAAATAAAAAGGTGGGTGGCTAGAGGAGAAGGAGGCATTGGGTGGTGGAGAGGGAGAGTCATAGTCCTTGAAAAAGTCAGAAGGGTGAACACTGCTGAGATAGATGAATGCAGTGTTGAAAGTATTTGCTATGATTTTAGGGTCAAGCATCGTAGACCTATTTATGTTGAGTGAAGTAGGGGAGGTTTTTGACTGCTTCCCAGTGATCTCTTTAATATTGTTCCAAAATGCCCTCCCATTACCCCAGGTATCCGTGAAGCATTCTTGAAGTAGGTAGATTTCTTTTGCCAGATAGATCTGGTACAGTCATTCCATGCACGTTTATAGTTTTGGATGTCAGTTTCTTTACCAGTGGTTCTGGCCAGATCCCAGAGGTAATCTCTAGATTTTAGTTGGCATAAGAGATTAGCTGAGAGCCGGAGATTGCAAAGGGCTTTGACTTTGTGCTTTTAAAAGGAGTGTAGGAGTCACAGGCTGCATTGAACGTGTTGATAAAGTAATCCAGCGCAGTATTTACATCTGTTGCTTCATAGATAAGGGACCAGTCTTGGAGGTTGAGGCATGTTTTGAGGTGTGACAACTGCCCACATGGTAGCACTCTACTCGTGATGATATTAGGAGGGGGCTTGTGGAATTTGTTTGACCATTCACAGATGACAGGGGAATGGTCCCTAAGTGAGTCAAGGAGGACTGAGGTATTTGTTATACGAGTTGGGTGGCTGGTAAGAATCCAATCCAGGAGACTGCTGGTGCCAGATTTGTAGTTTTTCCTGGTCAGAGAGATGACCATCTGGGTGAGTTTGGTCAATGAGATGGCATCCTTATGGACCCCTGCATCAGATGCGAGCCAGTTTGTATTAAAGTCTCCAAGCATAATCATTTCAGAGTTAGGAGGTTGGGACCTGGTGAATTCCAAGACAGAGTTAAGGCCATTATCTTGTTCATTTGGGGGAATATACACTGAGGCAACTGTGAGGGATTTGTTATGGGCACCTAATAAGATTCTGATAGGAAGAATCTGAGCAGCAGTGGCTGGGAGGGGGGTATTGATGGGGTGTCCCAGTAGCGAATCTTTAAGGTAAATTGAACATCCAGCACCTCTTTTGGACTTCAGGTCCATCCTGAAAACATTGTAACCTGTAAGAGCAATAGCCAGGTTGGGGATTTTGGGTGTAAGACAGGTTTCTACAACTGCCTGGATATCTGGGCTGTGCAGATTGGTAAAGATTTGTAGGGCATCCAGCTTGGGGAGTAGATTACAGAAGTTGAGAGATGCTATGGAGATTGCCCCTGAGGGTTTTTCCTGGCAGATAGAGCTGAAGGTGATTGGGCCAGGGTTAGGATGGATGTTTCCTGACAGCAGCAGGAGGAGGAGCAGAAGCTTCAGGGTGCACCAGCATAAGTCCTTGAGTGTTAGTCTACATGCCCACTTTTTGCAGGAACTTACATTAGGTTGGTGGCAATGATCCCAGAGTGATGGCATGTGAGAGAGTGATGAGAGTGTCCAGGGCCTGTGGACAGTGGTAGGCAGGGACTGCCATCCAT
Organism: Neoceratodus forsteri; assembly: GCA_016271365.2. Classification (NCBI taxonomy): domain Eukaryota; kingdom Metazoa; phylum Chordata; order Ceratodontiformes; family Ceratodontidae; genus Neoceratodus; species Neoceratodus forsteri. The sequence goes on along the minus strand of CM028135.1, from coordinate 839,991,867 downwards.
TTGCCGAGGGTAGCGCCCAGGGAGGGGCAAGCTCATGATGGAGAGTGCCTGAGTGATGATGATAGGCAGTGCCAAGTAGGATGCTGAGGGGGAAGAGGGGAAGCCAGCTCCAGGAAGGAAGAAAAGCTGAAAGTTATGAGGCTACACTGCATTTTGAAAACACAGGCTCATAATCTTGGTAGTTTTCAGTATTTTTACACCAAATTTACAATTTACATCTTTACAATACCTCATGAATGTGACAGCTGTCATTTTTCAAATCCTGACCAAAATGTTTTGATTTTGATTACATCCCGAAAGGTGATTTCGCAGTCCCTGAGTGAAATCACCTTTTTGGCAGGAGTTGAAAATGTTCTCTGCCATTATTCATGAGGTGGGGTCATAAGAAGGCTATGTTCTAAACTTGGTGTAAAAATATTTAAAAACAAGGAAGTTATGAGGCTATGTTGAATTTTGCAAACACAGGCTCATATATTTGCTAATAGTTAATATTTTTAACCCACATTTTCAATATAGCCATTTCTTTACAGTACCTCATGAATGTGACAGCTGTCATTTTTCAGCTCTGCTGAAAATGTGTATTTGCGTCCCAAAAGTCAACTTTGCAGTACCTGCATGAAATCACCTTTTGGGCAGAATTTAAACATTTGCTCTGCCCTCCTTCCTGAGGCAGGGTCATAAAAAGGCTATGTAGAACATTTGGTGTACTAATATTACAGAACAATAAATTTAGGAGCCTATATTACATTTTGCTAACAAAGGCTTGTAACTTTGGTCATTTTCACTATGTGTACACCAATTTCCTTGCCTGCAGCCATACCAGCTCTGGCCAGAGTTTGTTTTTTAAGACTGTCACTTTATGAACATCCTGTAAGGGGTACAGTAAATCATTTAAAACAGTTACATTTGTATTATTCAAATAAGTGCTTTTTTAAAACTGTTTCTAAATTTCCAAAGTATTTTAGTTTCTCTTAAATGCAGTGGTAATACGTTTTAAGGCTTTGGGGCCTAATAATGAAATGGATGTTGTTCAAGGTGGGTTTTACAGAAGGGGACAGTTAATTGATTATTTACAGAGGGATATATGAGTCAGATGCTTTTCCTATGTCTTTAGCTAAGCAGCTAAGTAATCTGGTGAACCTGTAGTCAGAGTTTGAAATTGGAACTATCCAAGAGAATCTTAAATCTGGCATCTAACAAGAGCCAGTTTATGTCCCCATATTTCTTTCAGTGGTGGACCCTTCTGCTAGCATTTACAGGAACTTGCCCAGTGTGGTGATAAAGTACCCTTTGTCTAGACAATTGTTTTCAGTGAGTGTGGAAAATAATAAACTACCATAGTCCAAGAGGCAAAGAAAATAGTGGTTGGCTATGGTAAAATGAGCACTCTCTGATAAGCAACCTCTTAAACCTAAAAATTAAATCAATCATTTCATTAAATTGGGCAGTTATGTGGGTTAGGTGGTTCTGATAAGACAGGCTCTGCTCTAAGTGTAGTGCTCCCTCATTTATCTGCAAACCTCCATACATCCTAAATGCTGGTGGATAAAAGTGGGTGGCGTATAATAGAGGGTGTTGATTAAAGGCAGAGATAACATTTCTGTAAAATGGGACAGGGACTCATACTGACAGTGAGGGTGGTGGATAAAAAGGGGAGGATAAAGCAGGAAGCAATGTAGGTTCCCAGACACATAAAAGAATTAACAATCTCCAGGAAAGATCCATCAATAAACTGTATTTCCAGTGCTCTGTTTTGGGCACTTATTCTGGCTGCATTGCCAGAAATCATGGTTGTTGTTTTTTTTGTTTGTATTTTTGTTAAGTTTTAAAAGCAGTTTATTGCCAACAAGTCATTTCTCAAGTAAGGTAAAATCATGGCAATTGTCTTTGTTAATGTCTAGAATATTATACACATCTATGTACAGAGGGATCTTGGAAGTAAAAAAAAGGGGGGAGGAGAGGAACTGAGGCAGAGTAGAGTCACGATAGGATAAAAGAGATAATAGAGCAGACTGAGTGGGCCATGAGGCCCTTATCTGCTGACACTTTCTATGTTTCAATATTTCTATGTTACTCCTATAAATGATTGTATCTTCTGTGTACAACAGGAAGTTAAGTGAACCACAATGAGCAGGTAGGGTACTGACAAATAGTGAAAACAAAAGGAGGTTAATATAGACCCTTAGCGACCACCACTCTGAATTGCAAGTGGAGAGGAGTAGATCCCATTAAGATGTGTCATTTGTAAACTAGAGCTCAGGTCATTTTTAACCCAGGTTAAAACTAGGTTGTTCAAAGGCCAATTTCCTGCAGTCTATTCAGAGAAATCCCATGATCAATTATGACAAAAGCCTTGGTCCGGTTCTCAAATACAGCATGTGTTGTAAAGCCATTCTCCTGGGCTTGAAATACATTACTGGTGAACTTAACATAGGCTGTAGTTGTACTGCAGTATTTCCAAATACCATGTTGGCACCCTCTTAATAAGTCATTAAGATTCAGATTATATTGTGTCTGACTGTAAATGAATCTTTCTTGGATATTGCTTAGGATGTGCAGGACAGTAATAGGGTGATAGTTTTTTATTATACTAATGATGTAGAACCACCTTTGTGAATTGGAATTACCTTGACCATGTTCCATAAGTCAGAGATATATTTGTGTAGAAAAGAGAGGTTAAATAGTTTAGCAACAGAAGGTGGAATGACAGAGGAATACAGTTTTACCAGCCTTGGCTCCAGGCCATCACAGCCATCAGATATGTCAGGGTTAATCTTCTTCTGGCATGCTAGCATTTCCTACTCAGTCAAAATGGAAGAGGAAATTTAGGTGCACTATGGGCTTGCATGATATGGTTATATCTATAGCTCTCAGTGCTGTGCTAGTTACCTATCTGCAAGTTTGTAGCATGGATTTTCCAGCACATATTAAAATTTAGATAATTACAGAACTGGGGAGTACAAGTTCTTTCATCCCCTGGAATAGTGACTGCACATACTGCATTGTGCTCCCTTACTAATGTTATAGGTAACAACCTGATGGTTGTCAGCAAAGGTGTTTCTTTAAAAGCTCAAGTCAATAAATGGATTAATTAAGAACAATAATTGTAGTTAAAGACTCAGAATAGACTTTTTTTCCAGATTAAGTACTGACTATAACAATAATGTTGAATTGGTGATTAATGCTTCTTCAAAAACATTGGGGTTTGGATGGCCCGCCAGCACAGCAGTTGGGTTTTCACTTGCAATGACTATGACTCATGTTCAGATATGAGCTCAGGGAGTTGGGTGGCCGGTGGGGGGTGGAGGAGGATCGAGCATCCAATGGACTGCTCTCCTCCTCCAGCAGAATGGTGCAGTAGCACTCGATGATTGACTGACCCCGATGGAGGCCAGGAGCATCAATACCTGATGTTTGTAGATTCCAGGAGGTATGATAGATATGGGCACCTGCGCCCTTATGTAATTGCATGCCACACATCCCAATAACCAGGAAAAAAATCTCCAGCCGCAGAAGGATGATGTCTGAGCCCCAAGCAGCTGGCTGAGGCACTCTGCCACTGGACAAACTCTGTGGCACTGTTCAGTGAGTTGCGGGGAGGCTTCCCCAGTGGCTCCACCCTGGAGGGCAATCCAGGGTGAATGCCCATGGCAGCAGGTAAGTCCTGAGGGATGGGACGTGGTAACAGACCTCACAGAGCAAGCTGGAGAAAAAAAACTATTTGGGGTCATTAAAGTTTTAGTTTGCTAACACTTAAAAGTAATTATTTCTGGACACTTTTAAGTCAATTTTACATTTATTTCTCAGCTACATATATGTGTTCCAATCAGACTGCGACACAGTCTTTTACATAGTACCCATGAGCTGCAGATAGCCTTCATTAATAGCTCATTACTTCTAATAGTGCCATATGGTGTCCAAATCACCATATTGCTTAATCCAACCCAACATGCCAGCCCAGGATAAAAAGAGTCAATGTAAATAATTCACCAATTAACCATTTAACATCTGTGTTTCTGATATGTCAATTAGTGAAAAGGACATGTGTGGCTGCAGTTTTTGTAAACGCAGCCATTAATTAGTAATTAGCAGCATTTAAGCCCTTAAAGGTTTTCAGCAGCAACCAGTTAACCATGCTCAGGTCATAAAGGAACTGAAGCAATCTGAGTTTGGAATAGTCCCTAAAGAAGGAAATTTTTGGTAGACACCTTGGTGATATGTTACTCCAGACACAAAATACAGGAGAGCTGTCACATATGGAGTCCTCAAATTTCCCACTGATAGTGGCCTGTCCTCCAAGACACCATTAGCCTCTCCAGTAAGGTCTGATTGTCCATTTTAGTATTCAGTCTGGTGAGCTAGGGAATTATCTGAGTTAAATTGATGTCCTAAAATTGAGTATGAGGAGTACAGCTATGTGAAATGTGTAATTATACAATCAGCATCTGTGCTAAATGCCAGTTCTGCTTATAAAACACGTTCTTGGAATTTATTTTTTAATTCTGTGGAATTCCAAAAATCATTTCTATGGATGATTAAATACATGGAAATACACAGTTTGTGGAAACGTAATGCACAATTTACATTTAGTGTGGCTATGCTTCTGCAGTAACATTCCACTTCCAGAAGTTTGAAATTCTGCTTCTGATGCAATTCTGTGAAATTAATTAGAATTACAGAAGTTCTGGAGGCCCCCCTCTGGAAGGACATTGATAAGGTGGAGGCGGTACAAAAGAGGGCTGCAAAAATGGTGAAGGGACTGTATCAAAAGCCCTATGAGGAACGACTCAAGGAACTGAATATTCACTCTCTGGAGAAGAGGGTGGAAAGGGGAGAATATGATAGAATCATTCAAATACCTAACAAGTAATATAAGGTATGGGAAGATAGCATTTTCCATAGAAAAAAATTCTCGAGGACAAAGGGTCACACTATGAAGGTGGAAAGGGGGCTCAGAGGAAATGTGAGGAAGTACTTCTTTACGGAGAGGGTGGTGTACACCTGGAACAACTTTCCAGTGGAGGTGGTGGGTGCCAAAATGGTGACAGGATTCAAGCATGCATGAGACAGATACAAGGGGACCTTGGTAGTAAGGCAAGGAGAGGAGATGCCCAGAGAGTGAGTAGGGTCTACAGTGGCACAGTAGGCAGGAAAAACTGGGTAGACTAGGTGGGCCAAGAGGTCCTTATCTTCTGACAACTTCAATGTTTCTATGTTTCTGTGTAAGTTCTGAGGAATTCTAGTAGACGCACAATTTGAAAACTCTGCACAGCTCTAATTTGGATGATATAGGGGATATTCAATGGACTCACTCAAATGTACAATTTATCTCCAAATGTGAGAAGGCAGGATCATAACTCACGAGAGAAAATCCTGCCCTCTCACACGTGATGATAAATTGTCTATTGTGAGTCAGGCTATTGTATATTTGATATATACAACAGTAGTTTACAAGTTATAACTTTCAAGTCTCCAGTTTGTCTGAAGCTTTTGCAGTTTTTTCTTTGATTTTAACAGCGGGTTTCAGTGCTGCACTCAGCAATGTGATGTCATCAGCATGGTGAAGGCTGCTCTCTGACTGGTTCAGTATTCCACTCTGACAGTAATCAGAAAAACTGCCATTCTGACAACAGTAACAACAATATTTTTTGATATGTTGCTGCTACTGAAGTCACTATCTTTTTTATCTTGTCATTTTACCCCCACTCCTGTTGTATATGTCCATCAAGCCCAGTCCAAATTTGTATCTCCCAAGATTAATAGTTCAGAGGAGGGAAGCTGTGGTAAAGAGTTTATCAGATCATCTAACCCTTGTTGACCTCCCAAAAACAGATGCAAACATAGCAGACCACCATTTTTTTTCTCTACCCATGCAAAGCTGCAGTGATAGGCTCTCACCTAGAAATTCTTGAGTTGCACCGGTCAGCAGTTCAGTAGCCTGTAAACCTTACCTGACGTGAGTTAGAACTCCACCTCCTCTCTTGGTCAGTCTGTCCTAGTACAATACAGTATAGTAGTTCGGCTTATCAGTTTCAAAGTTGGTGATTTTTGGTTTAAGACATGTTTCACTAATAGTTGAGATATCAAGGGAATACATTTTAACCACCCTTCCAGTTCAGAGTTAGCCCATGCAATATGGCATCCATTTAAATGTGAAACTTTCAAGCACTTAGCATTACTGTATGTAAGCTCCCCTCCATGCATCTAGAGGTATGGCGGTGAAAGTCCAAGGGAGTAGGGCGCTATATAGCAGAAAGAGTCCACATACCTGGTCAGCCTGGCTTACCAGACCTGATGAAACCAGGGTGCCCTCGGACCTCTGGGTGCAGAGTTTTATTTATTTATTTATTTAGTTAGTTTTTGTTGACCGGGTAAGTGCACTAGACAAATCCTGCCTATTTTCAGGCACGAACCAGTGGGAGGGGGATACAGATGAATGCCAACTGACCTTGAACCAGATTAAGCTGTTGGTGATATTTTCAGTGAATGAGGGAAATTTGGCCAGGACACCAGCGAAATTCCCCTACTCTTTTCGATAAGTACCATGGGATCTTTAACATCCACCTGAACTACCACCAATCCAGGCAGATGGGACCTCAGTTTAACGTCTCATCCGAAAGATGGAAATTGGACATCTGGAGAGATTAAGATGCTGGTCTTCACCTGCCTGTCCTTGTCATCTTTGCCTCAGAGGCCTTAGTAGACAGACTTCACCAGGCAGGCCTCTCAAATTCCTCCTCCTTGGCCCTCTGGTTCTCCTGATGCACACCCTGCAACACATACTAGGGACTGGGCTGTGGAGTTAATTTTCTTGTTAGCAGCGAACAGTCCATCCAAAACAAGTGAGGCGACAAGTACAGGAACAAGGGATCCCATTTAATGAACAGTTAACTGACAGAAGGAAAATCACTCCATGGAGCTGAAAAACACACAAGAATGTCCCTCTGGACTGAAGAGATCACACTGAAGCTCAGTAGGTGCTCAGGACACATCGGAAGCTAAATTCTAGGCAGCTACCTTACAGATTGGTAGCCAGCAGTCCAAATGTAGGCAGCTTAGCTTGTAGCCGAATCAGACTTTTAAACAGCCAAAGCAGCAATTATCCCTCAATTACAGAAACTGAAAATAAGTCTTTGGATAGGGCCACACAGAACCAAGGGTCTTTCCCCAGACCCCCTAGAACACAATGCACCCTGATTTACAGTCACTCCATAATTTGTGCCTCCACCTAACAGTCTCTGGGACCAGGGGCTTTGCCCAGAGCCCTGGACCCCTCACCTTTCAGGTGCCATTACCTTTGTTCCTCTATAGCCATTCCTCCTTATGGGGCCCCACTCAGTAGTGGTCCTACCAGGCTGGCAACACCACAGCCCATTCCCAGGCAGCAGGTCCTGACTGCAGTCTCTCCTCTTCTCCTCCAGGGTGGTGATCCTATGAGTGCCCCAAGACATGGCTCTAAATGTAACAGTCACCACCACATCCACCCATTCTTGCCAACCTAACTGCACACAAGTAAAGGAAAAAACAAAACAACCAAGGCCTAATGCCCGAGTGGGCAATTGCCCCCACTCACAGCTCTCTCAAATTCTCCTTCTCCTCAGTCTCCCCAATTGGTGCCAAACACACGCTTTTATTCGCTACTGTGGGGTGCCAAAACTCACCACCAACTCAGAGGTCCAATCCTAGACCAAATCCCAGGCACCGAAAAACAACTGCATCCTCAAAGCCCTCTATGCTGGCAGTATAGAATAGAGGTTAAAGGAATGAGGTGTAAACAAGCTTATTAGCTTTCCTAATAACATATACTGTTCCACAGGGAAGGGATTACCTTTGATAGATAATCAGAGTTTTTTGAGTTGATTTTGTATTGTAGGTTCTCAAACAATTAAGATGTACTCTCATAATGTAAATGGTTTGAATAATTCCATTAAACGATTGAAGGATCTCTTGTCCATAAAAGAAAAAAAATACATCCCACCTTTGTGTTTTAACAGGAGATGCACCTTAGCAAAGAAAAGCATGCTGAATTGATTAAATTAGGGTATGATCAGGTAGTGGCATCCTCCTTCAAAAAAGGGAAAAGAAGAGGTACGGCTATTTTAATCCCATGAGCCACTCCTGATCAAGTTGAAAAAACACATACTGACTCAGAGGGCTGTTTAGCCCTCCTCAAAGGCTTATTCATGGGTAGACCAATAACACTTGTCAAACTTTATTTGCCCCCCAGTGTGGCTACTAAGGTGGCCCACTCCCTTTTCCATAAAATTATGGAAATTCAACAAGGAACAGCAATCATGGATGGTGATTATAAAATAGTCTTCAACTACAAGGACACACTAATCTGAATTCCACCCCCCTACCCCGACATTCAAGTGCTCAAAATGTGGTATGTTCTTTTTTGAAAGAGTTGGGTTTGGTAGATGCATGGCAGATGCTGCATCCCCAGAACAGAGGGTATACACATTGTTTGGCCTCACATAATGTCTACTCTAGAACCGACCTCTGTCATATCCCAAGGGAGTCTCAACATAGCATTAAAGATTGCCAACTCCTTCCTATGTGTGTATCAAACCACTACACAATCTTACTATCTTTGGGAATGGGGCACAGAAGGGGCAACTTTATGGAGACTAAATAATTATTTGCTTAATGTACCTACTTTTGTAACAATAATTAAAGAAACAATCTCCCAAATCGTAGTGGAAAATGAATGGATGGAAACCCAGAAAAGCATTCTCTGGGACACAGTAAAAGCTGTCTTGAAGGGGAAAATTATAAAGTTTTCCTCTTATTATAAAAAAACTCAAGCAGAAGAATTAAATTGATTATAGAACCAATGAAAGGACCTCCAAGCTTTACATGCTGGGGGAGATCAGACTTTAGCTCCCCTATTGACAGCTACTAGGGAAAAATACAAGCTATATTATATGCAGTGACCGATCTGGCACTCCAATACCTCAGACCAAAGTATTATGAGGGGGGCTGTCAGGCATCCTGAATTCTGGCATACTGCTTAAGACAAAAAATAAACCAAGTGACTATTATCCAGATCTGGGATCCCTTGACTGGACATATGACTAAGCACCCTAAAGAAATATTATGGGCTTTTCAGAAATATTATCAAAATGTATGTTCCCGGGGAGGACACTGCCACACCTCAACAAATTAATAATTATTTGGCAAGTTTGCATCTCCCTAAACTCTCCCCTGAATAATCTAATTCATTAAATGCCCCCATCACATCTGAAAAGTTGGATGTAGCTGTTAGAAAGTTAAAGTCTACTACAATCCCTGACCCAGATGGTTATACAGTGGAATTTTAGTTTAGTTCAGTTTATTAGTCTAGGAATTAATACCTTTGAGCCAGGGCTCTTTTACAAAGGTTCCACGTCACAAAGAACATTTAACAAAGCACGATACACATTACAGGTAAAACCAGACAGGAAAGTTACATCATAAATTTGCTATTAACAGTTTAAGGCAGTAACGTTTTTAAGTTTCATAGAAAAACAAGCTATAACAGGTTCAGGCGAGTAGACAATTTCGAGGTTAAGGAAACTTCCAGGGAGAGGGTGATCATTAGGCGCCAAAAGGAGGCTAGAGAGGAGGGAAAGGTGGTGAGCGGGAGAGTAAGTGAGAGGGGACAGGAAAAAAGGAGGGGGGGAGTGAGTTTGGGTGGGAGACAGGAAGTAGTAGAGGTACCAGAGGGTTCATTAGTCAGGGAGGAAGAGGCCTCAGATGTGAGGATGGACATGAGGAGTAGTAGTCTTTATCTAGCGCAATCACAGTTGCTAGTGGTGGTGAGGTGGGCATAGAGCATGGATTTGAAAGCTTCAAGCGAGGTTGAGGATAGAGTAGGTGGACTAAGCGCATTGAACCATGTCGGGGCCCTGTATGCGAAGGATCTTTGTCCCTGTGCAGTCCGGTATCTCGGAACCAGGAAAGGTTGGCATTCAGATCTGGTGGAGGGTCGTGAGCCAGGATTCAGTTGGAGTAGGTTTTGAATACATAATGGAGTCAGTCCCAAGACAGATTTTTTTGCCATTGTGCAGGTGAGATAAATAAGATGATTTGATAGGTTCAACCAGCCTGATTCATAGTACAGATCACACGTGTGAGTCAGTCTTTGAGCCCCCGTGAGGAGCCGGCAGGCCTTATTTAGAGTGATTGAGATACGCCTTAGAGCAGTGGAGGTAGCTGAGCCATAAATAATAAGGCCATAGTCAATGATTGAGATTATGGAACTCTGTATAGCTATTCTCAATGCTGCTTGATTTAGAAATTGACGGTTACGGAATAGTATTCCAAGGCGTTGGTTCACTGTTTTCGCAGTGTTGTCAATGTGGGTTGCAAAGGTGAGCCCTTGGTCAAAAGTGATGCCAAGGTATTTGAAAGTATTTACTTGGTCCAGTGTAATTCCCGCAGAGGTTTGTGTGGTGAGTGGAGTATGCCTATTTTTGTTTTGGTGATTGGAGAAGAGCATGGCTTTTGTTTTATTGTGGTTTAGCACAAGTTTACTATCCAGGAACCACCCTTCAACACTAGAGAAAGCAAGTTGCAGGCTTTTTCATAGGGAGTTTGGATCCTTGTGGGAAGAGAATTACAGCATCATCAGCATATAAGATTATTTTCTCCTGGCAGATATCTGGGAGGGAGTTAAGGAACAGGCTAAAGAGGAGCGGTCCAAGAATTGATCCCTGTGGTACACCCGAGAGAACTGGTTTGAAGTCGGAGCGTTCATTAGAGTTTTTTACAGCCTGTGGCCGATTGGACAGGTAACTTTTTACCCAAGCACAAGGACCTTCGGACAGGCCTAGGCTAGAAAGTAGGGAGGTAAGTAGGCCATGATGGACTGTGTCGAAAGCTTTTGTAAGATCAATAAAGACTGCACCTGTTTGGCACCCTTTGTCCAGAGCTGAGTGGACTTCTCCAAAGAAATCAAGTAAGGCTGTTGTTGTACTATGTCCTTTCCTAAAGCCGTGCTGTTGATTACAGAGTAGATTGTATTTGTCCAGGTAATCAGAGAGTTGGTCTGCCACTATTCATTCAAGTGCTTTGGAGAGGGGAGGGAGTATTGATATTGGTCGATAGTTTCCTGTTGAGGTTTTGTCCCCCCCTTTGTGCACTGGCGTAACTATGGCAGATTTCCATTTGTTGGGAAATTGACTTTGCAAAGTGACAGATTAAGAATTTTGCAAGGGGTGAATTACTTCATCCAGGGTGAGAGACAGGATTTTTAGATCTAGCGTGTCACTACTTGTTCTGGATTTGGAGCAGGCCTTTCATATGTACTTGTGTGCTTCGTGCACTTTGATTTTCTTGAAGTAAAATTGTGGTTTGTCACGAGGGGTGTTTTGTGATACTAGGCTAGGCACAGGTAAGTCCGAGAAGAAATCTGGGGGGAGGACCCCACTAAGGTCTGTGAATGTCTTATTAAGCGCATCTGCAATAGACTTTGGGTCAAGAGTGGTGGATCCATCAACTTTCATAATGGTAGTGATGATTTTGATTGTTTACCCATTATGTTTCGGATGTTGTCCCAAAAGCTCTTCCATCACCCCAGGTGGATTCAAGGGCATTTTTGAAATAGGCTCTTCATTTGCCTAATTTGTGAGGTACATCTATTTCGTGCCTGCTTGTATTTTAGGGTATCATGAGGTGAGCCTGTGTCTCTGGCAACTGCCCAGAGGTGGTCCCAACCTTGAGCTCAGCAAGTAGTTTGGCAGTAATCCATGGATTTGATAGCGCTTTGATTTTACGTTTTTTTACTGGGGCGTATAAGTCGCATGCAGAGTTGAAAGATTTAATGAAGTATTCTAGTGCGGTATTGATATCAGTTGATTCAAGGATTGGCGTCCAGTCCTGTTGTAGGAGATGGGTTTTCAACTGGATAAGATTCCCATAAGGCAATACTCTGCTTGTTATAACTTTGGGGGGTGGCTTGAGAAATTTATTAGACCAGGTACAGGACACTGGGGAGTGGTCACTGAGGGAGTCAGGGAGGACTTTAATGTTTTTTATCCGGTCAGGGTGATTTGTGAGAACCCAGTCAATAAGGGTGCTTGTACAGTTTTGTAATTTTTCCGGTGGGGGAGGTTACCATCTGAGTCAGGTTTGCTGCTAGGATGTCATCTTTGTAAGAGCCAGTGTCAGAGGCGAGCCAGTTTATGTTGAAATCCCGAGGAGGAGGAGCTCATTTTGAGGGCTGCAGACTAACAAAATCAAGTACAGACTTAATACTGGCACGGTGGTCTTTTGGAGGGATATAGACTGCGGCCACTGTGAGAACTTTGTTTTGTGCACCAAGAAGCAGTTTGATAGGGAGGAGTTGCATCTGCATATTTGTGGGGGTGAAGCTGCTGCGTTGACAGGACAGGTTGTCCTTTATGTAGATAGCACAGCCCCCACCTTTCTTGCTCGCCCGGTCGAGTCTGAAAAGATTGTAGCCTTCAAGCGAGACCGCATGATCCGGGGTGCTGGGAGATAGCCAGGTTTCCACAATGGCTAGTATATCAGGGTATTTTTGTCCGGCGAGAGTTTGAAGAGATGCCAATTTGGGAAGGAGGCTGCAGATATTTAGAGTGATAACGGAGAGACCACTACCAACTTTTCCTGTTTTTGTCGGCTTCAGTGCAACAGGACCAGGGTTTGGGTGTATCCACCAGATATTAAAAGTAGGAGGAGCAGGAGTTTCAGCGATGCCATTCATAGTTCATAATAGGTTGGAGTGAGTTTCTGCTTGTACTTTTAAGATGCTTGGATTGTCTTCTGGAGTCCCAGTAGAGGGTGATCGTTAGTGAGTTATAATGATGTGGCAGTTTCCAATTAGGAAATATGGCTCTTTGCACCCAGGTATTAATTGGGTGATGTTTGTTTAAGACTTCCAGAGTAAAAGCCATGGTACAATGTTTCAGGTAGTAGTATAGAAAGGTGAGAGTAGGTGGAGGGGTAGGGTAGGCGGAGGGGGGGAGTTGGCATAAAGGGAAAAGGAGGGTGAGGGTGAGCAGGAACAGGTGGTGGGGACTAAGCCAAAGCATTTTTTTAGCGAGGCAGGAGAGAGCCGAGAAGTAGTGTGGGCTAGGCAGTCGGGGGGTGGCGAGCAATAGGAGGGTGGTGGGGTATGGATTTTAGTGGGCTAAGGTGGATAGCTAAGCACTATGGCGAAGTACAGAGAAAAATGAAAAAAAAAGACTGGGAGGGTTTGGTGTCAGAGGGTTTAAGAGAAGTACTATAGTACTGTTGAGATCCAGGATCACATAATATGTTAAAGTTCCTGAAAGGTTATAAACTGTGGCCTGGGCATATGCAATGTGTAAATCCTTTTGTCTATATGTTTCCTTCGTTCTTCAAAGGCCTCAGAGATAATACAATACCTTGGGAGTAGGTCAGACAGTAGGCATATGCAATGTGTGAAATCCTTTTGTCTGTATGTTTCCTTTGATCTTCAAAGTCCCTCAGAGACAAGTACAATACCTTTGGAAAAGGTCAGACAAAATGTTGATTCAGTCACAAAATGTGTTAAAATTCATTTGTTCTTTAAAATCCACAAGTGCAGTTGCTTTAAGAGTGGTCAGATGAGAATGTTGAAAATGTTGATTCAGTTGCAGGACCCAGCATCACCATGTTTGTAAGACTAGTTGTAAGGTATATGCTTCCTTGGGGAGGCTTCAAGAAAGTTGATTTAAAATTAAAAAGCTGATACCTGATGATGGCGATTTGCAGAAATTCAGTCTAGGAGACTTTCACCAATGTTGTGTGCAAGAATGGCACAGGTATTCCCAGCAGAAAAACATGTAAATGAACAAAAACTAACCTACAGACACAGACAAGCACAAACAACCACCCACACAACCCCAGGAGGAGGAGCTAGAAAAAAAAGAAAATAATTTTATAAATGCTTTTGAGGGCTTTTGTCACCGCCCCTGTTGGCTGCCTGTAGAGAAGTGATGGGAAGTGACCCCACCCCTGTGACTTGGAATTATGCTACCATCTCTGCTATACCCAAACCCGTTAAGGATATCACACACTGCTCCTCCTACCACCCCATTTCTGTATTAAACATAGATTACAAGTTGTTCACCACCATTACAGCTAAATGACTGGAGAGCTTGCTGCCTTCTATAATCAAAAGAGACCAAACTCAATTTATAACTGTCAGACAGACACAGGACAATATAAAGTGGATACTTCATATTTTATACCATGCCACTCAGTCGAACAGCCCTTTTCTTTTGGTCAGCTTAGATGCTAAGAAGGCATTCAACCAGGTGGCATGGTCTTTCTTGGGGGCAACACTGGTGACAATAGGCTTTTCACTGTTATTTAGAACACTGATCAAACACCTTTATAATAATCCTAGAGCATTTTTTTAAAATTAACAGCCAGATCGCAGACCCATTTCAACTCTATAGGGGCACCCATCAAGGGCTCCCACTTTCTCCTATATTATTTGCAATTTACCTAGAGCCATTGTCCCAGGCCATCAGGAGAAATGAGGCTATAGCAGGAATTGAATTAGGAGGTATGCAGCAAAAATTGGCCTTGTATGTGCATGACCTGATACTTTATCTCACTTCTCCAGACACCTCCCGCCCGCCCCTTTGGAATACTTTGAATACCTTTGGCTGACTAGCAGGTTATAAATTGAATGTTAATAAAACTGAGGTCCTCCAAATTCATTACTCTGCTTCCCAAGATACCCAGAGAGCATATCCTTTTAAATGGGACCTCAGTTCTTTAAAATATTTAGGGGTACACCTGGCAAGTAATATAAGTGGGTTAATGAGGTATAACTATGAGGCCTTACTAAAACAACTCACTAGGGACCTTGATCAATGGTCTAACATTTCCCTGCCATTAATTCAGAAGGTGGATGCTATCAAAATGAATCTACTGCCTCGTTTCTTGTATTTTTCTCAAACACTTCTTGTTACTCCACCTCCTCAACTTTTTTCAAGAACTAAATAAAAAAACCTCACTTCATCTAGGGTATGCAACGCCCTTGTATTAAATTCTCTCTATTGCAACTGCCAAAATGCCAAGAGGGTTTGTCCTTATGGGATCTGATAAAATGTCATAAGGCTGCTCAGCTTAGAATACTTCCTTTATGGCTAAACACACAATATAGAGCACACTGGGAGGATTTAGAAATACAAGAGGAAGACCTCCATTAGTTAAATAAAATTCTACTTTCATACCCTCCTATATCTATAGGGAGTATTACCAATAACCCTTTCATGATTAATACCATAAAACACTGGAGGTCTTTTTTGGAATCTAAAAATCTTCAGCAAAACAGGTTTCTATTGTATTCCTTACCATATGTGACCTTTTTTTCCCATGCTACACTAAACTCTGGGTTTCAAAATTGGGAATGCCTGGGCCTACATTTTGTTTCACACTTTACTAGTAGTGAAATAACCATATCTTATCAAGAGCTGAAATGACACATCACCTTGAGGAAGGGGGACAGGCATCAGTATTTTCAGTTAGTGTTCTTTATAAAAAAGTTAATACCCAATCAGTGTTCAATTATAGGCATCCCTATATTAATACAAATACTAATACAAGCTGTAGAAGGCACTGCTTCTCTTCTCCACATGTTGACATAGATTTACAGGGCACTTCATCAAATAAACATGGAACCAGTCAGGGTTCTTAAGAAAGCATGTGGAAAAGACATGCAAATTCCCCTGGAGGAATCAAAATGGAAAAGGCACTTGAAATATTTATATTCCCCTACTAGATCATACAATTGGAAAGAATTTTCTTGGAATTTAACAGTCAGATTTTTTATAGTACCAGCAATACAATCTAAATATATCACTAACCAGGGCCCAGTGTGCTGGAGGGGATGTGGATACTCAGCAGTTTCACATAGTCACATATTTTAGGGATGTCCAGCATTAGCTCCTTAGTTTTATGACTTAGAGGGAGCTTTATCTGACATTTTCAGGGTTCCTTTATAATTAACAATTAAATCATTTCTCTTCTCTTCTTATTACCCCCCATGGAATACATCCTCAGTCAGGAAATTATTAAGTATTTGCTTGTTGGCTGCAAACAAGGCCATCACTAAAAATTGGTTTTCACATCACATCCCTACAGTAAGTTTGTGGCAGGACCTGGTCTCAGGGATATATAAAATGGAAAAATTGACTGCACAGATTAATCACAGTGTTGACAGCTTCGAATTATTATGGAGATGGTGGGTGTTTTACATCATGCAACACTGAGCACACTTTGTCCCATAGAGGAAGGGAGAGAGTTCCAGTTTCTGAGTGAGAGAGGGAGAGGGCAATCAATACAATGCCTTTTAGTAAACAGTCTGTCAGTCCGATCCTAAATACAAAGAGGAGAAGGGTTACGTAGCATCATCACGTCTCATTTTCAGAGTAGCAGTGTACTAAATGTCAATTCTAAGACAGGAGATTAAATCTGAGAGAAATATTGGATGAACCATTATATTTAAGATGAATTTATTTAGCACAACTCTGTTATACCCCCAAATAAAAAAAACAAATTTATGAATAAAATTACCAAATATGAAATATATACAATTTATATTTGATTTATTTGTATTTATGTTTGCAGCCCTTGTTATTCTCTGTTGTTATTGCTATAGTATGTCTGATGTACTGGTATGTGCTGCAGTATTTGTCTGTTATTTAATTGCTGATATAAATAATTTAACATTTTAATAAAAAGAAAGTTAAAAAAAGATCATAACAGAAAGGGCCTCCTTTAGGTACCCAGGTAACGAGTTCCAGAGAATTGGTGCCACCACTTCATAAGACCTATCCCCTAGGATTTCAGTCTCACCCTGGACACCTCCATAAGGCCCTCTCCTTCTGAATGGAGAAAGCGACTGGGGCTGTGGGGATGCAGTAGGTCTACCAGGTAGCACTGATCCAGTCCATACAATGCCTTATAGGTCCGCAGCCTGTTTTAAAGGAGATGAGCCAGCACACCAGCAGCCAGTGTAGTTCACACAGTACCTATGAAATATAACACAATTTCAGAAGATCTGTCAATAGCCGAGCTTCAGCATTCTGCAGCAGCTGCAGGCACTGTATCGCACCCCCCTTGATCCCAAGATGGAGTGCATTACAGTAGTTGAGCCTTGAGGTGACAAACATGTGTATCAGTGTGGAAAGATCTTCAGGAAGGACAAGGGATGTTATCTGGGCTATATTCTGGAGATGGTAAAATCCATTCCAGATCACCGCCAACACCTGGGCATCCAGTGTAATCTCATTATCCAGAATGATGCCCAGATTTTTCACCTTGGTGGAGGTCTCCAGTTTGGACATACTAAAATATAGTCCCAAATCCTCCCCTGAGATTTCCACTCACCCCCACTGACCTGAATCTACCACCAACACTTCAGTCTTTCCCAGGTTGGGGCCCAGCCAATTTGACAACATGCAAAAGTCGTATCTTGGCTACACACTCATTCAGCACATTGACATCATATGTTCTTCACAGTGCAAAGGACAGGTAATGCTGGGTATCATCAGCATCGCAATAAAACACAAGCTGAAACTGCCTAAGGACCTCACTCAGGAGCAGCATGTACACTGCAAATAACACAGGAGAGAGGACTGAACCTTGGGGTATTCCACAGGATAGAGCCATTGGGTCTGAGGAATAATTCCTGAACACTACCCTCTGTGTCCTGCCCCAGAGGAAGGACTCAAACCAGTTGATGACCTTGCCTGTGAGTCCATCAACCCATAATCCGCATTGTTAAATATTGACGAGAAATCAAGGAGGATGAAAATAGATCATTCTCCCCTATCCATCACCCTGAGCAGGTCATTCAGCACTCATACTAATGTGGTCTGCATGCTGTACTTAGACCTTAATCCAGACTAGAGAGGCTCATAAATCTGAAAGGCAATGAGGTGAGTCTCAAGCTGCTCTGCTAGCACCTTCTCGATGAACTCCCTTAAAAAGGGAAGGTTCAAAACTGGTCAGTAATTTGCTAAAATGTCTGGGTCCAAAGTTGGTTTCTTCAACAGGGGCTTCACCAGAGTTCTTTTAAGAAACTCTGGGAAAACTCCTGTTGCTAAGGAATACCTAACAATCTTGGCAAAAACTGGGCCCAGAGCTCCAGCGCAATCGAAAAGTAATCTCGTTGGGCCCGGGTCCAGGCTCCAGCATGTTGGTCTCAACCCGAAGATCACCCTACAGACCTCCCCTGTCATTACAGGTCGGAACTCTCCCTAGGAGGGCTGATCATGGATGTCACCACAAGGCCCAATCCTGTTGAGTTGTAACACTCTGCATGGAGAAATCCCTGCCCTAATGGAGAACACCCTGTCTGAGAAGAAACTAGAAAACTCCACACACTTTTTCTCTGAAAATATTTTAACAGGTTCCAGACAGGATGGATGTAAAGGCCTGTTGACAACCTGAAAGTGCTGAGCTGGTCAGTTCTTCCCAGCTGCAATCAACTGAGACATAAAATCTGCCTTTTTAATAGTGACTGCATTCTGATACTCATCATAATGAGCAATCAGAACCAGTCTGCCTCCTGGGTCCTGGTGTTTCTCCAATGCTGCTCCAACCCCACTCCATGATCCTCAACTTGCTCAGCTGGTGATCAAACCAAGGTGAGCCAAGACTTGACACCAGTGGGCGTACACAGACTGGTGCCAGAAGTTCCAAGGCACCCATGACAGCTTTTTTAGAAGCTGCCGTGGCCTCCACTGGACCCTCCTTGCATGCCTCCATCAAAGATGAAATGTCCAGTTCTGCCAACAATTACTCTATACAAGTCACATTAAACTGTCCCACCAATATGTTGGTTTAGCATTATTTTTTTACAATGGGCAATGCACTGGCAACTTATATTGCATTGCTTTTCAGTGCTTAACTGGCTCAAGAGCAATGTTTCTGAAATGTTTTTGCAGCTCATTTGGAATGCACCTGCAGTCCAGCCACAATGCATTGCAAAACTGTATTTTAACTCTTAAGGAACAGCTTGTACAGGGCTTTGTGTTGGATCTAGCAACATTTACGCAATTCAGTCAGAAATGCTAGAATAACTCATTAGAGGAACAGTTTAATGTGACTTGTACTGTAGTGTACCCCCCCTCCACAGTCACCATCCCGATATGAAATACTGATATTCCCTGGTGGTGTTGTGTTACCCCCCACTTGCCAATCGCCATCCCGATATCAAATAATGATATGGCCCCAGGGTAATTTCTTTTTTTCTTTTTTGACAGGTGATCAGTTAGGGATGGGAACCCTAGAGCACCAGGGAATCTCATTTTTGAGTTTGCGCATACACGTCAAACTCCTTGGGAGAGTAGGCTTTGAGGGATGTGACACTGTCTGTCCCATGCAGAGTGCTCTGCATGGGGCTCGACAGTATCACACCAATCCTCAATCAGGCTGGTCCTGATGCTGATTTGCCTCCAGTGGTCTTCACCTTAAAAGAAAGAGCCACACCAGTCAGGAGCTGGCTTTTTCCTTTCATCTGCAGGTCACCACAGAGCAAACAGTTGATTGCATATGACTTCTTTGCGCGCTGGCTGGGAGGAGGAACTTTACTGCCTGCCTCTTCCATGCTGTTGTTTATTTTTTCTGACACCAAGATGCTCATTCCCGGTGTCAGATTAGTCCCCCCCCCACACACACATAACTTCCAACCTCGGGGAGTCTAGTCCCTGGGTTGGCATCGAATAATGTTTTTCCAACACCAAGATGCCCACTCCCAGTGTCGGATATGCCTCCCCCACATAACTTCTGACCTCGGGGTGCCCAATCCCCAGGTCAGCATTGAAGCCCCCAGTACTCTGGTACACTGGGAGCCCACCCCAGTGTGCCAATATCCATAGTTTCCCTGTAAAAATGAAAACAGACCCACAATGTCTTTTTTTTGTTTTGTTAAAACCTGAAAAGACAGAAAACAGTCCTTCGTTGTTGCTGCCGGCCCCCTCCTCTTCCCCACCCCCAACCCACACCCCTCCTCCGTGCACCAGACTTCCCCACACCCCCTTCACCCATACTTACCTCCAGAGGTTGGGAGCAGTGATCATCAGTGGACTGGGAACACGTCTGCATGCTTCAAAAGCCGACTGCAAACTGAAGAAATGACTGTAGTTGTATAATGGCAATGCATGGTGGGTTTTCAATTTAGGTTGATATCTTAACCATTTTTGGGAGTTTTGGTCCCAAATTTTCAACATGGGGTTCTTGGGACCCCACCTCATGAACACAGTCACTGTTATTTCATTTCTCAGTCTCGAAAGGTGATTTCGCAATCACTGCGTGGAATCACCTTTTGGGACCAATTAATGAAACAACAGTTTCACTGTTCATGAGCTGGGGTCCCAAAAAGCCCTTGTTGCAAATTTGGTGAAAAAAAATATCAAAAATGACTGCGTTAGAAGTGTCCGTTGAACAGTTTCTATGCACACTCATAAGGTCATCAATTTTTAAGATTTTCATTCCATATTTCCAACAATGCAATTTTTTCACCTCCCCTTATAAACAGTACAATTGTCATTTTTCGCATCCTTCCCAAAATGTGTTTCTGCACCTGTGGCGCAGAATGGCAATGTTGCTGTGCAAAATCAACTTTTGGGACAGAGTAACAAAATTCTAGTGCCACTGTTCATGAGAGGATGTCCCAAAAAGGTCATGTTGAAAATCTGGTGAAAACATTACCAAAAAATTACTGCGTTACGAGTGTGCGTTGCACAGTTTCTATGCACATTTGTAACTTCGCCACTTTTTCATATTTTCACTCCAGATTTTCAACATTGCCATTTCTTCACATTTCTTCATGAACAGTCCAGCTGTGATTTTTCACTTCCTGCCTGAAATGTGTTTTTGCAGCTATGGCATCGACTGGCACACTCGCTTTGAAAAATCCTCTTTTGGGATTGAGTAACAAAATGATACTGGCACTGTTCATGAGGTGGTGTTGAAAATTTGGAGCAAAAATACCAACAAATGCTTGGGCTTTAGGGTTTTGAACCATAAGGGCCACCCTTAAAATGCAAGACAGAGAAACATATGGGGGGCATATACAACATCAATACCTACTGTGAACTCTCGGCATTAACAAATGCTAGTTTAATATCATGATGATGACTGGTGAGGGGGGAACCACTACCACCAGGGAATAAATTTATTTTTTTACCTATCAGGCTGGCAATTGACATATGGAAGGGGGTAACCACCAGCACCAGGGAATAAACTTAGGTTTTTAGCAAACCCAGCTGGTGGGGTTGGGGGGCTGCTGCAGCAACTCCACCAGCCACTAGAGTTGTGCCAAATTAAAGCAAGGGCTCACTCAGTGGTATTTTCTTCTTAAAAGGGAAACTTTCAAAGGGCTGTTTTTTGAAGTTAATAAACTTTGTTAACATTTTAAAGATAAATGAAACTGGGAGAGAGACCAATCACAAAGGGATAGCAGACTCCAACAGGTGCAGAAGCAGGGATTCCTTGACAGCAGTTCTACCTGGGTTAATTCCCCTTGAAGTGCACAGTCCAGGCTCCTTTCTTTGTTGAGGTGGCTTTTCTCCTCACTCACTCTGCTCAGACATAGCCAGCAGCTGCCATCTCAGCATAAGAAGCTGTTGGAACACTTACCCAGAATTCTTGGCTGCTGTAAGTAAATCAGCATTTGTACAACTGTACCCACTACTGACATACTGGTCAGCTAATGGAAAGCTCTCAGCCAGAAGCAACAGCTCAGGCACAAAGGGCACCCCTCAGATGCATATGCCAAGAGTGGTCCAGCCCCTAACCTTACTGTCTGCTGAACTTCACTGATCTTTACTGACTGCTGTACCCACTACTGAAATAGTGGTCAGCTAATAGAAAGCTCTTTGCCAGAAACAACCAGAAGCAACCACTCAGACACAAAGGGCAACCCTAGGAGGCATACGCCAAGTGCGGTCCAGACTCCAGACTCCAGCCTCCAGCCTCCAGCTTTCAGTCTCCAGCCTTACTGCCTGCTGAGCTTCACTGATCCTCACCCACCAGAAGAGAGTCCAATCATGGAGGGAAGGCAGAATCTGACAGGTGCAGAAGCAAGGATTCCTTGACTGCAGTGGGTGAGTCCCCCTTGGAGTGCACAGTATAGGCTTCTTTCTCTATTGAGGTGGCATCTCTCCTCATTCGCTAAACTCAGACAGAGGCAGTGGCTGCTCTCTCAACATACGGAGCTGTTAGAACACTTACCCAGACTTCCTGGCTGCTGTATGAAAATCAGCATTTGTACAGCTGTACCCACTACTGAAATACTTGTTAGCTAATAGAAAACTCTCAGCTGGAAGCAACAGCTCAGACACAAATGGCACCCCTGGGATGCATACTCTAAGAGCAGTCCAGCCCCTAGCCTTACTGTCTGCTGAGCTTCACTGATCTTCACTGACTTCTGTACCCACTACTGATATAGTGATCGGCTAATAGAAAGTGCTCAGCCAGAAACAACCAGAAGCAACAGCTCAGACACAAAGGGCAACCCTAGGAGGCATACACCAAGTGATATTCACCAACTGGGAGAGAGACCAATCATGGAGGGAAGGCAGAATCCAACAAGTGCAGAAGCAGAGATTCCTTGACAACAGTTCTACCTGTGTGAATTCCCCTTGGAGTGCACAGTCTGGGCTCCTTTCTCTGCTGAGGTGGCTTCTGTCCTTACTCACTCTTCTCAGACAAAGCCAGAGGCTGCTCTCTCAGCATAAGAGCTGTTGGAACACTTACCCAGAATTCCTGCCTGTGGTATGTAAATCAGCATTTGTATTGCTGTACCCACTACTGAACTAGTGGCCGGCTAATAGAAAGTTCTCACCCGGAAGCAACAGTTCAGACACAAAGGGCACACCTCAGAGGCATACGCTAAGAGCGGTCCAGCCCCTAGCCTTACTGTCTGCTGAGCTTCACTAAACTTCACCGACTGCTGTACCCACTACTGAAATAGTGATTGGCTAATAGAAAGCTCTGTGCCGGAAACAGCCAGAAGCAACAGATCAGACACAAAGGGCAACCCTAGGAAGTATACACCAAGTGCAGTCCAGCCCCTAGCCTTACTGTCTGCTGAGCTTCACTGATCTTCACCAACTAGAAGAGAGACCAGTCATGGAGGGAAGGCAGACTCCAACAAGTGCAGAAGCAGGGATTCTTTGACAGCAGTTCTACCTGGCTGAATCCCCCTTGGAGTGCACAGTCCAGTCTCCTTTCTCTGCTGAGGCAGCCCTTCTCATCACTCGCTGTTCTCTGACCCAGTCAGCAGCTGCTCTCTCAACATAAGGGGTTGTTGGAACACTTATTCCATACCCCCTTAACATAAAAACAAGTTTCTATTCCATTCTATCAGTTCTATGTGTACTTTGGTTTTATGTGCAGTTGATGAAACAAGATTTTGGTACATCTAAATGGCAGAACATCATTGATTGTTTTTACAGGTAGCAGAAACCTGGCCAATCATTTGGTAGAGGAGACCAAGAGGCATCTGATCTCTCTAGGTGACAAATTTTCTCCTATTTTGTCCACTGTCTCATTCTCTGAGATTCTTCCGATATGAGAAAAATGAGCAAGCAGGAAGAAGATCAGAAATAAAGACATCTCTGAGCTCAACAACTGGTTCAGAGACTGGTGTGCAGAGAGGAGCTACAAATGCATAGGGGACTAGAATACATTCTGGGAAAGGCAGTTCTTTCGATATGATGGCCTGCACCTCACCAAAAAGGGCACAGGGTGCTAGGCCAGAAATTTGACATTTTAATTTCTAATTTAAACTAATTAATGGGGAGTAGGCAGCAGCACCCAAGCAACCACAGGGGACAACTGTTGCTACTCCTCAACAATCTCCAATGAACACACAACCAGATCAAGACAACACTAACATACACCTTATCAGCACACTTAAGGATGCTACAAGGCTACTTAGTATAAAGGCAACATCTCCTGCAAATATACAGAAAAAGGGAAACTCCATAGTGATTAATTCTAACCAAGAAAGGTGAGCATTGTGCATCACTGCTCATAGCCTGGTGAACAAAATCCCAGATCTCACCACCATAATGGCAGAAGCAGACCTAGACTGGGTTGTGGTCACAGAGACATGGTTCATCAAGAATCACACTATTCCAAAAAGACAGCAAAGGTAAGAAAGGTGGAGAGGTAGCAATGTATGTATAAAACAGCATCAATGCTATGGAAACCCAGGGAAACAGCAGCAATGGGAGGCCCTCTGGGTCACCCTCGGAGCTGGAAGTAAGTACCATATGCAAGCTGGGGTTATATACAGACCCCCAGCCCAGGATAAAGACTTAGACAGGGAACTCCTGGAGGCCATCCTACAGATGGCATACAAAGAGAACTGCTGCTGGTCAGTGATTTTAGTCTACCAGGTGTGGATTGGCTCTCACACGTGGCCTCTACGGAAAGGAGCAGAGAATTCATCCTTGCACTTAAGGGAGCAGAACTAGAACAGTTGGTGATCACACCAACATGAGAGGACGACATCCTGGACATCATGTTCTCAAATAGTGATAGGATCTCTGAGACAATGATGGGCAGCAATCTGGGTACATGTGACCATAGGGCCATCTGAATCACTGTCACCAGTAAAGGGGAAGTCATCCACGTCAAACTCAAGGTCCTGGATTTCAAGAAGGCTGACTTTACTCAAATGAGGGCTTCAATAAAACAAATACTTAGCAAGGAAACGGGGCACAGTGGAACAGAGGTGAAAAGCCCAGAAGGAAGCTTTACTCATAGTAACTGCCCAGTGAACGAAGCAGACCTCTTAGTCAAGAAAAAGGAGGAAACCACTATAGTATACCAAGGATGTGGTAACAAAAATAAAGGATAAAAGGAAAGCGATCAAGAGATTCAAGAATACTAAAAATGAGGCAGATATGGAAGTCTATAAAACCAAGCTAAAAGAAGCAGAGAAGGCAGTAAGGGCAGCCAAAGACCAGACAGGAGACAGAATTGCATGAGGAGTGAAGAAGGGCAACAACACTTTTTATAGCTGCATCAGAGAAAAAAAGGAAAACAAAAGGAGGCTATTAGCAACCAAGAATGGCAAACAGGCAGAAAATAATAACGAAAAAGCAAAGATTCCAAACAGTTTCTTTTACTCAGTGTTCCCAAAAGAAGATGACAGCAATGGACCCAAAATGCAGAACACAGGCGGACTCACCATAGAAGCAGATGCTGGACCATTTACAAGAGGCAGTGTCCTAAAAGAGCTTCTCAAATTAAAAGCAAATAAAGTGATAGGCCCAGATGAAATCCACCCTAGAATTGTGAAGGAGCTGGCACAGGAAATTGCAGGCCTACTGGCATAATTAGTCACACAGTCTCTAGAGTGCTGAAAAATACCTCAGGACTGAAGATGGATCACAGTGGTACTCTTGCACAAAAGTGGTAGCAGGTAGAAGGTCGGAAACTACCAGCCAGTATGCTTGACCTTGGTAGTGGAAAAGTTTATGGAGTCCCTACTTAAGGAAAGAATAGTGAATTTCCTCATGGAAACAGGGCAGCTAGATACTAAACAGCATGGATTTGCCGCAGGACAGTCATGTCAAATGAATATGATCTAATACTTTGACTGAGTCTCCAAAATAGTGGACCAGGGAAGGGCAGCAGACATAGTCTATCTAGACTTTAGCAAGGCTTTTGACTCTGTCCCCCATAGAAGATTGGTCAATAAGCTAGACCACTCTGGGTCAGGGCACACAATATTCAAGTAGGTTCAAAATTGGCTCCACAATAGAATGCAGAGGGTCATAGTCAATGGAACACTGTCTAGCGAGGGAAGGGTGATCAGTGCTGTGCCTCAAGGGTCTGTCCGTGGCCTAATCCTCTCCAATATATTCATCAGTGACATTGCTGATGGCCTGCAGGGTAAGGTATGCATGTTCACAGATGACACAGTGCTCTGCAACATGACACCTGTAGATACAATTGAAGGAATGATGTCAATGAAAGCAGACCTAAGGATCCAAGAAGCATGGTCTAGGGACTGGCGGTTGAAATTCAATTCCAAAAAGTGCAAGGTTTGCACCTATGTAAAGGAAACCCAAGGAAAACATACACATTTGATGGTGAACAATTAACAGAAACAAAACTTGAACAGGACCTCGGAGTACTTATTTCTGATAATTTAAAGGTCGGTAGACAATGTGAAAAGGTGGTGCAGAAAGCTCGTACAATCCTTGGATGTATTGGCAGGGGTTTAAAAGTAGGAAGCGAGAGGTGATACTCCCTGTTTACAGGTCCATGGTGAGGCTACATCTTGTGTACTCTGTGCAGTTCTGGAGGCCACACTTAAAAAAGGACATAGACCGCTTGGAGCTACTAAAATGTTACAGGAGCTTCACCAGGAGCAATATGACTCTAAACCACAGCAACTATAAATGTACTCCCATGAGCAAAGGAGAAACAGGGGGGATATGATAGAAACCTTCAAATACATAAAGGGCATAAATAAGGTACAAGCAGAAAAACTCTCACAAAAACGAGTCCACGCAAACGAGGGGGCACAGTTTGAGACTAACAGCGGATACGTTTACAACCAACATTCGTATGTTCTATTTCACAGAGAGTTTGGTGGACCCTTGGAATAGCTTACCACCAAAGGTTGTGGAGGCAAAAACAGTCACTGCTTTTAAGTTAGCATGGGACAAGTACTATGGTAATCTTGGAAGAAGATCAGAATAGAGGGGTTTGCAATCTGGGCAGACTAGATGGATCACATGGTCCACTTCTGCCAATATGTTCTTATGTACTTATGTAACAACATGAATCAAACAAGCTCACAAAAGTTTAAAGAAGAAAAGAAAAACAAGCAGATATAAAACTGTGGAATGCTAAACAAAAACATTACACCAGCCTAAATACAAAGAGGATATCAACAGACCCAAACCCATCCCCACCGAACCCACCCCTCCTGTAGTGAAAGGAACATTTAGACCAAGGACAACTCAATAGAAGGCAGGGAAACTATTCATAGGAAAACCAAAAAAAAAAAAAAAAAAACGAAAAAGGCCCTTGTGGGGAGAAAATACTTTGTGAATGGGACTTCGTCAATATGCAGGTCCCCTTCTCCCTTATTTACATTGCAGCCCTCTCCACATGTTGCCCTGGTGCAAACCAAAACCCTGGGTTGCACCATGCAAACCAGGTTTGCACTGGGGCAAAGTTTTGTGAATCTGGCCCCTGATAAGCAGCTCCTGCAGCAGTGTGTTGAAAGTCCCATATGATCTGTTTAAAAAGGGACTTGCCTGTTGCAGTGTCCCAGGCAGCACACAACTGTACTCATCCTGCAACTGACTGACTTGAAATATTCAGAAGCCAGCTTTAAACTATGGGGGAGGGATGGCTCATGCCTGTTTTCCTCATGACCCTACAGTCTGACAAGCGGCTCCTACTGCAATGTACTGAAAGGCTCTCATACATACTAGTAGCTAAGAAACAAATTCTGCTTGCAATGTCATCTCACTTTACTGTCGCTACCTAGAAGTGCTACACACTGCAAAAAGTTATTCAGTCACTGCAGTCTGTCCAATTAGCAACTTATTAAGATACTGTGGTACAACAAAACTCCCCTTGCCTTTCCCACATTTACTGAAGCATTGTTATAAAAAAACTGTTCACAATGAAAAAATAAAATCTTGCCAATAAGCCAAGGCAAGGAACAAAACATACTCCTACACTATGGTATGGGTTTACAGTTTCTGACTATACCTTATATGTCTGTCTCGAAGATGCTTTTCTGACTAAATTGGTTGAGTTGCAGAGAGCTCTGAGGAGAGCTGTCTCCTTCTGTTTCTGCTAGTCACAAGTGCCAATTTCATAACTGACAAATTGCCCAAGAAACAATTTAGGAAAGTTCAATCATATCTGTGATGCATGTACAACCTGCAACCTGCTGCCCTTAGTGCCTCCTGAATACATTTCTGCAAATAAGAATCTGGGTTACCCCAGTGCAGAAACCATGATATCTGTTTTAACCACTCCCGCACAAAATCATTAAATGCAGATGTCTGTGGAAATGACAGTGGAGAACCTGGGCATATCTAATGTAAGGTAATATCATATGAAGCCATTCATGTGTTTAAATAAAGGCTAGATAGGTACCAAGAGGAAAAGCAATAAAGGGCTATGACAATGGTGGGGGTAGAACTTTGATATACCAAAGGTCTTCATTTTTAATTGGTTTATGCAGTCATATATTTTATTGGCTTATGCATTTCTGCATTTTGTCAGTAATCAGTCATATAAGTAAGAACATTGTGATCAAGATTACAATATACAACCAGTGTGGTCATGGAAAATACCCACATACCTGTAAAACAATTGCATCACCCCATTTGTCCTAATCATTTTATGAACTAGCCTAATTTAATGCATACCAGTTGTATGAAATAGTGTGCATAATTTGGTGAATATTTAACAGAAACAATTTCAGAAAAAAAAAACTGCTTATATCTCTAGTTTACAACCAAAACATATTTTTCTTGCAGTTTAACTGTATAAAATTAGGGTTCATTGTAGAATAGTAACAGTAACTGTTTTAATGTCAAAAGGGAATGTAGCCTCACCAGCTCCCTATCCATTGGATAAGCATGGATTAGTCCTTGCAGTGCCACAGACTGATATATTAGTCCAGAATTACTATACATTCTAATTCTGTCGGCAGCCTTGGGGTTAATAAATATGTTGTGTTGACTTGCACTCATTTATTGGGCTACCCTACTCATTTCATGAAATGCTGATTCTGTTTATTATACTTAGTCAAATGGATATATCAGCTCATTAATGACATGTGCTTATGGTGTTATCCAGTTAGCTAAGGTTTCCTAGTATATAACCATTTTAGTAACTATAGACTATAGAGCATGTATTCACATCAGGGCCTAAAGTGTGCAATTTACCCATTGATAATAATCTTCCCATTCTTTGGAGCAGGTACTGCAGCTATTTTTCTTTGGCAGTACTTAAGTGCTCTTTCAGTATGTCACTTGTGATTTACAGAAGGTTTAAACAGGCAACCATACATCTACTTAGTTAGCAAAGAAAAAAAAATGTTGAAAAGGAAGGCAGTGTCTGAAGGAAATTTCAGGTAAATTGTAGGTGTCACATAATTCAGCCCTATATACTGCTAAATATCAATACTGCTTTACAGTTTTGAAGATGCTGGTAAGATCTGTATTCAGTTACACCCAATGAATATGTTGAGTTATTTATTTATTTAATAGTTGAGCAGGCTTTAATGGAGAGCCCTGTTCAAGATTGATGCCAATAAACTAAGAGTTTCAATTTTTTAAACAAACTGTCTTCCTGAATGACTTTAGATAAATCACAGTTTCATACTGCATTCAGATTAGGGTTGATGCAGTAGTCTATTATCCTAACTGATGAACACTTCGACTCTACAATCTGTTAGTTTTCCATTGAATATCCAATACATTTGGTTAATAATGGGATAGTTGTCCTCCCCCACCTACTCCATTGTTCCCTCCCCTACCCCTTAACCAACTTCCAATTAGAGTTTGCACACTGATTGAACCAGGGTTTATAGGTATCCTATAAAGGTATTTCATTGGGCCCCAGTGTGCTATACCCTAAACCAGTGCAATACTATCATCTTTTCTTCTTGCTCAGACTATAAATATTGGGCTGGATTTTTGGTCACACGTCAGAGACATGTAATGTAATCATTCTGTGTCACCAGTGCTTACACCAACTCCATAGACTATCTAAAAGATGTTCTAGCATCCTGTGCATGTGCCACAAATTGAAGCAAAACAGAGCCCTATAATGATGCATGAGTCAGTAGTTGACACATGAAACATTATGTGACTGTAAATCAGTGTTGGGTAAATTACTTTTTCTATTACTTTCTATTTCTTTTGAAAACTTGTTCCAGGAAGCTCTGTACAGTCACTAGCAAGGATGGAGAAGTACCAGAAAAACTAATACACCTTACAGTTACAGTTGCGTATTTTGTTCCATACAAAAACAATACAAAAGTAATAAAAAACTATAACACATTACATTTTTTGAGAGTAACAGTGTAGTTACTAGTTACTTTCAAATAAATGTAATCAGCTACAGTTACGTATCACTTTTGTGTAAAAAGACATAAGTAACTGTAACTGTAAGGTGTGTTACTTGTTCTAGTACTTCTCCATCCTTGCTAGTGACTGCACAGAGCTTCCTGGAACAAGGTTCCAAAAGTAATAGAAAGTAATAGAAAAAGTAACTTACCCAACACTGCTGTAAACCATTCAGAACTGTCATAAATGTGGCACGCCATTTGAAAAGAGAATTCAAACATTGTTACCACATTTGTTGTCCCAGGCACAGCCCAAAATTGTTGACCTGTGCCTGAACATCCATCCCATTGTTTTTGTATTCTGCAACCATTAAATGCATAACAAGCTGACCAACTTTTCTACCTTTATATTCTGGGGAACCTTAATATGTTGTTTCTTCTGCCACAGTCCAATCCATTGTATAGATTGGTAGTGAAGTAAGTGAACTCTCTGTGCAGCCAATTGGATGGGAGGACTATAGATTATGTACCCCAAGTGAACATGAAGCAGCTTAGCTTGTATAAGGTTAGGGCAAGACTGCATTAAATGCATTTTGGGTGGCCAAAGAGATGGCAGGGTCAGCAATATATCAGATTGAGTTTTCCCACCCTTTGCACCTGTGAGCATCCATTTTCTAAATATCTCACAGAGTAAGTGATATTACTAAGATGAAATGTAGAAGTAAAGTGCTGGCATTGTGTGTGATGTTTTGTGGCAGACCATAGCCCTAAAAGTCATTTTCTGAAAATTACACAGATGATATTTTCTAGAACATGCCACAAATTTTGTACTACCACCATTTTGTGTATTTACTATTCTGTTTTCCAAACTTGTTTTGTATTGCCATTGCTCTTCAGAATGTTTTTGTCATCTCAGTATAGTGCAGTGTTTAAAGGCCATGTTGTTTAATATGTATTGTCCCTAGCACTGTTTTGCAGAAACCCTTCTGACCTTGGAGGTTTGCCATATTTTCATCACTTTCATTTTATTTACTTGAGTATGTTTCCTTGCATCATGTAATTGGGGTATTTTTTACAATAGTGTTACAGTAGTTTTCCGATTTTTATAGGAGAACTACTGTATATTATGCAGTTATTTTCAATACTTTTATTTTGCACAATTGTTATGTACAGGTGCAATTTTTTCATACTTATGGAAGAACCATTTTGCATATTTTCGGGGAAGTGATATTTTGCATATTGTTTCTAGCAATGCTGTTCTTTGTGCATTTTCATAGTGGCATCATTCACATTTTGGGTAGTAATGCTGCTTTATATAATATTTTCAGGGGTGCCACTGAACAGGAATTTTTATTGGTAGTACCAGCATGTTTAAAATTGTTCAGATACAAAAATCTATGCACAATGGCAGTGATGAAAAATACTGTAGTTATCCAGTTGGAGGCTTTATGTGCAGGAAAGATGGCCACCCCTGGTAGATGGCCTCCCCTAGTAGACTGTATGAAATCCTTTCCCACGGGTTTGTTCTTTTGATGGTAGTTTGAGGCTCCACATTCAGAGGCTGATGGACCAAGCTGTTCTACTTGAGGTACTGCCGAGTTATTATTACTACTGCATGGGGTTGTTGCTGGCTTGAATATAGCAGGACTGCCTGGGAGTGCTATGCAGTTGGAGTTGGCTGGAGTCAGTATTTCCTCACTTTTAAGGTGTCCCAGTTAATGTTTTTACTGGTGGCATGCTGACTGTGATGGGTCAGATGGAGCTTTGATATGCAGTTGCACCACAACACCGATTGCAATCAGTGTCTTTGGAATTTGTGTTCTACACTACAGAGAAGAGTCTCTGGAGATCTAATGCATGGGACTGAGTTCAGAATTTGGCCTTGAAGTGGTATTGCACAGTGATCTTTTATACCTAGATATGTTGATGAGCATTCCGTTTTAGAAACAGAAAAATACAGCAGATAAAGGACTGGTGGCCCATCCAGTCTGCCTGACTCTATCTAATTTTGCGACTTTGCCCATGTCAGTCCTCCTCACACCCTCAGTCTTCCTTCTTAAGTGCCATTCCCATGTGCCCACCCTATCCCTCTTTGAACACTTCCACTGTTTCAGCCCTGATAACATTCTCCAGAAGCTTGTTACAGTTTTTCACTTCTGTTCCTGTAAAAGGATGCTTCCTGATATACTATTCTTTTTTAACCTTCTGCTTGTCAGTTTCAGGGAGTTACCCTGGTACTAGTTCTGTGGGGAATGTGGAATTCTATCAGTGGAATTGGCACAGATTGACCATTCTGCTGGTGAAATTTCAGCAGTCTTTCTGTGGAATTCTGCCTGCTCTTATCCATGGAATTATATTCCTTGAAACAGCATTTTTCTGCAGAAAATTATTCTACAACTTTACCATGGAAAATATTGAGATCCATAGAATTTAATTCCACAGATAACCTACTCTGCATTATTGCATTGCAAAATGCTGCCATTCCACTTCTGATGAAATTCAGTAGAATTTCAGTGGAATTTAGAAAATTCCACAATATTCTGTCCCACTAGAATTAGAAAATTTCACACACCACTACCTAGTTTCCATGTTACCACTCATTGTGAACAGCTTGCTTCTATCCATTGTGTTTATTCTGCAGAGGCAATTGAATGACTCAGTCATGTAAAAGCTTCATCTAGGCAATAGGTTTCAGTGTGAGATAGGATATAGCAGGGTAGACTGAACAGACCAATGGCCTTTTTCTGCTGAGATTGTCTATTTTATTTTTTAATTTTTTTTATTTTTTAACTGAGTAGGGACACTGAACATGTCCTTTTCCGGGTCCGACCTGAAATGTAGAACATTAAACAACACTGGACAATAAACAGCATTAAACAAACAAAACAAACCTACAATACAAATTACAAATAATTATTGCAACAATATCAATGATAACACATTCAAGAGAATTTTTCCAATAAAAACTGCTTAAAAATGAACCTATGTTCTTTGTTTCTATGTTGTCCCTCTTTCTCTCAACGTATGAAAATCCTCTAGTGTGTGCATGTTTATATCCTCCAAGTGTTTCTTATAGGGCTTACTCTGTTGACCTTCCCTCCAAGTCTGCCCTGCTGGTATTTCTAGTAAATGGTTCATCAGTGTTTGATCCTTCCTCTTCTGTTGCTCATCTCAGTGAATTATTTACCATTTATACCCTCCCTTTCACTCACCCTCCAGCTTCCTCCATGTCTCCACTCATTCTCTCTCATCTCCCTTCCACAAGTTTCCTCTTCTCCCTGTTACTACCCAGGAAACCTTACTGCCCTTTATTCCCTCAACCTGCACAAAATCCAGTCCTGACTCACTGGATCCTAAACTACTCCATAGCTCTGCACCTGCTATAGCACATCCTCTGACTCTTCTATTCAACTTCTCCTTCACACTCTGTACTGTCCCTCAGTCCTGAAAGTTGACCAAGGTACTTCCACTCCACAAGGGGGCAACTCTTCCTCCCCGGGTAACTTCTGGTCAATTTCTCTCCTCTCTCCCCTTGCTAATCTACAAGAGAGAGAGGCTTGTCTACACTACACTCTGATTTTCTATCCTCTACTGATTTCCACTCCCTTTTCCAATCTGGCTTCTGGAAGCATCATTCCAATGTCTCCACCCTGCTGTGTTTACCTAATTATGTCTTCTGAGGAGTGGATCAGGGGTATATCACAGCTGCCATTTTCATTGATCTGGGCAAGGCCTTTGCCTTGGTATCCCACCCTCTCCTCTTTGATAAGCTGAGTTCTGCAGGCCTCTCAGCTCTTGTTGTAGACTGGTTCCATTCTTACCTCTTGGGCCATCTGCAGTGAGTACAGGTTGGTAACACCCTGTCACTTCCACTCACTGTCGGGGCCAGGATCCCACAGGGCTCCATCCTGGGGCACATTCTGTTCTCTGTCTTCCTTAATTACCTTCCAATAGCTTGTGCCACCTAGCATATTCACATGTATGCAGATGACACAGTCATGTACACCTCCAGTCCCTCTACTACAGCCATGGAAGGTCTACTCTAGCAAGATTTCTATAATGTCCTGCACTGGTTCCAATCTAACCAGCTCCAGATCAATACACAAAATACTGTGTCCATGACCTCTGGTACCAGCCTAAAATTGGCCAGACACCCAACTCTGCCTATCTTCTCCACCTTGGATGGCACCCTTCGTGAAGTGATTCAATCATTCAAATACCTCAGTGTGTAGCTAGACAGCTAACTTGACTTATACGCCCACATTGACACCATCCATGCCAAGCTCCACCATCTGCTTGGTGCCTTGTTCACCAATAAAGACTGTCTGTCTTTGCAGGTACACTATCAGCTTGTCACCAAAATGGTGCTCCCAGTCATTGACTATCTGGATGTGGTCTATGGATCTGATCCCTCCCACATCCTGATGAGTCTGGACACCCTCTGCAACTACTTCTGCTATTTTGCTACCAACTCTTCCTCTCCTATCCACCATTGCTTACTCTACTCCTCCCTATTCATTCTTCATCTTCCATCATTTAGCTAGAACCACCGTGCCTCATTCATATCAAAATACTGGTTTGGTCCCTTCCCTGTTACCTAGCCTCACTCCTCTCCTCCATTCCCTCTGCTTCTGTTGCCTGCACTCCAGGGATACTTGCACTTTTACCATTCTTCACCCCAGCTCTTATGCCAAGCAATCAGCCTTTTCCTAATGTTTCCACTCACTCTGGAATCTACTCCCATCCTCCCTCCACTTCACTACCTCCCCGGTTTCCCTCAGATACCATCTGAAACTAATTTTCCCACTCCTGTTTTCCCCCATCTAACTGTCTCCCCCCTTGCTTTCACCTTCTACCCCATGGTAGGTGTGACTGAAACACCTGTTTTTTGCTGAGTACTCCTACTGCACTTACTTCTGTTTTAAATCATGCACTCTATTGCACTTTATTTTAATTGTGAACTGTCTCTGTGCTTTGTACTGGCACTAATGGTGTACTGTGTCCATGCTATTTATATGCCTCCTATATTCCCGTCCCCAGGATTACATCTGGAAATGAGCCTTGAGTCAGTGTTCCTTTCTCAGTCACCAATTTTCAAATAAATACATTTTAATTACTCATCTCTTTACCATCTCTAATCAGTCCCTTTTCTTTTTCAAGTGTGCACTACAAAATGATATGCAATACTTCAAATGAGGGTGAATCAGGGCTCTATACAGAGTTTACTTACCTACCCTCTTCTGCTAGTGATATATATGCATTCCAGCATCTGATTTACCTTTCCACAGTTCTACTATACTGTGCCCACGCCTACCTGTTCTCCATTATTCTCACTCACAGGACCCTTTCCTCTGATGTGCTCTCCCCTACTACTTGATTCATCCTGTACTCTATTCTTGGGTTCCTGGGATCTATGTTGATAATTTTGCACTTTTTAGAAATAAATTGAATGTGCTACACCACCACTCTAGTTTTCCAGGTTTTTCTTTATGGCCCTTATCCCCTCCTCAGTGCCCACTCCTGAAAAAACTTAGGTGTCATCTGTGAAGAAGCATATCTTTCCCTGAACTCCTTCCCCCTAGGTCAGAAAAAAATATGCTAATGAGAACTGGGCCTAAAAACAAACCCAGGAGCATCCAGGGTTTTCTAATAAGAACCACCCTCAGGGGGCACTGTTGAGCTGTGTACTGGTAGGACACATTAGAAAAGAGCTCCACAATTAATGAACTTTAAGGTCAAGTTTCTGCAAACCACTTACCACTTTCATTGTTTCATCATTATAGAAGACTTTCTGAATTTTTTTTGTATGTGATGGGCAAAGTTGGTAACATGGATAAGTTTGTTTCCCCCTGAACTTGCTGTGAGAAGACTTCCTACCCAGAGGCCTACAGAAAGCTCTCCAGCAGCAATTCATGTTGACATGAGCATTAAGCCTTTATTTTTTTTTTATTGAAATGTTTCACCAGGAGGGCACACTGAACAATGAGTTGCTCATCTCACGGTGCGACCTCAGGGGAAGGGGTTACATAGGGTTGTGAAGGATGATCAGTTACAATAGTATGAGGGTAGTACAAACAATACAACATTGTAAGATTATGCAACAGTTGGAACACAAGGTATTGTACAATAAAGAGTAGTGGAAGATTGGGTAAATTACAATACTTGTCCAAAATAATACAAAAGAACATAGAAATGTACAAAATGGTAAAAATGCAACAGAACCATTATAGTGCATGAGTGTACCAGGAGCAGGCTCGAGGTAGTACACAAGTGCTGTTGGAGTAAAAAGGATGGGGTAGGTTGTGCACATGGGTGACCCAGAAGGGCAGGTGGAGAAGAGAGGGGGAGAAGCAAGAGCTGAATATGAGGAGAAGGGGTAGCCATTTCCTGAATCCCCCTTCAAGATGTTGAGAACCTTGCCAGGGGCGTCAGGGTAGGAAGGTAGAAACAGGAGATAGGTATTAAGGAGGGTTAAAGCAGGAACAGCTGAGGAAGAGGTAATTGTGTAGGGCAGAGGTAAGGGATTAGTTGGAGGAGGAGGAGGAGGAGGAGTGTTGTATTTCAGGGAGGAGCGAATTCCAGATTTTAGCCTAAACAGACCCAGTCAACTTTGCTCTCTGTTCAAATGCTGCTGATAGAATTTCAGGCAGAAATGACGTCCTCGTCCCAGTTGATTGTGCTGCCATGAAGTGAGGAGTGATGCTACTACTGACTAGGCAGTTGAGCTAATACACTAGAAATCAATATGTTGAAAGCTCAAGCACTGACTGTGGAAGGTGCAGTCAGTGCTGTGTTGCAAGATCAGATTGCACAAAAGGCAAGAGTGAAAAGACTTGAAAGTACTTTGCTTCACAGAAATTTAAGACTTACAGGATTCCTTCCATCTACTGTACCCTGGATACTGATTTAAAAAGAGAAGTTAAAGCAGCCTAGTCAGTAGATTTGATCCCACCCCTCAAACTATTTCACCTTAAGCCACCAAAGAAGAGCTCTGGAGAAAATGGAGCTGATGAGCAGGATTCTCCTCTGGCCAGGCTAAATGGGCTAGATACATCATTATGGCTTTTGCTTGTTACCCAAAAGAAATAAAACCCTTCTGGTTGCCTGACAAAAAAGACACTATTCTTTTCTGGAGTTTGTTTTCATATTTTACCAGACTTTTCATTGCCTACACAACCTAGAAGAAGTGAGTTCTTAATAATAA
Source organism: Neoceratodus forsteri (assembly GCA_016271365.2). NCBI lineage: Eukaryota > Metazoa > Chordata > Ceratodontiformes > Ceratodontidae > Neoceratodus > Neoceratodus forsteri. The sequence goes on along the minus strand of CM028135.1, from coordinate 839,954,623 downwards.
TATCATAATTCAAAGAAGCATGAGTTCCCACTGTGCTTCTTACCCTGGCTAGACTAATGGTTACTTTATGAAGTAAAGAAGTATTCTGTAAAGACCCAGACCAGGCCAAAGTCTTTTAAAATATTAACATCCAGTTACCTACAGAGTGGGGTCAGACTTTAAAGAAAATGAAGATGATCTGATGGAGTATCATCCTATGATTCCTGGACAGTAATAAGATAACTGAATGATATCTGGTAATACCTTAGCTACCCCTGAGACAACTTGCTGAATGTGGCATCTATAATTCTAGTTGGCAGTTCAGTATGAACTGAGGTGGGACCTTTTTTTTTCTTTTTGTAATTTGATTAACTTGGTCCATAGTGAGGCATATATGGCTTCTTTCATTTAATCTTGAAGTAGTAATGTATCAGTATTAAGCTATCCAAAAATATATATTTTTTAAATGTTTTCTTTCCTTTATGAGCGCTAGATATAATTTTTGAGAATTTAATATATTTTTTCTGTTTAAATCCCCCAAAATATAGAACAATCCTTTTTATGTTGGTGCGCTTGAGCAGCCAACATCTTGCGGTAGTGGAGATTTGGAGGTACAGTCGCTGTTGGGCGAATGCAGGGCATGCACCAGTAGGTGCATCCCTCATTCTCCAATCAGCCTGCATGCCGGCGCCACACCACCCGGGTGAGCACATCTAAGGAAAGGTCCACTGCAATGCGAGCAAAGCTCATCACACGCAGCGGATCTTCCTACGTGCTTCCCCAGCATCAAACATGGTGGCACAGTGGCCACTAAACTGCCAACTTTGGGGGTGCCCAATCCCACGATTGGCTTACCCTGCTCCTCTTGTATGTGCTGATGGGGGAGCACACTCCCCATCGGCATAATGTGTCCCCCCTCTCCTTTTTTGGTTGCCGAGGGTGCCCAATCCCCTCGGCTGATGCGCGCCCCCCTTTCATTGTTTGCTGACAGGGTTCCCAATCCCCATCAGCATCTGTCCCCCACTCCCTGTGTGCTGACGGGGGTGCCCAATCCCCCATCGACTACTGTACCCCCCAAAAAAAAATCTGTAAAAAAAGAAAACCGTCCGTGATGGGTTTTTTTAAACACCTGTGAATAGAAAACAGTCCCTCATAGTCTCCTTACCACCCACATCCACCCACTGCGTACCCTGACTCCCCACACCCTCCCTTACCCCATACTTACCTCCGAAGTCTGGCGTGACGATCTTCGGTGGACTGGGAACACGTCTGCACTCATCAAAGCCAACCACGATCTGAGGAAATGTCGGTAAGCTGTATAATGGAATAGTTTTTTTTAAACTTTGATGCATATCTCGGGCATGTTTTGGAATGTTTGCACCAAATTTTCAACATGGGGTTTTTGGTACCCCTCCTCATGAATTCTGTCACTGTTATGACATTAATCGGTCCTGAAAGGTGACTTTGCAGTCACAGCATGGAATCACCTTTCAGGACCAATTAACACAAGGACAGTGGCAGTGTTCATGAGGTGGTCTCTCAAAAAGCCTATGTTGCAAATCTTGTGGAAGAAATCAAAAAAATGGCTGTTTTACAAGTGTGCATTGCACAGTTGCTACGCATGCTTGTAACTTCACTAATTCGCAATATTTTCATGCCAGATTTTCAATATTGTCATTTTTATGCACCTCCTTGTGAACAGTACAGCTGTCATTTTTCACATCCTAGCCAAAATGTGTTTCCGCACTTCTGGCGCACAATAGCGCGGTCGCTGTGGGAAATCAGTGTTTGGGGAAGATTACAAAAATTACAGTGGCACTGTTCATGAGCAGAGGTCCTAAAATGCCTATGTTGAAAATTTGGTGATGATACTCCATAAAATGACGGTGTTACGAGCATGCATTGCGCAGTTTGCACCCACGCTCGTAACGTGCATTTGTAATATTTTCACTCTGGATTTTCACCATTGGCATTTTTACACACCCCTTGATGAACAGTAGAGTTGTCATTTTACGTATCCTGCCCAAAATGTGTTTTCGCGGTCGCTGTGTGAAATCACTTTTTGGGACAGTTTGAGGAAATGACAGTGAAACTGTACATGAGCAGAGGTGCTAAAATGCTTATGTTGAAAATTTGGTGCCAAAAGTCCATAAAATGTCTGTGTTACAAGCTCTGCATTGTGCATTTCCCATGCACCCTTGTAACTTCACAAATTTGCAATATTTACATGCCACATTTTCAACACTGCCATTTTTTCACACCTCCTTATAAACAGTACAGCTGTCATTTTTCACATCCCACCCAAAATGTGTTTCTGCACTGCACTACCAAAGCCAATGCCAGCGTGACAACATTCAGCATTGACAAATGCTTGTTTATACTCTATGTTGTATGATTACTGCTATGTATTAAAATGTGCTCTTATTTGTGAAAACTGTAGTATGTAATGTTTCACTGAATGAATAAAAATATAATTAAAAAAAGAACCACCTCTGGGTAAGCCCACTCAGACAGTTTTTCACACACCCTATAGTCTTCATCCCCCACCCCCAAGTCACCCAACTTTTTTATCAGTCTCCCGTTTGGGAGGGAATCAAAGGCTTTGATGAAGTCCAGGTATAAGACATCAACTGCCTGACCCCTTTCATCAGCCTTTGCCACCCAATCAAAAAACGCAATCAAGCTGGTTTGGCACAACCTCCAACTGGTAAATCTGACTGTCTGGAATCCTGTAGGTCATTTTCCTTCAGGAATGCCACTATTCTTTCCTTAATTACAGACTCAAGTAGTTTCCTGACTAAATATATCAGACTGACTGGTTGATGGTTACCTGGCTCTTTCAAACTTCCACTTTTATGTAGGGAGGCCACATTTGCTGTTCTCCATGCTATGACACATCTGTTTCCGAAGATCAGTTGAAGAGATTCATTAGCTGACCCGCCAGGACTTGCCTCATCTCCCTTAACATTTTCAGTTGCAACACATCTGAGTCCATAGCTTTATTATCAATAAAGTATGAGCTGCTACACACTGAAAAAGTTCAAATGCCAATGATTCTTTTTTTCATTTGCTGTTGTTTTTATTTCAGAATGTTCACAGAACCATACTTTATGTCAATGTTTTACTCTTAAGTTTATGGGCTTTCTCAGACTCAGTGGTTTCTAGGTTCTAAAATTTATAAAGATAACATTTGTAATATGCAATAAATGTCAAACATTCTTTTGAAAGAATTACAGTACTAACATAGGTATGTGGAGGTTGCAATAGCTTCGAATTATTTAAAATGTCAAGATGAATGCAGTTATATATCTCCAATAGAATTCTAGATGATATAGCTATAAAATAAGAGAATAGAAAAAAAAACATATTAGAAGAGGATTCACAATCCACCAAGCTACAGTGAGTTAAAATAAAAATTTAAAAAAGAGATAAAAAAAGGAAATAAGGAAAGACAATTGATTTCTAAGCTGAATTATTACCTGGTTTACTCTACTATAATTACATGGCATGTGTCCTTATATGGGCACATATATAAAAGTCAAGCACAAATATAACTGCTTCCTAAGAAACAGAGAGACTTTTTTTAATAGGTTATTCACACAACTAATTAAAAAGTAATATGTTAACTGAAAGTAAACTAATATATTAGCTACCCACTGAAACCAGCAGATAAATCTCAAATCCTTATGGTTTTCAAATATCCTAGGTATAACAAAAAGAAAGAAACATGCTCATTCTAAATTCAAGTCCCTTCTTAATGTTGTTCTGTTCCCAAATAGTAATGCAAACTGATTAGAGAAACTCTACCCATTAAGCATTTCCCAGTTCATTCCCAGCTACACTATGCTCCTCTAAGACAATTAATTACATGGTCAAATTGGGATAGCTAAATACAAAATGAAGCCTAATTGCAGTGTTAAATATAAACTGGGTGTTTAGAAAAGCCAAGTTATTCAATATTTAATCATTTTGTTTAACAGAAAAGCAATACAAGCATCTACCATGAGTGAATTGCAGAGTAAAAGGTTGAATTGATGGAGGCTGTGTGAATTGACTGAAACCAGCTTCTATGGTTTGTCTTTTATGGACAAAGTGGAAGTGCCTGGTGGAGGCAACATTAATACACAGATTGCAAAGCCAAAAAACAATCACAAATGCCAGATTGGCTCACACTGTGGTTTCATCTACCTTCCCTTTTTAAAGCAAAGACCAGTTGTTTGTCATTTTAAGTTAGCAATAAGACAAGAGAGGGTGTTGGTTGTCAGGGGTTAATTCACAACCAGGTGGCTAATGAGCCAAGAGATGCTTGCACCAATGCCATTAGCACCTGGACATGCATTAACCCCTGACAACCAACAACCCAGAGTGACTTACTGTGCTGTAAAATGATAAACCAAGAAACAAATAAAAAAAATGCAGTTTTTAAAATTAAAGTCAGGTATTTTCTTTTGTTTAAAGTAACTAGTAAAAAGTAGTCCTTTCCCACCAATCTGTCATTTGTCTTTCCACGCATTCAAAAGAGAGAAAGTGTGTCTATTATGGAAAACAGAATTCAAACTACTGTATAATCCTTCTGGCAGAATTGCCATCTCCTCACACACAACAGAAGGCGTTATATGGAGCCATGGTCTCAACTGTATCTGAACCAGTCTAAGTAGCAGAGATTGCCCTGTCAAGCAGGAAAAGACAGAAGTGGGATTTATTATGGTTACCAAGGAAACACCTGCAATTAAAACTTTGAATAATACTTAATTTTTTTTAATTTATGTATATAAAAATGGTAAAATGAGAGGAAAGAATGTTTAATTATTTATCTATTTTTTTTTTTATTTTAAGGGAGTTTACTTCATAGAGCCTTAATGAAGGTTTTCAGTGAGTGAAGGTGTTAGTCATGTTCATAATGGCAGTCAGGAATGAGTGAAGTGGCTTATGAATTCTGTATATGCCTGTCCCAAATTTCAGATCCCATTACCTGAACTTGTTCCAACCTGTGAATTTCTGGGGAATCTATATATGGGTCCTAGAATTTATTTAGCCAACCAGGAAGCTGGACATTTCCATTTCTAACCCATTTTATAAACAACCAGACATAATGGTTAAAGGCATTAAATCTTTGTCATTTCTTATCCTTAATGGTAGAAGGCCAAAAGATCAGGCCAACGATCTAGGCTTACAGCACCAAATCAGTAAACCTAGGAAATGATTATTCATCCTCACCAAACTGCTTGATGTATTATTGCTCCTTGCTGCATGTGACATTGAATCCAACCCCAGACATTTCCTCACGCAGCCTTCCATTCTGCCCAAAGAAATATGTATAGTTCATCTAAATATAAGAAGCCTTCTCCACAGAATTGACCTTCTTCAACCCCTTATGATCAATTTAAAACCCTCTGTCCTTATCATCACTGAGTCTAGGCTCAGCTCAAAAATCCCTGACTCTATCATATCCATCCCCAGCTACTCCATCATCCGGCAGGACAGAATATCCAGGGGTAAGGGAATGGCTATGTGTATGTCCACCTCTATCCAATTCTCTGTCTGCCTCTCCATTGCCTCCTCCTCTGCCTATGAACTCTTCTTGATAAAACTATCCCTACCCTGCTCTCTTCCCATCTTTGTAGATGGAGTCTACTGCTGCCCCAGCCATCCTGCCTCTTACCCATCCTTTATCACTGATCTTCTCTCTTCCCTCACCACCCTCGCTGCCTCTGGTGAACTGTACATCTTAGGGGACTTCAGCATTAATTGGTTGTCCTGTACCCAATCCAAAATCTGCAACAAAATAGCATCCCTGAATCTAAAACAACTCATCAATGATTCTATGTGGCTAAATCACAAATCAGGCAAACATACCCTAATAGACTGGATACTGATGTCTCACCCACACCAAGTCATCACCTCAGGTATACTTCCAGATGAACTCAGTGATCACCATATGGCATACTGTGTGCGAAAATGCCATCTGACAAAATCTCCTCCATTTGTTCTCAACCTGCGTTCCTTCCAATCCCTTGACCTGTCCTCCATCCACAATGACATTACCAATACTGACTGGTTACCCATAGCCACTGCCTCCTCAGTGGACTCAGCCCTGAGCTACTTCTGCTATCAATTCCTGAGTGCCTGGAACTGACATACCCCATTTATGAAGACAAGGTCCATGTCAATCACTTTCCCTGGGTCTTTGCTGAGCAGATAGCATGTCAGTATGCTCAGAACCAGGCATGGGCAGTGCACAAAGATCCTGGAGCCCTGAAGGATCTACAGATTTATTGCTATCTTTGCAATGCCTGCACGAGGGCTATCCACCTTGTCAAGATGGATTATTTCAACTCCTCCTTTCATGAAAACATTAGCAATTCCTTACAAATTCTGGAAGGTTGTTCATGCTTTATTCTCTCCCCTGGGCCAACCACCCACTCCTGCTCTAAAGGTTGGAGACCTCACTGTCTCTGTTCCCCCACCTTGTAGTGGCTCAATTCAACAACTTTTTCACCACCTGTGCCTCTTACCTCCTTTTTTCCCTACCCCCCACTGTCTTCTCACCAGCCTCCTCCACCTGGATCCCTTCTTCATCATGCTCTTCCTTCAAACCTGTCTCCCCCAATGACACTCTGTGAGAACTATTTGCCCTAAAACCTCACAAGGGCAAAATTCCTGATGGGCTCGACCCCAAGCTGCTTCATCTCTCAGCCTATACTATAGCCCATTGTACCCTATGTATAAGGTGACCACAATTGAGCGCTTTCAAAAAGGACGATTCAATCACGGCGCTTTTGCACAAAGCTACCTGGCAGGGAGGGCAACTGGATTGGGGGTTTGGCGAATGTAGTGACAGGATGTTCATGTATAATGCTGGCTTAGGGGTGGTGGGGAGGGACCATGCTATGACTGGGCAGAAGGGAGGGAGGGTTTGTAAGGTGTAGTGTGGTGGTGGGCTGCTGAGCTGGCCATGTGGCATGGTGGGTTGGTGGCAGGCTGGGGTTGGGAGGGTGTCAGGTTCAGTTCTGGGCATGCTAGTTTTTGTGCTGGGTTGTTTTTCTTTTTTACTTTTGCTCACCCCCAACATGCACCCCCCTGGAGCTGAGAATCCTTTAGAAGGGGGGGTGCAGGGGTACAACCCCCTACATAAAAAATAAAAAACCTACATATTGGGTGCTACCTTGCTGCTTGCCATGAGTCTACATTGACAAAATTAATTTTCGGTGATGTAGACTCGCCCAAATGGTGATCGCTATTACACGGTCACCATTATCACATGGAACCATAGCCCACCCTCTAGCAACTCTCTTGAATCTATCCTTCTCACTCGCCACTGTCCCTGAAGCCTGGAAAGTCACCACTGTTGTCCCCCTTCCAAAGGGAGGTGACCCCTCCAACCCCAGCAACTTTTGTCCCATATCTCTGCTTCCTATCCTGGCTAAACATCAAGAACACCTGACTGGCACAATTCTCCCCTTTCCTTGACTCTTCTTCCTTTTTCACCCCTTCCAGTCTGGGTCTGCAAGGCCCACTCCACCACCACCTCCCTGCTTCAGCTCACTGACTCCATTCATTCAGGCATGGATCAGGGAAGCATTATTTCTGCCATCTTTGTCGATCTGGCCAAAGCCTTTGACATTGTTGCTCACTCCCTTCTCCTCAGCAAGCTGACTGCAGACAGTGTCTCCAAATCTGCATCAAGCTGATTCCAGTCCTACCTCACAGGCAGGTCCCAGTCTGTCAGGGCTGGCAACTCCCTCTCCCCCCTCTCCCAATCAACACTGGGTTCCCCCAAGGCTCGGTACTTGGTCCAATACTTTTTTCCATATTCCTGAATGATCTGCCTGATGCCTGCTCATATGCTAGTATCCATATGTATGCAGATAATACCATTTTATTTGCCTCTGGTACTTCCCCCTTGGAGGTGATGAACAGCCTTCAGCTGGACTTCAACAATGTCCAGCACTGGTTTAACTCAAATCAGCTTTCCCTAAATGCCAAAACAAAATGGTCTTCATGACCTTTGGCTCTAGGAAAAAGCTCTCCAAGCTTGAGACCACTCCCTCCTTTCATACCCTTGATGATTCCATATTAGAAGATGTCTCCTCTTTCAAATACCTTGGGCTATGGCTCCACAAGAACTTCGACTTTGCAGTGCACGTGGATAACATCTACAAAAAAGCTATTCCCCAAACTCTGTGCTCCATATAGATACCGCAGCTGCCTCCCACCGCAAGCCCGGAGAGAGATCGTCCAAAAGATTATTCTCCCTATCTTTGACTTTGGAGATATAGTCTATAACTCTGTCCACAAATCCACCCTATCCAGACTGGACACCCTTTTCAACTCCTTCTGCTGTTTCACTCTTGGCTGCCCACCTTGTACTCACCACTGTGACCTTTACTTCATTCTCCTTCCCATCCCCTCTTTACTAGATGCCTTTTACATAGTGCTACTTTAATTGGAAAGTACTGGTTTGGTTCTCTGCCACTCTACTTATAATCACTCATCTCTGTCCCCCCCCCCGTATACCCTCCATAACCATGCCCACAGGACTCTTGCCTTCCCCCTCAGCATACCACTTCTGGGCGAGCCACCTTCTCCTATCAATTCCAGAGTATCTGGAACTCTGCCCAATCCCCCGCTTCCGCTCCCTTTCCCTCCTCCTCCATCAATACATAGCTCCTGCTTGCAACTACACCTAATCCCCCACACATGACTAATTTTTCTATTCACACTCCTACAAAGCCCAGCTATATTGTTTAAGCTAATCCCTCCCCTCATGCCAATTTTCTGTCCCCTTGTGGGGTTCACAGCATCCTGAAGGGGTAAAATGCCTCTGCTGATCTAGTTTTTCTCTCCACCCTTCTACTAAGCCCAGCCATTTGATCATTCCATTTGCCCATGCCAATTCTCTGCCCCCTTGTGGGGTTTTTAGCATCCAGAAGGGGTGAAGACCTTTGGCTGACCTATCTCCATCCCTCCCCCCATTCTTCTTGCTGTCCTATTATTGTACACCAGCGACTGTACATTTACACATTAACTGGTGGCTATAGCACTTTCCCTGTTAAGTATCCATCATGGAAATGTATAATTTAGCACTTTACATGTTCTATGATTTGGTTTCACTGTAAATCAAGTGTATATATCTGGAATTGTATAGCTTTCTGTTTTAATGTATATGTCATCTGGTTGTCTGTAAAACAACTGTGTATGTAATTAGTTTATATTGTACTCGAGTGTTCTGTTTGCTCTGTATTTCACCCTGTATGTTATGTTTTTCTTGTGCCCACTTCTCCCAGGACGCATCTGGAAACAAGTTGTTGTAGCTCAGTATGCCCTTCCTGGTGAATCTTTTTCAAATAAAAAAAATAAAATAAAATAAAAAAAACTAAAGTGGGTATGAAGTGCATTGATGTCCCGACCCCCTTCCCCCATTGATTTACTATTCAGGTTGAGAAGGTACAGACATTTGAGAGTATAATCTATAAAGAAGTCTATCCTTAATGTATACATGATTTAGGTTATTTGATAACACTAGTTACTTATGTACAAAAGATTACTGTAAATATAAACAAACAAAACACTGAATGCAGACAGTATTAGGTTGTGCAACAGCACAGGGATGAAGGCTGCACTGAATGGAGGCTGGTGGCAGGTTGTGTAACAGCACAGGGATAAAGGCTGCACTAACAGAACACTAGTGGTGGATTATGTAACAGCCTAATGATTTTGTTTTTGCTTTCAGAAGCAGTCCATTAGGGAGAGCAGAGGGGCAGAGTCAGCTAATGATCATGAGGGGTGCTCTTCTCCAAGGCTATGCTCTGGAGGAGGGGTCACTGACCCTTCTGCAGGATCTTTGCAGAACTGGTAGCAGGGTGGGAAGCGATATCTCTCCTGTGGCACCAGCTCAACTGGAGTCCATAGCCTACACCTCCTCTCCACCAGAGGACAACCAATCCAGGGGTGGAGAGTGATGGGGAGGGGGAGAGGCAAGGGTGGTAGAGGCAGCCACAAGAAGATCAATCAGCCTCACGCCATCCTGATGGCAAATGGAGGAGACTCAGGTACCTGAATCCACCAGGGAGGAATCTGGGATAGTCAACGGAAAGAGGACTGTTGACTTTATTGCACCCAGGAGTGAGAGTAAGAAGAAGGCAGCTAAGATAATTTTACTGGTCAGGGAATTCTATGATTAGGAGTAGAGAGGGTGGTGTGTGGGGAATTGTTAACTGCCTTTTTTGTGGTATCAGCCATCCAGGACATAGACAGAATATGGAGGGTAGCAGAAGTGAGGGGGGTTGGGGTGCTGGTACACTTGGGTACCAAGAATCTGATGAAGCAGCATGTGGAGCAAGTGAAGCAGAACTTTCAGAGGTTGGGGACAGACTGCAGGCACACTTTGCCACACTGGCCTTTTCTGAGGGCCTCCCTGTGTAGAGTGAGGTGGAGGGAAAGGTAGAGTGAGGAGGGAATAGACAGAGGAATAAAATGGATGGTTAAAGGAATGTTGTTAGGAGAAAGACTACCACTTTTTATGGCACTGGGGGGACTTCTGGGACAGGAGGATGTTATGTTTTTCTTGTACCCTCCTATGTAACCCCTCCCCCCAGGACACATCTGGAAATGAGCTGTTGCAGCTCAATATGTCCTTCCTGGTAAAACTTCTTCAAATAAATAAAAACATCAAATAAATAACCTAAAGTGGGCATGAAGTGCTTTGATGTCCTAACCCCCTTCCCCCATCAATTTACTATTCAAGTTGAGAAGGTACAGACATTTGAGAGAAAGACAGAGTCAGGAGGGAAGAGATAGAGAAATAAAATGGATGGTTAAAGGAATGGTGTTAGGAGAAAGACTACCACTTTTTAGAGCACTGCGGGGACTTCTGGGACAGGAGGCTCTTCAAAGGTGACAGCCTTCCCATGACAAGAGGAGGAGCGTAAGAGGCAATGAGTGAAAGGCCCTCAGGGTTTACAAGCAAATAAAACAAAAAAAAAGTAAGGAGAATGGGAAGGAATGCAAGCGTATTCTCATAAAATAGCAAAAAGGGATCAAGAGCTAGTTGGAAGATGGTCTGCCTTAATGCCAGAAGTCTGGGTAATAAAATCAGTGAGGCCAAGGCAATGGTGGCAGACACTGCAGTGGAGCATGTAGCCTGCACAGAAATTTGGGCCACAAAGAGTGATGACTGGGACTTGTCAGTCCCAAGTTATACAAAGTTTAAACAGGATAGAGCAAAAGGCAAAGAGGGAGGGGGGGTGCATAGCCTGTATGGCACGGAGGGCATAGAGGCTGTGAAGGATGGACACATAATGAGAAGCAAAGGGGAAACAGTCACTGTAGGTTCACCTCATGCACCTTCAGGCAAGAACATGCAGATGGTTATGATCTATAGACCATCTGGACAAGGGGAAGAGACAAATAGGGAGCTCAGGAAAGAACTAGGAAGGGAAGTAAAGAAGGGGAAATGGTGTTGATGGGTGATCTGAATCTACCAGACATCAACTAGACCATTCCAGTGACCAGGTGCACTACATGTCGTGCATGTTGGATATGTTGCAGGACCGCCTGATGGTGCAGCTGCTTAAGGAACCCACTAGACAAATGGCCATTTTCAATTTGGTTCTCACTAACTCGGAGGTGGTGAGTACAGTGAGAGTGGGGAGCCACTATGGTCCAGGGATCATAACTCCATTTGGTTCAGGCTGGCCCTCGGGACCAGAATGCCCCTACCAAAAACTGAAGTACAAGATTTTAGAAGAGCAGACTTCAACCAGATAAGTGGGCAGGTCCAGGACAAATTGGCCAGGGTGGACAGCATCAGAGGTGTAGAGGAAAGATTGGGGTTGTCAAGGGGACCATTCTTTTTTATTAATGCTTTTTGATGCCCCCTTCCTCTCTACTCCTCACATGCTGCCTCCAGCATCTCAGACAGAGCTACCCCCATTCTGCCACAGTTTTGCCCCCCGGGCAGGGAAGGGGAGGCTCATTCCTCCCCACCAATCAATCCTGGTGTTGGGCTGCTCTGTTTCGGGCATCGGCACCGGGCGAGGGACCAGGTCCATTTTCTTTGATTTTTTTTTCCTCCCCTCCCTGAGAATGGCAGCATGCAGTGGGGCCCAAGGAAACGGCACATGCTGAGACATGATGCCACTCCAGACCCCTGCCAATGTCCTCTCCTCCCATGTGGCACCCCAACTGCATCTCCACCCATGTGCACCCAGGTGGTGGTGTTGCAGCGGGAGCTTCAACCCTCCCTCCCCGGAGGAGGAGAGCATCCCTAGCATTCTCAGTCCTGCTGCCCCTGTCCAGCCCTCCAGCAATCCATGCTTATTTCTAGATTGCCGATGTCACAAGCAGTAGTGCTACCACTGAACCAGCGGCCCAGCCAAGGGAATCATTCTTGAGGCAACAAAGTCATGCATAAAAATTGTTACAAAATAAAACAGGTACAAGAGACTACTATGGTTCTCGGAAAGGGTCACAGAAGCAGTGAGGGTTAAGAAAAAGGTCTTCTCCAGGTACAAGGAGAAGTAGAGGGAGGAAAACATTGGAGCGTGCCAATTAAAAACTATGGAAGCAAAGAGGATGGTCAAGGAGGTAAAGGCAGACACAGAACTGTGTATTGTGTAGAGGATCAAGGGTGGGAAAAACAACTCTTCAGATATATAGGCAAAATGGAAGCAGGGAAGGGTATTGTTAGGCTATCTACAAGAGGGGGGAAGGAACTAGAGAAAGATGAACAAAAAGCAGCTGTACTTAATAATTACTTTGGCTTTGTCTCACAAGGGAAGGCACTGGGCTTCTGCCTGAAAGTGGCCTCAGGGCAGCTGTCAGGAGCATTCCTGAAATTAGGCAGTCAGCATTTACCAGACAAGCCCCAAACACACATGGGATGCACCCAAGGGTCTATCCTTGAAAGACTAAAGCCCTTCTTTCACTGCTTCTGCCATTTTTCTCTGGATTGCCTCCTCAGAACACACCACTACTACCTGTATTGCTCCCTTTCCTTGCCCTCCTTTGATGCCAGGTGTCTCGCCTATTGTGCCACCTTTATCTCCAGATTCTGGTGTGCCTCTCTCCCCCCCCCACCTTTCCTCCCTCCCACCTCCTTCCACCTCCTACTCCGGTCACAGATCTGACACCCACTCTCTCACTCTTCCCCGAGTGAAAAACTTCTGTTGGTCAAGCTAATTTCTCTTTCTGCCTCCCCAAACTTTGAAACACTCCCCCTTTTGCTATTTTCAATCCTCCCTCTTTCATATCACTGAAATTCCCCCACCATGACCTTACTGCTCACTTCTGCAGATGCCACTGATCCTAGGTTAATCCCACTGCTCCTTCCTCCATACTGTACTACCCTCTCACACAGCCATGATTTATTAGTCCATGTTTCCCTTCACTGGTCGCCCATTGTACTTGCATTCTTCCTTCCCTCCCTCATTTTGTTGCCAGTTACACTTTGCTGAATTGTTGCTTTTGATTTGCTATTTTTTTAACTACTTACTTACAGTATACAGTTAAGGCATATTGTTGATGGAAATCAGTGGCTTTTAAAATCTTGTTGTAGGACAGGTCAATGGTCAAAAAATGTGCACTATCGTTCTGACATCACATTGATACTACAACAACTTTTCAGCCTTGTCCTGCCACCTAATTGTCTCACTCCACTGGCTCTAATGAGAACAAAAGCATTAACATGGTGGCACAAGCTGGCCCAGTGGTGCTGAGAGTTGAGGCACTGAACACCACACCTCATGCCACACCAGCAACTGGGATTTGGGAGCACACTCTGGTTGCCGGGGGGTCAGCAGGGGAAGGAGAGGACTGAGCATCTGGAGGCCTGCTCTCCTCTCCTGGGGTGGGCCTATGGGAACACATCACTCTGCGGCAGCTCCAGGTGGAGATTGGGGATACCGCATGGAGAATGCTGCATTGAGAGGGGAGGCACTGGCGGGCATCAGCGGAGGTACATCCTTCACACAGATGTCATTGCACATCTGGTATCTCCGGGGGCAACAAACATGGAGGAATAACCCCAGTTGGCCGGGAGGCAATGGCAGATTCTCCAGGGCTGCTCCCACATGCCTAATTCTGGCCCCAATCCTGACTTGACTCTCCGTGGTCCCCACCTGCTCCCATTTGAGGTTGAGGGAGAAGGGGGACCCAGCACCTGACTCCACAATTGGGGAAGGGTTCAGGTGGGTGGCAGAGGAGCAGCTGCGTGAGCCCCACCAGAGAGATGCCCCATCACCAGCAACTGGAGTGAAACAAAGTTTAAAATAAATGGCGCAATTAAGTGAGCACCAAGCAGCAGACCCTCCTACTTTTGACACGAAGATCCTCACATGGCTTCGTGTCACAAAAGCAAATTATTTTTTTAATTCATATTTAAAAAGAAACTGAGAGCAAAACAGAGAGTGAGCATGGAGAAGCCAGAGCCAGCGGGGAGAAGCAAGAGTGAGTGGGAGCGGGAAGAAGTAGGAGCCACTGGGAGTGGGAGTACCACCAGATTTTGCAGAAGGTAACTAGCAATGTAAAAAAGAAAAAAAAAACACAAAGAAGAAGAGGAAACCATATACTAGATAAAACAGTGACTGGGTGATCATCCACAACTAAGGCTGTATTTCGATCTCGGGAGTTGATGACATGAGTGAGACCTCTCGAGCTTCACTCTTAAGGTCTCTATGATGTCATCAACTCCCTTGTTGGAAACACAGCCTTGTTGTGGATGGTCACCTATCTACTATTCTATATCTGCTTCCTCTCAGCAGTATATTGTGCACATTTTACTTTTTATCATTATTATTTTTTATTTTATTACAATTGCAAGATTACTGATGTAACTTATTTCTGCTCTCTACACATCGCTCTTTCCCCCAGGACACATCTGGGAACAAGCTGTTAGCGCAGTGTGTTTTTCCTGATGAGACTCTTGAAAGAACTAAATCAATCAATATTGGCTGTGGAACTGCCTGAACCCCTAGTAGGGCTGTTCAAATGCTCAGTTCAAACAGTTGTAGTTCTGAAAGACTGGAGGGTAGCAGACATAGTCCTGCTATACAAGGGGAAGGGATAAGGAACAACCAATAAATTATACATCTGTCATCTTTACCTCTGTTGTGGGTAACCTCCAGGAGATGGGAGGTGCTTCTCCCTCTGTATAACTGCCTGGTTAGACTGCACCTAGGGTACTGCATGCAGTTTTGGAGCCCATACTTAAAAAAGGACATTGCACTCCTGGAAAGGGTCCAGAGGAGAGCGACCAGGATGATACAGGGCCTGGGAGAGAGATCCTATGAGAAGAGACTTGAGGAGCTAAACCTGTACTCCCTGGAGGAGAGGAGGGACAGAGGGGATATGATCGAGGTCTTTAAATATCTACAGGCAGTGAACAGGATCAGCCCAAATAGGGTGTTCCAGCTGAGAGAGTAGGGGGCCACCAGGGGGCATTCCATGAGACTGGTTGGCGGGAGGCTCAGGGAGGAGACTACTTTACCGAGAGGGTGGTGGACCCATGGAACACACTGCCTGTGGAGCTGGTGGCTGTTGATACAGTGGAGAGATTCAAGTGGGGCTGGGACAGATATAAGGAGAGGGTAAAACTGAAAAATGCCAGATTGGGAGGTGAAAATCTGTTGGGGGATGGGGTCAGGGGGATTGACAGGGGAGGAGTGGAGGGCAGCAACTGTGTCCTGACCGGGTGCTGATTTTCAAGTAGACTCGATAGATCTTTAGGCCCACTCTGCTGGCATTTTAGTATGTTAGTATGTAAACTGATGCAGTCACTGATGAAAGAGGACCTTGTGGAATATCTAGACAGCAACAATCTACAGGATAGTAAACAGTATGGATTTGTAGCAGGAAGGTCTTGTCAGACCAACCTGATAGTTTTCTTTGACTGGTTAGCAAAGGTAGTAAATAAGGTCAACACTGTGGATTTACTTTACTTTGATTTCAGCAAGGTTTTTAGCTGAGTGACACACAGGAGACTGATGAAGAAGCTGGAGGACCTGGTCATAGTTAGGGACATAGTTAGATGATTAAGAAACTGGTTGAAGGAGAGACAGCAGACAGTGGTTTTAAATGTGGTCAAATTGGAAGAGAAGGAGGTCACAAGTGAGATGCCAGTGAGGTCATGAGTGAGGCACTTCAAGTATCTGTCCTGAGTCCTGTCCTCTTTAATATGTTCAACAACGACATTTGATAATGAATCTGGGGGAATTTGTGTCTCTTCAGAAATAACATGAAGCTGTGCGGTAGGGTAGATAGTGACAAAGGGATCAGGGAGATGCAGAGGGATCTACAAGGCTAGAGAGGTGGTCTAAAGTTTAGCCATTGAAATTCAACACCAAAAAATGCAAGGTTATACATTTGCAGAAATAAACAAAAAGCAAACAGTACTGGATTGTAGTGGTTAACCTTAGTACTACGGCAGAAGTAAGGGATCAGGGAGTCATCATTACTGCTTCACTCAAACAATCACGCCAGTGTAACAAAGCCTATAGTAAGGCTAATGGAATGATGGGATGTATCGGAAGGGATACTGACAGCAGGAAAAAGGAGGTATGGCTACCTCTATATCCGTCAATAGTGAAGCTGCATTTGGAATACTGTGCTCAGTTCTGGAGTCCTCACCTAAGGAAGGACAAGGACAGGGTGTAGATGGTGCAATATATGGTGACCAAGGAAAAGCTATGATAGAGAGCTTCAAGTTCCTGAAGAGAATAAACAAGGTGTACTGCAGGAACTATTTAGCAGGAGTACAGAGTCAAGTGCCCATGGTCACAAATGGAAACTGGTGGGGGGAAGGTTTAAGAGAGATGTGAGGAAGTTCTTTTTAATGGAAAGGGTGATGGAGCAGTGGAGCAGTCTGCCAGCAGTGGTGGTGGATGCCAAGCCCATGAATGGTTTCAAGTATAGCTGGGACAGAGTGAAGGGTTTGGTGGTTGCTCAGGTTGGCAGCAGTATGTGGGGAGCAAGGGGGGAACTGGAGGGGTAAAACCCCATATGAGCAATGGATCACTAGGCAGATAGGGAACTCTGGGCAGACTAGAGAAGGGCAACAAGACGGTACAGTGCTTGCACCAGAAAACATACTGGGGGGAATTAAAAGGCCTCAATATGCACTTACTGGAGGAAAGGAGGGAGTGGGGAGACATGATAGAAACCTTCAAGTACCTTAAGGGCATAAACAAGGTGCAGGGGGGTGTCATCTTTCATTATAGGAGGAGAACAAGAATGAGGGGCATGATATGAGACTGAAAGGTGGCAGGATAAGAGGAAATGTGAGGAGGTTTTTCTTCATGGAAGGGGTGGTGGACAAATTAAACAATCTGCCACAGGAGTAGTGGAAGCAAACACAGTGGGGGGATTTAAGCATACATGGGACAGGCATAAAGGAACCATAGAGGTGGGAATGAAAGGAGAAAGCCATTGAGCGAGTAAGGTGTCAGAGGCCACACACAAGGATAGGTTTACAGACAGACTAGATGGGCCTAGCGTTCCTTATCTGCTGACAATTTCTATGTTTCTATATTTTTTTTATTTTCTACTGTCAATGTCTATGTTTCCATGTTTTTATTTAAGCATCCAGTAGGTAATGATAGTTATTGCTTAGTAGTATCATAGAAAAGCAACCCTATTAGCTTCATCATTAAATTAAATCCTGGGATTAGAGGCATATAGCTGCTATTTTTGTTTGTTTGTAACCAGAAGGTGACCTGGGCATAGCCCTTTATCAGTCATGCCTGACAATAAATAATAATACTAGACAATACAATAAACAACAAATAAAACTAAACAAAGAGGACTAAACACAAGCAATGAACATTACTGGAACAAGAGTTAACATTTTCATAAACTTTTTTCAGCAAGTTATTAAAATGCTTAATATCAAATACATCCTTCGCTTAAGCAAAATATGGCTCACCCCCCCCCCCAGGTGGTAATTGAATATGTTCAATGGATCATAATCAGAGTGTACTTGCCAAATCACCTCCATCTGTGAAGTGTCCAGCAGCAGATGATCCAATAGTATTGGACCTATCTTATTATTACCCTTATGTTCCTCAATCCTTGTGTGCAGCTTCCTGCTAATTTATCCAGTATAAAGCATGTCAAAATAAACATCTTAATTAAGCAATAAGGCATGACAGGGTGTGTGTTATTGTGTAATAACGTCACTCCTGGGGTGGGTTGAAGCACGAGGCAAAGCCGAATGCTTTTACCACCCCAGGAGTGACGTTTTTACACAATAACAAACACCCTGGAGTGCATTATACAATGTATTGTTTGTTAATAAAAAAAGAAAAAGAATAGAAAAACATATTTAATGTGTTTTATGTTTGATTTTTGTGTATGGAGGTATACTATTACAAAAAAAAAATGCAGAATACTTTCCACTACTAGGTGGAGGTGCAGTCTGAATGATCTTGGCTGCCCAGTTTATGTTCTGTGTCCTGCGTGTTAACATGATAGAAGTTGACGGCAGATAAGGACCGCAAGGCCCATCCAGTCTGACCATTTCTTTTTCTACCTTATGAATGTGCCATAGGCCTTTGCTCTGTCAACGGCCTATCTATTCATACTCATCTGTACTGCTCCCTTATGCCTATCCCATGCCTGTTTGAAGCCCTGCACTGTATTCATATCCCCCACTTCCTGAGGTAGGCCGTTCCATGCATCCACCACCCTTTCTGTGAAAACAAACTTCCTCACATTACCCTTAATCGGCCTCCCTCTAATCTCATGCTGTGTCCTCTTGTCCTGCTATTTTTCTTATATTGAAAAATGTTAGACTCTTTCACCTTGTTAATGCCCTTAAGGTGTTTGAGTGTTTCAATCATATCACCTCTCTCCTGCCTTTGCTCTAGGGTATACATATTGAGTTCAGTTAATCTGTCCTCATAAGTTTTCTGACGCAGTCCCTGCATCATTTTGGTTGCCCTTCTCTGGACTGCCTCAATTTGGTTAATGCCCTTGTGAAGGTGTGGCCTCCAGTACTACACGCAGTATTCCAGAAGGGGCCTAACCAGTGTCTTGTAAAGATGGATTATTACCTCCCTCTTACGACTTGTGATACCCCTACTAATACACCCCAACATCCCTCTAGCCTTACCTACTGCTTTAGAGGTCTACTTGGATGATTTTAGGTCATTGGTAATGATGATGCCCGAGTCTCTTTCTTCCCTTGTGACTGCTAGCATCTCCCCTCCCAGCCTATAGGTGGCTTCAGGGTTTCTCTTCCCTATGTGCATGATCTTGCACTTCGTTGCGTTAAACCCCAGTTGCCATTCTTCTGACCATTTTGCTAGCTTATCCAGATCTCTTCTCATTTTGCCCACACCATCTGGATCATCTACTCTGTTACAGATCTTGGTGTCATCTGCAAACAGACAAACCATAACCTCCAGTCCATCTGCCATTTCACTGATGAAGATATTGAAGAGGACTGGCCCCAGGATTGATTCCTGAGGGACCCCACTTGTGACTTGCATCTCTTCTGACTGTATACAGTTTGCCACCCAGTTGACCAATGTCTGACCCACCCCGAGCCTACCCAGCTTATTAATCAATCTTCTATGTGGAACAGTATCAAAAGCTTTGCTGAAGTCAAGGTAGGCAACATCAACTGCTCCCCCTTGGTCCAACACTCTGGTTTACCCAGTCAAAGAAATCTATGAGATTAGTTTGATAGGACCTTCCTTTTATAAACCCATGCTGTGTTGGATCCTGTGCTCCTATGGATTCCAGGTGTTGCAGTATCCTTTCCTTAAGGAGTGTCTCCATAATCTTGCCCACTACTGAGGTAAGACTGACTGGTCTGTAGTTCCCTGCCTCCTCCCTGCTACCACTCTTGTGGAGCGGGATCACATGAGCCCTTCTCCAGTCTTCTGGGACCTCTCCTGTGCTCAGAGACTCACTAAACAGTTCTGATAATGGCTCTGCTAGTTCCACCCTTAGCTCCTTTAGTACCCTGGGATGTATGCCATCAGGTCTAATTGCCTTGTACACCCTGGAGCTTATTGAGCCCTTGTAGGACCCTTTCTTTTGTGAAGGGACTAGTGTACACTTCCCTCACCCCTGTGTGTATGGTGCAGAGCTGTGGGCCCTGCCCTACCTTCTCTTCAGTAAATACTGAGCAGAAGTATCTATTTAGGATAGATGCTTTTACATGGTTCTCCTCACCCTCACATGCCCCCTTATCCCCTTTGATCTTAGCAATACCCTCTCTGGACTTTCTCCTTTCACTAATGTATCTTTAGAAAGTCTTGTCACCTTCTTTTACTGTTCATGCTAGTGTTACCTCAGTTTGGGCCTTTGCCTGCCTTACTGCCTTCCCTGCTTCCCTTAGGGAAGTTTGGTATGCCTCCCTATCTTCATCCTGCTGCATTCCCTTATATTTACTGAAGGCCAGCCTTTTGGCTCTGACTTTTTCTGCTACTGTGTTTGAGAACCAAAGTGGTGTCCTTCTTTTCTTCTTCTTTTGCACTTCTTTTTCTCACTAACACAATGGGATATTGCTTCAGGTATTGCATCTTTAATGCTTGCCCACTTTGCCTGTACCCCCTCACCTGTATTTCTTTTTGCCAGGGCTAGCTTAACTCTGTTGGCCATCTTATCAAAGTCAGCTCCTCTGAAGTCCCATATTTTTGCCTTGCAATGGGATGATTTTGTCCTAGTGGCCAAATTGAACCATACCATGTGATGGTCACTGGCCCCCAGGTGACCTTCTACCTGGAGATCTGAGATCCTTTCCCTGTTAATCAGTACTAAATCTAGGATAGCCCTGTCTCTTGTGGGTTGTTGTACCAGTTGTTTGAGGCCCCCCCCTTGCAGGAAATGCACCATGTGTTTAGTTCTGGCAGATGTCCCTGCTGGTATTGACCAATCTGTATCTGGCATGTCGAAGTCTCCCATTATCAGACCCTCCCCTTTAGCTGTCATGTTTTGTATGTCTTCTAACAGTAACGTGTCTATGTCCTCCCCCTGGTCTGGAGGTCTATACACAACCCCAGTTCGCCCAGCTGTCCCATTTCCTGTTTCCAGGGTGACCCACAGTTCTTCGGGCTCCTTATGTGTATTCTGAATTTCTGTAGCTTTAATATTTTCATTGACATAAAGGGCCACTCCCCCCCCCTTTTGCACCTCGGCCTCTTCTGAACAGTACATAGCCAGGTACTGAAGTCTCCCAATCATGGTTACTGGTAAACCATGTCTTGCTAATGGCTATTATGTCCAGTTTAGCCTCTGTCATTATTGCCTACAGGTCTGGGATCTTGTTTCTCAGACTGCGAGCATTTGTGTACATGATTTTCCATTGGTCATATTTCAGTGTGTTAGTTGTTGGGCGAGGTCCGACATTTCCCCTGTGCATCGTATGGGAAGCCAGACCTTTTTCTTTACCTGGTGATGCAAATGAACTACAAACATGCTGAACTCCTGTTTGACCACTAGCTGAGCGGAGGAGGGGTGTTCTTCCCATTCGACATTTTGGGTGCTGCACCCCTCTCCCCATTTGCTAGTTTAAATATTCTGCAAAGACATCAAACTTCTGCTCCAATGCACTGACTCCCTCCTTAGTCAGATGCAGTCCATCAAATTTAAAGAACTTTCGCTCCCAAAACTGTTGCCAGTTCCCTGAAAATTGATGTCCTTTGTCCTGGCACCAGCCATTGAGCTACATGTTTAGCTCCCCTATGTCCCCTTCTCTGACCTTCTGTCCATCTGTCCCCCTCTCACAGACTGGCAGGATCTCAGAGAAGGAGATGCTGGACAAAATGAATGATAGTTTGTCACCTAGTCTGATTAGGTGTTCCTTGATATCCACAACTGACCAGCTGGCGAGATCGTTAGTCCCTGTGTGTACCCGGACATCAATGTTTTCTCCTGTTTTCTGAACAATTTTAGCAATGTGGTCAGTGTCTCTCCACGCTGATGTACCTGGGAGACATCTGACCATTACCCTTGGCTGGAGATACGTATCAACTCCCCAAATCATGGAGTCTCCTATGATCAGAAACTTTTTGGATTTCCTTTTTGCTTTCTTTGTTTTGATTCCTGTTTTGGGCGTGTTTTGTTGTGCTAGCTCCTGTGCTGCAGTGTCTTGCTTTGCATTGTCCTCTGTCCCTTTGTTTGATCTTTATCAATCCCTCCCCCCCCAACTAACACCACTACCGGTAGCCCATCTGTTAAATTAGGATGTGTTTCATGTTTTTTTTGTTTGTTTTATTTGGGGTGAAAATTAACTTTGTTTGTGTGGTGGACGAGCCGCTCAGCGATTGTAAAGTGCGGTTGTAAACTGTGCTCGCTCTGAAAAGACAACTGTGGCAGACAGGAGATGGAAAAGCCGCTTGCTTTCATGGCTTTCTTTTGATTCCCCTGGTGAGCACGGAGGATTAGGGTTGGAACAGAAGATGTATGTCAGTGGCTTTTAAACTCTGTGGTGGAAAGTACTTTGGCTTGTATCCAGGTTATGTGTGGGTTTGTTTGTAAAGCAGCAAACTGAAAACTGCAGCCGTGCCCTCGTCGATAGTGCGATAGGACACTGTGTTGTTTTTTTTAAGTGAACAGTGGAAGTCACAGATTCAGTTTTGTTTTGGGGGGTAGAAAAATACCTGAGTGAAGAAAACTGGGTTGTGAATGGAATCTGATGCTAGGCTTTTTGAGAATGCTGGGGAAGTCTGTGAAGGCCTACTCTGTTCATGATTGAATAGCGGGGATGAAGTAGCTATGGCATGAGTTCTTTATGTTTTATATGGTCATCTGGGTGCCTGGACTAAATACAGTGATGTTATCATGAAATAACATCACTGTTCCATGCACCCACTGACCAATCAGTGAAGAGGGATTTTTCTTGCCATTGTATAATACATAAATAACTACTTTGTTGGAGTAGGTAATATACTCCTTAATCAGATTTTGTTTTTTTACTAAATTGGATCCTAGAGATGTGCAAAGTTGCCGTGATTTGCTCTGCAAAAAGAATCTGTGAATTTTGGCAAATTCATAGGACTCAGGACTGCAATTTGAGTTGTTGTTTATTGATTTATTTATTTAAAATTTTGTTAAATGGGTAATACATTCGTCAGGTGGATTGGCCAAAATTTGTGTATGGAATGGCCAATTCACTAGCAAATCCCAAGACAAATTGGGATTAAAATCCCTGGCAATGGCAACTATCTCTTTGCACTGACCCACCCCAGCAAACATCACTCTGCTGATTTTCTGAAACAAAATGTTATCCCTTCCACCCAGTCATGTGTCAGATACCCTCCCCCACCTCCCCCATCCCAGTCCCAATGTTTTTAATAGTTACTCAAGTCACCAAGCCAACCTCCCTCTCCACCACCCCACACCCCAACCAGAAGCCTCAAACTATAACCTATAAATAAAGAAAATGATCCCCTGGTACAGAGTGTCTGCTTTGTTCAGTGCCAACTCCCATCTCATAATAGCTTTTATGAATGGTACACATGCTCATTCATTAACTTCTCAGCAGGCTGCCAGCCATGAAGGAGAGGAGGGCTGAGCTGGTGGCCCACTCCTTTTGGGGATGGGGAGAGCAGTGTGGGATATTACCTGTTGGGATGGGGAGGGGATGCGGGAAGGACCCCTACACCACCAGGTAATTAAGTAAAAAGTACAGTATTAAAGATCTGGGTTTGGGGATGAGGGGGAGTACTGCAGTATTGTACAGGTACAGGTACAGTACCACTAGACCACCAGGGAAAAAATATAATTTTTACAGTACTTTTACAGTAGAGGTGATTGGAATGGGACTGACTTGGGGGGACAGGGTCATCTGTGTACAGTACAGGCACTTCCGGTTTGTCGTTCACTTGGAGGTGACTCACTGTACTGTATTGTTGGTAAGCAAATACAATGAACATTAAACATACAGTACAGTACTGAACTGATAAAAATAATATTCTGTACAATAATCAGTGAGTGAATGAGTGAGTGAGATGTTGGATAGTGGCAAGTTCAGAGCTAAGCGAGAGGCAAGATGGTGGATACTGTAGTGCTGGAATTATTTACACCACAGCCCTGCACTGTAAATGCATTTGGGAAAATGCATACATGACCATTGGAGTGGGAGCTGAAGTGAATTGTATAGATAGTGCCTGGAAGTGCGTTGCATATGAGCTGATGACTAGTTGAAAAAGTGTTTGTCTTTTAAGCATTTAGAATTGCTACTGCATTAACAGTACACAAAAACAATACCAGCGCAGTGAGCTTAAGGAAGAGTTTAATGTGACTTGTACCATACTGTATAAGGTTATTAGTTAAAGGAGAATATTCTATCGCTCTTGTAGTAGAATCACTATCAACTAATGGATCATAAAATATCTTCGAAAATGTTGAACCCAAGCTTCTTTATGGATGTAAACTTCAATTTCATCTTTGTATTCATGAAACCCTTTGGTTTCCAAGGACCAAAAAGACTGCAGCTCATTTCCAGTAATTGCTGTTATCATATGGGACTATTGAGCCGTATAGTACTCTCTTTTTATTCTCTAGTAAGGTTTTGTATTACTTACTTTTTACTTTAAACCTTTGGCAAGATTCCTTATTTTTAAACTTTGTGGCCACTCAAACATGTACCATTAATTATTTTTTTTCCTACTTCAGCATTCAAGATCAAATCAACCCCAGTTCTTCTGGCTTACTCTTATAACAGTTTCTCACATATAACAGATCTTTGATTTCTGCGAGAAACTTGACCAGTTTTAAAACTGATTCTTGAAGAGTCTGTATGTATGTATGTAGGTAGGTAGGTATATATATATATATGTATGTTAGAAACTGCTAAATAGGAAAGGAGTTAGTTACAGTAATTTTAAGTTATAGGGTTCCTAATCTCACAGTTTAATTATGAAAAGTTGAGAAAAAAATAAAAATACTTTGTTTTAATTCCTCTGCTATTGAAGCTATACACTCCAACTTTGCCATACACAGCCAATCTCCGCAGACTTCAGAATCTAACAAAGCTTGAGAAATTTGATTTAGTAGTTTAAAATTTACAATAGAAGTCAGCCTGGTGATGCTGGAGGTTGAGGCAGTGGTCATTACACCTCACACCAGGTGACCCAGGTTTGGGAATGAACCTGGACAGCCAGGAGTCGGCAGGAGCAAGAGAGTATTGAGTGTCCAGAGGACTGCTCTCCTCTCTTGGGGGAGAGAGGAAGGGTTGTTGTCCTGCTCGTTGACTGTTCCCTGGTAATGGCTGGAGGGCAGTATGGGTCAGGAGGCATGTACCAACATCCTCACGTCAGAAGGGGAGGCAGGGCAGGGGCAAATGGTGGAAAAGTTGCTGGCAGACTCCATGATGGCCTGTCATGTCCCCAAGGGCCATCCCAGGCTTCTTTATTATGCTCTGAGATGAAGGAGATAGCTAGCACACTCCTCCCAAGCCCCACCATGAGAGGTAAGCAGCAGGGGAACATATGGGGGTCGGCAAGAGTGGGGACACGTGGACCAGAAAGTGAGTCCCTCAGAAGGAAAAATGACAATAGAAATTTAACAGATTACCAGATGCCAAGCTTTGCTCAGAAATTTGAGGAAGCAAAATAGGTAATGCCACTAGAATTCTGTTTGTGGAGTTAAACTTTCACAACGCATTTATCACCTATAAATCTCCTTAACTGTGCTGGGCTGTTTTCAGTTCTGTAATTCCTTTCAAGTTGACTATTTTGTCCCCACACTGCTTTTTTTTTCTCTGAGCTTGACCATTTGTCACAGTGATTTTAATCCTTGTTTTTCACAGAAACATTCCCTTTGAAAGACAGCCACTTACTTCTTTTCCCATGAAATCCATCCATTTGTAAAAATCAGCTTATCTCCTTGTTGATGCTCCAGTAGTTTTCTTTCACCACCACTCCTCTATGAGGACCTCTGAATTCTGGGTATCCAAATGCACTGGGCTCTCAGATTGGTCATATTTTCAGAGTGTGATTACGATATGATCTACTTTCAAGACCGAATTGTCCCTGTATGCTTTTGTGCTCCAGCGTGTACTCTATTCTTTTGCTACTCATTGTGCTTCCCACAAACCATGGAAAATTATTCTGCAGTTTACATGTTTCACAGATAGCCATTCTGCAGTTTGCACTGAAGTGTTTTTCAAAATTCTGTGGAATTAAAAAAGAAGTTCCCCAATGCAATTCAGGAGTGGAAATGCCATTCTGCAGCAATTCCAGTGGTGGAATTCTTCATTCCACATAGCCCTGGTATAAATCTTCATAACACAATAGAATTAAACTATACCAAATGTAGTGTCATTTGGATTACTATTGTTAAAATTAAATGGAAATAACTGAAATTTAGCATTTGATATAATTTCTCAAATATTACACAGAAATGTGAAATTTTATGGATGTAGAATTGTAATTTCAACAGAATTCTGTTGTTAGAAGTTGCATTTTGCCTAGCTCATGGTAGAGAATTTTAATTAAGCTACTGTATGGTGAACTGAATGCCGTATATTGTGTTGAGAGCATTCTCTGGTGTTTCAGCAACCCTTGTCAAATTCATAATTTTTTGCCCAGAACATGATGGTCATCTAAACATTTAAAATCTACAATAAAAAGTATGGATTGCCATTCTTGTGTTTAAATTACATGGTGAGACTTAATCCCTCTTTATGGAAAAAATCCTTAAAGGGTCAGATTGTTTTATGTAGTTACAGTATATCATAGATGATAATATAAGGTCTGCCATCCACAACAAGCATGTCAGCCATTGAGAGGTTGTCATAGTGACTGTTTAAACCTTGAGAGTGAAGTTCAAGAGGTTTTGGTCACCATGGCAACCTCGAGATGGCTAGTCTTTCTTGTTGAAGATAATGGACTATACATTGTCTTTCATAGTGTATGGTCAACTATGCACAAGAAAAAATGTGTCTGTTTGCCTTACAATATCACTTACTTTTCCAGCACTGATCTCTTTTGAGGTTAGCTTCCATCACCACTGCTGTTTCAGGAAGAGCGGAGGTTCGTGCAATGTGCGTGTGTGAAGATGTTCAAAGTTGTTGTGCTACAGTAGCTAAGTATCTAGCGCAGCACATAAAACATAATGACATAGCTTCTGCAACACAACAGCATTGTTCTAGGTATGGATTTCTACCTAGAATAACATTTTACCATTAACTATTCACCTGTTAATGTGTCAGCATCAATGTGAAAGGAACAATGAAACAAAGACACATCATTTGTCATGATACAGTACTTGCTTTGGTTTTTCCACAAATGCAAAAATAAAGAGTAAATTACCAATACTATGACATCCTCTTGAATGAACATTCCCAAAAAATTATGGGAAATATTTACATGTTTTTTATGCATAAAACCATTTCAGTCCCATGTCATTTTCATTAAGCTTTTTTTGAGAGATGTAGAATGTGGTTGTGAATATAACAAAAGAAAGAAATATAGGGTGTCACAATGCTTCTTTTAGTTATTATTACTTTTAAAGTTGCAGTTTCAGTGATGGATGGCTCAGGACAAAAATGACTGAAAAATCCCAATAAAAAATAAAACTTGCCAGAAAGCTCTTTAACCAATTCAAAAGTACATGCAGAATGGCAAGGACATTAATATAAAAGAAACAGGGTAACCAAATGCACACAAACATGTAGTTAAAGTGCCTTGAATGATGCCAATGTTTGCAATTGTGTGAGCCAATTTCCTTCCTGCCATCCTGTATATATTCTTCTCTAGATAAAGCATAGTAGGATAAATCATTATTCTATTAATGCTTCCCTATATTTAAAAATGTACTTGTGCTAGTTAACAACCTAGAAAATATTTTCAGGTGCATCAGAAAAATGGGAATTTGAATAGCCAGGGGACATCTTTAACCCATTCATATACTTTAAAAATTCATAAAGTTCAAATATGGTACCAGAACACAGAATAAAAAGGTCATCTATAATCATAACCACTTGAGTGTTTTATTATAGAAGGGATTATGTGTTACTGACACAGTACACTCTTCTTCAAATATAGGCATAAACAGGTTATACTTACCTGATTTTTTACAATATGTCAATGGTTTCAGTCCTTCTCTGCCACTGACCCTGGCCTGGGTCAAGCAATGAGCCTCCTGTTGTTCTTAGTATGATGGCACATTCACATTTTAAATGATCGCTCAGAATGGTTGCCCCCAAAGTTCTGAAAGACTGACCATGGCATATCTTTTTCTTGCACTCATTGCAACACGCTTTAAGTGGATTTTTGAGGTCATATGTAAAATACTTCCAATCCCATGCATGATTTCTTTAGTATTTTAGTCACAGTTTCAATGGCTGGGGGGGATGGTTTACAGGAACTGGAAGGTAACCTGCAGATGTTGGTTTTGGGGGTCCTGTGGACTTACACTGCTAGGGATGACTAGATTTCTTTGCTTTTCTCTTTTTCTCTCTCTGTTAATTTTTCTGACTTTGATGGCCCCCACACCTAAGTGACACAGACAGGACATTCACCATCAGCTGATTAATCAAATCAAATCAGATTTATTTTTATAGCGCCTTTCAAAATAAAGGCACTGAACATAAAAACAGATACATGAAATATAAATAAAGTTAAATAAGCATTTAAAACAGATCATCATATCATCCATAGTAAGGAAAGGCTAAGTCAAATAAACATGTATTTAATTCAATTTTAAATCTACCGACAGTTGGGCATTCTCTCAACCGATGAGGAATAGAGTTCCACAGGGTTGAAGCTGAAAAAGAGAAGGCATGACAACCAGATGTCTTCAAATGTACCCTGGGAATCTCCAGCAATCCCTCATCAGTGGATCAGCGAGGACGAAGGGACGGTAAGGTACCAGGAGATCTTGCAGGTAACTGGGTCCCTGATTATGTAGAGCTTTAAAGGTTAGCAAGCCAACCTTAAAGGTGATCCACCACTGGACTGGCAGCCAGTGCAGTTCGCTGAGCACAGGTGTAATATAACTGGTTCTAGAAGTCCCAGTCAGTAGCCTGGCTGCCGCATTCTGCACCAGCTGCAAGCAATGGATATCAACCCCTTGTAGCCCCAGGTAGAGGGAATTGCAGTAATCAAGATGGGCAATGACAAAGGCATGGACCAATGTTGGAAGATCATCTGGAGGGACCAGGTGTTTCACCCGGGCGATATTCCTCAGATGATAAAAAGAGGATTTGATGACAGCTGGCACCTGAGATTTTAGAGTCAGACCATCATCAAATATAACGCCCAGGTTACGCACCTGATCTGAGGTAGTGAGTGACATGTCACCAAGTAATAAACCTGATGGTTGTCCAACCCCCACACCCACCCCTGGACGACCTGGTTCCACTACCAACACTTCGGTCTTGTCTGGATTCAGTCTCAGCCAGCTAGAACTCATCCAAGAACTGATCTCAGCAAGGCAGTTATTTAGCATGGAGGGTGCATCATTTTGTCCATGTAGAAAGGACATATACAGCTGAGTATCATCTGCATAGCAGTGAAAACTCAGACTATATCACCTGGTGATATCTCCCAATGGCAGCATGTACACTGTAAACAACATGGGGGCCAAAATGGAGCCCTGCGGCACCCCACAAGACAGGGAATGAGCACCAGAGGAATAAATTCCAGTAGCAACTCTCTGAAACCTGCCCATGAGGTATGAATGAAACCATTGAAGGACTGTACCAGACAGCCCACAAAATAACTGCAGATGCTCCAATAGCAAAAAAGCCAAGGTAATGAGCACTCCAGAACACAGAAAAATATACTGCAAGTGATTTTAATCCAAACGGCAAGTCCAGACCCCTGTGCTTCGGCTCTATGCCTTCAAATGGGGTTGGCTTTTGTGTGAATTATTGAGGTTTGCACCTCACGCTGTGAGCACCCGCTCGTAGTGTTGTGCTGTTTATCTGTTGGCTCCAATAGCAAACCATGGTCCACAGTGTCAAATGCAGCAGAAAGATCAAGAAAGACCAGCATGGTACATGCCTTTCAATCTCTAGCCATTAGGAGGACATTCAATACCCGAACAAGAGCAGTCTCCGTGCTATGTTTCTTCCTGAAATCAGCTGGAGAGTATTGTAGACATTGTGAGTTGCAAGATGATCGTCCAACTGCAGAGCAACCACCTTTTCAATAACCTTACTAACAAATGGCAGGTTAGAGATAGGCTGG
This sequence comes from Neoceratodus forsteri, assembly GCA_016271365.2. Taxonomy (NCBI): domain Eukaryota; kingdom Metazoa; phylum Chordata; order Ceratodontiformes; family Ceratodontidae; genus Neoceratodus; species Neoceratodus forsteri. Next base: position 839,924,498 of record CM028135.1, on the reverse strand, counting down.
TAGTTAGCTAGGCAGTCTGCATCCAAAGAGGGTTTTTTAAGGAGTGGTCGAACGACCGCCTCCTTGAGGGTGTCAGGGAAGATGCCCCTCTCCAAGGATTTCCAGACAATGTCAGCAAGGATTGGACAGATAACATCTACACATCCAACTAGGAGAGGTGTAGGGCCCAGATCCAAACTACAACTGGTTGGATACAATGTCTGGACGATCTTCACAATGTCAGGGAACTCCAGCCAGCAGAAATCTGACCAGACGGACCTGGTGCATGCCACTTCCTATCGACCACTGCAATCCCTCATAGGAGAGGTTGGACTGATGCCAGACCTGATGCTAGCAACCTTATCTGCAAAGAATTGAGCGAAATCCTTGCATCTAAGCTGAGAAAAAAACTCCTCTGGGCTGGAGACAGCTTGGATTGCACAATCTGTCAACAGTCCGGAAGAGTTGAGCAAGTCGATTCTGTGCAGCAGAACTCTCCCTGGACAGGAATTCTGCCTTCTTACAGGTGATTTCTGATTGATAGCCATCATAATGTGCCATCAACCTAAGCCTGTCAGCATCAAGGCCGGACTTCTGCCAGGCTCTCTCCAGCCTTCAGCTAACTCACCTCATCTCTTTCAAGGAGCCATCAAACCAAGGACTCCTTGGGCGAAGGGTGAGAGACCAAACATGAACAGGAGCAATCTTGTCCAGAGCATCTCCCACAGCCTTATTATAGGCTATTACAAGATTGCCTGGACTCATGCATTCATCCAACAAGCCCGATAGGTCCAGCACTGCTGATAGGTCACTGGGACTAAATCCCTTAAAGGGCATTACTGAACCACCTCCGTAGGGGCAGATCTTTTAAGGGGGACCCTGAGGCTGAACCTTATGGTGTAATGGTCAGACCAGCTGACTGATTCCACCCCCAAATCAGCAATCTCCATACCCATAAGAAATATCAGATCCAACGAATGGCCCCCTACATGGGTTGATGCGGTAACTACCTGTGTAAGGCCCAGTGTCGTCATCAGCTGAAGGAGATTTTGACCAAAATGCGAGAGTTCATCATTGACCCAGGCATTGAAGTCCCCCAGAACTATCCATCTGGGGGACCTCAACACCATGTCAACGATGAAGTCTGCTATCTCCAGCAAGAATTCTCCACCGTCTCCTGGTGGACAGTAGACAAGGAGAACCCTGCAGCCTACACCCTCTCCCAGGATATATTCAAAGGATCTGGTATCTCCCAGTGGCACATCCATAAGGCCAAGCTCAGTCTTAAACATAATGGCCACACCCCGGCCCCTACGATCCAACCTTGGATGGTGTATCAACAAGAACCCATCTGGAGTTGCCGAGGCCAGTACAGGGCCTGCATTTTCATCCAGCCAGGTCTCAGTGATGCAAGCCAGATCAGTTGTTCCAGCAAGATCAGCTATAATAGCTGTCTTGTTTTTGATAGATCTGTCATTGCATAACACCGCCAAGGTGGGATGAGTTGTCGGAGAAGACCTTGGCACCTACCCACTCATGTCGGAGCTCTTGGGTATGGGAACAAGACAGAGATAACCTCTGTCCTGACTCCATTTTGCCCCAGGGCATCTCCTGGACCTCACAGCTCCAATCTGCCCTTCCCTTTCCTGTCCCCAACCAGGCCCAGCTCCCCTCCTTTTTTTACACTTTCTAAGAATGCCCAGAGCATGGCATCTAAAATAAGTGTCAGATGGCAATGGGGGACATATAAAATGATGTAATTCCCTGAGCCTGGTGTGGGAATAATACCCAAACATCACTAAACTTCCCCAACACATTATAATAAAACCAATTAAACCACAATCAAACCTGCCCCAAGTAAAATAATAAATCTAATCTTAATAACAATACTAAATTAAACATTTTCTACTCTCTCTCACAGTGTGAAAAGAAAAAAATAAAAATAAAATAAAATAATAACCAGAATAATAAACTAAAAAAGAACAAAGACCTACCCATCCTTTAACAGCTTGAAAATTCACTCCTCCACTCTCTTTCACAGAATGGGGGGGAAGGTCAACAAATAAATTCCCACACAATGTCTCTCACACAATGGGGGAAAACAAATAAACAAACAAATCTAAATCCAAATAACAAAATAAAATACTAAAACCTCATAAGTCATTTGGTTTCTTAATTGTTTGTAAGTCCAGATTAGTCCAGCACTTCTCGGTTATAGGCAGATGAATATACCTGGGAGCTCACTCCTCGAGGAAACCATAAAGTACCGTTTAGTTACTTTCATGGGCTCTCACCTCCACTCAAGAACCAACAGAGCCACAATATATTACAAATGAACAAAATTTCAGGAAGCAATCCAAAAGTCAATACTATAGTGAAGAACCAGAGTGACTCACTGTGAAAACCAGGACCATTCCACAATCTGTATGTCCCACCTCATGTACTCCTCACCTTGACCAAGGCTTACACAGGCTGAAGGGAGTGAAAACCAGGTGATGATAGGGCCACAATCCCGCTTCACCATACCACCAAATCTTCACTCCAACAATTATCGGGACAGAGCTGCAATCAAGGAACTCCAAACACCGAATCCACTGTCACTAGGTCACAGCCACTAAGAGAGTCCCTCTTAGACCCCACGCCTCTCCCCAGACCCGCTCAATGACACGACTACCCACCGGCTACCACACAGCCAAACAGAAGTGCTATAAAGATAGCCACTCAACAGCAGCAGCTCTACAGCACACCACTAGATTGAGGCCAGAACCGAGAAGGAACTCCTCCAAACCAGTTCACCAGTATCTGCTGCAAGACCAGGTCACTACCAGCTCTACTCCTTCTTCCTCATCAACACAGTTTTTCCACCAGCGTAGCCCAACTAGCATGAGCAGGACAGCCTTCACTCTACGTTCCACCACCGGGATTCCACGCCCTGTGTACAGCTCTCTCCACTGTGATCGAACTCTCAGACACTCCAGGTAATAATTATCAATTTCAGCTTTGCAGAATCGTAAGTTCAGAGAATAAAAGTATTTATTTTGTGTGAACACAAATATCAATACAAGAGTCCACAGCTTGATTGTTCACGATAGTTTAGCCACACTGGACCAACCGGAATAAACAAAAAATGAAACCAAAAAACATACAATTTAAAACGGGCAATTTAAAACAAAACAAGGAGCAATAACTAATTTAAAATAAATAATAATTTAAAGGTGTGTGTACAACCCCAACAAGGTACTGCACATGGCAGCAGTCAGCATCAGTCACAGCCATGGTGAAATGTGAGATTTTGGGGGATCATATAGTTATTCAATGTGAACCAGCAATTCTAGTCAAGCCTGTACTAGAAGTTGTTGTGATGTTCTGAAAAAATGGATGTGAGGAGGGCAAATGTTTGATTCTCCATTATTTGATTAATCTTCTGCATCTTTGCTAAGCTATGTTTTCCTCCTGATCTAATGGCTTAAGTTATATGTTGCAATGTGAGATGGACCTGAAGCAGTAAGAGTAACATTTAATGTAAATCATGTGGGAGGACCATGAGAGAAGTAGAACCAGGGTAAGTGGTAGTTTGTATGGCTGCAGTGGGTATAGCTCTGCAGATGTCTTAGTATGACAGTAGAGAAAAGGAGCTCTCGCAGATACCCAATGGCAGGGGCATAGTTTGCTTTTTTTACAAGGGGAGGCAAAGCATGCTAAAAGTCCTGCTTTTCATACTAAATCCCAAATCAATAGGCCGGGGATCTGGGGCAGCCAAGGCCCCCATAAGCTATGAGGTTTCCGATGCATTCTGGTGCATTTTGAGGGTCATGTTTGACACCATCTGGCTACTTTACACACCTTCTTTGCCTTGTTACAAGCAACCAATATTCATATCAAAATAAGTAGATTTTTGTTTTCTTGAAAAAATTGTCAACGCTAAAGCAACTTCTTGATCAGTATCAAGGAGCAGAAATCATCTCTTATCCAGAAAATTCAGCCATAAAATATTTACTTTGGTAACCATTTTGCACATCACATAGGAATTACACATGCTGTTAAAAGAAAATACAGGATAAGGGAAGGGACCATTTTGCAGATGAGACCCCTACGAAGCAGCAACCAAACAGTCCCAAAAACAATGGTGCATAAAACAAACCCATTTACACTGATAATGGTCAATCCAAAACATGAACTACCGGGTGTGAACCAGAGTTTAAAACAGAGAATGACTGCTGTCCATCAGCACAAAACCCACTGCAAAAGGGATGTAAAAAGCCCTACCAGCAAATCCAGCACAAGTGCAAGCATGGTCTGTGAGGAAATAAAAAATGTTGAAGAGCTGTGCACAACAAGATTATGCACACAATAGTGCCCCAAACCACACCCCACCACCTACAGCAGAAAGGAAGACAGTGCAAGAATACTAGACAAGCCACCAACAGCTTAATCTGGTTCAATGTATGTCAGTTCTCAGATGGCATCCACCACCCCTCCCAGAGGGGTGCTGTATGCAAGCTGAGGACCCTCCCCGGGATTGAGGCTAACAGACAGAATTGGTTAGTCCTTCGTTCCCAGTGAATAATGAATCCTACAAACATTCAGTCAAATCTGGGAAAACGACAAGTGGAATGTACAAGTTTTCTATAATAAATGAACAGCTAGAGTGAAAGCCCACAGCACAAAGCTGGCAGAGCAGCAGAAGGCGCAGCAAGCAACAATGAATTTAAATGTTCATGCAAAAGGCGGTCAGGAAAATGGAAACTAAAATTCAATGTGAGGAAGTGCACGGTTCTGCACCTGGGAGTCAGAAATCCAGGCCGGGGTATACACTGGGAGGAGACATGATTCAAGTCACGGAGGGTGAGAGGGACCTGGGGGGTAGTGGTAGATGTCAAAATGAACAACTCAGAGACCTGTAGGAGGGCAGTGGCAAGGGCAAATATGATGCTGGGATGCATTGCCAGGGCGATTACCACCTGAAAGGTGGAAGTGATCTTTCCACTGTACAACTGCTTGGTTAGGCCACACCTTAAGTATTGTGTACAATTTTGGAGACCACATTTAAAGAGAGACATTACACTCCTAGAGAGGGTCCAAAGGAAGGCAATCAGAATGATCTAGGGTCTGGGGAAGAGGAGCTATGAGGAGAGTCTCAAGGAGCTCAACATGTACACCCTGGAGGAGAGGAGGGATGGGGGGACATGATAGAGGTTTTTAAGTACATGAAAGGGATCAATAAAGGAGGCCCTGTCAGGTTGCTCCAAAGGAAGGAGGATGAGGGCAACAAGAGGTCAAGGGTGTAAGCTGGAAGGGGGCAGGCTCAGAGGGGAGAGGAGGAGGAGGAGATGATGTTTCACTGAAAGGGTGGTGGAGCCATGCAATGCACTGCCCAGGGAGCAGGTAGAGGTGGAGACTGTGGATGGGTTTAAGAGGGGAAGGGACAGGTACAGGGGGAGGGTAAATCTGACCAAGCCCAATACAGGTGGAACATCTGAGACTGGGGACAGTATAACCCAAGGGGGAGGGGGGACACCAAAATCGGCCCTCAGTACGGGTGCTGAAAATCGAGCAGACTCGAGAGACCATTAGGCCTATTCTGCTGGCATTTTAGTATGTTAGTATGTTAAAAGCTACAGCCCACTCTCCCCACCCCAAACCTGCATGGCCACTTTCTCCACCCAGATTGGCCAGATCAGCTACTCTCTGCTCCCTGATGGACTTGCACAGCCACCCCCCCAAACTAACACCATTTCCAGCTTACTTTATCTAGTATCTGACTCCAGGCATCCAGGACTGTGCCCCCACCCCATCGCAGGCACACAAAAATAAATAAAACCACATTTTATACTGCATTTTGTTTATGTCTTTTTCTTGGTCTGGAAAGAGAGATGTTGAACTACTGGTCAGAAGCTCAGTTTTCCTGATATGCAACTACAACCCCACCCCACCAACACAATGCCTGTATCCCCAACCCCACCCACACACACGACTGACCACTGCCCCAACCCCACTCACACACAACCAGTGTTCCCAACCCCCCACAGACACACAACCAGTGTCCCCAACCCCCCCAAAAAATCATGGCCAGTCAGTAGTCACTATAACAATAGCCAGGTAGTAGTAGTATCATTTCTTTAGGGTGCATGTGCTGAGTGGGATTGGGCACCCCCCTTGGCAATCAACAAAAGGGGGGAAACATTATGCTGATGGGGAGTGTGTTCCCACATCAGCATTGTGACAGGCAGCAGTGGCGGCAGTCACTGCCACCATTTTGCCTGCACCGTGGGAGGCGTGTAATGGTCACGCTGCATGAGAGCTTCACTCTCATTGCAGCAGACCTTTTCTTTGTTGTGATGGCCACATTAGGCATGCCTGAGGTCAGTGCCTCCTGATGCCTGATTGGGGAATGAGGGACGCACATTCTGATGCATGTCCTGCATTTGCCCAACAATGACCACGCATCCAAATCTGCTACTATCGCAATATGTTGGCTGCGCAAGTGCAAGCCATCATAAAAAGCAAACCATTTCATTCTATATATGAATGCCAACATTTCAGAGAAATTATTAGCTGGGAAGCATAGCACTAGAGATAAGATGTGGCAGTCTGAATGTCAAAAGCCACAGAAGGAATGCTATGCAGATATACAAGGTCATAAAACATCACAGTGTTGAAGTCTGTAAGACTAGAGAAACTGAAAGATACACTTCATTTCATTTTCAATGCTGGCACTGTGTGCACATGTTTCTGTCTGTAACTACAGTATATGTTCTTTGTCAACATTATTTGTGAATATTCAAGTTTGCACTATTTAAGCAAGTTCTATACGTAACTCTGTGTTGCATTGAAAACCTAATATCTGATCTAAATGGTTTTCTCTCTCTCATTAATACCATATTATTGTAACACTTCTATGTATTTCTTTCATATTACCATCAAGACACAGTCTACACAAAACATATTTTATTATCACACCTGCACTATACCTGCACTTCTTTGCATTGAATCCCAGCTGCCATTCTTCAGACCATTTCTCCAGGTTTTTAAGGTCTCCCCTCATTCTTTAACCCCCCCCCCGGTATGTCCATCCTATTGCATACCTTTGTATCATCTGTAAAGAGCCATACCTTCCCCTCCAGTTCCTCTGCAATGTCCCCAGTAAAGTCCAGATCGGTCACATCCACTGTGTTTACCTAGTCTTCTACATTAGTTACCCAGTCATGTCATAGATTAGTACAATGAGTTTGTGAAAAAAAAAAAAAACATTGCTTATCATAAATACAGTAAAAGTTAGGGTCAAATGTATAAGTAAATAAATGCCATATAAGGCAGTGTATGTGTGTTAGTGTGTGTGGTGGGGGGCAGTGCTCTGTGTGTGCCTAGATATTGCACTGCTATGCTATACTGGAAGATATATATATATATAGTGAAGTCACCCAGGATTAAGCGTACTGCTGCAGAATTCTGCAGTAGAATTACTGCAGTAAACAATGTAATTTCAATGGAAGTTACAGTAATCCCTTTTGTCGTGCAGTAAACCTGTGATACTGCACTTCATCTTGGCTGACTTATCTGTAGATATACATATATGTATGTATATATATGTGTGTGTTTGTGTGTATTAGCCAGTGTGTGTGTATCACAACAATTAGAATGTGCAGTTAGGTGGCTCAGTGGTTAGTGCAAAAATTGCTAGTCTACATTCCCCGCTATCTAGATCAGTTTCAGCCTTAAGTGTCTTTGAAAACTCTAAAATAACCTCAGAACATAAATGCCTTTCATCATAGTATGTCTTGTTCTTTGGAATTTTTAAGATACATTGTAAAATATTATCCAGCTTTTCAGACAGGCCATTTAATAAATGTATGCTTTTTATAAAAACAATATAGTATGTGCTATTGCTAGCTGGGTTTGATGTTTTTTTTTATTTTGTCTTGTCATTATTTTATTTTCTATATTCTCAGTTTGCTGGATGTCTAATATTGTGATTGTTAGACATTCAGAGTCAAATTTTCTGCATGAGCACCATATAAATAAAAGCTCACCATCGTTGTCATCAGCATTTGTTCTTTTTTCATTTCAGTCCTGTGAGGCACTTACATAGTATCAATGTCCCCCACCCCAGATAATCTATATTATGTGACTGTCCTCTTTCTCCTCTCCTTGTACTGCACTACATCTTAATTTGCTGCCCCATGTGTCCTCTTTATGGGAAGAGTTCTTTCTCTTTTCTGTCTATTTTGGGACAGGAATCACAGGAGCTGTATGCCACACAGAATTGGAGTGGTGCCACCCCCAGCACTTCAAAAACAGGAGCTGTTTGAAAAGCTCCAGGCTGGTCTAAACCCAGGTGAACCCTATGCCTGTTGCAGCTCTTGCAGTGTCCCACACATGGGAATATTGCAGTGCCACTGTGGCACAAGCACCTGTCCACCAGGGTGCAGCTGTGCATTTGTTGCAAGAGAAGCACAGCACCAGCTGGTGCAGGCGGACTCCTGATGTGGCACAGGTGGTAACTGAAAATTGGCAATGGCACATGATGTGACACAAGATGCTTCTTGCATCATTCCTTGTTGGTACAAGGACCATGCACCATTCTAGATCTTTTGAAAATTGGGCCCAATACATCAACATGTATGGGCATGTAGCAATGCAGGAGAACTGTATTAACTGTTCAGATCTTACAGCTTTTAAAATGTAGCTTCAAGCATTATAAAAAGCATTATTAAAATATCACATAAGATTGTTTTTAGAAATGGTTGGGAGATCCTAGTGGTTGTTCTGTCTAAGAATAAATGCATTCTTTTCTAGTTTAGTTATGGCTGCAGTGGGCATAGCCCTGCAGCCATCTTGTGAGCACAGTAGAAAGGGAGCGTACCAGATACTAACAAGACTTTTAAATAGTGGAGGTGAAAGGCAATCCCCATGTGTTCACTGCACTATTTAAAAGACCAGTCAGTAGAACATTGCACTGTCTGCCATGTTCAAGATGGCTGCTGGAGTTTTCTGCATATGTGTGATGACTCGCACATGTGCACTGAACTCCAGTGGCATAGTCTGCCATGTCCAAAAATGACTGCCTGAGTTTTCTGTACATACGCGATGACTGAACTTCATTGGCCATGTGGGACATTGAGGACTGGGCACGGGGTCAATACTGCACACAACACTATGCTGCATGGAATAATCACGCTGCCGATAAGCATGATTCTTGCCATGCGGCATATATTTATTTTCTGTGGGAGGCTCCACTCCCACATGCCTCATTAGGGGGGCTGCGCCCCCAAACACCCCCCAATATAGATTCTCAGCTCCGTGAGGGGGTGTTCAAGTCAGAGAGTGCACAAAGATCGAAAAAATAAAAGTTATGGGACCGGGAATCAAACACGGTCCCAGAAGCACTGCCTGGGTACGCTACTGCTGTGGCTCAGTCCATTAGGCCACAGCAGCTGCTCAGTGGAACCCACTCCCAGTACAGATCTTATCCTCTGCCTGGGAAAGTGGGAATGGTGCAATACCGCGTACAGAAGTATACGCGGTATTGCATCATTCGCTTACTAGTGCAGTACTGTACCAGGTAAGCCATAATGTCATACACTATTAAGTGTGTAAATATTACGACCCGGTATGGGTGGACTGTACCACCATGCTGTCGGAGTTCAGTATGCATGCATGAATCATTGTGCATGAGCAGAAAACTCCAGCATCAATCTTGAACATGGCGGACAGTGATGTGTTCCTCCATCAGCTTAGCTGCAGCCATACCAGCTCTGGCCAGAGTTTGCTTTACTAGTTGTGAGTGGCACAAGTGCAGTAACACACATACACACACACACACACACACACACACACACACACATAAAATGCTTTTTTGGAGGGCAAACACACATCATGACTGTGTACATAGAAACTTTTAGGTTTTTTGTTTGAGGAGTAGAGGCAGGGAAAGTACAAACAATATAACTACAGTATGTACATGCATAATACTTCTTTAGTTTAATTTGAGGTGGAAGGCTACAGCTGGAATTTTCTCCCTTTTACATACTTTTTCTGTGGAGGGATGAAGCACATATGTGTACAATTATTTCTACCACCCACATAATATTTTTTTTGCATTTCTGTATTTTTAAGGGAGAAACTAGGACACTGAAAAACAAAAACAACAAACCAACTTTTTTTTGGGGGGGGGTCAAATTCACATTATCACAGTCACATTTACAACAGTACCCGGAGTAAGCACTAGGGGGGGGACAAAACATTTGAGGATGACAGCGAAGGTAAGTCTAACTACAGGTTATAAAATGGGCAAAGGATTTCAAGCAATCTAATTGGTTGTTAGCCATACATTAGAAGTGTGTATCACATGGTTGAAACTAGAAACCACATGTAGAATACACAGAACTATTTTATAAGTACAATGTGCCACTCTGAGGGTGTGTGTCAGTTCTAATGCACAGCTAGGGGGCTGAATACACTCAGCCTGCAACTTTGTGCTTCACTACACCCCTTAGTTGTACATTAGAACTGTTTAACGCACACCCCGTCATGTCTTACTGCTTACATATACAGAACTGGCCACTAAATAAGGGCAAGGGGCACCACGGTATCACCGCAAGGAGTCAACTTTCAAGAAGAGATCGCATGGCTGCTGTTCTCGTACCATATTTGGAAAATCATGCTAAGCAGGATTGAACTCATCTGGTGGTCATCTTTAGTCGAAGTCGTAAGTAGAGACTCAGATTCCAAACTAATTCAAACACAAAAGTTTGAAACTATAAAAGACAAAGATCATACAATTGCTATACAGAGTCAGACTATGAAGGGCAAACTGCATTGAGAAAGAAACAATGTGACCTACAGGGAACTGAACCCAAGACCCTGGAATACTGTCCCAGTGCTCTAGTCTCTGAGCTATAAGCTCACATGGTTGAACTTGAGGTTCCTGGACACACTTCCTTCATCTGGTAGTGCATATCCTGTAACAATGAACACTCAAGATGATATTAATTTGTTTTTGGGGGCAGTAATAGCTACTGCTAAGCAATTTAAATCACAAACTGAAGTGAGAAAGAAATAATGTGACCTACTGGGAATTGAACCCAGGTCCCCAAAATACTGTCCCCATCCTCTAACCACTGAGCTATAGCCTCACATTGTTGGACCTAAGATTTCCAGACACACTTCCTTTCTCTGGTATTGCATATAATATATTAAGGAACGATCAAGAAGACAGATGTTTTTGGAGAATTATTAGCCACTGCAAAACAATTTGAATCATCTCCCAGTGCTCTAACCACTGAGCTTTAGGCTCACATGGTAAAACCTGTGGTTACCGGACACACTTTCTTTCTCTCATATTGCATATCCTCTATTGGGAGTTGAACCCATCCCCCTAGAATACCATCTTTGTGCTCTAACCACTAAGTTATAGGCTCACTGGGTTGGACCTGAGCTTCCCAGACATATTTCTTGTCTCTGGTATTGCATATCCTTGTTGCAGGATATGCTGTGTCAGAGAAAAGAAGTACAGTATGTTTGGGACCCTCGGATCCAACCATATGAGCCTACAGGTGAATAGTTAGAGCACTAAAATGGTATTTCAGGAGCCTTAGTTCAAGTCCCATTAGGTCACATTATTTCTTCCTCACTACAATCTGTGATTTAAATTGCTTAGCTGTGGTTAATATTGCACCAAAAACATCTAATTGTCACATTGATCATTCCTTGTTGTAGGATATGCAATGCCAGAGAAGTGAAGTATCAGGCAAACTCAGGTCCAACCATATTAACCTATTGCTCAGTGGTTAGAGCACCAGGATAGTGTTCTGAGGTCCTGTGTTCAACTCCCAGTAGGTTACATTATTTCTGTCTCACTACCATTTGTGATTTAAATTGCTTAGCAGTGCCTAATATTGCACCAAAAACATCTTATTGTCATCTAGAGTATGGAGGGGTAACTTCCCAAGGCCAGCTTGTAAACCAGGTATGAATGCATTAGGAAAATAGGGAACAGCAAAGTCAATCATTTATTTACTTATTTGTTTATTTATTTATTAACATCTTGGATTAAAGACCTTTGAGAAGATGCTCTTTACACAGGTTCCACATCAGAATGATAACATAGTCAGGATAACATTTACAATAGTTACATTACAAGTGTCACCAGGCCTAGATACATTTATGTGTAAACAGAACGGAGACAAAGATTCAGGAGATTACTATAGATAAAATAAAGTGAAAATGACACTAACGTTGATCAGAGGTACATCTTACATACAGCAGAGGCATTGTACAATGTATGCCTGAGTCTAATTGTTACTAGGTTACTAAATAATGAGTGAAACAGGCAGAAGGCCACAAGGAAGAGGGAGGAGGAGAAGTGAGGGAGGAGGGGTGGGGTGGGGGATAGGGGAGGTGAGGGGACAGGATAGGTGGGGTGGGAGGGCACCAAGTAAGAGCAAAATAAGTGCAAGTGAGGGCAGTAATTAGAGTAGGTGAGGGTCAGGGAATACCCATAAGGAGCAGGTGCAGTAGAATTTGCTAGTGTCTAGTGGTAGCAGTCACAGGTAGCCTGGACGATTAAATGCTGCCAAAGTAAGTGGTTAAAGGAGCACAACTTTGTTGTGTTGGAAATGTCTGATTGCAGAGCATTCATCCAGAGTGGGTCTCTTTAGGTGAAAACACACTGTCCAAGCGAAGTACAACATTTAGGAAATCTGAAAATTTGACTGCCAGAACTTCTGGTAGTGCGAGGGTTTAATGGTGGCACCAGAAGGGATTGAACACCAGGAGGCATCATACCTGGGTTGACTTTTTTGAAGAGCAGGCATGTTTGAAATCTGAGTCTATTGTTGAATTGGAGCCAGTTGGCCTGGATACATAGATCACATCATGTGTCGGTTCAGCAATCTGCCCCAGTTAGAAGGCGGCATGCTTTATGTAGAGCTAATTTGATATGCTGAAGGGCTGTGTCTGAGGCAGATCCATAGATGGCAATGCCATAGTCAGCGAGTGGAATAACAAAATTATGTATGGCTAGGTTCAGTGCTTCAGGGGTCAGGTTGTGTCTATGCCTGTAAAGCATGCCTATTCTCCTGTTTATTGCTTTCAAGGTTAAATCTATGTGCTGGGTGTAGGACAGCGAGGAGTCAATGAGCATACCTAGATATTTAAAAGGATGTACTTGTTCCAGGGGTGATCCCACATCGTTATTGATGATAAGGGGGAATGACTTATGTTTGCTATTGATGCTGGAGAATAGCACGGTCTTTGTTTTTTTGTAGTTCAGTATTAGCTTTTGGGCAGTGAACCATTTTTCGGCAGATGCAAAGCCTTGTTGTAGTTGGTCCTGAAGATGTTTTGGATGTGGGTTACTAGTGTATATTATGGCAACATCTGCATATAGTAGGATGTTGCCATGACAGGACTTCGGTAGCTTATTCGAAAAGATGCTAAATAATAACGGTCCCAGGATGGATCACTGACAGACTCCAGATCGTACTGTTCTACTATTAGAGATGACATCTCCAGTTTTTACTTGTTGGAAGTGATTGGTTAAATACTGTAGCTGGAGAACCACTTGGAGGTGTCTGAGGAGAGGCCAGTGCTGGTAAGCCAGTCGATAAGTAGTTTATGGTTAACAGCATTAAAGGCCTTGGTTAGGTCTATGAATGTTGCCCCAACCAAGAGCCCTTGTTCCAGTGAGTTATGGATAAAACCAGTAAATTCCAATAGGGCAGTGATGGTACTATGCCCACACCTAAACCTATGCTGTTATGGACACATTGCAGTTGGCAAGTTTCCAGGTACTCCTCCAGCTGGTCTGCCATGATGCGCTCCAGGGCTTTTGAAAGCAGTGAGAGAATCAAAAGTTGGTGATAGTTTCCATGCTGTGCCTCATCACCACTCTTATGTACTCGGGTGACTATAGCAGATTTCCGTCTCTGTGGGAACTGTGAGAAGTTGAGTGAAAGGTTGATTGTTTTAGTAAGAGGCGCTAAGATTTCTTCAAGTGTGAGGTTGATAAATTTGAAATCCAGGGAATCCCGACTATATCTGGATTTCCCTAGCACTTTCTTAAGATCGCGTCTCTCTTCGCATTCAGAGACAGACTTGAAATAGAATTGAGGGTGGTCATGGTGAGGATCCTGGTTCAGTGAGTTTTCACTAGTGATGGAAGGGTTGAAAAAGTCTGGTGGGAGGACACCGCTCAGATCTGAGAACACCGTGTTGAACATGTCGGTGATGATTTTTTGGTCCATTGATGGGGTTCCTTCGATGTTTATCATGTTTGGTGTTGACTTGGGGTCTTTCCCTGTGATGTCATGAATGTTTTTCCAGAATGACTAGCTGATAGGGTGTCTTTATAATATTGACTTTTTGTGGTCCAGACCACTCAGGTGCATTCATTTCTTACCTTTTTGTAGTTTTTGAGGTTGGATTGGGTACCAGAGGCCCATGTCTTGTGCCAGAGGTGATCCTTAGATTTTAAGAGTTCAATAAGGGCAAGGTAGATCCATGGATAGCTGGCACCCTTTACTTTTCGTGTTTTAAGAGAGGCATGTTTGTCACCAACTGCATTGAACCTACAAATGAATTGATCAAATCCAGTATCAACATTGCTGGCTTTGTGAATATCAGACCAATCTTGGTGCCTAAGGTCAGCTTTCAGCTACTCCAGGTGGCCCTGCATTAGAACCTAATTGGTAATGGTTCTAGCAGGGGAGTTATAATACTTATTGGACCAGTGACAAGTGACAGGGGAGTGGTCACTAAGGCATTCGGGGAGAACAGTGGTGTCTGTTATATGCTCCGGCTGGTTAGAGTGCACCCAGTCTAGCTAGGTACCAGACCCAGCTCGGTAATTTAGTCTTGTAGGGGTTTCAATGAGCTGTGAGAAGTGGATGGTAGACAGTGCATCCTTTTGGGCAGCAGCTGCAGAGGAGAACCAGTTTATATTAAAATCACCTAGCATTAATATTTTAGAGTGCAGGCACAGGTTGCTTAAGCTGTTCATCAGATACATGAGCCCAGTTGCAGTATGCTTTGGTGGGATGTAAACTGAGATCACTGTAAGTGCTTTATTATGGGCACCAAGGAGCAGCTGTATAGCCAACATTTGTATTTGGTCACTAATGTTAGGTACTGGGATGGCGAGGCCTTTTAATGTGTCCCTGATGTATATCACGCATCCTCCACCTCTCTTGAAAAGTCAGTCCTTATGAAATACTAGGTATCCTGGGATAGAAATTGCTGCATCGGGTATGTCAGGAGTGATCCAGGTTCCCACTACAGAAAGGACATCATGATTATGCTGAGTGATCCACACCTGTAGGTTATCTAGTTTAGGGAGGAGGCTGCAGATATTAATTGATGTCAATGTAAGGGTCCTTGTATTTTTCAATGGTGAGACTGAGTTATGGAGTGGTCCTGGATTAGGATGTATGTTTCCCGAGAGCAGTAGAAGCATTAAGAGTATTCTTTTAATGTTCTCCTTGAGCAGTTTGTTGTTGTGGGCATGATTTCTTATACTAGAGTGGCTCTGCACGTAAGTTCCCTTGAAGAATGTGAGTCGAGGGAGATTTGCCCATGTGGATTGCCAGTATATGTGTAGAATTGATCACTTAGATCTGGTGGCTGGCCCCATGTACTTCATGGGTAGAGGTTGTCACATTTATGACAGATGTTATGTACTATATACATTTGGCACTTGTTGCTGGGAAATCAGGGGAGTTGTTAAGAGTGTACTTCCACTTAGGAGTCCTATAATGATAAATAGTATCACCAGTGTAGCATCCTGAGATTTATAGCAGCATGGAAAGACATGGTGATTTGTCTTGTGGTGGTAGATTGTGCTTGGTAGTTTTTGGTTGGCGATTGCCCGCACCATTTAAATTCAGGTACTTTGCTAGAGTGCTGGCAAATAAGACCACCCAGAAGTTGAGTTGTGTCCCTTTAAGAGCACAAAATCAGTGGTCCAAAGAAAGGTCTGCTCCTGAGATTATTGCCAATATGAAGCAGGGTGTGGTCTCCCACTAGAGTGAGGGCATTTAATAAAGGCCGTGGGAGGGGTGGGGGCAGGAAATTCAACTTGAGAAACAGAGGGAATACAGTAGCTAGAGAAATGATCAGCAGAAGAAAGCTTGGGCCACTTGGAGATCAGCCTTCACTGTGACCAAATTCAAAGTTAGGTCTAGTACCTTGCAGATTCGACTGAGCTGCAGCGCATAGAGGAATTTTGAACCACTGTTGTGGTATGAAAATCGAGGAGTTACTGACCCGATCAGGACTGGCTGCATCCCTGAAAAAGAAGGAGAAAACAGTTTTTTACAGGCAGAAAATGTGAGGGCTTGTAGCTTCAGGACAAAGGGGACAAAGGAAGAGGGCAGGGACAGAAGCAGGACAGACTGCTATGGGGGCAGGGGGAAGACAAAGAAATGTGCACAGGCAGAGAACAGGAAACAGGATTTACACAGTCAAGGCTCAAATTCACTTCTAAAAATCAATTTAGTACTTAAATGACCTATAAGAATTAAACAGATTATTAAACCATGCTGCCAAGATTCAACTTGAGATACAAAGGGAATATAGTAGCTAGAGAAGTGAGCAGAAGGAGAAAGCGTGGGCCATTATGAGATCAGCTTTCACTGGCACTAAATTCAAAGTCAGGGCTAGTACCTTGCAGATTCAATTGAGCTGCAGCACATAGAGGATCTCTGAACCACTGTTGTGGTTCAGAAATTGAAGGGTTCCTGACCTGATCAGGGCTGGCTGGATCCCTTGCAGATTCGGCTGAGCTGCAGCACACAGAGGATTTTCAAACCAATGTTTTGGTTCAAAAAATGAGGGGTTCCTGGCCTGATATGGACTGGCTGGATCCCTTGCAGATTCGGCTGAGCTGCAGCACACAGAGGATTTTCAAACCAATGTTTTCGTTCAAAAAATGAGGAGTTCCTGGCACAATATGGGCTGCCTGGATTAGGGTTGTTAGAACTAGTTTGTGAAAGATTCGAACCCTCCTCGAACCCTGGTGTTCGAGTTCTAACTTAGAACTCGAACACTAAATGGCCATAAAGGGTTCGAATCACGCAAAAGCAGACGTTGTCTGTTTGCACTTGCATACCTAAATATGGCTGTGGTGGGGTCGGTAAGCTGCGTGAGCGCGGGATCTGTGGGGTATTTAGGCAGATGTGCCGCGAGGAGGAGCGCCATTTGCTGAGGATCGGAGCGAGGCAGCAGCAGCCTAGCTAAACTGTAGTGTTAGCAGTTAGCATACCGCCATTTTATCCAGTGGCCATTCCATCATCCATTTTCCTGTGAGACCGAGAACAAGAGAAAGGCTGAAAAAAGCTCAAAATAGGGTGGGAGTGGGACTAGGGGGAGGTTCAGGACAGGTGGAGGGATTAATCAAGAATTGGGAAGGGACTGGGGAATAGGGAGGGATCGAGACTGAGATCAATCAATATCAGGACTGGAGGAGGACTCAGGAGGACTTGAGAGAGAATAAAAAAAAAAGAAGAGAAGAACCTTTGTGAAATGTAATTATTTGAAACTGCAGCACTGCTCAGTCAGTGGTGCACACTGCACACTCAGCAGCTGCCAGCAACAAGCATACACGGTGGCAAAAAAGGCAAATAAATCTGAATCCTTCCCAGTGTAGTGTGTGTGTCACAGAGAGAGCCCAGTGTGTGCCCTTGACTGCACTGTACCCTCCCTACCCAGTGTGTGTACAGAGAAGCCCAGTGGCCAGTTGTGTGTGGCATTAACCTTACATGACAGAAATGTAGAAATATAATTCTCATTCCCTGGGTTGCGTATGTGACTCCGTCTCCTGTGGTCAGCCCATCACCCTGCTACTGTGTGCCCTTTGACTGCACTTTACCCTACCCAGTGTGTGTGTTACAGAGAGAAGCCCAGTGGCTAGTTGTGTGGTGGCATTAACCTTACATGACAGAAACGTAGAAACATAATTCTCATTCCCTGAGTTGTTGGTTATGTATGTGACTCCGTCTCCTGTGGTCAGCTCATCACCCTGCTGCTGTGTGCCCTTTGACTGCACTGTACCCTACCCAGTGTGTGTTACAGAGAGAAGCCCAGTGGCCAGTTGTGTGGTGGCATTAACTTTACATGACAGAAACGTAGAAATATAATTCTCATTCCCTGGGTTGCATATGTGACTCCGTCTCCTGTAGTCAGCCCATCACCCTGCTGCTGTGTGCCCCATTGACTCCACTGTACCCTACCCAGTGTGTGTTACAGAGAGAAGCCCAGTGGCCAGTTGTGTGGTGGCATTAACCTTACATGACAGAAACGTAGAAACATAATTCTCATTCCCTGAGTTGTTGGTTATGTATGTGACTCCATCTCCTGTGGTCAGCCCATCACCCTGCTGCTGTGTGCCCTTTGACTGCACTGTACCCTACCCAGTGTGTGTTACAGAGAGAAGCCCAGTGGCCAGTTGTGTGGTGGCATTAACTTTACATGACAGAAACGTAGAAATATAATTCTCATTCCCTGGGTTGCGTATGTGACTCCGTCTCCTGTGGTCAGCCCATCACCCTGCTGCTGTACCCCTTGATTGCTATGTGTATGCCTATGCCCAGCAGCCCAATCATTCTGTAAGCCTTGAACCTGGGATCCTTTAGTTGCAAACTGTCATATTCTTCAATTACTTTCAGTCCACGGTATCACAGTGTCACACAACCAAAATAAAATTTTGGAGTTAGCAGCCAGCGATCACAGATCACATTGCTTTGTTACACAGGAATTGTTTGGGTGTGGGTGTGTTCACCAGTATACTGGTAGTACTGGTACTTACTGTCTGTTATGGCTGACACCAACATAGATGAAGCATCTAGTGCTGGTGTTGGAGCAGGTGTTGGTGGTAGTGGTAATCCTGGTGCTAACAGAAATAACCAAAATGTTTCATGTGATAAAAATTCAACAAACAGCAAGAGAGCAACAGTGAAGTGTGGTAAAGGGGGACCTTTTAAGAAAACCTGTACAGCTGCTGGGGTCACACGGAGAGGCACCATAAGGTATGCCATTCATGCTGTTAAGATCCCTGTGACTCGCAGCAATAATGCAAGTGACAGTGAGTCCCTCTCTGACTCAGACAGTAGCTCTTTGTCTCAGTCCGACACTGTTGTGTCTCGCGACAAATCATTACTTCCTCAACAAAGTGAAATGAGCAAGTCTGCTGACAATGAATCAGGTAGTGCACTTGCAAATACATCCAGCACTGTTGGCAATGAAAAGGACATATCCATTGAATCCACCACTTCTGTGTTGGCCAGTAATGAAAATCCATCACAGTCTTCTGTCCACTCTTCTAGCACCAAGAAGCATGTCCCAGGTTCTGTTAGGACAGGTGAAAAGACACAAACAGTCTTTAGCTATCTTCCTAGCACTTCGAACAAAATCTGTCACATCTGAGGTGTGGAATTATTTCTCTGTCAGTAAAACTGATCCATGCAGAGCAATTTGTTCCCTGTGTAAACAGAGTGTAAGCCGTGGTAAAGTTGTGTCATGCCTTGGCACTACAGCTCTTAAACGCCATCTGAAAAAGCATTCTGTTTTGCTTGATCATCCAAAACCCATATCCTCCATCTTCCAGACAGCACGTGAGAAGGGTCAGGAATCTGAAATGGATACTGAATTGTCTGAACTTGATGTGGGCAGAACCACTGCCAGCCCTAGGATCACTGTTACCACCAATGCCAGCACCATTAGTACCAGTTGCACATCCAGTGATGGCACTGAATGTATAAGTCCTAGTCCACCATCTCTGCGCCCATCTGCCCTCATCGAGCAACGGTGTATAATAAACCAGCAGGGACATGTTGCAAACAGCTAACACTGTCTCAGGCATTTGAAAGGAAGAATACTTTACTAGAAATCATCCAAAGACCCTTCATCTTAATCACCGAATTGGTGAACTGTTAGCCGGAGCCCTTCTCCCATACTCTTTGGTAGATCATGAGGATTTTAGGGAGCTCATGACATTAGCAGAGCCTTGTTACAATGTTCCTCATCGAAGGTACTTTTCCTATGTTGAAATACCAAACATTTATCAGGCTTTAAAAGTGACAGTGATGCTTGCACTTAAAACTGCAAAGGGTGGGGTTATTCATATCACAACAGATATGTGGACCAGCACTCAAAACATAGATTACATGTCCCTTACCGCTCATTGGGTCACGTTTTCTTGTGCTTCTTCAAAAACAAAGACACCCCAAAAGATGGCGCTGCTGCATATAAAGAAGTTTGGGCAAAGTCATACTGCTGCAAACATCTTGCAGGAACTAAATGACCTCCTTGACGAATGGGTTTATTCTCACGGTCTAAAATGTGGCTTCATAGTTAGTGACAATGGAGACAACATCTTAAAAGCAGTACAGGATGGAGGATTTCTGCATGCTTCTTGCTTTGCACATTGCTTACACTTAATTGTCATGGGATTTCTCAGCAACAAAACACAAGTGAATGGTATGATTGTTGTTTGCAAAAAAATTGTGACTCACTTTTTACATTCAACCAAGGCTATACGGACATTGCCCGAACTGCAAAAAAAAAACACAAGCTGCCCCAGCAAAAGCTGATTCAAAATGTTTCCACTCGTTGGAACTCAATGCTTTATATGCTGCAGCGCCTCTTGGACCAAAAGCAAGCTGTACATGAGTACTGCTCCAGTTACATTATTGGAGATGGCATTATGCTGTCTGTGCTGCAGTGGAAATTAATGGAGACAGTGCTGTATCCTAGCTCCTTTGAGACAGCTACAAGGACATGTCTTCTGAAGGTGCATCTGTGAGTCAGGTTATCCCACTCATAATGCTCATTTCACATCATCTTAGTGTTCTAAATCTACAAATAGAAAAGACAGATCTGAAGCACAGACAACATGTCGCCTGTATCATGGGAATCTCAGAAAGAGAATGATGAGCTTCAAAACCAATGACAAAATTAGTTGCAATGACGCAATCAAGACACTACATCCTTGCAAATCTCTTAGATGCCAGGTTCAAGGCTATACATCTTCCAAAACAGATGATATAGAGCAGTACAAATGTATGTTGCTAGATGAGCTGCAGCACTCACAGGAGTCAAACACAGACACGCACAGTACCCTCAGGTTGTCATTACCGCAACATGCAGGTTCATCTTCACAAAGGGATACAGAACTGGAAAAGTCACCAAACATTAACAGTAGTTGTTCCTCAACTGCCACTTCTTCAGCCCTTAGCAGCAAGCTAAATCTGTGGCAAAACCTTTCCCAAATTGCTGCCATACCAGCTTCTGCTGATTCCTCTTCTGAGCGGTCTCTGTCCAACATGGTAGACAGTTACCTGCAAGAACTGTCTATTCCTATTGATGCATGCCCTTTTGAATACTGGAGATCAAAAAAGTCAATTTGGACAGAGCTGTATGATGAAGCCTGTAAATATATTGGTTGTCCTGCAACAAGTGTCTCTTCAGAACGCATGTTTAGTACAGCTGGCAATATTGTGACAGACACCAGAAATAGGTTGCTGCCAGAAAATGTACACGCTTAACTTTAATAAAAGTTAATAAGTCAAGATTTCATATCCCTACAAGAGTATACAAACTGATCTTGAAGTGATTGATGTTGTGGATGTTGATGGTGATGACAACTCAGATGGTGGTGGCCGGTAAATATTGTGTGGGACGGAGTCTCTCTTCATCAAAAAGGAAACTTTTACAGACTGTGATGACTTTGGTTGTCGTCTCTCTCCTTTCTCGATCTACTACCTTGGACTATATACCCCCCCAAAACTTTCACCATTTCATGGCAAACTGCTTTGTAGCTAGGGTCTAAACTAAAGTCAACAAGTTTTATATACAGGGCAATTTTAACATCAGTGGAACAGGCCCAAATTTGGCATAAAAGGACACTGTCACGTCAATCCTTTCTGTATCATATTATTTATAGTTAAAGTGCAAACATATATTTTGGATTTACCTTCCGTGACTTTGTGGTGCATCAGTATGGGCTGGGACAGGAGACGGTCTATTTTTCAATTTTAAAGAGGACAAAACAATGAGTTCTAATTGGTAGCTGTTTATTATTTTCAATTACAGAAATGTTAGCCATAAGCGAAAAATGGATGCTAGTACATGGGTGAGGGTTGTGGGTTGGTTTTAACATGGGTGTAAGGGTGGCATGGGTGCTACTGCACAGATGAGGTGGTGGAAGAAAAGTGGAATGGGTGATGGGGTGAAAGGTGGGTGTTGTTTTAGTTCTTTCATTTACAGATTCGTGATCAGCTGGGGATGGTGAGGAAAAAAATGGTGACAGACCGAACCTACTGTACACATAATATATATTCTTAATAAATACATTGCAAACTGCTGCCACCTAGCACAATTGTCCTGTCCCCTTTAAAAAAAGAATGAAGGAATCAGAAATAAAAGAAAATCTGCATCAGCAGTTTTCACAGAATGTGACGTATCATAAAGTGTTTTTGCTTTACAAGTAGTGATAATTTGATACATAATGAGGTTGACAGACGCTGTCCCTTAAACATCACATGCCAACTGCTGTAGCTACATTAAATGTTCCTTAGTATGTGGTGAGGAAACCACTTTTTTTATTTATGTGACTGAAATACAGATTTTATTGAAGTATCAGCTGCAAAAATGCATTATCTTAGAAAGTTGTATGTATTACTTCAATTTGCCAACAAAAATGTTGGTATATGTATGCATTACCTTAGAAATTGCATGCATTTTTTGCCAGCAACAATGACTGGCATATTTGTTTTATTCAAATGTCTTGACTGACTACGTTATGACATAATATGTTTTGCAACAGTTCCACATGCTGCTGCTGTAGTACTTGGCTTGACTTTGTTATAAAAGCTTTCTTTTAAACATAGCAACTTTTGATTTACTCATTTAAAACAGAAAGCAGCAAAAAGCTGAAATTAGGTAATATCAGTTATTTTTTCTCATAATTCATGACGATGAGTATATATAACTGAGTACATAAATGCTAATGTGCCTCTTTCTTTCACTAAGGAACTAGGATGCAGCTGCAGCAGGAAAACTTTAACATATGGGTGGGTGGGTGGGCCTGTTACATATTAAGTTGCTGGCTTTAGCAAACAGAAGAAACCATAAATAAACCTAGTTGTATTCCTATCAATGTCACACATGATAATTTCTCTCCCTTATATTGAACAGTTTTTCCTTTACATGTATTTTTTACTATCTTTGTTACTGGCAGCACAATAAAAAATAGGGTTCGAGTTCTAAAAAGTTCTAAAAAAGATTAGAACCCTAGAACTTTTTCAAAAGTTCTAGACTAGAACTAGAACCCAGAACTTCAGAGGGTTCTGACAACTATTGCCTGGATCCCTTGCAGATTTGTCTGAGCTGCCACACACAGAGGATTTTTGCAGTTTTGGTTCAAAAATTGAGGGGTTCCTGGCCCCATCAGGGCTGGCTGGATCATGATTGATTGATTAATTTATGTCTTTGGTTACTGGGTAGGTGCGCTGATCCAAGGGACTGTTTTTTAGGTATGACCTGGGCCATGAAGATGGTACAGAAGTACATACAATATATCTCATGACATGGAGTACAGGCATCAATAACATGGTAAAAAGCATTCCACACAATAATTGTACATAAGGGTAGCATAGGTATAAAGTGCATTGGGTAGGTTTGTACACAGCTTGTGTCAGTGGCTCAGTAGGTAGCAAACTCGCCTCTGAGGCTGAGAGATCAGAGGGCTATGGGTTCTGTTTCCCCACATCTGGCACTTGGGTTAATATCCCAATACTGACACTGTAGTGCAGCATGAGGACGATGCTGCACTTCTGAGGTGCTGTATTTTGGATGAGACGTTAAACTGAGTTCCCATCTGCCTGGATTGGTGGTAGTTCAGGTGGATGTTAAAGATCCCATGGCACTTATTGAAAAAGAGTAGGGGAATTTTTTATTCAAAAACACAAAACAAACTCATACAAAAGGTATTACTTCATATAAAAGCATAATGAAAAGAAACTCAAAGAAACAGAAATACATATTACATCACACAGGAATATTGAACAGGTATAATTCATATTAATGTATCCCCCCATGAAAAAAATATGAAAAAAAATTAGCATCATTAACCAATAAATACAACAGTAATGAAAAAACCTTCAGTAGAATCCTAGAAATCATACAGAAAAAAACACAGAAGTATTGTGATTCATACCTGTTGTAGGATATTATTTAAAATGAACAATCATATCCAATATCAAAACTTAATACAAAAAAGAAAAAAAACCCTGCTCTCCCCACCCCAAAAAAGAAGGGAAAATCATTAACATAGGACACATCAGTGAAACAAAAAAAGAAGACATTTGATGACATATCAATCTTAAAGATATTGCTAAGAGCACTAAAGAAAAAAACAGGTGCAACTACTATCATCATAAAACTTCAGGGACAACATCAGAGCCCGCCAAGAAAAAATCCCCATCAGTCAAATCCCTCTACTGTCTACTTGGCATAGAATTAAAAGATAAATAACCAATAAATATTCCTCCATAATAGAAGCTAGTTCCTAAGATCTAAACATAATGGCCCAGATATTCAAAAGTGTTGCGCCATGCACAACCCACTGATGCGCTCGGTGCACGAATTTAAAAGGAAATGCGCCTGACAATTCCCCCTAGTCACATTAATGTATGCAGGCACAGGTGGGGGGGCGTGCCCATGCATAAACTGCACAGCCTGATATTCAGCTGGGCCATGCAGAGTTATGCAGGCGCAACCCCCTACCTGCGCCTGCACAACTTTATGCAAAAAAAAAAGGATCAAGTCGAGGGCCACCCACAGGTACATATCTATGACAGATTTCCAACAATTTATAACCATCATCAACTTAGTCTTTATGTCTGCCTGAGTTAACCAAGTTGAATTTAGTTTTCATCTACTTGAAATAGTTGGAAAACGAGGGGGGACAGAAGAAAGGCCAATGCTACATATCAAAGTCTTGTGATCAGAAAGCTCACAAAATTGTAAAGAAAAATCATTTAGAACCAAATAGGCCAAAAGAAAAAAAAACTGATTCTTGAAGAATATATACTTCTCTGATATGTATACCCATGATCCGAATGAAGAGCCCTATATGTATCTTTTAAATCTGAGGAACTCAAAACCTCCTGAAGGGCATGTGTGTCACAATACACTTTCCGCTGTATTGTATGCTTAGCTTTATAATCAATATTACAATTAAAGTCCCCTTCCCAAATCACATTTTTCTTTGTAAATAAATAAGGCTGAACTGCAGTAAACAATTCGATATGTGCAGTCTTAACTTGTGGGGCATAAGTATTGATCAGCTGTAGTGAGAAACCTTTATAAAGTCAATCCAAAACCAGTACCCTCCCTGGAAATAAATCCACAACCCTTATTATCTGGACCTGTGTATGACCAAACAGGATTCCCTAGACCATCTGCCTTATCCGTACCGAATGACCAAACGGAAGGGCCACTAATCTAAGTTTTTTTTGACTGGGCTACATCCTGCAAAGTGCTAAATCTAGTTTCCTGCAAAAATAAAATGTCTGCCTGTAAATACTTACAGAAATAAAGACATGCTAATTTTTTATTATAATATTTCATGCTGCATGTGTCAAGGGAAACTATTTTAAAGTAGCCATAACAATTATTTAGGTCATATGTCTTTCTTTTTTCCTTTCCTCCCTACCTTCTTTTTCTACTTCAGCACTTCTGCCCCACCATCCTCCTCTAATTCCATATCTGAATGTACCCCTGAGACAGAGAAAACATCAGAATCTGAACCTACTTCCTGCTCTTGAAGAACCTGAAAAGGATGTTGAGTGGGAATACCAACAGGGGTTTGCTGTTGCCTACTAGAGGCTCTAGTAACACTTCTAGGGTGTGGGGTCTGGAAGGTGAGTGGAGGGGGCATATCTGAAGCAAATGGGTGAGATAAATGGAGTGTGTGGTCCTGAGCTATATCTTGTTGAGCCAGTGTAGTGACTATGTGATCTGGAATAGTGCTGGTTTCTGGGGTAGCATCATCTGTGTCTGTAGTAGTAGCTTCTGCCTGAGGTGGGTCTCCAGCAGTAGGATGAGGCTTACTTCTTTCTTGTGCTCTATTAATGAGATCGTCATTATCAGGCCCACCCTGCTTATTTTGGCCAGCCCAGGGACACTGATGATAGGCGTGACCCTGTTCATCACACAAATTACAACGGAAAACATTCCTACAGGTCCCACTGTCATGATCAAAATCACCACAAAGAGCACACTTAATCTTGTCACACATGCTGCTCAGATGTCTCCAGCTCCCACACTTATAACAGGCTTTGGGCTGGCCTGGATAAAAGCAAACCCCTCGATCTTTCCCCAGAATAAAGCTATTAGGAACATGTCTACCTCATTACCAGTAATACGGAGCTTCGCCTTAAACTTCCAGCTACCTGTCCAGATACTCTCATTATCAATTACAAGTTCAGGAGGCTCTAAAACAGTGCATTTCTTTTCCAGCCAGAACTGGATATTCCCGACATTAACCCCTTCATTTTGAAACATAATATGAATAGTTTTGAAAAGTGGCTTAGTAAGTGGGATAGCCCAAAAGGGAGCCCATAATGGCGAAGTTTTACAAGCATCATATTTTAACCAAAATTTGCCCAGACCAGAAAAGGTTTTAAAACTGACATCAAAGGTATCTTCACCCCTAACATTAATAAGGGTAAAAATGTCTGATGCCAAAAA
Source organism: Neoceratodus forsteri (assembly GCA_016271365.2). NCBI lineage: Eukaryota > Metazoa > Chordata > Ceratodontiformes > Ceratodontidae > Neoceratodus > Neoceratodus forsteri. Next base: position 839,897,771 of record CM028135.1, on the reverse strand, counting down.
GTTAATAGAAACCTTCAAGAGCTTCCTAGCCACATAAGAGTTGTCCGGATGCTCTTGTAGGCCACCACGATATCGGAGGTGAACAGCATTTCTACAGGGTGCTTGTTCTAAGTTATTGTTATGGAATAAATCCAAAAATCTCTGTCCTGGCATCCAAATGTCTCTAGGTGGGGAGTGAGGTGGAGAACCACCCGACGCTGTAACAAGAGGCTCAGTATTTAACTCAGTATGTAACTCAGAGCCGTCCCCAGACATATTTTCCTCAGCATTCTCTTCAGAATTTAAAGCATCAGTCTGACCTGAGTTGTTGGTGGGGGCCCCATGAGCATCTTGTTGTGCTGAAGAAAAAGAAATCCAGGTAGAATCCGGGATCTACTTTCAGTTTCAACAGACCCATCCAGCATCCAAAAGAGCCTACTCTTTGGTCCAGAGATTGTCAGATGCCACCGCAACAGAAGGAGTTCCCTTCCGCATTCCTGCATCTTCCACGTCAGCAGTCTTACTAGCCACTGCCAGCTCCTGCTCATCAGTCAGTGGAAAACCAGCTGGTTCAGTGGGAATCCTTGATCTTGCCAAGCTCTGCACAACAGAAGAAACATCCATGCCTTCGGGTGGAAAATCTGTGGAAACTGTATCCACTTCTCCTGTCCAGGCACTGATAGATCTCCTCACAGATGCACTCATGTAATTTTTACATATGCTATGCATGTATAGAAATGGCATGATTGGACATGATAATGGAGTTCCACAATCACTATGAAGTTCATGAATCCTGCAATGAAGGCAGAGTAAAATGGGAAAAGATTATCAATATTAATTTCCATCAGTGCAGTATTTTTCTCCTCGGTACGGGTGTGAGATCGGGTCAATTGTGTGCCCCATTCCACAGTTCTTGCAACATCACCTGACACCATAGTGCCATTGAAGTTACATTGAAACAAAGAAGTTGACGGCAGATAAGGACCGCAAGGTGCATCCACTCTGCTAATTGTTTCTACCTTTTGAATGTGCCATAGGTCTTTACTCTTTTAATGGCCTATTTATTCATACTCATCTGTATTGCTCCCTTATTGCCAATCCCATGCCTGTTTGAAGCCCTGCACTGTATTCATATCAACCACTTCCTGAAGTAGGCTGTTCCAAGCATTGACCATCCTTTCTGTGTAAAAGAACATCCTAACATTACACCTTAATCGACCTTCCTCTAATCTCATGCTGTGTCCTCTTATCCTGCTATTTTTTTTATATTGAAACATGTTAGACTCTCACCTTGTTAATGCCCTTAAGATGTTTAAATGTTTTGATCATATTGCCTCTCTCAATCCTTTGCTTTAGGGTATACATATTGAGCTCCGTTAATCTGTCCTCATATGTTTTCTGATGCAGTCCCTGCACCATTTTGATTGCCCTTCTCTGGACTGCCTCAATTTTGTTAATGTCCTCATGCAGATGTGGCCCACAATACTGCATGCAGTACTCCAGATGGGGCCTAACCACTGTCTTGTAAAGAGGGATTATTACCTCCCTCTAACGACTTGTGATACCCCTACTAATACACCTCAACATCCCTCTAGCCTTACCTACTGCTTTAGTAGTCTGCTTGAATGATTTCAGGTCATCTGTAATGATGATGATGCCCAAGTCTGTTTCTTCCCTTGTGATTGCCAGCAACTCCCCTCCCAACCTATAGATAGCTTCAGGGTTTCTCTTCCCTATGTGCATGATCTTGCACTTCTTTGCATTAAACCCCAGTTGCCACTGTTCAGACCATTTTGCCAGTTTATCCACATCTCTTCTCATTCGGCCAACCCCATCTGGATCATCTACTCTGTTGCAGATCTTGGTGTCATTTGCAAACAGACAAACCTTACCCTCCAGTCCATCTGCAATGTCACTGATGAAGATATTGAAGAGGACTGGCCCCAGGACTGAGGTACTACACTTGTGACTTGCATCTCTTCTGACTGTATACCGTTTACCACCACTCCCTGTTTTCTGCCTGCCAACCAGTTTGCCATGCAGTTGACCAACTTCTGACCCACCCCAAGCCTACCCAGGTTATTAATCAATCTTCTATGTGGAACAGTATCGAAAGCTTTGCTGAAGTCAAGGTAGGCAACATCAATGGCACCCCCTTGGTCCACCACTCTGGTTATCCAATCAAAGAAATCAAAGAGATTAGTTTGACAGGACCTTCCACTTGTAAATCCATGCTGTCTTGGATCCTGTGCTCCTATGGATTCCAGGTGTTGCACTATCCTTTCCTTAAGGAGTGCCTCCATAATCTTGCCCACTACTGAGGTAAGACTGACTGGTCTGTAGCTTACTGCCTCCTTCCTGCTGCCACTCTTGTGGAGCAGGATCACATGAGCCCTTCTCCAGTCTTCTAGGACCTCCCTGTGATCAGAGACTCACTAAACAGTTCTGATAATGGCTCTGCTGGTTCCACCCTTAGCTCCTTTAGTACCCTGAGATGTATGCCATCAGGTCCTATTGCCTTGTCCACCCTGAGCTTAGTGAGCTCTTGTAGGACCCTTTATTTTGTGAAGGGACTTGTGCAGACCTCCCTCCCCACTGTGTCCATGATGCCGAGCTGTGGACACTGCCCTACCTTCGCCTCGGTAAAAACTGAGCAGAAGTATCTTTTTAGTATACATGTTTTTCCTTGGTCCTCCTCCATGCATGAGATGGGCACATCTTGCTGTGCTTTCCTTGATTAGGCTCCTCCTTGGGGGACATGGAGATCAGGCCACCAGACACTCTGTACTTGACTGCTGCAACCTGTATCATCAGCTCCAGATAGAAACATAGAATGTATTGGTAGAAAAGGACTGTAGGCCCATCTTGTCTACTCTATTTTCTTTGCTTCTTACTACACCCTGGATCCTATTTGGTCACAGGTGTCCCTCCTACCTCCCTTATCTCCATTTTTATACCCATGTACCCATCTCATGCATGTTTGAAGCTCCCCACTGTCTTCGCACCTACCATCTCTTCTAGCAGGCTGTTCCAGGTGTCCATTACTCTTTTTGTGAAGAAGTATTTCCTCACTTCCCTCTTATAATCCCCTCTATCTTCATAGCATGCTTCTGTGTTCTGGTACTCCTTCTCCTGTGAAAAAGACTCCCCTCTTGCAACTTGTTCAACCCTTTGAGATACTTATAGGTCTCAGTCATGCCACCTCTTGCTCTCTTCTCCTCAAAGGAGTACATGTTGAGCTTCCGTGGTGTTTCCTCATATTGTTTCCCATGTAACTCCTGCATCATTTCAGTAGTCCTCCTCTGAACCACTTCCACCCTGTTGATGTCCTTGCAGAGGTGTGGCCTTCAGAACTGGACACAGTACTCCAGGTTGGGTCTAACAAATGCATAATACAGAGGCAACACCACCTCCCTTCTCCTATAAGGAATACTCATCCCCACATCCCCCCCAGCATTCAGCTAACCTTGCCTACTGCCTTGTCACACTGCCCTGCCACCTTAAAGTCATCAGATATGTTTACCCCAAGGTTCCTTTTTTGCTTGGTAACTGTAAGTACCTCCTCCATTTTATACATAGGCCTTAGATTTCCCTGCCCCAGATGAATGACTGCACTGTTTGGCATTGAAACCTGGCTACCACTCCCTAGACTACTTCTCTATATTCTCCAGATCACTTTGCATTCACTCCAGTACCTCATACATGTCCACCCTGTTGCAGTTTTTGTGTCATCTGTAATGAGACACACCTTCCCCTCCAGTTCCTCAGCAATCGCACTTATGAAGACACAGAAAAGGACAGAAACCAGTACTAATTCCTGTGGCACTCCACTGGACACACTTTCATCCTCTGAGTGACTGCTGTATACCACGTTCTCTGCCTCCTATCCTTTAACCAATTAAATACCCAGTTCACCATCTTCTCCCCACTCCCAGGTCGCTGAGTTTCTTTATTAGCCTCTTGTGTGGTACAGTGTCAAAGGTCCTACTGAAGTCCAGATAGCCGTCATCCATTGCCCTCCCCAATCCACATCCCTAGTTACCCAGTTAAAGAAATCTGTCTGTTTGTTCCCCCCGTGAAGTCATGCTGCTGGTGGACCTGCAGCTCATTTGTCCTCCAAGTACTCCATCAGTCTCTCCTTCAGCAGGGACTCCATTAATTTCTCCATGACTGATGTGAGACTGACTGGTCTATAAATGATAGCTTGCTCTCTTATGCTGCTCTTGTGCAGAGCTGCCACAATGACCCTAATTCAGTTCTTAGGAGTTATCACTGTCTCCAATGTAGTACTAAATAGTGTTGCCAGAGGAGCAGCTAGCACAGTGCTCAGCTACTTTAGTACCTTTTGGGTAGATCCCCTCTGGCCCCATTGCCTTGTTTTCCTTTTGGGCTTCCAATGCCCGACACACTGTTTCTTCCATAAAAGGACATCTGCCCACATACCCTCCCCACCAGTGCCTATTAATGCATGTCAGCCCATCCACCTCTCCCTTTCACTTGGAAGACTATGCAGAAATATTTGTTTAAAATTTTAGCTTTTAATCATCTTCCTCTGCACAGCTCCTCCCCTCCTTGTCCTTGTATAATTTATCTTCCATCCAATCCATATGCCAAACCACAGCTCTACCTTCCAACTCCTTTTCCACTAAATAGATGCTTGGTGTTGCAATCCATTGCTGAGCTGTCTTTTTCTTAGCCATGCCAAACAACTCTGAATTAAGCAGTAAAGTACGACCAGGGATTGCATTTATCATCTGTTAATCACACCCTAGGAGTGCGATGTGCATGAGGCATACAATGAAGACAGTTAGACAGTAACAAAGTGAAAAATGCCTATTAAAATGCTTTAAATTGACTCCCGAGGCCTATAAACAAACATGTAAAGGTTTAAGGAGTGCATCAGGAGATAACTATCCTGAAGTGTGTGTACAACTAAGCAGTTTTTCAGAGTGTTGGTTAGAGGGTGCAAAGGCTAGCTCTGTGGAACAAACAAAAGATTTGTTCCTCGTGGAACAGTTCTTAGAGACTGTACCAGAGTAGTTGAGAATATGATTGTTGATATGACTCTGAGCTCCACAAAAGAGGCATCTGACAGGGCTGATCGGTTTGTATCTACCTGATGATCCACTCAGCACAAAAACAATGTGAGAGGGTCATCAGGTGATTTTAAGGGAACTCTGGGGGAGCAATCTATGGGAAGCCAACCTATGTCTGAACAAAAAGGGAAGCCAAGTGGTTTCAAAAGTAACGAGTCAGGGAATGCAGGTGCTAAATCTGCCAAAAACTAGGACACCTGTTGTATGTCTGTCCAAAAAATATGGCAAAAGGTGTGAGAGCATCAGGAGGGGGTAGCTGTGGAAGCTCACAGCAGCTAGTGACCTGTACCCAGAGAACAGTTCCCACTAACTCCAGAGCATACATGCACCTGTGTTGGTACACGGGATAGAGACCCAAGGACTGAGGGACAAGATTTAATTAATGAGGAACATATCCTGCTGAGCCATTTTTCTAGAATTAAAGGAGTGATGGGTCCTATGATTTCAGTGCCAATTGCCCAGAGTTTTCTGAGCTGAGAGGGTGACCAGGGCATATGGGAGAGAGGTACTGTACCAGACATGCCCATTGATATAATTAGGTGATATGACTTTGATAGTTGGGCCAAAAGTTTGTGTGTCACTACCTATAGTATGGCTAGGGAATCAGCACCTGATGACACAGAGGGGGTAGTGCAGCTGGAAGCAATCCCTCCCTCAGCAGCAGGGGACATTGTAGCTGAAGAATGAGCTAGTAGCAGAATACTGAGCCATAGCTAGAGGCTGAGGAGACCCCAGCAATAGGTAGCTATCCCACAGGAGAGTGTTTTTTAGGGAAGATTAGGCATGTGGATCTGGGGAGAGCTCAGCAGGCTGATCCATCCCAACAGAAGTTAAAGAGGTTAGCCACTAGGGTTGATGACAATTCTCAAAGTTCGGAGAGAAGCAAAGCTTACTGGGAGAATGAGATTCTATATTGTGAGTGGGTTCCAAAGGGAGGACCGGAGGACAGGGTACTCTGGCAGATAGTAGTTCCTAATGATTATGGGAAGTGACGTCTAGCCTTAGCCCATGACATACCCTTGTCCAGACATTTAGGAGTCAGCCATACAAAAAAGGTGGCTGACTATTAATTTTACTGGCCCAGAATTTTTAAAGATGTGGCAATCTACTGGCAGATTTTCCACAGTGCCAAAGATTGGGAAAGGTTGGGGACAAGGATGGCTTTGATTCCCCTGCCTAAAATTGAAAAGCCATTTCATCAAGTTGCTGAGGATGTTGTTGGGCTACTCAGTTCACCAAGTCACACAGTCAAGAAGTAAAATTTGATGGTCATGGATTACACCATGAGTTACCCAGAGGCAGGGCCCTTGTCCTTCATTGAGGCAGGAAAAAGGGGCTGATGAACTGCTAGGGATATTTAGCTGGGTGGGTTTTCCCAAGGAGATTTTGTTGAATCAGGGCACTAATTTCATTTCTGCCCTACTGCCAGCCTACCGGCACAATGATTAGATTTCCACTTGTGGCGCCGATGACCCGGGTTCGGGAACGGACCTGGGAGTCAGAGGGCTGGCCAGAGGAGAAGGATCAAGCATCCTGGAGACTGCTCTCCTTCTCTGGGAGGAGGCAGAGGAAGAGTGTCCAGCACTTTACAGACCCTTGGCAGAGGCTGGGGTACTGCTGCAACCAGTGCTGTCATGTTAGGGGGGAAGGGCAGATGCTGGACATTATTGGACATCCCTGCCCCCAGGGAGCAAGCATTGGAAAAAGCTGGACCCTCCCCAGCATGACAACTGGCTTTGCTGCCACCTTCCCTATTGCTTCTGCCATCCACCGGGGGGGCCCCACTCCCATGGCCCCTACCCAGGGGTGTAAGCCAGGGCTTGCCAACAGTGTCTGTTGGGAGGGGGAGCCCTTCCGGCAGCCCTGCCCAGGGGGGTAAGCTTGGGCATGGGGGGATGGCAGACAGGGTGGGTCTGAGGATTGGGGGTTTACTGGAACAAAACAAAAATTCTCTCGTAACAGTTAGTCTTTGGCAGAAGTTTGTATGAGGCAACTCAGAGACTCACTCAACCAAGACTGTCTGGTTGAGCAATTTAATGCATCTCTTAAGACCGAGTTGAGAGCATTCGCTGACAAGCATGCAAGAGAGTGGGACAAATACTTACCCCATCCCTCATTCACATATAGGGAAGCCCCACCCAGAAGTCCACAGGGTTCTTGATCTTCAAGCTCCTGTTTGGCTATAGGGTAAGGGGCCCTCTCATTTGGTAAGGGATGGATGGGAGGGTGAGCTTGCTCCCCAAGGTGAATTTGTTGTGGATTTCATCCTAAATTTCAGTTCCCAGAGCAAAGAGCTCATGGGGTTCACTCAGGAGCATCTAGACACTACACAAAAGCAACAGAATATGTGATATGACCATGGGGCAAGAGCCTGGGAGTACAAAGTCAGGAAACAAGTGATGGTACTCATTTGCATCTGACAGAATAAATTACAGGCAGTTCAGAAGAGTTCTTTCTCGGTGACCAGGAGGGTGAATGATTTTAATTACATGGTGGAGCTACCAGACAGGAGGCACAAGCAGTGATTCTGCCACATTATCATGAGGAAGCCCTGCAATGATGAGATTATCCTGGCTGTGTGCAGCTATCTGAAGGAGCAGAAAGAAGCAGATCTGCTACTGGATCTCCTGAAAGGTGTTAAGGAAGAATCCTTAGAGGATGCTATCACCCTCAAGGAGCAGCTTATACTAGACTAAGCTACCAAAATGCATGCAGTGCTGCATATATTTTGTGATGTTTTCACAGGGAAATTGGGGAAGACTACACTGTCAGAGCACCATGTGGATACAGTGCCCCAGGCCCCACAGAAGCAGGCACCTTACAGAGTCCCTAAGGGTACGAAACATGCCATGGAGGGGAAGATCAAGAAAAGGCTGGCTCTTAGAGTAATCCAGGAGTCCAGTAGATCCTGGGCCTCCCTAATGGTACTGATCCCCAGAAAAGATGGGACCATGATGTTCTGCATGGATTTTCACAAGCTCAACAGCTGTTTGGAGTCAGATGCCTATCCCGTGCCTAGTTCAGATGAGGTAGTAGTGATGTTAGGGGAAGCCCCACACTTGTCCACCATAGACCTGACAAAGGGCTATTGGGAGACGCCCCTGTTTCCTGAAGCCAGAGAGAGGTTGGTCTTTGCACTTTGTTTGGTCTATTCAAGTTTTGAATAATGCCATTTGGGATGAAGAATTTGCTAGCCACCTTTCAAATGCTCGTGGATCACATTCTGTCTGGGGCAGGATACCTTGCTCTGGTGTAAATGCATGAAATTACCATATACAGCTGGACATTGGAGGATCATACCAGGCACGTGACTGATTCATGGACCCTTGAAAGAATGGGAGGTGCTTCAAAAATGACTGACTTGTGGAGACAGAGAAATGGTGGGCCTAGCAGATGGAACAAACCTAATAACATGAAACAATTTAATGTAGGCAGAATAAAACCTAAAGTACATAAACTGGTTAAAGTGCAGTCTGTCCATAAATATTATTGACAATGCTTGAAACCAAAAAAAAAATATTTTACCTTTTCTCGGGTAGATGGAGATGCAACAGTTTGCCATGTATTTTTACTGCATGTGTGCTCTTGTTTTTTTTTTCTGTATTCTATTCCTGTATCAGTCATGTATTAGCAACTGAAGCAACATGGTATTCTGTTATGTGGGAATCACAATCCTGAATCATCAAAGGCTGGGTGTGGATGGCAAGAATCCATGTCATCTGACGATTTTTATTACGGGTTTGAACTTCAAAGGGGCTGCTTTCCTTTTATAACCAAAAAGACATGTGAGTTTAAATAGGGCCACATTCAAGTGAGATGGTGTCCCACAGAAAGGGCATCTGGGAAAACAAAAGGATGACATTGCAATTTGCAAAACCAGTGTCTGGATTTCAAATCCAGTTTAAACATGTTCTTGAAATGGGTAGATCCCCAGGAAACAAAGCGATGGCTGAACCTGTGATGACAGAGAGACATGTACAATGATACAGTGTGGTGGGCCACCACCCAAAGACATTTGGGAACTGCGTTTGGCCCTGAGAAGTCAGTGAGGATTGAAACTCTGAGCAAACAACATCAAGGGGTTGAGTCTGCCTTAACTCACTGAGCAGCTAGATCTGTATCTGCACAATGTGCTAGCCTTCACTAATGAGACAATAACTGCCAGAGCAAACAGGAAGTGCAGACAGTCGCTTTGTGTCTGCTTGCACACAGTTCTGACTGTGGATCCATTGGAACTATTGGATCCATTGGATTCATAATCAATAGTTGGATCCAAGATGGATCCAGTGGTTGGATCCCTAGATCCATTGGTCAGATTTGTAAGACCTATCTGAGTTGGTAGATACTTACAATACTTTGGATGCAAGAAGTCAGGTCATTGGTCAGGGAGCTGCGCTATCCAAGAACATCAAACATTTGACCAGGTGGTGCTATCCAGTCATGTGATATATAGAGAATAATGCTCAGGCATCTATGTGTTATGAGGGTTTTTCTCCACACCCAAGGTGTATGATGACCCATAAACCTCAAGAGCAAACCTCGAGAGGTTTATAAGGTCATCACGCACTGAGGGAGGTTAAAAAAAATAACTCATATTTAAACAGATTTCCTGAGAGTTATTTTTTATAATAATTGGTGGAACTTTTTTTTTTTAAAGCTGCCAAAGTTGGAAGAACATAAAGTCTTTATTGAATAAATACACCTTGGTCTTTAAAACTGTCTGATGAGAAACATTTAATTGAAAGCTGATTCTCTAAAATATTTTAAAGTGAACATTTCTAACAAAAGAACTGTATGAAACAAAACAAGTCTTTTATATTACTTTAAGATCAATCGTACTGTGCATGAGGGATGAGAACTCGCTCATGCCCAGTGACAAATTAAATGGCTAACATTTCCTTTTAAATAAACATAGTTAAATAGAAAAAAAACTGTTGTTAAAACAGTTCATTTTTTCACATTTCTCTGTTCTCCAAGGTATTGTTCCTTGTGGTCTGGCCATGTGGTTACCAGGGATACTTCACAAAAGACTGGGTGGTGTTGTTAGTGTACAATGTCTGCTTAGAGCTCGAGTAAATACATCTCAGCAAATGCCATAATAATGGCATTTAATATCAACCAAACTTGGGTTAATAAAAGGGGTTACCAGTTATTATGATATGATATGATATGATGTGATACAGTATGGTACTATACAATACAATACAATACTATATGATATGACACGGCATGACATGACATGACATGATATTGGTAAGGTATGGTATGGTATTGCATGGTATGAGTGTCATGTTGTGTCATGTCTTCTCATCATGATCTGCTGTGATGTTATGTCTGAATTTTGTAATACTGTATGTTTGCCATCCCTTGTCCTCAGACTATACTGTAAATTATACATGTCTTTATATGTTATATCGCAGATCCCTGTGGATAAAAGTAAATAATGATGGAGCAAAATAGTAATAAGCATTAACCCTACATTGATTCTCCTCAGAATGCAGTTCAGAATGAGTTTAATTTCATTTGAGCATTGCAGAGGTGGGTGTGGTTCATTTTTAATAAATCAATTTCTAGACTCATTCCTCTGGTGAAGCTGAAGCTCAAAATATGACAGGAAACTGACAGAAAAAATTAAGCAAAACATTGATATGATCCTCAAAGGAAATCATACTCTATTAAACTGAGTCTTTAAACATTACCCTGCAAAGGGAAATTCTCTTGATAATTTATACTAATTCAGAAGGCCATCATAAAACTCATATTGTCTTTTCATCTAAGATAACAATAGAAAAATATTTTCTTTGCAATAGCTAGAGAAAATATTGCTGATGTCTAAACCTTAATGCCAGAGCTAACTTGTTTGCTATTCTTCTTTCTTCTAAACATACAGAACATTTTTTCCTTTGCAACTCACTTGTACTGATTATGATTCTTCAGTACATATTGGAATAAATTAATAAAACCAAAACATTGTATCAGGTTAAGAATCTGCTTATCTTGCCATTTAAAGTAGCAGTATTTGTTAGTCTGTAAAACATTTATTCATATAGTTTTTCGGCAAATATTTATTTTTGCCATCCTTAAATTCATCCTTGGTGTATTTTTAATTTATCAAATATTTTTAGAAATGCTTTTATAGCTAACTTTATAATTAATGACTCAACCATTTAAAATGGACATGACTCGCCTTTTTAAAATCCTTTCCACCAAAGTTACTGTTGAATGTACATACTATATTCATACTGTGGATAAACAACTTTAGGAAGGTGCTACCACATGTTTCTGATGGTATACAGTGCAACAGAGTGGCAAGATAATTTGTTTTTCTTTTTTATGTCTGGTATTGCATCAATATATTTTTTTCTTGGCTGGTATAACATGGGGCCTGGACCTTTTAAAAACTTGAAACCCTGTATCTTAATTCAGGAATGAAAGAAAAATGTCTAAAATAATGTTTCTACCAGAAAAGAAAAAAACATTATTGCTGGGAAAAAAGTGTGGTGACTAGCAAATACTGCTGCTTTAATGTAGTTGTACATGCAGTTTGGCAAATACTTACACACACACTTCTGGGTTAATACACCAGATTTAAAATTTGCAATAGTAGCAAGCTGATAAATTTGAATTAATCAATATGTTATCTTCAGATCAATCCAAAAGATTAAAGCCAGTCTTTCTTCCTTCCTTTCTTCCTTCCTTCCTTCCTTCATGTTGTACAGTTGAATAAATCAAGTACTAGCTGCAAAGGCAGATAGCTTAGCTAAAAAGTATCATTTATAACTACAGCTGACAATCTGTATTAAAAGGCTTCATTCTCACAAAATAGGAAATTGCTTTTGCTGTGTAGCAGTCCTATAATGTCCGTACATCACCTCAGATTAATTCAAATTAGTCATTCAAGACTTTAATTATGTACCCACAGAGCTAAACACAAATATGCTTATCTGTCACTCCATAGTTGTGTGCAATACATGGAGGAGGATTTTAAAGTGTGTGACAAGTATATGTTTTATACCTGGACATCATCACTGATTACCACAGTTCAAAAGCAGACCATAACTAAGTAAATCTTCATTTTTGCCGATTAAAAACTGATTGGGACATTTGTCAGCCACATTGACTTCATTGTATTTGTACATAATGCAGTTCACAGAGGACAGTGAAGTCAGCCAAAGCTCACTGGCAGGAAAGTAGATGGTATCAGTATTTTACTCTGAACCAAAACTGACTGTTATACTAAATGACTAGCCAGCATGATTCAGAACCCTATTGTACAGCACCTGTAGGAAGATACCATCACAGTATTCATGGCACATTTTTGATGAATGGATATATGAATTGCTTTAAGTATTTGTTTCATACAACATATCACAGTGGTTGTAAAAGCAGGAAAACTGTGACACTGCATTTCATCCTAGTGGGCTCACTGTAAATATTTTAATATGTAGCTGTATAATTAATGCATTTGATAAATCTTGCCCAGCTAAAGAGAAAAATGTTTGGTAACTGCAGCATGTTCTACTGCATACAGCACTAAACAATTACTTAGGAAGTCAAGGGGCCGGATTATTAAAGTCTTTATATTGACGCACAGTGCCTGCGTCACACAGAAATGATGATGCAAGTGGCACCTTGCATCAAAAAATGCAACCTGAGCTTTTCTCAAAAGCACATGTGCCAAAGGGGTCTTGCAACAGTCTTGTGCCACAAAATGGGCCGTGGCATGGCACTAGGGGACTTGCTGCAGATGCAGGCTGCCGTATCCCCTTATTTGGTATTTTCAAAACCCTCCCAGAGGGCAATGGTCTAAGTACCTTAGACCTTCCAAAGACTAGTCTAATGGTACTTAGATATCCTCTGTGAGGGTGCATCAATATGCCACCCCCCAGCCCCAATCCCTTTTGTATGTAGTTAATAATATCCTTGGTAGTCTAGTAGTTTCTTCCAAGTCCTGATCTCCTGTTACAATAATTAAAATAACCCTGATGATCTAGCAGACCACTCCAGCTCCGATCCCCTGTTAAAAGACATTCTGAAATTCCTGGTGGTCTAGTGGACCCCCCATCTTTCAGGGCCCTGTCACCCCATTCCCCCAACCCGTAACCAAGCTGGCAACTGGCACAGACCACCGTTCACCACCACGGCCAGCTGTTGACTGAGCTCTTAATGAGCACATACTGTATACAGCACACATTCATTTAGAGGTCAGTTGGTGGCAGATCGTGGTGGTGAGTGGTGGGCTGTGCTAGTCACTGGCTTGGTTACTGGTTGTGGGGAGCAGGGTGGTAGGGCACTGTGGGGTGAGGGGTCCACTAAACCATCAGGAATTTTGGAATGTCTTTTAATGGGGGATCAAGGCTGAAGCATTCTGCTAGACCACCAGGGATATTCTAATTACTATAATGGGAGATCGGAACTTGGGGGGAAGGAATGCTAGACTACTAGGAATATTCTAATTATTATAATGATAGATCGATGCTTGGTAGGGGACTGCTAGACTACCAGGGATATTCTAATTATTATAATGGAAGATTTGGGCTGGGGCAGTCCACTAGACCACCAGAGATATAAACATTTTTAATGGGGGATTGGGGCTAGGGCATTCTGTTAAACCACCAGGAACTGCTTGGGGATATTGCCACATGGTCGCCCACAGCTTGCGGCTACCAGTCTAGGTGCACCCTCTGTTTGGTGCACCAATATGGTTGCTGCAAGCCACAGAACTTTTCCACCAGGACCCTGCCTAATAGAGAATCAGGCACAGGGTCCATGGTGCACCAGGGATCAGCGCAAGTCACCTTTGGCATGACTTGCAACAAGTTTTGAGAATCAGGCCCATAGTCAAGGCCCCTAGAATTCTGCAGCTGCAGAATTTTGTGCAGAACTTGCAATCTACTGCAGAACGTCTGCGGTGCCGCAGAATTCACTCTTCTTGGTGATTTTTTATTAATATTTCTGTTTATCCATAGAATCTGGTTCCCTTCCCCTCTTTTTATATCCAAAACCCCCCATATGTTCAGAATGTGATGTTATTATTGCTATGACATCATACATCAGCTAACGAAAGGCTGCATTCTGCAACAGAAATGAACAGTCACTCATCTACCACAGCTCCCACTGCCAGAGATGGTGGCACAGCACATCATGCATGGTGATATTTGCTCAACCTGCACTACAGCCTAATACAATTTTCAGTCTTACATTATTGCACTAGGGCCAACTTAAACAAAACCTTGTCAATAGCACAGACTTGCTAAGTCCATACCTCACTTTGCACAAACCTATTTGTGCCTTTTAGGTATAGAGATGCCATCTGAAATGAATAACTGGTAAAATGAATTTAACTGTCATTTTTAAGAAAAATAAAGTGATTATGCCCAGAAAAGGGGAATATAATAATGTGTAGACCTGTTGAAAGGCTAGACCTGTTAAATAAATTGCATTGTACGCATTTTTGCAAGGGTTATTGATTACATATTGTTATTGGTTGATAGAATCACCTAAAAGTTATGGAGAAATGTTGTGTACAGGGACAGATGTTGGGCCAGAGGGTAGCATGCTGTGTATCCGTGCAGGCAACTCAGGTTCAGAGATTAGCTCTGGGAGCTGGCTGGGCAGCACAAGGATTGGTGGAACACATCACTGCTCAGAGCCTGGGAAAGTATGGTGCAGTGTTCTGTCACATGGTGGACACATTGTGATGGGCTGGAGAGCTCTATCTCACAATTGTTTCACATGCATGTCATGGCCTGATAGTGTTACGCAGTTTGTCAGGGTAAGCAAGTTGACATGAAAAATTAGTTTTGCAATAACTCCTCTATTCCATTTCCAATGGGACCTGTATGAATTAGGATGCAAGTTCATGCACACACACACATGCAGTATTTGTCTCACCACACACACACACACACACACACACATTTGTATGTATGTTACAGATTGCATATAAACATATAAGTAATACACAGTGGGAACCTCATGAGTCGTGTAGAAAGCACATACAAATATGTAAGTGATAGACAGTGGAAACCTCATTAGTGGGATAGATAGCATGCATATAGAAATACCTTATTTATCACATAAGATCCCCTCTGCATATGTCATTTATGCAACAGGCTAGGACCTTAAGGGAGAGACATTTGTTTTGCTTTTTTAGGCATACAATTATTTTTATAAGTCTGTTATTTTTTGAACTAGAGTTACTGTGCTTTCCACCGTCCTGATTGCTATAACCACTGCCATGAAAGTGAAGTCAGGATGACAAGCTGACACTGTGATGTGGTAGTTTGTTAGTGCCGCAGAACTTCCACAGAAATTACAAACCACCGCCGCAGAAGTTCTGTGGCAAACGGTAGTCTTGCCGCAGAACTTGGTCCCACTGTGCCGCAGAAAAGTAGGAGCCCTGCCCGTAGTGTCCAGTCCCAAGCCTGAGCCGGAATCATCATCTCTTAATGCCAGAAAGATAATTGCCATGACCTTTGGCATTAGGCAGAAGCTCACTGGCCTCTCTATCACCCCATTCTTAAAGAATCTCAATGGCACCCCCACCACATCCATAGAAGTCCCCCACTTCAAGTACCTCACTGTGTGGCTTGATTGAAATCTTGATTTTTCTTTCCCCATCAAGGCCATGCACATAGAAACATAGAAGTTGTAGACAAGTAAGGACCTCTTGGCACACCTAGTCTACCCTATTTTCCCTACCTACTGTGCCACCACAGAGTCTACTCGATCTCCGGTCTGTCCCCCTACTTGCCTTATTTCTATGGCCCCCTTATGTCTATCCCATGCATGCTTGAAACCTGTTATTGTTTTAGCATCAACCACCTCCACTGGGAGGCTATTCCAGGCATCCACCACCCTTTCCATGAAGAAGTATTTCCTCACATCTCCTCTGGAGGCAGTATAGCACCGTGGTTTAAGGCTCTGAGCTGCAAGTCTGGAGACCTGAGTTTGAATCCCACAGCCCCCACTTGCATATACTGTGTGGCCCTGAGCAAGTCACGTAACTTCCCTGTGCTCCTAGGTTGCACCTGTGAAAAAGCTTTCAGCTTAGTGTGTCTCACCTGGTTAAACAATTGGAGTATCCCCCTCCAGCTTCATAGTTTGACCCCTTGTCCTCAAGCATCATTTTTATGTAAAATGCTACCCTCATGTACCTTATTAATACCTGTGAGGTATTTGAAAGTTTCTATCATGTCCTCCCTTTCCATCCTTTCCTCTAGAGAGTACATATTTAATTCCTTAAGTCTTTCTTTGTAGGACTGTTGATGCAGGCCATGAACCATTTTCACTGTCCTCTTCTGTACTGCTGCCACCCTATTTCTGTCCTTCCAAAGCTGGGGCCTCCAGAACTGGACACAGTACTTGATATGGGGCCTCACCATTGATCTATACAAGGGTAACACTGCCTCCCTTTTTTCTGGTGGTGATACCTCTCCTTATGCATGCAGGCACCCAACTAGATTTCCCCACTGCCTTATCACACTGCTTTGCAACCTTCAGGTCATCAGAAATGATTACCCCCACATCCCTTTCCTTTTTTGTGGTTACCAACACCTCCCCGCCCAAATTGGTACATTGTCCCCGGTTTTCTGTGCCCCAAGTGCATGATTTTGCACTTTTTTGCATTGAAACCCAGTTGCCAAACCCTTGATCAGTCTACCAAGTTTTTCAGATCGTCCCTCATTTTTTCCACACACACACACACCCCCGGGTGTGACCAAACTATTGCAGATTTTTGTGTCATCTGTGAATAGGAAAACCTTCCCTTTCAGTCCTCCTGCAATGTCACTAATAAAGACATTGAAGAGGACCATGCCTTATACTGACCCCTGTTGCACCCTACTGGACACCTTAAGCCTAATATTCAAACATGTTAGAATGACTCAAAGGACTTGCATTAAAAGGGTTTGATGCAAGGGGCGACTTGCATTACAACTTGCATCAAACACGATTTTCTAAAGCAGCCTGCATCAAATACTGTTGCTGCTGTGCCAAAGCCCCCTTGCACCAAGGTTGTGTCAAACAACCAGGTGCACCAAGTCATAAGGGGACTTGTGCCATGGCAGGGCTGCAACATCCGCTTTTTTGGAAACTTTACACGCCCCGCTATGGACGCAGCAAAGGGCACCACTTAGACAAGCAAGGAGGTTGTCTAAGTGGCTTGTACCAGTGGGAGGAGATCTGACAATGGGCAACTGGTTGTAGAAGGGGCACAGGAGTCGGGGGGGGGACAGCAGAGCATCACCGGGAATGATGTGGCATCCAGTGGGGTGCATGTACATTGTACTGTATTCAAGTATAGTATATTTATCTTCCCTGGAGGCTTAGCAGACCCCTCCCAATCCCCAATGTGCCCTGTACATAATGACATATCCTCACTGAAGATCTAGCATACCCCCTTGATCCCTGGTGTTCCCCATACATAATGCCATATCGTCCCTGGTGAACTAGTGGACCCCCCAATCCCTGATGTCCCCAGAAATAGTTAAATATCTACCCTAGTAGTCTAGAGGTCCTGCCAGTCTCCCCCCAAATCATTTATGTAACATTCTCTGGTGGTCTAATGGACCTCCACCCCGGCTGGCAGTGCCCCACCACCCCACTTTCCCCCAAAACTGAACCCCAGCCAATGACCAGCACAACCCTCCACTCTCCATCATGGCCAACTGCCTAAGTGATTAGTCACTGAGCATGTACTGTATATAGTACATGCTCATTGATTGACAGCCCACTGAGCAGTCAATCACTGAACACCTAGTGTATACAGTACATGCTCCATGACAGGTCAGTTGGGCAGTCAGTCATGGTGGAGAGCGAAGGGCTGGACCGGTTGCTGGCTGGGGTTTCGAATGGAGGAGTAGGATGGTGGGGAACTGCCTGCCAGGATAGGGAGACCACTAAACCACCAGGGAATGTAACATAAATGATTTGGGGGAAAGCAGGGATTGGGGGGATGCTGCTAGACCACCAGTGTAGATATTTAACTATTTCTGAGGGACATCCTGGATCTGGGGGGTCCGCTAGACCACCAGGGATGATATGTCATTATATACATGGGACAACGGAGATTGGGGGGGCTGCTAGACCACTAGGGAAGATGACTCTACTGTACATACAGTAGAATAACTACAGTATACTGTATATAAAGTGCAATGCAAACACACTCTGCCAGGTGCCATCACTCCTGCTGCTGCCCAACTCCCCATGACACCACCCCTGCCTCTTGTGTAGCCGGACCCCTCCTGTACAGCAGCTTCATCCCTCCCCCACCATCCTGGCCCCCCTAGTGTTGCACTGGGTGGGGGGGGCATATCCCTGCAACAATTCTCACAGGTGCACCAACTGTTTGACACAGCAGTTGACTTGCAGCAAACCCAGGGAGTTTGGAGCCAGGACCCTAATTTTTATAAAATCAGATGCAGGGTCCCTGGCATACTCAGAGCTGGCTGCTCCCCTGGAGTGACACAACTTGCATCTCTCTCTAAGGGCTCTTTGAAAATCATCCCCTTGTCTTCTTCAGAGTGAACCCCATTTACCACCACCCTCTGAGTCCTATTGTTTAGCCAACTTCTTACCCATTTTACTACATTTAGACCCACTCCTAGGCTGCCCAGCTTGCTCACTGGTCTTCTACATGGAACGGTGTCAAATGCCTTACTGAAATCGAGGTAGGCCACATTAACCACTCTGCCCTGATCCACTTCCCTGGTTACCCAGTCAAAGAACTTGATCATGTTTGTGTGGCAAGCTTTCCCCCCATGAACCCATGCTGTCACGGATCATGTAATCCACTGGTCACAAGGTATTCTCTAATCCTTTCCTTTAGTAGTGATTCCATTACTTTACCCACCACTGAAGTCAGGCTGGCAGGTCTGTAATTTCTTGTCTCCTCTCTATTACCACTTTTGTGTACTGGGACCACATCTGCCCTCCTCCAGTCCCCCAGAACTTCCCTGGTATCAAGTGATAGGTTGAACAGGGCTGCCAGAGGTTCAGCCAGTACCTCCTTGAGCTCCCTCAGAATCCTAGGGTGTACCTCATAAGGCCTAATTGCCTTTCCTACTTTCAGTTGTGCTAGTTCCTTGGGAACTATCTCTTCTGTAAAAGGACTAGTGTCTACCTCATTTTCTTTAATGCCCTTGCCCATTATCTGTGGCCCATCACCAACCTCTTCCTCTGTAAATACTGTACAAAAGTATTTGTTCAATATGTCTGCTTTTTTTGGTCTTCTTCCACACAAACCCCTCCTTCCCCTTTTAGCCTTACTATCCTTCCTTTGGTCTTCCTGTTTTCGCCTGTATACCTTAAGAATGTTTCATCCCTCTTTTTTACTGATTTGGCAAGATTCTCTTCCATTTGTGCCTTTGCACTCCTAACTTTTTACCCCGGTCTCCCTTTGTTTCTCCTGATATCTCTCCCTATCCTCCTCCTCCTTTGTCATCATGTATCTTCTAAATGCTAGCTTTTTTGCTCTTACTTTCTCCACTACTTCTTTAAAGAATCTAGTAGTGTCTTTTTCCTCTTGTTCTTGTTAACCTACCTGGCACAAAGGTTTGTTGCCTTCTCAATGTTCTCTTTTATTTTTGTCCACTGTTCCTCATCTCCACCCAGTTTCCCTATCCCTGGTAGGGCGTCCCTGAGGCATTCTCCCATTTTCTTAAAATCGGCCCCTTCTGAAGTTCTGGACTTTTGTTTTAGTGTGGTTTGATTCTGGCCCAGTTCCTAAATAATGAACCACAACGTATGATGATCACTGGTCCCCAGGTGGCTACCCACCATGAAGTCAGCAACACTGTCCACATTTGTCAGTGCCAGGCCCAGTATTGCCCCCCCCATGAGTGGGTTACTTAACTAGTTGCGTGAGGAACACCCCCTGCAGGTAGTCAAGGATGTCCCTACTTCTAACTGTTGCTGCAGCTGGGAGACTCCAATCCATGTCTGGTAGATTGAAATCCCCCAGCAGCAATACCTCCCCCTTGCTTGCCATCCTATGAATTTCTTCAAACATTTCCTTATTCACCTCTCCCCCGTGGTGGATGTCTAAAGACCACCACTATGTGAATAGCGGCACCCTTCTGTGTCTCCTGGGTGACCCACAGTACCTCAGCTCCTCCCTGCTCCCCCTATATTTCCATAGCTTTTATGTTTTCTCTCACATAAAGAGCAACTCCTCCCCTGTTTTAACCTACCCTGCCCCTTCTGAATAGAACATAACGTGGTATGGCTATATCCCAGTCCCAGTCTTCATTGCACAAGGACTCAATAATTGTGACTATGTCCAGGACTGCTTCTGCCATGGTAGCCTCTAGGTCTGCAGTCTTATTACCCAGACTTAGTATTTGCACACATGGCTCTCCAGATTGTATTGCCACCCTTCCCAATTTTACCCATTTTCCCTCCCTTAGTTCCTCCACTATTCTTATTACTATCTCCCTTTCCTTCTACCCCCTGGATTATCATGTTAATTAGTTCCTTTGAGGATTTTTCTCCTCTGAATTCCCACTACTGACCTTGCAAGCTTTTGGGGGGGGCAGTTTATGTCTCCCTGCCTCATTCTGCCTCCCCCCGTCAGCTAGTTTAAATGCTCACCCGTGTAACATTTAAACCATTCACTGAGGATCATGGTTCCCCTCCTGTATGGATGCAGGCAGTCACCCCACTACTGGCCTTATTCACTCCAGGTGGGGTCCCAGTCCCCAATTAATCCAAATCCCTCCTCTCTGCACCATTCCCTCAACCATGCTTTGAAGTTCCTGGTGCGGAGAATCCTGTCTTCTCCCCTGTCATAGACAGGTAGCACCTCCGAGAATGGTCACAAATCATGCTAATTGCCTAAGCCCTTCCCCAATTTCCTGAATTATTTCTGTCTCATCTGTAGCCAAATAATTAGTCCCAAGATGGACAATGATATATAGTTCTCCCTCCTTTCCTGCTACCCCAGCAATCCCTTGGATCCGCTTGCCATTCCTCTGTCCCAAGCTTGGTGCACTATAGTGAAACAAGTCCCATATTCCCCTCCTGGTTCATCTTTAAATTATCCTTTTAGGAGAACTGCACTTAGTTTTTCCATTAAATGCTATTTTTCATATATTGATATTGAATATATTATTAGCAGTATGACATAGTGGTTAAGGGCACTGAGCTACAAACCTGGAGACCTGAGTTTAAATCCCATCAGTTGCCACCTGCATACTGTGTGACCCTGAGGAAGTCACTTACCTTCCTTGTGATCCCAGGTCACACCTGGAAACAAGCTCTGACTTAGTGTGCCTTTCCTGGTTAAACAATTTCCCCCTTCCTTTCCTTATATAGTGGGTCACATTCTGTTATTGTTCAATATTTACAATGAAGATTTGTAGATTTGTTCTACAATCTTATCCCATAGTAAATTCTTGCAAGACAGGACTCCCTTTGAACTCCTTCTGCCATCTTGCCCTTAGCTTCCCTCTTTGCACCTATCACTGCACCCTTTAACTGATCAGCTCTCTCCCTTGAAGACAAAAACCTCTCTTCCGATTTCTCATTCCTTGCCAGATATTGTCTTTTTTATCCTTTCCCTGCAATCTTGGTCCTCGGGGAACAAACCCTATGAGGAAAGATTGAGGGAGCTCAACATGTATTCCCTGGAGGATAGAAGGGAGAGGTAGGCTATGACTGAATCTTTCAAATACTCAAATACTTAAAAGGTATGAATAAGGTTAGTACAGAGGACATATTCAGCTTAAAGTGTCAGGAGGCGGGAACAATGAGGGGAAATAGTCTGAAACTTGTGGGAGAAAGATTCAAGAGTGAAATGAGGAGGCATTATTTCATGCAAAGGGTGGTGGCAAGGTGGAATGAATTGCTGGAGGAGTTGATCTCATTGAAGACTGTGGGCAGTTTCAAGAGGGGGTGGGATAGGGTCAAAGGGAAGATCAAAACTATGGGGAAGTGGGGGTTGAGGGTGTGGGATGATAAATGTGGGGAACTGGAATTGGGTGGGGGGCAGCTGCAGTAAAATAAACTATTGCTGCACACTCAGACTTGGTAGACCATTGTGGCCTGTTTCTGCTGGCATTTTCATATGTTGGCATGTTCTCTTCACTCCTCTCCTATCCCCAACCCGCATTCCTTTTGTTCATCTGATGCCCACTCTTTTTTTTTATACTAGTGTTTTGCTGTGCAATTTTCTGCCACCATCAGAATGTCCCACCTCTGAAACAGCCCCTACTGATCACCATTCAATCTGTTCTCCTCCTTCCTCTCTCTCAAGGCCCCCATCATAAATCATTTGGCCTCACTCTGCGACTTATCGTAGCTTTCCCTCTTTTCTTCCTATATTTCTCTTCTCTTGCTAGTATGCATGCTAAAGTTCTCACCCTGCAATGTTTGAGTTATTTCCCCCTGTAGTGCACAATTTTTTTATTTATTTATAGATTTATTTCAATCTAGGAATACAATACCTTTGAGCCGAGGCTCTTTTACAAAGGTTCCACGTCAGCGTGTGCAACAGTCATCATTTTTAGTTACAAACTTATAATCATTGACTTACAGACATGTAATAACCAGTACAAAGACTTGAGCTATAGAACAAGACAAGGGAAGGAGGGGGTGAGGTGGGGGAAGTGAGGGTAGGAGATCAAGGGGAAGGAGGTGCAGTGGTAAGGGGAGTACGAGAGGTGGTTGGGGCAGGGCAAGAGTGGATATACAGGGGAGAGGTGGGTGAGGGCAGGAGACAGTGCAGCCAGGGGGCCTTGTCGAGGGAATGTGACAGGTAAGGTGCTAGGGGTGCAAAGACTGATTGTAAATACTGGGTGCTGGGGCATGTGCAGCTGGAATGGTGGAAATGTTAAGATGGGCAATCAGGATACAAGCAGTGAGAGGCGCAGCTTGGACTTGAAGAGGCCGAGTGTTGGAGAGGTCTCTATGTTGCTGCCAAGAGAGTTGAGCCAGTTGGATGCTCGATAGGTGAATGATCTTTGTCCTTGGGTTGCTCGACATTGTGGGATATGTAGTAGATGGGAATTGAATCTCCTTGTACTGACGTTCCTATGTCTAGGCTTAAGGAGGGCACAGACACAATTTGCAGCCCCTATCCACCCATGACACTTTCATATAGCTCCCTTCTTCCCACTACCCAAGCACCATTACTACATGGTTTATGGTAGTGTATTAAATGTATCACTGCACTTTTTGAACATCAGGTAGCCACAGTCATGTTATTTGCCTTAATATTAGTTTGCACACATTTTTAAAATCATGTATCTTCCAGTCTGTTATTTTATAACCCTACCTCTCCAGGTGGCAGCTGGAAAGGAGCTCTGGTTCAGTGTGCCTTGCACAGACAACAATTTTGAATAAAGATAGACCACCGAGGCTTACTGTGTTAATCTAAACAAGTCATTTGACCTTCTTTTGGTTCAGTCCTCCTTTAGGTAGTGTAGAAACATGAACCTACTGAATACAATAAGTGACATCTCTTGGCACTATGGGTGCATAAATTGCTTAGAAATTATTCTTGTATATTATAATATTTTATAGAATAATATAATATAATATACAACACAACAATTATGTGGCTGGACCAGTATTATACTGCTCAAAAATATAAATAAATTATTAATCCTATATGTAGCCTTTCTGTTCTTTGACATTATTTTATTGAGTAAAACTAGATAGCATCTAATGCAGGGATGCATGAGGTGTTAAAAAAGTTATTATAATATTTTTGCTGTGGGGGAGAGGACTGGGAGTATTGTTTTCATTAATTGGAGTTATTGTTGGTTTACACTGTCTGTACTAGACTGTCATCCCTCTGTATGTTACTCTGTTCTTGTCAGAAGAAAATCAATAAAGTATATTGTATTAAAAAAAAACAGCTCCAAACATTTTGCAGAACCCCAGAGGCTGCTGTGACCTGATGAACTCTACCCCTGATTGCATCCTTTATCTGTTATCTGCACTCAGTCTTATTGGCTTATCATAAGAACATGAGGTGGGGAGTACTTAAATGGTTTGGGCTTGGAGGGTTGGAGGGTCAATGTACTGATCCAAGTGCCTATTTTATTTTGTCTTTTTTTCCTTTTGATCTCCTGCTGGGATTGGGGAAGTTTGGCCAGTGAGATAGGCAGTGGGGATACCTTGATCGAACCTCGAGTGGAAGCCTCTTTTCTCAGACAACTTGGCTATGCCCCCAAACAGCAACACTTCTGCTCGTTTTACCATACAAGGAGAACTGCACTCTAGTTTAAGTGCCTCAGTGCTCTCTCAGACACCAACTTGATGGTAGATCCTCCTCAGTTGACTGTCTAACTCTAACATAGTTGCTGGGAAAAGGGGGAAATGGGCGCTGTGTAGTTGGTTACAGATTTTTGGCCATCGCAGGAGGTATGCAATGTTGATGTCTCCTACCCCCCTAAAGGAGTGAGTTTACAGTGAGCATCACAGACACAGCTAAATTTTCTACTGCACTACAGAGGGATCACAAAGTTTATCTTCCTAGCTTGCCTCATACAGCCTGTTATGCCCTAACATGCTAAAGATTCACCTTTTACTATTTATACTCCTTCAGCCCCCCTGGTTCTTACAGCTAGAATTGGGCATTTCACTGACCATGCCACTCTACACCTTAGGGCTGCCAGTGCACTAGCTCCCGCAGAGGGGTCCAATCCCCCGAGCCCAGCAAGACATAAAAATTGGCAGCCATGGCCATTCTTCCCACCATCTTCACTCCAACTTTACCAGATCCCTGCCATTGGTCCCTCACTAGCAACCTGACATAGAGCTATAACTTGACTTTGCCTGATTAAGTGCACAACTGCAGAATACTATTCCCCCAGGACTCACAATTTAAACATTATACTGGACTTCATTTTGAACTAAAACAAGACACTGGATTACCTTTTCTCAATAGCCTGGACATATCTGCAACTATGTTGCTGTTTGTGTCATATTTCCTATAGTCCCCAGATCTCCTTTCCTCTCCTGCTATGCCTCTACTGGATCTGTGCCCAAAATAGCTAGCACTAGATAACCCACTCTCCTGTTAATAGTTAATTCAGGCCACAACAGAGCCAGTTGTTGGCAGGACATAGGGGAACATACCCTCTCTCATTGGCCCTTAGACACCATTGCGTACAATCCTACCCTTATGTGAGTCCCTCCTTCTTTTTTACCTGACCCTGGCAGTACTGCTCCTCATAGGCTACAGTCTTCCATGACTTTACTCTCCACTGCTCCACTGGGTGGCTCTGCCTGTCCCGACAGAGAAAGGGTCCCATTTTTGGGGACTCCACCTTGGAAGACCATGAGTATTCTTACTAACTGTACATAGTTCTTGCAATGTTGTTTAGCTAGTCATATGCAGACCACCACATTCCTTGGTTGTTTCCAAACATCTCCTGTTCTTTAAATTTTCCTGTATTGCCTGTTACTGTATATGTGTTTTGTCAGCCAAAGTCAGATAACTTTATTTATTTATTTATTCATTTGGTAACTGGTTGGTGCACTGATCTAAAGACCTTTTTCAGGCATGGTCTGGGCCAGAAACTGGCACATACCATGTAAAAATACAGTGAGAGAGCAGCATTTATCATACATGGAACATAACAAGGGAGGTCAAGCTAACAGAGAAAATATTAGGTAAACAGTACCAGGTACATCAGCAATTGAGCAAACAAGTTATATAACATTTAGGAAAACAGGGTAAGGTTGCTGTATCATTTAACAAAAGGAATAATAATAGTATTCAGTGTGGGAGAGTAGAGCGGAGCACGGGGGGGTAAGGGTGAGCTGCAAGGGAGGTAAAGCCATGCTAGTGGCCTGTGGGCAGACTCAGGTCATGGTGGACAGAAAGTGTATTCTTAACAGGGAATTTAGATTTAGAGGTAGGTTGGGGGAACATAGGGAGGAAGAGAGGTCATTCCATAGTGAGGGTCCGGCTGCAGAGAAGGCTCTTATACCCATCCTCGTAGTTATGTTAGGTATTCTAGTTGAATGTATGAAGACTGACTTAGATTGTGGCAGTAGGTTCTAGGCTGGATAAGGAGGGATAGTGGAGAGTGTCATAGGGTGTGGGTAGACAGGCTACAATAAACGGTGTGGGTAGACAGGCTACAATAAACAGGTAAACCATTCAGTGACGTGCATAAAAAACGCTGGAAGCGTTTATTTTATTTCTCAGATCAAAATAATAAACTAAAATAACAAAATAATCAGATTTACAGAATAATAGTATTTTTAAGTTCATAGTACTGCACACACAGTGGATCTCTAGAGCCTTATAAGTCCACCTCTCATTATGTTTCCTATCAGACCAATGTCTGGCACAGGTCTTCTCCCTTGGCTGGACTGAAACTAATGTGCTCAGTGGAAAGCTTATCTACTCTTTGGTAGGGTCACCTGACTTGCCCCTTAACACTTTTGCAAAAGAAAAATTCTCTGGGTTAGTCTATACATCAAACAGTGACCCACATTTTACCATCATACTTCCCATTGTTCGTATGAAAGATCACTTCCAAATTGGTTATTAAAGGGACACAATACCCTAAACTATGCTTGATTATGCACTGGCTCCCTCATTAATCACCTTTGAGTGACAGGGAGATTTGTATATAGAGTGGACTGCAGAGGGTGCTATTTCCTGAAATAGGCTGCTGACTCATTTACTGGAAGCCAGGTAAGCAAGAAGGCCCTGTTTAGTTTTCTACCTGGCTATGTTATTTTGTTAACAACAACCTCTACCTTTTAGTCTTTGAGTTCATTAAAAGTTTGTATCGCATCTCTATACTATAAAACAGAAGAAAATAAGGATGGGGCTTTCTTTTAAACCCTTTCTAAACCCCTGGTTTTATTTCTATAGTACTAGAGGTAACCATTGTCTTTTGGTACCCCTTTATAACAAAGAAAAACAAAGGGTCTTGTAATGAGCTCCAATACCTATAAAGTGTAGCCCTTTAAATGCTAACTGGGCTCTGGGTAGCAGGGGATATGAAGTAACATCATTTAGTAACTTTAGTCTCTTTTCTTTAATTAGTTTCTTTTGCAAACCTCTCTATTTTATTCTGAGGGTTGCCACACATACAGCAGCATACTGCTTCAAAGGGATGTTCCTGTCTCTTTAATTTGTGACATTCATTTTCCAGCAGAGCAGCAGTTTGCCCAAGAATTAATCTGTTGCTTTGTTTTGGGTTTAGGAGCATTCTGGTAAGCTCCTGTTTTATTTTATTACGTTTTAAGAACACCACTGTCCCTTCCATAGAAGTGCTTGCTTCTTTTGTTTCATTTCATAATGTAGCTCTCTGTTATCAAAAATTATCTTCAGCACAGCCTACAGTACAGCAGACCCCTCTCTGCTGTTAAAATAAATATCCAGGGCACCATTTTCAGTATCCACAGCATATGCATTTCAATGCTTTGTTTACATACATTCAGCTTTTATAATATACTAGCATTTGTAATACTAGCCCCATTTCTCTTAGGGGGCTTTTAATTTTATTTTATGATTGAAGATATAAAGCATTTACCTTGTTCAGTTGCAACTGTCATATTACCCTATAAGGTGTCTTTTTCTTCTCTGACCTCTGTATGGGACTTTGTGGATGAAAAGAAGAATAAGTAACAGCATAAGGCGCAGTAGGAAAGTAAAGAAGATAGTATGGTATATCCTAGGTGGCCTACCTAGGATAGTAGAACAGAATAAGAGTATAAGAGGTACTGTTGGCAACAGAAATTTTACAAAAGATAGGGGAGAAAAGGAGAAAGAATAGTGTCCCTTAGTCCAGAATCAGGGGGTGTAGCCAAATTCGGCCACAGAGAGTAGGAGGGATTGTGCAAAGTATCAGCAACAGTCTGGGCCAGCATGTAGGAGTGTCATGCTTGTGGAAGGAGCCAGTTAAGGGACTGGTAAAGAGTGCAGTAGTGAGTGAGGAGAGGGGCATGGAGGGCAAGGTTACATTGGTTTATTAAACTCTTCTCTGGTCTCCTCTAAATACTATGCTGTACCTCTAAAAGGTGACTCTGCACCCCTACCCTTTGAACTCTGAGATGGGGAAATGTTCCCGCTACCTTGGTCACACCCCTTTTCTCTTTCATACTGTCTCCACATTAATTAAAAGCGTATTCAGTTAATGTAAATGGCCTTTCCAGTCATGTTAAAAGATCAATGTGTTTGCAGAGATTAAGAGGCAACAATTGGGGATTGTCTGCTTGCAGGAGATGCACTTCTTTCCTGAAGAACATCAACAGCTTTATAAGTTTGGTTATGAGACATCAAGTACTTCTCCTACTAACAGAGCAGAATGTGTGGAGTAGCTGTTTTGAGCTCCCATTCTCTGTCCTTCAAGGAAAAGCAGCTTAGTAAGGACTAAGATGGTGCTGCATAATGGTTTCTAGAGACATAGATGGGTAGCCAGTAACCATTGATTTGGTGTATCTCCCTCCTGGCTCTGACTCCCCATTTTTAAAGAAAAAACTACAGATGATCTTGGAAAAACAAACCAGGCTCCTGTAAATGGCAGGTAACTTTAATTTTTATACGGCTCCATATAAGGACTTCACAGGCCCAACCCACACACGCACACACCCTAGAGAGGCCTGAGCAGAGGAGTGTGGCAAGCTCAGGTTGACTCAACTGAATGCTCTGATACATTCCTGTAGTGTGGAGTGGCATTTGCTGCAGGGACCTGACAGGTTCCATGAGATTCTGTTATTAAACTGTAGCAGAATGACAATTCTAATGAGGTGATTTATTCATACAGCCACTGCTGATACACTGGAGACAGCAGACAAGCTTGTGTTAAGTGCCCCCCACCCCATGCTCAGATTGTGGACTGCTTTCAGGACTTGAATTTCTGTCCTCTTTGGTACCATCAAAAGGACTGCAAGTAGTAATAGTATGTGTTGTTTTTCAGACCTGGCTGTCTCCTAGAATCTATGCACTGTACTTGTCAGCAGCTGTGTGAAAGTGTTAAATGAACTGTTTTCTGTATACAGAGACTTGTTTGGACTTTCTCTGGTGAGAGCAAAGATTTGATCCTATTGCAAATATTTTATAAAGGACATTAAGACTGTCATTGCATCACTGCTTAAAAATTTGCTGGATTCTTATTCTTCTCACTGTTATTTTTATTATTTTATTTAGTATTAGTAGGTTTATTTGGAGGATGGGAAAGAGGGAAGCGATATTAGGTAAATTAGCATATGTTTGATGGTATGGATGGGTATATTTACTGTACTTTCATTAGTGTGGTTGTGAGTGCCTTAGGCTCCAGCTAGGGTAGCAGGAGGTCTATGCAGCCTTGAGGACTTGCCTTTTATTGGGTATGTTTACAGTGGGTGTAGTTTGTTGGTGGTCGAGTGATCAGTAGGACAACGTGTGTGGGTTTGTGGCACCTCAGGCTTAGTTACTCCCCATCCCAGCTGCTGACCTTTTTTTCACTCCCCCATGCTGTCTTCTCCAGGATAGACTATTTCCTCATTAGCCAACAATTAATACCTTTTCTTCAAGATGCCAGATACACGCCCGAGTTATGTCCGACCATTCCCCTGTTAAGCTAATCATGGAGCCCCTTCATTTGATGATTAGGCCTCATACTTGGTCTTTAAACAACGCCTTATTAAAAGATTCCTCAACCTTAAGGTGTGGACTCCAGAAAGGGGACCCATAATCCATATATGATCTGATACAGGCCCTGTTCTGGAAACAAAAGTGCATTTTATTTGTCTGAGTAGGCCATTTGTCATGTTAGCCTCTTTAATGCAGTGGTCACTGAAGGAGAGTTTGTTGTTTACCAGTATACCCAGGTCCCTCTTTCTACTAGATGCTTTAAGTGGGGTATTGTTTATATAACAGGTATTTTGGGGATTTTTTTCTCCAAGGTGCAAAACCACACATTTATTAACATTGAATTCCATTTTGTTCAAGTGGGCCCGATGTTCAATGGACTTCAGATCTGAAATGAGGGTTTCTAGGTTTTGCGGAGTATCCACTTTTCCCCCTAGTTTTGAATCATCAGCAGATTTTGATAGCTAGTTATGTGAGCCTACTTGCATATCACTGGTGTAAATGTTGAATAATATCAGACCCAGGACTGAGCCCTGGGGCATCCCACTCATGACTAAACCCTGGCTGGATAGAGTGTCATTTATAATAACCCTCTGTGACCTATTGGTCAGCCATGCATTAATCCAGTTAATTAGACAGATTGAGAAACCTAGTGATTCTAGTTTAGTTATGTGTTTCCCATGCGGGACCTTGTCAAATGCCTTGCTGTAGTCCAGCAGGATAGCATCCATTTGTATGTTATTGTCTAGGCCCTGACTGACATTGTTGTAAAATGATATTAGGCTTGTAGTACACAAGTGACCTGATCTCAAACCATGTTGTGAGTTATCATGAATTTTTAGCTCCCCATTTCTTTTTCCAGTTATGATTTCATTACTTTTTCTATGATTCTGCAGATGATGGATGTTAAACTGATGGTACCCCCTTAATATGTTCACCATTTGTCTTCCTAAAAACTGGTTTAACAAATTACATTCTTTATGCACTGCCTTTTTCTGGCTGGTCAAGCCTCACATTGGACATTTGATAAGCTGTGTAGGCCACGTCAGCAGGGGGTCTTACAGCTTCCTGACTTTTATTGTTATTATTTAGCCCTACACAGGTCCACATATTTTCAATGGTGCAATCCCAACCTACAGTAGATGGTTCTCTTTCCTCAAGCAGGCTATCCATTCAAGACAACTTAACCAGGAAATATCACTTTTCCCTAACTTCTGTGCTGTATGTTCCCCTGTCCAGTTTACCAAAGGAACTCAGAGCTACCCTCAGTGGATGGTCTCTCAAGACCTATTTTCAATTATGTAAATTCCTAAATTGTATATATCAAAAGGAACATAACCAACACCTTTTCAACAATCCTAATCTGTGTATTTCAGGTCAACCCTTATTAGCTGGACAGTGGAAGGGACTTAAGGTAGGCTGTATAGCAGAGCTTACCAAGGGGGACAAACTCCTCTCCTTCTCACAGTTTCAAGTTAAATTTTCTTTCTCATCTAGACATTTTTTTAAATATGTACAAATTCAGCACTGTTTAAAGAATTTTTTAGGGGACAGCCCATGGTCAAACTCAGTGGGCTCACTTTTTCATAAATTCATTTCTCATTCACTTCGGGACAAATCTATATTGCATCTCTATCATAAAATCACACAGTAAGCTAGGAACATGTTCAAACTGATCGCTTTTTATTGGAAGAACCTCCTCCTCCTCCGTATAGACTGGCCTAATTCTTACTGGATAAGAATTTGGTCTGACGTTCAGTATATCAGTTTATTAAACAAGATCATCTTAGACTATTACAGTTTAATGTCCTACATGACCTTTATTTCTCCCCCTTTAAGTTGTTTAAGGTGGGCAAGTGAGCATCACCATCATGTGAGTATTGTGACAAGGAGGATGGTACATTGCATCATCTTTTGTGGTCTTGCCTAAAAATAAAATCTTTTGGGGCTTTAATTCAAAAAACCTTTGCCTCTTTTTCAGTCATGCTATTTACTTTACAAAAGAAGTTTGCATTCTTGGGGATTATGAATCCATTCCGTCAGTTAAAGAAAAATCATATATGGTACCAATTGCATTAGTTACTAAGTTGATTATCATGACACACTAGAAAGGTGATTGGACACCCTCATATGCCAAGTGGCTTCTTGAGTTTTTATCTGCCTTAAATGCTGAATGTGCAATTGCCTCTTCTAATAATGTGTGCCACAGATTCCAGGCTTGCTGGTCTCCTTATATTCTTATGTCATGCAAAAACCTTGATGTTTTTTACTCCCTCTCCCTACCATGTGTACTATAATATGCCTGCATAGTGTTTGTTGTCCTTAATTTTTATGACAGTAATTATTGTTCCCAATGCCCTGGATCATTGTTCATCTAGATTGGGGTCATTGAGGTCTCCACAAGGTGGGGTGGGAGAGTGGGTTAGAGGGAGGGTGGGTGGGATGGATTTGCAGCAACAGTCCTGTCAGGGAATGGCATGCTGTCAGGATCAGTTTGCCAGGGGTCTGACCACTCAAGTCCACTGGGAGTGTCATTGAGTCAGGATTGAGAGGACTACTCAAAAAAACAAAACACCACTTGAGATCACACTGCTACATATGATGGGACAGAAGGACTCGGGGATCACAACACAAACAGTAGCAAAAACTAGTGTTATAACATCTGCTGAGCCTTCTACAAAGCGGGGGAATCATGCCATTCCAAGCCCTCTGAGACTCACTTGTGGTCCCGCACTCTGACTTATTCAGATACCTTCAAGTGAAAGCCTATCTTCTGAGATTACAGCAATGATCCCCCCCCCAGCTTTCTCTCTTCTGTCAGTCCTCTCTGAGGCCAAGGGAAGCACACTGGTGGGGCAACTTGTCTCTAAGTTATACTTACACCTCCAAACCTGAAGACCCACAGGTGCAACCTCAGGCCCTAGAAAGCTAGAAAAGAGCGCTGGCAATCCCATATCTTCTCAGCAGTGGAGACAGAAATGCCTCTCCATGCATAAAGCCACCAGCTCTTTGGCCTAGGAAAAGTATAATTGGATGTGTCTCATTAGATACTTTCTGACACCAGTACACCAGATTCACCGAGATACTGCCCCCCTCCAACTTGCTGGTGTGTGTGTGTGTGTGGAGAACTTAGAGTGACACACTATCACATAATATGGGCATGTCTGGTACTATGCCCTCTTCAGCAGGACCTGAAAAATGCACTGTAAGCCATATTTTCTCCTTACCTGCAACTTATGAATCTTCTCTTTTTGTTTACTTATTGGCCCAATAAGAAGAGAGATGTAGCAGAGATACCTGATGGCAGTCCTACTGGTAGGAATCAAAAAGTGTATCATGAAATGATGGCTGTCCAAGGGCCCTCCTAACTTAGCAGAGTGGCACCAGGTGGTGAAAGGTATATACAATTTAGAACAATTAACTTTATCACTCATACAACAGGTACATAAAGGCACAAACTGCTGGGCGAGATGGTTGGGATACATGTTATAAACAACCCCCTTATTTGTTTCATAATGGTTATGAATCTGAGATTATGAGAGAGTAGAGACCTTCTTAGTAGATACAACCAGTGCAGGACACACTGAAGAGTATGACCTAGAGGATGAAAAATGAGACCACAAACAATGTACAGGAAACCATCATTTTATTGCTGCACAAGGTACTGAATTTCCTGCTGAAATGGTTTATTGAATGCTGTCCTGTTATAGTATCACATAAACTTTAATAAAATATGATTATAAAAAAAGAGGTTACAATAAACCATATTAAGATAAGCATGTACCGTAGTAATACACACAAACAAGAAAAGCACAACATTTCTGCTGTTAGTTATCTAACTAGAATTACTTTGTATTGGGCAATACCAGCAGGTAAGATGGACTAAGTGTTTTATGACAGCATTTTCTATGTTTTTATGTTAAAAAGGAATTATGTGTATTATAGAGGGAAGGAGTGCTCCTGACTAAGTGGAGCACGCCTTTTCTCTGTATGTGAGACACTCTTATTCCATGAGGAAAGTCTCACATGCAGATGCCCTGGAAATGGTCACATTCCTGGACATTTTTTTTTTTTTTTTAAATATTATTGATCGCACTCGATAATATAATAATATTTGCCATGTCGCAATTCATTGCTGGATAAGAGTGCTTTCACTTGCATTCTGCTTGAGCCAGAACAGCTCAGCTTCACTTCACTGTTCCCGCCTGAGTAAAACACATGGAAACCACTCTTATCCAGCAACAAGTGGCTATGGGGGACACATCATTATATACACTAGTGCAGTATGGAGCACAGAATTCCACTTGCAGAATAAATGTTGAATGACCATTCTGATGGCAAAATTTCCATCAGAATTTGAAGGTTCATTCTGTGTAGCTTTGCTTTTTTCGCAGTTGGCAGACCTGGATTCCACTGGTTCACATTATTTCATGTATAATCATACTGCAAAAATTGCATGGAATTTCAGTGGCATCAAGTTGATGAATTTAAATGAAAATGCACCCACTTGCATTCTAATGGCCAGGACACATCAACCTGGGGTCCACAAAGTTGCCTTGACTGCCATACATTTATTTTGAAACATATAGGATGTGTCCATTTAGTTCAAAATAGTGGTTAATGTACAGCTGTGGGAGAGCCCTAGTTAAAAAAATATGTACTTGATGGTATGTTCCATTTCAGAACTGCTCTATGCATTAAGTGTCTGAAACCAGGATTTTTTTTCACAAATAAATAGGGCAGCATATCCACTGCTACCATTTTTGCTGAGCACACATTCAGTTATGTTGTGACTGGGTGGTTATGGTGATATTTGTTGTACTTAGTGTCTCTTGTATGGTTGGTTGTACTAGAGAAAAGGAATCAGATGATGATATGCTTGTGGACTGGGCCATATTTTTAATGCCTGTGCTAGGTCTCTTAAGTGGTTGCACTTTGAGAGAATAGCTACATATTGACTGTATAGCTTTACTGGCAGGATTGTTTGTCACTACATGAAGAAAAGAGGTGTTGCTCATGGTAGTGGAAACATTGACATCAACTCCACCCATTATTCTATGAGAAGAGATCTGGATAAACTAGCAAAATGGTCAGAAGAGTGGCAACTGGGATTTAATGCAAAGAAGTGTAAGATCATGCACATAGGGAAGAGAAACCCTGAAGCCACCTGAAGGCTGGGAGGGGAATTGCTGACAGTCACAAAGGAAGAAAGAGACTTGGGCATCGTCATCACCGATGACCTGAAATAATCCAAGCAGACCTCTAAAGCAATAGGTAAGGCTAGGGGGATGTTAGGGTGTACTAGTAGGGTATCACAAGTCATAAGAGGGAGGTAATAATCCCTCTTCACAAGACACTGGTTAGGCCCCATCTGGAGTACTGCATGCAGTACTGGAGGCCACACCTTCACAAGGACGTTAACCAAATTGAGGCAGTCCAGAGAATGGCAACCAAAATGGTGCATGGACTGCACCAGAAGACATATAAGGACAGATTAACAGAGCTCAATATGCATAGCCTAGAGCAAAGGAGGGAGAGAGGTGATAAGATCGAAACATTCAAACACCTTAAGGGCATTAACAAGATGAAAGAGTCTAGCATGTTTCAGTATAAGAAAAATAGCAGGACAAGAGGACACAGCATGAGATTAGAGGGAGGCCAATTAAGGGGTAATGGGAGTAAGTGCTTTTTCATAGAAAGAGTGGTGGATGAATGGAACGGCCTACCTCAGGAAGTGGTGGCTATGAATACAGTGCAGGGCTTCAAACAGGCATGGGATAGGCATAAGGAAGCAATATAGATGAATATGAATAGATAGGCCACTGACAGAACAAAGGCTGATGGCACATTTATAAGGTAGGAAAAGAAATGGGCAGACTGGATGGGCCTTGTGGTCCTTATCTGCCATCAACTTCTTTGTTTCTATGTTACCCACTCCTTCTTCTGCTTCAGGTCTCTACCATGGCCAACAACATATCCTAAACCAAGCTGTGCCTTCCTTTAGTGCACTACCGCATTATGAGGTGTTTTGTTTTTATTTTTTCCAATTCAAACTTTATTGAAAGTTTATAACAGTACAGAGGATAGATCCACATCATGCAGGCAATAAATAGCTTTGGTTCAATGAACAAAAGAAAGGTCTGTCCTCCTCCCCTTTCTACCCCCACTACCCACCCACCACAATTACTCAGCACAGAACTATAAGATAAAACATCAGTTGTTGAATGAGAGAGTACCAGCATCAGGAAGTTGCAAAGAATAAAGGGATTGCAATGGGCTCCATATTCTGTTAAATTTTTTAAGCCTATTATTAAGGCTCGCGATAGTTCTTTCAGTTCTAAGATTTGCCTGGAGCTCCTGAAGCCATTCAGTGCATGTAATTTCCAGGCTGTCCTTCCAGTGCCTTTGGATCAGTTTCTTAATGGACATCAAAATCATAGCTATATGGTATTTTCAATTGGAAACTGATACAGCGGAAAAGTCCACCAGTAGGCATACCTCAGCAGAGAATAAGTCAGAAAGCCCTAGAAGGGGGTCCGTTCTTTGTATGATTTTGTCCCATAATGGAGTCACCTTCGGGCAAGATCAGAAAATGTGAAGCAGATTGCCCCCCTCCTGCATACATCAAGTACAAGTAGAGGAAGTAGCTATACCCAATTTAGCCAATTTTTGCAGGGAATAATACAAATTGTGCAATATTTGGTATTGC
Organism: Neoceratodus forsteri; assembly: GCA_016271365.2. Lineage (NCBI taxonomy): Eukaryota > Metazoa > Chordata > Ceratodontiformes > Ceratodontidae > Neoceratodus > Neoceratodus forsteri. Next base: position 839,861,440 of record CM028135.1, on the reverse strand, counting down.
ATAAGCCAGAGTCTGTCTTGAGAGAGGAATGTGTGGCAAGAATACCATAGGAGAGGCCAGTCATTGGCCTTATCCGGGAAAGAGGAAGACCAAAAGGCCATAGGCCCAAAACTATCTGGAGTGATCCAGCTATAGAGAATGTCATGCATTTTGGATACAGCTTGAGGAAAGCCTGCTAGTGGGTTAGTTCCATCCGGAATGAGACTTTGGAAAGATGTGGAGGCTTGGCCCCTATGACCTTAGTCAAATGATGATGCACTTGGTAGACCGGGAAAATTGTAGAATTTGGTGTATTTGATTTGCTCAGGAAATCCTGGGAAGAGAGCCTTGTCCCATCCTCTTTAACAAAATATGAGCACTGACAATAACCTAGCAGCAGGACCCACCCAGCTGGGAGAGTTTTACCTTCTATTTTGATATTAGGGTTGCCACTCAGAGCTTGATTTAGGTCTTCAGTGTGTTCATATTTTAAAAAAGAGCAGAGCTGTGAGTGAACTCTGATAGAGGTGCAATAGGGGAAACCTGTAGCTGAGAGGGAAGGGTGTTTAATTTTGAGTGGAGAAGATTCAATGGAGAAATCCCTTGGCATTTTATTAGGGTGATTTCTATTTTAAGCCAGACGGGTACAAATCGAAGAGGAGACTGAGGCTCATTTACAGCTCTTCATTTAAGATATTTACTGGCTTGACTGGCCCAATAATAAAGACCCATTTGTGGTAGACACAGTCCCCCCTTAGTTTTGGGAGCAGCCAGTTTGTGAAACACCAGTCTAGGTTGCTTACCCGCCCAAATAAATTCTATGAAGAGGCTGTGTATGTTTTAAAACCAAACCAAAGGAAGACAGATGTTCAAGAGATGGAGAGGATAGAACAAACATGGAAAGACATTCATCTTAATCAGATTTGTTCTTCCTCAAAGGAAGATAGGGAGGTGGGACTATCTATGTAAATCCTGCTTAATTACTTGAACAAGAGAATCCAGATTTAAATGTTGGAGATGGGTGGGACGTCTCTTGAGATAAATTCCTAGGTATTTCAGAGAATCAGATTTCCAGGAGAGACCCAGGGCAGAGACTACATGCTTCTGGACCCAGTAATTAAGAGGGGAAAACCACAGTTTTTTCAACATTTAGTTTGTAATTAGATACTTTACTAAATTCATTAATAATCCTCAGCATATACGGGATAGATAGCACTAGTTGTGGTAGCTGGAGAAGGAGGTCATCAGCATAGGCTGATACTTTTGCTATTTGACCTTGGAGGACAATGCCTTGGACTTCTTAGGAGTCTGTCAATCTGTGTATGAGGGGTTCTAAATATATTTTAAAGAGGAGTGGGGGCAGTGGGCAGCCCTGCCTCGTACCTGATTGAAGGGAGAACAATTCAGATATAACACCATTGCTAGTTATCCAGGCAGTTGGGGATTTATAAAGGGTGCCTATCCATTTCTGGAATTCCAGAGAGAAGCCAAATGCTTTTACGGCATGTAACAGGTAGGTCCAATTAACCCTGTCAAAAGCCTTCTCGGCATCCAGGGAGACCAAGGCCGCTGGAAACTTGGCATCCCTGGAGGACGAGAAGACATGAGCCAATGTGTATAGATGATCTACAGAAGATGTGCCCTTCACAAAGCCCACCTGTTCCGGTCCAATAAGATCAGGAAACACCTTGTTCACACAGTCAGCCAGGAGTTTCATCAGAATTTTAACATCCTGATTGAGCAGAGATATTGGCCTGCAGCTTGTCACTAGCTCTGGGCTTTTATCAGGCTTGGGAAGGAGAACAATCAGAGCTTCAAACAGGGATTTATCAGAATCAGCTCCTGAAAGGATATGTCGGTAAAGTGAAAACAGAGATGGGGTCAATTGTTCTGTGAATACCTTAAAGAAATTGGAGGAGAATCCATCTGGTCCAGGGGTTTTATCTATGGGTAGTGCATTGATCACCCTCATTATTTCAGCCTGAGTAATGGTCAAAGTCAGGGAAAGTTGTTGTGGTTTTGAGAGAGAAGGCAGATGGGATTGTGATAAGTAATCATCTAAATATTGTTCTGTAGGGGGGTTGCTATGGGACTATATAATTGTGTGTAGTAATGACAAAACTCTGTTACAATATCTGTTGGGGAAGTCATTAAAGAATCATCGGTTGTAGAGCGGATAGCAGCAATAAGTCTAGAGGATTCTTGCTGCCTGATAGGCGTTTTGGTTTTAAGTGATTGTGCTGCTCCATAGTCCCAAGATGAGAACTAGCTTTGCCATGGCTCACTCTAAGTTTGCAGAACTGTCATATGGCAAGCTCTCATCATTGGGATCTACTACAAAAAAGTCCCAGACGATTGATGTTTGAGCTGCTGCTGCTGGCTTCTGTAATGGATGCCCATGCTGGGGTTGGAGGCTGTCACTGACTGTACCTACAGTATGTCAGTTACCAGCACCAAACACTCCACTACTACCTCCACCATCACTATGCTTGCCATCTGCACTACAGTTGCCATACATACTGCTCTTGGCCTTTGCTTTCCACAATGTCCTGGACGTGGGTCTGAAACTATCGCTCTCCTCTTCCACCTCTGGCTCCTCCACAACTTCACTGTCTGATAATGAAAGAGAAGTCATAGGTTTCGTAGGTTTGTACTGAGCTTAAATAGACTTTCATCCTTAGTGCTTGCTGTTTATTTTTATTTTAACATTTTCCCAGTCTGAATAACTCATCCAATTTTAATTTAAAGGACCCAGTCAATGAACTGCCAGCCACCTCCTCTGATAAATCATTCCATTTGGCAACTATCCTCTAGTTGAACCACATTTTACGCCTCCATGTCCTGCTGTTCTTACTCTTCAGCTGCAGTGTATGGGCTCTGGTATTAAAGGGGTTGTCTCTATATTCCAGTCCCAGCTTTTCCCACAGATCTTCGTAATCCAATGCTTTAAACAGTAAGCACATGTTCCCCTCCTTCTCCTGTACTCCAGAGGGAATAGGTCAATTTCTATCAGTCTGGCATTATAATCTTTGCCTTACATGCCATTTATATAGTGTGTAGCTCGCTTTTGTACTCTTTCTATCTTATATATTTTGTTTTGATGATATGGCGACCATAACTGGGCTCCATATTCGAGGATAGACCTTACCAGAGAGCTATACAGGGGTATTATTACCTGCTTTTCCTGACTAGCTATATATCTTAAAATGCAATTTTGCACATTGTTTGCTTTTTACTTATGTTGTTACAGTGGGCCTTAAACTGCAGGTCCTGGTGATAAGTATACCCAAATCCCTATCCTCTGTTACAGTTCTTAGTGTGGTGTTACCTAAATTGTAAGCCTGATGTATGTTTTTCTTACCCAGTTGAATAACTGCACCTTTGTCAATGTATGTTTGTGGTTTTGCAAGCCTCTTGCTCTGGCTTCCAATCAACATCTAGCAGTGGATCATCAAGATCATAACATTCTCTGCTGTGCTAGATCAATGTCACACTTCTCAGATTCGAAGCTTCCTTACTTTTACTTACCATCTCCTCACTAGTATGGCTCGCATTCTTTACCACCACTACCATCTCCCTGGTGGTCAATTCCTGTGAACACTCTTCTTCGTCCTCCCTTACTCCCTTACATATAATTTGCAGTGTCTTCTCCTTAGCCTCCTCTAAAATATTTTGCTGCTTTTGAGTCTAACACTCATCTACTACAGTCTGCTGTGTCTTAGACTCCAATTCTTCCTCCATCACGGATGGCCCACCCTGTGACTGTGTACATGAATACTGCAGCCACACCTGATGCAGATTTTCTGGCTGGACAGCTAGGCTGCATGCTCACATGCCTGTCATCAGAACACCCACCAACATGCCTTTCATGTCCATCTGACTGTTCACTTCATGTTCCAAGCCCACATCCTCTTCCACTGCCATGCCTCTTGATATGTAATTTTACCTTTTTTTATTACTGCTAAATTATTCGGAAACAATTGGCACACTGCACACTGCACTGCTGTGCTTCACAAGTTTTACACGATGCACACTCCGTGACTGGCTGGCTGCACTGCACTGAGAGATGCTGAAAAAAGGCAAAAAAAAATGAGCACACACTGCTTCAATAAAAACAAAAAAATCTGGCACTTTGTATGCCTTCACAAGTGTGTGTGGGACTGTCACACTATCTCCTAAGATAGAAACATAATCAGAAAATGAAACACCTCTAGCAGACTACACAGTACTAAGGTGTTAGCAGAAGCTGTGACTAGCTGGAACATGGAGCCTGGAGCACTGCTATGCCTCTCTCTCACTACTAACTGCACTTCAGAACTTGCTACAATTAAGAACTAAGTAAAACCACAAAAAAAATAATAAAACAAAATCCAACTAAAGCACCCACACCACTCTAATACTGTTTTACTACAGTCCTGCAGTGCAACTTTATTGAAAATGAAAGTTTTTCTACTGTTTTTATGGCAGTAGAGACACTGAGGCCTCGATTTCCCAAGGGCCCCATAGATCGATGCAAGCTGCAGCAAACAGCAGGTTGACTTGATTGCTGGTGCACCGGGGAACCTGCACCTAATGTTAGTACAGGTAGGGTACCATCACAAAAGTCCAACAGGCTGGTGCACCTACCCCTATGCACCACACAGAAGGTGCATGGGAGGACATTTCCACAAGCTGCAGGATGGCCCTGTGCCATGGTAACCAGTGCAAGCATCCTCAGGCTGCATGCCACGGTGGCTCCCAGCAGTCAGGGGGATTGTCCAGCAGGGTTGAGATGTGGAGGTGTAAACAATGCAGGCCATAGGCCATGCCAAACAGGAACACCACCGGTACTGGGACATGTGGCATAGCCATGGGGATGGCCAGGGGGGCAGAGTACAACTTGGATTTTGGGGGGAAGTGGCATACGGCTGCAAGCTATGGTGGGAGGGCCATGACCAGGCAGCGGCCCCACAGGGATCACTTTCACGACCTGGCATGGTAGACTGAGAATGCCCGGTAGGACCCCAGGTTGCAAGGCCACCTGTCCTGGACCTGCAGTGGTGCAACACCATCCCTGCATCTTGTGGCAGGATGGTGGTTGCCTCTTTGATATATCATCAGTGGACACAAGGGCTGAAGTCCATCACCACATGAGGGCCGTGGATGGCACATGTGCTGCTAGACCTGCTCCAGGCTGGTCTAACTGCAGGGTCTGTTTACCACTGGGAGACATGTAAAAGCCCAGTGAAGAGGATATTGCAGGCCTGCCCAAGTGCAAGCCCCTTCTACCATGGTGCACTGGTGCAGCTGTTGCAGGGAAGGTGCAAGCCTGGTTGGCATAAGTAGTCCCCATGTGACACAGGCTGTGTTCAAAAATCAACACTGGTTCAAAATGCAGTGCAAGGAACATAAAATGGTTTCAGAATGCATCTACCAATCTGCAAACTCATAATATTGTGGAATGCATTCCATGGAATTACGTTCTTCCTAGGGGTGAAAGAACAGATCCTGCATAAAATATATAGAATAAATGGCTGGGTAGGTGGTTATAATGAGAATATTATATACACCCAGGGTGTGGTATGCCACATAAATACAGAGATCAAAGTGTGAAGGATTTCTAAAGGCACCCCACACCAAAGGTGTGTGTACAATTTGAGTTTTACACATCTACCCAGCCTTTATTTTATATAATTGCTGGGGAACATTTTTTCACCAAAGTAATTATGTAAAATACATTGCTGTTCAGCTGCAGTCCAGTCATGATGAAGCGCTGTCCACTGCTGAGCAAATGCTGAAACATTTCCTTTTTTTAAAAAAAAGGTTTTAACAAGGATTAAAAGGGTCAAAAACTTTAATGATGAGAGGACAGTTTGTTTTTCTTTTTTTTAATTTACTTACCACTAAGTGCTAGTGGCGGTGAAGTCTCCGGCACTGAGGAAGGGAAGGGAAGCGCAGAGGTTGGTGCATGCACGGACCAAGGGAAATCTGATGTGTGTTTGCCATTATAACCACCTGGTTATAATGACAAATTATAACTGGGTTTCCCTATGGAAAAAATGCTCACCAGTAATTATATAGAGGACAAAGTATGAGGTGCAGTGTGTAGCAAAAATTTTACACTCACCCGAGTTGTTCAATGGCACATAAACCTGAGGGGTTTATGCAGCCATAAAACAATGAGGGTGTGTGCAAAATTTGAGTTTAAATACTGCACCCCATACTTTGTTTTATTTAATTGAGGGGTCATGTTTTTTTCACCGTATTCTCTCACACAAAGAGTTTTATACTAAATGCCTTAATTAACACACATGTATTATGACATTTAATACAAGGCAATTTGTATGGGAAAAAACATGACCCATTAATTAAATATAGAATAATACATAGGTTTGTGTGTGCAACAAGAATTTTACTCACACTGAAGATGTGGGATGCCACATAAACCATAAAAGCAAAGCTTGGGGAAGGGTTGTAAAAGCATCCTACACTGAGGGTGTGTGTGAAATTCTGGTTACACACACCCACCCATGTTTTATTTTATTTAATTACTGGTCCTCATTTTTACACACACACACACACACACACACACACACACACACACACACAATTGCCTATCTCTCCTTTTCCATTTGTTTTTTCTTTATGTTTTTGTGGAATTACAGTGCAAAATGCAACTATTCAGCCATGGTCTGTAGGGGATGCAGCTGTGGTGTGTCAGAGCCCCACTCGAATGCTACAAATGGCAGGATCAGTCAGATAGATTTTTAACATTGTGAAGGCAGGATCAACCAGATAGATATTGAAAAATATTTAACAAGTTACCTGGCATGACAGTGTAAGGCAAAGGATGAGTGCAGGTGCTTGGTAATGGATCAGTGTTGGCAGAGATGTTTGGCATGCCCACACGGAGACTAACAGCCAATGAGCTATGTGCAGTGCTAGCCTGATTGACAGGCTCTGATTACAACCTCCCAGTTGTAATGCAAAATATCAACCAGGCGGTTGCAATGGGATTTAAAAGCCAGGTCATTCGGATATAAAAAATTGGGACCGTTAATTAAAATGTGATAACGACAGTGTAATTCTGCTGTTCTACTACCCACAGAATTCCATGGACTAAGTCGATATTTTTTGATATTCTATGGAATCCCATTCCACCAGAATTTGAAAATTCTGCACAGCCCTAGTGTACACTGGAGAGATGATGACATACTAGCCAGTCAATGAAGTATGCCATTGCTAGAGTGCCTGTTGATGGGTCTACATAGAACTATGAAGTGTAAAGATACCAGCTATTCTGCCCTCATTTATGTGCTCTATATGTTAATGTTTATTATTGCAACTACAAAATGCTCCATATTTTGTTTGTATAGCAATTTCACAATTTATAATTTTGTAGTATATTAGTCTTGATCCAACTGCATATTTTAAACATAAAAAGTCCTCAGCCCAGATTTCCAAAAAATATGATCAAGGAGTTGTACCACTTTACCATCACAACAGTGCAGCTTACTTTAAAAAGTTAACTCACTCAAACGGTTTTCTAACTTTCTGGTGTACTTGCTGCAATTCATGACACTTTGGCTCCCACTTACATCAAAAAAGTGATGCATGAGTCAGTATATGATGCATGTCATTTTTTTCTGTAAAGCAGGTATAACTGTTGCAAATGCTTCAACATTTTGATTTCAAATACTTTGCGACATTTATATTGGCACAAACACAACTCATAACTGGGAACTGTGCCTGCATCAAGACTTTTGAAAATATTGCCACTTGAACTTAATGTCTTTTTTCTGGGTATAAAATATGATAGAAGGTAATTTCAGCCTGTAAATTGCATACTGTATGTATTTGCTAACATACCTTTCACATTTTCAAAAGATTTCAAATTGCATTATAAGAAACACTTGGTACTTAATTCAGTGTATATGTGTTATACAGTTCCTGATGTCTCCTGTACTGTTTGTTGTGTATTTATTTTATATTTTTATGTATCCTGGGTTCCTCTTTTTTGTTCTTAGGTTCCTACTCAGATAACATAATTTTAAATGAATGAAAGAATGAATAAGTGAATAAATGGAGAAGGGGAGGGAGGCTGAGGGACCAGGAAAGGAAGAGACAGTGTGCTGGATATTCAAAAGGGTTGCGCCATGCGCAATAGGGTTGCACCTGTGCAAGTCCAAAATTGCACCATTCTGCCATATTCAGCAGGAGGCAGTTGCACCCCCCAAGTCAAGCTGAGCAACAGCGCAATGCTAATGGAGGCATGCTCAACCGGAGGGGGAGAAACCATGCATAAACTGCACAGCCCGATATTCAGCGGGCTGTGCAGAGTTGTGCAGGTGCAACCCCCAACCTGTGCCTGCATAACTTTGAGCCAAAAAAAAAAAAGGAGTAAGTCGAGGGCCGGCCAAAGGTGAGCTGCCGCATTGCAGGGTGCAACACAGCAGCTGCCACCTGTGGGTGGCCCTCAACCTACTCCCTGTGCTCCCCCTGCAGCCCAATTGCGGGCATATAGCAACCCCCCTTCCCCCGACTGGCCCGACGGCAAAAGTGTAAAATCCCCTCCCCCAACTGGCCCGATCACAGGCAAAAGTGCAAATATCCCCCACCCCTGACTGGCCCAATTGTGGGCATTAGTTACCCCCACCCCCGACTGGCCCAATCACGGGCAGCAAAGTGTCAACCCCCAAGGACATATCCCTGGTGGTCCAGTGGACCATGAAGCCCGATCACGGGCTAAAGTATAAAGCAACCCCCCACAAGCCTGATTGTGGGTGAATGTGTACAGTAAACCCCCACCAGCCCGATCGCAGGCAAATGTACAGTAATCTCTCCCCACCAGCCCGATCGCTGGCTGCAAAGTGTTCTAACCCCCTCAAGAACATATCCCTGGTGGTCCAGTGGACCTCGAAGCCCGATCACAGGCTGCAAACAGTTCAAACACCCCCAAGGACCACCTACCCTGGTGATCTAGTGGCCCCCACCCACCCACCAGACCCCACCACCCGCTCCCCCGTCAGCGGCGGGTGGCAGCATCCCACCCGCCTGCTGCCCCGCTATCCACTGACTGATGCGCCAGTAGGGCTGCAAGCCCATTGGTGCAGAGCAACAGCCATCGGGCGGCAGCCCATACCGCATAAGGCAGTCCAGATATGTGAATGAATGATGGGGGAGGTGGTAGGGCTTTGTGGGTGGTGGGGGGGCTACAGATCACCATGGTAGGTGTCCTGGGGGTTCGATGCAAGTCTGTTATCGGGCTGGTGGGGGGTTTACTGTACACATTTGCCCGCGATCGGCTTGTGGGGGTTTACTGTACACATTTGCCCGCCGATCGGGCTTGTGGGGGTTCCTACACATTTGCCCGCGATCGGGCTGGTGGGGGTTACTTTACACTTTAGCCCGCTTCAGGAGGTGGGGTTAACCAATCCCCGCGATCAGGCCAGTCGGGGTGGTGGAATTTTACACTTGTGCCGCGATCGGCTGCAGTGGGCCGGTCCCCGATGGCTGCTGCCTGGCAGGGCTCCAGAGCAAGTCCTCGGGATCGTGCACCTGCATGCTAATGGCATGCAAAAATATAAATAGATGCAAATGGCCCCCTGCGCCTTGCATGAATTATGGCCCCATTTGCATGTCACCTTGAATATGGGAAATTTGGCGCATGGCACAATGGTACTTGCGCCACCGCAACTTGAATGCTCCACTCTGACCACTTGCGGTGGCACAAGTTCCACTGCGCCATGCATGGTGGCTGTGGCCGGGGGGGTGATATTCAAAGGAGTTGCTCAATAGTGCAACTCCTTTGAATATCACCCTGGCCACATCCCTGTGCAATTATTTTGTGCAGCGCAAGGGCTTGCGCCACAAAATAGCGCAGTTTGAATATCCAGCCCAGTATACCTACAGAATAGAAGTTTAGGAAGCAATAAAGCATAAACAGGACAATTAGTATATAAAAAACAAGAGAGACACAGTACCCCAACATTTAGAATTGAGTTGGAAGGGAGTAGTAACCAAGCAATAATAGCAGACACAAGCACAAACAGATGTGATACACAGCTTCAGGATCTGTTTAGCTGACGGGGTGGATGGTCACAAGAGGTTGGCTGTTTATCTTTTATTGTTTGACATAAAAACTGTCTCTGCAAATTATCTAACACTGTTTTTACTGATTTAAATTCTTCTCAAAACAGAAATGTGAACTGCGAGAGACAGAATTTGAAATATACTCATCTCTACTTTTTTCTGTGCCAGTTGCTTTTTCAGGCCTTGGTTTTACATCATTCTACTTGGCTGGAAAGCTGCACTGCTTCACAGAAATTGGTCGTGGGAAAAGCTGGAGGCTTTGTGCTGTTATTTTGCCCTTATATTGTGCCATGATGATTGCCCTGTCACGCACATGTGATTACAAGCATCACTGGCAAGGTGAGCCATGGAAGTACCCTTGTATATTAATATTACTTTTGTCCCTCCTGTTTGAATGAGCTGCCATTCTACCCAGACAGCTTTCCTGTTTTTACTGTGACAGGTTTACAATTCTGCATGAATACATTTAATAGGTTTCAGCAGCACAGTCTGAAATAGCTGTAGCTTAACTGCTCCATCCTAAATTTGTCGTGAACTGAAAAGAAATCTGACTGAAAATATATTTTTATTACTGAAACTGCTGATGTATTTAGCACCTGTTGTTTGTTATTTGAACAAAGAGTTAAACTTCAAATAAATTAGAAATTAAAGAAAGGTATCTGGCACAGTGGGTTTCTGAATACTAAAAGGGCCGGATGGGTGGAGGTTACACAGCTGCCTGAGCTGGTGAGTGTAAGCAACGCTAGAGAGCATGCACTCAGATTGGGGGGGCGTTGGGCAGAGCATGATGAAATATGAGAAATAATTAACTTCACACAGTGGATGAGTAACATGTGGAACAACTACCAGTGACATTTCAGAAGCTAACCACTAACCAGACCGATTCCTGAGAGAGAATGGCACTGAAGGTTGCACATCATGAACAGAGGAACTGTAGCATTCTGGCGGTTAGGCTTGGATGTGTGTCCATACTCAAATTAGGTATAGTCACTGCCATGTAGCATGAGGATTGGGCATATGGGCACTAAGTCCCCCTCTATCATCACAATAATATGTTACTGTAATTTGCAGGGGGTTGAATACTGTCAGAATTGTAATATGCCTTAGAGTTTAGGATAAAAAATAAAATACCTTTAGTCCACCTGTTCATAATGTGCCATCAGGCTATAATTATTACTAATTATACAATGGCAAGAAAATTCCTGATCTCTGATTGGTCAGTCTTGGGTTGGATCCATGATGTTATCCCAGTACAACATCACGGGTCTAGTCTCAGCCTCATTGTGAACATGTAGATGAGCTATATGATGAGCTAGATGACCTCTTTTTTTGCATCTCCTCTTAAGAAACAAAAATATTTTTCCACACTAAAAAACATTCTTTAAAATTATTTTTTTTATTTTATATATAACAACAAGCCATTGTATAATAGCAATAATGCCCTCCAGGGTGTGTGTTGTTTGGGATAACGTCACACCTCAATTGTTGGACACACTCGGCCTGCAGCCTCGTGCCCAACCATCTGAGGCGTGACGTTATTCCAGCATGACACACACCCTGTTGGGCATTATTGCTTAATTATAAAATAGGTAGAGCAAATCCTGCATCTTGATTGGCTATGACCAGTGTGTTATAGTAGTATAATAACTGCTTATTGTTTTTTCCCATAGGGAAACTGGGTTGCAATTTTTTCATAATAACCAGCTTGTTATAACGACAAACATGCACCCAGTTTCCCTAGCTTGGCACATGCGCCTTCCATGATCTTCTTCATCTCTACGCCATCCCCTGGCTTCCCTCTCCTCAATGCTCAACACTTCGCCAACAGAAGGAGTCAGCGGGTAAGTCATTTTTTTAAACAAAAATATGTCTTGGCACAAGAAACATTTATTTTCAGTCACAAATAATTTAAAAAGTGAACACTGCTTTATGTCAGGAGCCACCATGGACTGTGCTGAAACCAGAATGGCATGCAGCTTGACTCCCTAGAGAGATATATTTATTTTGTGTAATTGCTGTGGCAAAAAAATGATCCCCAGCAATTATACAAAATAAAGGATGGGTAGGGGATTTAAAACTAGGATTTTACATACCCCTTGGGGTAGAAATGCTTTAATAAACCCCTCAAGCTTTGCTCTCCGGGTTTATGTGGCATCCCACCCCTCAGAAGGAGGGTGTAAAATCCTTATAATTACTGGGTTCCATATTTTTCAATAGAAAAAAACGTATATTAAATACCATAATACCTGAGTAGGTATTACAGCATTCATGCAGTTCCTTCCCATTCAAATACACTCAAGGCAAGAGACAAACAGAGCTCGAGCTTTCCATGCTCCGTTTTTCCTCACAAACCACTTTCCATAAACACTCAGCTGCTCACCAACGTTCACTCTCTACGAAACATTCTCCGATACCCTCTCATTATCCAAGTAAAAAAAAAAAAGAAAATGCTCAGCATATTTCAAAAGAAAGGCAAAACTTTGTGAAACAGCAAATGGCTTCTGGTAACATGCAGGCTATATTTGTGAGTGCCTGCATTTTCTACAACCCTGTCACAGTCAACATCTACAACTCCAACCAGCAACTGCAAAAAAGAAGAAGAATCCGAGCCATTGAGGACTCAGACAGCTCCAAATAACCTATTCAAACTAAATCAAAACAATGACACTTATAGTTGCCTCATAAATATTATGTTTTCATGTAAGACAGCACACTGTGAAAGTTTACAGTTTCACCATGGTCCCTAACTACTCTCCCTTTCAACCCTCACCTTTCCTCTGCAGGTCAAACTACAGCACCACATGAAAATGAACCTGGCAACCTGAAAAAATGATAGCAACCAACTTCTTTTTCTTCTTTTTAGTATTTAAATACTATTATGTAAGTGTTCAACATGTAGTTCTCTGTTTCTGTTACAAATTAAACCATTTCGTCAGCACGAGGTAAGACTCCAGCTTCATCTTTTTTATTTCAAAGCTCAACACGAAAATAAAGGAACCCTTCAATTATATATAACAAAATATGGGGTGCATTGTGTTTCACTCAGATATAACACACACCTTCATTGTTGGATGGCTGTCATAAACCTCTCGGGCTTCGCCCTCGGGGTTTATGTGCCATCCAACAACTATGGTGTGTGTTAAATTCTCGTAACACACTGCACCCCATACTTTATCCTATATGTTATAACCCCCTACCCGTCCATTATTTTCTATATAATACACTGTAAAAAAACAAGTCCTGCCAAACAGGATGCAGAAATGAGCCTTCCATTATAATAAATAAAAAAAGACATCATGTTTGCTGCATCTCAAGTGGCTCGCTTGTTCCTCATAACCAGTAGTTCTCACTTTTCTAATATGAATCAGACAGTTGAAACAGTCACATTATTGCATTGTGCTTAAAATAAAATGACATTCTTACCTCTAAATATGATTCATTTACTTATTTAATTTATATTGGCACCTGTCCTTTGCCATTGCATGCCCCATTGGCATCTTGCTTACAAATATAACAACAGAGAATCACAGATCTACATATTTGAAAATTAAATATAAACTTTGTTTTCTTTTTTTTTTATTTAACATAAGATAATGAGTTGCCATCAACTTTTTAAAAAACATTTCTATCTTGTTCCTCCAATGCCACCTCAGGAGCTGTCCTTTTGCCCAACTGACTGCATCACAGTCACTCACTTGCAAATGTAATGTCTGCCGAGAAATACTGTGCTACAAATGATATAGATTTTGTTTACTTATTTAATTTAAGAGAAGCAACATTTTTAAATATTTCTACCTTGTTCCTCTGTTAGCTCCCAAATTGTCAGCATGGTTCTCAAAGATTGCATCCACCCACCTGTTTCCACAAACCAATCAATCAATCAATACCTTTATTTAGCCAGGCGGAACACCTTTGAGCAGGGATCATTTACAAGATGGACCTGGTAGTTTAAACAACAAGCCACAATACAACAATTTGTAGTAAGGGAAGCAACATTAGTAGCCTATGTACAGTCATTACAGGTGAGAAAGGCATGGCTTGGCATGGTGGTGTACAATAATTTACAAACAGCAATGTAAGGCTTGACACTGAGAACAGAATAAGGCAGCATAATTTACAGGCATGGTACCAAAGGCAGTCAGCATACCGCTATGTACGAGTTCTATCCAAGGCAGGTCTCTGATAGACAGTAGAGTACAATATTATATTGGATGAGGACTAGACCAGCAAAGCATTATGATGCCTAGGAGAAGATTATTAAGCGAGGGCACTGAGGGCCCAGGATGCGCCAAGGATAGTGGAGGGAGGAGAGGTTAGGAGGGGTGGGAGGGGGCAATTGTAATACCTTCAGGATTGACATAGCTGTATTAGTCAGTGTGGTAGGTCTAAGGATAAGGGGAAGGGTATGGGGTGAAAATGTGCTATTAGTAGGGGGAGGTTATGTTTCAGCTTAAAACTCACCCCGCTTCAAATTCATCCTGGTAATTTGTGTATTATTGCTTGGAATGAATTGCATTAGAGGTTGCATCTCTCTCTGTCTGCTTTTTTTATCTTTGTCTACCTACACACACATTTTAGTATGGGTAAAGCGTACTAGCTTCTGAAGCCTTTTGTATAAAATAACACCATGACTTTTATGTTTACTGCTATCACATATGGTAGCATGCTGCCAACAAGGCCATTATGAAATCTGGATCTTGTCACAGCAGATAAGACACAAATAGTATCCACACCTTGCAAATGAGGCAGAGGAGAGAGGAGAAAGTGAACCTATTAAAGAATATATAAAGCACATGTTACAATAATGGACAGTACTCTAAATGAGTCATAAAAAGCCAGTGCCCTTTAGTGGCACTTATTTGTAGAGGTTTAATTTTGTATAGATACCCATTTTATAGGTGCAATAAGACACTTCAGGGATATGCATTACACTGTGATAGCCACACCCACAGGGGAAGCCGACACTTGGCTTGCGACCTTGTGCCTAACTATGCCCATAGGAGTGCAGTTATCACAGCATAATGTACACCCTGATGTGTCTGATGCTTTACGTAAAACTCCAGACACCCTCTCACTACCGTTATTGTGCTGAATACTCCATCGGAAGGCTGTAGAAACAAAATAAATATTGCTGTTATAAACTAAAGCAACTTCTCAGGAACTGTAAAGGTTACTGGCAGAACATTGGGTAGGGGCAGTAATTTGTGTACTGATATGAATCAGAAGGCAGGGATTCGCATAGTTTGTTTCTGAGCATCACCTTCACATTCATGGGGAATAACTGGATGTTGGCTGTGCATTCTGATTGGGGTAGAGGGTTTTTTCATTTTATTTAGTAGAAGGGAAATAGGCTAGCAACCAATTTTATACAAAAAGGCTTCAGAAGCTAGTATGCTTTACCTATACTAAAATGTGTGGGCAGGTAGGCAAAGATAAAAAAAAGCAGACAGAGAGAGATGCAACCCCTAATGCTATTCATTCCAAGCAATAATATACAAATTACCAGGAAGAATTTGAAGATGGGTGAGTTTTAGGCTGTAACATAACAGATGCATTTATTTGAGGAAAGGATATTCTGAGGTTCCAAAATGTGCAGTATACACAAATTTAAATTTAGCTTTACCATTTTTATGTTTGCTTGCACGCATGTGCAAGAAACATAGTGCCATCATCGGAGATTTCGGAGGTGTGTCACCTCCTCCTCCAATTCAGGCAGTGTGTTGGCAGGCGTGGCCCCTGTAAGCCAATGCATTTTGGAGCTGTCTATGACACGCTCCGAAATGCAGTGGCATACAATTGAAAGGGGGAGCTACGCTTGAGTGAGCAGTGATAAGAAGCTGCTCACGCCAGCAGCTCCCCCAGCCGCAAGCGCGCGCCGCCACCGCAGTAGTGGCAGCCGACGGGTGCCCAATCCCGCCGGCTGAGCTGCATCGCCTCCTCCCCCAGTAGTGGTGTGCCACTGGGAGCCCACCCCAGCATGGCAATCAGTCATTTTGCCGACGGGGTGCCCATCCCCTGGGCCGGCTGAACGCCTCCAAATCCTTGTGCACGCTGGGAGCCCACCCCAGCGTGGCAAACGCCCCACAAGGTTTTTTATTTTTGTTGCCGGCGGAGTGCCAACTCATCAGCTGAACGCCTAAAGTCCTTTTGCCACGCTGGGAGCCCACCCCAGCGTGGCACGCGGTCCCATGAAGTCTTTTTTTTTGTTTTAACCTGTAAAACAAAAATGGTCCCGCGGCGCAACTCCCGAACCCTCCTCCCACAACCTGCACCCACCCACTGTGCACCCAGCCTTCCCACACCCTTCCCTCACCCCATACTTACCTCCGGACTCCGGCGCGACGATCTTCAGTGGACCGGGAACACGTCTGCACTCTTCAAATCCGACCGCGAACTGAGGAAATGCCGGTAAGCTGTATAATGGGCTAGATAGGAGCGGTTCAACTTTATTGCATATCTCAGGTAGTTTTGAGATGCATCAGCTCAACATGGTAGACTTCTTCATGAATGATGCATCGTCATGGCGAGCTCGGGCTCGGCGGGTGATTTTGCTCAGTGACTGTGCAGTGACTGCGAAATCACCCTTCAGGACTGAATACCACCATGACAGTGACATCATTCATGAGAAGGGGGCCCAAAACCCCCATGTTGAAAATTTGGTGCCAAAATTCCAAAAAATGACTGTTTAACGAGCGTGCGTTGAGCAGTTCCTATGCAGGCTCGTAAGTTCGTAAAATTTAAATATTTTCACTCCAGATTTTCAACTTTGCCATTTCACCACACTGTCTTATGAGTAGTACAGCTGTCATTTTTCACATCTCACCCAAAATGTGTTTTCGCCCTTGTAGAGCAGAATGGCGCAGTCGGTGTGAGAAATCAATGTACGGGACAAATTAAGAAAATCACAGTGACACTGTTCATGAGCAGAGGTCTTGAAATGGCTATGTTGAAAATTTGGTGAAAAAATTCCTAAAAATGACTGTTTTACGAGCGTGCGTTGCGCAGTTCCTATGCACGCTCATAGGTTTGCGAATTTTCAATATTTCCACTCCAGATTTTCAACATTGCCATTTTTCCACACCTTCTTATGAGTAGTACAGCTGTCATTTTTCACATCTCACCCAAAATGTGTTTCCGCCCATGTAGCGCACAATGGCGCAGTCGTTGTGCGAACTCAGTGTATGGGACACATTAAGAAAATCACAGTGTCACTGTTCATGAGCAGAGATCTTAAAATGGCTATGTTGAAAATTTGGTGACAGAATTCCTAAAAATGACTGTTTTACGAGTGTGCATTGCACAGTTCCCACGCACGCTCGTAGGTTTGCGAATTTTCAATATTTCCACTCCAGATTTCCAACATTGCCATTTTTCCACACCTCCTTATGAGCAGTACAGCTGTCATTTTTCACATCCTGCCCAAAACGTGTTTCCGCCCATGTAGCGCACAATGGCGCAGTCAGTGTGCAACCTCAATGTATGGGACACATTAACAAAACCACAGTGACACTGTTCATGAGCAGAGGTCTTAAAATGGCTATGTTGAAAATTTGGTGAAAAATGCCTAAAATGACTTTTACTTAGCTTTGCTACAGTTCCTATGCATGCTCGGAAGTTTGCAAAATTTAATATTTTCACTCTAGATTTTCAACATGTCCATTTTATTAAATCCTTCATGAACAGTACAGCTGCAATTTTCATATGTCACCTAAATGTGTTATCGCATATGTAGCGCATAATGGTGCTGTTGGTGTGCAAAGCAATGTTTAGGACAGATTAAGAAAATCACAGTTACACTGTTCATGAGCAGAGGTCTTAAAATGGCTATGTTGAAGATTTGGTGACAAAAGTCCGTAAAATGACTGTGTTACGAGTGAGCATTGTGCAGTTTCCATGCATCCTCGTTAGTTCATGACTTTGTAATATTTTCAGTCCAGATTTTCACTAGTGGCATTTTTCAACACTTCCTTATGAACAGTACAGCTGCCATTTTTCACAACATGGCCGAACTGTGTTTTCACACTTTCAGTGCAGAGATGCGTGGTCGCTGTGGAAAATCATTGTTCGGCACAGTTAAAGAAAATCACAGTGACACTGTTCATGATCGGAGGCACCAAAATGCCTGAGTTGACAATCTGCTATAAAATATCCCCAACCTAATTATATAACGGGTGTGCGTTGCACAGTTTCTATGTACGCTCGTGACTTCACCATTTTTTTAAATATTTTTACTACACATTTGCAACATAGCCATTTTTACACCTCCCATGAAAGAGTACAGCTGTCATTTTTACATCCTGTTCGAATATTTTTGCACCTGTGGTGCTAAACCCGTAGTCACTGTGCATAAGCAGCTGCTACCAAACTGATATTCCCCTGTTCATGAGGTGGGGTCACAAACAAACATGTTGGAAAATTTGGAGTTAAAATACCAACGAATGCCTGAGGTATTAGGCTTTTCAACTAAATCGCCAACCCTATAGAGAATGACAGGAATCAGGGGTGTGACTTGGGATTCTTGCCTGTGATGCTCATACCATTCCACACCCTGCAGTCACTGAGAGGCATCGAGGTATGCCTTGCACTCTTCGGCCCCAAACTTCACCCCATTCTCCTATATCGCACCCATCTCACTGTATTTCCTAATGAAATGGGTGCGATAGGCCAAAGACCCCAAGGAACACGTGACACTTGTCAGTCTCTGCAGACTGGGTGTGGTGAAATGGGTGGGCTGCTTATGCCTGATGAGACCCAAACGCACACCCCATTGCCTGTCACTCTCTGCAGGTGGTGGTGGGGTTGGCTTCAGTTCAATACTTCACTGCCATTCCTATTACGCAGCTCTGTAACTTCTACACTACCACTGCCAATGCCAGCAAGCAAACATTCGGCATTGACAAATGCTTGTTAGGGTATGAACTAGATCTGCTACAGCTAAGATTCTAGTAGAGATTACTATTTCAAGTAAAATGCATGGTAAACAAGTTAAACACTCAAGTGAAAATATGTTCAAGGAAAGCATAGTATATTTTTTTAACATGAATGGTGTGCTTTCATAACTAAAACATACAAAACTAATGCATAATTGAATATGCAAACTTCCAGCATACAGTTATACATTATAAATGCATTAAAAAATAAATTCTTTGGTGGCGTGGCTTGACCTGAACCAAGATGACCATATAACTCCCAAGCTCTATTCCCCTCCCCTGTTGAGCTGCTGCAATTGGCCTTTCAGACTTCACACTTTGATGCCAATTGGTATCCACCATGCAGTCCAACATGCCATCAATTGCCTGGTGCTTCAATTGTTGGAATCAGAGTGCTATTAATGGAGATCTCACCCAAAGAGTCATCTTATCAGCAACACTAATGGGCGCCGCAAAAGGGCAATGACTGGGAAAGGCACTGTGGATGTGAAGACCACTGAGGCAATGTCTGCCTGCATTCTTTAGGAATTAGAAGTCAAGGCTGCCTCCATACAAATTACCAAAATGGTATCCAGTCTAGAAAAGTGGGTACTGAAAAATGTAGGAGTGACTCGCATGGATGAGATGGCATGTCAGGAACTTTAGGCTATGGTGTGAGAACCAAAGCCACATTATCCTCCATCTCCAGAATAAGGATGATGACCTAGAAAACTGCAGTTGCAGGAGCAGTCTGTGGTTTGTTGGTTTTCCAGTGGGGATGGAGCTGAATGACTCTGCAGCTTTCTTGTAACATGCTCTCCCATGGTACTTCAGCTTAAAGGGGACCACAGTTTTAGTATATAATGTGCCCACCAATCCTTAGCACCCCTACTCAAGAAGGAGATTGAGATCAATCCTGGCACAGTTCTTGAATGACAAAAGAAAAGAAGATATACTACTGGAACTGGGGAAACTATATTGGCAAGATCATGATGTGCACATATACCAGGACTTTTCTGAAGGGCTACCTTCACATTGATGGCAGTAAACAGAGGCACACCAGATAATGCACAGAGCAGGACTGCAGTTCTCCTTCCACTACTCTGCCACCATGATGGCACACTGTAACAAAATCACACTCTTCTTCACTACCCCTAAAGCCCTGAATGACTTTTTGCATAAGCATTGGCCAAAGGAGACAAGGCTCCAAGAGATCCCACCCCTCCTGACCCCCCAGGTATTCACAAACATCAGGTGGATGGTATGGACACCAGTGCAACCCCTCCCTCTGCAACAAAACACCAGAAAAGACTGGGGGCTCTGAGGTCTTGTCACTGCCATCACACACCTACAAATGTAGGGAACATTGCCAGTGCCTAAGAAAGACTCACCTTTACAGCAACTCCACTCTCAGAGCCACCGTCGGGGAGATGAATCCCATTACTCTTCAGAGGAACTAGGTACTATTCTGTCCAATGGCAAGTTCATATCACTGCGCTCAGCTTCACCACCTCCGCCTCATCCCCAAGTGGCAAATGGCACCCCTGATCCACCCAGGCTCCAAGGTACTACTAAGCAAGACTGGCTTCCCCTGCTGTAATCTCCTGTTAATTCTGGGCTGATGTTATTGTTGAGATGGTTCCTCTACTGCCTATGCCACAGAAAGGGGGTTCACCTGCTACTGCCAGCTCAGACACACCAGAACTCCAATGTGCTAAAACTTTACGGTCTTATGCAAGCACCACAAAGGAGGTGGCTAACCCCCATGAAAAGGCAAAGTCCAACAGCGAGTGGTGCGCAAGGAATACAAAAATGCAGTGTTGCTGATTAGCAAATTTTTACTGCAAAAATGAATACAGAAAAACACATAGAGCAGGAGTGTAATGAATGGCTACTCCTAGCGCCTTGACTACTAGAGTCTTCAAGGGGGTGAAGCCACACAGGTGAAACACTACCTTCTATACCAATTAGTGCTTATGTCATATTATTAACATCAATGCTAGTTTTCACAGAAAGTTCATTTGTAGTACAAGAAATTAGCTCACACAATTACTATGTGGTTATGCTGTAAATCTAAATAGAAACATTTTAAATATGACAAAAGCTATTTACAAAATCAAAATTAAACAACCTTAACCCTAATTTATACCATTACTAAAGATTATGTATATACAAATGTGCATGTCTGAATAACTTATGTCAAAGTTTCAGTCTATATTTCATAAGACTACACTGTAAACCAAAAAAGCACCATTATTATCAGGGTTTGTCTGGTAATATAGTGCTCTAATTATTTGTATGAATATAAACAACAAATAAATATATATATCAAATATTCTGTTCCTAGAAGCAGACTAAAAAATGTTTGGATTAAAGTAAATCTAAAGAACAACCTAACACAGATAGAAAATACAAGAGAGAAGAGTCACTCTACCACATCCTAAAGTGTACACAGTCCTGGGAATATCAAGCAGTTAAACTGCCAAACTCCACTGAGGCAAATGCCAACTGGGTAGGTAGGAGCCCAGAAAGGATGGGTTAGTGACACCTGGGAGAAAAAGAGAGAAACAAAATGTCATTAAGCACATGTAGTGAAGCACAACTTCTGTATAGATTCAGAAAAGGTTACTTATTCTATCATAAATTCAAAGACAGGCTTAGTCAAAAGTAGTCAACATCTCCTTTTGTGTAGGAAAGGCTTAATGTCCCAGTTGTTATTTAAGCCCTTAGGCTTTACTATATCCAGTTTGAATATCCACATACTCTCCTTTTGTAACAGCTTACTTGCTCTATCACCACCCCATGAGTCAAACAATGCACTATCAATGCCTTGAAATTTCAGACAATCTGGTTTGGAGTCATGATAGTTAAAAAAATTAGTACCTACAGGAATGTCATTCCTAGCATTTACAATAGATCTTACATGTTTCTGTATCTGCTGTTTCAGGGGTCTCACTGTTTTTCCTATAGAAACAAGATCACAGTCACACCAGAGTGCATATACTACATGTGTAGTGTCACATGTAATCGGCTCCCGTATCTCTACAGTTGCTTCTGATCTGCCTGGATGCATGAAACTATTCCCCTCCAAACCAAACTTACAAATATTGCATCTTCTGCACTTGTGAAACTCTTTTGTTCTTTGGGGGAACCAGGTCTGAATGGTGTCAGAAAAATAGAGACAGACCACTTGGCCATCCCATTGTATCAGGGGTGGGGTCCTTAACACAGTATTTAGGGAAATTCATAGATTTTTTTCTGCAGTTTGATGTGATCATATTAAACTCCCATATAACAGACACCACTGACCTGTTAGAAAAATTAAATGATGTAAAATAGAACGAAGATTATAATAATAATAATATACTTTATTTGTTGTGTGCCTTTCGAATTTCAAGGTGCAGTACAATAAGATAAAAATACAAAAATCAGCATCATAAAAACAAACAGAATCAAGTCAAAAAACAATACAACCATAGGCTTTTTCCCAAAGGAAAGATTTCAAAGCCTGTTTAAAACTCCCCACAGTCGTGCACTCCCTAATCCGATGGGGTAGAGAATTCCAAAGGGAAGGGGCCCCAAACATAAAAGCACGGGCCCCAGCAGATTTTAACATCACCCTTGGAATCTGTAGCAACCCCTCGTTGGCTGAGCGGAGCGATCCCACAGGGTGGTAAGGAATCAGGAGTTCTTTCAGGTAATCAGGGCCCAGATCATGCAGGGCTTTAAAAGTCAGTAATCCAACTTTGAAGGTGATCCGCCACTGAACTGGAAGCCAGTGCAGATCTTGCAGCACCAGTGTAATGTGAGGAGATCGAGAAGTACCCACCAACACCCGTTCTGTGGAATTCTGCACCAGCTGCAAGCGGCGGATATCAACCCCCAGAAGCCCAAAGTAAAGCGAGTTGCAATAGTCTAGGTGCGAGGTCACAAAGGCATGGATTAAGGTTGGCAGATCACTGGACAGAACAAGGTGCTTGATCCTGGAGATGTTTCTTAGACGGTAGAAAGATGAATTAACCACCACTGACACCTGGGACCGAAGACTCAGCCCTGTATATAATATCACCCCCAGGTCTCTCACCCATTCAGAGACCTGCAGGTTGACATCCCCAAAATACAGTCCAGATGGGGAGCCGGCTGCAGGTCCCCCTATCCGGCGATCCAAATCCAAAACCAACACCTCCGTCTTCTCAGAGTTCAACTTCAGCCAACTGGGCCTCATCCAATCCTGGATTTCATTGAGGAAGCTGTTAAATACAGAGCTAGCTCCTTCCTGGTCGGGTACAAAAGACAGGTATAGCTGGGTATCATCGGCATAACAATGAAACCATAGCCCATACCATCTCACAATGTCTCCGAGGGGAAGCATGTACACTGCAAACAACATGGGGGACAATATAGAGCCCTGAGGAACCCCACAAGACAGAGAGGTGGGATCAGAGGAAAAAAACCCTGAAACCACCCTCTGAGTTCTTCCGGTGAGGTATGAAGTGAACCATCTAAGAACAGTCCCAGAAAGCCCACAAATACATCTCAGGCACTCAAGTAGAACCCCATGGTCAATGGTGTCAAATGCTGATGACAGATCTAATAGTACCAAAATGGACCATTTTCTCTGGTCTCTCGCTATCAGGAGATCATTGAGCACCCGAACCAGCGCAGTCTCGGTACTATGCCTCTTTCAAAAACCTGATTGGAGAGGTTTGTAGATGCTATGGATAGTCAAGTGGTTCTCCAGCTGGGCCACTGCTACTTTCTTGATCATCTCCCCCACAAAGGGGAGGTTTGAGATAGGCATGTAGTTGGCAAGACAGTCTGGGTCCAAATAAGCTTTCTTCAACAAGGGTGTCACCACTGCCTCTTTCAAGGAACAGGGATATTCACCCAAGTCAAGGGAGCACCAGACTATCTGTGCTAGAACCAGGATAATAGACTGCCCACACCCCAAAATTAGGGAGGTAGGACCTGGATATAAACTACAGCAGGTAGGGTGCAACCCTTGGACAATCCACATAACCTCCAAGATTTCCGGGCGGTCAAAGGTACTGCAGGAAAATGAAGGGGTGGTGACCAACTCCTGACCAATAGCAACCTGCATAGAATGTGTCGAATGGATCTCTGACCTAATGTCAGCCACCTTATCAGCAAAGAACCGAGCAAGCTCATCACACTGTAATTGTAAAAATGCTCTACGGAGCTGTAGACAGGTTGGGTTGCACAATCTGTCCACAGTTCTGAACAGCTGAGCTGGTCGGTTCTGAGTAGCAGAAATTTCCCCGGACAGGAACTCTGCCTTCTTACGAGAAATTTTTGACTGATAGAATTGATAATGTTCTAACAGTCTAAGATGGTCAGCATACAGGCCAGATTTCCACCAACAACGTTCTAACCTGCGTCCAAGTCACCACAACTCCCTTAAGGCCCCATCAAACCATGGAGCCTGAGGTCGAAGGGAGAGAGGACGCACACAAACTGGAGCAATAGAATCCAGGGCAGAGGTGATGGCATTATTATAGGCCACAACCAATGCCTCTGGATCATTGCAATGCACAGGGAATTTTGATAGGTCAAGGACCGCAGCAAGGCCATTGGAAGAAATATTCCACAAAGGGTGGTACTTGACTATCTCCACAGGGGTCGGCCTACAAGGTGGGGTGCCAAAATTGAATCTCACAGTGTAGTGATCGGACCAACCAACTGGTTCCACCCCCACGTCAGAAGCCTCGATGCCCAGGAGGAAGACCAAATCAAGAGTGTGGCCACCTTTATGTGTGGCAGTGGTAACCACCTGTGTTAGTCCCAGTGAATCCATTAACTGGAGGAAGTGTTGTCCAAGTTGCAAGAGTTCATCGTTGATCCAGGCATTAAAATCACCCAGGACCATCAGCCTGGGAGACTCAAAACCATGTCGATGACGAAGTCCGCTACTTCCTTAAGGAATTGCTTCCCATCTCCAGGTGGACAGTAGATGAGAGCAATTTGATAGCCTACACCTGCCACGACAACACATTCAAAAGAGATGGTCTCCTCAACTGGAACACTAGTGAGTGCCAATTCAGTCTTGAAACAGACCGCAACCCCCCACGATCCAACCTCGGGCGATGTATTAGTGTATACCTGGCTGGAATTGCAGCCTCAATTATTGGTCCCGCATTATCATCCAGCCAGGTCTCGGTGATGCAAACCAGATCTGTCGAACCAACAAGATCTGAAATCACAGCAGTCTTGTTACAGACAGATCTAGCATTACACAACAGCACCCGGGTTGGATAAAACTCCTGGGCTGCCCTGGTGACCTGCCTATCACCAACGACGGTGCCCTTGGGTATGGGGACCAAACAAGATGGTCCACAGTCCAGGCTTCACTTCACCCCAGGGCATCTCCTGGGCTTAACCACCCTAATGAGAGCGCCCTGCTCCTCCAACCTCCACTGTTCACTCCCCCCACCCCTCCCCCCACGGGCAATGCCCAAAGTCTGACACTGTTGATAGAGAGAACCAAAGGAGGGGTATGAAAAGGGCGGAGGGAGAGAAGAGCGGAAGCTGAGTAGCGTGCGACTGGGGGGGTAACAGGAGGACACATCTCATAAGTCCACAACCTAGCACAACACTCAAAACTAAACAGTCTAAAAACAGTATTCCTAATAATCAGCCACTTATGAGATTCAGTTCCTGTCACCCAACTAGATACGTAAAACTAACAAATTACTAGCTTAACATAACCCAAATTATACACAAAAATAATAAAAGTAAAAGGTCGCCCTCCAGAGAAGTCTCTCACAAATCTCAATGGAGGACAATCAATACAAATCATTAACAAAAGAAAAATAACAAAAAGAAATAAACCAAACAAACCAAAGAAAATAAAAGGAAAATAGTTTGATAATCCATTCCCAGATTAGTCTCTCACACTTATCTAAAAGAGGGTGAAAAAACAAATTGTTACTGAGCCCTGTCACTGCCCGAACTAATTTCCAAAAATTTTATATAAAACAATATAAAATGAAAACTTAACAGCAAGAAAGAAAATACTTGCAGCCCAGGAAACACAAAAATTTAAAAATTGAAGACATTAATTCCAGTCAGTCATTTCCAGGAATTCGAGATGCCAGAACAAATATCCGATTCAAGTCAAAAATCAAGTCCCAGGTGGTCAGATTCAAAAATTTGAACCAAAGTTCTCGCAGGGCACACAAATTTCTTCAAGCTATAGAATAAGGGGAACTATCTCGGGGGATTAATGGCACACCACCACAATCACGAGAAAGGCCACCCCTCCGACTGACCACCCCGCAAATCTAGGGGTGGAGAACAGGACACCGGTACTCCGTCCGGCCCCTTTCCCCAACCCTGTGGGAGCCAGAAACCCCTGAAATCCCCAGTATAGCTGACAAATTGGAAAAAAGGCAAAATCAGAGCCCTGAATCAGGTAGTAAAATACTACAAAGACAACACCAGATCAGTAGAAAATAAAAGGAATATGGAACGGTCCTCACAGAACAGCTCCTTTACCAGGGCATCTCAGTTTAATCCTCAGGATATACCGGGCCGACTGACCACGTCTTCTCTAGTCCACAGCAGCCACCTACTCGAACAGTTCCCAGTATCCAGAAAGGGTGACTTCAGAGGTTATCTCAACAAATTCACAGTATTCACAATTTCCCTCAGTCTCCAGAATCTCACTGTGAATTGAACAAGCGTTCTAGTCCGAGGGGGCACAACAAGCACCCCTATAGCACCGAGACCATGACTCTCTCACACTGGCCACAGTCTCATAACAGTCTTAATCTCGGCCACCACAGCAGCTGACTTTCTTCATCAATATTGGAGAATTAGGCAGATAAAGCCACCTTGGTGCCTGCATACAGTTCTCAAAGTCCGCAGAACACCACGACTGCATCAATTGCTAATGCCAATAGAGCAAAATCCTGGGAAATCATTAAAGATCCCAACTAAGAGATAACGAGCTAAAGCATTAATCGACCGTTGTTTACCGACCAGTCGAAAGATAAAATCAACGATAAAATCAACCATATGCAAATCACGCAATATCATTGCAACACATACGGCCCTGATATTCAAGCGTAATAAGCATCATGAAAAGTAATAAAAAATAAATAAAGTAAGTTACAATAATAACAGTAAAACAAAACACTGCAGAGCTAAGTCGATGCCTGGCTCAGCGTGGCCGCCATATCCCAAGTGACAGCAGGTATTTTCCGGTTGGGGATTGATGTAGAATCTCTCTACACTTCCATTAACTATGAACAAGGATTGGCAGCAGTGGAATTTTTTCTCAAAGATAAATCAGAGTATTTAGGAGTCCCGGTGAAGTTTATTTTGGAAACATTAGAGTTTATTCTGAAAAACAATGTCTTTGAATTTGAAGGAAGATTTTATCAACAAGCATGTGGTACAGCTATGGGTGCCGCCATGGCATCAAGTTATGCTAACCTATTTTTAGGTAAATGGGAAAAAGATATAGTGATGAACCCATTAGTCAATCCTTATTTTTGCAACATCAGGCATTGGTTTCACTTTATTGATGATGTACTTTGCATCGGGGATGGTAATATAACAGATGTAGAATTATTTATGACATGGTTCAATAATAATAATCTGAATCTGAAATTTACACATCATTTAGATAGTAACAAACTTAACTTTTTAGATTTAGAGCTGTTCATCAATACTGATGCGAATGGAGAGTTTAGGGTTAACACAAAAACCTATAGAAAATCCACTGCCACCAACTCCGTGTTACATTTTACAAGCGCTCATGCCCCATATTTAAAGAAATCTATCCCATACAGTCAACTTCTAAGACTATGGAGAAACTGCAGTCAGATAAGTGATTTTAACTCCCAAGCACAGAAATTAATGGAAAGATTTGAACAGAGGGGCTACAACAGATATATTTTGTTGAAAGCCAAAGAAAAAGTGGTTCTGATACCCAGAAGTTCTCTCTTTAAACAATCTACAAAAAATAATTTTCAGAATGTAAATTGTACATTTGTAACTGAATACAATCATGTTGCAGGACAGATTGGAAATATTATATATAAGAACTGGCCCATTCTGACTAGTGATGAAAGTGTAGGATTAGCGATGGGACCAAATCCAAGAGTCACATTTCACAGAGGCAAAAATATTAAAAACAGACTAGTCCACACGTGTCCGAGAAAGGAACAAGTGAATTTTTCTGACACCATTCAGACCTGGCTCCCCCAAAGAACAAAAGAGTTTCACAAGTGCAGAAGATGCAATATTTGTAAGTTTGATTTGACGGGGAATAGTTTCATGCATCCAGGCAGACTAGAAGCAACTGTAGAGATACTGGAGTTGATTACATGTGACACTACACATGTAGTATATGCACTCTGGTATGGCAGTTATCTTGTTTATATAGGAAAAACAGTGAGACTCCTGAAACAGTGGATACAGGAACATGTAAGATCTATTGTATATCCTAAGAATGACACTCCTGTAGGTACTAATTTTTTTAACTATCATGACCCCAAACCAGATTGTCTGAAATTTCAAGGCATTGATAGTGCATTGTTTGACTCATGGGGTGGTGACAGAGCAAATAAGCTACTACAAAAGGAGAGTATGTGGATATTCTAACTGGATACAGTAAAGCCTAAGGACTTAAATAACAACTGGGACATTAAGAATTTCCTACACAAAAGGAGATGTCGACTACTTTTGATGAAGCCTGTCTTTGAATTTATGATAGAATAAGTAACCTTTTCTGAATTTATATAGAAGTTGTACTTCACTACATGTGATTAATGAAACTTTGTTTCTCTCTTTTTCTCCCAGGTGTCACTAACCCATCCTTTCTGGGCTCCTACCTACCCGGTTGACATTTGCCTCAATGGAGTTTGGCAGTCTAACTGCTTGATATTCCCAGGACTGTGTACACTTTAGGATGTGGTAGAGTGACTCTTCTCTCTTGTATTTTCTATCTGTGTTAGGTTGTTCTTTAGATTTAGTTTAATCCAAACATTTTTTAGTCTGCTTCTTGGAACAGAATATTTGATAGATATATATATATATATATATATATATATTTATTTGTTGTTTATATTCATACAAATAATTAGACCACTATATTACCAGATAAACCCTGATAATAATGGTGCTTTTTTTGGTTTACAGTGTAGTCTTCTGAAATATAGACTGAAACTTTGACATAAGTTGTTCTGACATGCACATTTGTATATACATAATCTTTAGTAATTGTATAAATTAGGGTTAAGGTTGTTTAATTTTGATTTTGTAAATAGCTTTTGTCATATTTAAAATGTTTCTATTTAGATTTACAGCATAACCACATAGTAATTGTGTGAGCTAATTTCTTGTATCACAGATGAATTTGCTGTGAAAGCTAGCATTGATGTTAATAATATGACGTAAGCACTAATTGGTATATCAGGTAGTGTTTCACCTGTGTGGTTCACCCCCTTGAAGACTCTGGTAGTCGAGGAGCTAGCGGTAGCCATTCATTACACTCCTGCTTTATGTGTTTTTTTTGTATTCATTTTTGCAGTACAAATTTGCTAACCAGCAACGCTGCGTTTTTGTATGCCTTGCGCACCACTCACTGTTGGATACTGCCAGCTCTGCAATTGAAGTTCAAGCCCTGTCAGGTGCCTCTGGATGAACAGTGAGTACCACATAATTTTCAAACCATACCTTTGTGCTGAGGGAGACTAGAAAGACAGTCTTGAATGCCACAGGGTTTCAGTCGGGTTGGGCACAACGTATATCACATGGAACTCCTGCCTCCCTACTCCTTTCAGTGACTCGATCCCATTTCAACCCTTCCATATTCCTCATTTTATGTTTACAAAGCTTTGACAGATCTCTGTATGTCTGCTTGTACAGAGTAGCAGGACCTACATTGCCAGTTGCCTGAATCGGATGCCGCTACCCACTTTCTGACCTTCACAATGGTGACTCAATCAGATTTTTCCCCCGCCTTTTCCTCCTTGATCTGCATGCTTATTGCTCCTCCAGAACACTTGCTTCGTCCCTCCATAATTGAACTCCTTTCAAATGAGCCACAACAAACTAAACACTGCATTGTTGAGATGACCCTCAGTAGGTGATTGTCAGGGGCTCAAGATATGTTGCAAGAGACACAAGGTCTGCCCTGTGTAATGTAATGTAATGGGTGGCCTGCTCTGCTGAGCCCTACCTCAAATGAACTGTCCGCTTTCTGTTTCCTGTTCTCAGGCATTTGTACAATCCTTAAAAAGCAGCTAACTCCATTAGGACAGCTTTCACAAAACATAAAATTCAGACTCAGTTCTGCTTGTATTTCACATTAGATCTGTATTTCTCCTCCCCAATATTTATTACTGAGGCCATTTGGATGAAAATAGGATCTTTGCTTCTGAAGAGTTCATCTATTCCTGTTGCTTTCTCCCTACATAAGGTCATAATACTCTATTTGTGACATCACAATTACTCCCATGGCAACAGATTGTGTTGTAACAACAGAGGGCTATGACATGAAGTAGGGAGTAAGCTAAAGAGGCAGATGAACTCTAAGGGATATAGAACATGTTTCCATGCAAATTTCTCAGTAATGAGTAATGGGGAAGAGAAATCTATTGAATACATAAAGAATGCAAGCTAAATTATCCCTAAATATTATGCTTTTTGACGTTTTCTTTGAGGCATCAGCAGCTCTTTAACTACTGGGTGCTGCTACTGAAGCTGGCTTGCCCTTTGGGTTACATGGAAAGTATACAATTTCTGCTGGTTACCACACCCTGAAAGACAGTGGTTATAGCTAATCTAGGGAGCTTCCTATCAATAACACTGACCAATACCTTTTTGTGGGCTAATGGCCTGGGTTTAAATTTCATGTTTAGAAATGTCTGTTCCTTCTCCCGACTTTCTTATTATAGTTACATTTAAAGCATAGTGGTTTACAACCTGCTTGCTCTCTATGCCCTCGATTGAGGACAGGTGTTGCCAATGTCAAAGCCCATTGTGGTACATCCACAACCTTAGGACTACTGCACCATAGCCCCAATTGGCTGGTGGCCCCCCTCATTCAGCCTTGTGAGTAAGATGAGTAAGGTGGGGGCAACGATTTGCTTAGTACAGGCTGATGCCTATTAATAAAACTGCATACCTTCTCTTATCCATGTGAGCTGTTCTTCACAGATCCTTGCCAGGCCAGGCAGCCACAGAATCGCTGAAAAAACATCCCTCTGTCTCATGTACAGCATTCCATCCTGAGCTCATAATAGGGCTGCCATCTCAGCCTGCCCCTCCAACTTATATGGTGTCAATACATAACATGACTGAACAGCACACAGCCCCAGGGGCCTATGACTTGGTTATGGCAATTTTGCTTCACAATCAGTGTGACTGGTTCTTACAAGTTTTCCTAACCATGCCTCTGAGTAGGGTGCGGTGGACCTTGTGCTCAGTTTCAGAGCCAGGTTATATCAAACCCTTCTCCAGCAGGGTTTTTCAGTTTTTTCTATAAAACGATTTCTTATTATTAAATATTCTCAGAGGTTTATGTTTTGATCATGCAACTGAGAGGAGAGAAGGGACGGGGGGACATGATAGAGGTCTTCAAGTACATAAAGGGGATAAATAAGGGAGGCTCAGTCATGGTGTTCCAAAGGAAAGAGGGGGAGCAACCAAAGGGCACAGGTGGAAGCTGGGGGGGGGGAGACTCAAGGGGAGAGGAGGTGTTACGTCACTGAGAGGGTGGTGGAACCATGGAATGTGCTGCCCAAGGGACTGGTGGAGGCAGATACTGTACAGGGGTTCAAGAGGGGCTGGAACAGATATAGGGGGAGGGTGGAGCTGAGGAAGTCCAATACAAGGGGAATATCTTGGAGAGGGGGGTTGAGAAACCCAAGGGGTTGGGAGGACAGCAAAATTGTCACCTAGTATGGGTGCTGAATATCGAGCAGACACGAAAGACCGTAAATCCTACCCTGCTGGCATTTTAGTATGTTAGTATGTTAGTTATTGCACTTTGATATGGATCAAATGAGTTGCTCTAGAGCCACCACCCTACTGTAGCTGCCAAGGGCCCTCTGATAACCTACACCTGTCCTCTAACTGTGGACCTCTCCTTGGATGAACACATAGGGTGCAAACTGTGAATGACACCATCCTGCACACTCTATGTTTCTCCACTTGACCATGGGTGAAGTCGTCTGTCACACATGGAATGTCAGAGGTTTGAATTCCCCAATTTAGAGGAAACAGGTCTTCTCATAACTTAAAAAGTTTAAGTCTAACAGATTTTTTACAATATACCAAATTATTAGCAGCTGACTACTCCTACTTACAGAAATACTGGGTAGGCCAAGTGTTCCATGCTTCTGCACCCTCACATAAGTGTGAGGTGTCAATACTACTCTACAAGGCTCTGCACAGGTCACCTTATACTCTAGAACAGGACCTATAGGGATGCTGGGTTATAGCCTTGATTGAGACACCAACTAGCCCTATCCTCCTGGCAAACCTGTATGCCCCAAATGAAGATGAACCCACCTTCATTCATGCCATTGCACAGAAAATAGGGAGTCTTACCACCATCATTGTGCCTATCCTGTTAGGCGATGACTTCAGTCTTACCCTAGTACCCAGTTTAAACAGGAGTACCTCAGGAGCTGAGCCCCATGTAAAAAGTGCTCATGCTGTCTTCCTCCTAATTGCAGATCAGGGCCTTGTTGATATTTGGTGACTATTTCACCCAAGGAACAGGGGCTACTTCTGTCACTCATTGGTTCATGGTGCCTATAGCCAAATAGACGTCTGGCTAACCTCTTCCAAATCACACAAGCAACTATAAGTGCCAATATCATGTCACTAACCATCTCAGACCATGCTCCAGTACAGGTACACTTTTTGTGGGAGACCCTAACCCACAGATCCTGTTCTTGGAGACTAGACCCTCTTCTTCTTAAAGACTCTGACTTCACCTTTTGGATGCAGGAGGAAACAAAACAGTTTCTTGAGCTCAATAACCCACAAGGCACAACAGCTGGGAACACCTGGGAGGCTATCAAGGCCACACTCAGGGGGAAAATAATTAGTTCCTGTATGTGGCCCATAAGAAGTGGCAGAGGGATAAAGCATTCTCCGCTCATGAAAATGACTTACAAGCAACAAGAAACAATCTATAAAGCACTTCCCCACCCACATCCCAGGTTTTTCAGCCTGCATAGCAAAATTATGAGGCTCCATCTACAAAGTGATACCTTGATAGCCCAGAAAGCAGAGATAGCTATTCTATGGCTCTGACATAAATACTGGGAAGGGGGACTCTTGGTTCATTGCATCTGGAAACAGTAGACAGAACATTATATAGCATGTCTTCAGGATACCTCTGGACATGTTAAAACTGCTCTCAATGACATAAATGTCATTATGAGCAACTTTTACTCCTCATTTTATTCTTCCTTTAACCCTCCAAACTTAATGGCCATTCAGGCTTTCCTGAGTTCTATCTATCTATCTTTCCAAACTCACATATGCACAGGCAGAGTTGCTCCCTAGATGCCCCCCCAACCCCGTAAGAAATCTAGAAAGGCCTAATGTTCCTAAACTCAGGCAAGTCACACAGTGGAGAGAGTTAATCTGCTGAATTCTTCAAACTTTTGGCAGATTGCACTGGTGTTGTGCCAGGTATACCAGGAAGCGGATCACAGTAACACCATTTCTCCATCCCTTCGGGAGGCTACCATCATGGTCCTGAGAAGGACCCCATTCAACCAGCCAGCTGTCACCCTAGTTCACTTTTAAACATGGACAGTAAAATTTACGTCAAACTAGTGCACCCATCCCAGGTGAATTTTGTCTGCTGCAGCCATAGCTGCAATCACATTTGCTAGCCTCTTCTAGACTCACACCTTCTGCACTAATACCCACTGATTTTGAAAAAGCATTTGATTCCATTGAGTAGAGCAACCTACACATAGTTCTGGCTCACCATGGACTGTGTTCAGGGTTTTGAGCCTGGACCCAAGCCCTGTGCTCCTCCCTGTCAGCTACGCCCTTACAAACTCCAAACTGTCAGATCCTATCCCGCTGTCCAAGTGCACAAGGCAAGGGTGCCCTCTTTCCCCACTCCTTTTTGTTTTAGCAATATAACTTCTGGCAGCTGCCATTTAACAGCACAGTCAGATAGCTGGGATAAAAATTGGTGCTATAGCATATTCCGCACTGTTATATGCAGATGACCTGCTGGTCCTGCTGGGGCATGAATCCACATGTTTACAGCACCTTCTGAATCTCCTTACCAGTTTCACCTCCCTACTAGGTTGTAAGGTGACTCAGTCCAAAATTAAAGACCTGCCACTCAGCCATTTTTGTGATGTACCGCTCTTCCAAGTTGCAGGTCTAAAATGGTCTCCTGAGCCAAAACATATTTAGGATCCCAAATTACACCTGACATTTCCAAGATGTATAATGCCACCTTATCACCACTGATGTAAAGGAGGCAGTATAGGCCGGCACCCAGCCAGCCACCGACCGAGATCAGGACGCCCGCCTGCAGCTCCTTAGAAGGTATGGGTCAGTGCAGCCAATTGGAACACAGGTGCTTCCAGCAAACCCGCTCTGATTGGCCAGGACTTTTCCCCTGCTTCAGCCATCTGGCACTTTTTACAAATAGATTTTCAATAGAACTAAGCACATTTCAACTGTGTAATAGAAGTTTTTCAACTGTATTAGCTGGATTGTAATTTCTACTAGTGTTTTAAAGTGCTTACACCTCTTCTGTCTCAGTGCTAGCCCCCCCCCCCCATCCAAGCACTCTGCCTTGGCGCCGAAAAGTCTAACTACCTTTTGTCTTACTAAACTGCTCAAATCTAACCCATCCTAACCTCTATGCTATTTAAGACTTGCTCTTTTTTCTTCTCTCCAGCTGCCTGCCCTTGAATGGGGCTGCTTCAGCTCCCCTACGGTCGGCCGGCACCCAGCCAGCCACCGACCGAGACTAGGATGCCCGCCTGCAGCTCCTTGGAAGGTACGGGACAGCGCAGCCTACTGGAACACGGGTGCTTCCAGCAAACAAGCTCTGATTGGCCAGTACTTTTCCCCTGCTTCAAGCATCTGGCACTTTTTACAAATAGATTTTTGATAGAACTAAGCACATTTCAACTGTGTAATAGAAGTTTTTTTTTGGCTAGTTTTCCATTAGCAGGTTATACAGACCTGCCACTAGAGGGATTCTTGGTCTTTCTACAGAAATCACTGTACTCAATCGTGGGCAATATGGCCTGCATTATCATTCTCAATATCATTATCATTGCCTTTAAAGTGCTAATTTTTGGCCCCCTGCTGCACTGCTGACGCTTGCCATTGCAAAGCGTTTAATCTGCTGTGCTCTGTCTTTTTTCCTCAGAAGATGACCCTTGCTAAGTGCCCACAGTCGAGCGCCGGGGCCAGTCTCTGCCAGTGAGTGGTCGGCAGCCGCAAGACGACGCTCGGAACCGCCAGACCGGAGGGACTGTCAGGGAAAGGTGTGGCAAAACTGCAATTTTTATGCCCACCTGCCCTTCCCCCTTCTGTAGCCTTTCTTACATAGACACCTTCCTGCCAAAACATAAATCACACCCCCTGCGTCTCGCTGCCCTGTAGCCTGCTCTATATCCCCCTTGTTAGCTACCAAATCAGCAGACTCCCTTTCTGCTCGCTCATGCTGCCCACACTGTTGAGCCGAAGCTTGGCCATTGTTTGCCCTTAAACATCACACTGAGAAACACATACGCTAGGCACCTCCTATTGTGTTTTTCTATTCTTCTCCCTCTAATTTAAATTCCCTTTTTTTAAACTCTACTCACCGGACAGTAGCTGAACAAGTCATTTATATTAGCAATCTACTGAGGGCACCACGAAAGACATTTGATATAGTACCTTCTGCATACCAGTTATACTTTTCATAATGGGGGGATTTCTCTGGATTCTGCTAGCTCTATTACTGTGTCCTGAACGCAGTGAAAAAGGATATCTCTCAGAGGATGCCACACAGGGAGATGTATTACATTACTCGACTTACTGCATTACTGAAACAGTCACAAAGGACTGGGTATGTATATATGACCTCCCAATGCTACAACATAACCCATGGAGCAGTTGCCATGGAGGGACTCAGGTGGATTTACTATCTTATGGGACCTTGCTTCAACTCTGTACAGAAAATTATTCAATGCGCCTGTCTGCAAGACTACTAATCAGTGCTCTAACAAGAGGCCAAAGCTCCATATCCGGATGGCAAACAAAGTGGTATCAGAATAAAAAAAAAACGGCAATGGCAAGAATCTTTAACCTATCTCTTGCGGCAGCTATGAAACTATTGATACTATTATTAATATGCTCAGGAAATGTTGAACTTAACCCAGGACCCCCAGAGGTCATCACTGCACCAACAGACTTAGACAAGATCAAAGGGCTAAGCTTTCTCCATATTAATGTATGCAGTCTGTTAAAGAAGATCACGATGATCCAAGCCTGGGTTAACCATACCCTACCAGATATACTAGTAGTGTCTGAGACGTGGCTCAAGCCTGTCACAGCCGACAAAGACATAAACTTACCTAATTATCAAGTATTCATAGCTGACTGCCAAACTAGAGGTGGGGGCGTAGCGATATATGTGAAGGACAGTCTATCTGTAACCTGCCTTGACTCATTATCCATGGTAAAGGAATTTGAATGCCTATCCCTCAAAGTGGCCCTCTCCCACACCACATCGCTGCAGCTAATCGGCTGCTATAGGCCCCCCTCAGCTGACCTCAAGCTATTATCCCACCTGGGTGACCTAATCAAAAAGGGAACAGAAGAAACTATAATCATAGGAGACCTAAACCTAAACTGGCTCTCAAAGGCAGCTGCACTTATATCATTCTATGATACACATGGGTTTACACAGCTTATAAATGAACCCACCAGAATCAACAAAAGAATACAAGCAACAGCACACTATTAGATGTTATACTAGTGAATAAACCTCACCTTTTCTCGCATGTTGAGTACTATTCAATGACATCAGTGACCACTGCCTTATTAAGGAATAAGATCAGCATGCAAGCCATCATCCCCCACCAAGTTCACAATGAGGAGATCAAAGCAAAATTCAACATTGAGGCATATCTGAAGACATAAACCACTCCACACGATGGCAAGAGTTTTACTTAGCAAACACAGTGGAAATAGCGCATTCAGGTGCTAAATGACATTCTTACAGGTGCCCTTAATATCCGTGTCTAATTTCTAAGGTACACATCAAAAATTAAACCTACCGTTGGTTCACTCCTGACCTTAAAGCCACCCTCCTTGACAGAGACAGGTTATAGAAAAAGGCACGAAAAACTAAGATATCAACTGATTGGGAGCTGTTCAAAAAAGCCAGGAATGTCTGTACCAGGAAAGTACGAGATGCTAAGGCTGCTTATTATATGTCTGAACTAGACTCCTCCTGCCACAACCATGCCAGTTCTGGAACACCATAAAGACATAACAGGATACGTTATCGTAACACACTCCCAGCCAAAATACACAATGGCAAGGAACCATCTCTGATAGACTGGAAGTCCTGAATCATTCAACAATCACTTTACAACCACTGGTCTAGCACTCGACACCTCTCCGGCTAACCAAATGCGTTTCCAGTTAGGTATCAAGAACACTGAAGCAAAGGTAACGGAGTCCACCTTCTCCTTCATACCAGCCACCCTGAAGCAGGTGGAAGAATTAATATCACAGCTGGACACCAAACAAAGTGCAGGTGCAGACTCCCTTGATCCCTATTTTTTTAAAATTGCCATACAAGTATTAGCAGTGCCAATAACACAACTATTTAACCTCTCACTACAACTAGGTTCTATTCCATTGATCTGGAAAACAGCCCAAGTTATCCTGCTACTGAAAGCAGGGGACCCCATGGACCTCAACAACTACAGGCCAATCTCTATCCTCCCTACGCTCTCCAAGCTGCTAAAAAATCAGTAGCACCCAACTAAGAGGATATCTTGAAGAGGCTAATCTTTTAAATCCAGTGCAATCTGGGTTTAGAACCAACCACAGCACCATCACAGCCCTGGCTAAAGTAACCAATGATTGGCAACTCAAACTGGACAAAAAAAATTGTGTCTGTGCTGTATTTTAGACCTGAGTAAGGCATTCGATACGGTTCACTACTTAACTGCTCCTTCCTCCTGAAATCCATAGGACTCGACTCAACCCCCATTAGATGGTTTAATAACTATCTCACGGAAGGACCCAGCAGGTGAAGGCTGAAGGAGACCTATCACCACTCAAATCTCTCCAAAGAGGAGTTCCCCAAGGATCCATCCTCGGCCCAATCTTATTTGCCATCTATATCAATAGCATCGACAATAATCTCACCATAGCCACTGTACACCTGTTTGCAGATGATACAGTATTGTATGTCAGTCACCCCTCTCCCGTAACAGCATGCATAGAGCTACAAGCAGAATTCAACCTATTACAACACCAACTACTGGAAAAAAAACTCCTGCTAAATGCAAAAAAAACAAAGGCAATGTTTTTCTCCCCCCAAACACAAGCTGGACACTCCTTCCCAAATAATCTCCCCCACATATCCACTGTCCTTGGTGAAAATCTTGAATATGTTACAAAATTCAAATATCTGGGGGTCTGGGTAGACAGTAGACTCGACTACTTAGATCACATGGAAGATCTGCTAAAAAACTCCATCAGTGGCTTGGGCTCTATTACAGAATAAAGCACTTTCTCACAAGTGATTCTAAAAAGAAGCTGGTCCAGGCCACATTTCTATCAGTATTAGATTATGCAGATTTCCTATATGGTCGTTGCCCCAACTCATATCTGAGCAAACTGGACACACTTTACCACAGAGCCTTGAGGTTTATTACAGATCTTCCTCTCAGCACTCACCACTGCTCGCTTTATGCTGCAGTTGGATGGACCTCACTCCAATTTAGAAGAGACAGGAATGCCACACTATGGACTTATAGAGCGAAATCAAAGATGCTACCAAATTACGTCTCAGACTGCTTCACACAAATCACATCAAGTAAATATGCCCTAAGAAGTCTAAACTTCATCATGCTTAAAGTGCCCAAATTCAATTCTCGATATGGGAGATCTGCTATCAGCTATGTTTTATCTGCCTTATGGAATACGAATCAGAAGACCCTGAAAGTGAACAGATACATCTCATTTACATCCTTTAAATATCTGTATTCGAGGCTTATCAAAGAAAAATGTAATTGTTTCCACAAACAGTAGAGTATTCCTAATCTTATCCATCTCCCTCCCCAGATAGCCAACTCACGGAAGGTATCCACCTTTACTAAGAGTCACCACCCTCACACTCCATGCACCCTCCTTTCCATCCGCCTCCCTTAATCCCTTGTCATATATCACAGCCCTATACCCTGTTATACAAACCCCAGTGCCACCCTCCTGCCCTCTTCATAAGGCCCACAGTTTATCCGTTCCACAGTATAGGCCCCCACCATCTTCCTCCTCCCCCAGCAGCCAGGCACACCACTTCCCGCTCCCCTTTCCCTCACCCCTTATTATCACTACACCTGAATTTAATGTATAGTCTGATTAGAATGTATCCTTAGACTGTGTGTATACTGAATATTCTATGTAGTATCCTAGAGTGTGTGTATATTGAATATTTTTTATGTATCTATGTAAATTGAACCTTGACCTTACCAAGTCCATCTTGCTAATGAGCTGTGCTCAACGATGTTCGCATGGATAAATAAAGATTTGATTGATTGATTGATTGATAGTGCAGTGGGTTAAGGCTCTGAGCTGCAGATCTGGCGACCTGGGTTTGAATCCCACAGCCGTTTAGGTGCACTGTGTGATCCTGAGCAAGTCACTTAACTTCTTTGTGCTCCAAGGTCACATCTGGAAACAAGCTTCAGCTTAGTGTGCTACTCCTGGTTAAACAATGTTCCCTTGATCATGGAACTAAAAACTGAATGTGACAGATGGAAACCATTACAATTACACTGGCTGCTCTTAAAATGGTCACAGAACTGAAACTTTTCTATATTCTGTCCCATATCCCACTTGCCCTCCACTCAAAATAGCTCAGTGCATTCAATACACTCATGGGGAACTATATTTGGGAAGGGGCATACCCTAGATACAGCTGTAACAGGGTTTGTGCATCATGGAAAGATGGGTGCTAGAACCTCCCCTGGCCCACAGGCTACCTCTGGGCCTACAGACAAACAAGACTCTGCACTGGTTCAGACTGCCAGGCCCCAATCTACCTCAGTGGGTGGTTATGGAAAAGTCCTGACTTCCATGGCAATCTGGTCTCCCTCCTGTGCCCCCTCCTCATTGAGAAGCAAGGACTCACCCAACTATTGTACCTTCCCTGTGCTACTGCAGCAAACTGCACAAGTAGATAGATGCTGCCCTTTGCCCCAGGGAATATATCCAACTTTGGGATAATCCATTGATCACGGTAAACAACAAAACTCTTCACTGCAAACCTGGATGAGCAAAAGCTTGTTATATCCCAAGGACATCCTGGCACCACAGGCATCTGGGGTAGACACCTTTCAAGTGTTGCAACTGAAGTGGGGGATGCCCAGATTGATTTTCTGGAGGCATCTTTAAATCTATAATGTAGTGCAATGCACTCTCAATGAGAACCCCTCCAAGCCAGGCCC
This sequence comes from Neoceratodus forsteri, assembly GCA_016271365.2. Lineage (NCBI taxonomy): Eukaryota > Metazoa > Chordata > Ceratodontiformes > Ceratodontidae > Neoceratodus > Neoceratodus forsteri. The sequence goes on along the minus strand of CM028135.1, from coordinate 839,820,774 downwards.
CAGCCAATACTAGCAGCATGGCTGACCCTCAAAAAAGGTGTGGCTGGCAAATCTACAAAGATGTCTCTAGTTGCATTCCCAGCCAATCCACACAATCACTGAGGGCAGAAATCCTATGACCAAGTATTATCTAAGGGGGGAAGGTCCAGATAACAGCAACAGAGGAAGAAAGAGATCTTGGGATGATGGTTACCAATGACCTGAAGCACTCCATGCAATGCAAAAAGGTAGCAGTGAACAGGATGTTGAGGGTGTGTAGTCTGGGGATTCAGCAGTAGGTGGAGTGAGGTCTTATTGTCCTTGTACAGGTTACTGGTGAGACCGCACTTAGAATACGGGGTAAGGTTCTGAAGTCCATTTCATAAGAAGAAGAAGGGCTTGTTAGGGAGGGTACAAAAGAGGGCAACCAAGACGATCAGGGCACAACAAGGAAATCTTATGAAGAGAGGCTGGGAGCCCTGAGAATGTACTCTCTGGAAGAGGATAAAGAGAGAGGGGCATATGATAGAGGGCTTTTAATACCTGAAGATAATATATAGAGTGGGCAGGGAAGGTCTCTTCAAGCTAAGTGCCAACAGAATCACGAGGGTCCACAGTCTGAAGCTGGTGGAGGGAGGTTAAGGAGGAATGTTTGGAAACATTTTTTCATGGATAGGGTGGTGGACACATGGAATGCATTGCCAGAGGAAGTGGTCTTACAGAAAACAGTGGGTAGCTTTAAGAGGGCATGGGATAGGCATAAAGAGAACCTGGGGGCCATGGGGGGGTTATGGAGAAGAGACTGATGGGGGATGGGGCACAGGATCAATAGCATAAGCCAGGGACAAGTCATTACTATTGATCAGACTCGATAGACCAATTTGATCTTCTTCTGGTAGTTCTTTCATATGTTGATATGTTCATATCTAAGGCAAAATTGGAATCCATGCACAACACCCAGATTACAAATCAGAATTGGGAAAACTGCTGGATATTTTACCATATGACCTACAAAAATGCATGCAGTATACTCCTGCAGAATAAAATTCTCCATTCCTGGTGCAGAACCCCATCAATGCTACACATGCTAACTCACAGACAAATACTGGAGATGTGGTGAACCCTGGGGTGACATACTCCATATCTTCTGTGAATGCCCAGCGATTCAAGCCCTCTGGGACAAGGTTTGCTACCTGGGCACTGATGTACTAGCCACCCCAACACCATACTCAGCACCTCTCCCACTATTAGGAATCACCTCTGTAGCCCCAGCCATAATAACTACTGGACACAGGTGGCTGGCCCTACTCAATATGCAAACCAAATAGCTTCTTCTCTGTAGGTGGCAGTCCAAGGTACAACCCTCACACCAAGAGTTGATATCCAGCCTCTCTCAGGTAGCCATACTTGACAGGCTATCCTATTTAGCCACAGATGCCCTGTTGAAATACCAGTTCTGCTGGTCACCCTACTTTTATACGGTAGTTCTCAGGCAGGGAGAAAGCTGACCCTCCTCCTTCATCTACATCCTGACTATTGGTCTCCTTCAAACTAGGGTTTTGTGTAGCTCAGTATAAACACTATCTCCTCTTACCTTCTTTACATTGTTATACTACCTCTGAGTTCTTGAAGTTACATTGCATGAAATATGTTGCATATTTTGATTAGTTTAATGTTACCTTTGGTTAGATAATACTCTGGCATATAAAGATGGCCAAACTTTACGTACTGTGGGATGACCCTGCTGGCCTCCCATCATTGAAAACATCATTTCATTAACTCAGCCATGTATCATCAACTGTGTCTTCTTCTGTACATTTTGATGTCATCTGTAATGCATGGATTAATGACCTATAGATGTATGCATATAAAAGATAGGCCAATAAAAAGATTAACCAAAAAATTATTCCTTAGACCCTTCTCTGTATGGCATTAGTATAGTAATGACAGGTTTAATACATAAAAAATAGGCAAGGCAAGATAATTGTATTTATTTAGTGACAATTCCCAAAGGTTCTGGGTGCCTTACAGGTCATGACAAACATTCAATTTTAAAAGCAACTATCGATTGAATAAATGAAGAGTAAAATAATTTTATAGTGAGTTATAATTCCTCTGAGTAGGGCACCAGGATGCTAGGGGATATGTTTAAATAGCACATTATGTCCCTTTAAACTATCATGGGAGGACAGACAGCAAGCAGATAGCTCCACCTACTTAAATGAGGGGAACATATTGGACCTCCCCCCAGTGCTACAAACATGGAAACAGAAACAGAGGTGAAAGGGAGGGGAAATTGGTGCATGCTTTGAAATGTTGCAGCAGAGGGTTGCAGGGGATCTGGATAGGAGGTAGAAAAAGGGAGACAGAGAAGACTGGACAGGAGGTCATGAGGAAAGGGAAATGTTTCAGGATCAGAAGATTGAAGATAAAGCCTGATGTGCTAATCACATCTAAGTCCTGGCTATCCCCAAAACCTCATATAGTGCTATCTCCATCCTTGGTTACTGCTTAGTAAGACAAGATCACTCTGGCAAGGGTGGGGATATTGCCATTTATATATCCTCCTCCATACATTTCACCACTATCTTGTCTACTTCTCTCCCATCTACCTATGAAGTAGTCCTTCTTAACCTCTCTTTGCCCTACTCCATCCCTATTGTCATAGCCAGTGCTTACTGCTGCCCTGGCCTTCTCTCTTCCTCTGTCACTGACCTTCTCACCACCACCATATCCTCCCACTCTTCCCCTAATGAACTTCTTGACTTAGGGGACTTTAATATAAATTGGCTTTCCTCCTCTCACTCTAAAATCCTCCATGCTACTTCATCTTTGAACTTCTCTCAACTGATCAATGGCCCTACCCATCCCAACCCTAAATCGTTAAACCACTTACTGCTAGACTGGGCTCTTACTACTAAGTCTCACCACATAGTTGATGCTGGTACCCTCCCAGATGCCCTCAGTGACCAAAACATGATTTTCTGTATCCGTAATGTATATCGCATTAAAGCACCTCATGAGATCCTTATGATCTGGTCTTTCAGATCCCTCAATCTGTCTGAACCCATGCGGACCTGTCAGATGCTGACTGGTCACCCATCTCCACTTCTAATTCCATCAACTCAGCCTTGGCCTCCTTTCAGTCCACTTTCTTATCTATATGGGATAAACATGCCCCCTTATAAAAAACAGAGTTAGAGGTTCTCACCTCCCCTGGATCTCTGCAGAACTTTTAGCTTGTCTGCATGCAAAGGACCTAGCCTGGAAGGCTCATAAATATCACTCTCTGCTTTATGCCTGTACCAGAGCCATCAGGCTAGCTAAATCAGAATACTTTTTTACTATCTTCCAAACTAACATTAACCACCTCTTCAAGTTCTGAATGGTTGTACATGCCTTATTCTCTCCTAAGGCTCAGCCATCTAACTCAGTCCTCAAGGCTATGATCTCTGACCCCCTTGCAGTGACAAATGAGTTTAACTTCTTCCCCTCATGTGCCTCTGCTCTTGTATCCTCCTTCCCCCTTCTTTTCCTCTGCCTTCTCCAACCCCCATCTCATAATCCTTCTTTCTCCTTCTCTATCTGCTTCTCTATCTTGCCTGCTGAGGCCTACAAGGCTCTTCTAGCCCTAAACCCCCCACAAGGGTAAAAGTCCTAATGACCTTGACCACAATCTCCTCCAACTCTCTGCTCCAACAATTGCTGTCCCTATCTCCTCACTCCTTACCCTCTCGTTCTCCTCTGGTTTGGTCCCATCAGCTTGGAAACATGCGTCAGTTATTCCACTGCCTAAAGGAGGTGACTCCACCAACCCTGGCAACTATTGTCCTATATCCCTTCTCCTCACTCTAGCCAAACTCCAGGAGCACCTTGTTTTAGCTTAACTCTCCCCATCCTGGACTCTACCTCTTTTTTCACCCCTTATCAATCTGGCTTTCATAAATCCCATTCCACCTCAACCTTCCTCCTCCGACTTACTGACTCCATCCTTTCCGGTATGGACCAAGGCCAGATTACCTCAGCCATATTTATTGACCTAGCCAAAGTCTTTGATACTGTTGCCCACAACCTCCTCCTCTCCAAGCTTGGAGCAGCAGGTCTCTCCACTCCTGCCAAGTGGCTTCGGTCCTATCTTGTATGTAGGACACAATCAGTGAGGACCGGTGACACTACTCCTCCACCAGTCAACACTGGTGTCCCTTGGTCCGTTACTCTTTTCAATATTTCTGAATGACCTCCCCAATGCCTGTATCTAAGTGAACATACACATGTATGCTGATGCTACAGTCATCTATGCCTTGGGCCCGTCCCTCCTCTGATTTACCTTGAGGTCTGGCTTGACAGTTATCTCAATTTTTCTGAGTATGTGGAAGCAATTCACAAAAATTTACACCCCAAGCTTGGTGCTCTGTACCATAATCAAGACTACACCCCTCTGAATGCATGCAGAGCCATTATTCAGAAAAAGTATCCTGCAATTATTTGACTATGGTGACATAGTCTATGGCACAGCTCCAAAAACCACCTTGTCCTGACTGTACCCACTTTTCCATTCATTCTGCTGCTTTGCTCTGGACCCTCCCCCTCATATGCACCACTGTATTCTCTACACCTTCCTTTCCTTTCCTTCACTTGAAGACTAACAACTTTCCCACTGTGCCACTTTCGCAGCCAAATACTGGTTATGCTCTCTCCTACCCTACCTTATCACTAACCTCTCAGAGCCCCTCCTACCCCCTATGCACTTCATAGTGCCCACTTCCGTTCTCTTACTCTACCTCAAAGGTCCTCCATGTTAGGTCAAGTTGCCTTCTCTTACTGCTTCCCTAAAATCTGGAGCTGTCTCCCATTACATATTTGCTCTGCTTCCTCCCTCTTCTGTCTTGCTAATCACCTGGCTGATTCACCTCTCCCTCTTGCAATTGCTTATAACTCACATTTGCATCGCCTTTCCCCCACTATCCTTTTTCTATCTTCCCCTGCCTTCCTCCTATTCTCCCCTCCTCCCCCATTCACCCCTCCAATTTTCATTTATCAGCTAATCAGGGTTCACTTGTTAGTCGACAGCATAAATGCTAGTTTGTCTGTGATTTAATGTAACATTATTGTTTGATTTACTGTATTCTGTGTTTTGCTACTTCTGTATCCCTTTTCCCCCTTCCCCCAAGGATGCTTCTGGAAATGAGCTATTTTGGCTCAGTATGTATTTCCTGGTGAAACTCTTCAAATAAATAAGACTCAACAGGATGTCATGGGGGAAGGGAAATGTTTCAGGATCAGAAGATTGGGGGTGGGTCACCGGTAAACTGGAAGGCTATGTGACTGAATGCCAGGAATTTGGGGAACAGTATCAGTCATCTGAAGGCAGTAGTGCTTGTGCCTGGTAGTGATTATGGAAACATTATCAACCCAGTACCATGAATGGGACAGGACCATACTGTGGTATTTTGTATTCAGAACAGAAAGGGAGGGAAGAACAGGGGGTGGCATTATACTGTATGTACTGAACAGAATAAAGGCTATCGAGATTGAGGATTTGGGGAATAGCAAGCACACAGACACAATCTGAGTGCAGATAGTGGCAGAAGAGGATAAATATCAAGATAGTGGTGCCTTTATGCGGATAACACTAAGACCTATGGCAAAATGAACAGTGATGAGGGTGTCAAAATTTTGAAGGAGGACCTGAGTAGATAGAAAACAGGGTCAAAAGTATGGCAGTTAAAACATAATGCCAAAAAGTGCAAGGTAATGCACATAGAGGAAAAACACCCTAACAATGAATGCAGCATTGGACAGTTAGTAATGGAAAGCACTACAGAGGAAAATGGTTTAAGAGTAATAATTTCAGACAGTCTGACGATATCAGCACAATGCAGTAGGGTGGTGGGTAGGGTACTCCATCAAATGACTACCACTCAGTGGAGACCAGGTGGTAGTGTGAATCGAGGAAGGCAGTGGAAGGGAGGGCTGCGGAACTCTGTTGCGTGTGTGTGCAACCACATGCACATATCTACAGTACGTGCATGCCTCAGTGTGATGAAATGGGGAGAAAATGGAAAAGGAAAAGGAAGGCTCCTGCTTTGTGAAGCCCTGCCTGCCCGCCCCCACTCCTGTGTCACCAAGTCCACTGTGCCAACTTACAGGAAGAGAAACAGTCAAGCTGGTAAAACACTGGGTGGGGGAGGTAGTGACAGGGCTGATAGACGTCAGAGCTGACCTGCCTGGGACAAAAAAGATCTATGAAAAAAAAGAGACTGGCAAATATGAACATGTACAATCTTGAGGAGAGATGGGACAGAGGGAACATGATTGACATTGATATTGTCATGATTGACAGAACATGATTGAGGCAGGTAAGTTAGCTGAGTGCAATCATTCCTTATCAGGGGTAGGCTTGCAGTGACAGGTAAATATACACTATTAACCAGTTAGAATAGCATGGCTAGAAAAGCGCAGTCTAAATCTCACTTTCTAAACTGCGTTTGCATTTAACAGCAACAGGGGTAGAATAGCGAACATTAGTAACCACTGTTCCTGTGGCTGTGAAGGCAAGGTGGGAGTAGAGAAGTAGGAGAAAAATGTGAAGGCTGTCCGAGCTGCTCCTGTGGTGATGTGTAAGGCACAAGTAACTTGACCAGTACAACTCGAGAGACCAGGGTTCTTTTCCCGGTCTCCTGACACATGTAGTTAAACCCCCCCGCCCGAAGTTTTTATTTTTAACAGCCTGAGACAGGAATTCCTCCTTTCACAAACCCACTCAGCAGGTCAGCCCTCTACTCCCAAAGTGCCAACCTCTAAGTGCAGTCTTGTGACCAGTTAACAGAAATAGGGTAACCCTCCTGTCTATTCTTGTTAGCGTACCCAATGCACAGGCTCAGATAATTCTGTCATCAGGGGGCCAGATATCTTTGCCTACGGGCACCTAATCAGGTGTATAAAAATGAACCCTTAAAAACTCTAATAAAAGACCTCAGATTAAACCCTTACCTTTTTCCAGTTTGGTATAACCATTCAAGCTTATGCACAGTGTCTGCTTTAACCATATATACTCCACTTGTTAAAGAAAAGAAATCAAAGACAGACCAAGTAGGCTCTAAAAATAGAGTTTTACTAAAATAGATAAAAAATATGTAAAACATAAAATACAGAACCATATATCACAAAACATACAAATCCTTTAAAAGAACAAGGTTTTAACAGTAAAATTCCTGCTACAGTAGTTAGATTTTGTCTCTCTCTACCTGTATGCTTGCTTAAAGTGCTCAAAGATGTTTCTTTGTCAGAGTCTAGATAGAAGTCTCTGAATGAACACAGAATACTGTTTAAAAGACTGCCTTGGCTAACCCCTTTGCGTGAGGTCACCTGTGTCCTCCCTGTCAGAATATATAAAAAATATATATCTATACAAAAACAGGATGTCTTATCCAAGTATTAAATTCTGTAACCTCAGCATAACTCATTTTCTTCAAATGACTCTCTTTGATCTTATGATCAGCTTCCCCATTCCAGGACATCAAAGGGACTTATGCCTCTCTGCCACATCTCACAGAGGTGCAACATGCTTGGTCAGTATATTGATGAATTTCATAGCTGGTTGAAGGAATGGTGCAGGGAAGAGGGATGTGGGTACATAGGGAACTGGGAGGAACCCAGAGACTATAAAACTCTCTATGCACCTGATGGGCTGCATCTAACCAGAGGGGATCCAGGATACAAGGGGATTGAATTGTTTATTTATTTATTTATTTATTTGGTAAGTAGGTAGGTACACCAGACAATTTAAAGCCGATTTTCAGGTATGATCTGGGAGAGTACAAAACAAAATTCCAATATAGAATGAACAAAAACAAAGACAAATTCAGAAAGATGGTAATATAAACATGCGAAAGTGCTAGAAGAAACAGACCATCCAGTCTATCTAAGTCTGCTTGAGTGTGCAGCTAGCACCCCTCATCTGCAGCTGCCCCACTCCTCTCCCCTTTGTTATTCCATTGCCACCCCCCACCTTCCCCACCATCATTCTCCCCTGTTCCCTGTCCCACTCCCTTTTGAAGCTGTTCACAGATTTACATGATACCACCTATTGTGGTAGTGCATTCCATTTTGCTACCACCCTCTCTGTGAAATAGTGTCTCCTCATTTCCCTCCTAAGTCTTCCCCCTTCTATTCTTACCCCATGCCCCCTGGTGTCCCTCCCCCTCCTTAGCTTAAAGACCCCATCTGCACCATCCTTATTGATTCCCCTCAGATACTTCAATGTCTCTATCATGTCCCCCCTGTCCCTTCTATCCTCCAAAGAGTGTACATATTCAGGTCTCCCAGTCTGCTGTCATAGTTCGTCCCTTCCATTCCACATATCATCTTTGTTGCCCTCCTCTACACCCCCTCCAGTAGCCTGATATCACGGTTTAAGTATGGCTTCCAAAACTGCACACAGTACTCGCCTTACCAGAGACCTGTAGAGGGGAAAGATCACCTCTCTTCATGTGGATGAAAACCCCCTCATTATGCACCCCAGCATTTTGTTAGCTTTTGCAGCTGCTCTCCTCTACTGAGCAGTGTTGTTCATAGTCCCTGTTATCATTACCCCTAGGTCCTTCTCCTCCTCAATGATCCCAAGCTTAACCCACCCCCCCCCAGCCAGTATTCACTCCTTGGGTTCTTTGCCTCAAAGTGCATAACCTTACACTTCTTTACATTGAACCTCAGCTGCCACCTCTCTGACTACTCCTCTAGCTTGCTTAGGTCCCTCTGCAGCTGCTTCCATCCCTCCCTCCATCCACCACTGTTCCGATGTTGGTGTCATCAGTGAACAGGCTTACCTTGTGCACCACCCCATGTGCAATGTCTGATATGAAGATCCCAAATAATACTGGTCCCAGCACAGAGCCCTGTGGCTCCCCACTCATCACCGGCCTTGGATTTGAGAGCTCCCTTCTCACCACCACCCGTTGCAGCCTTCCACTAAGCCAGCTTGTAATCCAGTTCATCATATTTGCCCCTATCCCTACACTAGTTAGCTTCCCCCTAAGCCGTCTATGTGGTGCCGAATCAAAGGCCTTGCTGAAGTCCAAGTAAAGAACATCCACTGCATGATCCTTATCCAGTTCACCTGTCACCCAGTCACCCAGTCATAATATTGTATCAAGTTGATTTGACAAGACTTCCCTGAAATTAACCCGTGCTGCCTCACAGCCTGGAGGCCATTGTCATCCAGGTACGACACCAGTCTTTCCTTTAGTATCATGTCCATGAGTTTGCACACTATGGAGGTGAGACATACTGAACGATAATTGCACGGTTCATCCCTTGGCCTGCTCTTGTATAATGGTACTACATGCGCCATCCTCCAGTGCAGTGGCACACATCCCAACTCCGGTGAGGTGCTGTACAGATCCACCAGCCACTCTGCCAACACCTCCGTCATCTCCCTTAGCAACCTGGGGTGGATACCATCTGGCCTTGGTGCCTTGCCTACCTTCAGCATCCTCAGTCCCTTTAGGACTCTGCTTGCCTCAATTCTTCTATCTATCGCCTCCTCTCCTCCTGTCCCCACCCTCCCAGCCCATGGTGGTAGCAGTCCCCTTTTCTTCCATGAACACTGAGCAAAAGTATTCATTCAGTGCTTCTACCTGCTCCTCCCCTTTTCGGTCCACTCCCCACCACTTTTTCTATCCTCACTATTGTCTCCTTGCACTTCCTTTTCTCCCTGATGTACCTGAAAACGTCTCCCCCCCTCGTTAATTCCCTGTGCTAATCTCAGCTCTCTCTGGGCCTTGGCTTCTCTCACTTATCTGGTCACCTCTCTGAACCATCTTGCATATTCCTCCCTATCCACTTCCTTCCCTGTCCTCCTATACCTCTGGTGTGCCACTTGTTTTTCCCTCACCACCTCCACAACCTCGCTGTTCAACCAGCATGGTTTTCTTGCTCTGCTCCTCTTACTCTGTGTCTTGATGCAGACTTCTGTTGCTTCTGTAATGCCTCACTTAATAATATCCAATTTCTGCTCTGTGTCCATCTCCTGCCTTATGCCCTCCCAGTTTCCCTTTCAGTACTTTCTGCATCCTCCCAAAGTCCACCCCTCTGAAGTTTACCACCCGAGTAACTGATTTCTCTGGCTCCCCACTCATCATAATATTAAACCACACAATTTGGTGATCATTGTCAGCTAGTGGGTCCTCCACCTTAATTTTCCTTACTGCCTCCCCATTCGACAATACCAGATCTAAAGTGTTCTTTAGCCTAGTAGGTACACTAATCAACTGTGTCAGGAGTTCCTCCTGGATCGCATGCAAGAGCATTTGCTCCCTAGCACTGGAGGTGACCAGAATGCTCCAGTCAACCCCCGGCAAGTTGAAATCCCCCCACGATGACCACCTTCCCTTTTCTACATACATTTCTGATTTGTCCCACTAATTCCTTGTCAAGCTCCTCAGACTGGGACGATGGCCTGTACCTCCACCTCCACCACCCCAAAGCTCAGTTTTCTACCCCTTGAATCTAGAAGCAGCAGACAGATTGCCTCTGTTCTCCTTTCTTCCCTCTCATCTGTGCATTTGATCCTGTCCCTCACATAGACTGCCACCACACCCCTCCCCTCTTTATGGTTCTTCCTGTATAATTTGTATCCTGGGATTGCCAGATCCCACTCCCGGTGCTCAGTTGCCCATGTTTCTGTGACAGCTGCAATATTCACCCTCCACACTGCTAAGAGTGCCTGTAGCTCAGCTGATTTGTTTCCAGGCATAGTCCAGAAAAAGTACATAGTAAAAACAATAACGAATTCCAATAAGTGCACAGAGTATAAAATATGATGGTCAGGTATATTGTGAGATGTTGACAAATTTGAGGTGCAATAAAATTATGCAAGGGTACTAGCAAGTAGATAAATAATGGACTATGAATTTGAGGAGGACATTGGCAGGTTGACATGAGTGGCATGGATGTATATTGAAGCTGGGATTAGAAACAGTTGCAGGTCATAGATAATGTGATATGAGCATACAGTGACATTTTGAAGGATGACAGAATGGGAGAACTGCAGACATTGGAGGGGAAGGAGTTCCATATCCTGGGGGCAAATGAGGAAAACGCCTGGTTACCCATTTTGGTTGAACATTTAGGGACGACAAGTGAGGTGGTGTCCAACAATCTAATAATGTGTGTGGGGCAAGCACCATGAAGAAGAAGAGAAGTTGTTGTGGCTGGGGTGTCAGATTGGAGTAGTTTGTAGAGGAAACAGCCTAGCGTATAAAATCTGGAGACAGAAGTGGATAGCCACCCTGAGGAAGAGTAAAAGAAACAATGATATGAGAGGCAGGGGGAAGACAGGGCAATGTGGCAGATGTTGCTGTAGGTGACATTCCATTTATGTAGTGACGATATAGGGGCATTAGTAAAGAGATGTGAACTATACTGTAGGCAAGGGAACAGGATGCCTTGGGAGATAGCTGTGCATGCTTTCAGAGTTAGGAAATGGTGGAAGAGATAAGCCACACTGATTCTGGAATTAATGGAATTGCTTAAATTTAAGATGAGTAAAGGGAAATCCAGTGTGGGGTCAAGGATAACGCCCATATACTTAAATTCTTTATCTAGGTAGAGAGGAGAGGCATCTGTACACCAGATAGACAGCGGATGAGAGCAGGAAGATCTGCGAACCTTGGAATCAAATAACACTGCATGAGTTTTGGAGGCATTGAGGACCAGTTTGTTAGCCAAAAGGCAGTTTTGGATGTGAGTGGATTCCTCATTAATTTGGGCATTAATGAGGTGGGGCTCTGAACACTGTGGTATAGGACAATATTGTCAGTGTATATAGCACTGTCAACATAGAACTATCTCTGCTCTAGCCAAGGTTAAACATGTCTGGCAGGGAACACTGGATAACAAGAATTTAATTGGTGCAGTCTTTCTGGACCTCAGCAAGGCTTTCGACACTGTCAAACACTCCTTGCTTCTTTCATCCCTCCAGAACATTGGCCTGGATGATCTCTCCATTAGATGGTTCAACAATTACCTGGCAGGTCACTTCCAGCAAGTTAAGGCTGATGGTGAGGTCTCGCCCCTTAATCCCATGATTAGGGGTGTACCACAAGGCTCCATTTTGGGCCCCTTGCTTTTCACAATCTGTATTAACAGAATTAATGCCCCAATCAACAAGGCTCAAATACATCTTTTTGCAGATGACACAGTGCTCTATACCAGTGGGCCTTCCTTTGGCACAGTACTTTCAACTCTTCAGGATGAATTCAATCAGCCACAACTCCACCTCCTAAAACAGAAGCTGTTTCTGAATGTGAAGAAAACTAAAGCTATGCTCTTCTCTCCTCTGTCCAACTCTCCAGACCTGCTATCCCCAGGATCCCTTCCCCAATCCCCACTGTTCTGGGCGAACAGTTGGAGTACATGTCGAATTTCAAATATCTGGGGGTCTGGATTGACAACTCTCTTTCTTTCCATGGACACATTGAAGAGCTCATAAAGAAACTCTGACAGAGACTAGGACTCTTCTATAGGATAAAACACCTTCTACCCAGCGAGGCCAAAATGTGGCTAGTCCAAACAACCTTTCTCCCTTTGTTAGACTATGCTGACTTTCTATACAGCCAAGGCCCAGTTGGTACCCTTTCCAAACTTGATACACTCTGCCACAGAGCTTTAAGGTTTACAACGGAGCTTTGCTACTCCACCCACCACTGTCTCCTATACACCGCAAAGGGCTCGACTTCCCTTCTCTCAGACATCAGAGAAATGCAGCTTTCTGGACCTTTAAAGCCATTACAAATAACTGTCCAATTATACTGCAGTTTGTTTACCGTTAAGCACCCCAAGTAATTATGCTCTGAGAAGTGCCAATCACATCACGCTGAAAGTATCCAATGTTAGATCCCACTTCACCAGGGCATCCATGAGCCATGCACTTCCCCAGTTGTGGAATAAGCTGCAAAAATCCCTGAAAATGAGTCTCCCTATTAGTTCATCCTCATTCAAAGCCTTAATCATGTACCATTCCAAGGAATCCTGTGTTTGCTTCCCTTAACCAGGACTGCTGCCACTTAGTCTACCCCACTCCCGCACTGTCCTCATAAGGCCTAACTCCCTGTCCAAGCCCTGGCCCACTCCCCTTGGACCCACTACTGCCCATCCAGCCCTTCCCTAAAAAAAATATCTATTAACATTGCTTCTGTGAAGTTTGTAACCTGTATATATCTCTTACTGTATTACTTAGCTCTGCTATGTTTGTAACCTGAATATATCTGTTGCTGCATTACTATAGTTGTATTTTTTTGCCTGTATAAAGTTTGTCTTCATGTTAGCCTGTATCTGTTTCCAAGTGCCTTGCCCTGTCCTGTGTGCCAATACTTTATATGCTGATCCTTACTGTATGCCTGTATTGTCTACCCCAGGTCCACCTCGAAAATAAGCTTGATCAGTGGTGCCCGCCTGGTTAAATAAAGATGTTGATTGATTGATTGATTGATTGATTGATTGTATAGAAGATAAAACAGGAGATGGAGACAAAGGAAAGGTTATTTGAGTCTGAGTTTGAGTTTGTTTATTTGGGTAAAGTCAGTGAGCATTCTTTCATTTTCAGTGATGCCCATCAGAAGTACAAAATGTTGCAAATTACTCTTCTACACATAGAAGTATAAAAGAAAATATAATTGTATTTTACACACACTCAATCCAACAATTAAAAAAGACCTACAAGACAGTGTCCCAGTTTATGAAAACTGAGAAAAGTAGTGGACCTGGAATAGACCCCTGGGGAGGCCTCAGATAATTGGCAATAGGCTGGAAGAGGCAACCCCAGATCTGATTAACTGTTCCCTGTCTAACAAGCAATTGGTAAATCAGGCACTTGCATAAGGGAAGACACTGGTGTCAGTTAGCTTTCAGGATAGAAGGGCATGATCAACAAGATTAAATGCTTTGGACAAATCAGTAAAGACTGTGCCTGTAAGAGCTCCTTTTTCATAGAAAATTTAATGTCATCAGTGATCTTGAGGGCAGATTTGATGCTGTGTTCCTTATGGAAACTCTGCTGACATGAAGTAAGGATGTGGTGGGTTTGCACGTAGTCCATTAACTGGGAGGCTACTACCTTTTCAAGTAGCATGCTGATGACAGGTAGAAGTGCAGTATGGTGATATTGTGAAATACTTTTTAGGTCACCCTTTTTGGATACAGGGACTACCTTGGTGAATTTCCATTGGGATGGGACCACACCTGAGATAAGGGAGAGAGTAAAGATATGGGTAATAAGTAGAGATGTTGCAAAATTTAACTTTGCCCACCAATTTTGTGTGACGCGTCAAAAATTCATGCTTCGCATGAAACTCAGAGTTTTGGCTGGCCAGTCAAACTTTAATTTGTGTGAAATTTTTGGTGAAATTTGCAGTTTTGTGCCATGACGCATGAAATTCGTGGGTAAAATTTTGCATTTCACAGTGGAATTTCATGAAGTCACTTCACAAAGTCCACAAAATCTGCAAATGACATCGCAGAGTGAATGTTGCAGACTTTGCACATCGCTAGTAATAAGAAGGGTGAATGCATGGGACCTTAGCCTGAGCAATTTAGGCTCTAGCCATCTGGATCTAAGCCAGTGCTAAAGAGTAGGGAGTTGAGAAGTTTGCAGGCTTCTTTTCTAGAGACAGTTTTCAGGTGGAAGAGGGGGTGGGGTTGGGGGAGAGAAATCTGGTGAGGAAAAAGGATGCTGTCCTTGCTGCATTGAAGCATGCAGAGAAGAAGGAAAGGCCAGTGAAATGGGCATTGAACGCATTGGCTATGGTATGTTGGTTGTTATAGTGCATGCCATCAATGACCATATCCTTTAACAAAGCTTTAGAAGGAGTCCTCAGGGATCTTTTTTATGTGCCCCACAAAATTACATGGGTTACCAACGGAGGCTAGGAATTTCTTCTTACAGAAGGAGTTTTCAGTAGCGAGGGTACCCTTTTTAAGTTGTTTTTGCAGCTGCCAATCAGCAAGCCAATCTTGTAATATGGATGAGGCTTTAAGAGTGGCCCAGCATTTGTCCTTGCTTTTGAAGATGGAGAGAAGGTCACTGTGCAACCATGGGGTGACTGTGCCTCTACCTCTTCTCTTAGTGAGGAGAATTAATCAATACTGTAGGTAGAGGATAAGGGACTGAAAAATATCTAGGGCAGAGTTAATGCTGGAGGTTGCTAAGAGGTGGGACCTGTCAATAAGTGAGAGTTCAGTATTAAGGGTATTGGGGTTTAGATTTGAAAAATTACTGAGAGCGAGTACCTTTGGAGGGACTTTTGGGATCTGGGCATTTCACAGAAAAAAGCTGGGCATCAATCACTGAATGAATCAGGGAGCACACCAGATGCATGAATCTGGTCAGGCCTGATCATGAGCATCCAGTCTAGTAATGTGGAGGAAGTACCACAGTGAGAGAGTTTGGTGGGACTGGATATTATTTGGGTAAGACTAGCCTTGTTAATAAGCAGTTCATAGGTTTTGGAGTTAGGGCTTAGCCAATCAAGATTCAGGTCACCCCTTATAATTAACTTGCTTACACCAATTATGGGTAGGATGGTGTCAAAGAGGGTGGTTAGGGTGGACACACCACATTTTAGAGGGTTGAAAATGCACACAAGATGGAGTTTTTTAGTGTGGCCTAATATAAAAGAAGTATGGAGTACTTCACAGGCAGTACCAGTACCAGCTTTGGAATCAAAGACAGGTTAAGATGAGACCTATAATAAATTAATAGGCCACCACCTCTTTTTGGAGAAGGGTGATTAACATGAAGGAAGCAGTAACTGTCCAGGTTACAGAGTGAGTCAGAAATACTGGACCTAAGCCATGACTCAGATATTCCTAGAATATTGGGAATGTAGTGTGACACCCAAACCTCAAGGGTAGTTTTATTTGCCAGGATACTGTGGTATCACATCATAAGAGCAACCCAGAATCCGCGACTAGAAATATACTGGCTCATTTTGGGCAGTTTTATGGTGGTCTACCCTGCAGAATAGCAAAGGTATGGGATAGCAACCAGGGGAAGGGTAAATGGAAGGGAGGAAACGCGAGGGGAAAGGGAACACAGGAAAGGAGTTTTGAGGCACTGATGTACCTGCTGCCACTGAGCTAGCCATGTGGTGTGATGGTGTGGGAGGCTAGCTCTGGCAGAGCAGGTACTGGGATCGAGACCAGGAGCTGGTTACATTTTGTTGAAGCTGCAAGCTGCGGCACTTAAATTTTGCCAAGATCCAGATTTTGCCCCCTCCTCAATATGCACCCCCCTGGAGTTGAGAATCCTAAGTAAGTTGGTGTGGGGGGTAAATCCCACACCCCGCAAGAACACTTTTTTATATTCTGGATTTCAGGTTGCCCTGAAGTGTATATCGCTGATTTGCTTTTTGGCAATATACACTCACCATAATAGCGATCGCTGTTTTGTGTTCTCTATAAAGACATGGAACCGGATACTGCGGGTGTTAATGTGGGCAATTTTGATCCTTTTAAGGACTGACTGTGGTGAGGGGAGAGGGAACCTGGGTTAGATTCAATGTCCCCACCTGGCATAGGTAATGTATAAGGGCCCATAGGGACGTGATTTATAGCTGGTCATACAGTGCATATGGGAGCAGGAAGGAGTTCCTTTTGGTGTGAGACACTAGAAGGAACATCAGTTTACAACTTTTAAGACTAACAGGGATATTTATTTTTTATTTTATTTAAAAGTTTGTGATTGGAAGATGCACACTAAGCTGCAGTTCATTTCCAGGTGCAACCTGGGGGCGATGAAAAGGGAATATGTGTACAGATGTAAACTGACTTACAGAATCAGATTAAGCTGTTGGTGGTTATTTTAGTGAATGGGGGGAAATTTGGCCAGGACACCAGGGAAATACACCTAATCTTTTGGTAGGGGGAGCCCATTGTCATCAGAGGAATGCTGCAGTGATGGCCACTTTTGAGCAGAGAGAGGAAGGAATGGACATCTGAGAGGCTGGGGAGTAGGCCCCCCTCCTCCAAAACCCAAGAGACCAAAAAAGTAAAGGAAAGAGATTCCACAAAGAATGGGGAAAATGGAGAATATAATGATGCAGCAAATGGGAATAAAAGACACAACAAATGCAGTACAGACAGAAGATGGTATAATAACAACAGTTCAAGACACAACACAAGATATGGACTATCTCTATGCACAGCTCAGAGATGAGGAAGAAAAGTTCCAGCAAAAGAAATTAAACTTACAAAATGCAATCAGGCAAGCACAAATGCAAGCAAGAGCTTGTTCAGAAAAGCAGACTGAGTTAGCAAGCATCTTAGCTGAGCCTGAATAATGCAGGAGCATCAACAGAGACTGCTGAAAGTGGTCCGGCAACAAATGGAAATGTCAAAGCAGTAAGTTTAAACCCTGCAGTTCAGAGCAAAAGTGGGGATAAAGGAACGCCAGAAAAAGAGACCCAAAAGAATGAGATTATGTCAGGAATGGCAAATACGGACAATAAAAGGCTCGCCCTAAGACGGTTCTCACAACTCAAAACAAAAGGCCTAGGGAAAATAGAAGGGACAAAACCCTTCCTAAAAGTATCACAGGAAATAACAAAGGCAAATAAAAAAGGGTCAAGACATGGAAAGACAAAAAGAAGGAGACAAGAGGAACCAGGAGGACACACTACAGGAAGGAGAACAGGAAAAGAAGAAGAAAAATTTCCACAAGACACCACAGTTTGGATTACCAAAGCATTACAAATTGCAGGTTGGAAAAGAACGCCGAATGGGAGAGGCTGAGACCTCCTGAGCTCTTCAGAAAGCAAAGGTCAGCGTGAAAATGTTGCTACAAATCAAGCAACAGAAAAACAACCAGCTGAAAGCAAAGGCATAGAAAGTAACAGACATAACTCCTAACCCAAGCAAACAAGAAGGGAACATAAATGACAACCAAACAAATGACATAGAAGAGAATGGAGAAGAACTAGACAAATCCATGGAAATAGAACAGAACACACCTCAGACAGCAAATGAACATAGTGAGACAGAAACTGAACAAAAAACTAAGAGAAACCTAAAGAAAGGGCATGGGGACTGGGCACTAGAGAAAGGCTTTTTCCAGAAAATGTAAGACATTCTGCTGGACCAACCAAAAGAAGAAATGCAGTCAGGTTAAAATACAGAGGAAGTATTCAGATGCACTAGACAGAATTTTTATATAGAGAAACCTGATTAAAGAAAGCATGACATTCTTTGTGTATTTAATTTACACCCTAATATTGCACATATACCAGGAAAATCAATGTATGGCATCAAACACCCTGTAATATTAGAGTGCTTTTGAAAACTGTATCTTGAAAAAAAGATGTATCCTTGTGGAAAACTTTTATTGGCATTCCGCTATCAAAATCAACATATAAACAAGTGATTATACTGTTTAATAATGAAGGAGTGAGTGTTGCAGACATCATCTTTTGGCTAAAACAACAAGCATTTGTCAATGCCGAATGTTTGCTTGCTGGCATTGGCAATTATAGTGTAGAAGTTGCAGAGCTGCATAATAGGAATGGCAGTGAAGTATTCAACTGAAGACAACCCCTTTACCACCCTGCAGAGAGTGACAGGCATTGGGGTGTGCCTTTGGGTCGTCAGGCATAATGTCCACGCCATTTCACCACACCCTACCCTGCAGACACCGACAAGTGTCACGTTATGCCTTGGGGTCTTTGGCCCTTATGCAGACTCCATTCCATCAGAAAATATGGTGAGATGGGTGTGGTATAGGAGAATGGGGTGAACTTTGGGGCTGAAGAGTCCAAGGCATACCTCGATGCCTCTCACTGGCTGCAGGGTGTGGAATGGTATAAGCATTACAGGCAAGAATCCCAAGTCACACCCCTGATGCCTGTCATTCTCTACAGGGTGGGGCGTTATGGTTGGAAACCTTAACACCTCGGGCATTCGTTATTTTTCCTCCAAATTTTCAACATGTTTTTTGAGACCCCCACCTCATGAACAGTGGCAATATCAGTTTGTTAATGAAGCTGCTTATGCACAGCGACTATGGCATTTAGCACCACGGGTGCAAAAACACATTGCCAACAGGATGCGAAAAATGACAGCTGTACTGTTCATGGGGAGGTGGAAAAAATGGCAATGTTGCAAATCTGCAGTAAAAATATTAAAAAAAACTGGTGAAGTCACGAGCGTGCATAGAAACTGTGCAATGCACACCCATAATGTAATTAGTTTGGGGATTTTTTACAGCAGATTGGCAACTCAGGCATCTTGGTGCCTCTGATCATGAACAGTGTCACTGTGATTTTCTTTATCTGTCCCAAACAATGATTTCCCACAGTGACCACGCATCTCTGCGCTGAAAGTGTGAAAACACATTTTGGCCATGTTGTGAAAAATGGCAGCTGTACTGTTCATAAGGAAGTGTGGAAAAATGCCACTGGTGAAAATCTGGACTGAAAATATTACAAAGTCATGAACTTATGAGGGTGCATGGAAACTGCGCAATGCTCACTCATAACACAGTCATTTTATGGACTTTTGTCACCAAATTTTCAACATAGCCATTTTAAGACCTCTGCTCATGAACAGTGTCACTGTGATTTTCTTAATGTGTCCCATACATTGATTTCGCACACCGACTGAGCCATTGCGCGCTACATGGGCGGAAACACATTTTGGGCAAGATGTGAAAAATGGCAGCTGTACTGCTCAAAAGGAAGTGTAATAAAATGGCAATGTTGAAAATCTGGAGTGAAAATATTGAAAATTCGCAAACCTACGAGTGTGCGTAGGAACTGCGCAACGTGCGCTCGTAAAACAGTCATTTTTAGGAATTTTTTCACCAAATTTTCAACATAGCCATTTTAAGACCTCTGCTCATTAAAAAGTGTCACTGTAATTTTCTTAATGTGTCCCATATTGATTTCGCACACTGACTGCGCCATTGTGCGCTACATGGGCGGAAACATGTTTTGGGCAAGATGTGAAAAATGACAGCTGTACTGCTCATAAGGAGGTGTGGTAAAATGGCAATGTTGAAAATCTGGAGTGAAAATATTCAAAATTCATGAACTTACGTAGCAGTGAGGAACTGTGTGCAACGCACGCTTTTAAAACAGTCATTTTTAGGAATTTTTTCACCAAATTTTCAACATAGGCTTTTTGAGAGCCCACCTTATGAACATTGGCAGTGTCATTTTGTTACTCAGTCCCAAAAGGTGATTTCACGCAGTGACTGCAAAATCACCCTTCGGGCCCGATGAATGCCATGACAGTGAGAGCATTCATGAGAAGGGGTCCCAAAAACCCCATGTTGAAAATTTGATGCAAAAATTCCAAAAAATGCCTGAGATATGCAGCAAAGTTGAAAAAACCCTATCTATCCCATTATACAGCTTACCGGCATTTCCTCAGTTCGCGGTCGGCTTTGTAGAGTGCAGACGTGTTCCCGGTCCACCGAAGATCATCGCGCCGGAGTCCAGAGGTAAGTATGGGGTGGGGAGGCAGGGTGTGCAGTGGGTGGGCGGGTGGGGGCAGACACAGTGAGGGACCGTTTTTAAGTTTCAGGTTTTTTTTTTATGACAACGACAAGGGACATTTGCCACGCTGGGGTGGGCTCCCAGCATGGCAGAAGGATGACTGGTTGGGGGGGCATGGAGCTGATGGGAGATTGGGCACCCCCATCAGCCATAGCATCTGTTGCCATGCTGGGGTGGGCTCCCAGCGTGGCACCCTGTACTCTGGGGGGGTAGACAGTGGAGCTGATGGGGGATTGGGCAGCCCTGTCGGCTATATGACATGTAGCCATGCTGGGGTGGGCACTAAGCGTGGCATATGGAATTGTGTTTTTTGGGGGGGTGCAGCACAGCAGACGGGGGATTGGGCACCCCCCGTCGGCTATACAGTGAGTTTAGAAGGAGCACGCAGAGTGCAGGCAGCGTGCAGTGTGTGTGTGTGTGTGTGTGTGTGTGTGTGTGTAGAGAGCGCGCATGAGCAGGCGATATCTGATTGCTGCTCACTGAAGTGTAGCTCCCCCTTTCAACTATACGCCACTGCATTTTGGAGCTGTCATAGAGAGCTCAGCAGGCATTGGAGAACTGTGGCTGTGCCTGCAAACACACTGACTGAATTGGAAGAGGGCTGCCACACCTCCGAAAACTCGGATGATGGCACTATGTTTCTTGCACATGCATGCAAGCAAACATAAAAATGCAATATCATAGGCACCCCTGAATCCATTTTAGATGAAGAACATTTTTGGACAGGAGGATGGAGGTAAAACATCACTTTGAAACAAAATGGAGGAGAAATACAACATTAACCAATTGCTTCTTCTTGGGGGAGAGACAGGGGTGTGTTTTTTTACCCTGGACAACCCAGAGCCTGTTACAGATGTGGTTCAAAGGGGCATCTGAGCAACATATGTGAAAAAATAAAATGCGGACTATGTGGTAAAATGGTGACCCATGGCATCACAAATCAAGTTATAACATTACAAAACTTACAAAACCATAAATACAAGAATACAAAACACACATATAAATACAATTCACAGAAGAAAAACAATGTGACAGACATCTGAAACAATATTAGCCAAATTAGACACAGCAGCACTTAATCTGTGAATTAGTAAAATCAATGCAAACACCCCATGAAATGTAACCTTGTGCGAGGAGCCAAATAATACATATAGGAATTGTCCCTGGGCATCTCACAAAAGCCCAGACCCAGTAGAACCAGCAGAGCAAGATCTTTACCTAACATTAGCACAAAAAGAAAGAATGAGGAAAGAGCAAGAAAAAGACAATCAAAATGAAATAACAACCCAAAATACAACAAACACAGAGGAAAATGAAAATAGCATCACAACACCAACTCAGAGAGAGGAACTTCAGATTTCAGGTACACAGTAAAACACAGAGACTACAGCAACACAAATACTTACAAGAAGGAGTATAGGACCCCCCCCCCCTCAAGTATCAGAAAATCAGTCATCACCAAAATGTATGCTTCCACCAGCTAATCCAATAGAACAGCCGTTCAACATGGTAACAAGACCCAAAAAGAGTCTTAGATCGCCAAAAACCAAGGTTAAAAAGAAAGAAGTTTTGAACTTGCAAAACAAATATGAGGCCTTGCAAGAAAAAGAATGGGAGGATCCTGGATAAGAATTAGATGTCTCATCAATAATATCTTTACAACCAGAACAGTATTTAGACTATTGTATGAATCTATGGACACACAAAAGTAAAAAAAAGACAGGACAGCAAAACACAAAAATAGAAAAGTTAAAACATAATAAAAGAAGGCAGAGCCCACCTCTTTTTAATATAGCAAATGGATCTTTTAACTTGTACTACCATAAACGTCAGTAGTATAACAAATACAAGAAAAAGAACCACTACATATGGGATTCTAAAATACATAGGAGACATTTTTTTTTACACAACACAAGACTACATGCAATCCCAGAAATCAAACAAACTCAAAAACAATGGAGATGGGGTAAATTCTTCTGGTCCACAGATGAAGAAATGTGTTCAGGTGTAGGGATTCTTTTTACTGCACAGAATATTAAAATTAATAGGATAGTGGACATACACCCAGGAAAAGTATTTATGATGGACATAATTCTACAAAATAAGCAAGTAAGGCCAATAAATATATATAATCCACAAACAAAATTAGACAGAAGCAACATTGTTCACCTACTAGAACCATATCTGTACACAGCAAACCCAGTTTTATGGGGAGGGGACTTTAATTGTGGGAGATCACAAAGTGACTGGGGCAGAAAAACAGAACTTTGTTTGTGTGACATGAACAAATTAAATACTAATATAAAGCAAGCGGGATTTTTGTATTTGGTTTGGACCGTATTTTGAGACTTAAAGAAAGATGTCAGAGATAAAACCAATAATATTATCAGATGGTGAAAAATGTTCATAAAATGTCAGCCTATGCAGATGATTGTGTATTAAGAGATTTACAGTCAGGAAAAACTAGCAAGAAGACCTGTGACAGAACAAACAGAATAAAACAGGAATAAAAATAAAGTAAAGAGCAAAATCTTAGCAACAGGTGAAGCAACAATGGCAGGAATAAAAGAAATACAAATAACAAAAGAAAAAAAAAATACTAGGAATAGCCTTTGAACAGCAAGATGTAATACAGGAGAACTGAGTAGAGAAATACAAACTAACAAATACCAAAATAGCGAAATGGAAATCATGGCCAATGACAAAAAATAAAAGAATTTACTTATTAAAAACTTTCATAATTCTGATCTTTTTACATATACTATATATATATATATATATATATATATATGTATATATATATATCTCCAATACCATTGAACATGCAGACAAAAATCCTAAGTTTGTTTTTCAACTACTATGGGGAAGTTCAAGCCAACTCAATCCAGTTAAAAGAAGCCATACAGTACATACAGACCAAAAAATGAAGGGGGTCTAGATATGGTACAACCAATAGTTTTCTTTCGGAGCATAGTCACATATACAAACCTCAAACCTAGCTTGGAAACAAGATCAGATTTTGGGATAACCTTGTTTAAGCAATGATTACACCACATAGACCAGCAATGGGGAATAAAGAAAGATGTAGAACATAAATATATATCAAAATATGTGTTCACATGATTTCAGTACTTAAAACAATGGAAAGTACAGAAAGAACAAAGAAAAAGTCTCACAAGGAAGAAATTCTATAAGGAAATAGTGTCAACATTTTTTTTTTTATGAAGAACCAGTATTCAGGATACCAACAGGGATAGAGAAAAAAAAACAACAATTTTAAAGACAACACTAGAGAAAAGAATAAAAAAAAAAGAAAGATACAGCATGGATGTGCAGTCAAGGCAAACTTAATGTCAGAAACAACCATAAACACAAACAAATACAAGACAGAGGGCCTGATTCTAGAAGGGTGGTGCAAGTCGCCACCAAACACAACTTGCGCCACCCGAAACTGTGACTTTGACCCTGCGCCATATTCTAGAAGGGGTAGGGTTATCACAGCTAAGTCCTGTGACTTGCGACATCTGGCCAGGTATGCAGAACTGTGGGCACACCTGGTGAGCATGTCGCAAGCTGCAACGCAGGATGTAAGTGCCACATCTATGCCCAGCAAGCCATAGGCACTCTGCAGGGCTGCTTACCCCCCCAGCTCCCTAATCCCTTTGCAATGTGCCCCGCAAGGTGGTGCAGTCAAGCCCCCCAACCGTGCCCTGAACCCGAGTCACCAGCCGCAAATGCAGCATATACCCAACGAAGCCCTGGTAGTCTAGTGCCCCTCTGATCATTGCAAAATAAATAAATACCCCCATTTCCCTGGTAGTCTAGTGGCCCCCAATCATTGTAAAATCCATAAATATCACCCCCTGTTTCCCTGGTAGTCTAGTGGTTCTGCCCCACCCAGACATGCCAGACCACCAAGCACCCCACCCATTCAAACTGGTGACTGGCACAGCCTCTCATCTCATCTCACGGCCCAGCACTGAGGTTGTAGGGCGCTACTGCACAGACACACTCAGAAATAATTTCTGAGCATGTCTTTACAGTGGCGCCTACAGAACTCAGTTGGCAGTTGGCTGTGGAGTTGAGAGGTGGCTGTGTTAGTCACCAGCTTAGATGGGTGGGGGGGTGCTGGGTGGTCTGGCATGGCTGGGTGGGGGGCCAACTAGATTACCAGGAAATGGGGTATATTTATGGATATTACAAAGAGCAGGGGGCACTAGACTACCAGGTAATGGGGGTGATATATATGGATTTTACAATGATCGGGGCTACTAGACTACCAGGGAATTGGGGTGATATTTATGTACTTTACAATAATCAGGGGCATTAGACTACAAGGGCTTCACTGGATTTATGCTGCATTTGTGGCTGGTGATTCGGGGTCGGGGCACAGGTGAGGGGTTGACTGTGCCACCTGCAGGGCATCTCTAGGTTGGATTCAGGGGCATTTGATGTGGCCAGCCCTGTGGGGCTATTAATGCAGGACTCGGGGGCAGGGAGGTGGGCAGCCCTGCAGGGCACCCACAGTGGTATGCACGGCATGGGGGGAAGAAAACTGTGCAATGACTGCTGGACAGCTGACAGGTCTACAGGACCCCCAAGGGTGTCCGTAAGTTATACCAGCTAAAAGCTGGTGTAACTTATGTTGCCAGTTCTCCTCTGGGGGTTCATGTAGAATCATGACATTGGGGACTATGTTGCTGCCCTTCTGGAATGGGGCACAACTGCTGCCATAAACCCCCTAGCACCATGTCGCAGGGGGTTTATTGCGCAATTGCGAGCGTAACTGCTGTTTGGCACAAGTGGCCTGTGCCATCTCGCAATCCACTTTGTAGAATTGTGCATGTTGCAACTGCTGGCATAAGTTTCTACATGCACCATTCTACTTGGCACAAGTGCTGTTATGCCAGGTGTAACTGTACTAGAATCAGGGCCAGAATGCACAGAGAAAAGACATGTACAAATGTGCTACAAACAACAGAATATCTGTACTTTGAATATCCCGTTATAGAACCTTTATAGAAGAAGTTATCACAAAATTAGCAGGAACCAGTTTTTCAAAAAATGACTTATGAAACCTTAATTTATGGGAAATTAACACAGGGGTGTTGCAAATGGAAAGAGAGTACAATTTATGTTATACTAGCAGTTTTTAAATGGTAAGTCTGGCAGATGAGATGTCAAAGACAACTACAAGGCAAACAAATAATAGTAACAAATATAGTTTTCAGAATTCAAGATGAATTTGACCAAATATATGGGTACAAAAAAAAAGTTTAGGGGAGCAACATTGTAATAAATTATGGAAAACATAACATGGGTAGGATAAGAAAAATAAACACAGTCATAGAAAAGAAGTACTATGATTTGTAACTAAACTGACAAACATGTGTTTTGTTCTTTGAACAAATGTAACTAACATGTATGATATTTTGTTTTTAGTTTTAAAATAGGAAATTCCCCTTTTCTTACAATGTAACAAGTTAAGGGAAAACATAACGTGTAGGATAAGAAAAATTGATACAATCATACATAAGAAGTATTAAGAATTGTGAAATCTGTGACAAAACTATTCAAAATTAATTTTTATTGTTTTGAATTAATGAACTTGTAACATGTATGATGTTTTGTTTATGGTTTAAAAATAAAAAAAAATCCCCTACACTTAATGGGTCCTATTCACGAAACGGCCAGGGTGGCTACGGGCCGTGTAACTCGTGTGTGTAGCCACCTCGCATTTGTGCTCACACACTGCACCCCCTTCATGGCATTACCATCCCATTTATGCCCCCCCTCCACACCAGATCCCTGGACTAGCATGGAGCTCTGCATGTGGGTGGGCCAGGGTCTCCCTTGGATGGCATGCTGGCACTCCTCACCATTCACAAAGGTGCAGAGTGCTGTACATGGGGGCCAATGGCTATGGATCTGGAGGGCAGCTGTAACAGATATGCGCTCCCTTGAGATGCCACTGCCAGACCCACTGGTGCAGGCTGGAGGTCATTGGACCCCCTCCAGATGTTGCTGCAAGTGTCGGCGACTGTGGTCGGGCCTGGTGCAAGAGGCCAGCAAATGTAGCCTGGCAGCTTGACCAGTGCACTGCACTCCCCCTGCAAGATGGCGCCATACTGGTATAAGTGATCCACTGTGGACCCGGGTAGGGCAGCCAATTGGCTGCTGACCTAAGTCCGCAACCCTGCCCCTGCGAACCTCTGTGCTGAGGAGGCAGGGACATGGAAGGGAGCTGGGCAGGGACTGCTGCTTTGTGAATGCAGTCCCTGCATGGATCTCCCTGGGGTACATAGAAACATAGACTTTGATGGCAGATAAGGACCACCTGGCTCCCCAAGTTTGCCCATTTCCCTACATAGAGGATAAGTTGCAGATCCTATTTAACCAACAGCCTATTTCTTCCTACCCCCCACAAAAATTGCCTTATGTCTGTCCCTTGCATTCTTGAATTCTCCCACAGTTTTAGTCCCCACAACCTCCTCAATAAGGCTGTTCCATGCATCCACTACCCTCTCTGTGAAAAAAATACTTCCTCACATTGCCCCTGAGCCACCCCCCCATCTTCAAATTGTGGCCCCTTGTTCTTCACATCTCTTTTTCTGAAAGATGCTACCCTCTTGGACTTTGTTGATTCCACTGAGGTACTTAAACATTTCTATCATGTCCCCCTCTCCTCCTTTTTCTCAAGGGTGTGTGTACATATATATATATATATATATATATATATATATATATATATATACAATATATATTAAGCTCCTTAGCCTCTCCTCGTATGGCTTCTCTTGAAGACCCTGCACCATTTTAGTTGCCCTCCTCTGAACTGCTTCCACCCTGTCTATGTCCTTTATGGAGATGGGGTCTCTAGAACTGGACGCAGTACTCCAGATGGGGTCTCACCAGCTGTCTGTACAGGGGATAACAACTTCCTGTTTTCTGCTGGTGATGCCTCTCCCTATACATCCCAGCATCCCCCCAGCCCTCCTTACCGCCTTCTCACATTGCTTTCCAACCTTAAGGTCATCTGATATGATTACCCCAGGTCTCTTTCCATGTTTGTTGTTGCTACTACCTCCCCCCACCATTGTGTAATCTTCCCCTGGGTTTTTGTTTCCCAGGTGCATTACTTTGCACTTCTTTGCATTGAATCCAAGCTGCCATACTTCTGACCATTCCTCCAACCTTGCCAAGTCCCTTCTTATCCTTTCCACGCCTCCTTGTGTATCAACCCTGTTGCAGATCTTTGTGTCATCTGCAAAGAGGCATACTTTTCCTTCCAATCCCTCTGCAATGTCACTTATAAAGACATTAAAAAGGACTGGACCCAGTACTGAACCCTGCAGTACCTCACTAGTAACCCCTCTTTCTTCAGAGTGGATTCCATTTACAATTACCTTCTGTGTCCTGTTGTTCAGCCAATGTTTTACCCAGGCTACCACCCTGGGACTCACTCCAAGGCTGGTTAATTTGACTACTAATCTTTGGTGTGGGACTGTGTCAAATGCCTTGCTAAAGTCTAGGTAGGCCATGTCCACAGACCCTCTCTGGTCTACTACTTTGGTCACCCAGTCAAAGAAATCAATTAGATTCATCTGACATGACCTTCCGCTGTGAACCCATGCTGCCTTGGGTCCTGTGCCCCACTGGCCTCTAGGTACTCAACAATTCTTTCCTTCAGAAGTGATTCCATCACTTTCCCTACCACAGAGGTCAAACTGACAGGTCTGTAGTTTCCTGCCTCTGTCTTGCTCCCACTTTTGTGAAGAGGAATCACATCAGCCTTCTTCCAGTCCTCAGGTACCACACCATCCTCCCATGATTTGTTATAAAGGGTAGTCAGTGGTGTCACTAGTTCTCTGCTTAATTCTTTTAGAATTCTGGGGTGAATTCCATCTGGCCCCATTGCTTTGTCCACCTTCAGTTTTAGGAGTTCTTTCAGAACCCTTTCTTCTGTGAAAGGACTGGGATCGACCCCCTCTCCAGAGTGCTTCTGTTAATTGGATTAGGCACCTCCCCCACTTCCTCTTTTGTGAATACTGAACAGAAGTATTCATTCAGTATCCCTGCTTTTTCACTGTCACTCTCTGCCCACCCACCATCCATTCCATTCTATTCAGCCTCACTATCCCTCCCTTTGTCTTTCTATGCTCCCTGATATACCTATAAGAGGTTTTATCCCCCTTCTTAACCGAGTTGGCTATCTTTTCCTCAGATTGTGCCTTTGCTATTCTGACTACCCTCCCTGCTTCCTTCTGCCTTAACTGGTACAGTTCTCTGTCCTGCTCCTTCTGTTTTTCCTTATACTTCCTAAATGCTATCTTTTTCTCCCTAACCTTCACCGCCACTTCTTTTGAGAACCATAGTGGCTTTTTCTTTTGTTTTGATTTGTTTATTTGCTTCACACAAAGGCTTGTTGCCTCTGTGATGGCAGTTTTGATATTTTCCCATTGTTGCTCCACCCCTCCTTCTAGCCTGTTTGCTAGTGCGTTTCTAAGGCACTTTCCCATCTTGCCAAAGTCAGCCCTGCTGAAGCCCAGAACCCTCAGTTTTGTATGGCTTTACTCTGTAGCTGAGTTTATCGTGAACCACACTGTTTGGTGGTCACTTGTTCCCAAATGGCTACCCACTTCTAGATCTGAGATCTTCTTACTGTCCCCATTTGAGAGTACGAGGTCTAAGATTGCTCCCTCATGAGTAGGTTCCAAAACTAGCTGTCTGAGGCATGCCACCTGAAGGGCATCAAGAATGGCCCTGCTTTTGGATGTGGCTGCAGCAAAGGTGCTCCAGTTAACATCTGGCATATTAAGGTCCCCCATCAACAGTATCTCCCCTTTCTCTGCCATTCTAAGTATGCCTTCTATCATATCCTTGTCCATTCCCTCCCCCTGACATGGGGGTCTGTATATAACTCCTGTGTGGATTGTGGTGCCATTTCCAGTCTCTAAGGTGACCCACAGTGCCCCCTCTCCTCCCTGTTTACTCTTCTGCTGCACTCGCTGCGAGCTGCACTCGCTTTTATGTGCAGGCTCTGCACTTTTTTGTGAACAGCACCCATTGAGAAGTGCCATGGGATCTTTAACATCCACTTAAACAATCATCAGAAAAGGCAGATGGGACATCAGTTTAACATCGTATCCGAAAGATGGCACCTCAGGAGTACAGCACCCCCCCATGATGCAGTAAAGTGTCAATATTGGGATTTATCCCACATTCCCAGTGTGGAGCTCTAACCCACCACCTTCTGATCTTCTGGCCTCAGAGGCAAGTGTGCTACCTGCTGAGCCACTGACACTAAGTTAGCACAATGAAAACTGCTAGCAGTAGGCTGAATTTCTAAAATCCTTTAGAGGGTTATGGGGCATATCCAACAGTGACGTGGGGAGTAGGTAGTGAGTGTGTCTGATAGAAGTAGCAGCAAAACTTAAAGCCAGTGGAGTAGGACCATGATTGGACTAGTATTTAGCATGGCTAGCTTCGGTTCCACCACTTAACATTGTTGGCAATGCTGCTGACATCCCCAACAGTGACAGGAACAATGTCGACTGTTGGCATTGCTTCCATCAGGAGAAAGTATTTTTCTCCCATGTGGGGGGGGTGCTGTGCCTCCCGCACCCCCATCTCTAGTTATACAACTCCAAGTCATAGTTTTTTTGGGGGTGGGGGGCAGAACACAGGGAGTCATGGTGCTATTGTACATTGCACCACCGCAGCAACCTGGTGACATTTGGTGCTGTGGTGGTGTTCGCTGAGCAGTTGTGACTGTTATGGGGTGATACCACTAGGTTCAGGCTGGCAACAGGTCTACACAAGACAAGAATAAGGTTGGTGGACAGTGGGTGAACATTCCGGAATCCAGCAGCAATTACTAGGCCTCAGTTTTAAAACAATTAGTTACAGAGCAGGTGCACCTTGCTGTATCAAAACCTCAAAGGTTGTTCCCAAAGAAAACAGGAAATTAGTAAACAGAGCAGTTTCATGAAAAAGAACCCCAGAAGAGTGAAAATTAGCTAAAAACATACTAGTTAAGGTGACCCAAAGTAAGGACAGTCTAGGATGCCCAGATTAAACTAGAGTAAAATAAAAATAGCAACGTAGTACCGGCAGACATCATGAATAAATATTTCTTCTCAGTATTCATAGAAGAAGGGATGGGGGAGGGACCTTGAAAAGGCAGCATGGAATTTGGGGGTAGTGAAGTGGACACCAGTCCATTCTCTGAGAAGGAAGTCCAAAAGCCACTGCCTAACCTGAAGGTAGGCAAGGCTATGAGGCCAGATATGGTACATCCAAGAGTGGTGTGGGAACTCAGAGAGGTACTAGCTGTACCTGTAATAGATCTATTCAACAGTTCACAGGAGACCGGTGTGGTCCCAAGGGACTGGAGAAGGGCAGAGGTAGTTGTACTTCACAAAAGTGGCAGCAAAGAGAAGGTGGACAACTATATGCCTGTCAGACTAACGTTGGTGGTAAGTTGATAGAAACATTACTCAAATAAAGAATAGTGAGATATCTCGTATCAAATGGATTACAGGATCCAAGGCAGGATGGACTTATGGAGGTAGCATCATGGCAAACAAATCTGATACGCTTCACTGAGTATGTGACCAAGGAGTTAGAGTGAGGTGGGGACTGGATATGACTATTTTGGACTTCAGCAAGGCTTTCAAAATGGTTCCACATAGAAGACTGGTAAGAAAGTTGAAGAGCTTAGGGTGATAGGTAATAAGGTAACAATCTCGGTAAAAGAATGGTTATAGGACAGGACACAAAGAGTAGTGCTAAAAGCAGTTTTCTTTGAGGAATGGAAGGTGACCAGCAAGGTACCTCAGGGACCAGTGCTGGGTCCAGTCCTCTTCAATGTCTTCATAAGTGACATTGCAGAGGAACTGGAAGGAAAGGTCTGACTCTTTGCTGATGACACCAAGGCCTGCGACAGAGTGGACACTATGGAGGGGTGGATAGGATGGAGAGGGAGTTGAAAAGACTGGAGGAGTGGTCAAGAGTATGGCAGCTTGGCTTCAATACAAAAACATGCAAGATAATGCACTTGAGCCATAATAACCATGGAGCAGAGTAAAAAATGGGTGGAGCAATACTGACAAAGACATAGCAGTAAAGAGATCTATGGGTTATCATATTGGATGACTAAAAGGTAGTCAGGCAGTGTGACAAGGCAATTGGCAAGGCAAGTGGGATCATGGGCTGCATAGGAAGGGGCATTACTAGTAGAAAGAGGGAGGTGGTGCAGACAGCTGTTGGACAGACAATAACACATTTAGAGGAAAGACAACACAATTAATACAACTAGTGAGCACACAATACGCAGATGTAAGGTACAATAAAAGTCCCAAATTCTGAGTTCAGAGTGCCCAGGGGACTAGTAGTAGAGTACTTACAAACACCATGCAAGAGTTCCTTGAGAACTAGCAGCATGGTCAACTGCCAACTGCCAGATGCCTCCTGTTTGCTGCCTCTGGTGTACGTATTTCTCAATGTCCTTTGTGTTTGGTCCTTCATGGGGAAGCCACAGCTTGGAGGACTGCTTGATAGTGCCAGGCCTTCGAAGGAGGAGAAGATTCCCGGGCTTTGATAAGCCATACCTTCAGTTCTGAGCAGGCTCTCTTATTGGCCCGTACATCCTGGTTGCAGTGTGATGGCCAGCAGGAGGGAAGCCCTTTGTTCCTGCAGCAGCACAAGACATGAGAGGCGATTGGGAGGGGGCAGCTGTGGTGAACAGCAAACCTGGTATCGTGACCCCATGTTTGCTGGCACTGGTCTGAGCCGTTAAAACAGCTCCTCTGGCTTTTCTACTGCAGAAGTTCCTGGACTTTGAGAAGCTGCACCTTCAGTACCAAGCTGGCTCCCGGATTGGCCCACACATCCTGATTGCTGTGCAATGACAAACTGGAGGGATCCCTTTGATCCTGCTGTGACATGAGTCTTGAAAAGCAATTGGTGGGGGGGGGGGTGAAGTAGCTGTGGTGAAGGGCAAACAAACAGCTCCTCTGGCTTTTTTGCTGCAAAAGTTCCTGGGCTTCAATAAGCCTCACCTTCAATCCCAAGCTGGCTCCTTGATTGGCCCTCACTTCCTGGTTGTTGTGTAATAGCCAGCTGGAGAGAGCCCTTTGTTTTTGCTTTGGTACGAATCTTGAGAGGCAGTCATGCGTAGATGGATTACAGCACCTGTAGTGAAGCGCAAACCTGTTCTCATGACCCCTTGCTTGCCAGCACTTGTTTGAGTTATTGAAATGGCTCCTCTGGCGTTTCTGTTGCAGAAATTGCCAGGCTTCAGTAAGCCCTGATTCTGTCCCAAGCTGGCTTCCTGATTGTCCTGATTAGGGAGTATATAAGCAGCAACTTGAATTTAAACTGAAGAGGGTGCCACAGAGGATCACAGCATCCAGAGTTTCCCAGAGGAAGGGGAAGCCAGGCCACCCCAGGCTGAAAACACTGATGGATCAGGGAGGGGACTGAGTAGAGATAGTCAAGTGGGCATGCTGGGGTGGGGATTTCTGAGGAAGAAACTGATTACTTAAAAAGCATAAGGGTTCAGAAAAGGGAGAAAGTGATGGAACAGAAGTTCTTTTAAGGGAAGGAACGAGAGGGGGAGGACCAAGGAAAGAAAAGAGAAGGAGCGGCTAGTCAGGCAGAGAAGAGGGCAAGCACTTATTCAAAGAGAAAAAGGGAATTTAGGAGTGGTGGAGTGTGGTGTCTCTTTACACTAGAAGTCTTGAAAACAAAATGGACAACCCACAGGCTATGATGGCAGATGGGAAAGTGGATCGGTGACCATCATAGAGAAATGGGATATCCCAAAATGTGAGTGGAATCTCTCCATTCCAGGGAATACCATCTATAAATGGGACAAAGAGAAAGGGGAGGGAGGAGGTGACACTATACATTAGGGAGGACATCACAGTCACAAGGGAGAAATTAGGGGAAAGGAAGAGATAGAGGCACTGTAGGTACAGCTTCAAACAGCAAAGAACAGCAAATGGGAAAGAAACTGAGGCTGGATGTAATTTATAGGCCACTGAATTTGGACAAAGACAGGGACAGGAAGTTGAGTAACAAGGACAGGATGGCAGTGGACAGTGGTGAAGTGTTGGTAATGGGGAACTTTAACTTGCCTAAGGTGGAAGGCAATGCCCCATCTGCCACCTGTGCCAGGAGCCAGTTGATCCTGGACACGGTCTAGGATGGGTTTCTGGTCCTGTGGGTGACTAGACCTACATGAGATGGATCCATCCTGGACCTGGTATAAACAAATAGGGAGAACATCAGGGATATCAAGGCAGAGGAGGCCTTATGGCATTGTGCACACCAACTGAGATAAACAGAGGCCTGACCATTTTACGTAAAAAATAAAGGGCAGGATTCACAAAGGGCTTTTGCGCGGCGCATCTCAGATGCCCCAACGCAAATTAGATGTGCAGATTACCGAAAGTTGTATTCACAGAAGATATGATGGGGATGCTTCCTGGGCATCCCCTCTGTGAATACCACTGTTGTGCGCAGCCTGGGATGTGCCGGCACAACCCCGTGGTTGGGCTGGGAACACAATGGGGCAGCACATCTCCTGATGCACTGTGCTGAAAACTGCAATTAACAGCCATGGACATGCAAACGGAGCCATTAGGCATGCAAGGTGCAATGGGGCCATTTGCATGTCATTATAGCACCATTTGCATGCACCTAGCAGGGTTACACCCAATGGAATGTGCTGGGTACCCTGCAATGAATATGGGCCACACACACAGCCCCAGGGAGGCAGTTTACACCCCCATCCCATCCCCGGTCCCTTTGCCAGCCATGAGGACACCCATGCTTATGCCCCTGTGGTCCAGTGGTCCCCCTTCCCTGCCCGATCCCCGTTCTGAATGCAGCACCCTGCAGCGGTATATCTGTGTATGAAGAACCCCACTCCCTTCCCATAGCCCCTTGTCCAATCCACACCCTATGGTGGTACAGCCTTGAACGAAGAATCCCCCCACTCCCCTCCCTGACATGCACACACCACTGGTGGTGCACCAGATAACTCCACCATCAGTCTAGCAGATCTCCACCCACTCAGGCACCCTCTCCTCACCCTTCTTCCCCCCATCCCAGCAGGTCTGGAAGGTTGTCGGGCAGCACAACCCACCCACATACCTCCATGGCTGCCCATCGACAGAGCTGTCCATGACTGAAGAGCTGCTGTACTACTGACAGCCCGTTAGTGGACCCTGTTGATCATTGGGCTTGCAGTGAGTATTGTACTCTGTCATTCACATGAACGACAGAGTACTGTACTCACTGCAAGCCCATTGGTTGACAGGCTTCACTAATAGGCTGTCAGAATCTACAGTAGCTGTCAGTTACAGACAGCTCTGTCAGTGGGCAGCCGTGGAGATATGCGGGTGGGTTGTTCTGCCTGTTGATGTGGTACTCAGCTGGGATGGGGGAGCTGAGTGGGTTGGGGTGCCTGAGGGTGGGGGAGGGAGGTCTGCTGGGCCACCGGGGGTCTACTGGATTGCCGGTCAGTCCGGGATGGGGAGGGTGGGTTCTCCCACTAACAATATCGCTGCAGAGAGCAGCAGATGAACAGAGATGCGGGTGGGGAGGGGTTTGATTTCGACATATCTGACACTGAGAGTGGCAATATCAAGGGGATGTGGGCGGGGGGCACACTGGACTTCAGGGGGGCAGGCTGCCGTGCTGATGTCTGCAGTATGGCAGCCTGCCTGTGGGTGGCCACCCACTTAAGTCTACTTGAAGAAGACTTATCTTGGGAGGCACATCTCCAGACTTGCCCCGGGGATAAGCTTCCAATTTGGGCTATGAATGGGGCTGTGCACCATATGCATAGGCACCCCCCTTCACAGCCCCTCCAGATGCGGCCCATATCATTATGGGTGGTATGTGACGATTCTGCGGTGTGTTGGCGCATTGAGGATGCACCGGCGTGTTTGTCCTCTACCAGAATTGTGCCAATGCGAAAGTCAGGGATGTGCCAGCACATCCCTTTTGTGAATCCTGCCCAAAGATTTTATTGTTGACTGACAAACCCTTTTTATAACCAAAGTACTGGTGTAAGGCATTCATGAGTGTGACTGGTAGATGTCTGAATTATAATTACAGTAAAATCTTTAGTTTTTTTTTCATAAAACGGTCTGGCCTCCATTTATCTCAGTTGGTGTACATACATTTGTGGAATTAATTGATTTTTAGGGTTAGCCACCCCTTGTCTGAACCCCTTTTCTACCATTTGAGGGTAGAGACTGTTGAGAAAAGTTTGTGGAGCTATTTGTGACTGCAAATGTGACAGGTGTGGATACACCTGGTGGAGAGAAGAGAATGCCAGTACAGTAATTTAAGTGAACACCATAATTGAAGTGTACATTCAGGCCCCCTGATGAAACCTTTTTTATAGGCAAAGCATTGGGGTAAGGAGTTCACATTTGTGACTGGCAGAAGCCTGAACAATAAAATCTTTATTTTTTTATTTTTTTTTTATAAAAGGGTCAGGCCTTTGTTTATCTCAGCTGGAGTGCATACATTTGTGGAACTGATTTGATTGTTGGGGTTAGCCACCCCTTGTTTGTACCCTTCATCTATCACTTGAGCGCAGTGACAATTTGGAAAATCTTATGGTATTGTGGTGGATCAAAAGTGGACAGTGGTCAGGGAAGTGGCAGCTGTTGTCACTATCATCTGCAGTAAGCAAAAGGGGGAAAACTTCAAAGCCAAGAGACCAAGTTGGTTCAACCGGGAGGTGGGCCAGGCTGTGAGGGAAAAGAGGGCCACATACAGCAAGTTTAGGAAGTCCTAAAGGGATGAAGGTGGTGGGGGCCACTTGGAGAAAGCTAGAGAGATCAGTAGGTTGGCCAAGCAGCCAAGGCTGGGAAGGAGCTACAAATTGCAGAGAGGATCAAGGAGGGAGGAAAAGTCTTCTTCAGGTATATCTGCAAAAAGAGGGACATAACGTTAGACATAGTGAAGTTAAAAAGGGCAAGGAGTGGCTAGAAGGCAGTAAAGAGATGGCAGAGTAGCTGAATGAATAAATATCCTCTGTCTTTACTAAAGAAATGGAAGGACCAGGATTGCAAAGGAGGCTGGGGGGAGGAGGAGGAGGGGAGATGTGGCTTTGGACTGGATAACAGAGGACAGGGTTAGGAAAGGGCCAGTGTCTCTGAAGGTAAATAAGTCCTTGAGTCCAGGTGGCATGTACCTGAGATGTTGAGGGAGCTGTCAGTGGAACTGGTGGGTCTACTCGTAGTTCTGTTCAACAGCTCACTAGATACGGGGGGTAGTACCACAGGAGTGGAAAGCCACACATGTAGTACTGCTGCATAAAAGTGGACCAGTGATGACCCTGGGAACTACAGGCCAGTCAGTCTGATCTCCATTGTTTGTAAACTATTAGACACCATGTAAAAGGAAAGGCTACTGAGGTTCATTTAGGAAAATGGGCTCCAGGATGAGACACAACAGGGGTTTGTCTCAGAGAGATCCTGTCAAAGAAACCTGATTAGCATATTTGACTAGGTAATGAAAGCAGCAGACAAGAGCCATGCAGTTGACATTCTATACTACACTTTCAGTGAGATATTCAACTTGACCCCACAAAGGGTTGATCAGGAAGTTGGAGG
The DNA here is from genome assembly GCA_016271365.2 of Neoceratodus forsteri. NCBI lineage: Eukaryota > Metazoa > Chordata > Ceratodontiformes > Ceratodontidae > Neoceratodus > Neoceratodus forsteri. The sequence continues at coordinate 839,783,603 of CM028135.1, read as the reverse complement.
ACCCAGGGGCAGGAAGAAAATTATAAAGGTGGCAAATTTGCTTAATGATAGGACACAAAGGGTGGGGGGAGCAGTCAGATACAGGGGAGATCACTAGTGGGGTCTTGCATGGGTCCGTGCTTGGCTCAGTGTTGTAACTGTGTTCATTAATGACATTGGAAATGGAATGAAAGGCAAAATCTGCATCTTTGCAGATGACATCAAGTTCTGTGAGAGGGTGTATATAAATCACAGGTGCAGGACCTAAAATATGACCTAGTGAAGCTGCAAAGGTGGCCTGGCAAATGTCAGCTCAGGTCCAATGTGAAGAAGTGCAAGGTAATGCATATAGGAGGAAAGAACCTGAGGACTGAATATAGTGTTGGGGGGGGGGCAAGGTCACTGATTCGGAGGAAGGAAAGGACTTGGGGATACCTATCATCAGCAACTTAAAGCAGGCTATGCAGTGTGGAAGTGCAGCAACTAAGTCAAACAGAAAGCTTGGCTGTATTGCAAGAGGGTTCACAAGCAGAAAGAGGCTATATTGCCACTGTACAGATTCTCTGTGCAAACACACCTGGAATATGACATGTAATACAGGAGCCCCTACCCCAAAAAGGATATCAGCAAGCTTGAGGCAGTTCAGAGAAGGATGGTAAAGATGGTTCAGGGACAGCAGAGCAGGGCACATAAGAATAGACTGAGAGAATTCAACATGTACTCCCATGAAGATAGAAGGGAGAGACAGGACACGACTGAAACCTTTAAGTATGTGAAAGGCATATCAGATATCAAGGATCTCTTTTAACTCAGTGGGAACAAGATCACAAGGGGACTGTTATAAGCTTAGTGGGAGGGAGGTCAGGAGATGCTTCTTTACAGAACAAGTTGTGTTAGGGCGTAAAAAAGTCCCATCTGAGTTTGTCACTCAAAAGAAGGTTGGAGGATTTAATAGAGGGTGGCACAGTATGAAGCAGAGGTTCAGGGTTGGCAGGGAGGGAGGACAGGGCTCAATGTAATCACTAGATCACACACTCCACAGTTGATCAGACTTGAAACACTCTAAGGGCATCTTCTTCTGGCTGCTTAATATGTCCTTATGCAACACACAAATATCTCACTGCTCAGCAACATGATGGTGATGCTAACTTCCTTTTTAGAGTCTATGAACTTGCCAAAATTGGTGAAATTGTGTTGTCTAGTGTTAAAGCTACTGAGCATTAAGTTTAAGCAGTTTGCTTAACTATGATTTTTTGTAAACCATTTCTGAATATTTGGATGCTTTTATAACTTATCCCCCTTTAAAGCTTGAGCACCGTAATTTGGCACACATACATATTTGGTATAGGAATTGAAATATGTACTATTGGTGCAAGCTGGAAGAGTGGTTTTAAAGTTAGAGGTAAGCAACAGAAACAAGTTTAGGCAAAATTTGTAAGGATGCCAGGGATATTTCATGAAATTTCATGTAAGCAGAATTGTAATTTTGTTCAAATTTCACTGCTGGAATTTCAATTTTGCACTTCATTTCTACATAGTATATATAATTAACAAAGTGTTAAAATAAGAGTTCTTAAAGCTTTAACGTTTAAAAGCTTTCCCAATATGTAAGCAATAACAAATGACTGGGTGTGGTTTATGCTCTGATGAACGCATTCCTAGGTGCGTACCAAGGCACAAGGCCACAGGCATTTATCAGCGAATTACCCACACCCAACGGTGTGTTATTACACTTATAAAATGGGTATATGTTGAGAAATAAAGAGGCAAGACACTTGTTTTATGTTTTTCAATTAAACCATTTAATTTTTATTAAATTATTCTTCACCTTAAAAAAGTAGTTCCAGACTTTTCAAACTGTTTTTTTTTTAACTGGGAGTGAACAGGGGTGGGTAAAATAATAAAATAAGAGTGTATCACAACGTGAACTAACTGTTGAAACTTTTTTTCAGGACAGATATATACAGTTCATGTTCTTTTTAAATTAGTAGCATGTAATACGGTTGTGGAAATTCATTTCTTCTTTTTTTTTCCCCCAGGGTAGACGGTGATGAAGTTCACTGATGCTCCTGCAAACGAACAGTTTGTTAGGTTGAATGGCTTGGTGTAGGTTGATATTTTGTTGGGTGGAAGTTTTAAGTCAGGCTGTGGTATTGTGTAGGTTTGTTGTGAAGGTGGAGAACAGATGCTGTATGATAAAATAGGTTCTCCAATTGGTTGCTGTCCAGATAAAATTGTGCTCCATTTTCTTCTGTGTAATGAGATGGCTCTCCAGTAGCCTTTTAGGCTTGCTTCACACTTGTGTCTAGTCATGGACATACTCTTGTGGCTTTCTAGTCTAGCCTGGGATAGGATGGAGTTGCACTGCTGTGGAGTACCATGAGTGGTTGGTGTATCTTTGGTATAGACCAGCTTCCTTACTAAGTCAGGGCATCATTGAAAATCAATAGTTTACCCCAATGGGCTCTTTACTGTACCAAACTTGAATTGTATCTAGGTAGTGTTGGTGCAGTCTTTTGGGGTGACAATATACAGCAGAAGCATCTTGAGACAGTTTGCAGATGCACTTCTCAAAGGAAATGGGCAGTTTGGATCTCTAGGGATTTCATAGATTGCACCTCTGTGCTCCTGTTTCTTTAAATCAAGGATATTTTTTTGCTTCTTTGTCTGCTCGTTGTACTGAAGTGGGGCAACTCTCCTTCCTGTGTTATCAGTTTTTATTATGAAGGAGTCAGGTGTCAGGTCTCTTAGGCTCTCCCTGCTGCTTCTGGCAAAGTTTAATTGTATACTTAACCAGACACATCTTACTAGGTCCTACACAGCAGATCCTGCTTAGTCCTTTTCTTTTCTCCCCTTCCTTTCTATTTCTAAGACCCCACTGTGCCTATCCCATGTATGTTTGAATCACCGCATAATGCTTGAACCCACCATCTCTACCGGTAGACTGCTCCATGCATCGACCACCCTTTCCATGAAGAAGTACTTCCTGACATTTCCTCTTAGTCTACACCCCCCCCCCGCCTCATGTCATGGCTTCTTTTCATGGGACATGCCCTTTCTGCAGAATGTTTCCCTCTGTACCCTTTTGATGCCTTTGAGGTATGTAAAAGTCTTTATCATGTCACTCCTCTCTCTTCTATCCTCCAGAGAGTACATGTTTAATTCCCTGAATCTCTCCTAGTAGATTCTCTGCTGAATGGCCTTCACCATTTTGGTGCCCTCCTCCGTAAGGTTCAGAAGATGAAACAAGGACATAGATATGTTCTGTATGTGATAAAAAACACATTAATGAGTTGGTTCACTAAGGGTAGATCCAGATGGTTAGAAGAACCCAAATAAAAATGACACACTTCATATAAACTTCAAATAAACTTTTTACCCTATAGACTAAACAAGAAAACATTGCATATTGCTTTATTTACATACACAGATAACCAAATATACAAGCATGATTTAGACAAATATTTGGGAAATGTATTAGAAAACTAATTATTTGTGAATCCATTGATGAAATCATGAAATGTGTGATATGAAATTTTATTTTAAGGATGCTTTTACAGATTTCAAAATGCATGTTTAAAGTTTACAATAATATATATGTAATTATATATTGTAACAACTGTTGGTTTTATACAAAAAACAAAAATCATTCATTCATTCAAGAACCCATTTCTTTTTTGATTAAAATATGTTATTATTTTAATGTACATGTTAAAATAATGAATACACAAGATCACATAAACAATAAAGAACAATGGCCCCTATGATCGAAGGTGTGGAGCTCCTCTGTGCCATGTATGTGAGGCATGGAGACACTCCGCACCCGTTGTGCCCCCCATGTTGGATGCACTAAGGAGGGCAGTGCAGCTCCCACGCACCCGATCCCCCACCTGCATGGACCACAGCATTCAGGGGGTGGGTGGGGGTGTGTCAGAACTACATGGCCTGCACAAAGCCACGTAGTGCTGTGCACCAAGGCATGTAGGGGGGCAGCCAGTATGCTAGGGAAACCCTGCCATTAGTCCCCTATGTGCCGAGGCATCCATCCCACAGCAAGGGGACCACCGCCTCTGCATCCAGTGGTCACCAGGGCTGCCAACCCAAGCACCCAGCTGAGGCCCCACCATTCCGATGTATGCCAACCCCCACACACACACACACACACACACACACTCATGGGGCACCAGCCCCAGGACCTCATGAGTGCTCCCCACCCACCTCTGTGGCTTCCTGTGCTCCAGACAGTGTGGTGGAATGTTGAAGCCCTCTACCCTCCTCCCACACATGCACGCACACACACACACACACACACACACTAGTGGCACCATCCTCCACCCCTGTATCTCCCTGTCTGATAGGGGCACCACATGGCCAGCGGCACTACACACTTCTCACCTCCATGGCCGCTGGCTGTGCAGACATCTGTGAGGGAGTGCAGCCAATGTGCCCCCCAATGCATAAGGGATCTACTATTGGTCCTGGGGCAGGCATTCAATTGGATGTTCACCAAGGTCCGCGAGTCCACCCTTAGCTGCCTTGTGGAGTGCTGCATGCCAAGGTGGGTGTGCCCACGGACAGGTTGTGGCCATTGGAAAATTCCGGTCCCATGCTCCTGTCCACAGCTGCGGAGCTCCGCAGGTAGGATATGCACCTCGGGCAGGTAATTTCCTCCAGCTGGAGCAAAGGCCTCAAAGTAATGTCACAGTACATCAATTTGTCGGTTATAACTTAAGAATGTTAAAACTCTTCACCACACTGTTATGGTTGCATACATATAGAACAAACATTGCAGAAATATACTTTCAGTTTCTTCCTGTCTTATGATCTTAGCTATTATAAGCTGTTCAGAACCATTAAGAGAATTGGCCAGAAAAGGTGGGGGGGGGGGCTATGTTGATTCTCACAGTCATTTTCAGTCCACTGTGTTAGGCAGTAGCCAGGAAAAGAAGAGGGGGGAGTGAAAATGCAAGAGAAACATGAGCAGCCAAACATATTCAGCTATCCTGAATCCCATGTTCAAAGCATCATCATAAAGTGCCTACTGTATCACATAAGTGTGCAATGGGGACCAACATTTTTCCAAATGTTACAGCCAGAACATGTTTCTTTGATATCATACATTTCAAACATAGTAAAACAGGCAGGCGAATATGAGTATAATGAGTAAATGTCTGCATTAAAATAACATATTAAAATGTTGACATGATGTTTAGGCTAATTCTCTCTTCAGATATGAAGATGACATCTTTCAGAACAGTAGTGTTTCATTACCATAACATGGTCATATTTTCTTAAAAAAAAAGACTACAATACTCCACCTCAGACGTTTGCATGTTAGTTGAATATTTCATGGAAATTATATTTAACTGTGAACAACAGTAAGCAAGTGCATATAGATCTGATCACAAATCAGAAGTCAGATGTTGTATTTTTTTTGTCATAACCTGCATATAATTTTTATCTATGGTGAATAGCTTATGAATACCACAGGCACAGTTCATTTCTTGAAGCTATATCCTCAGATGTAAAAAAACCAAAAAACTACACAATATTATATGATTTCACTTTCTTTCATATAGTCTATCTCCCTCCTAGAGTTGGCACCCAGTCCCACATTGCTGGTCTCCAACTACACCCCACTCCCAACCCAGCCCTCAGGCACTCCAAGGCTCTCCTCTGCCCTCCCCTCCATGTGGCAAAATGGTCCTTGATGTAAAGGTACTAATGTGCAGAGTCCAAGACTTTTTGGTATTGGACATTGGGGTTTGGTTCTGTCCCAAAAAGAAGCTATTTAAAATGTTCCTTGCTATCTTCTTCCACCAGCTCCTATGATGTTGCTGCACATATGTCCAGTCACTGACTCATGAATTCACAGTGCATCCCTTTGCCCATCATGGTCCATTGTATCTCTGTCTCCTTGCACCCCTACAGTTACAAACATCAACATATAATGTGTCAAACATCTCTTTACCCAGCCACAGGGGTTGCTAAAGGAGTAGAATACTGATGCCACCAGCCCAAACAAAATATATTGCATTGCAGGTAGCACCACCCTGACGGCTTCTGAAGGGTAGAGATCTGGGCACTGTGCTACCTCTAGGTCAACTGGTGTCCCTATTTAATTTCACCTTTTAATAAAGGAAAAGTATACATGTAGGGTTCCTGGTATGGTGGAGTATGAGGCTTGTGGGGAGGTGACAGTGAGTGATGCCCCCAAAAAAGAATCAGGTTGTGTTTTCCTTATTATCCCCCCAACTCCTATGATGGTGAAATGCATGTATCTCTATCTTTTTCAGACCCTGTATACATAGGTACCAACATGTAATGAGTCAGCCATCTCTTGGCCTGAAAATACATGCAGGTGGCTCAAACAGTGGGCAGCTTCTTCCTCCTGATCACTGAGTAGGTGTGGTTCTGGGCTCATGCCACTGTGCAAAACAGGATTGCCCACATGTTAGAATGATGGATTATCTTTGTGCCATCTCATAGCCCTAATTAATTTTACTGTTTAATAAAGGGAATGCACATACATATAGTACATGTATAATTAAAGTATGGTAGTATTTGTGAGATGCATCATTAAACTAACACTAGAAGAAATTTGGGATTTTTTTTCAATCATTAATTATTTATCAACTGCCAAGAAGTCTATTTTTTAATTTTATCATGCATTATTTTTCAGGACTACACATACTGTACATCCTTGAGGGAATGTTTAAACTAAAGTTGCAACTTTTAAGAAAACATGAAAATAACAATAATAATACTAATAATAATTAGACCCAAATGATATTTTATTAGAACAATGTTCACTGTTTCTCTTCAGCTTGTAAACCTCAGTAACATAGTAATTTAAGGACAGAAGAGACTTTAGGTCCATCATGCCCTCCCTCGCTTCATAAGCAGCTGGGAATAAGTACTCTGTGCAAACGTAGTATTTTAAGTGGTTTCCTACCCCTAATTGTTTTTAATACAGTACTAGGTTAATTTGTATGGAAACAGGGCCCTTGTCCCCTAGAGATTGTTTACTTATGTTCCTAATCCTTTGCTGAAATTACACTTGTCTATTTATAAATTTACAATTTTTTCCATGAGGAAATTGCTGTAATGTCAAAAATTAAGGGTTTTGAGTTTAACAAAAGATTAAGCAGCAGAAGCAGATAAACTGAAAGGGACAATGATCTTTCTTCCATGGAATGGACCTAGTAATGAAGAACACAAGGAACAGAAATACTACAAATCAACACAGAGCTAAGCTGAAATGGACTGAAATATTCAATTTTTCAGAGTTTTTGGTATACAGTGATGTGAGCCAATATTATTGAGCATTTCAATTTGAGTGACTCAATAATACCACTTGTACTGAGAGTGAGTAGGAGAAAAAAATAGTGAACATGTTACAGTGAGTGTAGCAATGAGCTGCACTCAGTGGAACTGGATATAGGCTTTTGTTTGACTAAGCCTTGCCAAACTGGCCATTTGGCGTATTGGCTAGAGCCACTGCCACTTCAGCTGGTGGATCTGGGTTTGAGTCTGGCTGTCGGGGACAATTTGTTTCTACTATTTGTTCTTTTCCCCTGTGTCCATACCCCCTGTGGAGTTGATTATAAAAAATGTGGGTGTGTGTGGGGGATTTGCCTTATCAAAGGGGGGTGTGAGGGGTGTAGCCTCCCCACATAAAAATCATTTTTTTGTTGTGGCAATTGGGGATACTAAGCGTCTGTCACTGTTTGTGGTGGCTGCTGTTATATTGCTTGCCCTTTTGACATCAGACACTCCTTGGTTTGCTGTATGTGGTCGGTGCAGTTAAATACTTGCTGTTATCACATAAACTGAGTTTTTCCATAACTGGCATCCTCACTTTAAGGAGTCTAAAGAAAAAATATTAAATATTTGCATAAAATACAAATCCATGAAAACCATTATATGCTGTCTCCAAACACATGTAATGCAGATAGAAATTGTTTTGAACTGTAGTATTTAATTATAGTAACTGGTTAGTGATGATTACCACCTGTGGACAGAACCTGTCAAACTTCATTATACAAATCTGTGTATAACAACTGTATATAATGGAGTGATAGTCACATAAAGGTTGATCATTAGCGTGGTTGTCGTTGAATAACATATATTGTGCTACTATGCAAACCATGCTAATGGTCAACTTTTGCCCTATGCACTATTCCGACTGTTATAGTAACAGTCACGTTTTGCATGACTACAACTGCATACGTGGTTCAACAAAAAAAAAAAAAAAATAAAGGGACCAATTATTATAAAAAATAAAACATGGAGAAGTATATCAGCTCAGATTTGATGCACAACCTCAGTGTGTGTGATGCCTAGATAAACCCCTTGAGCTTCACTCTCAGGGTTTATGAGATATCACACACCTTAGGTGTGCATAAAATCCTCATTTTACATACTTCCCCATTCTACGTATGTTACTCAGAAATGAAAGCCCATATAAAAGGAATTCTAGGAGCCAGAGCCAACTAACATTATTACTTAATATATATGTCTTTTTAAAAAAAGAAAATAAAACTCTACCTACATTTTTACAAGTGAGTAAAATAGGTTTCATATGTGTAATTAATTGAAAAAGTGCTAAGAACTGTTTGTAGCAATTATGATTAAGCTACAGGTTGGTAGAAAAGAGGCCAGGAGTTATATTTTGTTTTAAACTGAAATATTTGAATAGTTTGTTAGTGAAATTAGTTCTATGTGTTAAAAATTATTACCTTGAATTTGAACTGATACTTGGGCTGTGATATTGTAGGTTTGGGGGTAGATGTTTGGCAGGGAAAATTAGAAGGTAATTTAAATGTGTTGTTTGCCTGGTTTCTTAAATACTGAAAAGCCACTGGGGGTTGGGATTGAAGGGCTGAGTATTTCTGTTTGGGACTGAAATTTGAAGCAACAGGAGTTGGTGGGCCTGTGACATCATACGGTACCTGGAGTCTGCTTACACACACACTGTTAGTGGGACTGAACACATACTGGACTGTATGTGTTTGTGAGACTTGGGAACTTTGTTGGTGGGGTTGAAATTGGGTTTGTAAATAACTACAGTCAGTATAGAGAGAAACTGTACTCCAGGGGAAAGGGACTGAGAAAAGGGGGTGTGCTATTATAAACAGAGGGATAATCAGGGTGGCCATATTCCACCATGGCAGGCATCTTCGGAAGGGTTGTAGGCTGCACAGGCTGTGGGATGGCAATAATTCTAAATTGGGCCTGGAGAGAGGGAGGCTGCCCACTCTGTAGACAGCTATCTTGTATCAGGAGTGAGGTATATTGGTTAAGGAGTAAGCTGTGGGAGCTGGGGGGGGTGTCCAAGGATAAGGGGTGTGGATATGGGCAGCAGAAGGGTGGGGCTGAGGGGAGGCTGGGGCAACGCTCTGAAATTAGAGGACATTATGCTGCAGCAAGCAGAAGGGGGGATATTAGGGACAGAGGACCCTTAGATAGGGAAGTTGATGCTAAGGGGAAAGCGTACAGGGTGAAAATTCTGAATTCAAGGAGACTGGAGGGGAAGAGTCGGAGGGGCTGTTGTGCGGAAGCCTAAAACAGCAGACTGTGGGAAGGAGCTCTAAGGTGAACAGTGCAAGAGAGGAAGAAGAGGTCAGTTTAGAGATGCAGTCAGGAAACTGCGTTACTTGATGGAGCTGACATAGTGTCACAATAAATTTGAGATACTAAGCATCCTAGAGGGGAGGAAGGGTTGGTGGAAATGAGAAACTTATACAGAGGCCGGGGAGTCAGATACCCATGGGCATCACAGAACAGCTATGGAAAGGATAGACATAGTCCCAGAGGGAGAAGGGGAAACATATATGTTAAGCAAATGGGGAGATGCAACATATTCCAGACATGAGGAGGAGAGCATGATTGGAGAGGAACTGGGAGACAAGGAGGTGGAGAGGAGCCCCCTTCAGCAGGAAGGTCAGTACCAAGGATGGGGCCCTAGCTAAGGGGACCCACAGAGCCTCTGGAGACAGGGGTACTATTACAAGGGGGGATGAGGGTGGGGGAAGGGAAACCATCAGGCCAGGATAAATGGTTCAGATAAGAGAGGGTTAAAGGGACACCTATTCAGAGGGGTTTGAGTTAAGTGGGCAAAATAGCAAGGGAGGCAGAAAGGGAGGGTGACAAGGGGTCTCTAATAAGGCAGGAAGACTCCCATGAAATTGCGATCATGAATAAAGTGGGGAGGGGGGCTGAGAGGGCATAGTGAGGTAACCATAAGGATGATGGCGGTGTTAAGGTTCTGTTACTGGGAGACTCGATGATTAAGGGTATCCATTGGGAGGGACAGGGGATGGATGCCATAGCCAGGTGAAGGTAGTGGTATCTCTGGGCTGACAGTGCACAGAGCAAAGTTCATGGTGTGAAATGGTTAGGGATTGTGGAGGACGGAGTTTCCTGGTGCATTTGGGAACTAATGATCTAGAGGAAATAGCATTATGGAAATCCAAGCAAGGTTCCAAGAACTTGCCAGAGTCTGTTGGGATAATGGATGCAACATTTCTTTTCGGAGATATTGCCAGTACCAAAGGCCACAGTGGAGAAAAATGAAGCTCACAGAGGTTAATGAATGGCTCAGAAAGTGGGGTGAAGAGAATGGGTTGGGGTGTTAGGGAACTGGAATGGAGTTTGGGAGGATAAGGGACTATATGCCAAGGACAGGTTTCATCTTGCCCCATTAGGGAAGGAAGTCCTTAAACAGGGGATGGCTGACTACATACAAGAAAGGTGGGGTTTAAACTTGTAGGGGGAAGGGATAAGGAGGGGGCTGACCAAAGCCCTCCTCCAGATGAGGGAGTAGCCTTCAAGCCCAAGGGGAGGGGAAACAGACTGGAGGTGGAGGTTTCAGGAGGAGCAGGGGAGGATGGAAGTATAAGGAATCTGGGTGGGGTCTGACAAAAGGATCAGGGATAAGGGGTGGGGGTTAGTGTTAGTAAATGCCAGGAGCTTGGGAAACAAGTTGCCAGAGTTCCAGGCCATGCTGTTCGGAGGGGGTGGATGTGGCGGCAGTCACGGAAACGTGGGCCAACAAAAACCATGACTGGGACCTAAATGTATGGGGTACACTATGCTTAGGAAGGATAGAAAGGAGGGCAGAGGGGGTGGAGTGGCTATGTTCATTAGAGATGACATAGAAATTGCTATGGTAGAAGAGGCAGAGGGAAACGTGGAGGCCTTATGGGTCACCTTACGATCCCCAGCAGGAGATAAGGTCAAGCTGGGAGTAGTATATAGGCCCCCCGGGATGAGTGATGTTCTAGAGGATGGTTTGCTGGACAACATCATTGCCCAGTGTGGTCCAAAAGGGGAAGGAGTGGTGTTGATGGGGGACCTTAATATGCCAGGTACAAACTGGGGAACCATGTCCTCTAAGGTGGCCAAGGAGCAGAGGCTGCTGGATGGCTTCCAGGATGTGTTCTTAACACAGCATGTGATGGAGCCCACAAGGGAGGGGCATGTCCTGGATGTGGTTCTGGCAGATGGGGATCTGGTAAGGGACATGGTTATACAGGACCCCCTGACTGGGAGTGACCACAATACTATCTGGTTTCAAATAAGCATTGGGAGTGGGGTGAGATCTAGGACACTGGCAGTGGCTCAGGGGCAGACTTTATGGGCATGGGGAATATTCTTAAGGATCACTTGAAGGGGATTACCTCAACAACAAGTGTGGAAAGGAGATGGAGGTCATAAACGGGACTTCATGAGGCAGTCAGGATCTGCGCTAAGTTGAAACGTAGGAGCAAGGTCACATAAACCATGCTGGTGGTCCAGTGAGGTACAGGTAGCAGTCAGAGAAAAGAAGGCGGCTTACAAAAATATAAAACAACAAGAGGATAGGATAAGGAAATGTACCAGCTTGCATCTAGAAAAGTCACCGTATGGTGAGGGAGCGAAGTCCAGTAAAGAGCAATGGCTGGCACAGGGGATACATGGAGGGAAAAGGGTTCTTCCGGTACATTGGGGAGGCGGAGAAAAACTAAGAGCCATCTCAGCAGATTGAGATCAGAAGGAGGGTGGGTGGAAGGGCGAGGACCAGGCAGAGGGCATTTAACGAAGTACTTTGCCTCTGTGTCCACTAGGGAGGGGATGGACATCTACAAAGCAAGGCACAAAGGGATAGAAGCGTGCAGAGAGGGATCAGGGAGCAACAGAAATGGAGCAAAAGGGAGGGAAAGGCACCCAGGGGTGTCACATCTGGATAAGGATAAAAAGACCAGTAAGGTGGAGGGACGGATGATGCCATCCCCACCAAAAGGGTGTGGTTTGCCCTCAAGGCCCTAAGAAAGACAAATCTCCTGGGCCGGATGGCATTCATCCAGAGTACTAGAATTGGCGGGACATACTGGCTGCACCCTGGCAGAGCTTTCAACAGGTCACTTGAGACAGGGAGGGTACCTAGGGATTGGCGAGAGGCACATGTGGTACCAATCCATAAAGGGGGGTCGAAGGAGGTACCAGGAAACTATAGACCCATCAGTTTAACCTCGGTGGTGGGAAAATTAATGGAGTGTATACTAAAGGAACGATTGGGGGTTTACTTGGAGGAGGTGGGAGGTCTGGATAGTCGGCAGCATGGGTTTGTGCCAGGTAGATCATGTCAAACCAACCTTGTGGAGTTCTATGAATGGGTAACATCAGAACTGGACAGAGGTAAGCCTGTGGATGTATTATTCTTGGACTTCAGCAAGGCGTTTGACTCTGTCCCCCACAATGGTCTGGTGGAGAAACTGATGGGGTTAGGGTAGGCCCTTTGATGGTCAGATGGATTGAAAACTGGATAGCTGGACGCACTCAGAGAGTAGTGGTCTGTGGGGAGCTCTCGAACCCTACAGAGGTTGGTAGTGAGGTACCACAGGGCTCAGTCCTGGGTCCAATCCTGTTTAATGCATACATATCAGACATCAGGGATGGTATAGGGTGTGAAATGAGTCTCTTCGTGGATGACTCCAAGATGGGAGCAGTAGTTGAGGGAGAAGAGGGGAGGTTGGCCCTGCAAGGGGACCTGGACACCCTGGAAAGCTGGGCTCACACATGGAAATTAAATTTCAATATCACCAAGTGCAAGGTGTTGCGTCTTGGTCGGGGAAACCCTAAACACAGGTACACCCTGGGAGGGGAGGTGCTGGAAGCCTCAACAGGGGAAAAAGACCTAGGGGTCATGGTGGATACATGTCTGAATAACACTGAGCAGTGCAGGAGAGCAGCTAGCAAGGCAAACAGGATGTTGGGATGCATCGCAAGGGGGATCACCTCTAGGAGCAAGGAAGTGATTCTGCCGCTGTACAATGGACTGGTTAGACCACACCTTGAGTACTGTGTACAGTACTGGAGACCACACTTGAAGAGGGACATACAGCTCCTGGAGAGGGCACAGAGGAGGGCAACAAAGATGATACGAGGGCTAGGGGATTTGACTTACGAGGACAGACTTGAGGAGCTCTGCCTGTTTTCATTGGAGGAGAGGAGAGACAGGGGGACATGATTGAGGTCTCAAGCACCTCAAGGAATAAATAGGCAAACATGGAGGGGATCTTTAGACCAAAGCAGGGAGGCATCACCAGAGGGCATGGTTTGAAGTTGGAAGGTGGAAGGGTGAGGGGAAAAGAGGAGGAGGTTTTTCACTGAGAGGGTGGTGGACCCTTGGAATGCTCTGCCTGGTGAGCTGGTTCAGAGATCCACAGTGGAGAGCTTTAAGAGAGGGTGGGACAGACACAGAAAGTGGATGTATCAGATGATGGCCTGTCCCGGGGGGGTGGGGATGGATGATAGGGGTTTCTGGAGCACAAGGGATGGGAGGGTCTCGGCAGCCAACTAAGGATCTAGGTTCGAGCAGACTTGATAGACCATAAGGCCTAATCTGCTGGCAAATAGTATGTTAGTATGTTAAACCTGTGTTTATAACACTAATATCAAAGTATACACTATATATACAGCTAGTATAAACTCATAAAGCTCTGAAATTTGAAGTACATAAAAGAAATTGCCAAATAATAGTGAAATCATTGATTCATTCCTGCATGCTCAAAACAGACTGAATAGTAATGCTGTTAACTGTAAATTTTGACAACATCATTTTAGTAGCAGGTTGATGGTCTCCCTTGCCAATGTATTGTCTTATTTTTAATCATTAGCTTTACAACATTTATCTGCAACAACAAATGGCTGATTTCATCACTATAACTGCAACCTGAGGAAAATAGCTGCTGTTAGGGCTATGAGTTTTATTAGGCAACTTATTAACATAATGATCCATCAATACAAAATTAATCATTTGTTTTTTTCTTCTTGTAGATTCTTTTGTTGGCGGAGTGGTCGGCTTCATTTTTGCCTACTTTTGCTACAGACAACATTACCCTCCACTGGATAGTATGGTTTGCCATAAATCATATGCAAGCCTCATAAATCAGACCATGACTAAAGAGGATGAAAGACCTGCTGTAGAGAATGCTACTAGCCTGCCTTTAGAAGGATTAACAGAAGGACCTGTATGACTAGTACAAGTGCAAGATGGACTGTTCACCCTTCTAACATTCCACTAAATGGATAGCGTAACATATTCTAGAATATATATATTTGTTTTTTACTTTTTGATCTGGGATTTTTGAACAACGGTGGTCCTCAGCTAAAGAAACTTAATTGTATACTTTGATACTTTAGCTTGTAACAATATATCCATCAGTAATCCTTTATCTACCATACTTGAAACATTTCTAGAAGAACAACAATAGCATATTCTGATGGAACAATAACTTTGTAATGAAATATTCAACTGTTGACATCCACATATAGTCTAATAGATCCTTTACATGCCAAAAGCAATTGAACATGGGTTTTTGCTTCATGTAATAGTAAATTTGTTTCATAATACTAAAACTATGCTTACATTTAAACTATACATTTTATACAATAGAAGAATGAAAGTACCACGTGTGGTATACGTACAGTACTTCGTAACATTTGATAACATTATTGTTTTGATGATGTAACACTCACAAAAACAATGTCAGTTGGAGTAAAATGACATAGCTTCATTATGCAATAAGCCATGGTATTTCTGAAGAAATGGCACTCTTTAAAATATCAACAGGAAATATGCATTTTTCTGAATTAGATGTTGAGCGCCAATAGATACTTGCAGCTGTTAAGATACAACATTGAGAAAGCTGTTGTACTATGGGTCCTATGTGAAGCATTGTTAGCACTGAACTGAAGCAGGTTAAGCACTGAACTATATTTAATTTAAAGGATGAGCACATGCTTAAAATGCTGTTTTTAGTCGCTTGGTATAATATTCATAATGAAATGACAAGGAAAAGTCCTGAATACTGCTGTACAGAATTGCAAAACTCCAATTGAATGGAATTCTGCCAACATTTGGAAAATTCTTCCTAATGCCATGGATTCCATCAGTAGCATAACAACAGCCTTTTGAAAACAGATTTTTTTTTTGCAGAATAGTAATCCATTGCATTGCATAAACTGTGGAGTTCTTTTCTGCAACCTGAGGAAAGTATTTCCTCAGTTTACTTAGTCTGCAGAAAGTTTTTCCACAGTTTACATAGAAATGCTCTTTGGAATTCCACACAATTCTACCTGAAATTCCAAGAAAGCATTTTGGAAACAGATTGTCATTTTGCTGGCAGAGTTCTGCATTCTGCACAGTTATAATCTTGAGACTCCATGAGCTGAGAGACATCACTTGACTCTGCGTTAACAAGCTAGTGATGCACGGTCAGGTACAACATCTCATTACTGTACCAAAGCAAAAAAAACTAAACCTACAACAATAAAAAGTTTTTCATGTATATAAATTTGACATTTAAAATACATTCAAATGAGACTTTTTACAAAAAAAAGTATGATTTTACATATAACGCATTGAGTAGAAAGCCATTTTATACATTCAATAAGTCACTCTAGGGTGTGCATTTAAGGACTTCGATGCACTTTCCATGGATGTAAGGACACTTGCCTTTCAACCACATGTCTCACTCCCAGGGCATGCATTAAAATCCTTAAATGCACACCCTGTTGTTGCTTATTGCTTACATAGACTACGAAAGAAAGGGTATCAGCCAATCAGAATTCAGAGTCACTGTTAGATCAGGGTTGGCTAGGGGCCTGGGTGCATCAGATATCTGATGCACTTAGCTTCCAGGAAAGATGGTTAAAGGCAACCCAAAATGCATGTGCCCCAGTCAGCTGGTCTTGAAATCACATTGATGTTGGCTGTGCCTTTCCACTGCAAGAAAAGTATAGCTGTGGTGACTGCAGTTTTCAGAGTGGGAGGCAGGAGGACCCATACGGGACAAATGAGAAAACAAAAATCTCTTTTTTTGCACAAACATACTGAAGATATACAAATGAGATGATACACGTAGAAACTAAAATATATGCTATTATACTATAGTACAGAAACTGAACTGTTCTATATATTTGGGGCATAGTTTTCAGAGGCCTGGATGCCGATGTAACTGTGATACAGTATGCATTTGTGTTCAGTAGCACCCAATACATACAGCTGGTACTCTTTTATGAGCTGCTTCCAACACTGACAATTGGATGCTGTTTATTTTAGCATTCATCCAGATTAGAGGTGAGCAAAATGTGCAAACTTCATTCCACAAAATATTTTGCATATTGCACTCAATACATGAAGCGCAATATGCAAAATTTGCCTAATTAACTGAGGCCAGATTGAAAGCTAAGTGTGGAATTTCACCCACAAAACTCCACACTTCCCACAAAAACTTTGACCAGCCCACAAGGGGTCTAGCGCCCCCCTCCACCAGATACAACAATCACCCTACTGCCTTCCCCCAAACACTGGCCACCAGTTGGCCACAGTCCACTACAGCCCACATGTAAAAAAAAAATATATATATATATATATACACACATACATATATACATTTTTGTTTTAAATTAAAGCCCCATTCCCTGGTGTCTAGTGGACCCCAACATCCCCACCCTGTCAGGTAGTACCCTAACCCCACTCCCCCAACCCCGAGTCTGAGCTGTAAAAAAAAAAAAAAAAAACATATATTTATTCCCTTCCTTGGTGTCTAGTGGCGCCCCACCTTCCCACCCTGTCAGGTAGTACCCATATCCCTCCCCCAACCCCAAATCAAATCCATGTTTAAAAGTGTCTAATGGCCCCACCCACCACCTGTCAGGTAAAAAAAAGTACCCCCCCCACTACCCCAACCTAAGACGAAGCCATTTAAAAAAAATGTCTATTCCCTTCCCTGGTGTTTAGTGGCACTCACTCTCCCACCCTGTTAAGTAGTGCCCCCACCCCACTCCCCCCCGAATGGACCAGGCCACCAGCACAGCCCTCCACTCACCTCCAGGGCTGGTAACCCACCCGACTGAGTTCAATGAATAAGCACTCATTCATTGACAACTTGCTGTGATTTACTCTGTTGTTCAGGGTGTAGACAAGGGTAGGGGGCTGCTCTTGTCACTTGTGGGGGTGGAGTGATGGGGGAATGGCATTTGGACCCCCAGGGTCCACTAAGCCATTCCCCCCACACTTCCATGAGACACCGTAGCAGCCCCATCCCCTTCACTACAACTCTGAACCACAGAGTAAATCACAGTGAGCTGTCAATGAATGAGCACATGCTTGTACAAGCACACACTTCATTCATTGAGCTCAATCGGGTGGGTTGCCAGTCTTGGAGGTGAGTGAAGGGCTGTGCCAGTGGCCTGCTGTGGTCGGGGATGGGGCAAGTGGGGTGGGGGCACTACCTGCCAGGGTGTGGGGGTGACTAGACACCAGAGAAGGGATTAACTAATGTTTTTAACATGGATCAGACTTGGGGTTGAAGGGGAGTCAGGTGGGGGTGCTACCTGAGAGGGTGGGGGGCCACTAGACACCAGGGAAGGGAATAACTAATGTTTTTAACATGGATCGAACTCAGGGTTGGAGGAGCGGGGTGTGGGCACTTCCTGACAGAGTGGGGGATGGGGGGAAACTAGACACCAGGAAAGGGAATAAATAATTATTTTAACACGGCTTGGACTCGAAGTTGGGGGGCAGGGTGGGGGTACTATCTGACAGGGTGTGGAGGTTAGGGACCACTAGACACCAGAGATACATCAGGGGTGGTGATGGGAGGATTCACCATTTGAGTCCCTTATTTGCTTTGGGATTTTTAAGTGCAATTTGCACTTACAAATCCACAAAGCAAGGCTAAGTCACAAATGGTGAATTCCAGGTTATTTTCAAAAATTATGCAAAGTGCCACGTGAGGCAAAATTGCCAACTTTGTGGCAGTTTCACTCATGTAGTACAACTTCACTGCATCTCTAATCCAGATTTAGATTCTTGCTTCCAATTCTTTACTATGCACTAGATCAAAAAAAAGAAGCCCTAGCTAGCATTTATGTCTAGTGTCTTCTTTATGGGCAACTGAAAATTGTCTTGGGAAGATTAGGAGCAGAGCTGACCCTCTGCCACATGGCAGGTGGAGCATCTGAAAACATTGCCCATCATAAACCTCTCTACTCCTTGTCAGGCAAAAGTAGAAGCATCAACTTTCCAATTTAACAAATGCCCCGTAAAGCATCATGCCTTTTTTATTATATAGTAATAGTGATAATGCAAATGGTGTTAATAATAACTAAACCAGGCAGTGGCACTAAGGCTGGATTTCTAAAAATTCAGGTGGGTTTTGCCATACATATCTGCTGCATGACCTGAGACTGAAAGTTATACCTCCTAAGAAAAAGGGTTCGCTTTCAGGTCAGATGCCTCAATTTGTAGCACTAAATTGCATTAAAAAAGTATGAAAGCAGAATTATTTTACACAAGCTGCCAAAAAATGTGAAACTTCATAATCATGTCAAAATGCTTGAAAACAGTATTTAAGCATTTTGATGCATCTTAGAGGCTGCAAATGCATACCAAAATCAAGCAGTACCTCTGCATCCCGCCTCTAAAAACCCAGCTTTTGGTGTTTATTAACTACCCCATTCAGTTACATTACCATATAAACCCTATTTATTATGTCATTATCACTATACTGTACTTTATATTACAAAACAGATGAGAAAACCCAATAACATGATTCACTCAGTGATGAACACTTTAAGTAGTCACAGCAAATGGTCCCAGTACATGGCTGCAGGTCAATGGAAAGTGTAAAGACTTCACAGCATGTAGTGCTACAGGAAGTGGCCCAACAGATGTTGTGGCCATAGGCCAGACTGTCAAAATCTGCAGCAGGATGAATCCCATGCACTGTATGTATCCCCACTGCATCTGTCTCCAATCCTTTCTAGCCATGCACAGGAAACCTGAAGCTTTTCCAAAGTCAATTGTGCATCGAAGAGTTAAACCCATTTTTTTGCAGCATGTGTCCAGATTTTGATAAATTCCAATTTTTGAGTAAAGTGCTTGATGATCATTGCATTTGGCATGTGTTGAAAACTGAGTAAAGGTGAGACTATACAATGGCAAGAAACAATGCTGATATCTGATTGATCAGTCTGGGGCTAGAGCTGGGATGTTATCCCAGAATGACATCCCAACTGTAGTCCAGCACAGCTGTGATTGCATTAAAAGTAAACCCTCCCCAAAAAATCACTCCACAGTCATCACTGGCATCAGCTTCATTGCTTCCCGCTGCCAGCCAAACTGAAAGCTGCGTTTCCGATCGGCTTTCATTAATGCAGAGCCTTTATATGTTCCCCTGAAAAAAACTTGCCTTTCGTTACTTTAAAAAAAGAAAACAACAAAAAGAAACCCCACTGAAAGCTGTCTTCAGTCTGCTTCACAGCAGTCTCCTGCTCCTTTCCCGCTGCCACCTTACCGACACCACCATCGCTGGCTTCACTTCTTGGTCCAGTCTCAACAGCAAGTGATTACCTGCACTGTTTAAGTATAAAACAATAAAAAAAATACTCTATCAGAATTAAAAATGAGCCAACTGAATGAGCGAGCGTCTTTCACCAGTCAGCAAGTGACCATTCAAGTAGCACTCGCTCGCTGTTCAGCTCATCTTCCTTCTCTATTTTTTCATTTTTTACCAAACAACAGGCTGAAAACCTTAACCAAACATGACTAGGGCAGGGGATGGGTGGGGCGGCCATTACAATGCCACAAAATTAAGGCAAAAAATGAGAGAATAACAGTTCCACCTAGTGCACAGTGTAAGAAAGGAACTATTTTTTAAACCAGTATCCTTCCATAATAAGTAAAACCCCTCAAAAAATAGAATTAAATCATTATTTTTACCCTATTTTGTTAATGTAAATCTAAATGAGCAATTGTAGAATAGGAATAATGTTCTCCAGGGCGGGTGTTATGCTGGAATAACATCCCTTCTCGGGTGTTGGATGCCCTCGGCCTGCAGCCATGGGCCCAACCACCCGAGGTGTGATGTTATCGCAACATAATACCCACCCTGTCAGGCATTATTCCTTTATTTTCATATGTGCTCACTTTTAGTTATGTTTACAAATCCCACAAACTGTGTACAGAATGCTGTAAATCCTGCACCAGAATGTCTTAAGCATTCTTTGATATCATGGGCCAGATTTTCAAAAGGGTAGTAAGTGCACTCATGTACCAGGCAGAGTTGTGCATTTGGGGTCAACACGGTGCACCCAGAATCCCTGGTGCATGTACATGACTTTATAACAGGATGCCTTTTTTGTGACCCTGACCTGCTTTGCATCAGCTTGCTGACATTTTTTACGCATTTTCTATTGTCGTACACAAAATTCTCAGGATGCCCTCATGAATAATCACAAAGTAAAGTCAGAAGATCCTTATGGCACACATTCAGGATGACGAAGTAAACAAATATCAATTCATATGTAGCTCAGAAGAGATATTTTATTAATGTCCACTTAGCAATAAAGTTGTACTTTTGTGGTTCAGCAGCCACTTCATAAGAACACAATGGTGGTATTCATTACATTATCTTGGTGAAATCTTTGGTAATTGAAAGGCTAATACCCGTGGTTCTAAGACAAGTTGACCACACCACCTACTCCTATAAATACCCAGCAGCCCCCCTGCCATTCAGCACTATGAGTTTTACTCATCCTCCTCCTCCCACCCCTCCTCCTTCTTCAGTGCTCTTCATCTCCTGGTGGGTCCTCAGCACCTGTTTGGGTGTGGAGATGACTGAGAAAGGCCAAAGTAAACAGTATACCCAAGCACTACTCAAACCAGTCAGCCAGGCTTAGAATTCTTTGTTCTGTACATTCTCAGCAGGATATATTATCCTTAACTGAAATATGAGTTTGCTGCAGCCTCCTTCATACATATTCCTGATTTCAAAACTCTTCTCTGCAAATAAACAAGGTGACGTGAAGTGGCTGGACTCCATGCTTAACTGGATGTCACCTCCGATGAACTGGTGGTTGAACTACAAAATACCAACTTTATTGCAAGGAGTCACTTGCTGTACATATTATGACCAGATGGAGCATGTATGCAGATTGGATCAGTGGTCCCTTGTGGCAAAGCTGCTGTAAATAACAGTGTCTCTGCAGGTTGCAGCAGCGGGGCTTTAATTCCCATAGCAGTAGAATTTGCAAGGGACTCAGGTATTTTTAAAAGTGTTCGGAAACAAAGCAGTTGCATCAAACTGTGCAGATTTTGTCATTCAGTTGAGACAAATAATTGCACTATATTTTCATAGCTGCATCAAAACCAACATGTCATGGCACAAGATAAACTTGTGTCATAACTAAGGTACATCTGCAGCACGAATGTGATGCAACTTGCTGTTGAGTCCATCGCAACCCTTTGAAAATATAGGCCTGAGTCTGAACACCAGTTCCAGCCATTGGACAACTGCATCAATATCTATGCACTAAAGTCATTTTACAGCTCTACGGTCACTGTAAGAAACCTGAAAACATTATTTAAAAAAAAAGATTTGCATTGTTCCTATAACTATTTTTTTGCTGCAGTCTGTTTTAAAATACTTTTTATTTTTGGTCTTTACTGACCTTTCAATACATTTAGTTGTCATTTTTGATTAACATATTGATAGTGCCATTGTAGAACTAAATGACATACTCTATTTCCCATTCATCGATGGAGTTCTATAGTAGAACATGGGTCTATGTATGATAACAATGAAAGTATCTAAGAAGGACATGGATTAATCATACAGATCTAAAATGTTTTTCACCAGCAGTGTGTAAATAATAAACACACACACTGAATTTACTGAAAGGCCAACAAAAATGAACCATAACAGAATGTCAGCAGAGATCTGGGAATTAGACTTCACAGGGAATACTGGCTGGCTTGTCATTGAATGCTATTCTCCTTTAAAATGAGTGATTTATCACCATTTTAATCACCATAACAATGTTTGTTTTTCTCCTTAGCAGCAAAATAAAAAATGCCCCAAATAGGGCAGCAGTTTGCTGCAGTACAACAGGATGATGGAAAACCCCAAACAGTGCTTGCATCTCTCTCACCTAGCAACACTTATAGAGTAGGCCCCTAACCAAGATTCATTTATTGCTCTGCAGCAACACAGAGTGGTCCAGATGGTGCAAACATCTTTCATACTTCATGTGAGATTGGTAAATGGCCCCAAGTACAGTAGGGGTTGTGTCTTTTGCCACTGTGTAGCAGTTACAAGGTGTGCCCTGAGAGAGGCTTGCATGTCTATTGCAGCATCCATAAAGAGTTACCGATGCCTCAGAGAAAACTTTGAAAAAACATACTAATTAGGTACAATTCAGCTTGCATTCCACATATATTTTACATATTTATCTTCCTCATTATTTATTACCAATTACATTTGTATGAATAAATGATGGTTATCCATCAGAGTTCCCTCAGAATTTATCTGCCCCTGTAGCTTACTCCCTACTTCAATTAATAATCCTGTGTTTTGACATCACAATCTGTTGCCATGGGAGTAACTGTGATGTCACAAGAAGTGCTTTATGACATCAATTAGGGAGAAGGCAACAGAAATAGATTAACTCTTCAGGAGCAAAGATCTTGTTTTCTTTTTTTTTTTCTTTAAATCTTTTCCCCTCCAGTCACTGATCACTGGGAGCTCCCTCGGATGTAACCCAGAGGAGTCTGTCATTTCTCCTGCCTGCCTGAGATCCTCCCACACCAGGTCCCCCTCCAGAGCTCCTCACCACTGTGATTTACTGATCCCACAGCTTGCATACATAGCCTGTGGTGGGGCTGCCACTCCTCTTCAGCACCCTTTCTCAGAATCCAGTTGGCGTCAGGTGGTGGAGGAGGAATTGGGGGATGTTGCTGCAGGCAGAATCTGGCAGTGAATGTGGCAGACCAGCTCATAGGTCCATCATCATCCTCCAGTAGCCGGTGCTTTTTCTCGTTCTCTCCACCGAGGTGTGGATGTGCAATGACATCAGTGCACAGCAGGCATGCTCCCGCCAGCAGACATCAATCATCACCTCTAACCAACACACATCCCCTGCTGATGTAGTGCTTCCAGTCTCCACTGGGAGTTGCTATGAGGTGGGGATTCCCAACCACCTCCCAGGAGAGGAGAGGAGAGCAGTCCTCCGAATGCTCAATCCTCTCCTCCCCCTGCTGACCTCTAGTGCCTCGAGTCTGCTCACGAGCCCTGGTCACCAGCGTGGCATAAGGTAAGATGGATGCCTCAGCCGTCAGAGCCACTTTCTTGCAAATGAACTCCATAATAAATAATGGGGAGGAGTAATACAAAAACAATGTGAAATACAAGCTGAACTGTGTCTAAATATTGTGTTTTGCTAAAGTTGTCCTGAAGGTGTCAGCTGATCTTTAAGGACTGTCCCATGTGCAGCTGATCTATCACTCTGTAGCTGTCACAGGTAATGCTCTGACTAAGGCTTTCATCTTTGCAAATTAGTACTGGGTGTTGGTGGTGGTAAGCAGGACACAAAAATAAACATAACTGGAAAAATATACAAACCTCCAATGCAAGAAGTAAGAGAGGAAAAAAAGCATAACCAGCCAAACATACAGTGTGTCTTCTTTCTGGATTATTTCAGCTACTGTACCATATTTAATATTGGCACTGATTTGCTTCTGCATATGAATTCACAATTATCTTTATTTTAATGAAAGAAATTGTCTTTTGTATGTTTTCCTAAAATTTTGTTAAAAGTTCAATACCACTTTAGTGTATGGATTAACATTATGGTTTCCATAGATTGCACTTTTTGGGTACTTTCAATGCACTTCACATGATCTCATGCATCATAATGCAACTAAAGCATGCAATTATGAGACTAAACACACACATACACACATATGTATTATTACTTACATCATGTATAAGTTATTCAGTTTATGTAATTCTTTGATGATGTATTTTTGATTACCTACCCCACAGTTACATTGAAAATGGTACTTAAAGTGTGACCTCTTAATTTACTGGCAGCCTTATTAACAGATTACAGAATTATCCCCAAATACATAAACCAGAGCAGAAAACAATATTACTAATATATTGATAATTTCTTTGCCCCTTTCCTAAACACAGTATGTTATTCTGTAAATATAACACTGAAGTGTTGCTTCAGAAAATATGCCTACTGTATGACTTCATTTCATAAACAGGAAAACAAAAGTGCATGTTGTAATCCTAGAAAAGTGAAGGTGTTAGCTAAGAAAGGTTAGGTCCACTGTCATAGTAAGCTGAGGTTCTGAACACGTTACTGTCTGCCACAGCAGTGACCCAGGTTCAAGAATAGAGCAGGGTAGCTCGGGGGCTGGCAGTAGACTGAAGAAGGATTGAGTAGAGCAGGGTAGCTCAGGGGCTGGCAGTAGAGGGAAGCAGGTGCCAGAGCCAGATGGTATCTTCCCCAGGATGCTGAGGGAGATGGCGTAGATGATGGCGGAACTGCTGGCGGATCTGTTCAGCACCTCCCTGGATATGGGATGTGTGCCTCAGGACTGGAGGATGGCCCATATGGTGCCAAAACATTAGAGTGGTCCAATGGACAAACTGGGCAATTATCAGCCGGTCATTCTCACTTCCATAGTAGGCAAGCTTATGGAGATGATACTGAAGGAGAGGCTGGTGTCATTTCTTGAGGACAGTTACCCCCAAGATGTGAGGCAGCATGGGTTCATATCAGGGAAGTCCTGTCAAACTAACCTAATACAATATTATGACTTGGTAACAAGAAAGAGCTGGATAGGAGACATGCAGTGGATGTCCTCTACTTGGATTTCAGCAGGGCATTCGATTCAGAACCTTGTGGGCGGTTTGGGAGGAAGCTAACTTGCGTGGGAATGGGGGCAAAGATGGCAAACTGGATTGAAAACTGGCTGTGTGGGAGGCTACAATGGGTGGTGGTGGTGGAGGGGAGATTCTCATCACCTAGACCAGTGATGAGTGGGATGCCACAGGGCTCAGTGCTGGACCCAGTGCAAGTTGGGCTCTTCATCTCAGACATCGTCCATGGAGTAGTGAGCAGGGTAAGTCTGTTTGCAGATTATACTAACATGGGTGCAGTAGTGGATGAGGAGGAGGGATGGAAGCAACTGCATGGAGACCTAAACAAACTGGAGGGGTGATCAGAGAGGTGGCAGCTGGGGTTCAATGCAAAGAAGTGCAAATTTATGCACTTCAGGGCAAAAAACCCAAGGGGAGAATACTGGTTGGGGGGGTGAAGCAGAGGATCACTGAGGAGAAGAACCTAGGGGTGATGGTAGCAGGGAGCATGAACAATTCTGCCCAATGCAGGAAAGCAGCAGTGAAGGCAAACAAGATGCTGGGGTATATAGCGAGGGGGTTCTCATCCAGGCAGAAGAAATTGATCTTGCCCCTCTACAGGTCACTGGTCAGGCCACACTTGGAGTACTGATTGCAGTTCTGAAGGCCATACCTGAGGCGGGATATTAAGATACTGTAGGGAGTGCAGAGGAGGGCAATGAGGATGATAGAGGGAATGGAGGGGAGAGACTATGAGAACAGGCTGAGGGAACAGAATATGTATACCCTGGGTAAGAGTAGGGATGGGGGGAAATGATCATAACTTGCAAGTGTCTAAGGGGAATCAACAAGGACAGAGCCAATGAGGGGAAGGGAAGGGACACTAGATGGCATGGGCTAAGAATAGATGGGGGAAGATTAAGGAGGGAAATAAGGAGGCATTATTTCACAGAGAGAGTGGTGTCAAAGTGGAATACCCTACCAGAGAGGGTGATATCATGCAAAACTGTGGGTAGCTTTAAAAGGGCATGGGACAGAGAACAGGGGAGAGTATGGGTGGGTGAGGCTAAGGACAGCTGAGGGTGGACAAAAGTGGAAGGGGTGGGGCAGCTGCAACTTACGGGTGCTAGCTGCACACTCAAGCAGACATTAATAGACCAGTAGGTCTGTTTCTGCTGGCACATTCGTATGTTCATATGAGTGTCCCAGGGAAAGCTAACCTTCCTCGGGGGGCTCTGAGTCTCACCATGTGCCTGCCACCTAGCGGAGGCTGGAGAGCAGCACCATTGGAAGCAGTAGATGTGGGTGGGCGAGTGTGCTGACACAGCCCACATGTGCATTAATAGGCGTATGTTCAGTTTGCATCACAGGTTGTTCCCTCAGGGGTAAAAACACAGGACAATGCCCATCCATCCTCCATATCCCTTGTAGGCACTGGACAACCCTACACAGCAGGCCACCTCCAATATTATGGTTCTGGATAAGTGGTGTTAACCAGTAAGTCCTTAAGATGGGCCAGATATGGAGCTGGAGTGATGTTGCCAAGATTGAGAATTAAGGAGGAGAAAAAGGAAAAATAATAATAGAAAAAGGCTTCTTTGCCTACATTTCATTAAGTAATCATTTTGACTCATATCATTGATGAACCTTCATTCTCACTCCACTCCACAGAGAAAAATTTGTCTGCAGGTGGTTCCACGTTCTTGTCTAAAACCTTCATGGGAAAGGGCTTTTTCTGTGGCTTCTCCATACATGTGAAACTCCTTATCAAATCTGCTATGTTAGATCTCCTCTGTTGGCATTTCCAAAAGGGCTCTCAAGACTCAGATTTTGTCCCTGGCATTTGAGGGCTCATTTTAATATGTAGGTATGGGAGGGATTCTGTTGTGTTTGCTATTATGGTTTATGAATGTTTTACATGTTTATTAATGTTTTAAACTAAATTGTATGTATAGTGCTATAAGCCCTCATGATAAGCCACTATGTAAAATAAAGTTTGCTTGCTTGCTTGCTTGCCTGATTTTCTATTAGCTTCTCTCGAAGACTTCTTCACTTGGCTAATATTTTACATCAAATTCTTCTGCCAGAAATGTTCATGGGTTGAATAGCCTGCATTTCTTTCATCTGCTGCAGCTTCTTTGTTACACTATAACCAGGGAGGGCTGGGTACAATGATGTGCAGTACAGTTGTGTATAATACATGGTTACCTAATTTTGTCAGTGGTCACATAAAGTCATGCTTAAAGATGTTCCCTGGTGTTTCAAATTCTCATTTTTCTGATGCACTCAAAAAGTTTTCAAGGCTGTTAACTGACACAAGTACATTCTTAAATATAAGGAAGTATTAGAATAATGATGAATCCTATTATGTCATGTCCAGCTAAAAATATTTACAGGGTGCCAGTGAGGAAATTAGCTCCCATAATTTCAACTGTTGTCATCATTCAATGTGCTTTACGTACATTTCTGTCTGTCTTTGATGACTCTGTGTATTTCATATTGCAGTCCTTGTCCATATGCATGTCCTTTTGAAGGGGTCAAAAAGCTTTCTTCTAAGCTTTAGGGCCCAGATATTCAAAACCTTGTCCCAAACCTCAAGTAGCACTGCCTGGCATGCAAACACTGCCTGGCCCAAATTACCCACCATATTCAAATGGAAT
This sequence comes from Neoceratodus forsteri, assembly GCA_016271365.2. NCBI lineage: Eukaryota > Metazoa > Chordata > Ceratodontiformes > Ceratodontidae > Neoceratodus > Neoceratodus forsteri. The sequence continues at coordinate 839,755,759 of CM028135.1, read as the reverse complement.
AGCCCGGTGCTAACCCTGCTGAATATAGTATGCGAAGAAAGCCAGGCAAACTGGTCTGAGAGTGCAGGGCAAACATAGCCCAGGAATAAGACAGCACTGAATATAGCAACAGGGAAGTGCACACTGCATCTGCAGCCCAGTACACCCTGGAGCAAGCCAGTGTTGCAGGTGCAGAACATTGTGTGTGAATGCACAGAGCAGACCCACAACATCTGCAAACAACAATGCAAGCCACACACCGCAGAACTGTGCTATGCTGACATATAGTTTGCCCGGGCTAACCTGAATGCACAGTGCTAACAAATTAGCCCAGGGAAAACTGGATAGCCCGTGGCAAACGGGAGTCATATTCAAAGCTCCCATGCAAATTAGCCTTGTTAGATAATCTGTGGACAAACAGGTACATATGCATCTCATTAACCGCTACTTAGCATACATTACCATGCAGTTTGCCCGGTGCTACTGCATGCAGCAGACAGCTCCTCCTGTTGGTTGGAATGGAAGTACAGGTTGGATGCAGCAGGCCAAGGCATGCCCACATCGTCCCCTGTTGGTCAGCATGGAAGTACAGGCTGGATGCTGCAGGATCTGGGTGTTGGCAGGCACAAGCGGTGCATACATCTGACTCCTGCAGCACTACAAGCAGTCCATAACAGCATAGAGAGACATATCCTGCAACATATAGAGATTGATATGCATCCATGTTTATATCTGGGTATATACAGTATGTAGAGATATATAGATATATACAGATATAGCTATATAACTATATATGTATATATACATAGGTATGTGTATATATATATTTTCTGTCAAAAAACTTATTAATGCATCAGTTAGGGTTCTTCTACAGCAAAAAAGTGAGGAAATTCGATTTTAGGGTTTCCCCTGAACTCCACCTCAGCCCAATTTCACCAACAGGCACAGGTGTGAGTTGGGGTCATTGTCAACTCTCACCCCATCCCATGTAAACAAGCTGAGGTGGTGCAGTGTAGGATAATGGGGTGAGAGTTAGGACCAAGGACCACAACGCACACCCCGATGCCTATTGGTGGGGAGGGCTGGGGTGGGGTTCAATGGGTGAGAACCCTAAAATTGAATTTCCTCACTTTCTTTGCTGTAGAAGAACCCTAACTGATGCATTAATTACATTTTTTGCATAGAATTTCCTTACTTTTTAAGAAAGAATGGAAAAGTAGAAAGTTGTGCAAGTTGGTGGGAGCGCGGGGCCCTACAGCACATTCATACCTCAGTCAGCGGCTGGTCGTAGTGGTGAAAGGAGGGCTGAGCCAGTCACTGGCTCCATTCATGGGTGGATCTTGGGAGGAGCAGGGGCCATTACTGCCAGGTGGGGGAACACTAGACCACCAGTGTAATGGTTGCAATATATGGGGTCGGGATACGTGCTTTGGGGGGGGCACTAGACTACCAGGGAGACTAAAATATATGGGGAACAGGGTCAGGATACATGCTTGGGTGGGCACTAGACTACCAGGGAGACTAAAATATACAGGGAACGGGGTTGGGATGTGTGCTTGGGGGGGGCACTAGACTACCAGGGAGACTAAAATATATGGGGAACCGGGTCAGGATACGTGCTTGGGGGTGCACTAGACCACCAGGAAGACTGAAATATATGGGGAACGGGGTTGAGATACGTGCTTGTGGGGGGACACTAGACTACCAGGGCGATGTGTCTAGTCTATGGCTGGGGGTCAGGGATCATGATGGGGGGCCACTAGTACACCAGGGATTCGGTGTGCTGTTGCTGGACACGGGGTAGGTTTCATGATGGGAGTTTGGGGCACTGCCACTATTAGCACTGCATTAAAAGCAGCTTTTTCCCAGTGGTAACTAGCGCCACGCTAGAAGGTCACACTAATGCCTGTAGCACGGCGCTATGCTTTTGAATATGCTGGTGCGCCAGCATTCAGGTCCCCCTTCCCTCTGTCCCTCCCCTGAATACATTATAGTTAGCATTGGTGCTAACACCTAGTGCCGGCGCTAACGGTACTTTCCAAAATTGCAGTCAGGCGCAAGGTCGGCGCTAGTCCAGTGCAACGGCTTTGCGCCCAGCGCTGGGTTTTGAATATCTGGCCCCAGGTTTCTATTGGGATTTTTAAATTATTTTTTTTGTCCTGAGTCAACCACCTCTGAAACTGCAACTTTGAAAGCAGATATAACACAAGGAAGCATGATAACCCCTATATTTCTTTCTTTTGCTATATTCAGAATCATATTCTACAGCTATCAAAAATGTTTTATGAAAATGATGTGGACTTGAAATGGTTTTATACATATTTTCCTATGTCAGTTCAAGAAGGTGTCATAGTATTGGTAATTTACTCTTTACTTTTGCATTTGTAGAAAAACCTAAGCAAACATTATAACAAATTATGTGTCTTTGTTTGACATTTTCTTTCACACTCATGTTGACACCTAAAACATTGATGTTATAACTACATAAAACAATCTGAGCCCTTACAGATTTTTCCATAAAGAGGGATTAAGTCTCATCGTGTTACTTAAAAACAAGCAGGGCAACCTATGTCTTTTATTATGGATTTTAAATGCTTATATGACCGTCCTGTACTGGGCAAAAAATTATGAATGTTACATGGGGCTGCTGAAACTCCAGGGAATATCTTTAACAGCTAACTCTTAAGAACAACTTTTCTAAACCAAATCTGTCAATCAATTAAACCAAAACATTTTTAGAGCAGCATTTACATATTGAAGCAGTCAATCAGAAACTGCAATTACAAAATCAGGATGCACAACTGCCATTTTAAACTACAGCTCAAACTACTTGTACCTCAGTTGCTTTTGAACATGGATTCCTTTAGAGTCCAAAACACATTTCTACAAATGAGGTAAGTCTTGTATTTTACAAAATTTTAAACAAATGAATGTTAGAATCAGGTTGATTATTATTTTATTGTGTGGGTTATGTGACATAATGACGCTCTCAAGCTTTTCTGAGTTCACATGATGTCACCAAGGCCACTCAGTGGTAGGGTAATCATTCTATATAAGTAGCATGGTCAGATTTAAGAGTACAGAGCTCTGAAACTGTGTAATGCAGGTTAAAATGCAAATAAAGAAAGCTGTAGAGTGTTAAATTGGATAAAATCAAAAAGGACTATGTAAAATAGTGGCTTCTCAGTTTGGCCATGCATGGAAAATAAACCCGAAATGATGACACCAAAAGCAATGAATGCAGACTAGCAAGGGACTGAATGCACAATACTTATTTGATATTTTGCCATATCCTTGCAAGCAGAACTGTGTCTTGAGGTCATTTTATGACAGCATTCTTATTGTACAAAAACAATATGCCCCCAGTTGATTCACAGGACCCAGGTAGTCTGCATCTGAACAAGATGCTTTATCATTTTAAAGTTCATTATACTATATGTATATGGTAACTGACAGCCAAAATAAAGAAACCATTAGCAAGACAGGGATCCTAACCAGTAGAGTTGCTCAGACAGGGAACTGAGCTTAACCACTGATTCATCCTTGCTCCTTGAGAAAAGGAGATATGCCTGCCTGAAGTCATTTGTGATCTACTACAGTAGATGACCTTGTACTACAGTCAGACTCCACAATTTTTAGTACAGTAATCATTTCTTTTTTTATCAGGTTCAAATTATAACTCCCATTGACACAGTCTCAAAGAGGCCAGGCCCTGGTATTTTATTTCACCCTTTTAGTACAACTATAATATTGATGCCATGCCCACGTTTTTCAAAGAAGATGGAATTCACTGGTATTTCTTATGCCTTGCAATATTTTACTTACTGGAAATGGACAGCAGCAACTTTGCCTCTGATATATTTTAATGAGCAGCACATCAGCCAAAAAGAAAGTGTTTTGCATTTTGTTGAATACAGTTAATTTCCATGTCAACAGGCACTGTTAGTTATCATACTGGGTTTAAAGAAAGAACAATTACTAATTATAACTGAAGATCTCTGGGAGAATCTCATCCACTGGGCCACACATCTGGAACTGTAAGTTGTCAACATCAGGACCAATAGGAAACTTTTGCTAGCTGGTGGCCACCTTCAATGATGTGCAGCATCGGCACCTATAAAAACATGGGCAGCCCAATTGCTCCTCAATCCCACACCAGAGACATGAGGAACTAGGTGACCAGACCAGTATCAGGCACACAAGGAGGGGCATGGGACTGGGCAATAACAAACATAAGGCATTTATGGACACTTCCAGACAAGGCAGTGGATAAACTGCCTATAAATATCTCAGCAACTGAAAAGGGGAAAATAGAGTGGGTGATCTGTGGCCCAGTGGAGTAGATTCTCTGAAAGATCTACTCTTGTGGAAGTAATTGTTCTATCTTTATTGAGGACAGCTCCTTCATTAGACCACACCTTTTGCAATGATGCCCATGCAGTACTCAAGGTATTTAAGAAGGATGGCAGATATTGACACGCAGTTGGGACAGAAGCCATTGCAGAACAGCATGACAAAGGCCAGCACATCTCCAGGAGAGGATGTCTTCACTGTAGTGAGTGAAAGTATGCACAGTTCTCCATGTGGCAGCAGCACATGTCAGCTGTTGAAACATTCTTAAAGCAGGCAGCAGAAAGTGCCGTATCATGGTTAAAGTAGCCATACGCAGCAACAGGGAGTTCTTTACTATACTTCTGATAGCAGAACTCAATACAAACATACAAAATTTGCCAGCAGATAAAGGCCTAGAGGTCTATCAAGTCTGCTCGAATGTGCAGCTAGCACCCCTTATTCTGCAGCTGCCCCTCCCTTCCACCCTTCCCTTCATTGACCCTCCCCTTGTCCTGTCTCATCCCCTTTTGAAGCAGTCCACTGTTCTACTGGATACAACTTCTGCAGGTAATGCATTCCACCTAGCCACTACCCTCTCTGTAAAAGAGTGTCTCTTCATCTCCCTCCTGAACCTTCCTCCCTCCAGTCTCATATTATGACCCCTGGTGTCCCTCCCCTCCCTTACTTTGAACAGCCCCTCTGTACCTGTCTTGTTTATTCCTTTCATGTACTTAAAGGTTTCAATCATGTCCCCCCATCCCTCCTCTCTTCCAGTGAGTACATGTTCAACTCCCTCAGCCTCCTCTCGTATGATAAGTCCTCCAGCCCCTTGAGCATCTTTGTCACCCTGCGCTTCACCCCCTCCAGTAACTTAATGTCCCTCTTCAGAAACGGGCGCCAGTACTGCACGCAGTACTCCAGGTGCAGTCTAACTAATAACCTATACAGTGGCAGAATCACCTCCTCCCTCCTCGAGGATATACCCCTTGCAATACAACCCAGCATTTTCTTGGCCTTTGCAACTGCCTTCCTACATTGTACTGAGTTGTTCATTGACCCTGTAATGAGCACCCCCAGATCCTTCTCCTCCTCTGTCTAGGCTAGCTGCACTCCCCCCAGCTGGTAACTCCTCCTTGGGTTCTTCATCCCAAAATGCAGCACCTTGCACTTTTTGGCATTAAACTCCAGTTACCAGGTGTCTGACCAGGCTCCAAGCTTTGTCAGATCATCCAGCAACCCCTACCATCCCCTAGGTCATCCACCACCGCTTCTACCTTGGCATCATCAGCAAACAGACTAATCTTGCTCTTCATGTCCAATGATATGTCTGCAATGAATATCCCAAACAACACTGGTCCCAACACCGAGCCCTGTGCAACACTGCTCATCACTACCCTTGGGTGTGAGAGCTCCCCACCCACCACCACCCTCTGTTGCCTTCCCTGAAGCCAGTTCCTTACCCATCTCACCAGCTTTGCACCTGCCCCTGTGCCTACTAACTTACTTCCCAGCCTTCCATATGGCACCAAGTCGAATGCTTTACTGAAGTCCAGATACAGGACATCCACTGTATGGCCCCTGTCCAGTTGCCTAGTTACCCAGTCATAGAACACCACCAGGTTGGTTTGGCAGGATCTGCCCCGTATGAAGCCATGCTGTCTGCTGTCCTGTAGTCCTTTGGCCTCTAGAAGGCCACCAGCCTTTCCTTCAGGATGGTCTCCATTAGCTTACCCATGATGGATGTGAGGCTCACTGGTCTGTAGTTTCCGGTTCATCCTTGGGGCCACTCTTGTGGAGGGCACCACATGAGCCATCCTCCAGTCCTGAGGTACACACCCTGAATGTAGTGAGGCATTAAATAGGTCTGCAAAGGTCCTGCAAAACCTCTGCCAGCTCCTTCAGTACCCTGGGTGGATGCCATCTGGGTCTGGTGCCTTATCCACCCTCAGTGCCTTCAAACCCTCCCGAACTCTGCCTTCCATGATTTCCCATCTGTCACCCCTCCCCCATTTCTGCCATTTCTCCCTTGGGTGTCACCCTCTTCTTTAGTAAATACTGAGCAGAAGTACTATTTAGTGCTTCTGCCTTATCGCACCCTGCTTCCACCCAACCCCCCTCCTTCCTAATCCTTACTATGTGGTCCTCACAGCTTCTTTTCTCACTGATGTACCTAAAGAAGTCGTTCTCCCCCTTCTTAATGCCTTGTGCCAGCCTGAGTTCTGTAGATGCCTTGGGTCCCCTTACTGCCCTTATCACCTCCTTTGATTCAGTCAAGTACTCCTCCCTGTCCTCACCTCTCCCTGTTTTCTTGTACTTCCAAAAGGCAGCTCTTTTCCACCTTACCTTTTCCATGACCTCCTTGCTCACCCAGCTCAGTTTCTTAGCCCTAGCCTTCTTGCTCTGGACCTTGCAGCAGGTTTTGGCTGCCTCCACTGTCTCCAGCTTTATGAGCTCCCACCTCTGGTTAGTGTCCATACTAGATTGAATTCTGGCCAGGTACCCTTTTACCACTTCCCCCAGCATCCCAAAGTCAGCCCTCCTGAAGTCCAGCACTCTTGTGCCAGATTCCACTCCTTCCTTGCCCATATCCAATGTGAGCCATACTGAGTGGTGGTCACTCCCTGACAGCGGTTCCTCCACTGTAAGTTCTCTCACAAAGTCCCCATTTGCCAGCACAAGGTCAAGGGTATTCTCTAACCTGGTTGGTTCACTGACCATTTGCAGCTGGAAGCTGTCCTGGAAGGCATTCAGCAGTACCTGCTCCCTTCTGTTCCTGGTTGTTGGGGTACTCCTGTCCACTCCTGGCATGTTGAAGTCCATCACAATCACCACACTACCCTTCTCCCAGGTCCTCCTGATCTGTCCCCTAGTTTCCTGTCTAACTCCTCCGTCTGAGATGGTGGTCTGTACACTACTCCCATTCTAAGAATCCTATTCTTGGAATCCTGGATTTGCATCCAAATTGACTCCGTGCTACCCTCCTCCCCTTCCTCCCTTACACACTTCAGCCCTTCCTTCACATATAGTGCCACACCCCCTCCTTTCCCAATCACCCTGTCCCTATGAAATAACCTGTACCCTGGTACAGACAGGTCCCAGTCATTGTATTGGGCGGCCCATGTTTCTGTGATGGCTGCAATGTCCACCTCTCCCTCTGCCATGAGCACCTGTAACTCTGCAGTTTTCCTCCCAAGGCTCCTAGCATTAAGGGTAACCACCTTCCACCCTCCCCCCCATCCTGCCCTCCTTTACTAGCATCACCAATAGTACTTGCCATTTGTCTTTTGTCACTGTTATTGGGGGGTAAGCTCATATGTTTTTCCAACCTGTGGTCTCTGCATGTCTCTTGCCCAATTGCCACCCTCCACTCCTAGTTTAAATTCCCTATTTCCTCTATGTACTCCTCCATCCTCTGTTTCAAAACTTTCTTTCCCTCCTTACTCAAGTGTAGTCTGTCCTTGGCATAGATACTACTGTCCTCACAGGTCCCTCCCCATGCCTCCAACAGCCCATACCCTTTAGTACAACACCTGGTTCTTAGCCATCCGCTAAATTCCTCTATTCTTAGCTTTCTTGTTGTGCTTGCCTTGGGCACTAGAAGTATCTCTGAAAAAGTTACTGATCTTCCTGCCCCCTCACATAATTGTCCTAGTTCCTCAAACCTCCTCTGGACTATATCTACTATCTTGTCAGCCAGGTCATTCGTCCCAAGATGTATAATTAAATGATGCTTGTCCCTACCCCTTCTAGCATATTTCAGAACAGATTGTCCCACCCTTTACGCTGTCATTCCTGGCATGGCCTCCACCCAAATGCTACTATGCCTCTCCCCCTTGCTACCCCACCTGACCCCTCTTAGTATTGAGTCCCCCAGCACTAAGATTCCATCACTTTTACTCCCTGCTTGCTTCCATTCATCTCCCTCTCTCATTTCTGACTCCTCTTCTTCCTCCTGCATATTATTTCCCCCTTTTGCCCCTGTTGCAATTCTCCCAGCAGAACTTACCCCTGCTCTGGTTTGGTCTAGGCATTTATCAATTGCACCTCTAATTTCATCATTTCCCTCCTCCACCTTCTTCCTCTCTAGCAGTGCAAAACTATTTTCTGAAGACCCTTCACAAATGCCCGCTCCCTCTCTCTTCATAGTAATCTGTTCTGTCCTTTCCACTCCATGACTTTTGCCTCTTCTTCGCCTCCCCTCACAAGTCCCTATCTCCTCCTTCCATTTGTCTTTTGTCTCCTGACCTGGTTTCCCCGGCAATCATTCTTCCTGGTCTGGGCCCTCTTGTCCTCGCTTCCCTTCTTCTGACCCTCTCCTCACCACTGTTGGCCTAAATCGCCCTTCCTCATCTCCCATTCTTCCTCCCTCCAGTATTGGGCTAAACCCACCAACAGTCTGCCTTGCCTGTCTTAGTTCCTCCTGCAGACCCTCAATCTCCTTTCTGAGTTTCTCTATGTGGTTGCACACTAAACATCCTCCCACAATCCAGGCAATTTTTAGAAAGATTGGTGCACCACAGTTGTTGCAGCCTACCACCCTATCCATTGCTATCATTGCCCACCAGCGACCCCCCACCCTTCCAGATGCAGGATACCAAACACTTCCCCAAGTCTCCCCTCTCCCTCCTCTATCAGTGCAAAACATTATTTTCTTAATTTCCCTTACCCCCTTTGTTGTACACGTTTAGATAGATTGAGCAACTGCTTTTTATATTCCTAACCTTCCTATCCAAACTCAAAAAGAGACTTTAAGTAGATATTGCACAACCTTCTTCAAACTCCTACTCCTCCTTTCCACAATGCAATAGCAATGCAATTACAATGAAAGCTCCTAGATTTGCAGTTACTTCCCTTCCACTGAGATAGCAGTCACCTCTTCACTCACTGCTGTTCCTTTCCTGCATGTCTGCTTCTGCTATGACAGGTGCATATCCTTTGCCCATTTGGGGAAGTGATGTCAGAACCCCTGGTACAAAGGAAATCATGGACCGGGGTGGGTGGGGTGAGGGGTTGGGGGTGTGTGACCAACCCAAGTCTTCCAGAAACAATCAGGTAGCTGAGGCCCCTGGTCAGACCATTAGCACCCTTCCTCCACTATGCACTAATCTTTGCAGCTAGTGAAGCCAGCAAAAATGAATCACAATTCTACTCAAAGCCCTCAAAATAGGTTTGCTACCAAAAGAAACAGGACTCCAATTCAAACAGCTTCACCAACAACACATCAAAATAGGATTGAAATTAGAATATATAGGTCTCTGATTCAAAGAAACAGCCCCAGTTAAATCACACCAAATATGTTTTAAATCAGAAGAAATAGGCCTCTACAAATGCAGCCTGCTACACAGTGAAACATCAAACAAATGAGCCCACTTATAGCCACCAAAACAGTTTTCAAACTTCCAACAGCCCAAAACAATACCCTGTTAGCCCCTTAGAAGTAGTAAGAAAGAAAAGAAATAACCTTCTACCAATTAAAATCCACAAGAAACAATGTAAAAACAACAAGAAGTTACTGTACTGTAACAAACCTGATCCTTTCCCTTCTAGTTCCTTCTGAGAAACCAAAGCAACTGACACCACACCTAATTCAGTTCTGTCTCCCTAGCTGAGTGAGACCAGGCCAGACAATTAGCATCCTTTCCCCACTATGCACTAACCTTTGCAGCTAGTGAAGCCAGCAAAATGAATCACAATTCTACTCAATGCCCCCAAAATAGGTTTGTTACTAAAAGAAACAGGTCTCCAGTTCAAACAGCTTCACCAACAACACATCAAAATAGGCTTGAAATTAGAAGATATAGGTCTCTGATTCAAAGAAACAGCCCCAGTTAAATCACACCAAATAGGTTTTAAATCAGAAGAAATAGGCCCCTACAAAAGCAGCCTTCTACACAGTGAAACATCAAACAAATAAGCCCACTTATAGTCACCAAAACAGTTTTCAAAATTCCAACAGCCCCAAAACAATACCCTGCTAGCCCCTTAGAAGTAGTAAGAAAGAGAGGGTCACGTGATGTGCTGAGTCGAGTCACACATCCTCTGTGCTGGTCCTAGGCCCAAGCTACAAATCTGGTGTCAAAACGTCAAGGGTCTGCCTAATTTGAGTGCTTTGCTATCATAAGTGTGAGCTATTCCTAGCGGTCGGGAGTTTGGGCCATAACTGCCCTAAAATAACTCGGGTACAATTGGCTTAAGACCTAGCTGGTGTGTGCTGCAATCGCGAGTAGCAGGCCGAGGTTGGTAGTCGAGATGGAGCCCGAAGCCACGGAGCCCCTCGCTGCGAGGTCCCCCACGACCAAGAGGCCTAAGCCACAATCCCCTACCTTTACAGAACCGGAGGAAGAATTAGGTGGAGGAGGGGTAACGGGTCAGCCTAATGAGGACCTGCAGGAAATTAAAAAGCTACTCCAAGGTTTAGTGGTGGATTTTGCGGCTGTGCAACCTGCATTACAATCTCTTGCACAGTGTATGGGGGATGCTGAGGCCAGGATAGCTTCTCAGGAGAGAAAATTGTTGACGATGGAACAGGAATTGATTTTGGCTAAAAAACAAATCAAGAAACTTGAGGATCGAATGGATGACCAGGAGTCGAGAAGTCAGAGAAATAACTTGATACTGGCGGGGCTGCCGGAAAGAACTGAAGGGGCGGACTGTGTCTCCTTTATCCAAGACCTGCTCTCGAAGTTGTTGGGCCAGACACCTTTTGGGGAAGCCTATAATCTTGAAAGAGCCCACAGAGCACTAAGGGAAATACCCCCGCTGGGGGCGCGACCCAGGGTGATCATTATGAGATTCCTCAATTTTAAAGAGAAGATGCATATGCTGTGGAAGGCCAGACAACATAAATCTCTCCAATGGAACAGTGCGACGCTTTGGATGTTCCAGGATCAAACCCCTTCAATCAGAGAGAAGCAGAGGGAATACACAGAGATTAAGAAAGCTTTTATTTAGCGGGTATCAAATTCCGGCTCATGTGTACCCAGCAACGTTGGTTGGTGAGACTACAATCAGGAGAAAATGATACCTGACCATGAGGATGCACTGGAAAGTTTATGCATCAACTCCCTAACTTATTTAAGCCTCAGACTTGAGGTGGACTACCCAGACGAAGCTGTGGTATACGGACTTGATCACAGTTTGACTAGGAGAATATGGACTTTTCAGGATGTTAAAGCTTATTTTATTCATGGTTATTCACCCCTCTTCTCTATGTTTCCTTTATATTAGGTAGTAACTCTGGGGTCTGCATCAAGTCTGATTGGCTTGGGTGGGTCGTCCCAGGGGGTCTGGATTAGGGGTTTCTGGGGGAGTTATCTGGTCTCAAGGGGCAAAGCCCAGGTGTCTGAGATGATCATGTTCTATTAAAAGGAACATACAAGGATGGCATTATTTGACTCCTCCTACAGTTGTTGGAAACAGTTTTAAACAGAATCAGTTTCTGTGAGAATTGACTCACTTAGGATTCCTAGTATGTTATTGCTCTGCAGTTTCCCTTGGAATGAGAGGGGTAGTTTGAGAGATCTGGGACGGAACAGCAGGAGGGGAGTAGGATGGTGGGAGATTAAGGGATGGGCAGACTCTTGCTGTGATAGGGTTAGGGAACGAGGGTGGGAGTTATCCAGAGGAAGGCTCATCCATGACTGGCGAATTCTTAGGAGGTCGATCGAAGGATCGGGGGCAGAGGGGGAGGATGGGCTTGGGGGGTTGGGAAAGAGAGAGAGAGAGAGTTCATAGAATGAGTAGAGAGGGAAGGCGGAACGGAAAGGTCATGGGAAATGGATCACATGCTATGATTTATTTGGTGGATTATGACTCGCTTTAACATAATTTCCTGGAACGTTAAGGGCCTTAGGGGTAGACGTAAAAGAATGGTTATCCTGAGGCATATTAATTACTTGGGAGCTCATATAGCTGCTTTGCAAGAGACCCACTTGCTAACGGAGGAATTAAGCTGTCTTAAAAAACTATGGGTGGGCCAGGTGCATGGGCAGGGCAAGGAAAAGGCATCAGGGGGGTGGCAATTCTGATAAGAAACAATTGTCCTTTCAGGGTTGAACAAGTGTTGTTAAGGGAGGATGGTAGGGGGCTATATTTGTCGGGGTTGTAGCTGGCAAAGCAATTTCTTTGGCTTCTATTTATGGCCCCACCCCTTCTTCCACTGATTTTTTCGCCTCCATAGAAAGGGATATAGCGGCCATACCTACAGATTCCCTTATTTTGGCTGGGGACTAGAATGTGTGTGCCAGTAACTTAGAAGATAGGATACCTTCATCTGGTAGGCCCCTCAGCAAGGCACAGACTGCCTTAAAAAATATGATGGAGGCGGTTGCCCTGGCGGATCCGAGTAGGACTCATTCCAAGAAGGGCAACATTATGACCTTTTACTCAGCGGCCCATAGGACTCAGTCACGCATTGATTTTTTTTTGGTTAGTAGCGCTGTTCTTCGGGAAGTGGAGGACATGACGACAGAGGCGAGGGTCCTCTCGGATCATTCCCTTATTTCTTTGTTGTGGGAGCCAAGTCCTGCTCCTCCCAAGCCAATTAGGTGGAGACTGAATGATTCGTTGCTTTCTGAAACTACAGTGCAAGAAGAGTGATGAATCCCTGAGGGGATTCATTCAGTTTCAACTACCATCCCTACAAAATCAAAAGTTGGCGTGGCCGACATGTAAAGTGCTATATGTAGGGGCAGTTCAGGCTATGGCAGCCAGGAGGAATAGATTGAGGAAGGCAAAGGAAGAATTCATTCTGGGAGCGATAGAATCGCTATCTCCTCTGGAGGGTTCCTCTGGAGAACTTGATCTGGAACGTAAGACCTTGCGGGGGGAATGGGCGGATATCTGCTATGGTAAAGTGGAACTCTGGTTGGATAAGATTCAGGCTAAATATCTACTACAGGGGGATGTCCCAGGTCGCTTGTTAGCGGCCAGGGTTAGGGAATGGGAAGCTAGTAGAACTATCACCTCTATATGGTATGGGGGGAAATTGTTAACGGATTCTCAAAAGTTGGCAGATGCATTCGCGTCCCATTTTACCGACCTATATGGGCTGGGAAATGTAGCTGGAGAGGAGGAAATCAATGCTTTTCTTCAGGGAGTACCCCTCCCGGTGCTGGGCGAAGTGCAGGCTAGAAAGTTAGCGGCTCCTATTATGGACTTGGAGATATTGGAGGTGGTACAATCTTTACCGACTGGTAGGACTCCGGGTCCAGATGGTCTTACAGCTAAGTTCTATCAAGCACACATTCAGACCATACTGCCACTTTTATTAGAGTTTTTCAATACTATTATGCAGGAGGGGTTGTCCCATCCGCCGTTGTACCAGGCATTTATATCATTGATCCCTAAACCAGACAAACCTAGGGATCGGGTGGATAGCTACAGGCCTATAGCTTTAATGAACCAGGATATCAAGATTTTAATGAGAATCCTGGCCAACAGAATTTTGAGCATTGCTCCAAGCTTAATCAGTGAGGAGCAGGTGGGATTTATGCCAGGGAGGGGGGCTCAAGACGCTCTTAGGAAGTTGCATCATATACTTAGCTATGCACCAGATTCTCAATTACCTCTAGCTCTAATATCATTAGACGCCGAAAAGGCATTCGATAGGGTTTCCCATGGTTTTTTGTTTGCCACAATGCAGAAGATGGGTTTTCCGGAGGGTCTGCTCAAAGGTATTAAACATCTTTATGCCGCCCCAACGGCTAGGATATTATGCAATGGGTATAGCTCACAAGAAATAATGTTAAAAAATGGGACTAGACAGGGATGTCCACTGTCACCAATATTATTCAATATTTATTTGGAGCCATTGTTAAGAGCTATAAAGGAGGACAAACTTATAAAAGGGGTAAGGTTAGGGGGGAGGGAACTTAAATTTTCAGTTTTTGCTGATGACATCCTGCTGCACTTAGAGGACCCAGTCTCTAGTTTTGAAAGAGTAAGGGTTTTAGTTGGGCGTTTTTCAGCGGTATCAAACTATAAATTGAACTTAACCAAAACCCAGGTTCTCCCCCTGACCCCGCATGTATACAGGGTGGACTTCGCTCTCTTAAATCTTCAGTGGAGGTCGGATGAGATTAAATACTTGGGCATTCAAATCTTGGCAAACAGGGAAAAGGGGGCCGAGGCAAACGTGGGAAGGGTGATATCTGCAATAAGAGGAGACATATTGAGATGGAATAAGCTCCCCTTGAACTTTATGGCTAGACTTGGCCTCATTAAAATGAACTTATTGCCCAGGTTATTATATCCTTTATATATTGCCCTTTATGATATCCATACTATTTGGTTTAGGATCATCAGGAAGCTTCTTTCTGATTTTTTATGGAACTCTAAACCACCCAGGAAGAAATATGAACTATTACGTTTGCCTCAGCTAATGGGTGGGATTAAACTGCCTGATCTTCAAGTATATTACGTGGCAGGACAATTGGGTCTTATGCTTCACTGGGTTAGGGAGACTGATGGGGGAACGTATACCCCAACGTGGCTACAAATGGAGATGCAAATGTTGAAAAAGCGGGGCTTCGCGGAGGCATTATTGTATGCTAATTTTGTAAAGATTTTATTAAAGGGGTGGGAACCCGATTGGGAAATCAATGAGTGCGTGGTGGTCCTTCCTTACCCCTATGCAGAGGAAAGCACAGTTGAAAGCCTGGGACCAACCGTTGCTGGGTAATCCCACCTTCAAAATTGGGGGGCAGATGGTAAGTGTGCCGTGGGCCAACCAGGTGAGGGGTCTAAGGGTGAGGGATCTTATCCAAGGCGAAAGGGTTATTATGCCAGCCTCAATGGAGGGGCTGTCTTTTTTTAAAAGACTTCAACTAATCCGTTTGTTGGAGGGAGTGGTGAAAAGAATTGGAGAGTTTTCAGATGGCTCATTTACTTGGGATCTCCTGAAGGGAGTGGATCCGAAGGCAAATGCTCTTTCCCAGATTTACAGAGAGTTGGTGGAGTTTTGTAGTCCACCTTCACCTGTACAAGTAGCATACTGGGATATAGTAATGGCTCCCAGAAATCTTGCTTGGGATTCGATTTGGAAAAATCATAGGTATATATCAATACCTAAGTTTAGGACCATGCAATATTTTATTGTTTCCAATCTATATTTTACCCCGGCAAAACTATATGATAGGAAGCTAAGACAGACGGACCGTTGTTTTAGATGTGGGATGGGGATAGGAGATTTGCTGCATGTGATGTGGGAATGCTGTAAAATCTCTCCTCTGTGGTCCGAAATTAGGCAGCGTATGGATCCATTGCTGAACTATTCAGAATATATAATGCCAGAGGTGTGTGTTCTGGGGGATTTTTCAAAAATACCCAGAGTCTTACCCAAATTTTATTTGGCCTTGATGACTGCAATAGTGAAATCTTTTCTGGTTCAGCATTGGAAAGACGATCAAGAATATACTTATAGACAGTGGGTACGGGACTTGGTGGTTTCTCTGGGCAGAGTAAGGAGACAGCTCTGGGGTGAGGGGAATAAAAGGTTATACGCTAAGAGATGGTCATCTCTAGAAACAATTTATTCACCACAGAGGTCTTTACAGGTCTGTCTGTCATGTTCTGAGTAGTAGGAGCTTAGTTTTTCAGAATGAGAATAGGTCAAATTGCATCTTTTGACTTGATCGAGTAATATGGCCGTGTACAGACAATTTGTGATTCAAATAAGGGTTAAATGAGTTTGGAATGTATCCTCCAGACTGTAGGTGGATGGGGACTCTCTCTTTCCAGGGACGTGGCAGGACTTCACCTCTGATTTAATTCAATAGATGTATTGATCTCCACCAGTGGATTAACATTGTAAAACTTTATATGTGCTGGTGTGGTGGAGTTTACTCCTGTTATGGTTTTTTCTTTCTTCTTCCTTTTTTTTCATCTTATGTTGATTGTGAATTGCCTCCTGTTTACCTGTCTGGATTATATATTTTGGTGATATTTGACTAATATGGAATGCGAGATGTAACCTAGATACAGGAGTTGCTAATTGATTTGTGTACAGCTATGAGATGGATTCCTGCTATGTTTGTAAATATGGGATTGTACATAGTTCATACAGTCAGTTTTGGGCTGTATACCTTGGTTCATCCAGGTCTTTACCTATAGCTGTGGTAGATGATGATTTTAAATCAAAAGATCAATAAAGGTTTGTTGAAAAAAAAAAAGAAGTAGTAAGAAAGAAAAGAAATAACCTTCTACCAAGTAAAATCCACAAAAAACAATGTAAAAACAACAAAAAGCTACTGTACTGTAACAAATCTGATCCTTTCCCTTCTAGTTCCTTCTGAGAAGCCAAACCAACTGAGCAATATACTGAGACAGCCATTTGGACATGAACTGTTTAGTCATGGGGTGCCCTCTTTAAGAGGGGTGAATGAGACAAAAAGATGAGAGGACTTTCTGTAGTCCTTAGTGAGATCAAGATAGAAACATAGTGTTTTATGCACATCAAGTGTATGGAATAATGCCTCACCCTTGTTAACATGCTCAGAATAATACACAGAGAGATGTATTATCTAAAAATATTAGAGGCTACATTGGATAGAAAATTTGGATTAGTATGCAAGTATACCTGCCTTTGTGGAAAATCAGATAAGGAGGCTCATGCATCAGAGCCTGAAGTGCAGAGATTTTGTGAGCTGAAGTTATGGTGACAAAAATCAGTGTCTTCCATGAAAGAAAGCATATCTCACAAGTTGTAGAAGGCTGAAATGGAGCCAGAGTCAATTTCTCAAGTATAAAGTAAAGGCCCCAGGGTGGAACTGCTTATCAATCAGTGGATGCATGTGTAAAATACCCTTTAGAGCTGGCCAGTGGCATGGAGGGCTGAGGCATCATGCCTTACCTGCTGCCATGCTGGCAACCCGAGTTCGCAGTGCGAGCGGGCCACAGGGGGTCAGTTGAGAAGGGAGGGAGAGGATCGAGCATCTGAAGGACAGCTCTCCTCTCCGGGGGGGTGGGAATGGAGTCTGCTGTCTGCCTGACTCCTAGTAGTGGCTGGGGGCTGGCACAGTGGGTCCACATGTAGGGGGTGGTTGTGGGGCAGATGCCCAGTGTGCTGCATATGGAAGCATGCATGGGTTGGCCATTGGCATCATTGCACTCTGCTGCACTCAGGGACAGGGGCACAAATGAAAAAGGGAAAACAATATCTTCTGGCAGGATGAAGCCCAGCCCCTCCCAGGCTTCACACCCAGCTAGCTGGCACTTCGCTAGGTAAGAGATAAGTCCAGTGGATGCTGGAGTGATGAGGCTTGGGGGCAGCCAGACAGAAGATGATTGGGGTGTAGGAGCTTAAAGAAACTAATGTTAAAAAAAGAATACCCTTTAGGAACGTATGTGACACTTCTAGCTGTGCCACTGTGCACCCATCAATAGAGGCATGGAAAGCTGAAATGGCAGCTAAGTGCACCTTAAAGGGGACAGGATATTTGTGCTAATTTACAGTAGCTAGTAATATTCCTAACAAGAGGCATAAAAAGCTTGCCTCCACATGAGCCATATTTAACAGTACCTAAACAAACACTGATCTGAAAATCTGTGTTTTCAATTAGTTTCTTTCTGTGGACAACAATCTACTTAGTTCTGTTCATGGAACCAATTTGGTTTTTAATGTCATAGTTTACATACAGAATGCTAAACATGAGCTGTTTACCTATCAGAATTATGCTCAGAGTTCTATACACAAATCCTGACATAGTTAAAACTCCAGATAACTGGTTGTGTGAAGAAAACTGTAACAGAATGAAGCCATTTTTCACATTTCATTTTATTCAGATAAAGTTAAAGATGAATCATTTAGGGGTATGAATATTATTCCTGAAAATAGGAATGTTATAAACAAATGACAATTACAAATAATTTCATGTCCTCTTTAATGTACGAGTATTTCAGACCAGAGTCAGCTAGAGACAGGAGGTAGTCCAGTACAGTACTGACAGGACATGTAAATGAGACTGTTAAATGGTAAGCACACCATACGGAGAAAAGATTTCATTTTTTTGTTCATTTGTTTCATCACCTGCATTCTTGGTCCTAGCAGCATTCCCCCAGTCCCATCACCGACCCATGCCATGGACTTGTGGGTTACCCAACACCTACACAGAGCACAGGTTGTCAGGATAATTTCCTGTTTTCTCCCCATTGACATCTGCATGTAATGCACAGACACACATGCACATGCATGCTGCCTCAGTGCACCCCACCCATGTCTGCTGGCCCCACTGGTGCTGCCTCCCAGCCTTTGCTAGGTGGTAGGTAAGCTGCAAGACTCAGAGTCCCACCTTCCTGAGGTAGGAAAGCTGTTTGGGTATGCTCAACCCTTCCTCACTCACCTGGCCCCTGAGCGACTCTGGTCTGTTCCTGAACTCAGGTGGCCACCATGGGTGAAGGTAAGGCACCAGAAGCTCAGCCCTCCAGCCCACTCGGTCAAAGCCTGAATTTCTTCCATTTTAAAGAATAGGTCTGTGTTGTGGAACACTGTCTAGACCTAAGGAAGACATTAGCCACCTTGGAGGAACCCTGAAAAATAGCTATGTCTTCAAGAGGCATGTATGTAGATACAGTGATCACAGGTCCAAATGGACCAGGGATTCCCTGTCCTGTGACATCAGGCACCAACAAAGGGTGAGCTGAACAGGAACCAGATATGAAGAATCCAGATGGGGACAGTAGTATCAGAGTGGCATGCTCTGCCCACATCTGGAGCAAAACTCTCTGAATAAGAGGGATCAGAGGAAATGCATAAGAAAATCTCCTTTTCCAGGAGAGGGACAATGCATCTCACCCAAAAACTCCAGGTCCAGAAGCAGGCAAGCAGAAATGCAGCAGTTTTGCACTGTGTGGGATGCAAAAGGGTCCATCTCTGGATAACTCCATTTTGTGAAGAAGTCAATTACCACAGAAGTCAGCAGTTTCCATTCCTGTACACAGGACTAGGACTTGCTTAGCCTGTTTGCCAATATATTTTGGACACCTATGAGAAACACAGGCAACAACTGAAAGCCATGAGACATCACCCAGTACCACCCTAGCATCACTTCTCTGCATAGGGGGTACAAGATAGTGCCTCTTTGCTTGTTTATATAGTGCATTACCCTACAATTTTCTGTACAGATCAACAAGTGTCTGGGATTGAAGTGTTGTTCAAAGGTTTGGAGACCAAGAAGAACAACTGTCATCTCCATAACATTGATATGGAGATCTAGATCCATTTTGTTCCATGATCCCTGGGTCTAAAAGTGACCCAGATGGGCACCCCGTCCTGACCTTGAGGCATTCATTATGAAGATCTGTAACAGAGACAGGAAGAAGAATGGGACACCCTGCAACAGAAGCTGGCTGTTCATCCACCATACCAAAGTGCTGTGGAGAGGGAACATGATGAGGACCATCTGTTTCAACTCATTCTCCAGTTGATCCCATTATACCCAAAGAATCCATTATGGTATGAACACAAACATGGAAGTGGATGAAGTGGACTGTGACAGCTGCCATAACTCCCAGGAGACAGATCATTGTCTGAGAGGACACGTAATAATTACTGTGCAGCAACTGGGCCTGTGCCACAAGGTCACCTACTTTCTACCTTGTCTGCAGACAGGAATGCACTGCCCACTGCTGTGCCCAGCACTGCACCAATATATTGATGGTACTGACAAGGAACTAGTATGTAGTATGTTGACCATAACACCCAGTTGCTTGAACAACTGTTTCATTCTGGACAATGTATACTGAATGACTTCCCTGAACTTGCCCTTCAGGAGTCAGTTATCCAGATACTGAAAGACATAAAGCCCTTTCTTCCAAAGAACTTCTGCCACAACCACAAAGCAGTTGCTAAATACCTGTGGTGCAGAGGATAAGCAAAAGTGCCAGATGCAGAACTGATAATGGTTGTCATCCACTGTAAAGTGGAGGTACTGTGTCACTTCTGAACCTCTGAATCTTGACACGAAGGTAAGCATCCTTCATGTCCAGGACATAGATCCAATCTTCCTTTTGCAGCACGAGGATGGGAGCTTGAAGAGGCACCATTCAAAACTTGTTGTTTTCAATGAACTGGTTTAGGTCTCTCAGGTGCAGAACAGAATACAGCTCTCCTGTTCACATTGGAATCAGAAAGTATCTGGAATAGAACCCTTTGTTCTTTTCTTTGGGAAGGATGGGCTTGACTGCTGTCTTGTGAATTAGTGATTATATTTCTTTTCTCAGAAGGGCCAAGAGACCCGGAGGACAATGAGAAAAAGGAAGAGGATGAATTGGAGGGTTGGACAGTAACTCCAAATGGGGCACTTTTTCCACTATTTCCAGGACCCAGTCATCCCTAGTGATCTCCCTCAATTTTGACTGATGAAGAGAAAGCCTCCTCCCCACTTGTACTCCTGGAGACAACTGTGGACAGGAGGAAGTGAAGAGTCAGAAGGTACAGGGGGAGCAAAGCACCTTGTATGCCTTGGTATGGACACTAGGGGTAGGTGAGGGACCCAAAAAAGGGACATCTTCCATGACCATGGGATTGTTGACAAAAAACAAGACCACCATGGGCTACAGGCCCATGAAGAGAGTCTCTACTATACCATCTGGCCAGTTGAGGGTTCAAGGATTTAATTGACATTAAAGTAATTTTGGATGATTGAAGTTCACTGAAGGCACTTTCAACATTGGTTCCAAACAGCTTGGAGGTCCTGAAAGGAAATTCACCATAGCGTGTTGTACATCAGTAGCAAAATCAGCCACTCTGAGCAGGAATATCTCTGAAGGCATATTGAAGAGGCAGCAGCCCTGGCAGAAGCATCAGATGCATAGTATGCAGAGCATAATGGATGCTTTCCACTATCTGTACCAGCTAAAACAGCTTTAAGAAATTCAGCCTTTGCAGGGCTATCAGACAAACCCTGAATAGTATGTAGAGGCATAAGCCAATTTGCCCATAACATCCAGCTTTCTGGATTCCTTATCAGGAGGCAGAATACTTAGTTGTCTAGGGGCCTTAGAATGATCATGAGTAGCCATGATAACCACTAAATCAATTTCAGACTGTGAAGCATAATAAGGCTTAATAGATGTTTCAGGGTATTGTTTATCAGCCTCTATAGGCCCTTCAGGCAAGGTATTAGGACTATGCCAGGCAGAAAAGGTAGCATCCACTAATGTAGGATATACAAGAGGCACTACAATAGAAGGTGCAGCTGTATCCTCCAAAAACACCATTAGATTGCATTTACTGGAGTCTTCTTCGCCTTTAAGGTCCATGCATCTTGGATTTGTCTGAGCAAAGCCTGGAATGTGGGATTTTCAGGAGACAACATTGGGGTATATACCACAGAGTCTTCACTATAGGAGGAGATGGTGGAACTGAGATGTAAACCCATTTCATATGGATCTTCATTCCTCTGTTATCCTCCAAATCCTCCCCCATATTAAAGAGGATCAGCACTATATTCCACCTCGTCATCATCTGGAATGATGATGGGGTATAGTTGACAGGGGCCATCGACATAGCCAGCGATGAAGGTGACGGCTGCAAAGGATGGATAAGCAATGTACTTTTGGATCCTGTTGACCATGATAGTACTAATGGGGAGACCCAGTTGAGGGGACATTAGTTATTGTCACTGGAAGTGACTGTAACAGGCACCATATCAGTTCAGAGAATGACGCCAGCACAACCTGGGAGTTGACAGCACCCATAAAAGGGTCCGGGACAACTGGCATCAACAGAACCCAATAAAAGAGGCTGTATACTTGTCTGTAGTAAGTAGGGCACTGCCAGAGTCAGGATCCGATCTTGGTGTCTCAACAGTGGTGAGGGGCTGTAGTCATCACCTCCAGAGAGGACCACAATGAGGACTTACCCTCCATTACCCTCCATTATCTATACCTTACCTTCTACCACTGTACAGATCACTGATGAGGCTACATCTAGAGCACAGTGTGTAGTATTGGTGCCCTAACCTAAGGAAAAATGTCAACTTACTGGAAATGGTCCAAAAAAGGGCAGGAAAAATTATCCAGGGCAAGCACACCATAGCTTATGAATAGAGACTTAAAGAGCTCAACATGTACTCCCAGGAGGACATAAAGGAGAGGGGAGCATGACTGAGACGTTCAAGTACCTTAAAGGTATCAGAAGGGTGAGTACTGACAGTCTCTTCTGCATTAGTGGAAACAAGTCCACTAGGGAGCACAGCCTAAAGCTAGTGTGTGGGGGGGGGGATTCAAAAGAAATAAGGAGGCACTTTTTTCACCAAGTGGGTGGTGGCCAAATGGAATGAGTTGCCAATGGAAGTGGTCTCCCTGAAAACAGTGGCTGGCTCCAACAGGGAATGGGACAGAGTTAAGGGGAAAGTTACATGTAGAGGGTGAGGTGGTGGGAGGGTGTTAGCAAAGAGGGTAGGGGGAGGAAGGGGTGAGTGGGCAATAGGGATGGGCTGACCGACCCATCTAAAATCAGAACCTCCCCGGATCCAATGCAGCCCAGCGGACCTGGATAAATAAGAACCCATAGCATAATTGTCCCAAGTCCAGGTCCTCCAGCTGCGTGTGGCTAGAAACTTCCCCCGATTAAAAAAATGTTAGGAAAACCATCCTCCAATCACACTGGTCACAAATTTCTAAACAGATCTACCCTCTGGGCATGTGGCTGAAGGGTGAAAGTAGATTGTTCAGCAGTTTTCTTGTTCTGTCCGTCTCACTGCAACAGCAGTAGCAGTTCCAGAATGCAGCCCTGAGCTGTGATCAAGCCAGCAGCTACAAACTGCAAGATCACTTTTGCAGCGTGTAGCTGCCGGCTTAATCATAGATTGGGGCTGCATTCTGAAACTGTCTGCTATTTGCACTGAAGTTTAGACTTGGAACAAGAAGGCTGACAGTCAGTATTAGTAAGCACTGCAGTCAGTTTACTCTCACCCAACAGCCACACGCCTGGATATAGAGAACAGATCAATTTAAAAAAATCTGCGACTGGCGAGATCAGAAAATGCGGGGGTCCACTAGACAAAAGGGTATAGGAGACGGGGATGGGGTACCCGCTGGACCTGTCTTTTAAGTTGAGGGGACACAGTCAGAGGGAAGACAGAGAGAAGTGCGCTTGCCCCACCAAAAGGTATCAATCAACAATTAGCCATCAGTTTCCGAGGTACTACTTACTTTATCCTTTCAAAAAAGTAGCCGCATATTTACACAAGGCAGCGAGCGACTAGTTCCAAGAGGTCCGGGGAGCAGCTGTAACCTACTTCGCCCTTTGTAGCAGCAGTGTATTTAATTGTTTGCATTTGCACCAGACAGGCATGTCCTAGCTGGGGGTTTAAATGTGTTTAATTTTAGAGTACTTGTACTTAGTTTTTACACCCATTTTGTTTTCTCCACCACTGTGCACTCAGAACATGGGATGATGGTTTAGCATTTGTGAGTTACTGTAAAAAATGCAGCAGGAGTGAGTTTTACTGAAGACCCATCTGGGAGCGTATTTGTGCAGCCAAAGGTCCCGGTTTTATTCCCCCTGTTCTCACTCATCCAGTGTAAGTCATCCGGAGCTTTTTGTTTTTTTACACATTTGCCAGGTTCACATTTGCAGCTGGTCCTAATTGCGCTTGCGCCACACACAGACACACATGATGGTGACATACCTCTGCCACCTGACTAGCTGTATGTTGGTCAGATGGCACTGAGGTATATAAGGCTGCATGTGGCGGGAATTGATCAGTGCATGGCTGAGAGAGATACAGTCAAGACAGAGCTAGTGAGCTGTCTTTATCGTGTGTGTATATCAGTCGCAATTTAAATACCTCACCAAAAGCATCCAGCGAGTGATTGACTTTCACTTAACAAGAAATTTAAAATAGTGAAACAAACAACTACAGAGAAAAACTGGGAAATAAAGGAATTAAAAAAAGATCAACCTGCTTACTGGCGGGCTTTGAGTGCTTGTCACTCACAGTGGACAGCCTGACTCTATATCTCCTCATACTTATCAAATCTTTTCTGTGATTATTTGCAAACGTAAAGCCTACTGCAGTGCAAACAAACAAACTAAGTGTAAGAACTGTATTAAGAAACGAAAGCAGGCTAATGGTATGTAAACTAGAAAAGAACGAAAGGGGACTAGAGAGATAGAGAGAGAGAGAGAGAGAAAGAAAAAAGCAGCTCACCATCAGCCTGGCAGGTTGGAACTTGAAAGCTTTGAGTGCAGCCTGAGTTTACCTTTCCTACTTTTTCTTTTCAAGTTAGCTGAGCTTTACCTGATTTTAAAAAAAGAAAGCATCAGTGAGTGTGTTTTACCCCCTCCCCCCTTGTGGACCTCTGAGCTTTGAAGTAGGGTAGAAATTGCTGCAAGATTCTACTTTGCCTTTAATGGAGTGCTGTAGTTTGTCTTGCCTGGAAGACGTTATTTAAAAAAGAAACTTGCCAGTTTGCCTATGTGTGACTGACTGTGTGTTTGTATACCAGCTGCTATTGTAAAAATATTATAACATTGCGGCATGCTCCCTGCTAAATAAAAAGAACCTACATTAAGGAAAAAGTTACACTGGTAGAAGGGGGAGGGTGACTGTGAGGCAGAGCCTGTCCTGCTAGGACAGAGAAAATTCCTATATTCAAAAAAAAAAAAAATAGCTACAGTGGTTGAAGGGGAGGGTGTCTGTCTGTGAGGCTGAGCCCTTCCACAGGGAACAGAGCTACTTGAGAACAAGTGAGAGGAATAAAGAAAATTCCTACAGGAAAAAGCATTGTGAGTAAAAAAAAAAAAAATAGATACAGTGGTGGAAGGGGGAGTGTGGCTGTGAGGCCGAGCTTGTACTGAGTTGTCAGAGAAACTTGGAAACAACTGAGAAGATAAAAAAAAAAAGAAAACACATACAGGAAAAAGCATTTTTCTGTGTAATAAAAAAAGGCTGAAAATGTGCACCAGACAAGGTGAGGAGGAGGCCAAAATGGGGAAAGGTATGGGGAAGCGTATGGCACAAACTACACTGCATAGTCTGACTGGTAAAAGACCAGTTCCTGGGACTTCATCCAGTAGCAGTAGTGGTTCTTCGACAATGATGTCCAAACAGACAGAAAAGGCCATAACTACCTTAATTAAAACTAAAGGAGTAGTCGGCACCACAAGGAGTGGCAAGCCAAGATATGGTACTTATGTGTACCATACTACCAGTACAGATTTAAATGAAACAGAGGTGGAGAAATCTAGCTCTGATGAGAGTAATGATTATGAAATGGAGGATGTAGACAAGGAGGGAGAAAAGCAGAAACAAAAGGAAAGCCAGAATGAGATAGAGGTGGCAGCTGCACAGACACAGGATGAATGCGATGATATGTACTTGGATGAGATGGGCAGTTTGGGCACAAACAGTGTGGTGCAGGTAGAGAAGAAACAAGATGAGGGGGCAGTGCATTCAGATTTAGGTTCTGTCACTGGCCTGGAGGAGCTGATGGATGATGATAATGGTGAAACAGAAAAAGATGATGAGCAGCATTCCAGTGTTGAGAAAGAACAGCACAGTGGAAGTGACAAAGGACAGTATAGTATGCCTGGTACTAAAACAAAAAAGGTGACATCTTTTGTGTGGTCTTACTTTTCTCTGGCTGCCAATAATGAGTTATGAGTTGTTTGCTCAATATGTAAAAAGACCATCAGCAGATGGAGCAAAAAAGGGGCTTTGGGTACCTCAGCATTAAAAAGACATTTAGAGAGATGTCACCCATTACGTCTCAGGTGTGATTGTTTGGTCAGAGAGAAAGAAGACAACGTGCAGGCAGAATTAAGTCAGACTACACCTGCACCTATTATATCAAGTGATAGCAGCAGCCCTGCTGCTTCAGTTGTACCGGCAACGCTTTCTCAGTCTTCTTCTAGAATAAGTGCTATAAACAGCCCTTATTATTATCCAGCACTCCTAATGTTGGCCATCTGAAAACTTCAACTGCTAGAAGACAGCTCACGATTTCAGAAACAATTGAACGTAAAGCTAAGTACCAGAGTAGTCATCCTGAGGCAATTGCTATAACAAAACTAATTTCAGAGATGATAGCACTGGACTTACAGCCTTACAGAATTGTGGAGCATGTAGGATTCAAAAGGCTTTTGAATCACCTGTCACCAAGATACAGTATTCCATCCAGGAAATATTTCTCAACTGTTGCAATACCACAGATGTATGATTTAGCAAGTGCTTAATTGAAACATGCTTTAAAAGATGCAATTGCTGGGGTTGTCCATCTGACTACTGACATATGGACAAGCTGCCAACCAGAACCATTTATGTCACTGACTGAGCATTGAGTATCATTTACTCCCTGTAGTGACACTGACAATTCCCCTCTGAAACTGGCTTCCTTTCGCATCCAGTATATCCTGCAGGATCACACAGCTTCAAACATTCTGGATGAGCTCAATAGAGAGATACAGTACTGGCTGACATCACAAGGGCTTTCTGTGGGTTTTATTGTGTCTGACAATTGTTCAAATATAAAGAAAGCATTGTCTGATGGGGGCTTTGTCCACATTCGATGTTTTGCACACTGCCTAAATTTCATTGTGCATGTATTTCTGGAAGAGGACAGAGATAGAAAGGCTCTCACATATGTAGCAAAACAAATATGCACACATTTCAGCCATTCCTGTAAAGCACGCCAACGTCTTCGGGCCATACAAGAAGAGCATGGACTGCCTCCTAATACACTCATCCAGGATGTTGCAACGAGGTGGAACTCTACCTTTTACATGTTCTAACAACTGCTGGAGCAAAAAAAGGTTGTAAGACGGTATACACTAGAGAACAGCATGGGGATGCTGATGTATACATTACTCCTCAGCAGTGGGCTGTTTTAGAACATCTTATCAAGATGCTGCAACCGTTTGAGGAAATTACTAGGGAAGTGAGTTCCAACAGTGTCAGACTCAGCCAAATAATCCCATTGATCAAGATTCTTAGATTTCAGCTGAATGCAATCAGGGATGAGTTGGAAGGTGCAACAATCCAGTTTCAGATGGGAGAGTCTAGTGCAACTGAAAGGGACTTGCCACCCAGAATTAAAAAAGACGTACATAGAATGCTTAAAAAAGTCAGAGATGATGAGAAACTTGGCCAAATGCTTGTGGCAGAACATTACATTATTGCAACAGTACTAGACCCACGGTACAAGATGAAACACCTCTCACAGTATGACCCAAATGTGTTCCGGAACTGCAGAGAGAAAATCATTCAAGATGTAGATTTTCTTTTGAGAAAAAACATGACAACAGAAGCAGCCCCCTCATCCATTCTCCTTGCACCTTCACAGCTCTCTCTTCTCAGTCAGGCTACAAAACAGTCAGCTGCTGCCATTCGTTCTAGACCTAGCAGTCTTCTTTGGGGTCACTTGGATGCTATAATCCTGGAAAAATCATCCCTTCCTTCTCCATATGTCGCTGCTTCTGCCCAGGCCATGGTTGACTGTTACTTAGCAGAAAAAGGTATTGAATGGAATGAAGATCCCATTAAGTACTGGCAAAGCAAGGAGCCCATATGGCCTGCACTTGAGCAGGTAGCCTTGAAGTATATGGTCTGTCCCCCAACCAGCGTATTTTCAGAGAGACTTTTTAGCTGTGCAGGAAATGCGGTAACAGATGCACAATCTAGGCTACTACCAGAAAATGTTGAGAAGTTAACATTCTTAAAAGTAAACCTTCCATTGACTGGTTACAGCTATGATCCAGAGGCAGCAAATACATTTCGCAGTGACCTTAAAGATGACTACTTGGAAAAGTAGAAAGATCACCGTTTCTTCAGAAAAATAAATTAATACTCAAGTAAGCCCATATATGGCCTGCACAATTTTTGTACCTGATGGCACAATGTTTTCAGCATGTCCTAACAGACTTTGCTAATTTTTGGATTGCCTGAACCTGATGGCACACTTTTCACAGCATGTCCTCATGGACTTGTATAATTTTTGGACTGCCTGAACCAGATGGCACACATTTCGTAGCATGTCCTCATGGACTTGTGTAATTTCTGGACTGCCTGTAGTTGAGACTGATGGCAGAATGTTTTTAGTACATCCTAATTTCTGGATTGCCTGAACATTATGGCACATGTTTTTCAGTATGCCCTAATGGACATATCTAATTTTTGCATTTTTGGATTACCTGAATGTAGGTCTTTGCCCACTTAGTACAGGATCGACCTCACAGCCACACTCCCCCTTCCAACACAGTAGCTAGGTCTCTGGATTCCTAAGGACATGCAGTTATTTTTTTCATAGGGGTCCCCTAAATGTGTCATCAATATGGGTGGGTGGGTGGAAGGGACCCCATGCCATAGAAAATAACTACATGACTCTCAGTGGAGCAGAGAAGGAACTGGAATAACAATACCAAACTGATATCTGTTAGGTGGAAGTAGGCTGCTGGTTAGCTAAAACCTGCAGCTTATCATATAGGTAGAGGAAATAGGCAGATTGAGTGGGCCAAGCAGTCCTTATCTGCCATCAAATTCTATGTTTCTTTGTTTCTATGATATGCCCATTATATAGTGTGTGCTACTAAATGAAAATGGGATTCCTTTTCTGAGGCCAGACAGGTCAGTTTCACTTTACAGTTGCAGCACTAGTACTACAGACTCTGAGACAGGAAACCGACAGAGGTCAACTGCATGACTGTCATGGTCAACTGACCAGCACGTCAGTGCTATAAACTCACAGTTTTCATATCCTAAAAGGCTAACTACAATTCTATGTGTGTGTCACAAATGTCAGTGTTGTTTTATGCAATTATATAGCAGATTTGCAGTTTTCATCACATTTTACAGAAGGTTCTGATTCGAATCAGAACTATCAGAACTTATCAGGACTTTGGCCTGGATCCTGATCCTGATAATAAGGGTTAGGACCTTTTCGGGTCCACCCAACCCTAGTGGGCAGGTCCCTCAGTAAACACTAAGAGACCTGCACCCATGAGAAGACTCACTAGATGGTATGGCTTTTATCTGCTGGTGTTTATGAATATGTGTACGCTATTTTGATGGAGACAACAACCACACCCCTGAAGCAGTTTTATCTTATGCTTATGGAGGTGGCTAGTAGAGGAGGGCTTCAATGACAACTTGTTCTTTTCTTTACCATTCTCCAATGTCCTTGACAACTGCAGCAGTGACAGCACCACTGAATGCTTAGCGGTATCCTTCTTGATGGTGGTCAGGTATGAGGGAGAAGCTGGCTTGGAGTCCACAGCCTTGGCATGAGCTTCCTTGGCCTTTATGGTGATCAAAGTTTTCAGACCCTTCTTTTAGTGTTTCTTTGTGGTCTGGATGAATCATTGGCAGATCTTGCAGGCTCACACGTTGTGGGACAGGCCTAAACAGCAAACACAAAGTGTGAGCATCAACCTTGTAGATCTTGAAACCACAGGTACAAAACCTAAACAAAGGTTTTTCAATGGTGCACACAGGAACATCAACTAATTTAAACTTAGAAAAATAAGAAGGAGAAATGGCACTGTTTCCCTGCAGGTCCAATGAGCAGTTGACAGTGGAAGAAAAAACTGAGGAGCAGTGGGGCCACCCACATGTTATAGTCACTGAAGTTGCAGGTCTTCAGAGACTGCTCACAGCTAGCAAAAGTTGCCAAGTGATCCTGATACCGATGGCTTACAGTTCCAAAGATGTGGCCCTGTGGAGGTGCTATCCTCAATGAAGACCTGCTGATGCCTCAGGTAAAAACATCAAGAAACACGACACGTAGACATCATCCATGTTGTATTTCATATTTCTTCTGTAGTCTAGATTTCACTTCCCCATTAAGTATTATTAACTTGATGAATGCAGGATATTCTTTCTCCCTTCTCACCTGTTTCATCAGCTCCTTCCCCAGTTGAAGTCATGATCCTCTGTTGTGACATCACACTGTTTCCAAAAGAAATGACTCTGATGTTACAAGAAGAGTATTATGATCTGAACTGGGGAATAAGCAATGGAAATAGATTCTTTAAATGAACTCTCAAGGAATAAAGATCCTGTTTACATGCAATTACCTCTGTAAGAAATTATGTGGAGGGACTGAACTAATGTTAAATATAACCTGAATTATGTCTAATTGTTTTGTTTTTTAAAGTTTCCCTAGAGGTTTCAGCTGTTCTTTTGCATGCCACAATGTATACCGTAGCAGAATGGAAAATGCTACATTATAACAAGCTGGTCCTTAAAAACTGCAGTAGACTGTCTGTTCTTTCACAGGAATTATTGCCTCAAATGATGTAATAATAGGCATTAGTTATTTATCCTAAATACATAGCTGCTACACTGCATAACACAATGATAAAATGGTATACTGCAATATTGAGGACTATGCAAATACTGTAAACAGTGGTATACTGACAAAACAGGTCTGGGCCCTGGCCTGGCTACCCAATGTGGTGGATGCATTAAGCTTGGCTTACCATTTTGCACCTCTAATTTGCAGCATTTTATATATTCATAATATAAATGCAGAAATGGTATTACTGCACACTAAAGATATCTTATTTTAACAACTGGCAATGCAAAAACGGGAAATAACTAGTCAAAACCTACATTCATAGTACTGGTAACAGCAGCAGCATTTCCCATGCTTCCTGAAGGCCAGCTGCACTCTCAGTCCTTGACAGAGATGTTGTGAAGTTTTAATTCATTAGTGAAGCTCCTGTGAAGTCACCTGGTCAGTCTCCGCCGAGTAATCCATGAATTTTTGCTCTTAACACCAAAATTCACATGCACGTGAAGTGTGGAATTTTGCCTGTGATCGGCAGAATTTTCCCCACAATCAGCAGAATTTCACCAGTGAATGAAGGAATTTCTCCTATGATCAGTGAAATTCTGCCATTTGCAGGTGAAATTCCACAGTTCACAGGTGAAATTCTGCAGTTCGAGGATCATTCTGCGCTCTGTGAACTGCACTAAATTTGCAGATTAATTCGCGGAGTGGATTTTCCCAACTTCGACCATATCTAGGTTTAGCTGACTGTGTTATCTCATCAAAACTTGAAATGGACAGATCAGTGAAATCTGTACCAGTCCTTCTGGGCAACCTGCAGAAGGAAATAAAAGCAGGCTTTGATAGCTGCACAGATAATACACATGCAAAACATTGCTGGTCTCACAGGGACATCTTCCTTCCATACATCCCAGCTTGATAAGGTTTAGCACTGCATCAGTGACCTAGAGGTCTGCTTAGAGGACATTACTAGAGAGAGAGAGGCTTCAGCTAAAGGAAGTGGAGGAGATAATGCAGGAGTGCCTAGAAGACATGGGGCACAATTCTCAAAATTGGCTAGGATAAGCGCAAACTGCAGCAAACAGCAGCTTGCGCTGAAGCCCAGTGCACCAGGGATCCTGCACTAGATTCTGGTACAAGAGGGGTCCTGACGCCTGAGTACCCACATCTGTGGCAGCCCTCCCCATGCAGAAAATACCTGGCACATGGGAAGGGTCTGTCATAGGCCCCTTGCAGTAAATGCAAGTGTCCCCCCATCCCTGATTCCCAAGTACATGAAATAAAACCCTGGCACTGGTGGTATTATTCCCCCCTCAAACCTGATGCTGCCTGTAGTATATGTGCAATAAAATAACCCCCTGATCCTGATGCTGCCAGGTTATTTAAATAATAATTAATTCCCCATCCTGAGCCCCAAAGCTTCCCTATATACATTATATAATGCCCCCCGATCCCTGATTCAGCCATGATATGTAATAAATTAAGAGTTTCCACTCTCGGTCCCCGAAGCTGCCCCATTATTTCAAATATAAAATGCCCACATCCCCAATGCAGCTGTAATGAATAATATGCTCCCTCCCATCCCCAATGTTGCCCGTATTTATTAATAAATAACATGATCCCCCATACAATGGGACTCCTGAATACCTGGTGGTCTAGTGGACCCCTCCCACTCTGCAATGCCCATCCAACTGGCAACTGGCTTAACCCACCACTCACCTCCTTGGCCAGCTACCGACTGTGCTCAGAATCGGCACATACTGTATATAGTATGCACTCAGTGAATGACAGCTGCTGCTGAATGGGTATTGAGTTTGCCTGCTTGAAAATGTAGGTAAACACCGGGCCAGCCCAGAGGAGCAGAGGGCTGATGTGCTGAATGCATTACCCCATGCTACGCCAGTGACCCAGGTTTGGGAATGGACTCAGATCACTTGGAGGTCAGCTGGGGCAAGGAAGGATTGAGCGTCCACCAACAGCTTTCCTTCCTAGGGGCTGTGGAGACTCAGCATCGCACTGTAGATTGACACCCAGTGGAGGCTCTGGGTCAGCACAGGCGTGATGCTAGAAAGGGTGGACCAATGCACAGGGTGCAAGACCGCGTCTGTGGAGGTGGAGACATTTGCCCCACCCATTGCACGTGCATGGGTCTAGGGAGAGAATGGAAAAAAGAATTGGAGCTGGCAGGCTCAATGATGGCAGGCTACACCTGCGCCTCTCCCCAGTGATCTAGATGTTGGCTTCTGGGGGTGGAGGGAGGCCGGCATCCCTCACCACTGGCCCTGTCACGGAGGGAGGAGGTAACCCATGGGGGATGGCCAGTAGGGGCTGGTGTGGGGAAAGCCTCGCTGGAGAGATAATTCCCCTCTGAGGGAGGGGCTGGAGCTACCTGCCAGCTCCGAAAGGAGGCATAAAATATATATGGAAAAAGCTATGTAGGAAGACACATTGTCTCTTATAGACCACACCTGTATGTGCTGCACCCCATGCTTGGAGTGCTAATTGTTTTCAAAAAGGGTGTAGAGGCCAAGATGGATTGATGTGTTCTAGCAAGGCTCTCTCATGCACCTCAAATTTGCAGCATTTTATAACATAAACTCAGAAATGTTGTTACTGCACAGTGGTGATTTAATGAAGGTAATGCAAAAAATGAGAAACATTTAAAACATATTCAAAGTTAAAGCACCAGCAGAAGCATTTTCCATGTTTCCCAAATGTGCTTTTTTGTTTTTCAATTTATTCTTTTTGCCCCTCTGTCTCTCCACCGATCACCCACCTAGTCACTTTGCCTTCATCGGACTTCCACCTACATGCTGTGCTCCTTCCCACGAAACCCCCAACTTACCCCTCAGAGGGTGGGGTTGTGGCACTGGCCAGGAGCCGCGATCCTGGTATCTAACTGGGGAGAGCCAGTGGAGAGGCTAATTGGAGCTGAAGGCAGGCTTCACGGAGGTGGGAGACAGAGGGAGTTTTCTCCCCTATTTTTTACTGAGGGCGGGGATGTGCAATGACGTTCTGTGTCTGCCCTGCCCCCCCCGGCCTCCACCAGGGGTCCATCGAGCACCGGACGAGATACCCACCCTCCCTCTGGAGAAGGACAGCTGCCCACAGGACGTTCCATCCTCCTCCACGGCCGACCCTCCAGCCACCCGGGTCCATTCCTGAACTCGGGTCATTGGTGCCGCTAGTGGAAATCCAACCACTGCTCCACCAGGCCAGCTCCAAATGTGCTCTTAATCCTTGGCATCTGGTGCTGATTTGACAAAAGATAAAATGGACAGATATGCAGCCTTTGTGACAGTCCTTCTGGCCAAAATGCAAACATACAAACATACAAAAGAGCCAGGAGAAGAAGGCCATTTGGTCTATTGAGTATCCTCATATTGCAGGGTTCTTAGCTTACACCACTGACCTTGTCCCCTGATCTCCCCTGCCTCCCATGTCTCCACCCTACCTCTCTATAAGACCCCCCCAAGGTCCCATGGTTTCCCTTTATGCCTATCCCAGGTCCTCTTAAAGCTGCTCACTGTCTTCTCTGAGACCACTTAATCTTGTAGCTCATTCTAGTTAGCCACCACCCTCTCCATCAAGAAATGCTTTCTAATATCCCTCCTAAACCTGCCCCCCCCACAGCCATAAACTGTACCCCTTGTGGTTTGACTGTCTCTTATTTTGAAAAGACCTTCCCTATCTACCCTATTTATCCCCTTCAAGTATCTGAAGGTCTCTATCACGTCTCATCTCTCCCTCCTTTCCTCCAGGGAGTACATTCTCAGGGCTCCCAGACTCTCCTCATAAACCTTCCCCTGCTGACTTGTGATAATCTTAATTGCCCTCCTCTGTACTTTCAACAGCAGGCTGGTGTCCTCTTTAAGGTATGGAGACACGTATCTCACTCCGTACTCTTAATGCGGTCTCACCAGTGACCTGTATAGGGGCAGTATAACTTTCATCCACCTACTGCTGATTCTCCTGGCAATATACCCCAACATCCTGTTTGCATTTGCTACTGCCTTTTTGCACTGTGATGTGTGCTTCAGGGCACTAGTTATCACTCCCAGATCCTTTTCCTCCTCTGTTGCTGCTACCTGGACCCCCCCTCAAGTACTACTCAGTCCTTGGGTTCCTGGCTCCAACATGCATATCACTGCATTTCTTGGCACTGAAGCCAAGTTGCCGGATCCTTGACCACCTCTTAAGTTTTCTGAGCTCTTCCTACAGGTCCTGTATTCCTTCCACTGTGTCCACCCTTCCAAAGAGTTTGGTATCATCCACAAACAGGCACATTTTTCCCTTAATGCCCTCCTCAATGTCATTGATGAAGACTTTGAACAACACTAGCCCCAGCACTGAGCTCTGCAGGACCCCGCTGGTCACTTCTTCAATGCTGGATAACTCTTCTTCCACCATCACCCTCTGGGTTCTGTCCCTCAGCCAGCTTTCTACCCATTTGGTAATTTCCTCCCCAAGCCCCAGATCTGCCAGTTTCCTGATCAACCTCTTGTGGGGCATTGAGCCAAAGGTCTTGCTGAAGTCCCAGTAAAGGATATTCAGCACTTGGCCCCTGTCCACTGCACTGATAATCCAGTCAAACAAGTCAATCAGGTACATTTGGTATGATCTTGCTCCATCAAATCCATTCTTCCTCTCATCCTGGAGACCATTCTCTTCCATGTACCTTACCAGCCTCTCTTTAAGAATGGTCTCCATTAGTTTGCACATGATTGAGGTCAGACTGACCAACCTATAGTTCCCTAGGTCATCCCTGGGTCTGCTGTTGTGGAAAGGCACCACATGTGTCATTCTCCAGTCCTGTGGGACTATTGAAGAGGCTTGTTGGCAGCTCCAGCTCTCTTATTACCCTTGGGTGTATGCAGTCTGGTCCTGGGAACTTGTCTACCGTTAGTGCCGGCAGCCCCTACCTGCTCTATCCTCTTCTATCACTATGTCTGTTGTCCCTCCCCTCCTCTCCCCCCAAATGGCACCAATCAATCATTTTCCCTAACAAAGGGGGAATTAGAAGCAAGCTTTAATAACATCTCTGCAAAGATAGTGCACTTGAATAACAGAGTGGCTGTGCTCACAAACACATCTGCCCCAAATGTAGCCCTGTTTGATGAAGAGGATTGCTTAGAGTATGCCACTACAGATAGGAATCATCAAAAAGAGATGGGGTAGGAAATAAAGGAGCACATAGAAGACCAAGAAAATAGTGTGTTCAGATCCAGCCTCCGAGTAGTGGACCTGCCTGAGGGCCTGCTGGCTTCACACCCAGCTTCAGGGGTACAGCATCGGTTGTCAGATAAGCTGAAACTGGGACAGGAAGGGTCTAACTCTGAAATAGAGCAAGCATATTATACAGAACCTAAGACAAAACCATTGGAGCACTTGAGGCACTGCTAAATAAAGTACCTCAGAGATAAGGATAAGGAAAAAGTGCTCAGGGCCACAGACTCCCATGACCACACACAAAGCTTGACCAAAACTGTGACCATGTGTTCCAGGATTCCAACTTGCTCCTGCAACAGAAGCACCATTAGTTCCTACAACTTAAGCCAAAACTTCGCTGTGGTTGAATTTCACCTACCTTTATCCCTACCGGCTCTTCATCACCAGGCCTGTTAGGTTGCCACACATCTTATTATCTTTGCATGAGGCTGAGAAGTTCATTAAGGCAGATGATGCCATAGCAGAACAAACCCAGATCATGGCCTCTGCTACCTGAATCCTCGATGACTAACTGTAAGTATTTTACCAGTCAGTGCCCAAGGCCCTGTCTCTACTTAGAAACTTAGTCTCCTGACTCTGGCTCTTCTACCCCTCCTCCAACTGATACAGGGTATTTATCTTGCCTGTTTTAAAATGTAGGGAGTCTTTTTGTCTCTCACAGGATGCACTATATGTGGTGCAGTGCATGCTGCAAGAGGTAATCTTTTTTCAAATGTGATGCACTGGCCAGCAAGGAGGCTTCAGTCTCAGAACAGGACCACAGTCAGTGGGAAGACCATTATATTGCTTCTGTGGGCTGATCCTGGCCAAAATGATGCACAGTGTCACTAGATGAAAACAACTGATATCTTTGTGATCTACTATATAAGCTTCCTCTGACTGTACCATGATTTAACTTGTTCTTTCTTTTGAGCCTCAGACCCTGAATTTATCTTGTGTGCTATGATACAAACACAGATAACCACTGCATCACAGAACCTGCATGTGGCTTGCAAGTCCACATGGGGATGTTCCTCAAGACCAATGATCTACAATAATGTGGTATGGTACTGGTTGAGGGGACCAAGGACAAATAAGACTGTGAACTGTGGGCTACCACTTCTTCCATGGACAGTTGTTTTGAAACTCCTTCATTGTTGGGTCTAAACTGTTCAATGGCCAATAGGGCATACTTATTTGATATTTTGTCATGACTGAAAAATTAATGATGTAACTGCATCCTTTTTATAGTATTTGAAAGATCACTTTGTTTACCTTGTGTTGACATAGAACTGTCTCTGTACACAAACATCAAATTGCCAGATGCTCTGTTCAATGAAACACTGCCCTTTGGAGACAGACAAGAGGGCAAGCTGGACTAGAGACAACATTGTACTTTGGAGGAAACTAGCTTTCAAGTTCTGTCTCCATACTTGACTTCCTCTACGCATT
The DNA here is from genome assembly GCA_016271365.2 of Neoceratodus forsteri. Classification (NCBI taxonomy): domain Eukaryota; kingdom Metazoa; phylum Chordata; order Ceratodontiformes; family Ceratodontidae; genus Neoceratodus; species Neoceratodus forsteri. The sequence goes on along the minus strand of CM028135.1, from coordinate 839,718,553 downwards.
GCGACAGATCCTGGGGTTGCTCCGGCTCATGTAGATTACAGATTCATCTGTAGGTAAAATATGGGCATCTCTCCTCCACTTTATCTGCTCTTAGAAGGGGTGGGCAAATCAACTGAAGAACTGACCAAGGAGTTCAGTCTTTTCACAGACTTTTTTTGGCATATGCAGGTTCACACACACATTCTATAATTTAACAACTAGCGAGAGATCTGCTAACACACAAACATCCTGGTGGGTTTCTTTATTTCAATGGATTATAACCCCTCAGAGAAACAATTGATCTCTAAACTATATAGAGCTTTGGGAGTCCTGGAAAATAGGAACACAAAGTATATTCGCTTGAAGTGGGAGTCGGAGATATGTCTCTCTAGCTCAGAAAAGATGGGGACCTAAATCTGTATAACTCATCACAAAACCACAAGTGCTTAAATATGGAGAAATAATTCATGGAAGCACTGTGGAAAGGTTTAATGAGTAAACAGAAGAACTAGGCAGGACAAAATAACTATGGTCGAGACACTGGATCAGTGTCATTTTATTCAACTTCACATCAGGCAAAAAACAAGTAGACATAAGTGTGTCCAGAGTTAGACAGTATGACTCACCAGATCACTGAACTCAGCCTCCAGCCAATTCAGTCCCAATTTTTGATATCCAAATCACTCAAAAAACTTTAAGTACACAGCTCTGGTATTCTCTGGTAAGCAAACAAACAAAGGCTCCGTTTACTTCATACAAGACCACATCAGCATCTTCCTTCCTCAGGTAGAACTCCCAGCTCTTAGTATACAGTTCTTCAGAACTTCTTAGCATACCCCTTTCTTGAGTCAAGTTCTGAGCTCAGAGTACACAGTTCACCAGAACTTCTCAACATATTCATTCCTGGAGTTGAGCTCCCAGCTTGGAGTACACAGTTCACCAGAACCTCTCAGCATACTCCTTCCTCGAGGCAAGTCCCCAGCTGTCAGGACACAGCCTTCCTTCTTCAGATTCAAGCTCCCACTTCTCCACAGTTGAACTTACTCCCTTGCCACAATGGTTGTTTATGTTGTGCTTTGGTAGTCAGGTGATCCACCCCTTACAATTTGTCTAATAACACAAGGGTTTATGAAATATCTCTGTACTGTAGATCATGAAATGTCACTCTGCTGCCTATTTGGATAACACTACTTTGTCTGTTATGGAAAACCTGATCAGGGAAGATCCTTATTTGCATAGACATTTACTGCTGTCCACTCACATGCAGAGATAACACTCAAGAAACTTTTACTTCTGGCTTAATAAACAAACATTTGTCAATGCCGAATGTTGATTGCGTTGGTGTGTTGAGCTTGCTCACTGCCCCTCTGTCACTCACTCAGTCTGTGTCTCCCCGTGCTGCAAACTGCTCTTTTGTACTGGGCTCCTGCCTGCTTTGGCACCTTGTTCTGCCTAGTAAGAAATCCTCAGCTGTCCTGACAGAGCTCCGTTGAGGTGGCTCACTCCCACTTTCTCACTCGCTCATTCTGGTTCTCCTGGCACTGCAGGCTGCCCTTTTGTACTGGGCTACTGCATCTGTTAGTGGCTTTTTCTGCCCACAAAGAAATCTGCAGCAGTCCTGACACAGGTCTGTTGAGCCTGCTGACTCCCCTTCTCTCACTCGCTCATTCCGTTTCTGCTGGTGCTGCAGGCTGCCCTTTTCTATTGGGCTCCTGCCTGCATTGCCGCCTTCGTCTGCCCACAAAGAAATTTGCAGCAGTTACAATAGAGCTTCGTTGAGCTCGCTCACTCCCCTCTCTTACTCGCTCATTCTGATTTTTCTGCCACTGCAGGCTGCCCTTTTGTACAGGGCCCCTGCATGCATTGATGCCTTTTTCTGCCCACAAACAAATCTGCAGCAGTCCCAACAGAGCTCCGTTGAGCTCACTCACTCCCCCTCCCTCACTCGCTCGTTCTGTGTCTCCTGCCACTGCAGGCTGCCCTTTTGTACTGGGCTCCTGCCTGTATTGGTGACTTGTTCTGGCCGGAAAGAAATCTGAAGCAGTCCCGACACAGCTCCATTGAGCTCACTCACTCCCCTCTCTCACTCACTCATTCCGTTTCTGCTGGCGCTGCAAGCAGGCATTTTGTACTGGGCTCCTGCCTGCGTTGCCGCATTTTCTGCCCAAAAAGAAATCCACAGCAGTCACAATACAGCTCCGTTGAGCTTACTCACTACCACACTACCACTCACTCATTCTGTGTCTCTTGGCACTGTAGACTGTGCTTGTGTACGGGGCTCCTGGCTGTGTTGGCACCTTTGTCTGTCCACAAAGAAATCTGCAGCTGTCCCAACAGAGCTCCGTTGAGGTCACTCAGTCTCCCTCTGTCATGCGCTTATTCTGTTTGTCCTGGCGCTGCAAGCGGCCCTTTTGTACGGGGCTCCTGCCTGCATTGGTGCCTTTTTCTGCCCACAAAGAAATACACAGCAGTCCTGATAGAGCTCCGTTGAGCTCACTCAGTCCCCTTGTCTCATTCACTCATAATGTTTCTCCCAACGCTGCAGACTGGCTTTTTCTACTGGGCCCCTGCCTACTTTGATGCCTTTTTCTGCCCACAAAGAAATCCGCAGCAGTCCTGATGGCGCTCTGGTGAGTTCGCTCACTCCCCCTCCCTCACTCGCTCTCTCGTTCTGTTTCTCCCAGTGCTGCAGACTGCCCTTTTGTACTGCACTCTTGCGTTGGACCTTTTTCTGCCCACAAATAAATCCACAGCAGTCCCAACAGAGCTCAGTTGAGCTCAGTCACTCCCCCTTCTCACTCGTTTGATCTTAATCTGTCCCAAACACTGTTTCCCATAGTGACCATGCTATTCTCTGGCAGGAGTGCAAAAACATATTTTAGCCAGGATGTGAAAAATGACAGCTGTACTGTTCATAAGGTGGTGTGAAAAACTTCCACTGTTGAAAATGTGGCTTGAAAATATTACAAATTTACGAAGTTACAAGGGTGCATGGAAACAGTTCAATGCACACTTGTAACACAGTCATGTTATTGAGTTTCGTCACCAAATTTTCAACATAGGGCTTTTAGGACCTCTGCTCATGAACAGTGCCACTGTCATTTTCTTAATCAGTCCCGAACATTGATTTCCCACAGCAACCACGTTATTCTGTGCCGCAACTCTGAAATCACATTTCAGTCAGGATGTGAAAAATGACAGCGGTACTGCTCATAAGGAGGTGTGAAAAAATGCCACTGTTGAAAATCTGGCATGACAATATTACAAATCTGCGAAGTTACAAGGGTGTGTGGAAAGCGTGCAATGCACACTTGCAACACAGTTATTTGATGGGCTATCATCACCAAATTTTCAACATAGGCATTTTAGGACCTCTGCTCATGAACTGTATCACTGTTATTTTCTTAATCTGTCCCAAACAGTGATTTCCCACAGTGACCACTCTATTCTGCACCGGAAGTGCGAAAACACATTTTGGCCAGGATGGGAAAAATGACAGCTGCATCTTTCATAAGTAGGTGGGAAAATGGCAATGTTGAAAATCTGGAGTCAAAATATTATAAATTCGCAAAGGTACAAGCGTGTGTGCCAGCTACGCATCACACGCTCATAAGACAGTCATTTTATGGAGTATCATTACCAAATTTTCAACACAGCCATTTCAGTACCTCTACTCATGAACAGTGTCACTGTCATTTTCTTAATGTGTCCTGAACACTGATTTCCCACACCAACCATGCTATTCTGCGCCGGAAGTGCGAAAACACATTTCCGCCATGATGTGAACAATGACAGCTGTACTGTTCACAAGGAGGTGTGAAAAATGCCAATGTTGAAAATCTGGTGTGAAAATATTGCAAATTCACGAAGTTACGAGCATGCGTAGCAACTGCGCAGTGCACACTCGTAAAACAGTCATTTTTTGGATTTTTTCCACCAAATTTGCATTATAGGCTTTTGATGACCCACCTCATGAACACTGGCACTGTCGTTTCATTAATCGGCCCCCAAAGGTGATTCCACGCAGTGACCGCGAAATCACCTTTCGGGCGATTAACACCACGACAGTTCAAGTATTCAAGAGGAGGGGTCCCAAAAACCCCATGTTGAAAATTTGGTGAAAAAAATTCCCAAAAATGCCCAAGTTACAGTATACACTAAAGTTGAAAACACCCTATTTATTACATTATACAGCTTACCAGCATTTCCTTAGTTCGCCATTGGCTTTGAAGAGTGCAGACTTGTTCCTGGTCTAAGGAAGATCATCGAGCCGAGCTCAGAGGTAAGTATGGGGTGAGGGGTGTGGGAGGCAGGGTGCGCCGTAGGTGGGTGTGGGTTGTGGGTGGGGGCCAGGGAGACTATGAGGACTGTTTCCTTTTGCAGGGAAAAAAAAAAACAAAAAGGCGTCAGGACCATTTTGCCTTTACAGGGGCATGTGGCACACTGGGGTGGGCTCCCAGCGTGCCACCAGAGGCTTTATTTTGGGGGGGCAGCAGTAGCCAATGGGGGATTGGGCACACTCGTCGGCACACAAAGGGTGGGAGGGGGTAATCATTATGCCGAAGGGGATTGGGCACCCCGTCAGCAGGAATAAAAGTGGGGGGGTGTTACAAAATGCCGACGGAGAGTGGGCTCCCCCATTGGCAACAAAAACATGGGCACCGAGGCCAACAGGGATTGGAGCCCCCATCGGCAAATAAACATGGTGGGGGGGTTATATTGTTTGTGAACATGGCGGCAACCCGCTGCCATGTTCACAGACAATATCAGGGTTGCTAGATCCCCCCTTGCAATGACGGGTCTCTCCCTCATTGCAGCAGATGGCTGATGCTGCAATGACGAGGTGGCCCCTGATTGTAGCAGCTGATTTGTCACAAGTTGGTGCAAACGTTCCAAACTTGTGTCACCAGCAGCATGCAATGGCATTGGGGGAGGTGGGGCATGTCTTTGCAGGCTGTGGGGGCATCGGCCACAACATTGCCATGCCTCCACAGCCTGCTTCTGAGAAAGCTGCCGCAATATGTTTCTTGCGTTGCGTGCAATCAACATAATAAAGTATGAGCTTAACATCAGTTTGTTTCATTGTAATACATTTAGGGATTTCTATCCATAGGGGTGGCATCACATCCCTGTCTTTTCAAACCATCAACCTTTTAATCCAAACACAAACAAATCTCAGTAGCAGGAACTGGCCATACTACAAGCATGACTTGCAGGTTTGCATCATGCCACTTTCACAAGCTAAATTCTATTCAGTTATCTCAGCAGCATGCTGGAGACAATGTGGACAGAGCATAGCCACCCATATCTACATAGTATGGACCTGCCTGGCCTGTCCCGTATTATTGGAAACAATGTTTAGAAGCAGTCCATATGAAAAATTAGTATACTTATTTGATTTTAAACTATAAGTAAACTTTGGTATACTAAATATGTAATTTGTACTCAAGTATACTTTTGAAGTTAGTATATTAAATATTAGAGGCAAAAAACTCTGTTTAATGCATCAGTTAGAGTTGTTCCACAGTGACAAAAGCAAGGAAATTTGATGTTAGAGTTGAAACCCCCTTTGCACCCCTCCAGCCCACCCCCCCAACTGGAATTGGAGTGCATATTGGGGTCGTCGGCACACCCGATTCCAGTTGGGGTGGGCTGGAGGATGCAAAGGGGTTTCAACCCTAACATCGAATTTACTCTCTTTTGTCACTGTGGAACAATCCTAACTGATGCATTAAACAGAGTTTTTTGCCTCTAATTTCCCTTCTTTTTGAGAATGATAACGAGAAGTAGTGAATGTAATGCGGCGTGATGTCTTGTCACATAGTAACATTGTGCCCACAAATTCAAATCGTAATGCGCATGGTGACGCAAAGTGAAACAGAAAGAGAAACAGTACTGTAGACAGAAATGTTAAAAACAATGCAAACGCAAACGCAAATGAAAATGCAAAGGGTAATGCACATGGTGGCGTAAACATGAACGGTAAGTGAAACGGGTACGGAACCGCAAGTGGAAACGGCTATGGCAACAGTAATGTAAGCGCACAGGCTGGCTTTCCCCAAAAGCTGTATAGAGAAATACAGTGAGTAAAAGAATGTATGCAAAATAATGACTCTCGGAACAGAAAAATGAGGACTTGGAATAGTAAATTGCTTATATCTCAGGAACCGTACGACATAGAAAAAGAATTTAAAAGTCATATGAATTATCACTTTCCTGGCTAGTTTTGGGGGGCTAAGTACTATTTTGACAAAAAGTCTGTATCTAGCACCATTTCCGAGATACGGGCCCTGAAAGGCGCTGCGAACGCCGTAATGTTATCCTATGGGAAAAAAACAGAAGTTCGGAGTGCCATAACTTTGCCTCCCTGTAATATTTTTTCACCAAACCACTGAAAGCCACATCTGTGGGATGTTGGCTGTGTTCCCTGCAAATTTCAGCTCAAAAGACCAAACTGTTATTTTGCAGAAGGGCGCCAAACGATTGCTGCAATGCGTCGTATGCCGTAATGTTATCATATGGGAAAAAGCGTAAAATTTGGAGTACCGTAACTTTGCCGCCGTGTAATATTTTTTCAACAAAATACTGAAAGGCACATCTGTGAGAAGTTGGCTGCATTCCCCCTCCAAATTTCAGCCAAAACTCCAAACCGTTCTTTTGCAGTGGGGTGTCAAAGAACTGCTGTCATTTTCCCACAGCCTAGAAAAGTACTGTCGCAATTTGCAAAAGTTTTCACAAAAATTTGTGACACTTTCGTGAGTGTGACACTACTTTGTGAAAGTACTTTTTCCAGAAATCTGAAAAACATATTTCTGGGGTGTTTTACCCCAAAATAAAGACATGGCTAGCATCCTCATGGTCCGACTAGGTGAATACAAAAAGAATTAGATTGCTAGAGGGTCCCAAATTTAAATGCCAAGCATTTTTCTGATCACCAACTGAAAACAAAATAGCAGATTTGCAACAGTAAAAGGGCTATTTGCGAAAGTAAAAACTGCATTTGCGACACTGTCGAACTTTCTGTTAACTTTTCCCATTGACTTATAATGGGAACTTGGGAACTTGTTTTTTTGAATAACTTTTGAACCGTTTAATATTTTTTCAAGAAATCTTTGAAAGGCACATCAGGGACCCTGGATGCACTTTCCTTGAAGATTTAGGACCAGTCGCACAAACCGTGCGACCTGTAGGCGCGACCATAGAATTCCAAAAAAAGCGTAAATGCATGCGCAGATCACGCTTAATAACTCCGCAGCTGTATATCCAACCAGTACAAAACTTGGCAGATCCCAAGGCATATTAGTCTTGATTCAGTATTCCAAATTTCAGGCAAATCCATTGAATGGTTGCAAAGTTATTAAGGTGCAAACTTTTGGGTTTAACATGTAAATGGCTCCTTAACCCTAACTATGGTAGCACTACCGTGCTACCATAATATATATATATATCAAGAACAAACAATATTGTATACTTAACATAATGTCATAAAAGACTACTTCTTATTTAATACTCATTTATACTTATTTGGTCCTATTTTGGCCAAAATGTAGTACACTTGAATGTGCTCTCAGTATACTAGCATTGATTTTGAGCAAGTATATTTCTAGTATTTTTAAAAGTATAATTTTAGTGCATGTACCATTTGGTAGTTGTATGTTATCTGCTTCACGCCCTTATATTCCAAATATTCTTTCAGTATATGGTTAAAACACTTCACCATCCATGAGTATTCTTCTGTTATTCTAGTATTATTGAATTAATATACAAAACGTACCTAATGCAATACTTTTTTAATATGTAAAGTACACTGGACATGGAAAGTATATTAATCCTGTGATAGCAGTATGCTGCCAATGTATGTAAATTATATTAATCATGATACCCAGAGAATATTTTATACATGTTTTAGTAAAATTATGATATTCTAAGATTTACATTTGAACAATACTAGCAGTATCCAAATAATGTTATCATGCTAAAACTGTACTATTGACATATTAACAGTATACTTAACATACTGTGTAATAAACTGCACATTGTTATGCTGAAAGTAGACTTTGCAGTTTATTATCTTTATACTCATAGTACTCCAAGCAGTATACTGTTACTATGCACTATCTGCATAATATTAATGTGTTGTAAGTATACTAAGTGATTTATTAGTAGAATGCTACCAGTGCACTATAGTGCTTGCATTGAATGTAATCTAAGTAGGCTCTAATGATATGAATTATATGCTAAAAATATGTTAGGTAGTACATGATTTCTGTTCTCAAAGTACAGTTATTTAACTCCATGTAGGATCATTTAATATGCATAAAGTCAAACATTGTTATGTACAAATATTTCTATCCACAACTTATATATGCAGGCCCAGATATTCAGAAATGCACCAAAGGCTGGCGCAAGTCCAGCGCAGTACAAATCTGATGTGCTGTAGTGCAACAGGAGCAATATTCAGAGGTTGCGCTGGCCGCACTGCACCAGTGCAACCCAGATGAATATGGCACAGTTCCACCATGGCGCAAAAAGAGATGCCCCAGCGCAACCGTGGGAGCAGAGCAGCAGAGCAACAGAGTGGGGCATGGCACAGAGAAGTGATCCAGTGACAGAGCCAGGGAAGCACAATGACAGGCCACAGGAGGCCACCACCAGCTGGGCACAGCAGGGCACACACAAGCACCCAGAACCCCACCCCAGAACACAACAATGGCAGAGATAGTAGGCAACAGGAGGTGCCAATGGCCAATGGAGGGCCACCAAGGGAGACTCCCCACAGGCTGCAGGCCGTGCCCCTCCCTACACACCTAGACCAGAGCAGGCCACACCCAACACCATGTAGCCAAGAACACACACCCGCCACACACCCCTGACAGCCACCCAATGGGCATCCCAAGATATAGCCACCAACCGAGGGGAGGGACACCACCACAGTGGGACACACCACAGCACACAGCAGTGAACCACAGAAGCACAACATGTGCCTCGACACATGCACACCACATGGACAGGCACTGGGCCACTGCAGCATGGCTCCTCACGCCACCTGCAAAGCAGACACAGACACAGGCATGTATGTCAAAAGATAGATATATCAAAGAACTGAACTATGTACAAAACAAGGGTTTGGGAAAGGGTAGAAAAGTGGGGGAAGGGGACAGGGAACAGGGACTATACAGTGGGAAGGGGGACTGTAGGGGGAGGTACAGCTTAGGAAACACTTGAATGCAGGGTCCCAACTACCGGCAGCCACGTCCTGCCACCCCTTGCTGTCTTTACTGCCTTCTGTCAGCAAGCAACAGCCTCTGCCCCTGCAGCACTGCCTCCATGGTGGTCGAGGTGATCAAGATTAGCTGTTGGAGCAGCCAGAAGTAAAGGGGCATCCTTCTCCTCTGCCAGACACCAATGATAAGGGGCAGGACAGGTGATCAGTACAGTGTCCCAAGGAACCATGCCCACCCACAGCGCGCAATGGTCAGCAGGATCACACACCCCTGGAGGGTCCGTATCGGCCACCCACGGGGGGGGGTGGGCCAATGCCTGCCAACAAAGTGGCACACCACGACTGTTCACAGTGGTGGTACCCACCGCATAGTGGCCACCCAACTGTGCAATGGCAGTCACATGGCACAGTGCAGCAGCAGCATCACAGCAACATCAGAGGCAGCCAACCACACACCTACCCCACCAACAGCTGGCACATGTGTCCAATGGATACACCACAGTGGCAGGCACCATGCACAGTGTGACAAACAGCTGCCATGGCACATGGCACAGGCTGCCATGCCCACACCCATGCCCCCACAACCCCACCACCCCATGTACATTGCGAAGGACCATGACAGTGCCTACCTGCACTTTGTTGCCCCACTGGTGCCAAGGTTGCTCCTGCACTGCCACCCTGGCCCACTGTGGCCTGCTGTCCTGCTGCTGCAGCCACTGCCACTCTCCATTGACTTTCAGGCCCTGGGAATGGAACATAGACAGGTACACATCAGTAAACATCCACAGCAGCTGCCCACTACCCCCACCCCTGTGACAAGGGTGAGTCCCTGCCCGACACGTCCCGCACAGCTGCATCACAATGCAAGTGGCGGCTGGTGATGCCACCCCACAATGTGCACAATGACAGTGCACTGATCTGCAGGGCATGCCAAGTAGCCTAGTCAACACCACAGTAAAGCACCAGGGCACACATGCAATATGGGCCTACTCCCCTGGCTGTGACACAGCCCCATGCCTGACTCATGCCTCCAGCCTCCTCAGGTGTTCTGGGTCCCTCCTCGCCAGGTCTCCATAGTGGTGGTGTAACTGCTCCCCCATCCTGGCCACCCCAGTTCACTGCTGCAGTGTGGCAGCAATGCCCTGCCACACCGTGACCCGGGATTGCTGCAGTGGCGCCTGGCCAAAGAGTTGGGTGCGTGGGGCTGGACGCAGGTGTCCAGGTTCACTAGTTCCACCCACATCCAGTTTGCTGCCTGTGGTGCCCTTTGCTGCACCATGCTGAGAGTAGTAGCCAGTGAGCAAAATGGAGGTAGTGAGTGCACGTGGCCACGGCATACGCCAGATGCACAATCTGAGGGAACATGCACTGGGGTCCACCCGCCAGCGCAGTCCCAATGTATGTGACATGGGCGTGGCTGGAGGTGAGTCATAGATGCAGAGGGGTCACCCAGGGGCAGAGGTCGTGGCAGGGGTCAGGGGTTGGCCACCTCCGCACAGTGCACACATGCACAATAGCAGGCCTGGTGCACCATGCGCAATGGCCCCCATTGTGCAGTCGGTGCACAGTGTGCGATTGACAACATGATACCATTTGGCGTATGTGCACTGTGGTTCAGCACACTGCTCATGTGTGCATAATGCACTGCGATTTGCTCTGGAGCAATCTCATCGCGATATTCAGATGCCATATGCAAATGACCTCATTAGCCAATGCATGGCACACCAGGGGAATTAGCATGTCATAATCATTGCACCAAAGCTCATTTGCATGCGATGCACTATATAAGCACCACGGAACAGCACAGGCCATGGACTGGTATTGCATACTTTGAGGTGGGTTGCGCATGCCACTGCAGCTCCCTGGGAGCAGATGGCACAGCAGGGTAGGCTGCTACAGGGGGATGCTGCCACTAACACACTGTGCTGTCTATGTCCACAGGAGATGACATTTCTGGACGTGAGGAGCATGAGGAGCATGGGCCTGCTTACAAGCACAGGCCCAATTTCACTAAGGATGAAACAGAGGCCCTGTTTGATGCCTACCTGGACAGGGAGCCACTGTTGAGTGGTGCCATGGGCACACCACAGGACAGAGATGGGACCTGGGAGGAGGCGGCAGGCTACATTAACCAGCATGGCATCCACCAGCGGTCGGCACAGGAGTGCCATAAAAAGATGGGCACAGGGGGTGTGGCTGGGCCCTGAGTCAACATGGATGCATAGAGAGATAACTCCTGGAATGCGGGGACAAATCTGACATTTGCTGTCAATAAGACCCTCTATTTCTGCCAGTATTTCACACCGTAGTAGAGAGGAATCCCCCTGGGCACAATTTTGTGACATTTACCGCAAGTGCTTGTCCGGAGACCACCCAATTACTCATCTCTTAGCAGGTGGATCTGCAGTGCAGCCTACAACATGCAGCCTTCTGAAGATACCTTGAGAACTGAAGTAATGTTCAGCCAGCTCATGGTCCAAATGGCTCAGCTCACAACAGCAGTTAACGCCACAACACAGACCTTGCAAGCGATTGAGGTCAGGATTTTTCACAATGAACAACAAATCTCTTCCCACGATGTGGCCATACATGAAGTAACTGCAACCCTGAGGGAACAGGCTAAACTTATCCATACATTACAAAACAAAATAGAGACCTTGAAAATCATAGTTGCCATAATAATCTATGGTTTATTGGCTTTCCGGAAGGTGCAGAACAGAAGTCAGCCATCGATTTTTTACTGAAAACCATCCCAAAGTTTCTCAATTTACCAACAGATTTCCTTCTTCAGATAGAACGGGCCCACCGCTTGCTTACCCTGACACCAAGGCCTGGAGAGAGGCCTAGACCCCTTATTGCAGATTTTTGGATTTCAGACAAAAATAACTAATTGTAACGGCCGCTTGAACTACGGCGAAAATTGTATGGCAAGGGCATCAAGTCCAAATATACCAGGACTATTCTAGAGAACTATCCGATCATCTTAAGGAATACACGCAGGCACAGAGACTGTTGCAAAAGTTAAATTATTCTTACTCACTGCAGTATCCAGCGACCATACAGGTCATGTACAATGGGTCTCCTTTCATGTCTGAGACCCCAGAGAGCTTGATAGACTTTCTGTGGGCTAGACACCATGCGGAATTTCAGGGCCCTAATATCCAGGGCAAGCAGTCACATCAATCCCCTTCTCTGACACTTGCGGATACCTTATCGGCTCCCAAACAAGTCTCCCTAGAGCCTGGTGTACAGACCTCGAGGCATCGTTACCACTGAGGTCAAGGAAACAGCAACCCTCCCACCACCATATCCACTGACAACATCCTTCTGATAGAGCCAGCTCCCCGAGTCCACCGGCAGCAGCTCCATCGGAGCAGCTTTTGGGTCAGCAAGACTCCATGGATCTGAAGACCTTTTTTACACCTAACCCTTATGCTATGCTGCAGCCGGACTTGCAGGACTTATATGTATTCACATAAGATCTTAGAGGGAGCAGAGACGGATCCGCCTGGGACAGCACCCTCAGGGCTTATGCTCTCCATGGCGTGAAGCTAATCCTGGGCCAACATAGTTGCCACTAATCCTGGTTCTGCGACTGGCCCTCCTGCAGTGAATTCACAAGTTGAAAAGACTGACACTACAACAAGCCTTTCTAGGCCAAGCTCAGAACCCCCAGACTGAGGACATTTTCTAACTGTATGGTACCAGTTTAATATGGGATGTCTGGTCTGTAACACGGGAAGGGGGAGGATGAAGGGGCTTTCTTTTGTTTGGAATACCCATTTCGGAATTAACAACCCACCCCCTAGCCTGTCATGGGACTTTTATGGCTGAGGGTATTAAGCTCAGTTCTCTTTACCCCTCACCTACCGGCTAGGTATAGTGGAACACTGTAACTCCTTCAATGACATACCTTAGGGGATATCCCACTCTCTTGTTTAGGGGTCCATGGTCCCAGGGGGATCTTATCATACATTTCTTGGGGAGGGTCTTAGTTCTAATCACATGCCTGCTCCCCATTAGTATGGACAAGTGGTTCAGGAAGGTATCTTTTACTGTTTTGATCCCAGGCCAATCCCCACGGACACCAAAGGATGTATTGCGACTACGGTCAGAAACATAATACCTTTGGGACTCCCAATGGCTGTGGACAGGCTGGTTTATGTATATAGTTTAACAAATGTTATTGTAAGTCAATATTGTTTTGAACAAGTTAAATCTGTTTATAGGTTTTTCCAGATCGTGATTAGTAAGTGTTTATGGGGGGTTGCATATGTAGTTGGGGTGCCTTACTGGCTTTGTTTAAACCAATTGTAACAGATCTTCCACTTAAGGTGCTATGGGGCAGACCTTCACTCTCAGTCTCTGCAATTTCTTTTAGCTCGTTCCCTCTCAGATCAGATACCCCATTCTTAGATTATGGCTGATACTCGCTACATCACCTGGAATGTGCGGGGTTTTAATACCCCTTTGAAACGCTCCCAGGTGCTGAACCATATTAAGAGAATTGGTGTGCAGGTAGCCCTATTACAAGAGACTAAGCTGAGAAAATCAGACCATGATAGATTGAAAGGTACTTGGGTGGGACAGTTCATCTCCTCAGCCACCCATAAACGGGGGGTAGCTATTTTACTTCACAAATCTCTTCAATGGACATAACTAAAAGTGCAGCGAGACAGAGAGGGCAGGTGGGTGGTGGCCCTAATAGATACCCTGACAGGTACCCTAGTGATAGCCAATGTGTATGGCCCCAGTGATGACCGGCCTAAAGTTTTCCATATGTTGGCCCAAGCTATAAGCTCTTTAGCCTCCCCACAGGCCCCTATAATACTAGGGGGAGATTTTACTCTCCCCTTGGATCCTTTCTTAGACCACACTTCCACTTGCCCGGATCATCATCAGAAATCTCACCTCTCTTCAACAGCTGATCACAAATATGGGCTTACAGGACCCCTGGCATATCCTACATCCACAGGATAAAGACAATACTTTCTTTTCCCCAGTGCATAGTTCATATACTCGGTTGGACTACTGGCTTATTTCCCCTTCTATTATGAATGGTAATAATGATGCTGTGAACCATCCAATTATCATATCTGCCCATGCTCCGGTTCAACTCCACATGCTATGTAGCGCCCCAGCTCCTTGATCCCTGAGCTGGCATCTGGATCTGCTACTCTTGAGGGATCCTGATTTCCCTCAATGGCTTCGGATACAGGTTACTAATTTTTTACAAGACCATGCCACTACTGAGGTGCCCCCAACAATGGTCTGGGAGGCTTTGAAAGCCACCATACGAGGAGCTATTATGGGATACTCTGCACATCGCAGACGGCAGAGAGAACATCAGTTTAAATCACTGGAATCCCGTCTCATCAAACTCGAGCCTAGATTTAAAAGTATGTCTCATATTACTCTTCACTTCCTGATAGGTAGGGAAATAACTCAAATTCGTCACCAAATACAGGACCTACTGGCCAGGAAAGCTGAACTGGCTTTCCTTTGATTAAAACACAAGTACTGGGTGGGGGGGGCCCGGAAAGTACTTGCCTACCGACTCCGGAAACAGAGGGTCAATAGTCATATCCCTGGGCTTAAGGCTTCTGGCAGCCCTGTGCAGATACTACCAGAGTGCATAAATGGAATAATGAAAGACTTTTATAAACAGCTATATGCCTCTTCCAGCACTCTTGATGCTGCACAGGTGCATATCTTTTTGACATCTCTCCCCCTCCCTCATTTAACCCCTCAGCAAGCTGCCACATTGGAGTCTCCCATTACCCCTCAAGAGGTCACAGAAGCACCCCACAATCTAAATCATGGGAAGGCCCCTGGTGGGGATGGATTCCCCCCGAAATGTGGAGCCTATCTGCACCACTGATAACCCCCTACTTAGTGACGTATTTAACTTGACTCTTACCTCTGGATCTCTTCTCCCATCCCTTAGGGAAGTGATTATTACTGTATTTCCCAAAAAATGGGAGGATGCCACCTTATCATCCAGCTATCACTTCTTCTCACTTATTTACTCTGACAGTAAGATTTTTTGCAAAAATTTTGGCTTCCAGGCTAAACCCCTTGCTCCCCTATCTCATACATCCATCACAAGTCGGATTTGTCCCTGGTTGGTTCAGCAGAGATCATATTCGTTCACTGATAAATATCATCCACTGGGCGGGCAACCACCTTGAACCTGCTGCTGCGGTAGCCATAGATTTCAAGAAGGCTTTTGATTCTCTCAAGTGGCAGTACCTTCAACAGGTACTAGAGGTCATGGGTTTTGGACATAATTTTAGGCAATGGGTTGCAGCTTTATACTACAACCCCATAACCAGTATCCTTACCAACTCTACCCTGTCCACATCCTTCCCTTTGGGTTGGGGTACAAGGCAAGGCTGCCCCCTTTCTCCTCTACTCTTTATCCTAGCAGTTGAACCACTGGAAACTGCCATACGCCATTCTCCAGGAATAGCAGGATTCCCCTTTGGTGACATCACCTTTTCCACTTTTATGTATGCGGATGATCTGCTAGTTCCACTAGTGGACGTCCTCACATCTCTACCTGCTCTGCTCTCCCTCCTTGCAGACTTTATGAGGTACTCTGGCCTAAAAAACAATAGGTCCAAAACAGAAGTACTTTGCCTCAATAGTCTGTGCACTTCTGATCAGATAGCCCATCTTGGCCTTCACTGGGCTCCCGCATTCCCTTGTGTATCTAGGGATACGGCTTACAGTAGACCTTACCAAACTCTGGGATTTGAACCTTAAACCTCTCCTTGAAGATATCAAAATTGAGTTTGCACACTGGCATGGCCTGCAACTCTCACTAGCAGGCAAACTCTCTGCAATCAAATGGTGGTGGCCCCTAAACTTTTATATGTCATTTCGCATTTACCTCTTGCATTGCCAGCATCATGGGTTAAAGCCATAGACCAGGCCTTTTCCAACTTTATTTGGGAAGGAGCCAAACCCTGTTATAGTAGAAATAAACTCAGATCCCACTGGTCACAGGAAGGCTGGGGTCTTCCTTGGCTGGAGGGATACAAATGGGCCTTTGCTGCTGCCCAGACCCTAAACTGGTTCTTCCCACTGACCTGAAAGATCACAATGGATACATATGGAAGCATCTATGGCCCAGACACAAACACTGGCAGTTTTACTTTATAACTCTCTTACTAAACATCTGTGCTCCTGCCCAACAATAGCAAGCTCCATGCAGATCTGGCATCTGGTGGAAAAGAAACTGGAGGCAGATCTTTGCCCCCTTCTGGCTACCCCTATATGGGGGAATATACTTTTAAAAGTGGATGACAAACCCCAGCATTGGCCTTTATGGCAGAATAAAGGAATTCTAACATTAAAGGATTTGATGGTAGCTGAGTCTTACTATCAAATCATTTCAAACACCAGATCAGGAATTCTACTTAGGTAAGCAGGCCTTTTGTCAATACTTGCGCTCAGAAGCTCGGTCTTAGCTTACATTAAACACCACCATAAGACAGACATGGCTGGATCCCATCTGCTGACTAAATGGCTAACCTATAAGAGGGTAAAGCCAGTTTTATATATTCTGATCTTAGGAATCATCTCCTCACACATTCACCTCAGGCTAAAATAAGTGGGAACAAGCCCTCCAACAACCTATCTTGGATGTTCAATGGAAGCTCTGCTGGAAATACGCTCATTATATGTATCCTTTTGTGAGAAGCAGACTTATGCAAAATAAGATACTGTCACATTGGTATCGTACTCCTGTGGTCCTTTACAGAATGCATCTAAGTGACAACAGTCAATGCTGGCGATGCTTTTCTGGAGTGGGAGACCTCATTCACATACTCTGGTCCTGCCCACTTCTCACTCCTTTCTGGATGGCAGTTTTAGGTCTGGTTCAACAGACCTTAGACTCTATTCTGACTCTGGATCCCCAAATCTGGATACTGGGCCTCCCTCCTGTGCTGAGGACATTCACCCATCAACAGCATAGATGGCTGGCATTGCTCAGCCTCCAAGCTAATAGGTCTATTCTTTGCAGGTGGAGAACCACAGAAGTACCCACTATATCTGAATTATATAATGCCCTTTCTAGTGTAGCTGCACTTGACCTCCAGTCCCACCTAGCTACCAATACTCTTTCACAATACTGTCTTACCTAGGCCCCTTATTCAGCCTATCTCTCTCCCCGAGCAGGGATAGGTTGAACTCCCCTAGTGGAAGGATCTGGAATAATGTAATAGATGCACCTGTATGCAATGGCTTAGAACCCCTAAACTAACTCCCAGAAAGGACTATACATTTCTCTCTCTTTTAGGATAAGAAATAGATCTGGAATTTAGTGTTGTTAATAATCCCATCCATCTTTGTATTTTTGCAGGCTTTATTCTGGTACCAGGAGACTCCTATGTATTTTGTCCACATTAGACTACTTAGCTAACCTAGATGTGGCAAGTGATTATGTAGTCTTGCATTGTTTTTCTTTTCTTTTTTTCTCTCCCTGTAATACTATCATAATACAATCTACTGCATAAGATCTTTAGTTATGTAATTACCTAGCAATATGTTCTTACTCTATTATTTGTTGGACTTTTGTTTCATTTACAATGATATTGCAGTTAATGTGCATACTTCTTGTCATGATGTACCTTAATTCCGTACCTGGTTATGTCTAATGTTATAATTCAAAATTCAATAAGAATTATTAACTAAAAAAAAAAAAAAAGATGGGCACATACAAGAGGCATATAAAGGAGAAGGTGGCAGCCATCATGCCTCCTGGAAGGCCACCGAAGGGGGGCCTCCTGAAGTGCCACGGCTCACGACACAGGGGGAGTTGGTGGAAGCCACCATGCACCACAGCACAGTAAAAAGTGTGCCTGGAGGATGATTCCAAATGGGTGGCAGCCCATCACTGCATGGTAAGTATGCCAGCCACGCACAGCTGGTGGCATGGAGGGTGCGTACACGGGCATGCTGGCATGCATGCTGCCAGCATGCATGTTCTGTGCATGCATGCACAACAACACATATGCCATGCTGCCTGACACATGCAGAGGCAGTTTGGGGAGGGGGGCACACATGTGGGCATTGCATCACTGACACACCTTTCTTCTCTTTCAGCACCAGCACACCTGCGTACGGAAGATGGGGCAGTGGCAGTGGCCGTGGATGCAGAACCAGCCCTGGACAACCAGCCTTCCACCACCACAGGCATCCAGGGGGCTGATAGGCTGCAGCACACCACCACAGTCCAGGTGGATGTTCTGGGCATGGGGTCAGATGAAGCCCTGGATGTGTTCCTGTGGGATGCCAGTCTTAGTGTCCTTTGCATGGAGACACAGATCTGGGTGGGGTCCGATGCCGATGATGACATCATCATCATCCTGGACAGCATGGGTGATGTTGTGGGGAAGATGCCCATGCCAGCCACCAACACAGGCGGCATACCCATCTCCCTACTGGCAGGGGAACAGCTGCCTGCCACAACTCCGAAAGTGGATAAGGCCATGGGACCAGGCCCGGGATACGAGAAAGTGCTCGGGAACTCAGGAGAACTGCACCACAGACAGATTTATTCAACATATTACTGGAAACAGAAGTGGTACCAGGGGACTGGAGGAGAGTTGACATAGTTCTGCTCCAAAAGTGACAGCAGCAAGAAGGCTAGCAACAATAGACTGGTCAATCTCACATCAGTAGTGGGTAATTTAATAGAAACCCTGTTAAAAGACAGTCATGGGGAATATCTTGAATTGATTGGGTTACAAGGTCACAAGAAGTATGGATTCACAAGGGGAGGTCATGCCAGATGAATCTAATCAATATCTTTAACTAGCTGAACAGGGAAATAGGGAAGGGCAGTGGACATGGTCTACTTCTCTGTCAGTAGTTTAGTTTTTGTGGTTTTTCATGTGTTTCTACTTGGAGGAACTGGACCATTCTTGGACATAACATCTATGAACATTTCCTGGACTAAGAAACTACAAAACATCACCACCAGGTATAGGCATTCTCATCATAAATCAACTTTTTTGGAAGACATCAAAAAGCAAAAGTGAGGTCAGTAAATCTTTTATACAAGTTTCTGGGTTGTGGAGTGCTGCATTGAATCCACATTTCCGTCTGACTTTCTTAAAGGATGTGTGCTTGTCTTTGAGGTCTATTCACAACTGTTTTGGAGAACAAAGGGAAGATTCTAACAAAGGATTTTTACATCCTGCATATGCCCTAGGCTAATGTTCATCACCTTCAGGAATTTAACACTTTCTGGGTCTTTGATCTACAGTAACAATCAGTTTTCTGGTCCACAGTAGCTCACCATGAGTCACTCAGGAACACTCACCCTTGCTACAGTAAACATTTGCAGTCTCCTCTACCTCTCACACTAACCATTTCAAGTTCGATACCAGCAACCTGGCACCATGGCAAATCCTCCCTACCCTCACTTGTGGCACCCTCCTACAAAGGACTGGGTGCAAATGACAGCTCACGCTGCTGAAAAGTTGACAAATCGAAACCTTCTCCTAGCCATTACCCTATGCTGGGACCCTAAATGACTACACTGTACTCAAACTAACAAGAAACAGAGGTGTTACATGTCATACTATGAGCTATAGCAGATGTCCCCTAAACTCCTGCTCCTTCTCCTTCTGATGTCAGGAAGTGTCCATCCAAACTCTGGCCCTGTTTCTACCAGGGTAACAAATCTAGCAAAAACGGAGGGGGGGTCTCACCATCGCCACCTTAAATATCTGTAGCCTCCTTCCAAAACTGGCATCCCTTCAAGTCTTTGCCAATGAACACAATCCCGACATACTAGCCATTGTTGAAACCTGGCTGACACCAAGCACTCCGGACCATGCCATCTCACTACAAGGCTACAATATTTTCAGACTGGACAGGACTAATAAAAGGAGGGGGGGTTGTGCTATTTACATTAAGGACAACCTCTCTAGCCACCCTGTCTGCTTTTCCACCACAAACTCCTCTGTGCAATTTCTCCCTGTCAAGCTACTACTTGCTGCCCAAAATAAAGTGCTTACTGTAGCCGCTGTCTATATCCCTCCTAAAGATCCAGGGTCCAGCCTCCAGACTGTTCTTGAATTTGTAAGATCGCAACCACCTGACACCGAGCTCCTTCTCCTTGGTGACTTTAATATAAATTGGCTCGCATCAGATGTTGGATCCCTCAAGGATGCTATCCTAGCAGCTAACCTAACGCAGATGGTGAGCTCCCCCACTAGAAAAAACTACAGAACTGGAACTTGCACTATCATTGACTGGATCCTTGCTAGCCACCCAACCTGCATAAAAAACACAGCTGTTCTGCTGGACTCTCTCAGTGACCACTCCCCTGTGATCTGTACCTGGACAAATAAGTTCCAAAAGCCACCTCCAAAAACCATCTCAAGCAGAGTGCTACCCCATGGAAACCTTACTAAGCTCAAGACCTGTCTTTTACAGCAAGACTGGTCCCCAATATACAACACTCTAGATGTTGACGCAGCCCTAGATTATTTTATCACAACTTTCAACACTGCCTGTGACACCTACGCACCAGTAAAAAAGCGTAAAATCAAAGCACTCTCAAATCCTTGGCTCACGGCCAAACTACTGGCCCAACTCAAAGCTCGGGACCACCTCTGGGCCATAGCCAGAGCCACAGGCTCCTTGACGGATATCCAGAAGTATAAACAGGCACGAAACCAATGTACCAAACAAATCCGACTAATGAAGAGCTCCTATTTCAAAAATGCCCTTACAAACTCCTGGGGTGACGGGAGATCATTCTGGGACAACATCAGAAATATCACGGGTAAGCAGTCCAAATCCTCTCCCACTATAATGACTGTCGATGGAACCACTACCCTAGACCCAATGGTCATGGCAAAGGCCTTAAATAAAACTTTCACTGACCTCGATGGGGTCTTCCCGCTGGACTTCTTCTCTGACATGGACTCGCCAAAACCAACATCTCCTACTGTCTCACTTGACCAACCGCTTTTCCACTTCAAAATAGTTAAGGCACATGAAGTCTACAAATATATAAAAAAGGCTATCTCTAAATCCAGAGCAAGCTGTGATACTATTGATCTTAAAATTCTGTCCCTTACCCTGGAAGAGGTGGTGCACCCACTCACCAAAATTTTCAATCTCTCCCTCTGCCTTAGTCAATTTCCCAGCAAATGGAAGTCTGCTATAATCACACCAGTGTTCAAAAGTGGTGACAAGTCCCTACCAGAAAACTATCAGCCTATATCTATACTTCCACCCCTCTCCAAGGCCCTCGAACGCATTGTGGCTGACCAACTCTCAGACTACCTGCATAAGTATAACATACTCTGCTTGCAGCAACATGGATTTAGGAAAGGACACAGTATGTCGACTGCCCTACTGGAATTCTCAGGAGAAGTTCACACTGCCTTGGACAAAGGATATCAAACCGGAGCTGTTTTCATTGACCTAACAAAGGAGTTTGATACTGTTCACCATGGCTTACTTATCACACAACTACACAGTCTTGGGCTCTCGGAAGGACCAGGTGCCTGGGTTAAAAGTTACCTGGCCCAATGCTTCAATCAGTAAAAGTCTCAGAAGTTCTCTCAGACTCAAAACCGGTCCTCTCAGGTGTTCCACAGGGGTCAATCCTAGGCCCCCTCCTTTTCAGCCTTTTCCTAAACTCTCTAACCAAATCCTGCCCGGAACAAATAATCCTTTATGCTGATAATGCCGTGATTCTCTCCTCTCATAAGGACCTGAAACCCTTACTCCAGAGCCTGCAACTTGCTTTCTCCAATGTTGAAAAGTGGTTCCTAGATCACAAGCTGGTCCTAAATCACAAAAAAACAAAATCCATGCTTTTCTCCAGTCCACAAAACAGAAAAGACAAATTCCACTTACTATCAAAAATACCCAGGAAATACCCTTGAACAAGTGTCAACATTTAAATACCTTGGAATCACCTTTGATCAAGGTCTTACCTTTGCGAACCACATTGATAACACAGCGAAAACGGTGAACCAGCGCATTGGTATCCTGTTCCGAAACCGGCAATTCCATGCCCAAGCTGCGCTGAGGATTGCTATCCAAAGCTCTGTCATCTCAATCGTAGACTATGGCTTAATTATCTATGGCTCTGTAACTACCACCGCACTAAGGCGCATCACAACCACCCTAAACAAGGCCTGTCGGCTGCTCACTGGAGCGCAAAGACGTACTCTTACATGTGAGCTCTACATTGAAACAGGATGGTTGCAACTCTCAAATCGCATAAGGTACCTCACATGCTTGATGGCAAAAAAATCCATCTTGGGCCACACTCCGCTGTGTATCCAAGACCTACTTTGCCCAAATACCAGCATCCGTCCCACCAGATGATCAGAACTCCAGCCTCTCCAAGTCCCCAGATGCCGGACCACACAGGGCCAAAGATCTTTTCCCTATCATGCCCCCAGCTGGTACAATGCCCTGAGCTCAGGGTCACGTGATGTCTGCTGGCTGAGCGACAGCAGGCTTTTAGAGCTCTCCCTTCCCACCAACTAACTAACATTTATTTTGCAATTTTCCGATTAGTTTGGCATTCAATCGATATAGTACCGGCTAGAGTGCGCTCCGCTTGTCGGCTCTCGGGCATTTTTGGAGTTACATCCCGTAGTTTACAGCGGGATGGAGGCGGACAAAAAGCAGGCCATAGTTCGGCATACACCACCGACCATGCCGGAAAAGCTCTTTAAAAAGCTGCGGAATCAGCCAGGACCAACCTCTGAGAGATCTGGCGATAAGAATCAATCAGCTAGCCCTCTTACTGAAGAAAAATTCCTGCTGGAGATCGCCCCGTTAAAAGAGGTGCTGCAGTCAATCACAACCGAGCTAAAGTCTATTCGAGGAGACCTCTCAGCGCTCACCACCAGAGTATCTGACTCGGAGGCCAGGCTTCACTCACTGGAGCGGTGGAAGCTTACCGCGGATGCCGAGATGGTCTCTCTGGCCCAGCAGGTCAGGAAGCTACAGGCCAAAACAGTGGATCTGGAGGGTCGCAGCCGGAGAAATAATCTAGTAATCCTGGGTCTTCCAGAGCTCGAGGAAGGAGCAGACCTAATGATGTTTCTCCAAAACTTTTGGTGAAGATAGTTGGCCCTTCACCCCTAAATCCTCACTACCACCTGGAGCGGGCTCATTGGGTTCTCAGGCCCAGATCTCCACCCGGATCTCCTCCATGACCTATTATCGTGAAGTTCCTCAGCTACATCGAGCGGCAACATGCTTTCAATAAATCTCGGGAGCTGCAGGCTATTACCTGGGGGACTTCTAAGCTACGAATCGCTCAAGATTTACCCAAAGAAGTCAGAGTGAGGAGGGCTGCATTCCATCCTGTGGTGCAGAAGTTGGTTGCTGCAGGCATTCCCTTTCATATGCTTTACCCAGCCACCCTCAAGGTTACAGTCGAGGGTAGTCCTCTGACCTATGAAGCCCCGGACTTGGCTCTCAAAGACCTGACTGTTAAAATGCCTAACCTCTTTACTGCAAATGGCTGATGTGGGGTCTCTGTATTAAGTTAATTGATGGCTTCTGGCTGCTTTGGGCGCCTGTTATATCATGTTGTTTAATCCCTTTTCTTTTTTCCACCTTCCCTTGTTCCTTCCCCCAGTTGTATGTTTGGTAGCTGTCTGGGTTGGTGCTACCTGTTCTGGCTGCTCTTGTGGTCCCTGGGTCTGGCCGGAGACCGCGAGCGGCTGAGCGGAGGCCGAACTAGGCCGCGTTGGTCCTGTCTGCCTTTCCCCTCCTTTGGGAGATACCTCATCAGGAACGCCTCCGGGCAGGATGCTGTTTCCTAGTGTATTGGGTTTTCCGACAGACCGGACTGGTCCTAGGGTTTTTTGATTCCCCTGGGAAACATCGTGGCTATACCGCGATGATGTTGGGGTGTTTGCTTTGCAATTTCTTTGCGTCCTTGCCCCCTCGCTCCTGCTATTGCCGATGGTGAGTCAGTCTTTCTTTCAGGCTTCCATAATTCCCATCGTGCAGAGGCACTGGGGGTTGTTTGGGATACTCGCTGTTTTCTCTGCAACCTAGCTGGGTAGTGGTTGGTGGGGGTACTCCTGAGCCTTTTGTGTGCTTGCAGCTGCATTGTGTGTGATGGTTGGGGATAGCAAATCCTTTCCTGGCTTGGGGACATTGTTTGTCTGTTTGGGGAGGTGGGGGTCCTTCCACTGTGGCTCCCAATTCTGGCTGTTTTCAGTTTTTGGTCCTTTACAGCCTGATGGGAAGTGGGTTTGTATTGGGAAATGGCTGCCAGGCTGTTGCTGTTCCTATATTTGTTTTGGGTCTGTACATGTCTGGAGCCAACTTGTACATAGTTGGGTATGTTCTTTTGGGTGGGTTAAAGGTGGGGAGGTGGGTCGTTCCAGCCTACTGGGATACATGTCTGACTTTTTAGAGTTAGTTGTGTGTATTTGTCTAGGGTGCATCTATTCTTGCAAACCTATCCCGATAGTCTAAGGGTAGCTGGAACTCGGGGTTCAAGTGTGCCTGTTATGTTAGCATATACTTGTTTGACCTAGGTTTTGGTTTATATTTGAAATGGCTTTAATGGTCACCAAATTTGCATCGTGGAATGTGCGTGGGCTTAGAGGGAAAGCCAAGAGAGCTCAGGTTTTCAAACATTGTGAATTTTTTCAGGTAGATATTCTGTTCTTACAGGAAACCCATCTAATTAAAGCTGAATCGAAATGGCTGGTTCGATCCGGGTTCTTGCAGGTATTCGTGGCAGGTGGTTCTAACTTTGGGGGGGGGTGGCGATACTTATTAAAAAATATGTAAATTTCGTGGTTAGTAATATAGTAGCTGACCCAGAGGGAAGATATGTATTGATTAAGGGCTCTCTGAATGGAGACAATATGGTTCTAGGATCTGTGTATGGCCCAATAGGGGTAGTCCCGCGTTTTTTATGTCCCTAGCGGACAAAATTAGTGCTATGCTCCCTTCCCAAATTGTGTTGGGAGGAGATTGGAACCTCCCTCCTTCTCATTTGTTGGATAAGGATCCCAAATCTAACTTTCCACCCTCTCCGGCTCAAAGAGCGCTGCAGGAATTTATCCATATGCTTGGCCTCTGCGATCCCTGGCGTCTTTTGAACCCATCTCTCCGCTCCTTCTCATTCTTTTCTCAGCCTCATGGCTCTTGGTCTAGGATAGACTATATTCTGTCAGTAAAACTCTTTTCGAATCACCCCTATCTGGCATTGAACCAATTATTCTCTGACCATGCAATTGTGTGGGCTAAAATATCCCTAGGGCTTAAGTTTCAAAGGACACGGCCTGGAAGTTTAACACCCAGCTTCTAAAAGACACATATCGTAGGCCAGATTAAGACCCTTATTTCATCTTTCCTGGAGAATAATCTTGGATCCACCCCAGATTTGATTGTGTTTAGGGTTCCCTAAAAGTGCTATCTTAGGGCGAGCTGATTAAGATTGCTTCAGCAAGGAAAAGGGTCGACTATCTTGGGCATCTTCCTTATGGCTAAAATCAGAGAATTGGAGAACTCTTGTTCCTCCCTTTCTTCCTTACCAACCTTTGAAGCCTCTCACGGCAGCCAAAAGTGAATATGCTGATCTGCTGAGGGAAAAGCTGAGTATTGTCTCGTTAAGACTCAAGCCAGGTATATTGAGCATGGGTGAAGGCGGTAAGCTTTTGGCCCTGAGACTTCGCTCACTGGAAAGTTCCAGACTGATCCCGGCTATGCAATCTTCTTCTGGTTCCATGGTAACTTCTCCCAGGGAGATCGCAAGGTTTTGAGGAATTTTATAAAACCTTTATAGCGTGCTTCCTCTCTACTCCTCTATCTGACATACTAGCTTATCTAGATGGTACTGATATTCCGAAACTTCTGCCCTCGCACATAACTACTCTGACCGCCCCTATTTCTCTTTCTGAAATTGAGGCGGTTATTGCCTCTATGGCTCCGGACAAAGCTCCCGGTCCAGATGGGTCCCTGCCAATTTCTACAAGACATTTTCCAAGGAGCTGGCCCCAATACTCCTCAAGCTTTATCAGTATCTTTTTTCTGCTAATGTGACTGACCCCGCGCTACTTGAGGCCACTATTGTCCTTATCCTTAAATCGGACAAAAGTCCCACGGATCCGGCTAGCTACCGGCCTATATCCCTTCAGAATTGCGATATGAAAATTCTTGCTAAGATTTTGGCGGAGCGGATTAAGAAAATATGGCTCCATCTTCTTAGTCCTGAGCAAGTTGGTTTGTTCATTCTCGCTATCTTGGATCACCTTAGAACCCTCTCTCATATTCTCGTCTAGCTCAATCATCCCACCTCCCTATGCTATTTGATTGATGCAGAAAGCTTTTGACACGTGGCTGGTCCTTTCTCTGGCTACACTGTCCAAGATGGGTTTCCAGTTTCGCTTCTTAAATGGATCCAGGTTCTATATAACCCCTTCGCTAAGATATACTGTAATGGGTTTCTCTTGAAGTTTCAACTGTTTACGGGAACCAGGCAGGGCTGTCCCTTATCACCTTTCCTTTTTAATTTATATTTGGAGCCTCTTCTTATTAAACTTAAGTCCTCCCCGCTTATTAAAGGCTGACGAGTACGTCAGCAGGACTTAGTCCTCTCGGCGTATGCGGACGATATACCTCTGCATGTTTCTCACCCGGTCACTTCTCAAGAGCAAGCAATTCTGCTCATTAATCAGTTCGGAAACTTCTCCCAGTACAAACTGAATATTGCTAAGTCTGCAATCTTTCCTTAAATGCTTATACATACAAGACTTCATCAAGTTTGGTATCGCTGGTCCCCAAAGTCAATCAAATACTTAGGTATCCATTTTTCCCGGACTTAGCCCTACTCAAAAAGCTTAATTTGGACACTATTAAATCTCAAATTCAGCAGGATCTACTAAGGTGGTCCAATCTTCCCATCTCTCTTTGGGGTAGGATTAATATCATTAAGATGAATGTCCTTCCCCGTATCTTCTACCCGCTTAACCTATTGGGTCTGTGGTTACCGCTCTCGTACTTGCAACAGTTCCACGCGGCCTTCTCGGAATTCCTCTGGCGTGGGAAAGGGGCCAGGCGTTCCTTCCTCAAGCTCGCTCTCCCTAAGGATAAAGGGGGGCTTCGACTCCCCAATCTTCTACTATACTACTGGTCCTCCACTTGTCCAAATTGGGAGATGGATCTTGTCTAATCCTGATCCTCTCCCCCGATCTGGCTCCAAATTGAGAAACTGATTCTCTCGGAGACCAAGCTAGATCCCATGGCCATTTACTATACTCCCATCTCTCTCCTTTCTCAGTGGATAATGGATCAAACAATTCTTACGTCTCTCAAATCCCTTTCTCAGTGTATGCAGTTCTTAAGGATCCCACCCAAATTGGATCTTGGACAGCCCATTGTTCTAAATCCCAACATTAAGTTGGGCAACTCGGTGATTGTCCCTGATTGGCTTCCGCATGTTAAAAATACCAATCTGGACCAGTTCTACGATCAGGGTTCCCTTCTCTCGTCTTCTCGAGATTCTTACCAAATTTGGCATTCCAGGGCAGAATCTTTAATGTATATCAATTAAGGCACCTCATTGCTGAGAAGTTTGGCATTCATTTCAGAGAAACTATGGTTCAGCCCTTCCTATCTCCCATCTCTACCCTTGCTTCTAAACCACATGCTATAGCGGCAATATATTCTTTTTTATTGGACTATAAGTTTCATAAGCCTATTGCGGGATCTGGTATCTGGCTCTCTTTACTTCCCGAGGCGGCCTTGAACTGGTCCCAGGTTTGGAAGGACCTGCATAGATATCATACTCAGGACAGACTTAAACTTACCCAATATTATATTTTGAATAATATGTATTATACACCTAAGAAACTCTTTCGGCTCAATAGATTAGCTCTCTCCCAGTGTACCAGGTGTTTGCAGGAGGAAGGAAATCCCCTTCATATTTTCTGGCACTGTACTAAAGTTGCTCCGCTCTGGTCAGCTATTCAGGACAATTTGGACCCCCTATTGGGCCTTACTCCCTTCTTCACTCCTGAAATTTGTATTCTAGGGAATATAGTAATATTGACTGTGTCGGCGTCAATATCACATTGCCCTTGTGTCTGGTGTGGTTAGAAGCTAGTCCTTAGACACTGGACTGACCAACTGACCTGACTTATTCGGAATGGTTGACTGAGCTTTCATGTATAAATGTCGAAAGGCTTTCCGCCAGTGTGCGGTACCGTATGGATCTATTCCAGAAAGGGTAAACTATATGTTCTATATTTACACCGATAACCTCTTGGCTTCCCTTTGTTGCCCATGGTAGTTTCTTTCTTGTTCCTTTTGTATTTATACCCTTTGCACTTTTAAGAGCTGTTTTCCCGGTGTAACATCTGTAATAGTACCTGTTACCTTGGCACACTTGGGTTGAGGGAGGTGGGAGGAGATGTATGGTAGGTGGGAGGGTGGGGGAGGGTTGGGGGTTTGTGTCTTTTGTTTTTTTTTTACTTTGTACCAAGTATGGATAATTAGGTCATTGCATCCTATGTAAATGTTGTTTCTCTTTTTGCAAATTTAATAAACTTGAATTTCAAAAAAAACAATGCCCTGAGCTCGCTCATTACATCCTCCACGTCACTAGGAGCTTTCAAATCTATGCTTTACTCTCACCTTTCAGCCTCTAGCTCCTGTGACTGCCTTGAGTAATGATTCTTCCTTCATTGCTGTTTTTACTGTTTTTCGTCCTTCTCCTCCTCCTCCTCCTCTGCTCCTTTCTTGACAGAGGCATCTGAGTACATCTAACTACTCTAAGTCTGCTCCCCTTCCCATATCTCCTCCTACCCTTACTACCTTGACCATTCCTCCAATGTTTTGTTTTTTTCCTGTGATTTACTGTATTATACTGGCTTATTGAAACCTTTATAATTTGCTGACCGTTCTATGTAACATGTCTTGTTTGTTTGTACATTGATGACCGTGGAACCTTTGTAAAAGAGCCATTGGCTCAAAGTTAATAATTCCTAGAACAATAAACTAAACTAAACTAAACTCTAGGTGCAGCTGTGTGCACTGCCACGGCTGTGCCCTGTGGTGCTGGTGCATCCATGCAGGCGCTGGTCAGCATTCAGAGGCTGGGCAGGCAATGGCAGCAGACTGCGGGTGCCATAGGGCAGCCGGATGCTGGGTCCGCTGCCCGGGGAAAAGCTATGGACAGTACTCATGAGGACCCCACTGTGCAGCATCCACCAGATGGGGGGGCTGTGCAGCATGGCCAGTCACCACAGTGGGATTGGCATCCCGCCCGGGTTCCCCAGGACACCAATCCACTGGTTGAGCACACCCATTTGCTGCGGGCCTCCATAAGGTAACAGGTTCTGCTTGTCACTAGGGTGTGTGCACTGTGCACGGAGGTGCACCAGCTGACCAAGTAGTATGAGAGGGGCACTGCACAGTTCCTGGTGGGGATGCAGTGCATGCATGAGGCCATGACTGCATCCATGGATAGCATTGCCAATGTGATCACAGATGGTTTTGTGATGCTGGCTGCCACAGGGCATGGCCGGGCACCATTGACCCCACACAGTGCAATGTCCACCCCACAATCCTGGCATCAGGTGACACCCACAATTTCAATGCCAGGCTCTGATGCTGGCCTCCCAGACATGCCTGGGGCTGGCCTGTTTGGGTGCCTATGCACCCCACGTGGACCTGGTCATGGTCCCGTGGTTCAAACCCTGGGGGGGCTTTTGCAAACACCCCCTGTGGCTGATGTGCAGCCTGTGGCTGCTGATCAACCCTGGTGCAGCTGCCTCATGGCTGTGGTGGCCATGGTTCTGTGCAGGAGCCCTGATGTGCATGCCACCCTGACCGCAGTCTACAGCTGCTGCCCTGTGCATGCATGGGCAGCGTGTATGTGTGCATACCACTGGTGTGGTGCCTGTGTGTCATGCTGCATGCTGCTTGTGTGCGTGCTTGCCCAGCCACTGGACCGTATGGCATGGGCGTGATGAGGAACAGTTCAGCACCAGTTGACCTGTGCACTGCAATTGCCGCACCTTCAGTCGTGTCACATGCCAATGCCTGGGTGTGTGGCTGCGTGGGTGTGTGTGTGTGTCTTGTTGTGTGTTGCTGTGTGTGGATGTGTGTGGTTGTGTGCCACTGACTCCCCTACTCCTGAAGCATGCCTCTGTGAGTCCATGCCCATTGCCATGCATGCCCCTGCATGTGTGCTGTACCTGTGTGTGTGTGGCCCATGCCTGAGTATTGCGCCACCTACCTGCGTGCACTATAGTGCTCCTTTACGATGGTGTCCTGGTGTTGGCGCACCTGCCATTGCAGCCAGGGATCTCTCCACCTAGGGGGGGCTGTCCACCACCCTCCAGCCCATTGCCTCTGTCGTCCCCACTACTGTCACCCTCATCAGCCTCGACAGCTATCCCATGGTCAATGGCCATGTTGTGCAATATGCAGCAGGCCAGGAATAGGCCACAGGCTTACGAGGGACTGTACTGTAGGGCACTGCTAGACCTGTCTAGGCAACAGAACTGTGCCTTCAGCATGCCAAATACACTTTTAATGATGTTGTGTGTGCTGGCATGTGCATTGTTGTAGCGTTCCTCTGCTGGGGATGACAAGCACCGGTAGAGGGTCAGCAGCCAGGGCCTTACTGGATAGACACTGTCTCCTGTGTAAATAATGACATGGTTAGCCCTCTGCCACCCTATGTTGTGCCCCTTGCCTGTCCCAGCCAGCATGCCCACCTTGCCTTCCCCATCCCATGGCCTGCTCTGCCCATCACCCCTTGCCCATGCCATACTCACCCACTAGGTGGCCTGTGGGGATGTCCCCACATTTGAACCTGTGGCACACTGCAGAGCTGTGCCAGATTAATGCATCATGTGCACTCCCAGGTTGTGTGGCACAGACATTGGTGATGCACCCCATGGCATTGCACACCACCTGGCAGTTGTGGCTCGGGCTTCCCTTCCTGTTAATGTATGCCACACCTTCAAGGCCAGGTGGCATGCTGATAGGCACATGGGTGCAGTCAATGGCCCCAATCATGCCAGGCATGCATGCTACCCTCTGGAAGTCCTGCATGGTTGCTGTACACTCCGCTTGTATGCTGGGGAAATGGATGTATTCAGAAGCACATGGCAGCAGAGCATTGAGGAACTGTGTGAGGAGGCAGGATGTGGCCAACTGGATTATGTCTGTGGTGTCCCCTGTTGGTCTCTGGAAGGTGCCTATGGCAAGCAGGCATATGACGGCTGTCACCTTCATCTCCATGGATATGGCGTGGCTCCGTCTGGTGGGTGCCTGTATCTCCTCACTGCACAGCTCACAGAGCTGCCTCAGAATGGCCCTATTCAGGCAGTAAATGGTCCACAATCTCCATGTCACTGTATTTCTTGAAGGTGATGCGGGCATGGTACCACCTGTGTTGGGCATACCACCAATGGGACCTTCCTTGGCCACATCGCTGTTCCTCCTGCCCCCTCACATCCCTCATTACGGCTGCCATCATGAAGGTCTGACTATCCATGGCCCTTGATGTCTAATATCCCCCCTGGGCAGTTGGCTGCTGTGGGCTGTGTGCCACCCTGGTGCACTGCCTGGCAGTGTGTCTGCCTGTTTCTCACACTCTGTCTGTGCCTGTCTCCTTCTCCACTGCCAACTCTGTCCCTCTCCCTCTGTGTCTGCTTTGGTCTGTCTGTCTGTCTCTCACTCTGTCTCTCAGTCTTTCTGTCTGTCTGTCTTTCTTTTTCTCTCTCACTGTCTCTCTCTCACAACTTCTCACCTGGTGCAAGTGCTTTCTGTGTGCGTGTGCCCCGTATTTATAGGAAGAAGTCTGCTCAGTGCATCTCTGATTTGCTCCGCACTTGCGCCATGGTTTCACGGTTGAATATCGCACTGTGCTGGATATTCAAGGGCATGCCCCCCGCACTTGTGCCTGCATTCATTATAGTTGCACATTGGTGCAATGAGATTTGTGCTGTGCACTTGCTCCCATTGAATATCACTCTTTGGTGCAAGTCCCCACTTGCGCTGGCACAACTCAGTATCGCCATGTGCAACTGCTTTGACTATCTGGGCCATAATATATAGGCATTTGTCAAATTCTTAAAGATGTCCATCCTTCTATTTTTATTCAGTGGGATTGCATTAAATGTTCAAAACATGACATGTTCCTTCAAATGTCTGTAATACTTGAATTTTAGGTTATTCACCAAATAAACACAACAATTTCTAATTTCATTATAAATCTCTTTATTATCTTTATTTTTTAACCAAAGTACTTTTTGTTATGTTTCTTATATCAGAAGCATTGTACATAATAATTATATTGCTTCAATACAAAACGATAGCCATAAAGCACTGTACTTTCTACATTTTATTTATTTATTTATTGAAATGTTTCACCAGGAGGGCACACTGAACAACAAGTTGCTCATCTTACGGTGCGACCTGGGGGGAAGGGTTACATAGGGTTGTGAACAATCATGTATTGTGCACTACACACAATTTTACCTATTTTGCAAGTGCACATTTTGAATGGTAGGTTTGTAATCACAATTATATTCCCACAAAAGGTGAAATATATTCATTGTTGAACCACACCGCAAGTTGTAAAGTACATTGGGCAGGATTCACGAACCACCCAGAACCTAAGTCCCACTCCACAACTGCCTTTGCGAACTGGAATCGCCCACTGCTGCAGCAGTAGTGATTCCCAGCCACAGCAGTTGTGGAGGGTGTTACAGCTGCTCACAACAGCCGTAGCCCATTCCCGCAACTGCAGCCATCTCCCCAGTAACACCACCCGCCAGCAGCCATAGATCATGGAGCTGTCGAACTGCCTCCATTTTATGAATACTCGCCGCTGTGTGTGTAACCTGGTGGATCCATATGTTGCAACCAACTTGGCGCCCAGGTTTACCCGCAGCTGCAGGTATTTCTTCGTGTTTCATGAATCCTGCCCATTGTGTTTAGTTGTATTTCTATGACATGTCAGATAGTTACAAGCTAATCAAAGAAAATTTGACAAAAGACATGTTGTAGCTAGATTAAAATAACGTCACCTTCTGGCAACTTAACCCAAGCACCCAGAATACCATCCCAGAGCTTTAACTATTGAGTTACAGGTGCAGATGGTTAGACCTGGGGTTCTGGGACACACTTCATTTCTCTGATATTGGAACTCATGCAGCTAGGAACAGTTGAGATGACAATAAGATGGTCAAACCATGTGAGCCTGTAGCTCAGTGATACAATACCATTGAAACGATGTGTATTTGTGAAACCCAGTCCCAACCATGTAAGCCTGTAGCACTGTGGTCAGACCATTGCTATAGCATTCTGACTGTGGTGAACACTCTGCATCCTTGGGAGTGGCTGGAAGAGGGATCAAGCTACTTGTAAATGTAAAAACAACTTAATACCTGTGAAGAAAAAAATTAAATAAAATTAGGGCTATTTTAGGTCCTGTCCCAAACAATAGAAGATGTCAATGACTCTTTAATGAAGTATAGCAGACCTAAAAGTTAGATAAGGGAACCTGTCCTTTAGTTTTGTGTGCACCGATGGAACAGTGTGAAAGGTGATGTTCAGCGCTGCTACCAAGACATATTCTTGATTAACATATAACAAATTGATCCTTTTTCAGAAATTGTAATCATTTTGTTACACTATATTGAATTCAGTTGTCAGGCTGATCCCTTCCACCTCATTGATTGAATGCCTTTCCTTTCTCTCAGTCATTTTGTGCATTTTGTTCAGTAAGGCTTTTGACTGCTCCTTGTTAAAACTGAAAGACACAATTAGGCCCAGTACTCATGACCACACCAGTGACCTTGTTATCGGACTGATTGATGGCAATGGAGTTAAGAAGTTCAAGATGTTGTGCTTCTGTCCATGAATCCCAAACACGGTCCCTTTCTTTTCTATTCTGATTCACATCATTATGTAGTGTGGAGTTTAAGGCTTACATTTTAAGTTTGATTTGTCCAATTCTCGAAAACAAGTGCAGGGAAAGAATTGTCCAAACTATTTACAATGTGTTAGTAGCTTATACTACAGTCTCTTCACATTTCTTTACACTCTTATGACTTGTGATGCTTTCATTGCCGCATTTTGTCCTGATAATATTCTTTACATTTTCTGCAGTCATGTTTTGGAACACATTTAAAACATGACCTTAAAACAAATATTACAAAGAAATTTTTAGTTTAAAGCTCTGCAACTGTTTCTTTTCCTACAAGTTCATCCATTATGCATATGCTATGCCCATTCCAACTGTAGAGGATAAATCATAGTCTTCTTCACAAAACAGTCATGGACTCATAAAGTTTGTCTATGTGTCCATCAGTTTGAACCTCTGCCATATTGATAGCTACCATCTGTAGAGCACACAGTTTAAAATGTAAGGCATTGTTTTCACATAATGTTTCATGTAGAAAGGTTATACATTTTGAATCACATGATTACATATCTTTAAATTGTAGTATTAATGGTCTAGCGAGACACAGTTTCACTAGACCTATACAACATTCATGCATTTTTCTGTTATAGCATCATGTTCATGAACATTTTCCCCATACGTTGTTTAATAATAAAAAAAATGGTGACAGGGTTTCAAGGGAAACCCTACAAAGAGAGTGAGGGATCTAAACATGTATATCCCGGAAGAGAGCCGGAGCTGACATGGTAGAGACCTACAATTACCTCTCAGGGATGAATAATATACATGTGGAAGCCTTTTCAAAATCAATATTACCTTTCAGACTAGGGATCATGCAATGAAGCTGGAGTGATGTGAGGAAATATTTCTTTAGTGAATGGGTGGTAGTCCCATGAAACCCACTGCCAGCCAAAATGATGGAGGCTACAATGGTGATGGGCTTCAAGCCTTCATGGGACAAACACTGGGTTATATTAGATTAGAGGCTGGGAGGTGGGATGTTCACTGGAGATTAGACAGGGCAAGGAACACTTAGCCAGACTGGATTGGCAACTGATCCTTTTCTGCTCACTTGTTTCTATGTTTCAAATGCACATATTAATTTTCTAAAACCCATGCTAAACATTTTTGTAAATAAATTAATTGCAGCATCCAATTTTGTTGAATAGAGTAGCATTTTAGCTGGGAGATCCTGATGTTCTCCTAAATGACATACCACCATGCTTGATTTTGACAATGTTTCTTTCAAAAAAATACCAGGACAAGCAAATCACCCATATAAATCAATGCACTGCATTCTTCTATTCTGTCAAGCTAGTGTCTTGAAATATACACTGTTGACCCTGAAATCAAAGGTACCTGTGAATGTGAGAAGTCATAAATTACTTCATTTTGTGAATGAAAATTTGTCTACAGTGCTGTCCTATACTACATGCTGTTCTGTGCCAGTAGATACTTCCTTGGCTCCTCTGCACACTTCCTCCATTCACCCTGACTACACCAGTCCTATGACCCATCTGCTCTCAGAATTCATGTGACTATCCCATAGGGCTTAGCCTTTATGTTGGGGTGTTGCATAGCTAGGGTTGCCTGCATTCACAGGATCTAGCCTGTGCCTGTGTTGCTGTTGTGTTGTCTGAGCGGTTGAGTTTCATCCTGCCCTGTTTCTTTGCCCCCTTTTTTACAGTATAGATCCCTGTAGGTGCATGTGCAATGTCAATCTGCATGTTTGCACACAGGACAACAGTGTCTGTTGCTCCTCCTCATGGGAATCAGTGTTCTCAATCTCCCGGCCCTCCAATTTGTGTTATATCCAGGCTTGTTCCAGGTGCCACAGACCTCTCATATTGCCAAATGGCCCTGTATAACCTCATATGTCCTGAGCTTGCTTTGTGCCATTGGCACCAGAAGCAGCAGTACAACCATCATACAGGTGTGAGTGCATAGTACACATCTTCATAAGCTCCTTACTCCACATTAGCTATAGCCTTTTAAATCCTCCATTCAGATTTTTTATCAGTACCCAGCCCATTGTACCCTTCTAATCCAATTATTTCTTAGCCACCATTTTGTCATCTGTGCACTGCCCCACCTATAGGACTAGAACTTTTTTCCATGTATTCTTAATTCCTGTGACCATTCTAGCCTCCACCACTTCCTCTGGGAGGCTGTTCTAAGTGCCCACTGCCCTCTCCATGAAGAAATACTTACTCACATTTCCTCTCAGCCTCCCCCTCTCCAGTTTCAAATTATGACCCCTTGTCCTTGAGCATCTTTCCCTTTGGAAAATGCTCCCTATCTGTACTTTGTTTATTCCTGTGAGGTACTTGAATGTCTCTAACATGTCCACTCATTCCCTCCTGTCTTCAAGAGAGTACATATTTAAATCCTTTACTCTTTCTTTGCAGGACTTCTGATGAAGGCCCTGCATCATTTTGGTTGCCCTTCTTTGAAATGTTTCTATCTTATCTTTTTTGAGATGTAGCTTCCAGAACTGGATGCTGTATTCCAAATGAGGTCTCACCAATGACTTGTACAGTGGCATTACAACTTCTTTTCATCTGCTGGTGATACCTCTTCCTATGCACCCCAGCATCCCACTGGCTTTCCCCAAAGCCTTGGCATATTTTTTGTCCACCTTCATGTTGTCAGATATGTCACTAATGAAGACATTGAACAGGACTGGCCCCAGAACTGATCCCTGTGGCACCCCACTGGTCACCCTCACTTCCTCTGATTTAGCTCCATTTACCACCACTCTCTGCATTCTATTTGGCAACAAATTTGCAACCCAGTCTACCACTTTATGACCGAGTCCCAGGCTATCCAGTTTATTGACAAGCCTCCTATGAGGAACGGTGTTGAATGTCTTGCTGAGGTCCAGGTAGGCCACATCCACCAACCCCTCTCATCCCGATCCACTACCCTGGTCAACCAGTCAAAGAATTCTATCAGATTTGTTTGACACAATTTTCCTGAAATGCATGCTTATGGTTTAATTAAACTCAAACATGTTTTGTTTCAAATTCTTGATCTACTTTTGTTGCATACATCATGAACATTAGGAACACTCCCAGATAGATCAGCCACTCATGATGTAATAGCCTTCTTTCCTCCTACTGCACATTGAGTAGCTACAGTGTGTTGGTGGTGTTCCAAAGTCCAGGAAAGATGCAGTGAGAGTTGATTAAGGAATGTAAACAAACACATTTTGAATACATGTTGTTGTAGTAACGTCAGTATGGTATGCAATCTGTTATTCATTTTTAAAAATAAAAAGGGATCAGAATAAAACTATTAGTTTAATCAACACATTCTAGAGAATGTGAACAATCATAAAATGTGTATTATAAACTAGGTACACTCTGAGGCTTGGGGGGTTGACAGTATCTCTTTAATGCTGGATTTCAAGATTGCATTTGGCATAAATCAAAGAAACAGATTCTTGCAGTGAGGTAAGGTGCAAAATGATTAAAACACATATAGAGTAATTATCAGCTTGGCCAAATAACCAAATGAAGGTAGCCATATGAAATGGGAGGAAAAATCAGTATATAAAATGAGTTACTAGCTGTCAATACTTGGTATTCCTTGTACGATTTTTGCTATACATGGAACTCCAAATAACAGGAAATTTAAAGCTAAAGCCCTGACCCAACATTTATGGATGTGTGTAAAGTAGGTGTGCAGAAGCCTATCATCCTGTCCTAACCCAGGACCCCTTTGCAAATAAGATGATAGTGACACTGGAGGTAATGGATGATAATTTGAAGATGCATAGGAATGTGGAAATTATGTTTGTCAATGGTAGCCTAAATTTGAAGGTGAAATGGGAGATGAATTTTGTGAATAGCATTTTGAAGCTGAAGGCAAAGGGTAAAGATATGATGACATAGTGACATTATCACACTTTTTGACCTTTTCCTATCAATGAGTTATTTCAAACAGTACACTCGTCATGACAACTCTAGAAAACAAAAAGAAACAATCCCAAAATGAATGAAAATATAACCAAATGTTGCTTATTGCGCTTTCCAAATGGTAGCAAGGTCATACAGTATATTGCTTCATTATTCTGCAAATGTTTCTTACAGAGGAATTGCTGTCCAAGCTAATTATTTCTTTATGAGTTGTCTATTTTTACATTGGCTGTGCTTGTGCACCCAACTTTTTGTGTCAAGGATAGGGGGTTTTGGGAGTGTGAGTCACTGCTGAGCTCATTGCAGTTCATAAAGGCAGGGGTTCATCAGTCTACACCTATGATGACACGCTGTTGTCCTAACATCTTTCATTGCTTGCTGGGCAGAAACTTCATGTACTTCAAAGGACCAAAGTTGCTCCAATCAGAGAGGGCTTTGGTCCTTAGACTTGCGTGAAGCTGGTCTGCATACAGCTGGATGGCACATACTTGCATTTTTCAATATCTTTCAATATCAGGAGCCTGTCAGTCTGTGAAAAAGGAAACCACCCATCGATGTCTGTTGCTAGCCACCCTAGAACTACCCTCCCCAACTGGCCCTCCCTCTCAGCATCCACCGCCCCATAACATAACACAGCACTGGGGGTGCCCAGTCCCCCAGTGTTGCCATTTCATAGTTTTTAATTTTTATTTTTATATGTAACCTGTAACATGGAAAACCATGTATTGATGATTGTAGCTGGTATCCCTGTAAATGTTCCCCCTCCACCGACCCTCCCTCTGATCACCCACCACCCCACACACCCCCAACAAACATAATACTGACATTGTGGGTGCCCTATCCCCCAGTGTTATCCCTCATAGTTTCTTTTTTATTTTATTGATTTTAATTGCCTAACTAATTAACAAAGAAAATCATCCAACAATTTCTGTTGCAGGTACCCAGTAACTGTTCACCCCCACCCGACCCTCCCATCAGGACCAACCATACCACACCCCAAACAACATCACACTGACACTGGTGTGTCAATTCCTCCAGTGTCATCACCTGAAATATAGAAAACCATCCCTCATCATTTCTTTTAACCCTTTAAAACAGAAAACCATCCATTGTTGTCTGTTGCACTGTAAGTCCCCCCACCTGACCTTCCCACTCAGCACCCACCACCCCACACTCTCTGAGCCCTTACTTACCCATAGGAGGGTCTGACACTGTTATCTTCTCTGGACTGCACAGATGTCTTCACTCTTCAAAGACGGACTGCAG
The DNA here is from genome assembly GCA_016271365.2 of Neoceratodus forsteri. Lineage (NCBI taxonomy): Eukaryota > Metazoa > Chordata > Ceratodontiformes > Ceratodontidae > Neoceratodus > Neoceratodus forsteri. The sequence continues at coordinate 839,679,213 of CM028135.1, read as the reverse complement.
ACTGAGGAAATCAGGTATGTGGTTCAATGTATTCCAATGGGGTTTTGAACTTAGTGGCATAACTTTTCAATTTTTGAATATTTTTGCCTCACATTTTCAACATACTGCAACTTTTTGGGGACCCCACATCATGAACAATTATAGTGACACTAGGCAAATTTGTGTTCACTGCACAAAATCACCCCTCAGGCAGGAGATGGAAATTGTCTCTGCCCTTGTTCATAAGGTGGGGTCATAAGAAAGCTATTTTGAAAATCTGGTATACAAATATTTTAAAAGAACAAACTTATGAGCCTATGTTGCCATTGGCAAAACACAGGCTCATAACTCTGGTAATTGTCAACATTTTGACCCCAAATTTTCAGCATAGCATGTCTTTACAGTACCTCATGAATCTGACAACTGTCATTTTAAAAATACTGGCCAAAATGAGCTTTTGTGTCCTGAAAGGTGATTTCTTAGTCACTGTGCGAAATCACCTTTTGGGCAGGAGTTGAAAATTTTCTCTGCACTTGTTCAAGAGGTGGGGGTCAGAAGAAGGCTATGTGTAAAATTTAGTGCAAAAATATTAAAAACAACAAAGTTATGAGTCTACATTGAAATTTACCAACACAGCCTTGTACTGTAACTTGGGTAATTTTCAATGTTTTGACCCAAAATTTCAACATAGCCATTTCTTCATAGCACCTCATGAATGAGGCAGCTGTCATTGTTCAAATTCTGGCCAAAATGTGTTTTCATAACTATGGCACAGAATGGAGTTTTGCTGAGAATTTGAACATTTTCACCTACCACATTCATTAGGTGGGGTAATAAGAAGGCTATTCTGAATATTTGGTGTACAAATATGATAAAATGCTCAGGTTATGACTGAACATTACACTATTTCACTGCTCACTTATAATTTCACTAATTTTCAAAATTTTGACTCCAACCATTCAACACAGCTATTTTCCACACCACCACATAAATGAGATGTATCATTTTTAGAATCCTAGATGATTTTAGGTATTCTTATTTGACCAGGCCGAGACTATACCTGGGCACTCAATAATCGGTTGTTGCAAGATCCTCAATTAGTAGATTATCTGCAGACTCATATTAGCAATCCTGTTCAAAACAATTAAAATTCTGTACCAGCCTTGGATCAGTTGTGGGGAGCTTTAAAATGTCAGTGGAGGCAAGAGTTGATTCGCTTAGCCACGAAGCATAAAATAGGCCAGAGCTGTAAAATCAGGGAGTTACTCCACTCAATCAGAAAAAATTTTAAACATTTAGCTGGCTCTACACCCGATGACATTCAAGCTCATTTATCCCAGCTAAGAGTCCAATATTCAGCGTACATTTTGGAACAAGCAGAGCACCCTCTGGCAGCTCTCAAAGCAATATACATGGACTATGAAGAAAATGCTAGTAAATTACTGTTGACCTGACTTTGGCAATGGGCACCAACTCACTGGATTAAGACTTTCTATGATCCCACTTCGGCCTTATGAACTTGCAGTACTTGTGTAATGGCTCATATTTTTCAGGATTACTTTCAGACATTATACATGGAATCATTGTACAGTGCTGATCTGATGTATGACTTGTCCTGCTTTTTAAAGGGTATTCCTTTACCACAAATGTTGGAGGCCTCCAGTCATAGCCTGGGGACTCCTATCTTAGAGGTTGAGGTCACAGAGGTTATTACCTCTCTCGCATTGGATAAAGCCATGGGCCCAGATGCTTTTACTTTTAATTTTTATAAACTTTTTATTAATGAGCTTGCCTCTCCTCTGGGATATGTTTTTAATTATCTTTATGCATCTGAGTTAATGGAAATTCCCCTTCTTGAGGCTCATATAGAGCTTTTGCCTGAACCCCAAAAAGACAAGACATACTCAGAAAACTATAGGCCTATCTGCCATATTAATTTAGATATGAAGATATTGGTAAAAATGTTGGCTTCTGACCTTAGCAGGGTTTGGGTGGGTTGATAGGTCTTGAGCAGGTGGGTTTTATGAAGGGGTGGCTCTCTAATGATAATGTTAGAAAACTTTTTCATTTAATTTCTGCCTCCAGTGAGGCAGCACTGGAAGCTGTCTTGGTCTCCCTGGATACAGAAAAGGATTTTGATAAGGTCTCTTGGCCCTATTTATTTTGGATACTAAAGCGTTATGGTTCTCCTGAATCTTTCCTTTAGTGGATACAAATTTTATATTCTTCTCTTACAGAGAGGGTGTTGTGTAATGGCATACTCTCTGACCTCTTTTCATTATCCAGGGGTACACATCAGGGTTGTCCCTTTTCTCTATATATTTTATATTTTATATTTATGCTTTTAAGAATGTCACTTTAAAGATTTGTTTTTGTACAAATGTTATTCTTGCATTTTGTATCTTGTTTTTATTGTGTACAGCACCCAGAGCCTCCGGAATTGGGCACCTTAGAAATAAAGTTGCCTTGCCTTGCTTTATTTTATATTTAGAACCCCTGAATCATAAACTTAATTGTGCTGCTGATGTTAGGAAGATTTTTCTTGGCTCTTGGGAATGGAAGAGTTCCACATATGCAGACAACATTCTACTACTTTTAACATATCCAGTCACTTCTATACAGTACAAGCAGTTCTTTAGATGATACAGCATTTTGGGAATTCTGCCAGCTATAATTAAATTTAATTAAAATGGTAGTTTATCCCATTTCCCTATATGTTTATAAACAAGATTTTCTGACCCCAAGTTAACAATGGGAATAAAAGTCTCTTACATGTTTTGGAATTAAAGTGTCACAAGATATTTTGACATTGAAATTTTCAAACTTAGACTCATTAGTAAAACAGATATCTGCAGATCTGTTTAGGTGGAAACCGTTACTGCTTACTTTATGGGGTACATTGAATGTTATAAAATGAATGTCTTTCCTAGGATATTATATCCTCTGGATATGTTAAATATTGTCCTTCCTGTTAGTTGGTTTAAAAATATTCATAGGAGTCTTTCTAAATTCCTTGGCTAGGTAAACTGCCTCAGCAATCCTATGGCAAACTTGCTCATCCCAGAAAATTTGGAGGATTACAACTTCCTCAGTTTATACGGTATTATTTTGCTCTACATGAGGCTAAATATTTCCTTTGGGGACAACCTGAGATTTTTACAGAATCTCACAGATAGATACCATGCTGGCTGTTTATTGAAAGGGATTTATGTCTACAACATCATATTAATCTTTTGTCTCTACTGTATCTGCCTCCCTAAAAAATTCCCTTGAACCTTAAAGCTACTATGATAGACTGGTCAATTCAAGATCATGCACAACTTTGTAAGCACCTTAAGCTAGACTATGTTAAAGATACATCCAGACCTCTCTTTAATAACTTAAATATTTGTACATTAAAAATATTCTGAATGGTTTGCAATGGTCCCAATTAACCTCCTAGACTGTTGTTGATTTTCTTATGGATGATGCTGTCATTTTTTTTTTTAACAATTTCATTTTCAATTTGGGGCTCCTGTAAGCAATTTTTTTTCATTTCTGTCAGATTCTTCATTATCTGAGTGGCTTTTTGGATCAACCCCCATGGTCTAATTTAGCAGGTAAACTGTTTGAAACCTTGTCCATCCAAGCTTATCAGGATCACCCGATTTTCAAATTATATAAGGCAATTCACTGGGTATCCTGGCATTCTGTTTCTCCTGTTGCTTATTACTGGGCCAATACATTAACTATTGAACACACTTCAGAATAATAGTTGCAAATCCAGAATGATCATTATAAATATATTAAACAAGATAGACTCCAACTTCAACAATTTAATATCCTTCATGGTATGTATTTTACTCCAATAAATTTATTTAAGCTTGGGAAGAATATCTATTTGGCCTGTCCCAGATGTAATGATAAAGAGGTTACTCTCCATCACATGTTCTGGCCTTGTCCACAGATTTCTTCTTTTTTGACTCTTATCTGCTCTAAATGACACCCTCTTATAGGTCTCCAGGATGCTTTTATGCCTGAAATCTGTATTTTAGGTGATTATGGTTCACTCTTGGGGAGCCACAGAAAAGTTTATATGACATTAATTTTAGCAGTGGTAAAACTGTTTATTTTAAGGCACTGGGTAGATTAAGCTTTTACCACTTTGTCGGAGTGGCTAGTGGAAGTATTACAAGCTTATTTTTTTAACTATGTATTTATGTGCCCCACTGCCTCCTCTCTCCACTCTCTCAGACATCCTCTGTCTGCACCCTCCTAGTTCCATCTTGGTCTGCCCCAGAGTACATGTGTCCACTAGCCTAAGTGCCTGGTTAACCCCCGGGTGGGGTGAGGAGGAACCCCCTGTGCTTACCTCCTCAGAGCCTGCATACTGTATCGTGGATCCATAGTACATCGAAGTCTGCTTTGATGAGCTTGGAGATGTGCTGGAAGGTATCGACGCCTAGGAGAGACCAAGGGTTTTTTCCCCTTGTCATCTCCCCAGAAGTCAGCATGCAATGAGGGCCAATGAGCTAGGAGTTGTGCTGAGACATGCCACCTGTTCTGCTCCTCTGCTGAACATCTGCACAATGTCCTTGTTGCTACCCCCAACTACTGCACCTTCCACCTGAGCTCCCCAGATGGTGGTATTGTGGTGGGATCATGAAGATAACCCCCCAGAGAAGGAGAGTAGCCACTGGATGCCCCATCCTTCTCCTTCCTGGCTGACCCCCAGTGGCCCTTGCTCATTTCTGAACATGGGTCGCAGGCATGGTATGAGGTAAGGCATCCAGCGCCTCAGCCCTCAGCGGAAATATTACAAGCTTTAAATAGAGAAAATCTATTGTCTGTTTTTTCAAGGCTTTTAACATGTATCAGCCCAGATAGGAAACCTTGCATACTTTACTTCTAATTACTTCATAATAATTGACCATTATGACCCTTCTAGCATGACCAATGGAGAGGGTGGGAGGTTTTAGAGGGTTGTTTACTGTCATGTTTATTTCATTTTTGTACCACCCTTATTGTTAATTAGTTATATTACTGTTGTTGTTTTTACATGTTATATGTTTATACATCGTGGCCTGGATATTCAAAGGGGCTGCACCTGGCACAACAGAGTTGCACTGGTGCAACCCCACATTGCGCCCCAATGGGATATTGAGAAGGCTGCCTGGCACAGCTCAAAACCCCATGCACCGGGGTGTAATGATAATATATGGGGCGCAGATGCAGAGGCGTGCCCATGCATATGTGGCACATCCCAATATTCAGCCCGGGATGTGCAGTGCATATGGTGGAACAACCCTGCATTGCACTGCATAGGGGGGCTCAAAGTTGAGCCCCTGAAAAGTTGGAACAACTCCTGGCCACTCACAGGTGGGCTGCAGTATTGCAGGGTGCAACACAGCAGCCCAGCCATGGGTGGCCATCCGACCACCCAGAACACCATCAGTAAGCACACACATAGCCCTGGTGATCAAGTGGAACCAGCATGCCCATTGCCATGATCATGGTAGATGTAGTAAAACCCGGTCCCTGGTAGTCTAGTGGTCCCCCCCGAGTCCCGATTCCCCAATAAATGTAATAAAGGATCATCCCTGGTGGTCCATTGGTCCCCTTCACCCAATTCCCCGAGAAATGTGAACATGACCATCCCTGTTGGTCTAGTGGAACCCCACAGCCCGTTGCTGCGATTGCGGTAATCCTCCATAAATAAATGCCCTGGTGATCTGGTGGCACCCCCACCCCTCCAACCCACACCAAACCTCTTGTACACCCCACTCTCCCCATCATTGGCAGGCTGCTGCAACCCACCTGCATACGGCCTGGCTGCCCGCTGAATGACAGGTACAGTATGGACTGTGAGCCCATTTTTCCACAGTGTGGACCAATAGGCTTGCAGGACATACTGTACTAGACAGTCTCAAATATGTGAATGACTTCATTTACATATTTGGAACTGTCTAGTACAGCACAGCATGCCCTGCAAGCTTAAAGCCCATACTGTACCTATAATTCGACGAGCGGCTGGGCATTATGCAAGTGGGTTGCAGCAGCCTGCTGATGACGGGGAGGAGTGGGTGGGCAAGGGTTCAGTGTGGTGGAGGGGGGGGATGCCACTGGATCACCAGGGCATTTATTTACAGAGGATTACTGCGATCGCGGCAATGGGCGGGGGGTTTGTAAGAGGTCTAAACCTCGCTTTCAGATTCTTGACGATATTGGGAATGCAAATAATCACAAACAAGTTGCATTCAAGTAATAAACAAGTTTATTACTACAAAAGGGATAAATAACAGTTGACCTTAGCAGTTCTTACCAATACGAACCGGGAGCCAGTGCTAAGCGTTCCCTACACCTCGAGGTTTCTCTGTAGTCTCTTGGGATCTCTCGGGTCTCCGAGGTGTAAAGCCTGTGCATAACATGATATACCTGTGATAATTACTATGGTTACTAAAAGATAGAAACATTTCTAGTTACAAAGATGAGCCCTATTGGTTAAATTAGAGATGGCTCCACGGTCCAAGATAACATTATATAATTCTGTAAAGTCATCAGTTTTAGAACAAAGAAGTTCTTATACAGAATCTTACATAACAAAGTGTAGTGGTGCACATCACCAAAGGATGGCAATGTTGCATTACATGTTATAATTACTTCAAGGACAGGTGTCTAGGCATCTGACAAGTAAGAAATAGACAGAAATTACATGGTATAATATGTGTGAATTAGCAAGCAAAGTGGATTACAACAATATGCATTCATATCCTGACATCTACTCTTGTACGGTAGATGCCCTTAGCCCTATGTATTAGTATAACCTATGCCTAAGCATTAGCTGTCTATGGTGTACCTCTGAGGGTATCAATTAGGGTACAGGGACCTCATGTAACATTCCCCCCCTTGTTGCCTCCAAGGGCAACACAGGCAAATCCAAGGAAAGGACAGGAGCAGTGGTCGTATACAATCCCGACGCATGAGCCTAGTAAAGGAACTCAAGCTGCTCACGGTGTTGGCGAAGTGTACATCATAGGCAGCAAAGCATAATAATTAAAGTGAATATCAAAAATGCTTGTATAATAACAAAACCTTTAAAAGTAATCTCTAACCAGGTGTTAGTTAACGCATTATTCATATCTCCATCGTTGATCAAATCAAGAACAGCTTCATTGACTTTGATTATATTATTGCTGATGTGGATGAGGTGTGTGTCCTTTCTATCTAAAAGGGATTTCAGTGTGAGTGTAAGTGGGTCTATGTGTACGTTAAAGTATGGTAGGTATTCTGACAATGTGAGTAAATAATCTGGGTTACCATCAATAATGTCTGCATCCATAAGGGGGACGGGGGTTATTACAGTATGTCCAATAACAGTCTTCTGGTGGGGAACAAAACAGAAGTTGGGGTAATTGATAGCACAAGTAACAGAACCATATGTGTATGATTTATAGTTAGTAATGATAGAGTATTCACCATCAGAGTTGTACTGTGAGCGTACAGTAGGCAGTCTCCACTTTTGCAACTGGACAGGGCATGTGTAGGTCATCTTCGAAATCCGCGTTGACAGGTGATGAGCTTCCTCACAATAGGACTGGTAGAGATGATCAGGAGACAAAGTCGAGTCAAAAGAGTTGGTGCCATTATCAGTGATGTCATCATCCATAGTGAAAGTCCAATCAATGCTGTCTGGAGAGTAGCCACAAACGGGGCGTATGATATCAAACACATCACATCAGCACAAGTAGATGTATTGCTTTTTCGCAGAGCAATCCGTGTGCGGTGCCACCCAGGCATCCAGGAAAGAATGGTAGACCAGTAGAGGTGGTAGATCCAGGCGTTCTCTGTAGATATCATCATCCAAGTGCCCAATGGAGTGCGCCAGTGCAAGTTTGTCGAACAAAGCTGTAGTGGGATCAAAACATGGTAAGGAGACAGTAAAAGAGACAAATATGGTATCTGTTATGGAACACTTCTTAATAGAAAAACAAGGACCAGTATTAGGGTGTCTGGTCACAAACCCCAAATTTCTTGCTGTGGAGAGAGGAATAGACAAAGTCTGTTGCATACACATGGAAACACAAGTAGACAGTTTACATTTGGGACAGTACCATTTAGAAATGCGTCTGTCATGTATGATGTCAGGGATTCTCCCGGTTTCTAAATCATGGAAGAGGTTGTTGATGGTAGTGAGAATGTATGAGCCATAAGCGGAGCAAAGTATTTCTCTACCAATATATTGTTTTTCAGCTTCTCTATTGTTCTGTTGTATGAGTGCGTTAATCTTATCTTTTGAATCAGTGAATGCTTTGGCAATGTCGTGCATGTTGTAGACAGTGTATCTTTCTTCCTGACTAAGACCATGCACACCATGCAATAATGGAGGTAAAACGTTATTAACCAAACCAGTGGGAAATTTCGTAGAATGACTTTTGATAGCAGCAATGTCTGCTTTATTCCAGATTGACATAGCAGTACCAAAAAGACCTGTGACAGTACCGGTAGCACCTGTAACATCAGAACTGTCAACTTCATGTTTATTATGTTTATGATTCAAACTACCAGGAGGAGTTTTCCTCCTAAAATTACCTCTATGTTCAGTAGAATAAATCCCAGTAAAGGGATCCTTAGTACGAATCTGAAATGCAGCTAAACTATCAAGTAATAATGTACTGTAAAAAGCAGATGTATTAGTATTGTGACACATACCAAATTCTTTCATGTTCCAGTAAGTCAGGTTAAACAAAACAGGTATATGCATAAACTGTAGATTATTAATCAAAGGACCTGGGAGGGCAGTGGCTGTGAGGCCACTACGGGGACCAGGGTTATGTTTTGGACATTCCAAAAGTTGTTTTTCAGTGGGCGGTAAAACAGAGAGATACATGGCAGCAGAGGCCATGTGGTGTACAGCACAAAATCTGCAAGCAGAATCTTTGGAGAGAGAATTACAGTAAGAAGGATCTATTAAAGCAGTACTGTTGTACAAACCATAGTGTCTCAGTGCTGTTTGTAACAAGGACAGTGACCCATTTGGGGATAATTTAGCATTGGGCCAACCCTGAAAAGTTCCCTTGGAGAGTTTGGCCACAGGGAGAATTTGTCCTTGTGATGTGGTTTGCCACTCAGTTTGAAGGGTAGATTTGTCAGGAGCAATGACTGAGGCAGTGAGGTAAGCATCGGAACCTTCCTGGACAGTGATTATAGTGTCTGGTATTTTGATGGAAACTCCCTCTGTAGGAGGTGCTGGAGGATCCAGTTGTCGGAGGAGGTCCGGTACCGTGCTTTGGACGCAGGGGATCACTCCTGCAAGGAGGAGGTATAGGAACAAGATAGCCATCTTGTCAGTATATCTGAAAAGGAAGATCAAAGATTAGTATATTTGTACAATTCCACCCAATGGGGTTAGGAAAAGTAAAGTAAGTTCCTTTGTATAATTTCAACTGGTTTGCATGTAACCATTTGTCAGTCAGTTTATTGTTGTGCAGGAGTCTAACTTGATAGACTGCCAGACTGAGCTTGTTGACAATGGGGTATGGACCGTCCCACTTGTTGGAGAAGGAGTGGGTTGGATGTGCAAATCGAGGTACCATTACCTGATCTCCAACTTGTCAATCCACTTCTTGTGCGTGCTTGTCAAATTGTATTTTGGACTGTTGCTGGGCTTTGCCCATGCAGTTTGCAGCATACAGGTGTGTGTGTATGAGGTCTTTTCTGAGTTTTTCCACATACTGGTGCACAGACACATGGTCTGCAGTGGGGGTGTGCATGTCAAACAGTAAGTGTTCAGGTAATCGCATCTGTCTTTCAGTCATCACCTCAAAGGGTGTCAGCTGGGTAGTGGCTGAGGGTGTGCCCCTGATTGCCATAAGGAGTAAAGGCAACAGGGAATCCCAGGTTTTGGGATTATCCTCAATGAATTTGGAAAGCATTTGCTTAATCCATCTGTTGGCTCTTTCTACTTGACCTGAGGATTGAGGATGATAAGGTATGTGGAACTTTTGTTGAACTCCAAGGAGTTCAAGGGACTCTTTCATCAACTCACCTGTGAAACTGATTCCTTTATCGGAGTCTACCTTGAGAGGCAGGCCCCACCTGGAGAAAATCTGGTCTACCAGGATTTTGGCAGTTGTCTTTGAGGTGCATGTCTTAGTGGGGAAAGCCTCAACCCGCTTAGAGAATAGGTCAGTTACCACAAGAGCATACTTGTTGTTTCTACTGGTATTGGTCAGAGGGCCAATAAAATCAATTTGTATGGCATGCCAAGGGCCAGAATGTCTTTGTGGTAAAAGTTTGGCATTTCGTTTTGTAGGTATGGGATTGTTTTGTGCACAAACGAGGCAATTGTCTATGTATTGTTTAACATCTTTGGTAATACCAGGCCACCAAGCAGTGGTCTTAAGGCGTTGGAGAGTGTTTTCTGCTCCTTGGTGTCCACCAGTAAGAGTATCATGTACTTGGTGCAAAAAATTCAGATCTTAGGTGTCTGGGGACTACCCACAATTTGGTGGTAGTGTCATCTGGGTGAAACCAAATGAGCTTGTTGTCAGGGGATAAGTGTAACTTACCTTCATGCCTTCGGTATGGATTATGTGTAGGTAGTCTTTCTTCAGTACCTTTGTCAAGGAATCTGAACACCTCTCTCAGTTCAGTGTCCAGGTGTTGGGTTGCTGAGAGGTCCAGGGGAGAAAAAGACTCAGATTTCTTCTTGAGAGCTGCAACATGTACAGCTGCATTAGCTTCCGGATGGTCCATCACCCAGACATCCCCCCCTCAGGCCCCTTCCTTAGCAAGGGTGTCTGCAGTGTCATTGAAAGCATGATAGGGGTCATGAAGAGAGTGGGCTTTGACCTTGTGCACATAAAGTTTGTGTGTGTATTTCTGTGCCAATGCAAGTATGTAGATTACCAACTCTTTGTATTTCACTGGGCTACCGTCAGAAGAGAGGAAGGAGTTCCTCTGCCAAAAGGGAAGAAATTCTGTAAGGGAACAACAAACCCAATTAGAGTCTGTAAAAATGATGGTATCCTGAGTTCCATGTTGGATGAACTCAAGGGCACAGGCCACCGCTGCCATCTCTGCATATTGCGATGAAGCTACACTACAGCGTTTCGATATCTTGACAGTGTTCTCATAAGGATAGACTACCAAGATACCTATCCCTGCAATCTGTATGATGCTGAACCATCAGTGAAAATACGGCACAGAGAGGTACTCTCGAGTACCTGTGGCGTGGCAGGGAGGAAAGGACCTGGATATGGGAGGTCAGGTGACTGCAGTGTACAGTCATGGGGTTCTCCCTGAAAAAGGAGACCATGAGCTAGTAGAGATGGAACTTTGGTCTGGTAGACCTGGATATCATTATCCTGGAGGAGAAGTGACCAATGTATCAGTCTAGTGTTAGAGACTGACCCATCCTTCACTCTATCTGAGAGTAGAAAGGTAGTAGGCATGTGGTTAGTGCTGAGGATCAGTGGTGAGTACCTAATGATATACAGGAAGTGCTTGACAGCCCAGTAGGTGGCCAGAAGGTTCCTTTCACAAAGGCCATACTTCTGTTCCACTGGGATCAAGAGCTGTGATGCATATGCAATGGGTCTCAAGGTGCCATGCACCTTCTGGGCCAGCACTGCTGACATGGCAATGTCAGAGGTGGCACACTCCAGATGGAATGGTAGTGCTGGATTGGGATTGACCAGTACTGGGGTGAAGGCCAGAGCCTGCTTCAGTGACATCTCAGCCTGGGTGTGAACAGGACCCCAATTCCATGGAACATCCTTTTTGAGTAGAGCATATAGAAGAGCGGCTTTCTGAGCAAAATCACAAATAAAATCTCTCGAATAATTTACCATACCTAGAAACCTTCGAAGAGTTGCCACACTGGTGGGCAATGGCAAGTCTTGTAATCCCTGTATCTTTTTCCAGGTAGGGCTTCGGCCTTGGTTAGTTATTTTCAGACCCAGAAAGAATACTTCCTTCTGATATAACTGTGCTTTTGCTGGGTTACATTTCAGGCCTGCTCTCTGGATGAGAGTCAGTAGTTTGTCCAAGAGATCCAGATGTTGTTCCTGCGTGGCTGTGGCCAACAACAGGTCATCCACATATTGTAAGAGACATTGGGGGGCTGAGAAACTCTGTAGGGTGTCCATCATGTGGAGATGGAAGAGGGATGGACTGTTATGGAATCCTTGTGGCAAGCAAGTCCACATGTATTGTCATCCTCCAAAGGTGAAGGCAAACTTATATTGACTCTTGAGGGCCAATAGTAATAACCAGAAACCATTGGAAATATCCAGGGCACAGAACCATTTCTGATCCGGTGTTAGAAGTCGAAGCACATCTGGTGCCGATGCCACAGTTGGGGAACAACTGGGAGTGACCTGATTCAGTTTCCTATAGTCAATAGTAAGTCTCCAAGTGCCTGTGGGTTTCTTCACGGGCCAGACGGGAGAGTTGGCAGTGGAAACACAAGTTCTGATTACTCCTTGTTTAAGGAGTGACTTGATCGTTTCTCGGAGGGAGGGCAAGGCCTCAGTTGGAAAGGGGTATTGCCTTTGCCTTTCATGTGCTGGGCCTGGCACCTCAATGACAGTATGCATTCTGCCACAGTCATGCTTGTTAACTGAAAACGCTTGCAAATGTCATTGCAGAATAGGTAAGAGTTTCAGAAAAAGTTCATGATTCTTGAACAAATCTATGACGTCATACTCTTTGTTATTGATAGATATTGTTGCCACAGCATGTGAATCAGGAATCAAGATGGTATGGTATTGACCCTGGATCTGTATCAGCAGCATGTTAGCTAGATCCACCACACAGCCTTGTGGTGCAAGGTAATCAATGCCTGTGATACTAGGATGATCATGCAGTACCATTAGTTGAAACGCATGTGAGGTCTTCAAATGGACTAGCTCTACCAGTAAGGGTAGAGAACAGTATGCAGGTAGTCTAGTACCATCGACTCCTGACAAATTGGTCTTCTGTCCGGTAGACCAAGGGGACATGTCTGGGTGTTCATCATGTAACACAGATACAGCTGTACCTGTATCTAGTAAGACTATTAGTTGGCGGCCCCCGACCTCGGCCTCGGTGCAGGGCCTTCCATTTGTATCCAAGACCAGCTTGTTTACAATATGGACTGGGGCCTGTAATTGTCAATCCGTATTGCCGGAGGCATGCAGAGGTTGGGCCTGACTTGCATGAATGACTTCACAGTGCTGTACTGATGTGATATAGGGAGGAGCTTCTGGGTTCAGGCTTGTGTGGGCCTGAGGGCTTGTACTTCAGGTGTCTCCATGGGCAGTAGTGGCATGGGCAACTGGTTGTACCGCCTCAAGGGTCTGTGCGGGAACAGCATCTGCTACAGAGCGTATTTGTCCCAGGAGCTCTCTGAATTTTCGGTTTTCTTCAGCTATCTCCTTATATGAAGGACCCATTCTCTGTAATGGTTTCCCTCTGCCCTTGTGCCTCCTGTTTTTGGGCCAATTCTGATTCCCACTGCACTGTTGTTGTTGGCCTTGTTGGGGGTTTTGTTGGTTACTAGCTGGAGGGGCTGACAGTTGCTTAGTTTGCTGTTGTTGGGCCTGCCCTTCCACTGTATAGTGTGTCGCAGTCCCGGAGGCGGGTTCCATGGCAGCAACTTTCTTGGAACCAGAACCCAAATCAAGGATGTACAGTTGATACACCCTCTTGGTTTTCTGAAGAATATAGGCAAACCTATCCGTATTTGGGTAAGTGGTTGGCTCTACCTTTTCTCTTACTGCTGGGATCATGTTCATAAGGAACAGGGTCTTATATTCAATAAGATCTACATCCGCAGCTTCTTGTGCCAGGTGTTTGCCTGCTCGGTAGGCCATCCAGAGTCTCTGAAGTTAGGTTGCTGGGCTTTCTTTTGCATCTGCTTTACGGGGTATGCCAGCATCACTCCTACAACACCTGGGCTACGAGCAGAGATGAGCTCAGCTGCAACCTCATCAAAGGTAGCGTTCCCATCCTGGCGAACTGCTTCGGGGAGTTTGGCCCATAAACCAGGATCGATGGTCTGGCGTAGTATTTGGACCTGATATACTGCAGTGAGGCTGAGCATCTCACATTTAGAGCGCACCTTTTCCAAATGACAGCTGAGGTTGTCGGACGGGCTCATCCAACCGATACTGTCAGCAATTTGCTGAACAGAGTAGGCCATTTGTAGGGGATTAGTCGGTGGTCGATCAGACAAAGGTAACACGTCTCGCACACCGTCCAAGGCTGCGCGAGCTGCAGCTTCGGCTGCAGTGCGGACAACACCTTCCTGAGTGCCAGCTTCTTGAAAAATGTGTCGAATCTGACTTTTAATGGCTTTCATGCTCCTTTCAGGAAGAGGAACATTACCCAATGCTCTATCAATCACGGTTTCAATCTCTTGCCTGTCTTCCACACTAATAATGGCTACCGGAGGCGCCGTCGGGACCAGGCTTGGGCTTGCTCCCCCTATCATGGGCGCCACCATGTTGGCATTTCCCATGATGAGCATCACAACATTGTCGACGTGTGACCTGGGGAGTTGTGGGCTGGGACCCACCATACTGTGGATGGCTGAGTGGGGATTCTAGGCCATAGTAGGGGCATGACTGGGCATTGTACTGTGAGATGTCATCATCAGATAACTCCCCTTCTGATGACGAGTGAAAGGCAGGGGCTACGCCTCCCATTGCCTTAACATGGCCAGCCCAAACCTCTCGCTGATGGCACAGCTTGTCCATCTTAGCTCTACATTCATCATGATTCACACTTGCAACATCCATATCAACCTGATCCTGCTTCTGTTTCTGCAAAACACGGTGCGCGGTGCTCAATTCACGATTATCCCTATAGGCTATTTCTAAATCATTATGTACCTGGTTGATCTTGTCCTGTAGCTCACCCACTTCATCACTCAACTGTGCATTCGCAGCACTCAACAAATAATTCATTTGCATAACCTGACTCTTATTCTTGTTCACCAGCCAGTGCTGAATGATGCAATAGTGAATCCTTTTCATTTCACAGAGTTTGGAGCTCCGACTCCAAGTTCTGCTGTATTCTAACACATTCAGTTTCCTGTAAACCCATCTCTTGCTTAAGAGATGCGATCTGCAGATCAAGGGTGCAAAACCTCACTTCGGAGGCTTCCAAAGCAGTGTAGAGAGCGGCGATCATCAACCCTTTAGCGCAACGCTTATTGGTTGATTGTCATGTCTCTGCACACTGGGTTGAAATCCCCAGTACAGGGTTGTCAGATTGACTTGTGTCCCGCGCGAAGTCAGCCCATCCTCCATGGGAGGTAAGGAAGTTAGAGACATCAAGTCTCAGTTCTGCGCAGATATCTGATACTGTGGCCATTTTGTGGGAGGGAACAAAAACTTGAACTGTGAAAAAGACAGCGCGTTGTGTATCGATCCACAACATGAGTACTTTAAACACAGCCGGGCTACTGTATAAGTTGTAGGCTTGCAATTCAAAGCTGCTATGGAGTGGGTAGAGACAGCATCGACCACACCCAAAAAGTCAGCCAGACTTTGCAAGTGACTACAAACTGGTAGGAAAAACAGGAGAGGTGATACAGGAGTGTACACCTACAGTCCCCGTGGGGAAGGGAAAAAATTTCAGCAACAAGTGAAAACTTACAAACACCAAATATCGCCTGCACACGGTCGCCAATTTGTAAGAGGTCTAAACCTCGCTTTCAGATTCTTGACTATATTGGGAATGCAAATAATCACAAACAAGTTGCATTCAAGTAATAAACAAGTTTATTACTACAAAAGGGATAAATCACAGTTGCCCTAAGCAGTTCTTACCAATACGAACCGGGAGCCAGTGCTAAGCATTCCCTACACCTTGAGGTTTCTCTGTAGTCTCTTGGGATCGCTCAGGTCTCCGAGGTGTAAAGCCTGTGCATAACATTATATACCTGTGATAATTACTATGGTTACTAAAAGATAGAAACATTTCTAGTTATAGAGATGAGCCCTATTAGCTAAATTAGAGGTGGCTCCACGGTCCAAGATAACATTATATAATTCTGTAAAGTCATCAGTTTTAGAACAAAGAAGTTTTTATACAGAATCTTACATAACAAAGTGTAGTGGTGCACATCACCAAAGGATGGCAATGTTGCCTTACATAATTATAATTACTTCAAGGACAGGTGTCTTGGCATCTGACAAGTAAGAAATAGACAGAAAATACATGGTATAATATGTGTGAATTAGCAAGCAAAGTGGATTACAACAATATGCATTCATATCTTGACATCTACTCTTGCACGGTGGATGCCCTTAGCCCTATGTATTAGTATAACCTATGCCTAAGCATTAGCTGTCTATGGTGTATCTCTGAAGGTATCAATTAGGGTACAGGGACCTCATGTAACAGGTTCCACCTGACCACCAGGGATGGTTATTTTTACATTTCAAAGCAAGAAAGAGCAGTCTAGAACTACAGCATTTTTACTAATTGCTCTCCTTCCCATCCCTCTACCCTCTCACCCTAAGCCAGTTCTACTTTTATAGCCACTGGATTTGACTGACAACAGGAACTTCCTGTTTGGCAGTAGGAAGGGAAGGATCACTGAAACACATTCATTTCATCAACCTTGAAGGAACCCCAAAAAATAACTCTTTCTCTCCCTCCCACAGGCTGCTGGAGGTCTGAATCCAAGCACGGAGGAAGGAGACTACTGAAGACTACAGGAAGTTCCTGTCCTAGAACAGGAAGGGCGAGAGTTGTAAGGGCCCATAGGCAGTAGGAAAGTAAGTGTAATAATACATAGAGGGAGGAGACAGTAACATACCAATCAACAGGAGAGGGGACACAAAATAAGTCAAGATGGGAGTGGTACCCAGCCCAGTGGCACTGAGGGTTGAAGCACCGGATGCCACACCTCGCACTACGCCAGTGACCTGGGTTTGGGAATGAGACCGGACTACAGGAGGCAGCAGGGGAGAGAAAGGATTGAGCATCTGTAGGACTCCTCTCCTCTCTAAGGGAGGGATCCTGGTGTAGCCCAGTGCAGCAGCAGCTCCCGGTGGAGACCGGCGTCACTGTTACATACAAGGGCTCACTAGCAAGCAACAGGTACACGTTGGGAGGCTGCCTTCCGGATGTGGGTGGAAGCACCCACATCTCGGGCTGGGTGGCATTGCACATCCCACGTCGAGGGCATAAACACTGCAAGAAAAAAAAATGCTCTAGCCCTTTATAGGTGACAGCCAGTTTCACTGCCACACTTCCAGTGCTGGTTCCCCACCACTGCCCCCCTCAGTCTCTCTGGGGGTCAACCTGGGGAACCACAACAAACTTGAAGATGGTCGGGGAATACAGAAGGAGGTAGAGCAAGCAGGTGAGTGCAGGGGGCCTGAGAGAGTTCCAGGCTGAGGGCTACAAACATAATTGGGAAAAAAAGATGGAAGTGGTGCAGTGCAATGGCTGTGGTGGAGCAGTGTTTGGAGAGACATTCTGGAGGCTGCAATGCTGCTCTGTTTGCAGGAACCTCTCTGATCTGAGGGAGAAGGTTGCCCTTCTCCAGGCTGACCTGGCTAGGATTCGTGAAACCTCTTCCCCCACCCAGGGACCACCAGGGCCACCACTGCTACCTCAGAGGTTGCCAGGAAAGAGGAACAGTTGGACCAAGGTGGGCTCAGGGAGGGAGAGGGTGGTGGAACAGAGGTGCATCCCTCCAGCTGTACCTCTCCACAATTCATATGCTGTTCTGGCAAAGAGTATTTCCTCTATGGAGGTACCTGCAGTGAAGACTAAGGAGGATGCTGGGAACCTCCACAAAGGAGACCCACAGGAGGGTGGCATGAGACCCCACAGGGGAAGGAAACAACTTCTGGTGGGGGACTTGATCATTAAGGGGTAGAACTGGGGGAGGAAGGGGATAGGGAGGTAAGTTGCCTGCCTGCCAAAACGGCTCAGATGGACAGGAAGCAAATCATCAGGATCATGGGAGCAGCTGCACAGGGGAGGGAACTGGATGTCATTGTCCACCTAGGGACAGATGACTTGGCTGTGAATGGGATCAGAGTGGTGCAAGAGGAATTTGTAGAGTTGGGGAGGGGCCTTAGACAAGTAGCATGTACGGTAACTTTCTCGGAGGTGCTGCCTGTCTATGGCAAGGATGATGCTAGGGTATTCTGCACCATGGGTTTCAATGAATGGTTGAAAAACTGGTGTGGAGCTCAGGGGTTTGACTTCATTGGGGACTGAGGAGCCACCTGGAGGGATGCAGGCCTATACTGGTGAAAAGGTCTGCATCTCTTCAGGGGGGTAACCAGGATCCTAGGTGATAGGCTTAAATGCTTCATTGGCAAGCATTTAAACTAGCCAAGGGGGAAGCACTGAAAAGGGAAATCCCAGCCTCCCCCCACAAAACACAGTAGTTAGCATGGTAAACACCAAGGTAGAGAAGTCAGTAGGGAGCAGGACAGGGGTAAATGCAGAAATAGGCAGTAAGGACAGGGATGGGGCTAAAAGGGGTTAGGCCATAAAAAAATGGAAGATGATAAGTACCAATGCCTACAGTCTGTGTAACAAGCTGCCTGAACTAGTGGCCTTGAAGGAAGAGGGATGCCTGGATATCGTGGCAGTCCCTGAAACATGGTACACAGAGAACCATGACTGGGATGTCAGCATACCAGGATACACAATCTACAGGGGGGACAGGGTGAGTAAAAGAGGAGGAAGAGTAGCTCTCTCTATATAAGGGAAGGGACTAAAGTGACAGAACTAAGGAGTAAACAGGAAGTAGATGAGTCACTATGGGTCACCCTTGATACAGGAAATGGCACCACAATCCACATGGGGGTTGTGTACAGACCCCCATCTCGGGGGTAAATGGACAAGGAAATGATAGAAGGCATACTTAAAATGGCAGAAAAAGGGGAGATATTGTTGCTGGGGGACCTGAATATGCCAGATGTTAACTGGAGTACCTTTGCTGCAGGCACATCCAAGAGCAGGGTCATTCTTGATGCCCTACAGGGGCATGCCTCAGACAGCTAGTGTTGGGACCCACTCAGGAGGGAGAAATCTTAGACCTTATACTCACAAATGAGAAAGGAGAAAGGATATCAGATTTAGAAGTGGGTAGACTTCTGGGAACAAGTCACCACCAAACAGTGTGGTTCACTATAAACACAGCCATAGAGTTAAGCCATACAAAAACAAGAGTATTGGAATTTAGGAAGGCTGACTTTGGGAAAATGAGAGAGTGTATCAGAAAAGCACTAGCAAATGGGCAAGAAGAGGGGTGGAGGAACAATGGGGAATAATCAAAATAGCCATCATAGAGGCAACATTTCTTTGTGTGAAGCAAATTAACAAAACAAAACACTACAGTTTTCAAAAGAGTTGGAAGGGAAGGTTAAGGAGATAAGGATAGCATTCAGAAAATATAGGGAAACACAGATGGAGCAGGACAGAGAACTTTATCTGTTAAAGCAGAAGGAGGCAGGGAACGCAGTCAGAATAGCAAAGGCACAAACTGAGGAAAAGATAGCCAACTCTGTTAAGAAGGGGAGAAGGGGGATAAAACATTTTATAGGTACATTAGGGAGCAAAGAAAGACCAATTGAGGGATACAGATACTTAGAAAAGGGGCCGGAATGAGGGTGACAGTGAAAAAGCAGGGATACTGAATTAATATTTCTGCTCAATATTCACAAAGGAAGAGGAGGGGAAGGTACCTAAACCAAGCAAGAGAGAAACTCTGAATAGGGAAGTCGATACCAGTTTATTCACAGAAGAAAAGGTTTTGAAAGAACTCTTGAAACTGAGGGTGGACAAAGCAATAGGGCCTGATGGGATTCACCCAAGAATTCTAAAAGAACTAAGGGTAGAACTAGTAACACCACTGACTACTCTCTTTAACAAATCATGGGAGGATGGGATGGTACCTGAGGTCTGGAGGAGGGCAAATGTGATTCCACTTCACAAAAGTGGGAGCAGGGCAGAGGCAGGAAACTACAGACCAGTTAGTTTGACCTCAGTGGTAGGGAAAATGATGGAATCACTTCTGAAGGAAAGAATTGTTGAGTACCTAGAGGCCAGTGGGGCACAGGACCCAAGGCAGCATGGTTTCACAGCAGGAAGGTCATGTCAGATGAACCTAATAGATTTATTTGACTGGGTGACCAAAGTAATAGACTAGGGAAGGGCTGTGGATATGGTCTACCTAGATTTTAGAAAGGCATTTAATACAGTCTCACACAAAAAGATTAATATACAAGTTAGCCAGCCTTAGAGTGGGTCCCAAGGTGGTAGCTTGGATAGAAAACTGGCTGGAAAACAGGACATAAAGGGTAATAGTGAACGGAGTCCACAGTGAAGAAAGGAGGGTAACTAGTGGCGTGCCGCAGGGTTTGGTACTGGGACCGGTCCTGTTTAATGTCTTTATAAGTGACATTGGAGAGCGCCTGGAAGGAAAGGTGTATCTCTTTGCAGATGACACAAAGATCTGCAACAGGGTTGATACACGAGGTGGAGTGGAAAGGATGAAAAGGGACTTGTTAAGGTTGGAGGAAAGGTCAAATATGTGGCAGCTCAGATTCAATGCAAAGAAGTGCAAGGTAATGCATCTGGGAAACAAAAATCCAGGGGAAGAGTACACAGTGGGGGGGGGGGGTGAGTTAATAACAACGACAAAAATTGAAAGAGACCTAGGAACAATTATATTAGATGACCTAAAGGTGAGCAAGCAATGTGAGAAGACAGTGAGGAGGGCTGGAGGTATACTGGGATGCATAGGGAGAGGCATCGACAGTAGAAAACAGGAAGTTGTTATCCCTCTGTACAGACAGTTGGTGAGACCCCATCTGGAGTTCTGCGTGCAGTTCTGGAGACCCCATCTCCGCAAAGTCATAGACAGAGTGGAGGCTGTTCCGAGGCGGACAACTAACATGGTGCAGGGTCTGCACCAGAAGACATATGAGGAGAGCCTAAAGCAGCTTAATATGTATACCCTCAAGGAAAGGAGGGAAAGGGGGGACATGATAGAAACTTTCAAGTATCTCAAGGGAATTAACAAAGTACAAGAGGGTAGCATCTTTCAGAAGAAGAGATGTGCAAGAACAAGGGGGCCCAATTTGAAGATAGAGCCGGGACAGCTTAGAGGTAATGTTAGAAAGTATTTTCTCACAGAGAGGGTTGTGGATGCGTGGAACAGCCTTGCTGAGGAGGTTGTGGAGTCAGGAACAGTGGGACAATTCGAGAATGCATGGGACAGGCATAAGGCAATTCTAGTGGGGGTAGGAGAAGTTAGCTGTTGATTAACTAGAATCCACAGCTTATCTATCAGGAAGGGAAATGGGCAGACTAGGTGGGCCAAGCGGTCCTTATCTGCCATCAAATTCTATTTAAAGCAATGTCGAACATGGATCCCTCTAAAATAATTGAAAAGGACACTATGGAACTTCAAGCCTTCCTACAGCCTCCAGAAAAGCATTTTCTCGCTAAGAAAAGTGAACTTTCTGAAGCTATAAACAAGATTCGTACTCATGGAGCTGACTTGCAAAGACCGAGCCCTCTTGGCAACCAAGGCACTCAGTCAGGTACTTCCATAACAATAGTTTCACTGCCTGACTTATAGGCCCAAGATTCAGTGCAGGACAAAACTATTTTTCAAACTAATCCATTTGATCAATCTACAGCCACTGGGCCTGATTCTAGAAGGCAGAGATACATCTGACATAAGTTATGCAAATGCACAAGTTATGCCTGGGCAGTTGCGACATACAACTTGTGCCTGATTAAAAAACACTGCGACTTATGGCAAGAATATCCCCAAATGTCGCACACCATGACCTGCGGCCTATAAAAGGTCACACATTGCAAGAGAGGTGAAAATAATGGCAAACCTCTATGGCGCAAAACCGTGCAGCACATGTGAAGCAGGACATGGCACAGCTGGCAACAGAGAGGCAAAGGCATAAAAAGAATTTCACCCATAATGAGGTGGACATCCTTGTGTCAGAGATGGACAAGTGGCAGAAGGGACAAGAGAAAGAAAGCATGGGATACTGTTGTCCGGAAGGTCAATGCTTGTGCCCCCCAGAAAAGAACAGTGAGGGACCTTCAGAAAATATACAACGACCTGAAGCTGATTGCAAAACAGAAGCTGGCATACAACCACCACTGTGCCCTTGCCAAGGGTGGTGGACCAACCCAGCAATGCACACTAACCTCCACAGAGCAGAGGATGGCCATGCACCTGAGCCAGCCGAGCTTCAGTGGCAATACTGACCTGGACACATTCAGGCAGCAGTGTGGCACAGGTATGTAGAGTGGTGGGAAGGGCATGTAATGTGAGTGTGTGCATAGACAGCTGGCATGTCACCACCATGCCAGACAGTAACCAAGCATGTGAAGGGCACTGTGTGGCTGTGCATGTGCGCAGTGGTGAACAACACACCATAATGCAAAGCTGTGTGCCACGCAGATGGCTTCCTGGGGGAGAAACAAGGCTGTGCACCATGCAGATGCCCTCCTGGGTGGTGGCAGGGAGGAGAAGGAGCAATGCTATACAACCTGCAGAAGCACTCCTGGGGGTTGGGGAGCAAAGCCATGCAAACTGCAGACACCCTCCCGGGAGGTGGGAGGGGCAGGGCTGAGCAAACTGCAGATGCCGTCCTGTGGGGTGGGCGGAGGAGCAAGGCAGTGCAACCTGCAGACACCCTCCTAGGGGGTGAGATACAGCATGCATCATGTAGACACATGCCCATTGGGCGTGGTGACAATGGGGTGATATGTCCCCATTCACTGACAGCATGTCCATCCTACAGGCACTGCTGCGGTGGCAGGAGACAGCAGGGCCAGTGGTGCAGGTCCCAGTGGAAGACAGCAGTGCAGCAGGGATGAACCAGACACCGATGATGACAGCAGCAGCACCACCTCAATAGGCAGCAGCAGCACCAACTCCACCACCACTAGCACCTTATCACCAGACACACTGGTGGATGTGAGGGAGGAAGCCAGCACACAGTCAAGTGGTGCAGGACAGAGTGTGGAGGGTGATAGCGGCATTGGTGCAGACAGTGGACAGAAAGCCAACCAGTGTGCCCAAGAAGGTGGTGACAACATGGATGGCCAAGCGGCAGACAGTGGGGATGGAAATGTGCCTGTGGAGACTGAAACTGGGACTGTTCCAGCACCTGGAATGGGGCTGATGTCAGGGGATGTGACCCACATCAGCTGTGGGGAGCTAGTGGCAAAGTTTAATAATGCTGTGTGCCAGTTGCAGGACTAGTTGTCTCCACCTGCATACATCAGCGACTACTGCCAGTCAGTAGTGGCTGCCCAAGGGGACTTGACACAGGGACTGACAGCCATATGCAGGAACTCTGGGAACACCACCTAAGCCAAGACACACACCTGTCAGACATCAGCAACACCATTCATGCCACTGTAAGGGATACCACGGTGGTGATGACCAGCATGGCACAGGCACTGCATGGCATTAGGAACTGTGGCCATTGACAGATGGAGGCCATGGAATGGTGCACATTGGCTATGGAATGTCTTGTGGCACAGCAGCAAAGCCACAATGAGGCCATGGCCACTGCCATGCAGGAAATTGGGAACAGCCTGCATGCACTACACCCCAAGCACCCATGACACAGTGTTTTGCACCACAGCCCATCAGCCAACACACTGGTGCGCACACACCTCCAGCCAACATGTGCAGTGGCATCTGCACAGATGAGACTGGCACCTCACATGCACGTGGCTTCCCATGCCAGCCACAGCACAGTGGTCCAGGACCATGCAACCGGAGGACCTTACAGCACACAGACTGTGCCAACCACCGGTGCTGCCACTGTCACAGTCGCTGAGCAACAGGTGCCCAACCCGACAAAAAAAACACAGGCACGGAGGACAGAGCACAGTGACAAGCTCTGTGCATGATCCACAGGCCACACATCCAGGGTCAATGGCCACACAGGCATAACAGTCAGTCACAGTGCTCCCACCTGTGAATGGCGAACAGTGCAGAGCTGAGGCCACACTGCAATCAGCCATGAAGACTAGGCAAAGTAGGAGGGGGACGAAGCAGAAGGCCAGGTCCGGGGAGAGGACCAACAGGACAGCATCCTTACTGAGGTCCTGCCAGGTGATGGTTGTCACACCAGCATGGATGTGGCTGCACTGGAGTCTGCAACATCCTGGAACCCTGGAGTCAGGACACAGCGCAACTCTGCTAAACAGCAATAATGTGCTGAGCTGCACTCTACAGTGATTGGGCAGGGCATATTCCCAGGTATTTCCAGGGACTTATGGTGTACTGTATACTGTACAGTGGGAGGGGGTGGATTCATGATGTACTACAGTCCTACCGGGTCATAATGTCGCATGCTTAATAGCGTACGACATCATGGCTAACCCTGGATAGCACCGTAGGCAAGAGCGAATGGTGCAATGCCACGTATACTGCTGTACATGGTATTGCACCATTTGCTCTTTCCCAGGCAGAGGATAAGACCTCTGCTGGTAGTGGATTCCACCAAGCAGCTGCCATGGCTCACTGAACTGAGCCACAGCAGCAGAAACACAGGCGCTGCATCTGGGACTGGGTTTGATTCCCGGTCCCAGAAACCTTTATTTTTATTTTACTTTGGTGCTCCCTGAGATAACCCCCCCCCCCCCGAGTTGAGAATCCTTAGTTGGGGGGTTCAGGGGGCAACAGCACCCCACAATGGGGTGGGATGGGTGTGAGCCCCCACATAAAATGATATGCCTCATGGCAGAAATCACGCTCTATTGGCAGTGTGATTTTTGTCTTGGGATATTATGACCCCGTGCCCACTACAGAGGGTGTGTGTTTTGGTGTGTGTGTGTGTGTGTGTGTGTGTGTGTGTGAGTGTGTGTGTGGTGTTGGGGAGGACAGGGTCTTACAATGTGTTTGTGACCCCTGTCACCAGCTACCATGATGCTCTCAGAATAAATTATCACTATTCAAACATTGTCTTACTCAGTTGTGTTTATCTAGCACCCTAACAGCCCAGGCTCCACGCATGAGCAGGCCTCAGGTGTGGCTATGAGGATGTCCAGGGCCACAGCATGCACAGATGGCCATGTGGGCAACACCTGGATGCTGGGCTGTGTGATGGTTGTAGGTGGTGGACATGTCTACGATGTACAACATGCAGACACTGGACATTATGGGTGTTACCAAGGATGACCATGACAGTGAGCATGGGTTACACACACATCACACGTCACACACTAGTCCCTGTTCCTGAGGGCAGTGAGTAGGGCCCCAAGTGATGCATGCAGCTGGGATACATCTGCCATTATGGCAGCAACAAGGTCTGCAAGTTGCCTGTCCCAGTTTGCAGGCTGGGCCTGTTCCTGGGCCTGCTGCCCCGTGTCAGCCACAGGTGTTGCGACACCTATGACACCATCACCGCTGGGTGGACAGTCCACCCCCACAGGCTGTGCCTCAGACTGCTGTTCTGCTTGGCCATCCATCTCCCCCTGTTGCTCCTGTCTGTGAGGCAACAGATCTCCCACATCCTCCACCGCACCCTCATGCTGGCTGGCTCCATCCTAGCCCTCGGTCTCTCTTCCGCCAGCTCCCATGTCTGCACCAGCGTGGGCATGGACACCCATGTTTTTAGTGACCTCTGTGCCCTCCATTTGCTCCTTCTCAGCCTCTGTAGCCTGACATGCCATGTGCTGTGGGTGTGCGCTCTCTACCACTTCGTCCTCCTCCTCAGATTCCTGTGGCAGTGGGCATGTCCTCCTCCTCATGTGCCTTGTGTGCTGTCTGTATGCTATGGCATCCTGCTCCTTCTGGTCCATCATTGCACTCAGGAGGATCCTGTGCCATGTGGGTACTGGTGCATGCCCACCTGTTTTGGGGAATGGGACACATATCAGTGGTCACTATGGGATGGCGCGCATATGCTGGCAGGGTGTTTGTGTGCAATTCTGCAACACATAGCCGCATGGTCCAATAGCCCATACTTACCTTTCCAGTGTTCACCATGCCTTCCCTGTCACCACCTAACAAGCCATTCATGGTCTGCCTGTCCACCTGCTGCCACCTGCCTGGGACTGCTCTTTCCTGTAACAAGGTCCTGTGACACATTCAGTCATCAGTGCACATGCACACATACATTTAGCTATGTTGCCTGGCAGTGCACAGGCAGATTGCCATACTGACCTTCCCAGGGTCTGCTCCACCTCTCATGTCCACATCATGCCTTGCTGCTATGTCCATGAAGTGGACTAGTAGATCTTTATCCCTCCTGTAAAGGTCCTGCCACTTGTGCTTCATCTGCCTTGCTGTTCTCCTATGACTAGTGATGCCCTGCAGCCATGCTCCAATGGCCCTCCAAGCCCTGTCGCTCACTCTTGGTGATTGTCTCCTGCACCCTGGTGGCAGCAATGTGGTGTGCAACTGCTGCACTGGGTTGATCAGCTGTACAGTCTCAGCTGCACTGAAGTTGGGTGCCCTCCCACTCAATGTTGACATTATGGGTACCCTGACGCTGCTGTGCACAGATTACAGGATGTGTGTAACCTGTTTCAGCTATGTGCAGCCTCCCTTGCTCATATACAGGCTTGTTGCGCAGTCTGTTTTCAGCCTCACGTGTCTATCGCATGTGCCGTGCGTGTGACACATGCAGGCCGCATATGCTGTTGCTGTCATCGCATGCCACAATTGCTGAATATTGTACATGCAACTGCTCAGTTAATGTGACACATTGCGAGGCCTATTTTAGCATTCCATACCGCATCTTTGTGTTTTGTGTATGTGTGTGTGTGTGTGTGTGTGCGATTATGTACACATGCAGTTGTGTCTTGCTGCCTGCCATGGCACAGTATGTATGTCCATGCCAGTGCATTCTTGTTGTGATTGTGGGCATGTTACCTACCTTGCTGTGTGCGTGAGCCACACATGTGTGTAGGCCACAATATGTACAGCATACATCACAGACACCGTGCACTTCCTCCCCCCCCCCCCGGGATGCAGCCTGTGGTGTTGATCATGACACCACAAACACATTGTGATGATGATATACTGTCCATTCCATGGTGTGTGTGTATGTGACACACATATGTTTTTGGGCATCATTATGTGCAGCACGCATCACAGACACTGTTCACACCCTCCTCCTCCGGCCATATGGTGCAGCCCTGTGTTGTTGATGCCACCACATACCTGTTGTACTGGTGATGTTGTTTCCTTCCTTTTCCTGCTGTGCCCTTATTCCATTCCACTGTCCTTCAGCCACAGCAGTGGGTGTGTTTGACCTGTGGACACTTCCATATCACAAGGGCAGTGTTGCCACTATACCATGACACTGTGTTATGTGTGCAGCACCAAGCAGCATGGCTGTGTGGTAGTCTGGTGGCCATGGCTAGATGGATGCTTTACGATGTTCCCTCTTGATGGTAGCATATTGTCCATTAGCTGAAGTGTTGTGCCATCCGCTCATGACGTGCCCATTGCCCTGCCTGTGCCAGTGTGGCTTGGTCCTGGTACTCTCTGCATGTCCATCAGGCATGTCGTCCTTCTTCTCCTCCCTCTCCTCATTGACCACATCTGTGTCTGGCAGTGGCATGCAGTTCCATACTGCAATGTTGTGTAGTATACAGCATACCATGAATATCTTGCATGCTGTCTCAGGGCTGTACTGTAGTACTCTTCCAGATCTGTCTAGGCAATGGAATTGCACCTTCGGGACACCAGAGGTACACTCAGTGACACACCTGGTACCGCTGTGTGTGTTATTGTACCGGGTCTCAGCTGGGGCGAGTGGGTGGCGTAGCAGTGTCAGGACCCATGGCAGTTGTAGGTAGCCACTGTCACCTGTGGAAAGTATGAGACAGCATCATTCTGCTTGGTATGTGTTCCACATGTGGGACCATTGTCAGCAACTGTACATGGCTGTGCTGCTCTGTGCTGTTTGCACATACCTAGTAGCCATCTGCCAGTGAACTAGCCCCTCTGGAATGCCTCATGTAGGCTGGGCACGGGGTCTGCCGTCCGGCACAGTCACGTTGCACAATTTCTTGTATGTTACTGCTCTGTGGGGGGCTACACCCCCCATACCCTCCGTTGGGGGGTTGCTGCGCCCCCTGGACCCCCCCACTAAAGATTCCAACTCTGGGGGGTCCAACACGGAATTGCAAAGTTCCAGGTTTAGCCATAATGCCATACGCTATTAAGTGTACAACATTATTACCCGGTGCGGCCACAGTTGCGGAAGATGTATGAGTCATGGGTGGGACCAGGGTACTGGGCTACCACATCTAGTATGCAGCACTGGCTGTCACACACTACCTGCATGTTCATGGAGTGGAAGCTTTGTCCCGTTCACACACATCTGCCTCACCTGGTGGTGCCCTAATGGCAACATGTGTACAGTCGATGGTGCCTACCACACAGGGGAACTGTGCAATGTTGTAGAATCCCTGCATCACTGCCTGCTGTTGATGTGCATCCTGTGGTGAGGCAATGTACTCCCCATGCACCCCACCATTGCATCAAGGAACTGCCATTGGCACCTGGACATTGCAAGCTGTGAAATGCCTATGGTGTCGCCTGCTGGAGTCAGGAATGTTCCTGAGGCAAGGAAGCATATTGCAGCACTGACCTTCACCTACACAGGGACAGGGTGCCCCCTACATTTGGCACTCTGCAGTTCTTTTGCAGGTCATTACACAGCTCTGCGATGATGGCCCTTGTCAGTCGGTAGCATGCAATGCAGTGCTCATCAGACAGATCCAGGAATGACTTCCTTGCCCTGTACATCCGTGGCGCATGGCATCTGGTAGCTATGTGCTGTACTGGTTAATGCCTGTTCCCCTGAGTCTGGACATTGCATCACCTGCGGTGCCTGTGCCACCTGTTGAGTAGCAGTACACCCAGAATGGCTATGGGTGCCGACATGTCTATCTTTCCCTCTCACTCTGCATCTTTGTGTTCCAACTGCTATGCAACAGTCTCTGCAGCCTGCCTGGGAGGCCTCTTTTATACTGTGCAAGTTACACCTGCCCCCACCTGGTGGAAGTTACGACATTTCTCATTGACATAACTTGTCACTTGGAACCTTCCAGAATCCCACCATGGCATATCCGACTACATTTCTTGGCGTATGTCCATTTACAAAATGGCGTATCTGTAGGAATGTTGCAACTGCAGCCTAAGTCACTTTTGGTGTATGCGATTTGAGATATGGAGCATTCTGCTTTCTAGAATACTGCATGTCCCAACTGCATGTCATAATTGCGAGTTGTAACGTATGCTTTGTCACAAATGGCTTATGCTCTGGAGTATGTTTTCTAGAATCGGGCCCACTGTATTTATGTTTTCGGCTGCTAAAATTGTTGTGGGGAAAACCTTTAAAACTGCTACACAGAACTTTTTAGCTCATACTACTTTACCCGAAGGGAAAGCACCAGCTTCAGTAAATGCTACACCTTGGTCAGTAGAAACGGCACTCCAGGCAGCCGGATGGGAAAGATTGGCTACAACAGGTGAATGGGTTTCTGGAACATCACCCATAAGAATACAAGCAATGGAGCATCCAGTCGATGTTTTGGAAATTGAACAGCCAGGTATACCTTTGATTATAAATGATGTTGGGACCAAGACACCTGCCTCTTATGATATGCTCACTGAAGACAGCCAGGCCAAGGGCAATTTCTCACTGTCTTTACCGGATGATGTGATACTTACACAAAATCCAGTCTTATTGCTTCTAGGGAATACTGAGGCTATGTCCCCTACAAGTCAGGAGACCACACAAACAAATGCTCATAAAGTGCTGCTTTCTTCTACCATTGAGCAGCCATACAGCAGGAAGGTCCTGTCAAACTAATCTCATAGATTTCTTTGACTAGGTAACCAGAGTGGTGGATCAAGGGGGAGCAGTTGATGTTGCCTACCTTGACTTCAGCAAAGCTTTCGATACTGTTTCACGTGGAAGATTTATTAATAAACTGGTAGGCTTGAGCTGAGTCAGAAGTTGGTCAACTGCATGGCAAACTGGTTGGTGGGCAGAAAACAGAGAGTGGTGGTAAATGGTATACAGTCAGAAGAGATGCAAGTCACAAGTGGGGTACTTCAGGGATCAGTCCTGGGTCCCGTCCTCTTCAATATCTTTATCAGTGACATTGCAGATGGACTGGAGGGCAAGGTTTATCTGTTTGCAGATGACACTGAGATCTGCAACAGGTAGATCATCCAGATGGGGTGGGCAGAATGAGAAGAGATCTGGATAAACTAGCAAAATGGTCAGAAAAGTGGCAAATGGGGTTTAACGCAAAGAAGTGCAAGATCATGCACATATGGAAGAGAAATACTGAAGCCACCTATAGGTTGGGAGGGGAATTGCTGGCAATCACAAGGGAAGAAAGAGACTTAGGCATCATCATCATCACAGATGGCCTGAAATCATCCTAGCAGACCACTAAAGCAGTAGGTGAGGCTAGAGGGATATTGGGGTGTAATAGTAGAGGTATCACAAGTCAAAAGAGGGAGGTAATAATCCCTCTTTACAAGACACTGGTTAGGCCCCATCTGGAGTACTGTGTGCAGTACCAGAGGCTGCACCTGCACAAGGACATTAACAAAATGGAGGCAGTACAGAGAATGGAAGCCAAAATGGTGCAGGGACTGCATCAGAAAACATATGAGGACAGATTAACGGAGCTCAATAAGTATACTGTACAGCAAAGGAGGGAGAGAGGTGATATGATCAAAACATTCAAACATCTTAAGGGCATTAACAAGGTGAAAGAGCCTAACCTTTCAATGTAAGTAAAATAGCAGGACAAGAGGACACAGCATGAGATTAGAGGGAGGCCGATTAAGGGGGAATGTGAGGAAGTTCTTCTTCACAGAAAGGGTGGTGGATGCATGGACCAGCCTACCTCAGGAAGTGGTGGATATGAATACAGTGCAGGGCTTCAAACAGGCATGGGACAGGAATAAGGGAGCAATAAAGAAGAGTATGAATAGATAGGCCATTGACAGAGTACAGGCCTATGGCATATTCATAAGATAGAAAAAATGGTCAGACTGGATGGACCTTGCAGTCCTTATCTGCCATCAACTTCCATGTTTCTGTGTTACTAAACCCCTGTTGCCTGCAACATTATTATTCCTAAGGGTTCAACATTTAATTCAAATAGACCTCCTGCTAGACCTTATGCTTCTCTTTTTCATAATCCCTCATACCCCGCTATGAGGCACAATGCAGTTTCCTATTTGTATAAAGGAGGCATGGAAGTTTTTCCCCAGTCACCATTTTATAGCCTGAACCTTGCTTAAAGACAGTATGCATTTTCATACAACTGAAATCTATGGTTTAATTCATGTCTCCAGAGCGATCACATTCGATGACAGTTTTAAACTCAGCAGTGGACTACAAAAATTCTGGTCTCAGTTGCATGAATTTGAAAGTATAGCTATTTGGTCTCCCTTTAAGGCCATGCCCCTTACCAAACTGTCACAGAAGACAATAACTGTTTTGTTTCGCAATGAAGGGGGTAGCATCACAGATCTTCTTTACTGGCTAAAACAACATTGCAACATTTTGGATAACCCAGAAGCAATTTTTGACACAGAAAATCTTTAGACTGGAGGCTTGAGAATTAGATTTATGTTACATTCTAATAATAGGTTTACAGCAATTGCCAAACTGCTTTTTTTTTTTTTTTCAGGGAGGGACAGGGGTGTTTTGTTTTATGCAGGCCAACCCAAGGCCTGCTACATATGTGGGTGCACAGGGCACTTAAGCAGTATCTGTGACCAGCTGAAATGTTTATTATGTAATACTTTAGGGCATACTAGTGGACACTGTCAAAAGGAAGCTGTATGTAATCTCCTTGAGTCTAGGAGTCATTCATATCAAAAGTGTAAATGGGTAGCTTACAATCAGCCTGACCCATTTGACAGAGAAGAACAACAGCTGTTAGTTAGTGCTGAGTCTGCTGTGGACAACCCCATACTACACACAGATGTTGATAAGAACATTTCTACACCAGTACAGGTCATAGCTCCCAGTGACCTGGGGGTCATGTCCCCCTCCCCCAATTTTTAATGAGAAATCCAAGAGGTGAATGGAAGCCAGGCATAGGCAGAATAGGACACAACCAGTGCCCAAGATCCCAAAACCTACACAGGTGTCCATGGCAAATAGATATGAAGCCCTCTTAAATGCAGCAGATCTTTCTGACATTGACTTGGAAGATTCTTCTAAGGGTTCCAGTCAGCTGGATATGGCCTCTGATACTGACCATAGTGAGACTGATGTAGGGAAAACTGCTCCTCAGGACCAGTTTACCAAAGATACTGAGAGGAAAACAAGGTCTGATCTCACTAGATCTGCCAGAAAGAAACCCCCTTAGATGACTATTTTTGAAGTCTTCTCTTTGAGCCCCCTTTTAATCTTCCAGCTAGGTTTTCACATCTTCACTATCTCTCTGTGCAATCAATGTCAACAGTATTAAGACTGCAAAAAAAAAGAAGTACAGTATTTTCTCACTTACTATCTAACAATTCTGACATTCGTTTCCTCCAAGATGCTAGGTTGCACACCTCTGTGGAAGTAACACAAGCCACTAAGGCATGGTGTGCTGGGCCTTTCTTTTGGTCCATTGGGACTGAATGTTGTTCAGGGTTGGCTTTCTTTTCCAAATATTTCAGCCCATATAATTAAAATAATAGATCTGGTCACTGGACAGGCCTTATTTTGCATATTAAATTTCAAAACTCCTACTGTAGATTAATAAATATATATGCTCCTCAGAAAAAAAAAATACTGACAGGATTTCTCTCTATCAGCTCATCTAGCCTTACTTATTTTCTGCCCACAATATTACATGAAGAGAGAATTTCAATTGTGGTCTTTCTTGAAAGGACAGAGGTAGACAGGCCATGACACAGAAGGTTTTCTGTGATACGGCATGATTCAACAAAATATTGCAAACGCATATTATATCCATACTGCAAAATCTGACCCTATGTTTCACAGAGGTGTTCTGGCTACCAGAATTGATTTATTTTTCATCATCATCATCATCATCATCATATCTTTATTTATAAAAACTGAGCAAAACATAACAATTTAAAAACAGCCATGACAAATCAAAATATTAAAATCCATAAAACTGCAGTTCAATAAATATCAAGTTCAAGTAATCTAACAAGAATCTAAATACACTAGGCTAAATAAAAAATGTTTTTAGTGCTGTTTTGAAACTCTGGATGGTCAGGCACTCTCATACTCGACGAGTACAGAAGTCCACAGGGTTGGGGCCACAAAGGCAAAACACCAGGTCCCCGATGTCTTCAAGCGAACCCTGGGAATCTCCAGCAATCCCTCATTGGTGGATCGGAAAGGACTGAGGAGGCAGTAAGGGTAAAGGAGATCTTCCAAGTAAAAGGGTCCCTGGTCATGTTGGACTTTATAGGTCAGTAACGTGACCTTGACAGTGATCCGCCACTGTACTGACAGCCAGTGTAGTCTGCAGAGCACAGGTGTTATATGACTGGTCCAAGAAGTACCAGTCAATAGCCTGGCTGCCGCATTCTGCACCAGCTGCAAGTGGCGGATATCAATCCCCGGTAGACCTAGGTAAAGGGCACTGCAGTAGTCAAGGCAGGAGGTTATGAAGGCATGGACCAACATTGGAAGATCATCGAGAGGAACCAGATGCTTCACCAGGGTGATATTCCTCAGATGGTAGAAAGAGAACTTGACAATGGCCGATACTTTAGATTTAAGGATCAAGCTATCATCAAAAATAATGCCCAGGTTCTGCACCCAGTCTGAGGTAGTCAGCTGAACACCCCCAAGTCAAAGCCCAGATGGTCATCCTGCCGACAAACCCGCCTCCTGGTGATCTGGGTCCACAACCAACACCTCAGTTTTAGCCAGGTTCAATTGCAGCCAGCTGGCACTCATCCAGTCCTGGATCTCACATAGCCAGTTGTTAAATACCGAGAGGCTCACATCCTGTCCTGGCACAAAGAACATGTACAGCTGAGTATCTTCTGTATGGCAGTGAAAACTCAGATTGTACCGCCTAATGATCTCTTCTAACAACTGCATATACACTGTGAACAACATGGGTGATAAGATGGAGCCCTGTGGTACCCCGCAGGAGACGGACAGTGGGGCTGAGGAATAAATCCCAGACACCACTCTCTGAGTCCTACCCTCGAAGAAAGATCAAAACCATTTGAGGACCATACCAGATAGCCCACAGATGAACTGCAGGCACTACAGCAGCACACCATGGTCCACAGTGTCAAATGCTGCAAAGAGTTCAAGGAGGACCAAGATAGAATGAGTCCTCCACTCTCTTGCTATTTGGAGGTTGTTCAGCACCCGAACAAGGGCTTTCTCAGTATTATTCCTCTTCCTAAATCATGACTGGAGAGAATCATAGACGTCATGGCTGGACAAGTGATCATCCAGCTGCAGCACAACCACCTTCTCAATAACCTTACCCACAAACAGTAGGCTTGAGACAGGTCTGTAGTTAGCCAGACAGTCCGGGTCAAGGGAGGGCTTTTTAAGGACAGGTTGAACAACCACCTTCTTTAGAGGATCCAGGAAGACCCCCCCTTCTCCAGTGACTTCCAGACTATCTTGGCTAGGACTGGGATGATTTCAACTATGCACCCTACAAGAAGGCGTGTAGACCCCTGGTCCAAACTACAGATGGATGGTTGCAAAGTCTGGATGATCCTCACAATATTGATGATTTCTGCTGGCTGGAGTCAGATCAGGTAAACTGGGCACTTGTCACCTCCTGATGAACTCTGCAATACCGAATAGAGGGGGCTTGACTGAACCCAGACCTGGTGGTGGCAACCTTATCTGTGAAGAACTGAGCAAACTCATCACACTTCTCTTGTAAAAAGGCTCCTCCAGACTGAAGACAAATTGGATTGCACAATCTGTCAACAGTCTGGAAGAGCTGAGCTGGTCAGTTCTGTGCAGTGGCAATCTTCCTGGACAGGAACTCTGCCTTCTTATGGGTGATTGCCAATTGACTGACCACATAATGGTCCATCAATCTAAGTCTATCACACTCCAGGCCCAATTTCCACCAGCCCCTGTCTAGCCTTCGTCCCACACACCTTATCTCCTTCAAGGTCCCATCAAATCATGGGGACCTTTGGTAAAGAATGAGGGGGTGAACACGAACAGGAGCTATGGAGTCCAGGGCATCTGTCACCGTACTGTTATAGGCAAGTACTAGATTCCCTGGATCCATGCAGTCACTTGGTATACCTGATAGATTCGGCGCTGCCATTAGGTCATCTGGGGTCACACCCCTCAAAGGGCGGTACCAGACCATCTCTGTAGGGGCAGGCCTGTTGGGGGGAGCCATGAAACTGAACCCTGCAGCATGATGGTCAGACCACCTGACTGGCTCTGCCACCAAGTCAGATATCTCCATTCCCAGGAGGAAGACCAAGTCCAGTGAATGACCACAAATGTGGGCCACGGAGGTAACAACCTGTGTAAGGCCCAACAAACTCATGAGTTGGAAGAAGTCTTGAACAAATTATGATAGTTCATCATTGACCCAGGCATTGAAATCCCCCAGAATCAACCATCTTGTGGATCCCAATACCATGTCGATGATGAAGTCTGCGACTTCCTGCAAGAAAACTTTCCCATCTCCTGTTGGACAGTAGATGAAAAGTATCCTGCACCCTACACCTGTGCCCAAGATGTATTCAAAGGAGTTGTGTGGTCCCCACTGGAACCTCCATAAGGTCCAATTCTGATCTAAAACAGATGGCTACACCCCCACCCCTGCAATCCATTCTCAGGCGGTGTATCACCGAGTACCCAGACAGAATTGCTGAGGCCAACACTGGACCAGCATTTTTATCCAACCAGGGCTCGATGATGTAAGCCAGGTCCACTGACCCAACAAGATCTGCTATTAAAGCAGTCTTTTTCTTAATGGACCTGGCATTGCATAACACTGTCCAAGTAGGATGGGCAATCTAGGAAGACCATGTCACTCGCCTATATGAAACAGAGCCCTTGAGTATGGGAATCAGGCAGGGAGGACCCCTCTCCTGGACCTATTTCACCCCAGGGCATCTCCTTGTTCCCACTACCCCAATCTGCCTGCTCTTTTCCATTACCCCACCATGCCCAGCCCCCCCTCCTCCTCCTAACTGTCTCCAGAACCCAACACACCCTATATGTTTCCAGGGACAGTGGAGGACAAATACAAGGGTGGAGGTCCCTGAGCCTGGTAGAGGAATAGTACCTGATCACCTTAGCATCTTCCTAGCACATTCCTACAGGCAGACAGCACACACCACAGTCTTCAAAATCCACTCAAATATTTTCACACTCCACAAGCATATATCCAATTCAAAACTTCACACAATAACACTATACACACCCACACTAATCTTTTTTATTAATCATTGCAAATCCAGAATGCATGTACAACTCCAATTGAGTATTCAGATTATTGCTTTCTTTTTTTTTTTTTAAGTTGTTTAACCAGGAGTAGCACATTAAGCAGAAAGCTTTTTTACAGGAGCGACCTGGTAGCACAGGGAAGTTAAGTGACTTGCTCAGGGTCACACAGTATGCAGGTAGAAGCTGTGGGATTTAAACCCAGGTCTGGTCTGCTGGATGTCACTAGATTGGCAGCTCAGAGCCTTAAACCGCTGCGCTATACTGCCTCCCTTGTGAGTTATACTTAAGTGTTGGTTCTGCAGCATCAATAGTATATGGTCCTGGAATATGGGAACTAAACTTTTCTTTATTATTAGATCATACTGTTGTTCAGAAAATTCAAAATTTCATCACTGCCAAAAAATCAATACTTATCATGTATGATGACCCGTCCTTATAGTGGGCAGATACAAAATCTGACTTTAAAGTTTTTTTTAAGATTCACTGGGAAATATTATACAAATACTGAATATTTTTAGTATTTAAAAAATAGGCAGCTATTACAAAAATTGTTTACTTATCACGCACTACTACGCACAACTTTTCTTATCAGATCTCACTTATAAAAACAGCTATGTGCCATATTCATGAAAAGCAGGCTAATGGTTTAAAACAGCAACAGCTTTTCTGTACACAGAGTAAATCTGGAACAATCTGTCCTTTTGATAGGTGTAGAACTAGAATTCAAAAGAAACATGGAGTTTTTGTTTAATGATTCCCATACACTTCACACAGGTACTAAGCCCCTCCTGAACGTATTAACTGCACACACTTTACATATCTACCAGGAGAAACATACTGTATACAGCAGTTTTTTGGTAGGTTTTCTATTCCTGCTTGACCCCTTAAAATGTTGGAAGCTTTAACTAAGGATATTATTCCCTTTGAAGTTGAAGTGGTCATTCTGGCCTTGCAAACTGGGAAAGCACCAGGAAAAGGTGGAATCACTTCAGAATTTTACAAATTAATTAGCCATAATATTTCTCAGGAACTAGCCTTCATTTTAAACTTTATGCTACAATCATCTCACATTCCATTACAAATGGCTGAAGGTTTACTATTTTTCCTGCATAAAAAAGACCACAAATGGGACCTCCATAACTGGATGGCAACTAGCCTCTTGAACATAGATTTCGCAATTTTATCCAAAATTTTGAACAGTGGGTTATTGCAAGTTGCTCACAACCTCATTTCCTTATGTTAGTCTTGTTTGGTTCATGGTAGTAACATTATAGATCAACTAATTCTGCTGTGATAAATTATTGAAAGAGATAACATTATGGGATTGCAAGGTTTTCTCTTTTCCCTAGACCAGCAGAAAGCTTTTGATTCTGTTAATCATAAGTGTTTATGGTTTACCCAATAGAAATATGGCATTCCCCTCACTTTCATATCCTGACTGTAGAAGCTGTATCATACTGTTACAGTAATCCCACAAGTGAATGGATGGTGTGGGCTCTTAATATTGATCAAATCAGGTGTGAGGCAAGGGCCCCTTAATTGTATGTCTTCTGTTTAGACCCTCTATTAAGAATATTAAACGCCTCTCCTATAATACACCCACTTCAGTGTGAAGGTATTCCATTCCCTTTTACAGCATTTGCCTATGCTGATGATATCTGTTTATTAGTCCAGGATGATTCTTTAGCTTCTAATGTCCTATCCATATGCAGTACCTATGGTTCCCTGTCTGGGGCTTTCTTGAACATGACTAAATGCATAGGCAGGCAACTTAAGAAAACCCAACCGTTACTCTTACAAGTCACAGGGATTGGCCTTACTTCAGATCCCATACAGATTTTAAGCTTTTTTTTTTTTTTGACAAACTCAGTTAGACCTTTTAAATTGGGAAAGGAAGGTTAATCATGGATGACATTTAGTGCAACAATTGAATAGATGGCCTCTGAGCAAAGCCAAATGGATTTATCAAATTAAGATATACTTGCTGCCTACCTTTCTCTTTATTAGCAATATTTTCCCCCACCTAAAGCTCTAGAAATGACTTTGTTAAGTATCTTCTTTCAAGTAGTCTGGGCAGCAGTCTAAACCCCATTAAACATAATATTACATACCTACCCAAGTAGAATGGAGGCCTCCATATGATAAAACCTATTTTATTTTTTATATATTTTTATCTTTTCTAACCTTAAGCCTTTATCCATCAACATAAATACATTTTGGTCTGAGTATTTGTTTATATGTTTTGTACTGGTTTGTGGCATGGGACAGGGGTAGTGAAACATTCAACATAAACTTCAATTTATCTTAGGGAACTTATTGTGAAAATCAGATCATGGAATTTGACCAGTCAACAGCTACTGACTAACAGCAAAAAACAAATCAATACTTTAATTTTAAAGACACACATTTCTGAACCAATAACTTTTCTTTCATGTCCCACTACTCAGTTCCCAGCTCTACAAAATTTACTTACCGAACCAAGGATCCCCAAAAAATCAAGGATGTTCATTGGTTGTACTGCAATGAAAAACTTAATATAAAAGCAAATCAGAAACACAAGCTGCAAAAATAAATGTTTTTGTCCTAAGCCTTCTTGTAGTCAGCAAATAAAAAGCATCACCCACCTATTATTTACTTATTCTTATATACTGGATTTTTGGAAATTCACAGCTACACAGTGACAGGAGCCCCTATTTTCCCTGATGGACTATAATACCTTAATATATGGCCATCACATTGCACAATGGAGAAAATGGGAAAGGAGTACCCTAAATGTTGTTTCTGTAGTGTTTAAATTGTTCATTTGGAACTCCAGATGTTAATTTACTTTGCAGCACAAGCAAATTTCCCACATAGAATTATTAACAAATATCAAATGTTAAATGGACACGGTCAACCCCCTTAGGCCTCAAAGTTTAAAAAACACATTTTATGATTGCCAACATTCTGTAAAGACTGCTGATGTAGTTAGTAGTTTGAGTCTGATTCTTTTTTCTTTAAAAAAGTGAAAAACAGACTGCCCACCATAGTGGTGTTACCACACAAAAACAGGTTTCTTTGTATTTCTTGATCAGCTCTAGTTGCATCTTTCCTGGACTTGGGAACACCCTCAACACAGTCTAGTCCCTCATGATGCAGTGGGAGGAAAGGAGCCTAATGAATCATGAGTAACCACACTGTTTGGTTGTATTTATAATGCTGAGTATGTATGCAGTAAGACCAGATCCAGGATTGTAAACAAAACAAGGTTGTTTATAAATATACATTAGCATGCATTTCAGTTCTACTAAACAAGGAGACAGGCAAAACAAACATCAACATCAATGAACTTTCAAGAAAGTAAGCAATCATAAAATGTAGGTTTTTAACTAGAAATAATATGATGAAAAACAGGTTGACAGTGCCCTTTAATTGAAAGCCATTTATTATGCAGAAGCTAAAACTAATACCAGTGTATACTTAAACAATGTTTGGAGAAATATATCGTGGACTCTTTGGCCCCACCAAACACTGGTCCTCCCTTTTCCCCCATTACACCTTGGACTGGTCCATATTATGACAGTATTGTCATAAGTATGTGTCGCAAGACAGACTACGTCTTATGCAATACCACATTTTACATAACCTGTATTATACTCCCCTAAAATTGTCTAGGTGGGGTCTTCTCGATTCTGACTTGTGCTCCAGATGTTCCCAAGAGAAAGGGACACTTCTCCACATATTCAGGCAATGTCCTAAGATAATCCCACTATGGAACTCAATTAAGGCCAAACTGAATCCTTTATTGGGTCTACAGGATTGTTTTAACCCTGAAATTTGCCTTCTAGGGGACTTGTCCCCTATAGAGGCTATCACTCAGAGATTTCATATGTCCATGAAAGCATTATCTGTTAAAAAAGTTATACTTAAACATTGGAAGACTGACATTAGCCCATCATATCAAGAGTGGGTCCATGAAATCCTTGCTAATCTCCCTACTGAGAAAGCTATTGCGAGCCTTTACAACAGGCAACAGAAATATAAGCGAATTTGGGATCCCTTACACACTCTAATTACAAATTGGTATTGACAAGGATGATGTTGACAATTGCTTGTCTTAGTCCAATTACCTGATTATTTTATATTACTTCTGTACCAGTGAAGGGGGGAAGGGGCAGAACATGTTTTGAATTGTTGTCATGTTGTGAATGTGTCATTATCTCTGTCCCTTGTATTATGGAAAATGTGTTAATAAAATTTGAATTGAAAAAAAAAAATAAAGAAATATGTCATGGATTACAGATTCTGATGTTCCTATTACATACTTTGTAAGGATCAACAAGTTATTATTCCTTTTATAACATCCTTGTATAATATTAGACTTCCTCTGTGTATTATGTTTTTTTTCTATACTGCAGGTATGCAGCTAACTTCTGTTGTTTACGGCCTGTACATTGTGCTTTGTAACATGCATCCTTTAGACATTTTCCTTTCCCTTTCCCTTTCAAACAGGCCTGATGTTGATTTATTTTATGATTTGTGGGGGGACTGTATTATTATTTTTTGTATGTTTTGTGTGATTCTCAGTAATTAAACAAATTCCTCTTCTCTCCATTGGGGGGTCTCTTGCCAAGATGGCCACTCCAATGGAGGAAGGTGAATGCATGGAGGGTTTGGAAGCTGGGGAGGTAGCCTCCTTCCCTGCATCTGTATTGTGTGAGGTTATAAGTGTACCTGATACTGACTTACTGGATGCTGTTCTAAAGGCTGATACTGCCCTTCCTTGTTACTTACCTCTCCTGTGTTGAATGGAGCCATGCTTGAGAAGGCACTGGAATCTGAAGAAGCTTGCCTGCAGCAGGAACTGCATTCTCAGAAGAGACAGCTGTTATTGTTGATTGCAGAAGAAGAAAAGACTTTTGCACAGCAAAAGAAATAACTTGCTACTA
The DNA here is from genome assembly GCA_016271365.2 of Neoceratodus forsteri. Lineage (NCBI taxonomy): Eukaryota > Metazoa > Chordata > Ceratodontiformes > Ceratodontidae > Neoceratodus > Neoceratodus forsteri. The sequence continues at coordinate 839,637,884 of CM028135.1, read as the reverse complement.
CATCTTTTTGCATTTCCAGGCCTGCCAAGATTTCCAACAGTGCTGCTGACACTGGTGTTGACTTTCCAGATTATTGTTTGAATTCACTCTCTGACACAACATCATCAAAGGCTTGCTGCAGCCCTTCTTCTCAGGCAAGTCATACCATGATTGATCTTGACAGTATTGCCATCTAAGTCAACGGAACATGAGTCCGGTGCAATTCCTTCTCTCTCTATTGATGTTTCTATGGAGCCCCAGCTGGTAAAATGTGTTGATTCTGTCCTGCGGGGTCCTCTTTTGTCAATACCTGATTATGACCCTCTACATTTTATACCTTTGGTTTTCACGCCAGGGACTGCTGAGCATTATTAAGGATCAGGAGCTACCATTTTGAGTCCGGTCTCTTTTGGGCAGATATTAGATACTGACCAGGGATCCTCTTCCTTGGAAATCTGTACTTGTAAACATTTGCAAAGATGCTCTACTGAAGCTGCTTAGCTGGTAACTGGCTGGATGAGAGTGTCTGATGGGGTTTCTTGGGAACCGATTGATCCCCACTGCAGCTCCAATTGAAATGTTCAGGCCTCCCCTGCTTCTAAGGCACATTTACCTAATTCAGTTCCTGTAACTTCTGCGGCACATTTACCTAATTCAGTTCCTGTAACTTCTGTACCTACCCCTGACCTGCTGCCCCTCCTGTAGCTGGCTCTTTGTCTGCTCCTGTGCCATTTACTGCTGGGCTCACTGCTGCTTCTTTGTCCAGTTTGAATGACAGTCCTTCTACTATGTGACCTGCACATCCATCCACTTCTATTCAGGAACAGACTTCTACCTCAAATACTTCTTCCAAATTGTCAAACTTATTTACCATGCCTAGTGAACCGATGCATTGTAGGAATGTTGTTCAAATCAAATACCATGATGGTCTAGATTTCCCTCCTGATAGAGCTTATGTCATTAGAAAATTACTAAAGGTGTCTCTTGGTTTCCTTGCTTCTGATCTTTATACTGTTATTCATATATCAGGAGAGTAAAATTTTGATTTTAGTTTTCATCTAATGTCATCTCTGAATTGCTTTTGGTTTAAATATGAAGAGCTTAAGGAATCCTCTTTGTGGATCCCCTTTATAACCATTCCATTATCGAAACACATGAATAAGACTAATACATTATTATTTTGCAATGAAAGTGTAAATGTGTCTAACATTCTCTATTGGTTGAAAAAGCATTGTGAGGTTTTAGACACTCCTGTTCCTATAATTGATAGTGAACAAGTCTGGACAGTGGGATGGAAATTTAAAGTACAGTTACATCAAACTCCTACAGGTATTAATCATCTACAGAGGAGATTTTTCCTAGGATGAGGTAAGGGGTTCTGCTTCTACCTGAGCCAGCCTAAAACATGCCATAGGTGTGGGACACACATTCATTTTAGTTCAGCCTTTGATGCTGTGCACTGTAGCAGCTGCCTGTATTATGAGCATCCCAGTTCTGGCCTCTCAAATTCCTTCAAATGTGTGTGAAGACCAGGGACATTTGTTTAGTCACTGTCCCTGGGCCTGTCACAATAAGATGGATGGTTTGAATCAAGACACCCTCATTACCTGATGTCAGGAATAGGTAAGGATGACAATGGGGAACAGTCTTCAACTAGGGTCCTGGACACTGTCCCTGGTAATAGCATTTCTTTACAGGACAATTGACTGAAAACTATTTTTGAGATCTCTGCTGTGCAGAAAGCATGGCATTGGGGACCATCTTGTTGGTCCCAAGGGTTAGGTTCCTGTGATGGTATTAGGATCCTTCTTAGAGGGTTTGATTTCAAACTTTGTAATTTGGTTGGAATTTCCTCAGAGAGGGCTTTACTTCTAGATTTATGGTTTGGTCAGTGTCCCTTATGTGTGCTCAATATCTGTGCCCCTCAATCTAAATCAGATCACATTCAGTTGGTTAAGAAAGTTCAGCAGAATTGCCACACTAGTAAATTTATACTTTTGGATGGGGTTTTAATTGTGGATTACGGATGAGTGATAGGGGAGGCAAGATGACCAAATTATTTTGTGACTTTTTTTATGCAATATGGTTTCTACAGCATGTTTACAAGATAATTAGAAGGTTGCAGGCACTTCTCCTCATTTCACTTTCATGAAAGGACTGTTAGCTACCTGCATTGATTTTGTATTCTTATCTCTTGGTTTCTGGGTTAGACACACACTGGTTGTTCTAATTGAAACATCAGACCATTTTGCAGTGTACTGTTTCTGACAATGGGGTTCCTTTTACCTCTTCCTCAGGTCATAAACACTGGAGACTTAATACATTCTTTAAGACTCCAAATGTTGTGACCCATTGGCTAGATGTTTTTGTAGCATGTTGGTCCATCCTCAGCACTTATGATAATTTTGAGGAGTGGTGGGAGGATTCCAAACATGAGTTTTAGGCCCACTTATTCAAAGCTTTGCATGGTGCACAAACCATTTGCACGGGTTTAGCGCGGGATTAGCGTGGGTCTCCCATATTCAAAAGGCCAAATAGCGCATGCAAACTGCAGTAGCACTGGGCAAACCTTAATTATATGGAAGGGGCAAAGTGAGCATGAATACAGGTGCTACGAGATATTCAGCGACTAGCACCGCGCTAAGGTGTTTAGTGCGACTTAATGAAACCCTTAGCACAGTACAAATTACCACCCAGGAAAAGCTGGTCTTAACCCTGGGCAAACAGCTTTGCATGACATTGTTGCTTTGCGTAGTGTTTGCGCGGCTTTTGCGTGGCTTGTGCCACCCTAACATATGAATATGATACTTAGAAAATGCCAGACATGGAGGACACATGCTGCTCACTGATGGCACCACCATGATGCCAACAACTGCCACCAGTCCCAGCCAAGCACAGGCAGTAATGGGTGATCTGGCCCACAAGGGACATCATGGTAGTGTGGCCATACAGCACACACCTGCAGACCATATGTCTGTGGTGACCAACAGATGCCAGCACACACATGCAGCACTGTGGGCATGATGGCCATTGAGGGGAGGGTGTGCGGGTGGCCAGACCTCACCACAGCCCAGGTGTGGCCACAAGGCTGGGACACATCGCACAGTGCACATGGGCCAGTAATGGGAATACCCCACCACCTGTGTGCCTGTCGGAACTAACGTGCCCCCCTATCCACGTACCGCACAACTGTACAGATGCCACAGCACTCACAGCCGGCCATGTATATGTCACTGTGAACATCCCATGCCACAGGTGCAGCATCTGTGGATCACACAACAGCGTAACAGTACTGTCCACTGTCAGTAATCACCTGCAAGCTGGGCCTGTCACTGTGTACAGTACAGTGGTCGTCATTGCCCTACATACCATAGGCATTGCTGTGTCCCTCACACTACCGGCCCCCTTGCTACTGTAGTGTCTGCTGTGCACTGTAGCATGACCTACAGTGTGACAGTTGCATGCAGCACCACCACCACCTGTGCCTATGATGTGTTGTTCCCTGGGGTGTGATATTCTATGCTATACTGTACTGTTCACATGTAGCCTGCAGCTATCACCACGCACTGCCTGACTGACCTATAGGTGGAGCTGTGGTCAGATCTGGCCAGCCCCTGTACTTCCAGACTGACCTACAGGTGGAGCTGTGGGACCCTGCAGTAACCGTGGGCAAACTGCATGCAAATCAGGGCATAATGAGATGCTAATGTAGCTGTTTGCCCAGAGACTACCTAAGTAGGCTCATTTGCATGTCAGTTTTGAATATGGCAAAGTTTAGCACTGGGCAAACGTGTTTGCACTGGGCAAATGGCTTAGCTATGCGCAAATGCATTAGCTCCGCGCAAACTGTTCGAGGAATATTATACTGTTTTGCACACTGTACTTTCCCATAGGCTGTTCCCTGCAGCTGTACTGGGTCCACGCATTTGCTGGAAAACACATTGGCCACATAGGTCGCCTCTACCTACCTTCACGTCGCTGAGCACTGTGTTGTTGTTGTGGTCTGCACTTCCTGGTTGCTATATTCAGAGCTGTCTTATTACAGGGCTATGTTTGCTCAGCACTTCCAGCCCAGTTTGCCCAGCCTCATTCCCATGCTATATTCAGAGGCTGTTTGCCCTGGGCTATTCCTTTTGAATATAGCTTGCTTTGTGTTCCTGGCTAGCTTTGCTCGCCGGGCAGTACGGATTTAGCCCCGGAGCAAAGTTTAGAATATCTGGCCCTTAGTCCTTTTTCAGGGTATGGCACGACTTTAGGGCACCAATAAATAAGTTACCTAAAGTCTGGGTCTGCATTGCAGATACTTATCTCAATAATGTTTGAATTTGGCACTGATCTTATGACAGAGATAGAGTCTGTAAAGACTTGAATGACTGAATTTCAATATGCTAGAGCTAAATCTTTAGAACAGGAGTGTAATTTTGGAACACAAGGAACAAAGCAACTTTTGTATTGTTACAAGGCATATCATTACAGACTTCAGAATAGACATATGTGTGTTCCAAGACCTACTTCGACTAATCCACCACACACTGATATTTCAGATATTTTTAGTTTTGTACATGATTATGTAGCACACAAATTTGGCAGTTTCAGTACTCCATGTTTTAACATTTTCCCACCCTCCCCTTTGGGGATACCCGACTTACCTGCTTTTGTTGTTTCACACCTAAGGCAACCCATACAACTATCTGAAGTCATCGATACCATAACATCACTCCAGACTCTTTTGGATTAACATCAAAATTTTACAAAACCTTTACAGATTATTTCACTCCCACATTGCAAGTATTGTACATCCAAATATTGGACAAGGGTAAATTGCCTTGCTCTTTAGCTGAGGCACTGCTGAGGCAGTTTTTGTATAAGAAAGGGGACAGAACTTTATTAGACACCACTGAAACATAAAACTTAGAAACGTAGACTTTGACGCCAGATAAGGATCGCTTGGCCCACCTAGTCAGCCCATTTCCCTACCGATTGGATAAGCTGAGGATCCTATTTAACCAACAGCCTACTTCTTCCTACCCCCCACAGGAATTGCCTTATGTCTGTCCCATGCATTCTTGAACTACCCCACTGTTTTTGTCCCCAAGATCTCCGCAAGAAGGCCGTTCCCTGTGTCCACTACCCTTTGTTTGAAAAAAGACTTCCTCACATTGCCCCTGAGCTGTCCCCCTCTATCTTAAAATTGTGTCTCCTTATTCTTGCACATCTTTTTTTCTGAAAGATGCTACCCTCTTGGACTTTGATGATTCCCTTGAGGTACTTAAATGTTTCTATCATGTCCCCCTCTCCCTCCTTTCCTCAAGGGTATACATATTAAGCTCCTTCTGTCTCTCTTTGTATAGCTTCTGTTGCAGACCCTGCACCTTTTTATTTTCCCTCCTCTGGACTACCTCCATTCTGTCTATGTCCTTGTGGAGATGGGGTCTCCAGAGCTGCACACAGTGCTCAGGATGGGGTCTCACCAACTGTCTGTACAGAGGGATAACAACATCTGTTTTCTACTGGTGATGCCTCTCCCTATGCATCCCAGAATCCCCCCAGTCATCCCTACTGCCTTCTCACATTGCTTGCTTACCTTCAGGTCATCTGATATGACTACCCCCAGGTCCCTTTCCATTTTTGTTGTTGTTACTACCTCCTCACCCATTGTGTACTCTTCCCTTGGGTTTGTGTTTCCCAGGTGCATTACTTTGCACTTCTTTGCATTGAGTCTAAGCTGCTATACTTTTGACTATTCCTCCAACCTTGCCAAGTCCCTTCTCATCCTTTCCACCTCTCCTTGTGTATTAACCCTGTTGCAGATCTTTGTGTCATCTGCAAAAAGGCATACTTTTCCTTCCAGTCCCTCTGCAATGTCACTTATACAGACATTAAAAAGGACCAGACCCAACACTGAACCTTGTGGTACCCCACTAGTAAAACCCCTTTCTTCGGAGTGGACTCCTTTTACTATTACCCTTTGTGTCCTGTTTTCCACCCAATGCTTTACTCTGGCTACCACCATAGGACCCACTCCCAGGCTAGTTAATTTGTTTATTAATCTGTTGTGCGGTACTGTTTCAAATGCCTTGCTAAAGTCTAGGTAGGCCATGTCCACAGCCCTTCCCTAGTCTACTACTTTGGTCACCCAGTCAAAGAAATCTATTAGATTCATATGACATGATCTTCCCACTGTGAATCCATGCTACTTTGGGTCCTGTGCCCAGCTGGCCTCTAGGTACTCCACAATTCTTTCTTTCTGAAGTGATTCCATCATTTTCCCTACCACTGAGGTCAGGCTAACAGGTCTGTACTTTTCTGCCTCTGTTTTGCTCTCACTTTTGTGAAGGGGAATCACATCTGCCCTCCTCCAGTCTTTAGGTACTACACCATCCTCCCATGATTTGTTAAAAAGGGTAGTCTGTGGTGTCACTAGCTCTCCCCTTAGTTCTTTTAGAATTCTGGGGTGAATTCCATCAGGCCCCATTGCTTTGTCCACATTCAGACTTAAGAGTTCTTTCAGAACCCTTTCTTCTTTGAAAGGACTGGTATCGACCCCCCTATCCAGAGTGCTTCTATTCATTGGATTAAGTACCTCCCCCTTCTCTTCTTTTGTGAATACTGAGCAGAAGTATTTGTTCAGTATCACTGCTTTTCACTGTCCCTCTCTGCCCCCCACCCTTCCCTTTATTAAGCCTCACTATCCCTCTCTAGGTCTTTCTTTGCTCTCTAATGTACATATAAAAGGTTTTATCCCCCTTCTTAACTGAGTTGGCTATCTTTTCCTTGGTTTGGGCCTTTGCTATTCTGACTGCCTTCGCCACTTCCTTCTGCTTTAACTGGTACAGTTCTCTGTCCTGCTCCTTTTGTGTTTCCTTAAACAGTACTTTCTGAATGCTATCTTTTTCTCCCTAACCTTCTCCGCCACCTCTTTTGAGTACCATAGTGGCTTTTTTTCATTTTGATTTGTTTATTTGCTTCACACAAAGGCTTGTTGCCTCTGTGATATCAGTTTTGATGTTTCCCCATTGTTCCTCCACCCCTCCTTCTTGCCTGTTTGCTAGTACTTTTCTAATGCACTCTCCCATTTTGACAAAGTCAGCCCTCCTAAAGTCCAGTACCCTCACTTTTGTATGGCTTGACTCTGCGGCTGTGTTTATCATGAACCACACTGCTTGGTTTTCATTTGTTCCCAGATGGTTCCCGCTTCTAGATCTGAGATCCTCTCCACAGTGCCTCTTCTCCTCTCTGTTTACCCTTTAGTTCTGTTGCTTTGATAACTTCCCTTACATACAGAGCTATTCCTCCTCCTCTTCTACCCTCCCTGTTCCTCCTGTAGATTGTGTACTCTGGTATGTTGACATCCTAGTCATGGTTCTTTGTGTACTATGTTTCTGTGACTGCCACAATATCCAGGCATCCCTCTTCTATCAAGGCCACCAGTTCAGGGAGCTTGTTACCTAGACTACAGGCATTAGTACTCATTACACTCCATTTTTGATGGCCATACTCCTTTTTGCATGTCCTTACTGTCTTTTCCCTTTTCTCCATTTACCCCTGCCCTTGTACTTATCGACTTCCCTAGCCTGGTGTTTACCTCACTAACTACCCTGATTTTTTTGGGGACTAGGATTTCCCTGCTCCTTTTCACTGCCTCCCCCCTTGTCTAGTTTAAATACATGCCAATGAAGCATTTAAACATATCGTCTAGGAGCTTGTTTCCTCTCCTGGACAGATGCAGACCATTGTACCAGTTTAGGCCTGTATCCTTCCAGGTGAACCCCCAGTCCCGAATGAAGCCAAAACCCTGATCTCTGCATCAGTTTTTCAACCATTGATTAAATCCCATGGTACAGAGCACCTTAGCCTCACCCTTGCCATAGACAGGAAGCACCTCCGAGAAGGTTACCGTGTGTGCTACTTGTCTAAGGCCCCTCCCCAACCCCACAAACTACTTCTGCGCTGCTTTGATCCATTTCCCAGCCAGATCATTTGCCCCTAGGTGGACAATGACATCCAGCTCCCTCCCCCATGAAGCTGCTCCCGCAATCCTGAGAATTTGCTCCCTGTCCCTCCAAGCCATGGCACTAGGCAGGCAACTTTCATCCCTCTCCCCCCTTCCCCAGTTCTACCCTTCTAACAATGGAGCCCCCCAACAGGAGTTGTTTCCTTCCCCTGTGGGGTGCCATGCCTCCCTCCTGTGGATCTCCTCTGTGGAGGTTCCCAGCATCCTCCTTGTTCTCCACTGTTGGTGCCTCCATAGAGAAACCACACTTTGCCAGAACAACGTATGAATTGTGGAGAGGTACAACTGGAGGGATGCGACTCTGTTTCACCACACTAACCCTCCCTGAGCTCACTGTGGTCAAACCACTTCTCTTTCTTGGCAACCTCTGAGGCTGCGGTGGCAGCCCTGGTGGTCCATGGCTGGGAAAGGAGGTCCCCCGAATCCTGGTTAACTCATCCTGGAGATGAGCAACCTTCTCCCTCAGCCCAGAGAGGTGCCTGCAGATGGGACAACACCACATCTTCCAGAAGTCTCCAGGAAGACAGTCGCTCCACAGCTAGTGCACTGCATCACTCCCATCATGTCTTATTTCTGGCCCCTCAACTGTTGTTTTGTATGCTTACTCTTTCATCTCTGTTTATTTAGTTACTTGTTTTATGTTATATATATTTTCTTTCTTCCTGCTTTCATACTGTCTCCATGTTCTTAAAGCTTCTGCTCTTCCTGTTCTGGGACAGGAAGTTCTCAGTAGTCTCCCTCTTACTTGTTCAGAGTCAGACCTCCAGCATCTACAGGAACATGGAGAGCTACTCTTTTCCTTCTAAGATGGTGAGTCTTTTGTGCCTCTGTGATCACTCCCTTCCTGCTCCTAAACAGGAAGTCTCAGTTGTAAGTCAAATCCTGTGCCTATAGAAGTAGAACTGGCTAAGGGTGTGGGGTGGAGGGGAGGGATGGAGGACAATATAGTCACAGTAGAGTAGTAAAGTTCTAACAGCACCTCCTTCCTCTTGCTGTTCTCTGCCAAAGCTATCTAGGGCAGATTTAAATGCAAACACCTGGCTTCCTCTTGCCTAAGTCACTCCCCCAATTCACAGTTTCCTTCTTCAACTAGCTAACTGAACAGATAACAATTCACTTCACCCAACTCAGACAAACACATTAACTCTTTTGTTTCTGTTTTTACCCTAAATTGAAGGTCCCAGTAGTAGAGTTATAGTTCTTCAGTCCCAGTAGAGTAGTAAAGTTCCAACAGCACCTCCTTCGTCTTGCTGTTCTCTGCCAAAGCTATCTAGGGCAGATTTAAATGCAAACACCTGGCTTCCTGTTGCCTTAGCCACCCCCCAGTTCACAGTTTCCTTCTTCACCTAGCTAACTGCACAGATAAAAAATTCACTTCACTCAACTCAAACACACTAACTCTTTTTTTTGTTTTTACCTTAAATTGAAGGTCCCAGTAGTAGAGTTATAGTTCTTTAGTCCCAGTAGAGCAGTAAAGTTCTAACAGCACCTCCTTGCTCATGCTGCTCTTTGCCAAAAGCAAGGGGCTTAATGGGCAACCTTGGCATACACCCCACGTATGAGGAACAGGCCCAATTGGAGACCTGTATGCCTCCTCAATACTGATTATAAAATTTTTACTAAATTGCTTGAAATTGACTGAAGTGGCAGGAATTCTCATATCACAGTCACAGTGTTGTGTGATTCCTGCAAATCCCATTCATGATAACTTGGTCTTATGTTGAGAATTATTTGACAGGGTAAATAAGGCAGATGTCATGGATCTATCCTTCCTCTTGATCATGAAAAATCTTATGATTTTGTTGATCAGCATTACCTTTTTATGATTCTACAGTGGTATGGTGTCCCACACCTTTTTGTATTGGATTTGGTTATTATACACTGATGTTAGCTTTATCTCTTATGTAAATTCCTTTTTGGGTGCTTCTTTTCCTCATAAGTGGGGTGTATGCCAAGGTTGCCCATTAAGCCCCTTACATTTTATTTTGTCAATTTATCCTTTACTTCGGCTATTACAGAACCATGTCCTAATCAAGGGTATTTAATTAACATTGCTGAGCTTAAAATTTTGGTTTATGCTGATGATTTATAAATGGTCCTGTGAGACCCAGCTTTGAGTAACTTGGTCAATTCCCTGTTATAGGATTTCTCTGTTCTGCTTGGGTCAAACTTAAACTATGAGAAAAGTGTAGCTGTACCAACAGATAATCCCCTTTTACCCTTGTTAATACAGTTTCTGGGACTGAGATATGGGATGACCCTGTGAAATTACTAGAAATTTACCTTAATCACCCCGATGCATTTTTTTTAAAAATAGAGACCAGTGGATTCAAAAGGCAGAAGAGAATCTAGCACTGTTGAAGCACAGAACCCTGGCTAATCTTAAAAGGGTTTATTTAAGACATTGTTACTTCCCCATTTTACTTATCTTCCCTTACAGAAATAATTATATGAAATGTTTTCATGGTGCACACATAAAACTACCCAAGTGATATGAGTGACGCAAGTATGATTTAAATGCTAAATTGGAACTGATTGCATGCATATGACATGTGTGCAGCAAGCAACTGTGGAATGTATGATTTTTATGTTAAACTGGAAAAAATTGCAAGCACGTGGCATGTGTACAAAAAGGAAGTGGTCACTGATAATTGCACACATAAAAGTTAAGTGACTTTTTTTTGAAATTTAAGTTTATTAGTTTAAAGATAATACAACCAAAAAACCATAATGATTAAGGTAACAAACCGGTAAACCCAAATCAACCCCTCCCCCACACCCTCCCTTTAATCAATATAATAAACATTAAGGCACATCCAAGATTAAGACAACATAAAATATCTATCTATCAATCTATGTGCCAAAGATAAACCCCACCCCTCCCCTCCCCAAGGTGCACCCGCTAAAACCATAAGCTAACAGTTCTTAACATCTGGATATCACTCCTATTAAACAGCCCATCTACTATTCGGATTCACCATCCAAGTTATACTAAGGAAAACATGACTTAATATCACCATAAGTCGGTATACTGAGATAACAGCTATTACACTATATAATGTGAGGGTCCAGGGGTTAGGTCACCATACTTATCCTAAGGTAAGCAAAGAGACTGAAGTTTACCCCATCTTCTATAAAATGAGTCCATACGGTTCTTATAACTGGCAATCAAATTTTCAGACTGAAGATATGACACCAACTCCTTTAGCCAGTCCGCATAAGATAGGACCAATTGATCCTTCCAGTGCCGTAAAACCAACTATTTGACTGCCATAGATATCAGAGCCATATGGTACCTACGCTCCACACTGTCTATTGGAGAAAAATCACCCAGTACACAAATTCCTGGGGAGAAAATCTGCTCAGACCAGAAGGGATCTAGGGTCTCCCGGATCAAAGTCCACAAAGGGCAACCTGATACATTCCCAAAAATATGAATTAAAGTGCCCTCATCTTGAGAGCACCTGAAACACACTGGGACAGGAATCAGCTTATGTTGAAAAAGCTTGACCAGAGTAAAGTATAGGTTATTAGCAATATTGTATTGAACTAAACGAAACCTGTCCTGCGTGTGATACCTGTGTAGGTTAGGCTAAAAGGATCTCCACAGTGGTACTTCCTCGGGAAGAAGATGCATCCAGACCGGAGGACCACCCACCTCCTCCCCAGCATTAAAAGTCAGGAGGTAGGAGTATATCTGTGAAATGGAGTGGGGTTGGGACGCCAGCAGAATAATATTGGAGAAAAAGGGGTGAACTGCAGATTGTTTAAACACCGCTCCAAACTTACTGTTCAGCAAATGCCAGAGCTGAAACACCTTGAAAATCTCTCGACTTGGGATATCAAATCTGGTTAAAATATCACTTGATGTGAGAAGCGAAGCCTGGTTGTACAGATGCTCAACCCTAGAATCTTTAAGTTGTGGGAGCCAGGTTGTTTCCAACCAAGAACCCCCTAGAATAATATTAGGGTTAAGAGAAATCGGCTGCCCTAAGTCCGTATGGTTAGAGATCCGGAAAGACCTAAGGCATTGGGCCCAGACTTTAAGAGAAGTTGCCACCGTATCATCCAAGATCAATCGTGAGAGGGTTTTCGGGGTAAGATAAGGGAGAGTAAATATATCAAATTTAAGCTCAGAGAGGAAAGCCGATTCTACCTGAAGCCAAATTGGGGAAGGGCTTCCATGGTCCACAGAGAACCACCTACCCAACTTGGATAGGTGAACCGCCCAGTAATATAACTGAAAGTTCGGAAGTCTTAAGCCTCCTTTATCTTTGGGACGTGACAGAGAGGCGTATGAACATTGCACCCTCTCCTCCAAATGAAAGTGGAAAACAAACTATGAAGCTGCTGAAAAAGGAAAGAGAAGCCAAAGGTTGGTAAGGTTCAGTGGTAAAAATCGGGAAGAATGTTCATCTTGATAATATTAATTCTACCCCACAAAGAAATAGGAAGGATGCCCAACGTTGCAAATCTTGAGTAATCGAGTCTCTGATCTTAATTAAATTCAATTTTTGAGCAGTAGCAGATCCGTGAGAAGTGGATCCCTAAATATTTAATTGATTTGGAAGCCCATCTCATACCAAAAGAAGAAAGCGTCTCTTAAAGATATAATGATTTAAGGGAAAGATCTCACATTTGAAATATTTAATTTATGACCAGAGAGAACTAAACTGTTTGATAATGTCGGGGCTGCGTCTAATGATGCTACGGGTCTGACAGATGCAGAAGAACATCATCTGCGTAGCGGAAGAACTAACTCCGATTATGCAATCCGACCCTCTTACCGAGGGAGGACTTAAGACTAATCAATAGGGCTCTAAGTATAAATTAAATAATAAAGGAGAGGCAGCCCTGCCTAGTGCGGCAAAAGACTGAAAGAGGGGATAATACCCCATTGCAAAAATTTTTGCAGAGGGCATCTATAAAATACCCGAATCAGGTTCAAAAAGGAGGTTGGGAAGCCCATTTCTTCCATGACGGTCCATAAAAAGGTCCAATCAACCCGATCAAATGCTTTCTCAGCATCTAAAGAAACTAAAACTAATGGTTCCGAAACCGATCGGGCATGTTGCGAGATTTGCGATAAAGTCCTCAGATGGTCAGCTGCTGATCTTCCGGAGACAAATCCTGCCTGTTCAGGGCTCAAAAGCTTCATCCAGACCTTTTTAATCCTCTCAGCAAGTATTTTGGCTAATATCTTAACATCGTAGTTCTGAAGAGAAATGGGACGGTAGTTAGCTGGGTCAGAAGGGTCCTTATCCACTTTAGGAATTAAAACTATAGTGGCCTCAAACAAAGTCAGATCAAGATCCACTGCAACCGGAAGGTAATTATATAATTTAAGCAAAATGGGAACTAAATCTTTGGCAAAACCTTGTAGAAGTTGCTGGAATCCATCTGGGCGGTGTTTTGTCCGAGCCAGAGAGGCAATAATGCTCGGACCTCTTCAGCTGAAATAGGAGCCAATAAGCTCGCTTGTTGGGCCTCCAGTACTGGACACCAATACCTCTAACATAATTGCTGGACCTCTAGCCTCATATGAGATGTCGGAGAGGACTGTAGAGATTGGAATAGTATTCCCTAAAGATCTGAGCAATCTCTCTGGGCGAGGAAACAATACTTCCAGATGAGGAAACCAGGGAGGGAATAAGCCTTGAACCTTCTATCCTACGTAAGCACAGGGCCAATAATTTACCGGACTTCTCACCAAGATCAATGTATTTAGCCTGTGTCCTAACCAGACAGTATTCTATCTTTTCTTTCAGAAGGTTCGAGTATTCAGTCTTAACTGAAAGGAGCTCTTTAAGGTCCGAAACCGAAGAAGTCGAGGAGTACCTACCTTCTAACTCCCTAATCCTACCCACCAACTCTAACGACTTAGCCAGCCGGGTTTTTCCTAGGAGGCCATCTTGATAAGGTCACCTCTAAGGTAACACTTCAAAGCTCCCCATATCATGTCCACTCTAGAGGTGGAGTCCATGTTCTCAGCCAAAAGAGCGAAATTTTAGCTCTCATCTCGAAACACAATGCAGGTCCTTTAATAATTGTATTTAATCTCCACATGGAGTCTCGAGAATAATCAGGACTTGAAGAAAGGTGTAACCAAACCAGCGCATGATCTGACACTATAATCGGCTCTATACCAGATAAAGACACACTCGGGAGAGGATAAACTAACTAATATCATATCCAATCTTGATTTAGTGCCATGTGACTGGGATTGGAAAGAAAAGGCCCGACAAAGCGGATTGTGTCGCCATGGATCACCTAAACCTAACATTGAAACCATTTCACAGAGAGCCTTCTGGGCGGGAGGCGCCGCCTGTCCAGGGGCTCTCTATCCAATAACGAGGGAAAGGCACATTCCAGTCCCCCCAACACATATTGAGTTGGCAAAACCAGCCAGTCTCTCTGTCAATTTCATGAAAATTCAGGATTACCTCCCACCGTCCGATACCGAACCTAGAGCTACACTCACTCCGTTCAAGCTCCCTTTAACTAGAATGAATCTCCTCTGGGTCTGAGCATACCAAATCCATGGTAAACAAGACATGTCGCTTTGATGAGAATCGCCACCCTTTACTAAAATGAGAATTCCCAGCCAGGTAAACTTGGGAAAACCCAGACAGAAAGCAGATTAGCTTCATCTCTGCCTAAATGTGTTTCTTGCAAGAACAAAATGTCCGCGCGGAGCAGGGAGCAATGATTAAAACCTGCAGACGCTTGACCCGTCCCTGAGCCCTCTCACATTCCAGGATGCTATTTTGACGATACTCATGGCCATTTTAACTTTATCTCACAGCAAATGGATATCCAGAGAAAATAGCCCAAACATACCATAGCAGGGTGCACCTCCCTTATAAAAGTTCAAACCCCATTGCACTAAACCTTCCTCCTTCCCCTATACAAGCATACCCCAAATCCGACGAATATTAGATGCAACATCAACATGTAACCCCTCCCCCATACCCCCAACCCCAGATTCTAAAATGATTTAACAGGCTAACCATCCTAAAAAGGCCCCCAGACAGGACTGTTGTACTCAATGCTATATTTAACCACATAGACCTTCCTCCTCCAGAACTCCCCAAAATACAAACCCCACAAAAACTATGTACAAATGGGGTTCGCACAGCCATAGACCAAAACAATCTAATACCCAAATCACGAACCCACCAACCCCAAATGCGAATCTCCAACCCCCAGAGCCAAAAGGTGAAAGCAAGATGTTGTCAAAAATCCAAACTCCCTCAGCCTGGATATAACCCTCATAATTATCAACCAACCCCTACTATCAGTTGGCCCAGGGCAGAGATTAGCTACCCCCCCACACACGGCTCGTGATCCCACATCCAGCATGCAGATTCACCAAGCCTCCCACCACAGCCGCCCCCGCCCCTCCGCCCCACATACCATTATTACAAGGAGTTGAGAAACCTCAGAAAGGGGGTAAGGGGGAGGAAAACTGATAAAAATACCTAAACCTCCCAAGCCCCAATATCAGCCATTCTCTAGGTGGCCTTCCCTAGACAGCCCACAACAGACCTTCCACACCTCAATAATCTAATAGGTCACCTACCCAGACCATCTCCAGATGAGGAAACAGGAAAAATGCCAGCACCCACCATTCCAGCAAGGACAGCAAGGTGGTTCCTCGGAGATTCGTGATTGCGGTTGCCGTTTCCCAGGGGGCCCATATTAGCGCTGTACCATTACTGGTCCGCCTCCCAAAAAATTCCCTCCCGGAAACCACTCTCGGAAAAACGCCCGCCCCAGCATATACACACCCAACACGGGCCGACCACTGAACCCGGCCCACTCCACACCCATCTTGCCCACCTACCCGCGTCCATCCGAGTGGAAGAGCCCACAGAGAGGGTTCAAACAGCCAGACCAGACCAGAGGAAAGACCACCACAGGCACAGCACAAAGGTAGGTGATGAGAGGGATGGGAGAGGGTGACACAGAAGGTCAGGGGGGATGTCACGACGACCAACAAAATCAAAGACAAAACATACTAAACACCAAGGGAACATTAAGAACAGGCATTAATACAGTCTCCGAAAGTCTTTTGGGTAGTTTTCAGCCGGATCCCTTAAACAGGTCAGGCAGTCTGCTAGTAAGCTCCTTGCGGGCCGCTTCAGGGGTGTTGAAACTCGTGGCTGAGCCTCCTACAGTCACTTTTAGGGTTGTGGATAAATCATTCTGAAAGGTATAGCTGCTGCGATGAGCTTCTGGACTATTTGGTGGTATGCTGCCCTCTTCTCCCGTATTTCCTTGGGAAGGTCCTGGGCAATCCGAATCCTCGAGGTACCCACAGAACTTCCTTGAGCTCTCGGGCCTTCGCATACACATGCTGCCTTTCCAGGTAACTTAAAAATTTGATAATAATTGGGCGTGGAGGGGCCCCAGCTGTAGGTCGAGGGCGCAGCGAACGATGAGCCCTTTCAAGATGGTATAAGGCATTTATGGGAGACGGGCCCACTATCTTCACAAAAAACTTCTGCAAGAAGGCCATAAGGTCTGGGCCTTCCTCCATCTCTGGAAGACCTATTATAAGCAAATTATTTCTACGGTTTCGCCCCTCTAGGTCCTCAGTCTTGAGTTGGAGTTTCTTCACTTGTTGCTTTAAATCAGCTATCTCCATTTCAGCCCTGGATCTCCAGTTTTCAACAGAAGCCACCTTAACCTCCACATCAGAGACCTTTTTACCAACATCCGAGAGGTCGCTCCGTTAAAGATTTAAGCTCCCCTGTAAGATCAACAAGCAGCTCTTTCAGAGGTGCAAGTTCCTGGAGGAATTTATCCTCCGATAGCAGCGTAGGCTGAGGTGTTTTATCACTTCCACGATCCGGCCTAGCTGGGGCCTGGTTTCTCTGTTTCTTTGCGGCCTTCTCAGGGGAAGCTGGAGGAGTGTGCTTGGAGAGGGTCTGCCTTGAATCCACCTCCATCATGCTCCGGTTAAGGCTTAAAAGTCCAATACTAGAATTCTTATCAGTAGCAGAGAGTTACAGCACTTACTTTTTAGCTTTATTTCTAAAGAAAACGCATCCAAATGCACTTAAAATTGCAGATTAGGCGGCCACAGGGGGGAGCTCAGGATTTCAGCTGCTGCTCAGATGGATGCCATCACGTGACCTATAAAAGTTAAGTGACTTGCTCAGGATCACACCATACACAAGTGGGGGTTGATGAGATTCAAACTCAGCTCTTCATGCCTCCAACTCTCCTGGCTTACAGTTCAGTGCCTTTAACCACTAAGCCATACTGTCTGCACACATATGACTCACTTGTACTTAAATACATATCTGAATACTTCTGCACATATGCAGCATGCTTGTAGCCACTGTTATATTTTTCAGTTTTCTTCTCTCCCTCATCTCAGTTTCACAGTTGAACTGTAGCACACATACCAATTGAAACACATGTGGTTTTTCCAACCCCCAATACACACACTTATCCACAATACCACTTAATTACTTCTGTCTGGCCTGTACTCCTACTTTTTTTTCTCCATCATTTTGAATGCTTCCACACAAACAGACTTTAAGATGCTAACACAAAAGTAGTAACAACTCGACACAAACCCACATTGCCATTCCCCCACCATGCACACACAGTAGCAGGTATAGCCATGCTGCTACAGACAACCCACCAAGTATAGATATAATTAAAAACTCTCTTACTTGAGTACTAGAGAGCCAGAGGCAGGAATCTTTAAGAGATGATGTCCATGGATTAGAGTGCTGGGGCGTACCCCCTTGAAATTAATGGAGTTATGTTTCATTACTATTTTATATGTTATGATGGTGAGTTGGAGAATAATGAACACCACTATTCTACTAACAAGGCCCTTGTTAGATGAGCAGTGGCCTTCATTAATCTCTAACTCTCCATCAATAATGTATAAAATAGTAATTAAAAAATACCCCCATTCACTTCAATGGTACACACCCCTGCAGTCTCCTTTGCCTTTTGTCATAATGTGCTTGAGCATGGGGATATGGAGGTCAGCTTCAATGGGGGCGCATAAGCCTGACTACAGTGGGGCTCCAATAGTCTGTGCATACCACACCGCTCAACAGTCCATGAATGCAAGGGACAGTTCTGGAATGTCTGTAACATCTCTGAAAGGTAAAATTTATTTGTTTTGACTAAAACGTGATATGCAAATCAGGAAAAATTCAAATGTATAAGATTCATCTGTATATACCCCAGAGCAGTGCATCAGATTTGGGCTTAAACCCACCTAGTTACTAACAATTTTTTTTTCCTGGCTGAAGTTCCTTCTGCCCCTTCAAAGAAAAGTAACTTTGTCCTGATTTTTCTCCCCATTCCATTCCATTCAATATCTATCCCCTATGGGTCATGAAGCCATCCAAATGTGATGAAACAGGAAAAACACATCAATATTTAATTCCTTCATCCTTCCCCAATCCCCCTGTAAAAAAATATTTACTTTTACTTACCCAGCCATATGACCAGAACCGGTAGCCTGGCACAGTGTGCCACCAGCCCAGTTTTCAGTCTGCTCCCCCTCTCTCCTTCTGCCTGAAGCTAGATGCTAGAACTGATCATTACAGGTCCCCAACGTGGTCCACGACCAAGTCTCCTCACCAGCCAAACCCACCCAACCTGGGTTGCTTGCTTCTTGCTTGGTTGCTGCTGTGGCTGCTGCTGAACTGTATTGATCAAGACCAATGAAAGCCACCCACACCACTGTCATCACTGCTGCTAAGCCTAGCTTGCTGCCAAGGGGGTCTGTGCTGTTTTTTTTTGTAAGGCAAGGCTTGTAGAATAAGTAGTTAGACTAGTCTTGAGTTAACTTCTAGCACACCCTCTGTCCCTTCAGCCACCAGGGGAGATGGAGACTCATTAATAGTAGACCAACAAAAATATGCTGCCTCAACATTGCTATTGAGAGTTCAGTGCTCACTGACTCCTCCAAGCTATGGTGTGCAGTCTATTTACTCTGTGGTGGGAAAGACAGTGTCGCACTTGCAAGACTCGTGCTCTTTCACGGCTTGAGCTCATCCACATCACATGTGATGGTGCCACCACTAATAGGTGGAGAGACAATCCAGACACAATAGAGTCTGAACAGTATCTGCAGCATGAGCACACACAGGACAGGTGGGCACCTACTGTGCAAAAGATTTAATCAAAATTTAATGTCATTATTGCCACACCATAAGAACAACCTAGTTGCAAATACGGGGGGGGGGGGTGCATGGACCAAAACAAAAGGATAGGCTTCACAACACTGAGCCCCCTCTTCACAGATCTGGAATAGGGCATGTCGGCAGGTTATATCCTAGGCATTTAATACTGTAAGCAAACAATACAAATTAATGGCAATTTAATGACAAAAATCAAAAGCCATTAAAGGACTTGCAAAATGATCAGAATGAATGGCTTTATCTAAAGTTATGGGAATTTAAGTAAATGTATTTTAATGGCTCTAATTGCTAGCAGTACTATAAGAAATAGAAACGGATGAGTTTTTTTAGAAACTTGCAGCAGCTTACAGTAGCTGCTGCATACATGGCAAGTGTGCAGCATGTAAACCTAATGTGATGTTTAAGTGATGTTCACACCAGCTTAACTGCAGCACTCATGTTAAGCATGGAACATGTGACCTGATGTAATTTTAAGAAGATATTCACACCAGCTTACCTCCTGTGCACATGTCAAGCTTGCAGCATGCGAACCTGATTTGCTTTTTAGACCTGGTTCGCTTAGGTTACTTTGTGCATGAAGTCCATTTGCAGACATTACACAATTAAGTAGGTGATATGCATTCTGAATGTACTATACACAGCACACCTATATTTCTGTAAGGGTTAGTCTCATTTCTTCATCCTTTTCAACCCTTGAAACCCATTTATTTAGCTTGTTTTTCCAAGGTCTTTGGGGTCCTCACCTTAATCTGATCAAAAAAGATATTACATATCAGACACTAGCCAGAGGTGTACTTCACATGAAGAACCCCATTGTTTTTATTTCAGTTCCAGTCAGCAACATCGTGGAACAAAATAAAGTGGACAAAAATAAAGCAGCAACAACAGTGTCACCATCAATATTGGCAGCACAAAATGTAGCATGCCAGAACAATGCAGGCCACACAACACACAGGTAGCAAACAATGTCCACTGCATGAAGGTACTGCACTGGAACACACAGCAGCAGGCACCCATGCACAGGAACAGCACAGGAGTGCAGGGAGATGGAACAGAGCAGGTGCAACCACCAATGGGGGAAGCAGACCACTGGACACCTACCATGGTAATCTAGTGACACAGCACCCACATGGTGGGATACCCCCAACCAGAATGCTGAGTGATGGAGAACGTGCACTGGAGTAACCACTGGAGGACAGGTGGACCATGGCCACCATGTGGATGGCAGCGTATAATGCAAAGGGCCAGGAGCACAAGCCAGCATGTCCCCAGCAACACACAGGACAGGGGAGATGGCATGCTGGATTGTGGTCCTGGCTCTTGTGGTTCTAGTGCAGTGTCTCCATGTGGTGGATGTTGTTTGCTACTTGCGTGTCATGTGGCCTGCATTGTTTTGGCATGCTTCATTTTGTGCTGCTAATATTGATGGTGACACTGTTTTTGCCTCTTTATTTTTGTCCACTTTATTTTGTTCTGTGATGTTACTGGCCAGAACCTTTATTGCAGTATCTTCATGAATAGCAGTTTTAACCCCACTCTAAACAGGGCCACTCAACAGTGGGTTTTGTTGGTTGAAGACTGGCTTTGACTACTCATGACATACTGGGGTACCAGTAGTAACTGGCCCCCTGGTTGTGATTATGATCATGTCCTTCCTTCCTACAGGTGCATAAAATTTGCCATGAGAAAAATACAACTCTGTGGCATGACGTTTGCTGGACTCAATAGTTTGAGAAGATGGGGTCTTTATCAATCCATTATTGCTGAGCATATTTTGCCCACTGTAGCTTTTAAGTTCTGTCCACCTGATAAAGTGGGCTGTGCTTTTTCCCAACTCACAAAAGTTAAAGTACTTTGATGCATGTGGGATATTTTATGGCTCAGCATTCATAGCAAGTTGGTAGTCAAGGATTCCTGAAGATATAAATCTTTAGCTGAAAGGCTGTGTTCAAGACATTACTTGTAGGGAGATTCCTGAAACTCAAACTCAGATTTTGTTTGAATGTCCACTTAGTCACTTGTTCTGGATTCAATTAGGTACTAAATGGCAATGTTCATTATTCTCTACTGTATCCTATTCAATAGTGGTTTGGGGGTAATAACCTACTGTTTGGAAAAATGTTGATGCTCGTATGTTGCAAGTTTGTTTCGCTGCTTATAAATATTATTTATGGCAAGCACATTGTGCTTTCACACTTCAACAAATTCCCTTTCCAGTAAATGTTAATATGG
The DNA here is from genome assembly GCA_016271365.2 of Neoceratodus forsteri. NCBI lineage: Eukaryota > Metazoa > Chordata > Ceratodontiformes > Ceratodontidae > Neoceratodus > Neoceratodus forsteri. Next base: position 839,616,476 of record CM028135.1, on the reverse strand, counting down.
TACACAAATGTCTTCAGAGCTTCTGTTGGAAGGACAAAAGGACTTTCTCTGCATCTTCTTTTACAAAACTAGGGTCTGGTTTTTGTTCAATTTTGTTTTAACTCTGTATTGTTTTCTTTAGTACTGTATATGATATAATGTAATTGTACTCTTTTTTGTTTACTTGTTTGATGACTCTTATTAATAAAAATACCCTTACTCTTTTTGAAAAGTGCCATGGGATCTTTAATGTCCACCTGACCAAGCATCAAAACAGGCAGACGGGACCTCAGTTTAATGTCTCATCTGAGATATGGTCCCTCAGGAGTAGTGGTAGGGGAAGTGGGCTCAATCCGCTCCACGAAGTGATTCGTGGAGCAAAGATGGATTCGCAGAGTGGTCCGCAACATGAAGTGGAGTACTTTGCATTATAATGAGGAATGTGACATCCATTGGAAACAATGACTTCACATTACTCTGCCTCCTCAGACCACTACTCTGCCAAATGTAAGGCGAAGTGCATTGCAGGCAGTGCACTTCGCCTCACTTTGCCTTGTTTTTGAGCTCCTAAGGCAAATTTTGCAATGATTCATGGGATTTCAGGTCACAGGGACTCTATTTTGATCTGCACAGCCTCAGGGTAGTATGAGTAGGAAGGAGTAGGAGACAGTGTGCTCTGATAACTGTCTGTGATAGGAATCTTGTAAAAGCTGTTCAAAAAGCAATTTTGTGTTTTTTTGGGATCCAACTTTAGTTCATCGATTGTAGGAAACCCTCCGGTGCTCATATCATCGAGCGTTTTTGTTTTTGTGTGGATTTTGAATGTTAAGTTACAACATGAAGGGTGTGTGGTGAAAGACAGTGAAAGTGTGCTTTGGGGGCGAGGCGTATCTGTGGTGTAGGCAGATTTAAGTTGGAAAAATAGTGATTTCTTTGTTTTTTTGTTATATTTTTGTTATACAACTGTCTGTGTTAATGTACACACAGTAATATTGTCAGTAATAGTTGACATTTTCTTGCTGTTTGCTGTGTGGAAGTGGTGCAGCAGTTCATAAGTTCAGGTTGTTTACATTACAAATTTACAATCCGTAACGTGGCATAGTACTGAACTTTTGCATTTGCTACGCATTCCTCGTTCAGCATTGTACACAAACTGTTATGTGTGTGAGTGTGTGTGTAGTGTTGCATGCATCAAATAATACTCCTTTTATTGTGCCACTGACCAGTGCAACTGCATGAGCAGCAGTGTGAACCTGCTATTCACTGCAGCTGCCTGATTTTGTACTGCGATCGTAGTATCTGTTCTTAGTTTTGCTGCTTGTAGTGCTGTAAAAATCTGCACTGTCTGCATTGAGTGCTCCCACCCCACCTCCATGTTCAAAAGGTATTTTTTACCAGATTGGATTGTTTTTGTGACTTTATCTGCACCACTGGTTGACTTCCCCAAGATGGCCGATGGGTGGAGTGTGCTGCTACTTTGCGTGCTGTTACTTTGTGTGTTGTTATTTTAATGTTTTAAGTTTTTAGGTTATTTACTTTAAATTTGATTAATTATTTAGTTTATTTTGATTGGTGGAGTTTTCTTCTGGCTTGAAGCTGTGGATTATTGGAATTTCTGTGAGTTACAGCATTTGGCGTTTTGCACCCAACCACCCGACTTCTGACACTGAATGCTGTGGAGTGGTTTGGACTGCTCCTGCTTGTGACTGAAACACTGTAGAGCGCCTCCTATACTGGAGTGTTTTATGTGACTGCCCCTGTCTCAGCACCTTGACTGGGGCTATATTCGGGATTTGTGCCTTGGATATTCAGAAGTTACTTTCTGTTCTGCTGCTCAACTCCGATTTGGATCAGGCGTGAGTGACTCAAAGTGGATTCGCCCTGTGATTGAGATGCTGAGGGGCGTGGTTGTGTTGCTACTCTTTTCTGCCTACCTGTACTTTTGTCTGTTATGTTGAAGACTGGACCTTGGACTTGGTGCAGTGCGGGAGAGAATTTGTGTAGTATTGTTTTGTGCAGGGCTCTGACTGGACAGTCCTGTAATGGTGCCTTTGGATGCAGGGTTGGATCGTCAGTGGTGGTTGACCCGTCCCTGTGGGGTAACTGGTGGCTGGGGTTCGGGGCCACTTGGTGAGCTGAGCCATGGTTCTGTCAAGTAGTCGACAAGGTGGGTTGTCGGCTTGCTTAGTTTCTCTGGGAGGCCGGCTGGTGGGCTGGCATTGGTGGAGAACCAAGGAAGAAGCTGTGGATGCTTTCTGGCTGTGGTGCCTCCTGTGGGAATTTTCAGGACCCACTAATTCTTCATTTTCCCTGGCATGTGGATTGTGAGTCATTATTTTTGCTTGAAGACCTTCTGCCTGCACCTGGTCAGATTTTTTATCTTCCATTATTTATTTTTAACATTCAGACAGTGAGAGTGCCTGTGCTTCAATGTCAGTCCCCCAGGTAGTGAGAGGTCTGCGGGATGAAATTACTCAACACTTTTCACCATCTCTTAGTTTGGACAGACAGTGAGAGTGTCTGTACCTTCTATTTAGTCTCCTGAGGCTGTGAGAGGGCCTTGGGGAGCTGAAGATATTTGTCATATATATTTGACTTTCTCTTGAAGTATAAAGTAAGGTACTTTATAACTGAGCTGCCTGATTGTGTGATGCCCTGTAGTGTTCAGGCATGAACTCCTGGGCATATTTCTCTATTTTAAAGGACAACAGTTTCAAATGGCCTGTAACTAGGAAGTGCTAGACTAATTGGGACTTATAAATGAATTTGCATTCTATTTTATTTTTGAATAAGTATTAATTTTAAGTGTTTGGTATTTTTTTTTCAACGTGTGACAGTGTGTGGGTTTTTTGACCCCCTACTCTGTGAGAGAGAGTGGAGGAGTGAATTTTCTGGTTATTTGAGAGTGGTAGGTTTTGTTCTGTTTATTATTTTTGTTATTATTTTATTTTTTATTCCTCTCCAGTTTATTTGGTTTTATTTATAATGTGTTGGGGAGGTTCAGTGATGGTTGGGCATTATTCCTCCACCAGGCTCAGGGAATTATGTCCCTTTGAATGTCCCCCATTGTCATCTGACACCTATTTTAGGTGTTGTGCTTTGGGCATTCTTAGGAAGCGTAAAAGAAGGTGAAGAGCTGGGCCTGGTGGGGGACAGGAAAGGGGAGGGTGGATTGGGGTTGTGGGGTCCAGGTGATGCCCTGGGGTTAATTGGAGTCAGGTTAGAGGTTATTCTTGTCTTGTCCCCATACCCAAGGGCTCCGACTTTAGTGGTCAGGTGCCGAGGTCTTCCCCGACGGTTCATCCCACTTTGGTGGTGTTATGCAATGCCAGATCTATCAAAAACAAGACAGATATTATAGCTGATCTTGTTGGATCAACTGATCTGGCTTGCATCACTGAGACCTGGCTGGATGAAAATCCAGGCCCTATGTTGTCCTCAGCAACTCCAGCCAGGTTCTCAGTGATACATCATCCAAGGTTGGATCGTAGGGGTGGAGGTGTGGCCATTATGTTTAAGACTGAGCTGGGCCTTGTGGATGTGCCATTGGGAAGTACCAAATCCTTTGAATATATCCTGGGAGAGGGTGTAGGTTGCGGGATTCTCCTCATCTACCGTCTACCAGGAGACGGTGGAGAATTCCTGCAGGAGATAGCAGACTTCATCATCGACATGGTGTTGAGATCCCCAAGACTGATAGTTCTGGAGGACTTCAATGCCTGGGTCTATGATGAACTCTCGCACTTTGGTCAAAATCTTCTCCAGCTGATGATGACACTGGGCCTAACACAGGTGGTTACCTCCTCGACCCATGTAGGGGGTCATTCATTGGACCTGATCCTTCTTTTGGGTATGGAGATTGCTGATTTGGGGGTGGAACCAGTCAGCTGGTCTGACCATCACACCATAAGGTTCAGCTTCAGGGCTCCCCCAATAAGCCTGCCCCTACAGAGATGGTTCAGTACCGCTCTTTAAGGGGCATTAACCCCAGTGACCTAATGGCGGTACTGGATCTATCGAGCTTGTAGGGTGAATGCTTGAGTCCAGATGATCTTGTACTGGCCTATAATAAGGCTTTGAGAGATGCTCTAGACAAGATTGCTCCTGTTTGTGTTTGGCCTCTCACCCTTCATTCAAGGAGCCCTTGGTTTGATGGCTCCTTGAAGGAGTTAAGGTGAGTTGGCCGAAGGTTGGAGAGAGCCTGGCAGAAGTCCGGCCATGATGCTGACAGGTTTAGGTTGATGGCACATTATGATGGCTATCAATCAGAAATCACACATAAGAAGGCAGAATTCCTGTCCAGGGAGATTTCTGCTGCACAGAATTGACCGGCTCAGCTTTTCTGGACTGTTGACAGATTGTGCAATCCAATCTGTCTCCAGCCCAGAGAAGCTTTTTCTCAGCTGAGATGCGAGGAGTTCGCTGGTTTTTATTGCAGATAAGGTTGCCAGCATCAGTCCAACCTCCCCTATGAGGGATTGCAGTGGTTGATAGGAAGTGGCATGCACTCGGTCTGTCTGGTCAGATTTTCGCTGGCCAGAGTTCATTGACATTGTGAAGACCATCCAAACATTGTGACCAACCAGTTGTAGTTTGGATCCAGATCCTACACCCCTTTTAGTGGGATGTGTAGAAGTTATCTGCCTGATCCTTGCTGACATTGTCTGGAAGTCTCTGGAGGGGGGGTCTTTCCTGACCCCCTCAAGGAGGCGGTCATCCGACCACTCCTTAAAAAACCCTCCTTGGATCCAGATTGTCTGGCCAACTACCGGCCTATCTCTAACCTGCCATTTGTTGGTAAGGTTATTGAAAAGGCGGTTGCGTTGCAATTGGATGATCATCTTACAAGTCACAATGTCTATGATACTCTCCAGTCTGGTTTTAAGAAGAAGCATAGCATGGAGACTGCCCTTGTCTGGGTATTGAATGACCTCCTGATGGCTACAGATCAAAAGGCATGTACCATTGTGGTCCTTCTCAATCTCTCTGCTGCATTTGACACTGTAGACAATGGTGTGCTGTTGGAGTGCCTGTGGTTCTTTTGTGGGCTGTATGGTACAGTCCTCAAATGGTTCCATTCTTACCTCACGGACAGGTCTCAGAGAGTTGCCACTGGAATTTATTCCTCTGGTGCTCACTCTCTGCTTTGTGGGGTACCACAGAGTTCCATTCTAGCACCCATGTTGTTTGCAGTGTATATGCTGCCATTGGGAGATATCATCAGGTGATACAGTCTGGGTTTTCACTGCTATGCAGATGATACTCAGCTGTATTTTTCCTTTCTGCCCGGACAAGAAGATGCACTCTCCGTGCTAAATAATTGCCTTGCTGAGATCAGACTTTGGATTAGTTCCAGCTGGCTGAGACTGAATTCGGATAAGACTGAGGTGCTGGTAGTGGACCCAGGTCATCCGGGGGCGGGTTTGGGGGCTGGACAACCATCAGGCTTACTACTTAGTGGTATGTCGCTCACTACCTCTAATCAGGTGCACAACCTGGGCATTATTTTTGATGATGGTTTGACCTTAAAATCTCAGGCATCAGCTGTTGTCAAATCCTCTTTTTCCCATCTGAGGACTATCGCCTGGGTGAAACACCTGGTTCCTCTGGGTGATCTTCCAACATTGTTCCATGCCTTTGTCATACCCATCTAGATTACTGTAATTCCCTCTACCTAGGGCTACCTGGGGTTGATATCCAGCGCCTGCAGCTGGTGCAGAACACGGCTGCCAGGCTTTTGCCTGTCACTTCTAGAACCAGTCACATTACACCTGTGCTCCATGAACTGCACTGGCTACCTGTTTGGTGGCGGATCACCTTTAAGGTTGGCTTGCTAACCTTTAAAGCCCTACATGCTCAGGCACCCAGTTACCTGCAAGATCTCCTGGTACCCTACTGCCTCCTCTGTTCTCTCCGTTCCACCAACGAGGGATTGCTGGAGATTCCCAGGGTATGATTGAAGACATGAGGATCTCGTGCCTTCGCTTTTTTAGCGCCAGCCCTGTGGAATGCTCTACCTCGTTGGTTGAGAGAATGCCCAACTGTAGATAGATTTAAAATGGAGTTAAAAATGTATTTATTTAGTTTAGCTTTCCCTAGCTGTGGAAGATCTGTTTTAATGTTTTTATTTTAAAATTTTATCTTTATGTATATGGTTTTTATGTACAGCGCCTTGGTTTTGAAAGATGCTATAAAAATAAAGATGATTAGATTTGATTTTGACTGGTTACTGCAGTTGTTTTAATTATGTGATAGTCTCAGAGTAGTCTCTTGTGTGTTGCTGAAGCCACAGTTGTTTTTTTGGCTTCACATCCAGTGTCCCTCCAATCAGAGAGTGAATGAATCAAAATCTGAATTTGGTTATAATATTGTGGTTGATCCCCCAAAATGCCTTCAAAGAGACGTGCAAGCAAAGCTGTTTCTCGCCATGGCAATGTTGGCAGTAAGATGGTCTGTGGGCGTGGTAGTAGTACGCAGATGTAGAAGTGTATTGCTGATGTCAGGAAAGGTATTTCTCCTGCAATGTTTTTACAGCCCAATCAGTAGCTTCACTCATAGTTGGAGGAGATGATGTTTTCCCAGCTGGTGGTGTTAGTGTTACTGGTGTTGGTGGTGGTGGAGATAGTATTAGTATTGTTGAGTCAAATTCTAATTCTGACCAGTGTACCGTATCCAGAAAAATACTGAGTGTGAAGCAGTGCAAGTAAGTGGCAGCGTAGATGATGTCATACTTCCCAGTAACATCCCAGTAATTGAACCTGAGGATTCTGATAATCATGTCAACGATAGCATACTATGTGATATTCCATCCACCATGGCACTTAACATCACGCATTTTCCATGCACTGATTCACAGTGTGGTGAAAAAAATATCAGGTGATGGTGGTGTAGATGCTGATGATGAATGTGATGATGACGATGATGTTGCTGTTATTGCATGTCCACATGCTAGCATCCAAGCAGAAGATATGGAAGTGTGTGACATTGATGAATATGATGATGATGTAATTGACTCCAGTTGGGAACCGGAGAAAAATAAATTCAAAGTGGCTGTGTCTGAGTCTGTTTGCAGGAATCCCCCTGTAAAAACTTGTGATCTACTGGTTTTAGTTGATGATGATGATGACCCAGTAATTAGTATGACAGGTAGTCGTGGTGGTCAGTTGCAGTCCAGGTGTTCGGTGCCTGAAACATCACGTGCCCCCCCACCTCAGTGCTTAAAATAACGGACTTAAAAGCAGAGCATCACGATCCTTTGTTTGGGACTTTTTTGTTCAAGATGCAAATGATGAGTCAGTTGCAATTTGCCAGGTTTGTCATGTGCGTGTGAGTCAAGCTAAAAAGGGGAGCCATCTGGGCACAGGAGGGCAGCATACACATCTTAAGAATAGGCACTTGGCACTGTGGACCCAGCACAAGCTGGCAGCTAACACCACAGTGGGGTATTCACCCTCGTCACTGGCAACCATAGCCAGCATGTTTTCACCTTCCATGACTGTTAAGCCCAGTAGGAAATTAAATGTGTGCATTAGTTGGTAATAAGAGCAGAAGATTACTACAGGCATGATGAGGTGGAGGACCATAATGACTTTGAAATGTTGTCTAATGTTGGGATGCAGTATGTCTAGTACAAGTGGTACATCAACCCCAGTTGGCAAATCTGCCAAATAAAAGCATTTCTGGGTTTGTCATCATCACCTGTGCATCCGTCTTCATCAAATGTCCACACTCCACCTCCTGCCAATGCCATTCATCACAGAGCACAACCGTTTGTGATCAACACACCCCGCGTAAAACGTTTAAGTCAGCCCATGTTACAGAGTGTTTTTGCGCATAAGCTGAAGTACCCCCGAATAATACAGTGTCATGTGAACTTAATGCTGCTGTAGCAGAAATGCTGCCAATTGATATTTTGTCTGTCTCCTTTGTGGAGAATTCTGGGTTCTGGCTGTTCGCTGCTCATGCCTGTCCAAACTGGAAAGTCCCAGCCATGACATAACTTTTCTACTCGTGCTGTCCCCAAATTGTTCTGCACTTTGTCTGACTCAGTTAGACATGCCCTTCAATATTCCTCCTCTCCATTCATCCATTTAAGTATGGATATGTGGACAAGTGGAAAAACAGCGGGGAGTTAATATTTGTGTATAACTGCACACTGGGCACAGGTGGCGGGGGTCGTTTGTGATGCTGGTAGTGTGAATAAACAGTGCAGTAAGGTGGATTGTCGTGGTAGCAATCTTCCAGGAATTCGACAGCATGCAACAATTGCTATGCACAATGTGACTTATTCACACACTGGTGAGAACATTTTGGACATGGTACTGACTGAAACTGACAGATGGCTAAACCCTCTGTACCTGAGAACTGGGTTCATAGCAAGTGACAATGGGTCAAATGTGGTGAAATGCATCACGAATGGTGTTTTTTTGTGTGTTCCATGCATGGCCCACTGTTTAAATCGTGTGGTTCAGGAGTTTCTGCAGCAACCTGATATAAAGGAAATGCTGACCATTGCACAATGTATCCGCTCTCACTTTTCAAGATCTGGAAAGGCCCATTACCAACTGCAGCAGTTGCAGAGACAAAACAGCCTGCCTCATTACTGCTTGAAGCTGGAAGTTGTCACCCAATGGAACTCCACTTTATACATGGCAGAGAGGTTGTATGAACAATACAAAGCCATCTCAGAGTATCTTGTTATGCACACTAGCCATGACAATTCTGGGGCTTCCAAGTTTATGACGATTGAAAAGTGGCACCTCATGGACTCTGTAATAACAATTTAGTGGCCTTTTGAACATGCCACACAAGCAGTGAGTGGCGAGTCTGCCTCCATTAGCCAATCAATTCCTCTGCTGCAGGTGCTGAGGCAGACATTGGTGAATGTAAAGCACATCCTTGATGTTGCCAGAGACGGTGGTAGCAGTATGTTGCTGCGACACATGCTAACAGTATTCAACCAGAATCATCACGTTGTGAGCATTCAGCGTAGTGACAACTTTGAAACAGCAACAATGCTGGATCCACGATACAAATGTGGAATTGCATCAGTACTGGAGGGAGGGCCGGAACAGGTAAAAAATATCAGTGGTCAACTGGTCCGCTTGGTTCATAGGGCATAGAAGTCTAGTGCCAAGGTCAACAAACCTCAGCAGCATAATCTGGCTGAAGGTGTACCTGGAGGACCATCAAGCATATCCTGCAAGGGGAAGGGGACTGCAGTTCCAGATGGTCTGTCATCCAAAGTGGCTGGCATAAACCTGCTTTGGGAGGCTTTACCCAAGTGGGTATTTGTGAAATAAATGATTCGGGAGAACAGGATGATGCATCAACTACTGGACTTAGTCCGTCACAGAGAATGGCTGAGTCATATTTGTCTGAAAACAGGCATATGACAATCACTGAAGATCCTCTCTTGTACTGGAGTGGAAGGGTCAGTGAATGGCCAGAACTGACTGCAGTGGCACTGAAGTATCTCACATGCCCACCCTCCAGTGTAAGTGTTGAGAGGGTATTCAGCTCTGCAGGTGCAATAGTCAGGGATCGTCAGACAAACCTGTCTCCTGCAAATGTTAGTTTCCTAACATTCATTCAAATGAATGAGAGGCACATACCAGCACAGATTGCAACCTCAGTATTCGTACCCCGGCCTAGTCATGGTGGTCTTGTTGATGTGGAAATGGAACATCCTGGTGGCAATGGCAGTGGCCACTTGAAATGGCTCACCACTGACATAGATGATGACACAATGGAGAAAGAATTTCCCAGTAGTCAGACTTCAGACATCGATGACTGTGAGGGCAGCTTTCTTTATGAGGATGATGATGATGTGGTTAATGTTGGCAGTTTTTTTTTGGAAATTAAGCTTTATTGAATTTATAGATTACACAATACCACAGGATTTACATCTGTACTGTCATTGAGTTGCGTACAATGTTGGCAGGTTTTAACTGAAGTTTTTAAAAGGCAGTGTGCACCCCCTCCAGACCACCACCACTGGGACTGATGTTAGCCACTGCCACCACTGAGTCTGACTCTGTCCGCCCCTGGACCACCACCACCAGGAATGATGTTAGCCACTGCCACCACTGAGCCTGAGTGTCTGCCCCTCAGACCACCACCAAGAATGATGTTAGCCACTGCCACCACTGAGCCTGAGTCTGTTCTCCCCCCTGGACCACCACCACCAGGACTGATGTTAGCCACTGCCACCACTGAGCCTGAGTCTGTCCAGACCACCATATCCATTAGCCACAGACACAAAGCTTCTTAATATTTACCCATAAAGTGAGTATGTGTATCCATGTTTGTTATGCTGCTTCACTTCCTTTATTTGTATGTTTTGTTTTCTGTAGCTTTTCAGAGACACAAAGGTAAAACACATATGGTACACTTATTTTGTTTCTTTTACAGGGTAACAAAAAAGCTCCATCGCTAAAACTTGTTGGGAATGGTGCTGTAGCTGTACCGTACAGAGAGGAAGTGATGTAATATCCATGTGAAATCCATTATGGTAAGTATGAAGATTTTATTTAATCCATTTCATTGTCTTGGAAAGACTGCAGCAAATATTGTCCACAGGTTGTGTTAGTTGACAAGGTGTGGGTTTGACATGTAACTTGACTTTAGACTGAGATTTGAGAACCAGGGAGGAACACATAACAATTAAGTTGTAAGAAGTCATTCATTTCTTTTTTTAAGAAACTTCCAGATGCTTTGTTGTTCTGTCAAAGTGGCCTTATCCAAAAAACTTCTTCAACATCAGGCACCACCTCCCCTGAGCTTGGGCACACATGCAACACACAGAAGTCATTCCATTAGATGACCATGACCATCATTAACAACCGGACTCCACTCCAGAAGGATGCTGATGAAATCTGTGAAGAAGTAGCAAAATAAGAAACCATTACAGACAAACCTGCAAATATGATTCCCCCCACCCCCCAAAAAAATATTTACCTTCATGTGCTTGAGAGTTATCCATTTCCAATTTCAGCACAAAATATTCTTATTGAGCACTAGAATGTGCACACCAACAGTTTCTGTGTGACCTGTGATGCAGAACAATACCACGAGTACATGTCCATGTCAACCCCCCTCCTCACCTACAAAATACACAGCCATATTTATAGATATATATATATATATATATATATATATATACTCACCAAGGCTACTATTAGTGTACAGCCAAAGGGCACCCTTCAATCCAGTTGAGATGATCACATTGCATTTACTCGAATCATCTTGCAGAACACTTTGGACCAGCAACACGATGCTCAGTCATCATTTTATACTGGGGTATGTGCTGAAACACTCTCATTCCACTGTGTTAACACTTGTCGATTTTCTGCACACAAGCAGGATGCATTTTGGCCCTACAGAAAAAATCTGGGACTTTGTGTCACCACTGAGCGCATGACTGAGTGCGCCATTCATTCTGGGGGACTTTGTATGTGTTGAAACACTCTCATTCCACTGTGTTAACACTTGTCAATTTTCTGCACACAAGCAGGATATATTTTGGGCTTACAGAAAATATCTGGGACTCTGTGCAACCACTGCACACATGACTGAATGCGCTATTAATTCTGGGGGACTTTGTAAGTGATGAAACACTCTCATTCCACTGTATTAACACTTGTCAATTTTCTGCACACAAGCAGGATGCATTTTGGGCCTGCAGAAAAAATCTGGGACTCTGTGCCACCACTGCGAGCATGACTGAGTGTGCCATTAATTATGGGGGACTTTTTATGTGCTAAAACACTCTCAACCCACTGTGTTAACACTTGTCAATTTTCTGCACACAAGCGGGATGCATTTTGGGCCTGCAGAAAAAATCTGGGGACTCTGTGCCACTTTTGTGTGTTCTGTGATTGTTGCTGTGAGCTCATGATGTCATACTGACATTTTTACAATTAAAGTAGCATTGCAAGAATGTTCTGACAGTTTTGAACTGTACTTTTTTATACTACTTTACATTGCCACAGCCACCACTAGTTACCTCCAAGTCATGACTTGAATGATACGCTTCTTTTCACAATGTATGTCTGCTTTACTTACTTGACTACTTTTTTCATGCATGAAAAAAAAAATGAGCACACCTTCCAATATTGTTCGGACCAGGTTTGTATTTATTTGCAGCTGCTTTTCAATAACTATTGTTCCGTGGTGTCATAAAACACTGCCTGCTGCATAACTGTTAGTTAACAACAGAAGTGGTATATAACAACTAATGGATGTGATGGAGAAAAGCAGAGGAAAACAATGACAAAGACCCGGTCAGCACCAATTTAAAAGGAATGCTCCTTTCATTATTTCATACATGAAAAAAGGTAGTACAGCAGAAGGAAGTTGTAACATAGCATTAAAAAATATAGGTCAGAGTTCTCAACAGATTGTTGTAATGCTGCTTTACAGAGATTCACTACATTACATAGTTATGGTGATGCACATAAACTAATACGTGGGGGCATTACTCCCAATGGAATATTTCTTGCTCCACAGAGTGCAATATAATTCTGTGAAAACAGACCATAATTTCATTACAGTGTGTCATGTAACGGAGGAATTACCGATCAGAAAAACCACCCACATTCTGCCCCCCTTTCTCAGCAACGTTAGCACGTGATGCCAGGGGTAGCGCAGGTGCATGCTTCACTATAGTGAATGTCCGGCAGCTATCCCAATGTTTCCTTATGTTATAAGGTTGACTTTATGGTGAAATGTGGGAATGTTTCCACTAATGAGGCTCTTTTTACTGGAAATGTGCCCACACTTGTCACCACAAACTGACCATTATAACATAAAGAAACATTCAGAAAGCTGACGGACAATCGGATATTCACTGTAAGGAGCACGCACAAGTGCTCTCCCTGCCATCACATCCTAATGTTGCTGAGAAGGGAGACAGAATGTGGGCAGATTATCAGAATGGGAATTCCTCCATCACGTGATACAGTGTAATGAAATTACGGGCTGTTTTCACACAAATGTGTTGCACTATGTGGTGCAAGAAAGATTCCCCTGGAAAGGAAAATGTGTATAATTAAACAACAAAGAAAAAACACACAGAAACAGTACAACACAGTAGTGGGGTAGGGTGGGGTGGGGGGCAAAAACAATCCCCTAACTTACTGTGGCTGTGGGACGCTGTAGTGGTCCAGCAGCAGATGCAGCATTGAAACTATTTGCTGCTGCTGTTGTTGTATTCTGTTCACCTGCTACTGTAAAGCACTGAACTACTCATTGTTTTCTTCAAGAGCTGCCCACACCACAGTGATGTCAGACTATGTTGTGGGGCCTGTTGCGGAGTCCACTGCAGCAGGGAATCCAGGTAGTGGGGGTAGTGGTGGAGAGGGTTGTGCTGGTGGTTGTGGTGGTGGTGGTGGTGGTGGAGCACCTGCTGTACTAGCCCTCCTCCTGCTGCGGCAGTGACAAGATACACCTCCTGCCCCAGCAGCACCTTCGGCCACTGCCACAGAAGGTTCAGCTGGTGGACACCTGGCCCCTTCCATTGCAGCCTGCCACTCTGCCCTGCGGTGGTTCAGCATGTGGGTGCGCTGGCCATCAGTCCCCAAATGTGTCCCTCGGGGGCCACGGCACACCACCACACCACACAGACGGTACACCAGCACTGTGCTATCTCCCCACAGAGTTAAAAATCTCCCACACTGAGGAGCTGCGGGGGGGGACCAGACACAGTCCTCGCATGAGTCCTACCACCTACATCTTCCAGCGCCACCTCCTGTGGCTGTGGAGGTGGTGGAGGGGGTGCTGCTGGAGCCCCTACAGCTGCTGCTACTGGTGGTGGTAGTGGTGGAGAAGGTGGATGCACAGCAGCCACTGGTGGCACTGGTGCTGCTGCTGCTCCTGTTGCTTGAACATGGGGAGAAGCAATGCCCAGGAGTCAGGAGCAGTCCAGCATGACAAGACCACCCCGCCTCCCATGGGTCCACACTTCCCTCTGACCACGCCCATGGGCCAGTGACTCACCTTCTCCTGAGTCCATCCTGACACACACAATAAGTCCCCGTGCCAACACACACACAGATACACACACTGACACTCATTGACACACACAGTCAGTCACACACACAAAACAAAACAAAACAAAACTTATACAAAAAAATTCACTTACAAAAAAAAACAAATACAATACAAAAAATAAATAAAGATATAGCTTTTAAAAAAGCTGCTGGTTTTCTTCTGAAATGCAAGTGGCAAGGCAATCAAGCACTTTAACTCCTAGTCTCCTCTCACAATGCTTTCTCCCTCTACAAATGCAAAGGAGAAAGTGAAACTGCTTCTCTGGCTCACTTCCTTCCTGCCTGGCTAAAGCATGTGACTTACAGTACTTTAAGCCATGTGATGTGTGGGGGGCTGCCTGTTCTCTTCTCACTTTGCCTTACTTCATGTTAAGGCATAATGGCAATGCGAAGTGGTAATAATAATGATGCGAAGTGAGCATCTTGCAGTGCCCACTTAGCGTTGTGCTCCACTAACACGAAGTGGCCACTTCGCGTCCACTTCACCAGCAGATTAAAAATTCACTGCATCTCTACTCAGGAGTGCATTACCGGCCCTCATGATGCACTGCAGTGTCAGTATTGGGTTTTATTCCATGTTCCCGGTGTGAGACAAGAACGTACAACCTTCTGATCTTCCAGCCTCAGAGATGAGTGTGCAACCTACTGAGCCACTGACACTGAAAATGTTGCTATTTTTAAATAATTATACATATTGAGGAACCACAACATACTCTCCCTAGTGTGCTACGAGAAATAGGTATTTTTTCCAAAGTATCATACTATAAATTGAATTATTCAAAAACCAAAATTTTCCCACTGAATAGCTGGTTCACGCAGGTCCAAATAGCATCCCATAATTTGTCTTGGGAGTCAAAATCGCTTACATATTTGGGCATAAAGTTAACAAGAGATATAAATTCACTTGTGACAGAGAATTTAAGCACTTTGCTGCAAACATTGAAGGCAGATATGGATAGATGGCGATTACTACCCCTCTCCCTTTGGGGAAGAATTAGTATAGTAAAGATGAATGTGCTTCCCCACCTTCTATACCCTCTGGGAATGTTAGACTGTTACCTACCTAAGGTCTGGTTTAGCAAATTGCAGAAAATGCTTAATGCTTTTATATGGAAAGGGAAAAAAGTTCGGAGGGCATACTTTAAACTCACGGCTCCTAAGATTCAGGGAGGACTGGCAACCCTGTCCCTTTTCACCTACTTTTGTGCTCAGCATGTTAGAAAGCTGGCTTTCGGGATACAAAACATATCCCCCTCAAGATCAGGTGGGTATATCCCTCTCTGGGTGGAAGTGGAGAAATATCTGACATTCAAATATCGTTACTTACTACCCACCCTTTTATACGTTACTCCTTTTAATAATCCGAAGTCACTTTGAAATACACCGATAGGATGGTCACTTAGAGCAATTTATCAGATGCAGAAACACTTCTCTTTGAACTGGCATAAGGCACTTACGCAGACAATTATAGGTAACCCCCATCTTAAAATCTATAATAAACCCATTTTGCCCCCCTTCTGGGCTCCTTTGAAATTTTGTCTGTTAGCAGAATTCTTCAGGCAAGGTGAACTAGTATCATTTTCCCATTTTCAATCTCTACACAAAGTGCCAGACCAGCACAAATTCAAGTTTATACGGATTAGTCAGGCAATCTCTGCCTTCATAGGAGATGCGTCCTGCCAGACATCAATGGAATCAGATGTGCAGACACTAATATTGGCTGCAAGTCAGCCTCACCCTGTTTCGGTGGTCTACAAAAAACTGTAAGCATTAGAGCCACACTTGCCCACTGGTATTTGTTATTATTGTACACAAGAACTCCAGCTTGCAGGAGAGGTGGACACCTGAAAGAAAATTTGGCAAAACTGTTATAGATTTATAAAGCAGAATAAACTTCCATTGATTCAGTTTAATAAAATGCATAGTTTATATTATACACCAGTGAAACTTTTCAGAAGTGGTCTTATACCCTCTCCCATCTGTGCAAAGTGTCAAGAGACAGAAGACACGTTGTTCCACATGTTATGGACCTGCTCAAAGGTTCGATCTCTCTGGCAGGTGGTCAAAAGGGTATTGGACCCCTTTCTGGGCTTGGAGTCATTGTTTACTCCAGAAGTTTGTCTGGTACATTTGTTCCCCCATAGGACGGCAAAAATTAGAAGGGCCCATATTACCCTAGTGGCAGCAAATGTCAAATTAGTTATCATGCAACACTGGAAAGATGACCAAGTACCCTCGGTCATGAAATGGTATAGAGAGATGCTGTTGACGTTGCAGGTAGAAAAACATATTGCCTCTATGTGACATAATAATCAAACCTACCTAGGTCTATGGGGCCCATTGGATGCTGTATTGACGTCTTGGAAACCCTAACATCTCTCTCACAATGATTTGATGCTGTACAACAAAATATTAGAAAGTTTCATCTTTCAGCACTTGGCGGGGGGTGGGAGGGAGGAATTAAGATAGGGCGTTTCGTGGTAGATTCCATTTCTTTTGTTCCTTTGTACTGTGTAAAAATGGTAAAATGCTCGAACAGGAGGCTATTGCAATTGTACTTGTTTATGTAAATCTGACTGTGTGTAAAGTTACCTGTTTGAAGTGCAATAAAGTATATTTAATGAAAAAAAATAATTATGTATTTGTTATCATTTGTACAAGTGAACCATTTTTAAACACTTACCCTAAAAGCTGGATCTGTCATTTTGCTTTAACCAGTGCCAATATTAAGCTAAGATGCAAATGCATCCAAAAATCACACTGCACATTCTGGTTCCGTTTGTCAACTCATGTTTTGAGAACCTGAACAACAGGATCGCTTTTTTTTTTACAGTAAGTTTGTACATTTCATCTTCCATAGACTGCATAACTTCTTGAGCTCTTAAGCCTTTGTTTCTTCTATCCTGTTTCAGTCGCTTAACTTCTGTTTAAAGATAGAAACATAGACTTTGACGGCAGATAAGAACCGCTTGGCCCATCTAGTCTGCCCATTTTCCTACCTATTGGATAAGTTGCAGATCCTAGTTAACCAATAGCCTACTTCCTCCTACCCCTCACTAGAATTGCCTTCTGTACCATGCATTCTTGAATTTCCCCAGTGTTTTTGACCCTACAACCTCCTCAGTAAGGACATTCCTCCATTAAGTTGTTCTTATTGCTTATATTTTATTCACCTACATGGTCTGCTTTAAAGAACTATATAAAATGGAAAGAAATACATGGAACTACACATGTAATGGCAACTGACAGAGGAAGAAGATTATGAAAAACAGATGAATGGCTTCTGAATGTAATTTTGTTTTTAGTCTTTTTTAATGAAAATCCATATACTTTATTAGTTTCAATAACAATACAAAACAGGAACAAACACTATACAAAACATATACATAAAAAGGAATCTAGAAATAAAATAAAAAAAACACATTCTGAATCAAATAAGAAAAGCACATATCCCGACATCCCTCCCACCCAGTGCTGCTGGTTAAAAGAGACGTCTTATCAACCCAATATGCAGCAATGGTACAATGACAGAGAATTAATCCAGAAAAATATAATAACATTAAGGGCAAGGAAAACATTGAATCAAGTACTTCAGGCAGGGAGGTCACATGATGGCTGCCTGAGGAGAAGTATTCCGGTGAAGCTCCTGCAATTCCATCCTTTTAGAGTGCATTTTTCCACCAACCTGCATTTTTGGCTGTCCTCTCAACACACCCTGGTAGTCTGCAAATTGAGGAGTTGCTTATGGTGCCAGAATTACACCATTATGGAAGCTGAAATGTGTGATTCTTTGCCTCACCATACCTTGCCACCAACACTAACGCAGGACAAAACTCCTAAGCAGTCCAAGGTGCAACCTGTTGGCGTACCTAGTACTGCTACTTCCCAGGCTGCTCTTATGGAACCAAAGTTTCTTGAGGACCTATCTCCTCTCAGGGCCATGCTGGAGACCTTGGTAGCTGATGTCGACAATATGTGATACTTCCTGGAACTCCTTACCCAGCGCACCAGAGACAACAAAGTTAGAATCTTCTCATTAGATGACTGCCATGATTGTACTAAACTGGACATTATTAAATCATGCCAGAGAGTTAAAGTGATGGAGGATAAACTGGAGAATCTTGAAGGTTGCTCCCACAGAAACAATCTGGCTATCCTTGGGTTGCTGGAGTGGGAAGAGGGCTAGGCGATAATTCCTTTTGTGCAGAAACGTTGTGAAAAAGTAGCCGGTCCCTCTTCGAATGGCCCTTCCTACATCGTGGAGAGGGCTCACAGGTCGATCCAGCTGGCTCCTTCACCAGGCACCCCCCCAAACCTCTAATTTTCCAGCTATTAAACTTATTAGGGAAGCAACATATTTTAGGGAAAATTTGGAAGGTTCGGGAGTTACAATGGGAAGACAAATGGATACAGCTTGCACAGGAGATCCACTTTACATCCAATCACCGCTAAACATATTTTCACCAGCATTAAGTACAGAGTTAAATATCTAGCCACCCTTCAAGTCCATCATGGAGGTCAGTGGCACAGCTTTGACTCTCCTGACCAAGCAGTAGTGACCCTTAAAACATTTTACCTGGACCCACTGTATTTAAATGATCAGTGCCTGGATTTGGTGATCAGCTGTGTTGATTGTGCCTGCTAGTTACTTGGATTTGGGTTTACTGGTGACTTCAGTGTACTTTGTGTGGCTAGCTCTTTATCTGTTTGGATTGTCTCGTGTGCTACTCTGTGGACCTGTTTTGTGGTAGCACTCTCCCTCCCATTCTTTACTAGCAGTGCAAATTTCCCTGGGTTATTAATTATATGTGTCCTGATGGTGGTCATACTCTGGGGACTTTGGCAGTGAAAGGAGAGCGCTTTACTTTTACAGTTCTGCACTCCTTTGCCCGGGACTTGCACACCTTGTTTTTTTGTTCTTTTATATATCTCAGCTGGTGCATTTGCTTCTATCATTGGATCTCTCCATTTTCTTTACTGCTGGCTCCATCTAGTGGCAAAAGTGTACATTGTTGAATCCCTGCTTGTATTGGAGACTGTCCGACGTGGCTGGAGGCTGTAACTCTTGTTTTTCCGGGAGATGCTCAGCTACATGATGACATGGTACATTCAGCCACTCCTCCTATACTGAGTTGGACTTTTCTTATACTCGGGAGATGAACTGGCATGGTCCGTTTTCCCATCAACGCATTACTCCATTTATATTTGTCTCCCTTCTGTCATATCCGTTGTATGGACAATTATGCAGGACTGTTTTGGTTCTCTTTCCTTTAAATTGTTTTATTTTGTAATATTATGGTGGGACAGCTTTGAGGAGTCTACTTTTGGTTTGAACTGGGGGCTGATTGCATTTTTAGGGGGCACCTGCCAGTCCCTTTTGTAATGTCGCCTGGGTGGGCTATCATTTTCCCTGCTATTATGTTTGGACTTTTTAGAAGGCCCTAGTTATTAACTTTTGCTATGCCTGGGTTATCTTGAGGGGTCTATGACATCAGTATCACTGCTTTAATTTTGCCACGGGGCAGTGAATGACTCAGTTGAGTTTTACTATGATGTTGGGGGGTGGTCAGGAGGAATGAATGCGTTGGATGGAATAGGAATATCATAACCCGAGAGTGTTTGGAGGGTCAGTAGTTTGGACTGGGGGATGCTGTTAACTTGTTGTGTTTTGTGGGATGTTTCTGGGTGAGGGTGGGCATTTTTCTGTCTTTTTTGGGTTTTTTGCTTCCTTGGGTAGGTATTTTGGGGTTTGAGGGGTTGCATAAGCCCAACCTATTTTGTGTGATATTTGGATGTTGCTTCTCCATACCTGTTACCTATTGGATCTCTGTTGGACATGGTGGTCTACTATCTTTTTTCTCGGAGGTCGAGGTTATGCTGTCTGGATTTCTGAGGGTCCTAGCTCCATGGATATATGGGTTCTGTCCTTTTCAGTGCAGTCTGTTTAATATGTTTTATTTACTGTTGATCTTTTTACCGAACTTCATAAGATAATTATGAAATATGTCACCTGGAAGGTGCTCACTCTAGGGTGAAGCATTGCCAGAGTTTAAAACACCTCTAAACTACTTAATTGTCATATTGCTTTTCTTCAGGAGACCCACCTTCTTTCTATAGAAGGACTTCTCTTCTGCAGATCGATGGTCGCCCAAGTATTTACAGTTGGAAATTCTACAATCCAAGGAGGTGTGGCGCTTTTAATCTTTAAAGGGACCAACATTCAGCTGCTGCAGTCTGTAGAGGACCCTTTGGGTCACAACATGCTTTTAATGAGCATGCTAGATCATTTTGAGGTTAATCTTAGATGCATCTATTACCCTAACACTGATTCTTCCAGACTTATGTCTGAATTGCTTACTTTGTTGGCCCCATATATGCATATCCCCCTAATATTGGCCAGAGACTAGAACTAGACCTTCACGTCAGACCTGGATAGGTCTGGTAGCCAATCCCTGGAGCATTCCAGGTCATGTATTGCAGTATGAAATTTGTTTCATTTTTACCTGTAATGACTGCCCCCACCTCAAGCACCTGGCTAAGAAAGGGATTAGAGAAGTGCAGGAAGAGTTTGTGGAATTAAGGAGGGGCCTTAGAAAAGTAGCACGTATGGTAACCTTCTCGGAGGTGCTGCCCACCTATGGCGTAGGAGAGGCTAGGGTGTTCCGCACCATGGGATTCAATCAGTGGTTGAAAAACTGGTGTGGAGCTCAGGGAATTGGTTTCATTATGGACTGGAGGTCCACCTGGAGTGATGCAAGCCTATACTGGCATGATGTGCTGCATCTGTCCTGGAGGGCAACCAGGATCCTAGATGATAGGTTTAAATGCTTCATTGGCAAGCATTTAAACTAGCCAATGGGGGGCACTGGAAAGGAGCAGGGAAATCCTAGCCCCCAAAAAAATCACAGTAGCAAGTGCGGTAAACACCAACATAGAGGTGTCGATAGGGAGAAGGGCAGGGGTAAATGGAGAAAGTGACAAAGGCAACAAGGACAGGGATGGGGAAAAAAGGAGTAAGGCCATCAGGAAATGGACTGTAGTGAGTACTAATGCCCGTAGTCTGGGCAACAAGCTCCCTGAGCTGTGGCCTTGATGGAAGAGGGATGCCTGGATACCGTAGCAGTCACAAAAACATGCTACACAGAAAACCATGACTGGGATGTTAACATAACAGGGTACATAACCTACAGAAGAGACAGGCAGGGGAGAAGAGGGGGAGGAGTAGTTCTCTATGTAAAGGAAGGAATAAAAGCAACTGAACAAAAGAGTAAACAGGGAGGAGAGGAGGCACTGTGGGTCACCTTGGAGACTGGAAAGGGCATCACAATCCGCACAGGGGTTGTGTACAGACCCCATGTCAGGGGGAAGGAATGGACAAGGATATGATAGAAGGCATTCTTAGAATGGCAGAGAAAGGGGAGATGCTGTTGATCGGAGACCTGAATATGCCAGATGTTAAGTGGAGCACATTTGCTGCAGCCACATCCACGAGCAGGGCCATTCTTGATGCCCTACATATGGCAGGCCTCAGACAGCTAGTTTCGGAACCCACTCCCGAGGGAGCAATCTTAGACCGCACTTCTCTCAAGCGGGGCAGTGAGAGGATCTCAGATCTAGAAGTGGGTTGCCATCTGGGAACAAGTGACCATCAAGCAGTGTGGTTCACGTTAAACTTAGCTAGCAGAGCTAGCTACACAAAAGTGAGGGTACTGGACTCTCAGGGGGCTGACTTTCTAAGATGGAGTGCTCCTGAAAAACACTTGCAAACAGGCTAGAAAGAGGTGTGGAGCAACAATGGAGAATCATCAAACTGCTATCACAGAGGCAACAAGCCTTTGTGTGAACAAATAAACAAATCAAAATGAAAGAAAAAGTCACTATGGCTCTCAAAAGAGGTGGCTGTGAAAGTCAGGAAGAAAAAGATAGCATTCCGGAAGTATAAGAAAACATAGAAGGAGCAGGACAGAGAGCTGTACCAGTTAAGGCAGAAGGAAGCAGGGAGGGAAGTCAGAATAGCAAAGGCCCAAACTGAGGAAAAGATAGCCAACTCGGTTAAGAAGGGGGATAAAACCTTTTATAGGTACATCAGCGAGCATAGAAAGATAAAGAGAGGGATAGTGAGGCTGAATAGAAAGAATGGTGGGTGGGCAGAGGGGGACAGTGAAAAAGCAGGGATACTGAACGAATATTTCTGCTCAGTATTCACAAAAGAAGAGGGGGAAGTGCCTAATCCAATTAACAGAAGCACTCTTGATGGGGGGGGGGGTCGATCCCAGACCTTTCACAGAAGAAAGGGTTCTGCAAGAACTCCTAAAACTGAAGGTGCACAAAGCAATGGGGCCTGATGGAACTCACCCCAGAATTCTAAAAGAATTAAGGGGGGAACTAGTGAAACCACTGGCTACTCTTTTTAATAAATCATGGGAGGATGGTGTGGTACCCGAGGACTGAAGGAAGGTGGATGTGATTGCCCTTCATAAAAGCGGGACGAAGACAGAGGCAGGAAACTACAGACCTGTCAGTCTGACCTCTGTGGTAGGGAAAGTGATGGAGTCACTTCTGAAGGAAAGAATAGTTGAGTACCTAGAGGCCAGTGGGGCACAGGACCCAAGGCAGCATGGGTTCAAAGCGGGAAGGTCATGTCAGACGAATCTAATAGATTTCTTTGACTGGGTGACCAAAGTAGTAGACCAGGGAGGGGCCGTGGACATGGCCTACCTAGACTTTATCAAGGCATTTGATACAGTCCCACACAAAAGACTAATAGTCAAATTAACCAGCCTTGGAGTGGGTCCCAGGGTAGTAGCCTGGGTAAAACATTGGCTGGACAATAAGTCACAGAAGGTAATTGTAAATGGAGTCCACTCTGAAGAAAGAGGGGTTACTAGTGGGGTACCTCAGGGTTCAGTATTGGGTCCAGTCCTTTTTAATGTCTTCATAAGTGACATTGCAGAGGGACTGGAAGGAAAAGTATGTCTCTTTGCAGATGACACAAAGATCTGCAACAGGGTTGATACACAAGGAGGCGTGGAAAGGATGTGAAGGGACTTGGCAAGGTTGGAGGAATGGTCAGAAGTATGGCAGCTAGGATTCAATGCAAAGAAGTTCAAAATAATGCACCTGAGAAACAAGAACCCTGGGGAAGAATACACAATGGGGGGGAGGTAGTAACAACAACAAAAAAGGAAAGGGGCCTGGGGGTAATCATATCAGATGACCTTAAGGTTAGCAAGCAATGTGAGAAGGCAGTAGGGAGGGCTGGGTATACTGGGATGCATAGGGAGAGGCATCAGCAGCAGAAAACAGGAAGT
This sequence comes from Neoceratodus forsteri, assembly GCA_016271365.2. NCBI lineage: Eukaryota > Metazoa > Chordata > Ceratodontiformes > Ceratodontidae > Neoceratodus > Neoceratodus forsteri. The sequence goes on along the minus strand of CM028135.1, from coordinate 839,593,135 downwards.
TGTTATCCTCTGTACAGACAGTTAGTAAGACCTCATCTGGAGTACTGTATCCAGTTCTGGAGACCCCATCTCCACAAGGACATAGACAGGATAGAGGCAGTCCAGAGAGGGCAACTAAAATGGTGCATGGTCTGCAAGAGAAGCTGTATGAGGAGAGACTAAAGGAGCTTAATATGTATACCCTTGAGGAAAGAAGGGAGAGGGACATGATAGAAACTTTTAAGTACCTCAGTAGAATCAACAAAGTCCAAGAGGGTAGCATCTTTCAGAAAAAGGCGTGCAAGAACAAGGGACACAATTTAAAGATAAAGGGGGCGGTTCAGGGGCAATGTGAGGAAGTATTATTTCACAGAGGGTAGTGGATGCATGGAACATCCTTCCTGAGGAGGTTGCGGGGTCTAAAACTGTGGGAAAATTCAAGAATGCATGGGACAGACATAAGGCAATTCTTGTGGTGGGTAGGAAGAAATAGGCTGTTGGTTAACTAGGATCTGTGGCCTATCCTGTAGGTAGGGAAATGGGCAGACTAGATGGGCCAAGCGGTCCTTATCTGCTGTCAAAGTCTATGTTTCTATGTTGCTATTTTCATTCCCCTGCTTAACAATCACTCCATGACCTGATGGATATGAGAGGCCTTTGTGACCCTTGGAGGGTGGTACACCCCTCGGCTAGGTATACACCTTTTATTCGGTGGTTCATAGGTCCTCTTTGCAACTGGATTATTTCCTGGTTTATACAACTATTTTATCAGAGGTGGAGGATGGAGAACTCACACCCAGAATCCTTTCTAACCATTCATTCACTTGGCTGGAATGCACCCTTTCCCATAACCTTCATCGGGACAAAATTTAGAAATGTAATACTCAACTCCTAAAAGAGGATACGGTTCTTTTCAAAATTAAAGATCTCATTGCTCAGTTTATGGAGCAGAATGAAGGTTCCATATGTGGATAAGCTCTGGTGCTCCCTCAAATGTGTGTTGTGCAGGGCATTTATCAGACTGGCATACATGCGGAAGAGGAAGCGAGAGGCCGCCCTTCATCTCCTCTTAGAACCAATTGGAGCCAAGAAAGTAACCCTTCACTACTGACATCTGAAGATGACCAGGTCTCTTTAACACTTCTGAGGGACTGATATGCAGAGAGCTTGAGGGAGCTAGCTGAATATGCTTTATTAAAAACCCACCCGACCTATGTTGAGCAAGGGGATAAGGAGTGTCGTCTGCTCACTTTACATTTAAAGAAGCAGGTGACCTCTCGACTGGTTCTTTCTATTACTTCCCTGGCTGATAATTGCCTGTTAACACTTTTTCCAAAGATACTGTCCATAAATTTGAGTTGTATTATCATCACTTATATAGCCCCCCTGCCAACCTGCCTTCCCCGATATCCAAGGTTATCGCTCTTCCATTCAACTTCCCAAGTTAATCCCAGATCAACAGTCTCTCCTGGAGCATTCCATTTCCTGTCAGGAAATTCTAGCTGCCATTCAGTCCCTCCCCTCAGGTAAAGCCCTGAGATTGGATGGCTTTCCCCCTAACTTTTACAAGGCCTTCATCATGAAGCTGGCCTCAATCCTGCAGCAACTTTACATATATTTCTGTGATAGAGGCCTCTCAGATTGTTCTCTGCTGGAAGCATTAATAGTAATTTTATCTAAACCTGATAAACCCCCAGATAAGGTGTCCAGTTATAGTCCCATTTCCCTCATGAATTATGATGTGAAACTTTTTGCTAAAATTCTGACCAGTAGGATTATGCAGATCTGGAAGAGTCTGGTTGGACCTGAACAGGTGGGCTTTATGAAGGGACAGTCTTTGGTGGACCATTTGCAAAAGTTATCCCATATGTTTTCTGCCTCCAGGGGGCCAATCAACCTATAACCTTGGCCTCCCTGGATGTGGAAAAGGCATTCTGCAGGGTCACTGGGCCTTTTTGTTTCTGGTTCTAGATAAAGTTGGTTCTCACCCCTTTTTTTATAAAATGGACTCAGATGTTGTATTTCAAATCCTGTGCTCGCATCTACTGTAATGGAATGCTGTCAACCAGTTTTGTCCTTCAGTCAGGTACTTTTCAAGGCTGCCCCTTATTCCATTTATTGTTTAATCTTTATTTGGAACGTCTACTACTCTTCCTTAGGACCTCACCTCTTATTTAGGGTATCCCTATTGGCCCGTTCAACCTCAGGCTCTCCGCATATGTGGATGATATTTTGCTGTATTTATCAGATCCTGCAGCTTCCATGCCTGTTATCCTGCATATTATTCATGACTTTGGCAGGCTTTCCAATTATAAGCTTAATATTGACAAGATGGTAGTAATGCCCTTAACTGGTTTCTCCATTGGAGCTTGCTTATCTGGGCCTTGGCTGAAAGACCAAGCTTATCTAGTCATTATCCTGTTCCAAAGGTTTACCTTGATGAAAAAGTTAAATCTAGATGATTTGGTTACTACCCTTTGACAAGATCTACATAGATGGGCATCCCTTCTTCTATCCCTCCAGGGCCGAGTCAGTACTATCAGAATGAATGTCCTTCCCTGCTTGTTTTAGCCTCTACATAGGTTGAATTTCTCACTCACAATAGTTGGTTTAAAAAAGTTCATGGTATTATTTCCCACTTTTTATGGAAAGGCAAAACCCTGCGCTGAGCCTATAACCACTTAGGGGCACCAAATCACCTTGGTGGACTTCAACTGCCTAACTTTTTTATATATTATTTGGCAAGCCACATTGCCAAATATGCTAGGTGTCCTTGGTCTCCATTGCTGCAAGATCTGCACCTGCATGTTCCATTGTGGCTTCAAATAGAATGGCAGATTGCGGAGGTTGGGTTCTTTCCTGAAAGCTTGATTTTTACTCAACCTAGGTGCCTTCTCACACAACTTAAGAGCTTGGTCATTTTTACTTCCCTGAAGACCCACGTTCAGTTGTGCAAAGTCATGCACTACAACAACCTTACAGACATCTCCCAACCACTCTGTAACAATCTTTATTTTAAATTGGGAGGACAGGTGACCCCGTGGAGTGGCCTTAGCTAAAGGATAAGAGAGTTTCCAACCTTCTTTCTGATGGCCAGATCCTTAGTAGTTCAGAACTGTAAGCATGTTTTAATCTGCCAGCTACACAAGTGTTTAAAATTTACCAACTCAGACACATGTTGATTCACTGGTTCAGCATGTCCTCTTGGTCCAATGCCCAAGGTGAATTTTTTTTTTTTTTTTATTTACTTGTTTAACCAGGTATAGCACATTTGGTGAAAGGTGAATTTCTTCACCTTCTCCAAACCTTTGCATGGCAACCATGCTTAATCTCCCAGCTGGTCTCTCTATTGTTTTCTAAGCTCTTCCCAGAAGTTTCAGGTTGATCCAGTTACTGGTCCTCCTCATTTCCCAATTCTACTTTTAATTGGGATCGCAATTGGACAGATGTGTACCATTATTTAACCAATGACAAGCTGCATCTTACTCAATTTTATATATTACATAATATCTATTTTGCCCCTGTCCATTTAGTGAAGATGGGGAAGCTGCCCTCCTTCATGTGCTCCAGGTGTAATCAGGTGGAAGGTTCCCTTTTGCACATGTTGTGGGAATGTCCAAATGTGATATCACTATGGGGCAAGATTAAAACCCAGTTGGACCCTCTACTGGGACTGGAGGAATATTTTACCCCTGAAATTTGCTTAGTGGGGGACTCCTCAGGTGTCCAGGTCAAGGAAAGGAGATATTATTGTATTATTAATTTCTTTTTCAGTGAAAAGGGTGGCACTCTATCATTGGAAGGATCAGACTGATTTCCCCTATTCTGAAAGGCTTAATTAATTGCTTTATAACCTATGCATTGAAAAGTTGATAGCTTGTCTCCGAGATTGTATAGTGCATACAACAAAAAAAATGGGTAAATTATATACTTTACTATTGCTGTCTTTTTTCCCTTTGAGCAGGTATATCAATCAATCAATCAATCAATCAAATCTTTATTTATGCAGGTGAACACGGTTGAGCACAGCTCATTTGCAAGATGGACCTGGTAAGGTCAAGGTTCAATTTACATAGATACATAAAAAATATTCAATATACACACACTCTAGGATACTACATAGAATATTCAGTATACACACAGTCTAAGGACACATTCTAATCAGACTATACATTAAATACGGGTGTAGTGGTAATAAGGGGTGAGGGGAAGGGGAGCCGGAAGTGGTGTGCCTGGCTGGTGGGGGAGGAGGAAGATGGTGGGGCCTATACTGTGGAACGGATAAACTGTGGGCCTTATAAAGAGGCAGGAGGAGGCGCACTGGGGGTTTGTATAACAGGGGTATAGGGCTGTGATATATGACAAGGGATTAAGGGGAGGTGGATGGAAAGGAGGGGTGCAGGGGGTGTGAGGGGTGATGACTCTTAGTAAAGGTGGATACCTTCTGTGAGTTGGCAATCTGGGGAGGGAGATGGATAAGATTAGGAATACTCAACTGTTTGTGGAAACAATTACATTTTTCTTTGATAAGCCTCAAATACAGATATTTAAAGGATATAAATGAGATATATCTGTTCACTTTCAGGGTCTTCTGCATCGTATTCCATAAGGCAGATAAGACATAGCTGATAACAGATCTACCATATTGAGAATTGAATTTAGGCAATTTAAGCATGAAGAAGTTTAGACTTCTTAGGGCATATTTACTTGATGTGATTTGTGTGAAGCAGTCTGAGACATAATTTGGTAGCATCTTTGATATCGCTCTATAAGTCCATAGTGTGACATTCCTGTCTCTTCTAAATTGGAGTGAGGTCCATCCAACTACAGCATAAAGTGAGCAGTGGTGAATGCTGAGAGGAAGATCTGTAATAAACCTCAAGGCTCTATGGTAAAGTGTGTCCAGTTTGCTCATATATGAGTTGGGGCTACGACCATATAGGAAATCTGCATAATCTAATACTGATAGAAATGTGGCCTGGACCAGCTTCTTTTTAGAATCACTTGTGAGAAAGTGCTTTATTCTGTAATGGAGCCCAAGCCTCTGACAGAGTTTTTTAGCAGATCTTCCAGATGATCTATGTAGTCGAGTCTGCTGTCTACCCAGATCCCCAGATATTTGAATTTTGTAACATATTCAAGATTTTCACAAAGGACAGTGGATATGTGGGGGAGATTGTTTGGGAAGGAGTGGCTGACGTGTTTGGGGGGGAGAAAAACATTGCCTTTGTTTTTTTTTTTTTGCATTTAGCAGCAGTTTTTTTTTCCAGTAGTTGGTGTTGTAGTAGGTTGAATTCTGCTTGTAGCTCTATGCATGCTGTTACAGGAGAGGGGTGACTGATATAAAATACTGTATCATCTGCAAACAGGTGTACAGTGGCTTTGACGAGGTTATTGTCGATGTTATTGATATAGATGGCAAATAGGATTGGGCCGAGGATGGATCCTTGGGGAACTCCTCTTTGGAAAGATTTGAGTGGTGATAAGTCTCCTTCAGTCTTCACCTGCTGGGTCCTTCCCATGAGATAGTTATTAAACCATCTAATGGAGGTTGAGTCGAGTCCTATGGATTTCATGGAGGAGAGGAGCAGTTTGTGGTCGACCGTATCGAATGCCTTACTCAGGTCTAAAAATACAGCACAGACACTGTTTTTTTTGTCCAGTTTGAGTTGCCAATCATTGGTTACTTTAGCCAGGGCTGTGATGGTACTGTGGTTGGTTCTAAACCCAGACTGTGGATATATGGAGTTTTGGTAAATTTTATGGTTTTCTAGATGCTGTATTAAGTTTAAGCACAGAACCAGGTGAGGGAAGTTTATAGCCCCCTGCTCCATGTTTGGCTAGAAGGGCTGTTTGTGGTATTATTTTGTTTGGTATCTCCATGTGGTGGGGGGAAGGGGAAGTTGTGAGTTGTGAATATTGTTTTGGTGTTTGCTTGTTTGTTGATTGCTTTGTGTTTATTGAAACGTCAACAAAGTATATTAAATTAAAAAAAAAGTACTTCAGGCAGGTGGCCTATTGATTAATGAGGCATGCAGTAAACCCTAGTTCATTAAAAAGGATTGATGTCTTCAATCATTCAATCAATCAATGTTTATTGGAAAGCAAATTGAGACCAAAAGTTCTCTTTTACAATTGTGTCCAGTACATAAAGACATCAACATCACAAAACAATGAGTTACTTACAGTGTCAATGCATGGATACAGTAAGTGCTCAGCGAAGGGGGTTGATTCAGCCATAGCTGTCATACTGGGAGTGTAGCAGATTAAATGTACAAGACTTGAACGGTTAACTGGAATTATGGTGACCATTTTTACTGTTTTTAGTATTGTATCCCATGTGCATGGGACAGTGGCAGCAAGGGTGTGTTCCCCAGATTTGGTGAGAATTTTTGGCAGATTATAAATGGGCAATTTGGAGGATCTGAGGTTGTACATGGTAGGGTTTTTTTGAATTAGTTTGCAAAGCAGGAAGGATGGGAGTGTGTTTGTTATGAATCTGTATAAATACAGCCTACTGAATCATATAAGTAACAGTGATGGGTTCTCCATGATAGACCTGTTATGAATCTTGGGGCACTGTAGTAAAGAGAGTTGAGTGCTCCCAGGAGTGAGTCAGATGCATTTCTATATATGCAGATCCCATAATCCAGTTTGGTTAGAAATAAGGAGTTGACCAGATTTTTCCTAATGGGGAGGGTAAAAAATATTTTATTTCTGTAAAAGACAGTCAATAGGCCTTTCAGTTTATTTGGACAGATATAGGATGTGATGGTTGAATGTTAGGTTTTCTTCTAGATGGATTCGTAGGTATTTGTATGGTTTAACTCTAGTAATGATTGTATCTGCTAAGGATTTTAGTGAGAGAAGGGTAGCCTCTATGCCTTTTTTGGAAAACAGCCCCTGCTGCATTTTCTTTATGTAAAGAGAAGTCTGAGTTCAGCTAGAGCCTTCTGGATCAAATATATATCACATTGGATTGCATGAATTGCTGAGTTGAAATCCCTGTTGTGTGTGTAGAGAATAGTGTCATCCACGTACAGAAATAACTTTATGTCCTTTGAGTTATGCTTAGGTACAGTAGGTCACTGAAGTAAAGTAGAAACAGAAGAGACCCAAGGACCAATCTATGGAGGACCCCTTTATTAATGGCTGCCAGGTCAGAGCAGTGGTTGCCAGCCCAAACACACTGTTTCCTGGAGTTCAGGTAGGCTGCAAACCATAGCAGTGCACCCATGCCGAACACTGTTAAAAGCTTTTGACAAGTCTAGAAAAATTGCAGTGGAAGCTAGTTCATTCTCAAAAGCACCAGATATGTTGTTGGTTACCCTGGACACTACATTCATCATGTTGTGCCCTTTTTTGAAGCCTGACTGAAACTGGGTCAGCACCTTAAACTTAGTGAGGCATGAAGCTGATTGCTTGAGCATTAGTTTCTTGAGAATTCTTACTATGGGAGAGACGATGAATATGGGCCTATTGCACCCTAGGTCTGCATGATCTAACATTTTGAAGTTGGGGATGATGAATGCTGTTTTCTAGTCAATGTCAGCTGAAAGTCTGAGATGGATAGGTTGAATAGGTGGGGTATGTGTTTTGCCAGCAGAGGGGCTACTATTTTATATAGAAATGTGTTCAATTTTATCAAAGCCAGCTCATTGTGTTGCATTCTGTTCTGTGAGCTCTCATTGTGAACCCTAAAGGAAAAAAGTAGCTCACTTTCCCCCACAAGCTGCTGGTGGTCTGACACTGAGCAAGGAAGAAGGAGGCTACTGAAGAATATAGGAAGTTACTGTCCCAGAACAGGAAGGGTGAGAGTTGTAAGGAGAGAAGAGAGTAAGCATACAGAGAAACAGGAGAGGGGACACAAAATAAGACATGATAGGAGTGGTGCAGTGCAATGGCTGTGGGGAGGCAGTGTTCCAGGAGACATTCTGGTGGCTGTGATGCTGCCCTATTTACAGGCACCTCTCTGGTCTGAGGGAGGAGGTTGCCCATCTCCAGGCTGACCTGGCTAGGATTTGTGAAACCTCCTCCCCCACCCAGGGACCACCAGGGCCAATGCCACTACCTCAGAGGTTGCCAAGAAAGAGGAGAGGCTGGACCAGGGTGGGCTCAGGGAGGGAGAGGGTGGTGGAACAAAGTTGCATCCCTTCAGCTGTACCTCTCCACAATTCATTCGCTCTTTTGGTGGATAGTGGTTCCTCTATGGAGGCACCTGCAGTGGAGACCAAGGAGGATGCTGGGAACCTCCACAAAGGAGATCCACAGGAGGGTGGCAAGGGCCCCCACAGAGGAGGGAAACAATTCCTGGTGGGGGACTCTATCATTGGGGGGGTAGAACTGCATAGGAAGGGGAGAGGGAGGTAAGGTGCCTGCCTGGCACCACGGCTTGGAGGGACAGGAAGCGAATCCTCAGGATCATGGAAGCAGCTGCACGAGGGAGGGAGTTGGATGTTATTGTCCACCTAGAGACAAATGACCTGGCTAGGAATGGGCTCACAGCAGTGCAAGAGGAGTTTATAGAGTTGGGGAGGGGCCTTAGACAAGTAGCACATACAGTAACCTTCTCGGAGGTGCTGCCTGTCTATGGCAAGGGTGACACTAGGGTATTCCTCACCAGGGAATTCAATGAATGGTTGAAAAACTGGTGTGGAGCCTGAGGTTTTGGCTTCATTGGGGACTGGGGAGCCATTCTGGAGGATGCAGACCTGTACTGGTGCGATGGTCTGCATCTGTCTGAGGGGGAACCATGATCCTAGGTGAGAGGTTTAAATGCTTCATTGGCAAGCATTTAAACTAGCCAAGGGGGGAGGCACTGAAAAGGAGCAGGGAAATCCCAGTCTCCCCCCACAAACAACAGTAATTAGTGAGGTAAACACCAAGGTAGAGAAGTCATTAAGGAGCAGGCCAGAAGTAAACAGGGGTAAATGCAAAAAAACGCAAAGGCAGTAAGGACAGGAATGGGGCTAAAAGGGGTAAGGCCATCAAAAAGTGGAGGTTGATGAGTACCAATGCCCGTAGTCTGTGTAACAAGCTCCCTGAACTAGTGGCCTTGATGGAAGAGGGTTGCCTGGATATTGTGGCAGTCACAGAAACATGGTACACAGAGAACCATGTCTGGGATGTCAACATACCAGGATACACAATCTACAGGAGGGACAGGGAGGGTAAATGAGGAGGAGTAGTAGCTCTTTATGCAAAGGAAGGGATCAAAGCAACATAACTAAAGAGTAAACAGGGAGCAGATGAGACACTCTGGGTCACCCTGGAGACAGAAAATGGCACCACAATCTGCATGGGGGTTGTATACAGACCCCCATCTCAGGGGGAAGGAATGGACAAGGACATGATAGAAGACTTCCTTTGAATGGCAGAAAAAGGGGAGATATTGTTGATGGGAGACCTGAATATGCCAGATGTTAACTGGAGCAACTTTGCTGCAGGCACATCGAAGAGTAGGGTCATTCTTGATGCCCTACAGGGGGCATGTCTCAAACAGCTAGTACTGGAACTCACTCAGGAGGGAGCAATCTTAGACCTGGTACTCTCAAATGGTGACGGAGAAAGAATCTCAGATTTAGAAGTGGGTAGCCATCTGGGAACAAGCGACCACCAAACAGTGTGGTTCACGATAAACACAGCCATACAATCAAGCCATACAAAAGCAAGAGTATTGGACTTTAGGAGGACTGACTTTGGAAAAATGAGAGAGTGCCTCAGAAAAGCACTAGCAAACAGGCAAGAAGGAGGGGTGGGGGAACAATGGAGAGTAATCAAAGCAGCCATCACAGAGGCAACAAGCCTTTGTGTAAAGCAAATCAACAAAACACAACGAAGGAAAAAACACGCTATGGTTTCAAAAGAGGTAGCGAGGGAAGGTTAGAGAGAAAAGGATAGCATTCAGGAAATATAAGGAAACACAGAAGGAGAAGGACAGAGAACTTTATCAGTTAAAGCAGAAAGAGGCTGGAAGGCAGTCAGAATAGCAAAGGCCCAAACCGAGGAAAGGATAGCCAACTCTGTTAAGAGGGGACAAGACCTTTTATAAGTACATTAGGGAGCGAAGAAAGACCAAAGGAGGGATAGTGAGGCTTAATAAAGGGAGGAATGTGGGTGAGGGTGACAATGAAAAAGCAGGGATACTGAATGAATATTTCTGCTCAGTATTCACAAAGGAAGAGGAGGAGGTACCTAAACCAAACAAGAGAAACACTCTGAAGACGAGGTCAATACCAGTCCATTTACAGAAGAAAGGGTTCTGAAAGAACTAATAAAATTGAAGGTGGACAAAGCAATGGGGCCTGATGGGATTCACCCAAGAATTCTAAAAGAACTAAGGGTAGAACTAATGACACCACTGACTACTCTCTTTAACAAATCATGGGAGGGTGGGGTGGTGCCTGAGGACTGGAGGAGGAAGGATGTGATTCCTCTTCACAAAAGCAGGAGCAGGACAGAGGCAGGAAACTACAGACCAGTTAGTTTGGCCTCAGTGGTAGGTAAAATGATGGAATCACTTCTGAAGGAAAGAATTGTTGAGTACCTAGAGGCCAGTGGGGCACAGGACCCAAGGCAGCATGGATTCACGATGGGAAGGTCGTGTCAGATGAATCTAATAGATTTCTTTGACTGGGTGACCAAAGTAGTAGGCCAGGAAGGGGCTGTGGACATGGTTTACCTAGATTTTAGCAAAGCATTTGATACAATCCCACACAAAAGATTAATACACAAGTTAGCCAGCCTTGGAGTGGGTCCCAAGGTGGTAGCCTGGATACAAAATTGGCTAGACAATAGGATGCAAAGGGTAGTAGTAAATGGAGTCCACAGTGAAGAAAGGAGGGTTACTAGTGGGGTACCGCAGGGTTCAGTACTAGGACCGGTCCTTTTTAATGTCTTTATAAGTGACATTGCAGAGGAACTGGAAGGAAAAGCATGTCTCTTTGCAGATGACACAAAGATCTGCAAAAGATGGAGTGGAAAGGATAAGAAGGGACTTGGCAAGGTTGGAAGAATGGTCAAATGTATGGCAGCTCAGATTCAATGCAAAGAACTGCAAGGTAATGCACCTGGGAAACAAAAACCCAGGGCAAGAGTACACAATGGGAGGTGAGATACTGACAACAGTAAAAATGGAAAGGGACCTGGGGGTAACTATATCAGATGACCTAAAGGTGGGCAAGCAATGTGAGAAGGCAGTAAGGAAGGCTAGGAGGATATAGGGATGCATAGGGAGAGGCATCAGTAGTAGAAAACAGGACGTTGTTATCCCTCTGTACAGACAGTTGGTGAGACCCCATCTGGAGTACTGTGTGCAGTTCTGGAGACCTCATCTCCGCAAAGACATAGACAGAGTGGAGGCTGTCCAGAGGAGGGCAACCAAAATGGTACAGGGTCTGCACCAGAAGCCGTGCGAAGAAAGACTAAAGGAGCATAATATGTATACCCTTGAGGAAAGGAGGGAGAGAGGGGACATGATAGAAATTTTCAAGTACCTCAAGGGAATCAACAAAGTCCAAGAGAGTGACATCTTTCAGAAAAAGAGATGTGCAAGAACAAGGGGCACAATTTGAAGATAGAAGGGGGACGGCTCAGAGGTAATGTGAGGAGGTATTTTTTCACAGAGAGGGTTGTGGATGCATGGAACAGCCTCCCTGAGGAGGTCGTGGAGTCAAGAACAGTGGAGGAATTCAAGAATGCATGGGACAGACATAAGGAAGTCCTAGTGAGCGGTAGGAGGAAGTAAGCTGTTGGTTAATTAGGATATGCAGCTTATCTGTTAGGTTGAAAAATGGGCAGACTAGGTGGGCCAAGCGATCCTTATCTGCCATCAAATTCTATGTTTCTATTGGATGGCCTCTGCACCAATACTGTTGAAGGCAAAAAAGGGGGCAGGGTCTGTCACCTCAGAAATCTGTGTCTAATTAAATTTGCTCCAGGTTAGGATTTACTTTTTCAAATACCAATCCTACCTCAGCAAAGAATAAGTTGAATGTGGTTACTTGGTCCTTGGGGTTAAGAATGGGGGACTTCTTAAGGCTTAGGACTAGTGATAGAGTTGGCTTGCTGACCTTGCCTTGGAGAGTTTTAATACTTGACCAAACTCAGCTACCTATTGTCTCTGTCTTATATTGGTGATATGCAATTCTGCATTTAAGGTGCAAAAGATTTTGGCATGCTATTCTGATCAAGATGGAATTCTACCATCAAAACAATGTCGTAATAGCTATATATCCTTATAAAAACCCAAAGGATAGATTTCAGGTGTGAATGCCTCAGTCAGTTCAAAAGATGGGTCTAAAAAGGCTTTAACAGCCATCCAAAAAAGTGATGCTTTCTCACAGGTCCATAAAATATGGTAGAAGAGTGTCAACATCTTGTTTACACCTGGAACAGATGGGTTAGGATTGACAACCCATTGTACAGAGTCTCTGAGGGGTAATGAATAGATTATGTAAACATTTATATTGTACTAATCTGTAATGGTCCTGTTTCATACATTTTCAGAGATTAGCCTAAACATTTTGCCAGCCTACAGGTGCCCACTCTAAATAAAGGTTGTTTTGCCAATAATAACACATTTCAAAAGGTTTAAGTGGTTCAAGGGTTTGCAAAATACCATAGAGTTAAATGATTGTGTGATGGGAGCCTGCATCCTGAATTATTTCATCAAAAGGGTGTCAATTCAGTTCTGTCCAAAAAGGAGAACCTATGAGATTACATCACATGAGAGAGTTGCAAATATTTAAAATAGTGTTTAGGGGCTAGATTGTATTTCAACTGAAAAGTCGTGAAATTTAGAGGTGATCCATGGAACATGCCAGAGCTACCATAGTGTCAGCTCCAAGAGGTAGAAAGGATATATGGATAGGACAAAGAGCAATTGAGAAGTTGGGATTAAGGAAGATTGGTTGATCCAAGCTACACCTAGCTGAAATATGGAAATATTGACAAAGCTGTGCAGGTGAGCTTAAAGACCAATATATGAGAGTCTTTTTTATATGGTGAAGAAGAGAAGGGGGATATACAGAAGGACTGAAAGTTGAATACTGAAACTTTTACATAAAGCCCTGTCAAGGGCTAACCACTGAAGTTCATTGAATTCAGAAAAATCCCCAGGGGTGTGATGTCCCTATTTAAAGTACTTAAAACCTTGAAGAGTTAAGTAATAAAAGTAAAAATTAGGGAGACAGAGGTCCCCCCACCATTGTTTAGGAAACGTTAATTTGAAATAAGCCCTCCCAATTTATTTGCCTGGACTCATAAAGGGATTAAGAAGGGACTGGAGGTATTGGAACCAATAACGTGGTAAAATGATATTTAACATTCAAAAGAGGCACAATATATGGGGAAGAACGTTCATTTTAGCTACATTTATCTGGCCCCATAAAGAGAGAAGGAGGGCCTGCCATCTTTGTAAACCTTGTTTGATGGAGTGGAGAAAGCAGTCAAAATTAAGTTTTCTTAAGTTTGAAAGGTGCTTTGAAAGCATATCCCATTAATGTACCAACTCATTATTGCCACAGTGATGTTACCAGCAGAATAATGTTGCACGCTTCTTGTGCGACTTTGTTTTTTTAGCGTTGGGCAATGTTGCTGATCCCTTCGTTGTCCTTCTTGTCACCAGGGTGCAAACCAGAGTTTGTTATATAAATAAGTGGGGGTGCAACTGAGGTTGCTGCTACTACTGATTAGCAGATAGTTGGAGTGTGGTGGCAATTGTCGGCCAGTTGCTGGCACTGTACTTTACACCAGCAACTTGGTTGTCACTGCGGCATGGGTGACCCTCTTGAAATAAGGAGACCCAGATATCGTAGTACCTTAGGTTCCCATTGAAGGCCTAAGTCAATAATATGTTGTTTATGTACTTAAGAGTTTAAAATACTTGCTTGCCTAAGCTGAATTTATTGGCAGCAATTTTTCCAAAGGAGTCAATTTTGGCTAAGGCAGCAGGGAGAGAAGTTTCTGGTTTTGACAGATGAAGTAAAATGTCATCAGCATAGACAGAGAGCTTATACTCTGCTTGACAAAGCATGATTCAAGAGGATAAACAATAGTAACACATAAGGGATTTTTCAGATAAGAAGGGGGAGGGACACGAGAGGGCATGGACTGAAATTGGAAGGGAGAAGATCCAAGAGGGAGATGAGGAGACATTTTTCCATGGAAAGATTGGTGGACAAATGGAACACCTTACCAGATGAGAAAGTGTCCTGTAAGATAGTAGGCAGTTTCAACAGGGGTTGGGATGGGGAAGGAGAAGGGATAATGGGAAGGGGGGCAGGAGGGGCAGCTGTGAGATGAGGGGCTAGCTGCACACTCAAGCAGACTTGATAGGCAATGGGGCTTGTTTTTGATGGCAGTTTCATATGTTCGTATGATTCCCTGGACCTGAAGGTTCCCTTTTAGCCTTAAAATTAGGGGATCCAAGTTTAAATGATAAAGAAAAGGTGACGGGGACATCCTTGCATAGTTCTTGAAATAATAGGGAAAACATAGAAAGACAGAATTTGATGGTAGATAAGGACTGCTTGGCCCACCTAGTCTGCCCATTTCCATACCTGATGGATAAGCTGCAGATCCTAGTTAATCAGCAGCCTACTTCCTCCTACCCCACCACTAGAATTGCCTTATGTCTGTTCCATGCATTCTTGAATTCCCCCCAATGTTCTTGACTCCACAAACTCCTCAATAAAGCCATTCCATGTATCCACAACCCTCTCCATGAAGAAATACTTCCTCACATTATCTCTGAGCCATCCCCCTCAATCTTCAAATTGTGCCCCCTTGTTCTTGCACATCTCTTTTTCTGAAAGATGTTACCCTCTTGGACTTTGTTGATTCCCTTGAGGTACTTGAAAGTTTCTATCATGACCCCCTCTCTTCTTTCCTTGAGGGTGAACATATTAAGCTCCTTTAGTCTCCCTTCGTATGTCTTCTGGTGCAAACCCTGCACCATTTTCATTGCCCTCCTCTGGACAGCCTCCACTCTATGCCTTTGTGGAGATGGGGTCTCCAGAACTGCATGCAGTACTCCAGATGGGGTCTCACCAACTGTCTGTACAGAGGGATAGCAACTTCCTGTTTTCTACTATTGATGCCTCTCCCTATGCATCCCAGTATCCCCCCAGCCCTCCTTACTGCCTTCTCACATTGCTTGCCCACCTTTAGGTCATCCGATATAACTCCTCCCAGGTCCCTTTCCATTTTAGTTGTTGTTAGTATCTCACCCACCATTGTGTACTCTTCCCCTGGGTTTTTGGTTTTGTTTCCCAGGTGCATTACTTTGCACTTCTTTGCATTGAATCTGAGCTGTCATACAGTTGACCATTCTTCCAATCTTGCCAAACCTCTTCTTATCTTTTTCACCCCACCTTGTGTATCAAACCTGTTCCAGATCTTTGTGTTGTCTGCAAAGAGACATACTTTTCCTTCCAGTCCCTCTGCAATGTCACTTATAAAGACATTAAAGAGGACTGGTCCCAGTACTGACCCCTGCGGTACCCTCCTTTCTTCACAGTGAATTTGTTTACTATTACCCTCTGCATCCTGTTGTCCAGCCATTTTTTTTTATCCAGGCTGCCACCTTGGGACCCACTCCAAGGCTGGCTAATTTGTATATTAATCTTTTGTGCTGGACTGTGTCAAATGCCTTGCTATAATTTAGGTAGGCCATGTCCACAGCCCCTTCCTGGTCAACTACTTTGGTCACCCAGTCAAAGAAATTTATTAGATTCATCTGACATGAACTTCCTGCTGTGAAACCATGCTGCTTTGGGTCCTGTGCCCCGCTGGCCTCTAGGTACTGAATAATTATTTCTTTCAGAAGTGATGCCATCATCTTCCCTACCACTGAGGTCAAACCAACTGGTCTGTAGTTTTCTGCCTCTGTCCTGCTCTGACTTTTGTGAAGAGGAACCACATCTGCCCTCCTCCAGTCCTCAGGTACCACCACATCCTCCCATTATTTATTAAAGAGAATAGTCAGTGGTGTCACTAGTTCTACTCTTAGTTCTTTTAGAATTCTGGGGTAAATCCCATCAGGCCCCATTGCTTTGTCCACCTTCAGTTTTAAGAGTTCTTTCAGAACCCTTTCTTCTGTGAATGGACTGGTATCACTCCCCCCCCCCCATTCACAGTGTTTCTCTTGTTTGGTTTAGGTACCTCCCCCTCTTCTTCCTTTGTGAATACTGAGTAGAAATATTCATTCAGTATCCCTGCTTTTTCACTGTCACCATCTGCCCACATTTCCTCTCCTTTATTAAGCCTCCGTATTCCTCCCTTGCTCTCTCTTCACTCCCTAATGAACCTATAAAAGGTTTTATCCTCCTCCTTTACAGAGTCGGCTATCTTTTTCTTGGTTTGTGCCTTTGCTATTCTGACTGCCTTCCCTGCCTTCTTCTGCTTTAACTGATAAAGTTCTCTGTCCTGCTCCTTCTGTGTTTCCTTATATTTCCTTAATGCTATCCTTTTCTCCTTAACCTTCCCTGCCACCTCTTTTGAGAACCATAGTGTTTTTTCCCTTTATTCTGTTCTGATCATTTGCTTCACATAAAGGATTGTTGCCTCTGTGATGCCTGTTTTGATTATTCCCCATTGTTCCTCCACCCCTTCTTTATGCCTATGTGCTAGTGCTTTTCTGAGGCACTCTCTCATTTTCCCAAAGTCAGCCCTCCTAAAGTCCAATACTCTTGCTTTTGCATGGCTTGACTCTATGGCTGTGTTTATCGTGAACCACACTGTTTGGTTTTTCACTTGTTCCCAAATGGCTACCCACATCTAAATCCAAGATCCTTTCTCCATCCCCGTTTGAGAGGACCAGGTCTAAGATTGCTTCTTCCTGAGTGGGTTCCAATACTAGCTGATGAGGCATGCCCCCTGTAGGGCATCAAGAATGACCCTGCTCTTGGATGTGCCTGCAGCATAGATGCTTCAGTTAACATCTGGCATGTTCAGGTCCCCCATCAACAATGTCTCCCCTTTTTCTGCCATTCTAAGGATGCCTTCTATCATTTCCTTGTCCATTGCCTCACCCTGAGATGGGGGGTCTGCATACAACCCCAATGTAGATTGTGGTGCCATTTCCTGTCTCCTGGGTGACCCACAGTGCCTCATCTACTCCCTGTTTACTCTTTATTTCTGTTGCTTTGATCCCTTCCCTTACATAGAGAGCTACTCTCTCTGTCCCTCCTGTAGATTGTGTATCCTGGTATGTTGACATCCCAGTCATGGTTTTCTATGTACCATGTTTCTGTGACTGCCACAATATCCAGGCACCCCTCTTCCATTAAGACCACTAGTTCAGGGAGCTTGTTAAATAGACTATGGGCATTGATACTCATCAACCTCCATTTTTTGATGGCCTTACCACCTTTACTCCATCCCTGTCTTTACTGCCTTTGCCTTTTTTTGCATTTACCCCTGTCCTGCTCCTTAATGACTTCTCTACCTTGGTGTTTACCTTGCTAACTACTGTGTTTCATGGGGGGATACTGGGTTTCCCTGCTCCTTTTCAGTGTCTCCTCCCTTGGCTAGTTTTAATGCTTGCCAATGGGGCATTTAAAAATATCACCTAGGATCCTGGTTCCCCCTGGACAGATGTAGACCATCGCACCAGTATAGGCCTGTTTCCCTTCAGGTGTCTCTCCAGTCCCCGATGAAGCTATAACCCTGAGCTTCACGCCAGTTTTTCAACCAGTTATTGAATCCCAAGGTGCGGAGTACCCTATCATCACCCATGCCATAGACAGGCAGCACCTCCAAGAAGGTTAACAAGCGTGCTATTTGTCTAAGGCCCCTCCTCAATTCTACAAACTCCTCTTGCACTGCTCTGATCCCATTCCCAGCCAGGTAACTTGTCCCTAGGTGGACAATGACATCCAGCTCCCTTCCGCATGCAGTTGCTCCTGCGATCCTGAGGATTCGCTTTCTGTCCCTCCAAGCCATGGCACCAGGCAGGCACCTTACCTCCCTCTCCCCTTCCTATGCAGTTCTACCCCCCCAATGATAGAGTCCCCCACCAGGAATTGTTTCCCTCCTCTATGGGGGCCCTTGCCACCCTCCTGTGGATCTCCTTTGTGGAGGTTCCCAGCATCCTCCTTGGTCTCCACTGCAGGTGCCTCCATAGAGGAACCACTTTCCAACAGAACAGCATATGAATGGTGGAGAGATACAGCTGGAGGTATGCACCTCAATTCCACCACCCTCTCCCTCTCTGAGCCCACCTGGGTCCAACCGCTCCTCTTTCTTGGTAACTCTGAGGTAGTGGCAGTAACCCTGGTGATCCCTGCGTGGTGGAGGAGTTTTCACAAATTCTAGCTAGGTCAGCCTGGAGTTGGGCAACCTCCTCCCTCAGAACAGAGAGCTGCTTGCAAATAGGGCAGCTTTGCAACCTCCAGAATGTCTTCCTGAACACTGCCACCCCACAGCCATTGCACTGCACCACTCCCATCATGTCTTATTTTGTGTCCCGTATCCTGTTGCTTTGTATACTTACTCTCTTCTGCCTCTATTTATTTTTCCACCTACTGCCCTACTGCCTATGTGCCCTTACAACTCTCGCCCTTCCTGTTCTGAGACAGGAACTTCCTGCCTTATTCAGTAGTCTCCTTCTTCCTTTCTCAGAGTCAGACCTCCAGCAGCTGGAGGGGGAGAAAGAGTTACTTTTTTCCTTCAAGGTTGACAAAACTAATGTGCCTCAGTGATCCTCCCTTCCTATTGCCAAACAGGAAGTTTCTGTTGTCAGTCAAATCCAGTGGCTATAACAGTAGAACTGGCTTAGGCTTGGAGGGATGGCAATTAGTAAGAAAAATTCAAGCTTTTTTAGTCAGCTACTTCTTGCTCTGAAAGCAAGATTCCTTTCTGCCAAAAGCTTTGATAAGATCCCATTACATGACAACGTAGCTGAGGGCTTGTCACAGAGAAGTTGCACCCATCTAATACAATCTTCAGGGATATTTCTGGAGATGGGCAACCTCCTCCCTCAGAACAGAGAGGTGCTTGCAAATAGGGGAGCTTTGCAGCCTCCAGAATGTCTCCCTGAACACTGCCACCCCACAGCCATTGCACTGCACCACTCCCATCATGTCTTATTTTGTGCCCCATATCCTGTTGCTACCTCAAATACTGTAAATATGGCCAAGAAACCCCATCAAAATCCTTCTCAGAATTCCAGGAGACCAGGGCCACAGGGGTCCTGATTTCCCTGGAGGCCGAGATTAAATGAAATAGTTTACAGGTATGATCACTAGAGTTACGGCCCTTCACAAATCCTACTTTTTCAGGTCCTATTAAGCTGGACCAGACACATTCAAGTCTATGGGTTAAAATCTTCACCAAGATTTTGAAATCTATATTTGTAAGGGAGATGGGATGATAACTAGAAGGGAAGAACTAATCCTTCCCAGGTTTAAGAGGAAGGGTAATACATGTCCAAGTAAGAGACAAATTGGTAATAATTTAGCGTGAGATTAAAGAAAATTAAAAATATCAGCTAAAACTGGTGTAAGTTCCGTTATAAAAGTTTTATGCAAGTTAGCCGAGAAGCCATTGGAGCCAGGACCCTGGTCAGTAGGAAGGAAAGTGATGGCCCAGTGCACTTCTGTGGCAGTAATAGGACCTGAGAGTGAAACATTCTGCTCTTCAGAGAGGCACAGTAAGGGCACATCTTATAGATGTTGGGAAATTGAGGTATGGGAATCTGGGTCAACTGTAGCAGTGAGTACAAGTACTCATAGTAAATTCTTAAGGCCTCAGCAGTGTCTCTTGGTTTCATGACAAGGTCCTGAGAACCATTTAACTTAATTCAAGTACCACCTGGGCTGATTCTTGATGCCTTCATCTTAGAGCTAGCAGTTTCACTGCCTGTTCCCCCCGCTCCAGATAGCAAACTTTAGTTTAAAACATAACCGGTTCAGCTTTTTTGTTCAAAAAAGTCAGGTATCTGGATCAAAAGGAGTTAATAGATGACCACGTTCTTCTGGAGGTAGTGGGAGAGAGAGAGAAGCTTCCAGAGCACTAATTTGAGATAATAAATCATTAAGTTGTGCTTGGCATTCCTTAACTTTTTTAGTAGTGAGGCAAATTCATTCACCCCTAATAGCAGTTTTTGCTGCACCACATAACACATCAAATTTAAGAACATAATCAGCATTGGTTTCAAAGAAAGTTTGTATAAGGCATTTTAAAGTATTCACCACCATCTTGTCTTGTAACAATTTGTTAAAATGCCAAACAAAATCTTTATCCAAGCCACCCTTAAGCGTGAGTGCAAGCCAAACCGGGGCATGGTCAGCAAGCACTGTTTCTTGAATCTCACAACCCACCATCCCAGAAATGTTCTTCTGGTCTATCAGAAAGAAATCCAGCCTGGTAAGTGAATGATGCAGTTGGATTAGAAAGTGTAGCCCTGATCTATAGGGTGTAACTGACATCAAGGGTCAGTAAGACACAGGAGTTCCATAAATTTCCATAAACCACATTGAGCTGGAGAAAGACTTTTTTGGGAGTGAGTCGACCTATCTAAATCTGGTTGATAAACTAGATACCAGTAACCACCAATGATAATTGAGGCATGAGTAAATGGAGGTAACAAGGAAACCTAGTAAAAAACTGTGGGTTATCAAATGTAGAACCACATACAGAACCCAAAAGCACTTAGTATATCCCCAATCTCCCATGAATAAAAATATAAAGCTCTCTGTGTCCCAGATTTCTGAAATAAGTTGGAATGGAATTCACCTGGCAATTAGAATACAGCCTCCTCTCTTTCTAGTATTGTTACCAGCACCAGAGATTTAGCCAACCGGGTCCTGTCTAAGAAAAGCAATCTGTTGTCTCAAGTGGGATTCTTGCAAGTAGGCTACATCAGAACCCACCTGTTTCAGGTGCTTTAGAATGGCATACTTCTTTTTAATGTCTTGAGCACCTTAGACATTCCAAGTACAAAATACGGTTTAACCTTACCGCAGCAACAGCAGTTATGGAGCCATCCCCGACAGCGACAGCCACATTGCCGAGTGTCGGCAATGTGGTGTTGGGGATGTTTCTGTGTTTCCAATGAGACTGAACCCTCAAACTCCCCCCACCCCCCCGGTCTCTAGGATTCTAACTCTGAGTTGGAGTTGGACGGGGGGTGGGGTGGGAAGAAACACCCTGTGAGGCAATCCCCTGACCATGCAGAGACCATCACAGCGACATGCGGATTTTGGCCAAATCCTGTCACTGTGATGGTCTTCACCATCTGGGAGTCTCTGTGGTGACAGTATACCAAAAAATACATGGTAGCTCCTCATGAAATTAGCTAAATAGTAAAACAATAGTCCAAAGTAGCCACTGCATATAGTTTGGAAAAAATACAATTAACAGCACTGCCCCCCCCCCCAAATTATAGATACACCCAACCTATAGAGAAAAGAAAATTAACCATAAGGAAAACTACAAATAAAAACAGAACCGAATGACAGTAACAAGTAACCAACTGCAAACCAGAAAGCACTGTCCTGGTCCCTAGGACCATTATACCACACTCAATAGTTCTGCGATCAGTCCTCACTATTTCTCCAGCAAATACCTGACTCTGACTCTGCCCCCATGCAGGAAAATAATTTATGTTAACCCCTTAACAAGCATTTGTCAATGCCGAACGTTCGCTTGCAGGTATTTGCAGTGGTGTTTGGCATGTATGGTGCTTTACCCTAATGCCCTGTGCGATTGCTGGTATTTGCACAATAAATTGTCAGCATGACCTTTTTGATACCCCCATTGTGCACTACATAGGCGGAAACACGTTTTGGACAAGATGTGAAAAATGACAGCTGCAGTGCTCATAAGGAGGTGTGGTAAAATGGCAATGTTGAAAATGTGGAGTGAAAATATTGAAATTCGCAAACTTACGAGCGCAGTATAGGAACTGCACAATGAACTCTCGTAAAACAGTCATTTCTTGGAATTTTTCACCAAATTTTCAACACAGCCATTTTAAGACCTCTGCTCATGAACAGTGTCACTGTGATTTTCTTAATGTGTCCCATACATTAAGTTCGCACAACGGACTGCGCCATTGTAGCGCTATGGCTGGGCGGAAACACTTTGGGAAGGATGTGAAAAATGACAGCTGTACTGCTCATGAGGAGGTGTGGTAAAATGCCAATGTTGAAAATCTGGAGTGGAAATATTGAAAATTTGCAAGCGTGCAGTGCACAAGGAACTCACGCAACGCACGCTTTCGTAAAACAATCATTTTAGGAATTTTTCACCAAATTTTCAACATTGCCATTTTAAAACCTCTGCCAATGAACAGTGTCACTGTGATTTTCTTACTGTGTCCCATCGCATTGATTTGTACACCAACTGCGCCATTGTGCACTTACATGGGCGAAAGACGTTTGGGCAGGATGTGAAAATGACAGCTGTACTGCTCATAAGGAGGTGTGGTAAAATGACAAAGTTGAAAATCTGAGTGAAAATATTAGAAATCAAACTTACGAAAGGCATGTGAGGAACTGGCGCAAATTTAGACTCTAAAACAGTCATTTTTAGGAATTTTTTCACCAAATTTTCAACACAGCCATTTTAAGACCTCTACTCATGATCAGTGTCACTGTGATTTTCTTAATGTGTCTCATACATTGAGTTTGCACACCAACTGCGCCATTGTGCGCTACATGGGCAGAAACACATTTTGGGCAGGATGTGAAAAATGACAGCTATACTGCTCATGAGGAGGTGTGGTAAAATGGCAATGTTGAAAATCTGGAGTGCAAATATTGAAAATTCACAAATGTACGAGCGTTCATAGGAACTGCGCAACGCACGCTCTTAAAACAGTCAATTTTAAGAATTTTTGCACCAAATTTTCAACATAGCCATTTTAAGACCTCTGCTCATGAACAGTGTCACTGTGATTTTCTTAATGTGTGCCATACATTGATTTCACACACCGACTGCGCCATTGTGCGCTACATGGGTGGAAACACGTTTTGGGTGAGATGTGAAAAATGACAGCTATACAACTCATAAGAAGGTGTGATAAAATGGCAATGTTGAAAATCTGGAGTAAAAATATTGAAAATTTGCGAACTTACAAGCCTGCGTAGGAACTGCGCAACGCATGCTCTTAAAACAGTCATTTTTTGGAATTTTGCAAAGTTTCAACATGAGGTTTTAGGACCCCTTCTCATGAATGATGTCACTGTCATGGCATTATTCAGGCCTGAAGGGTGATTTCGCGGTCACTGCACAGTCACTGCGAAATCACCTTCGAGCCTGAATAACACCATGACAGTGATATCATTCATGAGAAGGTCCCAAAACCCCATGTTGAAAATCTGGTAAAATTCCAAAATGAAATGATCATAATAATGTTGAAACCCCCTGTCTAGCCCATTATACAGCTTACCGGCATTTCCTCAGTTCGCGGTCACCTTTGAAAAGTGCAGGCGTGTTCCCGGTCCACCGAAGATCGTCACGCTGGAGTCCGGAGGTAAGTATGGGGTGAGGGTGTGGGGAAGCTGGGTGTGCAGTGGGTGGATGTGGGTTGTGGGAGGGGCTGGGAGACACGCCCAGGACCTTTTTATTTTACAGGTTTAAAAAAAAAAGATGCGTGGGGCGTTTGCCTTGTTGGGGTGGGCTCCCAGCACGGCAGAAGAATGAGCTTGGGGGCCGAGGATTCCGGGGGATTGGGCACCCCCACCGCAACTCACGCGGGGGCGAGCAGAGGGATTGGGCACCCCGCCGCAAACCACGCTGGAAGGAGGAGCCGACCGGGATTGGCACCCCGGCCGGCAAAATAAATCGAACGCTTGCCACGCTGGGGTGGGCTCCCCAGTG
The DNA here is from genome assembly GCA_016271365.2 of Neoceratodus forsteri. Taxonomy (NCBI): domain Eukaryota; kingdom Metazoa; phylum Chordata; order Ceratodontiformes; family Ceratodontidae; genus Neoceratodus; species Neoceratodus forsteri. The sequence continues at coordinate 839,569,327 of CM028135.1, read as the reverse complement.
TGGCACCAAAGCTTTGGGGTGGCATGACGGCGCAGGGGCAGCGCGTGACGCGAGGGGTGATGGCGGCACTCAGTATGGCAGTGGTGCTTTCCTTTGAAGCAGAGGAACACCGCTGTCATACAGAGCTCCTGCACCCATTGGTGCAGGACCGTCATGCCTGCTCAAGGGAGCAGTGCATTGGATGGGAGAGGCACACCTCCAAGTGTGCTACTCTCCCAAAACATTCCTTGCACATGCGTGAAAGCGAATGTTAAAAAGGATGAAAAGTACTTTATAATCATTATAGCAACCATAGTTTGTTTGTGAAAATGAACCAGTCTGGAAAAAAGTCCCTACGTATTACTAAATTGTCATAGCCTATACAGTGAAGACAACAAGAAACAAAACTCAGGGCTATGTACAGTAAATGATTGGGAGGAGAGGCAAAATGGAATAAACACACATTAATTTAGATTAATTCTCCCCATTATCAACTACGGTATTCAGTATTCAAGCCAAGATGCTTAAAGGAAAACCAGAGAACAGACTCCAATTATCTACAAAGCTAACATAGAGAATACTGGATGGGCAACTATGCAAAACCAGTGTGTTCTGCCAATGAGGGATTCTGATTCCCTCTGAGCTCGAGAGCGAAGCTAGAGAGGTCCATGGGAATCAGAACCCCGATGTGGCAGAACACACTGGTTATGCATAGAGTTGCTCATTCTGTATTTTTGATAGAGTATAGTACTGTGTGAAAAATGTGTTTTGTGAGTTCTTTTGCTTTCAAAATGAAACTGACTCATGCAGTCTCTAGAGGTTCTAGAATGCTATTCTACTACATTAGGGTAGAACAGCATGTTGAATGGGATGGAATTCTATACAGAACAACATTCCACTATACACTATATATAGAATAGTGGATGGGAACCCATCCACAACAAGGCTGTGTTTCCATCAAGGGTGTTGATGACATCAGAGAGACCTCGAGAGCGACGCTCTAGAGGTCTCCATGATGTCATCAACTCCTGAGGTTGGAAACACTGACGACTTGTGGATGGGTGACCATCTACGATTTTATATAGTATATGGTTTCCTTGCAATGTGTTTGTACCTTAACGCTTGCACACTTACTGGATTCCCATTCTCTCCACTTCAGTCCCCAATATTTCCGATACTCATTGCTGCAGTCCTGTTCCAAGTCCTGCCCCCAAGAATAATGGTCCTTCACATAGCAGTCACTCTCTGATCTGACAAGTGTGCCAGTAATTAAAAAAAAAAATGCAAAGTAACAGTTTGGATACACGGAGCTGACTTTAGTAGTCCGTGTCCAAACTGTGTCTATGAAGTTTTTGGCTCACCCGACCGTACCGCTAGCTAACTACAGGTGCCATTTTAGAGTGAATTTTTTGAAAACAGCACTGTTGTAGCCAATCATATGGCAGGTGAAGGGCAAAAAGTTGTTGTACTATCGATATGACGTCAGAACAATAGAACAACAACTTTTGTTGACCTTTGAACTGCCCTACAACAAGATTTGGAAAACCTTTGTTTTCCATACACAATAAGCCCTAACCATATACTATAACATAATACAATTTCAAGACTGGCAACAATCAGAAAAGTAGGAGCTTGCAAGTCAGCATGTAAGTTCAGTTTGGTTTCTTAAAGAGGTCCAGAAAAAGGCTTGGAGGTTATGCCTGGGCTTGCTCTGTAGAATGGAAAATCTTTTACTGTCTCTCTCAAAAGATCTGCAACTTGGCAGGTAACAATAGGCAAAATTTAATATTAGCGGCCAAGAGTTTAGAAGTGAAGGGGTGATAGGCTGCTTGTTTTTGTCAGATCTGTGGATATAAATCCTGGTAGATGAAAATACATTTGTTTTCCCAAATGACTTTCTGAAGGCTTCTGATTTGAGCCAGGATGTGCTGATGGTCCAGAAATTCAGTAATGTGAAAATTAAAGGTGGAGTTCTTTTCCCTCTATTGGTTTAGGTCTATGGGCTCGATGTGCCCATTCTGATATATACTGTGGGCAATTTGGAGATGGGATGGTGACTTTCTCACAGAGGCACTGAATAAAGTAATGTATTTTTCTTCGCTCTGTTCAAGTAGTCCAATAATAGCTAAATTATTTTTTCTGCTATGCCCTTCCTGTTCATCTAAGTGCTCTTGTATCTGTGAAAGTTTTTCCCGTAAGGTGGTCAGATCAGGGTCAACCTTACTGCACCAATCCTCCATGAAGCTAAGCCAAGCCTCAGCATATCTGACCCAGCCTGTAAGTTCAGTAAGAGCCAGGCAGAGCATTTTCATATCCTCTGAAAAGTGAAGAATCATGTTTCGTAATGGACAATCTGTTATAAAAACCCTCTCCACAGACAGCAATCCTGTATCCAAAGTGCTCAGAGGGTCTGAGACAAAATCCTGCTAGAGCCATTTAGGTCCACAGTCCTTCTTTGGAGCTTGTGGTGGAGTGTGACACATCACCAACTGCTTGCTTGTAGTGTTCATTCTTTTGCCATAGTATGCACTGCAAGAAAGATCCACAAGTAAAAGATATGCCACATGTAAAAGGTTTTCAAAAAAGTCAGCGGCAGCTAGCTTTTAAAAGTAAATAAAAGCTGGGGAAGTCAAGGCAGCACTGGAGAGCTGGTGTTACTGCTGGAGCATCATGTGACTCCCTTTCTAATGAAAATCCTTTAGTTACGAATACAACCAAAGAGCCAAGATGCTTGTGCCACTGGGGGGAGGGAGGATGGGCACTTATAACAGATGATGCTTTCCTTTCCTGTTCATGGTGGTCATCATGCTACACTGCAAAAGTTCCACCTGTGTGACCATGTCAGTCAATGCATATGGAGCAGCTAGGGGACATTGAAGGGTGCCTGGTACCATGCACATCCACTCATTTGAATGCACATGTGTACGTGGTGCTATTGAGGCTGCAGTCCAGTGGTGATCAAAGAATAAAGAAGCATAAACATACCTGAGCATGCTGTGAGGCCACTTCTTCAATGGCTGTGACTATCTGTTCCTAACCCCAAAGTTTGTGGACTGTAGTGAGGATACACCTCCTCCCAATGAAACCCACTGCATCGGTTGTCATGAGCTGCAAGTTGTTCGATTTCCTATGATGAGGTATGCACCACAGACAGTGATGTCAGGGATGGAATGGCACAATAGACTGTGTATTTCATAACTGAAAAGAAACATTCGTGTCCACACTACAAATGTGTTTTCAAACAGTATTCACACATACCTATACTAATTCTGAAAGGCCTTACTCAACATCCTTACCAACAGTTACTTACAAGCCCAACAGTTACAAAACTTAAGTTGTCAAGTAATCATATTTTTCCAGTAAGATACAGTTTATGTCAACAACATATATTTTGACAGTTAATCTTACAATACATTTGGAAGAGTGGAATACTAGTGAATGTATTCACCCAGATGGAACATTATAAAGGCAGGAGCTGAAGGGTGTATATTTATGATCTTCTAAGCACCCTAAATGGGTTAATTCCTGAGTATACCAGATATACCCATATTTTCCAATATCTGCGCTACTGAAATCAGGATTTCCATGGGTTGCACTCACTTCTCCATAATGTCCCAGGTCTAAAGGGTTTATGGTGTGAAGGAATGTGTGACAACAGATTCCTTCACGCTGTACACATTGTGCATCTAGGACACCAGGGAGCGATGATCTATACTGTATTCACCATGAGATAAAGCACATATTTCTTCCAGCCATACACACTGTATACCAAGCAAACATGGAGCAAAGGTGTGAATGATGCATGGTGTAGCAATTTGTAGTTACCTTATGGCTGCATTCACAGTAACCTGGTGAGCTGCTCCCAGAAGGCCATGCATGCTGTTTCACTGTGGAGGTGTGAGTTGCAGCAGGACAGCTAGAAAGCGCTACTTGATTTACGTAGGGTATGCCACCATTGCCTTCTTGTATTGAAAGTCTCTGACTTCAGTCAGTTTCTACAAGGTCTAGCTGTCTTTCTAGAATATGCTGTTGGCTGACATTTTTGCTTCCTTTTTCCTGTTGTTGCTTTCTTGCCCACAGGTGCCAGGAGTCCTGTGGTGGTTGTGGGACTCGCCCTATGGGGGAGAGTCAGAAACTCTTTGGGATAGTTAAGCAGGAAAATTGTAAGCAGCTACAACTGCAACACCAGAATGAAACTGGGAAGGAGAGTGTGGAAATAGTAGTTAATTGTGGTGTCGGTGCTAGCCAAGGTTTTTTTCTCTTTTTTTATTTGCTTCTGAGAAATTTCAATCTTGACATTGGATCTCACGAGGGGAGTTCTTTCTGTTTTATAAGTTTTAGAAATTTGTATTGTTTTTCAGTTTTTTAGTTATGCTAATGGAGTAACTTGTACTTACTCTTTGTACAACCAAAAGAGCAAAGAGGAATTGCACTGAGTTGACCTTGAACACTGCCTCAAATGCGCAGATGCTGGTGTTCTTTTAAATGAAACAGCCATTTTGAGGGGGTGCTCCTCCGATGGTGTAGAGAGTCTGCTTCAGCTGCAGTGTTTTATTTTCTCTCTTTTTTATCTTACATCAGTAATCACAAAGGCACTATAACGTCTGAGACCCTTGATATTTTTTTTTTGTAGAGTAGCATGCAGATTTGGTGATTTTATGCTAACTATCCCCCATATTTTATGTGACTGGAAGATCATCTGAGCATTTTTTCTACCCACTTTTTGGTCATTTTTTAGCACTAAGCATCTCTTGCTTTTGTAATTTATTACTAGCATCGTGCCGGAGGTGGCAGTTTACTGCGAAAATTTCACTCGGGGAGAAGCCTGAAGCTCGAATTTTGAATCAAGCCTGAAGTAAGCTAGTTCAAAACAAGCCTAGAAAAGAAGTGAAGCGAATGAATATACCACCAGGCTATAAGCTAAAGTTGCTCCAGAAAATGTAAGTAGGAAAAGAGATAGATAGGTACATAGTTATATAAATATAACCTTATAGTATTAATTTCTGGAGGTTTTTAACTGTAGTTGAAGCAAAAGGAATTAAGGTTACAGCATAAGGTACTACTAACTTAAAGTTGGTTCTTTAGTATCTGTTCAATACAATTTGATTGTGATTCTTATTAGTTTCTCTTTTATTTCCTGGTAAGGATTGGATATCGTGCACTACTGAGGAATGTCAATAGACCAGAAATACAAAACTAATATATGAACAGAGGAAATTTGAAGTGGGACTATTGAAATTCTGATTCTCATCATCATCAGAAGAGCCCTTCCAGACCAATCCTGTTCTGTGAGCTTTGTGGAATAGTAATAATATCAGAAACACTGCTAGCAGAGGATCGAAGACTTTGTAGGGACTTGTAGGGACTTCAGGAAAAGTGGAATTTGGTCAAAGGAGAAGGATACAATGGAGTATTCAGAAGGATGGAAGAGTGTGCAACTGTGCTTCCCCAAGGACCTTGTTCTGGTTTTAGACCCATAAGATTCATACATACATACATACATTGTTGCCAGCAGATTAGACTCATTGGTCTCTCATGTCTATCTGATACAGTTCACTGTTTGTGCACAGTTACTGTGCTACCCCTCCTCCGTAGTTTTATCCCCTTCCTCCCTAATGGGCCATAGTGGTGTTTGCCCTATCCCTTACCTTTACCCTGCTCCTATGCCTGTCCCAATCCTTCTTGAACCCCTCTACTGTTTCCAATGTCACTAACTCTGTAGGCAATGCATTCCAGGGTGCCATAACTCTCTCAGTGAAAAAATGCCTTCTTGTCTCCCTTCTGACATTTCCCACTGAGAGCTTTAGACTGTGGCCTCTTGTGATCCCCCCTTCCTTTAGTTGGAAAAGTTCATCAATGTTCCCCTTATTGAACCCCTTCAGGTTTTTCAAAGTCCCTATCATGTTCCCCCTGTCTCTTCTGTCCTCCAACATGTACATGTTCAGTTTACTGATCCTGCCCTCATACGTCACCCTCTTCATTCCCTGAACCATTTTGGTTGCTCTTCTCTAGACTCTCTCCAGCAGTGCTATGTCCTTCTTAAACTGGGGTCTCCAGAACTGGACACAGTACTCCAGGTGTGGCCTCACCAGGGCATTGTACAGTGGAAAAAATAACCTCCCCTCTTCTGGATGTAATACCCCTAGCTATGCAACCCAGCATCTAATTAGCTATCGATGCCCCTTTTCTACACTGCTCCAAGTTGTTCCCCTTATCATCCACTATTCATAGTAATATATGATTTATGTGACTTATAAATTTATTGAAGGGTTCTAATCTAGTATTTAACTCCAGGACTTGGCTATTGCATATTTCAGGTATATATGTGTATACTCCAAATATTAGCTGAGTGTATTTTGTTTGTTTCTCCTCCTGATTAAAGAATATCTGGGGCAAGTGAGCTATATACACAGTGATTTACAATAGATTTACTATAGTGAGATAGTTAAAATGGTAGCCACAAGAAGTCAGTTGAATGAGGCCTATGGTAAAGAAACTGAGGAACATCAGGATTGTGTAAAACCATAGGATATCTTAGCCTGTCTATGATTAATTTTAGTAAAGAGGAAAATTCAGTGGAAAATACAGAGAAGGGCAGGAGTAAAAAGTGCAAAAAGGAGAGTAAGACAGAGGTCGTTAGATCAAAAATAGCACTAAAAAAGAGGCATAGAGGAATATTAAGAAAATTGAGAAAGCTAAGGATAAAGATACTAAGAGTGGATCAGATAAGTTACACAGTGAGATTACATCTGATATCACAGCAAGGGAAGGGGAGAGCTTAGATACTGAGAAACATACAGTAAACTCCTGAATGTTAAACAGCCTACAATAATGGAAATGTTTGCTGGTATTGATAAAAAGGAAAAAGGTATGCTGGAGAAAGATGTGACAACCGCTCCTCAATTCTCTGCTACTTCCACCCCAAGGGCCTGATTCTAAAAGAGATACGACTGGTGTAACTTGACTTGTAAAAATAATTGCACAAATAGCAAGTTACGCCTCAATGCGACATATTCTACAAAGTGGCTGTGAGACATGCATGAGCCACACATAGAAATGGACATACCAGCACTTATGCCCTAAACCCCTGCGACATGGTGCTAGGAGGATTATGGCAGCAGTTGCCCAATTCTGGTAGGACAGCAACAAAGTCCCCAAGGTCGGGATTCTACAACAACCCCTGAGGGAGAACAGCAGCATAAGTTATACCAGCATTTAACTGGCGTAACTGTACCCACACTCTCTAGAGTTGTGTAGCCCTGCCAGCAGACCACACCAAAGCCATGTGCCCACCCCCAATGCCCAGAACACCACTGTGGGTGGCCCACTGGGCATCTTCCCCAACCCACGATCCCTCATTGCTGTCGTGCCCGAGGCATCACAGCCCAGCCCCCATTCCCCAAACAGTACAAGCCCCACAGGGCTGCCCACACACCATGCCACAGATCCCCACTGCTATAAGCCCCACACTGCCTCATTTTAAGACAGTTCTGTCCTTCCGACTGTGACCTGACCCCGAGACACAGTGCCCAAGTTGTACATACATGCATATACACACACTGTGCCAGTCCACCTTGCACCCCCGACCCATCCCCAGCTGGTGACTGGCACAGCCCACCTCTCACCTCCACAACCAGCCGGCGACTGAGCTTTGTATGAGTGCTTACTGAATAAGTATGCTCAATGAATTATGCTTTGAGTGTGTGTATATATACAGTAAGTGCACATACAGAGCTCAGTCAGTGGCTGGCTGTGGAGGTGAGAAGTGGACTGTGCCAGTCGCCAGCCTCCAACAGGTCCTGGGGGGGACCGGGTGCTTGGGTACTGCCAGGTGGGAGCGGTGGGCCACTTGACTAACAGGGATGCCTGGTATATAGGCAAATTGGAAGATATCAGGGATTGGGTGGCAGTATCGTGGGACTGAGGGTTGTGGTGTTTGTGATGGCACTTTGGGTGGGGACATGCAACAGCCCTGTGGGGCTTCCAGCTGTACAGTGGTTGGGGGCAAGGGGTAGCCCTGTGAGGCATGCAGGATGGGGGATCCAGGCATGAGGGCACTTGTGCCCTTTGCATCCAGGGTTGCGGCTTATGGCATACACTTTAGGTATGCCCTTTGTTAGACATACCTGTGGGTTGTCGCAAGTCACAGGACTTAGTCAATGGGACCCTGCCTCTTCTAGAATCAGGCACAGCGTCCAAGTCACAATGGCGTTTGGCGCAAGTTGCCTTTGGCGGCGACTTGAGCCATTCTTCTAGAATCACACCCCAAGACTTTTAAATGCATGGCTCTATAAGTGGGGGACTATTGAGATTGTAAATACAGATGTAAATGTTGGAAAGGATAAGAAAGTAAAGCTCACAGTTATTGAATACAGGGCCTCTGATCTTAACAACTGCTTACTTGACCTAGATTGTTATAGGCTGGGCTTCAAGATACTCCCAATTAACCACCTGGAGTGGTAGTTTGGGAATGGCAGCTAACAACAGTTGCTCTAACAAGTCATTAGCGGATAAAGCAACTGGTGACACACAAGAGGGTGTAGATTGGGTTAAGATATCAGGAAACAATGCATTAGAAGAAGTAATTGATGAATTGGAAAATACTCTTCAGGGGCTTAAGAACCTGGATTATTTACAGAAAAGTACATCAGCAAGAGATAGGATCCATATAGATCAAAGAAATAATTATGAGGAGAATGAAAATTATTATATAAATGAAGATAGTAAGCGTGCTCTGCACCTGGAGCAGGAATATGAAAGGAACTCTCCCTCAGTGCCAACAAGTAGGAAGGATAGTGCATCTTTGACTTATATGCCATCAATTCTCAGTAGAGATATAATAAGGACCATGAAAAATCAACATGCAGCACACTTAACGTTATTGGAGCAACTGATAATTAATAGAATGGAGATAGAAACACTGAAAGAAAATATTGCAATTAATGGGGCAAGGATGGATGATGCCATTAGAATTTTAAATGACATTCATTCCCCTAATGAATCTCCATCAATCATCCTAGAAGAAATTGGTTGTTTCTAGATCCATTAGTGGCTAATGCACCTAGCTTCTCTACAATAGTGTTCCCCCCATCTCCACAGAAGTTAGAAAATGAGAATCGGCTGGAAAAGAAAAGGCAAGCTAAAGGTAAAAAAGGAGGAGGAGGAGTAGCAGTAGATTTTATTTATTTAGGGCACCCTTACCCGAAGGCTCAGGGCACCCTTACAATAGGATTTCAAGTACAAAAAAATTTATACATAAATAACAGGACAGGAACAGTTATAAAACTTACATTTATATAAAATCTCAAACACAATTAAAAACAACAAAACCCACCCAAATTCTTAAACAGGCAACATCAGAGCCCCAAAACTTGCATGAACAAGAATGTCTTAAGTTGCTTTTTAAAAATTTCAACAGATGGTGCTTCCCAGAGGTGTCCTGGTAAAGAATTCCATAACGCTGGGGTAGCTTCCTCGAATGCATGATCCCCACAGCTCTTCTATCTTACTCTGGGGATCTCTAGGACAGCACTGGTGGCTGATCTGAGGGAGTGGGATGGGCTGTAAAGATGCTGGAGCTCCTTCAGGTAGCCCAGACCCAAGTTGTTTAGGGCCTTGTAGGTCAGAAGGCCTACTTTGAAGGTGATGTGCCAGTGCACTGGCAGCCAGTGCAATTCGCACAGCACAGGAGTAATGCTACTGAATCTGGAATGACCAGTCAACACCCATGCCGCCACATCCTGCAACAGCTGCAGGCACCACAGCGTACTACCTCTGACCCCAAGGTAGAGGGTGTTACAGTAGTCAAGTCTCGTGGTCATGAAAGCATGGACCAGTGTGGCCAGGTCTTCTGGGGAACATAGGGCTTGATCTTGGTAATGTTCCAGAGATACCTGAACATCAAATATCATTTCACTGTCAAACACAATGCCCAGATTCTTCACCCTTGTTGAAATGTCTAGCTCAGTTGGGCCTATATATAGTCCCAACCTGTCATGAGGGGCTCCAAGCCTAGCCCTGCAACCCGGCTCCACTGCCAGTACCTCAGTCTTCCCAGGGTTTAGCCTCAAGCCAGTTTGATGCAGTCTAAGCCCAGATCTCAATGAAGCATATGTTTACAACATAGACAGCATCAGGTCTACTAGGTGTAAAAGACAGGTAGAGCTGAGTATCATCAGTGTAACAATGAAAACTCAGCTCATGCAGTCTTATGACCTTACCCAGGAGCAGCATGTGCACTGAAAACAACATGGGGGAGAGGACAGAACCTTCGGGATCTCCACAGGGCAGGTCTCTCAGGGTAGAGGAATAAGTTCTCATTACTACCCTCTGAGACCTGCCCTGGAGAAAGGACTCAAATCAGCTGGTGACCTTGCCGGTGAGTCCCACATACCCCCTCAGCCTGTCCAAGAACACTGCATGGTCCACAGTGTCAAACACAGAGGAGAGATCAAGGGGGACCAGAATTTTACCTCTTCCTGATCTCTTACCCTGCATAAGTCATTCAGCACCCTGCCCAATGCTGTCTCTTTGCTATGCAAAGCCCTAAATCCAGACTGGAAAGGCTAATAAATCGAGAAGTCTATGAGATGGCTCTCAAGTTATTCTGCTACCACCTTCTCTAGAATGTTCCCCAAAAAGGGGAGGTTCTAGATAGGTCAGTAATGTGCCTGGATGTTGGGGTCCAATGATGGTTTCTTCAGCAGGGGCTTAGCCAGAGCTTGTTTTAAAGACTCCAGAAAAAAACGCCAATAAGGAACTCTCGGCTATCCTGGCGATGACCAGTGCCAAGGCTCTGGTACAGCTAACTAATAGCAGTGTAGGGCCCTGGTCCAGGTTGCAGAAAGTTGGATTCAGCCTGAGGACTATCTCACAGACCTCCTACATCATCACCGGCTGGAACTCACCACAAGGCAGACAAGTGCAATCACCCACATGAGAAACACCACTGCTGGAGGATTGAATTTCACTTGGAGCAATCCTGAATCTCACAGAGGACACTCCGTCTGAGAAGAATTGAGCAAACTCCTCATATTTGTGAGTTGAAAACGTTCTAACGGGTTCCAGACAGGCCAAATTCAACAGTCTGTCTACAACCTGGAAGCGCTGAGTCAATCAATTCTTCCCAGCTGCAATAATCCTAGGCATAGAAGCTGCCTTTTCCTGAATGATTGCATTCTGATACTTGTCATAATGAAGCATCAGAACAAGCTTGTTCTCCTGAGACCCAGGTTTCCTCCAACACCTCTTCAACCTCTGTCCCCCTGTCTTCAACTTCATCAGCTCCCCATCAAACCATGGGGAGCCAGGGTGTGAGATAAGGGGATGTACATGGATTGGCAACAAACAGTCCAGGGCCCCAGCAACAGCCCTATTATAGGCTGTCACTGCATCCCCCAGGCTGTTAGTACAAGCCTCCAACATAGACAAAAAGAAAAAGGAAAAGGGAAAAATACAGGTTAAAATTAACTTGAACCACCAAAAAAGATGTAAAACAACTAAAAAGGGGAAAAAATAATAATATGGGAAAAGTGTGTAAGAAGGACAAGTATAGTCCAGCCATTAATGTGATTGAACTAAATGAAAATATACATGAAGGGTGAAATCTTAATGTAGAAGAGATTGTTCAACAGAAGGAAACATTTAATGAAATAGAAACCAACAACGTACAATACCACCCCCACCGGGATAAGTCAGTGTTAACAGACCAACCTTTCATTAGAATATATAGATTTAATACAAAGAGAAGGAGAAACGTCTCAAGATCTAACAAAGCTAGTATTCCACTTTGTTATGAAAAAATGGACCTGAAGTTGAGCTTGGTGACCTATCTAAGGTGAATACAGCTATAAATGTAGAAAATGGTAATTATGCTGAAAGTGTGGGCCTTTATGGTACTATAGAAAGCATATTGAAATATGTATGGAGAAATTCTCAAGAAATGAATAACATTTAACCTTTCTGCTACATTGTTTGATGGAAACCATAGAGTGTTGAATTTGTTAAATACTAATGCTAAAGATGAGAGGAGGAGTGTTGGCCAGGCGGTACCACCTCTGGAAAAAAGTAATTATGAGCCTACCTCACTCAGTTTATTTGAATGTAATAAACCCCCCAATGAAAATAATGTGAAGTTAACCAATGTTTTGTGTAATCTGTTGGCAAATTTTCTAAATATTACACTGAGGGGAAATGGAATACTATGGGTACAGAGAAATCCAAGCCTTAGGGGAGACATGCAAATTGATATTTATTTCAAAAATTCTGAGGTGGCAAACAGAGTATGGCAAAAAGCCCAGACACTCGATAAAATGGAACTATTTTTGGCAGACCTCAATAGTCCAGGGGGTTGCCCCCTGTATCTTACAATATCTTTGAACTACTTATATGGGTTATCCACCGATTGGATAATTAATGGAAATTATGCCTTCCAAAATACAACCGAAAACAGATATAAGGCACTAGCAGGGTGTAACGATTGTTTGCCTTTATTATCAGATGAAGCAAAGTCAAATGTCACTGGGAACATAATGGATGAAATTAATTGTAAATGTACATTTCTTATTACATGAAACATAGGAAGTTATACATCTAAATCAAGTGATCAGGACTGGTTGAATTATGTTTTACAATATTTTCTAATCTGTCTACAGGAGACATGGCATGATATAAAAGATGATATCAGCTTGAATGGGTTTATCCTTATTCAAAGCTCAGGTATAAGAACAACTATAGTCAGTCGTAGGTCTGCTGGCCTAGCTACATGTAGAAAAATAGTTTTTTTCTTGAAAATAGAGGCAATAATACAAGGCATTAACTTCACTGGGATGTGTTTGGTTCTCTCTGAGATTATGATATTATTATTTAACTGCTATGTTCCACCACAGAAAAACAGGAATTTATCCAGTATTTTTGGGAAAAGGCTAACAGATTCCATAAGAGATGCCCAGCTGAAGTTCACTAGTGCCCATTTACTCATTGTCAGAGATTTTCATGCTAGAATTGGGATGTACTGTATGATGGCCTCAATGATAATTCCATTCTTGGATTTATGTATCTAAATATAACTAGAACTAAAAGAGTGACCAGAGAGTATCATTATAATTATAATGGTCAGAGGTTAATTAAACTAATTTATGAAAATGTCATCTTTCCACTTGATGGCAAAACAAAAGATGACTGGGGGGCTCACCAACTTATTTTACAAACAACAGGGCTTCTGTACTGGACCTGATGTTATGGCAGGTAACTTCAAACTTTTGGAAGGACCAGGCCATTCACCCTAGGACAGAAAGTGACCATTTCCCTGTGTTGCGCCTGGGCCCTATATAGAGGTACTATTTTTACCAACATGGAGCAACTGGAGAATGTGACACCTGTAACTGACATTGGGATAAGCTATTCCAAGAAACTGGAATGCTTGACAACCCTGGAAAGCATTGTAAAGGATAGGACTATGCTCTTTCTAAGTAATTGGCTAGAATAACTGGTCCATAATTCTCCAGAACTTATATATCAAAAAATACAGGAATTATTCAAAGAAATAGAGTCCAATCTCTATATAGAAACTGTAAAGAGAAAGAAAGATACATCTCCTAATAGCTGGTATGATGCAGAATGTAAAGCACAGACAAAACAGACGAGAAATGCCTTAAAAGAAGCCAAAAGTTACCGTAATAAGGAAAGTGCTATTAAGCTAACAGAAAAAAGAAAAGCTTGTAGAACATTTCTAAAACAAAAGAAAAAAAACATACCAGGCAGTCCAATGGGAACAAATGATTGCAATTACTCATAGCAATGATATTAAATCCTTCTAGATAATGGTTGTTAAGGGGTGCAAGGGATGGCGAACTGCCTTAGTCCATCAAATAGATACGAGTACTTGGATTAAATATTATAGCGAAGCACTCTATGATCCAGATTTACCCTGTGTATAGGAAAATACAGAAATACAAGAATAAGGTCTAATTATAGCCCAGTCACAAAACTAGAAGTGATGTTAGCGTTACAAGGGTTAAAGAGGTACAAAGCTCCTGAACCAGATAGGGAAACTGGGGAAGTGTATGTGTATATGGCTAAGAATTGTCATGATTTATTACTAACATTCTTTAATAAATGTATGTTTCAGAATTATATTCCACATTCATTGGTAGGCTCAATAATAGTCTCAATTTATGAAAACGGATATACAAATGGTCCCTCTACAGTATGTGCAGGCCCATCAGCCTTTGGGATATTTTAGGCAAACTTTATGCAAAAATTATCCTGGGTAGGTTAAAAAGAGAAGTTGATGCCCTTGGCGGCCTAGCTCAATCCCAAGCTGGTTTTCGTTAAGATCACTCTACTATTGATAATTGTTTCATACTCTTACGCCAGATTAAGAAATATGTTAAAATTGGAAAACAAAAGCTTTTCTTAGCATTTATATGGATTATAGTTTGGCGTTTGACACTGTTAATAGAAATACACTTTGGGATATGATTGAGAAAGGGTCACGAGGTTGACTCGAAGCGCCATGGATAGTAGCTGTGGGCTCCTTTGCATTTATGCATTAAATCTTTGCTTGACTTATTGATTTCACCGGTTGCTGCTTTGCATTTGTGTTTTTTTATGTTTTTTGGGAACATGATTGTAAACTGTAGAATATCACCAGCTCTGGTTAATGGAATTAGAAATTTGTATTCAGAGACATGGGCAAAAATAAGAGCTGGGAATGCAGTGACCTCCCCTATTAAAACCAACAAGGGTGGGAGACAAGGGTGCATTTTAGCTCCCTTGTTGTTTTGTATTTACTTAAATAAAGTACTCTTGGATTTACAAGTCTCTAAAACTGATTCCACCCAAATAAACACTATACCATGTGCTTGCACTGCACCCATTCAGAATGCTGCCATTAGTGCACCTGACATTAGAGTGCCAAAAACTGTGTATCACCACCCCATCCCTGAGGTCCACCCCCTGGAGTTGGAATCCTTAGTTTGGGGGATGTGGGCATAAAAGGTGATCAGCAAAATTGCCAACTGGTGCCCTAATGATGGGTGTGCTACTGCTGGCACATTCCGAAGGTGGAACCATGTGATGACCTGGTTTTATGTTCAGTAACAGCTAGATTGCAAAACAAACTAAGCAGCCTTAAAAAAATCTCAGAAACACTTTCACTAAAAATAAATATGGAAAAATCAAAGGTAATGGTAATAGGAGCCAGAAAAATTAAGTATTCACGGTGGATAAAATCTAACAAAATGGAAATAGTAAGCAGATATGCATATTTAGGAGTGATCTCTACAAACTATCATTCCTGGAAACTCACCTTGAATATACAATAGCCAAGACAAAAGGCACAGCAAATGCTCTAGTTAGATTTAACTGTTTATATGGGGATCTACTAAAATACCATTGGTGCAGACTATACAAGCTAAATTCACTGTGCAATCACTGTATGATGTAGAGATCTGGGGCAACAGTACTATTGATTGGATGGAAAAGCCAGTAATTCAGCTACTAAGAAGTGCTTTGGGTTGTCAAAAAACTACTTCAGTTTGTTTTATAAGAGCTGAGCAAGGATTGCCCAGACTCGAGGTGCTTGTAAACATTCAAATTATTAAATCCTGGAATACATTATTAAAACTTCCCAATGATCATTGGGTAAAACGATGTTACTTAGAAAAGACTGATTGGGGAAAAAAGGGGTTCTAAGGAATCATCATGGTATCAATACCTTAAAAGGATATTGGAAAAATATACAGTGTGTTAGATTTTTTGCTAGGATATGTAAAGAGAGAGATCTTAATAAGCAATCAGTATGGGACATACATTAAAAAGAAAATTGTGAGACATTATAAAGAGCTTGATTTTGCATGTATTTATGCATCAAGCTATGCAAAATGCTATACTAAAAATGGCAACAAACATGGTTTCAGGTTTTACTTGGACATATTGGAAGATCCAAATATACGTACTGTAAGGTGTATACTCATTTTAGTTTAGAATTATTTTACTGTAATCCTAAGAAGGCTCTGTATATGAAGTCACAAGATTCAAAAGATAGGATGTGTTCTTGTAATCTAAGTGACAAAGAAGATTTGGTATGTGTATTGTTAAAATGTCGATGGTATAACAAAATTAGATACAAATGGTTAGAACCTATTCTTAAATCTGTGGACACTACTGAGGAAAAGATTTTGGTGACTATACTTTTGACTACTGAAGATTCTATTGTTATACAGGGAGTTGGGAAATATCTAATGCTCACTAGAAAAATAAGGAGAAATAAGTTTAAGGCTTAGTGATTCCTGTATGTAGACTATTTATGCTCTATTGTATTTATATAATTTTTATTGTAGATCATATGATATGTATTGTATTGTGAATTTGTAATAATTATTTTTTTAAAATGATTGAATGATAAAATTAAACTGAAACTAGTCACCTGGTGACTGACGTGGAGGTGTCACATGCCATGAGCATGCAGTAGCTGCAGTTGGTCTCACAGTCGGGTTTTTTTGAACCAGATAGTTGCTCTGCTCTGTCTGGTTGCCCCTCAGTCCCAGGACACTGGAATGGCTAAAAGTCCAGCAGCTGCTCTGAAGAAGTGGACCTCACCCATAGTAGTGTCCTGCATTAAAACCCTCAATACCGTCTCCTGCACTAGGGAAAGGTAATTAGGTGTTTTCCATTTTCAGGTGGAGATCCTTTTGCAGTTTGTGGTGTGAAATATCAAACTATCCAATAAAAATGACAGAAGTGTATCTAATGAGGAAATTGAAGCTTTGTGGTATAACAAATGAAAGTGTTAGCCATCATCTTTGCTTGTACCACAGAATAGATAAATAAATTAAAAAACAACTTTTCCAGTCCTCACCCCTGATCCAGAGTAGCAATATTACCTGCCACCAAGTCAATTCACTATAAAGTAAAATTTGTATCTGCCTGTAGTTTGTAAGGGAAGGTTATCATATTTTGGCTCCATGGAGCTGAAAGCCTGACGCCTCCACTTCCTTGTCCTGAGTAACACTCCTGTGTTAACACATTTTGTGATGTAAGAATATGGATACTGTGGGGGTGTGCCCCATAGACTGCTATAGGGATGCTTTTGAAACTTCATTATTCAACAGTTTAAAGTTCCAATTTGGACAAATCAAGGCCACTGCTCAAACAACAATGGACTTGTTGGTTGAGTGGTGGCCTTGATTTTTCTGAATCTTTACTGTAGAATATTGAAAAAATGAAGCTTAAAAAGCATCCCTAATTCAATCTATCCCCACACTAACAATATTCTTACATCACAACATGTGATAGTGTGGGAGTGGTGCGCAGGACAAGAAGTGGTAGGGATTGGGGTCTAGGCTCCACAGATCTAAAATACAATCCCTTCCCTTCTAAATTATAGTAATATAAATTTTAACTTTATACTGAATTGGACTTGGTGGTAGGTAAGGTTGTTACTGTGGTAATGCTGGGCAAGCTGTGTGCGTGCAACAGAGCCATGAAGTCTTGGGGATGATGGCTGACTGTGCTGGAATGATAGCTGGGTATAGGTGGCCTGAGAGCGATACTTGGAAGAAGAAAGTGCTGATGGAAAAGAAAAACACATATATTAAACATAGAGCTAGAAACAAAGAAGGTGTCAGCAGATAAGCACCTCCAAGCACACCAAGTCTGCCCTATTTTCCCTACCTACAGTACTGTAACACTGCAGACCCTAACTGGCTAAGTTCCCCCCCCCCCTTAACTTCCACGATCCCTTTGTGTCTATCCCATGCCGTCTTGAATGCTATAACTGTTTCTGCCCCTACCACCTCTGCGGGAGGCTGTTACTTATTCATCACCCTCTCCGTGAAGAAGTACTTCCTCACATTCCTCAGAACCCCCAACTTCATATTGTGCCCCTCATCTGTGAGCATCTTTTCTTTGGAAAATGGTACCTTCCTGTACCTTGTTCTCCCCTGTGAGGCATTTGTATGTTTCAGTCATATCTCCCCTTCCCTCCTTTCTTCAAAGGAGTACATATTTAATTCCTTAATCCTCTCTTCATAAGGTTTTTGATGCAGTCCCAGAACCATTTTGGTTGCTCTCCTATGAACCACCACCACCCTGCTTATGTTCTTCAGAAGATGGGGCCTCCAACACTGGACACAGTAGTCTAGGTGTGGTCTCACCAGTGCTCTTTACAGTAGAACTATTACCTACCTCCTTCTGCTGGTGATGGATGCCCCTGCTTATGCATCCCAGCATCCTGCTGGCCTTTCCTGCTGCCTAGTCATATTGTTTAGCAACCTTCAGGTAATCAGAAATGATTACCCCAGGTCCCTGTCCTGATTTGAACATGCTACTGCCTCCTCACCCAGTTGATATGTTGCCACAGGTTCATGTACCCCATGTGCATAATTTTGCACTTTTTATTATTGAAACACAGCTGCCTATCACTTGACCAATCCTCCATCTTTTTTAGATCTCTCCTCAATCTAGCTACCCCTCCCCTGATGTATTCACTTTGTTGCAAAGCTTTGTGTCATCTGAAAACAGGCAAACCTTCCCTTCTAGACCCTCTGCAATGTCACTGATAAAGACATTGAAGAGGACTGGGCCCAACACTGAATCCTGTGGCACCCCACTGGTCACTCTCCCTACCGCAGAGTGTATGCCATTTATCACCACCCTCTGAGTCCTATTGTTAAGTCAACTCTCCACTCATTTCACTACTTTAGTGCCAACTCCTAGGATCCCTGGCTTGTTTATCAGCCTCCTACGTGAAACATTATCAAAGGCCTTGCTAAAATCCAGGTAGACCACATTCACTGCCCTACCCCATCTACATCCCTGGTTATCAAGTTGAAGAACTCTATAAGGTTTAACTGGCATGACATCCCCCTGTGAACCCATGCTGCCTCAGATCTTGAGGACCATTGACTACCAGGTGTTCCATAATTCTTTCCTTCAGTAGGGCTTCCATTACCTTGCCCACCACAGAGGTCAGACTGACTAGCCTGTAGTTTCCTGCCTCCTCCTTGTTTCCACTTTTGTATAGTGGGACTACATCCTCCCTACTCCAGTCTCCCGGTACCTCCCCCAGTTTCCAATGATAGGTTGAACAGGGCCATCAGAGGTGCAACCAGCACCCCCTTTAGTTCCCTCAGTATCCTGGGGCACACCCCATCTGGTCCTATTGCCTTATCCACATTTAGCACTATTAGTTCCCTAAGAACTCTCTCCTCAATAAACAGACTTGTGTTCACTTCCTGCCTCTTTATGACATTGTCCATTATTGCTAACCCATTATCTGCCCCCTCCTCCATGAATACTGAACAGAAGTATTTGTTCAGTGTATCCACCTTTTGGTGGTCTTCCTACAAACAATCTCCTCCTTCTCCTTTCAGACTTACTATCCCTCCCTTGGCCTTCCTTTTGAATTTGTTTTCTTCTGTTTTTGCCTTTGCTCTCCTAACTGCCTTCCACGCCTCCCTTTACTTTTCCTGGTAATTCTCCCTATCCCCCTCCTCCTGTGTTTGTTTGTATTTTCTAAATGCCATCCTCTTTGCTCCTACTTTTTCTGCTACATCGTTAGAGAACCATAGCAGTCTCCTTTTCCTCTTGCCATTGATGACCTATTTTATACAGAGTTTTGTCACTTTTTCAGTTCCCTTTTTTATAGTTTTCTATTCTTCCTCCATTCCTCCATTATTCTCTCCTCCTGCCAGGGCTTCTCACAGGCATTCTCCCATTTTCCTGAAATCAGCCTGTATAAAGTTCAGGACCCTGGTCTTCCTGTGGTTTGGTTCTGAGTCATCTAATACATGTATATCAAACCGCACTGTATGGTGATCACTGTTTCCCAGGTGTTCCCTCACTGTAACCCATGCCACACTATCCCCATTTGTAAGTACTAGGTCTAATAGGGCCCTCTCATGAGTGGGTTCTTTGACTAGTTGTTTGAGGAATGCTCACTGCAGGGAGATCAAGATGGTCCTGCTCCTGGCTGTTATTGCTGCAGTAAGTCTCCAATCCTCATCCCGTAGGTTGAAGTCTCCTACCAGCTACGCCTCTCCCCTATGTGTCATCCTCTGGATTTCTATAATTATTTCCTCATCTACCTCCTTCCCCTGTAAAGGAGGTCTGCAGATCACTCCTGTGTTGACAGCTGTCCCCTTTCTCCTTTCCAGTGTGACCCACAGTATCTCCTCCCCTCCATATCCTCCTTGAAATTATGTGGTCTTTATGTTGTCTCTGACATAAAGAGCCACTCCCCCTCCCCTTCCTGCCTAACATGTCCTCCTGAACAGAGTGTAATCTGGTCTAGGTTGGCATTACACCAGGACTCTGTTATGGCTTCTATGTCTAGGTCCTCTTCCGTCATGGTAGTCTCCAGGTGACCAGTCTTGTTGCTCAGACTTTGAGCATTTATACACATGGCTCTCCAGGGTGCTTTTCCACATCTCCCCTCCTTTTTCCTATTTGCTGATCCCTACTTTGTCCACTATCCCTTTTTGTAGTAATCATTTCTTTTAGCTCACTGACTCCATATATATTATTATACTTCATTGGCATTTGTCCCTCTTGACTCCCATTTATGTTCCTGTGATCTTGGGGGGGGGGGCAAATTCATTTTCCATTCCTCCCATCACCTCCCCCATGACTAGTTTAAATGCCTGCCAATGAAGTATTTAAACCATTCACTTAGGATCACAGTACCCTCTCTGGATGGATATAGACCATTACCCTTGTACAGGCCTCTATCCCTCCAGGTGGGGCCCCAGTCCCCCATGAGGCTGAACCCCTCCTCTCCATATCAATCCTTCAACTATGTGTTGAATTCTTTGATGCAGAGTGTCCTTGCCTCCCCCTTGCCATGGACATGCAGTACTTCCAAGGAGGTCACAGAGCTAGCTACTGGCTTAAGGCTCCTCCCCAGATCTCTAAACTCCTCCTGTAGTCTTCCTTTTCCTTCCTTGTCCCCTGCAAGGTCATTTGTCCCCAGGTGGACAATGACATCCAGCTCCCCTCTCTCTTTGCTATTGCCCTTGCTATCCTCAAGATCCACTCCCCATCCCTACTAGTCAAGTCTCCATGAAGGCTCTTCAGCTCCCTCTCACCCATGCTTCCTGTTCCGGATTGTACTCCCCTGACAAAGGAGTCCCTCACCAGAAGTTGCTTCCTCCTCCTCTGGGATCCTCTGCTGCCCACCATTGGGGATCTGTTCTGGACAACCCTCTCATCCACCCTGGTCACTACCTCAGGTGTCACTGTGGGATATTCCCACTCCTCCAAAACTGCATAGGGGTTCTGTAGTGTCACCGAATGGGGAATGTGTCTCTGTGCCACCACTCTCACCCTCCCTGAGCCCACCATCAAGGTCGGACTGGGGTACAGAAGGCCCACCTGGAAAATCAATACAGGAGGGCTAACTGTGACACACTCATATCAGTATTCCACTTCAATTGGATACATTAGATCTGTGATTACATCTTACATTTATCTGCAGTGTCCCAGATACCCTATTTAATTGGAAAAAAGATAAATACAAAAGTTTTCAGAGTTCAGAAAGTGAACAGATCCCTAACTGATGGAGGCTCACCTGGAAATTTCCAGGTATCCAAGTGGGCCAGTCCAACCCTGCCCAACATAGTCCATCTACTCCCTCTGCTAGGCAACTTTTGAGTTAACGGAGGCTGACTTGGTGGCCCCAGGGTGGGGGTGTAGGTTACCTGAATCCTAGTCAGTTCAGCCTGGAGATTAGTAACCTCAACCCTCACCCCAGAGAGGTGTCTGCAGATGAGCAGCACCACAGCATCCAGAAGGTCCTCCTGAAAACTGCCTCCCCACAGCAATTGTATTGCACCACTCCATCATCTTCCTCTTTTATGCTGTTTACTTTGCTTTGCTGTGCTCTATGAAATGCTCTCTCCCTTTCTTTTTATTGCCCTATATATAGGGTTTCCACCTTGGGAATGCAAAAACACTGGCCACTCCCCAACCCCCTCAGCCGGCGGAGTGGGGGGGGGTCACAGGGAGAACTGTCAGACTTCTCTTGCAGATATTAAAATTCTACTATCTGGAAGTCAGCTGCACAGTTAATCTGACTGAGGCAGGGTAGATAAACCTCTTTCAGAGTCCTGGAGGAGCACACACTACTTCACACATTCACCACTAGTGTAGTATGAAATTAACTCATTTCATTATGCAGAATATTTCACGGAATTCGCACATTTTGTGAAATATTTTGCAGTGGCCAAATGTGAAATTTTGCACTCTTCAGGCAAAATTTCACCATTTTAAACATCACTTAAGTCATCCCTGTATAATAATCTCATTCCCATTCATGCACAGCTTTTGAAAAATGTAAATTCTCCGGTTAATGCAGTGAATTTGAACTATGCTATAGAGGCCAAAGACACTGTTGGAGATCACCCTAAACTCTGGTGCAAATGTCCAGAATTGTGATTCATGTCCCATTCATGAACTTGTAGTTGTTATTTGTAATGAATGACATGTTGAACGGGAAGGAATTTATGAGAAATCTTATGAGACACGATCTTCCTTAACAAAATTGAGTAAGTAGTGAACAAATATCAGCACCACTCTGTAATGCTAAAAAGGCTTCATTAGAACAATTTAAACATACTACCACATAGAAAAATGCCACGCTGTCACAAGAACTCCAGCCTAAACCAATTTCACACGTAGTGCATCATCACGAGGCAAGACCAATCATTAAGCAAGAGTTTTAAATAGAGAAAATATTAAAATGAGAGTGATTTAAAGGTGCTTAGAAACATATAATGCAAAGTGCATATTAATTCAGAAACCTCATCTAACACAATATAAAATGAATGAACATTTCTGTGATTTCATAACCACAGAAAATGCATATGTAAAACTGCTTTAAAATTTGATCATGATCAATCTGTTTTTTTGTGTGTGGATCCTATCTCTCTTTCAGTAGTTTAGGTGCAAAACATTTGGCCCCACTTCCTGGTGTCTAGTGGACCCCCCCCACCCTATCATCAGATAGCACCTTCCCACTCCCTCCCCAGTACCCTAATAGGGTTACTGGCACATCCATCCACTCACCTTCATGGCCACCAGCCTAACTGAGCACTTCAATGACTGAGCACTTGCATACACTCTCATTCACTGAAGTGCTCAGTCAAGTGTGCTAGCCATGGAGGTGAGTGAAGAAATTGTCTTAGTGGCCCAGTTGGGATACTGGGGGAGTAATGCAGTGCTATCAGATTATAGGGTGGAAGTCCTAGACAACGAGGGAATGAACTGGAATTTATTTAAATTTTTACAGATTTGGGGATGGGGAAATAATGAGGGTACATCTCAGTGGAGGGTGGGGGCTTTCTTCAATTTGAGACAGTAATTGACCCAGGGGGGACCCACTAGACACCAAGGAGATTCTTTAGCTCACATTTGGGCCAGTGATCAGCCTGGGGATGAGACCGCTAGACACCAGTGATATGATAATAATGATGCCCATTTGTGGGTGAAACTATGGGTGAAATTTTTCAATTTCACGAAATATGTTGCGTGGTGAAATTGCCAATTTTGCAGCAATTTTACCAGCAAAATTTTATTTCATACCATCTCTACTCACTACCACTGTTGCAGAGTAGACTGTCTGCTTCAGTCACAGTCCTGTCCACCCCGCTCGCTCTTGGTGCAGGACTCCTACGGGGTAACAGCTACAGTAGATCCCCCTGTGACACTGGGGCTGCCTGTCTCACTTACAGAGCTGCTCAGCTGTCAATAATCAAAGAAGCAATGCATACCATGTCTCCCGATCTGTGATCCCACTCCTGGCTGCTCACACAAGTGACAGAAGCTAAGGGCATCTATGAGAATCACTGCATGCACTAGTCCACTCATTTACACCTCATACTGTCACCTCATCGCTGGCTCTCTCACACTTGCAGCTGCTCACTTTCTCATTAACTGCATGTCACCATGACAACTGAACACACTGTGCTGTCGAGATGCTACCTCATTGCTTGCTCTCTCCCACTCATGGCTGCTCTCTTGTCACCATAACAACTAAACATTAAGTGCTGCTAGCCTGCTGATGCCCCATCCCTTGCTCTCTCTCACACTCACGGATGCTCACTGTCTCCTGCTATTGGTTGACTGTCACCATCACTACACAGTGTGCTTGCATACAGGTGCACAGACACAGAGTTTGGCAATGCCCCCCTTCAATAAAATGGCAGATTACCCTGTTCCACCAGCGACTGGCATGGCAGTGGAAAAATTGGCCATGCTGGTTGAAAATTGGTCAGGTGGCAACCCTCCCTATATAGGGTGTAATGTCTCTTCTCACTCACTTAAGATAGCCTTATATTCACCACAAATTCCTTGTTCCCCTCTGTTTTCTGCTGGTTTCCCCTGTCCTTTGCTTAGCCCTTTAATATTCTAGGTAATGTCCTTTGTAGCTTATTCCCCTTATCACTGTAACTCAGGTTTCAGACCCAAAATGTGATACTTTGTAATGCATAAGATGTCTCGATACCAGATTTTTTGTTTACTTGTTTTTTTTTTCCTCTTCCAGTTTCTAGCAGCAGTAAGCTATGTTTCAAACAGCAGTACGCTATGTAGATTCTTTTTCTGGTTTCACTACCTTCCTGTTGTGATTCAGGAAGTTACCTGTCCCTTTCTGTATTTGTCACTGTATTAATGGACGACTCCAACTGGGTGATAGGGACACTCCTCAGCTGCTGGGCTCCTTCTGTGGAACAAAGATTAACAATCAACTCTTTCCCCTGTTGCCCTCTATCAAGCAAATTAAACAAACAATCTGGTAGTAATCAGGAAATGGGTGTCAGCTCTTTCTACTGCTGCTGCCCTATATCAGAGCTCAACCAGTCAAAAACTCTACATGCATTAAATCGCTAATTTAAATTAAAGCTCTGGTTGAGTGTAAGCTCTTTGTTCCCCTGCTGACCAAAAACCAAAAAGAAAGACAAAACATTCTCTGTGGAATGCTGTTGCTGGTCATGCTGCCTTCATTCAACAATCAGCTGTGTCCACCAACTCACTCTATCCCCAGCACAGTCTGAGGAAGAGTTAAACTGCAACCAAATGTATACCCAGACAAGTTTGAATTTTGGCACCTTTTTTGCCCGCTTCTTACTATTGGCCATCACTATCTAGGTTCACCTCAGCCACTGCACTCCTTCTGGGGAACAAAGGAAAAAAAAATCATCTTTTTCCATTGCTGCCCTGTATCAAGCAAATGAAATGAACAGTTTGGTACTAATCAGGAAATGGGTGTCGGCTTTTTCTACCACTGCTGCCCTTTATCAAATCTGAAACAGCCAAAAGCTCTCCATTCTTTAAATCACTAATTTAAGTTAAAGCTCCGGTTGGGTGTCAGCTCATTCTTCCCATGCTGACCTAAGATAAAAAAGAAAGACAACAAGCATCTGTCGATGCCAAATTTTGTCTTGCTCTCATTGACATTGGTAGTGCAGGAGCTAGAGATGCATAATAGGAATGCCAGTGAAGTATGGAACCAACGTCAACCCCACCCCACTCTGCAGAGACTGCCCAGCACTGAGGTGTGCCTTTGGGTCATCAGCCATAACACTCATGCCATTTCACCTCACCCTACCCTGTAGACTTTGATAAGTATCACGTTGTGCCTTGGGGTCATCAGGCCTTACGCTCATCCCATTCCATAAGAAAATCCCCACAGATGCAGCCAAGCAACACAAGCGCTCCCTCCTGGAGCAGGACATTCAAACCGGGTGCTCAGAGGTAATTAAACTACCTCCTGTACTAGCATCCTGTCCACCAGAGTCCGTGGCCCTACCACTAATCCAAAGTGGTATCCATGCTTTCTGAGGGGCAGCCAAGATACTTGAACCCTTTCTGCCTTGCTGCTACCATAGGCATTATGTTTGCACACCTTCTCCTCAAATGTCTCCCCCTCATTTTCCTGCTAGTACACACATCCCATTAGCCAGGCATATTCATGGGCCTACTTATCCCAGCACCCCCAACTCCCCCTGACCTAGTCCAATCCCACCCTACACTGACCATGTACCCTGGCCCATGGAACCCACCCCCTAGCTACCCTCCCACTGCCTATCCTGACTCTCCATGGTTGCAGCTGGTCCTTGCCCTCCCAAACCTTCGAACCCTGCACATTACTTGCTCCACTATGGCCACCTCCCCATCCCAGCGTGCATCCCAGAAGTTGACTTGCTGCCACCCCAGACCAGAGCCTTGGTCCTCCTACTACTCCTATCTGGCAACATACATCCCAACCCAGGCCCTGCACCTTCCTACTCACCTACTTGGCCCACTGGTCTCCAAATAGCCTCCATGAACATATGCAGCCTGCTGAAAAAATGTGATGCCCTCCAGTGCTGGGCCATGGCACATCAACCAGACATCATAGCCCTGGTTGAAACCTGGCTGTCCAAATCCACCCCTGACTCATTTGTCTCCCTCCCAGGCTATACCTTATACTGGGATGACCGAGTAGACAAATGAGGGGGAGGCTGTGCAATCTACACTAGGGACACAATTACTGGACAAGCACTCCCTACCCCTGCCTTTGTAAATGGGGCCCAGGCCCTTACCCTCAAACTCACTCCTGACCCCTCTAGGGGCCCTCTCTATCTCACCACTGCCTACATTCCCACAAAGAACCAGAACCCAGCACTGGTATCTTTAACTGACTATCTGGCCACCCTCCACCATAAGACGGAACAAATCCTAGTTGGGAACCTTAAGATAAGCTGGCTAAGTGCCTCCTCTTCCATGATCCAAGACTTGTTTGCCACCCAAGACCTGATGCAACTCATCACCCAGCCCACTAGAATAAACCCAAAAAGAGGAACCAGCACCCTTCTGGATGTAATTATCACCAACTGCCCCCAAAAAATTAAAAACATCCAGGTCCTACCAGATTCCCTAAGTGACCACTCCCCTATCCTATTTCTTTGGGCAGCCCCCAATCCCAAACCCAAAGCTCAGACCTCACTCTGCAGGCACCTCCACCCTGGTGGGCTGAAAAAACTTAGACAGTTTCTCACCCAGATAAACTGGTCCCCCATTCATCGTGCACCCGACATTGACACTGCCCTCATCTTCTTCTCCCAAACCTTCAACAAGGCCTGCGATCTCTTTGCACCCCTCACCAAAATGCGATCCAAAAAACAGAATGCACCCTGGGTTAGCCCTGCCCTACTGCAATTGCTTAGAAATCGGGATAACCTCTGGCACCTTGCCACTGAAACGGGCCGGCTGTCTGATAGACAAACTTACAATGCAGCCTGGAATAAGTGCTCTTGGACCGTCCGAAAAGCCAAGGCTGATCATTACCAGGCTACCCTCACCTCCTCCTGGGGTTCGGCCTGGACTTTCTGGGACAATATTAAACAGTTAAATGGAAAATCACGCTCCCCTCCCCCATCCCAGCTCACTAGTGATGGCACTGCCTCCACTGATCCTGCCATCATAGCTAACTGCCTCAACACCTCCTTCACTGACCTTAGCTCAGTCCTCCCCAGTAATTTCTTTGACCCTCCCCCAACCAACCTCCCCCTGTCCTACACCACCCCAGCTTCCACCTGCACAAGGTATCTGCCCAGGAAGCAAGACCCCTCCTAATCAAACCATTAAATGGCAACAGTCCTGGCAGCGACTCACAGGATTCCAGTATTCTCAGGCTGGTACTAGATGAAGTCCTTGCCCCGCTCACCAGCCTACTAAACCTATCACTCTGCCTGGGGCAATTTCCCACTGCTTGGAAAACAGCCATAGTCATGTCCATTCATAAAGGGGGTGACAGGTCCTCGGCCAACAACTACCGACCAATCTCCATCCTCCCCCCCTCTCCAAAGCTCTAGAAAAAGTGGTGGTCATTCAAATCACTGAATATCTGACTAAGCATAACATCTGATGCCCAGAGCAGCATGGCTTCCGTGCTGGTCACAGTACCAGCACTGCGCTAATTGAATTCTCCAATTTCCTACACTCCTCCCTGGACACCAGCTCCCAACTGGTGCAGTGTTCATCAACCTCTCAAAGGCTTTCGACACTGTCTCCCACCCTCTTCTGCTGAATGCCCTCTGCCACACTGGTCTCTCGGCTGGCCCTCTAGCATGGTGCACAAGCTATCTAGCCGCTCGCTCACAGTGTGTTAAAATCAATGGGACACTCTCTGATATCCATCCCATACACTCGGGGGTACCCCAAGGCTCCATCCTGGGACCCCTTCTCTTCTCACTCTATCTGAACACCCTTCCCAGTGCATGCTCTGGCAAAATTCTTCTGTATGCAGACGATGCTGTCATTTTTGCCACCTACCGCAATCCATCTCCTTTCAGGACTCCTACAACAGTCATACAATGATGCCAAAGCCTGGTTTAAGAGGCGCAGACTCATCATAATCTTAAAAAAACAAAACTATGCTCTTTGCCCACCCCAAAACAAAGCCAGCAACCACCCACTCTATATCCTTCCTAGTACCAAACAACCACTGGAACAAGTCTGCTCCTACAAATACCTTAGGTTACCTTTGATTCAGCCCTACATTCCACGCCCACATTGATGCCCTTGCATCCACCACTAACACACGGCTTGGCATCCTCTTCCGCCATAGAAACTGCCTTCCCCCAAATGCTCTCTGGCTCACTGTTACGTCTTCAGTAATGTCCCTTGTAAACTATGGCCTACCAGTCTATGGTGATGCTGACACGACTGCCCTCTAAAAAACTCACCTAACCATAAATAAGGCTTGCAGACTGATTACTGGTGCCCCCAGGCTCACACATACCTGTCAACTGTATGATGAAGCTAAACTCCTTATCCTAGATAAACAGCTTCGCTATCAAACCTGCCTCCTCACAAAAAAAACCCTACTCGGGCTCTCCCCTCCTGGGGTGACAGCATCCATCCACCGGATCCCACCTACTATCGCAACATGGTCCTCCAACAAGACTGATCTACTGGCCCCCAGATCAAAAACCACCCTTGGTCAGAGGTCCTTCTGCTACAGAGCCCCATCCTGGTTTAACTCTCTCCCTGCCCCCATCTCCAATGCCACCACAATCTCCAAGTGCAAAACCACCCTTGAGTCAACTCTTTAACACTAGTAGCTGCTCCTGTCTCTGAATGTGGCCTCAACCTCTCCACTCATGACAATGCCCGCCAGGTGGCTCTCCACCTAGCCCACCCACCACTTCTTCCGGTACACCATACCTATGTATAACCTGGCCAGTGCCTGCTGTATTATGGTAATGCAACTAGATTGTTCAATATATGAATCTTGTTTGACCTCAGTGCGACATGGTGCCTCTGATGAATGCCTGTTTCAGCAACCTGTGCTATGTAACCTAAAATTGCTATGTCTGTCCTCAGTGTGACAAGGTACCTTTGAAGCGAGCCCTGGCTCAAGGTTGTAAACTGATTTCACAAATAAATAAATAAATAAATAAAATACTTTGAGATGGGTACAGTATAGGAGAATGGGGTGAACTTAGGGGTTGAAGAGTCCAAGGCACACCTTGATGCCTGTCACTTGCTGCAGGGTGGAGGTGGGGGTGAGGGTGGAATGGTGTGAGCATTACAGCTGACAATCCAAAGGCACACCCCTAATGCCTGTCAGTTTCTACTGAGTGGGACGTTATGGTTGAAACCCTAACACCCCAGGTGTTTGTTGGTATTTGCACTCCAAATTTTCAACATAGCCTTTTTGTGACCCCACCTCATGAAAGCATTTGGGACCTCTGCTCATGAACAGTGGCACTGTGATTTTGTTAATCTGTCCCGAATGTTGATTTCCCACAGCGACGGCACCATTCTGCACCAGATATGTGAAAACACATTTTGGGCAGGATGTGAAAAATAACAGCTATACCATTAATCAGGAGGTGTGAAGAAATGGCAATGTTGAAAATCTGGAGTGAAAATATAACAGATTCTTGAAGTTACGAGCGTGCATGGAAACTGCGCAACACACGTTTGTAACACAGTCATTTGTGAAATTCTTTCACCAGACTTTCAACATAGGCATTTTGGGACCTCTGCTCATGAACAGTGTCACTATGATTTTGTTAATCTATCCTAAATGTTGATTTCCCACAGCAACCATGCCATTGTGCGCCAGATGTGCGGCACATTCCGAGCGAGATGTGAAAAATGGCAGCTGTACTGTTCTTAAGGAGGTGTGCAAAAATGGCAATGCTGAAAATATTGGTGAAAATATCAAAAATTCTCAATCTTACAAAGTGTGTGAAACTACTGCAACACACTTGTAACACAGTCATTTTTGAATTTTTCACCAGATTTGTAACATAGGCTTTTGGGAGCCCATCTCATGAACAGTGACACTGTCATTGCATTAATCAGTTTCAAAAGGTGATGATTTCACCCTGTGACCACAAAATCACCTTTTGGGACTGAATAACAACATGACAGTGAATGAGTTCATGAGTTGCGATCTCAAGAACCCCATGTTGAAATTGGACCAAAAGTCACAAAATGTCTGCTATATCCATCTAAGTTGACCCCACATTAATGCCATTATACAGCTTACGGCATTTCTTCAGTTAGTAGTCAGCTTTGAAGGTGCAGACATGTTCTGCTCCATCGAAGATCATCGGGCGGGCTCCAGAGGTAAGTATGGGGTGGGGGTGTGGGGAGGTGGGGTGCGCCCAGAAGGTAGGTGCAGGTTGGGGAGGGGCACGGAGACAGTGAGGGACCATTTCTCTTTACAGGTTAAAAAAAAAGACATCACCGGAAGGTTTTTTTTACATATTGTCTTAGTACACTGGGGTGGACTCCCAGTGTGCCACCTGTGTTTTTTGGGGAGGAGGACTGAAGCAGATGGGAATTGGGCCCCCTGTTGGCACAGAAAACTTGTTTATGTTTGGGGGGGCTCATGATACCAAGGGGGATTGGGCACCCCCTCAGCAGACAAATGAAAATGGGGGACATTAGGCCGACGGGGATTGGGTTCCCCCGTCAGCAAATGAACTGGGGAGGGGGCATGCCTACAGGGGGATTGGGCACCCCCGATGTTGGCTTTCAGGCAGAACCGTGAGAGGTGGACGGCAACAGCTGCCACCATGTTTATTGAAATGTTATACCAGGAAAGGCACACCCTACAATGACGGGTCACTCTCTCATTGCATCAGCGAAATTGTTTCAAGTTGGTGGCATGCTTTTGCACAACTGTCATAAACAGCATGCTATTTCATTAGTGCCACACAGCCCAGCCCAAAAAAGCAGTGGATCCATTGGCCACAACATGACCGCATCTCCAAAACCTGCTACTCTAAGGTACTACAATATGTTGTTTGCACTTGTGCACAAGACAACATAAAAAGCACACCATGGAATGCTGCTGGTCAGGCTGCCTTCCTTCAACAATCAGCCAAGTCATCCGACTTGCACTGCATGTTTGTTTATCATTGTAAGTAAATACATTTCCGAATAGGGTGTTTGACATTAATCAGTTGCTGGAATTAAATTACATTATTCAACTATGATAAAGAATAATATATTTAACTTTAGACAGCAGTTGCAATATTCTTTCCTTTATACCTAAGCCATGCTCACCCTTCATCATGGCATAACACCAAGTAGGACCAACTGCAGCAAACAGTATCACCTTGCAGGACCAGTAAGCTTCCTGTCATTGAAGAGGTGTTGCAGCATATGTTGAGTGCATCCTCCACCACTAATGGTGCTGGTCAGTGCATGGCAGCCCTTGTACCTGATCCTCTTCCTAAGTCTGCTAACGAAGGCTTTTTCACCATTGTTGCAGAAAAATGCAAACACGATTTGTGAATGTACAACAAATTTACAACAGTGCGTTCACTTTGGGGTAAATCAAATGACAAAGATGGTTATCCTCCCTGTGGGAGGCTGTTTGTGTTGTCTGTGGGTGGGGGGTGACACTGCATATGTCCTATGTAAAGCTTTGTGGAAGCTTACTGACAGCACCCTGAAAGACACGTCAGCAATTTCCTTGAAAAAATCTGCAGACAATGTTGTTCCTGCACAGAAGCAAGCTTGCAGGCATTTTATTTTATTTAGATTTTGATAACCGGGTAAGACCACTGAGACCAGATGTCCCTTTTTCAGGTGCGACCCGGAATTCGTTACAGAAAGAGACATTTAGAAACAGTTTTTTACAGTAATTACATATGTTACTCAAATATACATTAGCGACAGTATACAGGGGTAAAAGTAAGGTTCACATACAGGCTCAAGCATTATTTACAGTAGTTGCATTAGTTACACAAGTGTAGATTACCAACAATATACGGAGGGTAATCAGGATTAGCAATCAGGCACTTATGACATCGAGTTTCATCCCCAATTAGTAGGAAAGTAGACAACAACAGAAAATTGACATCATAGTTTTGGAGATACATCCAGGATGAAGGGAGGTTCAAGGCACTGCAGCGGAGAAGAGACCTGGGCTAGGGAGCTAACAGTTACAGCCGCAGAGACTGAGATTGAGAAGATATAGTTTGAGTCAGACTTGAATTGATTAAGGGTGGTTGAGTCAGTCAGGCTAGCGGAAGAGTTCCATAGGTGGGAGGCAGCAAATTTGAAGGGCGCCTGCCTTTGTTGGAGCATATCCTAGGGATGTCAAGGGGATGATTTGCAGATGATTCGAGGTTGGATTTGTTCTTTGGGGAGAATAGTCCACTAAGATGGGAGGGAGCATAGGGTACTGAACTTGAAGGCAAGGCAAGCAACAGGGTAAGCTAGTTTGTGCCGAGTGTGGGCCAGTTTAGTTCCTTAAGTGCCTCACAATGATGTCTCCTAGGAGAGGAGTTAGTGGCGAAGTGAGCCACATGGTTATAGAGTATGGAAAGTTTATTGAATTCCGTCTCATGGAGGAACTGCAATAGAGGAGCTGCGTATAGGATGGAGGGGAGGAGATTGCAGCAGGCAATTGCTCGGTGTGCAACCGAAGATAGCGAATTCCCCAGATGGTAAAGGAAGCCAAGCTTTTGGTGGGTGGACCTGGTTATGGAGTTGATATGGGGTCGGTAGGTAATTTCTTGGTCAAGATGGATCCCCAGGTATTTGAAGCTGGCCATGACCTCGACTCTTTTTCCTTGGTTTGTGCAGATCTGGAGCAGCTGACTTCTGTCAGAGCCCACCCATCTAGAACCAAACAGTACGGCTTTAGTTTTTTCCTCATTGAGTTTAAGGGAGTTTGTGGAGAACCAGACCTCAAGAATTGAGAGACTATTCTGCAGTTTTGTGGTGATGACACTAGGTTGGGTGTCACTGCAGTATATGACAGTGTCGTCCGCATACAGAATGTGTTTGCTGAAGGGGAAGCTTCCCTCAATATTATTGAGGAAGAGTGAAAAGAGCAGGGGGCCCAGGATTGAGCCCTGGGGCACCTCTGCGGTAACAGATCTGGGTCCAGACTGTGTACCCTTACAGCAGACTTTTTGGGTATGGTCACTCAGATAGCTCTCGAACCAGGAGAGTGAGTGGTGATCCAGTTCTAAGTGTAGGAGTTTCGAGAGGAGGAGATTATGACTGACCAAGTAATAGGCCTTGGACAGGTCAATGAAGAGGGTGCCCATTGGGGATCCTTGGTCCATAGAGGCAAGCATGTCCGCAGTGAGCCAGATGAGGACAGTGTCGGTACCATAGCCCTTTCTAAAACCATGCTGCACATTAGCCATGAGAAGGTGCTGCTCAAGGTAGTCTTGAAGCTGGTTAGAGACTAGTCTTTCCTGGATTTTCCCAAGGGAACCGAGAAGGGGGATAGGTCTATTGTTTCCCAATTTGTCTCGGGGTCCACTTTTGTAGACAGGGACAATGGTCACTACCTTCCACATTTTTGGGCATTATACCATCCCGAAGCATTCTATTTATGAGTAGGGTGACAGGAGGAGTGATAGCCAGGGCCGCAGCTCTCAGTAGGCGAGGTTCAAGCTGGTCATGGCCCAGTGAGGAAGAGGGGTTAGTTTTGTGTAGGAGAGGTAGTGCCTCTTACTGATTGACCAGCTTTAGGTGAAATTGAGGCTGAGGGTGCACCCATGCATCTCCAGAGTAATGGGTAGGCCTGGGGAGGACAGGAGGGGGAGGCCCACTTGGGTTAGAGAAGGAGGCACCGAAGGCCTCAGCAACTACAGATGGAACATTGGTCAGTGAGTCCCCTACCAGGATGGAGTTCGTTTGACTACTTGTGGAGCCCTTGATGAGTATGCTTATGTGACCCCAGAATTTTTTGTGATCACGTAGGTGCCTAGTTTGGAGGTCATTTAAGTATTGAGATTTGGCCTGTTTCAAGGCTTTTTTACACTGATTTCTCAGCTTTCTGTTCTTTTCCCAGTCCGTTTGGTTGCCAGTGGATTTGTAGGTGCCCCATACTCTGTCCCAGAGGAGCATGGAATGCTTGAGGCATGGGCTCAACCATTTATGGCATTTTCCCTGTACCCTGAGCTTTTTTATAGGGGCATGCCTGTTAGATGAAGACCAGAAGGCCTGGATAAAATATTCAAGTGCCTTGTCGAGTGTGGGGAGAGAGATGATAGGGGCCCAGTCGGTGTTCCACAAATCAGAGCAGAAGTCGGCTGGTGCAAACCTACTGTAATTCCTCGTTTCAATGACCTTAGCGGTAATTTTTGGAGGCTTGTTGGACCAGATGCAGAAGATAGGTGGTGATCACTCAGGAGTCAGCCAGAATCCTGCTGACAGTATACGGCCTGGGCGGGAGACGAGTATCCAGTCAATGAGAGAGTGTTTTCCAATCTTGGGGTACTGTCATGTGGGGAGGTCGATGACCTGTGTAAATGGAGAGCCAATTAGTGAGTTTTTAGCAGGGGATGTGAGCAGGGAAGGCCAGTGGAGATTGAAATCCCCAAGGAGTATGGTCTCCCCCATGGAATAGTCCTCAAGGAGGTTTGTTAGGGATTCCAAGGAGGAGGCAGCAGATTGGGGTGGGAGGTAGATACCCCCTAAGGTAAAGGGTTTGGTGTTTCCAAGAAGTATTTTACAAACAGCAATTCAGCTAGGAATCACTATGAGAGTGGAAGTTCAGCTCCGAGCTTGAAGGTCAGTGCTGGCGTAGATAATAACCTCCTCCCTTTTCCCTACCCTGTCTTTTCTAAAGATAATGTAGCCCACTAGTTCCACTTTGTGGGGAGGATCTGGTTTGAGCCAGGTTTCTGTCAAGGCTAATGCGTCGGGCTTATAGACTGCCACCCATGCCTCAAGGTCATGGAATTTGTGCCTTCGACTGCCTATGTTCATATTAGCAAGTTTGATCCCTTTGGAATCGGCCCACAAAGAGGCATGAAGGGTTGTTGAGAGTGAGATTTGGGGAGAAAGGGCCTGGATTTGGTTCTATATCCCCCTATGAGAAGAGGAGTCCTGCCCAGATGACCAGGGGTAAGTAAGAGGGAAGGTCAGCCGCCCATCACTCCCCTGGGAGAGAAACCTGGCACCACCTTGTGCATCTGGCAAGGGTCCAGGCAGGTGTAGGTTTAAAATAGACCCATATGGAGGGATCATTATGACCTCGGTGGCAGGAAGGAACTTCCTTGGAGAAAAGCACAGTTACAAGCTGATGTCAGCATATAGCTTGGAACAGGATTAAATATTCATTGGTTTTGCCAGGAATATAGGGAAAGTATTAGGCAGTGACTGTAAAATGTTTGAGAGGAGATGTCCCTTTTGATGGTTAAGTATCACAAAAGCAACAGGGAGACCTGTAGTGTGAAACTGTGAACTTACTGAAGAGCAGTAATGAGCTCAATCAGTATATGTTTGTGAAATAGAGCTTCACTGGGAGTATGTTAGTTATCCTAGAAATGACCAGTGAGCCCCTAGTGGAGAAACTGTATAACTTGCAGATGGCAAAGTGAGTTGATGGGTGTTTTCAGCTCATGTGACCATCCAAACACGTATAAGTTAGAGTGCCGACCAAGGGTGGTGGTGGGGTAGCTGGGCAGCCGGTGAAGCTGGCGGGGCAGAGCCGGGCCTCCAGCAGCAGCCACACAGTTCCCAGGAGGGCTCATATGGAGCAAGCAATATGGGGCAGCTTTTTTTGTCCAGGTAAGCCCCTTTCAGAGATTCCGGTCATTAATCAGGCTGTTTTTAGGGCAAGATTGGCTTTTAAACAAGTTTATGTCCCTCCTTGCATTTCCTTCCAGCAATTACCTTGGTGCTTTTCTGTGCCACAACATCCCTACATCAACTATGTCAGTCATTGACCAGAAGTTCTTGTCGAGGTTGTTTGTATGTTATTGTTTTCTCCCCAAAGGTGTGCTGCCACAGCAGTGGTGCTCTAAGGGATCCTCGCATTACTGTCATATTGTCACTGCTTGCTGGTCCTGATCACTACCACTTGTAGGGCACCTGGGTAGTGCTATAACAGTAGAGCATACCTTACCTCCATGGAGGAGGAGACCATCTTATGTAATACTATGCTAAAAGATGCTTCAATCTGTGTGGTGCTTGCAGCTCCCAGCTCAATAATTTCTGCCAAAAGACTCAGCGCTGCAATTTTAAGGATAGGAAAAACACTGGTGTGATCTGCTTGGCAAACAGATGTATTTCTCCAAAGTTACAGTGTAGTAAATAAGCCGCAGCATAGCTTTGTTGGATAAAGCTCATAGGAGCACAGATATGCAATGTTAGG
This sequence comes from Neoceratodus forsteri, assembly GCA_016271365.2. Classification (NCBI taxonomy): domain Eukaryota; kingdom Metazoa; phylum Chordata; order Ceratodontiformes; family Ceratodontidae; genus Neoceratodus; species Neoceratodus forsteri. The sequence goes on along the minus strand of CM028135.1, from coordinate 839,532,714 downwards.
TTTCTCCAGTTGGCTCACTTGATTCCCAAATGCATAGATATTGGCACTGCATCTTTGTTTACCATTGTAAGCTTGGAGTAATAAATTTTTGTCAAGCAAATCACTCAAGGACATGGTCCTTCTTACCATTTAAGACTGCAGTACTGGGTCTTTTGGCAGAACATTCAGTGGGATGCTCAGTCCTCCCTCTCCCCAGTTCTTCTGGCCTGGAATAACCCTGGCTTGTTCACAAACAAGGCCATATGGTGCTGGCATATGTTACTAGTTTGCTTTTACTTCTTTTGGTATCTCTTTCCTCATAATTTTCGTCATCGGAATAAAGTCTTTTGTTGATTTTAACTTTCCTCTTCCCATCCGAACCTTGCTTCCATATATCCTTTCCATTAATTAACTTCTTCCTCTTGCCCACTAAGTAATTTTAATCATCTAAAGAACATTTCAGTCATGTAAGAACACAGAACATTCCACCAGTAAGGAATAAATTAATGCTCCATCAGTTAATACCAACATTGAGCTAATCATTAACCTTTTTGCAGCACATATTTTGAATTTCCAGTTCCCTGTTTTTCTACTACAGTTGTTACCATTGGTCCATCTGACTTATACCCAGTCTTGATCTGTGTTCAGATCTAGACACTTCCAATGCCCATTCCACATTAGCCAGATCACACTCATCTTCAAGACTTATGCTTCAACTTCAGTGGATTTATCTTGAAAATAATAAAAGGCAATGTCAATGTTTAGTGGTACCTAGACACTTGATGAAATATGTTTTTTTTATGGGAGTGGCATGGAACAAATTCTGAGTTACACTCAGTCTCAAGGTGCGTATCTATATTTCAGCTCAGCTGAGCATGCAGTTAGGTGTATAACTTAGAAGCATCTTGCACTTCACAAATTCTGTGGGAAATTATGCCTCTATTCATGCCAAAGATGCTGATCTTTGTGGGATGGTAGGGCCCTGTGGGTAGCATCAAGCAGCCATGCTGCTTACCCTGACAAAACAAAGAACAACGCACCTTAAACTGGGAAATAGGAAGTGCTGTTCTGTTGCTGTTGCACCATATGTGCAAAATGACTAAAGGTCCTGCACTTTGAGTCTTGCTGTCTCTTCTTCATGGAGATGCCAACCATGCTTCTTGAGCAAACTTGGTAGTCAGCTGTACATCCCCGGGGGTGCTGGTGTCATCTGCATACACATGGAAGGATACAGAGGATCAGGCAGCAGGGAGGTCATTGAGAAAAAGGTATTGTGCCAAGGACAGACAATGGGTGGAACTCCCCTCAAGGTAGAGGAGTCGAAGAGCCCCTCTCGCCTTGAGCAATGAATAGTTGTTGCCCAACAGTGATAAGACTTTGGCCAACTTGACAAAAATGGTGGATATCAACAGACACTGATCCATGCCAGATACAATGAAAGAGGAAGGGAGGTGTAGGTGAACTGGGACTTCTGGAAGCTAGACTGGAAAGGAACAATCCTTAGTAGGGTGTTAAGATGTTATGATTAAAGAGTTTTGTCCTCATATGCAAAGGTTAGCTTCAACACAGATGTTGTTAGTGCAGGCAATAACTTGTGTTTGCACCCATACTCATGGTGTAGTCATATTCAGAATCCCCATAGCATTTTACAAAACCAGCAGTACCAATGCACTACCCATACCACTGTGCCGATGCAAATGAGGGTAACTCCCTTCATACTGGCACAATGATATACTGAAAGGTTTGCAGCAGCAGTAAACAATCCCCACAGTGGCTCGGTTTACTGCCACCAAATTTCTTTTTGTGAGCTACACAACATGTCCACCACACAAGGTGAGGTGACTGTAATGCAACCACTTGCCAATGTGCCAAGCTGTCCCACCCCACAACCTGATCCATGACTAACCCTGGTGAATTAGTGGTCCCCCATCTCCTATACAGTCTGATCCATGAGTTACCTTGTAGTCTACAGTGCCACCCATCCACCAAGGGTCCCGGCCCTGTCCCTCCATCACCCCATCCCCAGACTCTGAGTGTAGTAGTGCCCAGCAGAGACCATCACAGCCATACTCACACCTCCTTTACTGGTTGTTGCCTGACAATCATGAAGCATGATCATGAAGTGACCTTGCTCCATGACTGTCAGACAACAGCCAGGTGAGGTGGTTTAGGTAGTCTGTGATAACACCCCACTATGCACCACTTCACGGGGAGACTGGGGATCAGAAGTGAGGTGAGAAAGGGCTGGGGCCTCAGAGGATGAGCAATGCAGTGCACTACAAGATTTATTCGAAGATCAGACTGGCCAGGTGATAGTGGGTGGGGGTGCACTACTCCACCAGGGCAGTGTTCTGTTGCAGTGTCTCTAGGGATCATCTGAGCTGCATCAAAACAAGCCCACAGTAGGCATGCAGATTGCCCCTTAGCACCTTGCATGCCATATCAACTCATTTGTATGGTCTGGCTCAATATGGGCCACAGGAGCCATGGTGCTATCCCATACTGGGCCTACATGCCTTGATATTTAGTCGGATAGCACTGTCACATTGGCAAGCACTAGCGATCTGAATACTGCTCATAACTGGCCATGCACTTTCAGAAGCATAGCATAACAGGCATCACTGCACTTTCCTCCTGCACCAAATATGGGTACAGGAATATTTAAAAGTCTCACTATCTTTCCATGAAAGCACTTGAAGAGTAATAATATGAGGGACACGCTAGGTTTTTAACTTTATATTTATTGGTTATAAAGCAAACATATAGTTACATTCACTAGCATTTGATATCACTAAAGGGTACATACAGTAACATGAGGGTGCCACTCCTCTTAATACATTCAAATTGACCAGCAAATGCTAAAAGATACATCATTTGATGAAACAGAACTTTAAATCCATCTATCATACAGATGCACAAAATAAACTGTGTTTGAGTCCATGAGCTGCATGGTATTGGCAAAGAAATTCATTAGTCCATGATTGAAGCTTCTCACCCCTAAGGGGTTCAGGAAGATATCGATGCTTCATCTTAGTTAGTGCACTTCATTGTGCAACCTAAACATAGATATAAAACTCCACAGGCTTATAAAGTAATCATTAATTTAGCAAATTGAGCATATAGTAATGTGTGGTATTATGTATTACTTGAACTAACTTCTTTTAACTGTTAGAACCACTGAACAAGAAAGTTGGTGCTGTCCTGAATTACAGCTACTAAATAGGCACCATTAAAGAAGAAAACTTGCACATCAACCTGTACTGAAAAACAATCCATTGAAGATTAAAACAGTGCCCTCCCAATACAAATTAAGGCATACAACTTGGAGGGTATATTTACAATCCAGTCTGAATTATTTATTTAAACAACAACAATCAGTCAGAAGAGCTTACCTGGGTTCTTCTACAACCCCCCTCCCCACAAAAAAAGAGATAAACACCTGAAAGCCAGGACAGGTTTAAAGTGTACATGTTGTCTTCATTAGATGAGGAGTCTTCTCTGGCAGTCTCCTGTAGTCATCCTGCAGCGTTCCATTGGCACCATTTAAGTGCATCTGCACATCTGCAGGATCTGTAAAGACAAAGATTTGACCCTGGTGCATGATTCTCAGTCTAGCCAGGAAAATAATTCCATGGGAGATGTCTGATTCCCTAAGCATTGCTCTGGCCCCATCAAATGTCTTCTGTTGTGTGGCATATCCAAGGTCTGGGAACATCCAAATCGTCTGGCCATCATGCAGGAGCAATTAGTTGTGTCTCACCATAGCCAGCAAGTAATATCTTGAGCTCGCTCCTTCAGTCACTGTCACCACCAACATTTGTGGTGCCTCTGGGTTGTTGGATCAGCCCAGAGATCTGACCAGGTATGCCTTCTGGAAGTACTGGACAGACAGGGTGACCTCTGGTTCAAGCTGCTGCACCAGCCATTCACATAAGAAGAGCATCAGATGGTCACCTTCACAGCCTTCCACTAGTCCCAGTAGTCAATGATTTGGGGCAAGAGCCTGGTTCTTCAAAATCTCTTATCTGAACTTCAGGTGGGTATTTTCTTTAATCATGGAGGAAATGGCTCCCATAGCTGCATCTGCTTGTTTTGTTGCTTTAGCAGAGCCTATTGTAACCAATTCTACTGTGGATTCCACGGAAGCCACCTGATTTGTTAAACTGTCAGATTTATTTGATAGTCCCATAACAAACAATCAAATGATAAAGTTTAGAGCCAAGTGTTTGCAAAGTTTCCTCTCCTACCACATCAACAGGCCCTGTGTCAACTGCATGGTTGGGGCTCCAGAGGATTTTCTGGCTTAGCTCCGTCCCCAGTGGGTCTATCCTTACAAGGGTTCCCCATCTTGTTCAGCAATATTTTCAAAACCAAAAGATGCAAAAATAAGGTGAGTGGCTCTGAAATTTGCTTCAATTTCAAAGAGGGAGAGAGTCGATTCTGCAGCACTCTATCTGGATGCTGCCATTTTGCTTGGGCTCCACAGCATACCCACCTCTAGGATATTGACAGTATATTCCACCACCATCAGTGTGTTTCTCTCCCACCACAGGTACTATAATTTGATTCAAACCTACTGTCTTTGAGTGTGCCTGTCTTTGCAGGTGGTTGTTTGGTTGTCCTCTGACAAAGGGTCTTGCTGGGACCTGAAGTGCTGGGACACTTTCAGTGCTGCAACTTTTTATTTACTTGGCTTTCTAATAAACTATGATTTTTTTTCATACATTTGGTACATTGTTTATTTCAGGGCTAAGTGTGGCAATCCTTTTTGCTTGTTTGAGATGCAGCTCCTTTTGTCTGCTCTGGCTGTTAGTGCTTGACTGCATGGGCTTCTGTGTTTCCCTTGATTGTCCTTGCAATCCTGAAACATGGGCTTTGAGCACTGAACACACACACAACATAGACACATATACATGCATGTATACACACATGTACACACACACACACACACACACACACACACACACATCAACCAAATGGCAGTCTTCTGTGGCTGTGCCTGTGACATTTCCTTGGCTGGGAATAAACTGTAGCAGTTTACAACAATCTCCACTACTGGAAGTCAGAAATATTTGCCACAAGTGCCTATCTGTAACCTATAGGACACTGAACCGATGGCAGTGGAAACACAACATCTCACTCTCCATTCCAGATCCCTCCTTGAAGGCCATAATAATTAAAAACATGCTGCACAGTGTGCATGTTGCCAGCTCCACTCCCAGCTGTCCAGCATCTCTGCTGTGCTCTGCTCTAAGCCCTGATGGTTATGCCTAAAGCAGCTCAGTCCTGTTAAGGTCCTGTCTCCCCAGAAAGTCAAAATGTCTGCCTTTACATACTTTGTTTTCAGTACTGCCATTCACACACACACACACACACACACACGATGCTTGTTTTGGGCCAATACTTCTCTCTGCCTCATCTGGGCCTGAACTTAACTGCACTGCACTGTATGCAGCAATCTCACTCACTCAGAAATAACCACTAACTTCTTTCTGTGATGGCCTTTTGGACACCATCGCACTTTTCATTTCCCCATAGGCCATGCTGTGCATTTCTGTTTCCTGCTCCACTCCCAAGGGTTAAATACCTGTTTCTCTGCTACTAGATTCCAAACAGGCAGTTAGCACACAGCATCCTAGTCTTATAAAGTAACAGTATTTTTCTGTATTAACTAAACCCTTGTGTGACTGCAGCAGCTGATCTGCTTAACCCACCCCCCCAAGAAAAAGCAACTTTTCTGCTGCTGTGTAGTTTTGCTGTTACTCTGGTCTGAAGATAGCAGGGTCAAACAGCTCAGGCAGAGCAATGTGAGGAGTCTGATTAAAACTGCATCAAAGCAGCTACCACCTTTCATACACCTCAATAGATGTGTTCCAGCTCCACAGCTTCTGTCAGCGCCAACTGCCCTTCCTTGCCTGCTACTCCTCGTGTGCTGCATGTACTGAACCCACAGTCCAGATACTTTCAACTAATCATTTGTGGGCAGCAGGTAACTCGTAGTTGCCCAGTCCACTCCAGAATGATTGACTGCTAGCAGCACATCCAATACTGCAAGTAAAACTATTACCACCCAAAGAATAACACAGTCATGCAATTCATGTTTGCACTTTGACCAATCTCTCCAAAAATATGTGAGACATAGCAGCAGCAAAATGGTTCTCAGCTAGTGCAGCAAGCAGTTTTGCAACTTGGAGCAACAGACTGCAAGTTAGGTAAGTGATTTATACCAACTGTCCTCAATAAATTGCTAAGCAGTTCTTTTATTGGTTGTATACTAGTCTCCATACAAATTAGTTTTTATCTATGTTACAAAATTATGCACACAGCCACATTTAATACAGAAAATTATAAGCATGGTTTTAATTGGTGTTGAAAGAGCAGTTGCACTTTTTTCATATTTCATATTTGTTTCTGAAACTGCCACAGTCTACCAAAACATGACACCAAAGCGCCTGTAAACTGGAGCATGTAACAAATTTAATTTTTGCAAGTGATGTGAGACAATGGCATTTCTGATAGACAGCAGTTCCTGAGTGCTGCAAAGTCACTGCTGTGCTAACATAAGCACTCTATAATGCTTTATTCACTGTTTTAAATATTAAACCATCACTCTGAGTGTGTGTAGTAGCACCACGAGTAAGGCGCTGATGACAGAAACATGCATCTTCATACTGCATAGGTGTCATATATAAGGTATACTCACACTGTGTAGCAGTGTTAATGAAATAACATGACCTTGTGGTCATCACACCTCATTATAAACCCGAAAAACTGAAATAGAAAAACAATAAGTGTGCATAAGTACCATCTGTAAAGGAATGTTTATCGTAATATACCACATGCAGTACAGTAACATACATAGTGTAACAGTAATTTACTCATCACAACAATTCTTTTCTTATAGAATAACGATGCTGCATGCATGCATATATATTTTGAGAATAACAGCTATGTAATAGCTCATTCCCATGAGAAAGTGGAGTTCAGACTACACCAACCATGTTCTGCAAGTTATAGGGAGCATGATGTTACTAATAGGGATGCAATGAAATAAAATTTCACAGGCAAGATTGTGGTGAAATTGGCAATTTTGCCACACAAAAATGTTTTGCAAAATTGTAATGAAATTTTGTCTGCAATTTCACCGCCAGCCACCCAAATGCTGGTGACTATTGGTCCCCCCAACCAATCACCAGTTGTAGTGAATTAAGCACCCTCCCCAGTTACCCTAGCCCCTCATTTCCTTTTATTTAAAAAAATTCAACACCAATTCCCAGTCCCTGGTGTGGAGTGGCTCCCCAGCCACTCACTGGCTGTAATTAATTAAATAAGCAACCTCCCCAAAGATTACCTGCCCCTCATTTCCTTTTAGATAAAAACAAAATCCAATCCTCACTCCCTGGTGTCTAGTGGAACCCCTACCCTGTCATCATGAGATAGCAGCACCCATCCTGCTCCTTCCCCAGTACCCCAGTTGGGCCATCGGCTGCCCTCCCACTCACCCCACGGCCCAGCAGCCCAACTGGGCATGACTGGGCACTTGATGAGAGAGCATGTGCTTGTGCAAGCTGCAGCTCTTTCATTCAAGTGCTCAGTCATGCTCAGTGAGCTGCTAGCCTGAAAGTGAAGAAGCTATGCCGATAATGACAGTACTGGAGAATGGGATGGGTGCTGCTGCTCATGATGATGATGGTCACTGGGTACAGGAAAATGGTGTTTTTATCTAAAAAGGAGGACCAGAGGCACTGAAGTGCTATTTAATCAGTGTAACCAGTGATCAGCTGGGGGACCACTATACACCAGGCAGTGGGGGTAGGATTTTCTTTTTTCAAATTAAAGGAAATAAGGGGGCCAGGGTAACTGGGGGGGAAGGTGCTTAATACAATTACAGCTGGTGATCTGTGGGGGGACCACTAGACACCAGGGAGAAAAATTTGGGCCAGTGAGTGGTCGGGGTAGGGACCACTAGACACCAAGGAGAACTTTGGCCAGTGGCCATTTAATTTTGCCACAGGAGATGAAATTATGCCTGCAGGTGGTGAAATTTCACTGCAGGAGGTGAAATTATCCCTACGAGTGGCAAATTTCACTGGTTTGCTGTCAAAATTTTGCTTGCTCCGGGGGTTGAAATTTTGCATTTCGAGAAATGCGCAAATTATGTGAAATATTTTGTGGAGAGGAATTTTTCAATTTTGCACAACACTAGTTACAAATAATTCTGATGAAGATGATCAGGGTGCACTTAACAAGTCATGTTCCACAAAGGATCATGCCAAACATGTGACAGCTCATTCTGATAAGAAAGTGGAGTCCAGATTGTACCACCCATGTTCCGCCAGTTATTGGGAGCCAGATGTTACAGATATTTCAAATAAAGTTGATCAGGATTTTCTCAACTACCTATGTTCTACAAAGGATCCTTCCAAAGATGTGGCAGCTTATTCCAAACAGGAAGAGGAGTCCATACTGCACCACCGAGGTTCCCCACGTTACTAGGAGCAAGAGGTTGCAAATAATTCTGAGGAAGATGATCAGTGTGTACTGAACAACCAATGTTCAACAAAGGATCATGCAAAACATGTGACAGGTCATTCTGATGAGGAAGAGGATTGCAAACTGTTCTGCTACTATGAGTGAACAAGATGTTACAGATCATCCAGATGCAGAGGATCTAGGTGGACTGAATGACCTGTGGTGCGCATAATGATACCTACCAAGAAAATACACATACAGTAGTTCCAAAGAGGAGAAAAAAGAGAGTCTGTGAATGCAGAAAATGTTAATCAGGAGAGAAATGAGGAAAGTGTTGCAAGTGAAGAATATGGAAATGGGAATATGGCAATGCAGAAGATGCCAATGACCATGAAAGACAGGTGATTTTTTTATGTTTTGTTTCTCTCACTGTTTACTGTTTTCTACATATGTGACACTATTTGCAAGTATGTGTTTACAAATAACAGATTTTGGAGTTTGTATGCACTTAATGTGATATGTTCTCATGGCCTTGCTAATGTGTCCTGTTCATAACAAAAGTACATTGCACAGAATGTACTGTAAAGGTGTGTTGTTGACAGCTCAATCTGGCATGGTGAACATGTTTTTACTTCACCACTTACAGGCTGAACTAAGTGACACATAATCATAATCCTGTTGCATTTATAGCAGATATGATGTATACATGATCCATATCAGCTTAAGGTTATGCTGTAAACTTCCATGAAGTCACATTGGAAGGATATATAGTTTAGTTCTGAAACTGTGAAATGCACTACAAAAAAGTTCCAATCCAGTTAAACATAATTACAATGAAACTATGTTATTAAGTAACATTATTGTGAAGCATACATTAAAAAGACATGAGAATTTTGAGATATGCAATGTGTTCATTGAAAAAATGAATATATATTTTTCATTTCCACTGGGGCACAGGTCTTCCTCCTTCTTCTCCTATAGATTTCCTTTCCTCTGGAACAGCTTTGCCTGCAAACCCATCTTTCCCCACCTTCCCTGCTCTTAGCACCTACTCAGGCCAACCCTGTTACTTGCTGCATCTGTTCTCCTTTCTAGACCTCGCTTACTGCAGTTTGCCTGTTCCCTTTTCACTTACTACGAACCACTGTAAATATACATGTATGTATTATAGTTTGTACTTGCTTAGAACTTTACCTATTGTATATAGCACTTGTATTTTGTATAGTTTTAATATTGTTTTACCTCTGTTTGTATTGGTCTAACTCCTGAACTCCCTTCCCTGGGTCACATCTAGAAACAAACTTCTGTTCATGATGCTTTTCCTGGTTATCAACTTTTAAATAAAAAAAAAAAAAAACAAGCATTCAAAAGATGAAAAATCTAGCTGGTGGACCACCTGTCAAAGCACAGAGCATACTGTCACTAATGTCCTATGTTTTACAATACAACCTTTCAAGTCAAGCCCTTAAACACCTACTTCAGCTTTTTAGTGAACACTTTCCAGGAATAGCACCAACCACTAAGTATCTGAAAAATATTTGGTAATAATGCAGAAAGCATAGTGCACTTTTGTTGAACACACTGCACAAAATATTTTGGTACAAAAGAGAATTTCCCTGCAGTGTGTGATTCATGGAACACTGATTGTGATATTAGCAACAACTTGACTAGAGCTTGTGTTTTTTTGGGGGCAACACCTTTAACAGATCAAATTAAACAGATCATTGAAGGATGTCAGGTAACTGTAACCCGAAAGGTATGCCCCTGATTGCATTGAGGATATACAAAGTGGAAATGAGTACCGGCACCTTGTGAATGATGGCCTTTTGGCAGAAGATGATTTCATCCTGCTTTGGATTGTGATGGCATTACAGTGTTGAAAGTTCCAAATTTCAAATTTGGCCAATTCAATGCTGGATTATTGAATTACATCTGGAGAAGTATAAAGAGCATATTTTAATTCCTGCATTATGGTTTGGGCCTAAGAAACCAAATATGATGACATTTTAAAACCATTTATTCATGAATTACTATTTTGAAACAACAAGGCATAAACTGGACAGATGGCAATGGAAATGATCACAACTGAAATGTACAGTGTATGCTCTCATCTGTAATGTCAGTTCAGTGGCAAGTCCATTACTTCACAACATCAAATGATTTAATGGGAGCTATGGATGCAATTTTCTATCATGTTGTACAGGTTGCTTATCCAGACAGCAGACCTCAGCCTGCTGTCAAGATAAAAAGTGAACATTATGAGAATGTTATGTTTGCAGCAGTAAAAGAACCTGTCTTTGGGGTATCCCATGATAAGAGCACTGGGGAATGGGCACCTACAATAATGGTGACCCACTCACCCTCACATTTCAGGGATGGCTACGGGAGGGTAGGGAAGCTAGATGGAGTGGTGGGCGACTATAGCGACAGGATGTTGTTATATGTTTGTGCATGGGGTGGGAGTGGGAGTGGGCATGCACAGTGATGTATATGAGGGATAGGGCCATGGTGGGTTGCTAAGCCAACCCTGTGGTGTGGTGGGTGGATTGCTGGCATCAGTCAGCAGGGTGCTGGGTTCGGGTCCAGGCACTGGTGCGTTTTAGTTGAGCTTGGCCAAGCCCTTTTCTTTTTAATGTTTTCACCCCCCAACATGCACCCCTCTGGAGTTGAGAATCCTTTAGTAGGGGGTGCGGGGGGTGAATCCCCCCGGGGTTGCAGGGGGCACAACTCCCCATGTAGAAAACATTTAAAAAACTAAGTCCCCAGCACCCTTTTGCAGTGTGTCAGAGTGCAGAAATAAATTTTCGGCACTCTTGACTTCTACATAACGGTGATCACCTTTAGGCTTTCACCATTATGACATAGAACCATGTTTGGGGTTATAATGCCATCTCCATTAATGAAACTAACTGATTCTAACATAATTAGTGCATTTGTTCCAGAATACCAGCATAGCATTTGCCTTGGAGAAACTCGGCAGTTGTGTAGTCTGTAATTTGATTTCACAAATCATGAAGGATAATGCTTCATAGGTACAAAAACTGATGAACTTGATAGATGATTAACTCAAATTAAGTCACCAAGAGAAAAAACTGGAGTACCTAGATCTCTCACTGAAAGACATTTTTGAAGGTTTCAGAATGGAGGGCCTTTTTAATATTTTATGGTCTGCCACCATTAAATGGCATTCTACTGGGCTGAACATGTGGTGGAGCTGTGAGAGTGCTCCGTGTTCCACAGCTGTATAGTGTGGGTTAGTGAGCACTGAGCATTGAGAAGTAGTTTGAAAAGCGTTGGGAAAAGCTATTCAACATGCCATGTTGCCTAAATGAAAAGACAGACAAAGCTGCTCCTCTGAGGAATATAGCTTGCCCCGTATCCAGCCAATGGAAAAAACCTTCAGGCCTGAAACCAGCCCCAGAGGTTGGAAGGCACCTGGCATTTTTGGTCCAAGGCCTGTGGTGTCGCAGGGCCAAGGCTCCTATACAGAGGTTCAACCGTGATGTGCGCAAGGAGTGCAAGTTGCACAATTATCTGATGTAGTGGACAATTCAGAGGACAACTCAGCTGTCTTTCAACGATCAGAACAGGACCAGACAAAGGTTATGTTGGGACCAGACTGAACTGAGGTTGCCAAGTTCCCAACTCAACGGTTGCCGGCTATATTTGAACACACCCTGGAGTTGATGGGGGACTCTATTGAATAAAATTCTGCAAGGAGTGGAGCAGCTAGACCATAGATTTGAAGCTCTGAGTCAGAAGGTTGAATTTATTCAGGCAGAGGTAGTACATAACAGAGAAATATTGTTAAATTAACTAAGCAAGCACAGGACAATTCTCAAAACATCCAGAAATTAACTGATAGTGTTAAAGTAATCAAACTGTCTGGAGTAGCCCTTGCTAAAGATAATTATAACCTGAACAGGAAGATTGAAAGTTTAGAAAACCAGTCAAGATATCGTGATGTGCGCATAGTGGGGTTACCTTTAAAGTTAGATGATGAATTTGAATGTACTCGGGACTTGGTAAAAGACATTTTTGTTACAGTTTGTGAGTTACCCCAAAATAATCTTCCTTTTGTTTCCAAGGCTTTTAGAGTGCTCAAAAGTCAAGAACTGAAAGAAGTAAGGGACACAGAGAAAAAAGCTACAGTCATTTTTTCTTTGGCGTTTGAATCAGATCGGGATCACATTATCAAACCGTCCTGAATAAAGGGAACACTTCTGTATAAGGATTTAAAATTTAAAATTTTTCCAGACATTTCTTACCCCACTCGGCAGAGACGATGGAAATTCTTGGCATATAGACAAGAAATATTGGAATTAGATGCTCAATTCCAGCTTCTTGCACCTGCGAAGGTGTGAATTTGATACAAGGAAAAGACATATGTTTTTTGAGGTTGACCAGTTGACAGAGTTTTTGAGGGGTCACTATAAGGAGTCTAGAGAGTCAGGAAAGTCTGGAGAGAGTTCTGAGTCTCCTACAACTTCTGAGTTAGAGATGTCAGCTGTTTTGGATGCTGTAGTGGTTTTGGGGATTTAACATAAATATAATAAAGTTATATATATTTTTTGAGTACTAAGTAGTTTTGCTTAGTTATATCAAGTTATATTTTGCAATACTCTGTAAGGGATTATATTATAAAAAATAATAGTGACTTGATACATAAAGGTTATTTGAGGTGTTTACCTCTGATGTGCTCAATACACTAGTCATTTGAATAGTTTGTTTGCATGATTTAGATACATATCCCCTTGAGTTGGATTTGATATATCCTTCTTAAGATGGTGCTCTGTAATATGATATATTTGTTTGTTTTGCTTTTCTGTAATGTAATATGTACTGTCACAAGTAAGAGACAATCAAATATATATATATATTAGATAAAAAAAATAAATGGCATTCTTCAAGACATTTTGAAAAAAAAAGTATATCTGTTATTATTTGGTATTTACATTCCTTCAAACAAATGGCTACACCACAAGAGCACAAGAGATTAATTTAGCAGTGATAGCAGTAAACACATTTCTGAAGGAATCTGAAGTACTATATGGATGAAGGCGTATGTCTTTTTAGTATGCACTTACTAATGCACATTCCACAGAGTACTAGAAATTGGACTACTTTGTGGGCAACATCAACTTTTTGTTTTGAATCAAATAGCAGTACATTGCTTAGTTACTTCATTAGAACACAAAATGTACCACAGCAAATCATGAAGACCTTCATGTTAATGGAGGACTTAGCACAGAAACAACAGAAAGCATGAGTAATGCAAATGAACATGTGGAAAGGTTGTCAGGGAGCATTATTATAACAAATCAGAATCATAAAGAGTTGAAAAGCATTAATCAGAATATCCAGTGTATTGCAACTCACCAATATTTCAAACAATATCAGTTGTTCACAGACTAGCAGCTGAAAATAATTTACATAACACTGCAAATAACTTTTTGGTATTACACTCGTATCATAGTTAATGGAATTCTTTTCACAGTGAAAACAACAACAATTGCTAAGAAGAAACAACTCTAGTTAGGTTAACAGATGGCAGAATATGCAAAATATGAAGCATTCTGTTTTTGAAAATACTTACAATCATGCATATTGCAACCTGAATATGTAGCAAGAGATGCTATGAACATTTTAAGTGCAGAAAATATCTATGTGAAAATTCACAGATAAACATCAATAGCAACTTCATACAGGTGGTTGTAGAGGGTCATACTCCCATGGCAGTGTGCCTTGAAATGTTTCAGATGAAATGTGTATGTTTTAATATGACTGGGAAAAGTTATGTTATTTCATTATCTAATCTGCATGAAAGAAACTAGACTTTTCTAAATTATTTATCATCAAACACAGTTTGAAGACAAGTGAACAGGTGCACTCTCATTTTGGGCAAATTCACAAAAAATAACAATGAGCACAAAATCAATGGGGATATGATGTCAACACGACTATGTGTGCCATCACTTAAGGAGAACTATGCTGAGCAATTCAGGTTTTCCTAATAGAAGCTATGATTAAGTGTTTCTAACCATGTTACTGTTCCATCATCCTTTTAGTAACCTTTAGAGTTTCTGTGTTAAAATTATCATTTACACATAGTTTATGTCCACATAAGCAGCAGAGTTTACATCTATTGTAGCATTAATAGACATGGACATGAACCATAGTTATAAAATAATCATTAACACCAAAGTGAACATCAGAAACAGGCAGTCAATTGAATTTAAAGTGGTTTACCAGGTTGCATTTGTCATTTGTTTCCCTAATATTAATGCTCCATCTTTTGTGTATGAAGGGTAAGACTTCATGCCCAAGGACATTCAACTGATCCTTTGCTGGTGCTGTTCCTGCCACTGGGCTGGCATATAATGTGTTGTACAGCACAGGAGTCACGTCATCACGTGCACCAACAGTCAATAGGGCAACTTCACCATGCACATTACACAATTGCAATCAGCATTGGGAGAGCAGTCTTCATTAATAAATTCCACAAAGGCTGACTAAAGGGGAACCCTCATCTCCCCTGCCTTAATACTGTGGGACCTAGGGGTCCGACAAAGCAACCCATATAGAGAATTTTTTTAACTCAAACATGTTAAATTTGTTATTTTGCATCTCAGTGGTCCCTCATGCCTCCACCTGCAATGCTGCTGAACTAACTCTTTCACTGTCCCCCATGGCCACCATGTTATGATCTGAATGGGCTAAGCTGCAGGGGATGTGTATGTGACGGCAGTGAGTAAAGTCATTTAATACTCTGTAACAGCATATTTTTGCACTATGGGCCCCATTTTTCAGAGCCGGCCAGCTGTGCATGCAAACAGGTGTGCTGTGTGAAAAAATAGGGCTGGTCAGCACTGGTGCTTTATTCAAACAGATAGTGAAAGCCAAACTGGCCATGATATCTGTTTGAATCTTGGACCCTGGTAGCACAGCACACAGTCAGTGGTCACCATGTTTGGTGCAGCGCTACCAGAGGGCGGGGCTGAAGACTGCCCATAGAGATAAAGCATGGCACACACTGGTTAGTGCTGCAGCCCCCATGGGTGATAGCCCAACATACCAATAAGCCCATTGGGCATGTCTAGTGCTATGGGGCCATTTTGAATGCCCATTATGGTCTCATTTGTATGCTACAGTGTGCCGGCCATGTCTCCCCCCAGCCCCAATCCCCATTCATGTAGAGAAACAGAAGGCAATGATAGTTCAGTGTCCCTCCACTACCCCGATCCCTGTCACAATATAAAAAAAAAACAAAGTGGTGGTTCAGTGTCCCTTCCCTGCCCAAATCTCTGTCCCCATATAGAAAAAAAACACAGTGGTGGTTCAACATCCCTCCTCTGCCCAGATCCCTGTCCCCATATAGAAACAAAACCACAGTGGTGGTTCAGCATCTCTCCCCTGCCTCAATCCCTGTCTCTACATAGAAAACAAACACAGTGGTGGTTCAGTGTCCCTCCCCTACCCAGATCCCTGTCACCATGCAGAAAAATAAACCACAGTGGTGGTTCAGCATTTCTCCCAAGCCTGATCCTGTTCTGATATAGACAACAAAACACAGTAGTGGTTCAGCATCCCTCCCCAGCCCCGATCCCTGTCTCCATATAGAAAAAAAATACTGTGGTGGTTCAGCATCACTCCCTTGCCCTGAACCCTGTCCCCATATAGAAAAAAAATACAGTGCTGGTTCAGTATCCCTTCCTTACCCCATTCCCTGTCCCCATGGATAAAAACATAAGCATTGGTGGTCCAGCAGTCTCTCCTATGCCTGGATTGTCATCTGTGTACATAAATTGTATGCCCTGTTAATCTAGCAGTACCCCCCCCATGCTCCAATACCTGTATATTATAATACAATGTAACAGTCAGCCCTGGTGATCTAACAATTCCTCCCCAGCCCCGATCGTCATGTATAAGCTGTCCCGGTGGTCTAGTTTTCCCTCTCCCTCCCCATTCACCGATTGTTGCCCTCATGTTATCTTATCTAATTCCTTGTAGTCCAATGATCCCTCCCAACTTCCCCATTCACTGATCACCATCCCAACATAAACATCAATACCCTGGTAGTCTAGTGGGACCCCACCCCGGCAGGTAGTGACCCACCACCCTGCTCCCCCTCCAATCCAAACCAACCCATACCAGTGACAGTACAGCCCTCTTCACACCGTCATGGCCAGCCACCAGCTGAACTGTGACTGAGTCTGTACAGAAGACAGTACACACTCATTGGTTGACAGGTCAAGCAATAAGTGCATATTGTCTATTGTACATGCTCAGTGATAGTTCAGTCAGTGCCTGGCCCTGAAAGTGTGAGGAGGGCTGTGCCAGTCACTGGCACAGGTCAGGTTGGGAGGGGAGTGAGTGGGTCACTGCATGCCAGGGACGAGGCCACTAGACTACCAGGGTATTGCTGTTTATGTCAGGATGGTGATCGATGAACAGGGAGGCGGGGTCCACTGGACCACTGGGGATTTGATTAGATGACACGGGGGTGGCAATTGGTTAATGGGGAAGGGGGGAGGGACCACTAGATCACAAGGACAGCTTATACATGATGATCTGGGCTGGGAGGGACTGCTAAACCACAAGGGCAGTCTGTTAGATTGTATTATAATAATAAGGGATTGGGGTATGGGGGGCAGACCGTTGGACTACCAGGGTGTACAATTTCTGTATGCGAATGATGATCTGGGCATGGGAGGGACCGCTAGACCACCAATGTTTGATTTTATCAATGGGGATAGGGATTTGGCAGGAGAGGCATGCTGAGCCACCAATGTGTTTTTTTTTCTATTCAGGAAAAGGAATAAAGGCAGGGGAGGAATTCTGAACCACCAGGGTACCCAGCCCTTGACAGTGAGCAGACGGGTCTGTACACTGTTAGCGCAAGGTTTCAGAAGCATCAAACTGAGCCACTGCTGGTGGCCATTTAGTGCTTCTGAATCTTTCAATATTGTACTACTGCATATGCATGAGGGACCGCATATGCATAGGCACAACACAATATTTTGCATTACAGAGCTGTTGTGGGTGTCATGCATCTGAGTCCTTTTGAATATGATACTTCCCCTAACAGCTTGCACTATTCAAGTTGGCGTGGCACAAACCTGGTTTGTGCCACGCTAACAGTTTGAAAAGGGGAACCCTAGTCTACTGGTACTGATTGGGCTGGGTCCATATGATCTGTACCAGTAGATTAAACATTAACATGTGCTGCTTCATAGTATTAACTGACTTTGCCAAGTGCCTGCTCATTGACAACTCTCATGGCTTATCCAGTTCATGTCATCACAGGGCTGGCTGTGGGGGACAGTGGGAGAGTTAGTTTGGCAGCATGGCAAGTGGGGGGATGCAGTATCAACCACATTAAAAAAAGTCTTTATATGGTTAGCTACATAAGGACCTCTAGGTCCCATAGTCTTAAGGTAGGAAGCTGAGGTTTCCTTTTATTACCCTCCCAGTGTTGACTACAATAATGCAACCTGCATAGTGAAGTTACCCCACTGACTGATGGAGCATGTGCTCATGTGCCTCCCTGTGCATACAACATAGCAAATGCCAGCTCATTGGCAAGACCAGCACCAGAAAGGGAACAGATGGATGTGCCCTCTGGCAAAAAGTATGAGCCATTCACACATGAAAAGGAGAAACACTATAATTACGAAATCTTAATCAATCTTGGAATCCAAGGTAAAGCTTCCTCACAGAGGACGCTGTTACTGAAAAACAAATAGTAACTGATAAATCACTTTAACACATGCATAGCACAATAAAACACTTTAAAACAAGACTAGAACTTCTAACTGGGGACACTGAATTGTTCAGTACAGTTATCCTTCCAAGTTTGCTTGAGTAGCAAAGATTACACTGAGCACACTGCAACATGCTAAACACTTATTAGTGGTAAAAGCAAATTCAAGTATACAGGACCATGGAGGCAAGCATTTGCTCCAGACACAAACAAAATGTGCTGAAGTATATAAAATATGGCACTACATGATAAAATAGGGTACTATACAGTTGCAAGAAGCAAACAAGCTGCTTGTGTGTCATTAGGATAACAAACAATACACATGCTCCTTATTACCAGATTGCACAGCTTTCCCCTGCTAGATGTGACACCATCTAACACTGTAAGAAAAGTCTTTGAGACAAAAACAGACTACATCAGTATCTGTCATAGGTGGAAGGTTTGCATTTAATTCAGCAAGTGCACTTTTTGTATTCTTCAAAATTACATTTCTTCCCAGGACTGTCACTAGACTCTTAGGAAATGCACATGTGACCCATGGGTATGTAGAGGCTAACAGTGTGTCTACTGTAAATTAGTTATTTCACAAGTATTACCAGACCATGGATTGTTCAATGTGTCCTGCTATTCTTCATTGGAATGATCTGTAACTTATTGGTCACAATTATTTTCAGACCATGGGTCACTAAATGGATAGCTCTTGATGTTGATCAACTCCAAGTTGAGTTGTTTGGGAGGTGTGCAATATCCCCAGAAAGCAATGCAGGGCCCTGCACTGACACTACAGCGACCTGATGCTGTTTTCACTGTAGTGTTGGGTGAAGCAAAGTTGTTGAGGTAGCGTTGGTATACCCTACCAAGGGCATCCTTAAATTACTCCACCACACTCTCCATTTTCAGATCTAAAACCCTGTCAAAGGGGTTGAAAGCTTTGACATTGCAGTACAAATCTCTTAAGAACTGCAGCAAAGGTTTTATTGTGGGATATGCTTTTCTCCACAGTTTCACCCTGTCTTGCTTGGCCTCATCCATCTAAATGGCAAGTGGTATGGCCAGTGGTGGTATGGTAGCTACTGAAGTAGGGCTACACAAATAGATTAGTTATTCAAGTCCTCGACTGATTGATTATGTGTACAAGCAGGCATTTTCTAAATGTTGCAAGCAGGGAAACACAGAGTTATTTTGCTTTGCAACTCACAGCATTGGCCACCATACCCTTCACAGCAGTATCAAGAGCCTCCTGACATTACACAGCCACTGTGTCCATTTTGATTTACAGCACTGTGTTCCTTGGATTCAAAGCTTCAGGCTTGCAAGAAAATCTGTTAGGCATCCTATGATGTTTTATTTTGGGCTCTGCTTCTCCATCTTCTGCCTTTGGTTTTCACACTCCTGCCTTAGCCTCCTCTCTTTTAAAGGTGAGTGCCAATGAGGCCATAGTGGTACATAATGAATTACTCCACAAATACTGTAAGGTTGAGTCATTTGGTTCCCTCTGAAATGATTAATCAGACATTATGTGCACAAAGTATTTTCAGAATTTTAACAAAAAAATTTTATTCTTTGAAAAGGACTTTGGTGTCTGAAACATGTTACTGTGACAGTATGAGTGTACACTTTAATAAATGTTGCTTAAATTTATATCGTGAAGCTGTGTCTCTGTTGTTGGTTGATGTGTGCAGGAAACTTTTTCAGTTGTCAACAATTTTATTCTTATCTACCAACAATGCTCAACATGTATGGGAAAGTACTGTGTACCTCCGTAGAGTCCACCACTATGATCTCAATTGTCATTTCAAAAACCATATGGTAGCTGATTGGCCTCAGAGGTCTGCAGATTATATGTCGGAGCACCATCTCTTCCAAACATAATAAATAAGGAAATCTGATGATAGACAATAAGACATAGAATTTAGAATTCTCATTTTACATATTTTAAATTAATTCTATTAAGATTATTATATACAGCTTTAGAAACACATTTTGTAAGCACAACGACATGCAACAGGATGTGCATTATGCTAGTCAACACACTTCACTACTGGTTGAAGGCACTCAGCCTCCTCATAACTCAAGCACACCTGTGCTGTGTGGCAGTATTCAATAATGCACACACAGTCTCTGTTGTATTTTATTACTTGCTTATTCAGATAGTCAGTGATAGAGTAAGAGGGCAGCAGGGATTTTTCCACTTATGTAATTAGTGCGGGTAGGGATTGGTGGATGCTGTTAGCAGCAATGCTGATGGGCGTGGTGGCATTGGATGGGGTTTTGAAAGTGGCACACTACAGCAGACTTCTGCAACTTCAAAAATGCTATCATAATGAGTATAAGCAGTAGGATATTTGAATATTGAATATGTATTGTGCTGCTTCATTTCACCATTTAATGCGGCATGTTACAATTTGACTTCGGTAGCATAAAAGTTGAAAAAACAAATTACTGCTGCTATAAAGATTTGTATCTGACATCTATAAATGTGTACAGTAGCTTGTAATGGTCTGTAAAAAGAAGCTGTGCATGTAAATGTGCTGAAATGAACATCAGTAAAAATGAAATGACCACATCTATTCAGTCTTGTCTTTTTATTTACACTGAAAATTGTTGCAGCTTGTTTTGCTCAACAGACTACAGTCCCTTTTGAGAAAATAACCAGACCCATCATCATCCAGAAAACAACTTACCTGCTCCTCCCCATGCTACAGGCTTTCAGAATCAAGAGTGACTTGCAACCCAGCCACCACATAACTCCCTGTATGTACCACTGTGAAGTCTCTGTTGGCATGGATCCTTGTGCTTAGCACAGATGTAGCATGAAAATGCAAGTGTAGCTGCATAAGTATAGAGGTTTCCTTCCTATTTCACTACACTATTGGTGGGGCTGTGAATGCATGAAGAGGCCTGCAATTCGAAAGTATGTAAAAGACCAAAGAACCTAACAATATATCACACTGTCAAACATATAAGCAATCACGGGTGGCAATATAGTCATACATTTCTCAAAAACAAAAGTGGGAGCCTTCTGACAATCTTTTTGGATTAGCTAACTGCAGTCAGAAGGAAGCCAATAATAATTATACTGTAAGTATATTTGAGAATAAGCTGCCCGGTGGTGCTGAGGGTTGAGGCACTGGATGCCACACCTCGTGCCACACCAGCGACCTAGTTTTGGAATGAGCTCAGGCCATTGGGGGTTGGCAGGGGAGGACAGGATTGAGCATCCGGAGGATAGTTCTCCTTTCCTGGGAGGGAGGGGTCCAGATCCCAGGCTTCAGTGACTCCTGGTGGTGACTGAGGGCACAACAAGCCTGTGGATCCTCTGAAGGAGATTGGCTGTGGTGGTGAAACTCTGTGCATGTGTGGTAGCATGTATGCACCAGGCACATTGCATGCCTGAGCCAACCGGGGAGGGACAGAACAAGGAAAAGAGCCCTGATCCTTGGTAGGTGAAGGTGGATCAAGTGGCCATCCACCCTGCCCAATGCTGGGTCCTGCATCCTGCCTCCAGTGCTCTTTCTGCCACCTAGTCAACCATTTAGATTTCAAAAGGTCAACAAGAGGCGCTGGTGGTCCTGCCGGGGAGGGCTTAGATCCAAGTGGTCGGGAGACCAGAAGCATGCAGAGTGAAGTCTACCCTGCTGATAAGGTAAGGATGGGACTTCAGGTGGGGGCGGGAAAGGTTGGACTGGGTGCCTCCAAAGAGAGTCCAAGGATCAGTGAGGAAGCAAAAGAAACTGACTAAAAAGCAAATTTGAGAAAAAAACCAAAAATGTTGTATACAAATGTACCAGTATACTTTTTAAGTATAAAAGAAGTATAAGTCAAGCAACTCAGTACATTACCAATATATATCAAATGTAAGTGAGTATAAAAGATATAAGGATACTGCATGTTAGTATACTTGAAATATTACTAAAGCATGTGAGTAGGAAGTAAGTGTATTTTTATTATACTTAAGTATGCTGCTTTTTTGTAAGGGAATTGGCAAATCTGCAGGATTCCTCTGCCCGTTCGACCCTAGATAAGTATTCTTGCCCCCTTCCTGGCCCGAAAGCCAAAAATAAACAGAAATTGTTAGCTACCCTGTTAGCAGGTGTGAAACAAAATAATCACTCACAACTGTCTCATCATCACTCCAATACTTAATGAATGGAGATAACTGACAGTTACTTTCTATAGGATGGAAAAAATAATCAGTAGAAATCAGCATGGTCCTCTTTTCCAGGACATTTGATCTAGTTGTATCCAACGTCTTCTGGACAGTGATTCAGCACTGCTAGTTTGTGGGGATGTTTGCAATGGGCGGTTTGTTGGGCTGGGGCTGCTTAAATTTAAACTTGAATTCTTAATGTTTAGAGCAGCATGGCTTCCGTGCTGGTCACAGTACCAACACTGCGCTAATTGAATTCTCCAATTTCCTACACTCCTCCCTGGACACCAGCTCCCAACTGGTGCAGTGTTCATCAACCTCTCAAAGGCTTTCGACACTGTCTCCCACCCTCTTCTGCTGAATGCCCTCTGCCACACTGGTCTCTCGGCTGGCCCTCTAGCATGGTGCACAAGCTATCTAGCCGCTCGCTCACAGTGTGTTAAAATCAATGGGACACTCTCTGATATCCATCCCATACACTCGGGGGTACCCCAAGGCTCCATCCTGGGACCCCTTCTCTTCTCACTCTATCTGAACACCCTTCCCAGTGCATGCTCTGGCAAAATTCTTCTGTATGCAGACGATGCTGTCATTTTTGCCACCTACCGCAATCCCATCTCCTTTCAGGACTCCCTACAACAGTCATACAATGATGCCAAAGCCTGGTTTAAGGAGCGCAGACTCATCATTAATCTTAAAAAAAACAAAACTATGCTCTTTGCCCACCCCCAAAACAAAGCCAGCAACCACCCACTCTATATCCTTCCTAGTACCAAACAACCACTGGAACAAGTCTGCTCCTACAAATACCTTGGGGTTACCTTTGATTCAGCCCTCACATTCCACGCCCACATTGATGCCCTGCCATCCACCACTAACACACGGCATGGCATCCTCTTCCGCCATAGAAACTGCCTTCCCCCAAATGCTCTCTGGCTCACTGTTACGTCTTCAGTAATGTCCCTTGTAAACTATGGCCTACCAGTCTATGGTGATGCTGACACGACTGCCCTCTAAAAAACTCACCTAACCATAAATAAGGCTTGCAGACTGATTACTGGTGCCCCCAGGCTCACACATACCTGTCAACTGTATGATGAAGCTAAACTCCTTATCCTAGATAAACAGCTTCGCTATCAAACCTGCCTCCTCACAAAAAAAACCCTACCCGGGCTCTCCCCTCCTGGGGTGACAGCATCCATCCACCGGATCCCACCTACTATCGCAACATGGTCCTCCAACAAGACTGATCTACTGGCCCCCAGATCAAAAACCACCCTTGGTCAGAGGTCCTTCTGCTACAGAGCCCCATCCTGGTTTAACTCTCTCCCTGCCCCCATCTCCAATGCCACCACAATCTCCAAGTGCAAAACCACCCTTCGGAGTCAACTCTTTAACACTCGTAGCTGCTCCTGTCTCTGAATGTGGCCTCAACCTCTCCACTCATGACAATGCCCGCCAGGTGGCTCTCCACCTAGCCCACCCCACCACTTCTTCCCCGGTACACCATACCTATGTATAACCTGGCCAGTGCCTGCTGTATTATGGTAATGCAACTAGATTGTTCAATATATGAATCTTGTTTGACCTCAGTGCGACATGGTGCCTCTGATGAATGCCTGTTTCAGCAACCTGTGCTATGTAACCTAAAATTGCTATGTCTGTCCTCAGTGTGACAAGGTACCTTTGGAAACGAGCCCCTGGCTCAAAGGTTGTAAACTGATTTCACAAATAAATAAATAAATAAATAAAATACTTTGAGATGGGTACAGTATAGGAGAATGGGGTGAACTTAGGGGTTGAAGAGTCCAAGGCACACCTTGATGCCTGTCACTTGCTGCAGGGTGGAGGTGGGGGTGAGGGTGGAATGGTGTGAGCATTACAGCTGACAATCCAAAGGCACACCCCTAATGCCTGTCAGTTTCTACTGAGTGGGACGTTATGGTTAGAAACCCTAACACCCCAGGTGTTTGTTGGTATTTGCACTCCAAATTTTCAACATAGCCTTTTTGTGACCCCACCTCATGAAAGCATTTGGGACCTCTGCTCATGAACAGTGGCACTGTGATTTTGTTAATCTGTCCCGAATGTTGATTTCCCACAGCGACGGCACCATTCTGCACCAGATATGTGAAAACACATTTTGGGCAGGATGTGAAAATAACAGTATACCATTAATCAGGAGGTGTGAAGAAATGGCAATGTTGAAAATCTGGGTGAAAATATAACAGATTCTTGAAGTTACTGGCGTGCATGGAAACTACGCAACACACGCTTGTAACACAGTCATTTGTGAAATTCTTTCACCAGACTTTCAACATAGGCATTTTGGGACCTCTGCTCATGAACAGTGTCACTATGATTTTGTTAATCTATCCTAAATGTTGATTTCCCACAGCAACCATGCCATTGTGCGCCAGATGTGCGAAAGCACATTCCGGGCAGGATGTGAAAAATGGCAGCTGTACTGTTCTTAAGGAGGTGTGCAAAAATGGCAATGCTGAAAATATTGAGTGAAAATATCAAAAATTCTCAATCTTACAAAAGTGTGTGGAAACTGCACAACACACACTTGTAACACAGTCATTTTTTTGAATTTTTTCACCAGATTTGTAACATAGGCTTTTTGGGAGCCCATCTCATGAACAGTGACACTGTCATTGCATTAATCAGTTTCAAAAAGGTGATGATTTCACCCTGTGACCACAAAATCACCTTTTGGGACTGAATAACAACATGACAGTGAATGAGTTCATGAGTTGCGGTCTCAAGAACCCCATGTTGAAAATTTGGAGCCAAAAGTCACAAAAATGTCTGCTATATCCATCTAAGTTGACCCCCCCACATTAATGCCATTATACAGCTTAACGGCATTTCTTCAGTTAGTAGTCAGCTTTGAAGAGTGCAGACATGTTCTGCTCCATCGAAGATCATCGGGCCGGGCTCCAGAGGTAAGTATGGGGTGGGGGGTGTGGGGAGGTGGGGTGCGCAGAAGGTAGGTGCAGGTTGGGGGAGGGGGCACCGGAGACAGTGAGGGACCATTTTCTCTTTTACAGGTTAAAAAAAAAAAAGACATCACGGGAAGGTTTTTTTTTTTTTACATATTTGTCTTAGTACACTGGGGTGGACTCCCAGTGTGCCACCTGTGTTTTTTGGGGAGGAGGACTGAAGCAGATGGGAATTGGGCCCCCTGTTGGCACAGAAAACTTGTTTATGTTTGGGGGGGCTCATGATACCAAGGGGGATTGGGCACCCCCTCAGCAGACAAATGAAAATGGGGGACATTAGGCCGACGGGGATTGGGTTCCCCGTCAGCAAATGAACTGGGAGGGGCATGCCTACAGGAGTTGGGCACCCCGATGTTGGCTTTCAGGCAGAACCGTGAGAGGTGGGCGGCAACAGCTGCCACCATGTTTATTGAAATGTTATACCAGGAAAGGCACACCCTACAATGACGGGTCACTCTCTCATTGCATCAGCGAAATTGTTTCAAGTTGGTGGCATGCTTTTGCACAACTGTCATAAACAGCATGCTATTTCATTAGTGCCACACAGCCCAGCCCAAAAAGCAGTGGATCCATTGGCCACAACATGACGCATCTCCAAAACCTGCTACTCTAAGGTACTACAATATGTTGTTTGCACTTGTGCACAAGACAACATAAAAAGCACACCATGGAATGCTGCTGGTCAGGTTGCCTTCCTTCAACAATCAGCCAAGTCATCCGACTTGCACTGCATGTTTGTTTATCATTGTAAGTAAATACATTTCCGAATAGGGTGTTTGACATTAATCAGTTGCTGGAATTAAATTACATTATTCAACTATGATAAAGAATAATATATTTAACTTTAGACAGCAGTTGCAATATTCTTTCCTTTATACCTAAGCCATGCTCACCTTCATCATGGCATAACACCAAGTAGGACCAACTGCAGCAAACAGTATCACCTTGCAGGACCAGTAAGCTTCCTGTCATTGAAGAGGTGTTGCAGCATATGTTGGAGTGCATCCTCCACCACTAATGGTGCTGGTCAGTGCACATGGCAGCCCTTGTGCACCTGATCCTCTTCCTAAGTCTGCTAACGAAGGCTTTTCACCATTGTTGCAGAAAAATGCAAACACGATTTGTGAATGTACAACAAATTTACAACAGTGCGTTCACTTTGGGGTAAATCAAATGACAAAGATGGTTATCCTCCCTGTGGGAGGCTGTTTGTGTTGTCTGTGGGTGGGGGGTGACACTGCATATGTCCTATGTAAAGCTTTGTGGAAGCTTACTGACAGCACCCTGAAAGACACGCCAGCAATTTCCTTGAAAAAATCTGCAGACAATGTTGTTCCTGCACAGAAGCAAGCTTGCAGGCATTTTATTTTATTTAGATTTTGATAACGGGTAAGACCACTGAGACCAGATGTCCCTTTTCAGGTGCGACCGGAATTCGTTACAGAAAAGAGACATTTAGAAACAGTTTTTTACAGTAATTACATATGTTACTCAAATATACATTAGCGACAGTATACAGGGGTAAAAGTAAGGTTCACATACAGGCTCAAGCATTATTTACAGTAGTTGCATTAGTTACACAAGTGTAGATTACCAACAATATACGGAGGGTAATCAGGATTCGCAATCAGGCACTTATGACATCGAGTTTCATCCCCAATTAGTAGGGAAAGTAGACAACAACAGAAAATTGACATCATAGTTTTGGAGATACATCCAGGATGAAGGGAGGTTCAAGGCACTGCAGCGGAGAAGAGACCTGGGCTAGGGAGCTAACAGTTACAGCCGCAGAGACTGAGATTGAGAAGATATAGTTTGAGTCCAGACTTGAATTGATTAAGGGTGGTTGAGTCAGTCAGGCTAGCCGGAAGAGAGTTCCATAGGTGGGAGGCAGCAAATTTGAAGGAGCGCCTGCCTTTGTTGGAGCATATCCTAGGGATGTCAAGGGGATGATTTGCAGATGATCGCAGGGTTCGGATTTGTTCTTTGGGGGAGAATAGTCCACTAAGATGGGGAGGGGAGCATAGGGTACTGAACTTGAAGGCAAGGCAAGCAACAGGGTAAGCTAGTTTGTGCCGAGTGTGGGCCAGTTTAGTTCCTTAAGTGCCTCACAATGATGTCTCCTAGGAGAGGAGTTAGTGGCGAAGTGAGCCACATGGTTATAGAGTATGGAAAGTTTATTGAATTCCGTCTCATGGAGGAACTGCAATAGAGGAGCTGCGTATAGGATGGAGGGAGGAGATTGCAGCAGGCAATTGCTGGTGTGCAACCGAAAGCGAATTCCCAGATGGTAAAGGAAGCCAAGCTTTTGGTGGGTGGACCTGGTTATGGAGTTGATATGGGGTCGGTAGGTAATTTCTTGGTCAAGATGGATCCCCAGGTATTTGAAGCTGGCCATGACCTCGACTCTTTTCCTTGGTTTGTGCAGATCTGGAGCAGCTGACTTCTGTCAGAGCCCACCCATCTAGAACCAAACGAATGCACTAGTTTTTCCTCATTGAGTTTAAGGAGTTTGCGAGAACCAGACCTCAAGAATTGAGAGACTATTCTGCAGTTTTGTGGTGATGACACTAGGTTGGGTGTCACTGCAGTATATGACAGTGTCGTCCGATACAGAATGTGTTTGCTAGGGGAAGCTTCCTCAATATTGAGGAAGAGTGAAAAGAGCAGGGGCCCAGGATTGAGCCCTGGGGCACCTCTGCGATAACAGATCTGGGTCCAGACTGTGTCCCTTACAGCAGACTTTTGGGTATGGTCACTCAGATAGCTCTCGAACCAGGAGAGTGAGTGGTGATCCAGTTCTAAGTGTAGGAGTTTCGAGAGGAGGAGATTATGACTGACCAAGTAATAGGCCTTGGACAGGTCAATGAAGAGGGTGCCCATTGGGGATCCTTGGTCCATAGAGGCAAGCATGTCCGCAGTGAGCCAGATGAGGACAGTGTCGGTACCATAGCCCTTTCTAAAACCATGCTGCACATTAGCCATGAGAAGGTGCTGCTCAAGGTAGTCTTGAAGCTGGTTAGAGACTAGTCTTTCCTGGATTTTCCCAAGGGAACCGAGAAGGGGGATAGGTCTATTGTTTCCCAATTTGTCTCGGGTCCACTTTTGTAGACAGGGACAATGGTCACTACCTTCCACATTTTGGGCATTATACCATCCCGAAGCATTCTATTTATGAGTAGGGTGACAGGAGGATGATAGCCAGGGCACGCAGCTCTCAGTAGGCGAGTTCAAGCTGGTCATGGCCCAGTGAGGAAGAGGGGTTAGTTTTGTGTAGGAGAGGTGCCTCACTGATTGACCAGCTTTAGGTGAAATTGAGGCTGAGGGTGCACCCATGCATCTCCAGAGTAATGGGTAGGCCTGGGGGACAGGAGGGAGGCCCACTTGGGTTAGAGAAGGAGGCACCGAAGGCCTCAGCAACTACAGATGGAACATTGGTCAGTGAGTCCCCTACCAGGATGGAGTTCGTTTGACTACTTGTGGAGCCCTTGATGAGTATGCTTATGTGACCCCAGAATTTTTTGTGATCACGTAGGTGCCTAGTTTGGAGGTCATTTAAGTATTGAGATTTGGCCTGTTTCAAGCCTTTTTTACACTGATTTCTCAGCTTTCTGTTCTTTTCCCAGTCCGTTTGGTTGCCAGTGGATTTGTAGGTGCCCATACTCTGTCCCAGAGGAGCATGGAATGCTTGAGGCATGGGCTCAACCATTTATGGCATTTTCCTGTACCCTGAGCTTTTTATAGGGCATGCCTGTTAGATGAAGACCAGAAGGCCTGGATAAAATATTCAAGTGCCTTGTCGAGTGTGGGAGAGAGATGATAGGGCCCAGTCGGTGTTCCACAAATCAGAGCAGAAGTCGGCTGGTGCAAACCTACTGTAATTCCTCGTTTCAATGACCTTAGCGGTAATTTTTGGAGGCTTGTTGGACCAGATGCAGAAGATAGGTGAGTGATCACTCAGGGAGTCAGCCAGAATCCCTGCTGACAGTATACGGCCTGGGCGGGAGACGAGTATCCAGTCAATGAGAGAGTGTTTTCCAATCTTGGGGTACTGTCATGTGGGGAGGTCGATGACCTGTGTAAATGGAGAGCCAATTAGTGAGTTTTTAGCAGGGGATGTGAGCAGGGAAGGCCAGTGGAGATTGAAATCCCCAAGGAGTATGGTCTCCCCCATGGAATAGTCCTCAAGGAGGTTTGTTAGGGATTCCAAGGAGGAGGCAGCAGATTGGGGTGGGAGGTAGATACCCCCTAAGGTAAAGGGTTTGGTGTTTCCAAGAAGTATTTTTACAAACAGCAATTCAGCTAGGGAATCACTATGAGAGTGGAAGTTCAGCTCCGAAGCTTGAAGGTCAGTGCTGACGTAGATAATAACCCCTCCTCCCTTTTTCCCTACCCTGTCTTTTCTAAAGATAATGTAGCCCACTAGTTCCACTTTGTGGGGGAGGATCTGCGGTTTGAGCCAGGTTTCTGTCAAGGCTAGTACGTCGGGCTTATAGACTGCCACCCATGCCTCAAGGTCATGGAATTTGTGCCTTCGACTGCCTATGTTCATATTAGCAAGTTTGATCCCTTTGGAATCGGCCCACAAGGGGCATGAAGGGTTGTTGAGAGTGAGATTTGGGGAGAAAGGGCCTGGATTTGGTTCTATATCCCCCCTGAGGGCAAGGAGGGTCCTGCCCAGATGACCAGGGGGTAAGTAAGGAGGGGAAGGGTCAGCCGCCCATCACTCCCCCTGGGGAGAGAAACCTGGCACCACCTTGTGCATCTGGCAAGGGTCCAGGCAGGTGTAGGTTTAAAATAGACCCATATGGAGGGATCATTATGACCTCGGTGGCAGGAAGGAACTTCCTTGGAGAAAAAGCACAGTTACAAGCTGATGTCAGCATATAGCTTGGAACAGGATTAAATATTCATTGGTTTTGCCAGGAATATAGGGAAAGTATTAGGCAGTGACTGTAAAATGTTTGAGAGGAGAGGTTTCCCTTTTGATGGTTAAGTATCACAAAAGCAACAGGGGAGACCTGTAGTGTGGAAACTGTGAACTTACTGAAGAGCAGTAATGAGCTCAATCAGTATATGTTTGTGAAATAGAGGCTTCACTGGGAGTATGTTAGTTATCCTAGAAATGACCAGTGAGCCCCTAGTGGAGAAACTGTATAACTTGCAGATGGCAAAGTGAGTTGATGGGTGTTTTCAGCTCATGTGACCATCCAAGCACGTATAAGTTAGAGTGCCGACCAAGGGTGGTGGTGGGGGTAGCTGGGCAGCCGGTGAAGCTGGCGGGGCAGAGCCGGGCCTCCAGCAGCAGCCACACAGTTCCCAGGAGGGCTCATATGGAGCAAGCAATATGGGGCAGCTTTTTTTGTCCAGGTAAGCCCCTTTCAGAGATTCCGGTCATTAATCAGGCTGTTTTTAGGGCAAGATTGGCTTTTAAACAAGTTTATGTCCCTCCTTGCATTTCCTTCCAGCAATTACCTTGGTGCTTTTCTGTGCCACAACATCCCTACATCAACTATGTCAGTCATTGACCAGAAGTTCTTGTCGAGGTTGTTTGTATGTTATTGTTTTCTCCCCAAAGGTGTGCTGCCACAGCAGTGGTGCTCTAAGGGATCCTCGCATTACTGTCACTATTGTCACTGCTTGCTGGTCCTGATCACTACCACTTGTGGGCACCTGGGTAGTGCTATAACAGTAGAGCATACCTTACCTCCATGGAGGAGGAGACCATCTTATGTAATACTATGCTAAAAAGATGCTTCAATCTGTGTGGTGCTTGCAGCTCCCAGCTCAATAATTTCTGCCAAAAGACTCAGCGCTGCAATTTTAAAGGATAGGAAAAACACTGGTGTGATCTGCTTGGCAAACAGATGTATTTCTCCAAAGTTACAGTGGTAAATAAGCACGCAGCATAGCTTTGTTGGATAAAGCTCATAGGAGCACAGATATGCAATGTTAGGTTTCTCCAGTTGGCTCACTTGATTCCCAAATGCATAGATATTGGCACTGCATCTTTGTTTACCATTGTAAGCTTGGAGTAATAAATTTTTGTCAAGCAAATCACTCAAGGACATGGTCCTTCTTACCATTTAAGACTGCAGTACTGGGTCTTTTGGCAGAACATTCAGTGGGATGCTCAGTCCTCCCTCTCCCAGTTCTTCTGGCCTGGAATAACCCTGGCTTGTTCACAAACAAGGCCATATGGTGCTGGCATATGTTACTAGTTTGCTTTTACTTCTTTTGGTATCTCTTTCCTCATAATTTTCGTCATCGAATAAAGTCTTTTGTTGATTTTAACTTTCCTCTTCCCATCGAACCTTGCTTCCATATATCCTTTCCATTAATTAACTTCTTCCTCTTGCCCACTAAGTAATTTTAATCATCTAAAGAACATTTCAGTCATGTAAGAACACAGAACATTCCACCAGTAAGGAATAAATTAATGCTCCATCAGTTAATACCAACATTGAGCTAATCATTAACCTTTTTGCAGCACATATTTTGAATTTCCAGTTCCCTGTTTTTCTACTACAGTTGTTACCATTGGTCCATCTGACTTATACCCAGTCTTGATCTGTGTTCAGATCTAGACACTTCCCAGTGCCCATTTCCACATTAGCCAGATCACACTCATCTTCAAGACTTATGCTTCCAACTTCAGTGGATTTATCTTGAAAATAATAAAAGGCAATGTCAATGTTTAGTGGTACCTAGACACTTGATGAAATATGTTTTTTTTATGGGAGTGGCATGGAACAAATTCTGAGTTACACTCAGTCTCAAGGTGCCTATCTATATTTCAGCTCAGCTGAGCATGCAGTTAGGTGTATAACTTAGAAGCATCTTGCACTTCACAAATTCTGTGGGAAATTATGCCTCTATTCATGCCAAAGATGCTGATCTTTGTGGGATGGTAGGGCCCTGGTAGCATCAAGCAGCCATGCTGCTTACCCTGACAAAACAAAGAACAACGCACCTTAAACTGGGAAATAGGAAGTGTTGTTCTGTTGCTGTTGCACCATATGTGCAAAATGACTAAAGGTCCTGCACTTTGAGTCTTGCTGTCTCTTCTTCATGGAGATGCCAACCATGCTTCTTGAGCAAACTTGGTAGTCAGCTGTACATCCCCGGGGGTGCTGGTGTCATCTGCATACACATGGAAGGATACAGAGGATCAGGCAGCAGGGAGGTCATTGAGAAAAAGGTATTGTGCCAAGGACAGACAATGGGTGGAACTCCCCTCAAGGTAGAGGAGTCGCAGAGCCCCTCTCGCCTTGAGCAATGAATAGTTGTTGCCCAACAGTGATAAGACTTTGGCCAACTTGACAAAAATGGTGGATATCAACAGACACTGATCCATGCCAGATACAATGAAAGAGGAAGGGAGGTGTAGGTGAACTGGGACTTCTGGAAGCTAGACTGGAAAGGAACAATCCTTAGTAGGGTGTTAAGATGTTATGATTAAAGAGTTTTGTCCTCATATGCAAAGGTTAGCTTCAACACAGATGTTGTTAGTGCAGGCAATAACTTGTGTTTGCACCCATACTCATGGTGTAGTCATATTCAGAATCCCCCATAGCATTTTACAAAACCAGCAGTACCAATGCACTACCCATACCACTGTGCCGATGCAAATGAGGGTAACTCCCCTTCATACTGGCACAATGATATACTGAAAGGTTTGCAGCAGCAGTAAACAATCCCCACAGTGGCTCGGTTTACTGCCACCAAAAAACATTTCTTTTGTGAGCTACACCAACATGTCCACCACACAAGGTGAGGTGACTGTAATGCAGCCACTTGCCAATGTGCCAAGCTGTCCCCCCCACCCCACAACCTGATCCATGACTAACCCTGGTGAATTAGTGGTCCCCCCCCATCTCCTATACAGTCTGATCCATGAGTTACCTTGTAGTCTACAGTGCCACCCATCCACCAAGGGTCCCGGCCCTGTCCCCTCCATCACCCCATCCCCAGACTCTGAGTGTAGTAGTGCCCAGCAGAGACCATCACAGCCATACTCACACCTCCTTTACTGGTTGCTGCCTGACAATCATGAAGCATGATCATGGAAGTGACCTTGCTCCATGACTGTCAGACAACAGCCAGGTGAGGTGGTTTAGGGTAGTCTGTGATAACACCCCACTATGCACCACTTCACAGGGAGACTGGGGATCAGGGTGAGGGGTGGGAAAGGGCTGGGGGCCTCAGAGGATGAGCAATGCAGTGCACTACAAGATTTATTCGAAGATCAGACTGGCCAGGTGATAGTGGGTGGGGGTGCACTACTCCACCAGGGCAGTGTTCTGTTGCAGTGTCTCTAGGGATCATCTGAGCTGCATCAAAACAAGCCCACAGTAGGCATGCAGATTGCCCCTAGCACCTTGCATGCCATATCAACTCATTTGTATGGTCTGGCTCAATATGGGCCACAGGAGCCATGGTGCTATCCCATACTGGGCCTACATGCCTTGATATTTAGTCGGATAGCACTGTCACATTGGCAAGCACTAGCGATCTGAATACTGCTCATAACTGGCCATGCACTTTCAGAAGCATAGCATAACAGGCATCACTGCACTTTCCTCCTGCACCAAATATGGGTACAGGAATATTTAAAGTCTCACTATCTTTCCAATGCGCAAAGCACTTGTAAGAGTAATAATATGAGGGACACCGCTAGGTTTTTTTTTTAACTTTATATTTATTGGTTATAAAGCAAACATATAGTTACATTCACTAGCATTTGATATCACTAAAGGGTACATACAGTAACATGAGGGTGCCACTCCTCTTAATACATTCAAATTGACCAGCAAATGCTAAAAGATACATCATTTGCGGGTAAACAGAACTTTAAATCCATCTATCATACAGATGCACAAAATAAACTGTGTTTGAGTCCATGAGCTGCATGGTATTGGCAAAGAAATTCATTAGTCCATGATTCGAAAGCTTCTCACTCCCTAAGGGGTTCAGGAAGATATACGATGCTTCATCTTAGTTAGTGCACTTCATTGTGCAACCTAAACATAGATATAAAACTCCACAGGCTTATAAAGTAATCATTAATTTAGCAAATTGAGCATATAGTAATGTGTGGTATTATGTAGTATTACTTGAACTAACTTCTTTTAACTGTTAGAACCACTGAACAAGAAAGTTGGTGCTGTCCTGAATTACAGCTACTAAATAGGCACCATTAAAGAAAGAAAACTTGCACATCAACCTGTACTGAAAAACAATCCATTGAAGATTAAAACAGTGCCCTCCCAATACAAATTAAGGCATACAACTTGGAGGGGGGGGTATATTTACAATCCCAGTCTGAATTATTTATTTTAAACAACAACAATCAGTCAGAAGAGCTTACCTGGGTTCTTCTACAACCCCCCTCCCCACAAAAAAAGAGATAAACACCTGAAAGCCAGGACAGGTTTAAAGTGTACATGTTGTCTTCATTAGATGAGGAGTCTTCTCTGGCAGTCTCCTGTAGTCATCCTGCAGCGTTCCATTGGCACCATTTAAGTGCATCTGCACATCTGCAGGATCTGTAAAGACAAAGATTTGACCCTGGTGCATGATTCTCAGTCTAGCCAGGAAAATAATTCCATGGGAGTGTCTGATTCCCTAAGCATTGCTCTGGCCCCATCAAATGTCTTCTGTTGTGTGGCATATCAAGGTCTGGGAACATCCAAATCGTCTGGCCATCATGCAGGAGCAATTAGTTGTGTCTCACCATAGCCAGCAAGTAATATCTTGAGCTCGCTCCTTCAGTCACTGTCACCACCAACATTTGTGGTGCCTCTGGGTTGTTGGATCAGCCCAGAGATCTGACCAGGTATGCCTTCTGGAAGTACTGGACAGACAGGGTGACCTCTGGTTCAAGCTGCTGCACCAGCCATTCACATAAGAAGAGCATCAGATGGTCACCTTCACAGCCTCCACTAGTCCCAGTAGTCAATGATTTGGGGCAAGAGCCTGGTTCTTCAAAATCTCTTATCTGAACTTCAGGTGGGTATTTTCTTTAATCATGGAGGAAATGGCTCCCATAGCTGCATCTGCTTGTTTTGTTGCTTTAGCAGAGCCTATTGTAACCAATTCTACTGTGGATTCCACGGAAGCCACCTGATTTGTTAAACTGTCAGATTTATTTGATAGTCCCATAACCGAAGCAATCAAATGATAAAGTTTAGAGCCAAGTGTTTGCAAAGTTTCCTCTCCTACCACATCAACAGGCCCTGTGTCAACTGCATGGTTGGGGCTCCAGAGGGATTTTCTGGCTTAGCTCCGTCCCCAGTGGGTCTATCCTTACAAGGGTTCCCCATCTTGTTCAGCAATATTTTCAAAACCAAAAGATGCAAAAATAAGGTGAGTGGCTCTGAAATTTGCTTCAATTTCAAAGAGGGAGAGAGAGTCGATTCTGCAGCACTCTATCTGGATGCTGCCATTTTGCTTGGGCTCCACAGCATACCCACCTCTAGGATATTGACAGTATATTCCACCACCATCAGTGTGTTTCTCTCCCACCACAGGTACTATAATTTGATTCAAACCTACTGTCTTTGAGTGTGCCTGTCTTTGCAGGTGGTTGTTTGGTTGTCCTCTGACAAAGGGTCTTGCTGGGACCTGAAGTGCTGGGACACTTTCAGTGCTGCAACTTTTTATTTACTTGCTTTCTAATAAACTATGATTTTTTTCATACATTTGGTACATTGTTTATTTCAGGGCTAAGTGTGGCAATCCTTTTTGCTTGTTTGAGATGCAGCTCCTTTTGTCTGCTCTGGCTGTTAGTGCTTGACTGCATGGGCTTCTGTGTTTCCCTTGATTGTCCTTGCAATCCTGAAACATGGGCTTTGAGCACTGAACACACACACAAACATAGACACATATACATGCATGTATACACACACATGTACACACACACACACACACACACACACACACACACACACATCAACCAAATGGCAGTCTTCTGTGGCTGTGCCTGTGACATTTCCTTGGCTGGGAATAAACTGTAGCAGTTTACAACAATCTCCACTACTGGAAGTCAGAAATATTTGCCACAAGTGCCTATCTGTAACCTATAGGACACTGAACCGATGGCAGTGGAAACACAACATCTCACTCTCCATTCCAGATCCCTCCTTGAAGGCCATAATAATTAAAACATGCTGCACAGTGTGCATGTTGCCAGCTCCACTCCCAGCTGTCCAGCATCTCTGCTGTGCTCTGCTCTAAGCCCTGATGGTTATGCCTAAGCAGCTCAGTCCTGTTAAGGTCCTGTCTCCCCAGAAAGTCAAAATGTCTGCCTTTACATACTTTGTTTTCAGTACTGCCATTCACACACACACACACACACACACGATGCTTGTTTTGGCCAATACTTCTGCCTCATCTGGGCCTGAACTTAACTGCACTGCACTGTATGCAGCAATCTCACTCACTCAGAAATAACCACTAACTTCTTTCTGTGATGGCCTTTTGGACACCATCGCACTTTTCATTTCCCCATAGGCCATGCTGTGCATTTCTGTTTCCTGCTCCACTCCCAAGGGTTAAATACCTGTTTCTCTGCTACTAGATTCCAAACAGGCAGTTAGCACACAGCATCCTAGTCTTATAAAGTAACAGTATTTTTCTGTATTAACTAAACCCTTGTGTGACTGCAGCAGCTGATCTGCTTAACCCACCCCCCCAAGAAAAAGCAACTTTTCTGCTGCTGTGTAGTTTTGCTGTTACTCTGGTCTGAAGATAGCAGGGTCAAACAGCTCAGGCAGAGCAATGTGAGGAGTCTGATTAAAACTGCATCAAAGCAGCTACCACCCCTTCATACACCTCTCAATAGATGTGTTCCAGCTCCACAGCTTCTGTCAACGCCAACTGCCCCTTCCTTGCCTGCTACTCCTGCGTGTGCTGCATGTACTGAACCCACAGTCCAGATACTTTCAACTAATCATTTGTGGGCAGCAGGTAACTCGTAGTTGCCCAGTCCACTCCAGAATGATTGACTGCTAGCACAGCACATCCAATACTGCAAAGTAAAACTATTACCACCCAAAGAATAACACAGTCATGCAATTCATGTTTGCACTTTGACCAATCTCTCCAAAAATATGTGAGACATAGCAGCAGCAAAATGGTTCTCAGCTAGTGCAGCAAGCAGTTTTGCAACTTGGAGCAACAGACTGCAAGTTAGGTAAGTGATTTATACCAACTGTCCTCAATAAATTGCTAAGCAGTTCTTTTATTGGTTGTATACTAGTCTCCATACAAATTAGTTTTTATCTATGTTACAAAATTATGCACACAGCCACATTTAATACAGAAAATTATAAGCATGGTTTTAATTGGTGTTGAAAGAGCAGTTGCACTTTTTTTCATATTTCATATTTGTTTCTGAAACTGCCACAGTCTACCAAAACATGACACCAAAGCGCCTGTAAACTGGAGCATGTAACAAATTTAATTTTTTGCAAGTGATGTGAGACAATGGCATTTTCTGATAGACAGCAGTTCCCTGAGTGCTGCAAAGTCACTGCTGTGCTAACATAAGCACTCTATAATGCTTTATTCACTGTTTTAAATATTAAACCATCACTCTGAGTGTGTGTAGTAGCACCACGAGTAAGACGCTGATGACAGAAACATGCATCTTCATACTGCATAGGTGTCATATATAAGGTATACTCACACTGTGTAGCAGTGTTAATGAGTAACATGACCTTGTGGTCATCACACCTCATTGTAAACCCCGAAAAAACTGAAATAGAAAAACAATAAGTGTGCATAAGTACCATCTGTAAAGGAATGTTTATCGCAATATACCACATGCAGTACAGTAACATACATAGTGTAACAGTAATTTACTCATCACAACAATTCTTTTCTTATAGAATAACGATGCTGCATGCATGCATATATATTTTGAGAATAACAGCTATGTAATAGCTCATTCCCATGAGAAAGTGGAGTTCAGACTACACCAACCATGTTCTGCAAGTTATAGGGAGCATGATGTTACTAATAGGGATGCAATGAAATAAAATTTCACAGGCAAGATTGTGGTGAAATTGGCAATTTTGCCACACAAAAATGTTTTGCAAAATTGTAATGAAATTTTGTCTGCAATTTCACCCGCCAGCCACCGCAAATGCTGGTGACTATTGGTCCCCCCCCACCCCCAACCAATCACCAGTTGTAATTGAATTAAGCACCCTCCCCCCAGTTACCCTGGCCCCCTCATTTCCTTTTATTTAAAAAAAAATTCAACACCAATTCCCAGTCCCTGGTGTGGAGTGGCTCCCCCCAGCCACTCACTGGCTGTAATTGAATTAAATAAGCAACCTCCCCAAAGTTACCCTGGCCCCCTCATTTCCTTTTAGATAAAAACAAAATCCAATCCTCACTCCCTGGTGTCTAGTGGAACCCCTACCCTGTCATCATGAGATAGCAGCACCCATCCTGCTCCTTCCCCAGTACCCCAGTTGGGCCATCGGCACAGCCCTCCCACTCACCCCCACGGCCAGCAGCCCAACTGAGCATGACTGAGCACTTGAATGAATGAGCATGTGCTTGTACAAGCACTACGCTCTTTCATTCAAGTGCTCAGTCATGCTCAGTGGGCTGCGTGACAAATAGGAAGGGCTGTGATACCTGACTGAGGTACTGGAGGGAGTGGATGGGTGCTGCTAGCTCATGATGATAAGTGTGAGGGGTCCACTAGACACCAGGGAGTGAGGGATGAATTTTGTTTTTATCTAAAAGGAAATGAAGGGGCCAGGGTAACTTTGGGGGTGCTTATTTAATTCAATTATGGCCAGTGATCAGCTGGGGGGACCACTATACACCAGGCAGTGGGGGTAGGATTTTCTTTTTTCAAATTAAAGGAAATAAGGGGCCAGGGTAACTGGGGGAAGGTGCTTAATACACTACAGCTGGTGATCTGTGGGGACCACTAGACACCAGGGAAAATTTGGGGCCAGTGATGGTCGGGGTAGGGACCACTAGACACCAAGGAGAACTTTGGCCAGTGGCCATTTAATTTTGCCACAGGAGATGAAATTATGCCTGCAGGTGGTGAAATTTCACTGCAGGAGGTGAAATTATCCCTACGAGTGGCAAATTTCACTGGTTTGCTGTCAAAATTTTGCTTGCTCCGGGGGTTGAAATTTTGCATTTTGAGAAATGCGCAAATTATGTGAAATATTTTGTGGAGAGGAATTTTTCAATTTTGCACAACACTAGTTACAAATAATTCTGATGAAGATGATCAGGGTGCACTTAACAAGTCATGTTCCACAAAGGATCATGCCAAACATGTGACAGCTCATTCTGATAAGAAAGTGGAGTCCAGATTGTACCACCCATGTTCCGCCAGTTATTGGGAGCCAGATGTTACAGATATTTCAAATAAAGTTGATCAGGATTTTCTCAACTACCTATGTTCTACAAAGGATCCTTCCAAAGATGTGGCAGCTTATTCCAAACAGGAAGAGGAGTCCATACTGCACCACCGAGGTTCCCTAATGCTACTAGGAGCAAGAGGTTGCAAATAATTCTGAGGAAGATGATCAGTGTGTACTGAACAACCAATGTTCAACAAAGGATCATGCAAAACATGTGACAGGTCATTCTGATGAGGAAGAGGATTGCAAACTGTTCTGCTACTATGAGTGAACAAGATGTTACAGATCATCCAGATGCAGAGGATCTAGGTGGACTGAATGACCTGTGGTGCGCATAATGATACCTACCAAGAAAATACACATACAGTAGTTCCAAAGAGGAGAAAAAAGAGAGTCTGTGAATGCAGAAAATGTTAATCAGGAGAGAAATGAGGAAAGTGTTGCAAGTGAAGAATATGGAAATGGGAATATGGCAATGCAGAAGATGCCAATGACCATGAAAGACAGGTGATTTTTTTATGTTTTGTTTCTCTCACTGTTTACTGTTTTCTACATATGTGACACTATTTGCAAGTATGTGTTTACAAATAACAGATTTTGGAGTTTGTATGCACTTAATGTGATATGTTCTCATGGCCTTGCTAATGTGTCCTGTTCATAACAAAAGTACATTGCACAGAATGTACTGTAAAGGGTGTGTTGTTGACAGCTCAATCTGGCATGGTGAACATGTTTTTACTTCACCACTTACAGGCTGAACTAAGTGACACATAATCATAATCCTGTTGCATTTATAGCAGATATGATGTATACATGATCCATATCAGCTTAAGGTTATGCTGTAAACTTCCATGAAGTCACATTGGAAGGATATATAGTTTAGTTCTGAAACTGTGAAATGCACTACAAAAAAGTTCCAATCCAGTTAAACATAATTACAATGAAACTATGTTATTAAGTAACATTATTGTGAAGCATACATTAAAAAGACATGAGGAAATTTTGAGATATGCAATGTGTTCATTGAAAAAATGAATATATATTTTTTTCATTTCCACTGGGGCACAGGTCTTCCTCCTTCTTCTCCTATAGATTTCCTTTCCTCTGGAACAGCTTTGCCTGCCAAACCCATCTTTCCCCCACCTTCCCTGCTCTTAAGCACCTACTCAGGCCAACCCCTGTTACTTGCTGCATCTGTTCTCCTTTCTAGACCTCGCTTACTGCAGTTTGCCTGTTCCCCTTTTCACTTACTGCGAACCACTGTAAATATACATGTATGTATTATAGTTTGTACTTGCTTAGAACTTTACCTATTGTATATAGCACTTGTATTTTGTATAGTTTTTAATATTGTTTTACCTCTGTTTGTATTGGTCTAACTCCTGAACTCCCTTCCCTGGGTCACATCTAGAAACAAACTTCTGTTCATGATGCTTTTCCTGGTTATCAACTTTTAAATAAAAAAAAAAAAAAAAAAACAAGCATTCAAAAGATGAAAAATCTAGCTGGTGGACCACCTGTCAAAGCACAGAGCATACTGTCACTAATGTCCTATGTTTTACAATACAACCTTTCAAGTCAAGCCCTTAAACACCTACTTCAGCTTTTTAGTGAACACTTTCCAGGAATAGCACCAACCACTAAGTATCTGAAAAATATTTGGTAATAATGCAGAAAGCATAGTGCACTTTTGTTGAACACACTGCACAAAATATTTTGGTACAAAAGAGAATTTCCCTGCAGTGTGTGATTCATGGAACACTGATTGTGATATTAGCAACAACTTGACTAGAGCTTGTGTTTTTTTGGGGGCAACACCTTTAACAGATCAAATTAAACAGATCATTGAAGGATGTCAGGTAACTGTAACCCGAAAGGTATGCCCCTGATTGCATTGAGGATATACAAAGTGGAAATGAGTACCGGCACCTTGTGAATGATGGCCTTTTGGCAGAAGATGATTTCATCCTGCTTTGGAATTGTGATGGCATTACAGTGTTCGAAAGTTCCAAATTTCAAATTTGGCCAATTCAATGCTGGATTATTGAATTACATCTGGAGAAGTATAAAGAGCATATTTTAATTCCTGCATTATGGTTTGGGCCTAAGAAACCAAATATGATGACATTTTAAAACCATTTATTCATGAATTACTATTTTTGAAACAACAAGGCATAAACTGGACAGATGGCAATGGAAATGATCACAACTGAAATGTACAGTGTATGCTCTCATCTGTAATGTCAGTTCAGTGGCAAGTCCATTACTTCACAACATCAAATGATTTAATGGGAGCTATG
The DNA here is from genome assembly GCA_016271365.2 of Neoceratodus forsteri. Taxonomy (NCBI): domain Eukaryota; kingdom Metazoa; phylum Chordata; order Ceratodontiformes; family Ceratodontidae; genus Neoceratodus; species Neoceratodus forsteri. The sequence goes on along the minus strand of CM028135.1, from coordinate 839,490,637 downwards.
GATGCAATTTTTCTATCATGTTGTACAGGTTGCTTATCCAGACAGCAGACCTCAGCCTGCTGTCAAGATAAAAAGTGAACATTATGAGAATGTTATGTTTGCAGCAGTAAAAGAACCTGTCTTTGGGGTATCCCATGATAAGAGCACTGGGGAATGGGCACCTACAATAATGGTGACCCACTCACCCTCACATTTCAGGGATGGCTACGGGAGGGTAGGGAAGCTAGATGGAGTGGTGGGCGACTATAGCGACAGGATGTTGTTATATGTTTGTGCATGGGGTGGGAGTGGAGTGGGCATGCACAGTGATGTATATGAGGATAGGGCCATGGTGGGTTGCTAAGCCAACCCTGTGGTGTGGTGGGTGGATTGCTGGCATCAGTCAGCAGGGTGCTGGGTTCGGGTCCAGGCACTGGTGCGTTTTAGTTGAGCTTGGCCAAGCCCTTTTCTTTTAATGTTTTCACCCCAACATGCACCCCTCTGGAGTTGAGAATCCTTTAGTAGGGGTTGGTGGGGAATCCTCGGGTTGCAGGGGCACAACTCCCCATGTAGAAAACATTTAAAAACTAAGTCCCAGCACCCTTTTGCAGTGTGTCAGAGTGCAGAAATAAATTTTCGGCATTTTGACTTCTACATAACGGTGATCACCTTTAGGCTTTCACCATTATGACATAGAACCATGTTTGGGGTTATAATGCCATCTCCATTAATGAAACTAACTGATTCTAACATAATTAGTGCATTTGTTCCAGAATACCAGCATAGCGTTTGCCTTGGAGAAACTCGGCAGTTGTGTAGTCTGTAATTTGATTTCACAAATCATGAAGGATAATGCTTCATAGGTACAAAAACTGATGAACTTGATAGATGATTAACTCAAATTAAGTCACCAAGAGAAAAAACTGGAGTACCTAGATCTCTCACTGAAAGACATTTTTGAAGGTTTCAGAATGGAGGGCCTTTTTAATATTTTATGGTCTGCCACCATTAAATGGCATTCTACTGGGCTGAACATGTGGTGGAGCTGTGAGAGTGCTCCGTGTTCCACAGCTGTATAGTGTGGGTTAGTGAGCACTGAGCATTGAGAAGTAGTTTGAAAAGCGTTGGGAAAAGCTATTCAACATGCCATGTTGCCTAAATGAAAAAGACAGACAAAGCTGCTCCTCTGAGGAATATAGCTTGCCCCGTATCCAGCCAATGGAAAACCTTCAGGCCTGAAACCAGCCCAGAGGTTGGAAGGCACCTGGCATTTCTGGTGCCAAGGGCCTGTGGTATCTGAGGGCCAAGGCTCCTATACAGAGGTTCAACCGTGATGTGCACAAGGAGTGCGAGTTGCACAATTATCTGATGTAGTGGACAATTCAGAGGACAACTCAGCTGTCTTTCAACGATCAGAACAGGACCAGACAAAGGTTATGTTGGGACCAGACTGAACTGAGGTTGCCAAGTTCCCAACTCAACGGTTGCCGGCTATATTTGAACACACCCTGGAGTTGATGGGGGACTCTATTGAATAAAATTCTGCAAGGAGTGGAGCAGCTAGACCATAGATTTGAAGCTCTGAGTCAGAAGGTTGAATTTATTCAGGCAGAGGTAGTACATAACAGAGAAAATATTGTTAAATTAACTAAGCAAGCACAGGACAATTCTCAAAACATCCAGAAATTAACTGATAGTGTTAAAGTAATCAAACTGTCTGGAGTAGCCCTTGCTAAAGATAATTATAACCTGAACAGGAAGATTGAAAGTTTAGAAAACCAGTCAAGATATCGTGATGTGCGCATAGTGGGGTTACCTTTAAAGTTAGATGATGAATTTGAATGTACTCGGGACTTGGTAAAAGACATTTTTGTTACAGTTTGTGAGTTACCCCAAAATAATCTTCCTTTTGTTTCCAAGGCTTTTAGAGTGCTCAAAAGTCAAGAACTGAAAGAAGTAAGGGACACAGAGAAAAAGCTACAGTCATTTTTCTTTGGGCGTTTGAATCAGATCGGGATCACATTATCAAACCGTCCTGAATAAAGGGAACACTTCTGTATAAGGATTTAAAATTTAAAATTTTTCCAGACATTTCTTACCCCACTCGGCAGAGAACGATGGAAATTCTTGGCATATAGACAAGAAATATTGGAATTAGATGCTCAATTCCAGCTTCTTGCACCCAAGTGTGTGAATTTGATACAAGGAAAAGACATATGTTTTTGAGGTTGACCAGTTGACAGAGTTTTGAGGGGTCACTATAAGAGTCTAGAGAGTCAGGAAAGTCTGGAGAGTTCTGAGTCTCCTACAACTTCTGAGTTAGAGATGTCAGCTGTTTTGGATGCTGTAGTGGTTTTGGGGATTTAACATAAATATAATAAAAGTTATATATATTTTTTGAGTACTAAGTAGTTTTGCTTAGTTATATCAAGTTATATTTTGCAATACTCTGTAAGGGGATTATATTATAAAAAAAATAATAGTGACTTGATACATAAAGGTTATTTGAGGTGTTTACCTCTGATGTGCTCAATACACTAGTCATTTGAATAGTTTGTTTGCATGATTTAGATACATATCCCCCTTGAGTTGGATTTGATATATCCTTCTTAAGATGGTGCTCTGTAATATGATATATTTGTTTGTTTTGCTTTTCTGTAATGTAATATGTACTGTCACAAGTAAGAGACAATCAAATATATATATATATTATATGATAAAAAAAAATAAATGGCATTCTTCCAAGACATTTTGGAAAAAAAAAAGTATATCTGTTATTATTTGGTATTTACATTCTCTTCAAACAAATGGCTACACCACAAGAGCACAAGAGATTAATTTAGCAGTGATAGCAGTAAACACATTTCTGAAGGAATCTGAAGTACTATATGGATGAAGGCGTATGTCTTTTAGTATGCACTTACTAATGCACATTCCACAGAGTACTAGAAATTGGACTACTTTGTGGGCAACATCAACTTTTTGTTTTGAATCAAATAGCAGTACATTGCTTAGTTACTTCATTAGAACACAAAATGTGCCACAGCAAATCATGAAGACCTTCATGTTAATGGAGGAGCTTAGCACAGAGAGCAACAGAATGCATGAGTAATGCAAATGAACATGTGGAAAGGTTGTCCAGGGAGCATTATTATAACAAATCAGAATCATAAAAGTTGAAAAGCATTAATCAGAATATCCAGTGTATTGCAACTCACCAATATTTCAAACAATATCAGTTGTTCACAGACTAGCAGCTGAAAATAATTTACATAACACTGCAAATAACTTTTTGGTATTACACTCGTATCATAGTTAATGGAATTCTTTTCACAGTGAAAGGCAACAACAATTGCTAAGAAGAAACAACTCTAGTTAGGTTAACAGATGGCAGAATATGCAAAATATGAAGCATTCTGTTTTTGAAAATGCTTACAATCATGCACATATTGCAACCTGAATATGTAGCAAGAGATGCTGTGAACATTTTAAGTGCAGAAAATATCTATGTGAAAATTCACAGATAAACATCAATAGCAACTTCATACAGGTGGTTGTAGAGGGTCATACTCCCATGGCAGTGTGCCTTGAAATGTTTCAGATGAAATGTGTATGTTTTAATATGACTGGGAAAAGTTATGTTATTTCATTATCTAATCTGCATGAAAGAAACTAGACTTTTCTAAATTATTTATCATCAAACACAGTTTGAAGACAAGTGAACAGGTGCACTCTCATTTTGGGCAAATTCACAAAAAATAACAATGAGCACAAAATCAATGGGGATATGATGTCAACACGACTATGTGTGCCATCACTTAAGGAGAACTGTGCTGAGCAATTCAGGTTTTCCTAATAGAAGCTATGATTAAGTGTTTCTAACCATGTTACTGTTCCATCATCCTTTTTAGTAACCTTTAGAGTTTCTGTGTTAAAATTATCATTTTACACATAGTTTATGTCCACATAAGCAGCAGAGTTTACATCTATTGTAGCATTAATAGACATGGACATGAACCATAGTTATAAAATAATCATTAACACCAAAGTGAACATCAGAAACAGGCAGTCAATTGAATTTAAAGTGGTTTACCAGGTTGCATTTGTCATTTGTTTCCCTAATATTAATGCTCCATCTTTTTGTGTATGAAGGGTAAGACTTCATGCCCAAGGACATTTCCAGCTGATCCTTTGCTGGTGCTGTTCCTGCCACTGGGCTGGCATATAATGTGTTGTACGCACAGGGAGTCACGTCATCACGTGCACCAACAGTCAATAGGGCAACTTCACCATGCACATTACACAATTGCAATCAGCATTGGGAGAGCACGGTCTTCATTAATAAATTCCACAAAGGCTGACTTAAAGGGGAACCCTCATCTCCCCTGCCTTAATACTGTGGGACCTAGGGGTCCCGACAAAGCAACCCATATAGAGAATTTTTTTTTAACTCAAACATGTTAAATTTGTTATTTTGCATCTCAGTGGTCCCTCATGCCTCCACCTGCAATGCTGCTGAACTAACTCTTTCACTGTCCCCCATGGCCACCATGTTATGATCTGAATGGGCTAAGCTGCAGGGGATGTGTATGTGACGGCAGTGAGTAAAGTCATTTAATACTCTGTAACAGCATATTTTTGCACTATGGGCCCCATTTTTCAGAGCTCGGCCAGCTGTGCATGCAAAAAAGGTGTGCTGTGTGAAAAATAGGGCTGGTCAGCACTGGTGCTTTATTCAAACAGATAGTGAAAGCCAAACTGGCCATGATATCTGTTTGAATCTTGGACCCTGGTAGCACAGCACACAGTCAGTGGTCACCATGTTTGGTGCAGCGCTACCAGAGGGCGGGGCTGAAGACTGCCCATAGAGATAAAGCATGGCACACACTGGTTAGTGCTGCAGCCCCCATGGGTGATAGCCCAACATACCAATAAGCCCATTGGGCATGTCTAGTGCTATGGGGCCATTTTGAATGCCCATTATGGTCTCATTTGTATGCTACAGTGTGCGGCCATGTCTCCCCAGCCCCAATCCCCATTCATGTAGAGAAACAGAAGGCAATGATAGTTCAGTGTCCCTCCACTACCCCGATCCCTGTCACAATATAAAAACAAAGTGGTGGTTCAGTGTCCTCCCTGCCCAAATCTCTGTCCCCATATAGAAAAAAACACAGTGGTGGTTCAACATCCCTCCTCTGCCCAGATCCCTGTCCCCATATAGAAACAAAACCACAGTGGTGGTTCAGCATCTCTCCTGCCTCAATCCCTGTCTCTACATAGAAAACAAACACAGTGGTGGTTCAGTGTCCCTCCCACCCAGATCCCTGTCACCATGCAGAAAAATAAACCACAGTGGTGGTTCAGCATTTCTCCCAAGCCTGATCCTGTTCTGATATAGACAACAAAACACAGTAGTGGTTCAGCATCCCTCCCAGCCCCGATCCCTGTCTCCATATAGAAAAAAATACTGTGGTGGTTCAGCATCACTCCCTTGCCCTGAACCCTGTCCCATATAGAAAATACAGTGCTGGTTCAGTATCCTCCCTTACCCCATTCCCTGTCCCCATGGATAAAACATAAGCATTGGTGGTCCAGCAGTCTCTCCTATGCCTGGATTGTCATCTGTGTACATAAATTGTATGCCCTGTTAATCTAGCAGTACCCCCATGCTCCAATACCTGTATATTATAATACAATGTAACAGTCAGCCCTGGTGATCTAACAATTTCTCCCAGCCCGATCGTCATGTATAAGCTGTCCCGGTGGTCTAGTTTTCCCTCTCCCTCCCCATTCACCGATTGTTGCCCTCATGTTATCTTATCTAATTCCTTGTAGTCAATGATCCCTCCCAACTTCCCCATTCACTGATCACCATCCAACATAAACATCAATACCCTGGTAGTCTAAGTGGGACCCACCCGGCAGGTAGTGACCCACCCACCCTGCTCCCCTCCAATCCAAACCAACCCATACCAGTGACAGTACAGCCCTCTTCACACCGTCATGGCCAGCCACCAGCTGAACTGTGACTGAGTCTGTACAGAAGACAGTACACACTCATTGGTTGACAGGTCAAGCAATAAGTGCATATTGTCTATTGTACATGCTCAGTGATAGTTCAGTCAGTGCCTGGCCCTGAAAGTGTGAGGAGGGCTGTGCCAGTCACTGGCACAGGTCAGGTTGGGAGGGAGTGGGGTGGTGGGTCAGTACATGCCAGGGACGAGGCCACTAGACTACCAGGGTATTGCTGTTTATGTCAGGATGGTGATCAGTGAACAGGGAGGCGGGGTCCACTGGACCACTGGGGATTTGATTAGATGACACGGGGGTGGCAATTGGTTAATGGGGAAGGGGGGAGGGACCACTAGATCACAAGGACAGCTTATACATGATGATCTGCTGGGAGGGACTACTAAACCACAAGGGCAGTCTGTTAGATTGTATTATAATAATATGGATTGGGGTATGGGGTAGACCGTTGACTACTAGGGTGTACAATTTCTGTATGCGAATGATGATCTGGGCATGGAGGGACCGCTAGACCACCAATGTTTGATTTTATCAATGGGGATAGGGATTTGGCAGGAGAGGCATGCTGAGCCACCAATGTGTTTTTTTTTCTATTCAGGAAAAGGAATAAAGGCAGGGGAGGAATTCTGAACCACCAGGGTACCCAGCCCTTGACAGTGAGCAGACGGGTCTGTACACTGTTAAGCGCAAGGTTTCAGAAGCATCAAACTGAGCCACTGCTGGTGGCCATTTAGTGCTTCTGAATCTTTCAATATTGTACTGCACTGCATATGCATGAGGGAACCCGCATATGCATAGGCACAGCACAATATTTTGCATTACAGAGCTGTTGTGGGTGTGTCATGCATCTGAGTCCTTTGAATATGATAACGCCCCTAACAGCTTGCACTATTCAAGGTTAGCGTGGCACAAACCTGGTTTGTGCCACGCTAACAGTTTGAAAAGGGGAACCCTAGTCTACTGGTACTGATTGGGCTGGGTCCATATGATCTGTACCAGTAGATTAAACATTAACATGTGCTGCTTCATAGTATTAACTGACTTTGCCAAGTGCCTGCTCATTGACAACTCTCATGGCTTATCCAGTTCATGTCATCACAGGGCTGGCTGTGGGGGACAGTGGGAGAGTTAGTTTGGCAGCATGGCAAGTGGGGGGATGCAGTATCAACCACATTAAAAAAAGTCTTTATATGGTTAGCTACATAAGGACCTCTAGGTCCCATAGTCTTAAGGTAAGGAAGCTGAGGTTTCCCTTTTATTACCCTCCCAGTGTTGACTACAATAATGCAACCTGCATAGTGAAGTTACCCCACTGACTGATGGAGCATGTGCTCATGTGCCTCCCTGTGCATACAACATAGCAAATGCCAGCTCATTGGCAAGACCAGCACCAGAAAGGGAACAGATGGATGTGCCCTCTGGCAAAAAGTATGAGCCATTCACACATGAAAAGGAGAAACACTATAATTACGAAATCTTAATCAATCTTGGAATCCAAGGTAAAGCTTCCTCACAGAGGACGCTGTTACTGAAAAACAAATAGTAACTGATAAATCACTTTAACACATGCATAGCACAATAAAACACTTTAAAACAAGACTAGAACTTCTAACTGGGGACACTGAATTGTTCAGTACAGTTATCCTTCCAAGTTTGCTTGAGTAGCAAAGATTACACTGGAGCACACTGCAACATGCTAAACACTTATTAGTGGTAAAAGCAAATTCAAGTATACAGGACCATGGAGGCAAGCATTTGCTCCAGACACAAACAAAATGTGCTGAAGTATATAAAATATGGCACTACATGATAAAATAGGGTACTATACAGTTGCAAGAAGCAAACAAGCTGCTTGTGTGTCATTAGGATAACAAACAATACACATGCTCCTTATTACCAGATTGCACAGCTTTCCCCTGCTAGATGTGACACCATCTAACACTGTAAGAAAAGTCTTTGAGACAAAAACAGACTACATCAGTATCTGTCATAGGTGGAAGGTTTGCATTTAATTCAGCAAGTGCACTTTTTGTATTCTTCAAAATTACATTTCTTCCCAGGACTGTCACTAGACTCTTAGGAAATGCACATGTGACCCATGGGTATGTGAGGCTAACAGTGTGTCTACTGTAAATTAGTTATTTCACAAGTATTACCAGACCATGGATTGTTCAATGTGTCCTGCTATTCTTCATTGGAATGATCTGTAACTTATTGGTCACAATTATTTTCAGACCATGGGTCACTAAATGGATAGCTCTTCGGTGTTGATCAACTCCAAGTTGGAGTTGTTTCGGGAAGGGTGTGCAATATCCCCAGAAAGCAATGCCAGGGCCCTGCACTGACACTACAGCGACCTGATGCTGTTTTCACTGTAGTGTTGGGTGAAGCAAAGTTGTTGAGGTAGCGTTGGTATACCCTACCAAGGGCATCCTTAAATTACTCCACCACACTCTCCATTTTCAGATCTAAAACCCTGTCAAAGGGGTTGAAAGCTTTGACATTGCAGTACAAATCTCTTAAGAACTGCAGCAAAGGTTTTATTGTGGGATATGCTTTTCTCCACAGTTTCACCCTGTCTTGCTTGGCCTCATCCATCTAAATGGCAAGTGGTATGGCTAGTGGTGGTATGGTAGCTACTGAAGTAGGGCTACACAAATAGATTAGTTATTCAAGTCCTCGACTGATTGATTATGTGTACAAGCAGGCATTTTCTAAATGTTGCAAGCAGGGAAACACAGAGTTATTTTGCTTTGCAACTCACAGCATTGGCCACCATACCCTTCACAGCAGTATCAAGAGCCTCCTGACATTACACAGCCACTGTGTCCATTTTGATTTACAGCACTGTGTTCCTTGGATTCAAAGCTTCAGGCTTGCAAGAAAATCTGTTAGGCATCCTATGATGTTTTATTTTGGGCTCTGCTTCTCCATCTTCTGCCTTTGGTTTTCACACTCCTGCCTTAGCCTCCTCTCTTTTAAAGGTGAGTGCCAATGAGGCCATAGTGGTACATAATGAATTACTCCACAAATACTGTAAGGTTGAGTCATTTGGTTCCCTCTGAAATGATTAATCAGACATTATGTGCACAAAGTATTTTCAGAATTTTAACAAAAACAATTTTATTCTTTGAAAAAGGACTTTGGTGTCTGAAACATGTTACGCTGTGACAGTATGAGTGTACACTTTAATAAATGTTGCTTACAATTTATATCGTGAAGCTGTGTCTCTGTTGTTGGTTGATGTGTGCAGGAAACTTTTTTCAGTTGTCAACAATTTTATTCTTATCTACCAACAATGCTCAACATGTATGGGAAAGTACTGTGTACCTCCGTAGAGTCCACCACTATGATCTCAATTGTCATTTCAAAAACCATATGGTAGCTGATTGGCCTCAGAGGTCTGCAGATTATATGTCGGGAGCACCATCTCTTCCAAACATAATAAATAAGGAAATCTGATGATAGACAATAAGACATAGAATTTAGAATTCTCATTTTACATATTTTAAATTAATTCTATTAAGATTATTATATACAGCTTTAGAAACACATTTTGTAAGCACAACGACATGCAACAGGATGTGCATTATGCTTGGTCAACACACTTCACTACTGGTTGAAGGCACTCAGCCTCCTCATAACTCAGCACACCTGTGCTGTGTGGCAGTATTCAATAATGCACACACAGTCTCTGTTGTATTTTATTACTTGCTTATTCAGATAGTCAGTGATAGAGTAAGAGGGGCAGCAGGGATTTTTCCACTTATGTAATTGGTACGGGGTAGGGATTGGTGGATGCTGTTAGCAGCAATGCTGATGGGCGTGGTGGCATTCGGATGGGGTTTTGAAAGTGGCACACTACAGCAGACTTCTGCAACTTCAAAAATGCTATCATAATGAGTATAAGCAGTAGGATATTTGAATATTGAATATGTATTTGTGCTGCTTCATTTCACCATTTAATGCGGCATGTTACAATTTGACTTCCCGGTAGCATAAAAAGTTGAGAAAAACAAATTACTGCTGCTATAAAGATTTGTATCTGACATCTATAAATGTGTACAGTAGCTTGTAATGGTCTGTAAAAAAGAAGCTGTGCATGTAAATGTGCTGAAATGAACATCAGTAAAAATGAAATGACCACATCTATTCAGTCTTGTCTTTTTATTTACACTGAAAATTGTTGCAGCTTGTTTTGCTCAACAGACTACAGTCCCTTTTGAGAAAATAACCAGACCCATCATCATCCAGAAAACAACTTACCTGCTCCTCCCCATGCTACAGGCTTTCAGAATCAAGAGTGACTTGCAACCCAGCCACCACATAACTCCCTGTATGTACCACTGTGAAGTCTCTGTTGGCATGGATCCTTGTGCTTAGCACAGATGTAGCATGAAAATGCAAGTGTAGCTGCATAAGTATAGAGGTTTCCTTCCTATTTCACTACACTATTGGTGGGGCTGTGAATGCATGAAGAGGCCTGCAATTCGCAAGTATGTAAAAGACCAAAGAACCTAACAATATATCACACTGTCAAACATATAAGCAATCACGGGTGGCAATATAGTCATACATTTCTCAAAAACAAAAGTGGGAGCCTTCTGACAATCTTTTTGGATTAGCTAACTGCAGTCAGAAGGAAGCCAATAATATATACTGTAAGTATATTTGAGAATAAGCTGCCCGGTGGTGCTGAGGGTTGAGGCACTGGATGCCACACCTGCGTGCCACACCAGCGACCTAGTTTTGGAATGAGCTCAGGCCATTGGGGTTGGCAGGGAGGACAGGATTGAGCATCCGGAGGATAGTTCTCCTTTCCTGGGAGGGAGGGGTCCAGATCCCAGGCTTCAGTGACTCCTGGTGGTGACTGAGGGCACAACAAGCCTGTGGATCCTGAAGGAGATTGGCTGTGGTGGTGAAACTCTGTGCATGTGTGGTAGCATGTATGCACCAGGCACATTGCATGCCTGAGCCAACCGGGAGGGACAGAACAAGGAAAAGAGCCCTGATCCTTGGTAGGTGAAGGTGGATCAAGTGGCCATCCACCCTGCCCAATGCTGGGTCCTGCATCCTGCCTCCAGTGCTCTTTCTGCCACCTAGTCAACCATTTAGATTTCAAAAGGTCAACAAGAGGCGCTGGTGGTCCTGCCGGGGAGGGCTTAGATCCAAGTGGTCGGGAGACCAGAAGCATGCAGAGTGAAGTCTACCCTGCTGATAAGGTAAGGATGGGACTTCAGGTGGGGCGGAAAGGTTGGACTGGGTGCCCTCCAAAGAGAGTCCAAGGATCAGTGAGGGAAGCAAAAAGAAAACTGACTAAAAAGCAAATTTGAGAAAAAAACAAAAAATGTTGTATACAAATGTACCAGTATACTTTTTAAGTATAAAAGAAGTATAAGTCAAGCAAACTCAGTACATTACCAATATATATCAAATGTAAGTGAGTATAAAAGATATAAGGATACTGCATGTTAGTATACTTGAAATATTACTAAAAGCATGTGAGTAGGAAGTAAGTGTATTTTTATTATACTTAAGTATGCTGCTTTTTGTAAGGAATTGGCAAATCTGCAGGATTCCTCTGCCGTTCGACCCTAGATAAGTATTCTTGCCCCTCCTGGCCCGAAAGCCAAAATAAACAGAAATTGTTAGCTACCCTGTTAGCAGGTGTGAAACAAAATAATCACTCACAACTGTCTCATCATCACTCCAATACTTAATGAATGGAGATAACTGACAGTTACTTTCTATAGGATGGAAAAAATAATCAGTAGAAATCAGCATGGTCCTCTTTTCCAGGACATTTGATCTAGTTGTATCCAACGTCTTCTGGACAGTGATTCAGCACTGCTAGTTTGTGGGGATGTTTGCAATGGGCGGTTTGTTGGGCTGGGGGCTGCTTAAATTTAAACTTGAATTCTTAATGTTTATGGTGTTATACAAATTCAGAGGGCTCACTTTTCTACTAAACTGTGTTGGCATTGTAAACATCTATTACTAGGTAGTTTTGAACTGTGGTACAGATTGTCTTACCTCTGGATATGACAATGACTAGTAAACTGAATGTCATGTCCTGGGACATCAGTGGGCTCAAAACCATAGGGAAATGGAAAAGAATTTTCACCTGGGCTAAAAAATGATATATTGATATTCTCCCTCTCCAAGAGACATATGTCTGAACATTTCTTCAAATACAGTGTGGCTGGGGAGGACTGTGGGCAGGGTCAAAACTAGGGGCACAGCTATTTAACTGAGGCCCAACTTCCTTGGTAATTTTTTTTTAAAGTGTGGCTGATTCTGAGGGATGGTTTACTTTAATTAAGAACCAGATGGACTCTAGTGGGTACTGGGTCAATATGCTTTTTCAAATACGGCAAAGACAAAATCATGCAACAGATAGCATGCTGGAGAATATAGCTAAAAGGTACAGAACACCGCAAGGACGAAATGGTGCAGGTGCTGTTTTGTACCCTGTAGCTAATGGCAGGGAGGTAATGATGCAGAGGATAAGTCCTCTGTTGGGAGATTGGTCGATTGAGCAGCTGCTGTGGCTCACAGGGATTAGTCACTAGCAGTGCAGGGAAGTGGTGCGTCTGTGGACTGGTCCCAGACAACAAGTGTGCTTATTGCATTTTTTTTTAAAGTGTTGTGCTGGTCCTCCCCAACCCATGTTTCTCCCCATCCATTGTTGGCTACCCCTCAGAGTTGATTATATTAATGGATGGTGGGGCTCAAGGGTGTAGTCAGCTGTAATGTGGTGGGGGCAAAGCTGCCCAACAAAAATAAAGGACTTTTGTGTTATTTAGCTGTTATTGAATTTCTGCATTATGTTTTGGTGCTTGCAATGTATCCATGGTATTGACAGCATGGCACATTGCTGCACTGTTTTTCTGTATGACACGATGACCCCGCGCCCTCTAGGGAACACTTTGGGATTGACTCTAAGTATGGTCTAAATATTCATAGTGGGGAATTTTGTCACAAACTGTCAATTGAAATGACCCAAATTGCTGGCCTTTGTGTCCTGGGAGACTATACATATGAACATATGAATCTGCCGGCAGAAACAGGCCTTATGGCCTATCAAGTTAGTCTGCTCAAGTGTGCAGCTAACACCCATATATTGCAGCTGCCCCACCCTTCTCTCACTCCCTCACCTTTACCCTCCCTTTCACCCTGTCCCATGTCCTTTTAAAACTGCCCAGTGCGCTACAGGATACCACCTCCTTCGGTAATGTTCCATTTCTCTACCACCCTCTCTGTGAAAAAATGCTTCCTCATCTCTCTCCGATATCTTCCACCTTCCAAACTGAGACCATGCCCTCTGGTGTCACTTCCTCTCCTCAGCTTAAATATCCACTCTGTGCCCATTTTGTTAATCTCCTTCAAATATTTGAAGGTCTCAGTCATATCCCCCGATCCCTCCTCACGTCCAGGGTGTACATATTCAACTCAGTTAGCCTGTCCTCATAGGATTTGCCCTCTAGCCCCTGGATCATCTTAGTTGTCCTGTGCTGCACCCCCTGTAGCAATATGATATCCTTCTTCAGAAAAGGACGCCAGAACTGCATGCAGTACTCCAAATGTGACTTGACTAATGACCTGTACAGCATCAGGATCACATCCCTATTTCTGAATGAGATTCCTCTCACAAGTTATTTATTTAGTTTTTGTAAACCGGGCGAGTGCACTAACCACAAAATGACTATTTTCAGGCACGGCCCGGGAGGTTACAACATTGGACTATACAGGGAATACAACACCACACCATGATGTACAAGGAGAAAACATTTCACAATGGATTGTAGAAACACTTTACAGTTAAAAATATACAGCAGTAAACAGGAATACAGGTTACAACAAGAGGCAGCATGTATGTTAAAATAGTAAGAAAATAAGTATGCTAGGTCAGAGGGAAGAACTTCAGACCATATAAGACAGTATTCAAATGTTGATGAGACAATGCAACAAAACCAAGGTAAATACAGGATAAATAAATAAAACGTTAGGACACAGAAGCTTGTGTTCAGTGTAAAAACAGAAAGAGAAGATGGGAGGAAGTGGAGGGAGGATGTGAAAAAGGAGCAGTGCACTGGTATATGGAAGGAGTGAATGGGTCCAAAGTGAGTGAGTCAGGGAGGGTGAAAGCAAGAGCAGTGGTCTGCTAAGGACAGGAAGTGCCAAAGATTCATCTTGAAAGTAGCATGAGAAGGTGATAGGCAGACAACTGGTGGAAGGGAGTTCCAGAATTACGGAGCAGAGTGCTGGAAGGCACATATAGCTTTAGTGGTTTTGCACCTGGGAACATGGAGGAGAGTCTTATCCATGGAACGTAGGCCATAGGAAGTGGGTTGAGGAGTCAGCATAACAGCTAGGGCTGATGGAATCTGTGACTTGACCACATTATCCACAAAAGTTCCAAAAGTGAGGAATTTGGCAGCAGAGGGGGAGAGCCAGTTTAGATCGGAGTATAGCTGGCAGCGGCATTTAAGCCTGTGAGACAATGAGGTTACCTGCAGACATTGTTATAAGTGGTGTCCCACTTGCGGAGCGTCGACTTAGTTACTGCTGCATAGGTGGGAGTGCCATAGGTCAGAGTAGGGAGAAGGATGCCATGGGCTATGGCCAGTCTAGCAGAGGAGTTTAAAACATAGCTTGTCTTGTAGGTAAGATCAAGTTTAGCATTGACTGCTTTGCATATGAACTGAATGTGGAGGTCAAAATCCAAAGACTGGTCTAGGGTGACACCAAAGTATTTGAATGAGGAGACATTCTCGATAGGAGAACTATGAGAGCCAGATACCAAGAGCTGGTCTTGACCGTGTCTGAGCTTGGCTCCAGTGCCGAAGAGCAAGGCCTGGGTTATGCTAGCATTTAGGTCAAGTTTGAGATCATGTAGCCAGGACTGACTAGAAATGAAGTCAGAGGAGAGCTGCTTGTTGATGTCGTACTGTACATAGTACGAGAGCTGTTATACAAGACAACATCATCAGCATATAGAAGGACGAAACAGTAGGAGTTGCCTGAGGTGATGCCATTGATGAAAATCAAGAAAAGGAGGGGCCCCAGGATGGAGCCCTGTGAGACTCCAATGTTGATGGTGGCAGGCCCTAAGAGTGCTGAGTTGAACTTGACCAGCTGGACCCTATCTGATAAATAACTGTTGAACCAGGCTATGGCTGGTGATGAGAAACCCATAGCTTGAAGCGAAGCAAGGAACAGTGAGTGATCTACGTGTGTGATCTACAAGGTCAAATGCCTTTGTTAAATCAATAAAAAGGGCCCCAGTCAGGAATATGGTGTCCATAGCAGAGATATTATCAGAGGTAAATGTGAGCAGGGCAGTTGATGTGTTGGGTCTTTTACAGAAGCCATGCTGAGCCTCCAAAAGGAGGTAATTTTTGTGAAGGTGTTCAGTTATTTGGGTGGCTAACTTTTCCAGAATCTTCCCCAAGATAGAGAGTATGGCAATGGGCCAGTAATTTAACAGCTGTTTGGGCTCTCCCTTTTTAAAAACCGGCGTGACATGGGCAATTTTCCAGATTTCTGGAACTTGGCTGTGGCAAAGGGACAGTGTGAAAACTCTAGCCAGAGGGGCAACTATGCTAGGGACGACAAGTTTTAACAGCTTCGGCTCAAGACCATCAGCACCAGGTCTAGCGTTCACAGAGATTGCTGTTAGAAGTTTGCAAACATCCTTCCTGGTTATGGCCTTAAAGTCAAACAAATGTGTCACTGTCTCAGAGTAGGATGGAGCCCCATGGATGGCTGATTGTGTGGAGGGGAAGGAGCTGGTCCATTTAGTAAGGTCTGAGAAGTGTCAATTAAAGGAGTTTGCGATCCTAAGTGGAGGTTGCAATGGACTCCATTTAGTATCATGTCATTGTCAGGTTGTTTTTGTGTAGATTCGAGGAAAGTTTTTACATAGGACCAAAATCTTATTGGATCTCCAGCTGACTCCAGCAGTAGTCCTTTGCAATACGAACTTTTGGCAGTTCTGATCCGTTTTTAACAGTTACTTCGCTGAGCACTGTAGCAATCATAGTCAGCTTGCAGGCCAGTTGACTTAAAGCGTGAATAGCTCTTGTCTCTCTGATGTAGTAAGGCAAGTAGGTCTTTATGCAGCCAGCTTGTCCACTTGCCCTTAACCCACCTAGTGATTTGGGAGGAATGGATATCCTGTAGGGTCGAGAAAACCAATAGGAAGATACTAAGCACAGACTGGGCATAATTAGCCAGGTATAGGTTGGTCCAATCAACCCATGTACAGTCATGGAGGAACTTGCCCTGATCAAACCTCGCAAAGTTTCTGAAGGTGATGCAACATGGCAGTGGAGAAGGGGCAGCCATAGGACTCCATATACAGAATATTGGAGAGTAATCACTTATCCCATCTGCGAGGATTCCAGAGACAGGTATATGATCTAGGTGGTTTGTGAGAACCCAGTCAAGCAAAGAGCCAGTATTTGTCTGGGATAAGCATCTTGTTGGCCTTAGCTGACACTTTCCTGCACTGAGCTGAGTTGTTCATGTTACCCGTTATGATCACTCCTAGGTCCTTCTCCTCCTCTGTGACCTTTATTTGAACCCCTCCCTACTGGTAGCTCCTCCATGGGTTCCTTGCTCCAAAGTGCATAACCTTGCACTTCCTTTCATTGAAGCTCAATTGCCACTTTTCCAAACACTCCTCCAGTTTAATCAGGTCCTCCTGTAGCCCCTGCCACCCCTCTATGTCGACCACCACCACTGCTATCTTGGTATCATCTGTGAACAGACTGATCTGGCTCCTAATGCCATGTGAGATATCCAGTATAAATAACCCAAACAACACTGGACCCAGGACTGAGCCCTTTGGCACCCTGCTTGTCACCGCCCTTGGGGAAGAGAATGCCTCCACCACCACCTGTTGCTGCCTCGCCTTCAAGCAGTTCACAATGCAGTTTACCATCTTTGTCCCTGCCCCCACATATTGCAACTTACCCCCCCCAGCCTCCCATGAGGCACTGAATCAAAGGCCTTGCTGATGTCTAAATACAGCACATCCCCTGCATGGCCTTTATCCAGTTCCTTCGTTACGCAGTCGTAGTATTCAATAAGGTTGGTCTGGCAGGATCTTCCAGAGATGAATCCATGCTGCTGACTGGATAATTGTGTCTGTACAATACCATTGTAGACAAATTAACCACTACCACATTATCCTAATCTAGAATCTCCTGGACCCTGAAAGACCTAGCTGGGAGCCATGGTTTTGTGGAAGTCTGAAGATACTTAAACCCCCTTCCCCCCAGGAAGGGACTAAAATTTCTTCTCACATGCCCATGCCTCATATGCTAAGACTAATAGCATCCTGATATCTACTATACAAGGCTGCTATCCTTAACAGAGTCAGCATCTCAAGATATCATTACGGTCTCTGACCATCCCTGGTGCTTTTAAGCCTTGCTGGGTGCCCTTTTCCACTTCCACAGTCATAGTGTCTAGCTCACACACTGCTGAACAAAGATGGCCTTAGGACTCACTTTCAAACTGCCATCATGGAGTTTCTTGAGCAGAGTGAAAGGGAGAACTCCTCTTATACAATCCAATGGGAGGACCTCAAAGCCAGTTTGAGGGGTGAGATCATTTTTATGTTAGACACCAGAAAAGATGTGCCAGGATCTATTTGCAAGAGTTGCAGAGCATAACTGAGTCCTGTGAGAGAGTCTACATGGCTCATCCTTCCATGAAGTATGCCACCACCTCTACAAATTAAAATGGGAAAATAACACCCTCAGTAGTGTTGCTGTGCAAAAAGGGATACTGCTCACACATTCAGGCTATAGCTTTGATGGAGACACAGGAGGCAAGCTCCTGTCATGGTAACTGAAAAGTAGAGAAGGGACTCAAAACATTGTCCAGACTGATGTACTGGGCAGGGGATCCATGTATGATGGGTCCGCAACTGAGAAACTTTTCACTCCTTTTATTGTTCACTATACACCTCTGGAATAACTCCCTCTCATGAGGAACTAGAAGATTTTCTTTTTTTTCAATTCAAACTTTATTAACAGATTTTCCACAACAAGAGGCAGTTGACATGGAAAGTAAAACAAGAATACAGCAACTTATATGACTCAAACTGCCCCTCCCTCCCTCCCTCCCCCATACAGCAGTACTGTACCATTTTACAACATGGACTCAAAACCATTATACGTGAATGCACAGGACTACTTACTCTGAAACCACACTTATGTCTGGGCAACTAAAATTAAGGAGTGAAGGGGATCCCATATTTGAGTATAAGCAGGTATTCTATTGTGAAGGCTGGCAATAGCTTTTTCTGTACGCAGGTTAGCAAGGATTTCATTCACCCATTCCTGCAATGTCGGAGTAGTCTTTCCAGTGGCATAAAATAAGCTTCTTGACAGATAGTGCTATCATAGAAATATGAAACCTTCATACTTTGACCCTGATGGAGGACAGGTTCCCCAGAAGACAAATGTCCCGTGTGAAACATTCCTGCAGACCCAATAAAGGGTCCAGGAAAGCTTTGATAGAATCCCACAAAAGGGAAATTTTGGGACAAGACTAAAATATGTGAAGGAGTGTTCCCTCTCCCTGGGAACATCTAACACATAAGTTTGAGTCAAGGAAACCCCATTTCTTTAACTTAACTGGAGTATAATACATGTTGTGCAAAATATGATATTGCATAAAACGCAGTCGATCCTGGGACACAAATTTATGGCAGGACCTCCATAAGGCCTGCCAGTTGGGGGAATATTGGGGAAATATGGAACTCCAGAACCTAGTCGGTCCGAAAGAGTCTCCATATCTTCTGTGAAGCAAATCTTGATATAATTTGGAGACGACACTCGAGGACCCAAGTAGAGAGGAAAATTCTGGGATCAGGGCCCCAACTATTTGGGTAGGAGGGATATTGCCCATCACTGTTGTAAGTAAGTGCCTTAGCTGTACTGCTTTGAAATGTGAGTATGCCGGAATACTAAATTTCCAAGTAAGTTCATCTGCTGACAGCCATTTCCCCTCCTCATCCAAAAAGGAAGATACTATCCCCTCGCCCAATAGGGGCAACCAAGTGTGGGGAATCTGCTGCTTGTTCATAGTGAAGGATGGGGAATTCCAAATGGACTGGGCCAAATCTAACTGGGGGATATAGTGCAAAAAGGAGCAAAGTTGTGCATATACCTTTAAGGAAGTGATAAAAATGTGACACTTCTCAGCGCCATGCACCTGGGACATTTTTACATAAAACAGAGTTAGGGGATCCATATTCATAGACCAAATTAAATCCAACTCTGTTCTAAGCCATGTCGGCCATAAATTTTCTGGGCCTGGACATACCCATTTCAGGCATTTTGCCAAGTGACTAGCCCAATAATATATAGCCAAGTGAGGAATCCACAATCCCCCCTCAGATTTTGAAGCAGCCAACTTATAATAAGCCAGTCGGGGGTATTTGTCAGACCAGATAAACTTGGTGAAAATGCCATGCATTTTCTTAAACCAGGATAATGGAATAAATGTGTTAAGGAGAGATAAGAGGTAGAAAATTCTTGGGAAAATGTTCATCTTGATTATGTTAATCTGACCCCATAGTGAAATTGGGAGTTTAGACCATCTGTCAAGATCCTAAATTATGAGCTGGGAGAGGGGTTCCAGATTTTCCTTGAACCATGCTGAGAGATTACGAGTTAGTTTGATGCCTATATATTTTAGTGTCCTAGGAGGCCAACATAAACTTAAGGGGGTGATATCAGTCTTGAATGTCTTGTGATTTAGGGGAAAATAGGAGGATTTGTTAGCATTTAGTTTATAGTTTGAGAGGGCACTGAATGTAGCAATTTCACCCAGCAAAGCGGAACAGAGGATACCGGGTGGGATAAGTACACAAGGAGATCATCCTCACATGCAGTGATCTTGACCTCATGACGCCCCACCTAGATGCCCTGTATTCCTGGATTATTGAGAATATTTTGAAGGAGAGGCTCCAGATACAGATTAAATAGAAGGGGAGAAAGGGGACAACCCTGTCTAGTACCCGAATGTAATGAGAAAGATTTGGAGAATGCCCCATTTCCGGAGATCTTTGCTGAGGGGGTTTTATATAATGCACAAATCCAGGATATAAAAACAGAAGGAAACTGGAAGGCCTTAAGAACTTGGAACAAAAAGTTCCAGTTCACACGATAAAATGCCTTCTCGGCATTCAGGGAGACCAGCCCAGCAGGAAACGCAGCATCCCTGGAGACCGAGAAGACATGAGAAAGGGTGTGCAGATGATCTGAGGATGAACGTCCCTTCATGAATCCAACCTGAGCCATACCTATTAAGTTGGGAAGGACTACAGTTAACCTATCGGCTAATATCTTTGATAGGATTTTGATGTCTTGATTTAAAAGAAATATGGGCCTGTATCTTTGAACTAACTCGGGATCCTTATCTGGTTTGGGACGAAAGACAATCAGGGCTTCAAACAGGTAGGAGTCCGCCTCTGCCCGGATAAATTGTACTGAAACAGCCGATAAAGCACTGGCAGTAACAGTTCATGAAAAACTTTGTAAAATAATGAGGAGAACCCATCTGGGCCTGGGATCTTGTCCGAAGGCAGCTTTCCTATGACCTCTGAGATATAGGAGAAGCCAGAAAACCCTTGTGTTGCTTTGTTAGGGAGGGCAGATGGGAGTCCCTTAAGTACTCCTCTAGGATCGCTGGACAAGGAGGGTTCTCTATGTCCCTATATAATTGTTCGTAATATAGAGCAAACTCTTGCACTATCTCAGTAGGGGATATTCTCAGGGACCCGTCTGCCAGTGCCTGAATTGGTGGGATAAATCTTGCAGATTCCCGTTGTTTTAAACGCAATGCGAGCAGATGCCCCGCTTTCTCTCCCTGGTCTGTATAACTGGCTCTGGTTCAGATTATAGCTAACTCTGCCTTTTCCCTTAACAGATCTAGATATCTGTCTTTGTCCACCAGAAGCTTCTTTCTGTCCTCACTAGAAGTACTGACAGAGAGATTAGCTTCAAGGGACCGAATTTGGGACAATAATGATAGTAACTCTTCCTCCTGTGCCCTTTTCCTTTTTGACGTTAAACTGATATGAACCCCCCTCATATAAGCTTTAAAGGTCCCCCATAAAATGTCCGTCTTTTCACTATCTAAAGGGTTAGATGAGAAGAAGAACTCAATTTGTTCTCTTATCAGCTTACAGTACTTGGCATCCTTTAGGAGCTGCTCGTTGAGTTTCCACCTGGTCTGTCTTTTGGGTGAGTTGAGAAATGCCAAGTTACATACCACAAGAGAGTGGTCGGAGATAGGGCCAGGCTGGATCGAGGCGGACATAACCCCTGGCAAGAGACCCTGAGAGAGAAATACGTAGTCAATGCGAGACTGCGAGCCATGCACCATCGAATTAAAGGCAAACTCCTTGGAATTAGGATGCAAGATGCACCAAATATCACAGAGCCCGCATTGATCTACCAAATCCTTAAATGCCCTTTGCCTCGGGGACAGCCCCCTCAGCCGACTACCTGACCTATCCAGGTTAGAGTCCATGACCTGATTAAAGTCACCCCCCCCATAATGATCATGATGGGAAGCATTGGAAGAATAATAGTTATCAACCTCATGAAGAAACTCGGGTCATCATTATTAGGCCCATAGATACTGCAAAGTAAAAGTGGTACTGACCAGAGAGTGCCTTTAAGTAAGATAAACCTGCCCCTCTGGATCTTTGATAACCTGCATGGAAATGAAGGGAATTCCTCTATTGATAATTAACATGACCCCACAGCTATTGGTGGAGCCCGAAGCATTATAAACCTGACCTACTTTTTGTCTCCTTAATTGTAAAGCTACGGATTCTAGTAAATGGGATTCCTGCAAAAACGTTATCTGAGAACGCAATAGACTTAAATGTTTGAGCACCTGATATTGTTTGGATTTTTTCCTGATCCCGTTTACATTCCAGGTTGCAAAAACCACATCGTTAGCCATCTAGATAAGGTTAAAGAGCTTAGTTTCAACAGCCCTGTACAAGAATATCAAGAAATATTCAACCAGATTCCAAGTATTACTGCTGCATAGTACTCCTTCCCCCCTCCTCCCATCCCACCCATGACTACCCCATACCATTCCCTCCATAACGTCTCCCTTCCATTTGACATGAAACGAACCAGGCCTATAACCCTAGCCCCACCCACCCAACTGTCACAAGCAACATTTAGCACAGTACTGCGTCCCTTCCTCACGCCCCAGCCTCCCGAGATAACCCCCCTGCCACAAACAAAAGTAACAGTTCTCACATGTAAGTGAATGCCCTCAGATCCTGCTGAGAAAGAAAAGGAGATTAAACATCATTAACAATCCCTAGTGGCTTAAAAGAGGTGCTGGACCGTGAACAAGAACACATCTAAATTGCAAGGGAATAATAAAAATGAGATATGGCACCTTGAAAAACTTGACCAGGTACCCAGAAACCCCGGGAAATGATCAAGGAAATAGGTCTCCTGTGACCCTATGAAAGAGATCCATGCCAAACAACAAACCTGACGGGAAGTCATACAGAAGGGAAATTACCCCTTCTAACCTGAGTTCTGTGACCTGCTTAACAGAGAAGGACACCGACGCCTTGAACCCTGCCCATTGAATTTTAAATTCGGGAATCATTACGTCGGCTCCTTAACAGCCTGAACACCCAGGAGCATAAAATAAAGGCTTTCAGTGTCCCAAGCCAGAAACAGAGAGCTGAACCAAAAGGGAGTCATCCCCACATTACCACCATCGTTGAACGGGCATTCCCATGCACTGAGCTCCCCCTAGTGGATACTATACCACCGTACCTGCATATTCGCCTGAAAGTTAGGAATTAGCCCAGTACAGCACCAGAGTTAAGCCACTTTTGGAATGAGATATTGCTCCTTAACAATTTAGGGCATTCCTCCCTTCATTAATAAAGGCCTGCTCATCCAGCTAAAGTAAAATATGAAAAACGCCTTCCCCCTAACTAGTAAAATAAACATTCCTACAAAACATTTAGCTAGGTTACAGGCTCATTTTTAACACTAGAGCATGAGTGTCCCATAACTATTGACTCAGTTATGTAGTAAGGATGTCCATTTAGATAATCGGAGTTTCCAAAAGCAAGCCATCATTACAAACTTCTTGAAGATTGGCTAGATGACAGTTTCCACTTAAAAGAATGAGACTCCCTTCACCAAGGGAGTAGAACTTCTCATGGATCCCAAAACAAATTAGGCAAGGCGAGCTTAAGACCGGAGATAGCTGAATCGGGGTCTTCATAGGTAAGCCAGGATCCATTCACAAGCACCTGCAGCCTGGCCGGATACCCCATCCTGAACTTGAACCCGCAGCAATAACCTTAGACACAATGGGGTGAAATGCTGTACGTTTCAGCCTGACCGATCCTGACAAATCTTGTGCAATTCTGAGCTTGGAGTTCTCCCAGCAGACCTCCTGTAGAGCTCTCACTTTTACCAAGAAGTGTTGCCTTTCTAAGAAGTTTAGGAAGTGGCAAATAATGGGACGAGGTGCAGCCCCTGGTGGTGGTTTTGGCCACAACAATCTGTGCGCTCGCTCAATAGTGTGTGCAGGGCCGAAGGGATTGGGACCAGCAAGCCATTCCACCAGCTTCTGCATGAAAACTACTGCATTCTGGCCCTCTTTCCCTTCAGGTAGCCCTAGGATGACCACATTGTTTCTGCGGCTGCAGCCCTCGAGGTCTTCTAACTTGGCCTCCACTCGAGAGAGCTTCTGCCTAATCGCCGCTAGCCCAGGGTCCACCTTATCTAAGCGATGCTCCAGGGAAACAATACGAGCGATGTTATCCGAGGCCATCATTGAGACCTCATCCAATTTTTTAGATAGAGCTTTAAGGTTGGTCACCATCTCTTTCACGACCTCTTGAAAAGGCTTGAACTCTTCCAGGAACCTATTTTAGGTTAGAGGTTCCTGCTCCGTTGCTTGACTGAGGTGATCGGTTCTATCAGGCCCACTCGAAGTCTGGAATTTCTTTGGGGCCTTCCCGGGGGTGACTGGAGGGGTATGTTTTTGCGGGGCTTTCTTCATGTAAGCCTCCATCTGTGCTCAATCTTGCTCATTGGATGTTTTGGAATTTTAGAAGGCAAGATCAGTGTAGAACAGATGGTTTTTGGCAATTTCGATATTGGAAAAAAGCGATTATAAAATCAGGAGGCTGGAGCTACGTAGAGGAGTTTCTACTTAGCAATCTGCATCACGTGGTCTCCCCTCTAGAAGATTTTCTTCACAAAGCTCCTCCCCCCAAATCAAAGCCCAGCAACAGGATAATTGGATTGTCATCTCACCTAGGAAGAGGTCTCAATGGCTACCTGTTCCTTGCTGGGATGCAGGGCACCAGGACTTGACAAGATACCTATTGATTTTTTCAAGACCTTCTTATCATATCTTCAAGAACCGCTATTAGATATGGTGGGTGAGAGTCTCTGATCTGGGATGCTGCCCTCTCCATGTGATCTGACATCACTACTCTGTTACTCAAACCTTGCAAACACCAAACCCACTGTGCTTCACATAGATTGATTTCCTTCCTCACTGCAGACTACAAGATCATTGCCAAAATGATTTCTTCTAGGCTAGAAAATGTCTTGCCAGATAAAATTCACCTTGACCAGTCTGGATTTGTATATACAGGCAGGGTAAAGCAAAATGTGTGGCACACACTGAATCTGCTGAATGATGATTGTATGACTGGGGACATGGGGAAAAATGGAGCGGCTGTATTAGCTCTCGATACTGAAAAGGCCTTTGACCACGTGGAGTGAGGGTACATGTTGTCTACTTAAAGGCACTTTGGCTTAAGGCTTCAAATGATACATTGGATCAGAGTTCTTTATAACTCTCCAGTGACACAGATTTTAATAAATGGTACATTCAATTAAATCTTCCAGCTAACTCCAGGAATTTGTCAGGTGTACTCTGTTGTCCCTGTTGATTGTCCTTACTCTGGAACCCCTTAGAATTGCATTGCAATATCATATCAATGTTCAGGGACTGGAGGGAGTAACCCCACACCATCTCAGTGTTTGCAAATGACCTCCTAACTGTATATTGGAGACCCCACTTCCAGCATACCTGAAGTTTAAATGCGGCTGTGCAAATATGCAAACCAATGGGACATAAGTTCAACAGGCTGAAAAGTGAGATCCTCCATATAGGGCAACAATTCATACACTACTTAGATTCCAATCCATTGGGGCTGAGAGTGGTTGTCTCCCTGAAATACCTAGGCATAAGAATTCCCAGATTGCTCTCTAAACTATATGACCAGAACTACAAACCGTTGCTGTCTATCATCAAGACTGAATGTGAGAAATGTGGGGCATTTCCCCATCCCTGATAGGTCAGACTAATGTTATTAAGATGCAGACTCTTCCAAAATGCCTCTGTTTAGTCCAGTCTCTCCCTATCCATGTTCCACTCCAGTTCTTTAGAGGCACAGATGGCATAATGTTCAGTTTTCTTTAAAGAGGGAAATCTGCCCAAATGTGCAGGACAATATGACAAAAATCTGCTGCTAATGGGGGTGAAGCAATGTCAAGCTTTAATGACTATTACTGGGCAGTGCAATTGCATTTTTGTCCATGGGGAGTGGGTACCATGCTCCTGAGTGGCTAAAGCTAGAAGAGGAGGAGGACATTAAGACCATGATCAACAGAGGGTATTTTTCAGCATTTCTCTACCTACTATTCAATGAAGGCAGTGAGGAACCCTTAAACAAGAAACACGGCCAAAACTGGATAGCAGCCCACTGCCACATTGGTCATAGGCAAGGGACATCACCCAATGGGGGAAAGGGGAAATTGTTTAACCAGGAAGGGCACACTAAGCAGAAGCTTGTTTCCAGGTTTGATCTGGGAGCACAAGACAGTTAAATGACTTGCTCAGGGTCACACCATTTGCAAGCTGGGGCTAATGGGATTCAAACCAAGGTCTCCAGGTTTGTAGCTCAGTGCCCTTAACCACTACACTACACTGTGTTGTCTCCTAATGCACTATTTCTAAACACACTTAGACTAATGGGAGAGTATAATGCACTCTTGTACCAGACACTGCTGAGATGATGGCACCTAGGAGTTTTGGATATGTATATGGGTGAACTGAGTGTCTCTTTTACAGACTTGGGAAAGATTTTCCACATCCAACTGGATGATTTCTGTGCTGTTTAAGAGTTAGTCAGTTGTTTTTCCGGTTCCACCTTGGGAACATCAGGCTGGAGTCTTCCCTAGTGGAAGCAATAATTTACAGACCCCAACCCTTGATTAAACCTCTTACTACTTTCTATAAACTATTCCCTGGTAGCTGCCCCCAATGGCCCCCTCCCTCACTACTGGGTATTTTGAAAAGATGGGAGAATGATCTGGGATTAGACCTCACCCAGTCTGGAAGGCAGCCATCTCCCATGTTCATAACTGCTTCCATAGTAAGTTTGCATTAAATTCAACAGATTTTTTGTATACCACACATACTATACACCAGCCAAAATATACTCCATCCAGCCGACAAAACCTCATTTTGTAAAATGTTAGGTAGAAGAAGGTATATTTAGGTACATGACTAATCCATTCAAAGATTATACCATTCTGAAGGGATTTGCGCTGACTCATGGGACTGATCTCAAGCACTGCACTGCCTGATACTCCATTCAAGTTTCTTCTGTGGGATGTCACCTCTCCATGGAACTTGAGCACTCGAGGAGGCTTGTGGGTCTTAGCCTCTGTCAATGCCAGAAACACTATAGCACAGCAATGACTAAGCTGTGACTCTCTTTCCATGAAATTATGTGTAAAAAAAAATCCCCATATGTCTCATCCCAAAAAAGGCACAAATGTTGGCCAACTCTGAGGAGGACAAATTTACATCACTGTGCTGCCCACTTATTCGAGCCATTGAGGAGGATAACTTTTGAGCCTACTCTCCTGGCCATCATGGTCAGTTACCAAGTGCACACTATTTCTGTGAGCACCTATGCCTTGGAAGCCCTTTGTAATAGACTATAAGAGGTTGGTGGGATGGGGCCAGGCTGGAGGTAATATCTCTAATGGTGCCCACAAGTCACAGGACAACCTCTCAGCAGTGCTTTCTTGCTTGGGCTGCTCACTGATCTGTTGGTCTGGTCGAGGGGGTCCTCAGTTATAATTATAATTATATGAATTCTCATTACATGAATCATACCTACATTTTTTGTACTCAATAGAATTGCAACCAGTGGAATGTCACTGAAATAAGAAGGGTATATATTTAGTGTATCTACATTCCCTAGATATGCATACCTAGTATGATGTCACATGAATCTCTCTGTATGTACTGTAATGTGCATTTACTTGAATAAAATATGCTTACAAACAAAATAGGTATATTGTGCCAGGGTTTGGGAGTACATATTAGAATATCAATTATAATATAACACAAATGCACAGACATACAGACACACACACACACACACACACGCATGGAATGGGCCTAATGCAAGTATGCCTCATTTTGTAAGAGTGGTCTGTGATCCCATGCCATCACAGATAGTTAAGCCATGAGTGATATCAGAGGGGTTACAGATCACCAGTAAAATTCATAGAAACATAGAAACATAGAATTGGACGGCAGATAAGGACTGCTTGGCCCACCCAGTCTGTCCATTTCCCTACCTAATGGATAAGCTGCAGAACCTAGTTAACTAACAGCCTACTTCTTCCTACCCTCACCCGCTAGAATTGTCTTATGACTGTCCCATGCATTCTTGAATTTCACCACTGTTTTTGACTCCACAACCTCCTCAGGGAGGCTGTTCCATGCATCCAAAACCCTCTTCATGAAAAAATACTTCCTCACATTACCTCTGAGCCATCCTCCATCTATCTTCAAATTGTGCCCCCTTGTTCTTGCACACCTCTTTTTCTGAAAGATGCTACCCTCTTGGACTTTGTTGATTCCCTTGAGGTACTTGAAAGTTTCTATCATGTTCCCCCTCTCTCTCCTTTCCTAGAGTCTATACATATTAAGCTCCTTAAGTCTCTCTTCATATGTCTTCTGGTGCAGACCCTGCACCATTTTAGTGGCCCTCTTCTGGACTGCCTCCATCCTGTCTATGTCTTTGCAGAGATTGGGTCTCCAGAACTGCACACAGTACTCCAGATGTGGTCTCACCAGCTGCCTGCACAGAGGGTTAACAACTTCCTGTTTTCCACTGGTGATGCCTCTCCCTATGCATCCCAGTATCCCCCCCAGCCCTCCTTACTGCCCTCTCAGATTGCTTGCCCACCTTTAGGTCATCTGATATGACTACCCCCATGTCCCTTTCCATTTTTGTTGCTCTTAGTATCTCACCTCCCATTGTGTACTCTTTCCCAGGATTTTTGTTTCCCCGGTGCATTACTTTGCACTCCTTAGCATTGAATCTAAGCTGCCATACATTTGACCATTCCTCCAACCTTTCCAAGCCCCTTCTCATCCTTTCCACCCCACCTTGTGTATCAACTCCGTTACAGATCTTTGTGTCATCTGCAAAGAGACATACTTTTCCTTCCAGTCCCTCTGCAATGTTTCCTATAAAGACATTAAAGAGGACCAGTCCTAGTACTGAACCCTGCAGTACCCCACTAGTAACCCCCCATTTCTTCAGAGTGGATTGCGTTTACTATTACCGTCTGTGTCTGTTCTCCAGCCAATTCTTTACCCAGGCTACCTTCTTGGGACCCACTCCTAGGCTGGCCAACTTGTAAATTAATCTTTTGCATGGGACTGTGTCAAATGCCTTGCTAAAGTCTAGGTAGACCATGTCCACAGCCCCTCCCTGATTCATCTGACATGACCTTCCTGCTGTGAATCCATGCTGCATTGGGTCCTGTGCCTCTCTGGCCTCTAGGTACTGAACGATTCTTTCCTTCAGAAGTGATTCCATAATTTTCCCAATCACTGAGGTTAAACTAACAGGTCTGTAGCTTCCTGCTTCTGTCATTCTACCACTTTTGTGAAGTGGAATAACATCTGTCCTCCTCCAGTCCTCAGGTAGCACCTCATCCTCCCATGATCTGTTAAAGAGGGTAGTCAGTGGTGTCACTAGTTCTACCCTTAGTTCTTTTAGAATTCTGGGATGAATACCATCAGGCCCCATTGCTTTGTCCACCTTCAGTATTAAGAGTTCTTTCTGAACCCTTTCTTCTGTGAAAGGGCTGGTATCAACCCCTGTATCCAGAGTGTTTCTACTGTTAGGTTTAGGTACCTCCCCCTCTTCAGTTGTGAATTTTTGAAGAAAAATATTTGTTTAGTATCTCTGCCTTTCCACAGTCACCCTCTGCCTACCCACCTCCCCTTTATTAAGCCTCACTATCCCTTTCTTGGTCTTCCTTCGCTCCCTGATGTACCTATAAAAGGTTTTATCTCCCTTCTTAACTGAGTTGGCTATCTTTTCCTCGGTTTGGGCCTTTGCTGTTCTGACTGCCTTCCCTGCTTCCTTTTGCTTTAACTGATACAATTCTCTGTCCTGCTCCTTCTGTGATTCCTTGTACTCCCTGAATGCTTTCTTTTTCTCCCTAACCTTCCATGCCTCCTCCTTTGAGAACCATAGTCGTTTCTTACATCGTTTTGTTTTGTTTATTTGCTTCACACAAAGGCTTGTTGCCTCTGTGATGGCAGTTTTGATTATTCCCCACTGTTCTTCCACCCCTCCTTCCTGCCCATTTGCTAGTGCATTCCTTAGGTGCTCACCCATTTTGGTAAAAACAGTCCTCCTGAAGTCCAGTACCTTTGCCTTTTATATGGTTTGACTCTACTGCTGCGTTTATCATGAACCATACTGTTCAATGGTCACTTGTTCCCAGATAGCTACCCACTTCTAAATCTGTGATCCTCTTGCCATCTCCATTTGACAGTACCAGGTCTAAGATTGCTCCCTCTCAAGTGGGTTCCAATACTAGTTGTCTAAGGCATGCCCCCTGTAGGTCATCTGGAATGACCCCACTCTTAGAAGTGGCTGCTGCAAATATACTCCAGTTAGCATCTGGCATATTCAAATCCCCCATCAGCCATATCTCCCCTTTTTCTGCCATTCTAAGGATACTTTCTATCATTTCCTTGTCCATTCCCTCCACCTAAGATGGGAGTCTGTATACAACCCCTGTGCGGATTGTGGTGCCATTGCCTATCTCCAAATTGACCCACAGTGCTTCCTCTCCTCCCTGTTTACCCTTCTGTTCTGTTGCTTTGATTCCTTCCCTTATATAGAGAGCTACTCCTCCTCTTTTATCCTCCCTGTCCCTCCTGTAGATAGTATATCCTGGTACTGTATGTTTACTTCCCAGTCGTGGTTCTGTGTCTACCATGTTTCTGCAACTGCCATGATATCCAGATGTTCCTCCTCCTCCATCAAGGCCACTAATTCAGGAAGCTTGTTACCAGACTATGGCCATTGGTACTAATTGCTCTCCATTTTTTGATGGCTTTACCTCTCATAGCACCATCCCTGTCCTCATTGACTTTGCTTTCTCCATTTACCCCTGTCCTTCTCCCTACTGACCTGTCTACCTTGGTCTTTACCTCATTTAGTACCTTGTCTTGTAGGGGGAGGTAGGGAATTCCCTTCTGCTTATCAGTGCCTCTTCCCTTGACTAGTTTAAAAGCTTGCCAATGAAGCATTTAAACTGATCACCCAGAAGACTTGTTCCCTTCCTGGACAGATGCAAACCATCCTGCCAGTATAGGCTGGTATCCCTCCAGGTGGAACCCCAGTCTCCAATGAAGCCAAACCCCTGTGTACTGCACCATTTTTCAACCATTCATTGAATCGCATTGTGAGAAGTACCTTCGCCTTACCCTTGCCATAGACAAGTTATTTTTACTAAGTTCAAGCCATATTTGATTTTTTAATTTTTGATTTTTTAATGGCTTGGGTTTGTGAGATAATGGTTGGACATGCTTCTGTCCAGAGACAGTTACAGTGGTGTCCATTATTAGGTTTCCAAATGTCACACAATCTCATGACACTACTGTCATGATATCCTCAGTGATGATTAGCCACAATGTTTGGAAATATGATGCCTCTTTTAGACAATCAAGCAATTAGCAAGTGATTGCTATTTTTTCCTGCCATTTTTTAACTGAAAAACCTGACTGGCATGTTTAGAGAAGAAATAATGTGACACTGGCCACCATGGAAAATACAGTATATAAATAAATCTGTAGTATGTAATTATGTGAAGCTTCTATTCTGAAGATTCTACAGTGGGAAGATTTGCTTGCCATGTACCTAGAATGAGACTATCATGATATTCTTACTGTAGGTGCCCCCAAAAGAATGAAATAACACTGATATCTGTGATTTTTATTTACATAACTATTTTATAAATAGTGGGCATGCCATGGGCAGCCTAAACATATTTATTTGTAGTTTCTTTTTTCTGACCTTAATTTATTTCATGAGTGATGAAGGAGTGGGTGTGGTGGCCACTCATGAGTTATGGTACTGTCCTCTCAGTCTCGAAGATAAATTGCAGATGGTGTCAAGTCTTTGCATAGCTCCTATTTGTGAAATGCCAATATACATAAAAAAAAGTCACAAATATCAAGATTATTTTTGATTTTCTGGCATCTACTGTGTGAATTTCATGGAACAATATTAGGAATGCTATCTTACAAGACAATGTGGTCTGCTGGCTAGAGTGCTGGTTTGGAAATTGACAGATCACTGGCTCAAACCTTTCCAGAGTCAAATACTGCATGACCTTGAAGAAGTCACTTGACCTCTCAATGCACCAGTCCAGCCAGCTATGGAAATGAGTAGAAGTTGGTCTCCATGGAAAATTGTATCTCAGATGGAATACAGTATCTTAAGTAAATATGTTGTAAAATAAAAAAAAATAAATAAAACAAATGTTATTCTCACTCTAGTTAGATGACAAGGCAAATATTCACACTGCATGATATGTAGGACAGAAGCCTGACATAAATTCATTCTAGGATTTTACTGCATGCAGAAAGTTTTATTTATAGAACTTTACCCATTACTAAATTGTGATAGCAGAAAATATAGCCATTTACCACACCGGCTATTATTGCATAAATCTATGGCATAGGCCTTATAAAATCAGGACAGTAGTGTGGTGGGTAGGTAACTGGCTGGGTGGCAGGACACAGAGGGTGGTGGTAAATGGCTGTCACTCCACAGAGGGAAGAGTGACCAGTGGGGTACCACAGGGATCAGTGCTGGGACCGGTCCTATTCAACATCTTCATCAGTGACATGGCGCAGGACCTAGAAGGCAGAATTTCACTGTTCGCTGATGACACAAAGCTCTGTAACAGAGTAGACACACCAGAGGGTGTAGACAGAATGAGAAGGACCTGCAGAAACTTGAAGAATGGTCAGGGTTTGGCAGTTGAAATTAATGCAAAGAAGTGCAAGATAATGCATATGGGGCACAAAACCCTGCACACAATATATCAGTTGGGGGTGAGGATATAGCATGCACCAAGCAGGAAAGGGATCTTGGGGTTATCATCTCAGATGACCCAAGGTAGGGAAACAGTGTGACAAGGCAGCAGGTAAAGCAAATAGGATGCTGGGATGTATGAGGCAGGGGCATCACCAGCATGAAAAGGGAGGTCATAATTCCGCTATACAAGACACTAGTGAGGCCCCACCTGGAGTACAGTGTACGTTCTGGAGACCATACCTACGTAAGGACATAGACAGGGTAGAGAAGGTTCAGAGGAGGGCAACAAAGATGGTGCATGGATTGCATCACAAGTCCTATGAAGACAGGTTGAAGGAACTGAACATGTACTTCCTGGAGGAGAGAAGGGAGAGAGGGGATATGATAGAGACATACAAATATCTTACAGGGAGGAACAGGGTGCAGAAAAACACTATTTTTAAGTGAACAAGATGCTCCAGGACTAGAGGGCATGGGATGAAGTTGGAGGGAGGACGATTCAGAGGAAACATAAGAAAGAATTTCTTCACAGAACGGGTGGTGGACAAGTCGAACACCCTGCCAGAGGAAGTGGTGGGGGCTGAAACAATCATGGGATTTAAGAATGCATGGGATAGACATAAAGGAATTCTGGAGGTCAGGGTAAGTGGCAACAGACTTCTAGGAAAACAAACTGAACTTACAATCTCAAATGGGCAGACTGGGTGGGCCATAGGCCCTTATCTGCCGACACTGTCTATGTATCTATGCCTAATACAATGGTACTTAACTGACAACAGTAATGATTTAATTAGTTACAAGGATGGTGTGCAGTGGCTAGATATGGGACATTCACTATCATTGCAGAGAGTAAAGGCCACGGCAGGATATGTCTGATAATTGTTACAGACAGCACTGGCTACCACTGAATTTTGCTTGTGATCCACTACATCTCTGACTGCATTCATTACTTCACCACTCATGATGTCAAGAAGTCAATGATTACTCATAAAATGAGAGGCATATTTTTTGTTAGGCCATGCCATTTCATGTTATTCAGGCATGGACTGGATATGAGGCTTGTACGAGAAAATGTTGGTATACTGTTATAGGGGCTGCCAGCATGTGAGCACCATGATTAGAGTGCCTGGAATGTCAGCTATGGGGATGGCGGAGCACAGTCATGTAGGGTGACCTGAAAACATACAGCATACAAGTCAAACACCTCTTGTCCCTTTTTTGACCTTATCCCCAGAGGATGTGCACTTCAGTGTTGGTTATAATTCTAACCAGGGGGTGAAGATATTGTGCTTAGTTATGTTTGTTGTGCAGGCATACCTCTCAAGTGTCCCTCATTATGAGGGACATCCCTCATTTTGCCCCATAAAATTGCTCTGTCCCTCATCTGTCCCTCATGGAAAAGGTGCTGCCCACACAGAGAATGTGCTGTAAATACAGATTTTAACGTAGAAACACTCAACATTCTAAAATACTAAATCTGAAATAAACTTTGTATAAGTAAACACTATGGTTTTCACAGTGCTCTGAGCTTGTATCTCCATGTTTCAGGATATGTCCCTCATTCTGAGGGTCTGTGTCCCCATTGTCCCTCATTTTGAGTGTCCAGAAATGTCCATGTCCCTCATTTCAATGACAAAAGGTTGAGAGGTATGTGTGCAGGTTGCTACTAAGTGGTGATGTTTGCTATGTGGGAGACATCCTCTCTGACTGGCACAGGGTGAATTTTTGCTGCCATTACAGTCGATGTGTTTGTGTAGTGCTCTGTATCAATGCAGTCTTTTTTCAGTGCTCTACTTGCTGTTGCTCTGATTCCTGGTGTGACGGAGTGGGTGAACTGAAAACATTTGTACCAAGGGTGAAAAGGTGACTGAAATTAGATGTTAAAGGCCAAAGCTGTAGGCAGAGGGCATTGATGCCATCAAAAGACAAACTGAGGCATTGATCAATATATTGCAGAAGAATGGATACTTTGCTGCTGCTGTTTGAGTGCAAGAATAAGCATGCACCAATGTGCAGGACAGCTGGTCATATTATTGCCACATTATTGCCACTGGTGGCCACTTTTTCTGACTGAGCAACAGTAGATTTCCACTATTAGCCATGAGCATCAGTCCATAGTTGTCTATGAAACCTTTTCGTATAAATGTTTGTGTAGCTATAGTGCAGACTCCTGCTAACCCACAGTTGCTGAGCAGCAACAATGTATACAAAATAGCTATGCTGCAGGGACATTTAATTAGCTGCTACAGCTTTTAAGATCAGGAGAAGCTTTTAAAGATAATCTGCCTATTTAAGGAATCCACTGTGCATGCCTAGAAGACTATTGACTGATTTGAGGGTATTAGTTCAGAAACTATTGTCTGATGTCATGACAACAAGGCTAAAGTTAGAGCTGGGTAAAAAATTATAAAATTTTGAATTCATGGAATTTTTGTGAAAGTCCATGTTATTTTGTGAAATCTCATGAATTTTTTTTGGACTGTTCCATAATTCATTAATGGGTTATACCTTGGTCCATGGTGCAGCTAGAGGTCTAAGCTGTGGCATGCTTATTGTCCAGTATGGGCCCTAAAAGCATAAGTTTCATAACATATGGATGAAGGGTGGAAAAGTTATAGGGGCTCACATTCTGTTAATTTAAGATGCATTTCTGAAAATATTTCTGTGCTTACAAGTTATTCACCTTTGGAGCTAGATAATTAAAAACTTCGATGCATACTTTCTTGGAAGAGTCATAGAAACTGCTAAATAGAGAAGTACTGGTTATATAAATTATAAGTTTTAGCCATGACATGCCTCCAGACATGACTTCTTAGGCTCGCTTCTGAACCCGGGCTGCCAAAATGGCAGCATGACACTTTGATACTGGGCCATGGGGGGTTACCTTAAAGTCTAATATTTAGGGTCAATGAACCCAACAACATTGAAGATATTCCATTCTCTAGCTTTAAACTTATAGGGGCTTAAAATTCAATAGTTTACATCATTGCAAAATGTAATTTTTAAATTCCTGAGTTTTGAGGCTTATAACTCAGTCACCTTGAAGGCTAGAGATCTAAAACATGGCATGGGTATTTGCAAAGTCACCATACCAAATGTGATACAATTTGGACAAACACATTTAGTTTATGCAGTTGTTAACTGTAATTTTAACATTTCTGAGTATTTGGGGGCTTATAACACGGTCATTTTTAAACACAGAAATCTGAAACTTAGAACACATCTGTATGGGCATTGGCAACATCACCATACCACATGTGGTGCAGTTTGGACAAATACTTTTTAAATTAGATGGAAATAACTGAAATCACAATTTTGGCAAAATGTCATGAAATGTTTATGGTAATTTTACAAAATTTCAGGGAAGAAAAATCAACATTTGCCAGAATTCTATTGGAGGGAGAAAAATGTTGCCCGGCCAGCCAGCCCTGAAGTACAGACCGTGTTTGATCACATGGCTTTTTTAAGCCAGTTAGAGTGCAAGTTACTATCTAAGGGTTTAATATTTGCTTATTGTTTTTGTTGATCAGGTAGGCACACTGGAGAAACAAGTCCCCATTTTCATATACTACACTCAGTACAGAACAGTACAGAAGGCATCCTGACATATAGGCTAGTTAAACTGAGTGACTCAGTTTGAGTGATTCAGTTTGACTGTCTGTGAGAACAGCGAGTATGAAATGATAACAAGGGGTGGTTACATCAAGTGTGAGGGTACTAAACAGTGACAGGAGGAAGAGAGCAACTGTGCTAGGGAGGCATAGGATATTAGGATATAGGAGGATATTTGGCCAGGAAGTTCCCAGCTGGCCATTTGGTGCTGTGGCAGGAGTCACTGCCTCTGTTGTGGGAGACCTGGGTTCGGTGCTAGGTGAGTGTAAAAAAGTTTTGTTTTTTGTGTTGGGGTACTTAAGTTATTGTTTTACCGCATTTCTCAACCTACTGAAATTTGTGCTCTATGGCCTCCCACCC
The DNA here is from genome assembly GCA_016271365.2 of Neoceratodus forsteri. Classification (NCBI taxonomy): domain Eukaryota; kingdom Metazoa; phylum Chordata; order Ceratodontiformes; family Ceratodontidae; genus Neoceratodus; species Neoceratodus forsteri. Next base: position 839,454,171 of record CM028135.1, on the reverse strand, counting down.
TACTGCATGTGGTACCCCCATTCACAGCTTGCTCCCCCTGAATAGCCCCCTCGCAAAGTTTCCCCTCTACCCCAGTGTCAGGCCACCCTCCCAGGAGTTGTTTATAATAATGATGGGGGTGTGGGGGGGGAAAGCCCCCACATAAAAAAAATTGTACATATTGTGCCTGTAGAGAATGTTGCAGACCACTGCTGTTAATGGTTCCACTGTAGTGCATGTCGCCGTTGTTGTTTTCAGCGATCTGTACTCGCTTATGTTGGTGATCGCTATTATTGCATTGCTTATATCACATGGAACCATACAGTATACTGCAGGTCCATACTGTAATAGTCAGAATGACAGTTACAGGATCCAACTTGACATTATATAATAGACATCACATGCTATGTCATCGAGAGGAAGTGCAATCAATTTGAGATGTTAAACAATCCCTTGGCTTGATGGTGAAGTTGGCATAAGAAACTATTTGCCAATGTTCTATGGAGAGTTCATTCCAAGTTCTGGCAGTGGTATCTTTAAAGGCACATTCTTCCAATACTCTCACTATGCATCCCACTGACCCTACCCACTGCTTTGTTATATTGTTCTGCCACTTTGAGGTCATCAGATACGATAACCCAAACGTCTCTTTTCTGCTTAGTGACTCTCAGCCCCTCCTTTCCATACTATACTCAGCTCCTGGGTTCCTATGCCCTAGGTACAACATTTTGCCATTTTTGTCATTGAACCCCAACTGTCTTGCTTTTCACCTCTCCTTGAGCTTCCCAAGGTCCCTACACATTCTCTCCACCCTCTCCTGTGTGTCCGCCCTATTACAGATTTTGGTGTCATCTACAGAAAGGCATACCTTCCCTACCCATTCTGCTGCAATGCCACTTATGAAGACATTGAAGAGGACCAGTCCAAGTACTGAGCCCTGCAGAACTCTGCTGGTCACTCTGCCCTCATTAGAGTGAGTGCCATTAACCACCACCCTCTGTCACTTATCCATTAACCAGTTCCTTACCCAAGTCACCAGTTGGGATACCACCTCTAGGCTGCTCAATTTCATAATCAGTTCCGTGTGGCGCAGAGTCAAAGGCCTTGCTAAAGCAGAGAAAGGCCATGTTTACTGCCCTCCCCTGGACTAGTTCCTTGGTCAACAAGTCAAAGAAACCAATTCAATTCATCTGGCATGACCCCCCCCCCCCGAATCCAGGCTGCCTTTGGTCTTGCCCACTGTATTTAAGATACACTATCAACCTTTCCTTTAATTGTGTTTCCATCAGTTTCCCCACTACTAATGTGAGACTGACTGGTCTATACTTGCTAGCCTCCTCCTTGTTGCTGCTTTTATGAAAAGAGACCACATCTACTCTCCTCTAGTATTCCGGAACCATGCCTGTTTCCAGTGAACTGTTAAATAAGGATGTCAGTTGGGGGCATTAGCACCTCCCTGAATATCATAAGGAAGAGTGGCCCAGGCTTTTAGTTTCATCAACAGGTTACAGTGTCTAACTAGGCTGAAAGCCTTGATTAGATCTGCAAAAACATTCCTAGTCAACATACCAGAGTCCATTGGAGTGAGGATATCATTCGTAAATCTTATGAAGGCTGTCGCCAAAGCCATATTTTTGGTGGATGGATAGGTTGTGAATAATTCAACAGTTGAAACAGCACTGTTTTTTCTTGTAACACTGATAGTATATAAACGGGCCTGTAGTTCTTGATCAGTTGTTTAGTCTCTCTCTTATAAAGTGGCACCATTTTACAGTAGCTAGTTTCCATATCATTTTGACATGTCCTATAACATATGATAAGTTAAAGACTGCGTTCAGGGGCAAAAATGATGGGGTTAACCATTTTAATAATTTAGGAGGTAGAGCATCACTACCTTCTGATTTATTGATTGCAATTTAATTTAAAAATTGAAGAACTTCTTGGGGGGGTACAGTACTGAGATGGACTTTTTGTCTACTCAGTTCAACTGAGTTATCAGTGCCAGGCACATCAGTGGAATTCTTAGTAAAATCTTACAAAATGGGAAAAGCTGATTTGAAAGCAATAGCAATGTCACTGGAATCAAATATATCCTATTCTGTTACACTGAGACTACCAGGAGATCTTCTTGTTTTAGACCATAACACTTGTACATTTTTCCAGAATCACGTTATCTTTACAGTTAACCTGTTGATTCTTGAAGAATTTAATTTTGGCAGCCTTTACAGTATATCTATTTACAGATATTCCTTTCCTGTTTATATGTTAACCAATAATTGTGCAGGTTAATATGCTTCTAGATATTGTCTCTATCTTTTAATTGGAAGAATACAGCGTTAGTCAGTGATGAGATAGAACATTTATCTGGATATATCAGGAAATATCACAGAAATCCATCTGAAATTCATGGGGATTTCTTGTGATATATCATGATGTCTCTGGATATTGTGCAACAAGTCACTAGCTACCTCTTTAGGTCTTTGGTTAAAGACCTAGAAGAGACCCCTCTTACTCTCCTTCAGATACACAGAATAAGTGTGTTCCTTATTTTATTAAATTCACATATATGTATCTGATATAGATGGATCTTTCCCCTCATAGAAAACCACATTATTTGTTTCCCTGTATACCTACAGTATCAGTAAAATAATCAGTTAAAAGTAGTGGAGGGCGAAGTTGCCAAAATTTGCTTTGCAAAGTGATTCACAGAGTAATGCAGAATCCACGAAGTACCCCCGCAACACAAAGCGAAGTATTTCATGTCATGATGAGGAATGCGAAGTCCATTGAAATAAATGACTTTGCATTATTCTGCCTTCCCCAAAATGGTTTTTCCACAGTATTTAGAAATCATGAAGGAAATGTGGAACTTAAGGATAGGGGATGTGGCCAAATTGATCCAAAATTAGTAATAACGGAGGAGAAGGTAATGAAGAGAGTTATGGAGTTGAAGGTGGATAAGGAGGCGGGTCTGGACGGGATTTACCCATATATGGTAAAGGAGCTGAGAAATGAGCTGGTACCAGTGATTACCTTGTTGGGGCAAAAATCTTTGGCTGAGGGGGTGGTGCCAGAGGATTGGAGGATGGCATTTGTTGTGCCAATATTTTAAAAGGGGAAAAGGGATCAGGTGGAAAACTATCAGCCAGTGAGCCTGACATCAGTTGTGGGAAAGACAGTAGAGGGAATAATTAGTGAGGCAATAAAGGATATTATGAAAGAAAAGGGTCAAGTTGACAGAGAGCAGCGTGGATTTGTTTCTGGAAAATCATGTGAGACAAATCTAATAACTTTTTATGAAAATATAAATAAACGGGTGGATGAGGGGAATAGTGTGGATGTGGTAATACTGGACTTCAGACTGGCATCTGACACGGTCCCTCATGATAAAATAATTGAGAAACTGATCAGTCTGGGTATTGATTATTGTATCATAAATTGGGTATACAAGTAGTTGAGTAATAGGAAACAACAAATAAGGATCAGAGGTTGTCTATCGGAACCACAGAAGGTGGGGAGTGGAGTTCACTAGGGGTCGGTGTTGGGACCTCTGTTGTTTGGTATATTTATAGGGGACTTGAATATCAATAGTCTAAATAAAATGGTCAGATTTGCAGATGATATTAAGATGGGGGTAGTGAATACCTTCGATGGTAGATTAATGTTTGGTAGAGACCTGATAAAAATTATGGAATGGGCTGAAAATAACAGTATGGAATTTAATAAAGAAAAATGTATTAAAATGCATTTGGGGAGGCATAATGTGCATCAGGGTTATTATATGAAGAGTTTGCAGTTGAAGACATCAGTATGAGAGAAAGATCTGGGGGTTTACATCCAGAGTGATTTAAAAAGTAGCTTGCACTGTAGGAACATGTCAAATAGAGCTATGTTCTTGGCGAACAGTGTAAGACGGAGTTTCCATTCAAGAGGAATTGAGGTACTGATGCCTTTGTACAAAACACTGATCAGGCCTGTATTGGATTATTGTTCCACTGTATGGAGTCCCTTTTTAATCAAGGATGTAAAGTTAGTAGAAAGGCCGTAGAGATCTTACACTAGACTGATATCGGGTTGTATGGGTCTAAACTATGAGGAAAGGTTGTAAAAATTGGATTTGTGGTCATTGAGGGATAGGAGAGGTAGAGGGGAGTTACTGAGTTTATACAAAATACTAAGGAACAACAGTATGTTTAGGGAAATGACATTGGAATTTAAAGATATACCATAACAGTTGAGAGGACATGACAGAAAGTTGAAGGAAACAGCAAACAGAACAGAATTGAGAAGAAACAGCTTTATATGTAGATCAATAAAAATGTGGAATGGACTACCACAGGATGTGGTGGAAGCGGATAGTGTGGGTAAATTTAAGAAAAGATTGGATAGATATCTTACTGAAGTTGGTAACTTTGGTTATCACCACTGAATAGTGGGGAAAGATTATATGGGCTATGCCTTCTCAACTTTCCTGTTTTCCAGTATGAAATTCCAGTGTGAAACCACTTCACCAATTTTAAGGCAAAGTGCATTGAAATCAATGTACTTCGCATCACTTCACCTTATTATTGAGCTAAAAGGCACATTTTGCAGTGCTTCATGGGATTGCAGGTCACATGGGCTCTAGATTGTTCTGCACAGCCCCAGTTCTGTGTAGTATGCCCATAGTGGAAGATGGAGACAGTTTTCTCTCAGAGCTCTGCAATTCAAATCCTCTAAAAGCTGTTAAAAAACCTTTTTGAGCCATTTTCTTTTCTCAAAATTTAGTACATCGATTGTAGGAAACCCTCCTGTGTTCATATCATTGAGTGTTTATTATTTGTGTGTGGATTTTGAATGTTAATTTAGAACAGTCAGTCTGTGTACTGTGAAGTGTGCTTTGAGGGAGGGGCGTATCTGTGGTTTAGGTAGATTAACTGGGAGAAAAAGGCAGTCTTTCTGTTTTGGTTATATTTTTCTAGTATAACTGTGTCAATGTACACACCATAATATTTTCAGTAATTCTTGACATTTTCTTGCTAATTGTTGCGGTGCAGCAGTGTATAATTTCAGTTTGCTTAAAACATTTGGTTATATTACTAAAGGTTTTCAATTTGCTATGCATTACTTGTAGTGTGTGTGTGTGTGTGTGAGTGTGCATGAGATGCATGCCATTAAATCAGACACCTTTTCTTGTGCCACAGAGTAATTGCAGCATTGTGAACCTGCTATCCACCAAACATGCATGAATTTTTTATACTGCTTTTTCGTATCTTTACTGGTAGTAGACTGTTACTGCCATGCACTACCCCCCCAACCAGCAAACGGTATTCTTTTCCAGATGTGGATTTGTGACTCGTGAGCACTAGTTTGGTGGTGTTGTGCCTTTGCACCTGCATTTCTGGACTGTGCAGCACAGTCTTAATCTGTCTGTGCATTTGCAGTGCACGATTAATTCTGGGAGACTTTGCATTTCCTGTTACACTCTCGTTTCAATTCATCAGCACTGATGAATTTTCTGGATACAAGACATTAGCATTTTGGAAATGCAAATTAATTCTGGTGACTGTGTGTGACCATGGCATGCATCACTGAGTGCATAATTAATTCTGTGACATTTTGCATTTCGTGTTACACTCTCATTTCAGTTAGTCAGGACTGGGGAATTTTCTGGACAAAAGTCAGTAGCATTTTAGGAATGCACATTAATTCTGGTGACTGTGTGTGTGACCACTGCTTGCATGACTGAGTGTGCCATTAATTCTGGGAGACTGTGCATTACTTGTTGGGCTCTCATTTCACTTCGTCAGCACTGGGGAGTTTTATGGGCACAAGACAGTAGCATTTTGGCAATGCACATTAATTCTGGTGATTGTGCGTGCCACTGTGCACATGACGGCGTGCACTGTTAATACTGGTTGACTTTGCATATTTTTGCTACCCTCTCATCTCACTTCGTCAGCACTGGAGAATTTTCTGGACATAAGACAGTAGTATTTTGGGATGCACATTAATTATGGTGACTGTGTGTGACCACTGCGGGCATGACTGAGTGTGCAATCAATTCTGGGAGACTGTGCATATTTTGTTACCCTATGTTTTTCACTTTGTCAGCACTGGGGAATTTTTTGGACACAAGACAGTAGCATTTTGGGGATGCACATTAATTCTGGTGACTGTGTGTGACCACTGTGCACATGACAGCGTGCACTGTTAATACTGGTTGACTTTTCATATTTTTGTTACCTTCTCATCTCACTTCGTCAGCACCAGGGAATTTTCTGGACACAAGACAGTAGCAGTTTCGGAATGCAAATTCATTCTGGTGACTGTGTGTGTCCACTGCATGTGTTACTGAGTGTGCCATTAATTCTGGGACACTTTGCATTTCTTGTTACACTCTCATTTAACTTCCTCAGCACTGGAGAATTTTCTGGACACAAGTCAGTAGCATGTAGGAGATGCACATTAATTCTGGTGACTGTGTGTGACCACTGCACACATCACTGAGTGCGTAATTAATTCTGGGAGACTTTGCATTTCTTATAACACTCTCATTTCACTTTGTCAGCACTGGGGAATTTTCTGGACAAATGACAGTAGCATTTTAGGGAGGCACATTAATTTTAGTGACTGTGTGTGACCACTGCTAGCATGACTGAGTGCGCCATTAATTGTGGGAGACTTCACATTTCTTGCTGGGCTCTCATTTCACTTTATCAGCACTGGGGAGTTTTCTGGGCACAAGACAGTAGCATTTTGGGTATGTACATTAATTCTGGTGACTGTGTGTGACTACTGTGCACATGACGGCATGCACTGTTAATACTGGTTGACTTTGCATATTTTTGTTACCCTCTCATCTTGCTTCATCAGCACTGGGGAATTTTCTGGACACAAGACAGTAGTATTTTGGGGATGCACATTATTTCTGGTGACTGTGTGTGATCACTGCAAGCATGACTGAGTGCACCATTAATTCTGGGAGACTTTGTATTTCTTGTTATGCTCTCATTTCACTTTGTCAGCACTGAGGAATTTTCTGGAGACAAGACAGTAGCATTTTGGGGATGCACATTAATTCTAGTGACTGTATGTGACCACTGCGCACATGACTGAGTGCACCATTTATTCTGGGAGTCTTTGCATTTTTTGTTACCCTCTCCAAAAGATCCTGATGGTAAACTGACCTCAGGCAAACAGCAAATGGCTGATTTATGTAATAAATATTTTTCTTCAATATTCAATAAGGGGCCATGTGTAGCAGATAATTACAGGAGTATATCCTCAGGTTGGAGTCTTAAATTAAATGCTTCTGACATAGTTAAAAAACTTTTGGAAATAAACCCGAATAAGGCACAGGAACCAGATGGAATACATCCAAGAGTTATCAAGGAACTAGCATATGAGTTGATGGATCCAATTACATACATCTTCCCAAAATCCCTGGATACGGCCGAGGTCTCAGACAAATGGAGGCAAGCTATGATTATCCCTATACATAAAAAAGGCTCAAAACAGGAGGTAGCAAACTATAGACCTATCAGTTTGACCTCAGTTTTAGGGAAGATCTTAGAGAGTATAATAAGGGACCAGATCCTAGACTCTTTAAATGGAAAAGGAAATATTGATTGTACACAGCATGGGTTCACAAAGGGTAGGTTGTGCGAGACTAACCTCCTCGAGTTCTATGGCAAGGTCTATAAGGCCCTGGATATGGGCAATTTGGTGGATGTTATCTTCCTTGTTTTTGCGAAGGCATTTGTTAAGGTGCCACATGAAGAATTGATCAAAGCCTTAAAAGAATCTGGGGTTCATTATAATTTAATTTGCTGGATTGGGGCTTGGCTGAGGGTAGGAGACAGAGAGTGTGTATAAGAGGGGAATGCTTGGACTGGGTGGCTGTGACTAGTGGGATACCCCAGTTATCCATTTTGGGGTCATGCCTTTTCAATCTATACAGTTCTAGCATGTCTGTTAAAGAAGGGCTATGGCTGTCCAAATTTGCGGATGATACATGTCTGAGCTTTCCAGTTAATAATATCAAAGAGGCAAATACTTTACAGGCAGCCCTCAGAATTGGATATATGAGCCAAAGAAAAGAAATATATATTCAATGCAGACAAATGTGTAGTTATGCACATGGGGAAGCATAATAAGCATTATAAATACAGGTTGGGAGGTAACGAGCTGAAGAGAGTACATGATGAGTAGGATTTGGGAATAAAAGTTGATAATGAGCTAAAATCTGGAATGCAGTGTAGCCAGATGGTAAAGAAAGCATGTGGTATACAGCATTGTATATTCAAGCATGTTGAGAGTAGAGAGAAAGCAGTATTATTGCCCATGTATACCTCATTGGTGCATCTGCATGTGGAGTCTGCACCCAATTTTGGGCACCAGGTTATAGGAAGGATATTGATACCTTGGAAAGGGTCCAGAGAAGGGCAACCAAAGGTATAATGGAAGTTCAGGGGTTAAACTATGAACAAAGGCTACAAAGCCTGGGATTATACTCCCTGGAATTTCGTAGCTTACGAGGCGATATGTGCCAAATTTTTAGGGCACTTAAGGATTACCAACTAAGGGAACAACTGGGCCTAGAATTAAAGATGCATGCATATGACATTAGAGCACACTGTTTCCAGATATATAAGGACAAGTATAAAGCTAAAAGGAGGGAACATTGGTTTAATGTAAGAATTACAGGAATCTGGAATACACTTCCTATGGAGGTAGTTACGGGTTCCACTATGAATACCTTTAAAAATAGGCTAGATTCCTATTTAATAAGTAAGGGTATACAGGGCTACTCTTAGAATATTGGCAAGCTATATGGACATGTGTCTTCTATGCTCAGATAAACCTATGAACCTATGAATCTATTTCACTTCATCAGCACTGGGGAATATTTTGGACAGAAGAGAGTAGCATTTTGGGAATGCAAATTAATTCTCATGACTGTGTGTGACCACTGTGCGCATGACTGAGTGCACCATTAATTCTGGAAGACTTTGCATTTTTTGTTACCCTCTCATTTCACTTCTTCAGCACTGGGGAGTTTTCTGGATACAAGGCAGTAGCATTTTGGGAATGCAAATTATTTCTGGTGACTGTGTGTGACCACTGCATGCATCACTGAGTGCACCATTAATTCTGGGACACTTTGCATTTCTTGTTACACTCTCATTTCACTTCATCAGCACTGGGGAATTCTCTGGACAGAAGTAAGTAGTATTTTTGGGGATGCACATTAACTCTGGTGATTATGTATGACCACTGCACACATGACTGAGTGTGCCTTTAATTCTAGGAGACTTTGCTTTTCTTGTTACACTCTCATTTCACTTCGTCAGCACTGGGGAATTTTCTTGACACAAGACAGTAGCATTTTGGGAATGCACATTATTTCTATTGACTGCATGTGACCACTGTGCACATCACTGAGTGCACCATTAATTCTGGGAGACTTTGCATTTCTTGTTGGGCTCTCATTTCACTTTGTCAACATTGGGAAGTTTTCTGGGCACAAGACAGTAGCATTTTTGGGATGCACATAAATTCTATTGTCTGTGTGTGACCACTGTGCACATGATGGCTTGCACTGTTAATACTGGTTGACTTTGTATATTTTTGTTACCCTCACATCTCACATCATCAGCGCTGTGGAATTTTCTGGACACAAGACAGTAGTATATTGGGGATGCACATTAATTCTGGTTACTGTGTGACCATTGTGTGCATGACAGATTGCACCATTAATTCTGGGAGACTTTGCATGTCTTGTCACGCTCTCATTTCATTTTGTCAACACTGGGGAATTTTCTGGACACAAGACAGTAGCATTTTGGGGATACACATTAAATCTGGTGACTGTGTGTGACCACTGCACACATGACTGAGTGTGCCATTAATTCTTTGAGACTTTGCATTTCTTGTTGTGCTGTCAATTTACTTTGTCAACACTGGGGAATTTTCTGGACACAAGGGAATAGCATTTTGAGATGCACATTAATTTTGGTGACTGTGTGTGACCACTGTGCGCATGATTGAGTGTGCCATTAATTCTGGGAGACTTTGCATTTCTTGTTACACTCTCATTTCACTTCATCAGCACTGGGGAATTTTCTGGATACATGACAGTAGCATTTTGGTGATACTCATTAATCCTGGTGACTGTGTGTGACCACTGTGCGCATGACAGAGTGCACCATTAATTCTGAGAGACTTTGCCTTTTTTTTTTGTTACCCTGTCATTTCACTTCATCAGCACTGGGCAATTCTCTGGACACAAGACAGTAGCATTTTGAGGATGCGCATTAATTTTGGTGGCTGTGTGTGACCACTGCGAGTATGACTGAGTGCACCATTAATTCTGGGAGACTTTGCAGTTTTTGTTTCCCTCTCATTTCAGTTTGTCAGCACTGGGGAATTTTCTGGACTTAAAACAAGAGCATTTTCAGAATGCAGATTAATTCTGGTGACTATGTGTAACCACTGCATGCATCACCGAGTGCACCATTAATAGTTGGACACTTTGCATTTCCTGTTATGCTCTCATTTCACTTCATCAGCACTGGGGAATTTTCTGGATACAAATCAGTAGCATTTTAGGGATGCATGTTAATTCTGGTGACTGTGTGGGACCACAGCTCGCATGACTGAGTGCGCCATTAATTCTGGGAGACTTTGTATTTCTTGTTGGGCTCTCATTTCACTTCATCAGCAGTGGGGAGCTTTCTGGGCACAAGACAGTAGCATTTTGGGGATGCACATTAATTCTCATGACTGTGTGTGACCACTGTGCACATGACGGCATGCACTGTTAATACTGGTTGACTTTGCATATATTTTTTACCCTCTCATTTCATTTTGTTGGCACAGGAGAATTTTCTGTACACAAGGCAGTAGTATTTTGGGTATGCACATTAATTCTGGTCACTGTGTATGACCACTACGGGTATGACTGAGTGTGCCATTAATTCTGGAAGACTTTGCATTACTTGTTACAGTCTCATTTCACTTTGTCAGTACTGGGGAATTTTATGGACACAAGACAGTAGCATATTGGGGGATGCACGTTAATTCTGGTTACTGTATGTGACCATTTCGTGCATTACTGAGTGCACCATTAATTGTGGTAGACTTTGTATTTCTTGTTATGCTGTCATTTCACTTCGTCAGCACTAAGGAATTTTCTGGATACATGACAGTAGCATTTTGGGGATGCACATCAATTTGGGTGTCTCTGTGTGACCACAGCATGCATGACGGAGTGCACCATTAATTCTGGGAGTCTGCAGTATTTCTTAAGCTCTCATTTCACTACGTCTGCACTGTGAAATTTTCTGGGCACAAGACAGTAGTATTTTGGGGATGCAAATTAATTCTCTTGACTGCATCTGACCACTGTGCACATCACTGAGTGCACCATTAATTCTCATAGACTTTGCATTTCTAGTTAAGCTCTCATTTCACTTTGTCAGCACTGAGGAATTTTATGGACAGAAGACAGAAGCATTTTGGGCATACACATTAATTCTAGTGACTGTATATGACCACTGTGCACATGACTGAGTGCACGATTTATTCTTGGAGACTTTTCATTTTCTATTGCCCACTCATGTCACTTCATCAGCACTGGGGAATTTTTTTGAAGACAAGGCAGTAGCATTTTAGGAATGCAAATTAATTCTGGTGACTGTGTGTTGACACTGCACACATCTCTGAGTGTGCCAATAATTCTGGGACAATTTGTATTTCTTGTTACACTCTCATTTCACTTCGTCAGCACTGGAGAATTTTTTGGACACAAGACAGTAGCATTTTGGGGATGCAAATGAATTATTTTGGCTGTGTGTGACCACTGCATGCATCACTGAGTACGCCATTAATTCTGGGAGACTTTGCATTTCTTGTTGGGCTATCATGTCACTTGGTCATCACTGGGGAGTTTTCTGGGCAAAATACAGTAAAATTGGGATGCACATTAATTCTGGTGACTGTGTGTGACCACAGTGCACATGACGGTGTGCACTCTTAATTCTCACTGATTTTGCATATTTTTGTTGCACTCTCATCTCACTTTGTCAGCACTTGAGAATTTTCTGGACCCAAGACAGTAGCGTATTGGGGACGCATATTAATTCTGGTTACTGTGTGTGACTATTGCGTGCATGATTGAGTGCACCATTAATTCTGGGAGACTTTACATATTTTGTTACCCTCTCATTTCACTTTGTCAGCACTGAGGAATTTTCTGGACACAAGACAGTAGCATTTTAAGAATGCAAATTAATTCTGGTGACTGTGTGTGACCACTGCACACATGACTGAGTGACATTAATTTTGGGACACTTTGCATTTCTTGTTATGCTCTCATTTCACTTTGTCAGCACTGGTAATTTTCTGGACACAAGACAGTAGCATTTTGGGGGATGCACATTAATTCTGGTGACTGTGTGTGACCACTGCACACATGACTGAGTGTGCCACTAATTCTTTGAGACTTTGCATTTCTTGTTGTGCTCTCATTTCACTTTGTCAGCATTGGGGAATTTTCTGGACACAAGGGGGTAGCATTTTGGGATGCACATTAATTCTGGTGACTGTGTGTCCACTGTGCGCATGACTGAGTACGCCATTAATTCTGGGAGACTTTGCATTTCTTTTTACACTCTCATTTCACTTCATCAGCACTAGGGAATTTGCTGGACACATGACAGTAGTATTTTGGAAATGCACATTAATTCTCGTGACTATGTGTGACCACTGCGCGCATGACTGAGTGCACCATTAATTCTGACAAACTTTGCATTTTTTGTTACGTGTCATTTCACTTCAACTGCACTGGGGAATTCTCTGGACACAAGACAGTAGCATGTTGGGGATGCAAAGTAATTCTGGTGACTCTGTGTGACTAATGAGCACATCACTGAGTGCACAATTAATTCTGCGAGATTTAGCATTTCTTGTTACACTCTCATTTCACTTTGTCAGCACTGGGGAGTTTTCTGGACAAAAGACAGTAGCATATTAGGAATGCACATTAATTCTGGTGACTGTATGTGGCCACTGCTCACATGACATAGTGTGCCATTAATTCTGGGAGACTGCATTTCTTGTTACCCTCTCATTTCCCTTAGTCAGCACTGGGGAGTTTTCTGGATACAAGGCAGTAGCATTTTGGGATTGCAAATATTTTCTCATGACTATGTGTGACCACTGCATGCATCACTGAGTGCACCATTAATTCTGGGACACTTTGCATTTCTTGTTACACTCTCATTTCACTTTGTCAGCACTGGGGAATTTTCTGGACACAAGACAGTAGGATTTTGGAGATGCACATTAATTCTCGTGACTATGTGTGACCACTGCGCGCATGACTGAGTGCTCCATTAATTCTGGGAGACTTTGCATTTTTTGTTCCACTCTCATTTCACTTTATCAGCAGTGGGGAATTTTCTGGACAAAGACAGTAGCATTTTGTTGATGCACATTAATTCTGGTGTCTGTGTGTGACCACTGTCCGCATGACTGAGTTGCATCATTAATTCTGCAGACTTTTCAGTTTTTGTTACCCTCTCATTTCACTTTGTCATTCCTGGGGAATTTTCTCGACAAAAGACAGTAGCATTTTGGTGATACACATTAATTCTGGTGACTGTGTGTGACCACTATCGTATGACTGAGTGCGCCATTAATTCTGGGAGACTTTGCATTTCTTGTTACACTCTCATTTCACTTCTTCAGCACTGTGGAATTTTCTGGGCACAAGACAGTAGCTTTTTGAGGATACACATTAATTCTGGTTACTGTGTGTGATCACTGTGCACATGATGGTGTGCACTATTAATACTGGGACACTTTGCATTTTTTTGTTACCCTCTCATTTCACTTTGTCAGCACTGGGGAATTTTCTGGACACAAGACAGTAGCATTTTGGGGATGCACATTAATTCTGGTGACTTTGTGTGACGACTGCACGCATGACTGTGTGCACCATTAATTCTGGGAGGCTTTGCATTTCTTATCACTCTCTCATTTTACTTCATCAGCACTGGGGAATTTTCTGTGCAAAAGGCTGTAGCATTTTTGGGATGCACATTAATTCTGATAACTGTGTGTGACCACTGCATGCATGACTGAGTGTGCCATTAATTCTAGGAGACTTTGCATTTCTTGTTGTGCCCTCATTTCACTTCATCAGCATTGGGGAGTTTTCTGGGCACAAGACAGTAGTATTTTTTGAATGCACATTTATTCTTGTGACTGTGTGTGACCACTGTGCATATGACTGAATGTGCCATTAATTCTTGGAGACTTTGCATTCCTTGTTACGCTCTCATTTCACTTCATCAGTGCTAGGGAATTTTCTGGACAGAAGACAGTAGCATATTGGGAATGCACATTAATTCTGGTTAATGTGTGTGATGATTGTGTGCATAAATAAGTGCATCATTAATTCTGGGAGACTTTACATTTTTTATTAACCTCTCATTTCACTTTGTCAACACTGTGGAATTTTCTGGGCACAAGACAGTAGCATTTTGTTGATGCACATTAATTCTGGTGTCTGTGTGTGACCACTGCCCGCATGACTGAGTTGCATCATTAATTCTGCAGACTTTTCAGTTTTTGTTACCCTCTCATTTCACTTTGTCATTACTGGGGAATTTTCTCGACAAAAGACAGTAGCATTTTGGGGATACACATTAATTCTGGTGACTGTGTGTGACCACTGCTCGTATGACTGAGTACGCCATTAATTCTGGGAGACTTTGCATTTCTTGTTACGCTCTCATTTCACTTCGTCAGCACTGTGGAATTTTCTGGGCACAAGACAGTAGCTTTTTGAGGATACATATTAATTCTGGTTACTGTGTGTGACCACTGTGTGCATGATGGTGTGCACTATTAATACTGGGACACTTTGCATTTTTTTGTTACCCTCTCATTTCACTTTGTCAGCACTGGGGAATTTTATGGACACAAGACAGTAGTATCTTGGGGATGCACATTAATTCTGGTGACTTTGTGTGACGACTGCACGCATGACTGTGTGCGTCATTAATTCTGGGAGGCTTTGCATTTCTTATTACTCTCTCATTTTACTTCATCAGTACTGGGGAATTTTCTATACAAAAGGCTGTAGCATTTTCGGGATGCACATTAATTCTAGTAACTGTGTGTGACCACTGCATGCATGACTGAGTGTGCCATTAATTCTAGGAGACTTTGCATTTCTTGTTGTGCCCTCATTTCACTTCATCAGCATTGGGGAGTTTTCTGGGCACAAGACAGTAGCATTTTGGAGATGCACATTAATTCTGGTGTCTGTGTGTGACCACTGCCTGCATGACTGAGTTGCATCATTAATTCTGCAGACTTTTCAGTTTTTGTTACCCTCTCATTTCCCTTCATCAGCACTGGGGAATTTTCCAGATACAAGGCAGTAGCATTTTGGGAGTGCAAATTATTTCTGGTGACTGTGTGTGCCCACTGAATGCATCACTGAGTGCACCATTAATTCTGGGACACTTTGCATTTCTTGTTACACTCTCATTTCATTCGTCAGCACTGAAGAATTTTTTGGACATAAGACAGTACCATTTTGTGAATGCAAATTAATTCTCGTGACTGTGTATTGCCACTGCATGCATTCTCTGATTGCACCATTAATTCTGGGACACTTTGCATTTCTTGTTACGCTCTCATTTCACTTTGTCAGCATTGGGTATTTTTCTGGACCCAAGACAGTAGCATTTTCAGGGGATGCACATTAATTCTGGGGACTGTGTGTGACCACTGGGTGCATGACGGAGTGCACCATTTAATCTGAGAGACTTTGCATTTTTTGTTAACCTCTCATTTCACTTCGTTAGCACTGGGGAATTTTCTGGACACATGACAGTAGCCTTTTGGGGATGCAAATTAATTCTGGTGACTGTGTGTGACCACTGCACACATCACTGAGTGAGCCATTAATTCTGGGAGACTGCATTTCTTGTGCTCTCATTTAACTTCCTCAGCACTGGGGATTTTTCTGGACACAAGACAGTAGCATACTGGGGATGCCCATTAATTTTGGTTACTGTGTGTGACCACTGTTTGCTTGACTGAGTGTGCCATTAATTCTGGGAGATTGCATTTCTTGTTGTGCTCTCATTTAACTTCCTCAGCACTGTGGACTTTTCTGGACACAAGACAGTAGTATTTTTTGGATGCACATTTATTCTTGTGACTGTGTGTGACCACTGTGCATATGACTGAATGTGCCATTAATTCTGGGAGACTTTGCATTCCTTGTTACGCTCTCATTTCACTGCGTCAGTGCTAGGGAATTTTCTGGACACAAGACAGTAGCATATTGGGGATGCACATTAATTCTGGTTAATGTGTGTGATGATTGTGTGCATAAATAAGTGCATCATTAATTCTGAGAGACTTTACATTTTTTATCACCCTCTCATTTCACTTTGTCATTACTGGGGAATTTTCTCGACAAAAGACAGTAGCATTTTGGGGATACACATTAATTCTGGTGACTGTGTGTGACCACTGCTCATATGACTGAGTGTGCCATTAATTCTGGGAGACTTTGCATTTCTTGTTACGCTCTCATTTCACTTTGTCAGCACTGTGGAATTTTCTGGGCACAAGACAGTAGCTTTTTGAGGATACACATTAATTCTGGTTACTGTGTGTGACCACTGTGCACATGATGGTGTGCACTATTAATACTGGGACACTTTGCATTTTTTTGTTACCCTCTCATTTCACTTTGTCAGCACTGGAGAATTTTCTGGACACAAGGCAGTAGCATTTTGGGGATGCACATTAATTCTGGTGACTTTGTGTGACGACTGCACGCATGACTGTGTGCACCTTTAATTCTGGGAGGCTTTTCATTTCTTATTACTCTCTCATTTTACTTCATCAGCACTGGGGAATTTTCTGTACAAAAGGCTGTAGCATTTTCGGGATGCACATTAATTCTGGTAACTGTGTGACCACTGCATGCATGACTGAGTGTGCCATTAATTCTAGGAGACTTTGCATTTCATTTGTGCCCTCATTTCACTTCATCAGCATTGGGGAGTTTTCTGGGCACAAGACAGTAGCATTTTGGAGATGCACATTAATTCTGATGACTGTGTGTGACCACTGCGCACATGACTGAGTGCGCCATTAATTCTGGGAGACTGCATTTCTTGTTACGATCTCATTTCACTTTGTCAGTACTAGGGAGTTTTCTGGACACAAGACAGTAGCATTTTAGGGATGCACAATAATTCCGGTGACTGTGTGTAAGGGGCTACCAATATTGTTGTCACTTCCCCTTACTTCGCATTGAAGCTGAATGACAACGTGAAGTAATAATTACAAGGTGAAGTGAACCTTTTGTATTGGCCACTCTGCATAGCAGAGTTGCAATGCAAAGTGCCCAGTTCATGCGCACTTCACCGACGAAATTTAAATTTGTTGCATCTCTAGTTAAAAGTACATACCAAACTAATGAATATGTATATACCGACAGTACATATAATTCTAAGCTACCACACTAATTATTAGTAATTATCTGGTCAATTAACCAGTTAGCACAATAGTTAACATAACTACCAAACTAACTGCACCAGTTCCCACATCATTTAAGGCACTTCCCACAGAACACACTAAAAAGACTCCCAGATCAAGAAAAACCCTATCTTGACCAAAGCAAAAATAATTTAAACTACATCCTCACAGTAAACTAAAAAATGTAGCCATCCTTCACAAGACAGACATATCCCTCAAAGCACCCACTCTTTCCTCAGATGCCAGTCCCTCCATGCTGCTGCTGCATGTCCCTCAAAGCTTTTCACTCTTTTCAAACACCAGTCCTCCCTATTGATGACTTTATGTTCCAGAACACAGAACCCAGCTGCTCACATGCTACTCCAGATGGCAGACTCCAATCACTTCCAGCCAGAAAAAGGGTGTGATCTACAATGCTGGTTCAACAACAGTTTTGTCGACCGGTATCACATTGACAGGAATTATGTCAACTGCAAGTTGTGGTTGGCATAATCCCAGTGTATTTTCCAGTCCATTTTTCCATGGGGGGCTTCACCCCCAAATCCCAATGTGGGGGGCACTGCTCCTGCACCCCCCATATTTTAGATTCTCAACTCCAGTTGGAGTTGATTCGGGGAGGGGGTTCAGGACCGTAAGACGGTATGTCCCTGTATCGGGTGCCCCAATACCGAGACCTGTTGGCAACCTGTTGATTTTGTCGATGGGTTGGTAGGTCGCTGTGTTGGTGTCGCTGTCGGGAGTGGGGCTTACCCAAAGGGAGTCACTCACAAGCTGCTGCTGGCTGCAGATTCCAGCTGTTCCCACACACTAGGCCACTGTTGCTCTAAACTGCAGACTTTAAATGCTCCCATGCAGCATGGCATTGCCAAACTAAAGGTTTTATTTATTTATTTAAAAGTTGGTAACTGGGAAAGGTACACTGAGCCTAGGCCCATTTCCAGATGTGACCCAGGTGGGAGGTAGGGGAAAACAGCATAATAAATACTGGGAATTGGAATACACAGAGGATATTGCCAAAGAGTTTTGGTACATCATTTTAACAGCAGTGTTGGTTAAGCAAATAAGAATATGGCATCTACCTCATATTATACAATGGCAAGAAAGAATCCTGGATTCTGATTGGTCAGTTGGCCATCACAGCAGGGATGTTATCCTGGCATAACATCCCTGCTGATGATTAGGATGACCATGATGCCCATTACTTGCTCTTTTTTTTTTGCATCTTCTCTAAGAAACAAAAATATTTTTCCAGACTAACAAAAACATTCTTTAAAATTATTTTTTTTATTCTGTATAAAATAACAAGGCATTATATAACAGGAATAATGCCCTCCAGGATGGGTGTTATGCTGGGATAACATCCCTTCTCAGTTGTTGGACACCCTTGGCTGCTGGCCTCAGGCCCCACCACCCGAGGTGGGATGTTATCCCAGCATAACACCCACCCTGTCAGGCATTATTCCTTTATTAAACAATGTTGAAAAACATATGTACACACAGGCAAAGAGTAAAGGATGGGCTGCTGCAGTCATGCCTCTTTTTTCATAGATGGAACCTACTCAATGAGAACAATAAGGAAACAAACAGGACATTCCAAAAATTCAACTGCACTATGGAAAAACATTTAGACAAAAAGAAGGAAATGCAATGTGGGGAAATGATCACAAAAGCAATCAAAATATTAAAAAAAATTATAAAATAAATGACAGGAAAGTGTGGTGGGGCCCAACATGATTAAAATGCTTCTTCATTTCTGCATTTGTGACATTATTACCTCATTAGACCACCATGCACCAACCTTACCAATCATGTATTCTATATTTTGAAATGGGTCGAACGAATGTTGGCTCCTGATTAGCCAAAAGGTACTTTCACATGGGCTGTTATCCCAGCACAATGTGCCAGCAAAATGGAGCTCAACAAAAATAAGTTTAAAAATAATATCCCATTTGCTAAAAAGGATCTTTTTCATAATCATAATAAGGCACTCCAGGGTGGGTGCACTATGGTGGGCTAATGTCCCTTCCAAGGTGGTAGAAGTACTGGGCTTCACCTCCTGCTTCAACCCAACCCAAGGTGGGCTGTTATCCCACCATAACACACCCCCTGTCATGCCTTATTGCTTAATTATACTTTCATGTTAGCACCATTATAGTTAGGGTTGCCCAACAGGTTATGTTATATCACTATCTTTTCAACTTAAAAGCTTTGCTGGCATTTGATGAAATTGCTTAAAATATGACACTTATTATCTGGGAGACAAGGTCTAAATATGTGGAAAGTTTTGTGATGACAGCGTGTGCAGTTTCTGATATCTGTGTATTGTATGTCATTTTCCTGTAGAGGGCTAATTTTTTTAACCATTCTTAACATACAGTATTTTTTTTTTGCTCTCCCTACAGCCTAGACAGTATATAACATCTTTCCAAAACTTTCAGTGCTGAAACAACCTGTGTCATGGTTGTGCCTTTCAAAAGTTTCATGAAGAAATATTAAATAAGAACATAAGAAATGTGTCAACAGATGGGGACCATGTGGTCCATCTAGTCTGCCCAAAGTGGCTACCCCCAATTATATTTTTTTCCTAAATTGCCCACATTGCCTGCCCCAATCAAGTTTGAATTCCCTTACTGTATTTGATACCACCACTTCTGGTAGCAGGCTATTCCATGGTTCTATCACTCTTTCTGTGAAAAAGTACTTTCTAGAATTGCTTTTAAACTTGCCTCCCACCAGGTGCAAGTTGTGCCCTCTTGTACATGTCGTTTTGTTTTCCTGGAAGAGGTTTTCCTTCTGAGCTGTGTTTATTCCCTTAACATACTTACATGTTTCTATCATGTCCCCCCTGTTTCTGCTGTGTTCCAGAGAGAATAAATTCAACTCTTGGGGCCTGATTCCAAAATGACTTACACATGTCACAAGGTGCTTTATGCCACACCTAATGGCATAAATTGCACCTTGTGCCATGCATTCCACAAGTTGGTATTACAAGTTGTGGCTTGCACCATGCCGCATGTGGGTTGTGCCAAAGGTGGACTATGCCACTCACTATGCCTGCAACCCACTGCGGCATGGCACAAGGGTGGGTTATGACAGCAACTGCACTCTATTCCAAAAGGTCATCTGCCATAACCCACTAACACCATTCCAAGATCTGCTATGGCACTACAGACTTAGACCAGCATGGAGGTGATCTAATGGGCATCCATCCTTGCCAACTGATGGATGCCCACTCTGTAGCACTGTGGGAAGCAGATATCCTTGCTCCACATCTCTCCCCAGCAAGCTCATGCCCCCCACCCATGAATATCAGGGACCCCAGGGTTCATTTCCCACACTGCCCCCAAATGCCTGTGCCACCTGGCCAACCCCCCCATTGCCCCAGGTGGTTGCAGTTGCATTTTGGGATGGGGGCTCCTGGGGGAGCAGCAAATTGTGGGCTGCAACTTGTGGCACCCAGGTCCATTGTGCCATTCCTGTGGCGCTAGCCTGTGGCTGTTGCAAGTCATGGGATATAGGTTATTTTTCAAACCCTGGATGAGATGTGTTTTTGCACTTGTGGTGCAAGATGACGTTTCAGCCAGTATTCTATAAATGATACATGTCATGTTTATAAGGGGAAGTCATAACATAACTATCTATAAAATTTGTGGTCATTTTTTTTTTTAATTATTAAGAAACATTGAGCCAGATATTCAAAGCTTTACCCCGTACTAAATTAGCACTGCCCGGTGGGCAAACTTAGCCCGGAGCACAAAGCAAGCTATATTCAAAAGGAATAATCCAGGGCAAACAGCTTCTGAAAATAGCATGGGAATGAGGCCGGGAAAACTGGGTTGTGAGTGCAGGGCAACCTTAGCCCTGGAATAAGACAGCTCTGAATATAGCAACCAGGAAGTGCAGACCACAACAGCAACACAGAGCACAGTGACGTGAAGGTAGCTAGAGGTGACCTATGTGGCCAATGTATGTTCAATGGGAGCAGCCTATGGGAAAGTACAGTGTGCAAAACAGTATAATATTCCCTGAACCATTAGCGCAGAATTAACTTGTTTGCATGGAATTAGCGCGGAGCTAAGCTGTTTGCCCAGTGCAAACATGTTTGCCCCATGCTAAACTTTGCCATATTCAAAGGAATGTGCAAATGAGCCTACTTAGGTAGTCTCTGGGCAAACATCCAGATTAGCATTTCACTATGTCCTGATTTGCATGCAGTTTGCCCAGAGTTACTGCATTGTCCCACAGAGCCACCCGTAGGTCAGTCTGGAAGTACAGAGGCTGGCCAGGTCTGACCACAGCTCCACCGGTAGGTCAGTTTGGTAGTGCACAATGATAGCTGCAGGCTACATGTAATCAGTACAGCATAGCATAGCATTTTGTACCCCAGGGGACAAGACAGCATAGGCACAGGTGGTGGTGGTGCTGCATGCAACTGTCACACTGTAGGGCATGCTACAGTGCACAGCAGACACTACAGTAGCAAGTGGATCAGTAGTGTGAGGGACACAGCACTACCTATGGTGTGTACGTCAGTGATGCTGACTGCACTGTACACAGTTGCAGGCCCAATGTGCAGGTGTTTACTGACTGTGGACATTACTGTTATGTTGTGTGATCCCCAGATGCTGCACCTGTGGCATGGGATGCACACAGTGACATATACATTGCCAGTTGTGTGTGCTGTGGCATCTGTACAGTTGTGCTGTATGTGGTGGGGGGGCACGTAGGATCCGACAGACACACAGGCAGTGGGGTATTCCCACTACTGGCCCATGTGCACTGTGTGCTGTGTCCCAGTCTTGTGGCCACACCTGGGCTGTGGTGAGGTCTGGCCACCCGTACACCCTCCCCTCAATGGCCACCATGCCCACAGTGCTGCCTGTGTGTGTGCTGGCATCTGTTGAGCACTACAGATATGTGGTCTGCAGGTGTATGCTGTATTGCCACACTACCATGATGAACTCTGTGGGCCCGATCACCCCTTACTACCTGTGCATGGCTGGGACCTGTGGTAGCTGTTGGCATCATGGTGGTGCCATCAGTGAGCTGCATGTGTCCTCCATGTCTGGCAGTTTCTAAGTGCCATACTCATATGTTAGGGCCGTGCAAGCCATGCTAATGCTGCAGCTATCACTGTGCAAAGCAACAATGTTGCACAAAGCTGTTTGCCCAGGTCTAAGACCAGCTTTTCCTGGGTGGTAATTTGTACCGTGCTATGGGTCATGCTAAGTCATGCTAAACACCTTAGTGTGGTGCTAGTCACTGAATATCTCATTGCGCCTATACTCATGTTCACTTTGCCCCTTGCATATACTTATGGTTTGCCCAGTGCTAATGCAGTTTGCTCACACTGTTTGGCCTTTTGAATATAGCAGACCGCACTAATCCCCCAAAGAATTATGGGAATAAATCTTGGCAACACCAACAATGATAGTTAAATCATATAAATTACAACAAATTCTGTACAATATGCTGCATAGAACATATTTTCACCTTTTAAACTGCACAATATTAATAGTACTATATCTGCCATGTGCCCATGCTGTACATATACTTCAGGAACTCTGATTCACATGATTCATGAGTGTCCTTATTTGACAAACTTTTGGGCAAAAATTTTCTCCATTATTACTAAAACACTTGGTTTATATATATTCATACGGAACCAGCGATAACAATGTTGGTATTTGCTGAACAAGTTTTACAAATAGATGATTACCAAAGAACTTTTTTAACAATAGCAATGATTTTAGCTGAAAAGTGTATACTTATAAAATGGAAGGATGCAGCTCTCCTGGTTTATGAAACCTGGCTGAATTTTATGATTGACACCATGAAAATAGAAAGAATACACTATTTACAAATTGAAAAAGATACTAGCTTTGAAAAAATATGGATTCCATTTCGACATATAAGTCAATTAGGTATATAAGGGAATAATTAAAGCAAAACAAAAAATTCCCAAGGTGTATGAAACAAAGTTTTTTAAATAAACAAATACATCAAAATAAACTAATTTAATATAAATAATGAAAATAGCATAAATAGAATGAATCTTGGACCCATTGATAGCAGGGTAATGATGAAAAGAAAATAAGAAGCCACTGAATGACTGAAATGTCAAAAATTCAGTTAAATGATATAGCCTTCATATTTCAATCTGAACCTAAAAAAGAAGTTTTTTACTTACTCTTTATTGCTGAATAGTAGATTGATTCTGCTGCCTCCCAAACTGACATTTGCTGTAACCAGAAATCCCAGAATCCCATGCAACTGATGCCAGATCTAGGCTACAGCAGTGGCAGATTCAAAAGCCTGCAGTGCATGTTAGAGATTTTATGAACTCTGATCTTTTCTTTACTGATCCCACTGTCCTTGTGCGGCTATGTACAGTCTCTAATCTGAGGTTAGGAAAGCTCTAACATGCACTACAGACCATGGAATCACCTACTGCTGCAGCCCAGCTCTAATATGCACTGCAGAGAGTCTGGGATCGCTTGTTACAGCAAATGACAGCTTGGGAGTCAGCAAAATCAGCCTGGTACAATCTTTTATACTGCAGTAAACAGTAAATAAGATTTATTTGCATACAAAGTGCAAATTGGTTATCTGCCCCACAGTTGGGTGTGAGGCTCTGAATGCTGACTGTTCCCCTTTAATTGAAAAGTAATTTCAGACAATACAGTATATAATTTAAAGCAGTAAAACAACTGTTTCGATACATTAGTTTTCTTGAACATTCAATTCCTTATGGAAAGATTCAAGTCTTTAGAGCAGACTTGAAACTTTCTAAGGAATAACTTTGCTTGATAGCTAGAGGCAGTGCATTCCATAAATGAGGGGCAATAACAGTGACTTCCCTGCCACCAACAGTTTTCAGTTGATATTTTGGAACTGGTACAAGTTCTAAATTTGTAGGTCGAAGAGATATTATGGGGCAATATTCAGTCAGCAAAACTGAGAGGTATCTGAAGTCACAATCATGAAGACATGTATATTTTAGAAAAAGTAATTTAAAATTAATCCAAAACTTATTTGGCAGGCAGTGAATATCTCTAATGATTGTAGTAATATAATCTTGAACAAAATAATGTGAAACCAATCTAGTTGCCGCATTTTGTGTTTTTTTAAAGTATTAGAATTTGGGAGACCCAATAAAAGAACAAAAGGGCATTGCAGTATGCAGTTAACTGCTACAACATAATTTACAAGCTAAAACTATTGCAATAACACATTAATGCTTGACAGACACACTAGGAAGCATGTTTCAACAGCCTTAACACATGTAACAACTACCCTATTAATAAATATAAAAAACACTTTTTTATTACATGTAACAACCACCATAAACACCTCATAACCTACAGCAGGCAGAACAAATACAATAAATCTTCCCAGAAAAACTGACCTAGCATAAAACCCTAATCACTATTCCAATACCTCCCTCCAAGCTCACTCACAAAATACTAATCTCCCTTGATGTGCTAGCTCTCTCTCATCCACAGATAAACCCTTCATGAGGCTGTTAACACCTTCATTCTGCTGCTACCAACTCCCAGCCCCTCAGTACCACAGCACCATATTGTGTGTGACTGCAAATTTCATGACACTCCTATTTGCCTCTCCCAATAGCACACTCCATGCCATTCTAGACCACAATGTTTAGCTTAAAGCAGCAGTACCACGAAAAAAATAACTGCACTTTTTTGACAGTTTTTTCCCTGTGCCCTGCTAATCATATACCCGGCACTCTTTCTTGGTGGCATTGTACTATTGCCAAGTAATTTGCTCAGTTATTCTCTGCTTTTGTTTACATTTCTGCCACTAAGCATGTTGCACTGGAACCCCCTCTGCTGCCAGCTGCACATGTGTATGACATGCAGGGACATCGGGAAAGGTCAGCAGAGTGTCCCTCTGCTGTTGTCAACAGACCTGATGTGAACTGTAGAAAAAGCACAGCTGAAAATTAGTCAGCCGCCATATTTGTTGTAGCTCTACAACAATTCAGATAAATTGCAAATATCTAAAAAACTAAAGATGACTGAAAAAAAACATTTACAGGTATGGAAACTGGAACGTTGGCCACATGCTTACAGCTGAAAAACAGAATTTTGATAGCGCACTTCCTGATTTCGTAGTACTGCTGCTTTTACGTTAACATTAAAGTACACAAGGGGTTGGGTTACCTTTATGAATCTAGCCCTAGAGTCATAAGGCCCTGGGCTTAACTTTGTTATATTGCTCCCACCATCCAGCTATCCTCATCAGTTGTGACAGGTGCTCCTAGCCCTGTCACCAGCCTTCACCTGGACATATCCCACCTCCTGTTCTGCCCTGACTTACCCCCCATGGCAGGTCCAACAGTGTGGGCCAGGTTCTGTCAGAGGTCCTGTCCGATGCAGAGGTGGGTGCCGTACACAGCAGCATAGATCATGTAGATGGGGACTGCCTTCAGTATGCTTTGGTATGGGGGAATTTCCACACTACTGTTCCAATTCACTTTCCCTCCCCCTAGAATGCCAACTTGCTGGAAGTTGTCTGTGTGCATGCACACAAGTATATCACTACATCAGAGCTCCATCACTGTTCCTCCTTCCTATCACCAACTTCACATGCACCTCCCCCCAATCACACCGGTGGTGGTGTTACAGTGGAGTATGTGCACCTCCCTCCTAGAAGAGGAGATCTTCCTCTTAGATGCTCAGTTCTCCTCCCCTGGCTGGCCTTCTAATGACTATGGCTCATTCTCAAATCCAGAAGCACCAAGGTAGGTCGACAGTGAAAATGCTGACCACCCCCACAGCGGCGGCACAATACCAATGCAGGTATTGTGCCACCCATGCAAAGAGTGTTTTCTGTGGGGGGCTCTGTCCCTGCACCCCCCGGACTTTAGGATTATCAACTGTAGGTCAGAGTTGGTCTGGGGGCGCAGAACACTGGCGGAAAGCAAAACACCAAAAAGGACCATTACAGCAAATGTCGCCGTAATGGTCTTTTTTTGTGTTTCACCATCGGGGTGTGGACATGAAGGTGTGCACTGTCAAATTCAGGTCACTGGTATCACAAGCAGTATTACTACTGCTGTGCTGATGAGCCAGCTTCAGGGCTTCACTTTGTACTGTATGATCCCCTAATATTTGATGAGATAGACAGATAGAGAGAGAGAGAGAGAGAGAGAGAGAGAGAGAGAGTCTCCAAATGATTTTTTTTTATTAAACACAATACTTCAACTTTTGTTTAATAGGGATTCAAAATGCTGTTGACACCATCCCCTTAACTTCCAACATCCATTTTCTGAAACCCAAATTAAGATCTACATTTGAAAAATGAATATCTAAAATAAGTAACATATCACTGAAATCTTGATGTCTTCATATATTTTTATTTTTGTACTGTATAACTCAAATTATATACCTTAAAAGTGGTGGCTGAATAATAAATGTTTTTGTTATACTGTTCAACTAATGTAGGCCATTTACATGTGAGTGTTTTTTGTAGGTCAGCCATTACAAATTCAGTCACTATACATGCATGAATTAAAACCTCTTATTTTAAGAGACCATTTAAGTATTTGTTCTCTTCCAGGGCTATTGTGCATAGCATACATGTTGTTTTTTCCTTTATTTTATTATTATAAATTAAAATAAAGGAAAGAAAACTGAGATTCCTACCTCCTTGACATATAGAGTACTCCTAAAATGTGAGAAGAAAATGAGGTGAAGTTAAGGGTTAACAGCAACTTACTGTAATGCTTGTGTAAAACACGTTAACCCTAAGTAAGCAGAACTGCCACGTATAGCTCTCACAGGCATGTCATGAATAAACAATGACTGAGAAAATTCACTTTGACATTTTTTAGCATTACTATTCTGGCACATAAACAACTATGAACTGAAGGAACGTTATGCAGTTTTTAAATATTAAAGCAGCAATATGGCAAAACAAGCTTTTTTAGATAGAACTGTAAACAGCACAAACAGAATCTATAAACATATTTATTTTTCTTTCCATTTAATTTCATTCCTGACATTAGATATGACGTTATGAAGTTTTTAAACTCTTTTGCTCCCTTATTAGCATGATATAAAAAGCATGTAGAGGTAAGGTTTGTGTTTTTATGTGCACAATAAAAGAGTTTGCTCCGGGGGAAAGAAATTAAAGAGTGTTGGTCATGGCCATTCTTATTGACTGGAGACATTCATCACCAAACTAGGAAGAAAATGGATTAAGCCTAACAGTGTTCAAACATATATTTGATATATCTCTGTCTCTGTCTCTATATCTGTCTGTCTGTCTGTCTGTCTATCTATCTATCTATCTATCTATCTATCTATCTATCTATCTATCTACAGTGAAAAAACACTTAATACAGGTGCATTCATGTTCTTCCATTCTGCCTGCTATACAGAACGGACGGACTAAACAAAACATCTTTTCAAAGCTGCTTTTCAAGAGCTGACTAGCCCATGGAGCCAAACACTCTTCCATTCCTGCCTAATTCTTATATTGCACATGATGTGTAGCCCATATAAACACAAAAGCAACTACATTTACTGTGCTTAACTTTATTTTAGACTTCAGTGAAAAAGGAAACCAAAATAAAATTAAAAATACGAAGTGCTCTGCCTGTACTCCACATTAACATTGCAAACAGAACTTACTAAAGTATGTGTACTTAGTAATTCTGTGCTGTGCTGTGCTGTTAGGGCAAAAATAGATTTCAGTTAGTTCCTACTGTGATGGTGCTCCTTCAACAAAGAAGTCAGCAATTTTGCTCTGTACACAGGTTGCTTCACAGTATGGGTGCCACATCTTCTCTGTTGTAACCAGCAGGTCCCAGTTCAGCTGCAGATTCTTGTTCTGCTCCACAGCTTGCTGCAACATGATTAGAGCAGAATGGACATCAAGGTGTGTAACCAGAGCTTCCTCCTTGTCTCCATCATCCCCTTCATCTTTGGGTTCCTCTTCCTCCTTCTTAGCAGGCTGTATTGTTGACACCACCAATTCAACCTCATCAAGGGGCTGTTCCTGGAGACCATCATCTAGGTGACACAGCTGGGTAAACTCATCAGACATTAGTCCTGGTGGAGGTTCTATAACAGTCTCCACTAGTTCTTAAACTTCTTTGACCTCTTCAGGCAAGTCCTCCTTCAAAAAGCCAGCCTTCTGTAGCAATTTTGTATTGCTTTGGGACTGACAAGAACCCAGGACTGTTTAAGCAGGCTCACTGCATCAAGGAAGGTTATGTTTCTTACAGACTTACTTGCTGTCAGTTCAGTGCCAAGGTCAAGAGCATCAAGGACCTTCTGTCTCATGCAGCAAACATACTGCTGCTTGAGAGAATAGGTGATGCCCTGGTGTAAGGGCTGAATTAAATAAGTGATGTTTGGGGACAGGAAAACAAGTTTTATGTTTTTAAGACCTGGTATGGCAGTTGTTCAATTTTATAACACACCTCTATTTTTTCAGCTACAGTAGTGAAAGAGCTTTATCTGTGGAGCCTCCTGTAGCCATTGCTGCAATCAACACTAGTCACAAGCTAAGTGGCTGCAAACAGCTGGTGCTTATATGCTGTAGAGGTGAGCTGAAGGTAATTACCATGCTTACTAAGTGTCAAGCTGCAGTTAATCACTTAGTAAGCACTTAATCAGTTGGACGTGTCAGTGAATCACTTTAAAATATGTTACATTTTCTGATTTTATACAACTGTATCAGTACTAAAATGGCCTAAAAAACAGAAGAAAACAGATGAAATAAAAGGCTGGCAACATCCCTTTTAAAAGTCATTTATTATTATTAGTCTTTTGAAGTGGCAGATGGTTTTAACAAAGTGCCCACTCAAATTGACTGCCCGCATTAACTGTGGGTGCTATAAGTGGTGTTAACTCTATCTATCTATCTATCTATCTATCTATCTATCTATCTATCTATCTATCTATCTATCTATCTATCCGTCTGTCTATCTGTCTGTCTATCTATCATGCATGGTTGAGCCTTTATTCCCAGAGAAAACACAATCATATGTATCCCCATATATGATGGTAGCCAAGTAGCATATTATGATGCCAACTAGCCTATTACACTGTATTAATATGTTATTAAAACCTTAATAACACATTAATACTTAACAAGCACTATACATATATAAATACACTACCACTCTATTAATCTGTTATTAACACTTTAATAACATATAAATACCTAACAAGTGCTATGTGTTTGTTTGTTTGATTGTTTGTTTGTTTATTGGCTTAATGAGTAAACGCACTGGAACAAAGGTTCCATTTGTAGGTGTGACTCATAGAGATTTATGAAAACATACACCACATACAACATAGAAACATAGAAACATAGAATTTGATGGCATATAAGGACCGCTTGGCCCACCTAGTCTGCCAATTTCCCTATCTAATAGATAAGCTGCAGATCCTAGTTAAACAACAGCCTACTTCCTCCAACCCCCCACTAGAATTGACATATGTCTGTCCCATGCATTCTTGAATTCCCCCACTGTTTTTGACTCCATGACCTCCTCAGGAAGGCTGTTCCATGCATCCACAACCCTGTCCATGAAAAAATACTTCCTCACATTACATCTGAGCCATCTCCCCATCTATCTTCAAATTGTGCCCCCTTGTTCTTCCAAATCTCTTTTTCTGAAAGATGCTATCCTCTTGGACTTTGTTAATTCCCTTGAGGTACTTGAAAGTTTCTATCATGTCCCCCTTCCCTCCTTTCCTCGAGGGTATACATATAAAGCTCTTTTAGTCTCTTTTCATATGTCTTCTGGTGCAGACCCTGCACTATTTTGGTTGCCCTCCTCTGGACAGCCTCCACCCTGTCTATGTCTTTGCGGAGATGGGGTCTCTAGAACTACTTACGAACATATGAAATTTGCCAGCAGATAAATGCCTAGAGGTCTATCAAGTCTGCTCAAATGTGCAGCTAGCACCCCTTATTCTGCAGCTGCCCCTCCCTTCCACCCTTCTCCTTCATTGCAGTACTCCAGATGGGGTCTCACCAACTGTCTGTACAGTGGGATAACAACTTCCTGTTTTCTACTGGTGATGCCTCTTCCTATGCATTCCATTATCCCCCAGCCCTTCTTACTGTCTTCTCACATTGCTTGCCCACCTTTAGGTCATCTGATATAACTACCCCCAGGTCCCTTTCCATTTTTGTTGTTGTCAGTATCTCACCCCTTATTGTGTACTTTTCCCCTGGGTTTTTGTTTTCCAGATGTATTACTTTGCACTTCTTTGCATTGAATCTAAGCTGTCATACATTTGACCATTCCTCCAACTTTGCCAAGTCCCATCTCATCCTTTCCTCCCCACCTTGTGTATCAACCATGTTGCAGATCTTTGTCACCTGCAAAGAGACATACTTTCCCTTCCAGTCCCTCTGCAATGTCACTTATAAAGACATTAAAAAGGACCTGACCCAGTACTGAACCCTGCAGTACCCCACTAGTAACCCCCCTTTCTTTACTGCGGACTCTGTTTACTATTACCCTCTGTGTCTTGTTGTCCAGCAAGTGTTTTACCCAGACTACCACCCTGGGACCGACTTCCAGGCTGGTTAATTTGTTTATTAATCTTTTGTGTGAGACTGTGTCAAATGCCTTGCTAAAGTCTAGGTAGGCCATGTCCACAGCCCTTCCCTGGTCTACTACTTTGGTCACCCAGTCAAAGAAATCAATTAGATTCATCTGACATGACCTTCCCACTGTGAATCCATGCTGCTTTGGTTCTTGTGCCCCAGTGGTCTCTAGGTACTCAACAGTTCTTTCCTTCAGAAGTGATTCCATCATTTTCCCTACCACTGAGGTCAAACTGACAGGTCTGTAGTTTCCTGCCTCTGTCATGCTCCCACTTTTGTGAAGGGGAATCACATCTGCCCTGCTCCAGTCCTCAGGTACTACACCATCCTCCCATGATTTGTTAAAAAGGGTAGTCAGTGGTCTTACTAGTTCTCCTCTTAGTTATTTTAGAATTCTGGGGTGAATCCCATCAGGCCCTGTTGCTTTGTCCACCTTCAGTTTTAGGAGTTCATTCAGAACTGTTTCTTCTGTGAAAGGACTGATATAGCCCGCCCCATTCAGAGTGCTTCTATTGTCTAGATTAGATATCTCCCCCTCCTCTTCCTTTGTGAATACTGAGCAGAAGTATTCATTCAGTATCCCTGCTTTTTCACTGTCCCTCTCTGACTACCCACCCTCCTCTTTATTCAGCTTCAGTCTCCCTCCGTTTCTCTTTCTTCACTCCCTAATGTACCTATAAAAAGTTTTATCCCCCATCTTAACCGAGTTGGTTATCTTTTCCTTGGTTTGGGCCTATACTATTCTGACTGCCTTCCCCATTTTCTTCTGCTTTAACTGGTACAGTTCTCTGCCCTGCTCCTTCTGTGTTTCCTTATACTTCCTGATTGCTATCTTTTTCTTCCTAACCTTCCCTGCCAACTCTTTTGATAACCATAGATTGTTTTTCTTTTATTTTGATTTGTTTACTTGCTTCACACAAAGGCTTGTTGCCTAGGGTTACCACCTGTCCTGATTTTTGCAGGACAGTCCTGATTTGGGCAGCTGTGTCCTGCAAAAAAAACATGAAAAATACTACATGTCCTGACTTTATAGTAGAAAAAATATTTTCTAATTTCCCACTAAATGTTGTAGAAAACTATGATACCTTAACTAAAGTACCTTAAAATGATATGAAACAATAGAAGCAACTAAGAAACTACAATGCTTAGCTTCAATTCTGATTATTTAGAGAAAACTAGTCTGTTGCATTGGTCGAGGTTACATACTGTCCTGAGAAAAATCATGTTTCAATAAGAAATGTCCCACTTTGGGCTTTCTAAAAGGTGGTAACCCTATTGTTGCCTCTGTGATGACAGTTTTAATGTTTCCCCATTGTTGCTGCACCCCTCCTGCTTGACTATTTGCTAGTGCTCTTCTGAGGCACTCTCTCATTTTGACAAAATCAGCCCTCCTGAAGTCCAGTACCTTCACTTTTGTATGGCTTGACTCTACAGCTGAGTTTATCATGAACCACACTGTTGGGTGGTCACTTGTTCCCAGATGGCTACCCACTTCTAGATCTAAGATCCTCTCTCTGCCCCCATTTGAGAGTACCAGGTCTAAGATTGCTCCCTCCCCAGTTGGTTCCAACACTAGCTGTCTGAGGTATGCCCCCTGTAGGGCATTGAGAATGGCCTTGCTCTTAGATGTGGCTGCAGCAAAGGTGCTTAAGTTAGCATCTGGCATATTCAGGTCCTCCATCAGGAATATCTCCCCTTTCTTTGCAATCCTAAGGATACCTTCTATCATTTCCTTGTCCATTTCCTCCCCCTGAGATGGGGGATCTGTATACAACCCCTGTGTGGATTGTGGTGCCAGTTCCAGTCTCCAGGGTGACCCACAGTGCCTCCTCTCCTCCTTGTTTACCCTTTAGTTCCATTGCTTTGATCCCTTCAATTACATAGAGAGCTACTCCTCCTCCTCCTCTTCCCTCACTGTCCCTACTGTAGATTGTGTACCCTGGTATGTTGACATCCCAGTCATGGTTCTCTGTGTACCATGTTTCTGTGACTTCCACAATATCCAGGCATCCCTCTTCCATCTAGGCCACCAGTTCAGGGAGCTTGTTACCTAGACTATGGCCATTGATACTCATTATCCTCCATTTTGTGATGCCTTACCACTTTTCGCCCCATCCCTGCCCTTATTACCTTTCTCTTTTTCTCCATTTGCCCCTGCCCTTCTCCCTATTGACTTCTCTATCTTGATGTTTACCTTAGTAACTACCCTGATTTTTTGGGGGGGGCTAGGATTTCCCTTTTTCCTTTTCAGTGCTTCCCCCCTTGACTAGTTTAAATGCTTGCCAATGAAGCATTTAAACCTATCACCTAGGATCCTGGTTCCCCTCCTGGACAGATGCAGACCAACTCAGTCTAGAGATGAGCAACCTCCTCCCTCAGTCCAGAGAGGTGTCTGCAGATGGGACAACACCGCATCCTCCAGAAATCTCCTGTAAGAGTGCTTCTCCATAGCCACTGCACTGCACTGCCCCCACTCCCATCATGTCATATTTGTGACTCCTTAACTATTGTTTTATATACTTACTCTTTCCTCTCTCTTTTTTTTTATATATATATATAATTTTTTTTCTCTCTACTTTCCTACTGCCTCCGTGCCCATAAAGCTCCTGAGCTTCCTGTTCTGGGACAGTAAGTTCCTATATTCCTCAGTAGTCTCCTTCTTACTTGCTCAGAGTCAGACCTTCAGCAGCTGGGGGGATGGAGAGCTACTCTTTTCCTTCTGGGATGGTGAGTCTTTTGTGCCTCTGTGATCACTCCCTTCCTGTTCCCAAAAAGAAAGTTCCTGTTGTCAGTCAAATCCTGTGCCTATAAAAGTAGAACCAGCTAAGGGTAGAGGAATGGGGGGGCAATATAGTCCCAGTAAAGTTCCCAGTGCCTTCTTCTTGCTGTTCTCTGCTGCAGGCTATTTAGTTTTTAAATGCAATCACCTGGCTTCCTTCTCTCTAAGCCACTCCCCCTAATTCAAGTTTTTTTTTCACCTAGCTAACTGCACAGATAACAATTCCTTCACTGCACTGGGATAAACACACTCTTTCCTTTTTTGTTTGTTTTTACCCTAAATTGAAGTTCCCAATAGTAGAGTTCTAGTTCTTTAGTCCAGTAGAGTAGTAAAGTTCTAACAGCAGCTACAATATACAATATAACAATTCAAGACAATATACATTCACATTTAAATAAGCCAATAATATAAGAAAACTATTTTCCCTTAAAAGTGGTGACAGTGATTTGAGTCCTTAAATTAAGGGGAAGGCTGTTCCATACACTTCTCATAAAATACACTTTTAAGGCTCTATTATCAACTCTATTTCTAGAGAAAAATCCTGAATCATGATATTGGAAATATTTATATAATCATAAGGGAATACTCGTATTTATCATCCTTAAAAAAAAACCTAGCCACTGTTAGTCTAAAATACATAGGAACTGGTAACCAACCCATTTGCTGTAAAATCACACAATGGTGTGTGGTATGTGGCAATGATTAGGCAAATTTGTCGATAAATTGCAGAAGAGCTGCCTTTTTTGCTAATATCCTTAAAGATATATTTTCAGTAATTAAGGTAGCATAATTCACCACAGGGGCAATACATTGCTTGGCAATAGCCATTCTTGTATCAGAAGTTAAAAAGCAGTACAACCTATAAAGCTCATTGATTTTTGAATGAATCACAGAGTTAACTTTTACAAAATGTGGTTCAAAACTTAACACAGGGTCCATAGTGACTCCAAGATAACAAAAAAACTAGTGACCTGCTCAAAACAAGACCAATCAAGATCTGTAACACTAAAACATTTATCATGATCCTGGACTTTAGCTCCAGTGCCAAATAACATCATCTTTGTTTTAGACCTATTCAGGACTAATCTACTGGTTTCAAGCCAATGTTGTACAGCATGCATCTAAATATATATATATATATATATATATGTATATATACATACATACACACATAGGCCAGTATAGTTAGGGTTGTGCAGACACTTCTATGTTAAACCTAACATTTTGCAGTTTAATAACTTTGCAACTGTTCACTGATTTGTACGAAAGTTTGCAGGCACGATATGGTTCCATAGATCTGTGGATCTGGAAAGTTTCATTCCAGTCAGAATTTCGGTTGTGGAGCTGCAGAGCATGAAAAAGTGTGAAAAGCCCTCAAGTTTTTTGAATTCTTTGCCCATCTCTACAGCCGAGACTGTTAGTCCGTCTGCTCTGAAATTTTCTGGGTATATGGGGGCTAGGTCAAGGAAGTATG
The DNA here is from genome assembly GCA_016271365.2 of Neoceratodus forsteri. Lineage (NCBI taxonomy): Eukaryota > Metazoa > Chordata > Ceratodontiformes > Ceratodontidae > Neoceratodus > Neoceratodus forsteri. The sequence goes on along the minus strand of CM028135.1, from coordinate 839,418,778 downwards.
TTTTGAAGGTTTGGTGAAAAAATATTAATCCTTTCAAAAGTTATTAAAGTTTAAGTTTTCCCATTATAGTCTTTGAGAAATATATATGTGCACCATGAAAGCTTTTAAAAGCTTTGGAAAAGCAAAATTTGTTTTCAAGCTCTATTTTTTTCTTTTCAAGCTGCCGCCATCTTGTTTGCAGTTAGTGGTAGAAAAAATGGCAGAAATTCTAACATTACTGCCCCTAGGCAAACACTGTCAGTTGTGTTTACCTAATCAGGGGCTAAAAAACACACTGGGGGCATCAGATTTTGAATCTGACCCCCAGAAATACCCTTTACATGATCAGGACCCAGTAGTGTTGCAAATTGCAAAAGAAAATGTTCGTGAAAGTGTCACACCTGCTTCTTTCACAATTTATGAAACTGCCACAATTTGGGCAGCACTTCAGTGGCTAGTCTCCCCTTTGCTGACAGGGATGCCCAATCCCCCTGTCGGCAGTATGTATCCCCCCAAAAACTGATGTGGTACACTGGGAGCCCACTGCAGTGCGCCAAAAAGTATACATATATATATTTTTTTACCTGTCAAATAAAGAAAACGATCCCCCAACATCTTTTAGTTTTGATGCAGAATCCTGCATTGAAATCTTTGATGTAGCATCCTGCATCAAACTTGTATCATACTGACCAAAAAAGGGGTGTCCAATCCCTGTGTTGGTATGCCTCCTATCCCCAACACACACTTATGTGGCACACTGGGAGCCCACCCTAGTGAGCCCAGATTATTTTTGTATTTTCATCTTTCTGACACTGCAATGCCCACACTTGGTGTTGGATGCCCCACCCCCAGCCCACTTTCTTTGTCAACAGGGGTGCCCAATCCCCCTGTTGGCAGCATGTATACCCCCAAAAAAACTCATGTGGCATGCTGGGAGCCCATACCAGTGTGCCAAAAAAGCATATTTGTTTTATTTATTTATTTTATTTGATTTTATTTATTTATTTATTCAGTCTCAGATTACAAATACCTTTGAGCGCAGGCCGCTCATTTACCAAGGCTCTACTTCAGTGGGAGGGTCACAAACAAAACAAAAGGGTGTACAAACAAAATCAATAGTTACATCAGAACATAGAAAATCAATAATGCAATTATGTACACAATGGTTTACAAGGATGAGAGGGCAGGGGAATGGAGGTGGGAGAGACATTAGAATAGCAAGTAAAGGAGAAGGGAGAGTGCAGTAACAAGGAAGAATAAGAAAATATGGCAGCCAGAGGCCTTGTCATAGATTGAGAGAGTGGGATGAGGTGACTGAGGGGAAAGGGAATTGTTATGATAGGAGAGGCAGTGACCAGGAGGCCTGGTAAGTGCAACAAATGTGATTTTAATGAGTGGTACACAATGTGGGACATTAGGTGTAATAGTTACAAGTGCTTTCTGTTAGAAGATGCTGCCTAAGCATTAGTTTGAATTGGGTAAGCCTAAGTAGCATGGTCAGCTGGTTACTTAGGTTATTAAACCACAGAGGGGCTCTGTACTGAAAGGATTGCTGGAATTGAGCAGTCCGACAGTAAGGGACTAGAAGAAGGTCAGAATTGGAGGTGTGAGTTTGTTGGGTCTTAGGGGTTTGTTTAACAGGCAACCAATGCTCAGGGGCAGTAATCCCAGTATACTTTTTTGGCCAGAAGGCAGGTTTGGTATTTGATCCTGTTGCTTAGCTGAAGCCAGCCAATTTGACCGTGTAACTCACAGGTGTGAATGAGGCAAGCTGCACCCATAATTAACCTACAGGCATTGTTCAGGGCAACCGTGAGTCTTTTAAGGGATGTGGATGTTACAGCACTGTATATGATTAGGCCATAATCAATGATCGATAGGACTGAGCTGTGAACTGCAGTCTTCAGGGCTTCAGGCATCAGACACCATCTATGACTGTAAAAAAGCCCAGTTCTGGTGTTGACATCTCTAGAAACATTTTCTATGTGAGGCACAAAAGAGAGGTGACTACCCAGGGTTAATCCTAGCTGAACTTGTTCAAGAGAGTCTCCATGGTTGTTAGTGATAGTGAGTCCATGAGCCTTAAACTTATTTCAGGAGGATGAAAACAACTGGACTTTTGTTTTCTTATAGTTTAGCACTAATTTATGATTATTAAACCACATCTCTGCTTCCATGAAGCCTTGTTGAAGATTGTTTTCAAGTGAGTTGGGATCAGTGTGGCTAGAAAAGATGACCACGTCATCTGCGTAGAGGAGAGTATGCTGATTTCAGGCAGCTGGGAGGTTGTTCAGGAAATTACTTAATAGCAGGAGCCCGAGGATTGAGCCTTGTGGTACCCCAGATCAGACAGCCCTTTGCTCCTAGACAACATTTGATATCCTCACCCTCTGCAGTCTATTGCTACGGTAGCTTCAGAACCATTTCTGAGCATTAGGGGCAACCCCAATTTTAGAGAGTTAGCTGAGCAGGAGTGTGTGATTCATAGTGCCAAAAGCCTTTGTTAGGTCAACAAAGGCTGCACTTATGAGCTTGCTTTGATTGATGGATTGTTATATGAAGCTAGTGAACTCTAATAGCACTGAAGTAGTACTATGCCCCTTTCTAAAGCTATTTTGTTGTGGGCACTGAATAGAGTAGGTTTCCAGACAATCAACAAGCTGATTGGAAACAATTCACTCTAACACCTTGGAGAGAAGAGGGAGAATAGATATTGACCTATAGTTTCCCTAAAGGGAACGTTCACCAGCTTTATGCACTGGAGTTATGATGGCCATTTTCCATGCATTCAGGAACTGTGTCAGTGTAAGAGAAAGGTTTAGAATCTTAGTTATGGGTAGGAGAACTTCATCTAGGGTTAGAGCGATAAGCTTAAAGTCTAGTCTGTCACTACTGTGTCTTGTGTTTCTTAGGACCTTAGCTAGTATTTTTCTGACCAAGTTGCATGTCACCATTTTAAAGTAGAAAGAGGGGTGCTCAGGGCTTTTTTCATGACAGTGACTTGTAGAATGGGTACTGTTATCCTCAAAAAAGTTATGTGGGAAGACACCGCTAAGATTGGTGAAAGCATTGTTGAAAGCATTAGCAATTTCAAGCGGGTCGACAGAAGGTGTGCCATTAATGTTTAGCACTCTAGGTGATACTTTAGATTCTTTGCTGGTGATGTCTTTTATATTAGACCAGAACTTTCTGCTATTGTCTCAAGAGTCGCTAAACATCTCCCTGTGGTACTTGTGTTTTGCTTGGCAAGTCTCCCTCATGCAGCTGTTTCTAGCTGCTTTATAGGCTTGTAGGTCCTCCTGTTTACCTGTGGCTTTTGCACAGTGCCAGAGATGGTCCCAAAGCTTCATTTTGGAAAGGAGATCAGGAGTGATCCAAGGGTTCACAGTACCATGGACCTTTTTAGGAGGTCCAGGTGATCCTGTTCGAGTATCCTGTATTATAGAGTTAGAGGGTGTAGGATATGGACTTTATTTGTCCAGTTACATGTGATAGGGGAGTGGTCACTGATGGAGTCTGGGTGCACAGTTACACTGGAAAGGCAGTTGGGATTTTTGGAAATTATCCAGTCAAGGTTGGTGCTAGTCCCTGTTGTTATAGTTTATTCTGGTAGGTGCATTAACAAGTTATGTTAGGTGAAGGGATGTTAGCGTGTCATTTAGGGAGTTGTTAGCAGGTGACAGCCAGTTTATGTTGAAATCATCCATGATAATCATCTCTGTGAGGTGATTTTGAGAGTGGAGATGGTCAGAAAAACTGAGAAGCCCAGTGGCCAGGTCTTTGGGCAGTATGTAGTGTACTGATAGTGTTTTATGGTAAGCCTCCATCAGTACTTTTATTGCCAATACCTGGGTGGTACCTCTGAGATCAATCGGTGTCATAGCATGCCCCTTTATAGAATTTTTTAGAAATATGGCACATCCACCCGCATGCTTAGTCAACCTGTCCAGCCTTAAAATAGTCTACCCAGGTAGGGCTACCACTGAATCAGGTATTTTAGAGGTCATCCAGGTCTCAACAACAGACGGTATGTCTAGGTTGTGTAGAGTTACCCAGACTTTCAAGGTATCAATTTTGTTTAGTAGGCTGCAGATATTAATTGTGGCCAGCTTTATAGTACCTTGTTTAGGGTGGGCATTGCAGGTAGGGGGTGTACCCGGACCTGGATTAGGATGAATGTTTCCAGACAGTAGAAGCAGCATAAAGGCAATCCTAAGTAGGTGCACCCTTAGAGACTTGGAGAAACTCTTGGCCTTACTGCAAGCTCAGCGTCATTTTATTTTTAGCCTGTTTAAAATAATGAGGATGGTGGGGTCCATGGGGCCATGTTGGCAGGCTTGAACTCCACTTGAGGGCCAAATAATGATGGGGGTAGGTTCATAGAGATGGACCATGGTCCCTTATTAATGCTGAAAAGTTCCCAGATGAGCAACCTTTGCTGTAGTGAAGGTTGTTTAGTATTTCAATTATGAGCGGGTATTCCATGTTGTAGTTTGTCTTACTTGTAGGATAGTGCAACATTAGAAGGATGAAAATGGGGAAGGCACTCACAGGGAGTTTAAATTTTAAGACCATGGTTTCCTAGAGAGAGAGTAAGGGAGAGGAATGCAGTGGACCTTGAAAATAGGTCAGCCAGAAACAGGAGATTATTTCGCACTGGTGTTTTGAGTGCAGCCAATGGGAGAGGAGGGCAAAAGGAGTGGTCGGGGACTGAGCCTACTTAATAGCAGCCGGGGTTGGCGCAGGTGGGTGGGAGAAAATTCAGAGAGACAAAACAATTCAGAATAAAAAACTTGGAATATTAGGATGCAGTCCTTCTCAGGGACTCTGGTCTGTGGGGGAAAAGCACAAAAAGAAGGTCTTAAAAGATGGTCAGGAAACAAAGCTCTGAGGATGGGTTAGTTGCAGAGACAAAGAAAAGAGGGAGGAGGTGAGTGAGATGGGAGGGGAAATACAGCCCAGAAGACAGCAAAAGGATGGCTGTCTGGCCAGGAATAACAAGGAAAATTAGCAATACAATGGAGGGTGGGGATGGGCTGAGTGGGCAAGGAGTGATGAGGAAAGACAGTTTAGAATTAGGAGGGTGAAAGCACAGGTCTGGAGAAATGGCATGCTCAAGAGAGCTAAGGTGGAAAAGTTAGCAAGGACAGTGTAGCTAGATTATCTTAAAGCAGGGGAGGGTACAGAAGAGGGTTCAGAAAAGCAGACCTGGCACATAGAAGAGAAGATCTCTAAACAGTCTTAACAGTACAGCTCTAGTTAGAGTATTTAAAAGACTCCCCTTAATTCCTATCCTCATGCTAATTTCAGGTTTAAGCTCTAATAAAACAGCATTACATTACTGTCCCACCCTTAAGATAGCATTTGTTAAAACATTCAGAAATGACTAGCAGCAGAATTTCCACTTTCAGGCATTTACGGCTAGTTGGCAACTTCTCATAACAATGAAGCAGTACAAATAGGGAAAAATTTTAACAGACAAAACAATTCAGAATAAAAAACCCAGAATAATCCAAGGATGAAATTTCCAGTTGGCCAATCACTGGGGAAGACTAATCCTTTGAGTCCAATCACTGAAAAGGCAGTAGAAATGTCATCCAATCAATCGGGAGAGCAGAGAATCCACAAAGACTGAGAAGAGATGTACCTTACCAGCCGAGAGTGGATGCTTGGCGGTGGGTCTGGAGGGTGTATGGCCACCAGCCAGAGGAGCTTTGTCGGGGCTCCAGTCCTACCAGCCGAGAGTGGCTGCTTGGCGGCGGGTCTGGAGGGTGTTTGGCCACCGGCCAGAGGAATGGGGCATGACTGCTAGATGCAGCCCTTGTCAGGGGCTCTGGTCTTACCACTTTTGGAGCTGGCAGTATAGTCTAGAAGTTAGAGTAATGAGTTGTGAACGAGCTTGGTAGATCTAACAGACCAGACCATGGTTTGAGTCTCACAGCCTCCACTTGTATACTGTGTGATTCTGAGCAAGTCACTTAACTGCCTAGTACTCCCAGGTCGCCCCTGAAAACAGGCACTTGTGCCTAGTGGGCCTTGCCTGGTTATCACTTTTTGTACCTGCTAAATAAAGAAAACCATCCCACGATGTCTTCTTATTTCCTGTAAAAAAGAAAACAAGACAAAATGTAATTATGCACAACTGCAACACCATTCTGCAACACAGGTGCAAAAACACATTTTGGGCAGGATGTGAAAAACAACAGCTGTATTGTTCATGAGGTGCTGTGATAATATGGAAATGTTGAAAATCTGGTGGCAAAATATTGAAAGTACCAAAGTTATGCGTGTGTAGAACAAATTCAATGGACGCACAGAACTCGGGCATTTTCAGGAATTTTCTAACCAAATTTTCAATATGGCTTTTTGAGGACCCCACCTCATGAACATGGGCACTGTGATTTCATTATTCCATCCTGAAAGTTGATTTCACAATGCAACAGCAAAATTCTACGCTACAGGTGCGAAAATACATTTCAGGCAAGATGTGAAAAATTACAGCTGTACTGTTCACGAGGAGGTGTGAGAAATGGCAATGTTGAAAATCTGGAGCGAAAATATTAAAAACTGGTGAAGTTACGAGCATGCATAGAAACTGCACAATGCATGCATGTAAAGCATCTGTTTCTGTGATATTTCTTACTAAATTTTCAAGATGGGCCTTTTGGTACCTCCCCTCATGAACGCTGGCACTGTTATTTCATTAATCAGTCCCAAAAGGTGATTCCACACAGTGACCACAAAATCACCTTTCCAGACTGAGTAATGAGATGACAGTGACAGTGTTCATGAGGTGTGGTCCCAAAAAGCCCATATTGTAAATTTGGTGCAAAATTGTTGAAACATGCCCGAGATATCAACATAAGTTAAAACCGCCATAGACAGCCATTATACGGCACTTACCTCAGTTTGTGGTTCAGCTTTGAAGAGTGCAGCCATGTCCCGGTCCAGAGAATATTGCAGCTGCCAACCTCCAGAGGTATGTATGCATTAAGGGGGGAAGCGAGGAGGTGGGTGCACAGAGGGAAGGGGAAGGGGAGACAAAAAGGGACAGTCTTCTTTTTTGTAGTATTTCTTTTTAAATAAAAAGACCTTGGGGGAACTGTTTTCTTTATTTCAGGCATCATTTAAATAAATAAACATGTTGGGACAATTGGGGTGTGCTCTCCAATATCCCACAGTGACAGTACTGGTAGTGATGGAGGAGGTGCATGATATAACTGGGAACACTGAAAGTGGGCTCGCCAGTATCCTGCTTTGGCTTGGAGGCTACTACCGACACGGGGATTGGGCACCCTATTGTTGGATATAGAGTTTTTTTCTGTTGGGGACACTGGGAGTGGGCTCCCCAGTGTCCCATCCTGGTGGGGGGTTGTCTAGTGCTGACACGGGGATTGGGCACCCCGATGTCAGCATAGAAATTTATTTTTTAATTAATAATTCTATTTTCAGCTCACAATGCAGGATCCCACATTGTATCTTGGCATATAAAGTAGGATCCTAGATTGTACTACACCAGTACAAACTAGGAATTAAATTATTAAATAAAATACATTTTACAGGCATATTTTGTCCAGTAAAGTGAATAATGCACAGAAGGGGTCCCAATAAGCAAGCTACATGTGTTGGTTCCTCCCCAGAATATTATTTTGGGAGGTTTCCAAATGTTTCTTTCTAAGCTGAAAACAAAATGGTGGCCATATGAATCAGGAATTTTCCCATACAATGCAGGATTCCTGCTTTGTTTCACACAGATATCTTGAAGTGCTAACTGAGCATGCTCAGAAATGATTTTTTCAGTTTTTTTTATTTGCTATAACTTGAAAACTGCTTATTATTTTTTCACCAGACTAGCAAAAGGCACATCTGTGGGGTAGTCCCTTTCTGCTCTGAAAATTTCAGACTTAAAAATTAAACCCTCTAGGCTGTAGACAAGTTAAAAGAAAAACCCCAGCAAAGTCAATGAGAGAAAACATGTTTGTTTCCCCTCTCCATAACTTGAAGATTGCACATCTGATTGGAATGTAACTTGCCACACTAAGAGATCCACACCACAGGAAGGAGCATACCAAATGTTGTGCAAATCTTATGAATGGTTGTAAAGTTATTAAAATGCAAAATTTGGAGTTTAGCATTGAGCTGCCTACACACACACACACACACACACACACACACACACACACACACACACAAACATATATATATATATATAAATATAAATATTATAGTGGCACGGTAGTGCCACTATATTTAGGGTTGAGATGTTGCTTCGATGTTAAAGTCAAAATTTTGCACATTAATAACTTTGGACCCATTCAACGGCTTTGCCAGAAATTGGCATGCGTGCTGGGGCTTGGTAGATCTCTTGATTTGTCAAATTTCATTTCGGTCAGACGTATGGTCTTTGCACACAAAAATGCTGAAAAATGCAAAATTATCCAGTTTTGGAGGCAGTTTTTGGGATATTGTCCATGACGCTGCATGGCTGTTGTGTGGTGTGCCACTCTATGATATGGCTTGTTTGAAAGAGCTTCACTGGCCGAACATGCCGCTTTTCATTTGGTGAAAAAATATTGAGGCATTCAAAAGTTATAGCACTTTTAAATTCCCATTATAAGTCAATGGGAAAAATTATGGTTATTTTGTGAACAAAGAATGGGGTTTTGGCCATCTGGTTCCTCCTCATGATCAAAGAATTTGCAGGCTCACAATCAAAGATTCTTTGATCCCTAGGGAGGGACTAGATGGCCATATTTGGAAGGACAAGATAGCCCAGTTTTAACAACTTTTAAAATTAAATATCTCAGAAACGGTTTGGTCTTTTAACTTGAAATTTGGAGAGTATTGATGGGATGTCCTGTAGATGTGAATTAGGGTGATTAGGTGTCAGAAAATACATTTGTTGTGGAGATTTGGCATGGCACAGTTTATGTTTTGTAGACAGCATTTTGCATTTGTGGTAGTGGCTTGAAATTTATAGGGTAGCTAGCCTTACTGCCATGGATGTACTGTTCAGTTGTTAGGTGTGTGAAATGTAAACAGGTGCAGAATTCTACCACTCTGACCAATGAAACTCAAACTTTAAAATGTTATGTCTTTGACACAGTTTGGTCTATTAAATTGAAATTTGCAGGGTGTTGAGGGGATGTCCTGTACACGTGAATTATGGTATTTAGGTGTTGGAAAACTAAGTTGCTGCAGAGATTTTGTGTGATGCACTTTATATTTTGCGTAAACCGTTTTGCATTGTGGCAGGCACTTTTAATGTTAAACCTCACATTTTGCACGTTAATAACTTTGCAACTATTCAAACAGATTTGCACAAAATTAGGAATGCACAGTCTGGTGTGGTAGATTTCTTGATTTACTAAATTACATTTCAGTCGGACATACGTTTTTTGTGCAGGAAAGTGCCAAAAAATTCACTTTTCGTCACTTTTGTGCATTTTTTGTCCAGGGTGCTGCATAGACACCGTGTAGGCTAGTGGTCTGAAACTTGGAAGGTAGAAAGAACTTGGGCAAAGGAACATTTTGCTTTTTGTTTGGTGAAAATATATTAATCTGTTCAAAAGTTATTACAATTTGAAATTCCCACTATATCCTATGGGAAAATTTATATGTATTTTTGGAATGTTAATGAGAAAAACCAGATAGCTCAAATTAGGATGACCATATCTCAATCACAGTTTGGTATTGTTACTTGAAATTTGCAGGGTGTTGAGAGGATGTCATGGAGATGTGAACTATGCTATTTAGGTGCTGGGAAAATAATTTGTTGCAGAGATATTCAATGACATAATTGACATTTTTCCCATAGGATTACATTGCAGTCTGTGTCATGACTTTCAGTGCCATTATCTCAGAAATGAAGCAAGATACAGACTTTTCGCTAGTGATGGCTACACACTGGAAAAAGATTTCACATTTTAGAGTAAGCCTGTAGTGGAATTTTGTTTGCACGTTGCATGGTACATGAGATATTGTGGAAGTACTGTCACAAGGGTTGAAAGAGTGCCTGTCCAGTGCTATTTGGTGCCCATAGCTCAGAACTGATGTGAGATATGGGCATGGTCAGTAATGTGGCATGATCTGCTCAATATCACGGTTACAATGACACTTGAATTGTTTTTCTAGCTGTTACGGTTCCAAAGATATGGACAAATTACTGTTACAAGCATTTGGTGGCTAATAGGAATGCTGCATGGCTCTGTAGCTATGTGTAAGTGGCAGCACAGGCCCAGAGGCCTGCTCTCACTCAGATGCATACTGTTATGCAGAAATGGACAAGTTGATGGGAGCACAGGGCCCTTTCCCACCAGAGTGGCTATTATTATAGTGCCGCGGTCGCACCACTATATTTAGGGTTGAGATGTCACTTCTATGTTAAAAGTCAAAATGTTGCACTTTAATAGCTTTGGACCTGTTCAGTGGATTTGCGTGCTGGGGCATGGTAGAGCTCTTGATTTGTCAAACTTAGTTTCAGTCACACTTACGGTCTTTGTGCACAAAAACGCTGAAAAATGTGAAATTATTCAGTTTTGGAGGCAGTTTTTGGGATAATTTCCATGGCACTGTGAAGCCATTGTGTGGAGTGCTGCTCTACAACATGACTCATTTGAAAGAGCTTCACTGGCCGAACAAGCCGCTTTTCATTTAATGAAAAAATATTGAGGCATTCAAAAGTCAAAGCACTTTTAAGTTCCCATTATAAGTCACTGGGAAAATTTATATGGTTATTTTGTGAACAAAAAATGAGGTTTTGGCCATCTTATCCTCATGATCAAAGAATTTGCAGGCTCACAGTCAATAATTCTTTGATCATGAGGGAGGGACTAGATGGCCAGATTTGGAGGGACCAGATAGCCCAATTTTAACAACTTTTAAATTAAATATCTCAGAAACAGTTTGGTCTTTTAACTTGAAATTTGGAGGGTGTTGATGGGATGTCCTGTAGATGTGAATTATGGTTCTTAGGTGTCAGAAAATACATTATTTGCAGAGATATGGCATGGCACAGTTCACATTTTACAGACAGCATTTTGCATTGTGGTAGTGGCTTGAAATTCACAGGGTAGCTAGCCTTTCTGCCATGGATGTACTTTTCAGTAGTTAGGTGTGTAAAATGTAAACAGGTGTGGAATTCTGCCACTCTGACCAATGAAAATCTCATAGAAACATAGAAACATAGACTTTGATGGCAGATAAGGACCGTTTGGCCCACCTAGTCTGCCCATTTCCTACCTACTTTAAAATGTTATATCTCGCACACGGTTTGGACTTTAAATTGAAATTTGCAGGGTGTTGAGGAGATGTCTGGTACATGTGGATTATGGTATTTAGGCGTTGGAAACTTAAGTTGATGCAGAGATATTGCATGATTCACTTTACATTTTGCGTATAGCGTTTTTCATTGTGGTAGGCACTTTTAATGTTAAACCTCACATTTTGCACGTTAATTACTTCGCAACCATTCAACGGATTTGCGCAAAATTTGGAATTCACAGTTTGGTATGGTAGATCTCTTGATTTTCTAAATTGCATTTCAGTCGGACATATGGTTTTCGTGCAGTGAAGTGGCAAAAAATTCACTTTTCGCCACTTTTGCGCATTTGTTGTCTGTGGCACTGTGCAGACATCTTGTAGGTTATTGGCTCAAAACTTGGGACATGGAAAGAGCTTGGGCCAAGGAATATGCTGCTTTTTGTTTGGTGAAAAAATATTAATTTGTTCAAAAGTTATTACAATTTGAAATTCCCATTATATCCTATGGGGAAATGTATATGTACTGTATTTTTGGAATGTTAATGAGAAAGGCCAAATGGCCCAAATTAGGATGACCATATCTCAATAACAGGTTGGTCTTTTTACTTGAAATTTGCAGGGTGTTGAGGGGATGTCATGGAGATGTGAACTATACTGTTTAGGTATTGGGGAAATAATTTGTTGCAGAGATATTCAATAACATAATTGACATTTTTCCCATAGGATTACATTGCAGTCTGTAATGACTTTTGGTGCCGTTATCTCGGAAACGAAGCAAGATACATACTTTTCTCTACAGATGGCCTAGATCACCACTGGAAAAAGATTTCACATTGTAGAGTAAGCCTACATTGTAATTTTGTTTGCACGTTGTATGGTTCATGAGATATTGTGACAGTGCTGTCACAAGGGTTGAAAGAGTGCTTGTCCAGTGCTTTTTGGTGCCCATAGCTCGGAAACAATGCGAGATGTGGGTACGGTCTTTCAATTTTGCTTGAAGTACTTACTGTTACGATTACAATGATGCTAGATTTTTTTTTCTAGCTCTTACGGTTCCCAAGATATGCACAAAGCAACTCCCCTGAAGTTCGGAGGTCGTAAAGGGCTCCTGTAGCTGCCCTCCCCCACAGAAAGGAGCCGTCCTCAAGTGTGCCCAGCCGACTTCCCTGAAGATCGGAGGTCATGAGGGCTCCTGCAGCTGCCCTCCCCCACAGAAAGGAGCCATCCTCAAGCATGCCCAGCTGACTCCCCTGAAGATCGGAGGTCATGAGGACTCCTGCAGCTTCCCTCCCCCACAGAAAGGAGCTGTCCTCAAGCGTGCCTAGGTACAGAAGTAGAAACGCTGGATTGCAACCGCTGCTGCTGCTTGCAGATCTCAGCAGAGCCCCATGAATGCTGCGCGTTCAGCTCCCCAACTCCCCCACCACCACCCATGGTCAACTCACCAATTTATAGGAGCGAGTGCATCACGTGACAAAAAAAAACATTTCTCCATCAGCAGCTTATATTAGTCCACCACTAGTGGCCACTAGCTATAGTACCTTACTTAATCACCTCACACTAAACATGTTCTCACATCTCTTGATTCCGGTCCTCTTCATTTCCCTGACCAACTGTCTGGCGCTGTCACCCATCACCATTGAAATTCTGCAACTCGCGTACTCCACTGTCTGTCACCCTCCTTGCCCCAGCATAATGCCCTGCTGGGACCCATCATTTATCATTGGCACTCACCCCCAACACCCTTTTTTACTCCGGCTAAAGTGCTCACACTACCTCCCAATGCTTCTAACTAACCCATATGCCCACAACTACTGATGCACTACTACCCAGACTCCCTTTAGGTTGCATCCCTCTACTACTCTTGATAGACACCATCATGACTCCCACTTAACTAAATCAACCATTATGATAACCCACCTCCTACACACCCTCCCAGTCCCGGTCACTTTCACAAAACATCTCACTTGTTTCACAATCACAACATGCCTCTCCCAAACTATGCAGACTAGCTTTGCTTTGTCTTGCCTACCTCCTCCTGCTCATATCAGGAAATGTGCACCCTAACCCAGGGCCGCCTACTCCCACACCGGGGGGCAAGCTTGGTAGCCAGCGCCTGGGCACACTCAATATCTGCAGCCTACAAAGTAAGTCCACCCCCCTCCAGGGCTGGATTGCCCAGCACTCACCTCATGTCTTAGCACTATCTGAGACCTGGCTCTCAAAAAAAATACCTAATGGGTCAGTCTCCCTCAGTGACTACAACTTCTATTGTGCTGACAGGATAAATAAGCAGGGTGGTGGCTGTGCCATCTACGTTAGATCCTCCATTCACTCCCTCGTGTTTCCCATTCTGCCACCCAATCATGGTGCCCAGACCCTTGCAGTCAAGCTTAGCCTTGGCAATCCAGGCAAAAGCCTCTACATTGTAATGGTGTACATTCCCCCTTGCAACCAAAAGCTTGCTTTCAACTCAGTCCTGAACAGCATCACCTGCCTCCCACCTAAGAGCGAAGTCATTTTTATTGGAGCTTTCAATGTAAACTGGTTATCTACTGCATCGTCCCCATACAAAAACTTAGCTCTAGCTCTTGACCTCACCCAGGTCATCCTATCCCCTACCAAGCTTTATGCTGATGATGCGGTAGTCTTCTGGAAACATCCCCATCCCAATTCACTACAAACTGCTCTACAGGGCTTCTTTACAGAGCTGAAAACCTGGTTCGCTGGTCATCACCTAATAATTAACTACAAGAAAACCAAAACCATGATATTTGCCCACCACCAGAACCCTCTCTGTCACGCACCCTTAACTGTCTTAAACTCCCTAGGTTTTGCACTTGAACAGCTCCCATACTTCAAATACCTCAGAATCACATTGGACACTTCCCTCTCCTATCACTCACACATACAACAAGTCTCCTCCTCTAGCGACACTAGACTAGGGATCCTATACAGACATAAGCACTGCGTACCCCACCCCAGGCCATGCACCTGGCTGTGTCATCATCTATTCTAACCTTGGTGGACTACGGAATAGTGATTTATGGGTCCGCTGAGCAAACTGCCCTCTGCAGCATAAACCTTACCCTCAACAGAGCCTGCCGACTGGTCTCTGAATGTCACAGGTTAACCCATATTTCCAAAGTGCCATACCTGCATACTTGCAAAAAAGATACAACTTAAGCAGGCCCCAGTCAGCCTACACCCACTTATTCATGCTGCCCCACATAGGAGGTCCCACAGGCACTCTGCAAACTTGACTCTCCTAGTCCCTCACTGTAGACCATCCCTTGGACAAAGAGCCTTCCGATATCGTGTACCATTATGGCTGAACAGCCTCCCATCCTCCATCTCCCAGGCCCACTGCCTCAACCTATTTAAATCAAGTCTAAAAACCCTACTCCTTGACTCCAAAACCTGTGACTGTAGATAATTGCCCTCTCTTGTCCCTCTGGAACTGTAGAATGTTTAAACTCTGACCCATGACCTTCTTTATGCTCCCTGGTGATCTAATCCCACTAATTTGTATAATCATGTGCTGTATGACTTTGTATTACTTGATACTAATTATGTTTGTGTACTTTATGTTTTTTTTTCCTCTGAATTTTGTATTTTTCTTTAAAACAGACGTGGAGTCTTTGCAAAAGAATCTATGACTCAAAGGGTTGTAATTCCAATTCTATAAATAAATAAATAAATAAATTACTGTTACAAGGGTTTGGTGCCCTATAGTGCTGCTGCATGGCACTGTAGCTTTGCATAAGTGGGAGCGTGGGCCCAGATGCATATTGTTATGCAAAAATTGGCAACTTGGTGGGAGCTGGGCTCCCCACTCCCACCAATACGTGTTTTTTACTACTTATATTACATTAATTCAAAAAGTAAGGAAATTCTATGCAAAAAACTGTGTTAATGCTTCATTTTGGGTTAAAGCAAAAAAAGTCAGGAAACGAGACATTAGGGTTGAACCCCTAAACCCCCTCACACACACCACCCCAATCCTCCACAGTCTGACAGATGCCTTGGTATGTCATTGGGGTCGTGAGGCCTAAATCTCCCCCATTCTCCTGTACTGTAGCATGTCAGCATGCTCAGTCATGGAATATATTATAGGGGTGCAGTCGCACCTCTATATTTACGGTTATGAAGTCTCTTTTATGTTAAACTCAAACTTTTGCTTGTTAATAACTTTGGACCCTTTCAACAGATTTGCATGAAATTTGGTATGCATGGTGGGGCACGGTAGATCTCTTGATCTTCCAAATTTAATTTTGGTTGGACTTACAGTTTTTGCACACCAAAATGCTGAAAATGCACTTTTTGCCAGTTATGTGGACAACTTTTTTGATTTTGTCTGTGTCGCTGCACAGCCATCGTATGGCATGCTGCTCTGCAACTTTGCTCAGCTGAAAGAGCTTGGATCAAGGAACATGCCACTTTTCATTTGTTGAAAAAATATTAATTCATTCAAAAGTTATTAAAGTTTTAATTTCCCATTATAAGTCAATGGGGACATTTATATGGTTATTTTGTGAAGGAAGAGTGGGGTTTTGGCCATGTAGTCCCATCTCACGATCAAAGAATTTGTGGGCTCATAATCAAAGAATCTTAGATCATGGGAAATTCTTTGATCACATGGCCGCCATCTTTCTTTTAGTTTGTGGTCAGAAAAATTCAAATATCTCTGCCCAGGGGGGACTTCTGACTGAGGTGAAACTATGGTGGATTTTACTCAGGGGTCTTGCCTCTATTGAGCCATGTCTGTGGTTTCTTTCAAAATGGTCAAAAAAACAGAGCTTTTAACTTTTTTATTCTTTGATCATGACTCACTAACAATCTTTAATCGAGAGCCTGCAAATTCTTTGATCTCGAGATTCTTTGACCGCAATCTTTGAACGTGAGGGCATGGCTAGATGGCCACTTGAAAGAAAATATTTTCAGCCTAGGAGTGGCTTATTAAGCCAAATGAGGGTGGGTTTTGCTCAGGAGGCTTTGTTCTATCAAGGCATGGCTGTGGTTTCATGTATTTCTGCCTAAAAAGTCACTTTTAAAAATTTTTATTGTTTGATCGCGGCTTGCAAATTCTTTGATCGCAAGCCTACAAATTCTTTGATCACGAGGGTGTGACTAGATGGTCACATGAAAAATTACATTTTATCAACACAGTGGTCACCTCTAAAGGCAAACTAGGGTGGGATCTGCTCAGGGGCCTTTGTTCTGTTGAGTCATGGCTGTGGTTTCATATATTTTTCTCTAAAAATTGTTTTAACATTTTTTATTCTTTGATCGTGAGCCTGCAAATTCTTTGATCATGAGCCTGCAAATTCTTTGATTGTGAGATTCTTTGATTGTGACCTTTGATCATGAAGGAGGGACTAGATGGCCAGATTGGGAGGGACCAGATAGCACAATTCTAACAATTTTTCAAATTAAATATCTCAGAAACAGTTTGCTCTTTTAGCTTGAAAATTGGAGGGTGTTGACAGCATGCCCTGTAGATGTGAATTATAGTACATAGGTGTCAGACAATACATTTCTTGTGGAAATATTGTGTAAGGCAGTTTATGTTTTGCAGACATCATTTTCCATGGTGGTAGTGGCTTTAAATTACTAGGCTAGCTAGCCTTACTGCCATAGATGTACTTTTCAGTCATTAGGTGTGTAAAATGTTAATAGGTATATAATTCTGCCAGTGTGATGAATGAAAGCCTGAAACTTTCACATTTTATATCTAGGAAACAGTTTGGACTTTTACATTGAAATTTGGAGTGTGTTGAGGGGATGTGCTGTCCATGTGAATTTTGGTATTTAGGTGTTGGAAAATTCATTTGCTGCACAAATATTGAGTGACACACTTTATGTTTTGCATATGGCATTTTGCATTGTGGTACTGGCTTCACATTTATAGAGTGCCTCGCATTACTGCCATGGAGGTAATTTGTAGTGGTTAGGTGTCTGACATGTAAACAGGTAGTGAATCATGCCACTCTGATGACTGACACTTTGCTTTCTTTCAAGGTGGTGGGCCTCACACTCCCAACCATATGCACTGCCAGCAATACATATTATATTCAGTACTTGAACTCTTATCTTAGGTAGGAATTTGCAAGTTGGTGGGAGCATGGGGCCCAAAGGGCTGCACTCCCACTAACTTGTGCAACTTTCTACTTTTCTATTCTTTCTGAAAAAATAAGGAATTCTATGCAAAAAACTTCATTAATGCATCACTTAGGGTTAAAACATGAAAAGTCAGGAAATGAGACCTTTAGGGTTGCCCCATCCCCCCCTTGTGGACCCACCCCTCGTCCCAAGATTGACAGTTGACAAGGTGTGTCATTGGGGTTGTGAGGCCTAAATGTCACCCCATTCTTCTTTACTGTGGATTGTGAATATGAATACAGGTAGAATGGGGTAACATTTAGGCCCTCACAACCCCAATGACACACACATCAGCTGTCAATCTTGAGATGGCCAGGCGGGTGCGAGGGTGGGGTTGGGTCTCATTTCCTGACTTTTTGTGTTTTAACCCTAAATAATGCATTAATGAAGTTTTTTGCATAGAATATATATCTATATATATGCTATATATCCATATATTTTATAAAACGGGTTTGAAAAAAGAAGCTAATCAATTGGTGAAAGACCATCATGTGACCATGCATATATCAGAGCATGACCGCACACCTGCACTTTAACCCCCCCTCCAAAACAATGTTGACATTTTATAAGACAGATAAACCACTCTGAGGTGTGCAGTCGTGTTCTGATATATGCATGCCTTGGGCGGTTGACACACACCAAGGTGTGTGTATATCAGAGCACAACTGCACACCTCAATGTGGTTTATCTATTACATACATACTACCACTATATTAATGTGTTACACATTAATAACACATTACTACCCAGCACACTAGAAGCCACCCTAATAACACATGTAACAAGCCCCTTAATAACACATGCAACGGCCACCCTATCCTCCCACCACTACAGTAAAACATAGGACATAACAACAAGTGGCCAATCTAATGCATTATATAAAATAGAAGATGGCAAAATCCAGTATACTCATGAAATAATACCATCTCAAGGTCAAACAAGCTCAGAAAGGACACTTGCCCTTTAGCCTCATTGTTTTATGGTATTTCTCCAACACTTTGCCATAATTTATTTTCTATTTCTCTCTCTCTCTCTCTCTCTCTCTCTCTCTAGATATATTATAGGGGCATGGTAGCACCCCTATAGTTAGGATTTCATCAGGACTTCTATGTTAAATTCCAATTTTTGCACCTTAATAACTTTGGCATTCTTTGAAGAAATAAGTCAAAGTGTGGCATGTGCGATCATTCTGCCAGTGTCTTAAATATAGAAACATAGAGTTTGATGTCAGATAAGGACCACTTGGCCCACCCAGTCTGCCCATTTCCCTACCTATTGAATAAGCTGCAGATCCTAGTTTTACCAACAGCCTACTTCCTCCTACCTCCCACTAGAATTGACTTATGTCTGTCCCATGCATTCTTAAATTCCCCCTGTTTTTAACCCCATGACCTCCTCAGAAAGGCCGTTCCATGGGTCCACCACCTTCTCCATGAAAAAATGCTTCCTCACGTTGCCTCTGAGTTGTCCCCCTTCTACCTTCAAATTCTGCCTCCTTGTTCTTGCACATCTCTTTTTCTGAAAGATGCCATCCTCTTGGACTTTGTTGATTTCCTTGAGGTACTTGAATGTTTCTATCATACCCCCACTTTCTTTGAGGTCATACATATTACGCTCTTTAGTTTCTCTTCATATGGCTTCTGGTGCAGACCCTGCAAAATATGGAATGTTTCATAATGGCATCTTGTACTGTTTTTGAGATATTGAGTGGTAAAAAAGTGAGAAGTTACCACTTTTTTTCTATACTTAACATTGGATTTTTTTGCTCTTATCTACAGCCCAGACAAAAATAAATTTTTTTCTTACATTTTCAGGGATGATGGGGCATGTGCAAAGGATGTGCCTTTGGATAGTTTGGTGAAAAGATATCTCATCATTTTTAAATGTTAATGGCTTTTGTAAAAGCGACTAGACAGGCAGGTAAATGAAAACCATTTGAACTGTTAATTGTTAAGGATTTATTTATTTATTTAGTTTTTGTTGACTGGGTGGGTGCACTAAGACAAAAACATTGCCTATTTTCAGGCACGGCAGAGAAAGTGAACATCAAATTACAATGATACAAGACATCAAACATTGTAAGCAAGATACTAAGGCAATATGTAACACTTGAGCAGTACAGGGGATATAAGAAAGCAACACTTGAGCAGTACAGGAGGTATATGAAAGCAACCAAATAAGTGTTGCAGCAACATGTGATATAACAGATCCAGTCCAAAGATACAGAGAATCAGGCACACAAGCATTTATCAATGGACAGAAGTAGTTTGCAGAGGTCATTCTTGAAGACCTGGTGAGACTTAACACATCTAAATGTCACTGGAAGGGAGTCCCAAAGCTTGGGTGCAAACACTGAGAAAGCATGTTCACCCATCTTTGTGGCACATTTAGGGATGTCAAAGAGAGACTTGTTGGTTGACCTCAGAGCGTAAGCCTGTGAGATAAGATTGAACATGCTGAGCAGTGACTCTGGTACACTACTCTAATCTGTAACCACAAATATGTAACAAAATGTTGTAATGTATTTGTCCTCTCTGTGATGAGGGAGCTTTGGAAATGATCCTCTGGCTCAAAGGTGGTAAACTGATGTACAAATAAATAGATAAAATATTATCTATGGAACACCCACCAGTAAACAGTTGGTAAAAGAATGGGAAGAGCCAGCAGAGGCTAGCATAGAGGACACAGTGGTGCGTTTTCCTGGACATTGACAGGACAAATTGACAGATGTTGTTATAGCATGTGTTCCATTTACAAAACTGCCCTTTATTAGCCTCCAAGTAAGATGTCAGCCCATATGTGAGGCTTGGCCTCAGAACACCTTGTGCAATAGCCAGCCTGGTAGCTGCAGTTAGATTGTGTCTAATATTATAAGCCAGGGCAAGTTTTTTGTTTACAGTCTTGCAGATAGTTGACATATGGAGGTTGAAATCAAGGGCAGGGTCTAAAGTGCCTCCAAGTTACCTAAACGAGTCAACAACCTCCAGTGGGGAGCCCCTGGACTACAAACATTTAGGGTGGAGGGATAGGCACTGAGTCTGGGTGCTGAGCTAAAAGGGCAAGGTTCATGTCTTTTTGGAGTTCACAAGAAGTTGTTTTGTGTTTGTCAGGATTGGTCAGAAGCAAAATCCTTATTCAGCACTGAATTGATGTCAGCTATACAAAGTACGAAGTACAAATTGATTTTATTTTTCGGCAATTTAGCCATTACAAATACAAAGAAAAAAGGCATTTTTAAAATTGAATAGATAAAATTCTATAAAATCATATATTTGTGTAATCACAAAAAAGGGTCTTGTGCATATCAATAAACAAAAGTACATAAGTGTATCACTAAATAATCATGGCTTATGCTAAGTCTATTTCATGAAATCTATCTGTTTTGTACAGTTGAAGTGAAATCTCTGTCATTCTTTAAATTTAGGGTTTCCTGTTAAATGGGTACTGGTTTTATTAGTGTTTTTTTTTCTTGATTGTTTGGTACTAGATCTTTTAGACCTTTGATAGCTATACTCAGTCTCGGATGACAGATGTTATGTCATCTGGATGCTTAGATGTCTGTCTCAAGTCTCCGTTACTCCTTTGAAGGGAGTTATTTAATTTGTGGGTGCTGTTCTCCTCAACATGAGGATAATTTTCAGGGGAGAACATGCTCTCTGTGCCCTGTGAAGCTGAGCTGTATTTAAAGACAGAGGGGCCATTCATCTCCCAACTGTATGTGGTTATAGAGATACACTCCTGAGAAAAATCATAAGTGCTGTCAACTAAATATTTGTTTATACTTTCTGTATTTAGATCATTATTGCTTTGATTTACTTAATTCTCCTGGTTTAGAATTGTTGGTGTAGATAAATTTATTGGGGTGGGATTGTGTCCTTGCAAGAATTTGATTCTTTTTAGCTGCTTATTACTATCCATACCTTCTTTATTGTTAGTGTTCTTAATGTAAGGGTGTGGTTTTTCAATAGATACTTCTAGAGTCTTGTTTTTATTTCTAGTCATTTTCTTTTTCTTAGGGGTGGTAAAAGCAGAATCTGTTACTATATGATGGAGCTGTTTTTTCCCATTTCTGGTAGACGCCGTAATTATCATTCAACCACCTTTTTGGGTATCCAGTAAGTATCCAATAAAACTAGTTGATGTATCAGCTAGTTTATCAATTGAAATTAGCACTTTCCAATAATTCAGTGCAATGGTTCAGTGCTACAATAGTTCATAGATTTCTGTTACACTAGTACAACAAAATCCTAGTATATTCCTACTGGTTACGAACAGCTAATTCAAGAAACAGTTAGAAGTAAAAAAAATATCTAGGGTGTCCCCTATGTCCAGTAAGTGCAGTATAAGTAGCAATAAATGTCTGTGGGAAAGTGTTAATTTAGATAACAGGTAATGCTGCTAGCAAAGTTTAAAGTAAAGGTATAGGATTACCTTATGGGCTTTATAGCCCATTATCCTGCCACAGCGATAGTCCGTGGGTGGTAAAATGTTAAAATTGAATGCAGTCCTGTAAGAGATGAAAGGGATCGTAACCCTGACCAAACTGCATGCCAGCTGATCCTTTCCAACTTCCTGATCCACTTAGGACGCCCCCGAGCTTGGAAGTTTTGTGACGTCCTACCAGGGAGAGAGCGGGGGGGTGCCCCATTAAATCTTATGGGGATGATTTTAAAACCATTATTATGCATATTTAAGCTACCTTTCACACAAATGGAAGCCACCGCTCAACTAATAGGGCTCCTATGTCACAAAACATGTGAGCATGGGGGCGTGGTAAGCAGACCAGGAAGTTGGAAAGGATCAGCTGGCAGGAAGTTTGGCCAGGGTTATGATCCCTGCTCTCTCTAACAGAACTGCATTAAATTTGAACATTTTACCACCCAAGGACTATCGCTGTGGCAGGGTAATGGGCTATGAAGCCCATAACTGTAAGTACCAGATTTTACAACTTTACTTTAAATAATAGTATGAGTAAATTATATACACACATTTACTTTTCACAACTTTCACCAATAAAGCCAAAAAGCCAATACAGAATTAGACTTTTTTAGGAAATATACAATAAATGTATATTTAAAATAGCACAAATGCAAATTTAAAAGCACTCAAGTAATTAGAAATATACATATTGTTATAGAGCAAACACCAGGGTTCTAAAATGACGTTAAAAATTATTAAGCACAAAACTAATATGCAGTTAGTAAATTTAGTAAAGGCAGCTAGTAGTCTGATATAAAGACTACTATGAATTTTATAAGGGTCTGTTATTATACACTCTCATAAGTTTATAGCTTGCCTAGTTAATGTGGACTGCTGGAATAAATGTAGAATGCAACTCACAGCATTTCATAAAGTGCTAACTTATGTAAATTGTTATAAATTAGCAGGCCATATTTGTATAAGTCTGCAAAAGTTTGCAAGTACTGTATCTTGTGTCTCTTTAGAGAATCGTATAGTTAAAGGCCTAGAGGCCTAGGTAAAGGGCTGCTACTAGGTACTAAAGCTAATGGCTAATGCAAAGATCAAAGCCCTAAATCTCTGGCCTTTTATGATGAAAATGTGGCAGAGTAATAGTGATAAACTAAACTGAGTGTTATAATGGGAAAAATGCTGTACAAAACCTCAAAGATGCAAAGATGCGGGTTGCAGGCTGCAAGTTAAAAAGCTAACACTTGTCAAATACTCAAAAACTCAAAAAAGAGTAGTGCTCAGATTACACAAAAGCAAGAAGCAGAAATAAAGTGCAGTTGTGCAATATAAATGCTAATTGCCAAGTAAACCAGGCTTCAAACACTAAGCAATAATGTACCCTGTCAGTACTGTAAACAAAATGGAGTAATGCTCCTTAGAGGTTTGTTAAAGAATCACAGTGAACAAAAACCAGTAAGCAAGAAGTAGGGAAATGAAAAACAATGAGTTTAAAATGTAAACAGAAATTCCAGTATAGTACTGTAGTTGCTGTGGTTCAGAAATGTTAAAGATTAAATTTTACCACAGTCTCACTCCACATACCTGTCTCTTTCATGTTACCGAGTAAAGCGTCTTCCCCTTGATCTAGCAAGTGTTTCAAGCTCTTATACACTCACTCAGTTCTCTTACAGCAAGTTCTCTGAGCTGTCTCTAATGGCTGGAATCCCGATATCTTCAGCATCCTTGACACCACCAGCATTTTCCTTGTCAATGGTCTGACAGTTTTAAGCCTCCTTCGAGCTTCTCTTTCTTCTCAGTTCACAGCGTCTCGACTATGTGCATCCAGCGATGCACTCAGTATTATGCCCACTCAGAGCAGTGCTGACTATAGGCATTCTGCAGCTCTTGTTCCACTGATGATGGTCCTGTAAAATTTAAAGGAAAGAAAAGACAGAACTGGAGAATTGTGTGATCCCACACAATGTTTTAAAATTATTGAGATTCTAGGCAGGTAAGGTAATGGTGGCATACCTTTTAAAAAAGGTTTTTAGCGCCTGTAGAAGCCCTGCAGATTGGCTATTCCAAGTTTCTCCTCAGCTGTAGATCTTCAAAGTGTCATCAGCACTCTACCCAGAATCTTCATTGTCAGCTATATCTGCAGCCTTAGTGTATAACACCATGTCATCAGCGTATAATAGGGAGGTTCAGGAGACAGCCATTTTGGGTAGATTTGTTTAGAAACAATGAGAACAGTAGAGGCCCAAGAATGGATCCTTGAGAAACACTGACACTTGTAGGGGATAGATCAGATATGATCCTATTCATTTCACAAATTGTAGCCTGCCAGTGTGGTAGTTTTCAAACCAAGTAGAGGCAGCAGATGAGAAACCCAAGGTGTTCAGTTTATCGAGTAACAAGAAGTGATCCACAAGGTCAAACGCCTTGGTTAGATCAATGAAAATGGCCCCAGTCAGCATGCTTTTGTCCATGGTCAAATGGATATCCTTGGTAATTTTAATTACTGTTCATGCTCAGAGAAATACTGTTTGTGCTGTCCACCATCTTGTTTTTTTTTTCTGATTAAAAAATTTATTTCTAAAGAAATGCTACTTGGGAAGGAATGACCAAGGCCTGTATTTAGATCTCATCTCGGTCACATGCTTACTTCCATTATTGTATTATTATTTAAACATTTTGATGGCAAGTATGTCTTTTTGGGGTGAGATTAATATCACCCATCACTCGCTTAGTTAGGGATCAATCAGAAAATAACCATCCAAAGTTCTTTACAGTTCGAACTTTACTGTTTGAACTGAAAAGACTGCAAACAGTAACGGTCCATGACAGTTTGAACTATCATAGCTCCCTGGTGTCTAATGACACCTCAACCACCGATTTCTGTTCCCTGAAGATAAAATAATGTGCCCCTGGTAGTCAAGTGGTCCCTCCCCAGTCCCCAGTTCTCCGATCACTGTCCCCATGGTATAAATTATATTTCCTGGTAATTCAATAATCATCCCCCCACCCCATTCTCTGATCACCATCCACATGGTAAAATTATAATCTCTGGTAGTTCAGTGGTCTCTTTCCCATCCTCTGTTCTCTGACCACCATCCCCATGTTAAAATAATAATCATTGGTAGTCCAGTGGTTCCCTCCCCCCTGCCCCATTCTCTGATCTCTGTCCCCATGTAAAAAATTATAATCCCTGTTAGTCCAGTGGTCTCCCCCCATTCTCTGATCACTGTCCCAATGTAAGTATTACTCCCTGGTAGTCCAGCAGTTCTTCCCCCTGCCCTGTTCTCTTATTGTCATTCCCATATAACCATTATATTTCCTGGTAGTCCAGTGGTCCTTCTGCCCTCCCCCACTGTCCAGTCACCATCCCTGTAGCAAATAAATATTTTTTCCTGGCAGTTTAGTGGTCCCTCCCCCATTCTCTGATCACCATCCTGAATGACATGTTGTTTCACTGGTAGTCCACTGGTCCCTCCTCCCTCCCTGTTCTCTGATCACTGTCCCTGTGCTACCGTTTATGTCCCTAGTGTCTAGTGGCACCCCCCTACCCCCCAATCAGTGTCCATCCCTGTATAGAAAGAAAAGATGTCCCTCAATGTTTTTTTTTCCTGCAAAATTAAAATGGTCCCTCACCAGTCAGCCCCCCCACCTCCCATTCAGCACCCACCACCCCACATCCTCAGTACACCTCCACACACCCTCACTCACCTGAACAGGTCTCAGGTTTGACATCCACTGTCTGATCGAAGACACATCTCGCTGCTTGAACCGGAGACTGCAATATGAGAAACTAAGGTAAATGCAGTGCAATGTAGTTCAGTGGGGGTTTCAACTTTTATGTATGACTCAGCCATTTTTTTTACATTTTGACCCCAAATTTTCAACATGGCCTTTGAGAACTCCACCCCATGAACAATATGACTGTCATTAGTCAACTCCCACCCAAAGGGTGATTTTTCGGTCACTAGGTGATATCACCTTTCAGGCTGGATTTAAAAATGTTTTACACCCCTTGTTTATGAGGTGGAGCATAAGAAGTCTATGTTGAAAATTTGGGTTCAAAATATGTAAAAATGGCAAAGCTATAACAATTCATTGCAATTTTGCTAAGCATGCTCATAACTTTGGAAATTTTAAATATTTTGACCCCAAATTTTCGACATAGACTTCTTATTACCTCACTTCATGTATTGTATGTAATAGCTGTCATTTTTTAAATCCTAGTCAAAATGTGTTTTTGCACCTGTTGCGTAGAATGGAGTTGCAGTTGTGTGGAATTACATTTTGGTGGGGATTTAAAAATGTCTGCACTGGGTACATGAGATGGGAAAATAAGATGGCTATGCTGAAAATTTGTTCACTGTTGTCCTATAAATGGAAGAGCTATGCCCTTCCACAGTGACATACATATACACATCAATGGAGGGATGGGAGTGTAAGGCCCAATGGGCTCTACGCTACTACAGGGAAATAAGGATATGATTACTCTGTCTCAAAAACTATAGCTGGTTGGGAGGGCAGAGCCCAGAGGACCCTGGGCTCCCACAGACAAATAAGGCTCTGATTACATTATCTCAAACAGTTAGGGTTCAGGATAAAATGGCAAAAATAGGAAAATATGACATAAGGGTAGCCAACCCTAAAACCCCTACCCCACCCTTGAAGTGAATGAGGGGTGGAGTCTTCCTTGGGGTTGTCAGTTCTAACTCTCACCCCATTATATGTACTCATGAAACATTCACACCTGCCTCCATCACATCTCAACTTTTCATTTACTGCAACGGGGTGAGTGTTAGGGTTGATAATCCCAAGGAAGACTCCACCCCTCATTCGCTTCAGGGTGAAGAAGGGGTTTAGGATTGGAAACCTTAACGTCATATTTCCTTCCTTTTGTCACTTTATCCTAAACCCTAAGTGATGCATTAATGTAGTTTTTTGCAAAGAATATATATACATATATTTATAAAATGAGTAAGAAAAATCAGTAAAAATGCTGCTTACTGATTGGACAAAACACACCATGTGACCATGCATTATCCCACAATGACCACATGGCTGTACTTCTTTCTATTTTTAATCCCTTCTAAAACACTTGTGACCATTTAATTTTACAGAAAATCCCCTAGAGGGCTTGCAGCCATGCTCTGATATATGCACACCTTGGGTGGTTGAATGCACTCGGCCTGCTGCCTTGTGTCTCACAAAACATGCCAAGGCATGTGTATATCAGTGTATGACTACATGCCTTGCAATGCATTTGGTAATACATATCTTAATATGAAAATAACTATTTTTAACGCAAAGCTGCATTTTGTCTTTAATGGCCATTCTGATCACTATTCTGGGTATGATCTGGCTTTTAGGGGCCTAAAAGTGGTGAATGCTACACTTTTAAAAGTTTTGTATTCAGGAAATGATGAGTTTTGCATAGTATTTTGAATTTAATAAATTATGAGTACAGTATATTCAAACTGTTCTGTATACTAGTATCACTGTGAAAATACATGATTGTTTACTGCAGAAACACTATGCACCTGTATGATGGTAATGATGACTGAAATGCAAGACATACTAATCCATATTTTTAAAATAAATGGATAGAAAAGAATCCTCAAATCACTGAGAAAGATGTTTTAACCAAAGGTGATTAAACTAGGAGTAATGCAACAGACCATGTAAAAGGTGTGATTAAAAGACAATTAATAGTATGAAAGATGTAATGAACTGAAACTTATGGAAGGTTTTGCTGGAACTGTAATTACCCCAGAAAATCTGCAGTGTAAAGATATTTTTGAGGATCAATGTATTTTAATTTCATGCTCTGTTAATATAAAGGAAATGTAATGTTGTAATGCGCCAATAAAACTGTACATGAATATGGGCTCTTTTACATCTACATCTTGTCATTGTATAATAAAATAGGCTAATTTCATATTATTAGTAGAGATAAATATGAAAAAAAGGGGCTGACTTTTCTTTCTTGCCTTACTACAGTATATACTGTATACTGTGTCTTCTTTTCTGACTAGATGAGGGACTTTAATTCTATACATTAGGCACATTACTGAAAATCTGTTTCACTTACCGTAACATTTCTTATTGAAATCAATGATCTGCATAAAACAGAAAATAGGACTTAAGCCTGATTAGACTAGATCTACTTACTTGGACTGAGCTCCATGGACATTTGTGCTGTTTCTTTAGGGATGCTGGCATAGCACGTGCCTGGTATATGTTACATTATGTCATAGCACTGAATGTCAGTACATGTTGCTGTAATGCATTTAGCTAGGAGATATCTATTACAGTAAAACTAAAAATACCATAATACAGCTTGAAAAGGTTCAAGATAGACATGCCTAGCTTCTGTCTAAAAGCATCAAGTCCAGTCTTGCTGTACCAAATTTTTATCAGCATTTGACAATTATTCACCTGGGTGAAGTGCAAAAAAGAATGCAATCTTTCATTCGAAGGCTAAATTCCATTACCGTTTCCCCTGGGATATCAACTTATATGAAATAAATACCTTTTGACATGACCTCCCCTGCTGTTGATTCCCAGTAAATGAATTTTAAAAATATGTTAGTTTAATCCCTGCAAATGCTTGGACAGGGTAGAATAAACTTGTATCTCATTTCATTTGGTAGGGTAAATCCCATCACAGTAGGTTTGATGCCCTGTGTCAACCAATGCCCCCTAGAGGTTTAGCACTCTCACACCTGAACCCTATCATGAGATGGCACAATTACAGTCCTTTCTCTTCTGGCTGTAGAACTCACCAATGCGGCAGTGAGTACAATTGGAACAGGCGGTGCTGGCTCCTACAACTACTGAAGCCTGACTCCTTGATTCCAATCTGTTATCCTTTCAGGTAATCATTTCTTCCCCATTTGTCTCCACTGTAATCAGTATATGGAGGCAGTTAATAACGAGTTTTTGGTTAGGATATGTGTTAGTCTGGTTTCTGTTGCCCCGCCAGTATGCAGTCTTTATCCTTAATCACTTTGACCATGGCTTCAGAATTTGGTACCCTTGAGGTATCCTCTCCCCCTTATCTCTTATACAGGATAATGTTGTCTTCCCATCTGACTCCATAAAAGACATGGGCCTTCCATAGCATGGAGTGCTTTAGGTACTTCCAGGCCAGGGCATATATCAGCAGACTGCTGGTAAAGGGCCCCTCTTCTGAGCACTATAGTCTAAAGCCTTAGATGGGAACAAATTCTCTCAACTGGTTTCCAGAGTTTATGGAGTCCTAAAAAATAAGGGAGCACTCTCACTGTTGTAGGCCCTTATGTTGTGGGAAGAAAAGCTTGATGCTCCCTTCCCCCCAGCTAGCTGGCCTCATAACATGAACAACATTCATAAAACCACCTTATCCCAAGCATGGAGAGACTACGGGTAGAAATACCTGACTGGGTATTTCTTTATCCCAATACAGCAGGTTTACTGTGGTGCTTTGCCCAACACCAGCCTGCTGGAGGGTGTGTGGAGAAGCAAGGACAGGACACTACAATATTTTATGGTCTGGTCCAGTTTTTAAATAATAATAATTTTTGACAGGACTGGAATGGGCTATTCAGAATGTATTCTTCCCAATCCTAAATCTCTCACCATGCTTTTTCTTGTCCTTTCTATACCCACAAGGGCTGAAAGACCTAGTGACTAAATATTTGTTAGGTACACACCTGATGGTAGCCAGAAAGGCTCTTACTAGAAAATGGCTGCTACCACAACCCCAACTGTAAATAACATTTAAAAGAATGAATTATTTGCTGAGGGCCCAGGAGGGGGGGGGGGGATAGATGAACAAAATGTGTGCTTTATAGTATGGACAAAGACCCAAATCTGAATCTACGAAGTCTGAAGAGTGTGAATGGTATTGTGCCCCAGATCATGTGCAACAGGGGGACACTGAAAATTAATTACATATCATACCTAGGGGTGGCTGCATCCCTCTTACTACCTCCCTGGAGATATTGTAAGTCAGTAGGCAGAGCATTTCTTTCCCTTAACATTACACCTGTATAACATCCATCAATTCAACCTATCAGTTGACTGAATTTTGTAAAGCACTTGTGTAAACATCATATAACATGTTGATATTTTGTGGATTCCTGGAACCTGTTCCCCCCTTACTACCCTCCCCCCTTGTCCCACCCCTGAATTCTATTCCCCTACTCTTCTTCCTTAATACCTCCACACATTTTCATATTGTAATGCATTGCACCAGTTGTATGTCCAGTCCTTTTTGTTTATGAAAAATAATAAACGTTATACATAAAACAAAGTAAAAACATGTTGGTTGCCTGAGTTAGTTTTCACTGGCAGCTACAGGCCCTGCAACAGGAGCAGGGCAAAGTAAATTTTGGCTGACTGTGAAAGATGCAGGAACGAGTTTTGAACAATTTATGTGACAATTATTGTACTGAGTCCTGGTGGTGTAGAGAGCATAGAAATCCATCATTATTCATTTATTTTACATTGTTTGTCCCCAGCAGCAGGAACAGGGCAGTGAGGATTTGGCAGACTGGGAAAGGAGCGGAGGAAGTTCTGAAGGATTTATTTGTCGAATACATTTTACTGACTAGTGGTAGTGCAGGCAGTACACAGAAATTCATATTTGTTTATATTTTTGCCTGTGTGCAAAAAATAAGTGACTGAAAAATGCTTCTGAAGAGAGAAACTAGGACTCTCATTGAGGATAAATAAAAGCTTGTGACAGTGAGCGAGTGTGTCCTGGGTGTTTGTGGGCATCATGAACTCCAAATACAACTTCACATTTTCCAAGCATGTACTACCCAGCATAGTATGTATAAGGTGGTACAGTATGAATGCAGATGGTGAAACTTTGCAAGGAGACAGAGGTAGATTATATCTATTTTGCTAGTGATATCTGGAGCAGTAGTGCAAACAAACATTTCTTAAGTCTTACTAGAAATTGGGTTACATCCAAATCAATATCCACCTCCATTCCCAACCCCACCACCACTATCCCTTTCAAGTACAGTAGCTATTGAAGTAGATGCCCTTAGAGGCACAATAATAGTGTATGTACCTTACTTAATGTGGTGGTCATGGAGGAGAAGCAGAGTGGCGAAAACATTCTCTGGATCATTCAGTCACAGCTAGACATCTTGACATATCCTCATGATCTGAGGGTGGTAATCTTCATGATGGACAATGGCTGTAACATGCTGAAGGTAATTAATGATGAGGATTTTACCCACATACCTTGTTTTGCACATGCACTAAATCTGGTTGTGAGTCACATGCTTGACAAACATGGGCAGTTAAAAGAAAGACTTGACACTATATTGTGCATTATTACAGTGGATGTTTCCATTGCTCCACCAAACATGCTGAGCTCCTTGGGCATTACCAGTGAAAGTACAAAGTTTCTCAGCATTGTTTAATTAAAGATGTTTCCACAAGGTGGAACTCTGGCTTTTATATGGTGGAGAGACAAATGGAACAGAAATCGGTGTCCCAGTCTGTGGAAGTCAATGATGTGGACTGTGGAGGATATCTCATGAGTTTAGTGGCATGTTCTTCAAAACTGTATTCCATTTCTGCAACCATATAAATAGGCCACTAAAGATTTCCATGCTGAATCAGCAGCCCTTGACATGGTCAGTCTTGTGATGAGTCACTACACACAGTTATTAATTATGCAAGTGGATGAAGAAAAACCAGGGGTGGGTTGCAAGGTTAAAAAGGAAAGGAGGAACTGTGCATAAGGGGAAGGAAAAGGCAAACAAACTGAACAAAATACTTTTGTTCAGTGTTCACAGAGGAAGGAGAAGAGGAGGGGCCACAAGAAAATAATAGAAGCATTGGAGGGAGGGAGGTGGACATTAGTGTGTTTTCAGAGGAGATTGTCCTGAAGGGATTCACTAATCTGAAAGTGAACAAAGCAATTGATCCTGATGGGGTGCATCCAAAGGTACTGAGGGAGCTGAGGGAGGTACTGTCTGCACCTCTGACAGTCCTGTTTAACAGCTTATTGGAAACAGGAGAAGTTCTGAAGGACTAGAGGAGGGCAGTTGTAGTCCCATTATACTCTAGTCGGCCAGACACCAGTGGTGGGAAAGTTTGTGGAGTCACTACTGAAGGAAAGGAGTGTGGAATATTTTGAATTGAATGGGTTACAAGACCCATAGCAGCATGGTTTCATGAGGGGAAGTCATGTCAAATGACTTTGATAGATATGATTGACTGGGTAACCAAGGAATTAAATCAGGGTGTAGCAGTGGGGATGGCCTACATAGATTTCAGTAAGGCTTTCAGCACTGTTCCACATAGGAGGCTAGTAGGCATGCTGGGTAGTAATCAAGCTGGGCAGCTTAGGAGTGGGTCCAAAGGTGGTAAACTGGGAAAGACATTGGTAAGGGGCTAGATGTCAGAGGGTGGTGGTAAATGGAGCTCACTTCCAGGAAGGGATGGTGACCGACAAGATGCCTCAGGGATCAGTGCTGGGACCAGTCCTCTTTAACGAATTTATAAGTGACATTGTAGAGGAGCTGGAAGGGAAGGGAAGGGAAGGGAGGGAAGGGAAGGCTTGCCTCTTTGCTGATGACGCCAAAATCTGCAATATGGTGGACACTCCATGGAGGGTGAAACAGATGAGCAGAGACCAGAGAAAACTCAAGGAGTGGTCAAGGGTATGGCAGCTGGGTTTCAACACAAAACAAGTGAGAATTAAATATACTTGGGACACAGCAAGCCAGGGGGAAAGTATGAAATAGGAGGAATGATACTGCTGACCACCAAGCAGGAAAGAGAACTGGGAGTAATCATATTGGATGATCTAAAGGTGACCAGGCAGTGCAACAAAGCAGCTGGAAGGCTAGTTGGGTACTAGGGAGCATAGGGAGGGATATCACCAGTAGAAAGTGGGAGGTGTATTGCCTCTGTATAGATCACCACTAAGACCCCTACACAGAGTAGTGTGTCCAGTTCTGCAGACCATATCTCCAGAAGGACTAGGCAGAATGGAGGTAGTGCAGAGGAGAGCAACTAAAATGGTGCAGGGTCTATGACCAGAGACTTAAGGACCTAAATATGTATACACTGGAAGAGAGGAGGAAGAGGGGGGATATGATAGAGACTTTTAAATACCTCACAGGGGTAAATAAGGTACAGAAGGGAAGTATGTTTCTGAAAAATGGTGCTCAAGGACAAGGGGGCATGATAAGAAGTTGGAGAAGGTAGATTCAGGTGAAATGTGAGGAAGTACTTCTTCACAAAAAGAGTGGTAGATTCCTGAAATGATCTTCCAGTGGAGGTGGTGGTGGGAAACAGTGGTGGGGTTCATGAATGCATGGAATAGGCATACCTCTCAACTTCCTGCCTCATAAATCAGGGACAAGGCTTAATAAAATCAGGGTCAAAGAACCAAAATCAGGGACACATCTTCAGAATTGGTGATATCTACTCAGGAAGCTGGAAGAATAAGAGGTTTAGTGTAAAATAAATTTTCTAAGGAAGAACAAGTCTGTAACTTTTATGTTTGATATTATTTTGTGCTTATAACTCCACTGTTTGGTCACAGAAACACAATTTTTAGGAGGGGAAGAGTAACATTTTGAGACAAAATTAGGGACAGTTGAGAGGTATGGGGATAGGCATAAGGGAATGGAAAGGGAAGGGAGATGGGTGTATGAGCTTTAGATCAAGTAGGACCTGTGGTGATGCTATAGGCAGGGAATAATGGGCAGACTAGGTAGGCCATGTGGTTCTTATCAGCAAGCAAATTTTATGTTTCTATTTTTCTTGATCAGCAATACAAATAAGCACCATTGGTGGATGTGGTAGCCATGGCAGCACTAATGGCAGGCTCAAGAATGACTGCAATGATTTCAGGGGAGCAGCGGGTGGTGACAACACTAGTTCATATAAATAATCACAGTAGTAGTAGCAGTAGCATGATGCAATCCATTTAGTTTGGGCAGGATTGAGGGATTCTAGCTGGCAAGTTTGTGACTATGGCTTTGTAACTGGCTGTGTCTGAACCTTAAGTGCAGGCATCATATTACAGGGATTAGTGTAGTTTGAATTTGAAGTCTTTTCTTTACTGCCATTTCAGTGCACTTCTTCATTTAGTTTGGGCAGGCTTGAGGGATTCTAGCTGGTAAGTTTGTGACTGTGTGTTTTTAATTAGCTGTGTCTGGACCGTAGTGAGTGGAGTGAGGAGCCACTGCTAGAGGGCTCCTTGGCTGATTGTTTTTAACACAGCCTGTGGTGTAATCCCACCCTACCACATCACAACACACCCACCCCAGGGCTCGCCCTACAGTTAGTGGCTAGGTCCCATAGGGCCTTGCAACATCCTTCACCCATATAGGAAGCAGCAAAGACAGAAAGAAAATCCTTGGGTGATAACGAATAGGCGTCTTAAGCAGGTAGTAGATTGAGGAGGGAAACAGACATGATGGGAGTGGTACAGTGCAGTGGTTGTGGAGCAGCAGTTTTCAGGGAGATGTTCTAGAGGCTGTGATGCTGCCCTGTTTGCAGGCACCTCTCTGGGCTGAGGGAAGAGGCTGCCTGTCTCCAAGCAGAATTGGTCAGGCTGCAGGCAGCATCACCCCCACCCATAGACCACTGGGTCCACAGCTTGAACCTCAAAGGATGCCCAGGAAGAAGAGTGATTGCACCATGGTGGGATCTGGGAGGGTGAGGGGGTTGGTTGAAAGCACATCCCCCAATCAGTCTCACTTAGTAACTCCTACATTATTTTGGAGGAACGGGAAAGAACGACTCAGGAACCCGAGTCTGGGACCAGGGAGGATGGGTGGGTCCCCCAGGATGGAGCCCCAGGGAAGGGAGGCAGGGGACCAAGGAGGAGTAGGAAACTTCTTTTAGTGGGGGACTCTATTGTCCGGGGAGTAGAGTTAGGGACACTTAGCCAGGGTGAGAGGGAGGTCAAGTGCATCCCAGGAAGCACTGCATGGAGGGATGCGGAACAGATCCATAAGATTGCTAGGGCAAAGCTAGGAGAGGAGCAGTTGGATGTCATTGTCCACCTGAGGACCAATGACCTGGCAGGAAGCAGGGTGGAGTTAGCCAGAGTTCAGGAAGATTTCTGGAAGCTGGGGGGAAGCTTGAAACATATAGCTTGCTCCGTCTTATTCTTAGACGTGCTACCTGTCCAGGGCATGGAGAGGATAGGGCACTCCACATCCATACCTTCAACTCCTGGTTGAAGTATTGGTGAGGAAGGGAGGGTTTTGGCTTCATAGGAGACTGGGGCCCAACCTGGACAGATGCGAGCTTGTATAAGGAGGATGGCCTGCATCTGTCTGAGAAGGTTACCTTGGCCCTTAATGAGAAGTCAAAATGCTTCAGCTGTGAGCATTTAAACTGGCCAAGGAGGGAGAGCCAGAAGGGGCAGGAAGCTTAGGAACACCCCCTCCCATAGGAACACACAGGAACATAAGTTGCCAACAGATGCAGCTGAAGCAAGCAGGTAGGGGCAGGTAGGCAAAGAGTGTATAACAAGTGATACATGGGGAGCACATAGGAAAGGTAACTGGGGTGGGGGGAAGATGCTGGGGAGGAAGGTCAGGCGCAGAGGGAGGGCAGACTGTAAAACATGGAAGGTCATATTAACAAATGCCTGTAGCCTAGGGAATAAGGTTCTGGACCTGGAAGCCTTGTTGGTCGATGCAGACCTTGACATAGTAGCAATAACAGAGATGTGGTACTCTGCTAATCATGGCTGGGAAGTCAATGTACCAGGCTATACATTGTTCAGGAGGAACAGGAAGGGTACAAAGGATGAGGATGTGGCCCTGTACATCACAGATGTTATAAAGGCTACAGAAGTTCAGGGAAGACCGGGGGAGGCCAAGGCAATGTGGGTCACCCTGGAGCCAGGGAATGGAACAGCAGTACGTACAGGAGTGATCTACAGACACCCGACACAGAGGGAGGAAGTTGACAGGGAACTAGTGAAGGACAACATCACAGCTAAAAGTGAAATCCTGCTACTGTGGGATTTCAATATGCTGGACGTGGACTGGACCACCCAGGTGGCTGCTTCAGCCAGAAGTACAGTTATCCTAGAATCCCTGCAGGGGGTTGGACTCAGACAGCTGGTGCATGAACCAAACAGCTGCAAGTCGATTCTGGACCTGGTATAGACCAATGGGAACAAAGTCAAAGAAATACAGGTTGAAGGGCACCTGGGATCCAGTGACCACCACATGGTGTGGTTCAGCATGGCAACATGGACTCAAGTATGCCACACAAGGGCAAAAGTATTAGATTTTAGGAGGGTGGATTTCACTGAAATGGGTACATGTATAGAATCTGTCCTGGGGAAGGCAGAGGCAATAGAGGGGGGTGGAGGAACAATGGGAGAAACTTGAAAGTAATCATAGTTGGGATAACGAACCAAAATATTTGGATAGTGGGCAAAGGGAAAAGAAGAAGGAAACCGCTATAATAGTCTAAGGAGGTGGGGGACAAAGTCAGGGCTTGAAGACTGAGTTTCATGAAATACAAGGGGACCCAAAGGGAGTAGGACAGGGAGATGGACTTTAAATGTCTAAGGGAAGCAGGGAAGGCTGCTAGGAGAGCTAAGGCACAGACAGAGGAGGGTTTAGCATGGTCTGTGAAAAAAAGGGGAAAAAGTATTTTATACAGTAGGTACATCAGTGAAAGAAGAAAAAACAGTAGGGGATTGTGAGGCTCAAAGGGGAAGAGGGAGAGTGTAAAGAGGGGTATCTGGACAAAGCAGAAATACTGAACAAATACTTCTGCTCAGTATTCACTAGGGAGGGGAAGGGTCAAGGACCACAGATGGATAGTAGAGGCAATGGGGGAGGGAGTGGACACCAGTCCATTCACAGTGGAGAGAGTTCTGGAAGAACTCACAAAGCTGAAGGTGGATAAGGCCATTGAGCCAGACTGTGTCTACCTGAGGATAGGGAACTGTGAAAGGAAACTGGCAGCACCTCTGGCAGCCCCGTTCATGGAGTCACTCAACAGAGGTGTGGTTCCAGAGGACTGGAGGAGGGTACATGTGGTGCCACTGCACAAAAGCAGCAGTAGGGAGGAGGCGAGGAACTACAGGCCAGTTAGCCTCACCTCAGTGGTGGGAAAGATCATGGAGACACTGCTGAAAGAAAGGATAGTGGCACACTTGGAATCCAGGGGTGCTCAGGATCTGAGGCAACATGGCTTCACAGCAGAAAGGTCATGTCAAATGAATCTCATAGATTTTTTTGATTGGGTGATTAGGGAAGTAAATCAGGGAGTGGAGGTAGACTTTGCTACCTAGATTTCAGCAAAGCCATTGACACCATCCCACATAGAAGGCTGGCTAACAAAATGAGTAGTCCAAGCATGGGAGACAAGGTGGTGAACTGGGTTAGGAAGTGGGTAACAGACAGGAGACAGAGGGTGGTGGTAAATGGGGTACAGTCTGGAGAAAGGGGGTTTACCTTCAGGGTACCACAGGGATCAGTACTGGGACTAGTCCAGTTCAATGTCTTCATTAGTGACATTGCAGAGGGTCTGGAAGGAAATGTCTGCTTGTTTGCAGATGACACCAAGATCAGCAACAGGGTGGATACTTCAGAAGGTGTGCAGAAAATGAAGAGGGATCTGGAGAAGCTTGAAAGATGTTTGGAGATGTGACTACTGAGGTTCAATGCAAAAAAATGCAAAATAATGCACCTGGGTAGAGGGAAACCTGGGGAGAGCTACAGGTTAGGGGGGAGGAGTTGACTGTCAACAAGGAACAAAGGGTACTAAGGGTTATCATCTCTGATGACCTTTAAATGTCAAAGCAGTGCACAAAGGCGGTGGGGGAAGGCCAGTAGCATGCTGGGGGTGCATAGGCAGAGGCATCACTAGCTGGAGGCAGGAGGTGGTGATGCCATTGTGTAAAACATTGGTAAGACCTCACTTGGAGTACTGCATGCCATTCTGGAGGCCACACCTGTGCAAGGACATAAACAAGGTGAAGACTATCCAAAGAAGGACGACAAAGATGTTGCAGGGCTTGCACCGTAAAACATATGAGGATAGACTAAGAAACCTCAATATGTACTCACTGGAGGAGATGAGAGAGCAGGGGGACGTGATTGAAACTTTCAAGTACCTCAAGGGCATAAACAAGGTGCAGGTGGGGGACCTTTTCCAATGTAGAAAAAGCACTAGAACAAGGGGGCATGATATGAAATTGGAGGGGGGGTAGATGAAGAGGTAATGTGAGGAAGTTTTTCTACATAGAAAGGGTAGTTGATGCTTGGAATAGTCTGCCACAGGAGCTAGTGGGGGCAAGCACATTGGAGGGGCTTATGCATGCCTGGGATAGGCACAAGGGAACCTTGAGAGGGGAGGGGAGTGATGAAAAGCCATTGATCACATAGGGTCAGTGGTCACATACAATGTCTAAGGCCTCTGGGCAGACTGGATGGGCCTGGCGGTCCTTATCTACCGACTGTTTCTTTGTTTCTGTGTTAAAGAAGTGGCAGAAATGTTTCCCACAAACCTGCAGACAGGTCTTACAGGACTGAATTGCACATGCAGTTTATTATGCAAACAGTACTGGAGCCCAGATGTAAAGTTGTGTTCATTCCCTCTTGGTGCATAGACTGTATGAAACAGAAAATGTTGCATACACTTAACATGGAAAAATAGATTTTGTCAGCAAATAAGGACCACTTGGCCCACCCAGTCTTCCCATTTTTCCCTGATTATACTGTAACTATAGACCCTTCCTGATCTCTGGGTCCCTTTCCTCACTGCTTCCCTACCAAGATTCTTTTGTGCCTATCCCATGCATGCTTGAAGCCCATCACTGTTTTTACCCCCACCTCCTCCACTGGAAGTCTGTTCCAGGGATCCACTACTCTTTCAGTGAAGATATATTTCCTTATATCCCTCCCAACTTACCCCTTTGAGCTTCATTGCAGGCCCTCTTGTTCTCATGCACCTTCTCATCTGAAAAATACTACCTCCTGTACCTTAGTCACCTCGTACAATATTTATAGGTCTCTATCATGTCCCCCATCTCCCTCCTGTCTTGTAGGGTGTACTTTTTGAGATATAACTAAAAACATATATTTGGCTGCTCAGCCCATGCTCATTCACAAGCTTCAAATGTTTTTTTTTTTATGTAGGTCTTACTGTTTATGTCATACATAAATAAAAACAGAGAATTCAGTGCATCCCCAACCTCACAAATTTGACAAATATATATATTTTTTTCAGCCTGAATTGGTCACTTACTAATATTATCTCCAACTGGAATGAGGGTCTTTGATATCCACCTCAGGGCCCTGTAATTTTAATGTTTGTGAATAAGCAAGGCTTGCACAGCTAATTTTGTGTTTGTTTAGTGGCTGGGAGATGTATGGCTCTCTCATTAGCTAGCTCCTCACTGGTTGACTACCCATTGGTTGGGGACTGCACTTTAATTAAAGGAGGCCAATGTAGGCATTGCACCTTACATAAAGGAAGCCAATTCAGGCAGTTGCATTTTGGAGTAGGTACCCATCTGATGGATGCTCTACCTTGACATCTGGTAGCTGGGCAACTTTAAAGCAAGGCCTGTGGTGCATGCAAAATGACCCCTCACTCCTACTGGACATAATATAAGTAAGTGACTAATTCAGGCTAAAAAAATATTTGTAAAATCTGTCATGCGTGGGGGACGGTGTGCACTAAATTCTCTGCTTACCCATATATGCCATAACACATAGCACCTCTAAATAAAAAGCTATTCAAAGTTGGCGAATAAGCAAGGGCTGAGCAGCTAATGTTGTGTTTGTTTTGTGCTTGAAAGATGTATGACGCTCTCTTTAGCAAGCTCCTTACTAGTTACCTACCCACTGTTTGAGGACTATAGTTTAATTAAAGGAGACAAATGTAGGCATTGCACCTTACATAAATGAAGCCAATTCAGGCAGTTGCATTTTAGGATATTGACCAAGCTGATGAGTGGTCTACCTTGACATCTAGTAGCTGGACAACTTACCAGCAGGGCCCTGAGGTGAATACTAAAAGGACCCCACTCCTATTGAAGATAGGTAAGTGACCAATTCTGACTGAAAAAATAATATATTCGTAAAATTTGCTATGGGTTGAGGTGCACTGAATTCTCTGTTTTTACCTATGTATACCATAAACATTAGCATCCATCACTAAAAAGTAATTTCAAGTTTGTGAATGAGCAAGAACCGAGCAGCTAATTTAGTGTTTGTTTTGTGTTTAGGAGATGTACGGCTCTGCCTTTAGCTAGCTCCTCACTAGTTACCTACCCATTGGTTGGGGACTGCACTTTAATTAGAGGAGGCCAATTTAGGCAATGCACTTTATATAAAGGAAGCCAATGCAGGCAATTGCATTTTAGAGTAGGGGACCCAGCTGATGGGTGGTCTACTTTGACATCTGGTATCTGGGTATCTTCACAGCAGGGTCTTGAGGTGGATACCGAAATACCCCACTCCTATTGGAGTTAATATAAGTAAGTCATCACTTCAGGGTGAAAAAATTTTATATTTGAAAAATTTGTCATGTTGGGGATGGTGTGCACTGAATTCTCAATTTTTAACCAGATACATGTTGAGATCACTCAGTCTCTTCATAGCACTTCTAATGCAGCCTCTACCCTGTCTATGTCCTTCCTGATGTGTGGTCTCCAGGACTAGACACATTATCCCAGGTAGTATCTCAGCAATGATCTATACAGTGCTAACACCACCTCTGTCCTTCTGCTGGTGACACCCCTACTTATGCACCCTAGCATCCTGTTGGCCCTACTACTGCCATTTCA
This sequence comes from Neoceratodus forsteri, assembly GCA_016271365.2. Lineage (NCBI taxonomy): Eukaryota > Metazoa > Chordata > Ceratodontiformes > Ceratodontidae > Neoceratodus > Neoceratodus forsteri. The sequence continues at coordinate 839,378,157 of CM028135.1, read as the reverse complement.
CTCTGCTTTACTGCCTTGAGATCATCCAATAAGAGTCAGGTCCTTTTCTTGTTTTGTGACTGTCAATACCTCTTTCCCAATTTTATACTGTGCCTTTGGGTTTCTTTACCCTAGGTACATGATTTTGCGCTTTTTTGCATTGTGTTCCAGCTGCCATACTCTTGACCAGCCCTTGAGTTTTCTCAGGTCTCTACACATTCTCTCCACCCCCTCTATGTAACTACCCTATTCCAGATTTTAGTTTCATCTGCAAAGAGGAATGCCCTTCCTTCTAACTCTTCTGCATTGTCACTTATAAAGGTATTAAAGAGTACTGGTCCCACTATTGAGCTCTGTGGTACCCCACTGGTAACTCTCCCTTCCCCTGAGTGAGTGACATTTACCACCATCCCCTGTCACCTATCCATCTACTAATCTCTAACTAGTATACAACCTTAGGACCAACCCCCAAATTGCCCAGTTTTCCTAAGAGCCTCCTGTGTGGTACAGTGCTGAATGCCATTCTGAAGTCTAAGTAGGCCACATCCACCACCCCACCCTGATCTATTTCTCTGGTCACCCAGTCAAAGAAATCGATCAGGTTCCTCTGACATGCCCTCCATGTTTCCATGGGTCTTATTATCCACTAGATTCAAGAAACTACACAAGTCTTTCCTTTAAAATCATCTCCATTAACCTCCCCACCACTGATGTCAGACTGACTGGCTTATAGTTGCCATCCTCCTTCATGCTGCCACTTTTATGAAGCAGAAACACATCTACCCTCATCCAGTCCTTTGGAACCACTCCCGTTTCCAGAGAGATGTTGAATAGGGCTGTCAGAGGAGCAGCCAATACATTGCTGAGTGCCCTCAATACCATTGGATGTACCCCTTTCATCACTATAGCTGTATCCTTTTTCAAATTCAGAAGTCCTTTCAGGACTCTTTCGTCTGTGAATGGATTTGTGTCTTTCTCCCTCCTTTCAGTGTTTCTTCTGCTTTTATATGGGCTGTTCCCTTCCCATTCCACTATGAGGACTGAAATGAAGTATCTGTTCAGAACACCTGTTTTTTTCCTGATCCTCCTCTGTGCAGTTTCCCTTGCCCTTCTTAACATAGAAACATAAACATAGAAGTTGACGGCAGATAAGGACCTCAAGGCCCATCCAGTCTGCCCATTTCTTTTTCTACCTTATAAATGTACCATCGGCCTTTGCTCTGTCAGTGACCTATCTATTCATAGTCATTTGTATTGCTCCCTTATGCCTATCCCATGCCTGTTTGAAGCCCTGCACTGTATTCATAGCCACCACTTCTTGTGGTAAGCCATTCCATGCATCTACCACCCTTTCTGTGAAAAAGAATTTCCTCACATTCCCCTTAATCGGCCTCCCTCTAATCTCATGCTGTGTCCTCTTGTCCTGCTATTTTTCTTATATTTAAACATGTTAGACTCTTTCACCTTGTTTATGCCCTTAAGGTGTTTAAATGTCTCGATCATATCACCTCTCTCCTCCTTTGCTCAAGGGTATACATATTGAGCTCCGTTAATCTGTCCTTATATGTCTTCTGATGCAGTCCCTGCACCATTTTGGTTGCCCTTCTCTGGACTGCCTCAATTTGGTTAATGTCCTTGTGAAGTGTGGCCTCAATACTGCACGCAGTACTCCAGATGGGGCCTAACCAATGTCTTGTACAGAGGGATTATTACCTCCCTCTTACGACTTGTGATACCCCTACTAATACACCCTAACACCCCCCTAGCCTTACCTACTGCTTTAGAGGTCTGCTTGGATGATTTTAGGTCATCAGTGATGATGATGCCCAAGTCTCTTTCTTCCTTTGTGACTGCTAGCAACTCCCCTCCCAGCCTATAAGTGGCTTCAGGGTTTCTCTTCCCTATGTGCATGATTTTGCACTTCTTTGCATTAAATCCCAGTTGCCACTCTTCTGACCATTCTGCTAGTTTATCCAGATCTCTTCTCATTCTGCCCACCCCATCTGGATCATCTACTCTGTTGCAGATCTTGGTGTCATCTGCAAACAGACAAGCCTTACCCTCTAGTCCATCTGCGAGGTCACTAATGAAGATGTTGAATAGGACTGGCCCCAGGACTGATCCCTGAGGTACCCCACTTGTGACTTGCATCTCTTCTGACTGTATACCATTTACCACCACTCTCTGTTTTCTGCCAGTCAACCAGTTTGCCACCCAGTTGACCAACTTCTGACCCACCCGAGCCTACCTAGCTTATTTATCAATCTTCTATGTGGAACAGTGTCAAAAGCTTTGCTGAAGTCAAGGTGGCGACATCAACTGCTCCCCTTGGTCCACCACTCTGGTTACCCAGTCAAAGAAATCTATGAGATTAGTTTGTGGGACCTTCCTTTTGTAAACCCATGCTGTCTTGGATCCTGTGCCCCTATGGATTCCAGGTGTTGCACTATCCTTTCCTTAAGGAGTGCCTCCATAATCTTGTCCACTACTGAGGTAAGACTGACCGGTCTGTAGTTCCCCGCCTCCTCCCTGCTACCACTCTTGTGGAGTGGGATCACATGAGCCTTTCTCCAGTCTTCTGGGACCTCTCCTCATAGCCCTCCTCTTGTCATCTCTTTTCTCTTACTGTACATAACTAAAAAAGGTATTGTTCCCCTTAGTTGTCCCCTTGGCTATCCTTCCCTCAGTTTTGGCCTTTTGCCCATCATTGCCTTCCCTGCTTCCCTCTTATTTTCCTAGTACACCTCCCAATCCACTTCCCTCTGCATCTCTTTGCACTGTACCTCCTTATTTACCATTCTTTTGGCCTTACCCTTTGCAGTCACTTCCCTTGAGAACTATAGCAGTCTCTTTTTTCTTCTGTTTTTATTCACTTCTTTTGTACAGAGGTTTGTTGCCTTCATTATGCCATCCCTTAATTTGGCCCACTGTTCCTCCATCCCATGCAGGTCACCCCCTCCACTAGGTCATCTTTGAGGCATTTACCTATGATTTTAAAATCTGCCCTCCTGAATTCTAGGACCCTGATCTTGTATGATTTGCTTCTGCTGCTGTCCTTATGTTCATCCAATTGGATGGTGTTCACTGGTACCCAGGTGGCCTCCCACTTTTACATCTGCAATACTATCCCTGTTTGTGAGCACCGGGTCCAGTATTGCCACATCATGAGAGGGCTTCCTGACTAGTTGTCTGAGACATGTCCATTACAGGAAGTCTAGGACGTCCCTTCTTTTAGCTGAGGCTGTGCCTGGGAGATGTCCTGCAGATTGAAGTCCCCCAACAGCAGCACCTCCCTTTTTTCTGCCATTCTGTTGATGGCTTCACCCAGTGCCTTATCCAGTTTTTCATTCTGTGTTGGAGGTCTGTAGCTCATCCCAGTGTGATTAGTAGCTCCAGCTCCTGTCTCCAGGGTGACCTATCTCCAGCCCCTCTTTTCTCTGCTGGTTCCCTTGTGTTTCTATCACCTTGATACCCCTCCTGACATACAACAAAACCCTTCCTCCCTTCTTTCCCACCCTATCCTTCCTGGACTGAGTGTAGCCATTTTTCTGCCATTTCCCAGTCATGGTTGCCTGTGCACCATGACTCAGCAGTGGCCACAATATCCAGGTCTGACTCCGCCATGACAACTTAGTAGTAGTAGTAAGTCCTTTTTATTAGGCAGAATAAGGGAAAAACATCCAATTCAGCATAGCTCATTTACAATGAAGTCCCATGCGTTCATAGCAGCAAACATCATTTTCAGTATAAAAAGAATTACACATATTAATGACATATCAATGAAAGAGACAAAGTAAAAAATACATATCAAGGTACACATAAATAATAATCAGCAAACATCACATGCAATACAATGAGAGAGGTCATTAGACCAGCCTAAGCACCAGTCATTCAGGTGTGGAAGGCATATAGTTTGATTCATTTTGCTTAGCCTTACTGGAATTTTATTCCACAGGGCAGCTCCCCTATAAGAAACAGATGACTTATCTATATTTAAATTACATTTTATAATAGAATAATATAAACCATGAGCTATCCTCAGATTATCTTTTACCGTTCTCATGGGGAACATCTCAAGGATGTAAAAGGGAACCACATGTTTCTGAACTTTATACATACATTTAAGGAGATGTAAATTCCTATGGGCCAACGGTTTTGGCCAAGTTCAGCTATTATATAGTATACATCTACGTGTTCTATGGGGTACCTCCAGAACAAAACATGCCATTATGTGGTACATTACATCCACTTTATTCAGTAATGTGCTGGAAACTCCACCATAGTACAGCGTACACCTTACAGCTATAGTACAGCAGCAAAGACAGCTTGAATAATTCAACAAGAATATGCATTCACAACCTCCTGGCTATACTCCACCTCCCTCTTTTCTGCTAACTTCATGTGGTACCAATACCAGGTATCAGCATGACATGGACGAATAGTTGGATAGTGATGATCCCAAGACAACCAAGGACATTTGAGAGTTGTTCAGTATTGAATGCCAGCACTGCCTGGGCATTCTTGATAAAGACCCAGACCTGTTATTGGAGTGTGTGATACAAGTTTATCCAGTTGAGACACTAACCAGCACAAAAAATGATTCAATCAAATTCTGGCAAGACAGGTAAGTCATTTGTTCTGCACTGGTTTAAGTGGTTTTATATTTTAATGGAATATTTGCGGCATCATTTCACGTGGGTGCTAGTATGCAGTGTCTGTCTTAAAACTAAGTTCAATTCATGTAACCAAAACTATTAAAATAGAAAAAAGAAGCAAGAAGAAGATTGTATCCATTCATGGAGGGAAAATAGTTTGACAGGTAATGAAGTGCAATACATTTAAAACCTTTTCATATATTTTTATTTTTTATGTTTTTATACCTTCCTTGATTTTTTCAGGGCCGTATTATTAAAAAATATGAAACTCAGTGGGGCCAGAGAGAATGTATAGTACTAACTGGAATGGACTACAGTAAGGTAAATGCACTGAGGTTAGCAATGAATAGTTACTACTACTGTAGCTCAAAGTGGGCCACATTAGTCCTAATGGGTTTTGCAGGTGCTGTTAGAGCAGCAGAAACAGTATGTCACAGCACATGCATGCCAACACCTTGTACCATAAATAAGCTACAGTTATTAATATTTATGTCTGACCTCAAGGCTTTTCCCCCTCCCCAGTTTCTAGTTTGCTTTACACAATGCCAATTACTGCATTGGGAAACAAAGTAGTTACATTCCTGAAGCTGAGCTGAATTTGTGTGCCTCAACTTAAAGCCACTGGCCCATTCCTCTCACACGAACATGGCTGTATGTTTTCAACACTCTACAAGTTGTGAATATGATATCTGCTGCAGTGTGCTACCGCAGCAGTAAACATGTACAGTGCTCACATGTCTGAGAAATACAGGACTCAGGTATTAGAATCCCAATGTGAAAATATGACATACTGTAATTGTGTAGCTGTGACTTGGTCAGCGAAAAATACCTTTCCTCTACTTTTAGATTTTGTTCTGTGGGCTAATATGGAGTACTCCTATATTTTCCCTCATGCTATAATTCCCTTTCCATGCTGCTCCATTTCTGACGTGCTCACCCAAGTATAAAACAAGAGAAGGAATGGGTTGTATTTGTTGTACATTTAGGACAGACCCTTCTTTTTTTCTTAAATAGTTTTAGTAACTAATATTCTGAGCTTCTCAGAATATGAAGTTTTAGGCTGTTACTTTTGTTCTTTAAAAGAAACTTTGGGTGTTTGATTCCTTCAGATGGTGGCAAACATTTGGTAAAAATTAGCTGACTTTTGGTTCAGCTGGTTCGATCTGGTCCAAATGGTGTGGAGCAGCTGAACCAGTCGAACCACGAGCTGCAATTTGCACCTATAGTTGTTGCAGAGGAGGAACTTTCACTTGCTGCAAGTGTAAAATGCTGAAACAGTGTGGTGACGTCACTTTCCAGGACACCCAATGAACCAAAACCAAGACTGAGGGGAAGAAGAGGAGGAGGACAAGATCTAAAATTCAATCAGCTTTGCCTTTGAGAAGGAGCCTGCCAAATATGATCCTGCTGCCCACCGTCACCAGCTGGGATGCTGCCATGTACTAGCAGGTCTCATTGTAAGCTTGGAGTTAGTCTCCCTTTTCTTTAAGTATGAATGTAATGCACACTGTCAGGTGCAGTCAGACTGTGTGCAGTATATAACACAATAAAGGAATTTACTTAAATTGTTCTCTCATGTTGTGATGGTGAGCACTGCAGCAGTGAGATGAGTTGCAGAGTAGAATTTTCTGGACCAGATAGAGTTTTTTTTTATGTTTGAAGGGGTCTGTTGGCTGTAATTAGAAATGCAGCAAATTTAATTTCCAACAGTGAAGTGGCGGCAAAGTGGACAATTTCACCGCATGGAGTAAATCGCAACATTTTCTGCATTAAGGCAGAATTTTGCCTATGCGAAATTTAACCTTCTGTGCCTTTCATGGATGAAATGTTGCCTTCCGTGGGTGAAAGGTCACTGCAGAAGGTGAAATTTTGCTCTAGAAGGTGAAATTTTGCCATTCCACTGGGTGAAATTTTGCTCCACGAAACAGGAGGAATTTCACGGATTACTCAGTAAAGTGAATTTTGCTCACTTTGTCCACCACTAGCTGTGATGGGGAGGTTAGATAAAAGAATGTATCATTCTTTCAGTTAGTTTTACTTGTTTTTCCAATCCTTCTAATACATTGCTTTGCTTACCTTGTCCTTAATGCTTTTTAATGGGTGAAGCAAGTTGAACTAGTTCATGGTTAGGAAAATTTAAGCAAACTGTGTGCAGTTGGAAGGTGAAAATTTGAACAGTTGAACTTTGGGAGGTTCACACAGCCCTAATAATGTTTTTCTTCAGCAGCTATAATGTATTTTGTAAAGTATTTGCCCTTGTACTGCAACATGCTGGTATTTTGTCAGTGGTTCCTTTCAGAATAATTTCAGTGATTTTACACCAAACAAACTTTCCTTTTTGCAACAATATATTCTAAAAATAGTTGTTGTTTATTCATCTCTTATTCTATATTTACACTCCTAAATCCTCTCACCAATTCTATCAAAAGTTTTGAACTGAGTCTCTCTTTTTCATTAGGCCAGTAGAGTCTTAGGGCTAAATAGTTGTGCATATAGTGCCTCACACTAAATAGTAGCATGAAGTATTAAACTGTGCAGGACCCTAATACTATGTTAGAACAGAAACTGTGTACATGACAAGTGCACAATTGCTGTTCCAGTATAGCGATAGTAGCAAAAGGCACTAACAAGGGCCAATGAAAGAAACTGAGACACCTCCTGACTACAAAGTTGTATGTGGCTAGCATGCTGAATATGTATATATAGGTGCAAGAGCACATCATAAATAGGATAGTCCTTAAGCTCCACACTGCCATATTCAAAGATCAGCATGTTAATTGCCCCATAATGGATGCAGGTTGCAAATGACACAATTGTATCCTATTATGGGCCACCAGTCCGACTGCATTATGCCGCTCAGTGATGAGGATGCATGGTGCAGACTAACCAAAGTCCCTGCACCTACCTAACCCGTGAAGATCTAGTCCCCTCTTTCTCTTGAACCCCTCACCAGCAGTTCTATTATCAGGAATGTCCCATGTAGTCAAGTTGCCCTCTACAGCCTCATCCAGTGCCAGTAGAATTATAAAAATATATCCGGTCCCTCTCACTAACACAGTCCCAGTAGACATGAAAAATGTGTGCCTGGTGGTCTAGTGATCCCCTGCCCATACCCAGTCCCAGTAGAATTAATAAATATAACCATAGCAGTCTAGTGGTCCCCTATTCCTCAATATGTCTCAGCAAAATTAATAAATATATCCCTTCAGTCTAGTGGGCCACCACTTTTCATGTGCCAGTTCTCCTTGCTATCACCCCCCAACTCACAGCCCCAAGATGGCAGCTGCCAATTACCCTCTTCTAATCTCCATGGCCTGCCACCATCTGCCTAACACAAGTACAGAAAAACAACTTAGTCCTAAGAGAGGCATAGTGCACATGCATGCAGACTTTGTTTTCCTTTTACAAGTTGTTTTTCATCTATATTGTCTATCCATTTAGCTGTATTTTAACAAAACTTGGGGTATATTCAGTAGAGTGGAGTGGCACATGTCACATTAGGTACATGCAGTAAACAAAATGCAGATCAGTGCATAACATAATACTTCAAACTGGATGCAAGGCAGAGTTAAGAAAAGCAGATGGAGTTGAGCAAGGGGACAGAAGAGTTACAAAACAAAACCATGAATAGATAGAGTAAGGCAGCAAGTGTGTGTGTGTGTGTGTATGTGGGGGAGGGCAACGATAAGACTGACATTTTCAACCAATATTTTTGTTCAGTATTCGAAGTGGAAGAAAATGGCTTACTTCCTGACAGTGCAGTTGGACTGACAGGGAGAGAGATGGGGCAAATAGCAAATACATCACTGAAGAAAGAGTGCTGAAGGTACTGAGGCTGTGAAATGTAGACAGATCTAAAGGAGATGACACAGGTTATCACAGAACTGCTAACAGAAATCTATTATTGCTTTCTAAACACCGGGGTTGTACTCAGGGACTGAAAGACAGCTGATATAGTGCTCCTGGTAAAAGCAGCAGAAAGGAAGATACTGAAAACTGTACACCAGTCAGTTTGGTATTTATAGATGGGAACTGATAAAATCTATTCTAAAAGAAAAGCTAGTAGAATTCCTGAACTCAAACAATTCCCAGGATAGCAGGTAACATGGGTTCATTAGTAGGAGGTCATGCCAGACAAACCTGCTTAACGTTTTGAGAGGGTAATGGGGGTGGCCAACAAGGGACCAGATTTTAGCAAGGTCTTTGACTCTGTCACTCACAAGAAGCTGGTGAAGAATATAGGATACCTCAAGGTGGAAAAAATGGTAACTAGGTGGGTACAAATCTGGCTGGAGGAAAAACATATACAATGGTTGTAAATGTGGATTACTCAGAGGTTGAGGAGAAGGCAAATGGAGTGCTGCTGGGTTCATTCCTAGGACCCATCCATTTTAATATATTCTTTGTGCCATAAGAATACAGATTCAAGGGAAAAGCTGCCTCATCACAGATGACAATAAGGTAGGGTAGACAGCAAAGATGGGATCAAAATAATGAGCAAGGATTTGTAAAGCTTTCAAAATGGTCCAGGATATGGCATTTGAATCTCAACTCCAGAAACTGCAAGGTAATGCACATGGGAAGCACAATCTATAAAACACAATACCTTCGAGTAAAGAGAATGGCTGAGGAATGAGATCTTAGGTTGATAATCTGAAAAACCCTGAAGGTGTTAGCCCAGGGCAGTAGAGCAGTTGAGAGGGCTAACAGGATGATTGGGTATATAGGAAGATGGATCAGCAGTAGAAGCAGTGACTAAACCCTTCCACCGCATGGGCCCCTGGTTTATCCACATCTGAAATACTGTTCAAGGTTCTGCAGCCTACACCTATGGAAAAACTGCGATATGGTAGAAGCAGTGCAGAGGAGGGTGACCAAAATTATCCAATGGCAAGAGGTGCGAACATAGGAGGAAAGGCCTCAACATGTATACCCCGGATACAAGGAGGGAATGAGTACTGTAATAACAATATAAAAATATCTTCATATGAGAAGGACACTCAGAACCCACCACCCCACCCTCTGTTGGCCCTCAATATGACCTAACGATAACTTGAATATGCACTGCCAGGTCCATAGATAGTGGACAGCTGCTTCTACTATATGCACATGCTCGCTTCCTGCAACTAAGATGGCTGCTGGCTGAGGTGGTTAGCAGAGTCCATCTGTGGATCTGGCAGTGTATCAACAGGTCACTCTTAGGATGGGGTGAGTTGGGGGGATGATAGAGAAGTAAGGGTGGTATGTGTTGCTGAATGGGTGAGCCATAAAGGGGGCTTTGACAGTGATTTGGTTGGGGGTACTAGACTACCAAGGAATTGAAGTGACATGATAGAAGGCTATTAACTGCCAGAAAATTGCATTGATGGTGGAGCATGACTGGGCTGCTAGAGAATTGGATTAACAGTACTGGAGCAGTGTTTTGGGGAACAATACTTACAAGGACTATAATTAACAGGATAGACACTGCAACTGGAAGGGGCTCACAGAGGACTGTAGTTTCTGCTGTCTGTCTGCTCAACCTCATCCTTCTCCTCCCTTAAGTCTTTTTGATGACTTTTCTACCCCTGTTGCAACTGTTCCTGATCATGTTGTTCCCGCCTCCCTGTCTTGTTGATGCGCCCATGCACTCCCCCAAGGGCATCTGATTGTTTCTTGTGTGCACTCAGTTACAGAGCCATTGGCAAAATATGTTGATGCTGATGTTCCACACTGGCATCCAGCTTTAGGTCTTATTTGAAGAACACTTCAGATGTCCACTCTGTGTTGGGAGTGTGTTTTCTCTTTGTGCTATATAAGCTGCTCCTTTACAATATGTACATACAGTATATGTAATATGTTACTCATGTCATTTGTACAAATGTATTGTATTGTTGCCACTCGGGGGCCCTGGTTGTGACTGAAAATGGTCCTTTGGATCAGTGCACCTACCTGGTTATCAAAGATGTACTTGAATAAGCAATCAGAAATTCTCAGCGTACATTTTTTACCAAGAGGTTATTCTAGAGAGTGCATCTCGTTAACTAGGGAAAGTGCAAATACCAAGGCTACAGTTTGATACATGGGATTGTGGGATGAATAATACTGAAAATAGACATCAACATGTGGTAGGGAGAACCAGCTACTAATCATTTAAGTTTTGTTTACACCTACAGCCTCCAATCACACGATACAGAAGCAGTGGTGTGAAAGTATTGGCAGGTGTTGCAATCAGAGGGGTTCTCATGGGAATGTAGTTTTGAATATCTATGATTTGTATACAGAAGAGGTACAAATGTTAAGGACATGGAGTACATAGTTTTCAGAAATCACAACTGCAACATATTGGAAATTTATGGATGCCGCCTCCCCGTGGGATATTTTGATTGTGGGAATTGTAAATTCCATTAACGTATGATTAAAAGCAGCACTTTTGGCTCAGATTTAGTGGGAAGGGATTTTGAAGTGAAACAGCTTATTAACTGTAATACTGAGTTTGTAGTTTGTCTGGCTAAGTGTAACTATGGTTGCTATTACAGTAGGCTGGGAAAACTTGACACAAACGGAATATTTATGGGGACTGATAAAGCAACAGGGAACCCGGAGAGGGGGTGATATCAACTTGAAAGTACTTAGAAAAGAATCAGTGTGACTCTATAAGTTAAAAGCTATGACTGTAAAGAGCTTAAATGATATATGGAATCTATTGCCATTCTTTTAGTTTTTCCACTATTTCTATATGCTACTTCCTTAGAAAATAATAGTCGCATGCAATACTTTAGAGCTGCTGTGTTTATTTGTTAGGTATTTTTCCATGAAGGACAAGTAAACAGGGTATTTTTCTGAAAACCATTTATAAAATTTGCCATCATAGAAAGAAGGGCTGCTGTTTACATTTATGTTAAAACTGCATTTATATAATTGATATAAATGATGGGATGCATGTCATTCTGTAATGCATGCCAGCAAGCAAGGGAGCAAACCAGTAAGAATTGCACTTCAGGAGATGGTGGACATGCTCATGCATTGTATTTGGATTTGTAGTGAAATTTGTGGGTCCCGTACTGGCAAACACAGCATCGGGATTTTAAAGTGACAGCCGACTGGCTATTGGTCAGGCAATCAGTTGTGCAGGCAGTCGAGAGGACTGTGTGCTGTCTTACATTGCATTTCTGTACTACTGGGAGAAAAGATGATCAGGGCAGAATTTTCTTTGCAAGGATGGTAGATTCCTGCAGTCATTTCAACTTTTACTTCGGACTGCATTGCGTCAGTGCAATGAACATCACCAACTTGACCACCAGCTATGAGGACAGAACACTGTATTACCTGATTGCTGTTTGGCTTGGAGGGACATTTTTAAACTATGATTTATTCTGTTTTTTTGTGCACAGTAAGGTCAAAACCATAACCTAAAATGTGTGTTTCTACAAATAATACATGTTAAGTCATGATTTTGATCTCTTTACTTCAGTTACAATATAAAAAGGGCAGAGACTGTACTAGAGACTATTACCAGTATACAGACTACAGAGCAGGATTCAGGAGCTTTTCCTTCACTTACTTCATCATATAACACATTAGGCAGCCATCGTAGAGACTAGAGATATTGGGAGGTTTGAAAAGAGAGGATATTTGCTTACATTTTTCAAATTCTATGAAACTGCATTTATATCAATTGTATAATGCAGTTTTAGCATAAATGTAAACATCTGCCCTTCCTTTACTTATCTAAAAAGCCAGATTTCACAAATGTTTTTTAGAAAAATACCTGTTTACTTGCCCTTTAATGATCTCAGTTTTCTTGTATTAGGAGTCTGTAACTTTATAAGGAAGCCTCGAGAAGCCCTGTATAAGTGAATCATTGGCTGACCCAGATGACATCATTGAGAAGCTTGAAACTATGAGCACATGAATGAAATGAATAAATGAGATATAAATGTATAGATGAATGCTTTAGGCTCAGGGGGAAGAACACAAGGGCCAAAGTGCCCAGGTTCAGTTCTGGGGTTGCCCAGGCAGAAAGGGAAAAGAGGTTGGCCTATAGAAAATTCAGCAAGACCAAAAGAGAGGTGGATAGAGAAAATTACCTAAGGTTGGCTAGTGAGGAAAGTAAGGAAGTCCAGTGAGCAAAGGCACAGAAGGAGCTGCAGATAGCTGAAGGAATTAAGGGGAGAAGGCTTTCTTTCACAATATAAGTGAGAAAAGGGACAAGAAGGAAGGGATTATTAGGCTTAAGAAAGGGGTGGAGTGGGTGGAGGATAATGGGGGGGAAGCAGAGATACTAAATGAATGCTTCTGTTCCATTGTCACAAGGGACAAAGATGGACCAGTGCCTTCAGGAGGGAAAAGAGGAGCAGGAGGGGAAGGAACACAGATGTAGTGATAAAGGAGGCTAGAGTGAGGGAGGGTCTGCTGACATTGAAGGTGGACAAATCACCAGTCCTGGAGAACAGCACAGGTAGTGCCCCTCCACAAAAGCGGTCCCAAGGATGGCCCAGGGAATTACAGACCAGTCAGTCTGACCTCCATTTTGGGCAAGCTCATGGAGACCATACTAAAGGAAAGATTGGTGGAGTATCTAGAGGAGCATGGTCTCCAGGACATGAGGCAGCAGGGGTTCATGGGGGAGAGATCATTTCAAATGAATCTGATTGACTTCTTTGACTGTACTTTGACTTTTGAGAGTTATCTGGCACCAGAGAAGTAGCCAGTGGGGTCCTGCAGGGCTCAGTGCTGGGGCCAGTGTTGTTCAATGTCTTCATCAATGTTATTGTTTCAAGTCAAGGTCTTAACATCATGATTTGTTACTGTTTTAAATTCTGGACTTAAACCTCAACCATTGCCTGAGGCATCATTTGAGTCCTCCCTTCTGTCATTGTCCAAATCAAGGTCCCAACATCACGATCTGTCTTTGCTTCAAATATTGGACTTAAACCCTAACCATTGCTTGTGGAATCTGTCGTGTTCTCTCTTCGAACAGTCATTCCTCCCTAGGCCATCATGTCCAACCCTCTCCTATCTCAGCTGACCTTCCCTCCCCACACCCTACACCCCTCTCCCTTTCCCACCCTACTTGCCAGGGCATGCCTACATTACTTATCAAAGGACTCTTACCTCTCAATCTTCTTTGCACTTTGATGCTAGAGGAACTACCACTCCTGCTCACTATGACTCCTCCAAATGATGTTTACTGTATAAACTTTAGCTCATTACCTTACGTCCATATATCTGTATCCATGCAATTGTATTTAAATGGCACTACCTCCTGTTGAGCCTATTGCTATGTTCTGGTGCAAGTGTCTTGTCACATGCGATGGTTATATGTTATTATGTTGTTATTATTACCATGTAATTGTTATGTACGTTCACTCAACCTGTGATGTCTTAACCCTTTGGCAATTGTTTTGCCCAACATTCATCTTGTAAATGAGCTTGTCTCAATGATGTTCTGCTGGCAAAATAAAGATTTTGATTGATTGATTGACTGATTGATTGACCGTGTCACTAAGACAGTAGATAGGGGCCCAGTGGTAGACATTCTCTATCTTGATTTCAGCAAGGCCTTTGACTCTGTGCCCCACAAAAGGTCGAGCAGGAAGTTGGTGAATCTCAGGGTTGGGGAAAAGATGGCCAGATGGGTAGAAAACTGGCTGAGGGACAGAATCCAGATGATAGTTGGGGGAGAGTTATCTGGCACCAGAGAAGTAACTAGTGAGGTTCTGCAGGGCTCGGTGCTGGGGCCGGTGTTGTTCAATGTCTTCATCAATGACATTGGGGATGGCATGAAGGGCAACATGTACCAAGCTCTGCAGGAGGGTGAACACAGCTGAAAGGATACAGGATCTACAGGAAGATCTGGAAAAGCTGGGGAGGTGGTCCAGGATCTGGCAGTTTGGCTTCAATGCCAAGAAATGCAAAGTTATGTATATTGGAGCCAAGAATCCCAGGGCAGAGTACTACCTGGGTGGAGTCTTAGTATCTGCATCAGAGGAGGAGAAGGACCCAGGAGTGATGATCACTAGTAACTTGAAGCACTCCTCGCAGTGCAAGAAAGCAGCAACAAAGGCAAACAAGATGATGGGATGCATATCTAGGAGGATCAGTAGTAGGAGAGAGGAGGTTATACTGTCCTTGTGCAGGTCACTGGTAAGGCCGCATCTAGAGTATGGAGTTCAGTACTGGTACCAAAACCTCAAAAATTACATTAACCTGCTGGAGAAGGTCCAGAGGAGGGCTACAAAGATGATAGCAGGTCAGCAAGGTAAAGCATATGAGGAGAGGTTGAGGGCACTGAACATGTACTCCCTGGAAGACAGAAGAGAGAGAGAGGGGAGCATGATTGGGACTTTAAAGTACTTGAAGGAGATAAATAATGTTGATAAGAAAAATCTCTTTAAGCTGAGTGGCAACGATAACATGAGGGGGCACAGTCTTAAGCTGGAGGGTGGGATGTTTAGGAGGGAGGTCAGAAAGCACTTCTTCACAGAGAGGGTGGTGGACACTTGGAATGCACTGCTGGAAGAGGTCATCTCATTGAAGACAGTGGGTAGCTTTAAGAGAGGCTGGGATATGCATGGGGGAGGTGAGGATCATGGGTAGGGAGGATGGGAGGAGTGGGGATGGAGGGCAGAAACATTAGCTCAAACTCTGGACCCTGCAATATGAGCAGACATGATAGACTAAATGGCCTTCTTCTGCTGGCTTCTTTGAATGGTTTCATGTATAGGTTTTATGTATGTTCGTATTCTGGAGAGCACTGTCTATAAAGAGAAGAAATTATTGAAGCTGGTTAAAAGGACTGTGGCTACTGGGGCTTCCTAGGAGTAATTAACTTTTAGAGGCAATTGATATGATGCTTTAACTTGTATTTGACATTTTATGTGTATGAATTTGCACATGGTTTGTGGGTTTTAATGGATATAAAAATTGGTGCAGTTTTGTCATTATTTATCCTTGAGAAAATGCCCACTTGGGCCAGCCCGTCAGCACAGTGCTAGTGCTACCACTTGTGATGCCAGCGACCAGGATTCGGGAATGAGCCTGGGGAGCTGGAAGGCCAGCTGGGGTGAGGAGGCTTGATTGTTCCAGGACCACTCACCTTCTCTGGGTTGGAGGGGAGATTGGGGCTCAGTGCTCAGTTGACCCCAAGTGGAGGCCTGAGGTACAGCAAGCCAAGTCACATACATGGGGGCTGAGTGATGGATGTCAGCACTTGTGCCTTGATGTCAGGGCACATGTCACACAGCAGAGAACACTGGAAAGTGGCTTGGTGTGCTCCCAGTAGATGGAGCACCAGGCACAGATCCTCAATGCCCTTGCCTGTCCCAGACTGGTGTCCCGACAACATTAAGGAACTTAGGGTGTATGAGCCCCACTTCATCCTTGCCTGGAGGGCAAAACCATGGCTACATGGGGGACCAACCACTCCAGGCTCCAGGTAAGAGGTCAAGGACAGATACCATAGGCAACTGCTGAAGGGAGTGGAGCATGGTTGGTGGGGGCAGTATAAACAGCAAGTAAAAAAATAAAAAGAAAGTGCCCAGTATAGGTATGAAACTTATGAGTTTTGTATTTATGTCCACTAAGTGATGGTAAAGTTTTTAACCATGTGGCTTTACTGAAATATTTTTTTATCACTATAGCTGCTGTTGGTGATACTTTTTACATGGGGACCTGAGTACAAGGTATGAGACCGAGTCATAACTGAATTATAAGCTTCCAAACTTTAGGAAATTTTAAAATTACAGTTTGCAATTATGTAAACTGCAGAATTTCAAACATGTTAGTCCAAATTAAACCATATTTGTTATTGTGACTACATCAAGGCCCATACAGATGTGTACCAAGTTTCAGATCTCTATCCTATGAGGTGACTGAGTTATAAGCCTCCAAATATTCATAAATTTTAAAATTACAATTCACAGTTATATAAACTGAAGAATTTTAAGCCCCTATAATTTAAAACTAGAGAATGGAATGTCACTGATTTTGTTAGGTTCATTCTCCCTAAATATTACACTTTCAGGAGACCCCCATGGCCCAGAAGCAGAGCATCATGCTGCCATGCTGATGACCGGGGTTCGGAAGCCAACTTAGGAAGTAATGTTGGGAGGCAGGTCATGGCTGAAACAGCTGTCACTTGGCAGTGAATCTTGGTCAGAGAAGGTTGGCAGTGGGTTCCACTAATACAGTTACCCCTCAGGCTCAACCAGGGCACTTTCTTCTGCCACAGTGAAAGCTGTGCTTGTGCATGGCTGACAGAGGAACCACCCCCCACCAGGGGAGATGGCAGGGAAAAAATATTGGAGAGAAATCTGGTAGTCAAGTAAATGATGGCTTTGTTCAGCCTGATTAGGATATGTCCTTGTCACCAGGACCCCTGAGAGATGAGCAGCTGGCTAGGAGAAAACCCAATATGAAAAACAAGCATTTGTCAATGCCGAATGTTATTTTGCTGGCATTGGCATTGGTAGTGCAGGAGTTAGAGAGATGCATAATGGGCATGGCAGTGAAGTATTGAACTGATGCCAACCCACCCCCATCCTGCAGAGACTAACAGGCATTGGGGTGTCCCTTTGGGTGTTTGGTAGTGCAGTGCGGGAAAACATTTTGGGCAGGATGTGAAAAATGACAGCTGTACAGTTCATAAGGAGGCGTAAAAAAATGCCAGTGCTGAAAATGTGGCATGTAAATATAGCAAATTTGCGAAGTTACAAAGGTGCGTGGGAAATATGCAATGCACACTTGCAACACTACCATTTTATGGGCGTTCGGCACCAAATTTTCAACATAGGCATTTTAGCACCTCTGCTCATATACAGTGTCACTGTTATTTCCTCAAAGTGTCCCAAGAAGTGATTTCACACAGCGACCATGCTATTCTGCACCGGAAGTGCGAAAACACATTTTGGGCAGGATATGTGAAATGACAGCTGTACTGTTCATCAAGAGGTGTAGAAAAATGGCAGTGGTGAAAATCCAGAGTGAAAATATCAGAAATGCTCGACGGTACGAGTGTGCATGCAATCTGACAACGCACGCTCGTAACACAGTCATTTTATGGAGCATCATCACCAAATTTTCAACATAGGCATTTTAGGACCTCTGCTCATGAACTGTGTCACTGTCATTTTCATAATCTGGCCTAAACACTGATTTCCCACAGTGACTGTGCTATTGTGTGCTGGAAGTCCGGAAACACATTTCGGGCAGGATGTGGAAAATGACAGCTGTACTGTTCACAAGGAGGTGTACAAAAATGACAATGCTGAAAATCTGGCATTAAAATATTGCGAATTCACAAAGTTACGAGCCTGCGTAGCAACTGCACAACGCATGCTCGTAAAACAGGCATTTGTTGGATTTTTTCCACCAAATTTGGAACATAGGGTGTTTGAGAGGCCACCTCATGAACACTGGCATTGTCATTTTGTTAATGGGTCCCAAAAGGTGAGTTCGCGCAGTGACTGCGAAATCACCTTTCAAGGCCGATTAACGCCATGACAGTGATAGAATTCATGAGGAGGGGCCCCAAAAACCCCACATTAAAAATTGGTGCCAAAATTCCAACAAATGCCTGAGATATGCAGCAAAGTTGAAAAAGCCCTATTCATTCCATTATACAGCTTACCAGCATTTCCTCAGTTTGCGGTCAGCTTTGAAGAGTGCAGACGAGTTCCCGGTCCAGCGAAGATCATTGCATCAGACTCTGGAGGTAAGTATGGGATGAGGGGGTGTGGGGAGTCAGGGTGCAGAGTGGGTGGGTGTGGGTCAGGGGCAGGAGACTATGAGGGACTTTTTTTTGTTACAGGGAAGAAACAAAAATGAACATCACAGAACAGTTTTTTTTTTTCAGGGGACTTGGCATGCTGGGGTGGGCTTCCAGCTTGCCACCTAACTGTTTTGGGGAGCTGCAGCCGATGGGGATTGGGCACCCCTGCGCCAGACAATGGGGCTTGGGGTGAATTTATGCCGAGGGCATTGGGCATCCCCATTGGCACACAATGACAGCTGGGGAGGCAAGAGCTGAGGGGGATTGGGCACCGGCATATAAGAAATGCGGGGTTGATTTATGCTGACGGGGAAAGTTCTATCAGCACACAATGAAAGTGGGGAGCAAGAACCGTAGGGAAATGGGCACTTCTATTAGGGAAATGGGGGCTGTTGCATGCTGATGGGGAGGGCTCCCCCATCGTCAAATCTGTGGCCACAGTAAGCCGCCCGCCATGTTGCTAATGTGGCGAGCATGCAGGAAGGGTCCGCTGTGTCTGATGAGCTTTGCCCAGATTGCAGCGGAACGTTCCTTAGATGTGCTCACCACATTAGTATGCGTGGTGTGGTGCTGCTGATTGGGGAATGAGGGACGCACCTACTGATGCATGCCCTGCATTACCCCAACAGCAGCCACGCCTCCAAAGCTGCACCACCGCAAGATGTTGACTTGCGCGCAAGCGCGGCAAGCCAACATAAAAAGAGTATGTGTGTGTCAACTCTCAAATCTCTTGCTTAAAGGATGGCCAAGTTATAAGCGGCTAAATATTTCAAAATAACAACCATAATTAAA
Source organism: Neoceratodus forsteri (assembly GCA_016271365.2). Classification (NCBI taxonomy): domain Eukaryota; kingdom Metazoa; phylum Chordata; order Ceratodontiformes; family Ceratodontidae; genus Neoceratodus; species Neoceratodus forsteri. The sequence goes on along the minus strand of CM028135.1, from coordinate 839,358,978 downwards.
ATGGACTTTCATGAGCTTTTATTTATTTATTTAAAACTTTTGTAAAACTATAGAATGTTGTGATACTTTTGTCAAAGCCATGTCCATACATTTTGTCTAAACATATACTTGAACTGCCATTACAGATGAAGGTAAAGGCTGGGTAAAGTGACAATAAGGTACAATTCATATGAGTCTCACTATCTTGAGTGACAAACCATGAATAATAGTCATAGACATCTCAGTGCGCTACCCTGGATTCTTGCAATATACCACATAACCATTAGAGCTCATTGATATAGTGAAGCACTACTTCTGCACAGTGCCACCAGCTGACTCAGACAACCCTGTAGATAGCAATGTATTTTTTTACTATTTGAAAATAGTGGCACCAAATGATGCCATGCCTTACAACTAGTTGCGACCTAGGCAATTGTGACACAAGTATCTGGATATGTTTAGTCATGATAAAGCATGATGTTGGTTACCACTTTTGTAGGGGCGTTGGAAGGATATTGTAGAACCATGATGCTGGTGCAGATAATGTGATTCACTTGTTATATGTGCTTTGTGAAAGTTAAATTCTACAAGTGGAACTCTAGTGGCATTACTTATTATGCATCCATGAATTTTTGAGCAAATTTTGCCAATTAGTAATTGTGATTGGTTGACCATCCATGGCATTCCAGACCTTACCTCATTGGTTTTAACCCACCTGATAGGCTAGTGATGCACATGACCTAGGATCAAATTTCTAGACCCCAGGTCCCAGAAGCCCCTGCTCTCCAGTTTGAATCTTCCATAGTTGAAATTAAGGTTACTAATACCACAACATACTTTTATATATGATAAACATACACTGAGATGCCTTCTGAAAATTGGCCGGAAGGCCCCTTTTTTTCTACCTCTTAATACAAAACTAAGACTTGGCCTCCTAAATGGATGATGATGATCATCCTGGATGACTCAAGAATTTCAATACATAAAACAAACAACACCTTGAGATACCTCTCTGTTTCCTCTTTTGTTCTCTGACCCAGATATTTTCCTGATCACTCTGATCACTCTGTGGGAGGGCTGTGGAGTGCCATGTATGTCAACCAACACAATCACCTTTACCAGGTGAGTAAACACCCATTTCTGAAGTATCACAAATACATTTTAAATCTACTAAGCCACATGTATTCAGCTTAATTAGATTCAAGGACATATTTACTTTGGTATGCATGCCAAATCTTGAGTGCACACCTGCAATAGCAGTGAAGCTATAAACATCCAAATATTTTGAAAACTTTCACACTGTTTAAAAAATAAATTTTTAAGTTGTGAATGCCTGCAACTTAACAATTTACATAACCAATTACCTCTCTATCTAGCAGTTTCTATGACTCTTCCAAGAAAGTATGCACATACATTTTCAATCATCTAGCGCCAAAGGTGACTAAGTTGTAAACAGAGAAATATTTTCCAAACTTTCACATGAATAATAAATTTCCAGACTTTGAACCCCTATAACTTACCTTCACGCCATGCAAATATCATGAAACTTGAAATCCATTATGGCATCATCCAAACAATATGCATACCAAATGTCTGATTTCTAGTTATAACACTAATAGAGTTACGACCAATTAAATAATTTTGGACCCCCCCCCAAATAAAATGAACATTTTATGAAATTTCACAAAAGTTAAAGAAAATTCCATGAAACTAGAATTTGCTCATTTTGTCCAGCCTTGGAATTTGCTCATTTTGTCCAGCCCTATTCACTCTGTATGGCAGTCCTGGAAATATACCCCCACTCTGAGATGGCGACCAGCACTGACCCTCCACTCAGCACATATACCATCTACCATCTGAGTAATGGACAGCTTGATCATCAATTGCAGACACAGATGTTAGAAACATAGAAACATAGAATTTGATGGCAGATAAGGACTGCTTGGCCCACCCAGTCTGCCCATTTCCCTACCTAATGGATAAGCTGCAGATCTTAGTTAACCAGCAGCCTACTTCTTCCTACCCCAACCCCCTAGAATTGCCTTATGACTGTCCCATGCATGCTTGAATTCCACCACTGTTTTTGACTCCACAACCTCCTCCAGAAGGCCGTTCCATGCATCCACAACCCTCTCTGTGAAAAAATACTTCCTTAAATTACCTCTGAGCCGCCCTCCCTCTATCTTCAAATTGTGCCCCCTTGTTCTTGCACACCTCTTTTTTTGAAAGATGCTACCCTCTTGGACTTTGTTGATTCCCTTGAGGTACTTGAAAGTTTCTATCATGTCCCCCCTCTCCCTCCTTTCCTCGAGGCTATACATATTAAGCTCCTTAAGTCTCTCTTCATATGTCTTCTGGTGCAGACCCTGCACCATTTTAGTTGCCCTCCTCTGGACAGCTTCCATCCTGTCTATGTCTTTCGGAGACTGGGTCTCCAGAACTGCACGCAGTACTCCAGATGAGGTCTCACCAGCTGTCTGTACAGAGGATAATAACTTCCTGTTTTCTACTGGTGATGCCTCTCCCTATGCATCCCAGTATCCCACCAACTCTCCTTGCTGCCCTCTCACATTGCTTGCCCATCTTTAGGTCATCTGATATGACTACCCCAGGTCCTTTCCATTTTTGTTGTTATTAGTATCTCACCCCCCATTGTGTACTCTTCCCTGGGTTTTTGTTTCCAGGTGCATTACCTTGCACTTCTTAGCATTGATTCTAAGCTGCCACACATTTGACCATTCCTCTAACCTTGCAAGTCCCTTCTCATCCTTTCCACCCCACCTTGTGCATCAACTCTGTTGCAGATCTTTGTGTCATCTGCAAAGAGACATACTTTCCTTCAGTCCCTCTGCAATGTTGTTATAAAGACATTGAGGAGCGGGATCTAATACTGAACCTGCGGTACCCACAGTAACCCCTTTCTTCAAGTGGACTCCATTTACTATTACTCTCTGTGTCCTATTCTCCAGCCAATTCTTTACCCAGGCTGTCATCTTGGGACCCACTCCCAGGCTGGCTAACTTAAATATTAATCTTTTATGTGGGACTGTGTCAAATGCCTTGTTAAAGTCTAGGTAGGCCATTCCACAGCCCCTCCCTGATCTACTACTTTGGTCACCCAGTCAAAGAAATCTATCAGATTTGTCTGGCATGACCTTCCCGCTGTGAATCCATGCTGCCTTGGGTCCTGTGCCCCTCTGGCCTCTAGATACTCGACAGTTCTTTCCTTCAGAAGTGATTCCATCATTTTCCCTACCACTGAGGTTAAACTAACAGGTCTGTAGTTTCCTGCTTCTGCCTTGCTCCCACTTTTGTGAAGGGAATCACATCTGCCCTCCTCCAGTCCTCGGGTACCACCCCATCCTCCCATGATTTGTTAAAGAGGGTAGTCAGTGGTGTCACTAGTTTTACCCTTAGTTCTTTTAGAATTCTGGGATGAATCCCATCAGGCCCCATTGCTTTGTCCACCTTCATTATTAAGAGTTCTTTCAGAACCCTTTCTTCTGTGAAAGGGCTGGTATCAACCCCTGTATCCAGAGTGTTTCTACTGTTAGGTTTAGGTACCGCCCCCTCTTCAGTTGTGAATTTTTGAACAAAAATATTTGTTTAGTATCTCTGCCTTTTCAAAGTCACCCTCTGTCCACCCTCCCTCCCCTTTATTAAGCCTCACTATCCCTCCCTTGGTCTTCCTTCGCTCCCTGATGTACCTATAAAAGGTTTTATCCCCCTTCTTAACTGAGTTGGCTATCTTTTCCTTGATTTGGGCCTTTGCTGTTCTGACTGCCTTCCCAGCTCCCTTTTGTTTTAACTGATATAGTTCTCTGCTCTGCTCCTTCTGTGATTCCTTGTACTTCCTGAATGCTTTCTTTTTCTCTTGAACCTTCACTGCCACTTCCTTTGAGAACCATAGTGGTTTCTTACATCGTTTCATTTTTGTTTATTTGCTTCACACAAAGGCTTGTTACCTCTGTGATGGCAGTTTTTATTATTCCCCATTGTTCTTCCACCCCTCCTTCCTGCCCATTTGCTAGTGCATTCCTTAGGCACTCACCCATTTTGGCAAAGTCAGCCCTCCTAAAGTCCAGTACTTTTGCCTTTGTATGGCTTGACTCTATTGCTGTGTTTATTGTGAACCATACTGTTCGATGGTCGCTAGTTCCCAGATGGCTACCCACTTCTACATCTGTGATCCTCTCTTCATCTCCATTTGAGAGAACCAGGTCTAAGATTGCTCCCTCTCGAGTGGGCTACAATACTAGTTGTCTAAGGCATGCACCCTGTAGGGCATCTAGAATAACCCCACTCTTCGAAGTGGCTGCTGCAACTGCACTCCAGTTAACATCTGGCATATTCAGATCACCCATCAGCAATATCTCCCCTTTTTCTGCCATTCTAAGTATACTTTCTATCATTTCCTGTTTCTGCATTCTAGTCCTGAACTTTCAGGAGGCTGAGGTTGCTGCTGAAAGCAACCTTAATCCACCTTCAGTTTTTTAATAATTTCTCAAACCACTAGTGTCTGAGTTATGGTGGGTAATCCTCATCCATCAAATAGAGAACTAGTTTGCTGATTGCTCATTGAGCACTTCCATCACTAGCAGTTCTCACTGAGGTTTTAGCTTCTCGTTTGTATAGTTCAATAAAATCTTGCAAGTGTCTTCTAGAGCCTTGCTTAGCCATAGCTGAGTATACTAGTGTTGTGATATAAGAAATACTGCAGCCCCAATATCTAACTACACTTTTAGTGCACTACCCTTTTTAACAAGCATCACCCAAATTTCATCCTAAGATCTGGTATCTGAGAGGACATGTAGTTCAAGCTGCTAGTCAGTATCACTGGAATCCTGATACACATGAATACCCCACACCCCTTGTTTCTGACAACCATGGTGAGGGGAGACTGATGTCTCTTTCAGCCTCATCATGTACTCCTGGAAGCTACTGTTTTTTTCCCCTTTGCACAGCATGCCATCAGCATTTAACTGATATTTCTGCACTTGCAGCACTTCACATTGCAAATTTACTCTGTGGTTCAATTTTGTACGCAGACCACATGATAGAGAAATTGGGCCATAAGATGCTCCTGAAAGTTTAACTACAATGGGCACCTTATAAAATATACACTGCTGCTAGGACTTCTGAGCTGCTGTTGCAATAGAAATGGTCACATCTATGACTATCAGAACCTTAGCTCAACATCAGACTGTAACCATCTATATGTGTCTTCATTCTGTACATTGCAGACAAATCTGTCCCCCAGTGTATCAGTCATTGCTGTCTCAAGTTCAGATCACACAGATAATTTATTTATTCATGCTACGAACTTGCCAGTTATTTCCCCTCTTCCAGGTCCCTGTTCTGGAAATGGAAATCCTCTGCAATAACTTAGCAAGTGCCCATTTTCAAAGATATTGTAATCATAAGTCAACAACACATACTGAACAAGCTAGTAAAACAAAAATTAAGACAACAAACATTCAAAATTACATAAACCATAATGGGATCTAGTGTAAAAATGAAACATAATTTATTTTTTTTTGCTCCCCTCCTCCTCGCAGCTCCCATCTCTTTGGGAGTCACCTACGGCCTTTTCAGCCCTCGCTCACCTACCTGGTGACCAGTGCAGTCCATCCCCCATGGAGCCATGGTTATGCCCCCCAGGCTGGGTACGGGTTGGGGGGCCATTCACCCCGATGCGTCTATTTTTCGTCGGGATGCTGTCTCTGGGCAGGTAGGGGCATTGAGTGTCGGGGCCTGGTGCTCCATCTACTAAGAGGCCATGAGGTGTTTTTCTGGTGTTCTCGTGATGTACCGTGTCCCCTGACATCAAGGCACTTGAGCGCCGATGTCTGGCACATCGCCCCCCTGTTAGGCATCGGGCTTGTTGTACCTCGGGTCTTCACCCGGGGCCAGACAAGAGCTGAGCTCTGGTTCCCCCTTCCCCTGGAGAGGATGAGCAGTCCTTGGGACGCTCAAGCCCTCTCCACCCTGCCGGCCCTCCAGCTTTCTGGGCTCGTTCCCGAACCCAGGTCGCTGGCATCGCAAGCTGAAATCCAACCGCTGCGCCGGCAGGCCGGCCTATGAAACATAATTTTTGATGCAAAATTAAAAATTTGTTAAAACAGTTCCAAAATGATAATTAGTGCTTTGCATCAGTCCATGTTTAAAGCTACCAGAAGATAGCAGTTATATACAAGTTAGAGGCTGCATATATAGACCTATCAACAACTTTTGATATGGTACACAGGCTTCTTCTATGGAACATTATGACAGACTGAGGAACAGACTCAGCCCTGGTAGTGATAATAGCCTCCCTTTATAGTTAAACCTTGGCCAAGGTTAGAGCTGGGGGACAGGGTCAACTTTCCAAGCCTTTTAGAATAAACCATGGAGTTAGGCAAGGTTGTATCCTTGCCCCTGCTCTGTTTAATATATATATATGGATTATCTTCTTAGGAAATTAGAAATAGTGGACTTTGATGACCCAAAAATAGGAGCTAGATCCACCCCATATCAGCATATGCAGATGATACCAGGAGTGGTTTACAAAAACAATTAGATGCTATGGAAAAATATACACAAGAGTTAAAATTGAAAATAAATTATAATAAAACAAAAAAAATGATATTTGGACCAACAAGTTAAAAAATCAACGGAAAATGGGTGTGAACAGAACTGAATGTGTCACGCAGTACACATATCTAGGATTATAAAAAGGGTCTGAGAAATAGAGCTTTCTGATTGGTTGTAAACATTCTAGTAGCCCTATGTTAATCTTTGATTAACATATGTGTACAGCCTAACCATATGCTGAACAAGGTTTAACACTATTTAAAACAAACATTTTTATTATAATAGCAATAAGGCACTCCAAGGGGTTATGTTAATGGTCAGTTAATCACCCTCTAGGGCCATGTAGCACTCGGCTATGCCTCATGCCACATTACACCCGTACAGGGTGATTAACAGACCATTAACATAACCCCTGGCCATGCCTTATTGCTTAATTAACATATACCACTAATAATAAATGGACACAACATTTGCAAACAATACATACCAAAGTTAAAAAAAAAACAGCTATTGGTCTAAGAAGATTTGATTTTGCTTATGGAGGACATACTATAAGGCCACTTCTAACAGCAATTAAAGCTAAATTCTGGGCACAAATACTTTATGTGGCTGAGCTATGGGAAAGTGCTAATGCAGAAGTGTTTAGGAGCCCAGCTTATAAAATTATATGATCAGCCTTGGAATTAACACCATCCTGCCCAGCGATATATCTTTGGGCTAAGCTGGGACTCTTAAATATAAACTCCTGTATAGATGGGAAGAAAGTAAAATTCTGGTTATGCTTAATCAGACTAACAGATACTCGACTGCCTAAATTATGTCTTCAAGAACAATTAAAATAGATTAGAAATAAGTGTGAGAATGCAAATTGGTTACAGAAGATATGCAACAAACTGGATCAATATGGCCTGATGGTATTAAAATAGTATACTGAAAAGAACATTACTTTAAGAGATATAAAAATTATATACAAACCAAGGTAAGTAATTATTGGGTACAAGAGGATCTGCTTAAAAAACAACTTTTGAAGTATGCAAAATGGTATGCATTAAATAACCAGAGTTTTGACTTTCAATATTACTGGGATGTTTTATTAGATAAAACACTGAGGGCCAGATATTCAATGGGGAGCGCCGGGTGCAAATCTGTTGTGCTGAATTAGCACCAAATTTGCGCCCAACTGCAATATCGAAAGGGACATTTAGCACTGGTGCTAGGTGTTAGCACAGACGCTAAATAATAATGTATGCAGGGGAGGGACTGAGGGGAGGGGCACTGAATGCCAGCGCACTGGCATATTCAAAAGTATAGCTCTGCGCTACAGGCATTAACGTGACCTGTAGCACAGTGCTAAATACCACCAACAAAAAGCTGAAGGTATTGCAGCAGTGCCCCCCCAAACACACACACAAGAATCCCCCCATTGACGGTAAAGTACAAGAGATTACCCTAATAGTCTAGTGGTCCCCCCACCCCAAATCAGGGCTCCTGTGCCCCATTGAACATAATATAAATATTCCTTCCCTGGTAGTCTAGGGGCCCTGCCCAAGCACAGCTCCAGACATCCGTTGAACGGAAAATAGAGACCTTTCCCTGGTAGTCTAGTGGTTCTCCCCCCAAGCACGGCTCCCGACGTCCATTGAAGTAAAAATAGAGAATTTTCCCTGGTAGTCTAGTGGCCCGCTCCCCAAGCATGGTTCCTGATGTCCATTGAAGTAAAATAGAATTTTCCCTGGTAATCTAGTGCCCCCAAAGCACGGCTCCGGCGTCCATTGAAGTAAAAATAGAATTTTCCCTGGTAGTCTAGTGAGTCCCCCAAGCATGGTTCCTGATGTCCATTGAAGTAAAGAAGTTTTCCCTGGTAATCTGAGTATGGCCCCCCAAAGCACGGCTCCGGCGTCCATTGAAATAGAAAATTTTCCCTGGTAATCTAGTGCCCCCAAAGCATGAGCTCCGGCGTCCATTGAAGTAAAATAGAATTTTCCCTGGTAGTCTAGTGGTCCCCCCCACCCGGCAGTGACACTCCCTCTCATCCCAATCAGGCTGCAGAATGAGCGACCCGGCTCAGCCTTCCTCACCACCGGCCGTGGTGGTGAGAGGAGGGCTGAAGCCGGGCTGACTCATTCTTCAATGATAAGACGAGAAAGTGACTGCCAGTGGGGTGCCAGAAAAAACTGGCCCCTTCAATGGCGTCGAAGAGACCACTGAGGAACCAGAGGACAATTCTATTTTACTTCAATGAACATCAGGAGCTATGCTTGGGGGTGGTCACTAGACTACCAGGGAAAATATATTTATTTTATATTCAATGGTGGACAGGAGTGGTGCTTGAGGTTGGGGGGACACTAGAACTACCAGGGACATTATTTATATGTTAATTTCAGTGGGGGTCAGGAGCTGTGCTTGGGGTTGGGGGGACCACTGGCACATGAGGGGGTTTCAGTGTGTTTTGGGGCTACCTGGGGTCGGGGATCATGGTGGGGGGAGACACTAGCCTACCAGGGCATAACAGGCACACACCGGAACAGGGACCATGATGGCAGAAAAGGACTACCTGGTCCAGCCAGTCTGCCCTCTTCCCTATCGACTGGATATGCTGCATATCCTAGTGACCCTACAGCCTATGGCCTCCTGCCCCAACCAGGTTTGCCTTATGCCTGTCCCATGCATTGCGTCCCCCCATTATGTTTCACCCACTACTGCACTGTGGTACCTATGTTATTGGGGGAGGCATCCTCCAGGGCATGCATGGCCATGGGCAGTGCGTCTGTTTAGCTATCGATCTGTATATGGTTGTATGTATATATATATGCACATACATATGTACAGGTCCTGCCTACACAGCTGCATGGGTGTGTTGTATGCACTGACTGTGCTTGCCAGCACACAGTTCCTGCTACTTCCAGCTTGTACTTTCATTCCGACCAACAGGGGATGCTGTGGGCATGCCTTGGCCTGCAGCATCCAGCCTGTACTTCCATTCCAACCAAAATGTGGAGCTGTGTGCACCATGCAGTAGCACCAGACAAACTGCATGGTACTGTATGCTAAGCAGCACATAATGAGATGCAAATGTGCCTGTTTGCCCACGGATTATCTAAGTAGGCTCATTTGCATGGGAGCTTTGAATATAGCTCCCGTTTGTCCTGGGCTAACCAGTTTGCTCCTGACTAATGTGTTAGCACTGTGCAATCAGGTTAGCCCCGGGCAGACCTCACTTCAGTATAGCACACTAAGCACAGTTCTGCAGTGTGTGGCTTATATTGTTGTTTGCAGACTCATACCTCTCAACTGTCCCTGATTTTCAGGGACATCCCTGGATTTACCTCAAACTTTTACTCTGTCCCTCCTACAAATTGTGTTTCCAGGACCAAACAGTGGGGGTTGTAGGCATAACATAATGTCAGACATTAATGTTACAGACGTGTTCTTCCTTACACAATGCATTTTACACTACACCACTTATTCTACCAGCTTCCTGAGTGGATATCACCAATTTTTAATGTGTGTCCCTGATTTTAAACCTTTGTCCCTTTTTGTTTTAAGCCTTGTCCCTGATTTATGAGGCAGGAGGTTGAGAGGTGTGTTTGCAGTAGCTGTGAGACATCTCTGTGCAATCACACAATGTTCTGCACCTGCAACACTGGCGTGCTACAGAGTCTAATGAGCTGCAGTTGCAGTTTGCACTTCCCTGTTGCTATATTCAGTGCTGTCTTATTCCCTGGTCTATTTTTGCCCTGCACTCCCAGACCAGTTTGCCCGGCTTCCTTAGACTGCTATATTCAGCAGGATTAGCACCGGGCTATTTCCTTTTGAATATAGCTTGCTTTGTGCTCCGGGCTAAGTTTGCCCACCAGGCAGTTCTAATTTAGCCCCGGGGCAAAGTTTTGAATATCTGGCCCTGAGGAATGTATTTATTTAAGCAAAGTTAGAATTGTTGGAGAGTAATTTACTTAAAGTTAGATACAACAAGCTGTCAAAGACACAGGAATTATGTGACTGCCACAGATGGGAAAGGGAAGATATACTCCATATGTTATGGAGCTGTATGTGGTATGTCAAACCCAAATATTATTGGCTATGTCCATTTTTAGACTGGCCTATTTTAGCAAAAAATGAACTGACATGTATTTTGTTTAATACAGCAGACGATAATACGATTAAACATTTGGCAAAATTCTTTCAGACTATTGTCCAGATTAGAAAGAATCAGAAACAAGAATAATATTAACTCCCCTGTGTGATAGGGCTCATCTTATCTGGCATGTTTTATTTTGTTTTATTGGAGATTCGGAAATACCTTTGAGTCAAAGACTCCTTTACAAAGGTTCCACATCACAAATATTACATACGAGAAGAGAGGTTACATAGCAGTACAGCAGTACATAGTCAGGTAGTTACATTACCAGTTGTTACAGAGGCATTTGTGGGTCTCGCAGAGAGAAACCTAGGTCAAGTTAGAGCAAACATGCAAAATAAATGGCATATCAGTGCAGAACTAAACAAGTGGGATACAGTTTGCGGCAGAGTTATGGGGGGGGTGCCGGCCACATTCTAGGCCGGTCGTTTAGGTGAAGGATTGGTCAGAGGCAATACATGATGGTTCAAAGACTGCAAGTGGGCTCTGAGGGTGGTTTTAATATGATCCTAGTCTGTTCTCATTTGCAAGCGGAGTGGGCAGACTGTTCATCCAGGATGGGGCTCTGTAGCTGAAGAACCTCTGGTATAGGGATGCACGACAATGGGGGACAGAGAGGAGGTGCTTACCATAGCTACGAGTGTGCTTAAGTGACTGGGCCGGTCTTATTAGTGGAGAGAGACCTGATGGGCAGCGACCAAGGGCAATTTTTTTTGCCATGAGGCATGTGTGGAACCTAATCCTGTTGTTAAGGTTCAGCCAGTTGGTAGCATTGTACAGTGTGCATGTATGAGTTAGCCGGTCACAGCCCAAGGTGAGGCGGCAGGCTTTATTTAGGGAGACACGTAGTCTGCTGAGTGCCGATGAGTTAGCTACCCCATAGATGACTAGGCCATAATCTAGTAGGGAGAGGACTGAGGAGGAGACAGCTAGCCTTAATGCATTTGGGGTAAAGCAGTGTTTGAGGAGATACAGGAGCCCGAGCTGCACATTGAGGACAATAGATAGGAGGTGGATATGCTGGTGGAAAGTGAGTGCAGGGTCGAGTGTTAAGCCAAGATATCTGAAGGAGTCCACCTGGTCAAGGGGGGTATGGTTGGCAGTCCTCAGTTGTGGACAAAGTACCTTTCTAGTATTAAATGGGTGGGAAAAGTACATAACCTTAGTCTTGGAATAGTTCAGGACAAGACGATGGAAGGCTAGCTATTTTTCTTCGGAGCTGAAGGAGCACTGGAGGGAGAGGTGGAGCTGTAAAGGATCAGTGTTGGATGTATAGAGTATGGCATCATCCGCATAGAGGAGAAGGTTCCCGGAACAGGTCTTGGGGAGGGAATTTAGAAAGAGGCTGAATAGTAACAGACCGAGGACAGACCCTTGCGGGACACCCGAGAGGACAGGTAGCCTACTAGAGACTGTGTCTCCTATCTTTACCTGCTGGGAGCGATTTGACAGGTAGTCAGAAAACCAACCAAGGGCATCCTGAGAGAATCCAGTGGTGGTCAGAGCGGATAGCAGGAGCGGGTGGTTGACAGTGTCGAACGCCTTAGTAAGATCTATGAATACAGCCCCTGTGATTTGTCCATCTATCTAAAGCGGAGTGGATGTGCGAGGTGAGTTCCAGGATGGCAGTGGTGGTACTATGGCCCTTCTGGAAGCCATGTTGATGCGTACTAAGCAGGTTGTATTTGTTCAGGTGGTCCGTTAGCTGGTCAGAGACTATCCTCTCAAGAGCCTTGGATAGGGGAGGGAGAATGGAGATTGGTCGGTAGTTGTTAGTGAGGGCATGGTCTCCACTTTTGAAAATCGTCGTGATATGGGCAGATTTCCAGTGGGAGGGGAATTTCCCTTGGCATAAGGAGTTGTTTAGTATATGGGTGAGGGGGTCAAGCATCTCAGCGAGAGAAAGTCAAAGTAGTTTCAAGTCTAAAGTGTCACTGCTATACCGGGAGTGACTTACTGCCCTCCTGAGATAAGGCTCGGCACCCTTGGGAAAGATGACGTGCAGCGAAAGGGTGAGGTTGATGGTAGGGTGGGGGGATGACAGGGGAAGGGTCAAAGAAGTTAGGGGGGAGAACCAGGCTTAGATTGGAGAAGGCATCATTGAAGGCATCGGCCATACGGGCTGGATCAGAGGTAAGGCACCCTTCAACCCTGATCTGGCTAGGGGTGGTGTTGGGAGCTTTCCCACACAGGTCTTTGATATTGTCCCAGAACCTTCGTCCTGAGCCCCAGGAGTTGGTGAGTGAGGTCTGGTAGTACTCAGCTTTTGCTTTGCACAAGGACCATGTACATTTGTTCCTTGCTTCTCTATAGTTCTGCCTGTCAGCTGGCAGGCCAGTCTCATTAGAGAGGTGCCATAGGGAGTCTCTGATCCGTATGAGATCCAGGAGGTGCTTACTGACCCATGGCGCTGGGTTTCCTTTGGCCACTCTTTTAGTGATCAGGGCAAATTTGTCACAGATGGTGTTAAAGGCGAGGATGAAGAGGTTTAGGGCTAGGTCAATGTCAGTGGTTTTCATGACAATGGACCAGTCCATTGATCTGAGATAGATTTTGGGTTGCGCATGTTTTCCTGGACCAGGTTTGCGCTGGTAGATTAATCTGGGGGGGGGATTTGGGGGATTTGCATGTCCAACAGCAGAGTACCAGGGAGTGGTCACCAAGAGCATTTGGGAGTACTGTTGTACTGGCGATTTTTGTAGGGCAGTTGGTGAACACCAAGTCCAGCAGGGAGGAGGACCTGGTGCACTGGTTCAATCTGGTGGGGGGATGTGATGACCTGTGTAAGGTCCTGGGCAGTAGCGGCATCTAAGAATGGTGCGGCAGCTTTGTCCAGCCAGTTAATATTGAAGTCCCCTAGTACGATTTTCTCAGCTTGAGCCAGAAGTGTAGCCAGGTAGGACAGAATGGAGTGGAAGGCCACTTTCTGTTCCCTGGGAGGGATATAGACCGTGGTGATGAGGAGTGAGAGGGGGGGATTTAGTTGTTCCCAGAGTCCATATGGATGCAAAAATATTTGTGTCATAATATAATAGAAATGAAATTCTTTCATTAAGGGATTTTAAATCTCTCTGTATTTTAATACGTTATAGGTATTTGTCACTATTTCTATTGTGTCCATAATTTATATATTGTAAGGCTTTTTATGGTCAACAATAAAGTGATTGCTTGTTACTACCTGAAGATACCTGCCCCTTGTTCCTGGGAGCTGAATTCTATATTTAAATTGCACAGTATAATAAAAAAGATAGCTGACCCTGAGCAAAGTTGCTCAATGGGAGTATAATAACATTAGCAGTGGCAGTCCTTGTATTGTTATTAGTCTTAACAGGAGAACTATTTAGGAATTTTGGGGTGCAGTCTACCAAGTAGAGATGCAGCAAAATTAAACTTCACCTGCAAAGGTGGTGCGAAGCCCAGAACTTTGCGTTATGTGTAGCAGGGCAAAGTTTCACAAATTCATCTGAACTTTGACAAAGTTATTTTTTTTAATGTTTTTTAAGTTTAATCTTGCTTCCACCCACTGAGCAAATGGTTAACATCTCTTCCAGCATTCAGACCTTTAAAAATACAGTACCCCACCCTGTTACCCTCTTGCACACGCCTCCACCCCCACAGTCAAGGTGAAATTTCTTGTTATATGAAAAAAGATTAGAGTAGTAGTAGTGTCACGTCAATCATCATTTCCTGCCACCCACACCAAATCATTCAAATATCTAGGTGTCACCTGGACCCCTCCCTTACCTTTGATGCACACATTAACTTGACTTCTTGTCACATTAATGAGAAGCTGGGGGCTGGCTTCCATCTTAAGCACTGCCTGACCCCTGAGGCATGACTTGCCATTTTGCAGGGGACCCTGCTCCCTCTACTGGAATACTGCACCCCCATTTACTCCCATACCTCCTCACTCCTTCTCACAAAGCTCAACACTACTTATAACAATATATATAGGTTTGCACTATTGGCACCTCCTTCCACGCACCGCTGCACCCTATGCCAATCCCTTGGCTGACTCCCTCTGCAGGCCAGACATAACTATGGACTAGGGGTGCATCACTGACAATATTCTTAGAAGCAGTATCTTATCCTCCTACTCCTCCCTGATCCAACTTAAGACTGTCCCGCTGCCTCCTGCAGTCCACTGTACTGCAACGCAAAGTCCCTCTGGCCTCCACTTACCTGGGCAGCAGTGCCCTGTCCATTACTGCTCCCATTCTATAGAACAAACTCCCAGCCTCCCTCTGCTCCCTTGATACTGACTTGTCTTTTAATACCCAGTTTAAAATATGGTTACTGGAAGAGGCCAAATGCAGGGTGACCCATGTGGTATCCTCTCCCCCTTTTCTCAATGCCTTGTACTACCCTACACCATATTTTGGGTGCTTAATAAGGCTTGATTGTACCCCTATATAGTGCACTTACACTGTGATGTCTGACTATATGACTGCATTGATTGTACCCATTTTAAGTATTCCTGATCCTATTTGTACCTATCTGTGATACTGATTGTGTCCTACTGTATTTTTAAACTTGCCAATGTCATCCTAACTTAATGTATTCCATGTATTTGAACAATATGTATTTCTTACTGTGCCATCTTTATGATCCGGATCGTGCCTGAAAATGGTCCCTAGGATCAGCGCACTTACCCAGTAAACAAATAAATAAATAAACCACACCACTCACCTTCACCATACCTGAGTCATATCACACAGTGAGCCCCCATACTCTATCAGCCAACTTCCCTCATTCCCATTCCCAAATGTCAAGGATACAGAGACCTAAAACTAAAATATAACACTGGAGTGAGCAAGATGCCCTCTTCACTCATCAGTGTCTTGAATAGAATAAATGAATGAATGATATTGACTTCACTTACCATATAGTAACACCTGATTGGCCACTTGTCATCCAATCGGGTGTTACTTAAGGTAAGGACATCACCATTCATGTATTCTCTTACTGGACGCTGATGAGTGAGCATGCTCAGTCCAGAGCAGGTCTTTCTTTCTTTCTTTCTTTCTTTCTTTCTTTCTTTCTTTCTTTCTTTCTTTCTTTCTTTCTTTCTTTCTTTCTTTCTTTCTTTCTCAGCTTTCAACAATTATTTACTAATAAATTTGTCTTCCCGGTGATTTAGTGACAGGAGGAAAGTTAAGTGCTGATGGATAAGTAGGGCAAGTTATCACACTATTTTTGGACTTTGGTAACAGAGATGGTATGGGGGAAGTACAGTAGTTGGTGGGGCATTTTTTCTAATGTGGCATGGGGGGATGAAAGAGATACACTATTAGAATAAAACTTTGCCAAAGCAGGAGATGGGTAGAGGGAGGTGGGTGCTCGAGGGTGGATGGGTGTTGGTAACTATCAGTAAATTATCTGGGTGGGGGGGGATAAGCATTATGGCTCACAGTGGGTATGGGTGGCTGTTAGGTATTAACACAGTTTTTTTTTAAATCTTAACCACAGAAGCTGGTGGTGAAGTTGAAAACCTCACCTCGGTTTTCATAGTGCAAGGTTCCTCACTTTGCATAAAGTTTGCTATTGAAGTTTTAATTCACTGCATCACTAGAGCAGAAGTGTTCAGCTGATATCATGAAGCTGAAACAAATTCAGGAAAACCAAGTCCAAGCAGTACCTATATTGCCAAAAGCCAACTTCTCTCACACCTAGAGGGGAATACATAGAAACAGAAAATTTAATTTGATTGCAGATAAGGGCAGTCTGGCCCACCCAGCCTGCCCATTTGTCCCTTCCTATCCTGTCCTGTCACTGCAGACCCTACTTGATCTCTGGCTTCACCCCCTCATTGCTTTCCAACTATGATTCCCATGTGCCTATCCCATGCATGCTGGAAGTTCGCTACTCTTTTTGCCCCCATTACCTCTGCTGGAAGACTGTTCCGGGCATCTACCACTGTTAAGAAATGCTTTCTCACTTCTCTCCTAACCTTTTCCCTTCCAGCTTCATTGCATGTCCCCTTATTCTCATGCATCTTTTCCTCTGGAAAATACTCCCCATCTCCTGTACCTTGTTAAACCCCAAGAGGTATTTACAGGCCTCTATCATGTCCCCCCCCACTCTCTTCCAGGGTGTACACATTGAAGGCTTTCATGTAGGGCTTCTGATACAGCCTCCTGCACCACTTTAGTTGCCTTCTTTAGCAGCTTCCACACTATCTGTGTCCATCCTGACATGTGGTCTTCAGATCTTTACACAGTACTCCAAGAGAGGTCTCACTAGTTATCTATACAGGTGCAACACCAACTCCCTCTTTCTGCTGGTTATGCCCCTCGCTATGCACCCCAGTGTCCCACTAACCCTTCCCATTGTGTGGTCACACTGCCTCACCAAACCATGTAGTGGCTTCTGAAGGTTGTTGAAAAGTATATAAAGGAGATATGTTTTGTAAGTTACCAGTGATTATTACTAAGGACGCCAGTTTGCAGGAATGCCTCATTTTTTTACTGACAGTCAGATTTCCAGCTTGAAATCTTTGGAGCAAAATGTGGCTAGTATCGCTGCTATACTTGTTTTAAGTTAGCATGGTTTCAGTTCAGGTACTATCAAGATACTAACTTACTGTTGGGCCTTTCATATGAGACTGCTGGAACTAAGCAAAATAAATGGGCTCTTATGGGACCTTATCTTTTTATGTTGGCTTGCCGCGCCTGCATAAGACAACATCTTCTGTATTAATTACCCAGATTTGGGCCAGTGATCGCTGTTGGCGAATGCAGGAGCGCGTATCAATAGGTGCATCCCTCATTCCCCAATCAGCATGCATGCCGGCACCACACCATGCATACTAATGTGGCAAGCACATCCAAGGAAAGGTCCGCTGCAATCCGAGCAAAGCTCATCAGACGCAACGGTCCTTTTCTTGCCATGCTCGCTGCCATTATGTGCATGGCGAGACATGGCTGTAGAACTGCTGACTTCAGGGGTGCCCAATCCCCCTGTCGGCTGCCCCTGCCCCCTGTCAATGTGCCGACGGTTGAGCCCACTCCACGTCAGTATAAAGCGCCCCCTCCAATTGTGTAATGCCGAGGGGGTGCCCTATCTCCCTTCAGCGGTTATCCTGCCCCCCTTTCCTTGTGTGCCGACGGGGGGAGCCCACTCCCCATCGGCAGAAATAACCCTAATTGTTTAATGCCAAGGGGGTGCCCAATCCCCTCAGCTCAAGTCCCCATCCACTTCTTTGTGTGCCAACAGGGTGCCCAATCCCGTTGGCATAAATTCAACCCCCGTTTTTGTTTGACAGGGTGCCCAATCCCCGTTGGCTACAGATCCCCCCAAAACAGTTAGGTGGCAGGCTGGGAGCCACCCAGCATGCCAAATCCTAAGGGAAAAAACTGTCCCACAATGTTTCTTTTCCTTTTACTACCTGTAAAGGAAAATGGTCCTCATAGTCTCCGTGCCCTCCTGCCCCCCCATTACCCACCCACCTGTGCACCCAGCCTCTCCACCCCCCATACCCCATACTTACCTCCAGAGCTCGGCACGACGATCATCGGTGGACCGGGAACACGTCTGCACTCTTCAAAGCCGACCGCGAACTGAGGAAATGCCCGTAAGCTGTATAATGGGATAGATAGGGTTTTTTCAACTTTAGTACATATCTCAGGCATTTTTGTGAATTTTGGCCCCAAATTTTCAACATGGGGTTTTTGGGACCCCTTCTCATGAATTCTTGCACTGTCATGGCGTTATTCTCTCCCAAAAGGTGATTTCACAGTCACTGCATGTAATCACCTTTCAGGACTGTGTAAGGAGATGACAGTGCCACTGTTTATGAGGGGGGCTCTCAAAAACCTTATTTTGCAAATTTGGTGGGAAAATTCCAACACATGACTGTTTTACGAGCGTGCATAGCAACTGCGCAATTCACGCTCGTAAGTTAGCAAATTCACAATATTTTCATGCCAGATTCTCAACATTCAAATTTTACCACACCTTCTTGTGAACCGTGCAGCTGTCATTTTTCACATCCTGGCCGAAATGCGTTTTCGCACTTCCAGTGCAGAATAACGTGGTTGTGGTGCGAAATCAGTGTTTGGGACACATTACGAAAATGACAGTGACACTGTTCATGAGCAGAGATCCTAAAATGCCTGTGTTAACAATTTGGTGACAATACTCCATAAAGTGACTGTTTTACAAGCGTGCACAGGAACTGCGCAACGCACGCTCGTTCGTTGGCGCATTTGCACTATTTGCATGCCAGATTCTCAACATTGGCATTTTACCACATCTTCTTGTGAACTGTGCAGCTGTAATTTTTCACACCCTGGATGAAAAGTGTTTTTGTATTTCCGGCGCAGAATAGCGCGGTCACTGTGCAAAATCAGTGTTCGGAACACGTTACAAAAATGACAGTGATACTGTTCATGAACAGAGGTCCTAAAATGCCTGTGTTGAAAATTTGATGACAATGCTTCATAAAATGACTGTTTTATGAGGTGCATAGCAACTGCATAACGCACTCTCGTGACTTAACGCATTCGCAATAATCAGTGTGGGATGCTTTACTAAACCCCTCAGACTTTTCCCTCAGGGTTTATGTAGCATCCCACACCTCAGGTGTGTGTACAATTCTCATTACACACGCCACCCCATGCATTATTCTATATGTAATATGCTTTGAAATAAGGGCATGCTCCACACAATGCTTGCAGCTGCTCCACTCTTGCAAAGGGGGTGGACAGCTGCAGAGGCCCCCCATGCACAGGATGTGCAACTTTGGGGTACCCCAAAGCATCCAGAGCCATTGTTGTATGCTTACTCCATGCCCAAATCATGGTCACAGGACCCATCTCTGCGACGGGCTGGGGGCAGGCAAGGGGACAAACAACTGCATGATCCTGCACATTGCCAGGGAAGCAAGTGCAGCTGGCACAGAGGGCATCTACTTTGGGGCTGTCATACCACCTATGTTCCCCTCTCTGACTGGTTGTCCAGTTCATACCGGGGCAAGTACAGCCCATTCTCCCCTGGCCCCCAGTCCTGGGTGAAGATGTATGGGCTGGGGGTGTCACTGTCACTGGTCTGATATTATGGCACATTTCTGGCTTGTTTTGAAGGTGGAATGGCAGCCCCTGGTGGACTGGCATGGGCTGCCATATCCTGTAGACCCCCATCCCTGGTGTCTCCCACTGGTCCTGCACAGTAAGGCCAGAAGACCCCAAGGCACACCACAACACTTGTCGGTGTCTGCAGGGTAGGGTGAGGTGAAATGGCGTGAGCGCTATGGCTGATGATCCAAAGGCACATCCCAGTGCCTGTCAGTCTCTGCAGCGTGGGGGTGGGGTTGGCATCAGTTCAATACTTCACTGCCATTCCTATTATGCATCTCTCTAACTTCTGCACTACTAATGCCAATGCCAGCAAGACAACATTTGGCATTGATAAATGCTTGTTTTACTTGGTTCACATACACTAGTTGTTGAATACAACAAGTAAATCAGCTGGAAATAAACCTTTCTCCATATATTAAAGAGTGCTGTCCCTTTGTATTATAAAATAATTTGAACAGCTTTTAATCCACGATTACAGTATCAAAGACAGCAGGCCTATGGTAGCTTCAAAACTTGCACACAGCATAAAAATTCTGTGCATTATTATTGAATTCTAAAGGCTGTTAAAACTAAAGCCATTTGAAAGACCTCAGCATGATGGATATTTTAAAAATTGTCTAGATGGTCTTTATGCTGTTTTTGTATGTTGTTTGATATTTGTGAAAATATATTCATATAGTTTTTACCCTTTAATATATAACTATATTATAATAATTTTATTAAGCTTACAGTGATTAGATGTTGCAGTATTATGACTGCTATTTATTATGGATATATGTAATTAGGATCTATGATTAGTAACAATATTTAGGTGCATTTATGTAGAGATAATACTTATTGCTGAGACGTTGCATCTATTGATAGGAAAAGCTTATATAACTGAATAGTGGTTAGGTGATATCTTCTCTTTCTGGATCAAGATCCCTGGATGTTAAGGTTTTGTATTTCTGGTGTCTTTCAAAAAGTGGCTTTTGTGGCCCAGAGCTGAGGTGGGGTGGGGTTTGAACCTGGCAGCAGATACTGATTTTTGGGATATGCATATGATGAAAGACTTCTTGGAGGGGTTTGGACCTGGCAGCAGGGACCAATATTTGACCCCAGGATGCAAAACAGATGAGAGTGAATGCCTATGATAGGGTTCACTTTGTGGAGCATGAGATAGCAGACTCTACGGGGTGCTCCCTCTAGACTTTTTATGGTAAATTCTAACTGGCAGCACATGTTGAAGCATTTTGGACCCAGTCAGTGGCCAAGGTCTTGCAAGTCTATTGGGGGATAGTAATTGATGCAGAAATCCAATTTTTTGGTTGTGTGCTCTGGGGCCTAGGACCCGGCCCATCCTGCTAGGTGAGGATTACTTATGGTCCATTGAGTAAAGAGCCAGATGATTACTATAATATATGGCATCCCATGGGAATAATCTATAGTAGAATGTATATCTCGTGCATGCCTTTTTCAAATTATTTTATGAATTATCACTTTAGTAAAGATCTGATATTTAAGCATATACCATAATCACCAATGTAATAAATGTATAGGGGTATATTGAAGTGAGACTTGAGGAGAAATTGCCTAATTGTGATTAGGATGATAACTAAAAGTACCTAAACAAATAGATTAATCGCACTAACTCTGTTCCTATTATTAATATAGGGAAATACGTATCAGACCTTTGTTAGGCATCTTGTGCCTGATGTACATATTTGAATTTACACTGGCTATTTATATTTTTAAAAGTTTTTTGTTTTTGTAAAAATTGTAATGACCTAACCAGTAGAACAATAAACCTTGTAACAGGGAGCCCCCGTTAAGGGTTTAAAACCCCTGTCATAAATATGAATATGTGCAGTCCCTTCCCCCCACATTTTCTTTCACTCTTTCTTTTCCATTCTTGTCAGGGTGGGCAACCTGGCAATCTCCAAAAGATCTCTGCTGTCCCTTATTCTCCTTATCCCCACTTTGTGCACACAGCGTTATGCTTCCAATTGCAGAGATAGGAAATAGTGCATGGTGCTATATTTAATAAAGAAACTGGTGCCCTGTTATGATAAACATAGAAACATAGAAGTTGATGGCAGATAAGGACCACAAGGCCCATCCAGTCTGCTCATTTCTTTTTCTACCTTATGAATGTGCCATCGGCCTTTGCTCTGTCAACGGCCTATCTATTCATACTCATCTGTATTGCTCCCTTATGCCTATCCCATGCCTGTTTGAAGCCCTGCACTGTATTCATATCCATCACTTCCTGAGGTAGGCTGTTCAATGCATCCACCACCCTTTCTGTGAAAAAGAACTTCCTCACATTACCCCTTAATCGGCCTCCCTCTAATCTCATGCTGTGTCCTCTTGTCCTGCTATTTTTCTTATATTGAAACATGCTAGACTCTTTCACCTTGTTAATGCCCTTAAGGTGTTTGAATGTTTCAATCATATCACCTCTCTACCTCCTTTGCTCTAGGGTATACATATTGAGCTCTGTTAATCTGTCCTCATGTGTCTTCTGATGTAGTCCCTGCACCATTTTGGTTGCCCTTCTCTGGACTGCCACAATTTGGTTAATGTCCTTGTGAAGGTGCAGCCTCCAGTGCTGCATGCAGTACTCCAGATGGGGCCTAACCAGTGTCTTGTAAAGAGGGATTATTACCTCCCTCTTACGACTTGTGATACCCCTACAAATACACCCCAACATCCCCCTAGCCTTACTTACTGCTTTAGTGGTCTGCTTGGATGATTTCAGGTCCTCTGTGATACTGATGCTCAAGTCTCTATCTTCCCTTGTGATTGCCAGCAACTCCCGTCCCAGCCTATAGGTGGTGTCAGAGTTTCTCTTCCCTATGTGCATGATCTTGCACTTTTTTTTATTTAATTTTTTTTTTATTTAGTTGTTTAACCAGGTATAGCACACTAAGCTGGAAGCTTTTTTACAGGAGCAACCTGGGAGCACAAGGTGGTTAAGTGACTTGCTCAGGGTCACACAGTATGCAAGTGGAAGCTGTGGGATTCAAACCCAGGTCTGGTCTGCTGGATGTCATAGATACATAGATACATAGACAGTGTCGGCAGATAAGGGCCTATGGCCCACCCAGTCTGCCCATTTGAGCTTGTAAGTTCAGTTTGTTTTCCTAGAAGTCTGTTGCCCCTTACCCCTGACCTCCAGAATTCCTTTATGTCTATCCCATGCATTCTTAAATCCCGTGATTGTTTCAGCCCCCACCACTTCCTCTGGCAGGGTGTTCCACTTGTCCACCACCCGTTCTGTGTAGAAATTCTTTCTCATGTTTCCTCTGAATCGTCCTCCCTCCAACTTCATCCCATGCCCTCTAGTCCTGGAACATCTTTTCCTTAAAATAGTGTTTTCCTGCACCCTGTTCCTCCTGTAAGATACTTGTATGTCTCTATCATATCCCTCTCTCCCTCCTCTCCTCCAGGGAGTACATGTTCAGTTCCTTCAACCTGTCTTCATAGGACTTGTGATGCAATCCATGCACCATCTTTGTTGCCTCCTCTGAACCTTCTCTACCCTGTCTATGTCCTTACGTAGGTATGGTCTCCCAGAACTGTACACTGTACTCCAGGTGGGGCCTCACTAGTGTCTTGTATGTGGAATTATGACTTCCCTTTTCCTGCTGGTGATGCCCCGCCTATACATCCCAGCATCCTATTTGCTTTACCTGCTGCCTTGTCACACTGTTTCCTACCTTGAGGTCATCTGAGATGATAACTCCAAGATCCCTTTCCTGCTTGGTGCATGCTATATCCTCACCCCCCAACTGATATATTGTGCCAGGGTTTTTGTGCCCCATATGCATTATCTTGCACTTCTTTGCATTGAATTTCAACTGCCAAACCCCTGACCATTCTTCAAGTTTCTGCAAGTCGCGTCTTATTCTGTCTACACCCTCTGGTGTGTCTACTCTGTTACAGAGCTTTGTGTCATCAGCGAACAGTGAAATTCTGCCTTCTAGGTCCTGCACAATGTCACTGATGAAGATGTTGAATAGGACCGGTCCCAGCACTGATCCCTGTGGTACTCCACTGGTCACTCTTCCCTCTGTGGAGTGACAGCCATTTACCACCACCCTCTGTGTCCTGCCACCAAGCCAGTTACCTACCACCACACTACTGTCCTGCCCACACCATATTCCCCAGTTTGTGTAATAGTCTTCTATGTGGCACAGTGTCAAAGGCCTTGCTGAAGTCCAGATAGGCCATATCCACTGCCCTCCCCTGATCCACCTCCCTAGTCACCCAGTCAAAAAATTCAATGAGGTTGGTCTGACATGACCTCCCCCTGGTGAAACCATGCTGCCTTGGGTCCTGAAGTCCATTGACAACCAGATGTTCCACCAATCTGTCCTTCAGTAGTGCTTCCATGATCTTCCCCACTACCGAGGTGAGGCTGACTGGTCTGTAGTTCCCTGCTTCCTCTTTGTTCCCACTTTTGTATAAGGGGACTACATCTGCTGTCCTCCAGTCTTTGGGTACCTCCCCTGTTTCCAGTGATCAGCTAAACAGGATAGCCAGAGGTTCAGCCACCACCTCTCTTAGTTCTTTAAGGACCCTGGGGTGCACCCCATCTGGCCCCATTGCTTTATCAACTCTTATTACTTCCAGTTCCTTCAGGACCCTTTCTTGTGTAAAGGGACTTGTGTCCATTCTGCACCATTCTCACCCTTGTACTCCCTTCAGACCCATTACCCTCCTCTTCCTCAGTAAAGACTGAGCAGAAATACCTGTTCAATATGTCAGCTTTACTGTTGTCATCCTCATTTATCCTCCCCTTCAGTCTCACTATCCCTCCTTTGTCTTTTTTTCCTTATGTACCTGTAAAGGTTTTGTCCCTCTACCCACTGATTTTGCAATGTGCTCTTCTGTCTGAGCTTTGGCTTCCTTACTGACCTCCCTGCCCCCTTTGTTTCTCCTGGTACATCTCCCTATCCCCTTCTGCCTGTGTATTTTTATATTGCCTGAATGCAATCTTTTTGGCTTTCACTTTCTTTTGCTACCTCTTTGGAAACCATAATGTCTCCTCTTCCTTTTCCTCTTGCTTAACCTGCTTAATGCATAATTCTGTTGTTCTTGTAATCCCCATTTTAAATACTGCCCACTGTTCCTCAACCCCTGATTCCTGTCCCATTCCCCTTAATGCCTCTTTCAAGTATCTCCCATTTTCCCAGAGTCTGCCCCTAAAATCCAGGATACGTGTTTTTGTGTGGTTTGGTTCTGCTCTTTCTGTGATTTCAAACCACAATGACTGGTGGTCACTGTTTCCCAGGTGCTCCCCACTGTTACCCCCATCACACTGTCCCTGTTTGTGAGCACAAGGTCAGTATTGCCTTCTGCTGAGTTGGTTCCATGACCAGTTGCTAGGGAAGGCACCCTGAAGGAGTCCAGGATAAATCTGCTCCTAGTTGATGCTGCTGCTGGGATGCTCAGTCCGTCTGGAATATTGAAGTCTCCAATCAGTACTACCTCACCCTTGTCTGCCATCCTTTGGATGGCTAGCATCAACTCTATCTGTTTCTTCCTCCTGGGCTGGTGGTCTATAGACCACACCTGTGCGGATGGCTGTCCCCATTTTCCTTTCCAGCTTAACCCACAGTTTCTCTCCCCATTTTGTTCCTCCTGGATCTCTGTGGCCCTTATGTCATTTTTCACATACAGTGCCACTCCTCCTCCCTTCCTGCCTGCTCTGTCTCTTCTGAATATGTTGTAGCCAGGTATGGCCATTTTCCAGTCGTGGTTATCATTACACCAGGTTTCAGTGATGGCCACAATGTCCAGGTCTGACTGCACCATGACAGCCTCCAGATCTTCCATCTTGTTGCTAAGGCTCCTGGCATTTGCACACATGGAATTCCATGATTTGACCTCCCTAGACTGTTTCACTGTTCTACTCCAGCCCCTTCCTTGGTTGTCATTTATCCCTGGTTCTCCTTGCTGTCTGCCCTTCTGCTGAATTTTGCCCCTTTTCTGCTTATCCACCTCTTGGGCACTAATCTCCATCTTTTGCACACTGCTTTGCAGAGATAGCTGCTCCTCTGGTTCACTGGTTCCACTGCTAGCTGTGGGGGGTGAGCAAGTAGGTACCCTCCTTGCTGGCCTGCCACCCCCCTTTGCTAGTTTAAATGCTTGTCAATGTAGCATTTAAACTTATCATTGAGTACTTGGATTCCCCTCCAGGATGGATGCAGGCCGTCAGGCTTGAACAAACCTCCATCCCTCCAGGTGGGTCCCCAGTCACCAATGAATCAAACCCTTCCTCACAGCACCAGTTCTTCAACCATGAGTTAAAGTTCCTGGTGCATGCACTCTATATTCTCCCTTGCCTCTCACAGGTAGTACTTCTGAGAAAGTGACTGAAGTAGCTACTTGTTGAGACCCTCCCAGTTTCCTAAACTCTTCCTGAACTTCCTTTGGCTCCCCATTTGCCAGGTCATTAGTACCTAGGTGGATAATGACATCCAGCTCACCCTCCTGTCTTGCCTTCCCAGTGATCCCCAGGATCTTCCTGCCATCCCTCCATGCCATGGCACCTGGTAGGCACCTCACCTCCCTGTCCTCCCCCTCCTGTGTTCCTAGCTGGATCCCTCTTATGATGGAGTCCCCCACCAGGATTTGCTTCCTCCTCCTCTGGGGTCCACTGCTTTCCCCGCTGAGGTCACCTCCTTGGCTAACCTCCACATCCTTTCCTTCCACTTCTCTGGGTACCTCTATTTGGTTGTCCTCATTTGCCAGTGTGGCATATGAGTTCTTGGTGGAATAGGATCTGGGATGTGCCTCTGCCTGACCGCTCTAACCCTCCCTGAGCCCACTGTCATCACAAGTGCTCCTCATTCTCAGCAGCATCCTTTGAGGCAGTTGCATTGGACTGGGTGGTCCCTGGATGGGGTGATGGTACTCCTGACCCAGTTTACTACCGCTCTGAGTCTGGCTACCTCCCGCAGTCCAGAGAGATGCATGCAGATAAGGCAGCACCTCAGTGTCCAGAAGGTCTGCCTGAATATAGCTTCCCCACAGCCACTGCATTGCACTACTCCCCACATTATACTGCAGTTCCACTACTTGTCTGCTACTGAAGCTCTCCTAGTTCCCTTTTTATTAATTTACTGTCCTAAAAATCCTGCCACTGATCCTCAGATAATTTTTTTTTTTTAAAGAAAAAGAAACCAATAAATAACTAAATGAATCAAAACACTTGTCGTGCTGAGGGTGGACTTCTTCCCCCTTATGCCCCTCCTACTTCACACCTCTTACTATACCCTGTGTTTAGCTCCTGTCAATCAGATTTAACAGGGCATATAAATTTGCAGCAATTAAAGACAGCACAGAATTACACCACCACTATGTTTTAAATTTTCAACAGCCCAAAAACAATTATAAGTAAAGACAACAAAGAAAGTATAGTGTCACTAAAAGCCCACAATCTAAGTTTAAAAGAAAAATAGTAATTACCAGTTACACTAAAGCACTGAATTGAATATGTTTCCTTCCTTCCCCTTCTGGCTTCTTCTGAGAAAATAAACTCTACTTGCTACTTCAACTCTGACTAAGCCCCACCTCCAGTTATCACGTAGCTGAGGTCAGAGGCCAGACAATTAACACCCTTCACCCAACTACAGGGCAGTCAGACAAGCCAAGATAAAATTTGAAGCAATTAAAGACAGCACAGAATTACACCACCACTATGTTTTAAATTTTCAACAGCCCAAAAACAATTATAAGTAATTATATGTCACCAGATTTGCAGCTCAGAGCCTTCGACCACTGCGCTATACTGCCTCACTTCTTTGCGTTAAACCCCAGTTGCCACTCTTCTGACCATTTTGCCAGTTTATCCAGATCTCTTCTCATTCTGCTCACTCCATCTGGATCATCTACTTTGTTGCAGATCTTGGTGTCATCTGCAAACAGACAAACCTTACCTTCCAGTCCATCTGCAATGTCACTGATGAAGATATTGAAGAGGACTGGTCCCAGGACTGATCCGCGAGGTACCCCACTTGTGACTTGCATCTCTTCTGACTGTATACCATTTACCATCACTCTCTGTTTTCTGCCCATCAACCAGTTTGCTACCCAGTTGACTAACTTCTGACCCACCCCGAGCCTACCCAGCTTATTAATCAATCTTTTATGTGGAACAGTATTGAAAGCTTTGCTGAAGTCAAGGTAGGCAACATCAACTGCTATCCCTTGGTCCACCACTCTGGTTACCCAGTCAAAGAAATCTATGAGATTAGTTTGACAGGACCTTCCTGTTGTAAACCTATGCTGTCGTGGATCCTGTGCTCCTATGGATTCTAGATATTGCACTATCCTTCCCTTAAGGAGTGCCTCCATAATCTTGCCCACTGCTGAGGTAAGACTGACTGGTTTGCAATTCCCTGCCTCCTCCCTGCTACCACTCTTGTGGAACAGATCACATGAGCCCTTCTCCAATCTTCTGGGACCTCTCCTGTGCTCAGAGACTCACTAAATAGTTTTGATAATGGCTCTGCTAGTTCCACCCTTATCTCCTTAAGTACCCTGGGATGTATGCCATCAGGTTCCATTGCCGTGTCCACCCTGAGCTTATTGAGCTCTTGTAGGACCCTTTCTTTTCTGAAGGGACTAGTGCACACCTCCCTCATTCCTGTGTCCATGGTGCTGAGCTGTGGGCTCTGCCCTACCGTCTCTTCAGTAAATATTGAGCAGAAGTATATATTTAGGATAGATGCTTTTACATGGTCCTCCTCCTCACATGTCCCCTTATCCCCTTTGATCTTAGCAATACCCCCTCTGGACTTTCTCCTATCACTAATGTATCTTGTCACATTCTTTTACTGTTCATGCTAGTGTTTCTTTGGTTTGGGCCTTTGCCTACCTTACTGCCTTCTCTGCTTCCCTTAGGGAAGTTTGGTATGACTCCCTATCTTCATCCCGCTGTGTTCCCTTATATTTCCTGAAGGCCAGCCTTTTGGCTCTGACCTTTTCTGCTACTAGTGCCCCAAAACTAGTTCACTTATGGCCACTTTTATAGGTCTTTAAAGGTCTGAGCCACTGCTGTTGAAGTTGGCTCTGATATAAGTACATGCGCTAGTCGCACGATGTGACTTAAGATTGCAAGAGCTCCACAGTGAAAGCGCTGCATGTTGCAGTTTAGAAATAAATAAACAAATGTAAGCAGCAAGGTTTTTCCCTTGAATGGAGAAAGTTGCTCCATAATTAGATGTCACCATAAATGCGGCTTGAGAACTGCTCCTTGCATGGAACTGGCCCTTAAGATGTGCATCAGAGCAAGGACAGGCTCCGAAGCACACAGAAATGTTGCAGCATGCGACAGAAGGGGGGCGCATGAAGTGGACACAACAGGCAAGGTGTACTTAAGCCCCGTAATGTCTGCTTGTATTCGAGTGGCCCTAAGATGTCTATATAAGCCTAATTAAAGAAAGTAATGGAGCCTTCAGCTCCAAATAGGAGGCCTGTCAAATAAGGGCCTGTTTGAAATTTGAATCCGATGGCTGACAATTTCAGCCTATGAAAAATATAGTAAATCCCAAGGACATATGAAAAGTGCCCAAATAAGGGCTATACTGAGGAAATCAAAGGTAACACAGTAAGAGTGTTCTTCTAGCTGAACATAAGAGGGAAATAAAGCTTCCTATGGAGAAACGCATTATGATTTGTTGCACTGCAGATGTTTATGTTTATAAATAGGTCTACTGAGCTGGAAGGAGACAGGAGATAAGGAGCACACCCCTCAATCTCCAATTCCCATTGCCAACTCAGAGATGCCTGATGCCAGTTATTATAATTTATAATAAAATGTTATTTGCCTGTGGGCCCTGCTGTAATTTTAGCTCCCTGTTTAGGGCTGGCTGGCCATAGAATGACCCTATTTATGGCATTTAGAGCCAGTGAGGTTGTAACCAATAGAAGGAGCACAAAACTGTGATGTCAGACCCTTGAGCTATAAAAGGGACTCACCACTAGTAGTCCAGGAGCCAGGTACATTTATCTATGTGTCTAGGTCCGAAAGATTTGATGACTGTTTCGTATGTAAAAAAGTGTGTGGAATCCAGATTTACAACTCTTATTCACTCAGTTGAACGTTTTCTTGGAAAATGCACTTCTTCAATGACATTTGACACAAATTAGCCAGCCTGGGAGTGGGTCCCATGGTGGTAGCCTGGGTAAAAAACTGATGGACAACAGGACACAGAGGGTAATAGTAAATGGAGTCCACTCTGAAGAAAGGGGGGTCCAGTACTGGGTTCAGTACTGGGTCTGGTCCTTTTTAATTTTTTCATGTACTAAACTTTATTAGTTTTTAAGCAGCACATAGTACAAGGCAGAACTGTAAGATGACGTAAGGCTGCATATACATAATATAATGGACAAACAATCAAACAAACATCCCCACCACCCTTCCCTCCTACAAACCACCCCTCCCCCTCTCCCTCCCTAGTGCCTACACCAATAATCAATGAGAAGGAAGGATACTGAGGTCTTGATGAGGTAGGTAATACATTTATGGTTTCCATAGTGATAACAAAGTAAGAAGGGGCTCCCAAGTAGGCTGGAAAGCCTGAGGCCTATGTTGCATATGGGCTATATGCTTCTCCAATTGTAATGCAAGCAATGCTTCATGGTACCATTCCATCACTGAGGGGAGAGATTCCTTTCTCCAGTGCCTTAGTATGGTTAATTTTGCTGTGGAAGCAATCAAGGTGAGGTGGGCCTTCCTTATTCTGGGTGTCCCAGGAGGAAACAAGGTTAGGAGGCAGCCCTCTGGGGTAAAAGAGGTTTTAGACCCAAAAGCAGATCAAGTACCTGTTTAATGGAGTCCCAAAAGACTTGGGACTTGGGACTGCTCCATAACAGATAATATAAGGACCCAGGGGCATCTCCACACCAGAAACACAGAGGAGAGGAGAGCTTACCTATTCTGTGCAATTTTATCGGGGTATAATACAGGTTATGCATAACACTGAACTGGATCAGATGGAACCTGCCTTGTTTAATAAATTTACAGCCAGATTGCCAGGCCTTCTTCCAGAAAGCCACTTCTGTAGGATGAGACAGCTCTTGAACTCAGTAATAACAGATGCTGGAAGGGAGATGAGGATTGAAAGATTGCAAATGCTTATAAACTCTGTAGACTGCATGTGAGTGGTCAGCAATTTGAAAAACAGACACGAGATCTTTCTTGGGTGGGGGGGAAGGCTTGTGCCCTAAAAAGGAGAGAATTGCATTCTTTACTTGTAGTAATTTAAATAAGTCTTTATTAGGGAGCTATAGTTGGACTTGGAGAGTGGGAAAGGGAATCATTTCTTCATCGTGAAGAAAAGTGGATAGTGTACATGTTCTCAGGGAAGGGCAGAAGGAGAGTAAGATAGGGCAATGACCTATTTGAAAATGGGGGTTACCTATAATAGGTTACTCAAATGACCTGTGCCAATTCAGTGATAGATGGGTTTGAATTTGATGCAAAGCCTTGATTTGCCATCCAATCGGAGAGTTCCTCAAAGGCCAGGGAAGTTGGAAGGGTAGCAGATATACAAGGGAAGCTAAGGAGCAGTGAGATTTGTTCACCAGAGATCTTTCAACTTCTAGCCAAATGGGGGTGTAGAAATTAGAACCTTGTGAGACCACCCTCTTTACCTAGAGTGCCAATTTACTGATGTGCTGGGCTCCATAATAAGTGAAAAAGGAGGGAAAAGCTAGGCCACCTTCTAGCTTAGGAGCAGCAAGTTTGCTATAAGCTCTGCAAACCACTTTGTTCTTCCACAGGAATGCATTGAGCATACTCTGAAGTTGGGTAAACCACATCTTGGGGAAAAAGAAACCTAACATGCCAATGGAGTATAGTAAATAAGGTAGGACATTCATTTTGAGAATGCTGATCCGCCCCCAAAGGGAGAGAGAAATCATGTCCCATCTGTCAAGATCTGACTTTTTAAGTTTGTAACAGTTTGGCAAAATTCTCTTTGATCATAGAGGTGATGTTTCGGGAGACTTTAATACCCAGGTATGTTAAGGATTTGGGCTCCCAAGAGAGACTCAGATCACTGAAGTCTGCCCTAGTGAGCCGACTGTTCAGGGGGAAAATCTTAGCCTTGGAGAGGTTTAGTTTATAAAAGGACACTTTGGAAAAATCATCTAATTCCACTAAAAGGGTGGGGATAGTAACTTATGGGTCTTCTAAATGTAAAAGGAGATCATCAGCATAAGCTGAAAGAATGTATATTTTCCCTTCTAATTGAATACCTGTTAGTGTAGAGGGATTGATTAGTCTATGTATCAATGGTTCCAGATAAAAGTTGAATAATAGAGGGGAAAGTGGACAACCTTGTCATGTGCCACATTGGAAAGGAAAGGGTTTAGAAAGACAGCCATTGCACCAGACCCAAGCTGTAGGGGAAGAATACAAGATTTGGATCCATTTAATGAAATCAGTGGGAATACCACAGCAGTGAAGAGAGGCAAAGAGGAAATCCCAGGAGACCCAGTCAAATGCCTTTTCAGTGTCGAGGGAAACCAGGGCCGCAGGTACCCTAGACCCTCCAGATGCTGAAATAAGGTGAATCAGTTTTCTCAAATGGTCCCCTGATACTCTCCCTGACATGTAACCCACTTGTACATGGCCAATAACCTCTCCCATAATCGGATCGAGTTGGTTGGCCAACATTTTGGCTAGGATTTTCACATCTGAATTCAGCAGTGAAACAGGGCAGTAATTCTTGGGATACTGGGGTTGTATGCCTGGTTTTCAGATGAGCATGATCAGAGCTTCCAGAAAGGTGGGATCTCCCATGCCATCCTCGAAGCAGGAGTTGAAGACCTCGGCTAGCAGAGGGGCTAATTGGGCAAGACAAGATTTGTATAGGTTATTAGATAGGCCATCTGGCCCAGGGGGCTTATCTAAAGGCAGTTGTTTGATGGCTTGTTGTACTTCACATAACACAATTGGGACACCCAGATATTTGGTAGAAGAGGAGGATAAGCTGGGAAGAGCAATGGAGTTTAAGTATGCCTTAATAGCATGATCAGATGGACTGGATGCTTTGGGGTGTATAAACTCCCCTTGAAGGACACTTGAGGGCCACCCAGATGGTGTCTACTCTGTCCACCAAGCCCTTATTGGCCTCTAGGAAAAAGGAGACAAAGTCCTGGATATAGGTCAGAGAAGCAGGAGTTTGTAAAAAGTTGGGTATTAAGGCACCATATAGAGTTTTGTCAAATCCTGGGGCCTAGCAAATAGAAAATTCTAATTTGGGAGTGGTCAGACCAGTACCCTAGGGTGTGTGGTCACATCCAAAACACTCGGTAGGCAAAAAGAGCTGGTGAGAAAATAATCTATCTGGGATAATGTACTATGTGGGTGGGGGGGATAAGTATATTGCCTTTCTGTAGGGTTTAAAGTATGCCAGACATCTACAGTCCCAGTACCCTTCATGAGATCTCTCAGAGCTCATTGAGCTGGGGTTAACTCCACTCTCTTGCTGTCTGATCAATCTAGATCAGTCTGGGGGGCTAAGTTTCAGTCTCTTCCTAGAGCCGTTAGTGTGGGGGGGGGTCAGAGGCAAGTAATGTTCATAAGTGGGTACAAAATTGGGGGGAATCCATATTTGGGCCATAAACAGAACCTAATATGATCAGGTAGGACTCTAAGGTGCCTTGGAGAATAATATAGTGCCCATTCGAGTCTCACCATTCATGTGTCATCTTAAAGTGTACCGTTTTAGCAATTAGTATTGCAGTTTCTCCATACCTCGAGGAGGTGCCAGAACCAAATACTTGCCCTTCCCAACTTCTCCTAAAGAGAGAGACATCTTCCCTATGAAGATGCGTCTCTTGAAGGTAAACTATCCCTGCCCTAAGGTGCTGGAGATGATGTAAAATTACCAGCTTCTTACGCCTATCTTGGGTCCATTTAATATTCCAACTAACAAATGGATATGGACCTCCCATCTAGACAGAGAATCGATGGTCGGAGGAACATATTAGCAGTAACCACTCGCCTTCCCATGGTACAGGGGAAAGGGACTGAGGACTATGAAAGTGCAGCACTTGCCCCCCACCCCAGTATCAGAGTTCCAGTTGTATGCAAAGAACTTGACAATACTCCCTAGAGACCCAATACCCTCATACCCCCCCTCACCCCACAAAACCCCCCAATAAGATCAATAACATTAAAAC
The DNA here is from genome assembly GCA_016271365.2 of Neoceratodus forsteri. Classification (NCBI taxonomy): domain Eukaryota; kingdom Metazoa; phylum Chordata; order Ceratodontiformes; family Ceratodontidae; genus Neoceratodus; species Neoceratodus forsteri. Next base: position 839,325,024 of record CM028135.1, on the reverse strand, counting down.
ACACAGACTTACGCTATCTTTCCTCAGTTCTAATAAACTGTACTACCTACAACACTTTGGCAAATGATTCTGAAAAGCTATTCTAAGAAAGCACACACTCTTAACCCCTTCCCCCCCACAAACAAGTTAGCATGTATAGCAATGCAACAATTATATAATATTAAAATACAGTCTCAATTAAAACTGTTGTTCATAATCAGTGAACTTCCTGTTACCTCTGGTGTGTCTACCTAAAATGTAAAACAGGACCCCCTTAGTTAGGATGATTAGCTAGTGTATAGTCCAAATGAGAGTCCCTCTAAATCAAAGTTAATCTAGAAATAAGACATTACTGCTCTAGTCCAGAAACCTTCAACCAGTAATATTCTAGGTACAGTGACCAAATCAAAGTCAAAATGGGCAGACACCATCATGTCCATCATTGCACAGTCTAACAAACAGAAGTCAGAAGTTCCCAAAAGAAAAGTACATTAATGCTGAACCATGGGCGCCACCTGGTGAAGAAAGTCCATATCATGACACGGATAAGGTATGAGTCCAGAATTGTCCCAGAAAGGCCCAATTAGACTCGTCCGGTTTGCTGAAGGTGAGAACCAGTGTTTAGGCCCAGTCCATGATAGTACTTAAGTAGGCCCATCATTCAAGGTTTTGAGTGAGTCCTAAGCCAGTACAAATGGAGCTGAACTGAAACATGATCCCACCTGGTCAGATTTGTCATGAGGAGGGGTAAGTGATTAGTGTCCCAGTTTCTGATCAAACCAAGAAAGAGCAGTACTAAAGACACAGAAATCAAAGTAGATAATCAGACTTTGCTCAGTACGCACTGCTCCATCAATAAGGTAAATGCCACATGAGATCGAAAGGGAGCCTTCACTTGAATAAGTCTGGCAGAAGGATCTTGAGTTCCATAGCAGCTTGCTCCAGAGTGTCGTATGAGAGCCACTGATCAGCATGCTTGACTTGCAGCACTCCGGGGTATCTAACTCAAAATTTCTTCCCCGCAGCAATCAACCTGGAGACAGTTGGGTGAAGTTCCTGTCTCTTGGCTCAGACTGACTGTGGGAGATATTGGGGGATCCACAGCTTATGTCCCTCCCATTGTAGTTCCTGGATTTTTTTTTATTTTTGCCAAGATGTGCTGTTTATCTTGAAAATTTAACAGCTTAAAAATCACAGGTCGTGGGGGAGATCCAGGAGGCGGGGGGCACAGCGAGCAATGGGCCGGCTCAATGACATATGTAGGGTTGTTAAACGAGGGACTAGCAATTTTTTCACAAAGTTTCTGAATAAATTGTATTGGATTATAGCCTTCTTCTCACTCTGGTAATCTGATGACAAGCAGATTATTACACTGACTGCGCCCCTCTAAATCTTTCAATTTCTCTTCTAGCTTCTTAAGTCTTTGTCTCATATGTGTAGAATCCTGATCAGTTCTCCCTTTCCATTTTTCTAAGGAGGTGAGCCTGGCTTCAGAATCACCAACCCAGAGAGAGAGAGAGAGAGAGAGAGAGAATCAACCGAGGAGCAGATTTGTTTGAGATCTGCCAAAATTGCAGAGATGGTCTCCTGCATGGGCTGCATTATCTCAAGGAAGTGCTCCTCCAAAAGTGCCATGCTGCTGGTTTGAGGCTAAGGTGAGCTGGAGGCTTGTTGCTTAGGCCTTTTCGCAGCCTTGTCTTTTTCTGACATCAGAGGGAGCGAGTGGCGCGGTGGTGCCTTTCTCATCTCAATTTCCATTCTCTGATCCCAGTATCATGTGTAGCAGGGCTCCTCCAAGTAAGAGTATTTAGATTAGCCACAATCCAGATGCTGAGGGGTGAGAAAGTTGGGTTTTCTTTGTGGGGGAGGTGAGGAGCAATGAAGGCAAGCAGTTCTCGAGACCTGGGGGCAGTCATATCAGATGACCTAAAGGTAAGTAAGCAATGTGAGAAGGCATTAAGGATGGCTGGGGAATACTGGGATGTATAGGGAGAGGTATCACCAGTAGAAAACAAGAAGTTGTTTTCCCTCTGTACAGACAGTTGGTGAGACCCCATCTGGAGTATTCTGTGCAGTTCTGGAGACCCCATCTCTGCAAGGACATAGACAGGATGGAGGCAGTCCAGAGGAGGTCAACTAAAATGGTGCAGGGTCTGCAACAGAAGCCAAATGAAGAGAGACTAAAGGAGCTTAATATGTATACCCTTGAGGAAAGGAGGAAGGGGGGGACATGATAGAAACTTTCAAGTACCTAAAGGGAATCAACAAAGTCCAAGAGGGTAGCATCTTTCAGAGAAAGAGATGTGCAACAACAAGGGGACACAGTCTGAAAATAGAAAGGGGAAGGCTCAGGGGCAATGTGAGGAAGTATTTTTTTCACAGAGAGGGTGGTGAACGCATGGAACAACCTTCCTAAGGAGGTTGTGAGGTCAAAAATAGTGGGGGAATTCAAGAATGCATGGGACAGACATACTGTAAGGCAATTCTAGTGAGGGGTAGGAAGAAGTAGGCTGTTGGTTAACTAGGATCTGAAGCTTATTCAATAGGTAGGAAAATGGGCAGAATATGGGAGCCAAGTGGTCTTATCTGCCATCAAAGTCTATGTTTCTTTGAAAAAATGAACTGTCGGTGAAAATTGTTTATATTTTAATTAATGTTTCCTTCTTTAATTTCAATTCTATAAGCTTTTATTGAAATACTATAGACATTCTAACATCGGTAACATATGTATCAAAGGCTTAATATTAACGTCATTATTTATTTTATTCTACATTTAACTTGAAACAATCAACTTTTTATGACAATTTATGAACCTAAGTACAACAATCAGTATTCATTTTTCACTGTCTTCATTATCTGACATGTTAAGCAAATCTGTCTCATCAATATTGACATCACAGTCACTGTCATCATCTTCTTCATTTGGATTGTTGTCATGTTAGTTCAATTGTTCACTTAAGGCTGGTGGTACAACTTCACATGTGAACCACATTGGATTGCATTTACCATCCTCATAGGTCCAGCCATTGTCCTCTGGCTTCAGCAGTGTCATTTCTGGTTTGTCTGCATTCTTCCATAACAATGAAATGTAATTTGCACGGCAGATGTGTTGTGTCAGAGTTGATTTGAAAGGTGGCAGCAAGCTTGCATCTGTTCCTTTGATCTTTTCTAAGGGTGCATCTTTGTCAATCGGTTGATACTTGACATTGAACATACTGTAGTGGGCTGTGTTGACACTCTTTACTTTCTGTCCATACAAGGTACACTCAAAGCTCTCAATTGTATCCTCACTTTCTTTAGACAAGTGTGGACATTCTAGTTTTCCAAATGCCTGTGTGTACTCTGTATTCTTTGACATAATTGTTAGAGGTTGCACCTTCCACTTGCCTTTGAACGCTAGTGAATATTCTCACCCTGTCAGTGCATGAAGACCTGGTAGAGCTGCACACACAGGACTGCCTAACTCTGTTAGCAAGCAGGATACATCTGTAAATCATCTTGTGTTATTCCCTGAATGGCCAACATCCATGTGCAGTTTGAGATTATTTGTTTAGACTTGCATGATACAGCAGAATGGCCAGAATATCAGTATCATCTACCTTGACTACTACATGCACATCTTCACCCTCATTTTGATTGCAAATGTAGTGTATGCGTTGCATGATTCTTGTGTCTGCTTCTATGTGTTGGCCTTTTAGGACCTTGCACTCTAGTCTGAGCACATGTCTAGCTTCCACTTTGTATGAGTAACAAGACTCTCCTACTGCATACATGAGATTTTTGTCACCTAGAACATCACAATACACATCAGAATTCCATGCTGTAGCTAGAAAACCTAAAAGTGCCATCTTGAATTAAGATGTAGACAGTTATCCAGCAAAGTCTTTTGGTCGGCTTTGGTCAAGACCAGTTATGAGATAGGAGAGTGGAGCGATGCTTTGCTTTCCTCTCTTCTCTTGTTCAAGACCTTTGATCGACGGTGACTTGTAACAATCACTGACAAGGTGGGCTTCATTTGCAGAAGTACAACAAACAAGAGACAGGATGATTTTTGCCACACCATGGAATGTTGGTGGCAGGTTTGCGAGACTTCTGATCAAGAACATGGCATCAACCACAATGGCATTTACAGCATCAGGGTGGCTGCTTTGGACTCTGGTCTCAAGTTTCTTTTGCAGTGTTGACTTCATTGTTGTATTCATTGATCCATCAATGTTTCCTAAGGAGATGGGTACCGGGTTAGCAGGTAGGCAAACACCATCATAAGTTCAACTGTTGAAGTCGCAGATAGATATAGAAAGCATCCAAAGAGGTCTCGAGTTCCTTTCAACTCAACAATCTTCTTGTCCTTGTTCTTAATCTTCACCTTTATTGCATCATGTGCAAAGTTCTTCAACTTGTATCTTTTGATGGGTTCCTTGAACCTACTGCCTTTGGTAATGCATTCATCTCTAAATACATGATACATCTGAGTACCTATCTCAGTAACCTGTAACATTTTGTTTGCTACCTTTTGTGATACTGCTCTTCCACTACCTATTAAATAAAGACTGTCCTCAAACGCATCCCAGAATGGATTCATGGAGGAGTCTATTGTGTTCAACAGCTTGTTTAGATCCTTCAAATCTCATTTAACTCTAAAACTCTTGGCTGGCTTCTTCATGGCTGACAAGACCAACTTTTTCCATAAGACTTCCAACAATTTTACTTTAGACTGACCACTGATTGTTCCACCTCCTCCTTACATTGATGTTCTGTGTCAAAGAAGAAATTCCGGTTAGTCTTGATGCAGCATCAGCATTAATTGTCTGTTCCAAGGTCATGTCTATGTCATTTCTGCTAAACCCTCTCTTTGATCTTGCAATGTTAATGTCCATTCTCAATTTTTTTTCTTAAGGTGGGTCTCATCCATGTTTAGCAAATGCATAAGGTACAGGGTCATTCACTTGGCATAGTTGTAATGCCTAGTTGTGAAGTAAAGAGGTATCATCTTCTCCAAGCTATATACAAAGAGAGGCAAGTCATTTGTCCTGATGGAATGGCAGAAGAGTTGGCACAACTCTACCAAACTGCAGTACTGCAGCCAGAATTGAGCAGTTGTGCCATGCTCACCACGGTGTGTGGAATCTGAGAATGTTTCATATGCTTCCATGAATGTCTTGAACTCAGCTATATTCTCTAGGTCCACCACTGAGGAAGGCAGTGGGTCATTAAGTAGCTGCTACAGATGCTTTGAGATTGGAAAGTCTGATAAACCTTTATATTGTATAAAGCACTGCAAACGTTTAATTCAGAATGCCACTGATAGCATCGGGTGAAGTCTCTTTGCCCGATTGAAAAATGTTCCTTGAAGTAATCCATTCAGGGATCCCAATGTCAACACACCACTTTAAATAAGAATGTGGTCTCCACCAGAATCATTCAGGAAGTATCCAAGACCTTTGAAATATGCTAAGTTTTTGTGGAATGTTCCAAAACATATGAAAAGTCTATTATATTCTGAGGACTTTGTGGACTGAATTTGTAGTGCAGGTCTGGCTATGGCCAAGTCACAAGTAATAGGCATATAGTCCTCCTGGCATTCATCCTTAATCTTGATAGCAGTATTGAAGGTGCTTTGCACTACATCAAGTCTTGTAGGAAGCTTTCATATAGGGGCCATGTATGATATGATTTGCTGTGGCAGGTCATCTATAGAAACAAGAGACTTCCATCCATGCCACACTGGAGTAGCATCTACACTTGCACAAGATATCATCCAGGCAACATCCCTTCTCTTAGCTTGCATGAGATTTTTTGCTTTAGAGCTTTCTGTCACCTTATATTGATACTTTCTTATTTCTGGTTTTCCCAGATGTATATGGTTGAATGTCTTTCTCATTAACATCTAGAGCTCTTTTCCTCTTAGGTGTTTGAATGTGCCTGAGTACAGTGCCTTGTTCCTGTTGTGCCATTGGCTGCAATATCTACCTTCTTTACTCTTGGCAAATAGTCTTTATCAAAATCTTTAGCCTTTGCCTTTGATGTTCTGCATCGTTTGCTCTTTGATGTTAAAGATGGCCCTGCCTGGCCATGGGCATCAACTTCTGATCTTTGATTATCTGTGTTTGTTTCTATTGTGTGTGTTTCATTTCTTGCTGGCGCTTGGTCATTTGTGTGTTCTTGTCATAGCTCTTCAGACCATTCTTTGGGTACACCTGTCTCCTCAATACTGGATGGTATGTTTTGGTATGCTATACCCACAGTGTCATGCAAAGTGTCATGACCGTCAAGTGTCTCTGTCATCTCATCATAATTTTCACAAGCCAAAGCAGTGGCTAAACCTGGCTATATGAGCAATCCATCTGGTGTAGCCATATTCTTCTCTGTTATATTGATTGCAACTGCAGTTTTGAGTTCCTTCACAACATGGTAGTTGACATAGTGACCAAACCTATTCAAAATAGTTAAAACTTTCTTACTGCTTGTCATGGATTTAATACCCATGCCCAACAAGAGGTGTTTTTGTGGTTTGATTATTCCCCTTGACACTGCAAACACTATATCATCTGCAATAGATTGAACTACCCTCTGCTGTCATTCACTGCCCACTTCTGATGAATCCATGAGTACAGTAAGTAGGAATGTCTGAAGAATGGGTGGCAGTTTTACATTTCTTCTATTAAATCTTCAACTTTAAATTTGGTTTTATTATGAGGCTGTACTTTTAGGAATTCCAACAACTGTTCTCCTATGTGTTGAGCTACTTGTGCTGCTTGTGCTTCCCTCCAGTCAGCCTGTTTTTTAGCAGACCTGATGATTGTATCCACTTTTGGTATCAAATATGATACCATCTTTCAAGTGATCTGCCAGTTTTCACTGCAAGCTCTGTGGGTCGTAATTTGTTTCACGCACACTACTCTCCATAAGAATGTCCATGTACCTTTTGTGTAGAGATAGCAATGATTCTTCTTGCATTCCATTAACAATGATGCACTGCACATACTTAACAAGTCTGGAAAAGGCAACCTGGTGACTGTCCCTCAACTGACTGTATTCACATTTTGTACCTGTGCCCTTTATTTGTTCTGCCTTTTTTACATACTTCTTCTTACAGCTGTTGTGGTACTTCACTTCTTTGGCTATGAGATCAATACTGCCTACCATCATATCCATTTGGTGATCGCCCATTTCTTTTGCTGCATTTTTTATGCTGTCTGCTGCCGCAAAAGTTACACATGTTGTAGGATATTCAAAAGCCTCCTTTGACCCCTTAGGATTCCTTTTCTTGTATGATTTGCAAAATATACATTAATTTGGGAATATGCCTGATGTAGATGCTGCAGATTCAGATAGAACACTATGAACTTGGGAGTGAAGCAATTTTTCTGGATAACTCTTTACAATGTCTCTTTTTTAAGTTTCATCAGCTGCAAGTTTACTGGAACTCTTATATACAGTGAAGTTCTTGTAGCATATATAATGATACCCATTGCTGCTGGAGTAAAGTTCTGGCAATTCAAGACACACACTTTGACAGTGTTTGAATAGAACGCCTTTCCTTTGTATAAACTACTTTCTCCCAATGAGCATCATTAAAAGGTAGCGGGTCTCCATGATCTGTGCTAACTCCTGGATCAGTGTGTAGGATGCATCGCCTCTGTGGTTTGTGAGAAGCCTTGCTAGCCATATCTGAAATCTTAAATAAATTACATTAATAACTAAGTAAACCGAGTCTATTAAATAAATCAGATAAACTAAATAAATAACTAAGTAAACCGAGTCTATTACATAAATGTAAAACTTTTAGTTACTCTTAAGAAAGTGCATTTTCCAAGAAAACATACAACTATGGACAAATAAGAGTTGTAAATCTAAATTCTACACACTTTTTTACATGAGAAACAGTCATCAAACCTTTTGGACCCAAACACATAGATAAATGCACCTGGCTCCTGATTTATAGGGGAATGTTAGATGGTTGAGTCAGTCTAGTGCTGACAGTGAGTAGGGCAAGACCTACAATTGGTGTGTGTGTGTGTGTGGATTTCATATAGGTTACTTGTTAAAAATATTCATTGGACTATCTGGGCTGAAGCAAAGCCACAGATTCTGTTGAAGGAAGCAGAGGTCTGAATTTCTTTGTGCAGGACTAATTATTTGACTTTTTCTTTTATTTCTGTAAATATTTGTATTTTTTCTAAAAAGAAATTGATGAATGCATCCATGCATTTTTTATGCACTTGATCCCTTCTTTATTGTGTCAGTTATTATCCTATACATTCACACTGGTGTTAGAAGTGGGATTCCTAGCTTATCTCTACTGCCTGGGAGATGTTGCCAGGAGGGTATAGTCCAGTACCCGACACATGCACAGGGTAAAAAGTGCAAAGCCGATGAAAGTCCAGTGGACTCAAGCAATGGCTGAAAAGCATGGGTTGAAGACAGTGCCTGGGTTGGACCCTGGTGCCTTGCTGAAGATTGCAAAGAAAGATTGGGAGGATACCACAGATGAGGAACCATTGGAAGAAGAGGATGGGAAGCAAATGGAGGAGCGTGCACCAGAAGACCCCAGTGAACTGCTGTGCTGGCTCTGTATAAAACAGTTAGAGATAGAGCATGAGCAAGCAGAGAACTGGTGACAGTGAGATGAGGACAGGAGACTACAAGAAGAGTAGAGGAAGAGACAGGATGAGAGATAGCAGGATGCCTTGCAAGCGATCCATGCCCTGTTCCCTGGGCTACCTGACAGAAATGTACCCTGTGACACAAAGCTAACAAAATTGACAGAGGCTGATGACATAGAAGCCTATTTAATTATGGTTGAGCATATAGCCCAGACATGTTCTTGGTCTCCATACCAGTGGGTCATCAAACTTGTCCCTTACTTATCCAGATGGGCCCAACTGTCTATAGTCACCTTACTGCCCCTAATGCTAATGATTTCAATTGGGTCAAGAAGGAAATCCTGTATCAGTATGAAATCAATATGATATCAATACCGAAACCTATAGGCAATGATTCAGATCCCAAAAGATGATGGACCAAGATACCGATAGAGACACTTTTGTCAGGTTAAAAAGTTTCTGTCTGAAATGGTTACAACCAAAGGTCAAAACCCAATAATTGATAATTATACAGCAATTTGTCCAAGTATTGCCCAAGATGTCCAGGTGTGGGTGAAGGAGCACAAACCTGACACAGCAGAGAAGATCATCAGTCTGGTGGAGGATTACCTGGTGGCCAAACCATCAAGGTCCAGAGGATACCAAGGCTTTTCACCCCAACCTACAACACCGGTAAGACCTTTTGAAACTACTTATTCCAGACAGTTAAATGTTGGGGGAAATAACTGGTGAGGGGACCAAAGGTGAAGGCCCTATTCAACAGACATTATTTGTCACAGCTGTTTGGGCAAAGGACACATAGCTCTTAATTGCCCCAACAGAAGAAACAAAGTTGTCCACTTGCCAATGGCTAATTGGGGGTATCTTACTACAGCGTGGATCAGCCAGAATGAAATAGTGGGATTGCTGAACTCAGGAAGCAAACAAACCTTGGTGAGGGTGGACATTTTAAAGAACTACTGCAGTAAAGGGCAGGAGGCAAAGGTAACCTGCATCCATGGGGATGTCCACCAGTACCCTACTGCCATGGTGGAAATGATAGTAGGGCAGGATAAACAACTCATCTCTGTTGGTTTAGTACCTAGACTGCCAGTTCCCATTATTATCAGCCAGGATTTCCCTAACTTTGACTGATTCATAAAGAATCAATAGACCTGTGACCAGCTTGTGGCAGTAACCACTCAGGCCCAGGCTAGACAAGAACAGTCACAGAACATTTTTCCATATTATGAGGAGGTATATGAGGTACCAGGGAAAACAAGGAAATCAAGAAAGAAGAAGAGGGCAGAAAAAAGAAAATGGAAGGATACCTATCAGGAAGGAATACCTGATGTTGGGTCTGATTTAGTTGTGACTAATAGAAAAATTGAGCAAAGGTTGGATGAGACTTTGAATCCCTTTTTCTTACAGATGGATCAGGTGGTTGCAGAAGGGCAGCCACAGTATGTCATAACAAATGATGTTTTATATCGAATGTGTGTACTAACCCCACTACGGGGGAATGTATAAGACAAATCATGGTGCCCCAGAAATATAAGGTAGACTGATGTATCTAGCTCATGATAATCCTATGGCTGGCCATGAAGGATGGGATAGGACATTAGGCAGTTTGACTAATCGGTTCTTTTGGCCTGGGATATATGAGAATGTCACACTTGCCCTGAGTGCCAATTGGTAGCCAAAGGTGGAAAAGGGAATAAGGTGCCCCTACAGGCAATACCTGCAATAATGTCCCCATTTAAAGGAATAGCTATGGATGTGGCAGGCCCTCTAACAAATGTTCAAAATGTAATCAGTATATTTGGGTGATTTGTGAATATGAAACCAGGTATCCTGAGGTGATACCTTTTTGGACTGTGACAGCCCCCTCTGACAGCTGAGGAACTGGCTAAAATTTTTGGTCAACTGGATATCCCTCAGGTCATTCTCACAGACAGAGGTACCAACTTTACTTCAGTACTCCACAAGGAGTTGTACAGGTTGTTAGGGAAAACTCAGTGAAAACATCTCCCTACCACCCCCAGACTGATGGCTTGGTGGAGCGTTTTAATAAAACTCTGAAACATATGCTCCACAATTATGTACAAGAAGAGGGGCGGGAGTGGGACAATTATCTACCCTATCTCTTGTTCGAGCACCGAGAGGTACCTCAAGCCACTACAGGGTTGTCACCCTTCACCCTCTTATATGGAAGGAACCCCAGAGGTCCTTTAGATGTGATATGGGAACATTGGGAAGAAGGGAAGGATGTCTGCCATACAAATATTGTAGACTATATGACCACTCTTAGGAAGCAATTGGTGAAATTTGTTACTCTAACACACCAGATTTGTTGTCCATAGACAGACAGACAGAAGGAATGGTATGATGAAGGACTGAAAAGTAAAATGTACCATCCAGGGGATAAAGTATAGTAATTGTTGCCATCTATTGAAAACAAGTTATTAATGAAATGGCAAGGTCCACTTGTGGTTACTAGGCAAACTGAGAAGGTAAATTATGAAACTGAAATGCCAGGAAAAAGGTCTCAAAAGAAAATTTACCAAGTCAACCTGTTGAGGAAATGGTTTGATAGGCAAGACTCAATACCCAGTTATTTCATACACCCTGAGCAAGAGAACACAGAGCTTGAAGTGGCTTGTGAGAGGTTGGATAAAGGCACAGAAGTGGTCAGGGGTTCAAATCAATCCTGGGTTGGATGCAGCCTAGAGACAGGAGATTGAACAACTACTGGGATATTATGGGAAGACCTTTATTAACACCCCAGGGAGAGCAAAAGGGGTAGTGCACACCATAAAGGTAGTACAAATGAGACCCATACACCAGAAATCCTACCAGCTGCCTGAGACAGTCAGACAGGAAGTCATAGATGAGTTGAGGAAAATGGAACACCTAAGGGTTATAGGACCATTAAGAAGTGCTTGGTCCTCACCAGTGATAGCAGTGCCCAAAAAGGAGGTGGTTATCTGGCTTTGCTTGGATTTTAGGAAGATTAATGCTGTCTCCATCTTTAATGGGTACCCTATGCCGCATGCAGATGACTTACTAGACAAAATAAGGAATGCCAAATACAATAGCACCCTTGACTTAATGAAAGACTACTGGCAAATCCCCCTCTACTTACATGCACAGGAATTGACTGCCTTCAGCATCCCGATAGGCCTTTAACAGTTCACAACCATGCCTTTTGGACTGCATGGTGCCCCCACAACCTTTCAACGCTATATGGATCAAGTATTGTATGCCCATATTCAGTACAGTGATGCCTTAGATGATGTTGTCATCTTCAGCCATGACTGGCAGATGCACCTAGTACATCTTAGTGCAGTCATTCAGTCCATTCAAGACTCTGGACTGATCATAAATCCTACCAAATGTGCTATTGCCAGGACTGAGACTAAATATTTAGGGTTCATCACTGGTAAAGGTACAGTCAAACCAGACATCAGCAAAACTGAGACAATAGCTACCAGTCCCATCTCCCTGACAAAGAAACACGTGCATTCCTTTTTGGGACTGGCTAGTTATTACCACCGAATTATACTTGATTTTGCCACCATAGCAACCCCACTTACAGATCTGACCGAAAACAACTGTCCCAATAAAGTGCTATGGATAAAGGAATGCGATGAGGCCTTTCGGAACATTAAAGTGTCGCTATGTGCATCCCCTCTCTTGATCAGTCCTGATTTTTCTCTCCCATTTGAAGTGCACACTGATGCCTCTGATATTGGCACTGGTGCAGTTCTTTCTCAGACAAGAATAGGTGAGGAGCATCCAGTCATATACATCAGTTGCAAACTTCATGAGAGGGAGAGGAAGTATTCAACAGAAGGGAAGGAATGGTTAACATTAAAATGGATGACAGAGGCCTTGAAATATTATCTGTGGGGTGCAGAATTTAAGGTTCTGTCTAATCATAACCCTCTGTGCTGACTTCAACAGATGAAAAACAAAAATGGTTGGATAATGCGGTTGTATTTGACTTTACAGCCTTACCACTTTACCATTCAGGACAGATCAGGATTGAAACACCAGAATGTTGATTCCTTGTCTTGATATGGGGCCCATGCTGATGAAACTTGATGAAATGTGTTGACATGATGTGTTTTTCATTCTGTGAAGATGTTAAAATGTTTTGTATTTGATATATGAGATAGTGATGTGTATTAAACCCTTGAAATTACACGTCAGGCAAGAGATCAGTATTAGAAATCTGTTTAGGTATGTCTGAGTATAAATACCAATTCAGTTTATTTTTATAAGGGTTCCTAAGGTGGAGCTTCTGAGAGTGGATGGGTGGAAGCTCCAACCCTCCTAGGGTTCAGGAAGGGTATCTGACAACAGTATTACTGTTGCCTCTTGGTGAGGGGGGTGTAACAGGGAGCCCCCTGTTATGTGTTTAAAATCCCTGTCATAAATATGAATATGTGCAGTAACCCCCCCCCCCCCATTTTCCTTTCACTCTTTCCTTTCCTCTTATCTTTTCTGCCTTTCCTTTAAATTCTTGTCAGGGTGACTAACCTGGCAACCATCAAAAGGTCTTTGCTGTCCTTTATTCTCTTTATCTCCTCTTTATGCACAAAGCGTTATGCTCCCGATTGCAGAGACAGGAAATAACACATGACACTATATTTAATATATATATATATATATTTCCTGGTAAAAAAACAAAACAAAACAAAACAAAAAAAAAAGTAAAGAAACTGGTACCCTGTTATAATAAATAAACTTGTGCCCCAAAACTAGTTCACGTACAGCCACTTTTAGAGGTCTTTAAACACCTGAGCCGTTGCTGTTGAAGTTGACAACGATATCAGTGTGGGCGCTAGTCGCAGGATGTGACTTAAGATTGCAGGAGCTCCGTAGTGAAAGCGCCGCATGTTGTGGCTTAGAAATAAATAAATAAATGTAAGTGGCAAAGTTTTTCCCTTGAATTGAACGAGTTGCTCCATAAGTAGATATTGCTGCAAGTGTGGCTTGAGAAATGCTTCTTGCATGGAGCTGGCCCTTAGGATGTACATAGGAGCAAGGGCAGGATCTGAAGCACATAGAAATGTCACAGCATGTGACAGAATGGGATACACAAAGTGGACACTACGGACAAGGTGTACTTAAGCCCCATAGTGTCTGCTTGTACTCAAGTAGCCCTAAGAAGGCTATGTAAACCTAATTTAGAAAGTAATGGAGCCTTCAGCTCCAAATAGAAGGCCAGTCAAATAAGGGCCCGTTTGAAATTTGAACCTAATGGCTGACAATTTTAGCACATGAAAAATATAGTAAATCCCAAGGACATATGAAAAGTGCCCAAATAAGGGCTATACTGAGGAAAAAAAAGGGGAACAAAGTAAGAGCGTTCTTCTAGCTGGACATAAGAGGGAAATAAAGCTTCCTATGGAGAAATGCATTATGATTTATTGCACTACAAATGTTTATGTTTATAAATACGTCTACTGAGCTGGCAGGAGAAGGGAGATGAGGAGCATGCCTTCAATCTCCCATTCCCCTTGCCAACTCAGAGATGCCTGATGCCAGTTATTATAATTTATTATGCAATGTTATTTACCTGTGGGCCTGCTGTAATTTTAGCTCCTTGTATAGGACTGGTTGGCCATAGAATGGCCTTATTTGTGGCATTTTGACCAGAGGGGTCACGACCAATGGGAAGAGCCCAAAACTGTGATGTCAGACCCTTGAACTATAAAAGGGTCTCACCACTAGGGAAATGTATGTTAGTCAAGTCAGTCTAGTGCGGACAGTGAGTAGAATAAGACCTACAGTTGGTGTGTGTGTGTGTGGATTTCACACAGGTTACTTGAGAAAAGTATTCATTGGACTTGCTGGGCTGAAGAAAAGCCACAGACTCTGCTTAAGAAAGCAGAGGTCTGAATTTCTTTGTGCAGAACTAATTATTTGCATTTTTCTTCATTTCTGTAAATATTTGTATTTTTCTAAAAATAAACTGATGAATGCATCCATTCGTTTTTTATGCTTTTGATCCCTGCTTTGTTGTGTCAGTTATTATCCCACACGTTCACAAACATTTACAGATATCACTGTCTCACTACCTTGATGTCATCAGATACGATTATCACAGATCCCTTTCCTGCCTGGTAACAGTCAATACCTCTTCTCCCATTTCGTATTCCTCCTCCTCTGGGTTACTGTGTCCTAGGTGCATGATTTTGCACTCTTTTGTATTGAAACCCAGCTGCCATGCCCTTGATCACTACTTGCATTTTTTGAGGTCTCTGCACATACTTTCTACCCCTCTGGAGGGTATCCCATAAAAATAGCGACTAAACAATCGCGACTGAAATATAAGTGACAAGAAAATAGCGAAGTATTTAATGGCGACCGGACATTATCGCTTTCTGACCATAACAATGAAAACCACTGCTATTTAAGCTGCAACAATCACAACTACAGAATCAGTGACTTAGGGCAGAAATAGTATGATTGAGTGCTCACTCGTGCTAGCTCACTCATTTTTACTGACTCAAGAGACAACTAGGGAGACAACTCGGACAAGCTCGAATTTAAGAAATATGCAAGAAATAGTTTGGTTCAGTGCTCACTCATGCTATAGCGACCTAATACCTCCTTTCAATTATAAAATATGCAAACATGCCTCATTTTTACTGACTCAGGAGACAACTCGTGCAACTCATCACAACCGGTCGCAGCATACCACGTCATAACTTGGCAACGCCTGAGCAACCAAGTAACCAGCATAACCCTAGCAACCTTAGAAAGCCTAGCAACTGTACTGCAGCCGTGACAACCATAGCAACCCTTGCAAGACTTCAAAACAGCGACTTTCTGCTTTGCTGCTATTCGGTGCTGTTCTGCACTTAATCCTTTATTTCAATAAAATGTAGAGCATTTGATTTCTAAACTTGGAACTGGAAATTGTAGGCCAGTCCGTGAAGATACTCATACCGACTCCTGTGTGAGTATTCAGTTACGATTGAGCATACCCTCTCATTCATGTCCTTGTAGTTCATTTTTTTGGGCACAGTTGAAGCCCCAGACACCATTTGCTCTATTTGCATCTCAGTTAGTCGCTGTTCTTCTTTGAGGCACTGGATAAGTTTCCATATACTGGTCACTGCTAAGTACCACCAGGCACTATTTTGACATTTTAGCTATATTTGAATCGCTGCTTTGCACGGTCTCTAACTTGCCAGTAGCCGTTTTGCAATTGTGGTTTTGTCAGGCGCTATTTTGCAGTCACGATTTTAACATGGAACCCTCTGGAGTGTCTACCCTATTCCAGATTGTTGTGTCCTCTGCAAAGAAGCATATCTTCCCTTCAGCTCATCTGCAATGTCACTTATAAAGACATTAAAGAGGACTGGTCCCTCCCTTCCCTGGAGTGAGTACTTTTACCACCACCCTCTGCGCCTCTGCATTAACCAGCTTCTAACCTACTTTCCTTTAACCAGGTTCTTACCCAGTTTCCTGCCTTAGGACCCACACCATAAGCTGCCTAGTTTTCTTAGGAGTCTCCTATGTGATATAGTGTTGAATCCCACACTTAAATCTAAGTAGGCCACATCCACTGCTACACCCTGATTTATTTCCCAGGTCAGCCAGTCAAACAGAATCTGTCAGATTTGTCTGACATGACCTTCCTTCCAGCCATGAACCTATGCTGCCTCAAGTCTTGTAACCTGCTGGATTCAAGATAGTGATTCAAAAGAAGATTTTCGCACAAGGCAGGGGTGATCAGGATAAAAAAAACGTAATCACAAATACATAGAATCCAGCACTCATAAAACCAATATAGGAAACACAGCTCTCAGAGTTTTTTTTAAGGTGCCAAAAGGTTTATTAAGGTGCTAAAATAATGTCTTGATGCGTTTCGGACTGCCATGCCCTATATTTAAAGACGTATCTGCAGTGCACAAACTGACCACCTCTTATACAGTCACTACGATGTCATCATACAAAGCCAGAGTGGTATCACACGTACAGAATTAACAATTAAAGTCACAGTAAACAATAAAAACCAACATTTAAATACAGTTAATATACAAATAAATAACAACAATTTTAATCTAAAATACTTTACAAAGATTCTAAACTTTTCTGGTAAATTTCAGAGATTCTTTGTGGTAGATGCTTCAGGAAAAGGATGGAGGCTCAAATCCTGGTGCTAGCTAAAACTCTAAAAATGATACATGCAAGTGTCAATGTGGAGGTTCATGTAAGATAGAATTAATATGGGGGGGAGAAGACAATTTATTAGCATTTAATTTTGTGTAAGGCATTATTTCAAACATTTCTTTCAAACACAGTTTCTTACAAGCTCCTAAGGTATAGATCCAAAAGCCTTCTCACTTCAAAATCAGATTGTCAAAATCCCTTCCCCTCTTGATTTTGTCTACTGCTATAAATGAAAAACCATGTTCTCCCCTTGTTCTAGCATTCATCATATGTACTGCAGTCGCATACTTTACATCTTTTCATTCTATGGCTCCTCAGTGCTCCCCTATTCTGACTTTAAATTGCCTTTTTGTTTTGCCTGCTGTATGTAGAAAGCTCTGCATTTGCACACATCAGCAAAGATTACTCCACAACTGTTACAGTTGCTAAACAGTTTTCTCATACTTCTTGTTATTATGGGGATTTACAAAGGATTTTTCTGTTACAATCACTTCACAATAGATGCAGTTCTTACAAGTGTAGCAGCCAACAGTTTTATTTTGTAGCCATGTTCCTCTTGTATTCAATTTCTTTCAGTTGTGGACAAGAGTGTCTTTCAATGTTGGAGCCCTTCTGAAGGCCATGCATGGAGGTTCCCTGTTAGCCTGTGTCACCACTCAGGATATTCCAGTTACCTTTTATCACATTTTCAAAAAGAGATGAATGTGCTGAGCAAGTGGTTAAATAGTTAAATCTTGTATTTTGTGCATTTACACTTTTTATTTGTAACAAGTCCTGTCTGTCCAATTCTTTAGCATAAGCATCTGCTACTTCTAGATTCTGTCTATTGTACCCATGTTCCCTAAATCTCATGGTGAGGCCCCTGCAGCCCTATCATAATGCTCCTCAGTACTGCAATTATGTTTTAACCTGATATGTTGACCTCTGTGGGTGTTAGAAACTACATGCCTTGAGTGACAGTTTGATGCCAGAAGAAGTGTGTTTCTGTCTGTGATTTTTCTATAGACATCTGTGACTATATTACCTCAATTATCTTTCCTGATGATAAGGTCAAGGTACTTTTTGCTTCCTGGCTTAAAAAGAAAACCTGAGATTGGGATTAGTGCATTGTGGGTAATGCACTAAATTGTTAAATTATGCTAGATTGCCTTTCCATATGATAAAAGCATTATCAATAAAATGCTGCCAAATATCAATTTTGTCAAAACGTGGATTTTTAATACTATCTCTTATTACTTCAGAGTCCCACTTACCAACATAGAGATTTGTCACGCTGGGGGCGAAGGTCACCCCCATTGCTGTCCCCATTGTTTGCACATACAAGCTCTCTAGAAAAGAAAAAAAACATTAAATATTAGCATAAATTCTGACAGTTTTACAAGAAAGTCTGTGGGTGGCATAGCATCTTTTTATCTGGTGTTTAGGTAATAAGCTATGCAATCTAAGGCATCCTCTTGAGGGATGTTGGTATATAGTGATTCAGTGAGTTTAAGAAAATCAGGGAACACAAAGAGGTGGGAGGGTTGACTCCAGTTCATTCCAGGTGGAGGAGGTCCTGTGAGAGCTAGAGGGTTTGAGGGTGGATAAGGTGATGGGGCCAGATGTGGTGCACCCCAGGGTACTGAGGGAGCTTAGTAAAGTGCTAGTACAACCTCTGACCAGCCTCTTCAATAAATCCTTGGAATCAGGGGAGATCCCTAAGGACTGGAGAAGGGTGGATGTAGTCCCCTTTCAGAAGAAGAGGGCAAGGAGGAGGTGGGCAATTATAGGTTGG
The DNA here is from genome assembly GCA_016271365.2 of Neoceratodus forsteri. Lineage (NCBI taxonomy): Eukaryota > Metazoa > Chordata > Ceratodontiformes > Ceratodontidae > Neoceratodus > Neoceratodus forsteri. The sequence continues at coordinate 839,306,493 of CM028135.1, read as the reverse complement.
TGAGCTTAACATCTGTGGTGGGCAAGCTCATGGAGAAACTGCTACAAAAGAGAATCACTAGCTACCTTGAAGCCAATGGCCTACAGGACTGGTGGCAACATGGATTCACTGAGGGAAGGTCATGTCAAATGAACTTAATAGAGTTGTTTGACTGGGTCACCAGGGTACTGGACCAGGGGGTCTGTAGACATTGCATATCTTGACTTCAAAAAGGCATTTTATTCTGTGCCACACAGGAGATTACTGCACAAAATGAGATGCCTTGGGCTGGGGCTGCTTGTGGTTAGGTAGCTGCAAAACTAGCTGGAGGGCAGAAGGCACAGGGTAATTGTTAATGGGGTACCTTCAGAGGAGGGTATGGTCACCAGTGAGGTACCCCGGGGTCAGAGCTGGGGCTACTCCTTTTCAATATATTTATAGGGGACATAGCGGAGGGGCTAGATGGAAGAGTGTGTCTATTGGTCGATGACACAAAGGTCTGCAATAGAGTGGATACACCTGAGGAAGTAGAGATGATGCACAGGGATCTGGAGAAACTGGAGGAATGGTCCAAGGAATGGCAATTGTCCTTCAACACAAAAAAATGCAAGATCATGCACTTAGGCAGGAATAACTAGGGAGTGGAATACCGTACCGGGGGAGGGGGCATGCCCTACAGGTTACTGAGCAGGAAAGGGACCTTGGCGTTTTCATTTTACAGGACCAGAAGGTGGCAAAGAGATGTGAGAAGGCGGTGGCAAGGGCTAGTAAGATGCTGGGTTGTATTGGCAGGGGAATAACCACCTTGAATATGGGGTCAAGTTTTGGTGGCCTTACCTCAAGAAGGATGTGGAAAGGGTGGAGTGTGTCCAGAGGTAGGTGACAAAAATGGTAAGGGGACTCAGTCATCTGTCATATGAGGAATGGCTTGGGGACCTCAGCATGTACTCCCATGAACAAAGAAGGAAAAGAGGGGGCAAGACTGAGACCTGGCTTCAGGTATTTATTTTATTTATTTATTCATTCTTGGATTACAATACCTCTGAGCACAGACAGCTCATCTACAAAGGTTCCACGTCAGTGGGAGGGGAGACAAAACACACAAAGGGGTAAAAGTACAATGTTTCCAAAACAGTAAAATAAAGTGAGCAAATATATATGTATCTATATGCAGTTTTATCATTCTAATAGGAGGAAAGCGCAGATGAGAGGGGAAAGGATAAAGATGGGAGAAAGAAAGAAGAAAGAAAAGAAAGAAAGAAAGAAAGAAAGAAAGAAAGAAAGAAAGAAAGAAAGAAAGAAAGAAAGAAAGAAAGAAAGAAAGAAAGGTAGGAAGTGGCAGTCATAGGCCTTGTCAAGCTGGTGTGGGAGGGGTAGGGGTGAGGGGTGAGGTGGACAGAGTGGTAAGAAAGGTAGGAAGTGGCAGCCATAGGCCTTGTCAAGCTGGTGTGAGAGGAGTAGGGGCAGGGGGGATGAGGTGGATGGGGCTAGCCAATGGCCTTGTCAAAGTGCGAAAAGGGGGGTTGCCTCAGAATTATAGAGGTAACAGCAGGGATACAGGGTTATCCAGTTGTGAGGAGAAGATTGAATGCTAGTAGATAGGAGTCTCAGGTGAAGCAGTCGCAAGAACTGTTGGTCATGAGATCCTGGTATAACCTCAGTTTGAATGGTCCCAGTTTAGGTAGAGTAGTTATATCACTATGAAGAGTATTAAACCAGTATATTAAGGGTATGAACAGGGTGCAAGTAGGGGACATCCTCCAGCTAAGGGAGCAATCGAAAACAAGGGTTCATACTAAGGTTCGTACTAAAGTAGATAGGAGAGCGAGAAGGCCAAAGCTCATAGTGCTCCCATACTAAACCAAAGACTAATAAACCAATGTATAACCTGCATTGATTAATGTATCCATATAGCATGATATGCAGATAGTAGGGAGGAGGTTCAAGGGAAACATCAGAAAAAAAATTCTACTTAATGGAGATGGTGGTGGAAAACTGGAACAGACTCCCAGAGGTGGTGGGTGGGGAGAAGAACTGTGAGGGGATTCAAGAGAGTGTGGGATAGACACAGGGGTCTGTTAGTTCCTGGAAGAGGGGTGGGTGGAAGGCAAAAGCGAAGTCCTAGCAGCTTGCTAGTCATACTGGGCAGACTGGGTGAGCCTGGTAGTCCTTTTCTGCTGACACGTTCTATGTTTCTATGTTATCAAAAAGGATTCTTGGTCAATTTCAATGTCATTCAGAACTCTCAAAATGTCATTACTGTCTCCGATTCTGCTTCTGCGGAATTTGCACAAGATTGACTGTTCTTTAGTTGGATGAAATGTAGTAATGTATGCAAGCTTTGATTCTAATTGTTTTATTTCTGAGATTGTACTTGGAACCGTAATCTGTTCTTTTTACCATTGCAAAGGCCTAACTCTGTAATAAGGGTTTAGCTGATCAATAAATTGAAACCAAAACTGCTGACATTAGTGTTTTTTATATATGAGCCAAGTTCCTCAACAAAAGGTTGAATGTGGAAATCTACATACTGAGATAAAGGTTCTGTAACAGATCCCATTTCATTAACAGTGGGTCTCCTGGGGTGATTTAAGGGACTTGTGAATTCTGGGCAATGTATATATTGTTGCTGTAATTGGGTGTTCCACTCTTAAAAAGTCTTTTACCTCCTTATTTGTGATGCCATTCTCATAAGAGTCTTTCACATATTCGTCAGTTTTCCATTTATAAGCTTCTGTTGGATCATTCTGTAGCTTCTTGTAAAAAACAATGTTCTGCAATTCTCTTAAAATCTCTGAAACATACTGGTCTGCATCCTGAAAGACAACACTGCCCCATTTGTCCACCAGCTTAATTACAATGTTAGTGTCTTTCTATAAACTTTAGAAAAACATTCTTTCTTTGTTAGGTAAATGTTATAATGTAGCCATTGTAAGTTGTTAACAAGCATTTGTCAAGTGCATGGGTGCCATTTTGGTGGAGGGGAGGGTTACAAGCTGGAGTTGGCAAATTTCAACACGGGTTCATAATTTCATTGTTTTGTAATATTTTTACACCATATTTTCAACATAGCCGTCTTATTATGCTACCGCATGAGGAAAGGAAGAGTACAATTTCAACTCCTATCCAAAAGGTAATTTCACGCAGTGGCTGTGAAATCACCTTTGGGGATGCAAAAAAAATTGGTCAGGATCTGAAAAATGGCAGCAGTCACATTCATGAGGTGCAGTGATGAAATTGCTATGATGAAAATTTGGGGTCAAAATACTGAAAAGTACTAAAGGTACGAGCCTGCGTTTGCTAATTTAAGTGCATGCTCATAACTTTGTTAATAATTTCACACCAAATTTTCAAAGTGGCATTCTTATGACCCCACCTCATGAAGAGTGCCACTGTCATTTCGTTCACTTGTCCCAAAAGGTGATTTCACACAGTGACCATGCCATTCTATGCCACAGGTGTGAAAACATGCTTCAGGCAGGATATGAAAAATGACAACTGTACTGTTCATAAGGAGGTGTGAAATAAAGGCAATGCTGAAAATCTGGAGTGAAAATATTAAAAACTAGCGAAGTTAGGAGCGTGCGTAGAAACTGCACAATGCACGCTTGTAACACAGTTATTTTTCTGGAATTTTGTCACCAGATTTGCAATATGGGCTATTTGGGACCCCACCTCATGAACAGTGGCACTGTCGTTTCATTAATCGTTCCAAAAGGTGATTCCGCACGATCATTGCGAAATCACCTTTCAGGATTGAGTAATGAAATGACAGTGAAAATGTTCCAGAGGAGGGGTTCCACCATGCTGAAAATTTGAGGCCAAAATTCCTAAAAATGGCTGAGATATTGACCTAAGTTGAATGGCCCCATTGATTCCTATTATTCGGCTTACCTTGAAATCTTCACTTTGCTGGTCGGCTTTGAAGAGTGCAGATGTGTCCCGGTCTACAGAAAACACTGCTCCCAACTTCTGGAGGTAAGTATGGATAAGGCAGGGGCTGCAGAGAGGTGGATGAACAGTTGGAGGGTCGGGATGAGGAGTGGGATGGGGGAGACAATGAGGGACTGTTTTCTGTTTTGCAGGTTTAAAAAAAGAAAGACATTGGGGACAGTTTTTTTTTTTTAACAGGAACAATTTTGTGTACATTTCTGGACACTGGAAGTGGGCTTTTGGGGGGACAGGGAATGGAGGGTGTGGGGAGGACAGCAGCAGTGGGCGGGAGTTGGAGGGATTGATTTGCTGGAGGGTCTCAAACATGAATGGAGGGAGTGGGGAGGACAGCAGCAGTGGGAGGGAGTGGGAGGGAGTGATTTGCTGGGGTGCTTGAACATGAATGGAGGGAGCGGGGAGGACAGCAGCAGTGGGAGGGAGTGGCAGGGAGTGATTTGCTGGGGTGCTTGAACATGAATGGAGGGCGCGGGGAGGACAGAAGCAGTGGGAGGGAGTGGGAGAGATTGATTTGCTGAGGGGGCTCGAACAGGAATGGAGGGTGTGGGGAGGACAGCAGCAGTGGGAGGGAGTGGGAGGGTGATTTGCTGGAGGGTCTCAAACATGAATGGAGGAGTGGGGAGGACAGCAGCAGTGGGAGGGAGTGGGAGGGAGTGATTTGCTGGGGTGCTGAACATGAATGGAGGGAGCGGGGAGGACAGCAGCAGTGGGAGGGAGTGGGAGGGAGTGATTTGCTGGGGTGCTTGAACATGAATGGAGGGAGTAGGGAGGACAGCAGCAGTGGGAGGGAGTGGGAGGGTGATTTGCTGGGGGGCTCGAACAGGAATGGAGGGAGCGGGGAGGACAGCAGCAGTGGAAGGGAGCAGAAGGGTAATTTTCTGGTGGAGGTTTTGAACAAGAACAGAGGAGTGGGGAGGACAGAAGCAGTGGGAGGGAGTGGGAGGGAGTGATTTGCTGGGGGGGCTCGAACAGGAATGGAGGGAGCGGGGAGGACAGCAGCAGTGGAAGGGAGCAGAAGGGAGTAATTTTCTGGTGGAGGTTTTGAACAAGAACAGAGGGAGTGGGGAGGACAGAAGCAGTGGGAGGGAGTGGGAGGGATTGATTTGCTTTTGGAGACAGGCTCAGTGCATTCATATGTCAGCTCATGCAGGCTCTTACTAAGCAAACTCGTTCCTGACAATAATTGCCTTCATCACTGTAAGTGCAATGGTAGTGTGAACACGCAACCAGGAAGCAAAAGTAATACCTTGCAGGACTGTTTACATTCAAAGGACAGAGAAATAACACTATTGGTTCAGCTCTGTCCTTTGAAAACTTTGCCAGCTCTGCCCTAAAAGCAGAAAGTGAGTAATGGGCAGCCTGCCTGTTGATTCATCTGCCACAGACCTGCCCCTTAAACAGAGATCTCTAGTGGAGACCCCCCCATACCCCGCTATATCAATTCTCATATCAACATGTTCATCAGTGCTTGCATGCATGACGAACATAAAAAGGGAGTCCAGCTGCTATTCACATAAGGATTTAAATGTCAAAATTGCAGTACTAGGTGAAGGGTTAGATTTAGATTTTCCTCTGAATTTATTGTTGTTTGTTTCACTGTCAGCAGTACTCTCTGCCGTGCTTTGTGTATCAGTAAGTTCATCCACGTTAGCATTCAAAGGAGTTTCTGTCTCCAATTCTTTTCTTTTAAAGAAAGACTTTAATCTGAGGTTACAATATGCTATTTGTAAATCTATATAAGTCTGAAATGTGTTTATGGGAACTGTAGGTGCAAATGATAGGCCTTTATTTAGTAAGGCAGTTTCATGCTCAGTTAAAGTTCTTTTAGATAAATGTATTACCTTCTGCTGTGGCCATTCCATTGGTTCCTCTGTTGATTTGATATTGGTCTGAGGCCCTGATATTGTGGTTGTTGCTGGTGTTGTTCCTGTTGATACGTTTGCTGGTACTGTTGTTGTCCTCGTTTACCTCCTCTTCTTCTTGCCCCTCCTCATCCTCCTCTTCTGTTTCTGAATTGCCCCTCTGTTTGAAAGCACTTGTACTTGTTTTGTTAGGTACTTGTCTGTGGGGGTGGTGGAGTCGGTTCCTGGGAAGAGATGTTCTGCTCTAAAAACTGCTCCTCAGAATCACCAGTTTCTGAGTTACTTCTGCGTGTACTCAGGCTAAATGAAACATGCCTCTCTTCTATTAATATGCTCCTCAGTCGATTGGTCTTTTTCCAATTATATACCCTATTGTGCAATCGTCCTAGTCCTATTTGAATTTCACTTGGTTGCATGCTTTTAGATCTTTATCTATTTTTTCTGTGGTTATTTTTAGTTTCTCATTGCACCTATCAAACTCTGCATGATTTTGAAACTTTAGAACAGCAAGTTCACATTTTTTTATTTCTTTGGCTACTTCATTATTCAGTTCCTTCCCATAATCAGTTAGTAATTTCATCAATTTACTTGAGGCTTTTTTTAAGTATCTCCCTCCATTTATTCATAAATTGCTCCACATCAAAGCTTACTGTAGGGTCCTTTAGTAATTTGAGTCCCCTCGATATCCTGTGTACTTGCAAACAGGCTTCTAAATTGATCTGGCTTCATTAGATCTTCCTTGACTTGACAATCAGTGTCTATAATGTTCTAAATGCTTGCTGTAGTGACGTGTTCCTTCACTTGTTGGCATGTTTGAATCTTCATCATTATTGATTTAAAAAAGGATAGGCTCTCCCTGCTTCAGATAGAAGGTTGTCCACATACTTAAGAGGGTCTGAATTTTCGTCAAATTGGGAGTTCTTTCTAGAGACATTTCTCCCTCTTAAGCCAAGTAATATGTTGATCCATTATCTTTCCCAAAAGGGTTGAAATACCAAATTAATGCCAGTAAAAATAACTTTTTTTAATTTATTTGACCAGGACAAACACACTGAGCTGAAAGTTTGTTTATAGGTGTGACCTGGAAGCACAAGGAAGTTAAGTGACTTGTTCAGGGTCACACAGTATGCAAATGGGGGCTGTGGGATTCAAACCCAGGTCTCCAGCTTAGAGCCTTAAGCCACTGTGCTATTCTGCCTCCTTATAATGCCACCTGATAATAGGCTACCTGTACAGTCAGTTTAAAATGGAGCTTTATCATACATTTTTTTAAAAGGTTTTACATGGAAACTTTGTTATCCGTAACCTGTGCAGATTAAATCAAAATAGGCTTCAGTGATTCACAAGAAGATTTCTGCAAAAGGCAGAGGTACTCAGGATAAAAAACATAATCACAAATACATAGAATCCAGCACTCACCAAACCAATATAGGAAACGTAGCCTCTCTGAGCTTTTTAAGGTACCAAAAAGTTTATTAAGGTGCTAATACAATGCCTTGATGCATTTTAGACTGCAATGCCCTTTATTGAAAGATGTATCTCTGATGCACAAATGGACCACCTTTTATACAATCAATATGATGTCATCATACAAAGCCAGGGTGGAGTCACATGCACAGGAATACCAAAGTCATAGCAAACAATAAAAAACATTCTGTGTAAAACCAACATTTAAATACAGTTAATATACAAATAAATAATTGTAATCTAAAATACTTTACAAAGATTCTAAACTTTTCTGGTAAATTTCAGAGATTATTTGTGATAGCTACTTCAGGAAAAGGATGGAGGCTCAAATCCTGGTGTTAGCCAAAACTCTATAAATGAAGCACACAAGTGTCAGTGTGGAGGTTCATATAAGGTAGAAGTAATATGGGGGAAGAAGACAACTGATTAGTATTTAATTTTGTGTGGCATTATATAAAACATTGCATTCAAACACAGTTTCTTACAAGCTCCTAAGGTATAAATCCAAAAGACTTCTTGTTTCAGAATCAGATTGTCAAAATCCCCCCCCTTGATTTTTTACACACTTTGTCTACTGCTATAAATAAAAAACACATGTTCTCCTGTAGTTCTATCATTCATTATATGTACTGCAGTCACATACTTTACATCTTTTCTTTCTATGGCTCTGCAGTGCTCCCCTACTCTGACTTTAAATTGCCTTTTTGTTTTGCCTATGTAGAAAGCTCCACATTTTCAATTAGCAGCATAGATTACTCCACAACTGTTACAGTTAATAAACTGTCTTATTTCATACTTCTTGTTATTATGGGGATTTTTCAAAGGATGTTTTCATTACAATCACTTTACAGTAAATACAGTTCTTACAATTGCAGCAGCCAACAGTTTTATTTTGTAGCCATGTTCCTCTTGCATTCAGTACCAGATGGCTGTGGACCAGTGTGTCTATCAATGTTGGAGCCCTTCTGAAGACCAGGCATGGGGGTTCCCTGGTAACATCAGTCAAGCCCTGCAATGGCTACACTGTCCCCTATGAATCTCCATCTGGAGTGAAGCACTGTGTTTTCTTGTTACCATGTCCACCACCTCCTGTTGGCTCATACTGATTTTGTCCAGTAATTTGCTAAATCCAGAAGAACAGATACCATCAGAAAGCAATTGTGTACCAGCTGCAATATGTGTGTCTACTATGCTGGCTTAATGAACTGTACTTTGTAAGCTGATAGCATGTTTCAATGCAGTGTAAGTTCTGTGTATATTTTTGCAATGTTACACTAGTAAACTAAAATGAAATTTACTCTGAGTCTCAAGTGTCCTTGTGCAACAGTTGAGTGGGAGATAAAGTCATCAGTTTATTGGGACTGTTTGCACCTCTTAATATCAAGCTTTAAAAGAGTGCATACATTGTGATTTGTTGGGAATCAGAACAAGAGTTGCACCATGCTTGAGTGTGTATTGAATTAGAGAGTGGATTGAATGACTATAGTGTGATGTAAAACTATTGTCTGGATTTTTTCTGCCATTTTAATTAAATTAATACTAAATTATGGCAGATAGAGCTGCAAATGGCATGGCCAATACATCTGCCGGCAATGAGAAGGATGTCCCTTTCTGTTTGCAGAGTAATGAGGTGGTGGTGCATGGGCGACAACAACAGCTTACAGATACAGCAATAATGCAAAATTTGAATGTTTACAAGAAAGATCTCATTTCACTATTTACAATGCTTGAGAAATTAAACATGTCAGAAATTAATACTTGGTATGATAAGGACAATTTAACAAAACATAATACAAATGAAGAAAACTTAACTCCAAGAGTTTAATCCATGCTAAAAGTTTCTATATCAAATTTAGAAAATGGGCAAGTAAAACTGAGCATTTAGATCAGCTAGGATGCCAACCTAAGTGGGCGGGTATTTTTCAAGAGAGCCCACTTAAAATAACTGCCAATTCAGGATGTCACATCACTGAGAGTATCTTTGGGCACCCCGAATTGTCAAACTCCTTTTCCCCGTTCCCACTGGAAGTAGAAAAATTTACACTTTTTGGAAACTGACAATACCGGCACAATCCCAAGCTGAGCTGAGCAACACAGAGAGCGCTAGATTGACTTGGAGCAGCTGTAGTTTCTTCATTTTCTGGACTGCAGATCTAGTGATCTCTCTCTCTCTCACTCTGTCACTCCAGTCTCCATGTCTCACTACAGTGCAGCTGGATGCCAGCCCGCTCACCTGCATTGCATTGCTGCCTGAGTATACATAACACAAAACACAGATTTCTCCCTATGTAGCAGGCTACTCTTTTCCTTCCACCTCAACCTATTGCTAGCTTCCTCTCCACTCAACTCCACAACAGAAAAATACTCTCTTCACTGAGATGTCATCGGTCTGTCACCCAGTATCCCGACCACATTTTTGGATGCACAAATAAAAAAAAGTCATACAGCCACAACTTTTTTCTTTTCATGGAGGACTTCCAATATGTAAATGGCAGCTTTAACCATGTTCCCTGCCTGCAAGCTGCATGCCACCACAACCTATCTCCAACCCCACCCACTACAGAGTTCCCAGTAGGACAAAATCTATACTGGCAGAGGAACTACTTTATTGCAAAATTACTACAAAACATTTTAAACTAATTTTTAACTTTTATTTTTATTAAAACTTTTTTCTTTACAGTGCACATTTTCTAAGTGCAATGATACCCTCCAGAGTGGGCAGCATAAGGAAATACCAGACTTTCCAGGGGCTATAAGGCCCTCTGCCTTAAGTGTCAGGCCTCATTATGCTCTGGGGCAGTCTGATATTATCCAATACCACCCACCCTGTTGGGTATTATTGCTTACCTGGACAATTTTCATCTTAAAGGTAACTGTACTGAGGTATCTGATGATTGTTGTTCATGCCTGGTAAAACTAGTAATTAGAGAAGATGAATTACAGTATGAGAAAGTCATAACATCATTAACTGAAGTACATAAACAACAGAAGCCCTTTAAAAATGAGGGATGAAAGGGATTTTAATAGTGGCCGGGTTTACAATTGGATGCAATTGGAAATGAACAGATCAAAAAGTAGAGAAAGTTCAAGAGGGTGGAGAAAGTCAAGAAAACAGAAAAAAACAAGTAACAGTAAGATCTGATGGGAGCATAGCCTGACTGGGAAGTAAGATGGCTACTCGTTTAGACAACCACAAGGCTCATCCAAATACAATCTATTCAGTCTTGCAATCCTCCTACAAACTGAGATTCATCCTGCTAAATATGCAAGCCTGTAATGACACAGAGCACAAAACTGGGGAGGAAGAAAACCTTGCTGTCATTTAAAGCAGCCAAAGAAGCCATTGAAACACAGAGGCCTGCAGATTCATCGAGACACTGCAACATCAAAGCGGGACCCACAATAGAACAGCAACCCATTACTCCCAATGTGCAATCTCTGGCAACCACAGTCCCTTTTGGTGCTCCTGTTCAATATAAGAACAGGCATGAAGTCTGGATTTGAGAATGTGCCAGCACTTTTTTTGCACATCCAGTGAATGGTGAATGAGCAAGACAACACAGTAGATGTGCACACCAAGTGCTCAAAGAAATGAAGGTGCACATTGCTGAGTAAGAACAACGCCTCATGGACATGGCAAAGAAACTGAGTGTGTCTTCCAGAAAGGTGAAAGAGCAACAGCATACAGCAGATGACCATGAAATCCATGAGTGGCGTAACAATGTTTGCATGGTCAGTTTTCTGGAGGGGTAGAGGGACATGACCCACTGTAGTATCTTAAATTGTTACTTTCAGCAGCCTTAGGGCTGCCACCTGAGTAGCAAATTGAGGTGCAGTTGGTCCATCACTCACTGAGCCACAAGCCAGAAACTAATGAAAATCCATGGCTCCTCCTCATAAAGCTTCCAAGGTACTAGGACAGACAAAAAGTAGTGCAGGGCATGAGACAACAGGAGCAAATCAATGTGGCAATCTCCTTAGTTGACATGTTTCTTGACTATGGCTGCCAGCTCTTTAAACAAGTGGCAAGAGTTCAACAAGATCAAGTGGCAACTACATACAGAAAACTGGCAATTTGCAGATCTTTATCCTCTCCAATTACTAATCAGACCCTAAGGAAAACCTCCCAGAATCTTCACTTCCCCTACAGTGGCACAGACCTTCCTAGACCAGGAGAGAGTGGCCACAGATGGCAGACTGGGACCCCAAAGGACTGCACCAAGCACCTGAGTGCTGAGAGAAGTGATGAAATTCAGCTGCACTGTAAATCTTGGGGTACATGGGGCTGGGAATCCAGCTTTAATCTCATACACATAGATAAAAATGTTGTTATTCTGTAAAAAAAATGCAGTGATAAGCTAGGGAGACCTTTTCAGCACTGAGAGGGGCAAGCTTTGTTGTGAGCTAATGTGCATGTGGGTACTTAAAATAACTGTGACTGGCTTAATATCCATGCATGCAGACAACTGAGGTGTACTCCCATACTCCACACCTACTGTATACGGCTTTCTACTTTACATGCTAACTGAAGCCATGGTGTCCTGGTGCCATATCACTTTCTGTCCATTTCACACATCCCCTTGGTGGTCCCATCCCATCAGCTCTGAGGATATGCAAACTGCACCCCTAACTTGTGTATTAATCAGATCATATAATATGAAACTACCCAAGGCATTGCACTGTTCAATGTATTTTTTACTACATAGTAACAATTCCTACTAAATCTAGTTGGAATATGTTTAAAATTGAATAAAGTAATTAATATATTGATTGGATGAACAGTATAATTGGGCTATTGTATGCCTTTCTGGTATTTTGATCTTTTGTTCACTGCAATCTACACAAGTTGCACACTAGGCAATCATGGTGTCTGCATATATTGTTAAACAATTGCATCAGATCTTTGTCCAGATCTCCTACTAAGACTTGAACATGGTTTTCAACACAAAAACTCATTGTTGTTTACAGATTGTTTTCCTTTCTGCACCACAAGTTAATGTTTTCTAGTATGTTTTATAGCAGAGTTTTTTATATATAAACTTAAGGTAGTCTGATACAGACACATATGAGTCTAGTTGAACAAAATGTAGATAATTTCTGATTAAGGTTTTTTCAGCATCCATCCTTCAAGTAGAAGATATAGCTATATTTGAATCACCCCTGCTATCTTTTAATGTTACATGTGTGTTAGTGACATTGTTTTGGAGCAACTGTTCTACTGGACATAAAAAATATTAAAGGCGGTCCTGTAGTTAGAAAATCACTCAGGCTGTTTCTAAATGTACCTTGCAGTTAGCATTTTACCAATTAACTGGTATCTAGCTTGCACATAAATAATTGAGGTAATCTATTAATAATTTTTGCTATCACTTTAAATACTAGGTTACTCCTGTGTGTGCTAGCAAAACATTAAATACACAGCTGATTTAAACCAGTGGACAAATTTTTTCATTTAAACTACAGCATATAGGTTGTGCCCTTCAATGATAGCACTATCCCCAGAAACTCTATTTGGAGTGAAGTGTCAAGTAATGACACACAGAAATAGATTAGTTGCGTATTGGTCCTTGTAAGAATGGAGCCAGAAGCAAATGGTGTGGTACCTTTTAGTGGACCAACACAGTTGTTACAAAAAGAAAACAGCATGCACCATTTTCTTTTTGTTTTATTTTTGTAACATCTATGTTGGTCCATTAAAAGGTATAAAACCATTTGTTTCTAGATCTGTGCCAAGTAATGGGTTCTTTTGTCACCACCTTCACCACCTCCTGTTGGCTTATGGTGATTTTGTACAATAATTTGCTAAAGCCTGAAGAACTGATGCTATCACAAAGCAATTGTGTACAAGCTACAAGATTACTGTGCTACTATGCTGACCTAATGAACTGTACTATGTCAAGTCATTGGAACTGTTGAATGCAGTTTAAGTTTGTTTGTGTATACTGTATTTTGCACTAGCAAACTAAAATACAGTTTACTCTGAGTCTCAAGTGGCTCTGTGCAACAGTCAAGTGAGAGCTAAAGTAGGATATTTTTTACACTGATGAAGTATTTGCTTACTTTTGTGTCATTAAGGGTCAGTATTAAGGGATGCGTAAATGTGTTATGTTTTGCAATGAGTTTCTTTACATTTTAAAAAGGAACTTAAATTACAGATATGCACAACTTTGTATTGACAATACTGGCTTTTGGCCAGCACTGGCAATACTTTTAATGACAATTAGTATACAGTCACAGTGTCACTCCCTTCCCTTTCCCTATCTTATGCCAAACAGATCCAATAATGTATTAGTACACCCTTTTTCAACCTGCTTTTTTGCCAAGCGGTCCCAGATGTTCACCGGTACCCCCTCACCCCAACCATGTACCAAGCAATCCTTGGTGTTCAGTGTCACTCCCTCTCATACCCAGCCCCATTTCAAGAATTCCTGGTTTCAAATGGCATGCAGCACACACCCTGCCCAATGTCTAAATATCTCTGGTATCAAGTTGCCCTCCATCATCACCAATGCTCCCCCCCCCCCCGCCATTTCCAACACTGGGTGTGTAACTCTGGTATTGGATATTCTGGATAGGTTTTAATTTATCTGTTTAGTTAGTTTGTTACAGTAGTTAGTTAAGGAGTTCGTTAGCAACTTAGTTAATGAGTTAGTTGGTTATTTTAGGTATTTATTTATTTATGTGTTTTTTAGTTCTTGTTGATCGGATTGACTCACCTAGACAAATGTCCCCTTTTCAAGAGTGACCCAGAGTTAATTACATTCAACAAGAGATAGATATTGAATAATACATGGGGTTGTGTGCTTAACAAGAATTTTACACACACCTGAGGTATTGGATGCTACATAAACCCTGAAAGCAAAGTTCAAGGGGTTTATTTAAGCATCCAGTGCCGAAGGTGTGTGTAAAATTTGAATTTTACACACAGACCCATTTTTTATTTTATATAACTGCAGAGTATTGTTTTTTTTTTGCCACAGTAATTATATAAATAAATTAGAAAGACATCCTTCTGCCACCAAGGCCTGGTCAGATTCAATGTGGTCAGAGGTGGCTGGGGGAAAAAAGCTGCCTTCCCCCCATTGGTGAATTTTATTTAAAAGATTTTATTGTTTTAGCCCAGTGAACAACTTACCACTGAATCCGAGTGGTGGTGAAGTCAGTCTTTAGAGTGAGGAAGGTGGCAGGTGCTAAAAGCAGGAACAGCTGCAGCCAGTGCATGCGGAGAATAAGGGAAACCAGGCGTGTGTTCACCGTTATAACCTGCAGGTTATAACGATGAATTATAACTGGGTTTCCCTTAGGGAAAAAACAAGACCCAGTTATTATGGTACAGTTATACAGAAAATACACGGTTCAACAGAAACAAATGAACAGAAAGGACAAGTAATGTGGCGATAGTATAGTGCTTACTGAATACATACAAATTAGAGTTGTGCAAAACATAACATTTTTCCAGTTAAATGCCCATGATATTACCATTCCAATTCTGTGAAATTCTGTAGAATTTGCTAAAACAAATGCCACAGAATTTTGGCAAATTTTACATTTCAGTTATTCCAGTCTAGTTTTCAAAGTACATATTTAAATGCTACCACATTTGGCAAGCTTACAGGTACTACTTTTGTTCATATGTGTACCACATCTCAGAGTCCTAGCTTGAAAAAAAGCTGAGTTATTGGTGGCAAAACATTTAAGAACATTTAATTTTTGGTTATTTATAATTTTAACATTTCTTATCCAAATGTCTCTACAGTTTCTGGATTTAGACAAACATTAAACACAGTATGAGCAGTGAGATTAAGTCCAAACTTTAAAGGGGGTTGTGCTATAGGTAGCTAATCATTTTGCCAAAAATTTATATTTTAGTTATTTTATTATAATTTTGAAAGCATTCATCAAAATATTATAAACTTTGCAGGTGTGCGGGATATTCAGATGAGACATTAAACAGAGGTTCCATCTGCTTGTTCTGGTGGTAGTTCAGGTGGATGTTAAAAATTCCATGGCACTTCTCTAAAAGAGTAGGTGTGTTTTTATTGAAAAAATACACAGGATACAAACATCAGTTACATAATATCAAAATGTGATTACAGTAGCCTCTAAAACAAAACAAAAGGAAAAAACATGACATTAATAATTCCATTTCCTACTTCTCACAAAAGAAAATATTCTTAAACATATTAAATCATCTTATTATATTCCTCATTAACCTTAAATTCCTTTCATTTCCCCTTTATACTCTTATTTATTTACATTTAATAAAATTGTGAAATCCTTTCCCCATCTAGACACTTTTTGGGAAGTATCAATAGTAGAATCTTTATGATACACTTTCCACATTTCCTGTAAAACTAGCTGACTAAGAAACACAGAAAAATAGAAACATAGAATTTGATGGCAGATAAGGACCGCTTGGCCCACCTAGTCTGCCCATTTCCCTACCTAATGGATAAGCTGCAGATCCTAGTTAACCAACAGCCTACTTCCTCCTACCCACCACTAAAATTGCCTTATGCCTGTCCCATGCATTCTTGAATTCCCCCACCTGTTTTTCACTCTATGACCTCCTTAGGAAGGTTGCTCCATGTATCTACAACCCTCTCTGTGAAGAAATACTTCCTCACATGACCTCTGCACCGTCCCCCCTCTATCTTCAAATTGTGCCCCCTTGTTCTTGCACATATCTTTTTCTGAAAAATGCTACCCTCTTGGACTTTGTTGATTCCCTTGAGGTATTTGAAAGTTTCTATCATGTCCCCCCTCTCCCTCCTGTCCTCAAGGCTATACATCTTAAGCTCCTTTAGTCTTTCTTCATATGTCTTCTGTGGCAGACCCTGCACCATTTTGGTTGCCCTCTTCTGGAAAGCCTCCACCCTGTCTATGTCTTTGCTGAGATGGGTTCTCCAGAACTGTACATAGCACTCCAGATGTAGTCTTACCAACTGTCTGTACAGAGGGCCAACAACTTCATGTTTTCTACTGGTGATGCCTCTCCCTATGCATCCCAGTATCCCCCCAGCCCTTCTTACTTCCTTCTCACATTGCTGGCCCACCATTAGGTCATCTGATATGACTACCCCCAGGTCCCTTTCCATTTTTGCTGTTGTCAGTATCTCACCCCCATTGTGTACTCTTGCCATGGGTTTTTGTTCCCCAGGTGCATTACTTTGCACTTCATTTCATTGAATCAAAGCTGCCATACACTTAACCATTCCTGCAACCTTGCCAAGTCCCTTTTCATCCTTTCCACCCCACCTTGTGTATCAACCCTGTTGCAGATCTTTGTGTCATCTGCAAAAAGACATACTTTCCCTTCCAGTCCCTCTGCAATGTCACTTATAAAGACATTAAAAAGGACCAGCCCCAGTACTGACCCCAATGGTACCCCACTAGTAACCCTCCTTTCTTCACTGTGGACTCCATTTACTACTACCCACTGTGTCCTGTTGTCTAGCCAGTGTTTTACCCAGGCTACCACCCTTGGACCCACTCCCAGGCTGGCTAATTTGTTTATTAATCTTTTGTGCGGGACTGTGTCAAATGCCTTGCTAAAGTCTAGGTAGGACATGTCCACAGGCCCTCCCTGGTCTACTACTTTGGTCACCCAGTCAAAGAAATCAATTAGATTTGTTTGACATGACCTTCCTGCAGTGAATCCATGCTGCCTCGGGTCCTGTGCCCAATGGCCTCTAGGTACTCACCAATTCTTTCCTTCAGAAGTGATTCAATCATTTTCCCTACTACTGAGGTCAAACTGACAGGTCTGTAGTTTCCTGCCTCTGTCTTGCTCCCACTTTTGTGTAGGGGAATCAAATCCACTCTTCTCCATTCCTCAGGTACCACACCATCCTCCCATGATTTATTAAAAAGGGTAGTCAGTGGTGTTACTAGTTCTTCCCTTAGTTCTTTTAGAATTCTGGGCTGAATTCCATCTGGCCCCATTGCTTTATCCATCTTCAGTTTTAAGAGTTCTTTAAGAACCCTTTCTTCTGTGAAAGGACTAATATCAACCCCCCTATCCAGAGTGCTTCTATTGACTGGATTAAGTATCTCCCCCTGCTTTTCCATTGTGAATACTGGCCTGAAATATTCATTCAGTATCCCTGCTTTTTCACTGTCGCTCTCTGCCCAACCATCTTCCTCTTTATTCAGCCTCAGTATCCCGGCCCTTGTCTTTCTTTGCTCCCTAATGTACCTATAAAAGGTTTTATCCCCCTTCTTAACTGAGCTGGCTAGCTTTTCCTTGGTTTGGACCTTTGCTATTCTGACTGCCTTCCCTGCTTCCTTCTGCTTTACACTGGTACAGTTCTCTGTCCTTCTCCTTCTGTGTTTCCTTATACTTCCTGAATGCTATATTTTTCTTCCTTACATTCCTGCCACTTCTTTTGAGAACCATAATGTTTTTTTCTTTCATTTTGATTTGTATATTTGCTTCACACAAAGGCTTGTTGCATCTGTGATGGTAATTTTGATGTTTCCCCATTGTTGCTCCACCCCACCTTCTTGCCTGTTTGCTAGTGCTTTTCTGAGGCAGTCTCTCATTTTGACAAAATCAGCCCTTCTGAAGTCCAGTACCTTCACTTTTGTGTGGCTTGACTCTACAGCTAAGTTTATTGTGAACCACACTGTTTGGTGGTCTCTTGTTCCCAGATGGCTACCCACTTCAAGATCAGAGATCCTGTCTCCATCCCCATTTGAGAGTACCAGGTCTAAGGTTGCTCCCTCCCAAGTGGGTTCCAAAAGTAGCTGTCTGAGGCATGCCCCCAGTAGGGCATCAAGAATGGCCTTGCTCTTGGATGTGGCTGCAGCAAAGGTGCTCCAGCTAACATCTGGCATATCCAGGTCCCCCATCAGCAATATCTCACCTTTCTCTGCCATCCCAAGGATGCCTTCTATCATTTCCTTGTCCATTTCCTGCCCTTCAGATGGGAGTCTGTGTACAACTCCGGCATGGATTGTGGAGCCGTTTCCAGTCTCCAGAGTGACCCACAGTGCCTCCTCTCCTTCCTGTTTACCCTTTAGTTCTGTTGCTTTGATCCCTTCCATTACATAGAGAGCTACTCCTCCTCCTCCTCCTCCTCTCTCCCTGTCCCTCCTGTAGATTGTGTACCCTGGTATGATGACATCCCAGTCATGGTTCTCTGTGTACCATGTTTCTGTGACTGCCACAATATCCAGGCACCCCTCTTCCATCAAGGCCTCCATTCTGGGGAGCTTTTTACCTAGACTATGGGCATTGGTATTCATTACCCTCCATTTTTTCATGGCTTTATTTCTTTTTGCCCCATCCCTGTTCTTACTGCCTTTGTCTTTTTCTCCATTTTCCCCTGCCCTTATCCCTGTTGACTGCTCTATCTTGGTGTTTACCTCACTAACTACCCTGATTATTTGGGGGGGGATTTCCCTTCTCCTTTTCAGTGCCTCCCCCTTGGCTAGTTTAAATGCTTGCCAATGAAGCATTTAAACCTGTCACCTAGGATCCTGGTTCCCCTCCTGGATAGATGCAGACCATCATGCCTGTATAGGCCTGCATCCCTCCCGGTGGAGCCCCAGTCCCCAATGAAGCCAAATCCCTGAGCTCTGCACCAGTTTTTCAACCAGTCATTGAATCCCATGGTGCAGAGTACCCTACTCTCATCCCTGCCATAGACAGGTAGCACTTCTGAGAAAGTTACCATGTGTGCTACTTGTCTAAGGCCCTTCCCCAACTCCACAAACCCCTGTTGCACTGCTCTGATCCTATTCTCAGCCAGGTCATTGGTCCCTAGGTGGATAATGACATCCAGCTTACTCCCCCTTGCAGCTACTCCCATGATCCTGAGGATTCATTTCCTATCCCTCCAAGCTATGGCACCAGGCAGGCACCTTACCTCCCTTTCCCCACCCTCTCCCAGTTCTACCCCCCTAACAATTGAGTCTCCCACCAGGAGTTGTTTCCTTCCCCTGTGGGGTCAGGTACCACCCTCCTGTGGGTCTCCATTGTGGAAGTTCCCAGAATTCTCCTTGGTCTCCACTGCAGGTGCCTCCAAAGAGTCACAGATGACCTGAAATCATCCAGGCAGACCTCTAAAGCAGTAGGTAAGGCTAGGGGGATGTTAGAGTGTATTAGTAAGGGTATTACAAGTCATAAGAGGGAGGTAATAATCCCTCTTTACAAGCCACTGGTTGGGCCTGATCTGGAGTACTGCATACAGTACTGGAGGCCACACCTTCACAAGGACATTAACCAAATTGAGGCAGTCCAGAGAAGGGAAACCAAAATGGTGCAGGGACTGCATCAGAAGACATATGAGGACAGATTAACAGAGCTCAGTATGTATACCCTTGAGCCAAGGAGGGAGAGAGGTAATACGATCAAAACATTCAAACACCTTAAGGGCATTAACAAGGTGAAATAGTCTAACATGTTTAAATATAAGAAAAACAGCAGGACAAGAGGACACAGCATGAGATTAAAGGGAGGCCAATTAAGGGAGAATATGAGGAAATTATTTTTCACAGAAAGGGTGGTGGATGCATGGAATGGTCTACCTCAGGAAGTGGTGGCTATGAATACAGTGCAGGGTTTCAAACAGGCATGGGATAGGCATAAGGGAGCAATACAGATGAGTATGAATAGATAGGCCACTGACAGAGCAAAGGTCAATGGCACATTTATAAGGTAGAAAAAGAAATGGTCAGACTGGATGGGCCTTGCGGTCCTTATCTGCCATCAGCCTCTATGTTTCTATATTTTTATGTAACCATGCTCCACTAGAGTGGTGAATGAATTGTGGAGAGGCACAACTGGAGGGATGCACCTCTGTTCCACCACCTTCACCCTCCCTGAGCCCATTGTGGTCTGACCACTTCTCTTTCTTGGCAATCTCTGAGGTAGTGACAGTGGCCTGGGTGGTCCCTGGGTGGGGAGCAGGTTTCCCAAATCCTTGCCAGGTCAGCATGGAGACAAACAACTTCTTCCCTCAGACCAGAGAGGTGACTGCAAATAGGGCAGCAATGCAGTTTACAGAATGTCTCCTGGAAGACTGCTGCTCCACGGCCAGTGCATTGCACCACTCCCCACATGTCTGTGTCCCTTCCTGTTACAGATGCTTTTCTTTTGTTGTTGTTTTTTGTTCTTGTTTTAGTGTGTGCAAGCTTGTGAGTGTCTCTACACCCTATTCAGTGTGCTGTGCCTTTACGGATATGAATAGGTGTATGTTGTTAGCAGTTTTGATGAAATGATGTCAGAACCCCTGCTATAAAGGAAGTTATGTGCTTGGGGAGGGTGGGGTGAGGGAAGGGTGGGAGGGAGTAAACCTATGCTGTCCAGAAACAATCAACTACAACTTTGACCCTCCACCCCTAGGAGTGCCTTTCTTCCTTTCAGACACCTATTTCACAGAGGTTAAGTAATAGGCCAACTCACAAATGACTGAAAATACTTCCCAGCTACAGTTCCTCCCTGGAAAATTAAAGTTAAAACTAAGACAAGTCAACCCCAAAAACAGAATCAATACTAGTTACTTACACAGGTCTAGAAAGTAATAATTCAGTTCAGTGTAATCTAGAAAATAACCTCCTTGATTTAAGGAAGCTCTGGCTGCTCTCTCTCTCTCTCTCTCTCTCTCTCTCTCTCTGTCTCAGAGTTATTGTTTCATAGTTCATTTTCTTTTGGTGCATGACCCATTGACATCTTGCTTGCCATAGATAAAATCTAAGACAGCAGAAAAATACTGATAGGGTATCCTGGTGAATCTGTGATAAACCTTGAGGGTGTTTCCCTACCACTAAGATATCATATGTCATATTCCCCAGCCATCCCATATTCCATTTTACAGCTAAAAAGTTTCATAATGGTTTTGAATATGAACAATACAGGAGAGGATGTTCCATAGACTCTTCCTTATTTATACATTCCAAATAAGGACAATTCCTTTCGTCTATAGCTTTGTGATTGGCATTCCCTCTCAAATTCACTTTCCCTTACACTGTTAGCCATAAGTTTTCCCACATTTGAGAAGGGATTCTATCATTTGTGAGCTGTTTTAAAGTTAAAGGGTTGTTTACTGAGGGACAATTTTTTAAACTGGGCTCTAAGGGGTATATCCCGTCCATCACTTCCTGATATATTGTTTTCCCTGTACCTTGTTGGATGGAAAATTTTGTGAAGTTCTATTTATAAAGCTTTTGTGCTGCAGGTTTAAAATATTCTGGTATGTGTAAATGATTATTAATTTTGGGAGTCATATTGTGCCATGCAGTGAAGTACCTTCCCGATATCAATCTAACCCAATTGTATTGGGTTGTTCCTGTGGAGAGCAGACCACTTTTAACTGTTTGAGAAAAAATTAAAGTATGAAAGAATACAATCAGATCTATCATTCCCAATCTTCCTCTTTTTTTATCCAAGTAGGTATAGCATCTTTTTATGGGGTTTAATTATTTGTTGCCCCATAACATCTGGAAGAATAAGCTATAAATTTTTGTTTCTAATAGTGAAGGCAGGGGGAAAATCATAGCTACATATTGAAGACTTGGAATAATAAATTGTTTGAGAATCAGAATTCTCTTGAGTTTTGATAACTTCCATTGCCTCCATCTCTGTACCTTAGCTTACACTTTTTTAACTGACTTCTCCCAGTTTTCTATAGGAAGATTCTGAGACACAAAAATTATTCCTAGAATTGTTATAGGTTCTGATGACATTTTAATTCCTTTTATTTGTATGGGGGTTGGGCAGCCAGAACCCACAAAAAGGCTGTTGCTTTTTGTGTAATTCAATTTTGAATTAGAGAGATGTGCATATCTATGTAATTCTTGTAAAAAATGTTTAAGCTGATTGTAATCAGAGAAAACCCTACAAATGCTGTCCACATATGCTTGTATAAGTAACTCTGCTGCATTCCTGACCCTGTTAACCCCACCCATTGGGGTTGTTCTGTGAGAAATCTTAGTAAAGGACCTAATGAAAAAATATATAAGAGGGGACGAAGGGGACATCCCTGCCTTACCCCAGTAAGGATTTTAAATCCCTTTGACACTTTCCCTTTAATACATGGATGAACCTTGAATGAAGAAGTATAAAGTAATTTTATTTGTTCAATTACCACTGGTGGTACCCCATATATTTTAAGTACTTTGAATAAAAAAGGATGGTACACCATGTTGAACACTTTTTCTTGGTCGACTGATACAATACAACCTGTAATCCCCAAAAGCATTAGGTGTTCAACTACGTCTCTAATAATCATTAAAGCATTCTGAATTTTACTATTAGGGAGTCCACAGAATTGTTGTGGGGAAATTACCAGACTGACATATTGTTTTAAATCTGTTCTTCATAATGTGAGTTAAAATTTTATAATCTGTGTTGAGTAAAGTATTTGGTCTCCAATTTTGAATACTAGTTTTGTCAACTGATTTAAATAAATATACGAGTAAGCCCTCTGTAAAGGAGGGATACAGTGTGTTTGCAGAAAAGAAATATCTAAACTCTTTTCTAAGCATAATGCTAGCTCATGTGAAAAGATTTTATAAAATGTATTTGGGAGCCCATCTAGGCCCGTCGAGGTCTCATTTTTGAGAAGCTTTATTGCTGACTCTATTTCTGTTACAGTAAACGGAGTTTGTAATTTTGAAATTTCTTCTGGGTATGTTGGAATCGTGATTTCTTTCAGAAATCCCTTGATTTCCTGTTCCATAATGGGCTTCTGGGGTAGAAGAGAGTTATAATGATGTATTATTAGATTCTCTATCCCTTCTATTGCATCCACCTCCCATCCCTCTTGGTCAACTAAACATTCTATATCTATAGATTCTTTGATGTTTTTGCAGGCCTCAAATGGGTCTCCTACTGGAGTTTTCTGAGTCCCACTACATAACATTGCTTGTACTGTTTTTGCTCTGTTATATTAATATATTTTCATTGTGTCTTTTGTTTCCTTAATTTGTTCTGTATAGTCATATTTTGAAGACAACAGTAAGGTATAACGTTTTTGTAACTGCCTTCTTAAAGACAAATATTTAAGGAATTTATTATTTCCTGTTGTCTTCTCATATTTCTCAAACCATGCTTTAAGATAATTTTTTTTGGTGTCTAACCACCATTCCCCTGTATTTGTATATAAAAAATTCTGCTGACATTCTAGCCCTAAGAAGATTCAAAATACTGTTTCTTACTTGTGTCTCTATCAGCACAGAGGTGTTTAATTTCCACTGATTGTTATTATTTTGTTTGGTTCTCCTAGACCATCTTGAAGGCTCAATATTAACATCAAATGGTCCAAGAATTCTACAGATATTATTTGAAATGATTCTTTAGGTAGATTGGAAGAAATAAACATATGATCTACGGTGGTTCTTTATTTTGTGCATGTGTAAGTGAATTTTTAACCCTTTTCCTGATATGTTCTACTATTAATAAGGTCTGCTGTTTATATGGTTTTTGCTAGGGTGTTTGAGTCATAATAAATCTTTTTCCTGTTATTGTTTTGATCCTTATTTATTTGCTGTATACCACAGTTAAAATCTCCACAAAATAAATATTTTATAAGAAGTAACTAAATATGGTTGAATGGCTTTACGCTGATTTACCCTTTCAGCTTTTGTTTGGGGCTTGTATATATTCAAAAGGTGGCAATCCATATTTTTCCATTTACCATCAATAATTAGAAATTTGCCTGGAATCAAATCTCTAAGCTTATGAGTTGTAAAATTAAGAGTTGAAGAGGATTCCCACCCTGTCTGCACAATCTGGACCGAAGGACCAATATGATGTTCCTCATACCCATTCTTTCTTAAAGGTCATCACTTGTTCACCAGACTACATCCAGGTTTCTTGTAAAAAGCAGATATTAATTTTACCACCATGAATAAACTGATAAACTGCCTGCCTTTTCACAGTACTCAGTATACTGTGAATGTTTAACGAACCCACTATGCAAGAAGACAGTAAGTAGTCAGATTATTTAGGCTATTATTTTTCCTTTTTGTCTTCTTCTTGCCCTTATAACCCCCTGCTCCAAATTCTGAGGATGCTGTTCTGCCAAAGTTTTGAGAATCAGAATCTCCCTGCTCCATTTCTGAATCTCTCCAGTTTGTAAACAAAGCTGCATAGGCATTGCTAGATTCAAAGGATACTGAAGAGGGAGGAGATTTAGCTTTTAAGTTCCTTGTAGATCTTCTTCTGGGCAAGGGGGATAGGATAGGTAGGTGTATTTTCCCTTCATTTGCAATGACAGAATCTTCATAGCATACAAGGATTAGTATTGCTGTGTCAGCAGAGATACTTGGAACGGGTTCTGTGTCTGGAGCAGGCTGAGATGCTTCTTCCAATATTATAGCTGAATCCTCTGTCCCCGGGAGGGGGAATAAGATTAGCAGAAGGTTTTTCTGATGGAGGTTCTTGCTCAGAAACTGTGCTCTGCAGCTGCTGAATCAATAATTCTGAGCAAATACATGAAGCTTTATTTTTTGCTGCCCAAGGGCACACCCCAAAAACATGACCATAATCCTCACAGAGATCACATCTCATGTGGTTGCACATTGCATAGTGATGTGGCCAATTTCTCCTCAATTATCACAATGGGGTTTGTCACAGGTACTGGACAGGTGGGTCCTAGAGCCACACTTGTAGCAGGCCCTAGGCTGTCCAGCATAAAAACACACTCCCCTGTCTTTGCCTAACATGAAAGAACTGGGTATGTGATCAATTCCTGTACCAGTTTGCCTTAGCTTCACTTTACATTTCCTGCCCCCCATCCAGAACATCTCAGTATCCAAAATAGCTTCTGGTTTACTGAGGATGTTGCACTTTTGGGACAACCAGATGTGATATCCTCAACATAGACCCCCCCATTCCTGAACATTACCGTGACATATTTTACTAACAGTTTAGTGAATGGAATCACAAGAAAGGGGGTCCATGGGGGGGAACTTCACCTGGCTGTACTGCACCCAGAACAGTTCCAGACCATATGCAGTATGAAAGCCAATATCGTAATTGTCCTCTCCTGATATGTTGATGAATGCATACACCTCCCTGGGAGTAAAGTGTTGTGAGTCTTTTAACAGGTGCTTCCCCACAAAATGCCTTTCAGGCCTTTCTGCTAATCACCCTTTATATCTTATGTGTACGGAGTTTCTCATTGGGGCTGCTTCTTTCCTGACTTATGTGAAAAGGTCAGATAGAAGAGATTTCTGAATTGGAATTGGTTCTTGCAAAGAGTCCTGTAGAAAATCCATTTTCTATATGCTGGTTCTCTGAAAGTTGACGAGAGTCAGTTTGCTGTAAAGGCACTTCCTCTGTTTTTTTAATGTTACTTTCTGGACCTAAACAAAGTCCCGTAGACTTAGAGATTGTGGATATATTTTCAGGTTGTTCCACAATATGTGGTACTGCTGGCTGGGCTGAAATTGTTGGCTTCCACTCTGGAGTGGCCTGTGAAAAACTTAGTGAAGGGTCCCAATCAGGATCAGGCAACCATGCCCCACCAGGTGTCTGTTTCAATCCCACTTCAGTCAGTGCTTTTTGGGGTGACCAAGAGTCACAGGGAGGTATCAGTAGAGGGTGTATCTGTGGTGCTGCAATTTGTAACTTCCCATCATTAGAGCAATTTTCCTGTATAGTTATGGTAGAACTGTTTCTGTTTGCTAGGGTTACAGCAGCTCTTTTCTCCTTAATATCCTCCATTTTCCCTGGTCTGGAGTTTGGCCCTTTTCCAAAAAATGAAAAAATGGTAAGTCCTTCTTGTGAGTTATCATTTGATTGGTATTTAGTATGCTGAGCTCCTGATACGGTATTATGCAGCAATAAGGGCTGTTTAAAAACAAACCCTGCTGACCTTGTTAGTTTAGCAGAAGAGAAAGCACCATTTCTTCCCTCAATTTGACTGAAACATTTTCCCGGGCCCACATGTGTACCCTCCATTTTTTCAGAAAAAAAGTTCTGCCACTGTTGCTTTTTCAAATGTTTCACTTTGTTCCTGTTTTTTAGGCTTTTGGCATGTGCTCAAAACAGCATTATTACTGCCAGCCTGCAATTCTTTACAAACAACATCAGGCACATGAGATGAAGCTTTAGAAGTGTATGACTCACCCGGCCCTGCCGGGGCCTTTGATGCTACTGCATCATCTGTTACTTTGACAGGTGGGTCAGAATGCTTGACAGGGGGTGAATCAGCCTTTAGCTTAGCCAATTGTGCAGCTAGTCATTCTTTTTCCCGAAGGTAACATTTCTCTTCTTGCTGGATTTTACTTAACAGTGCTTGCTCCATCTCCAAAAGACTTTCCTTCACTCCTTCTGGATTTCCTTTTAAGTTTATGTTTGGTTTTCTCAAATCCTCTGTAGAAACATAAACATCTTCTATGTCTTTTTCTGAATCCTCTGAATTGGACATTTTTTTTATCTCTGTCTTGACCACTGGCAGATTCAAGGTAGGAGAGGAGGCCAGCTCTCCCACCTCTACCATGTCTGTACTCTCCAGAGTCTTCCTCCAAGTGGCCATCCTAGAGTTGGACAGCAGTTCCCCCTACAGACCAGTAGGGGGAATTTTGTTTATTTCATATAGAGAAAGGCACACAAAAATGAAACTCAAAAGAAACAGAAAGAACAAAATCAAAAGGAACAACAAGAATCCCAAGTAACAGGAACATCTGAATTGGTGATCCTGGGAAGGTTTCTCCACACATTTTGAACATACAATGCAGACTGAAAACTCTATTCATTAAAATAAATATCCCTAACTTCCTTTAGAATACAACCCCATAAATCATGAAAAGTAAGTTACTTTTGTTGCAATGTGAATAAACAGTGAGCATTCCAAATATACCATTTAACAATGGAAAAAAGAACATTCAAGGTACTACTATACCACTGACCCCAGGCTGGCCCATAAACCCCATAAATCAAATTTTCATATGTAATAGAAGACACAACATCCATACCCCATCAGGTAGCCAAAAAAAACCAAAAAGTCTGGATAAATGAACAAGAAAAAAAACAAATGATGCATATATTCCAATCGAAGGATACAGTCAGGTCCAGGACACATTCTATCAGTGACAGCTTTATGCTTTTGATTTGCCTTAATGTTCAACTTTTCATGACAACATAGCCATAAAATATCAAAATATTTGCTGGGAAGTCTGTCATTACGAAGTAAATGCAGCACAGTAGGAATCTTGTTTTGAGGACATAAAGGAAATGTTGTAATGTCAGTAAAATGCGTTCATTGTACTAAAGCATATAATTGCTTCTTCAAGCATGTCTTAATATCAACAGCAATGATACCCCATTTATGAAGCCAAACAAAAATCTCCCTGTAATATCGTGGGGAAAAAGAAACAGTTTTAGAAAGTTTCTGAGAACCAGAGACCCAGCCACCAAACCAGCCCTGAAGCTTAGCAGAAAACAATGCAGTCCACCACAGTGGAATCTGATAACATAAAGGATGAAAATTAAAAAATAAAACATAAACAAAAGGAAAAAGAGCAGGGTTTACCGTATTTAAACCACCATCCTTGACTTTTAAGTTTAAAATATTACGTTTCAGGGGATTCAATCTGCTCCCAAAAATGGCCTGAAAAAAAAGACTATATAACAAAGTCTCCCTCTCTTTGGGAAGAGGAAAAATCCCACTAATATAAAAAAAAGAGCCAATAAATATGTTTTAATTAAATATACCCATTTCAGTTTACTCATAGTAAAAATATTCCAAGAGGCTACCACTGCTTTCCCACTTTGGAGTTTTGTGTCGCAATTAAAGAAATCCTGGTGATCTGTATCAAAATCAATGCCCAAAATATGCACAGGCCCATCTTCAATGGCAATACCAGCAATATGAGAGCCGTGTAGAGGAACTCTTCCAAGCTGTCTTATTGTAATTTTGTCTTTATTGAGACAAACCCCAGAAGATCTCCCATAAAGGTGACAAAAATCCATGGCAGTCTCAATATCAGCCAAACTTTTCAAAATAAGACTGACATCATCTGCATAGGCCACCACCGTGAGAAGCAAACAGATTCCTGAGACAAGTAAAGGTGTAAAAAATCATCTGTCATTTAAAAGCCGCAATAAATGGTCTAAGCTAAAAACAAAAAGTAAGGAACTTAAGGGGCAATCCTGTCATACCCCCCATTTAATCGGCAGCATTGGGCCAAGGAATCCATTAACCAATGGCTTTATCACTGAGGTCCAATAAAGAGCCCATAACCAGGAAATAAACTGTGTGGGGATACCATATGTAGCCAAGATAAACCACAAAAAATCATGATCCACAGAATCAAAAGCTTTTCTCTGGTCTAAGGATACAACATAACCCTGCGTACCAGGTGAAGCCCCAGCTGCAAATACTTCTCTTAGCAAAAGGAATTGATCAGTCATAGTTTTAATAGGAATTGCACAAGACTGCACTGGAGAAATAAGCTGTTGCACTATTTTGGAGAGCCTGTTGCAAAGAATTTTAGTCAATATCTTAAAATCAACATTTATCAAGCATATAGGCTGCCAATTATTGAGATCTTCCCTAGCACCTTTCTTAAATAAAAGCATCACACTCCCAAGAGACATGTCCAAAGGGATAGACCTGGAGGCAAGTAAATAGTTATACAGCTGGGCCAATTCTTCTGAAATGTAAGGTACAAGTAAATGATACAATTCGAGAGGCAATCCATCACTCCCAGGCACTTTACCCACAGGGAGTGCATTAACCACCTCAAGAACTTCCTGTGAAGTAATATCAACACAAAGAGCATGGGCATCAGCTAAAGGGTAGTCAGGAATAGGTAAAAGTGAAAACAGGGTAGAGAAAGCCAACGTGTCAGTGGGTTGGGATGCAAACTGTGAGGTCAAATAATTGGAGACTATACTCAGTATGTCCTGATGCTGTGTCTGGAGCGTATGCTGAGCATCCCAAACAGCTTCCACATGTTGGGACCTAACTTGGTCTTTACAACAAAGGAAAGGGCAAACATTACCCAACCTCCCCTGTGTACTAAACTGCTGTTGCATTTTAAGTGTGGGCATTTGCCTCTCATGGAAATCCTACATATGTGTTTAAATAGATGTAATTTGTGTCCCAAAATCTTATTGACTAGATAGAGCCAAACTCATATGACACTGCAGTTGCTTCTTTTACCGTAAATATTTAATCTTGGCAGAATCAGACCTATGTTTACTAAGACCACTCAAGAAAGATTTTAAATCCAGTTTAAAACTCTCTCACCAAAGCAAGGGATTATCAAAAACAGCAAACAGAGATTTCCTACATTTAGCAAAATACACTAGTTGGTGAGCAACAGCAACAGACTGAAGTAACAATGTATTACATTTCCAGATCCCAAGTCCTTTAGGAAAAGAAAAATCCCCAACAACCACAGAAAGTGTTTTATGATCAGAGTATGCTACTGATCCCACCGTAGCAGTACAAACCATCATACTTTTATTCACTAAAAGGAAATCTAGTCTCATCACCAGATGACCCCTCTGAAATGTAGGTGCAGACTTCTTGTGGACAGAAGTATAGGCATCAACCAGATTAGCCAGTGACACAGTATTTTTAAGAAAAGCCATATCACAAAAAAATGTTTGGGTGGAAGTACCCACCCCCTATCCTCCAAGGAAAGACCACAGTTAAAATCCCACCCAATGATATTATGAGCAGAAAATAAAAAGGGGCAAATTTGCCTAAGAATATCTATCCATTCCGACTTAACCTGGGGTGCATACAAATTAATCAGCCGAAGCAATGTATTATCAATTTTAATGTCAAGAATCAAAACCCGCCCAGGAATAAGGTCAATAAGCTTATTAAGATGTATATCCAGTAGGAACAAACTACCAACACTTGTACAGGCCCCAAAGCCAATCGATCAGTAAGAAACCCCCTTGAACCATTCCCGTTGTGCAAGTCAAATATCACACAAAGAATGCAACTGGGTATCCTGCAAAAACATAATATCCACCCCACAGAACAGCAAATGAGAAAAAACACCACCCCTCTTCTTAGTATTTTTTATGCTGTTGACATTAATTGTCAAGAACTTCAGCTGCTGCTGCAAAACCATTCGGAAATCAAGGGGGCTTGTGTAACCTAGATTTCCTAAGACCATCCGCTTTCCCTTTACCCACGGGCTTAGTGTGAGTCCGTTTTCTCCTAGGTCCTGCCTGTACCTGAGAATCCTCCCTCAATTCACTGGAACCACAGTCAGAAAAAGCATCATAGATGGGTATGTCAACTAAAGAACAGTCAGATTCATTCTCAGGGTGTCAGTGTCAGGTAAAAGGGTCTGAAACTTGTTAGAGGTTCAAGTCTCAGAGATTTTATGTATTTTGGATGCAGGTTGTCTCCAGTTATGGTGGTAGGTCACCTGTTTATCAAAGTCCAGACCAGGAACATCGGGTGGAAGGGGGCATCTCAGGTCACACAGCAGTCTGAAGCTCAGAAGAACCTCTCTCAATAATGACAGAATCATCTAAATCACAAGGGGGGGATCCATGTCCAGAGAAGGTTCATGATCAATCACAGGCAACTCCAGCTCAACTGCAGCAAGGGAGGGGGAAAGATCTGCAGGGTTAGCAAGAGGAAGACTCACCTGGGAGTCTACTACCTCAACAACCTAAGGCCCATCAGTAGCAAGTTTCACATGCTCCCTCTGAGCAACAATCACCATTAAACATTGCTCCTCCTGATCTGAACCTGTCTTAGAATGCGCTGCTTGTGCACACGTCATGTAAGAATGACCCATGACACCACACAAAGTACAGCGAAGCTCATTGGTGCACTGGAGATTAGAATGACCAAGGTTACCACACAAAAAACATCTTATCACAAGCACTACTAATATGCCCTGGAGCACCACACTTGTAGCATGCTTTAGGCAGCCCTGGTTAGAATAACACCCCCATCCCCCAAAAAAATATTGGGCAGATGTTGAAGAAAACCATCAACAGTTTTGAGGAGAACCCGAATTTCCAACCTCCCATCCAAATGTGCACAGTATCAAAAATAGCTTCTGGGTGACCTAAAACTGTACATCTGAGCTTTAACCAGGAGATCAGATCTATGGCACTTACCCCTTCATTGCGAAATAAAACTGTGACAGTATTTTGGGCAGGCTTAGAAAAGGGAATAACCTCAAAAGGGGACCAGAGAGGGGTATGTTGCACCTTATGATACCTCACGCAAAAATTCTCCAACCCACTCTGCATCTTGAAACTCACATCAAAAGAATTCTCCCCAGACACATGGATAATAGCATACAATTCAATAGCATTAAAGTGCAGACAATATTTTAACAGAACTTTTCCCACATAAACCCGGTCAGGGAAGACATCCAAACCCCCCCTTATAAAGTATAAGGACAGCATTATGTCTTTTAGCAGGCGTAACAAGCTTATGAAAAAAAGGAGGCATAAGTATGAGAAGGCTTGCCCTCCCGACCAATCATGAGCATTAGATGGGTTTGGAACACTGTCAACACAACTGTAACTGTCAGAATCAAGGGAGTATCCAGGATCCTGTGTCTCAGAGGCCCGATCAGCCAAGGCAGCCATATGACCAAAGTTTAAAGTGGGATTCTGAGTCAGCACCAAGTCAGGGTCAATAGCAATATCAGCAACAGAGTTGGAAGGAGAACCCCCAGATGCATTTTCTAAGGATGGAGTAGCAGCACTGGTAATAGAAGAAGATCTGTCAGTCAGACGTACCCCCAGAATATGTATCGGGGCAAACCCTGAAGTGCATCTTGCATCAGTAGGTGACCGCACTCAACCCATGGCCTTAAGGGACTGTTCGACCGACCAGGGCTCCACTGATTTAATTTCTGAATCAGCCCAAACAGTCACAGGAGGATAAGATTTCTTAACACAAACCTCCGAAGTAGGAGCAGAAAACAAAAAAACAGTCACCCCTATCTTGGGCAGTAGCGGTAGTCTGAAAAACAACCAGCGAAGAGAGAGGCAAGTCAGGTTGCCGGTTGTCAGGTGTGTCTTGAAGCTGACTATTCTTGGGTGTTACAAGACAATTCCCACCAGACACCACCGGAACATCAGAAGCACTCAAAGCAGCCACAACAGTACAGGGTGAATCACAGGCAGTACAAGATTTCGTCAGTAAAGGTAAAGCAGAATTATCTGCAATAAGTGGTAACTCGGACTTTTGTACATCCATAGAAGGTAGTAATACAGTCTTTCCCAACCTCAGAGCTCAACCAACCATGTCAAGATTCTCAGGCAATGCTCCCTCGGTACTATACAGAACCTCATCCAAATGGACTACAGCATCATAAAGGGTTTCCAAATCGCTTGTCTCCACCAGCGGCAGAGCGGCCAACTGCCTGAGCACCTCCACGTCCTGCTCCATCAGCAGTCAGATGGAGACTGACACCACATCACTCAACATTCCCCCTACCAACGAGTAGGAGAATTTCCCTAGTGCCCTGGCCAAATTTTCCTCCCATTCACTAAAAATACCACCAACAGCTTAATCTGGTTCAAGGTCAGTTGGCATTCATCTGTATCCCCCTCCCTCAGGTTGTGCCTGAAAATAGGCAGAATTTGTCTAGTGCACTTACCCGGTCAACAAAAACTAAATAAATAAAAATAAATAAATTACTACATTTATGTACGTACCTAGTTTCAGATTTCTAGTTCTAAGGGTGCCTAAGTTATATGCAGAAAAACATGTTCATGAACTTTCCCTCAAAAAATATAAAATGAGAGATTTTGAGCACCTATCATTTTAAAAGGATGTATCATAATGTTACGATGTTTGGCACACATTATGCACTGTGATCAGCAAGTAATCATTCCAACATTTGGACCTCTAGCTCAATAGAAGGCTGAGTTATGACCAAATTCATAAATGTTCAAAAATTCCATAGAACTGTGCTAAATTTTAAATTTCAGTTATTTTAGTCTAGTTTTTAAAGTTTATATCCGAATGATACTGTATTTGTCATGTTTATAGGTACTACAGGTTTGCATAAGTGTACAAAACTTCAGAGTCCTAGATTGAAAGTGAACAGAGTTATGGGTGGCCAAACATTTAATCAAAATTTAATTTTCAGTTATTGCCATATAATTTTTAATTTTTTAATCCAGATTTCTCCACAGTTTCAGGATTTAAAGAAATATGCCATGTGGGTATGTGCACCAAATTGTAAGCCCTGAACTTTACAGGGGGCTGTGCTATAGGTAGCCAAACATTGTGCCAAAAGTTATATTTTAGTTGTGTTAGCACACATTTGAAAGCATTAATCAATTTTATATTTCGCAGGTATGTGGGTTATTATTACATTTATATATGTACCAAGTTTCAGATGTCTGTCTCCAAAGGTGCCTGAGTTATATGCAGATCAAAAAAAATATGAAATTTACCACAAAAAAATTAAATTACAGACTTTGAGCACTTATAATTTCTAGATGATGCATCCTAAACTCATGATATTTGGCACATAGAACACCTATAAACAAGCAGTCATGACAAAATGCTGCAAAATTCTGATATAATTCTGCAGAATGTCATGGAATTTCAGGGAACTGCATCAAAATTCTGCAAAACTGGAATTTTCTCATTCTACACAGCTCTAATACAAATGGAAATCACACCAAGCAACGATCAATGTGACACATTATAATTATACATCTCTTACATATTCATTACTCTTAAGGCTCCTGATTAGAAGAGGTGGGAGATGAAAGGGAAAGTAGCTACCATATATTGTTCAGCAGGTACAGGTGCACACATTTTGGGGAGAGAGCAATCTTTGAGCAGGCCATTGAAAGGCACCAGTGAGGTACTCTTTTGGATAGTAAGGGGGAGTTTGTGTTAGAGCCAAGAAGCTTTATGTGAACCATATCACAGGTCTGTAGATGTCTGGAACTGGGGACATCCAGGAGAGGTTGGGTAGAGGAGTGCAGGCACCTTCTATGGAGTCTTGATACCACTATGTTCCTGAGACTAGGGAGGTACTGATGCAAGGTTTTACATGTGAGGCAGGGCAGGGGATATTTGAGTCTCTCTCTCTCTCTCTCTCTCTCTCAAGGGGTGGGCCAGTTGAGAGAGACAAGGACAGCGCAGTGGTGTTCCCTACTGTCAGCACATGCTGTAAACCTGCCTATCCTATGGTAGAGTAATTCGCCTAGCTCAATGTCCCTAAGTGAGAAGAGAATAGAGAATGGGAGCTCCACGGAGAAGTGCCAGGAATGGTATAGAACAAGCAACAGATAGGTGGGCCTCATTTCTGAGATAAGCACCAAGTCTGTAAAGTAAGTCAAGTTTTGAAAGAGTAGTGTGGTGGTGCATTTTACATGGAACCTGAAAGACAGCTTATGTTCTATTAGAATGCCTTGATATTTAATGTTGTCAAAAAAACTCCAGCCTTGTCCTCCTAGTGGTGACAATGTTGATTAACTCAGTCCTGTCTGTGCCCAATTTTTTACCCAAAAAGCATTGACTTAGCTTTCTTAACATTTAAGACAAGGTGATTGGTCATGGACCATTTTTCCAAAATCATGAAATCTTCACATAGTGCAATTTCTATTGCTTTAAGGTTGGAGTCAGTTCTATAAATCACAGCATCACCTGCATATAGTAATGCTTTGGCCTTAGTGCAGTTGGAGGCAATTCAGTAATAAGCAGGGAAAATAGTGAGGGCCCCTAGCATGGAGCCTTGTGATACTCCAATAGATATCATTCATCTTGAGGAGAGGCCAAGGCCCCATTTAACAGATTGGCTATGGACCACAAGATAACTTTTAAGGCAGGTATAGGACAGGTGATCAGCTCCCAAGCTCACAAGTTTGGATAAGTGTAGTTCACAATTAACCAAGTCAAAGGTTTTGGTTAAATAGATGAATATGGCTCCTGTAGCTTTTCCATCATCAGTGACCCTGAGGATGTCTGAGGTGAGCCAAACAAGTGCCGTGTCTATTTCATGATGTTTCTGGAATCCATGTTGAATGTCAGTGAGCAGAGAATTTGTTTCAGTATTGGCTGCCAGTTGACTGTACATTAGCCTGTCGGAGTTTTAAAATGATATACAGTATAGAAATGAGGTGATCATTTCAATTGGTTCCTTAGCTCCCCATTTGGAAATAGGGACAACATAAGCCACTTTCCATTTTTGGTGAACCTCTCCTCAGAGCAAGCACAGGTTATACAGCTTGGTCAGTGCAGACGCAAGTGCCAGGGCAGCAAGTGTTAAGAGCCTGGGCTCATGTCCATTGTGGCCAGCTAATTTATCAGGTTTGATTTGTATTGGTTGTTTCATGACTTCCTTTTTAGTGACCAGCTTGAAGTGGAATTTGGGGTTTCCAGTCAGTGGAGAGGAGAGGACTAGCAGAGTAGTCTTGGAAGGCATTCAGATTCATTAAGAATCTGCTGAATTCTTCAGTGATTAATAGTGGGCCGCTGACAGATTCATTATTGGTTTGAATTTTATAGTTTGGTGTGGCTGTCAATCCTTTTAAAAGATGGTGAATTTGATTCTAAAAATGCTTGGGATTTTGCAAATTGCTCACCTGCAGTTCCTTAAATTACTTAGTCTTGTTTCCTTTTTTTTTTAGGGTTAACATACATGAGTTTTGCAGCTGTCTCTATGCCAGCCAGTCCTGAAGCCATCCAGAGGTTTTGTAAGTACCCCAAGCCCTGTCCCTCAGTTTCATTATGTTGTGGAGGGAAAGGGTGAGCCATTTAGAACAGAGGCTTTATACTCCTTTGTACCAGTGGAGCATGTTTATTTACAATGGTACTATAGTACAATAGTTAATTAGGAAGTCAAGGGCAAGGTGAACATCCTTCCTGTATGGTCCCCAAGTCCTTCCAGTTTACATTGGAGAGGTCCTCAAGGAAGGCACCATTGTTTAACTTTGAGTAGTCCATAGACATGGTGATCCTAGGTTGTTACAGATGCAGTAGACCAGGCAGAAGTCACTCAGGGAGTCTGAGAAGATCACAGCTGCATGGACTCTATCAGGATGGCTTACTAGAACCCAATTGAAAAGTGAGTGGTTTCCATATTTTGCATTTTATTTTGTGGGTTTCTCAATAATTTAATGGAGCTGGGCATCATTAATTGTGTCTTTAAAAGCCCAGGGGTCTTTGTCAAGCCACTTTAGATTGAAGTCACCCGGAAGTAGTAGTTCAGTAGCAAAAATCTCACCTAGGCATCCCAGGTGCTAACTGAGCAATGGTTTAGCTACAGTAGGGGGGCTGTAGTTGCAACAAATGTACTGTGGTGTAATCTTGCCAATGAGCAGCCTGACAAGAATACATTTACATGATGAAGAGTCTATGGAAAGTAGGGGAAGTTCTCTTGCTCAAAGAGTTTCTCTAATGTATAGGAGCACACCCCTCTTTTTTCTTTCTGTCTCTGCCTTTCCTAAATACATGAAAACTGGGGATGTCAATTTCACTGCTTAATATACTGTATGTGGCCTAAGCCAGGTTTCAGAAACAGTGAGTGTATCAAGAGAATACCTGTCTGCCCAGGCCTCAAGTTCATGAATCTTAGGGATCTTATAAAGTAGGGAAAACCCTAGGGGACAGGAATCACACAGGGTGAAAATTAATAAAGGAAGCAGGGTGGTAGAAATGAAGGGGAGATGTGAATGGGAGCATTAAAAAGTGAAAGGGGAAGGGGTGAGACAAAAAGGTTAAAAAGGGGGTAACAAACAGAGTGGTAACAAAATCTAGCAGGCTATGTATGTGAATCCTAGCAGTCTAGGAAATAAGATTCCAAACTTAGATGCCATCATTGCAGAGGCCAACTTGGATATTGTGGCCATTACTGAGTCATGGTGTACTGATAACCATAAGTAATGCATGCCCATATCAGACTATACTTTGTTCAGGAAAGACAGGGTGGGAGGGAAAGAAGGGATGCAGTGCTTTATGTGAGGCAAAGCATAAAAGTGACAGAGATACAAAGAATATGGGTGGGCAAAGGTACTGTGAGTCACACTGCAGATGGGAATGGAGACACTATTTGCACTGGTGTGATATACAGACCTCCAGCACTGGGGAAGGAGTTAGATTAGGTACTGGTGGAAGCCATTGGCAAGATGGCAGAAGAAGGGGAGGTGCTGCTGGTGGGAGACTTCAATTTTCTGCATGTAAATTTTAGTCTTCCAGCTATGACATTAGAAGCAGAGACAGTTTGGAATTCCTGTAGAGGGTGTTCCTCAGGCAACTAGTCAGTGAACTCACTTATGATGGGGAAAAACTGGACCTGGTACTCACTAACAGGGACAGTGTTGCAGACATCAGGGTTGCAGGCAACCTGGGGACCAGCAAACACTGTACAGTGTGGTGCAATATGAATATGACTTCAGAATCAAACCACACAATGGTGGATCTCCTGGAGTCCAGGAGTACAGATTTTATAAAGATGGGTGAATGCCTCAGGGATGACCTGGTGGGGGGGGGGGAGATGACCTGGGTGGGCTGCAGGAAAAGTGGGCAAAGCTAAAAGAGGGTATAGTGAAGACAACAAACATCTGCTTCAAGCAAGTGAGCAAAACCAAGGAAAAAAAGAGACTGCTATGGTTCTCAAAACAGGTGGTGAATAGGTTAAGACTAAAAGG
This sequence comes from Neoceratodus forsteri, assembly GCA_016271365.2. Taxonomy (NCBI): domain Eukaryota; kingdom Metazoa; phylum Chordata; order Ceratodontiformes; family Ceratodontidae; genus Neoceratodus; species Neoceratodus forsteri. Next base: position 839,268,663 of record CM028135.1, on the reverse strand, counting down.
GTAACGTTCAGAAGTTATAATGAGAACAGAGGGAGAAGGATAGGGAGGTGTATCGGGGAAACAGAGGGAAAAAGGGAGACCAGTAAGAGCCTGAAGGTGTAAACTGAAGAGACAATAGCCCAGGAGGTAACAAAAGGGGACAAAACATTTTTTAGGTATGTGAGGGAAAACAGGAAGACCAGAAGAGGACGGCAAGGTTAAAAATGGAAGTGGGGACTGCAGAGGGGGACCAGGAAAAGGCAGACATCCTGAACAGAGGTGGGGGGGCACAAAAAAGTAAGAGCAGCATTGGCACGAGGGAAGTGAACACTAGTCCATTTTCAGAGGAGAGACTTCTGCTGAGACTTGCTAATCTGAAAATGGACAAACCAATGGGAACAAATGGAATGCACCCTAGGATATTGAGAGAGCTCAAGGAGGTACTTGCTGCACCTCTGGCAGTCCTATTCAACCACTCCTAGGATAAGAAGTGGCTCCAGAGGAGTGTAGGAAGGCAGATGTAGTCCCACTTCACAAAAGTGGTAGCAAGGAGAAGGCTGCCAGTTATAGGCCAGTGTGTCAGTGTGACATCAGTGGTGGGAAAGTTAATGGAATCACTACTGAAGGAAATGATTGTGGAGCATCTTGAATCCCATAAGTTACAAAACCTGAGGCAGGATGGATTCATGGGGAGGAGGTCATGTCATATGAATCTGATAGATTTCTTTGACTTGGTGACCAAGGAACTAGGCCATGGTGGAGCAGCTGACATGGCCTACCTACATTCAGTAAGATTTTTGAGGCCATTCCACATAGGAGACTAATAAGAAAGCTAGGTAGCTTAGGAATTGGTCCAAAGGGGGTAAACTGGGTAAGAAATTGGTTAGGGGATAGGTGGCAGAGAGTGGTGGTAACCAGAGCTCATGCCAGGGAAGGAAGGGTGACCAGAAAGGTGCCTCATGGATCAGTGCTGGGACCGGTCCTCCTTAATGTCTTTATAAGTGACATTACAGAGGAGCTGGAAGGGAAGGTCTTCCTCTTTACAGATGACACTAAAAATGTCCGATATATTTTACTTTTGCATGGAGTGGAAATGATAAACAGAGACCTGAGAAAACTCAAGGAGTGGTCAAGGGTATGGCAGCTGGGTTTCAATGTGAAAAAGTGTAAAATAATGCACTTGTTGCACAGAAACTCACAGGCAGAGTACACCAGTCCTCTGAAACCTCTCCTGTTTTCAGTCAGCTGTTAAACAGGAATATCAAAGGTGCAGACAGTAGTAAAGTACCTCCCTGAGCTTCCTCAACAGCCTTGGATGCACCCCAACTGGCCCCATTGCTTTGCCCACTTTCAGATTAGCGAGACCCTTCAGGAATCTCTCCTCCAAAAAAGGACTAGTGTCTACCTCCCCTTCAAAGCTCCTGTTCATTTTTTTTCAGTCCCTCCCCCTCCTCTGTGAACACTGTACAGAAGCATTTAAGATGTTTGCATTTTCCTCATCCCCCTCTGCACAATTCCCCTCCCCTTTTTAACCTTACAGTTCCTTCCTTGGTCTAACTCTTTCGCTTATGTACCTATATCTTATGTTCAATGTCTTCATAAGTAATATCGGGGAAGGCATTTAAGGCAAAATGTGCTTGTTTGAAGATGACACCAAACTCTGTGGGAGAGTGAACACCAAGGAGGGGATACAAGACCTGAGAGAGGATCTCACCAAACTAGAGAGATGGTCAGGAATCTGGCAACTCAGTTTCAATGCCAAAAAGTTCAAAGTCATGCACATAGGGGTCAAGAACCATAGGACAGAGTATTACATAGGAGGGGCTTGGGTAACTGCTTCTGAAGAGAAAAAGGATTTAGGGGTAGTGACTATGAGTGACCGGAAATACACCTCTCAGTGTAAAAACATGGTGGTGAAGGCTAACTGGAAGCTGGAGTGTATTTCAAGGGGATTTAGTAATAGGTGGGGCAAGGTTATTTTACCATTGTACAGGTCATTGGTGAGACCACATTTAGAATATGGGGTGAGGTACTGGCATCCTTACCTTAAAAAGGACATCAGCATGCCGAAGGAGGTCCAGAGGAGAACAACCAAGATGATCATGGGGTTACAAGATAGGTCCTATGAGGAGAGAGGCCAGGAGCCCTGGGGATGTGTTCTCTGGAAGAGAGGAGGCACTTGTTGCAAAAGGCACAAACAACTATAAAACATTTATAGACACTGACATATCTGAAGACCGTTGGATAAACATTTTTATTAACATCTATTATGACCCCTCTGAGGATGGCACAATATTAGAACAAGCAAGTGGCAGTTCCATCTTTAGAACAATAACTCTGAACGAGGTATATTTAGCCATTTACTCACTGAAAAAACATAAAGCAGCTGGACATGATGCTGTACCGGCGGAGTTTATTTGAGCCCCACAGTATGGGGACATTTCTAACAGCTTTTTATAACAAATGTGTAAGAGCTCATACATATCCCTTAACATGGTAGGGAGCTAATATAATTCCACTACATAAAAAGGTGAAACCATAAACCCAGCCATGCACAGGCCAATAAATCTATTAGATGTGAATCTCAAAATATTTAGCAGTGTACTACTTACAAGACTAAAAGAGGAAATAGAAAGGATAGGTGGCATTTCAATCTACCAGGCAGATTTCAGAGTTGGTTATTCTATGACTGATAACATACTGTATTTGTTCTTAGGCATATCATTGAAAAAATATGCTTTACTCAGGAAACAAAATGTATATGCAATGTTCATTGACTATTCATCGGCATTTGACTATATAGCATGGGGCATTTTATGGAGAATCTTTTTTTCTATAGAGATTTTCTTTTAGTTTTCTCCTGTTTTTGCCCCAAACCTGGGACCTGGCAGACATGTGGAGGCACATGCACATGCCGGGCACCGGCTCAGCCTCTTCCGCCCCACCCATGGTATTATTGCCATTGCTCCCCCTCACCTACGCTGCTCACTGGACCTCCACCCGGTAGGAGCAGAACTATGGGGGGAGCAGACAACCATCCCTGGGAGGGGAGAGCTACCTACAGCAACTCAGTCTTGCTCCGAACCTATCCCACATGCCAGCTCCCTGGTGACCCGAGGTCACCAGCTTAGCACAATGTAAGGCATTGAGCACCTCAGCCCTCAGCACCACCAGGCTGGCTATTTTATGGAGAATCTTGAGAGAAAGAGGTATTGATCATGCCTTAATTTCAATCTTAGCAGATCTATACACAGATACCTGAGCTAAGGTGAGACTAGGCCATAAAGGACAACTTTCCTCATCATTTAATATTAACCATGGAGTAAGACAGGGCTGTGAGCTGACTCCAGTTTTGTTCTCCCTATATATTTTGATAAAATGGTTATGGACATGGAAAGAAAAAATTCTAACCCACCAAAAATAAAAACAGTAGTATGCCCAATATTGGCTTACGTGGATGATACCATACTAATTTCCCTTACAAAACCAAATGGATTACATCTTGCAAAAGTCAACTAAATTAAAACTGCAGATTAATCTAAATAAGACTAAAATTGTAATATTTGGAAAGAATAAAATACAGATCAAGGGAATATGGTTACTGGGAAGTAATAAAATAGAAGTGGTTGCTAGATATCTTTATTTATGAGTCTTATTTTATGGAAATGGGCAGTAGACTGCAAATAGAGATTATGTAATTGATAAACTGAAAAAAAACATTGGCAGGCCTTTTTAGGTTTAATGCCAAATATGGCTGTTTTACACTCAAACCCCTGGTTCAAACCATTAAAGCCAAATTCAAGGCAAAGTTACTATATGGTACTGATATCTGGGAGATTAAAGATGTTAACAAACTTGTTACCCCACTGTACAAACTCCTACATACCATATTGAGAGTAGGCCACTCGTGTCCAGCAGCATATGTAAGAAGTGAATTGGGAATAATAGATATTAGAGCAGCCACAGAAACTCATAAAGTCAATATTTGGATTAGGCTAACTAAACTGGGTCATGCCTGAAAATAGGCATCCCTATGCCTAGTGCACCTACCCGGTTACCAAAAGCAAATAAATAAAAAAGGTGGATATGGCACTAGCCACTGCATGTCTGAAGGAAAAGGAAGAATGGTGTATGCTAAATTATAGACAAGGGTTTTGGTACACAACATTACATTCAATATGGGAAAAACATAAACTAAAGCATTTAAGGAGGGCAATGGAACAAAGAATTACATTAAGTGAAAAATCTAAAAAATATGTTGCCAAAACAATTACAATTATTGGATGAAACAGGACCTACAACCTATAGTAGAGACTAGTTATTCTAAATGGTTCACTCAAAATAATTATTATTTTGGGTTTAAACCCTATCTTGAAATTCTTACAGATTACAAACTCAGAACAATTTTTTCTAACTATAAATTCAAGCAATTTCCTAGCAATGTGCTGCTTTATAGATATAAGAAGGAAGGTATATTATCGGGGATGTGCGATTGTTCTTATGGGGACAGAAGATTTAATGCATGTTTTATGGCACTGCACTTGGTATGGAAAACCTAGAGTATATTGGCTATCATCTTTTTAAGTAACAACTATCAAATTGGTGTGATGCTGTTAACCAATATCTTGTTACACATAGTGATGGGCGAAGTGGGCTCAATCCGCTCCGTGAAGCGATTTGTGGAGCAAAGGCGGATTCACGGAGTGTTCCGCAATGCGAAGCAGAGTACTTCGCATTATAATGAGGAACACGAAGTCCATTGGAAACAATGACTTTGCATTACTCTGCCTCCTCAGACCACTACTGTGCCAAATGTAAGGTGAAGTGCATTGTAGGCAGTGCACTTCACCTCACTTCACCTTGTTTTTGAGCTCCGAAGGTGAATTCTGCAGTGATTCATGGGATTTCAGCTCACATGGGCTCTATATTGTTCTGCACGGCCTCAGTTCAGGGTAGTATGAGTAGGAAGGAGTAGGAGACAGTGTGCTCTGATAGCTGCCTGTGATAGAAATCTTGTAAAAGCTGTTCAAAAAGCATTTTTGCATTTTTGGGGGGGCTCCAACTTTAGTTCATCGATTGTAGGAAACTCTCCTGTGCTCATATCATCTAGCATTTTTGTTTTTGTGTGGATTTTGAATGTTAATTTACAACATTGACTGTGTGTGGTGAAAGACAGTGAAAGTGTGCATTGGGGAAGGGGTGTATCTGTTGTGTAGGTAGATTTAAGTTGGAGAAATAGTGATTTCTTTGTTTCTTTGGTTATATTTTTGTTATATAACTGATTGTGTTAATGTACACACAGTAATATTTTCAGTAATAGTTGACATTTTCTTGCTGTTTGTTGTGTGGATGTGGTGCAGCTGTTCATAAGTTCAGGTTGTTTATATTACAAATTTACAATACGTTACGTGGCATAGTACTGAACTTTTGCATTTGCTACGCATTCCTTGTTCAGCATTGTACACAAACTGTTCTGTGTGTGAGTGTGTGTGCAGTGTTGCGTGCATCAAATAATACACCTTTCATTGTGCCACAGACTAGTGTAATTGAAGGTGCAGCAGTGTGAACCTGCTATCCATTGCAGCTGCCTGATTTTGTACTGCGATCGTGGTATCTGTTCTTAGTTTTGCTGCTTGTAGTGCCATAAAAATCTGCACTGTCTGCATTCACTGCTCCCCCCCACCCCCACGTTCAAAAGTTATTTTTTAACAGATTGGATTGTTTTTGTGACCTCATCAGCACCACTGGTTACTGAAGTTGTTTTAATTGCATGACAGTCTCAGAGTAGTCTCTTATCTGTTGCTCAAGACACATTTGTTTATTTGGCTTCACATCCAGCATCCTCCAATCAGAGAGTGAATGTATCAAAATCTGAATTTGGTTATAATATTGTGGTTGATTCCCAAAATGCCTACAAAGAGACGTGCAAGCAAAGTTGTTTCTCGCCATGGCAATGTTGGCAGTAAGATGGTCTGTGGGCATGGTAGTAGTATGCAGATGCAGAAGTGCATTGCTGATGTGAGGAAAGGTATTTCTCCTGCAATGTTTTTTACAGCCCAATCAGTAGCTTCACTCATATTTGGAGGAGATGATGTTTTCCCAGCTGGTGGTGTTACTGTTACTGGTGTTAGTGATGGTGGAGGTAGTATTAGTATTGTTGCATCATGTTCTAATTCCGACCAGTGTACCGCATCCAAAAATATTGAGTGTGAAGCAGTGCAATTGAGTGGCAGCGTAGATGATGTCATACTTCCCAGTAACATCCCAGTAACTGAACCTGAGGATTCTGATAATCATGTCAACGACAGCATACAATGTGATATTCTGTCCACTGTGGCACTTAACGTCATGTATTTTCCATGGAGTGATTCACAGTGTGGTGAAAAAATATCAGGTGATGGTGGTGTAGATACTGATGATGAATGTGATGATGACGATGATGTTGCTGTTGTTGCAACATGCAGTCCACATGCTAGCATCCAAGCAGAAGATTTGGATGTGTGTGACGTTGATGAATATGATGATGATGTAATTGACCCCCAGTTGGGAACCGGAGAAAAAGAAATTCAGAGTGGCTGTGTCTGAGTCTGTTTGCAGGAATCCCGCCCCCTCCCCATAAAAACTTGTGATCTACCAGTTTTAGTTGATGATGATGATCCAGTAATCAATATGATAGGTAGTCATGGTGGTCAGTTGCAGTCCAGGTGTGCAGTGCCTGAAACATCACGTGCCCCTCACCCCACTTCAGTGCTTAAAATAATGGACTTAAATAAGCCACATCATGGACATGTTAAAAGCAGAGCATCACAATCCCTTGTTTGGGACTTTTTTGTTCAAGATGCAAATGATGAGTCAGTTGCAATCTGCCAGGTTTGCGACATGCGTGTGAGTCGAGGTAAAAAGGGGAGCCATCTGGGTACAGGAGGACAGCATACACATCTTAAGAATAGGCACTTGCACTTGGCACTGTGGACCCAGCACAAGCTGGCAGCTACTACCACAGTGGGGCGTTCACCCCTCATCACTGACAACCATAGCCAGCATGTTATCCGCTTCCATGACTGTTAAGTCCAGTAGTAAATTAAACATGTGCAGTAGTGAGGTAATAAGAGCAGAGGATTACTACAGGCATGATGAGGTGGAGGACCATAATGACTTTGAAATTTTGTCCAGTGCTGGTGAGAGTTGCAGTTTTTGTGGTGGTGGTGGTAGTGGGGGCGGTGAATGTAGTATGTCTAGTACAAGTGGTACATCAACCCTGGTTGGCAAATCTGGCAAAATAACAGTATTTCTGGGTTTGTCATCATCACCTGTGCAACCGTATTCATCAAATGTCCACACTCCACCCCCTGACAATGCCATTCATCACTGAGCACAACCATTTGTGATCAACACACCCATGTAAAACGTTTGTCAGCCCACGTTACAGAGTGTTTTCGTTCATAAGCTGAAGTACCCCCCAAATCATACAGTGTCATGTGAACTTAATGCTGCTGTAGCAGAAATGCTGGCAATTGATCTTTTGCCCTTCTCCTTTGTGGAGATTTCTGGGTTCCAGCTGTTTGCTGCACATGCCTGTCCAAAATAGAAAGTCTCATCCAGGACATAATTTTCGACCCGTGCTTTCCCCGAGTTGTTCCGCACTGTGTCCGACTCAGTAAGACATGCCCTTCAACATTCCTCCTCCCCATTGCTGTGTGACTGGACTTCTCTACTGGGACTATATTGCCCTCCTTCCCTCCTCTCCACCATGCCACCCAAAGCTAGCTCTACTTTTATAGGCACAGGATTTGACTGACAACAGGAACTTCCTGTTTGGGAGCAGGAAGTGAGTGATCACAGAGCCACCAAAGACCCACAATCCTAGAAGGGCAAGAGTAGCTCTCCGGCCCCCTCTAGCTGCTGGAGGCCTGCCTCTGAGCAAGTAAGGGGTCTACTGAGAAATATAGGATATTCTTGTCTCAGAACAGGACAATCAGGAGTTTAAAGGGCACACGGGTATAAAATAAGGAGAGAGAGAAGAAAAAAAAAACGGAGGAAAGAGTAAGGATTGCAAACAGTTAAGCGGCCAGAAATAAGACATGATGGGAATGGTGCAGTGCAGTGGCTGTGGAGCAGCAGTCTTCCGGGAGATGTTCTGGAGGATGCGGTGTTGTCCCATCTGCAGGCACCTCTCTGGGCTGAGGGAGGAGGTTGCTCATCTCCAGGCTGAGTTGGCCAGGATTTGTGGGACCTCCTCTTCCATCCAGGGACCACCAGTGCCACTGCCGTTGCCTCAGAGGTTGCCAAGAAAGAGGAGCGGTTGGACCACAGTGGGCTCAGGGAGGGTGAGGGTGATGGAACAGAGGTGCATCCCTCCAGCTGTACCTCTCCACAATTCTTATGCCATTCTGGCAAAGTGTGGTTCCTCTATGGAGGGACCCACAGTGGAGACCAAGGAGGATGCTGGGAACCTCCACAAAGGAGACCCACAAGAGTGTGGCAGGGGACCCCACAGGGGAAGGAAACAACTCCTGTTGGGGGACTCCATCGTTAGGAAGATAGAACTGGGGGAGGAAGGGGAGAGGGAGGTAAGGTCGGTGTCTGCCTGGTGCCATGGATTGGAGGGACAGGGAGCGAATCCTCAGGATTGCTGGAGCTGCTGCACAGGGGAGGGAGCTGGATGTAATTTTCCACCTAGGGACAAATGACCTGGCTAAGAAAGGGATTAGAGAAGTTCAGGAAGAGTTTGTGGAATTGGGGAGGGGCCTTAGACAAGTAGCACGCACGGTAACCTTCTCGGAGGTGCTGCCCATCTATGGTGTAGGAGAGGCTAGGGTGTTCCGCACCTTGGAATTCAATCAGTGGTTGAAAAACTGGTGTGGAGCTCAGGGATTTGGCTTCATTGGGGACTGGGGATCCACCTGGATGGATGCAGGCCTATACTGGTGTGATGGTCTGCATCTGTCCAGGAGGGGAACCAGAATCCTAGGTGATAGGTTTAAATACTTCATTGACAAGCATTTAAACTAGCCAAGGGAGGAGGCACTGGAAAGGAACAGGGAAATCCTAGCCCCCTCAAAAAAATCAGAGTACTAAGTGATGTAGACACCAACATAGAGATGTCAATAAGGAGAAGCGCTGGTGTAAATGGAGAAAGTGACAAAAGCAATAAAGACAGGGATGGGACAAAAAGGGGTAAGGCCATCAAGAAATGAAGGGTAATGAGTACCAATGCCCATAGTCAAGGCAAAAAGCTCCCTGAACTGATGGCCTTGATGGAAGAGGGATGCCTGGATATCGTAGCAGTCACAGAAACATGGTACACAGAGAACCATGACTGGGATGTTAACATACCAGGGTACACAACCTACAGGAGAGACAGGGAGGGCAGAAGAGGGAGGGAGGGAGTAGCTCTCTATGTAAGGGAAGTAAGGGAAGGGATAAAAGCAACTGAACTAAAGAGTAAACAGGGAGGAGAGGAGGCACTGTGGGTCACCTTGGAGACTGGAAAGGGCACCACAATCTGCACAGGGGTTGTGTACAGACCCCCATGTCAGGGGAAGGGAATGGACAAGGATATGATAGAAGGCATTCTTAGGATGGCAGAGAAAGGGGAGATACTGTTGATGGGAGACCTGAATATGCCAGATGTTAACTGGAGCACATTTGCTGCAGCCACATCCAAGAGCAGGGCCATTCTTGATGCCCTACAGGTGGCAGGCCTCAGACAGCTAGTTTCGAACCAGTCATGAGGGGAGCAATCCTAGACCTCATTACTCTCAAATGGGCAGTGAGAGGATCTCAGATCTAGAGTGGGATGCCATCTGGGAACAAGTGACCATCAAACAGTGTGGTTCACGTTAAACTCAGCTACAGAGTCAAGCCACAAAAAGTGAAGGTACTGGACTTCAGGAGGGCTGACTTTGCAAGATGGGAGAGTGCCTCAGAAAAGCACTAGCAAACAGGCTAGAAGGAGAGTGTGGAGCAACAATGGGAATCATCAAAACTGCCATCACAGAGGCAAAGCCTTTTGTGAAGCAAATAAACAAATCAAAATGAAAGAAAAAGCCACTATGGTTCTCAAAAGAGGTGGCTGTGAAAATCAGGAAAAAAAGATAGCATTCCGGAGTATAAGGAAACACAGAAGGAGCAGGACAGAGAGCTGTACCAGTTAAGGCAGAAGGAAGCAGGAGGAAGTCAGAATAGCAAAGGCCCAAACTGAGGAAAAGATAGCCAACTCAGTTGAAGGGGATAAAACCTTTTATAGGTACATCAGTGAGCGTAGAAAGACAAAGGGAGGGATAGTGAGGCTAAATAGAATGAACGATGGGTGGGCAGAGAGGGACAGTGAAAAAGCAGGGGTACTGAACGAATATTTCTGCTCAGTATTCATAAAAGAGGAGGGGGGAGTGCCTAATCCAATTAACAGAAGCACTCTTGATAGGGGGTTCCATCCCAGCCCTTTCACAGAAGAAAGGGTTCTGCAAGAACTCCTAAAACTGAAGGTGGACAAAGCAATGGGGCCTGATGGAATTCACCCAGAATTCTAAAAAGAATTAAGGGGTGAACTAGTGAAACCACTAGCTACTTTTTAATAAATCATGGGAGGATGGTGTGGTACCGAGGACTGGAGGAAGGCGGTTGTGATTCCCTTCATAAAGTGGGACCAGGACAGAAGCAGGAAACCACAGACCTGTCAGTTTGACTTCTGTGGTAGGGAAAGTGATGGAGTCACTCTGAAGGAAAGAATTGTTGAGTACCTAGAGGCCAGTGGGGCACAGGACCCAAGGCAGCATGGGTTCACAGCGGGAAGGTCATGTCAGACAAATCTACAGATTTCTTTTACTGGGTGACCAAAGTAGTAGACCAGGGAGGGGCTGTGGACATGCCCTACCTAGACTTTAGCAAGGCATTTGACACAGTCCCACACAAAAGATTAATAGTCAAATTAACCAGCCTGGGAGTGGGTCCCAGGGTGGTAGCCTGGGTAAAACATTGGCTGGACAACAGGACACAAGGTAATTGTAAATGGAGTCCACTCTGAAGAAAGAGGGGTTACTAGTGGGGAACTGCAGGGTTCAATACTGGGTCCAGTCCTTTTTAATGTCTTCATAAGTGACATTGCAGAGGGACTGGAAGGAAAAGTATGCTTCTTTGCAGAAGACACAAAGATCTGTAACAGGGTTGATACACAAGGAGGCGTGGAAAGGATGAGAAGGAACTTGGCAAGGTTGGAGGAATGGTCAGAAGTATGGCAGCTTGGATTCAATGCAAAGAAGTGCAAAATAGTGCACCTGGGAAACAAGAACCCAGGGGAAGAATACACAATGGGGGAGGTAGTAACAACAACAAAAAAGGAAAGGGACCTGGGGGTAATCATATCAGATGACCTTAAGGTTAGCAAGCAATGTGAGAAGGCAGTAGGGAGGGCTGGGGGTATACTGGGATGCATAGGGAGAGGCATCACCAGCAGAAAACAGGAAGTTGTTATCCCTCTGTACAGACAATTGGTGAGACCCCATCTGGAGTACTGCATCCAGTTCTGGAGACCCCATCTCTGCAAGGACATAGACAGGATAGAGGCAGTCCAGAGGAGGGCAACTAAAATGGTGCAGGGTCTGCAAGAGAAGCCGTATGAGGAGAGACTAAAGGAGCTTAATATGTATGCCCTTGAGGAAAGAAGGGAGAGGGGGGACATGATAGAAACTTTTAAGTACCTCAGTGGAATCAACAAAGTCCAAGAGGGTAGCATCTTTCAGAAAAAGAGACGTGCAAGAACAAGGGGACACAATTTAAAGATAGAGAGGGGGAGGTTCAGGGGCAATGTGAGGAAGTATTATTTCACAGATAGGGTAATGGATGCATGGAACAGCCTTCCTGAGGAGGTTGTGGGGTCTAAAATTGTGGGAGAATTAAAAAATGCATGGGACAGACATAAGGCAATTCTTGTGGGGGGTAGGAAGAAATAGGCTGTTGGTTAACTAGGATCTGCGGCCTATCCAGTAGGTAGGGAAATGGGCAGACTAGATGGGCCAAGTGGTCCTTATCTGCCGTCAAAGTCTATGTTTCTATGTTTCTATGTTTCCATTCATCCATTTAAGTATGGATATATGGACAAGTGGCAAAACAGTGGGGAGTTCATATTTGTGTATAACTGCAAACTGGGCGCAGGTACCAGTGGTTGTTTGTGATGTTGGTAGTGTGAATAATCAGTGCAGTAAGGCGGATTGTCATGGTAGCAACCTTCCAGGAATTCGACAGCATGAAACGATTGCTATGCACAATGTGACCTGTTCACACACTGGTGAGAACATGTTGGACATGGTACTGACTGAAATTGATAGATGCTAAACCCTCTGTCCCTGAGAGCTGGGTTCATAGCAAGTGACAATGGGTCAAATGTGGTGAAATGTATCATGAATGGCGTTTTTTTTTTCATGTTCCATGCATGGTCCACTGTTCAAATCTTGTGGTTCAGGAGTTTCTGCAGCACCCTGATATAAAGGAAATGCTAACTGTTGCACAACATATCTGCTCTCTCTTTTCAAGATCTAGAAAGGCCTGTGACCAACTGCGGCAGTTGCAGATACAAAACAGCCTGCCTCAGCACCGCTTGAAGCTGAAAGTGTCACCCAATGGAACTCCACATTATACATGGCAGAGAGGTTGTATGAACAATACAAAGCCATCTCAGAATATTTTGTTATGCACACTAGCCGTGACAGTTCCGGGGCCTCCATGTCTATGACGACTGAACAGTGGCGGCTCTTGGACTCTGTAATAACAATTTTGCAGCCTTTTGAACATGCCACACAGGCAGTGAGTGGCGAATCTGCCTCCATTAGCCAATCAATTCCACTGCTGTGGGTGCTGAGGCAGACATTGGTGAAAGTACAGCCTAGTCTTGATGTTGCCAGAGACAGTGATAACAGTATGTTGCTGCAACATATGCTGACAGTATTCGACCAGAATCTTCACATTGTGAGCATTCAGCATAGTGACAACTTTGCCATAGCAACAATGCTGGACCCATGATACAAATATAGAATTGCATCAGTACTGGAGGGAGGGCCTGAATAGGTAAAAAAATATCAGTGGTCAACTGGTGCGCTTGGTTCATGGGGCACAGAAGTCACGTGCCAAGGTCAGCAAACCTCAGCAGTATAATCCAGCTGAAGGTGTACGTGGAGGACCATCAAGCATATCCTGCAAGGGGAAGGGGACTGCAGTTCCAGGTGGTCTGTCATCCAAAGTGGCTGGCATCAACCCACTTTGGGAGGCTTTGTCCCAAGTGGGTATTTATGAAATAAATGATTCGGGAGAACAGGATGATGTATCAACAACTGGACTTAGTGCGGCGCGGAGAATGGTTGAGACATATTTGTCTGAAAACAGGCATCTGACAATAACTGAAGATCCTCTTTTGTACTGAAGTGGAAAGGTCAGTGAATGGCCATAGCTGACTGCAGTAGCACTGAAGTACCTCACATGCCCACCCTCCAGTGTAAGTGTTGTGAGGGTATTCAGCTCAGCAGGTGCAATAGTCAGGGATCATCGGACAAACCTGTCTCCTGCAAATGTTAGTTTGCTAACATTCATTAAAATGAATGAGAGGCACATACCAGCACAGACTGCAACCTCGGTATTTGTACCCCGGCCTAGTCATGGTGGTCATGCTGATGTGGATATGGAGCATCCTGGTGGCACTGGCAGTGGCTGCCTGAAACAGCCCACCACTGACGTAGATGATGACACAATGGAGAAAGAATTTCCCAGTGGTCAGACTTCAGACATCGATGACTGTGAGGGCAGCTTTCTTTATGAGGACGATGATGTGGTTAATGTTGACAGGTTTTAGCTGAAGTTTTTAAAAGGAAGTGTGCCCCCCCGGACCACCACCACTGGGACTGATGTTAGCCACTGCCACCACTGAGCCTGAGTCTGTCCAGACCACCACATCCATCAGACACAAAGATTCTTAATATTTAAACCATAAGGTGAGTATGTGTACTCATGTTTGTTACGCTGCTTCACTTCCTTTAGTTGTATGTTTTGTTTTCTGTAGCTTTTCAGAGCCACAGTGGTAAAACACATACGGTGCACTTATTTTGTTTCTTTTACAGGGTAACAAAAAAGGCTCCATCGCTAAAACTCATTGGGAATGGTACTGTAGCTGTACCGTACAGATAGGAAGCAATGTAATATCCATGTGAAATCCATTCTGGTAAGTATGAAGATTTTATTTAATCCATTTCATTGTTTTGTAAAAATTGCAGCAAATATTGCACACAGGTTGTGTTACTTGACAAGATGTGGGTTTGAAATGTAACTTGACTTTAGATAGATTGAGATTTGAGAACCAGGGAAGGACAAATAACAAGTTGTAAGAAGTCATTCATTTCTTTTTATAGGAAACTTCCAGATGCTTTGTTGTTCTGTCGAAGTGGCCTTTTCCAAGAAAATTCTTCAACATGAGGCACCCTCCTTCCCCGAGCTTGGGCACACATGAAACACGCAGAAGTCGCTTCATTAGATGACCATGACCATCATTAACAACCGGACTCCAGAAGGATGCAGATAAAATCTGTGAAGAAGAAATAAAATAAGAAACCATTACAGACAAACCTGCAAATATGATTCCCACCCTCCCACAAAAAAAAACTTACCTTCATGTGCTTGAGAGTTATCCATTTCCAATTTCAGCGCAACAAATTCTCATTGAGCACTGGAGTGTGCACACCAGCAGTTTCTGTGTGACCTGTGATGGATGCAGAACAATACCATGAGTACATGTCCATGTCAGACCCCCTCCTCACCTACAAAATACACAACCATATATCTATATAGATATTTACTCACCAAGGCTACTATTAGTGTACAGCCAAAGGGTGCCCTTCAGTCCAGTTGAGATGATCACATTGCATTTGCTCGAATCGTCTCGCAGAACACATTGGACCAGCAATACGACGCTCAAAGTCATCATTTTATACTGGGGTATGTGCTGAAACACTGTCATTCCACTGTGTTACCACTTGTCAATTTTCTGCACACAAGGAGGATGCATTTTGGGCCTACAGAAAAATCTGGGACTCTGTGCCACCACTGCGTGCATGACTGAGTGTGCAATTAATTCTGGGGGTCTTTGTATGTGCTGAAACACTCTCATTCCACTGTGTTACAACTTGCCAATTTTCTGCACACAAGCAGGATGAATTTTGGGCCTGCAAAAAAAATCTGGGGACTCTGTGCCACTTTTGTGTGCTCTGTGATTGTTGCTGTGAGCTCATGATGTCATACTGACATTTTTACAACTAAAGCAGCATTGCAAGAATGTTCTGACAGTTTTGAACTGTACTTTTTTATGCTACTTTACATTGCCACCGCCACCACTAGTTACCTCCGAGTCGTGAGTTGAATGATATGCTTCTTTTCACAATTTATGTCTGCTTTACTTACTTGACTACATTTTATCAAGTATGAAAAAAAAATGAGCACACCTTCCAATATTGTTCGGACCAGGTTTGTATTTATTTGCAGCTGCTTTTCAATAACTATTGTTCCATGGTGTCATAAAACACTGCCTGCTGCATAACTGTTAATTAACAACAGAAGTGATATATAACAACTAATTTATGTGTTGGAGAAAAGCAGAGGAAAACAATGACAAAGGTCCAATTTAAAAGGAATGCTCCTTTCATTATTTCATACATGAAAAAAGGTAGTACAGCAGACTCAACTAGTGCAAATTCTCGTATCATTCCAGTCAGTCAGGATGTAAGTAAAGGAAGTTGTAACATAGCATTAAAAAATATAGGTCAGAGTTCTCAACAGATTGTTGCACTGCTGCTTTACAGAGATTCACCGCATTACATAGTTATGGTGATGCACGTAAACTAATATGTGGGGGCATTACTCCCACTGGAATATTTCTTGCTCCACAGAGTGCAATATATTTCTGTGAAAACTGCCCATAATTTCATTACAGTGTGTCATGTGATGGAGGAATTACCGATCAGAAAAGCCACCTACATTCTGCCCCCCTTTCTCAGCAACGTTAGGAAGTGATGCCAGGGGGAGCGCAGGTGCATGCTCCACTATAGTGTATGTCCAGCAGCTATCCCAATGTTTCCTTATGTTATAAGGTTGACTTTGTGGTGAAATCTGGGAACGTTTCCACTAACAAGGCGCTTCGTACTGGAAACGTGCCCTCATGTTGCACCACAAACTGACCATTATAACATAAAGAAACATTTGGAAAGTTGCCTGGCAATCGGATATTCACGTCCTAACGTTGCTGAGAAGGAAGGCAGAATGTGGGCAGATTTTCAGAACGGGAATTCCTCCATAATGTGACACACTGTAATGAAATTACGGGCAGTTTTATACAAATGTATTGCACTACATGGTGCAAGAAAGATTCTCCTGGAAGGGAAAATGTGTATGATTAAACAACAACAAAGAAAAAACACACAAAAACAGTGCAACACAGTAGTGAGGTCAGGGGTGGGGGTGAGGGGGCAGAAAACAATCCCCTAACTTACTGTGGCTGTGGGATGCTGTGGTGGTCCAGCAGCAGGTGCAGCATTGAAACTATTTGCTGCTACTGTGCTTCTATTCTGTTCACCTACTGCTGAAAAGTACCAAACTGCTCCTGGTTTTCTTCAAGAGCTGCCCACACCTGGGCGATGTCAGCCTGTATTGCAGGGACTGTGGTGGGGTCCACTGCAGCAGGGAATCCAGGTAGTGGGGGTGGTGGTGGAGATGGTGGTGCTGGTGGCTGTGGTTGCGGTGGTGGTGGTGGTGGTGGTGGAGCAGCTGCTGTACTAGCCCTCCTCCTGCTGTGGCGGTGATGAGGCACAACTCCCACCCCAGCAGCACCCTCGGCCACTGCCATGGAAGGGCCAGCAGCTGGATGCCTGGCCCCTTCCATGGCAGCATGCCACTCTGACCTGTGGTGGTTCAGCATGTGGGTGCACTGGCCACTGGTCCCCAAATGAGTCCCACAGGGGCCACAGCACACCACCACACCACACAGATGGCACATCACCACTGTGCTGTCTCCTGCAACAGAGTTAAAGAGACTCCCACACTGGGGAGCTGTGGGTGGGACTAGACACAGTCCTCGCATGAGTCCCACCTCCTACATTTTCCAAGGTCACCTCCTGTGGCTGTGGAGGGGGTGCTGCTGGAGTCCCTAAAGCTGCTGCTACCAGTGGTTGTGGTGGTGGTGGTGGTGGTAGTGACAGAGAAGGTGGATGCACAGCAGCCACCGGTGACACTTGTGCTGGTGCTAATCCTGTTGTTTCAACATGGGGAAGCAACACCCAGGAGTCAGGAGCGGTCCAGCATGACACGACCACCCTGCCCCCACGTGCCCACACTCCCCTCGGACTGCACACAGAGAATGCTTGGACAGTCACAAGGATTGCCAAGTATTTCCAAACTATTAATAAACTGAAAAGAAAAATAATAGTGCAATAATTTCTAGTTCAAATGTGCAATAGATCTTATGAAGTTTGGGATATATGAAATGTATATTCTGTTTTTAATAAGAATGTGTTATTTATTACATGACATGAATGTATAAGTTCCCCTTTTTTGTAAACAGATTTTAATTAGATTGTAAAAGCTCTTTAGCTATACAACAAAATTGATCGATTGATTGATTGAAGAGAGGAGACAGAGTTTGATATGATAGAGACCTTCAAGTACATGAAGAGAATTAACAGAGTGAAAAGGGAGAGCCTCTTTACGATGAGTGACAACAGCACCACTAGGGGGCACAGCCTAAAATTGATGTGGGAGGGGGAGATTTAGAAGGGATGCAAGAAAGCCCTTCTATATAGAGAGGGTGGTGTCCACCTAGAATGAGCTACCAAAGGAGGTGGTATCAGCAAGGATGGTGGGAGCATTCAAAAGAGCCTATGACAAGCACAAGGAACCAAGGGACCAAGGAAGGGGAGAAGGGGGGAGAGGGAGGGACAGTTGGTGGGCAGGGTCACTGGAGTAAATTGTAAGTCCAGACCCTGCATCACTTACTGAGCAGATGTGATAGACCAGGTGGTCTTCTTCTGCTGGGTCTTTTTGTAGGTTCATATAAAATGTCTTGTCCCCTCTTGTTACCTCCTCCTGGGTTATTCACTCTTCAGTTTGTGCCTGCCTGCTCCTTATTACTTTCCCTGCTACCCTTTTTCCCCCTCTCACACTTCCCAATCCTCTTCTCTCTGCATCTCCTTATACTTTCTGAATTCCATCCTTTTAGGCTCCACCTTTTCCACTGACTCTTTTGAGAACCATAGTGGACTCTTTTATCTCTTGCTTTTACTAACTGGCTTGACCCAGAGGATTGTTGCCTTCACTATTCCTCCTTTTAGGGTGTAACTACTGTATTCGTGTCTGATTCTGAGACTTGAATGTAAAATGCCACTCTTTATTTACACTCCTCCTTCTTTCAACTATTAATCTTTTCTTCTCTTTACTCATTTAGCTTGCATTTATTTTTTTTTTTTTTTTATTCATAATTTCTACTTCAAACGTTTCTAGGCACTTATTAACCTTTGACAAAAAAGATCTAGTTTTTCATTAATTTTTTCATTCAAGAGATACTGTCAACCCACTTGAGGCTTAAATTGTTCCTAGATTAAAAACATGTTATCAGTGTTTCTGATGTAGCTGGTAGTTTGATTCTGATTCCATTTTTTTGTTTTAAAAGTGAAAAAACAGACTGTCCACCATACTGGTGGTACCACACAGAATTGTGTTTACTTACATTCTTAGATCAGCTTCTACTGCATCTTTCCTAGGCTTGTGAATGCCCCTTACTCAACCTAGCCACTCATGATACTGTGGGAGGAGAGTGGAGTACTGCATCATGAGTGGCTGCACTATTCATGGGTGTTCAGAATGTTCAAAATGTATGCAATTAGAGTAGATCAAGGATGTGACGTAAAGTAAAGTTGAGTATAATTGCACCATTCCAGTGCTTTTCAGTTCTGCTAAGAAAGGAAGCAGATCAGACAGCTTCAGTTAGTTTTAGAGAAGGTAAGGAGTCACAAAATGTGGGCTTTCAACTAGAAATAACATGATGCAAAAAGGCTTTAACCTTCTTAAATTCAGCCTCTGCATTTACCATTTGTTGGGTGAAGGTTCAAATTCATATCAACATGAAATCAATGGAGCCCTTGTTTCATGCTCAGTCCTATTTTTTCTGAGTAAATCAGGAGTAGTAAAACCAAAATTGGGCTCAGGCTCTTCTCTCGAGTTGTTTCAATATATCTGAATAAAGAATAGTAATATATTCATAAGATAGCAGAACTAACCTGGAAGTTACATATGGTAAGATTAATTTAATCTCTCTTTCCCCCACATGATGTGGTCTAGACATGCCTTATGCATTAGAGAGCACAAATATATATATGGGGAAATTATGTTATGAAAAAGTTTTAATTGTGTACTTCTAAATGTATGAATTTAAAATTTGAAAATCAATAAAAACTAAAGTAAAAAAATTGGGCCAGTCACAACTGTAGGCCTTCAAGGGATTCACTTTTGTTTAACATATTTAATTTCACCAAGTGTTAAAGTATGCCATTCATATTTTTACAACATTCTGCTTCAATTGCTCTAACCATGTCCATTGTTTCTTACTCTTGATTACCTTGATGATTATACACTCATTTACATTCAATAAGAAATGGTGAATGGACCATTCCTGAACTATATTTACTGGCTAGACCTTGTTATCACTTGCTGGCACAACCTCAAAAACTCTGCTATTCACACATGTGAATAACGGAGTTACGTTAACCACCTTTCTAAAGATAGATTTAAATACAGCTGCGCAGATGTCCAGCTGACTGTCCTCACGATGGCTGTTCCCTCGTGCTTCATCAGGGAAACCACTAGCATGAAACACAGCCTCCTCAACAGTTCACAAAGAAAAATCCTCAGGCACAGTGTGGTCTACAAAGTCTTTTAACAAAAAGAAAAAAAACAACCTAGAATGGTAACCAGTTCACGATTCGTACCACCAAACAAAATAGAAAGACAGAAATTCATTCACTCCCTTAGGAAACCACTTGACACAACCTCCATGACAATGGTTGGTACAGCGACAGACTTGAAGACATCTGACATGGCAAGAGACTGATGAGCGCTTTAGTCACAACCAGATGATTTTCTCTTAAGTGCTTTCCAATGCATAAAAAATAACTTTCTGTTCAGTTCCATTCTATAGCAATTGTTCAAGTTAGGACACAACAAAGTGGAGTGAGGCGGCGGGGCAGGGGAGATGAGGCTAACTACCAAAGTTAAAAACATCATGAAATTAATTTATTTAATTCAAATTGTTCACAAAAGTTATACAAATGCTGCAGTTACTTATTGTCCAATAAATGTTAAAGTTCCATAGTGCACCATGTCTCATTTTTCTTATTTACCTGCCTTAAACCAGTAAATATAAAAAATAAAAATATGGGAAAGTCTGTCATCTCAGATTTTATTTACACCCTCGGTGTGTGATGCCCACATAAACCCCTCGGGGTTCACCCTTGGGGTTTATGTGGTATCACACACCTCGAGTGTGAATAAAATCCTCGTTATACATACTTATCCATGAATTATTCTATATGTATTATCTAACTCAATAAATGGATCCATGTTGATAGGAATGCCATTGGCACACTATTTGCTTCCCCAGTATGTATTTCTGTAACTACTGACAATCTTCACCACTTTGTACTTAGTCACTGCATCACTAAAGTCCTTTTAAAAAGTCTTGAGTGCTGGACCTCTGTTTTTTCTGGAGGCCTTAAATAGTAGTTCCCTTGGGGACCTGGAGGCTAGAAGGGCTAGAATTATAGGGGAAGTAAACTGCCCATTAGTTTTTTAAATGTAGGTTGAAGTTAGTAACCTTGGTTCCTAGCCTCTAATTACAGTATGTACCATGTTTCCTATTTTGACCTCCATTCCTTGAGGTCCTGCACCCCATCCCCACCAATCTACACTTTGCATCTTGTATGTGGGATCAGAAATTGTATGTATAATAAAACAGAAAAAAGACTGAGACATATCTAGGCACAGACTGTTTTTCAATACTAGGAGGAAGGGAAGAAATAAGCTGATCAGCACATAAGCCAGCTAGATTTCAGGTATTAAGGCAAATAAGTAATTATCCCAATATGGCTGTGGACACTGAATTTATCACTATGAAGTGCAAACCAGTTTGAGGTTCTTTGGAAACTAAATGTAGAAATATAGCAGCAAAGAAAAAGGGGCATACTCCAGAAGACTGATAAGGGTGCAGTGCACTAAATCCTCATTTTAGTGTCTACATATGCACTAGTGTTTTATATCACAGACTTGGCTGCCTTAGAAAGTAGGTCAGTGTTCAGGGCAGTGAGGGAAGTGGTATGACACCCTTTCATGTATGAGAAGCAGAGATGGCATGCTGGTAAGAGGAGCTACTTTTTTTCCGGGGTGGTAAACATTTTGTTTAAGCCAGAGGAAGTTAAAATAGTGTACTTGAAAAGGGTGAAAGATAAAAAGAAAAAATTCAAGGAGAGAGGTATGCAGTGTTTAGCTAATGTAGCAGAAATAGGGGACTGAGGGAAGTGAAATACTGCTCCTTTACATTTGTGAGAATGTCCACTAGTTTTTGGCATTATGAGTTCATTATAAAAAAGTTCAATTTAAATGAATGACAGCACTTAGATAAGGTCTAAAAAATAAATAGAAATTGATACATTGAGGAGAAAGCAGAACTTACATGCTGTAGCAGAAGTAGGGGACTGAGAGCAGAAAGGCTCAGAAAATTGTATGAGAGAACAGGATTATGAATACATGTACTTTACATTTGTGTGTTCAATTAAATAATGGCTAGGAAGACTGTTGGTGGTAGAAGCTGTGATAAGAAAATAGCATAGTAACAGTACTTTTGTATGGATGTAAGTTATTTTCCTAGATGTTACATTTTTTTTAAATGACATTATTTGTGTCTGCACTTGTGAACACAGCATGTGTGTTCAATTGGGAAAACATAATACTTGGAAGAATAAAAAGTTTGTAATAGTGTGCTTTGCACATTGAACAGGGGATGGGATGGTAAACTACTGTAAGTGCTGTTGTCTGATTTGTACCTGTATTTAACAGAAAGAGACTAAAATAGAGACAAACCAATTGAAAGTAAAGAGGGGCCATGGGAGGGTAGTGATATCCAAGCAGGTGTAAAAAAATATACGAAAAACAATAGTTAAAACAATGATTAAGTGTTGAAACAGAATGTTACAAGAGAGTTTGATAAAAGGAACTTATTTGTTACCCCATAGATAAATAAATAAATAATAGCCATAGAGGACCCAGCATCATGGCTATAGGACAGGATGGGTTATCTAATATTTTTGAAGTTGTCAGATTCACTTTGAAAATGTATTTGCATTATCAATCAATCACTTTATTTTACCAGGCATAACCACCATTGAGCAAGCTCATTTTCAAGGCGATCCTGGACAAATAACAAAACAAAACGAACAATACAAAAAGTATGTGGCACAGATGAATGCAGTATTTTACAGGATATGCACAAATGACCAGCATTAGCTGACCTGTCAGAATTACAAGCAATGCCATTAATGATAATAATATTTTACGAAGGTGTGGAAGGTCATCAGTCCTAATCAACCTCCACTGTTGGTAGTAATCAGAAAAGGAAGGCAAAGATGCAGCTGCGTGAAGGAGAGGAGGGAGAGGATGTGATGGGCCAGGGTAGCTGAAAGTATACAGGAAGCTGGAGGTCACCTATGAGGAAGGTACTTGATAAGTGTTCTGATTGCGGGATAAGTGAAAGCAGATAGGCAAAATCATCTTTGTCTGAAACAATTGCAATTTTCCCTCAAGAAAGCAGCAACCATCTTTTTGAATGTGGATAGGCTTGGGAGTGATGACAGTTTTAGTACGCTTTGCATGGAGTTCCATAGGGATGGAAGTGAGAAGTTAATTGCGGACAAGCCAAAGGTTGTGTTTACTCTAGGGGTCTGAAAGCAGAGTATTAAGAAACATCTCAGTCCATAGAAACCCTTGGCACACACGAATAAGTTACAGATGTATGCTGGGAGCTTATCTGAGAGAGCTCTGTGGAGCCAAAGAAGAGCATTTCTTTTCCTCCTAGCTGATAGAGAAGGCCAACCCGATTCCTGTTAAAGCAGACAATGATGGGTACATATTGGTAGAGTGAGCATAAATCTTAGGGCCCGGTGGTATAGGTTGTCTTGTTTGCTGAACAATGTTAGGGGACAGTGAGAGTACATAAAGTCAACATAATCCAGTATGGGTAGAAATGTAGATTGTACTATCCTCTTTCTAGCATCTAAGGTTAGGAGATGTTTAATCCGGTAGACCATGCCTAACTGATGCCTTCATTTCTTAAAGATTTCATTCAGATGGCATTGGAAGTTCAGCTTGTTGTCCAACCAGAATCCTAGGTATTTAAAGGTTTCGACTATTTCGAGAGGTTCATCTAGAAGCGTTAAAATCCGGGAAGGGAGTGTCGATCCGAGGCCAACTTTTGGTGAGAGGACCATGACTTTTGTCATTTTTTGCATTGAGGAGAAGTTTGTGTTTAATGAGATTGAGTTGGAGTTTATTAAAGTCTTTCTGTAGCTTCTCCTGTGCCACTTCTAAGGAAAAGTTTATGGTATATAGTACAGTATCATCTGCGAATAAGTGTATATTAGCTGTTTGTAGATGTGTGTCGAGGTTATTGATATAAATTGCAAATATGATTGGGCCTAATATGGAGACTTGGGGAACACCTCA
Source organism: Neoceratodus forsteri (assembly GCA_016271365.2). Lineage (NCBI taxonomy): Eukaryota > Metazoa > Chordata > Ceratodontiformes > Ceratodontidae > Neoceratodus > Neoceratodus forsteri. The sequence goes on along the minus strand of CM028135.1, from coordinate 839,244,891 downwards.
CGGAAGGTTTTTTTTGTGCTGACAGGTCACCTGCAGCTTTGACTTGTTGCAGTCTGTTGGAAAGGTAGTTGGAAAATCATTTGATTGCAGAGCTGTCAAGTCCTATACTTCTTAGAGCTGTAATCATTATATTGTGCTCAACAGTATCGAAAGCTTTGCTCAGATCCAGGAAATGGGTGAGCACATGTTTCTTAGTATCTAGTGCAGTTTGTCAATCTGTAGTTACTTTCACCAGTGCTGATATCGTGCTGTGTTTGGCTCTGAAGCCAGATTGTCAGGGTTTAATAAATCATGCATATCCAAATGTTCTCTTATTTGGGCATTAACAATTTTTTTCGAGTTGTTTTGACAATGCAGGGAGTATAGATATAGGCCGGTAGTTATTCAGATCACATGGGTCACCCAACTTGAATAAAGGTAGGATATGGGCAGTTTTTTCCATGGCTGGGGGATTTCTCCTTGCATTAATGACAAGTTAAATAAATTGTGTAATGGGTAGTCAAGTAGGGGTATCCAAGTTTGAGGAAGTATGGTTCTATGTTGTCTGCACCTGCACTCTTTTTGGTATCCAAGGAGAGTAGTAAGTCCTCGACCTGCTAAAAAGTGACTGTATTGAAGCTAAATACAGGAGGATAAGGTAAGCTTGGATTAGGAGTTTTAATAAGGTCAACAGAAGGGTTATCCTGAGGATTATTTCTACTAATAGGTGAGGTGTCAAAAACTAGCCCTGTAGAGGCAAAGTGATCATTTAACTTTCCAAGTATATCAGTTCTGTCTGTATAGGTATGCCCATTGGACAAGATTTTGACTGGTAGAGATGATTCTGCAGGGTATTCTTCAACTTCTCTGAAGATGTTCCAGAATTTGGCTGAGTTACTTTTATTGGCTTCTAATTCCACTTGGAAGTACCTAGTTTTTTCAGACCTAATTAGCTTAGTGCAGACATTTCTAGAGATGTGGAAAGCTAACCAGTCTGCTTCCAGATGAGATGTCCTCACTCTCTTCCACAAGTGGTCCCTGTCCCTATGTGCTTTCTTCTTAAGAGGAGAGAACCACACAGGGGATCTTTTCTTAGATCTGATCAGCCTTAGCGGGGCATGCTTATCGATAAGGTTCATTAAATTGCTATGAAAGATATTGAATGCCTCGCTAATGGAGGAGGCTAGAAAGAAGCTCTGCTATCTGATCATGCTTAGGTCTTTTAGAAATTCATTCTGGGAGAACTTTTTCATGCTCCTTCGCAATATAAATTTAGTGGGCTGGTTTAATTGCAGAGGGTGTCTGATATAGGCAGTGGCACAATGGTCACTTACATCATTGAAGAACACTCCTGCATCTGAAATGTTGTGAGGCTTGCTTACTAGCATAAGGTCCAGTAAGGAACTACGCTCCGGGAATTTTCTATTTGGCCTGGTGTTAGCAGGTATCATTTGTACCAAGTCAACAGTATTGCAAAGTTCCTTCAGGCTTTTAGAACTGTCATCATTCCAGTTTAGGTTGAGGTCCCCTAGGATGATACACTCTGTATTAGCGAAGGCAGTAATGTTTTGAAGATGTGTAAGGAGAGCCATACTACCAGTCAGAGAACTGTAGCAGGCTATAATTAGAAGTAATTTCTCCTTAGTAAGGGATAATTTAAGAGCAAGGCATTCAAATTCTTTGGACTTTGAAGTGACGTCTATGACCGTAACTGCAAATTTATTCTTTGCATATATTAAGACCCCTCCTTCTCTAGTAGGTCTATCACAGCAGTATGTATTGTACCCTGTAATGTTAATGGATTTGTCTGGCATTGATGGTTTAAGCCAAGATTCAGATATCGTGAAGAAGTCAGGGGCTGCATGAATAGCCCAGGTCTGAACAAGGTCCAGTTTTTTTCAGCAGACTACATGCATTAGCATGCAAAAAGCTAAGACCTTTATATTGGGGGAGATTTGCAGGGGCTTCCAGAAGAGCAGGTGGGCCTGGGTTTAGCTCAATGTTTCCCGAGCAGAGTAGGGGAAGTAGTATTCATTTTTTAAAGTACTGACTTAATCTGTTAAGGAGTCTTTTTTTGTTAAGTCTTGTGTTTGTGTTTTGTGCTTCAGAAGTGGCTTTTATTTGGGTATTGCCATAGTTAGATATATAATTGCTAGAGCCGACAAGGACAAGGGCATTCTTACAAGGTTTCTGGGCACTGTTTGGTGTGAGTGAATATATATCCAAAAAGGGGATGTCCCTGTTCTCAATTGCCTTAAAGTATTGGGAAGAAGTAGGTCCAGGTATTTATCAGATGTACTTTTTTGGCTTTTGAACAGTTTAGGAACTGGCAGTATAAATAATGCAAGAATTAGTACTGTGAGGCAGCTACATTGGGCAGTATTGGAATATGGCATTTTTGTTAGGGTGATGTCACCAAAAGCTAGGAATACGCACCAGGGCGACAAATCTCTTGAGCACTCTTCTTTAAGACGGCCAAAATTGTAGACAGGACGATGAGTGTGGTTGATCGTAGGTCATCCAATCAGCCAGTAGGGGGTTTGCCTGGCTTATTAATGAAAGAGCATTTAATAGAGGCCGGGATCAGGGCAGGTGGTGCGGGAAGAAAATTAGCAGCAGATGAAAGCAGAGGCGGGCTAAGGCACCCAGGGCACAGAGACAAGCTGAAAGTAGCAGCCGTCAAAGCGGAGAGTCTGTGAAGCCAATGGCAGTCAAAGCTGTAAAGGCAGCAGCCAATCGGTGGTGAATCCTGGGAGCCGTTACCCAATCAGAACTCCCACTACGTTCCCGAGTTAGCAGAGCAGGCTTACCTGGGTTGAGAGGCTCCCCTGCGGGCATATATACAGGGATAATCATTAAGTAATTTATGATGAATGAAACTGATGTGATCTAGGGGTTTGCAAAAAAATATATATACTACCTGTGGAATTTCCGGGAAAGTGCAAATTTCACTTCAGTGAAACTTTGGAAATCATTTTAGGTACTTTAGTGGAAATTCTGCCTTAAAGCTACAGAATAAATATATAGACTGCAGGTTAATTTTTTAAAGTGCAAGAAAAAAAATCTGCAGAATGGGTCACTGCCAGGTGTCAGTTCTGAGGCTTTTTTTAACTGCAGTTTAATTCATTAATTCACCCCCACCCCGCTGATCAGGGGTCCCAGTAAATAAATAAATAAAAAAAACTTCAGTCCCTCCCTCAGACCCTCCTGGTGTCTAGTGGCCCCCCCACCCACCGATCGTGGGTCCCAAGTAAAAATTCCCTGATCCCTGGTGTTTAGTGGTTCCCAGCCCACCCCCTGCCCAGGAATCATGGCCCGTGGGCCCTGGTAAAGAAGAAACAAAAACTCTGATCCCTCCCTGGTGTCTAGTGGTCCCCCACCCACTGATCATGGCCCCCAAAAACATTTTATTTCCCTGGTATCTAGCAGATTCCCTTCCCTATGCTGGATTCCCTTAATCTACAAAAAAAATCCAGCAGTCCACTGACTCATCCCCCTCTATTCCCAGTATTCCCTGGTGTCTAGTGGACACCCCACCCTGATCCCTTATAAAAAAAGTAATCCCAGTTCTGTGTTGTCTAGTGGAACCCCCAGTCTGACAGTTCATCCGCCATGACCCCCACTCCCCCCCCCACCATACCCCTGAGCAGACCACTGGCACAGTCCTCCTCTCTCCTCCACTACCGGTGGCCCCCTGACCTGTCAGTGAATGACCACATGGTTGTACAAGCATGCGCTCATTCACTCACAGTTCATTACACCGTGGATAGAATACATCCCACAGTTTATATGCATTTTTCCACAGGTCACAAAAAAGTCCATGGAACCTGGCAAAAATCCATGGAAAATACCAGTTTCGCCAATGGTGAAAGTTCTCACATTTTGCAGAAGTTCCAAGACAGCGGAATTCGCAACTTTCACCCTCCCCTATTGTGATTAATTAGAAACAAGTCTGAAGATTATAAGAGGTGATATATAAAGGATCTATATGTATTTCTGAAAAAGAAATAAGAACTAGCAGTAACTGTATACAGATGTATATATTTTTGCATTTATTATAAGTTGCCATGATGAAGTGGTGTGACAGTCACAAAGCATTGGCTTGTTAAGCTTGATTTGATAATAAAAATATTTTGTGAAAGATAAAAATGTCTGACATTTTTCTTTGGTGAATGGATCACTTTATTCCATAGTCCAGATGTCTTTGTTACATGTGGAATAGACCCCTCACAGAGTGTTCTGTTTATTGCAGGAGTCAAGGGTTATCCTGGCAGTTTTGAGAAGTGGATCTATTCTATCCTTAATTGGGGAACTGGAACTACTGGAAGGGGAAAGAAGGGGAACCAGCTGTGCTCCTGGATTACTGAGCATGTTTGCATCACCAGATTCACTGGATGACTAGGAATGCTGCTTGCAATAGGTGTAATTCCAGAGGACTTAAGGTGACTAATGAACCATTTTTTGTCTGAACTATCATGCGCCTTGCTCTATTTCTCCTCTCATATGTAGCCCCTACCCCACCACTATAAATTTAATTCCCTATCCAGACTCCTTCTCCACCACCACTGCTTACAGAACTGGTACTTGTTGGAACTAGAATTGTGGAACCATTTCCTGCTTCTTGCATCCTCATACATTTCTTTCTCCTACATTTTTCTTTCCTCATAATTCCAAAATGAGACGACGGTAGATGCAAATGTGCACACGCACATCTCTTTCCCTATCTGACACACTCTCCTTACTCTTACTAATAGAGACCTTGTGTAGAGACCTTGTGTTGCACAGCAGAAGCCTTGTTCAGTTAGTTTTCACTCACAGGGAAAAAAAATTCTCATGGCCAGGCCTACACCCCAGCAGTTAAATTATTGTCAAATAAACTTTTCTCACTCCCTCTTGGATATTTCTCAGCCTGATAAATCCACTCTGCCATGCACCTGCTGCAGGAGACAAAAAAAAAAAACAAATAAAACACAAGATTTGCCTGCCTTCACTGAAGTTTGAATACTAGTTTTTTATTTTGTTTTCATTACTAGTGTTTAAATACAATTTTTTTTGTTTGCCATTTTTGCATAGTACTCACTAACATTAAATCAGTCAGCACATGAGCCAAAATATTTAAATGAGCTAAATATTTGAAGACTAACTTAGTAACAAGTCAGTATTCACTTAGCATTCAGCTAGTTTTTATGCAACTGAAGGCAGTACATTCTGTAGCACTATGAAGGTCAAATGATCACTTCTGAATTGTACAGCTGACTATCAATGAAGACCAATGAATGCTAGCTTAATACTTTCCATAGTATTTATTTATTTGTTTTTTTTATTGCATTCTAGGAGTACACCTTGAACTGGAAGCTCATTTACAAAGGTTCCAGGTCAGCAGAAGATAATATATTACATACATGTCAATAACAAATAGACAACAGTCATGCAATTCAGAAATAGGACCATACAGAGAATATAAGCGCAGTGAAATATAATACAGTTAACAATACAGGTGACTGTGATTTATGCTAAGTATACAAAGCATTTAAAGATGATAATATTTGGGAAATATCAAGTCTCTCAAAAAGAAGAGAAATACCCTATAGAGGAACATGGATACTTTGTTATCAGCTGAAAGGGGAACTGTATAAGACCTCAAGGAGGGGGAATTGGTTTAACCAGAGGGTTGTGGAAGTGTGGAGTTCATTACCAGATGTGGTGGTGAGTGCCCCTAGTCTGGCATCCTTCAAAATCCAACTAGATTACCATATGGGGAATATTAAATTAGAATACAACCACTGTTAGTGGCAAGTCAACCTATGGCTATTTTAGCTGCAAAGACTTCAATAATTACCTATGAACCTATGTAAGGTTACATACAATGCGAGACTAGAGCTGCAATACTTGACCTATTAAGTAGAATAACAATTCATTGTCAAGGTATGGGGGCACAGGGAAGGGGGAGAGATTTGGGGGTGGGAATAAGTGCATCATGGAGGAGATAAGAAGTGTCCAAGGAGACTAGGCAGGGATAAATTAGGGCTCACAGGGAAGGGTGTGGGTGGAAGGCAAAGGGTGATGTGGGCAGGAGGAGGGTAAGCAAAGGCAAGAAACAGGGTTAGCAGTCACAGCTGCACAGCTGCTCAGGTTGGCCAGCAATCACAGCTGCTCCAATTGGTGAGATATTGGTGAAGTTTTCCTTTAAATAGCCCCAGCTTGAGCTCACAGGTTATGTCTGGGGGGAGTTTATTAAGCCAAAGGGGGGCATGGTACACAAATGATCCTTGCACCTGAGAGGTGTGAAAGAAGGGGACAATCAGAAATTGTCTGGCCTTCCTTCTCATGCAGCAGGGGTTGGGGTCTGTAGCGAGGAGCTTCTGGGTGGCTAGAGGGGATAATCCAAGATAATTATTTTTCCACTGAGTAGACAAACTTGGTACTATACTCTGCCTTGAAGGTTTAGCCAGTTAGTTTGCCCATAGAGGTCACAGGTGTGGGCTAGTCTGTTTGCACCAAGGAGCAGCCTGAAGGATTTATTTAGGGCAACACTAACTCTTTTGAGGGCAGAGTCATGGGCTGCCCCATAGATCACTAATCCATAATCAAGGACAGACAGTATGGAGCTTTTTATGGTGTGAGACAAGGCATCTTCAGTCAGGCAATGTCGGTTCCTGTACAGAAGGTCAATTCTAGGATTTACTACCTTTCGATTTGTTCTGTGTGCTAAGCAAAGGAGAGAGAGCTGTCCAGGTGACACCAAGATATTTGAAGGTTTGCACTTGCTCTATTGGGGTGAGAAAGTTATTGTGGTTTGTCAGCTGAAAGTCTTTATACTTATTGTGGGGGTTCACAAATAACATTAATTTAGTTTTTATATAGTTCATTATAAGCTTGTACTTAGAAGAAGCCAGAAGGGGAAGGAAGGAAACATATTCAATTCAGTGCTTTAGAGTAACTGGTAATTGCTATTTTCCTTTTAAACTTAGATTGTGGGCTTTTAGTGACACTATACTTTCACACTATACTTTCTTTGTTGTCTTTACTTATAATTGTTTTTGGGCTGTTGAAAATTTAAAACATAGTGGTGGTGTAATTCTGTGCTGTCTTTAATTGCTGCAAATTTTAGCCCACCCCTCCTTCCCCCAGCTCTTAATTATATGCCCTGTTAAATCTGATTGACAGGAGCTAAACACAGAGTATAGTAAGGGGTGTGAAGTAGGAGGGTCATAAAGGGGAAGAAGCCCACCCTCAGCACGACAAGTGTTTTGACTCATTTATTTATTTATTGGTTTCTTTTTCTTTAAAAAAAAAAAAATTATCTGAGTATCAGTGGCAGGATTTTTAATACAGTAAATTAATAAAAAGGGAACTAGGAGAGCTTCAGTAGCAGACAAGTAGTGGAATTGCAGTATAATGTGGGGAGTGGTGCAATGCAGTGGCTGTGGGGCAGCCATATTCAGGCAGACCTTCTGGACACTGAGGTGCTGCCCTATCTGCATGCATGTCTCTGGACCGTGGGATGAGGTAGCCAGACTCAGAGCGGAAGTAAACTGGGTCAGGAGTACATCACCCCTATCCAGGGACCACCCAGTCCAATGCAACTGCCTCAAAGGATGCCGAGAATGAGGAGCACTTGGATGACAGTGGGCTCAGAGAGGGTTAGAGCAGTCAGGCAGAGGCACATCCCAGATCCTATTCCACTCAAGAACTCATATGCCACACTGGCAAATGAGGACAACCAAATAGAGGTACCCAGAGAAGTGGAAGGAAAGGATGTGGAGGTTAGCCAAGGAGGTGACCTCAGCGGGGAAAGCAGTGGACCGAGAGGAGGAGGAGGAGGAAGCGAATCCTGGTGGGGGACTCCATCATAAGAGGGATCCAGCTAGGAACACAGGAGGGGGAGGACAGGGAGGTGAGGTGCCTACCAGGTGCCACGGCATGGAGGGATGGAAGGAAGATCCTAGGGATCACTGGGAAGGCAAGACAGGAGGGTGAGCTGGATGTCATTATCCACCTAGGTACTAATGACCTGGGCAAATGGGGAGCCAAAGGAAGTTCAGGAAGAGTTTAGGAAACTGGGAGGGTCTCACAAGTAGCTACTTCTGTCACTTTCTCAGAAGTACTACCTGAGTGAGAGCAAGGGAGAGCATAGGAGTGCATGCACCAGGAACTTTAACTCATGGTTGAAGAACTGGTGTTGTGAGGAAGGGTTTGGATTCATTGGTGACTGGGGACCCACCTGGAGGGATGGAGGTTTGTTCAAGCCTGACGGCCGCATCCATCCTGGAGGGAATCAAGCACTCAATGATAAGTTTAAATGCTACATTGACAAGCATTTAAACTAACAAAGGGGGGGTGGCAGGCCAGCAAGGAGGGTACCTACTTGCTCACCCCCCACAGCTAGCAGCGGAACCAGTGAACCAGAGGAGAGGCTATCTCTGCAAAGCAGTGTGCAAAAGATGGAGATTAGTGCCCAAGAGGTGGATAAGCAGAAAAGGGGCAAAATTCAGCAGAAGGGCAGACAACAAGGAGAACCAGGGATAAATGACAACCAAGGAAGGGGCTGGAGTAGAACAGTGAAGCAGTCTAGGGAGGTCAAATCTTGGAAAGCCATGAGTGCAAATGCCCGGAGCCTTAGCAACAAGATGGAAGATCCGGAGGCTGTCATGGCACAGTCAGACCTGGACATTGTGGCCATCACTGAAACCTGGTGTAATTATAACCATGACTGGGAGATGGCCATACCTGGCTACAACATATTCAGAAGAGACAGAGCAGGCAGGAAGGAAGGAGGTGGCACTGTATGTGAAAAATGACATAAAGGGCCACAGAGATCCAGGAGGAACAAAATGGGGAAGATACTTGGGTTAAGCTGGAAAGGAAAATGGGGACAGCCATCTGCATAGGTGTGGTCATAGACCACCAGCCCAGGAGGAAGAAACAGATAGGGAGCTGATGCTAGCCATCAAAGGATGGCAGACAAAGGTGAGGTAGTACTGGTTGGAGACTTCAATATTCCAGACGTGGACTGGAGCATCCCAGCAGCAGCATCAACTAGGAGCAGATTTATCCTGGACTCCCTTCAGGGTACCTTCCTCAAGCAACTGGTCATGGAACCAACTCGGCAGAAGGCAATACTGGACCTTGTGCTCACAAACAGGGACAGTGTGATGGGGGTAACAGTGGGGAGCACCTGGGAAACAGTGACCACCAGTCATTGTGGTTTGAAATCACAGAAAGAGCAGAACCAAACCACACAAAACACGTATCCTGGATTTTAGGGGGCAGACTTTGGGAAAATGGGAGATACTTGAAAGAGGCATTAAGGGAATGGGACAGGAATCAGGGTTGAGGAACAGTGGGCAGTATTTAAAATGGGGATTACAAGAACAACAGAATTATGCATTAAGCAGGTTAGCAAGAGGAAAAGGAAGAGGAGACCATTATGGTTTTCCAAAGAGGTAGCAAAGAAAGTGAAAGCCAAAAAGATTGCATTCAGGCAATACAAAAGACACAGGCAGAAGGGGATAGGGAGAAGCACAGGAGAAGCAAAGGGAGGCAGGAGGTCAGTAAGGAAGCCAAAGCTCAGACAGAAGAACACATTGCAAAATCAGTGGGTAGAGGACAAAACCTTTTACAGGTACATAAGTGAAAAAGAAAAGACAAAGGGAGGATAGTGAGACTGAAGGGGGAGGATGGGAGCCGCGTGGAGGATGACAACAGTAAAGCTGACATATTGAACAGGTATTTCTGCTCAGTCTTTACTGAGGAGGAGGAGGGTAATGGGTCTGAAGGAGTACAAGGGGTGAGAATGGTGCAGAAATGGACACAAGTCCCTTTACGAGAAAGGTCCTGAAGGAACTGAAGTAATAAGAGTTGATAAAGCAATGGGGCCAGATGAGGGTGCACCCAGGGTCCTTAAAGAACTAAGAGATGTGGTGGCTGAACCTCTGGCTATCCTGTTTAGCCGATCACTGGAAACAGGGGAGGTACCCAAAGACTGGAGGACAGCACATGTAGTCCCCTTATACAAAAGTGGGAACAAAGAGGAAGCAGGGAACTACAGACCAGTCAGCCTCACCTCGGTAGTGGGGAAGATCATGGAAGCACTACTGAAGGAGAGATTGGTGGAACATCTGGTTGTCAATGGACTACAGGACCCAAGGCAGCATGGTTTCACCAGGGGAGGTCATCAGACCAACCTGCTGAATTTTTGACTGGGTGACTAGGTTGGTGGATCAGGAGGGCAGTGGACATGGCCTATCTGCCCCAGCAAGGCCTTTGACACTGTGCCACATAGAAGATTATTACACAAACTGGGGAATATGGGTGTGGGCAGGACAGTAGTGTGGTGGGTAGGTAACTGGCTGGGTGGCAGGACACAGAGGGTGGTGGTAAATGGCTGTCACTCCACAGAGAGAAGAGTGACCAGTGGGGTACCACAGGGATCAGTGCTGGGACCGGTCCTATTCAACATCTTCATCAGTGACATTGCACAGGATCTAGAAGGCAGAATTTCACTGTTCGCTGATGACACAAAGCTCTGTAACAGAGTAGACACACCAGAGGGTGTAGACAGAATGAGAAGCGACCTGCAGAAACTTGAAGAATGGTCAGGGGTTTGGCAGTTGAAATTCAATGCAAAGAAGTGCAAGATAATGCATATGGGGCACAAAAACCCTGGCACAATATATCAGTTGGGGGTGAGGATTAGCATGCACCAAGCAGGAAAGGGATCTTGGGGTTGTCATCTCTGATGACCTCAAGTAGGGAAACAGTGTGACAAGGCAGCAGGTAAAGCAAATAGGATGCTGGGATGTATAGGCAGGGGCATCACCAGCAGGAAAGGAGGTCATAATTCCGCTCTACAAGACACTAGTGAGGCCCCACCTGGACTACAGTGTACAGTTCTGGGAGACCATACCTACGTAAGGACATAGACAGGGTAGAGAGGTTCAGAGGAGGGCAACAAAGATGGTGCATGTATTGCATCACAAGTCCTATGAAGACAGGTTGAAGGAACTGAACATGTACTCCCTGGAGGAGAGGAGGGAGAGAGGGATATGATAGAGACATACAAGTATCTTACAGGGAAGAACAGGGTGCAGGAAAACACTATTTTAAGCAAAAAGATGTTCCAGGACTAGAGGCATGGGATGAAGTTGAGGAGGGACGATTCAGAGGAAACATGAGAAAGAATTTCTTCACAGAACGGGTGGTGGACAAGTGGAACACCCTCCAGAGGAAGTGGTGGGGCTGAAACAATCACGGGATTTAAGAATGCATGGGATAGACATAAAGGAATTCTGGAGGTCAGGGGTAAGGGGCAACAGACTTCTAGGAAAACAAACTGAACTTACAAGCTCAAATGGGCAGACTGGGTGGGCCATAGGCCCTTATCTGCCGACACTGTCTATGCATCTATGTATCTATGTATCTATGTATCTATGTACTTGGTGAACCAAGCTTCTGCAGCAGTGAAATCACTTTATGGTTGAGAATCAAGTTGGTGTGGGTCGGAGTCTTTAGACAAGATGATAGAGTCATCTGCTTAGAGTAGGATATGTTCTTTGCAGACAGAGGAGAGTTTGTTAATAAAGAGGCTGAACAAGATTGGGCCCTATATGAATACTAAATTAATACTAAATTCATATTAATTTAGTGTTCTTATAGGGCCCTAGGCACTATGCCTATGTACCACATAAACACGGCATGTAAGCAGCACTACATTACAGAGTCACACTGGATCCACAGCTGTGGGTAGCACTGCATACAAGACCATGGCTGGGGGGAGTGCCTGGGGTGAGGCTTGACTATGCATAATGCACAACAGCTCATAGTGCCTGTAGATGGGGGTTAAGGCTATGCCTGCAGGTGCCCTGCCTTAGCCACTGCACAGCTCCATCAACTGGCAGATGGTGGCCCAAAGGGGTACCCAGCCACCCCTATCCTGCACCCTTTAGCCCTCCTGGCATGCATTAAGAGCTGGGGGCTACCAGAGAGCACCTGCCTATAGTGCACAGACCTCTTAAGTTACCAGTACCCCCAATACCCTGCTCTGCATGGAGCAGGGGATGTAGTCCATTGGTGGAATAGTTATCCAGTTGGATATCTACCACTGTCCTCTGCTCTGCCCACATTACACCAGTCTCCACCACACTCCTGTGTGCATTGTGGGAGGGGTTGTGGACAGGCTGAAGGGAATAGTGACAGGCATATGGTGAATAGCTATTCAGGAGTGTGGGTTGATGCATACTAAGTACATGCATTTAACATGTACCTATACATTCCCCCCAACCCCAGACCCAGTCTACTCTGGCTCTACTCCAGGCCCACAACAGTTCCCTATGCTGCAGACTTCCTTTGCCCTCACTTCACCACCAAGTTCCATAGTCCTGTCCCTGAAACATGCCAGCTACCCATGCCTTGGGCTTACCTTGCCCCCCAAGTCCCCATGGCCCTACTCCTTGTTCCTCCCCAGCTTTCCCCCTGCCTGGGGGCATGTCTTGCCAGCTACAAGAGGGCTACCTAAAACATTTGGTCTCCAGTCCCTGGGCTGAATCCCTCACCATCTGCTGTGATTTGAACTGTTGCAGCTTATCAGATCATGCCATGTGGTGTGGCATGTTGTGCTGAGTTGAAAAGTACCAGTACTGCCAGTGTTCTACTCACCAGAATGATGGTACTTTCCAATAAGCACTGAGCCTTGTTCAGTTTTCTGCTGTGTGAGACTCTGATGGGAGTGCCCTAGCAATTATCTCTCTGCCCTGTGATCGTGTGTGAAACGGCTTCTCCAGTGATGGCCTCATCAGATATAGTCTGGATTTTGGCCATGGTTTCTCAAATTTTTCAGGATATGGATCATTTAAAGCAAGTCACAGCTGAAATAATCCAGGACCTGGCAGCTCTGGGAACTGAGGTAGAGGCCACTGAACAGAGGATTCAGCAGGTGGAGGGTTTTGAGGCTGGGGTGCAGTCCACTTTGAGGGAGCAGGACAGATTGATAAAATATTTGCTTAATAAGTCGACAATCTGGAGGAAAAGGTGCACCGAAATACTGTGTGCCCAGCTGGTTTATCAGAGGGGGCAGAGGAGCTGGATGTTGTGGACTTCTCACTTCAAATTGCTGATCCTCCTTAATGCTCCCAACTGCCCCCTACTAAATGTAAAAGAGTGCATCACACCCTATCTCCTAAACCAAAGCCCAGTGAACATCCCTGCCCCATCCTCATGAACTTTCTTCAGTGCCCCGACAGAAATGGTGTTGCGCTTTGCCTGGGAGAGGGGCCAACTGCAATGGGATGGGCACTCTGTCCTGTTGCTTCAGCACCCTTCTGCTAAACTTCCCACTAAGCAAAGGGCATGTGCTGTGATAAAGCAAGAATTAGATTTTCTGGTGATCCCCACTGTGCTTCACTATCCAGCCATTCTACATGTACAGGTTAAAGGGACTATACATACTTTTTTGATGCCAGAAGCAACCGAGGTGTTTATCCAGTGCACTTGTCACGGACCAGTTGGACTCTCTACTACATAAGGACACTATGTGCACCCTACAGGTCTCTGGTTCCAGTCACGATGGCAGCCACATGTGAGCAGTGGTCTGCAGTGAACTGACTACATAAGCATCAGAGGGACAGAAAGACAGACCGGACTCAAGAGACTCCATCAAAGCTGTGCTTCAGGAGCACACAGCATGTCTCACCATCTTCTTTCTCTCCCTGCAGCCCTTCCATCCTGCCAATTTTTCCAATTAAAAATAGGTTTGTGGCACTATGCCAGGCCTCCCCTCCTGCAGATGATGTGGTGTCCTGGGGTGAGCAGGAAGTGCCAGGTTAAGACTGTGTCTACTGCCAAATCAACTATATGGCCAAGATGCTCACTGTTTCTCCAGATCAACAGGCCCTCTGCAGTTCAGTAGTCAAAAAAGCCTTGCACACTCTAGCCCTCTAGCTTCAAATGCGAAATTACCACAGGCAGCAAAGAAAAGTTAGAGGGACTATTTATTAAAGCTTCATACTTACAATACTACTGGTTTAGGCTAAGTGATGGAAAGGTGCCACCCCCCACAGTCCATAGAAACACCTGACGGTATTTATCTCTCAAATGGAGCTTTATCAATGGTGAATTACATTCAGTGTTAAAGGCTATAAACAGTACAGCTTTCCTGACAGAATAAATCATCTCATAGATCAGTTGAGCAATTATTATGTGATCATTTGAATTAAAACTTGATCTATGAATAATAATATCCCTAATTATAATACATATACACAAACTGGCACTTAAAACCTTTTAACCAAACCCAGACCAGTCCAAAAACCCATATGTAGTGGCCTGTAACTGCAGAAATACATATATCAAACATGTACAGACTTTTTAAACAGAATGAACAAAGACCACATCAATGTCCATATAACATTCGTATTCAAAAGTAAGTCCGCTTATATCCAGCAGGATGCAATTAAGCAATAATGCAGTTCATCAGAGAAAGGGGTTTATTCAAAGTAACCATTGAGGGTCCCAGAATTGTCCTCTATGTTAGGGATCCTCTGATATTTTGTCTACGCTGTTAGATGTTTCAATTGAGGATTCATGGCAGCTGACAAACCTTGATGTTGAGGCTTTATATACCATTGTGCCTAATGAGGGCGGCCTCGACGCAATGAGGTACTTTCCATTAAAGTAGTTACAATGTTCAAAAACATTTGTTGAGTTCCTGGTACGATGTACTGAGTTGGTTTTGAAATGTAATAATTTCATCTTTCTTGATGATCATTATCTGCTGGTGCATAGGACAGCAATGGGGACATCACTAGCTCCATTGTATACAAATGTATACTTAGGACTTTGGGAAGAACTGATTGTATGTGATACAAGTAGGAATCCTTTTCATCATTCAATTCTATTCTATCATTGTTATACTGATGATGTATTACTTATTTGGAAAGGGACACATGAAGAATTGAACAAATTGGTTGCTTATTTACATGCATCAAATAGGTATCGTAAATTTACAGTGACAACCAGTCTGACTTTAGTTACATTCCTGGATCAGGCCTTGACCAAGCAGTGTGGAAAGATAAAATCAGATGACTATCAGAAACTTACTGATAGAAATTCAGTTCTTTCGGCAAGTAGTTGCCAGTCTAGCCATCTGACGAAAAATACTCATCGGAGCCAATTTTTATGTATTAGGCGCAACCAAACTGACTGCCTTGGTTGACCACCATAACCCTGCTATTCTGTGTCTCATTGAAACGTGGATGAAACCTACCACCCCTAACTCAGCTCTCGAGCTTCCCAACATTAGCATCCTGTGCCACAATCGCTTGGATAAAAAGCATGGGTGTGGTCTTTTGATATACTACAAAAGTCACCTTAACATATCCCTAATCCAGTAAGATCTAGCTTCCTCCTCTGCCACCTATGAATTCCATCATGGGCTCCTCCTTCTAGGGAATGACAAAAAAAAAAACATCATGTGCACTTACAGTATAACCCTCCAAAGCAGGGTATCAAGGGGCTCTCCTATCTGCTTGATAGTATTAGCCCTAAAATCACCTCAAATTAGGTACTTATGTGTGGTGACTTCAATCTAAACTGATCTGGTGAAAATTTCAGGCAGTATGAACCACTGCTGGCAGCCCTCAGCCTTACTCAGCCCATCAGTGAGCCTACACGAAACCACCCCAATGGGAGTCAAGGAATACTCCTCGATTGGTTTCTGACAAACAGGCCTGATAGGATCTCAGCATCTGGAGTCCCTCCTGACTTCATATCTGACCATTCCCCATCTACTGCGTTTGGAGAGTCTCCTCTCCAAAAGTATCATGTAAAATTAGACACGTGAGAGACATCTCCCACTTTAACTCTGCTCTCTTTCTTCAAGATCTTGCAACCATAGATTGGGCCCCAGTACTCTCTGCCACAGATGTCACAGGTGCTCTTGACAACCTTCTAAACATCCTTAAACTATCTGCAGGATAAGCATGCCCCTCGTGTCAGAAAGACAGTAAGAGGCACTATCATTAAATGGTTACATGGGGACTTTCTCTCCCTCGTGAAAGACTGCAATAAGCACTGGGTAAATGTAAAGCCTCAAAGGAATTGTCTGACTACCATGAATACTGGCGGCTCTGCAAAAATGCCATATGTAACTCCAAGAATGAATACTGCAAGGCTACCCTATTACCCTCTGCTAGGGACCCACAATACTTCATGTGCACTGTTAATACCATAGTTGGGGGTTATAGCCAGTGTGATACTATGGATATGGTTGTCAATGGTAGAAATTGCAGTAATGCCACTACCATTGCCAATGCCTTTAACAATCAATTCTTTGATCTTTTGGCATACACCTCCCTAAT
This sequence comes from Neoceratodus forsteri, assembly GCA_016271365.2. Classification (NCBI taxonomy): domain Eukaryota; kingdom Metazoa; phylum Chordata; order Ceratodontiformes; family Ceratodontidae; genus Neoceratodus; species Neoceratodus forsteri. Next base: position 839,228,557 of record CM028135.1, on the reverse strand, counting down.
TACTACTGACAATGATGAGTCATCTACCTCTAACCATTCCTCCCCTCCAGAATTTCTGTCTTGCCCAACTTTCTATCTGAAGACAATCTCAGTGAGGGAACCCTACAAGATTCTCGCTGGCCTTTCTCCTCATATAAGTGCTGGTCATGCTGACCTTGAACCAAAACTCCTAAAGATTAGGGCCCCTTTGCTTGGCTCCAAATATCCCATATTCTCAACCTTTCCCTCACCACTAGAATTGTTGCTGCAATCTGGAAAGTAGCAAAGGTTGTTCCTGTTTTCAATCAGGGCAACCAGAAATGCATTGAAAACTACCGTCCTATAGCCACCCTGTCTGCTGTTAGCAAGATACTGGAAAAGGTGGTGGAAGTGCAGCTGACAAACTGCTTGTCTTAATATACCTTACTGTCACCTGAACAACACAGATTTTGTAAAGGACAACACTGGTACAGCCCTTGATAAAGTTCCATCTGATATAAGGATTGCCATGGACTAGGGTATGCTGACTGGGGCTATCTTCACAGATCTTTCAAAGGTCTTAGATCTAGTGAATCACTCCCTACTCTGTACCAAGCTTCACTCACTCTATGTTGCTGGTCCAGCCCTAAACTATTTTTCCAACTATCTCACTAGCAGGCTACAGCTTGTTAAGTACAATAGAGCTCTACCAGAACTTTTTTCTATCACTATCAGTGTCCCTCAGGGATCTGTTCAGGACCCTATCCTTTCTCTTTTCATCAATGACTTCCCAATGGTCCCTACCCACAGCACCACAACTCTACATGCTGATGACCTGGTCCTCATAGCTAGCTCTGGTGATGTCCGTGCTATAAATCACAACCTACAAGCTGACTTCAATAAACTGCAACATTGGCTTCTGACAAATAAGCTTGTGCTGAACTTAAAGAAGACTCAGCTCATGCATTTTGGTTCCTCTGCCAAACTCAAACAGTGTCTTTTCCCACTCAATGTCTTAAGTCTTGATGGTGTCCCAGTTGGCACTACAAGCTCCTATAGCTACCTGGGAGTTACTCTTGACCCCCAGTTAGACCTGTCTCTACACATTCAAAATGTTTGTTACAAGTAGGAGATCTTTTGTCTATGCTGCTCCCTGGGCTTGGAATTCCCTCCCTCCCTCCAGCTGTCCTCTCTTGCACTTCCCTCTCCAGTTTCAAAAGTGCCCTGCTCAACCACATCTATGGACTAGGAACGTGTGCCTGCTTTACCTAAGTAACACTGTCCTTTACAGACTATTTGCAGTCCCTCTTGATGAGCCTGCTACCTCATCCTATGCTATAGACTAGTTATGAAAAATGACATAAGGGCCACAGAGATCCAGGAGGAACAAAATGGGGGAGAGATACTATGGGTTAAGCTGGAAAGGAAAATGGGGACAGCCATCCGCACAGGTGTGGTCTATAGACCACCAGCCCAGGAGGAAGAAACAGATAGGGAGCTGATGCTAGCCATCCAAAGGATGGCAGACAAGGGTGAGGTAGTACTGGTTGAGACTTCAATATTCCAGACGTGGACTGGAGCATCCCAGCAGCAGCATCAACTAGAGCAGATTTATCCTGTACTCTTCAGGGTGCCTTCTCAAGCAACTGGTCATGGAACCAACTCGGCAGAAGGCAATACTGGACCTTGTGCTCACAAACAGGGACAGTGTGATGGGGGTAACAGTGGGGAGCACCTGGGAAACAGTGACCACCAGTCATTGTGGTTTGAAATCACAGAAAGAGCAGAACCAAACCACACAAAACACATATCTTGGATTTTAGGGGGCAGACTTTGGGAAAATGGGAGATACTTGAAAGAGGCAATAAGGGAATGGGACAGGAATCAGGGGTTGAGGAACAGTGGCAGTATTTAAAATGGGGATTACAAGAACAACAGAATTATGCATTAAGCAGGTTAGCAAGAGGAAAAGGAAGAGGAGACCATTATGGTTTTCCAAAGAGGTAGCAAAGAAAGTGAAAGCCAAAAAGATTGCATTCTAGGCAATACAAAAAGACACAGGCAGAAGGGTAGGAAGAAGTACCAGGAGAAGCAAAGGAGGCAGGGAGGTCAGTAAGGGAAGCCAAAGCTCAGACAGAAGAACACATTGCAAAATCAGTGGGTAGAGGGACAAACCTTTACAGGTACATAAGTGAAAAAGAAAGACAAAGGGAGGATAGTGAGACTGAAGGGGAGGATGAGGGCCGCGTGGAGGATGACAACAGTAAAGCTGACATATTGAACAGGTAGTTCTGCTCAGTCTTTACTGAGGAAGAGGAGGGTAATGGGTCTGAAGGGAGTACAAGTGGTGAGAATGGTGCAGAAATGGACACAAGTCACTTTACACGAGAAAGGGTCCTGAAGGAACTGGAAGTAATAAGAGTTGATAAAGCAATGGGGCCAGACGGGGTGCACCCCAGGGTCCTTAAAGAACTAAGAGAGGTGGTGGCTGAACCTCTGGCTATCCTGTTTAGCCGATCACTGGAAACAGGGAAGTACCCAAAGACTGAGGACAGCACATGTAGTCCCCTTTATACAAAAGTGGGAACAAAGAGGAAGCAGGGAACTACAGACAGTCAGCCTCACCTCAGTAGTGGGGAAGATCATGGAAGCACTACTGAAGGAGAGATTGGTGGAACATCTGGTTGTCAATGGACTACAGGACCCAAGGCAGCATGGTTTCACCAGGGGGAGGTCATGTCAGACCAACCTCGTTGAATTTTTTGACTGGGTGACTAGGGAGGTGGATCAGGGGAGGGCAGTGGACATGGCCTATCTGGACTTCAGCAAGGCCTTTGACACTGTGCCACATAGAAGGCTATTACACAAACTGGGGAATATGGGTGTGGGCAGGACAGTAGTGTGGTGGGTAGGTAACTGGCTGGGTGGCAGGACACAGAGGGTGGTGGTAAATGGCTGTCACCCACAGAGGGAAGAGTGACCAGTGGGGTACCACAGGGATCAGTGCTGGGACCGGGTCCTATTCAACATCTTCATCAGTGACATTGGCGTGAGGACCTAGAAGGCAGAATTTCACTGTTCACTGATGACACAAAGCTCTGTAACACAGTAGACACACCAGAGGGTGTAGACAGAATGAGAAGCACCTGCAGAAACTTGAAGAATGGTCAGGGTTTGGCAGTTGAAATTCAATGCAAAGAAGTGCAAGATAATGCATATGGGGCACAAAACCCTGGCACAATATATCAGTTGGGGGTGAGGATATAGCATGCACCAAGCAGGAAAGGGATCTTGGGTTGTCATCTCTGATGACCTCAAGGTAGGGAAACAGTGTGACAAGGCAGCAGGTAAAGCAAATAGGATGCTGGGTTGTATAGGCAGGGGCATCACCAGCAGGAAAAGGGAGGTCATAATCTGCCTCACAAGACACTAGTGAGGCCCCACCTGGACTACAGTGTACAGTTCTGGAGACCATACCTACGTAAGGACATAGACAGGGTAGAGAAGGTTCAGAGGAGGGCAACAAAGATGGTGCATGTATTGCATCACAAGTCCTATGAAGACAGGTTGAAGGAACTGAACATGTACTCCCTGGAGGAGAGGAGGGAGAGAGGAGATATGATAGAGACATACAAGTATCTTACAGGGAGGAACAGGGTGCAGGAAAACACTATTTTTAAGCAAAAAGATGTTCCAGGACTAGAGGGCATGGGATGAAGTTGGAGGGAGGATGATTCAGAGGAAACATGAGAAAGAATTTCTTCACAGAACGGGTGGTGGACAAGTGGAACACCCTGCCAGAGGAAGTGGTGGGGGCTGAAACAATCACGGGATTTAAGAATGCATGGGATAGACATAAAGGAATTCTGGAGGTCAGGGGTAAGGGGCAACAGACTTCTAGGAAAACAAACTGAACTTACAAGCTCAAATGAGCAGACTGGGTGGGCCATAGGCCCTTATCTGCCGACACTGTCTATTCTATCTATGTATCTATGTATCTATGTATGAGTGGCACTTATGCACTACAGTTGACTGCCTAATCTGATGTTTACATGTCTCCTCTCTACTAGACATAATCTGCTGTGTTTAACCTGTTGTATATAATGCTGTTTACTATGTATATTATGTTGATCATCATCTTTGCCTGTATCAGCCTTGCTCTCCTCCTTCCACTACCTCCAAATCCCAGAAATCTATGTTTATGTATATAATGTATAGCATTCTATATAATTTATAGCATTGTTTTAGCAATGTACTGTGCTCTTTGAGCTTATCTTTGTATCTCTTTCTTTTGATATCTATGCTGTATTTGAATTTACTGGTCACTGTTGGTATTGATGTATCCTGTTTTAATCTGTATTCCTTCATTCAAGTGCCTATGTATTATATGTTCTTGGTCATGTTTATTCATTTGTATTTCTCCTCCCTTGCACCTTCCCCCAGGTCACCCCTGAAAAAGGGACTGCATGGCCTCAGTGGGCTTAACCAGTTACCAAAATTCAAATAAATAAATAAAATAAATAAATAAATTCTAAATATCTACAGGGCAACAAATATCAAACTTGGACTTGCATGCCGGGCTTGTGGGTCCCTTACTGTTGCTGCATGGCTTGCTCTTGCTAAACATTTATTCCTTCCCTCTCTCAACTATGGGCTGTCAACCTTTACCCTTGCAGCTAAAACTAGCTTTGTTAAATGGGATATGGCCTATAATATTTGCTGCTTTACCCTTGCCATCCGTCGACTAACCCATCACTGTGATTTATACAATCAACTACACTGGTTGTCCCTGGGTAATTATTATTCATTTGTCTTGGTCTGCTTCACAGACAAAACCATCTGCAAAGCCACCCCACCCACCCTGTCCAAATTACTTTGGTTGGCTCTACCATCATACCAGCTAAGGTCAGCACCCCCTCCTTGTCCCACAAACTTGTACACTGTCGGGTGATCGTACCTTTGCTGTTTGTGCCCCTAGATTCTGGAATACCCTACCTGCAACCATCAGATATACCACCACCCATCCCATCTTTAAGAGCTCCCTCTGCTTGCACCTGAAGGCTGCCTCAGCCTGCAACTATTCCAAGGTTGTTTGATATCCCCAACCCCTGCTTGGACCCTGGTATGGACCCTGGTGTGTACCCTCCACTTTTCTGATCTCCTACCCCCTTTGAGCTCTAGTAAGGGGAATTATCTACCATGCATGCCCTTCGGCTCAGCAATTACCATCCTCAAAATGGGACAAATTGCACTTGTATTATTTTCATGAAATGTAACTATTGTTTCCTTGTTCTTACCCTTGATTTATATGCTTGCCTGTTCATCCTGTACCTGTTTATTTGCATAACCCTGCTCATTGATTGTATTTCACATTGTTGGAATTCCCTCGCACTGTTTTGTAAACCATACTCATGTAATCTCCTGGATTGTAACTGAAAATAGGCATTCGTTGTCAGGTGTGCTTACCTGGTAAACAAAAGCTAATAAATAAATAAATAAACTGCTCAGAACAAGCGAGTTGCACTAATAGGTCAGTCCAGATGCAGGAATGGTTATTTGAAAGGGGATATAATGAGATTTTGGTGTCACAGGGACTGGCATGACCAAATAGATGAGAGCTCTGTCTCTTCGGTCATGCCCCAGGGACCAATATTCATTAAGAAATCTGCCAAAACAGCACTGAATTCAGTGATCTTGGCATCGATTGATAGATAAAAATATTATTCAACAGCCATGTAAATCTTGAAACAAAATTCTCTACCTTTGGGCAGAAATCTGACTCTGAAGGTGGCAGCTGACAGAAAGTGGTAGGAAATGCAGAAGCAGCTCCTACTCCAGGCTCCTCAAGTGATGTGGCAGAGATAAGATGCATGCTGCAGATGGTTCTCAAAGAAATTTCAATTTTTAAATCCTCGGTTTCCAACCTAGAAGACAAAATACAGGAACTACAAAACAGAATCAGGGACACTGGAACATTTCTATGTGACATTGATGATAAAGATATGCACCATGAGGCCCGAATCCAGGAACTTGAATGTTTGGTGGACCAACTATGGGAGAAAGCAGAGGATTCTGAAAACAAGCCACAGGAATAATTTGTGGTTTGTTGGTTTTCAGAAGGGGTAGAGCAACGGGACACAAGCACGTTCTTCCAAAGAGAACTCCCTCAACTCCTCAGGACCAACTGGAGGAAGCCATTAGAAACAGACTGGGCACACCAAGCTCTTGCCCCCCCCCCCAGCAAAGCCGGTGACAGACCCCAACCCATCTTGGCATGGTTCCTGTGCTTCACAGACTGGGTACAAATTCTAGCTCTGGTGAGGAACTGAGAAATGCTCTACTGGAAAAGCCACAGAATCCACATCGTCACAGACTACTCCATGGACCTGGCACAATGCTGGAAAAGATACATGGGGGCCAAGAGGATGTTCCAAGAGCTAAATATTCAGTATCACTTGTAGTACCCAGCCAAACTGGGCATTGTGAGAAACGGGGTATCACATCTGTTTAATTCCCCAGAGGAAGCAGAGAGCTACATACATAAGAACTTGCCAGCAAAAGCACAACTACTCCTAAGCAAGGAGGGGGCAACTCAGCACACAGGAGCGAAGCAACCCCCCAAGATCTGCATGGAACCTGCAGCACTCTCTCTTATGACCCAAAGCCAGATCACCCAATGCCACGGACTGGAAGGTCTCCAAGGGGAAGTGCTCTGGCTGAAGAAGTAGGGACCAGTAGAGATCAGGCCACAGCTGCAAGGATTATGATCCCCAAGTTGAGAGCAGAGACTCTGGGTGCTCAGCCACCAGTCTGGACTCCTTGGGTGAGCCAGCAATGAAGAGGATGGGAACACCCTCTGCCCCTAGAAAAGGAATGATGCCAGCAGACATTGCAGCAGCCAAGTGAGAGGAGGCACCCCCTCTACTGAGAATGCCCCAGTCAACCTATCATGGGCAGTGAGGGAAGCAACCCAGAGAAACCCAGGCCTCATGGCTCAGAGTATGGGGCAGCAGCTACCTGAAGGTGGCATCACAGCCATAGGAGCTCTTTGGGACTTATGGAATGTGACTTGCTTAATGTCTCTGATGATTATTTCCTTTAGTAAGTACTTATAATTTGATGCTTCCAGGAGAGGGGGGGGGGCTGGGGACATGGGCCCAGACCTGAATGCTGACAAATCACATTGTCCATCCCCAAGCCTGGCCATAATATTGTAGTGCAACCCCCCCCCCTTAATGTGGGAAGGACAGTGTCTGCCCCAAACCACCACCTGACCACCCAGTTCCAACTGTTCAACCACGCTTACTACATCTCATGGTGATTTCCATCCCTCACTCCTCCTATTGTTGTTCAGATTCATCTGGTTGCTGTTTGAGCCTTGTGGTACATACTGGCACTGACAGCAATAGTGTGGAGTAGTGTAATATGTAGGGGGTGGTAGCACCTGGGAGCAAAGGCCACTAATTCTCAGGGCCATCATTAACAGAAATCCAAGCTGTCAATAGCACTCTGTGAAATCAATGAGGCCTAGCCCCTGATGAGCCCCCATGATGACAGCAAGCACAGCAATGAACAGCGCTATCAGGGGCAGCTGTCAGAGGCTGTCAACACTGAAACTTGCGTGAACATGCGCATGTTCATGCAGGCACTGCACCCTGTCAGAAACCATCCATATCACAGTGAGGGAGCAACAAATGTCTTCCCCTCCTCTGACCTGGCCAATCCCAGGGGAATAGGTAGTAGAGAATTGTGTCTGAGGATACCATACTCTGCAGCAGACCTCTATCTTAGTGGTACTGACTGGCGAGGTAAACAGGGGTACCTCCCCCCATTTGGCTCACTAAATATTCTTCTTCATCCTCACCATTATCTCAAGGGCCAAGGCAACATGGGAACCGGAGTCAGATAGTTCCAGGTACCATCCTCACCCCTTACCTTTCTGCGACCCTGAGGTCCAATAACCACTCCATCTCACTTACCAGACACACCTGGCCTGCAGCTAATCTTGGGAGTCTAATTGATGACAATGGTTAGGGAGATGTGGCAGAGAAGGATCATATATACCCCTCTTAGGGGATGGGGCAGTCCCAAGCAAAGTTCATCCCATTATATGAGACAGACTACTTTGACTAACATCCTCCCTGTTACCATCGTCTATCTTCCCACTGAGCTAATTGTCCTATACACACACTGGTTGGCACAGCTATAGGGGGATGATCAAAGCCACTGTGAACTGTATCTAACTGCTGCATGTCTCCCACTGGCATGTCTCACCCAGTGGAACCTGCAGGCCGACATTGACGAGCACAGGTCACGTCACCCTGCCATCTTGGACGGCCGATGTGACTAAGCCCCCTCCTCCATATACCCCCACTACTACACTCCAATGCCTTGGAAGCAAGCCTGCCTTAACAAATGGTATAGTAGGATGAGATGATCTCAGTGCATTTTGCACTTACCGTCTCTGGATGCGCACTCACGTACTACAATGCCCCACATCAGTAGCAGCACACAGGACAGTGGGCTTCTGCCTCAGGGGTTTACACCCCTGTGCAGGTTAAGTTTCCCTGCTACAAAAATGTTTTATAGTTACTTCACCACACTTAAGGCCCATAGTACCAGAAGGAGTAAGCTCTGGCCAAGGGTAAACTATTGCAGATTGATTTTATTGTTCTTATGTTTGTTAAAAATTACTAATAGATCCGTTCAATTAGATAACCTGAGCATGCTTTATTACCTGCATCTTCCTGTGAATGGTGGGAGCCAAAGTCCCAGCCAGGACCACTACATGAGAAAGTTACTGGGGCCTGGTTACACTTCACCATTGATGGGGCAATACATACAGTAATAGCTTTACCCACTTGCTTCTCACACAATGTACACAATGGCAGGTCATCCACTTAAATGTATAACCTGAAATATTAAGGGCATAAACTTAGCCATCAAGTACAGGAAGATCTTAGACTACCTGAGAAGGGAGGGGGCGGGTATAGTTTACCTACAAGAGACCCACCTTTCAGAGACTGAGAACGAGAAACTCAAGACAAATTGGGTCTCCCAAGTCTTGCGTACCTCATATAATGCAAGGAGCAGGGGAGTAGCTACTCTGGTTCACAAATCTATCCCCTTCCAAGTGAAAGAGACCTTCTCAGACAAAGAGGACAAGTACATCATTGTCACAGGACAACTTCATGGGCTGGATGTAACCCTGTGCAATGTCTATGGTCCCAACTCCACAGAAGCTGGTTTCTTTCAGGACATTGCACAGAAACTGGCAACACACATGACAGGGTCACTCCTCATGGTGGATGACATGAACACAGTAATAGATGATTTTCTGGACAGAAACAAAGTCCCAACCTGACCCAGATCACCTGCATCTGATGCTCTGGTAGAACTAGGTGCTGAACTGGGCCTAGTAGGCATATGGCACTTGACACACCTGAACAAGTGTGATTACTCCTTCTATTCGACTCCACATGACTCATTCTCTAGGACTGACCTGTGGCTTATCCCAAAAATGTAGGCATATAGTGTAACAGACAGCTCCATTGGAACAATCCTTATCTTGGATCATGCTCTGGTTTCTTTCATGTGGCTCCCTCCAAACGCACAAGAGCAAACCCAGGAACAGTGGTGCTTCAATGCCTCCATGCTGAAGGATGAATCCTTCTGCAAACCACTTACCCAGGAAATACAGCTGTTTCTTTACATAAACCATACCAAGGACATGTCTACAGTGGTTAGATGGGACGCCCTGAAAGCATACGTATGAGGATGATGTATTAGTTATGCCTCCCATACCAAACGCACCAAGCATAAAGATCTGGAGGAGATGACTGCCACACTCAAACAGCTAGAAAACAGATACAGGGCAGATCCAGTTAAAGAAAAGGGCCTACTCCCTGACTTAATTGTCACTAGGTATAAGGTCAACATGTACCTGCACCAGAAAGTGGAGTTCGCTTTCTTCCATACTAAACAGTAAATCTGGGAGGCGGTGGAGAAGTCAGGCCACCTCTTAGCATATCAGCTAACGAAGTGACAAGAACAGTCAAGAATAGCAGGTAACAAGATGAACAATGGCAAGGTTAAAACCAGCCCAACAAGGATCAACTACAAGTTCAGGGACTTTTACCAGGCCCTGCGCAAGCAAGTAGTCTAGCCCACTCAGAAGGACCTCTCCCATTTCCTTGATCTCCTTGCACTTACCAAAACAGGATCAAGTGATGAGACATTACACAGAGGCTCCCATCACTGAGGGTGAGATAGAACAAGCCTTGTGAACTATGCCTCAGGGTAAAAGCCCAGTGGCAAATGCCCTCCCTGTGGAGTTCCTCTTTCATTTCCGAAGGCTACTGCCAAAGCCTTTCACAGAGGCCCTATTAGAAACCACCCAAGTGGGTCAGCACCCTCCCTCAATGCAGACAGAAGTAACTTCTCTGATACCCAAGGATGGCAAGGATCCTTTAGCCTGCAGTAGCTAAACATCTATATCCCTTATCACAGTGGACTGTAACGCATATGTGAAGGCCTTGGCCACCCCCTTAAAAGTGTCCATAGACACACTAATAGACACAAACCAGGTTGGCTTAGTCCCACAGAGGAAGGCCACAGACCACACTAGATGACTTCTGAATCTTATCTGGGAAGCTACCACCTCTCATCAAGAGTCAGTGATCCTCTCACTTGATGTTGAGGAAGCATTCAGCAGGTTGGAATGGTCTTACCTATTTTAGGTCCTAAAGTACTTTGGCTTGGGGAACAACTTCATCAGTGGTATCCATACCCTATACAAGAGGATCTCAGCCACTGATACCACAAACAACATGACATCCACACTGTTTCTGATAGAGAGAGGTACCCAACAGGGCTGCCATCTATCGCCTCTGCTATTCATTCTGGCACTGGAACCCTACTGCAAGCCGCAAGGCAGTTTGCCTCCATAAATGGAATTCACATTGGGGAGGAACATAAAGCCATGACATATGCGGATGACATTATGCTAGTGCTCTCAAAGCAAGAGCATTCAGTACCAACAGTGCTTGACCTATTGATCAAATATGACTCCCTGTTGGGATACAAGGCAAATGTGTCCAAGTCACTCATTGTGCCTTCACAAGACAGAGAGAGTATAGCTGCACTCCCACACTTCCCATGGGACCTCCAATTAGGTCAAAGTGCCTCAGATACCTGGGGGAATGATTCACATGTAATATTCCCTCTCTCTCAGGCTGGTCAATCTCCAACAGATTCAGAAGGACCAGGTCAAGGACTTGGACAGGTGGAGCAGACTCCACCTCTCACACTGGGGAAAGGGAACATGTACTGTATAAGATAATGGCAACCCCCCCCCCGGGTACAATATCTGCTAGATAACTTTGTCATCCACATCAGTCCAGACATACTGCATGGGATCCACAAACAAATGCTTGCCTTCATTTGGGGCATGGGACCCTGAAGGCTCAGCCACTGCAAATTAATAAGGCCTGCAGAGCAAAGGGGTTGATGCTGCCTTACTTTCTCCTGATGCACGAGGTGAACCTGCTAGTACAAATTGCCCACACACTGCCAGAAACAAGCAATGTCATGCCTCTAAATGGGACAAATGAGAGATGCACATATTAGAGAAAGGTGTGTATGAAGCAACCATGTTCACAAAACTTATGGTGGTGGTGGCTACCCATCGCACTCTACCCTCCACTAAGACGGCCTGAAACACAGCAAGGCATCCAAATGAGAGTTGGCAAAATTCCCCTTACTTCCTCTGTGGTGGAACCCACACATTCAGATTGTCCAAGAGATTCCCAACTGGCAGGGTTGGTCCCAAAAAGGCCTGCATTGCCTTTATCAGATCATAGACTCAAGGACAAAGCACTAAAAACCTTTATGACAACTCCAGACCAAATTTGCCCTGGGAAGAACACAGCACTGGCAATATCTTCAACTGTGGCACACCCTGCATGCTCTCTTGGGGCTGCACTATATGATGGGACAAAAGCAGCCCTTGGAAACTCTAATTTGACATTGAGGATCTACAACACCCTACGCTAGGGATATATAAAAGGGGATTCTGAACCTCTAGCGAGATCACATGAAGACCCTCAGACAAAAACATAGTGTAGAACTCCATAGGAGCATCTCCTTCCAAGACTGGGTGGAGGTGTGGTGGAATAGCTGGCTCGCTGCACAGTGCACAAGGAATAGGTTCATGCAGTTCAAGAGAGTGCATCAATGGCACAGGACTCTGTAGCAACTTCATAGCTTGGACTGGTGGCTTCCAATAAGTGCTGGTGGTGCACATAAGCACAGGGTACTATCACCCATCTGGTTCAGTGTTACTTAAAATAGTTTTATCTGCTCAGGCATTAAAATCTGTTACTGTGTAAGCTTGCGAAGATCTAATGAGTTAAGACAACAGTGTACTAAGTACTCAACCACTATGGTAATACATCCAAATTTATTAGTCTGGAATATTCTAAGAAATTCCTACAAGGGTTATTATAATGCGTATACCATGAGCATTTTGATACTATTGTAGTCTGTTAATCCAAAGAAGAAATCCCAGCCAGGAATGTTGTTGATATTGTTGTTTATACAGTGTCATTGTACCTTAAAACCAATAAATTTTTAATTACATAAAAAGGAAAGGGGGTATAGTGTTGTGGATGTTAATGAGACTGCTGAATGGGCACTTAGGAAAGACAGGCAAGAACTGAAACAGGCAGAACTGGTGCCTTCCCTCAAACAGCAGCACCCTCCCCAGCAGGACACCTGGATGAGAGGGACAAGATGATCTGTAAGTACTGTACTGTGTGCTCCAGTTGTGTGAACATGTCTCTGACTTTCCCTTGGCTTCTCTTGCTGTGTTAGTTATTTGGGGGGGGGGACATACTGAGTGTGGTGGTAGCAGAGACACTGTTGGGCTCACATCTCTTTTCTTTGCAGATCAGCTTGTGACTGTGTAGCTTGGAGCCCTTTGTTTTCAAAGCTCTGGGTCAAGCAAGGGGCTGCAGCAGCTCCTCTCCATCAGACTGTTTTTCAACCTACTGTGTGTGTGTGTGAGTGTGTGGGGGGGGTAGGTACTGATTCCAGCAGCCTATATGGTACAACAGGCCTGGGCTGATTTATGCACTGTCTGTTTCTAATGTTTTACATTGGTTCCTCTGGCTGACACATGACATGTTTATTATGTTTTATGCCATGGTGTGCTTCTGGGATCAGTGTCCTAACTGTGTGTAGCTTGTTTTCCTTGGGGACTTGATGTGGGCCTCTGGGGGTAGGGTTCCAAAGAGCTCTTTGTTTCGGTAATGAGGTCTACTTTTCATTCCAGGTGTACTGCTTGGGTTTTCTGTCATGCCTATGATGGTTCCTACATTGTCTTATTGGTGGGTTCCTGGGCCATTTAGGTAGCCACTGTTTTTATTGAGAGCATCTGAGGATATGTTGTGGGGGCACAGGTCAGAGGGAGGCAGTCTATAGATTTCAGTGTCCATCCCTTCTCCAGAGGCCTTTGCCAATTGTTTAAGCTCTTTGGGTCAGCTCTTTGCATTAGCATGTTTGATAAGCATCACACCACTGACAAAATTTTGGAAGTTGCATGACCAAATTCCTGAGTGGTTAGAGCCCCTGGGACTCCATATTGAATCTGTGGTTTCAGATAATGGCACCAATATTGTTAATGCATTGAAATATGGTGGTTTTACTCACATTTCGTGCTTTGTACACTCATTAAATCTGTTAGTATGAGCTTTCCTTTCCAGTGACAACAGTATGGCAGCACTTGTGTGAGCGGCAAAGAAAATCTGTGGCCATTTTAGTCACTCTGTGAAATCACGTGGTATTTTGTCTGACCTCCAGAAAAAAAATCAGCTTGCCAATACAACAAGTAAAACAAAATGTTCCAACGTGATGGAACTCAGTGTAGTACATGAGTGAGAAACTTCTCACACAAAAGAAGGCAGCCCAAGAATATACCAAGGAGCACAATGTGGCAGATGATGTTATGCTGAGTTCATTCCAGTTGGGCCTTATAGAGCATCTTACAATCCTCTTGATTCCCTTGGAGGAAGCAACTTGAAAGATTAACAAAGAGAATGCTACTCTAAGCCAGGTTATTCCCATCATAAATTTATTGAACACAGAACTCAGGCAACTGTGTAGTGGTTTTGAACAAAAAGGAGATAAATCTGATGTTTCCCTCATGGGCTGACTGATACAACAATTCCAAAATTGCAGTAGACTTCACAATATCACGACAGACAAAAATGTTCTTCTTTCCAGTCTTCTAGACCCGAGGTTTAAGTTACAGTGGCTGCCTCCTTCAGATCTTGGTGACTCTTATCTCGAATACAAAAACATGCTGATTTCAGCAATTGCACAGGAAAAGGATGGGACTGTATTTGACAATATTAGTGAATCACGTGATGTGGATGCTGCATCCGATGATGCAACATCTATTGGTGGTGACAGCAATAGTTTCCATTTAGTGCTACCATGTACTCCTTCATTAACATTGGGTAGTCCTGCACCAAGTCCTCTTTCACAGCCCTTGAAAAAAGCATGTCATTCGGAACAGCACACAGATGACTCTCACACCTTTGGGTCAAAACTCATGGGAATTGGTAATTCAGATGTGTCTGTCATGGAGCCATCTTCTTTGTCTTTGTCTGATATTGCAGATGCCTATTTACGAGAACCACTCATTAATATTACTGATAACATTTTTGAGTACTGGCTGGAAAGAAAAACATCTGGCCTTCACTATCTGCCTTTGCTATTAAGCTGAGTATATATTTAGCACAACTGGAAATGTTGTCTCAGATGGCTGTACAAGGCTTACTCCTAAAAATGTGCAGTGCCTTTTCTTCCTAAAAGTCAATCTCAACAAATTCCTTACCAGTTCAGTGAAGAGTGGTAGGAACATAACAGCAATGATGATGAACAGCTTTAACAGGTATCTCCTCATAAAGGTGCTTCCTTGGTGGCATTTGCTTGGTGGTGTTCGAAGATGATGGCAATGATATTATTTCATTTTAAGATTTATTTCTTTGAATTCGGAGAACAGAGGTCAGCAACCACAACAGAAAGATCCGTTAAAAAAAAATCTTCTTGTGCAGTCAGGGTGTATATGTATTGCTGTATGTGATTTTCAATTTGGGAACGCAGGTGGAGTGTACCTTGAGGATACTCACCAGTTTGGCGATGGGGGGGGGCGATGGAGCTGAGGATGGGAACATGGGCTTTATGGCAGGAGTAGGTGGTGGCTGGGGCCAAATAGCTCTAACAAAACTGCAATGCTGGGAAGGGGGCATGCAATGCTGGGGTGGGGGGGAAAGTCAACCAGATTAAAAAATAAGTTAGAAAACACAAGTGATAAAAAATAATTGGCCAATCAGACAGAAGTCTGTGGGATGATTTGGGATGCATGATGCTGGCACTAACACCAACTAGGCAAGCCAAAGAATTACAAATAAAAAAATAACATCTCAAGTCAAAAGTGTGGGAGGGATGGCTGGGGCTCCCTGATATCCTGCTCATGCTGCCTTTCTCCCACCAAAAAGCATGCCAGACTCAGTGAAGGACTGCACCCTGCTGTGGTCTTTTTGCTGTTGAATTTGTTGGTCTCTCTCTCTCTCTCTCTTTCCAATGTTTGACACACTGCCTCCTTTCACTGCAAAGACCCAAATGACCCGCGTACAGTGGGCAGGATTCACAAATGTTTTTGGGACTACGTCCTACACCACAGCCCCAGTTGTGGACTGAAGTCTCCTCAGCAGTGGAGATTGCTATTCACATCTGCAGCAGCTGCAGAAGATGTTATGGCTTGTCCCACCAGCCATAACATTTTTCACAGCTGCAGGGATTTCCTTTTTTCAAATTCTATAATCTTCATTAATTTTCAAAAAGAACACACTATCTGACAATATCCATTTGGATGTAGTGAAATGAAATACCCAACATAAAACAACAATACAAAAAGGATTCCCCAAGGAAGAAGGAAACTGTATAAACAAGTAATAATATCAACGAACCATCTAACCCCCCCACCCCAAAAATAAAAATACCTCCCATCCCCAAAGACATATAAGAGACATTGAAGTATAAAGAATGTGTAAGAGCCCAGTAACTACAAGGGAAATCACATACACTCAGAAAACCTCAAGAACAAATTAATAACAAAAATTATGGTTTAAGAGTTAGGAAGAAACCAAAAGGTAAGATACAAAGAGTGTCAGATCCAGCTCATATAGAAATAACAATATCATATAAATTGCCCCTCTTCATAGTAAAACCCTGCAAATGTTGCTTCAAACCAGCAATCCTTTTTTTCAATTCTAAGATTAACTGTAAGTAGAATTCCTTGCCTCCATTTAAAGAATGAAGGAATAAGATGGTCCTCCCAGTGCTTTAAAATAATTTTCTTAGCAGATAAGTATATAATATGTGAATGATATTTCAATTCAATAGCACTAACCTTACTAAAATCACCCCGAATACAGACCTCAGGTGTAAAATAATGTTACAGACCAATTGTAGAACCTAGCTTGTTTTTGATACCCAAACAGAATGGTCATAGCAAAGGGCACACCCATAGAACATGAAGCAGAGTACCTTCTCATTTTCCATATCTATAATGATTGCTAGAAGGTATAAAGCCAAACCTAAATAATGTGGCCCGAGTATAATATGCATTATGAAGGCTTTTAAATTGCATCAGTTTTAAATTATCACTTGATACATACTTAGATAGATCCCTCCAAATCCTAGACCAGTCAACCTCTCATTCTATCTTGTGTGGCCATTTTGGGTTGGGTTAAGCAATGGATGGTTCTGACGCCATATGGCACTACTGGTAAGAATGGATTAAAATCTGGCAGATTAAACCAATATTTGGATACAGTCCACGCCACTTATATCGCCCTCATTTAATGCGGGCAGTCTGATATAATGGGCAGAGAATCAAAACCATTTGCCAGTTCCTATACTGCACTTGAAAATGCAGCCGCTTATTGCAATCTACGGGCAAAGTCAGTTGGCAAAGTAGTCGATATATCTCCTTTTTACTGCTCCTCTAATTGATGTCTTACTTCTACTTGCTCGAGAGAACCACTTAATTGCCTAATTGCCTAAGCTGTGCTTAGTCTTTATTACACTACTTGCACTCAGGCAGTTAGTTTGATTCGAACTGTTGTGGGAGAACTATGGCTCCAAAGTGGAAAACGTTAACTCTTGCTGAGAAGGTAGAAATGCTAAAATGCATGGATGCTCTACCAAAACTCAGCCAGAGAGAGTTAGCAATGCAGCTTAACATGCCAAAATCCTCTGTAGCTGACCTGCAGTGTCAGCGAGATTCAGTTCTGGCACAGTGGCATGAAAACATTAATCTTGAGCGGAAACGAAAGCGAGAGGGGGAAAGATTCTGAAGTTGAGGATGCTCTCCTACGTTGATTCCATAATGCCCGTGGTCATGATGCCCTTATCAGTGGACCACTGCTAGCTGAAAAAGCTAAGAAAATAGCCGAGGCACTTGGGCGACCCGATTTTAATCCATCCAAGGGATGGCTCCAGCGATGGAAGCGGAGACACAACACTGGGTTCAGACGTGCCCATGGTGAGAAGGGGAACGCAGACATGCAGTCTGCACAGCAGTGGCTAACTGAAGTTCTTCCTGGCCTACTCATTGGCTACCCACCAAACAACATCTTTAACTGCGATGAAACAGGACTGTTTTTCCGTTGTGTGGGTTACGGGACTCTGGCATTCAAAAACGAGCCATTGCTTGGCCACAAAAAGGCAAAGGAGAGAATATCCATCATTGCATGCTGCAATATGGATGTATCTGAAAAAACAGATCTCCTAGTTGTTGGGAAATCAGTGACCCCCCGATGCTTCAGAGGCATCAATCATCTTCCTATCCTCTACCGCGCCAACAGATCCGCCTGGATGACAGGCGAAATCTTCACAGAGTGGCCGCGCAATTGGGATCGGAGTCTCCGTGGCAGAAAAATTGCATTGTTGCTGGACAATTTTTCTGGACATCCACAAATCCAGGGTCTCAGAAATATAAAACTTATATTTTTGCTACCCAATACAACTTGTGTTATTCAGCCTCTGGATCAAGGAATCATCTATGCCATGAAACAGCACTACATGAGAGCAATGAGACAGAGGGTCATAGATGAGCTTGATTCAGACGTTGAAGTAACCACCACAGTTTGCACAAAAAAAATCTCTTTGTTAGATGCCGTGCGAATGCTGAAACAGGCATGGGATGCTGTTTCAGAACACACCATAGCCCATTGTTTTTTCAAAGCCAGATTTGCCCCGACCCTGGTGAGGGAACCTCAGCATCAAACTCACCTCCTCTTTTTGATGAAGATCCCTTATTAGGTGAAGAAATTCAAGTTCCACCGGGCTTGACAGAGGAACAGTTTGATGATCTATGTCGCCTAGGTGACGAGGAAGAAGCAGAGGCACCACTGGATGACATCAATCAGGTGGTTAGCCAACTGCGACTGGAAGAAACGGAAAAGGAGGATGAGGAGGTCGAGAGTGCTGACACAGAGGAAGACAGCAAAGTTACACCTGTGGATGTGAGAGCAGCACTAATGACATTATGGGCCATGGAGCAGCATCCTACCGTCACGCCTAACTGGTCAGCATTATCAGCGGCTGAAAAGGTGTGGGAGCCTTATGCTAGGAAGTCAGTCGTCCAAACAAAAATCACCGGCTACTTCACGTAATGTACTGTACCTAACTTTGTTTCTTTGCCGATGCCGTTGATGCTGATGTACGCACTCATACTGTACAGTACTTCTTTACCAGTTGCTATTGCTATTGCACTCACATGAATGTAATGTGTTTAGTACAGTACTTAATTGCTGCACATTAAATAGCATATTCACTGCATATTGCCTCATAGTCACATTTTTTTTCTTCCATATGATAAACCGATCATTGCACATAACGGGCATACCTGCATTTACCAAATGTGCCCGTTATAAGTGGTGCAGACTGTACCAATGGACCAGGTGAAAATTTGAACAATAAAAGGAATTGGTAAAGTTTAGAGTGGATGAGGGCATTTAAGTCTTTTACAAATTCCTTCCAGTAATTCCTTATTATTGTTTATCCATGGCAGGGTGCCAAAATATGGAAGAAGAGCATATTTAAAGGCAAATAATTTAAAAAAAGGATCCCTTACCTAGACCCAAAATGGCTCTGACTCTATATAAAGGGAATAGAAATCCATTATCAAGCAAAGTATCTACAGCTTTATTTATAATGGGATTTACTGTATAATAGGAGAGAGCCAATGATTGGGAAAAGGCTTATTATTCAATTTAAGGTTGTAGTTATTAGTCAGGGCTGACTGGTGTCCAAAGCTAAATAAATCCCTAGAAACCATTGAAATTGTTTGTATATACGATAAGAAACACCTATTATCAAATGTTATAAAACCTTAGGTAAATTCCTATATTTAATATAAAGAGCTGAGTTAGTGGAAATATTATGTTTTTCCAGCAATCTAGGCTCTAACTGGAGCCAAACTGGATGATAACTGGATTCATCATTGATATTAATATCCCATCTGAAATATTTTTTCACATGACTGGCCATATAATATAGAGCAATATCTGGAATTGTACAGCCACCTTGTAATTTAGTTGTTGTAATCAGCTTTTTATAAGCAATTTTGGGGGGGGGGGGTGTTATTAAGCCAAAGACACTTCACTATAAGAGTTGTAATTTATTGAACCAAAAGAGAGGGAGAAAAACAATCAACATATTTAAATGATAAAATATTCTTGGGAAAATATTCATTTTAATAATATTAATCCTACCCAAAAGTGTAAAGGGGAGTTTCTTCCATCTATCCAAATCCTGCTTATTAAAAGACAGTAGGTTGGAGAAATGTAAGGACCTCGTCAAGATTTTATCTTGAGAAAGATATAAACCCAAATATTTTAATTGTCAAGGGGACCAAGTAAATTCAAATTCAAGTATATCTTCTTTATGCACTTTGCTATTCAAGGGTATCACAACTGTTTTAACTGTATTTATCTTGTAATTAGAGATCTTACTGAATTGTTCAATGGTACTTAATATAGCCAGAATAGAAACATGTGGATGAGATATGTGGAACAATATATATAGTATCTGCATAAGCTGATAAAGTTAATTGAAAAGAATCAGTCATTATTCCCTTGATATTAGTTATTCTTGAGATAAAATAAGAGGGGTTCTAAATAAAAATGAAAAAGAATAGGGTAAAGAGGGCATCCTTGCCTCGTACCCGAATGCAAGTAAATATTTGATGAAAAGAGACCATTGGTAGAAATCCTAGCAGGAGGCTGAAAATATAGGACATTCAATCAACTAAACATTCACTAAAAATGCCACCAACAGCTATATCTGGTTCAAGGTCAGTTGGCATTCATCTGTATCCCCTTCCCCCGGGTCCTGCCTGAAAATAGGCAGGATTTGTCTAGTGCACTTACCCAGTCAACAAAAACTAAATAAATAAATAAAAACTGAGAAATGTAGATGAAAAGCCAAATTTAAATAGTGTAGTGAATAAAAAATAAATATTGACTATACCAAAGGCTTTCTCTGCATCCAGGGAAACAAGGACCACAGGGGACCGTGAATTCCTGGATACAGAGAAAATATGAGCAAGTTTCCTTATATGATCTGTGGGTGATCTGCTTGACATAAATCCTACCTGCTCAGTAGAAGTGAACCCCTTTCAGCAAGTTTTACTCCTCTGAGCCAGAATTTTAGTAACATTTTAATATCTCTATTTACAAGAGGAATTGGTCTATAACTGCTAAGATGGTTCTTAGGCTTATCAGGCTTAGGAATTAGAATAACCAAAGTTTCCAAGAGAGAAAAGTCTGTAATTCCATGTTCTAAAATATAAGTGTACAATTCCCTTAAGATCATAACAATGTCCTCAATAAATATTTTATAAAAATTTGAAATTAGCCCAACAGGGCCTGTAGATATATTTAATTTAAGAGATATTACCACACTCAGAATTTCCTGAGAAGTGTTTGGGTAGACTAAACTCTGAGGTCACCTCTGGTGTTAGGATGGGACAATGAAAGTTTTTAAGAAAAATTAAATAATCCTCATTAGTTAAATTATTGTCTGTCGGTTTATAAGTTTGTTTAAAGTATTGTTAAAACTCTGAAATAATCTCAGACAGGAGAGTTTTAACTGAATTATCTTTGATTGATTTTATAGCCAAAATTAATCTATTATGAGCCTTGCGGTCCTTATCTGCTGTCAACTTCTATGTTTCTACGTATTGGCTTCCATCTTTTTAAGCTTGGCCACAAATAACTAACTAGACTTTTCACCTTGATCAGAAAATCCAGCTTTAGTTTTTAAAATCAAATATTCTACACTCTCTCTAGTTAAATCATAATACTCGTTTCTCAGATTTTGTAATCTCAACAAGACATGCTCATCAGGATTATTTGCATATTGGGCTGCAGGGATTTCCATGGCAACACCACCCACAAGCTGTCAAAAATCATGGAGCCAGTTGTAAACTGGCTTCACTTTTGAGAATACCATTGCTGCTGGAGAAATAGCAGTTCCACAAGTGGCAACTCATTTGCACCAAGGTTTTCCCACAGGTGTGGTATTTTCAAGAGTTTTGTGAATCTAGCCCACTGTATTCTATGAATGTCATGTGGTGGCTGATACACAGGACTGGCAAAAATAAGTCTGTTTATTTTACTGCTGTTGGCTACTTGCTGATGTTGGAAAACAACATGAAATACAGACTTTTTTAAAAAAAAGGTTACAGTTAAATGTTTTTTTTAACAAGTGGGATCTAAAAGAATAATACTGATACATTTCTCATTCTCAAATACATTAAAATAGGTCTACAATTCATCAAGGTAAACCAGAACTTTTTCAGAAAAAATCAGAGCCAGAATCAGAACCGGGTCACAGCCGACTCGCCCATTACTAATTTTAACCTCACCTTAGTGTCAATCTATGATAGGCCAATCACTGCCACAAAGCCACATATTAAGGCTCTAGCTGTGGTGAAGTCCATGATGTCCAAACGTTTTTTCTATCAGGCACGTGGTGTCTCCTTCATACCAGAAAAAGGGACTTTACCTGTTTTGCTGCTATGCACGCCACCACAAGTAGGTTGAACTTCTGGCTGTTCTTCTTCAAATTGACTCAGCCCATGGTCTCCTCCTCTATCACCCTTCTGTAGCTCTTAGACCATGCATCTTTTTCTCTAGATGTGGTTTGTGGTCCAGACAAGCATCATTCATCCTTGTGGAGATTAGATCCTTAATTATTACAGGACAGTCAGTTTCACACTTGGATCAGGACAGAGGCAAAACCCCATTTTGAGGTGCATTATATGTGTAAAGTGGATATTGGGATAGTATGGGAGGTGTTTAAGGCCTCTCTCAGGGGGGCAATTATAGGGTATTTGGGTCATCGATAAGGCTGCAGAAAACAGGGCAAAAGCATCTGGAAGCCAAACAGGCAACTGAAAACCTGGGACCCCCCAGACATAGATACACAGAAATTGTCAGCTGATAAGGACTGCTAGGACCATCTAGTCTGCCCATAAGCCCTAAACTTGTATGCAGTCACTGACACTAAGTTATCAATATCTTTTCATCACTCCCTCTCACCCAATGTTCCCTTGTGCCTGTCCCAGGCATGTTTAAACCCCTTCACTGTGCTTGCCCCCACCACCTCTTGTGGCAGACTGTTCCAAGCATCCACCACCCTCTCTGTGTAGAAAAACATCTTCTCTTTGCCTCTTAATCTACCCCCTTCCAATTTCATATTGTGTCTCCTTGTTCTGGTATCTTTTCTACATTGGAAAAGATTCCCCACCTGCACATTGTTTATGCCCTTGAGGTACTTGAAAGTTTCTATCATGTCCCCCCTTTCTCTCCTCCCCTCCAGTGAGTAAATATTGAGAAGTGTTAGTCTCTCCTCATATGTTTAGTGATGCAAGCAATGGACCATCTGTGTTGCCCTTCTCTGGATAGCCTCCATCCTGTTTATGTCCTTACACATATGTGGTCTCCAGTACTGCATGCAGTACTCCAGGTGAGGCCTTACCAGTGTTTTATACAATGGCATCAACACCCTCCTGTCTCCTGCTAGTAATGCCTTTGCCTATGCACCCCAGCATGCCACTGGCCCTCTCTGCAGCCTTTGTGCACTGCTTTGATACCTTAACGTCATCAGATATGATAATATCTAGGTCCTTTTCCTCTCTGGTGACAGTCAGCACCTCCCCCCCCATTCTGTAGCTCTCCCCAGGGTTCCCCCTACCCAGGTGCATTATCTTGTACTTTTTTGAACTGAACCTCGGTTGCCACACCTCTAACCATCTTTCAAGCTTCTCCAGGTCCCACTTCATTTTCTGCACCCCTTCTGGAGTATCCACTCTGTTGCAGATCATGATGTCATCTGCAAATAGGAAGACACACATTATATGTGCATTACAGAAAGAGTAATGTGGATCTGGGAGTCCCAGGTTTCCATTTGCCTTGGTGGTACTTACTGTAGTCAGAATGGTATTCCATGTGGCCTGGGTTCAAATTCCAGCTAAGACACTTTTTTTTTCTTTCTTTCTTCTGTTTGTTTAGATTCTGCATATGTGCACACTGCACCCTTGTGAATGTAAATGTAATTATCTGTGCAGCAATGGGTTGTGCATTAGGGAAAGAGTAATGTGGTTCTGGGAGTCCCTGGTTAGAGAAAGAGTAATGTGCTCCTGGAGTCTCATGTTTCCAGTTGCCTTGGTGGCACAGCTGGTAGTGCAACCAGAATGATATTCCAGGTGGTCTGGGTTCAAATCCAAGCTTAGGCTCTTATTTATTTTTCTCCTTTGTTTGTTTTGATTCCATATATGTGCACACTGCACCATTGCAAATGTTAATCCAGGACCTCCCTCTTCTCTCAATGTTCATTAGTAGCTTGCCCATCCAATAGACCCAGAGCACTACATATAAATATGTGTGTATTGTTTTTGCACTGGTCCTTCACTTGTGGTATAGGGGTACATTTTTGAGTTATTATTTCAGTTTGTTTTCTGCCAAGTTGGGCATGGACTTTGCTGTTTTTGCCAACAAGAGTATGTTTGTTTTTTGGTTTTGTGTGCAGCCCTCACAATACACTCATGAAGGGTAACAATGCAGCACCTCCATTTTACTTAAATAAAGCGTACTGTAGTAACATAGTATGTGGAGCCAAAAGGAATGCAGTGCACATCTTTCCTGCCCCTTCTGCCATGCATTAGGGACTATACCAAATGTTACTGTGGACACACTTCTAAATATTTAAGCT
The DNA here is from genome assembly GCA_016271365.2 of Neoceratodus forsteri. Classification (NCBI taxonomy): domain Eukaryota; kingdom Metazoa; phylum Chordata; order Ceratodontiformes; family Ceratodontidae; genus Neoceratodus; species Neoceratodus forsteri. Next base: position 839,204,248 of record CM028135.1, on the reverse strand, counting down.
GAATTACTACCCCTACTTATGATGTGTAATCATCAATTGTCCTGCTCCCTAAGGAACATCTAAAGTCCTGCTTTGAAATCTTGAATAGTGCCAGCTTCTAAAATTTCACTGGGTGGTCTCTCCCACATGTTAACCACCCTCTATGTCAATTAATTTTTTTCACCTGTTTCACCTTATCCTGCCCTCTCAGTTTGAGGGTCTGTCTCTAATTCTACTAGAAATCATACACTCAGATATATATGCATAATCCACCTTTACATCCCCTTTATTATTCAGATTATGTCACCTGTTTCAGCCTTCTCTAAGATAAATAATTTTAGTACCCTTATTTCTCCTCATAGATCTTTTTCCCAAAGTTGCTAATCAGCTTGGTGGCTCAAACCTCGCTGTTGTGCAATATTTACTGAATAACTCAACCAAAGTATTGCATTCTGTGGCTTGTTTTGCACAAGTTGCTAAGCATTTACTTAAACCAGAAGTAAGTTGTAAGACTAGTCAAATAGTATGAATGTTTTAATTGTTTACTTTGGAAAATGTTTTGAGTATGAATTGTACTTTGTTTGCATTCTCATGTTTTTAACAAAATGGTTCAATTCATGATTTCAATCAATAAATGACTCTGAAATCTGAATTTTGGGGGCCCTGTGTGATACCTTTTCAATATCTCTTCAGTTACATTCTTGTACTGTGATAAGCAGCACTGGATGCAGCACTCCAAGTACAGTATGTTTGCTCACTTGACTGCAGCATTACAGCACCTGCCTGACTTTAGTTTACTATCCACATTTACTTATAGATTCCTCTCCTCATTGCTGGTGTTGTCTGTTGCCCCTCACTGGTTGCATGCATTGCGTGATCAGGATTCCTCAGCTCTTGTTGCAGTTTCTTTCACCTCCTCACATTAAATCTAAGTCCCATTACAAAGTCCACACCTCTAATGTGAGCAGATGAATCTGGTTATAAAGAAGTTATATGCTGCACAATACATCCCCTAAAGCTACAGTACATTTCATAAGCTGGGTGGCCTATATAATGAGCTTTTCATATGAATCCTTGTCAGCGATTTAAGAATTATCACTGTCTGTTATGCCAGCTTAGCTGGTTTAACCCCACTACCTGAAGAAATTTTTGTTGTAGTTTTCTCCATAAGTGCTTTTGCACCCAGGCACCCACTAACCTTAAATGCCTCTTTTCCCAGGCCACTACCATATACTCACTAAGATCTATATTGCCACATAGCTGAATAGCAATTATATTCAACAAGCTGTGGCAGAGCCACTGTGGCTGTAAATGCATTAACTAGATAAGGGTGTTTCATGGGCTTAACCTTACCAAATTACCAAATCTAACAAATTTATCAAAAACTGGCCAAATTACCTCTGCCATTTTTGTCGACCTGGCCAAGGTCTTCGACATCGTCTCTCATTCCCTTCTCCTTGACTCACTCCCAGCAGCTGACCTATCTCCCTCCGCCACAAACTGGTTCAAGGCCTACCTTATTGGCAGAATCGAGTCAGTTATGATCTTGGATGCCATTTCCCCTCCCCTCCCAATTAACAGTAGTGTCCTCCAGGGCTCTGTATTAGGAACCCTCCTAGTCTCCATCTTCTTAAACAACCTTCCTTCTGTTTGCTCCCAGTCCTCTGTTATACATATGTATGGCAATGATACAGTCCTGTATGCATCTGGCTCCTGTCCTGCTGAGGTTACAACCAGCTTACAGCAAGACTTTGACACAGTTCAGCTCTGGTTTGCTAACCATCAACTTTTCCTGAATGCCAAGAAGACTGTTTCTATGACCTTTGGCACTAGGCAGAGACTCTCTAGGCTTCCCTTCATACCCACTTTCCACACCCTTGATGGGACTTTACTTGAGGACACATCTTCCTTCAGGTACTTAGGTGTTTGGTTGGACCAACACCAAAACTTCTCTGGACATATTGATGCCATCCAGAAAAAACTGTGCCTCAAGCTTGGTGCCCTGTTCAGGAAACATAGTTGCATCCCTCCTACACCTAGGCATGAACTTGTTCAGAAGATGATACTGCCCATTTTTGATTACTGTGAAGTAGGTGCTGCCCCTAAGTCCTCCCTGGTCAGACTGGACACCATCTTCAATTCCTTCTGCTGCTTTGCCCTGGATGCCCCCCCTCGCACCCACCACTGCAATCTTTATCATACCCTATCCTTCTCCTCTCTTACAAATAGCCAAATCTCCCACTGTGTTAAATTCACCTCCCAGCATTGGTTGGGTGAGTTCCCTTCCTACCTCACCTCCTCCTTTATAACAAGCCCCAATCCTCCCATTTCCTTAGATCAACCGACTCCTGCACCCTGGTAGTCCCCTACAGATCCACCCTAATTAGCCAATCTGCTCACTCTCACAGCCTCCCAAAAATTTGGAATGCCCTCCGCCCTCAAATCCAGCACTCATCCTCTACCTACTCTATCAGCTCTGCCCTCAATAATTACCTTGCACCTAGCTGCTCCTGCCTTGTCCCTCTCTAATTCCCTCCTCTGAGCCCTGGATAAGCCCTATCTCTCTACCATCACTTTCAGTTTACCCTGTGCACCCACCCACCCTAAATTTCTAGCTCTCCTCCCCTTCCCTCAAATTGCTCCCCCTTGCTGCCCTCCCTTGATCTCTCACATAATGTAAGAGGACCCTGAATGCTCTCCATGGGTTCATGATGTAGTATTGATTAGGTCCCATCCCTTCTAAATGTGTGAATTCTTTCCCCCTCAAGGGTTCAATTTTCACTCTTCCATCACTCTTTTAATCCCTATCTGCCAACCTTCCCTAAACCCCTGACTGGGTACCCTGCATCCTGAAGTGCCCTCTCTTGGGTTAGGTCCTATTCCCCCTCCTAGCATTTAAGTCACACCTCCTCCTTCTCTTTCTCATCCCTCTTTAATCCCTACAGCCTTATCCCCTTTTCTGTCTAGCCTCATAGCCCCCTTGCAGGGTTCCCCACATCCTGAAGGGGTCTCTCTGGGACACTGCCTATCCCCTTCTGCCTGATCCTTCCAGTCCCCTTGCAGGGTTCCTTGCATCCTGAAGGGGTCTCCAGGGACATGACTCTTCCCCCTCTCCCACCTCACCCTTTCCTCTCCTTTTCCTCTTTTCCTTTCACATAAGCACTTGTTTACTTATTAACCTGGCACTTATTATTGTCCACTCTTTCTACATATTATGTACAATACTGTGTTAACACAGTTTGTAACACCTGCCTTACAACTGTATGTTAATGTTGATCTTGTAACTTGAATGTAACTTGAACCAGACTCTTCTCCCTCCCACACCTCACCCCCCTCTCCTTCCCCCTTTTCTTTCACGTAAGCACTTGTTTACTTATTAACCCGGCACTTATTATTGTCAACTCTTCTACCTATTATGCACAACACTGATGTAACACTGCTTGTAACTTCTGCCTTACAATTGTATGTTAATGTTGATCTTGTAACTTGAATGTTTAATGTCTCACTCATATTGTGCCCCTTTCCCCCAGGTCACACTGGGAGACGAGCGACTTGTCACTCAGTGTGCCTTCCTGGTGAAACTTTTCAATAAATAATAAATAAATAAAAATGAACATAAACATGAATTGCCATTGCATACACTAACTGAATCAAAGTAAGGTGCATTGAGAAAGGGCAGATACAAAAATAATGCCACAGTCTGTATTACAGTTACCTATATGTTTCACATTTTATTATATGCACTGTTATAGCAATCAACTCAATAGAACTGGGCCATCATATACCTGAAGATACTGTACCTGAATTGCAAACACTGCAGAGACAACTATATGTTGAGACAAGGTGGAAGATAAACACAATGGTGAGACATGTTTAAGAAGACATTTGATGTGTTTAATTGATTTTTTTACAGATTGCTATACAGTACACACACACTTAATTAGTGTAATATAAAATTGCATATACCCAAATGTCAATGTAAATCTTACACATTTCATTACAAGTTGTTCTCTTGAAGGAAAATCTTACTGTACAAGGCCTAAAAGTGGGTGTTAGGTAAAAGTAAACTGGGGTAGGTGTGTTATTGAGGGTATTGCATAGTTTATCTTTTATTGCTGTTCCACCCCAGGCACACACAATATGAAAATCATCAACCCTTTTATATGAAGCTACAGGAATTAGTTAGTACAAGGACAGAAATAAGTAGGAAGCTGAGTAAGTGGGTAGACAAGCATGAGTATGGTATGTCAAATAACATTTCAAAATGTCTCACTATTATAATTCATTTTTTACAAATACGTCTGCACTGTTGACAATTTTTGTAATAAAATAATAACAATGGGAGTTATTCCACATATGTCCACAGGTGCCATGCATGCAGGTGGAGGGATTTGAGGCCTGGATGCACCAGTCTGCCCTGCTCCTAAGTCAGAAGATCATGGCTGAGAGGCAGATGTACTGGGGGTTCCATCAATAGCTGTTCACAGCCATCACAGAGGCAACAAGCCTTTGTGTAAAGCAAATCAATAAAACACAACAAAGGAAAAAAACACTATGGTTCTCAAAAGAGGTGGCAGGGAAGGTTAAGGAGAAAAGGACAACATTCAGGAAATATAAGGAAACACAGAAGGAGCAGGACAGAGAACTTTATCAGTTAAAGCAGAAAGAGGCTGGGAAGGCAGTCAGAATAGGAAAGGCCCAAACCAAGGAAAGGATAGCCAATTCTGTTAAGAAGGGGGATAAGACCTTTTATATGTACATTAGGGAGCGAAGAAAGACCAAAGGAGGGATACTGACGCTTAATAAAGGGGAGGGAATGTGGGTAGAGGGTGACAGTGAAAAAGCAGGGATACTGAACGAATATTTCTGCTCAGTATTCACAAAGGAAGAGGAGGGAGAGTTACCTAAACCAAACAAGAGAAACACTCTGAAGATGGGGGTCGATACCAGTCCATTTACAGAAGAAAGGATTCTGAAAGAACTAATAAAATTGAAGGTGGACAAAGCAATGGGGCCTGATGGGATTCACCCAAGAATTCTAAAAGAACTAAGGGTAGAACTAGTGACACCGCTGACTACTCTCTTTAACAAATCATGGGAGGATGGGGTGGTACCCGAGGACTGGAGGCGAGCAGATGTGATTCCTCTTCACAAAAGTGAGAGCAGGACAGAGGCAGGAAACTACAGACCAGTTAGTTTGACCTCAGTAGTAGGGAAAATGATGGAATCTCTTCTGAAGGAAAGAATTGTTGAGTACCTAGAGGCCAGTGGTGCACAGAACCCAAGGCAGCATGGATTCACGATGGGAAGGTCATGTCAGATGAATCTAATAGATTTCTTTGACTGGGTGACCAAAGTAGTAGACCAGGGAGGGGCTGTGGACATGGCCTACCTAGATTTTAGCAAGGCATTTGATACAGTCTCACACAAAAGATTAATTCACAAGATAGCCAGCCTGGGAGTGGGTCCCAAGGTGGTAGCCTGGATAAAAAAATTGGCTAGACAACAGAATGCAAAGGGTAGTAGTAAATGGAATACACAGTGAAGAAAGGAGGGTTACTAGTGGGGTACCACAGGGTTCAGTACTGGGACCGTCCTTTTTAATGTCTTTATAAGTGACATTGCAGAGGAACTGGAAGGAAAAGTATGTCTCTTTGCAGATGACACAAAGATCTGCAACAGGGTTGATACACAAGATGGAGTGGAAAGGATGAGAAGGGACTTGGCAAGGTTGGAGGAATGGTCAAATGTATGGCAGCTCAGATTCAATGCAAAGAAGTGCAAAGTAATGCACATGGGAATCAAAAACCCAGGGGAAGTGTACACAATGGGGGGTGAGATACTGACAACAGTAAAAACAGAAAGGGACCTGGGTGTAATTATATCAGATGACCTAAAGGTGGGCAAGCAATGTGAGAAGGCAGTAAGGAAGGCTGGGGGGATACTGGGATGCATAGGAAGAGGCATCAATAGTAGAAAACAAGAAGTTGTTATCCCTCTGTACAGACAGTTGGTGAGACCCCATCTGGAGTACTGTGTGTAGTTCTGGAGAGCCCATCTCTGCAAAGACATAGACAGAGTGGAGGCTGTCCAGAGGAGGGCAACCAAAATGGTGCAGGGTCTGCACCAGAAGACATATGAAGAAAGGCTAAAGGAGCTTAATATGTATACCCTAGAGGAAAGGAGGGAGAGAGGGGACATGATAGAAACTTTCAAGTACCTCAAGGGAATTAACAAAGTCCAAGAGGGTAGCATCTTCCAGAAAAAGAGATGTGCAAGAACAAGGGCACAATTTGAAGATAGAGGGGGACGGCTCAGAGGTAATGTGAGGAAGTATTTTTTCACTGAGAGGGTTGTGGATGCATGGAACAGCCTTCCTGAGGAGGTTGTGGAGTCAAGAACAGTGGGGAACTTCAAGAATGCATGGGACAGGCATAAGGCAGTCCTAGTGGGGGGTAGGAGGAAGTAAGCTGTTGATTAACTAGGATTTGCAGCTTATCTTTTAGGTAGGAAAATGGGCAGACTAGGTGGGCCAAGCGGTCCTTATCTGCCATCAAATTCTATGTTTCTATGTTTCTATGTTGAAGCAGAGTGAACCAAATCTGATGAGGCCAAAGAGGGGCTATTAGAATCATGTGAGCCCCTTCCACCTGAAGCTTCAGGAGAACTCTCTGAAGCAGTGGGAAAGGAGGAAAGGTGTACAAGAGCCTCCCTGTCCAACAAAGAAACAGAGCGTCTCACCAGAAAACACCATGCCCGGGAATGAGCAAGCAAAAATGGGATAGTTTTGTATTGGAGGGGGAGATGAAGAGGTCTATTCCAGCTGACCCCACAGGTCGAATAAGCTTTCAACCACCTCTTCATTTAGCTCCCACTCATGAGCTCTGACAGAGGTGTGACTGAGATTGTCTGCCAGCATGTTGCTGATGCCCAGCACATGGACAGCAGTCAGGCGGCGGTTGTGCTGGACTTTCCAGTACTACACTCGCATTGCCTCGTGGCATAGAGGGTATGAGCAAGTGCCTCCCTGTTTGTTCAGGTACCAGATCACAGACATATTGTTGGTCTGAACCAGGAGTGTCCCCGGACATAGAAGAGGCTGGAAGGCCTGGAAGGCATACGGCACTGCCCTCATTTCTAACACATTGATGTGTAGAGATGCTTCCAACTGAGGCCATGTTCCCTGGGTCTGATGACCTCCTAGGTGGGCTCCCCAGCCTTGACACAAAGCATCCATTGTAAGGGTCATGGTTGGAGCAGGGGGTTGAAAGGGGAGCCCCTGTGGAGAGATTGGACAACTCCTGCTACCAAAGAAGATCCTTCTTCATATATCCAGACACTAGGACCTTTTGGTCCAGGTTGTCCAGCTGCTGATCCCATTGGACAACAAGAGTCCATTGGGTCACCCTTATATGTAGTCTGGTTAGAGGAACTGTAGGGACTGCAGCTGACATCAGCTTGAGAAGATGGAGGATCAACCTGGCTGTGGTCCAGCATGAGTTGGCTACTAATCTGGCCTGTTCCTGCAGGGTCTCTACTTTGTCCGATGGGAAGAAGGCCCTGCCCTGGACCATATCCAGCACCACCCCAAATGAACTGTAGGCACTGGGAGGGGAAAGGTGAGACTTGGGATTGTTGAATGTTATTCCAAGTCAGGAAAAAAGGTCCAGGATGAAGGAGAGGGACTCCCTCAGTCTGCTTTGTGATGGGGCTGACAGAAGCCAGTCATCCAGATACAGACACAGTTAGATCACTCTTAGGCATAGGGCTGCAGCCACCACTGCTAGGCACTTGTTAAAAACCCAAGGTGCTGAGGATAGGCCAAAAGGAAGAGCCTTGAACTGGTAATGTTCCCCCTGGAAGGCAAACCAAAGAAAGCGAAGTGGGCCTGGAAGACAGGGATGTGCAGGTAAGCATCCTTCATGCCCAGTGCATAAAGCCAATGGCCCTTGTGGAGCAGGGCTAGAAGTCCTTGGATGGTGAGCATGCAGAACCTCTTGTACTTGATGTATTGGTTGAGCATGCTGAGGTTCAAGATGGGTCTTAGGTCGCCCATCTTTTTGTGCACTAGGAAGAAATGGAAGTAGTGCCCTCTTCCTTCCCCTAGAGTATCTGGAGGAGACAGGGTGCCCTATGAGTCATATGGCTGAGGGGAGGGAGCTGGCAGCTCCTCCAGAGGGCTTCTGGGACATGGCAGGGAGAGAAGGGGTTCCTGATGCTGGATACCAGCATTTGATCTGGTGTTTGGCAGGGGTCTCTTTAGTTTGGTGACTCTGTTGCTGATGAAAAGGCTGTTTGCCTTAGTAACCCCCTCGGTACATGAAGTTAACATTGCGGATGGATTTACCATGGTCCTGCAATTCAGTGATAATATCCTTGGCATCACCTCTGAATAACACAGATCCTCTGAAAAGGGCATCCAGGATGGAGGTCTGGACATCTTGTGCAAGACCAGCAATCCTCAGCCATGAATGTCGCCTAATGCAGACAGCAGTGGCTGTGGTACAAGTGACTGAGTCTACTGTGTCATAAGTGGCATGGAGGGCATGACAACAGGAGATTTTAGACATTCTTACTGTCTTGGCAATCTCGGCATTAAGTTCCTGGTCCTGGATAGCTTCCAACTTGGACTCGAGTGAGGCCAGGGAAGATTTCTGGTAGGAAACCATATGAGCCACATAATTAAGGGAACTGAGGGTGCAAGTGGAGGAGGAATGGATCTTGTGACCAGAATTGTCCAGCTGCTTAGATTCTTTATCAGGAAGAGACATGCTCAAATGTTTAGGTTTAGAGGACCGATATTTGGGCAGCCGTGATAACAACCGAGTCTGCATTAGGATGGCCAGTAAGGTGTGTGTGTCCCCATCTGAGGGGTGGTACATCCTGTCTGCCTTTTTTGAAACAGCCAGAATAGAGTAAGGTTGTTGTCAGATAGTGGAAATCATGTCTTTATGGGGCCAGTCCAAGCCAGCATGGGCATAGGAGCTGTATCAGTCATGTCTAGATGCTCTGTAAGCCTTTTCTCCTTTGGATCCTGTTCCTGGATAGCCTAGCCACAGGCATTTTGTATAGTTATGAGGAGTTCTGCAAAGGAAGGGTCCTCCAGAGGAGACTTCAGAGAGTCCTTAGGCTGAGGATCTTAGGTGCATGCATTCCAGAGCTGGAGGATGAGTCAGAGTCAGAGTCCAAAGAATGCCTGCTGAGGGTCTGAACCCTTTTTAGAGGAGTGTCCTGGGTTTTATCCTTGACTTGGTGTCTAGAAGAGCCTTTTCTGGAAAGGTGGAAATCCACAGGACAGGCTGATCTAGGGGTCAGAAAGGAGGCAGGAGTAGAGGCTGCCACTGGTTTCCAATGGTCAAGCTCCAAAGCTAGTTGAGTTCTGGCCTCCTGAATCAGGGTCTGAAACAATGCCTGGATATCAGCCTGAGGGTGCTGTGGAGGCAGAGGCTGAGGCTGAGGAGGAGGAGGAGGTGGTGGAGAAGGAGGCTGGTATTATGGATAACCCTGCATCTGATAGTGAGGGCATACATCAGCCTGATAGGAGTAGGGAAAGCCAGAAGGAGTATACCCTTGATTAGACATAGCCAGGCATTTGGTACCCAAGTACATAATGAGGTTGATGACCAGGCCTTGGAAACCCCGGCGAAGGGTACATTGAGTATTATGGAGGTGGATAGCCTGGAATATTGCCTATAGGTCCAGCTGGAGACAGAGCTGAAAGCCCGGCAGGAGGTAGGGCTGAAGGCCCAGTAGGAGGTCCAGAAGGACCAGGCATCAGCCCCATAGGAACATTTGAAGAGGCTGGCACTGTATCAGGGACAGGAATGTCCAGCATAAGAAAATTTGGCACCTGGGGGCCTGATGGAAGTCCATCCATCATTTGAGGAATGGTCAGTGTACCAGACATACCCTGACCCGGTGAAGGGTCACTTGGCATCGGGGACATGGGTGGAACCCAATGGAAGACTCACCGTCATCTGGGGAGCTGGAGTCCAAGATGGCAGAACTTGGTTGTCCAAGGAGGCTTGGGTTGAGGAGGTCCTGATGGAAGGTTCCTGGAAGGGATTAACAACAGGCTCAGTGGGTGAATCAGGGAGAAATTTACCCAGCAAAGGCAGGAGGAACCTCCAGATTAGTGCCCACCTCTAGCTCTTGATCTTCGGCAAGCCCGGAGGGTCTGGTTGGGTCAGTGAGAGCAAGGAACCCTCTAAAGACTGTTGCATCCAGCAGCTGGCTCAACTCAATGTCCGTTGTATCCTGTGACCCCAATGGGAGAGCTTCAGCTCTGCAGTCCCCAGAGGAACCGGGAAGCGACTTATCAGCCGCGGCCATGCAAATGTCAGAAGAGATTGCATCTGACTTATCAGCCTGGGCCATGCAGACAACAGTGGAGCTAGAGTCCACTTTACCGGCTGTGACTGTGCGCTCCTCAGTTGGGCTGGAGAGTGACTTAACAACCTGGCTGCTGGTGATAAACCCTGAAGAAGATATGGGCCTAAGGAGCACAATAAGGGTTCCATCATTCCAGAAAAGCCCTGACTGCACCATGGGTAAAGAAGACAGGGAGGCCGTGGTCAGATCCACCGGAGCAGTAGGAGACCTGGCAGTAGGGGTACTTACCAAAGTGGAGGCCTCTCTGGTGTCAGTGGTGCCCGATGGTCACCGCCAAGTAGATTGAGACCTATTCCAGTCTTGGTGCCTCTCCTTGTCCATTTTTCTCTTTTTGGGTTCTGTCATTGGAGAAGAAGATTTTTCCCACAGATTCTGCAGCTCCTTTTTCATCAAAGCTAGCCACTTCTCCAGCAAGTGGGCTTCAAGCTTTTTCTGGTGCCTAATCCATGTGGCCTGGCCTTGACCCGGTGTTTGGGGCCAAGGCAGATCATGCAGCAGGAATGCTCATCTGCATGCAGGATCTGGGTGCTGCAGGACTTGCACTTCTTCTTTTCAATGCATCACCCAACTGTTCAAGTTCCTGAATTGTACCTCCAACAAACTATATCCCATGCTGTAAATGTGTCACTTAAGATGGTGGTGTCAACTGGCTTAATGAGGGCACAGCAGAGCTTATTTGTTATGCAGAAAGCTTCAGGAAGTGTTTAACCCATTCTACTTCCAGTAGTTTTCTACGATGTCTGTACTATCCATTGGTAATCTGACACAGAATGACTGCTAGAAAATAATGAGTTAACTTTCTGTGGGCTCAATTAACTCCTCAAGCCAGAGGAAAAATAGTGCTCTACAGCTTCCTATACACACACAGGCAACGTAGTAATGAGGCTTCAGTGGAGGAATCTATTTTTAACATTCTATCATGTTGTTTGGAAGCAAACATGACATCAGCCCTATTCTGAATGCAAACATCTGCTGGGCTATGCCCACAGCCATAAAAAAGAGTGTAGCAGATGAGCCCTCTTCTCAGATCTGGAACAAACAACTTTTGTTCCAACTAAACATCAAAATGCCCCACATTCAAAACTAATGCATAGACAGTTCTGCACTGTTCCTGTCCGGGTAGCACCACTTATTAACTTACTCCACTGTTCTTCACTCCCCACCTCTCCCCTTCTGTGAAGTTTTGTCAACTTTAATCCTCTAATGCACCAAATCCACTAAACCCCAGAAGATTTGCACACGGTAATGCTCCAACAGTCCCTCTTGTCCGACTTGTAACAGCAACAAAAATAATGTACAGTTTTTGCCTACTATCAATATAATCCTGATTATCCTCTTTATACATATCTGTATAGGAGATATGCAATGACATGAATCAAAATATGCCACTGATCTTCATGTGTGATGGGGTAGAACCAACAACTCATGAGGGGCAAAGCCACAAGTGAGATATGCAAGTCCTGTCCACTCACAAATGATGATAAATGTCATTCTAAGCCAGGCCATTGGGTATCATTTTTTACACAGTATTTTAAATTGTAAAGCTTTAAATTATTTTTATGAAGATTTAACTATTTCTGTTTGATTTCATTGCTTTGTAAAGTGTAGCTAAGGTCACTGTAATGTTACCAGGCATTCTTTAAGCTGCTCTCTTATTAGTTCAAGGGTTAAAATAAATAATTTACCTGCAAGAATTGATCTTCTATGATGTTGTATAGATACTGTATGTGTTCACCATCTTGGCCTGCATACAGTACATGTACCTCAGTGTACTGCCCTAAAACATTCTGTATGTACTTTTTATCCAAATAATTCTAAGTGACCTGCTTGGAAATAAGATATGACCTCCCATGAGGCCATCATGCCATCTGTATGATGCAGATTTAAAATAATTACAATTGCAAATGAAAACATATTGTGTTGCATTTTAGTTTATGGTTTATGATAACAAGGGATGAAATATTAAACAACCTCTGGGAAGTCAAACCAGATAAATCTTCTGGACCAGATTGCACTAATCCAAGGTTAATAAAGGAAATAGCAGAACTGACCCCTGCACTATAAATCCTTTTTAATCAATCAATTAATACAGGTCAAGTGCCAGAATTATAGATAACATGTGATGTTATACTGATATTTAAAAGGGGGATCAGGAAAACACAAGGAAATTACAGGCTGATTAGCTTTACATCTCTACTAGGGAAGGTAATGGATAAATCTATATAGAATATAATGAAGAATGAATGTAATAGGCTTGTCATTACTGACAAACTGCAACATGGTTTAAAATTAGGTAAGCTATGTATCACAAACCTCCTGACATTTTATGAATAGATTAGCAAAGATTTAGGCAATGGCAATGCAGTTGATGTTGTCTACCTTGACCTGACTAAGGATTTTGATGTAGTGCCCCATACCAAACTGCTGGAAAAATTACATAACTTGGGTTTTAATAACAAAATAGTAATTGGCTGGAGCATAGAACATGAAGAGTTAAAATAAAAGGAAAACCAATCGAATGAAGGTATAGTGACATGTGACATTCCCCAAGGTTCGGTCTTGGGACCAGTGCTATTTGGGTTGTTCCTTGGAGATCTGGAGGAGAGTTTACATAGTTACTGTAATAAACTGACTGAAGACACCAAAACAGGTGGAACTGTAAATACCAAGGAACAGATAAACAAAATACAAACTGACCTAAACAAGATAGTCAAATGGCCAACTAAATGGAAAATGAGTTTCAACAGTACAAAATGTATGGTTATATACCTAGGAAAAAATAACAAACAAAAGCAATATTATATGGAGGGTACAGTGCTAAAAACAACAACATGTGAGAAGGATCTTGTGAATTATATTACAAATGACCTAAACCTCCCAAAAATGTTAGGACAATTTATACAAAAACAACAGGATTATTAAACAACATAAAAAGGCATTTTATACATAGGTCAAAGGATGTACTCATATCACTCTATAGGTCATACATGAGATCTATAATAGACTATGGATCACAGTTCTGGGGATGGTTAAATATTAGTGAAAATATCAGATTGGAAACAATCCAACACAAGGCAACTAAAATGATAAGGACACTGGAAAATATCTAATTTGAGGAAAGGTTGCAGAAATTGTGTTTGCACATATTAGAACAAAGAAGGGTGTGAGGAGACCTATTACTATTATATAACAAGTATAACAATCATGAACTAAAGGATGCACTAAACTTGGTGGCAGGAAAGGAAAAATATGCTGTAAGAAAACATAATGAACATTTAAAAATGTCACATTTTTGAACAAATACTAAGAAACTGTACTATACACAATGGGTAATACATATGTGAAACAATTTGGTGCATGGAATAGTAAACAACCAAAATGTAAATATCTTTAAAAAAGAAATGATCTGGTTGCAGGGTAAAAAACACAAAACATGTTTGACTCTGAAGATGGATTTTTATGGACAACCTTGTATATTTCCATCTTTCCAAACATTGTATATTACCCTCAGTATATAACTTTTAGTGTAAAAAGGGATTTGTTTAAAAATCTTCTTATCAGATGATTTGCATCATTATACTGTACATAGGATTGTGATACGTTTTGGTACGTTCTGTTTAACACCATCAGAAAAATGCAAGTCATAAAGAGCTGAACAGTCAAGCCCTACAGGTGTATGTGGATCAATATGTATACTCTGTAAGGATAACCCCTAAAAAGAATCTGGAAAGTTATAAAAAAAAATTCAAGGTTATTGTCTGTATCAGTCAATGTTAAATATGGTTGTCATTTCCCTATTGAACATTGCTCTTTAAATGTCCAAGAGTGTTTTTGGTTCTGCAATATACCACAAGCTAAATATTTGATGCCACTGCTATAGATGATTGTGCAAAACAGTGCTACTCTGGTTACCCAGATAATTATTTGTCATTATTGGTATTCTTGTAGCATGGGTTATACTCCAACTCCAGCCTACATAACTTGCACTTTATTGTATGCATTGTATTTGTTATATCCTTATGCATAGTATTTATACACTATAACTTTGTAACTTAACCTTTTGTGGTTAAATAGGTCTGCCTTGAAAACAGGATAAGTTCTCTTGTCCTAATGGTGATGTTTACCTGTATAAATATTAAGCAATAATGCACTGCAGAGTGTGTGTGTCATGCTGGAATAACATCTCACCTTGGTGGTTGGGTATGAGATCATTGGCTGAGTGCATCCAACACCAGAGAAGTGGCATTATCCCACACAGACACACACCCTGGAGTACACTATTGTTATGCTATTATACAATGGCTGTATTACAAAAAGGAAAAAAGATTACAAAATACAATTTTATAACATTTTTTTTTGTATGGGTAAGTATACCGTTTAAAAAATAAATTATTTTCTTCCTCTATTGGCAAGTAGGTGATGCAGCATTCGTATCTGTGTTTTCCTCCCCCATCCACCCACTATATCTCTCTTTTTTGTTTCTCTCTGTTTATTTCTGTTTTTTAATTTTTACTGAGTTTAATACAGCCAGTCCTGCTGCCTGCACTGGGAGCAGGTGAATGTTTTCAATTTAGAGGGCTATTTCAGAGCATATATCTATGATCACAAAACAGAGCTGATCAGTTGATGTACTTGCAGGGAAAAGGAGACTTCTCCTACTCTTTGATGTGATTGGTAAGTCACTGGTTATGTTTCTTTTCATAGAAAATTACTTGGAAAGGACAGAGAGAAACTGCCACTGCATGTGGCTTTTCAGAGAAATGGACAACTGAGTGTGTGCCTGAGAACTGAGAATGATAGCGAGAGAGAAATTTTGAACCCATACACAGCGGCAGTCTGCTGTTTAGCATACTGAGCGGGGTGAAAAACTTATACTCATTCTTGTGTAAAACCCTGCTTATTTTTATTTCTGCCTAGATTACTGACCAGTTTGGGGTTTTCTTGAACAGAGGCATGTTAAGCTGATGATGGATTTCACACTGAGGGGAGTGATTTTATTTTTCCTTTTTGGTGTGGTCAGGTGTGCCAGACCATGATATACTGATGTTGTGCTGGGATAACATCAATGTTCAAGGAGGCCACATACCAATCATAAACCTAGAAACCCTTTCTGCTATTGTATAATAAACATTTTCTACTACTATTTAGATTTAAAGTTAATTTCTGCCTATTTTCTTTTCATTTTAATGGCCAGGTATATAAGTATGCTATTTCATTTTTTTTCTTCCCATAGACATAGGTTTTTAGTTTACTGAATTAATTTGCAACTAAACTTAAAATACTAACAGTCAAGCTACACTATGGAAGAAAAACAACTGTTAATAATATTAAATAATGGTACTTTTTACAGAGAATTTCATTATCCCCAGCAGGTTATTTGTAGATGGAACTGTTGTGCATACTATTCCACACTGGAAACAGTTTTGCCTAGAGGGTACAATATTTAATGATTTAATGTTTTGCAGTGAGGGAATATTAAAGCATTTATCTACAATAAAACAAGGCCAGATGACTCACCCTATTTCTTGGAAATGGAATTCCTCACTTCATTAACCTTAGAGTACACTAGCTTAACCCCTGAAAAAATATGTTTTGCATCCTTCAAGGTATGATACATGCAGCTTCATACTCTGACTTTTCAGAGCTCATATGATTTAACTCTGGTAGAATCCATTACCCCAGGTAAGCCTTATGGGCTTTGCTTGTTTGCCTGGTAAAATATGATTTAAATATTAAATAATAATAAAGTGCTACAGCTAATAAATAGAGTATATTGCTCCTAAATTTCATTTATTAATGTTTCTGGTGACAGCATAACCTTGATCTCACATCAGAGCTGCAATTCAGATTCAGTACAGAAATGCTATCAAGAGTGCTGCAGAATGCTGGGGTGCATTGAAAGGTGGTGGTGGTGGTGGTGGTGGTGGTGGGTAACCAGCAGGGCAGGGGAACTCATCTTTATGCTTTATAAGACCCTGATAAGAGCCCACATAGAATATGGCTTTCATTTCTGGGCTCCTCAATACTCAAAGAGCATTGAGGGAGCCAAGCATGTCTAACACAAGGCAACCAAAAGGATAAAATATTCTGGGGCCAGAGAGAGAGAGGTTGGAGGCCCTTAATATGTTCACACTGGACACCGGAGACTGAGAAGGGACATGAATTCAGTCTTATGCATACTCAGGTGTATTGACATAATTGAACAGATTGATCTGGGGTCAGGTAAAAGGATGCTGGGCTCCACTCTAAAGCTCAAAGGCAGTAAATTCAAGGATACTGATAGGAAGAACTTCTCCCAGAGGGATGTTGTACCTATTTAATAGCCAACTCTGGAGGCATTGGATGTAACAACAGTACAGCCATTTAAGGTAAGCCATGCAGTTAAATTAGCACATTTGCACAGTATAGTTAATTTATCTCTGCTTATGAAGTGGGGAGAGTGGTAGAAGCAGATATAATGGATCTTCAATAGCATTCCAACATTACTATGTTACTCTAAAGTCCTGTATAAACTTGGGATCTATGAACCAAACAATCATTTTGTTTTAGGTCTGACATTGTTTGCGAGCTCCAAGCATCTTTTCCTTTCCCCTGCAAGGTCCCTTGGAAAGAGGGTCAGTGGCCTTGGCCTGTGGCTATTCAGACTCCTGAATTGAATTTTTCTCTAGCAGCAGAATCAATCAAGTCTGCCACTTCTCCAGATGACACAGCCTGGAAAAGACAATGGAAAAGTCAGAAGAAATTCAGCTGTAGTACTCTTCTCCTTAGAAAACTTCATAGCCAGTATGACATAGGCAAAAGCTTATATATTTGCTATTATGTCCTCAATATCAAAGAACAATATATTTGTTTTACAGAAAATGATAGACGGAAAAAGACCAAGGACATTGTGTTTATTTTACGCCAGACAGGCTGTTGCAGTAATCCGAATTATGCAAAAATCTGGAAGCCTCTTAGAACCCTCTCTTCCCAAATTAATTAAATATTGTACCCAATAAAGTTATTCTACATGAGGAACTGATGCAAGTTGAGTTTATGTAAACATGCTCCATGTGTATTACTTCCTCAGAGAACTTGTGCTATAAGCAAAGTCCTTTAAAGTGTGCAGCTCAACACTCCAGAAATAGGGTGAGGTTGCCACTGCAGTTCAATTGTTCTGCTGGATTCCCAATTTTGTGGTGATTTTTATTTAAAAATATTATAGTTTTCCACAATTCTAAGCCTGTTTTCTGCATGTACTTGCCCTGTAACTACTGCTTCAAGCTTAATATCTGATATTAACATTATATCGCATAGCATGTTAACCAATGGCAGGACAGAAGTCATTCACAAAAGCAAATAATTCCTGCAGCAGACTGAATGAAACTTACTGAAGAAATTTAGGAGCACTGTCATAGAATGTAGTGCTGAGATGCTACAGAGAACAAGGAGCACTGTCCACAAATGTACTACTCTCTGGTTGAAAAATAATGCCTCCCCACATCACCCCTTACTCTGCAGTACAAGTCACATTAAATTATTCCATCAACTCACTGGTGCAGCATCTTTTTTGTGATGCTACTGCACTGGCAATTCAAACTGTTGAAGCTTTCAACTATTTTCCAACCATCCTTCACTGCTTATTCAACTCACTTGTAACTGTTTAGTGAAATGGCAGTAGCTGCATTTTCATGGCATTGTTTATAAATATCACAGCATTCCTTAAGAGCATTGTTTATAAATATCACAGCATTCCTTAAGAGTTGTTTAGTCTGCCTTCTGAAATGAAACTCATAAGCACTCAGCTGAAAATAAAGCTTATAATACAAACAGCTAGATGCAAACCAATACTAACCTTTTACTTAATTCATTGAATTAAACACTGCACAGATTAGGAAACTCATTGAACAATGCTACACCATTGAGTTGAGGAAACAGTTTAATCAATCAATCAATCAAAATCTTTATTTATCCAGGCGGGCACCATTGAGCAAGGCTCATTTGCAAGGTGGACCTGGTCATGAATACATCAAAGTACAGTACAGAAGCAGGTATACAAAAAGCAATAATATACAAGGAAGAAAAAGTACATACAGTGTATACAGTACAGTACAAGGTTGAAATAAAAAAAAACAGCATTATTTTACAATTGAAGAAGTCAGCAGATGTACAATCAACCATAGGCATACAGGGGTTATAAGCAGAGATCTTTTGAGCGAGGCAGCTGGCAACTACACATATAGGGGAAAGAGGCCATGTACTGTATGGGGTGGCAGGTTAGAGAGGTAAAGAAGAGGAGGGATATATTACTGATGACTGTAGGAAAAATAGGGCTAAAACCACAGAAAGTAACGATGGCTGTCGTGTACTTGTTTATTATGATAATGACGGAGGAGGGATAGATTACTGGGACACTACTATGGATGGGGTGGGATTTTAGCCAGGCTGGAGCAGACAGGAAAGGGTGGGTGAAGCAGGAAGAGTTAATAGGGAAAGAGTGAGAATCAGGGGTAGAAACATGGCGGACATCAGGATGGAAAGGGGCAGTTATGGAATTATTGGGCTAGCAGTGAGGAAAACATTTGCAAGGTGCTTTCATGTAGCGATCATGGAGTGCCTTGAAGATATTCAGACTAACAGGGCAGCTCAGCTTCAAGTTCCTTTGTAAACCATTCCACAATGTGGGTAAAGAGAAGCTTAGAGCAGCTTTGCCGAAATGAGTTTTGACCCTTGGAACTTGGAAGGCAATTAGAGAATAGCTCCTTAGAGCGTAGGTGCCTAACACACTCTGGGGAATACAATCTGAGACATATGAGGGGGAGCTTGTTGGTCACCACTCTGAAGGCCCATAGGGTGGCATTTAATGTGATTTGTACTGTAGCTCCTTTCAGCAAAGAATATAATACCCTCTAGTTTAGCAGTCCTGAACTGAATGAAAAAGCAACTCCCATATTATCTAATCCCTTTAAAATTTATAAAAACAAAATGTATGTTCTTAGGGTAGCCTGTGATGTGGGCGATTGAATGTCAGCAACTGGTCATAAGGGCTACTGCACAATGACGCTGACAATGTGGGCAACCTTGGATTTCACCTCTTTCCCCAAGTTTCCTCCCCCAGAGTAGGAATCCTAATTAAGGGGGTTGTGGGGGGCAAAGCCCCCATGAGGGAGGGGTGCAGGGGGGCTTTGCTCCCTGCATTAAATAACATACTGTTTTTTAGTCACCCTTGTGGTTGTGTGCCCTTATGACCAGTTGCTGACATTCAGTCGCCCTTGTCACATAGAACCTGTTCTTAGCATTCTTGTTTACAGGGAAAACATGCCAAACTGTCTAAGCATCAGTTAGTCAGGTGTTACTGTAGGAAAAGAAGTCTTCATTCGATTACTGCGATATCGCCAAACAGAGTGGACATCTCTGCACCAGCAGATGGTTTTCTTTGTTACAGGTGTTCCAAACAGATTTTTGGGGGGTGCTTGGATGGAAAAGAGGGAGGTGGAGGCTGGGGGGCTGGGTGTAGGGATTTCTATTGATGATCAGTGTGTAGTGAGGAAAGGTGGGGGAGATGTGTTTGGTGTGCAGATGGGTTCAAGTGTTATGTTTATTACTATGTAAGCAAATTTTCAGTGGTGGAGAACTTTTCCTGAAGAGGCAGGAGGGTTTTTTCACTGCAGAGGGTGGTGGGGAGGAATAATACAAAAAGAATGATCTGGGTGGCAGGGAGGTTTTTATTTATGACAAAATACAGTAGGTAAGAGCTTAGAAATACAGAAACATAAACTTTGAAGGTAGATAAGGACTGCTTGGCCCACCCAGTCTGCTCATTTTCCTACCTAATGGATAAGCTGCAGATCCTAGATAACCAACAGCCTACTTCCTCCTACCCCCCACTAGAATTGCCTTATGTCTGTCCCATGCATTCTTGAATTCAGCCACTGTTTTTGATCCCATAACCTCCTCTGGAAGGCCGTTACATGCATGCACCACCCTCTCTGTGGAAAAATACTTCCTAATGTTAATGTTGAGCTGTCCGTCCTCTATCTTCAAATTGTGGCCCCCTTGTTCTTGCACATCTCTTTTTCTGAAAGATGCTACCCTCTTGGACTTTGTTGAGTCCCTTAAAGTACTTCAAAGTTTCTATCATGTCCTCCCTCTCCCTCCTTTCCTCGAGGGTATACATAGTAAGCTCCTTTAGTCGCTTTTTGTATGGCTTCTGGTGCAGATCCTGCACCATTCTGATTGCCCTCCTTTGGACTGCTGCCATCCTGGTTATGTCCTTGTGGAGATGGGATCTCCAGAACTGCATGCAGTACTCCAGATGGGGTCTCACCAACTGTCTGTACAGAGGGATAACACCTTCTTGTTTTCTACTGGGGATGCCTCTCTCTATGCATCCCAGAATCTCCCCAGCCCTCCATATTGCCTTCTCACATTGCTTGCCTATCTTTAGGTCATACTAACATACAACATTTCCCAGCAGATAAAGGCCTAGAGGTCTATCAAGTCTGCTCGAATGTGCAGCTAGCACCCCTTATTCTGCAGCTGCCACTCCCTTCCACCCTTCCCCTCCATTAACCCTCCAAGTTGTCCTGTCCCATCCCCTTTTGAAGCAGTCCACTGTTCTACTGAATACCACTTCTGCAGGTAATGCATTCCACCCAGCCACCACTCTCTCTGTAAAAAAGTGTCTCCTCATCTTCCTTCTGAACCTTCCTCCCTCCAGTCTCATATCATGGCCCCTGGTGTCCCTCCCCTCCCTTAATTTGGACTGCCCCTCTGTACCTGTCTTGTTTATTCCTTTCATGTACTTAAAGGATTCAATCATGTCCCCCCTTTCCCTCCTCTCCTCCAGTGAGTACATGTTCAACTCCTTCCCTCTGATATGACTACACCTAGGTCCCTTTCCATTTTTGTTGTTGTTAGTATCTCCCCCCCATTGTATACTCTTCACCTGTGTTATTGTTTCCCAGGTGCATTACAGTACTTTGCACTCCTTTGTATTGAATGTAAGCTGCCATACATTTGACCATTCCTCCAACCTTGCCAAGTCCCTTCTCATTCTTTCCACCCCCCCCTTCGTGTACCAGCCTCTTTGCAGATCTTTGTGTCATCTGCAAAGAGGCACACTTTTCCTTCCAGTCCCTCAACAATGTCACCTATAAAGACATTAAAGAGGACTGATCCCACTACTGAACCCTGCGGTACCTTGCTAGTAACCCACCTTTCTTCAGAGTGGACTCCATTTTCTATTACCCTCTGCATCCCTTTGTCCAGCCAATTTTTTACTAAGGCTACCACCCTGGGACCCACTCCCAGGCTGATTAACTTATTTATTAATCTTTTTTGTGGGACTGTGTCAAATGCCTTGCTAAAGTCTAGGTAGGCCATGTCCACAGCCCCTCCCTGGTCTACTACTTTGGTCACCTAATCAAATAAATCTATTAGATTTGTCTGACATGACCTTTGCCACTGTGACTTGGGTTCTGTGCCCAGCTAGCCTCTAGGTACTCAACAATTCTTTCTTTCAGAAGTGATGCCATCATTTTCCCTACCACTGAGGTCAAACTAACAGGTCTGTTGTTTCATGCCTCTGCCTTGCTCCCACTTTTGTGAAGGGGAATTACAACCACCCTCCTCCACTCCTCAGGTACCACACCATCCTCCCATGATTTGTTAAAAGTGTAGTCAGTGGTGTCACTAGTTTTCCCTTTAGTTCTGTTAGAATTCTGGGGTGAATCCCATTAGATCCCATTGCTTTGTCCACCTTCAGGTTTAGGAGTTCCTTCAGGACCCTTTCTTCTGTGAATTGACTGGTATCAACTCCCCTATCAAAAGTGCTTCTATGGTTTGGTTTAGGTACCTCCCCCTCCTTTTCTTTTGTGAATGCTGAGCAGAAGTATTCATTCAGTATCCCTGCTTTTTCACTGTCACCTTCTGCTCACTGCCACCTCTCCTTTATTAAGCCTCATTATTCCTCCCTTGGTCTTCCTTCGCTCCCTAATGTACCTATAAAAGGTTTTATCCCCCTTCTTAACTGAGTTGGCTATCCTTTCCTCAGTCTTGTCCTTTGCTATTCTGACTTCCTTCCCCACTTCTTTCTGCTTTAACTGGTACAGTTCTCTATCCTGCTTCTTCTGTGTTTCCTTATACTTCCTGAATGCTATCATTTTCTCCCTAACCTTCCCTGACACCCCTTTTGAGAAACATGGTGTGTTTTTTTTTACTTCATTTTGTTTTATTTGCTTCGCACAAAGGCTTGTTGCCTCTGTGATAGCAGTTTTGATTTTTCCCTATTGTTACACCACCCCTCCTTCTTGCCCATTTGCTAGTGCTTTTCAGAGGCACTCTCCCATTTTGCCAAAGTCAGCCATTCTAAAGTTAAATACCCTCACTTTTATATGTCTTGACTCTATGGCTGTGTTTATCATGAACCACACTGTTTGGTGGTTGCTTGTTCCTAGATGGCTACCCACTTCTAAATCTGAGATCCTCTCTCCATCCCCATTTGAGAGTACTAGATCTAAGATTGCTTCCTCCCGACTGGGTTCCAGTACTAGCTGTCTGAGTTGTGAGTAGGCAAGTCAGATACTTGAGCCTTCCATAAAATTTGAGCCAGTTGGAGCAACTATACAATGAACAGGTATGTGCTGTCTGGTCACAGCCAGTGACTAGATAGCAGGCTTTATTGAGGGACACTTTAATTCTGTGTAGGGAGGTTATCAGCAGCCCCATAAACTAGCATCCCATAATCAACAAGGGACAGTACAGAGGCAGAGACAGCAATCTGGAGGGCCTTGGGGGTGAGACAGTTCTTGTAACAATGAAGCAGGCCAATTCTTGTGTTGATAGCCAAGCTTAGATGGTGGATGTGTTCGTGATAGCTAAGTGCTGAGCTGAAGGTCATACCAAAGAATTTGAAGGTAACAACCTGATCAAGGTGTTGGTTGAGGGAGTTATAGATAAGCAGTGGAAAGCCCTTGTGCTTGTTCTGGTGGTGGATGAACACCATGACTTTAGTTTTCTTATAATTTAACACCAACCAGTGGTCAGCCAACCAGGATTCAGCTGCATTGAATGATGTTTGAAGGGATAGCTAAAGCATGTGAGGATCAGGGTGGGAGGAATAAAGGACTGCATCATCAGCGTATAGAAGCAGTTGCCCAGAGCATGAGTTGGGGATGGTGTTGAGAAAAAGGCTTAAAAGAAGAGGCCCAAGTATGGACCCCTGGGGCACCCCTGATTTAACCAGTAGGCTGGTAAAGAGCATGTTGTTTATTCTGACTTGTTGAGATCTACCTGTAAGGTAGTCAGCAAACCAGTTAGTGGCATCCTCGGAGAGATCAGAGAGAGTGAGGGTAGATAGGAAGAGGGAGTGTATTACAGTGTCAAAGGCTTTCAACAGGTCAATAAAGATCGCTCTAGCCAGACATTCTTTGTCAGTGCAGATGTGGTGCTGTGCCTTTTACAAAAGCCGTGTTGTTCCCCACACAGAAGGTTATATTTGGTAAGGTGCTCTCTGAGCTGGTCCAAGACAATTCTTTCCAGAGCCTTGGAGAGAGAGGAGAAGATGGAGATGTGTCAGTAGTTTCCTGGAGCAGCATGGTCACCACTTTTGTGAATGTGTGTGATGACTGTGGCTTTCCATAAGGTTGGGAATTTACTGAGGCAAAGGGAGAGGTTTCGAATATTGGTTAGGGGGACAAGAACAATGTCTAGGGTCAGACGGAGCAGTTAAGGGTCAAGGGTGTCATTGCTGAACTGGGTACTCCCTAGGGCTTTTAGAAGGTAAACTTTTACCCTCCCTGTCCCTCCTATAGATTGTGTACCCTGGTATGTTGACATCTCAGTCATGGTTCTCTGTGTACCATATCTATGTGACTGCAAAAATATCCAGACATCCCTCTTCCATCAAGGCCATTAGTTCAGGGAGCTTATCACCGAGACTATGGGCATTGGTACTCATCACCCTCTATTTTTTGATGCCCTTACCCCTTTTATCCCCATCCCTGTCCTTTCTGCCTTTGCCTTTTTCTCCATTTACCCCAGTCCTGATCCCTATCGACTTCTCTACCTTGGTGTTTACCTCGCTAACCGCCTTTTTGGGTGGGGGCTGGGATTTCCCCTAGTCCTTTTAAGTACCTCTCCCTTGGCTAGTTTAAATGCATGCTAATGAAGCATTTAAACCTATCACCTAGGATCCTGGTTCCCCTCCCAGAGAGATGCAGACCATCACACCAGTATAGGTCTTTATCCCTCCAGGTGGACCCCCACTCCCCAAGGAAGCCAAAACCCTGAGCGCCACACCAGTTTTTCAGCCATTCATTGAATCCCCTGGTATGGAGTACCTTAGCCTCACCCATGCCATAGACATGCAGCACCTCCGAGAAGGATACCATGTGTGCTACTTGTCTAAGGCCCCTTCCCAACTCCACAAACTCCTCCTGCACTGCTTTGATCCCATTCCCAGCCAGATCATGTGTCCCTAGGTGGACACTAATGTCCAGCTCCCTCTCCCATGCAGCTGCTCCCATGATCCAGAGGATTTGCTTCCTGTCCCTCCAAGCCATGGCTCTGGGCAGGCACCTTGCCTCTCTCACCCCTCCCTCCTCCAGTTCTACCACCTAACTATTGAGTTCCCCACCAGGAGTTGTTTCATTCCCCTGTGGGGTCCTATGCCACCCTCCTGTGAGTATCCTTTGTGGAGGTTCCCAACATCCTCCTTGGTCTCCACTGTGAGTACCTCTGTAGAGGAACTACACTCCACAAGAATGGCATATGAATTGTGGAGAGGTACAATTGGAGTGATGTACCTGTTCCACCACCCTGACCCTCCTGGAGCCCATCATGGTCCAACCGCTCCTCTGTCTTGGTAACCTCTGAGGCAGCAGCTGTAACCCTTGTGATCCCTGGGTGGGGGAGAAGGTTTCCTGAATCCTCACCAGGTCAGCCTGGAGATGGTCAACCTCCTCCCTCAGACCAGAGAGGTACCTGCAAATAGGAAAGTTCAAAATAATTGGAAACTTTACTGTACAGTTCAGTCGAATGAGGTGCACCTGAAGCTAAGGCCACCTGCCCAGCTACAATATACCTTTTTCAAACAAACACAGGTGCTACTCCAACTCCACTGAAAGCTTCCACCATGACAAATTTCTGTTTAAACTGCTGATTTATTTTATCAGATGGCAGTTCACAGATGTCTATAAGGCAAAGATGTCCCTAAGGAAGGCTATGAGCTGAAGCGCAGGGGTCATTGTTTTTCTGCTGTGATACAAATGTGAGTATTTTGCATTTCATTGCCTTGTAGACATCTGTGAACTGCCATCTGTTTGTCTGGAAAAGATAATTGCAAATAGGGCAGCATCACAGCCTCCAGAATGTCTCCAGAAAGACTGCCTCCCCACAGCCTGTGCATTGCACCGTTCCCCACATCTCTCTCTCTCTCTTCCTGTTTAAATTTTTTTTATTGTGTGCGAATGTGTGCATGCATTTTCCCTCCTACATGGCATGCAGGGCTGTTAAGAATATGACAGATGTATGTCCTTTGCCATTTTTGGGAAGTGATGTCAGAACCCCTGGTATAAAAGAAATTATGAACTTGGGGTGGGGGTGAAGGGCAGGGTGGGTGTGACCAAGTCTGTGCCCTCCAGAAACAATCAGCTACAGCTCTGACCCGCCAGCGTGGTGAGTGCTTTCTCTTCTTTCAGCAAGACAACCTGCATAACAATTTAACAGAAAATATACCCTGCAAAAAACAATTTCAATCAGAGATTCACTTACACAAACCCAGCAAATTCAAAATGAAAAAAATAAAATAAATCACCTCTACTGTCTAGTTCTTTTCAACTCTTCTTAACTGAACCCATAGCCAAGATCCCCTTTTAAGCTCTTTTCCTTCTGCAAGCCTGCTTCGGCCCCTCCTCCAAACACACACCTGCTTCACAGGTTGTAACTGCCCTGGCCCAGCAACAAGATACTGGAAAATGGTCTCCTAACTACAGCAGTCCCCTTTCCTTGCTATTAAGAATTACAGAACAGTAAACAAAAACAGAACACAAAATACCCTAAACCAAAGCCTTTCTGCTTATTCACTTACACAAACCCTGCAAGTTTGAAATGAAAAAAATAAAATAAATCACCTGTGTTGTGAAGTTCTTTTCAGCTCTTCTTAGGATGTTTAAAACATTTTTTTTCACATTTAAAGGAATTTCTCTGGCAAAGTTGGTAGGGAAGTTTGGGAAAGACTCACAAAGATTCACAAAGCTTAAAGTAACCCAACTTGCCACAGACTGCACAGGTAAACATTAAATTCACTGCATCTCTAGCAGGACCCCCTGAAAATGAGGTGTTGTATCTCTTGCCTGGGTAAATAAATTTCAAATATGCTTTTTTTTCTGTCTCTCAGTGTTTCATCTTCCTCCTTTCATTCCCATTGTCATCTGACTCAGCTGGGTCTTGGGCTATATTACATGACAATAGTTGAACTTCACACACCTAACAGCCATCCTGTCGTTTGACCTAACATCTCCTCTTTTTTGTGTGTACTGTACATTAATTGCTGAAAACAGTTAGCACTAAACAGTGTGTATCAAATAAGTGATGCTTTTTATAGAAATTGCCATCATCCAAGGTAGGACCCTGCCAGTACTGAAAGCTTGTGTCCTAAAAATGTCTTTCTTGTTAGTCCAATAGAAGGTATCAAATCACCTGCTTTGTTCACCTGTCTGTCCAAGTACCAAATCAGCTACAAACATTCCTCTTTTTTATACAAGGGTTCCTTCACATTCTGGAATACATCTCACACTTTCTCAAAGTGCTGGGAAGCTGGGAGGCTCAGCATGTTGCACAATCTCCTCTGAGGCCAGAAAGTCAGAAGGTTGTGGGTTCTAGCCCTAGGTCAAGAACTTGGGATAAAATCCCAGCACTGGCACTGTAGTGCAGCGTGTGTGTGTGTGTGTGTGTGTGTGTGTGTTTGGGGGGTGCTGCACTCCTGAGGTGCCATCTTTCAGATGAGATGTTAACCCTATGTCCTGTCTGCCTGTTCTGGTAGCTCAGTTTCACTTGGTTTCAATTTGTATCCCCCTCTCCTTCCCAATAAGGCTGAAAATAGTCAGAATTGACCAGCCCTCCTTTATCAATCAACAAACACTAAAATAAAACAAATGAAGAAAAAACATTTATACTGCATGTTTAATAATGGGTATCACTACGAAATCCTGAAATACAAAATCTCGACACCCAACAGCCCGAGCCTGACATCCCAACACTGCACTTACCTGACAGTGTCACATGCCAATGACAGTAAGCCCGACAGTGGAGTTTGCCAGGACTCAGAGTTGATTATAATTATTTTGGGAGGTACGGGGGGCATATCCCCCCTTCAGACCAGAAACCCAGCATAAGTCCAGTGTCAGGCTCTCTGTTGTTGGGATGTGACACTGTCGGGTAAGTGCAGTGTCAGGATGTTGGGCTCAGGTTGGTGGGTGTCAGGATTATATATTTCAGGATATGTGGCAACTCTGTACTCTGTGGATTATCTAATGGACTGTAGGTAACTGTTGTTATCAAGTAGTGACTACATGTGTTCCATAAGTGCAGTGCAATCAGAATCAGCACCGATTTTCCAGTTGCTGAGGTACATTGCACAATGCCTGCCTCAGTCAGGGTTGTCAGGTTCACAGACTCAAATTCCAATCCAAGTAGTGCATTTTTGGGCTAAGGATGGATGACAAGGTATCATTTATGATTTCCCCTAGAACAGTTTTTAGTTGTGTACTCCCACCCAGTAAATCTCTTGGCATGACCTCACTACCTCAGACTGCTTTTCTTAAAGATGTCCTGCTGCTGCTAACTGTATGGGGGCACTTTAAAAAATAGTCAGATGATGATCAAGCCATCCATGAAATACCATGGCTCTGCTATTAAGCATATGGAAGCTCACAAGGTATCATAGCTGGTGTACAAGAGCATATAGCCTGGTTCAATTTCAGTTGGTTACCATCTGTATCCACCACCCCGGGTCACCCCTGTAAAAGGGAATTCTAGTCTCAGTGAGCCTACTTGGTCAACAAAACTAAATAAATAAATTAATAAATAATCCAACACCACCTTTTACTGGTCACACATATCCTCAACCATGTGCAAGGTTGGGTTCTGCTGTGTGACCACTTCTTACAGGTTATTTTTCATTTGTAGCTCATGTAACTGTTGTCTTGGCTTTGATGAGTGACCAAAAGAGAAACATAGAAACACAGAATTTGACAGCAGATAACGAATGCTTGGCCCACCTAGTCTGCCCATTTTCGCAATCTACTGCATATACCACAGACCCTAATTTGTCTGCAGCTTACCCTTTCTTCCCTATCGCTAGAGTACCCTTATGTCTCTGTCAAGCATTCTTGAATTCCCCTACCATTTCTGCCCCCCCACTACCTCTGCAGGGAGACTGTTCCATGCATCCACCACCCTTTCTGTGAAAAAATATTTCCTCATGTTGCCCCTGATTCTACTCTCCAGCCTCATATCATGACCCCGTGTTCTTGGACATCTTCTTTTCTGAAAGATGCTATCCTCTTGTACCGTATTTATACCCTTGAGACACTTGAAGGTCTCTATCATGCCCCCCTCCTCCAGGGAATACATATTAAGGTCCTCCAGGCTCTCCTCATATGACTTCAGGTGCAGCCCTTTCACCATTTTGTTGCCCTTCTCTGAACTGCCTCCACTCTGTCTATGTCCTTCTGAAGATGTGGTCTCCAGAACTGGACACAGTACACCAGATGAGGTTTCACCTGTGATCTGTTCAGGGGTATCACCACCTCCTGTTTTTTGCTGGTGATACCTCTCCCTTTGCACCCTAGCATCCTACTGGCTCTCCCCACAGCCTTCCCACACTGTTTGGTCACCTTTAGGTCACCAGATAAGATTACCCCAAGGTGGCTTTCCTGTTTGGTCGCCATCAGTACCTCCTCCATCATATACTTCTCCCCTGGATTTCTATTCCCCAAATGCATGATTTTGCACTTCTTTGCATTGAATCTTAGCTGCCACACTCTCAACTACTCCTCAGTATTGCTTGGGTCTCTTTTCATTTTCTCCACTCCACTGGAGTGTGAACCCTGTTGCAGATCTTACTGTCATCTGAAAAGAGGCATACATTCCCTTCCAGCCCCTCTGCAATGTCACTTATGAAGACATTGAAGAGGACTGGCCCCAGCATCAATATCTGGGGCAACCCACTGGACACCCACCTTTGTTCAGATTGAATTCTGTTCACTACCACCCTCTGTGTCCTATTGCCCAACCAATTTCTGACCCAGTTTACCACTCTGTGACCCACTCCTAAGCTGCCCAACTTGTTTACTAGCCTACTATGTGTGATGGTGTCAAAGACCATACTGAAATCTAAGTAGGCCACATCCACTGCCTCTCTCTGAGTTATCTCCTTAGTTACCCAGTCAAAGAAATCTATCAGATTTGCTTGACAAGACCTTCCTTCTGTGAATCCATGCTGCCTTGAATCCTGTGGTCTGCTGATTCAAGATATATCACAGTCTTTTCCTTAAGCAGTGATTCCATTAATTTTCCCACCACTGAGGTCAGACTAAATGGCCTATAATTAGCAGCCTCTTCCCTGCTCCCACTTTTGTGGAGAAGGATTACTTTCACCCTCTTCCAGTCCTCTGGAACCACACCTTTTTCCAGCGACTTGTTGAATAGGGTGTTCAGTGGTGTGTCAACACCTCTCTAAGTTATTTTAATATTCTGGGATGTATTCCATCTGGCCCCATTGTCTGGCTTGTCCACTTTCAGATTCACAAGTTCCTTCAGGGCTCTGTCCTCCATAAATGGACTGGTGTCCACCTCTCTTCCATTTGTGCTTTATCACCTAACTGTGGTCCCATCCCTTCCCTTTCTTCTGTGAATACTGAACAAAAATATTTGTTCAGGATTGCTGCTTTTTCTAGGTCCCCCTCCACACACTCCCCTCATTCCCCTTTTAGCCTCACAATCCCACCCCTGGACTTTTTTCTTTCACTGACATACTTGAAAAAGGTCTTGGCTCCTTTCTTTATTGACAGGCCTATTTTTTTCCTCCATTTGCACCTTTGCACTCCTGACCACTTTCCCCACCTCCCTCTGCTTTTCCAGATACAGTTCCATGTTTTTCTTCCTCTTTGTTTCCTTGTACATCCTGAATGCCAGCCTTTTCACTCTTACCTTCCCGGCCACTTCCTTTAAGAACCAAAGTGTTTTTTTCTTTCTTTTTGCTTTGCTTAATTGCCTAACACAAAGGCTTATTACCTCTGCTATGGCTCTGTTTTGATTTGCCTACTGTACCTCTATATCCCCACCTTCCTCCTCCCCTGCAAGGTCTTTTTTGAGACATTCCCCCAAGTTTTCAAATTCAGTCAGCCTGAAATCCAGGACCCTCACTTTCATGTAGTTTGAGTCCTCCACTGTTCTCACATTGAACAACACCGTACAGTGATTACTGGACCCCAGGTGGCTACCCACCACTAGGAATGGGCTACCCATTGGGTAGCTTGTGTGGGTAGTTTGGGTATCATCATTTTGCCAGGTAGGGTGGTTCAAGCAATTTGCTACCCTACCCAGCATATCAGTGTACTTCTGTGGGTCAGGTACTGTTGACACAGGCAATGGGTCGGGTAATGGGTATGTTTTTTTAAAACAGGCATTACAGGTAGCCTGTGGGGTCCTGGAACTCATCAAAGGTTGGAAACAGGCATGAAAGGGCAGCCTGTGGGGTCCTGATGGCAGAAAGGAGAATATGACACCAGCCTGACAATATGATTGGTCAGTGCTCGTGTCTCTGCTCCATGTGTGCTGTGTGAGCAGACAGCTAGCAGCAGACTTACTCGGGAGAGGGAGGAATCAGTGTTTACTCTGCAGCAAAAAAAAAAGTTAACTTTAAAAAAAAAAAGCACAAGTTTACTCCACAATGGAGCAAGGGTTAAGGACTGAAGGGGGATTAATAGGGGAATCCAGTGTGGTGCTAGGGAGAGAAGGAGAAGACGGGGAGAAGGTGCTCATTTCTGGCATCAGCTGTATTTTACTTTTACACACTGTTAGGTGCCCTGTCTGTGACGTAGTAGCTACTCTGTGTGTCTCATCTCTGCAGTATATGAAAGCCATTTTAGGTTGTATTAGACAGTGTTTGTCAGGTGCCCTGAGCCCTGTCTGTGATATAGCAACTTTGTGTGACTCTGCAGTATACTGAAAGCCATTTAGGCTGTGTGTTAGGTGCCCTGAGCTCTGTCTGTGACATAGCTACTCTGTGACTATCTGCAGCATAGTGAAAGCCATTTAGGCTATATTACAATGCACACTATCTGTTAGAGTTATTTATTTTTATTTATTTAGTTTCTGTTGACTGGAAAGGAGGACGAGACAATGTTTTGCCTATTTTCAGCCTCATTCTGAGGGAGGGGGATACAGATGGATACCAACTGAAATTGAACCAGATTTTAAGCTGCTGGTGGTATTTTTGGTGAATGGGGGAAATTTGGCCAGGACACCAGGGAAATTCCCCTACTGTGCTGTAGGGGGAGTTGCTGGTCACCAGAATGGCCAGTTCTGTCCTGGAGCCAGGGGAAATGGATGTGCAAGAAATTTGGGAGTTAGTTTTAGCCCCAGTTTCTGTAAATGTAGAGACCAAAGTTTTCTTCGATGCAGCAAATGCTTTGGATAATGACAATATGGCAGAAAATACTGTACCAGCTTACCTGTCAAATCAGGTACTGAAGATATACTAAATTTAAACTAAGCAGTAGATGATTTAAATGAGAAAAATCCTGAGGCACTTCAAGCTTTACTGCAAGAAGAGGAAACCAGATTTACAAATGGAGAGAAGATATTGCAACAGCTTTAAAGAAAAAACAGGCAGAGGAAGTGGCATTGACCCTGCATTACAAACAAACCTTCAGTTTGAGTATGGACATAATAACCACACAGGTTCCCGGCTCTACGGTTGTAAGAGACTCTTATGAGAACCCAAATATAATATTCCAAAAGGGTTCGGATTAAGAGAATGCCACCATATTTTCATTTTCTGCAAAATCAGCAGCATATAAAGAAATGAAGAAAAATATATCTACTAAATGGAAAGATACAGAATCCTGGGCAGATGTCCCAGGTGCCGATGAATCAGCATGGACAGTAGAGAAGGCACTCACTGCAGCTGGATGGGCCCACTCTCCCACATCAGGTGAATGGATGTCTGGCTTCGCACTGATCCATATCCAAGGGGTAAGATTACATACTTCAGAAATATTTTCCTCTGCTTCAAATGCTATCAGCAAAACTTCAACTATACAAAGAAATTAAATAAATAATGTAGCCTTAGAATCCCCGCTGCAAATCCCAGATGAGTTACAATTTACCCAAAATCCTATTTTTCAAATATCAAAAGAGAATGCTGTTGCGTCACCTATGGAAAACACAACTGAGTTAGTGGTGGACTCACCTGATATTGTGACAAATGATGCCATTCCTGTCAATGAGTCAGATACTGAAACTGTACAGGCCCCTGTCCCACCAACTACGGGGCAAGCACACAGGCCATATGCTTCCCTGTTTCATGGCCCTACGCATCCAGCAAAGAGACATAATGCAGTTAGATTACTCTACAAGGAAGGACTTGAAACATTTTCAGACAGGGTATATGTGGCCAAAAATCTGTTAAAAATTAGCATGAAATTTGATACTACTGAAATATATGCTTTAGTACATGTATCAAGGGAATCAATGTTTGACATAATTTTAAAACTAAGTGGAGGCCTCCAAAAATTCCATGACCAATATCTTCACTTGAAAACAACTGCTTTATGTGCGCAATTGAAGCAATACCTTTGTCAAACCTGCATACAGAAATATTACTGTACTTTTAGAAGCAAAGGAGTTAGTGTCACAGACTTGCTTCACTGGTTGAGACAAAGAAGCAATGTATTGGGGAACCCCAAAGCAATTTTTGACACAGAGAACATCTGGACTGGAAGATGGAGGATAAAAGTAATGCTATATTCAAATGACAAGGGTTTACAGCACCTTTTTTTTGGGGGGGGGGGACTGTGGAGTTTTATTTTATGCAGGCCAGCCCAAGACCTGCTATAGATGTGGCTCCACAGGTCACTTGAGCAGTATTTGGGATCAAATAAAATGTACTAAATGTTTTGCTTTAGGACATACTGGTGCACACTGCAGATCTGAACCCATGTGTAATTTATGTGACACCAAAGGGCATACGTATCAGGGGCAGGATTCTCAAAGAACAGCAAAAATTCCGTAGCTGCGGGAAAAAAGCTTGCAGCACTGCAGAAACGCAGTTGCATGATATTCTTAAAGAAAATCCCTCAGCTGAGGGAATTCTGCAAAAAGTCCCACAGCTGCGGAATTCCAGCAGCTGAGGGAATCCCACAAGTGCTGCGAATCCGCAGCTGTGGATCCGTATCTGTGGAAATCACTGAGAAGGCACAGCAATAGTAAATCTGTGTAGCTGAAGCAGCAGACTTTAACATTGCTGTCATAATATGAAGCTGACAGCACACAAAGAGACCAGCAACCAGTCCCCAACTGGGACCACAGCAGCAGCACAGGTACCTGTGATACCATGGCACCACAGTGGCTGACTGTCTCTGCTGGTCGTCCCTCCCTGGGGTGTTCCTGTAGCCTGCAGGGGGGTAGCACTCATTGCTGGCTAGTCAGGCTCTACTGCTTTTGGGGCTCTGTCATGGGCTCCACTGGGTCTAGTGGTTGATGCCTGTTGCCATAGCATGGCAACGTGTGCTTTCAGTGCTGTAACATCAGCCACTGCTATACTGTCTAAGATGCTATTACCTGTGATACACCTCCATCTTAATTGATTCCAATTGCTGGGGCACTACTGCAGTGTGCTGAGGGAGAGTTACACCTCATTCCACTGTGTTAAACATTCTTTCCTCAGCTGCTGAAAAAAACTGACTGTGAATAGCCTTTCAGGGGCTTTGCCTTACTTATCTCACACCTTTTTGTCCTGAGGGACTTCCACAGCTGCACTTTTCTCCACAGTCCATAGTGTTTTTTCCCGCAGCTGCGGGGGTTTTTGTGAATAGCACTTGGAGCAAATTCCCCTTTTTTTCCCTAGCTGAGGGAGTTTTGGGGACTCAGGGAAGGTTTTGCACCTTCTGAGTGCTTTAAGAATCCTGCCCCAGGAATGTAAATGGGCAGCACACAATCAGGAAGATCAGGTTGATAGAGTAGAACAGCAACTTTTAGTCACAAACACACAGAGAGTACATGCAAATAGGGCAGATTCACTCATTCCTCCTTTCCCCTGCCACAGAGACGGCAGAGAAAGGAGGTTCAGAGGGAAAGAATAGCACAAGAGAGTGTTCAGCTGGAAGAACAGGACAAAGAATAGGAAGATCAAGAGGAAGATTTTAGGGAAATGGAGTTAGAGGAAGTAATACCCCCTTCCTCCATAGAGGAAGGAAATGTGGTCTCCATGCCACTTCTGCAAGTCTCAGTCTCACAGTCAGTAGACAGTATGCCCCTCCCTTCCTCCCCAAGCAAAGGCCACAGACATGGTGAAACCAGATAACAGGCGAAGACAAACCTGGAAGCAGCCTAACCCTAAAATTCCTAAAACTACCTCAATTCCTGTTACTAACAGGTATGAGGCATTACGGACAGTAACAGATGGATCAGGGGAAGAGTCCAAAGATTCTTCACTATGCTCAAGTCGGCAAGACATAGCCTCAGATAATGAACAAATTGAGATGAATAAAACAGTAGGTCCAGCACTGCAGCAAGAGAAAGAGAAAAAAAGGGTTCAGGGGTCAGGAGGTCAAACAGGAGAAAACCACCCTATAAGGTGTAAGCTTATAGGGATCATGAGATAACCTGATTCTCTTACACACTAAAATGATGCCTTCATTATCTATTTGCACAATAAATGTGAATAGTATTAAGAATATAGCTAAACGGAACAGGGTCTTTTCACACCTTACCCAGAATAAAATGGATGTTCTGTTTCTTCAAGACACAACAATACATGTATACTGAGGCATCTGAAGCCTCGAAACATTGGTATACAGGATCTTCTTACTGGTCACTTGGCACTGAATCATGTTCGGGGTAGGTCTTCTTTTTAGTTCACCAAAGAACAGGGTTCTAAAATTATTAGACTTAGTGCCAGGAAGGGTGATGATTTTAGATGTGAGTTTTGAGAAAGCATTATCTAGACCTATTAATAGTTATGCCCCTCGAAGCAAATCTGAGAGGGTTGCATTATTTCAGACAGTGCAACCTTACTTCTTTACCCCGCATAGTACTATATCGGTAGGGGACTTTAATTGTGGAAAGCTATAAAAAATAGAGGGAAAAATGCCAAAACAAAAAATATATTTTGTGACATGGTATGTTTGAAGACAGTAATACAAGTATCGAATCTTAAAGATGCATACTTTTCACATACGTCTCATATAGTTCCAACTTTCCATCGAGGGAACTTGGCAACAAGAATAGACTTCTTTTTGTCACAAAAACTATACAGATAGCAAATGTTAATGTGCAACCAGTTGAATATTTGGATCATACAGAATTGCACCTGCACATAGGACATCAGGACACCTATTTACATGGCCCTAGAAGTTGGAGATGCACTCCAGAATTAATAGCAATGCCTGAAACTATGCAGGAAATTAAATATCTTCTAGAAGCTAGGAAATCAGTGTTAGCAATGTATGATGATCCTGTGCAATGGTGGGAGGACACTAAACAGGACATGGCATCTTTATTAAAAGATCTGAGTACAGAAGTTAAAAATAGGGAACATATGCAATACATAAAAAACAGGCAACAGTTACAAAAAGTGGTCACTCTATCACACACTGTATCATATGATTTCACAGAGCAAATTTCTTCATTAAAATACCAAATGCAGCAATATCATGAACAACAGGTTAATAAATTAAGACAACAATTTTTTGGCACACAAGGAAAACTTAACACAGTTTGTCAGTTTGACAGTTGTAGTCAAAGGGTTAAGAAAAAAACAATGGACACCTTGGCCTAGATATTCAAACTGCACCCAAAAAGTGCGCAATAGCAGGATCAAGCGCAAGTCTATTGCGTCCATGCACAAGAGACGTGATATTCAAAAATGGAGCAGGCCAAATTGCGCCTACAGCCGATGACTGAATATCGCACCACCTGCACCATAGCACAACTAGGGAGGGGAAGCTGAGCAGATCTGATGCACCATAGCGCAACAAGGGATGTTCAGCTGAGCAGTCCAGAGGTGCCATAGCACAACCAGGGATGCCCCCAGCAGCAGAGCAATGTAACTGCACAACCAGGGAGGTAGGGCCCACCACCCATGCCACAGATGGGCACAGGAACACACAGCAGAATAGACATCATCCCCCCACACTCCAAGCACTGCACAACTGGGGAAGGGCTGGAATTACCACTGGTCCATGGAGACAAGCAAACAACCCACAGCCGGGTCATCGTGCTCCATCACAAATACCGGCAAGCTGTGACTGGCACACAAGGAGGGCAGACCACCCCGTGCCACACCATCCCCCAAGTGCAGAGCACACCCTGCATCGTGACCCCCAGACACCCCCCCCATGATCAGTGACCACCACTGCAGGAAACCCCATGCATGCCACCACCCCCACTGTGACACTGCAACCCTGTGCACCACAGAACCATGCAAGCCAGCCCCACCATGAGCACCCATCAGTGTGTGGCAGCACACAGCAATGCAACAATGGCAGACACAGTGCCACCATGCACAGTCCCCCCGAGGTACTGCTGAGAGACCAACCATGCATCAGCACAAGAGGTACCCCACACGGGACAGGGCATGCCCTTGACACCACCACCAGTGGTACAGCACCCTGCACAGTAGTCCAGTGACACACCCCAACCCACCACTGGCCACAACAGCCAGCACAGACACCCACAGTGGTGCATGGAAGCATGTACCACACTGGATGCCACACAGTGTATGGACAGACACCCACCCATACCCAAGGGCACACCAACACAGGGATGCAGTGGTGGAGCAACCAAGCCCCCATTGTGGGCTCATGTAAGCTGTGTACACACAACCCGCAGTCCTCCATGGCACTGGAGTGCCAGCCACCCTGTGCAGGCACTGTGGACCCATACACCACCAGCAGTCGCCCGGAGCACAAGTCACAGACAGTGGGGCATATCCCCTGCAACACACACAAGGCACAGCATGGAGGTGGGACAACGACTGTGGTGCTCACAGTGCCACCCGAGCCAGGCATGCACCACACCAGTGACAGGGGCAACCCAGCAAAGTGACGGGTACAGTGGCCGCCCTGCAGGGATTGCCACCACTGACATGCCAGCAGACCGTGCAGGTCACAGACATGCATGTGTGTCAGCTGCACAGGCCATGGATAGACCAATGGGTGTGCCATGGACACAGAGCACGTGACATGGACCACTGCACACAGTCATCCAGTGCACAGGGCACAACACACACACCACAGACACTGACTGATAGCTACTCCCACACCATAGTCACCTCCACATGGACACACACACACACATACCCATGACTGCACCACCCCTGACACCATGCACACCACTGCAGCTGAGCACCTATAGCCCACTGCAAATCAGAGACCACCACAGTATTCATATCAAAATTAAATGTATTACACAAATATAAGATTCAACTATTTACAATAATACAAAAACTATATACAAGGTTAGGGGGGCCACAAACAAGGTTGGGGTGGGTAGGGAGCAGGGGTGGACAAATGGGATGGGAAAAGAGGGGTGTGAGGGTGGGTCCAGGGGGGTAGGGGAATACAGGGACTGAGACATCCCTAGCAGGAGTGCTGTTCCCCGCTCTGACTCCTCCTGCCTCTGTGCCTCCTCAGTACCCCGGTGCTATCTATCCACCTGAGGATGTCCAGTGATTCCCGGGCCAGCTGTAGTAGTTCCTGTAGAGCCTCCCTGATGTCCTGTAGATGGAGGGTACCTAGGACAAGGGATCACAGTCAATAGGTGTGAATGCACAACCCCATACAGCCCGCCCACTGTGCATGGCATACGGCCATGGGACATACCACTGTGATGGTGTGGGACCACCGGTAGTGATCACGTCCACAGGACCTGCCCACCCAGGCGCATACAGCCATGCGGAATGCTGCACACACCCACCGGCCAAGTCACGCACAGCACCACCATGGCCGTTTAGTGACATGGCTATGTGGTGCAAAGGCAGTGGCATAACCATGCACCTGGTGCACGCATGGACCACCATTGATGCACTCCCAGACATGCATTGCCACTGGAAAGTGTTGACTGTAACAAGCTGTGTGCATGGCAGTGGTGTCGATGAATGGTGGCCATGCCCCGCTGCCCACCCTGTCACACAGTATGCAATAGTAATCATGGAGGTATGGCACTCACCCTCATCGGGCTGGTCAGGTGGGCGGTGATGGCCCTCGCCCCTCCTGGCTGCACCGTCCTCCTCCTTCCGCCGCTCCTCTTTCAACCGGTGACATTCGTTCAGGCCTGTGGGAAAACAAGGAGAGAAGAACATCAGTACAATCCCAAGCAAAGTCCCCTGCCCCAAAGTGTGTGCCCTCCCACCCAGCCAGACCCACCCACCCACCCCACACCCTGTGAACACTGCCACAGCTAACCCCAGACAATCCCTCCCCATGTGCTGGACACATACAACACTGTTACCCATATGGACGATAAAAGTGTGTTGACGGAACCCCTACCTGGACATGGCACCGTGCCCCTCCTGTCATGTGATCGCAGTCATGCCAGTAGCTCCGGCTCCCTCCTCAGCAGGTCCCCATAGCGGTGCCTGTACTGCTCCGTACTCTTCCCCCATCCGGTGGCCTCCTCCAGGGCAGTGGCCACCTCCTACCACACCTGGGTCCTGGCCCTGTCCAGGGGCACCTCCCTGAAGAGAGGCCCATGGTGTGGCTCCACAATTGCCACCAGATTCATCAACTCAATTGCAGACCACTGCACTGCCCATCTGCATGCCATCCTTCCAGTTATAGTAGGCAATATGACGCTCTGCAGCGCGGCTCCCCATGTGCAGATCAGAGACCACCACAGTATTCATATCAAAATTAAATGTATTACACAAATATAAGATTCAACTATTTACAATAATACAAAAACTATATACAAGGTTATACAGTACCTCCTGCATGGTACAGTGCTGCCATTCCCTATCGTGCTGTTACCGAACAGCGCAATAGAGGTGCACCCATGCCTGACGCATGGTGCCTAGGGGGCAAAGGTCAGGCACAGGGTCAAGGGTCTCTGGTGCATGGCCACACACAGTGCCACTGGAAGACAATGCGTGTAGCATGATTGGCTGCCTGTGTGCCAGTGCCATAGCGGACTACCAAGCAGTTGGGCCATTGCACCTATGATGGCCCAGTGCCACAATGCCATGTAGTGACCATCGCTATAGCGCCACTGGCACAATGATGGCCATGCCTTGCATTGCCTACCGTGCACAGCATGTCATCAGCACAGCAGATGCCTGTGTCAGCAACCCGGGCATGCGCAGTGAGGTTACTACACATGTCACAGAACTGCACCATTGGCTCAGCACGTTCAACACAATTGCGCAAAGCGCAACATCACGATATTCAGCCGTCATATGCAAATCATCTAATCAGCCATTCAATGGTGCAGCACTGCAATTTGCATCTGCTTAAAGTTGCTCCTCATCTCATTTGCTTGGATTGTGCTATAAAAGTGCGACAATGTGCTGCAGTGGCCATAGTCGGTTACTGCAGTCTATTGGTGAGTTGCATGCTGTTTGGGAGTGTGGACTGTGGATTCAGGGACATGCATGGGACTGCACAGTCACAGGTAACAACTGCCATTCTTACAGGTTACATAATGACCGAGCAGGTTGTTGGAGAGGAGGAACACAGTGGTGGGAGGAGGAGGAGGAGGCCTAACTTTACAAAGGCCGAAACCGAGGCCCTGTTCGAGGTCTACCTGGATCAGGAGTCACTTCTCAGTGGACGGTGGGGAACACCTCAAGCCCGTGCTGCTGCATGGGAGGAGGTGGCATGTGCTGTGAACCTGCATGGCAGCCACCAGCGCTCTGTACAGGAGTGTAAGAAAAAGATGGGCACGGATAGGAGGAGGATAAAGGAGAAGGTGGCTGTCATTAGGGCAGCATGTGCTGCAACAGGTGGGGGACAGCTGGAGGTGTACAGCTGACCCCACAGGAGGAGAGGCTTGCTGGAAGCATGCAGTGCAGTGCCATTGAGGGTGTTCTGGGTGGTGGCTTCCAGACGGGTGGTGGCCCATCACTGCATGGTAAGTCATGGTCTGTCTATGGGGGAGCAGGGTAGGTCACACGCACTAACGCGACTTTGCTTTCCCTTACAGATCTTGATCGTCTGCATGGGTTAGTGGTGGTGGTGGGCCTGTCCACTGCGGACAGTCAGCTGGAGTTGGAGGAGGGACCATCCACCTCCACAGGTATAC
Organism: Neoceratodus forsteri; assembly: GCA_016271365.2. NCBI lineage: Eukaryota > Metazoa > Chordata > Ceratodontiformes > Ceratodontidae > Neoceratodus > Neoceratodus forsteri. The sequence goes on along the minus strand of CM028135.1, from coordinate 839,163,370 downwards.
ATGGATCACTGCGACAGTGGGGCTGCCTGGTTGTCCACACTTATGTCGTTGTAACAGGTGTGGAGGAAGCCCTGCCTGTGTCCCAGCATGCTGGTGTCCACGGATGCCAGCATGCTGTGACTGTGGCCAGTGCAGAGTCTGTCACCAGTGATGATGACACAACCGTCATGGGCAGTGACACGTGTGTGCCACGGGATGGCCACACAGCAGGGCACTTCGCACCCATGGCTGTGGGTGGTGCAGCCATGGAGGCCTGCATGTCAGCACAGTCCCAGGCTGTGCCTGTCAGCACCAGTGGGGCAGCACTGATGTTTGTTCAGGACAGTGGGACTGTTGCGGCCACTGCATCAGCACCACTGAGCCCTGGAGAGCGGCAGCCAGAGGGGCAGCATCCGCAGTCGCCCAATGGGCTTGGGGGTACAGGCTTCAGTGGTGGCGTCTGTGCACCACCTGTGGACATGCCCAGACCTGGTCCTGGTGTGCAGCACCCACCCTCAAGGGGTGCTGATCATCAGGGCTGTGCACACCCTGAGGGACAGGATGCCAAGGAGGCTGATGACCTCTTGGACGAGCACACCCACCTACTGCAAGCATCGGTCCAGCAGCAGATGCAGCTTGCGACATCCATGGATGCACTGCGTGTGGCTCTGAGCAGGCAGAGGAGGTCTCAGCAGGGACACCGCACTGATCCTGGCAGGGATGGACCGTTTGCGGGAGGATGTGACCACTGCCATTGACAGGCATGCACAGGCATTCATTGCTGTCATGGCCACAATGGGCCCACAGTCAGGTGCCCATGCATCTCGGACACCATGCAGTGCACTATCCACCCCCCATTCCTGGCTTCGTGCAACTCCCACCCTGTCGACACCGGATTCAGCTGTGGGCATCCAGAGCACTCCTGGTGCAGGCATGTTCAGTGTGCTGCAGACCCCTGCGTGAGCATGGTCGCGTTCATGCAGTGGAACCCATGGGGGACCATCAGTGCCACCCCATGAGGCCAGTGGTCAGCCTGTCAGTGCTGGCAGGTCTCAGCGGGGCCAACCATGCATCTGTGGTTGCCATGGCACTGTGTTGCGTGGCTGACCTGTCTCCCAACGCGGCTACTGTCTGGTGCTGCCCTGTGTCCATTGTGTGTTTCAGTGTGCAGTGCATGGGTGGGTACCCGGCCCTGCAGGCAGACACACAGTCCACCTGCACACCCTCCTGGCTGCTCTCCGCAGTTACATGTGCATGATGATGCCTGTATTGTGCTGTACACCAATGTGCAATGGTGTTCTGCATCTGACACACGCACATGGACAGGCAGTGGGCGTGGTGGCCTGTGGACATGTGTGTTGCTAGGGTGTGCGTTCTGGGTCGGTGTGCCTCCTGCCCTCTGTGCATGTTTGTTGCATTGTGTGTGAGCGTGTGTGTGTGTGTCCGTCCATGTGGCATGTTAATCCTCACCCATCCCTGCTTGTGTATGTACTTCTATGCCCTGCCACTTCCCTTGATGGCATGCACCCTTGGTGTGTGTCCATGCATGTTTGTGGGTTGTGCCTTAGCCACTGGTGGTTGTGCATGGCCCCATGATGTACCTGGGTTGGCTGAAGTGCTCCTCCATGATGGTGTCCCGGTGCAGCTGTGCCAGCTGGAGCAGTCGGGGGTCCTGTTGGCCAAGGGGGGCTGCCCATCACCATCATCACCGGCATCCCCATCGTCCCCATTGCTGTCCCCCCCCTCTTCGACCTGTACAGCTATCCCATATTCATTGGCCATGTTGTGCAGGATGCAACAGGCCAGGAATAGCCCGCAGGCCTTTGAGGAGCTGTACTGTAGGGCACCACCAGAGGTGTCCAGGCAATGGAAACATGCCTTCAGCATCCCAAACACCCGCTCGATGACATTACGTGTGGTGGCGTGTGCCTCATTGTAGTGTTGCTGCGATGGGGTCGCGGGCCGCCGGTAGGGTGTGAGCAGCCAGGGACGGAGTGAGTATCCATTGTCACCTGTGTGTAGAGGGCAGAGGTTAGTTTTGTGATCAGCATCGCCCTGCCCCAGGCCATGTAGGCCACTACCCATGCCACCTCTGGCCATGCCCCCATGCCCTATGATTGTCCATGTGGTTTGCATACTCACCCAGTAGGTGTCCAGTGGAGATGTCCCAACTCTCAAATCTGTGGCACAGTGCTAACTGGTGCCAGATGGATGAATGAATCTTGTGCTCCCACAGGGTGTGTGGCACTGACATTGATTATGCGCCCCCTGGCATCGCACACCACCTGGCAGTAGATGCTGGCATAGTCCTTGCAATTTATGTATGCAGCCCCCTCATGGCCAGGTGGTGTGCAGATGGCCACATGGGTGCAGTCTATTGCCCTAGCATGCCAGGCATAAGTGCTTCCCTGTGGAACTCCTGTATGTTTGCTGTGCGCTCCGCCACTGTGCTGGGGAAATGGATGTACTCCGCAGCATGTGGCAGCAGTGCACTGAGGAATTGGGTGAGGTGGCATGACATGGCCAACTGGGTTATGCCTGTGATGTCCCCAGTTGGTCTCTGGAAGGTACCCGTGGCAGGCAAGCACATGCAGGCTGTTACCTTAGTCTCCACTGACAGGGCATGGCTCCATCGTGTGGGTGCCTACATCACAACACTGCACAACTCACAGAGCCACCTCAGAATTGCCCTATTCGGGCAGTACCGGCCCACAGTCTCAGTATCAGTGTACAGCTCAAAGCTGGTGCGGGCTCGGTACTGCCTGTTGGGGGCATACAGCCGATGGGCCCTTCCACGGCCACGCCTCCCTGCCGCCCAGCTTCTCACCCCCCCTCATAACGGCCTCCATTTGGAAGGTGGCACTGGCCATGTCCCTGGCTTGTGTTCACCCCTGGCAGCTGTTGCTGTATTCCCCGGCTGTCCTGGCTGCTACTTCCTGCACTGGGTACACCTGCCTGTGCTGGCCTCTCTGCTGTGTGGCTCCCCACACCTTCCCTGTGCCTGGCTGTTCAGACTGCCCTTTCCCTGGCCTGCCCTGTTTGTGCCTCCTGACCTGTCTGTCTGGCTAGAGTTCTGCCTCATGTGGCTTCCCTGTAGCATTCTTGCACCTCTCCCTGCTCCTTTTTATTTTGGCTCATTTCCGCTATGGCGCAACTTCTGCTTGTTCCCATTACATGGCACAAGTCGTTGAATATCGCACTGCGCCATTTATGCATGGCTCCTCCCCCTTCGGTTGCGCATGCCTTCATTATCATTGCACTGTTGCTCAGCATGATTTTGGGGGCGCAACTGCCTCCTGCTGAATATCGCAGAATGACACAATTTTGGACTTGCGCAGGTGCAACCCTATTGCGCATGGCTCAACTCTTTTGAATATCTGGGCCCTTGTTAGATGCAAATCAAGTACCTCACTCAGATAAAAACTCTCTGTTGTATATTGTAACACAGCATGTACAAAATTTATATAAAGAACATACAATTGGTCTATCACATTTTCCAAGGTCCTTTTCTAAAATTCAAATTCCAGAATATCTACAGTAGATAATATTAAACAATTCATAACTCAGGAGATTACAGGCAAAGAAGGTAGGGTAGCTATAACAGCTTTGCATAACGGGAAAGCACCAAGAAAGGATTGGCTCACATCTGAATTATATAAATTAATAAAAGGGGACATAGCAATGGATTTAGCTACAGTTTTTAACCATATGCTATAATCCACCCACCTTTCTTTACAAATGACTGAAGGCATATACATTTTTTTGCATAAATATGGAGAGAAAAATTACCTAAATAACTGGAGGCCTATAAGCCTATTAAACACAGATTTCAAAATGTTAACGAAAATTTTACAAAATAGATTACTAGAGGTAGCTTTACATGTCATTTCGCAGAACAATCATGTTTGGTTCCAGGAAGGCCTATGATGGACCAATTAATTTTCCTATGGGAAATTATGGAGAAAGACAATATTTCAGGACTGAAAGGTTTCCTGCTTTGACTAGACCAGCAGAAGGCATTTGACACCATTAATCATAAATTGTTATGGTTATGTTTACAGCAATATGATATTCCATCACAATTGGTATCCTGGTTACAGAAACTGTACTTAACTGCTACAGTAATTCCACAGGTTAATGGCCGGTATGGACCCATGATATCAGTCAGAACAGGGGTTAGATGGGGTGCCATTAAGCCCATTATTGTATATAGTCTGTATAGACCCATTATTGAGAGCAGTGAATTTAGCACCTAATATACATCACATTCAATGTGAAGGTGAGAGATTAGCATCAGCAGCATTTGGGTATGCAGATGATATCTGCTTTTTGGTTCAGGACAAACAATCAGGGATTCAAGCTATAAAACAAGTATTTGTCAATGCCGAATGATTACTTGCTGATATTAACATTGGATGTGCAGGAGTTAGACAGATGCAGAGTAGGAATGGCAGTGAAGTATTGAACTCATGCCAGACAGAACACCAGGAGGAAGGAGCTACTGGTATAACTAAAACTTCTCTACTGGGACTATATTGCCCTCCTTCCCTCCCCTCCACCCTAAACCAGTTCTACATTTACAGGCACAGAATTTAACTGACAACAGGAACTTCCTGTTTGGGAGCAGGAAGTGAGTAATCACAGAGCCACCAAAGACTCACCATCCTAGAAGGGCAAGAGTAGCTCTCCGTCCCCCCAGCTACTGGAGGTCTGACTCTGAGCAAGTAAGGATACTACTGAGAAATATAGGAACTTCTTGTCTTAGAACAGGAAGATCAGGAGCTAAAAGGGCACAGAGGCAATAAGTAAGTAGGGGAAGAAAAAAAGAAAACATAAATAAACAAACAGAGAAAAGAGTAAGTATTCCAAACAACAGTTAGGGGGCCAGAAAAAAGACATGATGGGAGTGGTGCAGTGCAGTGGCTGTGGAGCAGCAGTCTTCTGAGAGATGTTCTGGAGGATGCAGTGTTGTCCCATCTGCAGGCACCTCTCTGGGCTGAGGGAGGAAGTTGCTCATCTCCAGGCTGAGTTGACCAGGATTTGTGGGACCTCCTCTCCCACCCAGGGACCACCAGGGTCACTGCCATTGCCTCAGAGGTTGCCAAGAAAGAGGAGTGGTTGGACCACAGTGGGCTCAGGGAGGGTGAGGGTGGTGGAACAGAGGTGCATCCCTCCAGTTGTACCTCTCCACAATTTCTATGCTGTTCTGGAAAAGTGTGGTTCCTCTATGGAGGCACCCACAGTGGAAACCAAGGAGGATGCTGGGAACCTCCACAAAGGAAACCCACAAGAGGGTGGCATGGGACCCCACAGGGGAAGGAAACAACTCCTGGTGGGAGACTCCATTGTTAGGAAGGTAGAACTGGGGGAGGAAGGGAAGAAGGAGGTCAGGTGCCTGCCTGGCACCATGGCTTGGAGGAACAAAGATCGAATCCTCAGGATCACAGGAGCAGCTGCACAGGGGAGGGAGCTGGATGTCATTGTCCACCTAGGAACAAATGACCTGGCTAAGAAAGGGATCCAAGCAGTGCAAGAAGCATTTGTGGAGATGGGGAGGGGCCTTAGACAAATAGCACACACGGTAACCTTCTCAGAGGTGCTGCCTGTCTATGGCATGGATGAGGCTGGGGTGCTCCACACCATGGGTTTCAATCAGTGGTTGAAAAACTGGTGCAGAGCTCAGGGATTTGGCTTCATTGGGGACTGGGGATCCACCTGCATGGATGCAGGCCTATACTGGTGTGATGGTCTGCATCTGTCCAGGAGGGGAACCAGAATCCTAGGTGATAGGTTTAAATACTTCATTGGCAAGCATTTAAACTAGCCAAGGGGGGAGGCACTGGAAAGGAGAAGGGAAATCCTAGCCTCCAAAAAAAGTCAGGGTACTAAGTGAGGTAGACACCAACATAGAGATGTCAATAAGGAGAAGTGTAGGGGTAAATGGAGAAAGTGACAAATGCAATAAGGACAGGGATGGGGCAAAAAGGGGTAAGGCCATCAAGAAATGAAGGTTAATGAGTACCAACGCCCATAGTCAAGGCAACAAGCTCCCTGAACTGGTGGCCTTGATGGAAGAGGGATGCCTGGATATCGTAGCAGTCACAGAAACATGGCACACAGAGAACCATGACTGGGACGTTAACATACCAGGGTACACAACCTACAGGAGAGACAGGGAGGGCAGAAGAGGGGGGAGTAGCTCTCTATGTAAAGGAAGGGATAAAAGCAACTGAACAAAGAGTAAACAGGGAGGGGAGGAGAGGAGGCACTGTGGGTCACCTTAGAGACTGTAAATGGCACCACAATCTGCACAGGGGTTGTATACAGACCCCCATGTCAGAGGGAGGAAATGGAAATGGATATGATAGAAGGCATACTTAGGATGGCAGAGAAAAGGGAGATACTATTGATGGGGGACCTTAATATGCTAGATGTTAACTGGAGCACCTTTGCTGCAGCCATATCCAAAGGCAGGGCCATTCTTGATACCCTTCAGGTGGCATGCCTCAGACAGCTAGTTTTGGAACCTACTCATGAGGGAGCAATCTTAGACCTCATACTCTCAAATGGGGCAGGAGAGGATCTCAGATCTAGAAGTGGGTAGCTATTTGGGAACAAGTGACCACCAAACAGTGTGGTTCACGATAACCTAGCTACAGAGTCAAGCCTACAAAAGTGAGGGTTCTGGACTTCAGGAGGGCTGACTTTGTCAAGATGGGAGAGTGCCTTAGAAAAGCACTAACAAACAGGCTAGAAGGAGGGGTGGACCAACAATGGGGAAATATCAAAACTGCTGTCACAGAGGCAACAAGCCTTTGTGTGAAGCAAATAAACAAATCAAAAAAAGGAAAAAGCCACTATGGTTCTCAAAAGAAGTGGCGGTGAAGGTTAGGGAGAAAAAGATAGCATTTAGGAAGCATAAGGAAACACAGAAGGAGCAGGACAGAGAACTGTACCAGTTAAGGCAGAAGGAAGCAGGGAGGGTAGTCAGAATAGCAGAGGCACAAACTGAGGAAAAGATAGCCAACTCAGTTAAGAAGGGGACTAAAACCTTTTATAGGTATATCAGGGAGCGTAGCAAGACAAAGGGAGGGATAGTGAGGCTGAATAGAATGGATGGTAGGTGGCCAGAGAGTGACAGTGAAAAAGCAGGGATATTGAATGAATACTTCTGTTCAGTATTCACAAAAGAGGAAGTGGGGAAGGTGCCTAATCCAATTAACAGAAGCACTCTGGAGAGGGGGTTGATCCCAGTCCTTTCACAGAAGAAAGAGTTCTGAAAGAACTCCTAAAACTGAAGGTGGACAAAGCAATGGGGACAGATGGAATTTACCCAAGAATTCTAAAAGAATTAAGCAGAGAACTAGTGACACCACTGACTACCCTTTATAACAAATCATGGGAGGATGGTGTGGTACCTGAGGACTGGAAGAAGGCTGATGTGATTCCCCTTCACAAAAGTGGGAGCAAGACAGAGGCAGGAAACTACAGACCTGTCAGTTTGACCTCTGTGGTAGGGAAAGTGATGGAATCACTTCTGAAGGAAAGAATTGTTGAGTACCTAGAGGCCAGTGGGGTACAGAACCCAAGGCAGCATGGGTTCACAGTGGGAAGGCCATGTCAGACAAATCTAATTGATTTATTTGACTGGGTGACCAAAGTAGTAGACCAGGGAGGGGCTGTGGACATGGCCTACCTAGACTTTAGCAAGGCATTTGACACAGTCCCACACAAAAGATTAGTAGTCAAATTAACCAGCCTTGGAGTGGGTCCCAGGGTGGTAGTCTGGGTAAAACATTGGCTGGACAACAGGACACAGAAGGTAATTGTAAATGGAGTCCCCTCTGCAGAAAGAAGGGTTACTAGTGGGGTACCGCAGGGTTCAGTACTGGGTCCGGTCCTTTTTAATGTCTTTATAAGTGACATTGCAGAGGGACTGGAAGGAAAAGTATGCCTCTGTGCAGATGACACAATGATCTGCAACAGGGTTGATACACAAGGAGGCATGGAAAGGATGAGAAGGGACTTGGCAAGGTTGGAGGAATGGTCAGAAGTATGGCAGCTTAGATTCAATGCAAAGAAGTGCAAAGTAATGCACCTGGGAAACAAAAACCCAGGGGAAGATTACACAATGGGGGAGGTAGTAACAACAACAAAAATGGAAAGGGACCTGGGGGTAATCATATCAGATGACCTTAAGGTTGGCAAGCAATGTGAGAATGCGGTAGGGAGGGCTGGGGGGATACTGGGATGCATAGGGAGAGGCATCACCAGCAGAAAACAGGAAGTTGTTATCCCCCTGTACAGACAGTTGGTGAGACCCCATCTGGAGTACTGCATCCAGTTCTGGAGACCCCATCTCCGCAAGGACATAGACAGGATGGAGGCAGTTCAGAGGAGGGCAACTAAAATGGTGCAGGGTCTGCAAGAGAAGCCATACGAGGAGAGGCTAAAGGAGCTTAATATGTATACCCTTGAGGAAAGGAGGGAGAGGGGGGACATGATAGAAACATTTAAGTACCTTTCAGAAAAAGAGATGTGCAAGAACAAGGGGACACAATTTGAAGATAGAGGGGGGGGCGGCTCAGGGGTAATGTGAGGAAGTATTTTTTCACAGAGAGGGTGGTGGACACATGGAACAGCCTTCCTGAGGAGGTTGTGGAGTCTAAAACTGTGGGAGAATTCAAGAATGCATGGGACAGACATAAGACAATTTTTGTGGGGGGTAGGAAGAAATAGGCTGTTGGTTAAATAAGATCTGCAGCTTATCCTGTAGGTAGGGAAATGGGCAGACTAGGTGGGCCAAGCGGTCCTTATCTGCCGTCAAAGTCTATGTTTCTGTGTTTCATGCCAACCCCACCTCCAGCCTGCAGAGATGGACAGGCATTGGGTTTGCCTTTGGGTGGTCTCCCGTAATGCTCATGGCATTTCACCTCATCCTATCCTGTAGACACCAAGTCTTGAGGTGTGCCTTGGGGTGTTTGGCTTTACAGTCACCCCATTTAATAAGGACATATGCTGAAATGGGTGCATTATAGGAGAATAGGGTGAACTCTCGGGCAGAAGAGTCCAAGGCACACCTCAATGCCTGTCACTGGCTTCAGGTTGGGGGTGGGGCTGGAATGGCATGAGCATTACAGCCAGCAATCCAAAGCCACACCCCTGATGCCTGTCAGCCTGTACAGGGTGGGATGTTATGGTTAGAAACCGTAACACCCCAGGCATTTGTTGGTATTTGCACCACAAATTTTCAACATGGCCTTTTTGTGATCCCCACCTCATGAAAGCATTTGGGACCTCTGCTCATGAACAGTGGCACTGTGATTTTGCTCATCTGTCCTGAACATTGATTTCCCACAGCGACCACGCCATTCTGCACCAGATGTGCGAAAACACAGTTCGGGCAGGGTGTGAAAAATGACAGCTGTACCATTCATAGGGAAGTGTGAAGAGATGGCAATGTTGAAAATCTGGAGTGAAAATATTAAAAATGCTCAAACTTACATGTGTATGATGAAACTGCTCAATGCACGCTGGTAACATAGTTATTTAGTGGAATTATTTTACCAAATTTTCAACATAGGCATTTTGTGACCTCTGCTCATGAACATTGTCACTATGATTTTCTTAATCTATCCCAAACATTGATTTCCCACAGAGACTGTGCCATTGTGCGCCACATGTGTGAAAACACATTTTGGGCAGGATGTGAAAAATGACAGCTGTATTGTTCATAAGGAGGTATACAAAATTGACAATGCTGAAAATCTTGAATGAAAATATTACAAATTCTCAAAGTTACGAGTGTGCCTAGCAACTGTGCAATGCATGCTCGTAACATGGCAATTTTATGGATTTTTGTCACCGAATTTTCAACATAGACATTCTGGGACCTCCACTCATGAATAGTGTCACTGTGATTTTCTTAATCTGTCATGAACACTGATTTCCCACAGTGACCATGCTATTGTGGGCCGGAAGTGCAAAAACACATTTCAGCAAGGATGTGAAAAATGACATCTGTCTTGTTAATAAGGCGGTGAGAAAAAATGCCAATGTTGAAAATCTAGAGTGAAAATATTACAAATTCATGAAGTCACGAGTGTGCATGGAAACTGCACATTGCTTGCTCATAACACAGTCATTTGTTTGGAATTTTTTCACTAAATTTGCAACATAGGCTTTTTGGGAGACCACCTCATGATGTTCTTAATTGGGAGGGGAGACTGAAAAGAGGGAGAGTATTAGTCCAACAGTGGAACAAATGGACTTTAGGTAAGTTGAAAAGACTAAATCTCATCAAAACCTATCTATTACGTATTTTTCATTTTGCAGCAGCTGTATTTCCCCCATTAAAGAAATTGGAAGCATCATTACTTTTACTTTTCCAGGCAGTTTGGGGCAGTTGCCTAAACCCAATAAAAAGGAATATTACATGTTTACCTATAAAAAAAAAGTGGATGACTATGGTAAACCCCATCCTGTTTTTTATGCTGTATTTTTTTACAACCAACATACAGCCTTTAGTTTGCTATAGTAATAAAAGCTGAGTGGATCTGTTTACTGTTTCCACTCGGCCTTGAGTGACTCAGTGGCTAAATGGGCTGACAAATGTGATCAAAACGTCTACATAGACACCAGAACATATAAGGGAGGCATTTATAAAACTTAACATTTGGAGTATCACTGGTCATATGTTAAGATTAAATACTAGGAAACAAATTTATTCAACAGTATTAGAGACACATTTTTCAGAAAATACCATATTTCCTTCATGTCCACCTTCTAAAGTAACTTCACTAGGGCAACTAATTATAGAAAAAAGGGTTCTGGATAAAATGATGGATGTGCATCAGCTCTGCTGTCATGAAAAATTAAACAGAAAAGCAAATCAAAAACACAAGCAGCAAGAAGAAAGGCTAAGCTCCAGGATAACATGCATACAGCAGCTTGAAACTATGATGCCTTTATTCTTTACATGTACATTTAAGGTGGGATTCTGGAAATTAATAGCGAATAAATGGAAGGAAAATCTTTTTGTTAATCTTTCATATGATGTACTAATATATGGACACTATGTATGCCCATGGGGTAAGTGGGATAAAAGTATTCTGAATGTAATGTTCACAGTATGTAAATAGCATATATGCCATGATGGGTATTTATATACATTACAACAGAAGCAGATCACACTCACACAAAATGAATTAGCAAATAAAATCACACATGAAATAAAAGGAATTTATCATAAGGGAATGTTGCACAAAATCAGGCATATTTAGATACAGTTTGGAGGAATCTACCATGGGTCACAGATTCAGATTTTCCTATTACTTAGAATATATGCATTTGTATTTCTATTATAAGAAGAAAAAAAAAAGCCGGCCCGGTGGCGCTGAGGATTGAGGCGCTGGACACCACACCTCACACCACACTGGCGACCCAGGTTCGGGAGTGGACTCAGGTCAACGGGGGTCGGCAGGGAGGGAGAAGGATTGAGTGTCCAATGCCAGCTCTCCTTCTCTGGGGAGGGGGTACCATACTCTCCGCTACATTACCGCCACCTGTTGGGGGAACCTCGGGGTGGTCAGTGCAGATGGGGAGACGTTCCACGTAAGGGTAGACTTTGGCAGAGGACTGGCTTCGATGTCCATCGACACACGCACGCCGGCAGCCTTGTCCCCATTGCATGCCGACATTGGGGGGGACGCACCAGAGCATCAGGAAAAATCCTGCCCTGGTCTAGGCGACGAGCCTCAACGTCGGTCCCGAGGCAGCACCCAAGAAAGCAGACTCCGATGTACGCACTCCCAGTCATTGTTCAGTGGGAGATATGGGGGATCTCCGCCACCCTGCCTGGAGGGTAATCCGAGGCTCTGCAGGTATATGGGCAGTGTTAGTACTCTAGGGGCAGACTACTCAGGGGAGCTGCAGAAGGGGACCTACGAGGGGAGCTCCGAGAGAGTGATCAGTGGCAGAAAGTAGGAGGGATAAAGAAAGAGTAAAAAAAGAAAACAGATGAACAAGGTGGGAAGTAGGGGGTATATTGCTAGGTAACGATTTAAGTATAATATTATATAGCACATTTTATTTTGATTGAGTCACATGATCATATTTATGGGACATTTGGGCTTGCTTGTACATTTTGTATGATATGTATAATTTCTGTGTTTGTTTGGATTTCAGTAAAAAGTAATTCCTCTGCGCTGGCCCATTTGCACAGAAGCAAGGCTGCTATCTGTGATGCTGATGACCCGGGTTCAGGAACGGATCCAGGAGTTGGAGGGCCGGTGGGGGGGAGTAGGATAGAGCATCCACTGGACTGCTCTCCTAATCTGGGGGGAGGTGGAGTTGAGTGTCTGACGCAATGCAGACCCCTAGCAGAGGCCAGGGGTACTGCGGCAATCGGTGCCAGCATGTATGGGGGGCGGGGCGGATGCAACCATCATTGCACACTTGCAGCTCACAAGAAAATCACAACACAAAAAAATTATGGCCCCCTGCTAATGAGCTGGCTCTGGTGCCGTCCCCTCTGGCCACCTAAGTCTGCCGCTGGTGACCTCACTTGGGGGAGCAGGCCCTGAGTATGAGGGGGCAGGCTACCTGAGCCTGACAAGCCTGTTTGTGGGGCTAGGGGATGACCGGCAGCAAAAAAATAAAATAAATCAAAAAATAAATTCCCCTACTTACCTGTAGGGGAATTGCTGGCCATTCCAGGATGGCCACTTCATCTGGGCTAATGGAGGAGATGGATGTCTCTGAGGTAGGAGAGTCAGCCTCCTCCCCTGTTCTGACTACTCAAGAGGTCATGAGCAAAGAAAAATAAAAAGTTATTTCTGAATCAAAACACAAAGATGATGGGGATATTTTTGTCTCCACAGAAGATTTGCGTGCAAGTGAGAACCCTTTAGGAAATGGGGAAAACATTCATGAAAATACAACTCTGTGAGAATCTGATGAAAGAAATTTTTGAAGAGGAAAAAAGACACAAACACACTAAGGAACTGCGCTGGTCTAAAATTTCACAGCTAGTACCTGAATTGGAGTTTGACAATGGGTGCGGCCCTTCTGACAGGCCCCAGAGCAGGCCTGATGATACACCATCATCAAAGGATGCTGCTAGGCCAGATGCTCCTCTCTTCACTGCACCACAGGTAAAAACTAGGGCTGGGCATGGGCCAAATAGTATTTTCCGAATACCACGAATAGTAGCCTTCCTGAATATTCGGATGTATTTTCCGAATAGTTCACTATTCGGCCACTATTCAGAAACTACTATTCGGTGAGATTTCCAAGTCTCGCAGAGCTTTGTTGGCCAATCAAAAACTGTTTCTTGAGCTCAAAGGCAAGCACACCATGTGATTTCCTCACTCTGAGCTGGTAGAAGACAGAAGACAGTGGTTTCTGAGAGCTGCTCTGCAGTACTTTTTTTTTTTTTATTATCTCCAGACCAGCAGAGAGGTACCGTAGGTTCCTCTCATGTTTTTAGGTCCCCTTATGAGGATCTCCTACAGTGTTACTTTTTTACTACTATAAGGCCGTGATGATAATCAACCTATCCTTGTTGGAGATTGGGCTGCATTCAGATATTTAAGATAGGGTTCCCAACAGGCTTCGTAGGTAGAAAGTTTAGTCTTCTGTAGATAAGATATCTTGTCTAACTTGGTCACGGCAGCCAGAGACCCCAAAACTTCTGACATTGTGGGAGTTAGAGGGGTTCTCCAATTGCATAGAATAGCTCTTTTTGTTTGTAGAGCCAAAAAAGCCAACCATCTGTACCTCAGTGGGGGCAGCTTGGGCATATCAACACAGATCCCCAAAAGAAAGAAGAGAGGGTCAAGGGGGATTGATTGTTGCAAAACCCTGGAGGCATTTTTTTGTATTTCCTGCCAAAGGAGCTGGAGCTTTGGACAAGACCACAGGACGTGCACTAGATACCCTCCCAGATCCTGACATCTCCAGCAATTATCCTGTTCCAGTACTTTAGCTTTATAAAGGATGACTGGAGTTCTGTACCAGGAGTGTGCAATTTTATTTTGGATTAGTCTGGACTTGGCATCTGTATACCAGGTATGTGTATCCACCCACGCTTTATCCCAGGCCTCCAGTGGTGTATGGGTTTGCAGCATCTTTTCCCATCTCTGTCTTGATTCATCTGACTGAGATGGAAGAGTATCTCTAAGAGTGGCATATATACAACCTGCAAGGCCCCTAGAACAAAGTAGCCACTTGGCCAGGGGAGAACCTTTGTCATGACTCAAGTTAGGAGATAAGAGATGTTGAGTAACGTCCCTGAGCTGCAGATATCTCCAGAAGTCTGAGTGTGGGATACCCCATAAATGTGGTAAGGAATGAAAAGTCTGCATGGCTTTATGTTCAGGGGTTAACATATCACTCATTTTAGTTATGCCCAACTCCACCCAATGTTTCCATATAACTTCAGCTCCTCCTATAGTGATATCTGGGTTTTGCCAAATCGGTATGTGAGAAAGTGGAAGGGGGTCTAACCTCATCTTACAGTGAGAACTGAACCAATTGGTTCTAGATGCAATTACCGTGGGTGAAATAAAGTCTACACTTATTTTACTGGCCCCAGCTCTTTTAGGGCTGCTCCTCTGTACAAAAAGGGAAGAGGGATGAGACAGGCCCATAATGTCCATTTCCAGTTGTATCCATTGTGGCGAGAAGGGTGAAGGTGCATGCGCCCATTTGACCGTTTGAGCCATAAGGAAGGCCCGACGGTAGCCCTCCGTCCAGGGAAGATTCCAACCGCCATTCTTCCAGTGTGACCTCAGCTTAGATCGACTAAATCTGGGTTTAGATCCTTCCCATAGAAAATCCCCAATTAATTTATCAAATATCTGAAACCATTGTTTTTGGTAAGGGAACAGGCAGATGCATCAGCAAATAAAAAAGTTTAGGAGCTGAGATCATTTTTACCGCTGCAATTTCCCCTGCTAGAGAAAGCTTAAGAAATCTCCACCTATCGAAGTCTGTCTTAATGGAGGTAAGGAGGGGCTGTACATTAGCTTGCCATATTGTCTCCAAAGATGGGGTCAAGAAAACCCCCAAGTATGTAATCCCTTCTGGTGCCCAGAGTAAAGTATCTACAGGTATCATTTGCTGTACACAATGGGAGTTGAGAGGGAGTACTTCTGTCTTACTCTGGTTCACTCGTAGACCTGAATAAGATGAGAAGGTTTCTAGAAGGGTGAGAAGGGGAGGGATAGCCTTATGAGCATCTTCCAACAGGAGAAGAAGGTCATCAGCGTACTTAAAGGTTGTATAGCGCGTGTTCCCCACTGACAGACCTTTTATCTCTGGTTGACTTCTGATAGCTGCAGCCAGGGGTTCGACAGCCAACACAAACAGCAGGAGGGGAGAGTGGGCATCCTTGTCTCGTACCTCTGCCCAAAAGGAATGGGGGGGAAAGCATTGAATTTGTGTTAACTCTAGCTAGTGGGCCTTCATAGATGGCTTTTATCCTAGAAAGAAATGTTTCCTCTAACCCAAAATGGGACAAAGTCATATATAGGTAGTCCCACTCCACGGAATCAAATGCCTTTTCAAAGTCAACCGTGACAGCAGCTGTAGGTGTATGTAGGGACTTGGCAAGGGGGATCAAGTTCAGCAGAGTTCTTAAATGATCTGAACTATGCTGCCCAGATATAAATCCCACCTGTGATGGGTGTACAAGAAGGTTCAGTAAGGGGTTAAGTCTGGAGGCTAGGATTTTGGCATATAGCTTACTGTCTAGATTTATAAGTGAGATCGGGCGATAATTTCCCGGGTTAGTGGGGTCCTTTCCTTTTTTGGGAATAACCACTGTGATTGCCTCCCACATAGAGGGCGGTAAGGTACCTTTAGTTTCTATCTCCTGGAATACTTGGGTTAGTAGGGGTGAAATAGTAGGGGCCAGAATCTGATAAAAGTCAGCCATATAGCCGTCACTGCCTGGAGATTTCCCTTCCTTTTTTCAGGTCTTGAATGGCTGCAATCACTTCCTCTCTGGAAATGGGGAGATCAAGAAGTTGTACTTGTTCCTTCTTTAATTTAGGCAATCCCAAAGTATTCAAAAAACCCTGTGTGTCTTTATTAGGGGGAGTATGTGTGGAGGAATAAAGGTTTTTGTAGAAGTAGAACATAATATCATTAATATCTCTAGAGGAGGTACCCAACTCCCCTTGTTTGTTCCTCAACCCTGAGATATATCTGCTGGCTTGCTGTTTACGAAGTTGATAGGCAAGTACTTTACCCCCTTTGTCCCCACCTTCCCAAAAGGTGTGTTTAAGGTGAAGGATAGCTGCTTCGGGCTTTTCTATTTAGAATTTGGTTAATTTCAAACCGAATACTCAAGATGGATTTACCTACAGTATAGATGATTGAATAGATGGAGAGGGCATAGCTTTGAAAATATTCTCAGCCGTAGCCAATCTCTGTTCAAGATTGACCAGCTGCACTTCCCTTTGCCTACGTTTGGTTGCAGCAAACCCCATAATGCTACCTCGTATTGTGGCCTTAAGAGCTTTCCATGTATTGCTGGCAGAGGTGTCACTTATAGGGTTCTCAGCAAGAAAAAGGGAAACCTCCCTATTAACCCAAAGAGTAAAGTCAGGGTCTTTCACTAGAAGCGGGTCCAATCTCCATTGTTTAGTCGGGGTAGCCACCGGATCCCAATGAATAAGAAGCTGGACTAGGGCATGATCTGAAATGCAGCAGGGAAGAATTGAAACATCAAGGGTTTTAGTTGCCAATTTGGATGTGCCGAGCCAAAAGTCCAGACGGCTGTATGAGGCATTTGCTGCTGAATGAAACGTATATTCTCTTACCCTGGGGTGAAATAACTGCCACAAGTCTGTAAGCCCTTGGTCAGTAATGATTTGCTGGAGAGCCCTCCCACTTCTAAGGTGTGTTTCCTGCCCCCCATCGTTCCTATCCAGGAGAGGTACCAACGTGAGGTTAAAGTCCCCACCAATTAACAGGGGGCAACGTGGGGGGTTAAATTCCAAAATTATTTCTGCCAGGTAATGAAAAAACTGAGGAGTGTCTTCGTTGGGGCCATATATATTACACAGGGTGAGTGGGCCTGTGGGCGTACTATAAGTAGCTAATACCCATCTGCCGTCTTGATCTGAACGGGTCTGTTCCAGTGTCCAGGATAGAGATTTGTGGACCAGGATGAGAACCCCATGCTTCCTAGTCTGGGCATTGGAGTGAACTTGTTGACTGACCCAGTCTTTCCTCATACGAGTATGATCCTCCCCGGAGAACTTAGTCTCTTGCAGGAACGCCACTTGAGAACGGTTACGTTTCAAGTAGGCCAGGACCTTTTTTTGTTTTATTGGGGAGTTTAGCCCCCTTACATTCCAAGTGTGTATCACAATATCAGACATTTCATTAAGGGCCCCCGGGGTATACCAGAGAATCAAAGACACAGAGACAGGAGAGACAAGGCCACAGTCAAAAACAGTAGGGGTACCTCTGTTCATACAGTATTCATGGGTCACTAGCCTGTCCCTACGAAGGCAACTTAAGCAGTGGCCATGGGTTTATCTGACAGGAGTCTGGAAACTATACACTATCTAAAATCTTAACTAACTAACTTATCCTACAAAATATTAAAGAGGATGCGGAAGGACTAAACCGGCTAGAGCCCTAGCCAATGGTATACCCTAATGCCCTTGGGGTTGGGGAACAAAACTTCCCAAAAGGGAAGAAAACAGCTTGTTATTAAGTTGCTTGTACCGACTTATCTGGCACCAAGTTAAAGCTCAGAGCAAGCAGCTATCCAACTCTTACAAGAGCCAAATACGGATATACCTGCAAATCCTTCAGGTGGAGAGGTGCAAACATCTGAGGAACTCTTAACCTGGTATATAATATGTTTGTCACAATAATGGCCCAAGCTCAGTTATATCCTGAAACCTAACCTTCTTAATAGTCATTGATCTATTACCAACAGTCTGCCAAAGCTGAGGTTAGCATATGGTGTCAGCCGAACTGGTCTCTGAGTCTTTCCTGAAACATCACACCCTGTAACAAAAACGTCAGAGAATGAAAGAAGAAAAGACCCCACGATCCGCTACAGGATTAGCGCCACTTTGTCACAAATATATGGCATGCAGTTTCAAAGCGAAACCTGCCCTTCATAGCATTAGGATTCGGCACCGGGAAAAGCATCTGCTACATAAAGTGGTTAGTGTTACCTTGAGTGGTTGACAAAGGAGCGATAATGCTGTTTGCTATATGGGAGTACAGTATTGGATATGGCCCCTGTGTCATCTCAAAGTCTGTAATCCAATACTGTACTCCTCCCTTATTGCCACACCATGTAGTATAAGTACCCCAAGCACCAAAAGAAATTGCCCAGTGCAAATTCCGGGTAACTGCATGCCAAATTAAGTTACAAAAAAAAAAAAAAAAAAATGGAAGTGACAAAGAGGGGAGTCGCACAATCTTGGGACCCATAAAATGTATGTAACTGGGGGATAAACTGTGCGCCAAGTGGTCTTCTAACGGACATACTAAACAAAGCTCACTCATAGAACAGTATGGGGAAAAGGCCGAAAGGAAAATCTTCAAGTCATGTTGGTGGGAACTGGTGTACCTTGAAGCGCAATGGGGGGGGGAGGTGCCACTACGTTCCAGACTGGAAAATGGTGTTGTCTGGCAATTTTATCCCCCAAGATAAGTCCCCGAATGAACACCTTTTAGTGGACTGGTCGGTTTGGCCTTATCTATAGCCTTTATGGTTTGTAAAAACAAAACAAAAAACCAAAAAAAAAAAAACGACCAGGGTTAACATAATATACGCAGTGCTAACTAATGTTAGAGCCAGCCCGCAGTAACTAACTGGAGCGACCTATATTTAGCCATATAAGCCTCGGTCCCCTTCAAGTACATCCCACCTCCGGCCTCTAATGTCTTTAAACTAACAGCCCCAAATACTTATCTGAGAATTAAACAGTTATGCATTGTGGGTCTCATAGTTCATGGAGGGTTTAGTGGTTTCGGCTCTGTGGGGTCTCGATCGGCGATTCAGTCTGGAGGAGAGCCTGGAGCTTGAAGATCAGACAAAGTTGACACCAACTTTGACTCTGGATTGTAGGCCCAAAAGGCGTGTGTATCTTCGGGGCTGTCGCAGTCCGGGTCACCATTCTCAGTGTCCATTTCAGCACATACCCCCACATCAGGAAGACCACTCAAAATCGAAAAACGATTATGGGCAAAGTACGGGCTGACATACTCTATTTCGGGTTCAGCTGAGGCCGAGAAGGTTTGGGCCTGTGTTGCAGGGGCATGGTTCCTCTCCCACGGGTGGCCCCATTTGGAATGTGGTGAGGTTGGTGGCCTTTTCCTAACTTTTGCCTTTCTGGATTCCAGACCCGGCCGGGGATCAGGGGGGAGAGATGTATCAGAAGGATCCCCTTGTGGCGAGTGCCGTTGAGAAATATTCTCGGCCTGCTCAGAAGACAAAGATCTCGGGCTGTCTGGGCACATAGTATCAATAAAGGCCGAGGCCGCTTCTGGAGATAAGAATTGATGGGTCCTTCCATTTATAGAGATTTGTAACATTGCTGGATACCTCAGGGTAAAGGGAATATTCAGCGCGTGTAGCTGCCGTTGCACTTCGCAGAAGGCCTTACGTCGGATTGCTAGCTCTCTTGAGTAATCCTGGAAGATCATAATCTTATGTTCCTCCCATGGGAGTTGGCCTAGCTCCCTAGCCCTTGTTTGGATAGCTTCTTTTTCGGCAAAGTTCAAAATTCGTACTATGACTGGGCGAGGCCTTTCCCCTTGAGCCGGTCTGGGTTGCAGCGTACGATGAGCCCTCTCCACCGTGATCTTAGTGCCCTGGGGTAATTGCAGAATCTCTGGAAGCACTTGCTGTAGAAAGGGTAGTACTCTCCCACCCTCACAGCCCTCCGGAAAGCCAAGAAGGCGTAAATTGTTATGACAACTTCTATTTTTTAAGTCGTCTACTTTTTCTTGTAGAGACCGAATTTGGGCCGCTTGTTCCCTCATAATTGCAGCCTGATTCTGGAAGTGCATCCTCTTGCCCCGCATTCTTTTGTTCTACTGCGTCGACTCTAAGATTTGTCTGTTGTATGGAAAAAGCAGAATTGCTAGCTGCCAAAGTAAGCGTATCAATGCTAGCAATAATAGTCGCAAACATCTCCCTGATCGAAGGTTCTTCTTTCTCTTTTAGTAACTGCGCCATACGATCTGCTTGGTTGCTAGAGTTACAGTTCCAAACGGTTGTAGTTAGCTCAATTATGGACTGTATTGTCCCGGAGTCGGTGAGTTGATAGAGTGAATCTTCGGATCACTTAGGATTCATTTCCCTCTTTAGAAAACCACCCGAAACAGTGTCAATTTAGGGTTCTAGGCTCTTGTGCTATCGGAGGTGTAGAGCTAAGTGGCCATCTTGGTCGAGCATTAGCCACGCCCCCTACTCTGCAGTACTTTTGAGACCTTAAACTTGCTAAAAAAGAAATTGATTTTTGCTTCACAGACTTTTTTTGGGTCAGTATAGTTTTTCTGATCAGTGTCAGAAAAGCTATGTTTGGCTTTCTGACAGGTATTTTGTCCTTATTGCTGTACTCAGTTACAGGGACTAGGAGGGCTGTCTGCTAACACCCCTTCTCTGCTGCTGTCTGACATAGCTCCAGTGTGATTTTTTTGGGGTGAAGCACATTTTATTTTTTGTGTTTTTGGTTTTTTTTTGCTGTTGTCTGGTTCCAGACGTGGTTCCTTGCATGACTGATGAGGGTGTCTGCTAACTCCTCCTCCTGCAAGTCACTGCTTATAATTTGCTGTATATGTGCAAAATATTTGATTTTGTGAGGCTTCACCCTGCATGTGCATGCTTAATATATTTTTTCATGAGGCAGGGCCACAGCTGTGTACACACAGATTTTGAAATAAACTTCTTCAGTTCTAAGCCAGTCAGGCTCACTGAATTAGTATTGTTAGTCTCCTCTGGTTCTGGGGATAGATCCCTGTACACATGAGGAGAAGAATCAGCATTTATATAGCGCTTTTTATACACAGTGTATCCCAAAGTGCTTTACAAGCAATGCTAGACTGGTAGTGAAGTGACTGAATGTGTGGTGGCGGCCATATCGCACATCATCACCCACACACAGCCTGGATAATTGCATGAACCAGTTTATGGGAAGGGGAATGTTGGCCAGGACACCGGGAATGTTCCCTACTCTTTGTGAAGAGTGCCCTGGGTTCTTTTACTTCCACCTGGACACCCACCAGGACAACACCAGGATAGGCAGAAGGGACCTCGGTTTAACGTCTCATCCGAAGGATGGCACACCCCAGCAGTACAGCACCCCCCAATACTGCATTCGGATGCCAGCGAGTTTTAGGTGCAAGTCCAATCCCAGTGTAGGACGAGAACCCACGACCTTCTGGTCCAGAGGCAGATGTGCTGTCAACTGAGCCATGCTAACATGGCGGCTCCTCCCCACTTCTACAGCCCACTGCACACAATTAAGCTGTGCTTGTGAAATATATCCCCCTGCGAGTCTGTGCCATGTGTGTGTGCACATGCATTTTTTTGTTTGTTTATTGTTGTTTTGTTAATTAAACCATTGCACTTAGTGGGGCAGGCTTGTCTCACTGAGTTAACTGTATGTCATCTATCTGTTCCTTGCTCGGTTCCATGTTTGACTAAATAGGTTGCCCTTTTCTTCCCCTTCTTAGTAGCAGTATTTTTCTTTAATGCTACTTTTTTGTGGTGCAATATAACTGGAAAGGTTGGTGTATTACTGTAGTGCCAAAAGCACTAGGTAAAGCATCACACACACAGGTACTATGTAATAATAATAATAATAATAATAACTTTATTTCTAAAGCGCCTTTCAAAGATACCAAGGCGCTTTACATCAAACACAGTATAAAATAACAATTTAAAACATACAAAAATACATTAAAACAACATTTAGTTAGAACAAACCATACAATCATCCAACCAATAACAGATAATAATAAGTAGTTTCCACTAATCATCAAGATAAGCTAAACCCCATAGGTAGGTTTTTAGATCTTTCTTAAATATCTCCACGGGGGTGCACTCCCTTAACCGGTGTGGTAGAGAATTCCAAAGAGTGGGTGCAACATAAGAAAATGCTCTGCTACCTGAAGATTTTAAATTCACTCTTGGAATCTCTAACAACCCCCCGTCAGCCGAGCAGAGCGATCGGCTGGGGTGGTAAGGCACCAGGAGTTCTTTCAGATAAGTCGGGCCCTGATCGTGAAGGGCTTTGAAAGTCAATAAATGACTTTAAAGGTGATCGGCCATCGATAGAAGTTGTAGTGCAGTTCACAAGAACACCAGAGTAATATGACTGGATCTCCTTGTCCCAGTCAATACCCGGGCTGCAGCGTTCTGCACCAGCTGAAGGCGACGGATTTCAACCCCAGAAAGACCAATGTAAAGGGCATTGCAGTAGTCCAAGTGTGAGGACACAAAAGCGTGGACCAACGTTGGTAGGGAGTCTGACGGAACAAGGTAACACACCCTGGCAATATTCCTCAGATGGTAAAAGGAAGTCCTGACAATGGCCGACACTTGAGATTGAAGGGTCAGCGTATCGTCCAGGATGATCCCAAGGTTGCGCACCTATTCAGAGGGCAGAAGTGACACACCGCCAAGAAAAATTCCTGAAGGCGTGCCACCATGTGACCATGTGACCTCACTATCTGACCACCTGGGTCCACCACTAACACCTCCGTCTTCTCAGAGTTCAACTTTAACCAACTAGAATCCATCCACCCTTGGATTTCTTCCAGACAGTTGTTAAACACCGAGAGTGCTCCATCCTGGTCAGGTGCAAAAGACAAGTATAGCTGGGTATCATCTGCATAGCAGTGAAACCTCAGCCCATACCGTCTTATAATGTCTCTGAGGGGCAGCATGTACACTGCGAATAATGTGGGTGACAGCACTGAACCCTGAGGCACCCTGACACAACTCTCTGTGATCTCCCAGTAAGGAATGAAGTGAACCATTTTAAAACAGTTCCCGACATTCCACAAATTGACCTCAGGCATGCTAGCAACACCAAGTCATCCACAGTGTCAAAAGCTGATGAGAGATCAAGAAGAACTAGAATAGAACGTTTCTTCTGATCTCTCACCCTCAGAAGATCATTAAGCAACCGAACCAGCGCAGTCTCAGTGCTATGTCTTTTCCGAAAACCAGATTGGAAGGATTCGTAGATATTATGGATGGTTAAATGGTCTTCCAGATGGGCTGCTACTACCTTCTCAATAACCTTCCCAATAAAGGGAAGATTAGAGATAGGTCTGTAGTTTGAAAAACAGTCTGGGTCCAGAGTAGCTTTTTTCAAGAGCGGTGTCACCACCGCCTCTTTCAGGGAGTTAGGAAACTCCCCAGACTCTAAAGAATGCCAGACTATTTGAACCATAACTGGGCCAATGATCTCAAAACAACCCAAAATTAGGGGATTTGGTCCAGGGTCCAAACCACAGCTTGTAGGCCGCACACTATGGATGATCCTCATAATATCCAAGTCTTCCAGTCGGCGAAAGGAACTCCAAGAGAACCGAGGTATTGTGGGCTTGCGCTGTTACACAACAACACCCTTAGAGATTACTGGATGCAAGCCCACCCTGATGTCAGCCACCTTAGTTGCAAAAAAACGAGAGAGCTCCTCACACTCTATTTGTGAAAAGACTTTCCGGACTTGCAGACAGGCTGGGTTGCACAGTCTGTCTACAGCCCGAAACAGCTGAGCCAGTCAATTATGTGCAACTGCAATCTCCCTGGACAGGAATTCTGCCCTCTTATGGGTGATTGCAGATTGATAGATAGAATAATGTTCCATCAATCTAAGGTGGTCGGCATCAAGGCTGGATTTGCACCAACAACGCTCTAACCTTCGCCCCTGTCTCCGCAACTCCCTCAAAGTCCCATCAAACCAGGGGGACCTGGGGTGAAGGGATAGGGGACGCTCACGAACAGGAGAAATGAGATCCAGGGCACTGGAAATGGCCATATTATAGGCCACCACCAGCGCCTCTGGGTCATTGCTAGTCAACACAAGGGATGAGAGGTCAAGGACTGCCGCAAGGCCCTGGGAAGTAACATTCCGTAATGGGTGGTATCTGACCATCTCCACAGGGGAAGGCCTTCTCAGGGGGGTGTAAAAATTGAACCTCACAGTGTGCTGGTCAGACCAAGCGACTGGTTCCACCCCTACATCGGATGAGTCAATCCCTAAGAGGAAGACTAAATCCAAAGAGTGCCCAGATTTATGTGTAACAGTGGAAACTACCTGTGTAAGGCCAAAGAAGACATAAGTTGGAAGAAGTGATGACCAAATTGTGAGAGTTCATCGTCGACCCAGGCGTTAAAGTCGCCTAGAACCATCAATCTGGGCGACTCAAACGACATATCGACGAGGAAGTTTGCTACTTCCTGTAAGAAGCGTTTCCCATCTCCGGGTGGAAGGTAGATGAGAACGATTCGAACGCCTACACCTGCTACTACTGTACACTCAAAGGATTCAGCCTCACCTACTACCACATTCATGAGGCCCAATTTAGTCTTAAAACAGACTGCCACCCCCCCCCATGCGGTCCAACCTCGGGCGGTGTATCACCGAGTACCCGGCTGGAATCATGGCCTCTAAATTGGGGCCTGAATTTTCATCCAGCCAGGTCTGTGATGCAAGCCAGGTCAGTTGAACCAATAAGGTCAGCTAAAATAGCGGTCTTATTCTTAACAGACCTGGCATTGCATAACACCGCCCGAGTTGGACAAACCTCGGAAGCTGTCCTGCCTATCTGCCCACTAAATTCAGTAGTGCCCTTGGGTATGGGCACCAGACAGGGAAAGCCCCGGTATAGATTCCATTTCGCCCCAGGGCACCTTCTGGACTTAACGACCCCGATACGGTGGCCCCACTCTTTCATCCTCTCCTGTTCGCCCACCCCTGCCCTCCTCACTCTCCTACGAGCAATCCCCAGTGCTCTACAGTGCTGGTATGTCTCGAACTGTAAAGGGGGAGTATAAAAAGGGCAGAAGACATGAAGGGAAGAGGATGAATAGTGCACCTCCGTGGAGCCCACCGACCAACACATGATTCAGCTCAAACTAGACAGAATAATATAATATCTAACTAAAGTAATCTAAAGCTCTGAATACTTATAGTTAAAATCCTAAAAACCTCCAAAACAATGCTAACTTAAACAATAAACCAACCCAATAAAACCTACAAAACCACCCTCCTCCCCAGCTAGATAGACTTCAACCCCAGAACAGCAAAATAAATAAAATAAATAAAAAAAATCCTCTCTCACAGGATAAAATACATGTAAGAATATAAATTCCCACCCCCGCCCTCTCACAGCCGAGGGAGAGGAAGAAAAAGTTTGGGCACTCCCACTACTCAAAATACACACAATAATCAAATAAAAAATAAAAATTAACAAAAACTACACAATAAAACAAAGAAAAATAAATACAAGTATCCTGGTCCTCTCACGAACCAGGAGACCAAAAAATAAAAAGTTTGGGAAAGAAGTCAGCCAATGGTAGGAGAAGTTGAGGTAAATCCAACCGCTGCTTTAAATAACTAATTAAATCCAAAAGTCATGGAGGATCTAAAAACCAGCAGACTTTCAAACCAGGTGCTAGTACATTTCAAAATCCAGCTGATAACAAGAGGGGCTCTCCTCCCTTCTTAATATGGTCACTGAAAAGGTTCCTTTAAAAAACTCTCTCTTCTCCGAAAAATTGAATCCTCAAGACCCAGGCCCAAACACCTAGGTAGAAATCAGGTCATAAAGCTATAATCTAAAAGGACCCAAAAGGAGAATGCAAACCCCCCACCCCCAACAGGAGTGAAATCCACAGAGAGAGCAGATCACCCCAGGAGGGGAACCCAAGATCTCAACCGCCCATGTAGTAACAGTTTGTTTTACCCAGTAACCAGTAGTGACCTGATCCATCATGTCTTTAGCAATCTTGTAAACATGCTTGGTCCAGCCCCAGCAAAGCATCTGCACCGCTGGTCCCAAGTGGTGAGGGACAGGATGATAGACCACAAACATACAGCACATCCACACAATTACTGCTAGTGTTGTCCCTGGGCTGCCAAACCCCCAAACAATCTATGGAGAACAAAGGAAGCACTCAGCGGGAAGGGGAGGGGGTTGCAGTAACAAAATACAGTTAAGAACAGTGCAGCATAAAGTTGCCAATACATTTGTTTGTGCTAAGGCTGGAGGATGCCAATAGAGCCCTGGTACTTTGACCAGAACCTGGTCTTTGTCAGGGTGCATGTCGGGAACGTACAAACACACTATGAATGTACAACCCTTAAGAAACACATACTATAAATAAGTGAAGTTAAAATGAATGAGACTGAGATGCCCTTGTAACAAAACAATCCACAACTAACATACCCAAGGATGAAACACTGCATCAAGATACAGAACATAGTTCATACTGTGGTGCCAGACAGTATGCAATGCAGTATCTTGTAAAATTGCTGTAAAATGCTGCAGCATGCTGCAAGGAGCAGTGTAATTTAATGGCAATTAAGCCCTCCAGTCACCCAGTATTTTGTGGCATGTCATTTCCTGCAAAGTACTGAATTGCATCTTATCTTGCTCCACTGTAAATTATTGATACATAATACAATTCCAGGGAAGGTGGTGAAATAGACTACATAGACAATGACATACAGGTGTCTCTCTTTATTCGATGGGCTCAAATATTGTTCTCCCCAAGCAAGCCTTTTAGTTCTTGTAGCATTGGTAGTAGTACTACTACTGCTAGTGCCACCACCTGTCCATGTGTATGTTCACTGTCACATCCTGTTGAGCAGTAGTGGGGGGAATAAGAGCATACATGCTTTGTGCAGCAAGCAGCAGACACCACCACCAGTGTCCCCGCTGCTACCATTATGGCTGCTACATCCACAGCCAGTGTGCTTCCCACCACCACCAGTGCCATTCTTGCAGCAGCCACCATTTCATCTGTCACCACTACTGCAGCCACTGCTACCACTATTCCTATGCCCATGGCTGAAGCACCTTCTACCCCGTGTCTGTGAACATGAACACCCTCTAGTGCTGACCCAATGCAATGCTTGATATTGTTTTCAGAGTGTTATGTGTGTGTTGTGGTGGATCAAGTGTGCCACATGAAGCTTGTGTTGCATTAGTGAGAGCTCAATGTTGGTGGCTGAAGTGTCATTGAGGTGTATATGGTATACCAGGTTCAATGGGTAATTAATGGTGTTGCTGAAGTACTTTTTTAAAGTTTCCTTGAAAAAACACCTTTTCTGGCCGAATAACAAATAACGAATACAGAATACTTGGGACCCAAATACCAAATATTCGGGAAAATGTATTCGCACAGCCCTAGTGAAAACGTCTCCTTACTCCTCTGTTGTGCATAATGTTGTGGCTGGCAGTGGAAGCGCTGAGAGTAGCACTTGCTGAAAGCTGCTGGAAAATGTTGACGGTGGTGAAAAACTTGTATCCAAACAAACTGATCTTCTCTCTCCCCAGACTGAAGGGGAAACACCCTGAACAGTAAAAAATAAAACTGTGGCAAAAAGTGGTAATACTCGGACTTCTGCAACTCCTAGGTCGGAGATCAGTCAGGAAAACATGCCTTCAACAACCGTAAACAGTGTCCGTTCAGGGACACTGGGTGCAACTTCAAAAAAATATATTATTTTTCAGACAAGTTCTCATAGTCAAAATGATACAACTATATTTTCCTTCTCTTCAAGGGGGCCCCCATTTACAACAGCCTTAAGGAATGACAGCCAACAAAATGTACTGCTCTGACCTTAGCTAAAAGAAATATACCTGCAGGAAATTTAGAAATGGAAGGGTGTCCACAGGTGCCACCCCAACCAAAAACTACATCTGCTGCCATACAAGCTGCCTTCTCTATCTCCCCTACAATAGCGGACCCTTTCTCTCACTGGTCGCCAGAAAAAGCTGCTCTCATGGTGGAGAGGGCTGAGGGATGGAGCAGCTTGGCCAGAATGGTGGTGGAGACCATGGTTCTAATCATGGTCTCTGATACCTTTAGGAGGCAGTATAGCATGGTGGTTAAAGGCCCTGAGCTGCAAATCTGGAGACCTGGGTTTGAATCCCACAGCCCCCACTTGCATATTGTGTGACCCTGAGCAAGTCACTTAACTTCCTTGTGCTCCCAGGTAGCATCTGTAAACAAGCTTCAACTTAGTGTGTCTCTCCTGGTAGCCCTATCAGAAGCAGGTTGGACAAATGTGCCTGATGGCAGATGGCTTTCTGACCCAGGGTGGGACCCCAGTGTAAATTACTCACAAGATTATCTTGAATGGTGCCCTAAAGCTCCAGAAATTGCACAAATAACTTCACAAGGAGTGGACTTAACTACATCTATGCCTAAAGACACTGGACTAATAACAGAACTCAGTTCTCTGGGGAAGCCACTTGAGCCTCCCGAGGTTGGGGTGGGATCCCTACACAATCCAGCTATAATAACATTTCTGCAGGAATGGTGCACTCAACAAAATCTTGTAATGATGGTACCACAAAAGATCAGCAGAACAAATCTTTGCCTCAAAAACCTCTGCTGTCAAGGCCCGGTGGTGCTGAGGGATGAGGCACTGGATGCTACACCTAGCACTATGCTGGTGACCCGGGTTCGGGTACGAGCTCTGGTCACCAGGGGTCAGCAGGGGAAAGGAGGACTGAGCATCTCAACCGACACTCTCCTCCTTCAGGGGTGGGATACCAGGGGTGCTCTGCGAACCTGACACCTCTGTGGGTCGGCAGGAGTACCGACTTTTGGGGCAATGGCAGCTCCATGGTACTGGAGCCGGGAAGGGGGCGATGCTGTTAGGCACTTGGCAGGTGTAGTGCATAAGCATGTAACCTGCCCGAGCCAGCGTCCTCAGGGGCATGGAAGGGGACCACAACAGAAAAACGGAAAAACAACCCTCTGCGATCCTAGATGATGACCTCTCCAGGTCATCCAGCCACAGATTTACAGGCAGACCCTGCTGTGCAGGTGCTCCATGGAGGAAGAGGAAAGGAAGGTAGGAGTTGCCGGGGGCACTTTAGGGGAAAAATCGGCGTCTGTGGAATGGGGGACATGAGCAGCCTGAAGGAGTGGAACAAAGAGGATAGAGTAGGAAGGGATAAAAAGAAAGTCCAAAAAAGACCTCTGCTGTCAGAATTTTGCCATAGAATTCATAAAGAAGCAGCCCC
The DNA here is from genome assembly GCA_016271365.2 of Neoceratodus forsteri. Taxonomy (NCBI): domain Eukaryota; kingdom Metazoa; phylum Chordata; order Ceratodontiformes; family Ceratodontidae; genus Neoceratodus; species Neoceratodus forsteri. The sequence goes on along the minus strand of CM028135.1, from coordinate 839,134,126 downwards.
ATGGAGAACTGCAGTCCAGATCACATATAAAGGGTGCCTAGAGACAAGACCAGATAGACATTTTGTGGGGGGAAAACCTACTAAACGACTCTTTTCACTTTTCACCTAGGAAAGTGTTTGCCTTCATCAATATCTCTGGGGAAGATAATTACAATGTTAGTTTCAGGTCTTCCTGTGCATTAGATCTTTTTTGGGAAAGATACAACCAGGTAAAATGTTCTCCCCTGTGGTCTCCTTTTATGGTAACACCTCTCACTAAGCCTCTAATCAAATTCGTTACCATTACATTTAGGAATGAGGGAGTCCATGTGGACGATACTACGTTTTGGCTGTCCCAGAAATAGAAACATAGAAACATAGACTTTGACGGCAGATAAGGACCGCTTGGCCCATCTAGTCTGCCCATTTCCCTACCTACAGTATAGGCCGCAGATCCTAGTTAACCAACAGCCTATTTCTTCCTACCCCCTACAAGAATTGCCTTATGTCTGTCCCATGCATTCTTGAATTCTCCCACAGTTTTAGACCCCACAACCTCCTCAGGAAGGCTGTTCCATGCATCCACTACCCTCTCTGTGAAATAATACTTCCTCACATTGCCCCTGACCACCCCCATCTTTAAATTGTGTTCCCTTGTTCTTGCACGTCTCTTTTTCTGAAAGATGCTACCCTCTTGGACTTTGTTGATTCCACTGAGGTACTTAAAAGTTTCTATCATGTCCCCCCTCTCCCTTCTTTCCTCAAGGGTATACATATTAAGCTCCTTTAGTCTCTCCGCGTATGGCTTCTCTTGCAGACCCTGCACCATTTAGTTGCCCTCCTCTGGACTGCCTCTATCCTGTCTATGTCCTTGCAGAGATGGGATCTCCAGAACTGGACGCAGTACTCCAGATGGGGTCTCACCAACTGTCTGTACAGAGGGATAACAACTTCCTGTTTTCTGCTGGTGATGCCTCTCCCTATGCATCTCAGTATACCCCCAGCTCTCCCTACTGCCTTCTCACATTGCTTGCTAACCTTAAGGTCATATATGATTACCCCCAGGTCTCTTTCCTTTTTTGTTGTTGTTACTACCCCCCCACATTGTGTATTCTTCTCCTGGGTTCTTGTTTCCCAGGTGCATTATTTTGCACTTCTTTGCATTGAATCCTAGCTGCCATACTTCTGACCATTCCTCCAACCTTGCCAAGTCCCTTCTCATCCTTTCCACGCCTCCTTGTGTATCAACCCTGTTGCAGATCTTTGTGTCATCTGCAAAGAGGCATACTTTTCCATTCCAGTCCCTCTGCAATGTCACTTATGAAGACATTAAAAAGGACTGGACCCAGTACTGAACCCTGCGGTACCCCACTAGTAACCTCTCTCTTCAGAGTGGACTCCATTTACAATTACCTTCTGTGTCCTGTTGTCCAGCCAATGTTTTACCCAGGCTACCACCCTGGGACCCACTCCCAGGCTGGTTAATTTGACTATTAATCTTTTGTGGGACTGTGTCAAATGCCTTGCTTAAAGTCTAGGTAGGCCATGTCCACAGCCCCTCCCTGGTCTACCATTTTGGTCACCCAGTCAAAGAAATCTATTAGATTTGTCTGACATGACCTTCCCGCTGTGAACCCATGCTGCCTTGGGTCTTGTGCCCCACTGGCCTCTAGGTACTCAACAATTCTTTCCTTCAGAAGTGACTCCATCACTTTCCCTACCACAGAGGTCAAACTGACAGGTCTGTAGTTTCCTGCCTCTGTCTTGGTCCCACTTTTGTGAAGGGGAATCACATCCGCCTTCCTCCAGTCCTCGGGTACCACACCATCCTCCCATGATTTACTAAAAAGAGTAGCCAGTGGTTTCACTAGTTCCCCTTAATTCTTTTTAGAATTTGGGTGAATTCCATCTGGCCCCATTGCTTTGTCCACCTTCAGTTTTAGGAGTTCTTGCAGAACCCTTTCTTCTGTGAAAGGACTGGGATCGACCCCCCTATCAAGAGTGCTTCTGTTAATTGGATTAGGCACTTCCCCCTCCTCTTTTGTGAATACTGAGCAGAAATATTCGTTCAGTATCCCTGCTTTTTCACTGTCCCCCTCTGCCCACCCACCATTCATTCTATTCAGCATCACTACCTTTGTCTTTCTATGCTCACTGATGTACCTATAAAAGGTTTTATCCCCCTTCTTAACCGAGTTGGCTATCTTTTTCTCAGTTCGGGCCTTTGCTATTCTGACTTTCCTCCCTGCTTCCTTCTGCCTTAGCTGGTACAGCTCTCTGTCCTGCTCCTTCTGTGTTTCCTTATACTTCCAGAATGATATATTTTTCTTCCTGACTTTCACAGCCACCTCTTTTGAGAACCATAGTAGCTTTTTCTTTCATTTTGATTTGTTTATTTGCTTCACACAAAGGCTTGTTGCCTCTGTGATGGCAGTTTTGATGATTCCCCATTGTTGCTCCACACCTCCTTCTAGCCTGTTTGCTAGTGCTTTTCTGAGGCACTCTCCCATCTTGCCAAAGTCAGCCCTCCTGAAGTCCAGTACCCTCACTTTTGTATGGCTTGACTCTGTAGCTGAGTTTAAAGTGAACCACACTGTTTGATGGTCACTTGTTCCCAGATAGCAACCCACTTCTAGACCTGAGATCCTCTCAATGTCAGATTCTCAGTGCCCCCAAAGTTATTCTGGGCCCTGAATTATTTTGGACGAGAGGGTGGAAGTACAAAGTGAAGCTGAAACAGCCAGAATCTGGCATAAAAGATGTACCTAACTCATTTATGCTAGAAAGTGATAGGGGTGTATGTTTTAATGCTGGATAGCCTCGGACTTGCTACAGATGTGGGTCTAGAACACATTTGTCCAGTATTTGCAACAGGCCCAGATTTGAAAAGTGAGGGGAAATAGGTCAAATAAATCAGCAATGCGCTAACAATATAAAATGTGACCTTTGTAAGGAGACACATCATATTTTTCAGAATGCAACTGGACAGCAAAAACAAGTCCTCTTGTAATAGTCCAGAATTACTAATACTGCAAGCACAGGATGCTGCAGAAGCCCCTAGCCAGGACTCCCAGTCTAACTGCCCTTCCCCATCTCCCCCCCCCCACTCTGCCTGGTACTTCACCTATGGAAAGAATCTCAGAGATTCTTAAAGGAACTCCTCCCAGGAAGGAAACAGAAGGAACTGTCTTCTCCCAGGCTGAGCTTCTCACCCCTATATAGTATCAAGAGACACCCAAAGGGACCAATGGGGAATCTAAAACTTCCTCCAAGTCACCTAGCTCCTTCCTCCCTCCCAAGAAGAAGAATCACTAGGAACTCTAAACCACCCCCTTCCCCTTCTAAACCAAACAACAAATCTGATATTGAATCAGAGAACCCCTTTGCAATTCTAGCACCAAACTGGGAGGGGGGGATCTGAAATGGAAGTAGGGGAGGTAGAATCCCAAGATCAGGATGACATCTCAACTACCAATGACATAGTGGGATATAAAGGAAAAAAGCAAAAGCAAAAGAATCCTTGACAATAAACTGAACATTCATGTCTTCTTTGTCCATAGGGTCCTTAAATGTCCATAGACTCATACTAACATACTAACATACTATTTGCCAGCAGATTAGGCCTTATGGTCTATCAAGTCTGCTCGAACCTAGATCCTTAGTTGGGTGCCGAGACCCTCCCATCCCTTGTGCTCCAGAAACCCCTATCATCCATCCCCACCCCCCCGGGATAGGCCATCATCTGATACATCCACTTTCTGTGTCTGTCCCACCCTCCTCTTAAAGCTCTCCACTGTGGATCTCTGAACCAGCTCACCAGGCAGAGCATTCCAAGGGTCCACCACCCTCTCAGTGAAAACCTCCTCCTCTTTTCCCCCTCACCTTCCACCTTCCAACTCAAACCATGCCCTCTGGTGATGCCTCCCTGCTTTAGTCTAAAGATCCTCCATGTTTACCTATTTATTCCCTTGATGTACTTGAAGACCTCAATCATGTCCCCCTGTCTCTCCTCTCCTCCAATGAAAACAGGCAGAGCTCCTCAAGTCTGTCCTCGTAAGTCAAATCCCCAACCCTCGATCATCTTTGTTGCCCTCCTCTGTACCCTCTCCAGGAGCTGTATGTCCCTCTTCAAGTGTGGTCTCCAGTACTGTACACAGTACTCAAGGTGTGGTCTAACCAGTCCATTGTACAGTGGCAGAATCACTTCCTTGCTCCTAGAGGTGATCCCTCATGATGCATCCCAACATCCTGTTTGCCTTTGCTAGCTGCTCTCCTGCACTGCTCAGTGTTATTCATACATGTATCCACCATGACCCCTAGGTCTTTTTCCCCTGTTGAGGCTTCCAGCACCTCCCCTCCCAGGGTGTACCTGTGTTTAGGGTTTCCCCGACCAAGATGCAACACCTTGCACTTGGTGATATTGATCCTTAATCAAAATAAAAGGCAAGCAGTATTTAATTATGTACATGAACACAGTTTAAATATTTGCCTGTTACAGGAAATGTGGGTATGTTTGTCAGACCAGGTTCACCTAATGCAATCTAAATGGACCTGGGGACCATCATACTGGTCCTTTGGGCCAAACAAAGCAGATGGGATAGGAGTATTATTCAATTCTTTCTCCTTTTCTCTAGTAAAATTGTTTGATCTCATTCCAGGGAGATTATTAATTTTGGATGGGAAATGGAAGGGTGATTCATGCAGAATCATTTCAGTATATGGACCTCAATCAACGGCAGAAAGAGTAGGGCTCATATCGGCACTACAACCATTCTTGGTAACCAACACCAGTATTTTTCTAGGGGGTGATTTTAACTTCGAATTACTAGCAAATGGCAGGACTCCAGTGATAAAGAAAATCTACTGTGACTCAAATGCCTTACAAAAGAGTATTCAGTTGGCAGACTTAACTCATTGTAATCTTATGTCCAAGTCAGGTCACAAATTCACTTACAAGCGTGGGAGATTTATTTCCTCTATAGACCATTTTTTCATTTCCAAAGACATCCCAGTACCAGTATTTTCTTTCCATCCAGTGGAATTCTCAGACCACTCCCTTCTAAAAATATCTTGCTCAAAATTTAAGGGTAACACTCAAAATTCTAGATGGAAATTAAACGCTAAAGTTCTTTCAGATTACTCAGTAACAAGGGAAATATCAAAATTACTATGGGCTAGGAAATCAAGTCATGTTTCTGTTCGAGAACATAGGGACATGGAGGGAAGACACAAAATCATACCTTATGAAGTGATTCCAGAATTATGAGAAACAAAAGGAAAATAGGATTTTTTTTAAATACCTCCAACTCAGAAACCAGTTGCAATTTCTGTACACTCTGATCTATTTGCATAAATCAGACTACACTCAACAGATTTAATCACATAGAAAGAGAGATGCAGGAAGTTCAATATGATAGAGCCAAAACTATAAGAGCAATGTTACAGTATGGGACACAACAGTCTCCAGTGGGAGACCCTTACAAAACCTGTAAATAAAGAAAAGCTATTACTTTATTAAACTCCCTCCTTGACTCAGATGGAAATTGTGTAGCAACAATAGAAGGTCTACACCCATTATACAAAATCACATTCATTTTCATAACATGGTTCCCCTCCTGATTTGCCCACTATTACAAATTATCTACAAGATATACAGAAGCCCACCATCCCAATAGGAATACGTGAGTTATCTCACCCTATTTGTGCTGCTGAAATAGAATTAGTTGTTAAATCACTCAAATTGGGTACCTCTCCAGGACCAGATGGGTTCTATTATAGGTTATACAAGGCCTTCCCTACTGAATTTGCACAGTGTTTAGAAACTATATTTGATTTTTTCCTACATTCCAGCAAAATCCCCTTACTGCAGGCTTTCTAATCTACTTACATAAAACTGGGGATTAACGTCAGATTGAAAATTGGAGGCCTATCTCCCTGTTAAACTCAGATTTTAAAATATTGTCTCAAGTACTTAACAATAGGTTGAGAAAGCTGGCTGATGTTCTTATTTCTCCTGCTCAATACTGTGGCATCCCCAATAGAAAGATTCAACATGCCCTGATGATAGTTAGGGATGTGTCATATAACACCTCTTTCCAAGCTAAAATTGGATGTACAGTGACCTTGGACCAGAGTAAGACTTTTGATAGGGTGTACCACCCCTTCTTATTTCAGACCTTGAAATATTACAGGATTCTCGGGGGTTTATTAATTGACTTTAAAAACGATATGTTTCTACTACTATAATATCTATAATCAAAGGACATATAACCAAAAATATAAAGGTGGTGACAGAGGTAAGGCAGAGGTGCCCCCTAAGCCCCCTCCTGTATATCTTCTCTCTGGATCCATTAAAAAGATGGGTAATGGACTCAGCAGATTGGGTAGGACTAAAAGGAACTGGAATAGAGGATACAATCAAAATTCAAGCCTATACAAATGACATATGTCTATTTTTTTCAGAACGTTTAAATATAGGGAGATCTTTACCAGAATTTGAAGCATATGGCATAGTTTCAAACTCCAGGTTAACCACAGGAAAGCAAAGGATTATTTTTATTCAGTTACCCTCCTCATCCCCTACTGCTGTCTCAGGTATTCAGATTTCCTCCGACCCCCTAAAAACTTTAGGGATTATATTTGGTTACCAGAATCCTTCTCTGCAAAATTGGGATATGGCTTTATAGACTGCGGAAGGCAGGATGAAGAGATGGAAGAACTGGAAGTTATCAACGATAAAAAGGGTACATATTGTAAAAAGGTTTATAATTCCTGGCTTATTATATACAGTCATGATTTGTCATATCCCAACTTATTTAGAAACCTCTATTTGCAGTTGTTTTTTACTATGTTATGGGGTAGTGGGTTGAATTATAGAAAACGATGCTTTACATACTTGCCCAAATCACAAGGTGACTTTGGAATGGTGGATCCTGTAACATTTTTTCAAACACTTTTTATTTCTCAAACTGTGAAAATTGAACTCTCCTCTTCTGATTCACTACATTATAAATGGATACAGAATAATCTTTCCAGAGATTTTCAAGGTTGGGATGTCTCTCCACCAAAAGTTTCCCCCAGAGTATTTATTCCAAAATATTTTAAACCCATAGCCCAAAAACTATGTAAATGAAGTCTAATAAAATCTCACATATGCTCATTTTCTGGTCCCAAATTGTATAACTTAGTATTTGCAAAAATATACCCAGAGGAGCCAGAATTTAAAAATTGTTTCCTCCACCTTAGAGACAGGGTCCTTAAAACTCTAAACAATGATAGAATTCCTCTTCACATGTGGGAAGTACGTTGGCTGTCTACGTATGGCAGATTGAACATTAGGGGGAATTGTAAGCATAAAGCTCAGGAGGAAAGGAACTGCCCATATAATGCTTGCTTTGCAAAAGAAGAGTCAATGGACCATTTCCTTTTTCAATGCTCTTATGTAAAACTCCTGTGGCCTTTCCTTGCAAGTAAATAGAAATTCCAGTGGCCAAATAGTCTAAGTTATGAATCCCTAATACTGAGTCACTGTCCTCACTTATGAACTAAATATTTTGAGGGGACACTAGCTGTTTTTTTTTTTTTGCTATTGCTTGAAATTTTATCTGTGGCAAGCAAGATGCCAATGGGTTTTATACCAAAGAATGATGCTGTATGAAACACTAAGCATCCTGGTGTCCCAGGCTATGAATTCAGTATATTTGAAAGATAAAGCACAGAATCCATCAAATAAAGTATTCAGATGGTGGAAGGGATTTTTGATCTTCATAAAATATAAATGAAGTACAAACTATTTCTGAAGAATAACTCTGTTAATGCAGCTATTAGTGGTGATGGCATTGATATATAAATAACTTTATAATTGTAGATATTTTTTTTCTCCCCTCCTTTTTTTCACTTCCTTGTACCTATTGTAGATATCTATGTTTATTATTGTTGTTTTGATTTTGTAAGAATGTATATGATTGTAAATCATTTTTTGTGATTTTACTCTAATAAAAAATTCCCCTACTCTTTTCGAGAAGTGCCATGGGATCTTTAACATCCATCTGAACAACCACCAGAACAGGCAGATGGGACCTCAGTTTAGCATCTCATCCAAAAGACGGCACCTCAAGAGTACATCACCCCCCTCATGCTGCACTACAGTGTCAGTACTGGGATTTAACCCAAGTTCCTGGTGTGGGGATAGAACAAACAGCCTACTGATCTTCCAGCCTCAGAGGTAAGTGTGCAACCTGCTGAGCCACTGACACTGTTCTCTGAGCCTTTAGCTACTCTGTGTGTCTCTGCAGTATAGTGAAAGCCATTTGTTGTCTGTTAGGTGCCCTGAGCCCTGTCTCTGACATAGCAACTCTGTGTGTCCGCAGTATAGTGAAAGCCATTTGGGCTGTATTACACACTGTCTGTTAGGTGCTCTGAGCCCTCTCTGTGACATGGCTACTCTGTGTGTCTCTGCAGTATGGTGAAAGCCATTTGGGCTGTATTACACACTGTTTGTTAGGTGCCACAAGCTCTGTCTGTGACATAGCAACTCTGTGTGTCTGCAGTATAGTGAAAGCCATTACGGCAATAGTACACACTGTCGGTTAGGTACCCCAAGCCATGTCTGTGCCATAGATACTCTGTGTGTCTCTACAGTACAGCAAAAGACATTTAGGCTGTATTATACAGTGTCTGTTAGATGCCCTGAGTCCTGTCTGTGACATAGCAGCTGTATGTGTCTCTGCAGTATAGCGAAAGCCATTTAGGCTGTATTAAACACTGTCTGTTAGGTGCCCTGAGCCTTGTCTTTGAAATAGCTGCTCTGTGTGACTCTGCAGTATAGCAAAACCCATTTAGACATTATTCACACACTGTCTGTTGGGTGCCCTGTGCCCTGTCTGTGACATATACTGTAGCTACTCTGTGTCTCTGCAGTATAGCAAAAGCCATTTAGGCTGTATTGCAGTGTCTGTTAGGTTCCATTAGCCCTGTCTGTGACATAGCTGCTCTGTGTCTCTCTGCAGTATAGCGGAAGCCATTTAGGCTGTATTAAACAGTGTCTGTTAGGTGCCCCAAGCCCTGTCTGTGACATAGCTACTCTGTGTCTCTCTGTACTACAGCAAAAGTTGTTTTTAGGCTATATTACACAGTGTCTGCCCTGAGCCTTGTCTGTGACATAGCTACTCGTGTGTCTCTACAGTATAGTGAATGCCATTTAGGCTGTATACACATTGTCATTTGTTAGGTGCCCTGAGCCCAGTCTATGACATATATTCTGTGTCTCTGTGCAGTATAGTGAAAGCCATTTAGGCTGTATTACACTGTCTGTTAGCCTGTTAGAAACATAGAAACATAGAAACATAGACTTTGACGGCAGATAAGGACCACTTGGCCCACCCAGTCTGCCCATTTCCCTACCTACTGGATAAGCTGCAGATTCTGGTTAACCAACAGCATACTTCCTGCCACCCCCCACCACAATTGCCTTGTGTCTGTCCCATGCATGTTTGAATTCCCCCACTGTTTTAGCCCCAACAACCTTCCCCAGGAAGGCAGTTCCACGCATCCACCACTGTCTCCGTGAAAAAAGATTTCATCACATTACCCCTGAGCCATCCCCTTTCTATCTTTAAATTGTGCCCCCTTGTTCTTACACATCTCTTTTTCTGAAAGATGCTACCCTACTGGACTTTGTTGATTCTCTTGAGGTACTTGAATGTTTCTATCGTGCCCCCCCGTCCCTCCTTTCATCAAGGTTATACTGTACATATTAAGCTCTCTCAGTCTCTCTTCATATGATTTCTGATGCAGACCCTGCACCATTTTAGTTGCCCTCCTCTGGACTGCTTCCATCCTGTCTATGTCCTTGCATAGATGAGGTCTCCAAAACTGCACACAGTACTCCAGATAGGGTCTCACCAACTGTCTGTACAGAGGGATAACCACTTCCCTTTTTCTACTTGTGATGCCCCTTCCTATGCATCCCAGTATCCCCCTGGCTCTCCTCACTGACTTCTCACATTGCTTACCCACTTTTAGATCATCCGATATGACTACCCCCAAGTCCCGTTCCATTTTTGTTGTTGTTAGTACCTTCCCTGCTATTGTGTACACTTCTCCTGGGTTTTTGTTTCCCCGGTGCATTACTTTGCACTTCTTTGCATTGAATCTTAGTTGCCATATGTCTGACCATTCCTCCAACCTTGCCAAGTCCCTTCTCATCCTTTCTACCCTCCCTTGTGTATCAACTCTGTTACAGATCTTTGCATCATCTGCAAAGAGGCATACCTTTCCCTCCAGACCTTCTGCAATGTCACCTATAAAGATGTTAAAGAGGACTGGACCCAGTACTGAGCCCTTAAGTACTCCACTAGTGACCCCCCTTTCTTCAGAATGTGTGCCACTCACTATTACCTTCTGTGTCCTGTTGTGCAGCCAGTTTGCAACCCAAGCTACCACCCTGGGACCCACTCCCAAGCTGGCTAACTTGATTATTAATCTTTTGTGCGGGACTGTGTCAAATGCCTTGCTAAAGTCTAGGTAGGCCATATCCACAGTCCCTCCCTTGTTAGGTGCACTGAGCCCTGTCATAGCTACACTGTGTACGATGTCTCTCTCTGAGGCATAGCAAAAGCCATGGCTGTGTGTACTAAGTCTCATATTTCCCAGTCTAAGACTACTAAAAGGAAGAACGGTGCTGTTGCACTTGCTACTGAAAATTATGTGGACAGCATGAATCCTAGCACTAATGAAGAACATAGCGATGATAATAACATCACCTGGACTGGCACTAAATAGCCTACTGAATAAAAAAAAATGCATGTTACTAATGAAATGATAGTAGAGTTTCAGAAAGAACTGACAGGAGTTACTCACAGAAGTATTGAATGTTTTGCCACATGTTCAAGGAGACTTCCAACTGCTGAAGCATCATGCAAGGAGGGGAAGGCATCTTTCTCAAATATAACCTCAGATGCTGAGGTAGTGAATGCTGATAAAAATGGTGGTGATAGTGGGGACTGGGAATGGGATAGCCCAAGCTATGTCCAACCCGATGATGACAGCATTTCCAGTTCTGAATCTTGTGGCAATGAGGTCAGTACTAGTTTTGATGAGGGGATTAGAGACAATGCCACTGTAGGGCATGAGAGGCAAAGGCAGAGAAAAATAATGCTAAATGTAAGAAGAAGAAAATGGCCATGAATGGGAAAAATTCATGTGAATAAGGAAATGGCAATATAGGGTTTCCTCCAGGTTCCTTGACTGTACAAGAAATAATGCCAGCAACCATTGTGCAAAGCACAAAGGATCTGATTCTCAAAGCCCTTAGACTGATGCAAGGTGCCTGCAATAAATATAAATGACACAAGTGGCACCTTGCATTAAAAAATTCACCCTGAGCTATTCTCAAAAGCAGCCTGCATCAAACGCAGGCTGCATGTACCAAAGGGGGCTTGCACCAGCCTTGCACCACAAAATGGGCTGTGGCATGGTGCTAGGGGACTTGCAGAAGATGCAGGCTGCCATATCCTCTCATTTAGTATTCTCAAAACCCTTCCAGAGGGCAAAGGGCTAAGTACAATTAGACCAGCCAATGGTAAATCTTATAGTGTGGAATTTATTTTATATTGACGCTGCAGACAACTCTTGAACTCTATGCAGTCTGTGCAAAAAGAGTGTCAGTCTTGGTGGCAAAGTGGGACATTTTGGAACATCAGTAATGATATGACATGCAAAGGCAAAACACCCAACTGAGTGTGGCAGGGCAAAGGACAGTGTGGTTGGTATGGTTGGTAGTGTAGGTGGTGGTGACGGTGATAATAGTGTTACTGAACTAGAAGCAGGAACTGAAACTGAACCACTTGATGTGTCCTTGCAGTCTTCCCAGCAAACATAGATTGTTTCCTTCTGACACCGTCAAGTACTGCAGAATCGCACAGTAGTACTCCACCTGAAAGAGGTGTGAAAAGTACAATGCCCCCAAAATTTAAAATTATTCTGTCACTCTAGTCAACTAACATTAAAAGAAACTGTTGTGAGGACATCAAAATTAACCCACAAGCATCCAACGTGCCAGCTGTTAAATGGAGTTATTGCAGACCTGTTGGCTGATTCTCAACTCCCTTTTGCTTTTGTTGCCCAGAAAGGTTTCCTCAGATTCATGAACTAGTTTGAACCACAGTACACCATTCCCTCTTGAACATATTTCTCAAAAAGGGCTGTTCCACAGTTGTAAGACTTGGTGTGTAGTGCAGTCATTAAACAGTTGAAACTCTCTGAGGTGACACAGGTTCACAAAGCCACGGATATATGGACCAGCAACCAAACAATTGATTACATGACTGTTACAGCTCACTGGGCAAGTTTTCAGTCAGAATGTAATAATCCCTACTCTACCATAAGTAGTAGGAAGCAGGCTGTATTATGTGACACCACTTTTTTTTTTTTAAATTTAAAATTTTTTATTGTGACAGAAATTCTTGAGTAACACATCATACATATTCAAAAAGAACCATGTTATATAATCCCACCCAAGCACATGACAAAATGTACACAAGTCACAAAATTTTCCCTTTTCCCCTCTAGCACAAAACCCCCCTACCTCCTGTGTCACCACTTTTGAAGAAAACCTCATTGCTGTGAATATTTTGCAGGAGCTGCAAAATCATTTCCAGCAATGGCTTACTCCATATTTATTACCTGCAGGGCTCATAGTATCAGATATTTGTGCCAATATACTCAAGGATGTTACAGATGGCAACTCCCAATACATACCTTGTTTTGCACATTGCTTAAACCTTCTCATCCATGGCTTCTTAAATGGAAACAGAAATGTTGAAAACCTGTTAGGTCTTGTTAGGAAAATATGTGGGCAGATCAGCCACTCTGTGAAAGCTCAAAAAATTCTGAAAGGGCTGCAGAGGTCAAACAACTTATCCTTGTATACATTAAAGCAGGAAGTTCCGACCTGCTGGAATTCAATATGTTACATGTTGGAAAGGTTCTTGAACAGAAAAAAGCTGTACATGGCTACACCATGCAGAATCAAATAGGGAAAGTAGACATGTTGAGTTCCAGCAGCTGGACTCTACTGTAATATTAGGTCACCTTAATGGAGCCATTTGAGGCTGCCACACATGATGTCAGAGCAAAAAAGTGCAGCTCTGAGTCAAATTCTTCCTCAAATCAGATTTCTTCACATTTTCCTTGATGGCATAAAGAAAAACGTCGAGTCGAAAGGTGACACCACTGCTGTTATGCTGGTAGATGACTTGAGCCTCAGGTAGTTGACTGATCAGAGAATAAACGTCATGTTTAAGAATGACACTTATGTGTTGGCTACATTGCTAGATCCCCACTTTAAGTGGAACATTGAAGCCATCCTTTCTGCAGGGGAAGACATTGAGTATTATAGAGATCTTCTGCTAACAAAATGTGACATTGCCCTACAAACACCATTAACTGACGTACAGCCATCAAACCCTACCGAACCACCACAGTGCACTCTGGTGCAGATAATAGCACATTTATCAATTCTTCATAGTCAGCAATGTCATCAGCGAGGTAAAGGACATGTACAGCTTCTTCTTGGGCATGTTATGTTTAGGGTCAGAAAGGCAAATCACTTCTGAGTCACCTGCAACAACATGGACTCGTATCCTGTAAAGAAAGTGCAGCAGGTTCTTCCGCCAAACTGGTAACTGTCTCACGCAGCACAATGATCCTGGAGTACTTTGCAGACCATACTGTGATTGATCTAGAGGAAGATTCATTACACTGTTGGAAACAAAAGAGAACAATATTGCCAGATCTAACAAATCTTGCAGAAATGTACCTCAGTTGTCCACCTTCACGCATATATTCAGAATGCATATTTAGTGCAGCTAGAGGAATAGTCACTGACCACAGAACAAAGTCCTGCAAATATGGAATGGCTTTACATTTCCCAGAATGAATGCTGACAATTTCCCAATTGTCACAAATACTGATTTAAGTGAGTCTGACCCTGAAAATGAACAACAGCCTGCAAACAGTGATACTAAATATGATGACTAGGTTGTGTACGAAACAAATGGAAGCATCACCACTGCCACCGTGTCAGCAACATTTGCTACACTAGCACTGCTCTTAGTTTTCTTTTGTCAGTCATCAATTTGTAAGTTTGATCGATGCCCACCATAGGTATAATTTTTTAAAACAGCAGCAGGTTCACTCAGAGCAGCTGTACCTCTTGTATCTACCTCAGCAATACCCACCACAGATATAATTTTTTGAAACAGCAGCAGGCTCACTAACAGCAGCTGCACCTCTCATACCTATCTCAGCAATGCCCGACATGGGTATAATTTTTTAAAACAGCAGCAGGCCTGCTAAGAGCAGCTGTGCCTCTCGTACCTACCTCAGCAATGCCTGCCGTGGATATAAATTTTGACAACAGCAGCAGGCTCATTCAGGGCAGCTGTCCCTCTCGTACCTACCTCAGCAATGTCCGTCATGAGTATAAATTTTAGAAACAGCAGAAGGCTCACTCAGAGCAGATGCACCTCTCATACCTCAGCAGTGCCCACCATGATTTCTGTTATGGTCAGGGTCAGGTAATCAGGTAGTAGAATAGGCCAGGTAGTGATTACCTGACCTGGCCTGACTACAGGTACTCGGTTTTCATCCAGATTTGTTCCAGGTACTTTTGAGCTACCCATGGGTTGTCTTGGTGGTCAAGTATTTTAGTGCCCACCCATCTCTACCCACCACTACATCTGTGACTCTGTCCCTGCTGGTGAGTACCAAATCCAATATTGCTCCCTCTTGGATGGGCTCTATTACTAGCTGTCTGAGACATGCCCCCTGAAGGGTGTCCAGGATGTCTCTGCTCCTAGTTGTGGCTACAGCACGGGTGCCCCAATCAATATCCAGCAAACTGAAATCTCCCAACAGCAGCACTTCCCCTTTAGCTGCCGTTTTGTGGACGGCTTCCACTAGTACCCTATCCAGCTCTTTCCTTTGTGCTGGAGGTCTGTAAATCATGCCAGTGTGAAAGGCAGTGCCATCTTTCTCACCCTTATTTTCTCCTCCGCCGTGTTTCTGCCCAAGAACTTAGGCCGCACCTTGTCACTGCCCTCAAGAGTAATAGTACAGGCAGTGACACCCTGGATCCGTGTATCCTATGGCTGGTCTTAGACACAGTCCTTACCCCGATCACATGCCTCATCAACCACTCTCTTTGCCTGGGGAAGGTTCCAACTGCCTGGAAAGTCGCCACTGTCAGCCCTATCTTTAAAGGTGGTGATAGGACTGTGGCTGGAAACTATCGACCGATCTCCATTCTCTCTCCTCTCTCCAAGGCCTTGGAAAAGTGGTGGCATCTCAAATCTCTGACTACCTCTCCACCTACAATGTCCTTTGTCCTGAGCAGCATGGCTCCGAGCAGGCCACAGTACCAACACAGCCCTCCTAGAGTTCTCCAACTTTCTCCACTCCTCCTTAGACACTGGTTCTCTGGCTGGTGCTGTCTTCATTGACCTCTCGAAGCTTTGACCTGTCTCCCACCCCTCCTTCTTGATGCCCTTAGTCTCTGGTTTTGCTGCTGGGCCTATCTCCTGGTGCACCAGTTATCTGTCTGACCGCTCACAGCGTGTAAAAATTAATGGGACCTACTCAGACATCTGTCCCATCTTTCGGGTTCCCAGGGCTCCATTCTGGGCCTTACTATTCTCCTTTTACCTTAACACCCTTCCACGCTCTTGCTCGGGAACATTCTATTGTCACGCTGATGATGCAGTCATCTTTGCCTCAAGTCGTAACCCTACTGCCCTCCAGGACCGCTGCAGAAGTCCTTCACTGAAGCCGAGGGCTGGTTCAAGAACATAGATTGGTGATAAATCTTAAAAAAACAAAAACCATGTTCTTCACTCATCCCCAAAACAAGTCCTGCAACTTCAAACTCCTCATTCACTCTGGGTCCTCATTCCCACTCGAACAAGTTTGCTCCTATAAATACCTAGGGATCCATTTTGACCCCTCCCTCTCCTTCCATGGACACATCGCTGCCCTAGCCACTGCCACTAATATCCGATTGGGCATCTTACATCGGTATAAACACTGCCTCCCCCCGGAGGCTCTTCGACTCGCAGTCACCTCCTCTATCCTGTCCCTAGTGGACTATGGACTGCCGGTGTATGGTGCTGCTGATCAGACCGCACTCCATAAAATTCGCACTACTCTGAATAAGGCCTGCAGGTTAATTACTGGAGCACCTAGGATGACACACACCTGTCTACTGTATGCTAAAGCGCTGGTACTTGATCTCGACGAGCGCCTCAAATATCTTACCTGTACCCTTACAAAAAAGACCCTCCTTGGGCTTTCCCCACCAGGATTGACCACCACCATATGCCGCTCTGTCCCACTAGTTCATACTCGGACCTCTGGGAAAACCTCTCTTGTTATCCCTAGAGCTAGGACCTCTCACGGCCAAAGAGTCTTCAGCTTTAGGGCCCCCTCCTGGTTCAACACACTGCCCCCCTCCATCTCCGAAGCTCCAACTATATCGTGCTTCAAAACTTCCTTACGTAACCACCTTATTAACACCGATGTCTGTAACTGCCACTAGTCAAAGTCAGATTTCAATACTTATGACAAAGCTTATTACTAAGCTGCTAAGGACGACATAACTCTGGTATTGTTTGCATCCATCCTACCTGTACCAGCTTGTTTGTATCTATGTCTTAATTTTACTGTTATACTTATGTGTTGTACTGCTATACTGTGTATTTTGGTTTGTCTTACTGTGACAAGGTACCTTTGTAAATGAGCCTATGGCTCAAAGGTTTTCCAAACTGCTGTTTAAATAAAATAAATAAAATAAATTCCCCATCTCCAGGGTGACCAACAGTGCCTCTGCCCCTTCCTGCATTCCTTGTACCTCAGTTGCTTTAATTCCCTTCCTAATGTAGATAGCCACTCCTCCTCCCTTTTTTCCTTACCCTGTCTTTCCTGAATAGTGTGTACCCTAGCATGGCTATATCTCATTCATGGTTCCCCGTGTACCATAACTCAGTAACAGCGACTAAGTCCTGGTTAACCTATGCCAAAAAGGCCATTAGGTCTGGGATCTTATTACCCAGGCTGCGGGCATTTGTGCACATGGCCTTCCAAGATTTCCATCTGTTTTTCAAACAGCTCCCCTCCTATCCTCATGTCTTCCCTCTATACTCCTCCTGTCTCCTGTCTGTAGTCCCATTTTTCCTTATCTCTGTCATTCTACCTACACTGGCTTCAGGTATTTTTCATGATTTCCCATCATTTGGATCCTCTCTACTGACTGCTTTATCCTGTGGGGGGGTGGCAATTAGATTCTTCCTGCTTACTTTTTCCACCCTCTGGGTAGTTTAAATGCTTGCTGATGAAGCATTTCAACCTCTCACTGAGGATCTTGTTATCCCCCTCAGATAGATGCAGCCCATCTCTACTGTATAGGTCTATATCCCTCCAGATGGGACCCCAGTCCAAAGTAAAGCTGACTTCCTCTAATCTGCACCAGTCCTTCAGCCATGCATTGAATTTCATGGTTCAGAGTACCCTGCCTTCCCCTTTATCGTAGACAGGTAACAACTCCTAAAAGGTTACAGTGTGTGCCACCTGTCTAAGAACCCTCCCCAACTCCCTGAACTCCTCCTGCACTACCCTAATCTCACCACTAATCAGATCATTCATCCCCAGGTGGACAATGCTGTCTAGCTCACACTCCCGTCATGCTGCCCCAGTGATCCTTAGGATGTGCTTTCCAGCCCTCCAAGCCATGGCACCAGGTAGGCACTTGACCTCCCTCATTCCACATTTCTGCTCCCAAGTCTACCCTCCCTAACAATAGAGTCTCCAGCCAGGAGTTGCTTTCTCTTCCTCTAAGGTCCCTTGCCTGTCCCACCCGGGATCTTCACCATGTAGGGCCATTGCATCCTCCTTGTCCACCATTGCTGGTGCCTCCACGGGACAGTCCCACCCTACCAGAATGGCATAGGGGTTGTGAAGTAGAACCGCTGGTGGGATGTGCCTCAGTTCAACCACCCTCACCCTTCCTAAGCTCATCATTATTCAACCGCCCCTCTTTCCAGGCATCCTATGAGGCAGCGGGGAGTGGACTTGATGGTCACTGGGCAGGGGAGGAGGCTTCCCAAAACCTAGCAAACTCGGCCTGGAGACAAGTAACCTCCATCCTCAGCCCAGAGAGGTGCATGCAGATAGGGCAGCACTGCAGTCTCTAGAAGGTCTACCTTAAGATTGCCACCCCATAGCCACTGCACTGCACCCCTCCCATCATGTCTGTTTCCTTTCTATCTGTCTTGGCTTTCTTTGCTGAGTTTCGCCTTTTTTCCCCACTTCCTTTCTCCTGTTCAAAAATAAAACAGTTTTGTAAAACTAATCACTTTGACTACTCCAGCGAGCCTTGACTAGGCCAGGGACCTCTCAATTTCTTGAACCTAAACAGTGGTTCAGAAATCCTCCATGAACTACAGCTCAGCTGATACTGCAAGGGATCCAGCGAGCCTTGACTAGGATAGGGACCCCTCAATTTCTTGAACCTAAACAGTGGTTCAGAAATCCTCCATGAGCTACAGCTCAGCTGATACTGCAAGGGATCCAGCGAGCCTTGACTAGGCCAGGGACCCCTCAATTTCTTGAACCTAAACAGTGGTTCAGAAATCCTCCATAAACTACAGCTCAGCTGATACTACCAGCGGATCAGCGAAGCCTTGACCAAGCCAGGGACCCTCAATTTCTTGAACCTAAACAGTGGTTCAGAAATCCTCCATGAGCTACAGCTCAGCTGATACTGCAGGGATCCAGCGAGCCTTGACTAGGCCAGGGACCCCTCAATTTCTTGAACCTAAACAGTGGTTCAGAAATCCTCCATGAGCTACAGCTCAGCTGATACTGCAAGGGATCCACTGAGCCTTGACTAGGCCAGGGACCCCTCAATTTCTTGAACCTAAACAGTGGTTCAGAAATCCTCCATGAGCTACAGCTCAGCTGATACTGCAAGGGATCCACTGAGCCTTGACTAGGCCAGGGACCCCACAATTTCTTAAACCTAAACAGTGGTTCAGAAATCCTCAATGAGCTACAGCTCAGCTGATACTGTAAGGGATCCAGTGAGCCTTGACTAGGCCAGGGATCCCTCAATTTCTTGAACCTAAACAGTGGTTCAGAAATCCTCCATGAGCTACTGCTCAGCTGATACTGCAAGGGATCCAGTGAGCCTTGACTAGGCCAGGGACCCCTCAATTTCTTGAACCTAAACAGTGGTTCAGAAATCCTCCATGAGCTACAGCTCAGCTGATACTGCAACGGATTCAGCGAGCCTTGACTAGGACAGGGACCCCCTCAATTTCTTGAACCTAAACAGTGGTTCAGAAATCCTCCATGAGCTCCAGCTGAGCTGATACTGCAACAGATCCAGCGAGCCTTGACTAGGCCATTGACCCCTCAATTTCTTGAACCTAAACAGTGGTTCAGAAATCCTCCATGAGCTACAGCTCAGTTGGTACTGCAAGGGATCCAACGAGCCTTGACTAAGTCAGGGACCCCTCAATTTCTTGAACTTAAATAGTGGTTCAGAAATCCTCCATGAGCTACAGCTCAGCTGATACTGCAACGGATCCAGCGAGCCTTGACTAGGTCAGGGACCCCTCAATTTCTTGAGCCTAAACAATGGTTCAGAAATCCTCCATGACCTACAGCTCAGCTGATACTGCAAGGTACTAGCCCTGACTTTTGGATTTGGTACCAGTGGAAGCTGATTTCCATATGGCCCACACTTTCTCCTGCTGAACACATCTCTAACTACTGTATCTCCCTCTGTTTCTCTAGTTGAATTTATGTGCCAGGGTTTAATAATTTGTTTAATCCTTACAGTCATTTTAAGTTCTGAGTTGATATTAGAAGTGAATTTTGAGCCTTGACTGTGTAAATCCTTCTCCTGCTCCCTGGTCTGCACTCTGTGTCTACCCCAACCCCCAAACAGTCTGCTGTGCTCTCTGTCCCCGCCCACTTCTTCTGTTCTCTTTTTTTGGATGTAACAAGCCTCATCTTCCAGCCTTTAAAAAGCCTGTTTTTCTACTTTATTTCAGGGATACTTTTTTTTTTTTTGTTACTTTTCCATTGGCAGATTATATTCTCTTGCCACTAGAGGGCTATAACTCTGGTAGCAGTGACATTTTCTGTGTCTACTCCTCTGTTATATGCAGCTGCCACTAGGAGCTACTATCCTATCTGGCACATCACACTCTCTGTTTCCCAGCTTTTATCCACTCAAATGTATCAATCCCAACTGCCACAGCCCACTCCTCAGACTTATCACCTTACTTCTGCTCTCCAGGAATGTCCATCCCAACCCTATTCCTGGGTCTTCTACCCCCCTCTCGCACCCTGCTGGGTGTGGCCTCTGCATCGCCTCAATGAGCATCTGCAGTCTCCCAAAGAAAACTGCTGCACTCCAGTGCTGGGTCGCACAACACAGGCCCAGCATCATTGCCATAGTGGAGACCTGGCTGTCTGCATCAACCCCTGATTCAGCTGTCTCCCTCCCTGGTTTCACCCTGTTCCGAGAGGATCGAGTTGGTAAGCGTGGTGGCGGATGTGCAGTCTGCTGCGACTCCTCCTTAACCATGCCTCCTGCCTCAAGCTCGGCCATGGTGCCCAAGCCATCACCTTAAAAATCTCCCGCGGGCAGGGGCCCGCCTATCTCACCACTACATACATAATCTCCATGGGCCCAAGGACCAGCAATCCACCCCTTTACTGACTATCTCTATCCTGCCCCACAAAGCTGAGCAGCTCGTCCTAGGTGACCTCAGTGTCAGCTGGCTAGGCTCCACTGCTGCAAACATAAAGGACTCCTTCACTGCCCTTGACTTAGCTCAATTAGTCACTCATCCTACCAGATTTAACCAGTCAAGTGGCACCAGCTCCTTCCTTAACATAATACTTTCCAACCGCCCCCACAGAATCAAGACTGTCAATGTCCTAGCTAAGTCCCTCAGCGACCATTCCCCTATCCTCTGTTTCTGGTCCTGCCCCATGCAAAAACCCATGTGTGAAGTCACCTCCCACCACCGCTTACGCCCAGGGGGCCTGAGTAAACTGAAGTAGTACCTAGCCCAACTTGACTGGTCCCTGATCTCACTCACGACTGATATAGACACTGCGCTAGCCAGAGCCTTCTGCAAGGCCTGTGACCTCTTTGCCCCCTTTACCAGTACCCACTCCAAAAGACATAATGCCACCTGGATTTCCCCTTCCCTTATTCAACAACTGAGGCAGTGAGACAACCTCTGGCATGTTGCGGTCGAGTCAAGCAGGACAGTGGACAGACAGGCCTATAATGCCGCTCGTAACCAATGCACCTGGGCCATAAGGCAAGCTAAGTCCAAATACTACCAAACCACCCTGGCTGCCTCCTGGGGCTCTGCGTGTGTGTTCTGGGATAATATTAAGGAGCTCAATGGAAAAACTCGCCCCCCCCAACTCAGATATCTGTCAACAGCGCTATTACCACTGACCCCCCACATATTGCTGACTGCCTCAACATGGCTTTCTCTGATCTAAGCGCAGTCCTTCCTGTCCACTTTTTGACCCTATCCCTACCTCAACCCCCCACACTGAATCGCCCCCCCATTTCTCCTCTGCACCATATCTCCCCAAGAAGCCAAACCACTCCTGCTAAAAGCCCTCTTCAGCCACAACCCCAGCTGTGACCCAATTGACTCCCAGATTCTCTGTCTAATTCTAGATATCATGCAAGCCCCTCTCACTGACCTGTTAAACCAGTCCCTATGCCTCGGTCAATTCCTGAGCACCTGGAAATCAGCTGACATTACCCCAATTCATAAGAATGGAGATCGTACATTACTAAATAACTACAGACTGATCTCCATCCTTCCCCCACTCTCTAAAACACTGGAAAAAATAGTATCCACCCAACTCATGGAATATCTAACCAAATACAGCATACTATGTCAAGAACGGCATGGTTTCCACCCTGGACACAGCACCACCACAGCCCTCCTAGAGTTCTCACAGCAAATACACTCTGCACTTGACTCTGGGGACGTTGATGGGGCAGTGTTCATTGACCTATCTAAGGCCTTTGACTCTGTGTGTCACCCCCGATTGCTTGACTCCTTCCATCAGCTAGGCTTCTCATCTGGCCTCCTTGCCTGATTCTCCAGTTACCTCCATGCCAGATCCCAATGGGTCAAGATAAACGGTACCTTATCAACTGTCCTACCTGTTCGCTCAGGTGTCCCCCAGGGTTCCATCCTGGGCCCCACATTGTTCAGTCTCTTTCTAAACACCCTTCCTAGCTCCTGCTCAGGCAGTATGATCCTATATGCTGACGATGCAGTTCTCATCGCCTCCCACCCTGACCCCATCACCCTCCAGAACTCTCTGCAACTCACCTTCAGCCAAGCTGAAAAATGGTTCCTCGACCATCGTCTAGTTCTGAATCTCAAGAAGACAAAATCTATGCTTTTTGCCCACTGCCAGAGTAGTTCCAGAAATGCCCCCCTTCTCATCCTCCCCAGCACCCTACACCCCCTTGAACAAGTGTCTACATACAAATATCTGGGCATCACCTTCGACTCAGCTCTCTCTCTTTCCACTCTCATCTTAATTCCCTGTCCATTGCCGTAAACACCCGGATTGGACTCCTCTACCACCACAAAGACTGCCTCCCTCAGAAAGAACTGGTTGACTACAGGTTCCCTATCTATGCGGCTACTGACCCCACCACCCTCACCAAAGTCCAGACCTCTATCAACAAGGCTTGCAGGCTCCTGACCTGTGCCCCCATCAGAACGCACACATGCCAGCTCTACTCCTCCTCGAACTTACTCACCTTTGATAAGCGCCTGCGCTACCAAACCTGCATACTGGCAAAAAAGTCACTACTTGGGCTCTCCCCCATGGGGGTTTGTTGCATCTCTAAAATTGACCTCCCACTCGGTCCCCACCGGAAGCGCACTCAAAGCCACCTTCCAGGTCCTGAGAGTCAGGACCTCTCTCGCTCAAAGTTCATTCCACCACAGAGACCCGTCTTGGTACAACTCCTTCCTCACTCATATCACAAACAGCCCCAAAATCGGCCCCTTCAAAATTGCCCTTTGAAACCACCTCACTGACACTCGGAGCTGTAAATGCCCCTGACTGGCACATACCTAGAGCTCCGCCTGGCCCGATTTATAGACAACGTCCTTCCGGACTGCCTTCTCCCCCAGCAACCACCCCTTCCACCCCAGGTATCACTCTCTAGAACCCCTAGCGGCACCTTATTATTTATATACTAGACTAATTGTAAATAATTGAAGCCTTTGTACACCTTTGTATTACTGGGAATGCTTTGTGTGTTCTTTTATTGTATCTCACCTGTAATGTTCTCCATCGTGGTACAGTACTCCACCACCAATTGTTGTCTATCCTCCCTGTGATGAGGTGCCTTTGTAAATGAGTCTTTGACTCAAAGGTTGTAAATCCAAATTATGAAATAAATAAATCAATAAATACCGTAAGGACTTCAATATATCTCAGCACTTGATGAGAAAATAGCAGTACATGTGATGACACACATGCACAACTTCTTTTCTGTCTGCTTCATGGAAAAACACCTGCAATATAAAGTTACTACAGGAACCAGCATCTTTTAATACTTTAACCACATTTCATCCATCATTGTAAGCTTTGAAGCCGTGTTTCATGGAGACTGGCTGCAACCAAGTGTCAATCTTCTCCAGCAGCTTGTCCAAGATTTAGTTGTGGTGTGTGCTTGTGGCATGGAGGCAATTGCTTAAAAAATGACTGCTGATGACCTTCAGAGGTAGGAGTACAGATGTAGTTAGGGATAATGTATGATGCCAAAGGCAAACCTGGTAGTTGTGACTAATGTGCCATTATGTACATGAATGACATTACAAAGGAGAATCCATTGTCCAATGCATCAGTGGCCTGGTCAGGTACATTGGGTCACCTGCTGAGTGTAATAAAATATGTGAAAGGGAGCATGCAAAAGTAGAAACATAGAAGCATAGATACTTATGGACAGGAAAATATTGATTGGCCATCTATTTGGTTCCTACCTAGTTCCTTTCCTGAGTATTTCTGGCAAAGGCCTTATGGGGATATAGTATCCCTCAGTTCTGTTTGGACTATCACAATGCCCCCATTAGCCCCATTCCCTCCCGCCATCATTCCCACTAGTTCAGTAAGTCTGTCATACACTTTCTTAAAACTTGAAAACTGTCCAGCTTAAACCAGATGGTTCCACTTTTCTGCCAATCTTTCTGTGAAAAAGTACTTCTTCATGCCCCTTCTAAATTTCTCCCCTGTCATCTTATAGTGTGACCACTTGCAATGGATCCATTGCTAAGCTCAAAGAGTTGCTGGCAGCCCACACTGTTCACATCCTTCAAATAACTGAAGGTTTCAGTCATGTGACTAACAGCCCTCTCTCTTTTCTGGTCTCAAGGGAGTATATATTGAGGCCAGCAAAGTATTTCTTTATAAAGCCTTCTCTATTGGTCATGAACCATTTTGGTCACCCTCTTTTGAACTGCCTCCAGGTGGTCCTTTAGGTGAGGTTTCCACTCCAGCACTCCACACAATGTTCCAGTTGCTACTTTACCAGTGATGTATACATGGGTAAGATCACTTCTTTTCTTCTACTGAAAAGGTTTTACCCATTCACCCCAGTATCCTATTAGCTTTCCCATGTGCCTTGTAATATTTGGTCAAGGTCTTGAGGCTGTCATTAATGATAACAATCAGATCCCTCATTGCTAAGGTTTGCTGTAGTCTGATCACCTATATCCACTATTCAGTCCTCAGACTATCCCTCTCAAAATGCATAGCATTATGCTTTTTAGCGTTACTTTCAGCTGCCATCATTGGGACCAAGAGCAACAAGATGTGGTGCACTCCACATTGTGTGACTCCTTGAAATCACTGCTGCACATAGAAAGTGGTGTTCATGCAGGCTCTAGGACACACTTTCCAATTTCTTAAGGTCCCTTTTTAATTCTCTTATTCCTTCTCACTACCCACCCTGCCACACTTCTTATTGGTTTAGCAAATAGATACATCTTGCCATGGATCTACTCCCTAGAATCACACATGAGTACATAGAATAGTGCCAGGTCCGGGGCCAACCCCTGTGGCACACTGCTCATTATCCCCCGGAACTCAGAGTGCATGCCATTTAGTACCACCTTTTGAGTTCTCCACTCTAGTCAGTTCTCTATCCATCTTGTGACTTTCTCCTCAACACCAAACCCTTCAATTTCTTTACTAGTTATCTCTGAGGTACAGGGTCAGAGGCCTTGCAAAAGTCTAATTACAGGACACCCAGTACCTGACCCTTGTCCATCACTTGGGAATGGACACTGAAAAATATCACCAGATTTTTCCTGACAGGATCTACCATTCAAAATCCAGTGATGTTTGCTGTACTGGAGTCCAGTGGACACAAGGGGCTTGATTCTCAAACATCACCACAAGCTGCACCAAAGGCAGCTTGCATTGATCCTCCCTGTGCCTGGGATCCTGCATCCGATTCTCGAACAGGAGGGTTCCCCGCTTCAAAGTCCCACAGCTTGCACCAAGCACACTCGTGTGGTAAAGGTAAGGCACACAGAAGAGGAGTGTTGCAAGCTGCGGGACAGACATGTAGCACTGACAGCACTTACAGATGTGTTGCCCACAGGGCAGGCCTAATGCCCACTGCAGTAGTCCGGCCCCATCACTGGCATCAATGCAGCCTGCCAGCATTGGGACCCCTAGTTGGCATGCCAGGTTATGGCCCTGCCTTCCCCCACAGCTAGGCAGGCAGGGCACTACGTATGCCCCACATGTGTCCCTGGCATGACAGAGGGCACATCCCCAAAAGTACACCATGCCACAGCAGTGCAGCCAGCCCATAGTCCATGCCTGGCAGCAGCCCACCACCATCAGTGCCTGTGGACAGCACTGCAGGTGGCGCACCCTAGGTCTCAGTGAGCCTCCCTGTGTCACTTGTGTTGGCTATGGTGCAGTGCCCTATGCACCACCAAGGGAGTTTCCATGCATTTCACACACTGAACCACTGCATATTCCATTTATGCAACAGGTTTAGATGTTGTGTGAACGTTTTGATTTTGGTGGGTGTAAATAATCTGTTAAAAAAGGGAAAACAAAATCAAATTTTATGCTGTTTTTTGCTAATTATAAAAAAAAACAAAATGGTATCTATAAATGAAACACCACTCATTTTGTAGATATTTTTGTGCTCAACATTTTTCATGCTCACAGTACCGTGGTATCATTTTTTTGTTTTAAAGTTATTCACATTTGTTTGTCAAAAAATGAACAAAAGATTTAATTTTCTTCTGTTTTCTTGTTAATTATAAAAAATATATAAGGTATCTATAAATGAAACACACTCATTTTGTACATAATTTTGTGCTGAACAATTTTCGTGCTCACAGTACCATGCTATCTTTTTTCGTTTTAAAGTTATTCCCATTTGAATATGGTTAGTACTGCTTCTGAGGCCAAACATTCTAAATGAATTCTGAAGAGATTTGTGACATAGTAACTGTGTGGATAAATGGATAATATGGTGATAAATAAATTTATCACCATAGTATCATAGATAAATGGCTTTATTCTATAGTTTTTATCATGACTCATGTTGCATATATATATATATATATATATATATATATATATATATATATATATGTGTGTAATATATGGATTTTCAAAATAATACCCCTAAAAAGCATACAAAAAATCCCTTGTAATACACCGGTGCAAACTCAATAATAGTATCGATGGAATCCCGTAATACTATCGATGGAAGATCTCAATGATAGTATTATTGCAAACTGACTGGAGCGCAAGTGCCACCGGACAGCTCGCACTGACCATGAGCCGGCCTTTACTGTAACTGTCACATACAGTAAAAGCCGACAAAACATTTGCGTCGTGCCTACAGTCTGATATTCGGATCCCGCTGCAGCTTCTTTTGGGATTTAGCCATCAATATTCAAAAATCCCCATAACCAGCTAAAATAAAAGATGGCACGCCATGTACTCCAACTCAGAGTCTGACTAAGTCTCCACAGCAACAGTCGCTCGCTCAAGAAAAACAAAAAAGTTGTTACTGCCATTTCATTCTACAGTTTCTTTAACACTGCACAGTTTTGCTATTTGAATTTTGGAAACACTTTCGATGATGCCGCAGTCACTGACTCCTACTCACATGAAAATCACCTCAGCATCCCAACCGAAGATTCCTCATTCTGTGGCAAAGTTACACACTTACAATTTCCTCGCATCCCTATATTACAAAAAATAACAAATACCTTCTGGTGTATTACAAGGCAGTAATTCATCTCGAAGATCTGGGGGCACTAGAAACCTCTCGAGCTTCGCTCTCGAGGTTTACTGTGCCCCCAGATCCTCTTGATGAATTACTGCCTTGTAATACACCAGAATGTATCTATTATTCTATTTATATATATATATCTAGATATATATATATATATATATATACATATATACATATACATATATATACATATATATAGATAGATAGATAGATAGATATATGTCTAAAGAATGCCATTAGGGCTGTAGTTTATGCATATGGATAGTTGTAGTCCTATCTAAAGGTACAAGTTCCTGTCATGCCCAGCCTTCTTTGTGCATGTTCACTGATGTGTGACCACCAGCTCTGAGAAGAATAAATATGGTCCCTGAACATACAAGCTGTAACTGAATCTCTCTGTGAGGGCACCAAGATATATTACAAACTGCAGAAAAGAGAAAGGGCATCAGGAATACATAGATTTCAACAGTTCATAAACAATGAGAGGTTAAATGTAGATTTGAGGTGTTTCTCATTCAGTTGGTCTCAGTGCACTATAGTAAACCTTTCTAATTGCATCAGTCTATTTTCTGATTGTCATTGGGTATACATTAATATCAGAAATCTAAGCCTTAATATATCTGTAGCAATTAGTTTAGGATTAAGGACTGATTTGAAAACAGATCCTTGAATAAAGATGTTACATATTTTTTAAGATGGCTTGTGGTTTATCATGTGTATAGCTTTCCGGACATCCATTTTGCTGCATCTCAGATGAAGAACTGATTTTCCTTTCTTTTTTTTCATTACACTGCTTTTCTACCTCCACACTTATGAAACATCCTACATTATTTGTGGAGATCCAGACAGTCTCACTGGATGTGTACTGTGTCCAGTGGCCAGACACACTGCCCATCCACTGAGACTGTTTGGACCTCCCTCTACAAGACTACTCCTAGACTGTTCCTGTTTTACTATAGTAAGTGTCTGTACCTATCTGCCTGCTTCAACACAGCTGCTGTTTTTTCCTAAGTACACTATTGCCCAGACTGCTTTATCTAGCTGGGTACTAAACCGTGTTAGTTGCTTCCCTCTGGAAGTACCCCCTACTGTACTCATTAACCTGTACTGTTTTACACCCCAGGCTTGCCTACCAGACTAAGAGTCTTATTCCAAGACAGCTATGCCAGATGTAAATGCAGTATGCTTGTCCCAATGGTGCATATCGCAAGTTACACCAGAGACTTGGGACACGTGCAATCCCAAAAGAACACTTATGCAGCAACCGCTGCGCCAAACGCAGGTTCTGACACAGTAAAGCCAAAGAAAGCTTGCGCCAGTGCATAATGCAGCTTGTGACATGCGTAATACACCAACACCATGAAACAGCTATTCCAGAACAGGAGGCATAAGTAAATATGCCAGATGAAGCCAACGTAAGTTAGAACAAGGAATAGCTGTCCTAACCAGAGCATAGGCTATATTAACCCCCCCTCCACATAGCTAAACAGCAGACAGCACTGTAGTAAGACACACAGCATTGTCAGTAATAGGAGCCCTACTTGGAATAATGATAGCAGAGCACAGTGAGTGCAGGCTTGCCAGGTGCAGAGGTAGGACCCAGGAGACCGAGCCACAGCCCCCACCAATGGTACCAAGGCTACCGGTGCATAGAGTAAGACGCCCTCGCAAGACCTTTTAGGACCTGACTGAGCAGAAGTGCCAAGCACGCTATAGGCTCAGCAAGATCTGCATCAGGGAGCTATGCCAGGGCCTGGGTGGTGACCTATGCAGCACTAGCAACAGAGGCCACCCACTGCTACTGGAGGAGCATATGAGTGCAGTGCTGTGCTTCCTCACCATCGGCACCTTCCAAGCACCCACAGGGGACACAATGGGCATCTTCCAGCTGGTGGTGTCCAAACCCCTGAGGAGGTTCCTTGTGGTCCTCATACGGCACACCCACAACATACCAGCTTCCTTGGGATGCCCAATGGCAGTGCCAGGTGAAGCCAGCATTTCATAATGTGGCACTGTCCCCCCATGTGCTAGGTGCCATCAACTGCTCACACATGGCTATCAGAGCCCCAAGCGAGGATGGGGACGCATACATAAACAGGAAGGGTACCACTCGATGAATAACCAGGTGGTTGCTGACAGTGGTGGTTGCATCCTAGATGTGGTGGCCAAATACCCATGATCCTGCTACAACTCCCACATCCACAGGAACTGTGGGATACTTGAGGCCTTTCAGAGAGGAGACAACACTGGAGGATGGCTTGTAGGCATGTACCATGGGGAATGACAGCTGCAAAGGTATGTGAGGGGCAGTGTGCATGCATGTGGCAGACAGTGCATGTGGGTGTGTGGGGACACAGTGGCACAACAGGGGCACAGGGTGGAGAGGCACTGCAGTGGGCAGAGGTGATGGCCATGCAGACATGTGGCACACCACACACAGGAGGCAGGCAGGGGCAAGACACACATACTGTGCAACACACAGGGGCCTGGGAAGGCCACACAATGTCAAGGGAAGCACATGCAGTGCATGGACACAGACAAGGATGTGCATATGACTGCTAGTGAGCACCTGCATGTGAGCGCATGTGCATGCAGCAGTACATGACATGCAGAGTATAATGAGATGCTGAAGACAGGGCTGCACACATCAACATGCAACTAACCTCCCCCCCCCAACAGGTGGCAGTGGATATCCCCAGATGCCATGGTTGATGACCCCTATAAGGATGCCCCAGACAGCAGCTGAGGTCTGGTACAATGAGGCCCACACCAGCAGGAGAGGGGTAAATGAGTGCACCCTCAGAATACTGAAGTCCCTATTCTGATGCCTTGACACCTCAGGAGGTGCGCTCCAGTACAGCCCTGCAATGGCATATATGATAGTGCTTGCCTGCTGCATCCTCCACAACAGCACCTTGGCACACAGTGTTCCAATGCCCAATGGTGACCAGGAGAAAAGTGCACTGCAGGAGGGTGACGGGGATCTGGACATCATGGTGGGACACTTGGCGCACAATGGTGCAACAGCGGGACACTGTGCATGACAGGAGCTGATCCAGCAGTTTGTTTGAGGTGACATAAGGACACCACAACCACACTCACCACCACCCCCCCACACCACCAGCACCACCATGGTGGCACCTGCAGCAGTATGGGGGACACAGTGTGGTGCAACATAGCCCTGACAACAGCACAGCTCCCATGCCACCTCCACCAAGCATCAGGGGGAAGAGATACTGCCTGCCAGGTGCCATGCGACACAAGTGGCAGCACTGGAGCTGGAACAGTGCCCATGCATGTCGTACAGCATCTGGCAGGCATGACTGTGAATGTGTGACAGCACCCCAGGCAACACACAGAGGACCACAGCACACGTGGACCATGGACATGGAGACAGAGGTGTGTGATGGACACACACAGGGCAGAGGAACAACACCATGATGGCACTACCAGGCACAATGCACCTGCCATGGCCACTGATATATGTAAACAGTGCAACCACAACAGGGACACAGCACCAAGTGACACAGACCTACTGACGTATGGTGGTAGGATGCACCATTGAGTTATGCCACAGGTACCACCCACAGAGACCACCAGGCCCCTGGGTGGAAGGCAGCTGTACAGGTCCAAGGCTGCCACATGGCCAGAACATTCACAGTGTGGCGGCATGTGAACCAGACATGGCAGATGCACTGCTGCACACAGAGCACCATGCAGCCATGCTCAGCAGTGTGCACCCAAGGCTGTGAAGTGCATGGCCGGCACACAGAAACCATGTGCACCATGGGGACGCACATGAGATGGTGCAGCCCAGCCACTTGCGTGCCTGCATGTGCACACTGACAGACACACACACACTCAGACCAGAAACAGATGCGCAGAGCCAGGTGCGCATAAATAACATTTAATGCAACAGTAGGAATAACAACAGCAGTCAGGGAACACACATGTACTATCATCAACAACAACAACAATACCAATGGAAAACAGTACCCCCCAGTAACCAAACCACGCCCACGCTATGTACAGAACCCCCCCAGCCCATATGTACCACCCCAACCACACAGCAGACAGCCCCCAAGCAACTATTGACACCCTCCAGGCACGTCTCCCACCACAGCACCTCCAACAATCATGGATAGCACCCTCCCGCTGAACAGTACCCACAATCCACCAGACCCCCAGCTCCACATACACACATCAGGTGCCCCCCGCAGTCCCAACGTACACCTGATACATCCCAGGCCCCCAAGGCATTGCACAGTCCAAATGTCCATGGGCCCGATCCACACACCTTCTGTGCTAGTGCCTTTGCAGTGCTGTGAGGAGAGCCCTGAGGGAGCAGTGCAGGCGCGCAACATCCTCCATGATAGCAGAGATAAGCACTATTAGCTGCTGGTCACCTGCCACCTGCTGCCCTAGGTCCAGTACTGCCTGCAGGCCTGTCTGTCCCCTAGGTGACTCGGCACCAGCTACATGTCCGCCCTGCTGCTGTGGGGCCATGTCCAACTGTCTGGACAGGAGTCCAGCACTGTCATCCTGCAGCATGGCATCCTCCTCCTCCTTCTCCACTGCAGGGTACTCCTCCTCCTCCTCCCGCTCCTCTGCAGACAGCACCCCCAGCTCTGGCTCCCCTGCAGGTGGCCCCTCCTCTGCCTGGCCCTCTGCTGCCTGCTCTGCTGCTGCCATCTCCTCCTCTGGCTGGTCCCCATCCACCAACACCTTGCCAGGCTGGTGTTCCACACCTGGCTCCTCTGCCAGCCTGTTGGCCTCCAGCTCTTCTGCATGCTGTCCCACTGACCCCTGTGGTCCACTGCCACTGCTGTCCTCTCCAGGCTCCACCTCCTCCTTGTCTGGTGATGGCAGGATAGGCCGTACCCTGTGTCAGTGGCACCTTGTGCACCGCTGGTACCTGCGGCATCCCTAGCCTTCAGGTCGGCCATCGCTCTGAGCAGTTCCCGCTGCCTCGGGGCAAGGCTGCTCCCCCCACCTGCAAGGGAGAAGACAGTAGGTCACTGCAGGACTGGGACACCCTGTACGCACAGGCACACATGCATGTGTGCCATAGCACACTACAGAAGCGGTGTGATACACACACACAACACCTGCCACATGGTGCACAGTGGCAGCCACACTGGCATTGCACTATAGCCACAGGCACTGCAGGTGCACGTGGCTACACCTAGGCCACATGGCTAAGCACACATTGTGGCCAGAAGACATGGTGGACTGGGAAAGCACCTACCTGACCTCCTATGGCCATGTGTCCCCTGCCGCCAGTGGCCACACCCTGGATCCTCCGCTGGCTGTATCTGATGTCCGTGTAGGCTGGGTCCTGCACCTGTGTGGGAGAGGGACACCATTACACCTGTACACCACTGCTGGCAGTGGCATATGTTGCTTGTCTGTGGAGGTCAAAACAGCAAACAAATCAGTCGGGCATTCCAGTGAAATGACAAAAACAGACCTGTAAACTAGGTCTGGATAAAAAGCTTTTTATTGCATTATACAAACTAAAGGCAACAGCAACAGCCAGCATTCCTGGTGCAACACGCAGACGTACGTTTCACGACTATAAGACGCTTTTTCAATTTTGTATAATGCAATAAAAAGCTTTTTATCGAGACTTAGCTTACAGGTCTGTTTTTGTCATTTCACTGGGATGCCCAACTGATTCATTTGCTGTTTTGACCTTTTTTGTCGTGGCTCCAGTGGTGTTCGCCGGTAGCCACCTTTTTTTCTTTTGTTTGTGGAAGTGTCATGCTACATGTTTTCCTATCCACCTGCAGTGCTGCTAGTGCCAGTCATCATCTCCCAGTCTCTCCACTCTGCCATGTTAAGCATGTGATCCAGGAGCTGTGGGTTCCTTCTGGCCAGGTCCTGCCACCTGTGCTGCATCTGCTGTGTAGTGCGGGAAACACCACTGAGTGCACTGAAGCATGCCCCTATGGAACACCATGCCCTCTCCCTGTCTGCGGGGGTGTGGCATCTGCAGCCTGGTGGCAGCAGTGTGGTGTGCCACTGCTGCACCTTTTTGACTAGCTGTGCTGTCTCCTCGGGGGTGAAGTTGGGTGCCCGACCACTGAGGATCACTAGTCTCCTGAATGACATGGCCCTGTGCACAGGTCTCCTCCCTACCCATCCTGTCCAGCAGTGGCGTGTCCTGAACCAGGTGGCTGTGTCCTGCTAACAAACCTGAACAATAATACCTGTCATGGCTGTGCACCTGACACGTTAATATCCAACTGTGCACTACACTGATGCAGCCGAATTATCATGCCATAGCTCTGGTACTGTACACTGCTCTTTATCTATAGCGTCACCATTGTACCTGCACCACGCAGCACAACCTCCGCAGACCTGGCCTACACATGGCTGTCATTCCATATCTGGGTGCTGGATTCTCTGTTCGTGCATTGGCATGCTGCCTCTTTGTGTACCCTCTGCTATGTGCCCTGTGTAGGCCTATATGATGCTTACAGTGGTGTACTCTGGCCACATGGACACTGCACTGCACTTGCATTGGGAGGTAGTATAACACAGTGGTATATGGCTCTGACCCACTACACCTGAGCCCTGGGTTGCATTCCCACAGCCCCCACATGCATACAGTGTGACCCTGAGCAGGTCACCTACCTTCCCTGTGCTCCCAGGTCACAACAGTAGGCAGGCATTCAGCCTACTGTGTCTCTCCTGGATAAACAATTGGCAACACAACATTAACAACTGGTATGGACAGTGACCTTTGCATATGTGCAGGTAGTGCACTGTCCCAGTGCTTACCAATATTCAGGGTGTGTCTCTCCTGGGTAAACAGTGTGGAAGAAAACATTAGAAACTGTATAAAGTAATGACTGTTGCATATGTGCAGGTAGTGCACTGTCCCTGAACTTACCAATATTCAGGGTGTGTCTCTCCTGAGTAAATAGTGTGGAACAGATCTCTTTGGCACCTACTTAGCAGTAGCTCCCTATCACTGCTGGCTGGTCCTCCTCTGTCCCAACAGCGTGTGCATGGTGCGGCCTGTCTCTCACTTTCAATACCCCACCTCACACATGGCACACATATGGGCGACATGTGTGGATTACCATCATGACACGCACCTGTGGCCTACGTACACACAACACACAGGTGCGTACTACACTACTGCATGCTGCAGTTGCAGCCTATATGCACTTGCGGCCTATGTTGTGGATGTGCAAGTGCAATATGGGCCATACAGCCATCCCAGACACCAGTTCTATGCTACATGCATCACCTGCTATCACAGCAGTTGGAATGAGTGAGGCCACACAGATGTATAGTGCACAGTGTATATTCAGTTGTTGTGTGACATGGTGCAGTGCTACAATACATTTGTGAAAATACCCATATACACATACCCACACCCAGTGACAGTTCACAGCATACACACATACCATGCTGATCAACATTGCCCTCACACACACACACACACACACACACACACACACACACACATGCCATGCACAACACATGTCCACACACAGTACTCACCCATACTGCCACTCTGCACACCTCCCACCACCCATTGTAGCGGCGCGCCACAGTAGCATGGTCAGTCATCTGCCTGGTGCTGCCACCCAATTCTCCTGGCTTGGAGGCACTCACGCCCAGCCCAGCACCTGGTGTTGCATGCTGAACTGCCCCTGTGGCAGCACTGGTTCCATCGTGCCCCTGTTGCATGACCTCAGGTCCACCACTGTCCATCGGTCCCATCGGCACCGCCATCCTGCGACGTCTTTCATCCTCCCCCCGGGACAGATGGTGCTTGTCCTGGCACAGTCCCCAGTCCCTTGTCCTGTGGCCCACTGTCTTCTGTGGCCTGCAGGTGCACTGTCACCTGGGTTGTGCCCTGCCCTGGTGTGCTGTCTGGTGCTAACCTGCCCTGTCTGGCACTTGTCCTGCACCTTGTACCCACTGCCACACACCCCACAGACATGGTGGCAGGTGTCTTTGTGACTGATTGCATTGGCTGTCTGGTCACCAGTCGTGCCACCAGTGGTGTTGGTGGTGGCGGTGGTGGTGGCTGTTGTGCCAGCGCTGCTGGTAGTGTTGGCAGTGGGGGTGGTGGGAGCTGTTGCACTGGTGTCGATGGTGGTGTTGGTGGAGGTGGTGGTGAGGGCTGTTGCACTGGTGTTGGTGGTTTTGGTGGCAGTGGTGGTGGGGGCTGTTGCACTGGTGTTGATGGCGGTGGTGTTGGTGATGGCATTGGAGGGGGTGGTGGGGTGGGTGCTGGCCCTGCTGCCCTGGCAGTGGTGGTGTTGTTGCCGCAGCTGTTGGGGGCTGTTGTGGTGGAGTTGGTGGTGGTTGCACCTTCTGTTGGTGCCTGTGTGGTGGCATCCCTCCAAGGTGTGCCTCGCAGTGGCTGGCCTGTGAGTGCACCCTGTAGCACCACAGACAGTATGTCTGCCTGATTGGTCTGCTGTGCCACCGACTGCTCCACAGCCATGGCCAGGTGGGTGATTGCTCATGTCTGTGCATGCACACAGGCCTGGGAGGTGACCATGGTGTCCGCAAGTCACTCTATGGCCTACTCTGTGGTGCGTGTCCCTGTCTCCAGCATTCCTATGAGGGTGCCCAGGTGCTCCTCCATTGTTGAGTGGTGTGCATCCATACTGAGCCAGATACATCCGAGATGCTCAGACTGTTCCTTGTGGGTGGTCACAAGGGTCCTGCAGAACCCAGCATAGTTTGTGGATACTGCTGTGTGGTCTTCCTGCGGGGATGGCATGGTCCCATCCAAGGTCACCTCCAGCCTGTCATATGATGCAGGGCCGAGGTCCTGCACTACATTGTTCACTATACTGCCACAGCTGAGGAAATAGCACAGGTCCAGCCCCTCCTCCTCCACCTGCTGTTGCTCCTCTGCTGCCTGCCACTCCCCCACCACTGGTGTTAGGGCTGGGTCTGGCTGCGCCACATCATCACCACCAGGAGTGTCTGACATGGTGGTTTGTTGGGTGGTCAGCTGCATGCATTCCAGCTCTGGCTTAGTACTTATGCCACCACTGTCCTCAGCCCCTGTGTCCACTGCTACTGCGCCTGTGAGGGGACAACAGGGCATCAGTGCTACCCCGCCATGTCATGCCCTCCATACATGCCTCCATACTCACCCCTGCATTGCTGTCCCACACACCGGGGGCAGTACTGGCCATCAGCTTACCTGCCCCTGTGTACGCTGCTACTGCTCCTGTAGGGGAATGACAGTGCATCAGTGCTATCATGCCATGTCATGTCATGCTATCTGTACATGCCTCCATACCCACCCCTGCCTTGCTGTCCCACACACTGGGGGCAATGCTGGTCATCCACTTACCTGCCCCTGTGTCCACTGCTGCTGCACCTGTGGGGGAACAAAAATGCATCAGTGCTACCCCACCGCATCATGCCCTCCTTACATACCTCCAAACCCACCCCTGCATTGCTGTCCCACTCTGGGGGCAGCACTGGCTGTCAGCTTATCTGTCCTTGCGGCCATCTGCATCATATCCAGGTCTGTATCCCATGGATGCTGTGCTGGCTCAGGAAGGCCAGTATCCTCTCCTCCTAGCCACTGAGGGTTATCTCCTCCTGTGGCCCACCTCCTGTGGCCGCCACCTGCCACCTATTATAGGCCTCCTTGGCATTTGCGTTGCACTTGAGGTCACTGACCCACATTTGGAGGTCGCGCACAGTGCACTTTGCATTGGCCATTGCATTCACCTTTCTGGCCACCTCCTCTCATGTCTTCTTGCGCTTGCAGCCCTGGTACCATTCCCCACCCTTGCCCATTAGAAGGTCTGCCTGGACCTCAAGTTTCTCGAGGAGGACGTTTGTCTCCTCATGGGTAAAATTCTGCTTTCTGCATTTTGCCGCACTTGCCACCTCTGCACTGCTACCTTCCATCTTTCTTGCATACATAGCTCCTACGCCATGTCTGCGACCTGCACACTTTTATATGGTCATAGGGTTGCAACATGTGTAAGTGTTACACCCACTATTGCCAGGTCCACCATGTGTTGCGGGTGTAACTTGCAACATGCATTATTCGGCATTCTACGTCTTAACTGGCATCTCTCTTGCAATAGGGTGCAGCTCGCATGTTGCAAGGGTTTGGTCGCACCTTTATGCACTAGCACAGTTTGCGCCTTGCTTTTCTCACTCTCTTTGAATCGGGCCCAAAGTGTTTCTTGATTCCTAGCATACCCTATCTAGACAAACCCTATTTTCAAGTTTGTGTTTTGGTTTATAAGTTTATAAAGATGTCAGGAGGGCCTCTTATGGATATGAGTGCCACCTCATGTGTTCTTAGGGCAAGAGAACTGCAAACCAAAGGTGAGCAGTTCTGGTGCCCTAAGGATGCAAGAGGGGACAATCATATATCCATAAGAGTCCTCCCAGTACCCCTATAAACTTATTATAGAGCATGCCATGATTTAAAAAAAATACCTTTTTTGCTGTCCCTTTCTGTGGCATAAGTGGTGGTCATTGAGAAGTCCAGAAACAGTGCTGCACATACACAAAGAGGCTTGAAAATTCCAACTCAAAAGATTTATTGACCACAACATTCATTACAAGCACCAAGTATGGCTCTGCCCCTGCACTTCAGCTCTCCCAGCGTTCATTATGGGGCCTTTGGATTCTCTTGTGGTCCCTGAGAAGCTGTTACAGTGCTCAATGCATGAGTTACTCTTACAGCAATAAGAGTACCTCATGCGCAGCTGAAGAAAGTGCTATGATTGGTTGGGGAGAATCACATGATGCTCTCATGATCTATAATAAGTTTAGTGAGCCTCTGGTCTGCTCTATTCGTGCATTATCTACTTAGCTAGCTAATCTGTTCCAGCTATTTTATTGCTGTGATTGTTTTGCCTATAAATGCAGCCAGCCCCCTTTTTCTGCCTTCTCCTTCTCCTCCCTCATCTGCCGTTTCTGTGGTGCAAGATCAAAAGCCACTTAGCATCACATATAGCACCATCAGCCACTTTCTTTGGTGTGTCTTCATCGGTTATATCTTTGGGTCCCACAATGGTGGCTACCTTGAAGGCATCGAAAAGATCAAAATCGTGGCTGCAGGAACCCATCAGTTCTCAGTCCTTACTCCTCATTTGGCAGAACTCGATAATTCAGGTAGAGGAACAGCCAGTGCTGTGGGAGTCCTGGTGCTCAAGGGAATTCATGGTCTAGCAGACGTGTGGCAACTAAATACCATGCATTTAGATTCTTTTGATCACCTTAGAATTTGGTGTAATCTCTCCAAGACAGATTTTTGGAAATATCTTCAACTCCGAAGCACCATTAATGTGGGGCAAAAGCAACTATCTTCTCAAATTCCTATACCCCCCAACTTCAACTACAGACTTGGTTAACTTATCACAGGGGCACTGATGGTTTGATTTACAAGTTCATATTACAAAAGGCACCTGACCCCTCAGATGAGGTGAGACTTCAATGGTCTAGTACTCTCTGAATGGTCATTTCTGAGTCACGTTGGGCTCATCTGTGGAACCTTATTCATAAAGCTTGCCCAGATACAAAGAGCCTTCTTATCCAATATAGGGTTATGCATTATTGGTACTTCACCACAGTTAGATTGAAATCTTTTGGACTTTCTACTCATGACCAATGCTGGCAATGTGATGCAGCAGATACAGATCTATTTAATATTTTTATGGAGCTGTTCTCGTCTTCAGCATTACTGGACACAGAGATATGCTTACTGTTTCAATATTTTGGTGGATGCTGTCCCACTATCTCCCCAATTTTTCATTTGGGTCTTTCTGATCCCGCTCCTTCTCTACCTAGGTTTCACCCATGTTGGCTTTTAATGATCAGTGTTGTAGCTAAGCAGTTAATTCATCAAAAATGGAGAACTCCAGAGATCGCTTCATTTACCCGCTGGCTGGTGAAAGTTCAGAATTTGGCGATGCTAGATAGAATGTTTGATTTTGCTAAGCATAATATTGTCTCATGCCACAAAGTGTGGGCACCCATTTTGTCTTGTAGATATGCTGTTCAGGATCCAGTATAAAGCCTAACTATACCCGACTCCCCTTCTGTAACTGCTATTTTGTTAATGTACTTAGTGCTGTTTATGCTTCATAACCTAGGTTTTGTACAGTTCGATTATGTTTGTATTTTGTATGTACATGTAGTACTGTTTCTACAATTTTTCTTGTTTGTGACTTTGTATTTGGAAAAATGTTCTCAATAAGAAGCCTTAACTGCAAAAAAAAAAAAAAGACTGGGGTCCCCCAGACTCCTTCCTTGGATCCATCCCATTTTCAATCTTTTTAAATGACCTTCTATTCATCTGTGTCAAGGTGCATTTTCATATGTATGCAGATGACACAGTCACCTATACCTCCTGTCCCTCAGGTTTGGCCTTGGAGGTTTCACTCCAGCTACATTTTTACAATGTTCTGCACATGATCCAATCCAACCAACTCTGGGTCAACACTAAAAAAACTGTCCATGACCTTTGGTACCAGCCAGAAACTAACCAGGTCCTCCCACCTCCTGTTTTCACCACCCTGGATGGCTCCCACTTGAAGCAGTCTCCACCTTTAAGTAACTTGGTGTGTGCTCGAATAGCAGGCTGGACATCTCTGCCCACATCAATGCCATCCACGCCAAACTCCTTCTTAGACTTGGAATCCTGTATTGCAGCAAGAACTGCCTCTCTCAGCAGATCTGCATGGAGTTGATCACTAAAATAGTGCTCCTGGTGTTTGACTATGTGGATGTGGTGTATGGTATTGACCCCTCCTCTTTTATTACCAGACTGGGCACCCTCTGCAATGCCTCCTGCCATTTCTCCACTAATGCCCCCTTTTGAACTCACCACTGCTTCCTTTATTCCTCCCTCTCTATCTGTTCTCTCCCTGCATGCCACATAACTTTCTGTGCCTCCATTATCTCCAAATACTGGTTTTGGTTTCTTCCTCCTTACCTCCCTTCCCCTCTCACCTTTCTAGCATTCCCTTTGCTTCCTACTCTCTTCACTCTAGAGACTCACACATCTTCTCCCTTCTTCACCAAGGGGAAGTGCCAGGGACAGAAAGTAACATGGCATCCCTGGTGCCATGTCACCTTCTGTCCTTGGAATGCCCCTCCTTGGTGATCACAACCCATCGGCTCTGAGGACATGCAAAAGGCACCCCCATTACTAG
The DNA here is from genome assembly GCA_016271365.2 of Neoceratodus forsteri. Classification (NCBI taxonomy): domain Eukaryota; kingdom Metazoa; phylum Chordata; order Ceratodontiformes; family Ceratodontidae; genus Neoceratodus; species Neoceratodus forsteri. Next base: position 839,093,566 of record CM028135.1, on the reverse strand, counting down.
GTTTATAGTTGCTGATTGTTATGCTCTGTATACCATAACAGTTTTAAGGTCTGCTGAGTCACTGTACATATGCTGAAGTTGATATTCAGTCATAGCACTTGCCCCTCTGTGGCTGTGTTGGACTTGCTCTGATTATTATCTGGAATATAGTGTAGTGGTACTGTACTCTGTAGCACAATAATATGAGATAGACTGGCAGCTAAACCCCCATGGCTTGACAAAGGATTAAGCAGTAATGACCTCAGTGACAGTCATTTCCTGTTGATTAATGACCGGACGGGGTATTGCGATTATAAGTCTAACTGCAGAAATTACCTTTTTAGAGTTTTTTTCTTTATTGTTTTTGTGTGGTGCAGTGAAACTTTTCTTTTTTATTTACAGTTTTGTGTTTTTTGTCCCTGTTTTCACTCTCGCCCTGCCCGGTCACACACACGTGTGGAGGCACATGCACACCACTGCTCCAAGGCACCCTCCTGGTATTTTGCCACCCCAGACCACCTGCACTGCATGTCAGACCTCCACCTGAGGGCAGCGGAACTACGGGAGGACGATGGAGATCCTTCTCAGGAGAGGAGAGCTGCCATTATGACTGCTTAATCCTGTTCCTTCCCTCCCCCCCACTGACCCCTGATGACCTGGTCCTATTCCCCTTACCAGGGTTGCCAGTGTAGTGTGAGGTGTGGGCATGGTGACACTGTCGTGTGTCTTGAAGTCTGCACTGTGGTGTCTGTTCATAATTTTCAATGTTCGCCAAAGTATCATGTCCTGCTATTTTGTTGTACAAATGCTTGTGATTTTTTTTATTTGTTATTACATTTTCTGTGAGAAATTAGTAGTTAAATCATTCACAGCAAGGGTTGCTTGCGAACAGCTGTGTGGCTGCCATGCCGGACATCTCTAAGAGATTTCAACTCTGCATGGCTGCCAATCAATGAGCTAGTTAAGGTCATGAATACTTAATTAAACTTATAATGTGCTATACTAAAGTCAAATCTTAACAAGAGGCCAGAAGGGGAAGGATTCAGATTAATTTCAGTGTAGTGCAATAACTGTTTATTGCTGTTTTTGTTTTAAATTTAGATTTGTGGGCTTTTAGTGGTTCTGTTATGTCTTTGCTGTCTTTACTTAGAATTGTTTTTGGGCAGTTGACAATTTAAAACCTAGTTTGGTCTCCTTGTAGTGGTGCTGTTTTCCTTTGCTGTCTTTACTTGCTGTGTTTGTTTTAAACCTAGATTTGTGGGCTTTTGGTGGTACTGCTATTTCTTTGCTGTCTTTACTTGGAATTGTTTTGGGGCTGTTGAAAATCTGAAAGCTAGTTTGTTGTGGTTTTAGTGGTGCTGTTTTTCTTTGCTGTCTTTACTGGCTGATTTGACTGGCAGTATAGGCTAGGGATTAGAGGAACGAGCTATAAACAAGTTTGGTACATCCAGAAGACCAGACCTTGGTTTGATTCTCACAACCTCCACTGGTATACTGTGTGACTCTGAGCAAGTCATGTAACCACCAAGTGTTCCCAGGTCACCCCTGAAAACAGGCACTTGTGCCTAGTGGGCCTTACCTGGTTACCAAAGACTAAAATAAAAAAATAAAAACATTTTATTTTAAACCTAAATTTGTGGGCTTTTAGTGGTACTGTTATCTGTTTGCTGTCTTTACTTAGAATTGTTTTGAGGCTGTTGAAAATGTGAAACCTAGTTTGGTGTGGTTTTAGTGGTGCTGTTTTCCTTTGCTGTCTTTACTTGTTGTTTTTGTTTTAAACCTAGATTTGTGGGCTTTTAACAGTACTGTCATTTTTTTGCTGTCTTTGCTTAGAATTGTTTTGGGCTGTTGAAAATTTAAAACCTAATTTGGTGTGCTTGTAGTGGTGCTGTTTTCCTTTGATGTCTTTACTTGCTGCAAATTTTGTCTTGTCTTGTCTGTTATGCACTGCAGTTTGGGGGAAGGGTGCTAATTGTCTGACCTCTGACCTCAGCTACATGATAACTGGAGGTGGGGCTAAGTCAGATTTGAGGTAGCAAGTTGATTTTTGGTTTCTTAGAACAGGCCAGAAGGGGAAGGATCCAGATTAAGTTCAATGCAGTGCAGTAAATGCTCATTGCTGTTTTTGTTTTAAACTTAGATTTGTGGACTTTTAGTGGTACTGTTATTTCTTTGCTGTCTTTACTTGTTTTTGGGCTGTTGAAAATTTACAATCTAGTTTGGTGTGCTTGTAGTGGTGCTGTTTTCCTTTGCTGTCTTTTCTTGCTCAAATTTTCATCCTCCTTCCCCTGCCCCCATGCTTAATTATATGCCCTGTTAAATCTGATGGACAAGAGCCAAGCACAGGGAATAGCAGGGGTTGTGGAGTAGGAGAGGTGTGAGGGGCAGGAAGCCTGCCCGCGGCACAAGTGTTTTGACTCTTTTTCTTTTTGTTTTGCTTTCCTTCTTTAAAAAAAATATCTGATGATCTGTGGCAGAATTTTCAAGACAGTAAATAAATGAAGAGAGAACTACAAGGAGAGCTTCAGTAACATAGAAGTACTGGAATAGCAGTATAATGTGCAGAGTGGTGCAATGCAGTGGATGCTGGGCAGTCATATTTAGGCAGACCTTCTGGATGCTGAAGTGCTGCCCAATCTGCAGGCATGTCTTTGGACTATGGGATGAGGTAGCCAGACTCAGAGCAGAAGTAAACTGGGTCAGGAGTACCTTCAACCCTATCCAGAGACCACCCAGTCCAAAGCCACTGCCTCAAAGGATGCCAAGAATGAGGAGTACTTGGATGATGATGGGCTCAGGGAGAGTTAGGGTGGTCAGGCAGAGGCACTTCCCAAATCCTATTCCACTTCAGAACTCTTATGCCACACTGACAAATGGGGACAACCAAACAGAGGTACCCAGAGAAGTGGAAGGGAAGGATATGAAGGTCAACCAAGGAGGTGGCCCCAGTGAGGAGAACAATGGACCCCAGAGGAGGAGGAAGTGAATCTTGGTGGGAGACTGTATTGTAAGAGGGATCCAGCAAGGAACACAGGAGGGGGGGAACAGTGAGGTGAGGTGCCTACCAGGTGCCATGACATGGAGGGATGAGAGGAATATCCTCAGGATCACCAGGAAGGCAAGACGGGAGGGTGAGCTGGATGTCATTATCCACCTAGGTACAAATGACCAAACGGGGAGCATAAGGAAGTTCAGGAAGAGTTTAGAAAATTGGAGAGGGATCTCAAGCAAGTAGCAACTTCTGTCACCTTCTCAGAAGTGCTACCTGTGAGAAGCATGGGAGAGTGTAGGGGCACTCATACCAGGAAATTTAACTCATGGTTGAAGAACTGGTGCTGTGAAAAAGGGTCTGGATTCATTGGTGACTGGGAACCCACCTGGAAGATGGAGGCTTGTTCAAGCCTGATGGCCTGCATCCATCCTGGAGGGGAATCCAAACACTCAATGATAAGTTTAAATGCTACAGTGACAAGCATTTAAACTAGCCAAGGGGGGTGGTAGACCAGCAAGGAGGGTACCTAATTGCCCACCCCCCACAGCTAGCAGTGGAACCAGTGAACAGGAGGAGTGGATATCTCTATAAAGCAGTGTGCAAAAGATGGAGCTAAGCACCCAAGGGTGGATAGGCAGAAAGGGGCAAAATTCAACAGAAGAGAAGACAGCAGGGAGAACCAGGGATAAAGGACAATCAGGGTGGGGACTGGAGTAGAACAGCTAAACAGTCCAAGGAGTTCACATCATGGAAAGCCATGTGTGCCAATGCCAGGAGCCTTAGCAACAAGATGGAGGATCTGGAGGCTGCCATGGTGCAGTCAAACCTGGACATTGTGGCAATCACAGAGAGCTGGTGTAATGATAACCGTGACTGGCAGATGGCCATACCCGGGTACAACATATTCAGAAGAGACACTGCAGGCAGGAAGGGAGGAGGAGTGGCACTTTATGTGAAAGATTTCATAAAGACCACTGAGATCCTGGTGAAACAAAATGGGGGAGAGATACTGTGGGTTAAGCTGGAAAGGAAAATGGGGTCAGCCATCTGCACAGGGGTGGTCTACAGACCACAAGCCCAGGAGGAAGAAACAGATACGGAGTTCATGCTAGCCATCCAAATGATGGCAGACAAGGGTGAGGTGGTGCTGGTTGGAGACTTCAATATTCTGTGTACTGGAGCTTCCCAGCAGCAGCATCAACCAGGAGCAGATTTATCCTGGACTCCCTTCAAGATGCCTTCCTCAAGCAACTGGTCATGGAACCAACTCAGCAGAAGGCAATACTGGACCTAGTGCTTGCAAATGGGGACAGTGTGATGGGGTAACAGTGGGGGAGCACCTGGGGAACAGTGACCACTGGTCACTGTGGTTTGAAATCACAGAAGGAGCAGAACCTAACCACACACAAACTTGGATCTTGAATTTTAGGGAGGCAGACTTTAAAATGGGGAGATGCTTGAAAGAGGCATTAATGGGAATGGGGAGGGAATCAGGGGTTGAGGAAAAGTGGGCAATATTTATAATGGGGGTTACAAGAGAAACAGAATTATGCATTAAGCAGGTTAGCAAGGGGAAAAGGAAGAGGAGGCCATTGTGGTTTTCCAAGGAGGTAGCAGAGAAAGTGAAAGCCAAAAAGATTGCATTCGGGCAATACAAAACGACGCAGACAGAAAGGGATAGGGAGAAGTGCCAGGAGAAGCAAAGGGAGGCAGGGAGGTCAGTAAGGCAAGCCAAAGCTCAGACAGAAAAGTGCATCACAAAATCAGTGGGCAGAGGGGACAAAACCTTTTACAGGTACATAAGTGAAAAAAGAAGGGCAAACGAAAGGATAGTGAAACTGAAGGGGCAGGAGGGGGGCCAAGTGGAGGATGACAACAGTAAAGCTGACATACTGAACATATATTTCTGCTCAGTCTTTACTGAAGAAAAGGAGGGTAATGGACCTGAAGGGAGGACAAGGGGTGGGAATGGCATAGAAATGGACACAAGTCCCTTTACACGGGAAAGGGTCCTAAAGGAAATGGAAGGAATTCAAGTCTATATAGCAATGGGGCCAGATGGGGAGCACCCCAGGGTTCTAAAGGAACTAAGAGAGGTGGTGGTTGAACCTCTGGCAATCCTGTTTAGCCAATCACTAGAAACAGGGGAGGTACCCAAAGACTGGAGGACAGCAGATGTAGTCCCCTTATACAAAAGCAGGAACAAAGAGGAAGTGGGGAACTACAGACCAGTCAGCCTGACCTTGGTAGTGGAGAAGATCATGGAAGCACTACTGAAGGAGACATTGGTGGAACATCTGGTTGCCAACAGACTACAGGACCCAAGGCAGCATGGTTTCACTGGGGACATGCCAGACCAACCTCATTGAATTTTTCGACTGAGTGACAAAGGAGGTGGATAAGGGGAGGGCAGTGGACATGGCTTATCTAGACTTCAGCAAGGCCTTTGACACTGTGCCACATAGAAGGCTATTAAACAAACTGGGGAATATGGGAGTGGGCAGGACAATGGTGCAGTGAGTGGGTAATTGGCTGGGTGGCAGAACATAGAGGGTGATGGTAAATGGCTGTCACCCCACAGAGGTAAGCGTGACCAGTGGAGTATCACTTGGATCAGTGCTGGGACCAGTCCTCTAAACATCTTCATCAGTGACATTGTGCAAGACCTAGAAGGCAGACTATCCCTGTCTGCTGATGAAATGAAGCTCTGTAACGGAGTGGACATGCCAGAGGATGTAGACAGAATAAGAAGGGAACTGCAGAAGCTTGAAGAATGGTCAAGGGTTTGGCAGTTGAAATTCAATGCAAAGAAGTGCAAGATAATGCATGTGGGGCACACAAACCCTGGAACAACATATCAGTTGGGGAATGAGCATATAGCATGCACCAAGCAGGAAAGGGACCTTGAGGTTATCATCTCTGATGACCTCAAGGTAGTGAAACAGTGTGACAATGCAGCAGGTAAAGCAAATTGGACACTGGGGTGCATAGGCAGAGGCATCACCAGAAGGAAAAGGGAGGTCATAATTCCACTATACAAGACCTTAATGAGGCCCCACCTGGAGTACAGTGTACAGTTCTAGAGACCTTACCTATGTAAGGACATAGACAGGGTAGAGAAGGTTCAGAGGAGGGCAACAAAGATGGTACAGTGATTGCATCACAAGTCCTATGAAGACATGCTGAAGGAGTTGAATATGTACTCCCTGGAGGAGAGGAGGGAGAGAGGGGATATGATAGAGACATACAAGTACCTTACAGGGAGGAACAGGGTGCAGGAATACACTGTTTTCCAGCAAAAAAACATGTCCCAGGACTAGAGGGCATGGATGAAGTTGGAAGGAGGGCGATTTAGAGGAAACTTGAAGACGAATTTCTTCACAGAAATTGTGGTGGACAAGTGGAACACCCTGCCAGAGGAAGTGGTTGGGGCTGAAATAATCTCGGGTTTAAGAATGCATGGCATAGACATAAGGGAATTCTGGAGGTCAGGAGTAAGGGGCAACACACTTCTAGAAAACCATAAAGTGAGCTTACAAGTTCAAATGAGCAGACTGGATGGGCCATAGGCCCTTATCTGCCAGTGGTGTTTACGTGTCTATGTGTCTAGAAAGTTGAGAAAAATACACACACTGGAGTTTCAAAAAAGCATTTTCATCCAAGCAAAAAAAATATAGAAACGATACAATTAAAGAAAACTGCATACAATGGGTGTTAAACATTATATATATAAAAAAGCACACCGCTGGGTCCAGAATCACTCCCTCAGATGCCCAGCTGTCTCCCCGACTACCCCAATGCCACCTCCCATGCTTCTTCTGCCCCTTGCAGCACAGTGTCCGAACCCTTCCCCCTTCACCACAATATGTGGCACTGGTGCACCTCTCTTAGATCACTTACTAGCTGGTCTAAGTGGGGCCCCTTGCTGCATCCACAGTGGGGCTTGCAAATTCTCAGAAAAGGGAATCTTGCAGCCCTGCCAGGGTGCAAGCCCCCTTGCGATCTTGCACACACCACTTAATGGTGCAAGGCTGGTGCAGTGCCACTTTTTTTTTTTTTTATTTGTTTAACCAGGAGTAGCACACTAAGCAGAAAGCTTCTTTACAGGAGTGACCTGGGAGCACAGGGAAGTTAAGTGACTTGCTCACAGTCACACAGTATGCAAGTGGAAGCTGTGGGATTCAAACCCCGGTCGGGTCTGCTGGATGTCACCAGATTTGCAGCTCAGAGCCTTAAGCCACTACGCTATACTCCCTCCTCTTTGGCTAATGGTGTAGACATGTGAGATTTAATAATATACACCAAGACAGTCTTTACAGTGCATAAAAGATACAAAAAAATGCATTTGTCAATTTATTTGAAAAAAAAAAAAACTTGATATTTACAGAAAGAAAAAGGTGTTAGTCCATCACACCATAAAACATCAGGAAATACTTCTTGAGACTCCTGTACTTCTTCTGTATATACAGTATCTTCAACAGTGTACAAGCTTTAACAGTAACTACTGAACCACCTCTCTATCTTTTAGCCCCTAGTGGAGGGTTTATATAGCAATTCTAGGGGTGACCTCATAGTCATATGACCCTTCAATTAACCACTATATACTTTTATCTTGTTCCCTCCTATTTGAGGTTCTTCCGTTATCCTATTAACAGTTATTTACTAAACAGTTCGCCATCTGTACCAGACTATATACTTTATATCTAAGGTTTAAATCTATCTATCACCTTAATTATAAGGACTCAACATCAAGAGCTTAGCTCCTCCCTCTGTTGATGACCTCACATCTCAGGGCTACTATAAAAATAGTTCATGGGCTGCCAGCCCTATAGTAGGACCTTCCAAAACTCCAAGCTTCATTTGAGTAATTTATATTTAATTCTTATAATCTTTGTTTTTAATACCCAGGAATCTCTAAGTTGACCAGGGGAAGAGAAGATGAAGGGCACAGTCCTTATCTCCCTTCCCCTGCCAGCCCAGGAGACCTGGCATTAATGCAATCTTTTGTTTCCCAGAAATTACTGTTTTTTGGTTTTTTTTTAAAGATTGTAATAATATTAGCATCTGCAAAAATAGCTCTGTAAATCTTGTCACCTTTATGTATTGGCAAGGGCTCTGTACTACTTCCTTTGAGCCCCCTGCTTTAAACCAACAGTACAATATCACTGTCCTGACAGCAAATGTCAGCCATCGGCAAAACATTTCATTTTGATCCTCTTTTCTTTTACTTCTTTCCCCTTGTATAAATTCTCTTTTATTTTGCCACCCAGCTTACTAAATTTTGTCATGCAGCCCCTATATTACTTCCTGGGGCTGCGCTATCTTCTGGGAACAATTCTTTCACTTTGGGGATTGTGGGCACTACGGGCACTTCCTTCTTCTCACCCGTTATGTCTTATTTAACTTTAGGGTGCTTGCTCACTCCACAGAGCATGCCATTGCATTTAAACATTTACTTTTACTTCAGCTCTATGCAAGGAGCATTTTCTTTTTTCTGCAACATGCTGTCCTTTAATATACGGAGCCTTACCCCTGGGCTATTCATAAGTCGCACCCTGCAACTTGTGTTTACATTTGCACCTAACAAAGAGTGTATCGCAAGGCTCAGCACTCCACTTCTGTCGTCAGGGCAGCAGAGATATAGTGCTAAGTGTTATTTTCTAAACAGGAGTTTCTTTATTATTATCTCAAAACTGGGCTCTGTAACAATAACCAAAATACAACTTATTTTACAAATACGAGGGAATAAAAGGGGGGGAATATTTTAAAGGGACAGTTAAAGGAAGATGTAGAATGTCAGGCTGGCCACCCTGACATGAAAAATAGAATAGATAGGAAAAAGAAAAGCAGACAGGAAAGTGTGAGTGAAAATGGGAATATTGGGGGCATCTTTGTATAACAGGGCACACTGTTACAAATGGCTCCCCTTTTTGTCGCAGACCATGTACAAAAATTGGGTCTGCTGCATCTTTTGATGCAAGGTGCCACTTGCATCATTTGTGTTTGATGAAGGCACCTTGCATCATTCCCTGGGCTTTGAAAATCAAGCCCAGAGTGTAAATAACACCCCCATCCAATTCCACCTCATACCAGTTCAAATTTCTCACATCACACCACAACTTTACAATAGCCATCGGCTTGAATCCCCAATCCCCAGCATCATATTTTATTTTGGAGTAAATTAACACTATGCATTTTTTTTTTTTTTTTTTTTGTAATCCTCATTTGTTATTAATTGGCTTCTTATTTGATGGGGATGTAGTGTACAACGCTACAGTCTGGCCATGTCTATTTTATGCAGACTGTCTCTCTGCCGACACTACTTTATGCTATTACTTTATTTCTTTCTGTTTTGTCCATTTCTTCTGTTCTGTCGTCCTTATTCCATCTCCTCAACTGCACATAATGGACTGGATTCACAAAAGCTGGCCCCAAGCTGCGACAATGGCAGCTTGCACCAACGGCCCCTGCATCTTGGACCCTGCACCCAATTTAGAATCATACAGAGTCCCGGAGCCTGCATCCTGCGGCTTGCAGCATCTGTCCAACAAAGGGCACAGCCCCAAAGAATGGCACAAGCTGTGGGATGGGCAAGCAGCAGATGCACCTGCGGAAGTGAGCCTGGCAGTGGGTCAAGCCCCCCACATACCCAGATCCCCAACAGAACTGGTAGAGGAGCCCATGTGGGCTATCACCTCCCCCAGTCCTGAACCCCATTTGACATAACATAGAAGCCCTTAGAGGCTATTGGAACCCCCACAGCCGGATCCTCAATCCCCTTTCCCCACCCCTGAAATGCCATCCCAGTCCTGAACTAAACAATATTGTAATCCAATGTGCCCAGGATAGTTGGTGGTCTAGTGGTCCCCAACAGGCAGTGCCAGCTCACCCTGCTCCCACCCATACCCAGCCAGTGAATGGCACAGCCCACCTCTCACCACCATGGTGAGCTGCTGACTGAGCTTTGCTCTGAGTGCATACTGTAAATATACACACTCAGTGAATGACAGCTGCTCGGCGGCTGGCCACAGTGGAGAGAGGTGGGCTGTGCCAGTCACTGGCTGGGTATGAGTGGGGGGAGCAGGGTGGGTTAGCACTGCTGGGTGGGGGTGTGGGAGCCACTAGACCACCAGGGTTATATTGAGCATGTTAGATTACAATATTGTTTAGTTCAGTACTGGGATGGCATTTCTGGGGCAGGGAAAGAAGATTGGGGATCAGGCTGGGGAGGTTCGATAGCCCTTAAGGGCTTCTATGTTTTGCCAATCAGAGTTTGGGACTGGGGGAGGTAATGGCCTACATGGGATCCTTTTCCAGTTCTGTTGGGGATCTGGGCATGTGGGGGGTGTCCACAAGCCCATATGGGCTTCATTTGATATAGACTTGGGGAATGAGGCTGCTGAGACCTGTAGCCTGTGAAGGCTATATCTTTTGCAACAATGGGGGCACATTGGAACCCCCACTGGAAGGCAAAGACTACTTATGCCAGCTCATAGCTGGCTTAAATGTTCTTTGACATGTAGATCACATGATGCAGCCTGCTCGGTAGTACCTCTCTCCGTGCACTCCCGCTAGCCCCTCTCATTAACCATCAAATCTACAATTTCTACTTACTTTAGGTCAGTTCTGCATGATGTGTGTGATAGGAGAAGCTATCAGGAGTCTAGCGATCTGAAAATCCAACATCGACTCTTAAGAATGGAGGCAGAAATGAGAGCTGCAACACCCTGTCATATGCCTCTTCACACTCCCAAAAAAGGGAGCAAGAAAACCAAGGCCCAACTTGGCACCACCCAGTTGCAGGCTATGGCTTGCCAGTAACATACTCCTCTAACTTTGGAGCTGTTTTGAAGGAATTTCAGCCCTTTAGGGAGGAGCTGTGCTCACTGGCTACAGATTTTAAAAGTTTGAAGCTTTGGAAGACCTTTCTCATCACACAAGCAACAATGAAGCCAGGATCATCTCTGTCGAGAAAAAATTCACTGCATTAGATCCTGCCATGGCTGCCACAAGGAACCGCATAAGACAAGCTGAAATCAAAGGTGGAAGACTTAGAAGGCAGGAGCCAGAGAAATAATGCTATACTAATAGGGCTTCCTAAAAAGGAGGAAGGTGCAGATCCTGTGTTATTTGTGCAAAGGTTTCTGGCAAAACTGGCCAGACCATTGCCTTTTGGACCCGTGTATACAATTGAACAGGCCCACAGAGCACTACAGCCCATGTCTCCCACAGGGGCACTTCCACGCACTTTCATTTTTAAGTTTCTGAATTTCCAAGAGAAACAGCACGTCATGACTAAAGTTAAAGAACTGCAGGAAGTTTGTTGGGAAGTTGCGGTGCTTCGTTTGGCCTAAGACCTTCCTCTCTCAGTCAGGCAAAAAAGGGCTTCATATCACGCCATTGTATCCAAATAATAGCTGCCAACATTAGGTTCTGAATGGGATACCCTGCCCGCTTTCAAGTTCTCATAGTGGGGCCCTGGCTGACATTCAAGGATCCAAAGGCAGCAGAGGAAGCATTAAAAGAATCACTCCCTGACCTATTTAAAGATAGCTGAGCAACCAGTTGGGCTGTGTTGGTAGGCCTTTCCATTTATGTATTCAGCAAGATGGGACTTTGTCTTCTGGCTACCGATCTTTAATTAACTATGCCTGACCAAGGTTGGAAATGGAGGTGTATCCAATAGAAAGGTTGCCCTGTGGTGAATCGATACTACTAGGTGGGGATCCGTAGTTTGTCCTGGATGCCTGTTTTATTTGCTACTGTGGTTTTGCCTACAAAATCCTGTTGTGGGAAGTGAGGCCTACAATTCCATGACATTCAGGGCCTGCAGTAAAGGCCTCCAGTATGTCATTTTAATTTTAGACTGAAGCTCAGAGTAGTGTTTTAGAGGGGCCTCACCCTTCTAGATGAAGATTTGTTTTCGGTTCAGCGGGGGAGACATTTTGCTTTTGAACTTGGGTCCAATGGGACTGGACAATGACTGTTATGCATGGGTTGAATCCGCTACTCCCCAAGGAATCCCTGGACAAAATTTCTGCATAGATCCTTAACTGTATGCTTCCCGGTCAGTAAATTTCTTTACAACATGGGGTTGCTGCGAACTGCCCCTGGACTTTCTAGTGGTCACTCCTTCGAAAAGGACCTGGAGACCAATGAATAGGATTGGGTCCCTGGATATTTTCTCAAATAGATGTATTTTTTCCTTTTTGTTGTTTATGTGACACTTTGCAGTTATCAGCATGGCTCATTGCCCTGACTACGTTGGGGACCTATTTGCCTAAATCTCTCAGGATAGATGGGTACTGGGGGGGGGTTCCCCTTATTTTTGTAATGGGTCCCCACTGAGGAACTGCCTCGTTAATGATACAAGTGATTGGTTAATGGGGGTACTGCTTATGGGGAGGTACATCACGTACTAAAAGATAGACAGATGGGAGGGGGGTTATGCTTGAATATCTTGGGTTTCAAGTGTTGGATAATCATTTAGACTGTTGGGGAGTTCTTAGAGGGATTTGGGGGGACAGGTATGGGGTTGGGGGATTGGGGGAGGAAGGGGATTCCGGTTTGGCACTGTGGGATTTTAATCTGGTGCAAAATGCTTGGCAGACTAACATAGCAATTACTTACCAATATTGTTGTTAGTAATGGCATGTATTAAAAAGGTTTTTTTTTAAGTTTCAAGTTTATCGCAGGAAAAACTTCATTGAGCAAGCTCATTCACAAGGAGGTCCTGGGTCATTTACATAGACATATGGACATTACATACAAGATATTATTGTCAATCAAAATAAAGGTATATACAAAGTTCACAAATGACAATTCATTATGTGATAAACCCAGGTATAGCAGGGTTCTTGCAGTAAAGTCTGATACTTTATCAGCAATTGTTTGGGAAGAGTTGTACACATAATACAGATAAGTGCATTAAAGGAGAAGGTTAGTGTGCAGGGATGGCAGGGAGAGTTTAAGAAGGAAGGTAGGGAGAAAGGGTGAAAGCAAGAAGATGAGGCTAGGGGCTAGAAGATTAAAGGGAAGAAAGATGTGAAGAGGCGATCTAGAGGTGAAGGGCAGTAAAACGCAGGTCATGGGAATCAACTCTATGGCTCTTAAACTTAGTCTTATACTTCCTGTGAGGTTGCTGACCTGATTTGGGCAGAGCAGGGGCAATCGGTGTGCGAGTAGCTAACGTAAGGGTGAGGGGGGGTTTGGTGGCAGTGACAGATATCTTTTATTTTAGATGAAGATAAAGCTTTGTAGAGATTAATTGGGACAATGCTGGTTAGTTTCAGTATGGATTGGAGTTGGTTCCAGAATGTAGGAAGTGCGAATGAAATGGCATGTTGTCCAAAGGTAGTACGAGTTCTTGGGACGTCAAGCAGGATGTAGTTTGATTTCCTGAGTGAGTAAGCACTGCGGGAGATACAGATAAGAGATGTTATGTAGCTTGGTAGTGTGTGAAGGAGTATTTTAAGGGTCCAGATCCCAGCATGGAGCAGGCGTCTGGTGGCGAGTGAGGTCCTACCAACAGCTGTGTACAGGTCGCAGTGATGGGTTCTGTGGGGGGCACTGGTGATGAACTGTATGGCACAGTGGTAGAGAACATCCAGTTTACTTAGGCTTGAGATTGCAGAGGTGGCATACATGAAATCTCCGTAATCAAGTAGGGGAAGAAATGTGGCCAGTACAAGCTTGGTTATGGTCGCAAAACGGAAGAGAGACCCTAAGAAGAAGCCTAGCTGTGCTTTGAGCCTCTTGGATAGGTCCTCAATGTGGTCATTGAAAGTAAGCTTGTTGTCTATCCAAAATCCAAGATATTTAAATTTAGGAACGACTTCCAGGGGTTCACCCAGTGAAGTGACGATAAGGTTCTTTTGTAGCAAAGGGGAGGAACCAAAGGCAGGATTATGTGAGATGAACATTGCTTTGGTTTTCTTAGCGTTCAGAAGGAGCTTAGCTTTAATAAGGTTACTTTCAAGCTGAGCAAAGTCAGCTTGCAAGACATCCCTAACTTCCATTAGAGTTGTGCCAGAGGTATACAATACAGTGTCATCTGCAAAGAAGTGAATACTGGAGTTCGTTATGTAGGAATCAAGATCATTAATGTATAGAGAGAATAGGATTGGGCCTAATATGGACCCTTGGGGGACTCCCCTGGCAATTGGAAGGGAGGCTGAGAGACAACCATCTGCTTTGACTCTCTGCATCCTACCAGAGAGATAACTGGTGAACCACTGTATGGTAGACGGAGTGGCACTTAGGTTAGAAAGGCAGTTGATGGAGGTCACGTGATGGCAGCCTGAAGAACAGCAGCACTTACCCGCGGCTCCGCTCTCCCGCTGTCAATTTGAGCGATTTAATCCATATCGAGAGTCGATCGTTGCCTATAAATGGCTTTGGCTGGTGGTGGAAACACTGCACGTTTGAACGACTAGTGAAATTACGCGGCAAGAATGGAAGTTTTTATGAAAAGAGTGCCTCCGCGGCACTCCCCCCCCGCCGACGCCTGAGAAAGATAAAGCCACAAAGCGCCCGAAGCAGCAAGCTACAGGGGCATCTAAATCTTCTACGTCAGTTACAGCCCTCTCGGAGGAGAGGTTCCTCAAAATAATGCAGCCCCCGCAAGAAAAAATATCCGGCATGTCGGATGACCTGCATCAAATTAAAACGTCGGTGCAATCACTAGCGATACGTGTGGGGGACTCTGAGGCTAACATTATATCATTGGAGAAAAAGCAGGGTAAAATGGAGCAGGAAGCCACCCAACTGGGCCGTAGGATCAAGAAGCTTGAGGAAAAACTGGAGGACTTAGAAGGGAGGAGTAGGAGGAATAACCTCCTGATAATTGGGGTACCAGAGAAAGAAGAAGGAAACAATCCAATACTTTTCATGCAGAAGCTGTGTGAGAGGATTGCCAGACCATCCCTGAACAGTACAACATACATCATTGAGCGTGCCCATCGAGCTCTCCGTCCTCCTCTGCCTCCTGATGCCCCTCCTCGACCCATCATCTTCAGGCTATTAAACTTCCTCGATAAGCAGTCCATATTGAGTAAAGTTAAGAATCTGCAGGAAGTTCTCTGGGAGGGCCGTAAAATTCGTATCATGCAGGATCTCCCGCAGTCTGTTCAACTGAAATGGCATGAATTGCACCCGACAGTGTCTAAGCTGATCGTCACAGGGAAGCCCTTTCGTATGAGGTTCCCTGCGACACTCCAAGTTAAATCTGGAGAGCAATGGCTCTCATTTGAATCTCAGGAGCAAGTGACGAAGGAGCTCAGGACCCTGTTCCCTGACTTGTTCCCGTGAGGAGTGTACCGGGGCGAGTTTCCATCTTTGAATGAGCGGGTGAACAAAGCAGATTTTCCGGTTTGGGTACTGTATGTCAGCATACTCCTCAGAAGGATTGTCTGATGGGGAAAGAGGGAGATCACACCTGTAGATCTGAGAAGGATCAATCACTTTTATTCTATTTGAATAGTACAGCCCCTTTCACTGCGAGAGTAACACAGTGAACTGAGCACTCGCACAGGACACCAGGTGTAGAGTGTCGTGGTGCCCTTTCATGACCCGGAGAAGGTCCACGTTGAGTGTTTCTCCTGAAAAACAGAGTGATGGGACACTGGACTTTGGTCTATGTTATTAAGCTACCAAGACTGTAGTACATGCCCTCCCCGAGTATGCTGTAGATTGAGGGGAATATACTTTAATATGGGCAGGATGGTCACCAATCTTTATTTTTTATTATTTATTCCTTGTTTGTATGTTTTCACTTCTGACATTTTAAGGGACCAGGTGCAGTGCTAGATACGGGGGCAACTGTCCTTCCCCTTCACTTCCTATCTAGGGGGTAGTGCTGATATTGTCTGGTGGGTTCTGTTATGCTAATCCTCCTACCATTTTTCTGACACTTGATGATAAAATGTAATCTTGTTTTTCCTCTACCAGGGAAGGGGAGTGAATGAGCCAAAGGGTTACTTCCGGATACTAGTATATGTGTATGCACCTGACAGTGTCGTGGAAGTTCACGTCCTGCTGGGGCTTTCTCTTTTCCTTGGTTAATAATTGTGGGGGAGGGGTAGGAGCGGGTGAGGTACTATGAGGGATGCAGGCTGCATTAATATCACATACTGAGAGAAGTACTGTGGTGCAGTTGTTTAGAACTGGGGTTTAGAATAGAGGAGGAAGCAGAGTTAGTACTAATTGGTATTAGTTATTGTGCATGGATTTGCTTTTTTGGCACTAATAGGTGTCTGGCAGGGGGTATTAAGGTTAGGAGGATGGGTGGGGCCAAGTGTTTTCGTCCTACTATATCAAAAAACAGCAACAGGGGTAGTGTCACAATCGAAATATTATTATGAGTGGCCCATATAATTTTATAAGCTGGAATGTGAAGGGCGCCCAAGACCGTTGTAAAAGACACATAATAATTCGAAACTTGCAATGTTTGAACACTGGGATTGATTTCCTTCAGGAAACGCATCTCCGTCGGGAGGATACTGCTCTGTTCTGCAGAGCGTGGGTTGGGCAAGTTTATGGGGCTGGTAAATTCACTAATAGGGGAGGAGTGGTAATTCTAATAAATAAAAAGATTCCCTTTATCCTTGAAAAAGAACTTTGGGATCCCGACGGTCGGCATGTCATGGTACATGGCTCGTTGGAATCACAACAAGTTATACTGGGAGCGGCTTATGGCCCAAATGTCGATTCCCCCCATTTTCTCACACATTTGATGGAGTTGGTTGTCTCCAACCCCCCCAAACTTACCATCTTGGGGGGGGATTGGAATATTACCTCTTACTCACATATAGATAGATCCAATTCCCAGAGATGGGGATTTTCCCCTGCCAGAGGGCTTCACATGAGCTCATGAAGGGGGCTGATCTTATTGACATTTGGCGCATCTTGAACTCGGAGGAACATCAATATACTTTTATTTCTCCACCACACAAAACGTTTTCTAGAATTGACTTCCTCCTTATGAGCTCTTTTGCCCTCCCAGGCGTTATTAGTGCCGATATACACGCCAGGGTTATTTCCGACCATTCGCCGGTCTCCCTTCTTCTCCTAGTGGGACCTGGAGTTAAGAAAGATATCCTCTGGTGGTTCAATACCTAGCTTCTGCAGAAACCCAGTTCCTTGCAGCATATAAGAGATTTTATCACTGATTTTATAAGGAGCAATAGGGAGTCAGTCAACAGGATCGAAGTGGTTTGGGCGGCTCTAAAATGTTCCTTAAGTGGGGAGTGTATCTGATTGGCCTAAACAAAATCCCAGCAATTCAAATCACAATTGAACTCTTTGCTCTCCTCAATTCGCCAATTGGAAAACACAGTTTCTCGGCTATCACCAGACGAGGAATGGGTCAAGCTACATGGCCTGCAAGCTCAATATTTCAGTCTTATCTCCCAGAAAGTTGAGCTTTCACTGAAATGTACGAAGTTTCTTTACTTAGAATCAGGGGAAAGAGCTAGTAAACTACTGGCCATGAGGCTCAGGCAAGAGGAGGCATACGAACATACGAAATTTGCCAGCAGATAAAGGCCTAGAGGTCTATCAAGTCTGCTCGAATGTGCAGCTAGCACCCCTTATTCTGCAGCTGCCCTTCCCTTCCACCCTTCCCCTTCATTAACCCTCCCCCTTGTCCTGTCCCATCCTCGTTTGAAGCAGTCCACTGTTCTACTGCATACCACTTCTGCAGGTAACGCATTCCACCCAGCCACCACCCTCTCTGTAAAAAAGTGTCTCCTCATCTCCCTCCTGAACCTTCCTCGCTCCAGTCTCATATCATGGCCCCTGGTGGCCCTCCCCTCCCTTACTTTGAACAGCCCCTCTGTACCTGTCTTGTTTATTCCTTTCATGTATTTAAAGGTTTCAATCATGTCCCCCCTGTCTCTCCTCTCCTCCAGTGAGTACATGTTCAACTCCTTCAACCTCCTCTCATATGATAAGTCCCCCAGACCCTTGATCATCTTTGTCGCCCTGCGCTGCACTCCCTCCAGTAACTTAATGTCCCTCTTCAGATACGGACGCCAGAACTGCACACAGTACTCCAGGTGTGGTCTAACTAATGACCTATACAGTGGCAGAATCACCTCCTCCCTCCTTGAGGATATACCCCTTGCAATACAACCCAGCATTTTGTTGGCCTTTGCAGCTGCCTTCCTACACTGAGCCGAGTTGTTCATTGACCCTGTGATGAGCACACCCAGATCTTTCTCCTCCTCTGTCTGGGCTAGCTGCACTCCCCTAGCTGGTAAGTCCTCCTTGGGTTCTTCATCCCAAAATGCATCACCTTGCACTTTTGGCATTAAAGCCCAGTTGCCAGGTGTCTGACCAGGTTTCAAGCTTTGCCAGATCATCCTGCAACCCTGCCATCCCCTAGGTCATCCACCACCGGTCAACCTTGGTATCATCAGCAAACAGACTGATCTTGCTCTTGATGTCCCATGATATGTCTGCAATGAATATCCCAAACAACACTGGTCCCAACACCGAGCCCTGTGGGACACCGCTCGTCACTGCCCTTGGTGTGAGAGCTCCCACCTCACCACCACCCTCTGTTGCCTTCCCTGCAGCCAGTTTCCTATCCATCTCACCAGCATTGCACCTGCCCTGTGCCAACTAACTTCCTTCCCAGCCTTCCATGTGGCACTGAGTCGAGCCTTACTGAAGTCCAGATACAGGACATCCACTGCATGTCCCTGTCCAGTTGCCTAGTTACCCAGTCATAGAACCCGACCAGGTTGGTTTGGCAGGATTGGCCACTTAGAAGCCATGCTGTCTGCTGTCCTGTAGTCCTTTGGCCTCTAAGAGGCCACCAGCCTCTCCTTCAGGATAGTCTCCATTAGCTTACCCACGATGGATGTGAGGCTCACTGGTCTGTAGTTTCCCGGTTCATCCTTGGGGCCACTCTTGTGGAGGGCACCATGAGCCATCCTCCAGTCCTGAGGTACACACCCGAATGTAGTGAGGCATTAAATAGGTCTGCCAAAGGTCCTGCAAGGACCTCTTCCAGCTCCTTCAGTACCCTGGGGTGGATGCCATCTGGGCCTGGTGCCTTGTCCACCCTCAGTGCCTTCAAACCCTCTCGAACTCCGCCCTCCATGATTTCCCCATCTGTCACCACTTCCCCCCTTGCGTCTGCCATTTCACCCATCTTGGGTGTCACCCCCCTCTTCTCTTTAGTAAATACTGAGCAGAAGTACTCATTTAGTGCTTCCGCCTTATCGTACCCTGCTTCCACCCAACCCCCCTCCTTCCTAATCCTTACTATGTGGTCCTTACAGCTCCTTTTCTCCCTGATGTACTTAAAGAAGTCCTTCTCCCCCTTCTTAATGCCTTGTGCCAGCCTGAGTTCCGTAGATGCTTTGGCTCCCCTTACTGCCCTTGTCACCTCCTTAGATTCTGTCAAGTACTCCTCTCTGTCCTCCCCCCTCCTTGTTTTCTTGTATTTCCTAAAGGCAGCTCTTTTCCTCCTTACCTTTTCCATGACCTCCTTGCTCAACCAGCTCGGTTTCTTAGCCCTAGCCTTCTTGCTCTGGGCTTTGCAGCAGGTTTTGGTTGCCTCCACTATCCCCAACTTTATGAGCTCCCATCTCTGGTTAGTATCCATACTAGATTGAATTCTGGCCAGGTACCTTTTACCACTTCCCCCCCTCCCAAAGTCAGCCCTCCTGAAGTCCAGCACTCTTGTGCCAGATTCCACTCCTTCCTTGCCCATATCCAATATGAGCCATACTGAGTGGTGGTCACTCCCTGACAGCGTTCCTCCACTGTAAGTTCTCTCACAAAGTCCCCATTTGCCAGCACAAGGTCAAGGGTATTCCCTAACCTGGTTGGTTCACTGACCATTTGCAGCAGGAAGCTGTCCTGGAAGGCATCCAGCAGTACCTGCTCCCTTCTGTTCCTGGTTGTTGGGTGCTCAGTCCACTCCTGGCATGTTGGAAGTCCCCACAATCACCACACTACCCTTCTCGCAGGTCCTCCTGATCTGTCCCGCTAGTTCCCTGTCTAACTCCTCCATCTGAGATGGTGGCCTGTACACCACTCCCATTCTAAGACTCCTATTCTTGGAATCCTGGATTTGCACCCAAAGTGACTCTGTACTACCCTCCTCCCCTTCCTCCCTTACACACTTCAGTCCTTCCTTCACATATAGTGCCACCCCCCCTCCTTTCCCAGTCACCCTGTCCCTATGAAATAACCTGTACCCTGGTACAGACAGGTCCCAGTCATTATATTGGGTGGCCCATGTTTCCGTGATGGCTGCAATGTTCACCTCTCCCTCTGCCATGAGAACCTGCAACTCTGCAGTTTTCATCCCAAGGCTCCTAGCATTAAGGGTAACCACCTTCCACCCTTTCCCCCTCCTCCCATCCTGCCCTCCTTTCCTAGCATCACCAATAGTACTTGCCATTTGTCCTTTGTCACTGTTATGGGGGGTAAGCTCATATGATTTCCCAACCTGTGGTCTCTGCATATCTCTTCCCCAACTGCTACCCCCAACTCCTAGTTTAAACTCCCAACTTCCAATATATATTCTTCCATCCTCTGCTTCAACACTTTCTTTCCTTCCTCACTCAAGTGTAGTCTGTCCTTGGCATAGAGACTACTGTCCTCCCAGGTCCCCTCCCCACCCCCAACAGCCCATACCCTTTAGCACAACACCAGGTTCTTAGCCATCTGTTAAATTCCTCTATTCTCAGCTTTCTTGTTGTGCTTGCCTTTGGCACGGAGTATCTCGGAAAAAGTTACTGATCTTCTGCCCCCTCACATAATTGTGCTAGTTCCTCAAACCTCCTCTGGACTATATCCACTGTCTTGTCAGCCAGGTCGTTTGTCCCAAGATGTATAATTAAATGAGGCTTGTCCCTACCCTTCTAGCATATTTCAGAACAGACTGTCCCACCCTTTCCGCTGTCATTCCTGGCATGGCCTCCACCCAAATGCTACTATGCCTCCGCCTTGCTACCCCACCTAACTCCTCTTAGTATTGAGTCCCCAGCACTAAGATTCCACCCTTCTTACTCCTGCTTGCTTCCTTTCATCTCCCTCCCTCATTTCAACTCCTCTTCTTCTCCTGCACATTATTATGCCCTTTTACCCCTGTTGCAGTTCTCCCAGCAGAACTTCCCCCCGCTCCAGTTCGGTCCAGGCATTTATCAATTACTTCTCTAATTTCATCACTTCCCTCCTCCACCTTCTTCCTCCCTAGCAGTGCAAAACTATTTTCTGAAGATCCTTCACAAATGCCTGCTCCCTCTCTCTGCATAGTAACCTGTTCTTTCCTTTCCACTCCATGACTTTTGCCACTTCTTCGCCTCACCTCACAAGTCCCTATTGCAACCTTCCATTTGACTTTTGTCTCCTGACCTGGTTTCCCCGGCAATCGTTCTTCCTGGCCTGGGCCCCTTTGTCTCTGCTTCCCTTCTTCTGAGCCTCTCCTCACCACTGTTGGCTTAAATTGCCCTCCCTCATCTCCCCTTCTTCCTCCCTCCAGTATTGGGCTAAATCCACCCCCAATCTGCCTTGCCTGTCTTAGTTCCTCCTGCAGACCCTCAATCTCCTTTCTAAGTTTTTCTATGTGGTTGCACACTAAACATCCTCCCACTCTCCAGGCAATGTTTAGAAAGATTGGTGCACCGCAGTTGTTGCAGCCTACCACCTACCCATTGCTGTCGTTGCCCACCAGCGACCCCACCCTTCCAGATGCAGGATACCAAACACTCCCCAAGTCCCCACTCTCCCCTCTATCAGTGCAAAACATTCTTTATGTCCCTTACCTCCTTTGTTGCACGTTTAGATATGTTGAGCAACTGCTTTTTATATTCTATCCACACTCAAAATACTTTAGTAGCCATTGCACAACCTTCTTCAACTCCTACTCCTCCTTTACCCAATGCAATAACTATGTGAAGTAGTAATAATGAAAGCGCCTAGATTTGCATTTACTTCCCTTCCACTGAGAGAGCAGTCACCTCTTCACTTGCTGCAGTTCCTTTCCTGGATGTCTGCTTCTGTTATGACAGGTGTAAATCCTTTGCCTGTTTGAGGAAGTGTCAGAACCCCTAGTACAAAGGGAATAATTGACCAGGGGTGGGTGGGGTGAGGGTTTGGGTGGAGTGGGACCAGCCAAGTCCTCCAGAAACAATCAGGTAGCTGGGCCTCTAGTCAGACAATTAGCACCTTCCCCACTCAAAACTTTGCAGCTAGTGAAGCCAGCAACAATGAATCAATTCTACTCAAAGCCCCAACATAGGTTTGCTACCCAAAGAAACAGGACACCAATTCAAACAGCTTCACCAACAATACATCAAAATAGGTTTGGAATTATAAGAAATAGGTCTCCAAGTCAAAGAAACAGACCAGTTAAATTACACCAATTATGTTTAAAAGAGAAGAAATAGGCCTCTACAAATGTAGCCTGCCACACTGTAAACCAAACAAATGAGCCCACTTTTAGCTACCAAAACAGGTTTCAAAATTCCAACAGCCCCAAACAATACCCTGCTAGCCCCTTAGTAGTAAGAAAGAAAATAAACATTCTACCAAGTAGAATCCATGAAAAACAATGTAAAACAAGAAGCTACTGTACTGTAGATCTGATCCTGTCCCCCTTCCAGTTCCTCCCAGTTTATCCCGGGTATCAAACCGGGTAAAGACACACCAGTTGTCACTGATCCCTGTGCCATAGCAGGGGTGTTAAGGCAGTATTACCAGAGTTTGTATGCCGAAAATCTGGTTAATCGCCCTTCTATGGCAGATATCACGAAATATCTCCGTTCGACTGATCTGCCTATGTTATCACCTGCTCACACTTTTTCCTTAGAGGGTCCCATCAAGGTTGAAGAAGTGCTGAGGGCCGTTGAGCTCCTCCCAACGGACAAATCCCCAGGACCTGATGGACTCCCTAGTAGTTTCTACAAGACCTGTATATCAGAAATAGCCCCATTATTGACAGAAGATTATAATTTCTGGTTTGATAAGGGGTTATCTGAACCTACCTTTTTGAGGGCGATGATTACTCTTATTCCTAAAAAGGGCAAAGACCCTCAATACCCAGAGAGCTATCGGCCTATTTCATTGATTAACACCAATGTGAAACTTCTGGCCAAGATTTTGGCTAATAGGTTAGGACCTATCATGCCCCTCATAATAAGAAAAGAACAAATTGGTTTCATGACAGGAAGGTCCTCGGGAGATCATATGCAGAAGCTGTTACATTTCCTCTCGGTTGCCAGGGACTCAGAACTTCCTATGGCTCTGGTGTCACTGGACGCCGAGAAGGCTTTTGATAAGGTGTCATGGGACTTCCTTTTCACCATCATGTTGTGTGTTGGTCTCCCCAAGAGCTTCCTTAAGTGGGTTAGGTTGTTATATTCCTCCCCTTCAGCCCAAATCCGATGTAATGGTGTCCTCTCCGTGGCCTTTTTGCTCCACCAAGGTACCAGACAGGGGTGTCCCCTTCCCCCCCTTTTATTCAATATATATTTAGAACCTCTTATCAGGAATCTGGTAGCTTCCCCAAACATTCAGGGGATCCAGGTGGGGGACCCAAAGATACACTCTCTCAGCTTACGCGGACAACTTGCTGTTGCATTTAGAAGACCCTCAGGAATGCTTGCCAGCCCTTTTGGAGCAGGTTGAGGCCTTTTCCAAGATCTCCCATTATAAGCTCAACCTCGCCAAAACCAAGGTGTTCCCCCTGAATAATAGAGTTTCCCGGGGAGAGGTGACTGACTTTGCTCTCTCATGGGAGTCAAAATCCCTTTTATATTTGGGAATCCAAGTGACAAGAGATATTACCTCCATGATGAAAGCCAACCTCTCAGATTTATTGACTAAAATTAAATCTGATCTTGATAGATGGTGTGCTCTCCCTTTGTCGCTTTGGGGAAGGATCACTACGGTGAAGATGAATGTGTTACCCCATATTTTATACCCAATGGGCATGCTTGGCTGCTTCCTTCCTAAAAAATGGTTCACCAAGTTGCAATCAATGTTGAACGCCTTCATTTGGTGGGGTAAAAGAGTCAAAAGGTCCTATTTTAAATTAACTGTTCCAAAAGGGCAGGGCAGTCTTGCTGTTCCCTCCTTTTTCTTGTGTTACTGTGTCCATCATATTAGTAAGCTAGCCCACTGGGCGCAGGAAACGCAAGTCGTAAATGCGCAAGATTACTCACCAGAGTGACTGGAAATAGAGAAGTACCTGGCAGCCAAGTGTAAGTGTACCCTCTCTGCTTTATTATATGCCATCCCTCGGGTAATTCCTAAACCCTTAAGAACCACCCCGTTAGGTTGGTCTATTAAACTGTTGCATCAATTGCAGGTGAGTATGTCCACTAATTGGCATATCTCTCTAGAACAACCAATGCTGGGCAATTCTCACTTTAGAATTGGGCTTTTGCCCATCCCAGTGTCTTAACTGCCTAATTTGATGGGGAAGAAAGTTGCGGATCTGTTTGCTGATGGAGAAATAATCTCCTTCCCCACATTTTGAAGCAGATTCAATACACACGATAGTAGCATTTTCCAATATAGACAGCTCAAGGAGGCTATAGTCTCCCACACAGGTAAAACCCGGTGCCCCGAGTCGGATAAGGTGGAGTTATCTTCTATTTTGAAATTGGCCAGGCAACCCCATGCAATTTCCTTAGTTTATAAAAAGCTGCAAGCACTACAAAGTAACCTGCCATAGGGCGTTTGTTACTATTGGGATCAGGAACTACCTCTGGGTATAGACGCATATTTCTGCAAGAAACTATGGTGTAATACTTATAATTTTATTAAACAGGATAGAATGCATCTTGTCCAATTTAACATCATGCATAATCTATATTTTACCCCTACTAAACTCCTCAAATTGGGGCGACTTTATTCCCTGGCCTGCACTAGATATGGAGGCGAGCTGGGTACTCTGTTCCATATGCTGTGGACGTGCCAGAAAGTGCAAACATTTTGGCAAGCAATTAGGCACTCTTTGGATCCATTCTTGGGTTTGGACCCTTTATTTACCCCAGAAGCTTGTCTATTGAATTATTTTCCCCAGGGCACACCCAAGGTCAGGAAAGGCCACATGGTCCTGATTGCTAAAATAGCAAAGCTGGTTATAATGAGGCACTGGAAGGACAATATATCCCCATCTGTCCTGGAATGGCACAAAGAGGTGTTGCTGGCATTGCAATTGGAGAAACATATCTGCCTAATGAGTAATAGTTACGCAACATACCAGAGCAAATGGGGAGCATTAGAGGCCCTGCTCGCCATATGGAAGCCCTAACCACGTTAGACTGTAGACCATTGTCGCAATTATTTACCTGAATGACATACAAATAAAGCTTGGCTCTGGGGGGGGAGGGTCAAGGGAGGATTTGAAGTAAGGGGAGGGAGATGGCGGGAGGGGGATAGGTGGGAGGTAGGGGGGATGATTGATTTCTATGGAAATGTTTGTTGTGCCTTAATGGTTGCCTAACTGTCATCTCCCCTTAGGGGACTGTGTTTTATGTTGTCTTATCGGAAATTAATAAAGCTTATTGAATTATAAAAAAAGAAAGGCAGTTGATTAGGAGGGGGTGGTCAACAGTATCAAAGGCT
Organism: Neoceratodus forsteri; assembly: GCA_016271365.2. Taxonomy (NCBI): domain Eukaryota; kingdom Metazoa; phylum Chordata; order Ceratodontiformes; family Ceratodontidae; genus Neoceratodus; species Neoceratodus forsteri. Next base: position 839,067,999 of record CM028135.1, on the reverse strand, counting down.
TTACTAAGGTCCAGGAAGACTGTACCGGTGACCTTCTTGGAGTCCACGGTGGAAATCCAGTCATTAGTGACCTTAGCCAAAGCAGTGACTGTGCTGTGTTTAGACCGGAAACCTGATTGTGCAGGGTTTAGGAGAGAGTGGGATTCAATATGTTGTTTCAGTTGATTATAGATCAGCTTTTCGAGAACTTTAGAGAGAACAGGCAAGATGGAAATGGGCCTGTAATTGTTTAAATTGCAGGGGTCTCCTGATTTGAAAAGAGGAAGAATGTGGGCAGACTTCCAGCTAGATGGAACTGTTGCAGAGGTAATGGATAGGTTGAAGATATGTAGGATAGGTGCAGTGAGATAGGCAGAGCCTATTCTCAGGAAAAATGGTTCAAGTCCATCATCCCTGGAACTCTTACTGAGATCTAGATTAAGGAGAGAATCTTCAACTTCTTTATAAGTAATAGTAAGTAGCTGGAGGGGATGGGATGGACTGCAGGTAGTAGAGGTGGAGCTTTCACTACTATTTACATAGTTAGCGTAGGGTGAGGAGTCGAAAGCAAGTCCAGCGGTATCAAAATGTAAGTTGAGTTCTTCAAGGATTTGGGTATTGTTTTCCACCATTCTGCCATTGGTAAATATCTTAGTTGGGATAGATGGAGCTGAAAGACGGCCTTCAATAGATTTAAGTGTTCTCCATATTTTGTGGAGATTCCCTTTGGCTTGTTCCAGGGTGGAGATATAGAAGTTTGCTTTTGTAGCACTAATGCTTTTGACACAGGCATTCCTAGCAGTTCTGAAGGCCTGCCAGTCTTCAGGGCTCTTAGCGTACCTAGCCTTAGCCCATGGCTTGTCTCTGTTGGTAAGTGCCGCCTTTAGGTCTGGGGTAAACCAGGGTTGGGAAACATTTCGCAACCTTACTTTGATAATGGGGGCATACTTGTTTACCAGGGTAGTAAGATTGTTGCTAAGGATGGAGACAGCTTTGTGTGCAGTTTTTGCAAGATATAAATCTTGCCATCTGATCCTGCTCAGGTCATACAGAAAGCTTGACACATTAAATTTGCGGAAAGACCTCAGTTCTAAATTTAGACTGTTGGCACGTTTTACTTTGTGATCTTGTGCAAACCATCATGTCATGGTCACTCATATCATCATGGAATACTGCTGAATGGGAGATTTTATGAGAGTGGGTGGTTAGAATAACATCTAAAAATTAGCAGAGTTGGAGGTATTGTTCCTTGTGGGTTCAGTGACTAATTGTACAAGACCAAGTTCATCACAGAGGGATTTAAGGCAATGAGATTTTGTAGTGAGCCAATCCATGTTGAAATCCCCCAGGATTATTGTTTCTGAGTTGGCGGCTAAGGTTAGGTATTTTAGAATGTCGATGATTTCGGAGCCACCAGACAGGGGCCTATAGCCACCTATAATGGTTACGCATTCCGTGGAGGGAAGGTGAAGCTTCAGTGAAACAACCTCATATTCTTTAGGCTTGGATTTGCAAAGGATGTCAGTTACTGCAAACTTATTTCTGGCATGTATGACCCCCCCCCCCAGTATTCCTGTCTGCTCTAAATAGTTTGTAGTCTGGAAGAGTAATTTGTTGGCCAGGAGTAGTCTTTTTAAGCCATGGCTTGGTAATAATGATGAGATCTGGGTTAGTATGTGCAGCCCAGGCTTGAAGTTGGTCAAATTTTTTAGTCAGGCTTAGGATGTTTACTAACATCATCTTCAGCCCAGGGGCAGCTGCAAAGTCCGATGGAGAGGAAAATTGAAGTGGAGGGCCAGGATTTAGCTCCACATTGCCCGAGCAAAGAAGGAGTAGCAACAGCATTTTCTGTAGGGAATATAATAAAAAAGAGAGGAATTTTTTTCTTTGTAGACACCTTTGATAGGTTGTCAGAGGTATACGTTTAGGATGTGAGAGTGTAACGAGGCATTGGGGTTTTGAGCAAATGAGGGACAGAGCTCGGATATTCATGGGTGAGTGGTACAGGAGGGGGTGGGTGGAAGAATGTAGGGTATATATGTGTGACAAGCGGATTGGCGAGGGGGTGGAGGTACAGCGTGCGGGGGTAGTGTAAGATGTAATAAGGGAGTCAGCAACTGGGTTAGCGCCTGACACTTTGAGGTGTAGCAGGGCATGTGGTATACTGCTCCCAAGCATTAGCAGAAGGATAAAGAGGCAACCCATCTTGCCAAGATGATTGAGACCAGCAATTACAGCAGGTTAGGGCATACTACTAAATGGATACCAGGATCACAAACAGTAGCCCTCAGTTTCAGTGAGATTAAAGTAGAAGCATAGTAAAAAACTAAAATTCTGGTATATATGTGGATAAGGAGTGCTTAAGAGGAGGCTAGGTGCTGTAGTTCTTTTACATGTGGTATTGGCTAAATGGGTTCAGCACTGCCAGACGAAAGCCATTAGGAGTCAGCCAGAAGACATAGAGCCCGTTTGGGCAGAACAAAGCTGTATTTAAAGGAGACCTGGGAGGGGTGGGGGGAGGGAGAAAATTCAGCTGGCAGTTAGTAGGGGAAAAGCAGTCAGGGTCCCACTGAAATCCCTGTGTAAGTCAATGGCAGAAGGTGCACCAATCAGTGCACAGGAGGAAAAGCGGGCATACCAATCACAGCCTTCCAATGAACTCAGAGCACCAATCAGGTTCTGCCAGTCCAGGATGGCTCTATGAACAAACAGTGGTCGTACCTGTAAGCTGGATCCATGTTACTGGATCCAAAGTTGGCAGGAGTTTGGCTAGGGGTCCGGAGGCATCCGTGGGGGTGGTTTGAGCTGTCTGCCCAGTGTAGAGAGCACCGCTCAGGTGCGAGAGCCTAAGGGGAAGGGGAGAGAGAAAGTCATAGATACATAGGCAGTGTCGGCAGATAAGGGCCTATGGCCCACCCAGTCTGCCCATTTGAGCTTGTAAGTTCAGTTCGTTTTCCTAGAAGTCTGTTGCCCCTTACCCCTGACTTCCAGAATTCCTTTATGTCTATCCCATGCATTCTTAAATCCCATGATTGTTTCAGCCCCCACCACTTCCTCAGGCAGGGTGTTCCACTTGTCCACCACCCGTTCTGTGAAGAAATTCTTTCTCATGTTTCCTCTGAATCGTCCTCCCTCCAACTTCATCCCATGCCCTCTAGTCCTGGAACATCTTTTCACTTAAAATAGTGTTTTCCTGCACCTGTTCCTCCCTGTAAGATACTTGTATGTCTCTATAATATCCATCTCTCCCTCCTCTCCTCCAGGGATTACATGTTCAGTTCCTTCAACCTGTCTTCATAGGACTTGTGATGCAATCCATGAACCATCTTTTTTGCCCTCCTCTGAACCTTCTCTACCCTGTCTATGTCCTTACGTAGGTATGGTCTCCAGAACTGTACACTATACTCCAGGTGGGGCCTCACTAGTGTCTTGTATAGCGGAATTATGACCTCCCTTTTCCTGCTGGTGATGCCCCTGCCTATACATCCCAGCATCCTATTTGCTTTACCTGCTGCCTTGTCACACTGTTTCCCTACCTTGAGGTCATCAGAGATGATAACCCCAAGATCCCTTTCCTGCTTGGTGCATGCTATATCCTCACTCCCAACTGATATATTGTGCCAGGGTTTTGTGCCCCATATGCATGACCTTGCACTTCTTTGCATTAATTTCAACTGCCAAACCCTGACCATTCTTCAAGTTTCTGCAGTTCACTTCTCATTCTGTCTACACCCTCTGGTGTGTCTACTCTATTACAGAGCTTTGTGTCATCAGCGAACAGTGAAATTCTGCCTTCTAGGTCCTGTGCAATGTCACTGATGAAGATGTTGAATAGGACCGGTCCCAGCACTGATCCCTGTGGTACCCCACTGGTCACTCTTCCCTCTGTGGAGTGACAGCCATTTACCACCACCCTCTGTGTCCTGCCACCCAGCCAGTTACCTACCCACCACACTATTGTCCTGCCCACACCCATATTCCCCAGTTTGTATAATAGTCTTTTATGTGGCACAGTGTCAAAGGCCTTGCTGAAGTCCAGATAGGCCATGTCCACTGCCTTCCCCTAATCCACCTCCCTAGTCACCCAGTCAAAAAATTCAACAAGGTTGGTCTGACATGACCTCCCCCTGGTGAAACCAAAACATGCTCCAGGACAAAGTAAATATAGCTGAAGACGGTGTTGAATTAGTGGACCGAAGCTGGCGGCAGACTACCAGCGGCGGGTGGGGGTGATTAAACTTTAGGCAAAGAAAGGTTAAGAGGCAGGGGTAGGGCACATCAAGGATGATGAGCTGTAAAGGGGGAGAGAGATACCAGACAAGATAGCAATGGGGAAGGGCTTATACAGAGGCAAATTAGGTCAGAGACAGCAGTAGAGCTATAATGGCAAGGGGGATACTTGGCAAGAGAAGGAGACAAGGGTGGTAAGAAATAAGTAGTCAGTGGTAAACAGACAATTTAGAGCTTAGCTAGCAGTATTAGGCAGGTTTCTTTCCTGGAACATCTGTGGTGCTAGAAATAAACTCAAGAGATACCAGGTATTGAAACACATTAGATTACTTAGGGGAGATATCTCTTTGCTCCAAGAAATGCATCTTTTAGAAATGGAGGAGAACCTACTTCATAGGCAATATGTGGATCAAGTATTCAACGCTGGGGATAGTACCCAGAGTAGAGGAGTGGCCATCCTGGTGGCACAAGGAACCTCCTTTATATGTGAACAGGTTTCTCAGAGACCCAAATGATAGATACATTTTTGTGACAGAAGTCCTGGATAGAACAACAGTAGTGTTAGGGAGTATATACAGCCCTAACCTGATACCACCCCCAGTTTTTCACTGAACTTTTACAGGTATTGGCCCCCTTCACAGCCCTTCCGATTATAATGGGGGCTGAGTGGAACCTTTCTTTCTGCCTGGATATAGACAAATCTGACCCTTGAAGAAAGGGCCTCTCCCCTGCACAGAGATCCATCACAGAACTGGTGGATCATCTGTGGCTCTGTGATCCGTGGCGGACCCTGCACCCCACTCTGAAGGCGTTTACCTTTAAGTCGGGTGTCCATGGATCCGTGTCCAGGATCCATTATTTCCTAATGAGTCAGACATTGTTAGGAAGCATTTTAGATTCCAAAATTGAGCCAGGAGTGATTTCAGATCACTCAGCTGTGGAGTGTTCTCTGTCGTTTTCAGTGGATACTCCCAAAATGTCAATCTGGAAACTGTATAACCAGCTTCTTAAGGAGGAAAGAATTGTAAAATTCATTAACCAGGAAATTAAAACTTATACTGAAGTAAATTTGAACTCCACAGAACGACCTGATTTAGAATGGGGAGCCTTATAATGTGTACTGAGGGGAGCTTTCATCAAGACTGCCTTGCAGAGAAAACATACAAGAGACTAAAAAGCTCTTTCCATCTTGGCAAAAATACATAGTATGGAGGCCTTGTTGTCTCCTACCACTACAGAAAGTGACCAGTACCATTTTGCTAGATTTCCGGGATCAATATAGTATTCTATTGAGACAAAAAGCAGAATATGCAATTTTAAATACAGGTACAAAGTATATAGATCAAGGCGAAAAAGCTGGCCATCTCCTTGCCTTACAGCTTAAGAAAGTAGACACCTCTAGATTAGTCCAAAGTATAAGATCCCAGACAAGTGGTTCCTTCTGTCTCACTCCAAAGGAAATAACTGGAGAGTTCACCAAGTATTATAAGGACCTTTATAGTCCTATGACCAACCTCCCAGATAGCGAGGTGGTTCAGAACTACCTCCAATCTTTCTCCCTTCCCTCTCTTACTCAGGCACAGCAAGAGGCGCTGATTGCCCCAATCTCCAAGACAGAGATACTGGCTGCCATAACATCTCTTGTAGCCAATAAGGCCCCTGGGCAGGACGGATTCTCTCCTAATTTTTATAAGGTATTCAGTGGACAAATAACTTCATGATTATCTCATCTATTTGAGTGGATACTGAATGCTAACCCCTTAGACAAATCACTATTGGAGGCATTAATTATAGTGCTACATAAACCAGGTAAAGATTCAAAGAGTGTAAACAGTTATAGACCCATATCGCTCTTAAATTGTGATATCAAAGTGTTAGCAAAATTACTTGCCAACAGACTCAAGATAGTTTTGCCCCACATTATTCCTACAGACCAGATAGAATTTATGGAGGGCAGACACTCTGCTGACCACTTCCGCAAACTGGCACAAGTCTTCTCTGCATCCAGGAATTCTGATATTCTGCCTGGTCTGCTTTCCCTGGATGCAGAGAAGGCATTCGACAGAGTGGACTGGTAATTCTTATTCCTAACCATGCACAAATTCGGCTTCCCTTCTAAATTCATTAAGTGGGTCTCCTCCCTTTATCAGAATCCTCAAGCCCGTATTTATTGTAATGGGGTGTTCTTGGATCTTTTCCCTTTGCATTCCGGCACCAGTCAGGGTTGCCCTTCATCCCCTCTCATGTTCAATATATATATCTTGAACCATTGTTGTCCAAATTACGGGATCATGTAGATGTTCAGGGTATTAAGGTAGGAACTCAGGTTTTCAAACTCTCAGCATATGCCAATGATGTTCTCCTCCATTTAGCACACCTGAGACACTCTTTTCCAATGGTGTTTGCTATCATTGCAGAGTACGGAGCAGTCTCCAATTATAAAGTTAACCTGGGGAAAACCACCATTTTTCCTCTGAATCACAAGCTTACCAAGCAGGAAATACACCCATAAGGTGTAGAGTGGAGCCCCAAGAGTCTATGATATCTGAATTTACTTTTATCTAGAAATGAGACCTCGATGAGGAAGCTGAACCTAGACCCCTTACTCCTTATCATTCAACAGGATCTCAATAGGTGGCAATCTCTTCCAATATCACTCTGGGAATGTATTAATACAATTGAAATGAATATTTTACCCAGACTTTTCTACCCCATAAGAATGCTAAATTTCTGGATTCCTCTGGCCTGGTTCAAGAAGGTATATGCTATAATTTTCTCCTTTATTTGGCTCGGTAAACATGCCAGATGCACCTGCAATAAGCTTGCAGCCTCCTCATTGCATGGTGGTTTGAAGCTCCCACGTTTTGGCCAATATTTCTGGGCTAGTCGGGCAGCCAAGTATTTGAGATGGCTTACTCCCCAAGCAGAGATTGCCTCCTGTTCCTATGTCCCAGAATGGCTGATGTTAGAAAGATAGTTGATATAAAGAGTTAACATTTCCCCAGAGGCAATGCTGCATATCTCTGCTAAAGCTCTGCCTGCTAATTTAGCCAGATTCCCCATTTTCTCCTCTCTCAGGATACATACACAGCTGGGTACCTTTTTACGGTACAAAAACACTAAAGATCCTATGCAGCCAGTGGTGGGGAACCCCAATCTGAAAATAGGGGGTAGGTTCATGTCCACACTCTGGCTCCATCAACTCAAAGGCTCTAGAATAAAATATTTTTTTCAGGGCGGTCTTGCAAGGCTTTGGACTCTATTATGGCCCAATACAAGCCGGATAAGAATCAGATTTTTAAAATCCTCCAGCTACACTACCTCTTAATCCAGTTTTCAAGGAACCTGAATGGGAAAGATGTTGTGAGTGATTGGTTTGGATCTCTGGTTAATTTATGTGGCAAACCCCATGCCATTTCTTTGGTGCATTCCTCATTTCGGGAAAGATCATTAGATGCCCAGTACAGGAACCCTTGGTTCTGATCTGATCAATTCCCTCACTCACTAAACAGATGGGGAAATATCTGGAAGGACACCTACATATATACTGTATCTCCCAGGACAGATTGAGGCTCACCCAATATCAGATCTTAAATGACATGTATTAGACTCCAATTAACCTTCAGAAAATGGGGAGAACCCCTGACGCTTTATGTAATAGGTGTCAGCAACAAAAGGGTACCCTTACACACATTTTCTGGGACTGTCCTTCAATTAAAAACTTGTGGGAGTTGATCAAGACCATGGCGGATCCCTTGCTGGGCATTGAAGATATGTTTACTCCTGAGATTTGTTTAATTGGTGACTTCTCCCAAATACCTGTGCAGATCTGTAGGTACCACATGGCCATGGTAACATTAACTCTGAAAAAGTTGGTGCTACTCCACTGGCTGGATGGGCATAGCATCACATATACAGAGTGGCTATGGGAACTACTATTTAATCTCTGTGCTGAGCAACTCAAAGCTAGCCTGTGGGGATCTATGTCCTGGTATGAAAGAGTTTGGAAAGGTTTTCATGCCTTCTACCTGCTCCAAATTAGGGGTGTCCTCGGCTGAATCTCTTGGCTACCACTAGAGGTACATCTCGGAAGTCTCGCATTTCATGTACACCCTCTTTTTCACTTTCAGGTAATATGTTTTATGGTATTATGATGGTACTGGTAGTCTTTGTTTTAGGATGCCAAGCCTGGAGGAGGGGGGAGAGGGTTAGGGTGGGGGAGGAGGGCTTGACATGGTGTATGTGTTACTTTATACTCCTGTGTATGTGTTGCTACTATGTCAAGGCATAAATGTGTAAAACTTAATAAAGTTGAATTTAAAAAAAAATTGTTCTTCGACGGATGTACACCGGGAGTTGTTTCTGAATCCCAGTTTGGGCATTTGGCTGCTGCCCTTCCTGATTAGGGCACAACTGCTGCCGTAAACCGTCTTGTGCCATGTCGCAGCAGAGTTTATGGTGCAACTGGTGGCCAAAGTCCACCTTGGTGCAAGCAACCTGCGACATGTCACAGGCTGCTTTCCTGAATTCCAAATGTCGCAACACATGGTGCAAAGTGCTACTTGCACTATTTTTTGTAGCACAAGTCATTGCTTCATGCATGACCTTTTTTGAATCCAGCCCTTTTTTGTGTTTTTGACAGAACCCGAAACCCCCACCAACACTTGTGTGTTATAACTTCTGTGTTATTGTCATCATTGTCTTCAAAACCAATTCATCAACTAAATTATCCAACATTTACATGTCTTTCAGGCATTTGGTGAGTGAATGTGGGGTTGAAGGGGGGGTGGACCTGACATTACAGTTTTGTTAGCTATCTTGAGTTCTTTTAATTGTATTGTGCTTATACTGAATATGAATGAAGGGTTCTACTGTGATGTCCATTGTAGTCTGTGTTATGCAGACTGTCATACTGCTTTTGTTTGGTCAGACAACATATGCATCTTGCTCCTTGTCTGCCTATGGTCCAATGCTGGAGATAGTAGAGTCTAACTTGTCCAACAGGTAACTGCATACGATAGCATTTTGGTGGGGGTGGGTGGTTGGGAAGCAATTGACACTACATATTGGTTCCCATCTCTTTAGATTCTTTACAAGGGTTGTGGATAAAGGGTACCACTGTGCATTCAGTTACAGTCTATGTTTATCAAAATTCAGACTGCTGGTTTTCTTTGTCATGGACACAGCATACTTGACCGTCTCCTGGCTTTTCTGCCTCACTGCAGAATGGAATAAGCATTTGATTGTCACAGTATCACCCCCAACCTCAACAACACCCACCCACACTCTCTCCCTTGAAAGATAGATGAATCAATATGGGTAGCTTTAGTCCATTTTTGCACTATGTGCAGACATAATGTTCCTAATGTCCTATCCTAATGTACATTACTGTTACTATTCAAGGTATATGTGCCATGTTTCCTGTATGATGTTATAGTCTTCTGTACGACACGTGGGACATTAGAAAGGCATAATTAAGTTAGTGTTTGGTATTGGCAGCCAGCTTGCCTTACAGTATCTCTGTTGTTGTGTTTCAAGGGGCATTATTTTACCAAAACCATTGGGGTTGCATGACCATCGATAAAAAGTACCAATTGGTCATTATCAATGACCAGTGTTATAAATGTACTGAAATCCAAACTCGCACACTCACTTCTGAGGCTAAAGATCAGAAAGTTGTGGGCTCAAGCCCTACACCAGCAACTTGGGGTAAAATCCCCAAACTGTCACTGTAGTACATAAGGGGAGTGCTGTACTCCTGAAGTGCCATCTTTCAGATGAGATGTTAAACTGAGGTCCCATCTGCCTGTTCAGGTGAATGTTCGGGTGGACATTAAAGTTCACACGGCACTTCTAGTGAAGTGCAGTAGGAATTCTCCAGTGCACTGGCCAAATTTTACCCCATTCATGAAAAATTCCACCAACAGCTTAATCTGGTTCAATTTCAGTTGGTTTCTATCTGTATCCCCCCCTACCCCACCCACTGCATGAGGCTGAAAATGGGAAGAATTCCCTAGCCCTCCTTTCCTGGTCAACAAAAAATAATTAAATAAACAAAATAAAATACAATGAAAAAAAAAAGCTATGGTACAAAGTCAGAACTACCACCTGTTGAGTTTGATAGAGCACCATCCTGCCTGCCTGGCTCATATATCAACAAAATAAACTGTTAGAGAGTAACACTAAATAATACCAGTAATAAAACAATAAATTGACTGAACATGACTCACTTCTTTGCCAAGATGTGTGCTGTGTACATTACAAACACTGCTTTCTAAAACTTTTCAGAATGCAATCAGTGCTTGTAATGATCACAGCAAACATCTTGGCAAAAAGAGAGAAATGCTTCTGAGGCACCATTATCAAACATGGGGGTTGGGGGGGGGCCGACAGTATTAACAGTCCTTATTCAGAAACCAATTACAGGGCTAGTCAAAGTACCACAGTTGGGTTAACAATAATGCTTGTTCCAAGTACATAATTCTATATTTTGTTGAATCCTTTTTTTATTGAAATAATAGAATGCATATGTTTTCTGTATTGAGACTGTATACCCTGTCGTATATGAGTGCCTTCAATCTTGCCTATTTTGTGCACTGTCTCTGAACACTTATTTCCCTGAAACTAAAATGCCAGGCTGACAGTGCTCTTCTCTTCACTTCTTTTCTTGTGAACCCTCTCCCACCTTACGCCTGGAAACTAGCTTCAGCTGTCTCACTCTCTGGCCCTGTCCACACTACCCCTCTGTAATGTTACAGAGTGCCCAAACTGTTACCGCAATGGTTTGCGTTTACACCTGTATCGTTACAGAAGGCGTTTTCATAACTGTTGTTGAAACCACATATGAGGTGGTTTCAACAACGGTTATGAAATCGGTTACGCCTCTGTAACGTTAAAGGGCGTAGTGTGGACGCGTGGCATCGGTCCCCTAGCGCAGCGCGAGCTGCATTGTGGGATCAGGTGCCATGGTAATGGTCGTCCGGCTCCCGAAGTGTGGACCAGTGGTGCTGGTCCTGTAACAGACACCGTGGCAGTGTGGACACACTACACCGCTCCCCGGTTGTAACGGTTTCTATCCGTTATGGGGTCTGAGCGGTGCAGTGTGGACGGGGCCTCTATGTGCTTTTCTTTACCCATTACTGCTTTTCACTTTCCCTCACCTTTCATTATGACAATAACAATTATTAAATAAATAAATATAAAGAACAGGTGTCTTGCCTGCCTGCTATTGGCCCATACCTGTAAACAGCTGCAATCAGTGTGAACACCACATGGCTGCTCCCTGTTCGAGGCCCTGGTGTGCTGATTTGGCCCAGCTCTCCTGTGTTCACCCTTAGATGGCACACTCTCTCCTCATCAACTTAATCAACGGTGGCCTCCGGTCCTACACACACACATTCCCAACTGGTCCAGTACTCCAGTCCCACCCAGGCCAGAAGAAAATTTGCCGTTGGACTGTAGCCTCCAACTTCCTTCTCCAGATGCAGCCCTCAACTATCCAACATTCTCAGAGGCTTGAAAAGTGCTCCCTTCCTCCTGCAACACAGCACTTGTGGCTGGCCAGAGGCCATAGGCCTCTATGACTATGTTCTTTTCTGCTATATATGTAACAGATAATCCACCACAGGGCATGCGGTTATGTGGTGATACACACACACCTTGGTGTGTGTTGTGAGGCATGAGGTTGCTGACTGAGTGTGTTAGAACACCCAAAGTGTGTGTAATATCAGAGCATGGCCACACACCCCGTAGTAGATTATCTGTCTTGTAAAATGACCAAAATTGTTTTGGAGGGGGTGAAAAATAGAAAGAAGTGCAGGCATGCGGTCAATGTGGGATAATGCACATCATGTGGTGTGTGTCATCTAATCAGGAGACAACAATTTTTCTAACTTTTCTCACCCATTTTATAAATATATGTAGCTATATTTATATCTATTTCTATATGTATGTATATATATATATATATATATATATATATATATATATATATATATACAGTATATCTAGTACAAGAATGGTCATGGTTGACAAAAGTATGACTAAAGCTTGTGCAGGACTTGGATATACTGTAGTCTATTAAGTATCAATTTTGTGGTCAGATGCATCAAAATTCCAAAGGATTTTCTTTTTTCTTTTTTTTTTTCCCTTTTACAGAAATAAATAAAGCCAAGGGGTCCATTGTGCTTGGCTTGTCTGCCCTTAGCAAAACCACCCTGGTCAGGGTGTACAAGTCTAGGGAGAAGCCCCTGCAGTCTGGAGGCCAAAAATTTAGCCAAGATCTTGTAATCAGAATTAAGGAGAGATATGGGGTGGTAGGATGAACTCTGAGGGGATCCTTTCCGGGTTTTGGAAGGACAGTGATAGTAGCTAAACACTGTGATGGGGGTAGAACTCCCACTTCCAAAGCTTCCATCACCATCTGGAACATTACAGGGCCCACAACATCCTGCATCAATTTATAAAGCTCTGCAGGGATCCCATCAGGACCCTGTGCTTTCCCTTTTTTTGTTCCCCATACCACATTTCTCAGTTCCTCCATTGTTATGGGAGAGTCTAGCTCCATCCTGTCCTGGTTCTGTAAAGTTGGTAGAGTTACTTTGTCCAAAAAGACATCAGAGCCAGCCCCTGTTGGGAACTCTGAAGTGTATAAATGAGAGTAAAAGGCTTTAAAAGAGTTGTTTATTTTGTTTTGGTTGTAAGTTATTGTCCCCTCCATGCGTTCTACCCCTATTATAGTGCGCTCTGCTCTTTCCTTTTTTACCAACCCTGCCAACCATTTTCCAGATTTGTCACCCTCAAAATAGGTGTTAGAGTTTGTAATAATTAAATCGCTTTCTAATTTCCTAATTGAGAGTTGATTGAGTTTATTTTTCAGTAATTTGAGTTCAGCCACTCTTTTTGAGGTAAGGGAACTCATTGTCTCCTCTTCCAACTTTCTAGTTTGCTTTTCAAGTGCAGCCTCCTGCTTGGTACTTGATTTTCTTTTAAATGAGGAGTAGGAGATTGCCTCCCCTCAGATAAAGGCCTTTAGAGTATCCCATACCACTCTGCCACTAGTCTCCCTTGGGGGATTGAGGGCTATGAAATCTGTTAAGTGATTTTTTAATTACTTAAGAAACTGTTGGTCCACCAGAAGCGAGGGATCCATACACCACTGCCATGGAGATAGAATCTCCCCACCCCTCTCAGTCATGACCTTAAGAGGGGCATGATCAGATATTAACAGAGGACCATATTCGGCCTTCAGTATGTTACCCAGCATGGCTGAGGGTAGGAAGATATAATCTGATCTTGTATATATATTATGGGCATGTGAAAAAAAGGAGAATTCCTTAGATGTAGGGTGGCAAAACCTCCAGGCCTCTTTCAAGGCCCTGCCCTCCACTAGGCAATGGAGAGCTGTGACGCTACGAGGCACTGGGCCACGCCTTGAACCTGAGTGGTCTAATTTAGGGTTCCAGTAGGAATTTAGGTAGCCTTCCAAAATCATATTATCTGGGTAGGGAGCGAGGGTCATTGCCAGGTGTGTGAAGAAATTGGGTGAATCGAAATTAGGACCGGGAAGGGGAAATGCTACAAGTCTCAATGGCTGAGAGGCACCTGAGGGTGCTGGTGGATGTGAGGATGAACAACTCGGAGACTTGTAGGATGGTAGCGGCCAAGGCCAACAGGATGCTGGGATGCATCGTTAGGGGGATCACTTCCAGAAGGAGGGAAGTGATACTCCCTCTGTATAACTGCTCGGTGAGGCTGCACCTAGAGTACTGTGTGCAGTTTTGGAGGTCACACTTAAGAGGGACACTGAACTCCTGGAGAGAGGGTCCAGGAGGGCAACCAAAATGATCTGGGGCTTGGGGAGAGGCTCAAGAGCTAAATATGTACACATTGGAAGAGAGAAGGGACCGGGGACATGATAGTGGTCTTCAGGTACATGAAGAGGTAAATAGGGAGGAGCAGTCAGGGTGCTCCAAAGGAAGGAGGGGGGCAACTAGAGGGCATGGGTGGAAGCTGGAGGGGGGAGATTCAGGGGAGAAAGGAGGAGGTGCTACTTCACTGAGAGGGTGGTAGAGCCATGGAATGCGCTGCCCAGGGGGCTGGTGAAGGCAGAGATCGTGGAGGGGTTCAAGAGGGGGTGTGACAGGTACAGGGAAAGGGTTCTGGAAGCAAAGTCCAGTGCAGCGAGAATATCTGGGACTGGGAAGGGAGAAGCCGGGGGGGCAGCAAGGTCAGCTCCCAGGGTGGGGGATGACCAAATGAGCAGACACGAAAGACCATTAGGCCTATTCTGCTGCCATTTTAGTATGTTAGCATATGGAGACTAAAGTCAAAATCTTACCCTCAATGTCTACCACAGCAGTGATGTACCTCCCCTGGGGATCAGTCACCAAAGAAAAAATCCTATGGGGAAAATTAGGCCTCAGCTAAATTGTCACCTCTTGTGCCTTAAAAGTAAAGGGCGAAGCCACCAAATAGCCACACCATGATAGTTTTATATGATCTACCTCCTCCCTGGTTGAATGGATTTCTTGTAAGAAAATTATGTCTCCTTTCAATTTTTTTTATTTGGACCAAATTCTCTTCCTTTTCACCACTGTCCTTAGTCCATTACTGTTCCACAAAATCAGTGTAACACTATCCATTTGTACTGAGATACCCAATGGTTACAGGACTGCCTGTTTTCTGGTATGCATAACAATTAACATAGGCTCTTCTAAGGTTTTTTAACATAAAACTAATTGTTACAACTTCCCCCCAACAAGTTTTTCTTCCTTCCCCCTGAACACAGAGCCCAGATTTTCAAAAGGGTTGCGCATGGTGCAGCAGTGTTGCCTCATACTCCAACCTCATCATCCTTTGGTAGCGATATTCAAAGAGGCGTGCACAACACAAATCCCGATCGCCCAGGCATCAGTAATGTATGCAGGCACAGGTGGGGCGTGCCCATGCATACTCTGCACAGCCCGATATTCAGCCCAGGATGTGCAGAGCCATGCATGCGCAACCCCTACCTGCACCAGCACAAAGTTGATCAAAAAAAAAGGAACAACAGATGGCCACCCACAGGTGAGCTGCCGCATTTCAGGGTGCAACATGGCAGCTGCCACCTGTGGGTGGCCACCCGAGCTCCAGCTGCACCTCCGTGGTGGCGCCCCTCCATGCCCGATTGCAGGCATCAATAAAAGATAGTATAATCCAAAATCTCTGGTGGTCCAGTGGACCGCTGCCCGCCCGATCACGGGCTAAGTAAATAAAGAAATTTCCCAAATCCCTGGTGGTCCAGTGGACCTGTGTGCCCGATCGCGGGCTGCAGTAGAATTAATGATATTTCAGATATCCCTGGTGGTCCAGTGGACCTGTGTACCCGATCATGGGCTGCAGTAGAATTTATCAAAACCTATCATCCCTGGTGGTCCAGTGGACCCCCCTCCCCAGCCGCCCACTGATTCCCACCACCCCTCTCCCCTTCCCGGTCAGTGGCGGGCAGCAGCACCCCACCCGCCTGCCACCCCGCCGACTGACACCATCGGTAGGGCTGTACGCCCATTGGTCCACAGTGTGAGCCAGTGGACGTGCAGCCCATACTGTACTTCACATTCCAGATATGTGAATGGATCCCATTCACATATCTGGAATGTGTAGTATGGTATGGGCCCCAACTACTGATGCACATCATTCAAACACTTGAGCACCCCTGGGAGACCTCCACGAGGGGAACCATCCCCAACTGAAGAATGGAGATGGGTCTCCCCTTGCCTCTATGGAAGTTTCAGCATTGCCACAATTGCTCTTACATTTACAATTTTAAAACAGAGCCCCCCCAAGAGCACACCCACACCAATGCTAAAAATGTTCCCCAACATATCCCCCCTCCCGCAAAGTGGGAATAACATGAGCTTTGTTTAAGCCAAACAGTTTTAACTAAAGCAACAAGTCTACAGCATGTAATTTGGTAAACTGCATTGAGATAGACTGGTGAAATTGCTCCTTGAGTTTAGGAGTAGTTCTCTTCTGCGAGCGAGAAGGTCTGGAGGCCATAGTAGGGTAGAAGCATCCTTCCCAGTGATGTTATAGCAGCAGGGCTTCCCTGTAAAGAGATTGCCCCTACCTAGACCAGGAAGGCCTCTGCGCCATAATCTCGTCAGTCATTAAGCCTGCTTCCAAAGTCTTACTTCATTCCCCTGCACCGAGGGTTGTGAGACTCCGGACACTTATTGTAAAAGAGGTGAGGTAAGGAGGAGCACACTGACCCTGCCATGATAGGCCCCCATAGGATTTACGGATCACAGAATCCATGCCCCCCCATCCTCCCCCCCAAGGCAGCCCTGTAAGGGTGCAGTACCTTAGTTGTACACGGAGAACCAGGCTGCTAATGATTTTCCAGTGAGCCTCTCTTCTGACGTTCTAGTTCCTGGTCAAATTCCAAGGCTGCCTCCAGATTTATAAAGGCCTTCTGGTTGCTTCCCACTGGCCTAATTATCAGCTGGGCCAGGTAGGCTAGAGTAAATGGGCAGAAAATTGAATGGAGGAGTTTCTTAGTTTCTGCAAAAGCCTGCCACTGGAACTGCAACTGGTGCGAGTAATCGGGGAATAGGCTAACTCGACCTTGTGGGATCATGATTGCCCTCTTTTTTTGTGTGTGTGTGGCTTCTAAAACTTGCTGCTGGTCCTTGTGTCAGAGAAATTTAATGATAATATGCCTTTGTTTCTGCTCCAGAGAGGGTTTTGGGCTGGGGGACCAGTGTGCCCTCTATATTTCGAGGGAGGTTTCTTGTGGAAGTTGTAAGTTATTTCTTAGCCATGACTGAATGAAGCCAGGGCAGTCCCTTCCCTCCCGGCCCTCTAGTAGGCCTGTTATATGGATATTGCACCAACACTCATGATTTTTGTGATCGTCAATGGTATGTTTTAGAAACTCAATCTCTCTGATGGCTCTTGCTAGGTCAGTAGTATTTCTCTGCAGTCTGTCTTCTTGGTCCCCCACCCTGTTTTCCAGTTCCCCAAATGGGATTCATGTGTCCCCACAGTTTCCAAAACAGAGTTAACTGCCTGTTGGAGGTGCTGGATTTGGGCCGTTACATTATCGAAACCTGCCTCCATTCTCGCACCTAAGTCGTACTTAAGGTCTTTTATTAGGCGTTCCAAATTATGGTATCCCTCTGCCATACTGATGCAGGAATTGGAGGGCAAGGCCTGCAACTGCTGTGAATTCAAGGGTGTTTGCTTGCCTCCGATATCTGGATTGTGCGACGAAGGGCCTGCCTGTAGGCCTAACTTCAGTAGACCTCCCACTTCTTCACTTGAGTTTGGCAGTTTAAAGGGGAGTTTAGCTTGTTTTTTCCCCAATTTCGAGGTAGCAGGCATTTGAACAAAGCTGGTGTTCAAAATTAGCTACTGATGGCTTATTTATGCTGACAAAGGAGGTAGATTGCAAGGGGATGTTCACAGAGCTCCTCTTTCAAGCTGCCATCTCACTTCTGCACTAGGCCTCGCCCCCAACAGTAACATATTGACCAGTGATATGCTGGATTATGACTACAGCCTTACAAAAGAAACTGTCACAAAAAAACAGTTACTTCATAGTCCACCAGGATAGCCTCAGTCCTAAAATCCATGAACTGGAGAGTTGGGTTGACTTGTATGTCCCTGATGTAGTAGCCATATCGGAAACTTGGTTAAAGCCATCACTACTCTCACATGAGGTTGAGCTCTCAGGAGTCACTTTGTTCTGTAGAAACAGACCTGGAAAGAAGAATGGTGGAGTATTCCTCTATATTAAGTCCTCCCTTAAAGCCTCTATAGTATCTCTTACTGAGTTAGATGCCTACCATGTGAGATCTTGATTGTCAAAAGTTTCCTTAGTGGTATTAAACCCCTTTATGTGGGCTGCCTCTACAACCCCCTAAGGTTGCATCTACTGCACTAGTGTCCCCCCATGTGGGCTCTCACAGACTACCCACTTGGTGAATTAATGCTCCTGGAAGACTTCAATTTAAACTGGACCACTGACTTCGGGGAGGGGTTAGGGATGCAGTCCTAGATATTTTGCTCATCCAACGTATCTGTGAACCAACCAGAATAAACAATAAAATGGGTAATCAAGCTCTGAGAGATTGGGGTTTTGTATCTAACCCAGATTGAATAAAAGCAGTGGGCATTTTTGTAGACTCCTTCAGTGATCACTCCCCAACTTTCTTCATTTGGAAAAACTGTTCTCCCAAACATCCCCCAACCCCCAAGATTTTCCCTACCAGGGATTTCTCTAAATTTGATCCTATTACCTTCCAAGCAACCCTGTCCAGTGTACATTGGGCATCAATTAAGTCCCTCTCAGATACTAATGCTGTCCTAACCTTTTTACCAACAACTTCTATCTGCAGTCAACTTGCATGCCCCAGGTAAAAAAAAAAATCAGGGTAAAAGGCCAATGGTCCAAATAGCTTGAGGCAGACCTTAGAAAACAACTGAGGCTGAGAGACAAAGCATGGAGAGTGTTCAAATCCATGACTGGAATAAATATTGTGAGTACAGGAATACCTTCAAAGTGAACCTTAAGAGTGCCAAAAGGAAATGTATCAGGAACACACAAAATAATAATTTGGCCAACCCCCAAAAGTTCTGGGCCCACATAAATGGCAGTGCCTCCCCCCCCCCAGAATAGACCTTGCCACTCAGAATTTGATATTTTGGTTGAGAAAAAGCTTCTCTGTGGCTGAATGGAAACTGTCAATGCTTTTAATAAGTTCTTCACAGATTTAGATATATTTAAAACTTCCATTGCTGATACACCTCTGGTCACCCCTTCTCAGGCTAAAACAGTTACCCATGCCCGAATTCCAGGAGTCTAAGCTCCTAAAAATTGCAGCTTCTGTAATTGCCTCCTCTGTTGCCATGTTGTTCAATAAGTCTCTCATAGAGTCACTCATGGAGGGGAAAATCCCAGATAGTTTGAAGGTTGCCATTGTAATACTTGTTCATAAGGACAGCCCAAAGAAGTCAGTAGTAGAAAACTACTGACCTATCTCACTACTTAGCTCCCTTGTCAAAATACAAGAAAGGCTTAGATTTAACCCACTCCAAGAATACTTAGAGCAGCATCACATCTTGTCTGACTGGCAACACAGCTTTTGAAAACCTCCATGGTACAGACACCACTCAGGTTAGACTGACCACTGATATCCTGGGTGACATGGACAGGGGTTGCATAACTGGTGCAGTCTTTATGGTTCTCACTAAAGCATTAGATCTTGTTAACCATGGTCCCCTGCCAGAAAAACTCAGGAGGTTGGATCTGAATAGTCTGTCCTGCTGGTGGCTCACTTATTACCTGACTGACCGGTCCCAGAAAGTGAAATGGAAAGGAATCCAATCCTCACTACAACTCATAAGTGGCAGAGTCCTTCAGGGGTCCGTATTAGGCCCATTGCTCTTTTCCCATTTCATAAATGGTTTACCTGCTCATCCTGGAGGTGCACACATTTAGCTTTATGCTGATGATGAGGTATTATATAGGAGCTCTAAGGATGTTCCCCTCATTAATTGTCTTCTTGCTGAGGACTTCCAGATACTGGAAAGATGGTTTGTGTCCAATAAACTGGTTCTTAATACCAAAAAGATAAAAGCCATTTTGTTTAGCCCCAGACAGCTGGGTGCAGACAGGCCGATAACTGCACTGAGGTGGTTGAGGTAATAAAATACCTAAGGGTATACCTGGACACTTGGACCAAGAAGTCTCCTTCAGAGCCCATATTGATTATGTGTCCAGATCCTTGTACCCCAAAATTGTGCTGTTATAGCAGCTACGTAACAACCTAACCAGGAAATCTTGACTGCTGATTGCCTGAAGTACGTTTCTCCACCTCTTACAATATGGAGCCCCAGCTCTTAACTGCCGGAGAAGCACTGAGCCTAAAGAGCCACTGATGCCTCTGACACCTCAAGAAGGACTTTCAAAGCATAATATTTGGACACAAAGCAGCTTAAAATTTTTCATTAAACATTGTATTTCTTATCCCCTTTATTTAATACTGAGATCATATACATGAAAGCAGGATTGTTGTTCCTTGAGGGTTCATGAGCTCCTATTGCTTCTTCCAAATCTGATGTCATAATATTCTGCTTGTGACATCACAGTTGTTTCCATGGCAACAGACTTTGATGTTACAACAGAGCATTATGATTTCAGGTAAGGAATAAGCTATAGAGGCAGAGGAACACTAAGGGGCACAGGTCTTGTTTTTGTGGCAATTTCTTCACTAATAAATAATGAAGAGGAGAAATCTATAGAAACATATAGAACATGTATGAAATAACAGCCAAATTGTGTCTGAACATTATGTTTTTGAAGTTTTCCTAAAGGTGCCAGTTGCTCCTTAAGAAATTTAAAGTTCTCTATAATATGACTGGCTGATTTACAGCTGGTGCCTCACCAAGGATGCACCATTGTGGTATCTTCCTCTCCTTGAACTAGCCACCCTTGGAGGGCAGACTGGAATATTCTCTCCTCTGCCTCACATACAGAATCTTATAAGGACCTACTCCTCCCTGCCTCCAAGGCATCTTGCATTTTAAGTTCAAAGGCATCCAGCAGCACCCACCACACATAAGGAAAAAACACGAGAATTCATGTAATAATAAGCATTTGTTAATGCCAAATGTTGTCTTGCTGGTGTTGGCATTGGTACTGCAGGAGTTAGAGAGATGCATAATAGGAATGGCAGTGAAGTATAGAACCAACGTCAACGCCACACCACCCTGCAGAGACTGACAGGCATTGGGGTGTGCCTTTGGGTCGCTGGTCATAACGCTCATGCCATTTCACCTCACCCTGCCCTGCAGAGTCTGACAAGTGTTGCGTTGTGCCTTGGAGTCATTGGGCCTTATGCTCACCCCATTTCATAAGGAAGTACATTGAGATGGGTGCAGCATAGGAGAATAGGTTGAACTTTGGGGCCAAAGAGTCCAAGGCACACCTTAATGCATGTCAGTGGCTGCAGAGTGGTGATGCAATGGCATGAGCACTACAGCAGACAATCCAAAGACACACCCCTGATGCAAGTTAGTCTGTACAGGGAGGGACGTTATGGTTAGAAATCCTAACACCCTGGGCGTTTGTTGATATTTGCACTCCAAATTTTAAAACATGTCCTTTTTGTGACCCCACCTCATGAAAGCATTTGGGAACTCTGCTCATGAACAGTGTCGCTGTGATTTTGCTAATCTGTCTCGAACGTTGATTTCCTACAGTGACCTTGCCATTCTGCACCACATTAAAATGTCAGCAGCACCATTGATAAGGAGGTGTGAAGAGATGGCAATGTTGAAAATCTGGAGTGAAAATATGAAACATTCTCAAAGTTACGAGCGTGTGTGAAAACTGCATATCGCATGCTCATAACACAGGCCTCCAGCGGAATTATTTCACCAAATTATTAACATAGGGCATTTTGGGACCTCTGCTCATGAACAGTGGCACTATGATTATCTTAATCTGCCCCAAACCTTGATTTACCACAGTGACCACGCGATTGTGCACCACATGTGCAAAACCACATTTCAGGCAGGATGTGAGAAATGACAGCTGTACTGTTCATAAGAAGGTGTGCAAAAATGACAATGTTGAAAATCTGGAGTGAAAATATTAAAAATTCTCGAAGTGACGACTGTGCATGGACACTGTACAATGTACGCTTGTAACAGTCATTTTATGGAATTTTTTCATCAAATTTTCAACATAGGCTTTTTGGGACTTCTGCTCATGAATAGTGTTACTGTGATTTTCTTACTCTGTTCTGAACATTGTTTTCCTACAGCGACTGTGCCACTACGTACAGGATGTGCGAAAACACATTTCAGGCAGGATATGGAAAATGTCAGATGTACTGTTCATAAGGAGGTATGAAAAATGGCAATGGTGAAAATCTGGGCAAAATATTAAAATTAAGCCTTGAAATTCTGGCGTGCATGGAAGCTACGCAATACTGCTCGTGCTACGGTAATTTTTGGAATTTTTCACAAAATTTGCAATATAGGCTTTTGGGAGCCTACCTCATGAACAGTGACACTGTCATTTTGTTAATCAGTCCCAAAAGGTGATTCTGCACAGTGACCCTGAAATCACCTTTCAGAACTGAATAACAAGATGACAGTGACTGAATTCATGAGAAGGGGTCCCAAAAACCTCTTGTTGAAAATTTGGTGCCAAAAGTAAAAAAAAAAATGGCTGAGATGTGTACCAAAGTTGAAAAAAATCCTATTTATGCCTTTACACAGCTTACCAGCATTTCTTCAGTTCACAGTCGGCTTTGAAGAGTGTAGACGTGTTCCCAGTCCACCAAAGATCGTCGTGCTGGGCTCCGGAGGTAAGTATGGGGTGAGGAGGGTGTGACGAGGTGAGGCGCGCAGAGGGTGGGTGCAGGTTGGGGGAAGGGACCTGACGGTGAGGGATCGTTTTCTGTCTTTCAGGTAAAAATACAAAAAAAAAGACATTGGGGGAAGGTTTTTTTATTTGCAGGTTTGCTTTGGGCACACTGGGGTGGGCTCCCAGTGTTCCACCTGTGATTTTGTGGAGGGGGGACTGAAACTGACAGGGATTGGACCCCCTGTCAGCAAAGAAAGTCTGTTGGAGGGGGAGCATGATGCCAAGGGGGATTGGCACCCCCCTCGGCACACAAATAACATTATAACGGGGCCAGTATGCCGATGGGGATTGGGCACCCCCTTCGGTCAATTGAACTAGGAAGTGGGGGAATGAAGCCGATGGGGATTGGGCCTCCTGTTGGCACAGAAATGTGGGGGGGTGCATGATGCTGAGGGGGATTGGGCACTACCTCGGCACACAACTAAATTTATTGGGGGGCCATTATGCCGACGTGGATTGGGCTCCCCTGTCAGCAAATTGGGCTGGAAAGGGGGCATGACAACAGAGGGATTGGGCACCCCTGATGTCCTCTTTTCTGGGGACTGTGAGAGGCAGATGGCACAGCTGCCACCGTGTCATATTGAAATGTTACACCACAGAAGGCAGGCTCTGCAATAAGGGGGAGCTCACTCATTGTAGCGGCTAAATCATTTCAAGTTGGTGTCACGCATTGCAACTGCTGTCATAGCATGCAATCTAATTCGTGTCACAGAGCCAAGCCCGAAAAAGTAGTGGCGCCACTGGCCACAACATGACCACTCCCTCAAAACTTGCTCTTCCACTTCAAGCAACCCCAATATGATGTCTGCGCTGCACGCACAAGACAACATAAAAAGCAGTTTATTCATAAAGCTATGCAGGTGCCGATCTCAGCATGCCAAAGCACAAACTGGGAGACAACCAGCAGAGCCCCATACTTCTACTAGTTTTGCCATAGAGTCCTCAGGAAGTGTCCCACAGCTGGTGCACCCATCCATTTAAACATACATCTTAAAGGTGCAGACACTTGCATAGCTTTATGAATAAACTGCTTCTTATTACACTTATTCTGATGCTTTTGCCTTAAGTGTAGTGGGTGGTGCTGGATGCCTTTGAACTGTGATACTTTTTTCCTGTAGCAAACCCAGCAGTGGGGCAGCTTTTTTGAGGTTTGCATCTTGTATCTTAAACCATTCAGGAAAGTGCTTAGGTCCTCCACTTGCTTTTTATAAGAAATACCCAGAGTAAGGTCTAGTGCAGGAGTGAGATCCTATGCCAGTTCAGTTCCATCCCTGTATAACTGTTTTTCTGATTCCCTCCAAAACTGCTCTTCACTTGAAGGCTTTAAAAAATTACTTTATACAATTACTTGAGTGCAGCCTGTGCTCTTGTAATTGTTGACCTGTAACCACTGCCTCTCCTCAGGGATTCTGATTTGCACTTGGTGACATTATGCTTCCCAACTGTACTTAGCTTTCTGTACCCTGAACCAGTTTATGTACCCTGAACCACAGCATAAAACCATGGTACTCATCTTGAATGTACATTACTGTGTCATCTTGTGTTTCCTGAATACTAATCACCTGTGCCCCTATGAATACTGTATCCATAACTTAAATGTAACTTGTTATTCTCACATTTGTATACTCTAGGTCTGTATAGTTTTATATTACATGAATTATGTGTAATTAATTCAGGGTAGCTTCTGAAAAAGGGATTCTTGGTTCCAGTGGGCATACCTAGTTAACAAAATTCAATAAATAAGTACAATTTAAATCTAAATTCATTTTATGGCCTAATTTTGTCTCAAGTTCTGCAATGGTGGCATTTCAAAAGTTTCCTTAGAGATGTACACAGTCTGCTGAATATCAACAGATCTTGTCCCTTACAGAAATAATTATATGAAATGTTTTCATGCTGCACACATAAAACTACCCAAGTAACATACATGCTGCAAGTATGACTTAAATGTTAAGTTGGAACCAATTGCATGCATGTGGCATGCATGCAGCAAGCAAGTATGGAAAGCATGCTTTTAATGTACAATTGGAACAGAATGCATGCATGTAGCATGTGTACAAAAAGCAAGTGGTCACTGATAACTGCACACATAAAAGTTAAGTGATTTACCCAGGATCACACCATATACAAGTGTGGCATGATGAGGTTCAAATCCAGGTCTACAAGTATCTCAGTCTCCTGGTTTTCAGTTCAGTGCCTTTAACCACTAAGCCATACTGCCTGCACACATAGGGATCACCTGTACTTCAATACAAATCTGAATACATCTGCACGCATGCAGCATGCTTGTAACCACTGTTACATTTTTAAGTTTTCTTGTCCCCCCTCTCATCTCAGCTGCACAGCTGAACTGTAGCACACATAACAATGAAAACACATGTGGTTCTTTCCACCTCCAATACACACACTTACCCACAATACTACTGAATTACTTCTATTTGGCCTGTATCCTTCTATTTTATCTCTATAGTTTTGAATGCTTCCATCCAAACAGACTTTAAGGGGCAAACACCAAAGTAGCAATAACTCAACACCCACTCACAAGGCCAGCCCTCCCATGCACACACTGTAGCAGCTGCAACCATGCTGCAGACAACTCACCAAGTATAGCTATAAGTTGAGAGTCTCTTATTTAAGTAATAGGGAGCCAGAAGCAGGAGTCTTTAACAGATGATGTCCATGGGTCAGAGTGCTTGGTTGTAGCTCAACACCCACCCAAATGGCCAGTCCCCCCCATGCACACACACACACTGTAGCAGCTGCCACCATGCTGCTACAAACAGCTCACCAAGTATAGATATAAGCTGAGAGTCTCTTACTTAAGTACTAGGGAGCCAGAGGCAGAAGTCTTTTTTTTTATCATTGAACAATTTTTATTTTATATATAGTTACAACATTACCAAGTCATAGCATACAAATACAGATGTGTAAGGTGTACACTCTGAATAGTCACTAATAACCTCTATAACATGAGGCCCTATTTTGAACTAATCTCTCCCTATGCCTTAGCAAGGGCACGATTCACTATCGACTAAACTCTGCTCTTCAAAAAGCTCGTAACAGTTCTAGCAAAGCAATCTTATCAGTGTAAATTTAAGCTAGATTAAACTAAATTAAAGATTAAATACATCCTCAGTTACATCGCTACAAAAGAAAACACATCATGATAGCATTATATGTTTCCCTTGTAATACTGTAGAGAGAATTAAAGAGAGTAACAGATCATTAGCAGGAGAGAAGTTACAGTTTAGTGAAAAAAGAAGTAGCTGCTCCGTCACAATTCAAAATCAAAACCCAAAAGGGCATTCTGCTCTACAGGCTATGCTGCCTTCAAACTCTTATTGTTTAGGGGGGTTAAGCAGTGGAGGGAGGGGAGCCCTGCATAAGGCGGAGTTCAAATAAGCTACCCATTTTTGGTAATAGAGGGGGAGCTGACCTCTGTTGGTGAAAGTTAGTGGTTCAAAAATAGCTAGCCTTGCAACAGCAGAGTGCCATAGGGTAATGGTCAGGGGTAGCACCTGTCTCCAATACCTAAGTAGTAGCCTTTTAGCCTCCAAGAGAACAACTAGGAGCCATTCTCTATGAGGTGTCAATAAAAGGCCCATTGAGGTAGTGTCTCCTAGCAAATGTAATGGGTTAGAGATATCTACCAGTAACCCCAGCACTCCAGAGCAGTCCATTGCAATGGCATTCCAGAAAGGGACTAGGGTCTCACACTACCATAAGATGTGCAGCATGTTTGCTGGGTCATGGTGGCATCTCCAACATTTTGCATGACGAAGAATTCCCCTCGAGTGGAGA
Organism: Neoceratodus forsteri; assembly: GCA_016271365.2. Classification (NCBI taxonomy): domain Eukaryota; kingdom Metazoa; phylum Chordata; order Ceratodontiformes; family Ceratodontidae; genus Neoceratodus; species Neoceratodus forsteri. The sequence goes on along the minus strand of CM028135.1, from coordinate 839,041,568 downwards.
GCTGCTGGTGTACGATACCATCTGAGGAGAATCTTAAGTTGTATTAACTGACTCCTCACCTCCAAGTACGCAGAGTGGGATAAGTGGAGGCAGCAGGTCCATGTGTCTGCAGTGATCGGAGTTTGAAGATCAGCTCCCCAACTATCCCTGCCAAGGGCGTAGCTACCAATACGCCTGACACGCCATGGCGTGTTGCAACAATCAGCAGGAGTAGCAGGAGAGCGAGCTTGTCTCTGTCTCTCTGCACTCCTGGGTTATTTTTTTTTTTCGCGGGCTTTCCCAGCCCCTCTTTGTCCCAACAAGGAAGGGGGGGTGCTTTCAATCAGGTCCGCAGCCGCTGAGAAAGGAGGCATGGTAGTGTGCAAGGGGCGTGTCAGGCGGGCTCTTTAAATGCCCTTGCAGAAACAGTGCTCCTCCTCACCTGTTTTACTTGTTGGCGAGGCGGACTGGTGGTTGCTTGCATTGCGTGTTGCTTCCAGACCAGTATTGCGTCAGGACAGGAGTCGGGACTTTGTTGGAGGAGAGCGAGCGAGCGAGCGCAAGTGAGGAGCGAGCGAGACCGGGAGAATTGAGAAATTGCCGAGTTTGCCCTTTGCCGCCCGTAACCAGGACCGAAGACGAAGAGTTGCTGACCCGTCACCCGGCCTGTTGCTTTCCCATCCTGAGTCCTGGCTGTAGTTGTATCGGGAGCTGCCATTGCCATTTGCCAACATCCCTAATTCAGTTCCTACGACAATTCAAGTTGGAGCTGCTGCCATGCTTTCGGCTTCTAAGTAAAGCTAGCTAACTAAGTTAGGTTGTGACTTGTTACTGTAATACTGACTGAGTCTGTGGCTGCTGCGAGTGTGTACTGTGTAGTACTGGGCCGCTGGGCGAGTCGGGCGGGACAGAGTGCCGAAATTCTAATCACCTGTCTGCGGGTCTGTGAGTGTGTCTTTGCAATAGGTAGATTTTGGAGTGGAGAGCGAGATTCAGAGGGACCTGGTGGCAGTTGTTGGCGTGTCCTCAATCTTTACTTCCCCCCTCCCCAAACTCTAGAGGACTTCTTCTATCTAGGCATGGGATACGCATTTGATTTCACGCAGTTGTTGAGGCTAGGCTGCAGTAGTCAATGCTAACCTCTAACCAACAGTTCCCAAACATTTCTTTACTTCGTTTCTATATTACAGCTGCTGTCTGCTCCCTCACATCAATTTCCTCTGTGCAGCCATGCTCCTCTGGCTTTTGTTACCTACTGTCTCTACCTGCACACCCAGTCTGAAACAAACAACAGTGCACCTTTGCTACTACTGTGACTGAGCCCCCATGAAGGTCAGGCTATATCCTACCTGTGTAGTGTAGCTTGAGTAATGGTACAGGGTTTGGCCAGAGTGACAGTGGTCCCAGAACACTGTGAGACATATGCCCAAATTGGGAAACAATTAAAATCCACTGGGGAGTGCTAAACAGAATAAAAGCATGTGGCAGCAGTCCACAACACATGAAAAAGGCATGAGCTGACTCCAAGGTAAGCTGCACTAGAACAGTGCTTTAAACAAAACACACTGCAAACCATTGTTGTACTTTTTGTAGCACATGGTGAGGGGTGGCTACATTAACCAAACCAACAGAGGCAAACATTGCACAGCTACAAATGTCAGCACACAGAGTGGGTTGGGGGGGTTACATAGCTACCAGATCTGACTTTTATGTGTGTGTGTGTGTGTGTGTGTGTGTGTGTGTGTGAGATGGGGAGAGAAATACTTTACACAATTCAATCACACCTATCTCATTTTTCAATAAATTATTTTTCCTTTCTTTTTGCATACAATTTATTTAGTATTAGATCATTAAAAAGTGCAATAACACTCTCCAGAGTATGCACTGAGCTACACTGATGAAGTTCACACCTGGGGTGCATGTAACATTAGCTTGATGTAAGCCCGGCAGGTTAGTTGAGTCACCACTGAGCGAATACGCGATTGCTTGCCTTATTTATTTATTTATTTTGGGGTAAACTGTTACTGTGGTGCAGGTTGCTGCGGTGTTTTGAAATGCCTTGCTCCACCCCAAGTGCCCTCCCGTTAGTACTGTATCTTATTCTTAAGTTGAACTCACCACGCTCCAAGAAAAATGTGACAACCTGCAAACAATGTTTAATAAAAAAGTAGTGAGCTAAATTAATGCAGATTTTGGAAACAGTCTCTTGCCTTCTTCCTCAGTGCCTGTTGAAATGGCTGCCAGCAGCTATCTGCCCATCTCATCCCAGGTCCTTTAATGTCTGGCAGTTGGAAGCTGCAGTCCTTGGTATTGGGGCACATGAAGAGACCCATTGTGGGGGTCTTAATGCAAAGCAACCCAACTTTTGTCAGGCTTTTATGCCCAAAGTACAGAGGTCTCAAACATTTGCAGTTTATATGGACGTCAGGTTTGGAGAGGGTTACTGTAGGACACAGAAAAATATGCCCCCACACACACACAGCTCTAGTTCACTTTTTTCCAGTCCGGTGAGCATATCCGTTTACTGCTGGAGTTTAAAAAGGACAGGCAGTTTGGTTAAGGGTGTATTCAACTACAGTGGTAAAAATTGTGGTATGTGTGATGGGGGGGCAGACATATATGGTTTTGATTTGATGAGAAAAAAACACAACACTTAGTCTTAATTCTGATTTAAAGTAAACAAATCTATTGCATTGGTGAGGTTACATATTGTCTTTCAATAACCCATGTTTCAGTAAGAAATGTCCCGCTTTGGGCTTCTTACATAATGTAGTCAGACTATCTACACCAGTATATTACCTCCCTATGAGGGACGTGCATACAGTGTGCAGCAGAGCGACAAAAAAACACCGTCCCGTAGGCTGAATTAAAGGGCTCTGCTGGGGGGAGGGGAGGCATAGCCAAAGAAAAATAGTGATGGGAGTCCTATTGAAACCTGTTGATAGCTAAGGTTTTGTTTATTGGACACTTCAGCATCCTGCTAACCCTCCCCCAAAAAGTGGACAGCTTTTAGTCCTATATATCCTCTCAACCCTTCCCTTTACTAAAACCTGCAGAGGGTCTCTGTACAAGGGAATTCTTTTGTGTCTGAATATGGTGGCACTTTAATGGCAATTTTTTTGGACAATGAAACTGAGATATTTTTATCTCTTGGAAAGAAAGGCCGTCCAGATGGTACTATCGTCCCCGGCAAACAAACTCGGTACGTGAAAGTGAAGCCTAAGATTGTGAATGGGAGCCGCAGAACAATGGGGACTGCTGTTGGAGGGGTGGAGGGGAAAGGGGACATTCCTGCCTGCTAGCTCTAACTGCGCTCTCTGAGGGCTGCTGCCGGCAGCGGATAATGACTGTTTTCACTTCCCTGTAGTGACAGAGAGGAAAAAGTGGAAAACCTTTTTTTTTTTTTCCAACAGGCTAATGCAGCAGTTATTTGTGCTTGTAACCCGTTGAAGTATAACGTTCCTTAATTTACCCTTTGTACATTGTGGGCCAGATATTCAAAAGGGTTGCACCATGCGCAACAGGGTTTCGCATGCTCAAGTCCTACATTGCGCCATTCTGTGATATTCAGCAGGAGGCAGTTGCGCAACTGAAAATAGGCTGAGCAACAGTGCAATGCAAATGAATGCATGCTCAACAGGAGGGGGAGGAACCATGCATAAATTGCACAGACCGATATTCAGTCGGGCTGTGCAGAGTTGTGCAGGCGCAACCCCCAACCTGCACCTGCACAACTTTGAGCCAAAAAAAAAGGGCTTAAGTTGAGGGCCACCCACAGGTAAGCTGCTGTATTGCAGGGCGCAACACAGCAGCTGCCACCTGTGGCTGGCCCTCAACTCAGTCCCTGTGCCCCCCAGCTTGATCATGGGCATAGTGTACTCCCCCCTCACCAGGCCGATCGCAGGCATCAATGTGGCTCCCCCCTCCTGTTCATATCCCTGGTGGTCCAGTGGACCGAAATGCCCGATCACGGGCAGAATGTAAAAAGAACCCCCCCGAACACTTTCCTAGTGCGTGATCGTGGGCAGAATGTAAAAGAACCCCTCCAACATCTCCCTGGTGGTCCAGTGGACCAAAATGCCGATCACGGGCAGAAAGAATACAGACCCCCACATCCCATGTGCCCGATCACGGCAGAAAGTATACAGAACCCCCACATCCCATGTGCCCGATCGCGGGCAGTAAGTAAATTGCCCCCAAAACATCTCCCTGGTGTCTAGTGTGGCCCCACCCCACCCACCCACAGACCCCACCACCCGCTCCCCGGCAGCGGCGGCGGCAGCATCCCACCCGCCTGAGGCCCTCGGCTGCCCGCCGACTGACTGACGGTCGAACGTACCCATTGGTGCAGAGCTAGAGCCAATGTAGGCAGGCAGCCCACACCGTGACATGACAGTCCAGATTTGTGAATGTTTAACGTGGTGTGGCTTCCCAAACCTTAGATTTTTGAAAGGGTCTGGGTGGCAGGGGCTGTGATGGGGAGGAACAGGTGGGGGGGAGAGGATAGGGCAGCTGCAATCTAGAGTGCTAGCTGCACATTTGGACAGACTTTGATAGACTGGTTGATCTGTTTCTGCTAGCAGATTCATATGCATGTTTGTATTTTTATGGCTTGTTCAATTTATTGGGAGGGTGCTGCTGTTGGTGGCAATCTGGATGAGTAAATAAAGTAGGTATTGTAATGGTCACGACTTGAACCCAGGCCACTCGGAAGACCATCCAATTGCACTAACTAGCTGGGCAATCGGAATTGTATTCCAGGTGGCCTGGTTTCAAGTCCCAGCTGAGGCACTTATTCTTCCTCATCTCTGTTTGTATGTGTTCCATAAAATATGCAAACCACATTCCTGTGTCAAAAAGTAAATATTTTTGCTGCCATTGGGTTCTGCATTTGAGAATGATGGATGCTGTTTAGAGTAGGGACCCAGCTAATGGGGGGTCCAACTCGATGGTGGTAGCTGGGTGACGCACACTGAGGGTCCTGAGGTGAATACCTATGAGACTCCTACCCTTTGAAATTAAATTAGTTAAATTGCCAATAACAGCTGAACAAACATTTTCATTGTTACATTTACCCTGGGGGCGGGGTGGGGGGAGTGTGCATTGACTTGTGGTGTTTTGCATTGCCAGTGGCGGGGGGGGTGCATGGACTTTGATTTTATGCATTAGCTAATGGCATATATAGGGAGAGAATGATCTCCGCCACTCTTGCTGTGTCTTCTTGTTTCCTTTTCACTGTGTTGTAAACCAGAGTTTAGAATGTGGGGGCTTGGTGATTTAGTGATTTGCAGACACAGAAATTGAGTTACCAGCTATGGTTTGAGATAAAATGCTCTGTGACATTAGTCTGTTGTCCTGGGAATGACTAGGTGATATCACAAGCACAGTATTTAACTCAGTTTGGAAACAGCAACTACAGCATATATTAAAGGATATCGGTACAGCTGGCTGCATAGTGTTGGGACATTACTTTGACACCCTCTTACCCAGGTTTGTGGGCCAAGCCTGGGATGTCGGGAGCAGATGCCAGCAGCGAGGGATTCAGGGTGTGGGTGTGTGTGTGTGTGTGTGTGTGTGTGTGTGGTGGAGCGACCCCACAGAATAAAGACTGTAGTTATCATTATATTTATATTTCCGACAACAGGAGCGAATTGTATTTCTGCGTTCCGCTGTGTACCTTAATGCATTAATCAACAGTACGTCACTGGTTCTATTACAGTACTTTAGTTGTTTACCGCTGCGCTTGTTATCATAATACTTACATTTCCCACTGCAACTGTTCATTCTGGAATGAAAGCTGCAATCAGTGGCATAATTTGGTGTAACATGAACGTATGGACTATAAGGAGACAGAAAGGAGACACCATTGCATTTAATAAAATTTTATTGCTGTGTCACAAAATTCATAACTTGCTGTTTATGATAATGGGGGGTGGGTAACTGTAGCAACTTCTTTATGGCAGGAGTTCTCTTTCTTGAATGTTGATCTCGCAGACCACAAACTAATCTTCTCTTCTGGGCAGACCTATAAGAGATTGTAGAGACCAATGATGGTTTTGATTTGGTACGTCACCAGGTACAAATTGTGTATATAGAGAATCTGGCTGAGCAAAGGTGCAGAGCCAGTTTGCTCAACAGGGGTTCTGATGCACACAGACTGCATGAACTAAACTAGAGTTTTGAGGAATATGAAAACCTCTGGGTGAACGCACTGGGTTCTACACCTTTACTTGGCCAGTATTTGGTTGGTGTATGTTGGAAAATTGTAAAAACAAAATGACTGTGTGCTGTAGGTTCATTCAGAAATGTGAAGCTCACCAAGCTCTTGCACAGTTGTATGTACCCCATTGACAGCTCAGTCTTACCAGGTTATGACTAGTATTTAGGCAGTATTGATACCAGAATCGGGCAACCTAAGGAATTTCTGCATGGCTATTAATGGAGTAGTGACAATTGACTTTTATACTGTTACTATCTCATTTTGTATCAGACTGCAGCAGTGAAACTATAAAATACTAACATACTAAAATGCCAGCAGAATAGGCCTAACGGTCTTTCGTGTCTGCTCGTTTGGTCAACCCACACCATGGGTGCTGACCTTGCTGTCCCCCCCTTGCCTTCTCTGGCTTCTCCCTTCCCAGTTCCGGATATTCTTGCTGCATTGGATTTTGCTTCCAGAACCCTTCCCCTGTACCTGTCCCACCCCCTCTTGAACCCCTCCACTGTCTCTGCCTCCACCAGCCCCCTAGGCAGTGCATTCCATGGCTCCACCACCCTCTCAGTGAAGTAGCACCTCCTCCTTTCTCCCCTGAATCTTCCCCCCCTCCAGTTTCCACCCATGCCCTCTAGTGGCCCCCTCCTCCCCCCGAGCCTCTCCTTGCCAATGCCCTCCATCACCCAAATGGTACGGTCAGTTGCCCAGCAACTGAGTGAAGAGAGGAGCTATTTCTATTCTCTGCTTGGTGTAAAACTGCATTAGCAATTGGTTGCCTAGCATCTGATTTAAGTCTGTAGTCCACTGTGTAGTCAAGGATTTGTGTTTTACTGAAAGCTTTTTTTTGTATATACTTCATACCAATGTACAGTACATGGGTAAAATGGTATGGTCACTTGGCCTACAGCACAGATTATAAATACTGTTTTCACAATTCACCTCACAAAGGCTCTGAGACAGGCTTCTACAGCTGTATGTCATCGGTCCAAACAAAACATGTCCAAATGCTGTTGCATTATGCATTTAACTGCTGTTGTGAGGTAACTGATCTTGCATTATTTCCACGAACATGACTGTCGGTTAAAACTTTTTCTCCATATACATCCTATAAGCTAACCTACACTGTCTGGTAAAGTGCCACTTCCAAAAATCTCTACCACATTGTGGGGGTCTGTTTCACCAAGCCTTAGTTTTGCGTAGTGCGGTACCTTAGGACATGATGGCCATTTATGTTAGCGAATCATCAGACGCCATGACTGAAAGCGCTGTTCTTGTTCGGCATTTCGGTGTAACTAATTCTGAGGGATGTTGTATTAGGACCAGTTATTTGTCTGAACATTTCCTCTGAATGCTACCTGGTTCCACAGTTTTCCACCTGGAGCAGTCTTGCTTGTGATCACGAGTGGTGGATACTGGGATTGTGTGCTTTACCCTTGTCCATAGACAGTTATGTATTGCATACACTCAAACAGCATAATTTGTGATGTGAATTTTGTTGCATGCAATCCCACGGGCTGTCAAATGAGGTGTTTTGTTTTATGTTTCAATTGAGGGTGGCAGCCATACCAGGTAAGCAGCGTGGTTACTCGGACAGGTGGCAGCAGCATCAACCCATCAAGTTACTGAGATCAACAGTCAGAGCATTTGATTTGTGGGAGGCAGAAGCATCAGTGGTTTTCAGGCAACTGCTATACTGAGACTTACTAAGATTTCTTGACTGCACCAATTGCTGCATTAAGGTAAGGTATCTGCCCATATTTCACCTGCCTCATCATGCCCCTCCATTCCCTTATTCCTTTATCCTACTTCCATACTGTCCGCTCTTCCACTTAGAGTGCAGGGGTTAAACTGTGTTCTGTTTCCAGAATGGAGGCAGGCAAAAGAAAACAACCTTCTGGAGCACAGGTGCAAAAAACTAAAAGGGCCAGAATAGAGGAAACGGCACAAATGTCCAGGCTGATGCAGTCCTTCCTCACTCGGCCTTCAGCTAGTTCTGGGTAAGAAATCCTGCCATAAAATAGAGTAAACATAATTTTGATAGGTAAACAGTTTAGCTAACTGCAGACCTTTGTGTGTACAGGGTCCACAACACAGAGACGCAGCCTGGAAGTGGTGTGGAGGAGACTTGCCCATCCAATAACCGTGCATGGGTGATTGTACAAGAACAGGCTGCTGGTGAAACTTGCAAAGACTCAGCCACACAGGGTGTTCTCCAGGAAGCCAATGTCAGCTCCCAGTTAGTGGAGACTATGGAAGATCTGCAGGAAGCTGGTGTCAACTCCCAGTTAATGGAGACAGTGGAAGAAGCAACTACTTTTGAAGCAGTCCAGATTCCAAGCATTTCCCAGGAACCAGATGTGCAAAATACTGAGGACATTGGCTGTATGAATCGCTCCCATCTCACGGATGCTCAGAGGAAGGAAATTCTTGAAAATCAGTGGCAACCACCTCCAGAATTTCAGTTTCCGGGCCGTCTGATGGGTCCAGATGGTCTGAGCCAACGTTACAGGCATTTCAATGCTCATGTGTTGCACGACTTCAAATGTACTCGGTATTCGAAGGTACTGGATGGTGTGTTCTGTGGTCCGTGCTTCATGTTCAACAGTTCCTGTACTAGCACCCTTCTGGTATCGGCACCAATGAGGGACTGTTCCAATACAAAGAAGACTCTGGAGAGGCATAGCAAGTATAAGGACCATGGAAATGCTGTAGTGAGGGCAGATGGTTTTCTCTCTGTTTGTGCTGGGAAGATGAAAACAGCAAGCCACTGTCTGCTGGAGCTCAACAACAAGGTGACAGAGAATACTCTTCACTTTCTATGCAGAATTATCAAGATCATTCTCTATTGTGGGAGACACAACGTTGCTCTTCGGGGTAAGTATGATGATACCGGAAATTTCCATGGCTTGTTGCAATACACCGCTGAAGTGGATTCCAGTCTGCAAGAACACCTACTAGCAGCTCCAAGGAATGCACTATACACATCCCCACAGATTCAGAATGAACTAATTCAACTGATGGGTCGACAAACACGAAAAATACTAAGCAATGTAAAGGAGGCAAAATGGTTCAGCTTGATAGCAGATGGAACAACGGATGTGTCAACCAAGGAGCAGATTTCTTTATCGGTTGCTCATTACGTCAGGACCTTTTAGGCACAATTGAACTTCGTGAAGATTTCATGAGTTCACTGAAGGTATGGATACAACTGGCCATGGTTTAGCAGAACTGTTCTTGCGGCGTTTAAAGGCTTGGGGCATCGACACAAAACTAATGCGCGGGCCAAGGGTACGACAAGGGGAGTAACATGAGTTGAAAATTCAATGGGGTGCAAGCACATATCACAGCGGTTGTCCCTGAAGCAGTGTATACAGTTTGCAAGGCTCATGGCCTCAACACAGCTATAGTGCATTCGTGTTCCTTGCGACAAGTTTCCAATATGTTTGATACCACGAAAAAGATCATCTCCACACTAAAGTCATCCTACAAGCGCAGTAACATCTTTCAGGCAGAACTCAAAGAATTCAACAACTTGCCATCTGACTATGATGATGAGCCGGAAGATAGGACATACACTATTCCTGCAGCTGGAAACACGAGGTGGATGAGTCAGGCAGATTCTCTATCAAGGTTAAAGTGAAATTTTTGGTAGTAGCAAGTACGCTTGAGAAAATTGCAGAATTTAACAATGAAGCAAGCAGATTGCTGCTCTGCATCCAGCGATTCGACTTCCTTGTGACTCTTCATTCTGTTGATTATGTTTTGTCCCGAACAAAACCTCTTCATCTGTATCTGCAGCGTGTCAACACTGACCTCCTACAAGCAACACAAGAGGCCTCCAACCTTGTGCAAGTACTGAAGAAAATGCGGGACAGGTCAGAAAGCCACTTTTCAGAACTGTATCAGAGTATCCTGACTCTAGCGAGGCTGCATTCATTCAGGAGGAGGTACCTCGCATCATGTGGTAGGCAAACACAGAGAAGCAACATCAGTGCTGCAAGCCCTCAAGACTACTTCAGAGTCAACATTTTCATTCCTTTCCTAGACCATGTCATTTCGAATTGCAGGATAAACTTATAGAGTGCGAGCCACGGTTCCTTGAGCAGTATTTTCTACCATCAAACTGCATTTGCTACAGGAGGACAAAATAGCAGCAGGTGCAGTGCCAACAAGACTGACCTGGGCAGCCTGGAGGAGTTTAAGGTGGAGCTGGAAAGATGGAAAGAAAAGTGGGCTGATATTCCTGTGGCAGACCTTCCAGAGACCATTCTCTGGACATTACAGGATGTGAATGCAGATCTCTACCCAAATGTTAATGCAGTATTATCAGTCTTGGCAACAATGCCAGTCAGCGTGGCAAGTAGCAGAGATCCTTCAGTGCCTTGAGGAGGCTGAAGACCTGGCTCAGAAACAGCATGGGGGAACAACGCCTGACAGGACTTGCTCTCTTACACATACACAGAGACATGGAAATTGATGCGGAACAGGTGCTCAAAGACTTTGACCCATGCCAGGACAGACGCTTCTCAAATAAGCCAACAGGATGACTTTGAACACTTACTGCATGGTATGGGGGTATGGGGCTATTGGTGTATTTGGTGCAAATGCTTTTGGTTACTTTGTGAGTGGGCAGAAGGGCATGAATGTGTGGCTGAGGGCTCAGCTGTTACTTGCATGACTTGTAACACTGCTGTGGATATGTGGCCACTTGCAGTGGTGGGTCCGGGCTACTTTGGCTGTGAGTGGGCAGAAGGGCATGAATGTGTGGCTGAGGGCTCAGCTGTTACTTGCACGACTTGTAACACTGCTGTGGGTATGTGGCCACTTGCAGTGGTGGTTTGGATACTGTGCTGTGGTGGGCAGAAGGGCATGAATGTGTGGCTGAGGGCTCAGCTGTTACTTGCGACTTGTAACACTGCTGTGGGTATGTGCCCACTTGCAGTGATGGGTTTGGATACTGTGGCTGTGAGTGGGCAGAAGGGCATGAATGTGTGCTGAGGGCTCAGCTGTTACTTGCCGACTTGAACACTGACTGTGGGTATGTGGCCACTTGCAGTGGTGGGTTTGGATACTGTGGCTGTGAGTGGGCAGAAGGGCATGAATGTGGCTGAGGCTCAGCTGTTACTTGCGACTTGTAACACTGCTGTGGGTATGTGGCCACTTGCAGTGGTGGGTTTTGAGCTACTTTGGGTGTGAGTGGGCAGAAGGGCATGAGCGTGTGGCTGAGGGCTCAGCTGTTGCCATGACTTGTAACACTGCTGTGGGTATGTGGCCACTTGCAGTGGTGGGTTTTGGGCTACTTTGGGTGTGAGTGGGCAGAAGAGCGTGAATGTGTGACTGAGGGCTCAGCTGCTACTTGCACTAGTAACACTGCTGTGGGTATGTGGCCACTTGCAGTGGTGGGTTTGGGATACTTTGAGTGTGAGTGGGCAGAAGGGCATGAATGTGTGGCTGAGGGCTCAGCTGTTACTTGCACGACTTGTAACACTGCTGTGGGTATGTGGCCACTTGCAGTGGTGGGTTCGGGCTACTTTGGTTGTGAGTGGGAAGAAGGGCATGAATGTGTGGCTGAGGGCTCAGCTGTTACTTCACGACTTGTAACACTGCTGTGGGTATGTGGCCACTTGCAGTGGTGGGTTTGGATACTGTGGCTGTGAGTGGGCAGAAGGGCATGAATGTGTGGCTGAGGGCTCAGCTGTTACTTGCATGACTTTAACACTGCTGTGGGTATGTGGCACCTGCAGTGGTGGGTTGAGGCTACTTTGGGTGTGAGTGGGCAGAAGGGCATGAATGTGTGGCTGAGGGGCTCAGCTGTTACTACATTACTTGTAACACTGCTGTGGGTATGTGGCCACTTGCAGTGGTGGAGTTTAGGCTACTTTGGCTGTGGTGGGCAGAAGGGCATGAATGTGTGGCTGAGGGCTCAGCTGTTACTTGCGACTTGTAACACTGCTGTGGGTATGTGGCCACTTGCAGTGGTGGGTTTGGGCTACTTTGGCTGTGAGTGGGCAGAAGGACATGAATGTGTGGCTGAGGGCTCAGCTGTTACTTGCACTACTTGTAACACTGCTGTGGGTATGTGGCCACTTGCAGTGGTGGGTTTGGGCTACTTTGGGTGTGAGTGGGCAGAAGGCATGAATGTGTGGCTGAGGGCTCAGCTGTTACTTGCACTGACTTGTAACACTGCTCTGGGTATGTGGCCACTTGCAGTGGTGGGTTTGGATACTGTGGCTGTGAGTGGGCAGAAGGGCATGAATGTGTGGCTGAGGGCTCAGCTGTTACTTGCACGACTTGTAACACTGCTGTGGGTATGTGGCCACTTGCAGTGGTGGGTTTGGACTACTTTGGCTGTGAGTGGGCAGAAGGGCATGAATGTGTGGCTGAGGGCTCAGCTGTTACTTGCACGACTTGTAACACTGCTGTGGGTATGTGGCCACTTGCAGTGGTGGGTTCGGGCTACTTTGGCTGTGAGTGGGCAGAAGGGCATGAATGTGTGGCTGAGGGCTCAGCTGTTACTTGCACTACTTGTAACACTGCTGTGGTATGTGGCCACTTGCAGTGGTGGGTTTCTGAGCTACTTTGGGTGTGAGTGGGCAGAAGGCGTGGAATGTGTGGCTGAGGCTCAGCTGTTACTTGAGCTACTTGTGTGTTTTTCAGCGGTTGATTTTGGTATGCATGTTGTGTGGACTGGGTAAGTATTTGGATCTTGCTTACATGTAAACTGGTAATGTAATGAATCTTTTGGCTTCTCTGACTTGGGGCTTTTGAGTGGCTGGTGTTGGGAGCTTGGATGTGGGCCTTCTGTGTTGGTGGATAGTGAGTGGATAGTGTAAAATTAAGACACTAGTGTGAATGGACCTCTGTGGGACTGGCTACCTTGAAATGGCAGAGGCTTGTCACAATGCAACATTGTAACTAAGCCAATCTGGTTCAGAGGCTTGTTACAATGCAACATTGTAACTAAAAGCTAGTCTGGTGGCTGGCTAGTGTGAATGGATCTCTGTGGAACTGGTAACCTTGATGTGGTACAGAGGCTTGTCCCAATGCAACATTGTAACTTGGCCAATCTGGTACAGAGGCTTGTCACAATGCAGTATTGCAACCAAAAGCCAGTCTGTTAGTCTGACACCTGTTGGTGGTGGTGTGCTGGCATACAACACAGTAAATGACACTCCTCCTCTGAAAGGGGGCATGGACGGTGGGGGCGGGGTAGCTCACCCGAAGGGGGGGGGCGGCTAGCAGTGACAAGTCTACTTGGTGTGCAGCTCAGAAATTCCTGGCTACACCCCTGATCCCTGCATAATGTAGTGTAATCCAGTTGTGCTTCCCGCCATGTGCTATAGAAGTGTCCAACTAAACCCCGTTGGGAAATTTTGAAGTGCAGAGATGAGATCTGGCTCCATTTAGGATAAGCTACATATGTACTTTGGACTTTCTGAACCACATCACGGAGCTGCAGGTATCTCCAAAAATCCCTAGCATGGAGGGAGTATTGGGCCTTAAGCTGTGCAAACGACATCATTGTGCAAGAATTGGGGATATAAAGGTCTTGTACTTAATGTATTCCTTTATTCTCCCATATCTTCCAGTCTAGTGTTTATTGTCCACTATGAGAAGAGGGTAACACCAGAGAATCATGTAGCAAAAAGGAATAGCGTTTGCAGACTTTGGGGTCTTGTATGCTGCGATGAGCCTAAACTGAGTCTTCCTAGTCTCAGCCATCACTGGGGTAATCAAGTTAGAATGTGTGGGGGCCTTAGATAAAAGTAGACCCAAGGGGGTATACCACATCAGCTGGTTTTCCAGCTGAATCCACTGGGTTGGCGGGGGGGAGGAAGGGACAAACCATTTAGTGGCCTGAGCTGCTATATAAGCCCAGTGGTAGCCCTGCAGCCACGGGAGTCCCATGCCACCTTTAGTCCAGTGCGCCCTTAATTTACCCCGACTCCACCAAGGCATCTTGCCTTCCCAAAGAAAGGAAGCAATCAATCTATCAAATGGAACACTCTGGTTGACACAGCTATAGGAAGGTCATTAAGGAGGTAAGCTACTCTGGGTAGCAGCAGCATCCTAATTGCTGATGCTTTTCCCATTAGAGAGATATTCAAGCGGTGCCAGTGGTCTATCTCCACCATCAGGGTATTTATTAAGGGACCAAAGTTGGCACTCTCAAGATGTTGCCACTTGGTAGAGATTTGAATTCTGAGATAGGTGAAGTTATGTGGGGCCCAAGCCAGGTTTAGACCATGCATGCACGACATTGTGCAGGCTGCATTAAGAGGAGCTACATTGGTCTTTTTTTTTATTAATGTGCAGTCCAGACAGCTACACAAACTGCTTTAAGACTTCCAGAACCTTGAGGAGGGACTCCTTAGGACTGGTTAACATTAAAAGCAAATCATCCACATATGAGGCGGTCAGAAAATTCCTGTTCCCCACCTGTAAACCATGAACATCCTCCGCTGTCTGTAGTCTCCTTGTAAGGGGGTCCAGGGCCACTAAAAACAATAGAAGAGAGAGAGAGGGGGCAGCCCAGTCTAGTGCCCCTCAGCAGGGAAAAGGGGGGTGATATATCTTTGTTAGTTAGGATTCTTGCTGAAGGAGTGTTGTCCAGCACCCATATCCACTGACTAAAAAAGGGCCCAAACCCATAGTGTTAGAGGATTTCATGGAGGTAAGGCCACTCAACAGAGTCAAAGGCCTTGGAAAAGTTCACTGCCATTGCTGCCATGGGTGTTTTTGATTGCATTGCCAGTCACTTCAGGTTTAGCACCAATCTAATATTATCTGCCGCTGCTCGACCTTTTGTAAATCCAACTTCAGATGGATGGTTAATTGAAGGCAGTACCGTTTCTAGGCATGTGGCCAACATTTTGGCTACTATTTTGTTATTGACTGATATTAAGGAGATTGGACGATAGTTGGCACAATTCTGGGGATCATCTGATTTCTTTGGAAGAAGAGTGATTAAAGCTTCACGCATGGACGGCGGGAGAATACCAGCGGCGAATGACTCCTGTAGCACAGAAAGAAGAGGGGCGCTAATTTCAGTGCGCATGGCTTGATAAAGCTCAGTTGCCATGCCATCGAGGCCCAGAGATTTACCTTTGGCCAGCTGACTAAGGGAGTCCAGGAGCTCTTTTTCTGTAAATGGTTTGTCTAGAGCCATCCTGAGACCCTCAGGAAGTTTACAAATTTGGGCAGCTGCACAGAACTTTGCCAGTTGCTCTTGAAATAGATTGGGGTCTAGAGTGGCATGCATCTGATATAGCTGTTGGTAAAATAGCTGCATGCACTCATTAATATTCTGGGGTGTCATGATCACCTGACCCCTCGCATCCTTGAGGGCATGGATCTGGGAAGCTGCCTGTTGCTTTCATAACTGATAAGCTAGCAGTTTGCCGCCTTTATCCCAACCCTCCCAATGTGTATGCTTGGCTCTAACAAGCACCCACTCTGCCTTCCGATGAAGTAGGGAGTTTATTCTGTACTTTAATCCAACAATATCCCTGAGAAGAGAGGGGTCCGGTGCTCTGGTAGGGGAGTTCCTAAAAGTAGTTTTGAGTGTAGAAAGTTCTATTTGCAGATTATTCAGTTCCATTCATCTAGTTTTGTTAAGATGTGTGGAGTAGATGATAATTCACCCTCTCAACACCGTCTTGAAGGCCTCCCATACCATGGTGGCTGAGGTATCTGCAGCCAAGTTGTGAGAGAAGTAATCCTTGGCAGTCTCCCTGATCATAGAGCGGAAACTGGGGTCTCGGAGGAGTAACGGGCTGCATCTCCATCTGGTGCCCTACCCCCCTTGCCCAGATGGGGTATAGAGACATGATACCGGCACATGATCTGAGACCAGGATATTTTTAATTCTAGTGTCAGAGATGTCACCTGCTGCCAATGAACCTGCAAACCAGAGACCTATCCGGCTATATGTGGAGTGCACCACCTAGAAGAAAGAGTAATCCCTTCCAGATGGATGATCTCTGTGCCAAATGTCCGACATGCCCCACTCTGACATAACTTCTTGCAGTGCCAGCAGTGTCTTAGGGTGGGGTTGGGGGGTTGGTTTTGATTTGTGGAGAAAAATATCCAGGGTAAGATTGAAGTCCCCCCCATCAGTATAAGGATCTGTAGGTGATCAGCTGCTAGGGACTCCACAGCCTTGTTAATATCTAGAAAGGTGCCGGGGTTGTCCATGTTTGATCCATAGACATTAGCTATCAGCATCTGTTCCCCAGGGTAGGCAAAATGGACCGCTATCCAGCGACCTGATTTGTCCATAGTGGTTTGTTCTGTAACCCGCAGATATGATGTTTTAACCAAAATTGCTACCCCCTTAGTTTTAGTGGTCGCAGTGCTAGCTAGGACCTTACCCACCCACACATTTTTAAGCCACAGTACAGTTCTTGCAGTGAGGTGGGTCTCCTGGATGAGTGCAACATCCACCTGCAAGGAGTGTAAGTGCCTAAGAACCATTGATCTCTTGTCGGGATGATTATGTCCCTTCACATTCCAAGATACAAGGTTTACTCCTAAGTTAGAAGTCTGCATATTTTCTCGAAAGTATATAATATACCAGTACTCACCACCCTTGTTCAGAGGAAATAGAAGAGCAGGAGGTCGCAGATTGCGGGAAACTAAGAGGAAGAAAATAGGTGACAGATGTAGCGAGGCTGTCTATACACAAGCAGTAACTGCAATGGTCACCTGATATAGGGAGAAAGAGATAACAATTTAAGTTACGCCATAAACTATGCTCCAAATAGACTTAGTAACAAGAAAAACATAAGCTTTAACAGAATCCCCTAATCGGGGTATAAAGATAAAATATTCAACTATAACACTTAGTAGCTTTAGAAGAGATTAACTGTAGCATTACGCTAATGGTGAGTGGGTGAATACACAATGTGCTATCCTTCACTATTAACCAGAAGGTGCGCTTGGCTGTGCCACCCAGTCGCCTATGTGTGAGAGTGTGGAGATAAGCCAAGCAGTGACCCGCTCATCTCCTACACCAGCTAAATATATAGGTTAACGCGGGACATTCGGGGTGGAGATCATGATGAAGGGGAGCCACCACTTCAGGTAGGAAAGAAATAAAGGGGGGGGTACCAGGGCACAATAGGAGGGGGAGAAGTGGGGGAATTCACAGCCTTGGTAGCATGATAGGTAGAAACATTCCCCAGAGGGACGCTGGCAGAATCAGACCTCCATCCCCCGTTGGCTCTCTCTGGGCGTAAGATCGTAATGATCGGCGTGGCTTTTGAAGGACCCCTATATGTAGCATAGCATCCTTCACAGTGCTGTTGTGCCTATATTAACCCTGAGATGGTGGGGGGGGGGGAACTGGTGGATTTAAAGAAGGGAGGAATCATATCCATCCACCCAGGCCTTATAGTCACTCACAGCAGCCAACAGATTCCCACTGTATTGTAACCAATGTCACTAGATAGTAGGGGCATGCTAGGGAGAACTAGGCTACCATGGGTACTAAGTGGCTGCTGTAGCCCCTCAAAGGAAAAGAGGAGAACACAGAGCGAAAGCAACCAATGACCAGGGTATATGAATATAGAGCTCAGTCATCTGACCTTAGTGCATCAGAGCTGTCCAAAGCCTCAGCATGTGAGGAGTCCTTAGCCGCTGCCTCTGCATAGGTTGATAGGCCCGGCTTCACCAAGATATTAAAGAAGTCCTGATACCCCTCGACATCTGGATGATAGTCTGCCCAGGAGGTATGCTCAGCTACTTCCATAAGCCTTTCATCTGGAACGTCCTCCTCGAAGTCCGTATTAGGATAGTCCTCCTTTGTTAACTTGGCAGGCGGTGCTTCCTTTGGGCCCTTAGAGGGGAGCTCTGATCACTGAAGAAGCGTTGATGAACTCTGGCCATCTGAGTTGGGCCTCTCAGAGGTAGAGCAGGAGAGGAGTAGGCAACTAATCCGTGTTGTGACTGATTGTTGTTGTTAGAGGGCTCGGATGACTTACGGGAGGGAGGAGACCTGGGGGGTGTTTAAGTGTGACACAGTCCATTTGTGATTATGGTTCTCCTAGGAGCCGTCCATTGAGAAGTTGTTCCGAGCCTCTCGCATACTTGGTCCTGGCGTGCAAAGCTTCTTGGGGGATGTAGCCCTGAGGGATAGCCTGGGCCAGTATTTATAGGCCCATTCCTCGATTTCTTGAGGAGATTCTGCAACCACATCTCTCCCCTCTCTGGACACATATAGATAAGCCAAGTTCCTGAAACCATAGCAGAAACCTTTTCTGCCAGCAGCTTTTTAATAGGGGTGAAAGCCTTCCTCTGAACAGCCACTTCAGCCGAAAAGTCTCTATAAAAGGAAATTCGAACCCCCCCTTCCACATCAGTTCTCCCTTATCCCGAGCAACCTTCAGGATTCTTTCTTTGGTTGAATATCTCAGTATATAGGCAATGATGGATCTGGGAGGGCCCCGGCGGGGCCTTGCTCCGCTGGGTATGCGGTGTGCTCTCTCAACCTCCACCAGTCCTACCCATCTCTTCCCCCCTAACATTTTGGGTATCGCATCATTAAGGAAGGATTCAGTATTTTGCCCTTCAGCCCCCTTTGGTATTCCAAGTATTCTAATATTATTATGCCTTCCCCTGTTCTCCTGATCCTCTGCTCTCCTCCACAGTGTAGCCAGTTTCTCGTCGTGGTCCTTCAGGCACTGCCAAATCTCAGCCTGGTCAGCTTCAATGTCCTCAGCACACTGTTCCACTACATTTTATTTATCATTAATTTCTTTCACCTTCTTAACAGTGCCAGACAGTGTTGTAGAAATAATGTCCAGCCTAGATAGGAGGGTTTCCAGCATGTTGGTGATATGCTGTAAGGAAGCGCTGACATCAACTTGTTGCACAGCATCCTTCTCATGTGTGTATTCGGGCTGCCTTGCATTGCCTTTGGAAAAAGCAATATTGTAAATGTAAGCAGGTTTCACCAAGTACTATTATCTCCGGAGAGGAAAAGCCCAGCTTATTCTCTGACCTCTGTCCGTTATGCTCAAGGGGATTCAGCCCAGGTGTGTAGCTGGCTGCGTGGCAGAAACTACACCTATTCAGCGTAGTTGTGGCCTAGGCTGCGTGCTCCGTGTTGCTCGCAGGCCGATGCCACAATATAACTGTCTGTCAGCCGAAAACGAGCTGCAGACCCACATTTTGTAAGCTTGGGGGGGGTCCGACTACTAGCAATCACCCTGGGGGGGGGTTAGAGGTCCCTGAATGTCCGTGAAACAGCCCGGAGTTCAAGAGCTGGGGATCGAGTCAGCGGTTTAGGCAGCCATCTGCATCGACGCTCAAGCCATGCCCCCAGAGGCAGAAGTCTTTAACAGATGATGTCCATGGCTCAGAGTGCCTTGGTCGTACCACCTAGAAATGAATGGATTTATTTTTTATTACTATATTATACATTATGATGGTGAACTGGAGAATAATGAAGGCCACTGTTCTACTAACAAGGCCCTTGTTAGTCGAGCAGTGGCCTTCATTAATTTCCAACTCTCCAATCAATTATGTGTAAAATAGTAATAAACAAAAATTTATTTCAATGGTGCACGCCCCTGCAGTCTCCCTTGCCCTATGTCATGATGTGCCTGAGCATGGGGATGTGGCGGTCAGCTTCACAGGGTGGAGGGCACAAGCCTGACTATAGTGGGGATCCAATAGTCTGTGCATACCATACCCTCAACTGTCCCTGAATGCTAGAGACAGCCCTCATTTTACCCCTAAAAACTGTTTTGGTCCTTATCCATCCCTCATGAAAAACATGCTGCTCGTACAGAGGATGTCCTATAAATTTAGACTTTATGGCTGGGGCGCCATTTCATATTTCAGCAGGGAGGAGCCAACAACCAGTGGAGGCCAGGTGCTGGTTAGACCCAAGGTGGAAAGCTCTAGAATGTCTGGAAAATCTCTAAAAGGTAAAACTATTTATTGTGACTGAAATGTGATATGCAATCAGGAAAAATTCAAATGTATAAGATTCATCTGTCTATACCCCAGAACAGTGCATCAGATTTGGACTTAAACCCACACAGTTACTAACCCAGTTTTTGCCTGACTGAAGTTCTGACCCCCCTCCCAAAAAACCTTTGTCCCAATTTCTCTCCCTTACTGTATTCCATTCAATACCCATCCCATATGGGTCATGAAGTCACCCAAAGGTGCAGAAACATAAAAAGCACATCAATATTTCAGTTCTTCCCCCTTCCCCAACCCCCCCGTAAAAGATTATTAATTTTTATTTACCCAGCCATCTGGTTAGAACCTGCGGCCTGGCTCAGTGTGCCACAAGTCAGTTTTCAGTCCACTCCTCCTCCATCCTTCTTCCAGAAGCTGCATGCTAGAACCAACCATCACAGGTCCTCAAAGGGGTCCGTGACCCACTCTACCTGTGTTGATTGCTTCTTGCTTGGCTGCTGCTGCTGTGGCTGCAGAACTACACTGATCATGGCCCATGAAGGCCGACCACACTGCTGTCACCACTGCTGCTAGGCCTAGCTTGCTGACACGGGGGTCTGTAAAAACATTGAAACATAAAAGTTGACGGCAGATAAGGACCGCAAGGTCCATCCAGTCTGCCCATTTCTTTTTCTACCTTATGAATGTGCCATCGGCCTTTGCTCTGTCAATGGCCTATCTATCTATACTCTTCTGTATTGCTCCCATATGCCTATCCCATGCCTGTCTGAAGCCCTGCACTGTATTCATATCCACCACTTCCTGAAGTAGGCCGTTCCATGCATCCACCACCCTTTCTATGAAAAAGAACTTCCTCACATTACCCCTTAATCAGCCTCCCTCTAATCTCATGCTGTTTCCTCTTGTCCTATTTTTTTATATTGAAACATGTTAATGCCCCTAAGGTGTTTGAATGTTTCGATCATATCACCTCTCTCCCTCCTTTGCTCTAGGGTATACATATTGAGCTCCATTAATCCGTCCTCATGTGTTTTCTGATGCAGTCCCTGCACCATTTTGGTTGCCCTTCTCTGGACTGCCTCAATTTGGTTAATGTCCTTGCGAAGGTGTTGCCTCCAGTACTGCATGTAGTACTCCAGATGGGGCCTAACCAGTGTCTTGTAAAGAGGGATTATTACCTCCCTCTTACGACTTGTGATACCCCTACTAATACACCCCAACATCCCCCTAGCCTTACCTACTGCTTTAGTGGTCTGCTTGGATGATTTCAGGTCATCAGTGAAGATGATGATGCCCAAGTCTCTTTCTTCCTTTGTGACTGCCAGCAACTCCCCTCCCAGCCTACAGGTGGCTTCAGGGTTTTTCTTCCCTATGTGCATGATCTTGCATTTATTTGCATTAAACCCCAGTTGCCACTCTTCCGACCATTTTGCCAGTTTATCCAGATCTCTTCTTATTCTGCCCACTCCATCTGGATCATCTACTCTGTTGCAGATCTTGGTGTCATCTGCAAACAGACAAACCTTCCCACCAGTCCATCTGCAATGTCACTGATGAATATATTGAAGAGGACTGGCCCCAGGACTGATCCCTGAGCTACCCCACTTGTGACTTGCATCTCTTCTGACTGTATACCATTTACCACCACTTTCTGTTTTCTGCCCATTAACCAGTTTGCCACCCAGTTGACCAACTTCTGACCCACCCTGAGCCTACCCAGCTTAGTAAGCAATCTTCTATGTGGAACAGTATCGAAAGCTTTGCTGAAGTCAAGGTAGGCAACATCAACTGCTCCCCCTTGGTCCACCACTCTGGTTGCCCAGTCAAAGAAATCTATGAGATTAGTTTGACAGGACCTTCCTGTTGTAAACCCATGCTGTCTTGGATCCTGTGCTCCTATGGATTCCAGGTGTTGCACTATCCTTTCCTTAAGGAGTGCCTCCATAATCTTGCCCACTACTGAGGTGTGACTGACTGGTCTGTAGTTCCCTGCCTCCTCCCTGCTACCACTCTTGTGGAGCGGGATCACTCAAGCCCTTCTCCAGTCTTCTGGGACCTCTCCTATGCTCAAAGACTCGCTAAACAGTTCTGATAATGGCTCTGCTAGTTCTACCATTAGCTCCTTTAGTACCCTGGGATGTATGCCATCAGGTTCCATTGCCTTGTCCACCCTGAGCTTATCGAGCTCTTGTAGGAGCCTTTCTTTTGTGAAGGGACTAGTGCACACCTCCTCCCCCGTGTCCATGGTGCTGAGTTGTGGGCCCTGCCCTACCTTCTCTTCAGTAAACACTGAGCAGAAGTATCTATTTAGTACAGATGCTTTTACATGGTCCTCCTCCTTACATGCTCCATTATCCCCTTTGATCTTAGCAATACGTCCTCTGGACTTTCTCCTTTCACTAATGTGTCTATAGAAAGTCTTGTCACCTTCTTTTACTGTTTGTGCTAGTGTTTTTTTTTCGGTTTGAGCCTTTGCCAGGCTTTACTGCCCTCCCTGCTTCCCTTAGGGAAGTTTGGTATGCCTCCCTATCATCATCCTGCTGTGTTCCCTTATATTTCCTGAAGGCCAGCCTTTTGGCTCTGACCTTTTCTTTTCTGCTACTGTTTTTGACAACCAAAGTGGTTTCCTTCTTCTTTTGCACTTCCTTTTCTCTCTAACACAATGGGATGTTGCTTCAAGTATTGCAGCCTTAATGCTTGCCCACTTTGCCTGTACCCCCTCATCTGTATTTCTTTTTGCCAGGGCTAGTTTAACTCTGTTGGCCTTCTAATCAAAGTCAGCTCCTCTGAAGTCCCATATTTTCCCCTTGGAATGGGATGATTTAATTCTAGTGGCCCAATTGAATCATACCATGTGATGGTCACTGGCCCCCAGGTGACATTCTACCTGGAGATCTGTGATCCTTTCCCTATTAGTTAGTACTAGATCTAGGATAGCCCTGTCTCTTGTGGGTTGTTGTACCAGTTGTTTGAGGCCCTCCCACTGCAGGGAATCCACAATGTGTCTAGTTCTGGCAGATGTTCCTGCTGGTATTGACCAATCTGTATCTGGCATGTTGAAGTCTCCCATTATCAGAACCTCCCCTTTAGCTGTCGTGTTTTTTATATCTTCTAACAGTAATGTGTCTATGTCCTCCCCCTGGTCTGGAGGCCTGTAGACAACCCCAGCTCGTATGGCTGTCCCATTTCCTGTTTCTAGGGTGACCCACAGTTCTTCTGGCTCCTTATGTGTATTCTGAATTTCTGCAGCTTTGATATTTTCATTGACATAAAGGGCCACTCCACCCCCTTCCCTTTTTGTACCTCAGTCTCTTCTTAACAGTACATAGCCAGGTACTGAAGTCTCCCAAGTGTGGTTACTGGTAAACCATGTCTTACTAATGGCTACTATGTCCAGTTTAGCCTCTGCCATTATTGCCTGCAGGTCTGGGATCTTGTTTCCCAGACTGCGAGCATTTGTGTACATGATTTTCCATTGGCCAGATTCCGGAGTGTTAGTTTTTGGGAGAGGTCTGGCATTTCTGTGCTGTTTCTTTTATGAGGTGAACCTGGTAGAGTAGGTAGGTAGCATAGTCCTGAGTTAGCTTCTAGCTCACCCTCTGTCCCTTTAGCCACCAGGAAATATGGAGACTCATTAAGAATAGACCAACAAAAATATGCCACCACAACACTGGTATTGAGAATTCAGTGGTCACCGACTCCTCCAGGCTATATTGTGCAGCATGTCTACTCTGTAGTGAGAAATGCAGTGTTGTACTCGCATGACTCATGTGCTCTTGCTTGGCTGGAGCTCCTCCATGTCAGGTGTGATGGTGCTGCCACTAATAGGTGAAGAGAGCGGAAAACACAATGGAGACACAGTTGAGTGAGGAGTGCACCTGCACCAAGAGTGCACACAGGCCAGGGGAGCACTTATTGTGGAAACGATTAAATCCAAATTTAATGCCATTATTTCCATACCATAAGAACAACTTAGGCACACATGCAGGGGCAACTGCCCCCCTCTGCCCTACATAA
Organism: Neoceratodus forsteri; assembly: GCA_016271365.2. NCBI lineage: Eukaryota > Metazoa > Chordata > Ceratodontiformes > Ceratodontidae > Neoceratodus > Neoceratodus forsteri. The sequence continues at coordinate 839,017,423 of CM028135.1, read as the reverse complement.
ATTGCACTCCTTCATACTCTGATGTTAATCTCGGTACAAGTAAATACAATGATTGCCACTGTGTTCTGAGGTACTGTATCTCCATGTTACAGGTTGTGTCCTGATCATTGTGAGTGTTAGTGTCCCTCATTTTGAGTATCCATGTCACTCATTTCATGACAAAATGTGAGGTATGGTTCATGCTTCCAAGACCCTACTCAGCATAGAGTGCTGAGCATGTGCATAGCATATATGTTCCATACAGAATGACAAAGGGAAAGTAAGTGAGCCAAAACAATCATTGAGAAACACATTTGTAGCACTTAATATACATAAAGGGACTTGAATGGTCCAAAACAAAAAGGCCAGGCTTCACAACACAGAGGCCCCTCTTTGCACATCTGGAATGGGGGATGTTGGCTGACTACATACTAAGCATTTAATGAAGTAAGCAAACAATATTTTACAAATTAATGTTGACTTAATGACAGAAATCAAAAGCCATTAAACAACTTGCAAAAGGATCAAAATTAATGTGTTTACATAATTTTAATGAGAACACAATGAAAAAAGTATTTTAATGGCTCTAATTGCTAGCAGTAGTATAAGAAATAGAAACTGATTTTTTTAGATGAGATTTGAACCAGCTCACCTGTTGCATACATGGCAAGCATGCAGCATGTGAACCTGATGTGATTTTTAAATTATGTTCAAACCAACTTAACTGCTGCACTCATGTCAAGCATGTGACATTCGAACCTGATGTGATTTTTAGCAGATGTTCACACCAGCTTACCTGCAGCACACGTCAAGCTTTCAGCATGTAAACCTGATTTGCTTTTTAGACCTGATTCACATGTTTACTTTGTGTATGCAAATGGAATGCAAACATTGCACAACTAAGCATGTGGCATGCATTCTGCATGTACACAGCACACTTATATTTTTGTAAGGGGTGTGATACAAAAGTTCACAGAAGAGGATAGACAAGCAATAATATAATTATTATCACTAAAATGTGTTTCCAGGAATAGTAAGACCTCCAACATGATCCCTTATTAAAATTTCAAAATAAAATGCATCAGTTCTAGAAACATTCTGTAACAGAAGAAAGGGTAACAGAAACCAACTTTAAGTTTTTTTTTTTTGCAGAGTTAGCAGGTGGCTCCAGCCCTTCCCACGGAGGGGCTTGTCTCTCCAGTCCTGGAGTAGAGGAGGCCGGGCCATCATGGAGCTTGCCAGCTCTGTCTTTTTGATATTTTTCCCCTGGTCCACAATCATGCAGTGGGCAGAGTGGCTGGGCTCTGCCTCTGCGGAGGCAGCCTTACACCCTGAACATGGACCCTCCGCATTCTGGCAGCATGCCTGTGCTGTCACCCAGTCACCACTGGGTGCCAGGTAACAGTGCTGCACTAACCCCTCTTCCCTGGGGAAAGAGAGCTGTCTGCAGATGCTTGATTATTCCCCACCCCTGCTGACCCCCAGGCAGTCCAAGTCCATTTCCAAACTCAGGTCACCAGCATGGCATGAGGTGTGGCATCCAGCACCTCAACCCTCAGTGCCACTGGCCTGGCTTAATTTCAAATTTTTATACAATGTAACACACAATAACCTTTACTTTTTATACCACCCACAAGTTGTATAATGAGCTGTATCTTAGCCCAGGATGTTCTATCATTTCAGATAATTGATCAATTACTAAAAATATTTCAATAATCATATACGTTTACTTAAAACAATTGTTTCAAACAAAACAATGCTATCTTATCTCAAGAGCATGAAGCATGTCATGTGGACATTAAAAAACATTGTTTGGCATGAAAATTATATTTGGGTTTCAGTAGAAGTTATTGCCTTGTACACCTCAACTGACCATGAACTTGGATTCAGTGTGTGGCCACCAGATGTGCTTCTTCAACTGTATGTAGTTCTTTTGGCTTGTCTCTTTTATGTTTTTTTTTCACCCTAAATAGAGGTTCCAGGAGTATTGTATGGAGGCTAAAGGAAAGTGTTTTGTACCAGAAAGCCACACCAAAAGCAAAGCACTGGAGGAGGAGGATGGGAGGGAGGAGGAATGTGGAAACACTCTATGTATGGAAATACTAAAGTGTGTGGAGTTTTATATGGCATCAGTGAGAAGTCTGGAGGCCCCCCAGTTGAACCACAGGATGAACTTTTCATTTCAATGGGTGGCTGCCAATGGTGTGCTTGTGCAATTGTATGTAGTTCTTTTTGCTTGTCTCTTTCCTTTGATTTCCACCCTCTGTAGAGATGCCAGGAGAACTGTCTCAAGCCTAAAGGCTTTTTTGGTAGCAAAATGCCACAATTTCAAGGTGTGATGTAATGGAACCCACCTCCTCCAACTTACAGAACTGACACAATAGTACAGAGGACAGGGAAACTCCCATGTGGAGGAAACCTCTACGGATCCAAGGTTACTGGGATAACTCTCCCTCCAGGCTTTAGAATTATAAGGCTAGCTGTTTGTAAGCTCAGTGGAGCATGATAAAGTCCAGTGACCCACAATTTTGATGATTTCAGTTGTAATGTTCTTTTGGGATGCTGAGGTAGCTGTTCCTATCTTGAGGAAATGCCCAGAAAATGAAAAGGCATCAAAATCCAGATGAGAAAGCAGAGTTTTGTTGTGAGGGTAGAACCAGGAAGTAGTCATGACAGAGTAGCTCTCAGTATATAGAAGAAGATTATTGGAATCCTGACATCTGTCCAGGGATTGCACCAAACTGAGAACCTGAATGGGACAGCATGTTGAATTTATTGCAAAATAAGAGACATGGACTCTGCTATTATTTCTGTCAATGTTTGATCTTGATAAGGTTAGGATGCAGTGATGTTGTTAACCATGGTCCCCTGCCATAAAAACTCAGAGGGTCTGGATGGTCTATCCTACTGGTGGTTCACTTATTACCTGACTGACCAGTCCCAGAAAGTGAAATGGAAAGGAGTTCAATCATCACTACAACTCATAACTGACAGAGTCCTTCAGGGGTTCATATTAGGCCCAGTGCACTTTTTCCTATTCATAAATAGTTTACCTGTTCATCATGGTGGTGCACACACTTAACTTTATGCTGATGATGAGGTACTATATAGGAGCTCTAAGGATGTTCCCCTCATTATCTGTCTTCTTGCTGAGGACTTCCAGATACTGGAAAGATGGTTTGTGTCCAATAAACTGGTTCTTAATGCCAAAAAGATAAAAGTCATTTTGTTTAGCCCCAGCCAGCTGGGTGTAGACAGGCAGATAACTGCACTGAGGTGGTTGAGGTAATAAAATACCTGGGGACTACCTGGACACTTGGACCAAGAAGTCCCCTTCAGAGTCCATATTGATTATTTTTCCAAATCCTTGCACCCACAAATTGTGCTGTTATAGCAGCTAGGTAACAACCTAACCAGGAAATATTGACTGGTCATTGTCTGACACACGGTTCTTCCCCTCTTACAGTATGGAGCCCCAATTCTTAACTGCTGGAGAAGCACCGAGTTTAAAGAGCCACTGATGCCTCAAGAAGGGCTTTGTAAAACATAATATTTGGACACAAAGCAGATTAAAAATTCTCATTATCTTTGTATTTCTTATCCCCTTTATTTATTACTGAGGTCATATACATGAAAACAGGATTGTTGTTCCTTGAGGGTTTATCAGCTCCTATTACTTCTTCCAAACCTGATGTCGTAATATGCTGTTTGTGACATCACATTTGTTTCCATGGCAACAGACTATGATTTCACAACAGAGCGCTATCATTTCAGGTAGGGAATAATCTATAGAGGCAGAGGAACTCCAAGGGATTAAGGTCTTGTTTTTGCGGCATTTATTTCACTAATAAATAATGAACAGGAGAAATTTGTAGAAAAATATAGAACATATATGAAATAACAGCTGAATTGTGTCTGAACATTTTGTTTTTGAAGTTTTCCTAAAGGCATCAGCTGCTCCTTAAGAAACTTAAAGTTTTCTGTAATATGACTGGCTGATTTACAGTTTGTGCCTCACCAAGGAGGCACCATAGCAGTATCTTCCTGTCCTTGAACTGGCCACCCTTGGAGGGCAAACTGGAATATCCTCTCCTCTGCCTCACATATAAAATTTTAAGAGGACCTACTCCTCCCTGCCTCCAAGGCATCTTGCATTTTAAGTTTAAAGGCATCCAGCACCACCCTAAACACATAAGGCAAGACACAAGAATACATGTAAGAAAAAGCAGTTTATTCATAAAGCTATACAGGTACTAAACTCGGCATGCCAAAGTATAAACGGGGAGACAACCAGCACTGCCCCAAATGTCTACCGGTTTTGCTGTAGCATCCTCAGGAAGTGTCCCACAGCTGGTGCACCCAATCCATTTGAACATACATCTTAAAGGTGCAGACACTTGCATAGCTTTATGAATAAACTGCTTTTCATTACATGTATTCTCATGTTTTTGTCGTATGTGCGGTGGATGGTGCTGGATGCCTGTGAACTGTGTCACTTTTTCCCTGTAGCACACCCAGCAGTGGGGCAGCTCTTTTTGAGGTTTGCATCTTGTATCTTAAACCATTCAGGAGAGTGCTTAGGTCCTTCACTTGCTCTTAATTAGAAATACACAGAGTAAGGTCTAGTGCACTCCTAAAAAGGGATTCTTTGTTCCTGTGGACATACCTAGTTAACAAAATTTAATAAAAAAATCAATAAATAAATAAAATTTAAACCTAAATAAATTTTATGGCCTAATTTTGTCTCAAGTTCTTCAATGGTGACATTTGCAAATGTTTCCTCAGAGATATAAACAATCTGCTGAATATCAACAGATCTCATGTGATACAAAAGTTCACAGTAGAGGAGAGAAAAGAAATAAAAGAATTATTATCACAAAAATGTGTATCCATCAAGCACTCGATGGAGGGGGAGGCCAATGTCATCATATTTAATGAGAGCTATCCCAATAAGGAAATATTAAGACAGCTGCCTGATTCCAGGCATATTAAAACCTCCAACATCATCCTATATTAAAAGTTCAAAATAAAATGCATCAGTTCTTGGAACATTCTGTAACAGAAGAAAGGATAACAGAAACCAACTTCAAGGTTTTTTTTTTTTTTTTTTGCGGTCCTGGCAGGTGGCTCCAGCCCCTCCCACAGAGGGACTTGTCACTCTGGTCCTGGTGTACAGGCAGCCATGCCATCATTGAGCCTTCCAGCTCTGTTTTTCCAATGTTTTCCCCCTGGGCCCACAATCATGCAATGAGTGGAGCAACTGAGCTCTGCCTCCACAGAGGCAGCCTTACACCCTGAACTTGGGCCCTCCCCATTCTGGCAGCATGCCTGTGCTGACACCCAGTCACCGCTGGGTGGCTGGCAACAGCACACTGTGCTAACCCCCCTTCCCTGGGGAAGGAGAGCTCTCTGTGGATGCTCGATCCTTCCCCACCCCTGTCAACCCCTGAGCAACCCGAGTCCCTTCTCAAACTTGGGATTGGAGTCTAGCACCTCAACCCTCAGTGCCACCTGGCCAGCTCAACTTCAAATTTTATTTGATGCAACAAACAATAACCTTTACCGTTTATACCATCCACAAGTTGCATTTACAAGCTGTACCTTAGCCTAGGATGTTCTATCATTTGAGTTAATTGATCAATCACTAAAAATATTTCAATAATCAAGAAACTGTAAAGTCTAGCAATCCAGTCTGTGTGAGAAAAAACAATCTCTAAGCTAGGTCATGATAAAATTAGCATTTATTACAACAAACAATTCACACAAGCACCCACACACAAATGTTTCATGTCATACTGACGCTTTATCAATATGACATGAAACATTTGCGTGTAAATGAATGCATTTTAGTACATTTGTAATAAATCTTGATTCTATCGTGACCTAACAGAATCATTTTCTCACACAGACTAAATTCAGACTTACGTTTCCTTATTTAATATTTTCATTGAGGCATAATTTGTTTTTACTAGCTGCCACCTTTCCACAGTTCTTGTATTTCAATAATCATAGACTTTTATTTAAAACAATTGTTTTAATCAAAACAATGCCATCTTATCTGAAGAGCATGAAGGATGTCATGGGGAGATTAAAGAACATTGTTTGGCATGAAAATTATATTTGGATTACAGTAGATTTGAATGCCTTGTACACCTGAACTGACCATGAACTTGGATTCAGTTGGTGGCCACCAGTGATGTGCTTGTTCAACTGTATTTAGTTCATTTGGCTTGTCTCTTCCCCTTTTTTTTCACCCTAAGTAGAGGTTCCAGGAGAATTGTATGGAGGCTAAAGGAAAATTTGTTTACCAAAAAGCCACACCAAAGGCAAAGCACTAGAGGAGGAATGTGAAAACACTCTACGTATGGAAATACTAAAGTGTGTTGAGTTTTATATGGCATAGATGAGGAGTCTGGAGGCCCCCCAGCTGAACAACAGGATGAACCTTTTACGCCATTGAGTGGTCACCAGTGGTGTGTTTGTGCAATTGTATGTAGTTATTTTTGCTTGCCTCTTTCCTCTGTTTTACAACTTCAGTAGATGTGGCAGGATAATTGTCTCTAAAGGAAATTTTTTTGTAGCAAAAAGTCAAAAATTAAATTTGTGACATAGTGGAACCCACCTCCTCCAACTTACAGAACTGGCACAATAACACAGAGGACAGGAAAACTCCCATGTGGAGGAAACCTCTAAGAATCCAAGCTAACTGGGACATCTCTCCCTCCAGGCTTTAGAATTATGAGGCTAGCTGTTTATAAGCTTGGTGGAGTTCTGGATTTGGACCTTAAATATAGCTTTCTAAGCATGATGAAGTCAGAGACCCATGACTTTGGTGATGTCAGTCATGATATTCTTGTGGGATGCTGAGGTGGCTGCTCCTATCCTGAATAAATGCCCAGAAAATGAAAAGGCATTAAGACCCAGATGAGAAAGCAGAGTTTTGTTGTGGGGGTTGAACCAGGAAGCAGTCATGATAGAGCAGCTCTCAGTATACAGAAAAAGATGATTGGAATCAGTACATCTGTCTGAGGATTGCAGCAAACTGAGAAACTGAATGGAACAGCAGGTTGAGTTTATTACAAAATATAAGACATGGACTCTGTTATTATTTCTGTCAGTGTTTGATCTTAGTAAAGTTAGGATGCAGTGATCAACAGATGCTTTCCGTTGACAATTATACATAAGATGGATGACTGGATGGAACACAGAAGAGGAAGCAGTGAATTCTCCATGTAGTAGAAATCCAAAGAAGGCCATAACAGCTTGTAGATTAAGATCAGCAGTGGGTCAAAAAATGCTGTTATTTAGAAGAAGCATCATCTGAGAATATAGGTTGTAATCTAGGTGTTTTCTTGTTGAAAATTCTGGAGGAGTCACTTTTCTAATACCTTAGAGAAATGCTTTGATTTCTGGATTTGATAGGTAGTAGCTTGGTGCATCAGGACAAATAGATATCACTCTGAACTGGATACCTGAAATATATTGTATGATTGTTATAACTGACAAGTTGAAGACTTGTGAGAAATAGGATGCAAACACCAGAATGAGAGAGATGAGGCCTTGGAATGGGTCCATATTTTTGAGGGCACAGAATGTAGAGTATTTCTTCCAGGCCACTTTGTATGCATCTTGAGATGATGTAGTTAAGGAATTCCATATAGTAAGTGAGGTGTAATTCAGAAAGTTTAAGTCATTTGCAGCTCCAGAAATGATGGGGAGCCATCTCTTGATCTGCTTACAGGAAGGCAGCTCTGAATTTCTGAAAATGGAAAAGGAGGAGACAATCTGCTAGAAAATTAGAAGGTCCAGGAATGTACAGTACACAATGGATTGTAAAGTGGAAAATTAGAGATGTCCAGGATAATCATCTCAGGAAGTTCATTGTTGAATGGGAGGAGAAGCACCCATTGTTTATGATGGCTACAGCTGCTTGACTATCTGTATATCCAGTCACAAGTTGGTTGTTCCATACGTGTTCCCAGGTGAGCTCAGCTGCAACAATAGGACTTTTCAAATAAAGGTGACATTGAATGAAAGTGAGGAAGGTGATTGATAGCTGATGCCCAAGGGCAGTCAAACTAGGAGATATCATGAATAGTAGCAAAACCATAAGATAGTATAGCATCTCTAAAGAGTGCAAGGTGATTTGTGGAGAAGATTCCTTACAGAATATGGATATTCCATTCCATTCTAACAGAAAAAGAGACCATACAGCTAGGTTTGAAAGAGTGTAAGAGATAATGGATATATGATGATACAAAGGAATGACTGAATGTGCTAGAATGAGGAGATAAAAAATGAAACTCTAGCCTTATGGAATGACTGTCATACCAAACGTAAGATAGCCCAGTACAGAACAGAGTTTTCATTTGTTACAGATAGTTTTGATGAATGAAGTGAAAACAAATTCAAAAATTATCTGTAGTTTCTCAAGAGGGAGACGTTCTTACCTAAGTGCAAAAGAAGACGTAAAAAAAAGTTATAGAAGAAGCAATTTCCTGAACACCTATGTGACTCACCAGATGGTCTCTCACAACAGCAAGCAGGCATCAGGGCCCTGGAATATAAACATGGAAGAGCCCCTGAGCCCAGGATGACATCAGCAAGTAAGGTGCTCCAGGGAGGTGCTGTGAAGAAGGGTGGTAAATGGTGATGGAGTCGGAGGATATTGCTGCCTCCATGTTACAAACTGTTCAGCAGTTACAAACTATGAGGGAGCAGGATATGAAAACAATATAAAAGAGGCTTAATAACATTTTTTAATTGGTTGCCTCCATGAATGTGAGTATCACAACTCTTTCCAATAGATTAAAGTAGGTGGAGACTGCAACACAGCACTTAAAAGCAGATGTAGCTACTGTTTGTGCTATTTCTAAGGCATATATTCTTGAAAACACTACTAAAAATGCTAAAATCAAAAGACTGGAAAACCTGCTCAGGTAAAAAAATATCTTGAGATTTGAGGGGTCACAAGGAGTGACATGCAGTTGGGGGGGGCAGTGCTTTAACCTTTTATCATCAATCTCTGTCATATTTTGAAGGTTTACTATCTACCTTATGTGTTGAGAAAGTCTTTTTAACCCCTCAGTACAAAAGAAGTCAATCTACCCAGTTCCTGTTGCTCCTTCACAGGACACTGCAAAGACTACTCTGATAGCAACCTTTGCTACATTATAAGACAGGAATGTTTTCTGGGCTTTAGTCAGAAAATTAAAAGGTTTGCAGTATAATCAAATGAAAATACATGTCTTTGCTGATTTGACAAGAAAGACTGAAAACAGAAGGAAGAGACTGATAATTTCAAACTCGGGATTTACTGGAACTGGTGCATCATCTCAATTTATTTTGCTATTCAATTGTGTGTGGTTATTAAGAGTACCATGTATAACTTTATGGACTATGATGCAGCTTATAAATTGCTATCCTCAAAGATTACTGAGAATAATTCTGTTAGCAGAGACTATAATGAAACTGAACCTGAAAATAATACCAGAAACACGCCAAACACTAAAGGCCAACCCTTGGTATCAACTGATACAACTCATGCTCTAGTTACACCTAGATATTGGGCAAATCAATAACTTGTTGGTTTGAAAACATGTGTTTTCTTAACTTTATCTAAGATAAGTTTTCTTCTAGAGATCTCTTTTTTTACTTTGATTAATATTGGTTGAATAATATAAGACAATCATATACTTTCCCATTCTTTCATTGGAGTACTTTTTTCTTTCCTGATAGCTCTAAGAGGGAAAAAAGGGCATCACGATAGTTTAACTAAATGAGCCCTCATTGACTGGAGTTTTTCACTCTCCATAATACATTTATGTCAAGTTGTGCTTGTGCTCCTTTAAAAATGGAATTTTTTTCTGTTATTCATATAATTGTATATTATGTTGCTCTTTGTTAACTACTCTCCTAATGTTCAGATATCTCATATATAATCCATCTAGTACAGAAATATAGTTGTATGCACTTAGTTTTATGTAAATTCTGAAAGCTAGATGATTCTGAATTTATTATACGTGTCAGTTTCTGATACACTCAATACATTATCTTGAAAAAAAGTGATGTGAACAAGCACTGAAGGCAAGTGATTCTAGTAGCTGGAGGAGATGCTGAAGTATCAATGAGAAGAAAATCATCCGGAAGAAACACAAATGGACACCTATAAACATTCACAAGAATCCAACATAGAGAACTGAAAAAAGTGTCAAAAAGGCTAGGGTTAATTTTATATCCAAATGTTAGGAACACTGTGAAGTAGCACCAATTTCTCCAAGAAATTCTATAGACATGCCATATGGAGGGAAGACATGTCGTACAGATGGACATTTCAGTAAAGACTTGAAGGCATCTGTAATATCTGCTTTAGTCAACCAGTCAACAAGTCGAGCAAGTTTTGATAAATATTGGCATTGTCAATTTGTACGTAATAGAGTGAATACTCTTCAGATGGTATTAGAGAATTGATGCTCAGATATATTTTTGACTGAAAGGTCAGTGATGAGGTGTTTCTTTCCTGAGTACCTTTGGGTGGCTATTCCAATTGGGTTGATCCAGAGAGACAGAAAAGGGCCTGCAAAGGGACTTATGATAAAGCCTTTAGACAGTTCTTTTTCTAATAAGGTATTGACAACTTCAGGTTCAGCCATAGCAGATTTAAGATTTGGACATTGAACATAGGTAGTAGAAATGGCATGGAATCCTGTGTGAAATCCATTTGAAAGGCTCAAAATGAGGAACTGAATGAAAGATTGTGACAAATGAGTTGATAACAGCTGCTGCAGTTGAGCAATATTAACTGGTGTTGCAGGATGGGCCAAATGTAATTTATGACCTTGAGTAGGTGTAGAAGTTGGTTTGCAATGAAAGACTAGTTTGAAATGAACTACTCCACAATTACTATATACATGTAAGAGCATACATGATGGTGCAAATCAGGCTGTTTCTTTGAAATTATAACAGACCACTCTTCTGGAGAAGAAAACTATCTGGTGCCCTTGGTTATCCAAAATAGTTCTCAGTTCATAGAAGACATGTTGTGAGGTGGAAAGGCAAAAAGGAGCAGGACTGGTTGATGGTTGAGTGTCAGTAATGGTAAAAGGACACAAAGCAGCAAGATGAGAAAAGAAGCCACAGATGGCACATATTAAATCTTATTGGCCTGCAATATTACAAAAGAGCTTGTTGTCAAGGGATGCCTAGGAAATGTGCAAATTGAACTTTGATATGAAGCAGCTGCCTTTGCCCAAAAGGGTTTACAATAAACATAAAAATGGGTACCACCATAATTGATTGCAAGGTCAGGAACAAGCTAGAGATAGAAATATAATTCTTCGCACCTGGATGGAAAAGTCTTGCACACAATTTCACAATAAATACTGAAGGGAGCAACACATTCTGCTATGGTTAGATTCTTCAGTAGGTGATGATCTTTATCTTTTAGGGCCACGCATATATCCCTGCAGGAAACAATCTTGTTCTCAATTGTTTCATGAGACGATAGAAGAAGACTACAAGATGAATGCCCTTCCATTTAATAATGTCCTTCCTGATGTGATTTGGAACCAGATGGGTAGGACAAGCTTTAGTTGGTAAGTGTGTTAGAGAAGATGGAGCAATACCTATTATGGAAGTAGTTGGCATGGTGGAGCTGGGACCCATTGATGACCTTGAAGAAGGTGATAAGGTCAGTAATGGAGGTGCAGATTGTGCTGTGGTGGCAGGTTGAGAATGTACTGGAGGAGTTTGGAAGAGCTAGGAAGAGCCCATGAAGGTGCCAATTCATAAGATGCTGATGATATGGACACCAAAGCAGCAACCCTGGAATCTAGATTGATATGGAGGTATGAAATTGGAGAAGCAGATCATGCAGTTTGAAAAACTGAGAAGTAGCAGGAGTTTGGTCTGGTATCTGAGATTCTACAAGTGTGCTGGTGCGACTGGGGTTAGCTGAAATAGCAGCAACATACAGGTTAAACAGTTATTGCTGTTTGGCAGTAGTGGAAAATGGAATGTTCAGATTGTGGACAGCAGCCACCAGATTAGGAAGGTCAATCCTTTTCTCGTATGCTGACATTTGGCAGCAATCTTTCTATGAATGATCTAAGGAGAGTCAGAATTGCCTTGGTCTGAGGAACTGGTGGCTCAATCCTTGGGTAGAGAAATGGAGGCTTTATAAAGGAAAAATAAATACAATAAAAAAAAAGAAATAGGAAGCTTGGAGTGCTAAGCCTGTCACAAGAAGGTAAACACTAAGAGTGGATGACTCTCAACATCTCAAGCAATAATCAAAGGTGGAATCCTCTTCCAGTTACGGGTTAGTTAGGCACACTGCTGCATGATGGTGCATCTCAAAGGCTGTTGCACTACAGTTACATCACTTATTCATGATCCCAAAGACTGATGAACTTAAATGATACTAGCGTCACTGAAAGAAGAGTTCTAAATCATTACCACGTGATTGTGTTGTAGGAGGTCTGGTGGAGAGTGATGCTGTTAAGAAACCAGAGCTGGCTGGTTGGTAAAAGGGTTGGCTGCAAGGACAAGAAAGATCTGTAAGAAGAAAAAAGAGAAAAAGTAAAATAAAGTACCGGAAATAAAACACACATCCAATGAGGAAGTAATAAGAGCACTGAGGAATCAGGGGAGCCAGGAACTGATATACCAGGAATGGGAGCCAAGAAGAGTAAAGAGGTGCAAGAATCATGCTAACAAAAAAACAAGCATTTGTCAATGCCGAACGTTCGCTTGCAGGTATTTGCAGTGGTGTTTGGCATGTATGGTGCTTTACCCTAATGCCCTGTGCGATTGCTGGTATTTGCACAATAAATTGTCAGCATGACCTTTTTGTTACCCCCATTGTGCGCTACATAGGCAGAAACACGTTTTGGGCAGGATGTGAAAAATGACAGCTGTACTGCTCATGAAGTGTGGTAAAATGCCAATATTGAAAATCTGGAGTGGAAATATTGAAAAGACCATGAAACCTCTGACGTGCATGGAACTGTACAGCAACGCTGCTTGTAAACAGTAATTTTTAGGAATTTTTTCACCAAATTTTCAACATTGCCATTTAAAACCTCTGCTAATGAACAGTGTCACTGTGATTTTCTTACTGTGTCCCATACATTGATTTACGCACACCGACTGTGCCATTGTGTACTACATGGGCGGAAAGATGTTTTGGGCAGGATGTGAAAAATGACAGCTGTACTGCTCATAAGGAGGTGTAGTAAAATAGCAATGTTGAAAATCTGGAATGAAAATATTGGAAATTCGCAAACCTATGAGCTCTCGCGTAGGAACTGCATAGCATGAACTCATAAAACAGTCATTTTAGAATTTTTTGACAAAATTTTCAGCACAGCCATTTTAAGACCTCTGCTCATGATCAGTGTCACTGTGATTTTCTTAACGTGTCCCATACATTGAGTTCGCACACCGACTGCGCCATTGTGCACTACATGGGCAGAAACACATTTTGGGCGGATGTGAAAAATGACAGCTGTACTGCTCATGAGGAGGTGTGGTAAAATGGCAATGTTGAAAATCTGGAGTGGAAATATTGAAAATTCGCAAACCTACTAGCGTGCATGGGAACTGTGCAACGCACGCTCATAAAACAGTCATTTTTAGGAATTTTTTCACCAAATTTTCAACATTGCCATTTTAAAACCTCTGCTAATGAACAGTGTCACTGTGATTTTCTTACTTGTCCGTCCCAGACAGTTTGCACGACTGCGCCATTGTGTACTACATGGGTGGAAAGATGTTTGGGCTAGGATGTGAAAAATGAACATTACTTATTATAATAAGGAGGTTAAATAAAATAGCAATGTGAAAATCTGGGTAAATATTAGAGTTTGCAAACTTACGGAATCGTAAGGAATGCAACAATGCGCTCATAAAACAGTTATTTATGCAAGAATTTTGCCAAATTTTCCACATAGCCATTTAAGATCTCTGCTCATGAACAGTGACACTGTGATTTTCTTAATAATGTCCCATACATTGAGTTCACACACCCGACTGCGCCATTGTGCATTACATGGACAGAAACACATTTTGGGCAGGATGTGAAAAATGACAGCTGTACTGCTCATGAGGAGGTGTGGTAAAATGGCAATGTTGAAAATCTGGAGTGCAAATATTGAAAATTCGCAAACATACGAGCGTGTGTAGGAACTGCGCAACGGACGGTCATAAAACAGTCATTTTTATGAATTTTTTCACCAAATTTTCAACATAGCCATTTTAAGACCTCTGCTTATGAACAGTGTCACTGTGATTTTCTTAATGTGTTCCATACATTGATTTCACACACCGACTGCGCCATTGTGCGCTACATGGGCGGAAAGATGTTTTGGGTGAGATGTGAAAAATGACAGCTGTACAGCTCATAAGAAGGTGTGATAAAATGGCAATGTTGAAAATCTGGAGTGAAAATATTGAAAATTCATGAACTTACGAGCCTGCGTAGGAACTGTGCAATGCACGCTTGTAAAACAGTCATTTTTTGGAATTTTTGCACCAAATTTTCAACATGGGGTTTTTGGGACCCCTTCTCATGAATGATGTCACTGTCATGGTGTTATTCAAGGCTGAAGGGTGATTTCATGCAGTGACAGCGCAGTGCCTGTGAAATCACCCTTCAGGCCCGAATAACGCCATGACAGTGACATCATTCATGAGAAGGGATCCCAAAAACCCCATGTTGAAAATTTGGTGCAAAAATTCCAAAGAATGACTGAGATATGCACTAAAGTTGAAACCCCCCTATCTAGCCCATTATACAGCTTACCGGCATTTCCTCATTTCGCGGTCGCCTTTGAAGAGTGCAGACGTGTTCCAGGTCCACCGAAGATCGTCGCGCTGGAGTCCGATGTGGGCATGGGGTGGGGCGGGGAGGCTGGTGCGCAGGGTGGGTGCGGGTTGTGGGAGGGGGTGCTGGGAGATGCGCGTGGGACTGTTTTTATTTTACAGGTGTAAAAAAATGATGACGAGGGGACCATTTGCCATGCTGGGGTGGGCTCCCAGCATGGCACAAGATGACTGGGGGCGAGGAGCCGACGGGATTAGGCACCCCGCCAGCAAACTTTCGCTTCGGGGGCCGAGGAGCTCTACTGGGGATTGGGCACCCCGCCGGCAAAACAGCAGCAACGCTTGCCACACTGGGGTGGGCCTCAGCTGGCAGCAGGATGGTTTGGGGGGCGGAGCCAATGGGATTGGGCACTCCATCAGCAAACAAAGTTTGCAAGCTGTGGGGTGGTGACGTGACACAGCGGGTGGGCAGCGTGATGCGAGGGGACGCCGATGGCGGCGCCAGTATGGCAAGTGCTTTCCTTTGAAGCAGAGGAACACCACTGTCATATACTGAGCTCCTGCACCCATTGGTGCAGGATGCCGCATGCCTGCTCAAGGAAGCAGTGCATTGGATGGGAGAGGCACACCTCCAAGTGTGCTACTCTCCCAAAACGTTCCTTGTGCATGCTCGCAAGCAAACATAACAAAAAGGCAAAAGGAGGCAAACAATAATGACTGAGAGGCTGGCCATCAAGTGGCAAGGAAGGAAGATAGGTGAAGGAGTGGAGCAGGACCCGAGGCAGGAAGGCCGGGGGAGGGCCTTAGGAAAAGACATAGGACGTGCTGGACTGCAGTCAGAGGCAAACAAGTAGTAGTACAATATAGAGCAGGGAGACAGAGAAGCCAAGGTAAAGCTGCACGAGGGAGTGGAACAGAAAAGCACAGGCAGGAGAGAAGAGCAAGGAGAAACAAGAAGGGAATGGCGAGGCTGCAGACAAGGGCTGGAGGGGCAGCAGAGCTGCAAAGCAGACAACAGAAAGGAAAGGGGCAGAAAACTGCAGAACCAGGGTACATACTATTCCGGAAGGATCGAGAAGATAAAAAGGGAAGGGGGGTAGCATTGTATGTACAAGAGGACATCAATGCAACAGAAATCCAAAGGAAGCAAAGCAAGGCAGAGGCACTTTGGATTACCCTCAGGGCTGGAAAGAAGGCCCCAATCCGGAATGAAATTCTCTACAGATCCCCATCCCAAGAAGCTGATATAGATAAAAAGCTCATGAAGACCATCTTGATGATGCCAGACAGGGGAGAAATGCTGCTGGTAGGGGACTTCAATCTGCCAGATGTGGACTGGTCCTCATACACAGCATCCTCTGAATGTAGCAAAGATTTCTTGTTTGCACTGCAGGGAGCAAGTTTACAACTGCTGGTGAATTCCCCCACCAGAGACAAAGCAGTACTGGACTTGATGCTCACGAACAGCACAAAAGTCTCAGATGTGCAAGTAGGGGTCAATCTGGGGACCAGTGACCACAGGACAATCCAGCTAAATGTGAACAAGGTAGAAGATACCAGTCACACTAAAACCAAGGTTCTAGATTTCAGGAAAGCTAATGTTCCTGAAATGAAATGTACAGTATAGTCAAATCCATGCTAGATGGCAGAAACTCGGAAGATGTAAAAAACTGTTGGGAGGTCTTAAAAACTTATTTAAATACAGCACAGCTGCATGCACTAGGCAGATCACCAAATCCAAAAGAAAATAAAATCCACTCTGGTTCACCAAGGAAGTTGCAACCAAAATCAAGGAAAAAAGGAGGGATTTTGCTAAATATAAGCAAACTAAAATGAATTACATAGAGAAGAACACAAAAACAAGCTGTGTGAGCCAGGAAAGGCAGTTAGGATATCAAATGCACAGACGGAGAAGAGAATAGCACAGGTGGTAAAGAAAGGAGACAAAACCTTTTTCAGATATATAATAGTTAAAATAATAAGTAAGGTGGGAATAGTCAGGTTAGCAACAAAGGAAGGCAAGATGGCAGAGACAGACAAAGGCAAAGAAGAGTTACAAAATTATTTCTTTTGCTCTATCTTCACCGTAGAAGATAGCTGGAAGGGTCCTACACTATGTAGGTCAGCACACAACACCACAGAAGCAGACACAAGACCCTTCACAAAGAAAAGGGTCATAGAAAAGCTTAATAGGCTAAAGGTAGATAAAGCAATGGGACCAGATGGCATCCATCCTAGGGAACTGAAGGAGCTTGGGGAAGAACTCACCACACCACTGGCTGAGCTTTTCAGCAAGTCACTGGAAAGTAGAATAATACCTCAGAACTGGAAAAGGGCAACAGTAGGATCTTTAGACAAGAGCGAAAGCAGCGAGGAGGCAGGAAACTACTGACCAGTCAGTTTGACCTTGGTGGTAGGAAAAATTATGAAGTTGTTGCTAAAGGACAGGATAGTGAAGTATCTGGAGGATAGCAAAAAGATTGACCCCAGGCAACATGGCTTCACAGCAGAACACTCTTGCCAAACCAATATGATCAACTTTTATGACTGGGTCACGAGAGCAGTTGACCAAGGAGGAGCAGTGGACATTGTGTACCTGGACTTCAGCAAAGCTGTCTATACTGTCCCTCACAGAAGGCTAGCTAACAAATTAGAGTATATAGGAGTCAGTCATAAGATAGTGATCTGGATCACCAACTGGCTGCAAGATAGGATGCAGAGAGTGCTTTTCAATGGATCATTATCAAGAGAAGGCAAAGTCACCAGTGGCGTTCCACAGGGGTCTGTGCTGGGATCTATCCTCTTTAACATATTTATCGGAGATATTGCAAACAACTTGAAGGGGAAGGTTTGTCTGTTTGTAGACGACACAAAACTCTGCAACAGAGTAGACACGCAGGAGGGAGCTAAAGGTTTAGAAGCAGACCTGAAAAAACTTGATGAGTGGTCCAGGGATTGGCAGTTGAAGTTTAATGCCAAGAAGTGTAAGGTTATGCATACTGGAAAAACAAACCCAGGGGTAAAGTACACACTGGGAGGGCATCAGTTACAGGACACAAAGACAGAAAGAGACCTCAGAGTAGTCATCACCGATGACTTAAAGGTTGGAAAACAGTGTGAAAAGGCAGCACAGAGGGTGAGTAGCATCCTTGGCTGCATTGGTAGGGGAATTACAAGTAGAAAGAGTGAGATTATCATTCCTCTCTACAGGTCCTTGGTGAGGCCATATTTAGAGTACTGCAGTCAGTTTTGGAGGCCCCACTTCAAAAAAAGACATAGACCTCCTGGAGACGTACAGAGAAGGGCTACAAAATTGGTAAATGGATTGCATCGTGAGCCATACGAGGCAAGACTCAGGGAATTAAATATGTACAGCCTTGAGCAGAGAAGAAACAGAGGGGACATGATCGAAACTTTTAAGTACATTAAGGGAATAAACACAACACAAGCAGGAAACCTCTTCCTGCAAAACAGGGATGCGCGTACAAGGGGGCACAACTTGCATCTGGTGAAAGGCAGGTTCAAAAGCAATCTCAGGAAGTACTTATTTTCAGAAAGGGTCATAGACCCATGGAACAGCCTACCTCAGTAGGTGGTGGAATCCAAGACAGTACACAAGTTCAAACTTGCATGGGACAGATATTGTGGACACATCAGGGTGCAGTCTAAATAGGGAAGTGGGCAGAAACATGAGCAGACTAGATGGACCATGCGGTCCTCATCTGCCAACACGATTCCTATGTTCTTATGAAAAACAAAGCAGAAACTGGAGAAACTCACTGAAACAAGAGGCAGAAAGGAGTAAGGGGAGCCAGCAGAGCTGCTAGGTGAAAGAGAGCAGGAACAAGGGGGAAAATGGAAGAAAGAGGAGAGAGCAGGAAGGCAATGGGAAAAAGGAGAAAAATAGCAGAAAACAAGAAACAAGTGTCAGCAAGGAGCATAAAATGGAACCCAAGCAACATGGAGGTAAGCAACATGAAAACAATCTAGGCAGGTAAATGTTGAAGTGTGTGAGGTTTTATAAGGCAGAGGGGAGGAGTCTGGTGGGTCCCCAATTGATGACTGCAAGGCACAATAATGGGTGTTTACTCACCTGGTAAAAGTGATTGTGTGGGTTGACATCCATGGCACTCCAGACATTACCTCATGGGTTTTAGCCCACCTGATAGGCTAGTGATGCACATGACTCTAGGATCAAATTTCTAGTATATCCAGGTCCCAGAAACCTCTGTTCTCCAGTTCGAATCTTCCATAGCTGAAATCAAGGTTAGTAAAGCGCAAATACAAAATCCAAGAAAAAAACAATACAATCATTGTACGTAATGATGCAACCTGAGACGTAAGCTTGTGTGGCCAATGGGCCCATTTTTATTTCCCTATTATTTACAATCTAATCTCGACCCATAATAGGTTGACTGTCGGAATCCTCCACCCCTGTGGTTGAGCCCGTAGTGGAACATACCCTACCCCCTCCTCAGATATGTGTGGGAAAACTCCGGTCCTGGTCACTCTGAGTACTCTGTTGGGAGGGACTTGGAGTGCCATAGATGTCAACCAACACAATCACCTTTACCAGGTGAGTAAACACCCATTGTGATTGGTTGACTATCCATGGCACTCCAGACATTACCTCATGGGTAGATAAGTAGCAGTATTGTACCCTAGAGAGAGAAACAGAGTGGTCTATGAGTGAGAGGCGGATGTGGCTGTTAGAAGGATCTGTGTGGTGAAAGTGAGCTGTATGTTGTACAGGTGCTCAAGCCTATAGTGTCTGGCGAACATATGGATGGAAGTCCATGTTGCCGCTTTGCATATATCCTCTGAAAACACGTTCGCCCTTTCTGCCCAGGATGTGGCTACTGATCTAGTGGAATGGGCCTTGATACCCTCGGGGGGTGTCATATGCTTGGCTATACAAGCTTCCTGGATGGTTCTTCTGAGCCAGCCAGTGATCGTAGTCTTGAAGGCTGCCTTACCTTGTCTTTGTCCCCTTGTGACAATAAATAATCTCTCCGTCTTACGTAGGGGCAGCGTCCTGGCTATGTAAATGGAGAGGGTGATCCCAACATCCAGATGATGTGGGATCGGCTTAATGCCCTGTTGTGTGTCTCCAGAGAAGGTAGGCAACTTGATGGGCTGTTCCCTATGGAATGCTGTGGATACCTTCGGTTGGAATGCTGGAACCGTCCATAAGTGGACTTCTTGAGGGGTGAAGACGGTATAAGGTTCCTTATATGATAGTGCCCCAAGCTCTCCAATCCATCGAACTGAGCAGATGGCGACAAGGAAGCAAGCCTTGAGGCCGACCCAGAATAGGTCCACCTCGTTGAGCGGCTCGAAGGGAGCTGAAATGAGGGAGTCCAGTACCAGTGGGAGATCCCATGGTGCGATGGCAGGTCGAACTCTGGGTCGGAGCACTTCCACTGCTCTTGGGAAGCGTAGGGCATCGGAGTGTGCTCCCGGGCTGTATCCCCCAATGGGGCCCATGGCCGATCCAAAGGCTGAGAGTTGTACTCTGAGGGATGAGTGGGCCAGCCCCTTGTCTACTCCCTGTTGGAGAAATAAAAGAATGGTTGAAATGTCCAGTTGCTCTGGGTCCTTACCGTGCTCTCGACACCACTTCACGAATAGAGACCATTGTCTACTATAGGTGGATGTGGTGGAGGACCATCTAGATTGTAGCATCGTCGATATGACGGACTCATGGTAGCCTGCTCTCATCAGTCTCTTCCTTTCAGGAGCCAGGCCGTGAGTTTCAGAGTCTGCGGAGCCGGGTGGAGTACTGGGCCCTGTGTCAGCATATCCGCTCGGTAAGGCAATCTGAGGCTGACTAGTGTCATGTCGAGGACCGTGGCAAAAAATGTCCTCTGTGGCCAGTAGGAGGCTACTAGGATGATGGTACATCGAGATGCTCGGATCTTGCTTAGTACCTGGGAAAATAGGGGAAGGGGTGGGAACACGTACGCATGCTCCCGGGACCACGGTTGTGACAGGGCATCGGTTCCCTGGGACCGGCTTTCCATGAACCGTGAATAGAATGCCTGAACCTGTGTGTTTTCCATTGTGGCCATGAGGTCCATGGACACTGGTCCCCAGGCTTCCTGGATCATCTTGAAGAGGCCAGGATGGAGCCGCCATTCCCCTGGGTGAACCTGTTGCCGGCTGAGCCAGTCTGCTCGCACGTTGAGTCTGCCTGCGAGATGCACCGCGCCGAGATGGTTGAGGTTGGTCTGCGCTCAATTGAGGACTGACGTTGCCTCCCTCAGCATGGCTCTGCTCCTGGTGCCCCCTTGTTTTGCGATATACGCCACCGTGACCTGGTTGTCAGAGCGTATAAGAACCGACTGGCTGCAGATGAATGATCTGAAAGCCTCGAGGGCGTGAGCTACTGCCCTCATTTCTAGGATGTTGATGGATAATTTGGCTTCCGTTGACGTCCATAGGCCTTGAGCCGTCAAGTCGCCCAAGCACGCTCCCCAGCCGGACAGGCTCACATCCATTTCTATTGTGGCAGTGTAAGATGCCTCTAGTGGGACCCCTCTTGTGAGGTTGGACTTCACTGTCCACCATGTTAGCGAGTGTCTCACCGATGGTGGTAGTAGGACTATGACTTGTAGGTTGTACTCGTTCGGTGATCCCTGAGTGAGTACGTAAGTCTGAAGCGGTCGCATGTGCCATCTGGCCCAGGGTATGAGGTATATGCAAGATGACATGCACCCTAGCAACTGGGCTATGCGTCCCATGGTTGTCTGATGGCAGGATCTCATGTGACGAGCCAAGACTATCAGATTGAGCACCCTTGTCTGAAAGAGTTTTGCCCATCCCTGTGATGTGTTGATTAGTGCACCCAGATGTTTGATCTGTTGTGTGGGCACCAGATGGCTTTTGGCCTGGTTCACTACCCAGCCGTGTTCCTCGAGTGCCTGTAGGGCGGTCAATGTGTCTCGGTGCGATTGCTCCTCGGAGCGTGCTCGAATGAGCCAGTCGTCCAAGTAGGGTATGATATCCAGACCCTGCTCCCGGAGTCTGGCTACTAGGAAGATGGACATCTTGGTAAACACCCTTGGTGCTGAGGTGAGCCCGAAGGGCAAGGCCTGATACTGGTAGTGATGGCCTAAGATGTGGAACCTGAGGTATTGTCGGTGTTTTGGTATGATAGGAATGTGGAGGTATGCGTCCTTCAAGTCTATGGACGTGAGGTAATCACCTACCCGGACGCTGCGTAGAGTTGACCTTATGGTCTCCATTTTGAACCTGTGCACACCACATGTTCGTTGAGGTGTTTCAGGTCCAGAATGGGGTGAAGTTCTCCCGATTTCTTGGGCACGAGAAAGAAAATGGAGTACACCCCTAGTTTCTGCTCATGCGTGGGGATGGGCTGGATGGCTCTGTTTTGTAGCAGTTCCAACAGGATATGTTGGACCTGATGTGGGGTTGTCTTCCTTTTGGTGATAGGGGAGCTTAGAAACCTGTGTGTGACGGGGGAGTGGGACAGCTCTATAGAGTACCCCCTTGATACCACTTCTAGGACCCACCTGTCCGAGGTTGTGTTGAGCCACTGGTGTCTGAACAGTGACAGTCTTTGTCCAACGGGGGGGATACAACCCCTGTCCTTGAAGGGTTCTGGGTACATAGTCATTGTTGTTCCCCGGTACCCTCTACCTCTTCCCCCAAATATTTGGCCATGGGCTCTAAAGGAGGACGGTTGGTAAGAATGGGAAAAGGAACTGCGGTAACTGTTGGATGTTCCTCTGCCTCAAAAGGAACTGTTCTGGGAGTGTGTGTCCCTGCGAGGTTGGTATGACCTGTTCCCCCTCTGAAACCTCCGCCTCACTGAAGGGAGGTAGATGTACTTAGCCTTGTTCTCAAGGAGGTCTATGCCCTCCTCTTTTTGTTTTAGAAAGTACTGTAGGCCCTCCCCAAAAACATGCTTTCCCTTCATGGGTAAATTTTGTAGTAGTGTCTTTGATTCATTGTCGGCGTCCCATAACTTCAGCCCCAATGCTCTCCTGGCACGGTTGGTGATGGTTGTGGCCCTGGTGTGCAGTCGCAGGGTGTCCGCCGCCATGTCCGCCAGGTATTTTGCCGCACCGAGAGTGCACTCTAAAAGTTCTGCCTCTCTGAACTTAGGGTTTGCTTGCTCTAGGAGCTCCTCGAGCCAGTGGATTTGTGCACGAGCTGTGTAAATGGCCATTGTGGCAGCTTTGGCAACAGTTCCCTCGATCTCGAATGCCCTCTTTAGCATGTCCTCTACTTTCTTCTCCATTGGATCTTTTAATGCTATGGTTCTGCAGGGTAAGATGGTTTTCTTGCTGAGCGCCGGCATCTGGGGGTCAATGGTTGGGGCTTTGCACCAGATATCAGCCTTGTCCTCTTGAACCGGATACATCCTGTCCAAGTTCCTCCTATTTGACATTCTGCCTGGCTCTGTGGATTGCCACTCTTTGTTGAAGACATCCTCGATTGCTGGGCATACTGGGAAGGTCTCATAGGTGGTCACCTTTTGCTCGATCAAGGGGTCTAATTTTGACTCTGGTTTACTCTCCTCAACGTCGAACCCCATAGTGGCCTTGACAATTTTCATGAGGCCTGGGACCATGTTGAAGGAGCACAATTTTGAAGTGAGGGAAGGTATGGCTTGTGGTTCCATGTCCTCCTCGTCAGTGTCCACTCCATCCTCTTCCTCTGGTATATCCTTGTCTTCTCCGGAGTCTGGCCGAAGATTGTCTGGTACTGAGTTTTCAGAGTCTAGACGTTCCTCAGAGGGCCCTCCTGCTGTGTCTAGTTCTGGAAGCAGTGCTGCTGTTCTATTCTGCGTAAGAGATTCAAGTTTCTCTATTATCTTCAGCATGAAATTCTGTTGGCTCTCCATCATTGCAACTGTGGCCTGTTGGTTTTGAAGCAGGAGGGAACCAGGATCGATCCAAGTGGGGCTGCTGGGCCCTGGATTGCTGGGACCTATGACAGGAGTTTGCTTCATTGATAAATCGTCATCGTCAAGAAGACAGGTGGAGCAAAGGGGGCCCGGAGCTTGGGGCAAGAGGGTAGCGTTGCAAGAGGAACACTTCTTGGCCTTGACCATCTGGTGAAGAAAGAAGAAGGCAAGCATATAGTTAGGGCTAGTGCAAGGTCCTGTGGGCAGATTTTTGCCCCATAGTTACCAACACAATTTGTATGGTCTAGCACCGTATTGGGAGAACTGTAGGTGCTGACAGGCCATATCGTCGTTGGAAGGGGGGGCCCTGTGCTATCCCTTTTGTGGTATAAACAGCATGTGGGGTCACTGTGGGAGGGACCCCTCATGGATATGCGCACCAACCTGGCGGTCGCTATAGGGAGGGACCTCCAGTATAGTGGTGAGAACATAAGGGTCGCTGTGGGGAGGGACCCAAGTGAAAATTAGGAAACTGAAATCGCCGTCTATACATCAAAGGTCACTAGGAGAGGGACCTATCTGTAGAATGGGGGAGGAATTGTAATTCGTGGTATGTATATGGAGGTCGCTATGTGAGGGACCCCATATATAAGCACGAAGGAGCCTTGGGCTCATATGGGCTGGTATCCCCTTTGTTTGAGCATTTGACCCCCCCAGCATGCCTGAGTTAGTGTAAAATGGTGTCTCCTATGCAGAACAGGTTAGTCATCGAATCAAAAGGAGCCTGAAGTCCCATGTCCAGAGTGGATGGGATTTTCTAGTTAAATCTTGTTTATTGTCATTTTCTTCCAATAGTCATTAGACAAACATACATAAATACTCAGGTTACACCCGAGCCCACACCCCAAAACTGAGTGTGACTACTATGTACAACCATTAACTATGTACATACACAGCTGCATTGCATACCCCTCCACCACCCTCTCCATACCTATACTCCCTTACAGTATATAGGACATCCTCTGCTTAGATAGGTACATTTATATTTCAGAGTCAATATCCCAAGATGTCCCTTCGTGCATAAAAAAACATGTTTTGCAAGGTAGCAACCCTTAGGGTAATACCCTGCAGCTGCGTCCCTAGGGAAAAGAGAGAGTCCCCCCCCCCCACAAACGCTTGGTAGATTTTGTGGCTCCCGCTAACGGATCCGAATAATATTTGATCAGGGTATATATGCCTCCTATAGCTAGGAGTAATTAAATAAAGCCCACTACTATTATAGCGTCTACTCCCTATCCATAGATCTTTAACTATGTACCATCAGACAGACAGGCCCGCGTTTGGGAGATTTTAGACTGCAAAGAATAAACCACCTCTAGGGTCCTCCATCTCTTGTCATAGATTCCTTTTCGTCCATTTCAAAGCATTTGCCTTCTAAGCCTGCTAAGCGTTTTCAGCAAATCTCCCACCCACTGGTCATATGCATAGATCAGATCATTTTTCCAGTGTCTCAAGACAAATGCTTTAACTAAGGAGGACATTAAGGAAATATGGCCTTTAACAAGTGTACTAGGAACACTAGTCATATCTCCCAAAACACAGATCTCCGGAACAATAAAATCCGTATAGTTCACCACAGGGTCCATATTATGTTTAATTTGCTCCTAAACAGGATGGATTTTGGAACAGTGCCACATGACATGCAATAAATCCCCTGGGTTTGTACCACACCTAAAACATAGGTCTGTCTGTCTGAGGCCCCTAGCACATAGCTTGGCAGGGGTATAGTATATATTAGAAACTACAAAAAACTGCATGATCTTATACTTAGGAATAGGAAAATACCTACTACTCCTCCAAACTTCCTTCCAATCAGGCCCCTGGGGGATAGTGTCCTTTTTTTATCCCAATATGAAACTTTAACAGAAACATCTCTGCCTAAGAAATCTATAGCACCTTATATACCCTGGAAAGGTTTTTTTTTGAATAGTTAACTTCCTTAAAGCTATCCCAAGTAAACGGGGAATCCTGTGGTCCACCCCTCTCTTTCTCCATTTTATGCACCAGATTAGTAACCTGTATTTTCTTAAAGAAGTTCATATTCTTGCACTGGTCTGGGAAGACCACCTTATCTCCTCTTATAAAATCTGCCCAATTTAAGTTGAGCAGTTGAGGAGCCCATTGCCTTCTAATGTTCTGTCCCCCGATGAGCATATTTGGATTACCCAAAATAGGCTGTTCCCTAGAGCCCTTTTGGGCTTTCCTTTGATTTGGGGACAAAAGAGTCCACTAAGCCAACATTGACTTATAGATTGGGGTTTGCTTTCCCCATCCAGTAAATCTACTGGATTAAAAAACAATACTGCTTCTGGGGAAATGCCCAAGTCTGTGAGAATTTGCCTCTCAACCTGAAGCCAAGTTGGGATATATCCCCCCTCTTCCATCGGCCCATTATCCCTAATTGTCCAGCTACATAATATAAGTGTAAATCCAGAACTTTGAGACCTCCCATGTTATAGGGTAGCCTCAAAATATTATACTTTCTCCTAGGGGTTTAGCATTCCATAAAAAGTTAGAAATGAGCTTTTGTATTTTAATAAACCAACATTTTGGAACATTATATGGGGATAAATGTATTGGGTATAAAAGTCTAGGCAATAGATTCATTTTAATCAAACCTAGTCTCGCTGTCCAGTTTAGAGGGAGTTTATTCCATCTAATCATATCTGTTCTGATTACCGATAGTATCTCATCTAGATTTATTCCCAGGCCCTCATCCTCGTTAGTTGTAATCCAAATGCCAAGATACTTGATCTTTTTTGGGGATCACTTCAATTGCAGAGGTTCGAAATCCGCTTTGTAAGTACATACAGTAAAGGGGGAGAACCTGTGTCTTACTCAAATTTAACTTATAATTTGACACCCTAGAGAATCTCTCAATTATTTCCAATGCCCTCTTAAAGCTCTTTGCTGGTTCCTGCAGATGCAGCAGAATGTCATCTGCAAAGACAGAAATTTTCATTTTCTTCCCTCCAATAACAATCCCCTGTATCGCCAAGTCCATCTGAATCGCCCTTAGTAGAGGCTCCAGATAAATATTAAACAGAATTGGCTATGGGGGCATCCCTGTCTGGTCCCGTTATCAAGACAAATTTCTTTTGACAAATAGCCATTACATAGAACCCTAGCCGTAGGAGCAGCATATACATTTTTAATGCCTCTAAGAAGGCCCTCCAGGAAACCCATACTTCTCATAGTTGCAAATAAGAAATCATGAGAAACCCTATCGAAAGGTCTTCTCAGCATCTAATGCAATTAACGCCATAGGTAACCTAGAAATAGAGGCCTTATGCAATATATGGTGAAGTTTCCGAAGTGCATCATGCGCTCCTCTACCTGGCATAAATCCTACTTGTTCTTGACTAATTAGCCTAGGGGCAATTTTCAAAATTCTATTGGCCAATATCTTTGTCAGCAATTTCAAATCCTGATTCATCAGGGCAATAGGTCTATAACTCTCAGGGGATTCTTTGGATTTATCCGGTTTTGGGATAAGTGTGATATAGGCCTGATATAATGGCGGGTGTGGAATCCCTTCCTGCATAATGTTTGAAAATAATTCTTTCAATAGAGGCAATATAGTTGAAGTGTGGTATTTATAAAATTGGGCTGTTAGACCATCTGGTCCAGGTGTCTTACCATTCGGGAGTGAATTGATCACCTCTAATATTTCAGATTGCAAAATAGGGACCGCCAACTACTGAGCTTGTTCTTGATCCAACTTAGGAAGAGGTATACTTTCCAGGAACCCCGTAATATCCCCCTCCTTAACAGGAACACCCTCTTGATAAATCTCTGCAAAATAAGCCGCAAAGGCATCAGCCATTTTCTGGGGCTCTGTTATTATTTCCCCCTGAAAGCTTATCAACGGAATCACCCGAGCCGCCTCCCATTCTTTTATTCTATTTGCAAGAAGTTTACCCAGAACGTCCCCCTGCATTAGATAGTTTGCATGAATCTTTTCAGACCACTGATCTAACTTACCATAAAGAATGCTTGCCATCTTATCTCTTAATTCCTTAAGCTCGAGGTCTAGCCCCTCGGAAGTGCCCTCCAGGGAAGCCAGTGAGTTAACAGCACCCAAAATAAACTCTTCCCTCACCCTTCTCATACTATTTCTCCTAGCTGTAAACCTCTGAGCCATACCAGAATATAAGACTTTACAAGTGGGCCACCTTAATCTCTTGTCTGAGAGTGTTGGGATTTGGGTCTGAATAACTTCCACCAATGCATGCTGTAATCTAGCTAACATATTTTCATCTGCTAGTAAAGAATCATCTAACCTCCATCTGTATGGCTTCATTGGGAGAGATTCCATCATCCAGGTCAATTGGACTGGGGAGTGATCAGATAAAATTCTAGTGTGAGTGATCAGCTCCCTCGCTCCCTGGATTGCTTCTTTATTAACCAAAAAAAATTGATTCTTGAATGAGTTTTGTTCACCCCTGAATAAAAAGTCATAATATGGCCCCCTTTATTACAAGCCATAATTGGGTCAACCAGCGCTGTTACCTCCAGGAGTTTAGCCATAGCTGCCTGTGCTGTAGAAGGCATCCGTTTTGAAGGGGGCTTTTTATCCACCATGTTATTAAGGCAAAGGTTCCAATCTCCTGCTAAGATTAGAGGATGAGATGAAAAAAGGGCTATATCCACTTCCACCAAAGCAAAAAAGTCAGGATTAGGTGGTGTGGGAGCATATATAGAGGCAATCGATAGTAATTTACCCATAATAGTAGTCGTAACATAGATCCCTCTGTAGTCTTCTCTAGTTATAATTTGCAGAACTGTAAAAGGACAGTCTCTCCCAATCAATATCGCTACCCCCCTGAGGCTTTGGCATTTCCCTCCCTAAAGACCTGTCCTACCCACAGTTTCTTTAAGAGACCCAGCTCCTCCTTTAATAGATGGGTCTCCTGCAGGGCTGCGATCTGAGCCCCCAGCTGACGGATATGTTTTAATATCACAATTCTTCTCTTTCTCCCTCTGAGACCTTTAACATTCCAGGTAATAATTTTGATATTGATCATGCAATCTTATTTACACCCCTGCTTCTTGCTCCAACAAAATCTGCCTTCGTATATATATATATATATATATATATATATATCGTGGACTCTCTCTTTCCCACTCCCAATAATCCCACCCCCACCTGATCCCGATCCTTGATTGTCCTCCTGGCCCAGATGAATACGTAGATCAGCCAACTCCTGAGCGAACCCCCAGACCCTCCAAATCCTTACTATCACCTCTATATCTTCCTAATTCCCTTAAACACCAGCCCATCCCCCTATCGCCCCTCTTGATTTTCACTCTTAACTTTAAGTATGCCCTATCATATTGTGCAGAAAAGAAAATAGTAATAATATCCTGAACTGGGTCAAATACCAATGACCCAACATGGCTAAAGACAAATAAAACACCCCCACATGAGATCACAGATTCTTGTCGCACTGGGGTCCCAAATTAAAATCTAATCCCCTTAGATCTAGAGTTAAATTTGAGTACGTAATATAAGCCTACATTTACACCTAAAATAGATAACAACCCAACTGAGCCATCTTGAATGAGTCCTCGGGTCAGAATAAGATTAATCAGTCCGACTATATATTCCTGGTCCCCAATAGAAATAGTAAAGGAGAAATGAAAAACAAAACAGCCCCAACACCCCCCAGACCCCCGGAAGGAGATGCAGCAAGAAAAAAGAGGAGAGAGAGAGAAAAAAAACAAAAAAAAACAAAGGGGGAATATTTTCTTCCTTTTCATTCCTTTTCCTTCTTGTCTCTCTTCTTCTCTTCCTTTTACTCCTCTTCTTTTCTTCTTTCTTTCTTATCCCTAGTTCCCCTTCTCTTATACAATTCTTGGGTCATTTCTTCGTTATTATCCAGCTTGCATTAATATGTCCAGATCCCTAAAAAGTGCCATGTCTAGTCCAAACCTTCCATTGCGGGCCACTTTCGGGTCACCGACTTGAACAAGTCCGGGAGCTCCAGTCGCAGTCCCTCTGCCGCATCCTTCGCCGTTAAATACCTCTGATCACCGGGACTGCAATTTCACCACCAGAGTGGCAGGGTGCTGAATTCTAAACTTCACTCCAGCCAAATAAAGCTTTTTTTTTATATCCCCATACTCCTTCTGCTTCTCCCGAATCGCCGGGGTTTGATCCTGGAATACCAATAAGGACGTACCATTCCACTGCAGATTTTTAAGTGCTCTGACTTTGTTTAAAATGTGTGACTTCTCCTTGAAGTTTAGAAACCGCATAATGATGACTTTCGGTCTGGCCCCCTGGTGGATGTACTTCTCTGAGCGAACGATGAGCTCTCTCCAAATTATATGAATCCCCATATGGTGTTGGGCCTAAGAGCTTCATTAACAGATCCTGAATAAATGTAATACAATCAGCTCCCTCCGATCGCTCTGGGAGACCCACCAGGATTAAATTGTTCCTCCGACTGCGAGATTCCTGGTCCTCGGCTCGATCCTCTAGCTTTCGTACTTGCTTTCAGAGGGCCACCAAATCCTGATCATGAGATAAAGTTTTGCATTCCTGAGATGCCATACACGCCTCCACATCCCCGATTCTTTGAGCCAAAGCATTCAATGTTGGTTTAACTGCTGAGAAGTCAGCAACAAGCCCCCGAAGTAGGGTTTTGATTTCGGCAATGTCTTCAGGAGATGCCTGTCCTCCTCCTGCCATCTCGGATCTAGGCCCTTGGTCCTCCAGCACAGGTGATGGGGGTTTCGGGCGCTTCATAGCCGGTGCTCGTGCATCCATGCTTTCAGGAGTTTAGTACTCCATCATGGGCGTTGCAGTCGGCCCCGCGAGCCTCCGCGGTACAGCAAATATAGACCCAGGATCTGAACCAAAAGGTTTCTCAGGGGAATACAAGAGCCTCTAGCAGGTTAGTCACTCTATTTCCACCACCACACAGGAGTCAAATATTACTTAATAATAAAGCAGATTCGGTAGGGCCTGGGAGCTCCACTCAGTTCGTCCTTCCCCGATCAGCTCATTACGTGATCCGTGGATGGGATTTTCTGAATCCCCTGCACCACGGGAAGGGCTGTGGCCATCAACCCCCAACCCACAGGAAGCTGAGGCCCTCGACCATGTGGTCGAATTGCAGGGGATCCCATAACCGGCCTTGGCACTGACGCTAACCTCAAGGCGTGACCGCAATGATTGAATGCTTCCCTCAGCCACCGCCTTGCTGTGTGAGAGGCCCAGCCATGTGTTGCAGTGAAAAAGGAGGCCTGAAAGGTAGGCCATGAGCTGGCATTGTCACCGTGAGGCCGCTGAGGCCATTAAGAGGCCTCGGGCTAGTGGGGAGGCAGATCACAAGCGCCTACAGCACACCTGAAATTTCGCCCTCCTGACTGAAGCCCCTGAAGCTAGGTGACTGCTCAGGGAGACCAGGGGCCAACCACACAGCGGTGAGAGGGGTGGAGCACTGCAGGGAACGGTAGGCCAGAGGCCTAGAAGAGGCGTGTTCCCCGAGA
This sequence comes from Neoceratodus forsteri, assembly GCA_016271365.2. Classification (NCBI taxonomy): domain Eukaryota; kingdom Metazoa; phylum Chordata; order Ceratodontiformes; family Ceratodontidae; genus Neoceratodus; species Neoceratodus forsteri. The sequence continues at coordinate 838,986,186 of CM028135.1, read as the reverse complement.
GTGAAGCTGCTGCTCGACACGGAGTGACACTCCCAGCACAGATCGCCTCTGTGGGTGCCTACAGAGGGCATCAAGGAGAGAGCAAAGGAGGAAGCCCTAGGCGGGTGTTTTGCTCTATGAGCTACCGCGCGATGCAGTGCTAGGGTTCAGGGTTGCAGGACGCGCGAGCAGCGTGGCGCGATTCAACAACACATAATAATTTGAAATTGAAATCCCCCACAAGGTCTCTTCTGATTTCTCCATCTAATAAACACATTTGTAGCGCAATAGCCCCAGATAACAACAGGATAGCAAACCGACTGTTTAAACAGGTAAAACTGTATTGTATGGCAGTAAAAATACAGGCTAGAAGCCTGACTCAATTCTTAGCAACACGATTAAGATTGCTATACCATGCTGGCTTCTGCAGAACTTAGATTCTCTGCTCCTAAGCCAGATGAATCCTACATAAATTAAGCCTAAATAAAACTTAAATGAGCTGAAATAAACTAAACAAACTTAAAGCCACATAGCTGGCTTTTGCTACCCTGGAACAATGGGCTGTGTTTTTATTCTGGAACACCAATATATTCCAATATATATCAATATATTCCTTATAGCAATTATAATCAGAGGCCTACCTTTCTGTGTGGAGCAAACAGGGATCCTGGTGTGCTTGTTGCTTTATCAGATGCACAATTTGAACTGGAGAACAGGGGTTTCTGGGACCTGGATATACTAGAAATTTGATCCTAGAGTCATGTGCATCACTAGCCTATCAGGTGGGCTAAAACCCATGAGATAATGTCTGGAGTGCCATGGATGGTCAACCAATCACAATGTTTATTACATCAGCACAGCACACAACTGATCTGTGGACAAAAGCTTCACTTCTCATTGATTTGTGCTGGCAGTAGAGCAAAGACTGCTCCACAGAGCAGGTAAGACCTGAATACAAGTGCTACTTAATTCAGTTAACTCTGAAGTACTGAACTAGTGCTAAGCATGCTGAATGACAAAGATAAACTCTTTGAAGAACAATTAGTACATGTAAAATATAGATACAGAAATAAAAATGTAAGTAACTGCAGCCGTAAATGTGGTTTATGTATTAACTAAACAGTCTCAGCATATAGGAAATTAGCACTAGTAGTGCTTTGGAGAATCATACAGTATTTACAGTTGTTAATATTATTAAAGTTATACCAGCTTAGGGAACACAGCTGGTCAGCGTTTCAAACAATACACTTAAAAAACTTCTTAAAGTTCTTTTACATCAGACACAGGCATCTACCTGCTAATATTCAATAGTACATATGTTAACCTAAAATCCAAACAACTGTTAAAAAAGTATATATTTTGTCGGTCTGTATTTAAACAGAAATTTAAGGTAGAAATTCACCGAGACTGAGAATGTAAGGTACAAAACAAAATGGTTTGATTTTTCTAAATGTTTTTAAATGCACCAAGTAGTAGAGGCAAATATATATTTACATAATTCCTATTTTATTTACAGAGTTTGGTATATTGGGCCTTATGCACTAATGGGTGGGTTATATGCGCCAGAGACTCATACTCCACCCGCTTACCTTTGCGGCCCCAGACAGGCACAGGGTGAGAGGCATGCATGACCGCATGCATCCAAGGGGTGCCTGTCCATAGCCATGCCCTCTCAGTGCACAGGGTCATGTGGTTGGTGGAGAGCGGAGCTGCAGACCTGGGTGGGCATCCAATTGGATGACTGTACTGGGTCCCTGAGTGGATCCCTTGTTCCCTTACTGGGGGTGCATGGGGGAGGAGCGGGGCCGCATATAGCGGCATTGCTGACATACCTATGGGCAGTCACCCAGGCCGATGCCCCAGCCCTCCCCTGCAGCATAGTGGGCTGGGGCAGCATGGAGATCCAATTAGTGGTGCTGCCGCATCTGGCTGCCGGTGCACACGGGATCGTGTACCGGGCTACGCTTGGTCTCAGCAGGCATACTCAGCACCCCTGAGCTTGGCACTATGCAGTTTAGTGAATGCCGCATAGTGCAGGTATGCCCCCAACATGCCCATAGTGTGGTGCTCCCTGAGGGGCTAGGACGGAGGAGTGCAAGTGTCTTGCAGACCCTTGGGGAATGCCTGCAGACACCTGCCGCACGGCATTCACATATAAGGTTGCCTACGTGCCTCGGTTGCGCAGCGCATAGGCAGCTATTTGGTTCGTGCATAGGGTACAATAGGAATAAAAAATTCTGTCAGCCCCGAGCAGCAGAATTGCTGTGATGTGGGTAAATAGGATGGTAGTGATATTGCCAGCTTAAATAAAGTACACAGATGTGGGGAAGGGGTTTCCAGGTTTCATTTGTAATAGTAGTAGTGAAACATTTTATTCACTGTATGAATCAGATACTCATTTGATCAAAGCTCATTTACAATGAGGTTCCCTGTGTACATACATACATACATATATACTGTACATACATATTTACATACAAAGTTGCAAACAGTTATTTCAAAAATACATACAAAAAGTTTACATCTGGGTCCACTTTACTGTAAAAACACCCTAATAGGTTAAAATAACCTGTTGTTGTCCTGCATCAGGTACTGGACTACAAGGCGATAGTTTTTTAACTTTCCAAGATACCATTTTTGATTTTATTTAAAACAGTATTTATATTAAAAAGGTTAATTACTCTCTTTAGATAACTGCATGAAAAAAGCAAGTGAATTTCAAGATTTTTTCAAGGTGAATAGAGTACTGGTATGTGGTAATATCTGAACATATCAGTAATACCAGAGTATATAATGGATTGTAAATATTGGAGTATTTATTTTAACTTTTTAGGATTTTACAGTCTCCCCTGAAGAAGCCATAGAGGCAAAATGTTAGGGTGGCTATAAATATAAAACAGTACTGAAGTTCAAGTGTGTAAGGTTTTCTTTTGGCACGGAGCAGAACACCTCAGCATTACATTTGGATCCCTAACTGAACCACAGGAGCAACCTTTCAATTACAGCCTATTAGGTATATGGGGCCTGATTCCACAAGGAGCCCTTGGAGCGATGAAAGTTGCACCACTCCAAGGGTTACAGCAATGCCGGGTACACCAGGAACCCTGTGCCATATTCTGAAAGAAAACAAGGTTCCTGTGCCAATTGCCCTGTGAATGCCACAAGTGCGGGACTGCGCCCAACCAATGGTGCACAAGCAGCACATGCCACAAGGCGGTGGCACCCCTTGCGCCAGTGCAGTGAGGTATGGGCTGCACTGGTGGTGATGGTGTGGGGGAACACAGGTGCCCAGTGGGGGTGTGGAGATGGGTGGGGTCCTAGGAAGGGTCAGTGTGCCGGCAGGGTGGTTGGGTACTGCTTCGACACCCAGCAGGGTGCAAATACCCATGATACATCAATATGGGGGCATTTACACACCCCCAGGTGCCACAGCAATCCTGTACATCCTGGCTGCCACACCAACCCTCTCTATGACCCTCTGTGTCCCTTCTGCCCACGGACCCCACTAGTAGCCCTCAGTTGACAGTGTGCCAGTAGATCGCAAGGGGCTTAAACCATCTCCTGGCAGGTCTAAGTGGAGCCCCTGGTGACATCCATGGCAGGGATCTTGGAATCAGAATTGTGAGCCCCACTGTGGCACAAGCCCCCTTGTGACCTGGCGTACCCAGTTGCAGGTCACAAGGGTGGCGCAGTGCCCATTCAGTGCAGTGGGTTCCCCGTTTGGTGCAGCCCACATTCTGGAATAGGGACTGCTGTAATGGGGGATGCAAGGTGTGACTTGTGACATTGATCTTTGTCGCAGGCACCTTGCATCCACTGTAAAGGCTTCTGGAATCGGGCCCATGGTCTCAGAATTTAGTTGGATTTGCCCATGAACTTTATTTTGCAGTCATTGAAACTTATTATCAAAAGTACTTTGAAACATATTATCAAAGCTAGTTGGAGATACCACACATGGCAGGACACCATTTTGTACTTTGTACTTACTGTACCAACTCAGAGGAGGTGAGTGAGGTGGCAGTTATGGAACCAATGGGGTCCAGTTATCACAATTCTATATGGTTTGAACTGGAAAAGGGGAACCTTGGTCCCTCTCTAGGACAGTTCTTCATGCCCTCAAACAAGCAGATTTTCACCAGATGTAGAAAAAGGTCAAGGAAAACTTGAGTGTAGACAAGATCAAGGGGGTGAGGAAAATTGATGAATGATCAACTGGCAGTTCTGGCAATGACCAACTTTTACACAAGGAAGATCACCAAAAGAAACAAATGCAAAAGACTGATCTGGTTCTCAAAGAAGTAAGGGTGTCTGTGAGTGCAAAAAAGGGCCTTCATTAGGTACAATGTAGATAAAGTGGAAGAGTAATTGGAGGAATGCCAGACAGTATGTAAGTCTGCATCTCGTATATGAAGGCAAAAGCACACACAGAGCTGTGGAATGCTGTTGGGTGTCAAGGGAAGAAAAAGAAGTCTTTCAATGCATTTGGGAGAAAAGAAATGCCAGGGGGCATGTTCAGGTTTGCTGAAAGGGGCAGGTTAGTGGAGGATGATAAGCAGAAGACCAATGCCCCAAACACTGACTTTTGCTTGGTACTCACAGTTAAGGATGATGGGCCTCTACCAAAGAACAGGTTTAAGTCAATCACACAGGAGGATGGGAAATGGGAAGAGTAGCAATCACAGATGAACAGGTAAAAAAAGGGCTGGAGGTCCTCAGGGTGGATAAAGCTCCAGACCTCGATGTCCTTTACATGAGGGTGCTTAAGAAGCAGGTTTTAGAGCTATCTGAACCCTTCACTGAGCTATTTAATGACCCACTGGAGTCTGGAGCAATGCTGGGGATTGGAGATATGTGATGTCCCAATCCACAAGGGGGCAAAGGGGGGACCCTGTCAACTATAGGATGGTCAATCTTACCTTTACTGGATTTAAGCTGATAGAGACCATGGTAAAGGAAATCCTGGCAGCCTACTTAGATAACAAAAGACTGAAAAATGGAAGCAGTACAGATTTCTGTCAGGGAGGCTGTGTCAGATTAACCTAATTGTGTCTCAACTGAGCCACTAAGGCACTAGATAGAGGGCAGGTAGTAGTTTTGCTTTACTTTGACTATTGCAAAGCCTTTGATTCAGTGGAAAACAAGATGCTGCTGACAAAGCTGGAGTACTTAAGATTAGAGAAGAGTTCAGGCAGGTGGGTGGGGAACTGGCTGGGGGAGGTAACAAAGGATGTAAGTAAACTGGGTCAAATGAGGGCACGGGGCCACCAACGGGGTGCCACAGGAGTCAGTCCTGGAACCTGTCCTTTTCAGTATGTTCATTAGTGACATAGGGCAAGGTATCATAGGGTAGGATGTGTCTATTTGCTGATGGCACAAAGCTTTGCAGTAGGGCAGATAGTGAGGAAGGGGTGAAGGAACTTAAGAAAGATCTGGAAAATCTGGAGATGTGGTCAAAGATTTGGCAGTTGAGATGCAATGCCAAGAAGTGCAAGATGATGCACTTAGTTAAAATTATCCCACATATGGATTATATGATGAGGAGGAGGTTAGGTTGGTCACTACAGCCACTGAGAGGGAATTGGGAGTCATTCACAGTAACTCCTTAAGCAAATTAGCAAGTGCAATAAGGCCTACAGTAAGGCATCTAGAATGCTTGGTATATTAGGAGGGGTTTTGATAGTAAGACAAGGGAAATGATGCTGCTACTATGCAGATCAATGGTGAGGCTTCACCTAGCATACTGTGACCTATTCTGAAGTTCACACATGAGAAAAGACATGTATTGGCTGGAGTCAGTACAACAAAGAGTCACCAAAATAATTAAGGGACAGCAGATCAGATCCTATGAGGAATGCCGGGAAGCCCAGAACATGTGCTTGCTGGAGATCAGATGGGAGGGGGGAGACATGATAGAGACCAGTAAGTTCCTAAGGGGTTTGATTACAGTGAATAGCAAAGACCTGTTTGTTAAAAATAGAGATGCAGTCACAAGGGGCACAACTGGAGATTTGTGTGTGTGGGTGTGTGGGGGGGTGGTAAATTCAGGAGGTATGTGAGGAAGTTCTTTACTGAGAGGGTGGTGGAGCCATAGAACAGATTGCCAGCAGAAGTGTTTAGGGCAAGTACCATTAATGGGGTCGAACATGTCTGGGACAGAGCAAGGGGACTCATGGTCCCACTATGGGGAAACAGGAAGAAATGGATACAAGGGAGCCTGAGGGGGATAATCCCCCCCAGACACTAGGTCAGGGTTGAGGAAGTAGTAATATTTTGGGCAGACTTGATGAGCCTTCTGTCTCTTTCTGATATCAGAGTCTATGTTTCTATGTAATTTCTTTGTTTTTGGTGCTGTGAATTATCTGCAGGTGAGGGGGGAGGTCATAAGTACATCAGTGGCCCCTCCTACGCCAACCTATATTTAGGTTGATGGGAGGAGGGGGCAATCAGTGACACATTAACCAATCCCTTTTTCAGTAATATCAAGATGTGGGTCAGATTCAAACAATGATATGTGTATCTGTAGGGGTCCATTGGTGGAAATCAGTAATTTGTGGAGTTACTTAGTGTAAAGGACAACACTTTGGGCTTGTGATTTACATCTACTTTAAACAAGACCACCTTTACATTTCTTGTGTATTGCATGAAATGGTACACCAGGAGAAATGAGAGACTGGTGATTATAGGAAGGAAACAGTGAGTAAAGCTTTACTGCATGCAAAGGGCACCCATCATCATTTAATAGACAACATCCCTATCGATAGCTGTTCTGTCATAGGTATAATTGTTCCAATGATGCCTCATTTGGGTCAGTGGCTTCTGACCTAGTAGATAGATTTTGGGCAAAGGGCTGTAGAGAAACAATGCTTATAGATACACTTAAGAAAGCAAAAAGTTCAGATTGACTCTTCATGGTAGATTCGTTAACTATCTAAAAAGCGCAAAGTTCAGATTGGCACTTCATGGTAGATTTTTTAACTAAGAAAATACAGGAACAGGTAATCTTTATTAGACAATTTAATCCAGTAGCTTATAAATTGTTCAGCAACATCTGTACTTATTCTGTGCTGAACCTGATTAGAATGGTAGCCATTTTTTCATAGAGTTAGTTTTAGCAAAGATCACACTCTTGGAGACAGATTGATATGTAGATAGCATGGGCAGACTTGATGCACCTTTGGACTTCTTCTGCCATTACTTTTCTGTTTCTGTGTTTCTATTATGTGCCAATGAGTAACCTGATCAATACCTAGCTTTCAGATGTTAGACCAAAAGGATTTTTTTCAACACAAACATTGCAACACCTACACATTTTCATGCCCAGGCCAGTCTTTCCAACATTCTACACTGAGCATATCTTGAATCTCAGCCATTCAGGATGCAAAACCCCATTTGTTGTCTATGTGCTTTAATGTATTTGCCACTTAAAGAGCTGCCGATGCCTTTAGTAAAACTTTGGAAATCATATTTAGACATGGTTCAGCCTGTATTTCATTTACCTTCTATAGATTTCTCCTCACCTTATTTATTACTGAAGAAGTTTCCACAAAACAGGACACGTATATCTATTTGAGCTCATCTGTCCTGCAGCTTATTCCTTATCTGAAATCATAATGCTCTGTTGTGACATCACAGTTGGTTGCCATGGGAATAACTGTGATGTCACAAGCAGAGTATTATGACATCAGGTTGGGAAGAAGCAGTAGGAGCTGATGAACCCTCAAGGAACAAATATTCTATTTTCATGCAAATTACCTCAGTAATAATGTATGGGGCAGTGGGAAAACAGAGCTAACGAGAAATATAAGCTGCACTGTGTCCAAATGGTATGCTGTTTAAAGTTCTCCTGGAGGCGTCAACAGCTCTTTAATATATGTCAGACATACTGTTAAGACAGTTTAGAATGTGAATACAAGAAAACATGAGAGCAATAAAAGGGAGTCACTTATACAGTCTGATGGGTAAACACTGCATGAAAGTACTCTGCAAGGGGCACGTATCAAGAAGGCATTTTATTGCAGAAGGTGAGGTGTTTGAATTTTGAACTACAAGTGGTAAGCCTTAACAGGATAAATAAGGCTCTGGACTGGCAACCATTTTTACAGTGGAAAACCTGATTTGTCTTGAGAATCTAATGTTCATGACTGAAAGGCTTGCTTGTAGTTTGGAAGGGCCATGCCATGCCCCCTCCACGTGACAAAGATCGTGCAGGTGCAAGTGGCCTTTGAAAGTTCAGAAATTTCATTGCTGCTGTGTGGCCATTCTGCCCTCTCACCCACCTGTACCTGTTCTGCCTCATGGCAGCTCCAGCATCCCTTCTCCCTTCTTCTCATGTTCTGGCAGCCTCGCTTGGCTTTTTGCTTTGTCTTCCCCATTTTGTTCCATTGTGAAGCTCACTGCCTTGTCTGTGTCCTGGTGCACTTTGGGCTTTTTCCCCTACTGGTCATAACATTGCCTCCCACTGTGGCATTCCTCCATGTCAGAGTGTGGCAGACTGCCTGCATTGTGGTGGGTGCTGGAGCTCCTGCTCTCTGCTGCAAGCAGCCCTGCTCTCCAAGCTAGCTCCTCTTCCTCAGCAACTCTGAATTATTAAAAATTAATTAGGAAACTAAAGCAGCAATTTGGGAGCTAGCCTACCACAAGCCTCCAGTGACTCATTTCAGAATGTTGTCCCAGTGTCCAAAAGCCCTCATTCCAAACAGCCTTTCAGCCAGTCTCTGCAGTTGGGCCCTAGTGCCAGGAAGCCCCAACTCATTCACTCAGTCATTTAGTCTGTGAGATCCTTTGAAACCACCAGTCCCTTCCATCATGCCATACCTTTGTTTTTAGCTACTAAGGCTGCTACTGCCTTTTCCTTCATTACTAGTTTCTATGTTCTGTACCTTATTCAGTTCCATGCTCTCTCAACCTACCTGGCAAGCACCATCCCCTTGGGATTAATTGGTGTGTGTTCACCATCACTGCTGTGTTCCTCAGTCTCAGCAATCATTCAGTCTCAGTCATATTATCTGTGTCTGTCAAACTCAGTTGGGTATCATGATTTCCATCAGTCATTCAGGAATGCCTTGTTTAACCTACCCTGCCTGTACTTCTAGGGATGTCAGGCCTCACCATCAGCCCCTACTACATTCCTGTACTGGACGCATGCCTTCCATGACCACCCATGGTTTTGAAGGCTCCCCTGTCCTGAGCATTGATGGTCTCGCTCTTCTCCCACGTTGTCCACATCTTGAGGGTGTGTCCCTCAACTCGAGTGGGATCCTTCTCTTTCTGCCCTTCAGGTGAGAATGTCCTCCACTCCAGGGGAAACTTTAGCCCTGCATATTAACTCAGTGGCACCTCTCAATGTAGCATTTAAGACTTCAGCTACAGGAGGGTAGGGCCTCTACAACACTGGGGCTCCTTTGCTGTGCAAACCACTTTGGCAGCACCATAAGATTCATCTGGTCTCCACCTACTTCCCTTATTTTGCCCTTAAAGGGTGAAAATCACACAACTATCACAACTGTAGAGCTCAACTTCCATGCCTTGCATCTTAAGGGATCAACTTCTTCCCTGGGCCTCCCATGGTTGGAGGCCTGGTGAGTACCTTTCAGTGGTCAATGCTCTCCTGCTTCCCACCTTAGGGGGTGGGCTTTCTTCATGTGCAAACCTCCTCCTGCTGCAAAGATCATCTTGCAGCACCCTCATCTCTAAAAATCTTCCCCCGAACTGGGTTTGCAGTAGCTGAGCCATCACAAATTTTTGTATCAAGGCTGGAAAGACGGCAACCAAGGCTTTGGATCCCCAGAAGTTTCCTCTTTAAGCAGGTTTTCCTCCTCTCTGAGCTAAGCTCATAAAAGTTAGGCATTCTCCATAGGAGTTTGAGTAGGTTGGTGACTATCCTGTGTCCAGGTTTCTGTCTGGTTATGTCTCTCCTCCTTAGGGAAAACTGTGCTTGTCTGTCTTCTGCTCTATACTATTCCCTAAAGTAATTTTGGTCCTGGGACCCTGTGCCTGTGACTCCACAAGGGGTTGGAACCCTTTGTCAGGGTTCTACTTCCTTCTGACACCCCAACAGGGTGACAGTCCCCATAGCAGTGACAGACAGAGCCTAAGCCAAAGTTTACAGTTGCACAAACACTACACACTACTCAGTCTAAATCAGTCCTAACCTATTCAAGAGACCACTGACCCTTTGAAATAATGGTTATGTCTTCTTTCATCTGTTCCAGATTTTGACAAGACTTAATCAGTTTTTACTTGAAGAACTGGAGTCTATTATCAAATTGAATGTATATTGTCTTGATCACCAATTATACATTTATTACTAGATGCTGAAGGGTTCTCAGGCCTGAAATGTACATTCTCCTGTGCTTTGTGCATTCTGTAATGCAAATATATAGCTGTTTAAGAATACTGATATTTGACATCAGTCTAGTATAGTAATTAATATCTTGTATTTCCCTTTTTAATTTCAGGAGAACACTCTATTTTTAATATTTGTAGTCTTCCTTTTTTATTATAGCACCCTTTTCTCTTTTGTCTCTGTCCCGTAATTCCTCACTACTTTTAGTTATTTTGCAGTTTTTATCCTCTCTTACTACATCACTCCTTTTCATTTCTTGCTTTTATCTCATTGTACTTCTTTTTTGCTTTTGGCATCACTTTTCCTCCTCACATTTTTGTATCAGTCAACTCCATGTCAACACACTATAGCTCCATCCTGCCATTAAGTCTGCATAAGGTGTATCGTCAATGGAATCTGTGCCCATTAGGCTTTATTTTGTATTTAAAATATAAGAAAATGTGTGCTCTCTTTAGGTAGCACTGTTTCCCCATACAACACATATGTTTAAGTAGTTGGCAGAGTGTAATGTTGTCATTGTTATTATTACCTCATAGGACAAAAAGGAAAATTAATGTTTGTCCCAATAAGGTTCAATATAAGCTGTTTAGAACATATTGAATTTAGTACTGGATTGCTCATTTAACCAATTATTACCTTAAACAGAAACATGGTGAACTTATAGCACTCATTATATTAAGGAGGTATTGACAGCCAGACTCCGCCCCCCGATGAGGAGATGTAGTCTTGAAGAATGGGGTAGTTCTATTGACATTTATTACACACTTCCACTTGGTTTTGTTCTCATTTGGACCTCATATTACCAACAAACCTGCATTTTAGTAACATTGTCAGAGTAGTTTTTTTATTTTATTTAAACATTTGTTGACCAGGATAGGTGCATTGAGCCAAGACTCATTTCCAGATGCGACCCGGGGGTGAAGGGAAAATTGGAGTACATACAGTTGTTACAAAGACAGACTATTAACAAATTATTTATAAGATAGCTTCACGTTTTTTACAATTTAAATATTATATACGAGTTACTATATTGAAATACAAACAGATCTGGCAGGAGTGCCTACTCATTTATATTTTTGTTACTGTCTTTCAGTGGTGCACCCAGATTCACTGTTGATGTGCTTAGCTTTTTGCTCAATGAATTCATTCATGCATATTAATCGGTTTACAAAATTAATGCATTCTAAGACTGTACAGTACATGAAGATCTGACTTCACATTTACGTCTACAATGGTTGGCTTACTTTCGACAACAGAGGGTCCTAATATAGTTGAGGTCCTGTAAAAGGAAACTAACAAGATCACATCTATTTCCATCATCAGACTAGCACATGCCTTTGAGAGGATGGCATCTGTTGACACAGAGCTGCTAAAAATACTGTACATACAAACCAGCAACAGTATTTCCAAGGCATTGCATGGAAATTATCAAAGACAATGTTCAACAGCAAAGAAATGGCAACAGGAGGATTCACGCCCCATGTTGACAAAGAACTGATCCATGCCATGCATGACTAACAATGGGAAAATTTTGGTCCTATGGAAAGAGGCCAGGATTGTTGTCTGCACACCGAATAGTTCACAAGCTACATAGAAAAAAACTGGAGAAATTCACAAGTACAGGTTCTGTGGCATTGAGGTAAAAAGAGTTTTCCATTTGGTGGCTGTATTTAATGTGCACGTGTTGTTAGGTCTGTATACAGAAATACACAACAATGTATAGTAGCTTGACTGCTCCACTGGAATCTATAACTTCTCTGTATCAGAAAGACATTACAACAATGAACCTCTTAGGATGACAAAGAATGGAGAGGATGTAATTACATGGGTGCACCCAGTTCCAAATGTTAAAACAAAATCTTGCCAGAGCTGGTAGGGCTGCAGCTGTGGAATTTGGGGTAAAAGTATTGAAAGTTTATTTTGTAATATTTTTACACCAAAGTTTCAACATAGCCATGTTATGATGCTGCCTCATGAAGAAGGGCAGAGATACTGTTCAACTTCGAGTCCTGGCCTAAAGGTGATTTTGCACAGAAACTGCAAAATCAACTTTCAGGATGCAGAAAAACATTTTGGGAAGGAGTTAAAAAATGACAGCGGTCACATTCATGCATTGCTGTAAAGATATGGCTATGCTGTAAATTTGAGTTAGAAATATTGAAAATTACCAATGTTACAAGCCTACATTCGTAAAATTCAATGTAGGCTCATAACTGTGTTGTTTTTTTTAACATTTTTACACCAGATTTTGAACATAGCCTTCTTATGACCCCGCCTCATGAACAAATGCAGATAAAATTTTCAACTACTGCCTGAAAGGTGATTTCTTGCAGGGACTGCAAAATCACCTTCCTGGATGGAAAAAAAAAACATTTGAGCCAGGATTTGAAAAATGGCAGCTGTCACATTCAGTATGCTGATTGAACAGTGAGATTTTGACAGCTACATTACAGTAGCAATTCAATGTTGCCGCTGTAATGTACCTGCGGAACCTCGGTACTGCTTTATCCAGGACTTGCACCCCTCTCCGAATCAGCTCCAACTCAGAGTTGATTATATTAAAATATGGTGGGTGCTGGGGGCTGAGCCCCCACATGGGGGGTTCAGGGGCCAAAACCCCCTGAAAAAAACAAACCATTTGCCTAACAGATTTATGCCAACTGAAGTTTATAGCCGACATAAATCCATCTCTGTAATGCCAGTTGACAACATTTTTGTTGAACCAGCATCATAGATCTGTCACATTCATTAAGTGCTGTAATGATATGGCTATGTTATGAATTTGGGGGAACATACTGAAAAAGATCAAAGTTATGAGCCTGTGTTCACAAAATTCAATGTAGGCACATAATTTTGTTGTTTTTTAATATGTTTACACCAAATTTTCAACTTAGCCCTGTTATGACCCCATCTCATGAACAAGGGCAGAGCAAATGTTCAACTCCTGTCCAATAGATGATTTCACACAAGGACCACAAAATCACCTTTTGGGACAGGTTTGCCTAATGTCAGTTCAATTGTTCATAAGGTGGGGGTCCAAAAACAGGTATGTTGAGAATTTGTGCCAAAAATGTGCAAAAATGCCCAAGTTATGCCGCTAACTTCAAAACTCCTTTGAAATACATTGAATCACATACCTGTTTCTTCAATTCATGGTTCAGCTTTGAAGAGTGAAAAGGCGTTAATGGTCCAGAGAGGATTATGGCATTGGACTCATGATTGGTAAGTAAGGGCTTGGGGGGTTGGGACGGCAGGTGCTTAGTAGGAGGGTCAGGTGGGGGACCACCAGCTGCAAAAGGCATCAATGGATGGCTTTCTGTTAACAGGTAAAAAAAAACCTAAACTGAGCAGATTCCTTCACTGGGGGACTGGGCATGCCCCAATTCAACTATTTGATTTTGAGGGGAAAGTGGGGTGGTGGGTGCTGAGAGGAGGGTTGGTGGGGATATCTTTAATAAAGAGAAAAAAACCCTGACACTGGGGAATTGGGACCCCCAATGTCAATGAGTGGATTCCCACATTGAGGGATTGGGCACCCTCGAGTGCAACTATTTGGTTTCTTAAGGGGGGGGAGTTGGGTGCCGAGAGGGAGTGTCAGGTAGGGGATATCTTTAATAAACAAAAAGGAAAAAAACTATCCTTACACTGAGGATTGGGCACTGCCAGTGTCTATCGTATGTTTCTGGAGTAGGTGTGGGGTGGTGGGTGCTGAGAAGGAGGGTGGGGGGATAGCAATCATTTATAAATTTTTTTCCTGTGGTCATGGTAGAGTATGGCACAATCTGCTGAGACAAAGATGGCCTCTGAGTACTATTTTTTTTCTTTTTTTATTTAGTTATTTAACCAGGTGAGACACACTAAGCTGAAAGCTTTTTTACAGGTGCAACCTGGGCTCACGGGGAAGTTAAGTGACTTGCTCAGGGTCACACAGTATGCAAGTGGACGCTGTGGGATTCAAACCCAGATCTGGTCTGCTGGATGTCACCAGATTTGCATCTCAAAGCATTAAACTACTGCGCTATACTGCCTCCCTATTGGGTATGCACTAGCAGTCGTGCATGTACAATGCAGTTTGGTGGCCCTGACCGGCATATATATATATATTTTTTTAAACATTACAGATATCCCCCCCTATACCTGACCCTCCCTGTCAGCATTCACTAACCCCCCCACCCAGAAACATAAGAGTGACACTGGGGGTGCCCAATCCCGAGTGTCACGATCAGGACTGCCATTTTTTTATAGAGAAAAATTAATGCTTTGTCAGCAAATGGCTCCACAGTCACAGAGGTGACTGTGATGCACATCCAACAGGTTGTTCAGTCAGAAAGAATGCAAAGAATGCTGGGTCCTTTTCCTGAAAGAAAGTGTTCCTCAGGCAACTAGTTGGGGAGCCCACGTATGTGGAGGGGTGATAATGGACCTGGTACTGTCAAACAGGGACAGTGCCACTGATATCACAGTGGGGAGTCACCTGGGGACAAGTGACCATCATATGGTATGGTTCGATATACTGTAAGAATCATGCTGGAAACAAACTACACCAAGACGAAGGTCCTGAACTTCAGAAGGGCTGATTCAAAGAAAATGTGAGACTACCTCAGAGTAGCACTAGCAGGAATTGGGAAAATGTAGGATGTAGATGAGCAGTGGGAGGAAATAAGGAAGGCCATAGGGAAGGCAATAAATCTTTGTGTCAGACAGATTACAAAAAGGAAGAGAACATAGAAACTTCTATGGTTCTCCAAGGATGTAGCAGGGAAAGTAAAGGAGTAAATGTAAGGAAGCTAGCATTCGAAAGATACAAGGCAGTACAGAAGGAGGAGGACAGGGGGACAGGGAGGGTTAGCAAGAGAAAAAAAGGGAGGAAGTGAAAGCAGTTAGGAACATCAAGGCACAAATGGTGTCCCGTCAATACCGCATGGGGATATCCTCATGGTCAAAAACCATGTGGTCATAACAGCTTTGTGCAGTTCTGGAGTTAGTATATATAATCTTGCATGGTTTTGGACCGCACAGTTATTGACTGCACAGTTTCTCATCCTGCCGTGTTAACATAGTGCCAGCACAAACAGAGCAGAACATTGCCAAGACAGTAAAAAAGGTGGATAAAACATGCTTTAGGTATATAAGCAAAAAGAGTAAGAACAAGGCTGGGATAGTAAGACTAAGGGAGGAGACAAGGGAGTGTGTAGAGGAGGACCAGAAGAAAGCAGACCTATTGAACAAGTATTTTTGTTCGGTATTCACAAAGGAAGGAGTAGGTGATGGGCTACAGATAGAAGAAAAGGACATAAAGGAGGGGAAGTGGACATAAGCCCTTTTATGGAGGAGAAAGTCTTCAAGGAAGTAAAGAAACTAAAGGTTGATAAGACAATGGAACCAGACAGGGTTCACCCCAGGATACTGAGGGAACTAAGGAAGGAGATCACCACACCTCTGATGTCTCTGTTCAACCTATCACTGGATACAGGGGTAGTTCCAGGGGGCTGGAGGAAAGCAAATGTAGTCCCGCTTCATAAAAGTGGGAATAGGGAGGAGGCCGGAAACTACAGACCTATAAGCCTGACTTCAGTGGTGGGCAAAGTTATGGAAGCATTACTGAAAGAAAGAATTGTGGAATACCTTGTGACCAGTGGATTGCAGGATCAGAGGCAGCATGGGTTCACAGGGGGGCATCGTGCCAGACAAACCTGATTAATTTCTTCGACAGGGTGACCAGGGTAGTGGATCAGGTAAGGGCAGTGGATGTGGCCTACATAGATGTCAGTAAGGCCTTCAACGCTGTGCCAAACAGATGACTGGTAAACAAGTTGGGCAACCTGGGAGTGGGTACAAAGGTAGTAAAATGGCAAGGTAAGGCAATTTTATTTAAAAGGTGCCCATTCCCAGAGGCTCAGGGCACCTAACAATCACAAATACACAAAACACAGATTAAAATATAATAAAATGAAAACAATAAAATTCAGTCAATCAGCAGAACATTTGGTACTGCTAACTGACTGAATGGGTAAAAAACTGGCTGATTAACAGAAGCCAGAGGGTGGTGGTCAACAGGGTACACCTGGAGGAAGGCATAGTAACCAGCAGAGTGCCACAGGGGGTCAGTTCTGGGACCGATCCCCTTCAATGTCTTCATCAGCAACATTGCAGAAGGGCTGGAGGGGAAAGTATGCCTATTCACAGATGACACAAAATCTAGAACAATGGTCAAGGGTATGGCAACTAGGCTTCAGTGCCAAAAAGTGCAAAATTATGCACATGGGGCAAAGGAACCTGGGGCCAACATATCAACTGGGGGCGGCCACAATAACAAAGCAGAAAAGGGACATGGGGGTCATCATATCTGAAGACCTGAAGGTAGCAAAGCAGTGTGATAAGGCAGAAGGGAAGGCTAGTAGAATGCTGGGATGTATAGGGAGGGGTATCACCAGTAGAAGGAAAGAGGTGGTGCTATCTGTGAATAGATCAGTGGTGAGGACACACCTGAAATACTGTGTCCAGTTCTGGATGCCCCATCTCAGGAAGGACATAGATTGTGTGGAGGTGGTACAGAGGAGGGCAAACAAAATGGTGCATGGCCTGCATCTCTGCATCAGAAGACCTATGAGGAAAGACTCAATGAATTAAATATGTACTCTCTTGAAGATAGAAGGAAAAGGGGAGACATGATAGAAACATTCAAATACCTCAAGGGTATAAATATGGTACAGGAGGGTAACATTTTGCACAGAAAGAGATACTCAAGAACAAGGGGGCATGATTAGAAGTTGGAAGGGAGGACACTCAAAGGGGATGCGAGGAAGTACTTCTTCACAGAAATGGTGGTGGCCATCTGGGACAAAGTCCCAGCAGAGGTGGTAGGAATGGAAATGGTAGCAGGATTCCAGGGAACCTTTGTAACAGGGATGGGGGGGCTGGCGATCGAGTAAGGTCTATGGTAACATAGTAGATAGGATATTTTAGGGCAGACTAGATTGGCCGAATGGGTCCTTTCCTGCTGACAACTTCTATGTTTCTGTGTTTGTGCCATGTTCTGGGTTGCATGGCAGAATGATACCAGCCACAATCCCTAATTATGTCAGCTAAAGTCTGTAATAGCAATTTACATGAGGAGATGGGGGATTCCTTGCCCTTGCTTAGTGTGCTGGCAGTTAAGCATAGCAGGTTTCGGTGGAACATTAATCTGATGGTGCAAACCATCCATTCTGCACCACCCCTGGCTGCAACTTAGATCTGGGACCTAATAAGCTGTATCAACATTTGCAGATAAAGGAGCAGGCAAGCAGGCTCTAAAAAAACCTTACAACTTGGTCAGCTCTGAGATTTAGAATTGAGAAGACCTTCCCATTACAAATAAAGATGCACGGTGAATTTTTAATCCGCGAGCGAAGTGGAGCGTAAAGTGTGTCAACGGCGTCTGCGGAGCACAACGTGAAGTGGGCACTGCAAAGTGCTCACTTTGCGTTAACATTACCACTTCATGCTGTCATTATGCCTTAATGCGAAGTAAGGTGAAGTGAGAGGAAAATAGGCACATCACATGGCTTGCAGTATTGTAAGTCACATGCTTTAACAAGGCAGGAAGGAAGTGAGTAACAGAAGCAGTTTCACTTTCTCCTTTGCATTTGTAGAGGAAGAAAGCATTTGTGAGAGGAGAGGAGTTACTGCTTGCCTTTCGTTGTTTTTCAGTGCCAGAACAAAACAAACAGCTTTCTTAAAGGCTATTTCTTTATTTAGTTTTTGTATTGTATTTGTGTTATTTTTTTTGTTAGTGAATTTTTTTTTGTATAAGTTTTGTTTTGTTTTGTGTGTGTGACTGTGTGTGTGTGTCCACTGTCTGTGTGTGTGTGTTGGCCCGTGGACTTCAGGAGGATGGACGGTCACATAGGAGAAAGTGGGTCAGTGGCCCGTGGGTGCGGTAGGAGGGGAGGAGTGTGGACTCGTGGGGGGCAGGGCGGTCGTGTGATGTTGGACCACTCCCGACTCCTGGCTAGTGTTGCTTCCCCGTTGAAGCAACAGGAGCAGCAGCAGCAGCACCAGTGCCACCTGTGGCTGCTGTGCGTCCACCTTCTCTGCACCTACCACCACTACCACCACTAGCAGCAGCTGTTGGGGCTCCAGCAGCACCCCTTCCACCACCTCCACAGCCACAGGAGGTGGCCCCGGAAATTGTAGGTGGTGGTGGTGGTGGGACTCGTGCCTGACATGTGAGGACTGTGTCTGGTCCCCCCCCCACAGCTCCCCAGTGTGGGAGTTTTTTAACTGTGTGAGGGGAGACAGTACAGTGGTGGAGTGCCATGTGTGTTGTGTGCTGGTGTGCCGTGGCCCCCCGGGACACATCTGGGGACGGGTGGCCAGCGCACCCACATGCTGAACCACCACAGGGCAGAGTGGCAGGCTGCCACGGAAGGGGCCAGATGTCCACCTGCTGGCCCTTCCGTGGCAGTGGCCGAGGGTGCTGCTGGGGTGGGAAATATGCCTTGCAGTCACCGCCGCAGCAGGAGGAGGAGGAGGAGCAGTTGTTCCACCACCACCGCCACAGCCACCAGCACCACCCTGTCCACCACCAGCTCCACTACCTGGATTCCCCACTGCAGTGGACCCCGCCACAGTCCCTGCAACCCAGTCTGACATCAGCCTGGTGTGGGCAGCACTCGAGGAAAATAATGAGTGGTTCAGTGCTTTGGAGCAGCAGGTGAACAGAGTGGAAGCACAGCAGCAGCAAATAATTTCAATGCTGCACCTGCTGCTGGACCACCACGGCATCCCACAGCCGTAGTAAGTAAGGAGATTGTTTCCTGCCCCCAACCCCCTCCTCTGACCCCACCCCAATACTGTGTTGTACTTTTTTGTGTGTTTTTTGTTTGTTATTGTTTAATTGTACACATTTTCCCTTCAAGGGGAATCTTTCTTGCACCACATAGTGCAATACCTTTTTGTGAAAACCACCCATATTTTCATTACAGTGTGTCACGTGATGGAGGAATTTCCGTTCTGAAAATCGGCCCAAATTCTGCTTCCCTTCTCAGCAACATTAGGACATGATGGAAGGGACAGCATGTGTGCGTGCTCCTTACAGTGAATATCCAATTGTCCAGCAGGTTTCCGAATGTTTCTGTATGTTATAATGGTCAGTTTGTGGTGAAATGTGTGGCCACATTTCCAGTAAGAAGACCCTTGTTAGTGGAAACATCCCACATTTCACCACAAAGTGAACCTTATAACATAAGGAAACATTGGGATAGCTGCCAGACATTCACTATAGTGGAGCATGCACCTGCGCTCCCCCTGGCATCACGTCCTAACATTGCTGAGAAAGGGTGGCAGAATGTGGGTGGCTTTTCTGATCAGTAATTCCTCCATCACATGACTCACTGTAATGAAATTATGGGTGGTTTTCGCAGAAATATATTGCACTCTGTGGAGCAAGAAACATTCCAGTGGTAGTAGTGCCCCCACATATTAGTTTCTGTGCATCACCATAACTATGTAATGTGGTGAATCTCTGTAAAGCAGCAGCACATCAATCTGTTGATAACTTTGACCTATATTTTTTAATGCTATGTTGCAACTTCCTTTACTTACATCCTGACTAACTGGAATGAAACAAGAATTTACAGTAGTTGAGTCTGCTGTACTACCTTTTTTCATGTGTGAAATAATGAAAGGAGCATTCCTTTTAAATTGCTGCTGACCAGGTCTTTGTAATTGTTTTCCTCTGCTTTTCTCCATCACATCAAATAGTTGTTATATATCACTTCTGTTGTTAATTACAAGTTATACAGCAGGCAGTGTTTTATGACACCATGGAATGATAGTTATTGAAAAGCAGCTGTAAATAAATGCAAACCTGGTCTGAACAATATTGGAAGACGTGCTCATTTTTTTTCCATACATGAAAAACAGTAGTCAAGTAAGTAAAGCAGACATAAATTGTGAAAAGAATCATATCATTCAAGTCACGACTCAGAGGTAAGTAGTGGTGGCTGTGGCAAATTGTAAAGAAGCATAAAAAAGTAAAGTTCAGAGCTGTGAGAACATTCTTGCAATGCTGCTTTAATTGTAAAAATGTCAGTATGACATCATGAGCTCACAGCAACAATCACAGAACACACAAAAGTGGCACAGAGTCCCCAGATTGTTTCTGCAAGCCCAAAATGCATCCTCCTTGTGTGCAGAAAATCTACAAGTGGTTATGAAGTGAAATGTGATTGTTTCAGCACATACAAAGCCCCCCAGAATTAATGACGCACTCAGTCATGCGTCCAGTGGTGGCACAGAGTCCCCAGATTTTTTCTGCAGGCCCAAAATGGATCCTCCTTGTGTGCAGAAAATTGACAAGTGGTTACGAAGTGAAATGTGATTGTTTCAGCACATACAAAGTCCCCCAGAATTAATGGCGCACTCAGTCATGTGCGCAGTGGTGGCACAGAGTCCCCAGATTTTTTCTGCAGGTCCAAAATGCCTCCTCCTTGTGTGCAGAAAATTGACAAGTGGTAAAAAAGTGAAATGGGATTGATTCAGCACATGCAAAGTTCCCCAGAATTTATTGTGCAGTCACTCATGAGTGTAGTGCCCCAGAATAAAATGACCATGAGCGAACTGTTGCTGGTCCAATGTGTGCTGCGATTCGAGCAAATGCAATGTGATCATCTCAACTGGCTGGAAGGGTGCCCTTTGTCTGTACACTAATAGTAGCCTTGGTGACTTGATATATATTTCTGTATTTTGTAGGTGAAGGGGGTTGACATGGACATGTACTCATGGTATTATTCTGTATCCCAGGTCACAGATACTGTTTGTGTGCACATTCCAGTGCTCGATTAGAACTTTTTGCATAGAAATTTGCAATGGATAACTGTCAAGCACATGAAGGTAAGTATTTTTTTTTTTGGTGAGGGGAAACATATTTGCAGGTTTGTCTGTAATGGTTTCTTATTTTCTTATTTCTTCACAGATTTCATCTGCATCCTTCTCGAGTCTGGTTGTTAATGATGGTTATGGTCATCTAATGAAGCGACTTCTGCGTGTTGCATGTGCGCCCCAGCCCGGGGGGGGGGGCCTGATGTTGAAGAACTTGTTTGGATAAGGCCACTTTGTCAGAACAACAATGCATCTGGAAGTTTCTTAAAAAAAGAAATGAATGACTTCTTACAACTTAATTGTTATGTGTCCCTCCCTGGTTCCGAAATCTCAATCCCTAAAGTCAAGTTACATTTCAAAGCTACATCTTGTCAACTAACATAACTTGTACGCAATATTTGCTGCAGTCTTTACAAAACAATGAAATGGATGAAATAAAATCTTCATACTTACCGGAATGGATTTCACATGGATATTACATCGCTTCCTCTCTGTATGGTACAGTTACAGTACCATTCCCAACGAGTTTTAGTGATGGAGCCTTTTTTTGTTACCCTGTAAAAGAAACAAAAGAAGTATACTTTATGTGTTTTACCATTGCGGCTGTGAATAGCTACAGAAAACAAAATATACAACTAAAGGAGGTAAAGCAGCATAACAAACATGAGTACGCATACTCAGTTTATGGTTTAAATATTAAGAAGCTTTCTGTCTCTGGCTGATGGATGTGCTGTTCTGGACAGACTCATGGTGGCTGTAGTGGCAGTGGATAACATCAGTCCCGGTGGTGGTGGTCCGGGGAGGCAGACAGACTCATGGTGGCAGTGGCTAACATCAGACCCGGTGGTGGTGGTCTGGGGGCAAACAGACTCATGGTGTCAGTGGTGGCAGTGGATAACATCAGTCCCGGTGGTGGTGGTGGTCTGGGGGCAGACAGACTCATGGTGGCAGTGGTGGCAGTGGCTAACATCAGTCCCAGTGGTGGTGGTCCATGGGGGGCAGACAGACTCATGGTAGCAGTGGATAACATCAGTCCCGGTGGTGGTGGTCTGGGGGCAGACAGACTCATGGTGGCAGTGGTGGCAGTGGCTAACATCAGTTCCAGTGGTGGTGGTCCATGGGAGGCAGACAGACTCATGGTGGCAGCAGATAACATCAGTCCCGATGGTGGTGGTCCAGGGAGGCAGACAGACTCAACATGGCAGTGGCAAACATCAGTCCGGTGTTGGTGGTCCGGGGCAGACAGACTCATGGTGGCAGTGGCTAACATCAATCTCAGTGGGGGTGGTCCTGGGGGGCAGACAGACTCATGGTGGCAGTAGTGGCAGTGGATAACATCAGGTGGCAGTTGACATCAGACCCGGTGGTGGTGGTCCGGGGAGGTAGACAGACTCATGGTGGCAGTGGCAAACATCAGTCCGGTGTTGGTGGTCCGGGGGCAGACCGACTCATGGTGGCAGTGGTGGCAGTGGATAACGTCAGTCCAGGTGGTGGTGGTCTGGGGGGCTAGACAGACTCATGGTGGCAGTGGCAAGCATCAGTCCCAGTGTGGGTGGTCAAGGGGGCAGACAGACTCATGGTGGTAGTGGCTAACATCAGTCCCAGTGGTGGTGGTCCAGGGGACAGACAGACTCATGGTGGCAGTGGTGGCAGTGGAAAACATCAGTCTCAGTGGTGGTGGTCTGGGGGAGACAGATTCATGGTGGCAGTGGCTAACATCAGTCCGGTGGTGGTGGTGGTCAGGGGGCAGAAAGACTCATGGTGGCAGTGGCTAACATTAGTCCTGGTGGTAGTGGTCCAGGGGCACAGACAGACTCATGGTAGCAGTGGCTAACATCAGTCCTGGTGGTGGTGGTCTGGGAAGGCACACCGCCTTTTAAAAACTTCAGTTAAAACCTGCCAACATTAACCACATCATCATCCTCATAAAGAAAACTGCCCTCACAGTCATCGATGTCTGAAGTCTGACCACTGGGAAATTCTTTCTCCATTGTGTCGTCATCTACATCAGTGGTGGGCCGTTTCAGGCAGCCACTGCCAGTGCCACCAGGATGCTCCATTTCCACATCAGCAAGACCACCATGACTAGGCCGGGGTACGAATACTGAGGTTGCAGTCTGTGCTGGTATGTTCCTCTCATTCATTTTAATGAATGTTAGCAAACTAACATTTGCAGGAGACAGGTTTGTCTGACGATCCCTGACTATTGCACCTGCTGAGCTGAATACCCTCTCAACACTTACACTGGAGGGTGGGCATGTGAGGTACTTCAGTGCCACTGCAGTCAGCTCTGGCCATTCACTGACCTTTCCACTCCAGTACAAAAGAGGATCTTCAGTTATTGTCAGATGCCTGTTTTCAGACAAATATGACTCAACCATTCTCTGTGCCACACTAAGTCCAGTTGTTGATGCATCATCCTGTTCACCAGAATCATTTATTTCACAAATACCCACTTGGGGCAAAGCCTCACAAAGTGGGTTGACACCAGCCACTTTGGATGACAGACCACCTGGAACTGCAGTCCCCTTCCCCTTGCAGGATATGCTTGATGGTCCTCAGGTACACCTTCAGCCGGATTATGCTGCTGAGGTTTGCTGACCTTGGCATGTGACTTCTGTGCCCCATGAACCAAGCACACCAGTTGACCACTGATATTTTTTACCTGTTCAGGCCCTCCCTCCAGTACTGATGCAATTCCATGTTTGTATCGTGGGTCCAGCATTGTTGCTATGGCAAAGTTGTCACTACGCTGAATGCTCACAATGTGACAATTCTGGTAGAATACTGTCAGCATGTGTTGCAGCAACATACTGCTACCACCGTCTCCGGCAACATCAAGGCTATGCTGTACATTCACCAATGTCTGCCTCAGCACCCGCAGCAGTGGAATTGATTGGCTAATGGAGGCAGACTCGCCACTCACTGCCTGTGTGGCATGTTCAAAAGTCTGCAAAATTGTTATTACAGAGTCCATGAGGTGCCACTGTTCAGTCGTCATAGACATGGAGGCCCTGAACTGTCATGGCTAGTGTGCATAACAAGATATTCTGAGATGGCTTTGTATTGTTCATACAACCTCTCTGCCATGTATAAAGTGGAGTTCCATTGGGTGACAACTTCCAGCTTCAAGCGGTGCTGAGGCAGGCTGTTTTGTATCTGCAACTGCCGCAGTTGGTCACGGGCCTTTCCAGATCTTGAAAAGTGAGAGCAGATATGTCATGCAATGGTCAGCATTCCTTTATATCAGGGTGCTGCAGAAACTCCTGAACCACAAGATTTAAACAGTGGGCCATGCATGGAACACGAAAAAAAACACCATTCCTGATGCATTTCACCACATTTGACCCATTGTCACTTGCTATGAACCCAGCTCTCAGGGACAGAGGGTTTAGCCATCTGTCAATTTCAGTCAGTACCATGTCCAACATGTTCTCACCAGTGTGTGAACAGGTCACACTGCTCATAGCAATCGTTGCATGCTGTCGAATTCCAGGAAGATTGCTACTGCAACAATCCACCTTACTGCACTGATTATTCACACTACCAACATCACAAAAAACCCAAGCACCTGCACCCAGTGTGCAGTTATACACAGATATGAACTGCCTGCTGTTTTGCCACTTGTCCTGGATGAATGGAGAGGAGGAATGTTGAAGGTCATGTCTTTCCGAGTCGGACACAGTGCGGAATAACTCGGGGACAGCACGGTAGAAAAGTATGTCCTGGATGGGAGGTTCTATTTTGGACAGGCACATACAACAAACCACCAGAACCCAGAATTCTCCGCTAAGGAGAAGGGCAAAGATCAGTTGCCAGCATTTCCGCTACAGCAGCATTGAGTTCACGTGACACTGTATGATTCGGGTACTTCAGCTTATGAGCAAAACACTCTGTAACGTGGCTGACTTAAACGTTTTACACGTGGTGTGTTGTTGGTCACAAATGGTTGTGCTCTGTGATGAATGGCATTGGCAGGGGTGGATGTGTGACATTTGATGAAGACGGTTGCACAGGTGATGATGACAAACCCAGAAATGATGTTATTTTGCCAGATTTGCCAACCGGGTTGATGTACCACTTGCACTGACATACTGCATTCCACCACCACCACCACAAAACTGCTACTCTCACCAGCACTGGACAACATTTCAAAGTCATTATGGTCCTCCACCTCATCATGCCTGTAGTAATCCTCTGCTCTTATTACCGCACTACTGCACACTGTTTAATTTCCTACTGGGCTTAATAGTCATGGAAGGGATAACATGCTGGCTATGGTTGCCGGTGACAGGAGGAATGCCCCACTGTGGTATTAGCTGCCAGCTTGTGCTGGGTCCACAGTGCCAAGTGCCTATTCTTAAGATGCGTATGCTGTCCTCCTGTGCCCAGATGGCTCCCCTTTTACCTCGACTCACATGCACATGGCAAACCTGGCAGATTGCAACTGAATCATCATTTGCATCTTGAACAAAAAATCCCAAACAAGGGATGCGATGCTCTGCTTTTAACATGTCCATGATGATGTGGCTTATTTAAGTCCGTTATTTTAAGCACTGAAGTGGGGGGGACACGTGATGTTTCAGGTACTGCACACCTGGACTGCAACTGACCACCATGACTACCTATCATATTGATTACTGGGTCATCATCATCATCAACTAAAACTGGTAGATCACAAGTTTATACCGGGGGGGGTATTCCTGCAAACAGACTCAGACACAGCCACTTTTAATTTCTTTTTCTCCAGTTCCCAACTGGAGTCAATTACATCATCATCATATTCATCAATGTCACACACATCCACATCTTCTGCTTGGATGCTAGCATGTGGACTGCATGTTGCAACAACAGCAACATCATCATCATCACATTCATCATCAGCATCTACACCACCATCACCTGATATTTTTTCACCACACTGTGAATCACTGCATGGAAAATGTGTGACATTAAGTGCCATGGTGGACAGAATATCACATTGTATGCTATCGTTGACATGATCATCCGAATCCTCAGGTTCAGTTACTGGATGTTACTGGGAAGTATGACATCATCTACGCTGCCACTCACTTGCACTGCTTCACACTCAATATTTTTGGAAATGGTACATCGAGTTAGAACTTGACTCAACAATTCTAATACTACCTTCACCACCACTAACACCAGTAACACTAACACCACCGGCTGGGAAACATCATCTCCTCCAACTATGAGTGAAGCTACTGATTGGGCTGTAAAAACATTGCAGGAGAAATACCTTTCCTCACATCAGCAATGCACTTCTGCGTCATGCGTACTACTACATGCCCACAGACCATCTTACTGCCAACATTGCCATGGCAAGAAACAGCTTTACTTGCATGTCTCTTTGCAGGCATTTTGGGGATTAACCACAATATTATACCAAATTCAGATTTTGATACATTCACTCTCTGATTGGAGGGATGCTGGCTGATGAAGCTAAATAAACAACTGTGGCTTCAGCAACAGATAAGAGACTACTCTGAGACTGTCACAGAATTAAAACAACTTCAGTAACCAGTGGTGCTGATGAGGTCACAAAACAATCCAATCTGGTAAAAAATACCTT
Organism: Neoceratodus forsteri; assembly: GCA_016271365.2. Classification (NCBI taxonomy): domain Eukaryota; kingdom Metazoa; phylum Chordata; order Ceratodontiformes; family Ceratodontidae; genus Neoceratodus; species Neoceratodus forsteri. The sequence goes on along the minus strand of CM028135.1, from coordinate 838,959,403 downwards.
TTGAACGTGGGGTGGGGGGAGCACTGAATACAGACAGTGCTGATTTTTACGGCACTACAAGCAGCAAAACTAAGAACAGATACCACGATCGCAGTACAAAATCAGGCAGCTGCAGTGGATAGTAGGTTCACACTGCTGCGCTTGCAATTAGACTAGTCTGTGGCACAATAAAGGGTGTATTATTTGATGCACGCAACACTGCACACACACTCACACACAGAACAGTTTATGTACAGTGATGAATGAGGAATGCACCACAAATGCAAAAGTTCAGTACTATGCCACATTACGTATTGTAAATTTGTAATTTAAACAACGTGAACTTATGAACTGCTGCACCATATCCACACTACAATCAGCAAGAAAATTTCTACTGTTACTGACAATATTACTGTGTGTACATTAACACGGTCAGTTATATAACAAAAATATAACCAAAAAACAAAGAAATCACTATTTCTCCAACTTAAATCTATCTATACCATAGATACGCTCCTCCCCCAAAGCACACTTTCACTGTCTTTCACTACACACACTCAATGTTGCAAATTAACATTCAAAATCCACACAAAAAAAAACGCTCAATGATATGAGCACAGGAGGGTTTCCTACAATCAATGAACTAAAGTTGGATCCTCCCAAAAAAGCAAAAATGCTTTTTGAACAGCTTTTACAAGATTCCTATCACAGACAGCTATCAGAGCACACTGTCTCCTACTCCTTCCTACTCATACTACCCCAAACCGAGGCTGTGCAGATCAATATAGAGCCCATGTGACCTGAAATCCCATGAATCACTGCACAATTCACCCTTGGAGCTCAAAAGCAAGGTGAAGTGAGGAGAAGTGCACTACCCACAATGCACTTTGCCTTAAAATTGGCAGAGTAGTGGCCTGGGGAGGCAGAGTAACGCAAAGTCATTGTTTCCAATAGACTACACGTTCCTCATTATAACGCGAAGTACTCCGCTTTGCGTTGCAGAGCACTCCGTGAATCCGCCTTAGCTCCACGAATCGCTTCACGGAGCGGATTGAGCCCACTTCGCCCACCACTAATTACAAACTGTTAGTGGTTAGAAATGTAAATGAGCAATTATCGTCAAGGCCACTGTTTTACTGTGATTCCATGATTCCGGCCGGAATCACGGAAATCTGATTGGCTGCCGGAAATTTAAATGTCCCGTGGTATCCCGCGGTAGAGTTACGGAACTCACGCTGCTTGCGTGAGCATTCAGGAACTGGGAGCCCATAAAAGGTCGCCTTTGGCCAGTCAACCACCCCATTTGATCCAGGAGCGTAGGAGAGAAGGACATATGCCCAGAGAGAGGAGAGTCGAGACCACGTGGACGCAAAGAAGGCCAAGCAGCACGCCAGGCAGCCAAGAACACCATTTCGGAAAGCCGGCTTTTTAATTCGACTGTCCAAGAATTGCACTGCAAGCCTGCCTTGTCTGCCACCACTCCCGAAACTCATCAGGTACCCGCTTTTACTTTGGGGTTTAATGAGGCAGGTAAAGGGATTCAAAATTAAAGGGATGCATGACACTGCTACTTTTTACGTTTTATGTGTGTGTGTGTGGGGGGAGGGTGTCTTCCAAGATGCTCGCAGGTCATCCAAGATGCATATTTATTTAAATTGTGTTGTAGGGCAACAAACTGTGTGGGGTCCAGGATTGCATGTGTTGGGGTCCATGTAAGACACTGCTAATGTTTTTGTGTGTGTGTGTGTGTGGGGGTGTCATCCAAGATGCTCTAGGTCATCCAAGATGCATATTTATTTAAATTGTGTGTTGTAGGGCAACAGACTGTGTGGGGTCCAGGATGTACGTGTGTTTGGGGGGGGTACGATGTGCAAGACACTGCTAACGTTTTTTTTTGTGTGTGTGTGGGGTGTCGTCCAAGATGCTCCCAGGTCATCCAAGATGCATATTTATTTAAATTGTGTGTTGTAGGGCAACAAACTGTGTGGGGTCCAAGGTGTGTGTGTGTGTGTGTTTGGGGGGGGTCCGAGGTGCTCGTCTGCTTTTTCCTTTGCCTTGTATCCTTGGGGAAGGTAAAGAGTGTTGGGAAGGGATGCAAGACACTGCTAATTTTTTTTGTGTGTGTGTGGCGGGGGGGTCGTCCAAGATGCTCGCAGATCGTCCCAGATGCTTGCAGATCAACATTCATATTTATTTAAATTGTGTGTTGTAGGGCAACAGACTGTGTGGGGTCCAAGGTGGTGTGTGTGTGTTTGGGGGTCCGAGGTGCTCGTCTGCTTTTTCCTTTGCCTTGTATCCTTGGGGCAGGTAAAGAGTGTTGGGAAGGATGCAAGACACTGCTAATTTTTTTGTGTGTGTGTGGCGGGGGTCGTCCAAGATGCTCGTAGATCGTCCCAGATGCTTCATGATCAAATCATATTTATTTAAATTGTGTGTTTGAAGGCAACAAACTGTGAGGTCCAAGTGTGTGTGTGTGTGTGTGTGTGTGTGTGTTTGGGGGGTCCGAGGTGCTTATCTGCTTTTCCTTTGCCTTGTATCCTTGGGGCAGGTAAGAGTGTTGGGAAGGGATGCAAGACACTGCTAATGTTTTTTTGTGTGTGTGTGTGGGGGGTCGTCAAGATGCTCAAGAGATCATTGATGCTTGTAGATCAAAAATTGTGTTGTAGAAGCAAACAAACTGTGTGGAGTCCAAGGTGTGTGTGTGTGTGTGTTTGGGGGGTCCGAGGTGCTCGTCTGCTTTTTCCTTTGCCTTGTATCCTTGGGGCAGGTAAAGAGTGTTGGGAAGGGATGCAAGACACTGCTAATGTTTTTTTTGTGTGTGTGTGGGGGGGGTCGTCCAAGATGCTCGCAGATCGTCCAAGATGCTCGCAGATCAAAAATTGTGTGGTGTAGGGCAACAAACTGTGTGGGGTCCGAGGTGTGTGTGTGTGTTTGGGGTCCAAGGTACCCCAGAGCAGTGCAGGTGAGCTAGCATGAAGAACGTGTGTGTGTGTGTCTGTTTGTAGCAAGGAACAAAAATCAAAGGGGGTGTCTGAGTAGGGTGGTGGGGTCTGAGTAGTGCTTGGAACACTGCCATTGTGTGCCCCTCTAGCACAGTGTGGGTGTTGGGGGGAGCAGCTATTGACAGACCTTCAGACTTCGGGGCACCCTGACTGCTCCTCCCCTATTTAACTCCTTCATATACCTGAAGACCTCTATCATGTGCCCCTGGTCCCTTCTCTCTTCCAATGTGTACATATTTAGCTCTTCGAGCGTCTCCCCATAGGGCCTGTACCCCAGGCCCCAGATCATTTTGGTTGCCCTCCTCTGGACCCTCTCCAGGAGTTTAATGTCCCTCTTTAAGTCTGGCCTCCAAAACTGCATGCAGTACTCAACCTGGAAGTCATCCCTCTGCCAACCACCCGGCCCAAGACCAACCTTGCGCCCCATGTAGCCATGGTTATACCCCCTGGGCAGCGAATGAGGTGGGGCCCGTACACTTCTTGTTTCATTGGGCAAGGTGGTCTGAGAGAGTAGCATATCGAGGGCACGCTCCCAGTGATGGAAGACTGTTTTTTTCCCCTCTGGTTTCCTACCCTCATGTGGTGTGCCTCTTGATGTCAAGGTGCTGTGTGCCAACATCCACCACGCATCATGGCAGCCCCCCTTGTTGCACCTCAAGCCTCTCGGCATGGGTCAGGCAAGTCTGGGCATTAGCCCCTTCCCCTGGAGAAGGCGAGCTGTCATGGGATGCTCAAGCCATTCTCCCCGGCCAGCCCTCCAGAACCTGGGTCGCTGGCATCGCAAGCAGAAATCCAACTGCTGCGCCGACAGGCCGGTGAATGCAACTATTCACTGTTTTACTTTGCTTTTTATTGCATATTGCTTGCTTTGCTTTTTGCTGCAGATAGTGTAAGGTAATATTAAATAGTATTTTTTTGAAATGATGTTTTGGTCGTGCAGTAGGTCCCCACAGAGTGCTTTGCAGGGGAGCCCTTAAAGTCCTAGGCACAGCCCTGTGTACAGTAGATGCTGGAGTTACTGCAGGTAAAATACTGCACTATTTTGCTGATGTGATGAGGATCAATTATCTACAGTAAATGCTGCATTTAAAAGGAGGTTGGTGGCAGGGTCCAAAATGGGAGGTACTCACAGAACACAGACCCAACCCCAGTTGCATCTCACTGCTGGTTTTGTAGGAGAATGGGAGTCATGGGCTGCTGCTGCCATCGTATCTGGAGGATGGGAGTTGTAGGCTGCTGCGCCATCGGCATGGAGGATGGAGTCATACAATGCTGCTGCTGTCGTACTGGAGGATGCGATTCGTAGATTGCTGCTGCCTTCACACCTGGAGGATGGGAGTCGTGGAATGCTGCTGCCATTGTACCTGAAGGATGGGAGTTGTAGATTGCTGCTGCCATTGTACCTGGAGGATGAAGTTGTAGACTGTTGCTGCCATCTCACCTAGTGAATGGTGGTCGCTGGATGCTACTGCCATCCCAGGAGAATGGGAGTCGTGGGCTGCTGCTGCCATCGTATCTGGAGGATGGGAGTCGTAGGCTGCTGCGCCATCGTACCTGGAGGGTGGGAGTCGTACAATGCTGCTGCTGTATGACCTGGAGGATGCGATTAATGGTGCTGCTGCCTTCACACCTGGAGGATGGGAGTCATGGAATGCTGCTGCCATTGTACCTGGAAGATGGGGACTTTTCAGGTGGCTACTGCCATCAATATAGCCATAGGATAAAAGTCACGGATTGTCCTATCCATGGGATCAGTCTGCCATTTTGTTGAATTCTTATCAAGCAGATTAGTGGAACACACTACTAATTATTTTTTTTTTGGTTGTGATTTCAGTATTCATGCTTTCTGCCTACATGATGTTTGCTGCACCACTGAATAAGAGGGCCAAGCTTTGCTACACATCAGCTAAGGAGTGAGCCCAGCAGTTTAAATCTGATGGCCTCTATGAGGATGGAGGAAAACTTTTCTGTCCTTACTGCAACCATGTCCTGGACCATACCAGAAAAGATACAGTCAAAGATCATCTGCTCAGCAAGAAACATGCTAGGAATAAGGAACGAGCTGCTAGTGAAGGAAGATCAGCAAGGCAGGTGACCCTGACCAGCAGTTTCAGAGCTGCAACAGAATCATCCATAGTAAAAAAATTAGATGGTCATGGACACAGTTAAGGCATGGGGGGCTGCAAATATCCCATTGGAGAAGCTGGATCATCCACAACTGAGGGAATGGATGTGCAAGTATGTGAAGGGGAGTGGAGCAGTGCCAAAAGCAGACACCCTGAGGCAACTCTATTTACCCAAGGTAAGAGAGCAAATTGATGAAGACCTTAAAGCAGCTGTGACTGGGAAATCCTTGTCCGTGATATGTGACGAGAGCATGGATGCACAGTCACGGTGCATTCTTCATGTCGTCTTTTTGTTGGAAGGGGGCAAGACATATCTTGGAAACAGCACAGAACTAGACTCTGTCAACCATTCCACAGTGGCTCAAGCTGTCTTGAAGACTCTCCAGAGTTGTGACATTGACTTTACGAATGTAGTTTCATTTGTCAGTGACAACACTCGTTACATGATAAAATGTTTCAGTGACGCACTTTAGGGTTCTTGGGGACCACGTGCATGTGTGTTGCTGGGCACATGTCTTGTCCCTTGTTGGGGATACATGGCTGCACCATTTCAAAAAGTTAATGAACTGGTTTCATTGATAAAATATGTTTTCAGCAATCACCAAAAGCAAACGAGATTCGTTACATTTTTGCAGGATCTGGAAGCTCCAGGAGAAATGATTGCATTACCACCAGTTCCTGTTTTAACTAGATGGAATACATGGTTTGCAGCTGTGGCATACCACTCAACACACCTGCAATACCTGAGGGACTTTTTCAGGGAAGATTCGAGTGATGCCACCTCAATAAACAATCTATGGGCATTACTGGATGACTGGTATGATGAGCTACAAGCACAACTGGCATTTATTACAGATAATTCAGGTGACATTATTGCTGCGATAGAACTTTTGCAGTCAAAGGAGAAACCTCTTGCGACGTCCACGTATGACATGTTAATGTCAATTAAGAGCAGCTTTGAGGCTGGCACAACAAAAAATGATGGCTTTGGGGAGAAGGCAGAGCTGTACCTCTCTAAACTGAGGAATAAAGTAAGGGATGAGAACATCAATTGTTTATGAAATGCTTTCAAGGTCAGTTTGGAGAAACTGACAAAACACCTACAGTCAAATCCATCTGTACAGTTTCTAATGGCCTGTCGAATTCTAAACCCACTCAACCTACCCAAACTCAATAAGGACTTCCAACAGTACTTGCCCTGTATCCCAATGTTCACGTTACACAATAAGAGTGCACTGTTAAGGGACTGGGAGATCTACGTACGGCAGGATGTGCGGGAACTACCAGAGATTGAATCATTTGATCTTCACCAGTACTGGATCTCTATGTCCTCACAGGTACCAACTCTGGCAAAGGCAGCCCTTCAGGCCATTTGAGTCCCTGTTTCTAGTGCAGATGTGGAGCGGTCATTTTCTGCACATGGACAAATCCTGACTGACCAACGGAGAAGCCTGACTGTGGACAATTTAAAATTATTTTCAATGCTGCTATTCAATAAGTAGACTCTCCCACCCTCTTGTGTAAAATTGCAGTTCTGATGCACTATTGTAGAAAAATAGTGTTCCCCTGTGCAATAAAGTTGTAAGCATGCAGTTCTAGTGCAATATTGCAGAAAACAAAGTGGTGCTCCACTGTGCAATGATGAAGACGTGCAGTTCTGGTGCAGTATTGTAGGGAAAAAATGGTGCTCCACTGTGCAATAAAGTGTAGACATGATATATATATATATATCATGTCTACACTTTATTGCACAGTGGAGCACCATTTTTTCCCTACAATACTGCACCAGAACTGTATATATATAAAATCTCCACATTATATGTAGCTACTATGGGTTAGATTCTGCTGTCCTTCATAGTATGCTTTAGTTCATGCAGTCTGGGTAGTGTATTCATCTGGGTAGTGTATTTATCCACCCATGTTCAGTAGTCAATACTTGAATTGTGTTTTTGTACATATTTATCTTTATAAATCTTTTAAAAATAAAACACATTAATTGCATTTTAGCTTTGAGAAGTTTTTATTATACATGTCACAGAACACATTGTCAGCATTAAAACGAAGACTAGATTTTGGTGTCTTTGGTATCGCGCAGACTTCAGAATTTGTTAATCCATGTGAGAAAAATGTTACTGTTACATGAGACCATTTATTTTCACCGGCTGTATTGATCTGAGAAAGGAATATTTTTTTTTTTTTTTTGGACACCTACCACCAAGTATCCGCCCTGGTCACGGCCCCCGGTCTTCCCCCCCATTTGTCGACCGTGATCCCCCGGTCACCCCTGACTTTCCCCCCAGAGGGTGGGGCCGCAGAGCTGGTGCCCCATACACCAGCCCACAGATCCTTTTAACTAGTTGGGGGATCCGGCGACATAGGTCAGGGAAGCCCGGGGAGGGCTTCATAGAGGTGGAGGTTCCCCACTTTTTCTTGTATATTATGGCCCACTGGAGAGCCGGAAGTGCAAAACAGAATTTGCTTTTTCCAAGCACCGAAAAACAGTGGCTTTGATTATCGTGTAACTGGAATATTCTTAATATGCCAACATACTGTATGAAAATTACAGATGTTAATGAAGTTTCAAAGCAGGAATTTTTTTAAAACCATTTTAGGTTTGTTAGAATCAGTTAAAATTAGAATTAGAAAATGCCTGCCTCTAGACAGATATGAATTCTGCTTTGTTTACAGGTGCCAATGTTTCGATGCCTTATATCATTTAGGGAACTACTTTATGCCTGAATATCACAGGCAGGTCAGTACGTAGGCTGTGTGATGTGACATATACAGCTCACTTGTTTCATACTTTTTCTGTTTCAGATTGGTATCTAGTGTCCACAGAGACAAGCTGCATTGGTTTAGCCCTGCTCTGTTCAGTGGCCATACTGTAATTGCCTCACCATTTGACGACAGTGATTTTTGCTGTTCCAACGGCCATGATTATTGCCACTCTGTCTGACGGCTGTAAATGACTATCCATAAAGCAGCTACGATTGCTCCTGCATCCTGCTCAAGAGCTAGGATTTTTGCAAGGAGTCGGGTTATGAAGCAGGTGGAGTAGATTGACAGTTTAGATAATGATGCTAGTTAAAAGTAAAACATAAAAACAATTGGACCAGAATCCCTGGCAGGTGTCAGAAATGTTTATGAAAAAAATGAATTAATGCCAGATTAAATGTTATATATTTACTGGTGAATCTGGTTATTAACCTGTCTTCCATCACTTTCAAAATCCGCTGTGCATGTTTTTTTTCCATAATACACTGCTGTGTATTATGGAAATTCATAACTAAATCCAGAACAACTGTGAAGTGGCTAAGGATCCTCAGATGGTGCCACCATGTAGCAACACACAGGACAATCGATAAAGTAGGGCTACAACATCCTTGAATCAAAACAAAACAAAAAAGTACAATATTGGAGCAGTTAAAAACTTTATGTAAGTGTAATAAACATGGAGTAGCACCACCCTTACTGCTGCCTCATACTCCATGTTTATTACACTTAAATAACGTTTTTAATTACTTCACTATTGTGTGGATTTTTTGTTTTACTTTGAGTATACTGTAATCAAATCCACCATTGTGCCATCATATCACAACAGTCACTGAGAAAATAATATTACATCGTGCTCTACTCAAACTATAAAAACTGCCATTTCCTTCATAAATGCTACTCGCTTGTGAAACATAGAAACATAGAATTTGTCAGCAGGAAAGCACTGCTTGGCCAAGCCAGTCTGCCTAAACTCTATCCTGCACATGCTTGAAGTCCCCTACCCTTTTTGCCTCCACCACTTTGACTGACAGTCTGTTCCAGGCATCTTCTATCCTTTCAGTGATGTATTACTTCCTCACATGCCTCTTAAAATCCTCACCTCCTGCCTCATCACATTCCTCCTGGTCCTGGGGCTCTTTCTCATTTGAAAGAGACTCCTATCCTGCACCCTGTTCACCCATGAGATACTTGTAGGTCTCTATCATGTTCTGTCTCTATGATGTTCCGTCTCTCTCTTGCTCCTCTCTCTTGCTCCTCTCTTTTAGGGTGTACATGTTAAGATCCCTCAGTCTTTACTCATAGGGTTTCTCTTTCTTATGCAACCCCTTCACCATTTTACTTGCCCTCTTCTGGACTGCCTCCACCCTGTCTATATCCTTTCTAAGGTGCGGCCTCCAAAACTGTACACAGCACTCCTGGTGGGATCTTACCGGGGAGCAATACAGTGACAACCCTTCTTCCCTCTTCCTATGGGACATACCCTTCCCTATGCACCCTAGCATCCCACTAGTTATACTCACTGCTTTGCCATACTGCCTTGCAACTTTGAGGTCATCAGTTATTATAACCCTTATGGTCTCTTTCCCGCTTAATGACTGTCAGTACCTCAACCCTATCCCATACTCAGCACCTGGGTTTGTTTGCCTTAGGTGCATGATTTAGCATTTTTTGGCACTGGTCCCCAACTGCCGTGTTCTTGACCACTCCTTGACTTTCCCAATGTTCCATGCATTATCTCCACCCCCTACTAAGTGTCCGTCCTACTACAGATTCTGGCATCATCTGCAAAAAGGCATACCTTCACTTCTAGTTCATTTGTAAAGTCACTTATGAAGGCATTGAAGAGGACCAGTCACACAGTTGAGCCCTTCGGCTCTCCATTAGTCATTCTCCCATCTTTTGGGTGAGTGCCATTAACCACCATCCTCTGTAGCCTATCCATTAACCAGCTTCTAACAAAATTCACCACTCTGGATCTCACCATTAGGCTGCTTCACTTCTTTATCTGTCTCCTGTGTAGCACAGCGTCTAAGGCCTGGCTAAGGTACAGAGAGACCACAACCATTGCCCTCTCTGACCTATTTCCCTATTCACGCAATGAAAGAAATCAATCAGATTTGTCTGCAATGACACCCCACCCGCCCAGTTAAATCCATACTGTCTGAAGTCTTGCAGCCAATTGGACTTAAGGTACTTTACCAGCCATTCCTTCAGCAGGGTTTTCATTAATTTCCCCACCTTTGAAATATGACTAACCAGCTTATAGTTGCTAGCCTCCTCTGTGCTGGTACTTTTATGTAGACGGACCATGTTTCCTCTTTTCCAGTACTCTGGAACCATACTTGTTTATAGCCATCAGCTGGGTAGCTACCACCTCCCAGAGTTCCTTTAGTACCCATGGGCGTATCCCATCTGGTCCCTTAACTTCATCCATGTTCAGAGATGTATGTTCCCTCCAGTAATCTTTTCTCTGAAAATAAACTTGTGTCCACCCCCACTTTGTTCCTGCTACTCCGTGGTCATCCATTCCCACCCCCCCTCCATTGTGAAGACTGAGCAGAAGTACTTGTTCTGAGTGACAACATTTTCTTGGTCCTCTTCTGTGTAGTCTCCGCTGCCACCTTCCTAATCCTCCCCCTTGCTTTCATTTTCTTACTGATATATCTGAAGAAAGTTTTAACCTTCTGACACCCTTTGTTTATACGTACCTCTGCCTGTACCTTTGCTCCCTTCATCACCTTCTTCCCTCTGTTTTACTTGGCACATCCCCCTGTCCTCCTCCCTCTGCATTTCCTTATACCTCCTGAATGCCATCCTTTTTTCCTTCACCACCATGATCACTTCCCTAAAGAACCATAATGGTATCTTTTTTCTTCTGCTTTTACTCACTGTGGATATAAAACACTGTACTCAGTATCTCCATTCATTACAAAGACAGTGAGTCAACTTACTTTTCTTTTTAGTACCGTATTTTTCACAGTCTGGGTCCTCATTTTTACTATTTCTTTTTATCAGTAAATTCAGCAATTTAAAACATAAAGTAGGGAGAGTTGTATTTAGCCATTTTTACACAGCCTTGGTATCTGATATCTGCACAAACCACTTGTGTTTTGCACATGTAGTTTATGTTGTATCACACATCCCATGGAAAACAAACCCATAACGTAGGACACCACATACAGTATTCTATATACCTGTATAATAAAGGGGGAATAATAGTATGAGACTAAAGCCTTGCTTGACATTTCTGATATGGCTGTGTTTTTCAAACTCCTGTAATTATTACTGCAAAAGCTGCACTCCTCTATTAGTTCTCAGTTACAGTTTTGTCCACAATATTATTTTCTCTTAGTTCTCAATGACGTCTTGGTCTCAATATTGAAGTTGCAATTATCAGTTAGGGGTGAGCAAATCCAGGGGCAGATTTGGATTTGGTTTTGAATTTATAAATCCTCCATTTTATATAAAGATTTAGATTAGGATTTGAATTTGTGTTGAACTGACTAAAATATTGTTTTAGTCATATTACAAAATGGGCTAAAAAAAAGCATCATCCTGATTGGCTACTACACCATGTGAGCCGTGTCCTTATCAGATGATATAGTAGCCAACCAGCACTACCCTCCAGTCCTGAGCCCCACAACATCACGGAATCAGTGAGCTGTGCCAGCCAAAAACTGAAACAGAAGCGGGCACAGCTCACAGTGTGACATCCTTGTCACTGAGCTCCAGTCTACCTGCCCCATCCTTCTTCATATCACACAACAGAAAGTCTACTCACACTCCCCACAGACACTATGCCACTGTTATAAGTACACCCCCCACCTCCAATTTCCTCCAGGACAAAACAAGGATTCAGACTTGCTACCTGTTCATTTCTTTTTTTCATGGCCCATCTGCCCTGGACAGTATCTCCCAACATTTTAAAGTGCGCAGATGGACCGTGTAACAGTTACAAAAATTGCAGCAGTCCGTTTTCACTTTCCAGCAACCTGACTCTCCTTCCTCCTGCCACTGCTCCACATCCATGACAGGACAGAATTAAAAGCACCATACAGCAGAAGTTATTTGTTTTCTTTTATATTTTATTAAAACCAGCAGCTGAAACCGCTCAGTACAGCGGCTGTTATAGGACACGCTCGGTAACAATCAAGCGACCACGTGGCTCCAGTTAAAAAAACAAGTCTTAACAAAGTAAATTTTGTTTAATAACAAAGTGTTGGGGGACAAACAGAATTAGGAGGAGTGGCTGACAAGCAGTAGAAACGCAAAATGTGACCCGATGCACTCTCTGCACTGAGCTTTGCTTGCACTAACAGGCACCACACGGAAACCACTCTATAGAGTACCCTATGAAACGGTGGCTCACAGTCAAGCTGGCCAGTTGCTAGAAATAAGTGTAAAATAAAGCGTCACCAAAAGTAAAGTAAATAAAAAAAAAAACAATCTGTTTTTTACAGGAGAGATACACACGAATGTCCTGTAGTAGCTGAATTATATATGGCATGCAAGTTTAAAGTACAGAAGGACTATTTTTTCTACCATCTGCATACTAAACACTTTTAAGCAACCTTTGAATTTTTTTTTAAATTTTTTTATTAGGGGGCTTTATGGGAGGGGGACGTCCATTTTATAAGTGCAATAACACACTCGAGGTGTGGTTTATCGCATGCAAACGCATGAGGGGCATAAGGCACTGGCGCAAGTGCCTCGTGTGCCTTAGTACACCCCTGGGCGTGCGCTTATCAAGCGATAAACCACACCTCGTCATGTGTTATTGCTTGCATAATGCGGAATAAGAACTTGAGCTGATACATGTATCTTTCACCTATTTAAAATCTAAGCAACATTTAGCAGTCAATTAAAAAAAATATAGGAGAGAGTGCCCAGGTCCATGTTATAAAACACATGTGAGAGTGTCCAGGTAAGAGCTGTAGCACTTGGAGTTCGACATCTATCTCTTAGCTCCATAGCATTAGATGAAAATGCCATTACTGAGTTCTGAGAGTGATGGAGGATAACTTGTATGAGTAATGGAAGTGTTTACTTTCCATTCCACCCTTACTACCCACCCTTACTAAAGAACGTCTGTATCTTGGTGTGGCTAGGCCCAGACCAGAGCACCTTCAATTATGCTTCTTACTTAAGTTCAATAAATAAAAAAAACTTAAAAGACAGATGGCTTCCTGTCACTGGTGATGGGCCTCCAGCGGATACCAGGACACTTTCACTTGTGTTTTGCTAACTTTAAAACTCAAAATGTTCTACTCCATGTGGTTTCGCCTTGGGGATCCCCCACGTGTGGTTAAGGGGACTGTGTATGGGTCTATCTGCTCTGTTGCTTTACTCTGCAGCAGTATATTCCACTGTCTCCATCTCCCCTTCCCCTTTTCCTGTTTTCCCAGTCCTAGAAACAAAAATATATCTTCTGCAGTGTGTTATTTATCTTTCTATTTTTCTATAATTATTAATTTCTTTCCATGGTTAATTTGTGTTCAAGTCCACAATCCATCACACTGTTTTCTTTTTAGTTTGTAGATGTATTTTATTTTTTTTTTTTACATAGAGGCAGATTCAGCTTATTAAGGTTTTTATTTTTTCAGCATCTCCTCAGTCTTGGCTTCACTCTATAGCAATGGAACATACTCTACATCTATGTCTGCTCTGCTGTGTTTTTCCCATTCAACAGCAGCACAAATGTGCGCACAGATGTGTTTGGTTCACAGTTTATCCCCCTTTACTGCTCTTTGATTGGCTTTCCTTAGTTTCTTTCAGTGTAGCTGTTTTAGTAGTAGGCTTAATTTTTCAGTGGTTTTCTTTTTCTTCAGTAACTAATGTCTTCCCAATTTTTGCTCCAACATAGAGCAATTGAAGACACATCCACCCTGTCACACTGCCATGCCATATCCCAAGAGAAAACAAGGGCTTTTATGAAATAATTCCCTTGCTGAATGCATTAAGTGCTATGGGGTCCAAGTCACAGTTGATTGCTGGGAGATAACGAAAGTACAACAGAAGTGATACAGCAAGGCATGCAAAGGTGCACAGAATAGGATTTGACAGATACTGTAACAACAGGAAAAAACAAGTTATGGCACTAAGTTCAAAACACAATTGAAATACATAGAACTGCATGTCTGTGTTTTCAGTTTGAGGTCCAGTTTTGAAGAGTGAAGACATGTCTGCAGTCCAGAGAGGATTACAACATTGGACCCCCCCATAGGTAAGTAAGGGCTTGGCGGGGTGGTAGATACTCAGTGGGAGGGTTGGGTGGCCATAAGGAATGGCTGCAAAAGACATTGATGGACCATGTTGTTTTACAGGTCTAAAGTAAAAAGATAGAGACTGACAAGCCTTGTCATGTTGGGGAAGACATTGATGGATTTTTTTTTTCAGGTGTAAAATAAAAAATAAATAAAAAAAAAAAAGACTGATGATCCCCAATCATGACATTGGGGATTGGGCATTTCCAGTGTCACAGTTATGTTTCTGGGGTGGGGCAGGGTGGGGTGGTGGGTGCTGAGAGAGGGGTCGGGTGGAGGGAAGTTGCTTAATATAAAGTAAATAAAAATACATTATGTGGTCACGATGGAATATGGCTGCTCTGCTCTGACCAAAATGGCCACTGCATGCTACTGCATATGCCCAACAGCTAGTGCATGCACAGTATAGTGCAGCTGCCATTCTGGACATGATGGAGTGTGCCATGTTCCACTGTGCCCACCAGCACTGTAAAATAGTGCAGTGTTGCAGTGATAGGGACAACATGGATGGACTGCTTCATGGACACGGAGGTGCTGTGATGCAATCCATCATGTTGTTCATTTGGAAAAAATGTGGCTTCGTTTTACTCAAGTGATTGGGCTAAAAAAGGTTACATTACTTTAAATGAGACAGAAGGAGGTAAACTTATAAAGTCTGTCTTTATTTGACATATCCACTGATCCATTTATTAATTTAAAAATTTCAGCTGAGTTTTGAATGTTTACAGAGTCCTAGCTTCCACCATCTCTGTTGGCAAGCTAGTCCACATCCTCACCACCCTTTCCTATTTATTTAGATATTTATTAATTGATTGATTGGTTGATTGATTTAATGTTTGCAAATATAGGATAGACTCAACATAAAATCTCATTTATCAGAACCACTTTGAAACAGTAGAACATACAAAAGATAAAAATATAATAATGGTGTGAAATAAAGAAAACAGTTCAGTGAAGAAATACAGTAAGGTATCATAATTAAAGAAAAACGGACTGTCAGCATTACTCATAAAAGGATCCATCCATAGTTTCTTATTTATTTCTTTTTTTTATTTATTTATTTGAAAGTCAGATTTACAACCTTTGAGTCATGGACTCATTTACAGAGGCACCTGGACACAGGGATGGTAGACATGGTTACAGTGTGAGATACAACAGTGGTAACATACAGGTGCAATACAGATAACAATAAGAACGCATTTACAACAGTGGTTTCCAAAATAAAGTTACATACAGTAAGTTACAATAGAATAAAAATATTACTAGAGTTGAAGGTACAGCCTTGGACAAGCCAGGGAGGAATACGTATGAGGAAAGCCTGGGGGAACAACAGGAGAAGGGAAGGGGGGGCTATCTGTCCAGCAGACATTGTCAGATTAAGGGGCAGGAAGGGAGGTGACCCACCATAGCATTAATCAGGGCAATTACAGCTTCGGGTGTCAAAGAGGATGTTACGGAGAGTGACTTTGAAGGGACCAATTTTGGTAAGATTAGTGAAAGAGGGTAGGAGGGAGTTGAATCATGTGGGGGTGTGGTGGTGGAAGGACTTTTGCACTAAAGAGGTCTTGGAATGGGGCACCTGGAAGGTGGCCTTTCCTGCACAGGTTGGTGGTGTAATAGAGCAGGCAAGTATGAGTGCGGTGGGTTGCGCCAGTCAGGAGCCTGCAGGCCTTGTTTATTGAGGTCTGAATTTTGGCGAGGGCAGTATTATCGGCCACGGCATAGATGGGAAGGCCATAATCCACTAAGGACAGGATGGGAGGAGTTAATGGCTAGTCAGAGGGTAGTTTGGGGGATGCAATCTCTATATCGATAGAGAAGGCCAATCCGAGAATTTATTGCTGAGGACAGGGTATTGATGTGGGTGTGGAAGGTAAGAGCCAAGTCGAAGGTGACACCCAGGTAATTGGAGGATGACACCTGCTTGAGAGGGTGTGGAGTACTGGGGAGTATGCAGAGAGGGGCATTTTTGGCCTTATTCTGGTGGTGAGAAAAGAGCATGGATTTGTTTTTTTTGAGGTGGATGACCAGCAAGTGGTCAAGGAACCACTTTTCAGCTTGGCAGAATGTATGCTGCAGGGATTCCTGTAGAGATGCATGGTCGGGGGGGAGGTGAAAAGGACCGCATTATCGGCATAGAGGAGCATATTGCCTGAGCAGGAGCTAGGGAGAGTGTTGAGAAAGAAGCTAAACAGAACATGGCCAGGATGGAACCCTGGGGGACCCCAGAGCAAACAGGCAGGGTGTTGGACAGGGTGCCATTTACCTTCACACGCTGGGATCGGGTAGAGAGGTAAATGGTAAACCAGGCAAGGGGACCAGGGGGAGAAGTCAAGTAGGTGGAGGGAGTCAAGTAGGAGGGTGTGGTAGACAGTGTCAAAAGCATTGGAGAGGTCGATGAACACTGCACCCGCAACGTGACCAGAGTTGAGAGCAGAGTGGAGGAGCTGTGAGAACTCCAGGAGGGCTGTAGTGGTGCTGTGTCCAGGGTGGAAACCATGTTGTTCCAGGCACAATAGGTCGTATTTGGTTAGGTACTCGGAAAACTGTATGGCCACTATTTTTTCAAGTGCTTTGGAGAGTGGGGGAGAAAGGAGATGGACCTGAAATTGTTAGGGGAGGTTTGATGCCCATTCTTATGGATTGGGGTGATTTCAGCACATTTCCAAGCACTTGGAATCTGGCCCAGACATAGTGACCAGTTTAGGAAGTCGGTGAGAGGGGCTAGTGCAGTATTCAGGACTAATTGGAGGATCCTGGAGTCCAGGGAATCACAGCTGGGATTGTTGCTGGCTAGGGCTTTTTGCAGATGAGGTGCAGGTGAATATAATGTACTGCATATGAATAGAAAACAGTTTATTAAATTTCAAAACATAAAAAAGATACAAGAGAAGTGTGTTAGAAAAACACATAAATAGTCACAGTTAGCTTTGGAGCAACAGGACTAATCAAAAAGATTTTCAAGTACATTAAAAGATGCTGCCAATAATAACTGGGGCACATTATTAACTACAGAATACACTGCCTGGCATGCTGAAGACATGGGTTCATGTCTTAACCCTTAGGCTGCCAACATAATTAGAATGTATAGGAATCCTGGACTGATGTCAGTCCATGGCACAGCAAGGGTTAAGCCAAGTATGACTGGTCTGGAAGCTGGTAGGGAGACTTAGGAGAATTTATAAGGATCTCTCTTTCCAAACTGGGTCACTGTAAAACAAAATTCTTGCAATGGTTTCTTGAGAAGTTCTAGTAGTGAAGATGTTGTTAATGAGGGTGATCACATGCTGTCTGCTGCCTTCCAGGTCACCGTGAGTATGTGTGTGTTCACTGTGGATAGTTGAGAGGACAACAAACAAGGGAAAAAATGCCATGAGGCATGCTTTATGTAAGCAATAAGGCACAAAAGGGTGTGTGCAAACCATATTTTACAGCACAGCGAGGGGCGTAATAAGGCATGAGGCCAACTGCCGAGTGACTTCAGCTGCTGGCCATGCTGTAAAATATGGTTTACACACACCCCTGAGTGCCTTATTGCGCTTATAAAATTTACTCCTTTTTTTTTTACTTCAGACTGTTGGGAAAATCATGTTTATATGTAGAAAAAAAGATTTACTTTGTGCATTTGTGATAAAATAATCCTTCCGCCCACTGCAAGTGATGTCATTGATGATGTCATTGTAATATTACCTACTTTCTTCTTCCTGTTTTTTTTTTTTCCTCTGTTGTTCCCCACATTCAAGATATGGAATGTTTACCATGGAATATATGGATTCAAAATTCTGCTCAGTTCCACTGGCAGAATGTTTCTCTCCCAACACACTATACACAGAGACAACAAAGGCCTTTGTTACAGCCAGAGACTCAGTCATCTCACTGTCAAAGCAAGAAGAAGAGAGTTCCCTGATAAGCAATTAAAGCTAGAAGGGAGATTTTTGACTGCCAGCAAGGAAACGGTTGTAGTGAAAACTATAAACAATACTTATTGGCCCAGATATTCAAAAGAGTTGCGCCATGCGCACTAGGGTTGCGCCAGCGCAAGTCCGAAAATGCGCCATTCTGTGCTATTCAGTGGGAGGCAGTTGCACCCTCCAAATCACGCTGAGCAACAGTGCAATGATAATGAATGTATGCACAACTGAAGGGGGAGGAACCATGCATAAATGGCACATTGTGATATTCAACAACATGCGCCATGCGCAATAGGGGAGCCAGCAGAAGTTGTGCCATAGCGGAAATGAGCCAAAATAAAAAGGAGCAAGGGAGAGGCACAAGAACCCTACAGGGAAGCCACAAGTTGCTGAACTATAGCCAGCCACACAGGCAACACACACACACACAGGGCAGGACAGTGAAAGGGCACCTGGAACCCACAGGCTCAGGGGAAGGTGTGGGGAGCCACAGTGCAGAAGGGGGAAGTGACACACAGCAGTGAGGCCAGCACAGTCAGGTGTTCCAGGTGCAGGGGAAGTAGCAGCCAGGACAGCGGGGGAACACAGAAACAGCTGCCAGGGGGTGAACACAAGCCAGGGACATGGCCAGTGCCACCATCCAGATGGAGGCAGTAATGAGGGGTGAGAAGGCGGGCAGCAGGGGGGCGTGGCTGTGGAAGGGCCCATCGGCAGTACACCCCCAACAGACAGTACCGAGCCCACACCAGCTTCGAGCTGTATAGTGATACAGAGATCGTGGGCCGGTACCACCTGAATCGGGCAATTCTGAGGTGGCTTTGTGAGCTGTGCAGTGATGTGATGCAGGCATCCACACAACGGAGCCATGCTCTGTCAGTGCAGACTAAAGTGACAGCTTGCACATGCTTGCTCACCATGGGTACCTTCCAGAGACCAACTGGGGACACCACAGGCATAATCCAGTTGGCCGCGTCATGCCACCTCACCCAGTTCCTCAGTGCACTGCTGCCACATGCTGTGGAGTACATCCATTTCCCCAGCACACCGGCGGAGCGCACTGCAAACATACAGGAGTTCCACAGGATAGCACGTATGCCTGGCATGCTAGGGGAAATAGACTGCACCCATGTGGCCATCCGCACAGCACCTGGTCCCGAGGGGGCTGCATACATGGATTGCAAGGGCTCTGCTAGCATCAACTGCCAGGTGGTGTGCGATGCCAGGGGGCGCATAATCAATGTCTGTGCCACGCACCCTGGGGGAGCACACAATACCTTCATCTGGCACCAGTCAGCACTGTGCCACAGATTCGAGAGTGGGGACATCCCCACTGGCCACCTAGTGGGTGAGTATGCAAACCACATGGACAAACATAGGGCTTGGGAGGGGCATGGTCAGAGGTGACATGGGTAGTGGCCTACATAGCCCAGGGCAGGGCAATGCTGATCACCAAACTAACCTCCACCCTCTACATGCAGGTGACAGTGGATACACACTCCGTCCCTGGCTGCTCACACCATACCGGCGGCCTGCGGCCCCATCACAGCAAAGCTACAATGAGGCATATGCCACCACACGTAATGTCATTGAGCGGGTATTCAGGATGTTGAAGGCATGTTTCCGTTGCCTGGACACCTCCGGTGGTGCCCTACAGTACAGCCCCCAAAGGCCTGTGGGCTATTCCTGACCTGTTGCATCCTGCACAACATGGCCAACGAATGTGGGATAGCTGTACAGGTCAAAGAGGGGGATAGCAATGGGGACGATGAGGACGCCGGTGACAATGGTGATGGGCAGCCCCCCCTTGGGTGACGGGACCCCCGACTGCTCCGGCTGGCACAGCTGCACTGGGACACCATCATGGAGGAGCACTTCAGCCAACCCAGGTAAGTCATGGGGCCATGTGCAACCACCAGTGACTAAGGCACAACCCACAAACACACATGGACACACACCAGGGGTGCGTGCAACAAGGGAAGTGGCTGGGCATGGAACCACACACACCACCAGGGATGGGTGAGGTCTAACATGGCATGTGGACAGACACACACATGCACACACAATGCACCAGACATGCACAAAGGGTAGGAGGCACACCGACCGAGAAGGCCACCCCTAGCCACACACATGTCCACAGACCACCACGCCCACTGCCTGTCATTGTGCATGTGTCAGATGATGGGCACCATTGCACATTGGTGTACAGCACAATGCAGGCATCATCATGCACACGCAACTGTGGACAGGAGCCAGGAGGGTGTGCAGATGGACTGTGTGTCTGCGTGCAGGGCCGGGTACCCACCCGTGCATTGCCCGCTGAATGATACAATGCACACACGGCAGCATCAGACAGTAGATGCGTTGGGAGACAGGTCAGTCACGCGCCACAGTACCCCGGCCACCACGGATGCATGGGCAGCCCGGCCGAGACCCGCCAGCAGTGACAGGCTGACCACTGGCCTCATGGGGTGGCACCGACTGTCCCCCAGGGGTTCCACTGCGTGAACACGACCGTGCTCACCTAGAGGTCTGCAGCACACCGAACATGCCTGCTCCAGGCATGCTTGGGATGCCCACAGCTGAACCTGGTGTCGACAAGGAGGGTGTCGCACGATGCTGGGAATGAGGGGTGGACATTGCACTGCGCAGCGTCTGTGCCGCATGGGCAAATAACTGTGTGCCCCCTGTGGCCATGGCAGCTGTGATTGTATGTGTCAGCCTGTCAATGGCAGCGGTCACATCCTCCCGCATCCGGTCCATCCCTGCCAGGAGCAGAGCGGTTTCTCTGCTGCGATGCTCCTCTGCCCACTCCAGAGCCACACTCAGTGCATCCACCGCTGTCACAAGCCGTATCTGCTGATTTACTGATGCTTGCAGTATGCGGGTGCGCTTATCCAAGAGGTCATCTGCCTGATTGGCATTCTGTCCCTCAGGGTGTGCGTGGCCCTGATGCTCAGCACCCCTTGAGGGTGGGCGCTGCACACCAGGACCAGGCCTGGGCATGTCCACAGGTGGTGCACTGATGCCGCCCCCTGACACTGTACCCCCAAGCCCATTGGCCGACTGCTGATGCTGCCCCATGGGCTGCCACTCCCCAGGGCTCACTGGTGCCACCACAGTGGCCTCAACAGTCCCACTGTCCTGTACACACACCAGTGCTGCCCCACCGGTGCTGACAGGCACAGACTGGGACTGTGATGACACACAGGCCTCTGCGGCAGCACCACCCACAGCCATGGCTGCGATGTTACCTGCTGTGTGGCCATCCTGTGGCACACACGTGTCACTGCCCATGACGTTAGCTACATCATCATCATCGGTGATGGACCCGGCACCAGCCCGAGTCACAGCATGCTGGCATCCATGGATGCTGGCACACTGGGACATGGGCAGGGCCTCCTCCACACCTGTACCAAAAACATCAGTCTGGACATCCAGGTGGGCCCACTGTCGCACTGAGCCATGTATTCCTGTGGAGGGGGATGGGCCCTCCTCCATCTCCATCTGACTGGCCTCAGTGGAGAGGCCCACCACCGCTGACCCATGCAGATGCTCAGGAGCTGTAAGGGAAAACAAAGTTGCGTTACTGCATGTGACCTACCCTGCTACCCCCAATAAGCAGACCATGACCTACCATGCAGTGACGGGCTACCACCCATCTGGAATCCACCACCCGGAACACCCTCAATGGCACAACGCTGCATGCTGCCAGCAACCATCTCCTCCTGTGGAGTCAGGCGTAGCACCTCCAGCTGTCCCCCACCTGTCACAGATCGTGCTGCCCTGATGGCAGCCACCTTCTCCTTAATCCTCCTCCTGTCTGTGCCCATCTTCTTCTTGCACTCCTGCACGGAGCGCTGGTGGCTGCCATGCAGGTTCACAGCACACGCCACTTCCTTCCATGCAGCAGCACGGGCCTGTGGTGTTCCCTGGAGTCTGCTGAGAAGCGGCTCCTGGTCCAGGTAGGCCTCAAACAGGGTATCTGTCTCAGCCTTTGTGAAATTTGGCCTCCTCCTCCTCCTCCTCCCACAACTCTGTTCCTCTTCTCCCACAGCTGGCTCGGTCATGATTCAGGCTGTGAGAATGAAAGTTGTTACCTGTGACTGTGCAGTCCCATGCATGTCCCAAAATCCAAAGTCCACACTCCCAAACAGCATGCAACTCACCAATAGACTGCAGTAACCGACTATGGCCAGTACAGCCCAATGTCGCACTTTTATAGCACGACCCATGCAAATGAGGTGAGGCGCAACTTTAAGTGGATGCAAATTGCAGTGCTGCGCCATTGAATGGCTGATTAGCTGATTTGCATATGAAGGCTGAATATCACACTGTTGCACTTTGCGCAATTGTGTTCAACGTGCTGAGCCAAGGGCGCAGTTCTGTGACATGCGCAGTACACACCTAACTGCGCCTGCCTGGGTTGATGACGCAGGCGCCTGCCGTGCTGCTGACGTGCTGTACATGGGAGGCAATGCAGGGCATGGCCACCATTGTGCCAGTGGCACTACAGTGATGTTCACCTATATGGCGCTGTGGCACTGGGGCATCGTAGGAGCACTGGGGCAACAGTGCGGTCGGCCGCTGCTGGAGGTGTCACACAGGCACCCAATTGCACTACATGCATTGGGTTCCAATCGCGCTGTGGCTGTCTGTGCACCAGAGACCCTTGGCCTTGTGCCCCAACCTTTGCCCCCTAGGCGCCATGCGTCAGGCATGGGTGCATCACTATCGCGCTGTTCGGTGACAGTGCGATAGGGAATGGCAGCTCTGTACTGTGCAGCATCTGCACATGGTGGAACCGTGCTGCAGAGCACCATTTTGACCCTACCGAGCAAGAGAGATGGTGCAGAGGAGAGCTGCCCAGTGGAGCCAGATAGAAATAGCAAACTTGGTTGCCATTGTGGAGCCACTTGTTGGCCCACTGTTTGGTGAGGCACCCCTGGACAGGTCCAGGAGTCAGGTGTGGCAGGAGGTGGCAGACGCCCTGGAGGAGGCCACAGGAATGGGGCGGATGGCGGAGCAGTGCCTCCACAGATATGGGGACCTGAGGTGGAGGGCCCCGGATCTGCTTGCCCGCCTGCGGGCACGTGCCAGGAGGGGCATGGTGCCATGGCCAGGTAGGTGTAACATCCATACACTTTAACTTCCATATGGGTATCACGGTTGCATGTGTCTGGAACATGGGGGGGACCGTCCGGTGTTGGCTGTGGTGGTGTTATCAGGGTGTGGGTGGGTGGGTCTGGCTGTGTGGATTGCACACACATGGGGCAGGGGACTTTGCTACAGGATTGTACTGATGTTCCTCTCTCCATGTTTGCACCTTAGGCCCAGAAGGCGATGGCTGGTGAGGGAGAGGCACCAGCTGGAAGACTGTCACTCCAGGAGGGGCAAAGGTCCACAGAGGCAGAGGGACCAGCCTGATGATGGTGAGTGCCTTACATCCATGATTACTATTGCATGCTGTGTAACAGGGTGGGCAGCAGGGGCAGCCCACCATCCGTAGACACCACTGCCATGCACGCAACTTGTTACAGTCAGCACTGTCCAGTGGCACTGCATGTCTGGGAGTGCGTCAATGGTGGTCCATGCGTGCACCGGGTACATGGCTGTGCCACTGCCTTTGCACCACATAGCCATGTCACTAAACAGCCACAGTGGTGCTGTGCAGGACTTGGCCGGTGGGTGTTTGCAGCAGTCCACATGGCTGTGTGCACCTGGGTGGGTAGGTCTTGTGGACGCGATCACTGTGGGTGGTCACACACCATCACAGAGGCATGTCCCATGGCTGTATGCCATGCACAGTGGGTGGGCTGTATGGGCTGTGCATTCACACTTATTGACTCTGCTCCCTTGTCCTAGGTGGACGGCAGCTGCAGGCGATCAGGGAGGCGCTGCGGGAGATACTGACTGTTGCCAGGGCATAGCTGGCAATCCTGCAAAGGATTGACAGGCTGGGGGTCAGGCGGCATCATGGCAGAAGGAGCAGCTGGAGTGGGGAGCCGGGCTCCCGCTGAGCTTCACAATGCCCCTGATTTCCCCTACCCCCCTGGATCCACCCTCACACCCTCCTTCCCGCTACCATTTGTTCACCCCTGCCTCTTACCCACCCCCACCTTGTTTGTGGCCCTCCCCCCAAACATTTGTAAATATTTGTACATAGATTTGTTTGATGTTTTTAAATACAATTCTTTTGATATGACTACTGTGGTGGTCTCTGATTTGCAATGGGCTATAGGTGCTCAGCTGCAGTGGTGTGCATGGCGGCAGGGGTAGTGCAGTCATGGGCATGTGTGTGTGGCCATGGGGAAGTGAGTATGGTGTGGGAGTAGCTGTCATTCACTATCTGTGGTGTGTGTGTGTTGTTCCCTGTGCACTGGATGACTGTGTGCAGTGGTCCATGGCACATGATCTGTGTCCATGGCGCACCTGTCAGCCTGTCCATGGCCTGTGCAGCTGACACCCTTGCATGTTTGTGACCTGCACGGTCTGCTGGCATGTCAGTGGTGGCTGTCCATGCAGGACAGCCACTGTACCCGTCACAATGCTGGGTTGCCTCCTGTCACTGGTGTGGGGCATGTCTGCCTCGGGTGACACTGTGGCCTCTGCTGTTGTTGTCCCACCTCCATGCTGTAGCTTGCGTGTGTTGCAGGGGATGTGCACCACTGTCTGTGACTTGTGCTCCGGGCAAATGCTGGTGGTGTACAGCTCCACAGTGGCTGCGCAGGGTGGCTGGCACTCCTGTGCCATGGAGGAGTGCTGGCCGTGTGTACGTGGTTTCCATGGACCCACACTGGGGGCTTGGTTACCCCGCTACTGCATCCCTGTGTTGGTGTGCCCTTGGGTATGGGTGGGTGTTTGTCCATGCACTGTGTTGCATCCGGTGTGGTGCACCACTGTGGGTGTCTGCGCTGGCTGTTGTGGCCAGTGCTGGGTCAGGGTGTGTCCTTGGGAGGGTGTACAGGGTGCTGTACCACTGGTGGTGGGGTCCGGGGCATGCCCTGTCATGTGTGGGGTACCTCGTGTGCCGAAGCATGGTCGATCTCTCAGCTGTACCTCGGGGGGGGGCTGTGCATGGTGGTACTGTGTATGCAGTCATTGCATCGCTGTGTGCTGCCACCCACTGATGGGTGCTCATGGTGGGGCTGCCTTGCATGGTTCTGTGGTGCACAGGGTTGCATTATCGCAGTGGGGGTGGTGGCATGCATGGGGTATCCTGCACTGGTGGACGCTGCTCCTGCGCAGGGTGTCTGGGGGTCATAGTGTAGGGTGTACTCTGCATTGGTGGGATGGTGTGGCATGGGGTGGTCGGCCCTCCTTGTGTGCCAGTCACAGCTTGCCAGGGGGTGTGATGGGGCACCATGGCCCAGCTGTGGGTTGGTTGCTGGTATCTATGTGCCAGTGGTTATTCCAGCCCTCCCCCCAGTTGTGCAGTGCATGGGGTGTGGGGGGATGATGTCTGTTCTGCTGTGTGTTCCTCTGCCCATCTGTGGTATGGGTGGTGGGCCCCTGCATCCCTGGTTGTGCTGTTGCATTGCTGCCCTGCTGCTGGGGGGCATCCTGGTTGCGCTATGGCGCATCTGGACTGCTCAGCTGAACATCACTTGTTGCGCTATGGCGCATCAGATATGCTCAGCTTCCCCTCCCTAGTTGTGCTATGGTGCAGGTGGTGCGATATTCAGTCATCGGCTGTAGGTGCATCTTGGCCGGCGCAGTTTTTGAATATCGCACCTCTTGTGCATGGGCTCAATGGACTTGCTCCTGCTATTGAGCACTTTTTGGGTGCAGTTTGAATATCTGGGCCACTGTTTCTAATTTGTTTATGTATGTAAGGAGAGTGTGATAATCAGGGAAACAGCATTTAATTCATTTGTTTTATTTTTTATTTATAGTAGGTTTATTTTTAGGGCCCAGTTGAAGTTTTTTTACAGTGTAAAGGTAGCAGCCATGTTTGTGGTGGAAGATCATCTCTGGCAGTAGAGGGCCAACTGAAATGCCTGTGTTCCAAATGCCCACTGATCTGTGTTGCAGACTTTTCACTGCTGAGCAGTCCTTTTTTTTACCCATGTGTAAACCGTATTTTACACATAAATAAGAGCCAATCAGATTACACGATTTTACCCTGCCATTTTATAAGGAGTAGTTGTGCATGGACTAAGTTTGGGAGTGAGGAAGAAACAATTGACTTGCTGTAAATTTGGCCAGTGCTACTGGTTTTGTGCCTAGAATGCTGGTTGGTGTTACTTGAACATTATAATAAATATATTCCACTAAAGCAATTGTTTGATGCCATTCTGTGGAGGAGACAAGAGGTTCTACTATCAGGCTGCTACACTGGGCCCTTCAGTGGTGGTTGCAGAAACTGGTAAGTTGTTGAGATATTTTGAATTTTACACCCTGGTTTTTGCACTCTTCCTGGTCTGGAGCTAAGGATGATTCCCTGGTCTTTCACTGCTGGACTCCCTGTTGCATATTGGTCAACATCATATTGAAAAAATGTATTTGATCTCATTATCTTCAGTACCACCAAGTATTACAGCTATTTTCTTTGTTTATGAAGCCTAATGCTATACTTATTTATTTATTTACTGAATTGATTCACCAGAAAAGCCACACTGAGCAAAACGATACTTGTCTCCCGGTGTAACCTGGGGGAAGGGTTACAAAGGGAGGATAACACTCAGGTTAACACAATAACAATTAAATCAGGTATACAGAGGAGAATGGTAACACTTGGTTACAACACTGGTTAACAGACAGCTAAAAGCGTATACCAGAGGCACACATACATACTTACATACATACATACATAGAGTACAGATTGCTATGGCAGATTAACCTTAAGGCTAAATTTAGGCAGGACAGAAAGAAACAAGAGTAAGCGAGTAAGCACCATGGATGGTTTTATAAGCCATCTTATATACATGCTTTTGCATTAGAAGGTAATTGCTTCTAGAACTAGTCACAGAAAGCTAAACAGTAGACAAGACAGGGAAATTCCTCAGAGAACTAAAACATGCATTTAAATGCATTGTGAAATGATGCCACGCTGTCGGCTGCGCTATTGTCCTGCTACACTCTATTGTGACTAGGAAATATTTTTTAGTCACAGACGTGCAGTATAAAGAGCAAATCATAAACATTCTGTTGTGTGTTTGATGCTCTTGTAAATTATGCACATATTTTATAGCCATAGCAAGAAGTACAATACCAAATGTCTGCTGCCCAATTACAGGTCCTGATGCAGATACCATATCCAAAAAATAATAAATATACAAAATGAAATAAAAAAAAATTCATCTGAGTTGCAATGCAGAATTGTGATAGATTTGTTTTTCTTTAATACCAGTGAAGCACAGAATAAGAGGTTTTGAGTGCAGGGGAGGGGGGAATCCATGTACCAAAGATAAAATAGTCACAGGCAATAAGTACTGCTGCTCTTCCATATTATAATTCTTTGTCCCCAAATATAGTAAAATATGACTGTAATGTTTGTGTGTTGTCAGAATGTGCACAGACAAATCTTGTGTTATTACTGTCTTGCACTAACCCTAATATTTGGATTATTGACCTTGTGACACCAGGATTTCATTTTTCAGCTTTCTGTAAATGTAATCCTATTGTCAAAGTAACCTGAAAAGCACTCTTTCTCAACAACTATGAACATCACATAGAAGTGAAAGCCAAGCAGTATTAGGCAGGATCAGCTCTGAGTCTAGGGTTAAGTATTCAAATTTCTATTAGCTGAATTGACAGATTTTGCTGGGGTGGTTCTGGAAAAGAAAAGGACCTCTCCACCCCCTCGATCCAAAATTTAAGTACACATCCCAACGTTCTGGCACTTGATTCTTGCTACAGTTGCAGATGTACCTATCTTTCTTCTTGGTTTTGTTGAGGTTTGCTTTACCTCTCAATACACACAACTGTTACTGGACCTCTGATGCCTCCTTTATGTCTAACTACATCTTGCTTTCTTGCCTGCTTCAGTTTTAAGATGCATTTCCTGCAGAGCTCCATTCACCAGACCATCAGCAGTCATTAGTACTTTCAATGCCCGCATTTGGGCCATACACAGGATAGTTCAGTGGCTGCTAGCCACAACAATGTGTCTTCCTTCTACTGCCACTTCTAATCCAAGCTGCCTTAGGAGAAGCTCTACCTTGGATCATCTACGGTTGCTGATGAGATCCCCAACTTTACTAGGGGGGGCTGTGCCTTGCTAGATCACCTGTTGCTACCATTGTTCTGTTAGACAGTGCTCAGGGTTGTACCCCAGATCATTTGCACCCACTGCTGCTGTGCCAGACTTCCACTCTTCCAGACTATACCCAGGGCTGAGCTCCTGACCAATGCTGACTACCACTGAAGTAATATATGTAGAACCAGTTTCTAAATAATGTTTTTCCTTAGCTATGATTCCAAGCAATTATGCTAGTAAAGGGGTACACAGGAATTAGTTAAGTAGTCTGACAGATTTGTGGTGATAGTCTGATCATGTACTGGAGTGCAAGATCTGTATTAAAACAGTATTTTACATTATCATCTGGAAGTCCCTTGCTTGATTGCTTATTTGCTTAGTGTACAAACAAACTCTGGCAGAGCCACTATGACTGTGAATGCATTAACTAGATAAGGGTGTTTCATGTGCTTAAACATAGACATTTATTTATTTAAAAAATATCAGATTTACAAACCTTTGAGTCAGAGACTCATTTACAAAGGCACCTGTTCAAAACTAATACAAAGACGGCAGTTAACAAGTCCAAAAACAATGGCTCGGAGAGCAGAAAGTTATAAATTCTGATGGGTCTCACCCCTCCCAGTGTCACTACTCTCCTACAACCTAAAAAAAGCAGCCAAAGCACCAGGGGGTCCAAACCACAGCAGTTCCAAATCCCCTACTGCCGCAAAGCCCAAGGTCAACGAGCTTTTGCCTATCGGGCCGTAAGATAGCTAAATGGACTCTCTAGTGATATCTTCACTGCCTTCATGCTCGGCGCTTTCAAAACCAGGCTCCGCTACTCACTCATTGCCTCCAGCAGCTGTGACTGCAATGTCTAACAATGGAACACCACAGTCTGGACTCCCGGATTATGAACAGATCCCTTACTTTGAGGATCCCCTTGTCTGTTACATCTATGAGGGCCACAGCCTCTTAGCACTTTCTACCACCACCCTGCCCAGCTCTTGCACTTCTCTTGTTCTCTGACAAAGCCTCCTGGCTGCATCCCCCTCTTTCTCCCCCCCCCCACTGTCCTGTCTACCCATCCCTCCAGACCCCTTACCCACCTTGCCACTACCATTTTCCTCTGCCCCACCTTATTCACTTGCTGTCTCCCCCTTCTTTTCCTCCTCCCCACCCCTGTTTTTCTCTTTATATAGGTGCATCCAGCTATGTCAAAATAATGCTATTTGTATGTACTTCCATACAAGCTTTTGCCTGTTATGTTCTGTCTTGCTGTAACTCATGATGTGGAACCTTTGTAAAAGAGCCTTGGCTCAAAGGTATTTATAATCCTAGACCTAAATAAAAAAAATAAAAAAATAAATAAATCCTAGTGTGTCCTTCCCTCTATCTGCTATTAGGAGTTTTTCCTAAATTAGCTTGCTAGCTGTATGGTAGTTTGACAACCCCTGGGGATCTCCATGACAAATAGTTTTATTGGCTTTCTTTCTCCTACGATGCCTCCTGTCTCATGTGAGTGATGTAGCCATGCCCTTAGATTTAGCATGTGTACTGCTTTAAAATTAGTTTAGCAACAGCAGAGCCTTGTAGCTGTTTTTATCCAGGGAGCACAAATGTCTACAGTTAGTTTAGCAGATACCTGAGAGCAAGCTAACTGGGGTTTCTGTAAGACAACAGCTACTAAATAGCTCTAATTCACTATTTTTGTTTTCTCTGTGCATCAGGTCTAGTTAGCAGGAGTGTTTTAACATCAAAAACACAAATAATGAATTAGAGCTATTTAGCAGCTGTTTTCTTACAGAAACCCCAGTTAGATAGCTTTCAGGTATCTGCTAAACTAACTGTTGACATTTGTGCTCCCTGGATAAGAACAGTTACAAGGCTCAGCTGTTGCTAAACTAATTTTAAAGCAGTACACATGCTAAATCTAAGGGCATGGCTACATCACTGTCACATGAGACAGGGGGCATCATAGGAGAAAGAAAGCCAATAAAACTATTTGTTATGGAGATCCCCATGGGTCACAAAACTACTATACAGCTAGCAGGCAATTTAGGAAAAACTCCAAATAGCTGACAGAGGGATAGACACAGTAGGACTTTACATACATATCAAAAATCTCTAAATAACATATGTTTTTTGCACATTCTGGGTGGACTACTCCTTTAAAACAATTTCAACCCTTCCCCCCATGACAGTTTGCATTCTGGGAAGAGTACCTTGGCAAGGTGCTATAAAGAAACCTGAAAAACAGGTTTAATGGAGTGAATGCTGACATCCTATTGCTAGTGTACATGATAAAATAAAAAAAGTTAAGATTTTTTATGTCAGCTCTGATCAGAATAGCTTTTAAAATTACCAATTGTTTTCTTGTTCAATATTTTCTAATACATCTTAAACTTAAAAGAAAAAACACTCTTTATCATCAAAGTCTGTTTTCAGTTTCCTACCATACACTTCATTTGTAAAAAAAAAAAAAAATCTTGTCACAGACCACAATCAGCACTAACTACTAACAGAATGCTGATACCTACATTTACAATTTAGCAAATACTTGAAATCTAACTGAGTGGGGTTTCTGTAAGAAAATAGCTAGAGTCTGTTAAGTATAGCATTTTATAGCATTGATGATCTGGGCAGTTAGATCTGGGTTTGAATCCCACAGCCCCCACAAAAAAAAAATGAAAATTTTCTTACAGAGCTAGATGCATGTCTAGGTCTCCTTCTGAGGCCCAAGGTGGCTCTGATAATCATTTGTTCCACAGGATTTTTAAGTCAGTTTGAAGGCTTTAAATATCTACTGTTCTGTTCTCCACTGCACAGGAATGCCTGTTGGTTGATAAGGTCCCAAACTAGTGTATCTGGTTACAGCATGCTAGAGCTATCTCATGCCCCTCGCACATGAATCAGAAAAAGTTTGAGGTGGAGGCAGAGGTGGATCTTACTCCAAAAATAAACCTAATGCTGCCTCCCACTACTCAGGTTCCAGTTCTTGTATCACCCACTTAAGAAAGAAAATAGTACCCTGCAACCATTGACTAACATGAAAGCATATTTATTTGAGGGTGGAAAACATTGCTTGGAGGATGGTAAGGCGGAAGAGACTATTTACACCTTCAGTCAGTTCCATGGACAGAAAACATGACATCACTCCTTTTGTACATGCAATACTCCTGTAGGCTCCGGCCACAGTCATAAAAACAAGCATGAAGCAAGAACCATGTGAAGACATACTCTGTATCATATATAACCTCAGTCACTCTCTTAGACTCTGTCTGTGGCTATCCCCCTTACTCTTAGTGGCTGCTGTCACTATATGTACCTGCTAAAAGGCTCTGCATGTTGGAATTCAGTATTTTGGGAGGGTTAAAAGTCTGTGGTTCAGTGCAAGGGAAATAGCTCCTCCCACATTTCCCATTTAAGCCTGCCAACTTCCATTAGGTCCGCTTGGAATATTTCGAAATCTGGGGCTTATTCGCAGGTGTCTCTCTGTGCTGCTGCGGCTGCTGGCTGGTGTGGTTGTACTCTTTTCCTCTGCTTGTTCCCCCTCTCCTGTTTCCTCATTTGCTTCCCCTCTTCCTTTGTTGATTTATACATTTTTTTGTTTGCTCCTGCTTGTTTTGCTCCGAAATCCCCAACCTGCTTGCTCCATTTATTGCTTCTTCCCCGGTTCACCCCCCCCACTTGCTTTTCCCCTTTATCCTGTTTTGTTTCTGTGCTGCATTTGCTCGTTTGTCCCATTCTGTTATTTCTTTCATGACCCCTCCTTTCAGCTGCCACTGCCGCTGTTTTGCCTTCCTGGATATCCATTATCTGCCAGGGCTGCAATGCTCGATTTTGTCTTTCGGCACCTGAGCCACTGCTTTACGGTGTTTGGTCTCTGCTCTACTGATTGAACTATGGTTGTCAGCATGTTTGTTCTCCAGGATTCTGAAAGCTTTACCTTTCCACTTGGCTTTGCCTCCACTTCCACCACAGCTTTTATTTCCTGGAACTCCATCTGTGACCTGCCACCTCCCTGGAGTTTTCCCCTGTGACTTTCCTGGAGATGCTGCCTTGGATGGCCATGTGTAGCCTGTTGTTTCCTGCTCTCATGCATCCCCATTCATTCCCTTACACCTATGCATTTCTTTTTCTCACTCCCCTCACAAACCAGTGCACTTGATCATAATCTCAGTTTTGTTTCCATTTTGTAAAACAGTGACTGGTTTGTTGAACCTCAGATCTCTTCCACTCCACTTTAGTCCTTCAGGGAACCCCTTCTGTTGCATTCAATCTAAGGAATTTCCAGTTTGGGGATATACAGTTGGCTTTGAATGTTTAGGAGTCATTCTCCATTGGAATTGATTACTATCTTTTTAAGCTGTTGGACACAGATTTAACTTTCCTACATTTCATTTCTGGCTTTGTTTACCAGAAACCTTCGGTCCTTGCCTCATGCTTCTCTGATTGGTGCCCTGCCTACTACCCCATGCTGTGGTCTCCCTTTCTGCTGTAGATTTCCACCTAACACATACTGACAATTGACATAAAATATAAGCATAGAGCTTCTGTACTAACACAGTTCCATGAGTGCTGTTGTACACCTTGTCATACTGTATCTCATTTGCTATGACAGAAACATTTTGGCATATTGGTATTCTCTCACCCTCCTGAGCAGCTCTCTTGCTAGTCTGCAAATTGGCAATCAGCACCCCCTTCCATGGGGTTGGAATGTTTTTCTTGGGGACATTTCTATTTTCCAGCCAGCATACAATTGTGGAAAACAATAGACCTGGTTCATCTCTGTCTTGTATGGCTACTTGTATGCCTGGATCTGATACCCCTTCTAGCCATCCTCTTGTGGCTGCCATTGGCTCCCTACCTACATGTCTATCTGCCTGTGGATGTCCTCTGCAGGATTTGTCTCCATACCTTTGGTCCTACTTCTGTGGTGCTCTGCATGTCCTGATTTCCAATTCCTGCTGTGTCAGCATGGACTTTCAGCATTCCCTGTGACCATTGCCCTGGAGCCCTCTGTTTTTTCCATCATTCATTCACAGCTCAGTTTGTCCACCAACAGCCTACAACTCTGTCCCTAGCTCTGCCTGTTGAGGTATTGAGCAAAGGTGGACTTGTCCTGTCCAGTGGCAGAGCTACGGGAGGGCTGGGAGGGGTGGTCGCCCCTCCTGGCTGCCCCAGTGTGAGTAGTAGTGCCTCACCACCATCTTCATTCAATGTTTAGTGCCCACTGTGGAGCCCATGACTGACTGAATGGCCCCCCCCGGCTCCCAAACCTGGCTCCGCCACTGGTCCTGTCTGCCGGGGTAGGGAGTCCTGCTCCTCCATTTTTCCATTCTTGCTTCCAATCACAGTATGTCAGCCATCAACCTGTAACTCTGTCCCTAGCTCTACCTAGCAGTATCGAGTGAAGGCAGACTTGTCCTGTCTGCTGAGATTGAGAGTACTTCTCCTCTGTTTTCTGTTATTCCATCCCATCATGGCTTGTCCACCGTCATCCTGCAGCTATCTCTCTGGCACTGCCTGGGGGGCATCAAATGACAGTAGTCTTTCTCCACCTGACATTGTTGCAAGCCCTGGACATCATTCATCTCCAACCTATCTTCTATTGCCTGGATATTCCCTGGACATGGATTTCTCCACCAGATTCAAGGTTTGTTCTTCTACATCATTGAGACTCAGACATGAGGTCCTCACTGTTTTGTCCATTCCTTTCTGTACTTTCTTCAGTGGATATGTCCTACCTATTGATCAGAATTTTGTCTGATTCCTCATAGTGCTACAAAATGACATTATTTAACTTGATCCATCTCCTTTCTCACTTTCGGACTGGCTTTAGATTGCCTCCTGAATGTCCTCCTTCTGTATTCCTTTGGGGGCCTTCAAGTGTGCCTCCTTCTAGTGCTCAACCATCCATTGATTTTGTTTCCTGGATCCATGCTCACTTCAAGCTTCCAGTAATTGAATACCACAACTGAAATCCTGGTCACTGTTAAACCACCCATCATCCTTCATCTGGATATCCATCTGATTTGGATTCTCCTTCATCTTCTAGAATCGACCTTCCTATTCACACCAACAAAGATTCCAAGAATATGACTTATTGACCAGTGAAGATTCAGAGGATAAGACTCTTCAACTTAACTAGACCCAAAAACTCAGTCCAAATCATTTAGGATTATCTCCTCGTAGATTGCCGGGAGGACAGGCAGTTCAATAGCTATAAGTCCTCATAGGTTTCCTCCACCTGGGGGGGTTCCTCTCCTATGTGCTACTGGTCACGCACTTCATGAGTTGGAGGAGGTAATCTCTAATGGTTAATCTTTTTGGGCCTTCTAGTCCCTACACCTACCCAGCATTCCTACCAAGGGTGGGAATAGAGAAAGGCCAAACTCCAAGTTCATAACTTCAAGTTCATAAGTATACACAAGCACTATGTTATGCAGTAAATATTGAATGGAAGGGCTAAAAGCCTGTGGTTCAATATGAGGGAAATAGCTCCTCCCACATCCCTCATTTAAGCTAGCAAACTTCCACTAGCTCTGCTTGGAGCATTTTGAAATCACCCACCATCTTCCTCTGCCTCCTCCTCCTCTGGCTCTCTTCTCACCCTTGACACTGGGCCTTCTATTCACTACACCTATGCAACATTCCTACCAAGGGTGGAAATAGAGAACGTCCAAACTCCAAGTTCATAATTTCAAGTTCATAAGTATATACAAGCACTACACTATGCAACAAACATTGAAGTGTATTTAGTTAAAAATTGGTGACCAGGAAAGGCATACTGAGATGAGACTTATTTTCATATGGTACTTAGGGAAAAGTGACACAGAATGAAATAAAGGGCAAAATAACCAAAAAAATGAAACAATACATTTACAAAAAGGTAATAAAGTAAGCAATTGGAGGAGATAACAAAATGAGGTAATAATAGCACAAGATAAAAACAGTAAATGCTATATATCTAGTATAAACAAAAACTCCATCACAAAAAGAACAAGGATAGTGGGTAACTTAAACTACAAATGTAACCAGTTCTGAACTTCTCAGGTTACCCTTGTGATGGGTTAAGAGGTATGTGACAGTAAGGGTTGGATGTCCAAAAGTGATCTCACACACACACACACACTCACACACAGATTTCCTGATCTGGCATGTGCCTGCATCATTCAAAATGTGCCAGAGTGGTTGAATGCTATTCTCAAATGTTTCAATGCATTTTCAACAGTTCACCTGCTTTACAATACAACAGTAACACATGTATTCTTTCCTGTGTGCAAATTGCCACAATTATGGTTCAATGTGCTTACACAACTGAATGAGATGAGATAATGTTTGTGTAACTTGATTTGCTTTGTGGATTTCTGCCTCTCTATCCATGGGATATACCACCCTATAGGGGTATGATGCAAGGAACCTTACAGGAGGGTCCCCCCTACAGGTGCCATGGGAATGATTGTATTGGCTAAAGGTAGGTTAGGAAGAAGCCCAAAAAGAATACCTAATGGTGTTGAGCATCAAAGAGGCAAGGATGATGAATGAATTCTGAGAAGATGATAAGGACTGACTTCCCAATGACAGAGGGGAAAGCCGGAGCCACCATGCTCCTCCATCCAACATTGGAACCTAACAAACTAACCAAAAACTAACTCTAACTAATATTATGACCTTTGGCAAGGAGGAGAGGAAAAAAACCCTTTGAGGAGGAAACTTCTGGGGATCCAAGGCCTAGGTCACTTTCCTTCCAGGCTGATGATGTTTGATTTGAGGATGTATGTCATTAAAGAGAAGGGTTCAGTAATGAGAGGGATATGAGTAGGGAGAATGAAGATGGAATAGGGAAAATCCCCAAAAGAAAGCACAGATCGAAGAGAACATGAGACTGTGCAGTGATCGAAGAAGGAATATGAGGCAATGATGAATACTGCTGGTGAGCGGCAGGGTGATGAGGAGCATAAGATCCAATGAGAGGTATGCTTGAATGCGCGAGGCGAGTAAGGAGACACTGAGTCCAATAAGGCATGAATATGCAATGTAAATGATTAGACCTGATATGAATGAGTAGACCCTGAGGTCAGAGTCAGTGAGCATATGATTCAATGATAGGAATGCTCGAGGGAGTGATGTAAATAGAGAAATCTTGAGGTAAGAATGATCGAATGAGGACGGAGTTATGAACCTGATACATGCAGCAGGATGGCTGCAGGTCAATAAGTCATGATGGGTACACCCAAAAGAAATAACGACTGCAGGCCGCGAGTGGAGGGAATCCTTGATGGCCAATACTGTATGTGAATAAGAGGAGATGGGAATGAACTGGAGAAGAAATTTGAATGATGGTAGCATGTTGGATAGAGTGATGTGAGCAATGAGGCTCCTCAAAAGGAGGTAGACTCCTGAGGCCAAGAAGGCATGTCTGGAACCAGCGAGTATGTGAACCAGAGGGTACACTCAGGACAAGTGATCGAGAGGAGCCGAATCGGACAATGCATGATGAGGAGTGAGGCCATGAGTGAAGAGAATCCATGATGGCTGGGATGAGAATAGGTGCTAGGCTGAGGATAGCAACATAGGAACGGATGAGGTACGATGATGGATTGAAGCCTTAGAGGCTGACATGGAAAAGCAAGGTATGAAAGGACAAAAGATGGTAGGGATGCAATTCAACAGACTTACATGAGGGCTCAGATTGAGTGATCGATGGGAGCAACTGGACAATGAACAATGATGGAGTGAGCCAGGAATGGAGTGAAGCCATTTTGGCTGGTACGAGATAATAATTGATGAATGATGACCAGAGTCAAGAACCTGAGAGATGCAACAAGTGGGCCACTGGTTAATGAGGTGGTATGTGATGCAAGATAGAGATACCCAAAAGAAATATCCAGTGCAGGCCAGACAGAGCCAGCCGAGGCAGATCGATAGGTCTGGATTGGAGAAACTCCTCGATGGCCAGGACACCTGGCTTGGAGCTACTCCTCAATGGCCGGGATGGGATGAGAACTGCTAGTATTGAATATGAGACATAAAAGTATAAAGGAATGGAATCCTAGAGGCTGGTAGGGATAGGGCAGGAACCCCCAAAAAAGAAAACACGGACAGCGAGCAAGCAGGTGCCAGCAAATGGGGGGGGGGACACCAGCAGAATGACAGCTAGTGCAATCCGAGTAGATCACAAAAATATCGAATGGAAGATAATGCAATCCAGGGCCAATGAACATGGCAAGGCAGTAGGCGGCACCAAGGCCGGATATTCCACAGAAAGGAAATAAAATGGGCAGTAATAGAACACTTTCCAGACACAACATATCCCAAAGCACTCTACAAGCAATGCCAGACAGGTAAGAAAGTGACTGAAAGAGGAGTGGTAATACATGCCCAGATAGGAGCTACAACGTCACCCACTAGCATTGATAAGGAAGAGGCCAGACTGGCAGGGATAGCAAGAGCCTACATTTCACGAAAACAGGAGGTTTAGTGCAATGTCCCAAGAGTGAAGATGCCTGAAATGGATGTTCTTGACTCCATGATTTGTAGCAGTGAATGGAAACATTCCTTCAGGTGCTATGGATTGCATGCAGTGGAGAGCTAGGCGAGGCAGGAGAGACCCAATCAGAACTACAGCACAGGTCAGACAGCAGGAAGTGCGCTGATGCAAAATTCAGAAATTGGGCATTTAGTTGTCCTGACAGGCCGGGTGTGGGAGAGCGAATGAGGAGAAGAAGTGGTGCAGTGCTCCAATGACATGGGGAGCAATAGAGTATGCCCAAAAGAATCAGCAGGAGTGAGCGGCATGGGAGGGACTGTGCCAGGAGGGCCCATAATACCAGCGAAGAGATACAGGAGTAGAGAGAGAGAGAGGAGCACTCTAAAGCGCCAACAGAGGAGGAAAGAAGAACCAGGAAATGGAATGGTGCAGACACAAATGCCCGGGGAGGAGAAGAACAGACACAGAGAGCATAAAACTGCCACCAGTATGAGAGGCAGACAGGGGGGAGAAAGGCAGCGATAGAAGGACGGAACAGGTGAGTGCAGAGGAGAAGAGCCGCCAAGCAGGCGGCAGCAGGAGAAATGAGTCACCAGAGGAGCACAGAAAAAATGAGTGAGCCAGCGGCCAGAGGCACTGCAAAACACACAGGAAGGTGAGAGAAACATAGGCAGGAGTGGCGGTGCCTCCAGCCGCAACAAAAAACGAATCCTGGAGGGGCCCAGGATGAGTGACCTTTAAGCCCGATGGGGGAGTGACATTGTTGCTCCGCCCATCGAACCTCAGGCTTAAAGCCTTCCCATAAAAACATGCTGCAAGTCTTGGACACCCCTTTAAATATCCAGCCAAAAGTTTCTGCATTTTGGTTAAAAGGATGAATGCCATCTCCCTCAACAGGACTCGATTTAAGTTTTTATTCTTACTTCCTAGCACACAGTTACAGGAAGACACACAGGAACTTCAAACAGTTTTTTTTTTTCTGGAAAACATATGAAACAGTATGTTCACAAACATATTCAATCTGCATTGCTACAGCTTTCCAATAACAAAAGGAAGAATTAACAAGCTGAAAATATTAGATGAAGTAAGCACAAAGCAGAAGTTTAAACAGACAAAAATCATAAGGACCATGTGAAGGAAAACCACATGGTCTCAGAAACTAGCTATTAAAGCACTGAGGTAAATCGACTGTGAAAGAAGATGGCAGTGGTCTGGTGGATGCTAAATTTAGTTTAGAATCTAAATTCCTGGAAAATGGATGGTGGAAAAGACTACAGCTTGCTATGTGCTCTTTGTCTTTTGGGTAAGACAGAGAAGCAGGGAGACATCACTTTGAAATCATTTATAAAAGGTATGTCATCTATACCTTCTATGTTTGTCTCCTTTCCGATCTGACATATTGCCAGCTGATAGTTGTGCAGTTTCTCCCAGTGTTACTCTCTTTTTGCAGCAGGAGGAAGGCCCACTCTTAGGTGGAAACCGGGGCATTTCCCCAAAGTGGAGCGGTATTGAAGCAAGGAAAGAAGGCCTTTGGGAAAGCCTGAAGACACTGTGGTGCAGGATTGCTTTTGTCGCACAGGAGAACTGCCCATCGATAAAAATTACATTGGCCGTCTACACAGAAGTAATTCAATTCAAAGTAGTACCGTATCTACAACTCTAAAAACATTTTCCAAACACCAGAGCGTATAAGTTCTACTGTATATCACAAATCACAGCAGTGTCAGAAGGCTGTGCTACTATCACAAGATGGTTGCACCACAACCTGCTGCACCTGAACTTGCATCCAGATTAGTGATACAACTATGACACAGCCCACATCTGTGCCGCAAATATGCCTCCATTATGACACAAGTATATCTTGTGCCATGACATGTAGGTTTGATATAGCTATGAAACTATGGCATAATTATTTCTCTCATCCGTGAGTTATGCAACTATGTATGTTTGGATGCAACTACATCATTTTTGAGTTCAGTTGAAAATACCACCTTCTGTCTGATTCTTATTCCTGACTATGACAGTGTACTCGTCCATTACTTGCTGCCTGTATATGCCAAACAATGTGTCACCATTATTGTTACAGTTGTTTTGACTTGTAACGTGTCCAGGATTGTTGCTTTAATATAGTGGCTGCTGCAAGCATTTTACATACTTTTGCTTTTTCGGCAACTTTTTTTATTATTCGTTTGGTCAGATTTTTTTGTATTCAAGGTGGAAAACAGTGTCAGAACTGGTAGCAGGTGGGATAATCAGATACAAGTGAATTTATTGCATC
Source organism: Neoceratodus forsteri (assembly GCA_016271365.2). Classification (NCBI taxonomy): domain Eukaryota; kingdom Metazoa; phylum Chordata; order Ceratodontiformes; family Ceratodontidae; genus Neoceratodus; species Neoceratodus forsteri. The sequence goes on along the minus strand of CM028135.1, from coordinate 838,919,393 downwards.
TTTATTAAAAATATCACTTGTTTCAGAGTTGTTGTGTTGTCACTTAAGGACATGCCCTGGTGTTTCAGCAACACCATATCAAATTCATAATTGTTTGCTGAGTATGTGATGATCATCCAAACATTTAAAAGCCACAACAAAAACAATGGTTGCCAGGCTTGTTTTTAAGCTATATGGTGAGCCTTAATCCCTCTTTATGGAACAAATCCATAAGGGTTCAGATTATTTTATGTAGTTATAATATAATTCTTGGTGTACACTTCAGTGTGAAAAAGAAAGCGAAACAAAGATGCACCATTTGGCATGATGGTTGCTTCATTTTTTTCACTAATGCAAAACTAGAGAGTAAATTACTAATACTATGACACTGTTGAACTATCATTCTCCAAAAAAGGGCAATATTTGCAGGTTTTTTATGCATAAACCCATGCCAGTTCCATGTCATTATAATAAACTTTTTTTTGACAGATGTACAATATGGTTGTGAATATAGGAAAAGAAAGAAATATAGGGGTTGCCATGCATCTTTTTGTTTATACTGTATCTTCTTTCAAAATCGCAGTTTCATAGGTGGTTGGCTCAGGACAAAAGTAATTGAAAAATCTAAATAAAAAATGAAACAATGGAAACCTATTCAAACATTTCAAAAGTACATGCAGAATGACAAGGACATTAATATAAAACAAACAGAATAACCAAAGGCAGACAAATGTATGCAAAGCACCTTGAATGATGCTAACAGCTGCAACTGTGGGAGTTAATTTCCTTGCTGCTGTCCTCTATGTATTTTTAGCTGAACATAGCATAATAGGATAAATCACTATTACAACAATGCTTCCATATATTTAAGAGTGTACTTGTACTAGTAAACAGCCTTGAAAACCTTTTCGGGTGCATCAGGAAAATGGGAATTTGAAACACCAGGGATTGTCTTTAACTAATGATTTCCACAGATGGATGGAGGATTTAAATGACAAACTCCAGCATGATCCACTGCAGTGAAATAATATAAACATCTGCCTCATTAATCTTATTTCCTAGGTGTACTGCCTGACAGCACTATTGTTATTCAGTGTCCTTTGAAACATATGAAAGGAAAAATCTTGGATGAATTTGTGTGGAGGTAACTTGTGCTCATCCTGCATTTTACCAGTTAACTGGTATGCTTTGCTTAAGTGTCTGAAAATATACAAATCCTTTTAGCAGTGTTAAGAATGGTCTTAAATTCCATATCCTCATCAAGTGAACTGTGAACTATTAAGTTCAAATAATGTTCATAGCAGTGGATGTGATTAAAGTCCCTCCTCCAAGGCTTTTTTTATGTTTAACCCATTATCTGCAACTGCAAAACCAAAAGACCATCTCTTACATGAGAGCCATTGCTCTATACTGTAGGTTATTTTAAGTTCCACTTTTACAGTATGTTACAGTAGCTGCACTTAGATGGAATTTTAAACATTATCAGTACAGCAAATTGTGTTTCACTGTACTAGAACTCTTGTCAAAACAAAACCATTGTGCAGTGAATGACATCAAGGGTTCAGGCTGGCAGCCTGTCCAGATGCCTATCAGATGCACCACCCTCCCAAAAGCCTGAACTGAAGCCCATCTCAACGTTTGACATGCAGCACTGCTGAAATCTGGAATCCCTGTAAGAAGGAATATTTTCTCAATGTTATGTAATATTTAAGTTCAAGGTACTCCGTAGCCACCTGACCCATACATGTTCAACCGTTTCAAATGGCAATAAGACAACAGCTACCATGTCTGAAATTTTCTTTGTCATTGTAACAGCAAGGGACAAAGGATGTTTAGCTTTATGTTCATTATGCTTGTGAGGTGGTGAGCTGTTTCCTTTGGGGGGGGGGCGCTTTTGACTATGTGACCACTAGCAGCAACACTAGTAGTCCTTCAAATGTCAGAGGATGGTTTCATTTCATTTTAATTTTTGTTAGCAATAAATACCACTGGGTGAAGTTCAGTTGTAATGCTGTCCTATTAGAATAGATGTAGTCACACACACAATTCACATTGTTATATAACAGACTAAGTTATGCAATTTGATATCAAAGTGTAAAAAAAAAAGAACTAGCATACAGTTACATCAGAGGTTCAAGTAATGTCTTTTGATTCGAAGCAATGCTTATCAAGGAAGGTGCTGATTGTGTTGTTGTATTGCTGCTGAGGCATCCATCACTGACATTATCATTAATCAGAGTTATGCCTGAGCAGTGACACTGGTTTACCATGATTGGAAAAGGGCAAAACCTGTTTGTCTGAATAAAAAAAATGTATTGTCACCAGTGTCTATGAAGCCAAAATCAGTTTTTAGTAGTGTTTTGTTTTGTGATCTTTGTTTACATTTTTTCCTTAGCATGCATTTTAGGAGCTGTACTGTCAATTAGAAAATGGGTAAAAGTATTCCAAGCCTCTGATTGGCTGAGGGACTTCTCTAGCTAGGCATCTATCAGACAACAGATGCCCGGCTATTAAAAGTACCAGCCCAGCCAACCCCATCACTAAAATCATGTTGTCCAGCCTGGTCTCTAATTGGCTGAAACACCCTCATTTAATTTTGAAATACCAGCCATTTTCTTGTCTCACTTAGCGAGAGCTAAGTCCCAATGCCTGTCCACAAGACGTTCTCCTGATAAAATGGTAAACTTAATGACTACTCCTGCTAAAACATGCACAGCAAAGCCAGTACAAAAAATAAAAATGAAACTCCTTACACAAAGTTGCTTGCCTTTTTTTCTCTTAGCTCACTTTACCACTCTGACTTCTGTGTTCCCACTTTCAACTGTGATAAAGACCCAAAGACAAATACCAGAAATCAGCCTCGTACACAGTACAGCCTTAGTTTTCAGAGAATTACTTGCAACTGGCTGCTTACCCCCTTCCCAAATAAAAACAGACTGCCACTTCCTAAAATGCAGTCTGAATGCTCCCCTGTGAGAGAGACACGAGTCAGTACATTTAACTTTCACTCATGCTCTGATTAGTCAAACATTCCATCAAACGGCAGCAGCACATTCTGTGGGAACAACTCCAGCAACAGCGTTGCTATAATCAGTGGTTACGAGGTCTGACCACTTCACGACGAGAAGTCTGGCTGTGTGGTATGGGTAATTGTCTGCATGGGTAACGGTACTGCACCAGCTTTCATTTGGAGTCAGACTTACTAGATGAGAAATAAAACCGTGGCTTTTATCAGTATAAAACAGGTGCCCTACTTGCTGAAGGTGTACAAAAATAGTGAGTCTCTCTCTCTAAACAAATAAAATGGACCACTGGCGAATGTTGGGGTGGGGGTCAGTTCCACAAACAAGCATCAGCGTAATACAACACTAAGTTATTTAAAAAACAAAAGTGTAAAATCTGCACTGCCCTCTGCTGGCAAGTATACCACTACAGCATTAGAGGGACTACTTTACAATCAAAAACATTTTCAATAGATTTGAACTAATTTTCTATTAATTTTTGTGATTTCTTTTTTTTCTTTTTTAAAAATACACACATAACCCATTTTCTAAGCGCAATAATACCCACCAGGGTGGGCGGTATTGTGCTATACTGGACCTTCCAGGGGCTATAAGGCCCTCTGCCTGCAGCATCGGGCCTCATTACACCCCTGGGCAATCCAGTATAGCACAATACTGCCCACCCTGTTGGATATTATTGCTTATGTATTGTGCATCAATCCTTGTAGTTATTAAAAATAATAACCTCTATAATAAGCTCAACCTGTATCTCACTTTGGCTGTGTGTCTTATACAGTATATAGACACAGTCCTCCCACTCATCAATACCTATCCACCTCAGTGATCTGAGCATGCAGAGGCCAGTGGTTTTGTGTGTGTGTCTGTGTGTGTGTGTGTGTAGCTGACCTAATGTTTGGTCTCTGGAGCTGGCCATCCCTCATATGTCACAACAGCAGCACTATGGACAGCAATGACAGCAGCAGCAGCAGCACTATGACACCCATCCCTAAGGGGGTGACAGTGACAGCAGCAAGAACAGCACTATGGCACCCACCCCTCAGGGGTAACAACAGCAGCATTATTGCACGCACTCCTCAGGGGTGATAGCAGTAGCACTATCATCCCTGTCCCTCAGGGGTGAGAGCAGCAGCACTATGGCCCTCATCAAAGAGGGGTGGCAGTGGCATCAGCAGGAGCAGCATTGTAGATTCCATCCCTCAAGGATGATGGCAGCAGCAGCACTATGCCTTCCATCCCTCAGGGATAAGGGTGGCAGCACTACAACCCTCACTCTACACGGATGATTGCAGTAGCACTATGACCCCCATCCCTTGGATGTGATGGAAGTAGCACTACATGTGACAGTCCCTCAGAGGTGATGGCAGCAGCAGCAGTACTGTGGCACCATCCCTCAGGGGTGATGGTGGCAGCAGCACTACAGCCCCCATCCCTTAGGTGTGATAGCAGCAGCACTACCACCCACAACCCTCAAGTGTGATGGCAACAGCAGCAGCACGATGGATCCCAACCCTCAGGTGTGACAGCAGCACTATGGTCATCACCCCTCTGGTGTAATGGTGCACTACAGCTCCTATCGCTCAGTCATGATTGCAGCAACACTATGGGCCAAATCCCTCAAGTGTGATGGCAGCAGCACTATGGGTCCCATCCCTTGGAGGTGACAGCAGCAGTACTAAGGCATCAATCCCTTAGGTGTGACAGCAGCAGTGACAATACAGGCCCTATCCCTCAGGAGTGATGGCAGAAGCACTACAGCCCCCCATCCCTCAGGTGTGATAGCAATGGCAACAGTGCAGCTCCCATCCCTAATGAGCAGACTAGGAGGACCAAGCGATCCTTATCTACCATCAAATTCTCTGTTTCTATGTTTCATGGGTGATGGCAGTAATGAGAGCACTACAATCTCCTTCTTTTAACACTCCACATGCCTGAGTTACAAATTTCTGGGTCTCTTAGCTTCTCAGAACACAGACATGAATTACGTCAAACCACCAGATGCCAAGGTGGACTTCTTCAGTTCAGTCCTGTAAAACATTTAAATGCCTATATGGGCTTCTTTGAAATAAAGTACCTCCGCCTAAAAAAAATCAACAAGCGATTAGTGGAGGACCTTCTAATGGAAAATTATGTATCTTCCAAACATTTGGATATTTTTTTTTAGTTGGTCTCCCTGACAAATGAGGTCTCTCAGTTTTCATGTCGGAGCTCAGATGTGAATTGAGCGCCACAATGCCCACTGGCATCCTATGGTACCTGTCACCTTACCTTTTGATATTCTGTGAGTGGTCTGTCTGGCTTGGGTGTGGTTACAGTACCCCACTAAAGCCTGCTGGCATCCAACAGTGGTAGTTAGAGTGATAACAACAATGGGGCCTTAAAGGAAACTCAGTGTCACGCAGATGCTAAGGCCCCTCAATGCACTTAGAGGAACACAGTAAGCAACAGCAGCCTCACTCTGTCCACTGGTATCATACAGTATCTGGCACTTCACCTGCTCTTTACCTCTGAGTGTACAGTCTGACTTGAATGCTCCTACAGCACCTCCACCTCCCTCACTGGCATCATGCAGTGGCAGGTAGAGCAACAACAGCACCCAGGTCATACAGCAAATTCACGGACACTCAGAAGCTAAGCCCCCCCCCACACATACACTCACTAAGGGGCACACAACTAACAACAGTAGCATGGAGAACTACTAGCACATCAGCAGCAGCCCAGCTCACCTACCCAACCCACCCATCTCTAAAAAAAACTTCCCAAAATTAAAAACAAAACAGTGGCACAGGCTGGTGGTGCACAGCACTGCCAATTGGGAGAACTGGGTTTGTGAGCTGAGGTGAACCAGATTCCTCTGCCCTGGTTGGTGGGGTTTAGAGTGTGATGCAGAGGCACTGCATGCTGACCTGGGTGCTATACTTCAGGGAGAAGTGGGAACTGCCTTGATGATGTGGGTGACCACACAGAGTTGTAAGATCCCATCATGACTGGTTGATCCCAAACAAAGACATCTACATTAGCAAGCATCCCTTGAACCCTTTTAGCTCAACAAGACTGACAGTTAAACTTCCCTGAGACACACATGTAAATAAATGGAATTATTGACATCTGACTGCCTCCTACCCCCCTCCACACCGCCTGATTCTCAAATTGTGCCGATATTAACTTTTGGGCAGAGGGGGTAAATCATGCAGTGTTAAAATAGCTTAGACACATACTTTTTTCTACACAAAAATATTACTGTCAGGATGGAGAGCAGTTGCATCAGCTGATCAAAGGGTTAGATGCAGTGCTGTTAAAATTTAAACTTGACACCGCTACTTGCGGCCCAGTCTGATTCCCCGAGTGGGATGATACTTATAATTTTTCTTTGCTGTTGTTTTAAATCATCCAGTGTGAAAAACGTTTAGGCATATACTTTTTCTACACAAAACCGTTACTATCAGGTTGGTGAGCAGTCACATCAACTGATCAAATGAAGCATTATATGGAGGAGCAGTTCAACGTTAAACCTGACTCCCCCACCCCCACTGCCCAGTCTGATTCCTGAAGTGTGCCTTTCATCCAGTGTAATACAAATAATAAAAGAAGTTTAAGCACATACTAAATGAAAAATGTGATTTCAGGAGGTTCCATGTCATTACAGCGAGAATGACAGAGCAACTGCAATATCGGCGAGTACAGATGAACGACTGCACTTAGCATGATGGCACATTGTGGAGATGGCAAAATTTAGCAAACATATGTCACCCTACTCTCCACCGCAGCCTGCATCATTCTACCCACTCACCCACAGTTTCTCCCATGTTATGCAGGGGGGCTTTGCCCCCTGCACCCCTGACCCCCCCATCTCTAAGATTCCAATACCACGCTGCACCTGGACACTGGGGGAAGGTTATGTATTTGCAGTCACTCATCTGTACCTCCTGCCTTAACTTCATAATCACCCATATTGCAGTTGCCATTATTCCATTGTCCAAACTGACTCACCAAATATCCCTTGCTCAATTGACGTGAGCAGTCCTCAGCGGATCAAAGGGTTGCAGGGAAGCATGGGTGGTTACAAAAAAGTGGTGTTGGTGGTTTCTTTACTGATTTTCTAAGCAGAACAGCAGCATCTCTCTTCAGATGTTGAAATCTTGGTGATTCTGTGCAGTAACATGAGATTTCCACATGGCACCAATGGAAGAATTTAGAATCTGTAAACCAATCAGGATTCCACAATTTTTGCTGTTTTGTTTTCCTTGAAAACCAGAAAACCAGGACCCTTGCCCCTTAGTGTAGACAACTGTCACTGTCACTTTCTCTTTTATTCTCAAAAATGGGTTTCTGATTAATGTGACCATTTTTGTCTAGGTGCTATTTCAGTGCAGAGGTTCCCAAGACTCCTTTTGTTCCCCTGCTAAGTGAGTGTTGAAACACTGAACACATTGCCATTAACTTATCAAAAACACTAACTGAAAAGTGTGACCAGTCAAAAGATGATGTTTTTAGTTTTTGTGCCAGGCAGGCACTGCAGCTCAGTCTTCATTTTGAAAGTTTTTCTTCTGGATTTACCTTGGGACAGTTTTATGCTGTTCCCTTCCTCCACCCAATTGTCCACCTCTTGCAATGCAGAAACATCCTTATCCTATTCTTCCTCATTAAAAACTTCCATGTCATTAACTTCAACTACTAGTCCTATTTGTTCCTGATCCCTGACTTCAGTCCTATTGCCTGTCTCCTCATCAGGCTCCAAGGAATCGACTGTTACCAGTTAGGGACTGTTAGTTTAGTATACAATTGTCCAGTACCTGGGAGTACGTCTATGAGTGGTACCCACCAACCCTCTGGTTTTAACTAGACAGTGTTTTTAATAGGGATAGATGCACCTTTTTCTGATCCTTCAAGCACTTGCTTTAAGGCTGAAATGGTGTCAGAATATTTTCAGTGGGGTTGTTATTTGCTGGAAGAGGACTACTTGATACTTTATTTTGGTTAAATGAAGTTGCAGTGCCTACCTGAACACTGTAGGTAAAATTAGTAATTTTTTAGAGTTTTTTTTTAAATACCTTCCCTACAGTGCACAACTACTGACAACACACACACACACACACACACACACTATTCCATTATATAGCAGGATCTCTGAAGATGACCATGACTACCTTACAAGCACAGCACACACTCCTAGTGTTACTATTCACCTGGCCCATATGCCACAGAAATGTAAGACTGCCTTTTGCAAAGCCGTTTTGTCCTCCTTGGAGAAGTCAGTTGGTAATGCAGATATTTATCTGACATTAGGATGCTGATGATTAAAATGATGATGGCACTTCTTTAGACATTGTTGCAGTGTCTAGTACAGTAATTACATTTATTACTTTAAGTAAAAAACAGTATGGCTTTCTCAACTGTCTTTACTGTAAGCTTGCTGTGAGACAGAGATGAGTCCCTTAACCATACAAAAGAAGACCCTTTTAGTTTGTTTTTGTTTTTTTCATTTATTCTACAGCAACATCCCTTGGTTTCCACTCTGCTACTGAATGCTGATTTTGATGAGTGAACTTAGTAAAAAAATTATATTTCCTGTCCTTGCCAGGATGATTTAATCAATTATTAGAGGCAGATACTGCATTTCTGTCTCTCTGTCTTTCAGTTAGGAACTATGGGTCAAGTCAAAGAACAAGATAACCCAAAAAAGCCCATCATCAAGCCAGTCTGTATAGGCTTTTTACTGTAGTAGCCCTCCATGTCCCTACTGGAACTGATTAAATTAATTAAGGGCAGATCTTTCTGTCCCTGTCTCTTTCAGCTGTAAACTAGTAGCCAATCAAAGAGCAAATTAAATCAAAATGAGCCTCTCTCACCAGTCTATCTGCTTTTTTTCTTTTTTTTTTCTGGCAGTTTCTGACTACTGCAGTAGCAAGGCACACACAGCCAGATACTAACACATGCCAGCCACAGAAGTGACTTTAATGTACTTCCCTGTAGCCTGGATTTAATATGAAGCCACTTTATGTTCCTTAAACAGTGCTTATGTTTTAGTTTCCTTTTGCTAAGTTCCCGACCAGCTACACAGTCTCTCACTCTGCCTCTGTCTCCATCTTTATCTTTCTCTCAGTCTCGGTTGCTCTCTCTCCTCTCTCTTAGACTGGCCACATTGTGTGCTAAAGCATGGAACATATACTAACAGGTGTCTGGTCACATGACTGTTGTATTGCACTCGAATAAGATTGGCCATCAAGGTCCACAGTACTGACTGACCCAGCAAGACTTGGCCAAATCTCCTTTTGCAACACTTGCTCACTCCTGGGCATTAAGTCACACAAGTCATGCCCTCCCAACCACCACCATGCAGCCAACCTACACAAGATCAAATGGAGTCAATAGTTGGGAGGAGAGTAGTCAACTGGCATGAGACTGATGAATGCTTGTGCGCACATGACAAGGAAAACAAAACAGCATATTGCACACAGTGCATAGCAGCAGCCTTTCCTTATGCTCACCCATTGACTTGCAGCCAGACTCAAGAGTCTCAGTTTATATTTATCTGAGTCTGTGGATGAGTCCTGGATCAGGGGGTAGGTCTGATTTGTAGCAGAATAGTCTATTGATGCCTAAAATGTAGACCCACTGGTGGATCCCAAGAGATTTCTGCTGGATCTTGGGGCAAATGTTGCATTTTGCATCAGTGAAGATCCTTACAACTGATGAGTGTAATTGTTGTACTTCTTGTTCACTTTATTGTTGGTAGAACTGAAAGCTTCATGAGAGCCACCAAAATGAATCCCAGTTCAAGGTGTATTGTCCACCACTGCTCTGTTGCTTTGAGTGCTGCTCCCTCCCTCCTCCTTATGACCTAAGAGGTGCTTGTTCTGGTTTAATTTATATATTTGAATTGTTACTACTATCACCCTTCACCTTATAAAATAAGGAGTGTGGGGCCTGATATAATTATTTATTACTATCATTTTCAATCGCTGCCCTCACCTTCCCCCTTTAATACCTGAGGGGCACAGTTGCTGGTTTATTTTTTTTTTCAAACTTCTTTATTATTTTCAAGCGTCCATACACAGTACAGCATTTCCTATAGTATATATTTCTCAACCAGTGTTTTCATACTTGTTTCATTGAATCTCATAACATCTGTTCATACACATTCACTTTTGTACTGTGACCTAAGTGAGACACTCAACTTTAACTTGTTGGTGACTGAACGCTCCTTTCCTTTAACTCAGTCATGTGTCATACCTAAAACTATCCCTAACTAAACTAACTTTTTCTAAGTTGTGCAGATTATTTTGTTAAAGATTACAGCGCTGCCATCAGTCGCATTACAGCCATGAGATTTAATTATACAGAATGAAGAGAATATATCCAATCTTCAATTTCTGGTAGTATCAGAATTGGGCTAATTGCTCTAGAATTTATATACCCTCCATTTCCTCTATCAAGTGGAAAAAGGGAAGCCATCTAGAGTTAAATTGTTCTATTATAAGGTTCAGGCGAGTTGTGATTAGTTCCATCTCCTTAATCTTCCTGCAGTTTTTAATCCACTCCTGCATCTTTGGTTGCTACTCCCACCCTCCTCAGTTATGATCCGAGGGGTGTGAGAGTCAGTTTCAGTTATAAATCTTACCTGTCTGCTGCTTCCACCCTGCCCCTTTATGGTCTGAGGGGTAAGGGGGCTGGTTTATATTTACTTATCTCTATTGATTGATTGTTAATCCCACTTTCCTCCATTATGACTCAAGAGGTGTTGGGGCTGATTTAATTCATATATAACTGATTTGTTTGTTCCTTCCACCCTGCTCCACTATGACCCTAGGGTTGTGGGGTTTGGTTTAAATTTATTTATACCATTTGTTTGATTGTTACTCCCTCCTCCCTTAGGACCCAAGAGGTATCTGGGGCTGGTTTAATTTACAGATCTAACTTGGTTGCTGCTTCCAACCTCCCCTTATGTACTGAGGGTGTAGGGTCCAGTTTAACTTTTATATCTGACTTGTTGGCGTCTCACACTTATGACTTGAGGGGTGAAGGGGCAGGTTAAATTATTAAGTTTTCTAGGTTTGTGAAGACATAAGAAGGCATTTGCCAATCGGGAATGTCTCCCACCACATGGTGGGTGCATTAGTTATTATTAGTATTCCATTTAAGATGATGGTCAAGTTTTGTTTTAAATGTCTTGAAATTATTAGCATCTACTGTCAAAGGAGAGAACTTTAATGTCTTTAAAGACAGATTCGATAAGCACCTAAATTGGGGAATGGAATGTAACTAGTATGCTCACATAGTTGTGGGAGATAGTCACGATGGCCCTTGGCCTACTTATGTCTTGTCTGCCTAGTAACCTAGTAACTAGTAATGTGACCACTTGTGGCAATCTGTTCCAGGCATAGCCAGTTGCTTTGTATGATATCGGAGGTTGGGTCTTTCAGAGGCTTACTGTAGACCACACTCCAATGAGAGTGCATTGCTTACTAGCATTTGGTAGAGCAGTATTAGGTCACCCCTGTGTTTTCGATCTTCCAGACTAGCCAGTCCTGTGGTAGATAATCTATCAGTATAGGACATACTTGATAGCCTAAGAATGATTTTAGTAGTCCTTTGATGAACTTTTTCTAACAGATCAATATCATGGCTGGTGTAAGGGTTCCAGAAGGGTGATCCAAAATCCAGGTGGGGGTGATTGTATGATCTGTAGAGAGGCATTACAGAGTATTCATTTTGTTTATGAATTTTCTTTTTATGCTATTTAACATTCTACCTGGCCACTAGGGTTATTTTTTTGCAGTAGTCAGAATTAGTCATTTTGTTACTGAGAAGTATTCCTAAATCCCTTTCTTTGTCTGAGGACTTTAAGGCTTTGTTATAAAGAACATACTCATAACAGTGTTTTCTTTTACCTATGTGGAGTACCACACATTTGTCTGGGCTGAGGCTCATTTTATTATTGATTAATCATTGTTTGATAGTTTTTTAATCCCGAACCAGGTTCTGATGTTTAGGTAAGCTGTCATCTCCGTTTCCTAGTTTATTGTTGTCGCCGAATTTAACTAATGGATTTGTAATATTGTCATTTATCTCTTATGATTAGGTTGAATAGTGTCGGGCACAGTATTGACATCTACAGAACTCCACTTGTAACCCTGCTTAGGCCAGATAGGTGACCTCTAACCCTTACCCTTTGTGATCGATCCATTAACCAGCTGTTTATACATCTAACTACATCTTGGCTGAGGCCCACATTTACAAGTTTTCTGATCAGTACAAAGGGATCTAGCTTACTTGTTTTCTGCTTCCACCCTCAAACCTTTGATCTGAGTGATGTAGGGGCTGGTTTAAGGTTTAAACTGTTGCTCTGTCTCCTAGTGTTTCTCTTGTCTGACTGAAAATGTCCAGGTTAACTCTCTCAGTGAGGTATATTGTGGCACTGATGCTGCTGGTGCATATAATCACTTTTGGTCTTAGAATGAGACCCACCATATGCTCTTTAATAAAGAAAAGGTCTTACATCAGGATCAGAAATATTAAATCAAAATTGCTCTACTCCTGAATGCTGGTGGAGACTATGTCAACAAGAGTTCATGCCACGCAACTTTTTTTATAAAAAAAAAATGTCCAAGTTTAAAATATTGTAAGGAGAAGCAAGTGGTATTAGTAATATTGCTGTTCTGTGAAGAGGAGACATTGTGACGAATCCTGGACCACCTGAATCACCTCCATCAACAGTTGATCTTTACTGGCAATCCAAAGGGTTAAAGTTTGTGCACCTTAACTATCATAGCTTGTTTGCCTAAAACAGACATACTCAGATCCTGGATAACTAATTATAAACCAGTCATTTTACTGTTAACTGAACTCTGCTTGAGTAAAAAGGTATCAAATGATAATATATAAGAATATGGAAATAATATATACAGATCAGATAGAACAAAAGAACTTAGTTGAGGTAGTGTGGTATACAATGTGCTACAGAAAGGTTACTAGCACATGTGCTATTAATATGGAGACTATTGTTAACAAGCATTTGTCAATGCCAAAGGTTTGATGCTTTGCACCAGTACATCCTCAGATGTTGCACCAAGTGTGTTTCTGCAAAAACATTTACTTCAATACCACTTTAACACCAAGTGGATAAGCAGAAATAAAACACACCGCAGAACTACAGACAGCCTAGTAGATGCCCAGCACTTCGACTATTAATGAGTCTTCATCAGGGGATGGTGCTAGTGAGAAGTTACACAATTTAAATAGTACAAATTATGAATATTAAATGAAGTGAAGACCAACCACAATCTATTTCATTAGATCAAACTGACAGAAGAATATGTATCACCACAAAAGTGCATATCAAAAATTCTATCTGTTCTCTAGAAAATATTTTAAGTTGCATATTTATGAACATATTACATTCATTTAAGTATCTAAATTGTGATTTATTATTTAAACAAGGCAGCTATAAATGAGCACCAAGATAATGCTTTTAGAAATATGAAGTATAAATACATATAGAGAACACAGAATAAAAAGATACATGACCTGCCCAAATATCAAGGTATCCTAATGGGACCCCCCCTAGTAACTGAGACAGATGCAAAAATAAATAGGATAAATCCAAAGCAACAGTCCTGGACAGGCCAGGTCCAAATTTGGAGGAGAGATTTAGAAAAAGAAACAATAATAATAATTATATTGAAAAGTTACACTAAAAAAGGCAAGCTAACTAGCTGTTCATAAACAATTGTTATGACATACAATCATTCTAACGGTACACAAGGTATACTAATATCATTCTGTACACATGTAAAAAATGTATACCAATGAATACATAATGGACAAGGCAGTATGGAAAAAAACTATTATGATCTATTGCTGTTCTTTAAAAAAGGTTTAAGATCCCATTGGTTGTTTAACCCATTAGGTTTGACTGTTCAATTTATAGATCCACTTGCTCTCTTTTAGTAGGAGCAGGCTAGGTATATCACCTCCCAGTGGGGGGGGGGAGGGGAATTCCAAACCAGTGAACCTAACATCTTTAGGATCCAATTGATAGGCCAAAGCAAAGTGTAAACCAACAGGGATATTTCTGTTAATATTTAGAACTGAACAAATGTGTTCCTTTTTTGTTTGTTTGTTTGTTTGTTTGTTTGTTTTTGTGGATTCTGTTTATATGCCCTACCTTGAGAGCATCCCTCTGGACCCCAGCTTGAGGCACTTGACACAACCACCTGCCTGAACTGATCCCTGAGTGCTGCATTGGGTAAGTGGGATCTGGGCTCTCCCCTGGCCTCATGGAGAGGCTGCAGACCCCAGCGAATACTGGAGAGTTGGCCGACATTGGATGTGTGGTCGGACCTCAGATGTTCACCGTCACCTCACCTGATGGTAGGGTAATTTTTTCCTTATTTCACCCTGGAGCTCAGACATGCAATGACTTCCAGCCCAGCATGCGCATGCTCCAGCACACACCTAGAGGATGTCCTCCAAAGTTCTGATCCCATGTAATCTGCTGCTGAGCTCTGTAATGTCCCCAGCCTCCACCAGGGGTAGCCGGAGCTGCAGGAAGTGATAACCCCCCCTCTCCAGGAAAGGAGAGCAGCCCCTGGGGCACTCTATCTTGCCCCATCCTCACCGACACCGATGACCCGTGCTCTCTCCCGAACCTGGGTTGTCGGCGTGGCACGACATGTGGCATCCAGTGCCTCAACCCTCAGTGCCACTGGGCCAGCCTAACAAATGAATGTGTTCTTGAACATGTTGCTTAAGTGGCCTTATAGTTTTGCCAACATAAACCAGACCACATGTACAGCATAAAGCATACACCACATAAGGTGTTTCACGAGTAATTAGTTCATTAAGTTGAACTCTTAAATCAGAGTTTTTAAGGTGTACAAATGTGGTATGGTTGTTGTTGGCATATTTACAGGCATTAAATTTACTACATTTGTAAAATCCACTGGCTTTGTTGGGTAACCAAGTTTGTCTGGCCACTTTTTCCCTTTTCATGCAGCTGTTCACGAGTTTGTCCTTAAGGTTGCAAGCCTTTGAAAAGGTAACCCTAGGTTTATTTCCTACAGCAGTACTATCTAGACTATTATTCAAAAGGATAGGCCAGTTCTCGTGTATTATATTTCTAATTTTTCCAGCTACATGGTTATACTGAGTGATGAAAGTACATGGTTGGTTATCTGGTCCAGCAGCCTTTTCTATATCATTCTGCAAAAGACTGGCTCTAGATATTCTGTTTACCTTTTCTTTTGTCTGCTCTAATAAGTTCAAATCATACCCCTAGCTAAAAATCTTTCAATTTGTTTATCTGCTTGCTTTTGAAAAGCATTATCAATGCTACAATTTCTCCTAAGTCACAAAAGCTGGCTATAGGGAATAGAATTTTTAAGACCGGGGGGGGCACCGCTGACTAATAAAAGGGAATTAGTGGCAGTTGGCTTATGAAAACAATGTGTCTCAATAGCACCAGACAAAACATTGGAAGTGAGGGAGAAATCCAAGAAAGTTATGAATGAGTCATCCGAGAAATGGGAGAAGTGCAAATTTAGTTTATCATTCAACCACTTTATAAAATCAGGAATCAAAACACTGTCACCATCCCAAATACATAGGATGCCATCCACAAAACAAAACCAATGGGCTATGTTACTAACAAATGGATTATGCACTCTGTTAAGGACAATGGTGCTTTCCCAACTACCAAGAAATAAATTAGCATAACTGGGGGCCATAGAGGCCCCCATTGCTGTCCTACATTTCTGCGGTAGAGATCTCCTTTGAATTCAAAATAATTACGAGACAAAATAAATTCTGAGGCTTGCATAAGAAATTCTTTTGGGATTTGTTCCCTTATTGCAGAATTTTTTAAGAAGTAATTAACTGCCTGTAGTCCCCAATGAGGATTAATGGAAGAATAGATGGATTCAACATCAATGGAAAGCCAAGTGTAACTATCTTTCCATTTTATACTTTCTAGAGAGTAGTTTGAATTTTTGATATGCACTTTCGTAGTGATACATATTCTTCTGTCAATTTGATTTAAAGAAATAGATTGTTATTGGTCTTCACTTCATTTAATATTCATGATTTGTACTATTTCAATTGTGTAACTTCTCACTAGCACCACCCCTGATGAAGATTCATTAAGAGTCGAAGTGCTGGGTGTCTACTAGGATGTCTGTAATACTGCTTAGGGTTGCCACCTTTGGATAAGATGAAAACCAAATACTAAACCACACCCCCAAACTCCACTCCTAACCCGGCCCCTTTTATGACTAATGAGGGCATCGCTTGGACTCTGATTCACTTGATTTATTCAGAATTGCTGCTGATATAACATTGTGTACAACTTCTTTAAATGACATCATGATTATTATTTTTGGTTTATTTGATTTAAATTTAAATATTTTAAATTTCAGTGTGTGTTAACATTTGGTGGGGTTAGAGAGGGGGGTTCAGGGGACTTTCCATCCTGTGTACACAGCTTAGCTGACAAATCGAGTGACTACAAGGACATCTCTGACAACTGGCTAGTTTGGATCAGGTGGCCTTTCTGGTAAAACTCTTTCAATAAATAAATAAACTACACCAGTAATGGTGGACGAGATGTAATTACAAATATTATCTGCCATTTTAAGATGTGCTACTGTCCCTCCCAGTGCTTCTACTCTAAAGTTATTTGTAATGTCAGAGAAGTTTTTAAAAGTGGTAGGAACTATTCTATGCTGTTAAATACCCTATTTTGTTTTCCATGTCAGTCATACATAGCAGATAGCATGATATGTGATCTGTAGCGTGGAGGCAGTATAGCGCAGTGGTTTAAAGCTCTGAGCTGCAATTCTGGAGACCAGGGTTTGAATCCTACAGTCCAAACTTGCATACTTTGTGACCCTACACAAATCACTTAATTCCCTTGTGCTCTTAGGTTGCACCTGTAAATAAGATTTAGCTTAGTGTGTCTCTTCTGGTAAAAAAAATAATAATGTTTTGAAAATTTTTTGATAAATTGCCTAAATTTGCAGTGCCATCAAATCTAGATTGTGTTCCTGTCATCTCATCAGCTACTGCTCTCTCTCTCTTTCTTTTCTCATTTCTGTAGCTTAGCATGACATTAGCCACATTATTCTGTGCTGTTCATCTGAAAGGCCTGGATTGGTCTTTCTGGAATATCCAAGTAGTATGAAAATTGACAACAATAACTACTGAGGAGAGAGAGGCATAGTATTGCTAGACATGAAATAAAATATTAGATTATTAATTTAACAACAAAAGGGGTAACAACTATTAAAATATAGGACAGACCCTAAAAGAAATAATGGTGAACATTTAAAGGTACAGTATAAAAGTATTCCTTATCACAGCAGTCAAAGGCCATACTCACAATGCAGCCTGGAAAGGATTAGTTTGATTTGCTGCTAATGATCTTAATAGCCTTACTTTACACCTCTCAGACTGACTGGTATACAAACAAAGGTCTTCATGACATCAGAATTTGTTTGTAATCTGACCATGCAAGTAAAATGGTGAAGGATTTACTGTAACATAATCTGTTTTACAAGCATGTGAGCATTCAAAATGACTGAAAAAGTATTACCTCTGAGTAAAACTAGATTAGCAGGTACAGTTTCTGAAACATTGTACAGTCCATACTGGGACAGGAAGCTACCTTAATGTGGTGCCTGTCTGGTTTCAGAAAAATGAAGGTGTTAATTAAGGTGGTATTGTTTACCCTTCCCGTGAATAATCTTCCAATTTGCTGGTGTGACGGTAGAGGCGACAACTGAGCAGACAGGGACACATTTGGCTCTTTAAGTGCCCTGCACTTGAAGGCACTTCCTGATTAGCATGCACTGCAAGCAAGCAATAACACTAAAATGTCAGACACTTGCTTACAGTCAGATGAGAAGAAAATGAAACAGTTAGTGGGGAATCTAACAGGTGCTGCTTGACCCACCATAAAAACCGAATTTGCAATGGTGAAAACAGGAGGACCTAATCTGGACCTAGAAAACCAAATCATTCAGTCAAAAACTGAGTAGGTGGTAACCTTAATACTGCTGTGTGTTTTATTGCTGCTTATTCACTTGGTGTTAGTGTGGTATTGAAGTAAATTATTTTTTGCAGAAACGCACTTTGTGCTGCTTTCTTTTTTGCTTCTTGTTCATATCAGGCTGGCTGCCTCATTTAAGCAAGCACTGACCTCATCGAGCTATGTTGCTTTACTCCCTTTGGATTTGCATTTTCAGCCGTTTTTGTTTAGCCAACAGCTTGCAGTTTTTCCGCATGGGTCACGCAGTACATTTACAGATAGCATTGGTTAACTACTTCAAGTACATTTATTTCACTGGTCAATTTCCAGGTATATACTACGAATCTGTCTGTAGTACTGTACTGTAGTACTGCTGTGTGTTTTATTTCTTCTTACAAAATGGGCTCAAGAAATCCGGTAATCTGATTGGCTACAACATCTTCTGAGCCATATCCTTATCAGAAGATATTGTAGCCAACCGGCACTACCCTCCTCTCCTGAGCCCCAGTACAGCAGAAAATCAGTGAGCTGTGCCAACCCTAAACAAAAACACAGGCTGGCACAGCTCACAGCGCAGAAACGGCAGCCTGTCAGCTAAGCACGTGCAGCCTCTTTCAAACCAGTTACAGATCCATCGTGTCCATTAAATCAAAGCTCAACAATGCAAAAGTAACATGAGTACTACAATACCTCTCCCTGTAAAACAAATCTGTTATTTTTCCACTCTCTGTTGTGGTTTAAAAAAGCAGCGAACTGTTGTCTACAGTACCCGCTAACGGACATGCTTGTTTGCAGGTGCCAGCAAACAACACCCTCACTGCTAATACCTCTAGCAAGTCATCAATTTCTTTGTATATTTGTAAAAAGAAACCCACTATAAGAACAAAATACTGGTAATCGTTCTCACTCCGGCAACGGGGACTGGCGCACAGAGGTGTAGCAATGGTAGTACCTCAGAGTCAAAACACATGCTGGCTCTCATTCAAAGCACAACTCTCTCCATTTAAATGATAAAAACAGAAAGCAAAGACCACGCTTACTTGTGACACCGCTTTCAAATCTGTGACTTCACTACCTATCTTCAAAAGAAAAGTACTGTAAAAATGAAATAAAATATGCGTTCTTTATTTCTCCCGTTCTTTATTCTGTGTTCTTTGTTCTTTATTTCTCACTCAGGGTTTGGAGACTCAGAGACTCAGGGGAGGGGGGCAGACATGCAGCAGCTCAAGCAAACACTGTAGCACCTCTAATTCAAAACACATGCTGGTTCTCATGGAAAGGACAGCTCTCTCCATTAAAACATAAGAGAATCTATACTAATAAAACACAGTGAAAATAACCTGAGAAATGCCAATGAAACACTTTTTAAAGTGACTTAATAGGGGGACTATTTTTTCTATTTGAAGTATTAAACCATTTTTTTTTCATATTTTTGTCTTCTTTATATTTTTCCTTTTTACTCATTAAGTAACTGCTACAGGGGCCTATTTTATAAGCGCAATAACACACTCTGAGGTGTGGGTTATGTGCTGATAAAAGCATGCCCAGGGGCATAAGGCACTCAGCACAAGTGCCTCGTGCCTTAGTACGCCCCTGGGCGTGCTCTTATCAGCACGTAACCCACACCTCGTCGTGTGTTATTGCTTGCTTATCCACTTGGTGTTAATGTGTCACTTAAGCAAGCACTGATCCCATTGGGCTGTGTCACTTTACTCCCTTTGGGTTTGCATCCTCAGATGTTACATGGGCACTTGGGCTATGAGTGCAAGGAATGTTGGGTACAGCAAAGGGATGCTATGGACAACATTGAGTGCACAAGATTCACTTTGGGGAAAAAATCTATTTCATTTTTTTAAACCTAAACAGATATCAAGGGTATTGAATAGACAGGGCATTTAGGAGAATAATAACTGTCTTGAGAGGTTCCATGTCATAAGAGCGATCACAAAATAACGATGGCTATTACAGCGAGTGTATATCGCTGAAAAGCAAATCAGCAATATGCATTCCAGGGTGACCTGACATCCGGACAAGGAGACAAGTATTTTTGTGGTGGGGCTTTGGTCCCCCCCCCCCATACTCTCCTTAAAAAGAATTCTCAACTCAAGGGGGGTGCATGTCGGGGAAGGGGCAATATCTGTCCATTGGAATAAAAGTAAGTGCCACAGCCACAAGCAGTGGCAAAAGTTTTCCACACCCGGTCCTGAACACTGTACCTGTCGCACCTGAGCTAGCCCCCCACACCACTACACCACATGGCTAGCTTGGTGACACCAGGGACAGCAGTCCCCCAAAACCCCTTCCCTGTCCAGCCCCTTCCCTTCGCTATCCCCCTTCCAGTCGCCCTGCAGTACACTCGCAGTCACGTTGTATCGCTATCCTTCCAGGGTAGCCCAGGAGGAAAACACTGAATATGAGTTGTTATTTTGATGGTCACTCATATTCAGTCGCCATCTTCACTGGATACCATCTTGAGGCTAGGAGAGAGCTGGTGTAGAGGATCACCATGGACAGAAGGCAAATACTGGGATCACTGCAGGAAGGATGGAAAGGAAAACAGTTGTACACAAGAAAAAAAAGAATACATGTAGGGATCTGCCAATTATTCTTTTTATTGAATTTCAGTATATGTAATATCATAACCATGTTAAGATATATGCATCACTCAGATAATGGTAGGTCTTGGTATATATGCAAGAGCTAAAAAGGGAGGGATAAGGGTAGCATACGGGGAGGGGTATGGATGGCTAGGGCATGGGAGAATATATGAGTTATTGGAGGAGGCGTGGTGAAATAGGAAATAAGGGTGGAGGGGACAGGAGAGGATTGCAAAAGTTGGTGACATCCATATAACCACAGTTCTATATGTGTGAGCTCACCTTTTAAATAGCATTCATGTAATATAGACACAAAAAAGTTTAGAATGAATATGTGTCTTTGCCTAGATTAGCATTGTTTGCAATATACACTTGCTGGTGGAGAGAAATGAAGTTATATTATTATTTTTCCCTATATTTTAAAGTTGCCACAGTAAGGAGACTGACTTCCATACTACAGAGAGGCAGGCAAGGGTTAATTTTTCTTTAAGACACTTGCTAGTTTAGGAGAAAAAAAAGGCTGTAATTTAAGACATCATGGCCAGTTTCAAACTGCCTACAGACTAGGCAGAAGAAGTAGGAAAACCTTTAACAGTAATAAAATAATAAAGACTGGCACAACACAGTTCAAACTTTCTGTAGACCCCCCCCCCCCCAATTTTCTGATGTAGTCTGGTTAGTTTGTCACTGCTGCTGATTTTAATGACAGGCTGCTGGTGTTGCCAGCCCATTAGCTGTTTGTTAAATAGCTTCATTCACATCAAAGGACTGAAGCCCTCTAATCTATTAGCTTGGTTCTTTTGAAGTGCATTCAGCCAAAGAAAAGTGGTGTCACAGTTAAAGAGCATGGTTATTGGTTTAGACTGCTTCGCCCCTACAGTTTTAATTGCAGTAGGCTCACAGAGATACACCTTTGAAATCCACTTCCACTTATAACAAAATGTTTGCTACACATGTACATCAAACCTAAAAATGCTGTTGAAAAACTATTCTCACATTATCACAGAGCTTTTTCTCCCTTGGAGCCAGCCTGTCATCAGTTCCATCCCACCCCCAACCAGCACATGCCTCCCCCAGGACTTACCAGCAGTGAATCCCTTATGGATTATCTCTATTGGTGGAACCAGGAAAGGGAGGTCTGCCCCCCCCAGTGTCCTCATCCAAATATTGCTGGGCCTGCGTGGCAGTGTGAGCTGTGGAATAGGCCAGGCTTTGCATGTTGGCTTCCACTTTTCTGTTTTCTCCCCACCTCCCTGACACTGGATGCAACCCACAGCCAGCATCACAAGCTGCAAGTATGCCGCTGCTGAAGAGCAAGCTACCTGGTCCACCACAGGGGCCACCAGAGTAGCCTAACCCGATAATTCCCCTCCCCAACCTGGCAGTGCTACCACACAGTAGTGCCTTCCCAGCCCTTGGGCCAGCCTGACCCCGCTCCCAAGTCCACTCTCTAATTTAGGTCAGTGGCAGGGGAGCACAGCACACTACCCATTGAGCAGCCCTTAGAAAACTATTCTTCTGCTTAAATTTTAATGGGGGAAAAAAAGTATTGTTGGATGCTTTTACAAAGTCCCAAGGTTCCCAGTTCAGTATTTGAGGACTGACTGTAGAGAAGCCATTTGATTCACTTAGCATTAATACAAATTATCCAGCTAGGAGACTACATTGTAACATAAACTAAATGAAGAAGTCAAGCAAAGGTGTAACTCACTTTTTTAATAATTTGCACTTTGAATAGAAGATAAAATCTACTAGACTTAATCATAAGATGACAGTAGGCTACACGTGGACTTGGGAATCAATGATTTGAGCATTTCAAAGCCTGACATATGTTGACTCCCGATACAAAAAAAAACTGACAAGCTGATCTTGTTCAACATTAAAAGAAGCATACAAATATGCATTTATAACATACAAACAATCCAGAAAAAGATACACTGATGACACTGTTTGGTATGTATTATTTATTTAACAGTTAACATAATCAAACAATTTCCATCCTCCTTTAACCTTTTTAGTCCTTTTTTTCTATAAAACTTTGTTGGTCCATTAAAAGGTACTAAATCACATATTTTGTGCATCTTATTGTTCAGGACCAATTCAGCAACAGGCATTTTTTTAATAATCTCCTTTAAAGAACAACTAAGTATTACCCATTTCAAAGAGGATTTGGATCAGTCATCTGGTGGTTTTACAAAGACAGTAAACATGGAGCTCAGTTTCCAAAGAATTAACCATTTGTCAGTTCATGCATATTTAAAAGACTTAAATAGTCACACACAGCTAAGGCCTGAATGGGATACCTCCAGAGCTTTTTTTTTAATCAAGCTTTTTTGTCTCCAAATAGCCAACCAGACTCTTTAATTCAGGTCTCGTTGCTCCCCTGGCCCCAGTTGCTCATTCTCTTCTATTTTAGCCAGCAGGGATCCATATAGGGCAAGGCCTGAGAGAGCACTAGCAACTCTCATATACACGGCTTGTTAGTCATAGGATTTTCCATTTTTTTTTCAACCCACACACCACCCTGTGGTGTCAGGCAGTGCTCCAGCAGGCCACCCATGCATGCAGCATCTTGGAGGCAAGCTGACTGGCCCACTGCAGAGATGGTGCATTGGCAGAACCTGGACACCATCCCTGACTGGGAGTGCTACTGAGTTGCAGCATCTCCCCAGCCCCCCAAGCCACCTGACTGTCTTTCGAGTCTACTGCTGGACTCGGGTCACCAGCATGGGAGTGGGATGTGTTAGCCACCGGGCCATAAGGCAGTCTCCCTCAATGGGTTTTCAAAACATTGCATTGGAATTGCCTTTTCCCCTTCAAGCTGTTTACAATTTATCTTACATTTTATCTTTGGAACCATGTACTGTACCAAACAGTTGCAAATGGCAGAGATTATACCCATTTACAAGTCAGTTGACAGGAAAGCACTGGGAAATTTTAGACCATATTTATTTTACCTACATTATCTAAAATATAGTACTTGAAAGAACAAGTTACAAATCTCAACATTAGCAAAAGACACCATTGAAAAAGTTGAGAATTATAAATATCTAGGAGTTGTCTAGACTCTGGTTTAACATCTACATATCACTTAGAACATTTTACTGTGAGTACTTGGGTAGGTTATTTAGAAACAATATTGTCTGGATACACATACTAGGATTACAATAACAGGGCAAATGATCCTCCCCACCACAAGAATATAATTTAAATGCAATGAAATATATTAGCTCCAGAATGGTTGTCAACTGCCTTCGGCAAGATACTGAAATGCACTCAACGAAAATAGTTATCTACATCATTGCACTTAATATGAGAAAGCAAAAGTGTTGCCTTAGGATTCTAGATGAAAATAAAATCTACTGTTATTATGCACAAAGCTATGAAAGGAAAACTGCTTTCATAATTATCAGCCAGGTTAGAGTCATGTAGTACACCATTTAAAGGGAAAATCTCCTCGGCCTTTTATTCTGTTTCCCTGTGTGGTTTGTAGGCATGCATAATGATTGTCTCTATTGCACTGTCCTAATTTCATCAGGATTTAAATGTAAATGAAGGTACTTAAATCTAGTGTGAAAAGCTGCTTGATCCATTGCAAAGGTCATGACCTAACTCATGTAAGACATCCTGGAATGTTTTATGTTTTGGTGCTGAAGCCTTTAGTACGTACACTATGTCAGTGCTGTTGCTGTCCTCTACAGTCCCTATGTTCTTGTCTTATGCTAGCCATGAAACTTTTCAAGTCATAGTAAGTGCCCTGCTGTTTTCTGCAGTTTAAAGTATATCTTAGCTAGAAAAAAATGCTTTTATAAAATACATGGACTTCACAAGATATGTAGCAGTACTGAATGAGAGTATAACCTTTGCTTGCTTGTGCATGAAAGCATTGTGAACTCCCATGGTGCCTTGCATGAGTGAGACCATGATCTTTGGAATGGAGGCAAACAGGTTTTCATGCCAGAGCAAAACAAAGTGAAGTAATCTTATTTATATGTAAATTAGGTTGACATTAGGGGGATGCAAGAGAGGGAATCATTGTTCATGTCTACAAACTAAACTATGTAGATATACAAAAAATAGGCTGAGAGAATTTTCCCTTTAACCTAAGATCAAATCAGAGCAATTGTCTACAGGTAATGATCACAAACATGGAATCTTATGAAAAGGATGAGAGAAACATGCAGACCAGACCTATTTACAAATATAGTAACTCAGTGCTTGGAAAAGCATTGCATTTGTGAAATTATATAATTGTTGCAGACTATTTATTGCACCTGGACATCTGAATTAGTACTTTTTCCTAAGACATTAATGTAAATGTTATAATTTGCCATATTATGGGCTTTTATCTTTTCTGTATATACTGTACAATTAAGTGTGATATATATTTTATAGTATTTTTTTATCCGTCCTTTTGTAAATTTGAAAGAAGCTACTCCTGCTTGCTTCCCCGGGAGACCAGTGATAGACAGATCTTGAATCTAATTGGTGTTATCTTGGTGTGAACAATAATTTTAAATCAATAAAATAAGTTTAATTTTTATATCTGACTTGTTTACTCCCACTATCCCCTCTTTTATGACCTGAGGGGTATGGGGTTTGTTCTGACTTGTTTGCTGCTACCACTCTGCCCCCTTATGACACAAGGGGTGGCATCTGACTTGTCCACTGCATCTACCCTCCCTACTTATGACCAGAGGGGTGTGTGGGCTGGTTTAATGTATATACAGTATATGACTTGTTTGCTGCTCCCACTCTCAACCTTATTACTCAAAGGGTGAGGAGGCTGGTTTAAACTATTTATCTCTGTTATAATGTTGCTGCTCCTAGCCTCCCACTCCTTCCCAAGGGATGCTGAAGGTTTTCCTGTGTACTGCGCCCGTCCTTTATTTTAGCTGAGGAGTGTTAGGCTTTTATCTTAACCCCTTTTGAGTTACATGTGCTTGGATAAAGTACGGTTCGATAAGAACTTACCCTAACAGTAGATCTCTGAGGGAAATAACATGTGGGATATCAGCTGCAGGCATCATTTCCTCCAGATGACTTCTCAGTATTCAACCCTGGGACCTCCCCCTAATGTTACCACATGATGTCTGTATGGCACATATAAAAGGAGGAGGTCCCAGCTACTCCTCAGTTTTTTCCATCCTAGTGACCAAATGAGAAAGCATTTCTCATTTCTCAGGCCTCCAATGGGAACTGAGGAGGGAAATAAGGCAACAGCTCATGGAGTTGTAAAAGGACAGGAGCAACAAACCCTTGTGAAGAAGTAACAGCAAGGGGGAAGGTGGGTGAGGCTGCATGACCTGCTGCAAGAGATACTCTTGAAGATCTACTGTTACAGTAAGTTCTTACACAACTGTACTATCTTCTTTGAGACAATCTCTTGTAGCAGGTCATAACACATGGGAAGATTCCCAAGCAGTTATTATGCCAAGGGGAGGAGGAAGCAAACTATCAGGACTTAGGACAGGAGGCCTTGTAAAACAGACCATCCAAAAGCAGTTCACTTCTTGGAAGCAATGTCTAGACTGTAATGTTTTGTGACTGTATGTACAGTAAACCACATGGCAGCCTCACAGATTTCAAAGGCAGAGACGCCCCAGAAACGTGTTGTGGAGGCAGCCATGTCTCTGGTAGAATGGGGTTTTACAACTCCTGTGAGAGATTTGTTAAATTTTTATAGATATCTTTACAGATAAATGAAATGCAGTTAGCCAACCATGTGGACAAGCAGTGCTTCAAAACCTGAACACCATGATTTCCAGAGGCAAAAGAAACAAAAAGTTGTTCAGTTTTTCGCAACTGTGAGGTGCAGAGAAGATAAAGACTCAATGTTCTATGCACATCGAGGGTACGAAGTAGGGATTCCCCTGAATTTACAGGATCCACATAGTACACTGGTAAGTAGATAGCATGCTTTAAAGTAAATTCGGTAACAACTTTTGGCAAAAACGACAGGTTGGTGCGTTAAGTCACCCTATATTATGAAACTGCAGGTAAGGTTTGCACATTAGTGCCTGTAACTCTGAAATACGTCTATCTGATGTAATGGCAACTAAGAATATAGTTTTCCAAGAAAGATAATGGAGCTCACTGAATTCAGTGGGCTCAAAGGGACTCGTAATTTTTTTTTCAAGCACAAAATTCAAATCCTATACAGGGACTGGATCCCAGATAGGAGGATGAAGGTACAGAATACTTTTTAAAAAGGTTCTGATCAAAGGTAACTGGGATATTGATTTGTTGCCCACAGATAAATGGAATGCAGCAATAGCCCAAAGGTGGACTTTTACAGAAGAATATTTCAGGCCACCCTCCCACAAGGAGAGCAAATGATCTAAGATGCTTTGAGGGGAACACTCATAAGGGTTTAAGTCCTGTGTAGATGCCCAAATGGAGAAGTGTTTCCATTTCATAGAATAGGAAGACTGCATAGATGGTTTTCTGGCAGCCCGGAGGACTTCTGCCACCTTTAGGAACACCCTGAAATGTGAGAGGACTATGTCCTCAGGAGGCAGGCATGCAGATGGAGGGAGTAAAGGTCCGAGTGTAGTAGGCAGCCTTGCACCTGGGACAACAGAGCCCAGCAAATCAGCAGAGGTAGGGAATCCAGAGCTGTAGAAGCAGAGGGGAACCAAATCTGTCTTGGCCAGAATAGTACTATGAGAATCATAGACACCCCATCCCAGACCAGTTTGAGTAGAACTCTCTGAATGAGAGGAAAGGGTGGTAAGGCATAAAGAAATCTTCCTGTCCAGGAAAGAGAGAATGCATCACACCACACAGTTCCAGGACCTCACTCAAGAGAGCAGTAAAGGGCAGTTTTGAGTTTTGTGGAGAGGCAAATAGGTCCAACTCCAGTCTGTCCCATTGGTAGAAGATGTCATTTAGGATGTTTGTTAGGATTTCCCACTCTGCCTGTGCAGTGGATCTGTTCAGGGCATCTACTAGAGTGTTAAAAATCCCGAGGATGTGGACCATCAGAAGACGAATATTTCTCTGGATCACCCAGAAAAAAGACCCTCATTGATTCTCTGCAAAGAGGGTATGCATGGGTGCCGCCTTGCTTGTTTAGGTAGTGAACTACAGAAGAATTGTCTGATTGCACCTGAAGGCAACTAGGGGGAAGGAGAGTCTCAAACACCTGTAAGGCATAGAGGACTGCCCTCATCTCCAAGACATTGATGAGGAGACGGGTCTCTACTAGCATCCAGGATCCTTGGGACCCGACGTGCCGGAGATGAGCACCCCACCCTGTCAAGGAGGCATCTGTAGTCAGAATAAGACCTGGTACAGGAGAATGAAATGGCATGTCTTGCATTCAAATTGTCCCTGGACTTCCACCATTGTAGAGCTCAAAGAGCTGAGGAAGACATTAGGACTGGGACATCAAAATCTATCTCCTTCTGGTCACATTGGACTCTCAAGGACCACTGAAGGGCCCTCATATTCAACCTGGCATTGGGGACCAACAGAATTGTGGCTGCAAAATGTCCTGGAAGATGTAGGTAGTCTCGTGCTGAAGCCAATCTGCTGGACTCTAGTCTGGGCACCAAAGCAATCAGGGCATCTGCCCAAGCCATTGGAAAATATGCCATCCCCAAAGAGGTGTCTAACACAGCTCCGATAAAGAGGAGGCATTGCGCAGGGTCCATGTTGGACTTCAGTTAGTTTACAGCTATCCCCACTTGGGCGAACAACTGCAGGGTCCAAGAAAGTGTGAACAATGGCCTTTGGTGGGAAGATGCTCTCAGGAGCCAGTTGTCCAAGTAGGGAAATACAGACAGGTCTTCCCTGTGGAGGGCTGCTGTGACTGTGGCTAGGCATTTTGCATTTTGTGAACACCCTCGGGACCAAGGAAAGGCCGAATGGGAATGCCTGAACTTATAATGATAACCCTGAAACAAAAAACAGAGAAACTGTCTGTGAGCAGTGTGCATCAGGATATGCACAGTTTGAAGGTGAATTCTGCGATACTCCACAGCCACTACTCATGGTGGGTGCAGTCAAAAGGGGAAGCCAAGCCAGATATAGACAAGAAAACAAAAGAGACTGCACTCCACTAAATAATATAAATGGCACACCCACACACTGCAAGCAAAATTTTAAAGTTTTAATGGTCAAATAATAGTGCTGTGCCTTACTGCGGCCACAACCACCACTTTCCCATACATCAGGATATGTAGGTACTCGTCCTTCATAGCGAGAAAGCACAGCCAATCTTCACTGTTCAGTAATGGAAGAAGAGTTGGGAGAGACACCATCCTGAACTTTTGGTACAGTATTTGCCACAGAGGTTGAAACACCTTAGACCCAAAATGGGGCATAAGTCCCCTGTCCATTGGCTGCACAGCTCTTCCAGGCTCCTTTGAAATGTGCAGCTCTGCTTTTTGTGCAGTTTTGTACTGCACTGTACTGTTCAAGTTAAATTTAAAAATTGGGCTTATACAGTAACAGCTTGCTAGTATAGCTAAACCATAACAATTATTTCTGTTACTGCTTCAGGGTAATTTTAAATTTGGGTTCATGCTGTAAACTGCTGCTGTTTTAATTAATTGAAATAATCTAGTTTTTCCTATCGAGGGGTAACAAGAGTATTGATAGTCTCAGCTACTAGAATCACTGTGCTAGTCCAAGATTAATTAGAAACTCAGTTATTATGATCATTGTATTTATCTAGATTGATTAGAGCCCATCTAAATTCTTATTTTCTATTTGTGTAGAGCTAATACATGTCGCTTTACTGCTAGTACTGAATTTAATTGTCTGTGCCTTTCTTTTCCTCAGTTCCTCTTCTCCCCTCAGTGTCTCCTACATAAAACTTAAATTTTCCTGCCATTTTCCCTTCTCTGTCTCTCTTCCAGATGCTTGCTTTCTTCTGTTCTATTCTTACTCACTTGTGCTCTCCCCCATTTACAATTCCGGTCTATTTCTTTTTTTCTTTGCTTCTAAGTCTGCCCTCTGCTTCTGGCATTAGACACTCTCCACTTAACTGCCTTTGTTTTAACCCCCTCCTGTTGCTCTTAGCTGTACTTGACCCTCCCACCGATTAAGTCTGTGGCCGTCCTCAATATCTAACTAACTGTTGTCTCCCTTTCCTTTCTTAGACACTGGCCTTGATCAGGCATCCAACCGCTGGTGGCTCCCTTCGCCGCTGACGGCTGAAGCTTCCCTACCTGACTGAAAGTTCAGGTATGACCGCTCCCCTATGCTCCAAATCTCTGGCCAAAAGCTGCACCTCCTACTGGCTTCTCCGTCCACTACCTAGGCAGCTATTGACCAGTGAGCTTCCTCTCGACCCTGCCATTGGCTGCACAGCTCTTACAGGCTCCTTTGAAATGTGCAGCTTGGCTTTTTGCATAATTGTGTACTGCACTGTACTGTTCAAGTTAAATTTTCTCCTGCCCACCTTTCCCCACCACTGCCACTCTTTAAATGCTCTCCCCTGCTCATGTAGCTCCGGCCTACAGCTGAACAGCCACTCACAGTGTAATTGCCCTTGCTACATTTCTCCCCTGCACCTCTGCCAACCGTGTCTGCGTACCGACAAGTTTAATCTATGGTGAGCCACTACGGTCCGCCCTATCATCTGAGCTCATTTCAACGTTTGCTCCTCTGCTTTGTTACTTGTCAGCATGTTGTGTGCTCCTCAGCTCTTATTACTTTGACAGCATATTGTGAGCTCCTCTTCACAAGCTTCTTAGAAATACTGAAAGTTCTATTATCCCTTCCCTTTTCTATGCGTAATCCTATCTCCCTCCAACATGTTTTCACCCACACTACTCCTCTACTCCTACCTACCCTCTCCCCATTCACCTCTCCAACTCCTACTTCAAGGACTCTTCTTCAGACCACCTCTATGTAATAAGCTCCTGAGTCCACAGCTATGCTATAACCTCTGCTCCTTTCCTCCATCACTGGAACCATTTCCACCTCCTCCCTGCTGCTTCTCTGCATATCTTACCTACCTCAGCTGCTTTTATCAACCTTATACTTAAAGTCATGATGCCTTATAACCCACTAACATGTACTCTAAAATACTTCATGTCCCAGTCAATCTATAAAAACCACAAGCTGCACTACCTTCTTATTGTGCTCTTGCTCCTCACATCAGGTAATATTCACCCAAACCCAGGACCACCTGTCGCTAATGCACCAGGGTCTCTCCTTAGTAACTCCAGGCTAAACCCCTCAACATTCCCTACCCTTCCTAGTGGTCTCAGACTACTCCTCCTTAATATTCGTAGTTTACTGCCTAAACTAGACCTCCTCCAAACCCTAGCTGCCTCACTCACCCCTGACATTTTAGTCCTGTCTTGAGACCTGGCTCAACAACAAGGTACATAACCATACTATCCCTATCCCCGGTTACTCCCTAGTCAGACAAGACAGGACTGGGAGAGGTGCGTGTGTGGCTTTGAATAGCTCCTCCTCCCAGCAATATGCTGTCACCCTCCCCACCTCCTCCCCAGCAAACTATTAGGCTCTTGTTATTCGTCTATGCCTGCTCTTCTCTATTCCAATTTTTGATGTGGGCATCTACTGTTGCCCCAATCTTCCTTCCAGTGTGACCATTGAACTTATTACCTCTATCACCTCCTACACTCAAAATGGTGAGCTGTACATTATGGGTGATTTCAATATAAACTGGCTGTCACCCTCACAAGTCAAGGCTCGGAACTGCATAAGTTCCCAGAATTTAACCCAGCTCATCAAAGAACCCACCCGACTGAACAATAAAACCCAAACCACACCCTGATTGACTGGGCCCTTACATCTCACCCACATCATATCATTGATGCTGGTATTCTACCTGATGATCTAAGTGATCATCACATGATTTTCCTAGTCAGGAAGGTACACAGGCTGAATTCTCCTCCCAAAATACTTCTAATCACTCCTATAAATCCCTTGACTTCACCCCCCCCAAGACCTAGCAAACACTGACTGGACCCTAACAACCATGGCTCCCCTAGTGGATGCTGCCCTAGCCTACTTTAAAGACAAATTTCTCTCCATCTGGAATCATTACACCCCTCTAATACATACCAGAATACATGGTAATCAAATACCATGGATCATTCCAGAACTCCTGGTCTGCTTCCGAGCACATAATCAGGCATGGAGAAAGCATAAGGCTACCAAATTACCTAGTAATTTTACAACTTACTGCAAACTTCACAACACCTGCACCAAAGCAGTTAGGTTAGCTAAAGCAGCGTACTTCAACTCTACTTTCCACAACAGTCTAAATTCCCCATCTAAATTTTGGAAAGTGATTCATGGCCTATTCTCTCCCCCTCTCACCCCCTCCCCATTTCCAGTCCTCAAAATAAACAACTCCCTCATTGCAGACCAAGCATTAGTGGACGAGGAATTTAACTCCTACTTTACTTCATGTGCCTCCACCCTATTAGCCTCCCTTCCCCCTGCTCAGTACCCTCATACAAAAGTACTAATCCTGACCAAATTAAATTGTCAGACTCCACTACTCTCTCATTTTCCTTGGTCTCACCTGAGGACGCTCTCACTACTCTGCTGTCCATCAACCCATCCAAAGGCAGCTCTACTGATGGACTTGACCCTATGCTCGTCTACCTCTCTGCCTCTGCGATTGCTCTCCCAATTGCCGAAATTCTGAACTTCTCCTTCCTGCCAGCCGAGGTCCCTATGCCTTAGAAGCATGCAGTGGTTCTCCCCCTCCCTAAGGGTGGTAAATCCACTTCACCAGGAAATTATCATCCCATCTCCCTTCTCCCTACCCTTACTAAACTCTAGGAGCATGTTGTCCTCTCTCAAATCACCTCCTTTCTCTCTGACTTCAACTTCTTCATACCGTTCCAATCTGGATTAAGGAAACATCACTCTACCACGACCTCCATACTCAGGCTCACTGATACCATTCTCACTGGACTGGACAATGGTTTAATCACTTTCGCCATCTTCATCGACCTTGCCTAGGCCTTCAACATGGTCTCCCACACTCTGCTACTCCAATCCCTCTCTGCATCTGGCCTCTCACTATCTGCTACCAACTGGTTCAAAGCCTACCTTACTAGAAGGACACATTTGGTTAGAACTGCAAACTCCAACTCTCTTCCATGCCATATACATACTGGAGTGGCTCAGGGTTCTGTGCTGGGTCCCCTCCTGTTCTCTATATCTCTAAATGACTTACCGTCAGCTTGTTCCTCCTCCCACATCCATATGTATGCAGATGATACTGTCTTGTTTACCACTGGAAAATCTCCCTCTGTTGTGGAAGCCACACTCCAGCTTGACTTTGACAAGATCCAGCACTGGCTTGCCTAACATCAACTTTTCCTGAATACCAAGAAAACAGTCTCCATGTCCTTCGGTACTAGGCAGAGACTTGCTCTGCTCTCTGTTCTGCCCACTTTCCACACCATGGATGGGACTCAACTTGAGGATACCTCCTTATTCAGATACCATGGGATTTGGCTGGACCAACACTTCAGCTTCTCTGGTCACATCGATGCTATCCTGAAAAAACTGCACCCCAAGCTTGGTGCCCTTTAAAGGAACTATAATTGCATCCCTCTTATGGTCAGGCGTGCAATTGTCCAAAAGATGATTCTCCCTATTTTTGACTACTGCGATGTAGTCTACAGTGCTGCTTCCAAATCCACCTTATCCAGATTGGACTCCCTTTCAACTCTTTCTGCCACTTTGTCTTTGACTCTCCTGTGTGCACTCATCACTGCAATCTCTATCACTCTCTCTCCTTCCCTTCACTCACTAACCGGCGTCTCTCTCACTAGGCCAAACTTGTTTCTAAATTCTGACTTGGTTCTCTACCTCCATATCTAGCCTCCTCCCTCGCTTCCTCTCCACCTCCTGTGCATTCTTTAAGGTCTGCCGACTCACGGACCCTTGCTGTCCCTCGATGCTCCACACTGGCAGGTCAGTCTGCCTTCAAACACCACTTCCCCAAAATCTGGAATGCTCTCCCTCCTCATATTTGGCACTCATCTTCCCTCCATTGCCTCTCCACTGCCCTCCAAAACTTCCTGTCCTCAAACTGTATCTGTTTTCCTCAAACCTAATGCTGTACTACACCTCGCCCATGCTTCTCCTCACCTGTCAGGAATTTAACTTACTTAATGATGCACTTATGTTTGTATTATCCTGTATCAGTAACTTAACCAATTATTGTTTATGTGATATTACTTGTGAACACTGAATTGTTACTTTGCTGTATTGCCTGTAAGTTTCAATATTGTTCTTACCATATTACACTGTTCATTGTATGTGTTTATCTTTGTATTTTCTGAATGTAGACTCCCATTACCCTTCCCCACAAGGTCACACCAGGAGATGAGCAACTTGTTGTTCAGCGTGCCTTCTTGGTGAAACATTTCCATAAATAAATAACATTTCAATAAATAAGTCCATTTGGGAACCAGGAAAAAATGGGAGTAAAATTCCATACCCTTCTGTGGAAGGGGAATTGGTTCAATGGCACATTTTGTGAGCAAAGCACTGATTTCGTTCCATGAGACTAATGCTTGGTCGGGGGGGTAATGACAGAACCTTGGTGGCAAGACAAGGGGAATCTCTATCAACTCCAGTATGTGTCCTGACTCGATCAATTGCCAGAGCCACAGGTCAGAGGAGAT
This sequence comes from Neoceratodus forsteri, assembly GCA_016271365.2. Lineage (NCBI taxonomy): Eukaryota > Metazoa > Chordata > Ceratodontiformes > Ceratodontidae > Neoceratodus > Neoceratodus forsteri. The sequence continues at coordinate 838,885,129 of CM028135.1, read as the reverse complement.
GGCTTGCCACCCTTGTAGGTGCAGGGGAAAACCTGCCCCCGATGGCCGTGGTAAGGGTCTCTGGTCCCACGACAGGAGGAAGACCTTCAAGCTGAAGGCTGTCCCTGCTGGGGAGCAGCAGGGATGTAATGGGATGTTTTCTGAGCATTTCTAGGATCCGGCAATGTCAACTGAGGCTTTCACTTATTGGCAGATGGTCTTTGAGCATTGGGACACTCCTTGCAGTGGCTGCCCCTGGAGGATCCCCTAAAGGCCGGTTTTGCTTTTGAACGGTACATGGTCCAGACTGATTGAAGGGTGTGACCTGAGTCCTGTAAGTCCTATAACATTTCTTGAGTCTGTGGACTAAAGAGTTGATCACCCTTAAAAGGACTGTTAAGGATAGATTGCTGCAAATCCAGTGATAATTCTGACACTCTGAGCCAGGAGTGATGTCTGAGACAAATATCTGCTGAGGACATATGGGCTGCACTATCAACGGCATCATAGGTGGCCCTAAGCATGTGGAAGCAAACAGCCACCACTGTAGACATCTTGGCAGTCAGATCCTCCTAGGCAGAAACCGCAGGGAGGGACTAGACCATTGTCTGGTAGGCTTTTAGTATTTCCTCCTGATATTTCAGGAGGTGTCCCATGTAATTAAGTATACGGAAAAGGCATTGTAGCCGGGGCATAAACCCTTTTCCCCATGACATCCAGTCTCTTGCATTCCTTATCAAGGGGTTGAGCACTCATGTGCTGAGGTCTAAAGGACCTATCATGAGCGACATTGATCACCACAGAGTCTGCCTGAGATGGAGACATGAGGTAGGGGTGGTCCACTTATGAGGATTGGAGGGAATTTTGAAAGGTTGCTTCCAAGCATCCCAAATACCCCCTTCAAAGGCATACACCAAAGGGGGGATGACCACAGTGGGGCATTCTGGTATACCTAAATACTGTGCCAGTTTCTTTCTTGAAGCATGCTGCTCAGTGCTCTGGAACCCAAACGTTCTCTGGAGGTGTATCACAATGTCCGAAAATGTGGGATCATTTGGCAGAGAGCATGGGAGTCCAGGGGTAGGTTCACCCAGCACAGGGTCATGATATCATAGATGAAACCTCGCACATCACATCCACACATGGAAAACAAGGTGTGTCAACACAGTGGCAGCACATAATGCCATCCACAAACGATTGCCACACACCTTATCCTTCAGTTTGTTTTTCACTCCCCACACCCCCTGGAATAAATATCATTTTCCCCCTCATCTACTGCTGGCTCAGGTGCTCCAGCCACTCTACCATGGGAGCAGCTCGACAGAGCACCCAACTGGCAGTGGTTACATCCACTTCCTCTTTGGTATGGAGTGACTGGGGTTAGCGATATAGTTATATCGCTCATATACCCCTGTCGCTCTCATACCATATGCACTACTGACCACTTGGTGCTTGTGCAGTTTAGTCTAAGCTGTACTGACCCAGTACCAGTTGACCCTGAACTGACAAGGCAGCTGATGATGACTGAGGGGAGTCCCCCCGGTCCACACCATCCTCCTTCCTCCAGGTCAGCTAAATCCAAGTCCTGTAAAAAAGGGTCATCCATGTCAACATACTGACGGTGAAAACCCAGAGAGACAGGGGAAGGGCTGACAGTCCTCTGGGCCAAGGAAGGCAGAAAGGGAGCAGAGACCAGAGCTGACCCTTCAGTAGGTGTGTGAGGGTTCTGTGTCAGATCCAGTATAGTAATTACTAGAGCCTGGACATCAATCATGTCCATCCGCCCAGCAGAAGAAGCCGGGGTAGCATGGACTGAGCGAATAGGGACCACTGACATTATAGAAGAAGACAGTAAAACCAAGTGAGCAGCCATCAATGAGGGGTGTATATAGGACCCCAGGATCATTGATGAGAGTGCTAACATAGAACCCTTTGTGGGAAGGCCAGTCACTGACAAGAGGATCATCGACAGTCCAGAAGCCATCATCGACAGATGATGGGTAGAAACCACGGGGGGAGCAGCAATGGAAGCTGCAGTTTCACCCCAGAATCTGCCGTCAACATAGGAGCCATTGATGAGGGAAGAGAGGAGCCAGCAATCATCGACAATGCAGAAGACAATGTAACAGTGGCCACCCACTTAGTACATACCTTTCTGCTAGTGATCGGGGCACTCATTAACGATAACGAGGGTGCAGCAGAAACATGCTTCATTTTGCTGGCATGTTTCTGACCAGGATCCTGTCCCATAGATGAGGAAGGCTCACCCGCAGAATGGTGAGACCCCAAGGAGGATGTCGAAGACTCCCTGAGCTTGGAGCATTGCTGCTGCTCCAGAAGGGCAACCTTTTGCTCCATGAGGAACTAACAAAGCTGCTGAAGCTTTTGACATTTGGTGGTCTTGTTGAACTGCTTACAGAGGTTACAATCCTGGGTGTCGTGTTCAGGACCAAGGCACCGAACACAGATGTTGTGGGGGTCCTCTGTAGTGATTCTGTGACCACAGGTACACTTTCATAATAATGGATCTGAAGACATCAGTAGATGAACCCATTTAAAATTAACATTTGGTCGGCAGAGCTTTTCATCGACAACTTGTAAGCAGAGCTCTGAAGGAGGACTTGTTGCGTGCAGGTCATGGTTGAAAAGAACTGAGGAGTAGCTGGGAACTCCCCCTTTTGTAATTGCCATACAGACATCACGTAGTAACCTTAGGGAGGAGGTCCCAGGGTAGACTGCCTAGAAAATATCTAGAAGAAATGATGCCTGCGGCTGATATCCTATGTGTTATGACCTGCTGCAAGAGATTGTCTCGAGAAAGATCACAATGTGTCAGAATACCTGGTCCTCTGGTATTCACCATTCCCTATACCACTCCTTTGGTCACTATCCCAGCACAAACTCCTTATCAGATGCCTCATCTTCCCTTGCAAACTCCAAATTTTTTTACCTGGGGTATAAATCTATACTAGCACAAAACCTGACATTCTGATTCACATCTTCTCTTTCCTCTCCTCCATGGACTCCTCCAAGGAAAATCCTGATATGGTTCAACTTAAACACCAGTTAGACCTGCCCTCCCTCAAAAACTCTAATACAGGAAATTTAAAGCCTTCACCTCACCCAACATCTCCAAATCTTCCAGGCTCAAAGTTAACACAACAAATCACTTGTGAATATACTGGGTCTTTTCCTTGCATCCATAATGTATATTGTTAGCTGGCATACTTCCTAGTGCACTTAACAATCACAGTGGAGTAACCAGCCTTAAAAAAAGTGTATGCACAAAAAATGTAAAACATAGGCCGGGGGTCTGGGGGCCACCTAGGCAGTGGCTCAAATGGAGGGGCGAACTAGGGCAACTCTTGATTCACCAGTCTCTGTCTACTCTCCCTCTCTGCAACAGTTCTACTCACTGCAGTGATCATGGGTAACATTTGAGGAGCTGGTTGGTGGATCCTGGAAACATGTGGACAGTAACTGTCCAAATAAGCACTGAGCTACTTCATGGGGGTGCCTGCCTGTCTGACTGGAAGCTGGAGGAGGAGAGAGAAAGAAAGAGCCCCCTCATGCATTAATCCAAAACACCAGAAGCCAGTCAGCTAGCAGACCAGCACTGATTTTTTTTTAACTACTCAAAATAAAAAAAACACTACTGTCATGGACATTTTTCTGTATGCACACGCATACAGGAAGTATGCATGGTTACATCACTAATCAGTCACTGTATGTTTTACTGTGTGCCAAACATTCCTCAGCCTCCAGTACCCTCTAAGGCTATCCTTCAGCATTCCTTTAATTTGCTTAATCCACAATCCTTCCTGGATGACCTTAACTCTATAGACCAGTCAACCATCTCTACTGCCAGTGAAGTGGATATGTGTATGTGTTTGCCTACTTCTAGACTATTTTTGCATCTGCCTGGGTCTCACATATCCCTTAAAAAGTATTAGGGTCAAAAAATTCGACCTCCCATGGTTTTCAGCCAAAACTACTAGACTGCTTCAAGCCTCGCAGTGCTGCTTGGCACCTGCATAGCTCCAACAGATTACAAGATAACCTGATCTGGTACAGGCAATATCATAATGCCTGCACTAAGGCAATCCACTTGGCCAAGGCAGACTTTTTGGCCTCCTACTTCTAGAAAAACCTCCACTGCCCAATCAGGTTTTGGAAGGATGTTGACTCTGTTTTACCCCCCCCAGTTACAGTACCCCACTCCACTGAGTGCTCAACATGGGTAGTTCCTTGGCTGCTGATTCTTTAGAGGTCACATCTGCAATTGATTAATTCTCCTCCTGTACTCTTCCTCAACCCACCACCTCATCTTTCACAACCCTCTCTCCTTCCCCGTCCTCCTTACTCTCTTTCTCCCCATTCTACTTTATAAAGCACTGGCTGCCTTTCTAGTGGTCAGTCTGGTCAAGCATAACAGCTTAGTTGGCCTGGACCCTCCTACACCTTGTTGCATCTGCAATCACAGCTCCTGCTATCTTTCTTCTCAAGACAGGTTCCTATAACTGGGAAATAATGCTAGAGTCCTCCCTCTCCTGAAAGGTGGTGACCATACATAACCTGGCAGATACCATCCCATCACTTTTCTTCTTTTTGTATCAAAGCTTCATGAGAAAATAGTTCTTTCTTATGTAGGCTGTTTCCTTTATTTGGCTTCCTTTCTCTTTTTGCCATAAATATTTATTGACATTTTCCATTTTAACAATTGTGAAGTAATTCACAAGACCTAGGCCTGTACTACAAACATCATATCACAAGCATAATATTTCAATACATGACTTGTACCAGAAATACACGAAGTATGAATGTTATAACTATGAAGGCGAAACTGATACTGTGACAACAATCCTCTATTCCTTACATCCTACTTAATCCTTAACAAGGGAAGACATTAACTTTTTTGAAACTTACACTATGAAAGGGTAGCATTGAAAGATGAACTGACCATCAATATATACTACCTGAACAGATTGAAGGTAAGCATAAATAAGAACCCAAAAAGCTTATAGGGTCTTGACTTCTTTTCTCAGCCTCTTTCAATCAGGATTCAGGAAACCCCTCTTCACTGTCTCTTCCCTCCTCAGTTTGCTGCTTGTGTAATGTTTTGCTGTTATTACTGATGATTGTAATTTTCTGTAATTCTCCCTAGATCTTCATCCCTGGGATGCACCTGGAAATGGGCTTTGGCTCAATGTGCCTTTCTTAGTCATCAAAATTTAAATAAATATATACATCAACTCTAGGGTCCCTCTGGTGATGTTGTGAATGGTGGCTTCAGTGAGCCAGTTCTCCCTACGTTACTTCACTTTATCCCAGATTAATTTGGTTAAGTATGTTCACTTGTAGGGCAAATGCTCCACCTACTTCCTAATGACCCTTTCAACCTTGCTAGCTGTTTTAAGGTGCCTGGTGTTCCTGGCATTGAGCAGATGGCATATTCTCACTAATCCCATTTATGTACTGATTCATCTGCATATCAGGGTTTGACTAAATGGACCTAGATTTCAATGTTTGACTTGCTCCTGTAAGGCAGTTGGATCATATGGCCATTTTATTGTTTGCCTGGGTCACTCTTTGGTATCTCCTGGAAAGACATCTCTGCTGGCTCACGCTCTTTCTCTGGGCAGAAAAAGAATAACACACACAATACTGAAACCAAACAAAATAAGAAATGTATCAGTATATATAAGTGCAGACAGACAGCTATTTGATGACCTCAAAGTGGCAGAGAAGTATGACAAATCAGTGGGTAAGGCCAGTGGAATTCTGGGATGCATAGAGAGAGGTATCTCAAGTAGGAGAAGGGAGTTGGTATTGCCACTATGTTGCTCATTGATGAGAACCCACCTAGAATGTTGTGTCCAGTTCTGGAGGCTGCACCTCAGAAAGAACATAGACAGGGTAGAGACAGTCCAAAGAAAGGCAACTCCTGTAAGTTGTGCAGGGGTTGCATAAAAAGTCCTATGAGGAGAGACTGAGGGATCTCAATGTGCACACCCTGATAGACAGGTGATTGAGGGGAACATCATAGAGACCTACAAGCACCTCACATGGGTGAATAGGGTGCAGAAGGGGAGACTCTTTCAATCAATCAATCAATCAATCAATCAATCAATCAAACTTTATTTAACCAGGCAAAATCATCCTTGAGCAAGCTCATTTGCAAGATGGTCCTGGACAAGTAGGACATATACAACTACAGCAAAATTACCAGATAAGCAGTGTATACACAATGAGCAAATAAAAGACAGTTACAGAGAAACAAATAAGATCAGGGCTGGGGAGTACATATGGTGAACACTATCCGGGTTGATAATTGACTGTATATATAAAGGATTCCCTCAAGACGTGGGTTTATTCAGGCAAAGGTCACAACATTACAATAAGACGAAGGATACCAGTCAGGGTAAGTGAGGGAACAACAACCAAAGGTTTATGGGTGGGGGAAAACAAAGAAAAGGGTCAGTGATGGGTGGAGATAGATGTAGTCAAACAAACAGGTGGGAGCTGGCAGAATAATCCCAAGGAGGAAAGAAAAAGAGAAGTGCTAGGGGAATACATGTAAGCACCAAGAGTTTGGGGAGTTTCAAATGAGAAAGTTCATCAGAACCAGAAGGCATGCAATGAAGCTGGAATGTGACTTTACAGGGTATACACTTGCATATGTGCTTTACTTGCCATTAATCAAATCCCCACCACCTTCCTTCCATCAATGGACAACTGGCAGAAGGTTTCAATTACCGTATCCTCAGTACAGTTGCAGCAAGTGACATGGTCAGATATTTCTAGATATGTTGTGACATTTCTAAAGAGATTCTCTCTGGTTGCAGACAGGAATGGGATTTCTCTAGAGCAATAGTTCTCAGACTTTGTCACAGTGAGCCTCCCCAAATCCATGGAAAAGACTTTGAGCCTCCCCCAAAAATTGAAATAATCTTGGGCCTCCCCCCCAAAAAAATAACATTCTGTACTTTGCGCAGTACACCATGAAAAAATTGAAACCCCTTTGAGTACTTGGCTCACATTATGTTCTTTGTCTTATACTGACGTGGAACCTTTGAAAAAGAGCTCCTGTGATCAAAGGTGTTATCTGAATAACAAATAAAATAAACAAATATTATTATTCAGCTTATTGTAACCTCCCCAATCCTACCTATGTACTCTGCTATTTTAATTCTTGAACCATTGTTACCCCTTTTTGCAGTACCTTCATGGGTCATACTGCTTTCTCCGTTTCCTCTTTATATGAAATAACCTTTCTACATACTTTGCCTCTCCCCATCCTTCCCTGCTCCTAACAACTTCTCTGGGATTACTTTGCTCCTTCCTGCTATTGCTCTTGGCGCTTCTGTGCTCAACACTTGTATTTGGGCTGGTCTGCCATCAGGCTACAAATTTATCAATTACCACCACTCATTATTAGTTTATTGTTCATATTTGCTTGCACTATTGTTTATTGTGTATTTCTTGATTGTTTTACAGTTGCCTTTTGAAATGTATTCACTCCCTACCCTTCCCTGGGTACACCTGAAATGAGCCATTCATTCACCTTCCCGTGTCACCTATTAGTAAATAAATACATTAAATTCACCTACTATTATCCTTTCGGTTTGCATCATCTCTTCACACAAAATATATAAAACTCAAAATTTAAATACAGTACTTTTTCAGATTTGCTTGAGCCTCCCCTATAACAGGTTGGGGCCTCCCCAGGAAGCTGGCCTCACCATTTGAGAACCCCTGCTCTAGAGGTATAACAGAAATCTCAATATTTAGCTGACCATGCCTATTGCTGCACCTGTATTTGGCTGTGTAGTGACTAGCAGAAGTGTGGGAAGATGTACTGACCAGTGAGCAACACCATGACCTCGAAGATCAGCACAGTGACAGACTTCACCAGAAATCGCTGGGTCACTGTGCTGGTCCCTGCAGACACTGGTGGTGCAGCTCCTGTTGTTGTGCCTCCACCCCAAGACAACTCCGACTTGGAGTTGCATACATAGAGACCAGGGGGGTGTGAGCAGAGCCCCTCACATGGGGGGTTTGGAGGTGCAACACCCTGATGGAAACATGCCGATATCCCTGACAGAACACTGCCGGCACTCGGCATTGTGTCTGTTGCTGTGAGGGATGTCAGCTTCCGCCCTGTTGCAGCTCAATAGGTAAACCATGTTGGAGTACCCCTATAATTCACTGGAATTGTGCAGTATGGCCAGGAATCTGTAATTTAGCTCCCAGCCAGCAATGGAGGACAGAGTCTCTTTCTGCTGGTGGTTGCTAACTGAAATAACTTTAATGTCAGATGGAGGGAGCCTGACAATTAATTGGTCCTTTACAAACTTAAAAGCTTGATGCTGATGGTCTGATGGGTCCTTTCAGTTTCCATAATGAAGAGAAGTTAGGGTTCTAAAGTCAGGCAGAGGGTTGGAGAAAATAAATATACACTGTTATGGAACTTAGAATTGGGAGACCTTGGGTGTTGGGATTGCGGTTGTGCCACATTTCTGAACACTTCTGAGGTTGGGGAAGGATAGGTAATGTTGATTTTGTTGTTCATGGAGGGTGTGGGAGTTACAAATGGTTATCAGTATCTGCTCAGTTTAAATTAGCCTTTCACCCCTGGTTAACCACTCTGAGGAATGTCAGATAGTTGCATTTATGGAATAGCAAATGGAGTTGATAATGCACTACCTTAGCATCTCTACTTCATAGAGAGTCTTCTTTTGATTTAGACTATTTTTGTGTCTCTCTAATTGGGGATTTTGGAACCAATATCATTAAAACACCATTTCACCATTTAATAGAAACATAGAAGCCGATAGCATATAAGGGCCACATGGCCCATCCAGTCTTCTGTGAGGTATTTAAAGGTCTTGATCATATTCCCCCTCTCCCTCCTGTCCTCCAGGGTGTACATGTTTAATTTCTTTAATTTCTTTAGCCTCTCCTCATACGACATTTGATGTAGACCCTGTACCATCTTGATAGTCCTCCTTGACATGCCCTCCCTCAATGAATCCATGCTGCCTGAGGTATTGCAGCCCACTGGATGCTCTACCAACCTTTTCTTCACCAGGGTTTTCATTAATTTCCCAACCATTCAGGTGAGACTCACCAGCCTATAGTTGCTAGTCGCCTCCATGCTTCCACTCTTATGTAGATGGACCAGGTCTGTTATACTCTAGTCCTTTGGAATCAGGTACAAGTGGAGCAGGGCTACAATGGTTCAGCGAAAAAAAAGACCATTTATCTTGGTCAAGGTTAAAAAGGCATATTTATTTTTCCTTGTAAAACATAGCAGCTCACCCCTCACCAGATGCCAAATGTTTTCACATCGCTCTGACCCTTTCTCAAGGTTTGGAAAATGCAAGACACACAACTCCTATTAAATTACTTCTCTTAAAGTGTCAGTGCAGAGAAAACACAATATAGTCAAAAAGTGCATTCACCAATAAACATACGAAATCTATAAAAATGCTACACATAACTACTAATGAATCACAAATGTGCATGTTAATCCTAAACTAGTCAGTTCTTCCACCTATGATAAACTGTTTCCAGACAGCTATTAAAGAAGGCCATCAGTGCCCGAGTTCCTTTAGTACACATGGGTATATTCCAACTAGTCCCATGGCCTTGTCCACTTTCAGAGCTGCAAGTCCCTTCTGAACTCTTTCTTCTGAAAATGGACTTGTGTCCACCTCCCTCCCATGTTCCTGCTGCTCCTTGGTGGTCCATTCCTCCCCCTCCACAGTAAAGACTGAGCAAAAGTACCCGCTTGATATGCTTTTTCTTGGTCCTCTTCTGAGCAGTCCCCCCCCCCCACTACCTGCCTTATCCTCACTATCTCCCCCTTCCCTTCTTCTTTTCACTTACAAACCTGAAACAAATCTTATGCTCTTTATCTACCCCTTGTCTATTCATTTCTCTGTCTGCACATTTGCACCCCTCACTGCCTTTCCCTGCTTCCATCTGCTTTACTTGGTACATCTCCTTGTCTTCCTCCTTCTGTGTTTCCTTATACTTTCTGTTTTTCTTATTCACCATGGTCACTTTCCCAGAGAATCATAACAGTCTCTTTTTCCTTCTGCTTTTACTTCCTTCCTTCACACAGATCCTGGTTGTCATAAATATGTCATTCATTATTTTGGAGCCTGCACCTCAGAAAGAACATCAACAGATTGCCGGCAGTCCAGAAAAGGGCAAATAAAATAGTGCAGGGTTTGCACCAAAACCCCGATGAGGAGAGACTGAGGGATCTCAACATGTGCACCCTGAAATAGAGGAGAGTGAGAGTGGACATGATACAGACATGTAAGTATTTCACAGGGGTAAACAGAGTGCAGGAGGGGAGTCTCTTTCAAATGAGAAGGAGCACAAGGACCAGATGGCATGCGACAAAGCTGCGTGGGAGTTTAAGACTTCACTGAAAGAGTTGTAGACACTTGGAATGGACTGCCAGTAGAAGTGGTGGAGGTGAAAACAACAGGGGACGCCAAGTATGTGTGGGATAGACATAGGGGAATATAGTAAACAGGCAGAGAGAAGGATGGGTCATCATAGACAAATTAGGGTCTGCAGAGACAGACTAGGCAGGGACCACCTGGGCAGACTGTGTAAGCCACACAGTCTTATTCTGCTGACAAACTTTGTGTTTGTATGTTTCAGACTGTTTCGGCAAAATTATTTACCGTTTATTGTTAATTCCAGTGCCATACCTTTTTATAAACACACTTTCTTTCTGCTCACTTAAACAGGATCTTTAAGAAGAGAGAAAGAGGCAAGGCCCAGCAATGCAGCAGTAGCACTACCGATCAGGACGCCGACGACCTGGGTTCAGAAACAAGCCCAAGGCATCAGAGGGCCAGCGGGGGGGGAGCAGAACTGAACATCCACAAGACCAACCTCCTCCCCCAGGTTGGATGGTGGGCAAGAGCTTGGCATTCAACTAACCCCTGGCACAGGCCAGGGGAGATGCAGCCTGAGCTACAGAGGTGGGGGAGACACGGCAGATGCCAGGGCATGTGCCTTGACATCAGTACATGTCACGTCTCCAGACTGTGGAAACAGGAAACTCCCAGTCACAATGGATGACTGCCGGCCTCCACAGGCCCCACACCCAGTGACCCAGGCACCTGCAGGAGGCTGGATCCAGTTCTGGAAGGTTGAGGGTCTCCTCAACCCCCTGCCACAGAGGGCATAACCATGGGGGACTTTGGGAGAAGGTGAGTCCTGAAAGAAGCTGGGGTGAAGGGGCAAGCTGGCAGGAAGCTAGGTCAGTCAGGACAGAGGAAAGAAAAACAGAGAGAAGTGATAATGCCCACTTAAAATCCATGCATTGAGTATATAGTCTTGCTTTATTTTATAAGGTTAATATTGCATATGGCCTCACTTACTGTACCTTGTAATCTATAAAGACGGGAGCACTTTGTGTACCAGATCACAGGTGCATGGTTACTTGGTATAACACCGTATTCCTGTTTATGTCCTCAAGTTCATCAGGAAGTGAGCTAATTATGAAACATGTCATCTCATTTGATGGCATTCCTGACACAAATGTCGAAGCATCATGATGACTCCAGTACTCAACAAGAGTCTCTCCGTTTGTTCACACCAAAGGTGTAACTACTTTTAATTAAGATTAGCTATGAAGAAATTGTGCAGAAAGTTGCATCAAAGACAGTGGTACCCTTATGGATTCCCAAGGCTGACTGTCTCGACACTGACCTGCTCAGGCACTTTTGCCTGACACATTCAGTAGCAGACAGTATGCAGCCCAACAGTGTGGAAACCCGACAGACATTACAGGGGTAAGGTAGCAGATGCGATGCCTTGCTACCTTACCCTGTACGTGCAATTGAAATAGTGCAGGAATTGGAAGGCTGGCCAAGCTGCCCCTGTGGTGTTGAGGGCTGAACCACTGACAGCTCGGCCAGCATGTTCTGGGAGGTGCGGGTTCTATCCCATGTTGCGCCCTGTACATTTTGCAAGGTTGCACCCCCGTAACTGTTTTTTTACTAACTCCAAGGTCTGCTCCCCCTCAGAGTAAGATATTTTAGTTGGGGGGGGTGGGTGGTGGAGCCTCCCACATGGAGGGTTCAGGGGCAAAGCCCCCCAATTTGTTCTGTAAATATTACAATCAGATGCCCAAAATAGTATTTTTGGGGCATCTGATTGTATTGGTACAATGACTTTCGGGCCACTGGGATCGGTATCCCAAGGCTCAGGAAACTGAGTTTAGGGATATCATAGTATATCCCAGACAGTGCTTTGACACAAAACCACAGACAGGAACAGTCTGAGTAATGAAGGACAACTCAAGACAGGAACTGAAATATAAATCTAACTTCCCACCACCAGGCCAAATCCTTGCAGCAACTGATAGATATGTTAAACTGACTGATATGAAGACAGGGAATATGATCAACATAGATGCTACACTGGACAGATTGACTAAATGCAATTTGATGGCAGTAGAGTTTGTAGTTCTCCGATGGTTGGGAAACAATGACCATATAGTAATAAACCCAGCAGCTGAAGGGAACTCCATAGTCAAGCAAGGCTATCCAGCATATAAGCAAGAAGGCCAAGCACATCTTTCTAAAACAGATAACTACAGCAGAGTAATATATAATCCCACACCAGATGTCAAGGAGAAGGTCAGAGATGCTCTAGACATTGATTCCCTGATGAAGAGTCAGAGCAACTCAAAGCACCATGATTTTTAGTGCTCTTTTGCTGCAATAAATATATTTTCATGTTTGAGTGCACTATACTCTTGTTTTGTGTTGTAGTTTGAACCCTTGTACAGCTGCACCCATTCAGTGTATAGCACATGGTTTTTGTACCTAGGCTCTAGACATAGGTCTGGAACAATGAGCAAGAGGGGAATGGGAGGGAAAAGCACAGTATTTTATACTCTCCCAATGACACATAAATCTTTGTAGCCACTGCCAGGATGACCTATTGCATGGACATAAGTTTGGTTCTGGAGCCACTGTCAATATATGTAGATCCTCACACTAAGGGGACAGTTACTGAGAGCAACAGTTACATTAAGGACATGTCACATGTTCTAGACTGTATAGCAGATATTAATGAAATATGGATCTGATGAATGTCATTCTGGTCACCATGGATAGATGAGATCTATACAAATTCATTCCACATGACTCCAGTTTGTTCAGCTCAGCAGAATCTTTGACATTTTCAGAAAACAGTAATGACAAAAAGACACTTTTCAGTTAACCTTGTCAACATTGGTTTTACACTGCAAGTGTTTCAAATTAGAAAATCATTACTGTTATCAAGAGAGATGAACAGCATTGGGTCCACCATGGCCCCTTCATATCAAATTTACACATGACCAACTTTGAAACCCAATTCATCTGAAATCCAACATATTGTATGATGAGGTTTGTCAGAACATTATGTGGCAGGGCCATTATATTGATGATGTCCTGTTATTGGGGACAGGGACAGAGGAAAAATGAACAGAATTTCACAACTATTTGAACACATGCACAGACAATCTCACTTCCCCCTTGAACACAGTTATACTAAAATACATTTTGTAGGCATTATCAATTTCAAAGCAGATAACACAGCATACTAAACTTGTTTGGAAACCAACAGAGAAAAGCACAATGCTTCACTCATGCAGCTTTCACCCTAACTGTCAAAAGGATCATATCCCATTTAGACAGTTTATCAGTGCTAAGAGAAACTGTTTAAGAGAAATGGAATACAGACAAGTAACAACAGATTTACAGAACAGGTTTAGGAACATAGATTACAGTAATACCATTATAAAAAAGAACAGAAACAAGACACCAGCAGTTACCAGACAACAAGTGTTCCAGCCCAGCACAAAAGATATACTCAGCAAGACAGAATACTATTTACAACTACTTATTCACATCTGTTTACATAAAGTTAAGAAAGTATCTCTTAAGAATTGGAGGGTATTATAGGCTGCCTGGGTTGGGAGACACAGTACTCCAACAAAAATCACTGGCGGTGGCCAAAAAACTCAATAAGGGACAAATTGGTATACTGTACTCTCAACACTGGATTTCAACATAAAAGGAGAATGCCAACCCACTGCGATAACCACCAGTGAGAGAGATTTTCAGGTGTGGACACTGTTCAGTTTGAATAAACACTTACAGAATCAAAAATACCAGGAATGTGGCCAAGGATGGGATTTTGAAATAAAAAAGTTTATTACTTGTCTGACCCCATATTTGGTCTACATAGTAAAATGCACTTGTGATAAGGGTTTTGTGGGGAAAACAACAAGAACATTAAAAGAAAGAATCAAGAATATAAAGGGTATATAAAACAAGATGACAAAAAGTCACCTATTGCATGACATTTCATGGAGGGTATTCCATCTTTCAGGTTCTTTGGACTTGAACATGTGCCCCTACTAAAAAGAGGGGTAACAAAGCAAAAACAACTCCTGTATAGAGAGTTTTTGTATTGGCAGATTTAAAGTCACTATATAAAGATATGATATGAATGAGAAGTGGACTAGGTTGCAATATTTTAAATTATAAAATGGGAAGGGAAAATCCTGCACCCTGATTGGTTGTTACCTGTGCATTAGATCTGTCTAATGCACAGGTAAAAACAAGTACTGTGAGACAGGACGCAGTACAATAAAAGTCATAGTGTCAAACAGAACTTTCATTTTTAAACTGCCACTACCTAGTGACGCAGGCTTGCACTGAAATTATCACACAAGAAACAAATAATCAGTCCCCCAAGCAGTCTGATCAATTTACCATAATAAGCCCTAAAGATATGTAAACAGTTTAATTTTAAAGAAAGTTTTGTTTCTCAGCACTGCCGTGTTATTGTGTCTCAGTTCACGGGCACATCTGCACTTCATATACGTTACACAACAGCATTGCTCAGCCCTATACTCACTCCAGACACAGCCATTCACTCGCTTCTTCCTGACGCTCAGATCATCACAGTATACTCAGGAACAGCCACTCTTCTCAGCCTCACCTCAACTCCCAAAATATCTGGGGAAAGAAGTACTTAATAGAAGCTTTTTTATTCCTAAACAGCTAGCATTTGATGCTGCAGGCGCTCCCAATCCAGACTGACATCCTCGCAGCATCCCCCACCCCCCGGCCCCCATGAGATTGCTCATTCATTTGTTTGTTTACTGCAGCAGACCACAGCACATGCACTGGAAAACAGTAACAGGAATCAGGATGTAGGTTAAAAAGCATACACTTCATTCAGGTTGGTGTATGTTTCTGTGTCTGACTGTTTTAAAAATGCACTCTTCACGCTGCACTCGTGCCTTTCCTCCCATCTGGTCATTGACTTGCTTGATCTGCTCACCTGCTGCTGAGCCACCCACTCACTTGCACCACTCAGTCAACAAATGTTACTGGCTTATTAAAACTATGGCTATACTATAATAAAACAAACAAAAAAATCAATGAACACTTATGTGTATGTGTGCGTGTGGGGGGGTTGCTGGGGAGCTTCAACTATGGTGGCCACACTAGGGCAAATGTCCTAAGGGCAAAAAAAAACAGCTATCTATTGGAGGTGGAGGGACTGTTTTACCACAAAGTATGTTCAAGATTTGAATGTTTCTCAAAGTAAACATAAAAATTTAGATTATTATATGTATGTAAAATACAGAGGCCCATTTTATAAGCATGATAAGACACTCCTGGGGTGTGCATTAGATATTTGTAACGCACGGCCAGGGGCTGAAGGCACTCAGCCTGTGACTTTGTGCCTCACTATGCCCCTGGCCATGTGTTGCATAGAAAATAATGCATAGGGAGGTGAACGTTACGAATATTTAATGCACGCCCGAGGTGAGGGATGCATCATTCGCTCTCAGGGTTTAACAATGCATCCCTTACCAAGGGTTTGCATCAAATTTTCATAATGTACACATCCATGTCTTATTTTTCATAATTATTGGGGTCAATTTTTTTTCAGCCACAGAGTTACATTTCTACACACAAACTATTCAAAATCATGTTGCACAACACCACAGTTTGAGAATTTAAAGAAGCTTTTTTTTAAATTTAGCCAACTGAACACACAAGCTTATAAACACAAGCAGAAAAAAATAGGAGCAGTCTTACCTTACACGAACTGCATACCATAGTGACATACACTGGCTGTATTAATAAGAAAAAAAAAAAAAAACACTGAAGTAAATGAGACATTTTCCCTTGTATGCTGCACTGTACTGAAACATCATTGTGAGTATTCAGAGCCCAAAACAAATTTCTTAATAAGTTTACAGTGGTTAGAAAACAAAACAAATCACTGGCTGTGAGACCTCAGTGTCAGCTTCATATTTCCGTGTGCTCACTTTCAGTTACTGCACCACAGTTCGTGGCAATGGTTACGGAGATCCGTCTTATGCAGTGCCTTGAGTTAAGGGACAGTCTTAAAAATACCTACCTGACACATAGGGAGCTCTGGAGAAAGGAGTTAAATTTATTTTATTTTAATTAATTAATTAATTAATTAATTAATTAATTTCATCTAGGATTACAATGTCTTTGAGCCGAGGCTCTTTTACAAAGGTTCCACATCAGCGTGTGCAACAGTCATCATTTTTAGTTACAAACATATAGTCATTGACTTACAGACATGTAATAACCAGTACAAAGACATGAGCTATGAGCAAGACAAGGGAAGGAAGGGGGTGGGTGGGGGAAGTGAGGTAGGAGATCGAGGGGATAGGAGGTGCAGGGGTAAGGGTGAGTACGGGAGGTGGTTGGGGCAGGGACAGGGTGGAGATATGGGGGGAGGTGGGTGAGGGTGGAGACAGTGCAGCCAGGGGCCTTGTTGAGGAATATGACAGGTAAGGTGCTAGGGATGCAAGACTGATTGTAAGTGCTGGGTGCTGGGGCATGTGCATCGGGAACGGTGGAAATGTTAAGATGGGCAATCGCAGGATATAAGCAGTGAGAGGCGCAGCTTGGACTTGAAGAGGCCGAGTGTTGGAGCGGTCACTATGTCACTGCCAAGAGAGTTGAGCCAGTTGGATGCCTGATAGGCAAACAATCTTTGTTCTTGGGTCGTGCAACATCATGGGATATGTAGTAGATGGGAATTGGATCTCCTTGTAGTGATGTTCTTATGTCTAGGCTTAAGGAGGACACAGACACCAGGTGGGGCAAGCCGCATTATAATTTTCTTGGCCGTGATGCAGGTTTGGTATTTTATGCGTTTGTCCAGTTGAAGCCATCCAGATTGGGAATAAAGGTCACATGTGTGGGTACGGCGATGTGAGCCAGTGATGAAATGACAGGCCTTATTCAGGGAGGTTGTGATATGTTTGAGAGCAGTGGTAGTTGCAGACCCATATATGATAAGACCATAGTCTAAGATGCTGATGATGGAGCTTTGGACGGCCACTGACAGTGCTTCTGGGGTTAGGTGTTTCCTGTGCTGGAATAATATGCCTAACCTCACATTGGCAGACTTTGCAACATTGCTGATATGGACAGCGTATGAGAGGTGGGGATCAAGGGTGATGCCGAGGTACTTGAACGATTGTGTTTGCTCTAGGATGGCTCCTTATTCGGTTGCAATGGAGAGGTGGAGTTGTTTGTTTTTGTTGTGGCGGCTGCAGAAGACCATAAACTTGTTTTTTTTCTGATTGAGAAGCAGTTTATGATTTAGGAACCAGGATTCGATGGAGGAGAAGGCCCGCTGAAGTTTATTTTGTAATTGGATTGGATCAGGTGAGGATCACAGCATCGTCAGCGTAGAGAATTATTTGTTCTGGCAGCTGTCTGGTAGTGAGTTTAAGAACAGGCTGAAGAGGAGGGTCCCAGAATGGAGCCCTAGGGGACTCCCGAGTGGACCGGTCTAGGGTCCGACAGTGTATCAGCGATTCTTACTGTTTGGGACCATTCTTCAAGGTAGCTCTTAAACCAGCCAATGGAGTCAGTTGACAGCCCAGTGTTCTGAAGCTGGATAAGCAGGAGGCGGCGATTGACGGTGTCAAAGGCTTTAGTTAAGTCAATGTAGATTGAGTCTAGTAGTTCACTGGAGTCAAGTGCATTATGGATTGCGTCAGTGAATTCAAGTAGGGCTGTGGAGGTGCTGTGACCTTTGCGGAACCCGTGTTGCTGCTTGCACAGGATGTTGTACGTTTCCAGGTATTCTATGAGCTGGTCCGAGACAATGCATTCTAGTGCCTTGGAGAGTGGGGGTAGTAGGGAGATAGGTCTGTAGTTATCATGGGCAGTTTTGTCACCACTTTTATGGATTGGGGTGACAGTGGCAGATTCCCATCTGTCCGGGAACTGGCTAAGTTTGAGGGAGAGGTTGAAAATTCTGGTCAGAGGACTAAGCACTTCAAGTGTGAGAGACAGGATTTTGAGATCGAGGGAGTCATTACTGAATCTTGATTTACCAAGGGCTTTGGTAACATATTCGCGTACTTGGTGAGCCTTGACTGATTTGAAGAAGAATCGGTGGGAGCTGGTGGGAGTAGTGTTCATTGCAGACAGAGGGGCTTCACCATCTTTGAAGTAATCCTGGGGTAGGACAGTGCTAAGGTCGGTAAAGGATTTGTTAAAGGTATCCGCAATAGTTTTTGGGTTGAGGGTTGCGGTTCCGTTGATGTTGAGTATTGATGGGGGGGTTTGGGATGGATTCCCGGTAAGTTCCTTTATGTTCTTCCAGAATTCCCGACCATTTCCCCAGGAGTTTGTGAGGGCATGCTAATAGTAAGCTGACTTCATTTGCCGGATGGTTTTGGCGCAGTCATTGTGGGCACGTTTGTAGTTTTGGATGTCGTTTTGCCTTCCAGAGTTTCTGGCCAGCTCCCATAGGTGGTCTCTTGTTTTTAGCATCCTGAGGAGGTCACCTGTGAGCCAAGGGTTACTGAGTGATTTGACTTTGCATTTCTTAATAGGAGCATACGTGTCACAGGCCACAGTGAAGATGTTTATGAAGTGGTCAAGGGAAGTGTTTACGTTGGTTGCATTGAAGATAGGGGACCAGTCTTGATTGAGGAGGTGGGATTTGAGTTGAGGAAGGTGACCACTGGGTAGAACCCTGCTGGAGATAGTTTTTAGTGGTTGTTTGATGAATTTATTTGACCAGATGCAGCTAACAGGGGAGTGGTCGCTGAGAGTGTCAGGGAGGACATTAGTGTTAGATATCCACGATGGCTGACTGGCAAGGATCCAGTCCAAGAGTGTGCTGGTGCCGGTCCTGTAATTTTTCCTGGTTGGTGAGTCAACCATTTATGTGAGGTTCGCCACAGCAATGGTATCCCTGTGTGCACCAGCATTGGCCGCAGGCCAGTTGATAGAAACATAGAAACATAGACTTTGACCGCAGATGAGGACCACTTGGCCCACCCAGTCTGCCCATTTCCCTACCTACTGGATAAGCTGCAGATTTTAGTTAACCAACAACCTATTTCCTGCCACACCCCACTATAATTGCCTTATGTCTGTCCCATGCATGTTTGAATTCCTCCACTGTTTTAGACCCCACAGGCTCTCCAGGAAAGTGGTTCCATGCATCCACCACTCTCTCTGTGAAAAAAAAATTCCTCACATTACCCCTGAACCATCCCCCCTCTATATTTAAATTGTGCCCCCTTGTTCTTACACATCTCTTTTTCTGAAAGATGCTACCCTCCTGGACTTTGTTGATTCCCTTGAGGTACTTGAACATTTCTATCATGTCCCCCCGTCCCTCCTTTCATCAAGGGTACACATATTACGCTCTCTCAGTCTCTCTTCATATGGTTTCTGATGCAGACTCTGCACCATTTTAGTTGCCCTCCTCTGGACTGCTTCCATCCTGTCTATGTCCTTGTGTAGATGAGGTCTCCAAAACTGCACACAGTACTCCAGATGGGGTCTCACCAACTGTCTGTACAGAGGGATAACCACTTCCCTTTTTCTACTTGTGATACCCCTTCTTATGCATCCCAGTATCCCCCTGGCTCTCCTTACTGACTTCTCACATTGCTTACCCACCTTTAGATCATCTGATATGACTACCTCCAGGTCCCTTTCCATTTTTGTTGTTGTTAGTACCTTCCCTGTTATTGTGTACTCTTCTCCTGGGTTTTTGTTTCCCAGGTGCATTACTTTGCACTTCTTTGCATTGAATCTAAGTTGCCATATGTCTGACCATTTACCAAGTTTGATTTACCAAGTTTTGATCTACCAAGGGCTTTGGTAACATATTTGCATACTTGGTGAGTCTTGACTGCTTTGAAGTAAAAGCGGAGGGAGCTGGTGGGAGTAGTGTTCATTGCAGACAGAGGGGCTTCACCATCTTTGATGTTGAAGTCGCCAAGAGGATGGATTCGGTGTCTGGTGGGAGTGACTTTACAAAGTCAAGAACAGCTGTTAGACCAGTTACCTGTTCTTTGGGAGGGCTGTAGATGGTGGCAACAGTGTGGGTTTTGTTTTGGGCTCCGAGGAGGATTCTCACTGGCAGTATCTGAGCAGTTGTGGGTTGGAGTGAGGTAATGATGTGGTGCCCCTGTATGGAGTCTTTTAGGTAGAGAGAGCAGCCCCCGCCTCTTTTGGAGAGGCGATCCAGCCTAAAGACATTGTAGCCAGGAAGGCTGATTGCATGGTCTGGTACTGATGGCATGAGCCAGGTTTTGACAACAGCCAGGATGTCAGGGCAGTGTTGGCTGGTGAAGGCCTGTAGGGCATCCATCTTAGGAAGAGGCAGCAGATGTTGATTGATATGAATGAGAGGGCACCTGAAGGCTTGCTCAGATTAGTGGCTTTAGAGCAGAATGGACCAGGGTTTGGGTGCACGTTGCCTGACAGCATTAGGTGTAGGAGGACTAGCCTCAAGGAGCTGTGGCATATTTCTTTAAGGGAATGCTTTTGCCTGCTAGCATCTCAGGAAATTGCCGAGCATCGATGATAGTGGGTGAGGGTGAGCAGAGTGGAGGACTAGGACCAGTGTGGGTGTAGGACAGTTTCATGGTGGTAGGATGGACCCTGGGCAAGGGGCAGTGACCAGTGTGCAGCGTGCCTATGTGGAGGAAGGATGTAGGAATGTGGAAGCTGTGTGGGAGGGAGGGAAAGCAGGCCTTTGGGGCATGCAGTAGGGGAGGAAGACTGGCAAGAAGATATAGAGTAGGGGGTAGAGAACTGTGGAGGTGCATGATTAAGATAGGATTTGGGGTAGGCGGAGAGAGGGGGTTAA
Organism: Neoceratodus forsteri; assembly: GCA_016271365.2. Taxonomy (NCBI): domain Eukaryota; kingdom Metazoa; phylum Chordata; order Ceratodontiformes; family Ceratodontidae; genus Neoceratodus; species Neoceratodus forsteri. The sequence continues at coordinate 838,863,928 of CM028135.1, read as the reverse complement.
TACAGGTTGGTGGAGCTAGGAGAAAGGGGTGGAAGAGCAGTAGCTGGATCAGTGGGAAGTGAGGATACAACCAGGAAGGCCAGGCAGCCAGGGAATGGCAGGTGGTGACTAAAAGATGTGGGGGATTCCCAAAACAGGTACCCAATGGAGCACGAGTGGGGGGGCAGAGCTACCAGGGGTGTGGAGGAAGGTCTATAAAGCTAAGGTCAGAGGGGGGGCAGACGTAAAATTTCAGCTGTTTGCCTTAGAAATGAATGGGTGCAGCAGCCCCGAGCAGAGCAGAGTTTTAGCTGGCTCAAGAGCCAATCCCCAAGCAGGAGACAAGAGAGCATCCAATCAGGGTGAGGTACAGATACTGTGGGGCCAATGGCATGGCTGTCAGCAGTCTAGTGGTTCAGGGGAAGTCTTACCTGGTTCGAGAGGATCACGAGGGCGGGAAAGAAGGTATATAGCAAGTAAAGCAACTGCGTCTTTCAGAGGATAGACTTATTTTTTTTTTTAATGAAAGAACAAGAATCCATCTAGTGGCAGGTCTGTATAACCTGCTAATGGAAAACTAGCAGGCAGCTGGAGAGAAGAAAAAATAGCAAAGCTTAAATAGCATAGTGGTAGGATAGGTTTAGATTGAGCAGTTAAGCAAGACAAAGGAGAGTTAGACTTTTCGGCGCCAAGGCAGAGTGCTTGGATGGGGGGGGGGTGCAGGAGGAGTAAGGAAACAGAAGAGGTCCCAGCTGCCTGCCCTTGAACAGGGCTGCTTCAGCTCCCCAACGGTCGGCCGGCACCCAGCCAGCCACCAACTGAGACCAGGACGCCCACCTGCAGCTCCTTGGAAGCTGCCTGCCCTTGAAAGGGGCTGCTTCAGCTTCCCCATGGTTGGGACGGCACGCAGCCAGCCACCGACTGAGACCAGGATGCCTACCTGCAGCTCCTTTGAAGGTATGGGACAGTGCAGCCAATTGGAACATGGGCGCTTCCAGCAAACCTGCTCTGATTGGCAAGGACTTTTCCCCTGCTTCTGCCACCTGCTGCCAGCCCTTGAATGGGACTGCTTCAGCTCCCCCACGGTCAGCCGGCACCCAGCCAGCCACCAGCTGAGACCAGGATGCCCACCTGCAGCTCTTTGGAAGGTATGGGACAGCGCAGCCAATCAGAACACGGGCGCTTCCAGCAAACCCGCTCTGATTGGCCAGGACTTTTCCCCTGCTTCTGCCACCTGGCACTTTTTACAAATAGATTTTAGATAGAACTAAGCACATTTCAAGTGTCTAATAGAAGTTTTTCAACTGTATTAGCTAGATTGTAATTTCTACTAGTGTTTTAAAGTGCTTACACCTCTTCCGTTTCCTTACTCCTCCTTAACAAATTAGTTCTTTTATTATGCTTTTGGCATGCAGGGAGGCAACAAATTACTAATTATCCATTCTTATCTCACTGCCAACTCACTTCTAATCAGAATTTGAGTCAATTACTGGATGTCTTCATTTATTCCGGCCACTTTCTTCTGAAGCTGCATGAAAAATGTTGCTGGACACTCCCTGATAAATCACATAGTTTGGGCCAAAGATTGTTAGAAGAGAGCTTCTTGTATTGGAGATTCCCTTTGCAGTCCCTTGGGCATTATTCAGGTTGGGGAATAAACAGCCTGAAATTAAAGGATGTTGGGTTTTTTTCTCGACATATCTGGCAGGTACGGCAGAAACGTTCCCTTACTGCTTATTGTGGAGTGGCTGGAACGCTGATGCTGAACTGCTGTATGCGCGTGAAAGTCATAACAACCGTCTAATGATTACGGGGAATATCAACTGAGTATTCCCATTGATAAAAATGTACACTACTAATTATAAATGACTAATGCACACCCCCTCATGTCTTATTGCTTACTCATAACACTTATAATGGGGTTGTCAGACACTTTATGTCTCCCACATTGCTATTTTTATATGCAATTGGATGTGCAACTATTTGGCTTTGTGAATGGCACACTCTCTCATTTTTGTCTCCATTCCTTGTTGACATCTTATGAATTCAACGTATATACATCTGTGGTCCATGGTCTTGTGACATCATTTTATCATACATCATATTTTCTTATTGACTAACACCATTTACTACAAAAATGTCATTTGTTATGGCTAACTCTGTGTCCCATTTGCCATCCTGTTCCTCAGTGTGCATTTCCTGTGGATCTCCAGCAATATTCTTTTGTTTCTCTATGCAGTCTTTATTTAGTTTTTTTTAGTTATTGCTCAGCTTCAATAATGATAATAGCTTAGAAAAATCTCTGAGCAGCACTGTGATGGTTGCACCATTTTTTACAAATAGTTTATTGGCAGAGTAAACAGGTATTTCAGAAGTGTTAAGAAAGAAACATAGAAGTTATCAGCAGAAAAGGATCATTGGGCCCACCCTGTCTGTCCTAAAATTCCCTACCCAATGTGCTACTGCAGACCCTACACGATCTCCGGCCTGTACCCCCCCACCCCCAGCCCTGGTACTATGGTCCCCTTGTGTCTGTCCCATGTATGCTTGAATCCTGCCACCAAGGACCTCTGTTGGTAGTCTGTTCCAGATGTCCGCCACCCTTTCTATTAAGAAGTACTTTCTCACCTCCTCTCTAAGCCTCTCCCCTCCAGTCTCATATCATGTCCCCTTGCCCTTGAGCATCTCTTTCTATGAAAAATACCACCCTCCTGGACCCTATTTATATCCTTGAGGTATTTGAATGCTTCTATCGTATCTCATCTTTCCCTCCTTTGCTCAAGAGAGTACATATTTAATTCACTAAGTCTTTCTTCTTTGGGCTTCTGATGCAGGCCCTGCACCATTTTTGTTGCACTCCTCTGGACTGTTTCCACCTGATCTATGTCTTTCCAAAGATGGGGCCTCCAGTACTGGACACAGTACTCCAGGTGGGGCCTCACAATCTATCTATACAGGGGTAACTGTACCTCCCTCTTTCTGCTGGTTATACTTTCCCTATGCACCCCAGCATTCTATTAGCCTTCCCTGCTGCCCTCTCACAGTGCTTTTCCACCTTCAGATCATCAGATATAATGACCCCAAGTCCCTTTACTGACTTGTGATTGCCATCACCCCCCCCCCCAAAATGGTACATAGCCCCAGGGCTTTTGTACCCTATGTGGATAATTTTGCACTTTTTGGAATTGAAGTTTAATTGCCAAGCTTTTTACCAGTCTTCCAGTTTTTTCAGATCTTCCCTCATCTCTGGACAGTGTTGAAATTACAGGGGGGCTTGCCAGGGCTCAGCCCCAGAAGCTCTGAAGTGAGCCCTTACTATCTCACACATCACTGCCATTGACTTATAAGGGGAAGGGGGGGCTCAATTCAAAGATAGAAATCTTATGGGCCCCCCTAGCTCCCAAAGCTCATAAAGTGTAATTCCATCACTGCATCCCATCCCCCAGTGTGTCCACTCTTTTGCAGATTTTTGTATAATCCACGAACAGACATACCTTCCCTTCTAGCCCCTCTTCGATGTCATTGATAAAGACACTGAGGAGGACTTGTCCCAGTACTGACCCCTGCAGTACCCCACTGGTTACCTTGCCTTCTTCTGAGTAAACGTCATTTATCACCACCCTCTGACTCCTGTTACTTAACCAATTACATACCCAGTTTACTACCTTTGGTCCCACTCCCAGGCTGTCCAGCTTGCTCACCAACCTCATAGAGAAACATAGAATTTGACGGCAGATAAGGACCGCTTGGCCCACCCAGTCTACCCATTTCCCTACCTAATAGATAAGCTGCAGATTCTAGTTAATCAACAGCTTACTTCCTCCTGCCCCCCACTAGAATTGCCTTATGCGTGTCCCATGCATTCTTGAACTCTCCCACTGTTTCTGACTCCACAACTTCCTCAGGAAGGCTGTTCCATGCATCCACAACTCTCTCTGTGAAAAAATACTTTCTAACATTACCTCTGAGCTGTCCCCCCTCTATCTTCAAATTGTGCCCCCTTGTTCTTGCACACCTCTTCTTCTGAAAGATACTACCCTCTTATATCTTGCTAATTCTCTTGAGATACTTTAAAGTTTCTATCATGCCCCCCCTCTCCCTCCTTTTCTTAAGGGTATACATATTAAGCTGCTTTAGTCTCTTCTCGTATGTCTTCTGGTGCAGACCTTGCACCATTTTGGTTGCCCTCCTCTGAAAGCCTCCACTCTGTCTATGTCTTTGCAGAGATGGGGTCTCCAGAATTGCACGCAGTACTCCAGATGGGGTCTCACTAACTGTCTGTAGAGAGGGATAACAACTTCCTGGTTTCTACTGTTGATGCCTCTCCCTATGCATCCCAGTATCCCCCCAGCCCTCCTTACTGCCTTCTCACATTGCTTGCCCACCTTTAGGTCATCTGATATAATTACTCCTAGGTCTCTTTCGATTTTTGTTGTTGTTATTAAACACCCCCCCATTGTGTACTCTTCCCCTGGGTTTTTGTTTCCCAGATGCATTACCTTGCACTTCTTTGCATTGAATCTGAGCTGCCACATATTTGACCATTCCTCCAACCTTGCCAAGTCCATTTTCATTCTTTCCACCCCACCTTGTGTATCAACCCTGTTGCAGATCTTTGGGTCATCTGCAAAGAGGCATACCTTTCCTTCCAGGTGCTCTCCAATGTCACTTATAAAGATATTAAAGAGGACCGGTCCCACTACCGAACCTTGCGGTACCCCACTAGTTACCCTCCTTTCTTCACTGTGGACTCCGTTTACTATTACCCTTTGCATCCTGTTGTCCAGCCAGTTTTTTATCCAGGCTACCACCTTGAGACCCACTCCAAGGCTGGCTAACTCGTATATTAATGTTTTGTGTGCGACTGTGTTGAATGCCTTGCTAAAATCTAGGTAGACTATATCCACAGCCCCTCCCTGGTCAACTACTTTGGTGACCCAGTCAAAGAAATCTATTAGGTTCGTCTGACATGAACTTCCTGCTGTGAAACCATGCTGCCTTGGGTCCTGTGCCCCACTGGCCTCTAGGTCCTCAACAATTCTTTCCTTCAGAAGTGATTCCATCATTTTCCCTACCACTGAAGTCAAACTAACTGGTCTGTAGTTTCCTGCCTCTGCCCTGCTCCCACTTTTGTGAAGTGGAATCATATTTTCCCTCCTCCAGTCCTCAGGTACCACTCCATCCTCCCATGATTTGTTAAAGAGACTAGTCAGTGGTGTTACTAGTTCTACCCTTAGTTATTTTAGTATTCTTGGGTGAATCCCATCAGGCCCCATTGCTTTGTCCACCTTCAGTTTCAAGAGTTCTTTCAAAACCTTTTCTTCTGTGAATGGACGGGTATTGACCCCCCTATTCAGAGTTTCTCCCTTGTTTGATTTAGGCACCTCCCCATCTCATCTGTTGTGAATACTGAGCAGAAATATTCGTTGACTATCCTTGCTTTTTCACTGTCACCCTCTGCCCACATTCCCTCCCCTTTATTAAGTCTCTGTATCCCTCCCTTGGTCTTTCTTCGCTCCCTAATGTACCCATAAAAGGTTTTATCCTCATTAACAGAGGTTGGCTGTCTTTTCCTCAGTTTGTGCCTTTGCTATTCTGACTGCCTTCCCTGCCTCCTTCTGCTTTAACTGATAAAGTTCTCTGTCCTGCTCCTTCTGTGTTTCCTCATATTTCCTGAATGCTATCCTTTTCTCCTTAACCATCCCTGCCACCTCTTTTGAGAACCATTGTGGTTTTTTCTTTCATTTTGTTTTATTGATTTGCTTCACACAAAGGCTTGTTGCCTCTGTGATGGCTGTTTTGGTTATTCCCCATTGTTCCTCTGCCCCTCCTTTTTGCCCATTTGCTAGTGTTTTTCTAAGGCACTCTCTCATTTTCTCAAAGTCAGCCTTCCTAAAGTCCAATACTTTTGTTTTTGTATGGCTTGACTCTATGGCTATGTTTATTGTGAACCACACTGTTTGGTGGTCACTTGTTCCCAGATGGCTACCCACTTCTAAATCTGAGATCCTTTCTCCTTCCCCATTTGAGAGTACCAGGTCTAAGATCGCTCCCTCCCGAGTGGGTTCCAACACTAACTGTCTGAGGCATGCCCCCTGTAGGGCATCAAGAATGACCCTGCTCTTGGATGTGCCTGCAGCAAAGGTACTCCAGTTAACATCTGGCATATTCAGGTCCCCCATCAACAATATCTTCCCTTTTTCTGCCATTTTAAGGATGCCTTCTATCATTTCCTTGTCCATTTCCTCCCCCTGAGATGGGGGTCTGTACACAACCCCATGAGGATTGTGGTGCCATTTCCTTTCTCCAGGGTGACCCATAGTGACTCATCAACTTCCTGTTTACTCTTTAGTTCTGTTGCTTTAATCCCTTCCCTTATATAGAGAGCTACTCCTCCTTCTCTTTTACCCACCCTGTCCCTCCTGTAGACTGTGTATCCTGGTATGTTGACTTCCCACTCATGGTTCTCTGTGTACCTTGTTTCAGTGACTGCCACAATATCCAGGTATCCCTCTTCCATCAAGGCCACTAGTTCAGGAAGCTTGTTGCACAGACTGTGGGCATTGGTACAAATCACTTTCAATTTATTTTTTATGGCCTTACCCCTTTTAGCTCCATCCCTGTCCTTAACACCTTTTTCTGCATTTATCCCTGTCCTGCTCCCTACTGATTACTCTGCCTTGGTATTTACCTCTCTAACTACTGCGCTTTGTCGGGGGAAGCTGGGATTTCCCTGCTCCTTTTCAGTGCCTCCAGCTTGGCTAGTTTAAATGCTTGCCAATGAAAAATTTAAACCTGTCACCTAGGATCCTGGATCCCCCCCTTAACAGATGCAGACCATCATGCCAGTATAAGCCTGCATCCCTCCAGGTGGCTCCCCAGTCCCCAATGAAGCCAAAACCCTGAGCTCCACACCAGTTTTTCAACCTCCTGTGTGGAACGGTGTCATAGGCCTTACTGAATTCCAGGTAGGTCACATCCACTGCTCCTTCTTGTTCCACTTTCCTGGTCAACCAGTCAAAGAAGTTGATCAAGTATGTTTGGCAAGATCTCTCTCCCATGAACTCATTCTGCCTCAGATCCTGTAATCCCCTGGTTTCAAGGTATTCCCTAATCCTTTCTTTTAGCAGTGTTTCCAGACTTTTTTTTTTTACCAGGAGAAACACACTAAGCTGAAAGCTTGTTTACAGGTGTGACCTGGGAGCACGAGGAAGTTAAGTGATTTGCTTAGGGTCACACAGTATGCATGTGGGCACTGTGGGATTCAAACCCAGGTCTCCAGGTTTGCAGCTCAGAGCCTTAAACCACTGCGTTATACTTTTCCCACCACCAAAGTCAGATTTCATTAAAGGCTATCTCCCAGCTGACAATCTCATCTGACATGCTGGAGGATCTGTTGTCTTGACAGAGCAGACAGAGCAGTCAAGATGGGAAGTGACAGTTTTTGTGATGGGGGTGCAGTCCATTCAGGTGTGTCTTAACTTGTGCCTTTAGCCCACTATTCAGCTCATGTTGACACTCCCCCAACTTAACACTACAAATACATTTTTGCGATAATGTGGCTTGCCGGTTCAAATCCCACCACTCTACTCAGATGGAGATTGTATAAGTAATTGCACTGATCAAATTAGCCACTAGGCTATGAGGACCTTTTATGTCATAAGAACCCTCTTTGTACTTGAATGAGAAAAGTTCCATCAGTTCAAGAAATGAAAAAAAATATCAATGTGGTGGCCACATGGATGGCACATATACAAGGCAGCCTACAGTAGATTTGAATGTGATGCATAATAACAGATATCAAGGATGTGTGTGTCACTGGGTATGCTGCAAACAGCATTTAATTTACATTGAGTGGAAGTGATGACCATCAACTGGTTTGTTTTTATTTTAAATGTTTTACACTCATTAGTGTAAAACCAAGATCGTTGAACCATAGAAGATGGTTACTTAAATGCTTTCAGTATCTCAAACAACAAATAACCAAAAAATGTTACCACTGTAAAATAAAGTTTAAACTGTAGATAGATGCTTTGATATTGACATCAGGAAAGTCACCAAGTGTGATGGTGCATTCTATAGTCGGCTCACTTCATAGAGAATTTCAAGACATACATTTTATTTCATTTACTGTATATGTAAAAAACATTTTGACCAGGAAAGGCACACTAATCTGTGACAGATTGTTTCCAAGTACATCTGGGGTGGGGAGTTGCATGGACCTATTTTTATTGATGAGGAAATCCTTGCCATGACAGCAGGAAAACTCCTCTAATATTTCAGAAGGGGCGCTGTTTGCTTCCTGCTGAAAGATTGAAGTTCCTTGTTTCTACTGCTACAAAATCCATGAAGAATTCTACAGCTGTACACAAAAAGATACCTGATAGTCAGATATTGCTGTACCTGTGGTGGTTTGTGTAGTCCCTGGTAAGTTGAAGCAAGCCAGTGGTGATATGACAGATTTGAAAGTCTTTGTCTGTTCCCGAGGAAGGAAATCCGGTGAATGAAATGACATCTGGAGCCCCTAGCTCAGGTCTCCCTGATCCTGTGTTGTATATTACTTCTACTGTGATTTGTCTGGATTAGGAATTTGGAGTGGAAGAAAGTCACACAGCTCCAAGTGATTGTGGAAGAAGAGTGCTGTAACTCAAGAAGCAGTGTTTGTGCTTTCAGCAACAAAAGCCTGCTGCCTTGATATGACAGAAGGTGCTGGTGGAGGAAAGAGTTGAGTGAGATACTGAATCTACTAGAGTGGAGTTCTTTACCCCCTTGAGGCATGCCAACTGATACAGCAGAGCTCTCTTTCAGAAGTCTGGATTGGCCAGCTGCCAGCTGTCTATCCTGTCAGCTGAGCAGCTGCCTTTTTGATGTGCATCCTGTGGCCAAGGAAACACTGCATCCTGATACTGTTATTCTAAATATCTCTCTCTCTCCCTATCACAGTTTCAGACTGCACTACTTTGGAATCATCAGGGAATCGGCTGGGGGAGGCTGCCCTAAAATATCTGAAAGTCAGCATGTGAGTACTGCTTTTCACACCTATTGTCTCTAACTCTTCAGTCCCTCTGATTTCTCATGAAATAATCCTTGCCTTTAATGACTCTACAGTTGAAGAGCCCATTAATAAGACTGCCAGGCCAGAAATGAGGGGAAGTGGTAGAAATCAACTTTTGAGAAAATACAAAATCACACATGCCCACACAATGCAAAGCATCATGGGCTGCATATGCAAATCACCACAGAATGTTATGTTGGTTCAACTTTAAGCAGAAGTGCATGGTGCCGAAAGGCCTCTCACACAATTTGCAAAGGGTGCTAACAGATGACATAGACACATGTTTCGTCCTACCAGGACTCATCAGTATGCCTCATCTGTTTGACACCCCAGTGGAATGAACCAGCTACCCTAAGACAGTCTGTCTGGGTTATATTGTGGTGAACCCATTAAAATAAAAAACTATTTAAAAGACAAAGAACCTCTGTGCACAAACACTGAGGCAAGGGTTACCCCAAAGGGCATTTGGCTGGGAAGCCAAGTTTCAAGAAAATACAAAATCACACATGCCCACATAATGCAAAGCATCATGGGCTGCATATGCAAATCACCACAGAATGTTATGTTGGTTCAACTTTAAGCAGAATTGCATGGTGCCGAAAGGCCTCTCACACAATTTGCAAAGGGTGCTAACAGATGACAAAGACACGTGTTTCGTCCTACCAGGACTCATCAGTATGCCTCATTTGTTTGACACCCCAGTGGAATGAACCAGCTACCCTAAGATGGTCTGTCTGGGTTATATTGTGGTGAACCCATTAAAATAAAAAACTATTTAAAAGACAAAGAACCTCTGTGCACAAACACTGAGGCAAGGGTTACCCCAAAGGGCATTTGGCTGGGAAGCCAAGTTTCAAGAAAATACAAAATCACACATGCCCACACAATGCAAAGCATCATGGGCTGCATATGCAAATCACCACAGAATGTTATATTGGTTCAACTTGTCATAGGATTTATCGGGATGAAGAGAAGGACGTCCTGGTGATTTGTGCTCTGCTGCCCGAAGTGGATGTTGAATGGGTGTGGAGTGGATTGAGGGTTTTCCTTTGTACCATGACTGAGATACTGTGGGACACTGTTCATTAGGATCCCTCGGGCTGTGGTATTATTTTTGCCTTAGTGCCTGATTGGGACTTTAATTGGGCAGTGGAGCGAACTAGAGTGATTACCCCTGCTTTCTTGCGGAGTTGGGCTGCGACTGAAACTGGAGGATGGTCATTTGATGAAGAGAATTTAAGGTTAAAACTGTGACCCTGGAAAAAGAAGTGAGGGGGATTTATTAAATTTATTCTGGATCCGTGGTGTGTATAAGAACTTTTTTCGATCTGGTCTGAGGCACGATCTCCCACTGGGCCTTCCACTTGACTTGATTTGTGATCTGAAGGGGGTACTGGGATTTCTCTGTCAAAGAGTTGGCTGGGGTTCTGTGCCCCCTAGACTCCCAGGTTGGGCCACTAAGGTGGCCTGTTTCTGGGAATTTTATTAGATCACTTTATTTCTTGTGGTGTTTGCCCAGTTGAGAGTGAGGGGCCTTACTCAGTCGCGGATATGGTATGATCTGGACCCTGGATGCCCACTGAGTTTTGTGAACAACTGACTTGCCTGTGTTTTCTTTTTGTTTTTGATGGATGTTGATTTTTTAAACCTGTGAACAAAACTGATTCTGTGCTTGGCGAACTGAGGACTTTCTATTTTTATTTGGACAACGAGGTGGTGAGAGGACCTTGTGTCCATCATTTTAGTTTGAGTGTTCCCTTCACTTCCTGGTCGTGAGAAGGATTTGGGGGGAAGGGATGTGTTATCTGTTTTGTTTAAAGTTTGAAATGTTTTTATGATTTGTTAAGACTAACATCTATACTTTGTAGTGAGAGTGCCAAAGTATCCTTTTCTTCTCCTCTGGCTGTGAGAGAGCTGGGGGGGTTAAATAATTTTGTTTTATTTAATTTTGTTTTTTGGTGAAGTTGGGGTGGTGAGAGAACCCTTATACAGTATTTATTTTTGAATAATCTCGCCTAGTCCAGACTTGATTTTCTTTGGGGTGGGGTTGGCTTTTTATTTGTTTATTTTGATAAAGTTTTGAAATTATTTGATTTGTTCTATGTTGGGGTGGGATATTTATTTTATCCTGCTAAGTTTGATTATTTTGGTGTGTTTGGTGGGTTTATTGTTTTTGGTTTTAATTGTTTAGTGGCAGCATGTGTCAGCCCTCAGTCCCCACGGTGGTGGCCATTCATCCTCCTCTCTTCTCACCCTCCACCCTTTTTATTCTCCCCCTCTCCAATTTGATACATATTAGTGCTGTAGAGAACTGGGAATTGTTCGTAGGAGAGGGAAAAGGTTGGGGGGCTGCAAACAGGGGAGGATGGATGAGGGGGCCACTGTATCAGGGTAGTTAGATTCAGAAGGCACCCGGGGGTGAAATGGAATCCAGATCATGGTTTACCATGTCTGGTGCCATTACCCAAGGGCACTAATGAATTCAGTAGGCAGATGGGCCTGACAGCCTCTGAGGTTCATCCAACTCGGGCGGTGTTATGCAATGCCAGGTCCATCAGGAATAAGACTGACAATATTGCCAATCTTGTTGGCTCGGTGGACTTGGCTTGCATCACCGAGACCTGGCTGGATGAAAATCCAGGCCCCACATTGGAGGCCATGACTCTGGTCGGGTACTTGGTGATACACTACCCGAGATTGGGCCACAGGGTTGGGGGGGGTTGCAGTCTGTTTTAAGACTGAACTGGGCCTCACGAATGTGATAGTGGGAGAGACTGAGTCCTTTGAGTGTACAGTAGTAGCGGGTGTAGGTGTTCGAATCGTACTTATCTACCATCCACCTGGGGATGGGAAACATTTCCTACAGGAAGTAGCAGACTTCATCGTCGACATGTCATTTGAGTTGCCCAGATTGATGGTTCTGGGCGACTTCAATGCCTGGGTCGACGATGAACTTTCACAATTTGGTAATCACTTCATCCAATTAATGACTTCCTTGGGTCTTACACAGGTAGTTTCCACTGCTACCTATAAATCTGGGCACTCACTGGACTTAGTCTTTCTCCTGGGGATTGATGCATCCAACTTTGGGGTGGAACCAGTCGCATGGTCAGACCACTACACCGTGAGGTTCAGTTTTTGCACCCCCTTAGAAGGCCTACCCCTGTGGAGATGGTTAGGTACCGACCCTTATGGGATATTACCTCTCAAGGTTTTGCAGCAGTCCTTGACCTCTCGTCCCCCGTGTTGGCGAGCAGTAGTCCAGAGACCCTGGTGTCGGCCTATAATACAGCTATTACAGTGGGTCTGGATTCTATTGCTCCTGTTTGTGTGTGCCCCCTATCGCTTCACCCCAAGTCCCCCTGGTTTGATGGGACATTGAGGGAGATGAGGAGACAGGGGCTAAGGTTAGAGCGGTGCTAGCACAAGTCTGCCCTTGTAGCCGACCACCTTAGATTGATGGAACATTATTCTGTCTATCAATCTGCAATCACCCATAAGAAGGCAGAATTCCTGTCCAGGGAGATTGCAGTTGCTCGGAATTGACTGGCTCAGCTGTTTTGAACTGTAGACAGACTGTGCAACCCAGCCTGTCTGCAAGTTCGAAAAGCCTTTTCGCAATTAGAGTGCGAGGAGCCTACTCGTTTCTTTGAAACTAAGGTGGACAACATCAGGGCGGATTTGCGTCCAGCAATCTCTAAGGGTGATGCTGTTGAACAGAGTGAGTTCGCAGTACCTCAGTTTTCTTGGAGTTCCATCAGTCGACCCGATTTCGTGGATGCCATGAGGACTATCCATAGTGTGCATCCCACAAGCTGTAGTTTGGATCCTGGACCGACCTTCCTAATTTTGGGTTGTAGTGATATCATCAGTCCAGTCCTTGTGCAAATAGTCTGGTGCTCCATGGAGTCGGGTGAGTTCCCTAGCTCCCTGAAAGAGGCGGTGGTCACACCGTTCTTGAAGAAAGCTACCTTGGACCCAAACTGTTTCACTAGCTACATACCTATCTCAATCCTTCCTTTTATTGGGAAGGTGATTGAGATGGTAGTGGCAGCCCAATTGGAAGACCATTTAACCATCCATGACATCTATGAATCCTTCCAATCCGGTTTTCGTAAAAGACATAGCACCGAGGCTGTGCTGATTTGGGTGCTTAATGGTCTTCTGAGGCAAGAGATCAGAAGAGACGTTCCATTCTGGTTCTCCTTGACCTCTCATCAGCTTCTGACACTGTGGATCACTTGGTGTTGATAGCATGCCTGAGGCAGATCTGTGGAATATCGGGAATCGTTCTTCAATGGTTCACCTCATTCCTCACTGGGAGACCACAAAGAGTTGTGTCTGGGATTTTTTCCTCAAGCCCAACTTCTTTGTTGTGAGGGGTGCCTCAGGGTTCAGTGCTATCTCCCATGTTATTCACGGTGTATATGCTGCCCCTTGGAGACATTATAAGATGGTATGGGCTGAGGTTTCACTGCTATGCAGATGATACCCAGCTATACCTGTCTTTTGCACCTGACCAGGATTGAGCTCTCTCTGTGTTTAACAACTGTCTGGAAGAAATCCAGGATTGGATGGACTCTAGTTGGTTGAAGTTGAACTCAGAAAAGACAGAGGTTTTGGTTGTGGACCCGGGTCGTCAGATAGAGGGGTCATTTGTTGGTACGCCCTAAGGAATTTTCCTTGGTGACGTTTCACTTCCGACCTCTGAACGGGTGCATAACCTGGGGGTTATCTTGGATGACAGGCTGACACTATAATCACAAGTGTCAGCAGTTGTCAAGACTTCCTTTTACCATTTTAGGAATATCACCAGAGTTAAGCACCTTGTTCCGTCTGACGCCTTACCAACGCTGGTCCATGTCTTTGTGTCCTCGCATCTGGACTACTGCAACTCCCTGTGCTTTGGGCTTTCTGGGGTTGAAATCCATCTCCTACAGCTGGTGCAGAACGCAGCAGCCCAGGTTTTGACTGGGACAAGGAGGTCCTGTCATATTACCCCGGTGCTGCGTGAACTACACTGGCTACCTATACGGTGGTGGATTGCCTTCAAAGTCAGTTTACTGACTTTCAAAGCCCTTCATGGTCAGGGTCCAGCCTATCTGAAAGAACTTCTGATCCCCTACTGCCCCAGCTGATCACTCCACTCGGCTGACTAGGGGTTGCTAGAGATTCCAAGAGTGAGTCTTAAATCATCGGGTTGTAGAGCATTTTCTTATGCTGCACCCACTCTTTGGAATTCTCTACCCCACCGGTTATGGGAGTGCAACTCCATGGAGGAATTTAAGAGCAACCTGAAAACCTATTTTTGGCAAATGGCCTCTTTGGATGACTGATTATATTAAAATTATTAACTATGTTGTGATTTTACCTGTGTTTATTATTGAATTTTAATGTTTGATTCTATTGTTTTAATATGTACAGTGCCTTGAAAAATGAAAGGCGCTTTATAAATAAACTTATTATTATTATTATTATATCAGAGGAACAGTAGGTAGCACCTCCTGTTGAATCTTCAGAAAATGCAAAAATGAGCTCTCTGCCACCCTCTTCAACCCCAATCATGGAGACTTTGCAGGTGGTAACCTGTCATCACATGACAAGAGGCCAACCAAAACTAAAAGTCACTAAAAGAGAAGAGCTACCTCTTCAGAACTAGTTTAACATATTTCCTTGACATTGCCCATCACACAGACAGAGGTGGCTAATATAATTAAGGATCTCCCCACAGACAAGATCCCTGAGCCAGATGGATTTTCCCCCAACTTTTACAAGATGTTTGCAAAACAACTAACACCTTTACTTGTATCGCTCTTCCAGCATATACTGTCAGGTGATGAAGTCGACAAATCCCTGTTCAAGGCCCTTATTGTTCTTTTACCTAAACCCAACAAAAGTCCAGAGTTTGTGACCAGCTATAGACCTTTATCACTCCTCAATCAGAATATTCAAATATTATCAAAACTTTTGGCTGACCGTATCAACATGGTTCTCTCGAATCTCATAGGACCGGAACAAGTTGGCTTTATGAAAGGCAGGTCCACCGTGGATCATTTACGCACCCTGGCACATGTCTTCTCGGTGTCCAGGGATGCCAATTTTCCAGCTGCCTTGGTGTCCCTGGACGCCGTGAAGACCTTTGTTAGGGTCAATTGGAATTATCTTTTGTGAACTTTGAAAGCATTTAATTTCCCCCAAGAATTTCAGAAATGGATCGGTGTCCTCTACAAATCACCCACAGCCCGTATATCCAGTAATGGGGTCATATCTGATTTGTTCCCACTCCAATCTGGCACAAGGCAAGGCTGTCCCTTGTCACCCTTGCTTTTTAATCTATATCTAGAGCTCCTTATTCACAGATTGACTGAAGTTGCAGGGGTACAAGGTATGAATATCCAAGGTCATATAATTAAGGTTTCGGTTTATGCAGATGACCTGCTCCTTCAAGTGTCACATCCTGTCACCTCTATCCCTTGTATACTAAGAATCATTGAAGAATTTAGTAAATGTCTAATTCCAAGCTAAATATCAAAAAAACAGTCTTATTTCCCCTTAATCACAAAGTTCTGAAGCACACAATTTCTGCCTTAGGGCTCTCTTGGAAAACAAACTCTCTGCGATACCTAGGTATAGAACGTGCAAGGAACTCCTCCCATCTCCAGAAGGTAAATCTGGTCTCTCTCATTCGTACAATTACTTAGGATACGAAAAGGTGGTCCCTCCTTCCATTATCCCTCTGGGGTAAAATTAACCTGATTAAAATGAATGTTTTTCCTCACATTTATTGCCCTCTTAATTTATTAAATCTCTGGCATCCTCTTTCCTGGTTTAAAAAGATCCACAGGATTTTCACAGACTTTATTTGGGCTGGTAAAAGACCAAGGTTGGCCTTCTATAAGCGCGCTGCTCCTAAAACCAAAGGGGGTTTACGTTTGCCACATATTGGTCTCTATTACTGGGCCAGTTATGCCAATAAATATCTCCATTGGATAGACTCCAGAGACCGGCAGACATCACTCCCTTTCACACCTGTCTGGCTTAGAACTAAAATAGATCAAATAAAATCTATGGGACTCTCCCCAGTCTCACTTTCATATATCAAGCCAAATTCTCTTCCATCTCAACTAAAGACATCTTCCATAGCCATGTCCATCAAAATTCACTCCCAGCTGTGTAATTTTGTCAAATACAACCATACCCATGATATATCTCAAACCATACGGGGTAACCCTAACATCAAGACAAAGGGTAAAACCCTCCCACTTGGATGGTAACCACAGTTAGGAGACAGCCCACTTAGCTATTTTATTAAGGAAGATAGGGTGTGGCTTACTTCCCCTGAAGTAATGGATAAAGCCAACATTCCGAACTCAAACAGTTTCAAAATCTTTCAGCTGTGCCATCTTCTGGTAAAGATGTTTGGGGCTGCTCCCCCAAAACCTTTTGACTCTTCTTTCCAGGTAGAGCTCAGACCTCTAGCAAGACTTCAGCAAGCAGTCTCCAAAATGTATGGGATTCTGTACAATGTGATTTACCCAGAATGCTTTGGTCCAACAGCTTTTTGGTCTGCCCTCTTTCTGGAAATGACTATAAACTGGTCTCTCCTGCGGCATAGCTGCCACATGTTAGTCTCTCAGGATACACTTCGGCTCATTCAGTTTCAGATATTGCACAATATATATTACTCTCCAAAGAAGTTAGCTAACTTCAGAACCACGGTTTCCTCTACCTGTGTTAGGTGTTTACAAGAAGAAGGCAACTTGCTCCATATATTTTGGGACTGCCCAAAAGTGGCCACTTTATGGGCTCTCATCAAACAGAGAGTGGATCCCCTTTTAGGACTGACTGAGTTATTTTGACCAGAGGTTTGCCTGTTAGGAGATTTTTCTCAATCTTCCGTCCTTATTCACAAATACCACATGACTTTAATGTCAATATCTGTCAAAAAGCTGGCTCTGAGACACTGGAAAGATACTAAGAAATCACCTATATGGAGTGGTTACAGGAACTTTTTTCGAATCTTAGGATAGAAAAAGCCATAGCTAGCCTTAACAATAGACTCAAAAGATTCAATAAGATATGGGGCCCCTTACAAGCTCTATACTCCTTGCAAGCAGCAGACATCAATGCCTCTCTTGTATTGTGATATTGTACAGTTGGGTGACTCTGTGCTGGGTTGTTGGGGAGGGAGAGGAAGGGGGAGGTGGGAGAGTACGGTTCCTCTATGTTTCTGGACTAATGCCATATGTTTTACATATATGATGGTTCTGTTCTCTGTAATGGAAAAATCTTAATAAACTTTGAATTGAAAAGAAGAACTAATTTAACATATTGTGAAAATAGAGAGACTGGGTCGAGACAGATGATGACATGGATAGGTAGTCTGTGACTTTATCCCAGCATGACCCCTCCTGAGAAAATTAAAGGGGATCATCAGATCTACAAACTACAAAAAAATGAAAATCTAAGAGCAAGTGAGGTCGGAAACAAATCAAATGATTCTGGGTTATTTCACCTTATTGTTTTTCTTTTTTTATGGGGAGCTAGTTCACAGTTTTAAGGTTGAAATACTAAATGTCAATAGCATAAACAAGCATTTGTCAATGCCGGACATTCGCTTGCAGGTATTTGCACTGGTGTTTGGCATGTATGGTGCTTTACCCTAATGCCCTGTGCGACTGCTGGTATTTGCATAATAAATTTTCAGCATGACCTTTTTGTTACCCCCATTGTGCGCTACATAGGCGGAAACACATTTTGGGCAGGATGTGAAAAATGACAGCTGTACTGGTTATAAGGAAGTGTGGTAAAATGGCAATGTTGAAAATCTGGAGTGGAAATATTGAAAATTCTCAAACCTACGAGCATGCGTGGGAACTGTGCAATGCACGCTCGTAAAACAGTCATTGTTAGGAATTTTTTCACCAAATTGTCAACATTGGCATTTTAAAACCTCTGCTATTGAACAGTGTCACTGTGATTGTCTTACTGTGTGCCATACATTGACTTTGCACACCGACTGCACCATTGTGCACTACATGGGCGGAAACACGTTTTGGGCAGGATGTGAAAAACGACAGCTGTACTGCTCATAAGGAGGTGTGGTAAAATGGCAATGTTGAAAATCTGGAGTGAAAATATTGAAAATTCGCAAACTTACAAGCGTGCGTAGGAACTGCACAACGCACGCTCATAAAACAGTTATTTTTAGGAATTTGTTCACCAAATTTTCAACATAGCCATTTTAAGATCTCTGCTCATGAACAGTGACACTGTGATTTTCTTAATGTGTCCCATACACTGAGTTCACTCAGCGACTGTGCCATTGTGCGCTACATGGGCGGAAACACATTTTGGGCAAGATGTGAAAAATGACAGCTGCACTGCTCATAAGGAGGTGTGGTAAAATGGCAATGTTGAAAATCTGGAATGAAAATATTGAAAATTATGAAACTTACAAGCGTCGTGGGAACTGTAACGCAGACTCATCAAAACAGTCATTTTAGGAATTGTTTCAGCAAATTTTCAACACAGCCATTTTAAGACCTCTGCTCATGATCACTGTCACTGTGATTTTCTTAGTAATGTCCCATCATTGATTTCACACACCCGACTAGCCATTGTGCGCTACATGTGATGCGAAACACGCTTTGGGTGAGATGTGAAAAATGACAGCTATACTGCTCATAAGAAGGTGTGGTAAAATGGCAATGTTGAAAATCTGGAGTGGAAATATTGAAAATTCGCAAACCTATGAGCGTGCGTAAGAACTGCACAACGCACGCTT
The DNA here is from genome assembly GCA_016271365.2 of Neoceratodus forsteri. Lineage (NCBI taxonomy): Eukaryota > Metazoa > Chordata > Ceratodontiformes > Ceratodontidae > Neoceratodus > Neoceratodus forsteri. Next base: position 838,845,107 of record CM028135.1, on the reverse strand, counting down.
TTAAAACAGTCATTTTAAGGAATTTTTTTCACCAAATTTTCAACATATCCATTTTAAGACCTCTGCTAATGAACAGTGTCACTGTGATTTTCTTTATGCATCCCATACATTGATTTCGCACACCGACTGCGCCATTGTGCGCTCACATGGGCGGAAACACGTTTTGGGCAGGATGTGAAAAATGACAGCTGTACTGCTCATAAGGAGGTGTGGTCAAATGGCATAGTTGAAAATCTGGAGTGAAAATATTGAAAATTCGCGAACTTATGAGCTCGCGTAGGAACTGCACAACACGCCAGAAATAAACATGCTTTGATCACCATGAAGCGTGTATCGATTACCAACATGGTGTTATTCAGGCCCGGAGGGTGATTTCGCGCAGTGACTGCAAAATCACCTCTCAGGCCTGAATAACGCCAAGGACAGTGACATCATTCATGAGAAGGTCCCAAAACCCCATGTTGAAAATTTGGTGCAAAAATTCCAAAAAATGCCTGAGATATGCAATAAAGTTGAAACCCCCCTATCTAGCCCATTATACAGCTTACCGGCATTTCCTCAGTTCGCGGTCAGCTTTGAAGAGTGCAGACGCATTCTCGGTCCACGGAAGATCGTTGCGCCAAGCTCGGAAGGTAAGTATGGGGTGAGGGGGGTGTGGAGAGGCTGGGTGTGCAGTGCGGGTTGTGGGGGGGACTGGGGAGCTCGTGGGACCGTTTTTTTCTTTACAGGTTTTAAGAGAAAACAAAGGACTACGTGACGCTTGCCACGCTGGGGTGGGCTCTCAGCGTGGCAGAAGATGGTTGGGGGCTGACGGGGATTGGGCATCCCTGGCCGCCAAATAAATGGGATCGCCACGCTGGGGGTGGGCTCCCAGCGTGGCAGAAGGATGGCTTGGGGCCATGGAGCCGACGGGGACTGGGCACCCCATTGACAACAACGCTTGCCATGCTGGGGTGGGCCTCCCAGCGTGGCACCAAAGCTTTGGGGTGGCGTGATGCGGGGGAAAGCGGGTGACGTGGAGGGGGTGGCGTGACGCTGGTTCGGTATGACAGCAGTGGTTTTCTTTGAAGTGAAGACCACCGCTGTCATACAGAGCTCCCACACCAATTGGTGCAGGACCACCACGCCTGCTCAACGGAGCACTGGACTGCAAGGGAGAGGCACACCTCCAAAGTGTGCTACTCTCCCAAAACGTTCCTTGCGCATGTACGCAAGTGAACGTAAAAATGATTAAAGGCTACTTTTTCATTATAATGAGACCTGAAATGTGACAGTGTTCCTTCAAGATACTTGTCTGCATAGATATAAGGGGGTTCAAAAGGCTCAAGGCTTTTGCCACATGGCCCCTCATATATTTTTATGGGAGAAGCCAGATGCACTAGGGTAACCATTCTTTTCATAAATTCATCTACAGTCCTCATCAGATTGTTAAATATTTTCACAGGTAGATGTTAAATTTCAAGGTTTGTGTTTAAGGTTAATTAGCATCTGTGTCCCCTGAATGAAGGCTGACAGGATGGAGCTGTTAAAGCTTATACAACCCTTTTTTTGTACCACCAAGGGGATATTATTTGGTGGGGTTCCAGAACACTGGTTCAACATCAAAAAATGCTACAGCACATACAGCAACAACAGTACCTGACAGCAAACAGACTGTTACCCGAAATTGCTGAAAACCTCAACACCGACAACAACTGCCAGGACAATAGCAAACAACATATAGAAATGACAGCCCTGTTCCCCAAAATTAAAGAAACATACTCCACGGTGCATATGCCATGGAGTAAAGAGAAAACACCAGATTGATGCTTATGTGGGTTGACACTCCTCCCGTAGGCACAAACAGCTGACCTGAACACCATGCTCACAGTACTGGCTCTCACACACCTGTCAAATCTAATAACCCACTAGCTGATGTAACACACCTGCCGCATAACTCAAGTCAATGTAACATGCCTGCTGGCATAGACTACACCTTGCTGAAAATGCATTTGCTACAGTTTATTCCATATAATTGATTCACTGTCATGGGTTCACTGTAGAAATGGCACACCATTCGGTGGCATTTTTAATTATGAACAAGATCCCTCCGACAGGGGTGCTCATACTTCCAAGGTATTCTGTGACATGCATCGTGTGAAAAAGTTAATCTCCAAAGCTGATTTCTTAGATGCTGCCTGCCAACCTGAATGGAGGGGGGGCATACCTTTTTAGGGTAAGTTATGTACTCAGATTGACTATTTGTTTTGCTCACCATGGTTAACTATTTCCAGCAATAGGACTGTTCCAACAGAGACTTGGTTTAAATATTTCCATCAGTAGAACAGTTCCAATAGAAACCTCTGACCATAGGCTGACTGAGGTATCCTTTGGAACCAACCTGCACAAATCCTTTGGTCCAAGCCTCTGGAGGCTAAATACTTTCCTTTTGGAAAATGAAAGTGTATGTATTAAATTAGGCCATTTTTCACATGCAAAAAAATCCACCATTATCTTCTGTGACTCCCTCATTGACTAATGAGAATATCTTAAAATGGATTTAAAATCTTTTTGTGTCTGCCAGTGGAGAAATTGGCACTAACTAGATGTAGCAAGTACCTAAATGTGCAGCAGCAGCAGTTCCATCTTTTACTTTCTTTGGCTGCAAATATGGGTCATGACTTTTCCATCCATATTGATGCTTTCATTTCAGAACCAAAGGATGACATCTTTGTTAACATAACAAAAATACAATACCAAGGGAAAGAGGTTCTGGACAAATCCCTTTGATGATTGCGGGGAATGTACAAATGACCACTCATTTTCTCAACTAGGGGATGAGCATGGGAATCTGCTTACACCTACCAATGAGCAATTAAAGTTTTAAGGGAGGCATGCTCTTAATACATTTGGCACTGTAAAAACTTCAGCAGGTTCCATGGAGGACTTCCTTTCTCTTATCAGAATCCTGGACCTCTTTAAGGAAATGTTGATGTTTTGTAGGCAGATATGACTCCCTCAGAGATGATGTCAGCAATTAGCTCCATGACCACAGGTACACCCCTGGGTGCTGATGAACTCCCAGGGAACTCTACCGATTGTTGGGAGAGGCTCTTAAAGCTGAGCCATCCTTTTTATTTAATTATATGCTGTTCAAAGGGAAGATGTGAAGTTCCCCAATGCAAGGCCTTCTAATTTTTCTATATGAAAGGGGGACAAGGCAGATATCTTGAATTGGAGAATAACTATTGTAGTCTTTTAAACTCTGACCTGAAAGTCTTGACAAAAATTTTGACCTCCAGATTGCAGCAGGTGGCCCCACTCTGTTGACTGACACTTCCCAGACATGTGGTATACCAGGCAGGTCATACAGGGCAATATTCATATCACAAGAGATGTAATAGAATGTGGAAACCAGGTGAGCATATCTGGCCTTATCCTGGCATTTCACCAGGGTAAGGTGTTTGAGAGAATCTTGCATACTTTTCTATTCAATGTTCTAAGGCAATATGGCATTCCAGAGGTTTTTGTTTCCTGGATGCAACTATTCTATCCCACAGCTCTTATAACTCCAATGTTATATGGGTGTAAAGGATTACTGGTCATAATCAAAAAAGTGGTAAGGTAAAGATGTCGCCTTAGTCCTCTGTTATGCATTTTTGGTTTAGATCCCCTTCTTATGAAATTATCAGTTCACCCTGGTACCATCAGCATACCTATCTTGGGAGGTCTCATCTTCCCTATTGTATTTGCATACAGGGATGATAACCTCTTAATAGTCAAAGATGTAAATTCTATTCTTTGGGGACTAAGGGTTATGAAGTTTTTTCTTGTATTACAGATTAGAAAGTTAACTTGTTCAAAAGCAAGTGTTTGACATTAAGATCTCTAAAAGGGACTTGTACTAGAAACAGTTCAGGCATTCATATTTGAGAAAGGACCCCCTCCCAATCTTAGGTATTCAATTTGGAAGTGGGACATGGCCAAAGCAAATTGGGAGGCTAAGCTGAACTTTGCTGAACATAAGGTTTCCAGGTGGAATAAATGACCTATACCAAAGGCTAAGAGGACATACTGTATAGTGCCAAGACAATTCTTGTCCATATTTTTCCATACCTCAGTTTTGCTGTCCCTCCTCCCAAAGTGTTTGAGGCTCAACTTGTTAGTCTTTTTTTTTTTTAGATTACTATGGGGTAATCACCTAAACTCTGTTAAAAGTCCTCACACCTACAGGAAAGCTAAGGAAAAAGGTTTAAGAATGATTAACTCTCTGGTATTTGTTTACTGAATCTTTTTTTCACATTTCTTAAACCTGTTTTGTTACAGTTACCAAAACTGTGGACTCCTTTTGATAGATCTTGATATGCATCAGTTTTGTAAATGTGGGAATCAGGTGACTCTCAACCTTTGGAAAGCATTGGGGTACCCCTCCCTGGTTTACTAAACTCTTTCTTCATTAAAATTTGCCAATGGAAGATGTCTTTTGTGCAGTTTTCCTTCCTATCTCGGGTTAAATTATATGAAAACTATAACTTCTCATTTCACATAACCAATATACGATAACGTATACAGAATATCACCCTTGGTGATCACAAGGCAGTAACAGGACCACAGAATTCCTGCAAAAATGAAAGATCTTGTGTGGTTATGTACACGTGAAAAATTACAAGTCGGGGTAACCATAAGCTCAAGAGTGTTGCAGACCATCTTTGATTATGGAACTCATGGGATCAAGAAATTGAGCCCATGAGCAATTTATTCTTTTCTTGCCCTTATAGTCAAGACTTTTGGTCAAAACTGAGGAATTTCTGGAAGGCTACTTAATTGCCATCTGTTACTTATTAAAATTTAGTTTACTGTTCCTTTTCAAACTTTTGATCCTCCTGGGACTACACTACATTATGTGTAGTCATGGCCTGTTTGAAATGGTGCATCTGGCAGTCCAGGTGTTCCTTTTTATTTCAGTAGAAAATGTTTCCATTGGACATCTTGCTTCTCAGTGTCAATAAGGAAGTAAGATCGGTCCTTGACTTGGAATACAGTTGACTGTCAAAACACTCCCTTTTTGTCTCCTTGAAAAAAAATATAGCATGGTGTTAAATCAGGTGGTTATTTTGAATAGGTTTCAGGGTATTTGTGAGTCCATTGCTGATTACGATTTTTTGGGAGAAGGTGTAACCTTTTTTTTCTTATTGTTCATTGTTTTTGGTTCTTTTTATTTTTCATTATTCTGAGTTAATGTAGGGAATATGATTGTTGGTTTTTGGTTATGTTTTCAGTGTTTGCACTTCTATATATTTTTTATTTTTGGGGGGTAACATAGAAACATAGAAACATAGAATTTGATGGCAGATAAGGACCGCTTGGCCCACCCAGTCTGCCCATTTCCCTACCTACTGGATAAGCTGCAGATCCTAGTTAACCAGCAGCCTACTTCTTCCTACCCCCACCCCTTAGAATTGCCTTATGACTGTCCCATGCATGCTTGAATTCCACCACTGATTTTGACTCCACAACCTCCTCCAGAAGGCTGTTCCATGCATCCACAACCCTCTCTGTGTAAAATATTCCTTAAATTACCTCTGAGCCCCCCCATCTTCAAATTGTGCCCCTTGTTCTTGCACACCTCTTTTTTGAAAGATGCTACCCTCTTGGACTTTGTTGATTCTCTTGAGGTACTTGAACGTTTCTATCATGTATCCCCTCTCCCTCCTTTCCTCGAGGCTATACATATTAAGTTCCTTTCATCTCTCTTCATATGTCTTCCAGTGCAGACCCTGCACCATTTTAGTTGCCCTCCTCTGGACAGCTTCCATTCTGTCTATGTCTTTGCGGAGATTGGGTCTCCAGAACTGCACACAGTACTCCAGATGGGGTCTCATCAGCTGTCTGTACAGAGGATAATAACTTCCTGTTTTCTACTGGTGATGCCTCTCCTATGCATCCCAGTATCCCCCCAGCCCTCCTTGCTGCCCTCTCACATTTCTTGCCCACCTTTAGGTCATCTGATATGACTACCCCCAGGTCCCTTTCCATTTTTGTTGTTGTTAGTATCTCACCCCCCATTGTGTACTCTTCCCCTGGGTTTTTGTTTCCCAGGTGCATTACCTTACACTTCTTAGCATTTAATCTAAGCTGCCACACATTTGACCATTCCTCTAACCTTGCCAAGTCCCTTCTCATCCTTTCCACCCCACCCTGTGCATCAACTCTGTTGCAGATCTTTGTGTCATCTGCAAAGAGACATACTTTTCCTTCCAGTCCTTCTGCAATGTCGCTTATAAAGACATTGAAGAGGACTGGTCCTAATACTGAACCTTGCAGTACTCCACTAGTAACCTTCCTTTCTTCTGAGTGGACTCCATTTACTATTACTCTCTGTGTCCTATTCTCCAGCCAATTCTTTACCCAGGCTGTCATCTTGGGACCCACTCCCAGGCTGGCTAACTTGTACATTAATCTTTTGTGTGGGACTGTGTCAAATGCCTTGCTAAAGTCTAGGTAGACCATGCCCACAGCCCCTCCCTGATCTACTACTTTGGTCACCCAGTCAAAGAAATCTATCAGATTCATCTGGCATGACCTTCCCGCTGTGAATCCATGCTGCCTAGGGTCCTGTGTCCCTCTGGCCTCTAGATAATCTACAATTCTTTCCTTCAGAAGTGATTCCATCATTTTCCCTATCACTGAGGTTAAACTAACAGGTTTGTAGTTTCCTGCTTCTGCCTTGCTCCCACTTTTGTGAAGGGGAATCACATCTGCCCTCCTCCAGTCCTCGGGTACCACCCCATCCTCCCATGATTTGTTAAAATGGGTAGTCAGTGGTGTCACTAGTTCTACCCTTAGTTCTTTTAGAATTCTGGGATGAATCCCATCAGGCCCCATTGCTTTGTCCACCTTCAGTTTTAAGAGTTCTTTCAGAACCCTTTCTTCTGTAAATGGGCTGGTATCAACTTCTGTATCCAGAGTGTTTCTACTGTTTGTTTTATGTACCTCCCCTCTTCATTTGTAAATACTGAGCAAAATATTTGTTTAGTATCTCTGCCTTTTCACAGTCTCCTCTGCCCACCTCCCTCCCTTTATTAAGCCTCACTATCCCTCCTTAGTCTTCCTTCACTCCCTGATGTACTTATAAAGGTTTTATCCCCTTCTTAACTGAGTTGGCTATCTTTCCTCGGTTTGGGCCTTTGCTGTTTGACTGCCTTCCCAGCCTCCTTTGCTTTAACTGATACAGTTCTCTGTCCTGCTCCTTCTGCAATTCTTGTACTTCCTGAATGCTTTCTTTTTCTCTTGAACCTTCACTGCCACTTCCTTTGAGAACCATAGTGGTTTCTTACATTGTTTTATTTTGTTTATTTGCTTCACACAAGGCTTGTTACCTCTGTGATGGCAGTTTTACTATTCCCCATTGTTCTTCCACCTCCTTCCGCCCATTTGCTAGTGTATTCCTTAGGCACTCACCCATTTTGGCAAAGTCATCCCTCCTAAAGTCCAGTACTTTTGTCTTTGTATGGCTTGACTCTATTGCTGTGTTTATTGTGAACCATACTGTTCAATGGTCACTAGTTCCCAGATGGCTACCCACTTCTACATCTGTGATCCTCTCTCCATCTCCATTTGAGAGAATCAAGTCTAATATTGCTCCCTCTTGAGTGGGCTCCAATACTAGTTGTCTAAGGCATGCCCCCTGTATCCCACCTCCTGCCCATACCTAGCAGAAGCTTTGGCCTCCCACCCCACATGCCACCCCCAATGCCCAGACATACCCCCTAGGCAGGGCCACCGGGCAGGTGCTTCCTCCCCAAGGAACACAGTCATTACCCCTGGCTTGCCCCCAGGGTGGGGACACGAGAGTAGGACCGGACATGAGTCTTCAGCAGGAGCGGTGGTGGAGGCAGGGGCATCATCTGTGGGGATGGATTTTTGTATGCTGCTTTCCCCTGGGGGAGGGATGTGCAATGACATCAATGGGCATGCCTGACGTCTATCCTGCCTCCTGTCTCATGTAGTGCTGGTCTCTGTGATTCCCCCAGCCTCTGCTAAGGGATGCTGATGTACTGGGCACTCACCCTCCATGCCCTGGAGAAGGAGAGCTGCCACTCAAATGCTCAGTCCTTCTCCACCGGCCAGCCCTCCGACACCTGGGTCTGTTCCTAAACCCAGGATGTCAGCATCAGAAGCGGACACCTTGCCACTGCCTGGTGGGCTGGCTTACTTCTATATATGCTCTTTTGTCAATAAAAACTCCCCTACTTTTCTTTGATAAGTGCCATGGGATGTTTTACTTCTACCTGGATAGTGAGCAGAGATGGGCAGAATAGACCTCAAGTTTGTACAGCATTCCCCTTGTACTGCACTATAGTGTCAGTTATGGGTTTTACCACAAGTGCATGGTGTGGTGCTAGGACCTACAACCTTCTGGTCAAGTTGGCATCATATCAAGCAACCATGTGTGATCTGGTACACAGATCACCATGCCTACCACTATAGGAAACAAGGTAAACAAAACCTGGAGGCAATATTAGACTTATTCAAGAAAGTGAGAAGATATAGATGCCCTGATTTTAAGCTGGTGCTGCTTCTTTTTATAAAGATCCTGTTTAAGTGAACAGAAAGAAAGTGCAATTATGAAAAGATTTGCCAGACAGGCCCTTGAATTAACTATAAACAGTAAATTATTTTTCCTGACACAGTTAAACATTTAAGGGGAATTTGATATGAAATACGATACTACACCAGTAATAATATCGGATAGATACTGTTGACTGCTGCTATCCCATCAGTGTAGTGGTAGCACTACTGCTCATGATGCTGGCCACTCGAGTTCTGCAATGAGCTCATGTCATTATAGGCTAGCAGGAGGAGGATGATCAAGCCTCCCAGAGAATACTTTCCTCTTCTGTGGAGGAACAGTTGTAGCTGCTGCCTCGCAACCGCCACCTGGATGACCACAGGTGGTGGTGAAGGTAGGAGGCTCAAAATCAGGGAGGGGAGATGCCAACAAAGCTGGATTTACAACTAACTTCTGGTGCATGTGTCACACAACTCATGGCTGGTCAGTGTCTCGAGAACAGGGGAAAAAAGGAAAGACCCTCCAGCCAGCAGAATACCACTGCTCCTGTTCCACAGGCCCCACATTGCTGACCTTGGCATTTCGACTCTGGACTGAGCTTGAACTTCTGCAGGGGCATGGCCCACCCCATTGACCTCACCATGGGGGTTAATCCAGGAAAGAATAATGAGTGATTTAAGTCTGGGAGAAGGTGGTTGATGGGGCTGGGAGTGGGAGACTTCTGAAGAGGGCAGGCTAGGGAGCGAAAAAAAAGATACTGGAGACTGTATTGAAAAATAGAGGATGTTAAAATTAAGTATAATATTATACATCATTGGTAACTAGTATAATTTAATGATTTTAGAATGATGAGAAAGGATTGGTACTACAATGACACACAGGTATATGATGCCAACTATTTTTCAAGCAGAGGAGAAAAAACAGTATTGACATGATCTAGTGGAACTGAAAAGTGCATGTAGGACAACACAACATAAGGAACACTGCTTTATATACTCCCTCGTATAGCTTAACAGAAGTATAAAAGACAAAGAACCTCAGTGTAAGAGCACTGAGGCAAGGGTTACCCCAAAGGGCATTGGACATAAAGCCAAGTTTCAAAGAAATACAAAATTTCACATAAACCCCATAATGCAAAGCATCGTGGTCTGTATATGCAAATCACCATGACATTTTAGGCTGGTTCAGCTTTAAGCAGGAATGCATGGTGCCAAAGGGCCTCTCACACAATCTGTGAAGGGTGCAAACAGAAGACATAGACATATGTTTCACCCCACCCTGGACTCATCAGTGTGCTTCATCTATATAACACCCCAGGGTAAATAAACCAGCTGCCCAAAGTTGGTCTTATGGGTTTGTGTCATGGTGAGCCTCTTAAAAAAAAAAAAAAAAACAAGCAAAAAGACAAAGAACCTCAGAGGCAAGGGTTACCCCAAAGGGCATTGGCCATAAAGCTAAGTTTCAAAGAAATGCAAATTTCACATACCCCCATAATGCAAAGCATCAGGGGCTGTATATGCAAATCACCATGACATTTTAGGCTGGTTCAGCTTTACCAGCTTTACCAGCCTAAAACTGAAAATTAAAAAGCTGAACCAGCCTAAAATCTCATGGTGATTTGCATATACAGCCCATGATGCTTTGCATTATGGAGGTGTTTGTATTTTTTAACAGAAGTATGTTTGTACTCTAAGAGGGACCGTATGTTTAGTAACTTTGCAACTGTTGTTTAATAATCACAATTGAATATGTGATAAGGTGCTATGCTTTATAGTGTGACTGGTGTGCTTTATATACTGAGATTAAATTTTATATGAAAAGGTCACTTTATGCATGTACATATTCCATAGCTACTGCATGCCCTGAGGAAGAGGTAATCCTCGAAACGTTGTTTACTATGCAGTGCCTCAGAATGTTGTCTTTCATATGCTTCCAATAAATGTGACATGAAAAGTACAAAAGTTGTTGAGTGAGTCATTCTCCTAATCCTTGTTTTGAAGCACAAGTGAAGGGAGGAGATTCTCGGCAACTGGAGCTCCTGTTGAGCTCAAAGCATTTAAATCACTGGCATGGTTGATTCATCAGCTTTGCCTCCATATCAACCTGGTATGACTGCACACCTGATTGATGTTGAGAATATAGGCTGATTTCTGGTTGGCAGACCATATCATTTATTTCTGTATTAATACTGCCATGGCAACCACTTTTACTTTTTTTAAAAGTAGTCTCACTTACAGTCTTAGGGTGTTCCCCTCACCTATTGTTTTGGTTCTTATACCCTAAGAATGCTTATGAGAACACGCTTATAACTGTTCAGGTGGCTTCTGTGGCACTATTAACATAAAGTGCAAGTTCTGAAATGTATTGTTCTTTTCTGAATTTAGTGATGAGGTCATATATCTGACAGAGACAGAAGCAGTTAACTATTTAGTCTAGATTGCTCTTTGATAGATAAATGCGCAAGTTACATTTCAATGGATTTCATTGCATCTTTATTAAGTTATACTGCAGCAAAATCACTTTTGTTCCACTCTGTAAATCATTGCTAGTATGTGATATCAAATAATTCAGCATTTAATCAATTTTTGATACAGTGCAGTGTAGACAGTTCTGTCTGCTCTTCTGGCAGTCAACAAAAGGTTACATATTCATTTCTCTGACATGTTTACCTCACCAAGATTTAATTTTTATTGGTAAACAGAACACATCATACTCGAGGCTATTCATTTCAAACGTCAAACTGTTTCTCATTGTTCTGATATCAAAAGAGTTCTTTTCTTGCATAAATCCTTCTGCATATTATTTGACAGACTGCTTTTATTCTTCAAATAGCATGAATTCCCCCTTGTGGTTATATTTTATGGATTATATTATCATGAGGCACAAATGTTTTATTTATTTTCATATACATTTTACTTATGCACTTTGTCACGCATTATTTTTTATTTTCATACATAACTCTGACAGTCCTTTTTATCATTTCAGAATACTCAAGTACTATGTGTTCTTCCAAGTTCAAACATACATTATAACAGAAGAATAACTGCTTAATAAATGTGAAGCACAAATGTGAAACAGAACTCTGCAGTGTAAAGTACAGGGCTTGCTGTCATAAAATGAGATGAAGGTGGTGCGGGAGTGGCAATGAGAACTATAATTTAATGCCTTGTGTCCTGGGGTGTATAGGTACTTTTTTAGAATACTCAGTGAGTATCTGTACTAATCTCCGACAATACTAAATTATTCCCATTCAGCATAAAAAAACTCTATTCCCTCTCCATATGGCCAGGCCCACTCCCTTGCCTCCCCTCACACACACAGTTATTTCTCACCCTATACCCCTCCTCAGTCCTCCCAAGCAGCAAGAAGAAAAATAAGCCACTCCTGGCATGTTTCCAGGAACTGTCTGGCACCGTATGTGTAACAAGACATCTAGTGTTGGAAATATACTTTCTGAGCATTAAGAGCTACTTTTTGGGGTGAGCTTTAAGAGCCACTGTGTGGGGGCCCATGAGGTCCAATTTTTAGTGTACCCCCTTCTGATTATATGTCAACAGCAGTTATGCAACAACTATTAGGGCTAATTTCAGTACTATGGAGGCTGAGACTGTAATTTCAACATTGGAACTTGTTGCTAGCCACCACCAATCCCTAAGCATTGCTTACATTTTTATTTCACAACCCTTGCCTTATCTGAACCCCTGAGCCTTTACCCCACATGTCCATTCACATAGTTCTGAATCAGTGAACAGACACACAGTTGCTTTGTCTTCGTTATTCATTTAATCCTTTAAAAAATTTCAACACACTGTGTTTGGGGTTAGCACCGGGTGGAATGAATTTATCATGAAATAATAATGTCTATTACAAAATGGTGTGGTATTGGTTAAATTACAAAATTTTGATCAGAAAAATTGTTATACTAAACATGTCATAGAAACATAGAAACATAGAAGCTGACGGCAGATCAGGACCGCAAGGCCCTTCCAGTCTGCCCATTTCATTGTCTACCTTACGAATGTGCTATCGGCCTTTGCTCTGTCAATAGCCTATCTATTCATACTCATCTGGATTGCTGCCTTATGCCTATTTCATGCCTGTTTGAAGCCCTGCACTGTATTCATATCCACCACTTCCTGAGGTAGGTCATTCCATGCATCCACCACCCTTCCTGTGAAAAAGAACTTCCTCCCATTACCCCTTAACCAGCCTCACTCTAGTCTCATACTGTGTCATCTTGTCCTGCTATTTTTCTTATATTGAAACATGTTAGACTCTTTCACCTTGTTAATGCCCTTAAGGTGTTTGAATGTTTCAATCATATCACCTCCTTCCCTCCTTTGCTCTAGGGTATACATATTGAGCTCCATTAATCTGTCCTCATATGTTTTCTTTTTTTTTTAACCTTATATTTATCTACCAGCTAGCACCGTCCTTCCACTCATTCAGAACTCCTCAATTTACCATTCCGACATCCCATGGTGCCCCCAGGAGTCTGCTCCTAGAGTGTTCGTCCGCTCAGAGAGACCCTCAGGTAGCCCGGTATACCCCCCTGGGTGGGGGGGGAGGTAACCCCAAGTCTTCTTCCTACTAACGGCAGAACGAGCGGGACACAGTGGAGTCTGCCCCCAGTGAGCACTGGTGACGCAGTCTGGCTCTGGAGGAATCATCACCTAGGAGTGATGGGCTCCATTTTCTCCTGTTGTAGTCCCTATTCCCTGCAGTTACCGGCACACTAGGAGGAGGCACGCATAAACGCTGCTCCTCCCTGGGCTCTTGGCCAGCACTGCCCTCCCATTGTGTGTCCCGATCCGCATCTCCATTCCTAGGTTCACCCAGGAGGTGGAGATATAGCGGCGGGATGGACCTGTAACCCTCTCCAGAGAGGGAGAGCTGCCTTTGGGTGCTCAATCCCTCTTTTCCCCTGCTTACCACCGACGGCCCAGGCTCATTCCCAAACCTGGGTTGCCGACGTGGAGTGAGGTGTGGCGTCCAGAGCCTCAACCCTCAGTGCCACCAGGCCGGCCCTCATATGTTTTCTGATGCAGTCCGTGCACCATTTTGGTTGCCCTTCTCTGGACTGCCTCAATTTGGTTAATGTTAGCTTGGCAGAAGACACCAGGAGAAAGGACTGCTGTGTGACTGAACTTATCTGCTGGGACTAAAGTAGAAGAACTTTTGTATTTGACCTTTAATTTAGGGTAAAAAAACTAACATACAAAAAAAAAAAAGTGTGTGTTTGGGTTAACTGAACTGAATGGGTATCTGAAGAGTTATCTAGTTGTAAATCTCAGGTGACTGAAAGGACTTAACTGCTGTGAGGTTTAAATTACTTGTAGAAAGATCTGGTAAGTAGGAGGAGGCTTAGCTAGAAGGAAGCTACATTTAAAGACTGTCTTAGAAAGTTTCTGCTAATAGCTTGGCAGAAGACACCAGGAGGAAGGACTGCTGTGACTGAACTTCTGCTGGGACTATATTGCCCTCCTTCCCTCCCTCCACCCCCCACCCAAAGCTAGTTCTATTTTATAGGCACAGAATTTGACTGACAACAGGAACTTCCTGTTTAGGGGCAGGAAGTGAGTGATCACAGAACTTCCAAGGACCCACCATCCTAGAAGGGCAAGAGTAGCTCTCCGGCCCCCTCGAGCTGCTGGAGGTCTGCCTCTGAGCAAGTAAGTGGTCTACTGCGAAATATAGGATATTCTTGTCTCAGAACAGGACAATCAGGAGCTTAAAGGGCACACAGGCAGAAAGTAAGGAGAGAGAAAAAAAACAGAGGAAAGAGTAAGGATTGCAAACAGGTAAGGGACCAGAAATAAGACATGATTGGAGTGGTGCAGTGCAGTGGCTGTGGGCAGCAGTCTTCCGGGAGATGTTCTGGAGGATGCGATGTTGTCCCATCTGCAGGCACCTCTCTGGGCTGAGGGAGGAAGTTGCTCATCTCCAGGCTGAGTTGGCCAGGATTTTGGGACCTCCTCTTCCATCCAGGGACCACCAGTGCCACTGCCGCTGCCTCACAGGTTGCCAAGAAAGAGGAGCGGTTGGACCACAGTGGGCTCAGAGAGGGTGAGGTGGTGGAACAGAGGTGCATCCTCCCATTGTACCTCTCCACAATTCCTATGCTATTCTGGCAAAGTGTGGTTCCTCTATGGAGGCACCCACAGTGGAGACCAAGGAGGATGCTGGGAACCTCCACAAAGGAGACCCACAGGAGGGTGGCAGGACCCTGCAGGGTAAGAAAACAACTCCTGGTGGGGGACTCCATTGTTAGGAAGGTAGAACTGGGGGAGGAAGGGGAGAGGGAGGTAAGGTGCCTGCCTGGTACCATGGCTTGCAGGGACAGGAAGTGAATCCTCAGGATTGCCGGAGCAGCTGCACAGGGGAGGGAGCTGGATGTCATTGTCCACCTAGAGACAAATGACCTGGCTAAGAAAGGGATTAGAGAAGTGCAGGAAGAGTTTGTGGAATTGGGGAGGGGCCTTAGTCAAGTAGCACGCACAGTAACCTTCTCGGAGGTGCTACCCATCTATGGCATAGGAGAGGCTAGGGTGTTCCACACCATGGGATTCAATCAGTGGTTGAAAAACTGGTGTGGAGCTCAGGGATTTGGCTTCGCTGGGGACTGGGGGTCCACCTGGAGTGATGCAAGCCTATACTGGCATGATGGACTGCATCTGTCTGGGAGGGGAACCAGGATCCTAGATGATAGGTTTAAATGCTTCATTGGCAAGCTTTTAAACTAGCCAAGGGGGGAGGCACTGGAAAGGAGCAGGAAAATCCTAGCCCCCCCAAATAATCACGGTAGTAAGTGCGGTAAACACCAACATAGAGGTGTCGATAGGGAGAAGGGCAGGGGTAAATGGAGAAAGTGACAAAGGCAAGAAGGACAGGGATGGGGCAAAAGGGAGTAAGGCCATCAGGAAATGGAGGGTAATGAGTACCAATGCCCGTAGTCTGGGCAAAAAGCTCCCTGAGCTGATGGCCTTAATGGAAGAGGGATGCCTGGATATCGTAGCAGTCACAGAAACATGGTACACAGAGAACCATGACTGGGATGTTAACATACCAGGGTACATAACCTACAGGAGAGACAGGCAGGGGAGAAGAGGGGGAGGAGTAGCTCTCTATGTAAAGGAAGGGATAAAAGCAACTGAACAAAAGAGTAAACCGGGAGGAGAGGAGGCACTGTGGGTCACCTTGGAGACTGGAAAGGGCACCACAATCCGCACAGGGGTTGTGTACAGACCCCCATGTCAGGGGAAGGAATGGACAAGGATATGATAGAAGGCATTCATAGAATGGCAGAGAAAGGGGAGATACTGTTGATGGGAGACCTGAATATGCCAGATGTTAACTGGAGCACATTTGCTGCAGCCACATCCAAGAGCAGGGCCATTCTTGATGCCCTACAGGTGGCAGGCATTAGACAGCTAGTTTCGAACCCACTCGTGAGGGAGCAATCTTAGACCTCGTACTCTCAAACGGGGGCAGTGAGAGGATCTCAAATCTAGAAGTGGGTTGCCATCTGGGGACAAGTGACCATCAAACAGTGTGGTTCACGTTAGACTCAGCTACAGAGTCAAAGCCATACAAAAGTGAGTTACTGGACTTTGGGAGGGCTGACTTTGGCAAGATGGAGGTGCCTCAGAAAAGCACTAGCAAACAGGCTAGAAGGAGGTGTGGAGCAACAATGGGGAATTATCAAAACTGCCATCACAGAGGCAACAAGCCTTTGTGTGAAGCAAATGAACAAATCAAATGAAAGAAAAAGCCACTATGGTTCTCAAAAGGAGGTGGCTGTGAAAGTCAGGAAGAAAAGATAGCATTCGAGTATAAAGAAACACAGAAGGAGCAGGACAGAGAGCTGTACCAGTTAAGGCAGAAGGAAGCAGGGAGGGAAGTCAGAATAGCAAAGGCCCAAACTGAGGAAAAGATAGCCAACTCAGTTAAGAAGGGGGATAAAACCTTTTATAGGTACATCAGCGATGGTAGAAAGACAAAGGGAGGGATAGTGAGGATGAATAGAATGAACAGTGGGTGGGCAGAGGGGGACAGTGAAAAAGCAGGAATACTGAACGAATATTTCTGCTCAGTATTCACAAAAGAGGAGGGAGAAGTGCCTAATCCAATTAACAGAAGCACTCTTGATAGGGAGGTCGATCCCAGTCCTTTCACAGAAGAAAGGGTTCTGCAAGAACTCCTAAAACTGAAGGTGGACAAAGCAATGGGTCCTGATGGAATTCACCCCAGAATTCTAAAAAGAATTAAGGAGGAACCGTGAAACCACTGGCTACTCTTTTAATAAATCATGGGAGGATGGTGTGGTACCCGAGGACTGGAGGAAGGCAGATGTGATTCCCTCTCACAAAGTGGGTCCAAGACAGAGGCAGGAAACGACAGACCTGTCAGTCTGACCTCTGTGGTAGGGAAAGTGATGGAGTCACTTGAAGGAAAGAATAGTCGAGTACCTAGAGGCCAGTGGAGCACAGGACCCAAGGCAGCATGGGTTCACAGCGGGAAGGTCATGTCAGACGAATCTAATAGATTTCTTTGACTGGGTGACCAAAGTAGTAGACCAGGGAGGGGCTGTGGACATGGCCTACCTAGACTTTAGCAAGGCATTTGACACAGTCCCACACAAAAGATTAATAGTCAAATTAACCAGCCTGGGAGGCGGGACCCAGGGTGGTAGCCTGGATAAAACATTGGCTGGACAACAGGACACAGAAGGTAATTGTAAATGGAGTCCATTCTGAAGAAAGGTTACTAGTGGGGTACCGCAGGTTCAGTATTGGTCCAGTCCTTTTAATGTCTTCATCAGTGACATTGCAGAGGGACTGGAAGGAAAAGTATGCCTTTTTGCAGATGACACAAAAATCTGCAACAGGGTTGATACACAAGGAGGCGTGGAAAGGATGAAAAGGGACTTGGCAAGGTTGGAGGAATGGTCAGAAGTATGGCAGCTAGGATTCAATGCAAAGAAGTGCAAAATAATGCACCTGGGAAATAAGAACCCAGGGGAAGAATACACAATGGGTGGGGAGTTAGTAACAACAACTAAAAAGGGAAGGGACCTGGGGGTAATCATATCAGATGACCTTAAGGTTAGCAAGCAATGTGAGAAGGCAGTAGGGAGGGCTGGGGGTATACTGGGATGTATAGGGAGAGGCATCAGCAGCAGAAAACAGGAAGTTGTTATCCTCTGTACAGACAGTTGGTGAGACCCCATCTGAGTACTGTGTCCAGTTCTGGAGACCCCATCTCTGCAAGGACATAGACAGGATAGAGGCAGTCCAGAGGAGGGCAACTAAAATGGTGCAGGGTCTGCAAGAGAAGCCATATGAGGAGAGACTAAAGGAGCTTAATATGTATACCCTTGAGGAAAGAAGGGAGAGGGGGGACATGATAGAAACTTTTAAGTACCTCAGTGGAATCAACAAAGTCCAAGAGGGTAGCATCTTTCAGAAAAAGAGACTTGCAAGAACAAGGGGACACAATTTAAATATAGAAGGAGGGCGGTTCAGGGGCAACGTGAGGAAGTATTATTTCACAGAGAGGGTAGTGGATGCATGGAACAGCCTTCCTGAGGAGGTTGTGGGGTCTAAAACTGTGGGAGAATTCAAGAATGCATGGGACAGACATAAGGCAATTCTTGTGGGGGGTAGGAAGAAATAGGCTGTTGGTTAACTAGGATCTGCGGTCTATCCTGTAGGTAGGGAAATGGGCAGACTAGATGGGCCTAGCGGTCCTTATCTGCTGTCAAAGTCTATGTTCTATGTTTCTAATGTCCTTGTGAAGGTGTGGCCTCCAGTACTGCATGCAGTACTCCAGATGGGGCCTAATCAGTGTCTTGTAAAGAGGGATTATTACCTCCCTCTTATGACTTGTGATACCCCTACTAATATATCCTAACATCCCCCTAGCCTTACCTGCTGCTTTAGAGGTCTGCTTGGATAATTTCAGGTCATCGGTGATGAAGATGCCCAAGTCTCTTTCTTTCTTTGTGACTGCCAGCAACTCCCCTCCCAACCTATAGGTGGCTTCAAGGTGTCTCTGTAGTAACTATACAATAGTAACTGGGCCATGATATATCCTTGTATTTCTGTACTGGTATTTTTGCTTTTGGTAAAATAAAATTCAAGTCCCCCCCCCCCAAAAGAAAAATGGTTAGGAGAAACTGCTGCATCTTGATTGGTTTACAGAATTGAATTGTGATGCCATTACCACTGGCTAAAAAAAGTGCTGGCAATCAGGGCACAGCATACTAACATATCAATGTCTTTTGTAAAACATTCCTCATTTCCATTACAAACATGGCTGCCATCTTTACTCTCACTAAAAAAAGTCAGCTAGTCCCTAAAAATATAACACCTTCAAAACTGAAAAAATATATAAATGAACCGAATGCTTTAATCCTGTATAATCCCCTTCTTACATACATACTGTACATCAATTTAAAAACATGAAGTACTGCTCATAGCTTTACTTTCTTGAGCTTCTTTCTTGCCTATCAGGGAAATCTTTGCTGTTTACTCTGTTCATATAAAATTGAATCCCTGGCTCTACTGAGGCCTTCTGTTGTGTGTGCTTGTACAGGGAGAGTTGAACATTCTTCCAGCAGATGTCTACAAAAGTTTGAACTCCTGATTCCATGATAAAAAAATATTACATCTACCAAATGGGTGGAAAGACAAATGATAGACAGGTGGGAGGACTATGTTTTACTTTTAATAAAATAAAATTCATGTTTTTAATTAAAAAGTTGGCATTTTTTTCTCTTTTTTAATATGTCTTAGTTTACCATTTTATAAGTTCAAAAAGACATGTCAGGTTGAGGATAGTTATGTGGTGACCACACTAACAGGTGCTAAAGGCATTCAGCATAAACACCTTGTGATTCACGTCACACCTGGTCATGTGTTTAGCAAAAAACTACCCACGCTCTGTTGTGTCTTATTGCTTAGTTCTGTGGTCTGCTTCCGTGCCTCCAATCCATGATTGGAGGACCAGTAGCAAAAAGGCCCAGCTAGCCTGATACTCCTCCCCAACTAATAGCATGCCAGTTCTCCGATAATTTATTTGTACGAAACAGTGTGAGGACCATGCAACCAGGAGGGCGGGTTGGTGCTATGCACACCAGGTTACCATAGGAAGGACTTGAAGGTAGATTTTTCTAACACAGAATATCCTATAGGGTTGCTGAGGGTGCTTTGACGTTTACAACCTTGCACTGTATTGTGAATGTTGGAGGAGAAGATACAGTCTATGAGGGAGTAAGAGATGGTAGAAGGATTTAGATGGGTACTATACACTGTGTTCTGTTAGGAAAGAACTGGAATTTTACAATATGTTATATGCATTTTGTTGAAAGGGAGACCCACTTAATGTTAAAGTCAATACTAGGAGTTCACCAGAGGAGGCAAGTGAGAATCTGGAAGAAAGAAGATCAAGGAAGTAGATAGGTTTGATGCCTGGGCACCAGTAGGCATCAGAGATGAAAATAGGAATAGAGAAAGGAACTGTGAGTCTCCTAAGCAAAAACTTGTAAGTGGAGGGAAACGAAGAGTTATCTATAACTGGTACAGTAGCTACGTGATAAGTATGACTCTGCAATGCTGGTTTGACAGCACTTTCATCGACTGGCATCACAGTGACGGGGTTTGTATTGACTGCAAGTTGCGGTTGACATGAATCACGATTGTCTCCTGGTCCGTGCCCCCCCCCCAGTCCCTGTACTAATTATAATCAACTCTGAGTCAGAGTTGATTCAGGGAGGGGGTGCAGGACAGGGAGACAGTGTGCCCTGTCTCAAGTGCACCAACACAGCGACCTGTCAACGAACTGTCGATTTTGTCGACAGCAACGTAGAGTAGGTCACTGTGTTGGTGTCACTGTCGGGTGGTATACCGATACATACACAGCCACTTCATCAGCCCTCCTGCCTCAGTCCTTTCAGAAGACTGAGAAGCTGGAGAGGGAGATCATTGCATCAAAAATGTTTAAAAATTACTCATCAGGGAACTGGTGTACTGTGGATGGGAGAAGACGTGGCTGTTAGAGAGTCAGGATTTAGATATGACCAGGACATCAGGCTGGAGGAAAAGAAGAACTCTCACCCGAGTTCATCAGTTTAGGAAGATACTACATGCACTACCTTCAGCTCTTAAGCAAAGGGGAAGAGGGCCAGGGTTAAATTCAATGTATTATACAAATGGCAACATAAATTTAATCTTATTTTAAGATTATTCAGTTTTATTTGCTTCTTCCAACCCCCCCTCCATCAGACTGGATTTACTGTATACTCAGGAGCTCCTCATAGTGTGGCTATTTTCCGTTTCAGATGCACCTGCAGTTTTGCATTTTGGATCTCATATTTAGTATGTGCAACTATAAAAAAATGTGAAATATTTTTGTTGCAATTTGAGGTTTGGAACTCTTCTTCCTTGTGGCAACTGTTTTAATGTACCCAGCATATTTTTTTTACAGTTAATCTTTTTATTGAGTATCAGAGATATACAAACAAAATGCAGATTCTTAATAACAGAGTTATACATCAGTATTGTAACAGGAATTACATCAAATATATTCTTGTAAGTTATTAACTGTGAACCCAACTTGTGCACTGACACAGATGAACCATACGGCGCTGCTATATCTTGATGTTAATTATTTGCTTGATTTAAGAAAGTTACACAGAAAAAAAACTTGTGAAATATCACTCGGGCAGCCAGATAGAACACATAGTCAGTTTGGAGAATTTATATTGTGAATATCTTCTAAGTCAGATTTTGTGGATGGCGGTGGGTGGTCATAGGTGATCTTGAGGTAAGGGGACCCTGCCAGGGTGAGGTTTAGGTGGACCATTGCTAGAAGTCCTAATTCTGACTTCTAATTAGGAGTTAGCTGATGGAGGTTTCAATAGGTCTTTGCTTTGGGGGGCTGTGGTGCCCTGGGCTCTGGTCTCGATGTAGTGGATGAAAGGGGACTATCTCTCAAGGTATTTATTGCTATTTCCTGAGGCGAAGTGGGTCATTCTGGTAAAGGTTGCTAGTTCTGCCATGGCTGACAGCCATTCATTAAACTTGGGAACTTCTGTTGTGCGCCATTTACTTAAAATGAGTCTCTTAACCTCAGTGTTGGGTAAGTTATTTTTTCTATTACTTTCTATTACTTTTGAAAACTTGTTCCAGAAATCTCTGTGTAGTCACTAGCAAGGATGGAGAAGTACTGGAAGATGTAATATCCCTTTCAGTTACAATTACTTATTTCTTTTTATACAAAAAAAATACGTAACTGCAACTGATTACATTTATTTGAAAGTAACTAGTAACTAACCCATTACTTTAAAAAAATGTAATCTGTTATAGTTATTTATTATTTTTGTATTGTTTTTGTATTAGAAGAAATAAGTAACTATAATTGTAAGGTGTATTACTTTTTCTAGCACTTCTCCATCCTTGCTAGTGACTGTACAGAGCTTTCTGGAACAAGTTTCCAAACATAATAGAAAGTAATAGAAAAAGTAACTTACCCAGCACTGCTTAACCTCCACTGTGGCTTGAATCAGCCATAACCATTGCTGTGTCTTCAGTGGTAGGTCATCTAATGCTAGGCCTAGGATTATGAGCATGGGAGAGAATGGCAGCTGGCATCTGACCACTTCTGAACAGCATTGCAATACTCTGCTCCATAGAGTAGAAAGGGGGGGCAGTGCCACAACACGTGCAGTAAGTCTGCTCCTGCTGCACCAAATCTACAACACTCATCTTTCTCAAGTAGACCCATACTTTGTAATTTTGTAGGCATACGGTACCATAAGTGGAGAATTTTATTCTGTATTAGGAGACTCCTCGGGTCTCCGCAGGCTTTGTGTGTCTGCATTCAGCAGGTTGTCCATTGTGCCTCATCAGTGGGTCTGCCTACTAATTTCTGCCAATGCAGTCTGGGGGGCTGGGATGGGTCTGCTGTTACATCTCGTAAGTGTCTGTATATTGTTCCTGCCAACGTTTTCCCTTGCCAATCCAGACCTCAAGGGGGAGAGTGCTGTGGGCTTTGCACTTTTTGGGCAAGCAGACTGTACACTGGCAGTTCTTTTTGGCCCATTGTTGAACTAAGTGCTGAATCTGCAAGTATTTCCAGAAATTCCTTTTGGGCAAGGCAAATCTGACTTGCAGGGAGGAAAAGGAGTCTATTGTAGAGCTGCCCGGTAGCATGATGTCCCTGACTGCCATGATCCCCTTTTCTTTCCAGTCCTTCCATAAAAAGGTGCTGTTTTCTATTAGTCAGTGGTGGTTAGACCAGAAAGTCATGAGGCTTCCAAGGCCTAGGCATGTCCCTGTGCTATATCCCACCTTGTGCCAAGCTGTATGTGCTGCCCTCAATGTCAACCACTTTCTGTAGCATGCAGGAAGTCTGTGGCCCAGTATAATTTCCATACCTGCCCCTTGTAGGAGGCCATTTTCTAGGCCGATTCACAAGGGTTCGTCGGAGCCTAGGTTTTGAAATATTTTACATGTGGTTGTCACACTGAAAGACATAAGCATATTGCTGGAAGTGGGGAAGGTCCCATCCACCTCTGGTCCAATGGTTTTGGAGCTTGGCTCTACTGTATCTGGGAATTGACGTTTCGCACAGAAAATTACCCAGCATGGCATCCAGTTTGCAGAACCAACTCCTTGGGATTTCAACAAGAATATGTGCCAGCAGAAAAAATACCCTGGGAGCTAGCATCTGTTTGATTGCTGCAATCTTGCTGGGCATGGAGAGACGCAGATGCTTCCATCAGTCAATGTCTGCCTGCAGTTTAGCAACCAATGGAGCAAAGTTTTGTCAGCAAGCGATTCCACATTACAGGCAATGTTAATTCCCAGATATTTAATTCCTTTGGTTGCCCAACTCAGGTCTATCTTGGAGTCTATTTTGGAGGTTACAAGGCCATTAAGGGGGAGAACCTATGTTTTACCTTTATTTATGCAGAGGCCTGATATAGCTGCAAAAGAGCTGAGGAGCTGCAGAATGTGAGGAGCACTGTGAGTGACATCCCTCGTCAAAATCAGGCAGTCATCCCCATAAAGCAAGGCATGGTAATGTTTGCCCTCTAATTTCATGCCCTGAATTCCTGGGAGTTCCCATAGCGAACATGCTAGGGCTTCTATTGCCAACACATGGGGGAAAGGGGACAGCCTTGCCTAGTACCCCTGTGCAAGGTGAAAGGCTTGGTTATATTATTATTTGTATGAATTCTAGCTGTAGGGTTAGAGTATAAAGTGTGTGTATCCAGCCCCTAAATGTTTACCCAAAATTGCAATGGTGGAATATGGCATGAAAGAAGAGCCACTCAAGCAAGTCAAATGCCTTCTCAAAATCCACCAAGATGGCAGCTGCGGAGGTAGTCAGGGCGGAGGCCTGTTGTATTAGGGTGACCAAAGCTCTTACATGGTTGGCGCTTGCCTGCCCTTTGACAAAACCCACCTGAGAGGGGTGAATCAGGGAGGAGAGGACCTTTTCCAATCAGGTGGCTAGGGCTTTAGCTAAAATTTTTGTGTCTGCATTTATAAGGAAAGTGAGCCTATAACTGGATGGTAATGAGTGGTCTTTACCCTCTTTTGGAAGCATCATCATGATGGCTTCTCTCATTGTCCCCGGCAATTCTTTTTTTTCCAGAGCACTGGACAACATAGCTAACATCGGTTTTGTCACTGAGCTTTGAACCAGCTTGTAAAAGTCGGCCAAGAAGCCATCACCATCTGGTGCTTTGTGGGGTGCCATAGTTTTTATAGCAGCTTCTAGCTCCCTAGGATGCGGTGGCGCATCTAAGTCCATCTTATGTTAGTCCGTAAGGCTGCGCATCTTTAGCCCCCTCCAGAAAACTGAAAACCTGCCTTGATCCCAATTCACATGTGAGCTGTAAAGGGTATTATAGAAATCCACCATTGTGTTATTAATTCCCTGGGGTGAGGTTTGAAGCTCCCCCTTAATATTTTTAAGTAGTGGGATGTGCCTCTCGGCCTGTTACTTTTTTAACCTGTAGGCCAATAATTTCTCAGATTTTTCACCACTGGCCCAATATTTATGCTGTGTATGCTGGATCTGTAGTTCAGCTTTTCTGGTGGCTAGTACATTTAGTTTGATACATAAAGAGACCAGTTCATACAGCAAATCTTTGTTTTTTAGTAAAGTTGTATCTTTTTTGTACAACTGTTCCTTAGTCTCCAGCTGTTTTTCTAAGTTGGCAGCCTCTTGTTCCCTTTGCTTCCTACGCTGAGTAGCACAGCTAATTATTTGCCCTCGCACCATAGCCTTAAAGGCTTCCCATATGGCCTCAGGGGATGCTGAGCCTTCAGGGTTATCAATAAAGTATTGCTCTGCTTCCTTGGCCACCCAATTTTGAAAGGCCTTGTCTTGTGTCAACAGAGGATCTAGCCTCCACTTTGTGGATCTAGGAGTGAGGGGACCATTGGTAAAGAACATTGTTAAAGGGCATGATCTGAGAGGTATAATGGGACCATTGAGACATCTGTCACCTGTTGTGTTAGATTATAGGAGGTAAACCAGTAATCAATTCTGCTAGCTATACTCTTCACTTCCGAGAAACAAGTATAGTCCCTTCTCAGTCGGATGCTTAATGCACCATACATCCTGTAGAGAGTGCAGGGCAAGTAGGTCCTTTAGGGCCTGGGTTGATCTCCTGTGGGGTTCCGGCCTAGCATTCAACCTGTCCATGAGGTAATCCATGCTTAGGTTACAGTTCCCTCCCATCAATATGTCCATACCCACCTCTGCCATTTCCATTAAGGCTTGGGAAATTTGGTTATAGAACTCTGGAGAGTCCTCATTAGGGGCATAGAGGTTCATTAAAAGCATCGACCCCATTGGCATTAACACTTTAGCTAGTACCTATCATCCCTCTGAGTCTTTCCTGTGGTCCGGTAAAGACCATTTTAGATGTTTGTGGCATAAAATGGACATCCTTCTCTTGGTAATTTGTGCTGAACTGTGCACCTCCCAACTCACCCATTCCCTGGCAAGTTTTTTGGCTTCTGCGCCGGTAAGTTTGGTCTCTTGTAAAAAAGCAATTTGTGTTTTCAGGTTCTTGAATCCAGTCAGAATCTTTTATCTTTTAATGGGCAAGTTTAGGCCCCTCACATTCCAGGAGGTGGCTCTAATAATGTCAAACTTATCTATAATCAGCGAGGAGGTAAGATTCTGAACTAATAATAGTAAATGGCACCTGAATTCCAAACTGTTCAGGGTAAACAATTACCAGTGCTTCCCTCCCCAGTAATTCCCCCTTACCCCTAACCCACACTCCACCATCCACACCTATTAGTTTATTGGCCCACATGTCAGTGTAACTCCCTAGTGTCTCTTCTACTCCCTTTATTTTTTTGATCTATCCGGGAGTCTGCCTTCAGCCCTTGGTATTTATCGGTCATGTGTGCCATGTAGATCCCAATTTGGTCTGCCTTTCTGACATTAAAGCACATTATAGGGACTAGTTCCCCAAACAGAAAAAGCATGCACTTCTAACATTGTACACAGTAAAATAACATAACAAAAAGCCACTTTGACCTGTGTTTGGGGGTCAGCCCAAATCGGTCTGGCCTGTTTCAACAGTGCAGACCAAAGATCAGGGTTCGCCCTCCAAGGATCGGAGTTTATTTCCTTTACCTTTCTGCCAAAAGGAAAGTCCTGCATTCTTTAGTTGTGGCATGTCACTGCCCCGGTGAGAGTGATTCACCCTGGGGTCCTTCTTCTTTGGATGAACAAAACTAAAAACTGGTCAGGCTATCCAGTTATTTAGGGATATGAGGTACCAGTGACTTAGAGTGGCTCCTCCCCACGCTGTCTCTCTTCTGCCATGTGGAGCTGTCCCATAGCATTGGTTATACATATGCTGGGGTATTAAATTCAGGTACAGGCGTGGTGCGTCCCTCCTCCTCCCCTTTACCTGTCCCCATTCTGGACACAGAACATCTCAATAAAATGGAGTGGCTAGGGTTAAGCTGTGCGAGTGCAGCATCTTATTTGCAGGGGAGGTGTAAAAAAAAAAATACAGGGCCCCCTGTAATGTTAGCCTCATTTACATATACCTAGCTGCACACCATGAGGTCGCTGACATCGCAGCATGGGACTCCCCCCTCTGCGCCATGGAAAATGTTTGGTGGCCTTTCCAGCAGCTCATTATGCCCTCTGCCCCAGTTGTTAAAAACAATAAGATCACTTCATTAACAGGAGCTCCCACTGGGTATCCTGAGCAAGGTCACCTCCACCTTTAATTAGCTGATGCTGCACCTTGCTTGCTTATACCCCTTTCATGGAATATCCTTGCCGCATATCAGAGCAAAGTGGCTGGCACTTCAGGTACAAAAAACAGAAAACCCAGAGACATGTCACCCAAAATGTAGGGGGCTGTCACACTTCTCCCCTTAACTTAAGGAAACAGGCTTTACAAGCTGGGGAACATTTTAGTACAGTGTACGCCTGGTTTCTATATTTGCAGATGGGTTGAAGTGCGCACAGAGTTCATGGTGGAGCAGCCTCGTGTTGTGGCGCAACAACGGGAAAGCCACAAAGAAAAAATCCAGGTAGGTTGCAAAAATTAGCAGAAAACCCTTGAAGTATAACTGAGGGGCAGTTAGGCAGGGGAGAGAATTCGATTTCAAGTTTGAGAGGAGGGGGGGTATACTCCAGCCTCAGCGGGAGCAGTCACCAGTTGCCTACAGCCACTAGCAAAAGTCAGACGAGTGGCAGCTCGGCAGTTCAATGTCCCTTCTTCAGCTCTTCTACCTTAGATCCTTCAGGTTGTTCCTCTTCCAGCATCGATTCTTCTACATGATAATCTTCTAAATTATTATTACATACTCAGCCCATTCCTGGCACAAAGGTGCCCAGTCAGTTAGAGGGTCATGATTAAGGGTAGAATCCTCCTCCATGGGTTGTTTATGGTCTGAGAGGTCCAGTGCTGTAGGTGTCTGCTTCCCCAGGGCATCATATCGGTTTGAGATTTTTATAGGAGTATCTTCTGGGAAGCTGGCACTAGCATCCGATAAATTCAGTCTCCTCTGTTGGCTATGAGACCTGTTCCTCCTCGGAGGTGAGCTTTTCTGGGCAGCCTGTTTGATTATCTTTTTTGCCTTCCTTGCAGGATATTCTGCCAGGGCTCACCAATCTCTGGGCTCCATGGGGTGCTGGGTTCAGATGGGCATTCTCTCTCCATTGTCACCTCCATGGGCTGCCATGCCGTGCCTCGTGGGTGCTGTGGCAGCTGCCATGACACTTGGGATGTGGATGGAATGCTGTGCAAAAACTGCTTCACTTCACCTGGGTTATTGAACGAGGTCATTTCGCCATTGTACTGTACCCTGAACATAGCAGGGTATCTAAGTGACATGGGTATATTTAGTTTCTGCTTAACTCCTGGTATGCCCTCCATCTTCTAGATAGATCTGGGGAGAAGTCTTGATATATTTGCACAGTGTGCTCATCCGCGATAACTGTCTTTTGTCCCTGGCTGCCTTAAGATATAGTTCTTTTACAGGGTACTTGAGAAAGTTGCAGAGGATGGGGCATGGGCGCACACCCTGCTGTGGTTTTATGGCCAGTGAGTGATGAGCCCTTTCCAATTCAGGTGGCGGCTCATTATTTAAAAGTAATATGTTCAGCAGTGCATGCCTCAGGAAGGCCAGCATGTCTCTGCCTTCAGTGCCCTCCGGGATGCCTATAATATGAATGTTTTTCCTCCTGGCTCGGTTCTCCATATCATCAACCTTGGCCAGGAGGTATTGAATCTGATCATGATGTTCTCGTAAGTGCCCTTCATGTTGTTGTAACTGCAAGGAGTGTTGCTTAGCGATGCCCTCTGTGCCCCCCTACCCTCTCTGTCAAACGCTCCAAGTCCGCATTGGTTTTAGCGGTAGTTATTTTCAGTAGAGCTGTATCTTGGAGTACCTGCTCCAACATCAATGTTATTCATTGGTACTTTGTTAGCTGTCCTGGGATCACTGTGGCTTCAGCCATGGTGAGTTTGCCGCCTCATGGCAGAAGTGCCCCCTGGGCTGTCAGGGGCTGTTGGAGCTTTTTGGCGGGTACTCAAGTGTGAGAGGCTGGTGCTGTCACTGGCCTTTGGGTGGGCATCATATTGCTGAAGTGTTTATTTGTAAGTTAGCACAACTCAAGAATGCAGAGGTCAATGCAGCTCAGGATAGTTTCAAACGATAGCCCTCACTTCCTGATTGCTTTTTATATGCTTTTCATTAGTCCATCAATGGTGCAAAATATGAAATGTGGGTCTTAGGATATACCCCAGGCTTCTCTCACTAAATTATACATCCACTGTCTTGGATACCAGGCTCCGCCCCAATGTACCCAGAATATTAGATTTAATATATGAAAATCTATCTATACAAATTTTTATACATAACTGTTCTTTTATTAATATGGATTCTAGTGGATGCCATGTTCTATACAACTTTTTTAATTGCACTAGTACTTAAATTGTTTCCGTTATCATACAGTGCTTGTTTACATGTCACAAGTGTCTACAAGGAGAATTAGAATGCAGTGTTCTGTGATATGATATTCAAGCAATGTATGCATCACTTTAAATTTAAATGGCTGTAATGCCAGGTATCACCTTGTGATTTGGGGATTTTTATCCTTCATTTGATTAAGCCAACAGAGAGGACTGTAATCTCTTATAAGTACTAAGTCAACTCCTAGCAGATACAATTTAAAGGACTCCATTGCCCATTTCACAGCAAGGTATTAAATAGTAGAATACCTTTACTCTCTGTCATGCAGTTTCCTACTAATATACAGAATGGGATTTTCCTTCCCATCTATATTCTTATTCAGGACTGGGCCAAGTCCTACCTGTGATGCATCTGTCTGCAAGAGAAATTGTTTCTGAAAGTCTGGACTTCTTAAAAGAAGAGTTGAACAATAATGCAGCCTTGATGGCCTGAAAAGCCTCATAACACTCTGGGGGCCATGTCACATTATTTGGGCAATATTTTTTCATGAGTTCAGTGAGAGGAGTAGCTAACTGGCTAAAGTTCGGCACAAATCTCTGGTAGTAACCAGCCAGACCTAAACATGACATGGCATGTTTCTTTGTTTTAGGGACAGAACTATTAGCAACAAAATTCTCTGGCTTTACTTCTCCAGTTCCCAAAATATAACCCCAATATTTGGTTTCCTGTATGCCTAATGTGCACTTGGTTGGATTAATGTCTGATCTGCATTTCTGATAGACTGGATAATAGCACGTAGGGGTCCAGGTGGCTGTTCCAGTCTGGACTATACACCACCACATCATCCAGGTCAGCAGCACAATAACTAATGTGAGTGGCTAGAAGAAAAAAATTACTCACCGTAGTACTGTAATTTCTAATTGTTTCTTCATAAGGGATCCCTTACTATGTTTACACTTTATGCAGTCATCTTAGCTGAGTGTGACACCCCAGAGACAGAACCTTTGCAAATTTTCAAATTTGGAATATAGGTTCAAACTTTGCAGCCACGCTCCACTCTGGTTGGTGCTCAGATCTGTTTCCAAGCCAGAGTGGAGTGGCAGCCAGTGAAACTAGCTAAAAGAGTACCAAAATAAGAATAAAAAAATGCAAACAATTTAAAGAACACCAAACAAATAAAAGGTAGAACTGAGAAGAAATTTGTCATATAAACCTTAATAAAGAACTTAGAATTGTAAGAACTGGAACAGTAATGCTCACGCAACCTCAGTAAAAAAGAACTGATTCTTGAATGAACCTATTTCAGGTTCTGGAAGGGGAAGCAGAGAAGGGAGTGTAAACATAGCGAGGGATCCCTAAAGAAGAAACAACATTACTATGGTAAGTAATTTTTTTCTTCTAACCCGAGGAATCCCTCAGATGTTTACACGTTATGCAGACTCTGTAGCAGTACCTTGGGAGGCTGGGTCCAGAATCTATTTAGGAAAAAGGTACTGCAAAACAGCAGTTCCAAAGCTGGCATCCCTTCTGGACTGTATGTCCAGACAGTAGTGCTTTGTGAAGGTATGTACAGTTTTCAAGGTAGCTGCTTTGCAAATGTCTAATAATGGGATGCCACTTGAGGATGCCACCGAGACAGAGGTACCCCTAGTGAAGTGTGTTCTTAAACCACTTGGTGGCATTTTTCCATCTTTTTTACAACAGACCTGAATACAAGAGACTATCCAGAGAGAGATCAAGCTTGTTGTAGTTGGTTTGCTCTTTCCAACCTCACCACAGGTAATTGAAAGCTGTGTACTCTGGGACCTGACATCTTTTGTCCAGTCCATGTTGATAGTCAGGACTCGCTTTAGGTCCAGGCTGTACAAACCTTTTTCACCTGGACTGGAATGCTCTGGATAGAGTACAGGGAGGATCGCTGGCTGATACAGGGGAAATTCAGATACCACTTTAGGAAGACATTTTCTGTTTGTTCTAAGAACTACTTTATCGCGGTGGGGAATTATATAATTTGGTTCTGTGCAGAGGGGTTGCAGTTCACTTACCCTCCTAGCAAAGGCCTCTGCAAACAGGAATATGGTTTTCCATGTGACGTACTTCAGATCAGCAGTTTCCATAGGCTCAAAAGGAGCCTCCATGAGCTGGGCAAGGCATTTGTTGAGGTCCCAGGGTGGGACAGGGTCCCTCACTGGTGGGTACAAATGATTTAGGCCTTAAAAAACTTTTTAAAAATGGATTGTGAGGCTAAAGACTTTTCCTTGTCAGATGATATGTATGCTGATACTGCTGCTAAGTGCACCATTAAAGTTGAAGGCCATAGGCCTAATGACTGCAGGTGTACTAGGTGTTGTAGAACTATAGGCAACTCTGCCTCTATAGAGTTGAGTTTTCTGGGGGAACAACAATAAGAAAATATTTTCCACTTGGAAGAATAAGCTTCTCTGGTAGCAGATTTCCTTGAAACATTTACCCACCTTCAAGACTTCTTCTGAAATCCTGAGAATTCTAACTTCTCAAGAACTATGCCCTTGAGTGCAGGGTCCTGGGATCTGGGAATGTTATTATGCCCTGAAACAATGTCAACAGATTGTAACTCAGTGAGAGGTTGATTGTATTCTTGCTGGACAGGACCAAGAGCATCAAGTGCCAGGCCTGTCTGGCTCAGTCTGGAGCTATCATGATCATTGTTGCAAGTTGCATCCTGAGTTTCAGGAGTACTTTCTGAATGAGTGGAAATGGCAGGAAGTCATACAGAAACTTCCCTGTCCAGTCCAGTACCATTGTGTCCACTGGAACTGTTCCTCCAGCTGGTGATCTGCAACAAAACTGTGGGAGTTGATGATTCTCATAAGGTGCAAACAGGGCTATTTTAGATGTGCCCCACCTTCTGAACACTGTGCTCAGAACCTGCTGGTTTAAGGCCCATTCATGATTTCCGTAGCTGATTCTGCTTAGAGAATCTGTCAGGACATTGTCTTTGCCTGGTAGATGCACTGCAGATATGTTTTCCTCAAAGGAATATGCAAAGGTCTCAGATCCTCATTACCTCTGTACACAGTTTTACGAATCTTGTTCTTCCCTGCTTGTTTATGTAGTACATTGTTGTGGTGTTGTCTGTCCTGATTTGGACAGTCTGATCCTGTAGCTGGGATGACAAAGGCTGCATTGCCAGCAGTACTGCTCTGAGCTCCAGGAGGTTTGTGTGGTCTAGTGACTCCTGTGGGCTCCATGTTCCACTTACTATCAGGTCCTGCAAGTGGGCACCCCACCCCAGGAGTGAGGCATCTGTAGTAAGAATACATGTTGGTGACTGCTTAAGGAAGGGAATACCTTCTATGAGGTTGTTTTCTTCCTTCCACCACTGTTATTACTCCACTAGTGTGTCTGTCACTGCCATTAGCTTTAACTTTGAAACTGGATCCAATCTTTGGGAACAGTTGTCCCTTAAGTGGTACTGGGTATCTCTCATTTGGAACCTAGCCCATGGAACCACAGCCTTGAATGCAGCCATGTGATCTAGTAACTATAGAAAGTCTCTGACAGGTCTTAGCTGACCTGTTGTGAAGGATTCTGCTGTTGCTATGAAAGCTATAACTCTGGCCTGTGGGAGGAAGGTTTTCCCCTGCAGGGTGTTTAGCTCTGCTTCTACAAAGTCCAGTACTTGAACAGGCTGTAGCTGCAACTTCTGCAGATTTATCAAGAATCTCAGGTTGTCCAAGGTGCTTTTTATCAGTTTAACTGAACATCTTTCCTCTTGTTCTGTTTTTTTCTCAGTCTAGTCAGTCATCCAGTTAGGGGAAAACGCTCAAGCCTTATTTTCTCAGATGTGCTGCCACCACAGCCAGACACTTTGTGGAAACCTTTGGAGCTGCAATGACAGCTGTGAACTGGTCCTAGCAATTTTCCAGCTTGAATCTGAAGTACTTTCTGTGAGACTGTCTGCAGTAATATGCAAATAGGCATCTTTCAGATCCAGGGATCCCAGCTCTTGACCTTGCTGCAGAGATGGTATCACTGTTATTAGTGTACTGTCCTTAGTTTGACCATCTTGAATTTTTTTTTTAACACCAATATCTTTAACACTTGTTCTACACCTATCTCTGTTACTCTTGTTTTAATTTTTTTGTCTCCCTGGCACTAAATAATTTGAAAACAGGCTCTGCCTAATTGGTTTTATGTAAAATAAAAATTAAAATGAAATAGAAAATGAAATGTTTGTTCAGGAACCTGAGGTCTAAAAAGTGTCACTACTCCCCATTTTTCTTGTGGGTCAGGAAGTATCTTGAGAATAGACCCATGCACCACTGAGAAGCATGGACATTTTCTATAGCTTTTAATATAAACAGATGTTTAACTTCCAGTTCCAGCAGACTTTTTTCTGTCGGAGAGTGAGCTGGAAAACTTATGTGTTTCTGCATGTTTGGAAGTGTTTGAACTGCAGACACAACCCCTGGCCCACTATTTCCAGTACCCACTTGCCTGTGGTAATTTTTACCCATTCCTGGAAGTAGTGTGCCAATCTCCCTCCCACTGACAATGATTGGACAACCTGTGCAAAACTGTCAGGGGTGTTGTTTCAGCTGGGAGCTGCAGCATTACACCTGGAAGCCTTTTTCCCCTTCCCCTATAGTAATCTCTTTGTGACTGGTACTCATAGGGAGAGTAAGAGACACAAGCTCTGAGTAGAAACATAGAAACACAGAATTTGACAGCAGATAAGGACCACTTGGCCAACCTAGTCTGCCCATTTCCTTACCTAATGAATAAGCTGCAGATCCTGGTTAACCAACAGCCTTCCTCCTACCCCCCACTAGAATTGCCTTATGTCTGTCTCATGCATTCTTGAATTCCCCTGTTGTTTTTGACCCCCACAATCTCCTCAGGAAGGCCGTTCAATGTATCTACAACCTTTCCATGAAAAAATACTTCCTCACATTATCTCTGAGCCATCCCCCCTCTCCCTTCAAATTGTGCCCCCTTGTTCTTGCACATCTCTTTTTCTGAAAGATGCTACCCTCTTGGACTCTGTTGATTCCCTTGAGGTACTTGATAGTTTCTATCACGTCCCACCTCTCCCTCCTTTCCTCAAGGGTATGCATATTAAGATCCTTTAGTCTCTCTTCGTATGTCCTCTGGTGCAGACTCTGCACCATCTTAGTTGATCTCCTCTGGACAGCCTCCATCCTGTCTATGTCCCTGCGGAGATGGGTTCTCCAGAGCTGCAAGCAATACTCCAGATGGGGCCTCATCAACTGTTTGTACAGAGGGATAACAACTTCCTGTTTTCTACTGTTGATCCCTCACCCTATGCATCCCAGTATCCCCCCAGCCTTCCTTACTGCCTTCTTACATTGCTTATCCACCTTTAGGTCATCTGATATGACTACCCCCAGATCCATTTCCATTTTTTTTGTTAGTATCTCACCCCCATTGTGTACTTTTTCCCTGGGTTTTTGTTTCCCAGGTGCATTACTTTGTACTTCTTTGCATTGAATCTAAGCTGCCATACAACTGACCATTCCTTCAACCTTGCCAAGTCCATTCTCATCCTTTCCACCCCACCTTGTGTATCAACCCTAATGCAGATCTTTGTGTCATCTGCAAAGAGACATACTTTTCCTTTCAGTCCCTCCGCAGTGTCACTTATAAAGATGACTAGTCCCAGTACTGAACCCTGCGGTACCCCACTAGTAACCCCCTTTCTTCAGAGTGGACTCTGTTTACTGTTACCCTCTGCGTTCTGTTGTCCAGCCAATTTTTTACCCAGGCTACCACCTTGGGACCCGCTCCAAGGCTGGCTAACATGTATATTGATCTTTTGTGTGGGACCATGTCAAATGCCTTGCTAAAGTCTAGGTAGGCCATGTCCACAGCCTCTCCCTGGTCTACTACTTTAGTAATCCAGTCAAAAAAAATCTATTAGATTCATCTGACTTGACCTTTCCTGCTGTGAATCCATGTTGCCTTGGGTCCCAGTCTGCTGGCCTCTAGGGCATTTTAAACAATTCTTTCCTTCAGAAGTGATTCCATCATTTTCTTCTACCACTGAGGTCAAACTAACAGGTCTGTAGTTTCCTGCCTCTGTCTTGCTCCCACTTTTGTGAAGTGGAATCACATCTACCATCCTTCAGTCCTCAGGTACCACCCCATCTTCCCATGATTTGTTAAAGAGGATAGTCAGTTGTGTCACTAGTTCTACCCTTATTTCTTTTAGAATTCTTGGGTAAATCCTGTCAGGCCCCATTGCTTTGTCCACCTTCAGTTTTAAGAGTTCTTTCAGAACCCTTTCTTCTGTGAATGGACTGGTATTGACCCCCCTATCCAGAGTGTTTCTATTGTTTGCTTTAGGTACCTCTCCCTCCTCTTCTTTTGTGAATACTGTGCAGAAGTATTTGTTCAGTATCTCTGCTTTTCCATGCTCACCCTCTGCCCACATTCCCTCCCCTTTATTAAGCCTCACTAGCTCTCCCTTGGTCTTTCTTCACTCCCTAATGTACCTATAAAAAATTTTATCCCCTTTCTTAACAGAGTTGACTATCCCAAGCCTCTGTTTCCCATTCTATATGGCCTGTGGGAGATAGAGGAGTTTTCCTTCTCATTGTTACTTTTGAAAATGTTTTATATTCATCCACTTGTTTCCTGTAGGCCTCTGTTTTGTCACCAAATAATAAATGTCCATCAAGGAAGAAATCTACAGCCTTGATTTGAGCATCGTGGAAAAGGATTTTAGTCCTCAGCCATGAAAATCTTCTTAAGGACACTGCATGAGACAAAACTCAGGCAGCAGTGTCATTAGCGTCCACTGCAGTGTGGAAATTATAATTTCTGGCATCCAGTGCTGATCTTCCTTTAACAATCAGGCCCTGTGTCAAACCTTCTTCTGCTTTTTCTGCAAGTACCAGAACTATGTTCTAAAGTGCTTTCTGGTACTGTGCTATATGTGCTGAATAAGCCGTCTGCCTTATAAGAAGGGGAGCAG
The DNA here is from genome assembly GCA_016271365.2 of Neoceratodus forsteri. NCBI lineage: Eukaryota > Metazoa > Chordata > Ceratodontiformes > Ceratodontidae > Neoceratodus > Neoceratodus forsteri. The sequence continues at coordinate 838,809,103 of CM028135.1, read as the reverse complement.
TTGTGTAAACTTTTTTTGCCATAATAGCTAATGTTTTAGAGTCTTTTTCAGGAGGTTGTGCAGATAGAGTGATTTTTGCTCTCTCACAAGCAGCAGCCTCGAAAACCCCATGATGATCAGAATAGGCATACAGATATTCCACTCCCTGCTTTGTCCACTTGATTTTTTCTCTTTTTTTGTTTTTTTTTGTCGGTGGCTGCAGCTGAAGAGAGAGAAGACATGATTTTTGCTATGGTCTTTTTAAATTGTTTATGTATTGGAAGTAGCATCTTTCTTTGTGGAGCTACTCCTAGCATCTGCATAAAATCAGCATCCTCTTCCTCCTTCTTTGTTTCTAGTGGAGGGGATATTGAGGGTATCGACCATTTGTCTGACAAATTAGGAAAAAGATGAGTAATCCTCAGTTTGTCTTGGAGGAATTCTAATTCCATGGGGTTACCTTCCTCCATATGCACATAATATTCTTCTACCTCCTCCTCCTCAGTCAGACTGATTGGAGCCTGAGCCTGGTGGGGCAGGTATGCTATTGAAATTTCCCATGGCCTGGGCCACCAGGAAAATGGTCACATTTTTATATGTCCTCTGACGAGGCAATTTTTTCTGTACCATCTACCTACTCTATTCTCCTCTATTCTCCATGCAGGAGAAATGGCAGTGATATTATTTTCTTTCAATTCTTTCTGGCAGATGCCATCTCCAGTGCCTGCTCTAAGACTCTTTTATTTTTATTTTTGACATCACTGGATTCAGGATTCCTCTTTTCTGACACCCTGATATCTGAATCATGTTTACCAAGCCTTTCTGATGACAGTACAGCTTTATCTTTTCCTTTTTTCTTGTCACCATTTACATTATTTGCTCCTGTACATGAGGAAATAGACCCTTTAGATGAGTGGTTTCCACCATCATTGGGGCCAGCCACAGAGCCTTTTTAATTATTTTAGGTGACACAAGGGCAGACTGAGAAGGCATGCTGTTTTTTTTAACATTTTTACCCTTTTAAAAAAGATATGGGAGCAAAACAATTGATAGGACTTACAATTTCTAAACTTGTGTTGTGGACCTAAACAGTTTAAACAAAGCTTGTGACAGTCTGCTCTTGCCAGGAGCTGAAAACAATTTGTACATTTTTTTTTCCATAACAGTTTTTATTGATTTTTCATATAACAGTTATAACAATCATCAACAAGACTTAAGCCTCATATGTGAAAACTACAGTAATACAGTGTTAGTTCCAGCAAAGAGGAAAAAAAATATGAGGCCGGTGGCATAGCAGAAATAACAGAAGGCCTTTCATGCCACCCTAAAATACAACTACATTATTATTGGTATTCAGTAAGTATAACATCAAATTAAACAGTACACTGTAGTATTAACAGTCTCAACACATTGTGCTATTTAGCTAAAGAGAACCACTCAACAAATTAACTGGTTACGTGGTTACTAATTCTTGATACTAATATTCTCTATCAGATTTATAGCTAGAAGAGGGTGAAGACAACTGTTAGCATGATTCATTGTGTCAATAGGATACCTCCTTTTAAATATACCCATTCTAGTCAACATATATAAACATAAAGGCACAGATGTTCAGACAACTAGTTAGGGAGAGCCCTGTGTTTGTCTCAGGGGGGTGGTGAAGGGTGGTATGGCTCAGTGAGTCTAAGGGAAGCTCTTGACAACTTTTAGGTTCTTGGAGACATACAGTTGGTGGGATGGAGAGAGTAGGGGGTGTGTATTATTGAATCTGTACACTGCAAGTCTATCTGTAGGGAAAGTAGCCGGGGAAGTGAGCCCAGCTATCCATCAGGAGAGTGAGTCTTCTGCATGGTCTGTGGTGGACACTTCACCTTGAAAGGTAGGTTGATTGGCATTATAGGAGGCTATAGGCTGAAGGAGTGTACTGCAGGGGTTTCAAACATTGGGCTTATTTTAAAAAGTTATCCTGTGAAACGTGTCCACAAAGGAGTTCCAGATTTTTTGATACTCTTGTAGTTTGCCCACTGTTTAGTGGGAGGTTCTTTTGTATCAGACTGTTAATGACAGTTATTTGAACAATTCCTCATATGAGGGGGGTTCAGGGTCTCTCCAGTGCCTGAGCAGTATTCTATTGGCAACTGACATGGCCCCATTTATCCACAGAAGCTGGAGTCTTGTCAGAGTAGAGGTTGCCTATGGCAGGCCAAGAAGTGCTAACAGTGGATCTCATATCCCCAAGTCAGGGAGCATGTTGGTACAGGTGGACCATATTTTTGTCCAGTATGGGTCTATAGTCAGGCATGCCCATTGGATGTGGGTCAGTGTTGCTTGTGGGGAGAAGCATCTCCAGTAGTCACTGTAACCAAGAAGGCCAGTTCTGTAGAGCCAGGGATGGGTCCTGTATGCCCTGTGGAGGATTTTATATAGCAAGGATTTCACTTGCAGTTCACTAGAAGCCATATATGGACTGGACCATACCTAGACCCACTCCTGAGTGAGGATTGTTATACCAGGTTCCAAATCCCATTTTTCTCTAGGGGCTGTCAGTGGAGTTGGAGGAAGAGTGTGTTCTCAGAGGGCCTTAATTTTAGCAGTGAGGTGTTGTGCACTGTCTAAGGAGATTACCCATTTATCAAGTGTTAGGGGTGGTGGAAGGGTAAGGTCTTGTGATACTTTGTGTTTTAGGAGATTTTGCATTTGTAGGTATCTCCAGAAGTGGGAGTGCCATAGGTGATACATAGTTTGGAGATTTTCAAAGGAATAAAGTTGGCCTTTGTCAGGGTCATAAAGGTCACATGGCTTTGTGATGCCTCTGGCTTCCCAGTCTCTCCTGTGGATGGGCTGGCCATCAATCAACAAGCTTGGATTTTTGCCAAAGGGGTCAGATTAGGGTTGTTTGTGGGTTCCAGCCTAGTTGTTTCCTGTACTTATCCCAAATATATTTGGTATAGCATGGGCAAGGGGAGATTGCAGTACAAGCAGAACAAGCTTGAAATATGAGTGCTGAGGCTGTTGGCAGCTAACCCTGTGCAAGTTCCAGGGAGATTCAGTCTGGTATAGGGGTTGCTAAATGGGGTACATAAGTCCAAATCCTCCCTCTGTCCAGTGACTCTGAAGGGTCTTGAGTTTTATTTTTGGGGATTTGCCCACCCATATGAAAGAGGACATTTTGGCTGAGAGTCATTGAAAAAAGTTGCCTGTTAGTGAGATCCATAAATTGATCAGTATACATTGTATTTTTGGAAGTGCTCTGAGCTCCAAAACATTGACCCTACCCTAAAAGTAATGGATATGGATTTTCCAACATAATATGTCAGAATCCAGAGTGTCCAACATTTTCTGTGAATTAGCTGCTGCTGTGGCTGAAACCGTTGCTTTAAGGGCAATACCCAAACATACCACTCCATCTGGTGACCATTGGCAGGGTTACGTTGTGACCAAATTGGTGGTACATGCTTCGTAAAGGGGTAGGAGCTGTAATTTCGCCGCTCAGTTTATAGCCAGATAACAAGGAATAGGGTTGTTATTATTTTGTAGGCCAGCAAGGAAGTAATAAGTGTGTCAGGAATAAAGTAACATCACAGCAAATAATGCAATTTGTGTGGAGGCCTCCGACTACAGGTCCCATAAACAAGGGTTCAGCTCTCATTTTTAGTGCCAGGGGATTCAACTGCTAGCAGAAACAAATATGGGGACAGGTAGCAACTCTGTCTGATTCCTCTGTGAAAAGGAAGATAGGGGGATAGCACTGAGTTGCTCAGGACAGCTGCTGATGGTGAAGTATATAGAAGTCATACGAGGGAGATAAAGGATGTTGAGAAACTGAACTTGCCATTGAATCAAACAAGCACTCTCATTCCACCCTGTCAAATGCTTTTTTTGCAACCAATGACAAGGTAGCAATAGGTTGAGATAGAGTGCTGGCCTCCCAGATAAGATCTAGAGTTTTGCGGATATCATCAGAACACAATCTCCTAGGTACAAAGCCAACTTGATCAGGGTAGATTGAGAAGGACATGATGAGTTCTATTCATTTGGCTAGTAATTTTGAAAAGATTTTTGCATCTACATTGAGCAGGGAAATCCATCAGAACTGAGAGCAGAGGATGCTGTCCCTTCCTTTCTTTGGGATGAGGGTAATGATGTCCTGGGAAAAGGAGGGCAGGAGTGCACCCCTGTCCCATGCCTCATGGAACATCAAGGCTAGTTTCAGGGCTAGCAGGTCAAGAAAAGTGAAGTAGAATTCAGTGGGGAAGCCATCCAGGCCTGGTGATTTTCCTTGTGCCACATTCTGGATAGCCTGGGTGACCTCTTCTCTCTGGATTGAGGTTGTGAGGATCAAGAGGTGTTGGACTGGGACCTGTGGTAGGAGGAGATTTGAATAGAAGGTTCATTATTGATCTGGTGTGGGACTCACCTCCACTGAGTATAGAGAAGAGTAGATGTTTTGAAATGTTTGGTTAATTGCTTTTGCAGCCCTCAGTTTATTTCCCTGAGGATCATGAATAACTGGATTATACTTTTCCATTGCCTGGGCTTGGAGTTTGCCTGCCAAAAGTTTTCTGGGCTGTTCACCAGCCTCTCAGTGCTTTTGATTTAGCTTGTAGAGTCATAGTCAGTTCTGTATTGTGCAATATCCTCTATTTCAGTTTTTAATTACATAATTAATTCTCAAATCTGGGTGTTCTTAGCAGGGTCCTGGGCAGCAGACAGCTCAAGAGTTTTGAGTTCTCTTTCCATGGCTTGAAGGGTGGTTTCACGCTGTTTCCTAATGCAAGCTGCATGGGCTATCAATTTGCCCTAAAGTGTGGCTTCTAGTGCTTCCCATTGGATGCATTGGGAGCAGCCAGGGGTGTCACTGAAGGTATAATATTCAAAGATGGCTTGTCTTAGACATTGTAGGACTGAGTCTTGTTGTAAAATGGAGGTATTAAGGCTCCATTTATTATGCCTACTTGCTGTGGATCCCCATACTAAAGAGAAGAGAAGCAGGGCATGATCTAAGATCAGAATGCTCCACAGGGATACCCCCCATGTCTGTGATACTAAGCCTGAGGAAGTCAATATGACATCAATAGGGCTATATGAGTCATGTGAAGGGACGTAGCAAGTAAAGTTTATATGTGTGTGGTGGATAGTGCGCCAGATGTCATGTATGCCAGTATCATGTAGTAGTATGGCCACTTGGGCAGACAGGTTAGATTCGTGTTGGGGACCAGGGCCAGTCCGGTCCACTGAGGGATCCAAAGCCAGATTCAGGTCTTATCCAATTAAATTGAATCTCTCACTTGTAGTGGCTGTGTTCTGCTGGTATGGTGTGTGTTTGAAACATTTACTGCCTCTCCTGTGAAAAAAATACCTCACAATACTGTGATTTTTGAAATAAAAGTAACCATTATAATGTTGTGATCTCCAGTCAGCAGAGCTCCATTTTACTGCCATGTACTGGCACTCCATTGTGTTGTGACATCAGTGACGGGCTCCATGGTTAGCATTGGACTGTCAAAAGCAGGAAATTGTCCTGTGTCTCATCTGAATCTACAGTAGTTGCAGTGATGTCCATCTGTGTTACCTCTAATTACAATTTATTTTGCTGATTCTTTACTCAGTATTTAGTGATAATGGTCTTCTGTTCATTTATCAGCTGTGTGAGCGTGTCTTACAAGGCAGAGTGCTGATCACTACCTTTTGATCGGTACCCAAAGCAGACCCAGGTCCTGACTCATTGGGTTGCGGCAGTAAAATGAGACAATCTTCCTGATGTAATGAGTCGAAATACAGTGCTTTGTTCTTTGCACTTTGCTACACATTCCTATGAGAGGAATCTAAAGGTATCATTTATTGTTAAAAGAAGGAAAAATGAAGATTATTTTGTGCTGGCATGTCTCTGTGTTCTCCCTTGTTTGAGTTGTGTGTGTATGTTTCTATCTTTTTCTCTCTCTCTAGATATATATATCTATATATAGATATATATATATCTATATATATATATATAGAGGTAAAACTCATTTAATGTATTATTATTCCATTATGATGCAAAAGTCAGTTGAAAGTCTTTGATTTCTCGCCATTACCCTCAATTAGCAGTGCGTTATTGTTGGAGTCTCAACTCTCACCCCATCAGATGTAAGAAGCAGAAGTATAGGAGAATGGGGTGAGAGTTAGGACCGACAACCCCAACGCTCACCCTGATGCCGGTTGGGGGTTTGGGCGGGGGGTCCAAGGGGGGCTTTCAACCCTAACACTGAATTTCCTTGCTTTTGTCGCTGTGGAACAACACTAACTAATGCATTAAATGGAGCTTTTTGCCTCTAATTTCCCTTCTTTTTGAGAAGTCTAATGAGAAACAGTGAACGTAATGTGGCGGCGGGAGCGCGAGGCCCTTTGGGCCCTGCACTCCTGCCACATGATGTCTTGTCACATAGTAACATGGTGCCTGCAAACGGAAATGGTAATGTGCATGGTGATGCAAAGCAAAACAGAAAGATAAACAGTACTGTAGACAGAAATCGTTAAAACAATGCAAACACAAGCGCAAATGGAAACGAGAAGGGTAACGCACAATGTGCCGTAGATTGGAACAGTAAGTGAAACGGTTACAGAACCGCAAGCAGAAGCAGTAAGGGTAACAGTAATGTAAGCACACAGGATAGTTTTCCCCAAAAGATGCACAGAGAAAGACAGTGAGTGCAAAGAATGTATGCATAATAATGGGTCTCGGAGCAGAAAATGAGGAGTTGGAATAGTAAATTGCTTATATCTCAGGAACCGTAGAACGTAGAAAAAAAATTTAAAAGTCATATGATTTATGACTTTCCTGACTAGTTTTATACTTTGCCTCCAGTAGGGTGCTAAGCAATTTTCCAATGAAAAATCCGTATCTCGCACCGTTTCCGAGATACGGGCCCTGAAAGGTGTGGCGAATGCTGTAATGTTATCCTATGGGTAAAAAAAGAGAAGTTCAGAGTGCCATAACTTTGGCTCCCTGTAATATTTTTTTCACCAAACCAGTAAAAGGCACATCTGTGGGATGTTTGCTTTCCTCTCCAAATTTCAGCCCAAAAGACCAAACCGTTATTTTGCAGCAGGGCGGCAAAGGATTCCTGTAATGCGGCGGATGCCGTAATGTTATCCTATGGGAAAAAGCATCAACTTTGGAGTGCCGTAACTTTGCCGGCCTGTAATAATTTTTCACTGAAACACTGAAAGGCACATCTGTGAGATGTTGGCTGTGTTCCCTCCAAATGTCAGCCCAAAAGACCAAACCATTCTTTTGCAGCAGGGTGCCAAATAATTGCTGTCATTTTCACACAGCCTGGAAAAGTACTGTCAAACTTTCCGAAAGCTTTCACAGATTCATTCGACACTGTCACAAGTGTGAAAGTACTTTCCGAAAGTACTTTTTCCAGAAATCTGAAAAACGTATTTCTGGGGTGTTTTACCCCAAAATAAAGACATGCCTAGCATCCTCAGGGTCCGACTAGGTGAATACAAAAAGAATTAGGTTGCTAGAGGGTCCCAAATTTAAATGCCAAGCATTTTTCTGATGACCAACTGAAAACAAAATGGTGGATTTGTGACCGTAAAAGGGTCATTTGCAAAAGTAAAAACTGCATTTGCGACACTATCGAACTTTTTGTTAACTTTTCCCATTGACTTATAATGGGAACTTGTTTTTTGAATAACTTTTGAACTGTTTAATATTGTTTCATGAAATCTTCAAAAGGCACATCGGGGACCCCGGCCGCACGTTTCCTGAAGATTTCGGACCCGTTGCGCAAATCGTGCGACCTCTAGAGATGATCAAAGAATTCCAAAAAAGCATAAACATGCATGCAGATCACACTTAATAACTCCACAGCCGTATATCCGAACAGTACAAAAGTTGACAGATCCCAAGACCTACAGTTCTTGATCGCGTATTCCAAATTTCAGGCAAATCCGTTGAACAGTTGCAAAGTTATTAAGGTGCAAAATTTTAGGTTTAACATGTAAATGGCTCCTCTGCCATAATATATATATATATATATATATATATATATATATATATATATATATATAGTTTGACCATCACTATTCATTTTGGTTATTTCATATGGTAGGCTGCATCATTTTCTTTTTTTACACATCACTGACCCTGTCACCATTATAATGGTGTTTCTTGGTGGTGCATAATGGGGGGGTGGGTGTTTATGGCCATTACAATGTGAGCAGTGCAAAGTTCCCCCCATCCTAATGTGATGTTGTATGTGTGTGTGTGTGCGTGTGTGTGTGTGTATTTTATTTTTGCGTGGGGGTGGTGGGTCATGAATTCAATTCAGCAAATATGTACCTGTCATGTATATACCAAAATCAAGGTGCTAGATTGCAGAAAAGCCAGCTTCCCCAAAAGGAGAACTATGATCACATCCATGCTAGAAGGAGGTATCACAGGAGATGTAGAGAACTGCTGGAATACTCTGAAGGCTGCTCTGCATACAGTAACGACTGTATGCACTAAGCAGTTTAGCAGGTCCAAAAGAAGGAAAAGACCTCTCTGGTTCTCTTACAAAGTAGCATCCAAAATCAAAGAGGGAAAAAGGGCTTTTATACAATTCAAGCAAACAAAACATGAAGCAGACATGAAAGAATACAAGAACAAATTAAAGGAGGCAGGGAAAGCTGTTAGAAGGGCAAAAGCACAGACGGAAGAGAAAATAGTACAGGGTGTTAAGGAGGGAGACAAAACCTTCTATAGATACATAAGAGAAAAAAGAAAAACTAAGGAAGGAATAGTTTGACTAGCAACCAAGGAAGGTAAGATGGCAGAGAGTGACGACGACAAGGCATACGTGCTAAATGAATTCTTTTGCTCTGTCTTCACCATAGAAGACAGTGACAAAGGTCCTACACTGAGCAGGACAAAGGAAGATACCCATGGAGCAGATACTAGCCCCTTCACAAGGGAGAGGGTCATAAAAGAGCCTAATAAACTGAAAGTGGAAAAAGCCATGGGACCGGACAGCATACACCCTAGGATATTGAAGGAGCTCTGAGAGGAACTGGCCACGCCACTGGCTGAGCTCTTCAATAAGTCACTAGACAGTGGGAAAATACCTCAGGACTGGAAACAGGCAACCATTGTGCCCTCACACAAGAGAGGAAACAAGGAAGATTCAGGAAATTACCGCCTTGTCAGTTTAACCTCAGTTGTGGGGAAAATGTTGGAATCACTACTAAAAGAGAGGATAGTGGCGTACCTAACAGATACTGGAAAAATGGACCCAAAGCAACATGGTTTCACAGCAGGACACTCTTGTCAAACTAACTTGATTGACTTCTTTGACTGGGTCACCAGAACATTAGCTCAAGGAGGGGTGGTGGACATTGTATACCTAGATTTCAGCAAGGCCTTTGACACCATCCCTCACAGAAGGTTAACCAACAAGCTGGAACACATGGGAGCTGGCCAGAAGATGGTCAGCTGGATCTGTAACTGGCTGAAAGATAGGACCCAGAGAGTGCTAATCAATGGATCATTGTCAAGGAGGGGGTAGGGTGACCAGTGGCATCCCACAGGGATCGTTACTGGGACCGATCAGATTTAACATATTTATAGCAGACATAGCGAATGCACTAACAGGGAAGGTTTGCCTGTTCACAGATGATACAAAACTCTGCAACAGAGTGCACACAAGGGAAGGAGCAGACAACATGGATGCTGACCTTAGAAGGCAAGAGGACTGGTCCAGGGACTGGTAGTTACAATTTAATGCCAAAAAGTGTAAGGTAATGCACTTGGGAAAGAAGAACCATGGAAAAAAGTACACACTGGGAGGACATCAACTTAAAGAGATACAAACGGAGTGAGATCTGAGCATAATCATCACTGACAAATTAAGGGTAGGAAAACAATGTGAGAAAGCAGCACAGAAAGCAGGTGGCATCCTCGGATGTATGAGTAGAGGTATTTCTTGTAGAAAGAGGGAGGTTATCATACTCCTCTACAGGTCCTTGGTGAGGCCACACTTAGAGTACTGTGTTCAGTTCTGGAGACTTCACCTCAAGAAGGACATCGATCATTTGGAAATGGTGCAGAGAAAGGCTACTAAGATGTTGCATGGACTGCATCACAGGTCATATGGAGCAAGACTTGGGTAGCTGAACCGATACTCCCTTGAGCAGAGAAGAAACAGAGGGGACATGATTGAAACATTTAAGTATGTGAGGGGATTTAATGCAGCTCAGACAGGCAATCTATTTCAACAGAATACAGTAGCACACACGAGAGGGCATGATATGAGACTGACAGGAGGAAGGTTCAGAAGCAACCTCAGGAAGTACTACTTCACAGAGAGAGAGTGATAAACCCATGAACAGCCTACCCCAGGAGGTGATAGCATCAAAGACAATCAGGGAGTTCAAACTTGCATGGGACAGATATAAAGGACAAGTTAGGACGAAGACTGCATAGGGAGGGGGTAGTTTCTAGGGCAGACTAGATGGATCACATGGTCCCCATCTGCCAATGCTTTTCTTATGTTCTTATGTTCTTATATATTGTATTTTCCTGTTATGGTGCACATGCATACATGTACCTTGATGAAATAAATGAATTTATGAAATGTATGTCCATCAGAAATGGGCTAGTTATTCCAACTAATTCTTGTATATTTATGCTTTGTCCATGTAATAGGCAAATGCAGGATCTGACCATATTGCTGTTTCCACTGTCAAACACCCAGCCACATCCCCATCCAAGTTGAACCACTTCCTTCATTGACTGTCTGCTATGCACTACCTTCATGTATGATGTCAGTGCTAGTTCTAACTGGGTAACATTATAATGCATGAAATTGTGAAGCACTATGAGGTTATGTCACAAGATATACGCAGCACTGAAGTTTGCTTAGTGTCACTGTAAAATATATGTCCCTGGACCAAAGTGAAGTAAAAAGTAGTTATGTCCGGGTAGCATCAGCAGGCATTAACACACACTAAAGGGTGGTGAGAATGTATACTGATGGTATCCTGTCATAACAATATGGTGCTTAGCCTTATATTCTCCAAATTCTGTTAGCTTTTTATGTCAAATGATGCACATAACTCACTAAACATATGTGGGTCTGAAGTGCTCATGAAGCCAGTGTAAGATTTATGTTCTTTGACCAAGGTAAAACTCTATACAGTTATGTCCAGGTAGCATCAGGACGCATTAACACACACTAAAGGATGGTGAGAATGCATACTGATGGTATCCTGTCATAACAACATGGTGCTTTACCTTATATTCTATTATTCCTTTTGGTGGTTCATGAAAAATGATGCATATACCTCATTAGACATATGCGGCATTGAAGTTTGCTTGGCATCACAGTTTTTTTATGGCAATCAGGTAATTCAAGAATGAAGCTCGAGATGTTCACTGGTTGCTATACAAAACTACTAATGCAGAACAGCATAATGATGTCACTACTGTAGCAGATCAAGCATATTCCAGTAAAGGAATTTCCATGCATAACAACTTTACACCATAGCTATATAGAGAATTGTGTAAAAGCAGTCATACACAACAAGGATTTTGTTGTATAGAGAGGTTTAATTGGTAACAGACACAAGAATATCCTTGTTTGTGTATGACTGCTCATACACACTTTTTTATAGTGTATGGACAGTCACGTCATAGAAAATCACAGAAAATCATCTAGTGAAGAAATTTAAACAGTTTTTATTAAACAGCTCTTTTGAAAAACTGCAAACATATACTTGCAATTGGTTACTTTATGCAGGATGGCATTTTTGGGGGACCATCAGTGATTTATTCTGCATTTCACCTTATTCTCCATCACCCAAAGCTACACAACTAGCACCACACAAAAAGGTTAATGTGTGCAATCTAAACCTATTTCTGCTGTTCCGCTGTTTGACTTGGTTGTTCTTGATGCAAATCATGCTGTGATAATGTCAGTGAACTATGGCTTGATCTGTGTTGTGACTTCAGTGATACTGCACCTGCTTACACTTGTCATGAGATTGCTACTGTCATCTGAATGATCAAGCAACCACACACATTTTTTACATTTGTTGAACATTGCTATGACACGTTCGCATGTTGATCGTTTTTCTCCTCCCAGTTAGTGTGCACATCGTGTTTGTAATGCTTTCCCTCTGTTGGTGAGTACACCTGTATATCTGAAAACACAATTTTCATTACATTACTGATAATTGCTTTGACTGTCAAGCGGAATGTTACAATTCTATTTTTTTTTTATCTTTTTCATTGTTGTAGGCAGAGTTGTTGAATTTGAAAAGACCACCGAAGTTGAAGCCTGATGCTGTCCCTAATATTTTTCCACACAAGGATAAACCCAAGAAAACTTATGTGACCAGCAAAAGAACAGCTGAGCATAAAAGGCATATTGAGGTAAGTATCATCCTTATTACAAGTTTCAAAGTATCTTGTACCACCAGCACAGCTTTCAAATATTTGTTTTTAATTCTATATCACGACTTATGAAAATTGTAAACATTTAATTTGTTTTGTTAGATAATTGATGGCATTCTAAGAGGACATAATCAAACAACTGATTGGACTACTGAGGAATCGCAGACTATGCCACATGATATAGACCAAGTCATGGTATATAATGAGGATGGTTGCAATGAGATCGTCGAGTCAATTTGCATGGATCTGAATTACAATGAGAGTTACTCAGATGTAGCAGTATGTACATTGACTCAAACGTTTATCTGTATTATGCATGTTCTCATTTATTTTCCATCCTTAACATTGCTTTCTTCTGTTTTACCCATAATTTGTTATAGGAAAAACCTTGTTGCAGCCCCTGTCTGCAGTCCAAGACATACAGCAGTACTGCAACACAGACTGACTTCAGCAATGTTGATAAAGGCATTCAGTGGCCTGAGTATGAGTTCAACTTCTTTGGTGAAGTCAGCAAAGTAAGCAATGACCATTCCTATTTTTCATCTTCAATACTGGAGGATGATGAAGTGACACCATCAACATCAGCTATACATGAATGCGTATCTGACATCAGCTGTGGAGAAAGTGACAGCGAACCCTCTAGTAAGGACGAATGTACTGGAAGTGAGTATGTACCATCGACTGATGACTCTGAGTCAGATGACATAACAGATTCTGACTATGGAGGGGAAGAAGATTGGCTATGTGCCTTTGTTGAAGAATCAGACAAATTTATTGTGTACCACGGACACCTAATCCAGCTTTTTAGCTGCTCAGTTGTTCTGCGGAAGTTATTGAACAAGTACATCACCATCAAGGCACTATGTTGACCATCGAATCACACTGCCGCAACAGTCATGATGCCAAATGGACATCACAGCTGTTTGTTAACAGAATGGTAGTAGGCAATATGGAAGTAGCAGCCGCTATCCTATTCAGCGGAAATTATTTTAGTAAAATCCAGCATTTTTTTTTATTTTTTGAAACTTAAATTCATAAGTATCCACACATTCCACATAATCCAACAAAAGTATCTGTTTCCAATAATAGATAAAGAATGGAATGAAATGCAGGTGAGTATAATTAATGATTTGAAACAGAAAGAAAGTGTTAAACTGTGCGGTGACAGAAGATGTGGCTCTCCTGAATTTTCGGCCAAATATGGCACATACACATTCTTGGAGATGTATACAGAGTGGATAGTAGACTTTAGTATTGTGCTAGTGACCAAAGTTGGGAATTCAACCAACATGGAGAAGGAAGGATTTATTCATTTAATAGATCATCTTCTCTTCCAGGGAGTGTCTGTACAAACCATGGCTACAGATCGATATACACAGATATGCACAATAATGAATAGAAAATACACACCAGAACACAACATTAAACATCAATTTGATGTGTGGCACTTGTGTAAGTGGATAAAAAAACAACTGTTTGCTAAAACAAAGACAAAAGAAAGTGAGGATCTCATGCCATGGATCACATCAATTTCGAACCAGTTCTGGTGGGCAAGCAGTGAATGCAATGGAGACCCAGAAATGCTCCGTGAAATGGTGGCATCTATTGCTCATCACACTGTTGACAAGCACTCCTGGAATGGATCCAAGAAATTTAGTAAGTGTGCACACCCTCACATGTCACCAGAACAGCACCACCAAAAAATATGGCCTAAACCAAACTCCGTGGCACATGAAGTATTGAAAAAAATTATATTTAATACGAGGTTTGTTAAAGATATAGAAAAGGTAGTGGACTTCTGCCACACAGGCAGATTAGAGGTGTTTCAGTCACTCATTTTAAAGTACGTGCCCAAGAGACATCACTTTGGGTATGAATCAATGATAGCAAAAACCAACTAGCAGCTATAGATCACAGTCAGAATGTCGATCGATCTGATGGGAGAACATTATCAGGAGAGAAGCAATTTAAGTTGGTCTTCCTGAAGAGCAAAAGGAATGGGTGGCAAAATCAATCAAAGTGAAAATACTTATTCCATCCAATAGAAGATGAGGAAAGTTGTAGAAAGCCATGCTTCAGGATATCCTTCTGCTCCAACCAATCACAAGCAACAGGCAAAAAATATAGCTGCAAAAGAATGGCCAGAAGGTGCTACAGTGATTACTAGGCAAGTTTCATGATTTGGTCTCAAAAAAGACAGCAATACACTGTCAAGAGTTTCCAAATGAACTTTAATCAAGTATATGATAATGTTTAGCACAGAAACTTAATGAAAGCAAAAACATTTGTGATTCAACTTGTATGTTTCTAAGGTGCCAAATAATCATCTCCTTCAGTGTAATGGAACCCTTCATATATTCCAGACTCCTCCGGTTATCTGTTCCTGATGGCCCACACTGCACATACTGGAATGACATGACAAACCGTCTTGCCAAGCTTCTGGTGTATCCAGTGGGTGAACTGAGTGTATGCTGCCCATGTGAAAGACCCTTTCATGGAGGTAAAAAAACACATTTTACAAAGCTGATACAAAAATTTGCATTTAGAAACATTATTTTTAGTGTGCAGTATTTCTCATGCTACAAGAATGCACAATTAATGTTGAGTTATACTTTGTTAAAGTTATTTCAATATAAGTCATTGTAATTACATATGTTGTGTCTTTGGATTTATCACAGTTTTACATTGCTGACGTTGAGTAGTTATTTTGAAACATTTAGGTCATTGTACTGATAATGTGAAATCAAAGATATGACTAGTTTCAGGTTTACCAATACCCTCTTCCCAATAATGTCCTGATATATCAACAGCTGGCATGCCGATTGTAAAAAGACTTTGATTTTTTGATTTTTACAGTCAGCTATCCCGTTTTATAAGTGCCATAACACATGACAGACCATGGGTGAACCAGGGCATAAATACACTTCTAGGCTGTTTGAAGTCACTCGGGTAAGTCCTCATGACTCACAACGCACCCGGAGCATGCATTAATGGCCCAATACACCCATGGCCTGTCGTGTGTTATCACGTATGAGTATGGCCCTCTTGACATCCAGACTATGGAGCTTTTGCTCTCCAGGAGTGTATTATCAGTAAAGAGCAATGGAAGGGTGATGGACTGATTGAGGTGGAACTCAGAGAACACCTTAGGCAAGGTGCCTGCAGATCCAAGATTCTTTTTGCTGAATTAATGGCCATTATGAACAGTGTTCCAAGTGACATGCTTAAAAAGGGCTATAGCCATGGATTCAAAAGGTGACTCAATGAGCTTAGCAATACAGATGTTCAGGTTCCATGGTGGAACAGATTCCCTGAATGGAGGATGGGTATGCAGGAGACCACTAAAAAGCAGTTTAATCACTAGTTGGGAAACAAAAAAGATTTGATCTTTCCAACAGAACATTAGGCTGAAATAGCAGCCAGGTGCAGCTGCAGGGAAGAAGGCCTCAGGCCTGAGCCTTGCTGATTTAAAAAAGGTCCAATAAATTAGAAATTGAATATCAGAGGGTGTCACTTTTCCTTTGTTTACATCAATGTGAAAACCTTTTCCATTTGACTGCATATGTCTTTTTGGCACTGTGCTTTTTAGCCATTATCAGAATCTTCAGGACCTGTTCAGAATACTGAGATGCTGTGAGCTGTAACTCCTCAAGAGTCAGGCAGTGAGGTTAAGAGAATTTAGGTCTGTATATGTCACCCATTTTTTGAGGGATAGTCAGAAGGGAGTGACTGGGTGGAAGGTCCTTTAATGGTCTCCTGCATACCCATTCTCCATTCAGGGAGTCTGTTCCCCCATGGAATCACCTCCATTAGATCTGGCAAATCTAAAGGGCATAGGTTTCCTACATATAAATGCACGTAGCCTGCTAAAGCATTTCAGTGCTATACAAACATGGATTTGCCACTCACAGCCAGATGTCCTGGTGGTCACTGAATCATGGTTGAAACCCTCTATCCAGGACCATGAGGTTAATAGTCCATCCTATAATATCTATAGGGCCGACAGAGTAACTGGGTGGGGTAGCCATTTATATTGCTGAAAATTTATGGCATCTCTACTAGATTCCACCTCACTGCCCAATGAATTTGAAGGCGTTATCATTAAAGTTCAACTCTCTCAGACTGCCTCTCTTCACATACTTGGATGTTGCAGGTCTCCCTCCGTAGGGCATAAAATACCGAACTACCTGAGTGGGACCTTACCTACAATGTCTTCGTAATTAATTATTATGGGCGACCTCGACATGGATTGGTCATCAGCTACCTCTAAGCCTCTAAAGGAAGTTTGCAATATGTTTTGGCTTATCCAGCTTATCCAGGAACTCACCCATCCCAGTCTTAGAAACCTTGAAAGCAGCACACTGCTTGATCTTTTTTTAGTGAATAGACCACACCTTATCTCTCACTCTAGCACTCTTTTTAATGACCTTAGTGATCATTGTGCCATTGCCTATGTGAGATCTGCCCCTAAAATAATATTTACTTTTAGGTACATCTTCAAGAGGTGTCGTCGGAACTTTGATCCTAACACCTTCCTCACTAGTCTTCAATTCGCAAACTGGCAAGATTTCTATTTGGCCAATACGGTAGCCAAAGCTTTTGAGATTTTTCAAACCATAGTTCTTGGCACCATAGACAGACATGCATCACTGATTAAAATACTCACCAAAAAGAAGTCCTGTCCTCAGTTTGTGGCTAGCCTTAAATTTGCATTGCTAAATAGGGCTGCATTATGGAAAAGGACAAGAAAATTTAAACAGCCAGCGGACTGGGCAGCCTTTAGAGCTGCTAGAAACAAGTGCACTAAGCTAATGAGGACTGAGAAAGCTAATTACTTCTGTACTAAACTTGAATCCTCGTCCAACTGTGCAACAAATTTTTGAAAATGCTTAAGGGCCTAGAAGTCTTCTGCCCAGCCAACTTGTTTCCACTGAAAATCACATCCGGTGGTATTTTTACAACGGACAAAAATGAGATTCTTGAATTACTCAATAACCATTCAGCGATGGCTGGTTTGGCATTTGACATGTCACCAGTGTCCAAGCTTCATTCACAGCTGATTGGCCAGGACCCTGTATGCCAAACTCCAACTGCCAATACTCATGTAGGAGAATTCTTCTTCACCCCAGTTACTTTGAAGCATGTGGAGGACCTATTACTGAGCCTAGACATTAGAAAGTCAGCTGCCTGGTGCAGACCTTATCGAACTATATTACTTAAATCTGGGTTATTACATTTTGTCTCCTCCTCATTTCTCACCTATATAGTATGTCCCTGGCTCTAGGTGAACTCCTCCCAATCTGGAAAATAGCGCATGTCATGCCCCTGTTTAAATCAGGCAAACCCAGCGATTTAAATAACTATCAACTGATTTCTCTTTTACCCATCTTGTCCAAATTACTCGAAAAGGTTGCCAATGAGCAACTCAGGAATCACCTTGAATCATTCAACCTGCTCAATACAGTTTAGTCATGCTTCAGGCTGCTGCTGTGAACTTGTAAAGTACTGTCTGCTTATTGTACAATATATACGGGACACTTTATTCAAGACTGCCTAATAGTTTTGCTGCTTGCTAAGTGTTTGCTGCTATATCTATTGTTTATCACCTGCTGCTGCACAAGATACTTTAAATCTTCTATCGCTGTGTTACTCAGTGCCTGAGGCATTTGACACAACCGCAATTGCGAGGGGGCTCGGCAGTGAACCAATTAGACACTGGGTTGTCTCAAGAGGTGGTGACTACAGTCCGTTTAAATCCAAATGCTAGCTGCACAGCATGAGTGTGGGGTGCGAGCATGAGTGGCTGCACCACTCAGTGGAGAAAATGAATAGCATAGCTAATGTTAGTAAGCTTAGGGCCAGGAGGAGACATTTGTAAGTGCTTATTCTTAGTATTTGAGTTCTATGATAATGTAGTCTAGAGACCTGTTTAGGTTGTAATATCTCATTAATTGGTTTTATAATATTAATTATCTACCTTAGATAGTATTATCTGAATTGGTAGTAGATTTAAAGGCCCATAGGTCCAAACCCTGAAATAGATGCTAGGGACTAGCTCAGTTGTGATTTGTCTAATGGGATAAGCCTTACACAATGAAGGGTACTACTAGTTGATTATACAGTATATATTTATGGTTCAGCAGGCTAGAGTACTACTAAGAGTTTTTAAGCTAAAAGTTTTTAACTGCTTTAAAATGTGGTGCTATATTTTTATTAGTAGTTTATTAATAACTCAGAACAATGTACAGTAACAGATACTAAGCAAGAATCGAATCATGGTACCTATGCACACAAATTGTTTAGCTTCTTACACACAGCAGTTCTTAAGGAGCAGGGCATTAGAAATAAGTGGGATTGTTGTTTTTCAAATGCAAATATGACATTGACAAAAATGTTTGATCCCTCTCTAGTAGGAAATATCTTACTGCAATATAGGAAGTATAGTCACAGATTGAGTAGGAAAAATGAAATAACGTACTATAACAGGACCCTATTTAGGAGGTTACTATTGTGGTTGTTGTTAATCTCAGGGACATTCCACCCTCATCCAGGACCTATGTATTAGAAGAACAACAATACTGAGACTCACTTTAATTTAAAGGATGAAATCGGATTCAGAGCACCTACACGCAAAATTGTGCATTTAAAGGTACAAATTCTCCCAGCTAAGTTGAGTCAGTTAGAAGCTTGGATTGTACAACATAATTTTGATATTATAACTTTATCAGAAACATGATCAAATAGTAAAATAGAAGATAAGGAGAGTTCTATGACTGGTTACAATACTTACAGACAGGATAGAAAGGGGGGGGGGGACTTTGATTTATTTTAAGGCCAAATTAAATGTCCAAGTCTTAGAAACAATGGGAGAGGACTCAGGTTGTGATTTAATTTCTATAGAGATACACATGGGGGAAAACACACTTTTAATAATTAGCTGTATCTATATTCCACCAAAATTAATTAAAACAGGATTGAATTTGATAGTTAAAGTTAAAAAGAGTCTCCCTGCAAATCGGGAATGGATCATTTTAGGAGATTTTAATTGTAACTGGATTAACAAGCAAAAAACAAGGCCAGAGAACTACTTTATGATTCAGGATTACAACAAATGATTTCAGATGCTACACAGATAAATTATAAAACAAGCACTTCCACCACACTGGACTGGATAGTGGTCACACATCCAAATAAAATTGTTGGATTGGGTGTGTTACCAGATGGGATCAGTGATCATTGTCCGGTCCACTGCGAATGGACAACTAAGGGGATTAAGAATCCACCCCGATACATCGAGTTTAGGAGTTTTAAAAGATTAAACTCTGAAATACTGAATGCAGCACGTAGGGATATTGATGGGTCAGGTTTATAATGGTGTAATGATATTGATGCTTTACTGGACATTTTCTGTACTAATCTTAAGTTAATTGTTGAAAGATTAGCACCAGTTAAGAAAATGTGCATTTGGACAAATAAAAATAAATGGGTCACTCAGGACCTACTGAAATTGATGCAGCAAAAGCGTAAGAAATGGAAGCAGTACAAAAAAACACAGATATTTCTGTACTTCAAAAAAAATGAAACTTTAAAAAACAAATGTAAATCTGAAATAAGAAAAAAGTAAAGCAAAATAGTTTTTTATCAGAACAAGTGCTCCTGTGTATAAAACAGAGCTTTTTAAGTATTTTTAAACTGCTTTGGGATTGCCAGTAATTTGCAGAAACCGGAAGCATTGCCACTTCCACTTTGGTGCTATTTTAGGCCCACACAAGCGAGCAGGGTGATGATAATGCTGGCTGGAGTGTATGCGAGCCTCTGGTGAGAAGCAATGGATGATATAAAGAAGTGCTTGATGAAACATATTGCCTTACTATTTGTACACTTTTTCTGTTAATTTTAGGAGTGAGGTGTAGGATACCCTCCTGCTGTCTGTGACAATCTGTGCTCTATACTAGGGCACCATGGGATACTGGAGGTGTAGCAGGTTTACCCTGTGATTCACATATTATAGCTGTTACTAATATTTTCTCGGAGTTCCTCTAGCATAATGCTGGTGTATATTAATGTGCTCCTGTGTATAAAACGAAGCTTTTCAGGTGTTTTTAAACTGCTTTGGGATCGCCAGTAATTTGCAGAAACCAGAAGCATTGCCACTCGCATTTCAGCACTATATCAGGCCCACACAAGTGAGTGGAGCAAGAGTGCGTGGAGCCACACACAGAGACCAGCGCGTCTGCCGTGTTCACTGGGAACGACTGAGCGACTGCAGCAAACTCTGCCAGGTATTGTCTGATATAGCCATCTGAGAAGTATAACTACATTTAACTGTATTGACATGGAGTTAAATGAGGGCATTGTTCTGCTAGCATCAGGTGAAATAGCTTTGACGTATATCATCTGTACTAATTTCTGTTTCGAGCATAGTAGAGGATTTGAAGAACTCAAATGCTTGCAATGTACTGACAATGAACAATTAAAACTAAGGATTACTGATTTGGAGAAAACCATTGAAGATCTAACAACAGCATATGAAGAACTTAAATGTCTGCAGACTACAAATAACCACAATCCCAGACCCATGTGTATGGTCCCAAATAAACAACATAATGAATCTCTTAAAAGAGATAGGTAGGAAGATAGTGATGATGGAAATGATTGGAACCCTGTAGTAAACACAGGTAAAACCTAAAAAGGATGCAGGGCAATGGAATTTAGCATTCCACTGCATAATTAATTTCTACCCTTGGCAAATCAGAGTAGTATTAGTACTGACGTGACCAGCAACCCAGAGACTGTAGACTGCATCGATAAAAATACCTCTGACATGATAACACAACAAAATGACAATATTATGGTAACTTCTGCTCAGGTACACTATAATACTATAGGACAGGTAATGTCTCTACCAGATGTAGAAACAGTATCAACTAGTACAGAATCAGGAAAATCAATGCTACCAAACATGAATGATAGGCAGACCACTATGTCCATTGTGCAGGAAATGAATAAAACTGATAAACGTGAGATTCTGTCAATGGAGACAGACTATCATATTACTGAGGCTGCAAAAAATACAAGCATAAACCCCAGACAGGTACTGGTACTGGGGGATTCAATCATAAAGTATGTCAATGGATAAATTTGTAGACAAGATAAAGTTAATAGAACCTGTTCTAGCTACAGGGTGGGCCTGGATTAGGGACATAGAAAGAGAGATACCTAAAATCATGAAGCATGCCAGTACCAACCCCCAGTGGTAGTACATGTTGGTACTAATGACATCAATAAATTTATGTATGAGGAAATTCAAAATGGTTACATATCACTAGTTGAGACCCTCAGATTACAAAAGTGTGATATTTGTATTTCCGAAATCCTGTCAGTACCGTGGGCCACAATGGTTAATAGAAACAAAATAAAAAAATCAATGAATGGTTGCAGAAATGGACATTAAAAAATAAAATTACATGCACCACTCATTGGGAGGGATTCAGTAATGATGACAGTTTGTTCAGCTGGGATGGTCTACACCTCAGCAAAAAGGGCAGCTGTATTCTGGGAAAAAGTATCCTGTCTGTAATTGACAAGCATTTAAACTAGATACCAAAGGGCAAAGAGGGACAATAAAAAAATGGATCCACCCAATATAGAGGATAGTGTTAGAATTCTTATGGCCAACACCAGAAGTCTTAACATTATAAAAATGAGTGAATTGTTGGGTATAATGGAACAAAAAGGTATAGACATATCTACCATTTCTGAAACATGGTGGGACGAGGCTTCCTCATGGCATAATGCCTTGCCAGGTTATACATTGTATTACAAAAGCAGAGTTTGTAAGAAAGGAGGAGGTGTTTGCATATATGTAAAAAACTCCACTCGATCATGTGAAATATCAATTCAATCTGATGATGGCCCTAACATAGAAGGTTGCTGTATACAAGTAGAATTTAAAAATAGAAGTTATTTAACAGTAGCTAACTTTTAAGACCCCCAACAGTTGACATAGATTATAATAAACTTATTAAAATTATTACTGAACTAGCAAACAGGCTGGAGGTAGTGCTCACAGGTGATTTTTAACTTACCAGCAATAGACTGGCAAAACTTAACATCAAATACACAAACTGAGCACAGATATCGGGATACGTTTCTAACACTGGGATTAGAGCAAATGGTTTCTAAACTGACCAGGAACAAAAATATTTTGGATCTGGTCCTAACTAACATACCAAGGGAAATTTCAAATATGGACATAGCTGAAGCCATAGGTAACAGCAATCATAATACTGTATTGTTCAACATTAATAGACAAACACAAAACATTAGGCAGAATGTTTACAAATACAGTTATAATAAGGGGGACTACAATAATATTAAGAAAGCCCTAACCGAATATGATTGGACATCATTATTCTTAGATCTACCAACTAAGAGTGTTGGGAACTATTAAAGGAAATCATTTATGAACTTGAACAACTTTATATTCCCTTTAAAAAAAAAACAAGAAATAACAAAGGGAAGGTACAATTATGATTTACCCCAAAATAATGATTCAAATAAAAAAAAAGAAAAGGCATTTAAAAAAATAAAACAATCACAAACAGAGGAAAATAAGATGATATATAAGTATGAACTAAAGAAAACAAAATAATTTATTAAACAAAAAAAGAAATAATAATAATAAAACTTTATTTATTAAGCGCCTTTCAAGCACCAAGGCGCTGTACGAATGAATGTTAAAAGCAAAAATACACATATAAATCAATATTCTCATCAACATCAATTCATGAATGCCTCACTCCACAAAAGTGTCTTAAAATCCCGCTTAAAGGATTCCATGGTGTTGTATTCCCTAAGCAGCTGAGGCAGAGAATTCCAGAGGTTGGGGCCTGAAACACAAGCCCTGGCCCCAGAAGACTTCACGTAACCCTCGAACCTCTAGCAACCCCTCGTCAGCTGAACGGAGCTGTCATATAGGGCGGTAAGGAATCAGAAGCTTTTTCAAGTAGTCGGGGCCCAGTCCGTGCAGGGCTTTGAAGGTCAAAAGACCTACTTTAAAGGTGATCCACCACTGTATGGGCAGCCAGTGCAGATCGCGCAGCACAGGGGTAATATGTGTCCTTCTAGATGCCCCATCAACAACCTTGTAGCAGCATTCTGCACTAGCTGCAAGTGGCAGATATCAACCCCAGGAAGCCCCAAGTACAGGGAGTTGCAGTAGTCAAGGCATGAGGTCACAAAGGCACAAATCAACACGGGTAAAACCTGGATGGAACAAGGTGCTTCACCCTGGCAATGTTTCTAAGATGGTAAAATGCAGACTTAATGACTGCTGACACCTGTTGATGAAGGGTCAGCCCATTGTCAAGTACCATTCCCAGGTTACACACCCATTCAGAGGTAAGGATCTGATCCCCCCCCCAGCAATAAACCAGAGGGTTGGCCAGACCCCAACCCCCCTGTCCCATGACCCGGGTTCATAACCATAACCTCGGTCTTACTGGCATTCAACTTTAACCAGCTCACATTCATCCAGTCATGGATTTCAGCAAGGCAGCTATTAAATTCCGAGAGAGAGCACTAAGCTGGTCGGAGGCAAAAGACAGGTAGAGCTAGGTATCATCAGCATAACAGTGAAACCTCAGCCCATACCGTCTTACAATGTCTCTGAGGGGCAGCATGTACACTGCAAATAACATTGGGGAAAGCACCGAGCCCTGAGGGACACCACACTGCAGAGGAAAAGAGTCAGAGGAAAAAAATTCCAGACACAACTCTCTGTGTTCTCTCAGATAGAAAAGATGAAAACCATCTGAGCACTGTACTAGACAGTCCACAGATGGACTCCAGATGCTTGAGCAAAACCCCATGGTCTACAGTGTCAAAGGCTGAGGAGAGATCAAGGAGAACTAAGATAGAACGGTTCCTCTGATCTCTCGCCATCAAGAGATCATTGAGCACCTGAACCAGGGCAGTCTCGGTACTATGCCTCTTACGAAAACCAGACTGGAGAGATTCGTAGATACTATGGATGGTCAAATGGTCCTCCAGCTGGTTTGCCACTACCTTCTCAATAACTTTCCCAATAAAGGGAAGGTTAGAAATAGGTCTGTAGTTGGCAAAAATATCTGGGTCCAGAGAAGCCTTCTTCAAAAGGGGGGTCACCACAGCTTCCTTTAGGGAGCTAGGAAACTCACCCAAATCTAAGGAGCACCAGATTATTTGAGCCAGAAATGGGCCCATGATCTCAACACAACCCAAAATCAGGGAGGTAGGACCCGGATCTAAACTACAGCATGTAGGGCACATCACCTGGATGATCCGCATAATATCCCTGAACATTGGCAGGTCAAAGGAACACCAGGAGGCCGAGGATTCTGTGGCCAGTTGCCGACCAACAGCTTCCCCCTTAGAGAGTGTCAGGCAGATCTCTGATCTGATGTCGGCAACCTTATTCACAAAGAATTGAGCGATCTCATCACACTCCTTTTGTGAAAAAGTTCGACGGAGCTGGAGACAGGCTGGGTTGCACAGCCTGTCCACAGTTCTGAAGAGCTGAGCCAGTTAATTCTGAGTGACAGAGATCTCCCTGGACAGGAATTATGCCTTCTTACTGGAGGTCTCTGATTGGTAGAGCAGGTAATGTTCCTCCAAACTAAGGCAGTCGACCTCTAGAGCAGATTTCCACCAACAACGCTCTAACCGTCATCCCACATGTCGCAACTCTATCGAGGGCTCATCAAACCATGTTGCCCGAGGGCGGAGAGAGAGAGAGGGGATGAACACGGACAGGAGCAATTGAGTCCAGGGCTGAGAAAATGGCCTGATTATAAGCCAAGATCATAGATTCTGTACCCAAGCTGGCAACCGGAAACTCTGAGAGGTTCAATACTGCCATCAGGTCTTCAGGGCTCACATCCCGTAAAGGGCGGAATCAAACCATCTTCACAGGGGCAGACCTACGAAGGGGAGCACAAAAATTGAAGCCCACAGTGTAGCGATCAGACCAACTGACAGGTTCCACCACCAAATCAGAGGCCTCAATCCTCAGGAGAAAAACTAAATCCGAGGAGTGACCATGATTATAAGTGGCTGAAAAAACAATCTGTGTAAGGTCCAGTGATGTCATCAACTGGAGGAAGTGCTGACCAAAGGCTGAGAGTTCATCATCGACCCAGGCATTGAAGTCACTCAGAACCATCAATCTGGGCCACTCCAATGCCATATCGGTGACGAAGTCTCCCACTTCCTGCAGGAATCGCCTCTCGACTCCTGGTGGATGGTAGATGAGGGCTATCCTGCAACCCACACAAGTCACTACTGTACACTCAAAGGATTCAGCTTCCTCAACTGGTACACCCGTAAGCCCCAACCTGGTCTTAAAACAGACCGCTACCCCCGCCCCCGCAATCCAATCTCGGGCGGTGAATCACCAAGTACCCAGCCTGAACGGTCACCTCCAGAATGTAGCCAGCATTTCCATCCGGCCAGGTCTCGGTGATGCAAGCCAAATCTGCTGTTAAAAAGGAAAGATGCAAAGTAGAACTTAAACTATCTATTTCCAAAGGAAATACATAGGCCTTTTATGCTTACATCAACTCAAATAAAAATAGTTATCACACAATCAATTCATTTACAAAAAATGGAGTAGAAATTAGTGATGGGGTGAAATAAGTACTATTTTTAATGAATATTTTGGGACTGTGTTCCTACAGAAAGATAATACGAATTTCGGCAATCCTCTAATGGATACCTATATTGAAATCACTGAAGAGGAAGTTATTACTGCAATTCTCTCCCTCAAAGGTAATTCATCTTCAGGCTCTGATAACTTAAATGCATGCTTTATAAAGAAAAGCATGAACAAACTAATAAGTCCCTTAAAATAATTTTTAGCAAAATTTACAGAGAAGGTAAGATTCCAGAAGATTGGCATAGGGCCATAGTTGTGTCAATACACAAAAAGAGTCATAGAAATATAACTAGCATTTACCGCCAAATTAGCCGCGCATCAACAATTTGTAAAATTATGGAAAAAATATTAAAACAAAGAATAGACACAGGAATGAATGAAAAAGGATTACTTGATGACTCCCAACAAGGTTTTCAAAAAAATAGGTCATGCACTACCAATTTGGTATCCTTTTATGAGGGAGTCAGTAGTAGCTTGGATAAAAAATGCCCAGTGGATATTATCTACTTAGACTTGCAAACGGCATTTGATAAAGTATCACATAACATTTTAATTAATAAAATGATAGCTCTAAATCTGAATAACTATACAGTTAGATGAGTAGAAAATTGGTTAAATAGCAGATCACAAAGTGTGAAAATAGATACCATCTCAGATAGTATAGCAGTTACTAGTGGAGTCCTTCAGGGATCAGTTTTAGGCCCAACACTTTTGGCATATTTATATATGACCTACATAGGGGTATTAATACTCATGTCAGGAAATCTGCTGATAGACACAAAACATTCTTCTGAAGTGGATACAGAATTCAAGATTGTAAATTTCAAACCAGATCTAAAGAAAATTGAAGACTGGGCTATAAACAACAACATGTCATTTAACATCGAAAAATGCACAGTTATACACTTGGGGTCAAAAAATCCAAACACAAATTATTGTCTAAATGGTAATATCATTAAAGCAGCAAAATCTGAAAAAGATTTTGTGGTTGTCGTTAACAACCAGTTTACAGCTAATAATCAGTGTCGGAAAGCTTCACAAATGGGAAATCGTGTCTTAACATCAACAGGAGATCATTTATCACTAGAAATGAAAACTGTATTCTTCAACTCTACAAAACATTTATTCGTCCATATACAGACTATGCAGTGAGTTTTTGGACCCCTTACTTAAAAAAAGGATATCAAATTGATAGAGAGTAGACAGATAAAATCACAAAAATAATGCCATGGGTCAAGGAATTATAGAGGATAGACTCATTGCTTTAGGTCATTATTCACTTGGAAACATAAGCAGCAGGCTGGTAAGGACAGAGGTCTGGGGTTATATTCTGTTTTAACTGAAATATTTGAATAGTTTTGTAAGTGAAATTAGTTTTTCGTGTTAAAAATTATTACCTTGAGTTAGAACTGTTACTTGGGTTGTGATATTGTAACTTTGGAGGCTTGGAAACAGTTGTTTGGCAGTGATAATTAGAGTGAAATTTAAATGTGTTGTTTGCCTGGTGTTTGGTAAGAGCCCTGCCACCAACCCTGTTTTGTAGGCTTTCTTAAATACTGAAAAGCCACTGGGGGTTGGGATTGAAGGGCTGAGTATTTCTGTTTGGGACTGAAATTCGAAGAAACAGGAGCTGGTGGGCCTGTGACATCATACGGTACCTGATGTCTGCATACACACACTGTTAGTGGGACTGAACACACACTGGACTGTATGTGTTTGTGAGACTTGGGAACTTTATTGGTGGGGTTGAAATTGGGTTTGTAAATAACTGTAGTCAGTATAGAGAGAAACTGTATTCCAGGGGAAAGGGACTGAGAAAAGGGGGTGTGCCATTATAAACAGAGGGGGATAAACATGGTGGCCATATTCCACCATGGCAGGCATCTTCGGAAGGGTTGTAGGCTGCACAGGCTGTGGGATGGCAATAATTCTCAATTGGGCCTGGAGAGAGGGAGGCTGCCCACTCTGTAGACAGCTATCTTGTATCAGGAGTGAGGTATATTGGTTAAGGAGTAAGCTGGGGGAGCTTGGGGGTTGTCCAAGGATAAGGGGTGTGGATATGGGCAGCAGAAGGGTGGGGCTAAGGGGAGGCTTGGGCAACGCTCTGAAATTACAGGACATTATGTTACAGCAAGCAGGAGGGGGGATATTAGGGACAGAGGACCTTAGATAGGGATGTTGACGCTAAGGGGAAAGAGTACGGGGGAACGTTTTGAATACAAAGAGAGTGGAGGGGGAAGAGTCAGGAGGGGCTGTTGTGCGGAAGCCTAAAACAGCAGACTGTGGGAAGGGAGCTCCTAAGGTGAACAGAGCAAGTGGGGAAGAAGAGGGGCAGTTTAGAGGTGCAGCCAGGTGAAACTCGGGTTACTTGATGGAGGCTGACATAGAGTGTCACAATAAATTTGAGCTACTAAGCAACCTAGAGGCGGAGGAAGGGGTTGGTGGAAATGAGGAAACTTATACAGAGGCCGGGGGGAGGGAGTCGGATACCCATATGGGCATCACAGACCGGCAATGGAAAGGATGGAAATATTCCCAGAGGGAGAAGGGGAAACATAAATGTTAAGCAAATGGGGGAGATGCAACATATTGCAGACATGAGGGAGGAAAGCATGATTGGAGAGAAACTGGGAGACAATGAGGTGGGAGAGGAGCCCCCCTTCAGCAGGGGGGTCAGTACCAAGGATGGGGCCCTAGCTAAAGGCGACCCACAGAGAGCCTCTGGAGGCAGGGGTACTATTACAAGGGGGGAGGATGGCGGTGTGGGGGAAGGGGAAACCATCAGAGCCATGATAAATGGTTCGGATAAGAGAGGGTTAAAGGGGACACCTATTCAGAGGGGGTTTGAGTTAAGCGGGCAAAATAACGAGGGAGACAGAAAGGGGAGGGTGACAAGGGGGTCTCTAATAAGGCAGAAAAACTCCCATGGAATTGAGATCATGAATAAAGAGGGGGAAGGGGGACTGAGAGGGCATAGTGGAGGTAACCATAAGGATGATGGCAGTCTTAAGGTTCTGTTATTGGGAGACTCAATGATTAGGGGTATCCAGTGGGAGGGACAGTGGGGTGGATGCCATAGCCAGGTGAAGGTAGTGAGTATCTCTGGACTGACAGTGCACAGAGCAAAGTTCATGGTGTATGAAATGGTTAGGGATTGTGGAGGGAAACCGGATTTCCTGGTGCATTTGGGAACTAACGATCTAGAGGGAAATAGCGTTTTGGAAATCCAAGCAAGGTTCCAAGAACTTGCCAGAGTCTGTCAGGATAATGGATACATTTCCTTTTCGGAGATATTGCCAGTACCAAAGGCCTCAGTGGAGAAAAAAATGAAGCTCACAGAGGTTAATGACTGGCTCAGGAAGTGGGGTGAAGAGAGTGGGTTGTGGGTGTTAGGGAACTGGAATGGAGTTTGGGAGGATAAGGGACTATATGCCAAGGCCAGGCTTCATCTTGCCCCATTAGGGAAGGAAGTCCTTAAACAGGGATGGCTAACTACATTCAAGAAAGGTGGGGTTTAAACTTGTGAGGGAAGGGATAAGGGAGGGGCTGACCAGAAGCCCCTCCTCCAGATGAGGGAGTAGCTTCAAGCCCAAGGGGAGGGTAAACAGACTGGGGGTGGAGGTTTCAGGAGGAGCAGAGGAGGATGGAAGTATAAGGAATCTGGGTGGGGTTCGACAAAGAGGATCAGGGATAAGGGGTGGGGGTTAGTGTTAGTAAATGCCAGGAGCTTGGGAAACAAGTTGCCAGAGTTCCAGGCCATGCTGTTTGGGGGGGGGGTGGATGTGGCGGCAGTCATGGAGACATGGGCCAACAAAAACCATGACTGGGACCTAAACGTATGGGGGTACACTATGCTTAGGAGGATAGAAAGGAGGGCAGAGGGGGTGGAGTGGCTATGTTCATTAGAGATGACATAGAAATTGCTAGGCTAGAAGGCAGAGGGAAACGTGGAGGCCTTATGGGTCACTTGCGATCCCCAGCAGGAGATAAGGTCAAGCTGGGTGTAGTATATAGGCCCCGGGATGAGTGATGTTCTAGAGGATGGTTTGCTGGACAACATCATTGCCCAGTGTGGACAAGAGGGAAGGAGTGGTGTTGATGGGGGACCTTAATATGCCAGGTACAAACTGGGGAACCATGTCCTCTAAGGTGGCCAAGGAGCAGAGGCTGCTGGACGGCTTTCAGGATGTGTTCTTAACACAGCATGTGATGTAGCCCACAAGGGAGGGGCATGTCCTGGACGTGGTTCTAGCAGATGGGGATCTGGTAAGGGACATGGTTGTACAGGACCCTCTGACTGGGAGCGACCACAATACTGTCTGGTTTCAAATAAGCATGGGGGAGGGGGGTGAGATCTAGGACACTGGCAGTGGACTTCAGGGGGCAGACTTTGTGGGCATGGGAAATATTCTCAAGGATCACTTGAAGGGATTACATCAATGACAAGTGTGGAAAAGGAGATGGAGGTCATAAACGGGACTCATGAGGCAGTCAGGATCTGCGCTAAGTTGAAACGTAAGGGAGCAAGGTCACATAAACCATGCTGGTGGTCCAGTGAGGTACAGGTAGCAGTCAGAGAAAAGAAGGCGGCCTACAAAAAATATAAAACAAGAAGAGGGGATAGGGATAAGGAAGTGTACCATCTTGCATCTAGAAAAGTCACCCGTATGGTGAGGGGAGCAAAGTCCAGTAAAGAGCAGCGGCTGGTGCAGGGGATACATGGAGGGGAAAAGGGGTTCTTCCGGTACATTGGGGAGTGGAGAAAAACTAAGGGCCATCTCAGCAGATTGAGATCAAAAGGAGGGTGGATGGAAGAGGCGAGGGACCAGGCAGAGGTATTTAATGAGTACTTTGCCTCTGTGTTCACTAGGGAGGGGGATGGGATATCTACAAAGCAAGGCACGAAGGGGATAGAAGCGGCAGTAAGTGGGATCAGGGGAGCAACAGAAATGGAGCAAGAGGGAGGAGAGGCACCCCAGGGGTGTCACATCTGGATAAGGCTAAAAGGCCAGTAAGGTGGAGGGACGGATGATGCTATCTCTGCCAAAGGGTGTGGTTAGCCCTCAAGGCCCTAAAGAAAGATAAATCTCCTGGGCTGGATGGCATTCATCCAAGAGTACTATGGAATTGGCGGATATACTGGCTGCACCCTGGCGGAGCTCTTCAACAGGTCACTTGAGGACAGGGAGGGAACCTAGGATTGGCGAGAGGCACATGTGGTGCCAATCCATAAGGGGTCGAGGAAGTACCAGGTAACTATAGACCCATCAGTTTGACCTCGGTGGTGGGAAAATTAATGGAGAGTATACTAAAGGAACGATTGGGGGTGTACTTGGAGGAGGTGGGAGGTCTGGATAGTCGGCAATATGGGTTTGTGCCAGGTAGGTCATGTCAACCAACCTTGTGGAGTTCTATGAATGGGTAACATCAGAACTGGACAGGGGAAAGCCTGTGGATGTATTATTCTTGGACTTCAGCAAGGCGTTTGACTCTGTCCCCCTCAATGGTCTGGTGGAGAAACTGATGGGGTTAGGAGTAGGCCCTTTGATGGTCAGATGGGTTGAAAACTGGCTAGCTGGACGCACCCAGAGAGTAGTGGTCTGTGGAGAGCTCTCGAACCCCAGAGAGGTTGGTAGTGAGTACCGCAGGCCTGCTCCTGGGTCTGATCCTGTTTAATGCATACATATCGGACATCAGGAGGTATAGGTGTGAAATGAGTCTCTCGGATGACTCCAAGATGGGAGCAGTAGTGGAGGGAAAAGAGGGAGGTTGGCCCTGCAAGGGACCTGGACACCCTGGAAGCTGGGCTCACACATGGAAATTAATTTCAATATCACCAAGTGCAAGGTGTTGCATCTTGGTCGGGAAACCCTAAACACAGGTACACCCTGGGAGGAGAGCACTGAGGCCTCAATAGGGGAAAAAGACCTAGGGGTCATGGTGGATGCATGTATGAATAACTCTGAGCAGTGCAGGAGAGCGGCTAGCAAGGCAAACAGGATGTTGGGATGCTTCAAGGGGATCACCTCTAGGAGCAAGGAAGTGATTCTGCCATTGACAATGGACTGGTTAGACCACACCCTTGAGTACTGTGTACAGTACTGGAGACCACACTTGAAGAAGGACATACAGCTCCTGGAGAGGGTACAGAGGAAGGCAACTAAGATGATACTGAGGGCTAGGGATTTGACGATGAGGACAGACTTGAGGAGCTCTGCCTGTTTTCACTGGAGGAGAGGAGACGGGGGACATGATAGAGGTCTTCAAATACCTCAAGGGAATAAATAGGGTAAACATGGAGGGATCTTTAGACTAAAGCAGGAGGTATCACCAGAGGGCATGGTTTGAAGTTGGAAGGTAGAAGGGTGAGGGGGGAAAAGAGGAGGAGGTTTTTCACTGAGAGGGTGGTGGACCCTTGGAATGCACTGCCTGGCAAGCTGGTTCAGAGATCCACAGTGGAGGGCTTCAAGAGAGGGTGGGACAGACACAGAAAGTGGATGTATCAGATGATGGCCTCTCCCAGGGGGGTGGGGATGGATGATAGGGGTGTCTGGAGCACAAGGGATGGGAGGGCCTTGGCACCCAACTAAGGATCTAAGGTTCGAGCAGACTCGATAGACCGTAAGGCCTAATCTGCTGGCAAATAGTATGTTAGTATGTTAGTATTATGACCTTCATCTCAGGAGAGATCGAGGTGACTTGTTATTAATGTTTAAAATATTAAATGATCAGAATCTAATGAAAAATAGTAACATCAGTTATGCCGATAAGCCAAGTAGTCTCAGATGTAATAACAGGCAGATTTTCATTTCAAAGGCATGTACAAGTAAACGTATTCAATATTTTACAATAAGAGCTGCCAGATTCTGGAATAATCTGCCCCAATATATTGTGGAAAGTGAGTCATTTCAAACATTTTAAATTGAACTTGACAAATTCCTTTTGGGTGTAGAGCACTAAATACATCCCACATGTGTGGGGAAAATGGTCTCGATGGGCCTTGGCCTTCTTCCACTCTTAAAACACCGAGTAATACCGAGTAAGTGAGATCATTTGGAAATCCCAAGAAGACATGGGAAGTTCTAAATAATCTTTTGGGCACAAAGAAAACCTTAAAGTTATCAATCCCAGTGAAACTGAGCTTCTTGCAATCCCTGCACCAACGTTCATTCAAGGAAACTTGTAGCTGCGTTCGCTGACTGCACTTAACCAGCAATTATCCTAAGACTCAGACAATGCTTCTCTGGCTGTGCTGTATGCCTATTACTTGCACTTTTTTTCTGCCCCAAGCTATGCTTCCACCCCCCCCCCCCGATTACCCCCATCCCCCAAGTTTCTGGCTCCTTGCGATCCCCTCTACCACTGGCTCCTTATGGTCCATCCTACTACTTGTGTCCTCCCTAGCAGCCATTGTACCTTGTTTTGTGTTGATTACTGTTGCTGTATCTCTTTTTTGCATTAATTACTGAATTTTCAGTTAGAATGTCCATGCATTGATTGTATTGTTGTATGTTTTTCTTGTATTTACTTAGTTCTGTATATATTTTGTCCCTTGTATTCATATATGTAATTGTACAGGCCCATATTGTAAATTACCTTTTCTCAGTGATGTTCCACCTGGTTAAATAAAGATTGATTGATTGAATGGGTTTGCTGAAAGACAGGGCTAGCAAAATGGGATACCATGCTTGCCTCGCCCAGTACGGTGACACCAGAATCATTTAGATAACTACTCGGCACTCAAAAAAACAAAGTGAAAGAGTGATTTACCTAACAGAAAGAGATAAAACAATAGAACCATAATCTGTCCAAGTGCATATGCAGTGTTGTTCAGTCAGCAGTGGAAAAATTCTGAAGACTCCCCCAGAAATACCTCTTTCTGTACTGCAAAATTCATTAAAAATGTTTAATGATGCCAATGCATGTAATTTACTGTATCTTATGTTTAATAATCATTAATGTCCAAATTTCATAGTTGCGATAGGACCTATGTCAGCCGGTCGACAATTTAGCTGTTGACTGATGTTACAGCGACTCCTTTATGTGGACCGCATTTGTGGTCACATAAAGAAGTCACAACAAACTTTGATTTCTTCAGGCTTCACCCCAAACCCCCATGCAGGGGCTCTGCCCACAGACCCCACTATTTAAATAATTAACCCAAGTTGAGTTGTTTCAGGGATGGGATGCAATACCCCCAGAAAGCAGTGCCGGAGTCCCGAGCTGACCCTACAGTGACCTGACACCGCTGTTGCTTTAGTGTCGGGTGATGTAAAGTTGTCAAGGTAGCATTGATATACCTTTGCAATACAGTTACTTGATTCATGTTATCTTTGTTCATAATGCAAAATACAAATGCTTTTAAAAGTCATGAAATGTGTTATTGAAATATTTACTTGATGACACTTATATTCTAAGTTGACTCATCATAATATTTATATGTGTTTCAATATAAGTCAGACAGATAGTCAGTCTAACCATAATTGTGGGCGATGTAATAGAGACCATACTAAAGGAAAGTATTATGGAATATGTAGGTGATCGTGATTGTCATGATGCAATTAATAATGTGTTCGTGCAAGTGAGGTGGAATTTACACACTTCTGGTGTGGTTAGTCATTCTGCTGAGCCTCGTGACACAACTCCAAAGGTGTATGTAAATTCCACAGCAACACATGCCATGACATGCATTACTACTTAAACCTAACTGTGGTTAACTGTCAGGTACTGAATACCACAAGTAACATGATACAGGTAACATGGTACAGGTACTGATGAAAGCTAAATAAGACAACTGCCTAGTTCAGAGACTGACATAACACATAAGGAAGCGACACATACTGGATATTGTGCTAACAAATGTTGACCAAATAGAGGATGCAATGTTACAAGACCCACTAGCAAGAAACGACAACCACTGTGTGAGGAAATTCATTTCCACAGGGAGGGAGTCAGGTAGGTCCACAACGACAGTGGTAGAGTTCGACAAGAATGATGTTGAAAGGACATGCAGCATCCTAGAGGGGTATTTATACCAGTGATGGATGCAGAACAGAATATGGCACTAGGGCAGTTGATGAACGGATTCCGTTGGTGCACTATATATGTACTTCATCAAGGATTTCTACTTGGTTCCACATGGGATGGTATTGAGCAGGATGAGGGATGGGGGGGTGAGCAGGAGAGGACCTGATAGAATGGGATGAAAGCTGACTTTATGGAAGACAGCAGAGGGTAGTAGGAAAGATTGGTGAACAAGAACCCTCTGTTTCAAAACTAAGTTTGTATGCTTTGATCCTGTATCAACTCACCTCAGAGTGGTTTATCTATTACATATATATATATTTATATATATATATATAGAGAGAGAGAATGATGTATATGTATGTATATATTGTACATAGAAACAAGGACTGCTTGGCCCAGCCAGTCTGCCCATTTCCCTACCTTTTGGATAAGCTGCAGATTCTAGTTTACCAACAGCCTACTTCCTTCTACATACCAACATACTAAAAGCCAGCAGATTAGGCCTAATGTTCTGCCATGTCTGCTCGGTAGCCAGACACCTAGTGGGTGCTTGCTATCCCACCCCCCAGCCCCCGAGAGGGTCTTCTTTGGCTTTAGTTTCCCCTTTTAGCTGTCCCAACCCTTCTTGAAGCCCTCCACTGTGGCCTCCTCCACCAGCCTCCTGGGAAGTGCAATCCATGGCTCCACCACCCTCTCAGTGAAATAATGCTTCCTACGCTCCCCCCTGTAATTCCCCCCCCAGCTTCCACTCATGCACCCTAGTTGTTCCCCCCTTCTTAACCCTAAACAGCTCCTTGGTTCCGCTCTCAGTGTCTCCCCTGTCCCTCCTCTTCTCCAGTGTGTACAGCCAAAGCTCTTCCAATCTCTCCTCATAGGGCCTCCCCTCCATGCCCTGAATCATCCTTGTCACTCTCCTCTGGGCTCTGTCCAGCAGCACTATGTCCTTCTTCAGATAACCCCCCACTATCATTGCCTTATAGCTGTCCCATGCATTCTTGAATTCCCCCACTGTTTTTGACCCCACAACCTCCTCAGGAAGGCAATTCTATGAGTCCACCACTCTCTCTCTCTAAAAACAAAACAAAAATCCTTATGCTGCCCTGAGCTGCCCTCCACTATCTTTAAATTGTGGCCCCTTGTTTATGCTCACCTCTTTTTCTGAAAGATGCTACCTTCTTGGACTTTGTTGATTCCCTTGAGGTACTTTAAAGTTTCTGTCATGCTCCCCCCTTTCCTCAAGAGTATACATATTAAAGAGCAGCTGACGTCTTTGGAAAACCTTTGGAAAACATAATATTTAGGCACAAGACAGTTTGTATTCATATACCTTGTATAGATTTCTCCTCTTCATTATTTATTAGTGAAGAAATTACCACAAAAAAATAAGATATGTATTCCTCAGAGTTCCTCTGCCTCTATAGATTATTATCAACTTGAAATCATAATACCCTGTTGTTGCATCACAGTTTGTTGCCATGGGAATAACTGTGATGTCACAAGCAGAGTATTATGATATTGGGTTGGGAAGAAGCTATAGAAGCAAATAAATCCTCAAGAAACAAGTATCTTGTTTTTGAGGCAAATTACCTCAGTAATAAGTAATGGGGATAAGAAATACACAGCCGATGAGAAATATATATAGGCTGCTTTGTGTCCAGCTATTATGTTTTGGAAAGTTCTTCTCGAGGCATCGGTGGCTCTTTAAGCTCTCTTAGTCTCTCCTTTATATGGCTTCTGTTGCAGACCCTGCACCATTTTAGTTGCCCTCCTCTGAACCACCTCCATTCTGTGTCACATTCACTGCCACCTCCTCACTGTTTAATACACCCTACCTTCACTGCACTGTCACATGAATCACCATTTCTGTACAGTGCCATATGCCATGCTGACTCCATGCAGTGCCACGTGCTCTGCCAACAACATGCAGTGACTCATGTATTGTCATCACTGCATTGCTGCATGCACTGCCAACTCTGTGCCATGTACACTGTCATTACCACATAGTGCCACTTGCACAGTTTCCAGCTTGCTGTTTATATGCACAATGCCACCACTTGCTGTGCCGCATGCACCACCAATTCCATACTGAGCCACTTTTACTGCTATCAGTGTTGGGTGTCATATGCACTGCCAGCTTCGCTGGAACTGTATCTGCTGTTGGTTCATTGCTGTACCTTGGCTCATTTGCCTTGGGCTGGAGGCTGGGGCATGTGTGGCATCAATTATTTTCATCCATCCACCCTTGAAGACCCAACTGTTGATACATGCTATGTGGGTCAGGTGGTATCCATATGCAGCAGAATTAAGGCCTATTATGTTAAAATTATTACACCAAAATGAAGGCCTACACTTTAAGGCTATGTTCTGGCTACTCCTCTGATCTGTTCACAATGACACCCCTTTTAACCCAGGTTTTTTTTTTTTTTTACTTATTCTTTATGCTCCCTTCCATCGGGGTCCTCAGTGCACCACACGAGCTGTGTTGGGAGGAACCGAGAATGCCTGTCCCCATTAAGTGCTCCTCTCCAGTAACCATGCTTAGCACTGGATAACCCCCCAGGTGAGGCAGAGGTAACTCCCCCAATCCCTCCGGATCTCCGGGGATCAGACACTTGGTGCTACTACTCAGGCTCCCCCAGTCACCGGCGCTGAGGCCAGTCTGCTGGCATGACCATGGGGTATTTTCCTGTGTTTCTGGTCCCTGCCCCCTGCAGACGTCCACGCTTGAGGAGGGCCAATGAGACTAGGGCATGCTGAGATGTGCCTTCGCTTAGGCCCTCAGTCAACATCCGCCCCTACCGTCTTTATTGTTTCCTCAACTGCACCACCAGCCATGGTCACCCAGGTGGCTGAATAGCAATGAGATCTGCAGCCCACCCTCCCCAGAGAAGGAGAGCTGCCCTGCGGGCACACAATCCTTCTCTCCTAGCCACCCCGCCAGCAGCCCAGGCTCGCTACCGAACCCGAGTTGCTGGCGTCACAAGCAGTAGCACTAATGCTGTGCCAGCGGTCCAGCCCTTTTAACCCAGTTTTAAAGCCGAGAGGTCATGTGACATTCCCAAGGTCATATCCTGGGCCAGTGACCTTGGTGGGATTTGAACCGGGGATCACCAGGCTCATGCATGTAATATTTATATTCTCCCTGTAGCTCTTGTACTTCTCTGGAATTTTGTCTCTACTCTTACTTTTATTTTTTCCTTATACTAATCCTTTTTTTGTTCTTCATTTCTATAGGTCTGAGAGGATATTGACCCGGATAAGCATTGCTTATGTTTAACTTTCCCTGTTGGTCCTATTTTGTTCATGAAGAACTATGGATCCTTTGCGACCCCATGGCTTTTTTTTTTTTGACAGGTATGATTGGACATCACTCAGAGACACCCATCCCAGGCTACTCAGTACCAAGGAAAGATATCTCTTTTCTTTGCTAGGTAGGCAAGCTATAATGATGTAGCCATAACTGTGCCTTACCTGTCTCCTGCACCCTTTGCATTACCTATACCCATGACCCACATATCAGGTTAATGCATTTGCAGCGGAACATCAGGAATCAGAATGCTGGATTCAGCAGGAATGCAGCAAAATGAATATGGGTGCATTCAGGTTACCACGCAGCATTTCCTAATCCTGTGGGAAGAAATGTTTTGAACTAAAACAGATCTGTCAGTTTAAGGGGCTTTCCATCACAGTGCCAACATAAATGTGTGGGGACAGCTCTGAGTGAATTTTTAAGGATGGTAAGTCTTCGCCTTTCTCCCAGGTTTAGGTCATCTTCCAAGGTTTAGAAGGTCTGGCATTTCTCATTGATGAAGGCCAGCAGAAGCTGATTTTTCCACCAAGGGCAGAGGTAGCCCCTTGAGTAAAACATTTTTATTTTATTTTATTTATTTAGTGATTCGGAAAAGACCTTTGAGCTCCAGCTCTTTTACAAAGGTTCCACATCATAGCTCGAAAAACAAAGTACAATTGGAGAAAACAAAGGTATATCACAATGAGCGATACAGCTTGGATTCAGAACGTACAGAATAACTCAAAACATAGGTACAAGTTAAATATCAAGAAAAAACACTTAATGAGGTGAGGGGGAATAAGCAGCCACAAAGTGCCTTGTCAGTAGTTCACAGGGACGGGGATAGCTGGCAGTGGAGTGAAGAAAGGAGGTACAAGAGAGAGGTATGTACTGCGGTGGAGGTGAAGTGTAGGGGAAGAAGGGCCATGAAGGCCAGCAGAAGCTGATTTTCCACCATGGGCAGAAATGGGGGGGTGAGGGGAGGCTGAGCGGAGAAGACATGCTAGAGTAAATGGTAGGGTGTGAGAGGGCATGGTCAGGCAGCTTGCATTAGTAGTGACTGTTAGGGAAATTCATGGGACTGGGAGTTGGGGGAAGGGGAATGTGGGGTGGCGGGTGTCGAAGGAGCATGACATGAACAGATTGCTGAGGCAAGGCATGAGAAGGGGGGGTACCTGAGGTCTGCCTAGTGCTTACTGGGGGGTCAGAGAGAGAGAGAGCAGGTGTGGTTGGACTTAGGGGGCAGGTGCACTTAGAGTGTTATTAGGTGCTGTTTGAGGTCTTGAATTGGGCCAGGGAATTGGTGGCCAAGAGGTGCCCGGAGAGTTTATTCATACACAGGGTGGCCCAGTAGGCAAATGCACGTTGCCCAAGTGAGGTGCAATGGAAGGGGATAGCCAAGGCCCCTCTAGTCCTCCCCCTGGTGATCTGTAATGAGTTGGCCACCTTGATCAAATTGCCTACACAAGGCGATGTTTTACCCAATAGAGCTTTCTTCCCTAGGATGCAAGTCTGGAATTTGACTCTGTTTCTTGATGACAGCCAATTTGCATGTTTTTACAGAGTACAGGTGTGCGTGCCATGCTCAGCATCCAGGATGAATCTGCAGGATTTGTTGAACGCAGTCTGAACCCTCTTGAGCACTGTATCCATTGCCGCCTCGTAGACCACTAGTCCATAGTCAATAGTAGATATGATGGAGCTGTGGACTGGGAGGCAGAGGGCCCCTGGAGAGGGGTATTGCCTGTGCGTGTACAGGACACCAATCTTGGTATTGACTGTCTTGACCAGAGAGTCAACATGGTGCGCAGCCGTGAGGGTATCATCTATTATGACCCCCAGATACTTGAACAAGTGAACTTGTTCCAGTGGCTCACTGCATGAGTTGGAGATGATGAGGGGTGGTGCTTATTTTTGTTGTGGTGGCTGGATAAAAACATGGCCTTTGTTTTCTTGTGGTTTAGTAGCAACTTAGTACTACAGAACCAGTCCTCGAGTTTGGTGGAGTAGTTCTGCAGCTCAGATTATAAGGCAGCCTGAGATGTGCTGCTAATCAGGAGCACAGCATCGTCTGCATATAGTATGGGTTTGGTGTCGCAGGCTGTGGGAAGGTCATTTAAGAAGGAGCTGAAGAGTAGGGGCCCCAGTATTGATCCCTGGGGTACCCCTAATGATACCTCTCTTGCGCTGGATACTGTTTGCCCAGTTGGCGTGATAGTAGACAAGCTTTGTCTGTGACCTGTTTGAAGAACAGTACGGCATGATGCCAGGTGGTTGAGACACGGTGCTGGGTGTTGCTGCTCCAGGTGCACTGAGGGGGATGAGTAGGGTAACACGCTGATAGTGACCCCTTGTTTATGCTGGAGTGCTACCTCTGAGAGGATGTGCAGGATATGGGCCAAGCCTGGTCTGGCACCTGGTTCCAGGCAA
The DNA here is from genome assembly GCA_016271365.2 of Neoceratodus forsteri. Classification (NCBI taxonomy): domain Eukaryota; kingdom Metazoa; phylum Chordata; order Ceratodontiformes; family Ceratodontidae; genus Neoceratodus; species Neoceratodus forsteri. The sequence continues at coordinate 838,768,258 of CM028135.1, read as the reverse complement.
CAACACAGAATTTGTCCAGCAGAAAATAGGTTGACCTCTTTGGGGTGGGCAGAATTTGGAGGAATAGAACTGTTGATGGCATGCAAGGGCTGATTATGTAGTATCAGGGAGAACAGTCTCAATCTAAAGAATGCTAGGCACATTGGGAGAGGCTGAGGGGCAGGTGCAGTAAGAGAGTGGAGGTATTTTCAGTGAGAGATGTAGGCTGCTGCTGTATCCCTGATTGTAAGGAAAATACAGCAGGAAGTGCAAGTGGCGTTATCACAACAGTTGGGCAAGGAATAATGCAGAAACTTAGTATAATCATTATATTTACTATTATCCTTGTGTCTATATGCACATGCTATAACTTTTCAAGCAGGGAGCTTGCCCTGTGGCCCTGGGGAGGGAGACAAGCAAGCAGGTGTCTCATGGACTTTATCCAGAATTCACAACCCACACAACAGCTTGTCATCTGCAGGACCACACACCTGGAAAGAACATTTATAATAAGAAAAAAAAAAAAAAAAGGAATTGTAATTCAACCAGTCCATGTAAGGGCTCACAGCAGTCATACTGCAGATAAGTAATGCTTTAGGTTCTTATTGCCGTCCACAACATGGTGCCACGCTCAATGTACTTGCACCTGGAAACATTGAGGGGCAATACCATTCTAGCCTTCTTTCTAGTTCTGTGTAATCTGCCATGTGGTAGGGTAGGTTAAAATAATCCCATGCATAGAATGAAAGTAGCGCAAACCTCAACGAATCCAAGTTCAAGACACAGTTTGGTTGCAAAAAGTGCTGAGTGTTGCTTTATTTGATGCAAAACCATGGAGTCAAGGGCATTTGCTCGAACAAACTCGAGCAACCGCCCTTAGCTCCAGGTTTTGTATCAACTAAAGCAACACTCTGCTCTTTTTTTGCAAACGAACATTGTGTCTCGTACTTGGATTCATTGAGGTTTGTGCTACTTTTGTTCTTTGTATGGGATTTACTTCATTTGTATTTGTTGGTGCACCCTTTATCTCTAGTCATGAGTGCCAACTACTTCCTGACTTGTAGGTCTCACTAGCTCTTAAAAATATATGGTCTGATCTCACTGCTCACGCATGCTGCTTATTTACAGTAGAGCATGTGAGTGTGGTCAGTGGGTATGACAGCATGCGTGGGATTGGTGGATGAGACAGCATGCATAGGGGTATAGAATCATGAGGTTTTCCAGCGGGCATGGTGTTATGTGGTCAGTTGGGATGACAGCATGTATGGAGAGGCATGAGGGTCATGAGGTGTGATGGCATGTATGATGGTATAGGTCAGTGAGTTTGGCAGAGTGTATGGTGGATGATGAGTGTGATAGTATATGCGGTCATTGGGTGTAACAGTGTGAATGGAGGTGCATGGTCAGTAGATGGATGTGAGAGCATAAGAACATACGAAAATAGCCAGTAGAAGAAGACCTCTTTGTCTATTGAGTCTGCTTGAATTGATGCAGGGTCCTGGTCTTGTATTTACACTAGTGACCCTGTCCCCCATCCTGCCTACCTAGCCCCCCTCCCTTTCCCCTGTCTTGGTCCCATAACTTTACTCTATGTTTGTACTAAGCTGTTTTGAAAGACCCCACAGTCTTTGTCTCCACCACCTGTTCTGGCAGCTCATTTCAAGCAGACACCACTCATTCTGTAACAACAAAAAAAACATTCTTCCTTGCATCCTTTCTGAATCTACCCCCTTCAGTTTTAAACTGTGTCCCATAGTGATGGCATTGTCTCTCTTACTGAAGAGGCCCTCTCTTTCCTCTATCTTTACTCCCTTCATGTAGTTGAAGGGCTCTATCATATCACCCCTTTCCCTCCTCTCTTCCAGGGAGCACATCTTCTGAGCTCCTAGCCTCTCCTCATATGACCTGTCCTGTTACCCCATGATCATTTAAGTTGCTCTCCTCTGGATCGCCTCCAGCATGTTAATGTTCTTCTTAAGGTATGGATGTCAATACTTCACCCGGTATTTTAGATGTGGTCTTACCAATGTCCTGTACAATGGCAAAATAACCTTACTCTGCCTGCTACTGAAACCTCTTGCACTGCATCCTAGCATCCTATTTGCCTTCGTCACAGCCTTTCAGCAGTGAGCGGAATGTTTCGGGTCACTAGTAATTACCACCTCCGGGTCCTTTTCAGAAGCTGCTTCCTGAACCTTCCCTATATAGTACTCTGTCCTGGGGTTTTTGGCCCCAATATGCATCACTTTGCATTTTTTCGCATTGAACCCAAGCTGCCATATTCCTGACCATCTCTTCAGTCGTGCTAAGTCCTGCCTCAGCTCTCGTATCCCCTCCTGTGTATCCACTCTCCCACAGAGTGTGGTGTCATCTGCAAACAGGCACATCTTGTCTTGAATACCTTCTCCAGTGTCTCTAATAAAGATGTTAAACAATACTGGCCCCAACACTGACCCTTGTGTGACCACACTGATGCCCTTTATTAGTGCTTGAGAACTCCCCCCTCCCCCAACTACACTGTGTGTTTGGCCACTTACACATTTTCAACCAATCTTACCAGTTTTTCCCCACCCCTAGGTCTTTCAGTTAGATTATCCACCTTCTGTGTGGCACAGAATCAAAGGCCTACCAGTGTTCAGGTAAATGGTGTATTACCTGTCATTTGTCCACTGCCCTTGTGACCCCATCGAAAAACATATCTAGTTTATCTGATATGATCTGCCTGCAACAAACCCATGTTGTTTCTTGTCCTGCAGACAGTTCTCCTCCAAGTACCTGACTAACACTTCCTTCAGTATGTTCTCCATGAATTTACATACCGTCGAGGCCAGGCTGACTAGTCTATAGTTGCCCAGGTCCTTCTTGGGTCCACTCTTGTGGAGTGGCACTGCATGTGCTGTTCTCCATGCTACTGGTACTATTCCCATTTATCAAGAGACCTACTGAAGAAATTGTCAGTGGGGCTGCCAGCTCCTCTGCCAACTCTTTTACCATCCTGGGGTGTATTTCATCTGGACCCAAGGATTTGTCTACCCATCTTCACTCTTTCTGTCCCTGTGATTCCTATTGGGTACCCTCCGCTCCTCCCTCCCTCCCGCATCCGGTTTGTGGTATTACTCCCTCCCTTTCCTTTATAAAGACAGAGCAAAAGTATTCATTTAATACCTCTGTTTTTGTACTGTCTCCTGTAACCCATCAGTCCTCTTTTTGAAGTCCGACAATTCCATCCTTTTTGTCCATCTTTTTCTTTATGTAGAGCCTTACTGCCCCAGCCATCCACTCCACTCAGCTGGTGAGGGGTTGTTTGTTTCCCAGGGTATGGTTAAAGACTTCTGGGTCTCGAGCTTTTATGCATGCTGCCTTGACACTGTGGAACTCTCTACCTCATCAGATTCATGAGTGCCTGACTGTGGGGAGCTTCAAGACGGCCTTAAAGACCGATCTGTTCCCCCTTGCTTTCAGGAATACTGTATAATTGTCTTAATTATATCGGTATGTATTCTGAAATTGGATTGTTTTATTCTATTTGTTTTAATGCGTTTTTTTATTCATAAAGTTTGTACAGTGCTTTGATTATTGAATTGCGTTATAGAAATAGATTATTATTATTATTATTATTATTATTATAGAAAGAATGCCTTCTCACTTTTTATTTATTACCTCTGCTATTTGGAGCTCCTTCTGTGCTTTGGCATGCTGTACTTCTCTTCTGGCTATCTTGGCTAGCCTCTGGTGCTCTTCTTCATCCCCACCCCCATTGCTGTTTTTTTTTTTTGTTTAATTTCTTGTAGGCTGCTTTTTTATCCCTTACTACTCTGCCCACTTCCGCATAAAGCCAGCATGGCAGTCTTGCCCCTCATCTTTATGCAGCTGCTTGTTGCCTTCTGAATGGCTTCCTTAATGGTGCCCCATATTCTGTCCACCTCCATGCCCTTGTCTATGCTCCCCGGGTCCTCCTTAGTCTCTTCTCTCTTCCTCTTTTGAGGTTTGCTTTCCTGAAATCTAATGCTCTGATCTTAGTGGGGATGTCCTCCTTACCCATGTCAATACTGTACCACACTGTACTCTAGTCGCTCCCACCCGGGGGTTCTCTAATGTCCATCTCCTGTACATGAATGAGGGTATGGAATCCTGAGGTGTGACAATATTCATGGGGGCATGGGAGGACGGCATTCATGGGGGTATGGGATTGTGAGGTGTGACAGGGTACATGACGTTATAGGGTCTATTGGTGTGATGACCTGCATGGGGTTGGTGGATATGACAGTGTAAGGGGGGGGCATGGGGTCGTGATCTCTAACAATTCGTACCCCACCTGCAGCAAAGTAGAGGATACCATGCTAAAGTAAAGTCACTTCTCAGCTGAGCTGCTGTGTTAGTTGTGTTTCAAGGAGATGTCACTGGAGTACCTCATGGTGGCAGTGCCGGGATTGACAGAAACTGTCTGCACTCCCATGAAGACCTTTCTCCTACATCTGGGAAAAGGTAGAACTAGGGCCATTTACTTTATTGTTTTCATTTTTGTAGGGAGAAAGTGTGTCTCGCAGGGTCACTTTGTGCTTTCCATGTGAACAAGGAGGGTTACTGCACTAAGGCTACACCTTTCGGCACCATGTTGTGAGGCTAGGTTGACAGTGTGTAGGATAGACTAGGGGCATGACTGGTGTATGGATAACTTTGGTGGGATTTCCAATGTACAGCTGGTGATTGGCTGATGTTGGATGGCACCTACATTAAAGATGTGCGGATGTCTGATCTTGCTGGGTGTCTCTTAATTATTCTTTTGGATCCCTCCACTGGCTGGTTTTCCCCCTAAAATGTGGTCATTGTGACACCAATGACCTAAGCAGGTCATTGTGATACCATGCTGCATGACCATTGTGGTACCACCAGCATGAGGTATGGAATAAAACCATTTTATTAACACTGCAAGTGCCCCATTATGCTACCTCTGACACATGGTACCACAGTAGTCATCTTGGTAGCTCAATGGAATGGAAACAAATCTGGATGATGGTCCAGATGCAGTTAGGCTGGTCGCCAGGGAGAAGCAGCTGGGCTATAGGGTGGTATAGCTCAAGGGAGTATGCCCAACTTGTGAAAATCTGGGCAGAAAGGGTTTCAAGCTGCATGGAGGATTGTGGGCTGGAGAGGAGAGCTTGATCCGGTTCCTGGAAGGGTGATCCAGTAGTAGGGAGGGTGGCCGGCCATGTGGTGTGGCGGTTCATCCAACTAACATATTTTTTTTTACTTACAGTTTTTCTGTTTTTGTGCCTATTTTCTCCCATTCCCTAGGGCCCCAGCACACAGGTGTCATGTGGAGGCATCAGCACGCTATAATAGCAGCTCAGCCCCTTTCCACCCCCCCATGGCCATCGCCGGATCTCCCGGTCAGCGCCCCCCTCCGTCCTCCACTGGTTGGTGGCCAGTGGCTAGGGAGATGCCAGTCCCTTCTAGCAGGAGAGAGCTGCCTTGCCATGGCTCGATCTTGCTCCTTGTTCTTCCCCACCTGGGTCACTGACACAGTGCAAGGTGTGGCGCCAGTGCTTCAACCCTCAGCACCATGGGGCTGGCCCTCCAGGCACCAAGTGATGGTGGCTATGGTGGTCAGACCTAAATTTTTGGGGGTATATAATGGAAAAATCTTGACTCCTTAGAACAAACTATTGAATACCAATAGTCATAACTACTGTTGGTTATTGTTCATCCGTCAGGGTCAATATTTTCTCTTTATTGCCATCAACTGAAGAAGCTTTTCACAGCTAGAAAGAAAAGACTACAATGGCAGTACACCTGTTGCAGGCATTGTGAGCCACGTGTGCACTTCTAAGCCAAGGTACTGTAATACCACTGCTCCTATGTAAATGAAGCTGTCTACTCTTGAATACTTGTCCAGTAGGAAGTATTTTTGGTGGCACTGAACAACTCCCTAACAAAAGTTGTTTACAGTCACCAAAAAACTCCACTTAATTCGGTGCATAGCTGTGCCCTTCCAAAGGGTGGGGGGGCTGCAGCCATCCACCCTAATCTCCTAGTCCTAGTCATGGTATAACATCCTGATGATCCACTGGGTCATCCTTCCCCCCATTGCCCCTTTCTAAAGTACACCCTGTTGGTCCAGTGCCCCTCCCCAAACAGCCCCCTTTCTACACTCTAATTCACATCTGACAACCTTGTCCCACCCCCCTTTTCTCTAGTGTATGGCACTCTGGACAGCTAGGAACCAGGACTGGCACAGGCCTCCTATCAACTCCTGATCTTTACTTCTACCAGGGCTGGAGATTGAAGGGTGTGGGGGGGGCACTAGGCACCAGGGTAGCCTTAATTTTACCAAGGCCAGGGATCAGAGGGTGGTGGGGAACCTGGATAGCACCGGTCCTTTTCTGGCATCAATTTGCACGTTTCTATGGTCATTTTTCTGAGAAGTTAGGGGAAGGGGATCTGTCCCAAACTGCTCTATTGTGGCTTGACCTACTGCAACTGGCTCCAACCCATTGATGTTACTAGCTCTGCCTCTCAACACCGTGGCCAGGTCATTGCACTCTGCTGCCGAGGAATGAAATGATTTAAAAAAAAAAAAAAAAGATTCAACCGTGCTTACTGCCGGTGCCACGAGCCTGATTCCCCTCTGCCATTTGACCCAACTATACAGGAACAGATTTGTCATGTATATTGTGTGGCAGTAGGGGCAGCAAAAGTAGTCTTTCTGTGGCTACATGAATTTGAAATAAACTTTGTCTGAGTAGTATTTTATGATGTATGCTCTTTTTTAGGTTCACCTCTTCTTGAACCACAGATAAATCCGGACATGGCATACCAAAGCAACAGGTAGGTTATCATTTGTTTGCTTTAAATTGCCATAAATAGTATTTATTTTTGAAAAATATTTGAAGACACTAATTGAGCTAGAATCTCTACATAGGTTCCATGTCAAGGAAGTTACAGAGAGGTACAGAGTATGCTGCTAGCTAGACTGCTAGCAACATTTACAATGAATGGAGGTGATAAGGCAGTACATTAAGCAATCTGTTCTGATAGGCAAAGGGCCAGGCAACATCCAGTTACAAACAACTGTTTCACACATAAGATGGCGACATACAGAGAACAATCCTTTATGGACAATAGTGGCACACACGGGGGTGTGAGGTAAGTAGGGAGGGACATACACAAGGAGGGAAGAGAAACCCACATGGCTCGATGGGTAGTGGATTGTTCAGCTAGGAGAGTCGGGGGGGAGGAGGGAGAAAAATCAGCCCAGTAGGCCTAGTCAGCAGGTGGGACAGTGAAGGGAGAGAGTAGGGAATCAGCCCAGGGGACCTTGTTGTAAGGGTAAGCAGGGTAGGAGGGAGGGGAAGAAGAGAAGGAGTGACTGAGGGTGGAGCAGAGGGTGGGGTGTCAGGGCGATGAAAGGAAGGAGGCAGAGGTAGCAGATGAGTAAAGATTGGACAGTGGTGGACATGTGGGGGGTATGTACGGAGATGAGGGGCAAGTGGTGGAGATATTGGGGCAGAAGGAGGGGGGAGGGGTGAGTAGGAGTGGGGACAGAGGAGGCACAGAGGGTAGGCAAGGGAACCGGGGGAGAGATGTGTAAGGGAGATGGGAGCCTGGTAGGTGAGAAGAGAAGTGGGAGAAGGCAGTGGGGCTATTGGAGGATGAAGTACAGCAAGTCGGTGGGTGGGCAGAAGAGGTTACAGAAGGTTAGCAGAAGCAGTCTCAGCTAGCAAGTTGAACCAGAGTGGAGCTCTGTGTGCAAATTACTTTTGTTTTTAGGGAGGTACGACAATGGGGGATCCTAAAGAACTGACACTCTGCACTTCTATTTGTCAGTGGGCTGTTCATGAGAGAGCTGCCTTGAAGCAGTGTGCTGCTATCTGGACTGTAAGGCCTTCAACATAGTGCCCCTCAGGAGAGCGATTAAGGAATGAGCAGCCTAGGGGGATTCAAAGTGGTGAATTTAATAGAAACTGGTTTAATGAGACAGCCCTTCAGCTCAGTGGTAGTGCTACAGCCCGAGGTCCAGATGACCCGAGTTCAAGAAGGAGCTCACATTGTCAGTGGCTCACTGGGGGGGGGGGGAGAGGAGGATCAAGTGATCTAGGAGATGCTCTCCTCCAGGGAGGGAGGACTGCCAGCTCCGCTGTTGTACTGCCAACTGAGTAACCACAAGTTAGCAGTGCAGTCGGGAGCAACTCATGGGTGGGAAGATGTTGGCTGGTGCATCGCCAAGCACATCTGTGCACATGCTTGTGCACCCTTGCCGCTCACATCCTAGGTGATGGAAGAACACATGAGACTATCCTGGCTACCCAGGCAGCTCCTCCACATACTGGATCCATTCTACAGCAGAGCAAGTCCTGGTAGATGCCAGTGTGATAGTGCTGCTGTGCAGAAGGGAGACGATCAGAGATGCAGGTGAAAAACCAAAAAGTAGTAGCTGAGGGGGAAAAACTGGTTAACAGGTGACAGAGGGTGATGGTTCCCATTGCAGTGATGGATCTTGCATCCCTCGGCTCTCTGTTTCTGCTCTTGCTATTGTATTTTCTCCATATTAACCTGATTTTCTTCATTTTATAGTTTTGACAGGACACATACTCTGTTCTTCCCCATCAGATAAGTATAATTCTATTTTTAACTTGTTCTTTCTGCCCTATTTACTCTCTAAGAACTGTGGATCCTTTGTGACCCCTTTTTTGTATTTTATTTTACAGGTTCCATGGACATCATCCTTTACAGACCTGCCTCTGGCTCCCTATTACTCGGGTAAGAAACTTGACTCCTACCTTTATGTGAGTTGGCTGTAATGCTGTGGCCATGCCCATTACTGTGTGTGTCAGAGTTGGGCATGTGGGAGGGAGCTGTGAGAGACTGTGTGTGGGGGGGTCCTTGGAAGGAGAGGGTTAGCACTGCAGCAGTGGAGGAAAAAGGGGAGTTTTCAGGACAGTGGAGATGGGGATATTGGTGGTCGTCATGGAGGGAGGGTACTGTATGAGGCAGTGGAGGAAGGGGCCTCGTTTAGGGTACTTTGGAGATTGGGAGCTAGTGTCTGGGCAACTGTCTTGTGTTGTGAAGAAAGGGGTCTAGTATTGGGGTGTGGTGGGAGGGAGGAAGGGAGGCTATTATCCAAAGCTATGGAGTGTGAGGGGCATTTGTATTGGGGCTGTGGAGGGAAGAAGCTAGTGTGGTGGAGGCCATTGAGGGAGGTGGCTGGTGGGTGCTTTGGATGGAGAAAGCCTGGTGTAGGGTGCTGTGTAAGGGTTCCAGCAAGTCTTGTTATCAACAAAAAAAATTGTCAGACTTCACAGCGACAACATTTTGCAGACAGCTATCACATCACCTGGCAAATGTGTCGATGTCCCTCACTGCGACGGGACAAAAATTACTGTTGCCCATTCCGGAGAGCAGATTACTGGGGAGAGTGGCTATCAGCAAATCACTGTACTGTGACATGGCTGCAACAACTATGTTGACACTGGATGTTGAACGGATTGTTGTCGCTGTAATGGTTTCGTTGTGGGGGAGTCGCTGTAATAACGGTACACCCTATGGAAGCTGGTGGGTTGGTGCAGCTTGCTGTAGAGGGAGGGAGTTAGTGTCTGGAACTGTGAAGGGAGGAGGCTGGTGTTGGGTATTGTGGAGGCAGGAGGCATAGTTTTGAGTACTGTGCAGGGAGTGGGGAGGCTACTGTTGGGTGCTTTGGATGGAGGTAGAGTTGTGTTTGGGCAGTGATGGGAGAGTGGTTACTGTCGGGGGAGGGGGATAGAGTTAGCTAGAAGGAGATAGTGTTGGGGGAGTGAGGGAAGAGATGGGTCCAGTGTGTGTTGTGGGGTGGGGGAGCTAGTATCTGAGGCTTTGTAGGATGGGGTAGCTGGCATTTGGGACTGGTACTAGGAGTTAGCACCTGGGCCCTTGGGTGATGGTGGCAGTAGTAGTTTATAGTGGTGTTGCCTTTATTTTATGTGGCTCTCTTCGGAGGCTCTGGGCACCATTAAAAATATAAAATGGTAGCAAAATACATTTTTTAATTAGTACTTAAAAACTGGCATGAAAACATAGAAACAGACTTTGACAGCAGATAAGAACTGCTTGGCCCACCTAGTCTGACCATTTCCCTACCTACTGGATAAGCTGCAGGTCCTCTAACCAACAGCCTACTTCTTCCTATGCCTCCACAAGAATTGCCTTATGTCTCTCCCATACATTCTTGAATTCCCCCACTGTTTTTGACCCAACAACCTCCTCAGAAAGGCCATTCCATGTGGCCACCACCCTCTCTGTGGAAAAAATATTTCTTCACATTGCCCCTCAGTCATCCCCCCCTCTATCTTCAAATTGTGTCCCCTTGTTCTTGCACATCTCTTTTTCTGAAAGATGCTTCCCTCTTGGACATTGTTGATTCCCTTGTGGTACTTTTATCATGTCCCCACTCTCCCTTCTTTCCTCAAGGGTATACATATTAAGCTCCTTTACTCTGTCTTCGTATAGCTTCTGGTGCAGACCCTGCACCATTTTAGTTGCCCTCCTCTGGACTGCCTCCACCCTGTCTGTATTCTTGTGGAGATGGAGTCTCCAGAACTGCATGCAGTACTCCAGATGGGGTCTCACCAGTTGTCTGTGCAGAGGGATAACAACTTTTGTTTTCTACTGGTGATGCCTCTCCCTATACATCCCAGTATCTCCCAGCCATCCCTACCACCTTCCCACATTGCTTGTTAACATTTAGGTCATCTGATATGACTACCAACAGGTCCCGTTCCTTTTTTGTTGTTGTTACTACCTCCCCCCATTGTGTACTCGGGTGCATTACTTTGCACTTCTTTGCATTGAATCTAAGCTGCCATACTTCTGACATCTGACATAGCTCCGGGGATAATAAAGCCCCCAAAGCAAGAGCGAATAAGGTTTTCAGATCTTGCTTAAAAGCCTCTACCCCAAAATGCAGCATACAACCTCTTGGTCTTGTGGTGTTAGACAAACTTTCATCCTTGTGCCTCTCACTAGGGAATCACTTGGAAGGAATAAGCAAGGTGAATTGCACGGAACTGTTTAGCCTGGGCAACAGTTAAAGGATGTGGGGATATGAGTGGAAAATGATACAAAGGAGGTACAAGGTTCAAGAGGGATTTTTGTTTTGTTATGGAAAGGATAGCAGAACCATGGAACAGTCTGCCTGCCAAGGTGGTGGGTGTCAAAACCATAGCTGAGACAGAGTGAAGGCTGTAGTGGCTACTCAGGGTGGTTATAGTAGATATGGGAACAGTTGGTCCCAGGGTTTAAAAGGGAACCACACACTGGATGCACCTTTGATCTTTTCTGTCATCTTTGTTTATGTTTCCATTGCATGCATTTTGCTGTTACCCACTTTGGGGATTTCCTCCATTTTTGACTTGCCAGTCCCAATGTCCTCTGTGATTCTAGTGGTGCATTTTTTTTTTTGGAGCGGGGGGTGGGTCCTGCATTTATACCCTGCTCCTGAATGTGAAGGTGCATACTGGGTGCAGGCTTCACTTCAACAAAAAAGAGCAGGGAATGAACTGTATCTTTTTTCCCCCCATAAATACTTTTTGCTATTTGTTGGTTTTGGTTTTCTCCCCAGTCTCGATCTCACGTGTCCCTGACCTGACACATGCATGTGAAGGCATGCTCACATCACACCCTGTGGGATGCCCCACCCTACCAGTTGCCCATTACTGCCTGCCACTGGAGCTCCCTCCGATGACGGTGGGACTGCAAGCAGGTGACCCACCCTATTCTGGAGAGGAAAGCCAACGTTCGATCCGGCCCCACCCCAAGGCAGGAACCTGTTGAGGTAATGCCTCTTGACTATTGTCCATGCCTCTTTTGAGCCCATTGTTTTCCCCCTTTGTGAGGTAAACACTGCCAAGTTATGGTGTGGGTGGACGGGGCTGGTGATTCCCTAGACACCCTACCTCACACTTTTTCAAGTTATGTGCTCTAGGTGTCAGGAATAACCCAATAACAGTCCAATTTTCATTTTCTATCTGGCTGATCCTGCCTCCTGCTGCTGATGTCAAGATGTCCTGACTATGTCTGTGCCTGCCAGCATGTTCCTGTCATGGCCTGCCTGTAGTTAACCTGGAACATTGCTTGTGCCCCCGCCGGATGCCACTTAGTTAAATCTACATACTATATTTTTGTTAGTGTTTTTTTGTTTGTTTGTTTTGTATTTTTAATACCCTTTGGGGCTTCTGCTGTGGCCACTGCAGCTATCTCTGAGCCCTCCCAGCCCTAATGTGCATTTCTGTTCCCCCCCCCGGCTCATGTACTTGACCCTCTTAGGCTTGATTGCAGGTGGCTTGTCTTTACAACAAAATTTAGCCCTTTGGCATTCCTAAAGCCTTAGTGTGGCTTAAACTGTGCCACACCTGCTGCTGCTGCCATTCATCTTCTCCCATACTTACAACCCCCCCCCCCAGGTTTTACTGTTGCCATGGGAGTGGCTTTACTCCCTGGCAGCTCCTGCCACCTCTGCACTCCCTTCCTGGCTTCAGCATTACTGCTGAAATGGTTTCACTCAATGGCGCTCTTTCCAGCTTCCAGCCCCGATTTCCCAAATAGTTGTTGCAGCCATGGGATGTGGCTGTTCCATGGCCTCCTCCTTGCTGTTGCTTCAGCCCCTTAGGGCATAAACAAACTCTGCCACCAAAGTGGTGGGAAAGGTGGAGGTGGGCGGGACACTTCCAATATTGCCTTCTCCACTTCCTGCTGGCTCCTTTCTCTCTCTTTCCCCCCCCCCCACCTGTGCAGAGTGATCCACAGCTTGATCTATGTGTAGTCTGTGAGTTACAAGTGCCTGCAGGCACTTTCAGTCTAACATGATTGTGCTATGTGGCTGGCTGCAGGTGCAACCCAAGCGTATCCTCCTCCTCCTTCCACTATTCCACATCAACAGCACCCACACAATACTATGGCTCAAAGAGCCCCCACTAGACCTCCGAGAAGGGTAACAATTCGTTTCAAAGGAAAAGTGGCATTGGCCACAGGGTACTAGACCATAAGGGCTGCCAGTTTACTGTATAGCCCCCATGGTCTTCCTCCTACCGGGTCATAATGTCGCACGCTTAATAGCGTATGACATTATGGCTAAACTTGAAGAGCGCTGTAGTTTATAGCGAGTGGTGTAATACCATGAATACTGCTGTACATGGTATTGCAACACTCTAAATATCCCAAGCAGAGGATAAGACTTCTGCTGTGATGGGGTTCCACCGAGTAGCTGTCGTGACTCAATGGACTGAGCCACTGCAGCGAGGAACCCAGGTGCTGCGTCTGAGACCGGGTTTGATTCCCAGTCTCAGAAACTTTTATATTTTTTAACAGTTTATGCGCTCCTTGAGTTAAGCCCCTTCCCCGGAGTTCAGAATCTTTATGGGGGGGTTAGGAGTGCTGCCCCAGATTGGGGAGTGCAGGGAAAGAGCCTCCTGGAAAAAAAGTGTTATGCCGCATGACAGAAATCGCGCTGTATTGGCAGCACAATTTTGCCATGCGGCATAATGTCTTGCAACATTATGACCCCATGCCAGCATTCCTAGCCCACAAGACCACCAGTACCTTTCTTTTATTTACCAACAGGACCACTAGCCCCTAAAGAGCTTCCACAAGGCCATCTGGCTACCAGGTACAGTACTAATCACTGGGCCACCAATAGGAGCACAGGGGTTTTTGGCTGAGCCCCCTCCCAAACCACATTTCTTTTCCTCTGTTTCTGCTCAATATTTTTTTCCCCCAGCTAACCTAATTTTAATTATTTGACACATCTACCAGGACATGGACTCCTACATATCAGATAAGTATAATTTTATGCCTAACCTGTCTTTTGCGCCCTTATTGTACTCCCTCAGAGCTATGGATCCTTTATGACCCCCTTTTCTTTTTCTTTTCTTTTTTTTTTTTAACAGGTGTGGTGGGCAACATCCTTTCGAGACTCCTACCTCTGGCTCCAGTAGTGCTCAGGTAAGACCTTCTACTTAATCTGTATTGGGTGGGTTGGCTGTAATGGTGTGCCAACACCCATTACATGTTGAAGATGGGCCCACTAGCTCTTGAGCCCCCCACCCAGCCATGGTGTCATACTCCCTTTTGTATCCCTCTTAGCCATGGCAGCAGGCTCTTGAGTCCCATCCCCAGCTTCAGGCTTTCCCACTCCTGTAGTCATGTTGTTAGACTCCTGACTGCCCCCAGTCATGTCCATGGGTTTCCAATCCCCCAGTGTCCTGGATGGGTAGCATGGTTCATGTGGTCCCCTAGGTGGTCCAGATGGGAGAAGAGGGTGAATGTGTGTGTGGGACTCTGTTATGTGGGTGCACTTGAAGGTTGAGGTGGGGGAAGAGGGGGCCATAGCTGGGAAAGCCTTATTGTGGGGTACCTTTGGTGATTCAGATGAGTAAATAGGCTCCAAGGGGGCCTATAGCTGGTCTGTGTGGGCATAGTATGGTGGCTATTGAATTATGGTTCTGAGGTTCTAGGAATGGTGTGAAAGAAGGTATAGGTGGTGCCAGAATCCTGGTTTGGTGATCCTAAAGGTAGTCTGAGTGGAAGATGAAGGGGGAGTATTACGGCATACTGAATTACAGAATCCTGATACCTAGGAGCCCGAAAATTATAGCCCAACAGTAGGTATCCAGACAGTCTGGAATTGCCCACAACAGAGTTGGCAACTGTAAATAAGGAGTTGGGGGTGATGGTGAAGCCCCACCCCCCGAAACACAGAAAAAACATCTGCTGCTTGCAGTTCCAGATTTTCAGGATACCGACTGGTGGGCTATAATTTATGGGCTCCTGGGTGTTGGGATTCGGCATTTCGGTATGCTATAGTAAGTCTGGGTGCATGTGGGTATCTAGCCCCTGTTTTAGGGTCCTAAGGATGGTATGAGTGGGAGAAGTGTATGCAGATGTGTTTCTGACCAAAGTTTTATGGCCATGGGGTGCTTCAGATGGGAGAAGGGGTAGAGGTGAGTGTGGGACCCTTGTGTATGAGTCCTATGGCTGGTCTAGTTAGAAAATAAGGGAACAGGTGTGAGTTGGGCACCCATTCATGGGTCCCTTGTCTGGTTCTGCTACAAGTAGAGGGTAGAGGTGAGTTTAGGACACCTGTCTGGGAGTTCAAGGTCTGGACAGTGTGGGGGATGAATGTGGAGGCTGGTGACAAATACTTTTCTAGGATTTGCAGGACTGGTCCTGGTGGGTAGAAGGACGGACATACAGTAGGTGAGAAATGCCAGTTTGAGATTCCAGAGCTAGTCTGGGTTGTTAAAGAGGAGGGACTTAAATGAAGGAGGGCAGTATAGTGGTCTCAAGGCTTGTCCAGGTAGAGGGATATTGGGACATAGGTGGGAAAAGCTGGTCCAGGGGTCCCATGGCAGGTCTGAGTGGGAAGGCAGGGGAATGATAGATGTGGAAGGCTAGTCTCATGGTCCACAGGGTTACCTGGGTGAAGGAACATGGTGACATACATGGGAACAGCCAGTATGGGTTCCCAGGGATAGTCCAAATGGACAAAAAGGTGAAATTTTCTTAGAGAAAGCTAGACCTTGGATCCCAACACTGATCCAGATCGAGGGACAAGGAGGACGTACAGTAAAGCCCGCCAGGATAAAGTGCAGTGTCATAATGTCCCGCATGACAAAAGGGATTGACTACCACTGAGATTGCATCGTCTACTGTAGTAACTCTGCTGCAGCATGCTACAGAATGAGGTTTAATCCTGGCAAGCTTCACATGTACAGTAGGTGTGGTGGCAGAGCCAGTGCTCCCAGGACTGGTCTAAGTGGGTGGACAATGGAAACGTAAGACCTGGGAGGCCAATCATCCCAAGGCTGTTCCATTTGAAGATATCATGGGGCATAGATGAGGCAAGCCAGCCCAGCAGTCCCATGGCTGATTCAGGGTGAAGGATAGGGAGAATGTAAGTGGGAAAGACTGGTTTGGGTTTCAGTTGCTGGTCAGAGTGGGCAGAGATGGGATATGTAGGTAGGGGATGCTAGCCAGAGGTCCTAGGGCTGGTCTGGGTGGATAAAATGGGGCCCATCAGTGGGACAGACAGTGTCTCTGATTTGATGGCCATTTGATTTTTATGTTTCAGGACTGTTGCACTTTAAAGGAAAACTGGTCTGCAGGGGCTCCTGCCCCTGCAAACCTTACCCTTCAGTTTAGGTTTAGTAGAAAAAGTTGCTTTTTCCTTCCATGGCAAAGTTGTTTAATTTAGTTTTGAAAAGTCCACCACATGAAAGTATGGCGGACACTTAGACAGCTCTATTCGCTGTAAAGTTGTGGTGCTGCACCGTGCCCTTCAATACATTTGTACTGAAGCACACGGTGCAGCACCGCACCTGCACCTTTAAAGTAAATGGAGTCGCGTAAGTGTCCACCATACTTCTGTGTAGTGGACTTTTCAAAATTAAATTAAACAACTTTATCCCAGGAGAAAAAAGTGCCTTTTTCTACTGAACTTAAACTGGATGGCAAGGTTTGCAAGGGTGGGAGCCCCTGCAAACCAGAGTTTTCCTTTAAAGGGTATTTCAGGTACAGCTGAAGGTCTTGTTCATAACAGTTTATTACCAGTATTTCAGTATTCTTTTTGAAGGCTAATTAGCATTTTTTGTGCCTTTTTTTGAATGACATTTGAAAACAAATGGAGACATTTTTCAATGAATAAAAACTGGTGTTTGAGGTACAATCGAAGTCAGTTTGAATTACTTCAAAAACTGAAGTATATTTGAAGTCCTTCATTTTAGGTGGAAAAGAAGGGTATTCTGGGTGGAACTGAAGGGCTTTTTCATAACAATTTGTTTTACCAGACTTTTAACTTTCTTTTTGAAGGCTAATTAGCATTTTTCATGCACTTTTTAAAGGGAGTTTGAGAACAAATGAAGACTTTTTCAATGGAGAAAAACTGGTGTTTGTGGTACAATCGAAGTCAATTTGAATTTCTTCAAAACATGAAAATAACGATCAGTTTCTACAAAAATGAAGAATACTTGAATTGAATTTGAAGGCCTTCTTTTTCTGCGTGGGCAGCACTTACGGTTCAAGAGGTATTCATATTTGTTTGTGGCATGCTAATTATAGCTTGAATTTGCTTAGAAAGGCCCAGGTTGCAGTGCTAAGAGTATACAGGACACAAGTGGTGGAAGTCTCAAACTGCTTTTGTGGTGTGGATGATTTAATGCCTCTGCCTTTACATAGTCCTGTTCTAAGCATATCCCTCCTTCCCCTCTCAGTCTAGCAATCCCTGCCCCGCCCTTTTCCTCTCCCTCACATATCTGAAAAATGTTTTATCCCCCCCCCCTTGGCCTTTTTGGCTATTTTCTCCTCAGTGGCTGCTTTTTCCCTTCTGATCTCCCTCCCTGCCAAACTCTTCTTCTCCCTGTGCTCCTCTCTATCTTCCTCTCTGAGTGTCCTCTTACATTTTCTGAAAGCCCTCCTCCTTTCCCTGACTGCTCCCACCACCTCCCTAGTGAACCAGAGTGGTCTCCTGCCCCTCTTGCTCTTCCAGACCTTTTTTATGCACATTTCCGTTGCTTCCTGAACCCCTCCCCTGATAGCTTCCCATAATTCCTCCACTGTTCCTATATTCACCATGCCATCCATTTTTTCCCTAACAATCTTTTTCATCTTATCAAAGTCTGTATGTCTGAAGTCCATGACTGTCATACTGGTTTTACCTGTCTCCCTCCCTGCCCTGACCCTGTACTGTACTGTGCTGTGGTCGCTGGTGCCCAAGGCTTCTCCCACCCTCACCTCCTCTACACTCTCTCCGTTAGTCAAGACTACATCCAACAAGTTACTTCCCGTTGTTGGCTCCCTGACCAGCTGTTGAAGGAGTACCCCCTGTAGCTCATCTAATACCTCTCTGCTCCTTGCTAACGCTGCATCTGGGATTTCCCAGTTAACATCAGGGAAGTTCAGGTTCCCCACCAGTAGAAGTTCTCCTCTTTGGGCCAGCCTCACCATTGCCCGAGTTAGCCATCTATCATCTTCCTCCACTTGTGCAGGTAGCCTGTATACCACCCCCAACTGCATTGATTCATCTGTCTTGCTACCTAGTATTACCCACAGCAGCTCAGTCTCCGTTTTCTCTTCTTGCCCTTCAGTTACACTAATGCCTTCCCTGATGTATAAGGCAACCCCTCCCCCTTCTTTCCCTTCCTGTCCCTTCTGAACAGTTTATAACCTGGAACAATTGTTTCCCAGGTGTGATGCTCTGTCCACCATGTCTCACTTATTGCGACTCTATCTAGTCCCTCATGATGGCCTCCAGGACCACCGTCTTATTTCCAAAACTCCTGGCGCTTGCTGCTAATCCCTTTCACCAGCCTCCTCCTCTGTTCCCCCCTTCACCCATCTCTCTCTCTTGCCTAACAATGTAGTGCTATTCTGGGGGTGGTAGCCCCCCAATTTTCTTTCCTTGTGGAGCAGAATCCCCCCCCAAACCTAGTTTAAACTGTAGGTATCCACTATGAATTCTCCTAATTTGCTTTTTAGTACTGCTGCCTGTCCCTATTCAGGTGCTGTCTGTCTGGTGCAAACAGGCTCTCACCCCCCACGTAGATCCCCAGTCCCCTACTAACCCATATCCACTTTGCTCACCCCACCCCACCAGCCACTCATTGAACTCCCCTATCCTCATGTTCCTATCAGTGCTTGCCCTTGGTTCCGGTAACACCTCTGAAAAAGCCACTGATTTGAATCCCAGGCTGCCACAGTATCTAGCAAGAGCTCTGAATCTTGCCTGCACTTCCATTAGGCTACTTTCCACCAGGTCTTGTGTTCCCAGGTGGAATTGCAGGTACATTTTCTCATCTTGCTGCTTCCTCCTCAAGGGGATATAGTGAATGACCTTAGCTGCTGTCATGCCCGGCAGACACTCCACCCACACTGTGCTGTTCTTGTCCCCCCTGCTCCCACCTAATTTCTTTTATTATAGAGTCCCCAACCAGTAGGACCCTGCTCTCCATCTCCTTTTAGTTGCATCTCCCTTCCATCCTTCCCCCAACCCCCTGAATCTTATTTTCCACCCTATTTTCAATACCTCCTTTGCTCATATCGCCTCCTGAAATAATGTCTTTGCTCTGTGCCCCTCCCCAGCTTTGTGCCCACCCCCCACAGGCATTTTCTGCTAGGCTGCCTGCCTCTGCTCCTCCATCTGTGAACATTTCCTCTCCTTTCTATCTGCCCCTGCCTGTACCCTAACTGATTTTCCTGGGGCCATCCCTTTCCCGCCTCATCCAGCTTATGCATGCTGCCCTCCTTTTGGGCTTGTTTGTTCTTACTAGATTGGGCATCCCCCTTTTCCAATTTTTTGAGCAATCCTTTGTGTTGCCTCTCCTATTTCCCTGTGTGCTCTTCAACTCCATTTTCCTGATCTCCCCCCCAACCATTTTGTGCCACTAGTGGGGCAAATCTATTTTTTTGTTCTAGGCCCACTTCTTGTATTCCTCTGGCTGATGGTCCTCCCTTTGCTGACTCCTCCCTTGTCCTCTGTGCAGGCTTTGGACTTTTATACTTTATCACCTGCCATCCCCCTGGTTACTCTTGTGCCCCTTGCTGCCACTATCTGGGATTCCTGTATCCCCTCTGGAGCCTTTCCCTATGCCCCTCTCCTTGCTATTGTGCTCCTCGATTTTACTCCAGTCTCCATCCCATCTTGCCCTTCCTGCAGGAGTGCTTGCTCCTTGTCCCCCTGCTGCTCCACTTTTTACTGCACCTAGCCCCCCCATCATCCCCTCCCTCTAGCTACTATAGCTCCCTTGGTGGGACCCCTCCTGTCCTCTCTTCTACTCCTCTCCCTTTCCCAGCTTAGTGTCCATCTCAGCCATCCCACCTCTTCCCTTAGCTGTAAAATTTGCCGACATATCATGCATCCCCCCATTTTCCAGACTATATCCAGTACCATGGCTGACCCAAAATCAGTACACCCTACAGCCCTCCCAAAGATGCCTCCAGCCCTTGTAGTCTGGGGACCCTGCCCCAGATCCTCCATCACCCTGCTTCACTGGCTCCTCCAATGTGGTTCCACACCCCCACCCCCATTTTTCCTTACTGCCTATGTTAAGCTTTTGTTTTTAGGTCTAAGGGTGAGATTCTCCCTGTTCAAAAGCTAACTATATCCAAGCCCAGTGGCTTTCAGACTTTTGGCCAAGGGTTGTAAGGGGCTGCACCTGGCAGTGCTGTCAACAAATAGTAGGGTAGCCCCCTCCCCTATAAAAGCGAAGCAATCTGGGGTGGGAGAGTGGATTTGGGCCTTATCCCATCTCTCGTGAGAGTCAATCATCCCTGTCGCTTTCCCCACTGAGACCTCTCAGTCCCCATACAAAGGTCTCCTAACCAATTTTGGCAAACCTCCTTTACTCTTACAGCAATGCCCACACTGCCGGATGAAAAAACAAGGACACAAATACCACAACTCATCCCGATTTTGCCATAGCAGGCATTTGAAAATTAGGTTAGCCTCCGACTATGGCTATGACGCATATACCTCATATCCATTTGTAGGCACCTTGCATCATAGTTTGACTTTTGAGAATCAAGCTCATTGTAGAAACATCTCTGGCTTCCCTAAAAATAGTGGACAGGATTTTCAAAAGGATCCATCCAGTCTGCATCCACTGCTGTTTTTAACATGGAAATTCATACTCTGCTAGATTATCTCAGTGCCCACATGTTGTGACCAAAAAGATACAACTGTGGCAACAATATTGCAAAAGGATTTACATCATTTTCTAAATACTGTTTTTGTTTTGTCCCCAAAGGATGCATCTATTGCAGCAGCAAAAGGGATACTTAGACAAATGAGGGAAGGTGCAGGCACAACATGCATTTATGTCCCGGTATACTATTTTAGAAATAATCCACAGTGTAGGCACTGTCCTTAGAGCATACATGATCTTTAAAAGACTTTCAAAGAAAATGAAAGCTTTATTAACCCTATACAGCCAGATCAAGTTAAAAAAACTAAAATAGAGTTACTCTAAGGGGATAAAATGCCACAGAGGCTAATTCTTTGAGCTTAGAGTCAAACAGAGATTTAAAAAAATCATCCTAAACCAGCTGCTATTTTATTTTCAGTACCCTGGTCTTTGAGACAGACAATGATGCTGTAATTAGAATTCCAATTAGGAGAATATAATTTACAGTAATTAATAAAGTAATATTGAGCAGATGGGGCTTCTGAAATTTGATAAACTAGTAAGAGGAAGTTCACAACCTATAGTAGATAGCTAAAATTAGCCAACTTTGTACTTATGAAATCATAGCTAATGTTATTAGTGAAAAGTTATTTGGAATTAGAATACTATTAAATTCTTGAGGACATAATTCTTTCCAGATTTAGACCACAGTGACATAAGGCCATAATAATTTTAGATTTTTTTTTTTTTTTATAGTCAGTGATGAAATGTTATTGATATGGAGACTTGGTTGGGCCCAGTGGTGGACAGGTGATCAGGAGGGTTCTGTGCATGAAGGCCAGGAGCTTGAAAAACAGGATCAGTTATTGGGAGACAGTGGTGACTGAGGCAAGCCTAGAACTGGTAGTGATCATGAGAACATAAACTACCCAGCATTACAAGTGGAACATGAGTTGGATTTGAAGTATGGGATAGGGAGAGAAGGGCAGTAGCAAGCAAGGTTAGCCAGGGAAAAATTGGGGGAGGAGAGCGCGGTTGAACCAGAAGGAGATGATAGTGATGGTGGTGGCAGGAAGATGACCAGAACAGATAGGAAATGCTTGAGTGGGGAGATGGCTGGTATACTAGGAGTGGATAGGAGGTCAGAAAACATGCCAGTATGAGACGGAAGAGTGGTAATCAACGGTGACTCCATAATTAAAGATACCATTGGGGAGGAATGGGAACCTAAAGATTAGAAGAATGGGGATCTGCATGCAGGGATGGTAGTAGGGAGGGCAGAACAAAGAATCAGGAAAGTTGTAAAGGAGGTTGGTGGAAAACCTAACTTAGTCAACATATGGGGATCAATGACTTAGCAGAGGTAGATGTGGGTGTGGTGCAGGGAAGGTTCAAAGAGTTGGCAAGGGCCTGCAGGGAAATAGTGAGCTCTTTGGCCTTTTCAGAAGTGATTCCAGTCCCCAGAGTCAACAAAATCAGAAAAAAGAGGACAAAGGAGTTTAATGATTGGCTGAGGAGCTGGTGCATGGAAGAAGAGTTCAGATGTATTGGGTGCTGTGGGAACACGTGGTCGGACAAGAGGCTGCATTCAGCAGATAGACTGCACCTTAGTAGGGAGGGTTTAAATATACTCAGGAGACAAGCTGGGGAAATACATAGACAACGATCTGAGTTTAAACGGTTGAGGGGGAGGAGGGGGGCCAACAGACCCCGAAACTTTGGGACAAGGAGGTCTGTTGGCCTCCACCCACAGTGGCAGTAGTAATCTGGGAGGTGGATGTGGAGGCAAAGGGGGGAACCAAGTACAGGGGGTGAAGGGAGAGTCTGGGGAAGGGCAGGTCATGAAAGGCACAGAATGTAAGCAGGGAGGCATGGAGCTAGGATGATGGTGGTGTCACTCGATGCTCACAGTCTCGGTAAAAATATGGCAGACATGCAGGCTCTCTTACTGGAGGGGAAAGTAGACATAGCAGCAATTACTAAGACCTGGGCTACACCACACCATGACTGGAACCTATCGATCCTGGGTTACAAGTTATACAGAAGAGACAGGGTGATAGGCAAAGGGGGGGGGCAGCTTACATCAGGGAGAGGATGACGTGCACGAGGAAGGAGAATGAAATGGGGAATGTGGAGACACTGTTGATTCAGCTTCAGAACAATAAAGGGAGAAAGGACAGGTTGGGGTGGTCTACAGACCACCCAACCACAAGGAGAAAAGAGATAGAACTGGATTCACAATTGCTGGAAGAAGCAGGAAATGGGAAGGTGGTAGTGGTGGGAAGCTTTAATCTGCCCAAGATAGACTGGGGCATACCGCCCATATCCTGTACCAGGAGTCAAGTGATCCTGCTGCAATACAGGTCGGGTTTCAGACTCAGGACATCACTGAGCACAACAGGGAGGGGGCAGTCTTTGATCAAGTGCTTACAAATGGGGACCACCTACAGTAGATAACAGTCAAGAAAGCCCTGCGGGGAAGTGACCACAACATAGTGTGGTTCAAGTTTGACATATGAGCAGGAGAAGCATCTCCACCAAGACCAAAGTCCTGAATTTCAGGAGGGCAGATTTTAAGAAGATGGGTGAGGTGCTAAGGTTGCACCTAGAGGGCAGGGTGTCAGAGTGGACATGGGGGGTAGACCAAAAATGGACCATTATCAAAGATGCAATACTGGCTGCCACAGTGGAGTATGTTAGGCTTGGGGGGGGGGAAATTGGGGACCTCATCACCCATCTGATTCACCTCTGAGGTTGCCAGGGTGGTGAGGGATGAGAGGGTGGTTTATAGGAGATATAGGAGAACTGCGAGTGAGGCAGATAAGGAATACTACCTGAAGCTGGCTAAAATGGCAGGCAAGATGGTGCAGCAAGCTAAGGCGAAGAAGGAACTACAAATAACTGAAAGGATTAAGAGGGAGGAGAAAGCTTTTTTCACTATGTACTATAAGCTAGAAGAAGGACAAAAAGGATGGGATACTTAAGCTTAAGAAGGGGGATCTAGGAAGGGAGGAAGAAGGAAGCAAGGTGGAGGTATTCAATTACTACTTCTGCTATGTCTTTACTAGGGAAAAAGAATGGCCGGTGCCACCTAGGGGGAGCAGATGGGGGGGAAGCACAGAGTAGTGATAGAATGCTGGCACTGAAGGTGGAAAAGTCCCAAGGACCAGACGGCAAACAAAAAAGAGTACTAAAGGAGCTGGAGGAGGAGATTGCAGGGCTGCTGGTGGGCATCTTCATTAGTTCCCTGGAGTCGGGCATGGTGCCACAGGACTGGAGATCAGCACATGTGGTGCCTCTCCACAAGTGCTGACACAGGGATGACCCAGAGAACTATAGGCCGGTCATTCTGACGACAATCATGTGCAAACTCTTGGAAACCATACTTAAGGAGACGCTGGTAAGGTGCATAGAAGAGAATGGTCTCCAGGATGAGAGGCAGCATGGATTTGTAATAGGAAGATCACGAAAAATGAACCTGATTGATGTCTTTAATTGGATCACCAAGCTAGTGGACAGGGGCCAGGCAGTGGACATCATTTACCTGGAGTTCAGCAAGGCCTTAGATTCAGTGTCCCACAGGAGGCTGATCAGGAAACTGGCAGAGCTATGGGTTGGGGTGAAAACCCTCAGAGGTTAGAGGCTGGCAGAATAGCTTAGAGGTTAGAGGAATGAGGTGTGAACAAGCTTGATACATCCAGCAGACCAGACCTGAGTTTGATTCTCACAACCTCCACTTGCATACTGTGTGACTCTGAGCAAGTCACTTAACCACCCAGTGTTCCCAGGTAGTCCCTGAAAACAGGCATTTGTGCCTAGTGGGCCTTACCCGGTTACCAAAGACTAAAATAAAAAATAAAATAAAAAATGACCAGGTGAGTAGAAAGCTGGATGAGGGACAGAACCCAGAAAATGGTGGTGTGGGGAGAGTTATCCAGCACCAGGGAGACACCAACAGGGTCCCACAGGGATTGGTATTGAAGCAGGTGTTGTTCAATGTCTTGATAAATGACATTGGGAAGGGCATTAAGGGCAAGATGTGCCTGTTTGCAGATGGCACCAAACTCTGTGGGAGGGTGGACACAGTGGAAGGGATACAGGACCTGCAGGAAGACCTCAGAAACCTTGAGAGATAATCATGGATCTGGCAACTTGGCTTCAACACCAAGCACAAAGTGATGCACATTGGAGCCAGAAATTCTAGGACCAGGTACTACCTGGGGAGTCGGGTAGCAGCAATGGAGGAAGAAACGAATCTGGGGCTGGCAAATACTAGTGACCTGAAGCACTCCTCACCGTCCAAAAAGGCAGCAACAAATGCAAACAGGATGCTGGATATAGCCAGAGGAATCATCAGTTGGTGGAGCGAGGCTATACTGCCTTTGTACAGGTTGCTGGTGAGATCACATCTAGGATATGGGGCAAGATACTGGTGTCCATACCTAAAGAAGGACATCAACTTGCTGGAGAAAATACAAAGGAGGGCAACCAACATGATTGTGGGTCAGCAGAGGAAGTCTTACGAGGAGAGGCTGGGAATCCTGAGAATGTACTCCCTGGAAGAGACGAGAGAGATGGGATATGATAGTGACCTTCAAATAGTTGAAGGGGATAAATAGAGTGACTAAGGAAGGTCTTTTCAAGCAAAGAAAACCGAAAACATGAGGGACATAGTTTAAGGCTGGTGGTGGTGGGGGGGTAGGAGGGAGTTGAAAGCATTTTTATGGAGAGGGTGGTGGCCACATGGAATGCACTGCTGGAGGAAGTGGCTTCAGAGAACACGGTGGATGACTTTAAGAGGGACTGGAGCAGGCATTAGAGAACCCATGGAACAATGGTGGGGCAAATAGGGAAATGGGAAAACTGGGGGGGGGGCAGGGTCAATGGCAAAAGCTATGGACTTTGCAATAATGAGTAGATTCGATAGACTGAATGGCCTTCTTCTGCTGGCTGTTTCATATGTTCATATCTTCCTATGACCATGCTAAACTGTACTGTGTACAAGAAGGATGCAAAGGGAAAAAGGTGGAAGGAGTGGCATTTCATATATGGGACAGTATAAAAGCTTCACAGATTGACAATATAGAGCAGAGCAAACACACAGAAACAGTATGGGAGCAGGTAGGAATGGAAAGAAGGAAACTATCAGAAGAGGAGTGGTTTATATACCACCATGTCTAAATGAGGATTTGGGTGGGAAATTAGGAGAGGAGCTCAAAAATCAGCAGGGCTTGGAGATGTGCTGTTACTGAGGGACTGCAATGTGACAGACCTGGACTAAAGGATCTCAGTAGCAGCAAGTTCAAGAAGCCAACAGTTGGTAGGAGTCTTTCAGGATACATTATTACTACAGAGAATAGATTAGTCAGCTAGGGAGGCAGCCATACTAGACTTAGTACTTACCAATAGGGAAAAAAGCGGGCGTGTGGAGTGAAGCCCCATGATATGAGTGTCACAGGGTAGAAGTATGATTTCTGACTGTAGGGCATCTACAGGTAAGTCTGCAGTTCCACATGGGACTCCTGAAATCAGTACAGGTAACTGATAGCTCAATTTGTAGGTGGTAACACAGGTTGTGTAAAGGGATCCTAGAAATACTCTAACTGGGGTAGCCTAAGATAGCAATTTGTATGTGTGGAACTTTGCAACTGTGAAACCATGCAACTCAGTAATTTGATAAACACAATATCTAGGATACGATATTTTATGGAGCAGTGAAAAGGGGTTCAGGCAGGCAAAAAACAGTAAGGTAGTACCAGGGTGTTGTTGCATTGTAGGAAACAATCAATAGGTACCACAAGAAGAGAACTGACTGGAGTATGAAGCACAGGTACAGTGGGGAGATAGTTACTGTAACTGCAGGAACTGTAAGGTACTCATCTCCTGGGCTGTGCTTTGGAAGAGGGGACACTGCACCATAGGTAAGCATTTGTGAAGTAACAAGCACAGATGATACTGTAGCAGTAAAAATACATTTATCCCTACTGCATTACCAGTTGAACTGGCACCCACAGGCACACCCAACACCCCCACTCCCCCAGAGGCTCAGTGGCCTGGAGGACTCGAGGGTGGTGTGAAGGGGGGAAGGGAGGCAGAGTAGTCATAAGAAAGTCATCTAAGCTCCCCAGATTCTGACTGCAAACCTCTTTGTACTACTGGAGGAGGCACTAGTACTTGATTCCTTTGAGGGGACTCTGAGATGGTTAGGAATGACGAATAAAATGGCTTGGTGATGGTCAGCAGTGAGAACAGGAAGAAGGTAGCAAGGAGTATTCTAGCAGTAGGCAGCTCTGTACTTAAAGGGGGCGAGAAGGTGGAAGGAAGAAGGAGGATTAGGAGGAGGTGGCCGGATGCCTTCTAGATGCATCTACATTCCGGGATATTGATAGGATAAGGAGGATGGTAAAGGGAGGGGAGGTGGAAACTTGTGTTGCTGGTGCACTTGGGTAACAATGATCTTGGTGAACTAGTGCATTGAAGTGGCCATGCATAACTTTTGACTGCTAAGGGACAAATGAGAGACACACACAGCTTTCCTGGCCATTTTCAATGTTCTCCATGTGTGGAACTGGGAAAAGGGATGGGTACAGTGAGGAAGGAGAAGACTGAGGAATTTAACAGGTGGTTGAAAGGATGGTGATGTTAGGAGGAGACGTTTCATTTTGTGAGGGACTGGGGGTCTTCCAGGATTGGAGGCTCTTCAAGGGTGATGGCTTTCACCTGACAAGAGAGGTTACTAGTGTGACCCCCAGGGGGCGCTACCCTTAGGACTACTAGCCCTGTCTGTCCCCACGGAGGCAGGGTGAGGGTCCCAGATCCGTTGTCGGGTGCCTCCACCCAGAGGTCGGGGTTAGTACAATTAAGACTACCTCGGTTACAGCCCTCTGGGCTACTGCAACCCCCCTTCTGTCCCACTAGTGACTCACACTGGGTGCCAACAATTCTTTCCACCAGTACACTTACCCCACGGATAATATATTCCAACTCACTCCGGGGACCCCCTGTAAAGTAAGGTACAGTTATATTACAGTCACCATACAGCAACTCATCAGAAGGGTACAAACCAGCCAGGGTGTAATTATAACACAGCAATCTGATTTATTAAAAGGGCAGATAACAAGGGAAAGGGGGAAAATCAGGTTGATTGGCTTACACTATTTCTATATACCTAGGGCTCTGTGCACAGGCCTAACCCTACGGTTTACTGTCCCTGGATACCCAAGCCCTAACGGCTAGTCCAAAACGTGGCAGCTGGTAGGGGCCCTTCACACAGAGAAGAAAGAAAAGTTTAAGCAGTCAGCAGTATAGCAATGCCATCTGGGACCTCTGTCGCACAGTTAACAGGGAGCTACCCTGAGTCAGTACTCACAACCTCCAGATCAGACAGAGTCCTTCAACACCAGCAGGGCTGAGCCTGAACTCCACGAGACTCCTCACACATTTATATGGCAAGCTCCAACAGCAATAGCAGAGGGGTACCACACCAGGCAGCTGCTGCTAGGCTCTCCATATTTCACAGTCACTGAAGCACTGCAAATGGCAGCTTTATTCACTCCTCCCGCGGACCGAGCGCGATTTAGCAGATTCTCCAGTCCTCCAAACAGGTCGAGCCTAGTGGGTAGCTGTGCAGGACACAGCCTCCTCTGACCGCACACCGGCGGGTTTAATCCGACTCCTCTCACGGGCAAAAACGGCCCTTCAGGCCTTCACGCGCTTCCCGCGTGAACACTTCCACAGCGCAGAAGCACACAGCTCCTCTCCTCACCTTAGCCACAATGCATCTGCCCCTGGCAGCCTGGGGCACTCTTCTCAGTTCGGGCACTACCCGATTCGATTGGCTGGCTGAACCTGCCAGTCACTTCCTTCAGCTCTCAGTGGTGCGAAAAAGCGCCATAGCCCATAATACCTCTCTCAAATACAAACAGTTCCCCTATTGGTCAACCGACTCTGGGGGGTCCCAAGGTACTGATTGGTCCAATTCAATAGTTCTGGACCAAAATGGAGGAGGCAATCGAAACAGTCTTTACTGCAAGAGAAAGCAGGTTAGAACAACTACACTGCAATTATTATTTTACGATATTTTAAGCAAACATTCATCCTCTTTCAGAGCTCCTTAGCACCACTAGCGATGGCAGAAGGGAGACGTTGCTCTACTACAACCGAGGCGGGATTGAGCATAGCAACCTCAAACCCCTCCCTGATCAATCATGACTGCAAACCAAAGCAGCCCTTAAAGAGACAGTATACGAAGGCCTTTTAAAGCGCTCACTGGCTCCCCGTTTAAACGGCTTTAAGGCCGAACTCTAACCAGGCACGGAGCATTTACCCAAGCTCCGGGGAAACTTTTAGGAACCCCCATTTGCAAGGGGGTTACAATAGCATGCTTGGGCAGATGTTTGATGTCTATATAGGTGGACTTTTACTGTAAACTGTGGGTTGGGAAGACTGAAGCTGAGGGGACCACAGAGGACACAAAGCAAAAGGGGAACCTAGTTAGGACTTTCCCAGCAATTGGAACTAGGAGCAGTGAGGGTGGAAGCAGTAAAACAGGCATCAAAAATAAATTAAGAAGGGGTGACTAGGAATAAGTAAGCAACCGGCGAACAGGGTAATGGGGAAGATGAGGAAGAATGGGGAGAACAAAGGGAAAGAAGCTGACATAAAGGAAAGAGTTAAAAGAGTATAGACGTAAACTGGAAGGCAGTCTACCTAAGTGCCAAAAGCCTAAATAACAAACTTGAGGCAATGGTGGCAGATGTGAGACTAGACCTAATAACCATTAAAGAAACATGATCCACAGGGACTAATGATTCAGACCTGATTTGCTGTGGTATACCTTGTAGAGGAGAGCTGGGGTTAAGGGAAAAGGAGGTAGGGTAGCCCTCTCTGTCAAGGAAGGCATAGTGGCAAAGGAGTATTGATCCATCAGAGGAGGAAATGAGGAGACAAAATCACTGTGGGTATAGCTCAAGAGGACATCAGGAAAGAATTTGTAAATGTGGGTGATCTGTAGAACATCAGGACAAAGGGACAAGGGATATCAGAAACTAGTGGCAGAAATTGAAAAGGGGGCCACAAAGGGGGGGGGGGGAGAAAGTGGTGGTGGGAGATTTCAGTCTGTAGTACCAGACATAGATTGGGAATTCTCAGCAGAAAAGAGCACCAGAAGTCGGACCCTGCTAGATACATTTAAGAAGCCCAGAATTAGCAACTCAAGCCATGCTCATTCACAAACTTTAATTCGCTTTTCTCACTGGAGTGCAGCTGGTAATAGCACAAATAAGTTAAAAACACAAGACCCAGTGCACCCTGCCCACAAATGACAAATGATTAAATTATTAGAGTTTGCTTTCTGCCTCAAATGGCTACTTGCTTTTAATTGGCTCATTCTGAATAAGATACCTTACCCAGCCAATGTGCTGGTGGCTGGTGTGGAGTCAGTTAATGGAGACAGCCATTCATCTCCTAAACATAAAACAAACCCAGAATTAGCAGTGCAACCCATGCTCATTCACAAACTTAAAATTGCTTTTCTTAGTGGGTTTGTTTTGTGTTTAACAGATGAATGGCTGCTTTCATTGTCTCCCCACCAATCACCAGTACATTGACTGAGGTCAGCACCTTATTTAAAGTGAGCCAATCAGGCAGTGCACAACACTTCAAAAGGTGCCACCTCAGGCAGTCAGCAGTCATTTATTTGCCTCTCGCCTATCCATCACACTCATTTTTCATCCATATGGCTGAGCTACCTTTTGCTGTGTTTGTCACAGAATCTGCAGTCAGATAACCATCACCCTCAGATACCCATCTATGACAATTAGAATGGGTGGGGTTGAAAATCTCAGTGCTGACTGCTGTTGCATTTTAGAATAGGGTCTCAGCCGATGTGAGGTCCACCTTGATGACTGGTGGCTGAGCTGATGTTTCACATAAGAGCTCTGAACTGAACACTAAGAGCCCCTCACTCCCCATTGGAATGAAGTAAGTGAGTAGCCATTTGAGGCAGAAAGCAAATTGTAATAATTTATTTGCCATTTTGAAGGGGATACACTTGTTCTTTTGTTTTAACTTCCTTTTGCCATAACCAGTTGCACCCAAATGAGAAAAGCAATTTCAAGTTTGTGAATCAGCATGGGTCGTGCTGCTATTTCTGAATTTGTTTTATCTTTAGGAGATGAGTGACTGTCTCAATTAGCTTGTTCCCCACCTATCACTAGCACATTGGCTGGGAACTGCACCTTATTTAAAGTGAGCCTAAAAGGCAGTGCACCATGTTTTAAAAAGAGCTCATTCTGACAGTTGCATTTCAGAATAGGGCCTTAGCCGATGGGAGTTCCATCTTGATGACTGGAGGCTGAGCTGATGTTTCACATCAGAGCTCTGAATTGAAGCTAAGAGACTACCACTCCCCTTTGGGAAGAAATAAGTGAGAAGCCACATTTGAGGCAGAAAGCGAATTGTAATAATTTAATGATTTGCCATTTTAGGAGGGGAGGCTGTGCACTGGGTCTTTTGTTTTAGCCTGCTAGATACATTGCAGGACTGCCTGCTGTTACGGCTGGTCAGGGAACCCACAAAACAGGCTGTTGTTTTCGTCAGCCCATTTGTACAGTGGTAGCACTACCACTCATGATGCTGATGACCCTCATTCGGGAATGGGTGTGAGTCATCGAGTGCCTGCCATTGGAAGAAGGATTGAGCAGCCCAAGGGCTACTCTCTTTCATCCCAGAGGGGGAATACTGCTCCCTCTGTACTGCTGTCACCTGGTGGAAACCAGATGGGAGTGCAACTTGGAGTGCCAGAAAGGGGAGGGGTAGCTGCTGGATGCAGCACATATGGATGCCAACACACACTTGTGTACACACATCTCTGTGTGCTGGCTCCTAATGGAGAAAAAAACAGAGATGGGAGGAAAATCCTGGTCCACTCTATGCTGACAGCCCTTGCAGGCTCATGCATGACCAACACGGCTGGTCACCCCACTGTATAGGTCCTGAGTAAGTGCTAGATAACCCGTAACTCCATGAGAATGTCAGTGATGAGGCTAGGGGGTGCTGTCAAGCAGAACCAGAGTGAGAAATAGCTCCATATAAATAAATAAATAAATCTGCCATTCTAGAGGTGGTGCTCACCAACTCAGAAATGGTAGAGCAGTGCAGGGTGAGGAACCACTGCTATATGGTTTGAACTTGCTCTGGGGTAGCAGTATACCTTTGTCAAAGTCTTTGGTTCTGGATTTCAGGTGTACATACTTTGACCAGATGAGAGAACTAGTTAAGGGTAACTTTGGAGGCAGTATAGTGCAGTGGTTTAAGGCTCTAAGCTGCAAATCTGGAGACCTGGGTTTGAATCCCATAGCCCCCACTTGCATACTGTGTGACCCTCAGCATGTCCCTTAACTTCCCTGTGCTGCAGGTCACACCTGTAAACAAGCTATCAGCTTAGTGTGTCTCTACTGGTTAAACACTTGAGAAAAAAAATAACTTTGTTGAAGTGGATAAAATCAAGAGGAGGGATTAATGGGCCCATTTTCACAGCAATTACTGTAAATCATGCTTGAGAATGACTACCCCAAAGGTGACAGACACAGGAGACCAATCTGGTTTTCTAAGAAGGTCAGACAGGCAGTAAGAGCCAAAAAGGTGGCTTCATTAGCTTAAGGAGAAATGGGGAAGAAGAATAGAGTGAATACCAGACAAAGATGAAGTAGGCCAAGAAAGCAGTTAGAGATGCAATTAGAAAATAAGAAGTGCCATATTGTGGAGGGGAGAACGGAGGAGGGAAGCAGTTCTTCAGTTACATCAGGTAAAAAAAGGAAGACAAGAGGATGGGGAAGAGGATAGTAGAGGAGGACAAGCAGAAGGCAGCCATTCTAAATGACCATTTCTGCTCTGTATTCACAGCAAAGGATAGAGGGCCTTTTCCAGAAAGCAGCATAAAGGCTACGACAAAGGGATCCCAGTTATGGGGTATGTAATAATTACAGAAGAGAGCCCTGAAAATAAAAAAGGCATCAGCACTGGATGGGATTCATCCAAGGGTGCTCAGGGAGTGGACATAAGAACTGGCTAAACCCCTGGCAGGACTATTCAACAGCACAATATAATCAGTTGTGGCTCAGAGAGATTAGAGGATAGTGGATATGGTTCTGTTCTGCAATGGAGGGGTCATGGAGTAACCAGGAAAATACAGACCCAACAATCTTACCTCCAATATGCGTAAACTGATGGAGACACTAGTCGGAGGACCCAGTGGACTACCTGGAGGAAAAATGGGCTCCAGGATAATAAGTATCATAGGTTCATACAAGAGAGATCCTTTCACATCAATATGACAGCAATCTTTGAATGGGTGAAAAAGGACATGGATAAGGAACGAGCAGTAGATTTACTCTACTTCAGCCTTAGCAAGGCATTTGACTTGGTGCTCCACAGAAGGTTGCTGAAGAATGTAGAGGATAAATAACCTAAGTAGATGGATACAGAAATTGCTTAGGGGGGTGACAGCAGAAAGTGGTGGTCAACAGGGTCAAATTAGGGGGAAGTGGGGTCACAAGTGAAGTGTAGAGATGTGTGAAGTTTGGGAAACTTCACTCTGTGGATTAATTTGCAGATTTGCCTCATTTCATGAAGTTAATCCATGGTGCAATGTCCAAATTCACATACAACTTATAACTACATGAAATGCAAAGTTGGAAACTCCACTTTATTCAAACTAAAACTGTCTCTGGTGTCCAGGCTTCCCCCCCCATGCTGATTACCAGCCTGATATAAAATTATAAAATAAATTTCTTTCCTCAGTGTTTTGTGTCCCCCCCCACCAATTTCAACCACAATATAAAATAAAAATATTTCCATGGTGTCTAATGGTAACCACCCCAACCGATTGCCAGCCCATTGTTAAATAAAAATCTTTGCTGGTTCCTAGTGCCCCCGCTGATCACAGCCCAATGTTAAATAATTTCTTTACCTTTCCCTGGTGTCTAGCGGTACCTCCCCCCACCTGCACCCAAGCGTGATGTTATCTGTAGTATTCCCTGGTGTGCAGTGGTCCCTCTCCCATAATTTTACAGTTTTCCTGGTGTCAAGTGGTCTCCCCCATCCTGATCCCCTATGACATTATACCATTCCCTGGTATCTAGTAGACCCCTCCTCCCTATTCCTAATCCCCTGTAATAGGAAAGTAGTTCATTCCCTGGTGTCTAGTGGACCCCATCCCCCCACTCTGGCAGGTAGTGCCCCCCCCACCCTGACTATGAGCAAATGACTTGCACAGCCCTCTGCTCTCCACTATGGCTGGCCGTTGATTGAGCTGTCAGTGAGGGTGTACTTGTACAAGTATGTGCTCATTTATTGATCTGACAGCTCAGTCAGCAGCCGACTGTGGTGGAGCTCCGAGGTCTGTGCCAGTCTGCAGCTCGGGGTCAGGGTCGGGGGGGAGCAGGTTGGTGGAGCACTACCTGTCAGGGCAGGGGTCCGCTAGACACCAGGAAATGGACTGCTTTTCTATTACAGGGTATCAGAGTTTGGTAGAGGGGCCTCTAGTCACCAGGGAATGAACATAGAAACATAGAACTTGTTGGCAGAAAAGAACAGCCAGGCCCACCCAGTCTGTCCAGTATGCCTAGCAAACTGCTAGGACTTCCCTTTCACCCCCCCCCTCGGAACTACCAGTCCCTTGTGTTTGTCCCACGCTCTCTTGAAACCCCCACAGTTCCTGCCTCCACCACCTCTCCTGGGAGTCTGTTCCAGCTGTCCATCACCCTTTCTGTTAAGTAGAATTTTCTGATGTTTCCCCTGAATCTCCCCCTTACTATCTGTATATTGTGTCCCCTTGTTTTTGATTTTTCCTTTAGCTGGAAGATATCCCATTCTGGTACTTTGTTGAAACCCTTGATGTACTTGAAGGTCTCAATCATGTCCCCCACTTCCCTACTCTGTTCGAGTGAGTACATGGTGAGGTCCTTCAGTTGTTTATTGTATGACAGATGCCTGAGTCCCCCTATCATTTTTGCCACCCATCTCTGGATGCACTCCACCCTCTCCACATCCTAAGGTATGGCTTCCAGAACTGGACTCTGTACTTAAGGTGTGGCCTGACAAGCTGCTTGTACAAGGACATTATGACCTCCCTCCTCCTGCTAGTTATTCCTCTGCCGATACAACCCAGCATCCTACTGGCCCTTTCCACTACCTTCTCACATTGCTTTGCCACTTTCAGGTCCCATGAAATGCATATGCCAAGGTGTCTTTCCAGCTTGGTAACCTCTAGAGCTTGCCCTCTCATACAGTATTTTGTTCACTGATTACTTTTGCCTAAATGCATGAGTTTGCATTTTTTGGTGTTAAAGGTCAATTGCCATTCCTGGGCCATTCCTCCAGCTTCTCCAGATCCCTGCGCATGCTCTCAACCCCCTCAGGCATATCTACTCTCTTGCAGACCTTTGTGTCATCCATGAAGAGACACACTCTTCCATCTAACCCCTCGGCTATGTCCCTTATAAATATATTGAAAAGGAGTGACCCCAGTACTTACCCCTGAGATACCTCACTGGTGACCATACCTTTCTTTGATGGTACCCCATTAACAATTACTCTCTGCCTTCTGCCCCCCAGCCAGTTTTTCACCCGCCTAACCACTAGCAGCCCCAGCCCAAGGCATCTCATTTAGTGCAGTAGTCTTCTGTGTGGCACAGAATGAAACGCCTTATTGAAGTCGAGATACGCAATCTCTATAGATCCCCTGATCCAGTACCCTGGTGACCCAGTCAAAGAACTCTATCAAGTTCATTTGACACAACCTTCCCTCAGTGAAACCAGGTTGCCACTGGTCCAGCTGACCATTAGTCTCCAGGTAGCTTGAGATTCTCTTCTTGAGCAGTTTCTCCAGGAGCTTACCCACTACTGATTTTAAGTTCCATGGCCTGTATTTACCTGGCTCCTTCTCCCCCCCCCATAAAGGGGGGACCACATACCCTTCTCCAGTCATCAAGGATCTCCCCTGTCTCCAAGGACCTGATGAAGAGGCTTGTCAGAATGGTATAACTTCCTAGGGGATCAGTATGGGGAAGAACACTGGACACCGGGGGGGTGATTCTAAGATGATTGGAGTAACTTGCATGCAGTTGTGAGTTATGCCAGTTGCCCCTATGCCAAGGACCCTACACTGCATTCCAAGAGCAGCAGAGTCCCGGCACTTGCACCATGCTGTATATGCCATATTTGTGGCAGTAGCCCACGCATGGCATATCGTAGCTGCATGGCACATCTCGCAGCCAGCAACAGGTGGCTCCCCTGAGCCTCCTGCCCCAGACCACTGCAGCACACATCAGGGGCATGGGGGCCAGGACAGATAGCACAGGCATCCAGGGGACAAGCACAAAACGGACCTCAGGGGTCCTCAAGCAATTGGGGGTTTGGGGTGGAGGGAGGTTAGGGCCAGGGGACAGTATGGTGCTGTTATTGCAGCAGTGCTTGGCTGCAGCTGACGGTGCCAGCCATCGGATACCACTTAACACAGCTCCTTGCTGTCGGAAGTTGCCTACACCACAGCGTGTCTCGGAATGGCAATTGCGAGTTGTGACAGCGGCTCTCCTGGAATTGGGCTAAGTTGCTGTTGCAACCTGCAGTTACGCCAGGCATTACAGGCTGCAGCATAAGTGAGGTTGTATCTTATAATTGTCACAGCCCGCAGACAAAGTGGCATAAGTAGCCTCCTGGAATAGCACTGGGCATATCGCATGGCGTAAGTCGCTTGATACACCATTGGGACTGGCCTATCCCACCTTACACCGGCATAACCCATCTTGGAATCGGCCCCAGGAAATCAGTGAGATTATATTGAACAAGTGATTGGGTGTGGGGAGGGACCACTGGCTCCAGGGAATACACACATAGCATTGAGCATGGGTGCAGGTGGGGTGAAGGACTGCTGGAGACCAGGGAATGGTATACCTTTCTAATACAGGGGATCAGAATGGGGGGACCACTGGACACCAGGGAAACTGTGACATTATGTTGGGTAGGTGACTGGGAGGGCAGAGAGACCACTGGACACCAGGGAATAATACAGATAACATTAGGCATTGGTACGTTTGGAGGGAGGACTGCTAGACACCAGGGAAAGATAAAGAAATGATTTAACATTGGGCCTGC
This sequence comes from Neoceratodus forsteri, assembly GCA_016271365.2. Lineage (NCBI taxonomy): Eukaryota > Metazoa > Chordata > Ceratodontiformes > Ceratodontidae > Neoceratodus > Neoceratodus forsteri. Next base: position 838,731,479 of record CM028135.1, on the reverse strand, counting down.
GATCAGTGGGTGTACCACTAGGCACCAGGGAAAGATTTTTATTTTATATCAGGCTGGTGATCAGCGGGGGAACCACTAGGCACCACAGAATAATCATAACATCAGACTTGCCAATAGCAGGGGTGCACTACACACCAGAGAATTATCATCATCAGGCTGGCGATTTGCAGGGGAGGGGGATAACTAGACCCTGGGGACAGTTTTATTTTGCACTTTAAAAAAACACAAAGCATGGGGAAGTTATAAATAGCAAATTTTTGATAAACAGGAAAACTTAATGAAATGATCCGCAGAGACAGATTTGATTACTTTGCTGGGAATTTGCCTGGCAATTAAAACTTTGTTACATCTCTAGTGGGGTGCTACAAAGTTTGGTCCCAGGACCAGTTTTTGTCAATATGTCTAGCAGCAACATAGGAGAAGGAATACAGGAGAAGATGCATCTCTTCACAGATGACACAAAGTTCTGCTGAAGGTAGACAGCAAGGAGGAGGTAAGGGAGCTGGAGTGGGACCTGAAAAGGTTAGACAGGAGGGGGCAGTTGAAATTCAGTGTCAAACATTGAAAGGTGATGCACATAGAGACAAGAATCTTAGCACATAATACTGGCTAGGGTGGAATTCTGGATAAGCACTACTTCAAAGGAAAATGATCTGGAAGAACACATTAGTGACTCCCTACTACAAACTAGCCAATGCCATAACACTTGCAACAAGGCAGCCATAATGTCGAGGTGTATTGGGAGGGTTTTGATAGCAGGAGAAAAGAGGTAACACTGTCTTTCTATAGATCACTGGTGAGACCTCATCTGGAATACTGTGCCTAGTTCTGGAATCCACTGAAGGACAAGGATAAGCTGGAGATGGTGCAGCATGGAGTAAGCAAAATAATTCAGGGAAAACGGGGCAGGTCCTATGAGGATTGGCTTAGGGCACTGAAAATGCACTCGCTGGAGACCAGAAGAGAGCAGGGCAACATGACAGAGATCTTCGGGTTCGTGAAAGGAATAAACAAGGTAGATTGTGATAAAGTATTCAGCAGGAACAGTGGGTCAAAAACAATGGAGCATGACTGGAAGCTGGGGAGAGAGATTCAGGGGAGAAAAGAAAGGTTTTACCTTGTGAAGAGAGTGGCTGAGCAGTGGAACAGCTTACAAGCTGAGGTGGTGGGTGCAAAAACCATTAAAGGGTTCGGGCATGCCTGGGATAGAGTAAATGGCCTAACAGTTATTCAGTGGGGTAACAGTAAGGCAAGAAGCAAGGAAGGGAGGCAAGGGTGTAAAACTGGCCTAGACGTCAAGTCACTTGGTAAGATTGGGTAAAACAGGACAGATTAGATGGACCAATGGTATTTTCTGCCAACATTGTCTATGTTTCTATGTGATGGTGCTGGATCCACTGGGAACTAGCACCCATTAGATAGTTTGGCTCAGCATCAGACTTGAGGCAGAGAGAAATCAGACCCAGGCTAAAGCCTTGAGCATTAGGAGGGATGATTTCAAAAGAACAAGAGAGATGCTGCAGGTAAAACTAGAGGTGGTAAGAGTGACAGAGGAGGTGGAAGCTAAATGGAAATGATAAAATGAGACAACAAAGGTCACAGGTCTCAGAGTAAGTGATTTGTCAAGTGTAATGAAAAACACTGTGGTTAATGATGGATGCGGGAGGGCACTGAGAGTTATGAAAAGGACATTTAAAAAAACACAGAACTTGCCAAGCAGAAGGGGACAAGGTGAAGTTTCACAGGCTACAGCAGGTTTGAAGAGACCAATATAACAATGAGGAGGGCTAACACTGACACAAGTGAGAATTGTGGAAGGCACGAAGAGGTGGCATAAGGCCCTCTTTAGTTGCATAAGGGGGAGAGGAAGATGAGGAAAGGAATAGTCAACTTGAAGCAAGGAGTGGAGTGGGAAGAAGATACAGATAAAGTGGACATACTGAACTGGACACAAAGGTTGCTGGTGAATGGTGTTTAATCAGACTAGAGGGAGGTGACCAGTGGGGTGCCACAGGGATAAGCCCTGGGACCAGTCCTCTTCAATGTCTTCATAAGTGACATTGCGGAGGGGCCGAAGGGGAAAATATGTCTTTTTGCACATGACACTTAGATCTACAACAGGGTGACACTCCAGAGGGGATAGAAAAAATGAGAAAAAACTTAAGCAGATTGGAGGAGTGGTCAGAAGTGTGGCAGCTAAGATTCAATGCAAATAAGTGCAAAGTCATGCACTTGGAGAGCAGAAATCCAAGGGAGGTGTACAAGATGGGGGGGTACTGACGGCCACCAAGTAGGAACAGGACCTGGGGCTACTCATATCAGATGACCTAAAGGCAATCAAACAATGTGAGAAGGCTGTGGGGAAAGCCAGTGGGATGCTGGGGTGCATAGGGAGAGGTATCACCAGGAAAAAGAAGCAGATGGTTATGCCACTGTATAGATTGCTGGTGAGACCTCAGAGGGAGTACTGTATCCAGTTCTGGAGACCACCTCTCTGGAAGGACATAGACTGGAGAGGTCCAGAGGAGGGCTACAAAGATGTTGCAGGGTCTGCAAGAAAAGCCCTATGAGGAAATGCTAGGGAATCTCAGTATATATTCCCTGGAGGAGAGGAGAGAGAAGAGGAACATGACAGAAATGTTCAAGTACCTCAGGGGTATAAACAAGGTATAGAAGGTTAGCATCTTTCAAAAAAGAAGATGTGCAAGAACAAGGGGGCATGAAATGAAGTTGGAGGGGAGGTTCAGGGGTAACATGAGGAAGTGCTTTTTCACTGAAAGAATGTAGGATGCTTGGAACAGCCTCCCATAGGAGGTGGTTGGGCAAAAACAGGGAATTCAAGAATGCATGGGATAGACATAAGTGTACCCTAGAGATAAGAAAGAAAGGGTGAGCTGCAGATCAACTAGGATCTGTGGTTTGTAATAGGTAGGTAAAATGGGCAAACTGGGTGGACCACATGGTTCATATCTGCTATCAACTTCTGTTTCTATGTTTCTATGACATTTCTGCTTGGTGTTCACAATGAAGGACAAGGGGACAATTCCTGAGCAGGAGGAAGTGGTCTATGTGGATCCCATTTTAACAAAAAGGTACCAAAGGGTTTAAACTCACTTAAAGTGGATTAGTCCATGGGCTTGGGTGGGCTATATCCACATGTGCCTAAGGAGATGGTGCGGATCCTTAATGAAACACTAGCTGAGCTTTTTAATCGCTCACTGGAGACAGGGATAGCTCCGAAGGACTGGAGGGCAGTAAACATAGTGGCTCTGCAGAAGTGTGGGAGCAAGAATGACCCAGGGAACTACAGACCTGTTGACCTTTTGCAAACTGTGTGAGAGGCCTTTCGGCACCATGCAATTCTGCTTAAAGTTGAACCAGCATAATATTCTGTGGTGATTTGCACATGTAGCCCATGATGCTTTGCATTGTGTGGGCGTGTGTGATTTTGTATTTTCTTGAAACTTGGCTTCCCAGCCAAATGCCTTTTGGGGTAACCCTTGCCTCAGTGTTTGTGCACAGAGGTTCTTTGTCTTAAATATTTTTTTATTTTAATGGGTTCACCACACCATAGCCCAGACAGACTGTCTTAGGGTAGCTGGTTCATTCCACTAGGGTGTCAAACAGACGAGGCATACTGATGAGTCCTGGTAGGACGAAACACATGTCTATGTCATCTGTTAGCACCCTTTGCAAACTGTGTGAGAGGCCTTTCGGCACCATGCAATTCTGCTAAAAGTTGAACCAGCATAATATTCTGTGGTGATTTGCATATGCAGCCCATGAAGCTTTGCATTGTGTGGGCATGTGTGATTTTTGTATTCTGTTGACCTATTATGGATAAACTGGTAAAAATCATAAGAGCAAGGATATGTTTCCTGGAGTTTGCTAGACTGCAGGACAAAAGACAACGTGGCTTCATTGGGGGAGGTCATGTCGGACTAACCTTATTGATTTCTTTGATTGGGTAACAAAGACAGTAGTCAAGGGACAGGCAGTGGACATATTGTACCTTGACATGAGTAAAGTCTTTGATTCCTTTTCACGTCAATAGTTGGTTAAGAAGATGTGACACCTAGACATAGGCAACTAAACTACTAGGTGGATGGGAAATTGGTTAAGTGACAGGACCTAGAGGGTATTAATAAATGAGGAGTTCATGGGGTCAGGAGGAGCCACAGGGATCTGTCTTGGGACCAGTCCACTTCAACATCTTTAGTTGTGGCATTGGGATAGTGATTCAGGGCAAGATATGCCTTTTTGCAGATAATATAAGATCTGTGGCTAGATGGGTAGTGAAAAGGGTGCGAAAATTATACTGATGGACCTGGGTAGATTAGTATCGTAGTCAAGTGTATAACAGTTAAATTTATGCCAAGAAGTGCATGGTGATGCACGTAGGGGCAAACATTTCTATTATACAATAGTAGAAAGGGTTTTCATCCTCCTGATTGGTCAGCAGCCTCCTTGAAAAGTGATGTTATCCCACCATAACATCACCGTATCAAGGACCTGTACATTACTGACCTAGCGTACTAAAAACAGAAATCATTTTACCTCCCCGATTCCTGCCTTCCACTTATACAGAATCTCACACACACACACACACTTTATTAAATTAAATTACAGGACAGCTGCTGAAAATGGAAACTCCTGTGAAAGCAGACTACAACTTTTTCCCCTAAAATGCCATTACAAGCAGCTTCTCAGACCACAAGTCTGTTACAGAAATGCCACTCCATTTTGTTTTCCTTTTCATGCTCTTCAGTGGACTTCAGAGACGTATGCACTCGGACACCCATTCTGCAATAAACCCACACCCAGCCAGCAGCTTAAAGTATGAGACTGCTAAAAAGCAAAAAAAAAATTGTAATCCCATATCAGGCACTTCCTTATCAAAGTGCTTAGTGTAAACCTGATGACTTACCGGAGTCTGTGACAAATTGGATGTCTCTCCCTGACACTTGCTTCCCTCTCTGATCCTAACAGTAAATTCAGATGTCACAAAACATGTTCTCCCAGTCCCAGGGTAGACAGCAGGACCAAGTGAATTAAACTGTGTGTGTGTGTGTGTGTGTGTGTGTGTGTGTGTGTGTGTGTGTGTGTGTGTGTGTGTGTGTGTGTGTGTGTGTGTGTGTGTGTGTGTGTGTGTTGGGGGGTAGCAGGCAGAACAGAGAATGAGGCAAAAACCAAGAGGGGATGAGGGTGTACAGACTGAGTCCCCATTCACTTAACACAACTGCAGCTGCAGCACCACCAACTGGGCAAAACCGTGCAACTGCACTATTTTTCTAATATGTATACCCCCACCCAATAAAATATTCTCCAGGGTGTGTGTTTTTGTGGGATAACATCACTTCTGAGGAGTTGAACACATTTGGCATGCAGCCTTGTGCTTCAACCACCCAAGGAGTGAAATTATCCCTAAATGACACACACCATGTCATGCATGCTTAAAGACTAAGTATAGAATGGAGGAGATACTGTAGTAGTGGAAAGAACCACCCAGGAAAAGGACTTGAGAGTAATAATTTCAGACAGTCTGAAGGCATCAGCACAATGTAATAGGGTGTTGTGTAGGGCAAATAGCATATTGGAGTGAATGAGGAGGGGAATTACCAGCAGGGTAAAATAGATGCTGCTGCTGCATAGGCCACTGGTTTATCCACACCTGGAGTATTGGGTACAGTTCTGGAGATTGCATCTATAGAAGGACAGGGATAGAATGGTCAGTGCAGAGGAGAATAGCCAAGATGATTCAGGGCCCACAGAAAAGGATACATGAGACACTCTTGAGGCAAGAAGAAAGAGAGACATGATTGAAACATATAAATACCTCCATGGGGTTAATAAAGTCAATAGATCGCAATTTTTCACACTGAGTGGGAACACAAACACCAGGGGCAACTTCATGAAGTTGATGGGGGCATATTTAAGAGAGATACCGGGAAGCACTTTTTCATGAAGAGGGTAGTGGATTTGTGGAATAGGCTACCAGAGGAGGTGGTCTGTGCACAATTAGTGGGAACATTCAGACAAGGTAGGGATAAATACATGTCATCTACTGTCAGTGTGGTTGTGGAGTATCTATAACAAAAATACGTACAGTGGGAGGAGCCTATTCCAACAGTGAAATGCAAAACTTTATGGTAGGTTGGGATAATCACTGCTTTCACTCCCTCTGCCACTTTTCTTTGGATTGTCCATCCCACACACACCACTGCTCCATCTATTCCTCCCTCTCATTTCCCTTCCCTGAAGCCAGATGCTTCATTCAGTGCACCTCCTTTATCTTTAACTACTGGATAGACTCCCTCCCCTCCTACCTTACATCTATCCTCTCCACTCCCTCACCTTCCTCTTACACCCTTTGTAACTCTGGATATCGCTCCCTTGTTCTCCCTCCTAGAAAATCATCAGCTGGCCAGGCTGCTTTCTCTTACCATTTCCCCAAACTATGGAATTCTCTTCCCCTAAACATCCACTCTGCCTCTTCCCAGTGCTCACTGTCCTCTCTACTCCATTACTTCTCTACCCACACCTGCAATTGATCCTGATAGCATGTCCATGTTCCATGTTCCTCTACTCTCTACCTGCTACCCCATCTCCTCCTGATCTTCTTCTGACCACACATTTCTGCTACCCAGGCTACTCTGGTACCTAGAATCAGTCCTTTTCGATACCTTATGGATAGCTTTCTCTGCCTCGTCCTTCCTATTGCACCTTGCACTTTATTTGCACCTCCTTGATTCCCTCTGGGTTGCAGTCTTCTCAGTCCTGTTTTTTTTTTCTCACAAACACTGTATAATTTGCTTGTTTAATTGTAACAATATTTGTTACTTAGTCCCTCTACCTGACATGTAATTTTATTGCTTATGATTGTTATTCATTACTCCCCTCTTCCCCCCTCCCCCCAGGATGCATCTGGAAATGAGCTGTTATCTGCTCAGTATGTCTTTCCTGGTGAAACCCTTGAAATAAATAAATGAATATTAAATAAATAAATAAATAATGGCCCACTTACCACAAGGTATATTTCCAATATTTTATTTAAACTGCTAGTTCCAGACAAAAGCCAACATTTCATGAGAATTCACTTAATTGCAGCTCATTTGGTAGCAATAAAAATGAAACATATTCTATGTTATATAGCATCTTTTACCACATCCTAGACACATACTTAGTTATCTATGCCTACCCACATTACCATACATCTATCTCCTGTAATGGTCTCACATTTCATCTTTCTGCTAAACCATCAGGTTCCACGTCATATGAGCGACTACAAAACAGCAACTGAAACATCAGCGAGTGCACAACGCCGAAAAACAAGAATGGCAATGTGCACTACAGCAGATCTCATAATAGTGATAATCCACACCATGTATACAACACCGGAAATGTACAACTTTTTTTTCTATGCGGGGAGCTGGGGGAGCTGTGCCCCCAACTCCCCTACTAATTATAATCAACTCCGGGGGCTGTCACTGAGGTACATGGAAATATTTGGGAGGGAGCTATTCAGGAGGGGGGCAACCTGCAGACAGGGGTGCGACCACATCCAGGATGGCAAGGTAAAGGGAACATCAGTCAAAAAAAAGTTAAGTGCCCAACACATGAAAACAATAAAATATTAGACTTGGCACTTAGTCAGCTCCAAACCTGGATCCTCTTGCATTACAGGCATTGCTCACTACCTCTAGACCAGACAGCCAGCTCAGCAATCACTGCCCAAACTATTGCTCATATCCTGCTTCCCACGTGATCCTTCCTACCATCGCTCTCACCTGCAGTCTCAGTTATTGTTCCCTTTCTCTCACTGTTCTGACGATCGCAATGCTGTAGCAGTCATTCTCCTTACAGGCACTCACATTGAGTCACTCAACTGGAGTTGCTCAATTGGAGTCGCTCATATCACTGGATACCAAACCATCAACATTATATATTTATGTTATGCATGTAAAATATAAAACAACACCAACAAATAAAAATATAGATATAATTGTGTAATATCTTTTTAAATCATGTTATTTCACCTTATTATTGTTCTTTTTCCCTCAGCTCATCCTGTGACTTCATAGTGTACTGCAATATATATGTATTCTCTATCTGTAATGATTTCAATACCTTCTCTCATATAGTTGCATTTATAGTCTCTTAACTTTCATTACTGACCTTATACTGACTGTTCCTTTAATGTCAGCTCCTATATGTTTAATTTAATTTTATTTGTTTTATCTTTTGGTTATAACTTTCTGTAAACTATAAAGCAGCACTCAGCTATTTCTGTGTCATTAATCAAACTTGTAAGCATGTTGGCATTCCCTATCTAGTATTTCAAGAGTTAATTCACTTAATGTGTTTAATTTCTTCAGAAGTATTTCTCAACTGCGATTATTTTGTAAAAGGAGATTTTAGCTGCATTGGTCCTTGGGAAACGGAAGTTGCTGGAAGATTTGATACCTTTTACTGGACAAACATATGTCTTCCACAAAGATGCTGTAGTACACAAGCTTTCAGGGCATCACAGATCCCTTTTTCAGGTGAATAGCAAACCGAGCAACATAAGCAACAATTATATACGCTGTGATGAAATGTTAAAAATAATTATGGTAGAATAGTTGAAAAGAATTTAACATGTAGGGTTGATTGGCAGGAAGTATTAAGCTATTCGTAGGAGAGACTGAATGGAAGCTTTGAAGTGGTGATTGGAAAGGTGAACACAGAACAACAAAGACCTGAGTGTAAGATCAGTTATGCACTGTAATGTATTGTTTCAAGTAATTAAGATAGGATATGTGAGAATAACTTGGGGGGTGTAGGTGGGCAAAGAATAAGAACAGGTCTAAAGCTGTGAGGGGATGATAGAAAGTGCTATGGCTAAATGGATGCTTAGAAATGGTTACAGAAGAGTAACCAGACCAAAGGTGGCAGCCAAGAGGGCTGATCAGTTTGTATCCAGCTGATCATCCACTCAGCATAAAATGAATGAGGGAAGGACATCAGCTGGTTTTAAGTGAGTCCGGGGAAGGGGGGGCAACATAAGGAAGTCAGCTTCTGCCCATACCAAACAAATTCTGATCAGAGTCACAACAGCTGCTCGTCTATTAATGTGATAAGAGATAAAGAATTAATGTGTGACCTAGTTGTACTTGTATCATTGTAATGTAAAAGTCCCACATTTATTATACCTAAATGGTAGAAAAATAAAACAAGAAGTATAAACATCAAGGTAATGCAAGAAAAGGTGCTGTTGGTTCTGGACATACAGCCCCCACCCCCCCCTTAGATGCACACTCACACACATACACACACACATAGCTTGCTGAACCAAATTAATCAGTGATGCAAATGTTACATAGGCAGTTTCAATCCTTCTTGCTTTTGGAACTTAAATAAGCAAACTGAAAGTAAATCCTGTCAGACCAGCTTACTTACAATTTACAATGTGATCATATGGGAATTTTATGTCACACTTCCCAGCTGCGCCTCATGGCTCACAACCCACCTGGGGCATGCAAGAGTTTAGCATTGCCACACACCCTGCCATGTGTTATTGCTTACTTACAATTTACAATGTGATCCTATGAGAAACATATACTGTACTTCACAGGTGGTTGAAGGCCCTCAGCTGTGCCTTATGCCTCATAACCCAGCAGGGGCATGTGGTAATTTAGCATTGCTGCACACCTGTAATGTGTTATTCCTTACTTACAATTTGTAGTGTGATCCTATGGGAATTTTTTTACTGCACTTCCCAGGTAGTGTCAGTGTACATATATCTATGGCTACAGAAGCACTGGACCATGATAATGGATATCTCTTGCACCATGTGGAAAGAGTTGTATGTCGTCTGTCTTACCTGATGATGGATGTCTGTGGTTGCTTGTGTTTCCTTGCCCCCTTTGAGTGCTTGGGGGACACGGAGTTAATGTTGAAAACCCTAACATTACATTTCCATACTTTTGTCACTTTAATAGCAACCCAAACTGGTGCATTGATGGAGTTTATTGCAAAGAATATAAAAGGGATATGCTGCCCCCCTACTGGAAATATTGTTGATATTTTTTATTTGAGTACTGACTGACCAAATGACATCACACATGGCGAAGCCATGTATGATCTCATCAGGTCAATCAGCACTCAAACAATAAATATAAACAATATTTCCAGAAGGGAGTTAACATATTCCATTTGTGTCTTACCTACCAAAAAAATGAAGAAAAAAAAATGAAATTTCCTGCCATTTTTTGCTGATTATAAAAAAATCTAAATGGTATCTATAAATGAAACGCCACTCATTTTGTAGATATTTTTGTGCTGGACAAATTTTGTGCCCACAGTACCATGTTATTTTTTATTTTAAAGTTATTTGCATTTGTTTGTTGAAAATGTGAAAAAAAAATTATTTTTGTGCTGTTTTCCACTAATTATAAAAAACTAAAAGGTAGATATAAATGAAACACCACTCATTTTGTAGGTCTTTTTGTGCTGAACAAATTTTGTTTTCACAGTACCATGCTATTATTTTTTGTTTTAAAGTCATCTGCATTTGTTTGTTTGAAAAAGTGAAAAAAAATATATTTCTGCTGTTTTTTTCTAATTTTAAAAAAATTAAAAGGTATCTATAAATGTAACACTTCTCATTTTGTAGATATTTTTGTGTTGAACAAATTTCGTGCCGACAGTATCATGCTATCATTTTTCATTTTAAAGTTATTCGCTTTTGTTTGTCGAAAAAGTGAACAAAAAAAATTGAGTTTTCTGCTGTTTTTTGTTTGGTAATTCTAAAAAACATAAAAGGTAGCTATACCATTCATTTTGCAGATATTTTTGTGCTGAACAGCTTTTGTGCTCTTCATATCATGCTATTGTTTTTGTTTTAAAGTTATTTGCATTTGAATACTGTTAGTACTAAATGTATAAAAAAGGGTTTAGGTGTCCCTCAGCCTGGTGTTTGTGTGTGTGTGTGTATGTGTCTGTGTTGTTCGTTAAAGAGCTGCTGACGCCTCAAAAGAAAACTTTGAAAAAAATTATATTTAGGTATGATGCAGCTTGCATTCCATATATATTCTAGAAATGCCACTTCTCTCAGTGCAGCATACCTTGCAGGGGTTAAACTACACTGAGAGAAGTGGTATTTCTAAATTGGTTGCAGGATTGTGCAACACTAGAAAAAGGAATGTGTGAAGCTGTAAAAAAGGAAGTTCTGCAAACACTTTAACCAATGGGCCTGTAGCTTAATGGTTAGAGTGCTGGAATGGCATACTAGAGATCCGAGGTTCAAATCCCGGTGAGTCCACATTTTCCTTTCTCATTTCCATCCTTGATTTAAAACATATATATTCTATAGATTTCTCCTCCACATTATTTATTACTGAGGAAATACACATGAATACATGGGCCCAGATATTCAAACTGCACCAGTTTGTGGCGCAAGCCCTGTGCCACTCAAAATAGTTGTGCAGGGGTGTGGCCAGGGTGATATTCAATGGAGTTGCGCTATGGGGCAAGTTCTTTGAATATCGCCCCCTGGCCACACCCACTGTGCATGGTGCAGTGGAACTGCGCCAGCACAAGTGGTCAGAGTGGAGCATTGAGATGCGGTGGTGCAAGTTCCATTGTGCCATGCACAGCACCTGCAATATTCAAAGGGTGACATGGGGCGATAATATATGCAAGGCGCAGGGGGGCCATTTGCATCTAATTATGGCCCCATTTGCATGCCATTAGCATGCAGGTGTGCTGATCCCCAATGACTTGTGCCTGGTGCCCTGCCAGGCAGCAGCCGTCGGGACCGACACCCCCTGCAGCCCGATCGTGGGCATAATAGTATTCTTCCCCCTTAGCCCAATGCTTGGGCATAATAGTATTCTCCCCATTAGCCCGATCATGGGCATAATAGTATTCTCTCCCCGTTAGCCCGATCGTGGGCATAATAGTATTCCCCATTAGCCCAATCGCGGGCATAACTAAACGTCCCCCAGCCCGATCGCGCGGCATCTGTTCCCAAAGTCCAATATCCTGGTGGTTCAGTGGACTGGCAGACCCGATCGCGGGTGGCATTCCTCACCCCAAAGTCCAAATCCCTGTTGATCTAGTGGCTACCCCACCACCCACGGACCCCACCACCCCGCTCCCCGTCAGCCAGTGGGTGGCAGCACCTACCGCCTGCCACCCGCTGTCCACCGACTGACAGCTTGGTATGGCTGCATGCCCATTGGTTCAGAGCATGAGCCAATGGGCATGCAACCCATACTGCTACAAGTCAGTCAGATATGACAATGAATTCATTCACATATCTGGACTGACTTATGCAATATGGGCTGCATGCCCATTGGCTCATGCTCTGGGCTAAATAAATGCAATCATACCAAGCTGTCGATCGATGGAAGTAACAAGCGGCATAGTAGGTAAGTGCCACCCGACCGGCTGACAAGGGAGGCGGGGTAGTGAGGCTCCCATACGTCAGTGTAGGGTGAGAAACCCTCGTCACCAGGATTTCCAGACTTTGGGGAGTGAGAATGCCACCACGATCGGCTCCGTTCGGTCCACTGAACCACCAGGGATATTGGACTTTGGGAAACAGATGCCCGCGATCGGGCTGAGAGAGGAGTTTCAGTTATGCCACGCAATCGGGCTAATGGGGAAAGAATCACTATTATGCCGCGATCGGCCAATGGGAAGAACATTATTATGCCCGTGATCGGGCTAATGGGGAGAATACCATTGCGCCCGCTGGATCGGGCTACTGGGAGGCAGTTATGCCCATGATCGGGCATGGGGCACTGCCAGGTGCAGTAGGGAACAGCCGGGCGACCACCCACAGGTGGCAGCTGCTGTGTTGCACCCTGTAATGTGGCAGCTCACCTGTGGGTGGCTCTTGACTTGTTCCTTTTTATTTCGGCGTAACTTTGTGCAGGCGCAGGTGGGGTTGCACCTGCATAACTCTGCATGGCCCGGGCTGAATATCGGGCTGTGCAGTTTATGCATGGTTCCTCCCCCTTCGGTTGCGCATGCCTTCATTATCATTGCGCTGTTGCTCAGCATGATTTGGGGGATGCAACTGCCTCCTGCTGAATATCGCAGAATGGGGCATTTCGGTCTTGCGCAGGTGCAACCCTATTGTGCATGGCTCAACTCTTTTGAATATCTGGGCCATGATCTTTATCCCTTGATGTTCATCTGCCTCTTTAGCTTACTCCCTATTTCAGGTCATAATCAGGTCATAATCCTCTGTTGTGACATCACAATCTGTTGTCATGTGAGTAACTGTGATGTCACAAGCAGTACATTATGACCTCAGGTAGGGAGAAAGCAGCAGGAATAGATTAACTCTTAAGGAGCAAAGATCTTAATTTCATGCAGATTACACCAGTAATAAATAATGGGGAGGAGAAATACAGAACTAATGTGAAATACAAGCCAAACTGTCTAAATATTTTGTTTTGTTAAAGTTCTCTTGAAGGTGTCAGCTGCTCTTTAACTTATCAGAGAATTGCACTATTAAAGGGGTTGTAATGATCTGGTTGACTTTCAAATTCTGAACTTTTTTGAAAAAGGAAGCCAATAAACAAAGACATCTGTGATTGAATTATCTTGCCAGGGAGATCTGTTAATGAACTGTGAAACTGGAGCTAATAGACTGCAGGTTCCACATCGCAGTGAATGTAAGGATGCAGAGGGATTCCTCTCTCTCCTAACAACACAGTGGGGGGGGGGGCAGTTTAGTGAATTAAGCAATCTACCACTACAAGGGTGTGGGTTACACTAGGATTTACAATGCCTGGTGTGTTGTTTGGTCATGAGGCCAATAGGCCAAGTGATCAAAACACACTAGGCATTGTAAATCCTAGCATGACCCACACTCTCTTGTCATGGTAGATTGCTATTATACAATGTCCTGCTGTGTTTGAAAAAATTAAGAAAACTTTTTTTTTACATTTTAAATTATTTTTATTGTTCTTATTGCTCCGCCAGAAAAAATAGTACCCGTCTCCACATCTCCCAAGTGACAGTGTGTGCTGCTTCAATTTTGTGCATAGAACTCTTGCCTAGTCCCCTCCTGTCAGCAGTCTTTTGGCTGTTAGCTAAGATATGTAGGAGAATTCAGATGTTTATTTTAATGGTTACAGCGATAGCGCATCTCGAGGTTAGAAAGAACTGCTGCCAGGATTTCGCTCAGGAGAAAAAAACTCTTATAGTTTTGAGATTCAAAGGTGCTGTGAGGAAGCAGACCAATGTGAAAAAGTGAGACACAGCAGGTGAGACAGTTGCCAATGGTTACCAAGGAGCTGCTGTGAAAAAAAAATACTGTTACAGAAACTTTGAGACTTAGGACGAAGTTACGCGGGTTGTCATTGATAACATTGATTACATTATTTGTGTATAGTGCTCGCTTGTCTGCGACTTCATGAGATGATGTAGCAAAGCAGATAGAATTGTAGCAAGAGGGCAGCAGGTGGCATGGATACATGCCAGCTTGGTAAGTGGTGTGGTTGGTTGGCACTTCTTCCCATTGTTACTGGTAAGGATTTACTATGGGTTTGAAGTGCCAACCAACCAGTCAGGAGCTTCATTTTCCAAGCCCATTGTATAAAGCAGCTTTGATTACATTCCACATCATTGTAACAACAAAAGCTGTGCTGTGTTAGGAATTCAGACCCCTCTTTCTGATGATAGCAATACATCTGCATGGCTTCACCCATGCAGCAGTAAAAAGAAGCCAAATGGTTTCAACAGTAAGGAGTCGAGGGAATGTAAGTGATATATCTGCCAAAAACTTGGACACCTGTCACATGACTGTCTGAAAAATATAACCAAAAGCTGTGAGAGCAGCTGAAGGGAGTAGCTCTGGAAGCTCCCAGAATCTATTGGCCTATTCCCAGAGTGCAGATCCCACTATCTTCACTGCACATATGCATCCTGTGTTAGTAAATGAGATTGTAACCTAAGCATTGAGGGGCACTGTTGCCCCCATTTCCATGGTAAAAAGGACTGGATTCACAAGGAACAGATCCTACCAGATCAGTTTTTCAGAAATAAAGAAATGATGGATTGTGTGGTCTTAGTACCAATGGCCTGGATATTTCTGAGCTAGGAAAGTGACCAGGGCATACTGGAGGTGGGTGTTGGACTGGACCTGCCCATGGATGTAATTATTGATAATGACTTTGAAAATCAGGTCAACACTGTGTGTGTCACTAGCATAATAAGACTAGGGACCTGACTCCTGAGAAAACAGATGGGGCAGTGAAGCTGGAAACAACCCCACCATCAGCAACAGGGGAAGTTGTAGGTGAAGAATGTGCTGAGAGCAGCAGTTCTAAGCCAAGCTACGGACTAAGAACATCCCAGACAAGGGTGGCTGTCCCACAGGAGAGTGTGTTTTAGGGAATGTCAGGTGTGTGGAACTTGGGAGAGATCAGCAAGCAGACACATCCCTACAGAAATTAAAGGAGTTAGCCACTAGGGTAGAAAGTGACTCGGGTATGGAGAAAAGGTTGGTATGCTAAGAGAATGGGCTTCTATATTGTCAATGGATTTCAATAGGTGGACCACAGGAAGGGGTACTCAGGCAGATACTGGTTCCAAAGAAATGTAGGCAGCAGCTTCTGGCCTTTGTCCATGATATACCCTTTTCAGGACACATAGGAATCAGCTGTACAAAACTGAAGCAGACTAACAATTTTTTACTGGCCAAGTATTTTTAAAGATTTGGCAAACTACAGTTGAATTTGTCTGCAGTGCCAGGTGGAAAAGGCTGGGACAGGGCTAAGGTAGCTTTGGCTCCAGTGCCTATAATTGAAGACCCATTTTGGTGAGTAGATGTGGACATTCTGGGGCCACTCAGCACCCTAAGTCACACAGGCAAGAGGTATATTGAGGTGGGAAAAGTGGCTAGCAAGCTACTGGAGCTATATAGCCAAATGGGTTTTCTACATGAGATTCTGTCAGACCAGGGCACCAATTTCATGTCTGCCATAATTATTAGTCTTTGAAAGAGAAGTTCAGGACCTCCTTATACCATCCCCAGACTAACAGTCTGGTTCAGCAATTTAATCCATCTTTTAAGACCATGTTAAGGGCATTTTCTGACCAGCATGTGAGAGAGTGGGACAAGTACATACCCCTTCTCTTATTCGCATAGAGGGAATTCCCCTAGTAGTCCACAGGATTCTCAACCTTTGAGCTCCTGTTTGGCCATAGGGTAAGGGTTTCTCTTGATTTACTAAGGGATGAATGGGAGGGTGAGATTGCTCTCCAGTGGGAATCTGTTGTGAAGTATATACTGAATTTCAGGTCATGGCCCAGGAGCTCATGGGGTTTGCTCAGGAGCACCTAGCCACTACACAACAGAGACAAAAGAGATGGTACAACCATGGAGCCAAAGCCCAGGAGTACAAAGACGGGCAACAGATAATGGTACTTATCCCCATCCAACAGAATAAAATACTGGTAGCTTGGGAGGATCTATACTGAGTGGTCAGGAGAGTGAATGGTGTTTATTATGTGGTGGAGCTACCAGACAGGAAGTGCAAGCAATGAATCTTCTATGTAAGCATAATGAAGCCCTACCATGTCAGGGGTGTGATGGTCCTGGCTGTGTACAGCTATTCAGAGGAAGAGAAAGAAGCAGACCTGCTGGTGGTTCTCCTGGTAGATGTTAAGGGAAAATACTTAGTGGATGCTGTCACCCTCTTGAAGCAGCTGACACTGGCCCTAACTGCCAAACTACATGGGGTGCTGCACACATTTGGCAAATGTTTTGGGAAAGCCAGGCTACACCATGCTGGTAGAGCATCATGTGGATACAGGGTCCCAGGCCCTGGTGAGGCAGCCACTCTACAGAATCTCTGAGGGTGTGAAACATGCCACTGATGTGGAAATTAAGAAAATGCTGTCTCTTAGGGACATTCAGGAGTCAAGTAGTCCCTGGGCCACTAACACAGTACTGCTCCCCAATAAAGATGGGACCATGAGGTTCTTCATCAACTACCTAAAGTTCAGCAGCTGTATGGAGTCAGGCATATACTCAATGCCTAGGACAAATGAGGCCCTCAAGAGGTTAGGGGGAGCTCTGAATCTGTCCATCAAAGTCCTGACAAGGGCAATTGGCAGGTACCCTTGAACCTGAAGCCAGAGAGAGGTCAGTCTTTTTCACTCCATTTGGCCTATTCAGTACTGAGTAATACTATTTGTGATAAAGAATGCACCAGCCACCTTTCAATGTCTCCTGGACCGCATTCTGTCTGGGGCAGGAGACTTTGCTCTGATGTACATGGATGACATTGCCATATACAGCCAGACATGGAAGGATCACATCAGGCATGTGACTCAGGTGCTCTGCTGACTGAAGGCTGCAAGGCTGACAGTCAAGGCAGAGAAGTACCAGATAAGGATAGCAGAGGTGTAATTCCTTGGGCTCAGGGTAGGGAGTGGGTACATCCGGCTTGAGCTATTAAAAACTGAGGCTGTACAGGGATGGGCCACTCCTACAACTAAGTGAAAAGTACTGGCCTTCCTAGAGATGGCAGTTTACTATTGAAAGTTTATGCAAAACTTCAGTAGCATGGCCAAACCCCTGTCTTATCTCACAAGGAAGAAAATGCCAAAAACTTTCAGTGGACATATCACCATGAAACAGCATTTAGTCCCAGTAGTCTAGTGCCTTCCACACTCAATGCCCAGGTCTATGACAGAAATAGCCGATAGTCTAATGTCACTGCCCTGATGGATCCCTGAGTTAATGACAAAAATAGTCCCAATGTCAAGTGTGCCCCCATCTGGTCCCCGTTTATAGCAGAAGTAGCCCTGATAGTCTGATGTCACTGCCCTGATGGATCCCTGAGTTAATGACAAAAATAGTCCCAAGTAGTCTAGTGCTTCCCACACTCTGAATCCCTTGATAGCAGAAGTAGCCCTGATAGTCTGATGTCACTGCCCTGATGGATCCCTGAGTTAATGACAAAAATAGTCCCAATGTCAAGTGTGCCCACATCTGGTCCCCGTTTATAGCAGAAGTAGCCCTGATAGTCTAGTGGCCCCCCTGCCAGATTCCTGTTTGAATAATAAACATCCCACATAATCCAGTGGTACCACCCTCCTTGCCAATCTCCATTATAATAATCATAGCCCACACACTCCGCAGCTCATCCACATGGTACAACCACCATCCTCTCCCAACTCACCCATCTAGATCCCTTTACAGTCTTCTGGCTTGTTTCTTTCTTTCCCTGACTCTGTCCATGTCTTTATAAATAGCCCTTGTGCAGCCTCCCCAACTTGGATTTCTAATACAAGCCTATCCTTCTTTATATCTATTATTTGTTAGTTGCATTATCAATCCTCTGTGCCAGCTGCCTACCATGTTCCACAACAAATGACAGTACATTAGGTGCAATCTACAGATTGTTTGACTTAATAATAATAATAAAACTCTATTTATTTAGCGCCCTTTCAAATACCAAGGCGCTGTACAAATGAATCATAAAATCAGAATATACATATAAAAACAACAGTTCATAACAACATCAGTCCACAATAGCCTTGTTCCACAAAAGAGTCTTAAAATCCCGCTTAAAGGCTTCCACGGTCGTGCATTCTCTAAGCCAGCGAGGCAGAGAGTTCCAGAGGGTTGGACTTAAAGTAGTACAGTTATTATTCCTAGTTTTAATGGGTCATTTATAGAGCACTGAACAATAAACTGCCATTCATAACGATTTGGAATATGAATAATGAAATACAGGCCTGCTCAGCAGTTTCATGTAGATGGTAGTATAAATTGAAAATAAATACATAAATGTATGCAATGTTAATCCTCTTCAGCTGACATGATTCTTTTTAAATTTACATGTTATCATGTCGCATACAGTAAATTGCACCTTTTTCATCTTTCAGCAATGCATAGCTGTGTTAGTTGTGTTAGATGATGGAGTAGCACTCTTAAAGTAAAGGAGGCAGTATGGCGCAATGGTTTAAGGCTCTGAGCTGCAAATCTAGAAACCTTGGTTTGAATCTCCACAGCCCCCACTTGCATACTATGTGACCCTGAACAAGTCACTTAACTTCCTCATGCTCCCAGGTTGCACCTGCAAACAAGCTTTGAGCTTAGTGTGTCTCACCTGGTAAAATAATTGGTTAAAAAAAAAAAAAGTATGACATACCAAGCTTCTAGCCAGAATTGAAATGTCATTTTTGGAGCAGAGAGTGGAGGCCAGTTGGTGACATGAACAAGAGTATCAAAAGGGGCGGGCTGTTGGTAGTCACTGGCATGCAGGCTTGCTGATCTATATATATGTGCAGGTCATTGCAAGCCAACACCCTGCAAGTAAACCCCGGAAGTAAATGCACCATTGCTATTGGACATCCCTGCAGGCACCGCATGACCGATATGACAGGCCACCCACAACCATTTGTTTTCCCAGGCAAGTGGAGGATAATCTGAAAGTCAGTGAGGTTGGTGATGGGGCAGGGGGCTGCTGCAGGGACAAGGGGACAAAAAAAAAAAGGATAAAAAATAGAATCTTTGATCCCCATACTTCATTGCAGCCTCCTGTTTCTCTCCTTGTTGACATCCATAATTTTCTGCCTATGACATCATAATCTGCTGCTGTGAAAATGATTTTGGTCTCTTTAAATAGATGATTATGACTTCACGGGGGGTGGGAGCAGGCAGATGTCATTTAAGCAAAAATCAAAAGATTCTGTTTTATGCAAATGGATTCAGTAATAATAAGGTGACATGAATAAAGAATGTTACTGAAATGAAAGCAAAATTGTGTCTGCTCAAAGTATTTTAAAACAGTGCTCCTACATTTTGGAAAAATACTTTAAAGAGAACCAGTAGTAATACTTTTAGAGTCTGAGACAGCTAAGCAGGTAGTTCCCTTACATAACCAGGAGCTCCAGTGGGCAGCTAAATCATTTTTAATTCATCCATAAAGGAAGATAAGAGATCGTAGTTTGGTCCCTTGGGACTCAAATCATGATTCCTTTCCACTTGATCATTGTCGGCTCTGCCCCTGCTCTCTGGCGTTTTGTGACATTGGTATAGGGAGCGTGCAGGGGTGTGCTGTATTCACTTTAATGAGGTATCTTTTTACAAGTTAATTTCTCGATCTTAAATTGGGTTTTGACACAGATCAATGCCAGTGTTCAATTAATAGTAGCTCTGTTAGTTGAACCCTGGCATCAGTGTGTGCCAGAACCTGATTTAAAACTGGGAAATGAACTTATAAAAAGATATTGCATTCAAGTGTCAAGTCAAAGTTTATTTAAGAAAGTTTATAATCATACAACAAACAATCATTACAAAAATACATAATTAAAATCTTCTTCTTCTTAGAGCTGTCCCGGTGGCACTGAGGGTTGAGGTGCTGGATACCACATCTTGTGCCATGCCAGCGACCCAGGTTCGGGAGCGAGCCCGGGTGCTGGGGGTCGGCAGGGGATGGAGTTGGATTGAGCATCCAAGGGACAGCTCTCCTCTCCCTGGGAGGGATCTGGTTTCTTCCTGGCATAGTAGAGACCCCGTGTAGAGATCGAGGGTACTACAAGCGTGGGGATAGGAATCGAGGGCACATAAGAGAAAAAAACCCTTACGCCTGGATAGGTGATGGCTCCTCTCTGGGCCACCAAACCTCTGCCCTCTTCTCTCTCTCTCCTCTCTCTCTCTCTCCTCTCCTCCTCCCTGATTGGCACTAGATTTGAGCTAGAGCACCAGTAGAAGTGGTGGCCCTGCCTCAAGGGGCTCAGAGCTGGGGGGTTCCTTGGTCAGAGGTCGGAAGAGGGGCAGCATACCCTACGAGGAGGTAGGGGATCAGGTCGGCAGTAGAGCGGCTGGCGAGAAGAGGTAGGTTGAGAGAGTTCCAGGTTTTAAGGTGAATAAACAGATTTAAAAAAAAATCTTCTTGTTAGTACTATGGTTTTTCATGTTACAGTATGAATTATAATTTCATTATATTGCAGGTTTCCAGATAAAATTTAATAGCAGCATATAAACTATCAATACAGCAGCCACTTATAAACCTCCTTTTTTGGCGCTCATTTTGTTCACAAAGGGTCCCTCCCACGTTTTTCTTATTTTGTCTAATAATGGACAGTCAAATAGTAAATGTATTGTTGGTATATATTCATCCTCACTGCATTTGCATTGTCTATGCTCTATAATATTTTCCAATGATACCATATGAGAATTATAATGAAAATGGATGTTAAATTGCATCCTGGCTAATGTTTTTCTGTGTAATAGGTTTCGGCACTAATTCAAGTAATCCCAAAGCCCATTCTGAGTGCCAGTCAACTTATATTGCTCAAACAATGATGAGGGGGTAACTTTTATATTATCCAATTGTAAATTGATTTCCATCCACCTAAGTTTTACGTTCTTTGTATAGTCCGAAATATTAGCTACATTCCAATTATTAAAGATGTTATAAATCCCTACCTTCAGTATCATGGAATTGAGTTAAATGAACTATAATGAATGTTGAATTCCTTCATTATATTCCAAAATAGCTTCTATCCAACAAGCACATTTAAATTTTTTTTTTGGCCCACCCCCCGAATTTAGCTCAGCTGCACTTCGCCCACCATCCCCCCCCATGCCCAGGCTTACCCATCTGGGTGGGGCCGCAGGGCAGGCACCCCCCAACAGACACTGGGTAGGTGAGACCCAGCTTACTTCTCTGAGTTGGGGCCATGGGAGCAGAACCCCCCCCGGTGGACACTGGTAGGCAGCAGGGATGGCTGCAGAGCCGGAGTCATACTCAGGAGGGGGGGGCAGCTTTCTCCTGATGCTGGTATCCAGGGGGTGGGATATGCAATGATGCTTAGTATCTGCCCCGCCCCCAAATGTGACAGCGCCAGCCACTTTTGGAGCCTCTGGCCTCTACCAGGGGTCTGTAGTGCACCATACACTCAACCCCTCCTTCCACCTGGAGAAGGATTGAGCATCCAGAACAGCCCCCTGCACACTCAATCCTACTGTCCCTGGCCAGCCCTCTGACTCTCGAGTCTGTCCCCAAACCTGGGATGTCGGTGCTGCTGCTGACAGATGCATTGCCACTGTACCAGCAGGCCAGCTCAAGCATGTTTTAATTTAATCTCTTGATGTTTTATAACTCTTTCCCAAAAATGTAATGCTCTTATCTTTGGTGAAAGGTCTAATGAAAGTAAACTTGTTTCTCTTCTCAAATGAGCACCAGATACCTTAACCAGTAAACCCAAAGCATTTCTTAAGCAGAGATTCTGGATGGGTTCAAGCATTTCACATGAGGTTTCTAGTCTCCACATTTTGGGGTTCTATGTAATTATAGCACCTACAAAACAGCGTGACCAAAAATAGCAACTGCACATCGCCAAAAATCAAAAATGGCAAAGAGCAGTACTGCACCAACCAAGAACAGCAACCGGCACTTACTTTCAGTGCAGAGGGTGATACAAACCTAGTTTTTATGCAGGGAGCTATGACCCCCATGCCCACCCATAAATTATAGAACAAACACCAGGGAGGATGATGATTGGGGACAGGGGAAAACTCAGAAGGGGGCTACCCCACAGGGTACAGTAATCGGCAGGGTGAGAACATTGGTGGGCAACCTACAGGCGAGTGAGGGGACAAAGTGGGGAGGGTGGGCATAACAGAAAGCAAAGAATCTCCCAAAAAATTAGAGCACAAACCCAAAGAAAAAAAAAAAAAGAACTCCAAACAACCAGCCCCAAACCCAGGTCCATCTGTACAACAGACAGTGACTCTAGCCACAGCACCAGATGGCCAGCTTGGAACTGGTCTAGAAAATAAACCCCTACATACTGCACAAAGCCATCCTCCATGGGAAAATAAGTTGCTGAGCTTAACGATGCGCTAGTAAGGGCACATAGCTCATTTTGCAATCACTATTTTTACATCGCCAAAAATCACTCGCCGAAGTTGAATCTTTTTATATATAGGAACAATTTCAGTGGTTAACCGGGATAATGGACTTGAGGTACTATTATTAATAAAAGTACATAATTTTGTGAGCAGATTTGACCACCAATTGATGTTTACTTTAAGAATTTCTGCTGTGATACCGTCCACTCTGGCTGCCTTGTTATTTTTTTGATTTAAGATGTAGCCCTCTATTTCTGTACTTGAAATTGGAGGACATTCACACAGAGATTTCTTTGGTAAGTTTTCTATTCCATTATTTGCATGTTTGTCATGCTTTCAGGGATTGCAAACAAATTGCTATTAAATTCTTGACATGCCTTTGGATGTATTATTGCCTCTATATTACTAGCTACTTCCTTTTCTCTGAATGCAATTAAGGTTCAAAATTGATTGGTGTCATTATTATCTACAGCCTGCTGCAACTGTTCCCATAGATTTATCAGATTTTTTTTTCTTAATAAAGACCTGTATTCTTTTATTATCTCTTGTAGCCCATTATGAAGTAAAATATCTGGATATTTAATCATCAATCTTCCTGATTTACCTGCAATTTAAGTGTTTTACACTGCTTATCATACCTGGGGGCATTTTCCCTACTATAAACCTTCTTTTGTTGCCATTTTTTTCTTGGAGATATTATCTGTAAAGAATTTAATCAAGCAGTTGTGTTTTTCCAAAACATCCACACCTACTATTATCCCTTAACTAATTGTTCCACCTCTTCATGTTTCTGAATTTCCAAATTTTTATCTGGTAAAATAGGATTCCTTATAATTTTTTTTATTAGTATAAATACAAAACTGATTCCTAGCAATAGTATTTTGGTGACCCTCAGGATTACTTACATCTAGTACCATATAGACAGGGAGATGATCACTGCTAAAATTCTGTATTACAGTAAAAAACTTAATCAGATACCACTTAAATGTATCTATTAAAGCATAATCTAAGACAGATCCATTACTTTTCTGTGTTCTAAAACAAGTGTATGAGCCTAATACATCACCACTATAACAGCCATTAACTATATGCATATTATTTTCCATTAACCAATTTAGCATGATCCTGCCCTTAGTATTAATGGTCAGCAGGGATCCACGTACATCGGACTATATTTTTTCTTCAGGGCTACCCCTGAACACAACACAGAGCTCCCCTGCACCCCCCAGTACTTTTAGATTCCAACTCCAAGTCAGAGTTGGTTCAGGGAGAGGGTTCAGGATGGGAGAAAGTATTGCCAGGTCCCAGGCAGACTTCTACAGTGGGATGTCAATGTTGTCGGTATCAACGTATGTCACTGTAGACATGTCGCTGAGTGGGAGGTATACAAGTGTAAATCGCTGTGTTCATATAATTTCTATCTCTGATTCATAAGGCTGTATCATTTTGTTTCTCCTATCTGGCAACTCTCACTGTAGAATAAATATTTCCCAGTTCTTGTGTTAAAGTCTCCTAACCCCAATAGTACAGTATCATTATATTTTGATCTTATTTCTGACGTTTCAGATTACAACTCTTCTAATCAGTGTGCATAAACATTGTCTAAAATGCTTGGTTCAATGTATAGATTAACAATACACAAGGCAATGCTATTTGAAAAATGGAAAATTAATGAGGGACAGAAATATGTTATAAAAACCAATGTTGCTTGTGCTATTTGTAGTTTTGATGAAATCAAAGTGATAAGGCCACCCTTGTTTTGACTACATTTGTTATTAGGCTTAGTGCCTTTCAATTCAAATTTTATGAGCCCAATTATATACAGTATACCATGTGATTCTCCCCCATCCATGTCTTCTATCGTAATATTATATAGAGAATAATGGATGGGTAGGTAGTTATAATGAGGATTTTACACACACCCTCTGGGTGGGGTTTCACATAAACCTGACCTACTCATCCTTTATTTTGTATAATTGTGAGTGTCATTTTTTTGCCACAGCAGTTATACAAAATAAATGGATTTCTGTATGGAGTCAAGCTGCAGACCATTGGGGTTTTAGCTCTGTCCACAGTGGCTGGCTCATAAACTGAAGCAGCTTTTTTTTTTTTTGTTCCTAACTTGAGTCTGAGTAGATAGTTTTTTTCTTTTTGTGCCCAGTAGTATTTTTTATTAAAAAAAAAAAAAACAATTTACTGCTGACTTCTGTTGGGGAAGTTTGCAGTGTTGAAGAGCAGGGATGGATGGCGCAGAGAACAGGAAGTTTGCGGTAGGCACATGCGCCGAAGTAGGGAAACTGGGTGCATGTTTATCATTATATCTGTCCAGTTATAATGATAGAATCATAACCCAGTTTCCAGATGGGAAAAAATGGTAACCAGTTATTATGACATATTTACTTATTTCCACAATCCATGATCTGCCTTCCATTTTACTTATAATTACAGCAATATTCCATGATATAATTGATAGAGATGTTTTCATTATAGAATTTAGATCAAAGCAGGTGCAACTACCATGACATTTGTTTTACACAATGGGTACCATATCAATCCAAAGTGCCTTCTGAAAAGAGGGTCAAATCTATTATTATCTACCATAACAAATACTGATTCTGATTCTTCTAATTGTATTAAACTTTCAGTTTCTGTATTCCATAAGCAGTTATTGTTTATATGTTCACCTAAGATTTTTTTTTCCTCTAATCTGCTTGACTTCTGTAGAGGGGCTATTCAAAGAATATTTTTTTATGGTTTCCTTTTGTAGGTAGTCTGGATACAAACTTGTCATAGATGTTTCTTTTTTGAATCCCCTTTGGTCTTATTTTTTGTCTGTCTTTCACAGACAATCTCTGGGATGACAAGATGGTCATTAAGGGTATCATTTAAATAGATAGCATTATCAGCTACAGGGGCTGTCTTCCTAGATCTCAGTAAAGCAATCAGCACTGTCTGTCATGCCTTACTCCTCAACATGATAAATTGGCATGGTATTTCTGGTCCAGTGCTGGCTTGGTTCATCAGTTATCTGTCAAGAAGACTGCAACAGGTGAAAGTGGGTGACCCCCTCTCCCCACTCCATCACCTTAAGAGAGGAGTACCAAAGGACTTGATCATTGGACCTCTTTTATTCATGTTATACATTAACTCCATTGGAGCCAACATTGGCAAAGTGAAAATACACCTGTTTGCAGATTACACTGTACTCTATATCTCCAAACCCTCAGTAGTCGATGTCCTTGCAGAGCTCTAGGCTGAATTTGATCTTCTCTAGCTCAACCTCGCTCAGGCAAAAGTCTCCTAAATGCCAAAAAAAGAAGGTCGTATACATCTACTCCAGTCATCTGACAGCACTCACAGATGTGCTTGCATCCTTGCCTCCCATCAAGACCCTCCTTGGCAATGGCCTCAAAGTGGTAAGCAAATTTAAATACCTAGGTTGTGAGTTAGACAACCACCTAAAGTTTTCCACTCAAATCACATCCCTCACAAAAAAACTGAGGCAAAGAGTTGGTTTCTTTTACAGGAATAAGTCCCTTTCTACTACCAAAGCCAGACTAAGACTGGTAGCAGACTACCTTCATTCCCCTTCTCAACTATGCTGATGTGGTCTGTGGTCAATGCTCAGATTCCCTGCTACACCCACTGAACACACTCTACCATAGAGCAATACGCTTCATCTTAAATGTCAACCATTGCACTCATCACTGTGACTTATATGTCTCTTTGGGCTGGACTTCCCTGTCCACAATACGGCTCATCAACTCACTCACTTGGCTCTACAAGGCCCCTTCTGTAAAGCTTTCCCCTTACATTTGTGGCCAATTTCAGCGCTCTGCCTGCCACTATCCCTTACAGAGCAGCTCATACATAAATCTGGATGTCCCAAACGCCCACTCCCACTTCAGCAAAATGGCTATAAGCTGCACTTCCAGCTGCTTGGAACAAAGAACAAGCTAGCCTCAAACTCCAAAATCTAATTCCACTAACTAGCTTCAAAAAATTGTCTACACTAAATTATGTGACTCCTGTACATGTCAATCACTTAAATAACCAATATGCTATTCTTACTCTCCTACCTTCTATACTTAACCTCACACCAAACCACTCATTAAAGATGACTTTAACATTTAACATCCTTCTAGAGGGGTATGTACTCATCCCTTACTCACACCTCCTTCCCAGCTTTCTATACCTTCACTCTCCTCCCTCTCCATGTATGTCCTTCTCCCCAATTTGCCTCTTCACACACCCACCTACATCACTGTCTCCTTCCTTCTCTTTCCATAATTCATCGTTTCATCAAACTATGATGTTTACAGTAATATTCTCTGAATGTCTGCACTTGTCTTAAACTGCATGGTGTTATAACTCATTGTATCAAATGCAGCTGCCTGGATTTGCTCAAATATTGAAAGGACCATCCCCACTGTACACCCGGTACTTGATTTGTGCTACCATGCTGTAATGTTGACCAATGTAAACTTGTGATGTTGTGTTCTAGTGTAAACTTTTGTCTTCAGTGTAAGAGTTAATCTCTTTAATTGTATCTTATGTTTTTATCAGTTGTATACCTTATATTATTTGCTTGTCCAGGACCACTTTGTAAATGAGCATGCTCAATGGAGTTATTTCCTGCTAATAAACTTGCACTTGAGCTAACATAAAACAGTCCTCCAAATTCTTTCCCTTACAAAGCTGAATTTAGAACAAGACAAACTTTACCTTTCACAGGTTTAACATTATATCTGTATATAGACAAAATGTTATCCCATCTTAAAACATCTTTTAAAATAGGCTTCACCATATTATATACCGTAATCTTAAGCAGGAATAGAGTTTCTGTGCAGAAAGCTGCGATCCCTTTTATCAAGACAATTTCCAATTTTCTTTCCTTTTCGTTCTCCAATATAGCACCTGTGAACTTCTTTACATCTTTTTTGGGTTTCCTGTATGCGTTATTTATCCACCTACTCTCTTTGAAGGTTGATAATTTCTATTATTGGTTTTTCCACCTGGAGCCCTGGCAGATAGCTGTTGCCCTCCTTGCAGAGGGACTCACTCTCTAGTCCCTGCTCATTCCTGCTGACCTGGGAAAATCCCCTCAGTTTACCCCCCACGGTGGGGCCAGGGAGGAGGGTGCCAGCTTCTCTGCCCCCCTGAGACCCAATCCAGAAACTGGGGGGGTGGTCCTCTGGATGTGGCAGGCCATCATGGAACCTGCCAGGCTCTTTTTCCACCATTTCTCCCCACCCAGCCTCCCCTCTGATGCAAGGGCATCGGTACGTGCCTCCGGACCCATACTGCCCCCCAGCTGTCACCAGAGGGTAGTCAAGAAGCAGAATGACAAAACCCCCTCCCCCGAGAGTTGAGAGCAGTCCTCTGGATGCTTGATCCTCTCTCACCCCTGCTGACTCCCAGTGACCTGGGCTCATTCTCAAACCCAGGTCACTGGCATGGTGCTAGGTGTAGCAACCAGTGCCTCCACTCCAGAGCCATGAGGGCAGCCCAGAAGCAGACGATTTCTTATCACTTTCAATCTCAATTGGTTCTGTCTGGGTTCCCATCATTTTCCGTTCTGTCTGCCTTCTTATTGTGTTTAATACACCTGTGACTTTTACTATTTCAATCTGAGACCACTTTTTTCTATTACTACAGCTTCCTGTTTTTGTATCTTTTCTTTTGCTACCTTTATGGATTTTATTTTCTGAATGTTCAATTATTCTCTTTCTCTAATACCTTCATTCTGGGTACTTCCTTTGTCTGTTTTCCAACATTTTGTTTGCTTTTACCCTCCTGTTTATTCCCTTCATCTTTAGTATTCCTCATTTGCAAAGCCCCCCAGATACTTTAGCTCCCACTTGAATTGCTCTAAAATTTCCCTCAGTAAAAACATTTTTTGAACAAATGCCATTTTTCTATCATTCATTTCTTGACTGAATATTGGTTGAACGTGTGAAAGACACTGGCAATTTTCTTTTGTTACCTTATCATTCTGGATCTCTGATTCCTGCATTGGCCACTGGAATGGGATATCAGGATCTATGGAAAGGGGGGTATAACTTTGGTTTCCTTGATAAATATGGGTTAACAATTCCTTATATTCTCTTAAATCTCCATGATTCTCAATTGAATCACTAAAGGAAAAATGATTGCTAGAGATATTATGTGCCTTGCTCAAGCTAAAATCTAACCGGGGGGAGGGGGGCATTGACTGAGCAAGTAGTTATTTCCAGGTGGTTCTAATAGCATCATGTTCTTCAAAAGATAATTGTCATCTCTTAATTCATTCTTTCCCACTTCATTTGCTTTTGGAGAGAATGTGTGAGGTACATCAGGCTTCTTTGCCTGTTGTAAGTTTAAGCAGCCAGTAAAATCAATTTTTTTTTATTATTAAGGCTTTCCTTTTTTTGGAGAGCTTAGCACCATATGGTCTAATAACTGTCTTATATTTTACCTTTTTTAGATTTCTATGAACCATGGTCAATTTCCCACTCATTTTGCTTAATTTTCTTTGTTATTTCACACACTTTTTCTCAGCTAAAATGCCAGTGAGACAACAGTTATCCACTAAAAGGTATAACAGACATAAGCAGCCCTGTATAACACTTCATGCAGAACAATATGCATATAAATGGTATGAAAACAATTGTAAGACTGGGTTAAAAGTCCAAAAATGGTGTCCAAAAATAGGAGAAAAAGCTAATTCAAGACACTTAGACTAGATATTTTATACCAACTTTTTGAACCTAAAAAAGGAAGGTCTGGATATCACACAACGTAGTTCTCTTTGTTCACCATCTGCCAACAACATGTGTGGACAGAATGCCGAAAGTTCTTTTAAATATTCTGAAGTAAGTTGAACTCCACCAATCTTCCTTTGGTTTCTGTAATGGGAAAGCTAGAATAGTGTAGAGACCTCAGGCAGGATTCATAAAACACTTGAAGGTAAAAAAAATGTGCAAGACCCCAAAATTAGCACAGTTGCGGGGGAAAAAAAGGGTAATTGTGCTGCGTCATATACACAAAATGTCCACAGCTACAGAAAAAATACACTGCAGATTATAGAAAAAACACAGCTGCATAAATTCCTGGGCAAAAAAATGCCATTGAAAAGCGTGGCATATCCACTTAAAGGCTATTCTCAGCCACTGTTTTCCTGCAGTTGTGGGAAAATTGTTGTGTGCATGCTACTCAAGGAGACTGAAAAGTAACTCACACTGAGCAAAAGGCAGTGTACTAACAATTGAGAAACAATCATATAGGGAGCTCATGCACCAAGCAACAGCAAACCAGAGGGTGTATAGTAGTGTCAGTTGTTACAAGCAAGCAATAATGCCCAACAGGGTGGGCAGTATTGGGCAATACTAGACCACCCAGGGGTGTAATGGGTCCTGACTCCGCAGGCAGAGGGCCTTACAGCCCCTGGGCAGGCTGGTATTACCCAATACTACCCACCCTGGAGGGCATTATTGTGCTTAGAAAATGGGTTTCTTTGGAAAAAAAAAATAAGCAGACTCAGGTTTTGCAGTTTGAACAATAAATAGTTTTTACTTTTTTAACTTAACTTGAAGTGTATAAAACAAAAAAATTGTCGCCTTTTGGGATATTTGAAATAAACTGAAACAGTGTTGAACCACGTTTTTTAAACTGTGAAAGTCATGGTGTGGAGAAAATAAGAAACTGCTGAGGGTTTAATTCATTTCTAGTAGGTTATGAATTGGATTGGCTTGTTGAAAGTGCAGTTGGAGGGCTGAAATACGTTTTGTGTTCCTATTGATGCATTGTCTGTAGGTGGAAGGCTGGTGCAGTTGCTCTCCTTTTGCTGCTGATTTGTTTCTTGTTCTGCTGGTTCTGGGGAGGTCTCTTGTTTTGGATTTCCATTTGCTGCTGTTAGGATAGAACTCCAGGCTTTATGGTCAGATGTGAATGGGGCCCAGTAGGTTGCAAGACTTTGTTCAGAGCGATGACCAGCAACTGCGACGATTTCTTTGCTGCTCAGTCCTGCTCATGAAAGAAGCTGCACTGCGGTGTCACGTATACTATGGTTAGTATAGCGCTGAGAAAGATTTGCTTCCTCGCTTAGTTTTGCCATTAAGGAGCCTAGGTAATTCTTCCCCATTGCTTCTTTTGAGTACCAGTACAGCTGCTGGTTCAGTTTTTCTTGTGGGAGCTATTTTGGATGCAGATAGAAGCTTTTGGCATCAGGTGGGCATTTGTATAGATATTTGATGAAGAAGTTTACAGGGCAGAGTGGGTTGTTTTTCTGCTCAAATATGAAGCCTCTTGTGTTTTCTTTGTTTATCTCTTGTGGGTCTTTATGGTTCTTTGTTTCTTGGTTGTGGGTTAGTGTTATGTATAGATTGCCTGCATCGTCTTCTTTTAATGTGAAACTGTCCCTTGTTAACTCTGTGACTCCCTCCCAGCCACTTCTGGCCATGTGTAGTTGCACATCAAACCACACTTTCTTAACAAGGCCATGCGCGGTATTGGGATCTAGTGCAGGGCTGCTCTGTAACTTTTGTAGGTATGGTTCGCTAATTGCAGGATAATGTGTGGAGGTGTCTTTGTGTTCTTTCTTTAACCATTTCAGCACAGATTGAAGGAGGTTGTCTGAGGGCTTGAATATTCGGTCCCGATTGTGCTGACGGGACTCCTGACCTTCGTGGTTCCCAAGTGGCGGTTTCTGCCTGCTTGGAGAGCGTGAGGTCAGCTACAGTGAAATACTTGTGCCCCTAGTGCTGGACTTGGCATAGAAGCATCTGAGGTACTCATTTAATGTTTCAAAATCAATTGTTTGCCAGTCAGTTTGTATGTGCTTGTGTTTTGCCCATTCCTCGAAAATGGATATCGCCCACTTTGTGTTTTTAACTGTGTTTTGCTCTTGTCACTCATTTTCTATGATGTCTAACTGTTGTTCAGAGACCACTACAAAATGATCACTTACTTGCGGTTTTTCTTTTACATGTTGGCTTCTTTTGGGTTCCATTTGTGATTCTTCATCCTCGGTAAGTATGCTGTTTCTTATTAATATACTTGATGTCGAAATTCACTACGAGCTGGTCTGACATTTTTGCCTGATAGGTAGTTTTTCCCTCGCCTCACCAGGTTTAAAAAAATTGATACTGTGGCACTTTGATATGACAGCTGGTGTTTTGGTCAGATGGATGGGGGGTTTTCCTTGCTGGTCATCTATTGAAACTTAATGTACCCTTTTGCCAGGGGTGCTGCCAATCAGATGACAGCAAGTGAAAACCCCATTTTCTAACAAACATTAGCACACATTGCAATTGACAATCAACAAGCCACAACCACATGACCTAGTGCAGCTCATAAAGGAGCCCAAATGGCACTACAGGCAGAGCTGGTAATAGCCAGGAGTGTGTGCTACAGATGCAGGCAAAAGAAAAAACTCACAGAGAGACACAACCAGTGGCTACAAACTGCCACTGGGTGCAAGATCCTGCTGGTACAGATGGTGCTACTGTGGTCCTAGTTGGGGGACTGGCTGCTGGCCTCGCTGGGAGTACTTGTTCTGCTGCAACTTTTGCAAGACTGTCAGTTTCCTGCCCCAGTTAACATGGATCACCTGATGTTCGGTCTACTGGGCCATTCATAACAGCTATGGATCTGCACAGGCACATTTTCCACACTTGCAGAATTTAGTAACTTGCTTGTTTTGCAATTTTCTGCACCTGTGGAAATTTTGACTGTGAACATGCCACACTTGCATTTCCACAGTTTTGCAAGCCTTTTTTCCACACATGTGGATTTTTATGCTCTCTTTTTGAATCTAGCGCATTGCCACTGGGTGCAAGGTCCTGCTGGTAGAGCTGGTGGTACTGTGATCCCAGTTGTGGGACTGGCTGCTTGCCTGGCTGGGAGTGCAGGTTCTGTTGAAACCTTTGCAAGGCTATCAAAGTCTCCTGCTCCACTTAATATGGAGGACTTGTTGTTGTTCTGTCTGCTGGGTCTTTTATATTGTTTCTGCAGTTATGGAAAAAAATATGAACATTTTCAGCACTTGCAGAATTTTGTAATGCCTGTTTTGTGATCTTCTGCAACTGCAGAAATTTTGACTGTGAATATGCTGCACTTGTACTTCCACAGTTTTGCAAGCCTTTTTTCCGTACATGTGAATTTTTTGGCCCTCTTTGTGAATCTAGTCCTCGTGTTTCCTGAAGACTCCAACTGCCAGCCAAATGCAAGTTAGGCAGTTAAAGAAATAAAAAATAAAATAATAATAATCAGAGCTTCTATAACAAACCGTAAAAAGCACTGATTTCACAATATCACTTCCATTGGTATTGGTTACTTAATAACTTTTCTACCCCCACTATGAATCCTTATGCTAGAAATTTTGAGCTTGCAGGCTTTACCGATAGCAAGCACTAATTATTTCTATGGTATCACCTCAGAAGACACTAGAGTGTATAACTATGAGAATGCCAACAAAAACACTCACCATAAATTACACCCAAATAAGGTCAAGAAATACAATTAAATACAGTTGTAAGGAATAAATTAAATAATTTCTAACAGGAGCAGTTGTATTCAGTCATAAGGATAACAGAACTATGCTCAAAAATAAGGAAATCACCCTAAAATCAGAGTATGTGTTGACTTAATGTTAAATAAATATATAAACATTAAGTGTTATGCTTTTAACCAGCTGAAGACCATCTGCCATTACTGCCAACGAGATATCTCACATGGTCAGTAATCCCAATCTGTATCTATAGGCAGCTTTCTCCAAGTTTTCTTACTGGTGGGAAAAAACGTTGTCTCTAAAAACTTTACTCACCAAGACAGAAAAGGCTAACAAGTACTGTGTGATTGTCTGATGAAGTATGGCATCTGAATGGATCTGAACACTAAGGACAGTGCCTGTGCTTTAAGTATCTTGATATCACCTGATCCTTTGGCATGAATTTTAATAAGCATTTGTCAATGTCGAACATTTGATGCACTGGAAGATGTCCACCCCTGCACCTTGTGCATGGCCTTGAAGTACTTGAATGTATGTATCATGTTCCCCCGCTCCCTCTTGTCCTCCAATGAATACATACTGAGGTCCTTTAATCAGTCCTGATATATTCTGTTTTGCAAGCCATGTACCATCTTGGTTGCCTTTCTGTGGACCTGCTCCACCCTGTCAATGTCTGTGCACAGTTGTGGCCTCCAGAATTGCACAATATACTGTAGGATAGGGCTCATTAGTGCATTATGCAATGGCATTAGCACCTCTCACCTTTTGCTATGGACCCAAACATGCCACTGGGCCTCCTTGCAACTTTTGTGCTCTGTTTTGACACCTTAAGGTCATCAGAACAGATGACCCCTACAGTATGTCCCTTTCTTCCCTGATGATTGTCAGCACCTCACCCCCAATCAGTAACTCTCCCCAGGTTACTCTCTTCCCAGGTGCATTATTTATGGTTCTTTGCTTTGAACCTCAGTTGACACTCCTCAGACCATTTTTCAAGGCTCTCCATGAGTCTGCTTATTTCCTCCTCACCTTCTGGAGTATTCACTCTGTTACAGATGTTAGTGTCATCTGCAAACAGGCAGACAGACCTTTCCTTCTAGCCCTTCTGCAATGTCTGTAATGAAGACATTGAATAGGACTGGTCCCAGGACTGATCCATGAGGTACCCCGCTGGTCATCACCCTTTCCCTAGATTGGATCCCATTACCACCACCTTTTGCCTCCTGCCCTTCAGCCAGTTCCTAACCCAGCATATCAGCTTGTGCCCTGTGGCCAGACTACCCATCTTGTTATATCAGCCTTCTATGTTGGTTGGCATTGAAATCAAGGTAGGTGATGTCAACTGCCACTCTGATTTGCTTCCTTACTTAGGCATTAGTGTTTTCAACTCTAACGCCAACCCCAACCCCCACCCTGCTGAGACTAGTAGTAGTAGTAGTAAAACCTTTATTTTTATACAGGATAGTACATGTCACTCAGGTTAAAAACCCAGTTTACAAGACAGTCCTGTTTTGTTTATAAGTTTCCTAAAACATGTACACATAAGTTACTGAATTCAGAGACACATAGAAATTATAAAATTCAAGAGATATAAAATACATTTCAAACAAGTAAGATTCATAGAAACAACAACAATATATACATCAATCACTTGTTCTAAGGTGCTATTGTCTAGTTACATTGACATATAAATTGACTTATACGCTTAATCTCCTGATCAAATAAGTCTAATGAAGGTGAAATATGGGCTGAATAAGGCAACATATTCCAATATTTAGTTGCCTGATAACATAGTGTTCATTCCCTATGTCTGTTTTGGACAATAGGAAGATACATTTTCCCACATGGACTGTTCTTTTAATTTTTTTTTTGTGGACTTCTGTTTATTATCAAAAAGTGTAGTGTTGCTATAGTGATTTGGATGAAAAGTGTGATATCTATACATTATTTTTTGCCACGATCTAGTACAAATAATGTCTAGGGACTGCCACTGTAATTGTAACAGTAATGTACAATGATGATTTCTAATATTACTTTGTAAAATATACCTTGCTAATTTATAATGTACTCTATCTAATCTGTCCAATAATTGACTAGTTGCAGTTCAATATATAAGTTCACCATAGGTTAACACTGGTATAATTATTTGCTCTGCTATTTTATTTTCAGTTGTTCTATTCCAAACATTTTGTTGTTTGGTGTAAAGTGCCTATTCTTCTATTTACTCTATCTATTAGTGTGTTAATATGTTCTTTAAAGGACATATGATTATTGAAGACCACTCCTAAATAGCAGAAATGACCTACCTTCTCCATATATTCATTATTGTCTATTTTTATGTGAACCCTTTCTTTTTGTTTAGATGCAAACTGTAGTAACTTAGTCTTCTTTATGTTCATGATAAGGCCTGACCTGGTGAACCACTCCCGCTGTTGTCAAAAATCAGTCTGCAGTTTAAATTGTAATTCATGGATACTGGTGCTAGTTGTAACAAGAGCAGTATCTTCTGCATACAGTCTCACCTGTGATTTGCACACTACTTGTGGTACGCTATTATTGAATAGGAATAACAGGGGTCCTAAAATGGAAATCTGAGGTCCCCTCTTTTTTTAGCTCTGCTAGGTGACATGGTTTCTGAAACCAAAACTCTTTAAAAGCACCCATCCAGGTAAGACTGAAGCCAATGCCATGGCTTATTGGTTATTCTCATAGATTTTACCGTCTGTAGAAGGAGGGTGTGGTTTATCAGGTCAAAGGCCTTTGACATATTGATAAAAATTACTGACAGGCATTGGTGGTATGCCTTTGGGATGTCAGCTATCATGCTCACATGATTCCACCTCACTGCACCCTGCAGACACTGGTAGTCATCACAATGTGCCTTGGGGTCTTCAGCCCTTACACTCATACCATTCCATAAGGAAATAAGCGGAGATGGGTGCACTATAGGAGAATGGGGTGAATGTTAGGGCTGAAGACCCCAAGGGATACCTTGATGCCTGTCACCAGATGCAGGGTTGGGGAGGGGTTAAATGGCAT
This sequence comes from Neoceratodus forsteri, assembly GCA_016271365.2. NCBI lineage: Eukaryota > Metazoa > Chordata > Ceratodontiformes > Ceratodontidae > Neoceratodus > Neoceratodus forsteri. The sequence goes on along the minus strand of CM028135.1, from coordinate 838,695,075 downwards.
AAAAATTATGGCCAACGACTCTAAGTCACACCCCGACACCTGTCGGTTTCTACAGGGTGGGGGGTGAGGATGGGACATTACAGTTGGAAACCCTAAAGCCCTGGGAGTTTGTTGGTATTTTCACTCCAGATTTGCAACATGGGCTTTTTTGAACCCCATCTCATGAAAAGTGGCACTATCATTTTGTTACTCAATCCTGCAAGGTGATGTTGTGCTGCGACTGCGCCATCCGGTGCCACAGCTATGAAAACAATTTTGAACAGGGTGAGAAACATGACAGCTATACTGTTCTTGAGGAAGTGTGAAAAATGCCAATGCTGAAAATCTGAAGTGAAAATCTGAAAACTCTGCGACATTATGAGCATGGGTAGAAACTGTGTAACGCACGGCTGTAACGCAATCATTGTTTGGACTTTTTTCACCAAATCTTCAACCTAGGCTTTATGGGATTCCACCTCATGAACAATGGCACTATCATTTCAGTACTCTATCCCAAAAGTTGATTTTGCACAGTGACCATGCCGTTCTGTGCCACAGGTGCAAAAACATGTTTAGGGTAGGATGTGAAAAATGACAGGTATACTGTTCATAAGGAGGTCTGAAAAAATACCAATGTTGAAAATCTGGAGTGAAAATATAAAAAATTGAGGAAGTTATGAGAGTGCTTAGAAACTGCGCAATGCACGCTTGTAACATGGTCATTTTTTTAAATCTTTTTATCAAATTTGCAACATTAGCTTTTTTAGGACCCCTGCTCATGAACAGTGGCACTGTCATTTTGTTAATTGATCCTGAAAGCTGATTCCATGTAGTGACTGCAAAACCACCTTTTCAGCCCAAGAATCAAAATGACAGTGAGAGTGTTAATGAGGTGTGGTCCCAAGAACCATATGTTGAAAATTGTGGGCCAAAATTCCTAAAATTGGTTGAGATATCAACCTAAGTTGAACCCCACCCCCATTGGGCCCCATTATAAGGTTTACCATGATTTCCCAGTTTGTTGTTAGCCTTTAAAGAGTGCAGATGTGTTCCCAGTCCAGAGAAGATCACAGCACCAGACTTCAGGAGGTAAGTATGGGGTGATGGGGGTGCGAGGAGGTGGATTACATAGAGGGTGGGTGGGGATAGGGGAGGGGGCCTGGGAGACAACGATGGACCATTTTCTTCTTTTACAGGGAAAAAAAATATAAAGACATTAGGGGAGAGTTTTCTTTATTTTACAGGGCAAACAAAATAATATAGGCACACTGGAGTGGGCTCCCAATGTTCCACAATAGTGGGGTTGGGGGGGGCATGCTGACATGAGGATTAGGCACTTCGAAGTTGGCACTGGACAAGTTTGTGAGGGGAGGGGGCGCATCTCAATGTCGGAAACATATTTCAATATTTTGGCACATGGGGGTGAGCTCCCAGTTGGCCACATTAGTTGGGGTTGGGGGAAACATGCCGACATGGGAATTGGGTACTTCTATTCGTGAAATGAGCCAAGAGTTGATTTTGTTTTTTAGTTCTCCTCTTAGTGATGATAAAGAGTGAGTGGAAGTAAATTATTGATCATGAGTATTAAAAAATCCGATTTGCAAAGTACATCCACTAGGTGGTAAGGCAGTTATTTTCCTATTTGGCTACCTGTTGTTACTTTCACCAAAATGGAGAGGCAGGAAGCATGATTCAAGAAAGGAACCAGTTTATTGAGCAACAATGGATCACAGGGTAAGGAACAGGAGAAAAGGGTGCAACAACATTCAGTTCTGCCTAGAATATTTTGCTATTACCCTAAGGCCTTATACTGTAACTCTAATCTCCTGTACAAGGAGAACTCTAAGAAGCAATTGGCTGTAATAGCTACAGTGTAAGAGCATCCTATTTCTAATCCCTATTCAAAATCCTGTAAGTCAACCACGAGGTGCACCTCTAGCTGAGGCGTATTACTTGGAGTACTCCACATTATGAATCACATTACATACTATAACAAGAGTCTGTATGTATTGCTGATAGCAGTTCATGCACAGTCGTATTTTCTTTGTCGTTGAGAGGAGAATGGAATCAAAGGAATTGGTGTGACAAGAATCAACTTGACTGACTGTCCAGTGTGACTCTGAGGACTTTTGGGAAACTAAAGGAATGCAGAGAGGATTTTTGAACAGACCGTGAGTTTCTCTGCCACACTACACCTCTCTAGGATCACCGGAACGCAAGAACAGGTACCAAGATTTCTTCAGCTAAGAACCCACTGAAGGCCGCTGGAACTGAAACACAAAAGATCCAGCCACAGTCTACTTCAGGACTGCCCAGTGAAGAATATGATGCAGATCACCCTACCACAGCCCACTTCTGGACTGCCAGGTGAAGAAGACTATGCAGACCCCACAAGAATCAGGAGTCCGGATGATGAAGTCTCTGGACATTGGATAACAACAGTGCTCTAGGCTCCAAGGTTGGACAAGCCAAGGGCACACATAAAAAAATAAACAGAGCGTCGAAGTACAACAAAGTTCAGGACACCAAGGCCAGACAAGCAAAGGGCACATGTAAGCAAAAAAACAGGGTGTCGCTAAGAGAACTGGAAAAGAAAATCGAATGGCACTCTGGTGCGGATGACAAAATAAGAAAAAAGATGGCAGATTCTGCACTGGGTGAAGCCGTACACTGGAAACTGTCAGAGGAAAACAACAAACATGACGTTGGAAAGTGCGAATATGACTTGTATTTTTCACTCTGGAATACTGCTGTAGGCTGATTCAAGGGGACGCTTGAAAAATGTCCCTCCCAGGGCTGCTGGAGACTGATTCTGAAATGCACTGGTGAAATGTCACTGAAGGATTGCTGAAGGCTGATGCAAACCCACAAGGATGAAAGTCTCTAAGGGATTGCTGAAGACTGATTCAAACACACTCTGGTGAAGTGTCTTTGAAGGATTGTTTAAGACTGATTCAAATGTACAATGATACAAGATGCTGGCTTAATATAATAAAAAGTCACAGTTCCAATAATCATGCACCATATCACAGTCTCTTAATGTATATAGCACAGTAAATAACAGGCACTTGGTTGCTTCTGTCTAGTCACCTTCTAGGTGAAGCCTTTGCCAGCGGTGGACCTAACTGCAATGGGTCCCTCTAATGAAAATGGGCTCTCCTGCTACTGTGGGTATACTGACAACTGAACGCTAGCCAACATCCTTAGACTGTGGGGTACTTCAATTAGGTGGGCCCCTTATAGCAGTGCTAGGCCTTGATTAAACCTCTGGCCTCCTGGGACTGACTAGTTAAAGCCCTTAACAAGTGTGGGCTTATATGGCTAGCTAACCCCTTGACAAGCACTATGCCTTCTGTGGCTGGGTCCCTTTAAATATTGTAGCCCTCTTGGCTGGACCCATTAGAAACTTGGGCCTGGTTACCCCTGAAATCGCTGGGCCTACTGTCTTAAGCTGCTGGGCCTACTGTGGCTGGGACCCCCTTAAGCTGCTAGGTCTTCTGTGGCTGACCCCTTATAAGCTGCTGGGCCTACTATGGCTGACCTCCTTTTAGTTGTTGGGCCCAATGAATCTGTTGGGCCCATGGTTGTTCCTTTAACTATTCTGGGCCTCACGTTGCCCCTTTTAAATATGTATAAATTCTCACAATTGTCCTTTAGGCCTGGCCTCTCCTCTGGGCATCGCCTCACCCGAATGAATATTCAGTTATTTAAATTTAGGAGCCCTTTCTCTCCTGCCCCCCCTCCATGGTGCTCGGCCGTTTTCTTGAGCACCTGAGCTCTTTGAACAATTTATTTCCTTAAAAAAATACTTCTGGCGGTCAGCACCATGGTACTGGTGCTGCTGCCAGCTCACCACCACAGCCTGGGGTGAAGGAGCTGCTGAAGGGAGGAAGGAGGTACTGCTGCAGTGAGCGGAAACTGAGGGAAGAGGAACGGGTACCTCAGCAGATAACTAGGGGGCCTTGCTGCTGCCAATGCTCCTCTGCTGTTCCGACGCTTGCACTGAGATGCAGCCCTGCTGGTGGGTGCCACTGACAAGGGACTGAAACTTTAACCTTTTCTTTTTTTTAAATAAAAAATGGGGCAAAACAGATCCCACACGACGCTAAGAGGAGGAGAATGAGACTGGAGCAACTGAATCACCGCACACTGAAGCGGAACCTGACGCAGACATGGAGGAACGAGAGGTGGACCACAACTAAGCACCTGCTATGCCTCACTACCTATGTCCCCTCTCTCCCTTTCACTCTGGCCGGCTTCTTTTCTTTGTCAGGGTGCCTGAGGGCACTCACCCAACTGCTGCTGCCACGGACCACCAAATCACCCAACTCCACTATTCTTTTTAAGAAACAAATTGGCTGTTACTGGCTAAAAGAACCCTCCCTGGTGTTTGGAACATTGAGTCCCTAGTGACCAGGGAGGCAAGCAGCTGCCCAGCGTGAGCTTGAGGAAGGTGGCACACACTTGTGCCAGTGCTGGGCAGGCTGCAGCAAAAGCAGAAAAAACAAGTTTTAAACTGAAAGGATGCAGTTTCTTTCTGGGGCTCCTGCACTACTTCAGGCTCCCACCCTGGCACCTAAACCACTGTGTTATCTTTGTTGGGGAACAGTGGGACTGGGGACCATGGGAACTGCTGAGGAATTGCTGGGGAAGATTGCTGATGGAACCCCAACATTGGGGTATTACATTCAGGCTTGGAGGGCAGGGGGGAGACATCTGACACACGGAGTGGGCATCCCGGTGTCAGAAACATTAAAAAATAAAGAATTATTTTGGCACACTGGGGTAGGCTCCCAACGTGCCACATTTTTATGGGGGGGTATGTGCCAATACAGGGAATGGGCATCCCGATGTCAGCTGTAAGAAGTAGCATGGCAGCTAAGAGGCCGCACTGCGGCCACAGCTGAAACATGGGGGGGAGGGTTCAGAGGAACAGGGATGGAGACAGAATACAGCAACAACTGCTGCCATGCACATTAGTGTGCACTCTAATGTGCATGGCAGGAGTTTGGGCTGCAAATAAAGTGCTCCCATTGGAGCAGTTAATTTGTTTTAAGTCCATGGCATACCCACCAGCAGAGCTGAACTGCTTTTATGACCAGAGTGCCTGGTGATTGGTGTACACAGCCACACCTCTTGCAGATTTATGTTTTTATTATTAAATTTTGGTGACTGGGTTAGCTCACTGAGCCCCAGAGGTCCCTTTTCAGATGCAGCTGTAATTGATGTGGCAGTGACACACCTCTCATTTCCCATTACTGTCTCAAAACATTTGGTGCACGAGTGCATCAAATGCAAAAACAAATGTTACAACATAAAAATGCTTAAAGATAAAAATATATCAAACTATAAAAAGCTTCAGCAAAATTATATGTTGATTATTAAAACCTGAGTATGAGAAAAATAAATTGCTGGGATGGCACAGTGAGTCAAGCAAAAAAAAAGAAACTCTGGTGGGAGGAGACCCACTCTATGAATTATAATGTGCTGGAGAGAGCTGAAAAGTGCTGCAATGAACTAAAATGTGCCTAAATATATCCCAATAGTCCTTATGTTCTCAATTTTTCCTCCTTAAATCTCCTTAACAGACTGTCACTGATGCATCCGATTGTTCAAATAAAAGAAAACACCGGGTAAACTGACATGCAGCCCAATCAATAGTGTCTAAAGTTTAAAACACAGTCTTCAGCCTCCCCGGGTTCAGTGTTAATACCCATATATCTTACAGTCACCATTTTATTCCTTTGTTCTTTCTTTTATCTTTCCTTTTAACTTCTAAATATTTCTACAGATGATTGGGTCTCCTTCTCCAGGACCCAGCAGATTGGCTTGTTCCTAAAGTTCAAGAGCAGTAATTTGCTTCAAGTCCAAACAGAGAGTGTTCAGTTAATTTACAGCACCCGTCTATTGGCCTTTCAGAACCTGCAGAGCCTTCAGTAATCTGGTGCAACACTGCTTCCATGTGTATGGCCAACCTGACTGGCCCCTCTGAGTCTCTCTTGTCCAGTAGTCCACCATCCAACTGAACCTGCTTTCCTGCTAGAGAGACATAGAAACACACAGGAATTGTAGTGCACCAATGACGTTTTGCAAAACCTTTGCAATGTTTTGCAAAAAGCTTATCTGGTAAGGCTACATATACTAAGGCAATGATGGTATACCTTAAGTAAATTAAAACTACAAGTTATGTAGCCCTGCTTCACCAGCTTTTCCACAGCTGAATGAGCATGTAACAGCAACCTTGTCCTCCAGAGCCTTGAATCCTCTGTAGCAGGTTAAGCAGCAGCTCGTTTTCATGGATGCAGCTGTATATCAAGTGAATGGAGCATGACCATGTGCTCTCCCTATACCGATGTCACAAAACTTCAGAGCAGGGGGCAGAGCTGACTATTAGGGGATGAATTAAGAAATGATTTAGCTGCCCATGGGATCTCCAATTCAGGTAAGGGAGTTCCTTACTTAGTCTTGTAAGCAACAAGAAAGGTGTTCTTTAATAGAGCAGCAACTGATATACTGCAGCATGTGTTCATAGTTCTTTATGGCCTGAACACTTAAGCAGACAAGCAGTTGTTTTAAAGATTTATTATTTTCAGTAATAGTGGTTTAGGGGAAATCAGAGTAAATTCCCATGTACACATTATGGTCCCATGCCCTTATTTAAAACTTATTTCACCAGGTAAGCAAATAAAGCCCAGAAGGATCATTGCCACTTATGACTTGAAGGAGGGGAGGGAAGGGAAAGTGAGAATGCAAATCACTTGAAAGAATTCATTATACAAGGTGATACCTGAGCAAGTGGGAACATTTGCAGCATAGCCCCAAGATGGCTGCAGGGGAAATTACATACAAGTGAACTTTGCAGATAAGCTTTTGCTACATATACAAGCAGATCAGGGACATCAAAAGAGTCAAAGTACAGAGGCTGTTCTATATTCAAATGCTTAGTACTGCACTAACCTCATTAGTGCAATGCAGAATAGCATGAGCCAGCGTGGTGGGGCTATATTCAACAGCTCCTAAAAGTGGGATTGGGCAAAAAATATATTCATACTGTAGATTTTGGCTGAGCCAAACAGCCTCAGTCGCACTCTGTGATAACTCTGCTAAAACCCTACCCTTATCTCTGTGCAAGGAACTACCTCTGGTCACCTGTCCTGTAATCCTGTATACTGCTCTGGCAGTCTAGTGGGCTCTGACTCCCTAACATCCATTCTATATGCATGTATACTGCCCTGGTAGTCTAGTGGATCACCAGCCCCCATCACCTGTCCTATAAATATGTATACTGCCCTAGTCTAGCAGTTCCCTGATCACCAATTTGCCACACTGTTGCCACAGTCCTGCATCTTCCTGGACCCCCCCGCCAATGGTCAGTTGGACACCATCCCATTCTACCCATCCAGGCCCTACCACACCCACCAGTGCCCACTCAACAAAGTATGATGCTGTGCCCCTGGAACAGCAACAGGCAGAGTCCTTCCACTCAGCACCTCTGCTGGCCACTGTCTTAATGAAAGAGAGCAATCATTTCCCTACTGTAGAAGCAGCTGAGCTTGGGGGACAAGGAGGAGGTCAGAATAACTGTCTAGAGTGCCTGGGAGGATGTAGGATGGGTGCTGTGATATGGTAGATTGGGGATCAGAGAGGTGGAGGGTCTGCTAGACTATCAGGGCAGTATATGCTTACAGGATGGTGATCTGAGGGAACGGGGTCCCTAGATTCCCAGGGTAGTATACAGGCATTCAAGACAGGTGATCAGGGGAGACCCACTACACTTTAAGGACAGTATACATGCTTACAGGATGGATGATTGGAGTTAACCAGCTCCACAAAATTCCTCCTCACTGCCTGCGTAGTGGCATTCTGCGATATTCTAATAAGCCCATAACTGGCATGCAAATGACCCATAGCGTCATGCATGGCCAATGGGGTAATTAGTATGTTAGGGTTGAATATTGTTCACAGAAGCCCTGCCACTATCTCATTTGGGTCACACTATTTACACTGGCTTCAGTGAGCCATATTCAGCCAGGGGCTGTGTCAGGGCAGTGCTAATCACTATGCACTGTGCTGACACAGTCCCATCTAACTAGATCCTTTTCCGTTCCCAGATCCTCTAACTTCTTCAGCAACTTTTTGAGTGGGACAGAGTCTAGCACCTTGCTGAAGCTGAAGTAGAGCAAATCCACTACTTGTCCCTTGTCCACTGCCCTAGTTATGCAGCCCCCCTAGAGTCAGGGTTCTATCATGGAAGGGGAAGGGGAGACAAAATTGCTGTGGGTGCAGCTGACAGCCACTTTGGGTAAGAAGCTGCACATGGGGGTGGTATGCAGACCACTTGGACAGTGGAATGAGCGAGTTGGTGAACTAGTTGCAGAAATACAGAAGGGGGCAGCAAAGATGGAGGTAGTGGTGGTGGGGGATCTACGTTTACCAGACTCAGGCTGGGACATTTCAGCAGCCATGAGCAGCAGGAGTCAGGCACTGATAAATACATTGCAGGACTGTGTGCTGGTGCAGCTAGTCAGAGAACTCACAAGAAAAACTGCCATTTTCAACATGGTGCTCACCAACTTGGAAATGGTAGTTAGGGTTAGGATTTGGAAGCCTCTGGGGACCAGTGACCAAAACACCATATGGTTTGAACTGGCCCTGTGTACCAATATACCCATGTCAAAGACTGAAGTTCTGTATTTCAGAAGAACGGACTTTGACAAGATGAGGGAACTAGTCAAGGGTAAGCTGATGAAAGTGGATGAAATCAAGGAGGTGGAAGAAGGGCAGGGAGTGATTCTAGAAACAACTAAGTCATGACTGAGAATGATTACCAAGAGTAACAGGCACAAGACAACAATTTGGTTCTCAATGAAGGTGAGGGAAGCAGCAAGAGTTAAAAATAGGGCCATCATTAGATACAAAAAGAGAAACAGGGAGGTGAAGAATGGGGTAAATACCAGTTGAGGATGAGGGAGGCACAGAGGGTATTCAGGGACACAAAAGCAAACATAAAACTGCATATTGTGAAGAGGATCAAGGAAGGGGAAAAACAGTTCTTTAATTACATCAGCGAAAAAAGGAAGATGAGAGGTGGAATTATTAGGCTGATGGAGGAAATAGAGTACTAGAGAATGATGAGCAAGATGGAAGCCATTCTAAACAATTACGTTTGCACTGTGCTCACAGCAGAGGATAGTGAGCCTTGCCTGAAAGTGGCATAATTTTTTTTTTATGAATATTGGAAGACCTTTGAGTGTGAGCTCTTTTACAAAGGTTCCACGTCAGGGTGGACAAATAATACAAGACACCAATATAGTAGTTACAGGTTTCAGAACAAATACAGTTGTTACAGGGTTCAGCACATACAGTAGTTACAGATTTCAGAACAAATACAGTTGTTACAGGGTTCAGCACATTAGGCAGTTAAAGAGTAGTATATGAGATTTTTAGGCAAGCAGTGGAAAACAAAGCTATTGTAAGAGGATTTAGGTTATGTATTGGATGATTCTGGGGGTGGCTCAGCCCTGGAGACCTCAAGAGGTCTATTGACAGATTATGGTTGGAAAGGTGGGAAAAGGGGGGTTGGAGGGCTGTACGCAGAGCCTAAAGGAGGATTAGTAACTTACTAGTGCTCCTTGCTATGCTAGGATGAGGGCAAGTTTTCTTGGTATCTGTGCTGGGCTTAACGGTGGGAGTGGATTAGACTTTCAGGTTTGTCCTGAGAAACAGGTGCATTGTGAGCTAAACTGTAGGTGCTGTTTGAGGCCTGTTTTGAACTGTGGCAGGATGTGTGTTTGTAGTTTCTGCGGGAGTTCATTTAGCCAGAGGGGGGCTCGGTAGGAGAAAGTGTGCTGCCCAAGTAAGGTTTGCAGGAATGGGATGGAGAGTGCTCCATTCTTCTTCCCTCTGGTGATGTGGGATGAGAGAGAGGCCTCAAGCAGGTTTTTTATGCAGGGTGGGTTTTTTCCGAGGAGTGTCTTCTTACCTAGTAGACAGGTTTGGTATTTGAGCCAGTCTTTTAGGTTAAGCCAGTTAGTACTCTCATATAGGGTGCAAGTGTGAGTGTAATGGTCTGCACACAGGGTCAGGCGGCATGCCTTATTTAATGCAATTTGGACCCTGTTGAGTGCAGTATCAGTGGCAGCTCCATAGACCACAAGCCCGTAGTCTATCATGGGGATTATTGAGCTGGAGACTGAGAATTGGAGTGCTTCCAGAGTGAGGGATTTCTTATGTCTGTAGAGGACCCATCTTTGTATTTACTGATCTGACAAGGGAGTCAATATGGTTCGTATACATGAAAGAGTCATCAATGGTGACCCCTAGGTACTTAAACGATTGTATCTGCTCAGTCTGCTCACCAGCATTACTGGTGATATCAAGGGGAGTGAGCCTGTGTTTATTGTAGGGGCTGGCATGGAGCATGGCCTTGGTTTTCTTGTGGTTCAGTAGCAGCCTTTTCCTACAGAACCAGTCCTCAAGTTTGTTAAAGTAGGTCTGTAGCTCTGTTTGTAGTGCTGCCTGGGAGGTACCACTACTCAGCAGCACAGCATCATCCACATACAGGATGAGATTGGTGTCACAGGCCATGGGCAGTTCATTAACAAAGAGGCTGAAGCAAGGGACCAAGGATTGATCCCTGAGGAACTCCTAGGAGTACATCTCTGGAGCTGGATAATGTCTGCCCGATTTTGACTCGCTGACTTCTTTGTGATAGGTAATCATTGAACCAATTTAGGGCATTTGGTGCCACTCCTAGTGTTTGGAGCTGGAATATTAGTAGAGGGTGGTTGAAAATGTTGAAGGCTTAGTGAGGTCAATGAAGATGGACCCCACCAATCTGCCTTCATCCAGCGCCTTGTGTACATAATCAGAGTATGTAAGCAGTGCAGTGGTGGTACTGTGTTTTTGCCAGAAACCATGTTGGTTTGGGCAAAGCAGATTGTACTTGATTAGATATTCTGTGAGTTGGTTTGCCATGATTTTCTCCAGCACTTTGGATAGTGGGGAGAGGATAGATATTGGCCTGTAGTTAGATACCAGTGCCTTGCCACCATTGTTATGTACTGGAGTTACCAGGGATTGCTTCCAGACTTCTGGGAATTGAGCTAGGGCCAAGGATTTGTTAAATATCACCGTAATGGGTTTGATCAGAACATCAAGGGTCAGAGGTAGTATCTTTATGTCTATCCCATCACTCCCCAACCTAGTTTTTCCTAGGACTTTCCTGATCATTGTTGGGGCCTCCTTTTCTGTCACCTTCTTAAAGTAGAAAGTTGGGTGGTTAGTAGTGGCATGGTTGGCACAACCTTGGTCATCCACCAGCAGAAGGTAGTCTGGGGGTAGTACTGGGGACATGTCAGTGAAGGCCTGGTTAAAGGCATCAGCAATGGCTAGAGGATCTGTGGAGGATGCGTTATTGATATTGAGCATTGTAGGACTCAGCTTCTGGTTTTCGCCAAGGGTGTTCTTGAAGTTATCCCAAAACCTCTTTCCATCTCCCCAAGCGTTGTTGAGCTGGGTCTTATGGAAGTTGGCCTTTGTGAGCTGGATCAGTTTAGTGCACTGATTTCTAGCAGTTTTGTAACATTGTAGGTCATGCTTAGAGCCATAATTTAAAGCTATGTCCCAGAGGCAGTCCCTTTCTTTTAGGAGAGAGAGGAGCTTACCATCCAGCCAGCTGTTTTCCACTCCTCAATTTTTCATTTAGTGCATGGGGCATGAATATCACAGATCGAGTTGAAACCCTCCATGAAAAAGCTGAGTGCCTGGTCCAAAGTGGGTGCCTAGTGTACGGGGGACCAGCTGTAGGCAGACAGTGCTGATTTGAGGGAACCAAGTTTGCCTTTTCACAGGACCCTGCTCTCGATGAGACGTGGTGGGCTTTTGGCAATTTTACTGGCCCAGAGAAAGGAGATCGGTGAGTGGTCGCTCAGTACGTCTTGGAGAACTCTGAGTTCAGAGAATCCAGATGGTATGTTGACCAGAACCCAGTCAATTAGGGTGCTGGTGCCAGCCTTGTAGTTCTGTCTGGTGGGATGAGTTATGAGTTGGGTGAGTTTGTGGGAGGTAATTAGGTCTTTGGCAGCTGTCACCTCTTTACAGAGCCAGTTTATGTTAAAGTCGCCCATCAAGATGAGATCTGAGCTCTTTTTGAGGCCGTTTATTTCTTGCATAACCAGAGGAAGGCCTTCCTTGGCTTTTTTGGGGGGCAGGTAGGTTGTGGCAATGGTAATGGTCTCACCATTTAGGCCACCTTGAGTTTTTACCACGAATAGCTCATAGTCCTCTGCAGCTTTAGAGACGGGGAGGACAGAGCAGCTCAGTGTGTTTCTGACTTACACGAGGCAGCCGTCACCTTTCTTGCCTATTCTATTGAGTCTAAACATTTGGAATCCTTCAATGGTCACCTCACCTTCTTTGATCTTTTTTGACAGCCAGGTTTCCATTAAGCAGAGTATGTCCAGGGTGTGAATGGTCACCCAAGCCTGGAGCTGGTCAAATTTTGCAGTTAGTCTGTGGATGTTTAGCAATGCTATCTTTTGGCCAGTCACTGAGCAGGCATCCCTGCTCCTCAGGGTTGTAGGTCCAGGATTTAGGTGAACATTGCCTGAGAGTAGCAGTAGCATGAGGGTAACCTTCCTGGTGGATAGGGTGATGATCATTTTTACTTGTGATCCTCACTTGCGCTTTATATGGGAGGATGTCTAGACACATGTATTACATAAGGGGGAGGTTAACTATTACGGTTAAGGGAGGGGAGGCTAGCTTGGTGGTGACTGTGTATGGGAGGTGGGGGGAATGGGTGGCCTAACATTACCGGAGGTGGTCGTGGCCATGTTCATGCTTTTGGGCCAGGAAGCACCCAAAGAGGTTTCAGAGTGTGGAGTTTGGGGACTAAATTTGTAAGTGGTGCCAGCAATGCCAAGGGAGGTAGAGAGGAATAGAAGTGGTATTATGTGGTTATGTCCCATATTAGTTAGTTTGGTTCGGCAGTTCTTCTTTAATCTTCTCCCTGGTAAATAGGTGATTTATTTTGTAGCTTTACACTAGGTTCAGATTGCTGGGGAGCAGGGAGAGAGGGCGGCCTCTACAGATGAGAGTGGGCACTGAGGGAGAGCTAGAGAGAGTAATGAGGCAATAGGCTAGGTGCTTGGTTTGTGCAAGGAGGATAGGGTGAGGCTGGGTGTGCTGTATCCAATAGGAATTAGTAGTCCAAAAGTGAGAGGGGCGAGAGTGTATTTAAAGGAGGCCTGGGAGGGGGTGGTGGGGGCAGGAGAAAAATCACCCAAATAGCAGTATAAGAAAATGCAGAGCTGGCAGCTATCCATGAGCGCACAATGGTTTAGGTGCAGAAGCAGTATGACCCAATAACGGGCCACTTGCAGCAACACTGCGCCAATCAGTGAGGAGCCACAGGTATGGAGCTCCCACGGGTTAGGCAGTCCCTACCTCAGCACTGGATCCGAGGCGAGTTCCATGGGCTGGCCTGGCTTGGTGAGCTCGTGAGCCACATATCGAGCCGCCGCCGCTGTATTGCCGAGAATGCACCTGGATCCCTAGTGGGGCCAAAGCAGAGCAAGACTAAATAGCTGGCTGGTGCAGTAGGGAGACTGGCAACAGCTCAACTTTGGGGGCGGGGGTGTTAGAAAAAATTAAAATAATAAAGAGGTGTCATGGCTGAGGGTGGGCTAGAGACACAAAGGAGTCACTTCAGGGTGCCTTCCTCAAGCAACTGGTCATGGAACCAACTCTGCAGAAGGCAATACTGGAACTTGTGCTCACAAATAGGGACAGTGTGATGGGGGTAACAGTGGGGAGCACCTGGGGAACAGTGACCATCAGTCATTGTGGTTTGAAATCACAGAAGAGCAGAACCAAACACACAAAAACACGTATCTTGGATTTTAGGGGGCAGACTTTGGGAAAATGGGGAGATACTTGAAAGAGGCATTAAGGGGAATGGGCCAGGAATCAGGGGTTGAGGAACAGTGGGCAGTATTTAAAATGGGATTACAAGAGCAACATAATTATGCATTAAGCAGGTTAGCAAGAGGAAAAGGAAGAGGAAACCATTATGGTTTTCCAAGAGGTAGCAAAGAAAGTGAAAGCCAAAAAGATTGCATTCAGGCAATACAAAAGACACAGGCAGAAGGGGATAGGGAGAAGTACCAGGAGAAGCAAAGGGAGGCAGGAAGTCAGTAAGGGAAGCCAAAGCTCAGTCAGAAGAACGCATTTCAAAATCAGTGGGTAGAGGGGACAAAACCTTTTACAGGTACATAAGTGAAAAAAGAAAGGCAAAGGGAGGGATAGTGAGACTGAAGGGGGAGGATGGGGACCGCGTGGAGGATGGCAACAGCAAAGCTGACATATTGAACAGGTATTTCTGCTCAGTCTTTACTGAAGAAGAGGAGGATAATGGGTCTGAAGGGAGTACAAGGGGTGAGAATGGTGCAGAAATGGACACAAGTCCCTTTACACGAGAAAGGGTCCAGAAGAAACTGGAAGTAATAAGAGTTGATAAAGCAATGGGGCCAGATGGGGTGCACCCCAGGGTCCTTAAAGAACTAAGAGAGATGGTGGCTGAACCTCTGGCTATCCTGTTTAGCTGATCACTGGAAACAGGGGAGGTACCCAAAGACTGGAGGATAGCAGATGTAGTCCCCTTATACAAAAGTGGAAACAAAGAGGAAGTGGAGAACTACAGACCAGTCAGCCTCACCTCGGTAGTGGGGAAGATCATGGAAGCACTACTGAAGGAGAGATTGGTGGAACATCTGGTAGTCAATGGACTACAGGACCCAAGGCAGCATGGTTTCACCAGGAGGAGGTCATGTCAGACAAACCTCATTGAATTTTTTGACTGGGTGACTAGGGAGGTGGAGCAGGGGAGGGCAGTGGACATGGCCTATCTGAACTTCAGCAAGGACTTTGACACTGTGCCACATAGAAGACTATTACACAAACTGGGGAATATGGGTGTGGGCAGGACAGTAGTGTGGTGGGTAGGTAACTGGCTGGGCGGCAGGACACAGAGGGTGGTGGTAAATGGCTGTCACTCCACAGAGGAAGAGTGACCAGTGGGGTACCACAGGGATCAGTGCTGGGACCAGTTCTATTCAACATCTTCATCAGTGACATTCTTGGGACCTAGAAGGCAGAATTTCACTGTTCGCTGATGACACAAAGCTCTGTAACAGAGTTGACACACCAGAGGGTGTAGACAGAATGAGAAGGGACCTACAGAAACTTGAAGAATGGTCGAGGGTTTGGCAGTTGAAATTCAATGCAAAGAAGTGCAAGATAATGCATATGGGGCACAAAACCTGGTACAATATATTAGTTGGGGGTGAGGACTAGTATGAACCAAGTAGGAAAGGATCTTGGGGTTATCATCTCTGATGACCTCAAGGTAGGGAAACAGTGTGACAAGGCAGCAGGTAAAGCAAATAGGATGCTGGGTTGCATAGGAAGGAGCATCACCAGCAGGAAAAGGGAGGTCATAATTCCACTATACAAGACACTAGTGAGGCCCCACCTGGAGTACAGTGTACAGTTCTGGAGACCTTACCTACATAAGGACATAGACAGGGTAGAGAAGGTTCAGAGGAGGGTAACAAAGATGGTGCATGGATTGCATCAAAAGTCCTATGAGGACGGTTGAAGGAACTGAACACGTACTTCCTGGAGGAGAGGAGGGAGAGAGGGGATATGATAGAGACATACAAGTATCTTACAGGGAGGAACAGAGTGCAGGAATACACTATTTTTAAGCAAAAAAGATGTTCCAGGACTAGAGGGCATGGGATGAAGTTGGAGGGAGGACGATTCAGAGGAAACGTGAGGAAGAATTTCTTCACAGAATGGGTGGTGGACAAGTGAAACACACTGCCAGAGGAAGTGGTGGGGGCTGAAACAATCACAGGATTTAAGAATGCATGGGATAGACATAAAGGAATTCTGGAGGTCAGGGGTAAGGGGCAACAGACTTCTAGGAAAACATGAACTGAACTTACAAGCTCAAATGGGCAGACTGGGTGGGCCATAGGCCCTTATCTGCCGACACTGTCTACGTATCTATGTATCTACGTAGCACTGTTCAGAGGGGAGAAAGATTTTATAGATGAGCGGGGGAGGGGAGAGGAGGCAAAAGCTCAGGTGAAAATAGGGCTGGCAGAGAGTGGGCCAGAGCCAGGAGTTCGTAACCCTCCGGGAGGAGATCAGTAATACAGCTAATCAGGCTGTGGGTTCTAATAGAGAATAGGTGCAAGTGTGAGCCATATAGAGGGGGTCCCAGAATAGCGAGATAGGGAAGGAGAGAGTACTGAGTTAAAAACAATAGGCTGCCAAACAGAATTACAGCACTCTAGTAAGCAGGATTTAACAGTGGTCCTACACACTATTTGTGGAAAAACTAGCAGTCATTACAGAATCAATGTAGTTCTAGATGAATTTATGCTAGGTTTTAAACAGTGCAGCTATACAAGTAGTTATTTCCACAGGATAATATCAGTAATAATCACCCAAATAGCAGTATAAGAAAATGCAGAGCTGGCAGCAGTCCATGAGCACACCAGTGGTTTAGGTGCAGAAGCTGTGTGACCCAATCACGGGCCGCTTGCAGCGACACTGCGCCAATCAGTGAGGAGCCACAAGGTATGGAGCTCCTGCCAGGTTAGGCACTCCTACCTCAGCATTGGATCCGGGGGCGAGTTCCAGGGAGGCGGGCTGAAGTCCTTCAGTGGAGTCAGCGCGGCGGCCATTGAACGCCGCATTTTGGCAGTAGTGCCAAGAATGCACTGGCTTCTGTAAGAGGGATACCAGAAGTATAGTGGGCTATGTTTATGACAGAAAGGACAGGAAAGGCTAGCAGCCCTGAAAATAGATAAGGCTCTAAGTCCGGAAGGGATGCGCACAGTGGTGCTCAGAGAACTGACATCGGAACTGGCTGAACACCTGGCATGGCTGTTCAGTATCTCTCCACAGTGTGCAGTGGTTCCAAAAGATTGGAGGGTAGCGGGCATAATCCCACTCCACAAGGGAGGAGACAAAGAGTAACCAAGAAACTACAGACCCATTAGTCTTAACTCTATAGGAGGTCAGCTAATGGAGACACTAGTCAAAGATGATCTAATGGACTACCCGGAGAATAATGGGCTCCAGGATAGTAAGCCATATGGGTTTGTGGCAAGGAGGTCTTGTCAGACCAGCCTGATAGTATTCTTTGACTAGGTAACTAGGCAGTAGACAACAGACAAGCAGTGGATTTGCTATACATCAGCTTCAACAAGTCATTCATCTCCACTACACAGAAGGTTGCTAAAGAAGTTAGAGGCATCAGAGCACACTGTCTATATATTGCCCACAGCTGGCTGCTATGTCCTATGCACTGCCCCTGTCTGTGTGGCACATATGGCTACACTGAATATGAGACCTATGCTTCTTATAGTTTACCTATTTCAGCTCTATGGTACTTACTTTTACCCATCCTAGTGATCTAAGTACTAGCAACATGTACTTCTTAGATTTCTGTGCAAGGGACATATTCTTTCAACAAGAGTTGCCTTCAGGGGAGCCCTACCTCAGAGGCAAGACTTCACGGTAGCACTTATTCTTTCTCAATTTAAGTCCCTTTTACCATATTTTTACTATTCTAACTCCACGTTGCCATGGATCACCACTATAGTGAAACTGTGACAAAAGAAAACTGAGGGATCTCGTCTGGATTCAGACTCGCAGTCTACTGTTTATTAGGCTGTAGACCGTTCCACTATGTCATCAAGCTGGCACAGCATTGAAGCTCAGCTCTTTAGCTATAGAATGCTATAGAAGTTAAAGCACTGCCTGGGAGGCAGCCCTGTCCATAATGTCCCTTTAAGGCAGTGCTGCCTCGGGGGGGCTAGGCTGCCCTGGTGGCAACTTTTGTTGAAATAATCTGTTCCTTGTGATTTCTGCTCCTCTTGCTTATAAACTGCCATGAACAAAAATAAACATCAATCTGTATTTCTCTAATGCACTTTTTGAGAACTTTGCCTACAATACTTCAGTTGTGTATTAATTCGTAAGGAATTTTCTGGTATTATGGGTCACTTTTCAACACCAAGTAACTTGACATATCCCCAGACTCTTATTTTATCTTTGTTACATTAGTGGATTATTTGCATTAGCTCACAACTCAATCTTTGGAATACAGAATGAAATGGTTATCATGACAAGTGGTAATAAACTCTACCCTACTTATAGCTGAAACTTAAAAACCTGGCAGGAAACTTGCAGAAAAAATGCTATCATTAAAGGACTGTATCCACATACACAAATGCAAAATCAATAACAGAGTTATTTGTTAGCCCCAGTTCAGTAATTCCTTGAACAATGAGTGAAATTAATTACAGAGCAGGATGCTAGAAACAGCATATCTTTGGAAGATATTGATTTTTGCAACTATAAATCTGCCTGATATACAATCCCTTAACACTGCCTACTTTAATTAGACTTTGTCTGATGTTAAATAAACCTAACCAAAGGTGGCCACGAGTGAAATTAAATATTGTTCAATTGCTAGTCAGGTAGCTTAGTGTCAGAACACGTATGCCAATAGTATATGCTTGACTTGTAAACTGTGAAGTTAACTTGCTGGTATTTACAACTTTGTGGTTTTGTATGTTACTATTAGAAATTAACTTTTCCAGACAATTAACACAACTGGTCACATAATTCAATTTCTATTGATCATTAAAAGTACTAGAAGGAATGAAAAATATTAAGCTAATTATGATCAAAAGAATCTGATAGACTGTACTATATGTAACACACCTTATGGTTGGGAGCCACCTTAATGCATGGTTTCTAACCAATCTCACCTCCTGGTACAAAATTATTTGGGGGCACAGAATATAATGATCAAGGGAGCCAGGTCTCGGGGATTTCTGTTAGTCTACCACATTTGGCAGTAGAGGATAGACTGCCAGTGTTTCAGAAGACAAGTGGAGGCTTAAGAAGAGGCCCAGGTGGTTTCTATGAGTCTACCCTTCTGTTTGATGGTGTGGAATTGTAGCACCAAAGTGAGAATGGGGAAAAGGGAACACTGGAAAGGAGTGATTTTTCCCATGTAGAACCAGTAGTGTAGCTAGGGCTTTTCAAGCATAGATTTTCACCTGGGGCAGCCTCGATCTCCAGAGGGAAGCCAAGGTTCCAAGGCAGCCACTTCATTTGGCACACTGGTCCCAAATTTGCTAGTGACTTTCCTAGGCCATGACAAGACACTTTCTATAATGTGATCAGGCAGCTGCCTGGTAGCCACTGCAATCACACGGGTGAAGGGTGTCAAACCAAAGACCCTGAATCTAGGCTTGCAGTCCTGAGGTAACTCAATATGTTTATGTAACTTGTATTTTATCAAGCATGATTTATTTCTACTGTTCTGTAGGAATTAAGTAATAGCACCCTTTGTGTTTCACTGAGGCCACCCATGAGACTCGGTGTGGGGATGAATGCTGATTTTGAGTTTGCTAGCCAAAGTAATCCTGCATCATCTAGAATTCCCATGGTCTATTTACCATCAGTCTGCAATGCCCTTGCATCAATGGACATGTCTTGCTTAAAGAGGAACACATCAGCACAAAGGACCCCATACTCAAGTGTGGGGCTAGTCAAAATCAGTGTTCACTTTCTGTGCAAAAACAGTTTGATTTGCTTACTGTTTACTGTGGTATAGTAGATTATATCAGACTAACTTTGCTTAGTTGTAGACTGACATCTTCTTTGACTTCAAATCCTAGAATCCCCTGCAGCTGACATCAGAGCAGTAGGTAGCAATGGAACATTTCAGTACTCGCAGTGCATGTTAGAGCTTTTGTAATCTCTGATCAGATGTTTTCTGGGACTGCTTTTCTCCAGGGGCGAAGTACAGTCCTCTGTAGTTGTACATAGCCCATGGAGGACAGCAAAACCAGCAAACAGAAGATCAGAGCTTATATAAACTCAATACTGTGGGCTATTGAATCTTCTCACTGCTCCCTACTACTCTGCAGGGAAATCTGTGATTTATAGTACCAGAAGATGTAAGCCTACAACTAAGCAAAATTAGTCTTATACATTTTACTATACTACAGTAAATAGTAAGCAAATCAAAATGTGTTTTTTTTTCACAAAAAGTGCACAATGGGACTAGCCTGATGCTTGAGTGTGTGGTCTCTTGGTGGTGACTGTTCCCCTTTAAATTGTATTTACTTGGGACACTTTGCATACTGAAGATTCAACTGCTGTGAGGAGCTATGCTAATAAACTTGACTCTGGCTTGTTGTTCCATATTGTATATCTGTCACTGGTCATGCTCAGTGATGGGGTGCACCATGCTGTGATCTGTACTGTACCATCTATAGCTGCAAGTTTGCCTGAAAGTTTGCCTTGCTGAAATAAATATTGGGACTGTCATTATGTTCCAGAAGAGATATACCTCTATGTCATCTTTTAGTCTGGTACCATCACCGTGCAGGGCTAGTGAAG
Organism: Neoceratodus forsteri; assembly: GCA_016271365.2. Taxonomy (NCBI): domain Eukaryota; kingdom Metazoa; phylum Chordata; order Ceratodontiformes; family Ceratodontidae; genus Neoceratodus; species Neoceratodus forsteri. The sequence continues at coordinate 838,674,594 of CM028135.1, read as the reverse complement.
ACAGCTGTACCACTGAGAAGCTGTAAACTGTGTTAGGAATTGTACCCACAGGCTCCCCAGGCACACCAGTCTTCCATCTTCACTGTATGGTCAAAGGGTCCACCAGGTGTAACCAAACACTCTGGCCCCAGACAACTGCATCCTGACAATAAAGCTAATGAAGCAGTATTAGCATTTTATTCAATTTAATTTTTATACAAATAAATAATGTTTGCCACATTTGCTACTTAAAAATGTTTTCAAAGTAAAAAAAAAAGGTCAAATATTACTTACACTGAATTATATAAAAGTTCTTGTACTATAGTTTATTGTAACAGTATATCAGACACTGCAAACTAAGCAAAATATGTTCCAACTGTCTCATTAGAACTTTAGTACTGAGCAAAATATTACAAGATCCTACTTCCAGTTAACAGAACATTAACTGAGTAGTAATGAAATCATAGTTCAGTTATGTGGAAAAAAGAGAAAATGTATATAAACTCTATTTCGAAATTCAACCTCATTTTCAATTTCTGTGGCACAGTGGTTAATGAATTATCTTTGATCCAGTTGCTCTGCTGCCTTGAGCAATGCATACTTTCATAGCTATTCCTTAAAGTCTACATATGGCTATGTAATAATGCAAGCTAGAAGAAACATACTGTGTTCATTCATACATATTGTTCATGTACTGTAGAGATTACGGAGTCTCTAAAAAAATTACCCTTGGGAATGTAATCTGATAATCTTATTCATAGTTAATAAAATTAACTACAAGTTACATACACTAGTATGTACAGGGAATTCAACTAATAGTCAATAGTATGCAAAAAAGTACTCATAGAAAATTGGCAGTACTAATAAAAATAAGCATTTATTCACAAAATGCAGAAACAGAGGATAATTGCCTAAATTATCCTCTTTGATTACAGGGAAAATAGTACACGTAAACAGACTAGTAATGTCTTGTCATGTTTAAGTTTAAATGAGTCCCTCAAAAACAATAGGTCCAATTTATTATAGTGGCGTGGTAGAGCCACTATAGTTTGGGTTGGTACAGCACTTTAATGTTAAATCCCAAATTTAGCACTTTAATAACTTTTGCATACTTTGATGAAATATAGTATTTTGCCATCATCTATAACCCAATTGGTATTACATTTCTACCCGAAATTTTCAGGTATGATGGGGTATGTGCCAAGGGTGTGCCTTTGGATGGTTTGGTGAAAAAATATGTTACCATTTTTGAATTATGATTTTTTTGATACCAACAAGACAGGCAGGTAAATGAAAACCATTGAACTGTTAATTATTAAGGATTTACTGTTCGTACTCAGAGAAATACTGTTTGTGATGTCAGCCATCCTGTTTTTTTTCCCCACTTTTCTCAATGTTTTTCTTCACAAGTACTGTCTGGTAACTAATGAAGAAGACCTGTAATTTGGTCTCCTTTATATACTTTGTTGGATTATTTTATTAGTATTTTAAAATCAAGACTACAAATATCAGTTAGTGTGGCGAGAATAATTTCACCTGTCACTTGCTTAGTTAAGGACAGTTCGATCAAAAAAATAACCATTCGCAGTTCTTTACAGTTCAAGCATTACTCTTTAAACTGTAAAGACTGTGAACAGTAAAGGTACATGACCATTCGAACTGTCATAGCTTCCTGGAGTCTACATGCACCCCCTACCCACCAATTTCAGTCCCCTGAATAAAATAATATATATTGCCTGGTAGTCCAGTGGTCCCTCCCTGTTTTCCGATCACCATCCCCAATGTAAATAAAATGTATTGGTAGTCCAGGGGTCTCTCTGCTCTCCCCATTCTCTGATCACTATCTCCAATGTTTTTAATTATATTCCCTGGTAGTCTAGTGGTCCCTCCCCACTCCTCCATTCTTTGACTGCTGCCCCCAAAGTTTGTATTTACAGTATACTCCCTGGTAGTCCAGTGGTCCCTCCCCCCTTCCCACATTCTTTGATCACTGTTCATGATGTAAATAATATTTATTGGTAGTCCAGTGGTCCCTTCCCCCTTTCCTGTTCTCCGATTGTTGTCCCCGATGTAAATACAATGTATTGGTAGTCCAGTGGTCCCTCCCCCATCCCCATTCTCTGATTACCATCCCCAATGTACATAATATTTATTGGTAGTCCAGTGGTCCCTCCCACCTCCTCATTCTTGGATCGCGACCCCTGATGTAAACAGTATTTATTGATAATCCAGTGGTCCCTCTCCTGTTCTCTGATCGCCATCCCCGTGCTACCATTTATGTTCCTGATGTCTGCTTGCACCCCTCCCCATCAGTGTCGGTCCCAGTAAAAAAAAAAGAAAAAACACCCCTTGTTTGTTTTCCCAGAAAAAAAAAGGTCCCATGAAAATAAGTCTCCCCCCAACCTCCACCTTCCATTCAGCACACACCACCCTGCACCTCCTAAAACACTTCTACACACCCTCACTCACTTGAACAGGTCCCAGATTTGAGAACCACTCTCCACTTGACGACACGTCTGCCGCTAGAACCGAGTGACTGCAATATGAGAAACTAAGGTAAATGCAGTTCAATGTATTTCAATGGGGGTTCAACTTTTATGCAAAACTCAGCCATCTTTCGACATTTTAACATCAAGTTTTCAACATGGCCTTTTGGGGACTCCAACTTATGAACAAAATGACTGTAATTGTGCAACTCCTGTCCAAAAGGTGATTTCACTGTCACTTGGCGAATTTACCTTTTGGACAGGATTTGGATGTTTTTTCTGCCCTTGTTCATGAGATGGGGTCATAAGAAGGCTATGTTTAAAATGTGGATTCAAAATATGTAACAATGGCAAAGTTATGCCCATTTATTGCAATTTTGCTATTCGTGTTCTTATTACCTTACCTCATGTATGTCACAGCTGTCATTTTTCAAATCTTGGCCAAAATGTGTTTTTGCACCTGTGGCTCATAACGGTGTTACAGTTGCACAGAATTACATTTTGGCAGGGATTCAAACATTTTCTGTGCCAGGTACATGAGGTGGGGTATTAAGATGGCTGTGCTGGAAATTTGGTAACTGCTGTCCTATAAATGGAAGCACAGGGCCTATCCACAGCTACATACAGTACATATATGCATCTATGGAGGGATAGTAGTGCAAGGCCCAAACTGCCTTGTGCTCCCACAAGCAAATAAGTATATGATTAATCTGTTGCAAAAATTATAGATGAGTGGGTATGCAGGGCTCAAAGGGCTCTGTACTCCCACTGGCAAATAAGGCTAGGATAACACTATCTCAAAAAGGAAGAAATTCTTTGCAAAAAAAAACTATGTTAATGCATCAGTTAGGGTTCAGGATAAAGTGACAAACATAGGGAAATCTTACATTAGGATTTACAATCCTAAAACCCCTGCTCCACCCCTGATGCAAATGAGGGGTGGAATCTTCTTTGGGGTTGTCAACCCTAATGCTTATCCCATTGTATGAACTCATGAAACATACACACTTGTCTCCATCACATCTTAGCTTTTCTGTTACTGCAATGGGGTTATCATTAAGGTTGACAACCCTTAGGAAGACTCCACACTTCATTCACTTCAGGGTTGGGGCAGGGTTTTTAGGGTTGTAAACCCTAATGTCACATTTCCCTATGTTTGTTGATTTATCCTCAACCCGAACTGAAGCATTAACATAGATTTTTGCAAAGAATCTGTATAAAAATGTTGATTGTTGGTTGACAAGATGACTGTTATAATAATCTGCTCTCAACCTTCACCCTTCCACATATTTTATTAAAAATAGCATAATTTAATTTGTTTCTAATAATTTGTGAAACTCTTGGGTTTTATTGGCTGTCAAATTTTGACCTTTTTGACCAATTTTCTTGGAAAATATAACTTTTGTTTCTTTTTGATCTAATTCCTGTCTTGCTATGCCTAAAATCTTCATGACTGTCTAAATCCACCAGGTCAGTTAGTTTTCCTCTTCAGACCCATAATGTCAAGTGTTGCACTGTCAGTCATTAGTGTCCTTGCAGGATTGGCTGGCTATTAAGACTTCTTTAGCTGGACCTCTTCAGACTTTGTAATTATTCTGCAGTCTCTGTGCCTTTTATGTGTAACCCCCTTGCAAATGGGGGTTCCTAAAGCTTCCCCGGAGCTTGGATAAATGCTCTGTGCCTGGTTAGAGTTCGGCATTAAAGCCGTGTAAATGGGGAGCCAGTGAGCGCTTTAAAAGGCCTCTGTATACTGTCTCTGTAAGGGCTGCTTTGGTTTGCAGTCATAATTGATCAGGGAGGGGGTTTGAGTGTTGCTATGCTCGAGTCCCGCCCAGGCCATTGATTTTCACTCCGGCGTTGCCAATGTTAGTGGTGAAGGAGCTTATAAGGGATGTGGAATGTTGGCTTTAAATACTGGGAAATAGTAATGACAATGTAGTATTCTAACCTGCCTTGTTTTGCAGCACAGAAGGTTTCAATTGCCTCCTCCATTTTGGTCCCGAACTAGTGAATTGGACCAATCAGTACCTTGGGACCCTACAGAGCTGCCTGACCAATAGGGGAACAGTTTCTATTTGAGAGAGTTATTATGGGCTATTGCGCTTTGTCGCACCACTGAGAGCTAAAGGAAGTGACTGGCAGGTCTCGCCAGCCAATGGAAGCGGGTAGCGCCCGAACTGAAAGAAGAGCCCCTTGTTGCTGGAGGGCAGATGCATTGTGGTTGGTGAAGGGAGAGGAGCTGTGTGCTTCTGCGCTGGAGAGTGTTCACGTGGGAAGCGCGTGAAGGCCTGAAGCGGCCGTTTGTGTTTTCGGCACCAGCGGACTAAATCCATCAGTGGGCGGTCAAAGGAGGCAGTGCTTTGTACAGCTACCCACCAGGCTCGACCTGTAGGAGGACTGAGAAGAATGCTGAATTGCGCCGGTCCAAGAAAAGTGAAGCTGCCGCTGCAGTATCTCAGTGGCTGAGTTTGTGGGAGCATTGGAAGTAGCTGCCTGGTGTGGTACCCCTCTGTTGTTGTTTACCATATAAATGTGTAAGAAGACTGGTGAATGTCAGGCTCCATCCTGGTAGCGCTGAAGTAATCGTCATTTGCTGGGGTTGTGAGTACTAATTCAGGGTTGCTCCCTGTAGTGTGTCTATGCAGTGGTTTTAGTGCACCATTTAACTTCGGATTACTTAACTGAACTTTCCTCTTACTTTGACCTGCTCAGGACTGTTATGTTTGTGTGTGCTAAGGACCCCAACCAGCTGCCACGTGTAGACTAGCCGCTAGGGCTTGGGTACCCCGGGATAATAAGCTGTAGGGTTAGGCCTGTGCATAAAGCCCTAGGTAGATAAGTATAGTGATAAGCTAATCAACTTGATTCCCCCGTCCTTGTTGTTTTTCCATTGAATAAATCAGATTGCTTTTTGTACAGCTACATCCTGGCTATTGTGTACATTAATGGTGAACTGCTGCCTGGTGATTGCAACATAACTGTACCTTACTTTACAGGTGGTCCCCGAAGGGAGCTGGAATATATTTTCCGTGAGGTAAGTGTACTGGTGAACAGAATTGTTGGTACCCAGTGTGAGTCACTAGTGGGATGAAAGGGGGGTTGCAGTAGCTCAGAGGGCTGTAACCGTGGTAGTCTTAACTGTGTTAACCCCGACCTCTGGGTGGAGGCACCCGTCAATGGATCTGGGCCCCTCAAACTGCCTCTGTGTGGGCAGACAGGGGTAGTAGCCCTAAGGGTAGCACCCCTTGGGGGTTACAAATTGGAGGCACCACTGGGATTAGCTTCCCCCAGTGGCTCAGTGAGGAGATACCCCAAAGATGGAAAAAATGGAAGGGGATATGTTGGAAAAAATTAAGCTTGGACCCATCAAAACCATGGTACACAAACTAATGGGTTGGGGTGAAGCAGAACAGCTAGATTCCCAGAAGATTGTATTATTGTTAGATGTGCCCTTGGGTACCTCAGCTGCTGATATTGTCTCTGTTGCAGAACGAGTAAAGTGTTTGGGTAAGGTTGAAGTGAAAGGGAGTATGGCTGATTTGCTTGATCAGACATTGCAGGTGCTACTCCTATGCAGTGTGGCCATCGACCCTGAGAAGGTACCTCCTGTACTTTACCCGGAGGGTGCGTCCCAGGGGTGGAGGCTAATCCATATCCGAAGTGGGTCAGTCACTCCTGGGGGGTCTCCTCAAATGAACAGTTTTAAAGATAAACTGCTTAAATTGATAGCTGTGGAGGGGAGGACTACCCAGGAGTTGCTATAAGCCTTGGATCTGTCCAGTGATACTACCCCTCGGGGTTCCCCGGGCACATCCCCTTGTCCACCCAAGAGTTCAGTGTTGGTTTCTCTGCCCCTGGCAGTCCCCTCTATACAGCTAGATTCCTACTGTAAATTAAAACTTTTCTCTGGCACGGTACCAGTGCCTTCTGGGGAAGATGACCTGGAGGCCTGGATGGACTATGCCACCCCTTTGGTTCAGGAGTGGCAATGCTCCGAGGGGGAGAAAAGGAAGAGGCTGATGGAGAGTTTGCGGGGTCCTGCCTTAGAAGCCATTCAGTTCTTCCGGGCCACCCGTCCAGAAGCCACCGCTGCAGAGTATCTCTCTGCTTTGGAAGGGGTTTTTGGGAGTACAGAGACTGTTGAAGATTTATTATGGAAATTCAGGTCTGCTAAGCAGTGGAGAAATGAAAAACTGTCCGCATTTGTTACTAGAGTGGAGAGGGCCTTGCAGAAGGCTTATAGAAAAGGGGGAATCACTGCTACAGCCCTGAATCAGGTTCGGTTAGAACATGTTTTAAAGTCTGCCAGATTCTCTAGTGTAACGCTGCTGAAACTCAAGTTGCATGATCGGCGGGCCACCCTGCCTGAATATTGTCAATTGATGAGGGAAATTCGGGAAGTAGAGACTGATGAAGAGGGGTGGGAACCCTGTGTGGGGGCAGTGAAACCTAGTGGGACCCCTGAGTCTAATACCCCTGAGGAGACTGGCTCACCTGGAGGGTCCGAGGGGTCCCCAGATTTCCCAGGTACTGTGGGGATGTGGGTCGTTCCTCTGACCCAATGTGAGGAGGGGTGAATTGAGGGCTGAGATCAGAATTTACGGAATTGGTGAGGGACTTAAAGCATTCTATCAGGAATTTACTTGGCCTGGGACCCTGAGTCATGTAGAGCCCCGAACCCTTGCCCCAGAGAGCTCCTCCCTCCTCTCAGGGCCCCTCAGAATAGTGATCCCCGACCCTAAGTTTTGTTATCACTGTGGGGAAGATGGGCATTTCCAGCCTGACAGCCAGAGGCGGAGGGGAATTAAGGAAAGTTAACAGCAGACTGATCACTCGACACCGCCAGACCCAGTCTCGGGCCCCCAAGAAAAGTTTTGTGAATCAGGCCCATGTCCGCCGGGCTACCTATGTTGCTACCCTCAACTGATCTGATGTGGTCGGGCCGTCTATGGAGACCCGGCTGCAGGTAAATGGAATTCCCACTCGAGCTGTACTGGACAGTGGCTCCCAGGTGACCATTATGTTTCAGGACTGGTACCAAGCGCACTTATCTGAAGTGCCCCTGCAGCCTCTAACTGGTCTAGATGTATGGGGGTTGAGCGACAAGGCCTATCCGTATTTGAGGTACATCCGTGATCTGGTTATCTTTCCCTGCAACTGTGAATGAAATAGATAGCAAGTGGAAACCTTGAGTTTTAGTTTGCCCACCCACTGGACTACACGATGAGAGGGTGCCATGTTGATTGGGACAAATGCACACATGTTTGGACGACTGGCCCAATTGTACTCAGAGTAGCGAGCATTCCAGATCTGACCTTTGAGCATATCTGCTGTGATTCAAAAGGTCAGGGCCACTCAGAAGATGGGTAGTTTGGAGGAACCAGAAGGCCCTGTGGGGGTGGTGTGGAAAAAGGATCTGGCCCCCGTGGTACTTGCCCCAAATGCACAATGTGTTTTGCATGGAGAGGTGCGACTAAAGACCGATGTCAAGAATAAGTTGTTGATGCTGGATGCGCCTGTGGAAGGAGGATTACCTGAGGGGTTGTTACTCAAACACAGCATTCTGCCAGCTAGAGCCCATGCTTATGTTAAGAGCGTGATGGTTCAAGTGCACAATGTGTCTGATAAAGAGATTCGAATAAGAAGAGGGTGTACCCTGGCTAGCGTTCATTGTGCAGATACTGCTGTATTGCCAAATAGAAAGAGTTCCTGGATGGGTGATAGAGTTACTCCTGATCTGTTTGACTTCAGTGATTCCCCGTTGCCCGCCGACTGGAAACGAAGGGTCAGTGAGAGGCTTGCCAAGAGGGACCAGGTTTTTTCCCTGAAGGAGTGGGATGTAGGATGTGTACAAGGGGCTAAGCATCACATTCGACTGTACGATGAAAGACCTTTCAGAGAGAGATCCCGACGTCTGACCCCTGCTGATGTAGATGATGTAAGGTGGCATCTGCTAGAAATGTTGGCTGCTGACATAATCCAAGAGTCTAGGAGCCCTTATGCTTCCCCCATCATAGTAGTAAGGAAAAAGAATGGGGCAGTTCAGATGTGTGTAGATTATCGTACTTTGAATAGTGGGACCATTCCGGATCAATATACCATGCCATGCATACAAGACTCCTTGGATTGTTTGAATGGTAGTAAGTGGTTCTCGGTATTGGACCTTCAGAGCGGATACTACCAGATCCCGATGGCCCCAGATGACCGGGAGAAGACTGCTTTCATTTGTCCCTTGAAGCTTCCTGAGTTTGTTTGGATGCCTCAAGGAATTTCGAGTGCTCCAGCCACTTTCCAGCGCTTGATGGAATGAGTTGTGGGGACATGAATCTACTCAGTGTTTGGTCTATTTAGTTGCGTTATAGTGTTTGGCGATCATTGGAAGAACACGAGCAACGATTATTCAAAGTCCTGGATCGGTTGGAAGATTTGGGCCTTAAATTGTCTATTGACATGTCAATTCTTCCAGACTTCCGTGAAATATGTGGCTACATAGTGTCCACGAGGGCATAGAGACTGACCCTGGCAAGGTGGAGGCGTTGACACATGACCTCCAACCCAGGAATTTAAAAGCTGCAACAGTTCCTGGGGTTTTGTGGATACTATAGGTGGTTTGTCAGAGACTATTCACGAGTAATTCACCCTCCTTAATCTCACTCAGGGATCCGACTACTCACAAAAAATATAAGAAGGGTGTGTACACTGACCTGGAAAAAGTACTTTCGACAAACGATATGTTTGGGGATCAATGGACTGCTGATTGTGAGGAAGCTTTTCACGACATCTTATATCAACTTACTCACGCTCTAGTACTGTCCTATGCTGACCCAGTCAAGCCCTACACTCTTCATACTGATGCCAGTCTACAAGGATTGGGGGCTGTTTTATACCAGGAGCACTCGAATGGGCTGAGACCTGTAGCATTTGCCAGTAGAAGTCTGATGCCTTCAGAGAAAAATTAACCCATGCACAAACTAGAGTTTTTGGCTCTAAAGTGGGCCATTGTTGATCAGTTTCATGACTATTTGTATGGTGCCAAGATATTAGTAAAGACTGATAACAACCCTCTGACCTATGTACAGACCTCTGCCAAATTGGATGCTACTGGGCATAGGTGACTCTCTGCCTTGGCCACTTACGATTATGCTGTAGAATACGGGCAGGTCTAAACCATATAGATGTGGATGCTCTCTCTCGGAGGCCTGCGTCCCAGACTGAATGGGTCCAGTTGTCAGAACCCGACATAAGAGCCCTCTGCCAGAAATTTGACAAGAAGAACAGGCATCTCCTGATATGGTGAACTGTGTGATGTGTCTGGGGCATTGCACTGTATACCTGCTGCTTACTGTCATTTCTCTGCCTTGGACACCAGCACCTGCCACAACTCAACAATGATGATCTCAACAGGCTCAATCCTGTGATCCTAAGATAAACGGCTGTAGAGGTTTTGCGGGCAGGGACGGGATGTGTCAAACTCGTTCACTGACATATGGACTGCTTTGTTTGTATAAAGAGAACCCCAAGTTAAAGCTGATCAACCAACTACTATATAGAGACTGAATAAGGAGAGTAGGCATACACGACAACAACTAGTGCTGCCAGTGGTTTTTAGAAGCTAGTTCTCAGGTCATTGCATAGTCAAATGGGGCACCTGGGCATAGATCAGACACTTGACTTGTTATGGGCTCAATCTTTGGCGAAGATGAGTGCGGACGTGGAACAGTATGTCAAGACCTGTGGTCGTTGTTTGCAGAGGAAAGCGTTACTCAAGGCCGCTCACTGGTCAACATTATTACTGAGTGCTCCATGGAACTGGTCTGTATTGATTTCCTGAGTTTAGAGCCTGATCTGAAAAGTGTTAGCAACACATTAGTGGTCACTGATCATTTCACCTAGTACACACAGGCTTTTCCGACCAAGGATCAGAAAGCAACTACAGTGACTAAGATACTTGTTGAGAATTTTTTCGTCCACTATGGGGCTCTGCATGCAGTGGATTCATTCCGATCAGGGAAGGGACTTTAAGAGTCACTTGATTAAAGAGATGCTATCTTTGTGGGGGGTACGAAAATCACGAACCACCCCCTATCATCCGCAGGGAGACCCTCAGCCTGAAAGGTTTAATCATACATTGCTTGACAAGCTGGGCACCTTACAATCAAAAGATAAATCGAGATGGAGCCAACAGATCAGCACTTAGTTCTATGCCTCACAATTGTACTAAAAGATGCTGCCTGAGTTTTCCCCATCACTGATGTTTGGGAAGAGAGGCTAGATTGCCAGTGGATGTGTGTTTTGTTTCGATGGGGTGCGAGCAGAAACCATCTACAATACGTACAGAAATTAAAGGGCCCAATTAAATCATGCCTACCAACTGGCCCAGACCATGGCTGCTAAACGAAATCTGGCTAACAAGGAGAGATATGACAAAAAAAGTGAAAACAGTAGAGTTGAGAGAAGTAGAGTGTTGTTGAGAAATCTGGGACTGCATGGCAACATAAAATTGCCGACAGATGGCATCACCTCCCTCATATTGTTGTGGGCAGCTGACAGACCTACCTGTGTGTAAAAGTGCCGGAAAACAACTCGAAGATGTGAAAACCATGCACAGAAATCATCTGCTGCCAATTGGGCAGATTTTGATTGAAGCTTGGCCCTTCTCTCTCCTCTCCTTCCAGGCCCTTGACTAGATCTGTTACTAAGAGAGGAACCAAGCTCATGGAGCCTTCGACAAGTCCACCAAGGAGCCTTGCCCAACCCCTCGCAGAAGGAGATGGTTACACACTCGTGTCAGAAGACAGTGAAGATGATGTTATAATACCATCCTCTATGAACTAAGTCAATTGTTTCAGGGCAATCTCTTTATTAACTCAGGAACTGAAGCTGGCCCATCTGTGTTGATTGAGCCTCTACTTTTGTCCCCGGAGGAAATGCCTCCAGAAGATGAATGGGAGTAGACAAACTCAAGGGACAGAGTCCTTAGGCTTGGCTGAACTGTCTGGCCTGGCTGAGATATCTGACTTTTCAGAAGAAGAGAGTGAGACGGGGGAACAAGGCAGCGATATGTCAGAATCGGAAGAATATTTGGAATGCCCTGATGGATCCCCTTTAGTACCTAAACAGCCCCTGGATGAGCCCAGTGGAGTGTTTTCAGGGAGAGAAGGTCAAGCCCCTAATAGTATTATGCGTATTGAGCCTGATCCCCTCGAAGGGATTCCCGTTGCTAATTTCCCTGACATGGAAGTGGAGTAAGGGCCTGGTTCAGAATCCCTTGAGACCCCTAGATGATCCAGCCAACAGATACGGCAGTAATCAAGTTGAGCTATGAATCCTGGTCAGCCAGTGGACCGCCCTTAAATGTGGTTCATAGGGAGTATGTGTCCCCAAGTTCTTTGCCTAAGTTAGCCTCGGATAACCCAGATTGTTAGTATTACCCTTTGAGTGTAGTGTTTGCTCAGGGTGATGCACCAGTGATCTAGAAAAGCAGGGCTTCCCAGTCCCGTGCCATGTCGGAATTAGTAACCTGATTTGAAAACAAAGGAAACTAGAGTTATGTGTACAATGTGTATGAATCGTAATATATTGTTAATGTGATATTTCTGTATGTGATTTTAAAATGTGATGTAGTGTTAATTGGAGTGTTCACCTAAATGGCCACAGGGTAGTTGCTTGATGCAGACGCCAGCTTTTCCAGGCCAGGAGGTGTAACTCCTTCAAATCTGGGTTCCTAAAGCTTCCGAGCTTGGATAAATGCTCTGTGCCTGGTTAGAGTTCAGCGTTAAAGTCAGTTTAAATGGGGAGCCAGTGAGCGCTAAAGGCCTCCGTATACTGTCTCTGAGGCTGCTTGGTTTGCAGTCATAATTGATTAGGAGGGGGTTTGAGTGTTGCTATGCTCGAGTCCCGCCGGCTGCTGATTTTTCAATCTCGTTGCTGCCATCGCTAGTGGTGCAGGGGAGCTTACAAGGGGATGTGAATGTTGGTTTAAATACTGGGAAATAGTAATGACAATGTAGTATTCTAACCTGCCTTGTTTGCAGCACAGAAGGTTTCAATTGCCTCCTCCATTTGGTCCTGAACTAGTGAATTGGACCAATCAGTACCTTGGGACCCTACAGAGCTGCCTGACCAATAGAGAACAGTTTCTATTTGAGAGAGGTATTATGGGGGCTGTAACACAGTCGCACCACTGAGAGATAAAGAGTGACTGGCAGGTCATGACCAATGGAAGCGGGTAGCACCCGAACTGAAGGAGAGCCCCTTGTTGCTGGAAGGCAGATGCGTTGTGGTTGGTGAAGGGAGAGGAGCTGTGTGCTTCTGTGCTGGAGAGTGTTCGCCCGGGAAGAGCGTGAAGGCCTGAAGTGGCCATTTGTGTTTTCAGCTCCAGCGGACTAAATCCATCAGTGGGCGGTCAGAGGAGGCTGTGCTTTGTACAGCTACCCACCAGGCTCGACCTGTAGGAGGACTGGAGAAGAATGCTGAATTGCGCTCGGTCCAAAGAAAAGTGGAAGCTGCCATTGCAGTGTCTCAGTGGCTGTGAGTTTGTGGGAGCATTGGAAGCAGCTGCCTGGTGTGGTATCCCTCTGTTGTTGTTTACTATATAAATGTGTAAGAAGACTGGTGAAAGTCAGGCTCCATCCTGGTAGCACTGAAGGAATCGTCATTTGCTGGGGTTGTGAGTACTAATTCAGGGTCGCTCCCTGTAGTGTGTCTATGCAGTGGTTTTAGTGCACCATTTAACTTCGGATTACTTAACTGAACTTTCCTCTTACTTTGACCTGCTCAGGACTGTTATGTTTGTGTGTGCTAAGGGTCCCAACCAGCTGCCATGTGTGGACTAGCTGCTGGGGATTGTGTACCCCGGGATAATAAGCTGTAGGGTTAGGCCTGTGCACAGAGCCCCTAGGTAAATAAGTATAGTGATAAGCTAATCAACTAGTTCCCCTGTCCTTGTTGTTTCCCACCGAATAAATCAGATTGCTTTTGTACAGCTACATCCTGGCTATTGTGTACATTAATGGTGAACTGCTGCCTGGTGATTGCAACATATATTGTACCTTACTTTACAGGGGTCCCTGAAGGAGCTGGAATATATTTTCCGTGGGGTAAGTGTACTGGTGAACAGAATTGTTGGTACCCAGTGTGAGTCACTATTGGGACGAAAGGGGGGTTGCAGTAGCTCAGAGGGCTGTAACCGTGGTAGTCTTAACTGTGTTAACCTCGACTTCTGGGTGGAGGCACCAGTCAATGGATCTGGGCCCCTCAACCTGCCTCTGTGGGGGCAGACAGGGGTAGTAGCCCTAAGGGTAGCACTCCCTGGGGGTTACAAATTGGAGCACCGCTGGGATTGGCGTCACCCTAGTGCTGCAGTGAGGAGATACCCCAAGATGGAAAAAATGGAAGGGGATATGTTGGAAAAATTAAGCTGGGACCCATCATCAAACCATGGTACACAAACTAATGGGTTGGGATGAAGCAGAAAGATAGATTCTGGAAGATTGTATTATTGTTAGATGTGCCTTTGGGTACCTCAGCTGCTGATATTGTCTCTGTTGCAGAGCTAGTAAAGTGTTTGGGTAAGGTTGAAGTGAAAGGGCGTATGGCTGATTTGCTTGACCAGACATTGCAGGTGCTACTCCTATGCAGTGTGGCCATCGACCCTGAGAAGGTACCTCCTGTACTTTACCCGGAGGGTGCGTCCCAGGGGTGGAGGCTAATCCATATCCGAAGTGGGTCAGTCACTCCTGGGGGGGTCTTCTCAAATGAACAGTTTTAAAGATAAACTGCTTAAATTGTTAGCTGTGGAGGGGAGGACTACCCAGGAGTTGCATAAGCCATGAATCTGTCCAGTGATACTACCCTCGGGGTTCCCCGGCACATCCCTGCCCATAAGAGTTCAGTGTTGGCCTCCTGCCCTTGGCAGTCCCCTCATACAGCTAGATTCCTACCGTAAATTAAAACTTCTCTGGCACGGTACCAGTGCCTTCTGGGAAGATGACCTGTAGGCCTGATGGACTATGCCCCCCTTTGGTTCAGGAGGGTAATGCTCAAGGGGGAGAAAAGGAAGAGGCTGATGGAGGTTTGCAGGGTCCTGCCTTAGAAGCCATTCAGTTTTTCTGGGCCACCCGTCCGGAAGCTACCACTGCAGAGTATCTCTCTGCTTTGGAAGGGGTTTTTGGGAGTACAGAGACTGGTGAAGATTTATTATGTAAATTCAGGTCTGCTAAGCAGTGGAGAAATGAAAAACTGTCCGCTTTTGTTACTAGAGTGGAGAGGGCCTTGCAGAAGGCTTATAGACAAGGGGGAATCACTACTACAGCCCTTAATCTGGTTTGGTTAGAAGATGTTTTAAAGTCTGCCAGATTCTCTAGTGTAACGCTGCTAAAACTCAAGTTGCATGATTGGTGGGCCACCCCGCCTGAATATTGTCAATTGATGAGGGAAATTCGGGAAGTAGAGACTGATGAAGAGGGGTGGGAACCCTGTGTGGGGGCAGTGAACCCTAGTGGGACCCCTGAGTCTAATACCCTTGAGGAGACTGACTCACCTGGAGGGTCCGAGGGGTCCCCAGATTTCTCAGGTACTGTGGGGATGCGGGTTGTTTCCTCTGACCCTCACATGGAGTGTGAGTTGAGGCTGAGATCAGGAATTTATAGGGAAATGGTGAGGGACTTAAAGCAGTCTACTGTAGCCCTACTTGGCCGGGACCCCAGAGTCATGTAGAGCCCTGAACCCTTGCCCTAGAGAGCTTCCCTTTACTCCCTCAGGGCCCCCCAGAATAGTGATCCTCGTGGGACCCCAAGTTTGTTATCACTGTAGGGAAGATGGGCATTTCCAGCCTGACTGCCAGAGGCCGGAGAATTTAAGGTAGTTAACAGCAGACTGATCACTCGACACCGCCAGACCCAGTCTCGGGCCCCCAAGAAAAGTTTTGTGACTCAGGCCCATGCAGGCTGGGCTACCAATGTTGCTACCCTCAACTGGTCTGATGTGGTCGGGCCATCTATGGAGACCCGGGTGCGGGTAAATGGAATTCCCACTTGAGCTGTACGGGACAGTGGCTCCCAGGTGACCATTATGTTTCAGGACTGGTACCAAGCGCACTTATCTGAAGTGCCCCTGTAGCCTCTAACTGGTCTACATGTATGCGGGTTGAGAGACAAGGCCTATCCATATTTGGGGTACATCCATGTCTGGTTATCTTTCCCTACAACTGTGAATGAAATAGATGAGCAAGTGGAAACCTTAGTTTTAGTTTGCCCACCCACTGGACTGTACGATAGGGTGCCCTTGTTGATTGGGATAAAGGCACACATGTTTGGACGACTGGCTCAATTGTGCTCAGAGAAGCGAAAGCATTCCAGACTGGGCGTGGCTTTGAGTGTATCTGCTGTGATTCAAAAGGTCAGGGCCACTCAGAAGATGGGTGGTTTGAGGAACCCAAGGCCCTGTGGGGGTGGTGTGGGAAAAGGATCCGCCCCGTGGTACTTGCCCCAAATGCACAATGTGTTCAGGCGGAGAGGTACGACTAAAGACCGATGTCAAGAATAAGTTGTTGATGCTGGATGCACCTGTGGAAGGAGGATTACCTCAGGGTTGTTACTTAAACCCAGCATTCTGCTGGCTAGGGCCCATGCTTATGTTAAGAGGGTGATGGTTCAAGTGCACAATGTGTCTGATAAAGAGATTCGAATAAGAAGAGGGTGTACCCTGGCTAGCGTTCATTGTGCAGATACTGCTGTATTGCCAATTAAAAAGAGTTCCCGGACGGGTGATAGAGTTACTCCTGATCTGTTTGACTTCGGTGATTCCCCGTTGCCCACCGACTGGAAACGAAGGGTCAGTGAGAGGCTTCCCAAGATGGACCAAGCTTTTTCCCTGAAGCAGTGGGATGTAGTATGTGTACAAGGGGCTGAGCATCACATTCGACTGCACGACGAAAGACCTTTCAGAGAGAGATCCCGACATCTGGCCCCTGCTGACATAAATGATGTAAGGTGGCATCTGCAAGAAATGTTGGCTGCTGGCGTAATCCAAAAGTCTAGGAGCCCTTATGCCTCCCCCATTGTAGTAGTAAGAAAAAAGAATGGGGCAGTTCGGATGTGTGTAGACTATCGTACTTTGAATAGGCGGACCATTCCGGATCAATATACCATGCCACGCATACCAGACGCCTTGGATTGTTTGAATGGTAGTAAGTGGTTCTCTGTATTGGACCTTCAGAGCAGATACTACCAGATCCTGATGGCCCCAGACGACCAGGAGAAGACTGCTTTCATTTGTCCCTTAGGCTTCTATGAGTTTATTCGGATGCCTCAAGGAATTTCGGGTGCTCCAGCCACTATCCAGCGCTTGATGGAATGAGCTGTGGGGGACATGAATCTACTAGAGTGTTTGGTCTATTTAGATGACGTTATAGTGTTTGGCCGATCATTGGAAGAACACGAGCAACGATTATTCAAAGTCCTGGATCGGTTGGAGGATTTCAGCCTTAAATTGTCTATTGACAAGTGTCAATTCTTCCAGACTTCCGTGAAATATGTGGGCCACATAGTGTCCACCAAGGACATAGAGACTGACCCTGGCAAGGTGGAGGCATTGACCACTTGGCCTCAACCCCGGAATTTAAAAGTGCTGCAACAATTCCTGGGGTTTTGTGGATACTATAGGCGGTTTGTCAGAGACTATTCACGAGTAATTCGCCCACCCTTAATCTCACTCAGGGTATCCGCCCACTCACGAAAAATACAAGAAGGGTGTACACTGACCTGGAAAGAAGTACTTTCGGCCAAACGATATGTTCGAGGATCGATGGACTGCTGATTGTGAGAAGCTTTCACAACATCATATATCAACTCTCACCGCTCCAGTACTGGCCTATGCTGACCCAGTCAAGCCCTACACCTTCATACTGATGCCAGTCTACAAGGATTGGGGCTGTGTTATATGAACTTCGAATGGGCTGGAGACCTGTAGGTGTTGCTAGTGGAAGTCTGAGCCTTCAGGAAAAATTACCCCATGCACAAACTAGAGTTTTTGGCTCTAAGAGTGGGCCATTGTTGATCAGTTTCATGACTATTTTATGGTGCCAAGATATTAGTAAAGACTGATAACAACCCTCTGACCTATGTACAGACCTCTGCCAAATTGGATGCTACTGGGCATAGGTGGCTCTCTGCCTTGGCCACTTATGATTATGCTGTAGAATACCGGGCAGGCCTAAACCATATAGATGCAGATGCTCTCTCTCTCTTGGAGGCCTGAGTCCCAGACTGAATGGGTCCGGTTGTCTGAACCTGACATAAGAGCCCTCTGCCAGAAATTTGACAAAGAGGAACAGGCATCTCCTGATATGATGGACTGTGTGGTAGATTGTCTGAGGCCGCCGGAAAACTGTATACCTGCTGCTTACTGTCATTTCTCTGCCTTGGACACCAGCTTCCTGCCGCAACTCAACAATGATGATCTCCAACAGGCTCAATCCTGTGATCCTATGATAAGAACGGCTGTAGAGATTTTGCGGGGAGGAAGGGATGTATCCAAACTACGTTCCACTGACATACAGACTGCTTTGTTGTATAAAGAGGGGCCCAAGTTTAAAGCTGATCAACCAACTACTATATAGAGAGACTGTGAATAAGGAGGGTCGGGTACACTGACAACAACTGGTGCTGCCACTGGTTTTTAGAGAGCTAGTTCTCAGGTCATTGCATAATCAAATGGGGCGCCTGGGCATAGATCGAACACTTGACTTGGTACGGGCTCGATTCTATTGGCCGAAGATGAGTGCGGACGTGGAACAGTATGTCAAGACCTGTGGTCGTTGTTTGCAGAGGAAAGCGTTACCCCAGAGAGCTGCTCCACTGGTCAACATTATTACTAGTGCTCCTATGGAACTGGTCTGTATTGATTTCCTGAGTTTAGAGCCTGATCTGAAAAGTGTTAGCAACATATTGGTGGTCACTGATCATTTCACCCGGTACGCACAGGCTTTTCCGACCAAGGATCAGAAAGCAACTACAGTGGCTAAGATACTTGTTGAGAATTTTTTCATCCACTATGGGGCTCCACAGCGGATTCATTCCGATCAGGGAAGGGACTTTGAGAGTCACTTGATTAAAGAGATGCTATCTTTGTGGGGTACGAAATCACTTAACCACCCCTATCATCTGCAGGGGACCCCAAGCCTGAAAGGTTTAATCGTACATTGCTTGACAAGCTGGGCACCTTACAATCAAAAGATAAATCGAGATGGAGCCAACAGATCAGCACTTTAGTTCATGCCTACAATTGTACTAAAAGTGATGCCACAGGATTTTCCCCATATCTACTGATGTTTGGAAGAGAGACTAGATTGCCAGTGGATGTATGTTTTGGGGTTTCCCCTGATGAGGTGCAAGCAGAAAACCATCTACAGTACATACAGAAATTAAAGGCCCAATTAAATCATGCCTACCAACTGGCCCAGACCATGGCTGCTAAACGAAATCTGGCTAACAAGGAGAGATATGACAAAAAAGTGAAAACAGTAGAGTTGAGAGAAGGGGATAGAGTGTCGTTGAGAAATCTGGGACTGCATGGCAAACATAAAATTGCCGACAGATGGCATCACCTCCCTCATATTGTTGTGGGACAGCTGGCAGACCTACCTGTGTATAAAGTGCGGCTGGAAAACAATTCGAAAGATGTGAAAACCATACACAGAAATCATCTGCTGCCAATTGGGCAGATTTTGATTGAAGCTGACCCTTCCTCTACCTCTCCTTCCAGGCCCGTGACTAGATCTTTTACTAAGAGAGGAACCAAGCCCATGGAGCCTTTGACAAGTCCACCAAGGGAGCCTTGCCCAACCCCCCTGCAGAAGGAGATGGTCAACACTCAGTGTCAGAAGACAGTGAAGATGATGTTGAATACTATCCCTCTTATGAACTAAGTCAATTGTTTCGGGGCAATCCCCTTATTAACTCAGGAACTGAAGCTGGCCCATCTGTGTTGATTGAGCCCTCTACTTTGTCCCTGGAGGAAATGCCTCCAGAAGATGAATGGGTAGAGACAAACTCAAGGGCTGAGTCCTTAGGCTTGGCTGAACTGTCTGGCCTGGCTGAGTTATCTGACTTTTCAGAAGAAGAGAGTGAGATGGGGAACAAGGCAGCGATATGTCAGAATCGGAAGGATATTTGGAATGCCCTGATGGTTCCCCTTTAGTACCTAAACAGCCCCTGGATGAGCCCAGTGGGGTGGGTTCAGGGAGAGAAGGTCAAGCCCCTAATAGTACTATGCGTATTGAGCCTGATCCCCTTGAAGGGATTCCCGTTGCTAATTTCCCTGACATGGAAGTGGAGTCAGGGCCTGGTTCAGAATCCCTTGAGACCCCTAGATGATCTGGCCGACAGATATTGCCAGTAATCAAGTTGAGCTATGAATCCCTGGGTTAGCCAGTGGACCGGCCCTTAAATGTGGTTCTCAAGGGGGTATATGTGTCCTGAGTTCTTTCCTAAGTTAGCTAGGGGATAACTCCAGATTGTTAGTATACCCTTTGAGTGTAGTGTTTCTGTTTGGGTGATGCACCAGTGACTAGAAAAGAGGGCTTCCCAGTCCCGTGCCATAAGCGGAATTAGTAACCTGATTTGAAACAAAAGGAAACTAGAGTTATGTGTACAATGTGTATGAATCATAATATATTGTTAATGTGATATTTCTGTATGTGATTTAAAATGTGATGTAGTGTTAATTGGAGTGTTCGCCTAAATGGCAACAGGGTAGTTGCTTGACGCTGATGTCAGCTTTTCCAGGCCAGGGAGGTGTAACCCCTTGCAAATGGGGTTCCTTAAAGCTTCCGGGCTTGGATAAATGCTCTGTGCCTGGTTAGAGTTCGTTAAACGCAGTTTAAATGGGGAGCCAGTGAGGCTTTTAAAGGCCTCCGTGATACTGTCTCTGTAAGGGCTGCTTTGGTTTGCAGTCATAAATGATCAGGGAGGGGGTTTGAGTGTTGCTATGCTCGAGTCCCGCCCGGGCTGCTGATTTTTCACTCCGTTGCTGCCATCACTAGTGGTGCGGGGGGAGCTTTACAAGGGGATGTGAATGTTGGCTTTAAATACTGGGAAATAGTAATGACAATGTAGTATTCTAACCTGCCTTGTTTTGCAGCACAGAAGGTTTCGATTGCCTCCTCCATTTTGGTCCTGAACTAGTGAATTGTACCAATCAGTACCTTGGGACCCTACAGAGCTGCCTGACCAATAGGGGAACAGTTTCTATTTGAGAGAGGTATTATGGGCTATGGCGCTGTGTAGCACTACTGAGAGCTAAAGGAAGTGACTGGCAGGTCTCGCCAGCCAATGGAAGCGGGTAGCGCCCGAACTGAAAGAAGAGCCCTTGTTGCTGGAGGGCAGATGCATTGTGGTTGGTGAAGGGAGAGGAGCTGTGTGCTTCTGCGCTGGAGAGTGTTCATGCGGGAAGCGCGTGAAGGCCTGAAGCGGCCATTTGTGTTTTCGGCTCCAGTGGACTTAATCCATCTGCGGGCGGTCAGAGGAGGCTGTGCTTTGTACAGCTACCCACCAGGCTCGACTTGTAGGAGGACTGGAGAAGAATGCTGAACTGCGCTCAGTCCGAAGAAAAGTGGAAGCTGCCGTTGCAGTATCTCAGTGGCTGTGAGTTTGTGGGAGCATTGGAAGCAGCTGCCTGGTGTGGTACCCCTCTGTTGTTGTTTACCATATAAATGTGTAAGAAGACTGGTGAAAGTCAGGCTCCATCCTGGTAGTGGTGAAGGAATCGTCATTTGCTGGGGTTGTGAGTACTAATTCAGGGTCGCTCCCTGTAGTGTGTCTATGCAGTGGTTTTAGTGCACCATTTAACTTCGGATTACTTAACTGAACTTTCCTCTTACTTTGACCTGCTCAGGACTGTTATGTTTGTGTGTGCTAAGGGCCCCAACCAGCTGCCACGTGTGGACTAGCCGCTATGGCTTGGGTACCTCGGGATAATTAGCTGTAGGGTTAGCCCTGTGCACAGAGCCCTAGGTAGATAAGTATAGTGATAAGCTAATCAACTTGATTCCCCCTGTCCTTGTTGTTTTCCCCCTGAATAAATCAGATTGCTTTTTGTACAGCTACATCCTGGCTATTGTGTACATTAATGGTGAACTGCTGCCTGGTGATTGCAACATAACTGTACCTTACTTTACAGGGGTCCCGAAGTGAGCTGGAATATATTTTCGTGGGGTAAGTGTACTGGTGAACAGAATTGTTGGTACCCAGTGTGAGTCACTAGTGGGACGAAAGGGGGGTTGCAGTAGCTCAGAGGGCTGTAACCGTGGTAGTCTTAACTGTGTTAACCCCGACCTCTGGGTGGAGGCACCCGACAACAGATCTGGGCCCCTCATCCTGCCTCTGTGGGAGCAGACAGGGGTAGTAGCCCTAAGGGTAGCGCCCACTGGGGGTTACATATGTCTTGTTTATAGATCATCATGAAATCCAGGCCCCAACTGGGGCTACACATTTTGGGACTCCCTAGGTCTCACCTGGCTAGAGAAGTAGTGGGAAGGAAGTCTGTGCTCCAGAATAAGGCGTACATAGGAGGCACCTGTGAGAAAACTAACCTTGTTTTTGTTAACATTAAAACAAATCTTTCCACATGTTTATTATGGAAGCCAAACACATTGGTGAGGTAACCTGATTCTTTTTTTTTTTTTGTTAACCTGAAGAAAAACATCCTATTCCCATTTAATGAGATCTCACACATTTTACTCGTGTAAGTTTCAGGGTGCAAACATTAACAAAAGACAACTTTCCTTAATTTCGTAATGGCAGAAATATCAGTCATTTGCTCTCACACAGACAGAAAAAGATATTTGTACAAAGTAAGAAGACATAAGTGCTTTTCATTAGGAGACAGCTGTATTGATGAGAGTCTTGTTTGTTGCTTTCTGTTTGTCCACTTGCCTCCATAGCTGCTTTCTCCCCCTCTCTTTGCCCAGCAAACTCACAGCCCCATCTCATGCCATCTCTTTCGCTTACCCTGACCTCCTCTTATAATGAGCTTCCACCTTCTGGTGAGGTCCACTTAAGAGCTCTGCTGAAAATGTTCCATGATGACCAGCATCCCAATGTGAATCGACCACTTATTTCAGAGGATTCTGCCATGTGATCATTGGATCAGCAGAGGGAGAAATAAGTGTTGCTCAACTTTTTTTTAAATAAATGTGTTTTCAGCCAGCCCAGTGGAGGGGCAGTTGCACTTCTGCTCCCTATAATGATGACTCAGTTTAAGAAACAGATGAGGGTCGCTTGGTGGACCAGAAGAGTGAGGGAGAATAAAGCACCAGATTGCATCTCTCCTTTCTCAAGGAGGGATGACACTAGTTTTGGCTGCAGGGAGTGCCACCTGGCAGAAACTAAGTGTCAGTGCGATGGGAGTGCACATGTGGGAGGCTGGAGCATGACGTGCTGGTTCACATGTCCCAATGTTCCATCCCAGAGGAAGAAAAAAAGGGAGAAAAGTAGTTGCCAGGCTGCTCTTAGCCAGTACCCCCTGCTGGCTCATGCATGACCTATATGGTGGGTCACCCACCCAATGAGGCTATGAGCAAGTTGTGGATAACAGGTAAGTCCATGAGAAGGTGGTTGACTTGACTGAGTGGTTCTATTGAGCAGACTCAGCGGGGAGAAAATACAGATTGAAAAAATAAATATATTTCTATACCCCTTTACAGGTCACAGGCTACCATTACAAACAAGAACCACCATTTTATGGCTGCTCACACTGCTTCCTCCAAGGTACACTGTAGTGCCTGTACATTTACTAGGGGATCAGTACCATTGCCCAAGTACAAATTGCCCAACAAGAATTCGACCATCACCAACAATACATATTCCCCGTCAACAAACTTACTGACAATAATAATCCCAACAAGCGGCATCTAATGTAATATAAAGAAAGGCAATCAGTCAGGGTTGCCCAGTAAGTCCACTCCTCCTCCTCTCCATTCTCAGCAAACCAAGAAAGTGCATGGCTTGAATGTGGTAGCGCTTTGATGGCACGCACTGTTGTGCAGTCTGAGGAGTGAATTCAACAAATGTCCATCTGTCGCTGCGGCTATGGTGCTGGAGTTGTGTGAATTTAAAAATAAGGAGAAGGATCTTGTGTGGATTTTGACCCCCACCCCACCCTGAACTTGGCTCGGGCTCCATCCGGACTGCAGTGCAATCTATCTGATCCTAGAGGATCACATTGTTTGTGGTGGTGCAGTGCTGCTGGCCTGGAAGAGCTAGCTGACTGTCACTCACTGAGCCCCAGAGTCCTGACCCTACTCTCCTTAGACTC
The DNA here is from genome assembly GCA_016271365.2 of Neoceratodus forsteri. Lineage (NCBI taxonomy): Eukaryota > Metazoa > Chordata > Ceratodontiformes > Ceratodontidae > Neoceratodus > Neoceratodus forsteri. The sequence continues at coordinate 838,650,814 of CM028135.1, read as the reverse complement.
CTGGTTCTTTTTTCTGTGGTTGTAGCCCAGGTGCAGTCTCATCACTGCCCCCCACCCAGTTGGAGATTCAGACAGCCGTGCAGTACTGTGCCTTGATCAGCTGCAATGATCAGCTGTAATGATCAGCTGTGCAAGTAAGTTTCTTACAGCGCATGACACTGACAGTAAGTGTCAATGTCTGTATAAAGGTGGGCATGATTCTGTGTAAAGATTGCTTTCTTATCAGATTACATCAGTATGTGACTGCCAGGAGAATCTTCGTCGGTAATAAATTATGAGCAGGAAGGTTAAAATCTGGAAATAAAATACGGGCATTTTGCTGTCAGGAGGATTAGTGTCGGGTGATCATACTAGACCCTTTACTACTGTATATCTAAATCCAGTATCATTCAATATACAGTATACTTATATCACAACAATTATATTTTTTCTTATTTTTTGTCATATCGTATCTAGCCTTAATGCATCACATCAAAAAATCATCTAGGACTTACTAAGTTTTCATTGACTCTTCTTATATTTTCTTTTCTGTGCTTTTTAGCTTGTAACATGTTCATTACTTATGTAAATTTACTTTATTTTTAGAATCAAGTGAGTTCATTATAGTAGCCCCTGGAAATCTCAATTTGAATTTATCCTGCATTTATTTTTATTTATCATATTTATGTAAGTATTTTTGTTTTATAGAAGATGAACCTGTGTACTGTGTAGACCAGCATTCAGAGACAACAAATTGATGGCTGAGGGCTGGCCAGAGTTCAATGGGTGGAGCAACAAACCATTCCCCCAACCAGGCCGTAAAAGGCCCTCTTCTGGGCCAGTCCTCATTCGTTTTCTTTGTTGCAGCTGGATATGCCACCCTCCCTTGCTCTGGGTTGTTGTTTCATTTCTCCTGCACCTCCAGCCACAGGTCCTCTCCTCCCTTCTTGTGTCTTCTCCCTGTCAGTCATGGCCAGTTCCTTTGTCCCTGACTCACTACCCCCCCGCCAAGTGCTCTGTCCAGATTTCCCTCCCAGTCTGCCCTGCTGCTCCTGGACTCCTTTCCTCCTCCATTTCTCCCGCCCTTCCCCATACCTCATTCCTGTTGTGCCATTAATAGTGCCTGTGGGCTTTCTGGCTGCCCACTCCTTTTCCCCGTCGCAATGCCAGAGCTCCGGGTGTGATGTCACCCTCCATGCCTGGCCTCTTCTTCATTTGCTCTTCTTTTTCCCCACCATGGCTGCAGCTGGATCACCTCCTTTTCGGCTGCATCTAGTGCCTGTCTCCTGGTCCTTCCATTGGTGCTCTGCCATGCTGTTCTAGCCTCTCCCTCCCTCCAGCGGTCCCAACTCTCCCATTTCTGCATTCAGACCTCATTCTGCCTGGGATTCTGTCCTTCCTATCCTTGGCTGCACTCCCCACTTGTCCCTGAGCTACCAGGTTTCTCATCCATCTTGTGGTGCTTGCATCTTGCTCCTTGTTCCCCATTCTCCTGCTGCCTCCACTGTAATGTCTTTTCACTGACCTCATAGGGATGCCCCTCAATTTCAGCTTGTCAGTGCTGCTGCTGGTGTTTTTGCAGCCCTCCCTTCCTACCCGCTGCCTTGCTCATGCTGCCTGCCCTTGACCACAAAAAAAAAAATTGCATTTCTGTTTTGTTCCAGTTTGGCAGGGAAGTTTCCATTTCAAAGTATGTTATTTCCAGGACCCTACTGCACCATCACAGTCCAGTGGACATGTGTGTCTGCTTCTCTGACAGCGTCACAGTCTATCTCTGGTTGAGTTCTGTCTTCCACCACTTCATGCGTGTGGTTGCCACTTTCTGTAAGCTCATTCTTCTTTAAAATTGGTCTGTGCTCCTCGTTCTGCCCCTCCATCCTCCGTTCTTCTCATTCTTTGACCTGTGCTTTCTTTTGGGGACTCCCCTATCCTGTCGTCCCACTATCCCTCCTGCTACCACCATACCCTACTCATTCACATCAACTAATATTCCCTCCAGCATATCGCCCTGCCTATTCGTCTCCTCCTCTGACCCTATTCTCTTATTCTAGTCAAGCCTATTCAGATGTCCTCCTGGTACTGCCTACCTCACCATTGGTGGCTGGCTTGACCCGGCCACTCTCACTCCTACCTCCATGCAATTCTATTCATTCCTAATTTGGCTCTGAATGGACCTGGTTGGCATACACTCCCGTGGCTACCAATCACAGGTAGCTTCCTCATGACATGAGTCTGGTTCTCCTTCACTCAGTCCAACCACAGGGTCTACTCATTCACATCAATTAATTGAGTATACCTCTCATTGGGTCTTATGCTACCTAATCGAACTCCTGCACTCCTGTGGTTAATCACCATCAGTCTGCTCATGACCACATCTGGGTCTCCCTAGCTCATCCAACCTCTCTGTGGGTCTACTCCTTCACATCAACTACTTGAGCATAACCCTCTCTGGTCCATGCTACCACGACTTGACCTGCTCTCCACTCAGAAACATGCCTTCCATGTCTTTTGCCCCTTAGCTCGGGGCTGGCTGCATTGGCCTCTCATCAATTGGGGCCCTTTAGCTGCCTAAGCGGGTTCAGAGGCACCCTCTATGCCATTCTCTATCTGACTGCCTCTGGTTCACCTGGTCTGTTTCATAGGCTCACATAGGCCAACTGAGTGCCTCAGCAGTCATCTCTCTCCTGTCTTGCTTTTGAGCATCTAGTTGCAGACACATCACTCGCAACCCTCAACAGCTGTCCATTTAGAAGGACAGAGCAAGAGCTTCCTCTAAACTGGAGTATTTTCCTCTTTCCTCAATCTCGACTCTAAATTGCAGTAACTGAGCCATCACTACTCAAAACATCCTTCAGCCTGGAAGGAAAGGTGACCTAGGCCTTGGATCCCCAGAGATGACCTCCTCAAAGGGGTTATTTCCCCTCCTCCATACCAATATGGTCATATTATTAGATAGGTTTGGAGTTTCCTTAGGTGTGGTAATTTAGTCCTACTGCTGGATGGAGTCGGATGATGACCCGGCTGTTCCCTCTCTCCTTAGGAAATCTGCCCTTCTGCATTTTGTCTGCTTTCATTTCGTACATCATCCTCGTCATATCTTGTTCTTGTCCTGTCATTCCCATCTATGTCTATCACCTTAATTTCCAGTCTTGATATATTCAGATTTTTTGCCTCTTCGATGCTTGACACCCTTTTGGCTATTTTTTGGGGCTTCTTCCTAAGCTACCTTTAGCCAAGGGAATTATTCCTGTGGCACCTATGGGAGGAATCATCCTCTAGGGTTGCTTGCATCATACCCCAGAGGTGAACAGCCGCAATGTATTGAAGTCACACAAGCATACATTTCATCCAGTTGCACAAGCCCATTGAAATTGACAACTGAGGGCTGGCCAGATTTTAATGGGTGGAGCAACAAACCACCCCCAATCAGGCTTTAAAAGGCTGTCCTCTGGGCCAGTGCTCATTTGTTTTCTTTGTTGCCACACCATCCTCCCCTCCTCCTCCTCCTCCAGTGGCTTGTCTCTGTTTCCCGTGGGCTACTTCCTAAGCTACTTTTAGCCAAGGGAATTATTCCTGCAGCAGCTATGGGGGGGACCCTCCTCTAGGGTTCCTTGCGTCGTACCCCTACATGGTGGTATAGGTCACGGATAGAGAAGTGAACAGCCACAATGTATTGAAGTCACAAAAGCATACAGCTCATCCAGTTGAGCAAGCCCATTGAACTAATCACTGGAACTTGATGGTAGTTTCCCAAACAGCTATTTATTCAACGTCAGACACTGTTTAAAAAGATGCAGAGTCAAAACACTGAATACACCAACAGTGCGGACAGAAAATATGCAGTACAAAATGCCAAAAACAATGGTAGCACTTGGCAGAAACACCGACCGCTACCATAACACCACATTATTACAAATGGCTACTGTGTGTCTGATACTAGTTCCCTAAAACAGTATTCATTTAACATCCAAACAAGGAGACACTGTTTAAAATGGCACAGGGTAAAAACATCAAATACACCAACAGTGCCCCCGAACCCCCCAATCTAGAAATAATCACCTCAGGGGAGAGGCAACTCAGGGATGGGGAGGAACCATGGGGAGGGGAATTGTTGAGGAGGGGAGAGGAACCCAGCAGGAAAACTGTGTGTGGGAAGAAAAAGTGCAGAATGGGGGGCAGACACAGGCAGAACATCGGTTGGGAGGGGGTGGAAAAAAAAAACAACAGGAATGGCATTCCTCAAGAAAAAAATCAAAAGGACTCTCTTATCCCTGGACCAGGAGTCAAAACCCTGTTCCACAGATGTTTCACAGACCTCTGCTGCCTGTGCCGTACCCTTCACACCATGGTAGCTGCTTGGCTGCACACTCCCCAGCAGACCCTTTCTCCTCCTCCTTTTCGATGGTCAACAGCTACAGGAATAACATGTTTTTTGACCTCACTGTAATGACATTGACATTTTAACCTGACACCATTTAAAAACACTCACAGTTGCAGTTATTTGTGTTCTTCTGTATTCATTAATGATGTTGCAGGCTTCCAGTATGTTAACATTGATCAGCCTCACATTTTATCAATGGGAATCACAAGGAGAGTCTCAAAAAGGTGTGCTCAGAAGCAATATTCTTGGTTTAAAACAAAGAATATACCCACCAGAATACCTAGCAAGCATCTGTGATAAAACAAGGGGGAGCTGCTCTCACTATGAGGGAATGTTCTGATGTATCGAGGCAGTACCCCTTCTTCAGAGCTCTGCACACAGCTTTTTGGGATGTTAAACAAACAGCTTTTGGGACATTTCTAAAAAGCTCCAGTGGTAAATGTTTGCCTCTGAATACTGGCCTACACTGGAGAGAGAAGTCTATCCTCTGTTTGCCTTGTTTGAGTACTTGTATGCATGTAGTTGAATTGTGCACCTAAATTAGAACATGATGTCTGATTTGAAGCTGTTTCACTACTGGAGCTGGATGGAGCCTGACTTATTTTTATTCTTGTTTTATGTCAATATTTATTTATTTAGTTTTTTTTTTATTTAGCTGGTTGGTAGTGCAGAAAAAATGGCACCATAGCACAAGTACTTGAGTTCAATAACGTTATTGTTTCCATAAAGTGCCAAATAAAGTGCATAGAAAAAATGGTTCAACTTACTTTACGTAGATGCTAAAAGGCAGCAAGGTCTGGGCACCAGTCAAGCTTCCAAAAACAATTTATTGTAAAATAAAAAACTATTCACAAGACACAGCTCAACAGTGAAAAAAGCGTCCGCAGCAGTAGCAAGGGAACTGACATGCCCTAACCGGTTTTGCCAAAGGGCTTCATCAGAGGTTGTGTGTCTGCTAGCTGCTAGTGTACCACTTAAATACTGCAAATCCTTAAAGTGATAGTGCACTATAAAAAACTTTTAATACTCTATCACATATTACCAAGTGTAAAACCAGAACCAATTATATATGTGTGTGTGTGTGTATATATATATATATATATATTTAGAGAGAGAGAGAAGAAATGGAAAAAAGAAAATAATGTAAGAGAGGAAAAGTGGAAAAAAGAGGGGTATAAAAGATATGGATGGAATTAGGAAGAGGGAGAGTGGAAGAGGAAAATGGAGGAGGGGGAAAAAGAGCAAAGAAATTGGAGGTTTTAGTTTAAAAACACACAGGCTCAGATATTCAAAAGAGTTGAGCCATGCGCAATAGGGTTGCACCTGCGCAAGTCCGAAATTGCGCCATTCTGCGATATTCAGCAGGAGGCAGTTGAGCCCCCTAAATCATGCTGAGCAACAGTGCAATGATAACGAAGGCATGCGCAATCGAAGGGGAAGGAACCATGCATAAATGGCGCAGTGCAATATTCTACGACTTGTGCCATGCGCAATGGGGAGCAAGCGGAAGTTGCGCCATAGCGGAAATTAGCCAAAATAAAAAGGAGCAAGGGAGAGGCGCAAGAACTCTAGAGGGAAGCCACATGAGGCAGAACCCATGGCAGACAGACAGGGCAGGAGGGACAAACAGGGCACGCCAGGGAAAGGGCACTCTGAACAGCCAGGCACAGGGAAGATGTGGGGAGCCACAGCTAGTGCAGAAGGGGGAAGTGCCACACAGCACAGAGGCCAGTACAGGCAGGTGTTCCCGGTGCAGGGGAAGTAGCAGGGAGGACAGCAGGGGAAATACAGAAACAGCTGTCGGGGGGGTGAACACAAGCCAGAGACATGGTCAGTGCCACCTTCCAGATGGAGGCCGTTATGAGGGGGGTGAGAAGGTGGGCGGCAGGGGGTGTGGCCGTGGAAGGGCCTGTTGGCGGTATGCCTCCAACAGGCAGTACCGAGCCCACACCAGCTTTGAGCTGTACACTGATACTGAGATTGTGGGGCGGTACCGCCTGAATAGGGCAATTCTGAGGCGGCTCTGTGAGCTGTGCAGTGATGTGATGCAGGCATCCACACGATGGAGTCAGTGGAGACTAAAGTAACAGCCAGCATGTGCTTGCTCGCCATGGGTATGTTCCAGAGACCAACTGGGGACACCACAGGCATAACCCAGTCAGCCATATCACACCACCTCACCCAATTCCTCAGCACACTGCTGCCATATGCTGCGGAGTACATCCATTTCCCCAGCACAGCGGCGGAGTGCACAGCAAACATACAGGGGTTCTATGGGGTAGCACGTATGCCTGGCATGCTAGGGGCAATAGACTGTACCCATGTGGCCATATGCACACCACCTGGCCCCGAGGGGGCCGCATACATCAATCGCAAGGGCTATGCCAGCATCAACTGCCAGGTGGTGTGCGATACCAGGGGGTGCATAATCAATGTCTGTGCCATGCACCCTGGGGCAGCACAAGATTCTTTCATCTGGCACCAGTCAGCACTGTGCCACAGATTCAAGAGTGGGGACATCCCCACTGGACACCTAGTGGGTGAGTATGCAAACCACATGGACAATCATAGGGCCTGGGAGGGTATGGCCAGAGGTGACATGGGTAGTGGCCTACATGGCCTGGGGCAGGGCGATGCTGATTACCAAACTAACCTCTGCCCTCTACACACACGTGACAGTGGATACCCACTCAGTCCCTGGCTGCTCACACCCTACCAGTGGCCTATAACCCCATCACAGCAACGCTACAATAAGGCACACGCCACCACATGTAATGTCATCGAGCGGGTGTTCGGGATGCTGAAGGCACATTTCCATTGCCTGGACACCTCTGGCTGTGCCCTACAGTAAAGCCCCTCAAAGGCCTGCTGGCTATTCCTGGCCTGTTGCATCCTGTACAACATGGCCAATGAATGTGGGATAGCTGTACAGGTCAAAGAGGGGGACAGCGATGGGGATGATGAGGACACCGCGACATGGTGATGGGCAGCCCCCTGGCCGACAGGACTCCCGACTGATCCTGCTGGCACAGCTGCACTAGGACACCATCATGGAGGAGCATTTCAGCCAACCCAGGTAAGTCATGGGGCCATGTGCAACCACCTGCGGCTAAGGCACAACCCACAAACATGCATGGACACACACCAGGGGTGCATGCCGTCAAGGGAAGTGGCAGGGCACAGAAGCACACACACAACCAGGGATGGGTGAGGATTAACATGCCACGAGGATGGACACACACACACACAATGCACCAAACGTGCACAGAGGCAGGAGACACACCGACCCAGAATGCCAACCCTAGCAACATACATGTCCACTGCCTGTCCACGTGCGTGTGTCAGATGCTGAGCACCATTGCACATTGGTGTACAGTACAATGCAGGCATTGTCATGCACACGCAACTGCGGACAGCAGCTGGGAGGGTGTGCAGGTGAACTGTGTGTCCGCGTGCAGGGCCAGGTACCCACCTGTGCACTGCCCACTGAAACACACAATGCACACATAGCAGCACCAGACAGTAGCCATGCTGAGAGACAGGTCAGTCACATGACACAGTGCCCCAGCTGCTATGGATGCATGGGCAGTCCCACCGAGATCCACCAGCACTGACAGGCTGACCACTGGCCTCATGAGGTGGCACCGATGGTCCCCCAGGGGTTCCACTGTATGAACACGACCGTGCTCGTGCAGGGGTATGCAGCACACCGAACATGCCTGCGCCAGGAGTGCTCGGGATGCCCACAGCTGAACCCGTTGTCGACAGGGTGGGAGTCACACAACGCCGGGAACAGGGGGTGGATAGTGCACTGCGTGGTGTCCGTGATGCATGGGCACCTGATTGCGTGCTCCATTGTGGCCATGACAGCAGTGAATGCCTGTGCATGCCTGTCAATGGCAGCGGTCACATCCTCCCACAAACGGGTCCATCCTGCCAGGATCAGAGCAGTGTACCTGCTACGACGCTCCTCTGCCCGCTCCAGAGACACACGCAGTGCATCCTCGGACATCGGAAGCCGCATCTGCTGCTGGACTGATGCTTGCAGCATGCAGGTGTGCTCATCCAAGAGGTCATCTCTCCTCAGCATCCTGTCCTCAGGTGTGTATGGCCCCGCGATCAGCAATTTCCCTTGAGGGTGGTGCTGCAACACCAGGACCAGGTCTGCATGTCCACAGGGAAAGTAACAGACGCCGCTGAACCCTGCAACGCCCCAAGCCCATTGGCTGATTGCTGATGCTGTCCCTCCGGCTGCCGCTCCCCAGGGCTCAGTGGTGCCACCGCAGTGGCCACAACAGTCCCACTGTCCTGAACAGACACCAGTGCTGCCCCACTGGTGCTGACAGGCACAGGCTGGAAGTGTGCTGACACGAAGGCCTCCACGACAGCACCACCCACAGCCATGGGTGCGAATTGCCCTGCTGCATGGCCATCCCGTGGCACACATGTGTCACTGCCCATGATGTTAGCGTCATCATCACCGGTGATGGACTCTGCACCGGCCACAGTCACAGCATGCCGGCATCCGTGGATGCTGGCATGCTGGGACACAGGGGCAGCTTCCTCCACACCTGTTACAACGACATCAGTGTGGACAGCCAGGCAGCCCCACTGTCGCAATGATCCATGTATACCTGTGGAGGTGGATGGGCCCTCCTCCAACTCCAGCTGACTGTCATCAGTGGACAGGCCCACCACCGCTGACCAATGCAGATGCTCAGGATCTGTAAGGGAAAGCAAAGTCGCATTACTGCATGTGACCTACCCTGACCTACCCTGCCCCCCCATAGACAGACCATGACTTCCCATGCAGTGATGGGCCACCACCCGTCTGGAAGCCACCACCCAGAACACCCTCAATGGCACTGCACTGCATGCTTCCAGCACGCCTCTCCTCTGGGGTCAGCTGTACCACCTCCGGCTGTCCCCCACCTGTTGCAGCACGTGCTGCCCTAATGGCAGCCACCTTCTCCTTTATCCTCCTCCTGTCCATGCCCATCTTTTTCTTACACTCCTGCACGGAGCACTGGTGGCTGCCATGCAGGTTCACAGCACGTGCCACCTCCTCCCATGCAGCAGCACAGGCTTGAGGTGTTCCCCGCCATCCTCTGAGAAGTGGCTCCTGATCCAGGTAGGCCTCAAACAGGGCCTCAGTTTCAGCCTTTGTAAAGTTAGGCCTCCTTCTCCTCCCACCACTGTGTTCCTCCTCTCCAACAACCTGCTCGGTCATTATGTAGCCTGTAAGAATGGCAGTTGTTACCTGTGACTGTGCAGTCCTATGCATGTCTCTAAATCCACAGTCCACACTCCCAAACAGCATGCAACTCACCAATAGATTGCAGTTACCGGCCATGGCCACTGCAGTACAATGTCACACTTTTATAGCGCAACCCACGCAAATGATGCGAGGAGCAACTTTAAGTGTCAGTGGCTCAGTAGGTAGCACACTCGCCTCTGAGGCCGGGAGATCAGAGGGCTGTGGGTTCAGTTCCCACATCTGGCACTTGGGTTAATATCCCAGTACTGATACTGTAGTGCAGCATGAGAGGGGTGCTGCACTGAGGTGTCCGCTCTTCGATGAGACGTTAAACCGAGGTCCCATCTGCCTGGATTGGTGGTGTTCAGGTGGATGTTAAAGATCCCATGGCACTTATCGGAAGAGTAGGGAATTTCCCGGTGTCCTGGCCAAATTTCCTCATTTCACTAAAATACCACCAACAGCTTAATCTGGTTCAAGGTCAGTTGGAATTCATCTGTATCCCCTCTCCTCGGTCATGCCTGAAAATAGGCAGGATTTGTCTAGTGCACTTACCCGGTCAACAAAAACTAACTAAATAAATAAATAAGTAGATGCAAATTACAGTGCTGTGCCATTGAATGGCTGATTAGATGATTTGCATATGACAGCTGAATATCGCTGTCCGTGCACTTGCTTTAATGCAATGTGTGAATGTGCTGAGCCAATGGGGCCAGTTCTGCAGGACATGTGTAGTACACACCTCACTGCGCATGCCAGGGTTGCTGACGGAGGCATATGCCACGCTGATGTCGTGCTGTGCACAGTAGGCAATGCAGGGCACAGCCACCATTGTGCCAGTGGCACTATAGCGATGGTCACTACATGGTGCTGTGGCACTGGGCCATCATAGGCACAATGAGCCAACTGCGCGGTAGGCCGCTATGGCACTGGCACACAGGCAGACAATCACGCTACATGCATTGTGTTCCAATGGCTCTATGCGTGTCCATGCGCCAGAGACTCTTGACCCGGTGCCCGACCTTTGCCCCCTAGGCGCCATGCATCAGGCATGGATGCACCTCTATCATGCTGTTCGGTGACAGCGTGATAGGGAATGGCAGTGCTGTATCATGCAGCATCTACACGTGGGGAGCCATGCTGCAGAGCACCATATTGCCAACTAGAAAACCGAGAATGGCATGCAGAAGGGCAGCCCAGTGGTTCGTTATTGAACTGGCCAACCTAGTGGTTCATTGTGGAGCCACACCATGGGCTTCTTTGAGGAGGTGCCCTGGACAGGCCAGGACTCAGGTGGCAGGAGGTGGCCTCTGCCCTTGAGGAGGCCACTGGATGGGGGAGGAGTGCTGAGCAGTGCAGGCACCGATACGGGGACCTGCAGCGGAGGGAGCCGGAGCTGCTGGCATGCCTGCAGGCATGTGCCAGAAGGGGCATGGTGCCACAGCCAGGTAGGGGTTCCGTCAATACACTTTTATCATCCATATGGGTAAGAGTGTTGTATGTGTCCAGCACATGGGGAGGGACCATCCGGGTTGGCTGTGGTGGTGTTCCCAGGTGTGGGTGGGTGGGTCTGGCTGGGTGGGAGGGCACACACCTGGGAGCAGGTGGGACTTTGCTACAGGATTGTACTGATGTTCCTTTCTCCATGTTTTCCCACAGGCCCGGAGGAATGCCACCATGCGGCGGGAAGAGTGGCAGCGGGAGGAGCATGGTGCAGCCAGGCGGGGTGAGGGCCCTCACCGCCCACTTGATAGGAGCGATGAAGGTGAGTGCCATACATCCATGATTACTATTGCATGCTGTGTGACAGGGTGGGTGGCGGCGCATGGCCACCATCCATCGACACCACTGCCATGCACGTGACTTGTTACAGTCAACACTGTCCAATGGCAATGCATGTCTGGGAGTGCATCAATGGTGGTCCATGCGTGCACCAGGTACATGGTTGTGCCACTGCATTTGCACCACATAGCCATGTCACTAAGCGGCCACGGTGGTGCTGTGCATGACTTGGCCGGTGGGTGTGTGCAGCATTCCACATGGCTTTATGTTCCTGGGTGGGCAGGTCCTATGGATGTGCTCACTGCGGGTGGTCACACACCATCACAGAGGTATGTCCCATGGCCGTATGCCATGCACAGTGGGCGGGTTGTATGTTGTTGTGCATTCACACCTATTGACTGTGCTCCTATGTCCTAGGTACCTGCCAGCTACGTGAAATCCGGGAGGCACTGTGGGAGATATTGTTGGTGGCAAGGGCGTCACTGGACATCCTACGATGCATTGATGAAACCGGGGTCCTGAGGAGGCACAAGCCCAGAGGAGTCTGAGAGCTGGGAGAGGCGCCCTGCTAGGGATACATCGAGTCTTTCAGTATTCCCCACCCCTTGGACCCACCTCACACCCTTCCTTTCCCATCCCATTTGTCCACTCCTGCCCTCTACCCACCCCACCTTGTTTGTGGCCTCCCAACATTGTATTTAGTTCATGTTATATTGTATATAGTTCTTGTAAGATTGATATATATATATATATATATATATATATATATATATATATTTATTTATATATATGTTGATTGACAGGCACAGGCTGGAAGTGGTGCTGGATGATCGAAGGCCTCCACGCAGCACCACCCACAGCCATGGGTGCTAATTGCCCTGCTTGCGTGGCCATCCCATGGCACACATGTGTCACTGCCTCATGATGTTATTATCATCACCGGTGATGGACTGTGCACCAGCCACAGTCGCAGCATGCTGGCATCCGTGGATGCTGGCATGCTGGGACACAGGGGCAGCTTCCTCCACACCTGTTACAACGACAGTGTGGACAGCCAGGCAGCCCCACTGTCGCAATGATCCACGTATACCTGTGGAGGTGGATGGGCCCTCCTCCAACTCCAGCTGACTGTTGTCAGTGGACAGGCCCACCACCACTGACCAATGCAGATGCTCAGGATCTGTAAGGGAAAGCAAAGCCACATTACTGCATGTGACCTACCCTGACCCATTCCTGCCCCCCATAGACAGATCATGACTCCCATGCAGTGATGGGCCACCACCCATCTGGAAGCCACCACCCAGAACACCTCAATGGCACTGCACTGTGCTTCGCAGCAAGCCTCTCCTCTGGGGTCAGCTGTACCACCGCTGTCCCCACCTGTTGTGTACATGCTGCCCTAATGGCAGCCACCTCTCCTTTATCCTCCTGCCTGTCTGTCTCATCTTTTCTACACTCCTGCACGTGAGCACTGGTGGCTGCCATGCAGGTTCACAGCACGTACCACCTCCCATGCAGCAGCACAGGCTTGAGGTGCTCCCGCCATCCTGGAGAAGTGGCTCCTGATCCAGGTAGGCCTCAAACAGGGCCTCAGTTTCAGCCTTGTAAAGTTAGGCCTCCTTCCTCCCACCACTGTGTTCTCCTCTCCAACAACCTGCCGTCATTGTAGCCTGTAAGAATGGCAGTTACCTGTGACTGTGCAAAACTTATGGCTGTGGGTTCCAACCACAGCCCACACTCCCAAACAGCATGCAATCACCAATAGACGCAGTTACCGCCATGGCCACTGCAGCACAATGTCGCACTTTATAGCGCAATCCCACGCAAATGATGCGAGGAGCAACTTTTAGTGTCAGTGGCTCAGTAGGTAGCACTCGCCTCTGAGGCCGGGAGATCAGAGTGGCTTGGTTCAGTTCCCACATCTGCACTTTGCGTATTATCCTAGTACTGATACTGTAGTGCAGCATGAGAGGGTGCTGCAGGTTCTGAGGTGCCATCTTTTCGATGAGACGCTAAACCGAGGTCCCATCTGCCTGGATTGGTGGTGTTCAGGTGGATGTTAAAGATCCCATGGCACTGTTTCGGGAGTAGGGAATTTCCCGGTGTCCTGGCCAAATTTCCTATTTCACCAAAATACCACCAACAGCTTAATCTGGTTCAGGTCAGTTGGAATTCATCTGTATCTTCTCCTCGGTCGTGCTCTGAAAATAGCAGGATTTGTCTAGTGCACTTACCCGGTCACGTAAAAACTAACTAAATAAATAAATAAGTAGATGAAAATTACAGTGCTGTGCCATTGAATGGCTGATTAGATGATTTGCATATGATAGCTGAATATCGCTGTTGCACTTTGCGCAATTGTGTTGAATGTGCTATGCCTACCATGCGCAGTTCTGTGACATGCGAGTAATACTACCCTCACTGCGCATGCCAGGGTTGCTGACTGAGGCATATGCTATGGTGATGTCGCGACTGTGCACAGTAGGCAATGCAGCACAGCCACCATTGTGCCAGTGGCACTATAGCTGCTGGTCACTACATGGTGCTGTGGCACTGGGCCATCATAGGTGCAATGGGCCAACCGCGCTGTAGGCCGCCATGGCACTGGCAATCACGGCAGACAATCACGCCACATGCATTGTGTTCCAATGGCGCTGTGCGTCTGGGCGCGCCAGAGACTCTTGACTCAAGGCGCCCGACTCTTGCTCTCAGGCGCCTATGCATCAGGCATGGATGCACCTTATCATGCTGTTCGGTGACAGCGTGATAGGGAATGGCAGTGCTGTACATGCAGCATCTACATGTGGGGAGCCTGCGCTGCAGAGCACCATATTGCCAACTAGAAAACCGAGAATGGTAGCGGTAGAAGGGCAGCCCAGTGGTTCGTTATTGAACTGGCCAACCTAGTGGCCATTGTGGAGCCACACCATGGGCTTCTGTTCAAGGAGGTGTCCCTGGACAGGGCCAGGACCCAGGTGTGGCAGGAGGTGGCCTCTGCCCTTGAGGAGGCCACTGGATGGGGGAGGAGTGCTGAGCAGTGCAGGCACCGATACGGGGACCTGCAGCGGAGGGAGCCGGAGCTGCTGGCATGCCTGCAGGCACATGCCAGATGGGGCACGGTGCCACGGCCAGGTAGGGGTTCCATCAATACACTTTTATCATCCATATGGGTAAGAGTGTTGTAGGTGTCCAGCACATGGGGAGGGACCGTCCGGGTTGGCTGTGAGATGGTGTTCACAGGGTGTGGGTGTGGTGGTCTGGCTGGGTGGGAGGGCACACACCTGGGAGCAGGTGGACTTTGCTACAGGATTGTACTGATGTTCCTCTCTCCATGTTTTCCCCACAGGCCCGGAGGAATGCCACCATGCGCGGGAAGAGTGGCAGCGGGAGGAGCATGGTGCAGCCAGGCGGGGTGAGGGCCCTCACCGCCCACTTGATCGGAATGATGAAGGTGAGTGCCATACATCCATGATTACTATTGCATGCTGTGTGACAGGGTGGGCGGTGGCGCATGGCCACCATCCATCGACACCACTGCCATGCACGTGACTTGTTACAGTCAACACTGTCCAATGGCAATGCATGTCTGGGAGTGCATCAATGGTGGTCCATGCATGCACCAGGTACATGGTTGTGCCACTGCCTTTGCACCACATAGTCATGTCACTAAGCGGCCACGGTGGTGCTTTGCATGACTTGGCCGGTGGGTGTGTGCAGCATTCCACATGGCTTTATGTTCCTGGGTGGGCAGGTCCTATGGATGTGCTCACTGCGGGTGGTCACACACCATCACAGAGGTATGTCCCATGGCCGTATGCCATGCACAGTGGGCGGGTTGTATGTTGTTGTGCATTCACACCTCATTGACTGTGCTCCTATGTCCTAGGGTGCACCCGCCAGCTACGCGGAACCGGAGGCACTGTGGGAGATATATTGTTGGTGGCAAGGGCGTTGCTGGACATCCTACGATGCATTGATGAAACCGGGGTCCTGAGGAGGCACAAGGCCCAGAGGAGTCAAAGCTGGGAGAGGCGCTCCTGCTAGGGATACATCGGTCTCAGTATTCCCCTACCCCCTTGGACCCACCCTCACACCCTTCCTTTCCCATCCCATTTGTCCACCCCTGCCCTCTACCCACCCCCACCTTGTTTGTGGCCTCCCAACATTGTATATAGTTCATGTTATATTGTATATAGTTCTTTAAGATTGTGTATATATATATATGTTGATTGTAATATATTTTTCAATACATTTAATTTTGATATGAATACTGTGGTGGTCTCGATTTGCAGTGGGCTATAGGTGCTCAGCTGCAGTGGTGTGCATGGTGTCAGGGGTGGTGCAGTCATGGGTATGTGAGTGTGTCCATGTGGAGGTGACTATGGTGTGGGGGTAGCTATCAGTCAGTGTATGTGGTGTGTGTGTTGTGCCCTGTGCACTGGATGACTGTGTGCAGTGGTCCATGACGCATGATCTGTATCCATGGCACACCCATCGGCCCATCCATGGCCTGTGCAGCTGACACACATGCATGTCTGTGACCTGCACGGTCTCCGCTGGCATGTCAGTGATGGCAGTCCCTGCAGAGCAGCCACTGTACCAGTCACATTGCTGGGTTGCCTCTTGTCACTGGCGTGGTGCATGTCTGCCTCGGGTGGCACTGTGGACACCGCAGTTGTTGTCCCACCTCCATGCTGTGCCTTGTGTGTGTTGCAGAGGATGTGCCCCACTGTCTGGGACTTGTCCTCCAGGTGACTGATGGTGGTGTACAGGTCCACAGTGCCTGCACAGGGTGGCTGGCACTCCAGTGCCATGGGAGGACTGTGGGTTGTGTGTACACAGTTTGCATGGGCCCACACTGGGGCTTGATTGCCCCACCACTGCATCCCTGTGTTGTTGTGCCCTTGGGTATGGGTGGGTGTCTGTCCATACACTGTGTGGCTTCCAGTGTGGGTGTCTGTGCTGGCTGTTGTGGCCAGTGGTGGGTCGGGGTGTGTCATTAGACTACTGTGCAGGGTGCTGTACCACTGGTGGTGGTGGTGTCAAGGGCACGCCCTGTCCCGTGTGGGGTACCTCCTGTGCCAACGCATGGTTGGTCTCTCAGCAGTACCTCAGGGGGACTGTGCGTGGTGGCACTGTGTCTGCCGTTGTTGCATTGCTGTGTGCTGCCACCCACTGATGGGTGCTTGTGGTGGGACTGGCTTGCATGGTTTTGTGGTGCACAGGGTTGCAGTGTCACAGTGGGGAGGTGGCATGCATGGGGTTTCCTGCAGTGGTGGTCACTGCTCATGGGGGGGGTGTCTGGGGGTCACAGTGCAGGGTGTGCTCTGCATTGGGGGGATGGTGTGGCATGGGGTGGTCAGCCCTCCTTGTGTGCCAGTCACAGCTTGCTGGTAGGTGTGATGGGTCACCATGGCCTGGCTGTGGGTTGTTTGCTTGTCTCCATGGGCCAGTGGTTATTCCAGCCCTCCCCCAGTTGTGCAGTGCATGGGGTGTTGGGGGATGATGTCTGTTCTGCTGTGTGTTCCTGTGCCCATCTGTGGCATGGGTGGTGGGCCCCTACCTCGCTGGTTGTACAGTTACATTACTCTGCTGCTTGGGGCATCCCTGGTTGTGCTATGGTGCCTCTGGACTGCTCAGCTGAACATCCCTTGTTGTGCTATGGTGCATCAGATCTGCTCAGCTTCCCCTCCCTAGTTGTGCTATGGTGCAGGTGGTGTGATATTCAGTCATCAGCTGTAGGCGCAGTTTGGCCTGCTCCATTTTTGAATATCGCGTCTCTTGTGCATGGGCGCAATAGACTTGCGCTTGCTCCTGCTATTGCACACTTTTTGGGCGTAATTTGAATATCTGGGCCACAGTGTTTAACTGTTACAGGTTTTGTCATAAATAGTACTCTGGGCAACAAACAGTATGCAAGAACTAGACCAGATGACTTTTAAACCTACATCAACCTTTAATCCACCTTATGTTCAAACAGTTGTTTTTGAGTACATGTGCAAGCAGGACTTCAGGCAACTGACCTCAGAGAAGAATGGTACCAATCATGTGAAGATAAGTATCAAAGAATTTGAGCCATTAAGAAGCCTTGAAATAGACAAAACTATAACAATCAAATCCTCTGATGGGGGTGTGGGGGGATGGTTCGGTGGTGGTGATAGGTACTTTGAAGTACATAGGGGAAGCTGAGAGACCACTATCCAATGCTAACTTTTATAAGAAACTACCATTAGACTTTACTTTGGATTTCAAGAGGCAGATTGATTCTTTTTTGGAGGATGGAAGGGAGGCTGGGGTTATAAATGAAAATCAAGTTGGGTTTTTCACAGTAGAATATCCTGTATGTGCCAACCTGTACTTACTACCAAAAGTGCACAAAGCTGCATACAGTCCTCCTGGATGCCTAATAGTATCAGGAATAGGTTCTTTAACTGAGCCACTTTCCAAGTTCATTGATACCCACATAAAGGGGCTAGTCACCTCCCTACATTCATATGTCCAGGATACAGGATATATTTTGAACACCCTGGAAAACATGCAGCTTGAACAAGAGTGGTGGTTGGTGTATCTGGATGTTGAGTCCCTTTACACCAACACTCCTCATACAGAAGGGTTGCAAACATTAAGACACTATTTGGAACATGGTACTAACTACAGTCAGAATCCACAAGAATTTTTGATTGAATGTGCTCAACTTGTACCAACATGCAATGCATTTCTTTTTCAGTAAGATTTTTGGCTGCAGATTAATGGGACAGCAATGGGTGCTACATTTGCACCCAATTGTACTAATCTCCTTTTAGGTAAATGGGAGACAGAAAATGTCTATAACTCAGAGGTCAATCCTTTTAACTATAAGATTGACCTATGGAAGAGATATATAGATGACATATTGGTGGTGTGGCAGGGTGACAGAGATGAACTGGATGAGTTTGTAGGATATTTGGAGAAGAGTAATCCAAACCTACACTTTACAATATGGGCAAGCCAAACTTCAATTTCTTTGTTGGATCTTATAGTAAAAAAAGTGGATGGGAACATTGGCACTAACCTATACTGTAAAAGGCAGATCATAATACTCTGCTCCACTTGTCTAGTTTCCACCCTCACCACACCATCAATAACATACCAAAATCCCAATTTCTACATGTCCACCATAATTGTAGTGAGCAACAGGAGTTTGAATGAGAAAGTACACAATTGTATCATAGAATTCAGGATCGCGGATACAGAACAGAGGTCCTAGATGAGGACTTAAACCAGATGAAAAACATGGACAGGACAGATTCGTTGGGGCCAAGGCTACCCATGTAAGCAGTCAACAACCCCAATTGAATTTTGTATCCCCCTATTGTAACCAAAGTAAGACAGTGATGAAAATTGTAGAAAAGAATTGGTCTGTCCTGAGGTCTGACCTGGTCCTAAGGAAATATACTGTGGATCTACTGTGCATGGTATATAGGAGTGGCAGAAACTTAAAAGACAGGCTTGTACAAAGTCTGTAACCAGTACAGAAGGACAACCCTGGGATCTCTGGGTGGCTTCCGCTATACCAAATGGACCATACTTATGCGGCAGGTGCAAATTTTGTCAGAATATTAACAAAATGACTATTTCACTAGTGTAAATGCCACTAAAGCATTTGACATTAGACGGTTCATTAATTGTGACACCTAGAATATTATCTATTTGGCTTCCTGCTGCTATGGTGCCTTTTATATAGGGATGACATTACATACATTCATGTTACAGATAGGGGAACACCTTGGAAAAATAGACAGAAAAGACTGTTCTAATGCCCAGGCTAACCATGTTTGCATTCAGAAAGATGGTGGTCTCCATATATTCAAGTTTAGTGGAATAGAGCATGTAAGGTTAGGAAGAAGAGAAGGGAACTTGAAAGATCTCAATCTAAGCAGAGATGCACTGAGGACTGCCTAGTTAGGAGCCTTGTTTCCAACAGAACTAAATGATAGCTCTTAATAAGAATAGAAGTAGAAAGTAATGGGAACTGTGGTTTGCCCCTTTTCACTTGTATTAATGGCCCATATTTTCTTATATATATATATGAAACAAAAAAATCAGTTAAAATAAAGTTAGGGTTCTATACATAGTTCTTCAACCAAAGTGATACAGGTCAGGAAATTGAATGATAGGGTTTACAATTTTGATACCCCTCCACCATCAAACCCTACCATTGGAACTACATTGGGGTGTGACTTAGGGTCATGGTGGGTCCCATCCCCCCCCCTACAACCCTACTATTGCAACACCACCCCCACCCTCCACACACCAACAAGCATTGGGGAGTGCCTTAGAGTTATGGGCCCTCATTCTCACCCCATTCTTCTATACAATGGTAGGTTCCTTTCAGATGGAATGGGGTGAGCATTAGGGCCCATGATCCTAAGGCACTCCCCAATGCTTGTTGGTGTGTGGAGGGTGGGGGTGGTGCTGCAATGATAGGGTTGTGTGGGGGGTGGGGCGGGACCACCATGACCCCAAGTCACACCCTAACACATGTTGGTGTATGGAGGATGGAGGGTGCAATTCCAATGATAGGGTTTGGTGGGGGAGGGATATCAAAATTGTAAACCCTAATATCCAATTTCCTGACCTGTATCACTTTGGTTGAAGAGCTATGTGTAGAACCCTAACTTTGTTTTAGACAAAGTTTTTTGTTAATTAATTTCCTTACTTTTTGTCATAGTATAATAGTATACCAGTTTTGTGAGATTTGTTTTGGTATTTGTGCACCAAATTTTCAAAATGGCCTTTTTGGGGCCCCGCCTAATGAACAGTGGCACTGTGATTTCATTAGTACATCCCCAAAGTGGATTTCACACAGAGACTGCGCAATTCTGTGCCAGAGCTACGAAAATGCATTTTGGGCAGGTTGTGACAAATAGCTACACTGTTCATGAGGAGGTATGGAAAAATCTGAGTGCTAAAAATCTGGGGTGAAAATATAGAAAAATGGTGACATGAAGAATATGCATAGAAACTGCACAATGCACACTCATAGCGGTCATTTTTTGGGAATTTTTGAAACCAGATTTTCAACTTTGACTTTTTGAGACCCCACCTAATGAACAGCAGCACTTTGCTTTCATTAGTACATCCCAAAAGTTGATTTCACACCGTGACTGTGCCATTCTGCACCAGAGCTGAGAAAACACATTTTGGACATACTATGAAAAATGACAGCTGCACTGTTCATGAGGAGGTATGAACAAATCTCAATGTTGAAAATCTGGGGTGAAAATATTAAAAAATGTTGAAGTTACGAGTCTGCATAGAAACTGTATAACGCAGTAATTTTTGAGACTTTTTGCACCAAATTTTCAACATATACTTTTTGGAACCTCCCCTCATGAACACTGGCACTGTCATTTCATTAATCAGTCCAGAAAGGTGATTTTGTGTAGCGACTGCGAAATCACCTTTCAGGACCGAATAACGAAATGACCATGACAGTGTTCATGAGGTGGGCTCCCAAGAACCTTGTGTTAAAAATTTGGGGTAAAAAGTACTAAAAATGGCTGAGATATCAACCTAAGTTGAAAAGCCCATGTAGAGTCATAATACGAGCCTACCTTGATTCCTCAGTTTGCGGTTGGGCTTTGAAGAGTGCAGACATGTCCCAGTCCAGAGAAGCTCATTGCTCCCAACTTGCAGAGGTAAGTATGGGTTAGTGGTGTGTACGGGGAGGTGGATGCTCAGTGGGAGGGTGGGGATGGGGGAGGAGTGACTGGGGAGATGACGAGGTACCATTTTCTTAATTACAGGTGTAAAAAAAAGCATCAGGACGGTTTTCTTTATTTACAGGAACAGAAAACTGAATGTGGGCACACTGGGGTGGGCTCCCAGTATGCCACATGAGTTGGGGGGGATACATTATGCTGACAGGGGGATTGGGTACCCCATCGGCAGTTGGAGTGGGCTCAGGAAGACAACCAACACCGGGAGTCAACATCCCGATGTCAGAAAAACTATAAATGCAGTTGTTTCAGCACACTGGGGGTGGGCTTGCCTGTGTGCCACAGTAGTGGAGGCGACTGAATGATGACTCAGGGAATAGGTACCCTGACCTTAGTGAAAATAAGCACTACAATGCAGGATTCTGCATTAAAAATGGCAGGATGCAGAATTCTGCATCAAAGTTAAAAATTATGTATGGAGAACAGTTCTCTTCATTTTAGGGGTACAAAATAGATTTATGGACACTGGGACAGTGCTTCCCAGTATCCCACAGTCATTTTGGGGGATGGAGCTGCTGACCTGTACCTGTACCCTTCAGCATACAATCCTATGCTAGACAGCTGCTCTGACATAGTCATATGCCCATTGCTAAACTTCAGCATAAAATCCTATGCATTGCTCCAACTTAGAATCCTATGCCGTCAGGGACATATATTTATTCCCATTGGAAATAATGGATAAAATAAAATTGAATAACTTTTGAACAGATTAATATTTTTTTCTCCAAACCTTCAAAAGTCACATCTGTCAGGCCAAATTGTTCTACCCTGAAAGTTTCATGTCTGTAGCTACAGCTGATTATGAGATACAGGTTGACAAAAAATAAAAAAAAAAAGCTAAAATCATAAACATCTCTTATTTTTGAACACCCTGTATCTCACAAACCACACAAGGGATGCAAACCATATTTGGAACATTAATAGACCTATCCCTTCCAGTGATACTTGCTAAATTTCAAGCACATCTGTTCAACCTCTCCAAAGTTGTTACCCTTCAAATATTGACCTTTAACATTACATACTCGAAGGAACCCAACTATACTGGCACTACCAAGCACCAGTATAATATATACATATATGATATGACATGGCCTGACTGAAGATAAATATGATATCTTGAGACAGGCCATATCATGTTCTGTTTATACAACACATGTTTTGGGCCACATGGAGCACAACCCCCCATCAACACAACAGACAACATGTTATGTAAAAAAAAATTTGCTTTATCCTGTCAGTTTGAAGTAAAAATTATCTGCTTCATCCTGTCAGTTTAACGTTTTTTGAAAGTTATCTGATTGATCCTGCCATTATTTTAACACAAATAATAATTTAAAAATGTATCTAGTTGTTCCTGCAACTCAGAGGTTTGGTTACCATAACAGTACTTTCACTGTCCACAATTTATCCTCACCAACACAACAGATGACATATTATGTTATGTAAAACAAATTATCTAATTGATCCTGCCAGTTCAAAGTTATTGAAATAAAGGTATCTGGTTGTTCCTGCCACTCTGAGGTTCAGTAACCATAACAAACTTTTACTCCCCCGACATGTAGCATGACCGAAGCAGTCTTAACACATACAGCTCGGTCACACTACATTCAGGGGAAAGTGAAAGTTCTTGTTATGGTTACTGAACCTCAGAGTGGCAGGATCAACCAGATACATTTTTTTAATATTATCTATTTAAGAATAATGGCAGGATGTCAGGTGGTGTGTGTGTGTGTGTGTGTGTGTGTGTGTGTGTGTGTGTGTGTGTGTGTGTGTGTGTGGGGGGTGCAGTGTCATAGAGAAATAGCCACACAATGGAAAGTGAAATGCTTTCAGTTTTCTTTCCATGACTTATAGGAACACAAAGATATCACCATAACATACAGGAACATGGAGATATCTGTGATATCTCCACTGCCTGGTGAAGATACTACTTTTTATTTGTGCATTTATCCCAAAACATATAGGGCGTGTGTGTGTGTGTGTGTGTGTGTGTGTGTGTGTGTGTGTGTGTGTGTCTGTGCCTGTGTATATATACTGTGTATATATATATATCTATAGATATAGATATATACTGTAATTGGTGTGGTTTTACACTTGGTAATATGTGATAGTGCACCATAAAAAACCTGTATGCCCTCTGACAAAGCCCTTTGGCAAAACTGGTTAATGGATCTCGGTTCCCTTGCTACTGCTGCTGTGACTTTTTTCATTCTTCAGCTGTGTCTTGTGAGTAATTTGGTATTTTACAATAAAGTGGTTTTGGAAGCTTGACTGATGCCCAGACCTTGTTACCTTTTCTCTGTTCTCTCGCTCTGTGGCACATTCTAGTTGCTTGAGGAGCATTGTGCTTCCTTGCCTTTACATAGATGCTACCCACACAGAGAGACAAAGCGCACTAAACCCTGACTAGTTTTGCACTAAAGGACCTTTTCAAGGAGACTGGTAGAGCACAAAAGGACCCTGTAAAATACCCTCCTGTACAAGAAGTACAAATCAACCAGTAAAAACACATTCATACAAATATAACCTCATATATTCAATTAATATAACCATTAAATGCTCAGACCACAAATACAAACTACAACAGTGATGAATAAGCAAAGTGAATTTAAAAACAATGCTAAAAATAACTTTGGTGACACTAGCCCATCACATGCTAATTGAGATCATAAATATTCATGAAATCACAAGACATCCTATAGTTGACATTTCATTTGAATATAAATATGCTGATTTAACATTGGATTCTTCTTATACCAATCAATGCATGCTGACTACAATGTAAAAACTCACAAAAGACAGCAGCTTATGTATTTAACACTTCTTTAATATTTTCTAAAGCAGCACAAACTGTATAGCAACATATACATTTTTATCTTAACAGTGTTAAGAAAGAGTCCCAAAAAAATCCCAAGCTGTATCCTTTTGCTGAAATTGGGTAGGAGACTTCCATCTACTTATGACCCCTATTCTGGGCATCAACCTCTTCGTTTCAGGGCTGCACTATCAGTTTATCAAATGATTACCACTTTCTTTAACAGTATGTGTTGAACCATGCTCAAGATGTTTCTATTTTCAGGCATGACATGGAAGATTATAACAAAACTGGTCAATGCAATTCTGAGTATTCAGTTAATACATAGTTGATTCTAGGCAGATACAGACAATTTATAGGCTGAGTGTACAAAGTTAATTCATAGATGTTAACATATACAGGTATTTTAAGGCTCAACAAAATGCACTAACATAATGCAAAAGATATGCAGTCAAGAGCATAAGAATTTTAATACAATACACAAGGTGCATGTAAGAGTCAGGATATGCATCTACTGTATACATGTATATCAGTGATTCTGAGGACAAGAGTAGTGAGCTATCTTTAGGAAATGCTCATGGTACCTAGCATGAAAAGAGGCCACTCAATGGATATGATTGCACTTCAGGAGGAAATGAATTCCACAGCATAGGGGTGGCATATGCAAAGGAAGATCCCTCAACCATTGTACTAAGTCTGGGGACAGACAGAGTGGCATTCTCACAGGACCTGAGTGGTATGTATTTCGTGCAGGTTGAAAGACAGAAGATAGGGATAATGGGAGGACATCATCATAGAGCTGACAGATGTAGAGACTCCCATCACATGGAGTGAGAAATCAGAGGTCCATGGTGACCCCCAGATAGGTGAAGGAGATGACTGTAGGGACTAGGGCTCCTTCTTGGAAGGCAATAGTTAACTGGCATGGACATTACCTTAGCCTAGGGGTAGTGCCAAATAACATGGCCTGGGCTTTGGTCATGTTCAGGATCAATTTATTCATAGGCAACTGCTTATAAACAGATTGCAGGTCCTTGGATACATTTTGATTAATGGTATTGATGTCATTTGAGCTAGTGTGCAGGACCAGATCATCAGCATACAGGAAGGCAACGCAATGAAACAGGCTTTGATCTATAGAATTAATACAGTATGTGAAGCAAATAATAGAGGGCCAAGAATAGATCCTTGATGGACTACCTCTGATGATTTTTCTGGTGCAGAGTGGGAGGAGCCACATTTGACCCTGTGATCATCAGTGAGGTAGTCGTGGAACCAGTGGAGAGATGTGGATGAGTGGCCCATTCCAGTTAGTTTATAGCACAACAGGGAGTGATCCACTAACTCAAAGGCCTTATGTCTATGAATACTGCACCTGTAAGGCTTCCTTTGTCCATGGGTGAGTAGATACTATTTGTAAGTGTGAGAAGAGTGGTGGTAGTACTGTATCCCTTTCTGAAACCATATTGGGTTGGAGAGGGGGTCATATGAGACCAGGTAGCTATTAATCTGGGAGGTGACAATTTTCTCCAGCAGTTTGTTCAAAATATGAAGGATAATGATGGGCCTATAATTGCTTAGGAGTTTCTGGTTCCAATTTTCAAATACAGGAATTATGTGGGAGGATATCCACAGGTCAGGTACTACATCTGCAGACAGGAATAGATTCAATGATCTGGCTATAGCTGATGCCAGCTCACATGCTACAATCCTAAGGGATTTGGGCTCTATGCCATCAGAGCCTTCAGATCTGGACACACATTTTTGTCTTTTGTCTGAATAGCCTGTGGACTTCTGCAGGTTGTGTCCTTTACAAATAAGAAGGTAATACTAGAACATACTGAAAGCAAATGCAATCTCTATTCTCTAACAAACAAATCAAAAACATTCTGCTCAAAATATGATTTATGCCTCATAGCATTTTTACTTCTTTCTTACTATATTCGTGGAAATCTGGCTAACTCCTAGAGTCCCAGACCTGGCCATCCAAATTGAAGGTTACACCTTCTTTAGACAAGATAGGTTAGGGAAACGTTGTGGTGGCTGCATCATCTACATTAGAGACACCCTCAGGGGACAACACTATCCTGTCCCACCACCTGTGGCTACTGTCAAATTCTGCCCATCCAGGTCCAACGTGGTGCCCAGGGAAAATGCCTCACCCTGGTTATCATTTATATCCCTCCAAAAGAACAATCAAGTGGACTCAAATCTACCTTTGACTAGCTTAACAGCCTGCACAAGAACTCAGATATCCTTGTCCTAGGTGACTTCAGTTTAAAATTGGTTATCCCTGAGGTGACATCATATAAGGATACCATCTCTCCTTGGCATGTCCCAGCTTGTTGAATCTGCAACCCTCACCAACTACCACTCTGGCACATGTACCTTACTTGACTGGTTGATAACCAACTATCCTGAGAAAATAACCAGCACTGTTGTCCTCCCAGACAGTTCAAGTAATCATTCCCCTATCTTATGCAAATGGATGAACAAGTCACTCAAGCTCCCCGAACTGTATTCTCTCAAGTACTAAAGGCAGAGCAACTCGATCTGCTGAAATCCCACCTCAGACAACAAGACTGATCAGCTATCTACCAAACTAACGATGTTGCCTTGTTGCTTGATGACTTTGTCAACATTTTCAACACATCGTGTAACATCTATGCTCCCTTTAAAAAACAAAAATTGAAGAGAACTAGTAAATCCTGGGTCACTCCTTCCCTCCTCCACCTCATGAATAAAGGAGATAACTTCTGGTCTAAAGCCCAAAGTACAGGATCTCGCTCAGATGTACAAAACTACAAAACTGCTCACAATAAATGCACCCAGGCCATTCATCTTGCAAAAAGCCAGTCCTTTAGGCAGGAGCTAAATAACAGTTGGGGAAATAGTCAAAACTTCTGGGAGAATATGAAAATGTTAACAGGGAAATGCAACAAGACTACCCCCTCCCTGCTCAATAATAATGGTAATCTAACCCAGGATCCCAAAGAAATCTCCAATTCCTTTTAACAAGGCTTTCACTGACCTCAGCAGTGTGCTTCCACCCAACTTCCTCAAATCCCCTTCCGACTATACCCCCAAACTTGAAGGTTGTAACCGGGAACCTCTACCACCTCCCTTCTACCTCAAAATAGTCTCAGTCTCAGAGGTCAAGAAATACATTGCTAAGGCCATTGGGAAAACTAGATCCAGTAATGACTCTCTGGATCTCAAATTAGTAGCCCTCACCCTTAGTGAGGCTATCCAACCTTTAACCTATATCATTAATAGAAACATAGAATTTGACGGCAGATAAGGACCGCTTGGCCCACCCAGTCTGCCCATTTCCCTACCTACTGGATAAGCTGCAGATCCTAGTTAACCAGCAGCCTACTTCTTCCTACCCCCACCCCCCCAGAATTGCCTTATGACTATCCCATGCATGCTTGAATTCCACCACTGATTTTGACTCCACAACCTCCTCCGGAAGGCCATTCCATGCATCCACAACCCTCTGTGAAAAATACTTTAAATTACCCCGAGCTGCCCCCTATCTTCAAATTGTCCTCTTGTTCTTGCATACTCTTTTTGAAAGATGCTACCCTCTTGGACTTTGTTGATTCCCTTGAGGTACTTGAAAGTTTCTATCATGTCCCTCCCTCCTTTCTCAAGGCTAAGTGGCATATTAAGCTCCCAATCTCTTCATATGTCCTCCGTGCAGACCCTGCACCATTTAGTTGCCCTCCTCTGACAGCTTCCATCCTGTCTATGTTCCTTATGAGATTGGGTCTCCAGAACTGCACAGTACTTCAGATGGGGTCTCACCAGCTGTCTGTACAGAGGGATAATAACTTCCTTGTTTTCACTGGTGATGCCTCTCCCTATGCATCCCAGTATCCCCCAGCCCTCCTTGCTGCCTTCTCACATTGCTTGCCCACCTTTAGGTCATCTGATATGACTACCCCCAGGTCCCTTTCCATTTTGTTGTTGTTAGTATCTCACCCCCATTGTGTACTCTTCCCTGGGTTTTGTTTCCCAGGTGCATTACCTTCACTTCTTAGCATTGAATCTAAGCTGCCATACATTTGACCATTCCTCTAACCTTGCCAAGTCCTTCTCATCCTTTCCACCCCACCCTGTGAATCAACTCTGTTGCAGATCTTAGTGTCATCTGCAAAGAGACATATTTTCCTTCCAGTCCTTCTGCAATGTCGCTATAAAACATTGAAGAGGACTGGTCCTAATACTTGAACCCTACGGTACCCGCTAGTAACCTCCTTTCTTCTGAGTGGACTCCATTTACTATTACTCTGTGTCCTATTCTCCAGCCAATTCTTTACCCAGGCTGTCATCTTGGGACCCACTCCCAGGCTGGCTAACTTGTATATTAATCTTTTGTGTGGGACTGTGTCAAATGCCTTACTAAAGTCTAGGTAGGCCATGTCCACAGCCCCTCCCTGATCTACTACTTTGGTCACCCAGTCAAAGAAATCTATCAGATTCGTCTGGCATGACCTTCCTGCTGTGAATCCATGCTGCCTAGGGTCCTGTGCCCCTCTGCCTCTATATACTCGACAATTCTTTCCTTTAGAAGTGATTCCATCATTTTCCCTATCACTGAGGTTAAACTAACAGGTCTATAGTTTCCTGCTTCTGCCTTGCTCCCACTTTTGTGAAGGGGAATCACATCTGCCCTCCTCCAGTCCTCAGGTACCACCCCATCCTCCCATGATTTGTTAAAGAGGGTAGTCAGTGGTGTCACTAGTTCTACCCTTAGTTCTTTTAGAATTCTGGGATGAATCCCATCAGGCCCCATTGCTTTGTCCACCTTCAGTTTTAAGAGTTCTTTCAGAACTCTTTCTTCTGTAAATGGGCTGGTATCAACTTCTGTATCCAGAGTGTTACTACTGTTTGTTTTATGTACCTCCCCCTCTTCCCTTGTAAATACTGAGCAAAAATATTTGTTTAGTATCTCTGCCTTTTCACAGTCTCCCTCTGCCCACCCTCCTCCCCTTAATCTGTCACTAATCTCCATTAAATTCCCAAAAATATGGAAAAAGGCCATGGTTATCCCTTTCTTTAAAAATGGAGCTCGTACCAATATATATAACTACCAAACCATCTCCATACTCCCCCACCCCGTTTCCAAAGCCCTAGAAAGGATAGTCAGAGACCAACTAGTTGACTACCCTTGCCATTGTCAAATTCACCAGCTTCATCCATGACACTCTAGATCACGGGCACCTGATTGGAGCCACATTTATTGACTTATCAAAGGCCTTTGATACAATCAATCATGGGCTTCTTCCAAGCTAACTATCATCAAATGGAATATCCCCTAAACCCTTACAGTGATTCCATAGCTACCTTACGGAATGTTCCCAGCAAAGTAAAATTCCTAAACACCATTTCTGACCACTGTAAAGTTTCTACCGGGGTACCCTAGGGCTCTATCTTGGGCCCTTCTCTTCAGTATATTTCTAAATGAGTTACCTAAGGCCTGTCCAGGCCAAGTTTTCCTGTGAACTGGTGATGCTGTGCTGTTCACGAGCCAGTCCAACCCCCTCCGACCTAGAAAGGCAAATGCAAATCAGCTTTTCTGTCATTGAAAATTGGTTCCTAAACCATAAACTGCTTCTCAACCACAGGAAGACACAGACCATGATCTTTGCTTCAACTCAGAATAAACACAGATCTCATCTATTAAAAAATCACAACAACAAACATCACATAACATGTTTTCTAACATCCTTGTTGGTCCAATGAATGGTATCAAAGCATATCTTCTGGATTTCAATAACAAACAAGAAATGCTAGAAATGTTTCACACTTTTAAATACCTGGGGGTCACTCTAGACTGCTTTCCTCTCCTAAAACTGTTAACACCAGAATTGGAGTACTATATAAACATAAGCACTGCTTCACCGATATTGCATTCTGGCTAGCTGTGTCCAGTGCTGTCCTATCAGTCATAGACTATGGACTTGTTGTTTATGGAGCTGCTATGGACACAGCCTTACAGATAATTAAGCTGGCCCTTAACAAAGTCTGCAGGCTTCTCTCTAGGGCTCACTGGCAAAAACATACCTGTGAGCTCTACATTCTCATGGAGTTGCTCAACCTGTACTGCAGAGTCCAATACCAAATCAGCCTACTAGCCAATAAATCCATTGTGGGCCTCACCATACCTGGGGTTGCAGGTCTCCTGCACCCCTACAACTCCATTAGGAGTACCAGGAGGGAGAGTACTCAAACTCTAAAAATCCCATCCAGATGGACCTCTCAAGGTCAACGCTCCTTCAAGTATAGAGCCCCAAATTGTCTAAACTCTCTTATCCCAGATCTCCTAGCCTGTCCCAAGCTAAGCCAATTTAAGACACAACTGAAGGCTCACCTGGTTTCTAACAACTCCAAGTTTCATGGTGGCCTTTAATCCCCCCACCCCCCAGTTTTTCATCTTGTTCCCTTCCTGCTCCCTAGGCCCTCTGTCACTGGCCCCTTACTTACCTCCTTGTTAGGGAGAGATACTCCCTAGGCCCTCTGGCCCCTTTCTCTCCCTCAGTCCTTACCCTGCCACATCCCTGCTCCCTATCTCTTACTCCAATCCCTTCCTCGCACCCCTTTTTTCACACCCCTGACAATGTAACTCTCTTGCTGCTCTTTTGCCCCCCTTCCTTGACAACACTTTACCAAGCCGCCCCAGACTCCACTACCTGTCCCTGCAATACCCCCTATACTATAATATTTTGATCCAGCTATTGCAGATTTAATGTCTTGAATGTACTACCTCCTTAAAAAGTTGTATTCCATCCTGTTAATACACATTAACTATCTTGTTTAGTAATCTTCCATTTTGTATAAGCTGTGCTACCATTATGTATTTTATTAACTTTTTTTGTGTACTGTTTGCAATGTATTCACTTTGTCTGTTGTCTATTAGACTATTCTCTGATGCAGAAGCTCTGTAAATGAGCTTCTAGCTGAAAGGTTATAATCCTAGTATCAATAAATAAAAATACATTTTCCTCTTTAATTCATTATCTTTTCTCAAGGAAGGCATAGAATAGTGAGAATCACCCCATGTTGTATCAAGGAGAGTACTGAAATGGTGTGTTCAAAAGCAATACATTAGGTTTAAAACTCAGAATATATCTGCCAGCACATAGTACAAAACAATTATCTCTTTCATGCTTTATTCCTTTTTAATTCATTATCTGTTCTCAAGGCAGAGAATAGTGAAGAACAGAAAATGGAAGATGACATTTTCTGTTTGATTCCTATTGTTCTTCATTATTTTGCAAACTTTTGTTTCTCACAATAAAGAATTTATTCATAAACAGGTTCCTATTTTTTTCTATGTTTTTTTTCAAAGTAGACCCTGCCTTCTCACATTATAGAATACATGTTTGCATTTCTAGATAAGAAAACATAAGTATATTACTTTGCATTAGTACATTTTTACCATTTGTTCTGCTTCCACCTTACCCCATTCATTCTGTGGTAACACTTGAGCTAGCTTGCTCCATTACCATGGGGGTGATCAGCTTCAAACGCTCTGTCCATTTAAGGTAAGAAAAGGATGGGTCCCATCTGCATAATGTGTGATATCATTGCATGTTGTTAGGCAACTATAAACTCAGGTGCTGTTACATCATCCAGGTATTATTGGAAACATAGTGTTCTCTGTGAAGTGAACTCTGAGGCTGTAATACACATTGGCACCTGATATTTGCTGCCATCCTTGTTCTTGTATTTTTTTTTTTTTTTTTTTTTATGAGGTATTAATTTCTATTGCTTTGCGTATTGACATTAACCATATCATATGCTGTTTTTTTTTGTCACTAGTAGCTTATTCTTTAATCATAGGCAAATCATTATATCAGTAAAGATGTACGGTTTGTATGTATGTATGCATGTTTCATAAATCCCATTTCTTTCTGTTCATTTCTACCATATCACCTTGAAGTATTCACACAGTGTTCCACTTGGCACTCTCTAAAATGCAAAGAATTTGTCCTCTGTTCACCAATGAGGATAAGGGTTGCTGCATGGGGGAGTAGGTAGGGGGTTCTGACAAACACATTTTTCTTCTGTTCTACTAGACGTGTTGTAATCATGCCATGTTCATGCTATATGCACCTTAAAATTCTTTCAGAACCAATTTTATTTTTGTTTCAGTAGTAGTCACTGTGGGCCCCATTCACTAAGAGGCTCAACACACACTGGTAGCGGCATATACTGGCCCACACATTTATGTGTTGTTTAGCTAGCCCACAGGTGGGCCCAGGCTTTTGAGCATTAGGGACAGGTCCTGCTAGGGGAATGGATGTGGGCCAGACCAGGGCTTCCAATCAGAAGCCTCAATCAGACCCATAGTGGATTTCACTGCTCCACAGTAGAAGGGAATCATGGGACATGGTGGTCCAGGTACAGGCTACCATGTCCTCAATGACAATTAACAAAATATACAATTTCCAAAGGAGGTGCTCCAGAGCCTGCCACCGCCCTACCCCTCCATGGCATTGAAGATGGCAGAGGTTAATAACTGTGGGGGCCAGTGATGTTGTAGGTGCTCTGGTCAAGGAGGTGAAAAGCCATTATAGCAGCCCTGTGGCTGGTGTAATGGTAAGCCCCTCTGACACCAACCTGGCAGAGCACAAATGGCATTTTGCAAGTCGCACTTTGCTGGCCCTTCATGGGGAAGCCCACTGACCATATCCTGCCTAGACCAGCCCATGTTGTAGCATGAGAGCTGCCATGAGTGGTCCCTAACAGGGTTGTGGAGCAGGTCCATGCCATTAGTACATCCTCAGGTGTCCGTCAGACCCCTGCAATGTGTGTATCCTGGCCTATGCACTGTGTAAAAGATGTGCAAGGCTGGGATACCCATAAAGCATAGGGCCCAGAATTATTCCATAACCTCCAACATCTCACTGAAACAGGTTCTAGTCTGTTTCCTCATTCATGCTACACTCCCTATTCAGATTCTCCAGCATGTGTATCCACACAATCTCTTTTTATGTTTGATTGCACAAGCACATCAAGCATATGTTGCAAGAACAGCATTTCAGGGGTGTGTCACTGTCAGATCCAGTGCAGCTCAGGCTGCAGTGGGCTCGAAAGTGACAGCCCAATGAACAGTGAGGCTGATCATGACACTGCTCTGCCAGTTGATGGGTAGAAACTTCATGTAGTTGAAAGGAACCAGTCACACAGATAGTGGCTACAGCTTCTTATCTACATGACAATGCCCAGCAACCACCTGAATAGCATCAATCTTGACCAGGCTCTGTAGTCCCTTGAAAAGAAGACATCCCACCCATTGCCATAAGTCCCCACCTCATGATCACTTTACCAGTGCTGCAGTCCCTTGAAATGAAGAAATCCCTCTCACTGCTGTACACTGCCCACCTCCAGATTGCTTCCCCGGTGCTGTGGTCCCTCCTTGAAAAGAAGATATCCCACCCTCTGCTGTACACCTGCCCATTTCGCAATTACTTCTTCAGTGCCTGGTCTCTGTCCCTTGAAAGAAGTTCCAAGTGCTGACATACACCCACCTACCTCCCAATCACTTTGCCAGTGCTGCAGTCCCTTGAAATAACAAAATCACACCCACTGCCAAAACCTTCCCACCTCTGAATCACTGCCCTGGTGCCATGGCTCCTTAAATAGAAGACATTCCACCCTATGCTGTACACTGGCCCACCACCTGATCACTTCTTCAGTGCCCAGTCCCTGTCCCTCAAAACAAGTCCCACCCACTATTATACATCCACCCACCTCCCAATCTCTTCCCCAGTGCCAAATCATATTTTTTAGTAATTGTAACTGTAAAAGCACAAAACCGTTCATCAATGTCTTTTCATGCTGACCTCCAGCAACCACCCATCCCACCCTAACCACCCACTCAGCATCTGCTACCCCACCCTCACATCCTCAAATACCTAGAAATGGTCCATCACTGCTCTGCAATGAAGTATGTCCTTCGCCATTGCTGGCTGGGAACTGAAGAAACAAGGCAAGTGCTGTCAATGTATTTTCACTTTGTTTTTTCTTAACTTAGTCATTTTTTAAAATGTTGTCACCAAATTTTTAGCATGACCTTTTTTGTATTCTACCTTATAAACAAGGTAGGTGACATTTTTCAAATCCATTCCAAAAGGTGATTTTGCAGTTGCTCTGCAAAATCACCTTTTGTGGTGAACTTGAAAAATGTCAACAGATTCATGAAGTGTGGTCATAAAAAGACTATGATGAACATTTGGGCCCAGATATTCAAAAGGGTTGCACCATGTGCAATAGGGTTGTGCCAGCGCAAGTCCAAAAATGCGCCATTCTGTGATATTCAGTGGGAGGCGGTTGCACCCCCAAATCATGCTAAGAAATAGTGCAATGATAATGAATGTATGTGCAACTGAAGGGCGAGGAACCATGCATAAATGGCGCTGAGCGATGTTCAACAACATGCACCATGTGCAATAGAGGAGCAAGCAGAAGTTGCGCCATAGCGAAAATGAGCCAAAATAAAAGGGAACAAGGGAGAGGCGCAAGAACGCTACAGGGAAGGCACATGTTGCTGAACTATAGCCACGCCACAGGCAACACACACACACACACACACACACAGGGCAGGACAGAGAAAGGGCACCTGGAACCCACAGGCTAAGGGAAGGTGTGGGGAACCACAGCCACAGTGCAGAAGGGGGAAGTGCCACACAGCACTGAGGCCAGCACAGTTAGGTGTTCCCGGTGCAGGGGAAGTAGCAGCCAGGACAGCAGGAGGAACACAGAAACAGCTGCCGGGGGGGTGAACACAAGCCAGGGACATGGCCAGTGCCACCATCCAGATGGAGGCAGCAATGAGGGGGGTGAGAAGGTGGGCAGCAGGGGGGCATGGCCGTGGAAGGGCCCTTCGGTGATATGTCCCCAACAGGCAGTACCGAGCCCGCACCAGCTTCGAGCTGTACAGTGATACTGAGATCGTGGCCTGTACCACCTGAATCAGGCAATTCTGAGGCGGCTCTGTGAGCTGTGCAGTGATGTGATGCAGGCACCCACACGATGGAGCCATGCTCTGTCAGTGGAGACTAAAGTGACAGCTTGCATGTGCTTGCTCATCACGGGTACCTTCCATAGACCAACAGGGGACACCACAGGCATAACCCAGTCGGCCGCGTCATACCACCTCACCCAGTTCCTCAGCACACTGCTGCCGCATGCTGCGGAGTACATCCATTTCCCCAGCACACCAGTGGAGCGCACAGCAAACATACAGGAGTTCCACAGGGTAGCATGTATGCCTGGCATGCTAGGGGCAATAGACTGCACCCATGTGGCCATCCACACACCACCTGGCCCTGAGGGGGCCACATACATTAATCGCAAGGGCTATGCTAACATCAACTGCCAGGTGGTGTGTGATGCCAGGGAGCACATAATGTCTGTGCCATGCACCCTGGGGGAGCACACGATGCCTTCATCTGGCACCAGTTGGTACTGTGCCACAGATTTGAGAGTGGGGACATCCCCACTGGTCACTTGGTGGGTGAGTATGCAAACCACATGGACAAACATAGGGCTTGGGAGGGGCATGGTCAGAGGTGATATGAGTAGTGGCCTACATGGCCCAGGGCAGGGTGATGCTGATCATCAAACTAACCTCCACCCTCTGCACACAGGTGACAGTGGATACCCAGTCCGTCCCTGGCTGCTCACACCATACCAGCGGCCCACGACCCCATTGCAGCAATGCTACAATGAGGCACATGCCACCACATATAATGTTATTGAGTGGGTGATCGGTATGCTGAAGGCACATTTCCATTGCCTGGAAAACCCCGGCAGTGCTCTACAGTA
This sequence comes from Neoceratodus forsteri, assembly GCA_016271365.2. NCBI lineage: Eukaryota > Metazoa > Chordata > Ceratodontiformes > Ceratodontidae > Neoceratodus > Neoceratodus forsteri. The sequence goes on along the minus strand of CM028135.1, from coordinate 838,614,998 downwards.
CAGCCCCTCAAAGGCCTACAGGCTATTCCTGGCCTGTTGCATCCTGCACAACATGGCCAACGAATGTGGGATAGCTGTACAGGTCGAAGAGGGGGACAGTGATGGGGACGATGAGGACGCCAGTGACAATGGTGATGGCAGCTCCCCCTTGGGCAATGGGTCCCCCGACTGCTCCGGCTGGCACAGCTGCACTGGGACACCATCACGGAGGAGCACTTCAGCCAACCCAGGTAAGTCATGGGGCCATGTGCAACCACCAGTGGCAAAGGCACAACCCACAAACATGCATGGACACACACCAGGGGTGCATGCCATCAAGGGAAGTAGCCAGGCATGGAACCACACACACCGCCAGGGATGGGTGAGGTCTAACATGGCACGCGGACAGACACACACTCACACACACAAACAACTCACCAGACATGCACAAAGGGTAGGAGGCACGCCGACCCAGAATGCCACCCCTAGCCACACACATGTCCACCGACCACCACGCCTACTGCCTGTCATTGTGCATGTGTCAGATGCTGGGCACCATTGCACATTGGAGTACAGAGCAATGCAGGCATCATCATACACACCAACTGCTGACAGCAGCCAGAAGGGTGTGCAGATGGACTGTGTGTGTGTGCGTGCAGGGCCAGGTACCCACCCATGCATTGCCCGGCGAATGACACAATGCACACAGGGCAGCATCGGACAGTAGCCATGCTGGAAGACAGGTCAGTCACGCGCCACAGTGCCCTGGCCACCACTGATGCATGGGTGGCCCTGCTGAGACCTGCCAGCAGTGACAGGCTGACCACTGGCCTCATGGGGTAGCACCGATGGTCCCATAGGGGTTCCACTGCTTGACCGTGCTCGCACAGGGGTCTGCAGCACACTGAACATGCCTGCACCAGGCGCGCTCGGGATGCCCACAGCTGAACCCAGTGTTGACAAGGATGGTGTCACACGGCGCCAGGAACAGGGGGTGGACATTGCACTGCACGGTGTCTGAAGCGCATGGGCAAATAACTGTGTACCCCCTGTGGCCATGGCAGCTGTGATTGTATGTGTCAGCCTATCAATGGCAGTGGTCACATCCTCCTGCATCCGGTCCATTCCTGCCAGGAGCAGAGCGGTTTCTCTGCTGCAATGCTCCTCTGCCCACTGCAGAGCCACACTCAGTGCATCCACTGCTGTCACAAGCCGCATCTGCTGATTGACTGATGTTTGCAGTATGCGGGTGTGCTCATCCAAGAGGTCATCTGCCTGATAGGCATGCTGTCCCTCAGGATGTTCGCTGCCCTGATGCTCATCACCCCTTGAGGGTGGGCACTGCACACCAGGGCCAGGCCTGGGCATGTCCACATGCAGTACACTGATGCTGCCCCCTGACACTGTACCCCCAAGCCCATTGGCCAACTGTTGATGCTGCCCCTCCGGCTGCCACTCCCAGGGCTCAATGGTGCCGCCGCAGTGGCCACAACAGTCCCACTATCCTGTACACACACCAGTGCTGCCCCACCAGTGCTGACAGGCACAGGCTGGGACTGTGATGACACGCAGGCCTCCACGGTGGCACCACCCACTGTCATGGCCGCGATGTTACCTGCTGTGTGGCCATCTTGTGGCACACACATGTCACTGCCCGTGACATTAGCGACATCATCATTGGTGACAGACCCGGCACCAGCCCAAGTCCAAGCATGCTGGCATCTGTGGACGCTGGCACTCTGGGACACGGGCAGGGCCTCCTCTGCACCTGCTCCAACAACATCAGTCTGGACGTCCAGGTGGGCCCACTGTCGCACTGAGCTGCGTATTCCTGTGGAGGTGGATAGGCCCTCCTCCATCTGACCAGCCTCAGTGGAGAAGCCCACCACCACTGACCCATGCAGGTGCACAGGAGCTGTAAGGGAAAACAAAGTTGCGTTACTGCATCTGACCTACCCTGCCCCCCAATAGACAGACCATGACCTACCATGCAGTGATGGGCTACCACCCGTCTGGAATCCACCACCCAGAACACCCTCAATGGTGCAACGCTGCATGCTGCCAGCAACCCTCTCTTCCTGTGGGGTCAAGCATAGCACCTCCGGCTGTCCCCCACATGTCGCAGACCATGCTGCCCTGATGGCAGCCACCTTCTCCTTAATCCTCCTCCTGTCTGTGCCCATCTTCTTCTTGCACTCCTGCATGGAGCACTGGTGGCTGCCATGCAGGTTTACAGCACATGCCACCTCCTCCCATGCAGCAGAACGGGCCTGTGGTGTTCCCTGGCATCTGCTGAGAAGTGGCTTCAGGTCTAGGTAGGCCTTGAACAGGGCATCCGTCTCGGCCTTCATGAAATTTGGCCTCCTCCTCCTCCCACAACTCTGTTCCTCTTTCTCCACAATTCGCTCGGTCATGATTCAGCCTGTGAGAATGACAGGTGTTACCTGTGACTGTGCAGTCCCATGCATGTCCCAAAATCCACAGTCCACACTCCCAAACAGCATACAACTCACCAATAGACTGCAGTAACCGACTATGGCCAGTGCAGCCCAATGTCGCACTTTTATAGCGCAACCCATGCAAATGAGGCGAGGCGCATCTTTAGGTGGATGCAAATGCAGTGACTGCGCCATTGAATGGCTGATTAGCTGATTTGTATATGACGGCTGAATATCGCTTGTTGCGCTTTGTGCAATTGTGTTGAACGTGCTGAACCAAGGGCGCAGTTCTGTGACATGCGCAGTACACACCTAACTGCTCATGCCCGGGTTGATGACACAGGTGCCTGCTGCACTGCTGATGTGCTGTGCACAGGAGGCAATGCAGGGCATGACCACCATTGTGCCAATGGTGCTACAGCGCTGTTCACCTCTATGGTGCTGTGGCACTGGGGCTTCATAGGTGCACTGGGGCAACAGAGCGGTAGGCCACTACAGGAGGTGGCACACAGGCACTCAATCACACTAGATGCATTGGATTCCAATCGCACTGTGGCTGTCCGTGCACCAGAGACCCTTGACCCTGTGCCCGACCTTTGCCCCCTAGGTGCTATGCATCCGGCATGGGTGCACCACTATTGCACTGTTCGGTGACAGTGCAATAGGGAATGGCAGCACTGTACCATGCAGCATCTGCACATTGTGGAACCACGCTGCAGAGCACCATTTTGACTTAACTGAGCAGTAGAAGTGGCGTGGAAGAGAGCAGTACAGTGGAGCCAGGTGGAGATGGCAAACTTGGTTGCCATTGTGGAGCCACATGTTGGTGCACTACTTGGTGAGGTACCCCTGGACAGGGCCAGGAGTCAGGTGTGGCAGGAGGTGGCCGACGTCCTGGAGGAGGCCACTGGTATGGGGTGGATGGCGGAGCAGTGCCGCCACAGATATGGGAACCTGAGGCGGAGGGACCCGGACCTGCTTAAGGGCCTGCGGGCACATGTCAGGAGGGGCACAGTGCCACGGCCAGGTAGGTACAACATCCATACACTTTTATCTTCCATACGGGTATCATGGTTGCATGTGTCTGGCACATGGGGGGGCTGTCCAGTGTTGGCCATGGTGGTGTTATCAAGGTGTGGGGTAGGTGGGTCTGGCTGTGTGGGATTGCAAACACATGGGGGTGGGGGGACTTTGCTACAGGATTGTACTGATGTTCCTCTCTCCATGTTTGCACATTAGGCCCAGACGAGCGCAGGCTGGCGAGGGAGAGGAGGCGCCAGCAGGAGGACCATCAGTCCGGGAGGGGCAAGTTCTGCAGAGGCACAGGGACCCTCCTGATTATGGTGAGTGCGTTACATCCATGATTACTATTGCATGCTGTGTAACAGGGCGGGCAGCGGGGCATGGCCACCATCCATTGACACCACTGCCATGCACACAACTTGTTACAGTCAGCACTGTCCAGTGGCACTGCATGTCTGGGAGTGCATCAGTGGTGGTCCATGCGTGCACCGGGTACATGGCTGTGCCACTGCCTTTGCACCACATAGCCATGTCACTGAACAGCCACAATGGTGCTGTGCAGGACTTGGCTGGTGGGTGTGTGCAGTGGTCTGCATGGCTGTGTGCACCTGGATGGGTCTTGTGGACACGATCACTGTGGTTGGTCACACACCATCACAGAGGCATGTCTCATGGCTGTATGCCATGCACAGTGGGTGGGCTGCATGAGGCTGTGCATTCACACCTATTGACTCTGCTCCCTTGTCCTAGGTGGACGGCAGCTGCAGGCAATCAGAGTGACACTGCAGGAGATCCTGCAAGTTGCCAGGGCCTCCCTGGAGATCCTTGAAAGGATAGACCAGCAGGGAGTATGATGGTGGCATAGTGGGAGGAGCAGCCAGAGTGGGGAGCGGGGCTGCCGCTGAGCGTACTAATGCCCCTGATTTTCCCTATCCCCCTGGACCCACCCTCACACCCCTCCTTCCCTCCACCATTTGTTCACCCCTGCCCCTTACCCAACCCCACCTTGTTTGTGGCCCTCCCCCCAACCTTTTGTAAATATATGTATATAGTTTTGTGTGATATTTTACAATACATTTGCTTTGATATGCTTAATATGGTGGTCTCTGTTTTGCAGCGGGCTATAGGTGCTCAGCTGCAGTGGTGTGCATGGTGTCAGGGGTGGTGCAGTCATGTGCGGGTGTGTGTGTCCATGGGGAAGTGACTATGGTGTGGGAGTAGCTATCAGTCACTGTCTGTGGTGTGTGAGTTGTTCCCTGTGCACTGGATGACTGTGTGCAGTTGTCCATGGTGCATGCTCTGTGTCCATGGTGCACCTGTCAGCCTGTCCATGGCCTGTGCATCTGACACCCTTGCATGTCTGTGACCTGCATGGTTTGCTGGTATGCCAGTCGTGGCTGTCCATGCTGGACAGCCACTGTACCCGGCACAATGCCGGGTTGCCTCCTGTCACTGGTGTGGTGCATGTCTGTCTTGGGTGACACTGTGGCCTCCGCTGTTGTTGTCCCACCTCCATACTGTGGCTTGTGTGTGTTGCAGGGGAAGTGCACTACTGTCTGTCACTTGTGCTCTGGGCAAATGCTGGTGGCGTACAGCTCCACAGTGCCTGCGCAGGGTGGCTGGCACTCCAGTGCCATGGAGGAGTGCTGGCCGTGTGTACACAGTTTCCATGTCCACACACTGGGGGCTTGGTTGCCCTACAACTGTGTCCCTGTGTTGGTGTGCCCTTGGGTATGGGTGGGTGTTTGTCCATGCACTGTGTTGCATCCTGTGTGGTGCATGCTTCCATGCACCACTGTGGGTGTCTGCGCTGGCTGTTGTGGCCAGTGCTGGGTCAGGGTGTGCAGGGTGCTGTACCACTGATGGTGGGATCTGGGGCATGCCCTGTCACACGTGGGGTACCTCGTGTGCCGACGCATGGTCGGTCTCTCAGCTGTACCTCGGGGGGGTGTGCATGGTGGCACTGTGTATGCAGTTGTTGCATCGCTGTGTGCTGCCACCCACTGATGGGTGCTCGTGGTGGGGCTGCCTTGCATGGTTCTGTGGTGCACAGGGTTGCATTGTCACAGTGGGGTGGTGGCATGCATGGGGCATTCTGCACTGGTGGACGCTGCTCCTGCGCAGGGTGTCTGGGGGGGGTCATGATGCATGGTGTGCTCTGCATTGGTGGGATGGTGTGGCACAAGGTTCTCAGCCCTCCTTGTGTGCCAAACAGAGCTTGCCAGGGGGTGTGATGGAGCACCATGGCCCAGCTGCGGGTTGGTTGCTGGTCTCCATGGGCCAGTGGTTATTCCAGCCCTTCCCCAGTTGTGCAGTGCATGGGGTGTGGGGGGACAATGTCTGTTCTGCTGTGTGTTCCTCTGCCCATCTGTGTCATGGGTGGTGGGCCCCTGCAACCCTGGTTGTGCTGCTGCATTGCTACCCTGCTGCTGGGGGTGTCCCTGGTTGTGCTATGGTGCATCTGGACTGCTCAGTTGAACATCCCTTGTTGCGCTATGGCACATCAGATATGCTCAGCTTCACCACCCTAGTTGCACTATGGCTCAGGTGGTGCGTTATTCAGTTGTTGGCTGTAGGCGCATCTTGGCCTGCACAGTTTTTGAATATCGCTCTTCTTGTGCATGGGCGCAATGGACTTGTGCTTGCTCCTGCTGTTGTGCACTTTTTGGGTGCAGTTTGAATATCTGGGCCTTGGAGTCTAAATGTTAAAAAAGAAAAAGAAAGTTATGAAGGTATTTTGAAAATTGTTAACATTTACACATAACTTTGGTTATTTTTAATATTTTCACTTCAGATTTTCAGCATAGTGTTTTTATGATCCATCATCATGAACAAGGTAGGTGAACATTTTCAAATCTGTCCCAAAAGGTGACTGTATAGTCACATCGCAAAATCACCTTTCAGGCCAGATTTAAAAATGTAACCTACAATGTAACCTACTAATGAAGTGGGGTCATAAAAAGACTATGTTGAAAATTTTGGGTCAAAATCTTAAAAAACATCAAAGTTATGTACAGTAGGTACATTGAAAATTATCAGTATTCACTCAACTTTGGTAATGTTCATTGGGCCTGATTCACAAAAGTGTAGGATGTACACGCAATTCACCGGTACTGAGTCCACACAGCTTTGCACCCTGGGACAGGAGCACACTGACTGGTATTTACCATTGCTGAGTGCCTCTCCTTGTCCCCCCCCCCCCAGTGTGCAGCCGCATGGTGGTGAATCACAGCTGCATGGGGGCAGAGTGTGGGATGCAGGTGGGAAACCAATAGGATTCCTGTCCTGTGTCCAAAAGTGGATCTCCTGCTGTGAGCATGCAGGGGATCCTGAGAAGCCATGGACCTCAAGATTGTGACTGCAATGCACAACTGCTCGAACTGCTGCCCCCAGCCATCCCTGTTAGCTCAGTGGGCTGGGGCAGCTGTGTGGCAGGGGTCCTGTTGCTGATGCATTCAGCAGGTGTCCATGGGGGCACATAAAATTTACAGCAGAGTCCCCCATCATGTAACTTGCAACCCCAGCCCAGCACGCCACACTGTAGTGAATGGTACAGAGTGCAGGCGTGGCCACGGACCTGCTGTGGCATGTAGCTATATGGATGGTTGGGGGATCCATTGTGTAATGTGCTATCAAACCTGTAGCGAATGCTGCCAGGGTCTGCTGGATCCCACTGCATGGCATTCATCCATAGGCATGCCTATGCACTGCATATATGCTGTGGGTAGGCTTCTGTGAATATATCCCAATATGCATTATACAATGTATGTGTCTCAGATGTGGTCTAGTTAGGCAAGCAAACATTCAGCATTGACAAATGCTTATTTAAGAACCTCCTGTATTAGTCAGTCCACTCACTGCTGTTTGCGGGATCCTCCTTTTATTCCAATCCCCTAAACAGAAAGAGAGATTAGAAATTATTAAGAAATCAGAAAATTAAGAAAATAATAAGTCACAATGTCACAAGGGCCCAACAGGAGGCACTTAAAGAACTAGAAATGGATTGAAATATCATTATAAAGCTGGCAGAGATGGAGGGATGAGTGGTCATAATGAATTATGTGACATCTAGGGAAAAGTGTCAGGGACAGTTAAAGGAGCATTACACCGCCACATAGTGTATTGTTTTCAGTCAGCTTTATTTCTGTTGCAGCTGGGGAATATAAACATTTGTATTAGTTTATTTTTACCTTTAGCAGAAATCTTCTGTAATTATCCTGGATGCCTCCATTTTTTGACTATTGAAATATCTGTGTTTCTGGAAGCTGCATTAGCAGTGAGACAATGATGTGTCAACACCAATTTATCTCCAAAGTATACCTGTCTGCTGATTTAGAATAACAAAACAAACAGAAGGAGAGGTAGAACATATTGCCTTTGTATTGTACTGAATCTATTTGTTTTACCAGGAAAAAGCTCCATTAAGCCAAGCTCATTTTCAAGGAGGTTCTGGTTAGGACACTTACAATGATTCAAACATAGAAACGTTGCACACTGAGAAAACAAAAGAACAGGGCATCAGAATCAAGCAATACAATATATTAAATTCAAGAAGCAAAATACTTTTAACAAGGAAAAATAATTTTAGCAATTGAAATTAGATTTATAAGTGATGCTAAACAATTCTATGAAGAGTAACAATGGCAGAGCAAAATGGTACAACCAGGGCTACAGAGACCAGTTATCTGCAGTTGTGAAATCAGCACAGTAAATATCACGTAGATCCTTAATTGAGTGGAGGCTGATTAGTAAATTAATTTTCAGAGTGCCTTGTAGTTTGTTCCTGAGGGTTGGACAGAGCCAACTAAACCCATTTTGCCAAATCTGGATGAGTGTCTCAGGATATCAAGGAGAATGACATTGTCTTTCTGAAAGTTGTACAACCACATGGATCTCTTAAAAAAGATCACAACATATTGAGGCAAAATACTTAGTAGAGCCTGGTAAGGCTAAATGTACAAGTTTTCAGACATCCAACAGCTGACAACAGGGTACAATGATATGACCTTGGTTGAAAATTTGTGAGGAAATGAAAAGTCCAATAGCATTTACATGCAGTTAGTTTCTAAAACATTTTAGAAGTAGTACAGTAGGAGTTTTTCTTGTAAACCATGTTTGCTTTATGTATTTTTGAGAGTTTTTATGGATATTTAGATGTATTGCATTGAGGTGCATACTGTAAATTAGAGCTGTGCAAACTTCTCAAAGTTTGACTACATGAACTTTGACCATTGAATCATGTAAAGTTTGTCAAAGTTCTCTTGCTGGTGGACTAGTTTGCATTAGTTTGACCATTAAAGATAATCAGAAAATGTGATAAAATGAAACAATGCACAGGGCTGGTGAAGAACCCAACAGCAGAATGATTCAGTGTCCCACATTGAGGGATACGATTTCCAAAAACTGTGTCAGTTCAGTCAGTGCCAAACATGAATAATGCTAGTAATAAGACTACATGGCTAACAATGTTCAAAATAAAATTGTTTTAATTGCTGTGCATGCTCACAAAATATTAGTACATAATCCCACAACATAAGCTACTGGTTACAAAAATTGTGTGACCATTGGGACAGTGTCAAACAGGGACAAGGATTCCTATTATGAATAATGGGATGTATTATACACACTGGTTTCATGGACAACATTACCCTCAAAATTCTTTATTAAGTCTTTGTAGACCTGGAAAAAATCACAAAATATTAATCTGACGAAGACTGAGCAAAGACAACAGTGTAGCATCCCACTTTGTGGGCTACTGGTTCCAAAAATTGTGTGTCTATTGGGACAGTGCCACACATGGACAAAGTTGCCTGTTATGCCATGGATAAGTGTTGTACACACCGGTTTCATAGTCAATGTTGCTCCAAAAGTTATTTGTTCAGCCTGCGTAGACCTGTAAAAATTACAAGACAATCTGAAGAAGACTGAATAAAGACAAAAGTGCAGCATCCCACAGCATAGGCTACTGGTTCCAAAAGTTTGTGTCCATTAGGACAGTGCCACACATGGACAAGGCTTCCTATTATGCCATGGACATTTGGAGGAGTTTTACAAACTGGCTTCACTGGCAACATTGTCGCCAAATTATGTATTTGGCCTACGTAGACCTGGCAAAAATTCACAATACATTAATCTGAAGAAGAATGAGGGAAGACAAAAGTGCAGCATCCCATATTTTTGGCTACTGGTTCCAAAAATTGTATACCCATTGGGACAGTGCTGCACATGAAGAAGGATTCCCAGTTTGTCATGGATAATTGTTTTATACACTGGTTTCATGTGCAGTGTTGCTCCAAAAATGATTTATTTGGTAGACCTAACAAACATTCACAAAACATTAATATGAAGATGAGTGAGTCAAGGCAACAATGCAGCATCCCACAGTGTGGCTACTGGTTCCAAACCTTGTGTGCCATTGGGACATTGCCATATATGGGTATGACTTCCGGTTAGGCCATGGCTAAGTTTTATATACACTGGTTTCATGGAGACATTGTCCTAAATATTCTTTTTTGTATATTCAACATTTTTATTGATTTTCAAACAAACAAACAAACAAAATTCTCCCGCACAATGAACACGTAATAAAAATAAGAAAACCAGTAGGGAACACATACAGTATACATTACTCTAAATAACAGGCATTATTGAACACATAAAAGTGAGAATTATTAAACCAAGTTTTCAAAACAACAACAAAAGAGATAAAAGAAAAACCCATTTAAGACACTTTCTGATCTTTAGAAGCCGTAGACAGGACCCATTGTCCTTATTATTTATTATTTATTTATTTATTTATTTATTAGCTTTTGGTAACCGTAAGGCTTAGGCAACAGACCTTGCCTATTTTCAGGCACGCACCGGGAGAGCACAGGACATTGGTTACAAAATGCAGAAATGCACAGACACATAATAGGTGTGTACAGGAGCAAAACAAGATATACATTGGGTAGCACAGTAATAGTTACATAAGGGTACATTTTAGGCATAGATCATAATAAGGATGTAAAATAAAGCAATTAGGGTAACCATAAGACAGCTGAGGACAGTAAAGACATCAAGGTTCATAGCCACCTAGACAAGCGTATTGCATGGGAGAACATTAGTGTAGTACTCAGGGTCAGACCCAACCTTGTACAGTAGGACAAAGCAAATTAAAACATTTGCATTGGCCAGAGGCTAGGAGGTGGGTGAACAGCGAGTTTTGAATTCTCGATGGGAGGCTAAAGTTTTCACCATAAGGGGAGTGAATTCCAGAATTTGGGAGCAAATGGGCAAATGCCTGTTCACCCATTTTTGTCATGCAAGGTCTAGTGGAGAGCATGGGAGCAGAGGAAGACCTGAGGGTACGGGTGTGTGAGGCAGGAGTCAGGAGGTTGGCAAGATAGACAGGGCAGGGAGGTCTAGACAGGGAGTCGATAAAGCAGCCCAGGGAGTAGGCTCGAATATCCTTAGGTGACAGCCAATTTAAGCCAGTGTATACAGGTTATACAGTGACAGTTTAAAAATGAAGGCTGCAGAAGGTTGTAAACCTTGCCAGAATGCCCATTCCTGGTACAGAGATGAACCCATGTTTCAAAGTCCCAATAAAAAGTCCAAAGCCAGAGCATCCAAAAAGAACTCTGTCAATCATCTCTGTTCACTCCGTAGAACTAAAAGAACTGGCCCATCAAGTGATAACAACCTAACCATTTATCAAAGTATAACTTGAAGAAATGGTTTCCTACAGGGGCTGTGTGGCTGGGTGTTTGTGTTTGTCTCTGTCAATAGTTTAGTTTTGTGGATTTTCATGTGTTTTGGCTTGGAGTAACTAGACCATTCTTGGATATGAGATCTATGAAAGTTTCCTGTACTAAGAAACTGGAAAACATCACCAGCAGATATTGGGATTCTCATTATAAATCAACTTGTTTGGAAGCCATCACAATCAAAATAAGTACAGCTAAGAAATTCTACAAGTTCTGACCTGGGGAGTGCAAACTGAATCCACATTTCCGTCTACCTTGTTGCTAAAGGGAACTGCATGTCTTTGAGAACCATTCACAACTATTTAAACGAAGGGAAGACACTGACAAAGGGTTTTAACTTCTTGCATATGCCCCAGGCCAGTGTTCCAGGAATTTAACACATCCTTTGTCTTGTTACCATAGATCAAACAGTTTACTGGTCCTTTTCCTGTGGATTTGATTATTTTACATCATTTGGCAATGGGGCAAATCCTCCACCTGGAGACACACCACCAAAATTGATCTGTCCCTGCTCATGTGCGAGCCTTGGGCACATCTAGCCACATTGTATACAACTATTCTAATGTTGCATTTTCGACATTACCACCTGGCATACTACTGTTCAAAAAAGAAAGGCAACCTCTCTCTGACTGATCTCCGCCTATGCACCCTGAAACTTGTGCTCCTCCTCCAGCTGCTATCAGGGACTGTTCACCCTAACCCCGGACTAAACACCTCCAACCAAAACAAACCAACAGGCACTCTCTCAATCATGTGCCTGAACATCTGTAGTTTACTTCCTAAGCTTGATGCACTGCAAGCCTTTACCACCCAACACAACCCGGATATTCTGTCAGTAGTTGAAACTTAGCTCACCCCAAAGATTCCTGACCAGACAATCACCCTTTCTGGCTACAATGTCTTCCGGGTTGATCGTAAGTCCAAAAGAGGTGGATGGTGTGCCTTATATGTGAAAGACACTTTCCAAGGACACTCCATTGATTCCAATCTTCCAGCAACACCTGTTCATATTCTTCCCATCAAACTCATATTAGATGCCCACAATAAGGCCCTCACAGTTGTCACTGTTTACATACCTCCTAAGGAACAGGGACCTGGTCTAACTGCTGTCCTTGACTTTGTCAAATCCCAACCATTGGACTCCGAAATCATCCTTCTTGGTGACTTTAACATTAATTGGCTCTCAGCTGAAGGTGGGTCATTTAAGGACTCCATTATATCAGCTAATCTGACTCAAATGGTTGACTATGCAACCAGAAAGAACTACAGAACTGGGACCTGCACCCTACTTGACTGGATCCTAACCAACCACCACTCTTGGATCATGAAAACCTCAGTCCTCCCTGACTCACTCAGTGACCACTCTCCCATCAGCTGTACCTGGTCAAACAAATTCTATAAGCCCCTCCAAAAATCATCACCAGCAGAGTTCTACCTCATGGTCAGCTACCCCACCTCAAATCGCACCTCAGTCTGCAGGACTAGTCCCCCATCTTCAAGGCAACAGATACTAATACTGCACTGGAGCAATTTATTCACATTTTCAATGAAGCCTGTAATAATTTCCCCCCTCAAAAAGCATAAAGTTAAATCACTCAGTAACCCTTAACTGTCAGAAGACCTGCTAAAAAAACTTAAATCCAGGGATCACTTCTGGGAACTGGCTAGAAACTCTGGTAAGCAACTCGACATCCAGAATTATAAACGGGCATGGAACAACTGCACCAAATCCATTCGACAACAGAAATCTGACTATTATAAAAATGCTCTCACTAACTCCTGGGGAAATGGGAGAGATTTCTGGAAAAACATTAAAGACGTCACTGGGAAGCAGTAAAAATCTTCACCGAACATACTCAACATACATTAAATGAGCACACTACACTCGACTCTAAAACTGTTGCAAACACTTTTAACTGCTTTCACTGACCTTAGCAGTGTTCTCCCCTCCGACTTCTTCCAAGATGTGTCAACTCCCAACTCCTCCACCCACGCCTGTCACGCATCTTTCTACTTTAAAGCACTAAAGAAACATCAAGTCCAAAATTACGTTGCCAAAGCCATCAGCAAATCTAGAACAAGCAATGACACACTTGACCTCAAGCTACTGGCCCTAATGCTTGACGAGGTACTTGGGCCCCTCACCAAGATCTTTAATCTCTCTCGTTCCTCTAGCCAATTCCTGGACAAGTGGAAAATGGCCACTGTTACCCCAATTCACAAAAGTGGGGATAAGACTGACCATGCAAACTTCCGCCCTATCTCCATTCTGCCTCCCCTATCGAAGGCACTGGAACATATAGTAGCTGACCAACTTACTGAGCATCTGGACAATTATAATATTCTCTGTACCAGCAACATGGCTTTAGAAAAGGTCATAGTACATCCTCTGCCTTATTCGAATTCACCGGCTCCATTCACAGCTCCCTCGACAATGGACAACTAACTGGTGCTATTTTCATCAACCTGACCAAAGCCTTCAATACTGTCCACCACTCCCTCCTGCTGAGCCAACTAAAAAATGCTGGTCTCTCCAATGATTCAATCTCTTGGTTCAAAAGCTATCTTGAAAACTGCTCCCAGTGTGTAAAAATTGGAGATGTGCACTCTGATTCCAAACCTGTCCTCTCTGGAGTCCCCCAGGGTTCAATACTGGGCCCCCTACTCTTCAGCCTGTTCCTTAACACCCTACCAGACTCCTGCACTGAACATATCACCTTGTATGCTGATGATGCAGTAATGCTTGTCACACACCAGGACCCAAAGAAATTGCAAGAAAATCTCCAACTCGGCTTCTCCTCTGTTGAGAATTGGTTCACAAAGCACAAACTGATCCTTAATCAAAAAAAAAAAAAACAAAGGCCATGATCTTCAGCAGCTTCCATAATAAACATAAGCACTTCCAACTCTCCGTTATCGCCAGACAAGGTGCCGCACTGGAACAGGTCAGAAACTTTAAATACCTCGGGATCACCCTTGACCCTCACCTCTCCTACACTGCTCACATCGACCATGTCACCAAAGCCGCTAACTCCCGACTAGGCCTGCTATTCCATCATAGGAAACACCTGACACCCGAAGCCCTCACTGTCGCTGTCCAGAGCTCCATCATAGCCATCAATGATTATGGCATTATCATTTACGGCTCTGCTACAACTGCCGCACTCAAACATGTATCCACCACCCTCAACAAGGCCTGTCGACTTGTCACTGGCTCCCAACGCCTAACTCACACCTGTGACCTCTATTCTCAAACTGGTTGGTTGAATCTTGCCAATCGAATAAAACACCAAACTTGTATTACTGCTAAGAAAATCTTTCTGGGCCTTGCCCCCTCTGGAGTCTGTGCCCTCATACAACCAAGAATCCACACCTGACATACCAGGGGATGGAAACCTCAGCTTCTGCAAATCCCGCATTGCCGCACAACACAAGGCCAACGATCCTTTGCTTACCGGGCCACTAGTTGGTACAACAGTCTTCACAGTGACATCTCATCCTCACTATCGCTCAGCACTTTTAAGACTCGTCTCCGCCTAACACTCACTGCCTCCAACCTCTGTGACTGTTGTGGCTAAACATGTCTTTTGGTTCCATAGCTGAAGATGCCCTTTTGGATCCACATCTAGTCCTGCACTTTGCCAGCACCCTCCCTCCTTTCTTCACCTCCCCTGCTGGCCCATGACAAATGCCACCTGGCTGCACTACCTCTATTCTTATCCGCCTTCCACCTCTCCTCTCTCTGTCCCCCCCACCTACCTCCCTTTTTCTCCCATCCACTTAGTCTCCCTGATTTCACCCTCCTCCTTTCCATTTCCCTCCCAAAGTTTCACCTTATTGTTCTTTTTTCATCTACAAGACTATGTGGTTTTTTATTTTATAAACTGTTATCTTTCTTATGATTGTCTCAATTGTACCAATGACGTGGAACCTTTGTAAAAGAGCCTCAGCTCAAAGGTATTTGTAATCCTAGAACAAATAAATAGATAAAAAATAAATAAAATAAAACACCTAATACAGCTGGGTCAAGATACCAAAATGACAGTAAAACTTCAAATTGTACCTTTCACAGTTTAAATGATTAACTTTCAAGTTTAAAGTTAGTGCGGTCCAAACTAACATTTGTATAGTAAAAATCCAACCTTAACTACTCTAAACTCATTCCGTTTCCTCTTTGTTCCATCCATTAAGGAACAAAATCCATATAGTGAACCAACTGATACATCACCCATCTCTGCCAATGGAGACCAAATCTCTCCACACGATCAGGGCATTCTAGGGCATAAATCTCCTTGACCAATGCCTGCCAAGGTTCCTTGGTGGGAGTTGTTTGGTATGCTATTGTCAGAAAAGGGTCTTATGGGCAGCCAATATAGGTAATGTGACTTGACTGTAAGTAACCCTGTCAACCTGAACACCTTCCAGCTCTGTAAAAGTCAAAATATAAATCAGTTGAAACAGATCAGGGCAACCATAGTTGGCCGTTAGTTCCTGTATCACTTCCCCCCCAATAGGTTGTCAAGAGACCACAAGCCCACAATATGTGACTTTAACTCACCAGCTGACACCCACGTCCCCTTTAACACCTGCCCACAACATCCCCTGCATATTTAACCAAAACTGTGGGGGTACAGAAAAATCTAATCTGCAGCTTCCATGCAAATTCCTTCCAGTACAGCGACATGGAAACTCTATATGCAGGAAGAGCAGAAATCAACCATCCCTGGTTGAGGATCTTCTCCTGTAATTCCCTAGACCACTTTATTCTGACCAAATCAATAGAGTCCCCAGGTTTTTTCCTTAGCACCCGATACAATTGGCTGATTAAATGACCTGTCGTAGTACCAAATACATGAAATTGGAACAGGGAAACCAAGAGAGATGATTTTTCCCACTATAAAGGCCAGAGCCTCCTCCGACTGATGGAAATAAGCCCTTAACTGCAAATAACTGTGGAAAAACCACTGAGGAAGCTGATAGAAGGATTGTAAAGAAACAAATGAAAGAATACCAGATGGCCTCAATAGCTGAAATACCTGCTTAAGCTCATAACCTGACCATCTAAAAAATCCTTTATCCAAAGATCTAGGAAGGAAAGCAGAGTCATGAGCAAAAGCTCTGAGACAAAGAGCTTCTGCCAGGGCCAAATATGTATGGGAGACCTGGAGCCACTGTCAGAGGGGTTCCCTAGTATACCTCCGGAATTTCAAAAGTGGGGTGCACCATGGTGGGTTGCAGAAGAAATAACTCTGAAAGTCAAATAAATCACTCCAAGTAAACTCAATGGTCTTCCAATGAGCCATATACTGCAGGTTTATCCAACATAACACAATTCTCAGTCGTGCTGCCATTGCATATTTTCAAAGGTCTGGAAGATGTTTTATCTATTTATTTATTTATTGAAATGTTTCATCAAGAAAGGCACACTGAACAACAAGTTGCACATCTCACGGTGCATCCTGTGGGTAGGGGCAAGGAGGAAGAAGTACTAAACAAATGCAATTTACATTTTCGCATAAGTGATATGACACAATACAGTATGGCAAAACATGTACATACAGACAATACAATGAGTGGAGTGATATATGAATTAGAACAATACATAGTAGCAGTTAAATCATTTTAAGATTCAAACAGCCACACAGTCGAACTGCTCATAGTAAGTGCAGCCATAGTATGGAAGTTCAAGGATTAATTGCTGTGAAGGAAGAGAGATAGTGTGAAATTGTAGGAACCCAAGAAGATAGAGATTGATGACATCAGAGGAGGGATTACGCGGCCAAGGAACTGGAAGAACTGGAGGTATGAAGCAGTCAAGGAGGGAGGGACATAGGGAATGTATGGGGAGTGGGGTAAATTGAGGTAGTTGAAAGGTTGTAAAGGGGGCAGGGATCTGGAGGAGTGACACAGTCAAGGGGACAAAGGGTGTGTGTGTGGAAAAGAGGGTCAGTTAGTGTATAGCAAGGCTGTGAGGGGGTAGAGGTTGGGAGGGGACTGCAGAGGGCCGATATGAGCTATAAGTTAAGGGCTAAGGATTAAGAGAGTTCCAGAGTTTTGGGAATTGACGTGAGAAAGCACTTTGTTCTGTGTTTGTTAGACAGTGAGGGACCACCAGTGTGCGAGTATCGGTGGATCTAAGGGAGTCGGAGAGGGAGGAGGGATGGATAGGGATGAGGATAGTTAGGGTGGGAGGGTTTCAAACCAGTATCTGGAGGTAAATTTGGTGCAGTGGGAGAAACACCTGTTTGCAAGAAAAGGGGAAGGCAATGAGTGATATAGATCACAGTGGTGTGTAAGGGGTTGGGAGTCCAGCGCAAAATGACAGAAAGAGTTAAAGAGGGTGTCCAGTCTGGTTAGGGAGGAAAAGGGAGCAGCACTATAGACCACATCGCAGTAATCAGATATGAGGAGGATCATCTTCTGGACGAGTTCATGCCTAGCTGGTAGCAGAATACTGCTATGGTTCCTATAAAGGGCACCAAGTTTGGAGTGCAGTTTTTTTAGGATGGCATCAACATGTTTGGAAAGTTGAGGTGTTGGTCAAGCCAAACCCCAAGATATCTAAAAGAGGATGTGTCCTCAAGGTTTGTCCCATCGGTGTTGTGGAAGGAGGGCATAGTTGGTAGCCACGAGAGTCTCTGCCTTGTACCAAAGGTCATGGAGACAATCTTCTTGGCATTTAGGAATAGGTAAGGAGAGCTGAGCCAGTGCTAAAGCTTACTGAAGTCGAGCTGAAGTATGCCTGCTACATCAGAAGGGGATCAGCCGGTGGCAAAAAAAAACTGTGTTGTCTGTGTATATGTGGATGGAAGATGAGGTACAAACAGATGGTAGTTCATTAAGGATGATGGAGAAAAGCAAAGGGCCAAGCACTGTCCCCTGAGGGTCTCTGGTGTTGATAGTTAGGGGGGAAGATGGAGTCAGCTATGCTTACTGACTGTGTCATATCAGTAAAGTAGGCTCGGAACCAGTTAGTGGTCAGTCAGAAAGGCCAGCTGATGTAAGATTGTCAAGGAGGAGTGAGTGGGAGAACGTGTTGAAAGCCTTGACAAGGTCAACGAAGATGGCAGATGTGATTTGCCCCCTGTCCATCCCTGAGAGGATAGAGTCAGTGAGTCTAAGTAGGGAGGTGGTGGTAGAGTGATTCTTCCAAAAGCCATATAGGAAAGAGGTGAAAAAAGAGGTGCCATGGAGGAAGGAGGAGATTTGGGAGAGTACCAGGTGTTTGTGAAGTTTAGCAAGGGTGGGGACTAAGGAAATAGACTGATAATTACCTGGGGGTGATGAATTTCACCCCCTTAGGAAGGGGTAAAACAATGGCATGTTTCCAATCAGTAGGGACAGTGGCTGTTGAGAAGGGAAGATTTAGGAGTGCGGCCAGTAGTTGCACAATTGATGGAGCAGAGAGACAGAGCAGCTTGAGGTCGAGACCATCAGGGATGTAATCTTTTAGAGGAGTTAAGGGAAACAAGGGCATTTAGTGTGTCAGTTTGGGAGATGTTATCGAAGGTAAACAAAAGCATTTGATTGGGTTTGATTATTAGTTGTACTATTCTTGCTGGTTGTGATAGACAAGAGTGGAGGAGGGAGTACAGGAGGACTGCAGCGCAGGATGTATAATAAGAATTAAATGCCTCTTCGATAGATGCAAGGTCAGCAGTGAGAGACCTGTCTATGTTTATAATAGAGGTAGAGGGATGTGATGGGGGGAGAAGAGGGGAGTTTACCACTTTCAAGAATTTGGAAGGGTTGTTTATATTAGTACTAAAATTTGTGTGGAAGTGTTCAGCCTTTGCTAGACTAATAGCTTTTGTCCAGGAATTTCAAAGTGACTGATATCTTATGAGGCCGTCTGGGTGGTTGGTGGCCTTATATTTTTTCCAGTCTAGATCACAGGCCCTTTGGCATGTTAGTAGTTCTGGGGTTACCCAGGTGAGATGGTTACCATGAACACAGGACATTTTTAGGGATGGAAAGGAATTCATTTTTGAAGTACTCAAAGGCAGTGTTGATGGTTTTAGCTGTGCTTATCAGGGTCCAATCAGTGTGAGCCAGGTCAAGGAGGAGAGGTGTTAGGCCCAGGGACTTATAGGATCGAAGCAGCAAGGTTTTGTGGGGGGCTTTGGGCCTATGGATTTTACGTACTAGGAAGATGAAATGATGATCACTAAGGGCATCAGGGAGAAGCCCAGGCTGTATGATCCTGTGAGGGTGGGAGGTTAGTGTCCAATCAATGAGAGAATGGTTATTGGATTTATGGTTGAGTCGAGTAGGCTTGAGAATTAATCGGGTTAAGTTTTGGGCAGTGACATCGTTGTGAACTTTGTTTAGGGAAAGGGGCAGCCAATTAAGACTGAAGTCACCCATAACAAACAGTTCATCCAAGTGGGTATGGGAGACTAAGTTAGTTAGGAGATCCATAGCAAAAGTGGAAAGGAGGGCAGGGTGGCAGTAGGCGTCAGCTACAATGATGGGAATAGTGAAAGGAAGGGTGATTCTTATGATAAGCACATCATAGGCTGAGGGTACGGAGTTAGATAAAATAGTGGTGAATTGTAGTGAGGTGGAGATACATTGATACACCTCCCCCAACCCCCACTTGCTTGATCTTGATGAGCAATTGCATAGCCAGATAAGGAGACTGCTTGGTCAGGGATTTTATTGCTGAGCCAGGTTCCAGAAATAATGATAACGTCAGGGGCCAGAGATACTACTAGAGGTTGTAGAAGGAAAAGTTTAGGATGAAGACTCAGAACATTTAGTTGAATTATTTTGAGACCATTTGGGAGAGTCAGTGGGTTATTTATGGGGTGATTTAGGGTGTTGTTGGAAGCTAAGGTATTGAAGGAGAGATAGCCAGAGTTGGGGTGCACATCACCTGACATGAGGAGTAATAGTGCTGTTATTAAGTAGTGTAGTTTTTGACTTTCGTACCAGGGTAGTGATGTTGTAGAGAAAGAGGTTAGAGAGGAATAATTAGTGGGAATATGAGAGAACGTGAGTATGCACAGAGTGGCAGCAAGATTAGGTATAGGTATATTATAGTGGCGCAAGGGAGAAGTGTGAAGTGAGACCATTTTTAGGAGCAGGGCAAAGGTTAATTGTGTAAACATATGTGGAGGTTAGAAGGAAGGGGGAGTAGGGTACAGCTGGTCCAAAAAGATTAGTGTCGTGGGGGCTAGGTATGGTGAGTATGGGGAGGAATAACAGGAACAAGTAGGGTGCAGACAGAAGCATTTTAAAGCAGTCTATGTTATCTATTAAGTGTGGGAGATGAAATGTAAGCAGTAGGAGAGACTGAACTGTAGCTTTGGGAGACGTTGTATTAGACCTCCCCTAGTTGCCAGTTGGTATAAGGAGCAAATGGAGAAGTTGAAAGTTATTCAGGGCCTCCACAGTTATGTGACATGAAGGATCTATATAGGAAGTGCCCAGTCAGGAGGTGGGTGGGGTGGGTGGGTGAGCCAGCACAAAGCTCTGTCGGGGATAGATTTAAACTTAATAGTGGGAAGACAGGGGCTGTAAAAGCCCGATTGAGGCCTCATTTCTCCCTCAACAACTGCAGAAGGGAATAACATATTTTAGGGGGTTTCCTCCACCACATAAAATGGGATATCAGCCTGTCCCAAGCCTGGAAATAGCATCATAGGAAGCATCTGAAGAAAAAAAAAGAATACAGAGAAAAATATTTTGTTGAATAGTCTCCACCCTTCTCAAAAAGTTCAAATGGAGTTGGGACCATTAGGAAAGGTCCTCTGTCAACTGTCCTACCGGGTCATAATGTCATACGCTTAATAGCGTACGACATGATGGCTAATCCGGGATAGTGCCGTAGGCAAGAGCAAATGGTGCAATACTGTGTATACTGCTGTACGCAGTATTGCACCATTTGCACTTTCCCATGCAGAGGATAAGACCTCTGCTGGAACTGGGTTCTGCCGAGCAGCTGTTGTGACTCACTGGACTGAGCCACAGCAGCAGGAACCCAGGCACTGCATCTGGGACTAGGTTTGATTCCTGGTCCCAGAAACTTTTAATTTTTATTTACTTTGTGCGCTCCCTGAGTTAACCCCCCCCCCCGGAGTTAAGAATCTTTAGTGAGGGGGGTTCAGGTGCAACCCCCATAATGGAGATGTGGGGGCAGGCGCCAGCAAAAAAAACTTATGCCTCATGGTAGAAATTGCAATGTATTGACAGCGTGATTTTGCCATGTGACATAACGTCTTGCGACATTATGACCCAGTGCCATCAACTGTTGAGTAAAGGGTTCCAGATTGAGTAATTCAGTATGAACAGGGTTTTCTGTAAGTTTAATCCCAAGATAATGCATAGCCTGCTTCTGCTACTTAAAAGGAAACTGCCACTTCAACCATACTGGGCGGACATAATTATTAAGAAGTACTTCTGTCTTCTGTTTATTTAGCGTATATAAGGTTAACTCTCCCAATAAATTAGACTGATTCCAAACCTCTGGGACTGAAAAGTCTGGAGAGGTTAAGGTAAGTATAATGTCATTGGCAAATAATGAAATTTTGTGCATATGAACCCTCAATGAAATTCTTTCCACTTTCAGGTTAAACCTTATGGCTATCACCAAAGGCTCTAAATAAAGGGCAAAAAGGAGTGGGGATAGGGGGCATCCCTGTCGGGTCCACTGAGAAAGGGTGAAAGGATGAGAGAGAGAGAGCTGTCCAATCTCAAATATGCTTGAGGGGAGCTGTAAATGTTCTGGAGTTGCCAAATCAGTTTATCAGGAAAACCAAAGTGAGACAGGGTCTCCCAGAGTAAAGTCCAGGCGACCCTGTCAATGGCCTTCTCTGCATCCAGGCCTAGAAGAACCAAAGGTATTTTCCAGAAGCAGGCATAGCCTACCAACACGTAGGTACAGCAGATGGCATCCTAAGCCTATCAGGTCTTAAAGAAGCCCACCTGGTCAGGGTCAATAATGGAGGGAAGCAAGTTTTTAATTCTAGATGCTAACGCTGACATTAAAAATCTTATAATAAAAGTTAAGCATTGAGATTGGAAGGTAAGATGCAGGATATCTGGAATCTCTGTGTGGTTTAGGAATAGCTGCCACCTCTGCAGACTTCCACAAGGGGGGGGAAGATCACCCCTTTGGATTACATGGTAGACCAATAACAGCGATGGGATTAATATGTCTTTAAAATGTTTGTAGAACTCATAAGGGTAACCATCCTGACAGGGGCCTTAAGAGGTTTTGCAATAGATAAAACCCAATCAATCTCCACTCCCAAAATAGGAACCAAAAGGGATTGAACTTGAACTGAAGTTATTTTAGGCAGAGATAAAGTCTGTAAATGTGACTCTATCTGAGCTTGGGAGAGGCCTGATTCCACCACATATAGTTCCCTATAGTAGATTGCCAAAATATTTCTGATCACATGAGGTTTCTTGTGTAATACCCCAGTTTGGGGTCATACATGCTAGTCACACATGTTCTCTTTTTATGCTCCCTAAGCCTTCAGGTCAAAAGCCATGTATCTGTCAGTCCCCATCAAAATAAGCATGTTTTAGATAAAATAATTGTTGCTCAGTTCTCTGATCAAGCAACTGCTGAAGTTGTTGTTTAACTAATTGGATTCCATTTCAGATCAACTGATCCCCTTGTGACTTAAGGAGTTGCAGCTTATGCAGCTCTTCCTGGACTGCTTTAAAAGAGGCCTCCCCCTCACCTTTTTCCTTCTGTACAGAGTACCTAATAATGTCTCCCCATAGGACTACCTTCATGGTGTCCCATAGAATAGTAAGTGACACCGAAGATGGGGAGTTTCCCAGACAAAATATGAGGGATGACTTCCCAAAACAAATGTCTAAACATTGATCTCTGAGATGAATAAGATTAAGATGCCAATGAGATGTCCGAGCACCAGTGCCCAAAGTCAATCTGGCACAGACCCAAGCATGGTCAGACAGAAAAGTTGCCCTTTGCCAGACATACAAAGGGTGCCCAAATGCTCAACCATAGTAAGAAATAGTCTAATTGGCAGGTGACCCCTGAGTGTGGCTCTATATAGGTAAAACCCTGTGCCTTAGGAAAACAGTACCTCCAGGTATCCACTAGTCCTAGTGAGGAGATGGTCTGTCTAATGTATTTTTGTAAAGGATTAGATCTGTGAGCTTGAGTGACAGAGGCATCCAAAGAGGGATTCAAAGTGACATTCAGATCCCCCCCCTCATTAATAACTGACCCTGCAAAATGGTTAATAATTGTTTAAAAAGCTGAACTGTTAAGGATTTTGGAGACCCTGAGGGAAAGTATACAGATGCAACGGTAATGGGATGGGCATAGCATCCCCAAAACTGGCATATATACATTCAGAGTCCAGAATCCTCTCCCGGACCTCAAAGAATACCCCCTAGGAATCAGAACTGCCACTCCCCACCATCTACCCGATTTATCAGATACCTCTGCTACCACTTCAAAACCAAATTTTGAAATTTAGCATGTTCCTCCATGGTCATATGAGTCTCCTGCAGGAATATGATAGCTGGCTTATCTTTTTGAATAAATTGAAAGAGTCTAGAATGTTTAATATGATTATGAATCCCATTAATGTTTAAGGACATTACTAATGATTGCCTTGCCAGGGTCAGCAGATTCACAAATAGGAAAAATGTGTATAGCCCCTCTCAATTTAACAAATTTGACTGGGCTGTAGAGATAGAAAATAAAACACAACATTCCAATAAGAAGTTTAATAAACTTCAAAACAACTGATGTCATAGAATGAGAGCTAATAAATGAATCCCTGGAGAACAGAGTTAATAATAGAAATAGTCCAATATAAATATATAAAGAAAAATACAGACCAAACTAACATTAGCCAATGGGCAATCAACAAGCACTGAGTAACAATATGAAATGACAAAATATAAACACAAAGAATAACAATCACAGAACAGTAAAAAAACCATGATCCGTACAACAAATGTAAGGTGAACAGTCATATTGACAACAGGACAGAAAATTCAAACTCCAGAACACAAAATAAGAAGAAAAGGCCTGAACTAAGCAAGCAAACCCACAAGTGGGAACCAAAAGAAGGAGCTCCCGCCTGGGGGAGGCTTCCAAGGTAGGGAGAACCACATAAGTCCTCCTGTTGGGGGAGGAGGTCAACTCCCCGAAGAGGAAAAGCATGGTTTAGCCATGAGCCTCATATGTCACCTGGTTTACAATAACCCATGATAAACAAGGCCAGAACTACAGCAGACACTATGGTACAAAGCATAGCAAAATAGGCATCGCAGTTCAATGTTCCCAGACAAGCCCCTTACAACTGCCAAGCAGGCACTAAGTTGTTGGTAAAATTAAAATGAAGTACAAAAACATACTGTAACAGCAAATAGTACCAGGTGATAAATAACATAAACAAATATTCAAAACTCCCCCGCCCGCAACCCAAGCAACTTCTACCTTGCAAAACAAATAATGAAGCATAAGTCCCTCAAAAGTACCCACCTCTAATTCCAGCAATAGTCCCCAAAATAATAAGTCAAAAACCATTTAGTAAACCAGCTCAATATATGATTATTCCAAAGAAAAATCCCCAGCCCATAAACAACCAATTCTAAAACCCTCATAGCTCAGAAGCAAGCTAATAAAATCTGATAAATATCAGAAATCTGCTGTATCATCTCATATCTCACGAACCAACAGAAATCCTAGGTGATCCCCTCTACTATGTGATGAAAACACACATCAGATCTGTTGGATGACCACAAGAGGGAGACAAAACCCAGGCTTATAGTTAAAGATGGTTCAAACGAGACAGAACAGAAATGATAACAAAAGAAAACTCCAGAAAATAAAAACCTGAAAGTTGCAAAATGACAAATTTTAAAATAAAAGCAGAAGTGCTTGAACTAAAAAAGACCAGAGAAACTTAAAAACCAGGCACAGTAAAGGATGTAGTCCAAAATACATTAAAAAAACACATAGCCTCAAAATATTTAACTAGCTAAATAAAGCTCTACAGCTATATTAAAGATTAAGACACTGCCCATCAAGATCTGGGTAAAAAACCAAAAACACAGGTCGAAATAAATAACGGCAAAGGAATGTAGGGGAAAATAAAAAGAGGAAAGAAGAAAATCTAAGGATGGAAAAGTAGTGACTTTAAAAATAAAACTAGCTAAAAATAGCACAGACAGTAACCACAGAGAGCATACCCTGAATCCAAATCAAGAACAGAAATGTAAATGTTTTTCAGAATAGGCAGAGTACAGTACCAAAAAAAGAAAATAAAGGATCAGAGTAAAACATGTGCAACAATAGAAATGAAGGTAAAAGGGGATGAGCTGGGGGCGGGGGGGTACCAAAGAAACAAAAGGACACCATGAAAACCAGGCAGCCAGAGATATACATAATATTAAAGGATACAAAAAAAGAATAGATCTAGAAATAAAGGAGCAGAGAAAAATGGAAAATATCAAGAGTAACTGCTCCAGTGAAACAAAGTACCACACCTCCAGTTAACCTGTCCAATACCGGGGGCAAGAGTGGCCCTAGAAAAAGGCAAAAGGTCTCTCAGTAGTGGAAAAGTCCCTTAAGTCATGATGAATCTTCATGTCAATAGATCTGCAGCAAAGCTTTGGTTTCCTCCAAATGCTGCTCTTGACATCTCGTTTTGCTGTGTGAGGAAACCTTGGATCACTGTTCCCTCTGCAGTACCCTTTTTTTCCCTGGAAATGTCCAATTGCATCTGTTCTTCCTGGGCAGCAATCTTTCTTTTATGCAGCTCCTGAAGGGCTGTAGCTGGATCTTCATAGGTCAGAGTGCCGTCCTGAAAATGTTTTTTCAGCTTAGGTGGGTATGGCATGGTAAATTTGATCTTCTGCCCCTTAAGAATGTTAAGCACTAGGGCATAAGCCTAGCGCTGAGCCAAGATCGCTGGAGAGTAATCATTATCCAGATAAATTCTCTGCCCCAAATAATGCAATTGCACCTTCTTCCAGGCATGAGAGAGGACCTCCTGCTTAACTGAATAATTAGGAAATTTAACAATAGAGTGAGGTCTGGCCAAATCCTGAGCAGGCTTAGGGGTCAAAGATCTATGATCCTGTTTGAGTTGTATGGGGCCAGGGTCTGCAATGTCCAACTGTGAAACAATGAAATCCTGTAAAAAGGCCATGATGTCGTGCCCCTCGGCTTCCTCCTGCATACCATATAGCCACAGATTACTCCTGCAGGAATGCTTTTCCAAGTCCTCACAATGTTCCTAAAGAGTATGCTGGTCCTGGAGCATTCTGGCTAACATCTGTCCCAAGCAGTCCACTTGGGCATCCCTGTTGGTAGCCGCTTTCTCCAGTTCCGACACCTGGCCCTCCAGAACTGTAAAAGAGCTTTTTAAATCCTTCTGATGCATCCAAAATTCTGCCCTGAATGCTCTAAGCTCTGCTAAGATTTCCACTGGAGAAAGTTGGAAGACAGGGTCAGAGTGGGACTGATCCATGGGTGATTGCACCATAGCTGTGGAGGAGCCGTGTGTTGCAGGCTGCACCAAAAGAAGGTTACTCTCCGAGGATTTCCCATTGGTCCTCCACCTACCTTTCATTCCAGTACAGTGCAGTACCCGGTAGGGTGTAGTGAAAAGGCAGACTCAGGACTTACGAGATTTAAGATTATAAATATTAATGCTGAGGGTGGGGGCAATGGAGCTCAAACTCCCCCATCCATACCAAGCAGTTGCATCACTGGAAGACACCCTAAACATTATTAATTCAGCCTATGCAGGCCTGGCAAAAATTGACTAAACATTAATCTGAAGAAGACAGTGAAGACAACAATGCAGCATCCCACAGTGTGGGTGTAGGCTACAAGTTCCAGCAAAACTAATGGACACAGAAGCCCTCCCCATCTACCTTATCATTCTCTGTTTTTTAGGGTTACATGTCAAGTGAGTGAAGTACAATGCAGTGCAGAAAAAAACAGAGTGGGCAAAATGCCACAAACTAAAAGCATGCCTCTGAAAAGAAGCTAAAGCAAAAACTGCACAAAGTGAATGAAATTGTTGATTTAGTATTACCACACCACACCACCATGGATCACCACTCGAGTGAAATTTGAGAGCAAGTGTAGATTTACTATTCCCACATAATGCCAACGTGGATCACCACTCCAGTGTGTAACAGGGAACCATGTTGTTAGGCACCTTACTACTTTGTGCACTGTGCAGTCCTGCCTTTCAAGATTTTGACCACGTGGTATTGACCAGGCTGGTTTTGTCCCCATAGACTTTAAGTGATACCATTTTTTTAGCCCAGCTGAAGTGTAGGAGATTCATCATCCATTAATCATGGCTAAAAGGGCTTTTAAAAAGGGACAGGTAACTTTTTTAAAGAGGGACTCTGGCCAAAAGTGCTACATTGCGGAATTAGAATAAACATAACCCCAATAAATCACATACCAAAAATTAGGTTTCTATTTTACTTCATTTTAAAGTTTTGAGCTATTTTGTTACCCTGATTTCACTACCTGCTCAAAAAAGGCTGTTTCAGTGAAGAGCTTGTGCTGATGTCATCTCCTGAACTCAGTCTAGTCTTCCCTGTCAGCAAGCTTATAGGACATGTTTCTCCAGAGTTTAAAGATCATTGTGCAATGGTTTTTACATGTAAAACAGGCAACACCATTCTAAAAACATTATTATTAAATGTATGTGTTTCTGGTTTTGTAACAAAGCTGACACATTTGTATTTTTAATGCCTTTTTGGTGTGGTTCATTTCTCCAGAGTTGCTGGATTCTGAGTCGGTATGCCTCCACGCTGCTGATACCATTTGAGGTGTTACTCTACAGTGCCTATTAGGAAGTTCTATTGCTACTAGTATTGTAATGTTGGTAACTTCATTGCTTTTTGCCAAGTGACTTCTTTACAATAAGTTTTAATAGGGTCCTTATATGTGTTAATTCCTACTAAAGGTGGAAGTGTTACTCCTGGTAAAATGATAGTTTTAATGTGGAGTACAACACAGATGAGCCTGAATGTAGGGCAAGTATCGGCCTGCCAGGGAGAAAGCAGAAAATGAGCTCTGCTTAACTGAGTATCCCATTCATTCATACTTTAATGATGAATAAAAGATTGATTGATTGATTGAAAATTGATCTGGCTGGAGGAGTCACGTGATGCGGCTGCCAGAGTAAGACGTGCTCCATTACAGCTCCACTCACCCAGGCCTTCTCTACATTTAAAAACAACTGCACATTAAACTTGCTGCATCAAATACAATCTGAGCAATTAGTCTACATCAGGAACTTACCTGAGAGGACAGTTGGAAAAGTTATGGAGGCAGAAATGTGTCTGGCTGTGCTCAGACACACTCCGCCTGTAACACCAGAAAAGCAGGCCAAAAAATCCAGGATGAATCCTGGCAGCATTACGCAGACTCAACCCATATCAGCACCATCCGCGAGCCTGCTTGAAGCAACTCCTCTAAGTTTAGAAAGATTCCTCCTTGAATTCCAACCATTTCAGGATGAAGTAAGATCCCTTGTATCCAAAGTGAAATCGATTACAGAAACTTTAGAAGATAAATTGCGGAGGGTGACTGACAATGAAGTCCACATTTTCTCCTTAGAGAAGCGGTTTGAGAAGTCAGAATCCTCAGCTACTTTGAATCACCAGTCCCTTAAAAAGTTGGAAAACAAAATAGAAGATTCAAGGGCCAAAGCCGAAGGAATAATCTAGTGATCCTAGGGATACTGGAAAAAGAGGAAGGGTCCAATTCACTGTTGTTTATACAAAAGCCTCTAAACAAAATAGCAGGGCCTTCTCCTTTCGGCTCCAACTATATCCTGGAGCTACATCAGGCCCTTCACCCAATGCCTCCCCCAACAGCTCAACCCAGGCCCTTAGTCTGCTGATTACTGAACTATCAAAAGAAACAACGTAATTTATTAAAATAAAGGAAGTTCAGGAAATTCTCTGGGAAGGATCAAAACTTAGAGTGACGCAGGATCTACCAGCATCAATGCACCAGCAGAGGGGACTTTTTCATCCGATTTTCTCTAAATGTATTACTGCTGGCATAAAATTAAAAATTCTGTAGCCAGCCAAGCTTCAGGTACACTTGGATGACTCGTGGGTCTCCTTTGAAGAGCTCGATCCAGCCCTATCCTTTCTAAAGCAAAAATGTGCTGCTTTATTTGTTGACTGCTGAGGGGAATCTTATAGGTGTACAAGTTGGGAAAAGTTTTACAACCAGATAGCGACCTCAGTGATGTGGATGGCTTTCTTGAGCTTATGCTAACTGTTCCTATGGATGATAAATATGTACTGTCCTTTTGCCTTTTGGCAACTTTTGAGTAGATTACTACATATACAGAATGGGTCTTAGTATAGTTGGGGACATCGTGAGGCATTTGGCTGTAGATCCCATGGTCGGATGCTTGGAGGATGTAGTAATTTGCAAGGCCCGGTCTCCTTTCATTTACTTTAAACATACTTTAAGCTTCTTGATTTTTATGAAGAATAGAAGGGGGAGACTCCTAATGTGTTCACATGATGAGACTTATTTCGCCTCCTTAGGAACAAGCTTTATCACTGGCCACGTTGGAAACTAGAACATTTGGTTTAACACTGATTTAAGTTCCCCTTGGAGAGACTTTATCTGCCACTGGAGATTTTTTAGCTAGTGCAATGGAGTGGCACGTTGTTTGAGTTAAGCAATAGAACCTTGTAGAAATGGTTCATGCCTTGCTGTGTTTATGTTACAAGTTTTAGCTTGTTCTTAAATGTAGGTGTATTAATACATAACGATTGCCAAGAGAGCATTTAGCTGGGATGATTACAATTATTGTGCAGGGCTTCCCTGTGGACCAGCCCCCTTCACATTCTTTTTGTATTTGATATCTTTTTGTTTCTTCCTTTTTAAAGGGGGGTTTGTAGCAGTAACCAATTATAGTCATGGCAGTTGTTTTATTTAGTTGCAGCTGTGTTGAATTTTGGCTTGATTATGGCCAATATTATATTCCATATCTTGATTACAGTTACTTAATTTGGTAATTGATTGGGCTGGGGGGGCAGGGCAGGGAGGGCTCTTAGATTGCTGAGTTCCACGGACCAATGCTCTGGGGTGTGGGGTAGTTTTAAAGTCCACACAAAGCTCTCTAAGTTAATATTCACTCTGGGGGCCATTCTCATGGCAAGCTGTATTAAGGTAACAGTTTGGATTACATGGGGGGGTAAGGGACGCTTAGTGTACATAGTAAAAGGGATGATAAAGGTAGAGGGATTTTCACTTACTTAATCTTCGTACAAGTAAGTATTGGAGGGGTGCCGACAGTAACTTTCAAGATTTCACAACAGTTGGCCAGCAAATAATCATTATCAAATTAGAAGGTCTCTACCCAACTTAAGATGTTCCCATGATGAAAATATTTAAATTTAATACATGGAATGTTAAGGGGGCAAGACATCTGCTTAAAAGGATGCGCCTCTTAAAACACCTTAACATATTTCACAGGGATGTAATTTTCTTCCAAAAAACCCATCTCCTGCAAGCTGAGGAGTCTCTCCTAAGATGGCAGCAGGTGGGACAAATATTTGCAGCAGGAGATTCAAAGAATAGTAAAAGGGTAGCCATTCTTTTGGCAAGATCCTTCTCATTTGTACATAAACAATGCTATAGAGACAAAGGGGTAGATTTGTCTTTGTTATCGGAAAGATCCACTCCACCACAATCTTGTTGGGTGCTGTATATGGACCTAATGTAGATTCACCATCTTTTTTCATGGAATTACTTACTAAGTTAACCCCCTTTCTGCATCTCCCGGTGATTATAGGGGGAGAATGGCACCTCCCACTCAATCCAATCAGGGATAAATCACCCAGCCACAAACCGAGGGGACTCTCCCATGCACAGAGGGCTCTTAGAGATTTGATAGACCATCTGGGTCTCTTTGATCCCTGGAGAACCTTGAATCCCACTGCCAAGGAATTTACATTTTACTTGAAGGTGCATGGCTCAGCCTGATGCCTCGATTATTTTTTGATTAGTAAATCCCTGATTCAAGGACTTATGGATAGCTGAGTGGGAGCCAGTATAGGATCTGATCACTCATTTGTGACCTGCCAACTCTCTTTGTCTCTAAACTGGGGAAACCATACTCAGTGGCATTTGAATAACCAACCATTGAAAGATAAGAAGGTTGTGGATAACATTCTCTCAGCCCTAAACTCCTATTTAGAATTTAATTGGGGCTCTACAGCCTCACCCTCAATGGAATGGGGAGCACTCAAATGCTTTTTAAGAGGGGAATTTATCAAGTCTTCTATTGAAAAAAGGAAGGAAAGCCTAGAAGCTAAGAATTTGCTAGAACAATTAAGGATAAAAGAAACATTTTTGTCTAGGTCCACCCCAGATTTGGAGAGAGAAACCCTAATCAAATTACAGGATAAATATTTGGAATTACTACACGAAAAGGCAGAATGGCTTTACTCAAAACTAAAGCCACCTACACTGAACAGGGAGAAAAAGCAGGAAGGCTCTTAGCTCTCCTCCTCCAATA
The DNA here is from genome assembly GCA_016271365.2 of Neoceratodus forsteri. Lineage (NCBI taxonomy): Eukaryota > Metazoa > Chordata > Ceratodontiformes > Ceratodontidae > Neoceratodus > Neoceratodus forsteri. The sequence continues at coordinate 838,583,282 of CM028135.1, read as the reverse complement.
AATGTAAGCTGCCAGTTGCATTGCAGCAATCCAAAGTAAGCCAGACAAGCCTCCCCTGACCAAAGCCACAGATATTAATAAAGAATTTGAAAAATATTACTCCGCTTTATATAAGTGTATGCCCCTTCGCACTCCTGAATTGGTAGTGGATTCATTTTTAAGGAATTTACCCCTATCTTCCTCATCCTTCGAACAAGGGGAAATGCTAACCCTTCCATTACTGTAGCAGATATTCTTAGTTATCAGAGATCTCCCCCTTGACAAGGACCCTGGTCCTGATGGCTTTACATCCAATTTCTACAAAATACTTGCCCTTCAATTGGCTCCTCTACTACTAAAAGTCTATTCTAGAATGTTTAATGAAGCTGATACTGACCCTAGAATGTTAGAGGCCACAATAATCATTCTTCCCAAAGTAGGCAAAGACCCCACTAAAATACCAAACTATTGCCCAATATCTCTCCTGAATACTGACCTTAAAATACTGGCCAAGCTCCTTGCTCTCAGACTGAAGCCTACTCTAGCACCACTTATTAGTTCAGACCAGGTAGGTTTTATGAAGAACAGATTCTCTGTGGACCATCTCCGATGACTGTCACATATCTTTCCCGTATCCAGGGATTCCACACAAGCCATGGCATTGGTCTTCCTGGATGCGAAAAAGGCTTTTGATAGAGTTAATTGGCAATTTTTCTATTTAGAACTCAGCATAGATTACATTTTCCTCAGAAATTCATTTCCTGGCTTCAGATTTTATATTAAACACCTTCAGCTCAAGCTCTCTGCAATGGTTTTCTTTCCCCTGCCTTTCCCTTAGAAGCCGGTACTAGACAGGGCTGCCCTCTGTCTCCCCTTTTATTTACTCTATACCTAGAACCCTTAATCGCCTCCATACAACAATCACCAGAGATCCAGGGTATTCATTTAGGTCCCCATGAGAATAAACTTGCAGATGATAATCTGCTCCATATAACTCACATTAAATCTTCCATTCAGATGTTACTCACTAAAATAAAAGAATGCAGCCTCTTATAAAATTATAAGCTAAATAAGGACAAATCCTTAATCTTCCCCCTTAATTCCAAAGTAAATAAACAAGAAGTTATTGAATTAGGTTTAGAATGGACCCCAAAATCCATTAATTATCTTGGGATTTACCTCTCAACAAACCCTTCTCAAATGTAGAAACTAAACCTAGATGATTTGAATAGGAACTTAATGCTGGATCTTAAAAGATGACAAATTCTTCCTCTTACCTTATAGGGCTGAATAAGTATAATTAATATGAACCTCCTACCATTTCTCTTTTAGCCCTTAAATCATCTCAATAGTTGGCTCCCAAAAGCCTGGTTCAAAAGCATTCATAGCTACATCTTGAGGTTTCTCTGGAAAGACAAATCACCACGTCGGGGTTATAATAAGCTCACAGCTCCATAACATTTAGGAGGGCTCAAACTCCCCAGTTTCAATTCTTATCACTGGGCTAGCCAGCTTAGCAAATATCTTCATTGGGAATCTCCTTCCACGATGAGTTATATACCCACATGGCTACTTATTGAAAGAGACATAATTCAAATTTTGGGTATTAATCCAAAGGCCCTACTTTACCTCAAATTTAAAAATTACCCCCCCCCCCAGGCCAAAACCCAATACGATCCTCAATTCAAACTCACAACTCTGCTCTTCATTAAAATATGATAACTCACATGATCTCCAACAACCCATATTTTTAAATCCCATTTTTAAGATAGTGGTCAAATAATCCCTCCCCATTGGATCCCACTCCCTCATGATTGTGTGGCGCAGAACTTCCACAGTGCAAATCATACTTGGCTCTCCACCTTAAAACTTCTTACTAAATTTGGCTTGGACAACATCTGGCTCTTTAAATGCTACCAGTTATGACATTTGTTTATTATTTATTTCCAGAATTGTTCCATTCCAGATGTCCCTCCAGGGTGGATAGCCGAAGGTAGAATTCTTGCCTTTGCTCCACATGCTGTGTCATCTGTCTATGCAGTGTTGTTTCCCTTATTATTCCCATCTTGTGATGGAGTTTCTAAATATTGGAATTCAGTATTTCCTGACCTGGATCCGAAGTGGCCTAAGATATGGGACTCTTGTCATAAACACATCACGCAAGATCGCCTACGCCTCATGCAATTACAAATCCTAAATGATATGTATTTCACGTCTTATAAACTCCATAAAATGGGTTAAGCAGAAAGTGCAATATGTAGCAGATGTCAGCAGAGCACGGGTACTCTGTATCATATATTCTGGGAATGCCCTAAATAGTACCACTTTGGGAACTTACCAAAACTTACTTAGATCCTTTATTAGGCCTTCACCACTACTTTACTCCTGAAGTGTATTTTCTAGGTGATTTCTCTGGCCACCCGCCCATGGTTAGGAACCATCAGATGATGATGATTACCATGTCACTCAAAAAGATTGTTTTACAATGTTGGAAAGATTCGCTTCAGCCTAGTTACTCAGAATCATTACAGAAATTGCTCTGTAATCTTTGAGTGGACAAAATGATGGCCAGTATGAATAATAGATTGCCCATATATAAAAAGAGATGGGAACCTCTCTATGTCTTGTTCTCCTTGTAATAGTACAGTCTACCAATGCTAAGGTACCAGCTGTCCTTACTGTTATTAAAGTACAGTGTAATTTCACTCTGTATTTTTATATTGGCACTCAGGGGATGGGAGGTGGGGAGGACAGAGGGGTAGTGGGGGATGGGGATGATAGATCATTTAGGGTTTTGTTTGTTATTTTTGTTTCTATGTGTATCATATCTACTGTACTGTGTTCATTACATGTATGTTTGTAAGTCTGTTATAAACTGTAATAAAATTTGAATTATAAAAAAAAAAGAAAATTGAACTGGCTAATACCTAGAAACTTGCAGTAAGGTTTCAAAACAGCATTACTTCTCCCACCCCCATTTATAAGGTGATAGAATAATTATGTTAAACTGTCATACTGAGAAATCACCTAAATTGAATGATCACAGCCTTTCACCACATCAGAGATCTCCAGTCTGCAAATCTCACAGCAGTGTGATATGACTCAGCATCCAGCAATCCTGGAGAAAATGACAACAAAAAAGCACCAGAAACAAACCAAAAAATATGAATTTGTCATCTTTGTTACAAAACCTGAAACATGCATTGTTATTAAAGCAATGTATATTGAATGGTACTCCCTGTTTTACTGGTGAAAACCACTGCACATGATCTTTAAACTTTGGGGAAACAGGTCCTATAAGCTTGCTGACAGGGAGAACTTGACTATTAGTTCAGGAGATGACATCAGGAGCAGCTCTTCACTGAAACTGGCATTTTGAACAGGCAGTGAATTTAGGTTTGTAACATGACTTGTAACTTTTAAACAAAGTAACCTAGAGATCTCAATGTTTGCATGATGCTGATTGGGGCTATGTTGGTCCATATTCTGAATTTAATGATGCCAGCAATTTTGACCACAGTCCCTCTTTAAACAAAAGTGAGCATCTCTACATTTTGGGTCAAAGTACATATTCTTCTGTTGGTGACAATATGGTGTGAAGTACTGGAAATTCTCTGAGGATGTACTTGCATGGGACAAATGAGGTGTTCAACAGCTACTTTTCTCAAAGAGGGCCAAATGGTACTTTTTGTACTAGTACAATAGTGACTTGTCTCCTGCTAGTCACAAGTTTTCATCCAGATAATCCTGCACCATTTTGTTTACTGGGACCTCAGGCACAACTGTGTCAGACAGTGACATGCTGTGTTGTTTGGTAAAGCCATATTCAACCAGTTGTTCCCATAGTGGTTTGCAAACAATGGCTGTTTTTCTGGGGTGGGGTGCAGCAGTAGTAGCAGGCTGACTTGGAGACAAAAATTTGTGATTCCTATGACGTTCAGTAATAGTAGTGGAAACACATTGGGATCCTCCTTCCTCCTTCTCCTCCACCTGGCCTGTCAGTGCGATTGCAAGGGATGATGATGAGTTTGTTCTTCTGCTTTGTTTGTGTTCCTGGTCTTGTTTTGTGCCATACATAAAGAAACCAGATGGATAAGCCATGCTTTACAGGACTGCTGATCCTTACTGCATGCTTGTGTATCAAAGAATGTCTCAAATCAGTCCAAGACAGTGGCCACAATGTAGTAGTCATTTGTACACATTTTTGAAATCGATGTGTCATTCCAGACATATGATCTTATCCTTGCTACTAGACTGAGAGCAGTGGTATCCTCTCTGTCTTCATATTGAGTTTTCATACAATGAAGTTGCGGGTTAATGAGGGCAATAAGGGTGAATACCTGGCTTAGACCACTGGTATCACCACTTATCACCCTTGTGGACTCCTCAAAGGGCTTCAGCACAGTGCAGAGGGTTTCCATCAGGTACCACTGATTTGGGTTGATGTTTAGGTAAGGTGGTTCCATGAAGTTTTATAACTGAATCTGTGCCTTTACAGAATCACTAAAACGACCACAGACCTTTTTGGACAGACCTACCCCTGTCTGCACAATGATGCCTTCTTCATCTAGGAATCCATGAACTACCATGATTTGTACAGTAAGCAGAACATGTGTATAATCTCCATTGTCAACTGCCTTTACAATGTGCTTTGAATTATCTGATACTATAAATCCTGGTGTCAATGAGTGTCGGCCACTCATCAGACTTCTGCCGAAATATTACAAGATTTCTGCATGATGGTCATTGTCAAAGTCAGCAGTACAAAAAGCAGCCTGCTTGCAGAAGTTGGGGGGGGGACTTAGATAACTTGCAACTACTCCTACTGCTGCTGCTGGCACTTAGCCCACAGGAGAAGAAGAAGAAAGAGGAGGAGGAGGAAAACAAAGAGGAGAAACTGACCCAATGGGTAGTCAGTCCTATATAATCAGTTGTCTGACCAGTGGTCCACATGTCAATGGTGATGTGAACTGCTGCAATAAATAATGCATTTCAGAGCATGACAACACAGTCTTGTGAACACACTGATATTAATCATGAAGAGCCACTGTGGAAAAGTAGGTATGGCTGGGCTCTTCATATCTTGGCACTGCAACTTGCATTAGCGATAGAACACCTACATTGTTCACAAAGGAGAATGACAGCAAGTCAGTGGCTAGCATGTCCACAATTCATCTTGCTATTTTTTTGCCCCTGGTATATTGGTTTTATATTTCAGGCCCATTTTCAGGGACTTGACCAGTGAGATTTGAATACTTCTTTTCCTGGTGTGACTGTTGGCTCCATTTTTGCCACCCCTGGTGGCGGAAGTAGCTGGAAATTTGTGGCCCCTGGGAGGTGTGGGAATCAGTGGACTAATGAACTGATGAATGGAAGATGTTGCAGTTGTGCATTGGCTACCACTTCAATGATTTTCTTCCTCTTCCTCTCTGCCGGGTCTCCTAATGCCCTCCTTCCCCATGCCATCTTTATCATTATGGTCATCACCTTCACTGCCTTATGGTGTTGCTTATGACACCGTGAGTTGGTATGCCTTATCAAACTGAGATCGGTGGTACTTCAGCAAATGCCTTTTTATTGTAGATGTTCCCAGCCTTGTTCCCTCCTTACTCCCACTCAACCTGTCTTTACATAAAAGACACAATACATGTGTTCATGATGCTTTATCCACTCAAAAGAAATCTCACATCGCCAATGTCACCGGTTTGGTTTTTCCTACTGGCACTCTCTGCTGTTGTCTAATGGATGGACTACTGTGGCCTGCTTCCACCATCATCCTCCTCCTTTTCCTCCAACAGTTTGTCATTGAGGCACAGGTCAAGAAGCATAGGAAAACCAGGAGCAGTTGTAGAATTCACAAAAAGTGTTTATTAGTACTAGCAGTAACATAAAAAAAATAAACTTGTTCAGTATAACTATTCACAAAGGCAGAATAAACAGAGTAGATCCACCTGAATTGTCCTGCAATCTCTATGTCTCTCTTGCAAGCAACTGCAGCTCTGTTTTTATAAGTCTTTGCAACATCCCATCTTAAGCATCCTGTTTTGTTTCTTTCTAAAATGTTCTTGTAAGTTTTGGGCAGGTGCAATAAGACACAATATCCCAGAACTGAGGCCCCTTCTCCACAGTTTCTGAAAAAGAGCTTACAAATTGCTCTCATGTTAACCCCTTGAGTTCCCAATAGCTTTTTGCAATCATCTCAAAACAGTAACATGATATAATTTCTAAACAAAGGGATCCTATATCAGTTACATTTCCACATAATGATTTGCATATATTTTTATACCAGCAGATATGCAAGGGAGCAAAAGACAGAAGCAGCAAGGGAAGACTAGAGACAGTGAGAGGCAAAGAACTGTGAGACTGTCAGGGTGATCAAATCCTAGGTCTCATGAGAAAATCTGGTTGCGCAACCAGACAGACAAGAGACAGGAAAGGAAAGAACAAAACAGATACCTGCATTCAAACTCTTCATAACAACGGGAACAGGGTCCCATTTAACCCTGTCACATATACCCCCCCCCTTAAGAGGGAACCTGTTTTATCAAACAGGTTTCCAAAACTTTCTATTAATTCTCTAACATTAGCTTCTAACTTTTAGAAACTAAGCACATGTGCAGTATCCTTTTTTTTCTATAACAGTACAGCAAACAGTAAAGTTTAAACTCATGCATTTGTTTTTCAACCTTCAGAAGCCTCAATTCCTGATCCATATTTTGGCAGAAAATCAGCATTGGCATTCTCTTTCTCAGATTTGTGCATCACTTTAAATTTAAGTGGCTGTAGTGCCAGGTACCACAATGTGATTCTAGAATTTGAAGAATTTGAATGAAGTATCTTTCATTTGGTTAAGCCAACAGAGAGGATTGTGATGTGTTAGAAGTACAAAGTCATTTCCTAGCAAATAAAACTTTAGTTACTCTGTGACCCGCTCTGCTGATAACCATTCATTTTCAATGGTAGAGAACATTTTCTTTCTGTCATGCAACTTCCTTCTTATGTACAGAATAGGATTTTCCATCCCATCCACATTTTGACTCAGGACTGCACATAGGCCTACCTTTCTCAAAATCTGGGCTTCTTAAAACAGGGGCTGAACATAATGCAGCCTTAATGGCTTGAAAAGCTTTATCACACTCTGGGGTCCATGTCATATTTTTTGGAACCGTTTCTTTCTGAGCTCAGTGAGGGGTGTAGCTAACTCAGCAGAGTTGGGAACAAATCTTCGATAATAGCAAGCCAGCCTTAAAAATTACCTGACATGTTTCTTGATTTTAGGGACAAGGCTGTTAGCTACAGCTTCTGTCTTAGAAACCTCTGGCTTGACTTCTCCATTTCCCAAAACATAGCCCAAATATCTGGTTTCCTGCATGCCCAATACACATTTGGTAGGATTTGGTAGGATTAATAGTCAGACCTACCTTTCTGATAGCTTAGATAACTGCTCGAAGATGTTCCAGGTGGCTTTTCCAGCCTGGAATGTACACCATAACATCATCCAGGTATGCAGCACAATAACCAGTGTGAGCTGATAAAATTTCATCCATGTGCCTCTGGAATGTAGCTAGTGCACCATGTAAATCAAATGGCATGGTGGTAAACTGACAGAATCCAACAGGAAAGGCAAATGAAGTTTTGCCTCTGGATTCCTTAGCTAAAGGGATTTGCCAGTAACCATTGGTGAGATTGAGGGCACTGATATACTTTGCACTCCCCAGTCTGTCCATCAAATCATCTATTCTGGACATAGGATAACTGTCAAATTCTGACACTTGATTAAGTTTCCTAAAATCAAGGCAGATTCTAACACCCCCTTCTTTTTTGTTTACATTTACCATTGGAGATGACCAAGCACTCCTCGACTCTTCTATGTTACCCAATTCTTTAATTTTTTGTATTTCCTTAACCACATCAGCTCTTAACCGCTCTGGTAACCTGTATGTCTTTTGCCTAATAGGGTGAGCATTCCTTGGCACTATTACGTGCCTGACCCCTTTTGCTCGGCCTGGTACTGTGGTAAAGGTACTGTTAAATGACTTTAGCATGTTACAAATTTCTGCAGTTTGTTTGGGGGTTATGCAAACATTCACCTTTATAGCATCAGCAGTTATAGTTTGCTCCAGTCTATCATAAGCTACATCAATATCATCTTTATCAGTTTCTGGTAAAACTAGCAAGGCAGCTTTTGGCATTTTTTCAACCCATTTCTTGAGGAGGTTAGCATGGTATAGTATAGTAGGATTTTTCCTGTCAGGGGTCTCAGTCTCGTAGTTAATGATGTCAGTATGTCTAAGCACTCTATAAGGCCCTTGCCACTTCATTAACAGTATATTTTCTGTAGTGGGTAACAGTAATAAGACCTTTTCACCTGGCTCAAAAACTTTTTCCTTTACCCCATGGTCATAATATACCTTCTACTGGCTTTGAGCCTTTTCCTGATTGCTATGGGTGATTTCAACATATTTTACCAGCGTCTTTCTTAGGGCACACATATAAGATGTTATAGATTGCTTCTGAGTGGGGTTATCTTCCCACTTTTCTTTTATCACATCCAGTGGCCTTCTTGGCTGCCTACCATACAGCATTTCAAATAGTGAAAATCCTGTTGATGCCTGTGGAACTTCTCTGTAAGCAAAAAGTAGGTAAGGCAAGTATTGGCCCCATTCTTTCCCTTCCTCTTTTACAAACCTTTTTAACATGCATTTTAGAGTCTGATTAAAATGCTCAACAAGACCATCTGTCTGAGGGTGATAAGGGGAGGTTCGTACGACAGTGATACCTAGTAGTCTGTACAGCTCCTTAAGTAATGCAGAACCAGAATTACTACCCTGATCAGTAATAATTTCTCTGCTGAATTTTTTTTAAAAACTCTACTGACACTTTTGAGGCTGTGACAGTATGCATTGGAACTGCTTCTGGGTATCGAGTAGCATAGTCGCATACTTCTAGGATAAATCTATTACTCTTTTTATTTTTGTCTAAAGGGCCTGCCACATCCATTACAATTCTCTCAAAAGACACATCTATCAATGGTAGGGGTACCTTCCCTTTTTTAGAGACTGGGGCTACTTTCTGACACTCAGCACAGGAATTACTATAGGTAGCAACTCTTCATGAATTCCAGGCCAGTAAAATCTGTATAGCAATCTGACAAAGGTGCAATTCCTTCCAGAGTGATCAGTCATAGGACTATCATGTGCTGTTTCTAACAACTCAGATCTATACATTTATGGTGTAACCAGTTGTTCTATCTGGTCCTGTGTCTGAGGTTTAAACCATATTCTGTACAGTAACTCACTACATTTTTGAAACATAGGTTCACCCTGTTTTGGTTTCAGCCCCAGCTGCTTAAAATAACCCTGGAGAGAAACATCATTAGCTTGCTCGAAAGAAAATCACAATCAGTTATCAACTTAGTTTCAGCACTTTCATAGGTTAACCCCTTATGTCCACTAGTCATTTGTTGCCACAGTTTCTTCAGGCATTGTCTTTCTTTTCTGGATTTCTGGATCTTGGATCTGTGCTCAAACAAGTCCGAATCAAAATTAGTGAAACGAAAAGAGTCCCCACCATCTGAGATTTTCTTTACCTGACCTCTAGTCACCATTGCTGCTGAAACATCAGGATTTACTCCCTCTTTGATTAACTCAGTAATTCCTGGAAAGTAATTTCCAATAATCATGGGTACAGATGACTTGGGTACTACCCCCACTTTCATTTTGTGTGACTCACCTAATGGTCAGAGTCACTAGGGTGATGGGATAGTATAGAGTGTTCCCGTGGATGTAGATGACACCAGTACCTGGTCCTTTTGGACATTGTTTTCCCAGTACTTCAGTATGCACTAGGATCTGTCTGCTTCCCAAATCTATAAGTCCCTTTACAGTATTATCTCCCACCTTCACATCAGTTAAGTAATTGCCCCAATTTGCTAAGGATAAATCTGCTTCAGTGTCACACTTCTTATGGCAATTTCTTGCAATTTTTAGCAGATAACATCTTTGGGCACAGATTTGTTACCCCCACCAGAGTTCTTATCAGACTTGGAGTTTAAATGGGAAAAAGACTGTCTTATCGGTGCTTGGCTGTTTTCTCACTGCTGTGATGTCTGTCTGGCCATTTTGTAGTCTTCAGCCATAAAACTTTTCCCCACTTTCTGGTTGGTGTTCCTTTACCCAAAGCAAAATTGTGGGCAGGATGTTGATGAATTGCTCCACGGCAAATGTATTGATGATCTGCCGGACTGTTTTGCCATCTGGTTGGAGCCATTTTATCAGGAGTTCTTTGAGTCAGGTGAAGGCTTCTTAGGGATTGCTGCCTGAGTTGTACTTCAGAGATCGAAATCTCTGCCTGTAGGTGTCTCTGGAGATGTCATACCTTTTCAGGATTTCGCTTTTCACTAGGTCATAGTTTTCTGACTGTGCAGTGTCCATATTGCTGTAGGCAAGTTGGGCTTTCCCTGTCAGGTAAGGTACTAGTCTGATTGTCCACTGCTGCTTTGGCCATTTGCAGGCTGTGGCAACTCTTTCAACAGTTATCAGGTATGCCTTGATATTATCCGAGGGACACAACTTTCTAAGTTTAATGGCTTTTAAGTTGCTTGTGTTTTGTTGCTCATCTGGATCTGTGCCAGATCCTCTGCCCTTTGACAGCTTGTAAGGCATCCATCCATTGCTGTATCTCTTTTCTCCTCTGCTGCTTCTGTCACTGCATCTCTTTGCTGCTCTGTGTTTCTAAACATTGAATCTCTTTTTCTCTCTGCTTCTCCATCTCTTTTTGTTTTACAGCCCACCATTTGAAAAAGTCCATTGGGCTTTCAGGTTCTGTCACTGCCTGTTCTTTTTCTATAACTTGTGCAGGCTGTACAATCTCAGCTTGGACTTCTGTCTCTGCTAGTTTGGCTGCCATTCTCCTGGTAACCACTCCTGGACTTGCTGCTGCAGAATTCATACCGTTCTCTATGCTTCCCTGGTACTAGGTCCAGTACCCACATACAAAACTCCTGGCTTAGAGTATGCATGACACAAATTCCACTTTTGACACCAACTATTGTTGAGGCACAGGTCAGGAAGCATAGGAAAAGCCAGGAGCAGTTGTAGAATTTGCAAAAAAGTGTTTATTAGTACTAGCAGTAACATGAAAAAATAAACTTGTTCAATATAATTATTAACAAAGGCAGAATAAACAGAGAAGATCAATCTGAATTTTCCTTCAATTTCTGTGTCTCTCTTGCAAGCAACTGCAGCTCTGTTTTTATAAGTCTTTGCAACCCCCTTCAACAAGCATCCAGTTTTTTTTTTCTAAAATGTTCTTATAAGTTTTGGGCAGGTGCAACAAGAACATAAGGTCCCAGAACTGTGGCCCCTTCTCCACAGCTGCTGAAAAAGAGCTTAAAAAGTGTTCTCAGACTAACCCCTTGAGCTCCGAATAGCTTTTTGCAATCATCTTCAACTATAGTGATATGCATTTCAACACTAACGCTATATAATTTCTAAACAAAGGGATCCCAATATCAGTTAACATTTCCACATAATGATTTGCATATATTTTTATACCAGCAGATATGCAAAGGAGGAAAAGACAGAAACAGCAAGGGAAGAATGAGAGACAGTGCGAGGCAGAGAATTGTGAGACTGTCAGGATGATCAGGACCTGGGTCTCACAAGAAAATTTGGTTGCACAGCCAGACAGACAAGAGACAGGAAAGGAAAGAACAAAACAGATCCCTGTATTCAAACACTCCATAACAACTGGGACAGGGTCTTATTCAACCCTGTCACACAGTTCTTTAGGGTCAGGGAATGGTTCTCCTTCTTCTACCATTTGTACATATGTACTGGACCACCAGTTTTGCCTGTATCTTCTTTATCTGCTGTCATTTCAGATGCTTGTGTTGCATTTCCCCTCATTGTTTTGTGGCTTTTTTCTTATCACCACTTTTGGTCTTTTTTTATCTCTTATGGGCATCTGCCCTAAATCAAACCTCCACCTGTTCCATCTTCTCATACTCCTCCTCTACAGAACTGCTGCTGCTGTCACTTTTATTGGGTACAGTATATAATCAGAATGAGTATCTCTGTCCCCAAGCACCACTAAATCACTTTGCTTCTACTCCTCTGCCAGTGTCACTATCTGATGCACTCCTTTCCTATTTCATTTTTCTATAATGATTGTTCATATTGCAACCTTTGCAGTGCCACTTTAAGTGGTTCCAACAATGTGTGATACTTTATGGACTGTTCAGCCACTACTATCTTCCTCAACACTTGCAGCTCCCATTAAAATAGAGGATCTATGACCAAGCCCACTTCACCTTTTCTTTTTTTACAATAACATATAAAAATAGTTACAATATGTACAGATGCTGTACTTACTGTATGTAGAGCAAGAATGGCTTTATTTATAAGAAGCAAAGTTACACCTTTTAGTTAATTTGTTTGGGATGGTACTTATACCATCCCAAACAAGACACTTTTTGGATCAAATTCAGGATTGTGTAAGCAAACCCCATGGAATCACCAGAATTTATTCTTACCTACTAGATACCAAATATCCCACTGCCCTTACAGATTCCAAGATCTGGGCCTCCATCCTATCTGATTCCCCCTTGCCCTGGAGTCGGATTTGGAGGGATACACACAGATACCTTACCCAGGATAGAAACAGGTTCATTCAGTTTCATATCCTTAATAACTTATACTATACTCCGATTAAGCTGGCCAAATTTGGCAGGCTGACATCAACTGTACCACGTGTGGAGCAGTTGAGGGGAACCTACTACATATTTTCTGGTACTGTGATAGGGTGGCACCCCTATGGAATACAATCCAAACTAATTTAGACCCCCTCCTGGGTTTGGGGGGGCTATTTACAGTGGAAATATGTATATTAGGGATGCTTACGGATATTGGGGTTAAAGAACGCAGGTTCCATATGGTTTTGATTTCCATAGCAGTTAAAAGGTTGGTTCTCAAACATTGGATGGACCAACTGGCCATCTCATACCCTGAATGGCTAAAAGAAATCTCTCTCTTTGTTTCAAAACTGAAAGGTTAATAGCTAGCTCCCGGAATTGTATGGCCTCCTTCAACCAGAAGTGGGGCAAACTATATGCCTTATATCTGCATTAAAGCTCCCATACTGGCGTCCTCTGACAACCTTAATCTACTCTGTTTCCCTTTGAGACACTTCCAATACCAGAATACTTCCCACCATCTCTCTTCTCCTACTTCGCTTCGATGTGGCACCTCCGGAGGTGGGTGGGGGAGGGCAGGGAGGGGTTAAGGGTAGGTTTGGTATGTTGCTTCTGTTGTATATACAGACACACTTCATCTTAACGACTCTGTTGTTACTGAGTCTATGATACTTTGTCTCATTATAGCTTGTAATAACGTCTGTACTCCATGCTTTTGCTGTTATCAAATAATTCAATAAAGAACCTGAATTTCAAAAAAAGAAACAAAGTTACACTAGTGAATAGGGCACAAGACTGCCTAAGGCCCACTAGAAAGACAACCTCCATTTTTTTTTTTTTTTTTTTTTTTTTGATGTGACTGGAACATCCCATGCCACCATCTCCTTGGCCTCTCTGTTGATCTATTTCCTAATGCTTCCTCAGGACTCAGCCACTTGAGTGATGGATGATGAAGACTTCATTTTATTTAATTGTTTAATGTTATTGTTCTTTATTTTTACTATATTTTTATTTTAGTTTTTATTTATTTTTATTTTTATTTTAGGGGATGCCACCTAGGACTATCAGAGGTCAAACAGTGACTCACTGCTAGCTGAGCTGGCACACACCTGTTGCCCAGTGGCCAAATTACACTGCAACAGTACAACTCAGAACAACACACACCCACACATACACACACACACACACACACACACACTGCTTTAGGACTCAGGAGGAGGAGGAGGAGGAAGAAGGAACTTCAACAACTTTGGGGAATATGGAGATTTTTTTTTAACTTTATTTTATGAAATTCCACCAAGATGTTAACTACCCAGGGCTGGGCACTGATGTGCTGCCAGCTGCCAAATGCTTTCTTCCCATTGCCAAGATCACACTGTAACAGCACCGCAAAGGATGACGTACAGGCTGCTTCAGGATACAGGAGGAGGAGTTGAAGGAAAGAACTTCAGTGACTTGAGGGAATGTGGAGATTTTTTTAATTTTTATTTTATGGGATGCCACCAAGTTGCCAACTATCAGGGGCCAAGCAGTGGCACACTGCCAAATAGCACACACTTGCTGCCCACTGCTCAGATCACACTGCAAAAAATACACTCATACACACACACACACACACTGCTTCAGAACTCAGAAGAAGGAAGGAACCACAGTGATTTGGGGAAACATGAAGAGTTTGAATTTGAAAACTGCAACAGAAAGAAAACAAGCATTTGTCAATGCCGAATGTTTGCTTGCTGGCATTGGCAGTGGTAGTGTAGAAGTTACAGAGCAGCGTAATAGGAATGGCAGTTAAGTATTGAACTGAAGCAACCCCACCACCACCACCCTGCAGAGAGTGACAGGCATTAGGGGTGTGCATTTGGGTCGTCAGGCATAATGGCCACGTTACTCACCACACCCCACCCTGCAGACACTGACAAGTGTCACGGTGTTCCTCAGGTCTTTGGTCTTATGCGAATTCCCATTTCATTAGGAAATACAGTGAGATGGGTGCGATAGGAGAATGGGGTGAACTTTGGGGCAGAAGAGTCCAAGGCATACCTCAATGCCTCTCACTGGCTGCAGGGTGTGGAATGGTATGAGCATTACAGGCAAGAATCCTAAAGTCACACCCCTGATGCCTGTCATTCTCTACAGTGTTGGCATTATGGTTGAAAACCTTAATTCCTCAGGCATTGTTAGTATTTCACTCCAAATTTTCAACATGTTTTTTGTGACCCACCTCATGAACAGGGGAATATCAGTTTGTTAACCGAAGCTACTTATGCACAGCGACTACGGCATTTAGCACCACAGGTGCAAAACATTCGAACAGGATGTAAAAATGACAGCTGTACTGTTCATGGTAGGTGTAAAATGGCAATGTTAGAAAATCTGCCGAAAAATATTACAAAAATGGTGAAGTCACGAGCGTACATAGAAACTGTGCAACGCACACCCGAATATAATTAGGTTGGAGATTTTTACAGCAGATTGTCAACTCAGGCATTTTGGTGCCTCCGATCATGAACAGTGTCACTGTGATTTTCTTTATCTGTGCCGAACAATGATTTCCCACAGCGTAACCATCGATCTCTGCGCTGAAAGTGTGAAAACACACTTCAGCCATAAGTTGTGAAAATGACAGCTGTACTGTTCATAAGGAAGTGTGGAAAAATGCCACTGGTGAAAATCTGGACTGAAAATATTACAAAGTCATGAACTTACGAGTGTGTGGAAACTGTGCAATGCTCACTCGTAACAGTCATTTTATGGACTTTTGTCACCAAATTTTCAACATAGCCATTTAAGACCTCTGCTCATGAACAGTGTAACTGTGATTTTCTTAATCTGTCCTAAACATTGCTGTCACACCAACAGCACCATTATAGCTACATATGCGAAAACACATTGTGGGCTGACATATAAAAATGGCAGCTGTACTGTTCATAAGGAAGTGTAATAAATGGCAATGTTGAAAATCTGAGTGAAAATATTAAATTCTTTAAACTTACGGTAGCATGCATAGGAACTGTGCAATACATGCTCATAAAACAGTCATTTTAGAAATTTTCACCAAATTTTCAACATAGCCATTTTAAGACCTCTGCTCATGAACAGTGTCACTGTGGTTTTCTTAATGTGTCCCACATTGATTTTGCACATCAACTGTGCCATTCTGCGCTACATGAGCCGGAAACACATTTTGGGTGAGATGTGAAAATGAAGCTGTACTGCTCATAAGGTGTGGGTAAAATGGCAATGTTGAAATCTGAAATGAAAATATTAAAATTAATGAACTTACAATGTCCGTAGGAACTGCGTAATGCACCTCGAGAAACAGTCATTTTAGGAATTTTTCACAAAGTTTCAACATAACCATTTAAGACCTCTGCTCATGAACAGTGTCACTGACTTTCTTAATTTGTCCCAGACATTGATCTCAAGACACAGACTGCGCCATTGTGCGCTACATGGCGGAAACATGTTTTGGGTGAGATTGAAAAAGACAGCTATACTACTCATAAGAAGGTGTGGTAAAATGGCAATGTTGAAAATCTGGATGAAAATATTGAAAATTTGTGAACTTAAGATATGCGTAGGAACTCGCAATGCACGCCTAAATAAACAGTCATTTTTGGAATTTTTCAACCTTCAACATAGCCATTTTAAGTACCTCTGCTCATGAACAGTATCACTGTGATTTTCTTAATTTGTCCTATGCATTGATTTCTAGCACCAACTGCGCCATTATAGGCTACATGGAGTAGGAAACACATTTTGGGTGAGATGTGAAAAATGACATATACTGCTCATAAGAGGTGTGGTAAAATGGCAATATTGAAAATCTGGAGGAAAATATTGAAAATTTGCGAATCCCGAGCCTGCATAAGAACTGCGCAACGCACGCTCAGTAAAACAGTCATTTGTTTGGAACATTTACACCAATTCCAACATGGGGTTATTGGGACTCCTTCTTCCTGAATGATATACACTGTCATGGCATTACTCAGGTCCAAAGGGTGATTCACGACAGTGACCGCGTGCAGTGACTCGGAAATCACCCTTCGGTCGCAACAACGCCATGACAGTGACATCATTCATGAGAAGGGTCCAAAAACCCATGTAGAAAATTTGGTGCAAAATTCAAAAATGCCTGAGATATACAATAAAGTTGAAAATCCCTATCTAGCCCATTATACAGCTTACCAGCATTTCCTCAGTTAGCATTAGGCTGAAGAGTGCAGACGTGTTCCCCGGTCCACCAAGAGCATCGCGCCGAGCTCCAGAGGTAAGTATGGGGTGAGGGGTGTGGGGAGGCAGGGTGCACAGTGGGTGGGTGCAGGATTAGGGCACCCTGTTGGCTATTCTATCAGTTGCCATGCTGGGTAGGCACCCAGCGTGGCATGTGGAAAAACTTGAGAGGCGCCCCATACAAGTCAATGGGGATTAGGCACCCCGTCGGCTATAAGAGTGTGCAGGGGGAGCAGCACGTAGTATGCGTGCATTTCTGTGTGTGTGTGTGTGTGTGTGTATGGGAGCTGCGCATGGCAGGCGATATCTTATCGCTGCTCACACAGAAGTATAGCTCCCCTTTCAACTGTATGCCACTGCATTTTGGAGCTTGTCATAGACAGCTCAAGCATGCATTGGCTTACAGGGGCCGCACCTGCCAACACACTGACTGAATTGGAGGAGGAGGTGACACACCTCCAAAATCTCGGATGATGGCATTATGTTTCTTGCACATGTGTGCAAGCAAACATAAAAATGTATTTCTTTTTTGAAATTACACACTGGTGAGATCCCACCTGGAGTACTGTGACTACCTGAAAAGACATAGACAAGGCAGAGGAAGTCCAGAGGAGGGCATTAAAATGATGCAGGGGTTGCACCAAAAGCCTTATGAGGAGAGACAGAGGGATCTCAACATGTACATCCTGGTAGAGAGGAGAGCAAGAGGGGATGTCATACAGACCTACAAGTTTCTAACAGGGATAAACAGGGTGCAAGAGTGGAGTCTCTATCAAATGAGAAAGAGCACCAGGACCATAAGGCATGGATGAAGCTGGGGGGGGGGAGAGATGTGAGGAAGTAATACTTAACTGAAAAAGTTGTAGATGCCTACAACAGACTGCCAATGAAAATGTTGTGGGCAAAAGCAGCAGGGAGCTTCAACCATGCATGGGATAGACAGAGGGGAATATTAGTAAATAGTTCAAGTTTATTGCAGGAAAGCTCCATTCAGCAGGCTCATTCACAAGGAGGTCCTGATCATATACCAGAAATGTACAAAAAACATACATGAAAAGGGAAACATAATGACAAGATACAGTGCAATAGCAGGAAATAAAATAAATGAGACACTAACAACAGTGAATAAAATAAACAAAGCAATACATTTTGAACATGTGCAAATACAATGCAACTACAGGAATATGTGCAAATACAGTAACAATTCATAGCGTAGAGAACAGTCATACTACATGTTTTAAACATGGCATTGTAATAAGTGCATTGTTAAATTGTGACCCTGTTAGAAAAGAAAGAGAAGGGTATGGTGAAAACAAGGAAGAAAAAAAGACAAAAGGAAAGGGGATGGTATAACAAGGGGCTTTGATGTTGGTGCCAAGGGTAATGCAGGATGGAAGAGAAAAGTGAGAGTGATAGGTGGGGAAGAGAACCAGGATATACCAAAGGGAAGGTGAAGGCAGTATTAAAAGAGGAAGGGGGGTGGAGAGACTAGGGAGAAAAAGGAAGAGAGAAAAGGGATAAAGGTCAGGAGCTACGTGTGGGATTGACAGTGATGAGAGGCAGGGAGGCCGAGATAGAAGAGAAGTGACAAGCAATGGGCCTACAACCTGTGGCAGTTGCATATTGCTTTAAACTTTCTTCTGTTTAAAGCTTTGAAGAAGCTGATTGAAATAACACTGGAGAGTTTGAGAAGTGACTGCAAGTTATTCCAAGCTGTGGGTAGGGCGTTGGAGATAGAACTCCTACCTTGGGACGTGCATGTCCTAGGCATGTCTGGGAGGATAAAGTTGCCCTTCCTTATGGAATAGGTGCAATGGGAGATGTGTATGAGGGAGGAAATATATCCCAGGAGCTTGTTCAAAAGGATTTTCAGCATCCACATTCCGAAATGAATCATTAGTTGCAAGGGACGTCCAGCCAATGGTTGAGTATAAGTCACGGTGGTGAGTTCTGAATGGAGCCTTGGTGACAAACCATAGAGCATGGTGGTACAAGATATCCAATTTCTGCAGGTTGGCAGTCAATGTGCAGTTGTAGATTGTATCACCATACTCAAGCGGGAGAAACGTGGCCCGGATGAGCCTTAATCTGGACTCGGAAGGAAAGAGAGACCTATTCCTGTAGAAGAATCCTAATCTGGCTTTTAGTTTGCTGGTGAGGTTGTCAATCTGTATATTGAAGGATAGTTTGCTGTCGAGCCACATACCAAGGTACTTAAATTTATCTGACCTCAAGGAGTTTTGTCCTAGGGTGGTAACAATTAAGGGACTTAGTGGGAGTTTCGGTGTAGAGGTCTTGTTGAGGAGTAAAAATGCCTTTTTTTTGCGTTGACAGTTTAGAACTGAGTGAGGTTCTGTTGAAGCTTTGAAACAGTCATAACAGTTCTCACAAACTGGACCTGTTGGTTTGAATAGGCAGGAGGAGGGATGGTCTCCAGAAACCTTAGGGTCTTTGGAGATAGACTTGGCAGGGGCCATCTGGGTAGCCTAGGCAAGTCAAGTGGTCCTTTTATGATGGCAATTTCTATGTTTCTGTGGTTTTTTGTTTGTTTTAATGCAGCAGCATGCTACAGGTGGCGGCTTAGCGAGAACTACATTGAATGTCATTTATTTATTTTCAGTCTATTTTCTGTCTCATGGCATACTGTAGAATGTTTATGTGATTCAGCTGTGTCTATAGCTGGGGGATGGATGTGAATGCCATCTGGCAGGAATTTGAGTGACAGTGGGGTTGTAAGTGAGATAAATGACAATGTCAAAATAACCTTTTACTTCATTTTTTTGTTTATCTCACTTTTTTGGGATACCTACTGTCAATGATTTATCTGGGTAGTTTTTGTACCACACATATTGCATATACCTGTATATCTGCCTGTCTGTCTATGTCTGTGTGTCTCTCTGTCTATCTTTCTGTCTGTCTATCTATCTATCCATATATCTGTCTTTACTTAAAGAGCTAGTGTACTGCCTAGAATTAATAGTAACTTTCAGAACTAATCATCTAGCGCTGCTTATATCTGAAGTATTTTTCCTTTCTGTTTTGCTATTTGATTTTCTGACATTGCTAGTATGATGTATGAAACAGCACTCATCTTAGAAGCTGACATAGCCAGTTCTTTTCCTCCTATACATCATCAGCATTGTGACCTCACTGTCTGTGACATCACAACTGACCATGAAGAGCAACTCTCCTGCTGCATGACTGGTGACAGATACCAATCAGGCAATAGGGCTTGTGTTATAACAATGCATGAAGCTGCATGCTGACAATGAAGTGGTAGGAATAAAACTAGATATGTTAGCTAATAGGTAAATTGCTGCTTTTCTCAAATCATTGCTTTTCTCATCACACCCAGTATTAATAAATAGAAAACCATCTAATGTGCACATAGACAAAGAAAACAGTTCAGAAATAAAAAGTACTAAGAGACTACTTTTACAAATTACTAAAACTGTCTTCTGCTAGTTTTTCAAACTACTAGATCTCTAACAGTCTAACACAATTCATAATAAAAACAATGTTTAAAAAAAACCTGAGGTTGAATTTAAAAGGCCAACCTCAATGTACATGTCAACTATAAATGCTTGCATCTTTGTTCCCATGTTTGTTTATAAAGTAGATATGCACCTTCAGTAGATATACTGTAGAAGGTCACTCCTTGTATTTCATAGTCTGATTCATTGCTTACTATACAAAATAGAATTGAGCAACTATGATTAGATTTATACCAGCATCTGCAGTCAGAATATTAGGGGAAGGATGAAATCAATTTATAGTCAAGATGGTTATGGTGTACATCTGTTGCAATACATAACATGGGGAACTATCACTGCCATCAGTTTCAATAAATAACATGATTAAAACCATCAAAATAAATCAGGTTTGTCTTCTGTGTTTATCACTTTCATTTAAACAGATAACAGCAGTAATCAGTATTTATGTCAAAGTAAACTAAAGATGGCTACCGGGAAATCATGTAAATAGCTTACCGAACTTGTATTCATTTTATAAGCACTACTGATGCTGCAGCTACAGAGACTGCAAACAGTTACAATACACAGTATTATCCTGTTTTAGTTAAGGCTGTTTTGAAGCTGGTGTGGGGTTGCTTCTTCTTATCTTTCTTTGCACATAAATTTCACACTAGGATTGAATTTCAGCCCTCATGCTTTACAATAACAAATACAAATATTTACATTATGTATAGATGCTGTTCTTACTGTATGTGGACCAAGAATGACTGTATTTATATGAAAGAAAGCTACACTAGTGAATAAGGCTCAAGACTGCCTGAGGCCTACCAAAAAGACAACCCCTCTGTTTTGATTGTCACCTTTTCTGTCCACCCACTCTCACTCACCTCGTGTCTTCCAGTACCTACAAAAAGATTAAAATGCAACAGAAAGTGTTCAGTCTTCAAAGTGATCTGCTTTAATAGGTATCCTAATATCGCACTTACCACCATTCTGTAACTGTGCTAATGAAACTTACTTACAAATGTATGTCTTGATGTCTGTTATTGCTTGCATATTGTTCTCTGCTATGTACACCTAAAATTACTTGTACAGTATTTTTGCTCTCTACTCGTACTGTACCCAATGCATATTGGCACTATCTACTGTTTTCTCTGTATACCTATGTCTCAATTGTTATGTCCGTCAACCATTTATTGCTATGTAAACTGTTGTGCTGTTCATGAATATTGTAACCTCCCAATTCCCCTTCCCCCCAGGACACGCTGTGAGACAAGCAACTTGTTGTTTACTGTGCCCTTCCTGGTGAAACTCTAAAATAAATAAATAAAATAAAATAAATCAAATTTACATCCTCGTCTTAGTATTCTCACGATCCTGCTGTCATTCATTTACCTGTCTCTGCCACTCACTGCCAGTAATAAAGCAAAGGGACTAGCAACAGCTGTAAGCAGCAACAATGTGGAATTGGCAGATAGGAGTCAACAGTTGGACAGGGAATTGGAGCAGTAAACACAGTTTGGCAGAGAAGTAAAAACTTGACTGTAGCAAGGGTGTGAGCACTTTGTTGGGGCTGGGTTTAAAAATTGGAGAGTGTAGGGTATAGCAACTGAATAGCAGCTTGCAACCATAGTATATTTCCTCTGTGACTGTACATAGCTCTGGAAGGACAGTGAGACCAGTAAATAAAGGATCTGAACTTATAAAAACTCTAACATGCACTGCAGGATATTGAACCTCACACTGCTGCAGTCTTCATCTGATGTCAGCTGCAGGGGATTCTTGGATTTATGGTTACAGCAAATGTCACCTTGGAAGTTGACAAAATCAGCCTGACACAATCTACTATACTGCTATCTTGCTATACCATACTATACTATACTATATTATACTATACTATACTACACAATACTATACTGTATACACTATACTGCTTTCTTAACAACTCCCCCTCTCGTAACATCATTGCTCACTTTATTCATCTTTAGTCATTCTCCCTCTACCCTCATGTTACCAGATCCATAAGTGCCTCATTCATATCCTAATACTGGTTTGGGTCTCTTCCTCTTACCTTTCATCACTCCTCTCCCTAATCCCCTCTGTCTCCTGCTCTCTCTGATCTCGGGATCCTCATGCCATCACTATTCCTCATTCTTGCTCCTCTCCTGGGCAATCAGCTCTTTCCTATCATCTCCCATCACTTTGGAACCAACTACCCTCTTCCCTCTGCTTCATTACTTCCCCTAGCTCCCTCAGGTATCAACTGAAACTACTTTCCTCCCCACTGTTATTTTCCCTCTGCTTGACTGTTCCCCTTGCATTTGTCTCCTACCCTAGTGTAGGGGTGGCTCAAATGCCTTATTTTGTTGTTTCTACTTTGACTGCTTATTTTGTATTTGTTCCTGTAGATATTCATGTTCTCTGATGGCTCTTTATTGTAACTGCCAAATGTGTCTGATGTATTTTGTATCCTCTATTTCCTTCCTCTAGGTCACACCTGTAAACGAACCTTGGCTCAGTGTGCCTTTCCAAGTCACAAATTTTCAAATGAACAAACACAACTAAACAGTAAGTAAAAAAAAGGGGTGAGGGGTTGCACACAAAGTGCAAATTGTGAAGATCCCCACATTTGGATGTGTGGCCCTTAGTGCTGACTGTTCCCCTTAAATAGCATTATGGTGACCGATGCAAAACTAATATTTGTTACATCCAACTTAAGCTTATCCAAGTAAACAGTAATGTGTTATTATACATGTTTTTAACAATTTAGTGTAAATAGTTCCCTGCACCAATGCTTTCACTATGTTACAATTGTTTTTGGGGTGGAGAGATGGAATGCATTATAATGTGGGGAGTCCATTTAAATCCAACACTATTTAAAAATTTGCATCACCTTGAGCAGCCATTGAAAAGCATTAATACTATGTAAAATGAATTAGGCAACCAGTGCAGGTCATTTTTAATCTACGTTTTGCCTGTATCACACTTAATAAAGGAGCACCTTTGCACATGAAACTTTCTCTGTGGTGGTGTCATCGGTGCATTGGTGAGTGCCTGGATTGTTTCCTTTCACACATTGTGACTATTTAACTGAGAGCACCAATCTCCTTCTGCATCTTTTATTGACAATGCTCTTGGTTTTGATCTTAGACTTTTGTTGAATATCCTGCTAATTAAAGAGTTGTATTTCTTGTCTGCTATAATCCTGAGTTTCTAATGTAATGTACCTAGTACCTACCACACCACTGAGCTCCTACTTATAGGGCTAGCAAACATTACCTATTAACAATGCCTCCTTTGGCTGCACTCACAGAATATCTGTCTAATTCTCTACTTCACTGTAAATATCAAACCTGTTACTCCCTCCATCGGCAAACTTATTGTTCTCTTGAAAACTGTAAAATACAGCTCTCGGTAACACCTTCAATGTAATGTATAGCTGAGCTTGATTCTGCAGTATTGTATAACTGAAAAAACTGTAACCTTTAGCTGCCATTCTATGTCTATATGTATTAAGTGTTGTATTTGTTTTTTCTGATGTGGAGCATTTGTAAATGAGTCCCTGACTCAAAGGTTGTAATCTTAAAGTCTGTTAAATAAATAAATACATAAATACATAAATAAATAAATATTGCATGTGTTGTACATGAACTGCATTTTGAAGTCTAGGTTGTCCGTGGAAATGTGATGTTGTATTTCAATGGACTCACCTGGTGAAGAAAACAAAACTAAACTAAACTGTACTTAGATACTGAACAGGATTTGCAGAACAAGAAAAAAATAACAGCAACAGGCTCAGACTATCCAGCTGACCCAGTAACTCAACTTGTGGAGCACCGTGATGGTATTCCATGAGTTTGGGTTCCATTTCCACTGAGCACACATTATTTCTTTCTCATTACAATTTAATGTTTTAACCTTAGTATTCTTTATTGGAATGTTTCATAATAGTCAGTATTCATAAGTACTGTATACAATGTGTATATAATTTCATTTTCTACGTGGCTATTTCAGAAAACTAATTTGTCATGCATAGATTAATAGATCATATTTAACTTTCATTATGAGTGTCTTGGTCTCCCTATTGTGTTGCATATATCTCCTTGAACTTTTTTTTCATACGACAGTATTTCTTCATTCTAAATATAGTTGTCCATGGGATTTTAATTACCACACATACAGTACTGTAATAACCATTTATTGTCAAAAGTACCCTTTTGAAGTCTCACAACATATGTCAGTAATTGCCAGAATTTAACCATTTTCCAGTTATGCAGTAATGACCAAACTGGTGGTCATTTCCTGGGGATTAACAGCCAGGTTGTGGGGGTACGTCAGGCCACCACTTGCCACCCAGTCAATCATTAAGCCCCAGGAAACAACTGCCACTAAGGTTCTTATTGCTATTATACATCTAGTGTAGCCTTCTAATAGCAAAATATTCCATAAACTTACTTTTATTGTGGGTTTCTGTTTTTGGATCCAGCAGAGCATGCACACAACCTTTCTGATGTCCACACGTTGCACGACTATCATTAGGTTAGGAAGTGATTGCGTGTGTATGCTGCCACTGAGCCATTGGCAAATATAGTGCAACTGCTGGTTAGCTAGTTCTTGTATCAGACTGGGAATGTCATGACCTCACAGTTTACCAGTTTAACTGTTTAACATGGGTTTAACTTAAGGATACCTAAATATGTATTTAGACGTCAGTATCTAAAATTCTGAACATTTTATGGTGTAGTTCTCATCTTCAGCTGCAAAGTGGTGTATTTTTGTGTGATTTGGTGTTAGAAGTCACCGTTAATAAATAGTTTGAAAACACAATTGTTCTGTATTCATTTTCTTAGTCCTATGCCATGCTGTGCTCGTGCTGTGCTGATGACAACATCATTGAAGCAAGTCACTCTGACATGTCATCCAGGGCAGCACTGTCAGTGCGTGGAAAGCCTATCAAAAAAAAACAATATACTGTGTGACAGTCTTTGTAACTGAATTTGTGGTTGCCATGAACACAAGATAAAAGTGTTGAATCCCAAAGTACTGTGTTTTTTAGTGTCCTCATGTTTTTTTTGTTTCCTGTAAATGACAAACCATGCTAGATTATCCCACCACTGTTCCGACTGTCAGCTGTCGAAATCTTACTTATAGTGATAGGTGTTGCTTTGTTTGTAGCTTTACACCTTTCTAAAAATGTAATACCATCTGTCCTCCACAGAAGTAAAAAAATTACATATTGTCACAGCGTATCTTGATCGTGCCTTTTTGTTTTTTTGAAGGCTGTCATGGAATCGCTCATTTGCAAGCAGCTCTTCCTTCATGAAAATATACTCCCTGCACTGACATGAGTTCACAGTGTTATTACAATTTTTAACATGGGATTTATGCAGTGTCATGACTGAAAGCAATCTACAAACATCACTCCATGCCATGTTACAAATGTTTTCTATCATAGGAGACCCTACTGAAACCACCAACGATCCCTCGTGGTTGTCAAACTTCACCTTTCTGAATTTACCAAAGCTGACAGCCTATGACAGTCATGTCAAACTGTAATTTATGCATTTTATATGAATAAAATATAGAATAATGCAAGAGAAAGTGTGTATAAGGAGGTTTATGCACACCGAGGTGTGTGATGCCCCATAAACCCCGAGGCGAAGCTCAAGGAGTTTATCAAGGCATCACACATTGAGGATACACATAAAATCTGAGTTGACATACACTTACCCATGTTTTAGTTTTATAATGACTGGTTCCTTTGATTTTTTTTATTTTAGAGTTTTTAAAAGGTGCTTAACCAAATTTCAATATGCACAAGTGATTATATGCACATATGTATAACCAAACTCCATTATACATGGTTGATTATTCACATATGTGTATAATCAAACTGTGTTATACACATATGTGCATAATCGCCCATGTATAACAGAGTTTGTTAGCTTATGCCCACAGTTGATAATTATCACTAACCAATTATTACAATGGCTTTGATTACACAGTTTCATGCTTTCTGTGTGTGTTACTCAGTCCACAAGCTGACCCTGACTTAATACCCCATTGTCAGATTGCACCTAGGTAAAATCCCACTCTGTGGCATCATCTGAGATTTGGGTGTGTGACAGATCTGCTAAAACCCAAGGCTTTCCTTTTTCCATCTGCTTTGTAGTGTGTTTTGACAGATTTTTTTTATGACTTCAATATAAAAAAAATAAAACTTTGTGAAAACCTTTGTTGATGTGTGTCTTTTATGGATAGTATACAGCAGTGTTATTCTTTTTTATTTTTTTAGGTTGCCTTCTGCACATTTTTAATAAAGATATGTTTTAGATGTGTTGCTTTGTGATTTCAATAATTGTTATCATTATTTTGTACATATAAGCTGGAGGCCATATGTAGACAGGCTGGTCACATGGCCTCAAGTGGTGGAGGACAACTTCTTGTCAGTGAAGGCTTTTTTTCACAATTGTTTAACCAGGAGTGACACACTAAGCTGCATGCTTGTTTACAGGTGCAACCTGGGAGCACAGGAAATTACGTGACTTGCTGTGGTTCAAACCCAGGTCTCCAGATTTGCAGCTCAGAGCCTTAAACCACTGCGCTATACTGCCTCAAAGAAGAACTCTGTGAAGACTTACTTCTGCTGTCATTTCAATATGGCTTTACATCTGTGTGTTGGATAAATACTTATTTCTTGTGTTATAGCCTTTTCTTTTAGTATGTATTTCTCATTTTTTTTATCTATTATTGATTTTTTTTAAATTTATATCAATAATGTCATATTGTGTCATTTATTTAGTGCAAGAATGAGAGTCACATAGGTTGCAGACTCTATTTTTCCATTTTCCACATGATAACCCTTGTAGAAAAGTTTGGATTCATTTTGTTGAAGGAAGAACTTAATTCTATCAAAGAATAGCACAATATGCTCTGCTCATTTCAAGAAGTCTGCAAGTGAGGCGGACCCAGGAAGAAATGGCTAAATTGGGTGGCTGAAGCAAAGCCCAACTGTAACCATGTGTGGTTCTGTCTATTTTCTCAAGTGGTTCTTCATCTGCTGGTGAGGAGTCAACTTTGAAGTGAGAGCATACATGAAAAGACACAATCAGGATAAGTTTATTGGCATCATTGAAAATGCTGACTATGGTTTCTGTGTGATCTGAAGTTATTCTTTCTGGTTCCCATACATAACATATCGTCCATATTTATTGGCATTGGCGGTGTGACAGATGGGCATAATTGTGAGAAAACCATAATAGTTTTTAGCGTATTGCAGATGGAGATTGATATACAGCCATTTCTCATCAGTCACACCACAAATGCCAACAAATATGATACATGCGGTATGAACTGGTTGAGTAGCTAGAAGACAGAAGGTGGTGATAACTGGAACTCAATCTGTGGAAAGGAGGGTGGCCAGCAGGTTTCAGGGATCTGTTCTGGGGCCAGTACTGTTTTTAATGTCTTCATAATTGACATTATTGAGGGTCTGGAAGGGAAGGTGCACCTCTTTGCAGATGTCACTAAGATCTGGAAGAGGGTGTACACTTTTGAAGGATGGAAAAATGAAGAGGGACCTAGGTAACCTGGAGGAATGATTGAGAATGTGGCTGCTTAGTTTAAATCTGAAAAAAGTGCAAAATCATGCATTTGTGGTGCGCTAGCCCAGAGGAGGATTACATGATTGGGGGTAGTGGAATTCTGACAGCCATCAAACAGCAAAGGGATTTGGAGGTAATCATATCTGATGACCTAAAGGCAGCAAAACAATGTGTCAATGCTGTGGAGATAGCCAGTGGGATGCTGTGGTGCATAGGGAGAGGTATCACTAGCAGAAGAAAAGAGGTGGTGATGCTACTGTACAGATCATTGGTGGTGCCTCATTTGGAGTACTGTGTCCAGGTCTGGAGGATGCATCTCCATAAGGACATAGACAGGATGGCAGCAGTTCAAAGAAGGGTAACAAAGAGGGTGCAGGACCTGCTCTAAAAGTCATCTGAGGAGAGGATGGGTCACCTCAATATGTATACCCTGAAGGAGAGAAGAGTCAGGGGAGATATGACAGAAACCTACAAATATCTAAGGAAGATAAATAGGGTACCAGAGAGTAGCATCTTTCAGAAAAGGAGATTTTCAGGAACCAGGGGACATGTCACGAAGTTGGAAAGGGGTAGACTAAGGGGTAACATTAGGAAGCATTTCTTCATGGAAAGGGTGGTGGATGCATGGAATTTACTCCCAGTGGGAGGTGGTGGGGCAAACACAGTGGGGGAATTAAGAAAATGTTGGAACAGGCATGGGGAACCCTAGCAATAGGAACGAGAAGGTAAAGCTGGCGATCAAGTAGGGTCTGCGGCTTTTGCAGTAGGAAGGGAAAATGAGAAAACTTGATGGTCTTATTTGTCCTTATCTGCCATCAGTTTCTATGTTTCTCTGTTTCTGTGACAGAAGTAATGGAAAATTCTGGATATGCCAGTATGCACAATCAGTGTGTTGTGACACAGATGGGTTCTGAGTCTATTTGACATCAGAAGCAAAGCTCTACAAGTACATAAGAATCTGAACCACAAGCTGGCAAAACACATTGGTTATGTATTCAGTTTCTCCTCCTGTATTTTTGTTTATAGTACTATGTGAGATGTGCTCACAGCAGTTCTTTTACTTTCAGAATGATATTGACTTGAACAGTCTATAGTTTCCAGAATGCTGGTGTGCCACAAAAGTATTTTGAAATATCTGTTGTTATATAAATATCAATGCATTGCTATACTATATAGTGAAGAAAACCATTGTACACAAAAAGTAAGGAAAGTGTATACAAAGTTGAATTCATAATCCCCCACCACGGTTTTTGATATTCACGCTGAACAAGCTGATTTCTAGAAAATAGATGCCTGCTTTCTGTGGGGGTTCTGTACCTCTTGATAGCAAACAAACAAATGAAGTGCACAGCAGCCATAATAGACAGACAGTATACTGGCTGATACAAAGGTTGATGGGCGTGTGGATTGGGGTTGGTTCGGGTAGTGTAAGAATTGTGAGCACATGCAGGTCCAACATATGTTTTCTAGCAATTTCATGTTGGCCCTTGCTGAAGGGAATATCCCATGGAGGCACCTATGACATTGAACGGGGAGGGTGTGGGTGATCTCTGTGGAGAGTTCCCACTGAAGTTGGTGGTGGATACCTGAGCTGGAGGAAGCCACACCTGATAGCAGATACCATCATAAGACTCATAGTCTCTGTGATGGGAATGGAGATGGTGACTGAGTCTACCTGCCTACACAGTGCAGCAGTTTGTAGAGTCCAAAACAGAGAATGTGGGAAAACACATCTCCACGATGAGAATGAGAATGTTATGTAATTGACAGTGTGACATGATTATGGATGAGGTTTGAGTTGTGGTTGGGGGTGGGGGAGCAGGAGTCTCATAGGAATCGTGCAGACATCATGAGTACTGATCATTTCTGAGGCAAGGTCTGACTAAGAAATATGGGCTGTTGTCAGGGTACTCAGTACCAGAGCCTTGACCAATGGTGGAAAGAGTGATACATACTTGATTAAATCTATTATACATGGGCTGGTTGACATCTGGTTTAAATGCTTCACTGGCAGCATTTTAAACTAGCCAAGGGGAGGCACTGAAAAGAAGGGAAATCCCAGTCTCTCAAAAAAAAAAAATCAGGGTAGTTAGTGAGGTAAACACCAAGACAGAGCAGTCAATAGGAGAATGCAGGGGTAAACGAGAAAAGACAAAGGCAATAAGAACAGGGATGGGGCAAAAAAAATAAAGCCATAAAAAAATGGATGGTAATGAGTACCAATGCCCGTAGTCTAGATAAAAAGTTCCCCGAAATGGTGTCCTTGATGGAAGAGGGATGCCTAGATATCGTGGTAGTCACAGAAACATGGTACACAGAGAACCATGACTGGGATGGTGGACCCTGAGCAATATGGCAGCAGTATGTGTGTGCTACCTGAGCTTGAGCTCCGACTAGATACGCTTTCTGAGCTCTAATCCATTTTTTTGAGTTTTAGTCTGTTTTATTTATTTTCTTTTAGTGGTTTCTTTGTTTTGTTCAGCTGTGGTGAATGAACGCTGTGAATAGAGGTGAACAAATGCTGAGTTGCCGTTTTGACCGGCCTTCAGGTGCGGTATTTCTTGAGTCAGGAATCCAGCCACTGTGCTTCAGCGTAGTATGGGCTGAAATACCTCGCTAAGCCCACTGTGTGGAAGTGATATTGTGGGCAGCATTGGCGCCTGGTAGATTTGAATTTTGGCCAGACTGTTACATCTGGGAAACTGTTTGAGGTTGGAACTGGGGAATCCTCAAAGAGTTTGGGGTCCTGGATTTTTGAGTTTGCTGGACTGGCTGGACTGTTTAAGAACTGCTGCCCAGCTACCGGTTTAATTTCAGGCACTTGTGGGATTGACTGCCGAGTTCTGAGATTTGAGGCCGATTGTCGACTCTCGGATCTGGATTCCCCTGGGGCTGTGTGGACCTGAGTTGCGGGATTGAGGTGACGACTCACCCTGGCGCCCAGTTCTGTTGGCAGTGCTGAAGTAGTGTTTGGGAGTTATCCTTCTCGGCGAAGTGCCGTTTGTGCTGCTGTTTCCGAGTTTGTCTTGAGGAGGAATTTCTGGAGTCGTGGGAGTGATATATTTGATGTGGATTGTGAAAGCTTGCAGAATTGCCAGTGAGAGTGGCAGTCTGTGTCTGGTCTGGCAGGCTGTGGCGGTGGGCACCTGGTTTGGGGACTCCCCGTTGGGATAGAGGGCACTAGCTGGAGGGCTGGTGAAAAACTCTTTCTCCTGCACTACACTATGGCCACCTAGTTCATCTGGGTGACTCTGGTGGGTTAAGTGGGGTGTCTCACTTCTAGGATCCTATCTCTAGGCTATGCTGGACCAGCAAAATCTGCATCAAGGTAGTTTTCTCCTTCTGAACTGGCTATTGCTCTCCCATTTTGTTCCTGATCAATCTTTTGGCAGTTGGATAAGTTTCCATTTATTGGAAACCCTGATCAGGTTTGAAGATTTGGAATTATCTTGCTTTGCTGCAGCGGAGGCCATTCATTATTTTGATGCTGATAGTGAAGGATTTTGTCTACAAGGACAGCTCAGGTTTTCCAGTGACTTTGACTTTATTTTACTTTGAATTTGGATTGAAGAAACTGGATTATTAATTTTTTATCATTTGGATGACTGGGTGGTGAGTGGACCTTGCGTCCATGTATTATATTTATTTTGTTCATTAGTTTTGCTGTTTATGTTATTTTATTGTTTGGCATTGAGAATGCTGCCCTCTCTCCCCAGTGGTGAGAGGACTGGGTGGGAGAGAATTAATTAATTATTTTAGTGTATATTACTTTTACCTCTCTTCTCCAGTGGTGAGAGGACTGGTCGGGGAGGGATTAATTGATTTTTTGTTGTATTTTGTTATATTGTGTGTTTGGGTTTAGGGGGTGAGAGCCCATAAATCAATATTTGAGACTTATTTTGTGTTTTAATCTAGATTTTATTTGTTGTTACTCGTTTAGGGTGCTAAATATGTATTGGGATGGTACAAGGACAGTCAGAGATTATTCCCCTCCAGGCTGAGACCTCTGCCCTTTTCCTGTCCTCCCTATCACCAGAAGTATACAGGTGGTATAGCGCTATGGGATTATTAGAAAAGGAGGAGGACGAGGGCTGGGCCTGGAGAGGGAATGGAAAGGAGTGGGCGGACAGGGATAGTGAGGACAAGAAGATGCCCTGGGGAGAAATGGGTCCAGAACAGGGGTCCACCCTGTCTGGTTCCCATACCCAAGGGTTCTGCTTGTAGTCAGCAGGTAGCATGGTCATCCTCGGATGCTCATCCTACTCAGGCGGTGTTGTGAAATGCCAGGTCTATTAAAAACAAGACCACTATTATAGCTGATTTTGTTGGAATATCTGACCTGGCATGCATCACTGAGACCTGACTGGATGAGAATGCTGGCCCAGTTTTGGCAGCAATTCCAGCTGGATACCCAGTGACACACTGCCCGAGGTTGGACCGTGAGGGGCGGGGTGTTGCTATCTGTTTTAGATCAGAACTGGGCCTAGTGAAGGTACCAGTGGAACTATCAACTCCTTTGAATGTATCATAGGCGAGGGTGTGGGTGCAGGATACTTCTCGTTTACTGTCCTAGGTGACAGAATACTTTCCTGTGAGAAGTCACAGACTTCATTGTTGACCTGACATTGGGATCCCCCAGATGGTTGGTTCTGGGAGATTTCAATGCCGGGTCGACGATGAACTCTAGCAGTTTTGGTCAAGACTTCCGCCAATTAATGACTTCACTGGGCTTCACACAGGTTATTTCCTCCTCGACCCACATTGGTGGACATTCCTGGATTTGGTGTTCCTACTGGGCATGGAGATATCTGATTTGGTGGTGGAACCAGTCGATGGTCTGATCATCACTCCATTGGGTTCAGTTTGAGGCCACCTAGTAGGCCGGCCCCTATGGAGATTGTCAGTACCGCCTTTGAGGGTTCCCCAGCTGGCCTGATGGCGGTGCTGGACCCTATCGGGCTTACGAGAGATTACATGGATCCAGGAGACTTGGTACTCGCCTATAATAAGGCAGTGGCAGGGGCCCTGGATTCCATTGCTCCTGTTCGTGTTCGTCCCCTCACTCTTCACCTCAGGTCTCCTTGGTTTGATGAGATTCTGAGGGAGTTGAGGAAAGTCGGACAAAGGTTAGAGAGGTGCTGGCAGAGGTTGGGCCTGGATTGTGACAAACTTAGTTTAATGGACCACTATGTGGTCTATCAATCCGAAATCTCTCTTAAGAAGGCAGAATTCGTGTCCAGATAGATTAGTGGCTGCACAGAATAGACCAGCTCAGCTTTTCCAGACTGTGGACAGATTGTGCAATCCAATTTGTCTTCAGCCCAGAAGAGCCTTTTCTCAAGAATGGTGTGAGGAGTTTGCTCAATTCTTTTCAGATAAGGTTGCCACAATCAGGTCTGATATCCATTTGACCCTTCCTAATGGGAGTTCTGTTGGTTGGCAGGAGATGTCGGACACCCAGTTTATGTGGTCTGGCTTCAGCCTTCCCACAATCAATGACATTGTGATGATCATCCAATCATTGCGTCCGACCAACTGTGGTTTGTATCCAGGCTCCACACGTCTCCTAGTGGGCTGTGTGGATAAAATTGGTCCGGTCCTTGCTGAGATAGTCTAGAGGTCTTTGGAGAGGGGGATTTTTCCAAATTCTCTGAAGGAAGCTGTGGTTCAGCCACTTCTTAAGAAGTCCTCCTTGGACCCAGACTGTCTGGCTAACTACAGGCCTGTCTCTAACTTGCCCTTTGTGGGTAAAGTTATTGAGAAGGTGGTCGTGTCACAGCTGGATGATCATTTGACCAGCCACAATGTCTATGATTCTCTCCAGTCTGGATTTAGGAAAAGACATAGTACTGAGACAGCTCTTGTCCGGGTACTAAATGACCTCCTAATAGCGAGAGATCGAAGGACTTGTTCTATCTTGGTCCTTCTTGATCTCTCTGCAGCATTTGACACTGTGGACCATGGTATGCTATTGGAGCACTTGTGGTTTATCTGTAGGCTGTCTGGTACAGTCCTCAGTTGGTTTCGATCTTTCCTCAAGGGTAGGACTCAGAGGATGGAGTCTGGGATTTTTCTCTGCATCATTTCCCTATCCTGTGGGGTGCCGCAGGGCTCCATTTAGCACCCATGTTGTTTGTTGGTGTACATGCTGCCATTAGGAGTGATTATTAGTGGTGCGGTCTGAGTTTTCACTGCTATGCAGGTGATACTCAGCTGTACATGTCCTAATGCCCAGCCAAGATGCTGTCTTTTCAGTCTTTAACAAATGTCTGGCCAAAATCCAGGACTGGATGAATGTGAGTTGCAGCAGTTGAACCCAGATAAAGCGCGGGTGTTGGTTGTATACCAGGGTCGCGGAGAAGTGGGTTTTGTTGGCTGGATCACCCTCGGTTTATGGTTTGGGGTGTCCAGCTAACTACCTCAGACCGAATGCAGAACCTGGGCATTGTGTTTGATGACTGTTAGACACCTAAATCTCAGGTGTCAACAGTTGTCAAAACCTCCTTTACCATCTGAGGAACATTGCCCAGGTGAAGCACTTGGTTCCTCCTGACGATCTTCCTACTTTGATCCCGCTTTCATGACACCCCGCCTTGACTGCAATGCCCTTTACCTTGGGTTACCGGGGGTTGAGATTCGCTGCTTGCAGTTAGTGTAGAATGCAGCAGCCAGGCTATTTACTGGTTCTTCTAGGTCCAGCCATATAACACCTGTGCTCTGCGGACTGCACTGGCTGCCAATTTGCTGGCGAATCACCTTCAAGATCAGTTTGCTGACCTATAAGGCCCTACATGATCAGGGACCTAGCTACCTGAAAGATCTTCTTTGTCCCTACTGTCCCTCCCGCTCTTTCTGATCCATCCAAAGTTGATTGCTAGAGATTCCTAGGGTTCACTTAAAAACGTCAGAGGCCAGATCTTTCAGCTTTATGGCCCCAACCTTGTGGAATTCTCTACCTTGTCAGATGCGAGATTGCCTGACTGTCCAAAGCTTTAAGGAGGCTTTAAAAACTTATCTTTTTAGCCTAGCATATAATGATTTGTGAATGCTGTTGTCAAGTCTATTTTAATATTGTCTTAATTATTTATTGTTTTATCATGCAATGTACAGGTGCCTTGGTTTTGGAAAGGTGCCTTTTACAAATAAAGATTGATTTAATTTGATTTGATTTGATGTTAACATACCAGGGTACACAATCTACAGGAGGGACAGGGAGGGGAGAAGAGGAGGAGGAGTAGCTCTCTATGTAAGGGAAGGGATCAAAGCAACACAACTAAAGGGTAAGCAGGGAGGAGAGGAGTCACTGTGGGTCACCCTGGAGACTGGAAATGGTACCACAATCTGCACAGTGGTTGTGTATAGACCCCCGTCTCAGGGGGAGGAAATTGACAAGGAAATGATAGAAGGCATCATTAGGATGTCAGAAAAAGGGGAGATATTGCTGATGGGGGACCTGAATATGCCAGATGTTAACTGGAGCACCTTTGCTGCAACCACATCCAAGAGCAGGGCAATTCTCAATGCCCTACAGGGGGCATGCCTCAGACAGCTAGTTCTGGAACCCACTCAGGAGGGAGCCATCTTAGGCCTCTCACTCTCAAATGGTGACAGAGAGAATCTCCGATCTTGAAATGGCAGCCATCTGGGAACAAGTGACCACCAAACAGTGTGGTTCATAATAAACTTAGCTGTAGAGTTAATCCATACAAAAGTGAAGGTACTGGACTTCAGGAGGGCTGATTTTGTCAAAATGGGAGAGTGCCTCAGAAAAGCACTAGCAAACAGGCAAGAAGGTGGGGTGAAGCAACAATGGGGAAACATCAAAATTGCCATCACCGAGGCAACAAGCCTTTGTGTGAAACAAATAAACAAATCAAAATAAAAGAAAAAAACACTATGGTTCTCAAAACAAGTGGTGGGAAGGTTAGGGAGAAAAAGATAGCATTCAGGAAGTATAAGGAAACACAGAAGAAGCAAGGCAGAGAACTGTACTAGTTAAAGCAGAAGGAAGTGGGGAAGGCAGTCAGAATAGCAAAGGTCCAAACTGAGGAAAAGATAGCCAGCTTGGTTAAGAAGAGGGATAAAACCTTTTTTAGGTACATTAGGGAACAAAGAAAGACTAAGGCAGGGATACTGAGGCTGAATAAAGAGAAAGGTGGTTGGGCAAACAGCGACAGTGAAAAAGCAGGGATACTGAATGACTACTTCTGCTCAGTATT
Source organism: Neoceratodus forsteri (assembly GCA_016271365.2). NCBI lineage: Eukaryota > Metazoa > Chordata > Ceratodontiformes > Ceratodontidae > Neoceratodus > Neoceratodus forsteri. The sequence goes on along the minus strand of CM028135.1, from coordinate 838,547,077 downwards.
CATAATGGAAAAGCAGGGAGAGATATCTAATCCAGTCAATAGAAGCACACTGGATGGGGGGCTGATATTAGCCCTTTCATAGAAAGAAAGTTCTGAAAGAACTCTTTTATATAATGTATTTATTTATTTTTTATTATACATTTATTACCGCCTTGCTGCACACTCCAGCTTAGGGGCATCCAGCCACCAGCTCTGCCCACCAGAGAGCTGGGTAGCTCGAACTGCACCCAGGAGGATCTGGGATGGCCATCTTGCTGTCCTGCTGGAGGGCTCCCTCGGCCTCTGTCAGCCAGGATGCATGCCTCGAACCTTTCCTGACAGGACTCAGCCAAAGTCCTCCGGGCAGCTTAGAATGTGACCATCAAGCTGTATGGTCATGCCCAGCCATTTTCCTCTTTTACTTGGCCCTTGGAGTGCAGATGTGCAATGATGTCCAGGTACAATGTGCCAATGTCAGCTGCGCTCCCCACTCTACTGTCTCCTGATGCCTGCAGTGCCCCTAGGTGTCCCCAGAAGCCGCTATAGCTTGGCAAAGATCCCCCAGCCCACTACAGAACTAGGAGAGCAGTCTGAAGATGCTCAATCCCAGTCCTGCCCTGCCAACCCCCGATGGTCTGGGCTTGTTCCCAAACCTGGATCACCAGCATGGCACGAGGTGTGGCATTCAACGCCTCAATCAACAGTGCCACTGGGCCGGCTTAGAAAGAACTCTAAAAACTGAAGGTGGATAAAGCAATGGGAATTCTAAAATAACTAAGGGAAGAACTAGTAACACCACTGACTACCCTTTTTAATAAATCATGGGAGGATGATGTGGTACCTGAGGAGTGGAGGAGGGTGGATGTGATTCCCCATCACAAAAGTGGGAGCAAGACAGAGGCAGGAAACTACAGACTTGTCAGTTTGACCTCAGTGGTAGTGAAAATGATGGAATCACTTCTGAAGGAAAGAATTGTTGAGTACCTACAGGCTAGTGAGGCATAGGACCCAAGGCAGCATAGATTCACAGCAGGAAGGTCATGTCAGACAAATCAAATTGATTTCTTTGTCTGGATGACCAAAGTAGTAGACCAGGAGGCACTGTGGACATGGCCTACCTAGACTTTAGACTTTAGCAAGGCATTTGACATAGTCCCACACAAAAGATTAATAAACAAATTAGCCAGCCTGGGAGTGGGTCCCATAGTGGTAGCATGGGTAAAACACTGGCTGGATAACAGGACTCAGAGGGGTAATAATAAATGGAGTCCACAGTGAAGAAAGGGGGAGGTTACTAGTGGGGTACCGCAGGGTTCACTACTGGAGCCAGTCCTTTTTAATGTCTTTATAAGTGACATCGTAGAGGGACTGGAAGGAAAAGTATGTCTCTTTGCAGATGACACAAAGATCTGCAACAGGGTTGATACGCAAGTTGGGGTGGAAAGGATGAAAAGGGACTTGGCAAGGTTGGAGGAATAGTCAAATGTCTGGCAGCTTAGATTCAATGCAAAGAAGTGCAAAGTAATGCACCTGGGTAACAAAAACCCAGAGGAAGAGTACACAATGGGGGGTGAGATACTGACCACAACAAAAATGGAAAAGGACCTGGGGGTAGTCATATCAGATGACCTAAAGGTGGGCCAGCAATGCGAGAAGGCAGTAAGGAGGGCTGGGGGGAATACTGGGATGCATAGGGAGAGGCAACACCAGTAGAAAACAGGAAGTTGTTTGCTCCTCTGTACAGACAGTTGGTAAGACCCCCCCTCTGTACAGACAGTTGGTAAGACCACATCTGGAGTACTGTGTACAGTTCTGGAGACCCCATCTCCGCAAAGGCATAGACAGGGTGGAGGCTGTCCAAAGGGGGGGCAACCAAAATGGTGTAGGGTCTGCACCAGAAGTCATGTGAAGAAAGACTAAAGGATCTTAAGATATATAGCCTCAAGGAAAGGAGGGAGAGGAGGGACATGATAGAAACTTTCAAATACCTTAAGGGAATCAACAAAGTCCAAGAGGATAGCATCTTTCAGAAAAAGAGATGTGCAAGAATAAAGGGGCACAATTTGAAGATAGAGGGGGGACGGTGCAGAGGTAATGTGAGGAAGTATTCCTTCACAAAGAGGGTTGTAGATGCATGGAACAGCCTTCCCGAGGAGGTTGTAGAGTCAAAAACAGTGGGGGAATTCAAGAATGCATGGGATAGACATAAGGCAATTCTAGTGGGAGATAGGAGGGAGTAGGCTGTTGGTTAACTAGGATCTGCAGCTTATCCCTTGGTAGAGAAATTGGCAGTCTAGGTGGACCAAGCAGTCTTATCTGCCATCAAATTCTATGTTTCTATGGACTGTTGAAGGCCTGTAGAATTGTTATAGCCTATGTCCATATTAGCAATCATGCAAATTATGTGAGTGGGTGTTGGGTGGAAGAGTGGAGTCATAAGCTGTCTATACCCTTAAGCTTAATTAGTCAGTGGTGACAATGTGAAGAGTTTCTCACCTGCAAAGGTAAATGCTATCTTAACTCTTACAAAGTAAATGGTAACAAATCAATCTGTCGGAAATCAAGAGAGATTTGAATGGGTCACCATGTGATCTGGATGCAAAGTTTTATCATTGTTGGATGGTGTGAGATGTCATGAATTATGGTTGCCAAATTTGAAGGCCATGTGTGCCAATGCTCAGAGATTGGGCAATAAAAATTTGTAAGTATTTGGGCAGTATGACAGATACAGTGATTGACATTGTAGCAATTTCTGTGTCATGATACAATGAGAACCAAAGGAAGTCATGTGGAAAAACAGGATTTCAGGTAATGTACAGAAACAAATTTGGTAGGAGAACAGGGAAGTGTATCTACAGAAGCAAAGGGGTTAGAAGTGGTCTGGAGCACAAAGGCTCAGACAGAGACAAAAAATAGTAAGAAAATTAAAAAATTAGGACACACAATTTCTATATGTCCTGTATTGTAAGGAGAATGACCATGGGTGTGATGGTATGGCTACAATGGGAGGCAGAAGAGGGTGTTGAAGTAGACCATGAATAAAATAGCAGTTATGAATAAGAATATCTCTTAGGTTTTCACAGAAGAATGAGAAGGGGAAGGACCACATGTAGGAAACAGGATTGGAAGGGGGAGTGGGCTCCAGTCCACTTACAGATAAGAGAATGCAAAAGGATCTCACAGTAGTGAATATGGAAAACTCAGTGGGATTAGACGGCATTGCCACAGTATGTATTGCAGTGTTGGTGTGGGTTTGTGTGTATGTGTAGGTGATGGGGTGATGGTTGATAGGAGGTAAGGTGAAATAGCTATGAGGGATTTATTTTACTTATTTATCATGCCATTTAACTTTTTATGTTCCATCTCTGATACCTAATGTAATGGAAAATGTATGTACATTTCGTTTGTTGAGTAATGGCACAAAATCATGATTTTCATGTCTATAGATTCAATTTCAGACACCATTTATCATGTTCCTTACCATCTGTTACAGAAATAAAGAAATGGAGCCATTGTGTATCATTTGCCAGTGCCAGGCTGACCTTCCTTTTTTTGTTGCAGTCTCATTTGGAGTCAGGACAGTATGCAGTTGCCGTAATGGCTTACTATGCTCCTCATCCATACTTAACAACTGTTCCTAGTCAATTATGTTTTGACTTTTAACTGAATTCTTTATCATGGTACTGACAGATTATGTTTGCCCTAAAACATTGGTTGTAATTGCTTTTATTTTTTTTTTCTCTCATTTTTATGTTTGCAGATCATTAATGAGGCAATTCAGTCAGCTAGTATCTGTGGTGTTGAAGACACAGTACTTGAGCAATACGATATGAGTCATAATGTCGACGTGATAATAGCATACGACATTATGGCAAACCGGACCTGTGCGCTTTTCTCTGAGTTAGACTTCGGGGTGAGAATTCTAGTGGGGGTCCAGGAGGTGGGGGTGGAGCCCCACAGAACAAAAACTGGCAGAAATCGCAACGTGTTTGTGTCTTGTGGCATTCTGCCTTGCAACATAATGACCCCATGCCCTTGAGCAGGAACCAATTCCACATACTGAGGAAGCAATTGCTGATATGGATGTTTCATGCAACTCCAACGAGAACCTCTTAAAATGCTGACCAGTATGCTATATGATTCCATTAAGGCAAACATACATGTCCAATCAATTTGTGAGACTGCCACAAAATCGTGAAATGTCAGGTTAACATTAAGAATGCACTGGATAGAGACATCATTCTCTGATATTGCCACACTCAAAAATGTCCAGTCTGTTGGAATTCAGTGTACATACCTCGAGGACAGAACATGTGTGAGTGACAGATCAAGTGTCTCACCTCAGGATGAGATACTGTAACAGTGACCAACGAACCTTCTCAACCTTCAGCGGTATACATAGAGGACATATACTTGGAACCAATCTATGCCTGTGAAAATGACATGAATGACACCAACTATGAATCTCTAGTTGAATCATCAAAACTAGCCAAAAAATATTTTCATGTCGAATGAGCAGAAACGGTCTGGAGTTGAACGTAAATCAGCACATGATGAATGTGTCTTCACAGTTTCAGAAATGCAGCTAGAAAAACTTTTTGAGATTTGTGTGACATGCAAAAGCAAGATGGATTTGTACATGTTAGGGACAGTGGGTTCAATCATTGTTATTTATAGCAGATGTAGAAATTGTCATCCCAGTGTATGGAATAGCCAGGTGATGACTCATGGACTGTCACTTGGAACATTATGCTAGCATCTACTATTTTTTGCATCAGAATTACTCCTGCCAAAGCACCGAGACTCTTTTCATACAAACACATGTCAGTAGTGTCTCAAGTGACATCAGAAAGTATAGAAGTGCTACATGATACCCGTGGTACAACATGGCAGGGGTGGAAGTTATCTGGGCCTGGAGAATTGTTGATTTTAAGCTAGCATAGCTTAGATCAAACATCACTCTTATTTATTGTGATGTCAGTTAGGCTGTCTACTTCTACCGTACACTTTTGTTTTGGCTGGTGTAAATTTAAGAAAAATTTATTGAATTATTTCACCATACCCTTTTCTTGCTCAATCAGCATATTATCTACAAACATATGAACATACGAATGTGCCAGCAGAAACAGACCACCCACTCTATCTAAGTCTGCTCGAGTGTGCAGCTAGCACCCCTAATTTGCAGCTGTCCCACCCCCTTCCCTTTGTCATCCCACTGCAACCCCCAACCTTTCCCATCCTTACTCTTCTCTGTTTCCTGTCCCATGCCCTTTTAAAGCTGTTTGCAGATTTACATACCACCCATTCTGATAGTACGTTCCATTTTACTACCACCCTCTCCATGAAAGAGTATCTCTTCATGTCCCTCCTAAATCTTCCCCCCTCTATTCTTAGCCTGTGCCCCCTGGTGTCCCTCCCCCTCCTTAGCTTAAAGACTCTGTCTGTCCCATCCTTTGTTAATTCCCCTCAGATACTTGAATGTCTCTATCATGTCCCCATATCCCTTCTATCCTCCAGGGTGTACATATTCAGGACACCAGCCTGCACCATTCCACATATCATCTTTATTGCCCTCCTCTGCACCTCTGCATCTATTTTCAGAATTGGCCCCTGAAAGAGATACTATGCTGATTGAGCAAGAAAAGGATATGGAGAAAGAATTCAATAAATTCTTCATAAATGTATACCATCCAAAGCAAACGTGTACAGTAGAAGTAGGCAGTCTAACAGACATCACAATAAATGAGAGTGAAGTTCGATCCAAGCTATAAGGACTTAAAATCAACACATCTCCAGGCCCAGATAACATCCACCCCTGCCTACTCAAAGAATTATCTATGGAATTAGCAGGCCAATTAGCATTATTATTCAGCAAATCCATTACAAGTGGACAAGTTATTATCCAATGGAGAGAGGCCAATATGACCCCTATTTATAAAAAGGGTAGGAGGTATGACCCCTACAAACCACAGCCCAATTAGTTTGACCTCAATAGTTGGCAAACCATGGAGGGCTTTTTTAAAAGATCTAATCAAGGCACAGAGGGAGTGCCTAGGCCACTGTGACATATCTCAACATGGGTTTTCATGTTCTAGATCCTGTCAAACTAATCTGTTGCATTTTTTTGGACCTGTAAGCAAGGCCTTGGATAATGGACTCCCTGTTGACATTGTCTATTTGGACTACTCCAAAGCATTTGACACAGTCCCTCACAAGGAACTGTTGGAGGACTTTAAAATCATAGGATTTAGCAGTAATATCATAAAGTGGGTGGACCTGTGGCTGGATGAGAGAAAACAGAGAGTCCTAATAAGGGGCCATAGTTCAGAATGGGGAGGTGTTAGTAGTGGGGTGCTCCAGGGATCTGTTTTGGGTCCTTCTCTTTTCAACTCATTTGTGTCATCAATAGAAACAACTATACATTATTGGGTTTTGGAAAGTTTGCTGACAATACAAAACTCTGGTGCGATAGTAGAAATTCATACAGCATGTCATCAACTTCAGGATGACCTAATCAAAACATCACATGGGGCCGATAACCATAAACTACACTTTAATGTGGCAAAGTGCAAGGTAATGCACTTCGGCAACACAAATAAAATGAAGAAATACTATCTAAATGGTATCCAACTTGACTAATGGTGGGCGAAGTGGCCACAATCTGCTCCACAAAGTGATTTGTGGAGTAATGTGGAATCTGCGAGGTACTCCACAACGTGAAGCAGAGTACTTTGTGTCATAATGAGGAATGCAAAGTCTGTTGAAAGCAATGACTTCACATTATTCTGCCTTCCCCAAACTACTACTCCACCAATTTTATATTCTGCCTTCTCAAAACTACTACTCCACCAATTTTAAGGTGATGTACATTGAAATCAATGTACTTCGCATCACTTTGCCTTGTTATTGAGCGCCAAGACTAATTTTGCAGTGATTCATGGGATTGCAGGTCACATGGGCTCTAGACTATTCTGCACAGCCTCAGTTCTGGGTAGTGTGTGTAGGTAGCTGTAGGAGACAGTTTGCTCTGAGAGGTCTCTGCCATTCAAACCCTCTAAAAACTGTTAAAAAAGCCTTTTTGAGTAATTTTTTTTCTGAAACTTTAGTGCATCAATTGTAGGAAACTCTCTTGTGCTCATATCATTGAGTGTTTATTGTTGTGTGTGGATTTTGAATGTTAATGTACAACATTCAGTGTGTGTACTGACAGACAGTGGCAGTGTGCTTTGGGGAGGGGATATCTGTGGTGTAGGTAGATTATAAGTTGGAGAAATAGGAAGTTCTTTGTTTTTGGTTATGTTTTTCTTGTATAACTGTGTTAATGTACACATAATATTTTCAGTAATTGTTGAAATTGTTTTGCTGATTGTGTTGTGGACTTGGTGCAGGAGTACATAATTTCAGATTGTTTAAGATATGTGGTATATTACTGAAGTTTTCAATTTGCTACACATTACTAGTAGACAAAGTGTGTGTGTGTGATGAGTGACATGAAATAATATGTTTTATTGTGCCACAGTGTAATTGTAGCAGTGTGAACCTGCTATTCACTGTACCTGCATGATTTTGTACTGCTTTGTGGTATCTTGGTTTTGCACTGTTACTGTAATCTGCAGTCACAGTGCTCCCCCAACCGGCAAAAGGTATTCTTTTCCAGATTGGATTGTGACTTGAGCACCAGTGGTTAGTTAAGGTGTTGTTGAACTTGTTGTGACTTTGCGTCTGTATCTCTTGTTGAAGCCACAGTTGTTTTTTTTTGGCTTCATATCAAGCGGCCCAGAGTGAAAATTCCAAAATCTAAATTTGTTTAGAATAATCTTGTTGATCCCCTAAGACTTCTGCAAAGAGACAAGCAAGCAAAGCTGTTTTCGCCATGGCACTGCTGCCAGTGGTAAGATTGACTGTGGGCATGGTAGTATGCAGAAGTGCATTGCTGATGAAAGGAAAGGTATTTCTCCTTCAATGTTTTTACAGCACAATCGGTAGCTTCACTCATAGTTGGAGGAGATTATTTGTCCTAGCTGGTGGTGTTAGTGCAGTTGCTGGTGGTATGAGTATTGCTGCCTCAAGTTCCACTTCTGACCAGTTGACCATGTCCAAACATATAGTTGAGTGTAAAGCAGTGAGTGACAGTGTAGATGATGTCATACTCTCCAGTAACATCCCATTGGTAACAGAACATGAGGATTCTGATCATCATGGCAACGATAACACACAATGTCACATTTCTTCGACAGCAGTTCAGGTCACGCAATTGCCATGCAGTGATTCACAGTGTGGTGAAAAAATATCCCGTGATAGTGGTGTTGATGATGACGAATCTGATGATGATGGTGTTGCTGTGGTTGCAACATGCAGTCCACATGCCAGGATCCAAGCAGAGGATGTGGATGTGGATGATGTTGATGAATATGATGATGATGATATCAGTGATCCCTGTTGGGAACTGAACAAAAAGAAATTGAAGGTGGCTGTGTCTGGATCTGCTTGCATTAACCCCCCCCCCCCCGTAAAAAGTTGAGATTTAACATTTTGAGTTGATGATAATGATGATGACTCAGTAATAATGATAGGTAGTCGTGGTGGTCAGTTGCAGTCCAAGTGTGTCCTGACTGAAAAATCATGTAGCACACTCACTTCAGGGCTTATAAAACTGGAGTCCAATAAGCAGCATCAGATACATATTAAAAGTAGGGGATCACAATCCCTTGTTTGGGATTTTTGTCAAGATGCAAATGATGAGTCTGTTGCAGTCTGCCAGCTTTGCCATGTGCATGTGGCTAGGTAAAAGGGGGGCCATCTGGGCACAGGGGACAGCATACACATCTTAGAACAGGCATTGGGCACTGTGGACCCAGCACAAGATGGCAGCTAATACCACAGTGGGTTCTCACCTCTATCAACCATAATGAGCATGTTATCCCTTCCATGACTGTAAGATCAAGTAGGAATGTGTGTAGTGGTGATCAAATAACAGCAGATGATTATTACAGGCATGATGAGGTGGAGGAGCATAATGATTTTGAAATCTTGCCCAGTGGTGGTGAGAGCAGCAGTTTGGTAGTGGTGGTGAGCAATGCAGTATGTCTAGTAGTGCAAGTGGTACATCAATCCCTGTTCATAAATCTGGGAAAATAACTTAATTTGTGGATTTTTTATCACCTGTGCAACTGTCTTCATCACATATCCACACTCCACCCCCTGCCATTTGCAGAGCAGAACCATTTGTCATAAAACCCGTGTAAAACATTTACGTCAGCCTACGCTAAGAGTGTTTTTGCCAATAAGCTGAAGTACCCACCCAATCATGCAGAATAACATGAACTTAATGCTGCTGTAGCTGGAATGCTGGCAATTGATCTTTTGCCCTTCTCCTTTGTGGAGAATTGTGGGTTCTGGCGGTTTGCAGAACATGCCTGTCCAAAATGGAAAGTCCCATTCAGGATATACTTTCCACCTGTGCTGTCCCCAAGTTGTACTGTACTGTGTCTGACTCTGTAAGACATGCCCTTCAACATTCCTCCTCTCCATTCATCCATTTAAGTATGGATATGTGGACAAATGGCAAAAAATATTTGTGTATAACTGCACATTGGGCGCAGGTGCCGGGTGTTGTTTGTGCTGTTGGCAGTGTAAGTAATCAGCGTAGTAAGGTGGAGTGAGTGGTAGCAAGCTTCCAGGAATTTGACAGCATGCAACAATTGCAATGTGCAATGTGACCTGTTCACACACTGGTGAAAACATGCTGGACTTGGTACTGACTGAAATTGACAAGTGGCTGAACCCCCTATCCCTGAGAGCAGGGCCCATAGCAAGTGGCAATGGGTCAAATGTGGTTAAATGCATCATGAATGGTGGCTGTGTTCGGGTTCCATACATGGCCCACTGTTTAAACCTTGTGGTGCAGGAGTTTCTGCAGCACCATGATATAAAGGAAATGCTGACAGTTGCACACCGTATTTGTTCTCACTTTTCACACTCTGCAAATGCCCATGACCAACTTTGGCAGTTGCAGATCCAAAACAGCCTCCGGCAGCATCGCTTGAAGCTGGAAGCTGTTAACCAGTGGAACTCAACTTTATACATGGCAGAGAGGGTGTATGAACAATACAAAGCCATCTCAGAATATCTTGTCATGCACACTAGCCGTAACAGTCCCGGGGTCTCCATGTCTGTGATGACTGAACAGTGGCACCTCATGGACTCTATAATAACAATTATGAGGCCTTTTGAACATGCCACACAGGCAGTGAGTGGTGAGTCTGCCTCCATTAGCCAATCAATTCCACTGCTGCAGGTGCTGAGGCAGATATTGGTGAATGTACAACATAGCCTTGATGTTTTTTTTTTTCTCTGGTTGCGGCTCGAGGGAACTCTCTCAGGTATCCTCTCCTTGTGCCTGCCCACCTGAGGTCCTCTAGGTCTTGTGCCCTCTCCCCCGCCAGCACCCCAGTTTGACCCGACCAGGGAGGGTAGCGGACTCCTTCCTTGGGTTCTCTTAGTAAGGCAGACTCTGGCAAGCAGGTGGGGCCTGGGTGGAGGAGTGATGAGGCCTGGCTGAGTCAGACCTGACGCTGGGCATGGAGGATAGGTGCTTTCGCCTATCCCTGCGAGCCGGATTTTTCCTTTGTTCTGTTCCTGTCCCCCACATGTGCACCCCTGACGCTTGGCGCATGGCAACCCTGCCAGCATCAGGCACGCTGTTATGTGCCACCCACACTTCTGCAGCGCCCCTGATCTCCACCAGGGGCTGGCGGAGCACCAGGTGTCCCGATGCCTCCCCTGGGACAGGAGAGCAGCCAGCCAGGTGCTCAATCCGATCCCTCCCCTGCCGACCCCTGGTGCCCAAGGTCGCTCCCCAACTCAGGTCGCCGGCACAGCATGAGGTGTGGCATCCAGCGCCTCAGCCATCAGCACCACCAGGCCGTCTTGCATAGACTTGATGTTACCAGAGATTGTGCTGCCAGTGTGTTGCTGAAACACATGCTGACAGTATTCGACCAGAATCATCACATCTTGAGCATTCAGCATAGTGAAAACTTTGCAATAGCAACAATGCTGGACCCACAATACCAACGTGGAATTGTCTCACTACTGGAGGGCAGGTCTGAACAGGTAAAAATGTCAGTGAGCTACTGATGCGCTTGGTTCATGGGGCACAAAAGTCACATGTCAAAGTCAGCAAACCTCTGCAACATAATCAGGTGAAGGTCCACCTGGAGTAGTATCAAGCATATCCTGTAAGGGAAAGGGGACTGCACTTCCAGGTGGTCTGTCATCAAAACCGGTTGGCTTTAACCCATTTTAGGAGGCTTTGTTCCAAATGGGGATTTGTGACATAAATGATTCCAGAGAACAGGATAATGCATCAACCACTGCACTCAGTGCAGCACAGCAAATGGTTGAGTCATATTTGTCTGAAAACAGGCATCTGTTAATAACTGATGATCCTCTTTTATACTGGAATGGAAAGGTCAGTGAATGGCCAGAGATGACCGCAGTGGCACTGAAGTACCTGACATGCCCAAGTTCCAGTGTAAGTTTTGAAAGTGTCTTCAGCTCAGCAGATGAAATAGTTCAGGATTGTCATACAAACCTCTCTCCTGCAAATGTCAGTTTGCTGACATTCATAACAACATTTTTAATACGAATGTTTGCTTGCTGGCATTAGCAGTGGAAGTACAGGAGTTATACAGATGCAGTATAGGAATGGCATTGAAGTATTGAACTGACGCCTAACTCCACCTCGCTCTGCAGAGATGGACAGGCATTGGGGTGTGCCTTTGGGTCGTCGCCTATGACGTTTATGACATTTCACTACCCTCCCTTCAGACACATGATAAGTGTCGAGGTGTGCCTTGGGAGTTTGGGCTTTACATTCACCTCATTCCATAAAGAAATACCCTGAAATGGGTGCAGTATAGGAGAATAGGGTGAACTCTGGGAGCAAAGGGTCCAAGGCACACTTCGATGCCTGTCACTGACTGCAGTGTGGGGTGGGAGTGAAATGGCATGAGCATTACTGTCGAAAATCCTAAGTCACACCCCTGATGCCTGTCAGTCCCTACAGGGTAGGGCGTTATGGTCAAAAACCCTAACACCCTGGGAGTTTCTTGGTATTTTTACTCCAAGTTTTCCACATGGGTTTTATGTGACCCTACCGCATGAACAGTGACACTATCAGTTTGTTACATGAAAGGTGATTTTGCAGGGCGACTGTGCCATTTGGCGCCACAGGTGTGAAAACACATTTTGAACAGGATGTGAAAAGTGACAGGTGTACTGTTCATGAGGAGGTGTAAAAAATGGCATTGTTGAAAATCTGGAGTGAAAATATACAAAACTGGCGTAGTCACAAGCGTGCATAGAAACTGCAATGTACACCCTTAATGTAAGTAGTTTCAGGATTTTTTATAGCAGATTTTCAACATAGGCATTTTGTGACTTCCGCTTATGAAAAGTGTCACTTTGATTTTCGTAATCTGTCCCGAACACCAATTTCCCACAGCAACCACGCTATTATGCACTGGAAGTGCGAAAACACATTTTGACCAGGGTGTAAAAAATGACAGCTGCACTGTTCATAAAGAGGTGTGGAAAAATGTCAGTGTTGAAAATCTGGACTGAAAATATCACACATTTGTGAATTTACGAGAGTGCGTGGAAATTACACAATGCACACTCATAACAGAGTCATTTTATGGACTCTTGTCATCAAATTTTCAACATAGCCATTTTATCATCTCTGCTCATGACCAGTGTCACTGTGATTTTGTTAATGTGTCCTGAACTTTGATTTCACACACCGACTGTGCTAATGTGCGCTACATGTGCGAAAACACATTTTAGGCGAGTTATGAAAAATGACAGCTGAACTGTTCATAAGGAGGTGTTGTAAAATGGCAATGTTGAAAATCTGGAGGAAAATATTGAAAATTCTCAAAGTTACTAGCGTGCATAGGAACTGTGCAACACACCCTCATAAAGAGTCATTTTGGGATTTTTCACCAAATTTCAACATAGGGTTTTTAGTCTACTCATGAACTGTGACACTGTTGTTTTGTTACTCAGTCCTGAAAGGTGGTTCCACGCAGTGACTGTGAAATCACCTTTCGGGACCAAATAACAAAATGACAGTGACTGAGTTCATGAGGTGGGGCCACAAGAATCCTATGTTGAAAATTTGGTGAAACAATTCCCAAAAATGGCCAGGATATGCACCAAAGTTGAAAAAAAACATTTATGCCATTATACAGCTTACCGGCATTTCTTCAGTTCACAGTCGACTTTGAAGAGTGCAGATGTGTTCCCAGTCCACCAAAGATTGTCATGCCAGCCGCCAGAGGTAAGCATGGGGTCAGGGGGTGTGGGGAGGTGGCAAGACAGTCAACGAGGGACCTTTTTTTTTTCAGGTGTTTTTCAGACTACGTGGGACTTTTGCCATGCTGGGGTGGGCTCTCAGCATGGCAGCTAGAAGTTTTTTTTTGCAAATAACTTTATTTTAATACAGGTTTTTAATATGTACAGGAAAAAAGTACAATTTCCACCTTATAACAAAGCAAACAAATAAATATTTCATGCCCCATAACCATAAACTGAAAAAGAACAAAAATGACAAAACAAACAAAAAAATTCAATTTACCCACTCATCCCTATCCCACCCTGCAGCACACACACCCTAAGCGCCCGATTGGTACAGCAGCTGGAAGTTTTTGGGGAAGTGAAGCTGATGAGGGAGGGCACCCCCGTTGGCCATACGAACTTCTGCCACACTGGGGTGGGCTCCCAGCATGGAACTTGGAAGTCTGGTTTTGGGATTGGGATTGGGATTGGGCATCCCCATCGACTGTACGGACATTTGCAATGCTGGGGTGGGCTCCCAGCATGGCCCCTGGAAGTTAGTTGGGGGCAATGAAGCTGAAGGGATTGGCACCCCAGTCAGCCATATGGTGTGCATGGGGTGCATGAGCATGCTGGGGTGGGCCCCCAGCATGCTACTGTGTTTGTTGGGGCAGTAGACAAAACGGAGCTGTCTATGACAGCTGTACAGATGCAGTACAGAGTGTAGGCACTTTGCATATTGCCAACTGTAGTATATAAATTGCCTGCTGATGGCTGAATGCAAATTGCCTACATGTTACCACCACTGATTGCACCATTTTTGCTTTTAACTGTATACGTTGCATCTGAGCGGCTGTCATGGGCAGCTCTGACATTCATTGGCGTGGTGCAGCCTTGCCTACAAAGGAGCAGGGCATTGGAAGTGGGCAGGCACACCTACAAAAACTCGTATGGTGGCACTATGTTTCTTGCACATGCATGCAAGCAAATATAAAAATGAATGAGAGGCACATACCAGCTCAGACTGCAACCTCAATATTCGTACCTCAGAATAGTCATGGTTTTGCTGATGTTGTAGAAATGGACCATCCTGGTGGCACTGGCAGCATGAAATGGCCTACCACTGACATAGATGATGACACAAGCGAAAGAATTTCCCAGTGGGCAGAATTCAAACATAGATGACTGCGAGGGCAGCTTTCTTTATGAGGATGATGATGAGGTTAATGTTGGCAGGTTTTAAGTTAAGAGGTTAAAGGGCTGTCACATTTGTTGTATGATACATTTTTTTTTTATAAAGTTAAATCAGTGTCTCACTCAGAGTGATTTAAATTCCATGTTATGTGACATTTGTAACACAGTACACAAGATATCCTGGCCCCTGGACCACCACCATAAAACCGCTGTTAGCCACTGCCTCCAGGGGGAATGTCTTTGTGTCCGCCCCTGGACCATCCACCACCATAAAACCTCTGTTAGCCACTGCCACCACCAGGTGCCAGAAGATGTGAGAGGGAATATCATCATGTGCCCCTGGAGCAACACCACCATAAAGCTGCTACTAGCCACTGCCTCCAAGAGGAATGACTTTGTGTGCCCCCCTGGACTGTCCACCATCATAAAACCACTGTTAGCCACTGCCACCACCAGATGCAGGAAGATGTGAGAGGGAATGTCATTGTGTGCCCCCCCGGACAACCATCATAAAACTGCTGCTAGCCACTGCCACCAGGGGGAATGACTTTGTGTGCCTGCCAGGACTGTCCACCACCATAAAACTGCTGTTAGCCACTGCCACCACCAGATTCAGGAAGATGTGAGAGGGAATGTCATTGTGTACCTATGACCACCACCCACCACCACCACCATTCTGACAATGTTTTCCGTTACATGTCCTGCCCATGCCAAGGGAGTCAGACAGAAGACACATTCATAAGCCAGAGGCACAAGACTTCTTACTATCAATACATTAAAGTGAGTATGTGTACTAATGTTTTTTATGCTATTCAATTTCCTTTAGCTGTGTTTAGTTTCCTGTCGCTTTTCTGAGCTGCAGTGGTCAAACACATACAGTCAACTTATTTTGTTTTTTACAGGTTAACAAACAGCTCCCCTTCACTGAAAGTTGTATGGTACAACATTACTGTCTACAGCAACCTATGGGATATCCATTTTCCATACTGGTAAGTATATAAATTTTATTTTACCTGTTTCTTTTTCTTCATAAGAGTGCAAATCTGACTGATGATTCATAATGTAGCTGACATGTACGTCACATGATATTTGTCCAACACATCATACACTGTATTGCAATTTGCAGCAGCTGCAGCCATGCCAGTGTTGAAAAAGTTTTACCCAGGTCATGTGACTTGACAAGATGTGGTTTTATGATGTAACTTGAGTTAAGATGCAGGACACTGACACAGAGAATTGGTCATAGCCTGGTACTAAATTCAATTGTGTTGTGATGATTTGGTCTTCATGTGTCTTCAGTGGGCAGCTTGTTCTCTGCTAATCAGCATATATGTTGGGGTGGAACACACTGGCGTTACTGCAGCAATCCAGTTTAATAAGTCCTTCATTTTTATTTTAGGAAATGTCCAGATGCTTTGTAGTGCCATAGTTGCCTTATCAAAATAACTTGTTCAACATCATACCACCCCCTGGCTGGCAGACATACAACAAGTAGTATGATTCGATGATGGACCATGAACATCATTACTGGACAGGAGAAGGATGCAGATAAAATCTGTGAAGAATTAACCAAACAATAAACCATTAATGAGACCTACTTGCAAATGATAATCCCCCAAAAAAAAATACTTAACTTCATTGGCTTGAGTATTCCAATTCCAATGCCACAATTTCTCATCAAGCACAGGAATGTGCACACCAACAGTATGTGAGTGATCTGTGACACAAAACAATGCAATGACTACGTATATATATATATATATATATATATATATATATATCATATATGTCACCCCCACCCAAAAAATACATATATCAACTCACCAAGGGTACTATTAGTGTACACACAAAGGGCACACTTCCTGTTGTGGTGATTTCAGCACACTTTGGGCAACCAACAGTTCTCAGTGTCATCATTTGACATGGTAAACTCAGTGTTATCCCTCCTTCATATGGTTTGGCAAGACACTGTGCATCATCACATCATCATCACAGTAGGGTCAATACACAGCAGAATTACATGTAATCGCAACAGCAGCAGCATTTCTTGTTACACTCCGATTTCACTTCATCAGCACTGGGGAATTTTTGGGACACAAGACAGTTGCATTTTAGGGATGCACAATAATTCTGGTGGCTGTGTGTGAACACTGCACGCATGACTGAGTGTGCCATTAATTCTGGAAGACTTTGTAATTCGCTTTTTCAGCACCGGTGAATTTTCTGGACACAAGACAGTTGCATTTTGGTGATGTACAATAATTCTGGTGACTGTGTGTGAGCGCTGCATGCATAACTGAGTGCGCCATTAATTCAGGGAGACTTTGTAATTCTTGTTATGCTCCAATTTCACATCAGCAGCACTGGGGAATTTTCTGGACACAAGACAGTTGCATTTTGGGGATGCACAATAATTCTGGGTGACTGTGTGTGAGCACTGCACGCATGACTGAGTGCGCCATTAATTCTGGGAGACTTGGCAATTCTTGTTATACTCCAGTTCCCCTTCGTCAGCACTGATGAATTTTCTGGACACAACACAGTTGCATTTTGGGATTGGGAATTCTGGTGAGTCTGGTAAATATTTTTGGAGCCTCAGTAATGTTTACTTTCTGTCGTGCTATTGTGAAGTGTTTGTCAAAAGGCAGGACTGAGCAGTGCAATTATACTGTGTTAAACTGCATGTGCACAGTCTGTGTTCTTTCCTGTGTGTGCAGACACTGTCCAGCTTCTTACAAACATATACATATATGCTGACTTGTTGCAGTGTTTATGTTATAAAGAATAAAGATAAGAATATATAATGTATATTTTATTTGTACCATCAACAGCAGCAAAGTGATATGATATATTTTCAGAGATCTCAGGCCAGTTGCCCTCAATCACTCACACAGTGCACACATGACTTTGCAGAGATAATAGCACAACACAGATCATGCTTTTCAACAAACCATACCCAACAGACATAAAATGTTGCTGGGGACCAAAATATTTTATGGTGTACTGACATTTAAAAGTCAGAATATATAACAGGTCCTGCAGTCCACTGCCACCACACTGTGCTACCACTGGTGCCGTGTCATGTTATGGTGTACATCAACTTGCTGCAAAACTGACACTGCCAGTCTAAACTAGAAAGACATCACTTATTCCAGAACAAATAATGAAAAGAAGAAATGTCATAGCACAGTGTGGTGGCAGTGAACTGCATCTTATATATGTTCTGACTTTATAATGACTGTACACTGTGAAATATTTTGGGTGCATCAGTAATACTTCATGTCTGCTGGATACAGTTTGTTGAAAAGTAGGATTTTTTGTTGCTATGATCTAACAAATAAAATATATGTTATATATTTTTATCTTTATTCTTTATACCATAAACAAAGCAACAAGTCAGCAATCAGCATATATATGTTTGCAAGAAGCTGAACAGTGTCTGCGGTACATACACACATAGGAAAGAACACGGACTGCACACACACAGTTTAGTACAGTATACTTGCACTGCTCAACTCGCTTGTTCCACAAACACTCGTGACAGAAACTAAACATTACTGAGGTATCGAAACTGTGCATAACACACACACACTTAGAAGAAGGGTGGGCAGGATGCAAAAAGTGTCAGAAGACAGACACAAAGGGGCATAATTACATATAAGGGTCAGGGATGGTGGAGGAATACATTTTATAACACAGCAGGGAAGATGTGGGGGCACATGGTGTGAGGAAAAACACTAATTTGGGATCCCCTGGTGGTCCAGCAGCAGTTCAAGCATGGACATAATCTGTAATTGATGTCCCTCTATGCAATCCAACTGCTGCTGGACAGCACTCACCCTCTCGTTGTTCCTCCTTACAGCATTCCAGAGAACTGCCAGGTCAGCTTGAGTTACAGGCAGTACCTGGGGTCCACAGGTGCTACAGGCTCAGCTGCTGGTGGTGGTGGTGGGGGTGGAGCAGCAGGTGCTGCTGTGGCCCTCCCTTCTTAGGGCCATGCACAGCTGCATGCTCTGCCACAAAGGGCCAGCCAGTGCAGGCCTGGCCCATCTGTGGCAACCTGCCACCCAACTGGTGGTGGTTGAGTATATGGGTGCACTGGCCCCAGTCCCCAGGTGAGTCCCCTGGGGCCACAGCACCTCCACCTGACATATACAGCACCTGACCATGCTGCTGTTCCCCTGACACAATCAAAAAATCCCAAACAATGGAGGCAGGAGGACCAGGCACAGGCAGGGGAGGGTCAGATGCACTGGCAGCCAGCTGGTCACAGCGCAAGGGATCCACTCTTGGGCCCGGGGTACATGCACATCCTGCTCCAGATAACCTGGTGCTGGAGCTGGTGCTGGATGTGGTGGTGGTGGTGCTGGTTCAAGTGCCTCAGGAGGAAATGCTGGTCCTGCTTCTGGGGTATGACTCAAGATTTTGGTTTGGTCCAACAGGAACCTATGGCCACACCACCCACACATGCACACTCCCATGTGATGCCTACCACACTCTCCCAGAACTGCCCGCACCCCAGAGATTCCCACACCCAGGTCCATCTCTGCTACTGCCCTCCCTCTGTTTCCAGCAACAACGAATCGACTTGACACAAAACACTCACATTGTCACACAACACAGACACACACACGGTCACACAAACACAGACAAACAACAACTTATAAAAGTAAGACAAAACTAAATTTGCAGAAAGAACAAATTAAGTAAAAAGAGTACACAAAACACAAAAAGGTGCTTTTAGAAAAGCTGTTGGGTCTCAATTCAAACATTAAATCTCCTCTGATCTCCGAGTCTCAGGCTATCTCACACACACACACACTCCTCTCTCTACCTCTGCAGACAGGAGAAAGTGAAACTATCTCCTTGGCAAGGCACTTCCCTCCTGCTTGGATAAAGCATGTGACTTACAGTGCTGTAAGCCATATGATGTGTGAGGGGCTGCCAAATCTGGAACGCAAAGTGGGTCACATAGAGTCATAATGAGGAATGCGAAGTTCATTTAAAACAATGACTTTGCCTTTACTGTTTAGCATTCCACCACAAGTAATAATGACAAGGTGAAGTTAGCATTTTCCATTGCTTCTACTTGTAGTAGAATGATACGCAAAATGCCCACTTTGTGGGCACTTCACGAAAAATTTAATTTTGCTGCATCTCTAAACTTGACATAGGTAGTAACGAAAAATATTTGGGAGTGGTCATAACAAGTGATCTCACTTTTACAGAACATTCTCGAGTGGTAACAGTCCAAGCAAATAAAATCCTGGGTTCCATCTCTAAGTATATCAAGAGAAGGGAACCAGAAGTAATATTTCCACTGTATGGGGCTATCGTCAGGTCACACCTGGAGTATTGTTCACAGTTTTGAGCACCATACAAAGCAAAAGACATTGTGAGACTTGAGAGAGTAAAAAGGAGAACTACAAAAAAAATCAATAACATGTCTCACCTGGAGTATGGTGCAAGACTAAAGGACTCAAACCTTTTTCCGCTTGAGTATAGATGTTGTGGGGGGGTCACTGTATGGTATTTAGGGCATTCAGGAATCAAGACATATGGGAGTGCCTTGGACTGCAGGCAAAGGTCACCAACAAAAATTTAAGAAGACATAATATGCAGCTTAGTGGAGAGATGTACAATATAACCAAAAAAGGAATGTGGTTCAGCTAATGAGTAGTTAGTATTTGGAACTCATTACCACAGGAAGCTGTTGCTTGTCTAACTATGGAATCTTTCAAGTCAGTTCTAGATGACCATTTAGGTTTTCTAACTAATCTGTTGGTTAGATGTTGTGGCATTATGCTTTTGACTCATAGTAATCCTATGAATCCTATGTATGGGACTCTCAGCAACAGGAAATGTTGCATACTCTGGCTGGACAAGAACTCTTCCAAGGTGGTGACACCAGATGTGACTCCCCCGGACACAGTGTCAAGTATGGATTGTATTCATTTATGGATTTACAGGCAAAAAATGTAATTCACTTACAACTAATCCAGGTACTAATAGTTCATTAATTTTCAAGTTTGTTTTTGCACCTATTGTGCCACATTATTCTTTTCATTAATGGAAATTATCTGAATTGTTCAATTTTTTTTCTTGTTCCCATTTTTCCCAAATGTGGTGATCCAGTCATCAGAAGCAAAGAATCCCACGGCAATGGAATTAGAGGGATTGAAATGTTGGTTGGAGTACTTACAAGGAAAGAGATGTAAAGTTGCCCAGTTGGTAATGGACCACCATGTGCAAGTCAAGGTCTACATGAAAAAAATCATCCTGAAGTGAGGCATTATTTTGACGTGGCACATGCCGAAGGTGAGTGTTTCATGAGTTTGTTCTAGGAATACTTTTGGGCTGGTTAATAAAACTTTATTACTTGGATTTTATTTATCTGCACCTGTCACCTTAAATTTCAATGAAGGCCTAATGGTAGCTTGCCAACAGTGCTCAGAAAATACCTATATGTTAATAGCAGGATACAGCGAAGTAACAGACTGTACTCAATCTGACAACCTAGTCTCCGTGTCGTTCACACTTTGGTGACCTGCCGCTATCCACTAGTAATATATCCATAACATACAAAAGAGTCTACGTTACAGAGTCTGCACCTTAGTTTACTTGTTTATTCCTTGATGTAAGCAGCAGTGTAGACATTGTATGTAAAAGCTCCTATTTTGACTGCATCCCAACTCATTTCATATGGCATGGATTAACAACAGTGGCAAAGGCCTCTCTCACGCCTCCATTACCCAGCCCAAATTATGGTCAAATTGTAGTGTGAAGAACTGGTACAAGCCTTACCACCACTGGCAGGGGCTGAGTAGCAGGCCTCCCCACAAACATCCCAAACATCATTTGACCCCCAGCCACTCGTCAAAGTAACCCTGTTCTAACTGCTCAGTGATTACCCAATGTGGTGACTTACAACTGTGACATTCACAAACCTTGCAGAGCTGACTGGCCAGTGGAGTGTGGTGTCACAGGCAGAAGTGAATGAGAATTTTTTTTACATATGCAGTAACCTCAAATAGAGGTGTGGTGTGCAATTATGTATCAGCGCAGAGTTGCCAATGTCAGAGACACCTATCAAACCTGTATAGCACCAGCATTCTCATGTCCCTCACCATATACCACTGGTCAGGCCAATCAAGTCCCCCCACAAGAGAAGGACAGCAGTCTGACAGATGTTAACTCTTTCTCCTACCCGGATGTCCATTCATCTCATGTGATGTCTGTCTGCACCCATGTCTGGGCATCGCAAGTGGAAATCTAGCCAGTATGCCAATAGGCTATCTTGTACATCACACAATTGTCACATATGTATAGGATACTGAATGCGATTGGACTGTAGCCTCATCTCATACAAAGCCCCTTTGCCGTCTTGCCCTGTGCCTCACTATGCCATTGCATTTACTGGTATTTCAGTATTACCAACACCATGCTGTGTCTTATTGCTTATATGTTATGTGCTCATAGGTAACTTAGAAAAATGAACATTTTACAGGTTGTGACAGCCATAAAAAATATAATGAAATGTTACTAAATAATGTGAAATAGTCAATCCACAGATATCTGATCACCTGTCAGTCATCTGTCTTTCTTCACATTCAATACATTGTGTGATTGTTTACCATGGAATTGAAGAATTTAAAGCTCTGCTTTATTCCAGTAGTACAATGCTCACAACCCCCCCACACACACACACAAACAGGGAATGTTGAAATGTAATGCATGTGTAATCCTCCCTGTCCTGGGGAGGCTTACCTTTCTGCTCCAGTTGGGGCTTGGATTCCCTGAGGTTTTGTTCCACCACCATTCTTTTTGTTCCTCCAGTCCTGGAGTTCCTCCCTGTGCCCCTAGTGTTTCTTGGAGTCTCCCTCTGTCTCCTGCATTGCTGTGCTAAGGGAGCAGGGCTGAGGGAGTTAAAATGTGGAGCTGATGCCCGCTTTTGGCACTCTGGTGCCTGGCAATGCTCCGCGCATGCGCAGTAGTGCATTTTCTTTTGGCCATTCTGTGGCCAGTTAGTGCTGTCTCTCCACTAGTCCTGGTTCCAGAGCATGGCTAGAGAGGGACCGGAGACCTTGGCAGAACCAGAGAAGTGGCAGGAGAGCAAGGAGGACTGTTTTTGTGTGCGCCATTCATGCTCGGGGAATCGCAGCCACCACATTAATAAAGATGAGCCAAATCCTATTTAGCACTGGGGAAAATTAAGAATTAGTGCTAGTGACAGGAGGAAGATAAAATTAAACTGTTTACAAGAGGATGTGTGTAAAGGAAGAAAGGGAAGACTACTATTAGTGGGGACTGCTGTAAAATAAAAAATGTTTATTGCAGTGCCAAAGGGACTGGGAAGGGAAAGAGTGCACAGACTGTACTGGGGCTGCTTTGAGCTGCCTAGGGATCAGCTAAATGGCACCAGCAACTGATAAAGGGGAGGGGGTAAAGGGAAGCAGCTGGTATTGCAGTTGTTTTGATGGGCACAGGGGTAGCTATCAATCTGTGGGGAAATATTTAAATAAAAGTAAACAGTTTGACTGCATAAGGACACCGAACTTGGGACACTGGTGTACCTGTAGTGGGACTGTTCCATAGCCACCATGATTCTGCAGCCATGTGATGCTGGATAACCAACCACAGTGCGAGGATTATCCACAAGGATTATGGGGCTTGTGAAAAAAAACTATTGAGGAAAAATAGACTAATTTTCTGCACTAATGAGGGCATCTTGGGAGCCCTCATATACATAATCAATTTTTCTTAAGGACAGTGGCACCAGCCAATGGGGAGTGCCTAAAGCTCCCAAAAGTATAGGGCTTTTGTACCTGGATCAGACTGGGGGGATCTTGCCCTGGTGAGGAGATGTGGCTGCCAGCAAATCTGTGCCCCAGGACTGGTCATGCCTTCCCCCGCCGAGAAGAGAATGGATTGCAGAGAAAAAGTTAAGTAAGCAGCTTTGCTGGAAGAGATTAGAAAAAGCTGTAGGTTCCTGGAAGAGTCTGCTGTGGCAGAAGAATGCACCACAGCGGTAAAAGGAAGACAAAGTTGAAAATGCACCACAGTGGTGAAGATAAGGAGAAGGTTGTGTCCTGAGCATAGGAAAAGGACAAAGTTTGTGTCTTGAGCCTGGAAAAGACAAAGGTTACATCTGAGCCTGGAAAAGACAATATTCTCATCTGCACCTCTTTGGAGGGACAGGAAGAAAAGGAAACTGATACCGGATTTCTGAGAAATTGAAGAGAGAGCCTTTCACATCGGAGAATTGCTATACACCTGCATGGTGAGAAAAGAGACTTTATCATGTGCTGATGAGAGAACGAGTTGTGAAATTGTGTGTGAGCCAGAGAAACAAGTGGCTGCTGTATTTAAAGTTGAGAGACTGTGGAAAGCAGAAGGATAGACAGGTGTCTATCAGGGCAGGGTGCCTGTTGTCTGTCCTGGAGATACAGCAAGAAATAGACTGTTGTGGTAACCCTGGGTTGTCATACTCTCTACCCCTGAGTCTGTGAGACAGAAATGACAGAGACTACTTTGTTACACACTGTAGCTGGTAACTGAGAGAAAGAGAAGAAGAGGAGAAATGTGCTGGATGATTACTCAGACGCCGAGGCCAAGTGGGAACTCACTAAGCCCCATCAAGTGGGGTCTACTGCCTGCAGGGGATCACAGGGCTTGTTCCTGAATGCACCAACACTCAGATCCATGGAGGAGCCTGGCCAGGGGGTCACTCTAGGTTCTGGGTCCCTCTGAATTGGCAGGCATTGTGACGTGTCCTGCAAAACTGGCCCATAATAGGCCAAAGGGACAAGCTGCAAGAACTGCAAGCAAGCCAAAGATCCAAGCTGCATCCTCTGTGCCCCCATTTCAAGCATTGAGCCCAGTTCTGCACCTTTTGTTCTCATCAACCAGAGGACTTCAGTGAACTGTGCCATCCAAGGACTGATTCTGCAGAACAGTGAGTAAACAGCAGGAATTGCCTTGCAACAATCTGGGGACTGTATATATTTTCAAGTAGGCCCACCAGAGCTGGAGGTAGAGTCAAGGCTTAAAGTACTGTAGTGAAAGAAATGTAAAAGTTATTTAAAATCAGCAAAGCGCACCAACACTAGCCAACCAGCTGCACCTCAGGCCTGCAACTGTAAGATCTGGGTTCCCAAGGACAGAATTAGGGACATCATTCTGGACTGGTACTAGTTGGGGGTTCTGGGTATGGCAACACCTGCAGCAGTTAGTCAGGTAGATAGATACTGGTGACTGCACAGATCTAAAATGTGAGTTTTGAATTGAAAGGGAAATGATTGTGAGGAAATGCACATCTTAAATGCAAATGCAAATCCTTAAACTGTTTGCTGAACTTCTATTCCACTTACCCCATCCTAACCCTCCCCTTGTAAATAAATTGTGATGTTACTGTTTTGCAGAAAAACTGACTCTAGAGCCTAATTTTAG
Organism: Neoceratodus forsteri; assembly: GCA_016271365.2. Taxonomy (NCBI): domain Eukaryota; kingdom Metazoa; phylum Chordata; order Ceratodontiformes; family Ceratodontidae; genus Neoceratodus; species Neoceratodus forsteri. The sequence goes on along the minus strand of CM028135.1, from coordinate 838,522,114 downwards.
TGAGCAGGTTATTGTCTGAAATGTGAATTGCTAATTGTCTGGATGTGGAGAGGTCCGAACCTTGGTAAGTCCATGTTTTGGGTAACTGTTTGGGGAGACAGGTTGGTATGACATCCCAGGGGGTTACACTGATAAAGAGCAGACCCACTATTTTGTACTCTGGGTGGAGGAACCGCCATCTTTAGGGAAAGGACCTCCATTGACAGCTATGGAAACCCAGGCATATTAACCTTGGTCTTGCCAGCAAGGAAGGGGCAGTAGCCCTCTCTAGGATGGTGCCAGAGAGGGGCTACACATAAATTCTACATTCTTCAACGTTCCACTGACACACACGCACACAGACACACACATAGGTCTCAAGTGGAGTCAGAACCTCAGTTTTATCTGTTGCCAGGTAATGAGCAGGGAGTTATTTGGCCAATAGGTAGGAATAGGATGGGGATTTTTCATAGTTATCCAAGAAACACCATCAATGGGAACTCTGAACAGTAATTGATTTTTTAAATACAGTATGTGTATGAGTGTAAGGGGAGAGGGATGATGAGTGTAAATAACGTTAAATTATTTACTTTATTACATTTAATGGACTTTTGTTTTTAGTGTCTAATTAAGGTTTTTAATATATGAGTAAAGGATGCAGCCATATTTGCATTGGAAATTAGGAGTTTAGTGACTAATGAGTTTGGGAATCTCCTGGTTGGCAGGGACTTGATTTTATCCACTGATAGTAATGGTTTACTGCTTATGGCTAGAACCAAGTGTCAGCCAATTGTGGCACATGGAATTTGTTGCCAGTTTTATGACATTGAGACCCACAACACAGAAATATGTTATTACTTGCATACTACATGTTTGAAGTTCATGTAATGGGGCACTGAAAAATGCAGAGACTCGACATAGTAAAGGAAAGTGTATTAGAATCCTGTGCTACAGCGGTGGAGTTTTGTATGCCATACATTGTGTTTTACTTTGAAACTGGAGACAAATTGCTTAAACATTTTAATAAGAACTAGGGAGGTGTAATTTCAGCTGCATGCCGTTGCGAATTATGTGAAGTTTGTTACCGTCAGTTTAAGGTGTCGGCTAAAAACTGGACATTTTGGCCAAGAAAAGGGACTGCATTGACATTTGTTTGTGGTCAAAATCTATCACCAACATTATTTTCTTGGTTGCATCAGACAACAATGAGGTCAATGATGTAACAATACAGAAGTGGCTCAGTAACCTTAATCATGTGTGTAATGTCCATTCTGGTCACAGTGAAGTTTTCCCACAGTGTGCACATGGTGAAATAACCCAAGACAAAGTTTGGTTCTGAGAAGGTACAGTTACTTGGAATTATTTCCTATAGCTGTGATAAGATGCCGGATGCACATTCAGATCAGTGGATGGGCAACTTTGCACATAGAGTGTATTGTGCTACATAAATGCTTTGTTCATTAAATGAAATCAAGGTTTTAGTGCAATACAACAGTTATGTTCATGGAATTGGGAGGGTGGGTGTGTGGAAACATTAGCTCAGTGGAGAATACAAACATAAGAACATACGAACATATGAAAATACCAGCAGAAACAGGCCTCACGATCTATCAAGTCTGCTCAATTTTGCAGCTAGCCCCTCAACTTGCAGCTGCCCTACCCACACCTCCCCTCCTCACAAATACCCCCCTCTCACTCTGTCCCATCCCATCTTAAAACCATTTACCATGGTACAGGCTACATCCTCCGCAAAGTATTCCACTTTATCCACCACCCTGTCAGTGAAATAATGTCTCCTGACTTCCTCCTGAATCCTCCAATCTTATAATTGGTGCCCCTGATGACCATCCCCTTCTAATCTGGAAAATCCCTTCTTTACTAGCCTTGTCAATTCCCTTTAAATATTTAAAGGTTTCAGTCATGTCCCCCCGTCCCTCCTCTCCTCTAGGGAATAAATGTTCAGCTCATCCAGCCTCTCCTCATAGGAGTATCCCTGAAATTCCTGGATCATCTTTGTCGCCCTCCGCTGTACACCTTCCGACAATCTGATGTCCCTCTGCAGGAATAGGTGCGAGTACTGCATGTAGTATTCCAGGTGCGGCCTGACCAGTGACCTGTTGAGGGCAGAATCACCTCCCTATTTCTGGAGGAGATTCCCCTCACTATACACCCCAGCATCATGTTGGCCTTTGCTGCTGCCTTCCTGCACTGAGCTAAGATGTTCATACTCCCCGTTATAAACACCCCTAGATCTTTTTCCTCCTCAGTGCATTCTAGCTGTACACCCCCCCCCAGCTGATAGCTCCTCCCCAGGTTGATGGCCCCGAAGTGCAAAATCTATCACTTTTTGGCATTAAACCCCATCTGCCTTGCATCTGACCACTCAAGTAGTTTGGTCAGGTCCTCCTGTAGTCCCCTCCACAGTTCAATGTCATCAACCACAGCACCCATCACTGTGTCATCTGCAAAGAGACTGGGAGCTATGAATATCCTGAACAACACCATTCCCAATATTGATCCCTGTGGCACCCTGCATGTCACATCCCTCGGTGATGAGAGCTCCCCCCCACCACCACCTTTGCTGCCTTCCCTTCAGCCAATTGGTGATCGAGCTTACCATCATTGTTCCCACCCCTGTGTATTCCAGCTCCCCCCAGCCTCCCATGTGGCATGGAATCAAAGGTCTTGCTGAAGTCCAAATACAGTATATTCACCGCATGGCCTTTGTCCAGTTCCTTTGTCATGCAGTCATAATACTCAATCAGATTTGTCTGGTAGGATCATCCCGAGACAAACCCGTGCTGCTGACTGTCCTGGAGACCACTGATCTCCAAAAAGGTCACCAGCCTCTCTTTTAGGATTATCTCTATTAGTTTCCCCACAACTGATGTGAGGCTTACTGTTCTGTAGTTCCCTGGTTCATCCTTAGATACGCTTTTATGAATGGGTACACATGAGCCATACTCAGTCCTGGTGGTATGCATCCAGTGTCCAAGGATGTTGAATAGGTCAGCCAGTGGTCCTGCCAGGACCTCCACCAGTTCCCTAAGTACCCTAGGGTGAATGCCATCAGGACCCAGTGCTTTTCCCCCCTCAGAGCCCTCAATCCCTTCAACACCCTATCCTCTGTAATCCCTATATCAGTCACCTTCTCCCTCTCACCCACTCCTCCTCTCCCAGGTGGTATCTGCCCCCCTTTCTCCCTCATGAACATGGAGCAGAAGTACTCATTCAGTGGCTCCACCTGCTCCTCACCCTTCTCCACCCAGCCCAAACCTTCCCTAATCCTCACAATCTGATCTTTGTTTTTCCGTCTTTCACTGATGTAGCTGAAGAAGTCCTTTTCTTTTTTTTTCTTTTTTTATAATTTGATCTTTATTCAAGGTTTTACAATACCAACGTTTTCCAATCTTTTACTTCATTAGAAGTGTAACCAGGGTTCGGTTGGGTTGTTATTAGTATTTAGCACCCGGTGCCTCCATTTTTTGTAACCCACTACCTGGCTAGCCTGGGTTCGGGGAGAAAACATTAGCTTGGCATCAGGGCTAGGTTTGCATTTCTGGACAGAGGCACCCAAGTAATTCCAGACACAGGAAGCAACAACTGAAAATGTCCAAATCAGGAGTGGGATTCTAAGGTGGGGCTTTTATTCACTTCAACACAAGAATACAAAGCAAGATGGACCCCCATGGGGCTACACTCACTGGATATGCAGATCTATAGAGGTCAGAACACATCGTCTTCATCATCACACAACCGTCAGGTTTTGAACACACTGGGCTCTCATGCTCGAACTGGTACTCTCTCTCTTGGATTCCCTGGCATGGCACTCAGCCAGCACTAGTACACTTTTCCATAAGTCATGGATTTTCGGTGGTGGCTCCCTCAACCACCCATGAGTGCTTCTAGCTCTAAAGGGAAAAAACACATCCTTAATCCCATGTCTGGGTACTTTCTGCAGACACTGGCCAAGTGCCTGGGAGAAAGCTATTGGTGCCCAAAGTGAATCTGTAGAGGTAAATCTGGTTACTCCAGATGGGGGGGGGTCTCCCACCTCTTGTTCCCAAATCCATACCCGCCCGTTCATTTGGAGTCAACACCTTTCCTTTGAACTCTCTTTTTGTAGAACACTATCTCGAAATGTATATCACATTTAACAATCTACTGTCCATGTAACTGGTGTCCTGACTTACAATGTTCTCTAAGTGGCTATGTCCATCCCTGTAGACCCCTACTGGTTAGATGCATTTTAAGCCGTACACATATCTCAAAGTACTGTACTGGGCTGTCCTTTCCTGACCCCACAGAAGCAGATACTTTTACACAACTGTCTTGGTGAAAACATGGGCTTTATGTCACAGCAGACTCACCATGGTTTGCAGGTGCCCCAGGGTTTCTCTCACAGAAAACGCACATCTGGTACCTCAGTACAAATTCTCCAGTCAAACAGCTTCCCTCCTCCAGCAGGGCCAGGGGATTGCCCTGCAATGCTGCCCACCCATCCTCTGTGGATGGGGCACTGGAACAAACTGGGAAACAATCTCAACCACTTCCACAGGTTTCTTCTGTGTTCTTCTCTAGGGTGAGAACACACCCCCTCCTCCTGTTGCAGCTCTATTACATAGCTAGGCTTTGAGGGGCTGCCAACTGCAGGACACCTCCTCCTTCCACTGAGTCTCCCACTAGACTTCAACAGACTGACCTTGAAAACCCAAACATTCTAACCTAACTCCCTGCTGCAACATTCCACTGTGGCTTATGCTGCTGCGAGAATTCTTTAGTGATGTCATTCCTCCAGCTCAGCTCACACTGAGGACAGAGTGAGACAGTGTGAAACCCATTTAACTGGTGTCTCACAAGCTGCCTTTCCCTGTCTGCCACTAGATCTAAGTGGGATTCTAGTAACCCCTGGTAACAAGGGGGTTACACCTACCCTTGGCCAGGAAAATGACTGTCCACAGTCATTACTGACCCGGCCCAGGCCATCATACCTTACGTGCTACCTACCGAGAGGGGTAATCAGGCCATCTCCTACCATGTGCTAGGCACAGGCAGGCAACACTAAGGGCCCAGAGGCCATCGGCTGATGCATCAGCCTCTACTATATGACCTTGCTATGGTGACCTAGTGGCCCTGGTAGAATTGTCCAGATCATAGCCCTCAATAGATCAGTACTGAGGCCCCTACGGCTGGTCAGGACCACAGTCTGTCTATACCCCATAGCCATCTAGGGGAACCTGTCTGACCAAGACCCAAAATTACCCAAAACACAGGGAACCTCCCCCCAACTCTGGACACCTGCATCCAAACACACAAGGAGCTAATACTATACCCTAGGTATTACTCTCACACTCCCCCACAACCATACCTGTGGAAGGAAAAGTTAAACGCAGCAAACAACAACACTGCACTTTAAACACTACTACTTCAAAGCACATGGAAGACTCTGCTGAGTCCTTCCTCCTCTTCTTGCCTTCTCTTCTTGTCTTCTTCAGGATCACCTGCAAGAGAAAAGACAAACAATCCCTAATCTGCAAACACAGTACTATCTAACCCCTACCATCAAACACTGGAGAATCCCCAAAAATATTTTTTAGAAAAGTAGAAAAACAGTAGAAACAGTAGAAACAATGACATTATTTACAATACATATTTTTGGGGATGGAGTGCCCTAAAAGTCCCATCTAGTGACAACAGTGCCAGAAGGCAAGTCCAAGAAAGAGTCTGTCCTGGGCCAGAGCCTGGTGAAGCACAGTTCTGGTAGGACTGTATTCCCGAAGGGGGGAGAGTCTTTGAGGACAGTTCAATCAGTCTGAATTCTGCTAGATTTAGGGTGTGTACTGCAAGGTCATTAAAATAGAAAAGTCTGGACTTACCAGTCCCTTGAAGAATGAAATCAGTACAACACCTGGATTTCCAGCCGAAGACTCTTCCTGGCAGCATTCTTCTGATACAGCTGGGCGGACACCTTCCGGAAAACGACAGGATAGCACATCTGGAAATTGCTGGGAAGATGTCATCTGGGAGATGGAACCTTGAAGCAGGACAGGAAAAACAGCTGGTCTGAAGTCATCCAAAATCCCAGATGATGAATCAGGATACAGCTAGGCTGGTGTCCTCTCTGGATATGAAGTCATCTGGAAGGCTAGTCGATGGAATCTGGAAAGCCAGTACACTGCAAGGCTGACAAATCTGGGGCACCTGGTTCCTGGAACACCAGTCTGGTGGAACAACAGGTAAAGCAATGGCTGGATGGCAGCACTGGCTACCACTGCTCTGCTTTCCACTTGGTAGGCATGGGCACATTCACAGGAAACTGCCTACATTGTGGGAAGTAACACAATGGGTCAGGTGCAAGAATTATTACCCTGTCTGGGCGCTCATAATTCACATTGAAGAAGGTTTCATGTCCCCCTCCATCCAAGATCCGAACAATGTCTATAATCAGTGTTCTGACCACTTTTCATTGTCTGAATTTCTCTTGTAACACTCTGTCTGGGACATACCGACTTGTACCAGGATGCGCATATCTTGTTGCCTCTTCCATTATCCAGGATTTTCTGTTTCTTTCAATCTCCTCCCAGACTCTCCGAGGAAAGGTAGGAAAGGATATCCCATAGATCTCATTCGCCTTCCTACGAACCAGTCTTTCCTCTTTACTACACTTGGTCAACTTGAGACCTCTGGCCTGGCTTTGGGGCGGCCAGTCCTGGTTCTGCCATTTCTATTGCATTTGAAATGATTTTGGCTCCTAAGATTATATATATATATTTATATAATGTTTTTGTTACTTTTATTTTTTATTGTTAGATATTTGTTTCCAAATCACGGATGTTTGATATGCAATACACTGTTTGGTGTTGAAGGATATTTATAGATGGTGTATTAATTTCTCATCTCTGTTTTAATTATTTTTATTTTTATTTTATTTTTATAGTATTTTATTAGTAGATAAAAGATAGGACCATTAATACATGGATCTCATGTTATGTGTTTACATATTGTTGTATTGGCACTTTAAATTTTGGCTGCTAATTTGGTATAAAAGGGTCTATGTAGAGGGATGGTCATCCTCCTGATGACGCAAATTGTGCGAAACCGGTAGAGGTGGTGTCACTCGTTTTACCTGCATGAACTTGTAATTGCGGTTTTCTTATCATTAAAATTGCCATCTTTTTGGAGCTCTGAGTGGTGCGGTCTTTGTTGTTCCAGTGTACATTTGTTTTGACTCGCACACTCTGTTCACTGGATGAGCGGTCTTGTAGTTTTTTTCTGCCAGCTACACATATTTAATGCAAGGTAAGATGGATCTTTGACTCCTCCTTGTGGGCACAGGGCTGTGGAGTCACCAATCTCTCCTTCTGCTCACTCCTCCAAGGCAAGAGCCCGAGGGTGTGGATCCGCATCTTCTTCATAAGGCCACATAGGTTCCTCTCACCCTCTTCCTTGCTGAGGATCTGAGCCCAAGAGTGAGCAGTCCTCACTCCTAAGACTCATCCACTCGCTGGGTGCAGAGGTCGACACCTCCCATTCAAGGGTCTCCTCAGCTCATTTTCTCCTATGAGACTTGGGCTAGGCCCCTCTCTCCAAGGATCTGCTGATGCTCCCTCCGCATTGTTTCTCTGTGACCCAGACTCGGAGTGCGCAGTACTTTGCTCTGTCTGTAGATCTGCACCTCTTGCTTCATGCCACACTCTGCTGAGCTTTCTCCAACAGGTTCTACCTGGTGTTGTGTGCTGTCAACTGCAGCTTCTTGAAGCTTTGTCCATGTAGAAGCCAAATGAATCTTGGGTGCTTTGGTTAGACCATGTCTCTTTAGGCATCCAGAACAGTGAGGAACCATGAAGACGTCCCTTCCAGCCTTTAAGCACATTATGCACACTTTTTGGATATCCAGGAATTGCCATGAGGAGGCAGATGTCCTGTGTAACATCTCTCAATATCTTTCAATCTGTTAACTTCTTCTACTATCATAGCCCAGGCATGATCCGGGTAGCGGGCTGATCCCGAAGCCATGACTGCAGAGAAAACAAAACTCACTGTTATCTCAAGTCCCACTCTGTTGGAAAAACTTTTACAAAATGGCTCCCCTGCTGCTGTGTTTACTTTACTACCCCACCCTGTAATGGCGGTTGCAGCACTCCTGTGCATCCACGTTCTGTTTCTGACTCAGGCCACTGCACATTCGATTTACACACTCTACTGATAAAGTTCACTCAAACTGTTTAAACTGCACTGTCTGTTCTCTTAGCACATTTATATGGTTTTTTACTGGACTTTTTATTTGCTGTAACTCATTGTTCTTACTTAAAAGTCCCTAAAGCCACAGTATTTCATTGCACAGGATTGCCTGTATTTCTTGTTGCATCTTTCATACAACTCACAGTCTCTCACATGGCTTTGAAAATAACACTGTTGCTGAACCCACAATTATGACACAGTCCTTCTTTGCAAAATGATTGCACTGCTACACACCAATTCAGCTGGCTTTAGTTAAAATCACGCACAGTTTGAGTTGTTTTTAGGTTGGTACTCACTTAATCAGTAGCTGGTTATTGCGATGGAAAAATTTGGCCTACAGCCGGTTTTGGAGGCCTCTGGAATGAAGTGGGCTGGCATTAATGCCGATTGTCTCTCCAAACACCTAGCTCTCTTCCCAGATGAATTGAAATGCGGATTGAGCCTGATTATAAATGGAAAAGTCAGATTTTATCACTTTTATAATGTTTTCAGTCACCGTGATGCTCCTACTGGCAAGTCAGTTTGCACACTACTCTCTCGCTCCCTCTTGAACACTGTGCAGTCACTCTAGAGCTGGCTTGGGGGCGGGACCAATTGCAGTCTCACCAATCACTCGACACCATGCAAATGAGCCTCTTTCTTCTCGTGCTCTTCTCCATGGCGATCGTCGAGCAGGCAAAATTGAAACTGTAAACCACACCTTTTTTTTTTCAACTGTAGCTCCTCGGCAGGAGCACCATTTTGACCATTTGTCATAGCATTTCACTCAGTGACTCTCTCTTTCCATACAACAAGCACTTCCAACGTCTGGGGCACAAATCTCTCTTTGTTTCCCACAGTTTTCCACACTTTTCTAGTCACAGATAACTTTAAAAAGTTGGCAAACGTTATAACTGTGATACAGGACAAGGGGCATATACTCTCGGGCTTTACTGCTCCTCAGTAAACTGGTAGCACAATTACAGCAGCACATGAACAGCACCAAACAGTGAGACATTTGGGTTGCAATGCTTCCACTTTTTGGGCTACCTAGTGGCAGACAGCCAAAACATTAGCCCTAATCTGAGCCAATCTTTCTTGTTCTCTCCTAGATTCAAACCCAAATCCTCAGCGGTGCCTCCAATTTGTAACCAGGGTTCAGTGGGGTTGTTACAAGTATTTAGCACCCAGTGCCTCCATTTTGTGACCCACTACCTGGCTAGCCTGGGTCTGGGAGAACACATTCACTGGCATCAGGACTCGGTTTGCACTTCTGGACAGGGCACCCAAGTAATTCTGGACACAGGAAGTAAGAACTGAAAATGTCCAAACCAGGAGTGGGATTCTAAAGTGGGTTTTTTATTCACTTCAACACAAGAATACAAAGCAAGATGGACCCCTACAGGGCTACACTCACTGGATATGCAGATCTATAGAGGTCAGAACACATCATCTTCATCATCACACAACCCTCAGGTTTTGAACACACTGGGATCTCACGCCCAAACTGGTACTCTCTCTCTTAGATTCCCTGGCACGGCACTCAGTCAGCACTAGTACACTTTTCCGTATGTCATGGATTTTTGGTGGTGGCTCCCTCAACCACACATGAGTGCTTCTAGCTCTAAAATGGAAAAAACACATCCTTAATCCCACATCTGGGCACTTTCTGAAGACACTGGCCAAGTGCCTGGGAGAAAGCTATAGGTTTCCAAAGTGAATCCGTAGAGGTAAATCTGGTTACTCCAGATGGGGGGGTCTCCCACCTCTTGTTCCCAAATCCATACCCGACCATTCATTTGGAGTCAACACCTTTCCTTTGAACTCTGTGTTTGTAGAACACTATCTCGAAATGTATATCACATTTAACAATCTACTGTCCATGTAACTGGTGTCCTGACTTGCAACGTTCTCTAAGTGGCTATGTCCATCCCTGTAGACCCCCACTGGTTAGATGCATTTTAAGCCACACACATATCACAAAGTACTGTACTGGGCTGTCCTTTCCTGACCCCACAGAAGTAGATACTTTTACACAACTGTCTTGGTGAAAACATAGGCTTTATGTCACAGCAGATTCACCATGGTTTGCAGGTGCCCCAGGGCTTCTTTCACAGAAAACACACATCTGGTACCTCAGTACAAATTCTCCAGTCAGGCAGCTTTCCCTCTTTCAGCAAGGCCAGTGGATTGCCCCTGAAATGCTGTCCCCCCTATCCCTCCATGGATGGGGCACTGGAACAAACTGGGGAACGGTCACAACCACTTCTACAGGTTTCTTCTGTGTCCTTCTCTAGGGTGAGAACACACACCCTCCTCCTGTTGTAGCTCTATTATAGAGCTAGGCTCTGAGGGGCTGCCAACTACAGCACACCTCCTCTTTCCTCTGAGTTTCCGACTAGACTTCTACCGACTGAGCTTGAAAACCCAAACATTCTAACCTAACTCCTGCTGCAACATTCCACTGTGGCTTATGCTGCTGGAGAATTCTATAGTGATGCCTTCCTTCCAGCTCAGCTGAGACTGAGGACAGTGAGACAGTATGAAACCCATTTAACTGGTGTCTCACAAGTTGCCTTTCCCTGCCTAAGTGGCCTAAGATCTAAGTGGGATTCTAGTAACCCCTGGTGACAAGGGGGTTACACAAGCATTGCTAATGCAATTCATTTCTTTCAGTATTATCTATGTTTCCAAGTTTTGCAATCATGTCTTTACTTTCTTGTCATTACTAAATTCCATCAAAAACTATTTACATAGTTATACAGGCATATGTACTTTAATAATTCACTAAAAATACCACCAACAGCTTAATCTGGTTCAAGGTCAGTTGGCATTCATCTGTAGACCCTTCCCCGGGTCGTGCCTGAAAATAAGCAGGATTTGTCTAGTGCACTTACCCGGTCAACAAAAACGAAATAAATAACAAAAAAAAAATTAAAATAAATAAATAAATAACTGATCTAGGTTAAGGGTAGAATTCTATCTAACACTTGGCAGAATTTCTTCTGACCCTCAGTCTACTATACTCCTGCAGGTTGTGGCCTACTAGATTGATATTTTTAGTCTCTATGGAGATGGGCTGCAAGTTCCTCACAAGCTGTTATTTTTATAAGGTTTCGAATTGTCTATGGGACAAAGTCAGGGTAGTTGTCAAGCTGATATCGAACCCATTTCTGCCATCTGGTTTCAAAGCATGTCATGCAATTTTGTGTCCTTGCAGTTATCCTTTCCAGTATATAGATTTGTCTGTGAATTCCATGTCTCCTTAATAGGTACTTGTGTCGTGCCCCAGAGGTATGTCACTACCTTTAGGGCTGTCAGTGTCAATAAGGTAACCTGTCTTTACATTAGTTTACTTATTTTTACTCCCTCTGGCAGAGTAAAAGTTAAAATGTATACTGGGCCAAACAGTTCAGTACAATCGTATATATTTGTAATCTCTTGTATGACATCTTTCCAGTATGTCAAGAGTAGGCTACACTCCCAGAATATGAGTTTGTGCTGCTCTCTGCACCCACATCCTCTCCAACATTCCCAGTCCCTGCCCCCCATACATTTTGCCACCACCGCTGGTGTGCAGAAGAAGCAGACCCTCAGTTTCCATGTGAAGAAGTCCTTTTCTTAGCCTTTTATACCCTGTGCCAGTCTCAGTTCCCTGAAAGCCTTGGCCATCATGACCAGCCTGGTAACCTCCCCGGACTTCTTCACATACACCTCCCTGTTATCTCCCCCCCTTCCTGTTTCTTGAGTCTCCAAAATGCTCTTTTTTGGCCATCACTCCTTCCATGACCTCCTGCGTCAGCCAGCTGGGGTTTCTGCCCGTCCTTTCTTACTCCTTGTTCTTGTACAGTACATGGCCCAGCCACCTCCACCAGCCCTTTCTTAATAATATCCCATTTTTGGCTAGCATCCATCCATGTTTGAATTTCTGTCAGATACTTGCCCAAAATGTCCCCCATCCTTTTAAAGTCTGCCCCCTTAAAATCTATCACTTTGGTACTCGTGCCTCCTGCTTCCCTGCACATGTTGAGCATGAACAATACCATGAGGTGGTCACTCCCTGCCAGAGGGTCTTCCACCTCCAGATCCCTTACTGCCTCCCCATTTGATAGAACCAGGTCCAGAGTCCTATCCAGTCTAGTTGGCTCACTGACCAACTGCACTAGGCAGCTGTCCTGAAATGCCTCTAGTAAACCTGCTCCCTTGCACTCTTGGTGGTTGGGGTGCTCAGCTCCACCCCCTGTAGGTTGAAGTCTCCCACCACCACAGTGTTCTCTTTTTTACAGACCCTTCTGATTTGTTCAGGTAACTCCCTATCCAGATCCTCCCCTTGGGCTGGCAGCCTCTACACCACCCCCATCCTCAATGTCCTATGTTTTGAGTCTTGACGCTGCATTCATAAGGCCTCTGTACTGCCTTCCTCCCCCTCCTCCCTTATGCACCTTATCCCTTCCTTTACATATGTTGCCACCCTACCCTTTTCCCCTAGCCCTAGCCTTCTGAATATCCTATACCCTGGGATCATCAGATCCCATTCCTGGTACTGGGTGGCGCATGTTTCCATGATGGCTGCAATGTCTACCCTTCCTGTTGCCAAGAGAGCCTGTAATTCTGCTGATTTGTTACCAAGGCTTCTTGCATTCAGTGAGACCACCCTCCAACCCGTCCCTGCCCTACCCCCTTCCTGAATTACCCCCTTCCAAATCTCCCCCATGCCACTGCTTCAAGTTCCTCCCTGTTAGCCTGGGGGGGAGCTTGTTTGACTCCCCTCTCTGGGATTCCTGCCTACCATCTACCCACTCTGGAGTCACCACCCCCTACCTAGTTAAATCCACCTTCGTAGCTATGTATTCTACTACCCTATGCTTTAGTACCCCCTTCCCTTCCCCACTCAAATGATTGACCTTTGACCACGATGATTGATTTGCACACCCAGTGGTGATCCTGATGGATTCCAGCATCTCCTTACATACATGATTGTCATGTTTGTGGTAGGGACCACCTGGGAAGGTGGATCACCACACATCATATCATCATTTGCTTCTGTTGATGGTGGGTGGGTTCAGTAGCATCATGTAATGGGTATTTTATAAAATGTGGTCTGTATCATACTGTGTATATTGTGATGTGTCATTTGCTCAGAGAGTTAAACAATAAGGCACGTCAGGGCATTGGTGGTACTAGGTTTCCCCCATGTCAGGGGTGTAGTGAGGCACGAGGGAATGCCAAGTGCATTCAGCTCCCTGCTCGTGGGGGAAATCTAGTGCTGCCAACACCCCCTGAATGCCTTAGTGCTGATGTAAAAAGGGGCCCATAGGTAACTTTTAAAAAATGAACATTAAAAGTTTTCAAAGCCACAAAGAATATAATAAAATATTGCTAAATAATGTAAATTAGTCCCTCCACAGATGTTTTTCACCTCAGTCATCCATTTTTCTTCACATTCAATGCATTGTGTGATTGTTTACCATGGAATAAAAGAATGCAAAGCTCTGCATTATTCCAGTAGTAGAATGCCCCCAACACACACACACACACACACACGGAATGGTAACATGAAATACAATTAATTCAAAATTGTCCAGCATTCCACTGACATACACACACAGACACACACACACACAGGCCTTAAGTGGAGCCAGAACCTCAGTTTTATCTGTTGCTAGGCAAGGATCAGGGAGCTCTCTGGCAAACTGGTAGGAATAGTAGGGGTATTTTTCATGGTCATCAAAGAAACTTTAGCAATGGAAACTCTGAATAGTACTTCAAGTATATAAAGGGGATAAACAAGGTTGGGGGGATAGCATCTTCAAGCTGAATGAAAACAAAACCACCAGAGGGCATACTTATAAGCTGGAGGGGGCAGATGTAAGGGGAATGTGAGGGGGAGTTATTTCTCAGACAGGGTTGCACAACCGAGGAATAGGTTGCGGAGTGGGTGGAGGTTGACATGGTGGAGAAATTCAAAGAGCATGGGACAACCATATGGGGCTAGGAGAGGGAGGGACAGAGGGCAGAGGAGGGAAGTAAAAGGCAGGTGGGGTGCTATTTCAGACAGACTAGATGGCCAATTATCTTCTTCTGCCAGACCAATTCTATAATTCTATGATTCTACTTGATTTTTAAATTTGTGTATGTGTGTAAGGAGGGGCTCTTGAGTGAAAATAACATTAAATTATTTACAAAATTTGTTTAATTTAACAGATTTTTATTTTAGGACATACCTGTAGTTGAAGTTTTTTATATATGAGTAAGGGCTGCAGCCATGTTTGTGATGGCAATTAAGAAGTAAGTGGCTTATGAATTATGTGAGTTGCCCTGGTTGGCAGGGACTTGTTTTTATCCACTGGTGGTACTCTCTGACTGCCGTGGCTAGATCCAATTCTCAGCCGATCAGGACATAGGGATTTCCTTGCCAATTTTATATTTTAGGTTACCACACCACATGACAACAATCATGTGTGTGGTTTGTGTGGGGATGAGATGCAGTAGACATCAGGGTATATATTGTGTTGGTGGTAGACATGCATAAAATTTTTATCTCCCAACCCCAACAATTGTTGTTTGCTTTCAGCCCTGTCTGCAGTGTCCATCACATGTGCTAGTGATTCCCAGCCCCTACATATCAATCACATGTGCAATATGAAAATTAAATTTGTGCCTCTCACCAAACACAGCAGTCTTGGGGTGCCTTACCTGTCAGTACAGCCCATCACATTGTGTCCAGTGGCCTCTCTTTCCTGCACCCTTCTCAGTTCTGGCCAGATTATTAGAAGAAATGCCCCTGTTGTTTAGTTAACCAACCCCTCACCCTATAACAATGTATGTACTGCTCATCAACCACTCACACCCCCCAGCCTGATTCTGAGTGGACAATGGACACAGCCCTCTAATCACATCCATGACAAGACACCTGTCTGTGCTCTCTAAATGAATGAGTGCGTAATTGCATTCATTCATTGTGAGCTGTCTGTCACTGCTTACGGGTTTTCAGTGGCACCAAGAACTGGTGGTGGGAGTTGCTCCAGTCTAGAGTGGGGTCAAATGTTTGGTCCAATATGCTGTTCTCACCCCACGATCCTGTCCACACTGCCTTGCCCCAGTGACTGTTGTTCCAACCCTCCCTTATTCAGTGGCATGATTAACTGCTATCAAGTACCACCAGCTAGCAATGAGTGAGTGAATGCTTGTACAAGCATGAGCTCATTCAATGAGAATGCATTCACAGACAGCTATTGACAAAATGGGGGCTGTGCAGTCTACCACATGGGGTCTGAGTAGGTGGGAGTTGGGTGTTAGGCAGTACATAGTGGGTGGGTGGTTGATGGCTGGTGTGGTCAAATCAGTGCCAGGAAGTGATGATGCATGGGATTTGGTGCGCATATGTGATCAAAGATGGCCTGTTTATAAACACATATTGTGATCAGTTGTTGAATTTTGGCATTACCTCTGTGAAGACTCATTTAATGGTCATTACATATTGACAACATGTTTGCTTTTTTGTTTATATTTGGAGTTGTGCTCATAAGATATTGACCCAGGTGATAAGCAGTATCTATCTGGTGAGAGACTTGAGGCAGTTATCCCCACTCTACCAAACATGCTTTGGAGATTTTCCATGGACTAGCCTGTCACCTTGCCCCCCAATGTTCCTATTTCTTCTTTTCTTCAATGTGCACAAGGTAAGTTAACAACCTTTTGTAATCACACTTCTTCACCAATGACTGCATTCCTAGCACACTTTCTGACACCATTATACTGTTGTTTTATATTATCGAGCATATTTTGGCAGCCCACACATTTTAATGAGAATGCCAACCATGCACATGCAATCTCCAAGCGAGGTGAAATGAGGTTCAAGATTGCTTTTCTAAAGGCAAAGAAGGGGGAGAAAGTAGTCGCAAAGCCAGTTACAACAGAGACAGTATTTGATAAATCATATCCATGAATCATTATGAAATATTACCATCACATAATCATGTAATTCAGCAGTAGTTCTGATTTTATGAGTTACATTGACTGCTTGACCTGTGACATTGGTAAATGCAGTGGAAAATTTTTTGAGGAGCTGGTCAACTTCATGTCTTTGTTGTTCATTTAAATGGGGGTTAATAACTACATTCTTGATGGTCTCAGTGTTCTCTAATCTTTTTTATGCTGTATCTAGCTCAGTATCATTATTTTCAGAATAAACATAGCAACAGGGTTTAGGTTCTATACGATCTTGCCATTTTTATTTATAAATTGGCATGGTAGAGCTTACTGGTTGACTTTTTCTCAGGGGTTTCTGTTTTATATGTGACAGGCCCTGTTTTTTCTAAGATACTGTAAGGACCCTGCCACTTCATTATTAATTTATTATCCATGGACGGTAATAGTAATAGAACCTTGTCTCCTGGTTAGAATGTTAAATCATGGGTTTTCAGGCCATAAAGGACTTTCTATTTCCCCTGGGCCAAGCTGCTGTTCTGATGAGCCTGTTTTGTATAGAGGACAGGAGTAACCTCTTGCGGAGGTCGGTCATGTATTCCAAAATATTTACATGTTTTACTTGAAGGACACTTACCCAGGCTTCCTTAACCACATTGAGGGGTCTATGAGGGTTTTGACTGTACAACAAATAGAATGGAGAAACCCAGTAGAAGATTGTGGTACCTCCCGATAGGCAAAAAGAAACAAGGGCAGATAATGGACCCAATTTTTTCCTTCTTCATCCACAAACTTAGGCAACATGCATTTTAAAGTTTGATTAAACCTTTTCACAAGGCCATCTGTTTGTGGGTAGTATGGGGATGTCCTAACAGCAGTAACCCCAAGCAGTCTGTACAATTCTGTAAGCAAAGCTGCACTGAAATTTGCACCCCTGTCAATAAGGATCTCTTTTAGAAGTTCCATCCTACTACAATACTCAATGATCTTCTCAGCTATTTTAGGAGTTGTAGTGGTCCTAAAAGGAAAAGTCTCAGGATATTTAGTAGCATTATCACATAAGACTAAAATAAATCTATTGCCCTTTTAGCTTTTGATTAAGGGACCAACAATGTCCATGGCAATTCTCTCAAATGGTTGGGAAACCAAGGGCAGGGGTTTAAGGGGTACCTGATCTTTTTTGGGTAACTTGACTAACCCATTGGCACTAATTACAACTTTGGCAGTATTCTGCAATGGCATTATGGATCCCAAGCCAAAAAAATCATTGTAGAAGCCTAGCCAGAGTTGTTTGTCTCCCAGCATGCCCAGCACTCAGGATATTGTGTGCAAGGAACAGTAGATCCTGTCTATACTTTGTAGGAACCACTAATTGTTCAACTTGCTCATGGGTAGTGGGATGAGTACACATCCTATACGAAATACCATTTTTCTGTATGAAAATGGGGGTATCAGCTGGACCATCTTTCCCTACCTGAGAGGACATACAGGTAAGGGAGTTATCACTCTGCTTCTCATGTGCAATATTGTACATACATAAAGAAGGCATTACACTATCAGCCCCCTGGACCCCTTTTTTCCAATTAACTTGGGCTTTCCATTTTTCTGCCCTAGTTTGTCTGGGCTTTCCAATATCCCAGAAAACATCATCCTGGAAAGGAAAAGGTCAAGTACATTCATCATTTACTTCTGCAACTGTAGCTGTTTGTGACCCAGTGGTAACAGCAACCAAATTATTAATATTGTTATTATGACAGGAAAAAAATCAGTTGTTTAAAGCTGTAATAGTCCTGCCCTAGAATAAAAGAAACAGGTAGTATTGGTACCACCCCTACATTGATAAAATCCACATGTCCATTAATATTCACAGTCACAGTAGTTGTTGGGTACTGGTGTACATCTCCATTAATGCAGATGATGCCTGTTGTTGCTGAAGCTGGTTTTCCAATTGCACTAAGTCTGTTTCAGATCAGGCTCAGCCTTCTTCCAGAGCCTACCAGCCCTTCAGTAGTCTGACCATTAACTTGTACAGGAATCACAAAGTTGCCTAAGTTCATTGATGAAAATATACAGGTTCCTTTCTCTTTTAGGACAAAATCTGGTGATGTGTCCTAGGCTGTGGAATAATGACATTCCACATTTGAGTCTATATGTCTAGATGGAACAGTCACATCCCTTTTATTACCCCCAGTTATTTGAGAAGATGAAATGGTAGGTCTTACGGGATGTTGCACTAGTAGGGGAACTAGTGGGAGAACCATCAGTCCTGTAGTATGCTTTGCATAAGGGTTGTCAGGCTGACAGGAAGTCCTTAGCCAAAGGGATAGCATTGTCTGCATTGTCTGGATTATGTTCCCAGATCCAAAGTTGAATCTCAAATGGAATGATTTGAATAAACTGCTCCAAAACAAATAAATCCACAACAGCCTTCACTGTCTTCCATTCAGGTTGGATCCACTTGTTGCATAGGTCCTGCAGTCTAGTATAAGTCTCCCTGGGTGGTACATGGGACACATGCTTTAGAGTCCTGAACCTCTGTCTATACGTTTCAGTGTTTATGTCAAAACAGTTTAATATTTCTTTTTCAACAGCTGCATAATCATTCACAAGGGAACTGTCCATGTTAGAATAGCTCAGTTGGGCCTTCCCAGTTAGGTAAGGGGCAAGACAAACCACCCACTGGGCCTGTAGCCAGTTACATGCCTGGGCTACATGGTCAAAAGTTGTTAAGTAGGATTCAGTGTCATCGGTTATTGTCATTTTTGGTAATTTGATGTCTCTTGGGTTAGTCTGGGCCCCCTGACCTGCCCCTATGGTCTGGAACATATGTAAAGTGTCTGCACAATGCTGGTCTTGCTTTCTATGCTCCTGTTCCCGCTCTCGATAATTCCTTTCTCTTTGTCTATCTTGCTCCACTTGCCTCAGTGGCAACCATTTCAGCAAGTCCCGTATATCCTCAGGTGGCACATCCTTTATTCACTCCTCTGGTTCATCCATGTTCATAGCTTCCAGTCGAGTTGTAATGTCCTCTATATCACTGGCAGCCATACCAGTCTTAATCTTAGGTCTGGTTACAGGAGGGAGTCCTGACAACAAGGGCTTCCCAGTCAGAGTAGTTTGACTTCTTGTTGATACCCCTGAGGGCAATGTGGGCTCCTCCAATTTATAAGCCATGTACCTACTGCTACTTGTACAAGTCTAGAAACTAAAAGCAGTATCCTTTCTGGAGTCCCCCAATATACCTGGACCACAAGTTTACCCCGCTTCTGGTACCAATTGTTGTGGGTGGGATAAACAGAGTTACACAACAGACAGCATATATGGTACAACATCTCAATCAGGCATTATTTTTATTAAATAAAAAATAAAGAAAAAAATTCAAAATAAGAAAACTTCTGGTATATACATAACAGAAATAAAAACAGAAAGCACAGCTTAGCTAGAACATCAAAACTATCAGCTAATATTTGTCTGTGCCTGACCTCTATCAGAGATCTCCCTGGAAGAACCACACAGGTCCTCTCCCATGACTATCTGCCATAGTGTTTCAGCTCAACCCTATTATAGGTCTCAGACTCCTCCCACATAGCTGAACCCCCTCCCAGTGATTAACACAAATAATTTTATTTTATACATAGATTCAAGCATTTTAGGTCACTTCAGAGAAATCCTTATTCCAACTTAAAAGTAGTCAGGATAGGGCATGAAATTCATTTCCCATATTGTTGTTTAGTGACATTATTCCCTAATTTCTGGAATATGGCCTACGTTAGGCTAAACCCACGCCCACTTTGTAAGAGGGAGGAGTTTTACTGACAGCATAAAATTAGCCCACATTATGCTGCTCACTCCCATAGAAACACACCTTCTAGACCTGGTGTGTTTCTATGCAGCCTGCAAACATGCATAGTTTGCAGCTCAGGACTGATTCTCAAGAAAGTAAGGTAATTACCTCTAAACCTCAGGTTACCTTTTCACAGGAAAGTGTATGCTATAAATACTGAAAGAAGACAGAAAGGGGTCTACAGTCACAAGGAAGTATTGTTGTGTATTTTAAGTGCACTGAGTCACCGCTCAGAGACAGGATTCCATGGGTGACTTGGTGCTTAACAATTACAGAAATGAGGAGTGCTAAACTGTACCTTATAGTGACTCTGGACATTATTCTGTTTATTTTCTTGTCTGTGCCAGAAAGCGGATGCTTATTCTAGCCACTAAATCCAAATACCAACATAAAGCAGGGAAAACAAACCACTGCTTGTTTTGTTAGGAAACCAATTGAAAGTAAGGCATAAGGGCTTTAATAATCCAAACAGAATGTCTGTAGTGTTTAACAGGTAGTGGGGCAATTTAAACAAATTCCTCTGAATTCAGCAATATCTTGTATCTTGGTATGTACTTCTGCTTATACCAAGCTTTCTGAAGGTGTAAGAAAATGGAAAACAGGGATAGCTAAAAGGTTCCTATTATAACAAGTGGCCAACAGGTTATAATGTGAGGTAGCAGAAGACAGCGGGAGAAAGAAATGCTGTTGCGCAACAGACTTAGGAAAAATAGAGGAAGAGAGAAAAACAAAGAATGTTTGAACTTCAGACTCTGGGTATTACTTAAAGGTATAATGGGGGGCCCTCCACCACAGTGGTGATAGGGACTTGATGTTGGGATTGTTCTACAGAGCTCTGCAGAATGGGAAAATTCTGAATTTGCAGAATTTCTATGAAATGTCACCAAATTCTGTGAAATTTTGCAGAATTTTGTTGATTTTTGCAGAGTTTTTAAATTTAGTAATTTGGTCATAACTCAGCTCTTGTTTAAGCCAGAGCTCAGCGTGGAGTTTTACACTCTTTGGGAGGAGGGGCTTAATTACTGTTCTAAATATCATGAACTTTGGATGGATAGTTTCAAAACTGTAAGTGCTCAAATTATGTCATTTTATTTTTGTGCAAAATTTCATGAAAATGTTGTTTCGCATATACCTCAGCCATCTATTGAGTCAGCGATTATAAATTTGGCATGATTCCTTGATGATAGGTGTTCTAATAATGTGCCAGATTTCATAACAAAATCATGCATCATCTCAAATTATATGTGCTCAAAATCTGTCATTTTATTTTTGGGAAATTTTGTGGAAATATTCATCTGCATATAACTCGGCACTTTTGGTGCTAGACATGTTAAATTAGCATGAATAACGTTTTATAATGCTTATAGAATGATCTAAACATGGAGGGATTTGGATTGAGATTGTTAAGTTACAGGGTTCAAATCTTTGCTATAGTAGACATTTGCAAACTGTGAAAACTCTCATACATATGGATGTTTGTAACTTCTATGCTCTTGCAAGCATAAACTTAACATTTGGCATTTACTGTATATCATCCATAGTCAATATATCCTAGTGTCTAACACAACTGAATAGATTGGTTTAGCAGTTTTAAATTTGCAGTAGAAAAAAAATATTTAGTAACATTTTCTCACATTTTTATAGTAGCATATCATCAAATCATCCAGAATTCTTTTTGTGGAATTTGACATTAACTATGCACTTATCACTACTTCATTTGATAAGCTGAGCTGAGCTTTTTGCAGTCCTGCTGTTTGCCCTGGGTGACTATTCCCCCCTTCTCTTTTGGCATAGCCAGATTGACTCAGTAGAACTACTAATCCCACTGATATCCTCTATGTTCTTTACAGTGACAAACTCCCTTAAAACATGAGTCACCTACTATTTTTCCTATTGGCCTATCATGTTGGAATAGCCAGAATTGTTCCTTCCTGCTGCCCCAGACATTGCCTTCCCACCACTACATCTTTTTGAGCACCTCTAAGTCCCAGACTTACATATACATCAGACTCCCTGGATCATAAATTTACTGAATGTGAGCCTTAAATATCCTACATTCAGGTTGGAATTGTTGACATTATGTGCTTCCTTGCTCCAACCTGGGGGCCTACCACTGTTGTGCTACCCAGCCCAGCTGTCAATTTCTGGGTGAAAATGTGTATCTAACTCCTGAATCTGTTGACATCCTGCACTTACCTGCCTCTCATACCCCTATCTTTTAACTAGAATCCTCCAGATAAGGCTGAGTGAAATTAGCAAATTCCAGTTTTATGGATTTTTTCATAAATTACTACAATTTTCTCAAGGACGATTGGGATTTGACTTTAAGTACAGATGTTATTTTGTACAGCTGTGCAAATACCTTTTCCCGAATATTCGGCTGAATATTCGGTATTCGGGTCCCAGATATTCGGTATTCAGTATTCAGCCAGGAAAGTTGCCTTCTTAGAGAAGTGCTACAACAGGCCTTGAGGAACTTATACCTATCATCGTTGTTTGCGCAGATAGTCTGAAAATATGTTTTTCAAAATGTTTCCACCATTTGCTGTTTTGTTTTCACAAAAACATTTTTGTCTCTGCGATAATAGCCGCACACAAAATAAAAGGTGACTCAACGACATATTTTTGTACAGAAAAAGATTTTAATATAAGGCATAGGGGTGACTTGGAAACACTTTGTTTTCATGAAAACAATTCTCAAAAACGTTGTCCCATGTGTTGTTTCCTTTGTCACGTCATTGTGCTAAGGTGGATTGTGCTTTGGGGCTGAAACTTGTAGGGTGGCAAGCCCTGTTCCACAGATGTGCCTTGTAGTGGTTTGGCCCCAAAACATTCAATGGGCCCATAGTTACAGTGTTTCAAAGTTGAGAAATTTCCCATAGGCCAACATTGTGGTGCCCATGGCACCTTTTATCTCAAAAATGATTTGAGATGCAGATTTTTTGCTACCTGCAGCTTAGTCCAAGCATGCATGGAGGTTTCAAAGTCATGATTACAACTGCTATGGAATTTTTTCATAGTTCCTACAGTTACTGAGATATTGCCAAATAATTGTTACAAGGGTTCCTTTTCAGTACTTTGGGGCTACTGTATGACTCAGTACTTATGTGTAAATGGGAGAGCAGGGCCCAGAGGGCCTGCACCCCCACAGATTCATACCATTACACACACACACAAAAAAAATATATATATATATATGTAGATAGATAAGGTATATGCAATGCCCCCATTGAAACTATCTCTGATATTTTCCTCAAGTGCAGTTTGACCTTGACATCACAAGTGGCGAAGTCAGATGATGCCATAGGTCAAACTGTTCGAGGAAAATATCTGAGATATTTTCGATGGGAGCATTGTATGTTCCATTTATGCAATGGGCCAAATTTTTTTATCTGTGTAATTTTCATTTTTTAAAAACAGATATGTCTTTATTTCTATTTGTTTCCAGATGACTGAGCATTGTGTTCCATAAAACTGTACTTTTGCATCAGGACACTGTGCTGTTGTGCTGCTGGGGAGAGTGGTAAGAGTAAAAAAGAGAGAGTTGGTTGCTTTTTTGTGTGCTGGGGTTTGAATGAAGTGAATGTTTTGTGTGAGGCTAAAAGTTTTTTTAAACATTTGAAGAGAAAGAATGTGGGGCGGGGGAGACAATGAAAATAATTCAGTGTGTTTTGTCTGGTATTTTGGACCTTAAGGAGAAAAGGTAATTAATATTGTGTGAAACTGAAAGTTTATTTTTTAGATAAGTTACAGTGAAAGAACAGGAGAAAATGAAACTGTCTTGTGTGCTGCTGGAGAGAAATGAAACTACCAGTGGGAGCTGGAATGCAAGTGAACAGGTGCATTCTGATTGTGCTGCTCATGTTGCCAGCTCCTACCAATCAAAAACGTTGTGAGGATTTGTGCTGAAGTGCAGATAGTGCCTGGTTATTACCTACAGTAAGGATAAATGGCCTACAGTGAGAATAAATGTGATATTCTCACTGTAGGTCTGACCAGCCATTAATACTGCTGCTATTTGTCACTTTTTATCCTCACCCCATTGCATAAATATATATTTTTAAACATGTCACTCATCTGTGTAATGCATAATGTTATTATTATTCATATATGAATAGCAGTTGCAGTAAAGTTTGCTGTGCAAGTTAGGAAGTAGGTAGCTTATGGATTATATGACTTGTCCTGGTTGTCAGGGTCTTGTTTTCAGCCATTGGTGTTGCTTTCTTACTGCTGTTGCTAGAACCAAGTTTCAGTCAATAAGGACACAAGGATTTCCTTGCCCATTTCATATTATGTTGTTATTCTGAATTACTGATGTCAGAGCTGCAGCACAACAGCTGAGGAAGTTACTACACAGCTGGTTGCATCTGTCTTGTCAATCTGGAGGGTTTTTTTTGGCAACATTGAACTTATATAACAAATGGCAGCACATACAATCAGTAATATCAGCCAATCAACAACCCTCACAAGCCTGCTCCCAACCCCCAAGTGCACTGAAATGATGCACAGAGTCACAACTTTATAAACTGCTATTCAAACACTATGAAAGGTAATAATGGATGGACATCTATTCACAGATACCCCTGTATCTTCAACTTAAAGTTAGTTTAGCAGGCAGGAAAACTCCAGAGTTTAGCTCATGAGATTCCAGGTTGCCATAACAACTCTCGATGCAGATATAACCTTGGTGTGTCTGACTAGCTGTACATTTGCCTAGTAGTTTGCCTTCAGTAAATGAGGCATGCCATGGCATGACAGGTGCCAGGTTATTCCCCACAGTCAGGTGTATTGAGCCACAAGGCAAAGCATGAGTCCCTTCAGCCTTCTTATCATGGGGACAACACAGTGCCACCAATGACTAACTTTGTACCTTACTCTGTATATGTGTGACAGGGACATATGCAACTGTTGACAGTCACACACACCAAAATATGTCAAAGATAAAATCAAAAATGTAATGAATTGCTTTAAAAAAACTAGTCTCTGCATAGACACTTTTTCTTCAAACCACCATCCTTACAGTGAAAAAAATGTAACTGGCCTGCCACAGGTCAATCAGTACATAATTGCCTTGAATTGAGTTTCATTTGGTATGTTGTTAGTATTTTGCTGATCTTTTTAATGTCTGCCACATAAAGGCACATATTAAAGATGACTGAGCAGTGACACAACATGAAAGTGACAGCTTGTTGGACAAGTGTGGGGCAGATGAAAGTTGAGGAGCTAGCTGCACAATCGAGTAGACTTGCTAGACCATGAGGCCTATTTCTGCTGGCATTTTTCCTGTGTCCGTAAGTCTCATATGAATAATACTAAATATTGCTGTGGTTTTCTATCACTGTAGGTTATATTGCTGAGATCCAGAAAAAAGATATTGAACAACAAAAGTATCCATCTTACACAATGGCTTGCCAGCTTCAGAATCAGTCTGCCATTCCACTTCCACTAACCACAAAGTACAACCCCCCACAGAAAGTGGATGTGGTGCAAATGCATTTTTCTTGATTCAGCATGGTGTTCCCATCACTTGATGACCAACAGTAGTACACAACTGCAGATACTGAACAGTCTGATTTAATGTATAAACAAGATACCCTTCAGAATCCATGTTAGATGTTTCACCACTGAACCCTAAAGAAATGCCTTCTGGTTAGACTGAACCTGTATACCAAAGGAACTGTTATTGTTGGTGCTAAAATGCACAACAAAAGTCTCATGTTGGAAAATGGAAAATGAAGAACAGGCCTTAGAATGATTTGAAGGTTTTATTGATTTCTCTCTTCAAAGGACACGAATAGCATTGCAGTTACTTTTTTGATTAATTGCATCACCATTCAGTGGTCAACATAAACACATCAGTTGAATGTAAATATGGAGTTCCACTGTCATATTGCTGTTTCATATACAATTCTTTTCATATGTTCAGCCGCATGTGCATAATCTCCATAAACGTCATACATCTCTATTTAAAAAAAATAAAATATAATATGAACCAATAATAGAACAACTGATTAACAACACATGTCACAGTTAGGTAACAGAATTGAACTGTACTGAGGAACAAAGTGTCCAATGAGGTAAGGGCTGAAAAGAAACTAAGGGACACATGCCAGTAAACAGTTGTGCTTTACCTGTGGTCACAAACCAATCTGCCTTTGCACTGGCATTTACTGACTGTGCTAAATATAGGGAAGTTTGTTTCAAAGCTGGAATAGCATGGCAATTGTTACACGAGGTCCCTGCATCCTAATTGATACCCTCAGAAGTACACCGTAGACAGCTAATGCTTAAGCATAGGTTATACTAATACCTAGGGCTAAGGGCATCTACCGTATAAGAGTAGATGTCAGGATATGAATGCATATTGTTGTAATCCATTTTGCCTGCTAATGCACACATATTATACCATGTATTTGCTGTCTATTTCTTACTTGTCAGATACCAAGACACCTGTCCTTGAAGTAATTATAATATGTAAGGCAACATTGCCATCCTTTGGTGATGTGCACCACTACACTTTGTTATGTAAGATTCTGTATAAGAACTTCTTTATTCTAAAACTGATGACTTTACAGAATTGTATAATGTTATCTTGGACTGTGGAGCCACCTCTAATTTAGCCAATAGGGCTCATCTCTGTAACTAGAAATGTTTCTATCTTTTAGTAACCATAGTAATTATCATAGGTATATAATGTAATGCACAAGCTTTACACCTCGGAGACCAAGAGATCCCAAGAGACCACAGAAACCTCGAGGGTGTAGAGCGCTTAGCACTAGCTCGATTCGTGTTGTAAGAACTGCTCAGGGCAACTGTGATTTATCCCTTTGTAGTAATAAACTTGCTTATTACTCAAATGCAACTTGTTTGTGATTACTTGCATTCCCATGTCGTCAAGAATCTGAAGGCAAGGTTTAGACCTCTTACAAATTGGCTACCGTGTGCAGGCGAAATTTGGTGTTTGTAAGTTTTCACTTGTTACTGAAACTTTTCCATTCCCCACGGGGACTGTAGGTATACATTCCCATATCATCTCTCCCATTTTTCCTACTAGTTGGTAGTCACCTGCAAAGTCTGGCTGATGTTTTGGGTGTGGTTGATGCCTTCTCGACCCACTCCATAGCAGTTTTGAATTGCAAGCCTACAACTTATACAGTAGCCCGGCTGTGTTTAAAGTACTCGTGTTGTGGATCGATACGCAACACGCTGTTTTTTTTTCACAGTTTGAATTTTCGTTCCCTCCCACACAATGGCCACAGTATCAGATATTCTGCAAGAACTGAGACTTGATGTCTCTAACTTCCTTACCTCCCATGGAGGATGGGCTGACTTCGCGCGGGACACAAGTCAATCTGACAACCCTGTACTGAGGATTTCAACTCACTACGCAGAGACGTGACAGTCAACCAATAAGCGTTGTGCTAAAGGGTTGATGGTCGCCGCTCTGTACACTGCTTTGGAAGCCTCCGAAGCAAGGTTTCGCACCCTTGATCTGCAGATCACATCTCTTAAGCAAGAGATGGGTTTACAGGAAACTGAATGTATTAGACTGCAGCAGAACTTGGAGTCTGAGCTCCAAACTCTGCGTAATGAAAAGGATTCACTATTGCATCATTCAGCACAGACTGGTGAACAAGAAATGTGTACTCTGAAACAAGAGTGTGAAAGTTTGAGACAGGATAAGAGTCAGGTTGTGCAAATGAATGATTTGTTGAGTGCTGCGAATGCACAGTTGAGTGATGAAATGGGTGAGCTTCAGGATGAGATCAACCAGGTACATAATGATTTAGAAATAGCCTATAGGGACAATCGTGAATTGAGCACCGTGTACCGTGTTTTACAGAAACAGAAGCAGGATCAGGTTGATATGGATGTTGCAAGTGTGAATCGTGATGAATGTAGAGCTAAGATGGCAACACTGCGCCATCAGCGAGAGGTTTTGGCTGGCCATGTTAAGGCAATGGGAGGCGTAGCTCCTGCCTTTCACTCATCATCGGAAGGGGAGTTATCTGATGATGACATCTCACAGTACAATGCCTAGTCATGGCCCTACTATGGCTCAGATTCCCCACCCAGCCATCCACAGCATGGCGGGTCCCGTCCACAACTCCCCAGGGTCACACGTCACGACAGTAGTCGGATGCTCATCATGGGAAATGCCAGCATGGCGGTGCCCATGATGATGAGAAACAGGCACAAGCCTGGTCTCGACGGCCTCCGGTTGCCAGTGATAGTGTGGAAGACAGGCAAGAGATAGAAACCATGATTGATAGAGCATTAGGCAATGTTCCCCTTTCTGAAAGGAGCATGAAAGCTATTAAAAGTCAGATTTGACAAATTTTCCAAGAAGCTGGCACTCAGGAAGGTGTTATCTGCACTGCTGCCGAAGCAGCAGCTCGCGCAGCCTTGGATGGTGTGCGAGATGCATTACCTTTGCCTGATCGACCACCTACTAATCCCCTACAAATGGCTTACTCTGTCCAGAAAATTGCTGGTAGTATCGGTCAGATGAGCCCGTCTGACAACCTTAGCTGTCACTTGGAGAAGGTGCGCTCTAAATGCAAGATGCTCAGCCTCACTGCAGAATATCAGGTCCAAATACTACGCCAGACCATTGATCCTGGTTTATGGCCAAACTCCCGAAGCAGTTAGCCAGGATGGGAATGCTACCTTGCGAGGTTGCAGCTGAACTCATCTCCGCTCATAGCCCAGGTGTAGTAGGAGTGATGCTGGCATACCCGTGAAACAAATGCAATAAAGCCCAGCGACCTACCACCAGTGACTCTGGATGGCCTACCGAGCAGGAAACACCTAGCACAAGAAGCTTGCGGATGTAGATCTTATTGAATATAAGACCTTGTTCCTTAGGAACATAATCCCAGCAGTAAGAAAAGGTAGCGCCAACCACTTACCCAAACACGGATAGGTTTGCCGATATTCTTCGGAAAACCGAGAGGGTGTATCAACTGTACATTTGTGACTTGGGTTCTGGTTACAAAAAGTCGCTGCCGTGGAACCGCCTCCGGGACCGACACATATACAGTGGAAGGGCAGGCCCAACAACAGCAAACTAAACATCCATCGGCCCTCCAGCTAGTAAGCAACAAAACCCCAACACAGCCAACAACAGCAGTGGGTGGGAACCGGAACTGGCCCAAAAATAGGAGACATAAGGGCAGAGGGAAACCATTACAGAGAATGGGCCCTTCATATAGGGAGATAGCTGAAGAAAACCAAAAATTCTGAGAGCTCCTGAGACAAGTATGCTCTGTAGCAGATGCTGTCCCTGTACAGACCCTTGCAGCAGTACAACCGGCGGCCCATGCCACTACTGGTCATAGAGACACCGGAAGTACAAGCCCTCAGGCCCATACAAGCCTGAACCCAGAAGCTCCTCCCTATATTGCATCGGTACAACACTGTGAAGTTATTCATGCAAGTCAGGCCCAACCTCTGCATGCCTCCGGCAATACGGATTGACAATTACAGACCCAGTCCGTATTGTAAACAAGTTGGTCTTGGATACAAACGGAAGGCCCTGCACTGAGGCCGAGGTTGGGGGCCGCCAACTAATAGTTTTACTAGATACAGGTGCAGCTGTATCTGTGTTACACGACAAACACCCTGACACGTCCCCTTGGTCTACCGGACGGAAGACCAATATGTCAGGAGTCGATGGTACTAGGCTGCCTGCATACCGTTCTCTACCCTTACCAGTGGAGCTAGGCCATCTG
This sequence comes from Neoceratodus forsteri, assembly GCA_016271365.2. Lineage (NCBI taxonomy): Eukaryota > Metazoa > Chordata > Ceratodontiformes > Ceratodontidae > Neoceratodus > Neoceratodus forsteri. The sequence continues at coordinate 838,492,408 of CM028135.1, read as the reverse complement.
AATGCCTCACATGCTTTCCAACTAATGGTGCTGCATGATCATCCTAGTATCATAGGAATCGACTTCCTTGCACCACACAGCTGTGTAGTGGATCTAGCCAACATACTGCTGATACAGATTCAGGGTCAGTACCATACCATCTTGATTCCTGATTCACATGCTGTGGCAACAATATCTATCAATAACAAAGAGTATGACATCATAGATTTGTTCAAGAATCATGAACTTTTTCCGAAACTCTTACCCATTCTGCAATGACATCTGGAAGCGTTTGCAGTTAACAAGCATGACTGTGGTAGAATGCACACTGTCATTGAAGTGCCCGGTCCGGCACATGAAAGGCAAAGACAATACCCTTTTCCAACTGAGGCCTTGCCCTCCCTTCGGGAAATGGTCAAGTCACTCCTTAAACAAGGAGCAATTAGAACTTGTGTTTCTACAGCCAACTCCCCTGTCTGGCCCATGAAGAAACCCACAGGCACCTGGAGACTTACTATTGACTACAGGAAACTGAATCAGGTCACTCCCAGTTGTTCCCCAACTGTTGCATCAGCACCAGATGTGCTCTGACTTCTAACACCTGATCAGAAATGGTTCAGTGCCCTGGATATTTCCAGTGGTTTCTGGTCATTACCATTGGCCCTCATGAGTCGATATAAGTTTGCCTTCACCTTTGAAGGACAACAATACACGTGGACTTGCTTGCCACAAGGATTCCATAACAGTCCATCCCTCTTCCATCTTCACATGATGGATGCCCTACTGAGTTTCTCAACCCCCCAATGTCTCTTACAATATGTGGATGACCTGTTGTTGGCCTCGGCCATGCAGGAACAACATCTGGATCTCTTGGACAAACTGCTGACTGTCATCCAGAGAGCAGGCCTGAAATGTAACCCAGCAAAAGCACAATTATGTCAGAAGGAAGTACTCTTTCTGGGTTTGAAAATAACTGATCAAGGTCAAAGCCCTACCTGGAAAAAGGTACAGGGATTACAAGATTTGCTGTTACCTACCAGTGTGGCAACTCTTCAAAGGTTTCTAGGTATGGTAAATTATTCGAGAGATTTCATTTGTGATTTTGCTCAGAAAGCCTGCTCCTCTGTATGATCTACTCAAAAAGGATGTTCCATGGAATTGGGGTCCTGTTCACACCCAGGCTGTGGCGTTACTGAAGCAGGCTCTGGCCTCCACCCCAGCACTGGTAAACCCCAATCCCACCCTACCATTCCATCTGGAATGTGCCACCTCTGATATTGCCATGTCAGCAGTGCTGGCACAGAAGGTGCATGGCACCTTGAGACCCATTGTATACGCATCACAGCTCTTGACTCCAGTAGAGCAGAAGTATAGCCTTTGTGAAAGAAACCTTCTGGCCACCTACTGGGCCATCAAGCACTTCTTGTATATCATTGGGTACTCACCATTGATCCTCAACACTAACCACACGCCAACTACCTTTCTGCTATCAGATAGAGTGAAGGATGGGTCAGTCTCTAACACTAGGCTGACACATTGGTCACTTCTCCTCCAGGATAGAGATATCCAGGTCCACCAGACCAAAGTTCCATCTCTACTTGCTCATGGTCTCCTTTTTCAGGGAGAACCCCATGACTGTACACTGCAGTCACCTGACCTCCCAGATTCATGTCCCTTCCTCCCTGACACGCCACAAGTACTCTAGAGTACCTCTTTGTGCCATATTTCACTGACGGTTTGACATCCTACTATCAGGAGAACAGACTGCAGGGATAGGTATTTTGGTAGTCTATCCTTATGGGAATACTGTCAAGATATCTAAACGCTGTAGTATAGCTTCATCACAATATGCAGAGATGGCAGCGGTGGCCTGTGCCCTTGAGTTCATTCAACATGGAACTCAGGATACCATCATTTTTACAGACTCCAATTGGGTTTGTTGTTCCCTTACAGAATTTCTTCCCTTCTGGCAGAGGAACTCGGCCTCTTTTCTGACGGCAGCCCAGTGAAATATAAAGAATTGGTAATCTACATACATGCATTGGCACAGAAATACACACACAAACTTTATGTGCACAAGATCAAAGACCACTCTCTTCATGACCTCTATCATGCTTTCAATGACACCGCAGACACCCTTGCTAAGGAAGGGCCCCTAAGGGGGAACATCTGGATGATGGACCATCCAGAAGCTAATGCAGCTGTACATGTTGCAGCCCTCAAGAAGAAATCTGAGTCTTTTTCTCCTCTGGACCTCTCAGCAGCCCAACACCTGGACACTGAACTTAAAGAGGTGTTCAGATTCCTTGAAAAAGGTACTGAAGAAAGACTACCTACACATAACCCATACCGAAGACATGAAGGTAAGTTGCACTTATCCCCTGACGACAAGCTCATTTGGTTCCAACCAGATGACACTACCACCAAATTGTGGGTAGTTCCCAGACACCTAAGATCTGAATTTTTGCACCAAGTACATGATACTGCTACTGGTGGGCACCAAGGAGCAGAAAACACCCTTCAACGACTCAAGACCACTGCCTGGTGGCCTGGTATTACCAAATATGTTAAACAATACATAGACAATTGACTTGTCTGTGCACAAGCAATCCCATACCTACAAAATGAAATGCCAAACTTTTACCACAAAGACACTCTGGCCCTTGGCATGCCATCCAAATTGATTTTATTGGCCCTCTGACCAATACTAGTAGAAACAACAAGTATGCTCTTGTGGTAACTGACCTATTCTCTAAGTGGGTTGAAGCTTTCCCCACTAAGACATGTACCACAAAGACAACTGCCAAAATCCTGGTGGAACAAATTTTCTCCAGGTGGGGCCTGCCTCTTAAGGTAGACTCCAATAAAGGAACCAGTTTTACAGGTGAGTTGATGAAAGAGTCCCTTGAACTCCTGGGAGTTCAACAAAAGTTCCACATACCCTATCATCCTCAATCCTCAGGTCAAGTAGAAAGAGCCAACAGATGGATTAAGCAAATGCTTTCCAGATTCATTGAGGACAATCCCAAAACCTGGGATTCCCTATTGCCTTTACTCCTTATGGCAATAAGGGGCACACCCTCAGCCACTACCCAGCTGACACCCTTTGAGGTGATGACTGGTAGACAGATGAGATTACCTGAACACTTACTGTTTGACCTGCACACCCCCACTGCAGACCGCGTGTCTGTAGATCAGTATGTGGAAAAACTCAGAAAAGACCTCATATACACACACTTGTATGCTGCAAACTGCATGGGCAAAGCCCAGCAACAATCCAAAATACAATTTGACAAACATGAACAAGAAGTGGATTGGCAGGTCGGAGATCAGGTAATGGTACTGCTATTTGCACATCCCACCCACTCCTTCTCAACAAATGGGAAGGCCTATACCCCATTGTCAACAAGCTCAGTCCAGCAGTCTATCAGGTTAGACTCCTGCACAACAACAAATTGACTGACAAATGGTTGCATGCAAACCAGTTGAAACTGTACAAAAGGAACTTAACTTACTTTTCCCAACCCATTGGGAGGAATTGTACCATATACTAATCTTTGATCTTCCTTTTCAGATACACTGACAAGATGGCTATCTTGTTCCTATATCTCCTCCTTTCAGGAGTGATCCCCTGCGTCCAGGGCACGGTAGCGGACCTCCTCCGACAACTGGATCCTCCAGCACCTCCTACAGAGGGAGTTTCCATCAAAATACCAGATACTATGATCACTGTCCAGGAAGGTTCCGATGCTTACCTCACTGCCTCAGTCATTGCTCTTAACAAATCTACCCTTCAAATTGAGTGGCAAACCACATCACAAGGACAAATCCTCCCTGTGGCCAAACTCTCCAAGGGGAACTTTTCAGGGTTGGCCCAATGCTAAATTATCCCCAAATGGTTCACTGTCCTTGTTACAAACTGCACTGAGACACTCTGGTTTGTACAACATTACTGCTTTAATAGATCCTTCTTACTGTACTTCTCTCTCCAAAGATTCCGCTTGCAGATTTTGTGTAGTACACCACATGGCCTCTGCTGCCATGTATCTCTCTGTGTTACCTATCTCTGAAAAACAGCTTTTGGAATGTCCAAAACATAACCCTGGTCCCCCGTAGTGGTCTCACAGCCACTGCCGTCCCAGGTTCTTTAATTAATAATTTACAGTTTATGCATATACCTGTTTTGTTTAACCTTACTTACAGGAACATGAAATAATTTGGCATGTGTCACAATACTAATACATCTGCCTTTTACAGTACTTTATTGCTTGATAGTTTAGCTGCATTTCAGATTCATACTAAGGATCCCTTTACTGGGGTCTATTCTACTGAACATAGAGGTAATTTTAGGAGGAAAACCCCCTCCTGGTAGTTTGAATCATAAACGTAACAAACATGAAGTTGACAGTTCTGATGTTACAGGTGCTACAGGCACGTTCACAGGTCTTTTTGGTACTGCTATGTCTATATGGAATAAAGCAGACATTGCTGCTATCAAAAGTCATTCCATGAAGTTCTCCACTGGTTTGGTTAATAATGTTTTACCTCCATTATTGCATGGTGTGGATGGTCTTAGTCAGGAAGAAAGATACACTGTATATAACTTGCACGACATTGCTAAAGCATTCACTGATTCAAAGATAAGATTAACGACTCATACAACAGAACAATAGAGAGGCTGACAGACAATATATTGGTAGAGAAATACTCTCCGCTTATGGCTCATACATTCTCACTACCATCAACAACCTCTTCCGTGATTTAGAATCTGGAAGAATTCCCATCATACATGATAGACGCATTCCAAATGGTATTGTCCAAAATGTAAACTCTCTACTTGTGTATCCTTGTGTATGCAACAGACTTTATCTATTCCTCTCCAAAGCGAGGAATTTGGGGTTTGTGACCAGACACCCTAATACTGGTCCTTGTTTCTCTACTAAGAAGTGTTCCATAACAGATACCTTTACTGTCTCCTTACTAATGCTTTGATCCCACTACAGCTTTGTTCGACAAGCTTGCACTGGCGCACTCCATTGGGCATTTGGATGAAGATATTTACAGAGAACGCCTGGATCTACCACTTCTACTGGTTTACCATTCTTTCCTGGATGCCTGGGTGGCACCGTGATACGGACTGCTGTGTGAAAAAGCAATACATCTACCTGTGCCGATGTGATGTGTTTGATGTTATACTCCCTGTCTGTGGCTACTCTCCAGACAGCATTGATTGGACTTTCACTATGGATGATGACATCACTGACAATGGCACCAACTCTTTTGACTAGACTTTGTCTCCTGATCAACTCTACCAGTTCTATCATGAGGAAGCTCATCGCCTGTCAACACGGATTTCGAAGATGACCTACACATGCCCTGTCCAGCTGCAAAAGTGGAGACTGCCTACTGTATGCTCACAGTACAACTCTGATGGTGAATACTGTATCGTTACTAACTATAAATCTTATACATATGGTTCTGTTACTTGTACTATTGATTACCCCAACTTCTGTTTTGTTCCCCACCAGAAGACTGTCATTGGACATACTGTCATAACCCCCGTATCCCTCATGGATGCAGACATTATTGATGGTAATCCAGATTATTTACTCACACTGTCAGAATACCTACCATACTTTAACATACACATAGACCCACTCACATTCACACTGAAATCAGACAGAAAGGACACACACCTCATTCACATCAGCAATAATATAACCAAAGCCAATGAAGCTGTTCTTGATCTAATTAATGATGGAGATATGAATAATGCCTTGAATAACACCTGGTTGGAGATTACTTTTAAAAGTTTTGTTATTATACAAGCATTTTTGATATTTACTTTGATTATCATGCTTTGCTGCCTACGACGTATGTTATGACAACACTGTGAGCAGCTTGAGTTCCTTTACAAGGCTTGCGCGTCGGGATTGTAAATGACCACTGCTTCTGTCCTTTCCCTTGATTTGCCTGTGTTGCCCTTGGAGGCAACAACGGGGGGAATTGTTACACGAGGTCCCTGCACCCTAATTGATACCATCAGAGGTACACCGTAGACAGCTAATGCTTAGGCGTAGGTTATACTAATACCTAGGGCTAGGGGCATCTACCGTATAAGAGCAGATGTCAGGATATGAATGCATATTGTTGTAATCCATTTTGCCTGCTAATGCACACATATTATACCATGTATTTGCTTTCTATTTCTTGCTTGTCAGATGCCAAGACACTAGTCCTTGAAGTAATTATAATATGTAAGGCAACATTGCCATCCTTTGGTGATGTGCACCACTACATGTTGTTATGTAAGATTCTGTATAAGAACTTCTTTGTTCTAAAACTGATGACTTTATAGAATTGTATAATGTTATCTTGGACTGTGGAGCCACCTCTAATTTAGCCAATAGGGCTCATCTCTGTAACTAGAAATATTTCTATCTTTTAGTAACCATAGTAATTATCATAGGTATATAATGTAATGCACAAGCTTTACACCTCGGAGACCCAAGAGATCCCAAGAGACTACAGAGAAACCTCGAGGTGTGAACGCTTAGCACCGGCTCCTGGTTCGTATTGGTAAGAACTGCTTAGGGCAACTGTGATTTATCCCTTTTGTATTAATAAACTTGTTTATTACTCAAATGCAACTTGTTTGTGATTACTTGCATTCCCAATGTTGTCAAGAATCTAAAGGCGAGGTTTAGACCTCTTACAGCAATCAAAGTTCTTATTACATAGGACACAGCTGCATTGGTTTGTGCAACAAATAATTTGCTGGTTACATGTCAGTCATGGAAACAAAGCATTGTGAAAAACCATAATTCAGCATATCAACACTAGTGAATCCAAGTGACAGTTCATCCAGGTATATGATTGTCAACTTCTGATGTACACATCCACCCCCCCCCCACCAGGGTCAACTTCTGTACCAAAATTAACAAACTGTAAACTGACAAATGTAAGGGACACATTACTGCTGTCGATGGTCAAACCTCTGTCCCAGTATGGTATTTCATACTTATTTGGGGCACTGGGTCATAACAGCACCAGTTACAATAGTGTGGTCAAACATTGTGTGGTAAAAATGCAGTTTTTTTTTTTTTTGGTGAGTACTGCCCCCCACACCCCCTGTGCTTATGGATACTAACTCTGGGGGAGCAGATCATGGGGAAAGAAGAAAATTTGGGTGCCGTGGAATACTGTTTCCATGGCCCCTTGTAAAAAAATTAAACTCCCAACAAAGTAAACTTGAGGGAGACCAGGATTGTAACCCTTGTCTCCACTGCCACCTATCTGAGCTATTTCATGCCTCAGCCCTCCACACAACAGGAGCAGCTCAGACAGCCTCCAGAATTCCTGTGCCCTTATCCCGTGGCAGCACCATGGACAGCAACCTGGGGAGCGCTTACTGCAAGTGCTGTCAATCCCCTCTTGCAGTCCATGGCAGCACTATTCAGACTTGTGACCTTTTCCTTGCAGTATTATGATAACGCTATTCTTACCGGGTACCCTTATTTGGTGCCAACATGAACACCCACTCAATACCCTCCAGGGTAACAAATATAAGCAACACAAAGGTTGCTGCAATAAGTAAAATGGTGATAGTACATTGAACCACAGTGTACCCCGGCAACAATACGCTGGATCACGACATCAATTCATCACTTATATTGTTCTGTGTCAATATATGGTTATATATGGCAAGTAATGCAACACACCATACAGAAACTCTGCAAATGTTAGGATTACCAGTAATGTCACCCCTGCTCTAATCCAGCTCCAAGACTGCCTCCTCTTCCCCTTCCCATATTTTTCCTTCTCTTTGTAAATAACTTCTTGACTACTAGCTCTCTTCCTTCTTGAACCTTGTTGCTGACCATCCACTGTTGTTTTGCCAGTTACCACCCCTGACCTTCCTTCTGTCAGTCTTTCTTGTTATGTTTGAACATTCCTCACATTTCTCTCTATAAACCCTTACTATCTTATTAACCCTTTCACTCCACAGGTTGAGTCCATGGTTTCTGCACTTATTATGTATCTTACTGCCATTATCTGTATAATGATTGACATTATTTTTTGTTGTTTCCATCCATTGTATTTTTGTAGCACTGCTGTACTGTTCCTCTATTTGTATTATTGTACCGATGTTGCTGTTGTTCAACTGTTCTCTTTTTGTTGTACTCTCCCGGGTTGTGCCTGAAAATAGTACTTTTATGGCTAGTGCACCTACCCGGTTAACAAAAACTAAATAAATAAAAATAAATATAAGACTTGGAGTTTCTAATTGGCAGCTCTTTTTTATGTTCACATTTGCAGAAATTACATTCATAAACATACATGGTTCACATGTAACCATACCAGACTAAAAATTAAGGTGGAAAAGTGTATTTTGCACTGTTTCATTTTTATGTATAGCATTATATTACAGTTCTTGTCATAGAATTGGAAGGCTATAGCTTGTGGTTCAATGGGACGGTACAACTGGCCACACTCCCCTTTTGGCCTATTTAAGGGCTGCTTTCCTCACTCCACACACAAGCATTTTTCCTTGCAGCTGGAGGCTCTGTCAGTCTGTCTTCTCCCTTGGGGCCTGCTGAGGCTTGCAGACCTCCCCTGGTCTTACTGTGTTTTGGCAAAGTACTCTGCTGTGCTGGACATCTGTTTTGTGTTCTTATGCTTTGATTAGTACTGCTTGCCTCTGGCTGCTGTGCTTCTTTGTGTTGCTTGTTCCTGTCCTGTGTTTGTGTTTTCATTTGCTTTTTCGTTTGGAGGCTTTTTCGCTTGCTAGCATCCTATTGCTTTGTATTGTGCTACTCCTGAGCTTATGTTATTTTGGCTCCCATTTACTCACCAGGTTTCAGCAAAACCACAAGTGCAACTTCAATTGTTATGTGTGTGTTTCAGTTCAGAAGTGCTCCTTGCATCTGCTCTCCCTATGCTACTCCTTCATTGATTACACCTCTGGTTAATAGCTTAGCTGCTTAGCTAACAAATGCTCCTTACTGCTTCACTGTAACCTCAGCAACCTAGTCCATGGAACTCCAGTCCAGCTTCATGTATTTATACCAAGCAAATATTGTTGCTGTTTTCAGTGTATTGCCTTTCCTACAGTTCTATGTTCATTCAGAATGCTGCCCTACAAGCTGTAGTTAATTGCTGCTGGATGCTGCTCAATTACTTTTGTGCCCTGCTTTATTATACTCTGGAGGTCAGCCTGGCTACTGCTGTTGCTGTAAACTAGTTTTAAAATCTGCATGTGGGTCATGATCCTTCCTGTTTGCTTCCTTAGTTTTCTCATGGCAGGGGACTGGGGGTTTTGTTGAACAGCTGTAGCCCTGTGTGGCCTAATTACCTTATGTTTGGCTACTGCCTCTGCCACTAAACTACTACGAGTCTTTGTCACCTTTATTTGGCACTCATTCATGGGCTGGTTGGCTAGCATTGCACTGCTAAAGGCCCAGGTTCCTTGAGCTGAACCTTGCTTAAAACATGTCTAACCAATGTATGATCTCCAACACTCAGTGCTTCCATTGTTTCACATGCTTACCATGCTACTTACTGCTGCCTGTACAGTACCTACTGTGTTTCTTTGCTGCTTACTGCCTGATATTCTCTCAGTGCCTTGTGTGGCCTGCTCCATTGCTACATGAGATAGCCTACCATGCCCATGAATTTGGCTTGAACTCGCTCACAGCAAGGTCTGCTCTGCACCCTAGTCCACATCCTGAGCGTGGATGCCTGATATGGGGTCCTTCTTTCCTGACCCATAGTGGGAATGCCCTCACTGCAAGTGGAGCTTTAGCTGCTATGTCTGAAGGTGGATGCACAGTGGCACCCCTTGATGTTGAATTTGACTAAGCTGTGAAAGGAGAATATATTGCTATCCTTAGCTGCAGCACCAGCTGCCTAAGGCACCTTCTACTTATTCTCCCCATGACTGCCTCTGGTTCACTTGATTTGGTTTCAGATCAGTAGCCAGCTGAGCACCTCAGCAGTCATTGCTCTCCTCATCTCACCTTGGAGGATCTGTGTTGCAGAGTTCACTCACAACCCTTCACGGTGTTCCCATTAGACAGATAGTGTGAGATCCTTCCTTCAAATTGGAATATTTTCCACTCTTCTTTGATTGGGTTTTCAAATTGCAGCAGAAGAGCTGTCACTAATCAAAAACATCCCAAGCCTGGAGGGAAGGTGACCTAGGCATTGGATCCCCAGAGATTTCCTCCTCAAAGGTTTTTTTTCTCACCTCCCTGCCACAGGTCATAGTATGTAGTTAGCCTTAGGCAATAATCTCTAGGTCACTTAGGTAGGTTTCCACTGTTGGATGGAGTGGGTGGACATCCCGTAAGCATCCTGTCTTCCCCTTTGGCTTTTCTTTCTCTCATTAGTAAGCCAGGCCTCTACACCTTATTGTCAGACCTCCAAGTGGGTCACTATTCACCTGTTGTTTCCTGCCTATTCTATTCAAACAATACTGCCAACTGACCCATGCTATCAACTCAACCCATACTACCAACCGACCTACATACAGGTCCTCGATACTGATATGTTTTCAATACCTTGTATGCTTTGCTTGACACACTTTTTGGGCTTCTTCCTAAGGTACCTTTAACCAAGGGAATCACTCCCGCAGCACCTCAAAGGGTGGATCCCTCCCCTAGGGTTCCTTGCCTTCATACCCCTACATGGTGGTATTTTCCATGGATAGAGAGGCAAACAGCCAAAGTTTATCTACATAACACAAGCTCAAAACCAGTTGCATGGGCACATTGAATAGGAAGGCTATATTTTGTGGTTCAAGGGGGGTGGTGCAACTGGCCACACCCCCCTTTTGGTCTATTTAAGGGCTGCTTTCCTCACTCCACACACAAGCATTTTTCCTTGCCCCTCCATCCACCCCTATTCCTCCAGTGGCATGCCTCTGTCTCCCATGGGCTTCTTCTAAGATACCTTTAGCCAAGGGAATCACTCCCATGGCACCTCAAGGGGTGGAACCCTCCCCTAGGATTCCTTGACTTTGTACCCCTATAGGGTGGTATATCCCATGGATAGAGAAGTGAACAGCTAAAGTTTATCTACATTACACAAGCATGAAACCAGTTGCACAGGCACATTGAACTAGTCATCTGGATATTTTAACTATGTCCCTGCAGGCATCTCTATGTGTCTATGCATGCGTGTGCATATATGTGTGTGTGTGTGTGTGTGTGTGTGTGTGTGTGTGTGGTGCTGTGCATGCCCTGCTTCCCTGTGTGGTACCCACTTGCAGTTAACATACTGTAGAACTAGAATTTGACACTGTAAAAAAAATATCACTATCATTGCACTATAGCTTTATCGCGCGATACTAATTTTACAGCATTCATTCATTGCCATTCATAACTTAGTGCCATGTGGTAAATGATGTTGTTTGGTAATGAACCCAACACCCGATGTTAGGAAAAACACGGCATTATCATCATCGAATTCATCTATTGCACAGCTCCTGATCCTTCTCAAGCTCAGTCAAGAATAACTGCAGCCAATAGCGGGCCAGACTGGTAAGCAGAGCCAATCAGTAACTGTTCTCTGAGTCCCGGTGAATCCTGAGCAGTGTACCTGATCTCGGTGAGGCTCTTGCAGGCAAGCGAGGTGGCGTGGCTGGGCAGGGTCTCCTGTTGCCACCACTGCCTTGAGGAATTCAGCGAAGCCCGGTCAGGGGCTGGACCAGCACATTATCTCCATGACGGTCTTGCAAGCGAGGTGGCATGGTTCAGCTGAGTCTCCCTGCTGCCACCTTGAGAATCCCTGCTTTCTGAAGCCCTGGGCACACTTCTCCTTTTGGGTTGACAACTCCAAAAGCTGTTTTCTCACCAGGGACGTGTTGCAGCTTAGCTGAAGAAAAAACACTGAGACTGCAAAACAGAGCTATGGCTGACCATTGAATTTGACTTTGACAGATGGCAATTGATCATTAGCGTTTGGTCAGTAGCGAAGCGCAATGTTAATTTTGTGTGGTCGGAAACATGAAAGTCAGAGCGCAATGTAAAGATTACGCAGTACTAAATAGTTTTACAGTAGTGCTCCTCAATGATGGTGTCCCTGTGCCTCCTGGCACATGCAGCCAGCCTGGGGTCCCTCCTCTGCATGGTCAGCTGCACACCCCCGTCTGGCTAGTCCTCCTTATCATCTGTACTGTTGCCCTTATCCACCTGGACAGGAATTCCACAGTCAATATCCATGTTGTGCAGCATACAAAAGACAAGGATTATGCCACAGGCTTTTGAAGGGCTGTACCGTAGGGCACCCCCGTATCTGTCTAAACAATGGAAATGCATCCTGAGCATGCCAAAAACATGTTCTATGATGTTGCGTGTGGCGATGTGTGCCTTATTGTAATGCTCCTCAGCACCATTATTGGTTTGCTTTATTGGGGTGAGCAGCCAGGGTTAGAGGGGATACACACTGTCACCTGTGGGGAAAACACATCTGTTGGTTACCGCTGTCTTTGCCTGTTTTCACTCCCCCCTTCCAGATCACACTGCCACCACCTGCCACCCTGTGTGCCCTGGCCAATGCCCCCCATGCATGGCTGCTCTGCCACCATTCCGAGCTTGGCACATGTGTTCTATATGCCTGGACTCCTATGTCCATGCTCCCCTGCACTGTTGCCATCCTTCATTTCCAGTACTGTCTCCTCACCTAGCACTGTCCTCGTTCCCCACCTCCCCATCTTGCTGCTGTGTGGTGTACCATACGGCTGCTGGTTTCACCTCTTTCCAGTCCCTACTCACCAACTAGGTGCCCCATGGGGATCGCCCTACTCTCAAATCACTTGCACAGGATGAAGTGGTGCCATATAAATGCATTATGTGTACTCCCAGGGTGCATGGTGCAAACATTGATAATGCACCCAGTGGCATTGCACACCAGCTGGCAGCTGATGGGTGGTATCCTTTCCTGTTCATGTATACAGTGCCTTCCAGACCAGGTGGTGCATGTATCATCACATGGGTGCAGTCAATAGCTCCTATAACACCTGCCATGCATGCCACCCTGTGGAATTCCTGCATGTTTGCAGTATGCTCTGCCTGTGGGGAATTTTATGTACACCAAGCATGTGGCAACAGAGTGTTGAGGACCTGGGTGAGGAGGCGGGACATGGCCAACTGTGATATGCTAGCAGTGGCACCCAATGGTTTCTGGAAGGTGCCCGTGGTGAGCAGGCACATTATCTCTGTCACCTTGTTCTCCACCTTCATCGCATGACTCCTTCTGGTGGGTGCCTGCAATTCATCATGGCACAGCTCACAGAGTTGCCTCAGAATTGCCCTGTTGAGATGGTACTGGCCCACTATCTCTGTATCACTGTAGTTCTCAGATGTGAGCTGGGCATAGTACCATCTCTGTTGGGCATACCACCGACAGGACCTTCCTCAACCATGTTGTTGTTCCTCCCTCTCTTTACCCCCCTCATTACCTGCTTCATCAGTAATGGTGCTGCGTCCATAGTACTGGCTCTCCTGTTTTGAGCCTGTGCTGTGTGTGTGGCTAAGCCTCTTTCTTTTATGCTTGACACAGTCTGTGACTTGCTCCACAGTTGTTCTGTGTGTTTGGCTGAATATGCCGTTGCGCCGCATATTCATGGTCATGCCTCCCTATACTTGGGCAGCATACATTACTTTTGCTCAGTGGCACATCCAGAATTGTGCTGTGCAATACTGCTGTTTGAATATGGCTCTGGGGAACATTTCTGTAGTTGTGCCAGCTTATTTTGGTTGCCTCATACACAGCTCCTTTGAATATCTATGTTTTCACAGTTAATGCTTAGGTAACATGTTTTGCAAGTGTACACTTACATTTACCAAGTCTCAGTACTGTAGCTGTGATGTAAGTTCTCATTCAGAAATCAGTCCCTCATGAACTTACCGCTTAGTAAACATGCAATCTAATATTGGAGCCAGTTCACATAATCACACGCCAGGTATGAGCAAAAGGAGCATACCTGTTATGTGTAGTTGTGCACCCATGGATGGTGTGCAGTGGCTGGCATTCACAGTTGCCATCCACCATACATCTCTCATCCATGGCTCCACCACCCAGTGCATTAGTGCTTGGGGCAGATCAGTGGACACTTGTGAGCATCTAATGGGATGCCCATTCCATGTCCATGAGTGAATTTCTTTCTCTGCACAGAGCTAGGGATGTTGGGTGGAACACAGGGTTGAAATGTTTTCAAAATTACTGGTGCTTGCCTGAGCGGCTGTCCACAGTCCTCCCTGTTGTCCCTGAGGAGTTTCCACAAGATACTGCACTCTAGCAAAGCATTACACTGTCCACATATAGGAAAGGATTTCAAAAGTAGTCTTTAGTTCATCAAAGGATGAGTGCAGCCACACACAGGAGTCAGAACTACAGTACTCACAGTGCTTTATACAGAAAGGTTTCATCAGGGAGCTCACTAACCTCAACAAAGTCAGCACTTCCACATGTGTTGCATTCTAGCAAAGAATTGCACTGTCCACACATTGGAAAAGTTTTCAAAAATAGTCTTTATTTTATCAAAGGACAACTGCGGTCACACATATGAGCTGGAACCACTCACCCCAAAGCTTCACAAGAAAGGCTTTGTCAACTGAGATGCTACTGGTTCAATCTGGGACTGTTGTCATTGAGGGCTGGGGTGGCATGGTGGGGTAACAGCACATGTCCACATGGCTAGTGGCTGTACCTTGGAGAGGAGCATCAGAGTTAGGGCAGGGTCCCCTTCCATAGCTTATGCCCCTCTTGCCTGGCATTCTGCACCTTAGTGAATGGTAGAGTGTGGGCTCCTCTTCTGCACCACCCCAGGCTGGCCCTGCATGGACCTGCCTGACTGGTCAGGATTGGCTGTGCTAGGGACACATACTTTGGAGCATGCCACCGGGGTCCACTAGACCACCGGTGCACAGCTTTCTGACTTTGGATCGCCTACGCCTCTCAGATATGTGGTGTATTGATGACCCAATTGTTTTGTGCATCGGCCCCAAAGGCGGCAGGGAATGTGTCAAATGTGCATACCCAGGCCTGGCAATCAACAAGCAGCCATCTAATCAGATGTATTGCTCACCAGCAGACTAGATTCTGCACTCTGTGTGGAGTGGAGAATTGTGGGATATGGCTGGTCCTTCCAGTACTGCAGTTTTCCTGTAAGGGAACCGACTGGTCTGCACGTGTTCACCACCATGCCCCAATCCCTTATGGTATACTGAGAGGGCTGTGGTAGCTTGGTGTGAATGATAGTGCAATGACTGCCACCCCATTCAGCTAGTGGGAAGGCATGTAACAGCTAAGGAAGGGTCCCTGCATGTGATCTGGCACCACCCACCACCACGCCACACAGCAGATCAGAGATAAAGCATGGCATGTAGCCATGCTCCACCCCCACAACCCACCTGGGCAGCAGCAGGACAGGAGTGTGGGTGCAGAAGAGTGTGGGTCAATGCCACAGAAGCAGCCCATTTCTTAGTAATCTACAGCACTGTTAATAGCCAATAAGTAATGGTGGGAGGGAGAAAGAGCCGGAGATCAAGTAAGGTCTGTGGTGATACTGTAGGTAGGTAAAAATGAGCAGACTAGGTGTACCAAGTGGTCCTTATCTTATTTATTTTATTTATTGAAATGTTTCTTCAGGAGGGCACACTGAACAACAAGTTGCTCGTCTCACAGTGTGACCTGGGGAGGGGAAAACATAGGGCTGTGAAGGATGATAAGTTACAATAGTGTGTAGGTAGTACAAACAATACAACATTGTAAGATTGTGCAACAGTTGGAACACAAGGTATTGTACAATAAACAGTAGTGGAACATTGGGTAAATTATAATACATGTCCAAAATAATACAAAAGAACATATAAACATACAAAACAGCAATAATGCGATAGAACCATTTATAGTGCAAGAGTGTACCAGGAGTAGGTTCGAGGTAGTATGCAAGTGCTGTTGGAGTAAAACGGATGCGGTAGGTTGTGCACACTGGTGACCCAGAAGGGAGGTGGAGAAGAGAGGGGGAGATTCAAGAACTGAATATGGGAGAAGTGGTAGCCATTTCCTGATTTCCCCCTTCAGGATGTTGAGAACCCTGCCGGGGGGTCATGGTAGGAAGGCAGAAACTGGAGATAGGTATTAAGGATAAGGATTATCTGCTGACAAATTGTGTTTCTATGTAAGTGTGAGTCAAGACAGTACCTCAGTAAGAGGTGCAACCATCTGAGGGGAGGTGCTTTGAGTTTAATCATGGGTGTCACCACACCTAACATCCTGCACTGTAACATGTTTGAGGAAAAGGGACATACAGTACTTAGTGGCAGTGCCTATGGGCTATGCACAACAGCCCTAACCCAATGGACCAAAATAATATCTTGACTCAGGCTCAGAAATCAGGATCTCTAGGACTAAGACATCCAATTCCCCCCCCCACACACATACATGGGATCAGTCTCTTCAGTACTTTTGTCCATCCCCTTTGATGCCATATATACTGTAGATGGTGCACAGAATGCCAGACCAGCTCAGGGACAACCTGGGGAGCATATTTGGTTACACCTACATCATCTATTGATGTTGAAGTACTGAATGAACCAGAAGCTTGAACAGTGGAAGTTCCATGATCCAGGGAAATATGGTTGAGAATGGCTCCCCTCCTATGATAGAGAACCCCATCATGCCTTCTCTTCTAATCCCTCTTTCTGGTCATGGCATGCAGATGATGACAAGGTGTAAATGACAGCATGCACAACAACCTAAGAGTAAACTCTTAAAAAAGATGTGGTACCTTTATTTATTTATTTATTAAAAATTGGTAATCTGGGAAGGCACATTGAGCCAAAAATCAATGTGGGTTTCTGGGCCCTGTAAACCACTAGCTCTTAGTAAAAATATACGTGCCATGTAAATCCTTCACAAATCCTCCTTTCACTCTTCCCAGATAACCAAATTCACTGTGTCCTCTTCCTGCAGCTGGGCCTGCAGCTGTTAGTGTAGACTCACACTGCAGTCTCTACTTTCCTCTGTAACTCAGTTTCATGAGCCTGCCTGCCTTAAAGTACAGTTGAATGCAAAGAAATTAGCTAACTAAAATCATAATGCTTTTGAAAGCTTTCTAAACAAGTCACTCTTTTTCACATTAAAGGAATCCCTTCAGTGGCCAGGTGGAGAGAGAGAGAGAGAGAGAGAGAGAGAGATGAAAATGGCATTGGGATGTGTGCAGTATGAGTAGTTCTCATACTGCACACTAGCATCACTGAGTGTCTGCTGAAGGTTATGTGGCTTGTCACATGTTCAGTGTGTGGTCCCTGTATAATGTGCTGCCTCATGATACTGCAGTACTGAAATGCTGAAGGAAAAGTTTCTTTGAATCGTCCTCACTGATGCCCAAATGTCCAATGTTGGCATGTCCATTGAATGCAAATTTGACCCCAGCTCATCCTTACTCCTGGCCTCATAATTATTTTGAAACATAGAAGCACAAGTTGTTCACAGAAAGGACCTCTTGGCCCACATAGTCTCCGCTAAAGTCCCTACTTACTGTGCTACCATAGACCTTAATTGATCTCCAGCATTACCCCCCTCCCCCCAGCCCTGTTACTAATGTCTCCCTGTGTCTATCTCATGTATGTTTTAAACCTTTTACCATTTTGGTACCCACCACAAAATTATTTTCTGACATGAACTGGGTTCTCCTTGTTGGAATTGTGGTGAAACATCAGAATACCATTGGAGATGGGTTCCTAGTGACTGCATTTTTTTATATTTTCCACACCAGAGTAGTCTTAGAGATTGGATCATATTAAACTGGTTCACGACAAGCTGTGTTGACTGCTTGTTAGATAAAGGATTGTTTTAAAGGTAATGACATTAACTGATAAGGCCCTAACACATTTAGTCTTCCTTACAGTATTTATGCAACCTGCTGGTGCCTTAGTTATGGGGAGAAAGGGTTCTATATGATATTGGTGATTGCAAAATGTTGAGTCCAGAATCACAATGTAATTATGGTAAGGAATGAAATGGTGACTTTTTTTTGGGGGATTTACCCCCGCATCCTCCCCCCATACTTATTTATCCAACTCGAGGTCGTAGCACCTCGAGGAGGGGGTTAAATGTTTGTCACCATGTAATTCTCTACAAACTTCCATCACTGATATTTGAACTCACTGTTTCAGAGTCATTGACTTCACGTACCAACTGAAGAAAGATGCTTTCCACAGGTCAAGGCAATTTATGTAATCAATCTTCTTATCTGAAGTTGGTAGAAGACTGCTCTTTAACTTGATTTGTACCTGTCTATTTGAGCTCACTACCCACTGAGATCTACCTTGCTCCTCACTGTTGAAAACCTAGCTTACAAATTTAAGTAGATTATGGCTTGGAAGTTTAGCACCCAGATATACAGTATACAGCAGATGTGTTTCATTTCTTATTAACTTTGTTTCATTAAGACTGTATTCACTGCACATGCTTAGACATTTAGAATTTATGATAGCTGCTTAGAAGGTTATCTTATGCAGATGACATCTGACCTTGAAGGCATCTCAGCTAATAGCAAACTGGTGAGGTCTGGTTCAACTGTTTCTAACTTCAGTGATGGTTTAAATGAGTATTTTAACCCAATGAGAATTCTTTCTGTTTTTTTTTTATATATATATATGATCTGGGTGTTAATAGTATCTGAGTTTCTGAATAACTGTCATAAGCTTCTGAGGAAGGACTTTGTTAGTCTGAAAGCTTAAGCACTTTGTTCTTTTTGTAGCATCTATGTTGGTCCTATAAATGGTATCAAACCATTTGCTTCTGGATCTCTTTTTTGTTTTTAGTGTAACTATGAGGAACACTTAGCATTATGAAAGTCTTCTATATAAATAAAAATCTATCTGTCTAAAATAAAATTCTCTTGGAGTTTTTGCACAGACAGCCTTTCTTCCGTTAAATTATTGTACTTCCTTGAGTGCTGTAACTCCTTCTAGTGGTTACAGTTACAGTCACAGTCAAAACAATGGGCAGAATGTTCATCACCTATTAGAAACTGGGCTTCAAAAATATAACATCCTGTTTGGCTAAAAACCATGGTCAGGCATGCATTTATTTTTCAATATAGCCCAGTGAAAGAGTCAATTCAGGGCACCCCATTGCTTAGGACATCCTTGGGAACCCCTCATTTTTAAACTGACCAGCCACCTTTTTTCCTGCTTGCTTGTTAACCATAAACTAGCTGACCTTTTTCCCATGGCAAGATATTCTCTCCAAATCCCATTTTGATGATGCAGAATAAACAATAAACAAGAAAAGCACCAGAGTTATATCCTGGCTAGTCTCTGCTCACCAGCTCATCGACCCCTTCTCTGTCCCTCTGACTACCCGCTAAGTTAAATCTGTCAAACCAGCAGCACATCTCCTGCCCACCAGGATTGTTTTTTATACATATATATATATATATATATATATATATATATATATATATATAGTTATTTATATACCACGGGGTGAGCGCTTTCAGTAGGGCATCCTGTGTTATTTCTACTGCAGTGAGGATAAATCTGATGACATCAGCAGAGTGAGGATATTGACATTTATTCATACTCTGCTGATGTCACCAGAGTGAGGATAAATGCACTGCAGCTTGCATTCTAAAGGAAACTGCTTCAGAAAAAGTTTCTCTTTCTCACTGAAGCTGCAACTTGCTCAATTAGCTTTGCAAAAGACTCTCACCTATGTCCCATTGTGTTTCTAATATTGCTAGCCCATTACTGTGCTGATCTTAGCTTCAAAACAATCTGAATTCTAAATGAAAGTCTTTTACAAAACAGGTTCTGTTTCTCAGTGCTACCTGCAGTAGTTTATCTTTCTCACTGAGCCTCTGACTCAGTCAATTAGCTTTGCAAAACACACTCACCTGTGTTTCTGACTCGCAGTCCATTCAGAACACACACACACACACACACACACTGACAGCACACACAGAATCAGCAAGAAACACACAGACTCAGAAAAAATTTTCCTGCAGCTCTCATCCCTGTGGTATAAATCACACACTTGATGGGCAGATCATGGGATATGGAAAATATTCTCCTCCTGCCACGTGAGCTGTGTATTTTCACTTGTGCCTTTGGCACTCGTGAGAATACACAGTTACTCTGCAGGAGTGAGAATATTTCCATATCCCACTCCTGCCCATCATGTATCCCATATATATATATATATATATATATATATATTTTTATGACACATTGTATACCCTTATAATTATTACCTAAACCTCTCTGTTTAACCTGTAATGTTCCTCTTGTCTGTGTTTACTGGGTGCCTGTAAAATGGGCAATTATTGCTCATATGCTTTTCCAGTATAAAAATAAACTGAACTGAATACGTCCCCTGCAGGAGACAAATCCATACAAATACCACTGCTTTAAGACCTACAGTACGAAGCTACAGATTAATACTTGTGGTACCCCTTCTTGGCTGTTGCTAAACCACTCTCCAAAACCAAAGTAATTTACAGTAGTCTTGGCTCATCCACTAAACTTGCATAGCTTAGCTTTGTACCTCATTACAGTCTCCTCAGTTTGTCCATAAATCAAGAAATTTGCCTTAGAGGCTGCCGAATGTTCCCCTGTCATTGTCGATGTGTCCTGCGTGCTTCTTATTGTCTTAAAAAAGGCAACGCAAACAAAGAGAAACTGACTTAAAATAAAACTGCCATTAACTTCAACACTGGACATCCCTTTCCTGATGGCCTCAGTACTTCCTTGGGGT
This sequence comes from Neoceratodus forsteri, assembly GCA_016271365.2. NCBI lineage: Eukaryota > Metazoa > Chordata > Ceratodontiformes > Ceratodontidae > Neoceratodus > Neoceratodus forsteri. The sequence continues at coordinate 838,471,657 of CM028135.1, read as the reverse complement.
TGACATACATTTAAAGACAAGAGTAAATCCTCAAGAAAAGTTGTCTAACAAAGCAGTGCTCTCTACTGGCAGCTATACCAGTAAAGGGACTACTTTGCAAGAAAACTGCTTTCTTCTTTTACTAGTTTTATCTTTTCTTTTTTTTTAATTTTCTACAAACATGTCACCTATAGCCCATTTTTTAAGTGCAATAATACACTCCAGGGTGGCTAGTATTTGGGAATACCAGACCTTCCATGAGTTGTAAAGCCCTCCACCTGTGGTGTTGGGCCTCATTATGCCCCTAGGGGTCAGTATTCCCTGATACTGCCCACCCTGTCGGGTATTATTGCTTATTGTGTGCCAGGTGGAATGTTGAATTCTGCTATTCCACCTGCAGAATGGAAATCAGAATTTCTCAGTTCATTCCAACAGCAATAAGGACAGGTAGGTATTACTGATGGAACTGTACTTTGATAATATGTATTATTCTTCAGATAGTCTTTCTCAAGCATTACATGTAATTTCTGTAGAATCAAGAGGGTGAATGTAACTAAAATGTACACTCTTGCTTCCTAATGCCAATCGACACCTACCCAGGGGTCCATAAAGATGTCTTGATGGCCAGCCATCTCTTTTGAAACCATACCCAAATGTTGCTTTTTAAGTTAACTTACAGTTCCAAAGAAGTGCCTTTAAATTCAGGAAAATAGATTTCCTCAAGAAAGTATTCAATGATCGCTTAGTGACACCATATGGTTGCCTTTCACAAACAATCTACAAACCATGAGGTAATACATACTGTGACAGGAATGAATCCTGTCTCTTGATTTGGACCCTTTCCTCTTGAATGGTGTTATAAATAAATTACTGTTGCAACAGTTTCTACGCCTTTCTGCTTTCCTTCATCTATTCTAATATTTCTAGTCCAGATGATTGGCTACCTCTGGGCACCCCCCAACCCCATCTATGGCTTTTCTGTCTCCACTGTAATATTCACCTTCCTTCTTTGTCCAATGATAGGGGTGTTTCCAGTGCTAAATAAAGTAAGGCAAAAGATTTGATGCTAATAAATAATAAAGAGACCTGGTGCTTTGCCTAGCACTGCAAATACTAGGAAGCAGTTTTTAGTACCGTATAAGGTATAATAAAAAGAAATCTGGTTCAGCTTAACAGGAAAATGAAAATGAAGTCTTTGTGCTGGCATTGCTGAAGTAATGATATACTAGTGAATTAATGACTTAAAATAAGCCAGCATAAGAAGGGTTGTACCCTGCGGCTGGCTGCATGAAGGTACTGTTTGTAAGTTAACAGTAGCTTGAGTGAAATGTAATGAAGCTGCTAAGAGGACTGCATGTCCATATTGTGGTAATTCATTTGAGTTTTAAAACTGGTTTGTTTAAACCTGCTTTTGTTTAGGTTCTGAATTAAGCATTACTGACAAACTAACAGGTATTTGCCATGCGCGTATGACCATGGCAACTAGTATTATGGGGTGCAGAAAAATCTGTTTTGTAATTATCCCCTTTATTTTAACTGTCCAGTGCAGTACTGACACTCAAAAACATGCTGCTTGTTCATAGCCATGCCCGACTCCCATTCCTGCATGCAAGGGTGTTCATGTCCGTTCCTGACTCCCATTCAGGCATGCATAAGTACTAGCAATAGTGAATGATAGTAATTGTAGTCATGTGATCATAACCAACAATTAGACTAGCAGACCAGTGAGTTCACTTTATGGGAATGAGAAGTAATTATGTGATTTGATTTAAATTTGAATTCTGTACTTAAATTGGAAGACATAATTGATATGTATATAAAAGGCTGTACTACTGAATAAAATGCATTTTCTGTTGAAACACTGGAGGGTACGAAACGTAAGATTTTCCTGGAAGCAGCAACTGCTTTGGGCTGGCACAGTAAATAAAAATTCAATAGTACTGAACTAGCAGCAGTTCATGAGGTTTTGTGAAGGGGTCTGTGTGCTTTTCTGTTTTTCTGAATGCATAGGTACTGTTTCATGGGTAGCTGTGCAGCACGAGTCGTAGCTGACGTGCTGGCAGTCTGAAGCTACACAATTAATTTACTTTTCTCCCCCTTTGAATCTATGTAAGCTAAACCTAAAAGAAGCTTGGAGTATGTTTCTATGTTTCTATAGTTTAAGTAAAATTTCACTCCTGAACATGCCCAGTTCTTATATTTAAAAAAACAATGACTTACTGCTGAATTTGTTGAAAATGTAGCAGACTTTTTCACTCTCTGGGTGTTCCCTGTTGCCAGGTGGTCTTCTGTCTGCTCTCAGTATAGGGCAACAGTGGCTTCTAGTGCCTATTTTTATGTTGGCACACTTGCACAGCCAACATCGTGGGACAGTGCAACTTTAGATGGCGGTTGCTGTTGGGCGAATGCAGGGCAGGCACCAGTAAGTGCGTCCTGCATTCCCCAATCAGCCTGCATGCTGGTGCCACACCATGCATACATAATGGGGTGAGCACATTTAAGAAAAGATCTGCTGCAATCCGAGCAAAGCTCGTCAGACACAGCGGTCCTTTTCTTGCTGTGCTTGCCACCATTATGTACATGGTGGAACACTAGCCGTAGAACTGTTAACCGGGGTGCCCAATCCTCGCTGCCTGCACACACCCCTTCTTTGTGTGCTGATGGGGTGCCCAATCCCCTGTCGGGCATAAATTCTGCCCCTGTGTTGTTTGCCGATGAGGGTGCCCAATCCCCCATCTGCTACAGACACACCCACCCCCAAACAGTTAGGTGGCACACTGGAAGCCCACCCAGTGTGCCAAACCTGGAAAAAAAAACTGTCCCGTGATGTTTTATTTTTTCCTTTTTGAACCTGTAAAGGAAAATGGTCCCTCATAGTCTCTGTGCCCCTCCCCCACCCCCTCCCACCCACTGTGCATCCTGCCTCCCCACACCCCTCACCCCATATTTACTTCCGGAGCTCGGCATGACGATCATCGGTGGACCAGGAACATGTCTGCACTCTTCAAAGCCGACCGCAAACTGAGGAAACACCAGTAAGCTGTATAATGGGATAGATAGGGGTTTTTCAACTTTAGTACATATCTCAGGCATTTTTGTGAATGTTGGCTCCAAATTTTCAACATGGGGTTTTTGGGACCCTTTCTCATGAATTCTTGCACTGTCATGGTGTTATTTGGTCCCAAAAGGTGATTTCACAGTCACTGCACAGAATCACCTTTCAGGACCGTAAGGAAATGACAGTGACACTGTTCATGAGGGGGCTATGAAAAGCCTATGTTGCAAATTTGTGGGAAAATCCAAACAAGACTATTTTACGAGCGTATGTGAAAACTGTGCAACGCACACTCATAATTTAGCAAATTCGCAATATTTTCATGCCAGATTCCCAACATTGGCATTTTACCACACCTTCTTGTGAACTGTGCAGCTGCCATTTTTTACATCCTGGCCGAAATGTGTTTTCACACTTCCGGCGCAGAATAGCGTGATTGTGGTGCAAAATCAGTGTTCGGGACACATTATGAAAATGACAGTGACACTGTTCATGAGCAGAGATCCTAAAATGCCTGTGTTGAAACTTGGTGACAATACTCCATAAAGTGACTGTTTTATGAGCGTGCGTAGCAACTGCACAAAGCACGCTTGTACGTTAGAGCATTCACAATATTTTCACACCAGATTCTCAAATTTGGCATTTTACTACACCTTCTTGTGAACTGTACAGCTGTCATTTTTCACATCCTTGCTGAAATGTGTTTTTGCACTTTTGGTGCAGAATAGCGCATTCACTGTGTGAAATCAGTGTTCGGGACACATTGCAAAAATGACAGTGACACTGTTCATGAGCAGAGGTCCTAAAATGCCTGTGTTGAAAATTTGGTGACAATACTCCATAAAATGACTGTGTTACGAGCGTGTGTTGCGCAGTTTGCACGCACGCTCGTACTTTCGTAAACTTCTAATATTCTCACTCCAGATTTTATACAGTGCCATTGTTCTGCACCTCCTAATGAACAGTACAGCTCTCATTTTTCACATCCTGACCAAAATATGTTTTCGCAGTTCTGGCACAGAATAGCGTGGTCACTGTGGAAAGTCCATGTTCAAGACACGTGATAAAAATGACAGTGACACTGTTCATTAGCAGATGCCCTAAAATGCCTATGTTGAAAATTTGGAAACGAAAGTCAAAACAATGAGTGTTTTATGGCGTGCTTTGCACAGTTTGCATGCATGCTCATGCGTTATGAATTTGTAATACTTTCACCCAGCTGTTCATCATTGGCATTTTCCATATCTCTTAAGAACACTGCAGCTGCCTGAAATGTGTTTTCGCATGTCTGGCACAGATCACAGCCGCTGTGCAAAATCAATTTTGGGACAGTTTGAGGAAATGTCGGTGACACTATTCATGAGCAGAGGTCCTAAAATGCCTATGTTGAAAATTTGGTGCCCAAACTCCATACAATGATTGTGTTGCAAGGTGCATTGTGCAGTTTCCACGCACCCTTGTAACTTAGTCAATCTGCAATATTTTCATGCCACATTTTCACCACTGGCATTTGTGCACATCTCCTTATCAACAGTCCAGCTGCCATTTTTCACAGCCTGTCCAAAACATATTTCTGACTGTTGCGCATGATGGCGTGCTACCAAAATCACTTTGAGACACATTCACAAAATCACAGCACTATGCCCTCTAGCTATGCCACTCCCACTTTCAATGCCAGCACGACAACATTCAGCATTGACAAATGCTTGTTATAGTATATCACTTGTCAATCACAGCAGGAGAAAAAACTTTTACTACTGTTTTAATGTTCTTCTATTTAGAAGTAGTATGGCTTGCTAGTAAAAGTATGTTAATGTTTAGTTATGAGCTCCATGCCTTTAGATAAATTAAAAGGAGCCTTCTAAATTATGTTTAAACATTGTGATGATACTGTGATGATGCTGATAGCACCTGACCTGGAAGGCAGGTTTAAAAGAAATAATCTAACTGCATGATGTTAGATAGGGTCAGTATATTCTGATCAGGGAAGGAGTTAGACTGAGAGAGTCCATCAAGGTGGAAACTGAATATGAAGTTTACCACAAAAGGTGAAGTATTTCTTTTGTCTTTTGTAAAACATTTATTTTGCTCACAGTTTGAGCTTTTCTTTTCTTTATATTTTGATGTGAATAAACGCCAAGCCAATGGTGCATTAAACCTACTTTCAAGTGTGAAGTCCATCTGTTATCCCACACCTCTATTACACATACTCTTCCAGATCAGTGAGGCATTCAAGTGAGGAAGTTTTAATATGCTGTTGTGTTGTGCTTTCAGTTTATGCCACATGAGACACTCCTCAGTTCGGTTGTTCAGCTCAGGCAAGATGTTAGCGGGGCTTTGCTGCATAGCATCCATATACTGTATGTCATGCTGCTTGTCCAAGTGTATCTTGCTGCCACACAACAGCAAGGGGGTGGCTTGGACATTAAGGAGATTGACAGGGCTTACCCACACTAGCATTAGGAAAATGGGCCCAATGTGTGCTGTGATACACATATACAGGAAGAGGCTGCTCCATGCTCACTGTTCTGAATATCAGTAGTAAGGTGGACAGTATCCACAGCACAATGATTGAGACCATAAGAGATGAAAAATGTAAGGCCAAGGTATAATTCTTGAACTACCTTTGTTGAAAATGGGTTTAACATAGAATATTCCATTAGGGAACTGCCCTACTCATTAAATGCTGAAATCCTGCATTTTCAACAAAGGTGTAGGGCAGCACATTCACTGCCAGCATTTGTGCAAAACATGCATTCAGTTCCTTGGAGACTGTGCGGTTACAATGACACTTACTATAGTTTCTATATTGAGAAAGTCTCTGTCTGATTTGGGCTGCACCAAATGAACACATTGGAAGGATGTTCCTCCTCTGGAGGGGACACAGTATTACTGCCAGAGGTGGATCAGTAAATTTAAACTTGGAAAAATAGCCAGCTATAGAATGGGAATGTGATGATTTACTGGCGGATGTGCTTGTAGTATACATGGAAGAGGCGTTGGGGTTCGTAGTGCTGCTGATGCTATGATCACTCTCACTGACCCCTGCTCCCTCATCTGCCCCTTACTACGGCTGTGCAAATACCTTATTTTGAATATTCGGCCAAATATTCTGTATTTGCCTGCCAAATATTCATTATTCAGCTGAATATTCATATTCAGCACAGCCCTAAATAAATAAAAAATCTCCTCCCCAGCCACCCAAAAAACAGTACTGTCTTGCCTCCACCCTCTAGCAGTTACCAAATCCCACCCTTCTACCCACACAGCACCCACAATTTGTTATATATGTTTTCCGAAAATAAACTTTTAATGGGGACTGGTAAAACCCGCCACCTCCATGGCTGGCCCCATTTATTAACTAAATGGTAGGTCAGTCATCAGGCAGCATGAAGGATTGAGAGAAAAAATACCTCCCACAACTCAAGGTCAGCACTTGGCTAGCAGCACCACCACCCTGTGACCCTACTCTGTCTCTCCCCAGGACCCAATTCTCGAGTTTAAAGAAAGATCACTGTTGTCAATCCAGCACAACCCTCCCTCCTCCACTACTGACTCCAAGTGTCTTCTTACGAATGAAAGAAAGTTCGCCACCTGTTGCTATAGTAAAATGAGCTGATCACATCATCAGCTCATTTTACTATAACAAGTGGTGCATGTTTTCTTTTATTCATAAGAAGATACTTGGAGTCAGCAGTGGAGGAGGGAGGGTTGTGCCAGACTGGTGGTGGTGATCTTTGTTCAAATTTGGAGAATTGGGTGCTGGGTTGGGGACAGAGCAGGGTCATGGGGTGGTGTTGCTGAGCTAAGTGCTGACAGTGAGTTGCTGGGGGGGTATTCTTTCAATTCTTTGTGATGCCAAATGACTACTTAAAAGATGTTTTGTTTTCATGTGACTCTTACAATTGGTAGTCCCTAGATGTGAGCCTGCTTTGCCATCACTGACTCTAGCTTTGCAGATTTGACATACAGTGTACATGCAAAGCTCTCATCTTTTGGATCTTGAACAAACAAAATCTTTTGCTAAAAATACTGGGGACAATGGTAACTCTCTTGCTGTTTATCAATGGTAAGGGGGCATGACTGGGCCTGCACTTGAAACTACAGTATATTAGCATTACAACCACTAATACCTCTACTACAGTGGAGCCCACCAGGGTGCCATGCAATACTGCAGAATTCTGCAGCAGAGTTATTGCAGGAAACAAAGCAGTTTCAATGGCAGTTAATCCCTTTTGTCATAGAGTAACCTGAGACACTGCTTTGCATCCTGGTGGACTCCACTGTACCTCCTCTATAGCAATCCTTTTGCCTTTCCTGTACACTGTCCTTATCCTTTTTTTTCCAAAATTGGTTCCAAATGGCATTGTCACTCACCGTATCCTCTTTCTCAGTGTCAGTGTGTTTTTTCCATTTATAAATTGATTTGTGTGTCTCTCTCTCTCTCTGCAGCCCCAATTGACATCAAGCAATGGATCATCCACATCTGTGCAAAAATCAGTGGTGCCCATATCAATAGTCTCCATATATGCTCTCCTTTTTTAACTAACATTTCATTTACTAGGACAAATTCTTGGAATCATTCTCCACCTCATCAAGTATCTTCACCTGTGCTGCCTTCTCTTCTTCTGATACCTTATGCTGAGACTTCTTCACTGCCACCATCTCCTGTGTCTCAAACGGCACAGTATCCAGAGATTTATCCAGCATTGATGATCCACCCAAACATTGCTGCTATATCAGTAGCAGTTTTTTTAATTAGCCGACTAGGATACACAGTCACACTCCGTCATCCTTGATTTTCCTTCCCCAAGTCACAGATGGCAATACAGGAGTCAATGTTATTTCAGGAGCCACTTCTACCATTTGTATTACAGAGGGCTATACAATACACACATCATATGCTGATGATGTTGCACTGCTAACCACATGAGCAACTCTTCTCTTGCTTGTTACACATAAGGACTAGTGCCCTATCCATGCCCATGTCCACTGCCTGAGCTGCTCTTCTTTACTCGGTTTACTTGGTTTCTTGGACAAAGAAGGCTGTTGCCTATTGAAATTATCCTCCACATGTGTGGACCATTTATCATAATTTTCATTTAACAACCATTTATCAAGTTTATTTTTGAAAATCGTAATAGTTTGTGGATCAATGATATCTTGGAGCAATGTGTTCCACAGCCTAGGAGTTCTGATAGTGAAAACATTTTTCCTCTTATTTGTATTTGCTTTTTTAATAGCCAGTTGTTTATTGTGTAACCTAGCCACAATTTTTCTGGTGGATAGAGTTATACCACATTGTTCCATCAGAACAGATGATTTCATAATTTTTAATAATTGTAAGAGATCACCTCTAATTCTTCTCTGTTTGAGTGAATATAGACCTGTTTTCTGAAGTTTAGTAACATAATCAAAATGAGCGAGATATGGAACAAGTTTTGTAGCCCTACTGTGGATTTGTTCAATTCTGATTATATCAGAAACCAGATAAGGACTCCAAAACGGGGAGCCATAATCCATATAAGGCCTAACATGAGACCTATACAAGGTCATGATACATTGTTCTGACTTAGAGACAAATCTATTATTTATCCTGCAAAGAAGAGAATTAGTTTGATTGGCTATTCTATTACAATGAGAAGATGAGGAAAGCTTATTATTTACTAGTATCCTAAGATCCTTTTCTAAACTGGATACCTTAATAATAGTATTGTTTAAAGAGTGTATTTGTTTGAAGTTATTTTTTCCCATGTGTAACACCACACATTTGGTAACATTGAAGTGCATTTTATTTATGGGTGCCCAGTGTTCGATTATTGCAAGGTCAGTAAGTAAAGTTTTTTTATTACTCGCATTATTAACAACACCCCCTAGTTTTGTGTTGTCAGCGAATTTCATTATGATGTTAGAAGAAGAAATTTTCAAATCTCTAATGAAAATGTTAAAAAGAGTGGGCCCCAAAATAGAACCCTGGAGAACACCACTCGTCACCCTACCCAAATATGACAAAGAGGCATTTACCCTGACCCTCTGAGTACGATTGCTCAATCAAGTATTTATCCATGAAAGTAATGTCAATGAAGACCCTAGATGACTAAGTTTTTGAATCAAAATGTCGCATTATTAACAACAGCCCCTAGTTTTGTGTCATCAGCGAATTTCATTATGATGTTAGAAGAAGAAATTTTCAAATCACTAATGAAAATGTTAAAAAGAGTGGGCCCAACACAGAACCCTAGGGAACACCACTCGACACCCTACTCAAATCAGACAAAGTGCCATTTACCCTGACCTTCTGAGTACAATTGCTCAACCAACTATTTATCTATGAAACTAATGTCAATGAAAACCCTAGATGACTAAGTTTTTTTTAATCAAAATGTCATGTGACACTTTGTCAAAAGCTTTACTGTAATCTAGTAAGATGACATCAGTAGAAATGTTTGAATCAAGATTTGAGCTAATATAGTTGTAGAATCAAAGCAGGTTTGTAGTGCAAGAGAAGCCTGTTTTAAATCCATGTTGGGCTGTGTTGATTATATTCATGGATTTCATTTCTATTTCTAGAAGAATTTTGATTATTTTTCCATTAATTTACATGGAATTGAGGTTAAGCTAATCGGGCAGTAATTTTTGACTTTTGAATGGGAACCATGTTTGAAAATGGGAGTTACTATTGCAGTCAACCAATCAGATGGAACTCTTGATTCATAGAGAGATTTATTAAAAATAATAGATAGTGGTAAAGCAATTGTATCTTTTATTCTTAGAAGAAATTTGGGACAAATATCATCGGGGCCAGGGCTTATTGATTTGTTTAATGATTTTAATACTTTGTAAAAATCATTTTTAAAACCTATAAATTGTACAACTTGAAGAGAGTGTATCAGGAGGGATTTGGGGCGTGTCCTGGACAAAATTGAAGAAATGTAGCTGTTTAATGGAAGCTGTTTCTAAATCGAATAATTATTGTATTGTTAATATTTAGTGAGCCAATAGTTTTATTTCCTTGTTTGCTATTTAAGTAAGAGTACAAAGTTTTATGTGAATCTTTGGTATGTGCTATAAGAAATTCTAAGTTATGTTTTGCAAGTATGATCAGTTTTTTAAATATTTTAACCGATTCCCTATATTTAGTTAATATTTCTTTATTTTGATTAATGGGACATTTTTTAATAGTGAGAATAGTTTTTTGTTTTCGAGAGCTTTGTTTTTTAATGGATCCATTAAACCAGAGGGAGTTTTCCTTTAGTATTGTATTTATATTTTTCAGGAACATACAATTGTTCAAGTTCATGAATTTGTGTTTTTAGAAAATCCCATGCTTCTTCAGTGCTAAGTGAGGAAAAAATGTTATCCCATTTAAGGGCCCCAAGGTGTTGATATATTTTATGAAAGTCTGCCCTATCATATTGCTTGATTTTAAGTTTATTAATCACAGGACATTGGCAAAGTGGAATAGTAAGAAGTATAAACATATGGTCACTATTACCAAGAGGATCAGAGATATTAATAAATCAGTCATGGGCATGTCTATGTTTGTTATAACAAGATCTAAGATGTTGCTTCCCCAGGTAGGCTCCTTGACCAGTTGATATAGTCCCAGATCAATAATAGTTATAAGGAATTTATGGTCATGTTGATTTGAACCCATTAAAGTCTCCCAGTTTATGGTGGGGAAATTGAAATAGCCAAAAATTAGGACTGAGCCTTTGTTTGCTATCTGGGAGATTTCATCAACCAACTGTGTACTTTGGGTAAAATCTGTGGAGGTGAAGGTAGCAGGTCTGAATCAGTATTTTGGAAAAACCTTTAGGTTGAATATACACCCATACACTTTCTGACTGGACGCTCTGATGATTCATAAGAAGTGATGTCCTTTCTAACACAAAGGCTGACCCACCACTTATCTTTGTATCTGTTCTATTTTTGAAATAGTGTTTGAATCCCAGAATTTCTGCTATCCATTTTCTATCAGCATTGCCCTATGTTTCTGTTATGGCTATTAAAGCCAGATCACGGGACTGAGCCTTAAGTTCCAGTTCTGCATGTTTGGAAATATTTAAAGAGCAAGCATTAAGGGATAGAATGTTCAATTGATTTTGGTATGAAGAGTGAGTCCCAGTAATGAGAGTATTGAGAGTTGACCCAATCCCCCTTATCCATCAGTTTAAATGGGTGTTTATGAATGTAGCAACCTTATGTCCCAATAATGTACTTCCTCATCTACTAAGGTGTAGGCCACCCCAACAAAAAACAGATGGACTGTTATAAAATTCTTCCCAGTGTGTCAGATAGGAAATACCTTGTCTATAACACCATTTTTGGAGCCATTCATTTAAAGCTTTTATTTTAGCTGTAATATATTCTGTGGCTCTTGGAACTGTCAAATTTCAGATAGACATATATTACAGCCATGTTCTACTAGTAAATTACACAGAGAAACATAATCCTGTTTTAGTTGCTGCAAAGGTAGTTTGGGAATGTCGTTATTTCTCATGTATAACCACTAGTGGATTTTCTCCAGCTGGTAATAGGATTTGTTTGACCATTGAGGGATGTCTGAAACCCTTGCCCCGATAACTAGAGCAGTTCGATGTTCCTTGTCAGGGTTGCAAACAACACTGTCTATATATTTTGTGATGGAGTCTCCCAGGACAAATACCTGCTTTTTAATAGGAATCTGCACCTAAGCAGTTAAAGGGGGAGATATTGGGGGTTGAGTCTGAACAGCAGGGGTCTGCTCACTGATTGTTAGGCTATGTTTCAGCATATTAACAGCACTTATACCAAGTTCTGGACTAAAAGATACCACTTTGTCAATCATTTGTGAAAGATATTCAAAGGAGTTATGTGTAGGGGTTTCATAAGAAATGGGAGGGTGGAAGGATCTTATTTATTATTTTTTGGGACTTGGTTTGAGGTACTGTAGTCCAAGTGTTAACTTTGCTTGTGTTTTGTTGCTGACAATTTGAAGCAGCAATTAAGGAGTAAAGTAATAGTTGGGTGTCTTAATACAAGGCCTGTGGAACATTTAGATGAGACTCCTGGTGGGTATCATCATCCACTATTTTTGTGGAAGATATGTTTGTTTCCACTAAAAGTGACATCTGGGCAATGTAATCCTCCAATGCTTTGATGTCTGATTTTAATGACACCTTTGGCTGCAGGTGAGTAATTTCCTCCTGTAAATCATTAACCAATACACACTTATCACACATAAAATTAGGTGTTTGTTTGCCTAAGGCATACATCTTACATGTCGTGCAATCCTTATTAGCTTTCTTCATTATGAACAGTGATGGTATAATGATAATTTGAATATATATTACCATCAGTTCTATTGTGCCGAGGATACCAGATGGTGTTGCCTAGTCCCCGTCATCCCCGATGGACACAGTAGACATGATCTAAGATGCTTGTGTCTCGGCGTGCATCTCTGCACATGGCGGCGCACCCTCACCCTGCTCGCTAGTGCAGGTCTTAAAAGGAGAGGAAAACTGGAAGCACCTCTTGTGCTACTTCCGGTTTCGTGCTAAATATTTAGCACTAAAAAATAAACAAAAGCCTTTAAAAAGGCTCACCCTAGATGATTATAGGGCTTTGGAGTGCCAGGAAAGTACACCTTGAGTCAGGCACAGTGTTTAAAGCACTAGATTAGGGTATAGTACTGGTGGCTATAAGTTGTAAGCCTCCAGTACCCCACAATCCTTTGCCAGCCTAACAAGAAGTCACAGGAATAAGGATGAGACCCTATGACCAGAACCTGCCCAGTAATAACAATACAGTGTATCCAAACAATAGTGCAAGGTATATATTTATAGTCTAAAACCTCTCACCAGAGGTGCACTAGATATATGCTGTAAGTCTTTCTATCTGCTGCCCACTCACTAGTGCAGGTCTTAAAGGAGAGGAAAACTGGAGCGCTCTCTTCTTACTTCCAGTTTTAAGCTAAATATTTAGTGCTAAAAATACACAAAAACCTTTAAAAGGCTCACTCTAGATGATTAAGGGCTTTGGAGTGCCAGGCAAGTATGTCTTGAGTCAGGCACAGTGTTTAAAGCACTAGATTTTAGGGTATAGTACTGGTGGCTATGAGCTGTAAGCCTCCAGTACCCACAATCCTTTGCCAGCCTAACAAGAAGTCACAGGAATAGGGATGAGACCTTTGGCCATAACCTGCCCAGTAATAACAATACAGTGTATCCAAACAATAGTGCAAGGTATATATTTATAGTCTAAAACCTCTCACCAGAGGTGCGCTAGATATATGCTGTGAGTCTTCATATCAAACTCAGTGGAATATATTTCTTTACTGAACAAAACGTGTTTACCACTGATTCATTACAGATTTCTTCTATTCTGTGCCCCACCCAAGTCCCAACTGAGAACCTGGGTTCTTCTTGTTAGTGATGGGCAACAGCAGCACAACACTTAAACTCTTCACATCAACGCACTAAAAAATCCTCATGAGATTCCTAAGTGAAAAAAATAGTCACAAAATATAGTTCTTAGTATGCAACTATTAAATTAAAGTTTCCATTTCTGCCTTCTGTAGGTGTGTGTAACTGTATCTCACATTTGAGAATTCAGGGTGTGTGTGTGTGTGTGTGTGTGTGTGTGCATGCACCTTTGCTAGTGCTGAGCTCCTGTGTGTACCTTTGCTTGTGCTGAGCTCCCATACCCCAGGAAGGAAAAATAAAGCTGCAGCTGACTAGTCAATTACAGCACTTAAACAGTACCAAAATAACTTAGCATACACAACTTGCACCACTATCACTTTATACTATAAGCCTGTAGTAAAACATTACACTTTCTAGAGTATTATTTGCACAAGTTTTATTGGACAGAAATCACAAATTCATCTGAGCAGCACCTTCTCTCTCAAATGCCTACAAGGTCTGCAGTGACATGAGGAAATCCCACAGATGCACATGCTGTGAAATGTTGCACCATGTGATTCCCAAAACTATTACATGATTAACCATGAACTTATATGTAATGCACTGTTCTGCGGATCATGATGCACCTGGCAAAATATAGGCACAAATGAGAACTTTAACTAAACAATAAAAGATGCAATCGATGACTAACATAGTCCAGTACCAGGCATAAAACAGCAAATAGGTGCATTTCTGATTGAATATGCCAACATGATTCCATGGAATTAATGTGAAATGGTCGTAGAACATGTTCAGAAGAATATCTGTGAACAGAGATGTGCAAAGTCCACGATCTACAGAAGGAAAGTAAGCTAGGCCAGTTCTAAACAAAACAATGTGAATTTCTCACAACAAATAGTAACTGTGAATGCGGGATCTAAGTTCACCCATCTTTTCAACCTCCATAATGCTTCACACCCCTGCCTTTGCTTATCTCAACCTATCCTTGTCTTTCCCTTACCTCTCTCTATCCACTAGGTCCTCGCTCTACCTCCATCCCTACTGTCTTTGCACTATTGCTTATTCCATGGCCCTTCTTCTTCTCTAGCTCTCCTTTACTGACCTATTCCTTTCTTCCTAAATTTCACCCTCTCTAATTGCCAACGACTACCTTTTCTTTTTCAGATTCTGATTCTCTTCTCTCAATATTTATCTTTTTATCTTCCCTCCTCCTAAGGTCAAATGTACACTTATTTTCTCTCCCACCTTCCATCACTTTGGTCTTGCTATTTCTGCTAGCCTTTTGAAACAGCTTGGTCTTCCTCCTCTTTTCTCCTCCTACCCCTTCCTCTTGCAGTAGAATGGTCTCCTCCCACTTCTAGCTGGAAGGACTATTAACTTGTGCTAGATGCTCCCCGGTCAACCCACTCATGTGAATTGTACACCCTGTATCCCCAGCCTAGCACTTAGAAAACAGGGACTGCTTTAAGTGGCAACTTTGGCTATTGGTCTCTTCTACCTTATTGTTTTGGTTCTCTCTGTAATCATTAATTTGAGTTATATTGCTTATGCTGACAATTGTCTTGTCCTGAGTATTCTCTGTATGGTAATTACCAGTAGTCTGTATGTACAGTGGCGTTCCCCAGGATGAAACCCAATTTTGCAGTATTTTGCAGCACTCTGCAGAATGCTTATGACAGACTGACTAGATAAAGCAATGTAATTTCAATGGCAATTAGTCCTTTTTGTCATTCAGGAAAATGTGACACTGCCAGGATAAAATGAATGCCACAGTTTCTGTGTGACAAAAGGCACTAATTGCCATTAAGATTACTTGTTTATTCAGTAGGCTGCAGCATACTAGCAAGTGCTTTAAAAGTGAGTTTCATCCTGGGAGATGCCACTGTACTTCTTTGCTTCTTATACCATCTTGTATTGCCATGCCAGAAATTGTATGTACTTCTGAGACTTTATATTGTTTCTATGACATGGGACCTCTTTAAAAGAGCCTCTGGCTCAAAGGTACTTCCGAAATTCCAATAAATAAATTCACACCACAAGGTAATTTATGGATTTTGTGGAGCGATTTTGCGAAATTTGTGGCCATGAATTTCATGGATTATTCTATAAAACATGACATTTTACCCACAAGTTTCTTGCTTCATAGTAGAAACTTCAAATTTCATCGAAAATGCCATGCAAATGGTGTGAATTGAAGTTCAGGAGTTTTTCCAAAACGACACGAATTCCGCAAAGCTTGAATTTTTACTGCTTTGCACGAAATTTATGGGCAAAGTTTAACTTCACAGCATCTCTATCTGTGAACCAGAGTTCCTCTCTTTCAGTGATCAGAGGAAAATCATACCCCCTTTCAACAGCTGAATTCCACCCATTCCACTTCCAATGGAACTCCACAGAAACAGTTGGAATTGTTCAAAATTCCACATAAATTCTGTCCCACTGAAATTGAAAAATTCCACACAGCACTATCATCTATTAGTGCAAGTCCTCAGTGAGACAGAAAATTGGCACGTTGGACACGGGTTACTAATCTGGGAATTTCCATTCCCTCTTTAATTAGAGGTCTGTTAAACCATGTTTCCATGGTCTAGCATGTGCCAATTTGGGGGCTTCTTGCACATATTTTTGGGGATCTTGAATGTCCACTTAGCTGCAAGCTGCCACAATGCTCATCAAAGTGTTGAAAATGTGCCTATTAATAGAAGATCCCATGCAGTAGTGGCAAAAAGATTAGACACAATGCAAGTGCCTAATTATACAATGGCTTGAAAAATCTTGTCCTCTGATTGGCTGGCTGGTGGGTATGATTTACCTGTTTAAATCCTGGCATGACCAATGGGTAAAAGTGCCAGCCAGCCACATCCTTTTTGAAAGCCATCTGACCCCCCAGTATGAAATGTGAAAAACTACCATACTGGAGCACCACTAAGCTCTGTTACTGAACCACGAAATTCAAGCATGGGCTGCAGCAGTAAAAGTAAAATTTCAGTGCTCCACAAAGAAAGTTGTAAACCCTGCTTAGCAAAACTGCCCTAGTGACTCCTATTTAAAAAAAACACTTTCACCTTAACCACCACTGACTCCTCGGTGCTACCTCCCACACCCTCTCACTTCTGTATGCAAGACTGCTGGCCTGAGCCAGTGAAAGTTCTCCTTAATTCAAATACATGCTGTCCCATTTAACTGCAACAGGTCATTGAAATTCAACATTTATGGCTGGTATCACTCATTTATGGCCAGTATTACCCAACCCAGACTGCAATATCGACATAAAGGCAAATGGTAAAGCAACATAAAAACCAGAATCACTCACATGAAGCACATGACAGTTACTGTCACGAATCACACTGCTTAGTCAAAGCTGTCAGGCTATCTGAGACTGCTTAAAGGAGAAAAAAGACAGCAGCCTGGCAAGCTCTCTGTTAAGTGCCTGCTGTACTGAAGAAGCACTGGTTTTGCTTTTGTCTCCCTCCTGCTTTTTGCTCCATTCTGAAACTTTGTCTTCAATCTCTTTTTTTTTTTAACAAAAGCATAGTGAAACAAAAAATATATACAATATGTGTGTGTGTGTGTGTGTGTGTGTGTGTGTGTGTGTGTTTGTGTGTGTGGTGGGGGGATGTGTGACTATGGTGTATGAGTGGGATGGAATCGGGTATAGGGATGACTTTCAGCAGCAGAGAGGATCTCCCTAGCAACAAGGAACTTTTTTTCTGGTGCAGCAATAAAATGAATAAAACTAATTTAAAATACCAAAACAAGTTATTTTTCTTTATTCTTTTGCTTTCACCAAACAAAGAGGGACATTGTACAATCGCAATAAACCACTCCAGGGTATGGGTGATGCTGGGATTTATCCACTTCTGGTGTGCCTTACTCACTTGGCCTGTGGCCTCATGACCGAACCACACCAGGTGTGGGTAAATCCCAGCATCACTCACACTCTGTCATGGTATATTACTTAATGATGTGACCACACCTGCATTTGTGAGCTCTGTGTTGATGTTCAGAAAACTTGCCAAAAATCATTTTCTTTTTTTTAACATCTCTTTTTTCTCACCTGCAGCCACAGTCCTGCCTATTCTTCCAGCCACCACTCCTCCTTCACCACCGACCCCGAAGCTGACATTCCCAGCTGGCATATGCAGCTACACCATCAAAAGGGGGCCCCCCATGCCCCCATGCCTGGCAAGGATCCAATACCGGCACACGCCTTATTCAGGCATCATAGTCCGGTGAAGCTGCGGCCATCAAGCTGCCGCAGACTATCCTGCCATTTTTCCTTTTTCTTTCCTGATGGGAGCATGACATGCAATGACATCCAGACACACAACGTGTGGATGTCTGTTGTGCCCCCCTCCATTGGCACCTGCACGTCTGTAGTACCTCCGGGCATCCCCAGGGACCACCAGAGCATGGTGTGCAGCCACCCCTTTTCCCCAGGACTAGGACAGCTGTTGTTGAATGCTCAATTCTCAATCCTAGTCCTCCCCTACCAACCCCCAATGACCCTGGCTCGTTCCTGAACCCAGGTCGCCAGCGTGGAGTGAGGTGTGGTGTCCAGCGCCTCAACCCTCAGTGCTACTGGGCTGGTCCAAAAGTCATTTTCTAACTTACTTAGAGAGTATTTACATATTTTCTTTTGGACAAATAAAAACTAGGCTACAAGAATATTGTGACTCAAGCTGCCATATCCTGTTTATTTTATCTGTAATGTATATTTGTAATTAAAGTAGCCCTTTAACTTCTCAGAAGTATATTACCATCATATCAGTGGGTTACAAATAAAAAGACATTTTAAATGTGGTTGGGATCTTCAGAACTCCTTTCTTGATTTTCTCAGGGGCTGGCAGTATAGCTTAGAGGTTAGAGTAATTAGCTGTGAAAGAGCTTGGTACATCCATCAGAGCAGGTCTGATTTCCACAACCTCTACTTGCATACTGTGTGACTCTATGCAAGTCACTTAACCTCCCAAGTTCTCCTGGGTCACCCCTGAAAACAGCTAATTGTGCCTAGTGGGACTTACCTGGTTACCAAAGAATAAACTTAAAGAAACCTATGGGTAGAGGTGGGCGAGGAGGCTAAAATTTACTACGCGTAGTATTTCACATGGAACCCAAATTTTGTGTAATTTTCCGCATAGCGAAGTGAAAAATTTGCATTCCAAAGTAATGCAAAGTTTCCATTATTCACTATGGACTTCGTGTTACTTTGACTTGTTTTTTTTGCTCTTTAAAGTGAATTTTGTGGTGATTTGTGGGATTTAAGGTCACATGGGCTCTATATTGTTTTGCACAACCTCAGTTAAGTGTAGTGGAACACTGGAGATAGTTTGCTCTCAGAGCTCTGAGATTCAAACAATCAATAAACCTTTAAAATGCATTTTGCCACAAACTTTTGTCAACATTTAGTACATCGATTGTAGGAAACCCTTATGTGTTTATGTCATTGACCATTTATTGATTTGTGTGAATATTTAATGTTAATTTAGTACATTCAGTCTCTGTAGTGACGGACATTGTTGAAGTGTGCTTCGGGAGGTGGAATTGTGATGTAGAAGGGAAATTAGTGAGAAAGGCAGTTTTTCCAACTTTTGTTGGCTAGTATTTTTACTATTTGTGTGTTCAGGTACACACAGTACAACTTTACTTAATTTTTTTATCGTTATGTTCTGTTTGCTGGGCATTTTTTCTGTTGTTTTAAAAGACTGTCAGTATTGTAGTTTACTGAACAGTTAACATTTCTGTGGCTGACCTTTAAAGGAAAACTCCATGTTTATTGTGGTACTGCAATAGCAGTACTCTGAATTCTCAGCCTGTCTGGAATTTCTTTCACTGCTTCTGTCTGTGTAGCTACCGCCCCAAAATAAGGTATTGTTTTTGACTTTTAATTTTTAAGACTGGTTCAGGTCTTGTGTTACTTGTGCTGTGTGGTTGCATCTCTTGGATATTTTGCTTCCCATCTCCCCAAAACAACTGAAATAATAAGTTGCTGTTAAATATCTGTGTAATCTTAAAACATGCTTGCAAAGAGATGTTCATGCAAAGCTGTTTCTGGCTGTGGCACTGCTGCCAATAAGACTGTTGGCAGAGGAAGTTGTGATGATGAAGCAAGTTCATCAGGGGCTAGTAGCAAGTCTGGCAGTATTAAGAGTAGTGGTCACGGCCGTGGTAGTATGCAACAGAAGGGAAAGTTAGCAGTTGCTGCAAGTAAAGGGATTTCTCTGACTCTCTTTTTCACAATGAAATCAGTCACATCAATGCTGGTTGAAGATGCTATTATCCCTGCTGGTAGTAAAGTTAGTAATGGCATGGTTGATAACAGCATGAGTATTGCTACAAGTTCAACCCAGGCAAACTTATCAGGTGGGAAAAATGTTGTTGAATCGACAGATTTGAGTGTACTTGATGTCCCCTCCCCACAGTAGTTGAACATGATTCTGATCATGTTAATGGCTCCAGTCTCATGTTTCCACTGATCTTGAGGTTAGGCCATCCAAACATTCAGATGTTGATGGAAAAAGTGTGGATGATAGTATTGAGGCTGTGGTTGGATTATTTCCGCAGGAGAACAGCATCCAAAGTGAATTTCTGGATAATTATGATGATGATGCTAGCGAATCCAACTAGGAACCAGACAAAAAGAAAGTGAAGAATGCTGTTTGTAAACAGTCTGTTAGTCAATCCCATCCCTCCTCGAAGTCCTGATGTAGCTGTGTCTGTTAATGACCCTGAAGTAATAGTCATCAATTGTGATATTCAGTCAAAGTCCAAGTGTGCACGACACCAGAAACCAGGCAGTATGCCCGTCATTTCATCGTCAACAAAGTGCTGTTACATATGCAATCCCAGAAGCGACATATGAAGAGTAAGGCATAAAAATCCCTAGTTTGGGATTTTTTTCTACAAGATGGTAGCAATGAAACAGTGGCAATCTGTCAGCTTTGCCAAGGGAGTGTGAAGCATTGTAAAAAGGGTAGCCATCTGGGCACTGGGGGCTAGCATACTTATCTCAAGAGCAAGCACATGGCATTGTAGACTCAGCACCACAGGGGAGCTAATGCCATAATAGGGCATTCACCCCCATCCACCTTAGTGAGCATGGTATTCCCTTCCTTTAGTGTAAGTAGTCATGTCCGTAAAAGTGGTGAAATAACACTGGAGGATTACTTCAGGCATATGAAGGATGATTTTGAATGTTAAAGTAGTGGTCAGAGTAACAGTGGTTCATGTAGTCATTCTAGTACATCAACCCCTGTACTTAAAACAGATAAAATAACTGCATTTATTGGCTTGTCACCTGCTCACCCACCATCACAAGTAAAAGGCACCCCATCCATGTCAATTCACAGAGAAGAGCCATTTGGCATGCCACATGCAAAACATCAAACAATGCAGACCTCGTTGCACAGCCTTTTTGCCTGGAACAGTAAATACCCACTAAATCATGCAGTTGCACGTGAACTCAGTGCTGCAGTTGCAGAAATGCTGGTAACTGACCTTTTTGCCATTCGCCTTTGTGGAGAATGCAGGATTCCGGCACTTTGCAGCATGAGCCTGTCCTAAATGGAAGATCCCATCCAGGACATACTTTTCCACCCATGCTGTCCCTGAGTTATATCAGACAGTGACAGAGTCTATAAGACATTCCCTTCAATATTCCGCATCACCTTACATTCACTTAAGCATGGATATGTGGACAAGTGGCAAAATGGTGGGTAGTTCTATCTGTGTATTACTGCACACTGGGCACAGTTACCTGGGGTTGTCTATGATGGTGGGATGGGAAAGCAGTGTAATAAGTCGAACTGTGGTGGTAGCAACCTTCATGGTATAGACAGAATGCCCGCTTGCAATGCGTGATGAAGCAATAGTCGCATACAGGTGAAAACATGTTAGACTTGCTACTGACAGAAACTGATAAGGGGCTGCACCCCCTGTCCCTAAAAACTGGCTTCATAGCTAGTGATAATGGAACAATCATTCTTAAATGTATCAGCAATGGTGGTTTTGTGAGGGTTGCCTGCATGAACCACTGCTTAAATCTTGTGGTACAGGAGTTTCTGCAGTACCTGGAAATCAAGCAAAGGCTGACTGTTGCAAGCCACATCTGTGCACACTTTGTATGCTCTGGAAAGGGTCTTGACCAGCTTAGGCAGCTGCGGATTCAAAACAGCCTCCGTCAGCACCGCCTCAAGCTTGAAGCTGTCACAGGATGGAACTCAACCCTTTACATGGCAGAGCGGTTGTATGAGCACTACAA
Source organism: Neoceratodus forsteri (assembly GCA_016271365.2). NCBI lineage: Eukaryota > Metazoa > Chordata > Ceratodontiformes > Ceratodontidae > Neoceratodus > Neoceratodus forsteri. The sequence goes on along the minus strand of CM028135.1, from coordinate 838,449,957 downwards.
AGCCATTTCTAAATACCTAGTTATGCACACTAGCCGTGACAGTTCAGGGGCCTCAATGTCTATGACAACTGAACAATGTATACTCATGGACTCAGCAATATTAATTTTGAGGCCATTTAAACATGCCAAACAGGCAGTGAGTGGTGACACTGCATTCATTAGTCAAGCCATTCCACTGCTGTGGGTGCTGAGGAAGACTTTGCTGAATCTGCAGCGTAGCCAGATATAGGTCAAGCTGTGCATTACTGAAACATATGATTACAATATTAGACAGCAATCGACACATTGCCACTATTCAGGAATCTTCAGATTCTGGAAGAGCCACAATGCTGGACCCATGCTACAAGCATGGTGTTGCATCCATACTGGAGGGATGGAATGATCAGGTTCAAAGTCTTACTGGGCAGCTAGTTCGATTGATTCATAGGGCACAGAAGTCATGTGCAAAGTTCTGCAAACCACAGCACAACAAGGCAGAAGGTCACTGTGGACTGAGCACATCCAGTAAGGTAGCTGATGGGCAGGGTGGTGTCAGCTGCACAGCTGTCCATTAATTCACTTTGGTGTGCCATGTCCCATGTAGGAATTTGTGACCTAGATGAATCTTGTGAACAGGTGGATGATTCATTAGAATGCGTGCATCACAGACCATGGTTGAGGCAAATTTGCAGAAAACTGGCATCTGACAATATAGGATGATCATTTGGTGTACTGGAGTGGCAAGGTGAATGGATGGCCGACACCGATGTCTGTAGCACTGAAGTACCTGAACAGCCCACCCTCCAGTCTAAGTGTGGAGAGCGTATTTAGTTCTGCGGGGGACATAGTGCATGACTGTCATACTAACCTATCATCACCTACAAATATCAGCATGCTGACATTTATTAAAATGAATGAAGATCACATAACAAGTAGGACAAGTACATCTATGTTTGTCCCCATCAGCATGATGGTTGTGCTGATGCTGATGATGATGCAGGTGAAACAGACCATCCTGGTGACAGTGCCAAACAGTGTACCTTTGAGGTTGACCATGCAGTCATGGAAAAAGAATTCCCAAGTGAGTACAACTCTGGCATTGAGGTTTGCGAGGGCTGATTCCTCCTTGATGATGAGGAGGAGGATGTTGGGCTGTTTCTTGCCAGCTTTGCCTTCTCAAACTGCAATGTGAAGTGCACAACGCAAAGTCCATTAAAAGTGAATTTCGACTTTTTAATGGACATTTTGTGTAGTGCTAAATAAATTTGAAGTTACCCACTTTGGGTTAACTTCACAAGTGAATTTAAACTTTGCTGCACCTCTACCTATGGGACTACAAAATCACACATGCCCCCACAATGCAAAGCGTCATGGGCTACATATGCAAATCACCACAGATTATTATGCTGATTCAACTTTAATCAGAAATGCATGGTGCCGAAAGGCCTCTCACACAGTTTGCAAAGGGTGCTAACAGTAGAAATAGACACATGTTTTGTCCTACCAGGACTCATCAGTATGCCTCATCTGTTTGACACACCAGTGAAATGAACCTGCTGCCCTAAGATGGTCTATCTGGGTCAAGTTGTGGTGAACCCAATTAAAACAAAAAAACAATTTAAAAGACAAAGCACCTCTGTGAACAAGCACTGAGGCAATGGTTGCCCCAAAGGGCATTTGGTCCGGGAAGCCAAGTTTCAAAGATATACAAAATCACACATGCCCCCACAATGCAAAGCATCATGGGCTGCATATGCAAATCACCACATAATATTATGCTGGTTCAACTATGGGATAACCTATGGGAATGTCTCTTAGAAATGTCTTTGGGATCTACAGTATACTGAAAAGATGAAAAAACTGTTTGCATATTTAAAATAGATTGGCAAAGGCAAAAATACAGGACTTCAGAGGAGCTGACTTTGATAAGATGGCCAACAGAGTTAAGCTAACCCTGGCAAGAAGAAAGACAGGTGAGGGGGTACAGGCAAAGTGGGCAAGCATTAAGGATGTAATACTTGAAGCAACATCCCATTGTATTAGGGAGAAAAGCAAGAGCAAAAGAAGAAGGAAACCACTTTGGTTCTCAAAAACAGTAGCAGAAAAGATCAGATCCAAAAGGTTGGCCTTCAGGAAATATAAGGGAACACAGAAGGACGAAGATAGGGAGGCATACCAAACTTCCCTTAAGGAAGCAGGGAAAGCAGTAAGGCAGGCAAAGGCCCAAACCGAGGAAACACTAGCACAAACAGTAAAAGAAGAGGACAAGACTTTTTATGGCTACATTAGTGAAAGGAGAAAGTCCAGAGGGGGTATTGCTAAGATCAAAGGGGATAAGAGGGAGTGTGTGGCAGAGAACCAAGGAAAAGCATCTATCTTAAACAGATACTTCTGCTCAGTATTTACTGAGGAGAAGGTAGTGAACCCATAGCTCAGCACCATGGACACAGGGGGAAGGGTGGTGTGCACAAATCCTTTCACAAAAGAAAGCATCCTACAAGAGCTCACTAAGCTTAGGGTGGACTAGAAAATAAGAACTGATGGCATACATCCCAGGATACTAAAGAAGCTAAGGGAGGAACTAGCACAGCCATTAGCAGAACTGTTTAGTGAGTCTCTGAGCACAGGAGAGGTCCCAGAAGACTGGAGAAGGGCTCATGTGATCATGCTCCACAAGAGTGGCATCAGAAAGGAGGCAGGGAACTACAGACAAGTCAATCTTACCTCAGTAGTGGGCAAGATTATGGAAGCACTCTTAAGGAAAGGATAGTGCAACACCTGGAATCTATAGGAGTGCAGGATCCAAAACAGCATGGGTTTACAACAGGAAGGTCCTGTCAAACTAATCTCATAGATTTCTTTGACTGGGTAACCAGAGTAGTGGACCAAGGGAGTGCAGTTGATGTCACCTACCTTGACTTCAGCAAAGCTTTCAAAACTGTTCCACATAGAAGATTGATTAAAAAGCTGGGTAGGCTTGGGGTGGGTCAAAGGTTGGTCAACTGGGTTGCAAACTGGTTGGTGGGCAGAAAACAGAGCATGGTGGTAAATGGTATACAGTCAGAAGAGATTCAAGTCACAAGTGGGGTACATCAGCGATCAGTCCTGGGGCCAGTCCTCTTCAATATTTTCATCAGTGACATTGCAGACAGACTTGAGGGCAAGGTTTGTCTGTTTGAAGATGATACCAAGATCTGCAACAGAGTAGATGATCCGGATGGAGTGGGCAGAATGAGAAGAGATCTGAAAAAAACTGGCAAAATGATCTGAAGAGTGGCAACTGGGGTTTAACGCAAAGGAGTGCAAGATCATGCTCATTGGGAAGAGAAACCCTGAAGCTACCTATAGGTTGGGAGGGGAGTTGCTGGCAATCACAAGGGAATAAAGAGACTTGGGCATCATCATCACCGATGACCTGAAATCATCCAAGTACACCCTAAAGCAGTAGGTAAGGCTAGAGGGATGCTGGGGTGCATTAGTAGGGATATCACAAGTCGTAAGAGGGAGGTAATAATCCCTCTTTACAAGTCACTGGTTGGGCCCCATCTGGAGAACTGCATGCAGTACTGGAGACTGCATCTGCACTGGGTCATTAACGAAATGGAGGCAGTCCAGAGAAGGGCAACCAAAATGGTGCAGGGGCTGCATCAGAAAACATATGAGGACAGATTAAGGGAGCTCAATATGTGTCCGCTGGAGCAAAGGAGGGAGATTGGTGATATTACTGAAACATTCAAACATCTTAAGGGCATTAACAAGGTAAAAGAGTCTAACAATGTTTCAATACAAGAAAAATAGCAGGACAAGAGGACACAGCATGAGATTAGAGGGAGGCCGAGTAAGGGTAATGTGAGGAAGTTCTTTCTCTCAGAAAGGGTGGTGGATGCATGGAATGGCCTACCTCAGGAAGTGGTGGATTTGAATACAGTGCAGGGCTGCAAACAGGCATGGGGTATGTATAAGGGAGCAATGCAGATGAGTATGAATATATAGGCCATTGACAGAGTAAAGGCCTATGGCACATTCATAAGATTAAAAATAATGGGCAGACTAGATGGGCCTGGTGGTCCTTATCTGCCATCAACTTCTATGTTTCCCTTACATGGGAACATAGAAACATAGACTTTGACAGCAGATAAGGACCACTTGGCCCACCTAGTCTTCCCATTTCCCTACCCTACAGGATAAGCTGCAGATCCTAGTTAAAGGGAAACAGTGGAAAAGGCACAGTTTTACCCAGGCACTACAAAAATGCCTGATTAGTACTTTCGGACAGTAACTCTTTTTAACAAATTACTCTAATTGATTTTTTAGTGATTTAAACAGTGGTCTTCAACTTTCACTTTCTATTGCTAGCAGCCACCATTTCATGAATAGCAGAGAGCTTCCTAAGGTCTCTTTATGCTAATATGTCCTGCCAACCAATAGCTGAAGTCAAACAGGCATATTAGCATACAATGGAAACAGGAAGCTCACTGCTGCTCATAAAATGCTGCTGCCAGCAACAGAAAGTGGAAGTTGTGGGTAGCTGTTCTAAATCATTAAATAAAGTTGTTACTGTCTGAAAGCACTAATTGAGAGTTTCTGCAGTATATGAAGAGAGCTTTGTCTTTTCCATTGTTTCCTTTAACCAACAGCCTATTTCTTCCTACTCCCCCCACAAAAATTGCCTTATGTCTTTCCCATGTATTCTTAAATTCTCCCACAGTTTTAGACCCCACAACCTCCTTAGGAAGGCTGTTCCATGTGTCCACCACCCTCTCTGTGAAAAAATACTTCCTCACATTGCCCATGAACCGCCCCCACCATCTTCAAATTGTGTCCCCTTGTTCTTGCACATCTTTTTCTGAAAGATGCTACCCTCTTGGACTTTGTTGATTCCACTGAGGTACTTAAAAGTTTCTATCATGTCCCCCCTCTCCCTCCTTTTCTCAAGCTCCTTTAGCTCCTTTAGTCCCTGTTCATATGGCTTCTTTTGCAGACCCTGCACCATTTTAGTTGCCCTCCTCTGGACTGCCTCTATCCTGTCTATGTCCTAGCGAAGATGGGGTCTCCAGAACTGGATGCAGTACTCCAGATGGGGTCTCACCAACTATCTGTACAGAGGGATAACAACTTCCTGTTTTCTGTTGGTGATGCCTCTCCCTATACATTCCAGTATCCCACCAGCCCTCCCTACATCCTTTTCACATTGCTTGCTAACGTTAAGATCATCTGATATGATTACCCCCAGGTCCCTTTCCATTTTTGTTGTTGTTACTACTTCCCCCCCATTGTGTAATCTTCCCCAGGGTTTTTGTTTCCCAGGTACATTACTTTGCACTTCTTTGCATTGAATCTAAGCTGCCATACTTTCAACTATTCCTCCAACCTTGCCTAGTCCCTTCTCATCCTTTCTACCCCCCTTGTGAATCAACCCTGTTGAAATCTTTGTGTCATCGGCAAAGAGGCATACTTTTTCTTCCAGTCCCTCTGCAATGTCACTTATAAAGACATTAAAAAGGACTGGACCCAGTACTGAACCCTGTGGTACCCCACTAGTAACCCCTCTTTTTTTTAGAGTGGACTCCATTTACAATTACCTTCTGTGTCCTGTTGTCCAGTCAATGTTTTACCCAGGCTATCATCCTGGGACCCACTCCCAGGCTGGTTAATTTAACTATTAATCTTTTGTAGGGACTGTGTCAAATGTCTTGTTAAAGTCTAGGTAGACCATGTCCAAGCCCTCCTGGTCTACTACTTTGGTCACCCAGTCAAAGAAAATCAATTAGATTAGTCTGACACGACGTGCTCCTGCTGTGAACCCATGCTGCCTCGGGTCCTGTGCCCACTGGCCTCTAGGCACAGAGGTCAAACTGACAGGTCTGTAGTTTCCAACCTCTGTCCACACCTCTCAAGTGCTAGTGAATTTCGCATAGCGATGATTTTTCACATTCAGATTTAGTCTTGCTCTGCACAAGTTTACTGATATTCTTAATAATGTCAGAGTGATTTCTGGACACATAAACTATTAAATCACTGAACTTAGTTGATAGAAACATTCCTTATCCCTAACTATATGAGGGCCAATATTAATAGACATATTAGTGTTTAAAATAAGAAACATCTACTCATTCTGCCCATTTGCTATGACTTTTGAAGGCCAGGTGCTATGACTTTAAATGCTGATTAGTTGAGAGGTATGCCTCTGTCTTGGACCCAGTTTTGTGAAGGGGAATCACATCTGCCTTCCTGCAGTCCTCAGGTACCACACCATCCTCCCATGATTTGTTAAAAAGGGTAGTCAGTGGTTTCACTAGTTCTCCCCTTAATTCTTTTAGAATTCTGGGGTGAATTCCATCAGGCCCCAATGCTTTGTCCACCTCCGGTTTTAGGAGTTCTTTCAGAACCCTTTCTTCTGTGAAAGGACTGGGATTGACCCCCCTGTCCAGAGTGCTTCTGTTACTTGGATTAGGAACCTCCCCCACCTCCTCTTTTGTGAATACTGAGCAGAAATATTCGTTCAGTATCCTTGCTTTTTTATTGTCCCTCTCTGCCCACCCACTGTCCATTCTATTCAGCCTCACTATACCTCCCTTTGTCTTTCTACTCTCCCTGATGTACCTATAAAAGGTTTTATCCCCCTTCTAAACTGAGTTGGCTATTTTTTCCTCACTTTGGGCCTTTGCTATTCTTTTTTTTATAATTCAACCTTTATTGACCAAATATTCCACAACATTGGAGACAGTTAACATGACATGTAAGACATGAGTACAATAGATATTCCTTTAAGAATGCCCCCACCCTCCCCTGTACAGCAGTATCAAGTCACATTCAATATAGGAACTGTGATATTATACCTAGGCATACAGAGCTATTTCCTATAAAACAGTGCTTATATCCAGGTAGCAATAATTAAAGAGTGAAGGGGGTCCCATACATGTGTGCAGACTGATAATCTGTTATGAAGGCTTGCTATAGCCTTCTCTGTACACAAGTTAGCACGGACTTCATTCACCCATTCCTGTAATGTCGGGGTGACCTTATCTTTCTGTGGCATAAAATACGTTTTTTGGCAGATAGTGCAATCATGGAGATATGAAACCTCCTTGCCTTAACCCTAATAGAGGACAGATTCCCTAGAAGACAAATATCGGGTGTGAAACACTCCTGCAGACCCAGTATAGGGTCCAGAAAGGTTTGATAGAGTCCCACAACAAAGATATTTTAGGACACAACCAAAATATAAGAAGGAGTGTTCCCTCCCCCTTGAAAAATCTAACATATAAGTTAGAGTCAAGATGACCCCATTTCGCTAACTTAACAGGAGTATAATACATGTTATGCAAAATGTGGCATTGCATAAGATGCAGCCTATCTTGGGACATGTACTTATGACAGAACCGGCACAATATTTGTCAGTTGGGAGCATATTGGGGGAGTAAGGAGCTCCAGAACCTGGTCGGTCCGAAGGAGACCCCGTACTGTCTATAAAACAAGTTTTTATATAATTTAGAAATGACCCCCGAGGACCCTAGTAGGGAGGAGGATTCCGGAATCAGGGCCCCAACCACTTGATGGGGGAAGGGGGTATTGCCTAACACTGTTATAAATAAAAGCTTTAACTGAACCACTTTAAAGTATGAGTGTAGTGGAATATTAAATTTCCGAATGATCTTCTCCGCTGAAAAGCCCATTTCACTCAACATCCAGGAAAGAGGAAACTATCCCATCACCCAGCTAGAGGCAACAAGTCCGAGGGAATCCGCTGTTTATTCATGGTAAAGGACGGAGAGTTCCAGATGGATTGGGCCAGGTCAAGCTGAGGGGTATAGCGCAAAAAGGAACAAAGCTGCGCGTATACTTTTAAAGAGGTCCTAAAGGTGGGACACTTCTCCGTGCCTTGTAACTTGGACATTTTTACATAAAACAAAATTAATCGGTCCATATTCATAGACCAGATTAAATCTAACTCTGTTTTGAGCCATATCGGTCTGACATTCTCGAGATCAGAACAAACCCATTTCAGGCATTTAACCAGGTGGCTGGCCCAATAATAAATAGCCAAGTGGGGAATCCACAGTCCTCCATCAAACTTAGAAGCGGCCAATTTATAGTATGCCAATCAGGGGTACTTGTCATCCCAGATAAACTTGGTAAAGATACCATGCATTTTCTGAAACCAGGATAAAGGAATGAATGAATTAAGCACAGAGAGGGTAGAAAATTATTGGGAAGATGTTCATCTTGATAATATTAATCCGCCCCATATACGAACTGGGAGTTGGACCATCTATCCAGGTCCAGATTATAAGCTGGGAAAGAGGCTCCATATTTTCCTGAAACCATGCTAAAGGATTTACATGTTAATTTGATGCCCAGGTATTTCAGTATCCGGGTGCCCAACACAAACCAAAGGGAGTAATGTCAGCCTTAAAATCCTTATGATTCAGAGGAAAAGGGAGGATTTATTAGCATTTCACTTATAATCTGAAAGGGCACTGAATTTAGCAATTTCTCCCAGCAAGGCAGGAACAGAGGACACTGGGTGGGATAAATAAAGATGGAGATCATCCGCATACGCGGTAACCTTAACCTCATAGCGTCCCACCCGAATGCCCTGTATCCCTACATTGCTGAGAATGTTTCAAATGAGTGGTTCCAGATAAAGGTTAAATAGGAGGGGTGAAAGGGGGCAACCCTGTCTGGTGCCTTAATATAATGAGAAAGATTTATAAAATGCACCTTTTCCTAAAATCTTTGCTGAAGGGGCTTTGTATAATCCACGGAGCTAGTCTATAAAAATGGTGGGAAACTGGAAGGCCCTAAGAACCTGAAACAGAAAGTTCCAATTCACCCGGTCAAAAGCCTTCTCGGCATCCAGGGAGACCAGCCCAGCTGGAAAAGTGGCATCCCTGGACACCGAGAAGACATGCGACAACGTGTGCAGATGGTCTGAGGATGAACGTCCCTTCATGAACCCGACCTGGGCCATACCTATTAGGTCCGGAAGGACCACCATTAACCTTTCCGCCAATATCTTCAAAAGGATTTTGATGTCTTGATTTAAAAGGGATATAGGCCTGTAACTTTGGACCAACTTGGGATCTTTGTCTGGCTTGGGGAGAAGAACAATCAGGGCTTTGAACAGATAGGCATCTACCCCCACCTTGGACAAAATGTGCTGAAAGAGCCGGTGAAGCACCGGGAGTAAGAGCTCTCGGAAAACTTTATAAAATAATGAGGAGAAACTGTCCGGCCCTGGGACCTTATCTGACGGCAAGGCTCCTATGACCCCGGAGATCTCCTCCTGGGATATTGGTGAGGTCAAAAAACACTTGTGTTGTTCTGTTAGGGAGGGCAGATGGGAACCCTTTAAATACTCCTCCAGGGACTCCGGGCCAGGAGAGCTCTCCATATCCCTGTATAACTGTTCATAGTATAGTGCAAACTCTTGCACTATCTTTGAAGAGGATACTCTCAGAGACCCATCTGCTTGAGCTCGGATTGGGGGGATAAATCTTGCTGACTCCTGTTGTTTAAGCCATAATGCAAGGAGACGCCCCACCTTCTCTCCCTGATCCATGTAGCTGGCTCTAGTTTGGATAATAGCTAACTCTGCCTTTTCCCTCAGCAAATCTAAATATCTATCCTTGGCCACCAGAAGCTTCTTTCTGTCTTCATTCGAAGTGTTGACAGAAAGGTTAGCCTTGAGGGACCGTATTTGGGACAATAGTGAAACTAACTCTTCCTCCCATGCCCTTTTCCTTTTCGAAGCTAAACTAATAAGGATTCCCCTCATAAACACTTTAAAGGCACCCCATAGGATGTCCAGATTTGCACTATCAATAGGATTAAATGAGAAAAAAAACCTCAATTTGTTCTTTTATAAGCTACAATACTTGGCATCTTTTAACAGCTGTTCATTGAGTTTCCACTGGGTCTCCCTTCTAGGTGTGTTGAGAAAAGCCAAATTACATACCATGAGGGAATGATGGAAATGGGGCCAGGCTGGATCGAGGCAGACATAACCCGGCAAGAGCCCTGAGAGATGAATATGCAGTCAATGCGAGACTGCGAGCCATGCACCATCGAATTAAAGGTAAGCTCCTTGGAGCTAGGTTGCCTCTTGCGCCAAAGATCACAAAGCCGCATTGATCCACCAGTTCTTAAATGCCCTTTGCCCGGAAAGCCCCTCAGCCCCTACCTGACCTATCCAAGTTAGAATCCAGTACCTGATTAAAATCACCACCCATAATAATCATAATGGAAGCATTGGTAAAATAATCATGATCAGCCTGCTGAAAAAGCCTGAATCATCATTGTTAGGCCATAGATACTGCAAAGCAAAAGTAGAACTGACCAAAGGGTGCCCTGAACCAGAACAAATCTGCCCCCTGGATCTTAATGACCTGTGTGGACATGAAGGAATGCCTCTATTAATAATTAACATGACCCACAACTATTGGTGGATCCCAAGGCATTAAAGACCTGACCCACTTGTTGTCTCCTTAGTTGTAAAGCTTTGGATTCTAACAAATTAGACTCCTGCAAAACATTATCTGGGAATGCAGTAGGCCTAGATGTTAAGCACTTGATATTGTTTAGACTTTTTCTGATCCCTTCACATTGCAAGTTGCGAAAAATCACACTGTTAGCCATCTAGAACAAGAATAATGGCCTTAGTTCCAAAAGCCCCATACAGAAACATAGAAAATACCTAGTAAAGTTCTTATGATTACTGCTGTATGCACCACTCCCTCCCATCCTCCAACCCAAACCAGAACATCCCCAGACCCCCCTCCCCAAAGTCCCCCCCTTCCTTTGACATAGAAAGCCTGTCCCTTAGCCCGGCATTACACCCCACCCCTCTCCACCCCCACTGTCACCAAGCAACTTTTAACACAGTACTGCATCCCTTCCTCCCCTCCAGCCCCCTGAATATACCCCTCTGCTTCCAGCAAGTGTAACAGTCCCCTCAAATGAGTACCAAGCAACACTGCTACTTTAGCAACCGTAGTAACTTAAGAGCGTGCTGGGCTTCAGACATAAGTGCACAATGAATGCATTAGGATGATAAAAGGGTAGGGTAGAAGTCTGAAAACACAAACAAATGCCCAGAAACCCCAGGAGACAAAATGAGAGAAAGGGCCCTGTTGCCCTGTAGGAAATGTCTTCGGGAGTCAAAAACAAGCCGGGAGTCTTATAAAGGAAAATTACCCCTTCCAACCAGAATATGACCTGAAAACCGGTGATGGACTCTTACATCTTGAGCCCCAGGCAAAAAATTAATAAGGAAGGACATCTCTGCACCGGGTACTTACCAGCCCAAAGACCCGAGAACACAGCTTAGGTTATTTTACTACCCTGAACTCGAGACGGGAAACAAAACTGAGGGAAATCATCCCCAAATTAACAGCAGGGCTAAGTTACAATTCATGAGCACAGAGCTCCCTCTTGTGGCTACTGAACGATCCTACCAGTGTACACGCATGAAAATAATAGAAATGCCTAAGCACAGCTCCTAAGCTAAGCCACCTGTGGAATAAAATAATGATCCTTAAAAGCTTAACATGACCTTCCCTCACTAGTGATGGCCTATATAACTGGCTACACTGGAGCGAAGAACACCATCCCGAATAGACAAACCAAACATTCCACGAGTCCTTGCCCTGAACATCAAATTAGGCTTTTAGAATTAAGGCATAAATATCCAGCAGCAATTAACCCAACTGTATTAACACAGTCTAATTGAGTAACAATAACTTCCAGATGCACCCTCATTACTATCTTCATAGACAATTAACAAGATAACAGTCCCAGCTTGACAGCACCAGACTTTCCCCATCTTAGGGACAAAACTTCCAGGGATCCTGAAACAGATCAGGTAGAGCAGTTTTGAGGCCTGAAAGAGCAGATTCTGGGTCTTCATAAGTTAGCCAGGATCCATTCACATAGTCCTTGCAGCCTGGCTGGGTACCCCATCTTAAACTTCAGCCCTGCAGCAATAATCTTGGACACAATGGGGTGAAATGCTGTACGTTTCAATCAGACCGATCCTGGCAGGTCTTGTGCAATTCTCAATTTGGAATTCTCCCAACTGACTTTCTGTAGAGTTCTCACTTTCAACAAAAAGTGCTGCCTTTCTAAAAAATTTAAGAATCGGCATATAATGGGGCAAGGGGCAGCCTCTGGTGAAGGTTTCAGTCTCAACGACCTGTGTGCTCACTCGATGATGTATGCAGGGCCGAAGGGAGAGGGGCCAGCAACCCGTTCCACCAACTTCTGTATAAAAGCTGCAGTATTCTGGCCTTCTTCTCCTTCTTGCAGCCCTGAAATCACAACATTGTTCCTGCAGTTGCGGCCCTCAAGATCTTCAAGCTTTGCCTCCACACGAGAGAGCTTCTGCCGTATAGTCACTAACCCAGGGTCCACCTTTCTAGGTGTTTCTCCAACAAAACTGTATGGGCAGTGTTATCAGAGGCAGTCAATGAAACCTCGTCCAGCTTTTTGAAAGAACCTTCAGGTCGATTACGCCATCTCTTTCACCTCCTCACAGAATGGTTTAAATTCTTCCAGGAAACTGTTAAGCATTAGATGTTCTTGTTCCGATGCTTGACTCGAATGATCAGGCCTATCAGGCCCACTCGAGGACCAAGATTTCTTTGGGGCCTTCTCGGGGGTGGCAGGTGGAGTATGTTTTTGTGGGGCTTTCTTCATGTAAGCTTCCATCAGTGTCCCAAACTCACTAATCAGACACTCTAGGTGCTTAGTAGGCAGGAACAGCTGAATACAGAGGGTTTTGGAAGATCTAGATGTCAGAAAAAGACGATTATAAAGTCAAGAGGCTGGAACTTAGCGGAGGTGCTTCAACTCAGCATTCTGCATGACACGGTCTCTTGGCCTTTGCTATTCTGGCTTTCCTCCCTGCTTCCTTCTGCCTTAACTGGTAGAGCTCCCTGTCCTGCTCCTTCTGTGTTTCCTTATACTTCCTGAATGTTATCTTTTTTTCTCCCTGACCTTCCCTGCCACCTCTTTTGAGAACCATAGTGGCTTTTTCTTTCATTTTGATTTGTTTATTTGCTTCACATAAAGACTTGTTGTCCCTGTGATGGCAGATTTGATGTTTCCCCATTGTTGTTCCACCTCTCCTTCTAGCCTGTTTGCTAGTGCTTTTCTAAGGCACTCTCCCATCTTGCCAAAGTCAGCCCTCCTGAAGTCCAGTACCCTCACTTTTGTACGGCTTGACTCTGTAGCTGAGTTTATCGTGAACCACGCTGTTTGATGGTCACTTGTTCCCAGATGGCTACCCACTTCTAGATCTGAGATCCTCTCACTGCGTGAGCAACATACTATAGATTGCAAATGTGAGGGGAAAATGGATAGGGCCCAGATGTATCTGCTTGTGCATACTTCTATATGTAATAGTTGGTCACAAACCCTCTGATGTGCTATGGTTCCCATAGCAGAATACACTTGGTAGAATGATATGTTATGATCATATAGCAAAATTCTGGGGTGTATCAAGGGGGGGGCAGAGGTGATGGGGAAGTAATCTTGCCTCTTTAAAGGCATTGGCCAGGCCCAGTGAATGTGATCTGGTGCCTTACACCTGCAGAGCAGTAGGCAGGGAAATGCCCTGAAGCTCAGGCAGGGACAATTCAGTGGTAAAGTTAGGAGAAACTGGTTCACAGAGGGTGGTGAACCTATGGAAAATCTGCTGGCAGAGACAGTGGACATAAAGAAAGCACAGATCTCTAAGGTATGCCTGGATAATTTTCTGCTTGCAAGGGTATCATCAAGTACCCTTGGTAATACAGGGATGGGGAATACCTATATTTTGGTATGTGTGTGCACATTATACATATTCCATCCTGCAAATGAAAAATGGAGGGGCAGACATAATGGACCTAGCTCTCCTTCTGTTTCCTACTGAGCTGTACTGAAGGGAATGGTAGAGTCTATTGTGTAAATGGTAACATACAGTATGAAGTAAGAAACCTGAGCTCCTGTCCTATCTGGGGCTTTTACATTGCAAGTTTCATATTAACTGAATGTCCCTGAAAGAAACATTTGCAAATGTACTCATAACCATAGAGAGACAGTAACAGTATATGCAAACATATTATATATCATGTTAAAAGATTTCCATTTGAATTTAAAATCAAAATGTTTTGCTCTGTAGAAAATTAGAAACCCTTGTCTGAGAAATGGACTATGCCAAATGAATTTAGAAATTCAGAATTTTAGAGTTGTTTGCATGAAAACCCTCTCAAAATTACAGGGTGGATGAAAATGTTCAGAAATAATGATCCTTAGTGGCTAATAATGATGTTATGATTAAACATGCTGCAGCACCCCTCCACCACCAAAGAAAACAAATTGTAGGCAGCTGTTACACTGTATATTGTAGAAATACTCTTGGAAATAGAAACATTATAATACAGAGTATTGTAAAAAAATAATCCTACAGCCTAAATCCTGCAAAATTGATAAAAAAGTCATTAAAGCCAATGCAGGCCCTGAGGTAGTTCTTTAGCCATTCGTTGTTTCAGTCCTAGATGGATGTGACAAAGGAAGTCACTTGTGTTTTTCCAAAGGTTAATACATCAGTGCAAGAGCCCCAAGAGAGCTGCAATGATATAAAAACAGAACCTGGTTTGTTCAATAGTAAGCCTACAGTGACTCTGGAGTATAAATTAACAGTTTTCTTTTTGTTAGCAGGTCATATGTCACCGTGCTGCTTGTCTGTTTATAAACCAAGATAATCAGCAGTGATTTTTCAAATGCCACTGAGATCATTAAATGTCTCTCTGCATTTTCAAGCTGGATTGCAGCTGGAAAGCATTGGCAAAGCACGTATGTGAATGTTGGCTTCATTTGTATTGTCAAAATCAACTTCCAATGTTGAAATCATTAGTAAGAGACACTATTTTACATTTTGTTCAGTCTTTTACACCAAGATAGCCCACATTTAAGTATATCACCTATTCTGCAAAATGGCCCTGTGGACTAGGTACAGTAGAAGGGTGCATGCTTTCTAACTTACAAACTCTAAATACCAATAGTACTTACTCTAATGTGCATTAGACAGGGACAACTCCCTACCCAACGAATAAGAACTATAGTATAAACCAGGGAGCAACAAGATTACAGTACCAGGCAGGATATTTACATAATAGAATTCATGATGATATTGCTTGGGAGGTTCCAACAGATATGAAGAAGTACCAGTTAGGATGAAAAGTAGTGGGTAATGAGATGTGACCAAACAATTTATGGTGTGTGAGCAACCTACATGTGCATAGACTACAGAGATAGTTCTACATGGCACACTTGAAGAACATGATACTATTGACTTTGATGATACAGTCAGGTCTGCCATTCTGACTGGGCAGCTGTGGCAAAGGCCTTCTTACCAACAGACTTATGTACCCTGGGTTCAAGAAGTAGGTTTCCTGAACATGACCAAAGCTGATAGGTTTGCACAGGTTTGTGAGGAGTGCTCTGAGATAATCAGGGTAATAAAAATTAATAATAATAAATTTTATTTCTAAAGCACCTTTCAAATTTTCAAGGCACTGTACAAAACAAATAATACAGATCAAACATTATAATTCAATATAAAACACAGATAAAACTACAATCTCATCAACAGCTTGAACACAATCAATACTCTAAGAAGACAATTTGATAAAAATGAGTTTTTAAACCCCTCTTAAATTCCTCCACGGAGGTACACTGCCGTAACCGGTAGATTCAATGTACGCATCTGTAAACTGCAGAAGACCACTTTAGTTAATATATTCTTAAACTTGAATGTAGGCCCAAATTATACATCTGGCAGTAATGGGTCAATCTGTTGCAAGTGAGGATAAATCTGGATACAGTGGCAGCCAATGACAAATTGCAATATCTCCAGATATGGAACCAACAGCTTAATCTGGTTCAAGGTCAGTTGGCATTCATCTATATCCCCCTCCCCGGGTCGTGCCTGAAAATAGGCAGGATCTGTCTAGTGCACTTACCCAGTCAACAAAAAACTAAATAAAAAAAAAAGATTAGAGCTACAGTGAATTAAAACCCTTTGCTGGTGAAGTTGATGCAAAGTGAGAAACTTCTCAAAGTTACCAGCTTCCAGTTCCACTTTGCTGAACAGAGGTGTTTTGTTTTAAGACAAACTCAATGGGGCTAAAACCACCCCTGTGCATTATTATAGCCTCCCCAACCCACCGACCAACATATAATTTAACCCCTCCGACACAGCTCTCTGGGTAGATACCCCAATCCCAGTAGAGTCCCATCATTAATAAAATGCATTGCAAAAGTACACTAAACAATAGGGGCACTTCCT
Organism: Neoceratodus forsteri; assembly: GCA_016271365.2. Taxonomy (NCBI): domain Eukaryota; kingdom Metazoa; phylum Chordata; order Ceratodontiformes; family Ceratodontidae; genus Neoceratodus; species Neoceratodus forsteri. The sequence goes on along the minus strand of CM028135.1, from coordinate 838,433,645 downwards.
CCACTTCGTATTTCTTTCATGTATAATTATTGTAACTCAACCTCCCACCCACTCAGGTGAAGTCTATTGTTGCCTGGCTACCCACCATGGGATCATTGTTTTTCAATTGCTGCAGTGGTAGGTAAATATTTATTGATTGACTTTTAGTCTTTATAATGAAAAGTACAATATACATAAATAGATATACATCATTAAAATCATATATAAAATCTTTCATAGTTCAATGATTACAGCATTTCCAGAGATACTTATATTCAATGATAAAGTCCTCAACATCTAAGATTTCATAAATTTTTATCTTGTAGAAATCTATACAGTGAATGTAAGATATTGATATTAGTAGTATTAAATAAAAAAGTAATTAACGCTTTGGAGGGGAGACCAAGGGTGCTCAATATTGGTGCCAATCACTATCCTTTTAACCTCATATTGAGGACAATGTAATACAACATGCTTTAAATCATCCTCGTAACCATACAGACATTTACATTTCAGACTTAGGACTTCCTTCCATCTCTGATCATATAAAATATAGTTTGCTGTGCAAAATTCTAACATAAATCTTGTTAAAATCGTTCTCTCTTTCAGCTTTGATAGTATAATAAGATACAGTTCTAAATTGTGTTTTGTTTTAATAATTTTAAATCATCTGTAATGACAGAGACTATTTATTTTTTTTCTGCTTTTGAAATTGCTATAGCTTTTATTGCCCTTTTACCCTAGGTGACATTTTTCCTCAGAGGGTAGAACATAGATTTAGTACATGAGATTTCCCAACCCATGGGGAACATATTCTCCTTAATTAATTTAATTGTACTCTAGGTGAAGTTCCTTTGATGGTATTGGATTTGTTCCTTGAGGCACATTCTGAGATATGTATTGTCTTGAAGAAGAAAAAGATTTAACATGAAAATGATCCTTCTCTCTACTGCCAAAGTTGTTAATGAAAATTGCCCCAATTATTTCCTTAATATTTCTGTGGGCACAGATTGTTGCACCTTTAATGTATAATGATGCATTTTATTAATCTCTGTTTTTAATGGTTTTATATTAGGAGTCTATATTTCCACCCCATAAAATATGCTCAACTTTATTTTAGTATTTATTACATTTAACAATCCTTTGATTGATGATTGCCCCATTTTCAAATTAAACCTTTTAAAAGCATTAAATGCCATTTTTAATTTTTGAGTCATAGTTTTTATATGTGATGTCCATAAAGTATTATTCAAAAACCTGAGACCTAGATAATCATAATGGGAAGTGGTTTTGATCATCTTTTGATCTAAGTAGAGTGACTTTGTTTTTTTTATTTTGCTACCAAATATGACTAAATTTGTTTTCTTCAGGTTTATCACCAGTTGATCTTTTTTACAAAGTTCCCCAAAATATGTGAGCTTCCATTGGAGAACTATAAAGGAAGTAGAAATTAGGACTATGTCGTCCAACAGACAATTGCTTCAATGAGTGTAATTGGGTGGGTGGGGCAATGGAGGCTGAGAGGGTAGGAGGGGTTTGGGTATATGGCAAAGTGCCTACCTCACCCAGCAAAGAGTAAGTGAGTTGCAACTCCTCTAACAAATTCTCTGGCAGTCTTCACCAAGCAAAGTTGGCACATTTGTTGGCTACTGTAGTTTGACAGAGGAGAATTTGTTTTCAGAGCAAGTAGTAGACTAGAACTACAGTTTTCTTACAAATTATTTGGATTAAGCAAACAGATACTTTATTAGAAGCAGGGGGTCTTATTTAAGTAAAAAAAAAAGAAGAAATCACTGTGTGTTTCTCTGTTTGAGGAAGGGGCTGTTTCCAGCATAATTTACTGAGTCAGAGGTGAGCTAATTGGGGTGTGGCTTAGGAGCTTAGGAGTACAAAAGCAGGTGTCTCAATTACAGCTTCCTGCTGTAGTTTTTGACAGAGAGAATTTGCTTCCAGAGAAAGTTGCAGTCTAGAGCTACCATTTGCTTACTAATTGCCCTCCTTACCACCCTCACCCTCCACCTAAGCCAGTTCTAGTTTTATAGCCACTGGATTTGATTGACAATAGGAACTTCCTGTTTGGCAGTAGGAAGGGAGGATCACTGAGAATACATTAGTTTCATCAACCTTGAAGGAACCTAAAAAAAATAGCTCTTTCTCTTCCCTGGCTGCTGGGGTCTGAATCCAAGCACGGAGGAAGGAGACTACTGAAGGCTACAGGAAGTTCCTGTCCCAGAACAGGAAGGGTGAGAGTTATAAGGGCAAATAGACAGTAGGAAAGTAGGTGTAAAAATACATAGAGGAGAGACAGTAAGCATACAAAGCAATGGGAGAGGGACACAAAATAAGTCAAGATGGGAGTGGTGCAGTGCAATTGCTGTGGGACAGCAGTGTTCCGTTAGACATTCTGGAGGCTGTGATGCTGCCCTGTTTGTAGGCACCTCTCTGGTCTGAGGGAGGAGGTTGCCCATCTCCAGGCTGACCTGGCTAGGATTCGTGAACCCTCTTCCCCCAACCAGGGACCACTAGGGCCACCACTGCTACCTCAGAGGTTTGCCAAGAAAGAGGAGTGGTTGGACCAAGGTGGACTCAGGGAGGGAGAGGGTGGTGGAACAGAGGTGCATCCCTCCAGTTGTACCTCTCCACAATTCATATGCTGTTCTGGTGAAGAGTGGTTTCTCTATGGAGGCACCTGCAGTGGAGACCAAGGAGGATGCTGGGAACCTCCACAAAGGAGACCCACAGGAGGGTGACACGAGATCCCACAGGGGAAGGAAACAACTCCTGGTGGGGGACTCAATCATTAGGGGGGTAGAAGTGGGGACAAAGAGGATAGGGAGGTAAGGTGCCTGCCAGGAGCTATGGCACGGAGGGACAGGAAGTGAATCTTCAGGATAGTGGGAACAGCTGCACGAGGGAGGGAGCTGGATGTCATTGTTCACCTAGGGACAAATGACCTGGCTGTGAATGGGATCAGAGCAGTGCAAGAGGAGTTTTTAGAGTTGGGGAGGGGCCTTAGACAAGTAGCATGTACGGTAACCTTCTTGGAGGTGCTGCCTGTCTATGGCAAGGATGATGCTAGGGTATTCCGCAATATAGGATTCAATGAATGGTTTAAAAACTGGTGTGGAGCTCAGGGTTTTGGCTTCACTGGGGACTGGGGAGCCACCTGGAGGGATGCAGGCCTATACTGGCACGATGATCTGCATCTGTCTGGGGGGGAACCAGGATCCTAGGTGATAGGTTTAAATGCTTCATTGGCAAGCATTTAAACTAGCCAAGGGGGGAGGCACTGAAAAGGAGCAGGGAAATCCCAGCCTCCCCCCACAAAACGCAGCAGTTAGAAAGGTAAACACCAAGGTAGAGAAGTCAGTAGGGAGCAGGACAGGGGTAAATGCAGAAAAAGGCAGTAAGGACAGGGATAGGGCTAAAAGGGGTAAGGACATCAAAAAATGGAAGGCGATGAGTACCAATACCCACAACCTGTTTAACAAGCTCCCTGAACTAGTTGCCTTGATGGAAGAGGGATGCCTGGATATTGTGGCAGTCACTGAAACATGGTACACAGAGAACCATGACTGGGATGTCAACATACCAGGATACACAATCTACAGGAGGGACAGGGTAGGTAAAAGAGAAGGAGGAGTAGCTCTCTACATAAGGGAAGGGATTAAAACAACAGACCTGAAGAGTAAGCAAGAAGTTAATGAGTCACTATGGGTCACCCTGGAGTCAGGAAATGGCACCACAATCCGCATGGGTGTTGTGTACAGATCCCCATCTCAGGGGGAAGAAATGGACAAGGAAATAATAGAAGGCATCCTAAAGGTGGGCAAGCATTGTGAGAAGGCAGTAAGGAGGGCAGCGGGGATACTGGGATGCATAGGGAAAGGCATCAACAGTAGAAAGCAGAAAGTTGTTATCCTCTGTGCAGACAGTTGTTGAGACCCCATCTGAGTACTGTGTGCAGTTCTGGAGACCCCATCTCTGCAAAGACATAGACAGAGTGGATTCTGTTCAGAGGAGGAGGGCAACCAAAATGGTGTAGGGTCTGCACCAGAAGACATATGAGGAGAGACTAAAGCAGCTTAATATGTATACCCTTGAGGAAAGGAGAGAGAGAGAGGTGGAACATGATAGAAACTTTCAAGTATCTCAAGGGAATTAACAAAGTACAAGAGGGTAGTATCTTTCATAAAAAGAGATGTGCAAGAACAAGGGGCCACAATTTGAAGATAGAGGGGGGACGGCTCAGAGGTAATGTTAGAAAGTATTTTTTCATAGAGAGGGTTGTAAATGCATGGAACAGCCTTCCTGAGGAGGTTGTGGAGTCAGGATCAGTGGGAGAATTCAAGAATGCATGGGACAGACATAAGGCAATTCTAGAATCTGCAGCTTATCCATCAGGTAGGGAAATGGGCAGACTGGGTGGCCAAGTGGTCCTTATCTGCCATCAAATTCTATGTTTCTGTGTTTCTATTTCCAGGTGAACAACTACTGTAGGTGAGTCTCACTTTTTACTATGTAAAGTCAGGAAACATGGAAAAGATTTATCACAAAAAGAAGTTTCCTAACTTTGCACACCTCTAATCATGATAGTGATTTTATACAATGTAGGTGAATTTGAACTACAACTGATAAACCATTTGTTTAACCTAAAAATGTGAGAAAAATGCAAAGAAATGAAGACAAATTGTTTATTTTTTTGTGTTTATCTTGCTTAGATCCCTCATACCAATCAAATTCCTTGGTGAACTTTATTCACCATGACTCTCTTAAGTGTGAGACACAGCTACAGCTATGAAACGCTTGAATCAAAAATTGAATTTTATATTTTAAAATTCTTCGTTCGTGAATCCTTAATCATGACTTAGGGACCAGATGGCCCTATCCCACAAACAAGGATTGGCTCACAAATGGGGATTTTGTCAGCTCATGAAAGAGGATTGGGGTTTTGAATCCTGTTTCGCGAGCTGACAAAATCCCCTTTTGTTAGGTGTCAAAATCCCCTTTCATGAGTTGATCCCCTTTCACGAGCTGACAAAATCCATGATCGTCATTTCATGACCAGATGGCCCTTCTCGGAAATGAGGATTGGCTTGCGAATGGGGATTTTGATACCTCTCAAAGGGGTTGACTCATGAAAGGGGATTTGTCAGCTCTGAAAGGGATTTTTTTAATTCTTATTTTGAGAAGACAAAGTCCTCTCTCATGAGCTGTCAGAATCCCCTTTTGCGAGCCAATTCCCTTTCATAGGCTGACAAAATCCTTGATTGTGACTTCCAGACCAGATGGCTAAAATCTGACGATCACAGATTCCTTGCAAATGGTAATTTTGACAGCTCGTGAATGGGGATTGACCTCGCGAATGGGGATTTTGCCACCTCATGAACTAGGAATTTAAAAACCCTGCCAGTGCACTGTAAATAAACGGTTTGGTCTTTTGTCTTGAAATCTGCAGGGTATAAAGGGTGTGACCTAGAGATGTGACTTATGCTGTTTACATGTAAGAAGGTATATGGTTCCATAGATATTTGTTTAACCAGGAGAGACACACTAAGTTGAAAACTTGTTTACAGGTGCAACCTGGGAGCACAAGGAAGTTAAGTGACTTGCTCAGGATCACACAGTATGTACCTAGGCAGCTGTGGGATTCAAACCCAGGTCTCCAGTTCAGAGCCTTAACCCACTGTGCCTATACTGTTTCTAAGATACACACACACACACACACACACACACACACACACACACACACACACACACAACACACACACACACACACACACACACACACACACACACACACACACACACACACACGTAATCAGAATATGGCATTCACTATGAGTGCTTATGTTCAGATAGTTTTTAGAGCAGGACTGAAAAATAACTGATTATGGCAAGCCTCTGTTGCTGTGTGATTGTGGTGTGTTTTTTGTCTCTTGGTGAGGCCTGCATTCAGGATATAAAGTGAAGATATCTTCCCATGATAAGTCTAACAGCTGGTGTACCAGCATGTTACACTCTCACTATTGTTCCCAAAACCTTTTATACACATTTGACAGATTTTCTCATTTATGCTTGCTCCCTTGATTTCCTGGTATATATTCACAAAATGAAAAAGCGTCATTTTAGGCACTGTTACCAGTGTGCTATTTTAACCCTTAAACCACTTCCTTTGGAATCCTAAATGCCGACATTTGTACAACATAATTGGGACCAGAAGGGAGGGCCTCAAGCTGATGGGATTTCTGTGTTTTGCTGGGACAGAGTGGCACCAAAGTACAACTTTGAAAGTCACAGCATGTAAGCAGTCAGTCCATTTACCTGCACTGGAGAGACTGGAAATGTCTTTGTGTTCCATGCAAAATTTTGACATTATGCTCATTATAAGGCAAGCCAGCATTTCAGTGGTTAGAGTTAGCTTGCTGAAAGTAGCAATTTTACTGCAAAAGACTCCAAAATGATGTAAATGCATTTAAATTACTGTTAAGCATTTTTGCCTGTTACACAACTTATCTGATTACGCCTAATTTAATTAGACAACAGTGATTAAGGGTCTAATTGTAACACCAAGCACAATGGTGTTTGTTCTCTCACTACGAGATGTGCTTGGTGTCCCAATTACCTCCATCACACATATTTGATATGAAATTAGCCAACTTCAGGAAATAGACATAGTAAGCATCAGAACTGGCACACATAGGAATTATTTAAAGATCTGAGCTAATTTTGCATGTACTGAGTATTGTTGTGCTCCATTTTGTAATCTGCATGCTGAATGCAACCAGAATGGCCATGATACCACACACTGTGGTTCCTTTGTGAGTTCATCATAGGTATTTTGAAATTACTCATAAAACAAAAAAGAACAACATGCACCAGTTTTAGGACAAATGTATCATCAGACTGGTGTGTTTTTTTGTTGGTTTCATAGCTTTGAATTTTGAATACCATGGATGTAGCAGCCCATGTTTGTTTTGATGAGCATATACATTTTTGGTTTGAGTAAAGTTCTATTTTTTCCAGATTGGAGTCTTTGGATAGGAGTCAGTGAATCATAGAATCATAGAATTTTGATGGCAGAAAAAGTCCATTTGGCCCATCCATTCTACCCGAAAGTGATATCCCCCCACACGCACACACATTTTCTTTACCTCCCACCCTCCTGCCCTCTCTCACCAAGTCCCATGTAGATATCCCACACTCTCTTGAATTTTTCCACCATATCCACTTTCTGTCAACCTGTTCCATGGACTCACCACCCTTTGTAAGAAGTAAATCCCTTATGTCCTTCCGAAATTTGCTCCCTCAGCTTGAGTGAATGACCCCTGGTGGCGCTGTTCTTACTTAGCTTCAAGATACTATCCTGCTTTACTTTTACCTATTCCTTTCAAGTACTTGATGGCCTCAGCCATGTGTTCCTCTCTCTTCTCATCTCCAGTGAATACAGACCTAGCTCATCCAGCCTTTCCCCATGTGGCCTTCCTTGCATCCCCTGAACCATTCTGGTCACTCTTCATTGGACTCGTTCCAGTCTGTCCTTGACACCTTGCAAGTGGGGCCTCCAGAAATGTTGTCTGAATTCTAAGGTAAACCAGTAAATGTTGTTTGGATGATAAGATAAACCAGTTTTAAAAATCATAAAAAAAGTGGGAAAAGGAATTAGGTATAAATATAACTGACAAGGTGCGGCAAGATATAATAACTACCTTTACAAAAAATGTAAAATCAAGTAAATTACAACAAATGCAAATAAACACAGTTTATAGGACTTGCTACAGTCATGGCCAAAAATATTGGGGCCCTTGCACTTTTTTCAAATAACTCACAATTCCTCTAAACATAAGTTGAAATTAACAACAGTATTTGGTCTCCACAATTCTTTATTTCTCTTTTAATATTACAGAACCTTTGTTTTGATTCAGAATTTAATATATCCTTTTAAATCAGAAATGAAAAGAAATGGCATTGACAAAATTATTGACACCTAGATTTAATATTTGGTAGCACAGCCTTTGGTCAAAATAACTGCAATCAACCGCTTCCTATAGCCATGGATGAGCTTCCTGCTCCTCTCTACTGGCAGTTTGGCCCACTCTTCTTGTGCAAACTGCTCCAGTTCTCCCAGATTTGAAGGGTGCCTTCTCCCAACTGCTGTTTTCAGATCTCTCCACAGGTTTTCAATGGGATTTAGATCTGGACTCGTTGCTGGCCACTTCAGAACAGTCCAGCTTCTTGTCTTGAATGATTCCTGGGTGCTTTTTGAAGTGTGTTTGGGGTCATTGTCCTGCTGGAAGACCCATGACCTTCAACAGAGACCCAGCTTTCTGGCACTGAGTTCAACATTGTGCTCCAAAATGGCCTGGTAATCTCCAGATTTCATGGTGCCATGCACCGCGTTCAAGGCACCAGTGCCAGAGGCAGCACAACAACCCCAAACATCACTGAACCTCCTCCATGTTTGACTGTGGGAAGGTGTTCTTTCTTTGAAGGCATCATTTTGTTTTCTGTAAACATAAAGATGATGTGCTTTACCAAAATGCTCTAATTTGGTCTCATCTGTCCACAGGACATTCTCCCAGAAGGATTTTGACTTATTCAGGTGTGTTTTGTAGAGCCTCAGTCAGGCTTTCTTATATCTCTCTCTCCAGCAGTGGTCATCCTGGGCCTCCTACCATATAACCCCTTTCATTGAGTTGGCAATGGATGGTGCAAGTTGAAACTGTCGTACTTAGTGTCTGAAGGTCAGCTTGAATCTGTTTGGCAGTTGATCAAGGTGCTTTCCACCATTTCAACAATCCCGCGCTGCAATCTTCGATCAAGTTTTCTTCTGGGGCCATATCCAGGAGGTTGGCTACAGTGCCATGGGCCTTAAACATCCTGATAACATTACGTGACAGTGGAAACAAGAACATCAAGGTCTCTGGAAGATTGATTTGTAGCCTTGAGATTGTCCATGTTGGCTTACAATCTTCTGTCTGACCTCCTCAGACAATTCTCTGGTTGTCTTTCTTTTCTCCATGCTCATTCGCGGTCACACAGTGACACAAAACAGGAGAATGAGTCCTTTTCTCTATTCAAACTGGTTGAATGAGTGATTTTATATTGAGGCACCTGCAACTTACACACGGTGAGTTCAATTCCAAAGTGAAGGAGAATCACCTGCTTGAAGTCTAATTATTTCTAACTACTTCTAAAAGGTGCCAATAATTTTGTCCAGGTCATTTAAGGATTTCTGTGTGGAATAAGCTAAGACTTAATAAATTGTTCTGCTTTTTGTGTTTTATTCCACTGCAAACCAAAGAAATACATATGTGGATACCAAAATATTTTTCAATTTCAACAATTTTCTGGAAGGAATGGTGCATTATTAGAAAAAACTGCAAGGGCTCCAGTATTTTTGGCCACATATACTGTATATACCTCATCTCAATTACATCATTTTAATACAAATATTTCCAAAAAATGCCCAGATGTACTAAAACATCCGGCACACTCATACATATGCTACATTCATGTATTTACCTATCAAATTTCTGGTTCAAATTCTATGCATAATACAAAAAGTCATAAAAACTAATATTAAATTTACTCCTTAGTTAACATTAGTATTAATTCTCTCAAATGAATTAAATACTGAATGAAGAGTGTTTATAACTATTGCTATAATAATTGCAAGAAAATGCATCCTCATGAAATGGAAAGATAATTCTCCACCAGTTGTACAAACCTAGATAAACCTTATGCATGGTATGATGAATCTGGAAAAGATTTACTATATTAAGGAAGGAAAATATGAAATGTTTGAAAAACTATGGGCCGAGTTCCAGGTCTTAATTCAACAAGGTTTGTTATGATATATTAAACATTTATGGAGTAGAATATCTAAATTATGCTTAAAGTTATGTATTATAGATAAATACCTGGACCCCTCAGCAGTGATAAAACTATACAACCTATAAACTGATGCATACAGATGAAAGTTGGGTTGGTCATGTATCTGAGCCAGAACAAACAAAAATAAAAGGTAAACCAGTTGTTATGGCTGTGGGTAGAGCCTTCAGTCATTTTGGAATCTCTTGCCTTAAAACAGCCGATCATGGTACCTTCCGTTGGACTTTTGCAAGTATCCTTCTGAAAGTTCAATGGAGCTTGAAATACTCTGCCACGATTGGCCACCATGGAGTAACAGCCACACTATTTCAGCTCTTACTTCTGCATTCCAGGACAAGAACTGAGCATGTTCTGCTGGCACTGACATCTTGTGAATGGCAGAATGCCATTCGCTGCAGCTACACATGTGTGAATGCAGTGCATGCATAGTTGAATCACTGCAGGTCTACACCTACCCATAAATCTAGCAAGGCTCTCACAGCACAATAAAGTTCATAACATCTGAAACACTTCTGATTTTCAGACATGTCTTTGCAGAAAATGGTAACGTTAAGTTTCCATGCGTGCCGTGTTGTTTTTGTTATTAATAATGGTAATGTATCAATGTAATAATAATTAAAAAGTGCATGCATGCACTTACATATCTTAGCCAGGCTTGCTATTACTATAGGATCCACACTGCTATGAGATAGGGTCCCTCAACATGCTCAAATTCCCATGTAATAATGTGAAAGCCAAGAAATGTCCTCTCACCAACCAGGGTCTTGATGCTTGGGTCGGGATCAGTGCTGGGAAGCTAGGAGCTACCTGTACTGGAGATATTGCTGCCAGGATGCAGGTCATGAACTCCTCCTGTAACATTCTGCCTCCTGTGCAGTTTCTGGGATGAAACCAAGGTATCGCTCTGCGCCAGAAGCTGCTCCATGAAAACCAATGCTCCCATTACTCCAGGAGCACTCAAAGCAGCCCAGAGTCCTACCATCAGTAACAATGGGAGCTTCTGCATTTTTTAACATGAGATGTTTCTGCTTGCTAAACCATCATTTTCAACTACTGGGTGCAGTTGCGTCCCCACCATTTGATGGCACTTGCTCTCATGGAGCTCTGCAAGCTCGCCACAGTCGTATCAGCTCTGCCAAGAGTTTGTTATAAGGGGGATTTGCTAACAAAAATTGCTGTTTTGGGGGAAAGCATCATGCTGTTTCTGTTGTGTGTATATGTGTGTGTGGAGGGGTTACTAAAAGAATGCATTTGGCATTGTCTTCTATGCATGCTGGCCTTAATTTGACCAAATATGAAGGGCCAGAAACATGGGGAATAATCTAGAGTTCTTTTTGTCAAGTTGTTTTTGAACACTGCAGTTGGACACAGGTGTTTGTCCACAAGTGTTTGTTAGCATATGATCTGGTCCCTGCAAGTCTTTGTTTCAGTGTATTTGATCCATGGTTGGCCATATTTATTACCATGATGCTTAGATCTTTAGATCTTTATGGGGCGTTATGTGGGGGGTTATGTTGTGCTATCTTTATTATGACCAACTATGATGTGAAACAAACCAGGAAATATCCACTGCTTGTTTGGTCAAGCTGTTTATTTTTGACAAGTGCTGCAGTAATGATGGGATCTGGTCCCTGCAAATCTTTGTCTAAGTGTGTTTGATTCATGGTTGGCCATACGAATCACCTTGATGCTTCGGGGAGCTTCTACAAAGATTTTGGTTTGACAGCTCCTTAACATTTTTGCTTGACTTAATTTGATCAAATGTGAAAGGACAAAAAGGCCTAGAAATATCCACCACTCTTTTTGTTGAGCTGGGTTTTTCACAAGCGCTGTGGTGAGGGTGGGATTTGGTCCCTGCCAGTCTATGTTTCAGTGTGTTTGATTCATGGTGGGCCATATCAAACACCATGCTGCTTAATTTTCTGGGAGAGGGGCTACCACTAAGATTTGTCTGATAGTATGATAATGTTACTGCTGTTTTCATCTTAACATGTACTGCCATAAAGGAAAAGGAAGTGGTGTTCTTGAGGGGTAGGGAGCATATAAAGTGGATCACTAGGGCAGTGGGAGCTGGGAGGGAGCTAGATGTTATGTCATGGCTTCCCTCTGTGATTCCATGCTGCCTGTGGTCTTGCAGTCTGCTACATTCGTCTAGGGACAAATGACATGACAAAGGAAAAGAAAGAGAAGTGCAGGGCAACTTTAGGGAACTGGGGAGGGCCTTAAGCAGTTAGCACACATGGTGACTTTTTTTCCAGGGTGCTACCTGTGTACAGCCAAGGAGAGGCAAAGGTAGTCCACACCAGAATAGGTAGTAAAACCAAGGGAGGCAACAATTCCCTCCAGATGGTAAAGTGTCAGGAGGCAGGGTGTCCCTCAGGGCAGAGGCTCAGAAAGGCAGACACTGGGGCAAGATGGAAGATAAGGGGATATGACTCAAACAGAGTAGGATACAGGATTTGGGGAGACCAGGGCTGCTGATAGTAAACATGGAACAGCTGGGTCAGGGGTATTGCAGAAGAAGCAGGGCAGCAGCTGGGGAGAAAGAAGGTGTAGAGCCATGTGTCTAATTTATTTATTTATTTATTTATTGGAGAAATCAGTTTTACAACCTTTGGTCATGGACTCGTTTAAGAGAGTACCTAAATCATAAGGAGACAACAATTAAGTGAGTTTGAGACAGGGGTGAACATACGGGTGAAGATATATAAACACACTTGGAAATTGAGCCAGCAGCTATACTGGGCAAACATGTTAACCAAAGGTACACGCATTGTAACAAAGCAATAGATACATCACACAACTAACAGCGAGTCTCAGACAAATTATATAGTGGCGGGGACGGTTGGGTAGTTTTGACATTTACAACAGCGACTTGTCAATAATATCTTCTGGAGGTAGTTTAGGCGGCCAATCCCGGAATCTTGGAGATAGATTCAGGAAGGAGTTGAACCAATGCGGGGCCAAGTGATGGAAAGACCTTTGGCAGCGAGAGGTCCTGGCCCTGGGAACAATGAAGGTAGCAGTGGAGGACTTGCGGGTGGGCAGGGGCCTGGTAGCCAACTGCAAGGGTCCAGAGACACTGATACTAGTAGCCTTGTAAATAAAACTCCAAACCTGGAAGCCATCCTGACAAAGGCAAACATGGATTTAGTGGCCAGAAAGGAGTTGTACATTGAACATAACAACTGGGACAATGCCATATCAAGTCACTCTCTGCTCAGAAGAGACAGAGTGGTGAGGATGGGTTGTATTGTTGTACTGTATGTGAAGGAGGGAATCAATGGCACAGAGGTACAGTACACCAAGAGAAAAAGGAGGGTCTGAAAGTGCATTGGGTCATTCTGGAGACAGGCACTGGGAGTACTATCCATACTGAGATAGTATACAGACCTCCAGCACAGGGTGAGCAGATGGACTGAGCACTTGAGCAAGCCATCATTGGAATGGAAAATAAGGGGGAGGTACTGACAGTTACTGACTTCAGTCTGCCAGCTATGGCATGGAGCCTTCTAGCTGCAGCTTCAGCAAGCAGCAGGGCCATCCCGGCTTTCTACAATGGGCTTTTTCCCCTCAGGCAGCTAGTTAAAGAACCCACTGGGGATGTGTCAGTACTGGACCCGGTGCTTACAAACAGGGACAGCATTGCAGACATCACAGTGGGAAGTCCCCTAGGCACCAGTGATTACCATATATTGTAGTTCAACATAAGTACAGGAACAGAGGCAAACCACATGAAGATAAAGATCCTGGACTTTAGGAAGGCATATTTTAAGGAAATGGGAGACTGCCTCAGGAACTGCCTCAAAGTAGGAATTGTGAAGGTGGTGTAGAGGCACAGTGGGGAAAAATAAGATGGGCATAATTAAAACAACTTGCCTTTGTATGAAACATGTGAGAAAAAGCAGAAAAAAAGACACCATTATGGTTCTCCAAGGAAGTGGTAAGGGCAGTGAAAGAGACAAGGGTGGCATTCAAGAGGTATAAAGAAATGCAGAGGGAGGAGAATAGGAGGTATATCAAGCAAAGCAGAAGGAAGCAGGCAAGGCGGTGAAGGACTAAGACACAGACAGAAGAAGGATTGCCAAAAAGGGGGTTGCTAAAGGGATAGGACTTTCTTTAGGTACATAAGTATGAAGAGGAAAGCAAGGGTAGGGATAGGAAGGATTAGAAGGGTAGTGGTGGGGAGACTACACAGAAGGGGATCAAGAAAAAGCTTACATCTTAAGCAGATACTTCTGGTCAGTCTTCACAGTGGAGGGAGGGGAAATGCACCACCAGGGAGAGGGCAAAAAAATGTGGCAGTAAGGGAACATAAGTCCATTTTCAGAGGAAAGAATCCTGAAAGGTCTGGCAGCCTTGAAGGTGGACAATGCTATGAGACCAGACAGGATATACCCCAGGGTATTAAAAGAACTTAGGTGCTTGCTACCTTATTGACAACCTTGTTCAGCAGCTCACTAGAAACAGGCATGGTTTCCAGTAGTGGAGAAGGGCTAATGTGGTATCTTTACATAAAAGTGGCAGCAGGGAGGAGGCTCACAACTATAGGCTGGTCAGTCTTACTTTAATGATAGAGACATTTCTGGAAGCCCTACTGAAAGAAAGATTGGTATAGTATCTTGAATCTAGTGGACTGCAAGACCACAGGCAGCATGGAATCACAGGGAAGGTCATGCCAAACTAATCCAAAGATTTATTTCACTGGTTGGCAAGGAAAACAGACCAGAAGAGGCAGTGAGCATTTCAATCTGGATTTTAGCAATGCCTTCAACACTGTGCCACAGGAGGCTAATAACAAAGTTGACCAGCTTATGAGTGGGATTCAAGGTGGTAAACTGGGTTAGTAAGTGGCTAATGGATAGGAGGCAGATGGTGATGGTTAAGGGTACTCATTTTAGTGTTGGGAGGTGACCAGCAGGGTACCACATGGCTTTGTGCTTGAGTAGTCCTTTTCAATGTCTTCATGGGGACACTGCAGAAGAACTGTAAGGGATGGTATGCCTTTTGCACTTGAGAGCAGAATCTGCAATAGGTGGACACTCAGGTGGGGGCATAAAATGTGTCAGGATGTTGGGAAACTCAAGGAGTAGTCAAAAACATAGCATTTGTAGTTCAATGCCAAAAAGTGCAAAATCATGCACCTAGGGCATTGAAACCCAGGTTCCAAGTACAGGATGGGACAGAGGTACTGACAGTCACTAGACAGGACAAGGGCCTTGGGGTTCTCACATCTGAGGATCTCAAGATGGCAGGGCAGTGTGGCAATGCAGTAGGTAGGGCTAGTGGGATACTGGGGTGCACAGTGAGAGGTATCTCTAGCAGAAGTAGGGAGGTGGTGTTGCCACTGTAAGACTCACTGGTGGGACCATGCTAGGAGTAGTCTTCAGTTTTGGAGACCACATCTCAGAAACAGATTTTTCAGTCTATCATACTGTGTAGGATGTGCAGTCTTTCTCCTTCAGTCCATTGCACTGTATAACCTGTGCACTCTCTCAGGTATGCCATATTCAATGGAATGTGCTGCTTCTTCAGTCCATTGTACTGTATTGCATAGAATTTACAATCTCTCTACTTCAGTCCACCATACTGTGTACAATGTGCAATACCTCTTCTTCAGTCCATCATAGTGTGTAGGATGTGCAGCCTCCCTCCTTCAGTCCATGGTATTGTGTAAAATGGAAAGCTCTTGTGCATCAGTCAATCAATCATATCATGTTGATTCATCCTTATGCATTCAAGAGTATATTTCCATCTGTCAATGGAGGTGAATTCATTTTGTTCAGATGTTTTTCAGGAACTCCTTGACATTTATTCCTATACCTGAACTTTTATTTCATTTTAAGCATTGAAGAACGAAGAGACTCGTATGTCTGCTAACATACTGTTAAAATATGCATTGAAGATTTCCTATCCACTGTTAGATAAGGACTGATCTTGACATTACAGAGGCAACATGAAGAATGACCTAAACATTATGCAGCATACAGCAAAATTGAAGGCACACCCACAGGCTTATAGGGATTCATAGGGTTCATAGGTTAGTTACGAGCTAATTAAGTCAGATGCCCATTTATAAGTCACCTTTAACTCAAAGGGAGTACCATTTATATTGTTCTTCCTACAGTGATCATCTAATATGTTTTTAAATTCTGTCATATTTCTACTTCCTACTACTTCTAATGGAAGATCATTCCACATGGCTACCACTCTTTGGTTAAAGCAGGCCCCCCTCTTCGTAGTATGATACATTTCTCCCTTGAGCTGCAACATATGAGAGTTAGTATTAGGGTTATGTATTTTTATTTTTATTTATTTATTGGAGATTTGGAAATACCTTTGAGTCACAGACTCCTTTACAAAGGTTCCCGTCACAAATATTACAAAGAAATACAGGTTACATAACAGTACAGCAGTACATAGTTAGGTAGTTACAGTAGCAGTTGTGAGGCTAACAGTGGAAAAAAAATAACTAGCGAAAAGTTAGTGCAAACACACAAAAACAATTTGCACACATGTGCAGAGCTAGGCTTAAGGGGACACAGGTTGTGGCAGGGAGTGAAACTTTAATGTCTAGTCTCAGACAGTCCCAAAACCAGGATTGGAGAAAGCACCATTTACTAAACAAAAATCCCCTTGTGGCCATCTATATTCAAGTGAATATAGACCCAATGTGTCTTACCTTTCTTTATAACTTATATTTTTAACCACTGTCACCATCTTAGTGGCCCTGCGCTGGACCCTCTCCAGGATTTTGATTTTAGCCTTTGTACTTGGTGATCAAAACCATGCACAATACTCCATATACGGCCTAACCAAAGAGACATAAATTATAACAGAATCAATACCTTCCTATCTCTGCTTTCAATGTGTCTTCTGATGCATTCTAGTATGCCATTCACCTTTGTGGCCATTGTCTGACAGTGCCATTTAAACCTTAATTCATTTGTTATCATTAGCCTAGGTCCCTTTCTTTGGTTGTTTCTCTTAAATATGGCCTTTAAATGTATATATAGCCTCAAAGTTTTTACCCAGATGCATTACCAAGCATTACTCTGCATAAAAATCAAATTTACATTTATATGTCCATTGTTCCGGTTTATTCAATTAAAATTGTATATAATTATTTAATGAGGAGACGCACAATCTACAGTGAAAGAGCAAAACTCTGAATGCAGAATTAAAGAGTGAAACAGAAGGAGAAGATGGCTTCAAGTGACTATACCTTCCAGTATACTAACCGAAGAACCATCAGGGCAATGAGCAAACAAAGTTGGAGCAACAAGCCTATTGGAAAGAACAGAAAAGAAAGCGTCATGAAACAATATCTGCACAAAAAAGAGATGTCTCAATGAGAAATGATGTACAAAATACTAAAAAATATGTGTACCAAAATGGGTAGGAGTTGCTGCCACCACAAGCACCACCAGCACCAGTGACACCACCACAACAACTGCACAGAACAGTAGCAATCTTTGCACAAATGCATACATTGATCCCCATCCAAACAGTGCCATCAGGAAAGCAGTTCAATGGACATAAGCAAGGTTTCTTCTATCATCAACATGCTTTGCTGATAATATTAGGCGAGGAGTCATAATGTCACACGACATCATGCTGCATGGCAAAATTGCACTAGCAATACAGTGCGATATTGCCATGCGGCATGTCTTTTTTTCTGAGGGGGGACTTTGTCCCCACCACCCCATGGGGGGCTGCACCCCCAGCCCCCCCCACTAAAGATTCTCAACTCCAGGGGGGGATTCAACTCATGGAGCGCACAATTTGTGTAGCAAAATAAAATGTCTGGAACCGGGAATCAAACCCAGTCCCAGACGCAGTGCTTGGGTTCCTGTTGCTGTGGCTTAGTCCAGTGACCCACAGCAGCTGCCCGGTGGAACCCACTCCCAGCAGAGGTCTTATCCTCTGCCTGGGAGTGTGCGAATGGTGCAATACCGTGTAGCAGTATAATGCAGTATTGCACCATTCGGCTGTCATGGACAACGTTGTTTTAAGTTAGCTTATAATGTCGCACGTTATTAAGCATACAACATTATGACCCGTAGGATAATATTGACAATTATCTGTGCAGCACCAGATTATGCATTGGAGAAAGAGTAAAGGGCTTCTGGGAGTCCCAGGTTATCAGTTATCTTGGTGATGCCACTGGTAGCACAACCAAAATAGTATTCTGGGAGGCCTGGGTTCAAATCCCAGTTAAGGCACTTATTTCTTTCTGTGTTCTGTTTGTTTGAGTTCTATATACATACACACTGCACCCTTATGTATGAAAATGTAATGACCTGTGTAGCACCATGTTGTGCATTTCAGAAAGTGTAAGGTACTTCTGGGAGTCCCAGGTTTCCTGTTGCCTTAGTAGTACAGCTGTTAGAGCAAATGGAGTGGTATTCTCGGTAGTCTGGGTTCAAATCACAGCTAAGGCACTTATTTCTTTCTTTCTGTCTTCTGTTTGTTTGGGTTCTATATACATACACACTGCTCCCTAGTGTATGAAAATGTAATGACCTGTGTAGCACCGTGTTGTACATTTCAGAAAGTGTAAGGTACTTCCGGGGGTCACAGGTTTCCTGTTGCCTTGGTAGTACAGCTGTTAGAGCAAATGGAATGGTATTCTCGGTAGTCTGGGTTCAAATCACAGCTAAGGCATTTATTAACTTCTGTCTTCTGTTTCTTAATACTGACAAAATAATCTCTTCTCAGTCACCAGCCAAGAAGAATGCCTTGAAAAAACACATGAACCTGCCATGCTGAAGAAACCTACGTACGTGAGAAACTGGTGAAAGCCATGAATCAGGAATTGCGATTTTTTAAAATGCCCCTAATCAGGATGGAAAACAGTTGAGAAGATAACTGATGCAGCTATGTTGGCCAAACCCAAATTCCATTTGTGAATATGGCTTTGCTTGTTAATGAAATGTAAACTTCACCCAGCCACAGGTCCCAATGGTTGGACTATCATTTGTTAAAACTGGCCAGGGATGTCATGGCTTTGCTGCTTACCAAAATACTTAACTTCTCCCAATGTAATGGGGTCTTCCCAAATGTTGGGAAGAGGACTACAATCTGACTGATATGTAAGGGTATGCTTTCTTTTGTGGTATCCACTTACCCCCTATTTCACTGCTGGCACCACTTTCAAAAATATGTGTGAGAGTGATGTTTGATCAGGTCCATGAGTTTCTTCACAGCTACTTTATTTTAACTATATCACAGCACAGTTTCATATCTCAGCACGACACTCAGACAGCCCTGGTGAGGTTCACAAGCCATGTGCAGGGAGCCCTTGATAATGGGCTCTATGCTGAAGCTCTCTTTGTGTGCCTCACTTTTGCACAAAAAGAAGTAATAGACCATAATCTACCTCTGAATTCCCTGCTCAAGAAGAACTATTCAAGACATTCAATATCATGGTTTAGAATCACAAAAGTTGTTGTCCCATAGCCACTTGTTTTCCATTATTGATCATGGGCCAATTATTTGTAGTTCTGATGTTTCTAGTAAAATGGATTATTTAAGCAATATACCCCTCCAGGGTGTAGGTATACTGGTGGATTTACCATGGCTGGCACGGTTCGGTCACAAGGCACAGCTGAGTGACTTAACCACACCAGAAGTTATAAATCCACCAGTATACTCACACCCTGGAGGGGTATATTGCTATTATGCAATGTACTTCTTTTTTAGGAGGTAGGAAAAATAACAAAAAAAGTTTTTTGGGGGTATTATTAATTTGGTTTCACTGCATTTGTTGTTGTGCTAAAAAAATAGTGCTGGTCGCTAGGGTGTTGCTATGACTGTGGTATGCTGATGGAGAGGGTTCTTTCTTGGTTCGTGTTTCACTCAAAGAGGAAGGTCATTCCTTGTTGGGCAATTTGTGTTCTAGTTTTTGTTTTTCCAGTTGAGTATGCATTTCTTTTTAGCATTTTGGAAGATAAGGAAAGGAAAATTGGACTGTGCTGAAGACTTGTGATGAAGGAGCAAGTGAGTGGCAGTGGAGCAGAGACCGATCGCAAAGTTCGGTGGTTTCAAGGGTCAAGTGTGGTTGTACAATTGAAATGTGCAGCAGTGATGTACATCAGGGACAAGTATAGTTAAAAAAAAGGTAGGTATGTTGTATGTATACTTTTCATGGGGAGTCATGAGGTATGCTTTGTATTGTAGTTTGTTTAAAAGTCCCACTTTGTACTCACAATTTAGCAGGAATCATGGCAGTTTGGAGAGTGGTGTTTAATGGGATTGCAATATGGTGGAATTTGAGTTTCAGCATAGGGCTCAGAGTGCTTTTTTTTCGATGAGGCTTACTGACACCTTTTCCAGTAGGTACACTGGAGGATTTACCATGCTGAAAAGGTGCCAGCCTGCCAATGAGAATGCAGGATTTGACTCTTTCCATTTACTCCATTGTCTAATTTCCCATTTGTTGCAGAGTTCCATATCCATTTTTACACCTCTTTTATTCTCTCTCTCTTTCTGAATACTGAGTCTACAGTTTCCCTGCATACTGAAGTTATCTTTTATAGTGACAATGCAGGCATATTCTGTGTAGGGAAAAATAGAAAGGCTCTTTCAACCAGGGATCAAGAAGATTTTGATAGGCTTCAGCATTTGTTTAGGTCCTCTAGGCTAGTTCTCAATACAAATAAAACTAACAAAGTGCTCTTTAGGGGCCCAAAGAACAATGGTATAGGACCATAGAACATCACAGAAGCACTTTGGATGGCACTCTTTCATTTGAGACTCATGTGTCTCTACTCATTGTAGGCTGAGCCTCTTCTTTAGATCACATGTATTTTTAATTCCAGAATCACAAAACCTGTTGGCCAATAGCCTCTTGCTTCTCATTATTGACCATGGCTCATTATTTATATGGCTGCATTGGAGAGTGTGCTATCCAAACTGAGGTCTGATTATAACAGCATTTGATGCTTTGTCACTAGGCACCCAAGATCCACTCATGACTCTCACCTGTACACAGCCACTGGCTGCCTCCAATTCAAGGAAGTGTATAGGTATTACTCAGCTCAAATGATGCATAAGATTAAGTTAGGGATCATGCCCCCATTGTGCCTGAATTGTTTCCACCATCAACTAATGACATCTGCACAAGGTCACGCATGATCCAAGAATGTTTTTAAAATTCCTCAGTGAAAAAACACTTTTGGTCAGAAAATCCTCCTTTTCACATCTGTTCATGTATATGATGGTCTTCCTAATGATGGTCTGTACTGTAAAATAAAAACACTTTTTAAGTGCAATTGAAACACTGGATGGTTGATAACGTAAAATGTAAATGTTACATGTGATCAGTTGTTTATTTGTGTTTAATGTTATAACTTTTTTTTCATGTATGTCTAAATGTTCCTGGTCACTTGTGAAAATGGCATAATAATGCTCATCAACCTACCAGAATAAAGAAAAAATAGAATGCAAATGAAATTAAAATAATTCATCAGTGCATTGATGATTTAAAAAAATAGTTGTCACCGTCTACAACCATTCTCTGGGGATAAGCTGGAAAAGGATGATGGCAATATAAAGGGCAACACAAACAAGCAGGGAACAAATCACAACTGCTAACAGAAACTGTCATGCAAACCAAGAGTTTGTATGAAATGTCTGCCACTCATCTTTTTCACAAGAAGGCATTCTCCAAAAGCACTGGAGAAACTAAAGATTTGCTTATATAACACCTTCATCCATGTCATGCAGAGTTCTGCCAACAAAATTCAGAATCATCACACAGGAGAATCACATTTGACACTCTGTGGCCACACCATGTTAAACTTGTAAGCAGTTATAAGCTGAACCAATATTTATGGGAGTACTATACTAATGCAATGATAAAACTGCAGGTGTTGAATCACATAGCTGATCAGATGATCAGGACAGCAAAGTGCATAATATTTATAAAGCTATTGAACTTAGCATGTGCACCAAGGCACCTGGTGAAATATTCTTCCAAAATGACAGCATGGAGAAAAGCTGTATAAATTGCAGAACAGAGTCAATTGAGGAAAAGCTTGCAGAACTACTGAAATGGGACTAAAATGGTAAAATGGCAGTAGTCAGAAAACATGCAAGTTAATCTAAAAAAATGAGAACACCAAATCAAGGAATGTGCCAAAAACTAAGACAAAAACACTGTACCAACGAATGGAACTGATGAAAGATGACAGCAGTTTCTGGGGCACCAACAGCACCTGGCATTATGGCAGCAACATTAGTATGTCACTTGGAAGGATAGTATACCAAAGGAAATGATCCTGATGGTTTTGGACTGTGCCAAACATTACACATGCCAGTAGAACTGTGCAGAATATAAAATTCTGACTGCAGAATGCCCATGGAACTACCATTCCGATTCCATTGCGTTTTGTGGAATTTGTGCAAACATTCTGTAGAATTTCACAAAATGCTTAATTTCAGTTATTTTGCTCTAATTTTATTTTAAAATTATGCATCCAACTGACACTAATTTGGTATGTAGATAGGTAGTAACAGCTTACATAAGCGTACCAAATTTCAGAGTTGTAGGTTGAAAGGGGGCAGAATTATGGATGGTCAAACAATTAATGAACATTTAAATTTCAGTTATTTCAATCTCATTTTAAAATTTCTTATCCAAATTTCTCCACAGTTTCAGCATCTAGAGAAACATACAAAATGGGTATGTGCACCATATTTTAAGCCTCCAGCTTCAAAAGGGTCTGAGTTATAGGTAGCCAAACATCTTGCCAACATTTTGATTTCAGTTATTTTAGTATAATTTTGATAGTATTCATTGAAATGTTATAAAATTTTATAGCTGCACGTTATCATTAAATTTATTTATGTATGTAGTTTCAGATTTCTAGCTTCAAAGGTTATCACTACATTTATATATGTTCATGGGTTTTGGATTTCTAGCTTCAAATGAGACTGTTATAGCCTTTCAGATGTGTTGCCAAAATTTAAATTATAGTTATTTCCCTCTAATTTTAAAACAATGTATCCACATTTAACCAGATTAGAAACATTTAAACTACTATACCATGTGGTCATTTCTGACAAAGTTCATATTTGCAGCTTTATATGAGACTGAATTAAAAGTAAACTTTCACAACATTTTAAAATAAAATTTTGCAAGAATGTAAACTGCAAAATTTATAAACCCCTGAAACTTTAAAACTAGAGAATGCAATGTCATTAAAACTGGCAGGTTCTTAGACATTACAAGGAGACTGTGTTCCAATTTAATTGTTTGCTGTCAGAAATTGTGACAAAACATCTGTACTTAAAGTAAAATTCCATGAATCTTTGTGAAAATTGTGGAATTTAATGAAAATTCCATAACATTGGAATTTGCTAATTCCACTCTGCCTTATCGGGGGGGAATCAAATTAAAGGATAGGGATATGAGAGACAGATAGTGTAGGGGGTCACCAGGTTCAGGAGTTAGATGCATAGTTTCACCAAGAAATCGACAGCTAAGCTGGGTAGTACACCAGTGGTAGACCCCCACCCCAAGCTGGAGCAAGGAAGCACACAGTGTCAAAAATTCCAACTTGAATGCAGGACATATAAGGATCACACCCAGTAAATTGATAATCCAGGGAGCCTGATGTGTGTGCAAGTCTGGAACTTAGAGGTACTCAAAAAGATGTAGTGGGGGAAGACAATATCTGGGGCATGAGAAACGAAGAATTCTGACTATTCTAACAGGATAGGTTGCTAGAAAAGGGAGTAGGTGACTCTAATTTTAAGAGATGTTGTCACAGTAAAGAACAAAGAGGATATCAGTGGGATCAGTAGTTCTACTGAGTCAGTCTGGCTACACAAAGAGAGAAGGGAGGGGGCAAATAGTCACTCAGAGAGGAACAGCAGGATTACAAAAAGTTCAGCCCAGCTTATCAAATGAAGTAGTGACACTGTGCATTGTGAATGCTAAATTCCTCAAAAAGAATACTGCATGCTTCATCTACAGCTATGCAACCATAAATATTTGACAAAATGTTACCAATAATTTTTTCCCACTGTATATGTCTGGCTGTAAAGGGCTGGCAGTATAGCCTAGAGGTTATATTAATGAGCTGTGAATAAGCTTGGCACATCCTGCAGACTTGGGTTTGATTCCCACAACCTCCACTTTCATACTGTGTGACTCTGAGCAAGTCACTTAACCACCCAGTGCTCCTGGGTCACCTCTGAAAACAGGCACTTGTGTCTAGTGGGCCTTATCCGGTTGCCAAAGACTAAAAAAAAAAAATTAAAAATGCTAAACCCATTTCTCCAGTTGTGTTAGACACTAGGATATCCAGGCACTGGATATGCATGTCAAATGTAAAGTATATGCCTGCAAGAGCAGATAACTTACAATCATCCACATTTTTGAGAGTTTTCATAAAATGTAGCAAATATTTTCATAGTAAAAGTTTGAACCCCTGTAACTTAAAAATTGAATCCAATTCTCTCCATATTTAGAAGATTCTATAACCATTAGACAAAGGTTATTCATGCTAATTTACACATGTATAACTCCAAATGTGCCTGAGAAATATGCAGATATGTTTTTCCCTCAAAATATAAAATGATAGACTTTGAACAGGTATAATTTTGAGATGATGCATCCTTATGTCATGACATTTGACTTATTTTTAGAACTCCTATCGTCAAGTAATAATGGCAAATTTAAGATTGCTGGCCCAATGTACAGCTGAGGTATATGCAGATAAACATGTTCATGAAATTTCTCACAAAAACATAAAATAACAGACTTTGAGCACCTATATTTTTGAGATAATCCATCCTCTTTTCATAATATTCAGTACATCATTAGAACGCCTCACAGAAAGTAAATATGCCACATTTCAGAGCTCTAACTTAATAGACAGCCGAGTTATAACCAAATTAATAAATGTTTAAAAATTCCATGAAATTCCATGCACCTATAATTTTGAAACAATTCATCCTAATTTTATAATATTCAGCATGCCATTAGAACTCCTCCGAGCAAGCAAGCATGCCACATTTCAGAGATCTAGCTCAAAAAATGGCCAAGTTATTACCAAATGTATAAATTTTAATAATTCAACAAAATTCTGTGAAATTTTGCAGAATTTCACATTTTGTCAAAATTCCACAAATTCAGAATTTTCTCATTCCACACAGCTCTACATGCCAGTATGAAGATGAAATCCAATTGTGTCACTGGCATCACAAGCAGGCCATTGTTCACCTGATAGTATCGTACTGTTGGTATGTACACTGTGAATACTCTGTGACAGAATCATTAGCCTTCATCCCAAGTGACCTGAATCATGACAAAAATGCTGTGTGTCATTTTAGAAACACAGAATATTTTGGCAGAAAATGACTACTTGGCTCACCCAGTCTACTCAGATAATCTCTGCCTAATCTGTCTTTGCAGACCATAGAGTGGCCTCTTGTGACTCTTCCTTCCTGAGCTATTTAAGTGATAACATACAGCGAGATGAGAGACAGTAACAACCTGCTTCTGGGGATGACTAAATCAGGCACAGTAGTTGTTATTAAGTAGTATACCTCCATCTCGCTGTATGTTATTACTATTATACTAGTTGGAGTTTCTTCCAAGTGTAGTTTTTTATTATTTGGCATCATGCAAATGACAGGTTTGGAGGACAGTGGCAATGGGAGATGTTAGGATAAAAGCACCAGGAGCAAGTGAATGAAGTTAGTTTTATTAAGTTGCTCCATAAGTGCAGTTCGATTCTGGATTTTTTAGACTTTGTGGAGAAAATAGCTTGATTTGGTTAATCCTAGTTCGAAGAAGGATTTAAGATTTTGAATAGAAAGTGTCTTGAATATTATGGTGCGGCTTGTTTGGCAGCGTGAAGAGGTGGTGAACAGTGGATGGCTGTTCCAACGCCTTTTTTTTTCAGCTTCGGATGCTCGAGATCTGATTAAACGACTGTGGGCATGGTTTGTGTATCTGATTAAATGACTGTGGGCAGTGTTTTTCTCAATAAATGACTCTGAGGTATTTTTTAAGATTTGTAGTGCTATAACTGACAGTGGTTCTGGTTTCTGATTGGGTAATAGAGGGTACCTCTTGTATAATTACTAATATTCCCCTATGTCTGTCCCATGCATGCTTAAAAATTCCAAATGTTTTTGCCTCCACCAATTCTGCTGGCAGTCTTTTCCAGGTATCTAGCACCCTTTTAGTGAACTAGTACTTCCTCACATTCCACTTAAACTCCTCCCCTCCAGCTTCATTGCATGCCCCTGGTTCTGGTTCTGGTGCTCTTTCTCATTTAAGAGAAACTCCCCTCCTGCACCCTTTTACCCCTGTGAGGTACTTTTAGGTCTCTATCTTGTTCCCTCTCACTCTCCTCTCTTATAGGGTGTACGTGTTAAGATCCCTCAGTCTCTCCTCATAGTGCTTCCTGTCCAACCCCTGCATCAGTTTAGTTGCCCTTCTCTGGACCCCCCTACCCTGTCGATGTCCTTTTTGAGATGCAGCCTTCAAAACTGGACTGAATCATGGGTGGGGTCTCCACCACTGAGCAATACAGTGGCAACACAACTTCCCTCCTCCTACTTGAGATACCCATCTCTGTGTACCCCAGTATCCTACTAGCCTTTACCACTGTTTCATCACACTGTGCTGCCACTTTGCAATCATCAGTTATGGTAGCCCTAAGGACCCTTTCCTGCTTGGTGACTGTCTGTACCTCCCCTTTTCCTGTACTTATCTCCAGGGTTCCAATGCCCTATATGCATGATTTAGGTCTTTTTTTAGCATTGAACCCCAACTGACATGCTCTTGACCACTCCTCAAAGTCCCAAGATCCCTGTGCATTCTTCTACCTGATCCATGTGTCCACCCTATTACAGATTTTGGTATCCTCTGCAAATGGCATACCTTCCCTTCGGGTTCTTCTGAAATGTCAGTTTGAAGACACTGAAGTGGACCAGTCACAGAACTGAGATCTATGGCACCCTACTGATCACTGTCCCATCATACAACAGAGAGAGTGCCATTAACCACCAAGCTCTGTCACCTATCCATTAGGCAGTTTTAAGCCAATTTGCCACTATGAATCCCACCCCCTAGGCTGCTCAATTTCTTTAACAGTCTCCTGTGTGGCCAGAGTCAAAGGCCTAGCTAAATCCACATAGCTACATCCACTGCCTTCCCTGATCTATTTCCTGGTCACCCATTCAAAGAAATCTATCAGATTAATCTAGTCATGTCATCCCCCTGGCCCATGAATCCATGCTGCCTGTGGTCTTGCAACCCACTGGATTCAAAATACTCAACCAGCCTTTCCTTAAGAAGGGTTTCCATTAATCTGACCTGCCTACAGTTGCTAGTCTCCTCCCTGCTACCACTCTTATGCAGAGGGTCCACATCTGCTTTTCCCCAGACCTCTGAGCCTACTCAATCATAATGTCATATGCTTAATAGCGCATAACATTATAGCTAACCCAAAAGAGTACTGTCTCAGACAGCTAATGGTGCACACGCATATACTGCTGTACACAGTATTACACTATTCACATACTCCCAGGTAGAGGATAAGACCTCTGCTGGGAGTGGGTTCCACTGAGCAGCTGCCATGGCTTACTGGACTGAGCCACAACAGCAGGAACCCAGGTGCTGCATCTGGGACTGGGTTTGATTCTTTCTTGGCACTTTCTGAATCTTCTGGCATCGTGAGAAAGTTGCCCCTTTGTGGCAATCCATTCAGTCCAGTTTAGATCCACTATTGGGACTGGAAGGCTTGTTCACCATCAAAATATGCATCTTAGGTATCTACTCTAGTGTTGAAAGCCATAAGCGTAGATTCCATATGGCACTAATCTCTATGGTGGTCAAAAGATTGGTACTCAAATATTGGATGGATCAACTAACCATAACATATGCTGAGTGGCTGAAGGACTTATCAGTTTGTTTCAATACTGAGAGACTTATTGCTAGTTCCCATAATCGCATTGACTCCTTTCACAAAAAATGGGGTAAATTATATACTCTGTACTTACACTAATGTCCACACTAGTTATGTCTCTGTAGCACCTTGTTCTCTTATTCACACCATTGGTCTCTACTTCTGTGTTGTTATACTACAGTATCCCTATACTGGTTTCAAGTAAGCACACTCCGGGGTGGGAATAGGTTTTGAGTGGGGGAGGGTTAGGGTGGTACGGGAGTGATTTATTTATCCTACCATATATCATGTTTAATGACTCTGGTGTATAATGTGGACTGTTATGTGATTCAGTTACAGTACAGATGTAACACCTGTTGGAAATTTGTACTTTATAAACTCAATAAACCTTAAATTTCAAAAGAAAAGTCTGACAATTATGTGCCTACATTGTTTTTGGGGCCAGAACAGGACACTGTAGGACTACTATGCGAAAGCCTTCTCCCCGGCAACCCCGTTTTTCCTCTGTCATTGGGTAGAGCATTATCTGTGGACTTGTTATTTGGGATTATTGCCATAATTCTGTATAGTAATATACAAATCTGTGGTGCACTCTGGATTTGTTCTTCTTGGGCACAATTTTATTTTAGTTTATGAGCTATGGGTGAATGAGGTTTGGTCAGATCTATTATAATTTTAGTGGAGCGAGTGTGGGGTGGGTGATTTTTTTTCCCTAAAAGTTTTATTGAATGTTTCCATTTTTTGACAGTCAGACAGGTAAGAAACATACTAGGCATATGTCACATTAATAAACAATTACCACACATGTAATAATCAGATAATGGATTTAAACATTGAATGACAGACAGTGATGGCAGAAAAAGACCAAAGGTCCATCAAGTCTGCCCATTGGGCCCTATACTGTATAACCCACAAGATAGTTTCAATCCAGGATTCTAACCTTCTCCATCAGTTTTCCTATTCCTTTCCCCAGTTTTGTTTCTATAAGTGAGCACTATTCATTTTGCTCTGTCCCAAGACCATTTTGAGCCCTCCACAATTTTAGTTCATACCACCTTGGCTGGCAAGCTGTTCCATGGTTCCACTACCCTTTCAGTAAAATAATACTTTCTTATATCCCTTCTGAACTTTCCTCCTGTAAGCTTCCAGTCATGCCCTCTGGTTGCTGAACTGTTGTTCATGCTAAACAATCCCTCATAGTTCACTTTGTTTATTCCTTTCAGGAATGTAAAGGTTTCTGTCATTGACCCCCCTT
Source organism: Neoceratodus forsteri (assembly GCA_016271365.2). Taxonomy (NCBI): domain Eukaryota; kingdom Metazoa; phylum Chordata; order Ceratodontiformes; family Ceratodontidae; genus Neoceratodus; species Neoceratodus forsteri. Next base: position 838,404,584 of record CM028135.1, on the reverse strand, counting down.
CTGGTCTCCAGTGAGTATATGTGCAAGGCCCTAAGGTGTTCCTTGCAGGACTTCCCCTGCTGGCACTGTATCATTTTAATCATCCTATGCAGATCCACCTCTAGCCTATCCTTGTCTTTTCTAAGTGAGGACTCCAGAACTGGGCACAGTACTCCAGATGTGGACTCATCAAGGATCTATAAAGCAGGAGTATCACTTATCTCTTTCTACTATAAATATCCCTGCCAATACACCCCAATATCTTGTTTTCCTTATACAAGCTTTGTTGCATTACTTAGCCTGTTTATGGGTGTCACTGATGATGATGACTCCTAGGTCCCATTTCTCAGCTGTGGTGCTAAGTTTAATCCCTCCCGTCCAGTATTCTGTCCTTGGGTTCTTTTTTCCTAGATAAACTACCTTGCACCTTTTGTCAATGAATTTCAGCTGCCAAACAGTTTACCACTTCTCTAACCTTTGCAGGTCACCCAGAAATTCTCTAATTCCCTTGGCACTCACCCTTCTGCAGAGTTCCATGTCATCTGCAAAGAGGCTTATCCTACCCTGGATCCCTTCTCCGATGTCACTGATGAACAGGTTAAAAATGGTCAGGTCCAGGACAGACAACTGTGGTACCCCACTCGTGACCGCTATCTCCTTTGATTTAACTCTGTTCACCACAGCCTGCTGCTGCCTCCTATATAGTCAGTTTTCTACCTATCTCATCATATTCCAGTAATGCATATGCTGATATTCCATCTGTTAAAGGTCAGTAAAAACATTATACGATCACTAATTTCAAGTAGTATAACAGTTAATAATAGTACAGATTAAGACCATATGACATTAAAAATTGTCCTGAAAGGTATAAGTGTCCTGGAGCAATGACTTGTACAGTGATATCTTTTAACTGTTCCTATCCATTACAGCTACATATGGAAGGTTTGCATCTGTACACAGATACAAATCTTGTCCACACTGGTCCACATATTCATGACTTCCATGTTTGATTACCTCAATGGTCTGTACCTCTGGGGCAATGGAGGTGCACTGTGGCACTTGTAGCTGGTGAAGAACACAGCTGCTAGGTTGCTGACTGGCCTTCCAAGATTGTGTCATGCCTACCCAGCACTGTGTGCTCTGCACTGGCTGCTGGTTATGTTGTGCATCTCCTTTAAAGTAGGCTTTCTTACTTACAAAACCCTGAATGGGCACTGCCAGGGTTATGACACAAGCATTTGCAACAGGGCTGATACACAAAGGGGGTGGAAAGGATGAGAAGGGACTTGGCAAGGTTGGAGGAAAGGTCAAAGGTATGGCAGCTTAGATTCAGTGCAAAGAAGTGCAAAGTAATGCACCTGGGAAACAAAAACCCAGGGGAAGAGTACACAATGGGGGGGGGGGTATTAACAACAATAAAAATGGAAAGTGACCTCAGGGTAGTCATATCAGATGACCTAAAGGTAAGTAAGCAATGTGAGAAGGCAGTAAGGAAGGCTGGGAGGATACTGAGAAGTATATGGAGAAGCATCACCAGTAGAAAACAGAAAGTTGTTATACCTCTGTACATACAGTTGGTGAGAGCCCTTCTGAAGTGCTGCATGCAATTCTGGGAGATCCCATCTCCACAAGGACATAGACAGGATGGAGGCAGTTCACATGAGGGCAACTAGAATGGTGCAGAGTCTGCAAACAGAAGACATACAAAGAGAGACTAAAGGAGCTTAATATGTATACCCCGAGAAAAGAAGGGAGAGGTGGGACATGATAGAAGCGCTCAAATACCTGAAGGGAAAAACAAAGTCCAAGAGGGTAGCATCTTTCATTTATTTTATTTATTTATTGAACATCAGTTTAACAACCTTTGAGCCAGAGGCTCATTTACAAAGGTACCTTGTCACAGTGAGGACAAAACAGTGCAGGAAAACAAACAACCAAGCAGACAAAACATCTGAGAACAATTAGGAAGCAGCCAGAAAATGCAGGCATTTGTCAAACACAGTATACAAACAGGCTTACATGTGCACTTTACAGAGTAGACAATATACAGTAGTTACATGGAGATTGATTCAGTGGGAAGAATAAAGGTAAGGCTGGGTGGGAGGTATCAGAAGCGGAGTGTGGGGAAGATAGTAGCAAGTAAAGGTAGAGCTGGACAGAAGGTCAGAGAGCAGCTCAGTGAGCCTTGTCTGGGAGGATAGGAGTAGGCTTAGAGGCAGGTACAGCTGCGTGTTGAGAGCAGGTAATTTCTAAGACTAGTTTTGAAGTACGATAACGAGGTGGCATCAGTGACTCCGGCAGGAGGGCATTATACCAACAGGGGCTCTGAGGGGTAAGCCTTGACCTTCTTGAGGTTCTCATGCTTGGTATAACCAGTGCAGTTTTGCAGGATATGCAGGTATGCACTGTAGGTGCTGTACAGTGGATAGTGGTTGACAGACCCAGTGGGGATAGCCCAGGAGAGATTTTTTTGTTAGAGGCAGGTTTGTATTTGAGGCGCCATCTAGGTTGGAGTAGATTAGCCATGGTGTAAGATGGCAATGTGGGTTAGACTAGGAGCCCCAGTTATGAGTCTGCAGGCTTTGTTTAAGGTGAGGCGGATCTTGTTCAGGGCAGTCTGGTCTGCTGCAACATACACAGGTAGGCCATAGTCTACCAGAGATAGAACAGCGGATGTGACTGCAAGTCAGAGGGCATCCGTGGGGAGGCAGTTTTTGTGACGATAGAGGATACCCAGCCGAGAGTTAGATGCTGAGGCAAGGGCAGAGATGTGGGTATGAAAAGAGAGGGCAGGGTCAAAGGTTATACCTAGGTATTTATAAGATGAACTAGCTCAATAGGGAGTTTAGAGGTGGAGTGGACTGCAAGAGGATAGTTACTGGATTTATTTTGGGGTGGGCAAAAGATATGGTTTTGGTTTCTTTAGATTAATTATGAGCCTGTGCTCAGTAAACCAGGCTTCTGATCATTGTAGGATTCCTGCACAGAACCTGAAGTGAGATGGGATTACAGTCAGAGGCAAGGGAGTACAGCATCATCTGCGTAAGAAGGATTTTCCAGTGCATACACTGAGCAGGAGTTGAGGAAAAGGAAAGAACAAGGGCCAAGGATAGAGCCCTGAGGGACTCGGAGTGGATAGGGCAGGTGCTGGAAAGTTTCCCGTTGATTTTCACACATTATGAGTGGGCCGACAAGCAGCTGGAGCACCAGGAACAGGCCTGAAAATGCTTCCAAGTGACTAAGGGTAGCTAGCAGGAGGGGGTGAGACAGTATCAAAGGCTTTTGATAAGTCAATGAACACTGCACCTGCTAGGGAGCCAGAGTCCAGTGAGGTTGAAGAAAGTTAGAGAACTCCAGGAGGGCAGTATTGGTGCTGTGGCCTGCTCTGAAACCATGTTGTTCTGGGCAGAGGATGCTATATTTATTGAGGTATTCAGAGATTTGGGTGGCCACAATTTTTCTAAGGCCTTAGAGAGAGGAGAGAGGATTGAGATAGGTCTGATAATTGCTAGGAGGGTCCTATCACCACCCTTGTGTATTGGGGTGACAGTAACTATCTTCCAGGCAGAGGGGAATTGCCCTAGGCAGAGGGATTTGTTAAAGAGGCTGGTGATTGGTGAGAGAACCAGATCCAGAACCTGACGGAGAAGACTGGGATCAAGGGAGTCATTGCCAATTGTGTTATTCTTTAAGGCTTTGAGTAAGTAAGGTCTGACTTCCTGGGCAGTGACTCGGTGCAAGTAGAACAAGGGGTGTGGGAGAGTAGGGACAGATCTGGAGGGAGGGGAGAAGAAATTATCAGGAGCACCGGCCAAGGTCTGTGAAAGAATTGTTGAGGTGGTTGGCAATAAGGACAGGGTCTGAGGAGACCGAACCATTAATGTTGATAAGCGAAGGTGGGGGGGAAGCGTGCCACCATTCAGCTGCTTAATGTTGTCCCAGAAAGTCCTAACATTCTCCCATGAGGAAGTGAGGGAGGCTTGATAGTGCTCATCCTTTGCTTTGTGAGTAGCCCATGTACATTTGTTCCGGGCAGCAGCATAGGTCAGCCTGTCAGCTGGGCGGCCCGTTTCTGTGGCAATATGCCATAGATTGTCCCTGCTTAAGAAGTTGGGCGCAGGGTGGGGTGTAATCCATGTGGCATGCCTTACTTTGGACCGGCGTGCAGTAATGGGTGCAAAAATGTCGCAAGCAGAGTTGAAGGTGTGAGTAAAGAAGGTAAGGGCCGTGTCAATATCCGGGGCATTTAGTATAGGGGACCAGTCTATGAGGGCTAGGAGTTGCTTAAGGCCTTTCAGCCCACCAGGTCTAAGACGCCGCTGAAGGGTAGTTTGTGCTGTGGGTTTGGGCAGGGAGGTTGACCAATAGAAGAGAACTGGGAAGTGGTGCTAAGGCAGTCCGGGAGGATTTGACATTGCGGATGCGGGTTAGGGCGGTTTGTGAGTAATTACATCCAGGGAGTGTGCTAGAACCCATTCTAGGATTCACTCTAGTGGGTTGGGAGACTAGTTGCTAGAGTCGATGGCCATAAAGGTGTCATGGAGGAAGTGGATGAAGGGCTAAGCCAATTGATGTTCAAGTCCCCACAAGGATTTGGTCGGAGGAGTGGGGTAGGGAGGTAAGATAATAGATTAGTGGGGCCTAGTGCTTGTGCTTGATTCTTTGGAGGTATGTGTATGCTGTAGTCAGGTAGATGGGACCCCTAGAGGATCAGGAGATAATTTTAGGTTAGGGCCTGAGCCCTGAAGTCAAGGACAGGGCTGAAAAGACATGTGCAAGAACAAGGGCACACTTTGAAGATAGAGGGGATGGCTCAGGGGCAATGTGAGGAAGTATTTTTTCACAGAGAGGGTGGTGGACATATGGAACAGCCTTCCTGAGGAGGTCATGGGGTCAAAAACAGTGGGGGAATTCAAGAATGCATGGGACAGACATAAAGCAATTCTGGTGGGGGGGTACGAAGAAGTAGGCTGTTGGTTAACTAGGATCTGCAGCTTATTCAATGGGTAGGGAATTGGGCAGACTAGGTGGGCCAAGCGGTCCTTATCTGCCATCAAAATCTATGTTTCTATGTTTCTTTGTCAACTGATTTATCTCTTGACTCCTTATGCACTCTTGTGCCCTCTCCACTCCACTGAGGAGGGCCTCCTGGTAGTTCCCAAGACAAGGTTACAAAGTGTGGAGGGGGGGGGCTTTGAAGATACAGGCCAGATCCTTTGGAACTCTCTCCAGAGAGCACCGAGGGGAGACCTCCTTGGTGGAGGCCATTAAGAGAGGTCTGAAAATCCATTTGTTTGTACAGGAGTGTGCAGACTGATTTTCCCTGTCTCACCACAAACCCCAGTCTGCTCTTATTTATTGAATTAATTAGGAAGGGTTTTATGCTATTGGACTGTAGGTATGGGTGAAATTTTTCTTCTTCAAGTGGAATTCTGGCAAAATGCTTATTTCGCTTCCATGCAATTTTGCTGAATTTTTGCAAAATGTTGCCAGAATTGTAATTTTGGTTATTTCTATCTCATTTAAAAAGTATTTCTTCAACTTGCCCCCAAATTGGTATATTTGCTGTACCAGAGCTTGTATAGAAATGTCCCAAGTCTTAGATCTCTAACCTTGAAAATCACTGAGTTACAGTATAAGCCTACAAATATTCAGAAATGTTAAAATTAGAGTTAACAACTATATAAACTAAAATCATTTCTGCAAATTGCAATAAATTTTGTGAGGTGATGTTACTCATATCCATACATATGTGTGCCAAGTTTCACAGTTCTACCTTTAATGATGACTGAGTTATACACTTCTGCATTAAATTACATTTCGTAATTACGTAAACTGCTGAATTTCAAGCCCATCTGTGTTTAGAGCTGGAGAAGAGAATATAACCAATGTTGTTAGGTTCGTTGACCCTAATTATTAGGCTTTATTGCAACCACCATGATCCAGCATCAGAACATCATGCTGCCGTGCTGATGACCCGGGTTCAGAAGTGATCCCCTTGAAGTCATGTTAGGAGGCAGGTTATAACTTAACCTTATAGTCTCTATTTAGCAATTTCTATGAATATTCCAAGAAAGCATGCATCCAAGTTTTCAGTTATCCAGCTCCAAAGGTGGCTAAGTTGTAAGCAAAGAAATATTTTCAGAAATCACATACCACATTGCTAGACTTTGAGCCCCTATAACTTCCCCACTCTTCATCCAAATGTCATGCAACTTGGCAAGCTTTTAGTGACTCTACCAGACAATATGTAGGTCAAATCACAGATCACTAGCTTTAACAGGGACCAAGGTATGGCCTAATTAAAGACTTTTGAAAATTCCCAAAGCTTTTATGAAACTTCATGTAAATTTGCAGAACTTCATGAAAATTCCACAAATTCAGAATTTGCTAATTTCATGCACCTGTATTGACTGTATTATGATGTGATGTATTTATCATCCTGATTTGCTGTATTTTAGTGATCCTACTGTTCTATGTTTGTAATGGTGACCTGAATCTCTGGTGAAATGCACCACCTATAAATAAATTCTACTGCTAGTAACTGATAGGAAGGATGGCCTGTCACAAGCTCTTCTACCGTGCCTGTAACCCATTACATAATAGTAATAATCATATTAATAAAAGGCAAGGGTAAGAAGCAAAGGAGACATTATCATAGGCCTGCTACTCTCCAAAATACCATTATTATAACCTGGGGGAGATGGGTCATTCACTAGAGTGTCCATGTGAACCTCGCCTGGTGGAGAGGAATAGGGGACAAGAAAGAGATGCAGTAGTAATAGTTGTATCTATTCAAGGGTGGATGGTTACATATACTTCATATGTAGCCAACGGGCCATAGGAAAGATCCCTAGTGGGTTTGTCAGTTCATGGGAAGCTAGCATACTAAGTGCATGGAAGGCACACATCAGGTTTGAACTCAGTGAACTGAGGAACCCCAAAGGCATGGGTTATCTATAACAGGCAAGTCAACTGTGTGGATCTTAATGGGAGTGGGTAGAATTGGACGTATGCCCCCGATAGCCAAATATTTTTTATTTTATTTTGGGCAGTATGTGTTAGTCTTTGAATTTTGCTGTTTATGTGAAGCTGGTTTTCCCATTCCCTGTGTGAAGGAGGTCTGGGTCTCACCATTTGAGAAGAATAAGGTGTCTGGCTGCTGAGAAGGCACTATTCACTCTACAGTTAGGGGTGAGTCTGGGGTGAGAATGCCTAGGAGTGCTAGCTTGAGATCCCTCAACTTGGGTAGTGGGGCATTGCAACATCTCATGCACACCTGTTCCCAATATGAATCAATGATTATGCATGCCCACAGGATGTGTGTGAGTGTGGCCTGGGAGTAGATACACCTCCAACAGTCACTGTGTGACATAAGTCCCACACAGCAGAGAGCTTGTGGTGGAAATTGTAGGCTCTGAGCAGAACCTTAAACAGGAGGGTACTAGCCCAGAGCTCTCTGTTGGCATGATGTGCCTGTGTCCACACAGTACTCAATTCAGGTGGGAGATGGGGTACTCAGTTCAGTTTCCCACTGCTCTCTAGAGCCATGAAAACCACAGTCTGAGTGCTAGATACTTTCACTTGGTGTGGTCTTCAAAATCCCATAAAATATAGAGATATCCATGGCAAGCAGATAATTTTGATAGTCAACTGTAATCACTAATGCATTGTCTTGGCTAAAATCCAAATACTTTAGATATATTTGATAGTATTCTACAATAGGAGCCAGAGACTCCTGTGAGAGATCTCATTGACAACAATGGAGCACACAAGCATAGGAACTTACAGTAAGTATAAACAAATTTCTCCTTTCTGTTTGATTCCACATTGCCAATGGGGAGTTAATACATATGGGGTCTAATAAGCAGTACCCATTCCAAAACAGGGAAGGGGAGGATATTGCCCCATATACTGTAACCCATTCAGGCTAAGTAAAATACTAACATACTAAAATGTAAGCTGAGTAGGCCCAAAGGTCTATCAAGTCTGCTCGAAAATCAACACCCTACCAAGACACCATTGCTGCCCCCACCTCCCAGTAAACCCCGACCCCATCCCCAGTCAGGATTACATCTCCAGATCTGGCATTTTTCATCCTTACCTTACCCTTATACCTGTCCCAGACCCTCTTGAATCCTCTACTGTTTCAGCAGCCACCAGTTCTGCAGGCAATGTATTCCATGGTTCCACCACCCTCTCGGTAAAGTAGTGTCACCAAGTCTCCCCCCTGAGCCTTCCACCAACCAGCCTCATGAAATGCCCCCTGGTGGCCACTTCCTCCCTCAGCTGGAACACCCTGTTTAGGCTGACCCTGTTTAATCCCCTTAGATATTTTAAGACCTCGATCATATCCTCCCCACTGTCCCTCCTCTCCTCCAGGGAGTACATGTTCATCTAGTAACCACTGTCTGTAAAAGTCTGCACACAAAGATCACATCAGCATAGTTCTTGATATTTACTCTGCAGGGCTTATTGAATGTGTGAAACAGAAGACCCTGTCCCCATTCTACACAGTTTCATAACAGGGGCTCCTTCTCTCTCTGCCTAGGATATACCAAAAGCCCCAGTTGATTGAACCTTGATCAGAGTTGGCACTTTCTTCTGCTAAGACACATACTGAATGCCTTGGCAAAGAAAGCCAGTACCCACCTGGCTAAGGTGTCCTTAGAACCCTCTGACTCCACTTTTTCACTCCAAACAGAATGAACAAAATCTTTCAAATTTTATAGCGACCTCTGTCCTATTTAGAAAATGTTTACCTGCCCTGCACATAATTCAGTTTGAAAAATTATTTTTCTTTTCATTGGCTTAGAACAAAAAGATGACAGGCAAACCTGAGTTACATGGAAATCTGTGCGAATTATAGGAACACCAGACTGAACCTTCTTTTATGAATTATAACGTGAGGTTCCTTATGGGACAGCACCTGAAATTCACCAATCCTTCTTGTGAAACAGATTGCAATCAAATAACACACATTGTAGGACAAACTGTCCAGAGACACTAATGAAAGTGGTTCTGAAAGATGTCCCACATGGGACAATACAATAAATTTAGATCCCATGGTGGCACTGGTGTCTGAAAAGTCAGACAACTACAGCTCACATCCAAGTTGGTCTCACGGAACGATCCCACAGGTGTTCTCAGTGCTTCCACCAGAGCAGACCACTGCCCCAGAGGGTACTCAGTGCTAAGCCCTTGTCTACCCTGCTTATAAAATATCCAGAATCTGTGGTACCATAACCTTGAACAGTCTAAAACCTCTCTCTGGCTCAGCCAGAAAAGGAATTATGCACTTGGTTGTATGGTGCTGATCTGGAGACATTCCTGGAGGCCATTAGGGTATCTACCACTGTCTTGGAGAATCCCTGTTTTAGGAGTCGCCTCCATTCAAGAAGCAGGCTGGCAATTGCATCACTTCGGGGTTTGAATACAGAATGGGACCTTAGCAAAGAAGATCCCAGCAAAGCAGGAGATGAAATGGAGACTGCTGGGTTGGGTTCACTAGGTCTGAGGATCAGTGCCTTCTGGGCCACTCCTGAGCTATCAGAAGAAATCTTGCTCTAGGCTACCTTCATTTTGTACTATCTTGGAAACTCACAAGTGGAGGAAAACAAGTAAGCTCCTTGAAGGTCCCATTGCTGGGACAATGCATCCACTGCATCTGCCTGAGGGCACCACATACCAACTGAAGAACCTCAGTACCTGAGCATTTTCTTTGAAGCAAGAAAGTTTATCTGAGGTAAACAGAACCTTCTGCACATAAGATCAAACACCTCCAAGTTCAGGGCCAGTTCTTCTGAATTAACTTTTTCTCAACTCAGCTGATTGCCCTGCACCTTCATCTCCCCTGCTAGGTGGACTACAGAGAGAGCTAGAAGGTTGGTGTCTGTCCACTGCAGAACTTTGGTCACTTCTACCAGTATACTTTGGCTTTGGGTGCCCCCTTACTTGCTTATGTATGCCATGGTGATGACATTGTCTGACCTTACCTTCACTGCCCTGTATTGGATCTGGCTCTAAAGTGAAGTAGAGCGAGATACAGAGCCTCATTTCAACATGTTTATATGGAGGTGCTGCTCCCATGAGCTCCAAACCCCTGAACTTTAACTTGGTCCCCAGTCAGGCAGGCTGGCAATGGCAATCATCATCATCTCCAGAGGAGCTACAAAATGAAGAATCCCCATCAAGATTCCTGGGTTTCTCCAATAGTGCACACACGTGTAACATGGGACTGACAGTGAAACTGGTGCCTGGAACACCACAGCCACTGCAAACTGTGCCAAACTAGCCTATGTCATAGTAGCCTCTTTGTGGGAACAGACCCATGAACCCAGTGCTATTACTGCCATCAGCAGACCCAAACACATGGAGCCACTGAGAGTAGAGACACCAATCTGAGGCTTCATGCACTGACTCTTTCAGCTACGGAAGTTTTATCTGGGGCAGTGGGATATATTTTGCTTGACTGTCTGGAAACCTCACTCCCAGGGTTTCAGTTCTGCAACAGTGCCAGGAGGGTTTCTCCTTGTGGACAATCCACACATACATAACCAAGCCCTCAGTGACCTTCACACTGGCAACACTGCACTGTGAAAGCCCTGATAAGCCAATAGTCTAGGTAAGGGACCAAACCTGCCCCTAATACAATCAGGAATTCTGAGTACACCCTCACCAGTTGCTAAACCGACAGAAGGTCTTTACTTTGACATGGGTCATTCCTGAACACAAGACTCCAGTGTCTCTGTGGTGGCTATCTTAACACAACATCAACAGATGTCAAAGGTATCCATTGCTGGACTGTCCAAAAGATGGTCACAGTGACAACTGGCCAGAACAGACCACAGAGACTCTGTCAAGCCAGTGTGTTTAACCAGCTGGCAAATCAGAATTGGATAGGAACCCCAAAGAAACCTGAGGGTCACCAATGCTCTTCCAGTCACAATGCTGGTAAAAATTATGAGGTCTTCCAGTAGTGAAGGGGTCTAAAAAAATGACTGTGCACCAACATGGGCAAGATCCACCTTTCCTGCCCTTACCTTCATTGCCAGTGACAAGACATCTCATTTACTATTACCCGAAGAATCCCAGATAAAATCCCCTCTGCTTCTCAGGTTGCCAGATTCCTGAGAAAGGCACATATGATCCTCAACTGCATTGGAGAGGTCAAACTCCACTCTCTTCTGTCACTGTGCTGGACTTCTGCTGCTGCTTACAAAAAATGACAGCTTTTCTCTTGTCCTGGATGTCCTGCATGATCCCATTCAATTCTATGTTGAAAAGGAAAACCCCAGCTAGATCTAGTAGTCTTATGCTTTAGGCATGATCCGGTTCTCAGTGCCATAGCCTCAGCCCTGTAATTCAATCTGTAGGGGTCAAGGCACGATCTTCAGGGTATTTACCTCATCCAAATTTTGTGGGCTGAAGTTGCCTAAGTGGGATTTCAGTAATGGTCTCGTCTGAGACAGGATGAATTTACAAGTTCCAATCCTATGAAAATTTCCTGTTGAAGGAAAACATAGAGCCCTGGGTTTGGGAAGCAAATCTTTCTTGTCCATCTCAACAAATCCCTGATCCATATTAAACCCAGTGATATGGAGCACGGCAAACCCTTTATGTAACAGACTGACATGGACAAGATGGGCTCTCATTAGCACCTCGATATCCTAAACCACTTTTAACTGCAACATTCTGGTGAAGTCAAATGAAGTGTGGGGGGAGTAGGAACATTCATCTTGTGGTTCTGTCCCCTTCCCTCTCCCTCAGAGGGACACTCTTCATTTGATTGATCTTGCTCCACCAAGTCAGGATTCTCCTCAAACTCCCTCCATTCTCCTCTAGACCTGCCATGTTGTCAGAAACAGGGGTCACCTACAATCTGGGCGAGCCTGCTGACTTTGCTCTTGTGCACCTGGATGTGCCTGTAATGGCCCCCCCACTTACCCAAGGGACTCGTCTAGAGTTTAGGTGTGTTTGCAGGCCAGACCTTTGGAACATTAAAATATAGCATCCTGTCTATGAGAAAGGGTTAACAAATGAAAGTCAGTTTAACCACTACCACAGATACACCGCTCTCTGCAGACCAGGGATTAGGCTGGGAGAGACTGAATTAGATAAATGTATGGTTTGGACAGCTAAACCCCCTAAGAAAAGGTCTCATGGTCCTGTATTAGGATTTAGCCAATAATAGGTCTTATCACTTCTTCCTCCCAAGCTGGAGATTCAACTGGGGGAAATCAAAATAAGTAGTGCACTACTTTATCTAATAGACTAGGTCTTACTCACATCTATTGGTCTGCAATGACCAATTGTGTCACAAATAAATTTTTTCATGTAACAAGAAAACATATATGCTGACCTAACAAGGACTGTCCCGCCCTGCTGCACCACAGAGGACCCAGTCCCTATGGGAAGAACCACTTAACTAGTACCCATTAATGTAAATAACCAGAACCACATCCAGCAGAAAACAGGAAAACAAATTACCTTACACCAACTTGCATCTATCCAGGTAGGCCCCCTTAGATTTCCAACTGCTTGATGGTACCCTCCTTAACTCTTCCATGGTGGTAAGCCACCATAGTGTTGATACACCATGAGCCAATAGAGAGAATGTGCATGCTGATGTCATGCACCACACCCATATGCATACCAAATCACATGCACATGCCCCCTTGCTCTAAACAAATGGACCTGAAACTGCAGAAAAGAGAAAATTGTGCACTGAACTTTATTTAGTTGTGATGTGCTTGCTTTGAGCTGCAGCTCTGTGGAGCTCAGAACTATGAGCCATAGTGGCTGGCAGGAAGCAAGAAAAGGACATCAGTACCCTACATGCATGGCAGTGAAGTGTGCATGCACCCCCACACACTCTATACAAGCAAACATCAAGGGCAAGTCATGCAATGTACTCCAGTGGCTGTGAGGAGACAAGAAAGACTTGAACTGACAAAAATGGTGTGCACCACCACACCATGGACAGAGAGGCTTTTTGTTAAGAGCACAAGGTGCTAAACATAACCCAGCACACCAAGGGGCTGAAAAAGGAGACATCTTGAGCAAAGATGCATGAAGCACTCTGGGGCAAAGACACAGCAAGTGCTCCAATGCTTGGGAGGAGGCTAGAGAGGGACTCCCATGAGGCACAAGAATAAAAGGCACAAAGCACCATGCTGTACACAATGGAAACTACAGTCTGGGTAAAAAACTTAAGCATACTAAACAGACCTCAAAGGGGTACTGTCAACCCTTTTACATCACAGTATTTCTATTTCTAGCTGAAACCCCACATTTTATGATTGCATACCTTCTCTAAAATGTATTGGTATTGCTGGTTGTTTTATCTGCTTCTTTTCTTAGCAGAACTGAAATTTATGGCAATAGTGTAATTATACCAAACCTTGCTTTGTTTCAAATCCCTGCTCAGCTCTTACAGCATGTTTCCTGAACATTAGGAACACCTCCAAATAGTGCAGCCCCTCATGACGTGTTCGTCTCCTCTCCTTTCACTGCATCATGTGTTGCTAGACTGTGTGGGGGTGTTCCAAAGTCCAGAAAAGTTACATTAACAGTTGATCAAGGAATGTAAACAAACACATTTTTGTGTGGTAACATCAGTATGGTGGGCAGTCTATTTTTCACTTTTAAAAAGGAAAAAGGAATATAAATCAAACAATCAACTGCATTAGCAAGCTTTACAGAGTGTAAGCAATCATAACATGAGTTTTAACATCTGCAATGGGTGAAGCCCTGCAGATGTCTTGCTATTACAGTAGAAAAAGAGAGCCCTCCAGATTCTGAATGGACTGGATACGATTGCAGGTTTTGTGCAATCATTCCTTGTAGTCTCCTTAGGAAAGATTAATCATAAACATGTCAGCTTAGCCTTTCCCAGCCATAAACTGTAACTGAGATTGAGGAAGGAGGTTCACATTTCAGAAGCTGGGGTCTGCAAGAATTAAAAAAATGGACAGCAGCAAATAACAAACTAACTTATGAAAATCACTTAATGAGTTTTTTTTTATATTGGTCATTCTGGTCACTGTTTATATTTTTGAAATTAATTGGTGAAAGTTAATGCAACAAAGAAGGCTAATATGGGGTGTTGCATGCAAGTGGAAACAAAAGGCTCTACATTCTGCTGGCATGGAGAGGAATGTGTGTGTGTGTGTGTGTGTGTGTGTGTGTGTGTGTGTGTGTGTGTGTGCGTTTGTATGTGTGTGTTTGCAGCTGAGTGGCACTCTGTTAACCCTTTCCTGGTACATTAACCTTTTCCTAGTCAGTTTACAAATGACTATAATGCTACCTGTGTACTGTTTAGAACATGAAGCAGTGCATGTATGTTAGTGTGTCAAAGTGCATACCTTAAATACAATAAAAGTTAGGGTTATATGAATAAGTAAATAAATGCCATATAAGGCAGTTTATGTGTTATTTATCATATAGCAGTTAAATGATCACAGACAGTCCATCAGCTTTCACCAGCAAGCAGTACACAACCTCGATGGGTGTCATGTCAGCTCTCTGGATTCATACAGTGCTTCTGAATATCACTCTCCTGTGCAGGCAGTCCTACACCTTTCACCAGCATGCAGTACTCCACCATGATGGATGCCATGTCACCCCACTGTGTCCATGCAGTGCTTCTTAGCATCACTTTTCAGTGTAGGTAGTCCCTTACCTTTCACCAGCATGCAGCACACAGCTGTTATGGGTGCCATGTCACCCCATTGTGTTCGTGCTGTGCTTCTGAGCATTGCTCCCCTGTGCAGGCAGTCCCTCACCTTTTACCAGCAAGTGTTGCACAACTGGGACATGTGCCATATAGCCCTACTGTGTTCATGTAGTGCTTCTGAGCATCACTCCCTAGTGGAGACAGTCCCTTACCTTTCACCAGCATGCAGTATGCAACAGGTATGGGTGTGATGTTGCAGCACTGTGTCCATCCAGTGCTTCTGAGCATCACTCCACAGTGCAGGCAGTCTCTCACCTTTAACCAGCATGCTGTGCGCCATTGTAATGGATGCCATGTCGACATTGTGTTCATCCAGTGCTTCTGAGCATTGTTCCTCCATGCAGGCAGCTGCTCACCTTTCACCAGAATGTAGTACATCACCATGATGGGTGGCAAGTCATCCCTCTGTGTCCATGCAGTGCTTATGAACATCACTCTCCTATGCAGGCAGTACCTCACCTTTTACCAGCATGCAGTACACCACCATGATGGGTGCCATGTCACCCCACTGTGTACATGCAGTTCTTCTCAGCATCACTCCACACTGCAGGCAGTCCCTTATCTTTCACCAGCATGCAGTACACCACAGTAATGGGTGCCATGTCACCTCACTGTGTTCATGCAGTGCTTCTGAGCAACACTCCACAGAGCGGGCACTCCATCACATTTCACCAACACACAGTACACTACCATGATTGGTGTCATGTTGCCCCACTGTGTTCAAGCTGTGCTTCTGAGCATCACTCCACAGTGCAGGCAGTCCCTGGCATTTCCCCAACACACAGTACATCACTGGAATGGGTGCCATGTCACCCCACTGTGTCCATGCAGTGCTTCTGAGCATCACTCCTCCATGCAGGCAGTCTCTCACCTTTCACCAGCATGCAGTGCACCACCGTGATGGGTGCCATGTAACCCCACTATATTCATGTTGTGTTTATAAGCATTGCTCCCTTGTGCAGGCAGTCCCTCACCTTTCACTAGCATGCAGTACACCACAGTAATGGGTGCCATGTCACTCCACTGTATTCATGCAGTGCTTCTGATCATCCCTCCACAGTGCAGGCAGTCCCTTACCTTTCACCAGCATGTAGTACAAAACCATGATGAGTGGCATCTTGACTCACTGTATTCATGCAGTCCTTCTGAGTATCATTCCACTTGGCAAGAAGTCCCTCACTTTTCATCAGCATGCAGTACATAGCCCTTATGGGTGCTATGTCACCCAACTGTGTTCTAGCAGTGCTTCTGAGCATCACTCCCCAGTGCAGGCAGTCCCTCACCTCACCAGCACACAGTATACAACAGGGATGAGTGCCATGATCACCCACTGTGTTCATGCAGAGCTTCTGAGCATCACTCCTTAGTGCAGGCAATCCCTACCCATTCCTACAGATCATGTGCATTCTCCCTCCCAGGCTAGTCCCAAGTGACTCGGGTCCATTCTTGAATCCAGGTTGTTGGCATGGCAGTCAGTGGCTAAAAACATTTCAGTCAGTGGCTAAAAGCTTGAAACAGAAATAGGCACACAAACCTAGAACTGGAAACCAGAACTCCACAGAGTAATGGCCATATATTATAAGGTATCAGGCTGCCCCTTGCAAAGTCCCTTTTCTTAGTGCAAATTAGCTCAGTTCACTAAATTTGCTGTACTCAAACATGTTTGGAGCAAAGTGTGAGTGCCCCAAGCATGTTTGACTATAGCCCCCAAACCAACAAAATCTGGTCAGATCCACCAGGGCTGCATAATGAAGTTAGTGAAGTTGTGTGGAATTGTTATGGAGGTATGGAGAAACAACACAATTACTGGGCCTCAGAAGGCCAATCAATAACCTAGCAGCTGTGTTCTGCACCAGATGAAGGTGCCACAGCATACCTCCACAGCAAAGGGGCACATGGGCATCTAACGGTGCAGGAGATCACTTAAGTAACCTGGGCCCAACCTGTATAGAACTTTATAACTTAGTAACCCAACTTTGTAGGAGATATACCGCATAGTCCTGGGGAAACATTACTGGGCCTCAGAAGGCCAGTTAACAACCTAGCAGTTATGTTCTGCACCAGCTGAAAGTTCCACAGCATACCTCCACTGACCCCAAGGTATAGAGCATTGCAGTAATCCAACCATGAGGTCACAAGAGCATGCACCAGTGCGGGAAAGTCATCCAGAGGGATAAGGGATCTAATTCAACTGATGTTCCTGAGATGGTAAAAGCCATTCTGGACTACTGCCAACACTTGAGTGTCAAATGTCAGCCCCTCATCTAGAATGACTCACAGAATGTGTGCTATCACACCCCTATAATAACTTTTTTAACTGTGGAAATGAATTGCAGGGGGGAAAAAACACAGTTAGGCATCCCTTTGGGTAGAAGCACAAAACCACAAAAGCATGGAAATGCAACAGTGGTGTAAAAAGTCTCCTGAATATTCAGCATTGTGTGATGTGGTGGTCCTCAGTGTTTGAAATTGCTTGAAGCAGCATTGGCATGACTGTAACTTCATCACACTTTTTCAAAGCACTGGTGTGTGAGTAAATGTCGCTGTACTGATCAACAGTACTGAAGTCAGAGTAATTTGATATGACTGCCATCACGATACTGAGGCAGTGCAGTACAGTGGTTAAAACACCAAGTCGGGAACTAAAGAGCACAGGTTCATTCCCAGCTGGAGCCAAACACTCCCCACGTTACCTTAAACAAGTCACCTAGTCTTGAGGAAATGAGTAGAAGCAGGACCCCAATGAGAACAAGATGCTGCATCTTAGTTAGGGTACCCTGGGTAAATAAAATGTAACATAAAACCGTACAATTACGTATCCATTCACTCTCCCTCCCTTGCAGATCACTACAGCAGATTAAAAAAGGCATCCATATGAGCTGCTCTACAGAAGTATAGCAGACAAAAACAATGACAATTACAATGCAGAAAAAAATAAAGAAATGTTAATATTGCATATAGTATCCCCAAATTGTCTGTATCCTACACTGGAGTGGAGACTACAGAGAACCTACTACTCTACTAATCAGAAGATACCAGTATCATCAGCTCTGGACACTTACACGACGCTGCTGTTAATTTATTGGCAGAACCAGCGAATACATTATCAACTGCCAACATGCCTAGAAAGTCTGGGTACTTAGCTTGCTACTGCATCTTATACTGATATCCAAGTACTGTAATGAAATGTTCCCTCGCCACTTCCGAGTTGAATTAATTTACTGCAACTAAGCAGAGATAAAAGGCATTGTGAACCTCAAAGTTAAATAAACAACCATGGTGACCATAAAGAAATCCTCGCATAACACCAATACACACAACTTATACTGATGATTTACCAAACATCCTCTTAGCAATCAAGTTCGGTTCTTTTTCATCACTGATCTTCCTTAACATTACAGTGATCTACAGGATTGACCATCAACAGTGCATGTCTGCTAAACCACCACAGTTAACTGGCATCAAAATATCCCTGTCACAAAACATATTGTAGTTATATTGCCATTCTTTAGAAAAACCAGTGGCGGCACATCCCAGACCAGACACCTGAGGCACATCTCAGAGGGATACAGAGCTGAAAAGCGGCTTTGCAACCTTTTAAACTTTCTTTAATCTCACACTGAAAGCATAATTGAAGAATCCCCTTAAGCGTACTGTTTACAACACTGCAAGTCAGTTGTTGTCAGAAATACAGCTTCTCCTCTTCCAAACACCTGGACACACAGACAGCTTACAGTTTCCCTTTGACCTCGGGACCTAAGTGCAACCCACTTGCTCCAGGGGCCAGCAATGACAGTTCAGCCTGCGTCACTTTTTTTTCTTCTTTTAAAAATTATTTTAAATCTGCCATTTGTGAGATGAAGTGGATGTGTATCAACAACAACAGCTTACCTCTTTCCAATGTGAGAGGCTGGACCAGTGTTGTCATGTCTGTGATGCTGAATGAGGAGTGATGCCGGCGAGCTTCAGCATCTCAGGAACAAGGGGGGAGAGGGGTGGGTAAACAAGGAGGATGGGCGGGGGTTAGTTGTTACTGCTGCTAGCATCCTCCATACTTGCAACCCACTCAAGCATGGTGAGATATTTTTCTGCTGCTAGATAAAAACCAGACAGATAGTAGAAAATTTGTCTGCTGCAGAGTTGTTGCCTTATCCTACTGAGGCCCCCAATCTCAGCATTACACTGGGCTCTAATCCTACTTGAGGCCCCCTAGTGTCGGCACTGTACCAGGCTCTTATGTTTAAATGGGTTGAAAAAAGATTACAAAGCATTCACCTGGGTCTGTTAGTACACAACTAAAGCAACAGCACATTTGTTAAGTGAAATTCTGATCTATACATTTTAATTAATTCATAACTTATATAAATAAATGTAGCTTAAATTGCCCTTTTTCCAGTCTTGTAAGAGTTACCTTTTCACAGGCTGAAGTTTGATTTAACACTTTTCTTACATTAAAGTAAAAAGAAGGTATCCAGTTCCTCCTGTATTCCACAACATATGTGTGTTGATACAAAACTGCTATCATTTTACACTATGGACGGCTCATTCTTCACAAATAAAATTGAGACCAGAAAGGTTGACGCACCATCTGATATCTGACAGTGAGACAAGGAGGAACAAGTGCTGTAGATTAATTACCAAGTCAAAAAAATTAAAATAAAAAACACGTTGCTTATCAAGAAACTGTCTAAGGCATTTCAGTAAATAAAATGTAGCTCATTTGACCCCATCGCAGGCAGTGTTTCACCAATCAAGCTCAGTAAATTCAAACTAATTAAATATTGCAATAACTGAAACTGGCAGCAATGGAAAAGTCACAAAAAACACAGTCATCACAAAATATTGCAAGCTTTTTTTGTTTATTTCAGCTCCGTTTACCTAGATAGACCGTTTACAGTAACGGTCAGTCACTCAGTGCATAGCATTAGATATATATATACATTAGTGTGTTTGAGAAAAGAAAACACTGATACCACATAAATTTGCAGTAAATTGCAAAATAATTTTCAAATTAATGCAAACACTTCACTTTTGTTTGGCCAGCTGAGCACCAGCTACATTCAGTACAGAAAAGAAAAACAATAATACTTTGAAACACAAAAACTTCTATTTTTGGACACATGAAAAATTTAGGGTCGTATGAAAACAAAGTCTTGCATATGTAGTGTTTCATAAAAAGTTGCGCTAGTACTATGTTTAATTCAGCTGTAATTGTGGCAGTGAAGTCTAAGCCTTCGGCAACTGTTGCAATGTGTAATACTTGGGAACATACGAAACAACTTTATCAAGGGTAGTGAAATGCTGATGAACTGTTGTAACTCCTATTACATGGACAACCTTAAATGCACAATTTTTCTGAGCAGTGCAGTTTACTATTGCCTCATGCCAGGCAGATTTCAAAAAGTCAACTTATCTTCTGAAAGGAAACTAAGCCAGTCAGGCAGCACGAGCCAGGCGGGAGAGATACAATCTGTGAGGACAGAGGCTGCCACTGAGGTCCCAGTGCCAAGCAGGCTCTCTTACAGTATATATAGCCTGACTGTATGTAACTTGCAGTTGGCTTCAAAAGACCCTGCACCCAATTCTCTGACAAGTAGGGTCCTGCTAAGTCCCGAGGCTTCTAGGATGGGAACAGAGGGGTGGGGGTGGTAGAGTAAGGCGCGGCTACGGCTGGCTGAGTGCAATGCTCAGAATAAAAGGAATAGGAACAGAGGGGTGGGGGTGGTACAGTGCACAGTGGGTGGTAGTGGGAGGGTTTCTAGAGCTTGGTGGGGAGAAGCTGTATTAAAAGAGCATGGGCACCAGAGAGGAGCGGGTTTGTGATGGGCGGAGAGAATCCATTTTTTTTTAATTAAGGAAAAAATGCAGAGTCCTCACTCTGTTCATTAAAGGACTGCAGGCTCTGCCAATGCAGCCCTAAAAATGAGAGCACTAAAACATGCACTCCGCACAATGCACATCCCCCTGCAGGCCAAGTTGTGCAAATTAGCATAGTTCACTAAATTTGCTATATTCAAACATGTTTAGAGCAAAGCGTGAGTGCCCCAAGCATGTTTGAATATAGCCGACCAAAGCAAAAATGAGGCACTAAAACATGCACTTAGCACAATTCACATCCCCTTGCTGGCAAAAGAGAGATATAGTATCTGGTCACTGAAAACATTGAGGCTCTAATGGAGTGTAAAAGGGTGCATAAAAAGGGTATAATACCAGATTGAAGTAGTACATAGCAAATGCTATAAAGCCACACAGTTAGCTGAAGTATGACATAGAAATATCCTTCTGGTTCCATCCTGTTGTTTTGTTTGCATTATGTCCTGGTTGTGTACATAGGTTGGCCACCTATGTTCATTATTTATATTTTGTTGTTTGTTCGTATGCCCCCCTTCTATGTCATACCTTCAGCCTGGCTTAGTAACCTGCTTTATCCCTATAATCCAGAATCGAGAGAAATATATATGTTCAGGGATAATTTGTGCACTGTTATCGGTGCCCTGTAATCAGGACGAATTTCATACGAGCCATGGGTAGGCTGCTGTTTTCATGACTGACAATAGTCATTTATTCTAAGTAAGAAAGCATCCTTGTCTATAAATAATAAAAAGAAAGAACCCTTCCTTAATTCCTACAACACAGTAGAAAACAAATTGTTAAGTGTATGCGCGTCTGCGCTGTTGCTTCGGCCTAACCTAAACCCCGACTGACTCTGGAGCATACTGTGCGACCGTGCGCATGGTCATGCAGCTCCGCTTAAGCGTTTCTCTCAAAAATAGTTTTTTTTTTGGAGAATTTGCACAAGAGCTGCTTACCGAGAAGATACGCTCTCAGTTTAAATCCCTTGTGCCTCTCGGCAAGGCAGCCCGCTCTGCGATAAGCAATTCGGCTACATATTAGCCGCTAAGCTGCTTTTTTTTTTCTTCAGCTCACCTCCTGTAATTCCTCGATTTTTCAGCACACTCAAACCCTCAAACCCTTCTATGTTTATCATATTTTAAAAACTATCAGAACATTTAAAGGACATGAACACAGTACTATAGAAATACAGGGGAACTATGTACAGAAGTGTTATTTTACCCTCAATTTGGTATCCTCTGTAGCCAGTTTAAAGTGTATGTGTTCTCAGTAGCTCCTCCCTGTAAGTCCCTTCTCAAAGAGCTGGCCGGACATTGTTTTTTATAGAATGGACTACAAAGGGAGGAGTTTACTCAAGGAAATGGTTGTTTCTTTTTTTTTATTTTAAAGGAAACTTGAAAGAAAACTATTGTTTCTGTAACAGATCTACTTGATAATATGAAAGAAATTATAAAAGTGATTTAATTTGGTTTCCCTAAAGCAAGTTAAATAAAACTTTGTACACTTAGTTGATAGACAGGCATAGTGACCTATCAGAGGGCTTCTTACCCTGTATATTTAGCCAAAGCAAAGATGCAGATCAGATTTGGCTGAAGGTGTTGTAGTGGAAACACCCATTCAGACTAGTGATTACTAGTTCTGCTGAAACTGTACGTTTGTTTTGGAGTTAATGCTGACTTTAAGCTAACGTATGCTGATTTATTTTATTTTCATGATGAATCAGTCCACCTGTGTTTATTTTGATTTCTTTTCATTTCGAACCTATTAATAAACTTTGTGGAGAATATATTTGAAGATATCAGTGTCCGAGTCCATCTGTGTCCCACAGCCTCTTACACTGGTGTCAGAAGTGAGATCACGGTTGGCATTATATTCCAACTGGGGAGTCTGTGATAAGGCTCTGATGGACAATCGCTGCAAGAAGAAGAGGCAGATGCTATTCCTTTACCTGGAGTGGTTACACATTCAGTGTCAGCCGTTTACCAACTACCCCTCCTACCTAGTCTGGATCCTGTGGTGAGAAGAAAAGAGGTAAAACCCACCAAAAAGATGGAGAAAGACCCAAAGGCACAGGCAAGTGGAGGAGAAACTGGGGAGGAAATCATCTGAGTAGAGACACATGAAATATTGAGATGGCTGTGTATGCACCAAGTTGAAATGGAGAAACAGAGAGAGAAAGATAAAAGAGAAAATGAGGCTAGGTGGACTGACGCATTGCAGGACATACAAGCACTAGGCACCAATCGTCCACCTGAGCAGCCCCCTGTAGGAGGTCATAAAGATATTAAACTAGTTAAATTGACTGAAAGTGATTACATGGAAGCTTATATAATGACTTTTGAAAGGGTGGCGGTGGCATGCGCATGGCCTAGGGACCAATGGGTTATACGTTTGGCACCATACTTAACTGGAAAAGTGCAATTATCCTACAGTCACGTTGAGCTAGCCCAAGCAAGTAATTATGACCAAGTCAAGGCTGCCATTCTAAAGTGATATGATATTAATACTGAGACCTACCACCAACACTTTAGAACATATTGTTATCAGACTGCTGATAACCCGCAGGATGCATATATTTGGCTGAAGGATTTGTGTTTGAAATGGTTGCAGCCTACTACAAGAACCTTGGACCAAATACTAGAAACTATTGTCTTAGAGCAATTTATTTGAATATTGCCACAAGATGTACAACTGTGAGTGAAGGAGCACCACCCAGAGACTTCAGAGGTGGCAATTAGACTGGCAGAGGACTATATAGCTGCCCGTCCTACCCATCCAAAGGGAACAGTACTCCACGGACATCAAAATTTAATGGTCAGACAACCTAGTACTCCCTCCTCTGTCACTCCGGCCACTTCTCCAGCAGGAATAAAGACCTATTCTAAGCCTATAAGAAGGTATAACCCTGACATCATATGCCAAGAATGTGGAGGGAAGGGACATATAGCACGTTTTAACCAAAGAAAAAGAATGAGCCTACTCACCTGGCCCTAGCCAATTGGGGCCAGTATATGATACAGTGCAAGTAGGAAATAAGACAGTACAAGGACTTATTGATTGTGGGAGTAGACAGACTCTGGTTCAGGCATCTGTTTTGGAACAAATACCTATATTTAACCAACACACAACTGAAGTCACATGTATTCATGGGGACACACAGCATTATCCTCTTTATGACACTGTTTTAACTGTAAAGGGGCAAGCCCAGTCTATGAGGGTAGGTGTTGTCCCAAATCTTCCTGTTCCAGTACTTATTGGTCATGATCACCCACAATTCCAGTCTCTGCTAATTTCTAATTTTTCTGCAATGGTCACCAGATCCCAGGCTAAAGATACACTAGAGCAAGTATTTCCTTTTTCTGGGGATATATATGGAGAACCCGGTAAAGAAAGAAAATCAAGACATCAGAAAAGAAAAGGCAAAACATTATGGACTCAAACAAAAGGAAATAATGTTGGGTGTGATGATGTTATAGAAAATGGTATAGAGAGAAATTAATTTAAAAATGCACAACAAGATGTAAGTTTACAGGATTGTTTTTCCCAGGTATTAAATACTAAAGGTGTATCAGACAGATATCAGATAACCAATGGCTTGTTATATAGAAAATGTACCAATCCAAAAAGTGGGGAACAAGTCCAACAGCTCATGGTTCCCCAGCCGTATAGACAACAACTGTTAGAGATTGCTCACAATGTACCTCTAGCTGGACACTTGGGTAGAGATCGTACCTTAAGTCATTTATTATACCGCTTTTTCTGGCCAGGCATTCACAAACAGGTCACAGAGTTTTGTAAAAACTGTGCTGAATGCCAAAAGGTTGCCAGAATAGGTAGAAAAGACAAGGTACCCTTACTTCCCCTCCCCTTGATCACAACCCCTTTTGAACGCATAGCCATGGATCTGGTGGGTCCCCTTCCTAAGAGTGCAAAAGGAAACAAGTACATCTTAATGGGTTGTGACTATGCTACTAAGTGCCCAGAGGTCATACCTATGCATAATGTCACAGCATCTAAGATAGCAGATGAATTAGGCAAGATTTTTAGTAGGGTAGGTATACCAAAAGAAATCCTAACTGATAGGGGTAGCAATTTCTGTTCAGCCTTATTAAAATGACTTTATAAAATCTTGGTTATCACTGCCATACATACCACCCCCTACTATCCCCAAATGGACGGTTTGGTTGAGTGATTTAATGAAACCCTTAAAAAAATTTTGCAAAAATTCAGCCAGGAGAAAGGTAGTAAATGGGACATATTATTGCCATACCTAATGTTTGCATACAGAGAGGTACCTCAGGCCTCTACGGGATTCTCACCATTCGAGTTGTTATATGAGCATAATCCCCGAGGTCCCTTTGACCTTATAAAAGAAGAATGGGAAGCGGGGCAAGCACCATTAGGTCTGAAACCAAATGATTACATACTGTATATTGTCTTAGACAAAAGATAATAAAATACATGCAAAAGGCACATTATATAAATACCAAACATCAGGATATACAGAAATTTCATTATGATAAAGGAAAAGGGAACAAGGAATTTGAAGAGGGGGATAAAGTTTTATTGTTACTACCATCCTCAGAGAATAAACTTTACATGAAATGGCAAGGGACATATGCAATACTTAAACGAATGGGGCCTGTAACATATTAAATAGAATTGCCAGACAGGAGAAGGAGACAGAATGTATATCGTGTCAGTTTGTTAAAACGTTGGGTGGAGAGAGAAACCCATTTCTGTGGATATATACACCCAGAACCCTCTGTTAGTGAATTAGACTTGGTCTATCAACGGTTAGAGGCAAAAGGGGGTATTAATGATGTGACTATAAATCCTCATTTAAACCCACAACGAGTAGCAGAATTACAAACTGTATTACAGCAGTTTGCTAATTCTTTTACTTGGACACCTGGAAGGGTGAAAGATGTGATTCATAAAATAACTGTTACCCAAAATGACCCCATAAGATAAAGACCCAACAGATTACCAGAAAGGCTTAGGGTGGATGTAGAAAAAGAGCTCCGCAAGATGCAACAGTTAGGAATTATAGAACCATCTCATAGTGAATGGAGCTTTCCCATTGTAGTTGTAGGGAAAAAGGAAGGTGGCGTACGAATATGTCTAGATTTTAGATGATTAAATGACATTTCCAAATTTGACAGCTACCCAATGCCATGTATAGATGACATCCTGGATCACCTAGGGAATGCTTAGTATCTTACTACCCTTGATTTGACAAAAGGGTATTGGCAGGTCCCACTTGACACCTCAGACAAGGAGAAAACAGCATTTAGTACCCCATTGGCCTATTTCAATTTACTGTAATGCCCTTTGGGCTACATGGTACACCTGCCACCTTGCAAAGACTCATGGATAAACTTTTGTCACCACATGCAGCTTATAGTGCAGCTTACATGGATGACATAGTAATTTTAGTAAAACTTGGTCTGACCATTTACGTCATCTATCATTAGTATTAGATACAATGGGCCAGATATTCAAAAGGGTTGCGCCATGCGCAATAGGGTTGCGCCTGCACAAGTCCGAAATTGCTCCATTCTGCGATATTCAGCAGGAGGCAGTTGTGCCACTGAAAACACGCTGAGCAACAGAGCAATGCAAATGAATGCATGCTGAACTGTAGGGGGAGGAACCATGCATAAACTGCACAGCCCAATATTCAGCCGGGCTGTGCAGAGTTGTGCAGGCGCAACCCCCAACCTGCGCCTGCACAACTTTGAGCCAAAAAAAGGATCAAGTCAAGGCCACCCACAGGTGACTGCTGCATTGCAGGAGCACAACACAGCAGCTGCCACCTGTGGCTGGCCTTCAACCACTCCCTGTGCCCCCTGCAGCCGAGTGCAGGCAAAGACTGTAAAATCCCCACCCCACTGGCCCGATCGATGCTATAGCTTTAATTCCCCCACCAGCCCCGATCGCTGGCAGCAAAGGTCTCCCCGAACATATCCCTGGTGGTCCAGTGGACCGAGAAGCCCGATCGTGGGCTGGAGTAATTATACAATATAGTAATACATTCATTCACAAAACTGGACTGTCTTGTACAGTATGGGCTGCACCATTGGCTCTTGCTCTGCACCAATGGGCGTGCAGCCCTACCAGCCAGTCGGCGGGCGGCGAGTGCAGCAGGCGGATGGGATACTGCCGCCTGCCCGGCCGCGGGGGAGCGGGTGGTGGGGCTTCATGGGTGGGTGGGGTGGGGGACACTAGGTCACCAGGGATATGTTGGGGGGAGGGGGTGTATTTAATTACTCCAGCCTGCAGTCGGGCTTCTCGGTCCACTGGACCACCGAGGATATGTTCGGGGGAGACACTTTGCTGCTCGTGATCGGGCTGGTGGGGAAATTAAAGCTATGCTTGCGATCAGGCCAGTGGGGGTGGTGGTGGGGATTTTACACTCTTTGCCCGCGATCAGGCTGCAGAGGGCGTCAGTCCCCGATGGCTGCTGCCTGGCAGGGTGCCAGGCGCAAGTCCTCGGGGATCAGCACACCTGCATGCTAATGGCATGCAAATGGGGCCATAATCAGATGCAAATGGCCCCCCTTGTGCCTTGCATGAATTATGGCCCTATTTGCATGTCACCTTTTGAATATCGGGATTTTGCACATGGCGCAATGGTACTTGCGCCACTGCAAGTTGAATGCTCCACTCTGACCACTTGCGGTGGTGCAAGTTCCACTGCGCCATGCACAGTGGCTGTGGCCGGGGGTGATATTCAAAGGAGTTGCTCAAGGCGCAACTCCTTTGAATATCACTCTGGCAACACCCCTGCGCAACTATTTTGTGCAGCGCAATGGCTTGCTCCACAAAATAGTGCAGTTTGAATATCTGGCCCAATATCTACAGCAGATATGACTATAAATCTGTCAAAATGTTCCCTGGCCATGCAGGAAACTGAATATTTAGGATTTCAAACAGTTGGAGGTGTGATGAAACCTGTGAAATCAAAAATTGAGGCAGTAGCCAATAGTTCTCAACCCATAACTAAAAAGGATGTTAGATCCTTTCTAGGACTAGCTAGCTACTACCGGCGCTTCATACCTAACTTTTCAACTCTGGCTAGTGTTCTTACTGATCTGACAAAAAAACACAACCCTGACAAAATAGTATGGACCCCTGCCTGTGAGGAAGCATTTTCTGCTATTAAGGCAATATTATGTTCCTCACCTGTACTACGTACACCAGATTTTACATTACCATTCATACTACAAACAGATGCCTCAAACTGTGACATTTGAGCAGTATTATCACAAGTTGTTGATGGAAACGAGCACCCTATCATATATATTAGTAGAAAATTACACTAAAGGGAAACACGGTATTCCACGATAGAAAAGGAATGCCTAGCAATATGCTGGGCCATAGAGGCATTACGATTTTATCTATGGGGGGTTGAGTTTCAACTCTGGACAGACCATTAACCCTTTGTGCTGGCTGAATGTCATGAAAGATCGAAATCCTCGCATTATGCGATGGTATTAAATATTACAGCCATACTGTTTTAAAATTAAACATCGAAAGGTTACTGAACATAAGAATGCTGACTTCCTATCGAGATATGGATATGAGTTTAGTCAGGGTAAAATCTAAACAGCAGACTTCGGGGTAAGAAAGTTGATAGTTGTGAAATCTGTATTATTTCACTATCTATGATAATTTAAAAGAGTTCATAAATATAAAAGGGACCCTGAGGTGGGGCCCGAGGAGTGGGTGGGCTTTGGCTCCATCACTTTCTAGAAAGAGATCTGAATCTGGTTTAGGTTGAATAACTGGATAAAAAAAACTATGGGTATTTTATTCTAAGGGGGGGGAGGAGAAAGTAAAAGGGTGCATAAAAAGGGTATAATACCAGAATGAAGTAGTACATAGCAAATACTATAAAGCCACACAGTTAGCTGAAGTATGACATAGAAATATCCTTCTGGTTCCATCCTGTTGTTTTGTTTGTATTATGTCCTGTTTGTGTACATAGACTGGCCACCTATGTTCATTAGTTATATTTTGTTGTTGTTTGTTCATCTGCCCCCCTCTATGTCATACCTTCAGCCTGGCTTAGTAACCTGCCTTATCCCTATAATCCAGAATCGAGAGAAATATATATGTTCAGGGATAATTTGTGCACTGTTATCGGTGCCCTGTAATCAGGACGAATTTCATACGAACCATGGGTAGGCTGCTGTTTTCATGACTGACAATAGTCATTTATTCTAAGTAAGAAAGCATCCTTGTCTATAAATAATAAAAAGAAAGAACCCTCCCTTAATTCCCACAACACAGTAGAAAACAAATTGTTAAGTGTATGCGCATCTGCGCTGCTGCTTCGGCCTAACCTAAGCCCCGACTGACTCTGGAGCATACTGTGCGACCGTGCGTATGGTCGTGCAGCTCCGCTTAAGCGTTTCTCTCAAAAATAGTTTTTTTTTTGGAGAATTTGCACAAGAGCTGCTTACCGAGAAGATACGCTCTCAGTTTAAATCCTTGTGCCTCTCGGCAAGGCAGCCGCTGTGCGATTAACAATTGTTTACATAGCCGCTAAGCTACTTTTTACAGAGTGTTATTCTCCCTCAATTTGGTATCTTTTGTAGCCAATTAAAGTGTATTGTTCTTAGCTCCTCTCCTGTAAGTCCTTTCTCTAAGAGCCAGCCAGCCATTGTTTTTTTTTTTTTTATAGAATGGACTACAAGGGGAGGAGTTTACTCAAGGAAATGGTTGTTTCTTTTTTTTTGGTTTTAAAGGTAACTTGAAAGAAAACTATTGTTTCTGTAACAGATCTACTTGATAATTTGAAAGAAATTATAAAAGTGATTTAATTTAGTTTCCCTAAAGCAAGTTAAATAAAACTTTGTACACCTAGTTGATAGACAGGCATAGTGACCTATCAGAGGGCTTCTTACCCTGTATATTTAGCCAAAGCAAAGATGCAGATCAGATTTGGCTGAGGGAATTGTAGTGGAAACACCCATTCAGACTAGTGATCACTAGTTCTGCTGAAGCTGTATGTTTGTTTTGGAGTTAATGCTGACTTTAAGCTAATGTATGCTGATTTACTTTATTTTCATGACGAATCAGTCCGCCTGTGTTTATTTTGATTTCTTTTCATTTTGAACGTATTAATAAACTTCATGGAGAATATATTTGAAGATATCAGTGTCTGAGTCCATCTGTGTCCCACAGCCTCTTACATGGAGCCAACTCATTTAGGGCATCCCAGACTTGTTAGTGTTATAGTAGGTACAGTCAAGACCTCACTGAAATGAAATACTGCATGCTAACTGACATCCTGGGTAACTGCATTGTAAAAATGGATAAAAGTAGGACCCCAGTTAAAGTTATATTCTGCATTTTAACGGTGCTAACTTTACTAAATACACTGGAAAAATGTGTAAAAGCAGGACCCCACTGAAAATGAAATATTGTAGCTGCTCTATCCTAATGAGACTCAAACCTTATGTGTATGCACAACTGTTGTAACAGCTACACATGTGTGCGTGTGTGCGTGCGTGTGTGTGTGTGTGTGTGTGTCTGTGTGTGTGTGTGTGTGTATTGTGTGCATTTTCAAGGGGGTGTGCATGACCAGAACCAAAACCACTTTTCACTGTATTACCCTGATGTTTATGGTTTTGATTTTTCTACCATTTTGGTGTAAATGTAGCAGTTCTACGTTACATATTTATTTATTTCAAAAGTTTCACCAGGAAAGATATACTGAGCTGAAAAATAGTTCATTTCCTGATGCATCCTTGGGGTAGGAGAAGAGTGGTGCAAGATCAACATAGAACAATAACTTACACAATAAAATATCCTACAGAGATATAAAATAAAGGCACAAAACAAATATGAATGGGGTTAATCAGACAGGTAAAATAATAGGCAAACATTTTACAAGGATACAATGGGGAATATGTCCCATGGGTACAAGCAGTAGTACCTTTCAAGAGTGAGGTTACCAGGTCAAAAGGCACTGAAGGACGGAGCACAGATAGGAGGAGAAGGGGAAAGTGCAGACAACTGAGGGAGGAAGAAGTGAGGGAGAAGGGTTGGTGAGGCTGGTGGAGGAGCAAGGAGGAGAAGAAAGAGGGGTAGATGATAAACTGAGGAGTGTGAAAGAGCTGTGACTCAAGGGTAGCCACAGAAGGAAGTGGTGTGGTCATGGAGAAATAGGGAAGAAAGTATGCTCCATATATCCAGGAATAGGATTCTTAGAATGAGAGTGGTGTACAGGCCACCATCTCAGACGGAGGAGGTAGACAGGGAACTAGCGGGACAGGTCAGGAGGACCTGCGAGAAGGGTAGTGTGGTGATTGTGGGGGACTTCAACATGCCAGGAGTGGACTGGAGCACCCCAACAACCAGGAACAGAAGGAAGCAGGTGCTGCTGGATGCCTCCCAGGATAGCTTCCTGCTGCAAATGGTCAGTGAACCGACCAGGTTAGGGAATACCCTTGACCTTGTGCTGGCAAATGGGGACTTTGTGAGAGAACTTACAGTGGAGGAACCGCTGTCAGAGAGTGATCACCACTCAGTATAAGTCTCACATTGGATATGGGCAAGGCAGGAGTGGAATCTGGCACAACAGTGCTGGACTTCAGAAGGGCTGACTTTGGGAGGATGGGGTAAGTGGTAAAAGGGTACCTGGCCAGAATTCAGTCTAGTATGGACACTAACCAGAGGTGGGAGCTCATAAAGCTGGGGATAGCCCAGAGCAAGAAGGCTAGGGCTAAGAAACTGATCTGGTTAAGCAAGGAGGTCATGGAAAAGGTAAGGAGAATAAGAGCTGCCTTTAGGAAGTACAAGAAAACAGGGAGGGGAGGACAGGGAGGAGTACTTGACAGAATCGAAGGAGATGACAAGGGCAGTAAGGGGAGTCAAAGCATCTACGGAACTCAGGCTCACACAAGGCATTAAGAAGGGGGAGAAGGACTTCTTTAAGCACATCAGGGAGAAAAGGAGCTGTAAGGACCACATAGTAAGAATTAGGAAGGAGGGGGGTTGGGTGGAAGCAGGGTGCGATAAGGCGGAAGCACTAAATGAGTACTTCTGCTCAGTATTTACTAAAGAGAAGAAGGGGTGACACCAAGGTGGGAGAAATGGCAGAAGCAGGGTGGGGAAGTGGTGACAGATGGGGAAATCATGGACAGCAGAGTTTGAGAGGGTTTGAAGGCACTGAGGGTGGACAAGGCACCAGGCCCAGATGGCATCCACCCCAAGGTACTGAAGGAGCTGGCAGAGGTCCTTGCAGGACCTTTGGCAGACCTATTTAATGCCTCACTACATTCGAGGTGTGTACCTCAGGACTTGAGGATGGCTCATGTGGTGCCCTTCCACAAGAGTGGCCCCAAGGATGAACCGGGAAACTACAGACCAGTGAGCCTCACATCCATCATGGGTAAGCTAATGGAGACTATCCTGAAGGAGAGGCTGGTGGCCCTCCTACAGGCCAAAGGACTACAGGACAGAAGACAGCATGGCTTCATACATGGCAGATCCTGCCAAACCAACCTGGTCAAGTTCTATGACTGGTAACTAGGCAACTGGACAGGGGCCATACAGTGGATGTCCTGAATCTGGACTTCAGTAAGGCATTCGACTCAGTGCCACATGGAAGGCTGGGAAGGAAGCTAGTAGGCACAGGGGCGGGTGCAAAGCTGGTGAGATGGGTAGGAAACTGGCTGCAGGGAAGGCAACAGAGAGTGGTGGTGGGTGGGGAGCTCTCACACCCAAGGGCAGTGACGAGCGGTGTTCCACAGGGCTCGGTGTTGGGACCAGTGTTGTTTGGGATATTCATTGCAGACATATCATGGGACATCAAGAGCAAGATCAGTCTGTTTGCTGATGATACCAAGGTAGGCGTGGTGGTGGATGACCTAGGGGGATGGCAGGGGTTGCAGGATGATCTGGTAAAGCTTGAAACCTGGTCAGACACCTGGCAACTGGGCTTTAATGCCAAAAAGTGCAAGGTGCTGCATTTTGGGATGAAGAACCCAAAGAGGAGTTACCAGCTAGGGGGTGCAGCTAGCCCAGACAGAGGAGGAGAAGGATCTGGGTGTGCTCATTACAGGGTCAATGAACAACTCGGCACAATGTAGGAGGGCAGCTGCAAGGCCAACAAAATGCTGGGTTGTATTGCAAGGGTATATCCTAGAGGGAGGAGGTGATTCTGCCACTGTATAGGTCATTAGTTAGACCACACCTGGAGTACTGCGTGCAGTACTGGCCTGTATCTGAAGAGGGACATTAAGTTACTGGAGGGGGTGCAGCGCAGAGCGACAAAGATGATCAAGGGGCTGGGGGACTTATCATACGAGAGGAGGTTGAAGGATTTGAACATGTACTCACTGGAGGAGAGGAGAGATGGGGTGACATGATTGAAACCTTTAAATACATGAAAGGAATAAACAAGACGGGTACAGAGGGGCTGTTCAAAGTAAGGGAGGGGAAGGCCACCAGGGGCCATGATATGAGACTGGAGCGAGGAAGGTTCAGGAGGGAGATGAGGAGACACTTTTTTACAGAGAGGGTGGTGGCTGGGTGGAATGTGTTATCTGCTGAAGTGGTATTTAATAGAACAGTGGACTGCTTCAAATGAGGATGGGACAGGACAAGGGGGAAGGTTAATGAAGGGGAAGGGTGGAAGGGAGGGGCAACTGCAGAATAAGGGGTGCTAGCTGCACATTCGAGCAGACTTGATAGACCTCTAGGCCTTTATCTGCTGGCAAATTTCGTATGTTCGTATGCTGAGGAGTGGGGATTGGCTATGTCTCAAGGACATGCACAGGAGGTAGTGGTGTAGTCATGGAGCAGAGAGAAGAGAGAGCATTTGGAAGTGGCAGAACGAATGGGTAGGGAGAGAGAGTTCTAAAGTTTAGAGTAGGGGAAGAGAAGGCAGCCTGAACAGTGAAAGATTTCATATCGCAGTAATACAACTAAGTCACACATTAATTCTATATCTCTTCTCCCATGTCAGTCATTCCCCAAGGTTTTTTTTCATAGGTTGATAACATTTTGTTCTTTTGGCAGTTCCACAACTTATTGTATGGTATCTAATTTTTGTCAATTTATTCTTAGACATAATTGTCCTCTTTATCTTTGTTACATTTATTAAATTTCTATGAACTTTATATTCTGCACTTTTGCATCTGTTATCTTTCCACTTCCACCAGGCCATACCTGCGCATGAGCTGTTACTAACGCAGTATGTCTTTCCTCATAAAACCTAGTAAATAAATACATTTCTTATCATATTAATACATCAGCAACCATTATGGCTCTCACCAGAGTTTGCTTAAACTAGGGACAATTTCAAGCCTAAGACAGTGTCCCTTTAAAACACCACAGGAATCACAACTAGCCCCCCCACGCACACACACACACTGTACAGAGTAATCCAATCTGACCTTATCTTCATGAATTTAGCATATGGTCCCACAGTGCAGGGAAAAGGAAAATAAGCCTAGATTACATACTTACAAAAAAGCACACTGTCTTGGGGAACATCAACTTAGTATAGGCATACAAGAAAAAGTTCTGGTAAGAGCCAATATAGCTGTAAAATGAAGGTATTGATGTAGCCATAAAAAGTGAGAGGCTGCTTCTGACCTGAGGAAATCTGAAGAATTCATCAATATGTGAACATGTGCAGATGTGCAGGAGGCCATGTGGGCCATGCACTATGGGAAGACTCCATCTGCCTACAGAAGTGCAGAACCTGGCCCATTCACTCTTTAAACATTCTCACTTTACAGATTTACTCTTCACATATTCAGTACACATTCACTCTTCTCACATTCACTCTTTGCAAATTCACTCCACACATTCACTCTTCATACATTCACTCTTTACACATTCACTCTTCACACATTCCTCTTTTTTTTATTATGACTCAAGACTTTCAAGATAGTCAGTTATGACACGTAGCATTTATAGCATATTGGCCAAAACATAATTTTGCACCACAAGTGTGAAAAAACACCTGTCCTGTATTTAACAAATGGCACCTGCTACATTTATGAGGTGGTGTGGAAAATAAGATATAAGTATGTTGAACGTTTGGAGTCAAAATATAGAAAATTAGCAAACTTGTGTGTGAACATTGAACTACTGCAACATTCAGTCATAACCAGGACATTTTACCATATCTGTACACCACAGTTTCTGCATAGCCTTCTCATTACCACACCTCATGAACCCCATCGGTGAAAGGTTTCAGATCCCCACTGAAATGTGATTCCACACCACCGAAATGTCATTCTGTTCCACAGGATCAAAAACACATTTTGGCCAGGATTTGAAAAATGACAGCTATCACTTTCATGAGGTGATGTGAACAAAAATGGCTATGTTAAACATTTGGGGTCAAAATATTTAAAATTACTGAAGTTACAAGTGTGCATATATATATTTTGACCCCAACATTTTGATATAGCCTTCTTAAGACCCCATCTCACAAGCAACGGTGATGAAAATTTTAAAATCCCAACTGAATGGTGCTTTTGCCAAGTGACTTCAAAATTAGGGATTAGTGAGTACTAAAATACCTGACCACCAAGACAACCTGTGGGTACCCCAAAAGTACTCAGAAAAAATTAGATGATACCGAGTAGTCGGGTCGGGTAGTCACTACCTGACCCACACTAGTACCCGATTACCTGACCCTGACCATAACAAAATCATGTAAACACTGTTTTTTGGGGATTAGTACACTGTATGTTAGGTGCCACAATCTGTTATACCCATGAGGCATTACTGAGGTAGGTTTGAGAGGCACAGGCTCTCTTAGCGAGTCTGCTGCTATTTCCAAAAATTATAACCCTGGGAAGGTATTGCTGAAGCAGGTACAAGAGGTACAGCTGCTGTGAGTGAGCCTGCTGCTGTTTGCCAACATTATACCCATGGTGGGCATTGCTGAGGTAGGTACGAGAGGCACAGCTGCTCTTTTAAAAAATTATACTCATGGTGGGAATCAATCAAACTTACATAATATAAACTGATGACTAGCAAAAGAAAACTAAGAGTAGTACTAGTGTGGCACATGTGACCGGCATAGTGGCAGTAGGAATGGTTCCATTTGTTTCATACACAATCTAGTCATCATATTCAGTATCTCTGTTTGCAGGCTGTTGTTCATTTTCAGGGTCAGACTTGCACAAATCAGTGTTTGTGACAATTGGGAAATTGTCAGCATTCATTTTGAGAAATGTAAGCTTCTCCACATTTGCAGTACTTAGCAGTATTCTGTGGTCAGTGACTATTCCTTCATCTACACTAAATATGCGTTCTGAATATATGCTTGAAGGTGGACAACTGAGGTACATTATTGCAAGATTTGCTAAATCTTTTATTTATATATTTTATTTATTTATTTATTACTAGGAGTACAAATATGGATTACAATATGGATCTGGCCATATTGTTCTCTTTTGCTTCCAACAGAGTAATGGATCTTCCTTGAGACCAATCACGGTATCATCTGCAAAATACTCCAGGATCATTGTGCTGCTTGAGATGGTTGCCAGTCTGGCAGATGGACCTGCTGCACTTTCTTTACAGGATTTCAGTCCATGTTGTTGCATGTGACTCAGAAGTGATTTGCCTTTTTGGAACCTGAACACAGAATGCCCAAGAAGTAGTTGTACATATCCTTTCCCTTGCTGCTGACACTGCTGACTGTGAAGAATTGATAAATGTGCTATGTCTGCACTAGAGGTGCACTGTGATGATTTGGCAGGATTTGACTGCAGTACACTAGTTAATGGTGTTTGTAAGGCAATGTCACATTTGGTTAGCAGAAGATCTCTCTAATACTCAATGTCTTCCCCTGAGATGGCTTCAATGTTCCATTTGAAGTTGGGATCTAGCAACATAAACAACACATAGGTGTCATTGTTAAACATGGCATTTATTCACTGATCAGTCAACAGTCTGAGATTCTAGTCATCTGCCAGCATAACAGCAGTGGTGTCATCTTTTGACTGAATGTCTTTCTTTATGTCATCAAGGAAAATGTGAAGAAATCTGATTTGAGGAACAATTTGACACAACATTGCACTGTCTGCATTGACATCATGTGTGGCAGTCTCAAATGGCTCCAATAAGGTTAACAAAGATCCCAGCAGAGTCCAGCTGCTGGAACTGAACATAATGTCTACCTTACCTATTTGATTCTGCATGGTGTAGTCATGTCCAGTTTTCTTTCTGTTCAAGAAGCCTTTCCGGCATGAAAATATTGAATTCCAGTAAGTTGGAATTTCCTGCTTTAATGTATGCAAGGGTCAGTTGTTTGACCTCTGCAGCCCTTTCAGGATTTGTTGTGCTTTCAGAGTGGCTGAAATGCCCACATATTTTCCTAGCAAGACCTAACAGGTTTTCAACATGTCTGTTTCCATTTAAGAAACCATGGATGAGAAGATTTAAACAATGTGCAAAACAAGGTACAGGTATGTGTCTGTAGTTGCCATCTCTAACAGCCTTGACTATGTTGGCACCATTATCTGATACTATGAGCCCTGGAGGTAATAAATATGGAGTAGGTCATTTCTGGAAATGATTTTGCAGCTCCTGCAAAATATTCACAGCAGTGTGGTTTTCTTCAAAAAGTGGTGACAGATAATACAGCCTGCTTCCTGCTACTTATGGTAGAGTGGGGATTATTACATTCTGACTGAAAATGTGCCCAATGAGCTGTAACAGTCATGTAGACAATTGTTTGGTTGCTGGACCATGTATTTGTGATTATGTGAACCTGCTTCACCTCCGAGAGTTTCAACTGTTTAGTGATCACACTACACATGAAGTCATACAACTGTGGAACAGCCCTTTTTGAAAAATATGTTCAAGAGAGAATGGTGTATCATGGTTCAATCTAGTTCATGAACTTGAAGAAACTTTTCTGGGCAACAAAAGCAAAAGTGAGCTGACAATCAGCCAATAGCTCAGTAATGGCTCTGTTTAATAACTGGAATGTTGGATGCTTGTGGGTAAATTTGTATGTCCTCACAACACTTTCTTTTAATGTTCATTGATGAGAGTGATGAGATATTTTTAATTTGGGGGCAGTGTACTTTTCACACCTTTTTCAGGTGGAGTACTTCTGTGGGATTTTGCAGTACTTGATGGTGTCAGAAGAAAACAATCTATGTTTGCCAGGGAAGACTGAAAGCACACCCCAAGTGATGCAAAGTCAGGTCTTGCTTCCAGTTCATTGTCACTATGGTCACCGTCACCACCACCACCACCTCCACTATCATCCATACCAACCAAACTTCCCCTTGCCCTGCCCCACTCAATTGGGTGCTTTGTCTTTGCATGTCGTATCATTAATGCTGTTCTAAAATGTCCTGCTTTGCCATAACTGACACTCTTTTTGCACAGACTGCATACAGCTTGAAATTTGTCTATAGGGTCAATGTAAAATAAATTACACACTAAAGATTTACCCTTTGTGCTTTGTACTATGATGCGTGGCACTATTTCGTGTACAGTAAAGGGACCTGGAGGAAATCCTATACTGCCGTTTCCTTGTTCATATGATTTTTTCTCATTCATTAAACATACTACTATTTGCCAGCAGATTAAGGCCTTATGGTCTATCAAGTCTGCTCCGAACCTAGATCCTTAGTTGGGTGCGAGGACCCTCCCATCCCTTGTGCTCCAGAAACCCTATCATCCATCCCCACCCCGGGACAGGCCATCATCTGATACATCCACTTTCTGTGTCTGTCCCACCATCTCTTAAAGCTCTCCTGTGGATCTCTGAACCAGCTCACCAGGCAGAGCATTCCAGGGTCCACCACCCTCTCAGTGAAAAACCTCCTCCTCTTTTCCCCTCACCCTTCCACCTTCCAACTTCAAACCATGCCCTCTGGTGATGCCTCCCTGCTTTAGTCTAAAGATCCCCTCCATGTTTACCCTATTTATTCCCTTGAGGTACTAAGACCTCAATCCATGTCCCCTGTCTCTCCTCTCCTCCAATGAAAACAGGCAAGCTCCTCAAGTCTGTCCTCGTAAGTCAAATCCCTAGCCTCGTATCATCTTTGTTGCCCTCCTCTGTACCCTCTCCGGGGAGCTGTATGCTCCCTCTTCAAGTGTGGTCTCCAGTACTGTACACAGTACTAAGGTGTCGTCTAACCAGTCCATTGTACAGCGGCAGAATCACTTCCCTTGCTCTAGGGTGATCCCCCTTGCAGTGCATCCCAGCATCCTGTTTGCCTTGCTAGCTGCTCTCCTGCACTGCTCAGTGTTATTCATACATGTATCCCACCATGACCCTAGGTCTTTTCCCCTGTTAGGGCGTCCAGCACCTCCCTCCCAGGGTGTACCTGTGTTGGGGTTTCCCCGACAAGATGCAACACCTTGCACTTGGTGATATTAGTTAATTTCCATGTGAGCCCAGCTTTCCAGGGTGTCCAGGTCCCTTGCAGGGCCAACCTCCCCTCTTCTCCCTCAACTACTGCTCCCATCTTGGGTCATCCATGAAGAGACTCATTTCACACCTATACCATCCTGATGTCTGATATGTATGCATTAAACGGATTGGACCCAGGACCGAGCCCTGTGGTACCCACTACCAACCTCTGTTAAGTTTCGAGAGCTCCCCACAGACCACTACTCTCTAAGAGTGCGCCAGCTATCAGTTTTCAATCCATCCTGACCATCAAAGGGCCTACTCTAACCCCATCAGTTTCTCCACCAGACCATTGTGAGGGGACAGAGTCAACGCATTGCTGAAGTCCAAGAATAATACATCCACAGGCTTACCTCTGTCCAGTTCTGATGTTACCCATTCATAGAACTCCACAAGGTTGGTTTGACATGATCTACCTGGCACAAACCCATGCTGCCGACTATCAGACCTCCCACCTCCTCCAATAAACCCCTCAATCGTTCCTTTAGTATACTCTCATTAATTTTCCCACCACGAGGTTAAACTGATGGGTCTATAGTTTCCTGGTACTTCCTTTGACCCCCTTTTGGATTGGTACCATGTTTCTGCCAACTCTCAGAAAATTCTGTCCCAAGTGACTGCTGAAAGCCTGCCAGGGGTGCAGCCAGTGTGTCCCTGCCAATTCCCATAGTACTTTCGGATGAATGCCATCTGGCCCAGGAGATTTGTCTTTCTTTAGGGCCTTGAGGGCAAACCACACTGCTTTGGTGGGATGGCATCATCCGTCCCCTCCCCTTATCTGGTCTTTTTTATCTCTTATCCAGATGTGACACCCCTGGGGTACCTTTCCTCCTTTTGCTCCACTTCTGTTGCTCCCTGATCCCACTCCCTGCCGCTTCTATCCCTTTGTGCCTTGCTTTGTAGATATCCCATCCCCCTTCCTAGTGAACACAGAGGCAAAGTACTCATTAAATACCTCTGCCTGGTCCCTCGCCTCTTCCACCCAATACTAACATACTAAAAGGGTCACTGGCAGTGGTGTGATTCGAACCCATGCCTCCATAGAGACTGGAGCCTAAATCCAGCACCTTAGACCGCTCGGCCACACTGCCTCAGCCGTAGTCCACATCATTTTCAGTTGCACTTGCACATGTTATTTTTACGTTTAGCATATGATTTTTTTTCTGCACTTGCCTCTCATGCCCTATGGTGGCGTCCTCTCCAATACCCTCATTGAAAGTAGTATTGACCTCATTGCCACAAGATTCAGAAGAAATGGAAGTGCTGTCATCATCGGGTGGGACATAGCCTAGGCTATCTTATTCCCAGTCCCCATTATCACCAAAATTTGTATCAGCATGCCCAGCCTCGGCATCTGAGGTTATATTTGTGGATGATGCCTATCCCTTCTTCCATGCTGTGTCAGCAGCTAAAAGTCTCCAGGCTCATGTGAAAAAATGTTCAGTACCTCTAGAAGTAATTCCTGTTAGTTCTTTCCAAAATTCTTTCAGGAGGACATTTAGTACCAGTCCTGGTGATGGTATTGTTATTATCATCGCTATGTTCTTCATTAGGGCTAGGATTCATAAAGTCCACATCATTTTCAGTTGTACTTGCACATGAGCTGTACTTCCTTTTAGTAGATTTAGTCTGTGACATACGAGACTTACTAGACACAGCTGTGGCTTTTGCTATGCCATGGAGAAATGGCACACACAGTGTAGCTATGACAGAACTCAGGGCACCTAACAGATTAACAGACAGTGTAATACAGCCTAAATGGCTTTTGGTATACTATAGAGACGCTAGCTATATCACAGACAGGGCTTGGGGCACCTAACAGACAGTGTATAATACAGCCTAAATTCCTTCAGTACACGGCAAAGATGCACAGAGTAGCTATGTCACAGACAGGGCTCAGGGCACCTAACAGACAGTGTGTAATACAGCCTAAATGGCTTTTGTTATACTGCAGAGACACACAAAGTAGCTGTGTCACAGACAGGGCTCAGGGCACCTAACAGATACTGTGTAATACAGCCTAAATCACTTTTATTTTACTGCAGAGACACACAAAGTAGTTTGTCACAGACAGGGCTCAGGGCACCTAACAGACACTGTGTAATACAGCCTAAATTGCTTTCACTAAACAGCAAAGATGCACAGAGTAGCTGTGTCACAGACAGGGCTCAGGGCACCTAACAGACAGTGTGTAATACAACCTAAATGGCTTTCACTATACTGCAGAGAGACACAAAGTAGCTATGACACAGACAGGGCCAAGGACAGCTAACAGACACTGCACAATGCAACCTGAATGGCTTTCACTAAACTGCAAAGACACATAGATTAGCTATGTCACAGACAGGGCTCAGGGCACCTAACAGCCACTGTATAGTACAGCCTACATGGCTTTCACTGTACTGCAGAAACAGACAGAATTGCAATGTCCCAGACTTGGCTCTGGGCACCTAACAGACAGTGTGTAATATAGCCTAAATGGATTTTACTATACTGCAGAGACACAGAGTATATACACTCAGCCTAAATGGCTTTCACTGTACTGCATAGACACACAGAGTAGCTATGTCACAAACAAGGCTTGGGGGCACCTAACAGACACTGTGTGTTACAGCCCAAATCGTTTTCACTATTCTGCAGAGACACACAGAGTAGCTATGTCATAGACAAGACTTGGGGCACCTAACAACCACTGTGTAATACAGCCTAAATGACTTTCGCTATACTACAGAAACAGACAGAATTGTAATGTCCCAGACAGGGCTCCAGGCACCTAACAGACAGTATGTAATACAGGCTAGATGGATTTTACTATACTGCAGAGACACAGAGTATATGTCACAGACAGGGGCTCAGGGCACCTAACAACAGACAGTGTGAATACACTCAGCCTAAATGGCTTTCACTATATTGCAGAGACACACAGAGTAGCTATGTCACAGACAAGGCTTGGGGCACCTAACAGACACTGTGTAATACAGCCTAATGGCTTTCACTATACTGCAGAGAGACACAGAGTAGCTATGTCACAGACAGGGCCCGGAGCACATAAATGCCCAAATGGTTTTCACTATTCTGCAGAGACATACACAGTAACTATGTCATAGACAGGGTTCAGGGCACCTAACAGACAGTGTTTAACTAAAAATACCACCAACAGCTAAATCTGGTTCAGTGTCAGTTGGCATCCATCTGTATCACCCTCCCCCCAGGACAAGGCTGAAAATAAACATAATTGTCTAGTCCTCCTTTCCCGGTCAACAAAAACTAAATACATAAATAAATTAATATAGCCTAAATGGCTTTCACTATACTGCAGAAGGACACCGAGTATATGACAGAGATAGGGCTGAGGGCATCTAACAACAGACAGTGTGTATACAGCCTAGATGGCTTTTACTATGCTGCAGAGACACACAGAGTAGCTACAGTATATGTCACAAACAGGGCACATAGCACCTAATGGACAATGTGTAAATATACAGCCTAAATGACTTTGACTCTTACTGCAGAGACACACAGAGTAGTTACATCACAGACAGGGCTCATGGCACCTAACAGACAGTGTTTAATAAAGCCTAAATGTCTTTCTCTGTACTGCAGAGGCAAACAGAGTTGCTATGTCGCAGACAGGGCCCAGGGAACTGAACAGACAGCATGTAATGCAGCCCAAATGGCTTTCACTATATTGCAGAGCCACACAAAATAGCTATGTCACATGCCAGGCTCAAGGCACTTAACAGACAGTGTTTAGTACAGCCTAAATGGCTTTCACTATACTGCAGAGACAAACAGAGTAGCTAAAGGGCTCAGGTCCTCTAACCAACACTGTGTAATACAGCCTAAATGGCTTTCACTATGCTGCA
This sequence comes from Neoceratodus forsteri, assembly GCA_016271365.2. NCBI lineage: Eukaryota > Metazoa > Chordata > Ceratodontiformes > Ceratodontidae > Neoceratodus > Neoceratodus forsteri. The sequence continues at coordinate 838,361,728 of CM028135.1, read as the reverse complement.
GAGGGACACAGAGTAGCTATGTCACAGACAGGGCTTGGGGCAGCTAACAGACAGTGTGCAATATAACCTAAATGGTTTTCACTATACTGCAACAAGACAGAGAGTAGCTATGTCACAGGCAGGGCTTGGGGCACCTAACAGACAGTGTGCAATACAGCCTAAAATGGCTTTCCTTTACTGCAGAGATGAGACATAAAGAGTAGCCATATCACAGACAGGGTACCTAACAGATAGTGTGTAAAATACAGTCTAAACAGCTGCTACCAACAGCGAGCACCTTCCCCCCACCACCACTTTTCTTCTTCTGTACCAAGCACCGAGCTGGATCCCCAATTATTCCCTCTTCAGTCCCCAACCCTTGCTCCATTGGACTAAACTTTGTGCTTTCACTGCCTTGTTATTTTTGGAGTTTGTTTTTAGGTTTTGTACTTTTTTTTTCCGTCTTTGCCGCAGCTATGAAGCAACTGCCAATTCCTTCCTTTTTTAAGTTTTGAACTTTTTTTTCATTTTTGATGTGGCTCTAGAGCAAACACTATTTCCTCCCTTTCCTGAGAAAGTCTGCTTCTATCTGTGTGCTCACACAGCAGACAGGGAGCACAGACACCAGCACTGATCAACTGGATTGTCAGGCTGGTGTCATGTGCTCCTTTCTGCTCTCAGGACCCCACAGGCTGCCCTTTCATTCCTGTTTCCAACCTTGGAAGGAGTCCCAGGAACCCACAGGCTGCCTTTAATGCCTGCTTTTAAAACACTTACCCATTACCCAACCCGTTACCCATGTCAACAGTACCCAACACATGAAATACATTGATATGTCAGGTAGGGTAGTAAATTACCCCAACTACCCTACCCAGCAAAAAACTGCTGATACCCAACTTGGCGCTGCAGCTACCTGACAGGTAGACCATCCCTATTAAAATCATGTTTTGGGCTAGATTTGCACAATTCCACTGCCATTGGTCATTAGGTAGGGTCCCAAAAAGGCCATGTTGAAAACTGGGGGTGAAAATATGCAAAAATGACAAAGTTATGTTTCAAAGTTCAAAACCCCCATTGAAATGTAATCACACAAACTTATCTAAGTTTCTCATACTGAAGCTGGTGGCTACAGCACCAAGAAGTGTCTTCAGAGAGTGAATCTTCACCCTGGGAGATGTTCAGGTGAGTGAGGGTGTGTGGGGTGGCTGGTCAGATCGGTGATGGACCATTTTCTTTTTTACAAGTTTAAAGATAAAAAAAGACATCAAAGGATGGTTTCTTTATTACAGACTCACATGTGAGAAATTAATATGGGGCCTACAAATGAAGGGTGGGAAAGTGCCACTAGACACCAGCAAAACATTATATAAATACAGGGCCAGTGATCAGAAGGGGTGCCACTAGACACCAGGGAACAAATTAATATGGGGATGGTGATCTGAGGATGGGTGCCACTAGACACCAGAGAAACATATAAATTAAATTAATATGGTGCCAGCAATCGGAAGGTGGAGGTGCCACTAAACACCAGGGCAACATATTAAATGAATACAGGAATGGTGATCAGAGGGCGGGGGGGGGTGCCATTAGACACCAGGGAAACAAATTAGTACGGGATGGTGATCATAGGATGGGGGATGCCACTAGACACCAGGGAAACATTACATACATAACACAGGAACAGAAATTAGAGGGTGGGGTTACCACTAGACACCAGGGAAGCATATAAATACAGGGACAGCAGGGAGGCTTCCACCAGCTCAGTAAGCTCTATCCAGAGCTGAAAGGGCTGTGAAGAGCTACCAAGTGGCCAAAGTTACACATATGAGTAAGAATTATTCAACGCCCTGGTGTAACTTTGCCATTTTTTGGAGGTGGTGCACCAAATTTTCAGCATGGCATTTTTGGGACCCCTCCTCATGAAGTATGCCAGTGTTATTTTGTTCCCTTGTCCCGAAAGGTGATTTCACAGTGTGAACGCACTATTCTGTGCCATAGGTGCGAATACACGTTTTGGGCAGGTTGTGGAAAATGACAGCTGCACTGTTTTGAAGGAAGTGTGGAAAAATGGCAATGCTGAAAATGTGGAGTGAAAATATAAAAAATTGGCAAAGTTAGGAGCGTGCATAGAAACTGAGCAACGCACACTCGTAACACAGTCATTTTTTGGAACTTTTTCGCCAAATTTACAACATGGGATTTTTGGGACCCCACCTCATGAACAGTGGCACTGTCATTTCGTGAATTGGTCCTGAAAGGTGATTCCGCGCAGTGACTGTGAAATCACCTTTCGCGACTGAGTAACAAAATGACAGTCACAGTTTTCATGAGGTGGGGTCCCAAGAACACCATGTTGAAAATTTGGGGAAAAATTCCAAAAAAATGGCTGATTTATCAGCATAAGTTGAAAACCCCATTGAATGGCGTTATAGCACACTTACCTTAGATTCTTCAGTTCGTAGGTTGGGCTTTGAAGAGTGCAGACATGTCCCGGTCCAGAGAAGAAGACGGTGCCAACCTTCAGAGCAAGTATGGGGTGAGGGTGTGTGAGAGGTGGGTGCTCAGTGGGAGGGTGGGGATGGGGTGGGGACTGTTGCAACAATGAGGACCATTTTCTTTTTATAGGAAAAAAAATGAGTACAGCAATGATGAGGGACCGTTTTCTTTTTTTACAGAAAACAGAAAAATAATTCGTTTGGACAGACTGGGATGGGCTCCCAGTGTACCACATAACTGGGGGGGGGTTGCATAGGATGCTGACACTGGGATTGGGCACCCATGTTAGCAGGGTGGGAGGAAGAAAAAAAAAATTAGGCACACTGGAGTGGGCTCCCAGTGTGCCGCATGGTGGGGGGGTACACATAATGCCAACACAGGGAATGGGCACCCTGATTTTTTCAGATAAAAATAAACATCTTTGGGCACACTGGAGTGGGCCCCCAATGTGCCACATGAGTTGGGGGGTCACAGAAAAATCTTTCGGAAAACTTGGGTGCGCTTCCAGTGTGCCACTTGAGTTGGTGGGTGGGCACAGAATGCTATGGATCTGGCACCAGTGACACAACTGCACATGTCCGGTACTCATGCATTCACAACATGATGGCACCAGCAGAACTGCACATGCACATGAATTGCACATGCGCAGTTCATGCACTGGAATGCTGAAGTAACAGCCAAAATAGTGCAGCTGTTATTCCGTAGCAGCTGATCTTGGTGGAGGGGTTCAAGCTCCACTGGGCTTTTGGAAGGATACTTCCAAATGTCCAACAGAAGGTTCCATGATCAGTCATTTTTTAGAGCTTCTGAGTGATTGCAATAGTGCTGTAGGCCCCAACCATAGCCCTAAAAACTAGCTCCAAATCCAAGTGAGCATAGAGCAGGAATTGGGGAGGGGGAGGAACAGCAATGTGGTCAATAGAGAGAACCACATGTGCTTCAACTCCTCTGTGGAAGGACACAGTCTAGGTATCTGGTCATGTGCTTCCAGAGACCTTTCTTTCTCTGTGTAACAGCAACATGTCAGCATAGCTTTACTATGCAGACATAAAAAAGGAAGGGCAAGACCCATGGCAATAGGCGCTGTAGGGTGGGAAAAATAGCAACAAGAGAAAAACAACATTCAACCCCCCCCATCCTAACTAACTGGCTAAGACCCCCAGAAAAATGGAAACAAAATTCCCTTACTTACCTGAGGCACCAGGCTAGGGATGTTTGAAGCAAACCTTCAATAATAACAGCCAGTGGTTCTCATGCAAGCACTGTGGGTACTGATGAGAGTTTTTGCTAGCAGGTCGTTCAGTTTCAAAGCCTCCACATCGTAAAAGACATGGGTTTCTAAATGTAGGGGTGCCACCAGTCACCAGGCAGGTCTAACTTGCCTGAGTCACACAAAGATTAAGGGAAAAAACACTGAATATGAGTAGAATCTCAAAATCTTCCATATAGTTTTATCTATGCTACTTCCCCTTTAGTGATAAGGTACAGACTGAGAAACCAGTGTGTTTGGAATTCTCATGTGCTCAGGGTTTCATGCTCAGTAGCAGCTTTGGGCTGCACCACTACCCCATTGGGGCAACTCATTACCCAAATATATTAACTCCCCATTGATAATGCAGAGTGAAACAGAGGTTTCATTATTTTAATTTGTGTTTAAAAGTTTTTCTACAAAACACATGTTGTAAGTACAGTAGGACACTGCAGGGAATTGGTTTACTAGATTTACCACACTTTTAGTGGCTTAAAGGTACTTGGCTTATGACCTTATACATAATTACCCTCCAAGTGTGCAGTAAACCTAGTACTGTACACCAAATGCCTTGTCGAGTCTTATTGCTTACACTCCAAGGAATTGGCTTACTAGGTTAACCACACTTTCAGTGGCTTAAAGGTACTTGGCCTAGAACCTTGTGTCTAATTACCCTCTGAGCGTGCAGTAAACCTGGTACTGTATACAACATGCCTTGTTGAGTCTTATTGCTTACTTCTGCAAGCACAAAGATATCAACAAAATTCAACAGATAGAGATGTTTGATCTGGTATGCTCCAGCAGTATATGTAGACATGCCCTGAAGCTTGGAAGGGGTACATTTAGGGATAACATTAGGAGGCACTTCTTCTGCCTGAGGGTGGTGACCCTATGGAACAACAAATCAGTGTCATAATTCTCTGTTGATTACATTACAACATGCTGTTACAGAGGAGATTTTATATCACAAGGAGAGCATCATGGATTCAGGACAGGAAAACACCAGGTAGAGATGAAATGAAAGAGGCAAAGAGTTTGCTTTCACACACATATCTTCAGTAATAATAGCTAGAATATCCTGAAATTCATTTTTGTTTCTTGTTATGAGACTTAAGTCCTGCTAAAAATGGCTAGCACTCTTGTACAGGAAATTGGAAAATCACTGTAATGTGTTTTCCAGTAACCATGAAAGTAGTTTCAAATGTAAAATTCAAACACAGTTCAGTTTATGTTTGATCTGGTTACCAGAGTGCCCAAAAGAAAGCGTCAGATGGGAAAAGTGTAAACAGTGTGCAAACACAAAGCATACAAATACAAATTCAGTCAAACATCCAGTAATGTAACAATATCCATATTAACTCCATTACATAGCAATATAGAAACATAGATAATAAGAGAAAAAAGACAAATGGTCCATCCAGTCTGCCAATATTTCCCTCAGTAACCCCTGGACCTATTGTCCATGCAGGGTTTTAGCCCTCCCTATCCACACACTCTCCCTGTTACTTTCATCATGAGTAACCACTATACCCTTCACTCTGTCCCAACCATGCTTGAAACCATTAATGGTTTTGGCACTCATCACCTTGGTTGATAGATGTTGCTTGGTTCCAGCACCCTTTCTGCAAAATAATATTTTTTCATATCTCTCTTGAGCCTCCCTACTGTCAGTTTCCACTCATGCCCTTATAACCTCGAACTGTTATTAATGTTAAATAATTCCTCACATTTCACCTTGTTTATTTCTTTCAGGAACTTGAAGATCTCTATCGTATCTCCCCCTCTCCTGTCTGGTCTCCCGTGAGCACATGTTCAGTGCATTGAGATGATCCTGATAAGAGCTGCCCTGTTCGCCATGAATCATCTTTGTCACCCTTTGCTGCACCATCTGCAGCCTATCCTTACCTTTCCTGTGGTGAGGACTCCAGAACTGGGCACAGTACTCCAGGTATGGCCTCATAAAAGATCTATAAAGAAGTAGTATTGCCTCTCTTCTTCTGCTGTAAATACCCCTTCCTACACATCCCAGCATCCTATTTGCCTTACTTTTGGCTTTGTTGCACTGGCTTGATTCTTTGAGGGAGTCACTAATGATAACTACTAAATCCTGTTTCTCAGCCATAGTGCTAAGTCTTACCCCACCCATCCAGTACTTTGTCATGGGGCTCTTGTTCCCTATGTAAATCATCTTGCACTATGTGGTGTTGAACTTCAACTGTCAAACCTTAAACCACCTCTCTAGTCTTTGCAGGTCACTCTGCATTTCTCTGATTCCTTCAGTGCTGTCCACCTTCCCACAAAGCTTACCATTATCTGTGTGAAGAGACACAACCTGCCTGGATTCTTTCTCCAATGTCACTGATGAACATGTTGAAGAGGGCCTAGCCAAGAATAGATCCCTGTGGTACCCCACTCATCACGTCCATCTCTTCTGACTTGACCCTGTTAACCACAACACTCTGTTGCCTCCCCTTTAGCCATTTACCTATCCTTCTTACAATGACCCTAGTCACAGCCAGATCCTCCATCTTCTTCAGCTATCATCTGTGAGGCACAGAGTCGAAAGTCTTGCAAAAGTCAAAGTAGACTAAATCCACATAGTGGCCTCAATCCAGTGCCCTTGTCACCTAGTCAGGTTAGTCTGGCAAGACCTCTCTGCAATGAACCCATGCTGTTTACTATCCTGTAGACCATTGCTCTCCATGTAGTGTATGAGGTAATCTTTAGCCAATGACTCCATCAGCTTCGCTTCTACAGAGGTAAGACTGACAGGTCTGTAGTTTCCCATATGTTCCTTGTCCCCCCCTCCATGGAGAGGAACTACATCTGCCACCCTCCAGTCTTTCGGAACTACCACCATCTGTAATGAGCTATTGAATAGCCCTATCAGAGGTTCTGCCAGTTCTGCTGCCAGTTTGCTGAGGACCATTGAATGCATCTCATTTGGTCTCAGAGCCTTATCTACCTTTAGGGCTGCTGGCACTTTCTAGACCCATTTGCATGTAAATACTGGCTGCCTCATCTCTGGGACTAATTTTGTAGTCACTTTTGTGCTACTGTCTGGGAAAGACCCACTGTCTTCCCTTATGAAGACAGAGCAAAATGAATCATTAAGGATGTTAGAGTTTTGCACATCTTCATCTATCACCCTACCACTTAAGATAGCCTAACAATTCTACCTCATTTCTTCTTTTTTACCTAATACACCAGAATAATAGTTTTTCTTTGTTTTTGACCCCTCAGCAAAATGCAATTCACATCTGCTTTTGCCTCTCTAACCAATCTGTTTGCCTCTTTATTTCTCAATATATATTCTGCCCATTCTTCCTCCCCCTGTTTTTCTTTGTACCTGGTTAAGGTCTTCAATTTTGGCCCTCATTGCTTTCCTGATCCTTAAAGAGAACCATAATGATCTCTTGTACTTGTTACATTTGGTTATCATTCCCATGCATAACTTTGAGGCCTTGAGAATGGCCCCCTTTATTGCCCTTGATCTCCCTTCCACACCTCCTATTCCATCTTCCCCAACTAACTTGTACCAGGCAAAGTCCCTCAACCTGTTGAATTCCACCCTTATGAAATCAAGGATGTCAGCTTTCATTTGGGGATTTGCAGTCCCAAGGGCCAGTTTGAACCAAATGGAGCTGTGATCGCTGTTCCCCTACTCTCATAGCTTCTAGCACCTCTGTGTTGGTGAGCACCACATAGAGAATGCAGCCTGATTAGTGGAGTCCTTAACTAGCTGTACCAGTAGACAGTCCTGAAATGTATCCAATAAGTCTTGATTTCTGGTGCTCCTGACCACTGGAACATCACAATCAATACCAGCTACAGCCTGTGTAGTGTATTTAGGAATGGTTCCATGTCAAAAGAGCGAGAAAAAAACAAACTCAATAACGGCACAAACAAAATTGCGAACATCACGACCACGAATTGGCAATCCAGCGACAAGTGAAAATCACAAAAGGAAGCACAATATTACAAACTCCAAGGGGAAAGGGAAAGATGGGGAGGGACACAAAGCAGTTGGGGTGAATTTATAACTCTGAACTCTGGAGAGGGGGCAACATTTGGGGGGGGATGAAAATGAACCCACAGCACTTTCGGGGGCAGAGAGTGTGTAAAATAACTTATATTCCTCTAATGATTTTCTGCAGGGGCTTTGTTCCCCTTGCCTCCTCCCCAAATTTAATACTGCAAAGCCGAGAACAAGTGAGTAAGGAGAACATAAAAAAAACCAAAACAGATATCTACAGGTCTTGAATCTAGGTCTCCTGCACAGGTAACAACATACAGGTGATGACTCTAATTCCTAAGCTACAGTAGTATCAAGGTTGGAGATCACAGCAGCTTAATTACATCCCTTCACTTTATTATTACCTACATCACTAAAGCAACTGCAGTATATATCACTAATGTGACTATGCGCTATACTAACACTGTAGCTTATCTTGCATTCGCCATTACTGAGTCGCTGTTTTTGACTCACTTTTTGTCCTTCGTTGTTTTCACTGGGCAACCTACAGTAGGAACTTGCCCATTGGTATTCAGATATGTGGGATAAACTGCAAGAGCACTGACAATACAAATATGAGAATATAAAGCAGCCTTCCAGACGTGCAATATACAAAATTCAGTGCCAAAACATTACTTTGAAAAAAAGACAGGGATCAGCAGCATCACTTTGTTTTGCAGGCATTGAACACATCAACCTTAACCCAAAAAGAAAGGGCACTTGGTCAAGAAAACACATACTGGATATCTGTATTGGAAAAACTCATCCCCAGGGGAATGAATGAAGAACTTTTGTAAAATTGCTTCCTATAAATACTTTACTGTTCTGTAGAGTGCTCCCTTCAATTCTGATTCCACTGACTGCTATGCTGTTCTTTATAATAGTCTTTTGAATATTTAATATTTAATGGCTAGTTTCCATCAGTGAGTGAAATATGCCTCCTGCAAGCTTTTAACATCTTTTTTGTTTTAACTTTCAGGCTATGTGTAATGCACCCTTTAGGAGAGGGGTTTACCTGGACTGCTGTACTGTCGTCCTTCTGAAGGTTCCTGAGTGTAGTGCTGCTGTTCCTGCTTGACCACATGTATGGTGGTGAGAGAACATGGTAGTGCTGTGGATCTTCTGCACTGTCTGTCTTCAGGGGTGTGGATGCTGTTTAGATTCTAGTTCTGTGATCATAGCAAAGGGGACCAAGAAACAAATACTGGACACCTTCTTTGTTTGGCACCTCATGCCCCACACACAGACTTCCACCAATGGAGCAGAATGACATGTTTCAGGGACTCCCCACAGCACTCTCCATTTACAGACCATGCCAGCGGTCACAACTTGTGGACCCATTACCCCACCACCAAAACAAACTAATGGGACACCAACCCAGAAGAGCTACAGCACATCCATGGGGCCAACACACAAAATAGGGGGCACAGAAGTTATAAAAAGACTTGGTAACATACAGTTCCTCTAAAAACATGGCTGTAGCCATCTTAATGACCCCAACCCTGCCAGCCATCCATTAAGAGGGCTGGAAGGAGACATCCTGGGGTGAAGTGGATCCAGGATAGGAGTCCTCCCTGCATAGTTCCTATATCCAAGTGCTCCACTTTAGGTGGGCAAGTGGCACAGTCTACCTCATCTACCCATCCTACTCGGGCGGTATTGTGCAATGCCAGGTGTATAAAAAACAAGACAGCTGTGATCGCTGATCTTGTGGGTACAACTGACCTGGCTTACATCACCGAAACCTGGCTGGATGAATATGCTGGCCCAGTGCTGGCATAAGCAGTTCTAGCTGGGTACTCAGTGATACATTGCCCAAGGGAGGATCATATGGGCTTGGTGTGTAGCCATTTGTTTTAAATCAGAACTGGGTCTTGTGGACATCCTGGTGGGGGACAACCAGATTCTTTGAGTGTGTCTGGGTGTAGGTGTAGGCTGCAGGATACTTCTCCTTTACCATCCACCTGGAGGTGGGAAGGAATTCCTGCAGGAGGTCATGGACTTTATCATTGATATGTTGCTGGAGTCCCCAGATGGTTGATTCTGGGGGACTTCAATGCCTGGTGGATGAAGAACTCTCACAATTTGGTCAGGACTTCCTCCAACTGATGATTTAGTTGGACCTTACTCAGGTATTTACCACTGCTACCCACAATCATGGTCACTCTTTGGATCTGGTGTTCCTACTGTAATGGAAATTTCCAATCCAGTGGTGGAACCTGCCAGATTGTTAGAACATCATACCATAAGGTTCAGTTTACCTGCCACTACGGAGATGGTCTGGTACCACCCTTTAAGCGATGTGACCCCAGATAGTCTGATGGCAGTACTGGACCTATTGGGTGTGCCAAGTGTAAGTTTGGAACAGGGGGATCTTTTACTTGCTTATAATAAAGCAGTGATGGTGGCCTTGGATTCCTTAGCTCCTGTCTATGTTCACCCCTTCACTCTTCATCTAAAGTGCCCTTGGTTTGATGGGATTTTGAAGGAGTTGAGATGAGGGGATTGAAGGTTAGAGAGGTGCTGGTGGAAATTGAACATGATTGGTGACAGACTTAGACTGATGGATCATTATAGGGTCTATTAATCAGTAGTCTCTCGTAAGAAGGCAGAGTTCCTGTCCAAGGAGATTGTTGCTGTGCAGAATTGACTGGGCTCAGCTCTTCTGGACTGTTGACAATCCAACTTGCCTTCAGACCCAGGGAGCATTTTCACAGAGAACGTGTGATGAGTTTGCTCATTTCTTCACAGTCTGGGATAGGGTTGCCACTTTCAGGTCGAGAATTCATCCAGCACCCTCTAATGGGTGTTGTGGAGGTCAGCAGGAGGTTGCCAGCACCCAGTTTACCTGGTCTCTCTTCGGCTGGCTGGTGATCACTAATATTGTGAGGATCATCCAGCGTATGTGACCAATCTACTATAGTCTGGACCCAGGCCCAACACGTCTCCCTGTGGGATGTGTTGATGTGACCAGCCTGGTCCTGGCTGAGATAGTCTAGAATTCGCTGGAGACAGGGGTGTTTTCTGACCTCTTGAAGGAGGTGGTGGTGATACTCCTCCTTAAGAAACCCTCCCTTGACCCTGACTGCTAAGCCAACTACAGACCCGTCTCTAACTTGCCCTTTGTGGATAAGGTTATTGAGAAGGTGGTTGTGCTGCAGCTGGAGGATCATCTTGCTGTCCATGATGTCTATGATCCTGTCCAGTCTGGGTTTAGGAAGTGACATGGTACCGAGATAGCACTTGTTTGGGTACTTAATGATCTCCTAATAGCACTGTTGACCATGGAGTGCTATTGGAGCACCTGAGGGTGATCTGTGGACTGTCGGGTACAGTCCTCAGGTGGTTCTGATCTTTCCTAATGGGTAGGACTCAGAAAGTTGTGTTGGGGATTTATTCTTTTGGCCCCTCTCCTCCTGTCCTGTGTGGTGCTGCAGGGCTCCATTTTGTCACCCATGTTGTTTGTGGTGTATATGTTGCCATTTGGAGATATTATAAGGCAGTATGGGCTGAGTTTTCACTGCTAAGCAGATGACACTCAGCTATACATGTCCTTTGTGCCCAAGCAGGGAGGGTCTGTCTCTGTCTTTAATAACTGCCTCTCTGAAATCCAGGACTGGAGGAGTGCCAACTGGCTGCAGCTGAACCCAGATAAAACTGAAGTGTTGGTGGTGGACCCAGGTCAATAGTGTGTGGAGCTGCTAGCAGAGCAGCCATCCAGGCTTTGGCTCAGTAGCAGCCAGCTGTTGACCTCAGACTGGGTACAGAATATGGACATTGTTGTTGATGATGATGGTTTGACACTTGTCTCAGATGTCAGTCGTTATCAAGACCTCTGTTTATCATCTGAGGAACATCGCCTGTATTAAACTCCTGGTCCCACCTGATGACCTTCCAACCTTGGTCCATGCCTTTGTGACCTCCTGACTTGACTACTGCAAAGCCCTGTACCTAGGGCTCCTGGGGATTGATATCCACCATGTAACAGGGTGCCCCTATTATGAATATTTAGTCCTGAAGTAAAAATGTGTAACTCCCCCAAATCTTCTTTTCCTACTTTTCTCTCATCTTTTTCTTCCTCCTTTCTTTACTAAATTTCATGTCAGGGTGTCCATGCTGGCATATCTCCACAAACTTTACTGTCCCTTTAAATAATCCTAAAACCCTTATGGTTGCACAATGAAAGTTTATCTTTTTTCATTAAGGAGCTCTGTGTTTGAGTAAAGGTTGTGCTTCTAAGGTGCCCCCAGTTTGTTTATGTCATGCTTCAGCACTGGAAATAGGTGCCTCAGCATCAAAAGTGAAGCACTATGCACTATTGTAACTGGTGCCCCTTTAAGAAGCACAGAAATACTGTGCTGCAAGCCTGATGTCGGGCACAGTAAATAAAAAGAAAGCCACTTGTTGCTGTATTGATGAAAAGCTCTTGTGAGCTTAAAAAGAAAAGAAAGTGCTACACATATTAATTGTTTAGGCAGCCCAGAAAGCGAGTGACTGGGAACTGTCAAAACTAAGGCCAAAATGAAATGTTTTAGCCTATGGCTGACATTTCAGCCATCAGGATTATAAAGCCAACAGCAGTAAAATTAGGAAAGACTGCTAAAATGGTTTTCAGAGGCTTACTAGGTATAAAGCCTGCAATTTTAAATAAATAAATCCTTTTTGCCTTTTTCTTTGTTAAAATAATTAACCTGTGCTTCAGTATCAGGTCTCCTGGGCTGGCAGGGGAAGGCAAATAGGGAGCGCACCCCTCATTTGTCATAACCCTGTCCAGGCTGGGTATTCCTGTACATAAACATGTGAAAATGAACAAATAAATGTTTTTTCATTTGTTGTTACCTGAATTCTTGCCATTATGGGGAGATTCCTACTATAGAACTGAAAGCCCCTGAAGTGACTGCTTTTGTAATAATCAGGAGAGATGAGGTCACAGCAAATGGGAGGAGTTATGCTCCAAATGAGGTAGAAACCCCCAATTAAGGTTTAGATGATCTAAAACTGATATTTAGGATATATTCACAGAAGGAATATAACATAAATTCTTGTTTTTCCTATTGTACAAGACTGATCCAAGATAGCCTTAGATAGGACCACATAAAGGTCTATTTTATGTTAAGTGGAAGATCCCCTGACTGTGATGTCATCCTAAGGATTGCTATAAAACCTACCACCAGGGGACTAAGAAGAGTGTGTGGGTCAGTATCTTCTGACCACCGAGGGAGAAGGAGCTAGTGTGAGAGCTTATACACTGTATTGTTGGGGAATTAAGTATTGGATATTGAATATACAGAAGAAAGACAGGAGTCTCAAGAAGAAATATTTCTTGATGTCTTGAAATGGTGTGATTGACTAACACCCACAATTTTCTTTCTTTAAATATATTTTTTGTTTTTGATAAGTTTTTGCAAATGAAATGATAAACACAATTACTGTGTTTTTTTGCACTAAAATTACTGTTTGGCGTCTGTCATTTTCCCACACCTTCTACACGGCGCTTGCAGTTAGTGCAGAATGCGGCAGCCAGGTTGTGGACTGGTTTACCAAGATCTTGTCATGTCATGCCTGTGCTCCACGGTCTGCACTGGCTGCCAGTACAGTGGCAGATCACCTTCAAGGTCAGTTTACTGACCTTTAGAAAATGGGCTTTTTATTTCCTGGTCTCTGGTTGGCTGGTACCCCTGCCAGGGGGGTATATTAACTTTCAATAGATGCCCAGGAAATAAAAAGTACCAGCCCCAGTGTCCCTTAACACATGGAGGTATATTTGTGTCCAGCCTGCTTTTTCTTTGGCTGAAAGCACCTAATTGAATTTCAAATTGCCACCATTTTCTTTCTCTTGTTAGCAAATTAAACTGGCTGGCCACCATGGCTCCATAGATTTTGTGCCAGCTACCTCATGAAACCTCACACAACCTCCTCTGAGCTAATTTCTGGTTATAGGTGTTTTTTTTATTTTTTACAATAAAATCTTCTCCCATGACAGGTAACTGTCACAGAGCTGTCCGCGTTTTAGCTCCACCAGCCGGCCGCCCCCTCGCTCCCGAAAATTATGCTGCTTCACATTCTTCCTGTCTACTACAGTCACAAAACCCTCCCAACCATTTTCCAGTATCCATTTATCTTTTTCTTTTTTTTTACTGTTGTTTGTTCATTCCCGATGGTCCATCAACTCTCCCTGTTTCTGTCTCTCACAGAGTGTTTGTGTCAGTTCCCGGTCTCTCACAGCACGCACACACATCCTTCCCAACCGAAGTCCGGTACTACACTAAGAGTCCCCACTTGCTAACTATCCTAAATGCCACCTTTATATTGTTTGTAAGTTAAAAACTGATTTTACCAACTGTCAAAGCCGTCAGATCGGCTTTGCAAAATGACGCAGCTCTCAACAGACTCTGCTAATAAGGTAAAGCCCGTCAAGCCAGTCAACTTCCATGAATGTCTCACCATTTCCCGGCGTCCTTGCACTCACCATTGGCACAGCACTTCATTAGATTGACATTCTGTCCCTTGAATCCCCAGCCTGAGCCTTTTCTTAGTAAAAGGAATACCACCCCAAAATAGCCACAACAGCGTGAAGAAAAGGGGTGATCTTCAAGGTGCCACTAGAACAACAGCTATTGTAGGAGTGGCTGTGGGGGGGCACAACACACTTCACATAGGGACAGCATAACAAAATCACAGTGTGCAGGTCTAAGTGTGTTGTGTTGGGGGGCAAGTTTTTCAAACTAAACAACTGTTTTACATGATTTCTGCCTGTATGTGTGCCTCAGTGTGGGACAGAGTAACTAACCATGACAACCAGGCAGAGGAATTATTTTATTTTAAAAGTTATTTTAAACAAATCTTTTCTTAACTTTTTTTATTAAACAAAGTCTTTTACAGTGCTCATTTTCTTTTTTGTTATAATCTTCTTTATTATGATTTTTCTCCAATGATCATTAGACAAACATACATATATACCCAGGATAACCCCGGGCCCACACCCCAAAACTGAGTGTGACCACTATGTACAACCAATAACTATGTACATACACAGCCGTGTTGCATACCCTCTGCCAGTTTGTTCATACCTAAGTTTATATTATAATAACTAGGACAACCCCTACCAAAGAGATACTTATATGCATCAAAATCTATATCCCAAATGCCCTTTAGTGCCTATAGGGCCTTGCATCACATACAAGGATCCTCAAGGTAATACCCTGCAGCTGCGTCCCAAGGGAAAAGAGAGAGTCCCCCCCACCCACCAATATCTGGCAGATTCCGTGGCTCCTACTAACGAATCTAAAAAAAAAAAACATTCAGACAGGGCATATATGCTTCAATGAGCTAACAGTATTTAAGTAAGCCCACTACTGCTAAGGTATCTACTCCCTATCCACATATCATTAATTACGTACCTTCCAACATACAGTGCTCATTTTCTAAGCGCAATAATACCTTCCAGAGTGGGCGGTACGGGCAATACCAGACATTCCAGGGGCTATAAGACCCTCTGCATGTGGCTTCGGGCCTCATTACACCCCTGGGCGGTTTGGTATTGCCCAATGCCACCCACCCTGTTGGGTATTATTGCTTGCATAATGCCCTACACAGACAAGGACCACAGTACTTGCAAGATCTCCTTTGTTCCTACCGCCCTCTCCATCCACTCTGCTCTTCCGATGAGGAGTTGCTAGAGGTTCCCAGGGTCCGACTTAAGAACTCAGGGGCCCGCTGTTTTGCATTTATGGCCCCTACCCTGTGGAATTCTCTACCTCATTGGTTAAGAGAGTGCCTGACCATTGAGAGCTTTAAGTCTACTCTTAAGACTTATTATTTTGGGATGGCTTTTCCAGACCCTATTTAAATTTGTTGACTGTGTTTTAACAACTGCTGAATTTTAATTGCATTTGTTATATTTATATTACTGTTTTTATGTATTGATTTTTTGTACAAGCACTTTGATCGATTTAATTGTGCTTTTTAAAAATAAATAATGATTGATTGATTGACTGACTGATTGATAGAAAGCCCTCCCAACAACAACAAGGAATTGTGGAGGGATGATGCAATAAAGATACTCCACACTGTACTGGCAGGCTACTGGAGCCATTCAGAAGCCAGCCCAGGGTGGCACTGATGGATAGCTCTGCTTGATATATCCAACACTTTATTAGGGAAAAGAAGTTTCTGGGCTCACGAGGAACTTGGAGCAGTTGGGGAGAGACTCAGAGGTGAGCAGACCTATTGCTACTTGAGAGAGCTGGAGGTCTACTCAGGCTTAAGTCTTGTGAGTCCTATCCTGCTAAATATTGTGAGCTGTATTCTGGGGTCATATCTGTGTGATTGTTCCAGAAGGGCACTTTGAGACTAAAGCTGTTGTGAAATGTGCTGAGAGGTTCAAAATTCAGAGAAAGCTGCTGAGCTAAAAAAAACAGAGACCGAGACTTGCACCTCCATTGAGCTGCTGTGGAGCCAAGTAGGGGATCTGCTAACCCTTACTGAGTGGGGAATTGGGAACAGGGAGTCATGGGGTGCTTGCCCTGAATATGTGGGTTCTCTAAATCCAGAAGGGCATTGGGTTGTGGAGGTCACTCCTAGGGTCTGGGCTCCTTTGGAAACATATAAAGTCACTGTACAGTGCTCCTGTGTGCTGTATGAGCTGGGCCAGAAAGGCTGTGTGGCTGTGAGGCATCGGGGAGAGACTTAAGTGCTTCTTATCTAGACCACTGGGACCTAATCCTGAATGCTGCTCTACCTGCTGCTGTGTGCTGGTTCCCACCTGAGTTAAGCTGCTGCATCTGTGAGTTACACGAGTGCTGGCATTGCTGGATGAGACCTTTTATACTTTTCCTTGTTGGATTACAGTTACCTCATTTGGATTACAAATTGGTTTTCAAACATTTTTCCTTCTGGTATTTATAGTTCTAAATTGTACTAACACACCATGGCCTGTTGAGGGGTAAAATGCAAGCTTGCTAATTGTTTCAACAAGTGCACCTCAGAAAGAATCCGGGTAATGTAGTTATCAGACCTGCATCGGGGCTTATGGTAATTCCCAGAGTCACTGGTTACTATTTCCTACTAGAAGTTATCATTTTAGTACTGGTAATATTGAAAAAGTATACCGCGTCATGTGCAGAGTAAGTCATCTGATTGGGCTCCTTGTTTGGTGGGTGCATAAGTGGTGTGTGGGATATGAGAGGGTGGTAGTGACCCACAGTACAGTGACTCCCTGGGTGTATTGTTACTGGGTGAGAGTGCTGAAGGTAACTTGCAGCTGTTTAACCAGGATTTTCTTTCCCGCTTCCAGGCCTGTGTTACACAATGAAAACATTGTTAATTTGTTGAATTTTACTTCTCTGCATCTGCACCCATTTTGTGTGACCTGACTGAATTGTCGATTAGTGAATGTAACAGCTGTCTTATTGGTCCCCTGAGGGTTGTCCAGTCCAGTCCTGTGTAGGGAGGTAGGTAAGTATTGCATCCCAGGACTCTACTGCGCAAAACATGTGGTCTACTTATTCTCTCAGGGTGGAGGCACCACACTGTTTCTTATCCATACTGGGATGAACCTCCCTATGGCAGGAGAATGAATGAACCCAACCCTTCAACCAGCTGGCTCCCGTATAGTCACCAGGCAGGGGTGTGAACAAGGACATGGTGACCCAGGGGTCACATATGGGTTTCACATGAACTGTTACTTGTATCTTTATACAGTACTTCTCATTTTACACACCAGTGACATATTTTAGGTTGGCAGCCCTTTACTTATTATTGCCATGCATTTACTATTTCTCTCCTTTCATACTTTATTATGGTGTTGTCTAAGTGCATTTTAATCACAACATGTTAAATGTTTCTTCATTCTGTGCTTGAAAGTTGAGAGAGTATGAGTATGATTTGTAATTCGTAATCACCACTACAGCTGTCAGTGTGGGTACTACAGATTGACATCAATTAGTTGGTCTGAATTGTCTTGTAGTGCCAGCAGAGCACACACTTGCACCATTTCTTGCATCAAGACCTACATTAGCATTGAGGCTCAGAAGAAGGTGCGATCACACCAAAACGTCAGTTGCATTTGGATGCAGCAGCATGCCCCTGACTGCAAACCCACTTGCAACAAGTGCAACATTATGGTTTTTGTAATGTGTGGCATTTTTGTAGTAAATATTTCAGATTGTTTTACAACACTTAAGTTTGGATTATAGTAAACAAACAAGTTTGCACTGGCATTTAATTTATTTGAATTATTTTATGAAGGAGGACCTTAACCAGCTACATGGAGAATTGACACAGAGATTTCAGAGGGTAAGCATCCATGGTTCAGTCGCTGAGGCTTCTTTTTTCATATGTGCATACTTAGCACTGTGGAGTGCTGGTCACTTTGGTTCTCATAGTAGATGCCCTGCTCTGACATACTGATCCTAAGTGGGGTTTTACCCGCTACTACAGCACAGCATGGCATTCTTAAATATAATACTGGCGCAATGAGCAGTGAGGAAAGAAGAAAGGATGGGGTGGAAAATTGTGTGGATGGGGCAGAAGAGTAGGCATAAGGGAGGAAGTGGAAAGGGAGGCAGCTAGGTTCAGTAGCAGCCATGTGAGGCATAGTCATGAAGCAGACCTTTCAGTCCAGGGTGGGGGAACAGATAGAGAAGGACAGACTAGACCAAAGCTGGAGGAGCAAGTAGAAGAAGGCAGACTGCCTTGCCATGGTTGCAAAAGAAGGCAAAGAGAATGAGTTGGATTCAGCAGTCCATATGAGGCAGCTAATGGGAGAGAACAGAACAGTAGGGAGTGGAGATAGCAGGGAGAGAAAAAACATAACTTGGAGATATGGGAGAAACAGTGAGAGAGGTGCAGGCCCTCAACAGAGAAGGGAGGGAGAGGGATGAGTAAAAGGATGAATGAACAGTGTGAATGGGAGGGACATTTTCAAAATAATCTCTTGCCATTTGAGAAGGATGCAAGCTTTGTTCCTGTAGAGTGCACCAAGCTCAGTGACTAGTTCATTGTGTACAGTATAGCATCAGTATGACAAGAGAAGCCAAGGTAACATCCAGCCAGGTACCCAGGTATTTAAAGAAGACATTTTTTTCCAGCTAGGAGCCATCAAGACTTGTGAAGACAAGGGGTGACTGGATTTTAGGTAAACACTACCTAGTGCCAAAGGTCATGGGAACTTTGTGCAGTTAAGGTAAACTGAATGTTGCAGATCTACCACTGGACACTTAGTCTTGCTGATGTTCTGTGGCCAGACTGGGGGCTGAGGGACCAGTGGAAAAACACACAACGTCATCCATATACATATGAATGTACGAGGATCCACTGGCCCTTGATAGGTCATTCAGAAACATTAAAAACAAGATAGAGTCAAGAACAGAGCCTACAGGAACATCTGATGTGATTGTGAAAGAGAGAGAGAGGGTCACCAACTAGGCCAACATGGGGCCAGTATGCCAGGGAGTTGGACAAATTGACTGCAAGGTCAGAAAGGTCAGCAAGCATTAGCTTGCCCAATAGGAGTGGGTGGGCAGGGTATCCCATCATATGGGCAACTCAGATTGAGTGACTCAGTTTTGAGCGACTCAGTTTGAGTGCCCATGATGTGAGCTACCTTGAAAGGGTAGCGAGGCATGGTGATAGTGAGGATTCAGGACAAAAAGAGTGAGTGTACAGGAGAGCAAATGGAAGAGGAAGGACAAGGGAACAGGTATGTGGGAGGTAGTTTGTCAGGGAACTGCCAAGCTGGCCATGTGGTCTGGTGGTTAGGGTGCATGGCTGTAGTGTGGGAGGTTCAGGGTTTGGGGCTGGGTGGGGATAGTATTCTTTTTGGGTGTTTGTGGTACTTAGTTTTTTTTTAATTTTTGGACTTTGCTCTGATCTCCTGGTTTTGTCATCAACAGAGTCTCCCCTCCCCCGAATAGCCCCCATCCCCAGCTGTCTCCAGTACCCCAGTATCAGCCCACCCCCAGAGCTGATTATACTAAAAGGGTGCGGGGCATAGCCTCTCAAAAAAAAGTGTAATATATTGTTATAGCTCAACTGCCTAGAACCCTCACTGATTGTGGGTCTGCTATTGTGCACAGTCGCTGCTTCTGTTTTCAGCGTTGTGCACTCACTAATGTAAGTAGTGGAAAGTTTTCACCTTTATGACATGGAACAGGTGGGTATTATTACTGAAGACCTGGTCAGGGTTGACAAAGACAACAGTTATATAGCTCAATGGGCGCTCCTGACCAATCGGGCCTCCTTTTCCCCTCTTGTGAGACACTCTTATTCTGTGAAGAGCGTCTCACGTGTAGATGCCCTGGAAACAGACATGTTCAGGGAACAGGTTTTTTTTCTTAAATATATTATTGATCATTCTCATCGAAACATAGTAAGGTGATGGCAGAAGGAGACCAATGGTCCAGCAAGTCTGCTCTTGAGATCCCAGATCCTAGTGATCATGGGTTCTAGCTGGTAGTTTCCCTTGTGGATTTTGTTCCAGCATATTCTTTAGCCTAACACCTTTTGAATGCAGATATGGTCCTAGTTCCCACTACTTCTGCAAGTAGTTTGTTCCACTGATCCACTACCCTTTCCAAGAAATAATGCTTCCTAATGTCCCTCCTGAATATTCCACCACTCAGCTTCCATCTGTGCCCCCTTGTGTTTGTGTTGGGGGCCTGGTGAATATTTCAGTACAGGGCACTGAATCTAGACCCTTCATGTACTTAAAGGTTTCTATCATATCCCTTCTCTCCCTCCTAGTTTTCAGCTAGTACATGTTTAACGCCTCTAGACGCCCCTCATATGGCAGCCCTTGGAGCCCCTGTATCATTTTGGTTGTCATTCTCTGTATGGTCTCTATCCTTATCCCTTCCACTTCCTCTGATGTCTCCCCATTGACAACCACCCTTTACCTCCTTCCGTCTAACCAGTTTCTCACCCACTTAATGATACAGTTTGCTATGCTAAGCTCCTTTAGCTTCTTCAGCAAGCATTTGTATGGTACTGAATCAAAGGCTTTGCTGAAGTCAAAACAGAGAAGGTCCACTGATCGGCCACCATCCACCTCCCTAGTCACCAAATCAAAGAAGGTAATCAGCTTCATCTGGCATGACCTGCCTTCCATGAGACCATGCTCTTTTTTCATTCTGCATACCATACTTTTCCAAGTATTCTACTAGGTCCTTTTTAATCAGAGCCTCCATTTGCGTTCCTAGCACTGACATGAGGCTGACCGGTCTGTAATTAATGGCCTCCTCACTACTCCCACTCTTATGTTGAGGCACCATGTCAGCTTTTTTCCAGTCCTTAGGCACGACTCCTGTCTGGAGCAAATGGTTGAACAGGTACTCTAAGGGGAATGCTAACTCACTTGCTAGCTCCTTAATTATCCTTCGATGTATTCCATCCGGACCAGGAGATTTTAGGTAGACCCAATATGGGTTCCGGGAGTTCATTCATCCAGCAAGCAGCTCAGGCAGCAAACGAGCGCTTCCCTTGACTGGTTTTACAAAAAGAGACTTCAAGGGCTTGTCTGGACATACTACTAGTTGAGTAGTTATTTTCAACTGGGTGGAGCAGGTCATTGATTGCAACTGGGGTGAGCTCCTGCTGGGCTTTTTTAGCTAATAGGCAAGTCTGATATTTTAGCCTGTCTTGAAGTGGGATCCAGCCAGTCGTAGAGTACAGGGAGCAGGTGTGAGTTAATCTACCATCCTCATAAACAAAGCAACAGGTACAGTTCTCTGTCCTGCTTCTTCTGTGTTTCCTTATATTTCCTGAATGCTATCTTTTTCTCCCTAACCTTCCCCATCACCTGTTTTGAGAACCATTGTTTTTTTAATTTTTTCATTTTGATTTATTTGCTTCACACAAAGGCTTGTTGCCTCTGTGATGGCAGTTTTGATGTTTCCCCATTGTTGTTCCACCCCTCCTTCTTGCCTGTTTTCTAATGCTTTTCTAAGGCACTCTCCCATTTTGACAAAGTCAGCCCTCCTGAAGTCCTGTACCTTCACTTTTGTATGGCTTGACTCTGTGGCTGAGTTTATTGTGAACCACATTGTTTGATGGTCACTTGTTCCCAGATGGCTACCCACTTCTAGATCTGAGATCCTCTCTCCATCCCTGTTTGAGAGTACGAGGTCTAAGACTGTTCCCTCCCAAGTGGGTTCCAACACTAGCTGTCTGAGGCATGCCCCTGTAGGGCATCGAGAATGGCTCTGCTCTTGGATGTGGCTGCAGCAAAGGAGCTCCAGTTAACATCTGGCATATTCAGATCCCCCATCAACAATATCTCCCCTTTCTCTGCCATTCTAAGGATGCCTTCTATAATTGCCTTGCCTATTTCTTCCCCTGAGATGGGGGTCTGTATACAGCTCCTGTGCAGACTGTGGTGCTATATCCAGTCTTCAGGGTGACCCACAGTGCCTCCTGTCCTCCCTGTTTACCCTTTTGTACCAGTGCTCTGGATAGCCTATATCAGGTCTACCATTGTGCATCCAGCCAATCTCAAAATGTACACAAATGGTTAATCACTTATGTTTGACACTCCTCAAAAAGCTGAAGTTGATCTGCATACTTGTATGCCTCATATCTTTCTCTAAATGAACTTAATTAGTAATTTAAGGGTATCAGTCTCTGTATAGTAATTGGTTCATATCCCTAGATAATATTTGCGCTGAGGGGTATTAAGTTATTTTTCTATTTTTATGGAGAAGGAGCCAGATATGTTTTCTTTACTGCATTTATAATTTGTTTATTACTGAGTTTGTATTCCTGATTGATAATATTTAATGGGTTCTAAATCCTGGATGTTGGTACTGGGTTGCATTAAAAGGTGACTCTGAGGTTAGGAATACATCAGATGTATTTAAGCTTACAATAGCTTTATGATACCATGGGGGGGTACTTCAAAGTTATGGTCTGACAGGTCTATAATTTAATTTATCCATATGGTGCTATAATTTCATTTAAGGGAGCAGGTTGAGTTGCCATGCTTTTGCACCAACTGCCAACTTACTCCAGGTGCTGGCTAGCATCCACGGTGCATGGTACTAACTTGTTTTTTCATGATGACATAGATCATGGTTCACACTTTATGGTGATTTGGGAACAGATGTCTTTTTTAAAGACATTTATGTGTTTTGGTAGTGGGGTACACTTTAAAGATTATTCTGCAGTTAGTACATGTATTCAGCCAAATATTTATTTAAGGGTACAGGTGCCTTCATCATTGGCCTTATTAAATATAATAAAAACATATGGCTAAGGTAATTCTTTTAACAGTGGAGGTGGCTACCTTAAATGTACATGGTACTCATTCTCTATTAAATGGAAAAGAATTATTACATATGTTAAACAATTTAACATTTATATACTATTTTTTACAGGAGACCCATTTGGATGATGGGGGATAATGAAATTAAGATTTAATTGGGTCAAGGAAATATATTTCTTTTCTGGTTCAATTAAGAGTAGGGTGTTGCCATTTTGATAAATAAGACATTTGACTTGAAATTTATTTTCTAATGTAAGGATCAGGAAGGAAGGAAGGATAATAATGAAAAAATGTATTATAATGGTTCCAAATATGCTTTATTCTCTTTGTATGCATCCTTTGTGACTCAGCAAGAATTTTTAAATACAATAACCAAAGGTTTAACAGAGCTGGGCCTAGCCATGTTAATCGGTGATGCAGATTTAAATATATTGATCCAAAATTGGATAAATCAACTAAGACCAGCAAAAATGACAATAAGCTCATACAAATGTTTAAGAATTTCTTACATAATTCACAACTGATGTAGGGCATCAATTGTATCCCAATGCTAGGCAGTATACATTTATCTCTCATCCAACTGGGTCCTTTTCTAGATTAGATTATAGCTACATTTAAAAAAATTCAGTCTTCAGATGCTAAATCAGTTCACATATCACACCATGCTTTGGTTCAGGTAACTTTTATTCTAAATCAACATAAAACAAAAGCATTGCAGTGGAGGATGGATAATTATTTGTTAAGGAATCAAGACTTTATAGATCATATTCACACAATGATTGTAGAATGTTGGAACTTTAGCTATGATAGTGCACAAAAAGTAATTAACCTATGGGATGCTTTTAAAACAACCATTCATGTTTCTATTACTTATTTTGAAATAAAACATTAAAGGGTGTACAAAAATACTGTTAAAAGGTTGGGAAAAGAAATAAAACAATTAAAAACATGAATATAGCTGGGAGAACACACTGGAAGAACAAAAACAGAAAAAACTTTAGAGCTACAACAGTGTCTCACTAAGCAAATTGAAATGGACATACTATAAAAACTCAGCTTTCTGTAAATGGGACAAGTCAGGGAAGGTTCTAGAGCATATGTGAAAGAATAAAAAGAGACAAAAATATAATAGTTGATAAGGAGGATGAAGTAGATAATTTAGTTAAAGCTGACAGAAATAGCTAAAATTGTTCTGAAATATTACAAAACTACATATCAAAGAAATTACCCACCTCAAACAGCTTCTATAAATGCACATTTAGAGAGTTCTTCAGTACCAAAGTAAAACTTTGAATACAAACCTTCTATATTACAACAAACTGTAGAAGTTATAAAGGTACTACCTATGTGGGGCACCAGAGGCAGTGCGCCCGGTCATTAGGGTGCCATGTCCCGATGTCGCCATCCCCTCTTTTTGCAGGGGCTGCACCCCCCATGCCCCCCAAGCCCCAATTTCTAAATATTCTAACTTGGGGACAGACCTTGGGGAGGGGCTGGCAAATTCAACAATGTGGTGCCCTAATGATGGACACACTGCCACCGGCACACAGATGGCCATAAGGGAGTAATAAATGACCTGCCAAGGGATAAGTCACCAGGTAGTGATGGTTTAATTTTTGAATTTTATGCAGCATTTAGTGATATTTTTGCACCTTGGTTTATGATTATGCTAGATGAGTCTATAGATACTCAACTAATGCCATCATCTGTGCTGCAAGCTTTGGTTATTTTGTTACATGAAGCAGACAGAGACCCTAAAAACCCTGAAAACTACAGACCTATCACTTTATTAAACACTGATTACAATATCATTGCCAAACTATTATTTAAAAGACTTGAAGGCATATCCATAAAATAATACATCTTAATCAAACTAGATTTATTAAGGATGGGACTATTTCTGATGGATTACATAAAGTTTAATTAATAACAGAACATTATGCATCATATAAACAATATTTGGTAATAACCCTTTGATGCTTCCAAAGCCTTTGATCTACTAAGTTTGGAATTTATGCTAGCATGCCATACATATCTTAATTTACCATATGAGTACATCAATATAATAAAGGCATTTTATTGCCAAACAGTAGTAGTAGTAGATTTTATTTATTTTGGTCACCATTCCCTGAAGGCTCAGGGAACCCTTACAGCAAAGTATACCAACAAAACAATAGCGGAACAGTCAGACATACAATAAATAAAATAAAAACACAAAACCCCACTAAAAGTTTTAAAACAGATTGATTCCCCATCTGTCTGATGGTCACAGAATACATTTCTGAGGTCCCAAAGGCCTGCTCAAATAGAAAGGTCTTTAGATGTCTTTTAAAGAACTCTATGGATGGTGCCTCCTGGAGTTACCACAGCAATGAATTCCAGAGGACCG
Organism: Neoceratodus forsteri; assembly: GCA_016271365.2. Taxonomy (NCBI): domain Eukaryota; kingdom Metazoa; phylum Chordata; order Ceratodontiformes; family Ceratodontidae; genus Neoceratodus; species Neoceratodus forsteri. Next base: position 838,336,341 of record CM028135.1, on the reverse strand, counting down.
GGGCTGATATTTCAAACACCCAGTCCCCGTAAGATTTTAACCTAGTCCTGGGGACCTCTAGAAGGGCATCTCCAGCTAATCTGAGAGAGCAAGATGGGACATAAGGAGGTAGCAGCTTCTTCAGGTAGCCTGGACCCAACCCATGTAGGGCATTGTAGGTCAAAAGACCTACTTTAAAAGTGATGCACCAGTGCACCAGCAGCCAGTGAATTTCATGCAGCACCTGTGCAATGTGACTGAACCTCAAGTGTCCAGTCAACAACCAGGCCACTGTGTTCTGCAGAAGCTGCAGGTGCCATATCACACCACCTCTGATCCCAAGGTAGAGTGCATTACAGTAGTCAAGCCTTGAGGTGATGAATGCATGCATCAGCATAATCAGGTTGTCAGGGGGAATATGGGACTTAATTTGGGTGATATTCCAGAGATGGTCAAAACTGTTCTGGACAACGGCCGACACCTGAGCATTAAATGTCAGCTCATTGTCCAAAAACATCCAAGTTTCTCACCTTTGGGGAGGCCTCCAGTTTGGTCAGACCAATGAACAGTCCCAACCTATCCCCAGAGGCCCCCACTCCTCTCCTTTAACCCAGCTCAACCACCAGTACTTCAGTCTTCCCCTTGTTAAGTCCCAACAAGTTTGATGCTGTCCAAGCCCAGATCTCACCAAGCATTCATTAAGCATGTTGACCACATCAGATCTCCCAGGTGCAAAGGACAGGTAGAGTTGAGCATCATCAGCATAGTAATGAGAACTCAGTTCATACTACATTATAACCTCACCAAGGGGCAGCATGTATACTCTGAACAACATGGGGGAGAGGACAGAGCCTTGATGGACTCCACAGGGCAAGTCCATTTGGTCTGAGAAATAATTCCCCAGTATCACCCTCTGAGACCTGCCCTGGAGAAAGGACTAAAACCAGCTTATGTCCTTGCCAGTGAGTCCTACATACTCTTTTAATCTGTCCAACAACACCCTATGGTCCACAGTGTTGCACGCTGAAGAGATATCAAGGAGGATGAGAATTGTTCACTCTCCTCTATCTCTCATCCTGAGCAGATCATTCAGCACCCTAACCAACACAGTTTCCATGCTGTGTAAGGCTCTAAACTGAACTGGAACAGTTTGTAGATTTGGAAATCAATGAGGTGACCCATGAGCTGTTCCGTGACCACTTTCTCAAGAACCTTCCCTATAAAGGGGAGGTTTGAGATAGGCCAATAATTTGCCAAACCATTGGGGTCCAGAGGTGTTTTTTCAGCAGGGGTTTGACCAGAGCCAGTTTAAGAGACTCCAGAAAAAAACTGCTGACAAGGAACTCCCAACAATCTCGGCAAAAAACTGACCCATTAGTTAATGTCTGATTAATTTTAAATAGCAACATTTAAATTGAATCAGACATTAACTAATCCCTTGTTAATGCCAAATGGTATTAGACAAGGATAACTGCTATCACCAGTTCTCTTAAAACTAGCATTGGAACAATTATTACAGTATATTAAAACTAACAAACTCATTACAAGTGTGACTGTTGGTTCAGAAATGGTAGAAAGGAATGCTTACACAGATGATGTTATGTTGTTACTATGCAATCCGGAAATATCTCTCCCAGCTGTATTCAAAGAAATTGAAAGGTATTCCTTATTATCAGGATATATTATCGATAAATCTAAAACAGTAATTTTACCAATAACACCCCTTTCACATGAGATGATACTACTTACACAAGGGATAGCAAAGTTAGATACAATCAAATATTTAGGTATGCTATTAACCAATAATATTGCACAAACTTTAAAACTAAATGTGCAAAATGTAATAAGTAAAGCTAAAATGTTACTTGGCAATTGGCAAAATCACTCACTTTCATCACAGGGACAGGTGACAACTCTGAATATGATGGTCTTTCCGCATTTCATTTTTCTATATCAATCCAATGTAGCATCCATATCGAAGGGCATTATAAAATATTTTTGTGTTATTTTCTCAAAGTTCTTATGGAGAGGGGCACACCTCACATTGTATGGAATGTAAAAACAATGCAAGAGATAAAGGGAAACTTGGTTGTGCAGATCCAAGTTTCTATTGTTAGGCTGCCAGAACAACTCAGTTTTGGAAATGCCTAACTAATATAGCTAAATAAAACTATTTTATACTGAATTTATGATTTATGGAATATGCTATTACAAAAACATAAATCAGTTTTCCAATACTAGTACAGTCCTCTATTTTTTTCCAAGAAAGGTTTACCAGGAGCAGCTCACTGGCAATTAAGAAAATAGCTCATATTGTATATAAATTTTAAAAAATCTAATCTTTTACAGCCATTAAATGCTGTACTTCCAATAAGCCTTGATATACAAATGTATAATGAATATTTTCAGTATCCAGTTATACAAAAATTAAATAATGCAGGGATCTTCTTTTGGTGTGATGTTATAAATTCTGCAGGATTATTAATTGACAAATTTTAAACAAACTTAATGGGCTGCAGTTGGATTGGATGGAATATTATCAGATAAAAAAAATTGTACAATAAGCTGTTTAAAAATCTCAATATAGATAAAACAGGTTGGAACAATAAATGCTGTATCCATAATATTTTCTTAGATCAATTTTCAAAGAAAACTATCAATAAGGGGTATAAAATCTTATAGAAGTTAAATGAGCATCAAGTTGAAACCTACAGAAAAAACTACAGAAATCTTGGTTAAAAGAAGGTATGGATACAATTAAGGATATTAACTGGCAACACATATGATATAATGAAAATTCATTATATAGATCTGCTAAAAATAAGCCAATACAAATCAAGCTAATTAAAAAGGCATATTATACAGCTTATTGTCTTTTCAAAATGTCATATAAGAATACCCTTGCATAAGCCAGCCCGGTGGACTGAGGGTTGAGGCGCCATATGCCACACCTCGTACCACACCAGCAACCCAAGTTTGGGGGTAAGCTTGAGCCATCAGGGAATGTGGGGATGGCTGGGAGAGGATTGTAGTGGCTGCAGGGCTGCTCTCATCTCCTGGATTGGGAGGTAAAGTTTCCTCACTCTCGGCTGACACACGGTGGAGGTCAGGTGTCAAGCAGCAGCCTAAGGGCTGATGCAACATTGGGAGGGTGGAAGAAGCATGTAATTTTCAGTAGTGTTCATGCACCTCCATGCACTTACACTTGCCGTGTATGTCACTTGCCTGAGCAGGGAGAAAATCACAGGAAAAAAAAAATGTGTCTCCGTGGCCATAAGTCATGTCCCCAACATCCATGGACCCTGCTCTTTGTAGATCCCCACTGGCAAGACAGTGAGGGGAGAGGTTGATGTGGTTTGGGGTGGAAGGGGGTCTGAGAGCAGGAGTAGGTGGCCACGGATGAGCAAAAAGCTCCATAAAAAAAAAGAATACCCTTGCATGTTGCAGAAATTATACAAAGAATGATACTTTACATCATCAAGTACATTATGTCCAGCTGGGAACAGAAGTAGGAGGTTGTTCAGGAAAGAGGTTTGGTTTTATCTTCTGTTTTAACTGAAATGTTTGAATAGTTTTGTACTTTTAATTAGTTCTGTGTGTTAAAAATTACTACTTTGAGTTAGAACTGTTGCTTGGGCTGTGATATTGTAACTATTGGGGCTTGTCTGCTGGAAGTGGGAACACTTATTTGGCAGTGATAATTAGAGTGAAATTTAAATGTGATGTTTGTCTGGTGGGTAGAGCCCTCCCACCCAACTCTGTTTTGTAGGCTTTCTTAAATACTGAAAAGCCACTGGGGGTTGGGATTGAAGGGCTGTGTATTTCTGTTTGTGACTGAAATTTGAAGCAACAGGAACTGGTGGGTCTGTGACATCATACGGTACCCGATGTCTGCATACACACACTGTTAGTGGGACAGGACACACACTGGACTGTTGTGCTTGTGAGACTTGAGAGCTTTATTGGTGGGGTTGAAACTGGGTTCATAAATAACTGCAGTCAGTATAGAGAGAGACTGTATTCCAGGGAAGGGACTGAGAAAAGGGATGTGTGCCATTATGAACAAAGAGGGACAAACAGGGTGGCCACATTCCACCATGGCAGGCATTTTTGGAAGGGTTGTAGGCTGCACAGGCTGTGGGATGGCAATAATTCTCAATTGGGCCTGGAGAGAGGGAGGCTGTCCACTCTGTAGACAGCTATCTTGTATCAGGAGTGAAGTATATTGGCAAAGAAGTAAGCTGGGGGAGTTGGGGGGTATTCAAAGATAAGGGGTGTGGATATGGGCATCAGAAGGGTGGGGTTGAAGGGAGGCTGGGGCAATGCTCAGAAATTACAGGATGTTATGTTACAGCAAGCAGAAGGGGGGATATTAGGGACAGAGGACCCTTAGATAGGGATGTTGACGCTAAGGGGAAAACGTATGGGGTAAACATTCCAAATATAAAGAGAGTGGAGGGGAAAGAGTCAGAAGGGGCTGTTGTGGGGATGCCTAAAAGAGCAGACTGTGGGAAGGGAGCTCCTAAGGAGAATAGGGCAAGAGGGAAGGAAGAGGGGCAGTTTAGAGGGGCAGTCAGGGGAACCTCAGGTTACTTGATGGAGGCTGGCATAGTGTACTACAATAAATTTGAGCTACTAATCAACCTAGAGGGGGAGGAAGAGGTTGGTGGAAATTAGGAAACTGATACAGAGGTCAGGGGGAGGGAGTCAAATACCCATAGGGCATCACAGACCGGCAATGGAAAGGATAGAAATAGTCCCAGAGGGAGAAGGGGAAACATAAATGTTAAGCAGATGGAGGAGATGCAACATATTGCAGACATGAGGGAGGAGAGCATGACTGGAGAGAAACTGGGAGACAAGGAGGCAGGGGAGGGGCCCCCCTTCAGCAGGGGGGTCTGTACCAAGGATGGGGCCCTAGGTAAAGGGGACCCACAGAGGGCCTCTGGAGGTAGGGGTACTATTACAAGGAGGGAGGATGGTGGTGTGGGGGAAAGGGAAACCATCAGGACCAGGATAAATGGTTCAGATAAGAGAGGGTTAAAGGGGATACCTATTCAGGGGGTCTGGTTAGTGGGCAAAAATAACATGTGGGAGGCAGAAAGGAGGGTGACAGGGGTCTCTAATAAGGCAGAAAGACTCCCATGGAATTGAGATCATGAATAAATGGGGGATGGGGGTTGAGAGCTCACAGTGGAGGTAACCATAAGGATGATGGCGGCAAGAAGGTTCTGTTATTGGGAGACTCGATGATTAGGGGTATCCAGTGGAGGACAGGGGTGGATGCCATTGCCAGGTGAAGGTAGTGAGTACTCTCTGGCCGACAGTGCACTGAGCAAAGTTCATGGTGTACTTAACTGGTTAGGGATTGTGGAGGGAAAACGGATTTCCTGGTGCATTTGGGAACTAATGATCTAGAGGGAAATAGCATTTTGGAAATTCGAGCAAGGTTCCAAGAACTTGCCAGAGTCTGTCGGGATAATGGCTGCAACATTTCCTTTTCAGAGATATTGCCAGTACCAAAGGCCTCAGTGGAGAAAAAAATGATGATCACAGAGGTTAATGACTGGCTCAGGAAGAGCGGTGAAGAGAGTGGGTTGGGGGTGTTAGGGAACTGGAAAGGAGTTTGGGAGGATAAGGGACTGTATGCCAAGGACAGACTTCATCTTGCCCCATTAGGGAAGGAAGTCCTTAAACAGGGGGTGGCTGACTACATTCAAGAAAGGTGGGGTTTAAACTTGTGAGAGGGGGATAAGGGAGGGCTGACCAGAAGCCCTCTCCTCCAGATGAGGGGAGTAGCCTTCAAACCCAGGGGAGGGGGGAAACAGACTGGGGTAGGAGATTTCAGGAGGAGCAGAGCGAGGATGGAAGTATAAGGAACTCATGCATGCTCACAAAGGGAATCAGGATGGTGTGGGGTGGTGTTAGTAAATGCCAGGAACTTGGGAAACAAGTTGCCAGAGTTCCAGACCATGCTGTTCGGGGGGGGGGGTGGATGTGGTGGTGGTCATGGAAACATGGGCCAACTAAAACCATGACTGGGACCTAAACGTGCGGGTGTACACTATGCTTAGGAAGGATAGAAAGGAGGACAGAGGGGGTGGAGTGGCTATGTTCATTAGAGATGACATAGAAATTGCTAGGGTAGAAGAGGCAGAGGGAAACGTGGAGGCCTTATGGGTCACCTTACGAACCCCAGCAGGAGGTATGGTAAAGCTGGGTGTAGTATATAGGCCCCCCGGGATGGGTGATGTTCTGGACGATGGTTTGCTGGACAACATCATTGCCCAGTGTGGACCAAAAGGGGAAGGAGTGGTGTTGATGGGGGACCTTAATATGCCAGGTACAAACTGGGGAACCATGTCCTCTAAGGTGGCCAAGGAGCAGAGGCTGCTAGACAGCTTCCTGGATGTGTTCTTAACACAGCATGTGATGGAGCCCACAAGGGAGGGGCATGTTCTGGACGTGGTTCTGGCAGATGGGGATCTGGTAAGGGACCTGGTTGTAGAGGAACCCCTGACTGGGACCGACCACAATACTGTCTGGTTTCAAATAAGCATGGGGGGTATGGGGGAGAGATCTAGGACACTGGCAGTGGACTTCAGGGGGGCAGTCTTTGTGGGCATGGGAAATATTCTCAAGGATCACTTGAGGGGGATTACATCAATGACAAATGTGGAAAGGAGATGGGAGGTCATAAAAAGGGGACTTCATGAGGCAGTCAGAACATGTGCTAAGGTGAAACGTAAGGGAGCAAGGTCACATAAACCATGCTGATGGTCCAGTGAGGTTCAGGTAGCAGTCAGAGAAAAGAAGGCGGCCTACAAAAGATATAAAACAACAAGAGAGGATAGGAAAAAGGAAATGTACCATCTTGCATCTAGAAAAGTCACCTGGATGGTGAGGGGGGCAAAGTCCAGTAAAGAGCAGAGGCTGGCACAGGGGATACATGGAGGGGAAAAGGAGTTCTTCCGGTACATTGGGGAGCGGAGAAAAACTAAGGGCCATCTCGGCAGATTGAGATCAGAAGGAGGGTGGGTGGAAGAGGTGAGAGACAAGGCAGAGGTATTAGATGAGTACTTCACTTCTGTGTTCACTAGGGAGTGGGATGGGATATCTATAAAGCAAGGCACAATGGGGATAGAAGCTGTAGTGAGCAGGATCAGGGGAGCAACAGAAATGGAGCAAGAGGGAGGGAAAGGTACCCCAGGGGTGTCACATCAGGATAAGGATATAAAGGCCAGTAAGTTGGAGGGGACGGATGATGCTATCTCCACCGAAAGGGTGTGGTTAGCCCTCAAGGCCCTAAAGAAAGATAAATCTCCTGGGCCGGATGGCATTCATCTGAGAGTACTATGGGAATTGGCAGACATACTGGCTGCACCCCTGGCGGAGCTCTTCATCAGGTCGCTTGAGACAGGGAGGGTACCTAGGGATTGGCGAGAGGCACATGTGGTGCCAATCCATAAAGGGGGATCCAGGGGAGTACCAGGTAACTATAGACCCATTAGTTTGACCTCGGTGGTGGGAAAATTAATGGAGAGTATACTAAAGGAATGATTGGGGTGTACTTGGAGGAGGTGGGAGGTCTGGATAGTCGGCAACATGGGTTTGTGCCAGGTAGATCATGTCAAACCAATCTTGTGGAGTTCTACGAATGGGTAACATCAGAACTGGACAGGGAAAGCCTGTGGATGTATTATTCTTGGACTTTATGCATGATTGACTCTGTCCACAGTGGTCTGGTGGAGAAACTGATGGGGTTGGGAGTAGGCCCTTTGATGGTCAGATGGATTGAAAACTGGCTAGCTGGATGCACCCAGAGAGTAGTGGTTGGTGGGGAGCTCAGACCCTAGAGAGGTCAGTAGTGGGGTACCGGAGGCTCAGTCCTGGGTCCGATCCTGTTTAATGCATATATCGGACATCAGGAGGTACAGGGTGTAAATGAGTCTCTTCACTGATGACTCCAAGATGGCAGCAGTAGTTGAGGGGGAAGAGGGGAAGTTGGCACTGCAAGGGGACCTGGACACCCTGGAAAGCTGGGCTCACACATGGAAATTAACTTTCAATATCACCAAGTGCAAGGTATTATATCTTGGGCGGGGAAACCTTAAACACAGGTACACCCTGGGAGGGGAGGCGCTGGAGGCCTCAACAGGGGAAAATGACCTAGGGGTCATGGTGGATGCATGTATGAATAACTCTGAGCAGTGCAGGAGAGCAGCTAGCAAGGCAAACAGGATGTTGGGATGCATCATAAGGGGGATCACCTCTAGAAGCAGGGAAGTGATTCTGCCACTGTACAGTGGACTGGTTAGACCACACCTTGAGTACTGTGCACAGTACTAGAGACCACACTTGAAGAGGGACATACAGCTCCTGGAGAGGGTACAGAGTAGGGAAACTAAGATGATACGAGGACTAGGGGATTTGACTATGAGGACAGACTTGAGGAACTCTGCCTGTTTTCATTGGAGGAGAGGAGAGATGGGGGGACATGATTGAGGTCTTCAAGTACCTCAAGGGAATAAATAGGGTAAACATGGAGGGGATCTTTAGACTAAAGCAGGTAGGTATCACCAGAGGGCAAGGTTTGAAGTTGGAAGGTGGAAGGCTGAGGGGGAAAAGAGGAGGAGGTTTTTAACTGAGAGAGTGGTGGACCCTTGGAATGCACTGCCTGGCGAGCTGGTTCAGAGATCCACAGTAGAGGACTTTAAGAGATGGTGGGACAGACACAGAAAGCAGATGTATCAGATGATGGCCTAGCCCAGGGGGGTGGGGATGGATGACAGGGTTTCTGACACAAGGGGGGGTGGTCTCGCACCCAACTAGGGATCTGAGGTTTGAGCAGACTCGATAGACCGAAGGCCTAATCTGCTGGCAATTAGTATGTTAGTATGTAAGTATGGGCTTTTCCCAAGACTGAAAAAATTATGGTTAAAAACTAAAGAATGAGCAAATCTTATCTTAGACATGGAAATACCACTTTCTTTTGAAATATTTACATTAAATGATTTTCCACATTAAATCTTAATAAGCAACAGAAAGTGTTGTTGGCTCTAATAACCATGGCCTCTAAAAGAGTGCTCCTGGAGTTATGGAATCACCCTGAGGTTCCAAATTTGGATATACACAAATGGCAAAACAATTCAAAAAGTGTTATGAACTGTGAAAAATTGCTTATGAGCTATGTTTATCCGAATGATTATGAAAACACAGCAAGGTGAGAGTAAATAAGTATTTTACCTCCTCCTTTAATAATTTAACATATGAGACTATTGTCTTTTATAGCTTACACTGTATATCCCTTTCAGGAAGGAAATTGTATCTTTATTGTAACCTGATAACTTAAAGCACGTAAAAAGTTGTGAATGTATGAAATGGCTGTATACATATGTTTTGCACTTTCCTTTTTTTCCTTTATTTTTTTTGCTATGTCACATGTGATGGATAAAATAAGAAAAATAATTATTTAAAAAAATGACAGTTGCAAATAGGTTAAAACAGAGTTGACAATACAGGTAAGAGTGCAGGTAATAAAATACAGAATGAAAGCATGCAAACATACAGACTAGTGGGTGACTTAGCAATATGGACATCATTTCTTTTTTTTTTAATTCTTTGTTGCTGTCCCCTTACTGAATAGTTACCATCTGCCAGGACACCCCAGCCCCATCACCCCAATATTCACTGGGGCTTACCTGCCAGCCAGTCTTCCCCCAGGGCTTGCTCCCCCTGAAGACTGAAGGGTCCCCCATTCCCTCATTGGGAAATGGATCCAGTTCCTGGTCTGGTGAGCACGGCTGATTGAGTGCGGGGCCTGCAGGTATCCTGACATCATCCTGCCACTGGTAGCATTCTCCATTTTTCTGGTTCCCCTGAGTGGTGTGGCTAAGCTATGATGCCATGACTTGCACCGCACATTCCCATCCATGCACCACATGTGAGCGCCTGCCTCCCCCCCCCCACAACTTCTAGGCAGTCTCATGAACCTTTCCTCTAGCTTCTGCTGTGGATGGGAAACCACCAAGCTCTGCAAGCCCTCCCCTTGGAGGACAATAGCAGTCTTTCAGATGCTCAAACCCCCTTCCCCGACCAGCCCTCCAACACCTTGAATTTGCTTCCTAACCCGGGTTGTCAGCATTGTGAGTACTAGTGTTACTGCTGCACTGGTGGGTCAGCATTTGCCAAAATAATTTCTATTGGGGGACACAATTACAGATTAATCAAGGTAGAGCACTAAGTTATACTTTTGCAGCCTTTCCACTGTTCAAAAAGCAATACTTGGGTGGATCCTTAGGTAATAAACTGCATAAGAGATTGGTTAACTGATAGGTGACAGAAGGTGATGGTAAACAGAGTTCACTTTGTGGAAGAGAGGGTGACCAGTGAGGTGCCTCAGGGCTCAGTACTGGGATGTCTCTATAATGTCTTCATAAGGGGCATTGCACATAAGCTGGAAGGGAATGTCTGCCTCTTTGTGGATGTAAATCTGCAATAGGGTGGACAACAATGGAGTAGTGGCAAAGATACTTGTTTATGGTGTCCTAACATGCTGGTGTGTGAGGGTGAAGGCATGTATCTATCTTGCAGACTATCTTCCTGTCTTGACAGAATTTCTGGTCTGCAGTTCTTTAGATGCAGCCACATACAAAAAGCTATAGTCACTGTTGGCATGCATACTCAGTTCGCTGAAAGCCTGACAGTCTGGGCTACATTTGTTGGTGAACATGCCCTGAACTTTGCAAACTCATTGAAGAGCTGCAAGCTGCATCAGTACTGCATGGCACAGCATATTTACTAGGCTTCAAAATGTACACTTCTTTCTTGATTTTTTGTTCCACAGTGGGAGTTTGAGAATACAGATTGAAGACTGTTGAGAAGTTGTCACCATGCATTGAGATTGAGAAAACTATATGTTGTGAAATGTTTCAGCAGGGGATGCTGGAAAGCAGTCAGAAGCTGCATAGTGTGAAGGAAAACCATTCATCCATGAATGTGTTTGAAGCAGCACAAGTCTGACCCAAAACAGCTACCAGCACTAGTGAAAAAGAAAGACTACTACCCCTGAGACATCCCAGGTTTAGGAGACATTTCAAATTTTGAATGTCAGTGTCTCCCAAATACCAGTTTCAATCACTTCCTACAGACTTTACCATTGCAGAATATTGGGAAGCTCAATTACAGTCATTGGGCACACTGCCTTTGCTGGCAAAAAGATATATTGGGTTGCCTGTCAGAACAGCTGACACTGAAAGCACGTTCTTGATCTACATAGACCTACTCAAAGACAACAGGAGAATGTTAAAGTTGACAATGTAAACTTACTGATGCTGAAACATAACAAGAAATTTTAGTACAGTGCATTCTGCGAGGTAACCTGTACATTACCTCCAGGAAACGCCTGTATGTGGCAGCCAAATCATCCCCTTAAAAACACTGGTTGGACAACAGAACACAGTGGGTAATAGTAAATGGAGTCCACAGTGGAGAAAGGAGGGTTACTAGTGGGGTACTGCAGGGTTCAGTACTGGGGCCGGTCCTTTTTAATGTCTTTATAAGTGACATTGCAGAGGGACTGGAAGGGAAAGTATGTCTCTTTGCTGATGACACAAAGATCTGCAACAGGTTTAATACACAAGGTGGGGTGGAAAGGGTGAAAAGGGACTTTGCAAGGTTGGATGAATGGTCACATGTATGGCAGCTTAGATTCAATGCAAAGAAGTACAAAGTAATGCACCTAGGGAGACAAAACCCAGGGACGAAAGTACACAATGGGGGTGAGATACTGACAACAACAAAAATGGAAAGGGACTTGAAGGTAGTCATATCAGATGACCTAAAGGTGGGCCAGCAATGGAGAAGGCAATAAGGAGGACTGGGGGGATACTGGGATGCAAAGGGATAGGCATCATCAGTAGACAACAGGAAGTTGTTGGCCCTCTGTACAGACAGTTGGTAAGACCACATCTGGAGTACTGTGTACAGTTCTGGAGATCCCATCTTCGCAAAGACATAGACAGGTTGGAGGCTGTCCAGAAGAGGGCAACCAAAATGATACAGGGTCTGCATCAGAAGACATATGAAGAAAGACTAAAGAAACTAAAGAAGTATAGCCTTGAGGAAAGGAGGGAGAGGGGGACATGATAGAAACTTTCAAATACCTCAAGGGAATCAACAAAGTCCAAGAGGGTAACATCTTTCAGAAAAAGAGATGTGCAAGAACAAGGGGGCACAATTTGAAGATAGAGGGGACGGCTCAGAGGTAATGTGAGGAAGTATTTCTTCACAGAGAGGGTTGTGGATACATGAAGCAGCCTTCCTGAGGAGGTTGTAGAGTCAGAAACAGTGGGGGAATTCAAGAATGCATGGGACAGACATACGACAATTCTAGTGGGGGTTAGGAGGAAGTAGGCTGTTGGTTAACTAGGATCTGCAGCTTATCAGCTAGGTAGGGAAATGGGCAGACTAGGTGGGCCAAGCAGTCCTTATCTGCCATCAGATTCTATGTTTCTATGTTTCTTTGTCTCCCACAATGACTTCAATTGGCAGCCAAAGATTTCCCATCTACCCTGGACACTTCTCAGGTCCACAGCAGTATTTCTCTGCATTACTTGTGAAGTAGATTGATTAGAATTGACTGCATAGCACCCGTTAAAAGGTAATTCTGTGGCAAACAATTTATACTGATACTTTGTGAATCACATATACTTTAGGAGTTATTCAGCATTTGTTTATGGTATAAGGTGTATGGCTGACATTTGTCCCTCAAGCCTCACCTAAGCACCTTGAATAAAATGGGAAAAAGATACGCTTTATATTAGAAAATTGCTTTTTACTACAAATTACTTTTGTACCTACATATAATGTATGAATGCCTAATTTGCCTAATTTGGTGTTGATATGTTACATATTTTCCTATCAAACATGATTTACATTGCCTTTTGTAGTGCAAAAAAACACTTTTTTGCTATTTTGACTAGTATAGAAAAAAATAAATTTCGTATAATTAATTGCATAGCATCGTTGGAAAGGTAATTTTATGCTGAACAACTCTGCAACTCGTACTTTGTGTGTAGTGCTTACGGTTCATGAGGTATTCACATTTGTTTGTGGCATGCTGATTATGGCTTGATTTGGCTTAGAATGGCCTAGGATGCAGTGGTAAGAATATACAGGACACAAGAGGTGGAACTCTCAAAGAGCTCCTGTGGAGTAAATGAGCTAAAAAAAAGAAATCTGCTACTGTTTTCCTATAAAAGCATTCAGTACGTGACACTATGTTATAATGAGGTACTTTTATATGTTTTTTGCTACTAATAAATGTAAGCCTCCCCCCCCACTCTGGGGCTTACTATAGTGAGCTCTGGACCCATTTTGGCCCCACTGAGCTCTACTTTCTGCCTCAGGTTCCCTGGACTATAAAACTGGACCAGGGGGCTTCCATAGTCACAGCGGCTGAGGTCGATGACTCTTACGTTTCTTGGCCCCATAGACAGAAGGGAGCCAAGGTCCATGGGCTGGGTTGCACCTCCAGGTGATTTGAGAAACCATCCATGGCAGACCAAAATGCAAACAAATATGGCGAGTTCCACGCATGTGCAGCCAAAGCCTTAAAGGAGCAACAGCTCCAAAAAACTGTATTAGGCAGTACAACTATGATTTAAAATGATTCCCAGCTCCAGGGTAGGCAGCAGAACCAGGAATAAAGCAATGGATGCCTCTGGGTGCCAATAAGGGTGTATTTGCCGCTAAAGGAGCTGTTAATAAATAATTAAAGCTGCATGAGAAGGCAGTAGAATGTAAATAGTAATGGTGATCCCCATTAGTTTTCCCTGCAGTACGAGCCTCTAGAAAATGGGGGAAGGTACAATTGAGAGCCCGGGAACAAACTATCCAATCGTGAGGGAGCTAGGGGGCTGATATAAATAAGGTGAGAGCACAGGAAAAGGGCCTGGTAGGGTTGTGCAGCCATGAACCAAGAGGGAGAGATTGCATTAGGGGTTGCACTGGATGGAAAATAGGACCTTTTCAGCCCTAAAAAAAATAAACTAGAACACCCACTATATAAATTAGCAGCAGGGAATAAGTGTGAACAGCAGATCTGTTTTCCCTGTCTGAGAATCGAACCTGCAACGTTGTTTCATAGTGTGCAGCCAACAAACATTGTGGGACTGGCTGAACCATGCAATAGCTTGAAGAAAAGTTATTTGTGCAGGGCTTAAGACTGTGTAGGAGCCTAGCTGTGTTTCAGTTGCAGAAGAGGCTGTGTATCCAGTTTGACATGCAGGGTGATTTCAAGCCTGCCATCGTACCCTAGACCAAGAGAAGGCCAGAAGAGGTAAAAATGATGAAAGGCCTCAGAGGCAAAGATGACGAAAGGCCACCAGCTGTGAAGATGACAAAAGGCCTATCAGGCAAATGGCCCAAACATTGCCATGTGCAGAGACTGTTTGCTGTTGCCAGGGTGGTAGCGCTAATTTGTGTCCCTTTTCAACACCGCTTGAAGCCTTCAGAACTGCAAGTACATCTGGGCTGCAGTTCTGAGCAGTTCTTCTGCAATGTAATTAGTTAGATAGTTAGTTCAAAGGGGGCAAAGCCCTGGGCAGGACTTGGCAATATACAGGATAAGCCCAGGAAGAAAATTGGGAAAGACACAGCTGCGTTTGTTTGAACTATTATTGGGGCCCTTTATAATGTTCTGCAAGTTACTGTTAAAACTGGTATCACTGTATCCCAAAGTCCTCAGTGAACTGATCCAGCATCCACTGGTTGGCCACCAGCATCTCGGTGAGGACCCCTCCATAACAGACTGTTACCATCAGTATGGCTGTGTGGGGGGAAAGCTGGGTGCACTCTCAGGGAGGTACTGGGACTGTGTGGGGTACAACTGTTGCACAAAGTTGTTAGTTTATGTAGTTTTATTCCCCTTCACCCATCCCCCATAGTAAATCAGAGGTTAATTTATTTTATAATACTGGCTCAATGGTTTTTGTGTGGTGTGTATTACTATTGTGTGGGGAAAAGTCATTGTGTGTGGGAAGGAGAAAATATTTATTCCTGGGGCATGGTAGCTTTGTGTATCTGCCAGGTACCCCCTACCACTACCGCAGGTGGAGGCACCATGCATTCCAGTCCAGTGCAGCATACCCATTAGTGAACCCAAGGATGGCCCTCTCGGGAGGTGTGTGTAATGGAGACCCTGAGGGCCCCAGAACAGTCAAGTGGTAAGTCAGGGCTGTTACACAAAATTTGTCTAATAATGTTTGATACGACATTTGATTGTAAGTTCATAATTTTTTTCTGCCCTATTGTATGAGTTCATATTTTATAACTTCAATGCATTTCAAATTATGTTTGTATTGGGATTGTTTCTTGTACATTAACTGGGGAAAAGCAACATGAAAAACATATTCATTATTCATTTAATGCCTCCCAAAAAAACACAACATTTCTGTAAAAATCACACCTCTTACTTCCACACATTCTGCCAAAATGTCCCATAATTTTTCAGTGCCCCTGCTTATGATTTTCTGCCTAGTTACTGGGATTTCCATCACATTTTCTCTTGGCACCACACACTTGCAGGCAGAAATTTTGAATATTGGCTATTTATTTGTCCCATTCTTATCAGTATTTTCTACCTCACTTAAAACCTGTATGGATTAATCCTTGCTTTAGTCAGTATAGTTAAGCCACTTTACCCGATAATTCATTAGCCACACATTAAGCTATGCTACTGCCTGCATGCTGCCTGTATTTTACACTGATTTTGTTAACTGTGTGCAGCTTGTAATTACCCTGCCATTTTGTAAAGTCGTTTGCCTCATTCTATTATGTATTTTGTTTAGATCTTCAAGTCTTTGAAAACAGCACTGCAATCCAGATTGCTTAACCTCTGTAACCCTGTTTTTAGCCAGTCTAGTCTGTTTTTAAGTCACAGTTTATCCTGTATTGCATAGCAGGGTGTTCTTAACTAAACTGCACATAGAAGTGACATAGAAACATAAAATTTGATGGCAGATAAGGAGCACTTGGCCCACCCAGCCTGGCAACTTTTTCCCTAGTTTGCCCATTTTTCCCCTGCCTATGCTGTCACTGCAGACCCTACATGATCTCCAGCTCCTGCCCCCCTTGCTTTCCACTAAGATTCCCTTATGCCCAAGGCCCCTAGAATTCTGCGGCCACAGAATTTTGCACAGAACCTGCAACCTACTGCAGAACTTCTGCAGTGCCACATAATTCACTGTTCTTGGTGATTCTTTGTTGATATTTTCATTTATCCTTAGAACCTGGTTCCCTTCCCCCCTTTTTATATCCAAAACCCCTCTATGCTCAGAATGTGATGTTATCAGTGCCATAACACCATACATTAGCTAGTGAAATTGCTGCTTTCTGCCACATAAATGAATAGTCACTTATCTACCACAGCTCCCACTGCCAGAGGCGGTGGTGCAGTTCATCAGGTATGGTGACATTTTCTCAACCTGCACTACAGCCTAATACAATTTTCAGTCTTATGTTATTACACTATCTCCAATTTAAATAAAACCTTGACAATAGCATATACCTGTTAAGTCCATACTTCGTACAAATGTATTTGTGCCTTTAAGGTATAGAGATGCCATCTGAAATTAATAACTAGTAAAATGAATTAACCTGTCATTTTTAAGAAAAATAAAGTAATTATGCCCAGAAAAGTGAAATATAATAATGTGTAGACCTGCTGAAAGACTAGACCTATTAAATAAATAATTGTACCGTACACAATTTTGTCACAGTTATTAATTACATGAGGTTCAGAGTTCAGTGCTTATGTTACATACCGTAGCTGAATTATGTAGGTTGTGCTTGGATACAGAGGCCAGATCAGTAAGTGAGGCAATGTTCACCAGGTATTAGCAGTTTGAATTGATCAGTGCTTAGGTACTTCGACGTGGTCATGTGCAAGTCAGTGATCATAGTACAAGTGGACTGGATAGTCTATGCAAGGTGCTTAGATGCTTGAACTGATGAGTAACTTGTTATGACTTGGTATTGGTTTGGCTTTTTACTGTATCCCACCACAAAAAAAGGATGCTTAGTCCAGTAGTATGAGACTCCCCAAAAGAATAATGATATCAAACAATTATCTCCTCCAACTCTGGAGAGTGTGACCAGTAGTACACAGGAGAGGAAACAAACCCCTTGGTGGGAACCTCTGAGGACCCATGGCTACTGACCTGCCCATCCTTCTGGGCATACTAAAGGAGAGTAATCCTAATTAACAATATTATTTTTAATTGGCTATTTCGAAATCCAAAGTTGTAGATCCGGAAAACTGAAGAAAGTACTGAAGTTTAAAGTGTCAGGTGAACATAGCAGCATCCCTCTAGTAAACGCCTAGTCCAAGAATCCATGTCCAGGGCATAATGCCAGAAGATTAAAATCCAAGGTCGATGTTAATTCAAAGTGTTGAAGTTCTATTGGTGAAGGGTTCCAGCAGGTGAGGACGTCTTCTCCGAGGAGAACCAGTAACCAAAAGGCTACGTGTCCATGTCCAGATTAGGAGAACAGTTGGTTCGTGTTCCGCTTGGCAAGCTTTGCAAATGAAAGCCTTGGTTATGAAGCACAGGTACTGGTCGCATGCTACATGATGGAGAGGGTGGAGCAGTAGAAACCTCCGATCTAGAGTAGGGAAGCAGGTAAGTGAATTAGGTATAGATCTTAGTGCGAATAGGTGGCCATAAGTTTGATGTACCTCCAGATCCCGAGGGGCGAAGTAGGTTGTAGAATAGGTGAGTCAGTCTTGATGAACCTCTAGGCCTCGTAAGGGTGAAGCAGGTAATATGAGCAAATAGAGTAAATAAGTGGACCTGTACGTAGGTCAGAAGTAGTAGTAATTAAATCTGCGTAATGCAGACATAGTAGCAGTGGAGTAGTATTGCATAGATTATGTACGGTATACAGCGAGGAGCATGAGGAAATGGTAATAGCACAGAAATCGAAGCACTTCGTCTGGTGATCCAAATAGTTGCATAGTGATATAGATATCCATGTTTTGAGAGTCAGAATGGTACAGTAGCAAGAACGGATTTAGTGAGAATAGTCTGATGAGTCCTGAATAGCCAAGCTTATAAGTCATAAATGGTGATAACTGAAAAGGCTGAGTCCAATGAAGTAGTGTTGTCACAGGGTCCAAGAAGCCCTGGAGCACAAATCATGAGATTGAAAGTCTTCTGGATAGGCTAAACTAAGTGTCGAGGTAGGAGTGTAGTAATAGTAATTCATATGACTGAAGCAGCAAGGCAGAAGCATCCAAAGAATAGATGACGAATGGCTAAACAAATCCAGATGTGAGTCTATAGTAAAGGGAGCTCCTAAGGCTGGCAGACACAGCAACAGGGAGGTGTATAGTAGAATATGCAACTTCTAAGCCCTAAGCTGAGTGAGGCAGGTGTAGAAGTAGTTAGATCTCCAGGCCCAATGGGCGAGGCAGGTCAGAGAAGCAAGCGAATATGGTGTGGTAATATAAGTTCAAGGGAACTCCGGGCCCATGGGGCGCAGGTCTTTCAAGTGTGATGCGGTGAACCTCTGGCCCCGGGGGGTGATGCAGGTAGTAGAGCAGTGGTAGATAGAGTAATAATAATGTTGAACTGCATGCAATGTAGAAATAGTAGCGACATAGTAAGGAATAGATTGTAAATGGTATTGCAAATGGTAGCATGATGCTGAACCAGTTTTGTGCAGCGTAGAAATATACTGAGGCATACGTATGAGAGCAGTAGAAGGGAGCTGAAGACTGTTGATTCCTGATGATTGAGGATTGTAAAGTATGCAATGAAGAGACTTGGGTGGATGAGTTGGCACCTCCACCAGAGGTAATCAGCATCCTAAACTGTAATAAATTTATGTCACAAGCTTAAGCTTATGATAAGAAAGGCATTACGAAACAGTAGAGGTAACTCCGAAGGAGTTAAAGTAGTATGACAAGAAGCATCCAAGGGAACTGAGGTGAATATCTGATGCAATCCAAAATTAAATTCAATGGAAAGAAGAAGCATATCCTTGGCAAATAGAAGTAGTGAGAACAGTAAGGTGAGGGCTGTAAGGTCCAGGATCCGAGTAGTACGACTGAAGGTGAGGAATAATTGGCGGTGCATCCAGTCCCTGAGTAGTAATTTATTGGAGCATGGCAGTTAAGCCCCATGAAGGCTGGCATGGCAGCCGAATCACATAGATCAACCGGTAAGTGAGTAGAGTGGTAGTTAAACCTGAAGGCCAGCATGCTCGGCCGGACCACATGTAGGTTGGCCGGTCAGTGTATAGGTATTGGCAGCTAAGCCCCACGAAGGCTAGCATGCGTGGCTGGACCACACATAGGGCAGCCGGTAAGTGAGTAGAAGTGGTAGTTAAACTGGAAGCAGGCAGCCAAACCCTCATGTAGGTAACAGGGAGCAGAATGCGTGCCAAGTGAGGCTCCCCGCGGTCAGCGGTGTATGGCCTGACTACATGAAGAAAAATGAACCAAGCTAGACCCAACTAGGCTAGCAGGATGGTGCCGCTATGGAGGGCTGCCCAGCTAGACTCAGTCTGGGGCTGAAGCTAAGTGGAAGTTCATCAAGTTTGTATCGCAAGCAGCAAGTAAAAGCTTCCCGTGTTGTTGATCAATCTAGCCATGTAGAGGTGTAACCAAGCCAGAGGAGAGAGTAGTAGGGCAGAGAGAGCACCAAATGCAATTAGCTGGCAGTATGCAGTGGAGAGAAAAGGACTCAACTCCGGTATCTTGAACTGGTAATGAGCACGGTGTCCTTCCAAATGATTGTCAGTTTACATGTGTCGAGCTTCAGGACCATAGTCTGTATAGTCCCATATCTTGACATAGTCACAGAGTTGAAAGTGGGATGTAAATGTAGAGGCTGTACAGTTATCAAGCTATGGTTAGAAAGAGCATTGAATACTCATTCGTGGAATGCTCCAACCTAATGCCACAAAGGCAAGAACGAAATAGTTTTCAACCCAAAGTAGCTACTAATTGTGACATCCCCGTTACGTACTTCAGCCAGTTATAAGTAGTGGAGTGCTTATAAAGGCACAAAAGTGAATAACAGCCAGCAATTATGAGTATACAGTCGCATTATGTCTAAGGCAGCTGCAGTCTGCGAGTGGTATGCTTGGGGGCATATGAATAAACGATAGAGTAGTAAGCTGCAGAAGCTTGAAGTGTAAATGAATCTCAGGGAGTGCACTAAGGCAGAAACTGTCATGAGCTTCAACTGTAAAAAGTAGACTGCAGTGGAGCAATGTGCAGCTCTGGAGGTGGTCAGTCCAGGGATTATGGCAGATGTAGCAGACGCAGGTGAAATTATGGCAAGAGATGGCAGCCAGGCAGCATAAGGGTGGTGGCAAGTTAGAAAAGCATGGCATAAGAAATACTAGTTCTCATGTGGTCCAGGAATAGAAAGTAGTCGGGAGCCATAGCAGGTAACAAGCAAAGAGGTGGCTGTCCCGTACATGTTGACAGACAACAGCTGCGGTAGTGAGCCATGAGTAGTCCCAGTTCAAAGCACACCACAAGTAAGCAGCATAGACAGCAGACTCAGTAGAACCCACCTTGAAGCTGCAAGGGGTGAGGTACAGTAGCATGGAGGCGGCAATGCTAGCTGCGAGGCATCGGAATACAAGTAGGAAGGGACCCAATGCAGGAGAGGCCATGGAGGAGCGGCTAAGCAGCAGGAGGCTGCCAGCCAGAAGAGCCGAAGAAAAATGCAGCTAGTAAACAGCGAGGTAAAACGGCATGAACTAGTGAACTGCAGTGCAGTGCTGGACGGAGAAAGAAGCCCAAAAAGAAAGAAAACAGGTATGAACGGCACAGAACGGGACAGGAAGGGAAGACACAGAAACAGACAAGAACACAAGGCCAGAAACAGTGAAAGGGGGGGGGACACAGTGCCCAGAGGCAACACGCAGCAGGAGCGATCACAGCTAGTGTGACTCACTCTAAGCAGAGCTGTGGTTTGTCATCTGATTTAAGTAGGGTGTGGGGGGAGGCTCTTCCCCCATATAACCACAGGCATGCGCCTTTCAATTACATATTGTCAATGGTTGATGGACTCATCTAAAAGTTATGGAGAAATGTTATGTGCAGGGCCAGCTGTTGGGCCAGAGGGTAGCATGTTGTGTTCCTGTGCTGCAACTCAGGTTCAGAGATGAGCTCTGGGAGCTGGCTGGGCAGCACAAGGATTGGGGGAGCCCACCATTGCTCTGAGCCTAGAAAGACATAGCGCAGTGTTCTGTCACACAGGGGTCACGTTATGATGGACTGGAGAGCTTTATCTCACAATGGGTTCACATGCATGTCATGGCCTGATGGTGTTATGTAGTTTGTCAGGGGAAGTGGGTTGGTATGAAAAATGAGTTTTGCAATATCTCCTCTATTCTGTTTATCCCATTTCAAAAAGGACCTGTATGAATGAGGATACAATTTCATGGAAATTTAAAAAAAACTATATATATATATATATATACACACACACACACACACACACACACACACACACACATTTGTATGTATATTACTGGGGAACTAAGAGCTCAGAGCAATGGTGGTCTCTCCTCCTCTATTGGCACCCCTACCCACTCCCTCTATTCCCTGAGATCCCAGGCTGACACTCATACCCTCTCAGTTCCCTGCAGAACTACCTGGCCAAAAAGCATTCTCCCACCACTTGCCTAAAATGTGGAATGTACTACCCCCACAAATCTGCCACTTTTCCTCCCTATATTCCCTTAACTCTGCTTTGCACAATTACCTTGTACCCACCAGTACCTGCTTCTGACCCCCCTGCATACCTGCCTCCTAGTCCCCCTCTGCCTGTCCTGCACTTATGCTACCCCATATAGACTAGCACTGAAAAAGGGTGACAGGATCCATTATACCCACCCTGCTGCATCTGCATCACTAGTTAACTGCCTGTTTGTCTGCAATTGTCGACCTTGCATCCTATGGTTGGTCCATGTACTGACTCTATTGTATGTTGCTCCTATGTACTGCCAATTCTGTAACTGTTGCATCTGTTATTATGTACCCAACTGCCATGAACCTGTATTGCAACTGTATGAATGTATTCTCCTTCTTTTATGAATGTAGCTAAACTCTCATTCTATAAATCCCTCCCCTATTTCCCCCAGGACGTACCGTGAGACGAGCATTAAGTTGCTCAGTGCATCTTTCCTGGTGAAACAATTCAATAAATAAACTGATGAGTGGCATAGACAGCACATATAAATATACAACTGATACACAGTGGGGATGAGTATAGAAAGACCTTATTTATCACTAAATGTCCCCTCTGCATATTTCATTTATGCAATAGGCTAGGACCTTAAGGGAGAGATTTTTATTTTTGCATTTTTAGAGATAACATCATTTCTATAAGGCTGTTATTTTTTTAACTAGTATTACAGTGCTTTTCCCATTCCTGATTGCTATAACCATTGCCATGGATGTGTCATAATGACAAGCTGATACTGTGATGTGGCAGTTCGTTAGTGCCGCAGAACTTTTGCAGAAATTACAAACCATGGCTGCAGAAGTTCTGTGGCAAATGGTAATGTTGCCACAGAACTTGGTCCCAATGTGCCGCAGAAAAGTAGGGATCTTGCTTATGCCTATCCCATGCAATCCTGAATCCTACCACTGTTTTTGGCCCCACCTCCTCTACTGGGAAAGTGTTCCAGGCATCCACCACTCTTTCAGTGAAGAACTTCCTCACATCACTCAGAAATCCACCCCTTCCAGCTTCATTGCATGTCCCCTTATTCTAGTTCATCTTTCCCTCTCAAAAATACTTCCCTCCTGTACCATGCTGCATCAACATGAAATCTGTCGATCAGCATTACAGCAACAGCACAATGCTGATAGTCGGCATCATGCCGTCAGGAGCAGAAGGTGTTTTTTTGTGGGGGCTTCAGTCCCCGCACCCCCCACATTTTAGATTATCAGCTCTGAGTCGGAGTTGTTTCAGGGAGGAGGTGAAATCACAGCAGACAGCAAGATTTTGTCGCTGTAATGGTCTTCAGGGTATTGCTATTGCTATGTGAACGATATACTCCTTATGTACCCCACTGAGGTGTTTATGGGTCACTATCATATTCCCCTTCTCCCTCCTCTCCTCTAAGGTGTACATATTTTTCTTTTTTAGCCATTCCTCATAGGATTTCTGATGCAAAACAATGCACCATTTTGGCAGCCCTACTCTGTACCACCTCTACTCTATCTGTCCTTCCTGACATGTAGTCTCCAGAACTGGACATCGACCATACTCAAGGTGGGATCTTACCAGTGATCTATATAGGGGCAACACCTTCTTCCTCTTTCTGCTGGTGACACCCCTTCCTATGCACTCCAGCACCCCACTAGCCCTTTTGACTGCCTTGTCACACTGCCTGGCCACCTTTATGTCATCCAGTATGATTTCCCCTAGGTCTCTTTACTGCTTGATCTTTGTCAGTATCACTACACCCATTTTTTACTCTGCTTTCAGGTTTCTATGGCCCAAGTGCATTATTTTGCTTTTTGGTTTTCATTAAAACCCAGCTAGCATACCCTTACATAGAAATACAGAATTTGATGACAGATAAGGACCGCTTGACCCATCCAGTCTGCCCATTTCTCCCTACCTATGCTATTACATCAAACCATGCCTGATCTACAGCTCTTTCTCCCTGCTCAACAAAACACATTTCACTACCGATGGAATTCTGTGGAATTAAGCAGAATGTTCCAAAATTCAACAGAATTCCCATTCCATCAGAATTTTTAAATTCTGCAAAATACTAGTCTCTACTAAGGGTGTGTAGGGGCCGAAAATTGTTTCCGAATACCACAAATATTAGGACTCCTGAATATTTTGAAGCCCTTTCTGAATAAGTGACTATTCAGGTATTCTGTATTAGGGTAATCTGTAAAAAAAAAAAAAAACAAGAAAGAAAGAGAGAAAGAGAGAGCTGCCACCCTCCACCCCCCAGCCCAAAACACAGTGCTTTATAACCCCCATTTCCCCACCCTCTATCAGTAGCCCAATTCCACCCTCCTCCACTCCCAGCACCCACAATTTTTTTTATATTTCTCCATATATATTGTAAATGCTGTATATGATATTTCTCATCCCCTTCCCCCAGGACGCATCTGGAATTTTTTTTTTTCAATTCTGTTTCTGCTCTTGTCTCTTGGAACTCTCTCCAGCTACCTCACTCACCAACGAATCCACCTCCCATCTGAAACCTTCACCGGGTCCGCTCCAGCCTGGTGAATCCCCGGCTCTGAGCCCCCTGAGGTGGGGTTGCCATCACTCTGGTGCTCTAGTTGCAAACTAATGCACCTGGCCAGAATTAGAGGGGTACCCTGGTTGAAAGGCCTGACTGTGGGAGTGTGGTCGTGGCACTGGAGGAGCCTTTGCCTATCCCCAAGATGGGATTTTTCCACTTTTCTGCCTGTTGTTACCCCTAGAGCTCGGACATACAATGATGTCTGTGGCACAATGTGTCTATGTCCACCGCAGCTCCACCCCTGCATTCACTTGTGCTGCATGTTCCATTGCGCTACCCCCCGACTGCTGTCAGAGGCCACCCAGGAGTAGCACAGACCCTGGAACCCACCCCGGAAAGGGAGAGCAATCCCCCGGATGCCTGATCCCTTTCCTCCCCAGCTGATCCCCGATGGCCCATGTCCATTCCTGAACCTGGGTCACCAGCATGGCGCGAGGTGTGTCATCCAGCACCTCTACCCTCAGCACCACCGGGCCTCTGACGCATCTGAAAATGAGTTCTTAACAGCTCAGTATATCTCTCCTGGTGAAATTTTTGAAACAAATAAATAATACGTAGCTTATTATTTAAAATAAAATCCCCCGATGTGTGACCAGCACCACCTGCCTGCCTGCCTCCATGACTGACTGCATCTTTTAAAGTAATATAGCACCTGTTTGCATTTTAAAAAATATTCTTACCCCACCCTGTCAGCACCCTACTCCCACTCTCCTTTTCCCCAGCACCCAATTCTTGTTATGAGATGGCAACCGGCACAACCCATCATCCTTCATAGCTGGCAGCTTTCTTATGAATAAAAGCACTCACATGCTTCCATAGTAAAACCAGATGATCAGCTGGTTTTACTATTCAAGGCATGTGAGCACTTTCATTTATGAGAAAGTGGCTTGAAGTGGAGGAGGAGGAGGAGGAGGAGGATAGGTTGTGCTGGTTGCCTTCTCATAATGATAGTTGGGTGCTGGGGGGAAGAAGAGTTGGAGTATGGTGCTGCTAGGGTGGGGGTGGGGAGGGGCATACTGAATATTTTTAAAGTGCAGACGGGTGCTATATTATTTTAAAAGATGGTGGCTGGCCATGGAGGCATGCTGATTGTGTCACCCATCAGGGGATTTTATTTTAAATAATTATATATAATAAAATTGTGGGTGTTGGGGAGAGGAGAGTGGTATTGGGCTGCTGATAGAGGGCGCAGGTATGTAGGTTACATTTTACTTGGTTTGTGGCTTGGAAGGAGGGTGGGGGGCCTTTTTTTTGTAGGGCTCCCCAATAATGAATACCTGAATATCCAAATATTTGGCTGCCGAATACTGAATATTTAGTGGAATATTCAGAAAAAGGTTTTTGGACACCCCTAGTCTGTAATTACTTGCTTTGGGCCTAGATTGTCACTCCCAGTTTGCTGTAGGTCAAGTTCATCACTGCCTCATATTTGTGTCTGGTTAGTACTAATTAGAGGAGGAAGTGGCCCTATTTTTTAAAGTACTGGGTTCTCAGGGGGTGTTGAGATCCCTTCCCACTACTAAGGGGTGTGGTATGCAAGTCAGCTCTACTGAAAACATATGAAAAACCTTCGGACTGTCAAATTTAGGGTTGTATATTGAAATTAGTGACATTTTCTTGTGGCCTATTATGGCTGTGACTAAAGTATTACTTCCCTGGGGGTGCTGAGCAGGTTCTGTTTTGATCATAGATAATCTAGGCCTAGACCACATTGCTGTCCCCCAGCCTTGGATGTTAAACAAGAGATTATGAATGTTTCCCACCAGCATTGGGCCAATTTATCATTCTGCCCCTGTTCATATGGGTCTCCTGCAAGATCAGGACATCACCCCTAATTTCCTCACCGTGCCCTGGATCCACTTCCTCTTTACTTCTGTATTTAACCCATTGCAGTCCAAGTAACATCTATATTCACATATCAATTTTGCACTTACTGTACTTATACATATTGTTGCACTGCTTGTTGTTTCATGTTCATCTTATATTTTCTAACCTACTGTAAGTTGTACTGAACTTGTTAATGTTGTAATTGCTGTTTCATCTTATTGTCTGTAACTCTCCCAGGTCATGCCTGAAAGTAGGCAAATTTTTGTCTACTGCACCCACCTGGTCGACAAAAATTAAATAAATAAATAACAATTGTAAAGTTTTCAGTCATTAGGCAAACATTGTATACATTAGAATAGTGACTTGTTATAAATCGTCATCATAATGAATTACTGGCTTACCAGTGATGTTCAAGTGTATAACAAAAAGGAAAAAAAGCAGTGGTCCCTAGTAAAATGTAATTTTCTTTAAAGCATTTCTCTAACATCACCAAATCCCCTCCTCCCACTCCCAGAACTGTACCCCCTTCCTCCTTTCCTGTACCATTCTTCTTGAACCAGTCTCATGGTGTCCAGTTCCACTACCAGAGTTGCTTCTAGATGACCATGTTTGCTGAGTGATTGTCACAAGAAGAGGTACCAATGGACCACAGCCCCAACTTGTTCCAAGATTGCCTACTCCAACAAAAACAGAGAAGACTGTTAGATAAACCCCAACAAATCCATTACCAGCTGTTATAACCTCCCTCCTACAGAGTCCACTGCAACTCTCATTGCCATTCATCTTCCAGCAGATAAACCTATTGCTTCCAAACCCCAACTACATTTACATGAGCAAATTCTGTTACTGGTAATGATATCCTAGTGTGGCAGTAGTGAGGATGCAGCTAGTCAAATTACTACTGCAACTATTACCTTTGCAGCCCTGAGGTGAGGCCCCTTAGTGCATACACTATAGGTCCATATCCCTAGGCATGAATGTAGTTTCAGCTTCCAGTAGGAGGACACTCCCAGAGCTGTCTTCATGACTTTCATTGCATTCCCTTCTCAATCAGATAGGGGCAGGGTGTGGGGTAATGGTGGGTCCTGGTCTACCTGCGGTCCTCCTCTTGTCTAAAGGGGGACTGAACCCACCATTTCCACAGCAAGTCTCATCCAGGAGTCTTGTGTGGCTACCATATGGAACTCCTTCCTGGTAGAATACCATCTGCACCAGTGCTGCTCTGGGCCAAGCCCTGGCTTGCGGGCCACCCAGATGCATCAGCCCAATGCCTCTGTCCCCCTGCCTACCTTGATCATCTGGATATTCCGTAACCATAACAATTCATTAGTAAGTTAATTTTTACCATTCAGTTCACTTGGCATGTGGTCCCTTGGCTGAGGAAACTGAATTCCAGGAGTGCACCCAACATCTGAACATGAGCAGAACTTAAAAACACTCTAAATACATATATTTTAACCTATTATTTGAACAGAAATAAGCAACATAGAGAGTGTAGAATGTTTCTGCCAAGCAAAGTAACCAATGAAAGAACTTTTGAGTCTTTAAATTCTGGTGGTCAGGGGTAGGGAGCCATCAGCAGTGTGGAGCAAAGCCACATGAAGCACACTCATTAACCCAATGTGCCGGTGAATCTGACTGTTTGCATGTCCAATGTTCCTTGCACAGAGGCCCCATGCTCATCCTCCTATTTAGCTGGCTCTCTTCTTCCACACTGGCCTGCTTGAATTACAGCTTTTTGAACATTAAAAAGAGTCACTACTTACAAAACTGCAATATAATGCTCCTTTTCAATCATTCAAAGCTTGCTGAAATGCATCAAAGTCCTGGGAGAAAAGAGTGTGTGGAGGGGAGATGCCTCATGCTGTGGCTCTAATGGCTTCCCTGCTCAACACATTCATGCAACTGAGGCTTGTTGAAGGGTTCTGGGTCCAGCTGCCCTCCCATGGCCATAACAGTCCCCCAAGCTGAGGCCATGGTATGGGCACTGCAGAGAGACAGGGCCCAAACTCACAGGCTGAGACTCACATGCTATTTGATCAAACATTTCTCACGTCAATGAGTTACTCTGTTTTGCCTCCATACCAGGTCACTGAGGTATGTATGTACCAAACAAGGGACACCCCCAACCCAAACATTTCCAACCCCCCAGTCTCCCACTCAATTTACTTAACATACAAGGCTATCACTCAGCTCAGTTCTCAGGTCACTGGTCTTGTTCTGTGGACATCGGATTTGACCTCCTCAGCTGCCATTTACCACTCAATGTATTCTGTGGCCAAATCCATTTTCATACAGGTGATGGGCGGCTCCCCAGACCTCCTGATGACCAGTCAGGAAGGGTGCAGATGAAACAGCAACTGCTTCATGTGTAAGCACTTCTTGACCTCAGTAAACTCTTGCTTCTTTGATTGCAGTTTCTGATTGTAGTCCAGGAAAAACTGTATGTCCGAGTTGCCAGTCTTAATTATGCCCAGATTCCTGGCTACTTGAAGTAATCTCAAATCAGGGCACCTCAGGAACTTAATGAAGATGTGGAAAGGGCACATGAAAACTTAAGCAATAGTGATCTTTCCTGGAGACCTGGGGACACTTTGGATCTGGATCTTGGGTTTATCCAGCCCTAAGGCTAGCACTTTTGGCAGACACTTGTTAAGGAAAGCAATTGGGGCCTTCCTCACAATGACCCCTATGGACAAAAGAGTGGAAGGTACACACCACAGGTGCATACTCTGCCTGTGGAGCTCCACACCTGTGGACAGGTGCACACCTGGTGGAATGTACAACTGCCAGCCACCTGTCTGCAGCCCACCCACCCCTGGCATGAAGGTTCACGTGGGGTGTATAGGGGTACAGCCACGGACCTGGGTGGGCATCCAATTGGATGCCCATCACAGGTCCCTCAGTGGATCCCATACACAGCAGGAGCGTGTTAGCTGTATGCCCCTGCGGTTGTTGGATGGCCAGCAGCTGTGGAAGTGTGAGGAGGGCAGTGTTGCCGGCCAACGCGAGCTGCAGCACCAACGGACCTGTGGGGGGGTCAATGTCATGGGTGTGGTGGGGACTACTGGCTAAGTGTGGTTCGGGGACACATCTGTGTGTGTGTGTGTGTGTGTGTGTGTGTGTGTGCCCCTCGGGGAGCCTCATCGGCACTATGTCAGATGATGACCCATGATATGGGCTACTCAAATTGAGCAATTGTGGAGATAGTGAGCATGAATAAACAGCAACGGGAATGACAGAGAATGTAAAGGATGTCTACTTACTGAACAGCAAGGTAGAGATAGTGCATGAAGGTTACAGAGTTTGTGGGGGAAGGTTGCTTCTAGCTGGCCATCTGGCATGGTGGGTTGGGTGATGATATGCAAAGTTAGTGGGCCAGGGTTTGGGACTGGAGAGATGCTTCTGATTTTGTTGGTTTTCAGTGTTACAAGTTTAATTTTTATTTACTTTTTTCAGACATCCCATGTCCTCTGATTTTATTCCCCCGTCCCAACATTCTCCCCTTGTGCACTGGTAGCCCTCCACAGTGTAGCCTCCCTCCTGTGCTGTCCTCTGTCCCCCAGTGTCACCCCCCCAGAGTTGATTATAATAGTAATGTGGGAGGCATAGCCCCCCCCCCACATAGAATGATATTCAGATCGTTATTTATGTTAAAACTAAGTTTTGATTGCTGACATTGTAGGGTGCTGTTGTGTTCAGTGTTGTTATTTCTGTCAGCAACATGTAGTTGCTGTTTACTTCAGTGCATTTTTTGGTGGTGCTGTTATTACATAGTACCGTGTCAGGTGGTGGGCAGCATGGGCATGGAGGTGCAGCCCTGGGGTGGGGGGGTGCTGCATCGAGGGGACGGGGCAGTACTGTGTGTGTGTGTGTGTGTGTGTGTGTGTGTGGGAGGGTCTGCCTCAGTGGTACAGAGCTGGGGCTGGCCTGCACTGTGGGGGATGCTCGCATGGCACAGGGATGTTCTATTGTCCAGTGTGCGTGGGGGCAGGGTGCCTAGGGGACTTAAAGCAGGGTTATCCCTGGTATAAGGTGTGCCCTCCTACACACCCCAGTGCACAGCACTACTCACTTTGGTGCATGGCGCATAATGCTGGCATGCCTCCTGCTTGCCCCGGTGCATTGCTGTTCACGCCACCAGGGAATCGAGTGTGCAGGTGCTACACATCTCAGTTCGAGCATCCTACACGGGGGGCGCCATGGGTGCAGAGTGGCTACGCACCACAGATATGCGGAACATAGCCACTCCACCCATTAGAGTACAGCCCCCAATGTCCCTGAGCAGCAAACTAGGTGAATATCAGTCCTATGCTCACTATTCTCGGGATCATCATCCATGTCCTCTAGTACTGTGATTTTGTATCTGGCTGCATTAAGTTAATTGCACAGAGCTGTTAGACAGTCTTCCTGACTTCATACCTCAGCCTCTCTTCCAGGCATTTTCCCTGATAGACTACAGTTGAACCAAAATTCATCACTGTGGCTTGAATATGGATCAGGTGAGCTGTAATGTTTTCATAGCCTGACTCCATTTCATATGTTAAATTGGCTGCATTCTCACTAACTGGGAGGCTGCTATCTCCACTTCTCTGTCTGGTCTCCCTTGCAGGCCTGATTTCTCTGCTGCCATGAGTGAGCCAGTTCTCTTTGGGGGTTTAGCCAGTATTTAAGACACTTTAGGCTTTAAAATTGAGCTCTGCCAGCTTTCTCATTACTTTTTGCCATGCTGGACATCAGTTATTTTCTCAATACTGGTTTTAAGCCACAAAGGGAGCAAAACAGAGCAGACTAGGCTTGATTTAATTGGGTTCAGTATACATGTATCCATACATACCCAAAATATGTTTTATTTCTATTTACCTCATTGTTTCATTGTTTCAGTTTCAAACTGATCTAACTACTCCTTCTGAATTTCAAAGTGTCTACTAAATATAGGGTGATCATTTGGGGAAATTAGTGGTTCTTTGAAGAGACATTAGTAGCAGTTTTATTTGCATGAGATCCCTCAAGGTTTCTTTTTAATCATTTTTCCCGAGAAAAGATTTTAGACCAGTATCTCAGAGATGCAATGATTTTTTTTTCTCAGTGGTAGTGACCCAGCATGCAGTGTATTGATTTCATAATGTGGTGCCTTTGGTGAGGTCGGCTTTTTGGAAGGTAGTGGAAGCCTGTAATTATAGACCAGTATTTTACATGGGTCTGACTTGCTTTTAGCCAACAGAATCAAAGAAATATTTTCTGCCCATTTTATTTCTATAGATACGGATATAGATACAGATACATACATACATACACACACACACACACACATATATATATATATATATATATACATACACAGAGAGAGAGAGAGAGAGAGTATATCTGATAGGTAAGTGTCAGATATGAGGAAATGTCACCACTGAGGAGTCAAACAAGCCATAAAGCCATGAACTTAAAGGTTGAGTGGTCTGTATGAGCTTGCTTGACCCTAACATGGCAATATTGTATGAATATCTGGGACTTACCTATCAGGGCCTGATATTTAAAAAAGCATGCTAGCGCTGTCATTGTGCTTCACCTGTGCTAGTGCCATATTCTGAGGCATTGTGCCAGTGCTATATGCTATCATTATAAGGCAGACTGTGTATTGCACAAATGACAAGTGCTGGTGCACCGCAATGCAGTAGCACAGATCTGAATATAGCACTGAGGACAGCGCAGAACACAAGGGACCATGTAGTCGTGAAGCCCTTGTTAGAGCACTGAGTACAGAGACAAACACAGTTCATAGGTTCATAGGATGTATTCAGATCCGTAAGCCTAAAGGCCATATTAGGATCTGTTACCAGCTAATGTACATAGCGCCATTGTTTTATCTCCCATGTACATGTCCAACCAGTATGTAAATGTCTGTAGGGTACTGGCACCCACCACTTTGCCTGGGAGCCGATTCCAGATATTCACAATCCTCTGGCTAAACCATGTTTCTCTTTTATTAGTTCTGTACTTCTCTCCCTTCACAGCAGGGAGAGGAGGGCACCAAGACAGACACACAACATAGCAGCACATGTATCAAAAGTAAACTTTGGTGAAAAACAGGTAACAAGCTGTATAAAAGAAACAAAGGCAGCATCGGCAACAAAGGTACTGAAATATCAGGAAGAAAAACAACATGGGGAGAGGGGAGGGAAACAAAGGGATAAGGGCATCTGCCCAAAACAAGTGTGGAGTGGGATAACAAACCCAAAATGGGTGACCGCCCATAAAAAGGGGGGACCAAGAAAACAGGACAACAGCCATACCATGGAGGGTTCTCAAAAACAAAACAAGGCAACTGTCTGTAAAAAGGTGTGGGAAACCAGCACAAAAGGGACATATGCCCATCCACAGTAGCCAAGTCCATATCATGGGTTCTCCATCTGTGTGCCTGCTGTCAATGTAATGCCTCCAGGAGGTCCCATATCACTGCAGTGTTTTCCTCCACCCTCCTCACAATCAACTGTAAGAGGAGGCATTGTTGTCACAGCAGCTCATCCCCACCCTATTGGTCTAAAACATTTGGCCTGTGACCTTCATCTCGACTGGCACCTATGGAAAGCAGAACACAGAACTCAGCTAGTGGGACATACAGGATAAAGGTCACAGGAGTGGCATTACCGGTGGAAGAGAAGTACAACTGGCTGAGACATGTGTGCATGGCATACCTGAGACAGCATTTTGAACCCCACAGTAGAGGACTGAACATACGCTGGGTGTGCCGTTTTGCTATGTAGAAGAACCCAGCCATCCAAGAGATAATCAACACAGGCAGGCATGCCAGATGTATAATCTATTAAAAAATATCTACTGTAAGTGTCTGTCATGTATTGTGTCTTTTGACACAGGTTGTATATTGTACTTGCTATGCTTGTTAATGATAAAATGAATTTAAATTCTGCCGGTGAAGTGAACGCGAAGTGGGCACTTCATGTTGCCACTCCGCTATGCGGAGTGGGCAATGCAAAATGCTCACTCCGCCTTGTCATTACTACTTCGCGTTAAGGCAGAATGGCAATAAGAAAGAAAGGCAAAGTCATTGTTTCTAATGGACTTCGTGTTCTTCATTATGATTCTAAGTGGTCCACTTGATGTTTCATATTTGGCAGCCCCCCCAACACATCACATGGCTTACAGTACTGTACGTCACATGCTCTTTAGCTAGGCAGGAAGGAAGTGAGTCAAACAAGCAGACACTTTTACTTTCTCCTGTGCAGTTGGAGAGAGAGGAGTGTGTTTTGTGACTGCTGATACTTTGAGATCAGAGCGAGGAGGAGATTTAAACTTTGATTTAGACCCAACAGTTTTCTTAAAAGCTACATTGTTTTGTCTTTTCTGTACTCTTTTTTACTTAGTTTGCTCTTTTAAGTAGTTACAGTAGATGTTTGTCCCCCCAAAGCAGGACCAGCACTGCCTCCTGTCCTGACTTTGAGGCAGTTGAACTACCACCACCATCACCAAGTCTAGCACCAGGTCCTCTGGAGCAGGATGTGCCTGTTCCCCCAGGCCCAGGTGTGGATCCCATCCCTGTTCAGCACCGTGACCAGTTGGCTGCCAGTTCATCTGTCCCTCCACTGCCTGTGCCTGGTATTCCCTGCACCTCCGTTGTTTGGCATTTTTTTGACTGTGTTGGGGGGGACAGCAGTGTGTTCATGTGCCGCCTATGTAGGTGGAGGTGCACCATGGCCCCCAGGGGACCCACCTGAGGACTAGCGGCCAGCACACCCATATGCTCAATCATAGATACATAGATACATAGACAGTGTTGGCAGATAAGGGCCTATGGCCCACCCAGTCTGCCCATTTGAGCTTGTAAGTTCAGTTTATGTTTTCCTAGAAGTCTGTTGCCCCTTACCCCTGACCTCCAGAATTTCTTTATGTCTATCCCATGCATTCTTAAATCCCGTGATTGTTTCAGCCCCCACCACTTCCTCTGGCAGGGTGTTCCACTTGTCCACCACCCGTTCTGTGAAGAAATTCTTCCTCAAGTTTCCTCTGAATCATCCTCCCTCCAACTTCATCCCATGCCCTCTAGTCCTGGAACATCTTTTTCGCTTAAAAATAGTGTATTCCTGCACCCTGTTCCTCCCTGTAAGATACTTGTATGTCTCTATCATATCCCCTCTCTTCCTCCTCTCCTCCAGGGAGTACATGTTCAGTTCCTTCAACCTGTCTTCATAGGACTTGTGATGAAATCCATGCACCATCTTTGTTGCCTCTCTGAACCTTCTCTACCCTGTCTATGTCCTTACGTAGGTATGGTCTCTAGAACTGTACACTGTACTCAGGCGGGGCCTCACTAGTGTCTTGTATAAGTGGAATTATGACCTCCCTTTCCTGCTGGTGATGCCCCTCGCCTATACATCCCAGCATCCTATTTGCTTTACCTGCTGCCTTGACACACTGTTTCCTACCTTGAGGTCATCAGAGATGATAACCCAAAGATCCCTTTCCTGCTTGGTGCATGCTATATCCTCACCCTCAACTGATATATTGTGCCAGGGTTTTTGTGCCATATGCATTATCTTGCACTTCTTTGCATTGAATTTCAACTGCCAAACCCTGACCATTCTTCAAGTTTCTGCAGGTCCCTTCTCATTCTGTCTACACCCTCTGGTGTTTCTACTCTGTTACAGAGCTTTGTGTCATCAGCGAACAGTGAAATTCTGCCTTCTAGGTCCTGTGCAATGTCACTGATGAAGATGTTGAATAGGACCGGTCCCAGCACTGATCCCTGTGGTACCCCACTGGTCACTCTTCCCTCTGTGGAGTGACAGCCATTTACCACCACCCTCTGTGTCCTGCCACCCAGCCAGTTACCTACCCACCACACCACTGTCCTGCTCACCCATATTCCCCAGTTTGTAATAGTCTTTTATGTGGCACAGTGTCAAAGGCCTTGCTGAAGTCCAGATAGGCCATGTCCACTGCCCTCCCTTGATCCACCTCCTAGTCACCCAGTCAAAAATTCAGAGGTTGGTCTGACATGACCTCCCCTGGTGAAACCATGCTGCCTTGGGTCCTGTAGTCCATTGACAACCAGATGTTCCACCAATCTCTCCTTCAGTAGTGCTTCCATGATCTTCCCCACTACCGGTGAGGCTGACTGATCTGTAGTTCCCTGCTTCCTCTTTGTTCCCGCTTTTGTATAAGGGGACTACATCCGCTGTCCTCCAGTCTTTGGGTACCTCCCCTGTTTTCAGTGATCAGCTAAACAGGATAGCCAGAGGTTCAGCCACCACCTCTCTTAGTTCTTTAAGGACCCTGGGGTGCCCCCCATCTGGCCCCATTGCTTTATCAACTCTTATTACTTCCAGTTCCTTCAGGACCCTTTCTCATGTAAAGGGACTTATGTCCATTTCTGCACCATTCTCACCCCTTGTACTTCCTTCAGACCCATTAACCTCCTATTCCTCAGTAAAGACTGAGCAGAAATACCTGTTCAATATGTCAGCTTTACTGTTCTCATCCTCCACGCGGCCCCCATCCTCCCCCTTCAGTCTCACTATCCCTCCCTTTGTCTTTCTTTTTTCACTTATGTACCTGTAAAAGGTTTTGTCCCCTCTACCCACTGATTTTGCAATGTGTTCTTCTGTCTGAGCTTTGGCTTTCCTGACTGACCTCGCTGCCTCCCTTTGCTTCCTGGTACTTCTCCCTATCCCTTCTGCCTGTGTCTTTTGTATTGCCTTAATGCAATCTTTTTGGCTTTCACTTCTTTGCTACCTCTTTGGAAAACCATAATGGTCTCCTCTTCCTTTTCCTTTTGCTAACCTGCTTAATGTATAATTCTGTTGTTCTTGTAATCCCCATTTTAAATACTGCCCACTGTTCCTCAACCCCTGATTCCTGTCCCATTCTCTTAATGCCTCTTTCAAGTATCTCCCCATTTTCCCAAAGTCTGCCCCCTAAAATCCAAGATCACGTGTTTTTGTGTGGTTTGGTTCTGCTCTTTCTGTGATTTCAAACCACAATGACTGAGTGGTCACTGTTCCCCAGGTGCTCCCCACTGTTACCCCCATTCACCTGTCCCTGTTTGTGAGCACAAGGTCCAGTATTGCCTTCTGCCGAGTTAGTTCCATGACCAGTTGCTTGAGGAAGGCACCCTGAAGGAGTCCAGGATAAATCTGCTCCTAGTTGATGCTGCTGGGATGCTCCAGTCCACATCTGGAATATTGAAGTCTCCAACCAGTACTACCTCACCTTGTCTGCCATCCTTTGGATGGCTAGCATCAACTCCCTATCTGTTTCTTCCTCCTGGGCTGGTGGTCTATAGACCACACCTGTGCGGATGGCTGTTCCATTTTCCTTTCAGCTTAACCCACAGTATCTCTCCCCCATTTTGTTCCTCCTGGATCTCTGTGGCCCTTATGTCATTTTTCATACAGTGCCACTCCTCCTCCCTTCCTGCCTGCTCTGTCTCTTCTGAATATGTTGTAGCCAGGTATGGCCATCTCCCAGTCATGGTTATCATTACACCAGGTTTCAGTGATGGCCACAATGTCCAGGTCTGACTGCACCATGACAGCCTCTAGATCTTCCATCTTGTTGCTAAGGCTCCTGGCATTTGCACACATGGCTTTCCATGATTTGACCTCCCTAGACTGTTTCACTGTTCTACTCCAGCCCCTTCCTTGGTTGTCCTTTATACCTGGTTCTCCTTGCTGTCTGCCCTTCTGCTGAATTTTGCCCCTTTTCTGCCTATCCACCTCTTGGGCACTAATCTCCATCTTTTGCACACTGCTTTGCAGAGATAGCCACTCCTCTGGTTCACTGGTTCCACTGCTAGCTGTGGGGGGTGAGCAAGTAGGTACCCTCCTTGCTGGCCTGCCACCCCCCTTTGCTAGTTTAAATGCTTGTCAATGTAGCATTTAAACTTATCATTGAGTGCTTGGATTCCCCTCCAGGATGGATGCAGGCCGTCAGGCTTGAACAAACCTCCATCCCTCAGGTGGGTCCCCAGTCACCAATGAATCCAAACCCTTCCTCCACAGCACCAGTTCTTCAACCATGAGTTAAAGTTCCTGGTGCATGCACTCTATGCTCTCCTTGCCTCTTGCAGGTAGTACTTGAGAAAGTGACAGAAGTAGCTACTTGCTTGAGACCCTCCCAATTTCCTAAACTCTTCCTGTACTTCCTTTGGCTCCCCATTTGCCAGGTCATTAGTACCTAGGTGGATAATGACATCTAGCTCACCCTCCGTCTTGCCTTCCCAGTGATCCCCAGGATCTTCCTTCCATCCCTCCATGCCGTGGCACCTGGTAGGCACCTCACCTCCCTGTCCTCCCCTCCTGTGTTCCTAGCTGGATCCCTCTTGGGATGGAGTCCCCCACCAGGATCCGCTTCCTCCTCCTCTGGGGTCCACTGCTTTCCCGCTGAGGTCACCTCCTTGGCTAACCTCCACATCCTTTCCTTCCACTTCTCTGGGTACCTCTATTTGGTTGTCCTCATTTGCCAGTGTGGCATATGAGTTCTTGAGTGGAATAGGATCTGGGATGTGCCTCTGCCTGACCGCTCTAACCCTCCCTGAGCCCACTGTCATCCAAGTGCTCCTTGTTCTCGGCATCCTTTGAGGCAGTTGCATTGGACTGGGTGGTCTCTGGATAGTGGTGATGGTACTCTGACCCAGTTTACTTCGCTCTGAGTCTGGCTACCTCATCCGCAGTCCAGAGAGATGCATGCAGATAGGGCAGCACCTCAGTGTCCAGAAGGTCTGCCTGAATATGGCTGCCCCACAGCCACTGCAGTGCACCACTCCCCACATTATACTGCAGTTCCACTACTTGTCTACTACTGAAGCTCTCCTTGTTCCCTTTTTATTAATTTACTGTCCTAAAAATCCTGCCACTGATCATCAGATAATTTTCTTTAAAAAAAAAAAAAAACAATAAATAAATAAATGAGTCAACACACTTGTCGTGCTGAGGGTGGGCGTCTTCCCTCTTATGCTCCTCCTACTTCACACCCCTTACTATACCCTGTGTTTAGCTCCTGTCAATCAGATTTAACAGGGCATATAACTAAGAGTTGGGGGAAGGGGAGGGGGGGCGAAAATTTGCAGCAATTAAAGACAGCACAGAATTACACCACCACTATGTTTTAAATTTTCAACAGCCCAAAAACAATTATAAGTAAAGACAACAAAGAAAGTACAGTGTCACTAAAAGCCCACAATCTAAGTTTAAAAGAAAAATAGCAATTACCAGTTACTCTAAAGCACTGAATTGAATATGTTTCCTTCCTTCCCCTTCTGGCTTCTTCTGAGAAAATCACCACCAGTTGGAGTGGCAGGATGCCACAGAATGGACCATGCCTGCACCTGCTGGCTGTTCTGTGGCAGAGGGTGCAGCTGTGCATGGCGGCATCCCTAAGAAGAGGAGGGCCACATCAGCACCTGTTGCTCCACCAGCACCCCCACCACCACCACCAGCAGGTCAGCCTGTAGAACGTGTGGACCCCAAAGAACTACGTGTAACACAAGCTGACTTGGCAGTTTTCTGGAGTGCTGTTGAGGAGAACAATGAGAGGGTGAGTGCTGTGGAGCAGCAGCTGGATGGCATAGAGGGATATCAGTTGCAAATTATGTTCATGCTGGAACTGCTGCTGGATCACCATTGGATCCCACATTAGTTAGTTTTTTTTTTTCTTCACACCATGTGCCCCCCACACCTTCCTTGCTGTGTTATAAAATGTATTCCTCCACCATCCCTGACCCCTGTATGTAATTATGCCCTTTTTTGTTGTCTTCCATATGCGTGACACTGTATTCTTAGCAGTGCAAGTATACTGTGCTAAACTGCATGTGTGCAGTCAGTCTTCTTTCCAGTCTGTGTATGTTCTACAGACACTGTCCAAATCCCTGACTTAAAAACAGTTATTAATCAGTACAATGGTGGGAAGGTGAAGCCTGGAGAGATACTACAAAACAAGCTTAAAATACATCCAAGTAACTGTCTAGTGTGACTTACCCAGTAAACAAAAGCAAATAAATAAATAAATAAATAAATAAATGTTGTGATTTGTGACGTAATCGTAAATCGTGATTTGTGACTGCATTTGTGACCATGATTATGAAGAAACACAAATGCTTATGGCTGTACTTCCCTAGGCCCCAATGAGGTATGGCACAAAACTCCCTGACTTAAAAACACTCATTAATGAGAACAATGGTGGGGTGGTTAAGCATGGAGATACTACAAAACAGGTTTAAAATACATCCAAGTAACTATTCAAAAAAACTAATGCTGTGATTCATGACATGATCGTAAATCATGATTTGTAACTGCATTTGAGACCGCGATGATGAAGAAACATGAAGGCCTATGGCTGTACTTCCCTAGGCCCCGATGAGGTGTGGCACAAAACTCCCCAACTTAAAAACACTCATTAATGAGTACAATGGTGGGGTGGTGAAGCATGGAGAGATACTACAAAACAGGCTTACAATACATCCAAGTAACTAGTAAAAAAGATTAATGCTGTGATTTGTGACATGATCATAAATCATGATTTGTGACTGCATTTGTGGCTGTGATGATGAAGAATGTGATTTGTATTGTGAGTGACTTGTGATTAGAGATGCAGCGAATTTAAATTCCACCGGCGAAGTGAACCTTCAAAGTGGGCACTGCGTTTGCCACTCTCTCTGCTATGCAAGTTGACGTACAAAGTGCTCACTCCGCCTTGCCATTACCTCTTCGCGTTAAGACGGAATGGCAATGTGAAGTAAGGTGAAGTCATTGTTTTTCATGGACTTCACGTTCCTCATTATGATTCAAAATGATTCACTTGGTGTTTCAGATTTGCCGACCCCGCCACACATCACATGGCTTACAGTACTGTAAGTCACATGCTCTTTAGCTAGTCAGGAAGGAAGTGAGTCATATAAGCAAACACTTTTACTTTCTTCTGTGCAGATGGAGAGAAAGGAGTGTGTTTTGTGACTGCTGATACTTTGAGATCAGAGCGTAGAGGAGATTTAAACTTTGATTTAGACCCAACAGCTTTTTTAAAAGCTACATTTTTTGTCTTTTCTGTCTGTACTCTTTTTTACTTAATTTGTTCTTTCTATAAATTTTATTTTTCTTACATATAGGGACATCAGTTGCAAATTATGTCCATGCTGGAACTGCTGTTGGATCACCATGGGATCTCACATTTGTTTTTTTTTCCTCACACCATGTGCCCCCCCACACCTTCCTTGCTGTGTTATAAAATGTATTCCACCACCATCTCCAACCCTTGTATGTAATTATGCCCTTTTTTGTTGTCTTCCATATGTATTCTGAGCAGTGCAAGTATACTGTGCTAAACTGCATGGGTGCAGTCTTCTTTCCAGACTGTGTATGTACTGCAGATACTGTTCAACTCCCTGACTTACAAACACTTTTTAATGAGTACAGTGGTGGGATGGTGAATCCTGGAGAGAAACTACAAAACAGGCTTACAATACATACAAGTAACTAGTAAAAAAATTAATGTTGTGATCCGTGATGTAATCGTAAATTGTGATTTGTGACTGCATTTGTGACCGTGATGATAAAGAAACATGAATGCCTATGGCTGTACTTCCCTGGGCCCCGATGAGGTGTGGCACAAAACTCCCTGACTTGAAAACACTCATTAATGAGTACAATGGTGGGGTGGTGAAGCATGGAGAGATACTACAAAACAGGCCTACAATACATCCAAGTAACTAGTAAAAAAATTAATGTTGTGATTCATGACGTGATCATAAATTGTGATTTTGTGACTGCATTTGTGAC
Source organism: Neoceratodus forsteri (assembly GCA_016271365.2). Classification (NCBI taxonomy): domain Eukaryota; kingdom Metazoa; phylum Chordata; order Ceratodontiformes; family Ceratodontidae; genus Neoceratodus; species Neoceratodus forsteri. The sequence goes on along the minus strand of CM028135.1, from coordinate 838,295,443 downwards.
CGTGATGACGAAGAAACGTGGAAACATGAATGCCTATGGCTGTACTTCCCTGGGTCCCAATGAGGTGTGGCACAAAACTCCCCAACTTAAAAACACTCATTAATGAGTACAGTGGTGGGGTGGTGAAGCATGGAGAGATACTACAAAACAGGCTTACAATACATCCAAGTAACTAGTAAAAAAAAATAATGTTGTGATTCGTGACATAATCGTAAATCGTGATTTGTGACTGCATTTGTGACCGTGATGATGAAGAACATGATTTGTATCACGAGTGACTCCTGATGATGGTCCTGACTTAAAAACTTATATTAATGAGTACAATGTTCATGCTGAATTATGCACCACACCTGTCCAGCACTCTGAAGGGAAGCCAAAGAAACAACTATGACTTAAGTTAGAGATGGAGATTGGGCCCTGAAGAGATGCAAATGCACAGACAGATTAAGATTGCACTGCACACTGAAGAGATGCAGATGCAAAAGCACAACACCTAACCAGTGCTCACCATCAGAAATTCAAATCTGGAAAAGAATACCTTTGCCAGTTGGGGTGGCCCGCGAGGGAGGGGGCCGACAGTGTACTGCACTGCTGCAGTAACAGTCACTAGTACTAGTAGCAGTAAAGATACCACAAAGTACAAAAATTACACAGCTGCAGTGGATAGCGGTTCACATTGCTGAAATTATGTGGCACAATAAAAGGTGTCTGATTTGATGACACGCGTCACACACATACTCACACACACACACACTAATTAATGCGTAGCAAATTGAAAACTTCAGTAATATAACCACATATTTTAAACAAACTAAAATTATGCACTGTTGCACCACAACAATCAGCAAAAAAATGGCAAGAATTATTGAAAATATTACTGCATGTACATTAACACAGTTATACAAGAAAAATATCATCAAAACCGAAAGCGCTGTCTTTTTCTCCAAGTTAATCTACCTACACCACAGATGCACACCGCCCCCAAAGCACACTTCCACTGTCTCTCAGTAAAAAGACTGAATGTTGTACATTAACATTCAAAATCCACACACAAACAATAAAGGCTCGATGATATGAACACAGGAGGGTTTCCTATAATTGACTAACTAAAGTTTCAGCAAAAACAAGCATTTGACAATGCCGACTGTTGCCGCGCTGGCATTAGCAGTGGGAGTGGCATAGCTAAAGATGCATAGTGCTGTGATTTTGTGAATGTGTCTCAAAAGGTGATTTTGCACAGCAAGCATGCTATTGTGCACCACAGCTGCGGAAACACGTTTTGGGCAGACTGTGAAAAATGGCAGCTGGACTGTTGATAAGGAGTCATGCACAAATGCCAGTGGTGAAAATGTGGCATGAAAATATTGCAGATTGACGAAGTTACAAGGGTGTATGGAAATTGTGCAATGCACGCTTGCAACACAGTCATTGTATGGAGGTTCAGCACCAAATGTTCAACATAGGCATTTTAGGACCTCTGCTCATGAATAGTGTCACCGTCATTTCCTCAAACTGTTCCAAAAACTGATTTCGCACAGCGGTTGTGCAATTCTGTGCCAGACATGAGAAAACACATTTCAGGCAGCTGGAGTGTTCATAAGGAGGTATGGAAAAATGCCAGTGATGAACAACTGGAGTCAAAGTATTACAAATTCAGAAAGTCATGAACGTGCATGCAAACTGTGCAACGCACGCTCATAAAACACTCATTTTATTGATTTGTGTTCCCAAATTTTCAACATAGGCATTTTAAGGCATCTGCTAATGAACAGTGTCACTGTCATTTTCATCATGTGTGTCAAACACGGACTTTCCACAGCGAGCACGCTATTCTGCGCCGGAACTGCGAAAACAGATTTTGGTCAGGATGTGAAAAATGACAGCTGTACTGTTCATTAGGAGGTGCAGAACAATGGCACTGTAGAAAATCTGGAGTGAGAAAATTAGAAGTTTGCGAACGTATGCGCGTGCGTGCAAACTGCACAATGCACGCTCGTAACACAGTCATTTTATGGAGTTTTGTCACCAAATTTTCAACACAGGCATTTTAGGACCTCTGCTCATGAACAGTGTCACTGTCATTTTCGTAATGTGTCCCGACCACTGATTTTGCACAGCAAACACGCTAGTGTGCGCCAAAAGTGCGAAAACACATTTTGGAATGGATGTGAAAAATGACAGCTGCACAGTTCACAAGAAGGTGTAGTAAAATGCCAAATTTGAGAATCTGGTGTGAAAATATTGTGATTGCACTAAGTTACGAGCATGCATTGTGCAGTTGCCATGCACCTCGTAAAACAGTCATTTTATGGAGTACTGTCATCAAATTTTCAACACAGGCAATTTAGGACCTCTGCTCATGAACAGTATCACTGTCATTTTTGTAATGTGTCCCAAACACTGATTTCACACAGCAACCATGCTATTCTGCACCAGAAGCACGAAAACACATTTCAGGCAGGATGTGAAAAATGACAGCTGTATGGTTCACAAGAAGGTGTGGTAAAATACCAGTATTGAGAATCTGGCGTGAAAATATTGCGAATGTGCTAAGTTACGAGCATGCATTGCGCAGTTGCCATGCACCTCGTAAAACTGTCATTTTATGGAGTATTGTCACCAAATTTTCAACACGGGCATTTTAGGACCTCTGCTCACGAACAGTATCACTGACATTTTCATAATGTGTCCTGAACACTGATTTCGCATAGCGACCGTGCTATTCTGCACTGGAAGTGCTAAAACACATTTCGGGCAGGATGTGAAAAATGACAGCTGTACGGTTCACAAGAAGGTGTGGTAAAATGCCAATGTTGAGAATCTGGCATGAAAATAGTGTGAATACACTAACTCACACATGTGCATTGCACAGTTGCTACGCACGCTCGCAAAACAGTAATTTTTTGGATTTTCCCCACCAAACTTGCAACATAGGCTTTTTGAGAGCTCCTCTCATGAACAGTTGCACTGTCATTTCGTTATTCAGTCCTGAAAGGTGATTCTATGCAGTGACTGCAAAATCACCTTTCAGGACCAAATAACACCATGACAGTGCAAGAATTCATGAGAAGGGGTCCCAAAATTCCCATGTTGAAAATTAGAGGCTAAAATTCCCCAAAATGCCCGAGATATGCATTAAAGTTGAAAAACCCCTATTCATTCCATTATACAGCTTACCGGCATTTCCTCAGTTCACAGTCGGCTTTGAAGAGTGCAGCGTGTTCCTGGTCCACAGAAGATCATCGTAGGACTCCAGAGGTAAAGTATGGGGTGAGGGGTGAGGGAGGCAGGGGCACAGTGGGTGAGTGCGGGTGGGGGAGGGGTCATCGAGACTACGAGGGACCGTTTTCATTTTACAGGTAAAAAATGGGAAAAACCATGCAGGACGGTTTTTCCTTTGCAGGCATTTGGCACGCTGGGTGGGCTCCCAGCGCAAGCCACCTAACTGTTTGGGGAAAATGTAGCCAACGGAGATTGACACCCTCGCCGCACACACAACACGGGGAGGAAGTAATGCTGATTGGGATTGGGCACCCCCGTTGGCACAGAAAGAAAGTGGGGGGTGCGGGCTGAGGGGGATTGGGCACCCCACTTGGCATTCAATAATTGGGGAGGTTATGCCGATGGGGAGTGGGCTCCCCCGTCAGCACACATAGATGGGTGGCGGCACGAGCCGAAGGGGAGTGGGCTCCCCCATCGGCACACAAAGACAGCGGGGGGGGTTAACCAACACCAAAGTCGGCAGACGTTAGGCGGCCTTCCGCTCGCCGGCCATGCACATAATGGCGGCGAGCACGGCAAGAAAAGGACTGCTGCATCTGACGAACTTTGTTCGGATTGCAGAGGACCTTTTCTTAGATGTGCTTGCCCCATTATGTATGCATGGTGTGGCGCCAGTATGCTGGCTGATTGGGCAATGAGGGACGCACCTACTGGTGTGTGCCCTGCATTCGCTGAACAGCGACTACGCCTCCAACTCCTCACACTGTCGGAAGATGTTGGCTGTGCACGCGCACCAACATAAAAATGACTCAAAAAGGCTTTTTTAATAGCTTTTAGAAGGTTTGAATCACACAGATCTCTCAGAGAAGATTGTCTCCTACAGATTCCTACACATATTACCCCAAACTGAGGCTGTGCAGAACAATCTAGAGCCCATGTGACCTGAAATCCCATGAATCACTGCAAAATTCACATTTGGAACTTATAAACAAGGCGAAGTGAGGTAAAGTACATAGTTTTCAATGTACTTTGCCTTAAGAATTGGTGGAGTAGTGGTTTGGGAAGGCGGAGTAACGAGAAGTTATTGTTTTCAATGGACTTTGCATTACCCATTATAACGAAAGTTCTCTGCTTCGCATTGTGGAGCACTCCGCGAATTTGCTTTCACTCTGCGTTCCACTTCATGGAGCGGATTGCGGCCACATCGCCCATCTCTAATGCTTGTATTTATGAACATATTTTATGTTTGTTTTATACCTTGGGACCCCATTGAAAATGAGCCTCGGCTCAATTGGGCTATCCTTTTCTGAATTTTCAGAATACAATCTTACTACTACTACTACTACTACTAGATGTGGAACTGCAGCACAAGCAACAGCAGCACCAAGCCAAAGTGCAACAGGCTGTGGAATGCCCAGACGTTCAGTGAGCCACACACACATCCTGTTCCCTGCACACCCAACATGCAGCACACAGGCCAAGACAGGTGTACAGGACAACAGACAGCTATGAACCACCCTTGCTGGCTGCAAGGTCCAGGCTAGCCATGCAAATGTTACACACAATTTAGCCATATATAGATAGCGTCAGTATGCAACACTTTGTGAAGTAGTCAGAATATCACATGATTTCCATGCTGTTGTATGCAGGTGGGGCACTGTGTGAACTCCCCTTGATGGAACAGCACTGTTGTTAGATGCAGACCCACCTGAAGGTGTCCAGTCCCCCCTGAAGATGTCACCACCCTAGGTATAGGGCTGCCAGTCACATAGAGCAAGTACAGGACATTGGCCCTGCACAGACCAAGTCATGTCCGAATGTATGCATCACCTCTCCCATGTACAGTGGAGTAATCATACTCTGCTCATCACTGTGTTGGTTAGACACACCAACTCCACATAACAATGTCAATCACATATTGAAAACTACATGCAGTGTTCACCAATGCCCCCTCCTTCTGCTAACTCCATGTCACATATGCTGGGCTCCACTGAGCCACAAAGGCATGACACAAGGTGCATATGGCACCAGAGATGGCACTGCTGCAGGTGGACTGCCACAGCTGCTGTATGATGTGCATGGCAGGAATAGTTTCAAGCATGTGCCAGAAGAGACCCAACTGACACTGGCAGGTTCACAACTGGGCTTGTGAGCAGTACTACCAACTCCCCATGGCACCAGGTTGGGGACACAGTGGACACACCAGTGCGTTGTGTAAGGCACGCCATGGCACAGTAGACAGATGCAGGGCACCATGCCAGCTGCAAGTAGGTGCACAACAGTAGACTGCACAGACCATGATGCATCATAGTGGCACAATGGCCCAAGTGCAGTGTGAATGTCGTCTGCTGCAGCTGCATAGGTGAAGTCCACACAGCATGACTCCTGCATGGTGGGACACATGTGGACATCCATCTGCAGCCATGGAGGCATGCAGCATAGTGTAGACATAGGTGATGGAAGAGTCTAAACAATGTCAGTGCCAAGGATGTCAGTGGTAAAGTCCACCCCTCCCAACTGAGCGAGTTCAACCACACTCCTGTTGTGTTCTTGATCAGGGTTATACTATGTGGAGTAACTCCCCCCACCAACTGACAGCATCTCCCTGTGCCTTGCTACCCCCTCCAGTGGCCAGACCCTTCATGTTCATTCTTAAAGCCTGACCACTGTGCCTTAAATCACCAAGCCATGACCCCAGCCACCCCAGCCCCACTACTCAGACTTTCATGTTGAAAAATTCTGCTGACACCCTGCAAGCCACCAACAAGGTGTTTAGTAAGTAACACTGTTTATAGCACTTGATGTGTTTTAAAGGCCCAGTCTGCCATAGTAATAAATACAATTACTGCAACAACTGATACAGTCAGACCCTACCACTTATGAAAGTGGTCAGGCTATGGCCATAGCAGCCCAACCTGTCCTGCTGTTCCTGGGCCCTGGTCAGGACCTGCAGTCTGCTGAGATCTGTAGCGGAGGGACAGGATATGTGATCAGTATCATGCAGCAGAACATAGTGCACCATTCCATACACCCTACACAGTATACATACCCATACACCTGTAATGTGCACCAGCTACCACATGTGCATGATGCAGATGGACAGGTCCAAGCAGGTCCACAATGTACCTATCTGACCAGCTGTGGCACCACAGACATGCATGCCATGGTCTAGGTGCATCAGGTAGGATATATCCCCCTGTGGTGGGTATAGCCTTGCACACTGTATGCTGGCCATGTAGTGCTGACATCCTGCCATCCCCCAGCTCCTGAACAATAGACCCATACATGTTGGCTAGAGGTCCTTTACACGGTATAGTGTGCACTTGTATGCATGATGCAGCAGGGCACATACATCATGGGCAGAAAAGGCATACCTGCACAATGGCTTGGGGGGAATGGATACTATATGTGTTGCCCCACACAGTGGCTGGTACATGCCCAGAACCCCCTGTGCAGTGGAATAGTACCTCATGCTTTACTTAGCATATGCAGATTCACCTATGCCGGTGTAAAAATCATGTTGCTGATGCTGCTTATGGCACAGGTAACATGCCACCTGGCATTAAAGCATCAAGCATTACATCACCCGGGAGTTACAGTCTCAAAGTGCCCTCCCAGGCAGCAGTCAGCTTTTGTACGGGGATTCATCCCCTGCACCCCCAATGTGGGGGCAACCCCAAAACTAAATATAACCTACTCCAGGGCAGGCATGCCCTGGAGGGGGCAGAAGTTGTGTGGACTCAAAGAACAACATCAGTGAGGGGCAATCTAAAATCAAGATTGCCCCGTCACTGTCACCCTTGTTGCGGTGCCCTAATCGCGACGGCAAAATTCAGTCACAGTGCTAATGGTATACTGCATATGCATACCAGCACCCATGCGGTGTAACACAGACAGTGCACACAACACAGACAGTGGCTACATCCACATCCTGATGGATACACCTACCAGCACAACTACATACAGAATTCATGTGACAGCCTCCTGATCATCAAAGAGCATTTACAAGGCTAGCTCTATGGCGCCGAGTGAAGGGGTTTGCTCGGCACACTGGTGACTCAAGTTCACGCCCCAAGCCCGGGTGTCAGGAGCGAGTCTTGCAGGGAGGGATTCCAGAGTGTCCAGTGGATGTTTTCCTCCCAGGGGTGGTCAGGACCTTGGCACCAGAGGTGGATTGGTGGATGTGCTCGGGGGCATGTAGCCTTGACACCTCCCCCGCGCATCCTTGCCACAGGTCACCACTTCAGTCTAGCTCAATTAGGGTGGGGGGTAGGTGGGCAGAAAAATAGAAGAAAAAAATGGCCACCTGTGCTGGCCAGATAATAGCAGCCCTGCCTCCCCTCACCGCGAAGCCCTCGAGCTGCACCTCCACCCGACCAAGATGCAAGGAAGTGCCTGCAGCACATGAGGACACTGTGCAAGGGCAGACTATGAACAAGTTCTGTGGGTTAAAATATAGGAATGAGGACTGACAAGTTCAGTCATTGTTTCTGTACTTTTGTTTTTTCATCAGGATACATGTACTGGTTGAGCATGTGCTCCCTGGTGCAATAAAGCAGCCAGATGGGGGCTAATCAGAAGTAATATGTGTGGAAATTTGAGCGGACAGTTTGGCATGTGAGTGGCAAGAGCAAAATTTAATGTCATTATGAGGACCTTGCAATAGCTCTAGGGATGAGTGCAGTCAGTGCACATCAGAGTCAATTCAAGCAGGATGAAATAGAACCAGTGTGTGATTTTCATTTTTTTCACTTAAAAAATGACTACATTAACTAAAGTTAATGAGTAAGCAAGTGTGTGCAGTAGCTTGTGCCAATGGGGCAGGGGAGCAGCTAATGGATGAATGGGCCGGGAGGGGAAGTTGTGCACAGATAAATGTACTCTCTCCTTTAGAGATTAGAGCATTGCGAAATTGCTGATTTTGCCAGAATTTCGCTGGCAAAATACAATTTTGCAAAATGTCTATTAGAGATGTGTGAAAAAAAATCTTCCACCAGCGGAATTTCCACAAAAGTCAGAATTTTGATTCCAAGAAAATTCACAAATGATTTGGGCAACTTTTGTGGAATTTCATGTTTTTCTTTGCTGTAAGATGTGTATTTTTATATTGAATTGTGTAAAAAACAATTCTGCAATCCAGACTGCCCAATTTATTTGGAAATGTGGAATAATTTTCGGATTAACTATGTATTTAATCCGACGCCACACTCACTATGTCGGAATATTGATTCTGCATGTCATAGAATGTTACGCGTTTACTGGTTAGTATGATAGTAGCGTAATAATGTTTAAAGAAATCTGTGATCAAGGTGATGTTTTCTGCAAATTTTCTGTTACCAATTATGCATGTCTGGCTTGTCTACGGTAAAATAATTCCGCACCTTGTAATGAGTATCTCAAGGTGTGCCGCGGAACAGTCTGCAAGCTGCATATTAAAAAATCTGCATTTCAGAAGGCAGAAATCACAATAGCTTGTTTTTCCTTTCCTAGACTGTGTGATATTGAAAGAGACAGGCTAGAGGGAGTGCTATAATTGAAAAGACAGTGTTTGTGAGAGAGACAGAGAGAAAGAGAGAAACTCTAGAAATTGAGAAGCCCACAAAAACTTTTGAAGTCTACTTTTTTTCTTTATTAATTAAGGTAGTTGTGGTGAGATTTTTTTCTGTAAGTTTTGTTTTATTATTAATAATAGCAGTCAGACCAGCAGAAGTATTGGGCAGGGGACAGGAGGAGGAATTTGAGTATGAGCAGCTGGGTGATTTGGAGCAGAGCCAGCAGAAGGAGCAGGGCCAGCAGCAGGTGGGGGTTCAGCAGCCACAGGGACATGGAGTGGTGCCACCTCCTGTGCAGCACAACCCTGAGCAGCAGCCTGAGTCAACCACCTCCTCTGCCAGCACAAACAAAAACCTGGCACCCATGTACTCACAGGTGGCGTTGTTGGTCAAGGAGGTCACCACCCATGCTGGTTAATTGTTTGGGTCAAATAGACTCCCTTTAAAGCACAGGGAAGCATTGTGAGCCTCCATAAAGTCCACCCTTGATGGACAGGGAGGTGAAGTCATATCCTGGATCATCAGGCAGATCAAACATAAATGGGAGACCTCCAGAGGAGGGACCCTGAAGTGTTGGCAGCACTAGGCGGAGCTGTGACCATTGTCAAGAAGGGCAGGAAGAGGAAGAATAATAATGCAGAGAAGCCTGAGTTTACAGGATCCAGGCAGCACAAATGGATATGTGCACTGGACAGCATCATCACCAGTGAGTATACTAAGTTGATCCTTTAAAGTTAGTTTCATCCGTCAGAGTTGGAATTACACTTTGTGATCTTTGTGAGTGTGAGCTGCATTGACCAGCCAATAAATGCACAACTCCACCACCCCCCTTATAACTCAAGAATGAATCACAGTGATGCATAATTTTTGTTTTTAGATTGTGTTTAGCCTATCTTTATGTTCTCAGGCACTTACTCCCACTGCCTGCCACCTATATCTGTCCACCACTCTTCCAGCACCACTGAACCCCCTGGTACCCACACAGATTTCCCCCTATGGCAGTGTGTGGAAGTGATCAGGCCATCCTCCTCCACACCCAGCATTCCAATCCAGTTGTGGGGGTCTCCAACGGTACAGCAACAGAGCATGATGCCGGTTGTCAGGAAGGGTCACGGAGTCTGTGGACGTCATCTTTTTCCACATTTCTTGTTCCTCCACCTCTCAGCCCTGACAGCCGTGATGCATGAACTCGAGCTACCAGGGCTTTTTGTAGTTATATTTTTATTGCTTTTATTAAAAACAATAATATACAACCATCTCATGCTAGAGATCACAGAAACAGTCGATACATCCAATGTATTAGTGCACTTAGTCTATGCAATCTGGTTTGCGAATATGGGGGTATTCCATGGCAATCAAGTCCACATATTATCCATGATATGCTGCACCCTACAGAACTTTGAGTGGTCAATGCAAATTAAAAACATAACCCCAAACTAGTAAATTCAACAGCCTGTGTTGATGAGACCCCCAAGCCAACAATATATTCCTTAACATCTGTAATACTCAGGTAAAGAGAAAATAGAAAAGGAGAAAAGAAGACTAATAATAAAACATTAATTAAGCATTTCAGCCTACAGGAGCTCAAAATTCTCAGTGCTGTACACCTTGTTGGCCTGTGTAAACTGCGTAGTAAAAATCAAGCGGTGTTCAGCATTCCCCCGGCACGGTTATGCCATCTGGCTGTAACGTCGTATAAACCTATTGCCAATATTTTAATTTTATTTCCCTCCCCTAAATGTAGACTGAACTGACAGTGGTGCCTTGCCAAAACCAAACAGAAACCCAAATGAGGCCAGTAAACCCATCAACTGATCATTTAGACCTTATGGCTCGGTAAGCAGGTTCTAAGAGCATATAACTATTAAATCAACCATTTGCCTGCATATAAACAAGCAGTCCCAGAATCAAAGATCTTCATGCGTCGTCCTCTGATTCAGACTGGTCACTGTGTCTTGCTTGAGTGAACTCTCTACCGATTGCCTCCACCTTCTTCCCTACTTTGTCCGAATCAGTGTATTAAAAGGTATGCCTGCCGTAGTGTATTCTCAAGCAAGCGGGCATAAGGAGACAGTGGGCGATTCCAAGGCTCCAAAATTTTGTACGTACCCCATCGAACCGCTTCCTCCTTGATCAAGTTGCAAAAGATAGGTTGGGGAAAAGGTGAACAGTTTTTCCCTGAAACTGCAAGGATCCTGCTCCTCTAGCAACCTGCAGAAGGAGATCTCGAGTGGCGACTCCGTTAGTGATTAAGAGGATCATCCTGGGTGCTTCCCTGTGATTCATGGCAGCCTTAGGTGAGATACGATAGGCCTTAAGAAAACAACCCAGAGGTAGGGACGATTTGAGGTTTAAAGTACCAGGCAGCCATGACTGTAGAAATTCTAACAGTCCTTCTTCCTCACAATTTTCTGGCATACCCACTGCATGAACATTTGGGGCCCACTTCGCATTTTCCAAGGCCTCCATACGGTAGTGGAGCTGTGCATTCTCTTGAGTCATTTTGGAAGTAGTAGCCAGCGCGCCTCGGTAGCCATTGATTCAGCTGATGCAGCAGTTGTAGTGCCAGTTTTAATCCTGGCTTCCTGCTCTGTCATCCTCGTAAGTATTGACTCAATTTTGCAGTCAATCACCTGCATTGATTTCTGCAGGGCTCGCCATGGAGGTTCAGTCTCAAGGTGGGGGTTGTATTTCAGCAGATGATGGTAGTTCTGGCGTCGGCTGATTCTTCGGTTCGCCTTCTGCCGTTTTGTTGGTGTGACCCATCTTATAAAAATGATATGACTCAAATCCACTCATTGAGTAGATTACACTGCTGGGTCTCTTTTTGGTCCTCAGCAAAGTATTTAAGTTTTATATTAGCTTTAATTCAGTTTTTTTTCCAGAGCTCTCCCTGAATATGTCCACAGCGCCCTCCTACCAGGGCTTATTGACTGCAGATAGAGCTCTGTGGAGCCAAGCCCTGCCCCCCTCCATAAATTAATTCCAGCACTGCTTGTCATATGTAAATTTATATAAATTAACTTTTCTCTACCGTGATATACAGTACTGCATGTAGTGTACAGAATGTTGTCATACTGTTTTTAGAAATTCCATTTAAATACTGTCAACAAAAGGTTAAGAACAAGAAATACCTCTGTGTTTTACAGTGCCTGCTTGTGATGGCATGCACAATGGATGGACATCATCTGACCTGACTACAGCCCTTCTGTGACGGCTGACGGATGTGATGGTGTGTGTGTCACATCATGGGTGGACTGTGTCTGCAACAGTGTCACCAATTACATGGGCATGCCGCAGTACCTCCATAGGCCATACATGTATCCACCTGAACAGGTGCATGACCTGAGAGGATATGGCATCTGTTTTGTATTGCTTTGCAGTTGGTTGTTGTTTTGTTGTCCAACCTTGACATTGTTAACATTTGTTGCTTCTGCATTACAATCATGTGCTTATCAATTTTTGCAATTTGTGACTATCTATGAGTTGTCACTCTCCCCTTGATCACAGCCTGGACACTAGCTTAAAGTCCTAACACTGGAGTTGTAATGACATTGAGTCATTTGTGGGATCCCCCTCTGGAACTGCCACATAACTGCATCTCTTAATAAGTTGTTAATCACACCAGACCACCTGGAACACAGAGGGAAATTATAGCCCCCTAAAGAGGGGCTCTTTTTAACTTTAACAGGCATGGAAAACCTGCACTAATCAAAGATGGACAAGAACAGGGTTAGCTACACTAGCCCTGGTCAATGTTCACTAGGTTCTTGGCTAGTAAAACAATGTTACAATCAACCCCGCAGTACAATCTGAGCACATTCCTCAATACAACTTAAACAGGTTCAGTGTCATACAAACGCTTTTCATTTATAGTAAAATTGCCATAACATATAATAGCCTTAGAGCATAGAAGGATCCTGTTATTATCACTAGCAGTGATTTGAACTATTCCTGTTCAGTTTCAACAGGTGAAACAGAAACTAAAACAAGTGCCCCTGACACTGTCGGTGATCACACCACCACCAGACTTCCAGTAGCAGGATCCACTACTAGCAGTGGTGAGCAGGTGTCTGGTAAGCTCATTGTATTGTTAACAAAATGAATGTAGTGGTGAAAAAGTGAGTGGAAAGAGTGTCATTTTTGGTGTTGCACCACTTCTAACCACATGAACCTTGCTGCATCCCTGCACCATAGCCAAAAGGCACCACTGTAAAAAAGTTTAGATTTGCTGTGTTGTAAAGCTGAAGTGCTGCCAAGGAACAACTGGGCACCCAATCCCTTTCCCTGTCCTGATACAGCCTAACTACATACACTCCCAAAGGGTCCCCCCTGTGTACATCATGACATAATAAGTGAGGTGAACCTACCTCCATTATAATCCATGCAGCAGGATGGTTGTGTTACGGGAGGGCTCATTCCTGTTGCAGTAAGAGGGTGTGGAGCCTGCTCAATGTCTTCATGACCATGCAGGGAACATCATTTGCTGGTCAACTAGTCATCTATACAATACTTATAAGTTCTAACTCGTCATACTGTAAGATACCAGATGACAAATGTTGAAATAGGTGGTGCCTTTTCAGTCTGGTTCAGATTATGCATCTGTGGTTCCATGGTTGCTTCAATAGGGGACCACTACGTCCATGGCCAATGACAAACCACTTTAAGAAGTTGCATAGCCATGACCGCCCCAAGAAATTTGTTAGACTGTTGCAGAATCATTACATGTGATGACCATGCGGTGAGCCCCTGTCACTGAAGTGCAGTAAAAAAGGTCCAAAGGTATCACTTTATTGATGATATTATTTGTTATTTGACATTATTTGTATTTGAAAAGAAAACAAGAGAGAAGTTTCTGCTTTTATGGAATATTTAAATCTGAATTATTTGAATTTGAATTTCAGTTATGTATTCGATAAAAAGAATCAGAACTTCTTAGATCTTAGTTTATGCATCGACATTGATGAGTTGAACACATATCAAATTAGAATCAAAACATTTAGAAAAGAAACAGCTACGAATTCAGTGTTACACGCTGACAGTGCCCAACCCCCAAACTTGAAGAAGTCAATTCTCTGTACCCACTTGGTACGCATTAGGAGGAACTGTAGTTCTGATAGTGATTTTGAAAAACAATCAGAAGATTTGTTAAGGAGATTTGAGAGCCGAGAATATGATAGAAATTTATTGAACAATGCCTTTGAAAAAGTTAAGATGACAGAGATAATATTTTAAAGGAGAAAGAGAGCAAAGAGGGCACTGATACTTCATGTACCTTTGTGATAGAATACAACAACATGGCAGGGCATATAGGAAATGTGAGATTTCATAACTGGCCTATCCTAATAGGGGATGAACAGGTGGAGAAAGCAGTAGGACCTAAACCTCGTATCACTTTTTGTAGGGCTCAAAATATTAGAGACAAGGTAGTCAATAGCAGAGAAAAGAGAGTTGAAAAGGTGGAAAGATAAATCTGGCTCCCTAGGAGGTCAAAAGGTTTCTTTACATGCAAGAGCTGAAGTATTTGTAAACATGGGAACACTGGGAACACCTTTGAACATCCAGGAGACCAATGCAAGAAAACAGAGATAAGAGAGCTTATAACTTGTGATACCCCATATGTGGTTTACGTTTTATGGTGTACCTGTAAACTTTTATATATAGGGAAAACTATTATACCCTTGAAATAGAGGATTCAGGAGCACGTGAGGTCCACTATTAATGCTAGACAAGACACTCCAGTGGGTACCCACTTTGCTCTCTTTCACAGTTCACCTGATTGTTTAAGGTTCATGGGAATAGAACATATTTTACCTTTACCTTTTGGAGGGGATAGATCTAACACACTGTTGAAACAGGAATAGTGTGAGACCAAATGGACTAACATTTTTTGTAAAACTTTTAGTCACATCTGTGCTACCAGGCTTTAAAATTATTTGATTGAATGTGTTTATAAGAAGTTGATTCTTTTGCATCTTTACTGTTTGGATTTTTAGGTGACTAGGAAAATTATGATAAATAATTTCTTTGAAAAATTGCCTTTCTTCATTTTTTGCTTATCTGTTTTTTCTCTCCTTCCCAATAGGATAACAGTTGAATGTTGATACTGAGATTGCCTGCCACTAGATCGTATATAAATGTGCAAAAAATGTGCTTTAAATAGAGCTTGAAATAGAATACGATCCTGTTGTTGCAGCCCGATTATCAGGTTTAAACCATAAAATGCTATCACTGAATCTTTTTTTTGTATAGAAATGCAGAAAGTAATAAAGTAAAGTAAGTAAATACAGTTAAGAAGTAATTTATAATGTATTTTTTGATAGTAGGGTGTTATAGGGTTAAGTATGAGATGATAGTAGGGTGTTATAGGGTTAAGTATGAGCTGGTGTAATATGTTTATATGTCATTGATGTATTCTAAATGATTTGATGCAAGGGCTCATACATATTTATGAGTTGATGCCCTTAAAAGAACATCATTGCTTGAATGCTTTACCCCCTCTGAAGACTCGTGAGAGTCGAGGCGCTAGGGGTGTTTGTCACTTGCAGAGTTCCTGTATCCACCAATTTTGAATTTTACTGTGTGGTGTGGAGTTTGGTATAACCTAAAATAATAAATTACAGTCCTTGCACTGTTTGGGGAATGTTTTTGATGGACTGTGTTCTTTCTCCACGCTGTCAGACAGTAGATATAGTCCAGAGGAGGTTTGAGGAACTAGCACAATTATGTGAGGGGGCAGGAAGATCAGTAACTTTTTCAGAGATACTTCTGGTGCCAAAGGCAAGCACAACAAGAAAGCTGAGAATAGAGGAATTTAACAGATGGCTAAGAACCTGGTGTTGTGCTAAAGGGTATGGGCTGTTGGGGGTGGGGAGGGACCTGGGAGGACAGTAGTCTCTATGCCAAGGACAGACTACACTTGAGTGAGGAGGGAAAGAAAGTGTTGAAACAGAGGATGGAGGAGTACATAGAGGAAGTTGGGAATTTAAACTAGGAGTGGGGGTAGCAGTTGGGGAAGAGATATGCAGAGACCACAGGTTGGGAAACCATATGAGCTTACACCCCATAACAGTGACAAAAGACAAATGGCAAGTACTATTGGTGATGCTAGGAAAGGAGGGCAGGATGGGAGGAGGGGAAAAGGGTGGAAGGTGGTTACCCTTAATGCTAGGAGTCTTGGGAGGAAAACTGCAGAGTTACGGGTTCTCATGGCAGAGGGAGAGGTGGACATTGCAGCCATCACAGAAACATGGGCCACCCAATACAATGACTGGGACCTGTCTGTACCAGGGTACAGGTTATTTCGTAGGGACAGGGTGATTGGGAAAGGAGGGGTGGCACTATATGTGAAGGAAGGACTGAAGTGTGTAAGGGAGGAAGGGGAGGAAGGTAGTACAGAGTCACTTTGGGTGCAAATCCAGGATTCCAAGAATAGGATTCTTAGAATGGCAGTGGTGTACAGGCCACCATCTCAGACGGAGGAGTTAGACAGGGAACTAGCAGGACAGATCAGGAGGACCTGCGAGAAGGGTAATGTGGTGATTGTGGGGGACTTCAACATGCCAGGAGTGGACTGGAGCACTACAACAACCAGGAACAGAAGGGAGCAGGTACTGTTGGATGCCTTCCAGGACAGCTTCCTGCTGCAAATGGTCAGTGAACCAACCAGGTTAGGGAATACCCTTGACCTTGTGCTGGCAAATGGGGACTTTGTGAGAGAACTTACAGTGGAGGAACCGCTGTCAGGGAGTGACTATCACTCAGTATGGCTCACATTGGATATGGGCAAGAAAGGAGTGGAATCTGGCACAAGAGTGCTGGACTTCAGGAGGGCCGACTTTGGGAGGATGGGGGAAGTGGTAAAAGAGTACCTGGCCAGAATTCAATCTAGTATGGACACTAACCAGAGGTGGGAGCTCATAAGGCTGGGGATATTGGAGGCAACCAAAACCTGTTGCAAAGCCCAGAGCAAGAAGGCTAGGGCTAAGAAACCAATCTGGTTGAGCAAGGAGGTCATGGAAAAGGTAAGGAGGAAAAGAGCTGCCTTTAGGAAGTACAAGAAAACAGGGAGGGGGAGGACAGGGAGGAGTACTTGACAGAATCGAAAGAGGTGACAAGGGCAGTAAAGGGAGCCAAAGCATCTACGGAACTCAGGCTGGGACAAGGCATTAAGAAGGGGGAGAAGGACTTCTTTAAGTACATCAGGGAGAAAAGGAGCTGTGAGGACCACATAGTAAGGATAAGGAAAGAGGGGTTGGGTGGAAGCAGGGTGCGATAAGGCAGAAGCACTAAATGAGTACTTCTGCTCAGTATTTACTAAAGAGAAGAGGGGGGTGACACCCAAGGTGGGAGAAATGGCAGAAGCAGGGGGGAAGTGGTGACAGATGGGGAAATCATGGAGGGCAGAGTTTGAGAGGGTTTGAAGGCACTGAGGGTGGACAAGGCGCCAGGCCCGATGGCATCCATCCCAGGGTACTGAAGGAGCTGGCAGACATCCTTGCAGGACCTTTGGCAGACCTATTTAATGCCTCACTACATTCAGGGTGTGTACCTCAGGACTGGAGGATGGCTCATGTGGTGCCCCTCCACAAGAGTGGCCCCAAGGATGAACCGGGAAACTACAGACCAGTGAGCCTCACATCCATCGTGGGTAAGCTAATGGAGACTATCCTGAAGGAGAGGCTGGTGGCCCTCCTAGAGGCCGAAGGGACTACAGGACAGCAGACAGCATGGCTTCATACGTGGCAGATCCTGCCAAACCAACCTGGTCGAGTTCTATGACTGGGTAACTAGGCAACTGGACAGGGCCATGCAGTGGATGTCCTGTATCTGGACTTCAGTAAGGCATTGGACTGATGCTGCATGGAAGGCTGGGAAGGAAGTTAGTAGGCACAGGGGGGTGCAAAGCTGGTGAGCTGGGTAGGAAACTGGCTTCAGGGAAGGCAACAGAGGGTGGTGGTGGGTGGGGCTCTCACACCCAAGGGCAGTGATGAGTGGTGTTCCGAGAGGGCTCGGTGTTGGGACCAGTGTTGTTTGGGATATTCATTGCAGACATATCATGGGACATCAAGAGCAAGATCAGTCTGTTTGCTGATGATACCAAGGTAGTGGTGGTGGATGACCTAGGTGGATGGCAGGGGTTGCAGGATGATCTGGCAAAGCTTGAAACCTGGTCAGACACCTGGCAACTGGGGTTTAATGCCAAAAAGTGCAAGGTGCTGCATTTTGGGATGAAGAACCCAAGGAGGAGTTACCAGCTGGGGGGAGTGCAGCTAGCCCAGACAGAGGAGGAGAAGGATCTGGGTGTGCTCACTACAGGGTCAATGAACAACTCAGCACAATGTAGGAAGGCAGCTGCAAAGGCCAACAAAATTCTGGGTTGTATTGCAAGGGGTATATCCTCGAGGAGGGAGGAGGTGATTCTGTCACTGTATAGGTCATTAGTTAGACCACACCTGGAGTACTGCGTGCAGTACTGGCGCCCATATCTGAAAAGGGACATTAAGTTACTGGAGGGGGTACAGTGCAGGGCAACAAAGATGATCAAGGGGCTGGGGGACTTATCATACGAGAGGAGGTTGAAGGAGTTGAACATGTACTCACTGGAGGAGAGGAGGGACAGGGGTGACATGATTGAAACCTTTAAATACATGAAAGGAATAAACAAGATGGGTACAGAGGGTCTGTTCAAAGTAAGGGAGGGGAAGGCCACCAGAGGCCATGATATGAGACTGGAGGGAGGAAGGTTCAGGAGGGAGATGAGGAGACACTTTTTTACAGAGAGGGTGGTGGCTGGGTGGAATGCGTTACCTGCAGAAGTGGTATGCAGTAGAACAGTGGACTGCTTCAAAAGGGGATGGGACAGGACAAGGGGGAGGGTTAATGAAGGGGAAGGGTGGAAGGGAGGGGCAGCTGCAGAATAAGGGGTGCTAGCTGCACATTCGAGCAGACTTGATAGACCTCTAGACCTTTATCTGCTGGCAAATTTCGTATGTTCGTATGTCGTCATCTTTACATTTTTGGGTGAGTGAGGCATTGTTGCGCTCTTCTTATCTGAGGACTTACTCACTGAAGTGCAACACTGCATTAGGCACTGCTGCTGGCAGCGTTATGTCTGATTAATTTACTGCCCTAGTGGAGTGTGTGGTGTGATCTGCAGAATATTTAACTATGAATGGCTACTGGGTTGAGGGTGATTGTGGCCTAATCATGGCCTGCAGAGTTATGGCACAGACTGGTCAAACTGTGACAATGACTTAGAAGGGCCATTGCAGGGTATCAGGTGGATATCAGTAACTAGTCAGCAGAAGCTGCTGTCAGGCTGATAGGGTAGCGTTGCCATCACTGGGTAAGGTTAGTCAAGAAGACTGTAATTGTGATAGGAAATTATGTTTGTACCAGTCTGTATTTGAATGTTAGTAACCAGGTAAGTAAGAGGGTCATTGTGCACTACTGAAGTAGGCTAATCACAACTGTGTTACCTGGTGGAGAACACGCAGGTTGAATGTGTTGCTCCAGGAATGCCAAACAGTGTGCAACTGGAAGCTGTCAGAGTGTGAAAAAAAAGAAAACAGCCAAACAAGTGCGCTGGACTTATCATGCACATTTATCACAGCTGAACCATTCACAATAATCACTTGTTAACTTGTCTGCAAGACAGTGTCAGTCAGGTATTGTGATAAAATGGTTCACATAGCAACAAACAACTTATTACTGGTGTCAGTGTGCCTCATTTGGTAATGGTAGCACATCTGCCTCTGGGCCACAAGGTCATGGGTTCTAGTCCCACACCGGGATTGGGATCATACCCAAATGCTGTCACCCAAGTGCAGTATTTGGGGGGAGCTGTACTATTGGTGTAGGTTGTGCTGTCCTTCTGATGACACGTTAAACCGTGGCCCCTTCTACCCATCCTGGTGCTGATCTGGTGGTTGTTCAGGTGGAAGTAAAAGAACCCAAGACACTCTTTGCAAAGAGCTGGGGACATTCTCAGTGTCCTGGCCAATATTCCACTTCCCATAGAATCGGTTCATGAAATTGTCCAAGGCTGTGTGTAGGGTATTGATGTGCAATATGGCTGCCACTACACACTCAATTACATCACTACCAGTCTAGCATTACTTCTAAAGTGCTTTGGTATACAATGTGTATGAAAAGTGCTACATACATGCTGATTCTTTTTCTTCTTTTACAGTACTTGTTGATAAATTCACCAGCATGAGTAGTGTTTGTCAGATTCTTGTACTATATCAATGCTCCATTGTTCGTTTTCAGGTGAAGCGGCCCATGACTAGTGCCTACTGCTGTTTCATTCCCTATGCCAAGCACATGACACAAGAAACACCAACACATGTCATCCTAAGTACAATACTCTCTACAATGTCCACTTACAAGGACCAATACAGGAAGACATATAGATACACACTGTATATGTATCAGTGGACACTGTTTAGTATCCTAATGAGTAGTGGGTCTGGTCGACCACGCATATTGTATGATGTGACTCTGGATGGTCCACCACTGCACATGTAGTCACCGCATAGGATAGAAAGGAGGGATCATCATGGTTAGTGTGGGTGACATCACCGACATGCACCTGACAGACAATTACAAATTCCCATTGTAGAAATCTGTAAACATGTTGGTAAAATGTTGTGAACTAGATAGGTGGGGGGGGGATAAAACACCAGGTATGTGAATGTCAGTGGTGGTGGGGGACTGTTAATGGATGGCACACCTTAGAGAGACAGTGGTTGAGGCACTGATGAGGAGACAGGCAACTTAGCAGAACATGTTGGTGATGAAACATTGCTTAAGCCTCAGGTTTCACATAGTAATGTGCTTCATACTTCCCATCCTCAGTGGGATGTCATGGGGGGAGGTCCGACGTGTACAGCAGGGACCAATGAGAGCAGGACTGGCAAGAGCCAAGGCTGGTAGCAACCATCAACAGACAGTCAGGGCACAGTGAGGTTATACAATGCTCTGACAGAGCACTATACTACTATTAATGATTTCATTACTTTGACAAGTGCACAGTTACATCTGTTCAACCTGCATATTTCTTTTTGTACAACAAATAACACTGACACATGGCCAATGCCATTGCTGGACCCAGAGGGAGAGAACACTAAAGAGGAGCAGCAATACACAGTTCTCAAACCGTGTACACAGAATTCAGAGGGAACTGGCGAAGCTGGCAGTGACAGAAAAGCAGCAGCAGCCAGAAAGGAGAGAAGGTCTCAGGGACCATGCCCTCTGTTGCACCACCAGCTGTCACAGAAGCCACCCCAGCACCACAGGCACCCACACCCATCCAGCAGGACAACATTCATGCTATGCGCCTGGACATTAAGTGCCTGAAAAAAAAGGTGTCGGCAATGCAGGCCACCTTTGCCCGAGTGGAGGCTAACCAGCTGCTCCTGTTGTGCCGTCAAAAAAATGACATTCTGGCTATAAGTTGACAAAGCCTAGGCCTGTGACTGGCAAGCATCAATGACTGCCAGGTGGTCCTCTCTATATACTGTGCATGACTCCAATTTGTAAATAGTTAAATATTTTGTTCCTGAGCTGACTGTTGTCGCTGTTCTCATTGTGCATAGTTTTGTTTTCTGATTCTTGTTTTACACTGTAGTTCCTTCCTGTTGTGCTTTGTTGATGTTATCTTCTTCATATAAATATCTCCTTGTTTCACACAACAATTTCTTGCCTTTTGTGTCTTTCTGGAGTGTGTGAAGGTTTGCAACAGTTCAATGAACAATTCTGACTGCTGTTTAGGGTTCAGCATTAACTTTTTCTGCAGTACCAAGCTGGACAACTTGATTAGCCCTCTCCCCTAAGAAATGTTACATGGGTTATGTGCTCACTTCACATGACACTGTATGGATCTAAGTCTTGGTTGAGTTACACAATGACAACACTGACCACCAATATTGTTGTTTGATTCGTCTTTACTAGATCCCTTTTACAATCACAAGGCTGACAGAGTACATTCAGGACAGCAGGACCAGCAGCAGCAACATCCGTTGAGCAAGCCTTACAGAGACAGTCAGACCTGAAAAGATAAAAAGCATATAGAGAGTTGCAGAAACACAAAGGGATTGGGACATATGGTGGCATTTTTTATAACGGGGCGGACCACCTGTGAGTCTGGAGCAACAAGTCTGAACATCCTCTCACTATCTAGTCTTCCACCACTCTCTGCCTCATGTGCCACCACAACTGGTCTGCACCTTTGGCTGCCCCCAACCCCTCCCCCACATCTGCCGAGATGTCTGACAGTAAATACACATATCCCACCACTCCCATATAATGACCTGTGTGTAAACAAAAAGGACCAAGAACAACAACCATTGGTACTTACCAGGGCACTTCTTATAGATACATCACGAAGCCACAGGGCTGGCTGGCATACTGTCAGGAAAACAGCAGCGGTATTCAGAAAGCCTTACATGGGTAGACCTGAAAAGGAAGCACACCGTGAGTTGCAGAAACATGAGGGAAGCATGGATTGGCATTTCTTAGCTGAGGAACAACACCTGTTAGGCTGGAAAAACAACAATGCAGAACATACTTTCTCCCTTTACCTAATCTACATGCATCACAACTGGTCTGAGCCTGCAGCAGCTACTCTACTGACACTACCACTGTCCACCCCCACCGCCCCCCCCATTCCCCTCCTTCTCCCTTGAGCCTAGCATTTCCCCCCTTGTTTTTCGTCCTTTCGCTGATGTTCCTGGAGAATGTCTTGTCCCCTTTCTTAACTGACTGTGCTAAACCCTCCTCACTCTGTGCCTTTGCTCTCCTTACTGCCTTTCCCGCTTCCCTTAGACACTCTAGGTACTACTCCCTGTCCTCCTCCCTTTGAGTCTCCTTATATTTTCTGAACCCTTTCCTTTTTGCCCTGACCTTTTCTGCCATCTCTCTCAAGAACCACAGTAGCTTTCTCCTTCTCTTGCCTTTGGATATCAATCTGATGTATTGGCTTGTGACTTCCTGTAAGGCTTCCTTTAGGCGCTTCCACTGATCTTCCACTCCACCTCCTGCCCCCGTTCTCTCCAGAGCTCTTTTGATACCCCTCCCCATTTCAGCAAAGTCAGCATTTTTGAAATCCAAAAGCTTTGTTCTAGTATGACTTGAGTGAGTCTCTGTCCCTATGCTGAACCACACAAAGTTGTGATAGCTGGATCCCAGTTGCCATTCAACCTGGACATTTTATTTATTTATTTATTGAAATGTTTAACCAGGAAGGCACACTGAACAACAAGTTGCTTGTATCCCAGTGCAACCTGGGGTGAGGGGGGTTACATATGGATGTGACGTAAAACATACAGTTAAAATTAACATACATGGCAAATATACATTCAGTTACATTTGTAGAGGACACATGTAGTTACATTTGTGGGATGACATACAGTTACCATTTAGCATGACTGATGATTATACAAACATTTACATTTAGTGTACACATTCAATTACATCTATAGAAAGACACATTAAAATACTTATATAGGAAGAATTCAGTTAACTATTTAAAATGGCTAAGGGTAACTCCAGGCTAGTGCAAGCTGGAAGCAACCTAGACTAGGCAAAGAAAGAAGTGCAGGAAGTTAGTGCAATTGTGCTAAACCAAGTTTAAGTGTAGGTTGGTAGAGCATTATGGAGAGAGGGAGGAGGAGGAGGAGGAAGGAGGAAGGAGGAGAGGGTAAGGGGGTGAGGGAGTGGAGCAGGGAACGATGAGTTGAGCCAAGTGCCAACCCCTCCAGGATGCAGAGAACCCTACAAGAGGCAGACCAAGGCAGTGACTTGGAAGGGGAGAGGCAGAGAAAGAGTGGAGGAATGTTAGGTATTGGTAGTGGTGTGTTAAATTGTGATGCTGAGAACAAGGAAGGAGGAAGCTTTGCTTAAAACTTGGCATCTGTGATTCGATCCCCATTGGTCATTACTAGATCCAGAATTGCTCTGTCTCTGGTGGGATCAAGCACAGGCTGCCTGAGTTCAGCCTCCTGGAGTGAATCAAGAATGCCTCTGCTTCTGGCTGAAGCAGCTACACTGGTGTTCCAATCCACGTTTGGCATCTTGAAATCCCCCATCAGTAGAATTTCATCTTTCATTGACATCTTATGTATTTCCTCCACTAGCTCCCTGTCCAATTCCCCCGGAGGCCTGTATATCACCCCTGTGCATATTGCTGTGCCATTTCCTGGTTGAGGGGTGACCCACAGTGCCTTGGCCTCCCCCTGCCTATCCTGTACCTGTGTTGCCATTATATACTCTCTGAAATACGGGGCTACTCTCCTTCTCTTTTTGCCCTCCTGATCCCTCCTGAATAGAACATATCCTGATACATTTGTTTCCCACTCATGATTAGCTGTGTACCAGGTTTCAGTTATTGCTACTATGTCCAGGCATCCTTCAATTATTAAGACTTCCATGTCTGGAACTTTATTTCCCAGGCTGCGTGTATTTGTCACCATGACTTTTCAAGTTTTACTGCCTCTCTGTTCCTGTTTTTGATCCCCTGCATCTTCTCCCCTTTCCTGCTATTTTTCTCTTGTGTTCCCAATCCTAGAAGGGTAAGAGTAGCTCTCCAGCCCCCTCTAGCTGCTGGAGGTCTGCCTCTGAGCAAGTAAGGGGTCTACTGAGAAATATAGGATATTCTTGTCTCAGAACAGGACAATCAGGAGCTTAAAGGGCACACAGGCAGAAAGTAAGGAGAGAGAGAGAGAAAAAATAAACAGAGGAAAGAGTAAGGATTGTAAACAGGTAAGGGGCCAGAAATAAGACATGATGGGAGTGGTGCAGTGCAGTGGCTGTGGAGCAGCAGTCTTCCAGAGACGTTCTGGAGGATGCGGTGTTGTCCCATCTGCAGGAACCTCTCTGGGCTGAGGGAGGAGGTTGCTCATCTCTAGGCTGAGTTGGCCAGGATTTGTGGGACCTTCTCTTCCATCCAGGAACCACCAGTGCCACTGCCGTTGCCTCAGAGGTTGGCAAGAAAGAGGAGCAGTTGGACCACAGTGGGCTCAGGGAGGGTGAGGGTGGTGGAACAGAGGCATATCCCTCCAGTTGTACCTCTCCACAATTCCTATGCCATTCTAGCAAAGTGTGGTTCCTCTATGGAGGCACCCACAGTGGAGACCAAGGAGAATGCTGGGAACCTCCACAAAGGAGACCCACAGAAAGGTGGCAGGGACCCTGCAGGGGAAGGAAACAACTTCTGGTGGGGGACTCCATTGTTAGGAAGGTAGAATTGGGGGATGAAGGGGAGAAGGAGGTAAGGTGCCTGCCTGGCGCCATGGCTTGGAGGGACAGGGAGCGAATCCTCAGGATTGCCGGAGCAGCTGCACAGGGGAGGGATCTGGATGTCATTGTCCACCTAGGAACAAATGAACTGGCTAAGAAAGGGATTAGAGAAGTGCAGGAAGAGTTTGTGGAATTGGGGAGGGCCTTAGACAAGTAGCACACATGGTAACCTTCACCGTGATTGCTGCCATCTATGGCGTGAGGAGAGGGATAGGGTGTTCCACACCATGGAATTCAATCAGTGGTTGAAAACTGGTGTGGAGCTCAGGGATTTGGCTTCACTGGGACTGGGGTCCACCTGGAGTGATGCAAGCCTATACTGGCATGATGGGCTGCATCTGTCCAGGAGGGGAACCAGGATCCTAGGTGATAGGTTTAAATGCTTCATTGGCAAGCATTTAAACTAGCCAAGGGGGGAGGCACTGGAAAGGAGCAGGGAAATCCTAGCCCCCCCAAAAAAATCACGGTAGTAAGTGCAGTAAACATCAATATAGGGGTGTCGATAGGGAGAAGGGCAGGGGTAAATGGAGAAAGTGACAAAGGCAAGAAGGACAGGGATGGGGAAAAAAGGAGTAAGGCAATCAGGAAATGGAGGGTAATGAGTACCAATGCCCATAGTCTGGGCAACAAGCTCCCTGAGCTGGTGGCCTTGATGGAAGAGAGATGCCTGGATATTGTAGCAGTCACAGAAACATGGTACACAGAAAACCATGACTGGGATGTTAACATACCAGGGTACATAACCTACAGGAGAGACAGGCAGGGGAGAAGAGGGGGAGGAGTAGCTCTCATGTAAAGGAAGGGATAAAAGCAACTGAACAAAAGAGTAAACAGGGAGGAGAGGAGGTACTGTGGGTCACCTTGGAGACTGGAAAGGCACCACAATCCTCACGGGGTTGTGTACAGACCCCATGTCAGGGGAGGAATGGACAAGGATATGATAGAAGGCATTCTTAGAATGGCAGAGAAAGGGAGATACTGTTGATGGGGAGACCTGAATATGCCAGATGTTAACTGGAGCACATTTGCTGCACCCACATCCAAGAGCAGGGCCATTCTTGATGCCCTACAGGTGGCAGGCCTCAGACAGCTAGTTTCGGAACCCACTCTTGGGGGAACAATCTTAGACCTCGTACTCTCAAATGGGGACAGTGAGAGGATCTCAGATCTAGAAGTGGGTTGCCATCTGGGAACAAGTGACCATCAAACAGTGTGGTTCACGTTAAACTCAGCTACAGAGCCAAGCCATACAAAAGTGAGGGTACTGGACTTCAGGAAGGCTGACTTTGGCAAGATGGGAGAGTGCTTCAGAAAGGCACTAGCAAACAGGCTAGAAGAAGGTGTGGAGCAACAATGGGGAATCATCAAAACTGCCATCACAGAGGCAACAAGCCTCTGTGTGAAGCAAATAAACAAATCAAAATGAAAGAAAAAGCCACTATGGTTCTCAAAAGAGGTGGCTGTGAAAGTCAGGAAGAAAAGATAGCATTCCGGAAGTATAAGGAAACACAGAAGGAGCAGGACAGAGAGCTGTACCAGTTAAGGCAGAAGGAAGCAGGGAAGGAAGTCAGAATAGCAAAGGCCCAAGCTGAGGAAAAGATAGCCAACTCGGTTAAGAAGGGGGATAAAACCTTTTATAGGTACATCAGGGAGCGTAGAAAGACAAAGGGAGGGATAGTGAGGCTGAATAGAAAGAACGGTAGGTGGGCAGAGGGGGACAGTGAAAAAGCAGGGATACTGAATGAATATTTCTGCTCAGTATTCACAAAAGAGGAGGGGGAAGTGCCTAATCCAATTAACATAAGCACTCTTGATAGGGGGGTTGATCCCAGTCCTTTCACAGAAGAAAGGGTTCTGCAAGAACTCCTAAAACTGAAGGTGGACAAAGCAATGGGGCCTGATGGAATTCACCCCAGAATTCTAAAAGAATTAAGGGGAACTAGTGAAACCACTGGCTACTCTTTTTAATAAATCATGGGAGGATGGTGTGGTACCGAGGACTGGAGGAAGGGGATTTGATTCCCCTTCACAAAGTGGGGACCAAGACAGAGGCAGGAAACTATAGACCTGTCAGTTTGACCTCTGTGGTAGGGAAAGTGATGGAGTCACTTCTGAAGGAAAGACTAGTTGAGTACCTAGAGGCCAGTGGGGCACAGGACCCAAGGCAGCATGGGTCCACAGCGGGAAGGTCATGTCAGATGAATCTAATAGATTTCTTTGACTGGGTGACCAAAGTAGTAGACCAGGGAGGGGCTGTGGACATGGACTACCTAGACTTTAGCAAGGCATTTGACACAGTCCCACACAAAAGATTAATAGTCAAATTAACCAGCCTGGGAGTGGGTTCCAGGGTGGTAGCCTGGGTAAAACATTGGCTGGACAACAGGACACAGAAGGTAATTGTAAATGGAGTCCACTCTGAAGAAAGAGGGGTTACTAGTGGGGTACCACAGGCTTCAGTATTGGGTCCAGTCCTTTTTAATGTCTTCATAAGTGACATTGCAGAGGGACTAGAAGGAAAAGTATGCCTCTTTGCAGATGACACAAAGATCTGCAACAGGGTTGATACACAAGGAGGCGTGGAAAGGATGAGAAGGGACTTGGCAAGGTTGGAGGAATGGTCAGAAGTATGGCATCTAGGATTCAGTGCAAAGAAGTGCAAAATAATGCACCTGGGAAACAAGAACCCAAGGGAAGAATACACAATGGGGGGGAGGTAGTAACAACAACAAAAAAGGAAAGGGACCTGGGGGTAATCAAATCAGATGACCTTAAGGTTAGCAAGCAGTGTGAAAAGGCAGTAGGGAGGGCTGGGGGTATACTGGGATGCATAGGGAGAGGCATCAGCAGCAGAAAACAGGAAGTTGTTATCCCTCTGTACAGACAGTTGGTGGGACCCCATCTGGAGTACTGCATCCAATTCTGGAGAACCCATCTCCGAAGGACATAGACAGGATAGAGGCAGTCCAGAGGAGGGCAACTAAAATGGTGCAGGGTCTGCAAGAGAAGCCATATGAGGAGAGACTAAAGGAGCTTAATATGTATACCCTTGAGGAAAGAAGGGAGAGGGGGGACATGATAGAAACTTTTAGTACCTTAGTGGAATCAACAAAGTCCAAGAGGGTAGCATCTTTCAGAAAAAGAGACGTGCAAGAACAAGGGGACACAATTTAAAGATGGGGGGGCAATTCAGAGGCAATGTGAGGAAGTATTATTTCACAGAGAGGGTAGTGGATGCGTGGAACAGCCTTTCTGAGGAGGTTGTGGGGTCTAAAACTGTGGGAGAATTCAAGAATGCATGGGACAGACATAAGGCAATTCTTGTGGGGGGTAGGAAGAAATAGGCTGTTGGTTAACTAGGATCTGCGGCCTATCCTGTAGGTAGGGAAATGGGCAGACTAGATGGGCCAAGCGGTCCTTATCTGCCATCAAAGTCTATGTTTCTATGTAATTCCTTTCCTACTCCCTTTCTGCCTGACCCCAATGACCTTGATATCAACTCCTCTCCCTGCTCCATTGTTCTGCTTTCTTTACCATGTGAAAAGGGCGGTGGAGGCGATAGTGTGACAGATGTGATGGGTGACTTTTTAAGGGTTGTTTAACATGGTGGTGGATTGATCAACATTCTTGTAAACAGGTATAACCTCGTAGGTCAACACTTTTACTCCTAAGTCCCAACAGAAGCCACTTTGGGGTCATCGTCATCACTATTATCATGTGGTGCTACAGTTTTCTTTGTGGTGGGGCCCCTCAACAGCAGCCAACTGGAACACTTATAAATACTCTTCAACATTACAGGACAAGAACAATGTCTGCAACAATTTTTTTTTTTTCATATTTTTGGGGTGTGGTGTTGGTGTTGGTGGGGGGACCTGCACAGCGGCCAACTTGGAAACTTGTAAATAATCATCAACATTACAGGACAAGAACAATGTCCAGAGCAATTTTTTTGTTTTTGTTTTTTCACATTTTTTTTGGTGTGGGGTGGAGGGCCTGAATAGCAGCCAACTGGGAAACTTAAGTTGTAAATATTCAACATTACAGAACAAGAACAATGTCTACATCAAGTTTTTGCTTTTTTACATTGTTTTTTTTGGGGGGGGAGGGCCTGAGTAGCAGCCAGCTGAGAAACCTAAGTTGTAAATACTCATCAACATTACAGGACAAGAACAATGTCTGCAGTGATTTTTTTATTTTTTTGGGTGGTGGTGGGGCCTGAACAGTGACCAAATGAGAAACTTAAGTTGTAAATACTCATCAACATTACAGGACAAGAACAATGTCCACAGCAATTTATTTCTTTTTTTTGGTGTGGGGGAGGGTCTGAACAGCGGCCAGCTGGGACACTTGTAAATACTGCAGTGTTATAACTACAGAAATGCATCAGGTAATGTCAGTGTGAATTTTCAGCATTGATCAGGATGTGGTAACCATTTGCTTATCACCAGCTTTTTTTATATCACAGCAATTGATGACTTATGCATTGCACACACACTGACTCCTGGTGCCGTGCCTCTTTGTTCTGATTATGTAACTGCAGATACAATCTGGTGTCGTGGTACCTCGCAGAACAATTTCTGTACACACAAACCACACATGTTCTGTTACCTACTCAGGAGAACTCAAGTCCCTCAACTATGTCTTCATCATCTTATGGCACTGTCCGACTCTCCTCATCCTCTGATGAGTCCTGCTGTGCACAACCTTCTTCAGCAGGATCATAGAATCTTGGAGCTGATAACAAGATGTACTGCTTGGGGAGGAAATGTGAGTTTATTTTCACAAAAGTGAGGTACTCCACATTCCTTTCAGACAAGCAGATCCGGCAATCAGTCACAATGGAACCTGCAGCACTGAATACCCTTTCTGAGCTTATACTGGCACAGGAGCAGGTGAGGTACTCAATGGCGATGGCTGCAAGCAAAGGCCAGATTTCAAGTTTACTTCACCAATTTTCCTGGGGCTTATCATCTATGCTGAGCTGCTGTGGGTCTTCCAGATAGTGACTGTACCATATGGCATGGAGACAGCTGCACTTGTGTGTTGTCCTCAGGTGGCTGGTGCATAGAAACACTAATGTGCTTCAGCATGGCCCAGAGAGGGTTTGTGCCACCAGTGTTATGTGATGATGATGCAGGTGCAGACACCACACTGGAGGAGGAGGAGAAGGATACTGTCTGAGGGCCTGTTGCTCTTGTTTCTTCAGTTTTGTCTACAGCTACTGATTTTCTGACCCTTTGCACTGAGTGACTCATCCAGTTTTCTACCTTGCCACATAGGATCACAATATAGTGATCGAGATCAGACTGCCCACCTGGAAGAAGTGACATCATGCCATGGTTATACCTGGGATCAAGCAGGGTTGGCAGGATGTATGCCTCAGAGGTGTTAATGTGTATCACCCTGGGATCATCATCGCACAGCTGTATGATGCAGTCAGCCAGCTCTGCTCCAACCGAGTCTGCTGCCACTTCAAATTTCCCCCTTATATTGACAACTGCCTGGCAAGGGAAAAACGCAGCAATGTTATCACCTGGCTCAAGCATGTGTTTTCTGAACTCACAACCTGTGTCGCCTGTTCAAGAGGACAGATGACTTGGATTACACTATCCATCAGCATCTACTGTGATGGACTCAGCGATATGACTGACTGTGCTTCCTGATTATGCATCTGCATTACATACTCGTTGATCGGCTTGTACTGTTCAAACAGCCTCTCTATCAAATAGAGCATGGAATTCCAGCGTGTCGACACATCAAGCTTCAGGCTGTGTTGTGGAACTTTATTGACCTTCTGTAGTATCTGGAACTCTGATCTAGCCAGTGCAGAGTGACTGAAATGGCTGCAGATTTTGTGGCTGACAGCCAACATGCTACTCACTGCTTCGTGCTCCAGAAAGGCCCTCACAATGAGGTTCAGGACATGTGCAAAGCAGGGGGCATGATAAAAACAGCCATCAGTTATTGCTTTAATAGCATTCCATGCATTATCACTAGCAATATACCCAGCCTGTAATCCATGTGGCTTTAGCAACTGCATAATGGCCTCATTGATATGGGTGAGAATTCTCTTGGATGTATGTGACCCATTCATACTCTCCATACACAATGTGGCATGCTGTCGAGGACCACCACTAGTACTGCTGCCACTAGTCAGTGGGCATGTAGATGAAGGGCAAGGGTGCAGGGCATATACCTTAGGAAAATAGGTCCAGTGTGCAGCAATGCACATATAACTAATACCCAATGATGGGCCACTAGTCCAGAAGTCTGTTGTGAGGTGGATGCTGGCTACTGCAGAGTGGGACACACCATGTGACACTATGCATGCCAGGTCATAATAAATTGTAGGAACAGCCTTAGTGCTGAAGTAAGCATGACTGGGAACTTTATATTTAGGCTCAGCCTTTTCCATTAGTTCTCTAAACCCCAGATTCTCAACAAATGAGAATGGCAAAAGGTCTGTTGCCAGTATCTTTGCAACAGCCTTGTTCAGCTCTTTTGTCACTGGGTGTCTGCGATGATATTTTGTTTGTTTTGTTAAGGCTGATTTGATATCTGGTTGCTTCAGCCTCAAAGTATGCTGCACTGTGGAGGGTGTTGTGACTTTGCCAGGTATGGTCTTGGTGCTTTGACTGCTCTATCCGCCAGCAGAGACACAATGAAAGAAGCTCTCTTTCCGTGCAGTGGATGGGTCTGTTTGACTGCCTCCATTTGTATCTGTACGTCTAGGGTGGAACACAGTAAAGGGTCAAATGTTACCACATCATCTCCAGGATGGGGACCCGCTCTTTCAAAGTGTGCTGAACTGTCAGAACTGGGCATGAATGACACTTGCTTATGCTGTGTCCAGTGAATGGGATGCTTACTTTGCATATGGCTGTGCATACCAGTCATCCCACAGTGTGAACCTGGCTTACCCCTGCTAAATTTGGACCTGCAGATGTTGCACACAGCCACACTGTCATCACATTCATCAATGACAAAGAAATCCCACGCAAGTGAGTATCCACAGACACGCTGGATTTTCCTGGGTGGAGGAGATGGGGAAAGGGATGTAGGGGTGGGCAAAATGGTTTTCTTTTGCTGCTCCTGTTGCTTCTCATGCTGCTGCTGCATATCCACATATCACATTTTTTATGGGTGCAGTGGGCATTGCCCTACAGTCCTTTTACAATCATTAAGATAAAGGACATTGTACTCCTTCTAAACGAACAACATGTTGGATTGCGTCACAGTCGCCTCCATGTCTGTGAAGCAGTCCGCTCATGTTGTCCCTACCAACCACAGCACTACAGTATTTCACAGTGTTTGTGGTCACATAATTCTGGGAAAACAGAATCTGAAAAGGGCTAGACTCAATTCATGACATAGGTCAAAGCATCTGGGATCTTTTTTTAGTGTATGGCTCACTCTTTCTTCTTAACTTCATCATGCCTCCAGATGCTGATGCAGTCACTCACTCCATACTACCGGGCTGCACCACTGCTACCCACTGCAACCCGCGTGGAAAATCTCCACTCCCCCTTGAGGCTTCCCACACTGTCCCTGTCTGTCTATTCCCTGCATGTGTCCTGAGCTCCCCCCATGTTCAGTATCAATATTTCCAGTGTGAGACAGATGCAACCCACTGACAGAAGCTGTGCACTGTTCCCCTGCATGTGTGAGAGAGCAAGAGAGACAGGGAGCAACATGGGTGCTTTCAGCATATGATGTGACATCTTTTCTCTCTGTCTGTCCACATGTGGTGCATCATAGTGACCGACCATCTGTCATAGATGTCAGCGCAGTACTGTACAACCTCTCACCGGGTCTTTCTCTGATTTCTACAGCGGCAGATGTAAATGAAGCCATGCTGCTATTGAGATACCCCCACCCCCACCACACAGTGTGAGCAGCCTGCCACTGCACTTCTGCTGACAGTCTTCAGCCCCCATTGCAGTACTCATCTGGAGTACGACATGGTGTAGAGAGAAAGAGACACAGGGAGGGGCAGATGTAATTGGAGCCATGGAGCAGTATGAATGTTTCTCCCCCCCCATTAGAGCCATGCAGCATGCCTCTCTCTCTCTCTCTCTTTCAGTGTGTGTGTGTGTCTCTCTCTGTTCACTTGTAAAGTGAGCAGTTGAGAGAGAGCGCAGGCCACAGCAATGACTGAGAGTGATCCTCTGTGTGTCATTGACAGGGGAAAATGTCCTGTGGTCCTGCTTGTGCTCTGTTCAGTGGCCCTCCCTCCACATTCAGCAGCTGCACCAAGCCTCTCCTCCCCAATGGCCAGGTGCTCACCATCTGTATGGAGCCATGCAGAATGACAGACAGACAGTGAGCAAGACAGAGAGCACAGCAGCTGTAATTGTGAAATGCTGCACTGTCATGTCTCTTTCTCTGATGCCGTTCTGTTTTCCAAAGAGAGAGAGAGAGAGAGAGAGCAGCTCAATGTGATCCTTTTCTGTAGCTTAACCATATGTAATAGGGAGAAAGAGAGAGAGCAAGTAACTAGGAGACACATGCAGAGTACACACAGCATTAAATCAAAGTTGCTGCACTGTCGCCATGCAGTCAGTAATGTGGGCTCTCCCTTGCTTGCTGTACTGAAACAGTCAACCTGCCAGGACATGGTTACTGTGCAGGAACTACATCAGCTGCTCTTTAAGAAAAACTCAACCCAGAGCCAATACAGCTGTGGCGAGCTGCTAAATGACCAAAGTTGCACATGTATATAGAAAATTTTGAATGACCAGGTGTAACTTGCCCATTTTTTAGAGTTGTTTCTCCAGATTTTCAACATGGACTTTTTGGGACCCCACCTCATGAAGAGTGCCACTTTCATTTTGTTCACTTGTCCCAAAAAGTGATTTCACAGAGCGACCATGCCATTGTGTGCCACAGTTGTGAAAACAAGTTTTGGGTAGGATGTGAAAAATGACAGCTGCACTCTTAATAAGGAAGTGTGCAAAAATGGCAATGTTGAAAATCTGGATTGAAAATATTAAAAATTGGAAAAGCTAGGAGCGTGTGTAGAAACTGCGCAATGCATGCCCTTAATGCAGTCATTTTTTTGAAATTTGGCACCAAATTTGCAACATGGGCTTTTTGGGAGCCCACCTCATGTGCAGAGGCACTGTCATTTCATTAATCAGTCCCAAAAGGTGATTCCACACAGTGACCATTAAATCACCTTTTGGGACTGAGTAATGAAATGACAGTGACAATGTTCATGAGGTGGGGTCCCAAGAACCCGATGTTGAACATTTGGGGCCAAAATTCCTTAAAATGGCTGATATATCAACATAAGTTAAAAACCCCATTGACTGCCATTATAGCATGCTTATCTTTGATTCTTCAGTTTGCGGTTTGGCTTTGAAGAGTGCCAAAGTGTCCGGTCCAGAGAAGATGACAGTGCCGACCTCTGGAGGTAAGTAAGGGGAGGTATGGGGAGGTGTGTGTGCTCAGTGGGAGGGTGGGGATGGGGGAAGGGGGACTGGGGCAATGACAAAGGACCGTTTTCTTTTTTACAGGTAAAAAAATAGACACCGGGGGACAGTTTTCTTTATTTGCAGGGAAAAAAATAAATAAAAGCATAAATTTGTGCACACTGGGGTGGGCTGCCAGTCTGCCACATGAGTTGGGGAGGGTACGTACATGATGCCAACATGGGGATTGGGTACCCCAATGTAGACACGGGGGGAAACAAAAGAAAAACAACATAAATATGAGCACACAGGGTGGGCTCCCAGTGTGTCACATGAGCTTGGGGTGGTTACATGATGCCAACTCAGGGATTGGGCACCTCAATGTCAGCATGGGGAAAACAAAACTAAAAAAACATAAACTTGGGCACACTGGGGAGGGCTCCCAGTATGTCATGTGAGTTGGGGGGGTACATGATGCCAACACAGGGATTGGGCACCCCATTGTTGGTGTGGGGATTGCGAACCAAGGAAGCAGGGAGAACAGCAGCAGTGGGAGGCAGTGGGAGGGTTTGTTTTTGGTGCCAGTGCTGGGAGGGAAGGGGGAGGACAGGAACAGTGGGAGGGTGCTGGAGTAGTGCCATTCACAAGATGATGGAGCTGCCGCAACTGTGCATGCATGCATAGTTGTGGTGAATGGCATTCTGCCATTCACAAGATGGAGGTGCTAGCAGGACCGTGCATGCATGCAAGGCACGCATGCACAGCTCTTGTCTCAGAATATGGAATTAACAGCTGAAACAGTGCAGCTGTTACTCTGTAGCAGACGATCATGGTGGAGTGTTACAAGCTCTGTTGGACTTTTGGAAGGATACTTCCAAATGTCCAATGGAAGGTGCCATGATTGGCCGTTTTTAGGCTATGATCATGAAACAGCTGTAAGCTCTGCCCACTGCCATAAAAATTGAATTGGGCTTTTCCTGTCTGTATTTGTTTAAAGTCAAACATACTGTGAGTCTGAGTCTCTCACTCTCTCTCTCTCTCTCTCCCTTTCTACTAAGCTGTCCTTACAAAGCAAGCACAGGTTACCAGCTGTGATTATACATATTCAATGGTGGGGGGGAGGGTGTCAACCTTATGCATACACCTGCCAGTCAAAAACTTTGTTGGGGAGGTATTTGAGAACAGTTAGTTGAGTAACCAGCCAGTCAATCTATTAATCTGTTAATTCATTTAGTTATGAAAAGGAAAACCACTGAGCTGTTATTTCATTGTGACCTTAAAAAAGCACTTAATAAAGTCCAAACCATAATGCTGATACATGTCTGGCATCAGAAGCATAACTGGATTAAATTTTAAAGAAAATACGATATCATATTTCAGGCAGATGAAGTCATGCCTCGTAAAATATTTAAATACTGCTGTGAGGTCCTTTCCATTCATTTTTGCTTTTTAGGGCCGAAGTTGGTATAGCCCTACAGTCCTTTTATGATCACTGAGAAAAAGGATGCTGCATTCCTTCTGAGCGAACAACATGTTGGATTGCATCACAGTCACCTCCGCGTCTGTGAAGCAGTCCGCCCATGTTGTCCCTAGCGACTGCAGCACTGTACTATTTCACAGTGCTGACGGTCACGGCGGAACGTGGCACACTCTGTCATGTCCAAGATGGCTGCTGCAATGTACTGTACGTGCACTAGCAGTCACGCATGTGCAGTAGCATGTGGTGGTCATCTTGGTCATGGTAGAGTGGGCCATGACTGCTGGCACTTATTTATTTTTATTTTGTTTGTTATATTATTGAAATTCCCCCACCGACCCTCCCTCTCAGCACCATCCACCCCCCCTCCCCAGAAACATGGAAATGACAATGGGGTTCCCAGTCCCCTAGTGCTGTGATCAGCCCCTCCTTGGTCTTTTTTTGTGACACTGGGGGTGCCCAATTCCCCAGTGTCATGATCAGAGATTTTTTTTTTGTTTTGTTTTTTTACCTGTTTAAAAAAAACAGTCAATTGATATCTTCCCATGCCCAATCCCCCACTTTCATAATTGGGAATTGTTTTTTTTTCACCTGTAAAAAAAAAAATGGTCCATAGATGTTTTTTGTTGCCATTCTGTACCCGACCCTCCCACTGAACATCCACCACCTTCCACCCCCCCAAGCCCTTACTTACCCATTGGGGGTCGAATGCCCAAATCCTCTCTAGACTGCAGACACATCTTTACTCTTCAAAGCCAGACCATGAACTGAAGATACAGGTATGCAGTTCAATGTATTTCAATGCGGTTTTGAACTTAGTGCCATAACTTGGGGATTTTTACATATGTTTGGCCAAAATTTTCAACATGTCTTCTTTGGGACCCCACCTCATGAACAATGTCACTGTCCTCAGGCAAATCTGTCCTGACTGGTGATTTTGTGGTCCCTGTGTGAAATCACCTTTCGGGCAGGATTTGAAAATGCTCTCTGCCCTTGTTCATGAGGTGGGGCCAGAAGGCTATATTGAAAATTTGGTGTAAAAAAAATTTGAAAACAGCAAAATTATGAGCCTACATTGAATTTTTGCAAATGCAGGCTCATAACTGGTACTTTTTAATAACTTTGCCCCAAGTTTACAGCATAGACATATCTTTACAGCACCTCATGACTGTAATACCTGTCATTTTTCAAATCTTATCCAAAATGTTTTTTTACATCCCAAAAGGTGATTTAGTGGTTTCTGCATGAAATCAACTTTTGGACACCAGTTGAAAATTTTCTCTGCCTTTCTTCATGAGGTGGGGTCACATGAAGGCTATGTTGAAAATTTGGTACAAAAATTAAACAACCAAGTTATGAGCCTACATAGCTTTTTTTGAATGCAGGCTCATAACTTTGGTAATTTTCAATATTTTTACCCGACATTTACAACATAACCATATCTTTACAGCACCTCATGTGTGTGACATCTGTCATTTTTCAAATTCTGGCCAATGTGTTGTTTTTTGGTTTTTTTTGCATCCCAAAAGGCGATTTCGCAGTCCCTGCATGAAATCATCTTTTGGATAGGAGTTGAAAATATTATCTGCCCTTGTTACTGAGGTGGGGTCATAAGAAGGCTATGTTGGAAATTTGTTGTAAAAACATTACAAAACAAAAAATTTATGAGCCTACATTAATTTTTGCGAGCATAGGCTCGTACGTTTGGTAATATTCAATATTTTTCACCCAAATTTTCCACATAGCCATTTCTTTACAGGACCTCATAAATGTGGCAGCTGTCATTATTCAACTCCTGCCCAAAATATGGTTTTGTGTCCCAAAAATTGATTTTGCAGTCCCTGTGCAAAAACACCTTTAAGCCAGGAGTTGAACATTTTGTCTGTCCATCTTCATAAGGCATGGTCATAACAAAGCAATGTTGAAAATTCAGTGTAAAAATATTACAAACCAACACATTTATGAGCCTATGTTACATTTTATAAATGCACACTTGTAACTAGGTAATTTACAATATTTTTACCCCAAATTTCTCAAGTGCATCCCTATCGGCTCAGGCCAGAGTTTGTTGCCACTTGTTTTCCCTTACCATGACATGTTGCTGCTTGGGGAGTTGCGTAACAGGGATTGCTTGCCCTTTACCCATAACAGTTGTAGGTGCTGCTTGCAGAAATGATGCCTGCCAGTTAGGGTCTAGAACTGGGTCATCCTCGCCCTCACCGCATTATCACTAGTACCCTCACTGCTTTTCAACATTTCTGGCTGTGACAGTTAGGACTCACTGTCCCCGACTCCTTTTCCTCAGTAACCTTCTTTGCCACATGAACAGTGGCAGTAAAGGCTGTTCAGTCTAAGGATGTTCTTTTTTCTCAGACTCCATCTGAAGCACTGTATGCTGATGCTTCTTCTCTACTCCGTAGACAGTACATAGTCCTGCAACACCCTTAATGTCACTTTCTATCACTGTCATACTGCCTGCCACTGGACTCAAACCCCATGTCACTTCTAGTCCCCCCCAGAAGTTCCTGACTCAACTCCTCAGTGTTCTGTGACTGTAATTGTTCAGTATGTTACTCTTCCAAAGACACACTTGAGTTACACAGTAGGTACGGCCTGGACAGCTTTCCAGAAACTCAAGGCTGCGTGGCTGTCTCTGTAACTTTTCTAAGGACAAATGCCTTTCTCTTGGGACAGCTCTTATTGTTCACCCGTGGACCACAAGCTCCTTGTTTGGTTCTCATCCTGCCAGGCATTTTCAAATTCCTCCTGACTGGACTATGTTACTACCATCCAGCAGTTTAACCATTTTTTCCCCTAATCCAGTATTGCCTCTGATTTCTGGACTGTTTTATTACTCAGTGCTGAATTTCTTCAGTTTAAAGTATAATTTTACCCATATTTGTATGTGTTTGAACTTGGAATTTTAGAGGGCTAGACTGTATTCCTAATTCTGTGATAGAACTTGAGCAGTTCTGATCCTCTGCTACCACATTGGGTATTTCTGTGAAAAGTCACTTTCAGTTGATTTCTCCTGTCCAACCCCGATTTCAGCATCTTTTGTTTCTCCCCTTTGCAGACCCAGATGGCACCTAGCTCTCTGTCTGAGTCCTGCCCCACAATTTAAACTGCCATTTTTTTTGTCTACTTTTCCATTTGCAGAATATACAGTAAAGCCACTAGAGGTCAACAAGACTTGTAGGTTGCATTCCTCTTCCCACTGCTCTCCCTAACACTTCTAGTCCTGGGCCATTCATACCTAAAGCAAATTATCTATGTCCTAACATTCGGCGGTGTGATCTGAATCTGTAAGTCTGTACAAAGCCTCTACTACCCTACCCAGAATGTTTTCCATCTCCCTCCTGCTCACACCCTTTCTGGTTCTTACACTTATCCCAGTCTCCTCCTCCACACCTATTGCCACTTCTCTCTCTGCTTCCCCTCCAGATACCTCCTTCATTCTGTCAATCACCCCCACAGTTCCTCTTGTAAACAGACCCCACTTTCCCTACTATCCCCCAGCCTCTCTGTTTTCCATTTCTAGTCACTTTGCCTTTCTTCATTTCCTTATCCCCTTCTCTCCACTCCCTCCCTCTTCCTCTCCCTCCTGTATTTCCTACTTTGATTACAAAAGTCCTAAACTTCACTATTTCACCCTTGCCCTCCTCCTTCTTTTATCAAGGAACATTCACCCAAACCCTGGCCCTATTTCTTCTCCTACCCTGACTCCTTACCCAAACAATATGTCTCCAAACCCCACTTCCACTACAACCCTTCCTAATGGGTTGAAGCTCCTCCACCTGAACATCTGCAGCCTGCTACCTAAATTTGACCTCCTACAAACTCTTATGAGTTCACACACCCCTGACATCCTAATTATTACTGAGACATGGCTCAAAAAAGCATCTCTGACAGAACCATTGCTATCCCTGGCTATTCCCTCTCCAGACAAGATCGATTGGGTCATGGAGGGGGAGTGGCCATGTATAGTCTGTCCTCACTGCAGTTTACTACCACCCTATTTACCTCCATCCCAGCTACCTATGAAGCTCCTGTCACCTACATTACCCTTCCTTTCTTAATCCCAATCTCTGTGGCTAGCATCTAGCATCTATTGCCACCCAAGCATTCAACCCTTGGTCAGGACTGAACTCTTAGCCAACATCGCCTCCCTCTCGCAATCTGGTGAACTGTTCATAATGGGTGACATAAATCTAAATTGGTTGTCTCCCAAGTTAAACAAGCTACACAATGATGTCACTGCTCTAAACCTCACTCAATTTATACTTGAGCCCACACACCCTAATCCCAAAACACAAAACCACACCCTGCTTGACTGGGCACTCACAACCTACCCACACTGCATCATTAAATCTGGTCTCCTACCTGATGCTCTTAGTGGTCACAACCCCATTTTCATTGTACTTAAGGTCCATTGCCCCAAACCTCCCCTAAAATCATACAGCTTCAGTCCTTGAAATCCTTAGACTTTACCACACTCAGCTCTGCACTTGCTTCCACCGACTGGGGCCCCTCTCCACTGCCATTTCTGTCACCCAAGCCCTTGACTATTTTAAGATTCTTTGTCTTTTAGCATGTTTTGTTTTTATTGGGTTCACCACAACATAACCCAGATAGACCATCTTAGGGTAGCTGGTTCATTCCACTGGGGTGTCACACAGATGAGGCACACTGATGACTTAGGGATGTAAGTTTGTCATGAATGAGGTTTTAATGACTCATTGTTTGTTCATGAAATCATTAGTAAACAGTAGTAAATGTTGTGGCACTGTCATCATTGCTACATTCTGACGACACTAGTGAAAGTCATGGAAGTCCTGAATAAAGATCAAACATCATGGAATCAATGATGTGTATGACTGCCATGACAAACTTACATCCCTACTAATGCGTCCTGGTAGGATGAAACACGTGTATGTGTCTTCTGTTAGCACCCTTTGCAGACTGTGTGAGAGACCTTTTGGTACCATGCATTTCTGCTTAAAGTTGAACCAGCATAATATTCTGTGGAGATTTGCATATACAGCTCATGGTGCTTTGCATTATGGGGCTATGTGTGATTTTGTATTTCTTTGAAACTTGGATTCCCGGCCAGTGCCCTTTGGGGTAACCATTGCCTCAGTGCTTGCGCGCTGAGGTTCTTTGTCTTTTAGCTTGTTTTTTGTTTTTATTGGGTTCACCACAGCATAACCCAGATAGACCATCTTAGGGTAGCTGGTTCATTCCACTGGGGTGTCACACAGATAAAGCACACTGATGAGTCCTGATAGGATGAAACACATGTATGTGTCTTCTGTTAGCACCCTTTGCAAACTGTGTGAGAGACCTTTTGGTATCATGCATTTCTGCTTTAAAGTTGAACCAGCATAATATTCTTTGGTGATTTGCATATACAGCCCATGGTGCTTTGCATTATGGGGGTATGTGTGATTTTGTATTTCTTTGAAACTTGGCTTCCGGGCCAGTGCCCTTTGGGGTAACCATTGCCTCAGTGCTTGCGCACTGAGGTTCTTTGTATTTTAAGGATAAATTCATTACCACCTGGAATGCCTTTGCTCCTTTCAGAAGGACCAGAGTCCATGGGCTTCACCTCCCCTGGATCTCCCCTGAACTACTGGCCTGCTTTAGGAAAGCGTGACCGGGCCTGGAGAAAACACAAGTCTACTAAACATCTAAATGACTATGCTAAGTACAGAGTGCTATGCAATTCATGTACTAAAGCTACTAGACTAAGGCTGATTATTTCAACTCCTCATTCATGATGAACATTAACTCGCCATCTAAATTCTGGAGAGTGGTTTATGCCCTATTCTCTCCCTCCACTCCCCTTCCCCTCCAGTTTTCAAAATAAATAACTCCCTAGTTAATGACCCTGGCTCCGTGGCCAATGAATTTAATGCCTACTACACTTCGTGCGCCACGTCTCTTCTAAATTCCCTCTCCCCTTTGCCACTTACTAACTTCAGCCCTTCACCTCAGCCAGTGCCTACCCCCTCTCCCTTTTTCCTTTTCTGCTATCTCCATTGACAAAGCTCTTAGAGCCCTCCTATCTCTCAACCCCTCTAAAGGCTCCTCACCAGATGAGCTTGAGCCTAAACTTCTCTACCTTTCTGTGCCTGCAATTGCTTATCCAATCTCCCTAATCCTTAACCTCTCCTTTATTTCTGCCCAAGTACCCTCATCCTGGAAACACACTGTAGTCCTTCCTCTCCCCAAGGGTGGTGACACATCCACTCCTGGCAACTATCGCCCCATTTCCCTTGTTCCCACTCTTGCCAAACTTCAAGAACATTTAGTTCTCTCTCAACTATCACCCTTCCTCTCCGATTCCTCCTTCTTCACCCCCTTCCAATCTGGTTTCCAGAAGAAACACTCAACAGTCACCTCCCTCCTCAGGATTACTGACTCCATCCTTTCAGGGATGGACAATGGCCTGATCGCCTCAGCCACCTTTGTCGACCTAGCCAAAGCTTTCAATACTGTTTCCCATCCCCTGCTTCTTGATTTCCTCTCCTCAGCTGGCCTTGCTCTGTCAGCCACCAATTGGTTCAAATCCTACCTCAATGGCAGGATCCAATCAATGAGAATCCTTGATTCCATCTCCCCTCCACTCCCCAGCAACACTGGCATCCCTCAGGGTTCAGTGCTTGGTACCCTACTCTTCTCCATTTTACTTAATGATCTTTCCACAGCCTGCTCATCATCATCTATTCACATGTATGCTGATGATACTGTTTTATACAGTTCCGACAAAAACCCTGCTGTTTGGAAACCAGCTTACAGCATGACTTCAACCAAGTTCAGCTCTGGTTTACTTCTCACCAGCTTTTTCTAAATGCCAAGAAGACAGTCTCAATTACCTTTGGCACCAGGTAGAAGACTGTCTAGGCTCCCGGCCCTACCCACCTTTACACCCTTGACAGGACCATCCTGGAGGACACCTCCTCATTTAGATATTTGGGGATTTGGCTGAACCAGCACCTCAACTTCTCTGTGCATATCATTGCTATCCTGAAGAAACTGCACCCCAAGCTTGGTGCTCTGTACAGGAATTGTAGTCACATCCCCCCTGACTGCAAGGCATGAAACTGTCCAGAAGATGATACTCCCCATATTTGACTACTGTGCCATAGTCTATGGTGCTGCTCCCAAATCTTCCCTGACCAAGTTGGACACTCTCTATAACTCCTTCTGCCACTTTGCTCTCGACTCCCCTCCCCACTCCCACCACTGTGAACTCTATCACTCTCTAACCTTCCTTCCACAATCTCACAGACACATCTCACACTGTGCTAAATTAACCTCCAAATTCTGTTTCAGAGTGCTCACCTCTTATCTCTCATCCTCTTCTCCACTCCCCCCCCACGCATTCTCTCATAGCCAATGATGCCCACACCTTGACATTCCCTTGCCACTCCACCCTCATCGGTCAGACTGGCTTCACCTAAAATCTGGAATTCCCTCCCCACCGAAATATGAAACTCCTCCTCCAACTACTCACTTACCTCTGCCCTACATAATTACCTCTCCCTCAACTGTTCCTGCTTTAACCCTCCTTAAATACCTATCCCCAGTTCTGCCTTCCAACCCCTGCCCCCCCCGGCAGGGTTTTCAACATCCTGAAGGTGGAATCAGAAAATGGCAATCCCTTCTCCTCATATTCAGTTCTTGCCTCTCCCCCTCTCTTCTCCACCTGCCATTCTGGGTCACCCATGTGCACAACCAAACCCATCCTCTTTACTCCAACAGCACTTGCGTACTACCTCGAGCCTGCTCCTGGCACACTCATGCACTATAATTGTTCTGTTGCATTATTACTGTTTTGTATGTTTATATTTTTTTTTGTATGATTTTGGATATGTATTGTAATTTACCCAATGTTCCACTACTGTTTATTGTACAATAC
The DNA here is from genome assembly GCA_016271365.2 of Neoceratodus forsteri. Classification (NCBI taxonomy): domain Eukaryota; kingdom Metazoa; phylum Chordata; order Ceratodontiformes; family Ceratodontidae; genus Neoceratodus; species Neoceratodus forsteri. The sequence continues at coordinate 838,251,553 of CM028135.1, read as the reverse complement.
CTTGTGTTCCAACTATTGCGTATTCTTACAATGTTGTATTGTTTGTACTACCCACAAACTATTGTAACTGATCATCCTTCACAACCCTATGTAACCCCCTTCCCCCAGGTCACACCGTGAGATGAGCAACTTGTTGTTCAGTGTGCCCTCCTGGTGAAACATTTCAATAAATAAATAAATAAAAAGTAGTGCAGCGACATCCATGGCAGTCTTTTTGGTCTCTTCTGAATGTTGACCAATAGCTACTCTGTAAGAGGCAGTACTGCGCTGCAGCTCAGAGAAGCTGGAAGCTTTCATTCCCACAGAAAATGACACTTGCACAGCTGGCATTGCACTGCCACTGGAAGTTGCAGTGCCAGTTACAGTGCAGCTACTTCTAGCACCTTCCCCAGTACCCTCTCCACCTCCTCGTAAAACCCTTCCAACAGATACACTACTAGTACCAAAGGCAATTTTTTCATTACCACGTCCTCCACGCTTTATCTTGCATGACATGGTGTGTGCTCTGTGCCATATTCAGTCCCTAAATACAAAAAAAGTATTCAAAAACAATGCAGCACTACTGTAGACTGCAGAACAAAGAGTAACACAATATAGGATGTTATAAAAAAAATCAACAAAACTACTGCAATCTCTTTGCCCCAGCACTCCAATTACAGATACCAGCATTTTATTTCTTCTGTTGATCAAAAAATGGCAGATTTTCAATCAGAAAGCCTGTGCTGTGGAGCAGAACAAACACAGCTCTTCCCTCCTCATAACTTACTTCAGAAGTGAATAGCTACACACTAAGAAATATGTTATGTCAGCTGAGAACTCCCTCTGCAACCAATGTGACTGCAGAGCTGCAAAGCATGTGATTAGAGCTAACTGTGGTGTAATTTGACCTTTTCTCTGAATTTTACTGTGCTAAACTGCAGAATTTAGCATATACCATGGAAAAAACAATAACACAATCATTGGGTTTTGCTGAATTTGAAAAGAAAGAAACTTGCAATAAAAGAAGGAACGGAGGAAAAAAGAAAATAAAAATCTAAGAAAAGGTTAATCAATGACACCAGAGTTAAGGTAGTTTACAGGCTGAGTAGCTATATTCAGTATGTGAGCTTAAAATGTACAATACCACCTCTAGAAAATCAAATATATCCATAGATTGATGGCAGAAAAAAAAACACCATGGAAATAAATTAAAACTTCAGATTCCCTCTGTGCCCTATGTGACTGCAGAGCTGCAAAGCATGTTATTAGAGCTAACTGTGGTGTAATTAAATACTGTCACAGAATTACTGTGCTAAACCATGGAATTTAATGTATACCACAGAAAAAACAATAACACAATCCTTGGGTTCTTTGGAATTCAAAAGAAGGAAACTTGCAACAAAACCAGGAAAGGAGAAAAAAAAAAAGAAACAAAAAACAAAGAAAAGGGTAATTGTTGACACCAGAATCAAGGTAGTCTACAGGTTGGGTGGTTACATTCAGTTTGTGATCTTAACATTTACAATATCACCTCTAGAAAGTCAAATATGGCCATACACTGCTAGAGGAAAAAAAATCTGCCGAATTACTTTGAAAACTGCAGATAATAACACGATATGGTGTAAAAATAGGTAAAATAATGGAGGGGTTTGTTAAAGGTGCTATAGTGGACCATATAACGGACAAGGGAATAACTGATGAAACACAACATTGGCTTAGTCAGGGCAGATCATGCCTAATGAACCTGCTGCCATTTTTTGAAAATGTGAGTGGGGTACTGGACAGAGGCTTACTAGTTCACATAGTGTTTTTAGACTTCTCTAAGGCATTAGACTCTGTGCCTCATCATAAGCTTACAGAAGAACTTGTGAAAATGGAGTTCCACCCATGTGTTATATCCTGGGTGAAGTCATGGCTAAGTGGGCGGACTCAGAGAGTAATAGTCAGGGGACACCATTCTGACTGGATGGAAGTCACAAGTGGTGTGCCCCAGGGGTCGGTGCTGGGGCCTGTAATGTTTAATATTCTTGTAACAACTATGAAGACATCAGACTGTGCTTGGCTGTGTAAATACATAGATGATGCCAACGTGGGGGCTATTGTTAATAACAGACAGGCAGCTGTTGCATTCCAAAATAACTTGAAGGTACTGGGAGAATGGGCAAGTGACCATGGCTTGGATTTTAACTTGGACAAGTGCAGGGTGATGCACTTGGGCAAGAGTAATATCATGGCACAGTATACATTGATGGATACAATGCTGACAACATCTGAGTTGGAGAGAGATCTAGGAGTTTACAGCTCTAATTGCCTGACTTTTAGTGACCATACCAGGAAGATGGTTAAAAGAAACAACAGACTGTTAGGCTGCATTCTAAGACACGTTAAGAGTAGACACAAAGAGGTAATGGTTCCTCTCTACACAGCCCTTATTAGACCTCATCTAGTGTACTGTGCCCCAGCTATAGCAAATGGCAATATCAGTAATATGAAACACATAGAGGGAGTCCAACGTAGGCTCACAAAAAAGATACATGGCATAAGATATAAAGGGTACAGGGAGAAGCTACAATCTCTCAATCTCTATTCAATGAAATATAGAAAGGTTAGGGGGATTTGTGCCTTGTGTTCAGAGCATTACAAGATAAACCACTATAGGAAGTGACTGGGCTGTATATGGCCAGTAATGACAGAGACAAGATCCCACAAGAAACAATTTAAGGGGGCAGACAAGCAAGACCACAAAGAGTCAGCAATGGTTTACTCAAAGAGTGATGGGAACCTGGAATTCCTTGCCTGAGGAATTGGTATCTTGTGATATGCTGTATGAGTTTAAGACTGGTTTTGACAGTTATATGGGTGCAACAAAAACATTGTATTACCACTGAAAAGTGGGAAGTCACCAAGGGCTTCAGCCTAAAGACTTGAAACCGTACTATGAAACTATGAATAAGTGACAAGACAATTTATTTCTGCATTTCATGACTAAAATTCCACAGCTTGTCACTAAATACCACAGTTTCAGGCAAAAATTCACCGTAAATTTGTGAAAGTTCGGAATTTCGCCATAGATGAACGAGTGAAAAATTCTGCAAAAGTTTTGAAATTTCATGGAACTTCTGCGAAGGCGTAATTCACAACTTTTGCCCACCACTACTCTCCTTTTAAAAGAATTTCTAAATTAGATATGAGTGCTTTCAGTGCACCTACTTTTCAGCCTTACCTTGAGGGAGTGAGTTAGTGAGTGAAACGGGCAGGGGGTCGCAGCCAGGATCATGGCTCAAACAGCACAACTTATTGGGATAAATAATCAGCAAAGGAAATACTTTCTTTTGTAAAATGATAGAATATCTGTCCATTTTACTAACTTATGTTAATATTGTTGTTTCTCTCTGTGCTACTAATTGTATATCTTTTGGAATCTACCTGTATATGCTCATTGAGTGAAAAAAGTGTCTATACTCTTGTTTTTAAATCCTAAACATGGGCTCAAACATTCCTCTATTGTCCTTGTTTTTAGCCATGCATTAGACACTTCTAATGCACAACTAACAACCAATCAGGATGCAGGATTTTCCCTTCCCACTTTACAAATAATAACATGACACAGGACTGCACACAGGCCATTGCACACACTATACATAGAGCCATCCGTACTCACCTGGGCTTGACATAGTGCCCCTGTCCACCATCGTCCTCAGTTGGTGCAAGCGGTGCACCTCCCTCCTCTTAAGGTCATTGTACTGGTGCTAACACTGGTCACTGCTGCAGGTGACCCCCATGCATCATGTGAAGCACCATCCCACAGATGCCCAGACCTGGCACTGTGGTCTGTCTGACCCCCTCCCTCACCCAGCAGCTGATCCTTTCTGGTCCCCACCATGTCAATCAAATTGGCCAGCTCAGTGTTGGACCACATCTGGTCCCTTTGAAGCATGACCATGCTGTGTCTGCCTACCATGGTTTTTCTCTCAGTCTAGGATTAGCACTCCCACCATGCTCTTTCCAGGGTTCTGGGCTATTTGGGTGCGTCATGTTATTTTGTGTAGCACATTGCCATGGTAGCACCTTGCCAACATCACATCGTACAGTGCAATTCATACTTCTGGGGGGGGGGTTATACTGTAAGCATGCGCCAGGCATGGGATGACACATGCAAAGGGTGTGCATACACATTGTACACATGCACAGCCCAGTGTAGAGTAGTACCCTACACTTGTACGATAGCATGGCATGTAGGGCTGTGCTGTGTGATGATGTCATATGCGACAGGTTGCATCATGGCTGGAGAATAGGACACAGAGAGTAATAGTAAATGGAGTCCACTCTGAAGAAAGGGGGGTTACTAGTGGGGTACCGCAGGGTTCAGTATTAAGACCAGTCCTCGTCAATGTCTTTATAAGCGACATTGCAGAGGGACTGGAAGGGAAAGTATGTCTCTTTGCAGATGACAAAGATCTGCAACAGAGTTGATGCACAAGGTGGGGTGGAAAGGATGAGAAGGGACTTGGAAAGGTTAGAGGAATGGTCAAATGTATGGCAGCTTAGATTCAATGCTAAGAAGTGCAAGGTAATGCACCTGGGAAACAAAAACCCAGGGGAAGAGTACACAATGGGGGGTGAGATACTAACAACAACAAAAATGGAAAGGGACCTGGGGGTAGTCATATCAGATGACCTAAAGATGGGCAAGCAATGTGAGAGGGCAGCAAGGAGGGCTGGGGGGATACTGGGATGCATAGGGAGAGGCATCACCAGTAGAAAACAGGAAGTTATTATCCCTCTGTACAGGCAGCTGGTGAGACCCCATCTGGAGTACTGTGTGCAGTTCTGGAGACCCAATCTCCGCAAAGACATAGACAGGATGGAAGCTGTCCAGAGGAGGGCAACTAAAATGGTGCAGGGTCTGCACCGGAAGACATAGGAAGAGAGACTTAAGGAGCTTAATATGTATAGCCTCGAGGAAAGGAGGGAGAGGGGGGGACATGATAGAAACTTTCAAGTACCTCAAGGGAATCAACAAAGTCCAAGAGGGTAGCATCTTTCAAAAAAAGAGGTGTGCAAGAACAAGGGGGCACAATTTGAAGATGGGGGGAGGCTCAGAGGTAATTTAAGGAAGTATTTTTTCACAGAGAGGGTTGTGGATGCATGGAATGGCCTTCTGGAGGAGGTTGTGGAGTCAAAAACAGTGGTGGAATTCAAGCATGCATGGGACGGTCATAAGGCAATTCTAGGGGGTGGGGGTAGAAAGAAGTAGGCTGCTGGTTAACTAGGATCTGCAGCTTATCCATTAGGTAGGAAAATGGACAGACTGGGTGGGCCAAAGCGGTCCTTATCTGCCATCAAATTCTTTGTTTCTATGCCTGCACCATGGAGTGCCATTGTGCAACTGCTGGGGAGGCAAAACTGCAATATTCAGCCAAGGCATACAAATGAATCACTTTTGCAATGCATGGGCAAACACCCAAATTTGCACGCCATTACTGGAAGATATGCATATATTAGCATGCCTAATTGCACCTGCATCATATAAAGGAGCACAACGCACAACCTAGAGGCTGTATAGTGTAGTGATTAAGGTCACTGAGCTGCAAACCTGGAGACCTGGGTTTGAATCTCATCAGCCCCCATTTGCATACTGTATGACCCTGAGCAAGTCACTTAACTTCCTTGTGCTCCCAGGTCACACCTGGAAACAAGTTCTAGCTTAATGTGCCTACCCTGGTTAAACAATTTCTGTTTTCCGTTAGATGCCACAGCTGAACTGCAGGCGGATAGATGTAGGTGTCCTGTGGAATGGCCTAGAAAGGGACATACAGTAGGTGAGCATTGAACTGTGTGTATGCTGTATGGAGTGGTACACTGGACGTGTTCAGGTGGTGGACCTCTCACATCTCAGGGCTTTCATGTCTACAAGGATGTCTGTATTTTTCAAGGAAATGGAGCCATCTGCAGGGACATTGTTCCCATTGACTTGCTTTGGTTATACAGGACAACAGAGCAATGTAGCTTCCACAGAAAATAATGTAATCTACAGGGACCTACAGGAATATTGCCTTGGAGTTACAGGGAAACTACAAATTAATCTGGTAGCACTGAAATCCACACTTAGTGGTGGTGGAGTTGTGTGTAGGTGGAGGATCCCTTCAATAGTAGCCAGTGGTGCACAATGACAGTGGATGCTGCACCCTTACAAACATGTGTAGGTGTGGTGGCCCTAGGTTCCTTTGTGGCCCCTGCCTATTTCCACCCTGTGTGTCTGTGAACTTTAATATGACTGTGTCTGTGCTAGGGCTAGCCTGTGTCAGGCAGGCCGTGGACACACATTGCCTGGACACCTACATATTCCAGACAAAGGAGTAGGTCGTTGCCCAATGTATCGTTCAGCTGTGTTCCACAGTGTGTAATCCCTAGTCTCCTGTATTCCACTCCCCTGTCCAGCAAGTACCGTGGAAGATATGGAAGGACTATTGGCCTGCCACATGGCTAGAGAGGCGGTCTTGTACTGGAGGTAGGCCATGAATGCCCAGGTATGACAGGCCTAGGTAGAGATTACAGACATAGTCACTGCAATCTGAGGCCACAACAGGCTCATGGAGGCTGTGTGGAAGCTCTTAGGGATATGAGGAAGTGGACAAAGAAGGGCCTGTCAACATAATGCAGGGAGATACATGAGACATGTATGCCCGCAAGCATCAGTAGCTGCGCGTACCCTGGATCCAAAAGAGGAGGCAATAACCTTCACTCTATGGCCTGTAGAAGTGATGGAAGTCCCAGGTGGTGGCTATAAGAGTCAAGTAAGATTCACTCAGCCATATGAGTGACCGACTGTAAAACATCCCATCAGCCAAATGTGTATATGTGTGTATATATGGATGGGTGCATGCATGCATACGCCAGTGCTCTGTGACACGTTGGGTGTAGGATCCACTGCTGTTTCCATGTCTCCCAGTGTGTAGCCATCTGTGTGGTACTCCACTACTGTGCCCCACGTGTTGTCACCTGTGCACTCACTGGTGCTGGGATGCGTGCTTCCTGTGGATGGGGTGTGGGCTCATTAGTGCTGGGATGTGTGCTTGCTGGTTCTGGGATGTCTGCACCCTGGTGATGGGGTGTATGTACACTGGTGCTGGGATATGTGATCACTGGTTCTGGTATGTGTCCTCCCTGGGGATAGGGTGTGTGCTTACTGGTGCTGGAACGTGTGCACCCTGGTTCTAGGTTGTGTGCTTACAGGTGCTGCAATGCATGCTCATTGGTGCTATGTTTCAGGCTCCTTGGTGCTGGGATGTGTGTTCACTGGTGCTTGGGTATGTGCTCCCTAGCGACAAGGTGTGTGCTCACCAGTATATGGGTGTGTGGTGTACACAGCCACAGGGAGCATAGGCAGTGCACCACACACAGCATGTATGTTAGGTCAGTGTACACAGGGCATGCATGCTACCTTAACCAGCACACAGCTCTGTATGGTACATTACTATGTAACTCTCCCTCTCCTCCCAACAGCTCATGTCATACTGGATATGGCAGAGGACACCCCAGGTCAATCACAGTGGCTGCTGTCCCTGCTGCCCACCCATATGCACCTGCTCATGGACAGCAGCAGAGAGGAGTTAGAAGAAGAGGAACCTGAGACCTTCATCAAGAGTTAGGGACAACTGGAGTATGCCCACAGCCAGGAGGTGTTGCCCCTCCCCCGCCAGCCTGCATAAAATGTGGTCCAGCTGCTCTCCTCATGTGGCACTGTGGTTGCAGTGGTGCAGCCCCTCACACCCAATGCAGAGCCACTGCTTTGCCACCATATGACCCGTCTTCTAGCTGGTGCCCCCAATTGATACCACAGGGCCAGATATCACTGTGCCTCTCCAGGATCCATCTTCCAGCATAGCCACAGCCCTGCCACCCCATGCCCATCAAACCAGGCCAGTCACAGCTGCCATATAGAACCCAAAATGGACCTTAGCACTGACTGTGGTACAGCCCTGGGCCATACAATGGCCAAGGCTGCAGCCTGACCCTGTTCCAGTGTACAGTCTCTGGTAACTGAGAGATGCAGCTGACAACTGGCAGCTGTTGTGGTCGAAGGTGGAGACACAGAGTGTTGTGCAGCAGAAACTGACATGCATCCACCACATGCTTCACAATGACATGCAGTGTGCCAAAGAGTGGAAGGAGGCACATTATATTGAGCTTATCATGGCCCTACATGATCTGCACCAGGATCTAGCCTTCAGCTTGGAGCTACTGCACTGATACATGACTTCCTGCATGGATAGCCTGTGTAACACTGTGCTGGAGGCTGCAGCCATGGTGGCAGGCACTGTAAGAGCAGGCCATAGCCCTGGCCAGTCCAGTGGGAGTAGTGTCACAAAACAGTGTATGCCCACACTATGCAGTGCTGGAACAAGAACACCCAGCAAACCAGGGAGTCCCAGGACACTAAGAACACCATGCACACCAGGACATGACTGGCTTCTTGCCAGTGTCAGTACCCCAAGGGGTTGTGGCTGGGGGCAGATAACCCCATCTCCATGCTCATCCCCCATATCATAGATGATGACCCCCCAGCCTTACTGTTCACAGCACACACATACTGTCCATTCATAGGGAGGTAGTAGGGGACACACATAGGTTGTGAATTGCTAGCCCTCACCAACATGTTCCCCCTCTTTCCCCCAGTACCAATGTGTCAGCACCCCCTGCCCCTGTGGCCTATCCCAGTCATTTCCCCTGCTGGCTTGGATGGTCTGTAGCATAGCCAAACCCCCCACGACTGCCTGACTGGTGTATATCTTTGTATACACCCCTTTGGAACCCCCATGGACTGTATATGTGTGTATATTTGCTTCCCCCCACCTGGATGGTGTGTGTTTCTGTCAACACCCAATTTTGCCCCTCCCCCATATGGCTGGCTTGCATTTGTGTTGATACTCCTTTAGGACCCCCCTGCTGACATGAACTGTATATGTGTGTGTGATCTATTTGCTACCCCCCCCAGTTGGTCTGTGTTTCTGTTAACCCCCCTTTTGATCCTCCCTTCCTAGATTAATGCAATGTATGCACAGATACTGGTATGTGATAATGCATTGATTAAACATATTACAGTGTCCTGTATGGTCTGTACTTACTTTCCATGTCTGAAGAGGCCTGTTATGAGGCAAGATCTGTACACCTGGGCCCTCCTGGCCATCCTGGGGTCACGCCTGTCAAGCTAGTCCTGTACCCTGGTCCTCTGGCTCTAAATCCACTACAGGTTGTTCCTCGGGGGCTGGCATGCATATCCCGTGGTTCAGTGCCATGTTGTGTAGTATGTAACAGGTAAGCAATATGGCACAGGCCTTCTGAGGGGTGTTTCATAAATTACATAAGGTTGGTCTGTTTGGCTTTAAGAAAAAAATGTGCTGGGTTTGCTTTATGAAAATAGTGTGTTGATTTTGCTTTAAGAAAAAGTATTCTAGTTTGGGCTGTATAGATTTGGCCCTTTCAGGTTTCCATAGTGTACTATCGATAAAAGGAGATGTAGTTAGAGTGTTTCTCCCTTAAGTGCTTTTGAGGATTGCAGCAGGAAGCAGCTTTGGAATGGATCTGCTACAACATTTGATAAGTGATTCAGGACACCTTTTTTACAGTTTAACTTTGATTTCCATGTGTGGCTGTTTGTTTGTCAAGTGACATGGAGGCAGCAGTAAATGTCAGAGGGGGCAGGGCTTCAGATAACTGTATTTTGGGTGTATTCTACATCCAGAAATTGTGCAAAACATCCAAAAATAAATTCCTTGGAGTCATTTACATCCTTATGTAACAACCCTGTTAAGGGCTGATGTCTGTTTTTTTTCTGCTGTGGATGTCTGTTTTTTTTTTTGTAAATTTAACACCTCACACACCTAACAGAGACACTTTTGAATCTCAGTTTGCATTGACTTGGCCTACTTAATTCAGGTGTGAATGGGTTAAATTGAACTAACATTTGCAACCCTCCTGTAGCCTGTAATCAGTTTCAGCATTGAGGGGTATGTTCAGTGTTCTGTGACAGTGGGGCTAATCTTGGACTCAAAGAGCGAAAGATTTACAACCTCAAACTTGAGATGACTCACTGTGGAGGAGTACTGGTGGACCAGCTGTGTATTACTTTACTTCTGCAAAGAAAAGCAGCCTGCCGTTTTGGGTGCATCCCTTGTCCTGCTGCTCAGCTGACAAGTTCAACACCGATTAGACTCATAATTGGCTAGAGGGAACAAATCTAAGTTGTTTTTTCTTTGTTAATTATTAGACAGCCAGGAAACAGAAGAGCTGCCTGTATGTGGCATGGATAATAAAGGGGAGTAGTTGTATAGGCAGGTTGGCACTGGCAGTATAGCCTGGAGGATAGAGTGACAAGCTGTGAATGAAGTTGGTACATCCAGCAGAGCTAGGTCGGATTCCCACAACCTCCAGTTGCATACTGTGTAACTCTGAGGAAGTCATTTAATCTCCCCAGTGCGCTCAGGTTACGCCTGAAAACAGGCACTTGTGCAAAGCAGGCCTTCCCTGCTTACCAAAGAATAAAAAAAACATACCTGCTCCCTCCCAATATGTACTTCAGTGGTTGGATAGGTCAGTAATGTGTGTTTGAGAAGCAGAGTAGCCAGGTAGTTTTCAAGCTTATAAAAGGGAGATTGGTGCCATTTTATTTAATACAGTAGTTGAGTAATATCTACTGATATTTACTTTTTCTAATTCATGTTGATGATTGAAATGTAGTTTATACTCCATCCAACTGCTATCTATTTTACTTAGGTGACATTATTTTGGGAGAGGGTACATTTGTGCCTTGGTTTCAGTATTAATAATGCTCTGATGACTGTTTTCACCTGATGCAGGCAGTGTTTCTGCAGGGGTGGTCTGTGTTGGGGCTGTGAGTAGGAGAGCTGGCCAGGTTTGCTTGGGTGGGGTAGGGGCTTGCAGTGTTTGCGCCAAGGCTAGCTGTATTTGAATGGGTGGGGGGACTGGCTGTGCTGGTGCCAAGGGAATCAGCATTCACTTGGGTAGTACATGGGGGGCCCACCGTCTTGGTATGAGGTGGGCCATTTGTTTGGGTGGGGTGACTGACCATGTAGGTGCTGGGTCCATCAGTGTTCACTTGGATTTGTTGGGGGTACTGATAGTGTTGGTTCTAGGATTGGCCATGTTTATTTGGGTGAGGTGTGGTTGGCATTGTCAGTGCCAGGGATGTGTTCACTTGGGTGCAGGGCAGTTGGGAGGGAGGACTGTCCATGTTGTGGTTCAAGGGCTGTTTATGTTGCTGCAGTGGCTAATGGGGCTGGTTGTGGTTGTTTTAGGACAGTGGGATGCTTGGATGGAGGGTGACTTAGTGGGGAATGGGGAGTCATTAGCCATATTCTTTCAGAGGGAGAGAGAGTGTGTGTGTGTGTGTGTGTGTGTGTGTGTGTGTGTGTGTGTGTGTGTGTGTGCATGTGTTCGTGTGTTTGTGTGTTTCTGTGTGTGTGTGTGTGTATGTAATTATGTAGGTAGGATGGAGCAGACTGTGTGTGGGTTTGGGAAGCAGGCTGTGTGAGTCTTGGTGGGGGATGCTGGCCATTGTAGGAGGGTGTATGTGTTGGGAACTGGCCATGCTGGCAGTGGAAGGGACTGGGCATATGTGTGGGAGGCTGACCGTGTTGGTGGGAGCAGCCACAAGCATGTCGCAGGAGCTGGCCATGGATTTAAGGGTGAGGGTGTCAGATATGGGGACCTGACCATGTTGGTGCCTTAAACTGGTGGTGAAAGGTTATTTTTGGCTTACAAAATGTTATCAAGGTATGCCATACTTGACTGCACTTTGGGGAGTATGTTTATATATATATGTGTATATATACAGTATATCGTGAATGTGTGTGCACGTGCAACATGCTGAATGGCTGAAAGATGGCCGGTGTGTCCAGGGGGGCCCTTGTGATCTTAGGTGACTTCACATACCGTGCTGTATTGCATAGGGCATGGGAGGACGTGTGTGTGGTGTGTGTGTGGGGTATATATATATATATATATATATATCTATGTGTGTGTGTGTGTGTGTATGATGCATGGGACCTGACTGTTTAGGTGAGTTGGCTACGAGTAATGAGGGAGTAGACTGTTTATTGGGGGCTACACTAGTGTGGTGCTGGCCATGTTGGTGAGGTGGTAGAGCTGGATAGTTATTTGGGGTCTTGTTTGTGGGTTGTCGATTTTTGTGCATTTGGAGGATAGGCAGTGGAATAGCTAGGTTGTTTCAGTGGCTGGGAGAGTCATTTGTGTTCTCTTGAGTGTAGTTAGAGGACTTTCCATGTTGGTAAAAGGCAGGCTGTTTTGCTGCAAAGGGTGGATGAGCTGGCTATGTTTGCTTGAGTTTGGTGGATTGACTAGCTGTGTTGGAATCTAGTGGGAGCTGGCTGTGTTTTTGGGTGTATGTAGTCATGCATGCTGGTGGGATGGTTGGGAGGTACTGGTCATGCCGGTATGCGAGAGTCATACTGTATGTCTTCATTTAAGTGGTTTGGAGGTATTTGTTTCAGGGTTGACTAAGTTTGCTTGCGTAAGGTAGGGGGCTGACAATGTTGGTGCAAGGATGGTTTGTTTGTGTTGTGTGTGGCAGACTGTGTGAGAGTTGACTCAGAACACAAGAAAATAGTCCACTTTAAAAATTATTTTATTAGTTTACAGGACAAGTATGTGTGTGTGTGTGCATGTGGGTGTGTGTTTGTGTGTAAGACAGAGACAAATGAGTTATATTTTGTGTTTTTATTTAATTACTACTAATACTTTAACAAAAAAGCACTTGCTTACTCTAAAGATTTCATCTTTCATATTCATCCAAATTTGGCTTTACTCACCTCTCTTTGAAAATGAGAAATATATGCTCCCTTTTTCTGTATTGTACTGTGCATATGTGTGGCGCTGACTATTTTGGGGAAAGGGAATCAAAGATGTGTGTTGGAAGCTGCCCATGCTGATGTCTTAAACTGGGGGTGAAATGTCATGCCCTCTGGAGACTGCATCCATATTCCTTACAAACAGTTCCTCCCTACTCACCATGTTAAAAAAACTAGATTTCAATCATGTGTATCCCAACCTGTCCTATCTGCTCCCGCCCAGACTCTAGCATGTGCATATTTAGGGTTTCCTCCAACTAACCCTCATCATAGGATCTGTCCTGCTGGTCCTGGATTATCTTTTTGACACTTTTCTGCACTGACACTAGCCTGTCCGTGTCTTTCCTTGGATAGGGAGCTGGGCATGTTGCAGGGGAAGTTGACTGGGGGGGTCTGGTAGCTGGCTGGATTTCCTTGGGTGGGGATGGTGGAACTGTAGTGTTTCCACAGGGCCTGTGTAATTGGGCCAGTGGTAAAGGAGGTTTGATAGCTTGGGTGGGTGAACTTGTAGAGGTGAACTGCATTCATGTCTGAGCTCCAACGTGAAAACTAAGAGACTCCCTTTTCATGGAGACTAAGTAAGTAGCCAATTTAGGTAGACAGCCATTTTAAAACTTCATTATTTGTAATGGGGTAGGTGGTACATTGAATTCTGTTCACTGTTTTATACATCAGCAAAACCCAAGAAATGTGATAAGAACTACGGATGTTGCAAACTTTCAATTTGCTAGCGAAATTAATGCAAATAAGTCTGATTCGAACTGGCAAAACATTTGTGAGTTCTGCAGATTAACTGGCTAACTTTGCTGGCTTTTTTTTAAACTAAACGAGTTCCCCCTGCCCACTGTGCTCTGAAACTACCCCCTCCTCCCACTCAAGAACATAAAATTAATCCAAATAACACTCCCGCTGGCACCCTCACCCCTCCTTGCCACAGTGGTCACCATGCCTGCTAAAGCACAGACTGTTTGCACTGTACAAGAATAGGTAATCTCTGCCCCCCACCCAAGTCCCAAGGTCTTTCATTTTTAATATCAGTTGCCCTCCCAACCCCACTTTGGTCCCCACCACCCTCATAGCCCTATGAGCACCCACAAAATATAGGCTGTGAATAAAGAAAATGGTCTCCCAGTACAGAGCGTGTGTTCTATGTATGGGCTGGCAGTATAGCCTAAAGGTTAGAGGAACAAGGTGTGAACGAGCTTGACACATCCAGCAGACCAGACCTGAGTTTAATTCTCACAACCTCCACTTGCATACTATGTGACTCTGAGCAAGTCACTTAACCGCCCAGTGCTCCTAGGTCACCCTGAAAACAGGCACTTGTGCCTAGTGGGCCTTACCCGGTTACTAAAGACTAAATTCAAAATAAAAAAACAAAAAATATAAATATTCAGTGCTGACTCATCCCAGTCCCATCTTGTAAAATGGCACAAATGAATGAATGCTGATATCTTTGCCCCTAGTAAAACTTGATTGGTTTAATTTTCAACCAGTCAGGTTTTACTATGTGACAAAACATCACCATTCATTCAATAAAGCCATTATTAGGAGATGGGAGTCAGGAGTTGGCACTGAACAGAGCAGATGCTCTGCACCAGGGGATCTTTTTTATTTTATTTGTAGCCTATAGTTAGTGGGTGCTCATTGGGGGAGAAGAGTATCAGGGACCAGAGTTAGGGTTGGGTGGGGACTGGGAGTAAAAATGAAACACCATGAGACTTTGGTGAGGGTAGGTGGGGGAAGTGAACTTGGCACACAGGTGGGGGGAAGGGATTTCCTATTCTTTTACTGACACAACAGCAAGGGTGATCTCGCTGGGAGGGATAGGGAGGAGGACTCAGGGTCGGACCTGAAAAAGGACTTTTCCTGTGTCCCTAAATAAAAATAAATGAAATGTCCATTGGGGGAAGGGTTGGGGGGGAACTTGGCAACACTAGAGTTGCCTTGTTATTCCATAGTAAATTGGCCATTCGCCAGCTGAATTCTGGCCAAGCTGCCTGGTGAATAACAAAGTGAATTGCAGCCCCCAACTCCATGAATTCGCAGAAATTCACAGATTTTTTCACGGAGTGAATTTCTGCAGCTTCGCACATCTCTAATCTGAACTTTGTGAGTGACAATGAGTTTCAGTTTACTGTGTGTGATGTGTGGCTCTCCATTAGCAGACTTAGATACATAGACACTGTCGGCAGATAAGGGCCTATTATCCACCCAGTCTGTCCATTTGAGCTTGTAAGTTCACTTTGTTTTTCTAGAAGTCTGTTGCCCCTTACCTCTGACCTCCAGAATTACCTAATGTCTATTCCATGCATTCTTAAATCCTGTTATTGTTTCAGCCCCCCACCACTTCCTCTGGCAGAGTGTTCCACTTGTCCACCACCTTTTCTGTGAAGAAATTCTTCTTCACATTTCCTCTGAATTGCCATCCCTCCAACTTCAGCCCATGCCCTTTAGTCCTGGAACATCTTTTTTGCTGGAAAATAGTATATTCCTGGACCCTGTTCCTCCCTGTAAGAAACTTGTATTCCTCTGTCATATCTCCTCTCTCCCTCCTCTCCTCCAGAGAGTACATATTCAAGTCCTTCAGCCTGTTTTCATAGGACTTGAGATGCAATCCCTGTACCATCTTTGTTGTCCTCCTCTGAACCTTCTCTACCCTATGTCCTTATGTAGGTAAGGTCTTCAGAACTGTACACTGTACTCCAGGTAGGGCCTCACAAGTGTCTTGTATAGTGGAATTATGACCTCCCTTTTCCTGTTGGTGATGCCCCTGCCTATGCATCCCCACATCCTTTTTGCTTTACCTGTTGCCTTGTTGCACTGTTTCCCTACCTTGAGGTCATCAGAGATGATAACCCCAAGGTCCCTTTCCTGCTTGGTGCATACTATATTCTCACCCCCCAACTGATATGTAGTTCCAGGGTTTTTGTGCCCCATATGCATTATCTTGCACTTGTCAACATTGAATTTCAATTGCCAAACCCTTCTGCAGGTTCCTCCTCATTCTGTCTACACCATCTGGCATATCCACTCAGTTACAGAGTTTCAATGTTTCATGTCGTCAGTGAACAGGGAAATTCTGCCTTCTAGGTCCTACGCAATGTCACTGATGAAGACGTTGAATAGAACCGGTCCCAGCACTGATCCCCATGGTACCCCACTGGTCAGTCTTCCCTCTGTGGAGTGACAGCCATTTACCACCACCCTCTGTATCCTGCCGCCCAGCCAGTTACCTACCCACCGCACTACTCTCCTGCCCACTCCTATATTCCCCAGTTTATTTAATATCCTTCTATGTGGCACAATGTCAAAGGACTTGCTGAAGTCCAGATAGGCCCCATCCACAGCCCTCTCCTGATCCACCTCCCTTGTCACCCAGTTGAAAAAGTCAGTGAGGCTGGTCTGGCATAACCTTCTCCCAGTGAAACCATTCTGCGTTGGGTCCTGTAGTCCATTGGCAACCAGATGTTCCACCAATCTCTCCTTCAGTAGTGCTTCCATGATCTTTCCAACTACCGAGGTCAGGCTGACCGGTCTGTAGATCCCCGCTTCCTCTTTGTTCCCTCCTTTGTATTAGGGGACTACCTCTGCTGTCCTCCAGTCTTTGGGTACCTCCCCTGTTTCCAGTGATTGTCTGAATAGGATTGCCAAAGGTTCAGTTACCACCTCTCTTGGTTCCTTTAGGACCCTGGGGTACACCTCATCTGGTCCCATCACTTTATTGACTCTTATTCCTTCCAGTTCCTTTAGGACCCTTTCCCATGTAAATGGACTTGTGTCCATTTCTGCGCCATTCCCAACCCTTGTACTCCCATCAGGCCCATTATGCTTTGTGACAGGGTTGAATAGGACCCTGTCCCAGTTGTTGTGGAGAGTTTAAATGTAGGGATCCAGTCTGTTCCTTCCTTTTCTGTCTCTTGTCTGCCTGGTTGTACAACCAAATTTTCCTGTGAGACCTAGGATTTGATCACCCTGACAGGCTCGCAATTCTCTGCCTCTCACTGTCTCTCAACCTTCCCTTGCTGTTTCTGTCTTTTTCTCCCTTCCATGCTGTTTGTGCTTCTGCTGGTATAAATATATATGCAAATCATTATGTGGAAATGTAACTGATATTGGGATCCCTTTGTTTAGAAATGATATAGTGTTACTGTTGAAATGTATATAATTATTGTTTGAGATGATTGCAAAAAGCTATTGGAAACTCAAGTGTTTTGGGAGACACACAAAGATTGAAGAAAATCTCAGATGGATCTTCTCTGTTTATTCTGCCTTTGTAAATAGTTATACTGAACAAGTTTGTTTTTTTATGTTACTGCTAGTACTAATAAACACTTTTTGTGAATTCTACATCTGCTCCTGTTTTTTTCTGTGCTTCCTGACCTGAGCCTCAATGACACCTTCCTCTTCCTCAGTAAAGACTTTGCAGAAATATCTGTTCAGTATGTCAGCTTTACTGTTGTCATCCTCCATGTGGCTCCCATCCTCACTCTTCAGTCTTACTATCCCTCCCTTTGCCCTTCATTTTTTGCTTACGTACCTGTAAAAAGGTTTGTCCCCTCTACCCACTTCCTACTATTTATTGTGGATTTTTAGAGGGATTCACTTTTTTTTTCCCAAAGAAGTCATGTTATGCAGTCAGATTTTACATAGCACTAAACCATGGAAATACACCTTGGCTTCTGGTGGTTCTGCTTAATTCCTGACTGAGCTCTGATAAACTAACATGGGCAATTGGTTCTAAGGGATGGGGACTAAAGTGATGCAGTCACAGCTGATAGCTGGCAAGCACTGCTGTGATCACCCCTGAAGAATGGGGACCATAGTCCTGCTGCTGTCACACCTGAGGGATGGGGGCTGTAGTGCTGCTTTTGCCCTCATCACACCTGCAGAATGGGGGCTGTGGTACTGTTGCTTCCATCACACCTGAGGGATGGGGTCCATAGTGCTGCTGCTGCAGCCATCCCACCTGCAACGGGATGGGGCTGTAGTGCTGCTGCCGCTGTCACACCTGTGGGATGGGGGCTATAGTGCTGCTGCTGCCATCACACCTGCAGGATGGAGGCCATAGTGCTGCTGCAACTGCCACACCTGAGGGATGGGGCCGTAGTGGTGCTATTTCAATCACACCAGAAGGATGGGGGCCATGATGGGATTGTATAAGTCTTTGTCATTTTCTTTATCAAGTAATGTTATAAATCAAACCCATTGGCATCTGTCATGCCATACATCAATCTGACATGTTTGTAAAAGTGGTTGTTGCATTTTTAACAGAAGTAAGGCACTAGAAATGTTACAACAATGGAGCTGAACCTTAGTAATCAGAGAGATTAACATTTTATTGTCTCCTCGCATATACTTTGTTAACAAAAACAATAACACAAAGGAAAAAGCACCTGCAGAAAATTATGTATATATCCCTAAAAGTAACATGTTAAAATGTTAATTCCTCACCTTTCTCCATCTGCAGGTTTTCGCAAGTTTCACCGATTAAAATTCAAAAGGGCATATATAGGAAGGCTTAGCTTTCTGTTAACTGGATTCACACTTAATTGAAACTGCCAGGTATTATACTGTACACATGCAGTAGCAATAACAAAATTTGTAGCTTTCTGTCAAGAAAGATATCTTTTTTTTCATAGTCACAATATTGAGGAATCAATGCAGTTTCAAACGGACAGAGTGCTGTTATAGCACATGCTCTTGTCCTTGTGTGTTGTGGTTTGTGCTGAGCTGCAAAGAAAAAAAACATAACAGAATTCATGGGCAGAATTCAGGGCTCCTAGAGCAGAATGGGGAGAGCGACAACAGCACGATCGCGCCTAACCTACACATATACTCACAGTGCACTGATGGAACTCTGTCTCACCAATGCCTCCCAACTCCCAGGAGCCCATAGGTCCTAACACCTTTTCAACGGTCTCTATTCTTGGCATCTTCATGTCGCTCCATGATCTGTGCCTGTGGTCTCTAGGTAGATCACGTTCTCCTCCAGTATGACAAGGTGGCCATCTACTTCTGAGAGGTTCAAGTCCATATTGTCTACCCTTTCAGTTCAAGTACCAATTGCGCCTTTGATTTCTGCCATGGACTGGTTCATGTCTGCTCGGAATGCCAATGATTATTGTAGAATCCTCTGCAGATCTCCGTTATAGCCAAATGAGTCCTTCCTGTATTTTATATTATTAATTTTGGGGCAGTGGGATTTGAACCTGGGTTGTGTTCCATCTGTATCTCTCTGTAGTTCAATGAATTCTGTTAAAGGGGGTTAGTTTGTCCACTGCTTGTGAGCAATCTGCTCATGTAATCACAAGGATCTGCATGAACATTTAGATCCAGAGTTCCCTCTAGCAACATATGCCTACTTTAACAATCTGAGTAAATAAATGTATACTTTATAATGCTGCAGAGAGATGGGTATAGCCAGCCTTATTTATTTATTTAGCTTTTGTTTATTTAGCTTTTGTTTACCGGGTAAGTACACTAGACAAATATTATGCCTATTTTCAGGAATGACCCGGGAGAATACAACAAGGGGATACAGATAACTGTACATAAACATTGCAAGTACATTGCATCATGACAAATATAACGAGACATATGGGAAATAAAGTACATCATTGACAAATAAGAGTAACATACAGGAGTAGAACACTATCCAAAGGAATGGTAGGTCATAATATAACTTAAACTTATAACTATATAGTTTGGCACGCCAAGGCAAGAAGGTTCATAGACAAACTTCCACAAGTCATCACGCATTTAAGACATATAGATTAAAGCAGGACCAGGATGCATGGGAGTGGGCAGTCCTACTTATGACCAAGGTGCAATGCTGTGGACAAAAAAGTATGCCCAACAGTCAAGAACCCGGGCAACTGATAGAGTTTATAGAATCATTGGAGTCCACAAGAAGTATCAAGCAGCTTCAGCGAAGGCAGCTTGGGGCAAGTTTGACAACAGTTTAGAATTCCTCTAGGGAGGCTTGGGGCAGTCACACACAGAGGCTAGTTTCAGGTAACCCCACAGGGAATTGCGAAAACTCTGCTAGGAGGGGGCTGAGCGGATGTCACCAGGGAGGGAGTTCCAAAGTCTGGGTGCACTTACGGCAAAGTCCCGATCCCCCATGAGGGTACGGGTAGAGGGGACTTTGAGCATCCCCAAGGTCTGGACCTAAGATGGTAAGGAGTAGCATCCATTTGCGGTAGAAGCAAGGCTAGCCTCTGGGGGATGCCAGTTCTGATCACTTTCCCCGAGAGGCACCCAGCCCCGAAATCAAGGTATCTGGCTGGGGAGAGCCAGCAAAGTTGATCATATAGCTCACATCGGTGGGTGAGACGGGGGCAGCCAGAGCGAAACGGCAGATGCTGTTATATGCTGTGTGCCACAGAGTGATATGAGTTTTTGGGGAGCAAGCAAATAGGTGCAGACCATAGCTGAGTCAAGGAAGAAGTACTCCTCTCTCAAGGGAAAGTCTGGCCGCCGGTGTAAGGTTGTACTTGGCCCTGTAGGCCAGGCCCAGTTTGCAGTTCACTGCCCTGCAGATGTTAAGGATATGACTCCCCATGTCAAGTTGGGGTTATGTTACCCCAGGTATTTGATGGAGGTCACTACCGGTAGTGAGGGTCCATCAGCACTGGTAATGTTTAGCAAGGCCAACGAGGCTTTGATTTTGGCCTTGGAGCCAAAGAGCATAGCCTGAGTTTTTTTCAGGTTCAGGACCAGTTTATGATTAGTAACCCAGGACAAGATATTGTTAAAGTAATCAGACAAGCACTGGTATAGGGTGGTGGCATCCTGCGAGTGAGCTAGTATCACCAGGTCATCTGCATACAGGGTGACACTACAGCTGGTTGTCACCTTGGGTAGTTGATTGATAAAGAGGGAGAAGAGGAGGGGGCCCAGTACCGAGCCCTGAGGGACTCCAGAGGTCACTGGTAGGGGCTCAGAAAGGATTTTATTGAAGCAGGTCCGTTGCTTTCTACCATGCAGGTTGCCCGTAAACCATTGCATAGCATGGGGGAGAGGCCAAGTGACCACAACTGTGAGCCAAGCAGTTTATGATCAACAAGGTTGAAGGCTTTGGACAAGTCAATGAATATGGCACCAGAGAGTTTGCCCTGGTCCATGGCTGTTCTGATGCTTGATGTTTCCGAGATCAAGGCTGTGGTGGTGCTATGCCCCTTTCAAAAACCATGCTGGGCCGGGGACAGCAGCTCATGAGAGTGGACATACTCCGAGAGCTGCTCAGCCACTATCTTTTCAAGGAGCTTGCTAAGGGATGAGAGAATAGCAATCGGACAGTAGTTATCTGGTGATTTAGGATTGCCCTGCTTCAGAATGGGGACTATTCTCGCCTCTTTCCAGATATCGGGGATGGTCCCCGATCCAAGGGATAGGTTGAAGATGTGGGCTACTGGGGGAGGCAATGTGTGCAGCACCAAGCTTTAGAAGCTTGGGCTCCAGGTTGTCTAGGCCAGGGCTAGAGTACTGGGAGAGGCCTGCTAGGTGTCTCTTCATGTCCAGGACTGACACGGCCCTGAGGTAAAACATTTGCCGAATAGAGAGATCCACCTGTCGAGTGGGGGGGGGTGGAGCAAGTTCTCATCGGCCGGGAAGAGAGCAGTGAAGGCCGGGAGGTCGGAGAAGTGAGTATTTAGGGAGATGGCGATAGTATGGGGATTATTGCAGGAAACCCCATTTATAACCATGTCCGTTACCCCTGGATGAGAGGACCCACCGACAAGGATTTTTATATTTCTCCAGAACATCCTAGGATCGCTGGTGGTGCTGAGAAGAGCAGACTTGCAAAAGTCACACTTCGCAACCCTAATGGCCTTTTTACACTTATTTCTAAGGTGTCTGTATTTTTGAAAAAATAGTGGGATCACTGGAACCTTTGAAATGGACCCAACACTTATCTCTCTCCTGCATTTGGGCTAAGAGACTCCCATTTAGCCAGAGAGTAGCAGACCCCCAAAACCTATGGGTGACTTTGGGGGCATGCTTGTCTTGCAGGGCCCCAAAGGTGGTAAGGAAGTGAGAGGTAGCCACTGATGAGTCAATGGCTCCAAGCACCCCAGACCAGTCAGTAAGCCTTAAGTCCTCCAGGAATCCCCCAGAGTCAAACCTGGAGTAGTTTCTGACATGCATAATTTTGTGAGGAATTTTGGGGGAAGGAATTTTCCATACACAGAAGACCAGAGAGTGGTCAGATATGGAGTCAGACAGCGTGCCTGCAGATGAGATCCTGTCCGGCAGTTGGACATGATCCAGTCCAGAAGGGTGCAGGAGGAACCATTTGCCAACTGCCTAGTTTACTCCTGGATAAGTTGGGTCAGGGTAAGGTTAGCAAGTAGATGGACGCTAAGTTCTGGATGTTTATGTTCTGAAGGACTACCATTTTTTATTTTTTTTATGCTGTGCTACTAGTATTACTACTAGCCCTGGCAGTATAGCCTAGAGGTTAGAGTAACAAATTGTGAATGAGCTTGGTATATCCAGCAGATAGACCTGGGTTGATTTATTTATTTGAGGTTTAGATAACACATTTGAACACAAGTGCTCTTTTCCAAAGGTTCCATGTCAGTAACAAACAGGTATACAAACTATTGAGACATGGGAGCACATCAGTGACAAATAAAGACATTTGACTAGGTATGGAATAAACTACAGGATTTTCACCAGCTCAAGAGGTCAGGTACAGACAATGCAACAAGGTATATCAGTATAGAGATAAGCCAAAGGCAGTCAAGATGTAACATTATATAGAGAGGGAGATGTTCATAAAAAAATGACTGCAAGCAAACTTCAGTGCAAGTTTCTTTCTTAGTGAATTCTCAAAAGATGCAATTTTGGGGAGGTCCACAAGGAATTCAGGGAGTTCATTAAACCACTTTGCGGCTTCGATAGAAAATGCTCAGCTACCCTGACTAATTTTGCAAAAAGGGGAATTGTAGGGCATGTTGGGACATACTCCTTGTAGTGTAGTTGTTATTGACTGAGCAGAAGTGGTCACCAAGTGCAGAAGTTATGAGACCCAGGAGTGCTTCTTTAACCAGCAGACAGGACTGGTATTTCAGCATATTCTGCAGGGGGAGTCAGTTGGTAAACGCATATAAGGAGCAAGTATGTGTAAGTCTATCAACCTCACTCACAAACTGACAGACTTTGCTGAGGACCATTTTTACCCTGCCAAGTACTCAGCCAAAGGCAGCACCATAGATCAGTAGACCATAGTTAATGAGGGGGAGTACTGTACTTGAGACTGCCAGGCATCTAGTTTCAGCAGTCAGATTTACGTGTTGTCAGAAGAGTGCCCCCGGTTTTCTGATGGCTAGATTTGTAACGCCAACACGAGTGGCATGAAAGAGGGTGTTGTCCATAGTGATACCTAGATATTTAAATGAATAAACCTGTTCAAGGATAGTACCAAGTGAGTTTTGTATAACCAAGGGAGGGGCAGCTATCTTCTGGTGAATCCTGGAGAATAGCATTGTCTTAGTCTTTTTATAGTTTAGTACAAGTTTATTGTTTTCGGATCAGTCCTTCATAGATGTAAAGATTGATTGAAGGTTACCAGATAGATTCCCGTACTGTGGGCTAGTATTGAAAATCACTGCGTCTTCTGTGTAAAGTAACATCTTAGAGAGGGGGAAGGCTTCAGGGAGTCTGTTAAATAATAGGCCAAAAAGGAGCAGACCAAGAATTGACCCCAGGGGGACCCAAAACATGACACACTTATAAAGAACTCCATCAATCCTTACTCTCTAGTCAGACCCTTGGCGCTGAAGGTTGAGGCGCTGAACGCCACACCTAGCAGCCACACCGCAACCCGGGAGGGAGGGAGGGAGGAGGATTGAGCTTCTGAAGACTGCTCTCTCTCCTGGGGAGGATGAGATTAGTGTCCCTGCCCTATGCAACCCCGTGGAAACTGGAGGCTGCTGCAGCAGGGAATACCCTAGTTATCTAAGTGGATCACCATCAAAATGGTTTCCCTTCTCCCATTTTGGCTTGAAGTGGATGTAGGGTGCTCTTGTTAATGACATCAGCTCATCTTCATTGTCACCACTGTTATGTTGGTCAAAATATCTCCATTATTCAAATCTGTGTCTTAAACATTTCATCTCATTTCATATGTTTGAACCATTTGCCTGCCATCTAGTGACATTATTTTGTATTGCATGCTCCATTTCATTGCTTTAAAACTCAAATTTGTATTCTTTCATATGTTCCTTTTGCACACAGTATAAATTATGCTGTTTTGAGTGTATTGTTTGACTAAAATAGGAGCTGATATTATACAAATGTATTCATTCCAGATATTTTCAGATTTGACAGCCGTGTATTAACACAAAAAGTTTGAAAACATATATGAAAAGTGTAAAACTGTCAATCTGTTCATATAGTAATTTAAACATTTTAATTCCAAATGTCAGTACTCACAAAAATATTTCTTGTATATATCTTGCAGAAAAATAGTTTTCACATGTATAGAATTTAGTTATTTAAATTTGTTAAAGTAAGTGACTACACATAGGGAGAAAAAGTAGTTAGATAGAATGGGGTTTAAAATGAACTAATTATCCCTTAATTATGATGGCATCATGAAGAGTATATATATATATATATATATATATACACACACACACTGTTGTTTGAATGATTGGTCATACCCCTTTGAAGGCGTTGAGCCAAAGCGCAGGGTCCTGGATTTTTTACATGGATTAAACACTTGCATTTAATTTCTCCATGTTCCTGAGTGCTCATTTTCTTGGTTCTAGGTATGTTAATTGAGGCTGGCACCTCACGCTGTGAGCACCCACTCGAAGTGTTGCGCTGTTCACTAACTGTTGGACTTATCTGAATTTGCTTTGTAACAGCTGCACAGGGAAGTTTTGAGATTTAGACAGAAAGCTTATTTTCCAGAGCATTGGGATGGGACAGTATTGAGAATTGCAACGTGTCAAATATTCACATGTCAATTTCCAGGTAGAGCCAATCTCCTGATTTCTGTGACCGTTTCAGTGAGAACTGATTTTTCACTACAAAATGTGAGCTGCAATAAATATGTACGCATGGGAAAATGCAATGACAGATTTCAATTGGGGGCAGACTGAAACATGGGCTGTAAAACACAATAAAGGGTACAAGAGGCTTAAATTAAATAAGGGAGCTTCACATATACCAGGTGATGTCAAAACCACTTTCATTAAGCTTGAGAGATTGTTAAAGAAAGAATTAGATTTGATATATAATATAATTACCTTAGAACAATACATAGCTAAAGAACAAGCACCAAGAGGACTTAGACTGATTGTTTCACCTTCTTCTGGCTTAGAATCTCTTATCTTTAAAGAAGAATGGAAGGTGGCTGCAGTGTTATGCAAGAAAACATTTATTGAATTAATTATTAAAGCTGACTCTAAAAGGCATGAGGAGCTAAGCAAGGACATAGATTTGGTTAAAAAACAAGTTTTGGTGTTTAAAGACACAGCCACTTTCAAGGAACTTGAAACTCGCATGAAAGAGAGAATAGATAAATACAAAGCTGACCTTGTGGTTAAAAAACAGAAAAAATAACAAGAGATCAGGAAGATTTTGACAACGACAGAATATTTATTTAGAGAAGAAGAGATAGTTTTCAGAGTAGAAGTAGGAGTTGTTCCAGAGTCCATTTTCTACAAATAATGAGAAAATCAACAGAAACAGAGAAAGAAGTCCTTTTAGACCGGGGGACAGAAGAAGAAATAGGAGAACAAGAAGGGAGACAAGAGGAGGAAAGTGCAACACGACAAGAAAAATGCAAAACCAGAGGACATGGGAGGGGCAAAGGTAGGGGCAAGAACTGCAAATAATTTATCAAGAAGGGAACTTATTACTAACATGTGGATTTTCCTTTGTACCCACACCACAACTTATTCATTTCCAGGTCCAAATGGATTTGCATAAACTTTTTTGTAAAAACAGGTTAAAGGCATTTTTCAGCAAAAAATTTTAAGAACAACAACCTGAAAGAATGGGTTTCATTATCAACATAGAGGAATTACAACAGATAGCGGAAACCTCAGATACACAGACTGCAACATTCGAACCTGTGGAGGATATTGACTTCATTTTGGATGCAATTGAGCAGGATTACTTAAGGTCCTCTGGTTCTAGACCCCCTGATGTAAGTAACCTTGATATTGTAAACCAAAGAAAGATACTGTTTTCTCCTATGTCTGAGATTTCTCCACATGTACTTAACTCTGCCATTTCAGTTTTTGAGAATGTAGTATTAAAAGATGTTAACAAAGTATTGCAGAAAGCGGGCAGACCTAGATGTAGCAATCTCACACAAAATCAATTAACAGCTCTGAAGGTGCTAGAATCTGACACTACTATTGTACTGAAACCAGCAGATAAGGGAGGGAATATTGTAATATTAGATAGACAACACTATGTGTCAATTGTCTTAGAGATGCTTAATGATAGCACTAGCTACAACAAACTGAGAAGTAACCCCATGTACAAGTTCAGAACAGAACTCAACCAACTATTGCAAGAAGCAGCATATATGGAAGATATCAGTGAAAAAGAACTGAAATTCATATGGTGTGTGAATCCGATAGTCCCCAGCTATTACATCTTGCCCAAGGTACACAAGAATATGAGGGATCCCCCTGGGGACCAATTATTGCCTCAGTAGGGTCAGTCACTGAGAAAGTAGGCCAGTTTGTTGATTTTTTTCTCCAACAAGAGGTTACAAAACTAGAAACATACACTAAAGACACTACACATGTCATCTCTAAATTGTCAAAATTAAAATGGAAAGACACGGTGGCTTGTGTTACAACAGATGCTGAATCTCTTTACACATGTATTCAAGCACACACAAGGAATTAGTGCTTGTCATTATTTCTTAGAGAAAGATGTTGACAAAGATTACATACCAGTAGATTCTATCTTGGAGGCCATTCAATTTAGTTTGACTCACAATTACTTTGAATTTTTAGGTGAAACTATCTTCAGATGTGTGGTACAGCAATGGGGGCTGCCATGGTGCCATCTAATGCTAACCTCTTTTTGGGAAAGTGGGAAGAACTTACAGTTTTTCAAAGTACAAACCCTTTTCTGGTTAAAACTGCATTATGGACACATTTTATTGATGACATACTGTGTGTTTGGGATGGTGAGGTCTCAGAAATACAACAGTTTGTTGAATGGTTTAATATGAATGAGGCAAATATGAACTTTATTCACAAATCTAATCCAGACAAAACTGAATTTCTCGATTTGGAAATTCTAAGACCTCTGTACATACCTGGGGATATTATAACCAGATGTTACAGAAAACCTTCAGCTACCAATAGTGTACTCAGAGCAGACAGTGCCCATCCTAAGAACCCGAGGGAGTCCATCCCATATGGACAGTTTCTTCGCTTGAGAAGAAATTGCTCAGAAGAGAGACACTTCCTTACACAGGCAGAAGAACTAAGACAACGTGTTCTGGATAGGGATTATCAGGAAGGACTTCTGCAATCAGCAATGAGGAAAGCATTAAAACAAAATAGAAAAGATCTACTCAAACAGATGAATACAACATCCCCCATTTCTGATTATAGATTCCCTGTGTCCTTTATCACCGAATTTAAGAACTGAGCAGGACAACTGGGTAACAGTATACACAAAAATTGGTATTTGTTACATACTGACTCCAAACTGGGAAAGGTAGTTGGTGAGAAACCAAGAATTACATTCTCTAAGGGGAAGAATTTAAAAGACAAACTTGTGCATAGTAGACTGGCAGAACCAACTAGAAATACATGGCTGGGTACTAGACCAGTAGGTAACTTTAGGTGCCAGAGATGCAATATGTGTAGTTACCATATGGTGGGAACAGAATTTGTACATCCCATTACGGGTAGTAAGTACGAAATCAAGGAATGTATCAACTGTGATACTACTTTTGTGGTCTATGTACTGTGGTGTGAATGCAACCACTTATACATAGGATGCACCACAAGAAATCTGAAGGTTAGGGTACAGGAACATATGAGAAACATAGCAAATGGAAGGATGCATACCCCGTTGGAGAACATTTCTCGAAAGCACATAACTCTGACCCCAAAGGTATGAAGTTTATGGGACTAGAACGGCAGACCCCTATGAAATTTGGAGGTGACAGAATAAATGAATTGCTTAAGAAGGAAAGTAGGTGGATATATAGACTCAAGACGGTTAAACCTGATGGTCTCAATGATCAGTGGGACTTGAAACCATTTTTAAACGATGGTCGAAAATAGTTTCAGATAGAAATAAAGATATTTTGTATGAGATCTTGTATTCTATTGCTAATATCTGTTCTATTTTGTTTTGTCTTTCTTATTTCAGAATCGGTGTGATATGTTATCTAAGTGGATCCCCATCAGAATGGTTTCCCTTCTCCCATTTTTGGTTTGAAGTGAATGTAGGGTGATTACGATAATGACATCAGCTCATCTTCCTTGTCACCACTGTTGTGTTGGTTAAAACAACTCCATTATTCCATTCTGTATCTTAAACATTTCATCTCATTTCATATGTTTGAACCATTTGCCTGCCATCTAGAGACATTATGTGATATTGCATGCTCCATTCCATTACTTTAAAACTCAAATTTGTATTCTTTCATAGGTTCCTTTTGCACACATTATAAATTAAACTGTTTTGAGTGTAATTTTTGACTAAAATAGGAGCTGATATTATACAAATTTAATCAGTCTAGATATTTTCAGATTTGACAGCCGAGTATTAACACAAAAAGTTGGAAGATGTATATGAAAAGTGTAAAACTGTCAATCTGTTCATATAGTAATTTAAACATTTTCATTCTAAGTGTCGGTACTCACAAAAACATTTCTTGTATATATCTTATAGAAAAATTGTTTTCACATGTACAGAACTGAGTTATTTAAATTTGTTAAAGTAAGTGACTACACATAGGGAGAAAAAGTAATTAGATAGAATGGGGTTTAGAATGAACTAATTGTCCCTTAATTATGATGTCATCATGAAGAGCATATATATATATATATATATACACACACACATACACACTGTTTGAATGATTGGTCATACCCCCTTTGAAAGAGTTGATCCGGCAGGGGTCCTGGATTTTTTATATGGATTAAACACTTGCATTTAATTTCTCCATGTTCCTGAGTGCTCATTTCCTTGGTTCTATGTATGTTAATTGAGGCTGGCACCTCACGCTGTGAGCACCCGCGCAAAAGGTTGCGCTGTACACTAACTGTTGGACTTATCTGAATTTGCTTTGTAACAGCTGCACACGGAAGGCTTGAGAGTCAGAGAGAAAGCTTAATTTTCAGAGCATTGGGATGGGACGGTATTGAGAACTGCAACATGTCAAGTATTCGCATGTCAATTTCCAGGTAGATCCAATCTCCTGATTTCTGTGACCGTTTCAGTGAGAACTGATTTTTCACTTGAAAGGTGAGCTGCAATAAATATGTATGCAGGGGAAAATGCAATGGCAGATTTCAATTGGGGGCAGACTGAAACATGGGCTGTAAAACACAATAAAGCATATGAGAGGCTTAAATTAAATGAGGGAGCTGCACGTATACCAGGTGATGTCAAAACCACTTTCATTAAACTTGAGAGATTGTTAAAGAAATAATTAGATTTGATATATAATATAATTACCTTAGAACAATACATAGCTAAAGAACAAGCACCAAGAGGACTTAGACTGATTGTTTCACCTTCTTCTGGCTTAGAATCACTTATCTTTAAAGAAGAATGGATGGTGGTTGCAGCATTAAGCATGAAAACATTTATTGAATTGATTATTGGACCTGACTCTAAAAGGCATAAGGAGCTAAGCCAGGACATAGATTTGGTTAAAAAACAAGTTTTGGTGTTTAAAGACACAGCCGCTTTCAAGGAACTTGAAACTCGTATGAAAGGGAGAATAGATAAATACGAAGCTGACCTTGTGGTTAAAAAAACAGAAAAAAGTAATGAAAGATCAGGAAGATTTTGACAACGACAGAATATTTGTTTGGAGAAGAAGAGGTAGTTTTCAGAGTAGAAGTAGGAGTTGTTCCAGAGTCCGTTTTTCTGTAAATAAGGAGGAAATCACCAGAAACAGAGAAAGAAGTCCTTTTTTAGACTTGGGGGGGGGGGAGACAGAAGAAGAAACAGGAGAACAAGAAGGGAGACAAGAGGAGAAAAGTGTAACACAACAAGAAAAATGCAAAACCAGAGGACGTGGGAGGGGCAAGGGCAGGGGCAAGAACTGCAAATAATTTATCAAGAAGGGAACTTACAGAAAATGAAACTGAAATACTAAAATGTGGATTTTCCTTTGTACCCACACCACAACTTAATCATTTCCAGGTCCAAATGGATTTGCATAAACTTTTTTGTAAAATCAGGTTAAATGCATTTTTCAGCAAAAAATTTGAAGAACAACAACCTGAAACAATGGGTTTCATTACCAACATAGAGGAATTACAACAGATAGTGGAATCCTCAGATACACAGACTGCAACATTTGAACCTGTGGAGGATATTGACTTCATTTTGAATGCAATTGAGCAGGATTACTTAAGGTCCTCTGGTTCTAGTCCCCCTGATGTACAGTAAGTAACCTTGATATTGTAAACCAAAGAAAGATACTGTTTTCTCCTGTGTCTGAGTTTTCTCCACATGTACTTACCTCTGCCATTTCAGTTTTTGAGACTGTAGTATTAAAAGAGGTTAAGAAAGTATTGAAGAAAGTGAGCAGACCTAGATGTAGCAATCTCACACAAAATCAATTAACAGCTCTGAAGGTGCTAGAATCTGACACTACTATTGTTTTGAAACCAGCAGATAAGGGAAGGAATATTGTTATATTAGACAGAGAACACTATGTGTCAGTTGTCTTAAAGATGCTTAATGATTGCACTAGCTACAACAAACTCAAAAGTAACCCCATATACAAGTTCAGAACAGAACTGAACCAACTACTGCAAGAAGCAGAATATTGGGAAGATATCAATGAAAAATAACTGAAATTCATATGGTGTGAGAATCTGATAGTCCCCAGCTATTACTTCTTGCCCAAGGTACACAAGAATATGAGGGATCCCCCTGGAAGACCAATTATTGCCTCAGTAGGGTCAGTCACTGAGAAATTAGGCCAGTTTGTTGATTTTTTTTCTCCAACAAGAGGTTATAAAACTAGAAACATACACCAAAGACACTACACATGTCATCTCTAAATTGTTAAAATTAAAATGGAAAGACACGATGGTTTGGGTTACAACAGATGCTGAATCTCTTTACACATGTATTCAGCACACACAAGGAATTAGCGTTTGTCGCTATTTCTTAGAGAAAGATGTTGACAAAGATAAAATACCAGTAGATTTTATCTTGAAGGCCTTTCAATTTATTTTGACACACAATCACTTTGAATTTTTATGTGAAAACTATTTTCAGATGTGTGGTACAGCAATGGGGGCTGCCATGGTGCCATCTAATGCTAACCTCTTTTTGGGAAAGTGGGAAGAACTTACAGTTTTTCGAAGTACAAACCCTTTTCTGGATAAAATTGCATTTTGGACATGTTTTATTGATGACATACTGTGTGTTTGGGATGGTGAGGTCTCAGAGATACAACAGTTTGTTGAATGGTTAAATATGAATGAGACAAATATAAACTTCATTCACAAATCTGATCCAGACAAAACTGAATTTCTGGATTTGGAAATTCTAAGACCTCTGTACATATCTGGGGATATTGTGACCAGATGTTACAGAAAACTTTCAGCTACCAATAGTGTACTTGGAGTAGACAGTGCCCATCCTAAGAACCCGAGGGAGTCCATCCCATATGGACAGTTTCTTCACTTGAGAAGAAATTGCTCAGAAGAGAGACACTTCCTTACACAGGCAGAAGAACTAAGACAACGTTTTCTGGATAGGGGTTGTCAGGAAGGACTTCTGCAATCAGCAATGGGGAAAGCATTAAAACAAAATAGAAAAGATCTACTTAAACAGATGAATACAACATCCCCCATTTCTAATGATAGATTCCCTGTGACCTTTATCACCGAATTTAAGAAATGGGCAAGACAACTGGGTAACAGTATACACAAAAATTGGTATTTGTTACATACTGACTCCAAACTGGGAAAGGTAGTCGGTGAAAAACCAAGAATTACATTCTCTAGGGGGAAGAATCTAAAAGACAAACTTGGGCAAAGTAGACTGGCAGAACCAACTAGAAATACATGGCTGGGTACTAGACAGGTAGGTAACTTTAAGTGCCAGAGATGAAATATGTGTAGTTACCACATGGTGGGAACAGAATTTGTACATCTCCTTACAGGTAGTAAATATGAAATCAAGGAATTTATCAACTGTGATACTACTGTTGTGGTCTATGTACTGTGGTGTGAATGCAACCACATATACATAGGACGCACCACAAGAAATCTGAAGGTTAGAGTACAGGAACATGTGCGAAACATAGCAAATGGAAGGATGGATACCCCGTGGGAGAACATTTCTCGAGATCACATAACTCTGACCCCAAAGATATGAAGTTTATGGGACTAGAATGGCAGGCCACCATGAAATTTGGAGGTGACAGAATAAATGAATTTCTTAAGAAGGAGAGTAGGTGGATATATATACTGTAACTCAAGACAGTTAAACCTGATGGCCTCAATGACCAGTGTGACTTGAAACCATTTTTAAAAGATGGTCGAAAATAGTTGCAGATAGAAATAAAGATATTCTGTATGAGATCTTGTATTCTATTGCTAATATCTGTTCTGTTCTGTTTTGTCTTTCTCATTTCAGAATAGGTGTGAGATGTTATCTAAGTGGATCCCTATCAGAATGGTTTCCCTTCTCCCATTTTTGGTTTGAAGTGGATGTAGGGTGATCACGTTAATGACATCAGCTCATCTTCATTGTCACCACTGTTATGTTGGTCAAAATATCTCCATTGTTCCATTTTGTGTCTTAAACATTTCACTTCATTTAGCAGTGTCAGTGGCTCAGTAGGTAGCACACTCGCCTCTGAGGCTGGGAGATCAAAGGGCTGTGGGTTCAGTTCCCACATCTGGCACTTGGGTTAATATCCCAGTACTGACACTGTAATGCAGCATGAGAGGGGTGCTGCATTTCTGAGGTGCCGTCTTTCCGATGAGACGTTAAACCGAGGTCCCATCTGCCTGGATTGGTGGTAGTTCAGGTGGATGTTAAAGATCCCATGGCACTTATCGAAAAGAGTAGAATTTCCCGTGTCCTGGCAAAATTTCCCTCATTCACTAAAAATACCACCAACAGCTTAATCTGGTTCAAGGTCAGCTGGCATTCATCTGTATCCCCTTCCCCCGGGTCGTGCCTGAAAATAGGCTAGATTTGTCTAGTGCACTTACCCGGTCAACAAAAGCTAAATAAAAAATAAATAAATTAATCTCCTTTCATATGTTTAAACCATTTGCTTGCCATCTAGTGACATTATCTGGTATTGCATGCTCCATTTCATTTCTTTACAACTCAAATTTGTATTCTTTCATAGGTTCCTTTTGCACACAGTATAAATTACACTGTTTTGAGTATATTGTTTGACTAAAATAGGAGCTGATATTATACAAATTTATTTAGTCCAGATATTTTCAGATTTGACAGCCGTGTATTAACACAAAAAGTTTGAAAACATATATGAAAAGCGTAAAACTGTCAATCTGTTCACATAGTAATTTAAATATTTTCATTCTAAATGTCTGTACTCACAAAAATATTTCTTGTATATATCTTGTAGAAAAATAGTATTCACATGTATAGAATTTAGTTATTTAAATTTGTTAAAGTAAGTGACGACACATAGGGAGAAAAAGTAATTAGATAGAATGGGGTTTTAAATGAACCAATTGTCCCTTAATTATGATGTCATCATGAAGAGATATATATATATATATATATATATATATATACACTGTTGTTTGAATGATTGGTCATACCCTCTTTGAAGGCGTTGAGCAGAAGCACAGGGGTCCTGGATTTTTTACATGGATTAAACACTTGCATTTAATTTCTCCATGTTCCTGAGTGCTCATTTCATTGGTTCTAAATACCTATCTATGGGACTGGGACAGCAGCGTACATCCTGTGGGCGAGCGCGGGAGCATGCTCCTCACATTCTGGATGTCATTGCATGTCCATGCCCTCAGGGCTAAAGCAGAAATCCCCTCTTCAGCGAGTGCCCTGATGGCCACAACAGGCTACCACTCCTCCTGGCTGAACACCACCCAATGTAAGTCGGGGTGGGGGCTCCAAGGTGATGTTGTCTCCCTCCCATCCCCCTCCAGAAGGGCCCCTCCATAATGGGGCAAGTTATGGGCCTCCCCATTCCACAGTTGTGGAAGAGGCCAGCTGGGAGAGAGTGTTGAGAGCCTGCATACAGGGCAGACAGGGGACAAGGTCCGTCCCCACAGCTGAAGAGGTGAACAAAACAGAATTGACAAAAAGAAAATCCTTACTCTCTGTGAATGCTCTGTAAGGTAATTATGAAACCAAGCTGCAGGATCACATGAGAGTCCAAGGGCAGAGAGCTTGTCCAGCAGAACAGGGTGGTTTATGAGATTGAAGGCTTTTGTCAAGTCTTTGTGTGAGGCACCTGTTAACCCTTTTGGTAAGACTCTACTTGTGATTGTTTTTGGAAGGGTCTTTGGGATCCAAGCAGACCATAAACATTGGACAGGTGAGCGGTCACTAATGGCATCAGACAGGACCTCAACCTTAATTATTCATTCTGGATGTGTGGTGAAGAGCGAGTCAATCAGGGTTTTTGGCCCTGTTTTGCAGTTAATCCTGGTCATTCACCACCTGAGTTAAAAAAGGCTAGATACCAGGTCCTTTGTGGCGCCATTAGATTTAGCTGCCCAATTGCTATTAAAGTCACCTTTGACTATTAATTTCCCCTTTAAGCAGGATTGGTTGAAGTATCTGGCAAACATTTTAATGCCCTTTAGTTATTTTCCAGGCGGTATGTAAACTGATAGAACATGGAGAATCTTATTGCCATTCTCCAATTGTATTTTGACAGACAGGCACTCACAATCACTTTCAGGATTGTCAATGGTCAATCTGTGACCAATCTGGGTTGTTTGCAGATAGCAGTCACCCCCTGCCCCTTTTGCCCATTTGATCATCCCTATAGAGGTTATACCCCTTTAGGGTAATTGTAGAATCAGATCTGATGAAGCCTAGTACATGACTAGGTGAAACGTAAGATGTATTTGCCTGCTTGTGACCATTATGGTGTATGAGCCAGAATTTTTTGCACTTAGCACCTTGCTTTTTGAATAAATCAACTTGTTTAAATAAGTCCTGGACTGGGTGCTTACCTTCCTGCTTGCTTAGAATCAGATATCTAGGAGTTGAGCCAAGTTTCTGTGAGGGTTATTATCTCCAGCTGGACAAGCGCAGCCCAGGCTTCACACTGGGGGACTGTCAGGAGCAGGCTTCCAAGATTTAATGAGATGATCTTTAATTTTCCTTTGAGGTCACCATTAGACCTATTGTTACTAGGTGTCCCCGGATTGGGAAGGATATTTCCTGGCAGAAGGAGGAATAAAAGTAGCAGCTTTTTGCACACTCTCCTCCCTTGCCATAGCATTCTGCACTTCTAAATATGTGAGTGACCTCTTGTTTCTGCCATTAGATATTAAGTTTCAAGTCCAGTATAGGGACAGAGACCCATTTTAGTGCAACACAGAAGTCTTGGCTAATCATCTGGCTGTGCTGGTGGAAGGGGTCAAAGTTGAAGGCAGTACAGCAAAGTTGATTCCCACAACTTCCACTTGCATACAGTGTGACTCTGAGCAAGTCACTTAACCTTCCCAGTGCTCCCGGGTCATCCCTGAAAAGAGGCATCTGTGCCTAGTGGGTCTTACTTGGTTACCAAAGAAGAAAGTCAATAAAATAAAAAAATTGCAGGATTTAAAACACCTTTTAAATACTTGTGATGTGATACATACAAATGGAATCTATCCTGAATTTGAACATCACACACACAGGACACATTCCACTTTGGTTTATCCTAGGTTTGAAGTGAGTGCGTTACCTATTTCATCAACCCCTAGAATGCTAGTTTACTTGCATTGGATTATCTTTTGGTGCAATATAAATGTGCAGTTGTGCAGCTAGAATAGGTGGGCTGTCTGATGCCTCTCCACAGACACAGCAACAAGGCTGTTATGGTGAATAAAACAATCCCATTATTGTTACATGATCCTGTGGCCATGCACTCATACATAATAAGAATATATTGCCTTGGGCAAGTGTGATTAGTCCCCAGTTTTGTGTAGCCTGGCCAGATTAATACATTGTAGTCTAATGGTTAATGCACTGACTTGGGAATCTGGAGTTCACAGGCTCAAATCCCATTACAGCCAAATAGCACCTGTGATGAAATGATATGAGTGATTGCTTTTGATGTAGCTGTTGATACCTGTTGAAACCACTTTTTTAGCTGATGTAGATAGCCTGCTGCCAATTGGGCATAAACACCACACGAAGTACACCTATGATGAGGTCAAGTTCAGGTGACGCTTTGAAGACAAAAATGAAATAACTACAAATAAGAAAAAAATGAAAACCATAACAAATAAGAAAGTATGCAGTAGCACCACAAAGTCTTTGCTAGACTGCCGGGTAATAAACTGTGCCACAAACAAATGTGTTGCTGTTGACTCTCGACGGAGTTCATCTGCTGATGGTTCTTCTACATCCAGTTCAATTTCCAGCATTGGGGAAGTGACAGTTGTGACCTTCCTGTTGCTTCGTTTTGTAACTCTGGTGAGTTTCCTACACATGAGTTACCAGAAATGGAAGACTGTTCTTCTGATTGTATCCCACAACCAGCACTACAGGGTCCTTCACAGCAATCATGTAGTGACA
The DNA here is from genome assembly GCA_016271365.2 of Neoceratodus forsteri. Classification (NCBI taxonomy): domain Eukaryota; kingdom Metazoa; phylum Chordata; order Ceratodontiformes; family Ceratodontidae; genus Neoceratodus; species Neoceratodus forsteri. The sequence continues at coordinate 838,214,732 of CM028135.1, read as the reverse complement.
CAAATGAGAACAGTTGGTTCTCTTCAGATCCTATGAAATCATCGCCTGTTGTGATGCTTAATTACAGAAATCAGTGGGAATGTGAATTTGATTGTCTAGAGGAGAGAAATGGTAAAATGTTCTGCACTGTGTGCCGTACAGATCACTGTCTCACAAACAAATTTGCAATTACAGGAGCAGGAGTGTCAGTGTTTCTGCACTATGTCTAAGTACAATATGGTAAAATATATTGTTTGCTCATTTATAGTATTTATAAGTTAATCATTTCTTGTTTTAGAAAATTGTTAAAAATCAACCTTCAGGAAGCACATTCAGTCAAAGGACCTGGATGCATAGATCATTAGAAGGAGATTGTATGAAGTTACTGTAGCAGCAAAGATGAGGCAGAAAGTTCAGGAGATAATGATTTGCCAGCAGCTATAAAACTTGTCAAAGACATTGAATGAAATATTTTTAAAGTTGTGTACTTTGTTGCCAAGACAGATATGGCAAACTGCAGTGTCAACCAGCTTTTAGATTTATTTGCTGGACTGGAGGTCAATGCTCAGTACATGACATATGTGACTACACTGTTCATAACATTCAGAAAAGCATAGTTAAAAGTATCAGATGGCAAAGTCATGAATGAAGTTTTAAAACATCCTGCCTCACTAAGATCAATGATTGGATAGCCTCCAGCTGGTTGCTACTGAACCCCGCTAAGACAGAGGTACTGGTGGTGGAGTTGAACAGAGGGTGTGATAGGTTGGCCTCTGGTGCAGAGACAGTACTTTTTCTTGGCTCTGTACCATTGAAGGCCTCCTCTAGGGTGCGTGATCTTGGCTTTATTCTTGACAGTGCATTGTCACTTGAGTTACAGATGTCATCTGTTGTCCACTCTAGTTTTTACCATCTGAGGAATATTGCCAGGATAAAGCCCCTAGTGCTGCCTCTGGACCTCCCTATCTTGGTGCATGCCTTCGTGACATCCAGACTTGACTAATGTAATGCACTCTATGTAGGGGTCTCTGGGGGTACCTTGTGCCAACTGCAGCTGGTGCAGAACACAGCAGCTAGATTATTGATGGGACAGTCTAAGAACTGTCATATCACTCCAGTGCAGTGTCAACTGCACTGGCAGACGGTCAGATGGATGGTCCTCTTTAAGGTGGGTTTACTCACCTTCAAGGCCCTACGTGGCCTGGGCCCTGGTTACCTGAAGGACATTCTCACTCCTGCTGTTTTTGTCTACCCCCTCCACTCCTCCTCTAAGGGCCTCCTTGCAATTCCTCGGATGAGGTTGAAGACAGCTGGTGACAGAGCATTTAGTGTCGCTGCCCCCATCCTGTGGAATTCGCTTGGTCCAGCTGTTAGGAAGGCCCTTTCTGTTGAGGTGTTCAAGGCCTGCCTTAAGGCCTTCCTATATAATCAGGCCTTCCCAGACTGTGTTATATATATCTCTGACCCAATTTTTGAATTTGATATTTAAAATAATTTTGGCTTCTTTTGAGTTTATTACTGCTGCTGAAGGTATTATTTTAAATCTAATGATGTGCATTGAAGTTTATAAGTGTATTATTTATTTTTATATTTGTATGTATATGGAATCTTTTTTAATATGTACAACGCCCAGAGCCTCCGGGATGGCCGTCTTTCAAATAAAATTTGCCTTGCCTTGGTTTGCCTTGCCTGTGTTTGGCTTGTTAGTTGATAAATCTACAGATCTATCTGTCCAAAAAACAGTAATAATGTCAGTGATGGGGAAATGAAAAAAAAATTGGCAACATCAGAGTAAAGGATGGTTCAGCAAACCGTTTGACAGAGGCAATTGTAAACATGTGTCAGGCCCTGGACTTTGTCATGCATAAACTTGTAGGGTTAGGCAGTGATGGGTTAAGCGTAATGATGGGCAGATCCAATGGTGTTAGTGCACTTATAACTTTACTGTGTTCACCTTTTATAGTTCATGTCCACTGTTTAGCTCACAGATTGACTTTGGCTTGTTTACAGTCTGCTACCAAATTTAGGTACCTACAAGACTTTGACTTGTTCACAGTCTGCTACCAAATTTAAGTACCTACAAGATTTTCAGAGTAATATTAATGGTATATATGCTTATTTCAGTACATCTGCTGTTAGGCAAGGCAAACTCGAAGATATGCAAAGGGTGATTGGTACAGTGAAAGGAAAGCTGAAAGAAATTAACATAAGTTGGCTGTCAACTGTTAATTGGAGCACCTTTGCTGCAGGCACATCCAAGAGCAGGGTCATTCTTGATGCCATCCAAGGGGCATGCCTCAGACAGCTAGTATCGGAACCCACCTCAGGAGGGAGCAATCTTAGACCTGGTACTTTCAAATGGGATGGAGAAAGAATCTCAAATTTAGAAGTGGGTAGCCATCTGGGAACAAGTTAAGACCACCAAACAGTGTGGTTCACGATAAACACAGCTATACAATCAAGCCACAAAAAGCAAGAGTACTAGACTTTAGGAGGGCTGACTTTGGGAAATGAGAGAGTGCCTCAGAAAAGCACTAGCAAACAGGCAAGAAGGAGGTGGAGGAACAATGGGGAGTGATCAAAACAGCCATCACAGAGGCAACAAGCCTTTGTGTAAAGCAAATCAATAAAAACACAATGAAGGAAAAAATGCTATGGTTCACAAAAGAGGTGGCAGGGAAGGTTAAGGAGAAAAGGACAGCATTCAGGAAATATAAGGAAACACAGAAGGAGCAGGACAGAGAACTTTATCAGTTAAAGCAGAAAGAGGCTGGGAAGGCAGTCAGAATAGCAAAGGCCCAAACCGAGGAAAGGATAGCCAATTCTGTTAAGAAGGGGGATAAGACCTTTTATAGGTACATTAGGGAGCGAAGAAAGACCAAAGGAGGGATACTGAAGCTTAATAAAGGGGAGGGAATGTGGGTAGAGGGTGACAGTGAAAAAGCAGGGATACTGAATGAATATTTCTGCTCAGTATTCACAAAGGAAGAGGAGGGGGAGTTACCTAAACCAAACTAGAGAAACACTCTGAAGATGGGGGTCGATACCAGTCCATTTACAGAAGAAAGGGTTCTGAAAGAACTAATAAATTGAAGGTGGACAAAGCAATGGGGCCTGATGGATTCACCCAAGAATTCTAAAAGAACTAAGGGTAGAACTAGTGACATCATGACTACCTCTTTAACAAATCATGGAGGATGGGGTGGTACCCGAGGACTGGAGGAGGGCAGATGGATTCCTCTTCAAAAGTGGAGCAGGACAGAGCAGGAAGCTACAGACCAGTTAGTTTGACCTCAGTGGTAGGGAAAATGATGGAATTACTTGAAGGAAAGAATTGTTGAGTACCTAGAGGCCAGTGGGCACAGGACCCAAGGCAGCATGGATTCACGATGGGAAGGTCGTGTCAGACGAATCTAATAGATTTCTTTGACTGGGTGACCAAAGTAGTAGACCAGGGAGGGGCTGTGGACATGGCCTACCTAGATTTTAGCAAGGCATTTGATACAGTCCCACACAAAGATTAATACACAAGATAGCCAGCCTTGAATGGGTCCCAAGGTGGTAGCCTGATAAAAATTGGCTAGAAAACAGGACGCAAAGGGTAGTAGTAAATGGAGTACACAGTGAAGAAAGGAGGGTTACTAGCGGGTACCGTGAGGGTTCAGCACTGGGACCGGTCCTTTTAATGTCTTTATAAGTGACATTGCAGAGGAACTGAAGGAAAATATGTCTCTTTGCAGATGACAAAGATCTGCAACAGGGTTGATACACAAGATGGAGTGGAAAGGATGAGAAGGGACTTGGCAAGGTTGGAGGAATGGTCAAATGTATGGCAGCTCAGATTCAATGCAAAGAAGTGCAAGGTAATGCACATGGGAAAGAAAACCCAGGGGAAGCATACACAATGGGGGGTGAGATACTGACAACAGTAAAAATAGAAAGGGATCTGGGGTAATTATATCAGATGACCTAAAGGTGGGCAAGCAATGTGAGAAGGCAGTAAGGTAGGCTGGGGGGATACTGGGATGCATAGGAAGAGGCATCAATAATAGAAAACAGGAAGTTGTTATCCCTCTGTACAGACAGTTGGTGAAACCCCATCTGGAGTACTGTGTGCAGTTCTGGAGACCTCATCTCTCAAAGACATAGCCAGAGTGGAGGCTGTCCAAAGGAGGGCAACCAAAATGGTGCAAGGTTAGCACCAGAAGACATACGAAGAAAGACTAAAGGAGCTTAATATGTATACTCTTGAGGAAAGAAGGGAGAGGGGACATGATAGAAACTTTCAAGTACCTCAAGGGAATTAACAAAGTCCAAGAGGGTAGCATCTTCCAGAAAAAGAGATGTGCAAGAACAAGGGGGCACAATTTGAAGATAGAGGGGGAATGGCTCAGGGGCAATGTGAGGAAGTATTTTTTCACTGAGAGGGTTGTGGATGCATGGAACAGCCTCCCTGAGGAGGTCGTGGAGTCAAGAACAGTGGGGAACTTCAAGAATGCATGGGACAGGCATAAGGCAGTCCTAGGGGCGGGTAAGAGGAAGTAAGCTGTTGGTTAACTAGGATCTGCAACTTATCTGTTAGGTAGGAAAATGGGCAGACTAGGTGGGCCAAGCGGTCCTTATCTGCCGTCAGATTCTATATTTCTATGTTTCTATGTCTAATGGAAAATTCTGTAAATGCACTACATAAATGTTAGTCTGCTGTTGTCCCTCTACTGAAGGAGGACAGGAACATTGCCAAAGCTCAGAGCCTTCATATGTTTCTCATTATTTATATGTTTGGAGCTCTGCAATGTCTGTTCTGTTACATCCTTAGAGTGTTGTGGTATCTTTGTAAAATCCTTTCAAATTGAGGATCAGCTGTATGCTGATGTGAAACCACAAGTGTTTTGTGTAGTTTGTGGGTTAGAAAACATGAAAAATGACCCCTGCCCAACCCTGACAGCTTTTCAAGAAGCATGTGAAATTCAGACTAATGATAATGGATAAAAGAGAGTATGTTGGAAAATACAGAAATGTCAGCAAGATGATGTTCAGGCAGTTCAGGCCGAACTGAAGTATTCAGAGAGGGTGACAACACTATTCTCAAAACTGAGGGAGGAGTATCTCATTACTGTAATAAGCAACATGAAGTGTAGGTTGTGCCCAAGTTCTAAAAAAGAAACACTTTTGGATGTCATTACCAATCTAATTGACCCACAGTCTGTAGTAGAATCTAATACAGTCACCAGTCAGAAAAGTGTAAACATTGTTTGTGACAAATTTAGCTCACATTCTCAATACAAAAGTGATCAGGAGGAGAATGACACAAATATTCCTGAATGTGAGCCTTCACTAGATGAAAATGGTCTCAGGTCAGACTAGCCAAAAGCAAAGGCAATGATGCTAGGATGCTATAGGAACCCTGTCTCCGAAAGCTTTACAAGACAAGTCATTTCAAAGTACTCTGATAGCATGCCATCATATTCTAAATTGTATAATATTGCTTTATGCATTCCACTTACATCTGTAGAATGTAAGTGTGGTTTCAGTCTGCAGAATAGGAAAAAAACTAAATTTCATTGTTCACTCAGTGAAGACAACCTAGAACTGCTAATGAAACTTAACATGGGGCCTGACTTCTCAGATTATGAAGTTGATAAATTTGTGCAGTATTGGAAAAAGCAAAAAAAAAGGATGGTTTATGTCTTTGTGCCAAACATCAAAAAAAGGAAACTGGAGAAGCTAAAGTCCCCAACACAAAGTCATGTTGTTTAATGATTCCAGTACTAGTTGCAGCAGCAATAATGCCAGCTGTGTCATGCCCAGAGGTACCAGTCTCACATTAAATGATGTTGGTATGTTACCGTGTACTAGTAGCAGCAGTACATGTGCCACTGCCAGTGATGGAAGTAGTACCATAAATACAGAGAAAGTCAATACTCAAGGTGTGTGTGTGGGGGGGGGGGGCTGAAGACTTTAGCCAATGAGAATTTTCTTGAAATAATTGAGGGTACCTGTGAATAATTTCATAACTGTCCTGATTTGAGTTATTTGATCCATGCTCTGCATTTTGTTGCACAATACCACTGTCAGATGTACTGCAGAAATATTTTCTGGAAACATGTAGTTGCGATTGGGAGTCAAAACAGTTATTCTTATTATTCCCCAAATTTGTGAAACATGCTGTGTAGGGGCACTACAGCTGCAGGCTGCAGCCTGCTGCAACACCAATTCAGAGGGGAGGTTGTTAGTGTGGCTGGGAGTTGGGGAGGGGTGGAATTTGTAAATAAGAAATTTTAGGGGATTAACATGTTCACACACAGGCTGACTTCTGCTCAGTTTCTTACTGATGAAGAAAGATGAGAAAAGTAATATCATTATCTCCATTCACCCATGGCCATGGTGACAGAAGTTCACAACCTGTTACCTCACAATGCTGCAAGTTCAGGCTGTGATATGTTTTACGTTAACAAGAACTAGTTATCAAAAATGTATGAACATGTCAGTGTCAGAGAGGAAACAGAAGTGTGATACTACTTCTTGTCTGCATTACTCCCCACTCTCTCCCTAACCAAACACATACAATTGGTTTGCATAGCCATTAGCCAGCCTCTTTAACAAGTGTGAGCAGTGGGACTTGGACACCTTGCCTTGGTAAGTATCAAGCATGTCAGCAGTCAGTCATTCACCGCCCACCCATTGCCTACCCCTCTGACTGTAGCAGGTTCCCATACCCCATTTCATTATGTTTTTATGTTTCAAAGTCTCAGGCTTAGCTTACAATGTGAATGTGGTCATTCAGCACTTTTCCTTAGAATGGTAAGAGTAAGACAGAGTGCCATTCCTCATATTGAGAGCAATTAAGCCTTATTCGCCCAGGCTGCCACCCTGATGTTGGACTCAAAGATTTGTTGCCCATGCTCAACTTGCCCATGATGTGTAGACCAGATGGACAGCTTAGCCCAGGTGACCCACCTTTTTTCTCTTCTTGGCTGATGTGCCTGTGTCTGTCATCACTCACATGTAGTAGTAGTAGCTGTAGTAAAATATCTTTATTTATACAGGCAATATATTTGACAAGCACATACACCATTAGGGCCAAAAATGCCCTGTTTTCAAGGCGGTCCTGTAGTTGTCATCATGTTTTAGGTTACAAACATTAAGAGAAAAAGAGTTAACGTGTCAAGTAGCAACACATATACAATAGAGCTTTGGACATTCATACAACAAAGGCATATAATATACTGTATAATACCTGGACATAAAACTCCTAATAACAATTGCAAACATGCATGGAATCCTGTTTTAATTTATACCTAAATGAATCTGCAGGCAAATCCAGATCCTTCAGCTGACTTGAAAAGTTTTTCCAGGTATTTACTGACCTATTTTTAAATGTCATCTCTCCAAATTTATATCTAACCCTAGAAACCACTAAAGATTTGTTGTTATTTCTCAGACAAAAAGTATGGTTAGTCCACTCTAGGGTCTTTCTGAGTCTCAGGGTTTTTTTTTTTTTTTTTATTTTATTTTGTAGAGCAAAATGGCCCATGATGTATCCCTTTTATGTTGCAGTGAATTACAGGCCAGGCTTTAAGAAGGATACAGTGGGGGGTATTTAATTCACTCTTTAGAACAAATCTTGCTATTTTATCAATCAGTCAATCAATCAATCAATCAATCATTCATTCATCTTTATTTAACCAGGTGAAACACTGTTGAGGTGAGCTCATTTACAAAGTGGGCCTGGACAAAAGTACAATGATAAGTCACATCCAATTTATGTAACACATATTTTGTAGAGTTATTGAATATGTGACTCCCATATTCTAATAGCGGAATAAGCAGTTGATTAACAACTAACAGCTGGTCTTTTTTGGTCAAACAATGGGTGACTCACCGCAGAACCCCACATTTCTTGCTAGTCTTTTTTGTTAAATTATCTATGTGATGTTCAAAGTTAAAATGTTGGTCAAACTCTATACCCAGGTACTTATATGCTAATATCAGGGGCAGAACCTGACCATCTCCAGCCCTGCTTTCAAGAGACTGTAGTCTAGCTCTCAGTAACTGCTAGACTGATTGCCCATGTGCCTTTCTGCCTCTTGTACTGCCTGTACAATACCTACACTTCAGCACAGCAGGTTAGGCTATTATTTCCACTGTACCCCTGTCATCTCTATTGGTAAAGTAACCTACCTAAGTGGATAATGGATTACTACTCAAGTACTGTCTTGCAATGGTTTGGTCTCTTGTTTATCCCATTTCATCCAACTTACATCTTCTTAAAATTGCCCCACAGGTTCTTGCCTTTCCTTCCTTCATCAGAGCCCCTGTTCTGTTTCTCACAGAAGACAGTTGGAGGAGGGGGTGGACAAGAACTAAGTTTGTTTGCTTCTCTTGAGTTGTATAATTGTACCCTTCCCTGGTATCAGCTGACCTCTTCTACTACAAATCCCAGATTCACACAGGTCAGGGTACAGGCAGCTGACCTGACATCATGCACTGCACTGCACTACACACTCATTGAGTGAACTTAGCACATGGAAAGAATGAGACACATAACTGGAAAACATCTGGTCAGTGATGATAATCAAAAAGCTGCATAATAAACATTAGGCAGGCTATGCAATCAATATCCCACACAATGCAGCTGCCTAGTGCGGCCACCTAGGCAGCACTGCAGTGTGGCAGATTCATTTGAATTGCCTGCCTGCAGTGCATGTTATACAGGTTTTATGATCATCACAGAATCTGATTTTCCAGTTATGTTTTTCTCCAGGTGCTTTTAAGTACACTCATTGTTTGACTGTACTTAGCAGCCCATGGAGGAGTGGACGAGACAGCAAAGAAAAGATTACAGTCAGAGGCTGACCACTTCACCAGATATATCAATTTGATGAAATGTAGCTTGCACACTGTCTGGCAGGCTATTGAATATCCCCCAGGCCTGACTGCTAGCTCACTCTGGCTGCACTGATGTCTGCTGCTTGTAGATAACACCACCTCTGTGCCTTTGAGGAGTTTGTAACAGAACACAAACCAAGATGTCTGTCAGCCAACAAGTTAGCAAACATGCGTTGCCCGATGAAAAGGGGCAGACCTGGTTGTCCCTGGGGCTCTTCTGACAAATAGAGGGGTGTTCAAAAGGGGACGGGTAGCCAGGGAAGGGAAATGAGTGGAGAAAAGCAAAAGATAAGAAAATAAGGTGGTGGGGGGCCCAATTTAGAAAGTTTATGGTAAAGGCTTAGATGACCTCACCAGGAAGGGTGGTGCCTTGGCCAAGCTAGAAGTAACAGGACTGGCTAAAGATGAGAGAGAGAGAGAGAGAAAGAGAAAGAGAGAGAGAGAGAGAGAGAGAAAGAGAGACCCAGGGGGTTTAAAAGGGCAAGCTAGAGAGACCTGGACTCAAAATTAGCTCCTTTAGTTTTACGTCCCATGCACCCTACAAAAGAGGAGATTAAGGGAATAAAAGGGAGGCCCCCAAACTGAAGGTGGCTGGTGACTGGGGGGCCCGGTTGGGGACAAGACAAAGGTGGACGGCTGTTTAAAAAATATGAATGGACAGAATAAAATAAAAAGTGAAGTGAAGGAAAGAAGGATGGGGAGGGAGGGGGAGAAAAGAGGGGGGAGGGGAGTAACAGGTGGACCTACAAGGCCATTAGGAGATGATGACTGGAAGAAGGGTGCTAGTGTACACTGGCACCCTGAGAAGAAAGAAAGAGAAAAGGAGGTCCTCCATGATGTACAACTGGGCAGGGGAGAGGATCGAGGAAAAGATGAAGACTGCAAAGTATGTACAACATGGGTTGTATATAAAGGGCAATGATGTAATACAGTAAAATGGAATGAAGAAGTAATGCATATTAAAACTGTAATAATGTATGAGAATGGAAAGGAAAATGTAAACTGTGAAGAACAATTTGAGATGAAAAGTAAATTGATTGCCAACATGAGCACCAACAAAGACAGTTGTCCATGTGTTTTGCTGGAGGGGAATCCAGGGACAAATTAGCCAAATACAATGAATCTACTTTCTACTGCAACAAAGTAAATCAAATGTTTTTACACACTGGGGACCAGTAGCACCATCTTGAGTCAAGACTGGTGGTGTGTGGGGGCCCTTTTATGATGAATTTTCCATTTAAGTGGGTGGCGATACTCCACAACATACTGTTAATTAAGTATAAGCAACAAACAAAACTGTAACAAGTTTGTTTAACTTGATGTGTTGGTTGCATAACTGCATTCATGCATTGTATCTTGCCATCATCAATATATAATAACACATCAAATGAGATCTGACTAATGAGCACAAAGGGTACTTGTGAAGCCATCCACATTGCCTTAATCTTAAGACATTCCAAATAGCTGAATATCCCATGTATCTATAACCCACCAATCAATGGCATGCTTGGCCTTACACATGTCATTAATTATCTGGCATCCCAAAAAGGGAAAAATGAACTTCTCATCATTGACTGGCTAGGAAAAAGCTCAGGGCTATACCACACCAAACTTGTAAGGCTTCACCTAAACAAACATAAAATGGCAAGAAAATAATCTAGAAATCTCATTGGCCAAGATACATCAGCTGGCTGTACATTAAATCTCTATATATGCACAGTCATCCTGGTCCTAAATCACATACCACAATGAGCAAATCAGTCCTCCTGCAACCAGAACTATCTTCCATCAGCACCACTGCAACCAGAACTGATCTTCCATCACAAACATGGCTGCTGCCTTTACACTGAAAGAACCTTCAACTGGGCCCTTAAATAAAAATTAAAACAAATTAATTAAGTGTTGTTTCCCTGATATCACATTCTCCTTACACACATAAACAAATTAGAAACATTAAGTATTGTTTATAGTTTTTATTACAACTGTTTCTTCACTAACAGTGAAAAATCCCCATTCTGTCTTTACTTGCTCATCAGGGAAATCTCTTCTGCTTGTCCTGACAGTGAGATAATTGAGTCTCTGGCTCTAAAACAGGCATTTGTTGTCTGTGTGTACAGTATGTTAGGAAAGTAACATACTACTAGTAGAACTGAGCAGAATTTTGAATCCCTGTATTAAGTGGCAAACATTCCATGGTAAACATTCTACGTCTTGAGTGTGGGGAAAAACAGAAAAAAAACAGGATGAAGAAAGTAGGCAATACAGTAATACTTTATAAACAAAGAGAAATGGTGAGAAAACATAGTTTCATAGGCAGAGGCAGACCCAAACTGCTTCAACACATTGTTGATGTTTATAAAAGCACATACATTTGAATCATATATAGGTGTTTTCAGGTGACATCTATCCCCCTTCCTCACTAAAAAAGGCAACCTGGCAGGTTCAACGTTTTTTTTCTTACTAACCTTTCACCTCAATCACCTCACCTCAATCCTATAGCAGTTTTCCTTTTATGTACTTGTCCACAACACATATGTAAAAATAAAAATAAAGAGAAGGTTGCCTTCAAAGAAACTACTGTATATAACTACAGTTTACTGAAAATTAAATTTTAAACACTGCATATGTTTTACAAATTTAGAGATGTTATAGTGCATTTATATGATAATTTAAGTTACAGAAAAAATATTTATTTTCAACCAACTCTACTAATAAATATTTTTACTGCAAAGTACTATACTACTTAACCTATTGCTGCAATATGCTATTTTATGCATTATAGGGACAACTTTTTTCAGTTTTTAAATGTATTAGAGGTAATGTGTTGTACACTCTTTTGAAAATAGTAAATAAGTTTTAATCACTATCAGACTAAATCAAACGAATTATTTTATGATGGTGGCCCATTTTATAAGTGTGATAAGCCACTCCAGGGTGTGCACTAAAGGATGTTAATGCACTTTCTGGGGTGTAAGGACACTCAGCCTTTGGCCTCCTGCCTTAGCATGCCCTGGGGTGTGCATTAAAATCCTTTAATGCACACCCAGTCATGGCTTAATACTTACTGGTTACTAGCCGAACTAGGATATCAATGTGTATCACTCTCCAGTCCCTTCTTGATTGGATGATCACCAATAGACCTGACCAGATCTCTTCTGTCAGTGCTTTGGTTGACTAAAATAGTGACCATATGCTGGTCTTCTGTGTCTGGAATGCTTGCACACCTAAGCCTCCACCTAAGAAAATATAGTTCAGAGACTTCTCTAAATTGAACATTGAGGCATTATTTTCTGACCTACGCAAAATCAACTGGACACTCATATCAAACCTCTGTTACTAAATCGGCAGTCAACTTTTTCCTATGCACTCTCATGGACCTACAGGAAAAGCATCTTCCAATAAAGAAACAGAATCAGAGGCTCAGCTACCAGATGGTTGAGCAGTGATCTCCTCAATACCATCAGACTGAGGGCCAAATCCTGACCCAAAGCTAAACAATCCAAGTGTCCTGCCAGCTGGGATGAGTATAGACAGCTGAGGAATCTGTGTAAAAAATCTATTAGTTCTGCTAAGAGTAGTTACTGTAAACAGTTTCTTAAAGTGTCGATGAGGGACTCTTGTGGCTTCTGGAGTCACCTAAAATCCATCATGGGGCAGGGTACAAGTGCATCCATAATGGAGATGACTTTTGATGGAATCAACTGCAACAACATTTCAACACTTGCTAATGTGCTAAACTTATATTTCTTGGATCTCTCTGGGTACACTAATCTGCCTGACCATGACACCATTCCAACATCTGCTGCTAATGGCTCAGTCAACGCCCTTTTAAACTTTTGCCAGTCACCCCATCAGAGGTTCAGCATCTCCTAAAGACCATACCTGCATATGGGTTTGCTGAAGCTGATCGGTTACTTCCCAGATTCCTGAAAACCATCACTCCTCAAATTGTAGCTCATGTTACAAGGCTGTTCAATTTAGTTATAGCCACTGGCCATGTTCTTTCTACGTGGAAGATAGCTCGGGTAGTTCCCATCCACAAAAAAGGGGATTCCAAGAATATGGACAGTTACCGACCCATAGCTATACTATCTGTGTTAAACAAATTACTGGAAAAAGCAGTGGCCGCCCAAGTAGCAGACCACCTTCAAAAACATAACCTATTTTCCCCAGCACAACATCATTTCACAGAAGGGCACACTACATCCACAGCCATCATTCAGCTAACTAATGACATCAGGTCAGCTATGGACAAAGGCATGCTCACGGGGGCTGTCTTCATCGACCTGTCAAAGGCTTTTGACCATGTGGACCACTCCTTAATGACATCCAAACTCTACTCTTGGTTTTACCCCTGACATCACTGCCTAGTTCGCTAGCTACCTCTCTGAAAGACAGCAGTTTGTATAGATCAGCAGTGCCAAGTCTGTACTTGCATGCACCATTGTTGTTCCACAGAGATACATCTTGGGTCCCCTTCCTTTCTCTCTGATTACTAATAATCTGCTCTTGATGAATGGTACAAGTGCTATGCTATTATATGCTGATGACTTTACCAGCTGTGCTGATCTGTCCACTATTAACCATAATCTGAGCACAGACTTTAATATCCTCCAACACTGGCTGAAGCAAAATAAGCTCATCCTAAATACCAAAAAGACCTCCTCCATGCTCTTTGGTTCAAAGCCTAGGATTAGAACCTGCTCCTCACAGCTAACCATCAATAGCCACGATGGTTCGTGTTTAAATGGGGGTCATATCCTTTAAGTATCTTGGAGTCACCCTTGACCCTGCCTAGGATCTCAACTCACAGTTGTCTAATGTCACCAAAGCTGTCAATTCAAAACTAGGGCTCCTCTACAGGATCAGGCATAATCTCACCACAGCTTCCAAACTGGCAATTGCCCAGGGAGTCCTCCAGCCGAGCCTTGCTCATGGGCTAGTAGCTTGTTAGGAGACAAATAAAGGATAAATGAATAAATGGAACATCTGTTACCATAAAATCTGTCAATTTGCTCTATCTGTGCCCAAAATTACACACCACTGCTCACTTTACCCCAGTTATAAATGGTTCTCCCTCTCATCATTTTGGAGATACACCACTTGCCCGCCTCATCTATAAGATCTCAAACTCAAGTATACCTGCTACTCTGGCCAGCATGTACAAATTGGCTACTTCTGCCTACCCACTGTTATCAAACAACATGTCATTCATGGCTGTACCTAAATGTGCATCAACAATGGGAGAAAGTGCTTTCTCAATGTTCACTTCCAAACTCTGGAACTCTATACCTCTAGAACTAAGGCTCTCTCTGTTGCACATGGTCTTCAAGAAGGAACTCTGTAAAATCCTTATGTGCAATGACAAATGCTCATGTGGCTGACTCTGCCCTGCCCTTATGATACTCACTCTTACCACCATCCACATGACAAAAGTGTTCTAAGCTTGTCTTACTGCTATGAACTATATTGCAATTGTTCATGTCTCTCTGCTCTGGGATGGGTTATATTTTCTTGTTTATCTTTCTTGTCTTGCTGTCTTACTCTAGGCTGTGATCTGGTAACATTTTGCTTTGACCCTTATAACTATCTATACTGCCACTGCAACACAGTTAAATATTCTGTTTCTGTAATGTATTGCTGTAGCTTTGCTGCACCTGGTTCCATGTGAAAATGGTGAATGAATAATGGCAAGTCCAATAACTGCAACAGCAATTCGGCAAATGCAAACACAGCGAGTAAATTCTGGTGACTGCATTAATGGTGACAATTGCTTTTCTGTGGGGGGCTTCACCCCCTCCCATTGTGGGGGGCTTTGCCCCCCCATATCTCCTTATTTATATAAACAACTCCAAGGTTGTAGCTCCTCAGGGAGGGGGGGGGAAATCAACTGTTGCCATTAATGCAGTTTGCAAAGTCTGCCGTCGCTGTTTTTGCTTTCGCTGAATTGCCGTTGCTGTTATTGGACTCGCTGTTATTCACTCACCATGATTACATCCTACCCTTTGTTAAATGATCTGTTCCTTAATGTATTTTGAGGTCATGTATTACTATACCAACTTCATAAACTCTGCTCTGCAATGTATTGTCACCATGTACCTTCTGTTCTCCATGTCTGTAACCCTCCCGGTCGTGCCTAAAAATAGGCAATTCTATTGTCTAGAGCACCTACCCTTTTAACAAAAACTAAATAAACAAAATATCTGTCAGTTTAAATAGGAAGGTGATATCTGTGTATTAGTGTTAGTGTATGCTCACCAGATTTTGAATGTAGCAGGCATCTGACTGCAAGCAACTTAACACTAGATTGATGGAGGTTACCTGGAACTGTAAGAACAATTCATGCAATAAACAAATACATACTGTAAGAAACTGATTTACTGTGCATGTTTCCTTTTCCTAGACTCGTTCAGAAATATATTTCTGTGGATGTGCTGTGGTCTGCATGAGATTACAATGAGTTATTCAAGGCCTATGACTTTAAAAACTGTAAGACTTGGAGTATTTTGACTTCCAAAATTTGTGGATTGGAATTATTTTGACTTCCAAAAATTGACAGCTGGAAGTATTTTAACTCCAGTAAAACTGAAATGACATTTCAACCGACAGAAGTATTTGACTTCCACCAAAAAAAAAACTATCTGAAGCGCTGCAGGGGGACTGAGTTTCTGAATTTGTTGCTGAGGGACACATTTTTTTACATAATTTAACTTTGATTTCCATGTGTGGCTGTTAGTTTGGTAAGTGATATGGAGGCGGCAGTAAAGAGATGGCTGAGATTCTGAGATTGTTGCTTAGGCATACATTTTTACACAGATTAACTTTGATTTCCATATGTGGCTGTTAGTTTGAGAAGTGATATGGAGGCAGCAGTAAAAGGAAAGGCTGAGCTTCTGAGTTTGTTGCTTAGGGACAGGTGTTTTTTTTTATAAAGTTTAAACTTGATTTCCATATGTGGCTGTTGGTTTGGCAAATTATATGGAGGCAGCAATAAATGGGGGGGGGGGGCATAGTTCCTAAATTTGTTGCTCAGGGACACATTTTTTATAGGGCTTAACTTTGATTTCCAGGTGATTCATTGTCTTATTAGGTATGTTAACCGGGTGTAATTAGTTACAATTTTTAGGTGTATTGTAACTGTAGGTGGTTATTACAAATGTTAATAGTGTTGTAATGTAGGGGTTTTTACACATGGTAATAGTGCTATCATAACATGTAATTTTTTTGTCTACACTTGTAATGCAGTCTTATTAATGTGTAGGTACAATGTACCAGAGTGCTGTAATTAATTACTTAATGTTAGTTAATATCAGATATGGGGAATATCGAAAAAGTCCCAACCATGTATATGTAAGCAATAAGACACGATGAGGTGTGAGTTAGACAGTTCTAACACATGGCTTTGGGGGGGTAGTGAGGCACGTGGCCTCAGGCCGGGTGCATTCTGCCCTAGCCGTAAGAACTGTCTAAGACAGCCCCTCGGAGGGATGCAATATTGCACTTTATAAAATGGGACTTCATTTCTACAAGGGTTTTAGTTTTAGCCATGCGTTAGACATTTGTAATGCACTGCTATTGACCAATCAGAATAGCAAAAATTCCTTCCCCATTTTATAACTATATTTATAAAATGAGCAACAAATACAAATACAAATCCAGTGTTCTGATTGTATAAAACACATCACATGATCATGCGTATATCAGAGCATGACCGCACACCTGCACTTTTGCCCCCCTTCAAAACAATTTTGACATTTTATAAGATAGATAAACTACTCTGTGGTGTGCGGTCACGCTCTGATATATGCACGCCTTGGGTGGTTGATGCGCTTGGCCTGTGGCCTCGTGCATACAACCAAGGCATGCGTATATCAGAGCGCGACCCTGCCCACCTCAGAGTGGTTTATCTATTACATATATTATAGTGGCAAGGTTGAACCACTATTTTTAGGATTAAACTGGGGTTTCTAGGTTAAACTTGAAATTTTTAACTTTAATATTTTCCTAACTGTTCAAAGGATTTGCATGACATTTTGCATACTCAGTGTCCTTTGTTAGATCTTTGGATGTGCTAAGTATCATTCTGGTCGGATATGTGGTTTCTGAGATCTGGATAGTGAAAAAAAAGTGATTTTTCATTGTTTTTTCCCCCCATTGGTATGAATGGAATTTTCTTTGAATTTGGCTGCAGCCCAAATGGTTTGGAATTTTAGTCTGAACTTTTTAGGGTAGTAAGGGGCTAACCCACAGGTGTGCCTTTTGTTGGTTTGGTGAAAAAAATATTAATATGTTCCAAAGTTACTTAATTTTAAATTTTTTATAAATCGATTCTGAGCATGCTCAGAAAGCACCGCAAAGTAGCTGTATGAATTTGTATTACATATTGGGGCATCCTTTTTCATTTGTTCATCTTGTTTTCAGTTTTTCCTAAAATTCAAACTTGGAAACCCCCAAAATGAGATGTTGGGGGCAATCAGCACATGTACTTTGCTTATTGGGATTCTCTTTGTTGGATTCTGCATTTTACTGTTGAACTAATCCCCTTGAAATGTTTGTTTTCTAACTTGAAAAATCTTTTTTCATATCGCTTGATATGAACAAATCATTTTATGTATCACGAGTGACGAAAAAATATTCTTTTTCATGAGGCAAACTCCTTTAATCACTATAAAAACAGTTAGATCACTGTAGTGATGTTAAGAAGAATCAGCTGGGGGGAGGTAATGAAGCTAAAGAGAGAAACACCTTCATTCAGTCAGTCTGGAAGAGGAAGCTGGAGGAAAAGGAACCACTGTCAGGAGGAACAATGAGTGGCACTCCCCCATACTGTCCCCATTGCCAAAGTAATTTACTTGGTGTCTAGTGGCAACCCCACCCTCCGATCCCCATCCCCCTTGTTTCCATAGGTTCCCTGGTGTCTAGTAACACCCCCACCCTCCGATCCCCATCCCCCTTGTTTCCATAGGTTCCCTGGTGTCTAGTGGCAACCCCACTCTGATCCCAACCCCTTGTTTCCATAGGTTCCCTGGTGTCTAGTGGCAACCCCACCCTCCGATCCCCATCCCCCTTGTTTCCATAGGTTCCCTGGTGTCTAGTAACACCCCCACCCTCCGATCCCCATCCCCCTTGTTTCCATAGGTTCCCTGGTGTCTAGTGGCAACCCCACTCTCTGATCCCCAACCCCTTGTTTCCATAGGTTCCTGGTGTCTAGTGGCAACCCCACCTCTGATCCCCAACCCCCTTGTTTCCATAGGTTCCCTGGTGTCTAGTAACACCCCCACCCTCTGATCCCCATCCCCCTTGTTGTTATACTTTCCATGGTGTCCACTGGCACCCCCTACCCTCCAATCCCCACCCTCATTGTTTTTATAGTTTCCCTGGTGTCCAGTGGCACCCCCTCACTCCGATCCCTGTCTCTCTTCACAGATCCTTTTATTCCCCTGGTGTCTAGTGGCACCCCTGCCCTTTGAGCCCCATCACTCATCTGAGGTATATTTTTCTGGTTGCTAGGGCCCGCCCCACCCTCTGTTGCTTATTTTCTTTTTGTCTGTAATAAAGAACATGGCCCCCCAATGTCTCTTTTTAGCGTGTAAAATGAAATGGTCTCTCGTCGATCTGACCCCCCCGCCACCCTCACCTCCCACTCAGCATCCACCACCTGACACCCCCCACAGCCCCTCACTCTCCTGAGCTGGTGGCATGGTGAAGATCAGCTCCCTGATTGGAGACATGTCTTGCTGCTGGAACCAGTGACTGTTATATGAGAAACTAAGGTAAATGTGGTTCAGTGTATTTCAATAGGATTTTCAACTTTTGTGCATAACTTTGCCATGTTTGCATATTTTTGCACCAAATTTTCAACATATCCTTTTTGAGACCCCTCCTCATGAACAATGTGGGTGTTACTTCATAAATCCTGCCCAAAAGGTGGTTTCATAGTCAGTTGGTGAAATCACCTTTCCAGCAGGATTTCAAAATGTTCACTATACTTGTTCATGAGGTGGGGTCATAAGAAGGGTTTGTTGAAAATGTAGGGGTAAAAATATGCTACAATGGTGAAGTTCTGTGCATTCGTTGACATTTCACTACACTCCCTCATAACTTTAGAAATGTTCAATATTTTAACACCACATTATCAACATTGCCATTCCTTTATATCACCTCATAAATGTGACAGCAGTCATATTTCAAATCTTGTCTAAAATGTATTTTCATGCCCCTGGTGTGGAATGTCACTGCAGTGGCAGGAATGATGTTTTGGTGGTGATTTCACAATTTTTACTATTGAGTTGATGAGATGGGGTAATAGAAAGCCTATGTTGACAATTTAGTTGCTGTTGTCCTACAAATAGAAGCACAGGGCACCATAAAGATATATATATATATATATATACACACACACACATATCTATGGATGGATGGGAGTGCAGGGCCCTGCACTCCATCAGAGAAATAAGGATACGATTATACCATCTTAAAAAATACAGATGCATTGGAGTGCAGGGCTCAGAGGGCCCTGCGCTCCAACAGGAAAATAAGGATACTGTTATACTGTCTCAAAAAGTAAGGAAATTCTTTGCAAAAAACTGTGTTAATGCAACATTTAAGGTTGAGGCTACAGCATCAAAAACAGGGAAATGTGGCTTTAGCGTTTCCAACCCTAAAATCCCAATGTCACCCCTAAAGTAAATCAGGGGAGGAGTCTTCATAGGGGTTATCAACCCTAAAGCTCACTCAGTTAGGTGTGTATGTTTCTGGAGTGCAAAGAATCAGGTGAGCTTTGGAGTTGACAATCCCTATGAAGGCTCCGCCCCTGATTTGCTTTAGGGGTGGTATTGGTGTTGAATGCTCATGTCTATATTAAAGCCCAATTTTTGTACTTTGATAACTTTGCAATGGTTCAATGAATGTGCATGAACTTTTGCATGCATAATTTCTTAGGGAAGGTCTGTTGATGTAGCAAATGTCCTTTGAATCAGTTGTGTGGTTTCTGAGATAGAGAGTGATAAATCCTTAACTTTATATGTTTTTTGTTGTTTTTTTGTCCATCTGTATCTTGGAAACTGTTTCAAGTTGTGGTCTAATATTTTTAGGGTAGAAGGCCTTTGCTTCACAGATGTACCCGTTGAAGGTTTGGTAAAAAAATGTTAATCAGTTTCAAAGTTATTACATTTCAACTTTCCCATTATTTCCTATGGGAAAAAATAGATGTTCCACACAAAAATGGATTCTGTGTCGCAGGAGCCAATCCCTTTGCACACACGGGTCATCCTCTGTCACTGAATAATGGTTTTTCATGCTTCCGCCATTTTGTTTTTTCAGTTTGTGAGAGAAAGAAAACAAAGAAAACACATAAAAATGAATAGATTTAAAGATCAAATGCACATATTTGAGAAACACTTGAATTCCCATGAATTCAAGTCCTTGTGTCGTGATTAGTGTTTCCTGAAAATATCATGCTGTTTGGTTTTGTGGTTTTCTCTAAATCAGCATCTGTTAATGTCCCCTGCAATAACTGAAGATAGTGAAGATTTTTTTGGCCCTATCAGTGAGTGATGACATCATTCTTGTTTAGCCTGCTGCTTCAGCAATTAAGTCCCTGATTGACTGAAGAAGCTGTTGCAGTTCCCAGTCAACACAGTCTGTAGAGCACATTGTTTTTACTCAGAGTTTGTTACTAACTCATCTGGTATGTGTTTAGAGTAGCTTAAAATCTATCATTCTGTTCTCATAAAAAGTTAATCACTTGAGTTTCAGTGCTGAACTGAAGTGTTATGAATGAATTTGAGAAATGACCTTGTCTGTATTACAGGTGTCAGTTCTACTCCATCAAAACTCTACATTGTTGTCTGGCTATATAACACATGGTTGTGAAATGGATATAACATAAATCTGCAGTTTGTTAATTCATAGAAGCAGTGCATCTTTGATGTAGCCTCCAAACATAGGTTCATGTGAGAACAATTGTGTTGTTTTGCCAGATTAACAAGCATTTATCTGCCACACTCGGCTATTTCAGGAACATGTACTGTATGAACTCACAAAATTCAGTTCTTTGAGGGTTTCTGAGTGAAAAATACGTCATATGCTGTATGTGTAAAACTAGGAATACTATATGGTATCCTGATCCACCTGTCTCCTGCCCGACAGTTGAGGCAACAGCACTCTGCTGTCCATTTCTTCTGCCTCACAAGCCCCACGTCTCCTGTCCCCTTTTGAGGATGCTGCACCATACTGCCCACTGTCTTCTCCACACAGTTAGGGCTGCTGCTGCACCTTGTTTCCCCCTGCACAAACAGTTGAGGCTGCTGTACCCTTCTTGCCTCTGTCCCCCAACCCCACAGTCAGGGTTAATGCACCCTGCTTCCCACTGTTCCTGTCTCCACAGTCAAGGCTTGTGTGCTCTGCTAAGACTAGACACCCAGGTCCCCTGCCTTCACAGTTGGGGCTGTTGCACAATGCTGTCCAAGGCCACCAGAGGTGGGGTATTTTCTCACCTGCTACCCACTTCCATTGTCCCAACTGGACAAGGCTGTTGCACCACAAGCATCCTGTCCCACAGTCAGGGCTGCCATATCCTGATTCCCCCTTGTGTCGTGTCACACAGTCGAGGCATTTGCACCATGTTGTCCTCTGTCTCTGCCACCATATCCAAAGCTGCTGCACCCTGCACCTTTCTACACAGTCAAGGCTGCTGTGGCCTGCTGTGCCCTAGAGCCCATGCCTCCACAGTTAGGGCTGTTGTTCCATGCTGCCACTTGCTGTAAGACAAGGTAGGGTATGTGCTGCACCCTGTCCCCTGCCACCACAGTTGGAGCAGTTTCTCCCTGTTGCCCCTTGCCACCAGAGTCAGATCCTTTGCAACACCCTGCTGCCCATGTCCCTTGTCCCAAACAGGTGTGTCTCTGGCATCCTGTCCCACAATTTCAGCTGCTGTACCCTGATGCCTCCCCTGTCTCCTGCCCAAACAGTCAGAACTGCTGCACCCTGCTACCCTCTGTCCCCACCCTATAACACAAGATGAAAGTATGCTTTGTTTTATCTTTCAAGCAGTTTAGGCTGTGTACCAAAGGCTCTGACTCTGGTGGCAGGAAGCAGCATAGTGAAACAACCCTAACTGCGGAGGCAAGAGGCTCTGTGGTGCAGCAGGGCATAGTGGTGGCAGGGGACAGAGGACAGCATGGTGCAGAAGCCTGGACTGTGGTGCAGGACACAGTGGGGCATCAGGGTACAGCAGCCCTGACTGTGAGACATGGTGCATGTGGTGCAGTGGCCCTGCCCATTTGGGGTAATGGACGTGGGTAGCAGGGTGCAGCAAAAGCCCCATCTTTGGTGTCCTGGGGTAACATGGTACAGCAGCTACAACTGTGGAGGCAGATGCCCTGGGACTCTAGGGCTTAGCAGAACAAAGCAGCTCTGCCTGTGGAGACAGGAACAGGGGGCAACAGGGTGCATTGGCCTTAATTATGGGGGCGGGGGACAGAGGGAAGAAGGGTGCAGCAGCCTGGCAGGAGACAGGGGCATCAGGATGCCATATAGTATTTCTAGTTATACACAAACATGATATATTTTCAGACAGAAACCCTCAAAGAATGGAAGTTTATGAGTTCATACAGAACATGTTCCTGAAATAGTTGAGTTTGGCAGACACCTGTTTGTCAGTCTAACATAAAAACAAAATTGTTCTCACATGAACCTATTTATGACATCTACATCAAAGACACACTGCTTCTATGAATTTAAAAACTTTAGATTTATTTTCTATCCATTAAATGACCCTGTGTTATATAGCCAGAAAACAATGCAGAGTTGTGATGAGAAAGAACTCATCTCTCCCATCCCCACCAGCTCTCATCCCCTATCCCCATATTTGACAATGCCTTCTCAGTGGATGTTTCTGTAATATGGCTCAGGTGTGGCTTTTCCTGTACCTCTTTAACTCCCACTCTATCCCTTTCCTTCTGCTCACCCTGACTTCTACTGCTTCTCACTCCTCCTTCCAACTCCCACTTGCCTGTGTCTACCTCTCCCCCCTGCATTTCCTATTTCCCACTTTCCCAACCCCTAGTGCCACTATTAGCTTGTCTCTATGCTTAGCAGCCTGAGCCATCTTGCTTATAACTTTGTTCTATATTACTGTGTTTCCCATTTGTCAATTATCTGTACTTACAGTTCTACTGCTTATCTCTTTGTAGCTTCAATCACTGTTAGTTAAATCTCTGACATGGAACCTAGGTAATGAGCTTGTTCTCAAAGGTGTTAATCCGAGACCAGAATAAATAAATAAAATAAATAAAAATAACTGTGATACAGACAAGGTGATTTCTTGCAGACATTCATTCATATCACTTCAGTTCAGCACTGAAACACAAATGATCAACTATTTATGAAAACAGAATGACTGCTTGTAAGCTAATCTATTTAAACAGAAACCAGATGGGTTAATAAACTTTGAGAGAAAACAATTAGCTCTACAGATTGCACGGACTGGGCACTACAACAGCTTTTTCAGTCAATCAGGGACTTAATTGCTGAAGCAGCAAACTAGACAAGAATGATGTCATCACTCACTGATAGGGACAGAAAAATCTTCACTGTTTTCAGTTACTGCAGAGCACATTAACTAATTTAACAAATGATGATTTAGAGAAAATCACAAAACTAGGGGTGTGCAAAAAAAAAAAATTCCGGTGGCAGAATTTCGGCAAAAGAGCAAATTTAGCTTCTGGGAAATTTCAGAAATAATTTTCTCAACCTTTGCAGAAATTCCACCTCAAAAATATGCAATAAATATACAAACTGTGGGTTAATTTATTAAACTGCAGGGAAAAAATCCACAGAATGGATTACTGCCAGTGGTCAGTTCTCAGGCTTTTTTTAACTGCAGTTTAATTCATTAATCTACCCCCGTTGATCAGAGGTCCCAGTAAATAAATAAAAAATAAAACTCCAATCCCTCCCTTGGACCCTCCTAGTGTCTAGTGGTCTAGTGGCCCCCTCACCCATCAATCATGGGTCCCAAGTAAAAAATTCCTGATCCCTGGTGTCTAGTGGTTCCCACCTCCCCACCCAGGGATCACGGCCCATGGGTCCCAGTAAAGAAGAAACAAAAACTCCAACCCCTCCCTGGTGTCTAGCTGGACCCCCCCTCCCTAGCCTGGATTCTTTTAATCCACAAAAAAACAGCCGGCAGTTCACCAACTCATCCCCCTCTATTCCCAGTATTCCCTGGTGTCTAGTGGACCTCCCATCCCTGATCTCTTATAAAGAAAAGTAATCTCAATTATCTGGTGTCTAGTGGACCCCCCACCCTGACAGTTCATCTGCTACCACTCCACCCCACTTCCCTCCACCCTTCCCCTAAGCAGGCCACTGGCACAGCCCTCTTCTCTCCTCCACTACCAGTGGCCCACTGAACTGTCAGTGAATGACCTCGTGGTTGTACAAGCATGCACTCATTCACTGACAGTTTATTAAACTGTGGATAGAATAAATTCCACAGTTTATATGCATTTTTCCGCAGTTCACAAAAAAGTCAGTGGAATCTGGTGAAAATTCCAGTTTCACCAATGGCTAAAGTTCCGAAATTTCTCTGAAATTTCTGACATTTTGTGGAAGTTCTGCAAAAGTGGAATTCACAACTTTTGCCCACCCCTACACAAAACCAAACAGCATGATATTTTCAGGAAACACTAATCATGATTCAGTGACTTGAATTCAAGCTTTTATAAAAAAATATGGAAAAACTGGTGCAATGTATCTTTAAAAAGGAAAACAAACATTAGAACCTAGCTAAATGGGTCCCATTTATGCAACATTCTGATGTTTGTTTTTTTAAAATTATGGCAAGAAACATCTTTTGAGGCATGGGCACCCAAAATCTCAGGTGCCCAGCTTAGTGAGATGACTGCTTCTCCAGCATTCTCTGTATGAGAACAGTGGAAATTTCTTAACTTCTGCAGCCACAACTGAAATCATGCTGCCAGCTGCAGTGTGTACTGTGAGCCACCCTTTTCCCTGGTGTTAAATGGCATCCCCCACCCATCTATGTCTGTGTCTGACTCCTCATCTAGTACATACATATTTATATTCCCTGGTGGTTAGCAGCACCCCCTACTCATGCACTGCTATTCCATGTTTCCCTGGTGTCTAGTGGCACCCCCCCACCTGCTGATCACCATTCCTGGTAGTCTAATGGTCCCTCCCTCTCCCCCCAATGTTGGATTGCTGCCCCAATAATGAAAATAGAAGACTTGGTAGCCTAATGGTCCCTCTGCCTTCCCCCAATGTTCTATCACCCATCCCCATAATGAAAAAAAATCCCTGGCAGTCTAGTTGTACCCCCTCCCCCGATGTTCAATCCTGACCCCATGTAAAACAAGAAATTACATGGTAGTTCAGTGGTCCCTTCCCCCTTCCTGACCCTCCGCCCTCAAACAAGCATTTTTCCTGGTGGTCTAGGGGCCCCCCACCCACCTACCTACCCTTTTAGGTAAGCAGCCACCACCCCACTCCTTCCCCAACATCCAGAGTCATACTCTGCGACCAGCACACCCCTCTTCTCACCTCCATGGCTGGCCACAGACTGTGCTATGAATGAGTCCCAATGCAGAATGCACAATGAATAAGTGGATCATTCATACCAATTCTGCATTGGAATTAATTCACAGTGCAGTTGGCAGCCAGCTGTGGAGGTGAGGGGAGGGCTGTGCTGGTCGCAAAGTGTGACTTGGGATGCAGGGGAGAGCAGGGTGGTGGGTGCTTAACTAACAGGGTGGCAGAATGGGGACCTCTAATGTCTTCAAACAAAAAGATCTAATTTTATCTTTAACATATATTGTGTTTAATCGTGAAATATCTACTTTAAGACAAGGACATACCGTGAATAGATCTCTTTTGGGTGAGAAAATATTTCACCACCTTCCAAATTCTTATGCTCTGCAAAGCAAAGGTTTGTCCATTGATGGAATATTGTTTGCACATTTGGGGAGGTGCCCCCCTTCCACCCTTTCTATACTTGAACACTTGCAGTCTAAGGCTTGCCACTTGAATAGTGACAGTTCACTTACCTGTAGTCTTCAATCCCTAGCACACCATAAAGCAGTTTCATCCTTATCCCTTTTCTACCACTATTCCCAAGGGCATTGCTCCAAAGAGCTGGCTGCTACCATTCCTCCACTTAAGATGCACATTCATTCCAGTCGCTCTTCATTGTCTAATCATCCATTCTTTGTCGAACTTAAAACTTGTAGAATTTGGCTCTATGCCAGTTCCTTTTTCCCACATACTGCCAGTCAGTGGCCTAGGCACCCATCCTTGGTCTTCCCTCCCTCTTACAATCTCCAGACCTTCAAATTTAATATAAACAAATTATCCCTCTGCTAATATTCCCTTTTTTTTTTCATTTCTTTTCTAATGTATCTTCCTTTTTTTCTCTTGTTACAGGAGGTCGTCTTTGAGAACTATAGGGTCTACCTTTCTTCTGCAACCATGCCAAAAATAAATTCTACAGTGCTGTGCCATGAAAAAAGCAATTTTCACCATGAACTTGCTGTGAAATTCATCATTTTTTACTGTGAAAAAAGTACAGCCCTAAATCTAGGGACATTGATTGCCACAATATAGGATCCTGTTTTGCAAACTGATCCTTTACCATGCTTTTGCATTCACTACAAGGGGATTTGTCTAATATAGGATCCTGTTTCACAAAAGGATCCTTTATCATGCTTCCCATTGACTACAATGGGAAAGAAAGATAAAGGATCTTTTTTGCGAAAGAGGATTCTACATCATGGGTTCTATGTCATAACGGCGATCACGGAGAGGCGATCGGCGTTAGGGCAAGTGTACATCACCAAAAATCAATTTTGGTGATGTACACTCACAGCGCAAACCAAAAGGGTGCCAGACATAGATTTTATTTATTTATGCTGGGGGGCTGAGCCCCCCTGCACCTCACCTACTAAAGGATTCTCAACTCCAGGGGGGTGCATGTCGGGGGGGTGCAAACAAAAAAAAGAGTAAACCCGGACTGGCGCAAAAAAAAATGCACCCAGATTCAAACCATCCACCCTCACAACCCTAGCCTGCTGCCAACTCACCATGCCACATGACCAACTCAACAGCCTACCACCACGCTACACCTCACAAACCCTCCCTCCTCTTCCACCTGTCATATAGCATGCTTGCCTTCCCGCTGTGCGTGTGTACATGTAGCGACATCCTGTCGCTATATTCACTATCCCCTATCCTGTTGCCTCTCTGTCCAGTAGCCCTGTGAATAGGGCACTGTTATTGATTCACCCTTTTTGAAAGTGCTCAATAGCAGTCGCCTTCATCACCGGATACCGCATCATGCTATTCCCGTTGTAGTTAATGGGAAAGCATGATAAAGGATCCTTTTTCAGAACAGGATCCTATTTTGTGCTGCTTGTCAACATTTTTCAATGGGGTTTTGCACTTTGGTTCATAACTCAGCTGTTTCTTAATATGTTGACTCCACATTTTCAACATGGCTTTTTGGGGACCCCACCTCATGAACAATAGAACTGCCATTATGCAACTCCTGTATGAAAGGTTATTTCATGGTTGATTGGTGAAATCACCTTTTGGGCAGGATTTGTGTAATAACAGTTATATCATTCATAAGGTGGGGTCATAATAAGCCTATGTTGAAAATTTGAGGTCAAAATATGTGAACATGGCAAAGTTATGCCCATTCATTGCAATTTTTCTATGAATGCTTGTACCCTTGGAATTTTTAAATAATTTGACCCCAAATTTTCAACAGAGCCTTCTTATTACTTCACCTAATGTATGTTACAGCTGTCATTTTTCAAATCCTGGTCAAAATGTTTTTATGCACCTGTGGTGTAGAATGGCATTGCAGTTGTGTAGATTTACATTTCGGTGAGAATTTTAACATTTTCTGCACTGGGCATATAAGGTGGGATAATATGATGGCTATGCTGACAATGTTGCCACTTTTGTCCTATAAATGGAAGCGCAGGGCCTGGAGGGCCCTGTGCTTCCACATCTACATACATATACGCATCTATGAAGGAATGTGAGCTCAGGGTCCAGAGGGCCCTCTGCTCCTACAGAAAAATAGGAATATGATTATGCTATCTAAAAACATAAGGAAATTCACTTCAAAAATCTTTGTTAATGCATCAGTTAGGGTTGTTACTAAAGTGACAAAAGTAGGGAAATGTGGCATTAGGGTTTCCAACCCTAACATCCCACCCTCACCCTGCAGACACTGGCAGGCATCAGTGGTGTGCCTCAGGGTCATCAGCCCTAACGCTCACCCCATTCACCTATATTGTACCCATCTCAGCTTATTATCTTATGGAATGGGATGAATATTAGGGCTGATGACCCCAAGGTACACCCCTGATGCCTGTCAGTGTCTGCAGGGTGAGGGTAGGGTGTTAGGATTGTAAACCCTAATGCCACATTTCCTTACTTTTGCCACTTTAGTAACAACCCTAACTGATGTAGTCACAAAGTTTTTTGCAAGGAATATATTATAGGGATGCAGTCACACCCCCATAGTTAGGGTTCAGTGATCACTTCTATGTTAAAACAGCAGTGCAATGAACTGTCATATATTTGTGGTCTGATCAGCTTTTCATTTTTCATCATGAGTTATGAGATCTGTTTCAATCTCATACAAAGTTTTTGTAGATATGCATATTTTTTTAATTTTTTTAATAAAAGTGGTATTATTTCACGTGAAATAATGTACTTCCCAATATATTTGTTTTCCCTACTGGAATACCTATGATGCAACCATCAGGACCTTATACTTTTAACATGTGCATTGACAACCATTAGGCAGGAAAACTGAATCTCAATCCTGCTGGTTTCTGTTGATGTTTTGCCACAAGTAACATGTAATGCGAGACTTGGGGGCTGGTCTGCAGTGCTAATAGTAGAATTGGGGGAAAGTGAGATGCTGACTGGGGAGTGGAGGCGGTGCTGAGGAAGGTGACTAGTCCAGCTGGAACAAACAACAGAAACCTCAGCACTCATGGACAAAAGGAGACAAATTCAATTAAATTGCAAAATAGTTTGTTGTAGCATTGGTTATCCAGACATCCTACAGCCCTAAGTTAAGTGAATTTGTTTTCTTTTGTCCATGAGTTCTGAAGTTCTTTTTGTTTGTCTTAGTGCTAGTAGTAGCCTGTCGTGATGAGTGAAAACCACCTGCAGAAATTAGAAACTTTGTTGGGTTGCAGATTAGCAGTGGACAGCATGTCTCAAGTCCGGAGATGAGAATGATTTGCATTTTTGCATGCAGGACACAGGACCTTTGTGGAGAGTTGGATTTAAAGCAGTTATGAAGAAAAAAATAGTATATACAGTAGTATTACATTACTATTGTCATGGTTCCGCTCCTAATGATCTTACAGATTTCTCTTGCAAAGCCTTCCTAGTGACAGGTACTCAGAGCGCGCATCACACTCAGAGGTTGTCTCAGACGTTAGTACGCACTATACCTGGCTGACTGGATGTCAGCTAAATGTTGGGCTATGCAGAAGATTGGTAGTGGAGGCTTTTTTCAAAATTGGGATCCTAGTAGTGGTCCGTGTCAGTATCGGGAGAAAAAAGGTCAGCGACTCAGCCACAGATTTGCAAGATGCCAGGAAAATTACATTAATATACGTTTCTCAGAATCCACAACAAAACTGTGCACTAAAACACAGAATTGTCTATGATGTACTGTTGCTTTATGCTCAGAATGTTGCACTTTAATAACTGCAACTGTTCCATCAATTCATATGAAATTTTGCATGCACCATTGGGGACCAAACATCTCTGGATGTGGCATGTTTTGTTTTGGTCAGATGTGTGGGTGTGATGATATGGTGTGTCCAAAAATGTAAAAATTACCATTTTTGTATAAATTCTTTGTCTCGCTGATTCTCAGAAACTGTGTGGCATTGTGGTCTGAAATTTGCAAGGTGTACAGATATTTGGGCACAGATATGATTTTTGAAGGTTTGGTGAAAAAAATATTAAACTGTTCAAATGTTATTATAGTTTCAATTTTCCCATTACTTCCTATAGGAAAGGTTAGATGAACCATGCGAGACAACTGTTTTGTTGCCATGAAAGCTGTATGTATTGTTGCAAATGCCTAATGTAGTGTCGAGATTCTGCAATCTTGTTTTCAGTTAGCGAGACAAACAACTTTAAATATTTCAAAAAATACTGACAGATGGTAAACACCAACAGTTGTGTTTACCTAATCGGGGCCCAAGGAATCTGATTCTGGGGTCAGTTTGCCCCAAAAATGGGCAGAAATATGTTTATTTTATCTGCCAAGTTTTTACTGCCACAAATTGTGGTACTACGTTCGGGGAAAAAAGGGGAGGGGGCACAAATTGTGGCAAAAGGACTCAGTGTTTCTTGAAACATCTTTCCTTTTGCCACAATTTGTGGCACAACTTCTTTTATCTGACTCTTTGTCACTTCGGGCCAGGCACTAACTTTGTTCAAGTACTGAGTGCACCCAACCCTTTCCCTGTTCCATGTTGAAACAACAGGTACCATTTGGCACAGAATAAACATGCAGTACCACTTTTCTGCATTGCACACTATGTGTAGCATTTGCTTCCTGCCTACAATGTTGGCCTGAGTCGTAGATCAGAGATAAGAGATGCTCTGCATCTTACCTGCAGACAGGGAACATGGAGTACTAAGCAACATTAAATGTAACAATTAGCATCACAAGGTTCCCCAGCAGCTAAGTCATTCCCTCACAAGTCCAGTGAGTTAGCAAGGTAACAACCCTGGCATGGCCAGCATCATATCTTTGGGGGGTGTCCAGAGGGCCTGGGTTACACAGGGAAATGCACACATACCCTAAACAGTAGCACTTGCAGTTATACAGTATTTGTCAACACCATTCAAACACAGTGACTAATCTTAAAAGCTAGGAATGACACTTCAAGCCCCCCCCCCGAGCTCCATGACAGTGGATTTGGCAATATCAGTTTGTGCAGAGGATGCTGGTATGACTCACTGAAAACTTGTGGGCAATTGTCCAACCCACTGAGTACTCTCAAGTACTGTGGGTGCAAGTCTGAGCCCTCTCAAAGCACCCTAACAATGGCAGTGTCAATGGCATGTTCACCACAAAGGGTGCTGAAACCCAGCACCACAACACTTTTGAACACTATTCCAGTTCATCAAGTACTATCAAGTGGTATGGATGTCCCTTGAAGCCCAGTCCAAGCACCTTGACAGTGGAGCTGGCAATGTCAGCATGTACAAAGGGTGTGTATCCCAAAACTGGTCTGTAAGATGTAATAATGGCAACTAGGTCAATTTTGTCTGGCACTAAGCAGAAACTAGCCAAGCTCAGCTCCACCCTAGTCCTCAAGACTTTCAACAACAGTTGAAAAAACTTTACAGATCCAACCACCAGATTCTGCCACGACAGGAGGAGAGGGCAACTATTGTTTTAGCAGAGTAGAAGATATTATTCTCCCTAAAATGGAAAGACATTTTTTTTTTATTTCTGAACTTAAGAGTAATGGAGAACTCATAGCCAAGGCATTTTGTTGAAACCCCTTTCGACCATGTACTAGGAGGAAGTTGCATTTTGTGTACTTTTATTATTTTCACTTTGGGGCATATCTGAAGGAGGCGGCAGCGATGGATACATTCTGGTGTGTCTTGAATCAGACTCTGTAGCAGCAGAAGATGTTCAGCATGGGATGTCTGGTGCTGCTGACTGTGGGTGGGGAGCACTTGTTCTCAGTAGTGGTCTTCCAGTGTCCCTGCAACTTGTGAAACTATTGCTATGGCACGGTCTTTCTGCTGATGCCCATGCTTGTTTTCTTCGTGCTCAGCTACCTGCTCAGCACTGGCACCTGGAAGCTCCTCACAGGCTGCTGCTTCCACTCAGGTGGTTGTTTCTGCAGAAGGAAAGGGGGCTGCAGCCGATGCATTTACATCTTCTTCCTCACCAACATCAAGGCAGCCATAGTTCCCCTCACCTGGATCTTGGTCGCTCTCCTCAATGGAGCCTACTATTAGTGTGCCATGACAAGCTTTGACAGCATTTTTTACCAGGACACCTTGTGGAAAGACAAGCCCTTGGAGTGCACTAGCAGTCTGCTGAGTTTCCTGTGTAAGAGGGCCACCTCTCTGTTGCTCTCTGTTCTGATCATGGACAATGTGCTGAGGCAAATTCGGGCAAAGGTGCAGGTAAGACCTAGGGTTTATATAGTGTATTGCTGATCATGTATCATGGCTGTATTGTTCCATGCTTTGAATGACATCCAGATGCTCATTCTAAGTGAGATCTGGGAGTGACTGGGTAAGACAGACATGTAGAAACAGAATTTGTCAGCAGAATAGCAGATTAGGACCACTTGGCTCACCAGTCTGCTTATTTTATATCATTATAAACACTGATATTATTTACAAACAATGTCAATATGATTTAACTATGTAGATATAGTTAAATATGTTGTGAGCTTGAACAATGTTGATGTGACTTTAGAGGTTTATATTTATGTTCTCATTCTCAGAAATTATACGTTAGTATTCTTTGCTTTCCACTGGAGTTTAGAAAGTGTGCCTTGGACATCTGATCTCAGAGATATCTGCCTGCGAATCAAAGCTGGATTTTTTCCTGAGCAAACCAGCTAATAATAATAATACTACATTGATACATTTATAAGCAATTTTATTATTTATACACAATGGTCAGCATACAGGAAAAGTTAGAGATTACAGTGTTTTTGACTCAGAAGAAGGTTTTATGATTGCTGACTAGTCACTTTCCTAGGCCCTGCCATACTGAAAGCCATTTGTAAGGTACATATTGGTTTGTGAGTACTTGAAAAGTCAAGCTAGGAGCACATTCTACTAAGAGGCAGAGTCATGAGTTTAAGTCACAAAGGCATATTGGGAGCCCTAGGGAACTTGTTAAGTGCCTGTTTATGCTCACAAAGTTAAGGTGTGCTGAAATTACTCTTACCACTGCTCACTAATGGCTGCAAGACTATAGTAAGCACTATAAGTGCCCCATAAAATGACTGTGGAGTGTAAGGTTATTGCCTTCTTGAAAAGTGAAAGTAAGCAATTTGTGATAGAAAAAGTGCATAGTTAGAAACACAAATATTTCAGTAATTGTATGTTTATTTTTTTATTTGTTATGATTTATTTACCCAGTGTAGCTCAGCTGATCTGCAATATCTCATTTTTAGTGGGTTCCTGCTCCCACCCATTTCTGCAGTTGGATGGACTGGAACACTGAAGGTTAAGTAGCATGCCCAATATCACACAGTGAGTATACTTGCTGTGGTGGGTGTGGAATATGTTATCTCCATGTTAAGATGGTGCTCCAAACCCTAGAGCACACAGCCTTACAAATTAACTCAACTGGAAGGAAATACAGGGATGATGATAGGTTGGCTTTTAATGTATTACATTCTCAATCAGTACAGGCAGGAGGCACCCTGTCTCTGCCTGTGCCAACTCACATATTCACATGTATGCAGTTGACACAGTCATTTCACCTCCAGTCCTTCCACCACAGCTGTGGAAGACCCACTCCATTCTGTACTGGTTCCAATCCAACCAACTCAGAGTCAACACTAAAAAAACTGTGTCCATGACCTTTGGTATCAGGAAGATACCTAGTTCTCTGCAAGCAAAGAAGCATCACTTTGTTTGTCATGAACTTGTTTTTTATGCCCTTAACCCCTGTTTTTAAAATAGGATGTTTATGTATCACTGTTTCTGATACCACTGTACTCACTGTATTATATGTACCTTTTATTTTTTTTATTTTATTGAAATCTAGGATTACAAATACCTTTGAGCAGGAACTGCTTGTTTACAAAGGTTCCACGTCGAAGGAATGGGGATATCCATACATACAAAGGTCAACATAGTAATACATAGTTACACAATAAAAAGAAGTAAGAGACTGAGGCCTAGGAAATTCCAGTAATTCAAAATGTGCCAAATGTTAGGTAGCATGACATACCAGCCAAGGGCAATCTTAGAAATAAGCACTGCAGGTGAGCGGGAAGGGGGTATGCAGGCAGGAAGGCCATTGTCAGAGGGTAGAGGGTGAGGGTAAGAGCTCTAAAGGGGAGGGAGGGGGGATAAAAGTCAGAAAATGCCCACGGGAGGAAAGGGAGAGGGGGCAAGGGGGTAGGCAGGTAGAAGGGGGCAAGGCGGGGAGAGGTAGCTGTCAAGACTGAAGTGGAGGGCAGTGAGCGGTGGGCCCCTGATGAGGCGAGGCAGTCACAACGACTAGTTAAAATGAGATGAAGTCAGAGTTGTCTCTTAAAAGAGTCAAGAGCAGCAGCTGTAAGAGTTTCTTTGTTGAGAGTATTGTACCACTGTGGTGCTCTGTGGGCAAAGGCCATCTGGCCCATGGTAGTCCGGCATCTGGGGACAAGGAAGGTTAGTTGTTGTGAACTTCTAGTTTGCTGGGTGCTGTGGTGGTCAATGAGGAGCTTTTCAATGCCCAGGGGCATGACCCCGAGGAGGACTTTTTTGGCTAAGAGGCAGGTTTGATATTGTATCCAGCTGATGAGAGGAAGCCATCCTGCCCGAGTGTACAGGTCACAAGTGTGTGTAAGTCGGTCAGCCCCAGTTAGCAGCCTGCATGCTTTGTTGAGTGCAACTGTAATTCTGCGGAGGGCAGAGGCGGAAGCAGAGCCATAAATTGCAAGCCCGTAATCGATGATGGAGGTGACAGAGCTGTTGATAGCCAACCAGAGAGTGTCAGGAGTCATGCAGTGTTTGTGTCTGTAGAGCAGGCCTATACGGATGTTGGTGGCTTTGGCAACAGAATCTATATGCCGATGGTAGGAGAGTGAGCTGTCCAATGTGACACCTAGGTATTTAAAATCAAGAACGTGTTCAAGTAAGGTCCCTGTTTGGTTTAGGATGGTGAGGTCACGGGATTTGTACTTACTCCTGGCATTGTAGAAGGTCATAACCTTTGTTTTGCTGTAGTTCATGACCAGTTTGTGTGACTTGAACCATTCTTCATGTGCATGAATTCAAGCTGTAATTGTTTTTTTCAAGGAGCTCTGCATTTTGGTGGTTGGTGAACATGACTGTGTCATCGGTGTAGAGCAGTAATTTCTGGTGGCAGACACTGGGAAGGTCGTTGAAGAAGAGGCTGAAGAGTAGTGGCCCCAGGATGGACCCCTGTGGGACCCCTGAAAGGACTGGCTTTTCTTCCGAGGTGACACCGGCAAGCCTAACCCGCTGGACCCTCTCCCCAAGGTAGCTTGAAAACCAGAGCAGAGCTTCATTGGAGATCCCAATGTTTGATAATTGCTTAAGTAGGAGTGGGTGGTTCACAGTATCAAAGGCTTTCATAAGGTCGATGAATACTGCCCCTACACAGTTACCTACTGCATTATAACTTGCACTTATTGTCTGTGCCACTGTGCAACCCGGGTCGCAACTGAAAATGGTCCTTTGGATCAGTTTTCTTATCTGGTTACAAAAACATAAGTAAATAAATAAGATTTACAGTATTTCCATCTCAGATTGGCAAGGTACAGCCAGAAAGCCTCCACACAAAAATGTCACAGAGCCATGTTACATGACTTCCTGGCAGAGCTTCAGAGAGACTTGAATTCAGCTGCAGCTAGTGAGAAACTGATTTTACACTACTTTTGATTTGCAAAAATGGCACAAGTTAGAAAGGGAAAGTTAACTTAAAGTAACAGATGCAGAAAGCAGGATTTAATGCATGCTTGACAAAGCTGCTTGAATTTGTCTTCTTTGAGGAGAGGGAATATAAATCAGGGTGAACTGGTCTAATGATAATTTGGCAGCAATTACAAAGCTTAGTGTTCAGATAAATACTCTGCTCACAGGTAAAGCTAAATTGGCTATTTGTAGTCGTCACCACAGGTAATGGGAGGGAGGGGAGAAAGTGGACAGATTCATTGCCTACTGCCTACAGAAGCAGCAGGCCAAGAGGCACATCACCGAGCGTTGATCCCCCACAGGTGAAGTGGTCACCAGAGGCAAGGATATAATTTGAGTGATGAGTATAATTTATGAGGAATTGAATGCCTTGCAAAGTCTGTTCTATGAAGGGTCCATAGAGCAGTTCATCGGGGACCTTGACCTCCCCAATCTGTTGGCAGCCCAAACTGCAGCACTGGAAGCCATTCTTACAATAACAAAAATATCTTCAACCACTGGGGGAACTGAGTATCAACAAAACTCCTTGGTAAGATGGCTTTGCAGTGGACATGTATCAGATTTATTTATTTATTTATTTTATATAGTAAAAGTTAAAATTTACAGAATGAGTTCAATGAGATACAAGTCTCATATGTAGCATGTTCAAGTCACATTATGAAATACAAAGGGAAACAAACCATACAAATACCCTTAAAACACATTGAAAGACACGAAAGACGGTATAAATCAAACTTACATCAATCAAGTATGAAAATATTTAAAACATACTTATGATTTTAACAAATAGGTCTTGATAGCCCTCTTACAGGCACAGGGAGCTAGACAGTGATGGAAGAGGTGGCAAGCTCCAGGTTACATTGAGTGTTTGAGAAATCCCAACATATTGGGTTACTCTCTTAATCTATGAATGGGGCCATGATAGCAGTTCACCACAAAAAGAGCAAAGCTCCTTCCAACTACGGAAGCTATAATCCCATCTCATGTATCAATGCAGACAGCAAGATCTTGTTAAAGCCTTCACCTTGAGGCTGTGGGATGTCTTACCCATGATTGTGTACCCCTCAGAAACCAGTTTTGTAACAGGCTATTCAGAGTCTAGCCACATATGCTCTCTCCTCGATGTAACATGCACATATGCTCTCTCCTTGATGTTATATAGCATTCCAAATGATACTTACTCCTGAAGCAGCAGTCACTATCAAATTTGAAAATGCTTTTTTATTCTCTGGAGTGTGGATACTTAACATTGCATGCTGAGAGATTATGATTTGACTTAGCATTTTCGGGTTGTGTGCAGACCTAGTACCACTTGCCTCCACTTGCATACTTATGATTGGGATCCTTTCTCCTCCCTTCCGCATACAGAAATGCACCCAGCAAGAACACAATCTCTCCCCCCACTGACTGTTTATACCAGAAAATGAGCTCCACATGGTGGCTATCTACAGAGCTCCACAAGTTAGATGAATTCAACTTGGTATCCACAGCTATTACACCATGCTATATGCAGATGATCAGCTGGTTCTACTATCTGACCTGGACAGCCTCCACTCTACCTTCTATCCTCCACCTCTTCTCTCTGGTGTCTGGAATCTGAGTTAATTGGGGTAAGATGGAGGGCCTTCCCCTAAATGGCAGTTGCCCTAATGTCCCATTTTCCAACTGGATCTGAAGTGGGCTCCATCAGAAATCTCATATTTAGTTATTAAGGTCACAAAAAGGCAATGATCAACTGTGCCAAATAAGTCTCATCCTTTGCTAGCAGAGGTGAAGTTGGAGTGTGACAGGTGACTATAGCTAAACCTTTTCCTCATGGATAAAACAGATGCCCTACCCATAAATATACAGTAGCACCAAAGCTATTATACTGCATTGACTACTTACCCCTGAAAATTATAGTTATCATATGGCATACCAGAGTGCACAAACTCTGCAGTGGTTCTCATCTATTATTGTTCTCTCCACTTTGGTTGCATATGGAATTATAAATGGTCCTCCCAGCTACCCAAGTTTCAATCCATTAACTCAGCCAGGGGATGGGGGCTGAAAACACAGAACTGGTGAAGCAATTCTGGGGAAGAGGAGTGCACAAGGGCCTGCTGACCTTGACACATCCTCTTTCTCATTAGCTAAAAATATATTTAAAAATGGACTAATGATAAGAAAAGAAAACTATCAACCCCAGAAAAATCCCATGACACTAACCCCACACATATACCACACTCAGCCTATCAATATAAAACTCCTAAAAAAAGGGCCAGTCATATGTTGTATGTATGATCATGCAGCTTTACTTTTGCTATAATTATTCTTCATATGCCTGGATATCATTAATCAGTCTTACAGGGACATGATTTATTTATTAATATCGCTTCCCCTCTGCTTTTCTTTTTTTCTACTGAACACAGAATCTGACAGACCTATCCTCTTTCCAGTTTGAAAATCTTATTCTCTGGCAGGAAGGTATCCTGCAAAAAAGTGAGATCCTTCTTAAAATTTTGAAGGTAGTGTAATATTCTATGTCTTTTTATTGGTGAATTGATGCCATTTACATTCAAAATAATTAGTCACAAAAAATCAGGCACTCACCACCTCATATTTAAACATACTCTGGCCAGAGCAATAGGGCTGCATGGGAGGAATTTGGAGTAAAAATATTGAAAATTACCAAACTTATGAGCTTGCATTAGTAGAATGTAATGTAGGTTCATACATTTTTTGTTTTGTAATATTTGTACACCAAATTGTCTACATAGCTATGTTATGACCCTACCTCAGAAAGAAGGGCAGAGCAAATATTTAACTCCTGCTTGAAAGCTGATTTCACACAGGGATTGTAAAATCATTTTTTGGGACACAAGAACACATTTTTGGCAGGAGTTGAAAAATGACAGCTGTCACATTCATGAGGTGCTATAAAGAAATGGCTATGTTGAACATTTTGGGTAAACATATGTAATATTACCAAACTTATGAGCCTGCATTTACAGACTTCAACATAGCCACATAATGTTTGTGTTTTTAAATATTTTTACAACAGAATTTATACATAGCCTTCTTATGACTCCACCTCATGAACAATGGCAGAGAAATTTTTCAACTCCAGCCCAAAAAGTGATTTCACTCAGGGACTGTGAAATTAACTTTTGAGATGTAAAAAAAAACACATTTTGGCCAGGATTTGAAACATGACAGCTGTCATATTCATGAGGTGTGTAAAGATATGTCTATGTTGTAAATTTAGGGTAAAAATATTGAAAACTACCAAAGTTACAAGCTTGCATTGGCAAAATTCAGCATAGGCTCATATCTTTGTTGTTTTTTAATATTTTTACACCAAACATAGAACATTGCCTTCTTATGATTGAACCTCATGAACAATGGCAGAGAAAAGTTTCAGCTCCTGCCCAAAAGGAAATTTTTTGCAGGGAACATGAAATCACCTTTTGGGATATAAAAAAAAATTGGGCCAGGATTAAAAAAAAAGCTGTCACATTGATGAAGTGCTATAAAGATATAGCTATGTTGTAAATTTTGAGGTAAAAAATACTGAAAATTACCAAAATTACAAGCCTGCATTCACAAGAGTCAATGTAGGCTCATAACTTTGTTGCTTTTTTAATATTTGTATGCCAAATTTTCAACATAGCCATCTTATGACTCCACCTCATGAGCAATGGTGAAGAAGATGTTCAGCTCCTGCCTGAAAGGTGATTTTGTGCTGTGACTGTGAAATCACCCTTTGGGACAGATTTTCCT
This sequence comes from Neoceratodus forsteri, assembly GCA_016271365.2. Lineage (NCBI taxonomy): Eukaryota > Metazoa > Chordata > Ceratodontiformes > Ceratodontidae > Neoceratodus > Neoceratodus forsteri. Next base: position 838,175,393 of record CM028135.1, on the reverse strand, counting down.
AACATTACTTGCATTGTTCATGAGGTGGTATCCCAAAAAAGATATGTTGAAAATTTGATGCAAAAATATTGAGAAAAGGCCAAGTTGTGCTACTAAGTTCAAAACCCCATTTAAATTCATTGAAATGCATACTGTACCTTATTTCCTCAGCTTGCAGTCCATCATTGAAGAGTGAAGACATGTCTGCAGTCCAAAGTGGATTACAGTGTTGGACCTCCTATTGGTAAGTAAGAGATTGGGGAGGGTGGGGTTGTGAATACTGAGTGGGATGGTCAGGTGGGGGGGATTCTGGCCACAAAAGACTTAGATGGATGGTTTACTTTTGACAGGCACAAAAAAAAAATAAGACCCAGGATTTCTGCACTGGGGGACTGGACACCATTAGTGTTACTATTACATTTCTTATAATGATAATAATACTTTATTTGTACCACACCTTTCCAAACCCAAGGCACCTTAACAATAAAACATCACTTAAAACAGTAAAATAAACACAAATATAATAAATATCAAGTTCCTAAAATACAACAAAATATCATCAGGGATATACCATTAACCATAGATGGGTCTTTAAGGCCTGTTAAAATTTATCCACAGACGTGCACTCCTGAAGTGTACGGGGTAGAGAATTTCAAAGGGTTGGGGCCATGTACATAAAAGCATGGGCCACTGAGGATTTTAAAGAAACCCTCGGAATCTCTAGCAACCCCTTGTCTGCCGAGCGGAGTGATCGCCTAGAGCACTAGGGTACCAGGAGCTCTTTCATGTAGTTCAGACCCAGTCCATGTAGGGCTTTATACATCAAAAGACTGACTATAAAGGTGATCTACCACTGTATTGGCAGCCAGTGCTGTTTGTGCAGCATCAGAGAAATAGGACAGGTATGGAGAGTACCAGTCAATAACTGGGCCACAGCATTCTGCACAAGCTGCAAGCAGCGGTTAACAACCCCTGGAATCCCTAGATACAGGGAGTTTCAGTAATCAAGGCAAGAGGTCACAAAGGTGTGGATCAATGTAGGCAGGTCACCAGACGTTTAATCCTGGAGATGTTCCTCAGATGGTAAAAGGATGATTTGACGACTGCTGACACCTGCGAATGCAGTGTCGGACAGTTGTCAAAAATCACCCCCAGGTTCCGCACCTGTTCAGAGGTAGGGAGCTGAGAGCCACCCTGAAAAAGTCCTGAGGGAAAACCAGCTCACATCCCCTCTATCTGGCAACCCGGGTCCACAACCATCACCTCCGTCTTCTCCGAGTTCATCCTCAGCCAGCTTGAATTCATCCAGCTCTGTATTTCAGTGAGGCAGTTGTTAAATACCGAGACAGCTCTATCCTGGTTGGGTGCAAAAGATAGGTAGAGCTGGGTATCATCAGCATAGCAGGGAAACCTCAGCCCATACCTTCTTACAATGTCTCTGAGGGGCAGCATGTACACTGTGAACAACATGGGGGACAGCACCGAACCCTGAGGGACCCCACATGACAGAGAGACTGGTTCAGAGGAATTAATCCCCAACACCACCCTCTGAGTTCTGCCCATAAGGAAAGATCTAAACCACTTGAGGACTGTACTAGACAGGCCACAGATGAACCTCAGGCATTTGAGAAGTACCCCATGGTCCACAGTGTCAAATGCTGAGGAAAGATCAAGAAGGATCCCTTGCCATCAAAAGATCATTGAGCACCGGAACCAGCGCAGTCTTGGTACTATGCCTGTTTCGAAAACCAGACTGGAATGGTTCATAGATGTCATGGATGGTCAAATGGTTCTCCAATTGTATGGCCACTACTTTCTCAATCACCTTCCCCACAAAGGGAAGGTTAGAGATTGGTCTGTAGTTAGCATGGCGTCTGGGTCCAAAGAAGCTTTCTTCAGGAGGGGCATTACCACCGCCTCCTTCAGGGAGCTAGGAAACTCACCCATCTCCAAGGAGCATCAAACTATCCGTGCTAGGACCGGGCTGATAGTATCACAACAACGCTTTATCAGGGAAGTTGGGCCCGGATCCAAACTACAGCATGTAGGGCGCATACCCTGGACAGTCTGCATGACATCAATGAGCTCCTGTCTGTCAAAAGAACTCCAGGAGAGCCTAGGGACAGTGACTGGGCACCGATCCACAGCTTCTCCCATAGAGGATGCAGGTTGGAGTGCTGCCCCGATGTCAGCCACCTTAGCCACAAAGAAGTGAGCAAGCTCTTCACACTCTACTTGTGATAAAGATCTTCGAGACCGCAGGCAGGCTGGGTTGCACAGCCTGTCTACAGTTCTAAAGAGCTGAGCTGGTTGGTTCTGAGCAGCCGCAAACTCTCTGGACAGGAACTCTGCTTTCTTACTGGAGATTGCAGAATGATAGACCTGATAATGTTCTATCAATCTAAGATGGTCGGCATCAAGGGCAGATCTCCACCAGCAATGCTCTAATCTTCATCCTTGTCGCTGCATCTCCCTCAAAGTCACATCAAACCATGGGGACCGGGGGCAATGGGGGAGAGGATGAACATGGACAGGAGCAATGATATCCAGAGCTTAAAAGATGGCTTTATTATAGGCCAAGACCAAGGTTTCTGGGTCATTGCTCACTCCAGAGAGCTCCGATAGGTCAAGCACCGCTGCCAGGCCCTCAGAGCTAATATCTCACAAAGGGCGGTACCTGACAATCTCCACAGGGGTAGGCCTATGAAGGGGGGCACAAAAACTGAACCCCACAGTGTAATGATTGGACCATCTGACAGATTCCACCCCCAAATCAAAGGCATCGATCCCCAGGAGGAAGACTAAGTCAAGGGAGTGACCACCTTTATGAGTGGCAGAAGTAACAACTTGTGTAAGGCCCAAAGATGTCATCAACTGGAGGAAGTCTTGACCAAATTGTGGGAGTTCGTCATCGACCCAGGTGCTTAAGTTGCCCAGGACCATCAGCCTGGGCAACTTGAATGCCACGTCGATCACGAAGTCCTCTACTTCCTGCAGGACCCGTTTCTCATCACTTGGTGGACGGTAGATGATGGCAATCCTTCAACCCACACCTGCCACTACAGTACACTCAAATGACTCAGCCTCCTCAACTGGTACACTCGTGAGGCCCAGTTCAGTCTTGAAACAGGCCGCAACCCCCCCTCCCCTGAGGTCCAACCTCAAGTGGTGAAACACTGAGTACCCGGCCTGAATAGCGGCCTCTAATACGGGGCCTGCATTCTCATCCAGCCTGGTCTCGGTAATGCATGCCAGATCCACTGACCCAACAAGCTCTGCAATAATTGCAGTCTTATTCCTGATGGATCTGGCATTGCACAACACCACTCGGGTAGGATGGGCCTCTGGAGCTGCTCAGGCTACTTGCCCACCAAAATTGGTGGTGCCCATGGGTATGGAAACCAGACAGGAAGGACCACATTCCAGATTCCATTTCACCCCAGGGCATCTTCTGGATCCCACTACCCCAATCTGATGACCCTGCTCATTCGTCCTCCACTGTTCACACTCCTCAACTCCCCTCCTCCCCTACAAACAATACCCAGAGCTCTACAGCACTGGTATGTTAATAGCAGTAATGGAGGGGGAGAAAGGGCAGAAGGCATGAAGGGCGGAGGACGAATAGCGCACGGCCATGGAAACAGGCCTCCTACACATACTAAGACCCAATGACACTAAACCACCGCTGCATAAATCCCCAATTAAATAACTAACTAACTAAGCTCCCAAATGAAAAACAAACCCCGGAAAATTTTTCTGAAACTCCCAGCTCGCTCTCACCAAGAGGAGAGATTCAGGCAAATTAATCAAACTAACAACCCTCCCCACCCAAACAAATCTGTACTTCAAAAAGAAAAAATTACAATACATTAAAAATATAAAACATCAATCCAAACTCCAGAGTTGCTAAATAAATAATATAGCAATTTAAAACAGCTATAGCACTAAATTAAGTCCTTTATTATTGTCCGATATAAGTTCATTATCCAGTGTCTTCTTGTATGAAACTGTGTCAATGAGTTTACTGAAACCTTTAAAGAGTAAAGCAACAAAAGGTAGCTCTCACCAAACCCTTATCCAAGTAGTATGTCCAAAGACATGGCTCTCTCACTGCCACAAGAGCTAGATCAAAGTAAATATTCAGTTCACAACGAGACTCTCTCACTGTCTCCAAAATGAAAAGATAGCGTAACAATACCTGCCAGAAGTTTGATCAACTGAAATGTAAAAGCAGCAAACTTTTAAGAGGTCAGATAATTAGCCAGTTCAAATGTAGAAATGTCCTGGATGCAGATATTACTGGTGCCAGCTCAGTTCAGAGATGGGCCCCTAGAAAGGAGACACCCCATTTAGCCCACCAGTGCCACCCAGTTAAACTAGGAGGCCACAGTGTAGCACAGAAGAAAGAGTTTACCACCAGCCCTCCAGCTAGTGCCCTCTACCCCCCCACCCGGGGAGTCCCCAAACCAGGCGCCCACCACCATAGCTGGAGAGACCAGTCTACACTCCTCCTCTCTCAGCTGGCAAATCACCAGAATGACACACTCCACAAGGATACGCACCGCTTCCCAAAATTCCAGCAATTCTTCCTTAGGCCAGATTCCACCTCTACCTCCTCCTGTCAGGTAACCCCTCCATTTATCTGAACACCAGATAATATCCAAAGCAGGTGGAAAAACAGTGAATACAGCCCTTTCAATGTTTAAAACACTGCAGCACCCTCGATAAAAAATGGTGCCAAAGGAATCCAGCATCTGAGAGTCGCTGACCGTCTTCCAGCAGACAATCCTACAGTTTCCTGAGAAACAGACCAATAGCAGGGCAACAGTTCATAAAAGCTGAAGTAGGATTTCTCACAACACCGTATCCAGCACAAAAATCCACTTCAGCAGGTCGCCATCCAAACACGATGGTCGAAAAAGCAAACGGCCATCACAATGGAACTATAACAAACTGCAGCTGCTTAAATCACTGCTTAAATCGCTACCTAAAATACAACGGCAAAGAAAAACAAACACAAATAAAATAAAATAAAATAAAATGTAAGAGACTCAGAGTAACTAAACTAATGTGATGGCTGGCCCAGCATAATTATTATTATTATTATTTATTATTACATTTCTTGGGGGAAGTGGGGTGGTGGGTGCTGAGATGGAGGGTCGAGTGGGGTATTAAAATCCTTATCCTGACACTAGGAGATTGGTCACCCCCCAGTGTCACTCTAATGTTTCTGGGGGGTGCTGAGAGGGAGGGTCAGGTGGGGGATATGAAAAAAAAAGACTCGGGAGCATTCTGATTGTGACTAACACTGGGGGATTTGGCACACCCAGTGTCACTCTTATGTTTCAAGGGGGACACTGGGTGGTGGGCATTGAGAGGGTGGGTCAGGTGGAGGAATATGAAAAAAAAATCCTCAGTGGTGTCCTGATCAGGACACTGGGGGATTGGGCACCCCCAGTGTCACTCTTATGTTTCTGAGAGGGTGCAGGGTGGAGGGTGCTGAGAGGGATGGTCAGGTGGGAAGGATATCTATAATTTAAGAGTGTGTATGTGTGACTACTAGCATGCACAGTAGACTGTGGAGGCCATGTGTGAAACGGCTTGTATTAAAATGTAATATGTTCACATTTATGAATGACTTCTTTTACCAAATTAGGGGTATAGCAATGGGGGCAACATTTGCTCCCACATTAGATAATCAATATGTAGGTCTATGGGAAAACAAATATTTACATAATGAAACAAATAACACATTTTTGTCCAGAATAGACTTGTGGAAACATTATTTGGATGATGTGATAACGATACGAAAAGGAAATCTAAGTGAGTTGCAGGAATTTGTGGAATATTTGCATACAAGAAATAAGCATTTGAAATTTACGTTTACAGCTGACATTTAAAAGGTGTGCCTACGGGCAGACTGGATGGGCCTAGTGGTCCTTATCTGCCGACAGTTTCTGTGTTTCTATGTTTCTTGGATTTAGAAATCAGCAAACTGTGGGATGGCAACTTGACAACAAATATCTATAGGAAACCTACTGACAGAAATACATTACTGCAGACTTCAAGCTGCCATCCCTGTCATGCTAAAACACATCCCAAATGTGCAATTTCTATGCTTAAGCAGAAATTGTTGGACAATGGAGAAATATGATTAGGAAGCAGAAATATTAGAAATCAAATTTAGAGACTGAGGGTACAATAGCAATAATACACAGAAAGCAAGGGATCTTGCAAGAACTCAGAACAGAAATGAATTACAGCTGTAGAAGAAATAATGGTGAGGGAACATGTTTAAATTTTATCACAACTTTTCCTGGACATGTGGGTTTGGTGAAAAAGATTATTAAAAGAACTGGCACATTTTAAAAACTGATGAGGGTCTGGGGCAAACTAGTATGACCCCCCAGAATGGCTTATCGATGAGCAAAAACAATCAAGGATGATATGATGCACAGTTTTCATTGTAATAATTCAAACAAGATACTTGGCTCAATAGAGGTGTAAAAGGATGTTGTAAATGTAAACAATGTAGCTCTGTAAGTATGTAATGGAAGGGGATATGTTTACAGGTATATGCCTTTGCAATGGTAAAGGTTTTGAAATCAGACAGTTTTCTACATGTAATTCTGAGGAGGTGATCTACATGGCCCCATGCACTTGTGGGGTATTTTATGTAGGCAAAACTAAGAGAACTTTTAAACTGCAGGTGGATGAACATTGCAGAGCAATTACAGGAGGTGACATAACATATACTACTGCAATGCATATAAAAGAAGCACATAATAGGGGGAATCATGAATTTAAATTTAAAGTTAAGTGTGTAAACATCCGAGAGGAGGGGACTTTGACAATCTAATATTTAAGTGAGAGGCATTTTGGATTTTTAATCTGCCAGCAACAAAATTACCAGGATTAAATACCTGCCTTGAGATAATGCCATTTGTTAGAAAAAGGTAGAAGAATTAATTGTTTTATAGTCTGGAGATGACTATATTATGGTATGCAAATGAAAGCAAGGGAGGTCTTTTTATGTGTCTATTGCCATTTCACCACACCCTACCCTGCAGACACCGACAAGTGTCACGGTGTGCATTGGGGTCTTTGGGCATTATGCACAATGCTCACCCCATTCCATAAGGAAATGTGGTGAGATGGGTGCAGTATAGGAGAATGGGGTGAACTTTGAGGCTGAAGAGTCCAAGGCGCACCTTGATGCCTGTCACTGGCTGCAGGGTGTGGTTGGGGGTGGAATGGCATGAGCATTACAGGCAAAAAACCCAAGTCACACCCCTGATGCCTGTCAGTCTCTACAGCGTTATGATTGGAAACCCAAATGCCCCAGGCGTTCGTTGGTATTTTTCACTCCAAATTTTCAGCATGGGTTTTTTGTAACCCCCACCTCATGAACAGTGGCAATATTGGTTCATTAGCCAAAAGCAGATTTTGAATAGCAACTATGCCATTTGGCACCACAGGTGCAAAAACACATTTCGAATAGGATGTGAAAAATGACAGCTGTACTGTTCACGGGGAGGTGTAAAAAATGGCAATGTTGAAAATCTGGAGTGAAAATATAAAAAAACTGGTGAAGTCACGAGTGTGCATAGATACTGCGCAACGCACACCCGTAATGTAATTAGTTTCGGGAATTTTTATAGCAGATTGACAACACAGGCATTTTGGGACCTCCGCTCATGAACAGTGTCACTGATTTTCTTAATCTGTTCCGAACACTGATTTCCCACACCGACCATGCATTTCTGCACTGGAAGTGCGAAAACACATTTCAGCCAGGGTGTGAAAAATGACAGCTCTACTGTTCATAAGGAGGTATGGAAAAATGCCAATGTTGAAAATCTGGACTGAAAATATTACAAATTCATGAATTTACAAGGGTGCATGGAAACTGCACAATGCATGCTCATAACACAGTCATTTTATGGACTTTTGCCACCAGATTTTCAACATAGCCAATTTAAGACCTCTGCTCATGAACAGTGTCATTGTGATTTTCTTAATCTGTCCCAAACATTGATTTCGCACACCAACTGCGCCATTGAGCACTACATGCATGAATACACATTTTAGGCAAGATGTAAAAAACACATTTTAGGCAAGATGTAAAAAATGACAGCTCTATTGCTCTTAAGGAGGTGTGGTAAAATGGCAATGTTGTAAATCTGGAGTGAAATTAGTAAAAATTCTCAAAGTTACTAGCGTGCATAGGAACTGTCATTTTTGGGAATTTTTTCACCACATTTTCAACATAGGATTTTGGGGGCCTACCTCATAAACTGTAACACTGTCATTTATTACTCGGTCCCAAAAGATGGTTCCACGCAGTGACCGCGAAATCACCTTTCGGGACCAAATAGCAAAATGACAGTGGCTAAGTTCATGAGGTGGGGTCCCAAAAACCCCATGTTGAACATTTGGTGAATAAATTCCCCAAAATGGGCAAAATATGCACCAAAGTTGGAAAAAAAAACATTTATATCATTATGCAGCTTACAAGCATTTCTTCAGTTCGCGGTCAACTTTGAAGAGTGCATCGTGTTCCCAGTCCACTGAAGATCATCGTGCCAGCCTCCAGAGGTAAGTATGGGGTGAGGGTGCGTGTGTGGGGAGGTGGGGGGTATGCAGAGGGTGGGCGCGGGTTGAGTTGAGGGGGCAAGAGAGTCAATGAGGGACCATTTTCTTTTGCTCTAGTTTTTTTTTTTTTTTTTTTTTTAAGATGACGTGGGACTTTTGCCACACTGGGGTGGACTCCCAGCATGGCACCTGCAAGTGTGTTGGGGTGGGAGCAGTGGAGCCGATGAGGGTTTGGGCATCCCCATGGGCCACAGACTTTGGCCACGCTGGGTGGGCTCCCAGCATGACAGCAGGAAGTTTGCTTTTGAGGGGGCAGTGGAGCCGACGGGGTATTGGGCACCCCTGTCAATCACACAGTGTGTGGGGGAGGAGGGGAGTGCATGAGCATGCTGGGGTGGGTTCCCAGTGTGTACAGGATGTTGGACTTTTGCCACGCTGGGGTGGGCTCCCAGCGTGGCACCAGGAAGTTTCCTGTTGGGGGGGCAGTGGAGCCATTGGGGGTTTGGGCAATCCCGTCTCTCATACAGTGTGCAGGGGTGGAGAGGAGCACATAAGCATGCCGGGGTGGGTTCCTAGCATGCTATCTAGGTGTTCGTGTGGGGGGGACGAACTATCTATGACAGTTCAGATGAAGTGCTGACATGTAGACAATTTGCATACTGCCGACGGCAACATGCAAATTGCCTACACGTTACCACCACTGATTGTAGCAGTGTTTTTCTCAGAACTGTACGCCACTGCATCTGAATGACTGTCATAGACAGCTCGGACATTCATTGGTGCAGTGTAGCCATGCTGCAAAATGGATCAGGGCTTTAGAAGTGGGGGAGGCACACCTACAAAAACTCATATGTTTCTTGCACATGCGTGCAAGAAAACATAATAAATGGAGATTAAACAGGAAGAGTTACTAGGCAAATTTCAGGGTGGAGTTGGGTATGGATGAAAAATGGTCCTTGATTCATAGTAGGGTCCAGGCAGTCGCTGCAACCTGTCTAAAACAGAAGGAAAAAATCATAAGGGTGGGACATGGCTTACCCTGGGACAGTGATGGCAGCTTAAGTGCTTAGCTCCCTTACTGTGGGATCGTATCCTAAGACATCCAACATCGGGGGAATAGTTTAGTACACTATCTTTGCAGCCTTTTGAAGAGGGACTTACCTGCTCCACTTCTGAGTCCTTATTTTTTTCACTGCAAGGAAGTTTGACTGAAATTGTGAACTGCTCTAGAAGTCTGAGGCCTACAAGATGGTGTTCTCCACCCCAGCCACGGCCAACTCTGCAAAAACAGAACACATGTTCAATCAGCTCATGGCCCAAAAGACACAAATGGCTTTAGCCATGAATTCCAACACACAAACTTTACAAGCTATTGAAGTTCATCTTTTTCACTCTGAAAGACATCTTAAAGCCCATGACACAGCACTACAAGAACTCACAGCTACCACCAGAAAACAGGCCCGCTTGATCCACTTACTCCAGGACAAAGTGGATGATTTAGAAAACTGCAGCCACTGCAATAATCTCCAGTTCATTGGCTTTCTAGAGGGAGCTGAACAACGGGCCCAGGCTCATTCCCGAACCTAGTTCGCTGGCGTGGTGCGAAGTGTAGCGACCAGCACCTCAACCTCCAGTGCCACTGGGCTGACTCATACGCTACTCTGATGCAGGCTTATCTGGCCTTCAGATGAATAAATCCAAAACTGAAGTACCTCCCCTTAACTCTAGATGCACCCAAGCCTTGGTAGCTCTTATGGACTGAAATGGACATCAGGTAATTTGGCCTATCTTGGCATTCATATTTCGCAAGATAGTTCCAGAATGTGGGACCTTAACTTACAGCTGTTGATATCTGAGCTCAAAACTGAATTAGACAGGTGGAAAGCCCTCCATCTTACCCTCCCAGGGAAAATCTCAGCCCTAGAAATTATATCAACCACTATAATCCTATATCCTCTCTCTCACATCCCCCTGGCTCCTCCTCTCAAGTGGCTTTGGACCATAGATGCAATCATAGGGAATTATTTATGGGAACAAAAAAAAACCTGATATAGTAGGAATAAATTGAGGTCCCACTGGAAGGTTGGGGGGCTGGGGATTGCTGTGGTTTGAAGGATATGAGTGGGCCTATTCCATTTCCCAAACCTTAAAATGGTTCACCACAGTGTCTCCAGAATTGCCACAGTGGTTACACATGGAAAAATCAGTGGCCCAGGTGCATAGCTTATCTTCATTAATATATAATCCTTTGCCCAAGGTGCTGTTCACACATTCTACTATTGCCCCAGCAGTTCAACTAAAGAACAAAGTGCATGCCAAGTTAAAAGCAAACCCCAGGCCCCTTTTGTACACCCCGATATATAATAAGCGTATTCTGATTGACAATAAACCCTTCCTATGGCCACAGCGGGAGAGAAAAGGCATTTTACTACTGTCAGAAGTCCTAGACAAAACTGGCCACAGGATTCAGTCATTCCAAGAGCTCTCCACTGTGAAAGGTCTAGGGAAATCGGATTTTTGGAGATATCTGCAGCTTCAAAGCTCTCTCACTGGTTATCTCAAACTGCATCCATTCAGTGCTGCTGGCTCTCAGAAGCTAACTGACTGGCTCACACTTCCCAAAGGTCAAGCCAGCAGGGTTTATGTTGCTATACGAGATGGTATCCCCTCTCAATCTAGGGAGTCTAAGCTTAAGTGGGATGCACCTGAAAATAGGCATTCTTTGTTTACCATGTTTACCCTGTAAACAAAAGCTAATAAATAAATAAAAGCTCTGAATCTTATCATAGAAGATGCTCAGTGGACCCTGTGCTGGAAAATAGCACATGTGAGATACCCAGACTTGCGGAGCAAACTCATTCAAAACAAAATTCTACATCATTGGTACAAAACGCCTGATGTCTTGCACAGCACAAAGCTGGGCTTCTGGGCAATAATCTCTACTGGAGATGTCTTGCCAAATGGGGGGACCTATATCACATCCTTTGGCAATGCCCATTGCTGGCCCCTTTCAGGTCAGCTATATGGCACCTAGCGACCCGAATTCTAGGCTCCATGATATAATTTGATCCCATGGTCTGGATCTTGGGTCTCCCCCCCTCAGGGAACTCGCCTTGATAGTCATCAGCATCGCTGGTTAGCTCCCCTCAGCATTCAAGCCAACCTCCTTATTTTGTGCAGATGGAGAACTACTGAAATTCTGTCTCTTTCAGAGCTTTTTCACTCACTAATGCAACTGGCATCACTAGATCATAAGACACATGTTCCAGCTAACAATCTTATCAAATACTTTGCCTGTTGGGACCCTTACCTCACCTATCTAAAACCAAGAACCGGAGTTGGGTGAGAACTGTACTTGACTACTGCTCCTAATTACTATGTGGACTTCCCTGGCAGCTAACCGAGTTTTGTGAACCAGTGCAAGCTAATGTATATAGCCCATTATTTGTTACTGACCCCCTTTAATAGTAGACTTATGTCTACTTGTTCAACTTGTTGTTGTTTTTTACTGGTCAGGGCAGAGAGGTCACCCCAAGTTTGGATGGACTTAACTGATTGGTAGATATCCAGCTGCTCCTTTATACAGCATATTCCACACCCATCTGGAAAGTGCTCTCTCCTTAATATAGCTTGTTGCACTATTCTTTTGTACTAAATTAAGTATACATTGCTTTTGCCCAGATTTTTGTCTCTGCTCCTGACTTTGTGTTAGTATGGCTTTATTATTTATAGCCTTCAACGTAACTCTATAACATGACTGCTAAGCCTGCTTGGTTTTGTTTGTATTTTGAAAACTCAATAAAATTTATTAACTCAAAAAAAAAATCATAAGCATAAAAATCTGCTTTGGTTTATGGGAAAGGTTGGCAGGGCAGTGACAGAGAGAAAACAGGGCTTCATTCAAAACATTTAAGAAGTCCCAGAGGGAAGAGGACTGGGTCAATTACTTGAAAAAGATCAATCAATCAATCAAAATCTTTATTTATCCAGGCGAACATCATTGAGCAAGCTCATTTACAAGATGGACCTGGTTAGCTCCGGGTCAAATGGTACAATGCATACAGAGATATTTACAATAGAACCAAATAACAAAAGTAAAAAACAATTAATGCAAGTAAGTACTCAGTGTTACATCAGTCATATCAGTTCAAAGTGCTTCTGTAATATTTAAGGAGGACATAAGATGAGGCTTAGTAGGAACGTCAGTAGGGAGAAGTGATTAGCATCTTGTGTAGGAAGCTGATGTAAGTACAGAATTTCAAAAGTAGTGTAATCACACAGCATCCCTAAATGTAACACTCTAACCAGAAGGATAAGGGTCTTAACAGTCAAGGAGAAAAGTAATTACAGTTCTCTTTTGGCAACTTTCGACATGGAGATCAGAATTATGCTTGGTTTAGAACGGACACAGAAGCAGACTGCATGAACCAATCAGAAGCCAATGCCAAAGAGTGCTCATGTTCTGAATGGATGGCTGCTAATGCCATGCTTTGCTAATGGGGAGTCCAAGCTTAGATTCTCAAGCGGTGGTAGAGGCAGCGCCGACCGCCCAGTGCTTGGGTTTCCCACCCCTATTGGCCGGGAGCCCGTGGAGAGCATATCCTTGGCAGGGGGTGGAAGAAGGGGTCGGTATTAGTACTGGGCCAAGGACAATGGAACATCTGAACCAGCGGGAGGACCAAAACAGCAGGACAACAGAATTGGGTATTCCTTGATGCCTAAAGACTGACCCAACCACAGAAATTCAGAAAGGAGTGTAATCAAACAGAGTCCCAACTCTTGACACTCTAAACAGGAAAAAAATAGAGATCATAACTGTTAGGCAATAAGTAAGTACAGCTCTTTTTTGTGCAAGTTTTAGACAGAAAATTAGACTTTTGCTTAGTATTGAGGGAGACACAGGAGCAGACTGCAGGAGCCAGACACCAGAGCAGAAAAGTGCTTGCGTTCCAATTGGATAGCAGCATGCCGCACTTCGCTAGTAAGCAGTCCAGTCTAGGTGTCTCAGGCGGTGGCTATGGAAGTGACAACCACCTGATATCCACATTTCTCCCACCTGAGGGTCAGGGAACTCCTGAGGGGCTAGTCTACAGCAGGGAAGAGAGTTAGGAGACAGAGGAAAGAGATAGTAAGAGTGGAATGCAGTGGAAAGAGAATACGAAGATGAAATAGGGCAGTTAAATGGTACAGGGTTGGGGAATAAAAGCCACAGATTAAGCAATATGTAAAAGACAGCAGGGTGAGTAAGGTGTAGTGGCTGCGAAGCCATGAAGAGATGATAACCCTACAGGGATTTTTAGAGGGGAAAACATTTAAGGCATAAGACACTCACAGAGTTAAGGTCACCAAAGGTTACAAGTGATCATAAATTCAACTATGCTCAGAGGGCAGCAGTCTGATGCTTCGGAAAAAAATAAGGGGTTGGGCTAGCAATTGCATGGCTCACACACATACTGAGCATATAGAAATTTAAAGGCATTCATACTGGGGAGGCTGCTTAATTTCAATCATTTTTGTACTTTGTTCCACAATGTTGGAAGATAAAAACAGACAACAGGGTAGTAAGGTATAGTAGTATGAGGTAAAGCAAAAAATTGTGGAAGGGGTTAAGAAGGGAAACAAGACCTTTTTCAGTACAACAGGAAGGAAAGGTCAACAAAAGACTGTGAAGCTGATCTAGCAGGTTTGGATGCATTTCTGATTTGAAAATAGGGTCAGACACATTGTGGCAGATCCTTTTAAAAATCCTGCCAACTTGTTCCTGTTTAGGACTCTTTAGTGTGAGATGACCATTTTCTCAACCCAGCAACCCAGCAAGAGGGGTCAGACTGCCATTGTTTCTTCAGATATATTTGTTGCTCCTTTAAGCCATCAATTTGAACCTTTCTTCACTGAGGACAAGTGTCTTGTTCCCAGCTGACCACTATTCCTCTGAAACAACCCTCCCTACCGCTGTTCTACCCTGAATGCCCCTTTGGGCAGTCAAAGAGGCATGGTAGCCCTGTGGCATTCTAGAGGGGATGGTGAGGGTGCAGGCATAGCTTTACCTTCCCAATCAGCAGCTACCACGTTTCCTGTTTGTGCCCTTCCTGAGAGCATGCATCATGATGCTGTCAGGTACTGGCAAGCCTAGCATACCATTGTCCATGCAATCTAAACTCCAAAATGTGGCTATTTGTCCTACATCAATGACACCTGTAATCACCTAGGTGGTGTTAAAAAAGCTAGAGGTGAAGCCTTCCTTCCTAGAAGATGAGAATATACTGTGCCCCCAGCACACAAAGTTTGGGACATGAACCAGGGTTACTGGCATTACACCAAAGTTAAGCTTGGCCAGTCAGTTCTGATAATATTTGTGGTAATGGTGAGCCTGGAGCAGGAAAATAATTTAAAAGAGAGGAACCTCTCTTCAAAAGCAGTGAAGCCAAGGGTATGCAATACGTATACTGGCAGCCTGCCTGTCAACTGTCCCATATTGCAAGGCATGTTCCATATTTTACTATTCAAACTTTCTCCATCTGACAGTGAAAATGTGATGTCCCACACAGAGCAGGTGTTGTCTTAAATTTTAAATTCAGATATTAAAGAGCCCCTGGAGATATTTTGGGCAACTTTGAAAAAAAAATATAATATTTTGACACAGCTCAGCCTGTATTTAATTTGTTTCCTGTAAGCCTTACTCCTATTTCTTTGTTACTATGGGTATTTATACAAAGCAAATCTCTTGACTAGCGCTCTGGCTGCTTGTCTCCCCTGGACTTTACAGTTTGGTGTATGACATCACAGTCTGTTGCTGTGAAGATATCTGTTGCTGTGAAGATAATCATAACTTCATATACAAGGGGGATTATGATGTCAGGTATAGACAGGCAGACAGAGAAGATAACACCCAAGGGATGGTGATGCAACTTTCATGCAACTGTCCTCAGCAATAAAGAAAAAAATGGGAAAATTACAAAAAAATATGAGAACTATAAACCCAAATATGTCTAAATCTTACATCATTCAAAGGTTTTCTAATGGTGAAAGGGGCTCATTAAAGATGCACCCTGGTCTTTCAGATTTATATTGTTTGAATGCATCCATAAATCTTTTAAAGGGTAGCACGTGATGTTGGCGCCTGAAGTAAGATGCCGTCCGAAATGGCAACGTGTTGAGGGCGAAAGCCGAATGGCGATGAGGGGGTAGGGCGACTGGATGTGGTGGGTGGGCGACTGCAGCGACAGGATGTCACTATATGTACACGCTGGGGAGCGAACAGCCGCATGGGCTGGGAGGGGCAGAGGGGATGGAGAGTTGGTGCTGTGGTCAGCTGCCAAGCTATGCCATGGTGTCGGGGTTGGCCTCCAGTTGTGGTGCGGAGGTACTGGGTTCGGATCTGGGTCCGGGCCCTGAGTGCAATTTTATTCGCCCGAGCCGAAACTTGCTTTTTGCTTTGCCCCCGACATGCACCCCCTGAGTTGAGAACTTTAGTAGGGTGGGGGGAGCCCCACAGAAAGCAAAAAACTATGTCCCGGGCCATTCTTCCGTGCACCGAGGATGTCAGAGTGGCGGAAATGTTTTTGCCGCTCTGACGTCACAATAATGCGGCTTGCTGTTTGGCAGTCACCGTATCACATAGAACCCTTTTAAAGGCTGTTTACTAGCATTAATATGCTGTATGCATGGGACCTATTAGATTAATGAGCTGCCATATTGTTATATCCAGCTAGGGATTAAGTTAAATTGAATGACTGAGGAAATAAGCTCCAACAATTGTAACTATTATAGTATCAGTAATTTACGCTTTATTTTTTACAATAGTGGATAAAATAAAGCAAAAACTATTGATAAATTGAGTTCTTCTGTTTTTTAACTTGCACTTATGTTGACAACTAAAACAATTACTAATTAAAAAAATCTGTCCCCTTTCCTTTTTTCCATCGAGATGCATTGTCTTACCATATTTGCTGTATTTCTCTGTCTCCCACCTTGTACTACTTGTACCCGAGTCGCACCTGGAAATGAGCCTCGGCTCAGTGTGCCTTTCCCGGTCACCAATTTTAAATAAATAAATAATAAAATATAACTCAAAAACAAGCATGAGAACCATGATTTATTTTGTATGTTTCAAATGCTTGGGTGATCATCATGTACTGGGGGGGCAGAAATATGACATGAGGTGCAGAAACACTAGGGAACAGCCTTAAAGCAGAAGCTTTAATTCTGAGCAAAAAAAAAAGAGAATACTGTAGCTTCCACTGAACTTGCAGTTCTGTGTTTGAAGGTGTCAAGTTTTGCCGAGACTTTTAGAAAGAACGTTCTTTAAGACCTGACTTTACTTGCAGTACACTTTTTGTGTTACCCTTGCTGATATGCTTCTGCATGAAGATTTTGTCTTCAAGACTGTTTTCCTGCTTTGACCTCACCATGACCAAACAAACTGTCGACAGCGGCCAACTGACCTATGGGCTGGGCAGAGGCCTATGCTATATTACACTGACCAATTAATTAGATGAAACTTGTCTAAGATTTGGATGTTTTTGACTTTCTGAGATTGTTTGTGAGGCACCTCTACCTTAAATTCTTTAACAGTGATTTGTAACTATTACTTACTATATGATGCCCACTGGTTACAGAATAAAACTTTAAACCTGGAGTCTCAGAACTGAATCCCAGAATGCCTCATACAAAATGTGTGACCCTGAGTGTTACTTAAAACAGTAGTATTTGTTAGCGGGGCATGTCACATCATGTAGTTTTTTTTTTTGTTTTTGCATATATGTGTGTGTGTGTGTGTCTGTATATATATATATATATATATATATATATATATATATATATATATATATATATATATATATTCATGGCAAAAAATCAGTTTAATGCATCAGTTAGGGTGGTTCCACAGCGACAAAGTGAGGAAATTCGGTGTTAGGGTTGCCACCGCTTGCACCACGCCCACCCTGCCCCACCAACAGGCATCAGGGGTGTACTGGGGTTGTTGCTTAACTCTCACCCCATTCCATGTGTAAATAAGCTGAGGTGGGGCAGTATAGGAGAATGGGGTGAGAGTTAGGCCCGATGGTCCAATGCACACCCCAATGCCTATTGGTGGGGTGGGTGGCGTGGGTGCAAGGGTGGCAACCCTAACACCGGATTTCTCTCTGGCTGTGGAACAACCCTAACTGATGCATTAAATGGATTTTTTTGCCATGAATTTCCCTTCTTTTTAAGAAAGTGCACTATAAATAGTGAATGGTATGTGGTGGTGGGAGTTTGTGCATAATTAACCTAACAGTAATGGTAATGCTAACGGTAATGGCAACGGTATCGGTAATCCGAATGGGAACATTAACACTAACAGTAATGCTAATGGTAATGGTAACAATAATGAGAACAGTAATGGTAACAGAAACACACATGCAAATGGTAACACAAACAGTAACGAAAATGCAAATAGTAACGTTAACGCAAATGCAAGTGGAAACAGTAACACCAGTGGTGATGCGAAAGAAAACAGTAATGCAAATGGTAATGCAAATGCAAGCGCAAAAGCAAATGGAAATGGTAATGAAAATGGCAATGGAAATGCAAGCGCAAATGTGAAACCAAACCCAGATGGCAACGAAAATGCAAACAATAGTGGTAACGCAAATAAAAACGCAAAAGCAAGCGTAAATACAAACGTAAACAGTAACGCAAATGGTGACACAAATGGAAACGATAACATAAATGGTAGTGGAAACACAAGTGCAAAAGTAAACACAAACACAAATCTTAATGCAAATGGTAACAGTAATGCAAACGCAAATGCAAACAGTAACGGCAACGGCGACGCACAATGAACCAGTAATGCAAGTGACAATGGAAATGCAAGCACCAACACAAAAACTAATGGTAATGGAAATGCAAATGGAAATGGTAATGCAAATAGTTATGAAAAAGCAAATGGTAATGGTAACACAAGTGCAAACGCAAACGGTAAGGCACACGGTGACGCAAATGGAAATACTAACAAAATGGTAATGGAAATGCAAATGGTAACATAAACGCAAACAGTAACACCAATGGTGATGCAAAAAGAAACAGTAATGGCAATGGTAATGCAAATGCAAGCGCAAACGCAAACGGTGATGCACACGGTGACGCAAACAGAAATGGTAACACAAACGCAAGCGGAAATGTAAACGCAAATGTTAACAGTAACAGTAATGCAAGTGCACATGCTTTGTGTTCGAAAGAGGTGCATCCAGAAGCACAGTGAATACAAAGAATGTGGACATAATAGTGCCCTCAGACAGGACTTGGAATACTATATTGCTTATATCTCAGGAACCGTACGACGTAGAAAAAAAATTAAAATCTGCTATTATTTACGACTTTCCATGCTAGTTTTTGCACTTAGCCCCCCAGCAGGGGACTAAGAGTTTTTGTGATGAAAAGTCTGTATCTCGAACCGTTTTCAAGATACGGGACCTGAAAGGTGCAGCAGACACCGTAATATTATCCAATGAGAAAAATTGTCAGCTTTGGAGTGCCATAACTTTGCAGCTCTGTTATAGTTTGGCACCAAACCACTAAAAGGCACATCTGTGTTATGTTGACTTTCTTTCCTGCAAATTTCAGCCCAAAAGACCAAGCTGTTGTTTTGCAGCAGGGTGACAAAGATTTCCTATTATTTTGGGCATAGTGTTGCAAATTACTTTCTCAAATCACGACACTTTCTCAAAAAAAAATCACGAAAGTGTCACATTTGTGAAAGTACTTTGTGACACTACTTTTTACAAACATTTAAAAAGCATATTTCTGGGGTGTTTTACCCCCTTAAAAAGATATGGCTAGCATCCTCAGGGCTCGACTAGGTGAACACAACAAAAATTGTGTCTCTAGAGGGTCCCAAGTTTAAATGCCAAGCATTTTTCTGACTTCCAACTGAAAAAAAAAAAGGCTGAATCACGAAAGTAAAAGGGTCATTTGTGACAGTGAAAACTGCATTTGCGGCACTTTCACATAGTTTAACTTTTCCCACAGACTATAATGGGATTCAGTGTTTTTTGAATAACTTTTCAACTGTTTAACAATTTTCATGAAATTTTTGAAAGGCACATTGGGGACCCTGGCTGCATGTTCCCTGAAGGGTTCAGATCGATCATGCAAACCATGTGGGCTGTATGCGTGAGCAAAGAAATGCACAAAACCCCGTAATTTATGCATTTTATGGTGCTCTTTAGCTCTGCAACTGTATGTCGGACCATAATAAAACTTGGCAGATCCAGAGATCTATGGTACCAGACCATGCATTTTAAATGTCAGGCAAATCTGTCTAATGGTGGCAAAGTTATTAAGCTGTAAAATTTCAGATTTAACCTTAAATGGGATACTCAACCCTAATTATAGTGACACTACCATGCCACTGTAATATATATATATATATATATATATATATATATGCATTAAGCCAAGACAAAGGAGTGTTCTACTGTGGAATTAATGCATGGTTGGGGGGGCGTTGTGCCAAGTGCCTATAACCACCCAACCATGCATTAATTTCACAGTAGAACACTCCTTTGGAGTGGCTTAATGCACTTGTAACATGGCAAGTGCTGTTGAACACATGTGTTATTGTTAGAAATAAATCAAATACTGTTAGTAGAAACAATAAGCACAAAGAACGCTTGAAAAAGTTGAAAATCTTTACTGTATTTTAGCACACCACGTAATCACATAGGCCACATTTATTAATAGAGTTATGGTGTGAAAACGATTGGTACACATATTTAACAGTTGAATACTATAGTAACAGGTAGTACTTGTTATTTTTCATTCAATGCAGTATATTTTTTTGTAGAGTGATTGTTACAGACCTGAACACTCGCTTCCTCACTACCGCCTTGCATTCTGGTCCTTCCTCCCACACTAGTTTCCATGTGCACAAATGGCATCTTCTTCCCCTTGTAGCAGCTGCAGCTCATTTGAAACACCCACAAATCTCAAAGGTGATTTGATTTGTGTGCATTGTGTTCTCAGTCACTGCGGTATGAGTGTTTTTTTAAATTGCTCTGTTGCTGAACACTACAGCTTTTATGGAGATTGTGATGGTCCCCTGGGTGGGTGGGTGAGAGATACTGCTTACTTCACTTACTATGGATTGCCTTTTTCCAGCATGACACACCAACTTCCAATATGCATTAAGTATAGCTCTACAATAATATCAACATTGTCATTGTTATTTTATACTATTCAAGTGCTACTATTGGCCACACGGCACATTAGACACAACAATAGTCTATATTTCTGCTATTTAATGACAGTTCACTGGGTGGCTGGCCAGGCATAAACAGTGCTTTGGAGGTTAGACTGGTAATGCGCAGTACTACTGGAGCTACTGTGCATTACTAGGAAATTAATGCATGGCAAATTTGTTTTTTTCAGCCAATGATATGGCTCTATTTTGTTCATTGCTTCTGTGCCATGTTACATATATCTATATCTATATATATATAATATATATGTGTGTATATATATATATATATATATATATATATATATATATATATATAGAGAGAGAGGTGTGTGTGTGTGTGTGTGTGTGTGCATTCATTTTATTTCATTCCCAAACTGAGATATGGGGCATTGAACATCCTAAAAGCAACTGCTAACTAATAACTTAAACATCTTGCTCTGGTGTTGTGCTGTTTACCATCAGAAATGTTTGCTGCCATCCTCATTATACATCCACAGTATGAATCCAGTACATAAAGTCCAAAGGTAGCCTCAGAGAAATTGATTTTTTAAACTGCTAGTGGCAGCCATCATCAATGACTTGAATAATTATCTAGAAAGCTGTTTTAAAACATGATAGAGAAATAAAAATGAACTGAGGATGAATCTCAGTATGACAGAAATTAATTACTGATAAAAAAACTATATGATGACAATTTTTCTGACAAACAAATACTGTTGTGCATAATTCTTTCTTAACCTGTGCCCGACCCACTGCCCTTTCCTTATCCTCCCTGTCTGCACATAACAGTTGCTGCCAGCTACTCATGATTTGAAAGGCACTTTGGGATACAATGTGCACTAAAGGCACTGAATAAATTAAAATCCCTTACTTTGTGTTAGGTATGGAAGTGCAATATTCAGGAGGAAATCTGCAATTCACAAACTGAATAGTATCTCCAGTACACCCCATTTTCTGATATAAGTCATTGAAACATAGCATATCCTATGATCCCGGTTCTCTAACCTAAGAAGATCAATCAGTTTAGTTAACCAGTCACAGGAAGTGGGTGGATGGGTAACCAGCCTTCACTGGAAAGACGGGTAAGAAAACCAGTTTTCTTTCAGCTTTTTCAGTTTGGTCAAACTGCTTTGGCTTCCAGTGCTACAGTTGGGATAGGTTAAAGAGGTGCATTACAGTCGACAATGAAGTTTGATTCCTATAGCTTACTATAACTTACTTGTGGCAGGGGGTGTTTGCATACCATTGCATTGAACTGGTGTGTTTGCAGCAGTGAGACACAGTTCACAATGAGTATGACTGTTGTTTCCCAGTTCTGAGCTATAATAATTGTTAGTATTCATTGCTGAGCTCAAGGTTTTTTGCCTCTCATTTCTGTTTTACCTCCATACCAATTTGTATCTTCTCCCCATATACTTTTAAAATTTATAATAACTCCCCCTCCCACAAAAAAAAGTTAGGAATTCAAGAACATAAAGAAAAATTAAAAGGGAATAAACTTGGGGAAATATATTTACCTTCCCAATGTTTCACCATTCAAGGATGCAGAGTGTGTATATATATATATATATATATATATTTTTTTTTTTTTATATATCCATTGAACTGAAGTAACTGGGAACCTAGCTGCTGCCAACGGGCAGCCAAACTGTGTGTAGTTAATAGACTACATGTGGTCATGACAGCGAGGAAGCCATCACTGATGGCTTGATTGGTATCAGGTCATTGTTGTCATCACATTGATGGTGGGTTGGGTGGTGTGATGGGTCTTATTTAATTGATAATGACTTGTGTAAACTGTGCATCACACATGATCATATTGAGCTTGCTAGTGATGACATTATGAAAGCTGTCCTGTCTTCAGAAGAACTTCAGGTGATGTAGTGTGTCATAGTCCTTACTCTGCAAGCACTGCAGGGAGTGGTGAGCCTCATTGTAATGCTGCTAGTGCCAGTGGAGTCTAGGAAGACTTGCATCAGGAGGTATAGGAGTGCATTAGAAATAGCAGTAGATGTGATTTGTTGGTCATAGGAATAATCAAATGGATTGCTGAAGTTGATTCATGGTAAGCTGAGTTTCAGAAAGGCTGAGACTTTAGGATGCTCAGGATCTAGCCTGGAGTAATGTGCTGAGTCAGTACCATCAGTTGTAATGAGACGTCCAAGAAAATGCAAAGCCTGTTTACCCAGTGCAGGCCAAATACATTTTCTGTCTTGCCAGAATTTGATGGGATCCCTGCTAAGGGTAGATAGTGGCACTGCAAGATACAACTTCATAATTTGCTCCATCTGGAAGCTGAGAACCTTGCTACACTGCAAAGAACAAACTATAACTCCATTTAGGAGCTGGAAACCTGGTAAGGCATAATATTATAAAGCAGGGGAGCTACGCTTTCTACAAAAAGTTTCATTTTTTTTCCTTATTGGCATTAAGCAGAGAATTGCAGGATTCCATTAAAAGTGTAGTAATTTTATAACCAGAGGGAGTGAGATACAACTGAATTTGCTTGATTGTTGGGGTTGAGACCTAGGATTTGGAAGGATATTTTTGCAACATTTTAAAAGTGTCCTGCTGACTGAGAAGTTAAGTTTTTATCCCTGGTTTCTTTGAAAGATTTTGTGTATTGGAATCAGACAGAGCAGACTGCCTATATTGAAAGGCCTGCTTACATCACAGGTGTCACTAGTCAGTCAATTGGCTTAATTCTTAAGATTTTCAGTGCAGGAAGAGTTTAAAGCACAGCTGACTTATTTTGGGGCTGACTGCTTTCAGAGCACAAACCACCAGGCTGTTTTGGGGCTGGGGAGGTTTACCTGTGTCTGACTTGGATGTCTGGATTTTTCTCTGTTTGATTAGCAGGGTATTTTCTCTGTCAAATTGTTGTGTAGGGCATCTTGCTGACAGGAAGGCACTCATCACAGCAGTGGGTCAGAGCTTTAGCTGATTGTTTTGTGAGGGCACAGTTTAGGCCCAACCCTTCCACCCCTCACCCCACCCACCCCTGGAAATAGTTCCTTTATACCGGGGTTCTGACATCATTCTCAAGAGTGCAAGGTGCATATCACTGTCATATCCTCTCTAGCACACTGCACTGACAATAAAAGCATACACATTGTATAATATATATATTTCTATATAACAAACCAATCACACACACACACACACACACACACACAAAGTAGATAAACATGTGGGGAGTAATGCAATGTAATGGCTGTGGGGCAGCAGTCTTCCGGGAGTCTTTCTGGAGGCTGAGATGCTGCCCTGTTTGCAGACAACTCTCTGCCCTGAGGGAGGAAGTTGCCCATCTTCAGGCCACACTAGACAGTAGTAAGGGAACCTTACCCCAGGCCACACTGGACGGTAGGAAGGGAATCTCCCCCATCCAGGGAGCACCAGAGCCACCGCCACTACCTCAGAGGTTGCAAAGAAAGCACAGCAGTTGGACCACAGTGGGCTCAGGGAGAGTAAGGATGGTGGAACAGAGGCACACCCAGTCAGTTGTTCCACTCCACAATCCATACACCATTCTGGGGGAGCATAGCTCCCCTATGGATGCACCTGCAGAGGAGACTAAGGAGGCTGAGGACAACTGTCACAAGGAGGCTCACAGGAAGGAGGAGACACCACAAGGAAAGGAAGCAGCCCTGGTGGGGACTCAATTATTAGGGGGATAGAACTGGGGGGAGGAGGGAAAACTGAAGTAAGGTGCCTGCCTAGTGCCAAGGCTTGGAGGGACAGGAAGTGCATCCTCAGGATCACGAGAACAGCTGCACGGGAGTCTGAGCTGGATGTCATTGTCCACCTAGGGACAAATGACTTGGCTCATCATGAGATTAGAGGAGTGCAGAAGGACTTTGTAGAACTGGGGAGGGGCCTAAGACAAGTAGCACACACAGTATCCTTCTCAGAGGTGCTGCCTGTCAATGGCATGAGTGAGGTGAGGGTACTTTGCACCATGCAGTTTAATGAATGGTTGAAAAAATGGTGTGGAGCACAGGGGTTTGGCTTCATTGGGGACTGGGGTTCTACCTGGAGGGACACCAGCCTATACTGGCAGGATGGTCTGCATCTGTCCAGGAAGGGAACAAGTCTTTTGAGCAATCAGTTTAAATGCTTCATTGGCAAGATTTTAAACTAGTCAAGGGAGAGGCACTGATAAGCAGCAGGAAAATCCCAGCCTCTCCCTACAAAACAGGGTACTAAATGAGAAAAAGACCGAGGTAGAAAGGTCAGTGGGGGATACTGCAACAGAAGGTAAAGCCATCAAAAATGGAGAACAATGAGTACCAATGCCCGTAGTCTGAGTAACAAGCTCCTGAATTAGTGGCCTTGATGGAGGAGGAACATCTGGATATCGGTAGTCACAGAAACATGGTACACACAAAACCATGACTGGGACATAAACATACCAGGATACACTATCTAAGGAGGGTCAGGAGGGTAAAAGAAGAGGAGTAGTAGCTCTTTACATAAGGGAAGGAATCAAAGCAACAGAACAAAAGGGAAAACAAGGAGGAGAAGAAGCACTGTGGGTAAATTTGGAGACCGGCAATGGCACCACAATCTGCACAGGGGTTGTATACAGACCCCCTTCTCAGGGGGAGGAAATGGACAAGGAAATGATAAAAAGAATACTTAGAATGGCAGAAAAAGGGGAGATATTGCTGATGGGTGATCTGAATATGCCAGATGTTAACTGGAGTGCAGTTGCAGCAACCACTTGAAAGAGTGGGTTTTCTAGATGCCCTACAGGGGCATGCCTTAGACAACTAGTATTGGAGCCCACTCGAGAGGGAACAATCTTAGACCTGGTTCTCTCAAATGAAGATGAAGAGAGGATCACAGATGTAGAAGTGGGTAGCAATCTGGAAACTAGCGACCATCGAACAGTATGGTTCACAATAAACACAGCAATAGAGTGAAGCCATACAAAGGCAAACGTACTGGACTTTAGAAGGGCTGACTTTGCCAAAATGGGTGAGTGCTTAAGGAATGCATTAGCAAATGGGCAGGAAGGAGGGGTGGAAGAACAATGGGGAATAATAAAAACTGCCATCACAGAGGAAACAAGCCTTTGTGTGAAGCAAATAAACAAAACGAAACAATGTAAGAAACCACTATGGTTCTCAAAGGAAGTGGCAGTGAAGTTTCAAAAGAAAAAGAAAGCGTTCAGGAAGTACAAGGAATCACAGAAGGAGCAGGACAGAGAACTGTTTCAGTTAAAGCAAAAGGAAGCTGGGAAGGCAGTCAGAACAGCAAAGGCCCAAACTGAGGAAAAGATAGCCAACTCAGTTAAGAAGGGGGATAAAACCTTTTATAGGTACATCAGGGAGCAAAGGAAGACCAAGGGAGGGATAGTGAGGCTTAATAAAGGTGAGGCGGGTGGGCAGAGGGTGACTGTGAAAAGGCAGAGATACTAAACAAATATTTTGCTCAGTATTTACAAAGAAAGAGGGAGGTACCTAAAATAAACAGTAGAAACACTCTGGATACAGAAGTTGATACCAGCCCATTTACAGAAGAAAGGGTTCTGAAAGAACTCTTAAAACTGAAGGTGGACAAAGCAATGGGGCCTGATGGGATTCATCCCAGAATTCTAAAGAACTAAGGGTAGAACTAGTGACACCACTGACTACCCTCTTTAACAAATCATGGGAGGATGGGGTGGTACCCGAGGACTGGAGGAGGGCAGATATGATTCCCCTTCACAAAAGTGGGAGCAAGGCAGAAGCAGGAAACTACAGACCTGTTAGTTTAATCTCAGTGGTAGGGAAAATGATGGAATCACTTCTGAAGGAAAGAATTGTCGAGTATCTAGAAGCCAGAGGGGCACAGGACCCAAGGCAGCATGGATTCACAGCGGGAAGGTCATGCCAGATGAATCTGATAGATTTCTTTGACTGGGTGACCAAAGTAGTAGATCAGGGAGGGGCTGTGGACATGGCCTACCTAGACTTTAGCAAGGCATTTGACACAGTCCCACATAAAAGATTAATATACAAGTTAGCCAGCCTGGGAGTGGGTCCCAAGATGACAGCCTGGGTAAAGAATT
Source organism: Neoceratodus forsteri (assembly GCA_016271365.2). NCBI lineage: Eukaryota > Metazoa > Chordata > Ceratodontiformes > Ceratodontidae > Neoceratodus > Neoceratodus forsteri. The sequence goes on along the minus strand of CM028135.1, from coordinate 838,148,538 downwards.
GGCTGGAGAATAGGACACAGAGAGTAATAGTAAATGGAGTCCACTCTGAAGAAAGGGGGGTTACTAGTGGGGTACCGCAGGGTTCAGTATTAGGACCGGTCCTCTTCAATGTCTTTATAAGCGACATTGCAGAGAGACTGGAAGGAAAAGTATGTCTCTTTGCAGATGACACAAAGATCTGCAACAGAGTTGATGCACAAGGTGGGGTGGAAAGGATGAGAAGGGACTTGGCAAGGTTAGAGGAATGGTCAAATGTATGGCAGCTTAGATTCAATGCTAAGAAGTGCAAGGTAATGCACCTGGGAAACAAAAACCCAGGGGAAGAGTACACAATGGGGGGTGAGATACTAACAACAACAAAAATGGAAAGGGACCTGGGGGTAGTCAAATCAGATAGAAACATAGAAACATAGAAGTTGACGGCAGATAAGGACCGCAAGGCCCATCCAGTCTGCCCATTTCTTTTTCTACCTTATAAATGTGCCATCGGCCTTTGCTCTGTCAGTGGCCTATCTATTCATAGTCATTTGTATTTCTCCCTTATGCCTATCCCATGCCTGTTTGAAGCCCTGCACTGTGTTCATAGCCACCACTTCTTGTAGTTAGCCATTCCAGCCATCCACCACCCTTTCTGTGAAAAGATTTCCTCCACATTCCCATGTCGACCCCCTCTAATCTCATGCTGTGTCCTCTTGTCCTGCTATTTTTCTTTATTTAAACATGTTAGACTCTTTCCACCTTGTTAATGCCCTTAAGGTGCTTGAATGCCTCAATCATATCACCTCTCTCCCTCCTTTGCTCAAGGGTATACATATTGAGCTCTGTTAAATCTGTCCTCATATGTCTTCTGATGCAGTCCCTGCACCATTTTGGTTGCCCTTCTCTGGACTGCCTCAATTTGGTAAATGTCCTTGTGAAGATGTGGCCTCCAATACTGCACGCAGTACTCCAGATGGGGCCTAACCAGTGTCTTGTAAAGAGGGATTATTACCTAAAGGTGACCTAAAGGTGAGCAAGCAATGTGAGAGGGCAGCAAGGAGGGCTGGGGGGATACTGGGATGCATAGGGAGAGGCATCACCAGTAGAAAACAAGAAGTTGTTATCCCTCTGTACAGACAGCTGGTGCGACCCCATCTGGAGTACTGCGTGCAGTTCTGGAGACCCAATCTCCGCAAAGATATAGACAGGATGGAAGCTGTCCAGAGGATGGCAACTAAAATGGTGCTGGGTCTGCACCGGAAGACATATGAAGAGAGACTTAAGGAGCTGAATATGTATAGCCTCGAGGAAAGGAGGGAGAGGGGGGACATGATAGAAACTTTCAAGTACCTCAAGGGAATCAACAAAGTCCAAGAGGGTAGCATCTTTCAAAAAAAGAGGTGTGCAAGAACAAGGGGGCACAATTTGAAGATAGAGGGGGTGGCTCAGAGGTAATTTAAGGAAGTATTTTTTCACAGAGAGGGTTGTGGATGCATGGAACGGCCTTCCGGAGGAGGTTGTGGGGTCAAAAACAGTGGTGCAATTCAAGCATGCATGGGACAGTCATAAGGCAATTCTAGGGGGTTGGGGTAGGAAGATGTAGGCTGCTGATTAACTAGGATCTGCAGCTTATCCATTAGGTAAGGAAATGGGCAGACTGGGTGGGCCAAGCTGTCCTTATCTGCCGTCAAATTCTATGTTTCTATGTTTCTATGTGCATTACTGTATAAGGTCTGTATGGTGTCAGCAGTCAGTGTCAAAAAGCTCCCAAATGTTCTTTGTTGTCTCCAGAGCATCATTATTCATGTCCGCATATGTGTGTATGTATGTATGTATATATGTATTTGTTTATTTCAAAGGTTTTACAAGGAAAGTCATACTGAGCTGGTAACAGCTCATTTCTGGATGAGTCCTGGGGGAAGGGGAAGAGAACAGTACAAATACAAAGTACATTGTAACATGGCATAAAAAACCAAAGCAAAATAAAGCATTCAGATTGGACTAATCACATCATGTGGTTCATCAGCAACCATGGCCTAATACCACAGTAGATCATGGTAGCAACCGGGTGCATGCAAAAATAATTAGACCACGGTTGGCATGCTGGTGGTGCTGCACAGTGTCAGTCAGCAGCGAGCACTTTGTACACAGTGCAGCATGGCAAGCGCTCAGTTGCCTCGCCTCCTGCTCACAACCGACCAACCCATGTCACAGACCTCACAGACTGGCACACTTAGTGTAGCAAAGAGCAATCATAACAGAAACCTGAAAATATTAATACAGGAGGGTGGGTTAAAAAAAAGAATCTCACCATGGGCAACCGAAAAGAGAGGAATCGCGGTGAGTAGAACCCCTGTGGGAACACCATGGAATCAATGCAGCAATCTAAAGACCCATGGTATGAGGTAGCTGGAATCGGAGAAATACTATGACCCACAAGAAAAGTGCCCATAACCCATAGCTGTAGCGTGGTCTGCATGGCAGTACGGAAATGTGGACACATACCTAGAGTGCAACAGCAAACAACACCAGAAATATTGGACAACGGACCTGAAATGCACGAAAAAATACACAGAGAAAGGAAATTGCGTACACACAGCAGTGTGTATGTGCATGCTGCATATTATAGCCACTTCATGTATAGCTACAAAAAAGCACATCAGTATATTAATAGATTCAAAATCTGCAATGTGCATGTGCACGTTTTGAACTGTATACAAGGTTAGAGAGACATTAGTGAGAGACTGAAAAGTCATATTTTCACTGCACTTTCTTATTCATAATATTGTTGTCTAATAATGATAATAAAGACTAACCTCCTAAATTGCTAGCCATGTTACAAGTGAATTAAGCCACTGGAAAGGAAGGGTCTACTGTGGGATTAATCCATGATTTTGGTGGTTGGATGCACTTGGCCTTGACCTCGTGCTAACCCCCAACCATGGATTAATTCAGTAGACCCATCCTTTCTCGTGGTTTAATCCTTATATGTACAAATGATACAATGTGGAAATCAGCATAATAAAACATACAATTACAAGAACACTTAAGAATAACAACAACAGCTTAATCTAGTTCAAAGTCAGTTGGCATTCATCTGTATTCCCCTCCCCAGGACCATGCCTGAAAAAGGCAGAATTTGTCTATTGCGCTTACCTGGTCAACAAAAACTAAATAAATAAAATAAATAAAAATAAAATTCCATACAGTAAATTGTGGAACTGGAAAAAGAACAAATAAACAGTGAGCAAAGACAAAAATGAGGAGCCAGGAGAAGTAAATGATGAACTGTGGGAGAGGGGCAGTGCTAGAGACAGTGTGTGGTGAAAGGTGGGTGTGAGGTGCTCACCCCAATATCAGAAGCAACTATAGGAGTAAATAGAGAAATCACAGAGGAGAGGTTTAAGAACAGGAAAGGGAGCAGCAGACTGAATGGAAGGTGGGAGAGAGCACCCATATTTAGGGAAGCAGAATGGGTAGGCAGCTTGGCCAGCAGTATAGTTCACTGGTGGGAGTGCAAGAGAATAAAAGCAAACTTTGCAAGGGGGGTAAGAGGTAGAAGTGGGGAAGGGAGGGGAGAGAAGCAAGATATGAGCAGAGGGAGCCAAACCAAAATTTGGAGATGAAGGAGGCACAGTGTGTATGGCATCTGGCATCTTGAGTGGGAAGGGAGAGGGAGGGAGGTATACAGTGAACAGTGGTGAGTACACAGGTGTTTCTCAAGGACAAATCAAGGGATGGAGTGAAAGAGAGGGTCCAGTCTAGTTAAAGTGGACTTAGGAACAGCACTGTAAACAATGTCTCTATAGTCAAAAAATGGGAGACACATCTTAGTAAATATTTCTCTGTGTACAGGAAGTGGGATGTTTCTTTTATTTTTATAAAGTGCTCTATGTTTGGAGTGGAGCTTCTTGTGGGTAACATCCACATGAACAGAAAATCAAGGTAGTGAACCAGCCATACCCTGATGTACTGTATCTTATAGGGAGGAACAGTATCTTACAGGGAGGAACAGGGTGCAGGAATACACTATTTTTAAGTGAAAAAGATGTTCCAGGACTAGAGGGCATGGGATGAAGTTGGAGGGAGGATGATTCAGAGGAAACGTGAGGAAGAATTTCTTCACAGAACGGGTGGTGGACAAGTGGGACACCCTGCCAGAGGAAGTGGTGGGGGCTGAAACAATCACGGGATTTAAGAATGCATGGGATAGACATAAAGGAATTCTGGAGGTCAGGGGTAAGGGGCAACAGACTTCTAGGAAAACATAAACTGAACTTACAAGCTCAAATGGGCAGACTGGGTGGGCCATAGGCCCTTATCTGCCGACACTGTCTATGTATCTATGTACATAGAGGAAGAGACATCTTCAGTAGCTGCACCATCAAGGTTAAGAAAGGAAGGAAGCGGGGAACTCTAGCAAGTCTCTGCCTGGTGCCAAAGGTCATAAAGACCATTTTCTTACAATTGAGGGATAACTGATTTTCTCAAAACCAGACCTGGATGTTTTTGAAGTCCAGTTGGAGCTGGTTCATGAGGTCAGAGACAGAGGAGCCAGAAGTAAAGAGTACGTATCATCTGCGTACATAGGAATAGACAATTAGAAGCCATCCCAGTGGTGCAGAGGGCTGAGGAGCTGAACACCTTACCTGACATAATGCTGGCATCCCAGGATCGGGAACGGACTCAGGTGATCAGGGAGCAGGCATGGTGGGGGCAGATGAGAGCAGGATTGAGCAGCTGAAAGGCAGCTCTCCTCTCTTGGGTGGCTGTCCTCCCCCTGTAGTTCTGCTGCCACCTGGTGGAGGTTTGGTGGGTAGCATAGGTTGGAGAGGGCAGCAAGTTGTGGGAGACAAGCCACAGCGTTCACATTCCTCCACAAGCACACATGTGGCCGAGGTACAGGGAGGGCGTAAAATGGGGCAATATATATATATATATATATATGTATATGTATAACAAAAACGGAAAAAAAAGGAGAAGTGACCGCACCCAGGGTGGTAGTGCCACGATCTAAATAATGGATATAACAAAATGTGGGAGCCACTGGGGACCGGCACCTACCAAGGGCTTCTACTCACACATTTGTGAAAATAGGAAAAGATTCACCGACTGCTTCTTAGTCCTTCAGCGTGGAAACTTTATTATGTGCAAATAATCCAAATACAGATATAACTACGCGAGACAAAAATCCAAGTAGTGCATAGGTGACTTCCTAATTCCTCCACCCGCTCCCTGCATCGACATAGGTCACCTGATGCAGTTCGCCAATCAGGCTTTCTCAAAGGTGATGAGAAAGCCTGATTGGTGAAACATGTCAGGTGACCTACGTCAATGCAGGGAGCGGGTGGAGGAATTAGGAAGTCACCTATGCACTGCTTGGATTTTTATCTCATATGGTTTTATCTGTATTTGGATTATTTGCACTTATAACACAGTGATAAAAAAAACTGAGCAAGTTGATTGGCTAAAAGAGAAGTACAGGAGTATAATTATGAAAACATATTGACACTCCGGTGCTTCTTTCATAGCCAAAAGCCTAAGCACAATCAGCAGCATAAAATCAGTACACTGTACTCTACTTCTGAGCCTGACAGTAGCTGTCAACTCTGGGGGAAAATGTATGAAAAAGACAATTACCTTGCTCACAAAGCAGACTGCCGGCTGGATTTAATCTGGAAAATTGGCTAGCACAACAAGAAGATGCTCCTGAGCAACCTGCTTCACAGATGTCAACAACTGTAAGTCGTCATGCTGAAATTGACAAAGAGCAGTTTGATCAGCTTGAGAACGAGAAAGACGAGCAAAATACCATGAAACAAACAGCATGGGCAATAACTGTTTTTGATGATTGGATAAAACAAAAACAAATCAAAGTCGATTTAAAAACTGTGATCCCAGAGCCACTTAATGAAATATTGAGAGAGTTTTATGTGACTGTCCGAACATCAAAAGGTGATCAATATGGGCTGTCAAGCTACAGCTGCCTTAGAGCAGCAATCAATCATCACCTACGATCACCAGAGATTGCACGCAACATAAACATAATTTCAGACAAAACATTCAACTCATCAAACAATGTTTTTGTTGCTATGGTTAAGAGGTACCGAAAATCCTGCCGAGATACAACACAGCACTACCCCAGAATCTCCAACTCGGACATGGTTTTACTACGAAATGTTCCCACTCTTTCACCCGACTCAGCACCAGGCCTTGTGCACAAGGTCTGGTTTGACCTACAGCTCCACCTAGCTCGAAGAGGGAGGGAAGGGCAAAGGCCGCTAACCAAAGAAAGTTTCATTGTCAACTGTGACAAAAACGGCAGGAAATACATATCGTTAAGTTTTAATGAAAAAACCAAAAAACACCAGGACTAAATGAAAGAAACAAAGAAAGTCTCAGAGGGTTCATATTTGAAAGACCGTGGGACCCTCTGTGTCCAGTAAAAAGTTTCCTGAAGTATGTCCAAAAAATACCTGATGATGCTAAGGCTTTCTTTTTACATCCCAGGTGCTTACGACAACATTTCCTTGGCAGCCAAACGGTGTGGTACAGTAGAGAGCCGATGGGAGTAAACTACCTCACGGCAATGCTCCCACGACTCTCAGAAGAGACATCACTTAGCCTCCGCTATACAAACCACTCACTTAGGAGTACAGCAGTGCATCTCCTAAGCGAGGCAGGTCTTGAACCAAGGGAGATCATTGCCATCACTGGCCATCGAAGCGAAAGCAGCCTACAAAGCTATTGGAGTGCATCGATGGAAAACCGACATACCTGGAGCAACATTCTCGGTGGACACAAGAGCAACGACCAGTACCAGCCACATCCCAGCAAAACCACTGCACCTAACCACAATTCAATTGGCAATTTCAGCAAAGGAAATGACATCAGCCCCAAAATAAAACAACAGATGGAAACTGCAGCAGCAGTTTCAACACAGTTTGCAGCTCCAGTCAGCAAAGTAGCAAACCCACCTGCCATGAGCGACACTACAGAAATAGCAGAGATCACTGCAGAAAACAAATCCAGCATCCGAAGAACAGCACAACTGTGCAAAACTGTACCTTTACTGGTGATGTTGTCTTTCACTTTTATTAAAACGACATGAAATGTTTGCCTTTGAATTTGAATAGTGAAAGGGCTCCGTTGCGCTCTTCAGTAAGTCCCTACTGCAGTAGCTCCATTGAGCTCCATTAACTGAAGGCTCCGTTGAGTCAGGACTATTTAATCGTTAATAAATTCAGCTTCTTTCAGCTCTACAATTGTTGTTTTCCATTTATTAATCGGAATTAGTTTTAGTTTTTTGTAACTGTGTTATAAGTGCCATAAGACATGACAGGGTGTGCAAATATGCTTTCATAATTGCGCTTAGCTCTCGGGTGTTTAATGGCACTCGGTGCAAGCTCCTCATGCCGAGCAACACCCTCGAGCCATGCAATTATGAAAGCATATTTGCACACCCTGTCGTGTCTTATTGCATACATAATACAGTTTCCACGCTGAGGAACTAAGAAGCAGTCGGTGAGTCCTTTCCTATTTTCACAAATGTGTGAGTAGAAGCCCTTGGTAGGTGCCGGTCCCCAGTGGCTCCCACATTTCGTTATAATAAAAATGACTAGACAATGAGCAGGCAATAAGGAGGTTATTTAGAAAAATGGAAAAAAAAAATTAGGCCCCAGGCAGGCCCTTGTGGAATGCCTGAGCTTATTGGGAGTCAGAAGGTAGAGGAAGTCTCCAATGTGGACAGCTTGTGACCTACCTTCATAGTAGGAGCGGGACCACTTAACAGAGGAGTTAAGGCATCCAGCTGCCTTAAGCTTGTCCAGGAAAATGGGCTGGGCACCTGTGTTGATAGCTTTGGCTAGGTCAATAGAAATGGCAGTGGTGATAAGGCCCTGATCTGTGCCAGAGATAATAGTATCAGTGAACCTGAGGAGAGAGGTGGAGGTGGAGTGTGACTTTCTAAAGCCAGACTGAAAAGGAGTGAGAAAGGAGGTTGAGTCAAGAAAAGGAGAGAGTTGGGAGACAACAAGGTATTCATGGAATTTAGCCAGTGTGTGGAGGAGAGAAATAGTATGAAAGTTACTATTGGAAGAGAGGTCAGTTTTTTAGGAAGGGGAATGACAGTAGCCAACTTCCAAGAGTTAAGGATACACTTAAGGAAAACGAGAGGTTGAGGAGGTAGGTAATAGGATGGGCAATGGCACCAGCAGAGAGACACAGGAGTCCATGGTCAAGACCTCCCACCCTTATATGGATTTACAGCCAGGAAGGCCTTAAGAGCAGCAGTAGGGGAAGTGAGAGAGAAAGAAAACATGGAGGAGGGGGCTGTAGGATGAGCAGAGAAGGAGTAAAAGAGGGTAGAATAGAAGAGAGAAAGGGAGTGGTGGAGGAGAAAGAGAGTAGGAAACAGGCACATGAAGTTAAAAATGAATTGAAAGATGAGGTGACTACAGCATACTCCATGTCATTATGCTGACACCTGGTACTGGAAGCGTGCAAAGTTGACCAAGGAAGAGGAGCAGTATTGCAGGAGAAGGTTGAATCTAGATTGTTTCTTGACATTGTCTGTGCTGCTCAATTTGAAGTGTATGCAACAATTTTGCCTCATGCAATATACAGTATGTGCTCAGAGGGAATGCACATATTTTTATATCTGGGATCCAGCAGTGTTGCCATGCCAAATTGTGTGACCAATCAAATGCTTTCAAATCTGTCTGCTATTTGTGTAAGAAACATCTCTACTACTTCCTCAATGAGTATTGTGTCTTGCTTGTTCTGCTACTGAGACGTCTAAAATAAACTAGTGGTGTCACCACCATTATAAGGCCTTGCATTCTCACCATCACCACCACTGTTGCTGCCTTTGTGACCACCACCACCATCATCCTTCTTTGTTGGGTTGGTGTAGACGATCTTTAATTGTGTGTTGTTCAAGTAGACTCACCTAGGGAATGACCATGCAAAAGGCTGCTGATTCAGCACTGGCATTTTTGGTGGCCTGTTCATGTGATCTCAGAAGCAGAACAGGTTTTTGTAGCACATACCACTTGGCCCAGGACAGACATCTCCCACAGGTCATATCAATTTCCATAGCCTGGACTACGGCTTTCTATACCACCAGTCCCTCCACCATATAAAAGATGAAGTTCCATCTTGTCACATCTTCATTTAAGCAATGCTGCTAAACACTGTGCTTCTGTGGGTACTGGTGGAGGAGCACAAAGTATTTGGGGGTAACAATGGAAATATCTAATGATGCCTTATTTATATTGTCAAGTATTTTTTTGGTTGTGCATACTTGTTAGACACTTGACTCACCACCAGATCTAGTACATGTGCCAGAACAAGTTGCATTGCTAAATAACCATCATCTATGGCCTTCAGAATGCCACTTCCACTGTTCAATGCAAACATTCCAACCTTCACATAATGCGGGTATATCTAAATGTCCAGCAATGACTGGATGAACCATAGAATGTTTTCCCTATTGTGCTTCCAATCCATGACTGACATATTAAGTAAGGTACTACCTCTTTTGACTGCCTCTGTGAGTCTGTCTGCTTCAGTTTTACTCCTGCAGGGGATGGTGGTGGTAGAGGTGGGCAGGAATTAGATGTGGTGCAGCTAGATATGGACACAACCCATTGAGCAATTTGACTTACAGTGGCGTTCAGTGTCAGGTTCTTTCTTGCTTAGTCATGTTGCGATACTATTGTCACAATGCCCTGAGTGATTACTACTCATAAGGGGACATATGTATTAAGCAGCACAAAGTACTGTACACGCAAGAGTCGTGTACTCTGCCCACAATGTTCTGCACCTGTGGACAGACATGCGGTAGCCAGCATGCATGAGTGTTGGCCACCATCGAGCACCTGTCCTTAGCCCCATACCCCCCAGCATGCTAGTGCATGGGGGGGGCAGATTGGTGGACAAAGGCAGGCATCCAATCAGATGTCCATCTTGGTCTGGACAGTAGATCTCCTGCTCCACATAGAGCAAGAGAGTGTGGGATGGCATAGGATGGAATGTTTAAAATATATTGTTTGTACACAGTTATTTCATTGGCTGTTTAAAATAGCCAGGTGAGTACCTAAATGGCTGCCCTCAGTCCTCCCTGCCTAACAAGATGTCTGGGGAAGCATTACAGTGGAGGCTTTGTTGTCCCGTAGCCTGCAGTGGTACATGTGAGTGGGAGAACACAACAGATACTGCAGAATCCCTGCTGCCATATCTTGTGTCCTCCTCACCTAGCACTCTGTGCCTTTGTGCATAATGCAGAGTATTACCATGCCCTCTGGCATGTCCCTGGACTGTCTGCACACCTAGCTGTGTGAACATCCAGGAATCAAGTGCGGAAGGGGTGTGCATCCCTTCCATGTACAGTATGCCGCTGGGGATCCGTGGGACCCCTGATGAGTGGCTCAACAAATGATGCTTGCTTAAGCACTGTGGATCTGTGGCACATAGGCACAACAGCCCTTAATGCATAGGTGTCAGTGATTCTTGTCAGTTTGTGACTGATGGTGCTGTTTGACATAACTAGACAAGAATGAACCTGACACTGAGTACCACTGTAGGATGCAGTGGTTTGTGCCACTGCTCCAAATATCATTACTGAAATGCACAGACCCCTCCACCCCACCATTGTCTCTTACAGAACTGTTGCCATTTACCTGCATACTAACTGGTACTCACAGGAGAGAAAATGCCTGGAAAACATGAAGCATGATAGAAAGTTGTATTTGTGCTTCAGTTCATGCAACAATTTTTGAAAGCTGATGTCCTCTACAATGGAGAATGGCTAAATATCAAGAGCCATCGCCTCCCCAAACAGTTGTGCAATTCAGACAGAGGTTGGCCAAGTTGGTGGCAGTTTAGTGTAGGCATGTAATGCCTTAGGCAAAGTAATTTGTTTTATTCCTGGTAGTTGGTGTGCTGCTTTTGAAGTAGCACCAGTACCTCCGACTGCCTCAATTGGCTGCGGTGGTTGCCATGGTGGCTGCATTATCTGAACAAACCGTCTTATCCCACCACCCATGCCTGACTATCACTGCTGCTGGGGCTACAGCAGGTAATTTTAACTTGAGAGGCGATTGAGAACTAATGTGGTACTTTGGAAGATGCCATGTTCATGGTTTAGATGATCAGCCAGAAGACTGATTCCCAAAGTCCAAGGAGGTACATCCCAGCTGATCTTTCTGCCTCACAGACTGAACCATGCGCTCAGTGGATTTGTGGGAGCATTGGTATAATACTTCAACACTTCAGAGGATCTTTGTGTTTTTTAAGCTACATGACTGAGTTGCAGGAGTTCTTTGGGAGCAGTAAAGGCAAGACTGTGAGACGCACGGCAGCACAGGCAGCAGCATCGGCATCAGGATTACAATGAGGCTGATCATCTGGGGCTGGGAGCATGCATGGACTTTAGGTCTCCCTGCCTGACCAACTTGCTTTCTTTTCAATTTTTGCATTTTTCCTTTTATTTGGCCCTCTTTTCCCTCTCCTTCCTCTCCTCCCCGATTGCCTCAACTGATCTGTATTATACTCATCATCAGAACTTGTATGTGTAACAGACAGCACAGTTTCTTTTTTTTATCAAACTTTATAAGGCTTTTCCCATACCAACAAATACGATGAAAAATACAGAAAAGTAAATAGATAAATATTCCTTCCTCTGGACTCACCAACCATGGACACTCAACCAAAATAAGTTAATGGGAGGGAAAAAACAATAAATAATGAACATACAGCAAATGAAAGTCACACAAATTTATTGTTTATGTATTTAAAAGTTTTACCAGGAATGCATGCTGAGTGGACTACTGCTCGATTCCAGATGTGTCCTGGGGGTGTTGGGGAAGGGAGGATGCATATAAAGATATATTTACATATACATATATAGAATATTTACAGCAGCAAGCCAAACAGCACAACTGAGATGAAAGGCACAATGTTGGCAGAAAGTGCAAATTGACAACCACTCAGGAGCAGCGATATACATTGAGAGTAACCACAGTTGAAGAGCAGGTTGGAGAGTTAAGCTCGGGAGCATGATTGGAGGGCTAAGCCCTTGGCTATTGTGACTTTAGGCTACATGTGCAGGTGGAGGAGAAGTGTCCTTTAAGGAGGGAGTTGAGTTGCCGAGAGGAGGGAGTGTGCTGAATGTCCTCAGGCAGGGATTTCCATAGTTTCGGCATGCGAGCTCTAAAGGCTGACTGGCTGGCGAAGGTTGCCACATAGGGGATATGCAGGAGCCTGGAGTCAAAGTTCCTGAGGGAGTATGCCGGGGTGGTTTGGGCACTTAGGGTAGAAGCGAGGTAGGAGGGCAGTGACCTGGCCCAGAAGTTGTCTGCGAGTCTAGAGCAGTGGGATTTACGCCAAGAGTGAGGGGAGGTTAAGGGACCAGTAGAGTTCACAGTGATGTGTGGAGAGAGTACAGTCTAGAGCAAAGTGACAGAAGGAGTGGAAAAGAGGATCCAGTCTAGACATGGTGAATTTGGGGGTGGCACTGCAGACTACGTCCCCATAGTCAAAAATAGGGAGGATCATTTTCTGAACAATTGCTTTGCGAGCTGGCAGAAGGATGCAGCCACAGTTATGGTATAAGGTGCCCAGTCTGGGGTGCAGTTTTTTGTGGGTAGCATTGATATGTACAGAAAAGTCAAATTGCTGGTCAAGCCAGACCCCCTAGATATCTGAAGGAGGTACAAACCTCAAGTGGAGTCCCATCTAAGGTATTGAAGTTAGGAATGGCGGGGAGTCGGTAGAGTCTCTGCTTCATGCTGAAAGTTAAGGAGACTGTCTTCTTGGCATTGTGAAAAAGTTGATTTGAATAAAACCAGAGCTGAACATCATTGAAGTCCTTCTGGAGTCTGGTCGCCACTTCCATGGGAGAGGGACCTGAAGTGTACAGTACCATATCATCTTTATACATGTGAATTCATATGTGTGGGCAGGCTGGTGGTAGGTCATTAAGGAAGATGAAGAACAGGATTGGGCCAAGGACTGATCCTTGGGGTACTCCAATGGTGACCGGGAGGGGGTAGAAGGTAGATTTACCACTTCTGACTGATTGGAACCTGTCTGCCAGGTATGATTTAATAATAATAATAATAATATTTGAACCAGCTGATGGCCATACTGGAGAGCCCTGTGCGGGAGAGCTTAGATAGGAACAGGGTGTAGGAAACAGTGTCGAATGCCTTTGCTAGGCCTACAAAAATGGCAGAGGTGATGTGACCTTTTTCCAAGCCCGTAAGAATGGAATTGGTGAATCTTAGGAGGAAAGTAACAGTGGAGTGGGATTTCCTAAAACCCAACTGGTAGGGTGTAAAGAAGGAGAAGGAGTCGAGGAAGGAGGAGAGTTGAGAGAGGACTAGGTGCTCCCGGATTTTGGCTAAAATGGGGAGGAGGGAGACGGTGCGGAAGTTTCCAAGGGAGGAGGAGTCACCGCCTTTAGGGAGGGGGATGACTGTGGCATGCTTCCAGTCTGAGAGGATAGCAGCAATGGAGAAAGAGAGGTTAAAGAGAGCCGCCAGGGGTCTGGCGATAGCTGGGGCAGAAAGGTAGAGCATTTTGGCATCCAATCCCATGGGGCATTTATCCTTGGTGGGATTGAGGGCAAGCAAGGTGTTGAGTACTTCGGATGGTGTAACCAGGGAGAAGGAGAACACCGGGTCGGGGGTTTGGGTGGGTAGGGATGAGGATGCAGGAGGGTCTTGGGCAAGCAGGGGGTTCGATAAGAGAGAGGTCATGCTTTAAGTGAAAAAGGTGTTGAAAACAGAGGCCACTGCATGTGGATCCGATACAGTGGAGCCACCTACAACTAGGACAGGGGTGGGGGCTGGTGGGAGGGAGAAGAGTTATTTGATCGCCTTCCAAAACTTAGCCAGACAATTTATGTTGTTGCGGAAGGATGCTTTGAAATAGTTGACATTAGCCTGCTGGATAAACCTTGTGCAGCCATTACGAAGCGTGTGGTAGTGTAAGCATTCAGCGTGGGTACCTGATACTTTGTAGGCTTTCCATGCCTGGTCCCTGGCTCGGAGGTGGTCCATGAGGTCTGCAGAGATCAAGAGCAGATGAGCTCCCCTTACTCAGGCCTTTTTGAGTGGGGCATAATGGTCCTAGACGGCAAGGAATCTGGACTTGAAGTAGTCCAGGGCAGAATCAATAATGATGACCATGGGGATATATGACCAGTCTGAGTTTGTTAAGTCATTTAGGAGTGCGTCAAGGTCAAGGGATTTATAGGACTTGATGAGCAGAGTTCTTGGTGGAGGTGTCTTGGCTTTGAATATTTTCCGTACTATGAATATCATGTGGTGATCGCTCATAGTGTCCGGTAGGAGGCCAGAGGCAATTATCCTATTGGGGTGTGAGGTGAGGGCCCAATCCAATAGGGAGTGGTTCTGGATTTTGTGGTTTAGGTGCATGGGCTCAGTGATCTGTTGACACAGACTTAGTGCAGCTGCATAGCTGCAGAGCTTGGTGCTAGCACCAGAGTGCCAGTTCAGGTTGAAGTCTCCAAGGATATGGAGCTTGCCCCCTGACGCAAGGGTTTTTAGGGTGTCCAGGTGCTCTATGACAGTGAGCATTTGGGAGTCTGGGGAACAATAGGAGCCTGCTATAAATATGGGGATTGATAAGGGTATGGAGATTTTTATTAGCAAGGCATCAATGGATGGTGGGAGCATGGCTAGTGAGACAGGAATTAACTTTATCTGGGATGAGATGTAAATGGCTATGTCGCCACCTCTCTTTGTACCTGGGCAATCATGACAAGTGACGGAGTAGCCAGGAATAGCCACTTGACAAATGGCAACAAGGTTAAGGTGGTGGATGCAGGCCAGTGGAAAACCTATTATGATATTTAGTACTACATGTATGAAGAGAAGAAAAATATCTCCAGGCAGTAGTAGGTGCTGCAAGCAAAAGGGAGTGTTATTATGACACTTTTGAGGGCATTTCTGTCTATCCCAAAATATATAACGGAAGGATCAAATTACATCCAGTTGGTGTTGGCCGAATGCCCCCCTCCCTGGTAGGTTTCTCATGACTATCCTGTTTGTCCTGAGTTAAGAGTTATTGGCCAATGCCTCCAAAATATCAATACCATCTTTCTCGGCCATGAAACTGATGAAGGGGTACCATCTGCTATTGTGTCTTTCAACCATGTGATGAAGTCTAGCAGTGACTTTTTCCATTTCTTGAATGGATTTACAATTGCGACACCAACTCTCCATGTCCAGGGGTGTTGCTGTGAGCCACCTCTGGGTAATCATTTTAAGGGCTGCTGTAATAAGTATATTATATAGATATCTCCTATTTTTCCCCTTAAGATCCAGTGCTGGAAGACCTACTGTAAGATGAAATATTTAAGTGAGAGTGGAAATTTGCTCTCACACATACCTCCTGTCGCTTCACCTACCTCCTGCCAATATTGCGCAAACTCGAGGCAGGACCAAAATCTGTAAGCATGGTGGCCTATGCCCCTGCATCCCCCCCAGCAACTATCAGACTGGTGAGTCCCATAATGTTTTAAATTAACTGGTGTTCTAAAGTACTTGACTGCCACTTGCTATCGAAATTCACGCCAGTTAGGTGATGTGTGACTTTATGCACAGTAGCCCAGAAAGTATGCTGGCCCTTGTCCAAAATAAGTTTCCCCTTCCTTTAACCACTGTTCCCATATTCAGGCTGTCTGGTCACCTGTGAGCCTCTTCAGGACTGAATACTGAGTTGAGATCAACTTGTGAGGCTGGTCCTGGATCATCAAGCCCCTCAGTATTTGTCTAATATTAATTCTCTTCCTTGTTCAATGCTACAAGCCACGGCTCATACATGAGATAGTGCCTCAATTGAAAGTATCTAAACTGGTCTTGTCTGCTCAGAATGAAATCCATAAATAACTGAGAGAAGGACTTGACCTAGAACCAAACAGCAACTTCCCCACCTGTGTTATACCCTTCTTCTGCCACTGTACAAAGCCAGAATACGAACATACAAACATACAAAATTTTCCAGCAGATAAAGGCCTAGAGGTCTATCAAGTCTGCTCGAATGTGCAGCTAGCACCCCTTATTCTGCAGCTGCCCCTACCTTCCACTCTTCCCCTTCATTGACCCTCCCCCTTGTCCTGTCCCATCCCCTTTTGAAGCAGTCCACTGATCTACTGGATACCACTTCTGCAGGTAACGCATTACACCCAGCCACCACCCTCTCTGTAAAAAAGTGTCTTCTCATCTCCCTCCTGAACCTTCCTCCCTCCAGTCTCATATCATGGCCCTGGTGTCCTTCCCTCCTTACTTAGAACAGCCCCTCTGTACCTGTCTTGTTTATTCCTTTCATATACTTAAAGGTTTCAATCATGTCCCCCCGTCCCTCCTTTCCTCCAGTGAGTACATGTTCAACTCCCTCAGCCTCCTCTCGTATGATAAGCCCCCCAGCCCCTTGATCATCTTTGTTGCCCTGCGCTGCACCCCCTCCAGTAACTTAATGTCCCTCTTCAGATATGGGCGCCAGTACTGCACGCAGTACTCCAGGTGCAGTCTAACTAATGACCTATACAATGGCAGAATCACCTCCTCCCTCCTCGAGGATATACCCTTGCAATACAACCCAGCATTTTATTGACCTTTGCAGCTGCCTTCCTACATTGTGCCAAGTTGTTCAATGACCCTGTAATGAACACCCCCAGATCCTTCTCCTTCTCTGTCTGGGCTAGCTGCACTCCCCCCAGCTGGTAACTCCTCCTTGGGTTCCTCATCCCAAAATGCAGCACCTTGCACTTTTTGGCATTAAACCCCAGTTGCCAGGTGTCTGACCAGGTTTCAAGCTTTGCCAGATCATTCTGCAACCCTTGCCATCCCCCTAGGTCATCCACCACTGCTTCTGCCTTGGTATCATCAGCAAACAGACTGATCTTGCTCTTGATGTCCAATGATATGTCTGCAATGAATATCCCAAACAACACTGGTCCCAACACTGAGCCCTGTGGAACACCGCTCGTCACTACCCTTGGGTGTGAGAGCTCCCCATCCACCACCACCCCCCTCTGTTGCCTTCCCTAAAGCCAGTTCCCTACCCATCTCACCAGCTTTGCACCTGCCCCTGTGCCTACTAACTTACTTCCCAGCCTTCCATGTAGTACCAAGTCGAATACCTTACTGAAGTCCAGATACAGGACATCCACTGCATGGTCCCTATCCAGTTGCCTAGTTACCCAGTCATAGAACTCCATCAGGTTGGTTTGGCAGTATCTGCCCCATATGAAGCCATGCTGTTTGCTGTCCTGTAGTCCTTTGGTCTCTAGGAGGGCCACCAGCCTCTCCTTCAGGATAGTCTCCATTAGCTTACCCACGATGGATGTGAGGCTCACTGGTCTATAGTTTCCCGGTTCATCCTTGGGGCCACTCTTTTGGAGGTGCACCACATGAGCCATCCTCCAGTCCTGAGGTACACACCCCGAATGTAGTGAGGCATTAAATAGGTCTGCCAAAGGTCCTACAAGGACCTCTGCCAGCTCCTTCAGTACCCTGGGGTGGATGCCATCTGGGCCTGGCGCCTTATCCACCCTCAGTGCCTTTCAAACCCTCCCAAACTCTGCCCTTCATGATTTCCCCATCTGTCACCCCCTCCCCCCTATTTCTGCCATTTCTCCCCCCTTGGGTGTCACCCCCTCTTCTCTTTAGTAAATGCTGAGCAGAAGTACTCATTTAGTGCTTCTGCCTTATCGCACCCTGCTTCCACCCAACCCCCTCCTTCCATTGCCAGGGGGTGAAAGTCCAAGCACGCTCTTAAGGGCATAAGTCTGTTTATACCCATATGTAAGTGCCATCATTTACATATCTGCACCAAATCTTTTTTATCATGAAAAAATGTTATTGTTTTCCAAGTTTTGACACAACACATCTCAGGACTGAATGACAATATAGTATTACATAGATATTACATTGTTACAATCAACGAGCTCTTGCACCCCGAAAAGGGGAAGCGGTACAACTAGGAAAATATCAGCATAGCACACCATGCTCCAGGTCAGGAGCTCAAGTTAAGCAATTGCCACATCGCATAACCAAGCACTTCCACAAAAGGATTCCAGCTACTGTGATACTACAGTAGGTCTTCAGATGTGTGTCCAGAGGTCCATGAGCAGTGAGTCGGTTAGTGCTCTGGGTGGTTCGAGTGGTAGCGGGAATTTGTTGAGGCCAGGAGCGCCTAGTTTACTTGGCGCCTGGGGTACAGATGCTGGATTTTCACCGATGTGGTAAGCTGCATAAAAATAGTTATATTCGGCAAGCAGCGGGGATTCACGGGGAGCTCACTGAACAAATAAAGTCGAATCAACCCTGGATCATATCACAGCACTTCAGATTAAGTCCAGGGAAGGACAGAGCTAGCAATTTAGGCAGCCAGCATCTCAGCGCTCAAGTCACACATCCCTCTGCCACCAAATCTTAATCTGAAACTTAGCCCAGGGGGTGGCAGACTGAAGTTGTGTCAGGTGCTACACTACCGTAAAGGGAAATCTGCTTGTCTCAGGTGTAGGGTTACCACCTTTTAAGAAGCCCAAAGTGGGACATTTCTTACTGAAACATGATTTTTCGCAGGACAAAATGTCACCTCGACCAATACAACAGACTTATTTTCACTAAATAAGCAGAATTAAGACTAAGTGTTATAGTTTTTCAGTTGTTTCTGGTGTTTCTTATCATTTTATGGTATTTTAATAAAGGTATTACAGTTTTTTGCAACATTTAGAGGAAAGTAAGAAAATATTTTTTCTACTATAATGTCAGGACAAGTAGTATTTTTCATGTTTTTTTGCAGGACATAGCTGCCCAAATCAGGACTGTCCTGCGAAAATAGGGATAGGTGGTAACCCTACTCAGGTGGCCCATACCCGCCTGTTCCAACTGCACCCAGTCTGGGATATGATCCAGTGACTCTGCCCACACCAATTGATGAAGTTGCACTGCTCTAGTATTATAAGTATGAACCGCAGCCCGCCCCCATTGTTCTTAGCTATCAGTAGTTCAATGTTTTCCGTTGTCACACACACACACACACACACACACACATCACATATACACACAAAAGTGGATAGCATTTTCTGCAGTGCCTTCCAAGCAGAGGAGGGGATCAGAATTGGGAGTGTGGCACATAAAAAATTTAAACAAGATAAAATATTCATTCACACTGTCTCTACTCTCTCCCCCAGTGTCAGGGGTACCTCTCTCCATATTTGTCAGTCAGAGTGTAATTAGTGAATTAACTTAAGGTAGTTGTGTTGAAAAGGTTTAGTGGCATCTGTGGTTATTCATACCCCCAAATACCGAAACCTTGCTGTGGTCTACTTTAAACGGGAGCAAGCGTTTCTCTGGCGAGTTAATGGGACTCCTAAAAGCATTGTTTCAAATTTCTCTGTGCTAATTTTAAAACCAGAGGCTAGTCTGAAGTTCGTAAAAATATTCAAAAGCCAAGGGATACTGTTTTCAGAATCACTGACATGCAGTAGAATATCATCCTCATATAGCAAGATGCACACCTTCTCCCCACCAACCTTGATCCCTGAGATTTCCCCACAAGTTCTGATATACTCTGCTAAGGGTTCCAAGCTAAAGGCAAGCATGATTGGGGAAAGTGGGCAACCCTCCCGGGTTCCCCTCAGAACATCCATTCTGTCAGACAGTCTCATTAACCCTCACCCTGGCATGCGGTTTGTTGTAGAGCCATTGAATCCAAGCTCGGAATTTAATTCCAAACTCAGATTGCCTTAATGTAGTGTCCAACAATGACCAGCTGAGGTGATCAAACATCTTGTCTGCATCAGCCATAATGATGGCTCTATGTTCTCCCTGTGGTAGCCCAGTACAAGCCACTATTACATTTAGATGGCATCTAAAATCATCTACCAGATAGTCCATTTGGCTGAGGTACACTAGATCAAGGACCATCATTTGGTGACAGCTGGCAACGACCTCTGCAAAAATCTTTGTGTCTCGATAAAGGAGGAAGATTGGCCGATACTCCCTGCACTGGAAGGA
Organism: Neoceratodus forsteri; assembly: GCA_016271365.2. NCBI lineage: Eukaryota > Metazoa > Chordata > Ceratodontiformes > Ceratodontidae > Neoceratodus > Neoceratodus forsteri. The sequence goes on along the minus strand of CM028135.1, from coordinate 838,128,502 downwards.
CCCTGATAATCACTTCTATCCAAGAGCCTGAGGTTTCCACCTGTGTATGAGCCTGATTACAGACTTTAGTTAATGTTAGGGTGAGCTCCTCTTTAAATGACTAATAAATTATGGCTATAAAGCTATCAAGGCCTTGGGCTTTTTCAGTATTAAGAATCGCAATAAGACCCCCTAACTCCTCTTCCATAAAGGGTAACTACCTGTTCCAAAGTAAGCTGGGGAAGAGTAACCTGATTCAGAAAGGTGGAAATTGCCTCCAAGGAGCCAATGTTAGATTTGGCCCAATAAAACCGAGCATAAAAGCACTGAAATTCTAAGGCAGGTAACAATGTTCTGTGGGTCCTCCTCAGAGACAATCCATGCAACCCACCTGGACCCTGTTTCTTCAGCCGATACACCAATAACCCACTAGCTCTAATGCCAAATTAATAATATTTTTGATTTAGAAATCTAAGATTATTTTCTACCTTTTGAAGCAATAATATCTGAAGCTCTTGCCTAGCCTTTGTTATTTTATGTAGAAGCTCAGGGGTGGGTGGAATCTGTGTTCCTTTTCAAGTTTACCCGACCCTTACTCAAGCATCCTTAGAATGGCAGAAAAAGGGGAGATATTGTCGATGGGGTACCTGAATATGCCAGATGTTAATTGGAGCACAATTGCTGCAGTCACAACCAAGAGTGGGGTCATTCTTGATGCTCTGCAGGGGACATGCCAGACAGCTAGTGCTGGAACCCACTCAGGAGGGAGCAATCTTAGACCTGGTACTCTCAAACAGGGATGGAGAGAGGATCGCAGACTTGGAAGTGGGTAGCCACCTAGGAACAAGCAACCAGCAAACAGTGTGGTTCACGATAAACACAGCCATAGAGTCAAGCCATACAAAAGTGATGGTACTGGTCTTTAGGAAGGCTGACTTTGGCAAAATGGGTGAGTGCCTAAAGAATACACTAGCAAATGGGCAGGAAGAAGGGGTGGAAGAACAATGGTGAAAAATCAAAACTGCCATCACAGATGCAATAAGCCTTTGTGTGAAGCAAATAAATAAAAAAAAATGAAGTAAAAAAATCACTATGGTTCTCAAAAGAGGAGAAGAGAAAGGTTAGGGAGAAAAAGACAGCATTCAGGAAGAATAAGGAATCACAAATGGAGCAGGTCAGAGAACTGTATCAGTTAAAGCAGAAGGAAGTAGGGAAGGTGATCAGAATAGCGAAGGCCCAAACAGAGGAACAGATAGCCAACTCAGTTAAGAAAGGGGATAAAACCTTTATAGGTACATCAGGGAGTGAAGGAAGACCAAGGGAGGTATAGTGAGGCTTAATCAAGGGGGAAGGGAGGTGGGCAGAGGGTGACAGTGAAAAGGCAGAGATACTGAACAAATACTTTTGTTCAGTTTTCACAAAAGAAAAAGAGGGAGAGGCACCTAAACCAAACAATAGAAGCACTCTGGATGGGGGGGGGGGGGTGATACCTGTGCATTCACAGAAGAAAGGTTCCTGAAAGAGTTATTAAAACTCAAGTTGGACAAAGCAATGGGGCCTGACGGGATTCACCTCAGAATTCTGAAAGAATCAAGGGGAGACCTAGTGACACCACTGACTACACTTTTTAACAAATCATCGGAGGATGGTGTGGTACCTGAGGAGTGGAGGAGGGTGGATGTGATTCCCCTTCACAAAAGTGGGAGCAAGGCAGAGACAGGAAATTACAGACCGGTTAGTTTGATCTCAGTGGTAGGGAAAATGATGGAATCACTTCTGAAAGAAAGAATTGTTGAGCACCTAGAGGCCAGCAGGGCACAGGACCCAAGGCAGCATGGATTCACAGTGGGAAAGTCATGTCAGGCAAATCTAATAGATTTCTTTGACTGGGTGAAATAGTAGACCAGGGAAGGGCCATGGATATGGCCTACCTAGACTTTAGCAAGGCATTTGACACAGTCCCACACAAACGATTCATAAACAAGTTAGCCAGCCTGGGAGTGGGTCCCAGGGTGGTAGCCTAGGTAACAGATTGGCTGGACAACAGGACGCAAAGGGTAAATGGAGTACATTCTGAAGAAGGGGGGTTACTAGTGGAGTACTGCAGGGTTTAGTTCTGAGACAGGTCCTCTTTAATGTCTTTATAGGAGACATTGTAGAGGGACTGGAAGGAAAAGTATGCCTCTTTGCAGATGACACAAAGATCTGCAACAGGGTTGATACACAAGGGGAGGCTGGAAAGGATGAGAGGGACTAGGCGAGGTTGGAAGAATGGTCAGAAGTATGGCAGCTTAGATTCAATGCAAACAAGTGCAAAGTAATGCACCTGGGAAACGAAAACCCAGGGGAAAAGCACATAGTGGGGAAGGGTACTAAAAACAACAAAAAAGGAAAGGGACCAGGAGGCAGTCATATCAGATGACCTTAAGGTAGGCAAGCAATGTGAGAAGGCAGTAAGGAGGGCTGGGGGGATACTGGGATGCATTGGGAGAGGCATCACCAGCAGAAAACAACAAGTTGTTATCCCTCTGTACAGACAGTTGGTGAGACCCCATCTAGAGTACTGTGTGCAGTTCTGGAGACCCCATCTCCTCAAGGACATAGACAGGACAAAGGCAGTCCAGAGGAGGGCAACTAAAATGGTGTAGGGTCTGCAACAGAAGCCATATGCAGAGAGACTAAAAGAGCTTAATATGCATACCCTTGAGGAAAGGAGGGTGAGGGGGGACATGATAGAAACTTTCAAGTACCTTAAGGGAATCAACAAAGTCCAAGAGGAGAGCATCTTTCAGAAAAAGAGATGTGCAAGAACAAGGGGGCACAATCTGAAGATAGAGGGGGTACGGCTCAGGGGCAACCTAAGGAGGAAGTGTTTTTTCACGGAGAGGGTGGTGGACACATGGAACCACCTTCCTGAGGAGGTTGTGGGGTCAAAAATAGTGAAGGAATTCAAGAATGCATGGGACAGACATAAGGCAATTATAATGGGGGGTAGGAGGAAGTAGTCTGTTAATTAACTAGAATCTGCAGCTTATCCAATAGGTAGGGAAATGGGCAGAATGAGTGGGCCAAGCGATCCTTATCTGCCATCAAAATCTATGTTTCTGTGTTTCTAACCTTCCTTGACTTGTCTAACCTTATCCCAATTTTGCCTATTTTTATAGGTGGCAGAGGAATATAAATGTCCTCAGAGTATGATTTTGAGGCCATCCCAGACATATTCAAGTTTGGAGTTCTCTTGCCTATTTTCCATGAGGTAATTTTTAATGATTTATTTTATTTGATTCCACAGAGAATCGTCTTTTAATAGGCTGGCATTGAGGCGCCACAAAGTCCTATGCTCTGAAGGACCCACGTCCACCCTAGTAGATACCAGGGCATGATCAGAGATACCTATATGATAGATTTCCACCCCTCTCATCGTGTAAGCTAGGGCAGGGTGCAATGCTGGCGTAATGCTGATTTCACTTCCTTGAAATTTCGTGAAATTTCCCTGAAAATGTTATTTCCATTTAAGTTATTTCCACCCATAAGGCTTATTAAATTGCAAAAAAAAGTTATTTCCACCTAGTTTAAAATGTATTTGTCTAAATACACCAATTTTGGTATAGATTTTGCTTATGCCCATACAGAAGTGTACAAAGGTTCAGATTTCTGTCTTTAAAGCTGACTGAGTTATAAGCTTCTAGACTTTCAGAAATTTTTAAATTAAAGTTAACAACTAAATAAACTACAAGTGTTATTCCAAAGTGCACCACATTTGGCATTGTGACTTTACCAATGCCTATACATATGTGTGCCAGGTTATGGATCTCTAGCTTTAAAGGTGACCAAGTTATAAGCCTCCAAACATTTGGAAATTTTAAAATTACATTTCGCAATTATGTAAATTGCTGAATTTTAAACACCTGTAAGTTTAAAGCTAGAGAACAGAATATCACCAATGTTGTTATGGGTTCATTGAACCTAAATATTAGGCTTTAAGGCAACCCCCATGGCCTAGCATCAGGGCGTAATGCTGCCATGCTGATGACAGGGTTACAGGAAGCAAGCCCAGGAAGTTGTATTGGGAGGCAGGCCATGGCCAAAACTTACAATTTACATAACCATTATTTCTCTGTTTAGCAGTTTCTATGACTTTTCCAAGAAAGTATGCATTTAAATTTTCACTTATTTAGCTCTGAAGGTGGCTAGGTTGTAAGCACAGAAAGATTTTCAAAACTTTTGACATGCATATTAAATTGCCAGATTTAGAGCCCCTTTATCTTCTCCACCCTTCATCTAAACATTATGAAGTACTTGGCATGCTTTTATTTCCATACCAGACAATATGCATGCCAAATCAGACTGCTAGCTGCAACACAGACTGAGTTATGGTGAATTAAAACATTTTGGAACATTCCAAAAACGTTTATGAAATTTCATAAGATTTCACAGAATTTCTCGAAAATTCCATGAATTCAGAATATGCTAATTTCACCCAGCTCTACTGTAAGTCCATTTTTTTGAGTGTAAAATCTGTCTCACTGTGAATATGAGGAGTTAGGGCTGAATTAAATGCATAGTCTGAGGTGTGGGGGTAGTGTGCCCTCCAAACGTCTACCAACCCCCTCCTGCAGTAGAGTTTTTAACATTTGAGAACAAGTGCCCCTTGTGTTCCCCACCCTAACTTATTTGTCCAAATGGGGATTCATAACACATTTCCAGTCCTCTCCCCAAATAACCTGTCCTGGGGGCAACTGGGAAATCTTGTTAAAAATGTCCTGAAAAAATGATGGTGAGGCTGGAGTAGAAGCATACGTGGCCACCAGGTGCAAGGTATGAGCTCAGAGGGTCCCAGAGACCATCACCAACCTGCCCAAACTGTCCTCATAGTAGGTTTGGGTGACCTGGAATTAGAGTCCCTTGTGTATAAGGATAGCCACCCCTGCCTTCTTTTCCCTGGGATGAGTATCAGCATACGGTGCTACCACCTGGCTCCTTCACAGCTTCAAGTGCTCAGTCCCTGAGAGGTGGGTATCTCGAAGGAAATCCACATCACAGCATTTCCACCCCAGTTCTTGATGAATTTTGGTCCACTTGATCACATTGTTGAACCCTTTGACATTCAGTAAACACACATTGAGTTCCCATCATGACCTATGTAAAGAATACATGACTTACAATCATACTCCCACACTATTTGCCCCTTTCTAAGCACCCTCCCACTTGTCTCTCCCAGCACCCCACAGACATACAGAACCATAAAAAACACAATAAAATTAAAAATTAGCACAACATCAAAAAATATGTGAATGGAGAGTTGCACTACAACAGGTAGTGCAAAATACAACGATATGTGAGCAAAAACACAAGTAAGGCTAAAACCCTTCACAGAGGAATGCTCCATGGGGAGCTCACTACCATGGAAACCCTCTGAAAAATTCTGTAGTAAGTACCAGGACCACATCCCCCCTCTCCTTAGCTAACTGTATGAAAAACTCTCTGAGGGTGGCAATGCAGTGGACTTGAGAAGATATTACACTCCCCCTAAGTCCAAGCACCCACCACCCTCACGAACAATATAATGAAAACCAGGCATCCAAAACTACATTCAGAATGTTCTGCTAAAAAACCAACCAACGTTCATAAAAAAACAAGAACATTCAACCAGCAAACATGATCAGATACAGCATTTAACATTTGAGTAACTTAATAGGAGCCACACGAGTCCTCCCACTTGGAGGAGCGACCTTCCACTAAAGCTCAAAGAGTCCCAACTCTGGAGAACTGAATACCCCTCACCCCCAACCTTGCACCACCTGCCCCAACTCCCACCACCCATGATATAAAGATAATATTAGATGCCAAACAATGAGCAAAATGTTGAGAATTAGGTCCTGAGCTAGATCTCCTTGTCCAGAGTACTGATCCAAGATGGGAATTTGAACAAGGGAAATCTGTTCATGGTTAACCACATTATCATTATTTAGTTTTTGTTTACTGGGTAAGTGCACTAGACAGAAACTGCCTATTCTCAGGCATGACATTGTCCAGGTGAAATAACTATCTGCTTCTGAAACCTCCTCCCGGAGCCAACAGTACCTCAGTGCTGACTGGGTGTGACACATTCTCGCAAGAAGTAGGATCCCAGGTCCTAACAAACTGTGAGATCATGGCAAACTCTGCCAGAGCCCTGCGGACCTAAAATGGTGGGAAATCCTGTGCAGTGCCATGCCACAACTCTCACCATTGTCTCACCCAAAGGCAGCTCCAGTCTCAGGTATGGTCAGCCAGAAAGCTAAAAAAATGTAAGGGAGAGGTGGATAAAAATTCAAGCCCGGTGCATCAGAATGAAGATGGTGGTGGTGGTGGGGGGGCTAGGGTAATCCAGTCCAACAATAATGGCAAAACATCCGGTGCCTGTGCCTCAGTTAGTGGGATGAGTCATCATTGCCTGACAAAGCCTCTTAACATCTGCTTGTAAAGGAACTAAAGAGCCATCCCTTTTTCTCAGTCTTGTCCCCTTAGTAGATATCAGTTTCCAAACCATGTCAGCTAATTTTTTCACCAACATTTCCTCTTGTAGGTCTGGTAGCTATACCCCCTGTGTCAAAAGATACATCGCAGCTGCCAGGAGGGTATCATAAGTGCATGGCACCTTTTCAGTGTGCACTAAAAATTTGGGGTGATAATGCATTTGGACTTTAACTCCTTTTTCTTGAAGAGCCATAATGACTGAATGCACTTTGCATTGCTTTGTCAGCATCTCCAGAGGGAGGTCCTGATCAGCAAATACTCTCTACCCATCCAGGCAGAGGTTTCACTTCCCCCAGGCCTTTTTTAAAATTGATCCCTTTACCTGGTATTTCAAGAATGTAATGATAATAGCTCTGGGTGGTGCCTCCAGTTTGGGTTAAGGGCCAATAGCATGGTGAATCCATTCAATCCCAGCTTGACGTCCTCCCCCAGCTGGAGTTCCTGTGCAAGTCAAGTTGAGACAAACTGCTTCTAGTCATCTTGCTCAGCATCCTCTGGAAAACCGGAAAGTCTAATAGTTTTGTGCTGAGGCCGAGCTTCAGCATTTTCTGCCCATTTTTTGAGAGTGTGTTCTCTCTGACATATACAGAGGATAGAGTGGCTGAAACTGTGCTGATCATCCTACAAGGTCCCAACTCAGTCTTCAACAGCTGAAGTTCTTTGCTCAAGTTTTTTAAGGTCCCTCCATATGTCGTTAAGCTTGCCATCTGTTTTATAAAGCACCCCATGATGTTTGCCGCTCCCACCTGATTTACCACATTGGCACAGGATCTCCAGTCATCCTCCACATCCCCAGAGCCTGCAGTGTATTCCAAGGATGGGGATAGTGAAGTGCTAGGGCTTTGTCTATGGGCATCGTGCTGCTTATTGCCCGGTTTTGAAATGGTTTGGGAGAGTGCTTGCCTCAGGCCTCCCATGATATTAACGCACACTGTAGGACTGCGTTACAGAGAGAGTGCAAAAACAACCACTGCCAAGTGGATGCCTGTGGATTAAAGCTGAAGAGAGTGGGAGCACTTCTCAAAGTAGCCTTACTCACTACCACCACCACCAGAAGTCCCAATGGCACAATTTCAACCTCTTCTGCTTCATCATCCTCCTCTCCAGTATATTCTTCCTCCTCTGCTGTTTCTTCTCCCCAGTTCTCCTCTTTCACTTCATCTTCCCTGTCCCCATGCACCTGAGTTTTGGTGTCCCAATATTCTTCAGCTTTCCCCTTACCTTTTGCTGTCTTCTAGTTGCGTGCTTCTGCTTTCCCCCTCTCCCGCCTCACTGTCATGCCACTGCACACCAACAGCTCCACTTTCATGTCCTCCTCACTGGCACTCTCCTCAAGTATAAGCTGATTTGGTGGTGGTGCTATTAGCTTGCTTTTATACAGTTGCAGGGTTGGCATACCTTTCCCTACTCTAAACAATGTCACTTTTTCTTTCTGTGATGAGATATCTGTAGTATCAGTGCCAGACCCAGACTCTCTGTCTCCCTCCTAAAACAATGACTGGGTAAATCCAAGCTTAGTGGAGACTCTCTAGACCTAAAGCTTCTGCACCTAGCCTTTGAAGTCATTCTCTCCCCTCTCACCAAACTGCTCAACCTTTCTCTCTGACTTGGCCAATTCCTCTCCCAATGGAAGGCTGCAGTAGTTTCACCAATACTTAAGAGTGGTGACAGAACATCACAGTCCAATTACCATCCCATCTTGATACTCCCCCCTTTATTCAAAGCACTTGAAAGGACAGTGGTGGACCAGCAAACAGAGTACCTCTCAAAATGCAACCTGCTATGCAGCCAGCAACACAGTTTTAGGAAGGGTCACAGTACCACCACAGCCCTCCTAGAATATACCGACTATATTCACAAAGTTCGGGAACATGGTCACTTAGTAGGATCTGTGTACATAGACCTAGCAAAAGGCTTTAACACGGTAAACCATTCACTCCTTGTTGAATCCCTCTCTCAGTTGGGCCTCTCACAAGAAGCCTCCTCATGGTGTTCCAACTACCTTAGTGGGAGGTCACAACAAGTAAAAATCCATGACACCCTCTCCACCAGTCTATCGGTTTGCTCAGGGCTCCCCCAAGGCTCCATTCTGGTCCCACTCCTTTTCTCTCTCTTCCTCAATAGCCTTCCCCTTGCTTGCTCTGGTCAGATGCTACTCTATGAGGATGACGCAGTCATCTTTCCTAGCCACTCTGACTTCACCCCCCTACAAAGTAATTCCCAAAGGTTCTTCACCGAAACTGAATCCTGGTTCTCCAGCTACAAACTTTTATTAAACTATAAAAAGATGAAAGTCATGTTGTTTGCTAGCATGCACAACAAAAGCAAAGGCCTACCTCTAAACATTCTAAATATCCAGCTCCTTCCCCTAGAGCAGGTTAATAGTTTAAAATACCTAGGCATCACTCTGGACTCCACCCTCTCATTCTAAGAGCATGTTAACCTGGTTTGCAAAAATGTGAACACAAGGATTGGCTTACTTTATAGACATAGGTCCTGTATGACTCCTGATGCTCTGTGGCTTGTCATTACTAATTCAGTTCTGTCCATAATTGATTATCGAATAGTAATATGTGGCTCTGCAGGTGACACCACACTTTGCCAGATTAATGTCACCCTTGACAAAGCCTGTCATCTGGTTGCTGGTGGAGATCGACTCACTCACACCTGTGACCTATATAAGCAAGCAAACTGGCTAAACTCAAAGGTAAGCTTGCTTACCACACCTGCCTTCTTGCCAGGAAAACAGCCTTGGGTCTCTCCGCTCCTGAAACGAGACTTGCACCTAAGGAGATAGTACAGTTCCCTCCTTTGGGAGGAGTTACTTCAGAAGGCCTAATGACGGAGCTGGACTTCTCAGGAATGTCAGTGGATAGCACTGACCCAGGGCCCCTAGTGCTAGCCTATAATAAGGCAGTTGTGGGGGCCCTAGATATCATTGCTCCATCCTGTGTTCGTCCCTGTACCCTTCACCCAGGGGCTCCATGGTTTACCAGGGAGATCCATGGGTTGAAGAGACAGGGTCGAAGACTGGAGAGACGCTGACAGAAAACTCACCTGGAGATGGACAGGCTTAGACTGCTGGATCATTATAAGATCTATCAGTTAGCAATTTCCCATAAGAAGGCAGAGTTCCTGTCCAGGGAAATTGCTACAGTGAAGAGTAGACTGGCTCAGCTCTTCTGGACTGTAGACAGACTGTGCAATCTAGCCTGTCTTCAAGCTGGTTGAGCTTTGTCACAGCTACAGTGTGAGGAGTTTGCGATGTTCTTTGCTGATAAGGTGTCCACCATCAGGGATTAGATCAGCCAGCATTTCCCCATTGGGTCTTGCACTGATCAACCGAGTGGCACTAATACCCAATTAACTTGGTTCGCCTTTAATCAGCCGGCAGTCATGGATATAGTGAGGATCATCCAGAATTTGCATCCAACCTACTGTAGTTTGGGATCCGGGCCCTACTCACCTACTGGTGGGGTGTGTAGAGGTTATCGGCCCACTCCTTACTGGGACAGTAGTGGTATCATTGGAGAGAGGGATCTTTCCAGATCCCTTAAAGGAGGCAGTGGTGTGCCCCCTTTTGAAAAAGCCCTCCCTTAATCCAGACTGCCCAGAAAACTACAGACTGGTCTTGAACCACCCCTTTTTTTAGGGGTGGTTATCAAGAAGGTGGTCACTTTGCAGCTGGAGGATCATTTAATCAGCCATAGTATCTATGACCCTCTCCAGTCTGGCTTCAGGAAATGGCATAACACTGAGACGGCTCTTGTACAGGTGCTGAATGATCTCCTGATGGTGAGAGATCAGAGAGCGCATTCTATCTTGGTTCTCCTTGATCTCTCAGCAGCATTTGACACCGTAGATCATGGGGTATTGCTCGAATGCCTGTGGGTTCTCTGTGGACTAAGGGGGGTGGTCCACAGTTGGTTTCAATCTTTCCTGCAGGGTAGGACTCAGAGAATAGTGTTGGGAATTTATTCCTCGGCCTCTCACTGCCTGTGCTGTGGGAAACCACAGGGTTCGGTGTTGTCCCCCATGTTATTTGAAGTGTATATGCTCCCATTGGGGGACATTATAAGACAGTATGGGTTGAGTTTTCATTGCTATGCTGATGACTCTCAACTCTACATGTCTTTTGTACCTGAGCAGGAGTCTGATTCAAGTGCAGTGTTTAACAACTGCCTGCAGGAGATACAGAACTGGATGAGTGTCAACTGACTGAAGCTGAACCCAGGAAAAACAGAGGTATTGGTAATGGAGCCAGGGGTGAGGATGTTAAGTTCATGGGTGGGAAAACCCTCAGGTTTATTTCTGGAGGGGGACCCCACTTATAGCATCTGGCAAGATGCGTAACCTTGGTGTTATGTTTGGTGAGGGCCTGATCCTGAGGGCGCAGGTGTCGGCCATAATCAAATCATCCTCTTTCCATCTAAGAAATATAGCACGGGTGAAACACTTGGTTCCATCGGAGGATTTTCCTACCCTGGTCCATGTCTTAGATGCCAGTCATCTTGATTATTGCAATGCCCTTTATCTAGGGCTGCCAGGAGTGGATATCCGCCACTTGCAGTTGGTGCAAAATGCTGCAGCTAAGTTGTTGACTGGAAGCCCGAGGTCCAACCATAAAACACCTGTGCTGCAGGAGTTGCACTGAATGCCTGTACAGTGGTGGATCACTTTCAAGGTGGCATTGATGACCTATATGGCCCTACGTGGTTTGGTACCCTGTTACCTGAAAGAACTCTTGACTCCTTACTGCCCCTGCCGCTCCCTCCGATCCTCTGGCAAGGGATTGCTAGAGATTCCCAGGGTAACCCTGAAAACATCTGGTAGAAGAACTTTGCCTTCATGGCACCTACCCTGTGGAATTCTCTACCTTGCCAGATATGCAATAGCCAGACTGTAAAAGGGTTTAGAAAAGCTCTTAAGAGCTTTCTTTTTAAACACGCATTTTCAGAAATGTAAATTCTGCTAAGTATAAAGTATTTTTATTGTTGTGGATTTTAAATAATGTATGTGAAATTTGTAAAGGTGCCCTGAGCTTTGAAAGGGCACCTTATATAAATACATTTTTACTTACTTACTTACTTCTAGGTACTAATGAGCCGTGGTTCCTTTGGACAGACTATTACACTCCCAGCCCCAGTATTGCTCTCAGGCATAACCCCTGCCCCTCCACTATGACTCCTAGTCCCTGTTTCAACTTCCTTTCCACCACCATCACTTGCAGAACTTCTACTTGCTGGTAATGGCATGGTAGAATCTTTCCCTACTCCTTCCCTTCCACATGCATCCATTTCTCCTGGAGTTATTTCCTCATGGTTTCTGCACCACATGACAGCAGATGCCCACACATGCTGGTGACATCGCCCACTGACATGCCCTCCTCCTCACCATCACTCAGAGACATAGTACTTCATTGGAGAAGTCTACTTCACTTCATTTTTCACTCACAGCCAGGCAACAATAAAAAAAAAGCAATAAAGATGGATTTCTGTCACCCACACCACTAACAGTTAAATTATTCATCAAATATTGTAAATCCTTCAAACTCCCCTGGCACCTTTCCCAGTCTGTTAAATTCACTCTGCCCTGCTCCTGCTGTAGGGGGCCAAAAATTAAAATAGATACATAAATAAATATAGACTTCTATTCATTAAACCACTAGCACTCAGTATAAAAACACATATTTGCCTAAAACAATCTTTTACAAATCCCCCTACACCTGTCCTAGTCTACTAAATACACCAGGTCTGCTTCTGCTACTGTGCAAGTTCTCTTCTACTCTGCACTACAGCACGATTTCACTAGCCTGCCTGGCTGAAACTACTATTAAATGTAGTGAATATTAGCTAGCTGGAATGATAATGCATGATTCTGCATGATTATTTCAAGTATTTTCTGATCAAACGTCATACTTTTACACATAATAACAGCTCCTTTGGTAGTTACATCCTTTTCTTGTAAAAGAAAGAGCTGGAAAATGGCACATACAGTAAATACAGTATGCACTGCATGTGGAGTTCTTGATCCCCAGCATCGCTGATTGGCTGCTGCAGGTCAAGTGGCTTGCTGACAACTTGGACATCCTTAGTGTGTGCTCCTTGTAAAAAATGCTGCATCTTGAAGTTGAAGTTCTGAAATGTCAAAGGATAAAAAAGATTCCTTCAGACCTGGTTTGCCAGTATCCAAAACACTGGATTTTGTCATGCTGACCAAATTCAGATTCGGCATGAGCTCATACTTAAAATAAGAAAATAAGTTTCTTTGACATCATGCATCTTTATTCCATTACCTCTCTCGCTTTCAACTTTTCTAACTAAATTTAGTCCCTTTCTTTTGCTTTATTTAGATTTGAGGTTTTCTTCATTTCTGTCTATTTAACTATTCTTTTATTTTCTATTTCTTGCTTCCTTGCTTTCCTGTTTTGTTTTGTTCTCCCCTCCAAAAAAATGTAGATGAAGTAAAATGAACAGAATACTTAAATCTAATGGTATCTGTCATGTGCATTTTTAAGGATAAATGGTGATGCTTTTGTGTTAGTATATTAATCCCATTTTTTTCCACATTTATTTTGCTTTTTTCTCTGCTTTTATATTCCTCTTCTTTTGGTGCTGGGGTCTTCTGCAACATAGGAGCACAATAGTACCTTGCACCATTGCAATTACAATTTAATACACCCAAAGCTGGCCTTGCTCCTGCCACTTGAAGCCTTGACCTTTGGGGACCCCTCAAGTAAATTACATTTCTATTCTGTTAATCCGCAAGGGCGGCACTTTGAAAGATGTGGATGGCAAGTACAATTTTAAGTTTTTGGAAAATATATTCATTTATACATTTTTCTACACTGTTATAGAAAAGGGAGAAAATAAATTTCATATACCTGTATTATTAATTCCCTTTGTAAGAATATCAAAATATTATTGTGGTTCAAATATTCCACATCAATGCAGAGCATGTACTGTATATAGAAAGACGTGGAAATGTGAACAATGTAGATTTTTATATTGTTGTGGATGCCTTAATAACAGTGAATTTCAAATGGGTACCCATGTGCCTTGCCTCTGGCATTTCTCCAGTGAAATTGTAAATCAGAAACATGATTCATGAACCTCAGTTTATAGTTCTAAAAAGAATTAGTTAAGGAAACCTGGTGCCTACCCTTTACAGTTGACCTTTTGTTGAACATCAACAGTGATTTGGCTTCATAATATCAAATGCTAACACAGTAATCAATGCAGTTCACTACCTATATAGACTTGAAAAGCCAGTGGATGTAACAAATTATGACAACGTTGAGTAGACGATCAGATAGAGTTCTAAAAATCTCACAAAATAATTTGTTTTACAATGTATCTACATATGATTTTTTATTAAAATGTAGAGTTGGTTTTATAACTTATAAGATAACAGTCATCTGTGTCACAATATTTTTCTCAGAAGAAGCCAAAAGGGGAAGGAAACCTATTCATTTCAATGCTTTACAGTACTGGTAAATACTATTTTTGTTATTAAACTTAGATTGTAGGCTTTTAGTGACACTGTAATTTCTTTGCTGTCTTTACTTAGAATTGTTTTTGGGCTGTTGAAAATTTAAAACGTAGTGGTGGTGTATTTCTTTGCTGTCTTTAATTGCTGCAAATTTTCACCCCCCCTCCCCTTCCCCCAACTCTTAATTATATGCCCTGTTAAATCTGATTGACAGGAGCTAAACACAGGGGATAGTAGGGGTGTGGAGTAGGAGGGCATAAGGGGAAGAAGCCCACCCTCAGCACGACAAGTGTTTTGACTTATTTATTTATTTATTTTATTTTTTTAAAAGAAAAGTATCTGAGGATCAGTGGCAGTATTTTTAGGACAGTAAATTAATAAAAAGGGAACTAGGAGAGCTTCAGTAACAGACATGTAGTGGAACAGCAGTATAATTGCAGTATAATGTGGGGAGTGGTGCAATGCAGTAGCTGAGGGGCAGTCATATTCAGGCAGACCTTCTGAACACTGAGGTTCTGCCCTATCTGCATGCATCTCTCTGGACTGTGGGATGAGGTAGCCAGACTCAGAGCAGAAGTAAGCTGGGTCAGGAGTACCATCACCTCTATCCAGAGACAACCCAGTCCAATGCCGCTGCCTCAAAGGATGCCGAGAACGAGGAGCACTTGGATGACAGTGGGCTCAGGGTGGGTTAAGACAGTCAGGTAGAGGCACATCCCAGATCCTATTCCACTCAAGAACTCATATGTCACACTGGCAAATGAGGACAACCAAATAGAGGTACCCAGAGAAGTGGAAGGAAAGGATGTGGAGGTTAGCCAAGGAGGTGACCTCAGTGGGGAGAGCAGTGGACCCCAGAGGAGGAGGAAGTGAATCCTGGTGGGGGACTCCATCATAAGAGGGATCCAGCTAGGAACACAGAAGGGGGAAGGGGAGGACAGGGAGGTGAGGTGCCTACCAGGTGCCACGGCATGGAGGGATGGAAGGAAGAGCCTGGGGGGTCACTGGGAAGGCAAGACGGGAGGGTGAGCTGGATGTCATTATCCACTTAAGTACTAATGACCTGGCAAATGGGGAGCCAAAGGAAGTTCAGGAAGAGTTTAGGAAACTGGGGAAGGGTCTTACGCAAGTAGCTACCTCTGTCACCTTCTCAGAAGTACTACCAGTGAGAGGCATGGGAAAGCATAGGGGTGCATGCACCAGAAACTTTAACTCATGGTTGAAGAACTGGTGCTGTGAGGAAGGGTTTGGATTCATTGGTGACTGTGGACCCACCTGGAGGGATGGAGGTTTGTTCAAGCCTGATGGCCTGCATCCATCCTGAAGGGAATCCAAGCACTCATTAATAAGTTTAAGTGCTACATTGACAAGCATTTAAACTAGCCAAGGGGGGTGGCAGGCCAGCAAGGAGGGTACCTACTTGCTCACCCCCCACAGCTAGTAGTGGAACCAGTGAACCAGAGGAGTGTATATCTCAACAAAGCAGTTTGCAAAAGATGGAGATTAGTGCCCAAGAGGTGGATAGGCATAAAAGGGGCCAAATCAGCAGAAGGGCAGACAACAAGGAGAACCAGCGATAAAGGACAAGCAGGGAAGGGGCTGGAGTAGAACAGCTAAATAGTCTAGGGAGGTCAAATCATGGAAAGCCATGTGTGCCAATGCCAGGAGCCTTAGCAACAAGATGGAAGATCTGGAGGCTGTCATGGTGCAGTCAGGCCTGGACATTGTGGCCATCACAGAAACCTGGTGTAATGATAACCATGACTGGGAGATGGTCATTCCTGGCTACAACATATTCAGAAGAGACCGGGTAGGTAGGAAGGGAGGAGGAGTGGCACTGTATGTGAAAAATGACATAAAAGCCACAGAGATTCAGGAGGAACAAAATGGAGGAGAGATACTGTGGGTTAAGCTGGAAAGGAAAATGGGGCCAGACATCTGCACAGGTGTGGTCTATAGACCATCAGCCCAGGAGGAAGAAACAGATAGGGAGCTGATGCTAGCCATCCAAAGGATGGCAGACAAGGGTGAGGTAGTACTGGTTGGAGACTTCAATATTTCAGACGTGGACTGGAGCATCCCAGCAGCAGCATCAACTTGGAGCAGATTTATCCTAGACTCCCTTCAGGGTGCCTTCCTCAAGCAACTGGTCATGGAACCAACTTGGCAGAAGGCAATACTGGACCTTGTGCTCACAAACAGGGACAGTGTGATGGGGGTAACAGTGGGGGAGCACCTGGAGAACAGTTACCACCAGTCATTGTGGTTTGAAATCACAGAAGGAGCAGAACCAAACCACACAAAAATGTGTATCCTGGATTTTAGGGGGGCAGACTTTGGGAAAATGGGGAGATACTTGAAAGAGGCATTAAGGGGAATGGGGGCAGGAATCAGGGGTTGAGGAACAGTGGGCAGTATTTAAAATGAGGATTACAAGAGCAACAGAATTATGCATTAAGCAGGTTAGCAAGAGGAAAAGGAAGAGGAGGCCATTATTGTTTTCTAAAGAGGTAGCAAAGAGAGTGAAAGCCAAAAGATTGCATTCAGGCAATACAAAAAGACACAGGGCAGAAGGGGATAGGGAGAAGTACCCGGAGGAGCAAAGGGAGGCAGGGAGGTCAGTAAGGCAAGCCAAAGCTCAGACAGAAGAGCACATTGCAAAATCAGTGGGTAGAGGGGACAAAACCTTTTACAGGTACATAAATGAAAAAAGAAAGGCAAAGGGAGGGATAGTGAGACTAAAGTGGGAGGATGGAGGCCGCATGGAGGATGACAGCAGTAAAGCTGACATACTGAACATGTATTTCTGCTCAGTTTATACTGAGGAAGAGGAGGGTAATGGATCTGAAGGGAGTACAAGGGGTGAGAATGGTGCAGAAATGGACACAAGTCCCTTTACACGATACAGGGTCCCGAAGGACCTGGAAGTAATAAGAGTTGATAAAGCAATGGGGCCAGGTGTGGTGCATCCCAGGGTCCTTAAAGAACTCAGAGAGGTGGTGGCTAAACCTCTGGCTATCCTGTTTAGCTGATCATTAGAAACAGGGGAGGTACCCAAAGATTGGAGGATAGCAGATGTAGTCCCCTTATACAAAAGTGGGAACAAAGAGGAAGCGGGGAACTACAGACCAGCCAGCCTCACCTCGGTAGTGGGGAAGATCATGGAAGCACTACTGAAGGAGAGATTGGTGGAACATATAGTTGTCAATGGACTGCAGGATCCAAGGCAGCATGGTTTCACCAGGGGGAGGTCATGTTAGACCAACCTCATTGAATTTTTTGACTGGGTGACTAGGGAGGTGGATCAGAGGAGGGCAGTGGACATGTCCTATCTGGACTTCAGCAAGGCCTTTGACACTGTGCCACATAGAAGACTATTACACAAACTAGGGAATATGGGTGTGGGCAGGACAGTAGTGTGGTGGGTAGGTAATTGGCTGAGCGACAGGACACAGAGGGTGGTGGTAAATGGCTGTCACTCCACAGAGGGAAAAGTGACCAGTGGGGTACCACAGGGATCAGTGCTGGGACCAGTCCTATTTAACATCTTCATCAGTGACATTGCGCAGGACCTAGAAGGCAGAATTTCACTGTTCGCTGATGACACAAAGTCTGTAACAGAGTAGACACATCAGAGGGTGTAGACAGAAGGAGAAGGGACCTGCAGAAACTTGAAGAATGGTCAGGGTTTGGCAGTTGAAATTCAATGCAAAGAAGTGCAAGATAATGCATATGGGGCACAAAACCCTGGCACAATATATCAGTTGGGGGTGAGGATATAGCATGCACCAAGCAGGAAAGGGATCTTGGGGTTATCATCTCTGAGGACCTCAAGGTAGGGAAACAGTGTGACAAGGCAGCAGGTAAAGTAAATAGGATGCTGGGATGCATAGGCAGGGGCATCACCAGCAGGAAAAAGGAGGTCATGATTCCACTACACAAGACACTAGTGAGGCCCCACCTGGAGTACAGTGTACAGTTCTGGAGACCTTACCTACGTAAGGACATAGACAGGGTAGAGAAGGTTCAGAGGACGGCAACAAAGATGGTACATGGATTGCATCACAAGTCCTATGAGGACAGGTTGAAGGAATTGAATATGTACTCCCTGGAGGACAGGAGGGAGAGCGGGGACATGATAGAGACATACAAGTATCTCACAGGGAGGAACAGGGTGCAAGAATACACTATTTTTAAGCGAAAAAGATGTTCCAGGACTAGAGGGCATGGGATGAAGTTGGAGGGAGGACGATTCAGAGGAAATGTGAGGAAGAACTTCTTCACAGAACGGGTGGTGGATAAGTGGAACACCCTGCCTGAGGAAGTGGTGGGGGCTGAAACAATCATGGGATTTAAGAATGCATGGGATAGACATAAAGGAATTCTGGAGGTCAGGGCTAAGAGGCAACAGAGATCTAGGAAAACATAAACTGAAGTTACAAACTCAAATGGGCAGACTAGGTGCGCCATAGGCCCTTATCTGCTGACACTGTCTATGTATCTATGTAACGTGCAGCCCCCAAAATCAGTGCTAGGTGGTTTTAAAGATCAGTGAGCATCAGCTTGTCCATTGAAATGCCATTGTGCCATGCTCATTGAGGGTCCCATCCCCTTCCCCTGTGTATGCAAAGGCCATTGTGAACTCTCAGAAAAGAAAGGGGCAGAGAATGCCTTGTAAATGTCTCACAGGGTCCTTCTTAAACATAAAGCAACCTTTGCATGGATGCTTATACCCCTCTGCATAGGCAAAGATACCAGCACATTGACAGTGGCAGTGTGCTGTCTGTGCAGAGGAGAATGAGAAATGGAGTGCAGCAGAAAGGTGGCACACTTCACAAAAACCTCCAAGACAAACTTAAATTAAGGCTAGAGATACTGTGAAGTTTTAATTTGCCCACAAAGTTAAGGCAGATTGCTGAAATGTGCCTTTTTGGAGAATTTCACCAATGTTTGTTCCTACAGTATGTTAACAAATTCTAACAAGAGCCAATATGACTGCAAAATAATGGCATTGTGGGCAGTGAGAAATGTGTAAACTAGCAATTTTTGCATGAGCCACTGAGCCACCTAACTGTACTTTCTAATTGTTGTGATACACATACACACGCTCTAATACATATACACATATATGCATATATATATTCCACTGTAACACAGCAGTGCACTATCTACACACATTTTTACAGGTTAAAAAATACATCGAGGGACCGCTTTCTTCTCTTCAGGCTCTGCGGGACATCAGAGGGTGGGGGGTTGCTACTAGACACCTCATTTAAATCAGCAATGACATGCATAAGGATGAAACTGATTTTGATAGTTGGGGAATATAGACTAGCAATTTTTGCACTAACCACTTAGCCACCTAACTACACTTTCTAATTGTTGTGATACACACTCACTGACTAATACATATACACATATATTCATAAATATTCAAGTATAACATAGCAGCACACTGTCTACACACTTAGAGCATTGCGCCCCCCCACACACACACTAACACACATACAATGCTTTATATGGCATATATTTACTTATATATCTAACCCTAACTTTTACTGTATTTAGGATAAGCAGTGTGTTTTGCACAAACTCATTGTACTAATCTATGGCATGACTGGGTAACTAAGGTAGTGGACCAGGGATGTGCAGTGGAAGTGGCCTATCTGGACTTCAGAAAGGCTTTCGACACTGTCCCCAATAGAAAGTTGATTAACAAACTGCACAGCCTAGGTGTGGATCCTAAAATAGTTCTGTAACTTGAGAACTGGCTGAATGACAGGAGTCAGAGGGTTGTGGTAAACAGGGAGTACTGTGGAGAGGTGATGAGCAGGGTGCCACAGGAGTCAGTGTTGGGGCTGGTCCTCTTCAATGTCTTTATTGGGGACATTGCAGAGGGACTGGAGGGGAATGTATGCCTCTTCACAGATGATATAAAGGTATGCAATAGGTTGGGCATGCCGGGGATGTTGTAAGAATGAGGGAGACCTTAAAATACTGAAGAAATGGTCTGAAGAATGGCAGCTGGGAGGTAGTGACAGTCATGATGCAGAAAACGGATCTGGGAGTTATCATCTTGGACGACCTAAGAGAAACTAGGCAATGAAATAAGGAAACTGAAAAGACTAGCCAGATGCTTGGATGCATAGGGAGGGGTATCATGAGTAGAAATAGGGAGGTCATCTTGCCCCTGTATTGGACAGTCATGAGACTGAACCTGGAATACTGCATCCAGTTCTAGAATCCTCATCTGAGAAACAGCATGGACAGGGTGGAGGCAGTGAAGTGAAGGGCAACTAAAATCATGTTCTGCTCTGTGCACTGCTTACATACAGCATTACAGTCATTTGTAAGCTGACTAGGAAATGGTTATGTACCAGGAAAGAGTTACAAGAGTGGCGCACACACACACACACAC
Organism: Neoceratodus forsteri; assembly: GCA_016271365.2. Taxonomy (NCBI): domain Eukaryota; kingdom Metazoa; phylum Chordata; order Ceratodontiformes; family Ceratodontidae; genus Neoceratodus; species Neoceratodus forsteri. The sequence goes on along the minus strand of CM028135.1, from coordinate 838,108,095 downwards.
ACACACACACACACACACACACACACACACACACTCTTATAGATCTCCTGAACCAATAACAAAACATAGCTGTTAATACACTGACTGCATCCACTGAGCTGGCACAAGTATGCTCCATGTAAAAGAGATTTATGAATGAATCAAACAGTTTCAGCTAAAATAGTGCAGAGCAGGGAGACACCACAGTCAAACTGCTGTAATGGAGTAATTCTAAGAAAACTCCAATTTTGTGAAGTCCATTAGGAATCTGGAGAGCTCCCTTTTTCTTTTTTTTAAACTTTATTTATTGCAATTTTAGCAAACAATCACAGACAGAACATTTAACAACAACATAAACTAGTACAGACAGTGCCTTTCTTTGTTTTTCGTTTTTTATACATAACTTAAAAGGAGTGTATAATTTCATCCAGAGCCAATAAAGTAATGCTACTTCATGCCTACGCTCATAACTCTTTTGTCCTGTGGTCAATACATGACATAGGTGACCTCAGCCATAATCAATAAAATCAAACTGATCACGCAATACAATAAATAACAGTTGCACCAGGTTACAACCAGTAAATATCCCAGGGTAGAACATACCATCCATCTGAGGTTTCTCTTCATCATCACCTCAGTAATTGATATAGGAAACTAATGAAACCTCCCAGCCAGATCCTCCCTAAGGTATAAATTCAGGTCTCTGTGATATGATGTACATGACCCATCTCCTCCAGAGAAGTTCAAATTGTGGCTGTCTTTTATTAAGAGTGGCTGTAAGACTCTCCATCTTATACAAATCGATCATAAGATCATGCCATTGATCTTTGGTGATTTTCATGTTGGTAAGCCATTTTTTCGTAGTCGCTTTTTGTGCTGCTAAAAGCATGATTTTCAGCAATTTAGCTGTTTCCTTACTCCTGTATCCGGGTGGCAGATCCAAAAAGAAATAGAGTGTAGGGGTTAAGTCAAGATTTGGATCAAAGACAGCATGTATAGCTATTTGTAATTCTCAGAGAAAAGGGGCCAAGGAGGGGCACCACCACAAAATATGTACCAGAGCTGCTGGGGAATGGCCCCAGCCCCTCCAACAGGACGAGGACTGACCCCTTTCATATTTCCCCATTATTGCCAGAGACCTGAAGTATCTAGAGAGCACCTTCCAAGAGAACGTTCTCCAACTCCCAGCCACCACCCCCCAGTGCATCCTCTCTAAGGCCCCGGTACAAACTATCTCAGGAATTGGCATACCCAAATCTTGTGTCCAGGCCCTCCTGATTGTCTGCAGGGTATCCCCCCCCCAATCAAGAAGAGCTTTATAAAAATATGAGATAATCTTTTTCTGCGACATTCGGTTCTCTAGTGCCTCTTTTATTAAGGATAATGTTTGTGGGGGAGGATCGACCTCCCAGGACGGCAGACCAAGAGGTTGGATATAGTCCCTGGCCTGGAAATACCTGAACCTATCCTGCCAAGCAAGTCCATATTGAACCACCAGCTCCTGAAATGAACGTATCCCCCCCTGCTCCTAAAAAATGCCAGACCAAGAAGAGACCCCTTCTTTCCCGTCAGCGAAAACCCAAATCCCATCTAGCTGGAATGAAGGCCTGTTCATACATAAGTACTTTTAACAGGGGTAGCCACTTCTTCAAGGATTTATCTTCGAGTAATTCCCGCCAGTTCTTTAACGTGTATAGTGTGTATAGATTCCCATTGCTCACACAGGAAGAGGTCTCATCCCCAGCCAAGAGAAGTCTGTTCAAGTTCGGGAACCCCCCAATTTCCAGTGTTTTCCATTTGGTCAAATAATCAGTGGATAACCAGTAAAATACATTGCGTAGTTGTGAGGCTTTATGATACCATTTGAAGTTAGGTAGGGGAAAGTTCCCCTTCTCCCTTTGGGGTCTGCAGCACCGAGAGATGAATTCTGGGTCTCCGGGATCCCCAAATAAAGCGAGAAATTTCCATATTCATCCTACTGAAGTATGTGTTTGGGATATGTATTGGTAGGGTCTGTGATAGGTATAGGAATTTAGGGAGTAAGACCATTTTAACTGCCTCAATTTTCTGGATGAATGGGATGGATATAAGAGCCCATCTCTCCAAATCTCCTTTTAGGTTTTCTAAGATAGGGACAAAATTGAGTTGAAAAATCTGAGAATTATCCAAAGACAAATAAACTCCTAAGTATTTGAGATATCCTCTGTCCCATTTAAAGAGGAATGCAGTTCTGATTTTATCAGATGGTTTATAAGAGACTGCCAGCACCTCTGTTTTATTGGTGTTGACCCTATACCCAGCCAGTTTCCCAAATTATTTTAATGTGTCCCATAACAGGGTCAACCCCTGGTCTGGGTTTCTAAGGTATTTCAAAAGGTCATCTGCATACAGGACCAACTTGTGCATTTCTCCCCTAACCTGCAGACCCTCAATGCCCTCCCTTTGTCTCAAATTGTGTGCCAATGGTTCCAGATATAGAGCAAAAATGAGTGGGAAAAGGGGACATCCCTGTCTAGTGCCCCAGAAAATCGATATCAGATTTGAGGCTTCCCCATTTATTTTGATATATGCCTTTGGGTTAGAGTAAATTTTAGTAATGATTTTAATAAATTCATTAGGAAACTCAAATGCTCTCAGGGTCAGCCCCAAAAAATTCCATGCCACCCGGTCACAGACCTTCTCAGCATCTAAACTCAGGAGGAGGAAGGGGGACCCTGACTGGGTGGCATGGTGCAGAAGGGCCAAGGTCCACTTTATATTGTCTTGTGTCTGATGACCGGGAACAAATCCTTTCTGGTCAAAGTCAACCAACCTAGGGAGAACCTCCTCCAGCCACTTTGCTACAAGAGATGCATATATTTTATAATCTATATTTAGTATAGATATGGGCTTATATGAGTTGCACTGGGTTATATCTTTGGCCACTTTTGGTAAGCTAGTGATTACAGCATAGTTCCAGGTTTGGGGCTAGTCTTCCCCCATCTGGAAGGCCCCACAGACAACTAACAAAGGTCTCTCCAGCTCTCTCCTAAAGAATTTTAAAAATTCTGGTGCGTAACGTCAGGACCGAGGCCTTACAAGCTTTTTAATGTAGTTATTGTTTTGATTACTCTAGCAGGGTGAATGGCTCTAACTAATTTTGCTCCCTGAGTTCAGGGGCTAGTTTCGGGAGTCTGAGCTGCCTAAATACGACTGTATTTTGCAGTCCTCCACAGTTTGTTCCGGCGTGTATAGAGCCCTATAGTATTCCCTAAAAGATTATATGATCTGACTAGGATGCCTCCTCAGCTGGCCTGTTCTGTGGTCTCTTATCTGTGTTACTGTAGATTGAATGGTCTGCTGTCGAAATCGATGGGCTAGTAATCTGGTAGCCCTTGGCCCCATCTCATAATACTTATGTCGAAGACGTTGCAACACCTGCTCTGTTTTTTTTTTTTTTGATGTTAATCTTTTTATTGGGTGATTTCATAATTATTACAATACTGGAACTTTCTACATATAAGACTGAGTGGTTTACAACATCACCACCATATATCCACTTAGTACAGCATTAATGTCAATATGAGTATAGCATAGACAGTACGTAAAATAAACAGAGTTGACTGAGGCCATCTACAGGATGCATTCTACCTAGGGTTCCAGAAGGTTTCAATGGACTGGACTACCTGATTATCCCTCGGTTCATAGTACTGTGGAGCCTATGGTCAGTAGTTCATATGGGGGAAAGGGGTTTGTAGCAGAAGTTACAGATCAACTTCTATAGAGCAATGCAATGATATGAGGGGATAGTGGGGGAGACCGAGTGGATATCCACCTGGTAGCACTCAAGAGGTCTGTCAGGAAAAAGAGAATAAACATTCAGAAACATACAAAGTCTACCAACTTTACAAGGAACTTCGGGGGGGCGCAGTAAGTCTTTCATGTACATAACAGGTTTCCCATTATGCATATGGTCATAGTAAGAGAGGTAGGGATCCAAACACTTTCAAATTTGCATAGGTTTCCAGATTTATGACAGGACGTTCTGGTCCGGTGTGTAGCCCCTTCTATGGCTTTATGCTACTCCATAAATGAAGGGACCAACTTCGTTCTCCATCATTGCAGGATTAGCCTCTTCATTTCCACAGATACTTGTATGATCCATAACAATTGGGCTTTGGGCAAACCCAGCACGGAGTGAGACAGGCCCAGCATCCGGAGCTCAGGAGCTGATGGGAAGGGCACCCCCAGAACTCGAGAGCAGTGGTCAGTTACTGCATCCTATAATGATGACAGAGATGAACATTCCCAGAGTATATGTAAAAGATCCGCTCCAGGGTTGTCACACCTCCGGCATGTGTCGGTTGCAAGCAATCCCATCATTTTGAGCTGAGAGGGAGTACGATACCAGAGATGCATAATTTTGTTCTGAATAAGTAAGCTCCTCTGGTCACAACAAGCTTGGTGCGTTCTCAGCCAGCCCAGTTGCCACAATTGTTCTATCATAGGGAAGCCCAGTCTTTTTTCCCACCTGATTTTGGTGGGGAGGGAGGGTTGGGGTGGAATCCCTCATAAACTTTTGAATGGTGCCCGCTCTCCCTTTTGGGTGTTGGAGCCAAGGCTCTAGTGGAAGTGGGGTGCACATCTTTTTCTTATTTTTAAGACATACCACACACCTACATTTTCACTTGACCCAGGTAGAAAGGAGGTTTCTTATTTGGAGATTTCTCTAGAATTCTGTTTGTGGCAGACCATATCTGGCCTTCAGCCCTTGAAAGGAGTCCAGAGCCATACACCCCTCTGTGTTAAGATCCCCCCAGGTTTCTATTTGTTTGGATTGCCAGTTAGACCACCTGAAAGATATATTGTCAATACATAGGTGGGGGTGAAGCCAAAGCGAGGTGTACTTGCCCAAGTGGAGGCAGTGTTTGGTTTGGAGCCCTAATTTTTGCCAAGCCAAGAGGGAATTGCAAAGAGTGGGCCATTGTTGTAGTTTCTTGGGGAGAGGAAAGGGCATAAAGGCTGAAGGAAGAGGCCATCTAGTAAATCTCTCACTATTTGTATCTAGCCGGAGAGGATGAAGAGGGCGTGGGACTTAGCCCGGTTAAGGATTTTGCTACTATGAATGCTATAGAATACTGGGTGAAATCCAGCATATTCCATCCACCTCTTAGCTTCTGGGCTTGTAGCTTAGCCTTGGAGGCACCCCATAAAAATCTACTAAGTAGGCTGTTTAACCGCTTGGCCCATACATCAGGCAGTAAAGTAGGTACGAGAGATAGTAAGTGAAAAACTTTGGGGACTAGCATCATCTTGATTGCAGAGATTTTCCCCGCTAGGGACGGGTGTAGGTGTTCCCATCTCTCCGTGTCTTTCTGAAGAGTGTCCAGCAGCTGTTTGAGATTGATATCCATCAAGGACTGTATATGACGGGGAACATTTTTATTCCCAGGTATTTAATGGAATCGTGAGCCCAGACAAGGCCCAGATTGCCCAACCTGATTGGGGAACACAATTCATTTAGGGGCAGAATTTCAGATTTGGAGGAATTAATTTTTAGACCCGAAAGAGCCCCGAATGCCTTTAGTGTAGACAAAATGCTGGTAAGGCTGACCGGTACGTTTCTAGTCAATATTAGACAGTCATCTGCATATAGTTTGGTGGTACATTGCTTGTCCTTGATAGGAATACCCTGGATCTCCGGATAGATTCTCAAAGCTGCAGCAAGTGGTTCGATAGCCAGAACAAACAGCAGTAGGACAGGGGGCAGCCTTGTCTCGTCCCTCTACATAGTCGAAAGGTGTCAGACAAGTTGCCATTGGTAAGTACCCGTGCTACAGGGCCACCGTATAACATTTTTTCATCCAAGAGGCAAAGTATGGGCCTATGTTAAAGCTTTCCAGCACGGCATGCAGATATTCCCACTCTACCGAGTCAAAGGCCTTTTCAAAATCAATGGTGATTGCTGCGGCTGGGGTTGGTAGGGTCTTGGCTATTTGCATTAGGGAAATTAGGGCCCTTATATGGTCAGAGCTTATTCTGCCCCAAACAAAACCCACTTGGGAGGGGTGCACCAGGTCTGGAAGGAGTTTTTCCAGCAAGGTGGCCAATACTTTAGCCAAGATCTTGGCGTCTGTATTGAAGAGCGAAATGGGCCTGTAATTTGATGGTAAGGTATGGTCTTTTCCTTCTTTGGGGAGAACTGTTATTATGACCTCTGAAAAGGTGGGGGGAAGCATGTGGTTCAACTGGGTCTCCTGCAGCACATTAGACAATGGAGTGGTGATCAGGTGCTTGACCACTTTGTAAAAGTCTGCAGGAAAGCCATCCCCCCCCCCGGAAGCCTTATGTAGGGCCATGCCCGCTATGGCTGTGGCTATTTCCTTGGTGGTTATCTTCTGGTCCAGCACTTCCTTTTGGGTTTCTGTTAGTTTAGGGAGAGATAGGGGTCCTATAAATTGGAGAAACTTACCCTTGTCCCATTGTGCTTGGCATCTATATAAGGATTTGTAAAAGTTAGTCATAATGGCATTAATGGCCTCGGATCGGGATTTAACTTCCCTACCCCATCTCTCATCTGAAGGATCGATCTAGCCACCTGTTTTTGTTTTAACCTGTAGGCCAGTAGTTTGCTTGCTTTTCCCCCCTCCCCCATACCTATGTTGCACCCTGTATATATAGTTCGGCTTTTCTGGTTGCCAGTTTGTTAAGCTTTAGTCTGAGGGCTGTACGTTTTGCTATCTCCAAGGGTGACTGCAGTATAAAGGGGCATGATTTATACTTGGCCTCTAATGCATTAAGATCTGATCTGAGGCATTTTTGTTCCTTCTCTCGCTACTTCTGCCTGTAGGAGGCAAAGCCAATTATTTTTCCCTGTATGGTGGCCTTATAAGCTTCCCAGATATTGGCAGCTGAGGCCGAACCGGCTGGGTTGTCCTTGAAGAAGCCCTCGGTTTCTTTGTGCAACCATGGAACAAATTCTTTATCATGCATTAAAAGAGGGTCTAGTAACCACATTGATGATCTGAGAATTTGTGTAGGGGAAGGAAAGTGATGGATACCAGTGCATGATCTGAAATATATATGGGTGAGATCTGAACCGCGGTGGTGGCCAATGACAGGTTAGGAGAGGTGAGCCAGAAATCTAATCTGCTGGCCATAGCCCTCGAGGCTGAAAAAAAGTAAAATCCTTGACCGTAGGATTTAATACCCTCCATGTGTCCGACAGCTGATGCAGTGTCATGAGCTTGTGCAGGGCATGGAGGGATCTCTAATGGGGTTCCAATTTGGCACTGGATCTGTCCAGCAGGTGGTCCATTACCAAAATAAAGTCCCCTCCCTCTAGTATGTCTGGGTTGTCGTAAGCGACATCCATAATTCTTTGGGAAATAGTGTGGAAAAAGTTTGGGGAGTCTTCATTTGGGCTGTATACATTAACCAACATCAGGGGGCCTGTGGGTGTGGAGACTTTTAGAATAATCCACCTTCCTCTTCACCTGCATGTACCTCTATAGGCTGCCATTGCAGCTTCTTATGCAGCAGAATGGAGACCCCTCTTTGGCTGACCCCGCTACACTATGAACTTCTTTACCAACCCAATCTCTGACCAGCTTGGAATCTTCTTTGGAACTTAGTTTACTCCGCTTCACTGGGGAATTTAATCCCCTTACTTTCCAGGAAGTGGCAGTTATATTATTAGGATCAGCCATAGTCAGCATGTCTCCATTTTGCGTACATGATGATGATTACACAAGCCATCCTCTTGAGTGCTTTGGGGTCCCTACCTACCACTAAGATCCCCCTATAATCTTTACCAGATTTGGATTTGGGCCTATTTAGGAGCAATGCTCCTAAGATGGACACAGAAATCACTAGTTTTATCTTAGTTAACATTTTTTTTTTTTTAATTCAGTAAGCTTTATTAAATTTTAATCATAACAATATTGTAGTAGTGACATCATTATTCCTAAATTTCCTAAAACATCAAGAACTAATAACAAGGAACCTACACAAGAAAAATAAATATCTGTTGTTCAAATACTAAGACTACAAAATGTGACCAGACTAACCTACCCTCCCTTTTCTCCCTCCCCTCCCTATCATGTGGTGCATATTAATCTATACGCCAAGTAAACCAGATACCAGGGACTAAATGAACAGCACAAGAAAAAAAAAAAAGGACCCCAACAGAGTAGAGATATACACATAATTGTTAAACATGTTGGTAACAGACAAGAGAGGAAAATGGGTACAAAGTACAGAGGAGCCCGCAGCCCATCATATCTCCTAGTGTTTCTTTAATAGCAGAGCATATAATTCACCCATTTTTTTTAAAAGAGAAGTAAGCGTCAGTTCACCTGCGCTATCAGGTTCTCGACACGGAGAGCAAAAGGTCATCTCATGTAACCATTCCGTAAGTTAACAAGATTGGTCCCTTCCAATGTCTAAGCACTAATTTTAACTGCCATAGATATTAATGCCAAATGATATCTCCTTTCCTTCGTCTGTATTTTGGACTAATCACCCAAGATGCAGGCTTTGGGGGAAAAGAAACCTTGTAATCCCAGTAAAGGGTTGAGTGAAGTTTCTATTTGGGCCCAGAGAGGGGATACTGATTCACAAGACCAAAAAATATGTAGCGGAGAGCCCTCCTCTTTGTTACATCTAAGACACATTGTTGAAGTAACACGCTTCATCTTTGCCAGTCTAATCGGGGTGTAATAAAGATTATTTAATATACAGTATTGTGTAATCCTATACCTATCCTGTATATGATAAGTGTGTAAATTCTTCGAAATGGCCTGCCAGTCAATATCTCCGTCAGGATATAGGTCTTTCCAGACATTAAGGCAGACAATCGGAGGGGTTTCCAGAAATCTATGTAATAAACTATACAGCCCAGAAATGCTATGTGGTTTATTAACGGTCGCAATGACTTGAGAAAAAAAGTTTGTGAGATAGGAGCTTTTGTTAACACTCCCAAACTTTTTATACAAGAAATGCCTTAACTGATACACCTTGAAGGCCATCTTTGTTGGCCATTGAAATTTATCTAGAATCTCACTCATATCCAAAATACGATTAGATGAGTAAAAATCTTTTACACTACAACCCGAGAGAGATGGCAACCACTTTTCAGTTATTATAGATTGGCCTATTCGGAGATTAGGGTTTAGACAAATAGGTTGAGAGAAGTCCCCAGTCTGAGAAATCCTGAAGTACCTGAATAACTGAGATACGACCTTCAGAGAAATTCCAAGAGGTATAGAACGAAATGGTGTAGGGATGTTTTTACTAGGCCTGTAAAAGAGAGCTTTTGGGTCGACATTGTGAGATTTCATGAGATCTTGTTCTACTTGGAGCCATATTGGTTTGTACCCTTGACAGGATTATCTTAGTTAACATTGAAAACTCCTCGGCCAGGTCCGGGAAGGCACTTACCCCCGGACAGTGGATGTCCAATAGAGCAATACTGAGCTACAGGAAGTGGCACCTCGCTGGATTGTGAGATACACAACACTGGTGTCTAAAGTAAGTAGAAGGTAGGTCTGTAAAGCAGATCTGACATTCTTACACTTTCAGAGAGGAGAACTTAGTAGAGAGTGTAGAGCAGTCACTGATCAGGGAGGTATGGGATAGGTCCCCATTCCAACGATCAAGTTCTACACCTCATGAGGGTGTATTGTGGTTGATCTTGTCCCACAAGATAGAGTTATTTGGGAGAAATAGATCTGAGACATTTGGGGTACCAGCCACCCATTTGGTCCTTGTCTGGTCATCCCGCTATCCTTTAATTAAGGTATGCATCTCATGGCCCATGAGATTCCCAATACTTTCCAGTAAGGGCACTGCCTGTTGTAGCCTCCACAAGAGTATGGTGGCCCAACTACCCTCTACCCAATCCCACCAGATGTTGTAACCTAGTTACAGTATCCGAAGTGCCATCCGTACTAAGGCATCCTAGCCAAGAGCCATCCAGTGGTCCCCCAGCTGTCCTCTGAAAAAGGGTTATAGTTCTTCCTACTTATAATGCGCCTTTCCTACCATAATAGGCATTGAGCTATAAATTCCTTGTGAGTACTACAAGTTGTGCTCCCTGTTCTCACTTCGGGGTGCTGGCGGGAGGCTAGATGACAAAACCCAGCCCAGCTCTAGTCTGCGAGGGCCAAAAAAGGGGTTGCCCCCTAGTCTTGTCATGGTAGCTGTGAATACTCGGTAAGACCGGAACCCTGATGTAATCTCATCCAGACTGGAGGATATTTAGGAAGCAATTAGCCATAGCCTTAGAAACAAATAGGAGCTATCTAGATGAATTGAGGTGACTTGCTTATACAAGGCAACAGCCTATGGGGCACTGTTTCTTTGGCCACATTAGATTTTGGATTTTAGCCATTTTCCATGCTGTCTACTGTTCCTAGTTAGGAAAGAAGCTGATTAGGCTATGATTGCATCTAACTAGGGCTAACTGCTTCAGCATATATGGGTAGTAACATCCTGTCAACTATACAGCCACATACATTTCTGACTCAAAATGGACTTCGTCTGCAATTAGCAGGAAACATAGAACAACTGTAAAACCTCAATAATAAGCGAAAAACCAGAGCTCGTAATTTATCATAAAATTAACGTCCCATAAGAGTCTCGTAGCTGCATCAAATAAGCAGCGAGATGCAGGGCGTCACAAAATGGACGTTGCAGCTATCCTCAGAGGGATGAGGCAAAAAAGAGAGGTTTCGATACAGGAACCCCTTACCTCGAACATGCTGCCTACCCCTCCAGCCCTACCTGGGAAATACAACCGGGTACTGAGTGGAAAAACCCTGCTGGACAGGAATAGGGCACCTCCTAGGAAATAACGGGGGGGGATAGCCGCAACCCCTTACCTGCATGCTCCTAAGGTTGATTCGGTCCTCATCCCTGTGGAAACGTGACCGATGGGGAAACCACTTCTGGGTCAGACTAGGGACTACCTGCGTTCATGGCCCAATCTCTGGATGTCGGGGCCCAGTCCTCCGTAACATCCAGCATTGTTGGCTCCATATGGTCCATGTGAGAGGGACTCCTCTCGGGTAGGTCCAAAGCTCTAGGGAGAAGATCACCAAGAGGTTGGTAGCGATTGGAAACTTTCACCAGGGTGGAGAAAGCAGACGATCTGCTGCCTTCAGAGTGTTGCATCTGCCTCTGCTTGCTTCTAGACAGAGATCTTTTGTTGTTGCTCCTTGGTTTCGACGGGCTCTTGTGCTGCTTAGCGGTGGCCTTTTTCCTCTGTCTCCCTCGATGAATTGTCTGCCAATCTGATGGAGTATCTACCATTGGGACTGGAGATCTAGAGTCTTGATCAACAGGAATCAGTCCCTGCGCAGTATCCATCGGAAGTTGGGCCTCACCACAAGGCATGAGCGGCTGCGGTAGCGGGGGTACCTTTACATCTGCGATGTCATCCAAAAACATTTCCACCCATCTGGCTTGTTAAATGTTATGTAGTCCCCTCTGAACAGGATCCACAGTTGGGCAGGGTACCTCAGGGATGCTGGAATTCCGAGTCGGTATAGCGCTTGTTTTACCATGCCATAAGCGCTCCTCCTGTGGGCCAAGTCATAAGAGAAGTCCTGATATATTTGAACTGGCTTCCCCTCCCATTGCAGATCCTTTATGTCTCTTGCTGCTCTAAGGTATAGCTTTTTAGTGGGATAGCAGGAAAACGTGCACAGTATGGGACGAGGTCGTTGGCCTGGCTGTGGTCTGGGTGCAAGAGATCTGTGGGCCCTCTCCAGCTCTGGTGGGGGTTGGTTGGCAATTTTTAACATTACCGGGAGGGCATGTTGTAAGAAGGTTGGCAAGTCATTTCCTTCAGCCCCCTCTGGTAACCCCACAATCCTGATATTCTTCCTCCTCCCCCAGTTTTCCAGGTCATCTACCTTAGCCAGCAAATATTGAATTTGTTCGAGGTGCTCTCCCAATTGACAGTGGTGGTCGTGCAAAGCTTCCTTTTGCTGCTTAACTTGTGCTTCATTGTGTGTTACCCTGTTCATGAGTTTCTCAACATCTGCTTTAGTGCTAGCTGTAGTTTCAATAAGAGCAGCAGTATCCAGAAGAATTTTATTAAGTAAAAAGGTTATATTACCAAGTTGTTGGTCCACAGACAGGGGAGTAGTGAGCTGAAGATCCCTCGGATCAGCCATTGTAGTGCCAATTTGACCCTAGTGGCTTAAGGATGTCTCACAGGCCAGGCTGTTGCAGTGAGGCTAGATATAGATTTGACACTCCTAAGTTCGATTTGCACAATTTAGGTATCCCCGTGTTCAGTACGCTCTGAGGAAGTTAGTTCCATTAAGTAATTCCTGGATAGTGGTGTTTGAGATGTCGGATGGGTCCTGATGGGTGTAGCTGGTACTGCAGTAGTACAATTACACTGCTGCCATATTGGATGGCAAGCTCCACCCCCCCCACCTGCTCTGTTTTAATATCAGTAATTTTTTGTATTTGTTGCTTGGTTGCTTGCAGTAAGGGCCAAATATTCTTGTCTCCCCCAGCATGAGCAATTTGACATTTATACAGTTGTTTCTGGAGTGCTTCCAAAGTCTTAATTTTTTTTTTTTTATATTGAGATATATATTTAATCATTTCCCCCCTTAAGACCACATTGATAGTATCCCACAATGTGGCTGTAGTGATCTGTTCAGAATCATTATCCTGTATCATTTGGGTAATGCCTTTCTTAATGAGCTCTGTGAAGTCTTTTAGGTTAAACAGATAATTGTTGAACTTCCAAAGTGTTTGCCTAAAAGTGGATTCCCATTCTATTATCAGGGTGAGATAAGCATGATCTGACAAGGTTGAGGGTGTGTGAGTGCAATTTGTTAGTTTATAGCGGTGTTCACCCGATACTAGAAAATGGTCCAATCTGGCGTAAGAGCTGTGGGGGGGCGTGTAACCTCTCTGCCCAGGGTGCTGAAATCTCCAAGCATCAACCCAGCCAGTCTTATGCATGTAGGTCCTTATTAATTTACTAGCAGGGGCTGCCTTTCATTGTCCTGGATTTGATGTGTCTAAGGGTTTCATAATCTGGTTCAGATCCCCTCCCACTATCAATGTCCCCTTATGCATTTCCATGATTTTTTGCAGTAGGGTCCTTTCTGTGGCAATTGTAGAGCCTGGGGAAATATAAATTGAAACTAATGTTATTGGGGTGCCCTCTAATGACCCCACCAAAATAGCCAAATGCCTTTCTGAATCATTATATGTGGATGTAACCTGCAGGCGGGAGCCTCTAGCGATTAATATAGCAGTGACACGCCTTTTACCTCTGCCATATGATGAGGCCACCAAGTGTGAGAAACCAAACTTCCCCAGTTTATCATGCGGTGGTCTGCTAAGATGTGTCTCTTATAAAAATATAGCAAAGGGGGAATGCTTTCTAAGAGCCGAGAGCACCTTCCGCATCTTCACCGGGTTGTTTAACCCATTCACATTTTGTGAAATAATAGTGATTTTCTGACTCTCACCCATTTTTTAATAAAACCACTGATCTTAGAGTCCTATTTCCACCCAGGATCTCATTTTTTCCTAAGTCAAACTTCCTCCTGACTCTAATCTGAAACCTCTTTTCCTCAGAAGGGCAGCAGTGCCCTCGGCTCTCCAGAATCATCGCCACTCCCTTAAAACTCTGGCTTGTAGTTGTGGCATAAGTCTGAATAACATCTAAAAAGCAGGCAACAGAGTTAACACATAATAAAACACATAGGAAACTATTTACAGTATGACCTCCAAGGTAGAGGTTCCATACACGTGGTGCCCTGGAGTTCCAGGCACACTGGTGGAATCTGCCGTCTGCCTGAAATGGAGAATGAATAGTCACATATGTGGCTCAGTTCTCCTGGACTCTTAAAGAAACGAGTCCCAGCCAGATGAAAAGGCTGCAAATCTGTACTGACTTCAAAGGGGAGTTGAGCATCACTAACATTGGACTCTACCCAGACAGCAATTGCATGAGCTCCCCCCCTTTTATTGATCTTATGTCCAAAATTATTCCCCCTCCCACAAAACAAGCAGGGTCTCTTTCACATTTCCCATGTATATTCCATTTCTATATGAGAGAATCCCCACAATCAGCCTGTTTATATGGGGGTAACACTCATCCCAGACTTCCTAGCAACTGATGTTATAATGCCCTTTTTCTGTCCCACGACAGATTATAGAATTATAGTCCCATTTCAGAAGCTCAAGCTGTTCCCTCCCTCATCCTCCTCCTCCTCCTTGTATTTACCACCAGTTTCCCATATTAAATCTAACAGTATGATACTATATTCTAATAAGCAATCGGGGAAAATAATTCAAGGGGTTAAACCCATTCAGGTCATCAAGTAAGTAACCTTTCAGTCACTCAGTGTGGTTTACAAGCCATAGTTGTCTCTGTGTAGCTCAATGTTTTGGAGAAGGCGGATGAGAAGAATCACGATCCCCTGTTTTTCTCTTGTCTGCTAAATGCATAATGCGAGTGACATTGTGTGCTAAGGATTTCGGCAGAGATCCAGGCTGTGACTGGGTATGGTCATTAACCAACTCTGTCCAGAAGTTTGTTACCAAGTGTCTTTCCAGTAACGCCATTTCCATGTCAGGCAAGGTGAACTGCCATTCCGACAGCGAAAGCACAAGCTCTAGGAGATCATTGTAGATTTTAGGGCCTTCATCATAATAAAACTTGATTCTAGCTGGGTAAAGCAGTTGACTGCGCAGGTTCTTCTTTTCATGGATTTCCTTCAAAACTGCCCGAGCTTTCCGCCGCTCCGCTTGCAGGGCATTTGAAAAGTCTTATTCAAAATAGATAAGATGATTTTTATATTTTAAATTTCTCAGCCTCCAGGCCTCTCATAACACCCACTCCTTGCTTTGATGCAAAGACATTCTGATCACCCAAGATCTTGGTCAGGCTGCTGGGTTAGAGGGCTTAGGAATAAGGGAACGACGTGCTCTGTCCAATGTGATATGAAGATCTGGTGGGATTTCCATCACAGAACGAAGCACATGTTGGATGAAATCAATGGTAGTAGAGAAGCCCACCTCCTCTTCCTCTGGAATTCCATGCATTCGGAAGTTATTCCTCCGGGCATGATTTTCTATATCCTCCATGCGGCCCTGAATCTCTCGATCTCTCTTAAGTCAATACAGCAGCATTCGGTCACTTGAGTCCTGTACTTCTGAGATTTCACTAATTTTGGTACTGTTTTCTGTTACCTTCTTGTCCGTGTTTCGGACATCCTGCCATAGATCAGCCAAAGAAGACTCTATCTTCTGGACCCAGTGTAATATTTTATTCAAGGTCCTACCAGTTTTGCGGGAAAACAAAGAATCCTCAACACCTGTATCCTGAGAAGACGTAGAGTTCGATCTAATGCCGCAAGGCCTGATTCCCTAACTCTCCATGTCACCATCCAAAGTCAGTTGTTTTAATTTCGGGTGGTGTGGAGCCATTTTTGACCCTTTAGCTTTCGATGTTTTGGCAGCCATCCCATCTTGCTACCAAGAGAAGAAATAGCAAGGGAACCCAGGCTATTAGCTGAGAATTGGTAATGTTATAAAACAGGGGTCCAGAGCTTGAGAACTATGCTGCCACCATTTCCAAAGCCAGAACCGGAAGTCCCCGAGTTCCCTTTTTCTACTGTCATAGCCGCACGTCTGCAGGGCTCCACCCACTGCAGCCATAAAAATTCACTTTGTCCAATTTTGCATTCTAGCTTTGCCTTTAACTTCACTTTTGATATGGCCAAAGGCAAATTTTTTTGAAAATGAGGCTGTTAGTAAACAACTTGTCTCAAGGTCACATGGAAGAGATTCTGCAGGTCACATGGTACATCTGTATACACTGACTGTCTAACTTGCTACTAATTTTTCATTTTTAGTCAGATATAGAGTAGAAGGAGCCTGTTTTGTACTAGAAGAGAAAAAAGCTAGCTTTCAAATGCTGTTTTACAGAATTTGCTTTATATTTTTGTCTTTCCTGCATTGTATTTTAGTTAGATAACATTTAATAGCAACCTTTACTTTGAATCTATTTTTAGACCTATGTGTTAGTTTTATTTTCCTTCTTGTCTCAAAACTTTCCTGTCTCTGTTTTTTGTTTGTAATTATTGAGAGCTGTGATAGTGGAAGTGTTTGCACTCCTGGCGGTGCTATACAGATTCAACATCCAGGCTTTTTCATGGAGCACACCACCCATGGCACCTATGTATGTCCTTTCAACTATACAAAGACTATTAAAAGTTAGGCAACACAGTACCAAATAAAATAAAATGACCCTAACTACGGTAAAAGTTTTGAAACTATTTATTACATGAATAAAATTGTAAAAGAAGAGTTCACACTGCATACATTAACTTGTCCAATGGTTCCCCCCTTCCTCCCGTATGCCCAATCATGGGCATTTGTATACATTAAAGAACCCTGGTGGTCTAGTGGTTCCTCCCCTCCCCTCCAGTATGCCTGATCATGGGTGGCTGACAACTATTATCTGACCTGGTGGTCTAGTGGTACCCCTCCTCCCACCCACATAGAACCACGCACCCAGCCCTGTCATCAGCAGACAGAACTCATTATATCTCATGGAATGTGACTAGATGACAGTTTATATTGGCTGATAATGAAAGTTTAATGTTCCTAAAAGAGCATGAGATAATCTGCCTTCAAGAAACGTGGCATAATGAAGAAACATCCATTACCTTAAATGATTATAAATATTTTAATGTTCCAGGGACAAAAAAAAAATGGGTTAAAACTCAGGGGGTATTATTACTTTAGTTAAGATTGGTGTTTTTCAGAAAACACTAATGTGGAAAATAAGGAAGATTTTTATAATTGTGATCTTACAAGATGTATGTAGCAAAATTATACTTACTAATTGCTATGTACCACCAGTTAATTCCAGTTATCACACAGAGAGGATCTGGCATGAACTCTCTGATATTTAAAGGACGTGTAACAGGACTTTGGCAGAGCTGAACTGTTAGTAATGAGTGATTTTAATGCCCATATTGATTCCTTTGATAGGCTTATAGATCATTCTTTCTTTTTCTATAATTGCATTTTTGATATGAAGTATTGACAAATGGAAGATAAAATAATTAATAAAATTGGGAAATCTCTGATAGAAATATTACAGGAAAATAATCTATACCCCTTAAATGGGAGATATGAGTGAGACCATGAAGGAGATTTCACTTTTGTTTCTGGAAAAGGGGCCTCTGTAATTGACTTTGTTTTTTGGTCGGGGCAACCTGATTTCTGGCATAACTGCCAAAAACAAATAAGAGCAACAGTGGAACAAACAGAGTAAGTAGACATTACAGAGCATAATATACTGAACATGATATGGTAATAATAAAAAAAGTAATAATAATTGGGAGTCAGCAAATGGATGCAATGCACTGAAAGCATAAGATACATAAAATACATACTATATACATAAGATACATAATATATATATATATATATATATACATATATACACATATATACACAGTATATACAATCAGACCATTGGACGGGAATAGAAGACAAGCATATGTGAAGGACCATGAGGAGAAGCAAAAGCAGAATAGCCAAAGGAAGAAAGTGGCCAAAATACAAGTACTAGGTCTATAAGGCTTCAGGTGAAACAGTTGCAAGTCTCATGGAAAAAGTGTGTGAACAGGGTTTTAAATGTGGATAATTTGATAGTGATGGCTATCTTCAGAGTTTTCTGAAGGTTATTCCACAGGACAGGAAGGGCATGACTTCTGGAGGATTTGCTAAAACACATACGTACTCTGGGGATGATAAGTGTGATATACCGTATGAAAGGCTTCTCAAGGAATAACTTCCAGCAGGACAAGCAGGTAGGCAATCTGATATGTACTGGGGAAGCTTATTGATAATGGCTCTGTAGGTCCAAGTCGCTGCATTTTTTAGTTGGCTGAATTTGAGAGAATTCCAGCCTAATTTGGAATAGGGGATGCAGTGATGGGTAGAGTACAGAACTCCAGTGATAAATCTTAAAGCTGTATGGTATAGGGTGTCAAGCTTAGATAAAGCAGTGCTAGGACCTTGCCCATACAGAAAGATAGTCCAGAAGAGGAAGAAAGATGGTTTCAACCAGTCTGGTTTTGGCCTTGTGTGTAAGTAGATGCTTAATGCTGAAAAAAATGCACAATCTTTGTTTTAATTTCTTTGCCAGTTAATCATTGTGATAGACAAAAGAGAGTTTATGGTCAATCCAGAACCCTAAGTACTTAAACTTGAACATGAACTCCAGGGACTCCCCCAAAAGAGTGGTGAATTGAGGTGGTGTACTTAAAGGGTAGCGATTTGGTGCATTGACATATGGAGAAAAGAACATGGCTTTGGTCTTTTTAGCATTTAGTAGAAGTTTTAGGTGCAGGAGTTTTTCCTGCAGCTGATTAAAGTCAAGTTGAAGGTCTTTATAGGCAAGTTCAGGGGTGGGCCTGGCAATATAAAGAGCAGTATCATCAGCAAAAAGATGAATATTTGCTGAATTGATACCGGAGTTGATATTGTTTATATAAATTGCAAATAAAAGAGGGCCAAGGAGAGATCCCTGAGGTACACCTCTCAGGAGGGTTTTCTGAGGGGAGAGATCCCCATCTGCCTTGCCTTGCTGCTGCCGACCAGTAAGGTAACAGGTGAACCATTTCAATGCAGAGGAGTCAAGACCAAAATTGCGAAGAATTAACAAAAGCAAGTCATGATCCACCTTGTCAAAGGCCTAGCTCAGGTCAAGGAATAAGGCACATACATCATTTTTATTGTCCAGGGCATTCAGCCAGTCATTGGTCACCTTATCAAGAGTAGATACTGTACTGTGACATGGTCTAAATCCTGACTGTACTGGGGTGAACAGATTGAATAATTCCAAATGCTTCTAAGTTGTGAATTGATGATTTTTTCTAGCAATTTAGAACGTATGGGAAGAAAAGATATGGGTCTGTAGTTATTTAGATCACTAGAATCACCAGACATAAACAGAGGAATAACACAGGCAGTTTTCCAGACCAAAGGGAGAACATCCTGGGCAAGGGACAAATTGAAAAGGTGGGTTATGGGTGTAGACAGAACATGGTAACCAAGTTTTAAGAAGTAGGGATCAATTTGATCAGCATCTGCACTCTTCCTGGTGTCTAGATCCAGTAACAAGATCTTCCACTTACTTCAGGGAGATAGGGCAGAAGGAAAAGGAAACTTCTTCAGCTGGGAGGGATGAGGCTAGGCAATCTGTGTCTTGGGCACAGAGCTGAGTATGCAATTTATTGGCAGAAGAGGTATTAAAAGCTATCTCCGCAGTAGAAAAATTGTTATCAAGAAGATCTAGAATACTTTGCTTGTCTGTTGTGGAGGTGCTGGAAGAGATTTTTGCTGGGAGAGAGTTAGCCGGTTGATGTTCTTCAGTCTCCAAAATTTAGCAGAACACTTGGATGAGGAGTCCAATTCAGAGCGAAAGTGTTTGGCTTTTGCAGCCCTAATTAGTTTAGTACATTGAGTCCAGACCATTCTAAAGCCGCCCAATCCGTCAGGAGTTTAGTTCTGCACACTTTTTTCCAAGTTCGTCCCTGTGAAGTGATGTAGCTTTCAGGCTGGCCGAGAACCAGGAACAAGACATTTTACTAGTACGAATTTTGACAAGGGGTGCATGTCAGTTTATGAATTCAAGTACAGTATTCTGAAATAGCTCATCGGCCTCATTTACCATAGGGCCAGGTAGAAGGCTTGCCAACCGGAGCACTGGAGGTCAGAGATGAAGGCGTATTGATTAAAATTGCAATGGCTTCGTTTATAAATGAACCTAGAGGTAGAGACAGGTTTTTGTATGGACATCATACAGGCTATAGAACAATTATCATTGATGTCATTGAAGAAGACACCAGAATGGGTAATGCAATGGGCTTAGTGATTAAAATTAGGTCAAGTTAAGTACTATTTGCAGGTTTTTTTTTTGTTTGGTTGGGTAGCTTCTGTAATGAGTTTTGTAAGGCCATGGATATCACAGAAATCTTTTATTGGTTTAAGTTAGCAGAGAACCAATCGAGGTTAAAGTCACCCAGGGTGATCACCACAGAGGACAGTGTATCCATAGTGCTGCTCCAGTAATCCGACAACTTAAGACTCACTGAGGGAGGCCTGTAGCATCCAATAATGCAAAGTGAAGCCGAAGGTGAAAGTTAGACCTTTAATGTAAGACTTTCAAACTCCTTAGACATAGTGGTAGAATCATTTTTTTTTTTAAATGTAATATCTTTTATTTATTTTACAAAACAGGAGGTAGACAACACATAACATACTCTGACCACTATGAGTAGTACATTTCAAAATAGAAAACATTAACAAAGTAAAGGTGTGACATTTGGAAAAAGTAAAAACTAGCTCTACAATAAACAAAAATAAAAAAAAAACACCCCATTGGTGCACTTTCCCATATTGCCTAATTTAAAAACAGTACACAAATGAGGACCAAAGTGGCTAACATGTATTTAAATTAATAGAAAGAATAAAACCAATGAAACAGAAAGTGGCCATGACAAAGGCAATAAAGGAACTCATACCGGGCATATAGACACCAGAAGAAAGAGGGGCCTAAGAGAAGGAGAAGGAGAAGGAAGAGGGACTCGTGAGCCACCTGCCACACTTAGTCAGGACAAATAAAGGGCATTTAGCTTTCCCCATTTGTTAATGAAAGATGATTGACGGCAACGTACGCTCGCAATTAGGTGCTCAACAAGAAGTGCAAATGATATTTTGTGCAGCCATTCAGTATAAGTAATGACAGCCTGATCCATCCAGTGTCTAAGCACCAATTTTTTGACCGCCATTGAGATTGGGGCCATGTGGAATCTTCTCTCCTTCACTGCAATGCTAGAGTAGTCTCCCAGAATACATATGATGGGAGAGAAGAGACACTGTAGCCCCAGTATTGGGTCTAATGTTGACTCAATTTGCTTCCACAGGGGAGATACCCTTTCACATGACCAGAAAATATGTAGGAGCGAACCTTCCTCCTTGTTGCATCTAGAGCAGATGCCAGAAGGGAGGTGTTTCATTTGAGCCAGTTTAATGGGAGTGTAATACAAATTATTTAAGATGCAGTATTGCGTTAACCTGTAACGGTCCTGAGTATGGTATATGTATAAATCTTTCCAAATCCATTGCCAATTAATGACTATGTCAGAGAATAAAGCCTGCCAGATCTTGGACCCGACGACCAAGGGAAATTGCGGGAATGTGAGAACCAGTTTGTACAAAGTAGATATGCCATGTGGTTTGGTGGCAGAAAGCCTAACTTGCTGAAGAAAAACATCTATGTGGGAAGGTTTGGGTACTTTCCCAAACACTTTAACTAGTATATGTTTAAGCTGAAAAATTTTAAAGACTGCCCGAGATGTTAAACAAAACTTGGTAAGAATCTCCTCTGTGGACAGAATAACATCTTGCGAGTAAAAATCAGCAACTATATGTGCCGGGGAGAGTGGCAGCCAACTTTGGGATATAGGAGCCCCTCCAATTTTGATATTCAAATTGTCGCAGATTGGCTGAGAGAAATCAGAGCTTGGGGATATCTTACAGTATCTAAACAGTTGAGAGGAGAACTGTAAATGAAATGCCTATCGGGAGAGACTGTAGGGCTCTAGGTATGTGCTTTATGGATGTGTAAAACAGTGTGGAGGGGGCTAATTTATGAGCAGCCAACATGTCCGATTCAATGAATAGCCAAATTGGAACATAGTCATGGTGAGTGAGGAGATCAGATAAGGAAAGCCATTTCCCACACTTGTACAAATGACAAGCCCAATAATAGAATAGAAAATTGGGAAGACGCTGGCCGCCTAACTCCTTGGGTAAAGATAGCTTAAGATAAGACCTTCTGAATAGTGGTAGAATCAGTTAAGGAGGCTATAAATTTATCAAGGATGAAAACCGCCACCCTTCTGGAATGTCTGTCAGCTCTAAATACATTATAGGAGGGAACATTAATTTCATGATCCAGAGTAGAGGATCTAAGTCAGTGATACTCAGTCCTGACTGACTCGGGAGCCACATGAGTTTGCATCCTTTGCCAAGGAGCCACAACCATCATACACAGTACGTGAAATAAGACACACACACACACACACACACTTCGATAGTATAATTTAAACCATATTTTATTTCATTAATTGCATTTTATTGTATTTATTTTAAAACACTTTTAATAGCACACTGTTTATTAACAATAGTATTTACAAAGAAAGTATAATAAACCAAGTTACAGACACACACACGTATATACACACACACACACACACAGACACACACACACAGTATAGCACTGCTTATTGTCAGTCAGGACAGAGTATCACTGCTCTAGGGCTACTAAATAAATACAGCAACAGATCTGCTTTATATTATGTATATTGATATTACGAACTCCTCCACAAAGTATCGCAGTGATCAGGACACTAAACTTTGTCAGAAAAAGACTCATCAATGCAAGAAGTCTGTTAAAAACCATTGATCTCACTTACATTGTCACAGAGAATGGGGCCAGTCCTCTTCAATATCCTCATCAGTGACATTGCAGATGGACTGGAGGGTAAGGTTTGTCTGTTTGCAGATGACACCAAGATCTGCAACAGAGTAGAGGATCCAGATGGGGTGGGCAGAATGAGAAGATATCTGGATAAACTAGCAAAATGGTCAGAAGAGTAGCAACTGGCGTTTAATGCAAAGAAGTGCAAGATCATGCACATAGGGAAGAGAAACCCTGAAGCCACCTACAGGTTGGGAGGGGAGTTGCTTGCAGTCACAAGGGAAGAAAGAGACTTGGGCATCATCATCACCGATGACCTGAAATTATCCAAGCAGACCACTAAAGCAGTAGGTAAAGCTAGGGGGATGTTAAGGTGTATTAGTAGGGGTATCACAAATCAGAAGAGGGAGGTAATAATCCCTCTTTACAAGACACTGGTTAGGCCCCATCTGGAGTACTGTGTGCAGTACTGGAGGCCACACCTTCACAAGAACATTAACCAAATTGTGGCAGTCCAGAAAAGGGCAACTAAAATGTTGCAGGGACTGCATCAGAAAACATATGAGGACAGATTAACCAAGCTCAATATGTATACCCTAGAGCAAAGGAGGGAGAGAGGTGATATGATCGAAACATTCAAACACCTTAAGGACATTAACAAGGTAAAAGAGTCTAACATGTTTCAATATAAGAAAAATAGCAGGACAAGAGGACACAGCATGAGATTAGAGGGAGGCCGATTAAGGGGTAATGTGAGGAAGTTCTTTTTCACAGAAAGGGTGGTGGATGCATGGAACGGCCTACCTCAGGAAGTGGTGGATATGAATACAGTGCAGGGCTTCAAACAGGCATGGGATAGGCATAAGGGAGCAATACTGATGAGTATGAATAGATAGGCCATTGACAGAGCAAAGGCCGATGGCACATTTATAAGGTAGAAAAAGAAATGGGCAGACTGGAAGGGCCTTGCAGTCCTTATTTACTGTCAATGTCTATGTTTCTATACTTCTATGAGAATGTCACTCATTGTTTGACTATTTTAACCTACATTTTTTTGACAGTCATTTTTTCTCCATTTCATTAGCATGAAAGGTGTTATTTTCAAATCCCTACTGAAACCTATTTTCACTGTCATTCTGCAAAGTCACTTTCATGGTAGCATTTGATAAATGGCATAAAAAATAAAATACTATTTTGACAATACAGAGTCACACTCTAAGAAAACAATGTTACCTGTGAACCTTTTCATTTCCCAGTCATAACAATTTCACTAGAAAAAAAGTAATAACGATACAGAACTCAGCCCACAATACCAACTAGCAGCTGCTCTGAACTGCTAACTGCATCCATTCTCTCCTCTCCTCCCATCGGCATCTCTGAACTGAGGGAGTGGACTACAAACTCGGAACTAAAAGGAACGATCCAGGGCAAACCCATTTCAGTTCAGTTAATAATACCGCAATCGAAGGCTGGGACAGTCACTCACTATGAAATTAACTGTATACATTTGCAGCAGATAAAGGCTCATCTTACAGGCTTTGGGCAATCCTGCATCGAACAATCACTGTCCCAGTCTTCGACTGTAGTATTATTAATTGAACTACAATGGATCTGCCCTAGATCATTCCTCTTAGTTCGTGACTCAGATACTACGGAGGCTGCCTCCCTCATTAGTACTAAAAGAGCAATTTTTTTTGTAACTTAGGAGTGCTGAACCAGCTTCCACTGCCCCCCTCCCAACATCGGGATCACATTAATTGACAGTTAACCATGAAATTAACATCACCCATTTAGAGCGATCAGACTGTCATTGATAGCGCTAAGTGTTTAATGTTAATTTCACTGCATGCTGAAAGAGGCATCAAGTGTGATCGCTCGAGCCGCATTTAAAGAGCAGCAAGTTAATACATTTTTGTGCAGATTAAAGGAGCTGCAAGAAAAGTGTTAAAGAGCTGCTTGCAGCTCGCAAGCCGCGGTGTGAGTACCACTGGTCTAAGCCAAGATTCAGTAACCACCAGGACATCAGGCTTGGTGTGGTATATCCAAGACTGAATAGAATCCAGCTTCCTTGATATACTTCAAGCATTTATATGAAGTAGGCTCATCCCCTTTAATAAAGCCAGCTCAGTAGGTGTGGAGATAGGGGAAACAGGGCCTGGGTTCAATTCAATATTGCCAGAGCATAAGAGCACCAGAAGCAGGAGTTGTTTGAGGGCACCAAGCAGCAGCCTGAAGAGTTGAGTCCAACCCCTTTTGTAGTGGTGGGGTGTAGACGAAGAAGAACATTCAAAGCGAGGGCCAAGAGAATCCAGAGAAGCATAACAAAGCACTCGGACTGCAAAAGTAATAGAAGCCTTGAGCAAGGGAGTGGGTATAAGTTAAGGAAAGTGAGGCCTGAGGTACATATGAAGAGTATCACTACTGTAACAAAGTTGGGCACATGGTTCCATATAGGATGAGAAGACTAGTGTAATGGAAATGGGTCAAGGATCATACAAGCTGGGATTTTTTGAGGAAATTATTTAATAAGGTTCTTGGTTTGGGTCAAGGTTGCAGTGGAACAAACCTACTAAGCAACCAAATGTAATCAGGAAATGCTGCATTTTTAAAGTCCTTGGGGCTTGTAGCAGCTCAAAAGTGAGTAAAAGGGGAATAGATCCTTTAAGACTGATAAGCTGTGTTAGATTAAAGATAGTCCCTTAAGAGTGAGAATTAGTTAATAATTCTACCAATAGGAATCTTTGTGCTCAAAGTGGGGTGAGGAAGAAGTGTAGTTAAAGAGTGTTGGGGTGGGGCGGAGAGGGTGGGAGAAAAATCAAGTTACAACAGAGCACAGATCAGTAAAACTAAGTTTAGCACTGCAGAGTTGTGGCAGGCAGAGAAAGACCAAAGGAGCAGTTTCACTGAGTTCTGCCAGTAGGATTCAAGCCAGTTTCAGGAGTGGCCAATAGTAAGCAGGGACTGAAAGGCAGAGCCCAATCAGATTCCCTGCTTACAATCCCGGGAGTCCAAAAAAGTGTACCTGGAACTGACTGTAGTGGGTGGGCAGGAGAAGGAGAGTGGCCAGCTGTCTTTCTAACTGTGGCCACTCACAGCAGCGGGAAGCCTTGGTCAGGGGCTTATCTGGAGCTGGCTGTACTGAGGAGGCAGGAGAAGAAGCGCAGCTGGCTGGCTTTCCAGCCATGGCTGCTCACAGCAGCGGGAAGCCCTGGTCAGGGGCTTATCTGGAAATGGCCATAGCAGGCATGCAGGAGAAGGAGCTTGGCCAGCTGGCTTTCCAGTGGTGGTCGCTCACAGCAGTGGGAGCCCTGGTCAGGGGCTTATCTGGAACAGATTGTAGTGGGTGGGCAGGAGAAGGAGTGCAGCCAGCTGACTTTCCAGCAGTGGCCACTCACAGCAGTGGGAAGCCCTGGTCAGGGGCATATCAAACATATCCTGCACATCTTATATCAGGCCACCTGTCACAGCAGCCCTTTTCACTATTCTGCTGAGATGAGGAGAAAGCCTTCAGTTGGGTGGCATAGTATTTCTCATTTGCTGTAATGAAATTTATGCACTCCCCCACCCCATTTATTAAGATACTGCAATCCATCTGTCATGAACCCAAAGCTTATGTAAAAATGACTAGCAATATTTCTGATACCTTCCCCCTTTATAGGAGAACCCATTAGGGATGTCCCCTATTGGGACTACTATTCACACTTTATTTAGAGCACTTAGCACAAGCCCTCAGAGTTCACCCCACCATACAGGGCCCTGAGCTTGGAGAACGGCACCATAATTTAGTCCTCTATGTGAATGACCTACTTATTTACCTTCAAAACACTGAACCATCCTTACATGCTTATGGCATGCTCTTACATTATTTCGTTTCTTCTCTGGCTACAAACTCAATAATGTATGGACAAAACAGAAGTCTTACAAATTGATTACCACACAGGTGTACGTATAAAAATGTAATTTGGATTCCAATGAAATTTAAAATCAATCAAATATCTAGGCTGGGCCCTTGAAAAGGTGAGGGAGCAGTGGATAATTTCCAAAGCCTGAGGCCAAGAGGGGCCCAGGCCACCCAGCATACTGCATGCAGAGAAGGGGCTACAAGCTGGTAGGGGCCCCAGTCTGAACTTTCTCTAGGGCTCAGAATTCCTCTCAAGAGGCCTGTATCTAGGTATCATTATTCCAAAGGACCTCACCCAGTTAACTACATTAACTACAGTCTACTAACCATACAATTCATCAATGATCTTGAGGCCTGATCCACAATCCCACTTTCTTCAATACAATGGATTGACAGCATCTGGATGATACTTCTCCTTCGAATGTTTTATTTAGCACAAACCCTTCCAACCCTCCTTCCACTCACTTTCTTTAGGTACATACAGTATGTGGGGATCAGAAAACTAAGATTTGCCTCGCCATCTTGCAGTTAGCCAAACACAAGGATGGCTTGGGCCTACCCAAATTGAATTATACCACACCTTGGCACAGCTCCACACTATCCTATACTGGATTACACCATCTTATAATGCCATTTGCAGGGTTTTATTTAACTTAACAAATTGATTAGCATTTTGCTCATAAAAGTTCTAAAACATTGTGAAAATGTATTGCACTTGCCTCACTGTGGTTAACAAACATAACACTTCTAGAAAACCTATATAAATGCTTTCTGTACAGTTAGCATTGTCCCAAGAAAAAAACTGCTAATCAATTATTTAAAACCCTGCATTGGAAAATTATAGAAACAGTAGTGGAAGACCTTGTCTTCCCATATAAAGTTCTCCTGACCCTATCTCACCAACCTCCAGCTCAGTTAACTGTCAATCCCTTCACCCACGCTACCTTAAAATGTTGGTAAACAATTTTCACCCATAAAACCCTTTGGGCTACCCATTTAATGGCCATACCTTTCTCACAAAATGATTCTTTTCTCCCAGGCAAACTACACCATGCCATTAAATGATGGGAACATATGGGGTTAGTCATCCCAGCGCTGTATTATCAAGGTCGAGATTTGCTCTCATTAGAGGAGCTGACACTGATTTATCTCTACTAGGCACTACTGATTGTAGATATCGGCAATTCTGCCATTTCTTAGAGGTGATGTCACGAGTATGCTCTCCAGACAAAGATCTCCCCTTATTACATCAGCTAATTATCTGAGTAACAAAAGAAGACCCCCCAACCCCACAGCCCCTAGATGTTAGCCTGGGTTTTGTTCCACAGCTAGGGATTGCACGATAGCAAAGATGATCATGGGTTAGACAGCTTATCATGTTAACTTGCATTTCCTCTTGGAAAACGAGACACCCTTTTTCTTGTTGTTGTTTGTCAGCTATTACAAAATCTCTCAATAAATAGATATTAAAACTAAAAAAGGTAAACTATTTATATGGGATTGCCTAGCTATGCTACCATATCTCATTTCCATTGGGGCCCTGCTTTTGCTTAGGGCAACTTGACATAGGTTCATAGGTTATATCTGAGCATAGAAAACACATGTCCATATAGCTCGCTGTTATTCTAAAAATAACCCTGTACACCCTTTTCTATTAAATATGAGTCTAAGCTATTTTTAAAAGTATCCATAGTAGGACTTGTCACTACCATATTAGGAAGTGTGTTCCATATACCTGTAATTCTCACATTAAACCAATTTTCCCTTCTTTTTTGTATTACACTTATCTTAATATAACTGAAGGCAAATAGCTCTAGTATCTTAAGTCTGCTTCTTTAGTACCAGGCCTAATTGTTCCCTTAGATGGTCATCTTTAAGTGCCCTAAATGTCTGGCACATATCACCACGTAATCTACGGAACTCTAAGGAGTAAAGTACAAGGTATTGTAATCTTTGCTCATAATTTAAACCCCGGACTTCTCTTATACCTTTGGTAGCTCTTCTCTGGACCTTCTCCAGGGCTCTGATGTCCTTCTTATAACCTGGTGCCCAAAACTGGGCACAATACTCCACATGTGGACGTACCAACGAGGTATACAGGGGCAATAGTACTGCCCTATCTCTACTTTTAATATGCCTAAATATGCAGTGCTGTATTCCACTAGCCTTCTTTACTATCTGACTGCAGTGTATTCCAAATTTTAGTTCATTGTCAACTTGTATTCCCAGGTCTTTCTCTTTCTGTACCATCCACAGCTCTCTACCCCCAATTTGTATTTATACTGCACGATATTCTTCCCCATGTACATAACAACACATTTCTCCATGTTAAATGAAGATCTCTTTGTTTTTGCCCATGCAACCAAGTCTGTTAGGGCTGCCTGTAGGATATTAGCCTCTTCAATATTATTAACAGGATGTCCCACCCTCATGTCATCTGCGAATTTGGATAGCCACACCCAGTTTTTGACACACATTGTGAAAATATATATATTAAAAAGGCAAGGGCCCAAGACAGATCCTTGGGGTATCCCACTAGTCACATCCATCCAATCCGAGCATTCTCCTCTTATGCACACTCTTTGTCTCCTGTTCTTCAACCAAGCCTCTATCCAGTAAGTTAGATTATCATGGACCCCTAGTTCTTTAAGAGCATTAATTCACTCTACATGTGGCACTTTATCAAATGCCTTTGCAAAATCAAGAAATATAATATCTACTGAGTTACCCATATCCAGGGCCTTATTGACCCTGCCATAGAACTCCAGGAAGTTGGTCTGGCATGACCTACCCCCTGTAAATCCATGCTGTGTGTAATCAGTGATACCTTCACTATTTAGAAAATCAAGGATCTGGTCCCTAATTATTTTTTCTAAGATCTTACCCAAGACCGAGATCAAGCTGATGAATCTATAGTTTGCTACCTCTTGTTTCGATCTCTTTTTATATATAGGAGTAAACATAGCCTGACTCCATTCATCTGGTGCCTCAGCCTTATCCAGAGATTTCTGGAAAATATGAGTGACTGAATCTGTCAGCACATGCGCTAGTTCTTTAATAACTCTCGGATGTATTCCATCTGGTCCTTGTGCCTTATTAGGATTTATTTCCAATAATCTTTTTGCTACATCAGCAGTACTAAGTTTAACACTCCGACTTGGGGATGCACTCCTGTAATTTGTTACTACATATGGCTGTTTATTAAATACTGAAGAGAAGTATGCATTACATATTTCCGCCATCTCCTGGTTGTCTGAGGTCAACTCACCATCCTGTTTTTTTAGGGAGGTAATGGCTCCAGTACCACCCCTTTTAGAGTTGATATATGAATAAAAAGATTTATAATTATTTTGTACTTTGGTTGCTAATGTATATTCATAATTCCTTTTTGCTGTAGAAATTTCCTTTTTTGTATTTTTTAAACGCTCCTTATACAATTCCCAACAAATACTGTTATTGCTCTGTTTTGCTCTCAAATATGCAATATCTTTTAATTTAATTAATTTCCCAACTGGAGGAGTCAGCCATGGGGGGAGATATTTTTTGGATCCATTATATTTCTTTATTACTGGTACATGCTTATGTACCAATAAGCAAACAGTGCTTTTTAATTTCCCCTACATCTCTGCTATTGTTACATCTGTAAATTCAAGTTGCCAATTCCATTCCACCAATTCTTTTCCCATCAGGTCAAAATTTTATCATATCTGTGAATGGTTGTACTACTGGTATAATTCCCCAAATTGCCCAAATATTCAAAACTGACCATGTCATGATCACTTGAACCTGGTGGCGGTAAAGTTATACAGTTCTCTATATTACTATTCAAATTTCTCAACACCAGATCTAGAATATGTTCATCCCTAGTGTTGTTTACTATATATTGTTCCAATGCAGCCAAACTTAGAATCTACAAGTATTTAGTTTCCATAGGGGTAGAAGCTTCTTGTGTATCCCAATTAATTCCGGGGAGATTAAAGTCCCCCAAGAGTATTACATTATTAGCTGATACAAACTGTTTAATAAAATATATCAGTGTAACGTCTTCTGGTTTTCCAATGGATGGTGGTCAGTACACAAGGCCTATATTTAATATGGGGGCATTTGATGGGGAAATTTTAATCCATAATACTTCAGAGTTACCCCAGCATGTTGTATCAATGCACTCAGAAGATTTATTATCCGATATATAGAGTGCTACCCCTCAGCCTTTTGAGATAGTTCTGTCCTTTGAATAAAGTGTATAACCAGGAATTACCCTATCCAAGGTATCTCTTTCATTCCACCAAGTCTCAGTGATGGTGCAGATGTGTATATGAGAGGTATGCAATATTAACTTTAACTCATCAAATTTGTTTGTAAGACTTCTGGCATTAACTAATAAAAATGTCCATTTTAGTTGTGTATTCTTGTTTAAATCAGTGGTATTGGATTTTGTGCATCCCCACCCCCTTTGAAGACAGTTTAAATGAGTTTCCATTGTATATCTCAATTTCTGAGCTAACATTTACTTGCCATGCGTATTCAAATGTAACCCATCATATGCAAATAGATGAAGGCCCTGAAAGTCTTGCCATTGGTTGATGTAAGCATATCCTTCTCTAAAACACCATCTCTTTAACCACCCATTAAGTCTCTGAATCTCATTATTTAACATAACACTGACCCCAGGAACAGGTAGTATTCCTGAAACCAACAAATTGCAGCCAGTGTTTTTAAGATAAGCACCCACATATTCAAAATTATTTTGTATTTCCGGTAGCTTCACCCTGCCAATGTCATTTACTCCAATATGTAACACTACTACAGGTGTGGATGTATTATCTAGCAATCCAGGTAAAAGCTGTTTGATGTCCCTGATACCAGCCCCCGGTAATACACTAACAGTGGTGTAATCATTCTGCTTCTTACATAATATGTGTTCCATATGGCGTAGCACGGAGTCCCCTATATACAATATATCTCGCGGGGTATTGTCCACTGGTTGTTTGTTTTTATTTGCTGCATCTTGAATTTTATTAGTGGTAATATGAGTCATATTTAATGTTTCAGAGATCAGCTGATTGTTCTGAGGTATGAGTTCCTCACTACTTTCAATAGGTACAAGGTCCTGATATCTATTTGGGGTAAGTACGTTTGAGGAGCCCCCTATGTTCCTTCTCCCTTTCTTTCTGGCCTTTGCTTTATCAACCAAACACCATGCCAACATCTGTCAGCACCATTGATACTTTGATTTATTGGTCTAGTTACATGCTTTATAGTAATTTTTGAATGTCTCTTTTACTTTATGTTCCGATGTACCTTGACTGCAAAATTAATAAAATATTTTATTCCCAGGAAAGATACGAAGTGAAGATTGTAGCATACAATATGCAGTTCTGTTCTGACCCATTTTCAAACAACTTCAGCTATTAAGGAAGGAAGGAATTTTGTGTCATACATGGCCATTCTTACACCCTTTGTAGTGGGCTGAACCATCTATACTGTAGTGAGTTCAAGCTGAAGGTGGTTCTTGGATGGAATAACTACAGTGGATGAGATCACCAAGGAGAGGCAGAAGACAGACTATTAAAAGTGGGGCAGGGTCATTGCACATGACAGAAGTGAATTACAAGATTACACAGAAAGGCAATGACACCAATAATTTTGCAGCTATACTACATCATATTGATCTAAACATTTGTCAGCAGTTCAGTGGCCTTTCACTCTATTCACTTAACAATGACTCTTGTCACTTTGCAATGACTCAATTCAATTAGCAATGACTAATAATTTAGTAATGATGCTATAATTCATTTAGATTAGATAAAGTTTCCTATTTAGTTGAAAGTTAAAATATCTTACAAATATAGGATATTCATAAGAGTCTATGGTTGAACTGGCACTGCATGCATGAAAACTGCAGTGGAATCTAGATAAAACAAGCATTTGTCAATGCCGAATGTTGTCTCGCTGGCATTGGCATTGGTAGTGCAGGAGTTGGAGATGCATAATAGGAATGGCAGTGAAATATTGAACTGATGCCAACCCCACCCCCACCCTGCAGAGACTGACGGGCATTGGGGTGTGCCTTTGGGTCATCAGCTATAACCCTCATGCCATTTTACCTCACTCTATCCTGTAGACACTGACAAGTGTTGTGGTGTGCTTTGGGGTCTTTGGGCCTTATACATACCCCATTCCATAAGGAAATATGCTGAGATGGGTGCAGTATAGGAGAATGGGGTGAACTTTAGGGCCGAACACTCCAAGGCACACCTCGATGCCTGTCACTGGCTGCAGGGTAGGGGTGGGGGTGGAAAGGCATGAGCATTGCAGCCAATGATCCCAAGTCACACCCCTGACACCTGTCAGTCTCTACAGGGTGGGGTGTTACAGTTGGAGACCCTAATGCCATAGGTGTTTGTTGGTATTTTCACTCCAAATTTTGAACATGGACTTTTTGTGACCCCACCTCATGAAGAGTGGCACTATCAGTTTGTTAGCCGAAAGGTGGTTTTGCACAGCGACTGTGCCATTTGGCACCACAGGCACAAAAACACATTTTGGGCAGCATGTGAAAATGGCAACTGTATTGTTCATGAGGAGGTGTAACAAAAAGACAATGTTGAAAATCTGGAGTGAAAATATGAAAAATTGGTGGAGTCATAAGCATGCATAGTAACTGCACAACACACAGACGTAACCCATTTATTTTGGGGATTTTTTAACCATATTTTCAACATAGGCATTTTGAGACCTCCCCTCACGAACAGTGGCACTGTGATTTTGTTAATCTGTCCCAAAAGTTGATTTCTCACAGGGACCATGCCATTGTGTGCCACAGGTGTGAAAACACATTTCAGGCAGTATGTGAAAAATGACAGCTGTACTGTTTGTCAAGAGGTCTAAACCTCACTTTCAGGATCTTGGCAAAAATGGTTATGCAAGGAATCAGAGACACATTGCATAAGAATAATAAAGCTTGTTTATTACTACCAAAAGGATATTCACAGTTGACTGAAGCAGTTGTTACCAATACAAACTGGGAGCCAATGCTAAGCGTTCCCTATACCTCGAGGATTCTCCGTGTCTCTTGGGGTCTCTGAGGTAGAAGACTTAATGTTTTACATTATATACCTATGATAATTACCATGGTTACTGTATGATAGAAACATTTCTAGTTACAGAGATGAGTCCTATTGGCTAAATTAGAGGTGGCTTATAGTAGTCATCACTTTGTAAAAACAAAGAAGTACAGTTTGTGCATAGTCATGTAATTATGCAGATCATTAGAAGATGGCAATGCCGACTCATATATCATAATCATTACAAGGACACAGGTGTCCTAACATCTTGTAAGCAAGAAATACATGTGTATATTAGAAAGTAAAGTGTATAACAATAATATGCATATATATCGTGATAGCTACTCTTATATGGTAGATGCCCTTAGCCCTATATGTTAGTATAACATATACTTAAATGCTAGCTGTCTATGGTGTACCTCTAGGGGTATCAATAAGGGTGCAGGGACCTCGTGTAACATGTTCATAAGGAGGTGTGAAAAAATGCCAGTGTTAAAAATCTGGCATGAAAATATTGCAGATTTGTGAAGTTACAAGGGTGTGTGGAAACTGCTCAACACATGCTTGTAAGACAGTCATTTTATGGGCTTTCATCACCAAATTTTCAACATCGGCATTTTAGGACCTCTGCTCATGAACAGTGTCACTGTCATTTTCTTAAGCTGTCCCTAAAACTGATTTCCCGCAGCGACCGTGCTATTCTGCACCAGAAGTGAGAAAACACATTTTGGCCATGATGTGTAAAATGACAGCTGTACTGTTCAAAAGGAGGTGTGGAAAAATGCCAATGTTGAAAATCTGGAGTGAAAATATTACAAATTCACAAAGTTATGAGCGTGGGTGAAAACTGTGCAACACACACTGGTAAAACAGTAATTCTGGTGAATTTTTTTCACCAAATTTGCAACATGGGCTTTTTGAGAACCCACCTCATGAATAATAGCACTGCCATTTCGTTAATCGGTCCCAAAAGATGATTCCGACCAGTGACCTGCAAAATCACCTTTCAGGACAGAATAATGCCATGATAGTGACTGAATTCATGAGAAGGGGGCCAAATTACCCCATGCTGAAACTTTGGTGCCAAAATTCCCAAAAATGCCCAAGATATGCACCAACTTTGAAAAAACCCTATTTATGCCTTTATACAGCTTACCAGCATTTCTTCAGTTCACGGTCGGCTTTAAAGAGTGCAGATGTGTTCCAGGTCCACCGAAGATCATTGTGCTGGGCTCCAGAGGTAAGTATGGGGTGAGGGGGGTGTGGGGAGGCAGGGTACACAGAGGGTGAGCACAGGTTGGGGAGGGGCAGGAGAGACCACGAGGACTGTTTTCTTGTTTACAGCGAAAAAAAAGATGAGGTCGGTTTCTTTTTTGCAGGTGTTGCTTGGTACACTGGGGTGGGCTCCCAGTGTACCACCTGCATTACAAGGAGAGAAACCACAGCCGATGGGGATTGGGACCCCTGTCGGCACAGAAATGGGTGGGGGGGCTCGCATGATGCCGAGGGGGATTGGGCACCCCCTCGACACACAGCACAAATCAGGGGTTGGGACATTATGCCAATGGGGAGTGGGCTCCCCCATTCACACATTAAACTGGGCAGAGGGGACTGAAGCCGAGGGAGATTGGGCCCTTCCATCTGCAAAGAAAGACTGTTGGGGAGGCGCATGATGCCGAGGGGGATTGGGCACACCCTCAGTACACAACTTGAATGAGAGTGGGCTCCCCCATCAGCATATGAAGTGGATTGGGGCATGCTGACATGGGGATTGGGCACCCCTGAAGTCATCGGTGGCAGTCAATGCCACCATGTTTGGTGAAAAACGTCACCAGTAAAGACGAGTCGGGAGGTGTGTTATTGTGCCGCTGCATGACAAGCTTGCCTCTCATTGCAGTGGCACTTTTGTTAGATCTGGTGGCCATTTTATGTACTGTTGGTGTCAGCGCCTGCATGCTGGCTTATTGGGGAAAGAGGGATGCACCTACTGATGCGTGCCCTGCATTTGCCCACAGTGACCGCACCTCCAGATCTGCTACTACTGCAATATGTAGGTTGACACGCAAGTGCGAGCCAACATAAAAATAACATGTCTCTGGAAGTAACCTCAGAAGCACTGGAATTAAACTGTAGTTTCTAGAATAGAAATTAAACCCTCTGGGTCTCATCTTGGAACTGCATGAACATTTCTGTAACTTAATCTGGAACAAAGGTAGAACCTCTGGGCCTCATCCTAAAACTCCAGGAAAATCTCTGGAAACTCTGGAATGGATGAAGAACTATTAAGCCTTTTCTCTGAACCACAGGAAAATTTATGGAAGTGGATATATGGAAGGAAGAACCCTATCCCACTGAACAACAAGTCCCTAAACATCAGAATGGGGTGGTTCCCACACTTCCATACTTAATTTTTGGGGTTGAGCAGTACTTAGAATTCTCGAAGTATACCGCACTCTAACTAAATAGCACTCTATTAGTTCATTAGTGCTTGTTCCTGGCTCAGCAACCTCTGCGTTAATGGGTCTCAGAACTTTCACTAGAGTATGCAATGAAGCTTAATCACAGTTCAAGTATAAAAAAATTAATTGGCTGTATTCTTGCATCAACTAATTTCAAAACTTACATTCAATGTTTTCAGTCCATGTCATTTCAGTTCATACATTACATAAGCTCAGTTCATGCATTAAAGAGTCTCAGTCTATATACTAACTCTGCTTTTAAAATGCAGGAAATGAGTGCAGTAAAAAAAGTGCACTGTTATTTTTAAATGCAGTGAATCAATTGTTTTCCCTTATCACTGTTTCCTTGACTCATTACTGCATCCTGTTGCCTAGCAATGCTTGGAACCAGGGACTTTGACTGTAGTGATGACCTTCTTTTACTTTGGAGAATTAAAAAAAAAATAATAGTCTGTCCTGCCCCTCTTGCCTGTGGTTTAGTCGCAAGCCCATTCCCAACTGGAAACGCACACAGACAAGGCATGCATTATACCCACAGAGTTGTGTGGTGCTGACACAAATGGTAAAATTCACTAAATTCCAGAATACACAGAAATGTGGCACACTCTGGGATTAAAGCTTAGACAGCTTGCATCACCGAGACCTGGCTGGATGATAATGCTGGCCCAGTTCTCGAGTCAACTATTCTGGCTGGGTTCTCAGCGATACACTGCTTGAGGATGGATCGTAGGGGCGGGGGTGTAGCCATCTGTTATAGAATGGAATTGGGTCTTGTAGATGTGCCAATGGGGGAAACCAAGTCCTTTGAGTGTATCATAGGTGCAGATGTGGGGTGCATGATTCTTCTCATCTACCATCCACCCAGGGGTGAAAAGCAGTTTCTACAGGAAGTCGAGGACTTCATTGTTGATATGGTGTTGGAGTCCCCCAGATGGATGATTCTGGGGACTTCAATGCCTGGGTTGACAATGAACTCTCACAATTTGGTCAGGATTTTCTCCAACTCATGAATTTGTTGGGCTTCACACAGGTTATTACCTCTGTAATCCATATCCATGGTCATTTATTGGATTTGGTTTTCCTACTGAGTATGGGACCTCTGACCTGCTGGTGGAGCCAGTCGGATGGTCTGACCATCACACCATAAGGTTCAACTTCCAGGCTCTTCTCTATAGGCCTGCCCCTAAGAAGATGGTCCAATACCACCTTTTAAGGGGTTTGACCCCAGATGGCCTTGTGGCAGTGCTGGACCTATCGGGCTTTCCAAGTGCAAGCTTGGACCCAGAAAATCTTGTACAGGCCTATAATAGGTCTGTTGCTGGTGCTCTGAATTCTGTAGTTCCTGTCTGTATTCATCCCCTCACTCTCTGCCTTCAGTCCCCTTGGTTTCATTTCATTTCATTTTATTTGTTAACACTGGGCCGAGGCCCTTTTTCAGGTCCAACCCGAACAGAAAAACATTTTTTATATATTTTTTTATTTATTTAGATTTTGGATAACAAATACTTTTGAGCTTAGCACTCTTTTACAAAGGTTTCATGTCAGCAGCATAATACAACAGGTCAACAGAACAAAAAGTATGGCAAAACAGTATACATAGAGAAAGGAGATCAACAGGTTTACAGACTAAACAGGGTATGGTAAAATAATTGTAAATAAGAAAAGAAAGCAACAGTTGACATTCACAGTGAATTAAAGAATAGAAATGAGTAATGCTAAGCAGTTTCATGCACAGAAATGCATACAGTAAATTGAAAATCAGCCAAAACAAGCTTTGTCAGTTACTGGTAAAATCATAAGGTAAGTTGAAATCAGCCAACTGACCTTGTCAGGACAGATGGGGGGGCATTAGGCAGAGGGGAGGAAAGGTGATGGAGGTAGGGTAGCGGGGGGGGGGAGGGGATGTCAGAGATGGTGCTAAGGAGATTTAACAGTAATCAAGTGCTAGGGTTTTAGATTGCCAAAGAGGATTTAGCAGAAATAGTCACAGGAATGAGTGGCAGAGAGTAGTCGCGGTAGCTTGGATCTGAAAGGGTCCAATTTGGATTCAGAGGAGATGTCACATTTGAGGGCAGTATATACAGTATAGCCATAACAAGTCAAAAATATAATACAAAAATACAATAAATATTGAACAATATACAAACTTCAAACATCAAGCAAAACATGCAAACAGACGATCCTAACAAATACTGTTTAAGTCTAACCTTAAATCCTGGGTGTGACTTAATTGTTCTTAAAGAGAGTGGTAAGTTATTCCATAAGGAGGGAGACTGATATACAAATGAATGAATGAAGACCATAATTATTTTAGCGCAGTGAGCTACCAACACTACACCCTGAAGAGATTTTATGTTGGCTTGAACATCTCAAACCATGACTAAATCAGTCAGTGGAGACAAGCCATCAGAATAAACAGCCTGATGAACTTGGTTAC
Organism: Neoceratodus forsteri; assembly: GCA_016271365.2. Lineage (NCBI taxonomy): Eukaryota > Metazoa > Chordata > Ceratodontiformes > Ceratodontidae > Neoceratodus > Neoceratodus forsteri. The sequence goes on along the minus strand of CM028135.1, from coordinate 838,069,724 downwards.
CTAAAGCATACTCCCATTTGAGCTGGGGTGACAACCAGCCCAAAGAAAAGTACAAAGAACAATGGTGGGTCATAATCAGGATATCCAACACAAATCGGCAGATGTTATTGTAAGTAACACTCAAAATCTGCCTCTCTCTCTTACCCCCAACTTACAATACAATGACGAAACGTAATCTAAGTGTGGTATTAGAACCCCAGTAGCTAATTTTAAATGAGAACGATATGACAAATAGGATTTAAATGTTTACAGCTGCCCCAATTTACAGTGTATCTTCCTTCTTACCAACTTTACCTGGGAGAAAAAAGTTAATGAAGGATCAAGGAAGACTCTCAGGTACTTAAACTCCAGAACCTGTTCAAGTAAATTACCCTGTACATCATGAATTGTTAAAGAAGATTGATCACTAAGTCAAGCACAGCTACCAAACAACATCACTTTGGTCTTACTAACATTCAAGACCATCATGTTGGAAGACATCCAAACACATCATTTCTGAAATTCAGCTTCTAGAATTGAATTTATGTATTCAACAGAATTCCCCTGATAGTACAAAATCAAATCATCAGCACATAATAAGCATTTACACCTGTCCAAAATTGAGGGAACTTTTATTAATAAATAAAGAAAACAACAGGGGACCAAAAATGAACCCCGAGGCACACTACAAGTAGTGGAGCATACAGTTGACAGAATAGAACTAATGGAGACATATTGAGAATGCCCCTGAAAAAAGTCATAAATAAAAGCAACTGTAGAGTCAGTCAACCCCCAAACGGTAAGTTTCTGACAGAGCAGAGAATGATTAATTGGTTTGGTGGGACCTTGGGGGAGTTGAGGTGAGTGGGATGAAGGCTGGAATGGCACCAGCGGAAATCAGGCCTTGATGCCGACAAACTTAGATTGATGACTCATTATACTGATTATCAATCATCCATTTCCCATAAGAAGAAATAATTCCTCCTGTCCAGGGAGATCGCCACTGCTCAGAACCAACCAGCTCCACTCTTCTGAACTGTCGACAGACTCTGCAATTCAGCCTGTCTGCAGATTCGGAGAGCATTGTCACAAGAGAATTGTGATGAGTTTGCTTAATTCTTTGCAGATAACGGTTGCCAACATCAGGTCTGAGAGCCACGTTGCCCATTCCAAAGGGTGTTGTGGTGGTCAGAGGGAGGTTGCAGCCCCTTTGTTTGTCTGGTCCAACTTTGACTGATTGGCAGTCGTGGATATTGTGAGGATCATCCAGAGTATGTGGGCCCCACCTAGTGGGGTGCGTTGATGTTATTGTCCCGGTCCTCGCTGAGATAGTCTGGTGTTCTTTAGAGATATGTGTGTTTCTGGAAATCCTAAAGGAGGCAGTGGTAATACCTCTCCTTAAGAAATCCTCTCTTGACCTGTCTCATTAACTACAGATCTGTCTCTAACCTTCCCTTTGTGGGTAAGGTTATTGAGAAGGTGGTCGCACTGCAGCTGTAGGACCACCTTACCATCCACGATATCTTTGATCCTCTGCAGTCTGGATTCTGGAAGCAGCATAGTACAGAGATGGCCCTAGTTTGGGTACTCAATGATCTCCTGATAGCAAGAGATCGGAAGAGCTGTTCCATTTTGGCTCTTCTTGATCTCTCTGCAGCATTTGACACCATGGACCATGGCGTATTATTGGAGCACCTGCTTCTGATCTGTAGACTGTCTGGTACAGTCATCAGGTGGTTCTATTCTTTCCTTACTGGCAGGTCTTAGAGAGTGGTGTCCAGGATTTATTCATTTGGCCTGGTCTCACTGCCTTCTGGGGTGCTGCAGGGCTCTGTTTTATCACCCATGTTGTTCGTGGTGTATATGCTGCCTTTGGGAAACATTATAAGGTGGTATGGGCTGAGTTTTCACTGCTATGCAGAAGATACTCAGCTATACATACCCTTTGTGCCAGGACAGGATGGAGTTGTCTCATCATTTAACAACTGCCTCATTGAGATCCAAGACTGGATGAGTGCCAACAGGCTGAAGTTGAACCCTGACAAGATCGAGATGTTGGTTGTGGATCCAGGTCATCAAGCAGAGGGACTCTTGGCCAGTTGGCCTTCCAGGCTTTGGCTTGGAGGCAGCCAGCTGATGACCTCTGACTGGGTGCGAAAAATCAGCATTATTTTTGAAGATGGATTGATGCTTAAATCTCAGGTGTCATCCATCATCAAGACCTCATTTTACCATCTGAGGAATATCACCTGGATTAGGCACCTGATCCCACCTGAGGACCTTCCAGCATTAGTCCACACATTTGTGACCTCCCACCTTGACTACTGTAACTCCCTCTACCTAGGGCTACCGGGGGTTGAGACCCGCAGCTTGAAGCTGGTGCAGAATGTGGCTGCCAGGCTTTTGACTGATTTATCTCGATCATGTCATGTCACACCTGTGCTCCACGGCCTTCACTGTTCAGAGGGAGATCACCTTCAAGGTCAGTTTGCTGACCTATAAAGTCTTACATGGACAGGGACCGTGTTAGCTGCAAGAGCTTCATTGCCCCTACTGAACCTTCCGCCCACTCCACTCCACCAATGAGGGATTGCTAGAGGTTCCCAGGGTTCATTTAAAAGACCTCTGGTGCCAGGGCATTTACGTTTGTGGCCCCTACCCTGTCAAACTATCTACCTCATTGGATTAGGGAGTGCCTGACAGTGGAGAGTTTCAAATCTGCATTTAAATCACATCTTTATAATCTTGCTTTCCCAGAGTTTGCATGGATTGCTGAGATGGTTATATGTTTGTTATTTATTGGTGTTTTAACCGTTTTATTTATTTTTTTAATTATCGCACATGCTCTTTGGTACCCGCTGAATTGCCCTTGTTCATAAATAAAGTTGACTTGAGTTGACATGAAAATGTATTAACCAAATGCCTAAATGGCAAAAGGACTTACAATTTGTGCAGACTATGGATGCCAGCGTCAAACCCCAGTACTTCATGGCACATGGGCACTTTGCCACGGGGTCATGATGAAATGCCATTGCACTAGGAACTGTTGCAGTTTAGAGGCCAACATCCACAATCTTCACAAATTGTAAGTCTATTTGCCATTTTGGCATTGTGTTAATAATTTTTCACTTCTAAATACCACTCCTGATTGGTGCCAGTCCTTTCCTGTTCTACCCAAACTAAGTGGGCCAAAATTATCTTCAGTCCATCTCCTCTTTGGGAACAGATGAACCAAATAGATGATGCTGCTGTAGCCACTCCTGACTGCAGTCAGCTTCCATCAAATTTGTTTTGACTGGAAAAGTTATAACTCCTCTCTGCCTGTGACTTTATCCACTGCTGTATGTATTCACCACTGAGTGCAGAATTAATGAATGACATGATAGTTTGCACAGTACCTTGGTGCTGTCACTTCACTCAGTACTGCTACCTTGAAACATTGACTGATTTGTGGGCCCTGCATCATGAGCCCTGAAGGGGCTACAGTGTTACCATTGGTGCCATTAATTGGCTACTCCATCTCCTTTGCTGCTGGCTTTCTGGGCTACCAAGACCACTTTAGTCACATGGCATTTCTTACCACCATGACAAGAATGCTGCTCTACAAGGAAAGTGAGGGGCAGACTACATGGATTCCTGGCCAGAATACAAATTAGGACAGCTTTACTTTATACTGGTGGAGTTCACTGTGTCCTGCCTTGTTCCTTGTCTGCAACCAATTGCCACTGTCTGTATTTGCCCTCAAACATTAAGTAGAGCATGGAGCCATTAATGGCACCCCTGACAACAATAACTTCCTCAACAGCCATGCCCCCCCGACCAAGACTAACTTGTGCTTTAAATAACCATGCAACCCAACCACCGGGGGAACCACAGGCAAGAGTTTCCAGGTTGTGGCTCAGGACTACTGCATACAGTACCTTTAAGGACTGGCAAGGGATCAGGTTGCAAAGAGGAATAAATAAAAATAAAACAAACAAAGCATATTTTCTTTGTAAAAAAGAAGTAAGGTGGCTAATGAAAACAACACTGGAGCCTCCAACATAAAAAAGATACTACTGGTTGCAAAAAGTCAGGCTAAGAGCAACCGGAACAAAGACCATTAAACTTGGTCAAATTTAAAAAGTGTTTTTATTTCAAAAAGCTTAAAAACATATAACAAGCAGCATTCTCATCCTCGTGTCAGGGTCTTGGGCACCTCAATATACAGGGACATTCTAAAAATAAAAATGGAGCCAGTGATTTAGAGTCAACTAGTGCTTTATTTGGTACAGTAAGCTGTGTTTGGGACCCGCTTACCCCCATTAGTCCATACTGTAGGGCTCTCATGATGTAAATTCAGAAATGTTCAAATGATAACGAGTAACCCTTACTTTAGTTTCTTCATGTCTAACACTGAATGTTCTCTAGGTCAACTATACCACACGACTCCTCTCCTACTGTCCCATCAATTTACTTTAAAGTAGTATTGAGAATCTTGGAAAGTTTGACATTGTAAACACCATGGTTGAAGCCAGGAAAAGTACACATGGTTCACCAGTGCTCACTCTGATTTAACTAAAATTGCTTGTGGTTATGGGGGATAGGTGCTAAACTGCTGCATGATGGCAACCAGGAAATTCCATGTAGCACTCATCTAAGGTGCAGTGATGCAATCCGGTGATCTTAAACATAATTGCCAAGCGGTGCTTGATAACAGGGAGCACAAATTCAGAAATCAAAGGTCTTAGTACTGAACAGTAGTGCTGGTTCCAGCAACTGAGCCCTCACAGGACAGTGTTAATTGTTCCAAAAACCTGTTATTGCCTGTAATGAGTGTTCGTGGGAAAGGCAACAAAGTGGCAAAAGTTAACAAAGGTTTTATAATCATAAAGTTATAAAATATTAATGGGATTACTACTATGAAAAGCAGTAATGTGGTTATTTAGCCCAATATAGTGTGAGGCAAAACTATGCTATAATGATATTTGAGCAAAAACACTTTTTTGCTTTGGTGCTGCCCCCTTTCCAAGAACTTAACTTTTATATATTGGTACAGGACCTATTCCCCCCAACCACTGTAGCACATTTAGTTGTTTTATCTCCTCCTCTTACCCAGAGATTCAGGTGGCAGCATGAATGTAATGCTTGAGAGAAAGAGGCACATCACCTGGGTATCGGGCGTGAAGAGGGGGCAGTTGGCCAGTGAGTAATTCGGATAAGGAGAGCATGTTGTCAATACTTTATGATATTTTCTGGATAAGGTAGGAAGCTCGAGTTTCTGTCAAACACTGTTTTTGTAATTGCTGCTCTAAGTGTTAACCAATTAAAATGCAAGGTAAGATGATGATGTCACTGGTGTAACTTAATTGTCAATATAATGACAGGGGTGAAGTCACTACCACTGTATTTTTGTTTGGAATCAAATAATGGTAAGTTAGTTGTGAGTTGAGCTCTGGTTTCTGACTGTAAGGTAGGGTTCACATGAAAGATAATCTTAATTATTCAAAGTCTAAAACAAATACCCAAAACTTCCTTTATTCACTGTTTGCATGGTCCGCTACCCCAGAGCCGTAGGAGTAATTCCTTCTGGCCAGATATGCCAGCCTTTATGAAGCAGCATGGCAGAGGTTTCACATTGTTTTTCAGTTTTCCCTCTCTTGTGTGTGCCCTTTTCCATAGAGGGACATCAGAGTGTAGAACCAAAGTCCCAGGCAAAAGCCTGATCACCCACACTCCACCAATACACAGCATGGTGTCCATCCCTCCCTGTGTCAGGAGCTGCTCTGCCCCGAATGTCTACAGGGGGTAGTATCATGTGGGTCACATCTCCCTCCCTCCCTCTCAGGGGAAGGAGAGCATCCTTGGGGATGCTCAATCCTTATTCCTCCCTCTGGTCCCTGATAGCCTAGGCTCACTCCTGGGTGATATTATAACACTCTGGACCCCTGCTTATGCTATCTTTTTATGTATGCTAAAGGATACAGTATATGCTTATATGCTATTGTTGCATGCTTGCCATTAATTTAATTTTTTTTCAGTATATGTGAGTTGAGGGTCTCTGCCCACCACACTCCCTATTTTATTAACATTGTGGGTATGGGGTGACACCCCCAATGTAAATAAACTGATAAAAAAACTTACAGGCCATAAGTGGGCAAGTACAACACTCAGTCAAGTAACGCAATTTACACAGTTAAGCCAAGCAGCATAGCTGTGATATAGTGTAATATATGTTATTTCTGTGACGTACTGCTATGCTTCTTGTGAGGGTCCAGAGTGCTACAGTATCATCCACTCCTGAACTTGTGTCACTGGTGTCACAAGTGTAGCCCTGCCTCTGTACCACCAGGCTGACCAATTATACTCACACTTGATTGGCTAAAAACCTTGTGGGCATTCCAGCAACATCCACAGTAAAAATAGTGGCAGTCAACAGCCTTTTTGCTTGTCTTCAGAGAACATTCATCCTCCTCTGGCCACAGGTTGCCTATACATAATACGGTTGCCCGGAAGTCCAATCCTTACCACAATGTTTTAAAAAAGGCCACAGTTCAGCTTGTACCACTCTTGATGCACATCTGTCCCAGTCTCAGGTTTGTGTTACATATTTTTCCAACAGAGGGAGGGGAACCTTTCAATTGTCCTTGGTTTGTAGCAGATATACTGCAGGTGGAGGCTGCTTCTAACTGAAAGGTGAAATAAGGAATTTATAATTATCGGGAAAAGACAGTCTTGTTACAATTCTTAAGATTTTCAGTGCAGGAAGATTTTAAACTCTGGGCGAAACATTTGTCACAAATCCTGAAATAAGTGCAGGTACAGGTTGTGTATTTGACCCAGCCAGTAAACTGTTTTCTGTGTTTATCTTTGTTTGCCTTAAAAGGCAATTCCAAACTTTCTCAGGAAGTGATTACATCACAGAGACTTAATGGGTGTTTACTCACCTGGTAAAGGTGATTGTGCTGGTTGGCATCCATGGCACTCCAGACATTACCTCATGGATTTTAGCCCACCTGATAGGCTAGTGATGCACATGACCCAGATCAAATTTCCAGCATATCCAGGTCCCAGAAACCCCTGCTCTCCAGTTCGAATCTTCCATAGCTGAAATAAGGTTAATTAGTACAAGAAAGAAAAGACATACAGTGCAGCTACAGTTCAAGAGAAAATATTAGAAACGTGACCCAGGAGACAAATGAGTCGTACCACGACGTAGTAGCGAAAGGCCCTGGGGCCTGCTCTTTATTTCCGTATTATATACAATCTAGTCTCGAACCGGGAGTTCGACTGGTCATTTATTATAGCATCATTCACGTTATCTGTTCTCCTAGAGTCTACATGGTAAGGACCCTTTGGCCCAGGGCGGTCACTCTGGTCGCTCTGGGAGGGCCTTGGAGTGCCATGGATGCCAACCAACACAATCACCTTTACCAGGTGAGTAAACACCCATTGTGATTGGTTGGCATCCATGGCACTCCAGACATTACCTCATGGGTAGATAAGAAGCAGTTAGTACTCCGGGCGGGAGTGAGTGACTAATAGTGACCAGTAGAGGATGCTGCTGCCAGGACCTGAGTTGTGAAAGAGGGCCGAATGGCCTGGAGTTGCTCCAGCCTGTAGTGTCTGGCAAAAGTGTGTATGGAGGTCCATGTGGCCACCCTGCAAATGTCCTCTGAGGATACACTGGCTCTCTCTGCCCAGGAAGTGGCAACCGCTCTGGTGGAATGAGCCTTGATCCCCTGGGGTGGAGTCAGCCGGTTTGCTGTGTAAGCGTTCTGGATGACTCGTCTTAGCCATCCGGCGATGGTGGTTTTGGAGGCGGCATACCCCTGTCTCTGCCCCTTCAAGATGACGAACAGCCTTTCTGTCTTGCGAATAGGGCGGGTTCTGGTTAAGTAAACCAAGAGGGCTGATCCCACGTCGAGGTGGTGAGGGGTCCCGCTGTGATTCTCCGTGGAGCCGCTTGAGAAGGTGAGCAGCTCGATGGGCTGCTCTCTGTGAAAACTGGTTGGGACCTTTGGTTGGAAGGCTGGGACTGTTCTCAGACTGACCCCCAGTGGTGTGAACACTGTGTAGGGTTCTGCACAGGACAGGGCGCCAAGTTCCCCGATCCTTCTGGCCGAGCAAATGGCCACCAGGAAACATGCCTTGAGGCCGACCCAGAAGAGGTCTGTCTCTCGGAGGGGCTCGTAGGGCGCTGATCTGAGGGACTCCAGAACCATTGGAAGGTCCCAAGGGGCGATGACTGGTCTAGTCCTTGGTTGGAGAATCTCTACAGCCCTCAAGAAGCATATGGAGTCGGGTTGTGCTCCCGGAGGATCCCCCTCCACGAGGCCTATGGCCACCCTATGGCTGACAGTTGCACTCTAAGGGAGGAGTGCACCAGTCCCTTGTCTACTCCCTGCTGGAGGAATAGTAGGATGTTGGCCAGGTCAGTCTGTTCAGGCACCGTCCCCCGTTCTCGGCACCACCGAGTGAAGATGGCCCATTGCCTCTTGTAAGTGGATGTGGTGGAAGCCCGTCTGGACTGGAGTAGGGTGCTGATGACCGATTCATGGTACCCTGTTGCCCTTAGTCTCCTCCTCTCAGGAGCCAGGCCATGAATTTCAAGGTCCACGGGGCCGGGTGGAGCACTGGCCCCTGCGAAAGCATGTCCGGATGATAAGGTATCCGGAAGCTGGCTAGGGACATCTCCCGGGCTGCTGCGAACCAAGCTCTGCACGGCCAATAGGGGAGCCACTAGGATAACCGTGAGGTCTGACTCCCGAACCTTGGCTAGGACCTGGGGGATCAGGGGAAGGGGTGGGAAGATGTAGGTGTTCCTCCGCCTCCAGGTCTGCGACAGGGCGTCCGTTCCCTGGGAGAGGCAGTCCCTGAACCGCGAGTAGCACTCGCTGACCTGGGCGTTCTCCCGCGATGCCATGAGATCCATGGACATGGGTCCCCATGTTGCCTGGATCATCTGGAATAGAGTTGGGTGTAATCGCCATTCCCCCGGGTATACTTGTTGTCTGCTGAGCCAGTCTGCGCGGACATTCAGCTTCCCTGCGAGGTGGACTGCGCTCAAATGGGTGAGGTGTGTCTGGGCCCAGCTGAGGACCACCGTTGTTTCCTCATCATGGCCCTGCTCCTGGTCCCGCCCTGTTTTGTTATGTAGGCCACCGTCACCCGATTGTCGGAACGGATCAGGACCGACCAACCAAGTATTAGGTGCCTGAATGCCTTTAGGGCATGGGATACGGCTCTCATCTCCAAGATGTTGATGGAAAGCTTCGCCTCCGCTGGTGACCATAGGCCCTGTGCCATTGTGTCTCCCAGACAGGCTCCCCATCCCGAAAGGCTCGCATCAGTCTCGATGGAGACTGGGCGAGGGGGCTCCTACGGGACTCCCCTGGATAGATTCCCCTCCACTGTCCACCATGTCAGGGAGGATCTTACTGCCTGGGGTAGTGGTACCACGTACTGAAGATTGTGCTCACTCGGTGCCCCCGTGACAGGACGTGAGGTCTGGAGCGGACGTGCGCCACCTGGCCCAGGGCACGAGGTCTATGCAGGAGGCATACAGCCCAACAACTGGGCGATCTTCCCCATTGTTGTGTGGTGGCTGGCCCTCATTTTGCGTGCCAGTTCTCTTAAGTTGTGAACTCGCGTTGGGGCCGGTTTTGCCCACCCCTCAGCCGAGTTGATGAGGGGCCCCAGATGTTCGATCTGTTGAGTGGGGCTGAGGTGGCTCTTTTCTCGATTTACCACCCAACCGTGGTCTTCGAGCTCCCGTACGGCGAAGTCCATGTGCATCCATGCCTGGTTTTCGGATCGCGCACGAATGAGCCAGTCGTCCAGATACGGGATGATATCTAGTCCCTGTTCCCTGAGTCTGGCCACCAGGGTTATGGAGACCTTGGTGAAAACTCTCGGGGCTGACGACAGGCCGAAAGGTAGCGCCTTGTACTGGAAGTGGTGGCCTAAGATGTGGAAACGGAGGAATTGCCTGTGTTTCCGGATGATGGGAATATGGAGATAGGCGTCCTTTAGGTCGATAGACATCAGGAAGTCGCCTACCCGGATGCATCGGAGGGTGGATCGGATGGTCTCCATCTTGAATCGGTGTTGGACTACATGTTGGTTCAGATGCTTCAGGTCTAGGATGGCCTGAGCTTCCCCGATTTTTTGGGTACCAGGAAGAAAATGGAGTAAATTCCTATTCCTTGCTCTGGGACCAGTACGGCTGAATGGCCCTGTTCTGGATTAGCTCCGATAAGATTTGTTGGACCTGATGAGGGGACACCCTTCTCCTGGCTACGGGAGAGGAGACAAACCTGTGTGGGATATGGGCACGGGATAGCTCTATGGAGTACCCCTTGGACACTACGTCTCATACCCACCTGTCCGATGTCGTGGTTAATCAGCGGTGGGCGAAGAGGGTTAGCCTTTGCCCCACCGGTGGGTATGGATCCTGGCCCCATGTTTTTGGTAGGGGGCAGTCACTGCTGCTTTCCCCTGAAACCTCTGCCTCGACCTCCGGTTCTTTGGCCTCGGGCTCTGAACGGTGGGGACTGATAGCTCTGAACGTACGGGCTTCGGAAGCCGGTGGAGGAGCCTCTACCTCAAAAGGAGTGAGCCTGTTGAGGTGTATCCCTGAGGGGTTGGTATGGTTTGTTCCCCGAAACCTCTGTCTCGAAGAGGGTAGATAGGAGGACTTGTACCTATTCTTGAGGAGGTCCCTGCCCTCCTCCTTTTGCTTTAGATAATCCTGCAGCCTCTCCCTGAAAACATGCTTTCCCTGCAGAGGTAGATTCTGCAACAAAGTCTTGGATTCATGGTCTGCATCCCAAAGTTTCAGCCACAGTGCCCTACGGGCCCGGTTGGTGACTGCAGTGGCCCTTGCCTGAAGGTGCAGGGTGTCTACCGCCATATCGGCCAGGTATTTGGCTGCATCCAGGGTGCACTTCAACAGTTCTGCCTCCCTAGACTTAGGGGTGGCCTGCTCCTGGAGTTCCTCGAGCCAGCGAATCTGTGCCCGGGTCGTGTATATGGCTGTGGTGGTCGCCTTAGCAGCGGTGCCCTCAATCTCAAATGCCTTCTTGAGCATGTCTTCGATCTTTTTATCTGTAGGATCCTTGAGAGCAATTGTGCCGCATGGGAGCATGGTCTTTTTGCTGAGGGCTGCCACTTGAGGGTCGATGGTGGGAGCCTTGCACCAAGCATCCGATTTTTCCCCTTGTAGCGGGTACATTCTGTCCAGATTTTTGCGGTTCGGCATCCTGCCCTGCTCGGGAGATTGCCATTCTGTGTTGAAAATGTCTTCGATCGCTGGACATACGGGGAAGGTCTCTGTGGTTGAAGGCCTAAGCTGAATCATCGGGTCGAGCTTCGATTCGGGCCTGCTCTCTTCAGCGTCTTCGGAGTCGAACCCCATGGTGGCCTTGATCACCTTCATGATCCCCGGGGTCATGTCGAAAGAACATAATTTTGAAGTCAGTGAAGGGGTCGTCTGCAGTTCCGTTTCTTCTGTGTCTGAGTCTGCCTCATCCTCGTCCCCTGCGTCCTCTCTCTCTCCGTCCTCGTGCGCGCTGTCGAGTGGAATGCCTGGAAGGATGTCCTCAGGGATTGGGAGTTCCTCCGGCTGGCCCCCTGCTTTGTCAGGTTCTGAGTTTGGTGGCCTTGCCCTGTTTTGAGTGAGAGATTCCAGTTTCTCCATGATTTTGAGCATAAAGTTCTGTTGGCTCTCCATCATGGCCACCGCGCCCTGTGGGTTCTGGATTAGGAGGGATCCCGGGTCCATCCACGTAGGGTTGCTGGGTCCGGGGTTGTTGGGGACCAGGGGCGGTGTTCATTCCAGGGAGGAGTCCTCGTCATCCAGGAGGCAGGCCGTGCAGCGGGGGCCCGGGGTCTAGGGGGGGAGGAGGATGGAACTGCACGCGGAACATTTCTTAGCTTTCACCATCTGGAATCAGAGAGAGGTTACTTAGGACCGTAATTTTTTTTTTTTGAAATGTTGTACCCACATGCTGAACTAGCCCTGCCTCTCTAGAGGATGCAGAGGAACGCCTGAGGTTGGGGGGTGCTATGTGAGGACCCCTGCAATGATGGGCGGTGGTCTGGTACCAAGACCCACTATGGGAGGAGGCCGAGGCAACTGTGGGGGCGACCTGACAAATAGGTACCTACTGGGGTCGCCGTGTGAGGGACCTGAGAGGTGGGGTAGAAGGAACCCTGGTGAGGCAACATGGGCAGGAGGCCTGGGGTCCCCGGAATTTCGCTGTAAGATTGTAAGATATTTCCCCCCCGGGAAGTGAGTGTCACGCAGACACTGAAACATTCAACCCCTGGTCACCATCATATTTTTTTTTTTTTATTAAACTGGGTGAAATAATGAAATAAGGAGGGGCAGGGTAGAACCCGCAACCCCTGATGCGCTGGTCCAGCGCCTTAGCCATACCCCACCGAGCGGAACCTGGTCGGAGGCTCCAGGTGGTTGACTGTGTCGGCCTATCCGACCTCCCTAATGGGCTAGGTCTGGAAGGGGCTCTGACACTTGGAGGTCATCGGAAGCCAAGGGTATCCCAACTGGGGAGGAGTCCCGGCCCTAATTCTTTCTCGAGTTAAGTTTCCCCATGTGGAGGCCCCGTTCTCTTTCACCTCCCAGAGGGAGAAGGGCTTTAGCTTGGAGGAGCAACCTGAGGAGAACTGCCCCCCAATGAGAGATCCTCTCTCTCTCTCTCTCTCTCTTTGCCGACTACCCTTCCCCCACCTGGTCACGCCGCGTGGTCGCGAGCGGCGTCCCCGAGAGGTGAATCGTCCCCTTGTCTCTCCCTCACTCGGAGGAGGGAGAAGTAGGGGTGAGGATGTGCACCTGGGCACGGCAGGAAGGCCCAAACTGAGGCCCCGAAGGTGCGCCAGGCGTGAGGAGGAAGAGCCTGACCGAGGCCTAGGGGCGCGCCCGAGCGCGATGGACCATACCGCGGTGCACCGGTGCCATGTGGCGCCATAGGGGAGCCAGCTCTTAGGTGAGTGGAGAAGGCACTGGGGGGGAGAGAGAGAGAGAGGCAGCTGAGGGCCTCGCGGTCACGCCGGGCACCGGGAAAGCCCAGAGGCGGCCGGAGGGGAGCACGCCCGGGCCATATCTGGCGTGCTGGCGGCTCTCACTCTCTCTCTCTCAGTTAGAGGCATGAGGCTGAGGATCAAAGGAGCCGTTAGGCATGGGCAGTTGCGCAACGCTACGAATACTTTGGGGGGACAAGGGGAATAATGCCCAAGCCACAGGTGGGCAGCAATAAACATTCTGTCTACCAAACACTAGGGCAGAGCCCTGAGATAAAGGAGCTGAAAGCTCATAACACATTTGCTTATCTCTGTATTTTAACTTCCATAGAAGAGCAAACTCAGATAAGTGGCCTAAGCCAGAGAAGGATTCTTCAGTCAGATGAGTCTTACCTTGATAGAGCAGACAGGGGTTCCTGGTGTGCTTCTTGCCTTGTTCAGATGCACGATTCAAACTGGAGAGCAGGGGTTTCTGGGACCTGGATATGCTGGAAATTTGATCTGGGTCATGTGCATCACTAGCCTATCAGGTGGTCTAAAACCCATGAGGTAATGCCTGGAGTGCCATGGATGCCAACCAATCACAATCAGCCAATAGCTTTGGTAACAGACCTGAGCACAATAGTATTATAAGCAAGTGTTTATAGCAAACTCATCAGAACAGCTAATATTTTTCCTAGCCAAACTATCTCTTGTTGGGAGCTGCAATACTGAACATAGGATTTGCAAGAAAGCAAGTTGTGCTGACAACAGAGGGAGGGGAACCTTTCAATTGTCCTTGGTTTGTAGCAGATATACTGCAGGTGGAGGCTGCTTCTAACTGAAAGGTGAAATAAGGAATGTACAATTATTAGGAAAAGACAGTCTTGTTACAATTCTTAAGATTTTCAGTGCAGGAAGAGTTCAAGCACAGCTGACTTATTTTAGGCTGACTGCTTTCAGAGCACAAACCACCAGGCTGTTTTGGGGCTGGGGAGGTTTACCCGTGTCTGACTTGGATGTCTGGATTTTTCTGTGTTTGATTAGCAGGGGATTTTCTCTGTCAAATTGTTGTGTATAGTATCTTGCAGACAGGAAGGCACTCATCGCAGCGGTGGGTCAGAGCTCTTAGCTGATTGTTTTGTGAGGGCACAACTTAGGCCCAACCCCTTCCCACCTCACCCACTCCTGGAAATAGTTCCTTTATACCTGGGGTTCTGACATCATTTCCTCAAGAGTGCAAGGTGCATATCAATGTCATATCCTCTCTAGCACACAGCACTGAAAATAGACGCATACACATTGTATAATATATATATATTTCTATATAACAAACCAATCACACACACAAGCACACACACACACACAAAAAAAAAAAAACAGTCATGTGGGGAGTAGTGCAATGTAATGGCTGTGGGGCAGCAGTCTTCCCGGAGTCTTTCTGGAGGCTGAGATGCTGCCCTATTTGCAGACAACTCTCTGCCCTGAGGGAGGAAGTTGCCCGTCTTCAGGCCACACTGGACAGCAGTAAAGAACCTTCCCCAGGCCAGACTGGAAGGTAGGAAGGGACCCCCATCCAGGGAGCACCAGAGCCACCACCACTACCTCAGAGGTTGCAAAGAAAGCACAGCAGTTGGACCACAGTGGGCTCAGGGAGGGTGAGGAGGGTGGAACAGAGGCACACCCAGTCAGTTGTTCCACTCCACAATCCATACACCATTCTGGGGGAGCACAGCTCCCCTATGGATGCACCCACGGAGGAGATTAAGGAGGCTGAGAACACCTGTCACAAGGGAAGCCCACAGGAAGGAGGCAGAGGATGCCACAAGGAAAGGAAGCAGCTCCTGGTGGGGGACTCAATTATTAGGGGGATAGAACTGGGGGGAGCAGGGAAAACTGAAGTAAAGTGCCTGCCTGGTGCCATGGCTTGTAGGGACAGGAGCGCATCCTCTGGATCACGAGAACAGCTGCACGGAGTTCAGCTGGATGTCATTGTCCACCTAGGGACAAATGACTTGGCTCAACATGAGATTAGAGCAGTGCAGAAGGACTTTGTAGAACTGGGAGGGGCCTAAGACAAGTAGCACACACAGTATCCTTCTCAGAGGTGCTGCCTGTAAATGGCATGAGTGAGGCAAGGGTACTTTGCACCATGCAGTTTAATGAGTGGTTGAAAAAATGGTGTGGAGCACAGGGATTTGGCTTCATTGGGGACTGGGGTTCTACCTGAAGAGACACCAGTCTATACTGGCAGGATGGTCTGCATCTGTCCAGGAAGGGAACAAGTCTTTTGAGCAATCAGTTTAAATGCTTCATTGGCAAGCTGTTAAACTAGTCAAGGGAGGAGGCATTGATAAGCAGCAGGAAAATCCCAGCCTCTCCCTAAAAAACAGGGTACTAAATGGGAAAAAGACCACGGTAGAAAGGTCAGTGGGGGATGCTGCAACAGAAAGTAAAGCCATCAAAAAATGGAAAGCAATGAGTACCAATGCACGTAGTCTGAGTAACAAGCTTCCTGAATTAGTGGCCTTGATGGAGGAGGAACATCTGGATATCGTGGCAGTCACAGAAACATGGTTCACACAAAACCATGACTGGGACGTAAACATACCAGGATACACTATCTACAGGACAGACAGAGAGGGTAAAAGAGGAGGAGGAGTAGCTCTTTACATAAGGGAAGGAATCAAAGTAACAGAACAAAAGAGAAAACAGGGAGGAGAAGAAGCACTGTGGGTAAATTTGGAGACCGGCAATGGCACCACAATCCACACAGGGGTTGTATAAAGACCCCCTTCTCAGGGGGAGGAAATGGACAAGGAAATGATAGAAAGTATACTTAGTAATGCAAAAATGGGGAGATATTGCTGATGGTGATCTGAATATGCCAGATGTTAACTGGAGTGCAGTTGCATAGCCACTCAAGTGGGGTTATTCTAGATGCCCTACAGGGGCATGCCTTAGACAACTAGTATTGGAGCCCACTCGAGAGGGAGAAATCTTAGACCTGGTTCTCTCAAATGGAGATGAGAGAGGATCACAGATGTAAAGTGGGTAGCCATCTGGGAACTAGCGACCATCGAACAGTATGGTTCATAATAAACACAGCAATAGAGTCAAGCCATACAAAGACAAAGGTACTGGACTTTAGGAGGGCTGACTTTGCTAAATGGGTAAGTGCCTAAGGAATGCACTAGCAAATGGGCAGGAAGGAGGTGGAAGAACAATGGGGAATAATAAAACTGCCATCACAGAGGCAACAAGCCTTTGTGTGAAGCAAATAAATAAAACTAACGATGTAAGAAACCACTATGGTTCTCAAAGGAAGTGGCAGGAAGGTTCAAGAGAAAGAAAGCTTCAGGAAGTAAAGGAATCACAGAAGGAGCAGGACAGAGAACTGTATCAGTTAAAGCAAAAGAAAGCTGGGAAGGCAGTCAGAACAGCAAAGGCCCAAACCGAGGAAAAGATAGCCAACTCAGTGAAGAAGGGATAAAACCTTTATAGGTACATCAGGGAGCGAAGGAAGACCAGAGGAGGGATAGGGAGGCTTAATGGGGGGAGGGGAGGGAGACTGTGAAAAGGCAGAGATACTAAACAAATATTTTTGCTCAGTATTTACAAAGGAGGGGGGTACCTAGAACAAACAGTAGAAACACACTGGATACAGAAGTTGATACCAGCCCATTTACAGAAGAAAGGGTTCTGAAAGAACCTCTTAAACTGAAGGTGGACAAAGCAATGGGGTCTGATGGGATTCATCCCAGAATTCTAAAAGAACTAAGGGTAGAATTAGTGACACCACTGACTACCCTGTTTAACAAATCATGGGAGGATGGGGTGGTACCCGAGGACTGGAGGAGGGCAGATGTGATTCCCCTTCACAAAAGTGGGAGCAAGGCAGAAGCAGGAAACTACAGACCTGTTAGTTTAACCTCAGTGGTAGGGAAAATGATGGAATCACTTCTGAAGGAAAGAATTGTCGAGTATCTAGATGCCAGAGGGGCACAGGACCCAAGGCAGCATGGATTCACAGCAGGAAGGTCATGCCAGACAAATCTGATAGATTTCTTTGACTGGGTGACCAAAGTAGTAGCTCAGGGAGGGGCTGTGGACATGGCCTACCTAGACTTTAGCAAGGCATTTGACACAGTCCCACACAAAAGATTAATATACAAGTTAGCTAGCCTGGGAGTGGGTCCCAAGATGACAGCCTGGGTAAAAATTGGCTGGAAAATAGGACACAGAGTAATACTAAATGGAGTCCCACTCTGATGAAAGGGGTGTTACTGGTAGAGGGTACATGAGGTTCTAATGTGGGACCAGTCCTCTTCAATGTCTTTATAAGTGACATTGCAGAGGGACTGAAGGAAAGTATGTCTCTTGCAGATGACACAAAGATCTGCAACAGAGTTGATGCACAAGGTGGGGTGGAAAGGATGAAAAGGGACTTGGCAAGGTTAGAGGAATGGTCAAATGTATGGCAGCTTAGATTCAATGCTAAGAAGTGCAACGTAATGCACCTGGGAAACAAAAACCCAGGGGAAGAGTACACAATGGGGGGTGAGATACTAACGACAACAAAAATGGAAAGGGACCTGGGGGTAGTCATATCAGATGACCTAAAGGTGGGCAAGCAATGTGAGAGGGCAGCAATGAGGGCTGGGGGGATATTGGGATGCATAGGGAGAGGCATCACCAGTAGAAAACAGGAAGTTATTATCCTTCTGTACAGACAGCTGGTCAGACCCCATCTGGAGTACTGCGTGCAGTTCTGGAGACCAGTCTTTGCAAAAGACATAGACAGGATGGAAGCTGTCCAGAGGAGGGCAACTAAAATGGTGCAGGGTCTGCACCGAAGACATATGAAGAGAGACTAAAGGAGCTTAATATGTATAGCCTCGAGGAAAGGGGGACATGATAGAAACTTTCCAAGTACTCAAGGAATCAACAAAGTCCAAAGAGGTAGCATCTTTCAAAAAGAGGTGTGTGCAAGAACAAGGGGCACAATTTGAAGATATAGAGGGGAGGCTCGAAATGGATGTATGAAAGTATTTTTCACAGAGAGGGTTGTGGATGCATGGAACGGCCTTCCGGAGGAGGTCGTGGAGTCAAAAACAGTGGTGGAATTCAAGCACGCATGGGACAGTCATAAGGCAATTCTAGGGGATGGGGTAGGAAGAAGTAGGCTGTTGGTTAACTAGGATCTGCAGCTTATCCAGTAGGCAGGGAAATGGGCAGACTGGGTGGGCCAAGTGGTCCTTATCTGCCGTCAAATTCTATGTTTCTATGTAAGTAAAACAAAAAGCTCAACACGTCCAACCTTCAGTGAAAAAGGCAGGTGACTCAGAACATTGGGGAGTTTGTTGGTGTGGAATCCATTGGCATCACAGTTGTTGGAATGCTAACATCCAGCATGGTTGTTATTAGATTTGCACCTGTCATATATACTTTTTTATTTTTGACCCTGTGTAATAAAATTGAAAAGAAACATAGCAATGTACAAAATGATGGCAGAAAAAGACCAGTGTTTCACCCAGTCCAACCATACTTCCCTTTTGAACCCTTGTACCTATTTTCCATAAAGGATACTAGCCCTCACTATCCACTAACCCACCCACCCCATTCCCTTCCTACTACTTCCACCCTGAGCAACCACTATTCACTTCACTCTGTCCCAGCCATGCTTGAAATCATTTATGATTTTGGAGCTCATCACCTTGCCTGGCAAACTGTTCCATCGTTCCACCACCCTTTCTGTAAAATAAAACTTTCTCATAACCCTCTTTAACCTCCCTTCCATCAGTTTCTACTTGTGTCTCTGTATCCTTGAATTGTTACTCATGCTAAATAGATACTCCCAGTTCACCTTGTTCATTCTTTTCTGGAACTTGAAGGCATCTGTAAAGTCACACCTTTCTCATTTGGTCCCCGGTGAGTACATGTTCAGTGCCTTGAGCTGATCCCCATAAAAGATTTGTGCTGCTAGCCCTGAATCATTCTGATCACCAACTTACAGTATATGGAAGTTTGGATGTGCTGAACATTTTCTTTGATTTATGTGTATGATGTCCTTTGGACATAAAGCTTAAAACACTCCTTGAATGACTTGTGTAGTTTGCTTTTTTATGCTACACCTTCTAACACACCTTACCTGCTGCCACACTCTCAAGCTCCTGCCACACAAGAACAGGCTAATCAAATATCAATTAAACTCAGAGCCTGCCCTCCTCCTACCACTGCCACATCATTTCCTCCTTTCTGCTGCTGTTGAAACTAAAACAGCATCACCTGCTGACCATATAACAAAGTAGGAGAACCCTTTTTACTGCACTGTAAAAAAAATCAATAAAAAAGTATTTTTAATATTTTTATTTCTTATATAAACAGAAACCCTTGATAATAGTAATAATACACTCCAGGGTGTGGTAGGTCTTTGAATATTACTTCTTCTTGGGTGCATGAGTCACTCAGCCTGCTACCTTGTTACACACTGTGCACCAAAGGTAAGGCGATATATAGAGAATAAAGTATGTGCAGGTGTGTTGTGAGGATTTTTCACACACCTGAGGTGTGTGATAATCTATGAATCCTGAGACAGAAGCTTGAGGGGTTTAAGAGATTATCACACACTGAGACTGTATAAAAAATCCTTATGAAACAAACTTTGCTAAGGCATTATTTTTTTTGTAATAACTAGTGCAACGTTTCTGAGAGAAAAATTGTTAACTGTATTTGTGTGAGCTAACGTGTCCCTCAGTGGCCGCTGTATTCACACAAATAGAGTGTGCCTCCTTTCATGTTTCTGTGAAGTGAGAGTGCAAGGAGGAAAGTGCCATAATAACCTGCTATCGAATTATTACAAAATTCAGCGGGTTTTTATGGTGTTTTATCATGACTAGATATCCAGTCATTATAGGGGGTCACCAGTTATTATATCATGATATAACACACCCCATCATGTATTATTCCTTAATTATTATGAAGCAGATTAAAAGAAACTAGAAACATGATTGGCTGTGAGTACTTTCTTCCCATGCTTATACTGAACAATATATAGCAGCCATGGGTAGAACGTTTTTCCCTGATTACACCCTGTTTGCATCAATAATGTAAGTACTGTATGTCCAATCAACAAGCCATATCTGAATAAAAAAAATCTACTCACAGTTAGATGCATACAATTTGAGACAGATTTTTTTTACAACTTTACCAATGGACAGCAATGGAAAACTGAATAGATACAGTGAAGGTAGCTAAAAGAAAAAGAAAAGAAAGCAGAAAACATGCATCAACATGATGGGGTAAACAAAAAAAATCTATAGTGGGGTTAGAATTCACTAACAGTTAAATAAATACTAAACAGCAAATGAAGTACAGTACATCATAAATGTCCTGCCTGACTGGCTTGAAGAGGAATAATTTGCACTGATTGCAAAGCTATTAGCCCACAGAACCTTAATTCATTACTGAGAGATGTTAGTGGCACATTATGCAATGGCAAGGAAGGGAAGTACAGGATAACAAGTCATGCCAGTTCAAGAGCAGGCATTAATTGTTGTTGAGCTTTTAAGTTAATGACTGAGTTGACTACTTTTTTTCTTTAAGCAACATTGCATTTATTGGCACAGTAAAAGAACTCAGGTGAGAGGACAAAGATGTTGCCAAACCTCACTGTCTGATTTCACCCAGTCAGTTAAAAATGATACTGAGATCCCCAGTACTGTCTTATGAAACCACATCGAGACTCCTACAGAAAGTCTGAATAGATTTTCAGCTACATTTTGTCAGAACTGTAATGAGGGCTTCTGAAAAGTAATTGCTTTCTTAATACTTAACACTGAAGACACAAGCTTGGAATATAGAAACATAGACTTTGACAGCAGATAAGAACCACTTGGCCCACCCAGTCTGCCCATTTCCCTACCTATTGGATAAGTTGCAGACTCTAGTTAATCAACAGCCTACTTCCTGCAACCCCCCACTATAATTGCCTTATGTCTGTCCCATGCATGTTTGAATTCCCCCACTGTTTTAGACCCCACAACCTCTCCAGGAAGGTGGTTCCATGCGTCCATCACTCTCTCCTTGAAAAAGAATCTCCTCACATTACCCCTGAGCCGTCCCCCTCTAACTTTAAATTGTGCCCCCTTGTTCTTACACATCTCTTTTTCTGAAAGATGCTACCCTCCTGGACTTTGTTGATTCCCTTGAGGTACTTAAAAGTTTCTATCATGTCCCCTGTCCCTTCTTTCATCAAGGGTATACATATTAAGCACTCTCAGTCTCTCTTCATATGGTTTCTGATGTAGACCCTGCACCATTTTAGTTGCCCTCCTCTGGACTGCTTCCATCCTGTCTATGTCCTTGCGTAGATGAGGTCTCCAAAACTGTACGCAGTACTCCAGATGGGGTCTCATCAACTGTCTGTATGGAGGGATAACCACTTCCCTATTTCTACTTGTGATGCCCCTCCCTATGCATCCCAGTATCCCCGGCTCTCCGTACTGACTTCTCACACTCAGTCCTTCCTCTTTTTATGAAAAATGTAAAACTCATGCTGATCCACTTGAGAGAAAGAAACTTGTTGCTGTTGCTTTGTGTTTACGCAACCTTGTAACCCAGTCTGTCCCATTAAAGGAACAGTACAGTCAAAATTTGCAAAAACATATGTTGTGCAGAGTGTTTTGATTTGTGTGCATAGTCCTGGTGTGTTCTTGCCTCTGTTTGCTATTAAGTGGATTTTTTCTTCTAAATTAGCCTACAGATTATATGATAGTTTTATGGCCTCTGAGGATCTGCATCTTAGCAAGAATTTATTGCTCTTCTTTTTCCTACATTGTCTCCTGTCCAATGTGGCAGTGATGCATCCAGGACCACTGATTCAGCAGGTACCAGAGATAGAAGCCTAATGTCTGGTCTCCACTAAATAGCTCTAATTCAAAATGTGTATGTTTTCTATGTGTGTGTCAGGTCTAGCCAGCAAGAATAAATGTTTTTCTTTTAAAATGTTTCATTTTATCAAACTACACACAGTCATAAAAAGCACACAAATCACACCAGAGCATCAATGCTATAATTAGTAAAGACTACACAGCAGCTCTTTTCTTACAGAATAATCCACTCAGTCCTCAGCTATTTGCTAAACTGTAAATATAGCCATTAGTGCTCACTGGATAAGGAAAGTTACTTAATATCACAGCTCTGCTGTTGTAACTTGACTCTAAACCAGTGCTTGCTAATCCATGGTGTGGGATACATCGCTGTCACATGGGACTGGAGGCATTGTAGGAACAAGAAGATCAATAAACCACATTAAGGAAATCCCCAGGGACCATGAAACTACCATAAAACTAGTAGGCTAATTTAGAAAAAAACCTGATAGCAGACAAAGGGAAGTACACACTGGGACTACACACACAAATCAAAACACTCTGCACAACAATGTTTTGCAAATTCTGACTGTTCGACTCCAGTGTCTCTCAAATGATACCTAGACAAGCTCCTGCCAGATGTGCCAAACTTTTACTGCCACCCTCTGTGAGCTCCATAAGATAGTTTAAATCACCAATAGAGAACCATTGCTTAGAAACATAGAACCTGATGGCAAATAAGGACCGATTGGCCCATCCAGTCTGCCCATTTTCATTGTGATCGCTAATGCTGCAGACTCTCCTTAGTCTATGGCACTGTCTCATCAAGCCCCTTCCTTCACTCTATGATTCCTTTGTGCCTATCCCAGTCTTTTTTGAATCCCACCACTGTTTTTGCCCCTACTGCCTCTGTTGGAAGGCTGTTCCAAGTGGTCACCATCCTTTCTGTGAAGAAGTATTTCCTCACATCTCTCCTGAACCTTTTCACCTCCAGCTTCATATTTTGACCCCTTATTCTAAAGCACCCTTTTCTTGTCAAAATACCTTCCATGTATAGCTTGTTTACCGCCATGAAGTATTTAAAGGTCTCAGTCATATTCCCAAGCTCCCTCCTCTCCTCCAGGGTGTATATTTTGAGCTCCTTCAGCCTCTCCTCATAAGACTTTTGATGCAGACCCTGCACCATCTTGGTAGCCCTCCTCTGGACCACCTTCACTCTATGTCCTTCCTGAGATGTGGTCTCCAAAACTGGACACAGTATGCCTGGTGCCTGCTTGAAAGTAGCAGTAATTCAGCCCATCGGCACAGCAGTAGCACTACCACTCATGACATTGGTGACCTGTCCCTTTCCCCAGATACATTTCCCTATTCTACTATAGCTGGGTCTCCTTATTCTCCTTGTACCTTCTGAATGCAGCACCACTTTTCTCTTTCTGCTGGTGATACACCTCTATAGAGATGCAGCGAAGTATTAATTTGCTGGTGAAGTTCTAGTGAAATCAGGAAATTCACCTCTGCAGAGCAATCCAGAAATTCATCCATCTAATTTCACCATTTCATGTTCAAATTTTTGCCGCAGAGTGCAGAATGCTTGCCACGGAGTGCAGAATTTTGCCCACAAAGTGCAGAATTTTGCCTACGAGTGGAGAAATTCCACCATTTGGAGTGAAATTCCGCTGTTCACGGGTGAAATTCTGCACTTTCACTGGTGAAATTATGCACCTCATGGGTTGAACTTCACAATTCTCACCCACAGATTATTTTGCAAATTGTGTGAAATTTGTGGATAGTTTCGCGTAGTGAATTTTGTGGACTTCGCCTATCACTATACCCCTACCTGTGCACCCCAGCATCACACTAGCTCTCCTGATTGCCTTGTCACATTGTCAAGCCACTTTTAGATAATCCAATATGATAACCCCTAGGTCCCTTTCCTACTTAGTCATTGCAAGTATCTCTTCCCCCATTTTGTGCTGCACATCCAGGTTTCTGTGACCTGTGTGTATTATTTTGCACTTTTTGCATTAAACCCCAGCTGCCAAACCTTTGAACACTCATCTAGCTGTTTTAAATCTCTTAACCATCCTTTGCACTGCCCCCCCAACAAGAGTCCACTCTGTTGCAGATCTTGGTGTCATCCACAAAGAGGCAGACCTTCCCTTCCAGCTCCTCTATGTCACTAATGAAGTAATCAAAGAGGAACAGACCCAGCACTGACCCCTGAGGTATCCTGCTGGTCATTTTCAAGCCTTAGAGTGAACCATTTACTACCATCATCTGGCATGTATTCCCTAACCAATTTCTTACTCAGGTTACCACCTTATTGCCCACCCCATGCTACCCAACTTGTTTACCAGTTTCTAATGTGGAACAGTGTCAAAGGCTTTACTGAACTCTAGTTAGGCCACATTCACCACCCCTCCCTGATCCAACACCTTGGTCAACCAGTCAAAGTAAATCTACCAGATTTGTTTTGCATGATCTTTCCTCTATAAAGCCATGCTGCCTTGACTCTTGCCATCTGTTGGATTCCAGGTATTCCACAATCCTTTCCTTTAATTGTGTTTTCATTAATTTCCCTACCACTGAAGTCAGGCTGGCAGGCCTATAATTGCCTGCCTTCTCCTTGCTACCACTTTTGTGAAGTAGGACTATGACTGCACTTCTCTGGTCCTGCAGGACCATAACGATCTCCAGTGAACTGTTAAACAAGTCATCCAGGGGTGCAGCCTGAGCCTCACTGAGTACCCTCAGCACTCTTAGATGCACCTCGTCTGGCCCCATGGCTTTGTCCACCCTCAGATTACCGAGTGTATTCCTGGACCACTCCTCAGAAAGAGGACTGATGTCCACTTCCCTCCCCTTAAAGCCCCTGGTGCCTTTTCTTGGTCCTTCCCCTTCCTCTTCTACTCTGAACACTGAGTAAAAGTATTTGTTTAAGATGTTTGCCTTTTCTTGGCCCTCCTCTGTACAGTCCCCCCTTTTAACCATACAATCACTCCCTTTATCTTCCTTTTTCTCACTAACATACAATGGTAGCCACGCAAAAGTTGACTGGTAGTGTGTTATAGTGTGATGTAACATGGTAGCACAATACATGTTATTCAATGGCTACTGCACTAATGCACCATATGGTATACCATGCTACCGGTCAATGTTTACATGACTACCACTGTACCTAAAAAATGTCTTGTCCCCTTTAGATACTGTCTTGGCTATTCTTTCCTCAGTTTGCAATTTTGTTCTCCTTACTGCTTTGCCTGCCTCACTCTTTTTTCCCAGATACACTTCAATATCCTTCTCTATTTGGTTCTCCTTATACTTTCTGAATGCAACTCTTTTTCCTTTAATTTTTGTGCCACCTCCTTCGAGAACCATAATAGTCTTCTCTTCCTTCTGCTTTTGCTTACTTGCTTGATATATAAGTTTGTTGCCTTTGCCCTCTTTTAGTCTAGCCGATTTGCCCTCCTCCCCATCCAGGACATGTCCTCCTGCCAGGGCCTTTTGGAAGGATTTTCTCATCTTTGTAAAGTCAACTCTTCTGAAATCCAGGACTCTCATCCTTTTGTGTTTAAATTCCATGAGTTAACTCAAGGAGTTAACTGTAGTGTAAGGTAGACCACTGTCCTGCATGGAAATCCATGCTTAGAACAGAATTGTTGTGCTGCACTAGCGATGTCACGGTGTTATTGTGCTGCACTGAATATATCACTAGTGCATCACAACAACATCAAATGTCATTGCGCATGTGAAATGAAGCTGCTGCGGCAGCAAAGAAGTGAACAGAGCTGGAATAAACCAATTCAGCTGCACTGAAATAAGACATTTTTTGGACCTGGGGACCTGTTTTGGGGCCAAGGAGTACCCTTATGGTTGCCCATACACTATAAAATATTGTGTAAGAGCAACCATACACATACAAGGCTATTTTACAATTTCAAGGTTTCCGTGGTACTGTAATGAGATCTCTTGAGATGCGCTTTCAAGGTTTTCTGTTACCACGGAATCCTCTCAACTGAATAATAGCCTTGTTGTGTATGATTGTTTACACACAGTCCTCTATATCTTGCTTCACTATTTACAAAACTCTACAAAGAAGCACATTTAAAGATCATTTACACAAACCACAGCCCACAGTGCAGTACCGTAGGTTGCACAGTTGTACAAATCTTGTCCAAAGCTGACTTAGATACACAAGAAGTCAGGACCATCACCAGAACAAATCAGAAACTTTCATCAGAAGTGCCTGACAACTATCTTGCTATAGTGCCAGTTTTGTATCATTTGTATTCTTGCTTGTTTTACCATTGTGGTATCCCGTGATAATAACTACTGCAAAATAGCGAATGGCAAAATAGCGACTACAAAATAGCGAATGACACAGAATAGACACTCATAATAACTGTGTTCTGAATATGCAATTCTCTCCAAAATCAATGAGCGGCATGGTGTTAGAATCTTTAAGATGGGGGTGTGTGGGGGGCACAGCTCCCCGCATTTATATCAAGCAATCATGCAAAAAACAACAGTTGAAGGAAAAGGTAGTAGTAGCTCCTAATGGCAGTGGCAGTTGCTATTTTGACGGTTGCTATTTTGTAAGCACTATTACCAGATAGAACCACTATTGTTGCTAAGTTCTCAGATTTTTGAAAGGGTGTACTAATACTACTACTACTTTTTTTTATCTTCTATTTGTGCCCTTATACTCTCCAGACCTTTCTCTCACCCTCAGGACCTCCAGGCACCTTCTGATCCTCTCCAACCTCTTAGTCATGGCCATTTACCTCCATCAATCCACGGCTATGCCATCAGGTGGGATTAGGGTGGAGGAATGACCCCAGACTTTCTTTTTTTTATCATAGAAAGTTTTATTGAAGGTTTCCAATTTTTTAAGGTGGTACACCTTTATACATAATGTACATTGTATTCCCATGCAAAACAGAATTATTGTACAGACCAAGAAGGATTTACATTCCTTATATCAGTATTATGCAAGCTAGTATAAGAGAGACGGATGTAGAGAAGGAGGAGAAAGTCTAAATAAAACTCAGTGACATAGCAGTGCTGATTACAGCTTCCCATGGAGCAGCAAAAAAGGTAAGGTCATTATGCAACCTATGAAAACCTTACCGGTGGGGATTCCCTTGGGCAGAAGGGATTTTGCAAAGTGGTAAGTGGAGGTAGACTCCCCATTTCTTGAAAAAATATTCTAGCTGACCTCGGTGTGAGTAGGACAGTCACTCTAAAAGGGCCAGTCAGGTCATAGCAGCATGCCACATACAGTACCTATATTTGGATTATTTACCTGTCTCCAATACATTAATAATAGCCATTTGGCTTCCAGCAGTGCCAACATGATCAATTCTCTATGTGCCCAAGGCAAAAAGGTTATCACAGATGAGTCATCCAGGAGCAATTTAGGATCTAGAGGTAGTTCCCTAAAGCCAAGGACTTTAGAGCACTCCCAACAATGGTGGACCAAAAGGTTGAGATTTGGGGGGCAAGTCCACAATATATGGAGCAAGTGGGCATCTGGTTGCTGACATCACCAACATTTGGAATGGGACAGGACTACCACTGAATGCAAGACAGCAGGAGTTCTGTACCATCGCAGAAGAATTTTAAGCTGTAGAAATCAGCTTTTGGAGTCTCTGTACCCTTTATGTGAGTCTTTAAGACAGTGATACCAGGAGGTTTTGGAAATAGCCATGCCCATGT
This sequence comes from Neoceratodus forsteri, assembly GCA_016271365.2. NCBI lineage: Eukaryota > Metazoa > Chordata > Ceratodontiformes > Ceratodontidae > Neoceratodus > Neoceratodus forsteri. The sequence goes on along the minus strand of CM028135.1, from coordinate 838,042,155 downwards.
CAGCTTCCCATTTAGCCCTGCAATGCTCGGTGGGGTCAGCTTGAGAATCTCACCATGTGGCATAAAAGTTGCCTATATGGCCCTGAGAGGAGGGGAATTTGTGCAAGGAGGCAAGCCATTTCCATCTGCTGTCTGGTCTGTACTGAGATGAGAGGTCATGTATAATGTTGCGTACTTGGAGGAACTGCTAAAAGTCGGTATTGGGGAGATTAAGTTTATGCTTTAACTGGTTAAAGAATAACATGGTGTCTGAGTCAGGTAGCATTAGATTTTGCACATATGGAATTCCTTTGGCTTCCCAGGAAGGCCATTTAATGGATTCCCCTCCAATGGTGATAAAGTTATTCTGCCTTAGTTCAGCATAACACAAAGGGGGGGACCAAGCCTCTTTGGAGGTGTGAGATAGGGTCATGCTACAATGCCAGGTATAGCGGGATTCACATACAACAGGGAGGAGTCCCTTATCTGATGGACCACCCAGCCCTAACAGGGACCTAAGTGGAGTAGGGTCACCATATTGGCTTCAAGACAAACCCACAGCAGGGGAGATGTGGCCAAAGGTGTAAACCATTTTGTGGCTTGGGCGGCCACGCTTGCCAAGTGGTAGGCCTGGAACAAGGGGACACCCAGGCCTCCCCTGGACCAATGTGCTCTCAACTTATAGGTTCATAGGTTCATAGGTAGTATTCACAATCTTGGGACAAGCCCATTATGATCATGCCACTTATGCTAAGTGGGTAGCGAACTTGGAAGCTCCCATGTGTATATCTAGTTGTGTTTTGAACTGATTTAAATTTGAACTATACACAATATCATAAGGTAAAGAATTCCATAATGGAACTATACGTTGAGTAAAAAATTTAGATCTTTTTGTGGTTCTATTAATGGGTAAAATTAATTTTAAATTATGAGAACGGGTTTGAGCTGTAGAAATATTTCATTGTAGGTGTAATGTTTCAAACAGATATTCATCTCTGGTAGCTTTGTAAAGCAGACAGAGATCCCCACGAATTGATCTGTATTCCATACTATACAAATTAAGCCTTATAAGTCTATCTCTATATGATAAATTATTTAGACCATTTAAGTTATTAATAAATCTCATTTGGACCTTTTCCCTAGATACAATGTCCCCCATCATTGTTGGAGCACAAAAAGAGGAACAATACTCAAAGTTTGTTCTTATAATACTAGTATATAGGGGAATCATTATTGAAGGTTCTCTGCTTTAAATGTTCCTATATATGCAATTACTAAGTCTAGAACATTTTTTAATGTTAAGATTTAAGTGATTAGTGAACACTAGCTTATTGCTTATAAAAACACCCAAATCTTTCTCATCCGTAATATGTTTCAAGCAGTAGTTATCAATAAAATAATTAGCACATACATTATTTTTACCGAAATGCATCACCTTGCATTTATTGATATTAAATTTCAATTTATGCCGTTCCACCCATCCAGATATATAATTCAAATTATCTTGAAGAGTATTTATAGACTCGGGGTTATTGACAACCCCCGCCAATTTTACACCATCAGCATATTTTACATTCCAATTACCATACTTGATGTCCATTCCGGCCATTAAGATGTTAAACAATACAGGCCCCAGGACCGAACCCTGAGGGACTCCACTAGTAACAGTGGTCCATGGGGACAAGAAACCCTTTAAAGCAACACGTTGACGCCTATTGGATAACCAAGTCATTATCCATTTAATTATGTATTTGTTTAGGTCTAAATTTATTAGGCAATTATATAGTATATCATAAGACACAGAATCAAAAGCCTTTTCAAAATCCAGATAGATAACATCGACAGGTAAGCCGTAGTCCAAGGCTTCACTCACAGGTTCGAAAAAATCAATCAAATTAGTCTGACATGATCTACCAGATTGAAAACCATGTTGAGTTGTATCTGTGAAATCGTTTTCCAAAATATGAGAATTAATTTTACCTAAAATTAACCTTTCCATGATTTTACAAATAGTAGAGGTAAGACTAATAGGTCGATAATTATTTACCTCCTTCTTGGATCCAGTTTTATGTATAGAAATGATCATTACTTCACACCAATCCATAACCACTTGTCCCTTATGCAATGATTCATTATACAGATAAGTTAATACACCAGCTAATTCCCTAGATAAATTTTTAATGAAAATGGCTGGTATACCATCAGGCCCAATCGATGTAGAGGATTTTAAAGAATTTAAGATATAAAAGGTTTCTGGTTCAGTAAATTCAATTATAGGTTCTGAATTAGATGGATTTATACAACCATATAGTCCCTTTTTTTTGAATATGCTAGCAAAATATCTATTGAATTCATTAGCCATATTAGTCTCATCACTAATATCAACATTATCAATTCTTAATGGTCCAATTGAAACAGGAGTATTTTTAAGGGACCCAATATAGTTGAAAAACCTTTTCCTGTTATCATGATGAGAGTTAATTAGGCTACTTTCCACATCCTGCTTGGCCTTTCTAATAGAATTTTTAACCTGGTTTGATTTCTTTTTCAATTTAGTCCAATTAAATACTGATTGGTGTTTCTTGTATTTATTGTAAGCTTTTTTTTTAGCTAGAACTAATCTTCTAATTTGATTTGTAAACCAAGGTGGGGATTTCTTCTGTCCAATATACTCTGTTCTAGTTGGTACCCATTCGACGATACAATATGTTAATTCCTCTTTAATTCTTAGCCATATATTTTCCACTGATTGGCCAGTAAATTCATATTGCCAATTCCATTTCAATAAGTAGTCCTTAATTACCTTATATTCAGCTTTGTATACATTTTTAAAAGTAGTTTTCCCAAGGGATTTTCTTATATTAAGATTAAATGATCATTTAATAATTAAATGATCACTATTACCCAATGGAGCCATTGTGCTAATAGACTCATTTAAATTTTTAATGTTAGAAAAAATTAAGTCAAGAATATGGTTATTCCTGGTTGGTAATCTAACATATTGGTCAAGTCCCAAATGTGATATAGTACTAATAAATATTTTTTCTTGGGCACCCAGACCAGTTCCTTTTGACCAATTTATACCCTGAAAATTAAAATCCTCCATAAGGACAATATCATACTTGAAATTAATATTCTAAAGATAGTCACACATCATAGCATTGTTGGCAGTATCCAAAGATGGTGGTCTATAACATAGACCTATCGTTAAAGGGAATTGTTTAGTGTTTATATTTACCCATATAATATCTAAACTAGTAGGATATTCTATATTAGGTTCAGCTTCGGAACAGGAAATAGTATTTCTAACATATATAGCAACTCCTACGCCTTTAGAGTATAGTCTATTTTTATTAAATAATGAATATCCATTAATATTAAATCCCCAGTGATCATCGCTGAACCATGTTTCAGTCACACCACATATAGCTATATCTTCATTCTCTAAAATAACCTGAAGTTCACTAATCTTATTATTTAAACTCCTAGCATTTAAAAGAAGTAACTTAACTTTGTGACTATTGCCTTTTAAGGAATTATCCAATTCAGAAACTAAAGGTTTCATAACTAACTTAGGCATAACAGGAGCTACAATGAGATTTTGCCTAAAAAAACATCTATATATGTATTGATCTGAAGACCCAGAATCTCTTTACCCAATCTATTAAGGTGAAGGCCATCCTTTGCATAATATGCCTTATTGTCAACAAACTGTTCCCAATGGGTGAGACATTTAATGTTTTGTTTAAGACACCAGGCTCTAAGCCATGAGTTGATGTGTTTAATTTTATTTATTAAATATGTGTTTGCCCTAGGAACAGGAAGAATTTCAGAGATCGCTACATGGACCCCTATCTCTGTCAAAATATTAGCCAAACCAACAAATGCTTCTTTGATCATTTGAGATGGCTGATACCAAATATTATTTACTCCAATATGGATAATGACTAGATCCTTTTCTGTACTTCCTACAAGGATCCTAGGACTCATTCTAGCAATGTCCCCAATAGTGGCACCTCGAAAACAAGATAATGTTCGGGCAGCTTTATCCGGATTACAAATGATTCTATCTAAATTAGATAGTAAAGAGTCACCTAAAACAAAAATGTCTGGTGTACAATTACCATCATGATTTATATTGAATCCTTCAACAATGGTTTCAACGTCCACACAATTTTCATTGAAATTTATAAGATCACCTAGTACCAAATTACTTATTGGACTAGTTTGAGAGACAGTGTTAATTGGCTTATCAGTGCAACCCAGATCAGAAGCTACATCAGTTAGAATATCAGTATTCATAGCGTTCATTAGAGAGGAGAATTTATTATACGTTGGTATCACAAAAGTATCAGCTTTTCTCCCCCTTTTCAAAGTTTTGTTGTGCTGAACAGTGAACCAGTCATAGTCAGAATCCTCGACATTGTCTAATCTGGGTCTTTTTCTAGAAACTTGCTCAGTTTGAATAGTCTTATAAGTTATATTAGCACCAGATTTTCCAGAGTATAGTTGATTATCAATAGATAGTGTGCAACTTACCATTTCGCTAGGAGTTTGTAAAACATCAGTAACTACGTTGTTGCCTGGGCTATCAGAGATTGTTTGAATATTATTGTTCTGCAGTCTTATAGATGTTTCTTGTTGGCTATTTTCCAAACTGCTTAATCTTTTATCAAACATTATAATTTCATTTTCAAGTTCTTTAATTCTAATACATTTATTACACATAAACGCAGTAATATTCTCGGGTCCCATATCAAAATCATACATATGGCAGAGAATACATCGGGTACCCACCTTGCCATCTGTTGCAATAACATTAGCCATATTAAAATACCCTTAGCCACCACGCTCAACACGCATAACACGCGCAGACGCGCGTGTCTTTGTGCGCGTCTTCGCACGTGTCGCATGCAATGCCACCACTACGACCGCCTCGGCCAGATTGTGGCAGGCTATTTATAGCCTAAGTTTACCCGGAAGTCGCGATGCAAAGTCGCGTTTACTCCAGTCTAAGTAATCAGTTCGAATCACACATAAACACTTGTAGGTGTATTTAAAAGCAAAAGCACTTTAAAACAGTGAAAGAAATGTTTTAAAACAAATATTTTTTTGTCAGGCAATTGGGTTGAGCCGAGAGAACCTCATAGCACAAACCCCTCCACCTAGCTAAGAGATGGCTAGGGCTCCAGGTAGTTGATACAGTAATTAACTTCAACAAAAGGCTTTAGAACAGCAATTTGGTATATCAATATATGTAGTCAGTTCAGACTGTGAGCACTCGTAGCAGGGCAGGCTATTTATAGCCTAAGTTTACCCGGAAGTCGCGATGCAAAGTCACGTCTACCCCAGTCTAAGTAATCAGTTTGAATCACACATAAACACTTGTAGGTGTATTTAAAAGCAAAAGCACTTTAAAACAGTGAAAGAAATGTTTTAAAACAAATATTTTTTTGTCAGGCAATTGGGTTGAGCTGAGAGAACCTCGTAGCACAAACCCCTCCACCTAGCTAAGAGATGGCTAGGGCTCCAGGTAGCTGATACAGTAATTAACTTCAACAAAAGGCTTTAGAACAGCAATTTGGTATATCAATATATGTAGTCAGTTCAGACTTTTCTCCATCTATGCACCCATCCTTCCCACAAGAAGGAGGCTACCAATTTTTCGAGGGAGGAAAATAGTCTGGGAGAGAGATGGATTGGGAGATTGTTGAATAAGTATATGACTCTGGGAAGGAGAAGTATGCGAATGGTGGCTACTTTACTGGGTAATGATAAATGTAACTTACACCAGTGCTCCACTTCCATGTTTAGCTGCTTTAAGAAGTGGGGCAAAATTAGAGGATTCAAGGCCCATCCAGTTGGTAGGCATGTAGACCCCCAACATAAGTAAATCCTTGGGCAGTCCAGCTCAGTTCTATGCCCCAAAGGGACTCTTGTGTACAAAGTGGATTAAGTGGGGCTAGAGTGGTCTTCTGTTGGTTTACCTGTAGCCTGGAGAGTGAAGAAAAATCACAGAGTACTGAGAGAGCTACTGGAAGGGACTGCTGAGGGTGAGACAGGGTAAGTAGAAGATTGTCGGTGTATGCCGCCACCACATATGAGTTACCATGAACTGGGATGCCAATGAGACCATCAGCATTGGTAAGTGCCCTAATCAATGGATCAAGGGCAACCAAAAAGAGGAAATGAGACAGAGGACGACCTTGATGAGTACCTCTATAAAGGGAAAATGAGGGGGAGATATCCAAGTTCATTAGAATTCTGGCCATAGGGGAATTATAGAATGTCGAGACCTAGAGAAGAAACTGAGGCCCAAATCCATATAGATGGAGGACTTTGTGTAAATAGTTTCATTCAATGGCATCGAACACTTTAGTGAATTCAATGGCTAAAGAAGCCATGGGAGTCTTGGACCTAGTCACTAACTACTTCAGGTTGAGTAGTAACCTGGTGTTATCGGAGCCCACTTTCCCTGGCATGAACCCCACCTGAGAGTGGTGTATTAAGGAGGTGAGAACAATATGCCTTCTAGTGGCCAGAATCTTAGTATCCACTGGTAGTAGGGAAAATGGGCTGATATTAGTGTAATTAAGGGGGTCGTTGGATTTTGTTGGGTAGGAGGATAATGAGGGCTTCCTTCATCGTGGTGGGGAGACAGCCTGAGGATTGAGCATCCTGCAGTGCTAGGAACAGTGGATGGGCAATCTCCTGTTCCAGTGCTTGACATAATTAGAAAGTCATTGCATCAGGTACTGGGGCTTTCTCCTTGGACATCTGGGACAGAGCCTGTCGTATCTCAGGAACAGTGATCAGGGCATCTAGGAGGGTAAGTTGTTCAGGTGACAGAGTCAGTATTGTGAAACACTGGCAGAACTGGTTCAGGCCTTGGGACAACTGAGCTGGCGATTGAGAGGATTGGGATTTGTACAGGGATTGGTAGAAAAGCCTCATAGTCTTGCTGATACCAGCAGGGTCAGTGGTAATCGAGCCTAAGGTAGTACAAAGAGCATGAATTTTAGAGGAGGCTTGTTGCTTCTGCAGCTGGTAGGCAAGTAGCTTGTCACCTTTGCGCCCTCCCTCCCAATAAGTGTGCTTTGATCTAAGCCACTCTGCTTTGTGGTGTAGCAGACCATTGATTTGGTATTTGAGCCTTACAATTCTACGGGTCAAAGATACGTCCCTGGAAGCATCAGGGGAGGCTTTAAATCATGCCTCTAGCACAGTAAGTTCTGATTATAACAGATCCAGAGATTTTTCTGGGCTTAATTCCAATTTGCTGCAAAAGCAATACTGTAGCTCCTGAGGTTAGCTTTAAAAGCCTCCCATACTGTGCTTGCATGAACTTCACAAGCAGAGTTAAGAGCAAAATAATCCTGGGTTGCTTTCAGCATTGCTCATTTAAATTCTGGATCTTTGACAAGCATGGGGTTGCATCTCCTTCGCATACCGGTAGACCGGTGCCCCAGGGGGGTATAGGTAGTCAACACAGGTGCGTGATCTAAGATGATGATATTACCTATGAAATTATTCGAGACTCCACTTGATGCTGTGTTGTTCACCAGCCAGTAGTCAATACGACTATGTACACTGTGGGAAGCAGAATAGTAGCAATAGTCTCGCCCAGAAGGGTTATCACGTCTCCAAACATCTATCAGGCCCCACTATTCTTGTGGCTCTTGTAGGGAAGCATGGGCCCTAGGATGCATCTGGGGGGGTGGGTTTGGACTTGTCTAAATATATGTCAGGCACCAAATTAAAGTCCCCTTCTAATAGTTGGGAGGGGGTGGAATCAGGCTGCTCTAAAGTGGAAATGGCTTGGCTCAAACTGGGAAAAAAGTCTGCTTGATCAGTGTTGGGAGCATATACATTGCCCACAATCCATTTTTTCAGTTGGGGAGGCTAATCTAACCGCAACCCAACGACCTTGGGAGTCAGACCAAGACTCTTCAACTACCCACGTGCTGGAGCGGCGAAAAAGGATGGCAATCCCTTTGGATGTGGAAAAGGCAGAGCTAGCATGAACAGCACCTACCTAGGATATTTTGAGACAGGGAACAGATCTGCTAAGGAGGTGCATTTCTTGTAAAAGGGCTACATCTGTGTGAAGGGAACAAAGGTACTGAATGACCTTAGTACACTTTATAGGATGGTTGAGACCTTTAACATTCCACGATACCAGATGTAGACCTTGGACATTGGAAGCAGCCATAGTAGCACGTAAGTAGAAAACAACAGGGTACTTACCCACCTAGAGGTAGAGAGAGATTCAGGAAAATCCAGGGAGAACGTCTAAGGGGTTGCAAACCTGATTTTCGACAATGATGGGCTGCTGCTGGATAACAGGAAGGTATAACTGCACTTCTTTAAAGGAAATGTTCAAGGGGTGTACCAAAAACAGAGGAAGGTATAAACACAAAGTGTTAACAGTAATAGGTAATGCACAACCCTGTGAGAATATAATGCAGAACTTGTAAACAATAATACTAACAGTAACATCAAATAGCTTAGAACACAACAAAGTTATTGTAGTCCCACCTGAATCAGAATACCTGAAGAGGCAGGGAAAATACAACAGTTCTAACAAGCATTTATATGCTAAGAGAGAAAGAGGCTTTGGCCAAAGAGGGTACAAAAGAAGAAGGTACCCTCAGCTACACCAGCTTCAATGCTCAAGGGCAGGAGAGGGGGAAGACAACCAAGAAAAACTCGCTTCTCCTCATCCGATAACTAATCCCTGGGCAAAAGCATAACCCCGGGAGGGGAGGGGAGGGAAGGAAAGGGGGAATAGGGAGGAAAGGCCAGGGAGAGAAGGGGCGGAATTGGGTAACTACCCCAATCGAAAACCATAAGGGCCAGTTTGCCTGCGAACTCAGCCTCGCTTACTGTGATAACCTGTAGCTGCACTTTGGTAGAGGGAGCCAGGCAAAGTGATGGCGCCAGAGCCAAGTAACATAGCCCAGATGTTCCAGGGGAGAATGGTTGATATACCCTTGAGGGCTTGCAGAGGAAAGAGGGGGAGGGGGAGGTGGGTGCTGTCCTCCCTCGGGCTATTAGGCCCGGGCAAGGGGGGGTGGTATAGGATTAGCCGCATGCCAGACAATAAAATTGGTTCAGTGGCATGCAAAAGCCCATAGAGGGGGAGATCAGCTTCATTGGCTTGCACAGGTACTGGCATATATGGGCCCTTAAGAGGTATGCAGCCTTACAACGCATAATAACTGTGGTGTATGCAAGCTAGTTAAGTAGCAAAAGTCAGTGCAGGATATAATTCAAAAATCAGCCAGTAGGATCCACGCTGCACCTTGGGAGCATCTTAATGCTATTTTGAGGGTCCAGGGGAGCCACTATGAGGTCCAATGGTGTTGTTAAAACAGCAGCAGCATATGTTTTTTCCCTAGGTTTAAGCTTCCCAGAAAGGTCCACTGCTTCAACCAGAGAGGAGTCTGGTATATCAGCCCAGTCCATAGAGAGTTTGTTGTCTATGGGAGAAAGATCTGGGTGTGGAGAATGGCAGTCTATTGAGATAGAGGGGGAATCATCCCTGGACATCTTCGTGGGAGGGGCTGTCCCTTGTTGCTCAGGTGAAAGTTGTTGGCCACTTCTCGATCATTGTCACTGGTGGAAGGTAGCTCCCATATTTCTAGGAGGTAGGAATATTTGTTCTGAAGGAGTAGCAGGGCTAGATGTGGCCAGGGGCACTGTGCGAGGTGGATTCCTCATCCTGGGGGAATCATTAAAAGAGGAACCTGGTCCAGTTGCATAACGTTCCTCCAGAGGCAGCCTGCCAGATTCAGAGTTTCTAGTGGCTGTAGTTGTAACAGATGGGTCCCATAGCCTTCTGGGAGATGTAGGCTGAGGGGGCAAATTAGGCAAAAGCTTAGAAATCCAGCACTCCACTTCAGCAGAACTATCTGCAAGTATCTCTCTCCCCCTCTTTGGATACCAGGAGTTTGATGAGTCTCCTGAATCTATAATGAAAGTTATGGGCAGCAAGGACTTTTTTCAGGGGACCATAGGCATGCTGTTTGATGGCAGTTTCTTGTGCAAAGCCTCTATACAAAGAAATGATTGCCCCTTGCCACCGGATTTCCCCAGGTCCTGGGCTACCCTCAGTATGTGCTCTTTAGTTTAATATCTAAGTAAATATGCCACTATAGGCCTCGGGGATTGCGCCACTCTGTCTTTCCTCCCTGTGATATGATGGGTTCTCTCAGCCTTCACTGGGCCCCTCCATCACTCCCCTAACATCATAGGGAACGTATCATTGAGAAACCATTCCATAGATACACCTTCAGAACCTTCTGGGATGCCAATAATTTGGAGGTTATTGCAGCGTTCCCTGTTTTCTTAGTCCTCCACTCTGGCTAATAAAATCCCTAATTTCTCATCTTGCATCAAAACTTTTTGCTTAAGTTTAGTTTGCTGTTGCTCTAGTGTTTCCACCTACTGCTCTGCCACGTTAAGGCGATCTTGCAACTGGCACACATCCGAACTGGTACCCATGAGGGTAGAGTTTATGTTATCCACCCGTGACAGTAGAGCCTCGAGCATACAGGTGATAAAGCTTAATGAGTCCCCCACCAATGTGGATTGTGGAGCTGTAGGCGATAAAGAAAGTAAGACAGGTGGGGATACTCCTGTTGCCATCTTGGTCTGAAAGAAGCTGTAGTATCTGGAGCATAGGTAGAGGCTTAGGCAGGGCACAGCAGGAATCAGAGCTGGGTGAGTGTCCAGGAAAAGAGTTGCAGCCTCCGCAGCCTACCTGATCAAGCAACTCGCAAGTAACCTGGCGCCTGTAGAAACACTGATGCACCATAGAACCACAAAAAAGTTGCTCTGGACAGTTGGGGACAGTTACCCGATCGATATTAGGTAGGTTGTGTTGAATTACATCCCGGGATTAGGCCAGCCGACCGCGGATTGTCACCAGACTCGGATGAGCTCAGGAGTTAAGTTACCATTTTCTCGGTGGCCAGACCACACTCCTCCCCCGACATTTTTGCCTTGTTAGGCAGGACACACATTGGTGAGGGGGGGGAACCCTGTATATACCAGGGCTGTCACTGTTGTGGAGGTGCTGGGGTTGCAGTCTTTGTTTATTCCCTGTGAGTACCCCCTGGGATGTCATGTGCAATATCATCCAGGTATGTGTGGGCATGCTGTGCATGCATTCCCATACCAACCTCTGCAATGTCCCCCCTCCCAAGTCCACCTCTAGCTGCACTGCTACCTGTGGTCACACAAGTGGCAGTCTTGCAGTAGATAATGAAGCCCTCCCTCCCCAGAGGAGGACAGGATTCTCTGGGGCACACCATCCTCCTCCACCCAGCTGGCCACCAATGACCCAAGCTCATTGCCAAACTTGGGTCACTGATGTTGCGAGTGGTGGCGCTACCTCTGCGCCAATGGGCTGGCTTATGACTACTACTACTTTCAAGCAGAGACTTCAGTGGAGTACATGGCTGTCATGACCTGCTAGTTATGAAACTTTGCTGAAACCAATGCCCCCAGAATGATACAAGCAGTACCAGATGCTGCCTGCCAAAGTGAACAACAAATCACACTGTCAGTAACAAACATATTTATATATTTATTTAGTTTTTGTTTCCCAGACAAGTGAATTGACAACAAGGACAAATACAGGACTGAAAATTTACATCACACACAGGAAAAACACAAGATACAGGGTGAAAAACTGTACATCAGGTGCAGAGCGATAATGCAAAATAATAATTTGAAAAAATAATTAGATCAAAAATGCAACTAATGAACAGGAGTGGTCAAGTAGCGATATACTGAATTCACCATGTATGAAACATGAATTATAAATTATGTACACACACAGAAATTTAATATAAGCAGATATTTTCTCACTTCAGTCCTGAAAAGCAGATGAAAAGAGACGTTATGCAGCTCCAGAGGGAGAGGGTTTTACTTTGGTGAAGTTCTGATAAAGTTCTAAAATTTGCCTTCACGTATAGCTTCACGAATGTCCTACTTCATCACTTTACCATTTCACATTGAGTTTTCCTGTGGAAATTGCACTATTGAAGGCAAAGTCATGGCAAAGTTACAACTTCACCAGCAAATTTGCATGACTTCACCTGAAAAAGTGCCATGTTCACTTGCCAAAAACTTTGTGAAGTTGGCACTTTGACTTTGTGGATTTGGCAAACTTTGCAAATTAATTTGTGATGAGAAGCTTGCCAATGTTATACATCTCTAGAAGAGAATGATTTCTCACTCAGTCTGAGAGACTTGGAGCATAAGGTGGCCCGATGCAGATCAGCCAGGGAGGCAGGGACTTACGATCTTAGAAGCTTGTCAATGACGAAACTAAGGTCAAACAATGAAATGCCAAACAATCCAGAGTTCTTTCCCAAAAATCCTGAAATTGACAAGTTTGACTGCATGCTTGCTGCAACATTAGCTGAGAATAAAATTGCAGGCACCAGCAACTAACCACAAACAGTAATGATTCAAACTGCACCTCTTAATGAGACCTCAACTGCAACCAATAGCGCTGAAGTACATCTACTTTATTTGCAGCCACAACTGCTAACAGAAGCACCAACACTCACCCAACTTGTTTTTTGCAAAGCAAACCAATAATCAAGTTCAAAAACAAGCTTCTGTATGCTCTCCCAATTCTCTCACATGCCAAGATGGGTATACTCCATCACTGGGACACCACATATAACATCTGTAGATTTGCACTCTCTGTCCCTCGCCTTACCCACCATTGCTTACTATACTCCTCACTTAACTGGCTATCCCCTAAAGCCCTGTGCTCCTTCTCTCTGGGTTGCTTTATTGACTCCATGAACTGAACTCCGCGCCCTCTCTGTATCGGGGCTATGCTCACCCCACTGATACTGGCCCATACTCTGAGGTCCTCTAACTCACATCTGTTCTCGGTTTCCCCCGCTCAACCAGAATGGGGGAAAAAGCTTTCTCCCATTTTGCCCCTAAATTCTGGAACACTCTACTGGACACCTTAAAGTGCTCCTCATCTCACCTTACCTTTAAATCAGCACTTTTTTCCCACCTCCAAGCACTTGACTCCTGCGTATGTGCCTAATTCCCCCCCCCCACTCTCTGCTTCCTGCCATCCCTCCCCAGACCCTCTGGGCTCTCCTACTGAACTATACTGTCTTACTGTATTGAATGAACTATTTTTCCATCTCTGCGTGGATGGGCACTGCTTGTTGTTTTGCTGTTGACTCCCTCTGAGGTGGTCACTACTGAATTTTTCTGACCATTTGTATTGTTTCAATCTCGAGTATGTATTTATTCTCCTGGCTATTAGTAGGCCTGTACTGACAACTGTTGTGTATGTTTTTCTTGTTGATTGTCGTTTGATTGTTACTGTACCCTCCCGGGTCATGCTTGAAAATAGGCGGACTAATGCCTAATGCACTTACCCAGTTACCAAAAGCTAATAAATAAATAAAACCAGTTCGATTGCAGAAGATGAAACTACAGCTCCACTTCCTTGCAGCAGTAGTGAACTATTTATGTCTTTCTGTGCAGCAACCAGGTCTAAATTGCACAATCCAGCACCTAAAGACACAGATGGTCCCACCATTGTGAAATCCCATCCAAAAGATCAGTGAAGCCTTTATCAGAAGAAAAAAATCAGCAACAACCCACAGCTCCACATGTTGAATTCGTTCAATGCTTCCAAGCAGGCTCACTGAATGGCCATGTGCAGTCCATATTTACAAAGCTTTAAAACTGACTTAAAAGATAACTGTTGAAAATGCAGTTCTTATATTAACCAATAGCCTAGTTTTCTCCATGTTCTTTAAAGGTAATTGACAGGCTGAAGCCATGTGCTTTCCATTATAAATGCCCTGTTATATGCGGATGTGCATAATGGAGAAAAACAGTAATGGATTTCAATACACACAATCACTATTAACCAGTCATTACAATGAAACTATATACTACTTCATTTTATATATATATATATATATATATATATATATATATATATATATATATATATTAGAGGCAAAAACTCAGTTTAATGCATCAGTTAGGGTTGTTCCACAGTGACAAAAGCGAGGAAATTCGATGTTAGGTTGAAACCCCTTGCACCCTCCAGCCCACCCCCAACTGGAATCAGGGTGCACATTGGGGTCATCGCCTTAAGTGTCACCCCATCACATGTGGAAAGAAGCTGAGGAATTTGAGAATGGGGTGACAGTTAGGACCGATGACCCCAATGCACACCCCGATTCCAGTTGGGGGATGGGCTGGAGGGGTGCAAAGGGGGTTTCAACCATAACATCAAATTTCCTCACTTTTGTGCTGTGGAACAACCCTAACTGATGCATTAAATGAAGTTTTTGACTATGTGTGCCAGGTCCTCTATTGTTTCTGCCTATGAGAAATAATGAATGTCATGCAGCGGTGGGAGCGCGGGGGTGCTGTCTTGTTGCATTGTAACATTGTGCCCGCAAACGCAAATCATAATGCGCATGGTGACGAAAAGCGAAACAGAAAGAGGAACAGTACTGTAGACAGAAATGTTAAAAACAATGGAAACGCAACTGCAAATGAAAACGCAAAGGGTAACGCACATGGTGGCGTATACGTGAACGGTAAGTGAAACGTGGGTACGGAACCGCAAGCAGAAACAGTAATGGTAAGAGTAATGTAAGTGCACAGGCTTGTTTTCCCCAAAAGCTGTACAGAGAAAGACAGTGAGTAGAAAGAATGTATGCAAAATAATGACTCTCGGAAACACAAAAATCAGTAGTTGTAATAGTAAATTGCTTATATCTCAGTAACCATACAACACAGAAAAAAAATTTAAAAGTCTTATGTATTATCACTTTCCTGGCTAGTTTTATAATGGGGGCTATAGTTTTTGACAAAAACTCAGTATCTCGCACTGTTTTCGAGATATGGGCCCTCAAAGGCGCGGCGAATGCCGTAATGTTATCCTATGGAAAAAAACAGAAGTTCAGACTGCCACAACTTTTGAAAAGTTTAATATTTTTTCAACAAATCTTCAAAAGGCACATCGGGGACCCTGGCCTCACGCTCCCTGAAGATTTTGGGCCAGTCACGTAAACCGTAAAATTTAAGAAAAAGTGTAAATGCACGTGCAGATCACGCTTAATAACTTTGCAGCCGTGTATTAGACCAGTACAAAACTTGGCAGATCCCAAGGTGAATGGGTCTTGATCATATATTCCAAATTTCGGGCAAATCTGTCAAACGGTTGCAAAGTTATTAAGGTGCAAAATTTTGGGTTTAACATGTACAGTAAATGGCTCCTCAACCCTAACCCTAACTATGGTAGCACTACTGTGCTACCATATATATATATATATATATATATATTTATACAACATGTGTTTTGGCATAAATGTGGAGATGAAAAGTGATATCTCAGCTAGGCAGTGAAGATATCATTGATATCTTCATGTTCCTATACGTCATTTGTTATCTCCACGTTCCTATACGTAATTTCAAAACTAATCTGGTTGATCCTGCCATCTGTGCCATCTTTTCAGTATCACTTTCACTTTAGACCCTGTTCCTGCTATTATGTAGCGTGACCGAGCGGTCTGAAAATTGCACTATTATGCGCCGTTTTGGCCTTCCACAATGGCATTGTGTGTCATAAGTCCTAAAAACTGTGTACATTTGTACACTTTCACTCGCTTTTGTCAAAATAAGCTCCCGATTCTACAGAGAGAACAGCGAGTGACCCTGCAGCTTCAGAACAGAAGTAGCATTAGCGAGTGTTGCTATGGCTGAGTAATCGAGACATACTGCAGAGTACAATCCCCTTGGTTGCTGCCCCCTTCCTCGACCACCCATACGTCATCCCCCAACCACCCATACAGCATCGGTGAGAGAGAGAGAGAGTGAGAGTGCTAATCCCACCCCTGTTAGTACTGTAGTGCCACACATCACTGTCCCGTTGAAGTCTCTGTGTGTCTCCACAGTCCTCTGCAAGATGCTGCCTGAATGCAGATGCTGTCAACTCTGCTCCGCTGTACACTGTTCTGTGAATGCATCTTTCCATCTCTGTCCTGGTACCCGTGCAAGATGCTAAGTGAAGACTGATGCCAGGGTGAGTTTCTGTAACTGTGGCGAGCACTGTAGCTGAGTTAATCCACACCACAATCTTACAAGGAGGGAAGTGTAGCAGCAGCGAGTTCCGCAGGAATGGTGATCATGGTCGCAAGTTTACAGGTGGTAGCCAGATCCCGCCCGCTGTTAGCCAGTGCACCAGCCTGTGTCTATCCCTTTCAATGTCGCTCTGTCTGTGGGGGGAGAACCATCATCAGGACCTGACTGGTGAGGACCGAAAGTGTCACACTTTAACAGCGCAGATTCATGTAACACATGATGCTGAGTCTCTGGGACGCTCACTTTTGTCAAATAAGCTCCCGATTCTATGGAGAGAAGTGAACCTGCAGCTCAGAACAGAATAAGCGTTAGCGAGTGTTGCCATAGCAACACTCGCTAACGCTACTTCTGTTCTGAAGCTGCAGGGTCACTCGTTGTTCTCTCCGTAGAATCGGAAGCTTATTTTGACAAAAGCGAGTGAAAGTGTACAAATGTACACCGTTTTCAGGACTTGTAACACACAATGCCATTGTGAAAGACTATAACGGCACATAATAGTGCAGTTTTCAGACCTCTCGGTCACGCTACATGTTGGCACAGAAAATGAAAGTACCCTACAGTTAATAAATATCACAGTGGCGGAATTAACCAAACACTATTTTAAATTATTGCTTATTCTGAAATAATGGCAGGATCAACCACATAACCTCCTTTAAATACATTTTAAATAGCAGGATGAACCACAAAATGTATTTAACATGTGGGACCTCTTATGTTTGTGAGCAATATATGGGGTTATTTCTGTGTGTGGGGGAGTGGGGTGGTTGTGTTTCAATGGCCCAAAACATGTTGTATAACAGAAATGACATGGCCTTGAGTGAAGATATCATGTTATCTTCACTCGAGGCCAATGACATCAAGATATCTCACTCGTGGTTTCGCCACTCGTGAGATATCATGATATCATTGGCCTCTGGTGAAGATAAATATGATATCTTCACTCAGGCCATGTCATATCCCCTATATATATACTGTATATATATAGTATATATATTTTTAAAGTTTTCAGTTCTCTCTCTTCTTAATGTTCTCAAAATAGCTTCTTTTATGTAACAGTATTTTTCATCAGATTAAAAACATGAGGTTTATTATAGGGGTGGGTGGCCCCCCTATATTTTGGGTTGAGTAGGGTATTCAATGTTAAACCCCTAACTGAGCACCTTAATAGCTTTGGCTGCATTTAATGAAATCAGCTGAAATTTTCCATGCGTTGTCTAGGAGGCAGGATGTAAATCTGGGGAAAGTTTTGTGATAGCAGCTTTTACGGTTTCTGAGATCCACATACTGTATGTATTTAATTTTCTAGATGTCTATTTTCCTATATATGATGAGATTTTTTTTTTTCTGTCACCTCGTTTATACTGAATGTTTTCGCCAGACTTTCAGGGTAAAGGCATGACAGTCCTGGGTAGTGCCTTCAGTTTTTGGGGAAAAATATAAACTGCTTCCAGAGTTGCGCGGGCTGATGTTTGAGGTTTGTCTGTTCAGTATGCCCATAGGTTCAAGCACCCGTTCTGTTACTCACAGAACTCCTGTGTTGAAAGACCAGTTTTGGTTTCTTACCATTTGCTTCTCAGAGGACAAAGCATTTTTTGTGCTGTGAGACCTGACACCTTATTTATTTTCTCCTCAAACTATCAAGCATGCAAATTACATAAAAACGCCATCATTTGAACAAAGAACCACCAGAGCCTAATTAAATGGGACCCGCTTAGCCAGATTCTGATTTTTATTTCTCCAAGTAATGGACAGAAAAACCTTTTCTGGGCACCCCAAAATCCTGGGTGCCTAGCTTAGTGAGAGGAGTGGTTGACCCACGTTCTTTGTAGGAAAACTACAGGACTTTCTTGAGTTCTGCAGCTGCAGGTGGCACTCATGCTGCAGGTTACTCTGAGAGTAGTAAGTTGCTATTTCCCTGGTGTCTAGTGGCACCCCTACCCTCCCATCACCATCCCTTTATGCATGCAATGTTTCCCTAGTGTCTAGTGGTGCCTCCCACACTCTGATCATCATCCTCTTATGTATCTTATGTTTCCCTGGGATCTAGTGGCATCCCCGGCCACACTCCATTCACGGTCCCCTTATGTATGTTATTTCCTTGGTGTGTAGTGGTATCCTTCACCCTACCATCACTGTCCCTGAATTAATGTTAGCTGTAATAAAGAAAACCATCTCTGTATGTTTTTTTATACTTGTAAAAAATAAAACGGTCCCTCACCAATCTGATCTCATCACCCTGATGTCCCATTCAGCGCTCACTATCTTACACCCCCACTACATCCCCCACACAGCCTCACTCACTTGAACAAGTCCACAGTGTAGCTCCACTCTTTGATCAAAGACAAGTCTTGCTGCTGGAACCAACAGCAGCAATATGAACAAGATCTGGTCTGAGCCAAAACGTCTGCAGGATCTGGCTTGATAAGGAATAAATTTAATGTGCGTGACCCATGGTACTAGATGTGTTCAGACCTGCTGCTGGCTGCAACACCCTCTGGGCTGCAGCTGTGGTGCTGTCAGGTTCATGTCAAGGTGTAAAGTAAACAGCAGCACCTCTGAGATGTTTGGCACACTGTTAGCAAGGCAGGCAAAGGAAGCAGTGCTGACTAATACCAGGCCTCATCTTCCCATTTCCCCCCTCCACTCACCTGCAGAGCAACAAAACCGAGACCGTGTCCAGCTGACGAGAGAAAATTACCCACCAGTGACATGCAAGTTGCCTGCCTGGACCAGGCTCCCTGCCGCACCTATTCCGTCTGTCTCCACAGAAACACAACCAGACAGCCAGTAAGTAAACCAGCTTGTGTGGTGTACAGCAGCTGAGACATCGCGAGACCTGGGGAAAGGGGATTGACCAAGCCTAGTGAGCAGTTCCATGGGGGGTCCTATAGCAATATACAGTGTGTATGTGCTATTCATTTTTTACATCAAATCCTGGTCTCCACATGGCAGTTGTCTTTCATACTCTAATCACTTTTGTGACTTCCACAGCTTATTACCAGTTCAATATTTCTTGAGGTTGTGAATGTTTCTTTCCCTGAATAGCCTTTGCCCATAACTGTAATGAGCATTTCTTTTAATTGTGAATTCCAGTAAGTAGCAGTTCCAGGGATTATGTGAAGCTATGATACCTGTTCTTCCTATGTTGATAATGTCTGCATGCCTCCCCAATTATTGAATGCTGTGGATTGACCTGAGGGAGTATGGTTAGGATGTGCATTTCAACTGCGTGTGAAACTCTAGTTTTCTATGTTCAGTTTTACTTGTCTTCTCATCTTCAAAAAACCCTCCAAACTTTCATCCTTCTTTACCTACTTGACATTTCTTCTCATGATGCAGTATTTTATGCTTCCACGACCACATACAGTGCTGCTTCCCCTTAGGAGACTCCATTTCAGTACCCACCCCTCAATTTTATGATGTTATGATGAAATACCTTCTCTCCTTTACAATGATCTAGTCTCAAAAGACTTTTGCTACCAAAGTACAGCAAATTGGAGAAGCATCTTTGAAGCAATACATCTCAGAGTGTGCTGCAATTAACATCACAAACAGAAACCCCATTTTACATTTAACATGAGCTTTTTTAAAAGACCAGAAAATAATTCAGATTTTCAGTATTTTCTGATCATATATTTTATAATTATTATACTGTTAATCCGAACTCTGGATAATTTCCTGCATAAGTACATTCAATAAAAATGAACAAACAATGAAAAATATATGCAAACCTTATGAGCATTTGGCACTGAATAAAACCATTACGCATTTAAATTTCATCCTAAGCACATTTTTCTAATGCCAATAATTGAGGCATTCTATATTTATTCTAAAATAATTAACCGATTAAGCCAGTCACTGCTACTAATAGATTGCACAATATCAGTTCCTTCTGGCAGTTTTTTTTTTTTAAACTTCTATTTTGCCTGGCTAACTGTGAGAATTTTTTTTCAGAACAAAATGCAGCAGATATAGGCTGTTAATATAGAGCCATCAGTTCACTGAAGGCGTTTACCTAATAAAAGCAGAAATTAAAAGGGGTTGGGGAAACAGACTTTTGAGCTGGTGTTTCTGCTTGTGGTAGATGTTTCAACTAACAACATGTGTCATCTACTACTGTATGGAGTAAGGCTGATTAAAGCTATTTATATTGCAACATTAATTTACTTTCTTTGTTTTTATTATTCCACTCCATAGGCAGAAACAATAGAGGACCTGGCACACATAGTCAGAAATTGTACAATTGCATTTCTATGTTAAAACCAATACAAAATGTTATATTTCAAGATCCATTTATGTTTTGGATGGCTGCTTTGAATATAAGACTGCAAGCTACTGTTTCATTTTCTATTGGGTAAAATCAGACTGAGTATTAATCTCCTTACTGTGCAATCATCTGCACTTCACAAGGACTACCTCGAGCAGATCGCTGACTTCATTTATTTTTTCATTAAGTTCCTTTGGGTAAAGTGTTAAAGTTGTTGACTAATTCTGTGTATTGTTACAGATCTGATTTTACCTCGCAGCTCTGGGATGGTTATCGAATGCCGACTGGCAACATAACATAGGGAGGGTTCAGTTTTGAGTAATAAGACTTGTTTTTAGGCTGGTGAGTGAATTAAGTTTTGCAGACATTTGCAAGTGCCCGAATTAGTAAGGTTGTGTCATTTTAATATGCATATGTGGGGAGGGGACAGAAATGGCAGGGATGCAGAAATGTAAAAAAAAAAAACGCCCATAAGAAAAAAATTCGCCCACTGTGATATAATGCAGTGCTGCAGTCCATAGGGACAACATGGGTGGATTGCTTCTTGGGGGAGGGTCAGGCAGAGGCAAAACAGTTCCACGGACGGAAAACATGATGTAGGTCCTTTTCTGATGCAAAACGTCTGCAGGCTCCACCCACTGCAGACCTAAAAACAGTATGCCACAAACCTTGGTCTAATATGTCAGCCTCTAGGCAGAGGGACAAATCCACAGTAACAACCGGTTACAGGTAAACACAAATATTCTACCACATGATAGCAGCACAGTAGAAAGGCCCAGTCCACCAAGGGTGTTTCTGGAGTTTAAAAAGATCAGAGGTTTGAGCTCCCCAACTCCTCCTGCTCACTGAAAAAACCAAAACACTAAGATGTGGCCAATTTTAGGATTTGGGAGTCTTTCACGCAGGACTAATGAACAAAGATTTGGAGCTACAGCCACTAATGTTCACCCTAGTGATACCTGCAGTACACAGAGGCCAATATTTCACAAGGCTCCAAGGCACACCTCGATGCCTGTCACTGGCTGCAGGCTGGGGGTGGAGGTGGAATGGCATGAGCATTACCACCAACATTCCCAAGTCACACCCCTGACACCGGTCAATCTCTACAGGGTAGGGCATTATGGTTGGAAACCCTAACACCCTGGGTGGTTGTTGATATTCTCCCTCCAAATTTTCAACATGGGCTTTTTGTGACTCCACCTCATGAAAAGTGGCACTATCAGTTTGTTAGCCGAGAGGTGATTTTGCACAGCGACTGCACCATTTGGCACCACAGGTGCGAAAATACATTTTGGGCAGAATATGAAAAATGACAGCTGTACTGTTCATGAGAAGGAGTAAAAAAATGGCAATGTTGAAAATCTGGAGTGAAAATATGAAAAATTGGTGAAGTCACGAGCAGGCATAGAAACTGTGCAATGCCCATAATGCAATTATTTGGGAGATTGTTTAACCAGATTTTCAGCATAGGTATTTTTGGGACTTCAGCTCTTGAACAGTGGCACCGTGATTTTGTTAATCTGTCCCAAAAGTTGATTTCCCACAGCGACCGCGCCATTGTGCACCACATGTACGAAAACACATTTTAGGCAGGATGTGAAAAATGACAGCAATACTGTTCATAAGGAGGTGTGAAAAATGGCAATGTTGAAAATCTGAAGTGTGAATATTAAAAACTGTTGAAGTTACGAGCATGAGTGGAAACTGTACAGAGCATGCTTGTAACGCAGTCAATTTGGGGAATTTTTTCACCAGAGTTGCAACATGGGCTTTTTGGGACCCCACCTCATGAACAGTGGCACTGTCATTTCGTTACTCGGTCCCAAAAAGTGATTCCTTGCAGTGACTGTAAAATCACCTTTCGGGACTGAGTAACGGGATGACAGTGCATGTTTTCACAAGGTGGGGTCCCAAGATCCCCATGCTTAAATTCTGGAGCCAAAATTAAAAAAAATGGCTGAGATAGCAACCTAAGTTAAAACCCCCCATTAATGCCATTGTAATGCTTTCCATAATTTTCTTCATTTTGAGGTTGTCTTTTGAAAGGTTCAGATGTGTTCCCGGTCCACATAAGATCATAGCACTGGACCTATGGAGGTAAATATGGGGTGAGGGGGGTGTAGGGAGGTGGGGTGCATAGACAGTGGGTGCTGATTGGGGGAGGGGGGGTACCGTGGATGACAAGGGACCATTTTCCTTTTTACAGAGACATTGTCTCTCTCTCTTTCTCTCTCTCTCTTTCTTTCTCTCTCTCTCTCTCTCTCTCTCTCTCTCAGCAGACATGAGGTGATGGTTTTCTTTATTTACAGGTAATAAAAAAATGTTGGGCACACTGGGGTGGGCTCCCAGTGTGCCCCATGAGTTTGGGGGGCGGACTGATGCCGACAGGGATTGGGCCCCCTATTGGCAAAGAAAGTGTGTGAAGTGGGGGAACATGATGCCAGTGGGGATTGGGCTCCCATTGGCAAAGAAAGTGTTGGGGGGGGGACTGATGCTGATGGGGATTGGGCCCCTGTTGGCAAAGAAAGTGTGTGTGGGAATATGATGCCGACGGGGATTGGGCCCCTATCAGCAAAGAAACTGTGTTTGGGGGGGGGCATGCCTACATGGGGACTGGCCACCCCCGATGTTGGCTTTGTGGGAATTGTGTGTGGTGGGCAGCAGGAGCCGCCATATTTACTGAAATGTTTCACCAGGAAAGGAACGTAATGGAGCCTTGACATCTGATGCTCCAATGAAGTAACTGTTCCTCCTTGGAGCGGCAGATTTCTTTCAAGGTTTTGGTGCTCTTTGAAGTTTTGCATCAGTGCTAGCATGCTCACTAATTGGGGGCTGAAGGACGAACCCACTAAAGCGATCCATGCATTGGTCAGCACTGACACACCTTTGAAATCTGCTACACCGGAAGATGTTACTTGCACCTGCGCAAAACAACATAAAAATATAATCTAATATGGGTTTCAATTTAATTTTGAAACTGTCTATACTAAGTTGACCTTTACCTTTGTTTTCTTATCACATACAGGATTTAACTCCCAGAATATTATGGGAAATTGTTTAATGTTTGAGAAAGATGAAGACTCCCCCGTCTTTAATTCAGTGAGCAGAAACAAGAGTACATCAGCGGCTTCCTGAAGAAAGCCAAGCCAACAGTAAGTAAATGTCCTAGGAAATGCAGGAGGGGGCAGTGTAGTATAGTGGTTCATTGGACCCTCCCTTCCATCATAATGCTATGACTCAGAACTGTGAAGCCAGATATCCACGTTCAAGCCCCACCACAGTCTCTGACTCACTGTGTGACCCTGAGAAAGTAATTTTGATCTCCATTGTGCTTCTGCTCCTGGTTATAAAATTATATGAAGGTGGACCCCTCTGAAATTGAAAATTTGCATCTCAGCTGGGGTATTCTTGGTCACTATGTGGTAAAACACTGTTTGACATCATGCTGCTGATTGTGGGGGGAATCAGCTTGAACTGAATATGAATAGCTGAGTATCTGGGGTGCAGAACTACTCACCAGTGAAAAATTGAAAATGGTACTTGCACGTCCCTATGTGGTGGTTTCCAGGACTCCCTCACCCTCATTAAATAAAAAAAAAAGTGCAAACCCCATCCCCTTTCCAGGTCCTGTTCTACCTGCAGATCTGAGTGAGTAGTCAGGTCAGGGAGTGAGAAACTGGCATGAGGACAAGAGCATGCTCTGTGACACCCTGAGTACCATGTATGTCTTATTTAGTCCTCTTAGAGAGCATGGGGGCTACATGGGGAGGGACCCAGAATTAAGCACCCCATCCCACTGTGGCACATGAGCACTTCCAGAAGTTTTAATTTACAAGTGTGTCCAACTATGAGGATATTTTACACAGAAAAATTGAAGTTGTAGGCATGTATACCAAAGAAGATAGTTAATTAGCATTTTAGGTACATTTGCAGAGCACCATAGGAGGCCATCAAAAGGTACCTAATTTGAAGTGTATATACAGTTCATTACTACACTTCATTAGCATTTTTGGAACACACTCTAATAGTGCTTGGTCAGAGTAACACTGGAGTACCCGTGATGGTACTCCATTAAAGGCACTTAATTAACGTTTTTGGAACACACTCCAGCAGTGCTTGGACAGAGTAACATGTGCATACCTGTGATGGTACTCCATTGAAGTACATTAAAAGTAATTCCAAGGCACTTAATTAACATTTTTGAAACACACTCTGAGGGTGCTTTTCTGGAGTAAAACAGGAGTGTGTCAACTGAGAATGTACTCCATTGGAGGTGTATCAGAAGTAACTACTGTATAAGGCATTTAATTAGCACTTTTGGAACACGCTCCCAGAGTACTCGGCTATTTTCAGTTGATTGCTTGGTAGTTATTATGAAATTGCTGACATTTTCAGTGGCACATTTGGAGCACATACCCAGCCTATGTACCAGTAGGTGACTACAGAATTACTAACATGTGACTCTAGTTGAGTGAAGGGTAGATCTAGCTAAAGCTCTTTCACTTAGCAGCTAGCTGAGAGATACATGGGAGGGACCTGTGAAAGCACAGTCAGTTTTTCCCCAGATACATTTTATGCCTCTTTCTGTTAGTGGCCCTCCATGCTAAGGACCACAGTATGAAGAAAAATGAAGAAGTGAAGTCTACCTGAATTCAGCCATGAGGCAGTAAGCAGCCAGGGACTCTGCCGTTTCATCCCAGGTGAAACTGTATATGACCATTAACGGCACTGTTGTGTTAGTGTACTACTACTAAGTCCTAGCTGCAACCTATCTGGGTGTGCACTGCAGGGTAATAGAGTAATCTGCTCCTGCTGCAGTTGATAGTCATTGATTAGGTAGGTTAAATTGCATACCTGTTTTTATGCTATGGCTAGGGTAGGCTTAATTTGCTTGGCTGTTTCTGTGCTACAGTTGAATCCCACAGCTACACCCTATCTGGGTGAGCACTGCACGGTAGATTTCATGTCTGTTCACTGTGCTATAGCTAGTGAAGGTTTAATTTGTTAAAATGCTTCTGGGCTATAACTATAGAAAAACAGAATTTGACGGCAGATAAGCACTGCTTGGCCCATCTAGTCTGCCTATTTATCCCTATTTACACTATTACCACAGACTGGGCCCAGTCTATAGCTCTCTCTCCCTCCTCCTTTCCTTTCCGTTATGATTCTCTTGTGCCTATCCCATGCATTCTTGAACCCCACAACTGTTTTCACTCCTGCCACCTCCGCTGGAAGGCTGTTCCAGGAATCCACCACTCTTTTTGTGAAGAAGTACTTCCTCACATCTCTCCTGAATCTACCCCCCTCCAGCTTCATAGCATGGCCCTTATTTTGAGCACCTTTTCTTCTGAAAAATACTTCCCTCCTGTGCCTTATTTACTCCTGTGAGGTATTTAAAGGTCTCTGTCATATCCCCCTATGTTTCCTTTCTTCCAGGGTGTACATATCGGGGTCCTTTAGTTTAAAGTCACAGGGATTTGATTTATTTTGCTTTTGTTTACCTGGTAAGTGCACTAGACAAACAATTCCTATTTTCAGGTAAGACCCGGGAGAGTTACAATGGCAGGTAGCAACAAATACTACAAGATATGTAAAACAGCAGATAATAAACAGTAAGTGCAAAGTATCAAAAAGCATTCAAAGAAAAGGCAGTAGCATGGTACAAGTTATTAATTCAGACATTTAAACATTGGCCAGGAACAGACATTAGCAAAGATAACTGAACAATTGTGGTCCTAGAAATAAATAAGTAGGTGCAGGACACAATAACAGAAATGTGAAGAACAGCAGTCAGCAGGGGTAGTAAAATGAGTAAATACTAGCATCAATATCCAGGGTAAATCGCACCAAACACTAGCTGGGAGCTAGTGGAAAAAAGCAAAGAAAGAAAGAAGAAAGTACACTGCAACTGGGGGGGAGAGAGCACGAGATCAGCAAGAGCAAGAGATCAGGAGATGTCAGTAACAGGAGCATTTATCAGAGGAGCCGAGATAAATGAATAAATCTCTTTTTGAAGGTAGAGTGAGACTGGCCGGCCCTAAGGTGAGAGGGTAGGAAGTTCCAGGCTCTGAGGGCAAAGGGAGCAAATGCCTGCTCACCCATTTTAGAGAAATATGTAGGAATGGCCAGGAGAGCCTGGCCTTTGGAGCGCAGTAGGTCGGTAGAGTCACTGGGAGTAAACATAGAGGCCAGTGAGTTAAGTTTGGAGGACCTACAGATGTTATCTATTGAGCAGCAAAGGATGTAGAAATGCTGGGAAGGGGGGAGAGCCAGTTTAAATCAGTACAGAGTGAGCAGTGGTGGGTGAGATAAGGGGCAGACAGGGAAAACCTACACACATTATTATAGGCAACGTTCCATTTGAGGTAGCAGCTAGTGTTGGCCTGGTAAAAAGAAGGTAATTGCGTAGCATAAGCCAGGAAGGAGGACACCCTGTGCAATGGCAACTCTAGCCACAGGAGTGAGGGCATGGTGGATCCTATACGCATGACCAAGTTTGGTATTGACAGATTTACAGATATTAGAGACATGCTGTGAGAAGTCCAAAGCAGGGTAGAGTGTGATGCCTAGGTATTTGAAAGAATTGATCACAGAGATGAGGGAGCTGTCAAGACACTGGATACCAAGACCAGTGGCTCAGACATGAACCTTTTGATGCAGTCCCTGCACCATTTTAATTGCCCTCCTCTGGGCAGCCTCCACTCTGTGTATGTCCTTCTAGAGATGTGGTCTCCAGAACTGGACACTAATCTAGTTACGATCTCACCAGCAATCTATACAGAGGCAACACCACCTCCCTCTTTCTTCTGGTGATACCTTTCAATATGCACTCCAGTATCCAACTAGCTCTCCCTACTGTGTTGTTGCACTGCCTGGATACCTTTAGGTCATCTGATATGATCACCCTTCAGGTCTCTTTCCTGCCTTGTGGTCATCAATACCACTCCACCCATTTTGTACTCCATCCCATGCTTTCTGTGCCCTAAGTGCATTATTTTGCACTTCTTCACATTGAAACCCAGCAACCATAACTTTGATCGGTCCTTTAGTTTTCTTAGGTCTCTGCTCAGCCTTTCCATACCCCTGGAGTGTCCACCCTATTGCAGATTTTGGTGTCACCTGCAAAGAGGCAGACCATCCCTTCCAGCTTCTCTGCAATTTCAGTTATAAAGACATTGAAGAGGACTGATATCAGTACTGATCCTTGAAGCACCCTACTAGTTACACTTCCTTTCCTGAGAGCGAACTCCATTTATCACCACCCTCTGTCACCTATCTTCTAATCAATTTTTTATCCAGTTTGCCACCTTTGGACCCACTCTGGATACTTAAATCTCACAGTTAAACCCTGTCTGGGTGAGCACTACAAGGTAGTTTTTATTCCTCTTTTTTGTGCTATAGCTCAGTCTTGCAGCTACATCTTAGCTGGGTGAGCACTACAAGTTAGTTCAATCATCTGTTTTTACTTTAGCCTCATTCATAGGCCTCTATTGGCATGGAGTTCACAGGGGAGACATTTAGTTGTCGTGGCTGTGAGGCACTCTTCTCTAAGGATATGCTCTGAAGGAGGGGGCACTGCCCTATCTGAAGGATCATCGCAAAGCTCCAGGCTTGGCTGGTGACAGCAAGGGTAGAAATATCTCAGCTTCATCACCAACTCAACTGGAGCCCAACCTCCACATCCCCACTCCCCCAGAGACCCACTGGTCTGGGAGGGAGGGAGGAGAGTGGTGGTCAGTGAGGGAAGCAGGGGTAGCCAGAAGGAGATTGTCCAAACCAACACCATCCAGATGGCAAACCAATTTGCACCTCTGGGAGAGTTGCCGACACTTGACTCCACGGGACCTGAGTCAGTGAATGGGAAAGGAAGGACAACTTGATGTCAAAGTCAATGGGAAAGGGGAGCAAGTCTACCATGAGTGCCTTAGTGGTTGGAATCTCCATAATTAGGGGTCTAAAAAGGATGGTGGGGGGGGTTGGATGGATGGGGAGTGGTCCGTAACCTTCCTGGTGCATTGTGCATCTGGGATTTTGACTGGATAGGAAGGATGGCAGAGAGGGAGCGGGGGAAAGGGTGCTGGTTCACCTGGTTACCAATGATCTGCTACCCCTGTTGAAGGAGATGGTGAAATAGAACTTCCATAGACTGGGGGACAGATTGACAACACACTCAGTCTTCCAGGTCTTTTCCGATGTCCTCCCTGTGTGGGAAAAGGAGGTGAAGCAGTATAGGATAAGAGGTGAGGTAACTGCGGAGTTTAACAGATGGCTTAAGGAATGGTGTTGGGAGAAGGCTACTACTTTGTCAGGGATTGAGAGGACTTCTGGGACAGAAGACTCTTCAAGGGTGACAGACTTCACCAGAAGGGTGTGGGGTCTGTGCACTGGGACAGTAGTTTGACATCTATATCAGATATTTAAACTGACTTCAGGGGATACTGGGTCTAGAGGAACCATAGTGTCAGGTGAAAGGAAGGAGAGCCTAGCTAGTACTCTCCACTTCTGGGAGTTATAGCAGCACAGCAGGTACAAGGGGAGCTGTGGCCCAAACTGAACTTGGTGAGAAGACATTAGAGAGGGGGAACACAAAGTGTGCAGTCACCAGGAAAAACATGAGGAAGAAAGGCAAGAAAAGCACAAGGGTAATGGCAAATAGGGATTAGGGGTCAGATGGAAGGGGGTAAGTCTTAATGCCAGGAGTGAAGGTAACAAAATCAGATAGCTCCAGGCACTGATGGCATACACAGAGGTGGACCTTGTGGCCATTACAGAAATGTGGGCTTTGGAAAATAGTGACTGGGAGCTGATGGTCTCTGGGTAATAATAGTTCAGGTGGGATAGAGGAACAGGTAGAGGGGGAGGAATAGCCATTATTGTCAATGATGGCATAGAGGTGGCTGAAGATGGGTGCATCAGGGATAGTAACTGGGAGACAGCTGGTTCAACTCACAGCAGCCTCAGGCAATAAACTGCACTTAGGGGTAATCTATAGACATCTGAGGCAAGGAGAAGAGAGGGACAGAGAGCTCAGGGAAGTAATTGAAAGAGGAGTGGCAAAGAGGGGAATAGGAGTGTGGGGGGATATTCCAGTTGCCAGGAGCACCAGAAGTTAGGTCTTGCTGAATACCTTCCAGGACTGTCTAGTGGTACAGCTAGTTAAGGAACTATACAGGTAGACTGCAATTCTAGATGTGGGTCTCACCATCTGGGAGGTGGTAGGAGCTGTGAGAACAGGGAAGCCATTGGGTAACAACGACCATGACTCAGTTTTGTTCTACCTGACTCCTGGGTCCAGAAAACCTCAATGGAGAGCTGAAGTCCTTGATATTAAAAGGGCGGACTTCAATAGTGTGAGGGAGCTGGTCAGGGAAAAGTTAGTAGGGGAGGATAACATAGGTGAAATAGAAGAGAGATGTGGGAGCGATTAAAGGGGCCATTCTCAAGGCATCTAACATATGCATGACAATGGTAAAAAAACAGATTGAAGAGACCATTATGATTCTCAGCAAGGGCCAGGGAAGCAGTGAGGACCAAAAGAAAGGCCTTCTACAACTATATACCAGTAATTAGATGGGGCTGGCAGTATAGCCCAGAGGTTAGAGTAATGAGTTGTGAATAAGCTTGGTACATCCAGCAGACCTGGGTTTGATTCACACAACCTTACTTGCATACTGTGTGACTCTGAGCAAGTCACTTAACTCACTCAGTGCTCCTGGGTCACCCCTGAAAACAGACACTTGTGCCTAGTAGGCCTTATCTAGTTACCAAAAATAATAAAAAAAAACTAAATAAAATAAAAAAATAAATAAAAAGAAAAGCAGACAGGAAGAATGGGGAGAATATTTATTGAAAAACAGAGATGCAAAGCAAGTGGTTAGGAAAGCAAAACCAGACACAGAGCTGTGTATTGTGGAGGGGGTGAAGAGACGAGAAAAACTGTACTTCCACTATATGAGGGAAAAAATGAAGAAAGGAGGGGGAATTGTAAGGCTAGCTGGGGGGTAGGGTGATAGTGGAGGACAGGCAAAAGGTCACCGTCCTCATTGATTACTTTAGCTCAGTTTTTACTAGTAAGGACAGTGGGCCCTTGCCAGAGAGTGGCATCAAAGCAGCCACGGGGGGGATTCCAGGAGATGAGACAGCCAACATTTGCAAGCAAAAGGTTCCAGAAAAATATAAATAATGCCCCAGGACAAGATGGGTTACATTCGAGGATACTCAAGGAACTGGCAGCGGAACTGGCCAAACCCCTGCTAGATCTATTGAACAGCTTACTTGGGACAGCGGTGGTTTCAATGGATTGGAGGGTGGAGTATGTGATTTTGTCACATGGGGGGGGGGGACTACAGACCTGTCAGTCTTACCTCTATTGTAGGGAAGCTGATGAAGTCACTGGTCAAAGACGACCTTGTGGACTAATTGGAGAGCAACTGGCTCCAAGATAGTAAACAGCACAGATTCATGACAGGGAAGTCTTGTCAGAAAAACCTGATAGTTTTCTTTGACTGGGTGATGAGGGAATTAGATAGGGGCCATGCTATGGATTTGCTCTACTTCATTTTCAGCAAGGCAGTTGACTCTGTGCCTCGCAGATGCTTGCTGAAGAAGATGGAGGATCTGGGTGTGGCTAAGGTCATAGATAACTGGGTAGGTAAATGGGTAAAGGGGAGGCAGCAGAAGGTTGTGGTCAATGCAGTCAAATCGTAAGAGAGGGAAGTCACAAACAGGGTACCACAGAGATCTGTCCTGGGTTCAGTCCTCTTTAATATGTTCATCAGCAACATTGGAGAGGGAATCCAGTGCAGGCTGTGTCTCTTTGCAGAAGACACTAAGCTCTGTGAGAGGGTGGATAGTGATGAGGGAATGAGGGAAATTTATAGGGACTTACAAAAGCTCGAGGGGTGGTCTAAGGTTTGGCAGTTGAAATTCAACATTAAGAAGTGCAAGGTAATGGACCTAGGAAACAAGTACAAGGGAAGAATTTCAAGGTAATGGACCTAGGGAACAAGAATCCCAAGGCACAGTACTGGATGAACAGATTGGGACTCAGCACTATGGTTGAGGAATGGGACCTTGAAGTTATCATTAGTGACTCCATCAAACAATCGCGTTAGTGCAGCAAGGCACTTAGCAAAATCAGTAGGATGCTGGGTTGTACAGGGAAGGGCACTGATAGCAGAGGAAAGAGGTAATACTTCTCCTATATAGCTCCTTAGTGAGGCCACACCAGGAGTACTGTGCTCAGTTCTGGTGTCCTCACCTCAGGAAAGATAGGGATAGGCTGGAGATGGTGCACGGCAGGGTGAAGAATATGATTCAGGTCCAACAGGGAATGTCCTATGAGGAGCACATCAAGGCACTGAACATGTAATTGCTAGAAACCAGAAAGAAGAGAGGAGGTATGATGGGGAACTTCAAGTTTCAAAAAGTAATTAACAAAATGAACTGTGAGGAACTATTTAGCTTGAATACTATCTCAAGGTCACATGGACATGAGTGGAAACTAGCAGGAGAAAGGTTCAGGAAGGACATGAGGAAGTATTATTTTACAGAAAGGGTGGTGAAGTCATGGAACAGTCTACCAGCTGAATTGGTAAGTGCAAAAAACACTGGTGGTTTCAAGCATGGTTGGGTCAGAATGAAAGGTACAGTGCTCACTCGGGGTGGCAGAAGCTGAAGTGAGAATGGAGGGGGAGGTTGGGGAGGGTTAGGACCCTGGAGAGACAATAGCTCCCAGGGCTAATTAAGGAACAAGGGCAGACTGGAGGAACCATGTGTCTTTTTCTGCCATCATTGTCTATGTTTCTATGTTTGTATTGCTGTTTGTGCTGTTGATGCATGTGGAAAAATGATGAGAAGAACAGGAGGAGAATGGGATGGAGGGGAATAAAGGTGCAGATAAATATTCCACCATGCTAGTTCCTGCAAGTACATGTCCTGCAAGCAGAGATGGTGGGGATATTGGTACTGGCCATGATGGAATAGGGACTGGTGCTGTGAGGACAAGGGCTGCTGGGTGCATGACAGTATAGCCCAAAAAAACATGGTTCACTGGTCCCCAGAAATCCATTGGTTCTTCTCCCACTTCAGTGCAAGCAGCCTTCCCTGCCAGCCATCAGATGCATCTACATGAACCATCCTGAGCAACCAAGAAATGCACCAGTTTCCCCATCTTCCTTCTTGAAGTGCCTGTAGTTCCTCTACTTGGGATAGAGGTGATACATCCAGATAAGTAAATTCTAGTTTCCAAAAAATAATAATAATAATAATCTTGCATTTGCTGCCCAAATCCTCAGAGCTGCCCCCCATTGTCATTTATTGGCTTCTGAAAACAGTATGAGAGAAGAGAGTCAAATGGCAAGCCTAAATCGCAAGATCAATTTCATAATTTATGTTTTTTTATGACACATAAAAATAATTAATAACAACACAAAATAGCAAAAAGTTATACATTATATCATATAATTTAATATTATATATGCTATAAGATTAAATTATCTTATCATGTGTGTGATATTAGGTTATGTTAACTTCTCATATAGCATACTATATTATTTTATTATATATTACATTATATCATATTATTTCATCATATTATATTGTACAAATATTAACTGGTGTTGAGTGGAATAGTTGAAAACCAGGGCACCCACGGGATGGACTGAGGTCAATAGTCCATCCCAAGGGTGTTCTGAGTTTCAACAATTCCACAAAACAAAACAGGTTTATAAATATGTTTTATTACTTGTACTTCAGTAAGTGTATCCCAGGCTACCAATGTAATGGTGCAGGGGAGTGCATGCCTGCAAGCTTTTGCATAGCCAAAGCCTCTTGTCAAATCCCTGCCTAGCTGTGACCCTGGGTGACCTCTATCATGAATTGCACCAGTAGCATAAGCCATCTAAAAATTGTATCCCTGAATATTTGCAATCTTCTCTCCAAACTGCCAGAATTTCAGGCCTGGGTGGCTCAGATTGATTCTGACATCATCTCCCTAACAGAAACGTGACTATCACCAAAGATCCCAGACACAGCAATTGCCCTTCCTGGATACAATCAGTTTTGGCAGGACCGTACCTCAAAAAGAGGGGGCGGTTGTCTGGTTTACCTCAAGAGTGACATCAAAGGGCAAATACTGACCATTAGCTTCCACACCAAGGAAACACAGGTTCTAACACTAAAACTTAATATTGGCCAACAAAACAAAGTGCTGCTATTATCAACCATATACCTGCCTCCTGGGACGCTACCCACTGGCTTCCCACAGCTCATAAGCCACCTCGAACAGAACAAACTAAACTGGGAACATATAATCCTAGGGGACTTCAATATTAATTGGCAAGCACAGGATGCAGAGACCAAATAGCCAGCTTGTACCTGACCCAACTGGTCAAACAACCCACCAGACAAAACTACTGTACAGGAACCAGCACCCTCATCGACTGGCTACTCTCCTCCTGTCCTGAACATATCGCAGAGGTAACAGTCCTACCTGACACCATCAGTGACCACTCCCCTATACTACTTACCTGGACTAACAAGTTCACCAAGAGTAAGCCTAAGACCACCAGGAACAGATCACTATGGCCTGGTCAACTAGACTCCTTCAGGCACTACCTAAAAGGGATTGACAGGTCCCCACTGGATAGAGTCAAGGATGGAAACCAAGTACTGGATTACTTCTGCAGTATCTTCACTAAAGCCTACGACATCTTTGCTCCTTACAAAACAAAGAAAGCCAGAGGAATCCCCAACCACTGGCTGTCTAACCCTCTAATTGAATGCGTACGACTCAGAGATCACCTGTGGCATAGAGCCAAAGCCACCGGGTATCTAGTTGACTCCTGAGTGTATAAGGCAGCTAGAAATACCTGCACAAAACTTATACATCTAGCGAAAGCAGCTTACTACAATGACCTCCTAGGAAAGACCTGGGGTACAGAAAGGGAGTTCTGGGACTCTGTAAAATCTCTCACGGGTACAGCCTCAAGGGCCCCACCGGACCTTATAGTTACCACCTCTGGCACATTGCAAGACCTAAGGGAAATTGATGATGCTTTTAATGTTGCATTCACGGACCTCAGCAATGTGTTGCCACCTGAATACTTGAATCACACCCTCGCAGGCCAGCAGCACAACCTCAACACTCCATCACCAAGGGATAATGTTACCCCACTGTTCTACTTCAGGCAAATCTCCCCCGGTGACACCATCAAATATATCAAACGGGTTCCTGGTAAGACCAGGATGGGAAGTGACATGATCTATGTGAAGATGGTAGCACTCACATTAAATGAACTTGTGGCACTGCTCACCAATATATTCAATGTCTCTCTCAGATCTGGCATCTTCCCTGACAGGTGGAAAGAGGCTCTTGTCACACCGGTTTTTAAATCAGGAGACAGAGCTAATCTAGTAAACTTCCGGCCCATTTCGATTTTACCCGCCTCTCCAAAGCACTTGAAAGGGTGGTCTCAGAATGACTAACTGAGTATCTAGAAATACATAGCCTTCTCTGCTTGCAACAACATGGATTCCGACAAAACCACTGCACCATCACCGTGCAAGTAGAGTGAATTTGTTTCTACTCCTGCAGGGATTGGGCCTCTTGATGAGCTGTCACAACCAGTTACCTAATAATTTAATGATTGCACCTGGGAGCATCAGGAAAGTGAAGAAGTTTTATCTCAAAAAGTAGGGGACTACTGGAGATTTCCTGCTGGAAAGACAGAGTGAAACAGTAGGAATCATGAAATGAAAAAAAAATCTGCTGTGTTTTTTTTTATTTTATTTTGTTGAAAGAAAACCTGTTTCTGGATGGTGTTCAAATAAACATTTTTTTTTATTTTGCAACCTTCAGAAGGAATAGTGTAAGAATATGGGGAAAAGGGAATGTGTATGTGTGTGTCTGGGGGGGGGCACTGTAGTAATAAGAGACCGTGATTGCTTCTCTTCTGACACTGCATGCATTAAAGAGGCACTTTGAATGCTCATGGGCCATTGTGAGGGGTGTCCATCCCCACACCTATAAGTTCTGGTACCTATGTTCAGAACGGTCCTCTACTGACAACCATTTATCCTATCATACACCAACACAAAACAATTATTTTTTTACAACTTATTTACCCAGGATAGTCCAGCTGAGATGTGCCACCTAATTTCCAGTGGGGCCCTGCTGCTATTCATTTCTACTGCTAGGAGGACAGGAGCAATGGGAGGTTATGTGACTTACTCAAGGTCACACAGTTAGTATTTGACTTTACTGAGGTTTTGACCGCTCATCTCCTGGACTCCAAGCTTGTGTTCTAGCCACTGGATCACACTCCACAAATGACAGAACATGATGCCAACAAAAAAGGCAAAAAGCAATTACTTCAGTGCTAACAAATACTGGAACTAAATCAGTACAGGTATAAAAATGATTTACAGCATTACCACAGTAGCAGAATATTCTACGAATCACACAGGCACAAAACATTTCACTAAGCTTCAAGGAGGCAGTATAGCACAGTAGTTTAAGGTTCTGAGCTGCAAACCTGGAGACTTGGATTTGAAACCTACAGTTCCCACTTGCATTATTGTGTGACCCTGAGCAAGTCACTTAACTTTCTTGTGGTCTCAGGTCACACCTAGAATCAAGCTTCGGCTTAGTCTGCCTTTTCTGGTTAAACAGTTTATCGGCTATGTGTTTTCCCCGATGTGATGTAATTTCATGTGCCTGTGATTTAGAAAATGGATGTTTTCAACTATAAAGGGAGGGCAACTAAATGGGTTATAATTCTGGCCCTAAAAGTGTTACAGGTTTGGTCAATAGCTTATGTAAAGCAGATTTCCCTGGGTAACAATACTGATAAAGTTTGCTTAACTTATGCAATAAATACATATTTCAAATAGTTTTTAAATATTATAAATATTAGTCATAAATATTGAAGATGTATATTGAAATATTATGAATTCACAGGCTTGTGCAATATATCAACAAACATTTTTCCAAACTTAATTGTGCAATACATTAAACGTTTTCAAACTTGTGGTCTAGTGTTTTCATATGTCTGCTTCCTCTTTTGTAATAATTTATGTGCACAACAGAACCTGATATGCTAAAGGAACACTGTTAAATTTCCCATAGGTTAACAGATTCTGGACAGAGCCAATACGACTGCAAAATGATTGTAGTGAGGGTGGTGAGAGGTGTGTAGAGAAGATGCAGTAGAGGAATGATGGATGAATCAGTTAAGGGCTGTTTTGGTTCATTGAAATTGTATTGCATCTTGTGGAGATTTTTGTAATAGAATCCTAAGTACAAGGAAATGTTCTGCAATTATAAGGCCCTGGACATGCTGGGGAACTTAAAACAGTTTAAGTGCCTTAAAATGGTATAAATCCCCCTAGCACTGTTTACAGACAGACTACAAGCCCATTAAAACGTTTTAACAAAAGTGTTTTTAAACTCTGCTAGATACCTAGTCTTAAAACCATTTTTAAAAACTTTTTGGAGGTAGCATGGTTTTACTCACAGGTCTGTCCAGGAGTAAAAGTGTTTAAAGCTGTAATAGTTTAACTAAAGCAGTTCTAGCTGCAGTGTGTCCAGGCAAGTACAGTTCTGTGTGTTGGAATTAACACAAAATAGTTAAAAGGAGAACAGGTTTAACACTAGCA
Organism: Neoceratodus forsteri; assembly: GCA_016271365.2. NCBI lineage: Eukaryota > Metazoa > Chordata > Ceratodontiformes > Ceratodontidae > Neoceratodus > Neoceratodus forsteri. The sequence goes on along the minus strand of CM028135.1, from coordinate 838,005,092 downwards.
GTGTGGCCAAACTAAACCATCATCAAAAATGGTTAGTAGTGTGGCTGCACTAAAATGGTTTAGCTTGAACTGGTTTTCAAAATGGTTTTCAAACACAGTTCTGTAGTGTGTCCAGGGCCTTAATGTCCAGATTTCAAAGCAGGATCATAAATTCATACAAATGTCCATAATAATGCACTGCGCAGCAACCGTGACTGAGAGACCACTGTAGCTGAAGCATATAAGAAGTAATGTTTCCATTTGATGGACAACATCAGTAATGGCATCCCATGCTTTACGATGTAAGCACTACCATTTTTAATACGTAATTATTTTAAACTACCATTTCAATGAAGTTCAGTGCATTGACAGAAGGGAGAAAAAAAGACAGTAGGTGTGGAGAGGGCAGAGGGTTGTAATGTTTATATATTTATTTATTTATAATTCAGAAAACACCTTTAAGCACAAGTGCTCTTTTACAAAAGTTCCACATCTGACACGTACAAGGAATGAGAATCACAACATGCATTCACCAGCTCAAGAAGAGCCTGGTCAAATACAAGCAACAGTAAATTAGCAGTAAGGGAAATATGCACACTCTGGCTGCATAGCTGTCCCAAGGGGAAAAAGTTTGCAAGTACCAGTAATGTATAGTTATAGGATAAACATGATATACTGGACAGAAGTCAATTAAAAGCAGCAGCAGGTTGATTTCATAGTGGGTTCTTCTTTTAAGAGTACCTAAATTTTGAGATTTTGGAAAGTCCGACAAGGGATTCTGGGAGTTCGCTAAGCCATTGGCACACACGGACTGCAAAGGAGCACCTACCTAGGCTTGTTTTTAAGAAGGGTTAGAAAATGGGTAGGTAGATTCCTTGTTTCTGATTGGCTAATGGTATCAAATAGCTGGTTGGATATCAGACAACAGAGACAGGGAAAGAGTCTCAGTCTCTGACTGCTTGATTACTTTCCAATATCAGTGTATCAATGGAACTTTCAATTTGAAAAAGCAGCCATGTTTTTTTTCTCTCATTTAGCAAGAGACAAACCCCTATACTTGTTTTTTAATTCACTAGACATGTAAAAGAAAATCTGTGTCCCCATCGCCATTACTATCCCACAAACAGCCTTTTCCTTTTTTTTGCTGTTTGAATCATCAAGCTGTAGAAAGCTCAATTTAAAAATGCCACAATGTTTACTGTTGAGAGAGAGAGAGAGAGAGAGAGAGAGACAGAGAGAGAATGAGAGATATTGCCCCCCACCCCAACAAGCCATTAGCCAGATTCATACAGCAATGCCCTTTTTTTATTTTAAAAAAATCTGGCACACACCAGCCATGTTTTGCCTTTGCCAATGTTTATATTTTAAACGAACAGCGCTTGCACCTCATGTGTTGAGCGCTACTGAAGACAACTTGCCTCATTGCTCAAGCTCTACCCTCCCACTTCTCATCGTTGTCTGCCACTGACATTTTTTTTTATTTAAACAGTCATTTGGGAGATGAATGAATAGGTTGTACCAGCACATTCTGTGGCAATCGCCAGCATTGCATGTGCTCTGCCCCCGATGGTGCTAGTCTGGCTGTATGACAACAAAGAAAAAATAATATCCCTTCCTATGATTTCTGTTCTTTCTGGGTGGTGCAGTAGTGAAATTTACAAATGACACAGTGACAGAAAGAACTGTACAAGCTTCGATCAAAGCAGCCCAAAGCAGAAAAAAACATCTCAATGAAATGTGTCGAGGGAGAGAGAGAAGAGACTGCAGGTATGCTTAAGTGAATGTCCCACTCTGTCTCTCTCTCTCTCTCTCTCTCTCTCTCTCGCAGTCAGCATCTTGTGACAGTTGCACATCTGGATCTCTCCACCAAAGTAAGCACCTCAACTGCCGCAAACGGATCCACTTTTTTTTTTCCTTGTAGCCCTTAAGCTGTGTTCTCTCACTTTACAGGAGCAAACCCCTTTTCTATTAATTAAACAAGTGGCACACAAAAGCAACAGTTTCTGTAGTTAAACATTTAGCACTATAATGTTGCGTACTAAGCCCCTATTAAACACAGCTTCCACTGCTCACTGTGGCACCACTACACACGACTGCTCAAACTGGCCTGAAGTTCATGAACAGTAAGGGACAGGATAGGAGTTGGACCTACTACTTTCGCTGGCAGGTGGGTTGCTGAATGGGGATGCCTCACAACAGATCCCAGTTGCTGACAGTGACAGCTCATCTTTTCTCAATCCCAATGTCTTCCTCTGTTGTAAACTGTTATTACAGATCTCACTCTAGCTTCCATTCTGACCACACTCACTGCCAGCTGATGTAAACACAAACACTACACTGGAGCACAGGAGAGCATGTGTGTGTGTGTTTGGGGGGATGTTAAAGAAGTGTTGATGGGGGGGAGAGAGAGAGTTAAATTATCTGAAAAACAGCAGCTCCCTCTACTGGTAAACTTACCAATAGAGGGACTACTTTACCAAAAAATCAACTTTGAATGGATTTTTATCTAATTTTTCTCATTCTTTTTCATATTTTTCACATTGTAGCTAAAATGTGACATGTAACCCATTTTCTAAGTGCAATAATACCCTCCAAGATAGGTGGTATTGGACTATACCAGACCTTCCAGGGGCTATAAGGTCCTCCGCCTGTGACGTCGGGCCTCATTACGCCCCTGGGCAGTCCAGTATAGCCTAATACTGCCCACCCTGTTGGGTATTATTGCTTACTACTTCAATGGCTTGTCTCAACATACTTCTGGTGGAATACTGGTTTGTGTCCATGAAGAAGTGATCTCTAATTGTAGTTGGGGTAAGGCCCAATAGAACTTTTTTAGCCATCAGACAGGACTGATATTTTAGCCTGTCCTGAAGTGGTAACCATTTGTTGAGAACATACAATGAGCAGCTGTGTGTGAGCCTGTCCACTCACTGGCAAAACAACAGGCTTTGTTAAGTACCATCCTTACTCTGGAGAGGGTAGTGTCACAAGCTGCCCCATATACTGGGACACCATAGTTAATGAGAGGTAGGATCATATTGGAGACTACCAGGCATCTAGCATCCTGGGTGAAGTTAAGGCATTGCCTGTAGAGCGCTCCTAACTTTCCATTGGCCAGATTTATGATATATAGATATGGAATATAATCATACTGAGAGTAATACATGTTGACATTATTTTCCTGTTATCATGGACATTTGCACGTGTTTTGCATCCTGCTCTACATTTTGGTCATTTGTTATAGTTGCTGGTTATCTGCATGCATTTAGGACATGTAAGCTATTATTACAGACAATTCCAATATTTAGGATCCTGCTTTGAAATCTGGACATGTATAATTGTGACACATATGCACATCTTTACAATTCTATTTTGAACATGGGGATATTTATGGGCTTTCTGACTGAATGTGAATTTTTGGGACACTAATTAATCAACATTTAACTATGGGCTCTTTTTGTACTCCTTGCTACTACTTTTGTCATTTTACTATCCTGCTCATTAGCCTGCCCTAATATGTGTCTGTGTATCCTGCATCTTGTGGAGATGCTTATAATAGGGTCCTAAATATGTGGAAATGTCCTGCAATTGTAAATGTACAGATTTCAAAGCAGGATCCTAGCATCATGCAAATGTCCATAATAATGCAATGCATGGCAGCAGTGACTGAGAGATCACTGTAGCTAAAGTGTGTAAGAAGTAATGTTTATGTTGGTGGACATTAGTAATGGCACTCAATGGTTTACAATGTAAGCAAACACTACTACTCCAGTGAGATATTTCTTTGATGTTGGCTGGTTCCTACATTTAAACACTCCAGAGTCACCATACTATAAGGCTGCAGATGACTTCTTTCATTATGGTTGGCATGTGTCTCACAGTTATTTCCTTTTGCTGTGGATCTGGTACATAATAAAATATTACATGTTGTACTGCAGGTACCGAAAAGTCAAAGAGTGATACCCTCTGCCTTACTAAAAATTCAGTAACCAGAAACGAGTCAAGGGGAAGTCTCACATCTTTTCACAGCAATATATTCCTAACACTTTATGTGTAAGTGTTGTGTGCTTCCTCTGGCTGCCAGCAGTCTTATTTCTGTCCAGATCTTGTTGGTAAATAAACTAGCATTTGTCAATGCTGAATGTTGGCTTGCTGGCACTGGCATTGGTAGTGCAGGAATTAAAGAGATGCACAATAGGATTGGCAGTGAAGTAGTGAACTGACGCTGACCCCAGCCCCACCATGCAGAGAGTGACAGGCATTGGGGTGTGCCTTTGGGTTATTGGCCATAATGCTCATGCCATTTCACCTCACCCTACCCTGTAGAAACCGACAAGTGCCACGATGTGCCTTGGGGTCTTCAGGCCTTACACTCACCCCATTCCATAAGGAAATATACGGACATGGGTGCAGTGTAGGAGAATGGCATGAACATTGGGGCCAAAGAGTCCAAGGCACACCTTGGCACCTGTCATTGGCTGCAGGGTGGGGGGTGGAATGACATGAGCATTACAGCTGACAATGCCAAGTTACACCCCTGATGCCTGTCAGTGTCTACAAGGTGGGGCATTATGGTTGGAAATCTTAATGCCCAGGCCATTTGTTGATATTTTCACTCCAAATTTTCAACATGGGCCATTTGTGACCCCACGTCATGAACAGTGGCACTATAGGTTTGTTTGCTGAAAGGTGATTTTGTACAGCAACTGTGCATTTTGGCACCACAGGTGCGAAAACACATTTCGGGCAGGATGTGAAAAATGACAGCTGCACTGTTCTTGAGGAGGTGCAAAAAAATGGCATTGTTGAAAATCTGGAGTAAAAATATGAAAAATTGGTGACATCAAGAGCATGCATAGAAACTGCACAATGCATGTCCATAACGCAATTATTTTTGGGATTTGTTTCACCAGATTTTCAACTTAGGCATTTTGGGAACTCCGGTCATGAACAGTGTCATTGTGATTTTCTTAATCTGGCCCAAACATTGATTTCCCACAGTGACCACACCATTGAGTGACACATGTGAAAACACATTTCAGGCAGGATGTGAAAAATGACAGCTGTACTGTTCATAAGGAGGTGTACAAAAAAGACAATGGAGAAAATCTGAAGTGAAAATATGAAAACTTGGTGATGACACGAGTGTGTATAGAAACTGCACAATGCACGACCGTAATGCAATTATTTGGGGTATTTCTTTTACCAAATTTTCAACATAGGCATTTTTTTTCATACTCTATTTTCTCTCCTTAGCCCCAGGTGGCAGTTCCTCTTGCCCGAGCCCACAGCCCCATCTCCTGCTCGCAGCTTACCCTCTCTCCAGTGACCCCACAGCTTGCCCCTCCATGGTGGGGCAGCGGGGATCCCTCAACCCACCTCACTCATGAATCTGGAGCTGGAATGGGGTTACTGCCCATCACAGAGGTGGTGCCTGCGAGGCTCAGCAGTCATGTAAGCATGCCCAGATCACACTTTTCCCTCCTGTTTTTTTTTTGTCCCTGAGCTAAGGCGTGCAATGATATCACAAGGAGTGAGTTTGCATGCATCCACGCGTGCTCCTCCAGGTGTCTGCCTTAGCTCTGCCCCCTTATTACATCGGTGCACCAACACCCAGCCTCCACTAGAGGCCAGGCGTACATCGACTGTGGAGTGCCCCCCTTCCCAGAGAAGTAGTGCAGTCCAGCAGACACTCAATCCTTCTCCTCCCCTGCCAACCCCCAGCGGCCCGTGCTCATTCTCGAACACAGGTCGCCGGCATGGTGTAAGGTAAGGCATCTAATGCCTCAGCCCTCAGTGCCACCAGGCCAGCTAACATAGGCATTTTATGACCTCCACTCATGAATAGTGTCACTGTGATTTTGTTAATGTGCCTTGAACATAGATTTCACACAGTGACCACGCCATTGTGCGCCACATGAGCAAAAACACATTTCAGGGAGGATGTGAAAAGTGACAGCTGTATAGTTCATAAGGAGGTGTGAAAAAAGGGCAATGTTGAAAATCTGGAGTGAAAATATTAAAAATTGTCAAAGTTACGAGTGTGCATTGAAACTGCACAACACACGCACGCAACATGGTTATTTTTTGGAATTTTTCCACCAAATTTGTAAGATAGGGTTTTTGGGGCCCCACCTCATGAACAGAGGCATTGTCATTTTGTTAATCGATCCTGAAAGGTGATTTTGCTCAGTAACCATGAAATGACCTTTTGGGGCTGTGTAATGAGATGACAGTGCATATGTTCATGAGGCTGGGTCCCAAGCACCCCATGTTGAAAATTTGGAGGCAGAATTCCAAGAAATGGCTGAGGTATCCACCTAAGTTGATTTATGCCATTATACAGCTTACCGGCATTTCTTCAGTTCGCGGTCGGCTTTGAAGAGTCCAGATGTATTCCCAGTCCACCGAAGAAGATCATCGCACTGGGCTCCGGAGGCAAGTATGGAGTGTGGGGGGGTGGAGAGGTGTGGTGCACAGAGGGTGGGCGGGTTGGGGGATGGGACCCCACTGCAAAGGACTGTTTTCTTTTTTTCAGGTACTTTAAAAAAAATAACATGAACACCACGGACAGTTTTCTTTTTTTACAGGTGTATGAAAAACTGTTGTGCCACTGGGGTGGGATCCCAGTGTGCCCCATAACTTTGGGGTGGGGGTGATGTTGGCCACACTAGGGTGGGCTCCCAGTGTGGCACAGAATGGGGGTGGGGCTGAAACATGCTGACGATGGTTGTCTTCTATTACGGGGAGGCACACTGGGGTGGGATCCCAGTGTGCACACAGTCTTGCAGGGGGGTTATTTAGCATGTGCCGACAGGGAGTTTGGGTACCCCTGAAGTCGGCTTTGTAGGCATTGTGCAGTGGGCAGTGGCAGCAGCCACTGCTGCCATGTTTATTGAAATACTTCACCCGGAAAGGCACATCGGGAGGCGTGATATTGTGCCGCCAGATGACAAGCTTGTCTCTCATTGCAGCAGCACTTTCTTTACAAGTTTTGACCACTTTACATATTTCTTGTGTAAGCACCTGCATTCTGGCTTATTGGGGAATGAGGGACACACCTACTAATGCATGACCTGCATTCACCCACACTGACGCTCCTCAGAAATCTGCTACTACTGCAAGATGTTGGCTTGTGCGCAGGTGCAAGCCAATAAAAATTACACCCCCCAGAAGCAGAGCTTCAGTTAACTCCATTTTGGGAGTATTTGACTTCCAAAAATAAGGCCAAAACTTCCAAAATAAAGGGGGAGGAAGTCATTGACTTCCAAATGTAAAAAACTAAATTGGATGACCTCTAAAACTGAAGGCACAGAAGCTAAGAAATTATGTTTTTTTCCTAAAAGAAATTGCATGTTACCACTTATATTTGTATTAACATCCATAAATTCATAATTCCAAGAATATTGCCTTTCAAATTATGGGGTCTTAGAAGTATTTTAACTTCCAAAAATTTAAATGACTTCCAGATTTTAACTCATGGAAGTATCTGACTTCCACTAAAAGTAAATTAACTGAACCCCTGCCCAGAAGTTATCGCTGTGTTTCTCCTCCATTTTTCCATCAAAGTTGTTGGAGGATGATGTCAGAGTAACAAAGATAGTGGTGTTACACAAAATGCAGTTCCACCAGAAAACTGCTGCCAATTAGGATCTCACAGACGTAATTTCTGTAAATATGTATATTTGCAACATTTATAATTGTGTTCCTTTAAAGTACTGTATTGCTGTATATGACTGTTATTTTTGTAAGGCTGTCAATTACTATTTAATATTTTCCTATTGTACTCTACTCCATGGGCCCCAATGCACATAGGGGCAGGAATTTCATGCCAGAGGCACGTATGGCACCTGCGGAGCTCCGCACCTGAGGACAGTTATGCACGGGGGCATTTACTACTGCCGGCCACCTGTCCGCGGTTATGTTCCCAGGTTGGCAGCCAATCCAAAGGCCTGCCTGGGACTTAGAGTCGATCCTCCTGTGCATGACAGCATGGGACTGGGATCGTGAATGGGTACCCATGCACCATTGTGTGGCTGGCCGTTGACTGCAGAACCCTATTGCCCCCGGAACATGGGGGTGGGCACTGACCCCCGGGACTGCAGTAATAAATAATGACAAATCTTTATTTATATGGTGCCTTTCTGTAACCAAGGCTCCTAACAAACAGTTACAACAAAATAATCATAGAATCAGTCATTATAAATACTTAAAAAGGAATATTAAAATTAAAACCGGAACATGAATCAGTCACCAAATGCTTTCCTCTACAAACAGGTTTTGAGAGCCTGTTTAAATCCCTCCATGGTCGCGCTTTCCCATAGCTGATGGGGTAGAGAATTCCAGAGGATAGGGGCTACATGCAAAAATGCCCAGGCCCCAGAAGATTTTAAACAAACCCTTGGAATCTCTTGCAACCCCTTGTCAGCCGAGTGGAGCGAACGCTCAGGGGAGTAAGGGACCAGAAGCTCTTTCAGGTAGTCCAGACCCTGTCCATGTAAGGCTTTATAAGTCAGAAGTCTGACTTTAAAGGTGATCTGCCACTGTACTGGCAGCCAGTGCAGTTCACACAGCACCGGAGAAATATGGCATGACCGAGAGGTTCTTGTCAATAACTAGGCCGCTGCGTTCCTCACCAGCTGCAAGCAGCAGATATCCACCCCAGGTAGCCCTAGGTAAAGGGAATTGCAATAATCCAGGAGCGAGGACACAAAGGCATAGACCAACATGGGGAGATCGCCAGATGGAACAAGATGCTTAACCCTGGAGATATCCCTCAGATGGTAGAAGGAAGATTTGATGACTGCCGACACCTGCGAGTGTAGTGTCAGCCCTTCATCAAAAAATACCCCCAGGTTTTGCACTTGTTCAGAGGTCAGGAGTGATAAGCCTCCAAGAAAAAGTCCTGAGGACAAACTTACTCCCAACCACCCTATCCGGCACCCCGAGTCCACAACCAGCACCTCAGTCTTTTCCAAGTTCAACTTCAACAAGCTCAAATTCATCCAGTCCTGGATTTCGGCGAGGCAGTTATTAAATACTGAGAGAGCTGTACCCTGGTAAGGTGCGAAAGTAAGGTAGAGCTGCGTATCATCAGCATAGCAGTGAAAGCTCAGCTGATACTTTCTTACATTATCTTCAAGGGGTAGCATATACACTGCGAACAACATGGGGGACAACACTGATTCCTGAGGCACCCCACATAACAGAGGAACTGGGTCAGAAGTATAAATCCCTGACACCACCCTCTGAGTTCTTCCGGTGAGAAAAGATGTAAACCATCTGAGGACTGTACCAGACAGGCCACAGATGAACCTCAGGTGACCGAGTAGAACCCCATGGTCCACAGTGTTGATTGCTGATGAGCGATCTAGAAGAACCAAGATGGAGCAGTTTTTCTGATCTCTTGCCATCAGGAGATCATTGAGCACCTGAATCAGTGCCGTCACAGTACTGTGCCTTTTTCCGAAACCGGACTGGAGAGGTTCATAGATGTCATGGATAGTCAAATGGTTCTCCAGCTGTACAGCCACTACTTTCTCAATCACCTTCCCTACAAAGGGAAGGTTTGAGACTGGTCTGTAGTTGCATGGCAATCTGGGTCCAAAGAAGCTTTCTTCAGGAGGGGTGTTACCACTGCCTCCTTCAGGGAGCTAGGAATCTCAACTGTTTCCAAGGAACACCAGACAATCCATGTAAAGACTGGACCAATGATGTCACTACAACCCATAATCAGAGTAGTTGGTCCTGGGTCCAAAGTACAGCACGTAGAGTTCATAACCTGGACAATCTGCATGACATCCATGAACTCCGGGCAGTCAAAGGAACTCCAGGAAAATTGAGAAGCAGTGACCAAGTGCTGATCTAAAGCATCTCCCATAAAGTGCGCTGGTTGGAATTCAGCCCTAATGTCAGCCACCTTAGTTGCAAAGAATCAAGCAAGCTCATTGCACTCCACTTGCGAAAAGGATTTTTGAACCTGTCACGGTACAAAAAATCTGAGCTGGTCGATTCTGAGTGGCCGCAATCTCCTGGATAGGAACTCTGCCTTCTTATGGGTGATTGCAGATTGATAGGCTTGGTAATGGTCCATCAATCTAAGGTGGTCAGCGTCCTGGGCTAATTTCCGCCAACAACGCTCTAACCTTCATCCTAATCGCCGGATCTCCCTCAAAGTCCCATCAAACCAAGGGGACCAAGGGCTAAGGGAGAGAGGATGAACACGGACAGAAGCAATGACATCCAGGGCCACAGAAATGACCGTATTATAGGCCATCACATGGGCCTCTGGGTGGTTGTTTGCCACTAGAAGGATCGCTAGGTCAAGTACTGCTGCCAGGCCTTCATAACTTACATCCCGTAAAGGGTGGCACCTGACCATCTCTACAGGGGTAGGCCTGTGAAGGGGGGCATGGAAACTTTACCCCCATGGTGTAGTGATCGGACCATCCGACTGGTTCCACCCCCAAATCAGAGGCTTCAAACCCCAGGAGGAAGACTAAGTCAAGACAGTGACCATGTTTATGGGAAGTAGCGGTAACAATCTGTGTAAGGCCCAGAGATGTCATCAGCTGGAGGAAGTGCTGTCCAAATTGTGAGAGTTCATCATTAACCCAGGCATTAAAGTCACCCAGGACCATCAGCCTGGGTGAAACAAATGCCAGGTCGATCACGAAGTCCACCACTTCCTGAAGGAACCGCTTTTCATCTCCGGGTGGATGGTAGATGAGAGCGATCCTACAGCCTACACCTGCTACCATGGTACACTCAAATGACTCAGTCTCCTCAACTGGTACACTCGTGAGGTCCAGTTTGGTCTTGAAACAGACCGCATCCCCCCCCAATTCAATCTTGAGCGGTGGATTACCGAGTACCCAGCTGGAGTTGCAGCCTCCAATATAGGGTCGGAGTTCTCGTCCAGCCAGGTCTCGGTGATACAAGCCAAGTCCACTGTTCCCACAAGATCTGCAATAGTTGCAGTCTTATTTTTAATGGACCTGGCATTGCATAACCCTGCTCGAGTTGGATGAACTTCCAGGGCCGCCCGAATGACCTGCTCACCAAAATTGCATGTGCCCTTGGGTATGGAAACCAGACATGGAGGACCATGATCTGGGTTCGATTTCACCTGAGGGTGTCTTTTAGATCTTATGACTCCGATGTGATGGCCCTGCTCATTCACCCTCCGCCGTTTACACTCCCTGACCCCCCCCAATCCCCCCGACATGCAATATCCAGCACTCTACAGTGCTGGTAAGTTGTAAACTGCAACGGGGGAGATAAAGGGCCAGAGGTCATGAAGGGCGGCGGATGAATAATGCACGACTGTGGAGGCAGGCCTCCAACACATTCTGGTGACCACAATAAAACTACACTAATCAGCATAATAGGAAACAAAACAAAAACAAAACAAACATAAAACAAACAAAAAAATTAACAATATTTAAAAAAAGTATAAATCCCTCAACTCTCACTTGAGGGGGGAGGAAAGATAAAACTCAATCTATAAACAAATAACTTATCATAGACTAAGGCTATGCAGTCTTGCAGAAGAGGACCCTCTGCTGTACCATCCACACCATCCCCAACCCCCGGTGCTGTGCAGCCATGGGCTGCCAGCGGCAATGCCCAATGCACATCTACCCCACTGCCTGCACCGGAGCTTATGTGTGCAGGGGGGGCCCAAGCTACAGGGATGGGGGGACTCCTACTGTTGGAGTTTGGGAGCTCGGGACTGTTTGTGTTGAGAGGGGACCCTGTGGGTGCATGGTTATGGCTGCATATGGCCATCATGGCAGGGTCCCCCCTGTCATAGCCTGCATTGTCCTCCACCCCTGTGGACAGCACTACACATAGTAGTGACTGCTGCATGGTGCTGCCATACCCCCGCCCTCCCTTGGTGCATTGCTGTCCATGTGGCCAAGGGATTGGGTGATAGGGGCTGCACGCCCCCAGTAGTGCATCCTGAATGGGGGGTGCATTGGGCGTGAAGTGGATCTGTGCCACAGATATGCAGTGCATAGCCAATCTGCCCCTTCATACATAGGGCTAACCCCTCTCCCAAGAAACATCTGGAAACAAGCTGCTTGTGCATCACTGTATGCCCTGGTAAGAGAATACTATGGTTATTTCACAATGCACAACTTTGAGTGCAGTTATTCTGCAAACCTTGTATCATGTTTGTGTGATAGACCTCTGGTATATGCTCACCTTGGTTACATGAACACACTTGGCTTTGCCTCATGCCTCAGTGCATGCCCAGCAAAACAAATACCATGGCTTGTTCAGTATGTACAAATGAGATTGCACTTATTCTGCAAACTGGAATCTCACTTTGTGTCATCAGCCTCTGATAAATGCTAACTTGTGTTAATGAACACTTGGCAATGCACTTGTGCCTCAGTGTCTACCCAGATAACTGCATACCTTTATTTGTTTAGTTTTTGTTGACCGGGTAGGTGCTCTAGACAGCAAAGTCGCCTATTTTCAAGCATGACCCAGGACATTACATACAATGGGGTGGGAAAACAACAGTGAAATACAGAGAATAAATCATCAAAAAGTTGGCCAGAAACATTAGTCAGGTGAACAAGGAACAAAAAATACATCAGGCACATAACTATACTTACTTAGCTACAGCTTCAGTGACATAGGCAAAGAGTAAGACAAAATATCGTATTCCTGAAACAAGGCTAAGACCAGCTTTCTATAAATAGATAGCAAGTGCTAGAACAGGAACCAGAGGCTCAGACCAAATGTGAGGGCAAGAGCTCAGACGGTCAGACAGGTTGATGGTTACACCCACCACAGAAACAGAGTTCTAAGCAGGCAAGGACTATGTGGAGTACCCACTTAAAACTTTGGTGGGTTTTGGAGTTCCTGAGAGCCAGCGGGAGGGAATTCTACACTTTTGGAGCAGTAACTGGGAAAGTGTTTTCACCCATTTTTGTTTTACATTTCGGTTAGACTAGGAAGAACTTATTAGAAGATCTCAGAGGGTAGGTAGAGTGAGCCAGTTTTAACAGTAGGGCCAGCTTTCAGGTTTCCTGGAGACCATGATGTTATTAATGAAGCAGGCAGTAGTGTATTGCCGGAAATCTGTAGGGGAATCCAGACCAGGATGGATTATAGTGAGCAGCAGTGAGTGAGTTTGGGTACTGACAGGTCAAAGAGGCAGACATGAGAGTTTTGTGCATCTGCAATGATGAGAGAATTATTGTAGCTTACCTGTTTCAGGATCACTTCAGTTAGAGATTTACATTTGTCCCTTCCTGGAATAGAGTTGACATGACTCCAGAAACCTTGGTAGTCACTTACTGAGGTATAGAGAAGCTGCCAGTAATAGGCACTCTTGGCAGCTCGTATAGATGATTTACAGAGGTTCTGGAGCCTTCTATACTCAGCCCAGTCAGCAGGAGACTGAGACTGTTTCACTTTTATCCAGCTTTTTCCCCTCATTTTTATGGACACCAGGATCTCAAAATTTAGCCAACAGGAGGCAGTTCCATGGATTCTGTGCTTTTTTAATGGGACATGCTTGTCCTGCAAGACCAGGAGCTTGGAGAGGAAGTATTTTGCAGCAAACTCAGTGTCAGACGTCTGGTACATAGGCTCCCAGTCAGTATTTCGGAGGTCTGAGAAAAGAGCCTTCTTATCCAGTTTAGAGAAGTCACAGAATTGTATTTCTCTGGGTGGAGATTTGGGGGCTCTAGCTAGCCATATGCAGTAGACTGGAGAGTGGTCACTTATAGAGTCAGGAAAGACACCCACGGCACAGAACCTATCAGGTCTGTTAGAGATGATCCAATCAAGTACAGTAGAGTCTGGACACTGCTGCTATTTGTCAGCCTGGTCGGTGAAGATATCAGTTGGTTCAGGCGTAACCTACCCAGCTCAATAGCATAAAGACTGGAGCTTTTGCCCAACCAGTCCAGGTTATGGTCACCCATAATCACAAGTTCATGTTTACCTTTCAGTGCAGCAAGATAGTTGAGAACATTTATCAGACCTGTTAGACCTTTTCTGGAGGGCTATAAATTCACATAATGTCATCATTTTTGTGAAGCCATGGGTGACAACTATATGGATAGCTTCACATGAACAACTTGTATTGACAGATTTTACAGAGATGTTGAGGTTCTCCCTAGTATAAAACATAACCCCCCTCCACTTCTGGCATTTGGATGGCCACACCTATGAAGCTTATACTCTTTAATTGTACATATAGAGTCGGGAGTGTGGAGATTTAACCAGGTCTCTGACAGACCTAGTATGTCAGGGGAGTAGTGAGCCACCCAGGCCTCCAGCTACACAAAGTTGGCGATAAGGCTTCTAACATTCAGCCTTAATCCCTTAGTTGAGAACCACCAGGAGGGGTCAGTTGAAGCAGCCCTAGCAAAGGGGCCAGGGCTGGGCTCAATGTCACCAGAGAGAGTGAGCAGTCATAGAGGTAACCAAATTTCAGAGATGAAGGAGAGGAGACAGAGCCTCAGAGGCCCATAAGAGGAGATAGTAAGGTAGTGTGCTATTTTAGCAAAAGGGAAACATTTTAGGAGACAGTTTCAGAGAGGGGCACATTACCCCTGACCAGTAGGTTAGTGAAGAAGAAGCTCCCACCATCAGAGCTATTGAGACAGGCAGAATCAGTTTAATATGATAAGGGTGAGCCGTTTTAGTTGCAGACCAAACAGAGTGACTAAAACACTGCCCTAAGTCACTACAGCAAGCAACAACAGATTGATCACTGCAAATAGCGATGGTCGGTACCTGCAAACAAAGAAAAAGAAACATATTTTATGCGCGCGGGGCTGTGCCTCCCTCACCACGCTTTGTAAGGGGCAACCCCCTGCACCCCACAACTTAAAGATTCTCAACTCCAGAGAGGGCAGACTTAGGAAAAAGAAATTCCAGGATGATCAAAAATCCTATCCTGCCCAAGGACTGATCCCAGGTTCTTCAGCTCCATAGGCAGTGGCTCTAACCACAACACCAAATGGCCTTCTTGGCAAGGCTTGGCCACACTACACCTCGTATCTTTGTCTAGTGAATGCAGCTCTCTGCTACACTCGCTCTACCTACTCCCTGGCATTCTTCAACACTCGCTCTTGTTACGGGTGGTATTATTGAGTGGCTCAAATGCAGACGCTCAATAATACGCACTCACATCAGGGTATACTGCAGAGTCTTCTGAGAGGGCAGGGAGTAGGTCAGCAGAGAGGAGGAGGGCTAGCAGAAGAAATGCAACTCCTACCAAGCAGAGGAGAAGTTTAGGAACCCATATGGTAAGCTTGAGTTAA
Source organism: Neoceratodus forsteri (assembly GCA_016271365.2). NCBI lineage: Eukaryota > Metazoa > Chordata > Ceratodontiformes > Ceratodontidae > Neoceratodus > Neoceratodus forsteri. The sequence continues at coordinate 837,989,817 of CM028135.1, read as the reverse complement.
AAAAGATGAGAGGCACAGCACAGCAGAGGAGCAAAGTGGAAACATGCCAGGGGGGTGGCTGAGAGGTAGGGATAAGGGAAGAGGAGCAGTAACAGGATAGAATAGGGTGAAGACAAGGTGAGGGAGAACCAGGTATTAGGAAGAGACCCATGGTGAAAGACAAAGACTAGGGTACTGGTTGGAGGTAGAGATCCAGTGGAATCAGAGTCAGACACTCCTGGATTACCTATGCAGGTGTAAAGCCTGTGATGGCACTTTCATTGCAAACAGCAGAACAGGGTCCTGAATTAATTCTATGCAGTTTAACCTAAGGCTTACAATGGAACCAAACAATACTGGAGGGCTAGCATGGACTAACAGAAAACCCACTGGTCTGAAAAAAAAAGCGTCCATGACCATAACCCCACTGGCCAGAAACATAAAACTCATAAGCATAAAGGTTATACTGTCACTCAAAAATGGGGGTCCGGACAATACAGCCAATAAGCCGATCCACCAATAAGCAAAAAACATAAAGCCTTAGATGAGTCATAGATACTGTTGCGATCAATGCTATCCTGAGGCTACTAAGCGTAGAAGAGAAAACCTATAAATCACATTAGCTGTCATGCACAGTAGCAAGTAATTTCCTGACACAATACTCACAAAGTAGTCTGATTTCCCGCCTCGGCTCTCATTGGTCAGTCTTATGAGCTACAGCAACAAACAAAGATAACTAACAAATGAATTGGGTGGGTGGGAGTTGGGAGGGAGGGCACCAAAAGTCACCTGAATGTCCATTGGGGGGTGGATGGCAAGACAGCAGACCCCCTTCGTCCTCTCTCCCATAGTTTGGCCACAATCCAAGCCAGCAGGGCTTTTGTAGGCTCCAGGAAAAAACAGAGTCCAATCAAATGCTGGCACTCTTTTTGAAATTGGACTGCAGGTCTTTGATTGGCTCCTATAGTCAAAAGCACCAAGAGTCCCATTGCGGCAGCTGGTGGTTTGCTGGGAGGGTTTTTCCCTCAGTACCACCAGTCACCTGGATGTCCATTGGGGAGGCGGGTGGCAAAACAGCAGACCCCTGCTTAGCCCCTCTCCCAAAATCTTCTGTCACTTTATGTGATCAATCGCTGATGTATGCCCACCTGAGTTACATAAAGGCACTTGGTTCTGCCTCATGCCTCACTGCATACCCTGATACATGCATACTATTGCTGCATCAGAAGGTGCAATTGTTTCTGCAGTCATTCTGCAAACCTTGTGTCACTTTTCTGTAATTGGTCTCTGTTATATGCTCAAGTAGGGTACTTGAACACACTTGGCTCTGCCTCATGCCTCAGTGCACATGCAGAAAAGTGCAAACCATGGTTCCACCACTATGTACATATGTGACTGCACTTATTTTGTAAACCTTGACTCACTTTGTGTGATTGGCCTCTGATATACTATCACCTAGGGTTACATGAGCACACTTGGCAATGCCTCATGTCCCAGTGTATACCCAGGAAAGTGTATGTCACGGCTCCATCACTCTGTACAAATGTGACTGCACATATTCTGCAAACCTTGTCTCCTTGTGCGATTGGACTCTGCCATACGCTACACTGTGTTCATTGAATACACTTGGCTCTACCTTGTGCCTCAGTGTCTACCAAGGCACTGTTTCTCCATCACAATGTACAACTGTTTGCAGTTCTTCTGAACACCTTCAATCTCTTTTTCTGTGATTGGCCTCTGATAGATGCCCACTGAGGTTACATGAACTCACTTGGCTCTGCCTCTTGCCTCAGTGGATACTCTGGTAAGCACATCCCATTGCTCCATCACAGTGATACAATTATTTGTAAAAGCAGTTATTCTGCAAATTTTGTGTCACTTTTGTGTGATTGGCCTATGCTACAGTATATGTTCACCTTGGTTACATGAAGACACTTGGCTCTGCCTCACATGTGTGTGCATACCCAGAAAAGAGCATTCCATGATTCCTTCACTATCTACAAATGTGACTGCACTTATTTTGCAAACCTTGTCTCACTTTCTGTGAATGGCCTCAGATATACTCTCAGCTAGGTTGCATGAACACATTTTGCTCTGCCTTGTGCTTCAGTGCATACCCAGGAAAGTGCATACCATGGCTCCATCACTGTGTACAGATGTGACTGCACTTATTCTGCAAACTGTATCTTAGTTTGTATGATCAGCCTCTGATATATGCTACCCTGTGTTAAATGAACACACTTGGATCTGCTGCGTGCCTCAGTGTCTACCCAGGTAACTGTATACCATTGCTTGATCACTATGTACAGTTGTGAGTACGCTTATTCTGAAAACATTCTTTCACCTTGTGTGCTCTGCCTCTGATATATGCTCACCTGGGTTATGTGAACACACTTTGCTCTACCTTGTTTCCCGCTGCAAATCCTTGTAAGCAAATACCATGGCTACATCACCACATACATTTGTGAGTGGAGTTATTCTGCAAACCTAGTCAATTGGTGTGGTCGGCTTCTGATATACACTTACCTTGGTTACATGAACACACTGGGCTCTGCACTTTGCCTCAGTGTCTACCCAGGTTACTGCATACTTTTGCTCAATTATTATGTACAGTTTTGAGTGCAGTTATTCTGCAATCCTTGTGTAGTTTTTGTGTGATTGATCTGATATACGCTTACCTTTGTTACATTAACACATTTGCCTCTGCCTTGTGCCTCATTGTATACCCTGGCAAGCACATAATATGGCTCGATCCATGTGCAACAGCGTATACCCAGGTACGTGCATATCACATCACCACTACGCTTTGCTAGTCTGGCATTATGTACTTCTTTGCATTGAAAGACACAAAAATCGCTTACTGCAGTGAGAAGTAAAGTTACAGAAGAACTTGCTATAACAGTAGATCTTTGAGAGGATCTCTTGCAGCAGGCCATCACTGCTAGGACTAAGCTGTCAGGTGCCAGTACCAAACAGAAACTTTTTCTAGCTAGCAGTCTACCAGAGGGGGACACCTGCCTCCAAAGTCAGCACCTGACATCAGCATATTCTATAAAAGGTGCGCAGCCACCACACCCTCCTCAGTTTTCCCAGTGGAAACCATAAGTAGGATGTCAGAAGGGAGGAACCGAGGAGGACTCCAAGATAATCCTGTAGCCAAGAGAAGGAATAGGGCAGAAGGCTTGTCCCCATGAAAGTGGAGAGAGGTTCAGGAGAAAAAGGAAAAGGGGGGGGAAGGAGGGAGGGAAAGCAGGGCCTGTTACAAGAGATCCTCTTGAAGATCTGCTGTTATGGTAAGTTCTCAGAAAACTTTACTATCTTACTTCAAGGGTATCTCTTGCAGCAGGCCATCAATGGTAAGACTGAGTCCCAAGCAGTTCTGACCACTACTGACAGGCAGTCCAGGAGGTAGGTGAAAAAAATGATGGCCTATGAAAGGATACCTTGAAGGACAGCTAGGCCAAAGTTGGCCCTCTGCCTAGATGCAATGTCCAGACTGTAATGTTTAGTGAAGGTGTGGACAGAACTCCAAGTAGCAGTAGTGCAAATGTCAGCCATTGAGACATTTCTGAAATAGACTACCAAGCCTACCATGCCCCTGGTGAAATGACCCTTGACCCCTCTTAGAAGTTCCTTGCCATATTTGAGGTAACAGAAGACAATGCAATGTGATAACCATTTAGACAAACATTGTTTGGATACCCAAGCACCTTCTTTCCCAGGGGTGAACAAAGCAAAATAATTGATTAGACTTCCTTGAGTCTTTGGTCCGATGTGTATTGTACCTCAAATTTCTATGAACATCCAAGGTATGGAGCAATTCCTCCCCTTGATTGTAATGCTCTGGAAAACAAACAGCCAGGTGGATGGATTGATTCATAGTAAACTCAGACATCACCTCAGGAAGCAACTTAGGACTGGTACGCAAAGACATCCTGTCTTTGTGAAAAATCAAATAAGGCTCCTTACACATGAGAACCTGAAGCTCAGAAATCCTTCGAGCAGAAGTAATGGCAACTAAAAACAGTGCTTTACACGACAGAAAGTGCAGCTTGCAAGATGCAGCTGGGTCAAAGGGAGGCAGTGCAAGCTTTTCCAACATAAATTTGAGGTCCCAAGGTGGGACAGGGTCATGGATTGGAGGCTTCAAGTGCAGAATGCCCCTCAAAAATGTGCGAGACACATCCAGCTGGGCCACTGAGTGACCCTCTACATGTGCATAGTATACAGAGATGGTAGAAAGATGCACCTTAATAGAGGAGTACCTCAAACCTGAATCTGAAAGGGACAGAAGGTACTCTAGTATTTGATCTACTGGACAGGTGAAGGGATCTGAGTGGTGCGATGCAGCCCAAAGAACAAAGCACTTCCATTTCATAGAGTTAGTGGCCCTGGTGGAGGGCTTCATGGCTGCCAGCAGGACATCTGCTACTCTGGGAAGATCCCAAATCTGGCAATGGCTATGTCCTCAGGAGCCATGCATAGAGATGAAGAGACCAAAGGTCTGGATAGACCAGGGTGCCCAGATCCTGGGAGAGCAAGCCTGTGCACATGGGCATATGTAGAGGAGGTTTCGCTGCCAGCTACTGCAGCAAGGGGAACCAGATTTGCGAGGCCAGAAAGGTCCAATGAGGATCATTGTCTCCCCCTCCATCTGGAGTTTTAACATATCTCATTGGAGAAGCAGGAAGGGAGGTAAGACAGACAGAAATCTCCCTGTCCAAGAGAGGAACAATCTGTCTTGCCAGAAAACTCCAGTCCCTGGATCAAGCAAGCAGAAACACAGCAGTTTCATGTTGTGTGGGGAAGTAAAAAGGTCCAGCTCAGGATGGCCCCACCTGTCAAAGAGATCTTCGACTACGGAGGTCAGAAGCTCCCACTCATGGGCTCTCGACCGAGACCAGCTTAAGCTGTCCACCAGGACATTTTGGTCACCTGGGACATGGACAACTGATAGTTCCAGGCTGTGCTCGATGGCCCAATACCAGACTCTTATTACCTCCCTGCACAGGAGATAGGAATGAGTCCCTTCGTGCTTGTTTATGTAATAAACTACACACATGTTGTCCGTCTGAACCAAGAGCAGGCCCTGGGATAGCTGAATCTGAATGGTCTGCAAGGCATAAAGAACTGCCCACATCTCCAGGACATTTATGTGACAATCCTTTCCTATCTCCGACCATGTCCCTCGCATTTGTCTGGTTTCAATGTGGGCTGCCTAACCAAAGCCTGAGACCTCCGTTGTCAGAATCTGCTGAAGGGGAGAGATGCAAAAAGGGCCTCCCAGAAACAGGTGGGTTGGTTCCAGCCACCACGACAGTGCTTTCTTGACTGGACCTGATACCAGCACAGGTTGGTCCAAGGTGTCCGTGCGTTGGTCACACTGGACCCGAATGTCCATTGAAGGACTCTCATGTGCAACCTGGCTACAGGAACCATAGTAATGGCTGCCACCAGGATACCCAAAAGCCTCAGGAAAGCCCTCACTGGGACACAATAGTTGGAGTAAAGAAGGCAGGCCTGTGCCATCTGGTGCTCCACACTGTCATGGGGGGTACGAACCTTGCCCTGACCTGTATACAGAATTGCCCTGATTTAAAGGAGGTGCTGGCAGAGGATGAGGAATGGCTTGGGCAGATTGATGGTAATGCCCAGAGCTTGGAACAGGCTGTAAGTGCTCACGAGAGTTTGCAGGAGGTGGTCCCCGGATGGGGCTGCCAACAGCCAGTCATTCAGGTAAGGAATCACTTAAAATTCTTGTCTTCTCAGTGCAGCTGCTACCACTGTCAGGCACTTGGTGAAGACCCTGGGGGCTGAGGACAGGCCAAAAGGCAGAACCCCAAACTAGTGATGCTCCCCCTAGAAGTGAAAGGGTAGGAAGCACCAGTGGGATGCAAAAACATTAATGTGCCAGTAAGTATCCTGCATATCCAAAGAGCAAAGCCAGTCCCCTTGATGAAGCAAGGGTAATAGCCCCTAAAGGGTGACCATCCTGAACCACTTATCCTCTATGAACAGGTTTAGAGTGCTCAAGTCCAAGACGGGATAGACGTCCTCTTGGGAACCAGGGAAAGTGGGAGTAGAACCCCTTTCCCTGTTGAAACCATGGGACAGGCTCAATGACCTTTTGAAGTAAGGCCTGAATCTCTGCCCCCGTATGAAGGGAATGTGATTTGGTGGATATGTGGATGGACCTGGAGGATTTTTTGGAAGCCACTCCAAGAACTCTAGTGTGTGGCCATGCTTGATGAGCTGCAGCACCCAGTTGTTGGTAGTGACCTCCCTCCACCTGTCCAGCTGGAACGCAAAATGACCCCTGACCACCACCTCCTGAAGACCTTTAGGAGGAGGGGTCTGGCAAGGAATCAAGAGGTGGAGGCAGCCCCTGGCTGGGCTGCAGTAGCCCCTCTAGAGGCTTAGGAGGCTGCAGAGGTGAGGGTAGGAAGGCTATCTCCTGCCTTGCATTTGCCATGGGTTTTGGGAGGGGGCCGAGCCTGCTGCGTGAGGAATGGCAAAACTGAGCCCTAGGCCCAGACTTAGATTATGTGTGGTACATACTGGTGGTTGAGCCAGGATGAAGGGGAGGAGTGGGGGCCTCTGAGGATAGGTTGGGGCTTTTTATTGGTCTGACCAAACTGGAGGCCTCCCCTAAGGTGAGAAATGTGAGTGTTGTTCTGGATAATGAGCTGACACTTGAAGCCCAGGTGTCAGCTGTTGTTTAGAATGGTTTCTACCATCTCTGGAACATCTCCTAAATTAAACCCCTTATTCCCCCTCATGACTTGGCCATGCTGACACATGCGTTCATCACCTTGAGGATTGATTACTGCAACACACTTTACCTTGGGGTTAGAGGAGGTGCAACTTTTGCAGAACGCAGCAGCTTGGTTGTTAACTGGACACTCGAGGTTCAGTCACATTACATTGGTGCTGCGCAAACTGCACTGGCTGATGGTGCACTGGTGAATCACCTTTAAATTAGGTCTTTTGACAGATAGGGCCTTACACAGGTTGGGTCCAGGTTGCCTGATGAAGCTTCTGCATCCCTACACCCCATCTCGCTCTCTTAGATAGGCTGGAGAGGCCCTCCTGGAGGTCCCTAGGGCCAGGTTAAAATCTTCTGGGGACAGGGTATTTGAAATGGTGGACCTGGTCCTCTGGAAATTATTACTGGGGTACCTCCAGGAGGTGTCATCCATAGAGATCTTTTGAAAACATTTCAAAACCTTTCTTTTTGGACAGGCCTTTGTGATCTCATTAATTTACCCTGAGACTCCTAGAGTGTATGGGAATTATCTGTATATGTTTTTAATGGGGCTTATTTTGGGGTTTTATATATTTCTATATGACTGTTTCTAATTGTTGTTTGTGTTTATTTTGCTGTAAGGGTGCCCTGAGCCGATGGGGAAGGGCACCCAAAATAAATAAACTCTACTTCTACTACTACTACTACTACTACATAGAGTGGATTGATTTAAAGGCTCACTCTGAGGTCTGGAGTTCTGAGATGTCATGAACATCTCCCCCAAATAACTTAGGGCCCAAAAAGGGGGCATCCATAATACTGGATTGAACATCCAGGACGAAGCCCGAGACCCTAACCCAAGCATGGCAACTCATACTGATCCCTGAGCCAGCCAGCCGGCTGGAGGCATCCATGGCATCACTAGCCACCCTGAGTACTTGGGTACTGGCATCTGAGCCAATCATCAGGGCCTGAAGGGTTTGCAGTTTTGAGGGGTCATCTGGCATAGCCCTGACTGCCTCTCTGACTTGGTCCCACAGGAGGTTCTGGTATTGCACCATGTGGGCTAAATAGTTAATAGCATGGATGGCTGGGGTGACGGATGCAAAAGCCAACTTGCTTAGTTGATCTAACTGGTGAAGCTACCTGTCTGGACGGAGGGCACTGTGGTGCTTCAGCCTATTGGTACAGTCATGGATCACATTAATTACATCCGAATCTGCCTTCAGCTGGTCACTAAAATATAGTTTGCCAGCTGGAACATGGTAAAACCTTTTTGGACATCACCAGGATGGTATGGGGAAGGTGCCAAGTGACCATGGTAACATCCTCATAGGACTCAATAAATGGGTGGACCCACCAGGGGGAGCATCCATCTGGTGAAAATAAAAAGACAGGCAGCAGCACTCCAGCTCTTGTTCCTCAGTTTCCCACCCCATGGTGGCTTGAATGTGCCTCATAATGTCCATGAATGAGGGATCATCAGAGGAGATTTGGGGGACATTACTGGACTCCCCTTCATCACCCGAGGAGTCATTAAATATGGAGGAAGACTCTGAATTTTCATCATCATCAGTGCCTGAGACATCCCCCCTATCATCGGGCCGACCCTGATGTTGAGACAAAATGCAAGGTAGTCATTCATTTGTGCGGACATTGATGACATATGCGACAATTCATTCTCAGCAGACTGTGCCTTGAATATAATGTAGGCATAGAGGAGGGTGCACTCTGGTATATAACCAAAAAGACATTGCCACCACTTCTTTGCTCTGTGGTATACATTATATAGGGAAATCATCTGGTTATCACAGTCTACACCACGCAAATACTTCATGTAGTCTGCCAAGGAAGATGGGCAAGGGATCTCAATTTGTGTGCCATCCTTTTGAATCCTTTGAACAGTTAGCATAACATCTGCATCTCCAGGAGGGGTATGTACTGTGGAGAGGGAATACACAGCATGCTTGTCAATCCAATGATCGCTAACAACTACCACATTCTACTTTGTCATGCTCTTCTCTCCTTCAATTCCAGTCCTTCCTATCCCTCCACCTCTCTGCCTCTTCACTGTGTTCCTGCTTCTGATGACTCGTGATTCTGCATTCCAAACATTGTGTATTGGTATTCACACTGTCTGACTATCCTATGTATATGTAATGTGTAAATGTAACTGTAATTAATAATAATATTTTTATTTATATTGCGCCTTTCAAGTATCAAGGCGCATTCCAATAAAATGAGAGAAAATACAGAATACAAAACACAAAGATACAAAGAAATATTATAAAACACACACAACAATTAATGATCAATCAAAAACCATATGCCATTTCCCATAGAAAAGATTTAGGAGCCCGTTTAAAACTCCCCACAGTCGTACACTCCCTTATCCGATGTGGTAGAGAATTCCAAAGGGAAGGGGCCGCAAACATGAAAGCCCGGGCCCCAGCTGATTTTATTATTACCCTTGGAATCTCTAGCAACCCCTTGTTGGCTGAGCAGAGTGATCTCACAGGGCGGTAAGGAATCAGGAGTTCTTTCAGGTAATCAGGGCCCAGATCATGCAGGGCTTTAAAAGTCAGTAATCCGACTTTGAAGGTGGTTCGAGACTGAACTGGCAGCCAGTGCAGTTCCCTCAGCACTGGAGTAATATGGGAAGCTCTAGGAGTACCTGTCAATACTCGGGCTGCGGAATTCTGCACTAGCTGCAGACAGCGGATATCAACCCCTGGAAGCCCAAGGTAAAGCGAGTTGCAGTAGTCCAGGCGTGAGGTCATAAAGGCATGGATCAAAGTTGGCAGATCGCTGGACGGAACGAGGTGCTTGATTCTGGCGATGTTTCTTAGACGATAGAAAGATGATTTTACCACCGCTGACACCTGAGATCAGAGAGTCAGCCCTGCATCTAATGTCACCCCCAGATCTCACACCCATTCAGAGACATGTAGCTCGACATCCCCACAAAATACTACAGATGGGGTGCCGGCCACAGGTCCCCCTATCCAGCGATCTGGATCCAATACCAGCACCTCCTTTCCAGAGTTCAACTTCAGCCAACTGGACCTCATCCAATCCTTCAATTCATTCAGGCAGCTGTTAAATACCGAGATAGCTCCTTCCTGGTCGGGTGCAAAGGACAGGCACAACTGGGTATCATCTTCATAACAGTGAAACCTCAGCCCATACTGTCTCACAACGTCTCCGAGGGAAAGCATGTACACCGCAAACAACATGGGGGACAATATAGATCCCTGAGAAACCCCACAAAATAGAGAGATGGAATCAAAGGAAAAAAACTCTGAAGCCACCCTCTGAGTTCTTCCGGTGAGGTATGAGGTGAACCATCTGAGAACAATTATAGAGAGTTCACAAATACATCTCAGGCCCTCAAGAAGGACCCCATGGTCAACAGTGTCAAATGTTGATGACAGATCTAATAGTACCAAAATGGACCATTTTCTCTGGTCTCCCACCACCAGGAGATCATTGAGCACCCGAACCAGCGCAGTCTCTGTACTATGCCGTACTATGCCTCTTTCGAAAACCTGATTGGAGAGGTTCGTAGATGCTATGGATGGTCAAATGGTTTTCCAACTGGGCTGCCACCACCTTCTCGATCACCTTCCCTACAAAGGGGAGGTTCAAGATAGGTCTGTAGTTGGCAAGACAGTGTGGGTCGAAAGATGCTTTCTTCAACAAGGGTGTCACCACTGCCTTTTTCAACGAACGGGGATATTCACCCGAGTCAAGGGAACACCAGACTATCTGTGCTAGAACCAGTAGAATGGACTCCCCACACCCTAAAATTAGGGAAGTAGGGCCTGGATCTAAACTACAACAGGTAGGATGCAGCCCTTGGACAATCTGCATAACATCCATGATTTCCGGACGGTCGAAGGTACTCCAGTAAAACAGAGGGGCAGTGACCCGATCCTGGACGCTCTCAACTCGCATAGAGCATGTCAAACAGATGTCTGACCTGATGTCAGCCACCTTATCAGCAAAGAACCGAGCAATCTCATCACACTGTAATTGGGAAAATGCTCTACAGAGCTGTAGACAGGTTGGGTTGCACAATCTGTCCACAGATCTGAATAGCTGAGCTGGTCGGTTCTGAGCGGCAGAAATTTCCCTGGTCAGGAAGTCTGCCTTCTTACGGGAAATTTCTGATTGATAGAATTGGTAATGTTCTAGCAGTCTAAGGTGGTCAGCATCCAGGCCAGACCTCCGCCAAAGATGTTCTAACCTGCCAGCACATCGCCGCAACTCCCTCAGAGCCCCATCAAACCGTGGGGCCCTGAGGTCGAGGGGAGCAAGGACGCACATGAACTGGAGCAATACAATCCAGGGCAGAGGTAATGGCGGTATTGTAAGCCACAACCAATGCCTCTGGATCATTGCAATGCTCAGGAAATAGTGATAGGTCAAAAACCGCAGCAAGGCCATTGGATGAAATATTCCATAAAGGGCGGTACTTGACCATCTCCACAGGGGTCGGCCTACAGGGATAGAATCTCACAGTGTAGTGATCTGACCAACTGACTGGTTCCACCCCCAAGTCAGAGGCCTCGATCCCCAGGAGGAAGACCAAATCAAGAGAATGGCCACCTTTATGTGTAGAAGCGGTAACCACCTGTGTTAGGCCCAGTGAGTCCATTAACTGAAGGAAGTGTTGTCCAAAAAGTGAGAGTTCATCATCGACCCATGCATTAAAGTCACCCAGGACCATCAGCCTGGGAGACTCAAAAGCCAAGTCGACAACGAAGTCTGCTACTTCCTTAAGGAATTGCTTTCCATCTCCTGGTGGACGGTAGATGAGAGCAATTCGATAGCCCACACCTGCTACAATGGCACATTCAAAAGAGATGGTCTCCTCAACTGGAACACTAGTAAGAGCCAATTTGGTCTTAAAACAGACCGCAATCCCCCCGCAGTCCAACCTCTGGCGATGTATCACCGTATACCCGTCTAGAATTGCGGCCACCAACATAGGTCCTGCATTATTATCCAGCCAGGTCTCGGTGATGCAAGCCAGATCTATCGAGCCAACAAGATCTGAAACTACAGCAGTCTTTTTACGGACAGACCTGGCATTGCACAACATCGCCTGGGTTGGACAAAACTCCTGGGCTGCCCCGACTGCCTGCTCATCACTGAAGATGGTGCCCTTGGGTATGGGGACCAAACAAGATGGTCCACGCTCTAAGCTCCACTTTACCCCAGGGCATCTCCTGGGCTTAATCACCCTACGGGAGCGCCCGCCCACTCGCCTCTCCACTGTTCACCCCCCGCCCTCCCTCCTACGGGTATTGCCTAAAGCCCGACAACGTTGGTAGATGGAAAAACAGAGGTGGTATAAAGGGGTGAGGGAGGGAGAGCAGAGCTGAGTAGCGCATAAACGGGGCAAAAGGTAGTACATCTTAAACAATACAAATCTTCAAATAAACAAAGCAAGAAATAAATACTTAAAATCAATTCCTTATACAGTTAAATCAAACTAAATAACTACAATAACTAAACTACTAAATAGAGATAGCTGCGTCAATAAATAACTAAACAAGACCCGATTAACTCCCCCACCCCCAAGATTCTCTCATCGGGTTGAGGATGGGAAAAAAAAACAATAACAAAAACATAAACAAATAAACAAATTTCCTCTTAAAAACCCTCACAGCAAAGGTAAAAGAGAGGCGTACACAGTACTAACAAACCAATTAAAAAATAATAGTAATAATAATAATAATTGGCACTCTCACTGCCAAACAGTGAACTTTTTTTGTCTGGAGTCTTGATGTTAGGTGTAGTTCTGCAAAAGAAATTATAAAGAACCAGAATATGAAGCCGTGGGGCTCTCACCCCTACTCAAAAATGAAATGTCCAATTGCTGTTCTCTCACCACAGCAGTAATCAGTAAAAGTAAAAATATAAGACCAGAGACCCTCTCACTGCCTTACCAGTTCAACAGCCAAATACCAGCGAGCCCATAAATCACCATAGGGATTCACCACTTTAGTCTTGATCAAAAATAGACTCCTTCTGCCCCAAGGGGGGGAGCCAGATCATCCACAGTAGCACTTTAGCCAAAGGACCTGGAATACAGGCCAGTGTTAAAGATGAACAGTCTGCTGAAAACAATGCCTATGTTGAACAGGCAGTAGTCGCTTCCAACTCATGCAGAATAATAAAATAGTTCCTTGATAGATGTTTTTCCAGCAGCCAAACAGTCAGGACCAAAGGGCAACAGACGGTTTACAGCTAGTCCAAATCAAGATCCCCCACCTCGGTCAGAGCCCCGAAACAGAGTGATCCTATAATCACACCGTGTCGAGGACTCCCCGTGATGAACAAAGAAATAACACCCTCCGGTGAAGTCTTGCTCAGCCCCTTACCCCCAGAGAGCTCAGTTTGAGCAGCCGCTTCCCAGTCAGAAACCCCGTCCCAGCCGAATTACACAGCAACAGTCAGTTTAAGGAGGCAAGAGTAAAAACTCCATGTTTAAAGCAAATCTAAAACATCTGGTAATAGGCTCACCACCTCCCGAGTATAAGAAGTAAGCGGTTCTTGTGATTAGAAATCCAAACCTCCTCATAATCTTTTAAATGGCAGGACTTCATAATCTTCCATGTGGCAGGACTCCTCAAATGGCATCCACACTTCCAGAGTAAAATTCTGGTCCTAAACGATACTAAAACAAGCAAAAATTGAGCATGTGCTGCATTATAGAAGATTTAAAAAATGATTTCACCCTTATGGCAGCCAACGAGTCAAATCGCCACCAGGCACATAAAAGCCGACAAAACAGCTTAAAAATGAGAAAACGATCTCAACACAATAAAACGCAGTGCAAACGGACGGTAAAGCAGAACTACACAATCCATCAATAAAGCAACAGAACAAAACAAAATGATAAGGCAAAAAAAATGGCCAAACAGTAAGGCAAACAACCAGACAGTAAGGCAGCAAGATCAAACACCACAGGCAACAGCCCAACGGCTAGCCCAGCGTGGCCGCCATCTTGAATAGGTTTTAGGAAGAACCATTGCAACACGTTCAAATTATGTAAATGTAAACATTGTACCTGCCATGTCACTGTCATTGTACCGCATTTCCTGGGTCACCCCGAAAAAGGGACTGTACAGTCTCAGTGGGCTCACCTTGTTACCAAAATTCAAATCAATAAATTCTAATAAATAACAAGGGACTATTGGTTCTCCAGTCATCGAAACCTCGTGGCAGCTTGTTGATATCTCTTTTGTCAAGCACTAGATCCCTTCGATAATTCTTCGTTTGTTCACATTGTGTCACACATATATTCCCCTCTCATGAAGGATCATTAGCAGCTCTGGACTGGTGTAGCAATTGTCCATGTAGACGTGGAGGTACGTGTTTGACAGATGGCTTGTCAGATTTATAACTACCTTTGTTGGAAGTATAGTCTTGTACATCATCTGACTCATTTACAGTTTTCCTTTGTAAACTTGTATTTGCAAAATGTATCCAGTCTTTGCCTCTGAGAGCACCCACACTTTGATGCCCCATGTTTGCGGTTTTGCACATATATTGCATGAATGAGAGAGGTCTCTTGTATGGAACCATTGCTTCATCCACAATCATACTTGCTTGCAAATTTATGGAACAATACAGTCCAGGAAGGTCCTAATTTTCATTAGCTTGTCTCTCTGGGTGTTATCACTGTGACTAATTTCTTTATGTTCCACATGTAGACAACACCCACTCATGTACAATCTGTCCCTAGACATTACTCTGCTGACATCTGGCTCAAGAACAAATGTATCAGCACACCAGTACATGTATAGACTAGGAAGATGCACTATCTCCATGATAATAAATAGACCAATGCATGCCTTCACTTCTTCAGCATATGTTGGCTCCCATTGCATTTTATGCTTATCAGGGCTTGCTTGTCTGATGTCTTCAGCATACTCATTTGTTCTAATGGCATGTGATTCGTATATGTCTTGAGAGAAAAATCTCTGCATACATGACACTTTGTCTATGCTCCCACAAAATTTATGCAGAGGCCCAGTTGGTCTGTTAAATGAGCGTATGCTATGACTTGTCACTATACATGACCTCCCACATTCAGATTGGGGATCTAGAGAATGTACTGTTTGATCAGGTTTATTTTCAGTTGTACTTATTCTTTTCTTTGCCGCTTTACCAGATGTAGTTGTTTTTGATACAGGACTGTAATCTGTGTCATTTTCACTGTCAGCGATACTAAATTCACGTTGTAATTGAACAAATACATTTGTTTTTTCTACTGTTCTGCTAGTTGTTACATTACTTTTATTTTGTTACATGTTGCTGATGGTTTTCCCCAGGTTTATGTTTTTTGTACCACAGAGTCCTGTTGTGTTTCACCTCTTTTGGCTGTCTCTGCCAAGGCTATATTCTCTTTATTACCCTCTCTTGACTGTCCATAACAACCAAGTGGTGCTGCTTTTCTCCTCAATTTATATATCTCTTCTCTGTAACTATTTGGTGTTGGAGACAGATTTTTTTCAATCCAAATTTATATAACCCCTTCCCCATTGTTGAAGAGGGCATGAACAGATCATCAGAGCCGTAGGAAAGCATTTCCGTGCCCTGGGCAAGAGACTAATTTAGTGCCCTCCGTCCAGAAAACAGCTGAGGGTCTGGGGGCCGCAAGTCCCCCAGAAGTCCTGTGGGGTTTACATGCTCTGTGGTGAGTTTTGGGGCTTTTCATGAGATAAAAACATAGTTTTGGTATATGTTCCCTACTCCTGATTTCAGGGAAAATGTTGCTGCCATGGAATCTGAGGTGTGTGAGACTCTGGCTGGCTGGCATCAGAGTTTGAGCTGTAAAATGAAGTTCTCTTTTGCTGATCAACCAACAAATAAAATGTACTAGTCTACACTTGCCTGATGCCAGCTAAGGTGGCAGAGGGAGGCTAACTGAATAAGAAGAAACAAATCTTGATTGATTTAACTGTATTGTATGTATTGGGTATTGTATATCTATGCTCGTCTTAAATACAACTGACTGCAGTACCTATAAGTGTTGCTTCCCAGTGCTGGCTGCATGGCCTGCTGCAGCTGATTCTTCATTCAGTAGCAGCCTAGCAGGTATTGAGTACTAGGGTAGTAGTATGGGTCCCTGGTTGAGGGGCAGTCAGGGCAGTGGAGTCAGAATGAAGAACTGTCTCAGGTCTGGAGGCTCTGTCTGCCCTGGGACTGGGATGAGAAGGCCCACTGCCAACAGCCACCCACCTGGAGTATTAGGAAAGCAGTGCGGGAGCCTGCCTGACCTGTAACTGGAGCAGCCAGAGCCAGGCCTGCCAGTAGGCCAACTAACAACTTCCATCCAAGGCAAGGCAATGCTTCATTTTCTACAGCAAGACTGGTGTGGGTGTGGTGGGGATACCGGAAGACATGAAAAAACAATGGCAATGGAATGGGAGTGCAAGGATGGGTCAGAGGAGAGAAAAATTAAAACGTATAACATGTGGGCGGGAGGATGGTGCCCCGAGGCCCGCGCCATGGAAGTCAGCCCAATTTAGAAAGGCAACAACTTCTGTTCTTCACTCCCAGTCACTCCCAAAAGAAGCTCACAAGTAAGCACTGTATGGGAGTGCAATTATAAAACTTAGCTTAACAACATGCTGAGCAAATAAATTCACTGTGGACAGTACAAGTTAAAACTTCTTTCACATGAATGGTCACAAAAGTGAACTGAACGCACTCCTCGATCATGAAATAATACACAGCAGCCACCAGCCAGTCAGCTGAGCCAGCCCATTAATAAAATTCAAAGCAGATTTCCTGAGTTTGCATTTTTTCCAATCTAGTACCCCCACCTGGCACCACTGCTGCCACATACACCATAATTCATCTCACTGACACATAATATCACACACAAGTTCTCATTTTAAAAAAAAATCATTTTGGGTCACACACAGGACGGATGTGGATGGAAATGAAAAGTGCTTGCTGTTGCTTTTACTTAATGCATTCCAGTCAGACTACTACATTATAGACATCACAGAGACAGTAGTGCATTGCTTACACAAATCCAATATCTCTCTGTCTCTTGGTCTCGTCTCTCCTCTCTACACCCTATAGTTTATTGCTGTTTTTTGCTGCTAGTCTCTTTCTGTCTCATCTCAACAAACTACTGTATCTCCAGCCTCTATTTAACCGCCTCTCAGTACCATGTGCTCACGGCGCTCCACCCAGTACCTTTATACTAATGGGTTGGGCAGTGGTGGCCCACCTACAGTTTCTCCTTCTCTGTACCACCACTACATGATTATATTGTCTGCAGCAGACGGCGCAACCATGTGACACCCCTCCCCCCGATTTGCTGATCTTTGGTCCACAGATGAGCCCCTGCTGACAGCCAGTTGTAATTACAAAACCAAAATATATATAAAAAAAAGAAACCTTAAAGCGAAGGCACAAGTGAATTAAAAAATGAGCTTTAGACTTAAAAACTGCGCCCCTCAGAGGCTTGCGCCCAGGGAGGAAGCACCACCTGTCCCACCCTTCCTACGGCACTGCAGATCATTTACTGTACACTGGCTGCATCATTCATTACATCAAACTCCTCCCTTACTAGTTCTGCAGCCAGTTAGGGCTCCACATTTCTGAGAGAACATGCTGTCCACATTACCTCAGTTTCACTGTCTGAGTCTGTGCTGCTCTCAAAAGAGGAAGTTGTATCACTTCATCATTTAGAATGGATTCCAGTGCCTCATCGGTTGTCTTAAAATATTTCTTTGAGGCCATTTATTTATTCCGTTTAATCAAAAACAGTATCTGGTTGAATGAGTCTTGAAAAACAACAACTATGCATTCACTTCCTGTTAGAACCATCAAGCCACAGAAGGCAAGGCAAAGTTTATTATTACAGCGCCCGATCCCTTGGGCTCTGGCACCTCACATAAAACAGGTAGGTCCAAAAACATAAAAACACAACACATATAGTATGCATAAATAATTAAAATAATAATAACATTCTAAAACTGATAAATACAGACTAGTGCTGGTTAATCACCTACATCAGGGAAGGTCAAACTAAACAGATGAGCCTTGAGACACTTTTTAGGAAGTATAGGGAAGGGATAAGGGGAGAGGGTAGCTATGTATGTGAAGGAGCGGAATAAAGCAACAGAGGCTCAAGGGTTACCAGATAGAGCAGAGGCACTGTGGATCACCCTGGAGGTGGGAAAAAGGACAGCCATTCACACTGGAGTGATTTATAGGCCTCTGGCACAGGGGGGACAATTAGATGAAGCTCTTGTGGAAACCATCCACAAAATGACAGCCAAAGGGGAACTCCTACTAATGGGTAACTTCAACCTGCCAGAGGTAGATTGGAGCACTCAGACTGTGAGTGCAACAAAGGGCAGGGACTTTATGACTGCCCTGAATGGAGCAAACATAGCACAGCTTGTAGCAGAACCAGCCCATGAGGAGGCTATACTGGATTTGGTCCTGACCAATCAGGACAGGATCACAGATGTGAAGGTGGGCAGTCCTCTTGGTACCAGTGACTACAGGACAGTATGGCTTAAGGTAACCACAGTGTAGGAGGCAAGCCATACAAGGATAAAGATCCAAGATTTCAGGACAGTTAACTTCAAGAAGATGAGTAGAAAGCTCAAAAGAACCCTAGCAGTGGTAGTATAGAGGGGATGTGGAAAAACAGTGGTCTGGACTCAAGAGAGTCATAACAGAAGTAACAGGTCACTGTGTCAAAATGCATAGCAAGAATAAAAGAAAGAAAAGGCCATTATGGTTCTCGAAGGTAGTGGCCAAGAAAGTAAGGGAAAAGAAAAGAGCCTTCAGAAGATATAAGGAAACACAAAAGGATGAGGACAAAGAACAATATCTGGACAAGCAGAGGGAATCTGGGAAAATAATTAGGAGGGATAAACCACAGACAGAGGAAGGTATGGCCCAGGCTATTAAGAAGAGCGACAAGACCTTCTTCAGATACATTAGTGAGAGGTAAAAGACCAGAAATAGGATCATTAGGCTGAAGAAGGAAGGAGGAGAAAGGGTGGAGGACAACCTAGAAAAGGTTGAGATACTGAAAAACAGCTTTTGCTCAGTATTCACCAGGGAAGTAGCGGGTGAGGGACCGAGACTCATGAAGAGGGGTATTCAGGGGAAGGTATAGACACCAGCCCATTCACAGTGGAAGGAGTCCTAGGAAAAACTCAGGTAAAATAAAAGTAGATAAGGTAATGGGGCAAGATGGGATCCACCCCAGGATACTAAAGGAACTCAGGGAAGTGCTGGCAGAACCACTGGCTACCCTTTTCAACACATCACTAGAGACAAGGAAGGTACCTGAGGACCGGAGGAGGGCAGATGTAGTCCTGCTCCACAAGAGTGGAAGCAGAGAGGAGGCAGGCAATTACAGGACTGTAAGCCTGACCTCAGTAGTGGGGAAACTAATGGTGTCCTTACTTTAGGAGAGGATTGTAAAGTTTCTGGAGGATAGCAGGGTACAGGATCCAAGGCAACATGGTTTCTCAGTGGGAAGATCCTGTCAGACAAATCTTATAGACTTCTTTGACTTGGTAGCTAAGGTGGTAGATCAGGGAAGGGCGGTGGATGTGGCCTAACTGGATTTCAGCAAGGCCTTCAAAACTGTCCTGCACAGGAGATTGCTACATAAATTGGAAAGCCTGGGAGTGGGTCCTACAGTGGCAAAGTGGGTTGGGAACTAGCTAAGTGACAGGACTCAGAGGGTGGTGGTAAATGACATGAAATCTGAGGAGAGGGAGATGTCCAGTGGGGTGCCACAGGGGTTGGTGCTGGGGCCAGTTCTATTCAATGTCTTCATTAGTAACATTGCAGAGCATCTGGAGGGAAAGGTATGCCTCTTCACAGATGACACCAAGATCTGCAACAGAGTGGACACACCGGAGGGGGTGGAAAAATGAGAAAGGACCTAAGCCTATTAGAGGAGTGTTCGGGTGTCTGGCAGTTGAGTTTCAATGCTAATAAGTGCAAGACCATGTACCTTGGTCACAGGAATCCAAGGGAGGAGTAATGGATGGTTGGGGAAATTCTGCCCACCCCATGTCAGGAGAGAGACCTGGGGTTATCATATCTGATGACCTGAAGGTGACCAAACAATGTAAAAAGGCAGTGGGGAGAGCAAACAGAATGTTGGGATGCATAGGGAGGGGAATAACAAGCAGGAGGAAAGTGGTGGTGATGCCACTGTACAGATAATTGTTGAGGCCTCAGCTAGAGTACTGTGTCCAGTTCTGGAGACCGCATCTCTGGAAGGACATTGACAAAATAGAGGTAGTCCAGAGAAGGACAACGAATATGGTACATGAACTGCACCAGAAGCCCTACGAGGAAAGACTCAAGGACTTAAGGAGTTTTAAGATAGCATTGAAAAGATATTTATTTACTCTGGCATATCCAGATTCTTTCTAGATTTTATTACTTAAATTATTGTATTAATTTTGGTTGTGTATAATTTGATTTGTTTGCTGTCATGTTTTATTGTATGTTTGTACAGGCGCCTTGGATTTGGAAAGGTGCCTTCAACAAATAAAGTTTGATTTGATTTGATTTGATCTTAATATCTATTCCCTGAAAGAAAGAAGGAAGAGGGGAGATATGATAGAGACTTTCAAGTACCTTAGGGGAATAAACAGGGTACAGATGGAAAGCATATTTCTGAGAAAACTCTTCATAAGAACAAGGGGGCATGATATGAGGCTTAAGGGTGGAAGGCTCGGGGTAATGTTAGGAAATACTTTTTCACTGAAAGGGTGTTAAAGCTGTGGAACAGCCTTCCAGCAGAAGTGGTGGTGGGGGGGGAAACAATAGGGGGCTTCAAGAGTGCATAGGATAGACAAAAGGGTACCCTGGAGATGTGCAGAGCAGGAGAGCCGCAGATCATATAGGATCTGGTACTACAGCAATGAGTATGGAAATGAGCAGACTAGGTGGGCCATATGGTCCTTATCTGCTGACAGATTCTATGTTTCTACGTTTCAATGAGACTCTTTTTAAAGCTGTCAACTGTCTGGGCCTGCCTCACGCAAGCTGGAAAGGAGTTCCAGAGGGCCGGGCCGGCGACACTAAAGGCAAAGTTACCAGAATTTTTCTAATGGACTGAAGGAATGGCAAGGATGCCCCAGTCGAGGAGTGGAGGGAATGGAGTGAGGTGGCAGGTGTAAGGAGATCAACCAGATAGCCAGTGCCCAGTCTGTATAAGGCCTTGTAAGTGAGCAAACCCACTTTGAAGATGATCCTGCACCTGACTGACAGCCAGTACAGAGCCTGCAGGACTAGAGTCACATGACTGGACCTAGGCAGGCCCATCAGCAACCTAGCCGCTGCATTCTGCACCAGCTGCAACCAGTGGAGGGTCCCTCCAAGTGACCCTGAAGTGTAGGGCATTACAGTAGTCAAACCTAGATGTGGCAAAGGCATGTACCAGTGACGGCAGGTCTTCGGGCAGAACTAGGGGCTTAATCCTGGTGATATTTCTCAAGTGGTAAAAACAACTTTGGACCACAGATGACACCCGAGCTTCAAATGTCAGTCTATCATCTAGGATAATGCCAAGATCCTGCGCCCTAGGGGAGGTCAGCAATGAAGCAGGTCCCAGAGACAATCCAGTCACCACTTCGGTGGCACTCCCGTCAAGCCCGTGACCCAGCTCAATCACCAGGACCTCCATCTTGTCTGGGTTTTGTCACAACCATTTGGAGGATATCCAGTCATTGATCTCTGCCTGGCAGTTTTTTAATCACTCCCAGGTGATTAAACAGAACAGGGACAACAAAGAATATGTGCTGCTTATGTAACTTTGCTGGACATACTATGTAAGGTAAAATGTTTGAAATAAAACATGGTTTACCTATGGGCTATGGATTGAAAGTGGCTCATTTTGCTATGTGCTTTTTATTTATTTATTTATTAGCTTTTGGTAATCAGGTAAATGCGCTAGGCAACAATCCTGCCTATTTTCATGCATGACCCGGGAGAGTACAAGACAAAGGTGCCACTAATTACAATGCTACTGCTTATCTGTTTGAAAAAAAAGATTACTATGTTGGGGGGGGGGGGGGGATTGTTTAACCAGGAGAGGCACACTAAGCAAAGCTTGTTTCCAGGTGTGACCTGGGAGCACAATGAAGTTAAGTGAGTTGCTCAGGGTCACACAGTATGCAAGTGGAGGCTGTGGGATTCAAACCCAGGTCTTCAGGTTTGCAGCTCAAAGCCTTAAACCACTGCACTATACTGCCTCCACAAGTGTGTTAGTATGTTATACATTTAGCACTGAGGAATCTGATGCCTACTTTCAATTCCACCAGCAGCAGGCTATCCTCCACAGTTCACATTGCAAGTGAAATTATTTGTAAATAGTTTATAGGAAGGCTGCTATGAGACTATGTATTGTGTGACCATGGAGACAGAGAGATAGAGGGGGAGGAGGGGAGAGAGAGAGGGGAAGGGGGTGGAAAAGAGACCTTCTGCTAGCAGCATGATGATTTGCTATGCAGAGGAGTTCAGAGGACAGAATGCATCAGGACAGTGGAGCTTCACTGCTATGTATTTTGTTTTACTGTAAAGCACTGTGGTATACAACATTTATAAAATGACATGGCCAAAAGAGTTTTGCTAGAATGTAGGAAAATACAAACACCACAAAGAGCTAGTCTCTTTTCAGTTTGTGTTTTTATTCCCCACATGACAGCATCAAGCTGTGCTAGAAAAATGTGTTAGGAAAGGAACTCTTTCTCCCCCAACTCCCACAGTGTAGTGATTTCAGATAGCAGAGGAACTGTACTTCAACTCCAAAATTGTGCTTTGGTGGGAGTCTAAAGTGCCCTTGTTTCCCAATTGATAGCAAGACATCTGCAAGGCTCCGCCCCCTGCTGCCATAAAAATGTGTGCTACAATTGCTCACATTCTGTAGAGATGGCTGTTGTAGCTTGTAGTTTGATTCTGAGTAAAAACACAGACTGCCCACCATACTGGTGTTATCACACAAAACAATGTTTGTTTACATTCTTTGATCAACTTCCACTGCATCCTCCCTGGACCTGAGCATGCCCCTAACACAATCTAGTGACTTAAGATGCTGTGGGAGGAAAGGAAACTATTGAAGCATGGGTGTTGGTACTGTTTGGGGATGTTCCTAGTGTTCAGGATGTATGCAAGAAGAGTAGATCAAGGATTTGAAATAAAACAAGGTCGGATATAATTACACCATTCCTATGCTTTTCAGTTCTACTAAGAAAGGAAGCAGAACAAACAGCCAACAACCTGAAATTAATTTTAGTGAATGTAAGCAGTCAGAAAAGAGGGTTTTCAATGAGAAATAATATGACGTAAAAGGGTTGACACTGTTCCTTTAAAGCTATGCATGCATGATTTCTGTTTGTGCTCAGTGTTACAGAATTATTTCTTGTGTTGGTGAAAGTCTGAGAAGTTGGGCACTTTTCTAAGATTTGGCTAGTGCTTGCGTGACCTATTTCTATGTTTTCAAATATAGCGTTCTCGTCTTCTGCATCAGAATTTGCTACAGTTTTATGTACGGTACTACACTGGTGTTCTGGATCTACAGTGTTAAAGTCTTTATTAGGTATTATAGGTTAATTTTCCCTTCCATCAGACAGTTCTATTTCAGGTATATGTACTGCTCAGATTTTCTTTGCGATAGTCATACTCATGAATCCTTTTTGTTGTTAGCTGTCATGGGCAGCATAATGTTAAATGCTTGTTTCACACTTGTGTCCACTGACTGCCATGAAATGATTACTTTTGAAACCACATTATTCTAGTGTTGTTTTGCAGGTTGCTCTTAAACAATGGTTTGTATACACTCAAGACAGCGAATACTTTCCTGCCAGTGTCTTCTTCATGTTCCCAAGTGTATTCTTTCCTTGCAGTCCTCTGCAATACCATGGTCAATGTTCTGATAAAATGGATGCGTTGGGTTCCTGTCATAAGAGAGAATTGCCAAGGTATAGCTTAAGCAGGCACTTTTCAAATGTTGTCATTGGGCAGTTGCTGTTTCCTAAAAAAAATAAAGAAAAGAGAATATTTTGAGTTGGAAAGCAGGGAATTTTTATGTTGTCTTACGGGCGCAGCATAGACAACATATTGGGGTTGCTTGAAGTGGAAGAGCAGGTTTTGGAGGTGCGGTCGTCTTGTGGACAGTGGCACCACTGTTTTTTAGGGCTGGACTCCGTGGCCAAAATTAGTTTGCACGCTGTCTATGATAGCAGTTGCAAAATGTGCCATGAACTTGAAATGTTTTAGTCACTGCAATGAGGAGCAATCCTCATTGCAGAGGCGTCTGCCTGGTGTAACATTTCAAGAAACATCAGCGTGGCGCTGCCACCGGCCTCCTGCCACCACAGTCCCTAGAAGCTGATGTGGGGGGTGCCCAATCCCTCTGTTGGCATATGTGACCCCTTCACTGATGTGGTCTGCTGAGGGGGTGCCCAATCCCCTTTGGCATCATGCCTCCGAACACAGATATGCTTATCGACGGGGGTGCCCAATCCCCCTGCCGGTACATTAACTCCCCCCCATTTTCCTACCACTGTCCCACTCTGATTGTGTGCCACACTGGGAGCCCACTCCAGTGTGGCTAGCATGCTCTCCTCAAAGAAATGTGCCATACTGAGAGCCCACCCCAGTGTGGCCAAACCTGTAAAAATAAAACGGTCCGCGGTGAATTTTTTTTAATTTTGTTACCTGAAACAAAGGAAATGGTCCCTCACTGTCCTGTCCCCTTCCTCGGCCCACAGCCACCCTCTGCGCATCCCACCTCCCCACACCCCTCCTCACCCCATACTTACCTCTGGAGCCTGGCGCGATAATCTTCTGTGGACTGGGAACAGGTCTGCACTCTTTAAAGCCGACCGCAAACTGAAGAAATGCTGGTAAGCTGTATAATGGCATAAATGTATTTTTTCAACTTTGGTACATATCTTGGCCATTTTTGTGAATTTTGGCACCAACTTTTCAACATGGAATTCTTGGGACCCCACCTCAAGAATTCAGTCACTGTCATCTCGTTATTCCGTCCCGAAAGGTGATTTCTCGGTCACTGTGTGGAATCGCCTTTTGGGACTGATTAACAAAATGACAGTGTGACTGTTCATGAGGTGGGCTCCCAAAAAGCCTATGTTGCAAATTTGGTGAAAAGTCCAAAAAATTACTGTATTACGAACGTGCATTGCGCAGTTTCCATGCACACTTGTAACTTCGAGAATTTTTAATATTTTTACTCCAGATTTTTAACATTGTAATTTTTTCACACCTCCTTCTGAACAGTACACCTGTCATTTTCCACATCCTGCCTGAAATGTCTTTTGCACATCTGGCACACAGTAGCGCAGTCGCTGTAGGAAAACAATGTTTGGGACAGAGTAAGAAAATCACAGTAACACTGTTCATGAGCAGAGGTCCCAAATTCTATGCTGAAAATCTGGTGAAAAAATTCCAAACAATGACTGTGTTATCAGAGTGCATTGTGCAGTTTCCATGCACACATGTAACTTTGAAAACTTTTCATATTTTTACTACAGATTTTCAACATTGCCATTTTTTTCGTGCCTCCTTATGAACAGTACAGCTGTCATTTTCCACATCCTGTCCGAAATGGGTTTTCGTACATCCGGCTTACAGTGGCTCTGTCGCTGTAGGAAACCAATGTTCGGAACACAGTAAGACATTTACAGTAACACTGTTCATGAGCAGAGGTCCCGAAATGCCTATGTTGAAAATTTGGTGAAATAATTCCACAGAATTAACATGTTACAAGCATGCATTGCACAGTTTCCACTCGTGCTTGTAATTTCGAGAATTTTTTATATTTTTACTCCAGATTTTCAGCACTGCCATTTTTCCACACCTCCTTATGAACAGAATAGCTGTCATTTTCCACATCCTACCCAAAATGTGTTTTAGCACATGCGTGCACAGTGACGCAGTCGCTGTAGGAAAACAATGTTCTGGACAGAGTCAGAAAATCACAGTAACATTGTTCATAAGCAGAGGTCCCAAAATGCCAATGTTAAACAACTAGTGAAAAAATTCCACAAAATGACTATGTTACAAGCGTGTGTTGCATAGTGTCCATGTACAGTCGTAAGTTCGAGAATTTTTTATATTTTCACTCCAGATGTTCAACACTGCCATTTTTGCCACCTTCTTTTGAACAGTACAGCTGTCATTTTTCACATCCTGCCTGAAATGTGGTTTTGCACAATGGCGCAGTCACTGTGGGAAATCAATGTTTGGGACAGATTAAGAAAATCATACTGCCACTGTTCATGAGCAGAGGTCCCAAAATGCCTATGTTAAAAATTTGGTGAAATAACTCAAGTAAAGACTGTTACGAGCGTGTGTTGCACAGTCTTCATGCATGCTCATAACTTCAAGAATTTTTAACATTTTCGCTCCAGATTTTCAACATTGCCATCTCTTCACAGCTCCTTATGAATGGAGCAGCTGACATTTTTATGTGGTGCAGAATGGTGCGGTCACTGTGGAAAATCAACTTTTGGGACACATTAACAAAATCATAGGGACACTGTTCATGAGCAGAGGTCCCAAATGCTTTCATGAGGTGGGGTCACAAAAAGGCCATGTTGAAAATTTGGAGTTCAAATACCAGTAAACACCTAGGGCATAAAGGTTTCTAACCATAACATCCCACCCTGTACAGACTAACAGGCGTCAGGGAGTGCCTTTGGATTGTCGGCTGTAATGCTCATGCCATTGCATCCCCACCCCCACCTTGCAGCCACTGACAGCCATCCAGGTGTGCCTTGAACTCTTTGGCCCCAAAGTTCACCCAATTCTCCTATGCTGCACCCAGCTCGACATACTTCCTTATGAAATGGGGTGAGCATAAGGCCCGACGGCCCCAAGGCACAACGTGACACTTGTCAGAGTCTGCAGGATAGGGTTAGGATAAATGGCATGAGTGTTATGGCCAATGACCCAAAGGCACACCCCAATGCCTGTCACTCTCTGCAAGGTGGGGTGGGGTTGACGTCGGGTCTATACTTCACTGCCATTCCTATTATGCGTCTCTCTAACGCCTGCACTACCAATGCCAATACCAGCAAGACAACATTCGACATTGACAAATGCTTGTTTAGTTATGTAATAGTTTTTAAATAGATTTTTACCTTGTACCTGGTACATTCTTGACCCTTTGTCATTGTCATCTGTTTCAGCTCCTCTGCTTGTTTTGGTGAAATGGCTTTGGTTTGCTGCAACATATTTAAAGAGGCCCTGTCAACCCTCTTAAGCTTTAAACTGTGTCTACTTTGAAAAACACATGTTATGATTGCTCACATTCTGTAGGGATTGCTGATGTAGCTGGTAGTTTGATTCTAATACCATTTTTCTATTTAAAAGTAAAAAGCAGACAGCCTACCGTATGGTGTTACCACACAAAAATGTGTTTGTTTACATTCTTTGACCATCTTCACTGCATCTTTCCTGGACTTGGGAATGCCCCTAACACAAACTAGCCACTCACAATGCTGCACAAGAAGCAAAGACTATTGCATCATGAGTAGCTGCACTGTTTGGAAATGTTCCAAATGTTTAGGAAGTATGCAATAAGAGTAAATCAAGGATTTGAAGCAAAACAAAGTGAAGTATAATTGCATCATTCCCATTCACCCGGATTCAGGCGCAGACCTAGGTTGTCAGAGGCTGGCTGGGGGAAGGAGGATTGAGCATTCCTCAGATCACTCTCTACCTCCGGGGAGAGTGGGTAGCTATCCCCGCTGCAGTACTGCTACCTGGGTGACCACAAGTGGAGGTGCAGCTTGGGGATGCTGTGGGTGGGGAGGACTTTGGTGAGCTCTGGGACGGTCATCACATTGTGCCGTGTTCATGTCCCTTGGAGCTCCTTGTATGCTGATGCCTTCAGGGAGATGGAAGAAAATGCACCACAGCAAAACCTGGAGATGGCCTCCGGCACGTAGCCCTATCTCTCTGATGATCTCCTGGGGCCTCTGACGAGGACTTAGAGCAGGTGGGGGGAGTGGTAAGGTGAGACCACTCCCTGTCAGGGTAAGCCTAGGCAGCTTGGAGGTGGCCTTGGGAGAACAGGTCAGAGTGCAGCCAGCCTGATGCATTGGAGGACCTGAGGGAAGGTAAGGCTGTGGAGAGGAGGGGGTATAAACAGAAAATAAAAAAAAAATCTACTAAGAAAGGAAGACTATACAACTGCCAACAATTTCTATGAGTTTTGGAGAAGGTAATCAGTTACAAAATGTGGGTTTTCAACTAGAAATAATATTATGCACAAAAGATTGAAAGTGTCCCTTTATGTCCTTCAGATTCTGTGCAGACTTCCAGTTCATCTCTTTGGTACTCATGGAGGTTTTCTCTGCCTCTGTTACTAAGGTATAACATTAGATCCGCTAAGACATTGTGAAAGACACCATCAGGAGTGTTAATATTAATGCTGGAATATAGCTTCTCTAAATCTTTCGGGGCCTAATATTCAAAATTTGCACAAAGCGAAGTGCAAACATTTGCACTGCACCTTGTGATTGCAGGTAGGCTCAGGGGCAACACAAGGAAGTACTTTTTCACAGAAAGAGTAGTGGATGCTTCGAACAGCCTCCCTGTTGAGGTGGTCTGGGACAAAATCAATAGTGGAATTCAAGAATGCATGGGATAGACATTAGAGTACTCCAGCAACATGGAAAAGAGGGTAAGCTGCAGATCAACTAGGGTCTGCGGTAATGCATTAGGTAGGGAAAAGGGGCAGACTAGTTGGGCCACACGGTGCTTATATGCTGTCACCTGCTATGTATCTGTGCATCTGTGTCTTGGTGCCCAAAGATGCTGTATTCAGTTGAATAGCGGGCGATGTCAGTGTAGCGCTCAGCCACTTAGCATTGCCCCAACAGGGATCCCAAAGTACACCTCCAGAATGGAGAGTGATGGAGCACTATTTGCAGTATTGTAAGAGACCCATGCAAATGAGCCCATTGGGCATGCAAGGTGTTAAGGGGCTATTTGCATGCCCATTATGAGCTAATTTGCATGGGTAGTGAGGCAGGTTAGCTTAGCGCTGCTCCCCACAGTTGCCCAGTCCCATCACCGTGTAGCTATCCCTGGTGCTAATAGTCCCTCATGATTGCCAACCCATATGTCACAAGCACAATCCCTGATGCTAGTGGTCCCCCATCCCTATGATCACCAGGCCGTAAGTCACAAGCATAATCCCTGGTGCAAGTGGGACCCCCCTTCCCAATCTCCAGCCTGTATATCACAAGTGCAATCCCTGTTGCTAGTGGTCTCCCCTTCAATTGTCAGCCTGTATTAAAAGTTGCAACATTCCCTGGGGTACAGTGCCCCCTGGCACTGATCCATGGTACCATAGACTTTGATGGCAGATAAGGACCACTTGGTCCACCCAGTCTGCCCATTTCCCTACCTATTGGATAAGCTGCAGATACTAGTTAACCAACAGCCTACTTCTTTCCAACCCCCACCAGAATTGCCTTGTGTCTGTCCCATGCATTCTTGAATTTCCCAACTGTTTTTAACACCACAACCTCCACAGGAAGGCCGTTCCATGTGTCCAATACCCTCTCCGTGAAAAAATACTTCCTCACATTGCCCCTGAGCCATTTCCCCTCTGTCTTCAAACTGTGCTGCCTTGTTCTTGCACATCTCTTTTTTTGAAACATGCTACCCTCTTGTACTTTGTTGATTCCCTTGAGGTACTTGAAAATCTCTATCATGTCCCTCCACTCCCTCCTTTCTTCGAGGGTATACATAGTAAGCTCCTTTAGTCTTTCTTCATATTGCTTCTGGTGCAGACCCTTCACCATTTTAGTTGCCCTCCTCTGGACTGCCTCCATCTTGTCTATGACCTTATAGAGATGGGGTCTCCAGAACTGCATGCAGTACTCCAGATGGGGTCTCACCAACTTCTGTACAGAGGGATAACAACTTCCTGTTTTCTACTGGTGATGCCTCTCCCTATACATCCCAGTATCCCCCCAGCCCTCCTTACAGCCTTCTCACATTTTTTTTTTTCAGTTTTGCTTATGCACCGGTACTTTCCAAGGCATCCTTCGGAGGTGCCCACTAAATCCTACCCCTTCTTATCCCCACCATGGCCAGACAACACTGGTTCACCCCTCCCAGAGGAACTTCCCAGTGATCCGGATCACCCCCTCACCCCGGAACAGGGCCCGCCTGCCCTTGGTAGCTCTTTCTGAAATTAGAGGGTCCATTCCTCCGGGAGGTCAGCTGTGGATCCTCGGTGTGGTCTGGCCCGGCATTGGGGATGAAAGGGAGATCCCTGGGGCCCTCGTCATCTCCTTGGTGAGCCAAGGATTTTTTGTTCTTGGTTCCCCCTCTCCCCTGCAGAGCCCAGCCAGCAAGGCAACGGAATGCCGTGGCTCCACCCCCAGGCATACGCCATGCTGCTGCAGTTGGCGATCCTCCAGCCATTGCCAGAGGTCACTCCAAGAGCAAGTGCACCCCATACCCACCCCCGGGAAGAGAGAGCAGCCCATCGGACGATCGATATCTTCCCCCCCACTGACCTCCATGATCCCAGCTCATTCCTGAACCTGGGTTGCCGGCGTGGCATGAGGTGTGGCATCCAGCGCCTCAACCCTCAGTGCCACTGGGCCAGCCTGCCTTCTAACATTGCTTGCTTACCTTTAGGTCATCTGATAAGACTACCCCCTGGTTCCTTTCCATTTCTGTTGTTGTTAGTACCTCCCCCTATTGTGTACTTTTCTCCTGGGTTTTTGTTTCCCAGGTGCATTACTTTGCACTTCTTTGCACGGTGATCAGATAAAGATGTGCATTGAGTGCTGCACCGGTTGCAGTATGCACGTGCAGCACCGAGGATACTGGTAAGGTCATGGTGGGGGTGAGCTGCTACATGCCAGGGAGTGTGGAGTTCTAAAAGACGGTACCATAGATTGGTGCCAGGGGAACCACTGAATCAAAGGGAGTGTTGCAATTTTTACTACAGGCTGGACACTGTGGGGGAGACTAGTACCAGGAATTGGACTTGTGACATTTATTTATTTATTTAGTGTTTTGTTAACCAGGTAAGCACACTAGACAAAACAGATGCCTATTTTCAGGTGCAACCTGGGAGAGAACAAGGAAAATAAAAAGACATGTTCAAACAGAGTAACACATAGCATTGGGCAAAACAAAGCATACAATTCAGGGTAGTAAGGATTGTATATAGTTCAGGAGACAATAGACAGACATTTCAAAGGATTTTGACAAGGGCAAACAATTTAAATACATACTGTAAGAAATGTACATGCAAAAACAGAAAAATGGCAGGTGTGGCTTGCCGGAGGAGCCAGCACAGGAACTCTGGAAAATGCCAAACGTAGATGTCCAGAGACAAGTATCCTGCTTTGCAGGAGAGGTCATTAGTGTGATTTAGAACAGCTGCATACCAAGAAGAGCTTTAAGTAATTCCAGGGAGAGTTTCGAAAGCAGGTGTGGGAGAGGGTAGAGTGGACCTGAATAGGAAGGGAGTTCCATATTCTGGGTGCACATACAGCAAATGCCCTGTCACCCATTTGCATACAGGTAGCCAGAACCATAAGAACTTCTGAAACATAGGACCTTAGGGAATATGAGGAGGAAGCAGGTTTGAGGAGCTGGACCAGTACTGAAAGGGTGGCAGTTCTAAAGACCTTGTCCATGAAGCATCCCAGGATAAAGCTCTGTTGGTTGCTTGGGGAGAGCCAGGTAAGTTTGTTGTACAGGTCACAATGGTGGGTGAGACGGGTTGCAGAAAGTGAGAAGTGGCAAATGTTATTACGGTATAGGCTACATCCCATTTTGAGAGGTGCAACTTCATGGTTTGAGCAAATGTTATGAGCCCGTAACAGAAGGTAGGGAGGAACACATCTCTAAGCGAGGTAAGGTAAGTAGCAGATGTGAGGTTGTTTTTTGCTCTTTAAGCCAGGCCTAACTTGCTATTTACTACCCTACATACATATTGGATATGCTGGGCAAGGTCAAGCTGGTGATCAAAGGAAACCTCCAGGTACTTGATGGAGTCAACAGCCTTCACAAAGGATTCATCTGTCCCATTTATGTCAGGGGAGCAGGGGAAGCTTTTATTTTTGCCTGGGATCCAAGAGCATAGCCTGTGTTTTTTTGAGGTTGAGGACGTGTTTATTAGTTCTAAGCCAAGACTGGATGTTACTGAAATCAGCACTAAGTTGGTAGTTAATGGCACTGATGTCACTGGAGTGGGTAAGGATTACCAGGTCATCTACATATAATGTGGTGCTACTGTGAGATGGTACAGATGGGAGATTATTAACAAATACGGAGAAAAGTTGGGGCCCAAGGACAGACCTCTGAGGGACTCCAGAAGTTACCGGGGTGGGCTCCGAGAGGGCCTTATTGAATTTCATGAGTTGCTGTATTCCTTGACAGTAGTTGGAAAACCACCCAAGGACAGGGCAGACAGGTCAAGTGACCAAAGTTGGGAGCATAGGAGTGCATGATCAACCAGGTCGAAGGCCTTGGAAAGGTCTATGAAGATAGCACCAGAGAGCTTATCTAGATCCATGGCAACCCTGATCTCAGAGGTAACTTTAACTAGGGTGGAGGAGGTACTGTAACCCTTGTGGAAGCCATGCTTATCAGGTGACAACAGCTCATAAGCCTGGATGTATTCCATAAGTTGCCCTGCAACAACTTTTTCCAGAAGTTTGCTAATGGCTGATAAGATGGCTATGGGCTGGTAATTGCCAAGGCCTTTAGGATTACCTTGTTTAAAAACCAGGACAATCCTAGACACTTTCTAGAGGTCAGGGATAAGTTCTGAGGTGAGCGACATGTTGAAGATGTGTGATACATATAGGGCAATAAAAGGGGCACCAAGATGTAGGAGTTTAGGCTCCATATTATCATGAGAAGCACTAGAGTGTGGGGAGAGACCAGAGAGAAGTCTCTGAGTCTCCCTGACGGTCACTGCCTTGAAATAGAATAATGGACGAGAAGCAGGCTCAGGCTGGGGGCTAAGTGGTACTGCTTGATTATCACATGCATGGGCAGGGAATAGAGAGGTATAGGCAGACAAATCAGAAAAGTGAGAGTTGAATGCATTAGCAATAGTTAGGGCATTATTGCAGTTTGAACCACCTATAGTTATATCAGAGACACCACCTTTTGAGGAGCCACTTACAATATTTTTGATATTCCTCCAGAAATTTCTAGGGTCTCTAGCTGAGGCTAGCAGAGCAGATTTACAGAATTCACTCTTAGCAGATCTAATGGCTTTCTTGCACTCATTTCTGAGTCGCCTATACTGCTGGAAGATAACCATGTCCTCTGAGGCTTTGAAACTGACCCAGCACTTGTCCCTAGACTTTGTGAGGGCAAGTAAGCTACCATGGAGCCACTTAGTGATGGTGCCCCTTACCCTCCTTCTAAAGCCAATTTAGATTAAGGTCACCTAAGATCATTAACTCATTACCATGGGCCTTAGGGCTGATGGCATCAAGGATGTAGGATAGCTCTTGTGCACCGCTCTTAGGAGGATTATAAGTGCAGACAATATGCAGTTTTTTGAGTTACCCAACAATAATACCATGAGAAGAAACTCATTTGGGAGCAGTGGAGGTTATTGGTGGGATATGATGGACAGTTTTATGTGATTGTTGTAGTAAATCAAGATCCCTTCACCTCGTTTATTCCCAGAGCGGCCTTGCCTAATGAGGTTGAGGCCAGGGAGAGCACAGGTGGAGTCAGGGATTGAGGGCTTCAGCCATATTTCTGTAATGCCAAGCATGTCAGGCTTATAGTGATCAACCCAAGCAGTAAGTTTGGCCAGACTGGGCAGGAGGCTGTGAATATTTAGGTTTGCCTCTTTTTGCCCCTTACCAGATAGCCAACTAGAGGGAGTGGAAAAGACTTGGTAGGCAGGAGACGATGAGGGGCCAGGGTTTAACTCTATATCTCCTGCCAGGACTAGAAGCACCAATGGAAGCCATAGAGAGTACATCTAGGACAGGTGACTCTTGGAGGTCAATGGTTTGTGCAGGAAACGTTTGATCACTAAGGTGGGAAATATTACATGCTTGAAATTTATGTAGCAGATAGGCCAGAGATTCAGGCTGTCAAAGGCTATCAGGTTTGAGAAGGTAAAGTCTGCCTCAAAGGCAGTCCTGGTTTTCCCCTGGGACCCACTGGGGGAGGGAAATAGTCTGCAGTGAATAACATCAAACACAGAGAGGTAATTAAACAAGTTAAAATGACACGATCAGCGGAGGGAGGCTTTGTGGCCACCTCATCTTGATTTGGGTCAGACATCATTGAGTGTTCCTTAGCAGTTTTGCTGGTACAAAGTGCTGGGTTATAGGTAGACAGGGTAAATCAGAATAAGGCAGACAGGGGAATAAGTTTACCAGGGCAGCTTGCTAATCAGCTACACTAAATAAGCCCAGAGGAAAATGCAAAACCGTATTTTTCATCAAAGACCCACAAACAAGGCTAATAGGCAGCAGTAGGTATGTATGCCTAGTAGAAGGTCACCCAATTAGCACCTTACTATTATCTTATCCAAAGTAATGCACACAATAGGATTAACAGCTTAATTCTGAAAAATCCCACACAGCTGCTCAATTAGTTATCGCTACTAACGTATAAAAATTTCAACACTGGTCATCCTGAGAGACGGATACTACAAAGTGAAACAGCAATTACACTGAGTCACAAAAAGAGCAATCACTAGTTTGGTATGCTATACTGCCTTGCGATTTAATAGAGTTACAGTACACTGTAATTGTACCTCAACAACAGCCCACATCTGAAACCCCAGATCCCTTCAGGGGACCCAATACCAGGACTACCCCTACCTAGAGTATATATAACAGATTGTAATATCACAGAGAGGGTGGGTGGGCACTTTCTAGCTGTGTTGATGCTGTAAGCTCCTGTATAGGAGCTAATTCTCTGTGGCAAAAATGGACCACAAATCCTGCTCCGGTGCAGGAGTGGAGCAGTCCTGAAGATGGCAGGCAGCAAAGGAAAATAAAAATTTTTAGCAGAGAAATTCCATTGCTGGATGCAGGCAGGAGGGTGTCCCAATGGGGACCAGTCCAAACCTCCTACTCCAATGTCCTCTGCTGAACTAGCTAGCGAGTTAGTCCCATGGACCAATTTAAACTACTCCAGCAGTTTAAAATTGGTGCCCTTGTCTTTCTAGCTGTGCTACTTGCTGTAAGCTCCAGTATAGGACCTTGGTCCCCGGTGGCAAAAAAGGACCACAAATCCTGCTCCGGTGCAGGAGAGGAGCAGTCTTGAAGATGGCAGGCAGCAAAGGAAAATAACAATTTTTAGCGGAGAAGTTCCACCACTGGATGTAGGCAGGAGGGTGCCCCAACAGGGACCAGTCCAAACCTCCTACCCTGATGTCCTCCACTGAACTTATGTACAGGCTGGCTATTGGAGGGGAGGATCACTAGCACTAAGGATTGTGCTTGTGACATACTGGCTGGTGATCAGAGGGAGGAGGAATCACTAGAATCAAGGATTGTGATTGTGACATATGAGTTGGCAATCAGAGGAAGGGGGGGCACACAAACCAGGGATTT
This sequence comes from Neoceratodus forsteri, assembly GCA_016271365.2. NCBI lineage: Eukaryota > Metazoa > Chordata > Ceratodontiformes > Ceratodontidae > Neoceratodus > Neoceratodus forsteri. The sequence continues at coordinate 837,954,459 of CM028135.1, read as the reverse complement.
TGATTGTGACATATGGGCTGGCAATCAGAGGGAGGGTGGAACCACTAGCATTAGGAACTGTGCTTGTGACATACAGACTCGCAATCGGGGAGGAGACTGTCGTGGAAAAATATATATATCCTTCTAACACTTGTTAAAAAAAAATCAGGCTCAGGAACACTGCATATAGTGAAAAGAAAGTTTTAATACATATGCATACGGGAGTTCATCATAGAACACAAACTCAAGCTGAACTCAGCAAGTTCACAGCTGCACAAAGCTTATATTACACTGTTGCTTGTCATTGTTTATTGGCTACAGTTTGCCGCAGTGGGTTGGCATAATTTACTTGTGTCTATCTCTGAAGCTGGCACATGACTTCAGAGGAATGCTTGTCTAAGGTTTCAGACCTTTTTCCTTTTTCTTCACCATTTTACCTTTTTAAGTTTTACTTTTGCCGCCATCTTGTGGAGGTTCTAGGTACTACTAGTTCTACAACATTTTCATTGTATTTTTTCCTCCATAAGACCAATAGCACCAGAGATTGTGATTGTGACATACGGGCTGGTGATTGAAGGGAGGGGGGCCACTAGCACCAGGGATTGTGCTTATGACTTACGGGCTGGTGATCAGAAGGAGGGGGAACCATTAGCATCAGAGACTGTGCTTGTGACATACAGACAAGTGATTGGAGAGGACCACTAGCACCAGAGATTGTGATTGTGACATATGGGCTGGAAACTGGAGGAGGCACCACTATCACAAGGGATAGTGATTGTGACTTGTGGGCTGACAATCGGGGGGGGACAATAGCACTAGGAATTGTGATTGTGACATGCGACCTGGTGATTAGAGGGAAGTGGGACCACTAGCACCAGGGATTTTGCTTGTGACATACAGGCTGGCGAGCAGAGGGAAGGGAGAGCACTAGCACCAGGGAATCTGACTGTGACAATTGGGTTGGCAATCAAGAGAGGACCACTAGCAGCAGAGATTGTGCTTGTGACACACGGGCTCATGATCGGGGGCACCACTAGCATCAGGGATTGTGACTGTGACATACAAGCTGGCAATCAGAGGGAGGGCAGACCACTGGCACCAGGGATTGTGTTTATGACATACGTGCTGGCAATCAGAGAAAGTGGGAACACTAGCACCAAGGAGTGTATAAGCATGGTAGGAGCTGACGATCAGAGGGGCAGTACCAAGGGCAACAAAGGGCAGGTGTACTACCCCAGCTGCCAACTGGCTAGATGGCTGCATTGTGTCTGGCAGCTGCTAGGGTTACCCGGAGTTAGTCATGGTTTTGTTAGGCAGTATTTGCGCTGCACAAAAGGACTGTGATAAAACCTTTTGTGCAGCACAAAGCAGCTGAATATGGAGTACTGTGGCTATTTATGGCCATACCCCTCCCCTTGCCTGCCCACATGCATTATCTTTTGCATGGGAGCTAACCCTCTTTTGCTGTGCAACAACCCCTTTTAAATATGGGGATCTGGTGCAGACCTTGGTTTGCGAGGGCAAAGACCCATTAGCGCCCACACAAACATTTGAATATTGGGCCCCAGGTGTCAGTGACTCTTTGTGTTTGCCTTTAGCTTTGCAATCTCTGTTTAGGCTGCATTACATCATGATGCTATGCTGACATATTGCTATCAGAAGAAGAGATCTGACCAGAATTCCTAACACAGCACAGCCTTGTTGTTACGAGGGAGTGGAATTGAAGCACAACTTCCTGAAAATCTGTCCGTGTCCTCCTGTTCACTACAATGTGTTTCCTTTTTCTGCCCATCCCCAGCACACTATTTTCTTTTGTTTAACAGAGCAAGGTCTTGATAATCAAATGAACCACAAACTACCAGCCCAGTCTGTTCTCAGTTTCTAAACAAAGTTTTGGAAATGGGAAGAGACAGTCAGTTGAGAGTAGACACCCAGCACAAACTCACAGTATCAGCAGAGGCAGTGCTATTTTTCTCCCCCCACCATGCTTCTTCTCTGTCATGCTGGATAAAATGGCAGTTGTGAGTAGGGTTGAAGACACAATAAGCGAATTGTCAGTACTGGAGAAGTGGAAAGAAATGACAATGCAATAACACCTGCATCTCTCTCTCCCCCCGCACTTCCTCTCCGTCATGGGGGATAAAGTGGCAGTTGTGAAAAAGGTAGAAGATGCCATAAGTGAGACAGGCTATAGTATCACTGTCTCAGTCAACTATTGGACTAACGTCAGGTTATCAGTGCCAGAAGGGTGGAAGGAAATGACAATGCAAAAACCACTGCGGGGCAGGGGTCAATGACTACCAGTACAGTTGTATCATGTATTTTTGGATAATACCCCAAAGGTTGGTTGTTATCTGTTACCAGTACAGAACAGAAATACCAGGCTCACTCAAGTTTCGTGCTGCCTAAAGAACATCAATGTTCCATCCTCTTGTAGTTATCAGAACCCAGCAGCAGCTAGAAACACAAGTGTGGCTGAAAATCACATAGTTCAGACGGCATGTCTGAGAATGGTGAGAATCAGTTTACAGCTGCTTCACTTTTTTCTTTTAAGATAATCATGACATTTGCACCCTGCTGGTAGCCTTGATGGATTTTAAATCCTCCAGTCTTATTGAAATAACAACCCACAGCTGTACATAACTGTACCTGAAAGTACCAGCCACTGCAGTCTGATGCGGTACAGCACAGCAGCTGCATTCTGGTCATTTCTCTATATTTACAGCTGCATAGTGAGAGCTATGCTGATGTAGCAAATGGATGAGGATAGAGAAAAGGGGGTCGGGAAGGGCATGACTAGTTAATGTACGCATACCATTTTGTTTGCTCTATAATCTGTCCAGCGGACATGAAGCATACTAGTATGAATAAGTGTGTGTGTGTTCACTCTCCCTCTCTTTTTCTCTCTCTGCCCTCCCCCCACTTCATCTCTGTCGTGATGAAAAAATGATGGTTATGAAAAGGGTAGAAGATGCCATAAGTGAGGCAGCCTGTAGAATCACTGTCTCAGTCATGTACAGCTGCACTGAAACCTGCACTCAAATGAGAAAGAAGACAGCAACTTTATCATAGTAGGATGGCCCATGTCTCACCTCTGCAACATGCTTGTCCCCCCAGCCAGCCTCAGTGTGTGATTCTGGGCACACATGTTGTGCCTGTAGCACTGACCTGGAAAGATTGCAGATCTTAACAAAGGCTGATGGTGACTGTTACTATTTCACTGCTGACAAACTCCTTTGTGTAAAGTCCATTCCCTATTTTGAAGGGTAAATGTCATCCAATCATGCAATTACATAGGAACATAGAGATGAAGCAGGCGCTATAGACCAACAATGCCATCTCCCAGACTCCCACTTCTTAGTTGTTTTTTTTGTTTGCTGCCCTATCCCTCCTATCAGTCTAGCTTTGTCTAAAAGGTGTTTAGTGTCTCTGCCACTGCATCAGTTCCTGATAATCCATTCCACATGACTACCACCCACTGCATAAAAATGCTTTCTTCTCCCCCTCATAGTCCTCTAACTATCCTGTGGACTCTAGTAGTTTTCCGTAGCTGTCTTTAACTAAGAAAGATAGAAATATAGAAATTGATAGCAGATAAGGACCACTGGGCCCACCTAGTCTGCCCATTTTCCCTACATACTGTAATGCCACATACCCTACTTGATCTCGGGCATAGCTCTCCCTTCCATTGCCAATAAGGTTCCCTTATGCCTATGCCATGCATTCTTGAATCCTGTTACAGTTTTTGCCCCCACCACCTCCACTGGGAGGCTGTTTCAGACGTCCAGTACTCTTTCTGTGAAGAAGTACTTCCTCCCATTTCCCCTGAGTCTACACCTCTCCAGCTTCATAGCATACCCCCTTGTTCTTGAGCATCCTTTTTCTGAAAGATGCTTCCCACAGGTACCTTATTTATACCCATGAGATATTCAAAAGTCTCTATCATATCCCCTCTTTCCCTCCTTTCTTCCAGGGTGTACATATTGAGGTCCTTTAGTCTCTCCTCACAGGGTCTCTAGTGGAGACTAGTGGTGGGCAAAGTGGCCCCAATTCACTCCGCGACGTGATTCATGGAGCGAAGGCAGATTCACGGAGTGCTCCACAACACTAAGCGTGAGTACTTGCATTATATCGGGTAATACAAAAGTCCATTGAAACAATGACTTTGTGTTACTCCACCTTCCCAAACCACTACTCCATCAATTCTTAAGGCAAAGTACATTGAAAACAATGTACTCCGCCTCACTTCGCCTTGTTTTTAAGCTCCAAAGGCAAATTTTGCAGTGATTCATGGGATTTCAGGTCACATGGGCTCTAGATTGTTCTGCACAGCCTCAGGTTGGGGTAGTGTGTGTATGAAGATGTAGGAGAGAATCAGCTCAGAGCTCTGTGATTCAAACCTTCTAAAAGCTGTTAAAAAAACCTTTTGGGGTCATTTGTTTTGCTGAAACTTTAGTTCATTGATTATAGGAAACCCTCCTGTGCTTATACCATCGAGTGTTTATTGTTTGTGTGTGGATTTTGAATGTTAATGTACAATATTCAGTCTGTGTACTGAGAGACAGTAGAAGTGTGCTGTGGGGGAGGGGCGTATCTGTGGTGTAGGTAGATTAACTTGGAGAAAAAGACAGAGCTTTCTGTTTTGGTGATATTTTTCTTGTATAACTGTGTTAATGTACACACAGTAATATTTTCAATAATTCTTATTTTTTTGCTGATTGTTGTGGTGCAGCAGTACATAATTTTAGTTTGTTTAAACTATGTGGTAATATTACTGAAGTTTTCAATTTGCTACGCATTACTTAGCGTGTGTGAGTATGCGTGTGATGCGTGTCATCAAATCAGACACCTTTTATTGTGCCACATAATTTCAGCAATGTGAACCTGCTATGCTATCCACTGCAGCTGTGTAATTTTTGTACTTCTTTGTGATATCTTTACTAGTACTAGTACTAGTGACTGTTACTGCAGCAGTGCAGTACACTGCCTCCCTCCGACGATGGCCTGCCCCAACTGGAAAAGGAATTATTTTTCAGATTTTTGAATTTCTGATGGTGAGCACTGGTTAGGTGTTGTGCCTTTGCATCTGCATCTCTTCAGTGTGCGGCACAATCTTAATCTGTCTGTCCATTTGCATCTCTTTAGGGCCCAATCTCCATCTGTAATTTATGTCACAGTTGTTTCTTTGACTTCCCTTCAGAGTACTGGACAGGTGTGGTGCATAATTCTGCATGAACATTGAACTCATTAATATGCATTTTTAAGTCGGGACCATTATCATGTATCATTCGTGATACAAATCATGATCTTCATCATCATGGATGGTCACAAATGCAGTCACAAATCATGATTTATGATCACGTCATGAATCACAACATTAATCTTTTTAATAGTTACTTGGATGTATTGTAAGCTTGTTTTGTAGTATCTCTCCATACTGCACCACTCCACCATTGTACTCATTAATGAGTGTTTTTAAGTCAGGGAGTTTTGTGCCACATCTCATCAGGGCCCAGGGAAGTACGGCTGTAGGCATTCGCATTTCTTCATCATCACAGTCACAAATGCAGTCACCAATTGCGATTTACACTCACGTCATGAATCACAACATTAATTTTTTTTAATAGTTACTTGGATGTATTTTAAGACTGTTTTGTAGTATCTCTCCATGCTTCACCACCCCACCATTGTACTCATTAATGAGTGTTTTTAAGTCGGGGAGTTTTGTGTCACACCTCATCAGGAAGCCCGGGGAAGTACAGCTGTATGCATTCGCATTTTGTCAGCATCATGGTCACAAATGCAGTCACAAATCACGATTTACGATCATGTCACGAATCACAAAATTATTTTTTTTTAATAGTTACTTGGATGTATTTTAAGCCTGTAAGAAAAATAAAATTTACAGAAAGAGCAAATTAGGTAAAATAAGAGTACAGAAAAGACAAAAAAATGTAGCTTTTTAAAAAGCTGTTGGGTCTAAATCAAAGTTTAAATCTCCTCCTCTCTGATCTCAAAGTATCAGCAGTCACAAAACACACTACTCTCTCTCTGTCTACAGAGGAGAAAGTAAAAGTGTCCACTTGTATGACTCACTTTATTCCTGCCTAGCTAAAGAGCATGTGACTTACAGTACTGTAAGCCATGTGATGTGTGGGGGGGGCTGCCAAATCTGAAACACCAAGTGGGTAATTTAGAATTATAATGAGGAATGCGAAGTCCATTAAAAACAATGACTTTGCCTTACTTCACATTGCCATTCTGCCTTAACGCGAAGTGGTAACAACAAGGCAGAGTGAGCACTTTGTATTGCCCACTCCACGTAGCGGAGTGGCAACGTGAAGTACCCACTTTGCGTTCACTTCGCCGGCGGAATTTAAATTCACTGCATCTCTAGTGGAGACCTTGCACCATTTTGGTTGCCCTTCATTTGACTGCCTGTATCCTGTCTGTGTCCTTTCAGAGATGTGGTCTCCAGAAGTGGACACAATACTCTAGATGAGGTCTCACTAATGATTTATACAGCGGTAACATCACCTCCCTGTTTCTGCTGGTGATACCCCTCTCTATGCATCCTAGCATCCCACTGGCTCTTCCCACTGCCTTGTCACACTGTTTGGCCACCGTTATCCCTAGGTGTCTTTCCTGTTTGTTGGTTGTCAGTACCACTCCCTCATTCTTGTACTCCACCCCTGGGACTGTGTGTCCCAAGTGCCTGATTTTGCACTTCCTCTCAATGAAACTTAGTTGCCACACTCTTCACCATTCTTCAAGTTTTCTTAGATCCCTGTTCATTTTTTCCACCACTCCACCCCTGGAGTGTCTAGCCTATTGCAAATTTTAGCGTCATCTTCAAAAAGGAATACATTCCCTTCTAGCTCTTCTGCAATGTCACTTGTAAAGACATTGAAGAGGACCGGTCCCAGTACTAATCCTTGTAGCACCCCACTGGTCACTAATCCTTCCTCAGAGTGACCTCCATTTACCACCACCCTCTGTCACTGATCCCTCAACCAATTCCTTACCCAGTTTGCACTTTTGAAGCCACTCCCAGGCTGTCCAGCTTGTTTATGAGTCTCCTATATGGAACGGTGTCAAAAGCCTTATTGAAATCTAGGTAGGCCGTATCCACTGCTCAACCCTGATCTGCTTCCCTGCTCACCCAGTCAAAGAAATCTATCTGATTGGTTTGACATGGTTTGACATGACCTCCCCCCAGTGAATCCATGCTGCCTCAGATCCTGAGGGCCACAGATTATAAGATATTCCACAATTCTTCTCTTCAGCAGTGATTCCATTATTTTCCCTACCACCGATGTTAAGCTGACTGGCCTATAATTGCCAGCTTCCTCCCTCCTTCCACTTTAATGAAGTGGGACTACATCTGCTCCTCCAGTCCTCTGAGACCACACCAGTCTCCAGCGAGTGGTTGAAAAGGACTGTCAGAGGTGCAGCCAGCACCTCTCTGAGCTCCTTCAGTATCCTTGGATGTATTCCATCTGGCCCCATTGTCTTGTCCTCTTTCAGATTTGTGAGTTCCTTCAGGGCTCTCTCCTCTGTAAATAGACCGGTGTCCACTTCCCTTACTTTGATGCTTCTGTTCTGCCACTTGTATGTGGTCCCTCGCCCTTCCTTTCCTCCATGAACACTGAGCAAAAATATTTGTTCAAGATGTCTGCTTTTCCCTTGTTCCCCTCCTCACAATCCCCCCTTTTCCTCCTTAGCCTTGCAATCCCTCCCCTGGTATTTCTCCTTTCACTTACTTACCTGAAAAATGTCTTGTCCCTTTTCTTTACTGCCTGGGCTATTTTGTCCTTTACTTGTGCCTTTGTGCTCCTGACTGCTTTCCCTCCCTCCCTCTGCTTCTTGTTGTACACCTCCTTATCCTCGTCCCTCTGTGTCTCCTTATACCTCTTTAATGCTAACATTTTTGCCCTTATCAGCCACCGCTTTTGAGGACCATATCAGTCTCTTTTTCCTCTTGCTTTTGCCTGCTTGCCTGATGTAGAGCTTTGTTGCCTTCCTTATGGCCCCATTTAGTTTCACCCACTTTTCCTCCACTCCACCCATGTCCTCCCCCCTGACAGGGCATCCCGTAGGTATTCCCCCATCTTTGTAAACTAGGCCCTTCTAAAGTCTAGGACCCTTGCCTTTGTGTGGTTTAATTCTGGCTCACTACTTATATTGAATCACACTGTACAGTAATCACTGGTCCCCAGGTGGTCACCCGCCTTGACATCTGCAACGCTGTCCCTGTTGGTGAACACAAGGTCTAATATTGCTTCCTCATGAGTGGGCTGTCTTACTAGTTGCCTGAGGAATGCCTCCTGTGAGGAGTCCAGGATGTGTCTGTTCCTAGTTGAAAGCTGCAGCTGGGATGCTCCAATCCACATCTGGCAAATTAAAGTCCTCCACCAACAGTACCTCCCCCTTAGTCGCCATCCTTTGGATGTCTTCCACCATTACTTTGTCTATCTTCACCCCCAAGCCCTAAACTGGTGTCTCCCACAGTTCCCTTTATATCTATTTCTCAATTATGATATATTCATTTTTCTGGGGAGTATACCACAACTGGAAAATTGCAATCAAGTAAGAAGAGTTTGTGGCACTCAACCTCATAAATAATAAGTCATTTTTAAATAACCCAATACATTTTATTTATTTTCTATTCCAGTGCTCTTTTGACAAATTATCACTTAGTAACGTTTCAGAACCATCCTCTTCCTTACTTCCTTACTTCCTTCCTTCCTTCCTTCCTGCCTGCCATCCTGCCTTCCTTCCACAGACTGTTAAATGAGCTGCTTCCTATAGATCATACTTCATTTAATCTTGTACTTAGTTTCAATCTTGTAATCAACTGTATGATTTACAACAAAATAAGAATCATATCAATTCCTCTTTTCATCATAGTTTCACTTAAGTATAATAAATAAAAATGAATGTATCAGTCTCAGATTTGCAGGGGGAACACACCTGCTTGCTTACAAATATCTGTATGACTGGAGCATCAATTCATATGATTCTACACCTTTTTATTTTTATTTTACTTTATTGGAATCTCAGATCAACACCTTTGAGAACAAGCTCATTAAATACGTTCCATGTCAGAGTCAAGACAAACAAATATGTTACATGATACAGTAGTTAAACAGTGCACAATAACAGTAATTTCAGTACAACAGACAAATATGTGTGTGATCCTAGTGACCAGAGTATACTGTCTTAAAAACCATCAGTGATAAGTATAGGGAAATACTAGTGGGGGGAAGGGCAAATCTGCCCAGAAGGCTTTGTCATGGGATAGGTGGAGAGAGGGGAAGGCAGAGGCATGGTAGAGTGGTAACCGGAAAATGAGAATGTCTAACCAGCCTGAAGGTGGGGGGAAGGGATGAGCAGAGATAGATGGAGGGTAGGGAGTAAGAGGAGAAAGGAGAGAGAGGGGAAGCAGGGTCAAGTATGCATTGTAACCAGAATAAGAGAAAGACCAACCAGCCTGGGGGGGTGGAAGAGGGAGACACCGAGGGGCAGGGGTAGAGGGAGGGGGCTGGGTGTCTGTGGAGAGGAATTAATGGAAGGAGGGAAATTAAGGCCCAATTAAGTAATTAGGGAGCAGGGATTATGGGAAGTAATCACAGCTGGGTTCAAGGAACTGTTGAAGCTTCCTTTTGAAGGGGCCAATTTTGCACACAGAGGAGATGTCAGGAGGAAGTGAATTAAGCCACTTAGGAGCTCGATGTACAAAGGACCTTTGTCCAAGTGCAGTACAGGTATGGGGGATGCTGAAAATCTGGCTTTCGGAGTTTCGAGTCTGGCTGTTGGACTCATGTAGACTGAGCAGCTTCTGAATCCCAGGAGGCATAAGGCCAAGGCTTATTTTTTCGCCATTATACAGGATTGAAACCTGAGTCTACCTGAAAACTACAGCCAGTTAGCCTGGGCATAAAGGACACATGTGTATGTGTGAGCCTGGCAGCTCCTGTAACCAGCTGACATGCTCTGTTTAATGCAATTTTGAGGAGGTATGTGGCTGTGTCTGTGGCGGAGCCATAGATCACTAGGCCATCATCTACCAGTGAGACTACGGAGCTCTGGATGCCTGTTAAGGGCCTCTGGGGTTAAGTAGGCTTTATGCCTATATAGGAGACCAATACTTGTGTTGACTGCCTTGGTTACAGAGTCAATGTGCTTAGTGTAGGACAAGGTGCTGTCATCCATGACACCTAGATATTTAAAGTGTTGAACTAGTTCAAGTGGTGCACCATCCGAGGTTAGAACAGAGAGAGGGTAGGATTTGTATTTGCTTTTGAAACTGTGGAACATCATTGTTTTAGTTTTTTTTGTAGTTCATGACAAAGTTTGTGATCACTGAACCACTTCTCAATCTCCTTGAAATTTCTTTGAAGGCTGTACTCCAGTTCTTCAGGATCCAGGTGGCTGGTAAATAACACTGCATCATCCGCATAGAGCAAAATGTTTCCTTGGCAGGTATAAGGCAGGTGGTTTAGGAATATACTGAATAGCAGTGGGCTGAGTATGGATCCATGTGAGACTCCAGATAGGACAGTTCTACTGTCTGAGAGAACATTGCCAGTCTTGACTTGTTGAGAGAGGGCATGTAGGTAACTTTGGAACCATGTCACAGTGTCAACTGAGAGGCCTATGCCTGCTGACTGTTCGATCAGGAGGCAGTGATTTACTGTATCGAACACCTTTTGTTAAATCAAGGAAAGCTGCCAGAACCAAGGAACCTTGGTCAAGAGCACTGTGGAGAAATACCATGAACTTGAGGAGTAGTACTGTGGCCCTTACAGAATCCATGTTGATGTGGGCAGAGGAGCTGGTGTTTTTCAAGGTACTTACCTAACTGATCTGCCACTATTCTTTCTAGCACTTTGGAAAGTGGTGGGAGAATGGAGATCGGTCTATAGTTACCAATCAAGGTTCAATCCCCACTATTAAAAACGGGTTACTAGGGCAGCTTTCCATTTGTCTGGGAATTGTGAAAATTACAGTGAGGTATTGATGATATGAGTTAGCGGAGCAAGTATGTAATCCAATTTTTGTGCAACAAGAGTTAGGTCCAGGGTGTCACCACTGGACCTTGATTTCCCTAGTACTTTAAGTAAGTATTTTTTGGCTACCTTTGCTGGAACAGCTGTGAAGTGGAATGGAGGGTATGTGGGTGGCAGATTCCTTGGGAAATCATTAAGGCTTGAGCTGGAACAGTGGACAAAATCAGGGGGGAGGACACTACTAAGGTCAGAGAATGCTTTGTTAAAGGCATTAGCAATGGAGCTGGGGTCCTGAGTGGGGACGCTATCCAAGTTGAACAGGGTGGGAGCAGACTTAGGGTCTTTCCCAGTGAGTTCTCTGAGGTTTGACCAGAATTTTCTCCAGTCACACCAGGCATGAGCAAGTGCTTCCTTAAAGTGTTGACTTTTTGCTGCACGGATTGCCCTGGTGCAGTTGTTTTGTGCCATTTTATAGGATTGAATGTCATTCAGCTTACCCATGGCTCACACAACATGCCAAAGACAGTCATGAGTTTTCATTTGATTGTGGAGATCAGAGGAAAACCAAGAGTTGTGGTAACCTTTTATTTTCTGGGTTTTAAACGGTGCATGCCTATCACATGCTTTGTTGACAAGGTGTGTAAATTGCTCCAATGCTGTGTTCACATTGTTAGAGGATCATACAGAAGACCAGCCCTGCTGCCAGAGTTTGGCTTTCTGGAGGTCTAAGTGTCCACTTTCAGGACACTGCAGGCAATGGTTCATGGAGGGGGTTTGGAGAAGTAGTTTGACCATAGAAATTGGACAGGTGAATGGTCACTAAAGGAGTCAGGGAGGACAGTTGTGTGGGGTATATGTTCAGGATGATTGGACAGAACCCAGTCCAACAGGGTGGATGTACCCATCTTGTAGTTCACTCTCATGGATGATTCAAGAAGCTGGGAAAGGTGAACTGCTGTGACTGCATCCCTGTAAGGACTTGCTTCTGAGGAGAGCCAGTTGGTGTTAAAATCACCCAGCAGTATAATTTCTGAGTTAAGATTCAAGGATCCAATATATTCCATGAGGGAGTCCAGGCCCGGGGTCTTCTGCTTAGGAAGAATGTAGATCAATAGGATAATTAGGGCTTTATTATGTTCACTAAAGAGCACTTTAAGATCAATGGCTTGTATGTGGGCACTAGTGTTGGGCAATGGTAGAACATGCCCCTGCAAGTTGTCTCTTAGGAATATGGCACAGCTGCCCCCCCCCAATTTGGACAGCCTATCTTGCCTGTAAACTGTATATCCAGGAATCACAATGGCAGCATCAGCAGTGTTTGGAGAGAGCCAGTTCTCAACTACAGAAAGAATGTCAGGATTGTGATTTAGGATCCATGCATTGAGGTTGTCCATCTTAGGTAAGAGGCTGCATAATTTTAGGATGCAATTGACAGTTTTCCTGTAGCTCTTAGAGGGGGAAGTAGATGGGGTCCCGGAGTTTGGGTGGATATTTCCAATGAGCAGGAGTAACAGTAGGGCAATTTTACACAGATATTCTTTGAGGTGTGTATTGTCTAGCTTTCTGAGCTTGACTTGGTTCCTCCACCTGGAATAGTTCACAAGGGTGCTGAATATCCCTGGATGCAGGGCTAGTTGGGGCATCCAGTTAGGGCAGAGAGATAGCAGACCCCACATGTTTGTTGCATGTATGGTCCATAGAGTTTAGAGAAACTTTTGGGGGAGGGGGATTGTAGTGGAGCTGTATGCATTGAGGAGACTGTCATCACTGAGAGTCTGCAGTGCTACCAGCTCACTAGTGGGCATGTCAGTAAGGGTAAGTAGAATGAGCAGTAATAAGCCACTAGACAGTAAGGTATTTGTAGTGGCTATGCTTGCCAAGTAGGAGTTTGTAAGTTGAGGGGGCTAGAAGGGGTGATAGGACCAGGGGTTAATTTGTTAGGTTTGGCAGCAAAACTCTGCTAGCCAAGCTGTGAGAGCAGCAGGAGGAGATCAATAGTCTCCTTAAGAGGAGGAGGAGGGGTAGAGTGAAGTCTGTTAGCCAATGGTGTGGAAGAGGCAGGGAGAAGCCCATTTAATAGAGGTCGGCCAGGGAGGCGGGTGGGATGAAAATAACTGTTTAAACAAGATCTAGGCCCAAAGCATTCCTCTAACAATTTCAGCAATCTCCAAAGTTCAAGAATTCAAAGTCCGGAGGTAGCAACCATTGGACAGTGAGCTGCTCGGCAAATAGGCCAATGAGAAGGCCAGATAGCAAGCCAACTGTAGCTCCATAAAGGGTGTACCTGCTAGTGGGGTTGAGGATGGAAGACATCCGAGGGGAGGTAGAATGCTGCCAGGTTCCTTACCGCCCATCTGTCACAGACTTTCTGGAAGGTGGCTGACCTGGGAGCACTGGGGATTTTCCTCGGTTACGGTCCTCAAGCTGGAGGTGACTGACTGAAGCTGAGTGGCCAGTGCTGCTGATTAGCCACTTGGGCTTGAATGCTGCTAGTGGGGTTGAGGATGGAAGGTGTCCGAGGAGAGGTAGAACGCGGCTGTGTTCCTTGCCACCCATCTGCCGCAGACCTTCCAGGAGGTGGCTGACTTGGGAGCACTGGGGATTTTCCTTGGTTCAGGTCCTGAAGCAGGAGGCAGCTGGCCAAAGCTGAGTGGCCGGTGCCACTGATCAGCCTGCTCAGGGTCAAATGTCTTTCAATTATCTAAGTTCTGCAAAACAGTAGCAATTTCTTTTTGTAACATTTGGTTTGGATTTTCTAAAAATTAAAACTTCTCTAAATTTATATTATTACTATACCTTCCACATACTCAGACAAACTTAAATCCTAGCTTTTCATTTTTAACAGTATCTGAGCATTTTCCTTTCTGTGTATATAGCAGGACATTGCTCAGTTTAGTACCCTTCAGCAAAATCATTTCAAGAGTAAACAGTTAAAATGTGAGTTTCCAAAAGATTTCTTACTTCACCTTCTCTAGGGTCAATCATCTCTCAAAAGGATTACTATGTCTCAGAGATTTTATTGTTGCAAGTTCAGGATTTCCACTTGCCACCATTACACCAGAACACTAGAATAAATTACTCAATGCTTCCTTCATTTCATTTCATTTTATTTGTTAACCAAGTTGGGACACAGGACCGAGGCCTTTTTTCAGGTCCGACCAGGACAGAAAACATAAGTCAAAAAACATGATACAAAAAATACAGTAGTAAATATTAACAATATACAAACATCAAATAGCAAGCATAACATGCAAACAGACAATTCTAATAAATACTGTTTAAATCTAACCTTAAATCCTGGGTAAGACTTAATGATCTTAAAGAGAGCAGCAAGTTATTCCTCAAGTCGGGAGCCTGGTATACAAATGAATAAAGACCATAATTATTTTTTGCACAGTAAGCTACCAGCACAACACCTTGAGGTGATCTTATGTTGGCTTGAACATCTCAAACCTCAACTAGATCAGATAATGGAAACAGGCCATCAGAATAAACAGCCTGATGAACTAGGTTTTTATTTTTATTTAGTTTTTGTTGACTGGGTAAGTGCACTAGACAAATCCTGCCTATTTTCAGGCACGACCAGGGGGGAGGGGGATACAGATGAATGCCAACTGACCTTGAACCAGATTAAGCTGTTGGTGGTATTTTTTTACCTATACCTATATGAGTAGGTTACCTATAACATACTCATATTTGAGCTGGGGAGACAGCCAGCACGAAAAAGAGTACAAAGGACAATGGTGAGTCATAATCGGGACATCCAACACAAACCGGCAGATGTTATTATAAGTAACATTCAAAATCTGCCTCTCTCTTACCCCCAACTTACAATACAATGAAGAAACATAATCTAAGTGTGGCATTAGAAACCCAGTAGATAATTTTAAACAAGAATCATATGACAAATAGGATGTAAATTTATACAATTGCCCCAATTTACAATGTATCTGCCTTTTTACCAACTTTACCTGGGAGAAAAATGTTAATGAAGGATCGACCAAAACTCCCAGGTTCTTAAACTCATGAATTATTAAAGAAGACTGATCACTAAGTCGAGCAGAGCTACCAAACAGCATCACTTTGGTTTTATTAGCATTCAAGACCATCATGTTGGAAGACATCCAGTCACATAATTTCTGGAATTCAACTTCCTGAATCAAATTTATGTATTCAACAGAATTCCCCTGACAGTACAAAATCAAATCATCAGCATATAATAAACATTTACACCTATCAAAAATGAAAGGAACTTGAGTAATAAATAAAGAAAACAGGGGACCAAAAATGGACCACTGAAGCACACCACAAGTAGTGGGGCATACAGTTGACAGAGTAGAACCAATAGAAACATATTGTGAATGCCCCTTCAAAAAATCATAAATAAAATCAGCTGCAGAGACAGTCAACCCCAAAATGGTAAGTTCCTGACAGAGCAGAGAATGATTAATCAGGTCAAAAGCCCTGGACAGGTCCACAAACACTGCCCCTGTTAATAAACCATCATTACAACCTTCGAGGACAGTGTTCATGAACCTTACCAGGGCCATACCATCCCCCCACCATGACGAAAACCATGTTGCTCGTCACAAAGGATTTCACCCCCAGTCAAAAAATCAT
Source organism: Neoceratodus forsteri (assembly GCA_016271365.2). Taxonomy (NCBI): domain Eukaryota; kingdom Metazoa; phylum Chordata; order Ceratodontiformes; family Ceratodontidae; genus Neoceratodus; species Neoceratodus forsteri. The sequence goes on along the minus strand of CM028135.1, from coordinate 837,938,848 downwards.
TTAGCTGACTTACCACCAATTTTTCTAACATCTTACCCAATGGGTGTAAGATTAAAATTGGGTGAAAATCCTCTGCACCAACAGCCTCGGTATTTTTGGAAACAGGCACCACCTGAGCCTGTTCCCATATCAAAGGGAAAACATCAGTTGAAATTCACAAATTATATACTCTGCACAGCAGTTCAGCAATGTAAGGAGCAGCCAGTTTAAGAAATCTAGCATCAAGCCCTCCCCCACAATCACCATACTTATCAGACAAAGAGCATAATAGTTTCAGGACTTCAGTTGATGTAATCCACCAAAATTAAAATTTGGGTAAAGCACCACCCTTTACTTCTTTAACATAGGTGTAAGATATACCATTTCCCTGAATAGGGAGACCATCCTTACCAGAAAACTCAGAAATCAAACTAGAGACATCAGTAAAGCACTGATTTAACAAATTAGCCATCTCTAAAGGATCAGTAATCAATTGACCTGAGGACTGTAGAGAAGTAAGCGATGTTTTGGCTTTATGAGAAATAAGAAAGTTAACAATATCCCAAAAATTATTTGAATCCAGAGAAGCATGCTCCAATTTAGATTGGAAAAAAAATAAATCTTAGCCTGTTTTACCTTTTTACTTAACATGTTCCTAACCACCCTGTATTCCTGTAAATGCTTGAAGGAAGGAAACAGTTTATAAGTCAGCCAGGCTGCTTGCAGGATCATGCACATAGGGAAGAGAAACTCTGATGCTACCTATGGGTTGGGAGAGGAGTTGCTGGCAATCACAAGGGAAGACAGACACTTGGACATCATCATCACAGATGACCTGAAATCATCCAAGCAGACCACTAAAGCAGTGGGTAAGGTTAGAGGGATGTTGGGGTGTATTAGTAGAGGTATCACAAGTTGTAAGATGGAGGTAATAATCCCTCTTTACAAGACACTGGTTAGACCCCATCTGGACTACTGTGTGCAGTACTGTAGGCCACACCTGCACAAGGATATTAACAAAATGGAGGCAGTCCAGAGAAGGGCAACCAAAATGGTGCAGGGACTGCATCAGAAAACATGAGGACAGATTACTGGAGCTCAGTATGTATACCATAGAGCAAAGGAGGGGAGAGAGGTGATATGATCAAAACATTCAAACAACTTAAGGGCATTAACAAGGTGAAAGAGTCTAATGTGTTTCAATATAAGAAAAATAGCAGGACAAGAGGACACAGCATGAGATTAGAGGGAGGCTGATTAAAGGGTAATGTGAGGAAGTTCTTTTTCACAGAAAGGGTGGTGGATGCATGGAACGGCCTACCTCAGGAAGAGATGTACATGAATACAGTGCAGGGCTTCAAACAGGCATGTGATAGGCATAAGGGAGCAATACAGATGAGTATGAATAGATAGGCCATTGACAGATTAAAGGCCTATGGCACATTCTTAAATTAGAAAAAATGGGCAGACTGGATAGGCCTTGCAGTCCTTATCTGCTGTCAGCTTCTATGTCTCTATACTACCAGTGATTTTATCTAGCCCTGGTGAAGATCACGTTTTTAATTCTAAACTTTTTTCAGGAACTGTTTCCCATGTTATTATGGGTATATTATAGGTTTAATTGGAAGAAAGGTGGGGATCCTTAGTTATTGGTGCATAAATTGAACCAAAATAGGTGATGGAACAGTTTTCTGTATTAAATGGTTCACTAATTAGGCCATCCTTGATTGACATAATACTGCTGCCATTTCTTTTAGAGAGATAATGTAACTGAAGAATTGTTTCTCATTTGATTTGCCCAAATGTCTGGCAAAGTTAACTTTCATCTGAGATTTAGTCCTCCTAGTAGCCCTTTTGTTTCATTATCGAGTCATGATGCAGTGAAACCATGACTGGGATATAGCCATACCAGGCTATACTGTGTTTAGAAAAGACAGGATGGGAAAGAAAGGAGGAGGAGTAGCTCTTTATTTGATGGATAGTATAAAGGCAGCGGAGATGCAGGGGACACAGGGAGGGGTGGAAGTAGTGTGGGTCATCCTAAAATGGGGACGGGAGTCACAATCAATTTGCACTGGAGTGGTCTACAGACCTCCAACTTGGGGGGGGGGAGTCTGACAAGGTTCTGGTGCAAGCCATTCAAAAGATGGCAAATATGGGGGAAGTGGTGCTGGTGGGGGACTTCAGTCTGCCATATGTAGACTGAAGCATCCCAGCTGCAGCTTCAACTAGGAGCAGGGACATCCTGGACTCCCTGAGGGGGATTTCCTCAGGCAAGTACTAAAAGAACCCACTCATGAAGGGGCAGTACTGGACCTGGTAGTCACCAATGGAGACAGTGTTGTAGACATCACAGTGGGTGGCCACCTGGGGACCAGTGATCACCATATGATGTGGTTCAATATATGCACCATGGCAAAATTGAACCATTCAAATACAAGTGTCCGGGACATCAGGAGGGCCATTTTTAAAAAGATGGGTGAATGCCTCAGGAAAGCCCTGGTGGCAGGAGGGACTTGGGTAGAGTGCAGAAGCAGTGGACAAAACTAAAAGAGTGGATAGTGAAGGCAACAAGCCTCTGCATCAAGCATGTAAGCAAAAGCAAGAGAAAAAACAGACCAGTGTGGTTCTCAAAAGAGATGGCTGGGAAGCTAAGGGCCAAAAAGCTAGCTTTTCAGAGATATAAGGAGACACAGAGGGAGGAGGATAGGGAGGTGTAGCAGGAAAAGCAGAAGGATGAGGCAGGAAAAACAGTTAGGAGTTCAGAGGCACAAACAGAGGAGAAAGTAGCCCAGGCAGTAAATAAAGTGGACAAGACATTTTTCCCCTTCTGCTAACTTTTTCTATGTTTCTATGCATTATTTCACATAGAGGATGGTGGAACCATGGAACAGGTTGCTAGCAGAGGTGGGGGGGGTTATGGACCAGCAATGGCATTCAAACACATATGGGACAGAGTAAGAGCAACGTCAAATTCCAAGGGAAGAGAAGGGGGGACTAGGACCTGGGATGGTTAGAGGTCTCGGAAACCAATGGGCAGACTAGATTTACCCTGGGTCCCCTTTTGCTGATTTATTTTATGTTTCTAGAAATTCAAGTGAAAAGAGAAAGACTAGGAGTGGGATAGTAACGCTTAGGAGGGAAGGCAGTGAGTGTGTCGAGGAGGACCAGGAAAAAGCGGACATCCTGAACAAATACTTTTGTTCAGTGTTCACAGAGGAAGGGAAGGGGTGGGACCACAGATAAGAGACAGGAGAATCAAAGGAAGGGAGGTGGACAATAGATTTCAGTAAGGCCTTCAACACCGTTCCACGTAGGAGACTTGCAAGAAAAGCTGGGCAGTCTGGAAGTGAGTCCAAAGGTGGTAAACTGGGTAAGGAATTGTTAGGGGACAGGAGAGAGACGTTAGTGATATATGGAGTTCACTCTGAGGAAAGAAGGGTAACCAGCTGGGTACCGTGGGGTTCAGTACTGGGTCCAGTCCACTTTAATGTCTCTTTTAGTGACACTGCAGAGGATCTAGAAGGGAAGGTTTGCCTTTATGAAGATGGCACCAAAATCTGCAGTAGGATAGATGCTTCGAAGTGGGTGGAAAAAAAATGAATAGAAATCTAAGAAAGCTAGAGGAGTGGTCAAGGGTGTGGCAGCTGAGTTTCGATGCAAAGAAGTGAAAAATCTGCACTTGGGGTGCAGAAATCCTGTGACAGACTATGGAATTGAGGGGGGTGTAACATTAATGACCACCAAACAGGAATGGGACCTGGGCCTAAACACATCTGATGACCTAATGCTGGCCAACCAGTGTGACACAGCAGTAGGGAGAGTTAGTGGGATGCTAGGGTACATAGGGAGGAGTATCACCAGCAGAACAAGAGAGGTGGTGTTACTGCTGTATAGATCACTGGTGAGACCGCAACTAGAGTACTGTGTCCAGTTCCGGAGATCACATCTCTGGAAGGACATAGACAGAGGTTTGCACCAAAAGCGATATGAGGAGAGAGACTAAAGGACCTCAATATCTACAGTCTGGAGGAAAGAAGGGGGGGGATACGATACTTACAAATACCTCATGGGTATAAATAAGGCTCAAAAGGGAATCATTTTTCAGAAAAAGAGATGCTTAAGAACAAGGGGCCATGAAATGCCACTGGAGGAGGATATACTCTGGGGAGATGTGAGGAAATACTTCTTCACAGAAAGAGTGGTGGATGCATGGAACAGCCTCCCAGTGGAGGCGGTGGAGGGCTAAAATGGTAACAGAATTCTAGAAGGCATGGAATTGGACTAAGGGAACCTTAATGACAAGGAAATGTGAAGGGTAAAGCTGGATATCAAACAGGGTCTGTGGTATTACAGTAGGCAGAGTAAATAGGCAGACGAGGTGGGTCAAACGGTCCTTATCTGCCGTCAAATTCTATGCTTCTACGTTTTTCTGTTTTACTACATTTCATTGCCTGATAAGAAATCCAATTGCTGTCAGTCTTATTTTTAATATAAGTATTTATTTTATTTAGCATGTTTTATTTTTGGTGTCAACTACTTGGGTCTTAACCCCATGCTGGTATTCTTTTTCGCCTTGGTTTTACACTTTCAGCATGCTCAGAACTGAAATTTCAGATCCTTATAATTTGGGAATGGATTAATATTTTTTCACCAAACCACTGAAAGGGACCGTTCTGAGGCAGTTTTTTTTACACTGAGAGTTTCATATCAAAATTTTAAACTTGTTTACTGTAAATATATATGTATATGTGTATGTGTGTGTGTGTTTTATAGGGGCCTAGTTGTGCCCCTATAGTTAGGGCTGAGTAGCCTGTTTAATGTTAAACCTGAAAGTTTGCACTTTAATAACTTTGCAACCGATCAATGGATTTGCACAAACTTTGGTATACATTGTCCCATGGAATAGATCTCTTGATGAGGCAAGTTTCTTTCCAGCCGGATGTAAGGATTCCGAGATCTAGCTAGTGCTAAAACCTTAAAAGTCACAATTTTTTGCAGTTTTTTCCTCATCCCCTTGCATCCACATGGTGTGGAATTTTGGTGTGATTTTTTTTTTATGGTACAATCAGCTTGGTTAACAGAACTTGCATGCTTAGTTTGGTGAAAAAAATATTAATCTGTTGCAAAGTTATTACATTTTTAAGTTCCTGTTGCTTTTAATGGGAATTCCCCTGTCCAAATTATAGGAATAAAGCTCAACCAAGGATTGACCTCGCGAAAAAGGATTCTCTCTGGTGAGATCTGTTCCTTTTTCATGATGTAAAAATGATGTAAAAATCCTGTTTCATGAAAGAAAAATCCTTTTTCTCGAGCCATCATCTTGGTTTCAGTTAAAAAAAAAAATACAAAAGCCACAACAATGACATCCAGAAGAGAGAGAGACCACCACACCTAGCTGGCTGATCGGGACCCCCAAGGTACAATCTGCACTTCAGTGTAACAGATGTGCCCCAGAAATGTGTTTTATTTCCTGTTAGGAATTCCTTTTCATGACTGCATGATACAAAAGAATCCATTTTCATATCATAAATCGTGAAAAAGGATCCTTTACCATGAATTCTGTGCTGTTCCCCATGCTGTAATATGCTCCTTAACATGCTGCCAATCCAGGGAAACATTCAGTTTCAAGGATCCTTTATTTTCAATTGTTCCAGTGCTTCTTCTTTCTGAATGTCTCTCATACTATAGTGGCAGCTTAAAAATTCTTCAATTCTAAGTTTGGTTAGAATGCTCCATTTCATCAGACTCATCCAAGATAGACTCCAGGAGCCCCATTTTGCCTTTGTTAGGCACATGTAACCCTCCCAAACATGGGGCTTACCTGTCAGCTTTACATTAGACTGAAACATCTTTACTTGAATGCTGGCTAGTGAGAGCATCCATTTCAGCTGCCATGTATTCATTTCAGCTGCCATTGGACAGCCCCGTGTAAACTGACATGCTAATATTCATTTCGACCAGACATGTATGCATCAGTTAGACGGCAAGTTAACTGAACCTGTAATTTAGCATCTGAGCCTGATGAGACCATAAACCCAATGAGAAGATATTTTCCCAATGAAAGGAAGTGGATATAAATGCAGTGAAAATGGAATGTTACATCTGCAGGTGACCTGTAAAATGCAGAGCTGTATCCCTGGTATCTAGTGGCAGTCCCCTTACCTCCCTGTTTTTTTTTTAAATTATATTTATATACTGCAACACTGGTATGCCCACCACCGGTGTCAGATGCCCCCCGACCCTGTTGTTTTAGTAATGTTTGCTGACAACAGGGGGCCCAGTCCCCATGTCAGCATTCAGAATTCCCCCCACTGTCACCCAACCAGAGTGGGACACTGGGGAGCCCACCCTCAGTGTACCAAACTAGTTTTATTTTATATGTATCTGCAAAAAAGAAAACGATCCCCCAATGTCTTTTTTTTTGTTTGTTTCTTAGGCCTGAAATAAAGAAAACAGTCCCTCATCCTCACCACCTTTCCCCTCCCCACATCCCGGCCCTCCCACTGAGCACCCACCTCCCCACATCCCCCCTTACCCTATACTTACCTCCAGAGGTTGTATGCTGTCATCTCTTGTGGGCTGGGACATGTCTGCACTCTTCAAAGCCGAACCGTGAACTGAGGAATCAAAGTAAGTGCCCTATAATGTACTTCAAAGGAGTTTTGAACTTATATTGATATCTTTGCCATTCTTTGAAATTTTTGCACCAAATTTTCAACACGGCCTTTTTGGGACACCACCTCATGAACACTGCAACTGCGTGAAATCACCTTTTGGGACTGAATAATGAAATTTCACTGCCAGTGTTCATGAGGTGAGGTCCAAAAAAGGCTGTGTCGAAAATGTGGTGAAAAAGTTCCTACCAATGCCGAGTTATGTGCGTTCATTGATATTTTTCAATGCAAGCACGTAACTTTGGTAATTTTCAATATTTTGACTCCAAATTTTCAACATAGTCATTTTTTCACACCACCTTATGAACATTACAGCTGTCATTTTTCACATCCTGTCCAAAACGTGTTTTCATACTTGTGACCCAGATTGTCATTATTGTATGGATTTTTTACTCCTTTTAACCTTTGGGGTTTATGAGGTTGGAACATAAGAAGACTATATTAAAATTTGGGGTCAAAATATGAAGAAATGCCAAAGTTATGACTATTCCTTGCAAATTTCGCTATGCCCGCTCATAACTTCAGAAATGTTAAATATATTGACCCAAGATTTTCAATGTAGCCTTCTTATTACCCCACCTCATGAATGTCACAGCTGTCATTTTTCAAATCCTGGACAAAATGTGTTTTTGCACCGGTGGCGCAGAATGATGTTGCAGTTGCGCAAAATTACGCTTTAGTGGGGATTCGAACATTTTCTGTACCGGGTATATGAGGTGAGGTAACAAGTTGGCTATGCAGACAATTTAGTTACTGTTGTCCTATAAATGGAAGCACAGGGCCTGGAGGACCCTATGCTTCCACAGCTACATACATATATGGAGCTACGGAGGGATGGGAGTGCAGGGTTCTTTGGACCCTGCACTTCCACAGTAAAGTAAGGATACCATTATACTATCTCAAAAAGTAAGGAACTAAGTTACAAAAAAAAGTTGTTAATTTTCCAGTTAGGGTCAAAGTGATAAAAGTGGGAAAATGAGGCATTAGGGTTTCCCTAACACCCCACCCTCCCAAACCAGGCAGAAGAGAAGGCTTAGGGTGTGCCTTGGGCTTCTCAGGCATAACGCTCACCACATTCTCATAAAATCTACACATCTGACCTTATTTACAGATGTAATGGGGTGAGCGTTAGACTTCAGAAGTCCAAGGCATGCCCCACACCTGTCCTCCAGCCTGGTTTGGGAGGGTGGAGTGTTAGGGAAACTATAATGCCTAATTTCCCGACTTTTGTCACTTTGACCCTAACTGAAGCATTAACAAAGTTTTTTGCTATATGTATATGTATATACAGTATGTATGTAGTGCAGTATGGCCACAATAGTTGGGGTTGAGCAGGCTATTAAATGTTAAACCTCTAACTTTGCACTTTAAATAGCTTCACCCCCAATCAACGGTGTGAAAGGGTACAAAACCCCCTTCCTCTTTGTTTATTATTCTTTTTCTATGGCACTAGTAACAAGGCATATGAAATCTGGGTTGTGATTGTCTTTCTGTTGTCTGCATGTCTGATGTTTGTCTATTTGTTGATCTGGCTACCCACCTTGTTACATGTCTATTAGTCCTCTGTGTCTTGTGTACAATAAAAGGCAGCCTTGATTTATATGCACTGCTATGGTAGCCCCAAGAAAAGCATATTAGGTGGTTATGCACTGCGTTAAGAAAAGCACTGGGTAGGTCTGTCCTTAGTATTAGTAAAACCATTCTCTATCTTGTCTTTATTTAGTTTTACTGCAGTACATAGGGACAGTTAAATAATTGCTCATACCTACGGCGCAAAGACACAGCTTGCATTGGCTCCAAACGTCCCTTCTCAGTAGCATTATGCCAAAAGTCTCTCCCCATAGTGCAAGTACTTTGGTCTGTGTGAGAGGTGAAGGATGGAACCCCACACTTGCAAGAGCACAAAGAATTAATGCATCTTTACCTTGTTCCTCCCTTTCTGCAAACAACTGAAAACGAAGTAAGGCAGGCGTCATTCGAGGATTAGCCAGAAGTCACCACCCGGAGAAAAGCAATGATAGTGCATGCTTTCCTCCACAGTGATGCAGCTACTCAGGCTGTGCTCCTAGTTTCCCTGCTTCCTTCTGTGTGCACACCTGTGTGGACTTGCAGCCTCGCTGCTTGTATTTAGGCTGTAAAATATTGAAATAAAAGTTGAGAACACAATGTTGACTGGCAGTTTACTTTCTTGCAGATAGACAGGGTATTTTTTTGCAAATGAAGAGGTATACATTACCTGCCTGAAGTGGGAACAGTAACTGTGAGTCTCTCCAGCTGCAGACAGTCTCCTACCACTGTCCTCACAGAATGCATCTATAGAGCCGTTTGGCCATTCTTCTATCTATTTTATAATGCATTTCTGTTGGGGGTGGTGTCTTGGAGACCCTAGAATATTTTAAATATCAGGGAAGCATTATTTACTGTAGTTAAGAATGTGTACACACCAATATATGAGAAAGAAGTGTTAATAACTGTAGGAAATGTATGAACTGTGAAGATTTCTCTACTGTAGGAAACAATGGGCGGAGCTAAAGTAGCCACATGGCAGATACCTGTATAAAAGAATACCTGATCTAGCTAGAGAGCAGATTGTGGCAAAGTGTGGAATGAAGCACACCTAGAGCAGCTAGTCCTTTCTAGTTATATTCGCTATAGATTATTTAAGCAATAAGGCACTACAAGGTGTGCCTTATCATGTAATAATGTCACTCCTGGGGTGTGTTGAAGCACTCGGCTTTCCACCACCCCAGGAGTGACTTTATTACATGATAACACACAACTTGGAGTGCCTTATTGCAATTACAGTATACAATGGCTCGATGTTATAGAAAACAAAAAATAAAAATGTTTTTAGTAGATTTTTAGTGAGGCAGTGTATCTTTGTTTCTGAAAAAAAAGTAGCTCATAACAATCATCCAGAAAATCAATACAGTGATGTTATTGTGTAATAACATCACTGTCTCATGCACACACATTGACCAATCAGAGTCCAGGAAATTTTCTTGCCATTGTATAATGATTCTTTGATTTGCTTTAAGCTACTCATTATTTTGTGTCTCAGTTCACTTTGCTTAATTATCCTGCTCTTCCTGCTGAGCTGTAAAGAAAGTATTATTAAAGCAGTATTATTTCTGGACATTATTCTACTGCCCCCTGGTCCATAATTTTCCCACTGCCTGTGACAAATGGATTTGTACGAACATTTGCATGTGCAATCTGGAGGGGACAAAGTCTTTTGACACGCCAAGTTTTGTTCTTGTTGGTGGTGCAGATTATGAGATCCATATGATGCTTTTTCAAGAAAAAATGCTTTTTTTATCTCCCCTCCAGGTCTCCCACCTCTATTCCCCAAAGTGTAGCCTCACACTGGGGTGTCCAATACCCAGTGTCACAATCTCAGCTGTAATAAAGAAAACCATCCCTTGATTGCTTTCTTTTCTTTTGAAACCTGTAAAAAAGATAATGGTCCCTTGCCAATCTGACCCTGCTACCCCAACCTCCCACTCACCACTCACCACCCCACACCTCCAACATATGTCCTACACACACTCATTCACTTGAACATGTCCCATGGTTAAGATCCACTGCCCCATCGAAGACATGTTTTCTTCTGGAACTGGTGACTGTGATATGAGAAACTAAGGTAAGTTCAGTTCAAAGTATTTCTATGGGATTTACAAATTTGATGCATAACTGTCATATTTACATCTTTTCACCCCAAATTTTCAACATTTTTGAGTGGGACCACACTTCTTGACCAATTGTGGTGGAATTAGGCAACTCCAGTCAGAAAGGCAGTATCACGTTCACTTGGTGAAATTACCTTTTGAGCAGGACTTGAAACTTTTCACCACCCTTGTTCATGAAGTAGCATCATAAGAAGGCCATGTGGAAAATATGGGGTCAAAATATGTAAGAATGACAAAGTTATGAGCATACCTTGAAATGTTTCTATCCTCGCTCATAACTTTGACCCCACATTTTCAACATCTCCATTTTTTCACAGCACCACATGAACATGACAGCTGTCACTTTTCAGATCCATGCCAAAATGTGTTTTCGCACCTGTGGTGCAGAATGATGTGAATGTGTAAAGAGTGAATGTGAGAAGAGTGAGTCTGTGAAGAGTGAATGTGTAAAAAAAATAAATAAATAAAACAAAATGTGTAAAGAGTGAATGTGTCTGACCCTGCACTTCTGTAGGTGGATAGAGTCTTCCCATAGCACACAGCCCAAAGGGTTCTGCACATCTGCACCTGTTCATGCAGGTCCCTCTGGTTCCACTATCTCAAAAAGAAAGGAAATCTTTTACAAAATACTTTATTACTATACCAGTTAGGGTAACTTAATGACACAATAGTAGGAAAATGTGTTATTTGGGTTTCCAACCCTAACTTCCCCCCACCCCCCAAGAAGCAATAAGAAAAAACAATATTTAAATAGTAGTATACTAACTATATAATATAGAGAATAATATATGGGGTGGCATGTGTAACGAGACTTTACACACACTCGAGCTGAAGGATGTTACATAAACCCTCAAGGTTTGTGAAAAACACCCCACAATAAGGATGTGTGTAAAATGAAGTTTTGCACACACTACCCCATATTTTATTTTTCATAATTGCTGACATGTGCTTTTTCCCCTCAGCAATTATATAAAATAAAATAAGCAAACCAGAAAGCAAACAGGTTGTGTTCAGGCAGCTGTGGAGCAGACGGGTTTCACAGCAGTCCATAAATTCTACGGTGCTTACTTGTTCAGGCATAAAAGAAGTGGAATTTCATTTTAAAGCATTAACTATTTGTCTATTTTTTTATTTATTTTCAAACTGTCTGCCGAGCAGTGGTTGCAGCTAGCTGGCGCATGCCTGTTATTTTTGTTTTTTATTTCAGGGTCAGAGACTTTTCTTTTTCTGATAAAAAATAAACTTACTGCCAAGTTCAAGGGGCGGTGAAGTCTGTGGCCATAGAGGATTGTGACAGGTAAGGTAGCATAGCAAAGGAAAATCAGCGACTGCCGCATGCGTGATCCAAGGGAAACCGGACGCGTGTTTGCCGTTATAACCAGCTGGTAATAATGGCAAATTATAACCGTGTTTCCCTATGGGAAAAAGTGAACACCAGTAATTATATATTCTGTTGCAGAATTAATGCCTGCTTTGAGTGCTACTTACTTATTCAACAGTCCTGCAATGTCTGAGTTGCTTAAATGAAACATTATTGTGATAATTTGTAGTACTGCGTGCACTCGCTGTTACACTAGCATCTGGAGCCCTAGCAAGTTACTGCAGCTGGGTAGAGGAGCTGTAGTCCTGAGAGGTGACCTCCAGAACTACAACTCACTGTGTGTGCTATATTTCTGGATTTGGAGCTACAGTCAGGCACTTAGACCTGAACTAGCCACATTGTGTTGGCGACTTTAAACTTTGAAAGCATTTAAAGCTTTCACTTTATTTTTAATTTACATATCTCCACCTCGGGACTCTGCTTGACCTTTGGGAGAACTTCCGGGTCATTTAGGACTATATTTACAAGCCCTGCAGTGAGCAGGGTGAGCGCGTGTCATCGCACGTGAAGACGCATGGAATGACATGTGCGTCGGCGTGTGTTTGGTGTGTTCGGCAGTTAGAAGGGTAGCAGGGCAAGCTCCCTATTCATTAAGATAAACATTAGGATTAGGCAGCTGTTACTACTAAGTAATTATATACTGCATGATGGAGGTTGTAATAAAAATTGTTGATGGAAAACAAGGCACTTTGTGTTCAATATGTAAAATGTATAACTTTGACTTAAACACTATAAACAGCTCATATATATATATATATATATATATATATATATATATGTTCAAAGTGTGTAAAAAAATAAAGAATTGGAAGAGGAGATTACTTTGTTTGATGGCAGATTAAGGGCTCTAGAAATAAATCAAAGGGAAACCAAAAAAAGGCTCCAGTTTTTCTTTAGCTCTGAATTGTGTCAGGCAGTACAGGGAGAGACCATGAGTACCACTATTATCCCTGATGTATACCTATGTAAGAGGCCCAGATCTGAACCAGAAATATTAGACAATGAAGAAGAGCGGTTTACCGTTTAATACAGCAAACCTGCAAAAAAGGGCAGGAAAGCTGGATGCTTTAATATACCTATAAGCAATAGTTTCGACCCTCTGATTGACTTGAATGATGTACCCAACATGGGTAATTTGCCTAGTCCCGAGAATACTATATTGGTTGAAGAATTATCAGTGGCCCATTCTCAATTCGACCATAATGGCTATAACCCAGGACTTACTCCTCATCATCCTTTCAATAATAACAGCAATCAGGGACAGCGAGATTTACTCAGCTTTCCTGAATCCACAGATTGTGTTAATAATGAACAATGTACTATGGAAGAAGGCATGGTGTCCAACTGTTCTAAAGACATCTTTGTGTTAGGTGACTCTATGATATCCAAACTTGATAGACAAATTTGAGACAAGAACAAAGCAACTCGCTCACTGTCTTTTTTCTGAGAGGCAAAAATACAAGATATTACTAAAATGACTCTACATATTTTGAAAAATAGTTCAGAAGAACCCATGGTTGATCATGCAGGAATCAATATCAGATACCAAAGTGTTCAGCAGATAAAGGAAGCTTTTGTAGGGCTAACAAATATCTTAACTGATATTGGAGCCAACATAGTATTTTCAGAAATATTGCCTGCACCTAGGGCTGATTACTATATGGAAGCTAAGATTAAACTAGTAAACAATTGGTTACAGGGCTGGTGCCTGAAGCAGAATCGTAGGTGCTTGATGCACTGGGAACAGTACAATAATAATTGGCAATACTATTCTGGTGATGGCCTTAATTTAAATAAAAGGGGTTCTGAATTGCTTGGCAACACAATCAATGCTGCGATTGGCTCTGTTTTAAACTTACAAGGGGGGGCACAGGACAATTGTGTAGCATATACTAGCCCTCTAGCTAACCCTACAGTTGGTAATAGTACTAAACTTATGAATCCAGTACCCATGGTTCATTTTGAACATAACCTTAATATACGTCACTCTAAACTTAAAATGCTGTTATTGAATGCTAGAAGTTTAGCTAATAAAATTAGTGAACTTCAACTTGTATTAAACACTGAGAATATAGATGTGTGTGGGGTGACTGAAACTCTGTTCACTGCAGAACAGTGGGGCCAAGACATACAAGGCTATACATTATTATTAAAAAAGAATCTCACCATCTCAAGAGGCGGTTGGGTAGCAGTATATGTTAAAGATTGTATAGTTTGTCACGAAGTAAGTACTGACACACCTACCCCAAATGGTATTGAATTAATATGGGTCAAACTAAAGCAAGAACAGAATTATACAATTCTAGGACTCTGTTATTGAACCCCATTTACAGACACAAATAATAATTATTTTATGGACTATTTACAAAAAATTAATCACCTAGACAATATTGCATTAATGGGTGATTTTAATTTTCCAGGAATCAGATGGGACACTTTAGAAGGCTCCTGTTCCCAGGAAATTAAATTCCTGGAAACAATTGCTTATATGGGTTTGGATCAACTGGTTCAGAGTCCTACAAGGAAGGATAACATCCTTGGTTTAATTCTCACTAATATCAATTACCAGGCTAATACCACAGTTATACTTGAACCTTTAGGAGATAGTGACCATTCTATGGTGCTCTGGACTATGAAGTATTATAAAATGTCTAGTAAGGGTATAACCAAAATTAGGGATTTCTCAAAAGCTAATTATGGGGCAATAAAGTCCAGTCTCATAGCCTGGAATTGGCAGCATGTGCTAAAAAATCTTAAAGTTGAGCATATTTGGGACAAAATAAAGGAAAAATTAGATTACTGTTTTGATAATTTGGTCCCGGAAAGAAGAAAATATAAAAATCAAAGGAGGCTTCCTCTTTGGTTCTCATCAAAGATTAATAGACTTGTTAGGGCAAAAAAAAAAGGCCTTCAATAAATACAGAAAGCAAAAGTCTGATGAAAACTGGAGTAAGTTTAAACAAAAAGCTAATAAAACCAAAGCAGCCTTTCGTAAGGCAAAGAAAAATATGGAGCATAAACTAGCAATGGTAAATACAGCTAATAAAAAAACAGTTCATTAATTATATTGGATCCCTGAAAGTGAACCCATCTAAAGTAGGCCCGTTACAAATTGATGACAACTTAATATCTAATGAACAACTAATGGCTGATGAATTCAACCAATATTTCTCTAGTATCTTTAAAACTAAAGAACCTGTGAGTCATATAGATTATATCTCAGAGGATCAGGAAGTAGTATTTATAGTTTCTGAAGTCTATTCAGCCATTAGTTCTTTCAAATCTTCACCTTCAATTGGAACAGATAACATTCCCTTTGTCTTCCTAAAGGAAGTTTCATAAGAGATTGTAGGGGGCACTTACTTTTTTATTTAATGAATTTATTAGAACTGGGGTGACTCCCAGCCCGGTGGCACTGAGGGTTGAGGCGCTGGACACCATACATCGCGCCACACCGGTGACCCATATTTAGGAATGGACATGGGCCACCAGGGGGTCGGCAGGGGCAGGGAAGGATAGAGCATCTGGAGGACTGCTCTCCTTCCCTGGGGAGGGGGAGATGACAGCACCAGCACCTGAGTGCCCCCTATTGGAGTCTGGGGAGTAGGGTGTACATGCATGTACAAGGGGAGTCAGTTGTAGATGCCTTGAGGACAGCATGCACGGGAGCATACGCGAGCCTCTTTGGCCAGCGCCATTACACACATCTGACTCCAGAGGGAGCCTAAAATAGAAAAATCCCCACTGCAGCACCTCCATGATGCCACTTCACCATCCCTTATTCACTCTCAGGCTGACTCCCATTCCAGATCCGTGTCCTTGGCACCTTGGCTGGTGGCACGGCCCCGCCCTGGGGGGCAAGCCAGGGGGCAGGGAGGATGGCTGATTTGAGAGTTGGGTGTGATGGGGCTGTGACCTGGTGGAGATCTAGTGCTGGAGTGGATCAAAAACCAAAAGAACTGGGGTGACTATAGATGAATGGAAAGAAGCCTTGGTGATTCCCATTCATAAGGGGGGTACTAAACAGAATATAAAGCATTATAGACCCACTAGTTTGATCTCCTGTATAGGTAAAGTTATGGAAAAATTATTATTACATAAAATAAGCACACATATATCAAAAAATGGACAGATTGATATAACCCAGTATGGAGTCACACCAGGGAGCTCTTGTCATAATTTAATTAATTTTTTGAACCCATTAGTGCAGCCTTGGATGCAGGCCTTCCAGTTGACGTAATCTTCTTGGATTATAAAAAGGCATTTGATCTGGTATCTCACAAAATCATGATTGAATGTTTAGTAAACATAAAGTTACACAAGAATATTACTAGGTGGATTTCATCATGGTTAACTAATAGAAGACAACAAGTTAGTATCAAGGGATACAAGTTTCCTTGGAGCATGGTTACTAGCGGCGTGCCTCAGGGGTCAGTACTGGGTCCAATTTTATTTAATATTCTCATCTCTAGTATGAATACCACAAATGGAATATGGTTAAATAAATACGCGGATGATGCAAAATTAGGATGTATCATTAATGATGCTACCTCTGCTCAAATGCTACAGGATGATTTGAATAACTTATCTAATTGGGCAAAAAAAAAAACTAACCTTCAACATTTCTAAATGTAAAATGATGCATTTTGGGAAAAGTAATAGGCTTGCAAACTACTTTATGGATAATATTCAGCTAAGTATGGTAACATCTGAGAAGGATTTGGGGGTGTACATAACTAATAACTTGAAATTCACTGAGCACACAAAAAAAACAGTACAAAAATGTCAAAGATTAATCAATTGCATTATGAAAAATATTACATCTAGAGAGCCTGATGTGTTAATCCCTATTTATTGTAGTGTAGTCAGATCTCATCTTGACTATTGCTCATTCTTTTGTGCTCCTACTCTGGTTCAGGATAAGAGATCTGTGGAAAAAATTCAACAGAGATTTACTGGATATGTTTCCGATATGAAAACATTAACATATGAGAATAGACTAAAAGAGCTGAATCTTTATTCCATTAAATATTGCTCCTTAAGAGGTGACTTATGCTTAATTTATAAAGCTACTAGGGATACGGCTTTGTTTGAATCTATCTGTATGGAATGGCAACATTCTGTAACCAATACTAGGTCTCATAAATTTAAGCTCAAATTAAGCGTAAATAAGACAACCAGAAGAAATCACTTTTTCACACAAAGAATAGTGCCAATTTGGAATTCACTACCTCTGGAAGTGGTGCATAGTTCTACTTTCCAGTTCTTCAAAAAGAATCTTGATTTATATATGGGGAATTTGAAATATGATTTCCACTCAGGCTAGTGGGTGGCGAGTTCATAATGGGCTAGTCTCTCAAGCTCGTATCGACCTATGACCTATAGTAGTATAGTAACTTAACACCACAAAAGAAGGGAAATGTGGCATTAGAGTTTCCAACCCTAACTCCCCCAAGCAGCAAAAGGAACAAAACATTTGGATTTTGAGTCTCTGGAGTCTTGCCAAATCAGTGGTGAGGTCTTCCCTGTGATTGTCAATGCCCAATCTGAACAAACAACATCACTCATGATCTCCTTTCTTCACGCAGAGCCTGCAGGCCTTGCTTCAAACTGGAGACTACAGTGTTGGGAGGTTGTGAGCATTTTAAAGCAGAAATATTTGGGTCCATAATAAAAAATGCATAGCATTGATTTTCAAGCCTGTAGACATTTAGGACTGTATGGTATCATGGAAAAGTATATATTTTCTGAAGCGGTACAAAATACTGGATTTAAACAAAACTAACATTGTCCACTACCCAAATGTTTGCTACCCATAATCCTCCTTTACAATTGGTACAACTATGAAAAATACTGGAAATTGGCATGATTTTTCTTGCTCCATTCTGAAATACAAGATGCAGCACCAAGCCAGTACCTCATAGTGATACATTCTTCAAAAGTAGAGAAGTATATCTTACCACATGTTGCCAGCACAGTTTATTGTAGCTTTCTTGGGCCATGCATGGAGAAAGGAGATCATGTGTTATGTTGATTGCTCAGGGAACGGGGTGGGCATTAGGGCTGACGACCACAAGGAAGACCCTACCACTGATTCGCCAAAACTCTGCAGACCCAAACCTCTAATGTTTTTTTTTTCCTTTTGCTGGTTGGGGAGTTAGGGTTGGAAACCCAAATGCCACATTCCCTACTTGTGTGACATTAAGTTACCCTAACTGGTGCATTAACAAAGTTTTCTTCAAAGAATTCCCTTCCTTTTTGAGACAGTGGAATTGTATCCTCATTCATGCAGGTGCAGATGTGCAGGTCTCTTAGGGCCACGCACCATAGGAAGACTCTGTCTGTCTTCAGAAGTGCAGTGCCTGGCACATTCACTCTACACATTCACTTTTTACACATTTACTCCTTACACATTTACACTTCATACATCCACTCTTCACACATTCTTTCATTTTTTTATTTCATTTTTGTCCCCAGCTTTTAAATATAGTCATTTTATGACTGCCCTTATAAACATGACATGTAGCATTTATAGTATATTGGCCAAAATTTCATTTTGCACCAGTAGTGTGAAAAGACGTCTCATCCAGGATTTAAAAAACGTGTCACATTTATGAGGTGGCATGGAAAAATGGCCATGTTGAATGTTTGGAGTCAAAATATTGAAAATGAATAGTGAAAGTTGAAATACTGCAATATTAAGTCGTAACCTAGGTATTTTTACCATATTTGTACACCACAATTTCATCATAGTCTGCTTATTACCCCACCTTATGAACCAAGTAGGTGAACATTTTCAAATCCCCATCAAATCAATGGGCATCACCGAAACATCATTCCACACTTTGAGAATAAAAGCTTTAGAAACAGAACATTAACTCCTGCTGACTAGACCTAGACAAACATAGAGCAAACAAAAATATTGAATGAGTTATATAGTTGAGACCAGAACATCAGGCTCCTATCTTTAGATTACTGCTGCAGTACTTTCACTCACTGAATCAGTGGTCCTGGACGCATCACTGTCACATGAGACAGGAGGCATTGTAGGACACAGAAGAGGAATAAACCATGGTAACATGGAGATCCCCAGAGGCCATAAAACTAGTAGGCAAATTTAGTAAAAAACTCCTAATAGCAATCAAAGGGAAAGACACACCAGGACCAAACACACAAATCAAAACATTCTGAACTACAGTACCTGTTTTTTGCAAATTGTGAATGTAGTATTTCATTTTTTTTTTTCAATTCTGTTTTCTGCACCTGTCTCAGGAGGGAATTCCCCAATCAGTGCATAGACTGCTCTCCTGGCATATTCCATCAGGCTGCCCAGCTGGGGGGCCTGCAGCTTGGCCCCCATGGCTGGGATCCCCTGGCAGCTGAGGGGAGAGATTGAGATGACCCAGATACCCCAGCTGAGGCTTACCCCTGGTGATTCATTTAGGAGGCAGACTGGGGGCTTCACAGAGCTCCGTGGACAGGCGCATTTATATAGAAACATACTGTAGAAAGTGAAGGCAGATGGGAACCAAAGGTCCATCTAGTCTGCCCAGATCCTACCCCCTACTCAAATACTCTTTGTAACAATCCCCTTGTGCCTATCCCAAGCTGATTTAAATCCCCATACTGTTATGGATTCAATGACTTTGGAAGGTAAGCCATTCCATGGATCAACCACCCTATCTGTGAAGAAGAACTTCTGTATGTTACCTCTGAATCTACCCACCTCTTAGTTTCATGTTGTGGCCTCTAGTTCTCATGGAGTTATTAATGAGAAGAAGTTCCTGGGTGGGCACTCTGGTTATACCTTTTAGGCACTTGAATGTCTCAATCATGTCCCCTCTATCTCTTCACTGCTCCAGGGAGTACATTTCTATGGTTACCCCTCAGAAGATGGCTAGGCAATGACAGCAGCGCGGGATGGGTTGCTCTTGCACTCATCCTACAGAAGTCTTCTGACACTCCACTGGTCCTGGTGGCCCCAGCTACTGGACACCCAGTCTCCCCTGTGTGTCACTAGTGTGCCAGGAAACTACAACCCTACCCCCAGGAGGTGGAGAGCTGTCCATGGGTTGCTCAACCAACTTGCCCTTGGCCAACCCTCTGACACATCATACTCACTACCGAACATGGGTCATCAGTGCCACAAGTGGTAGTGCTACCACTTCACTGGTGGGCTGGCCTGACTGTAGTATTCCTTTAACTTGCAAAGCCCTGCATGGATTGGGCAGGACTACCTTGAAGACCTCTTAGCATGGAATGCTCCTGATCAACTCCTGTGCTCCACCAAGGGTAGGTTTTTGGTCATCCTAAGGGCTTGGTTAAAAATAGTTGTCTCTGTCTTAGCCAACATGTCCACTGTCAACAAAACAGGTCCATGTTTCTGACCTTTTTATAGGAAATATGTACAGTATTTGTACTATAAGTGAAGTTTACCTGTTTGAATTGACTTTTATCTTGTAAAATGTTATACTGTTTGTATATGTTTGCTACTTGGTACATTATCTATGTAACCAGCTTTCTGTATGCTAATAGTACCCACTAAAAATCAGCCATATAAGCTGACCCAGTGGCGAGGAGGGCTGAGGTGTTTAAGGCCTTTCCTCCTCCCCCACAATGTAGACCCATATTTGAGAATGAGCACAGGTTGCCGGGGGTCAGTGGTGTGGAAGAAAATTAAGCATCCAAAGGACTGCCCTCCTCTCCTGGGGAAGCGGTATAAGCCTTTGACTGCTATCAGATGAAGGCTTGGTAGCAGTGCAGGCAAACAGCGACTCAAGGGAGGGGCTGTGGATCCGCAGAATGTGATTGCCTCCATGTGCACATTTCTGATGTGATGATGTGGTGGGGGTTCAGGAGAAAACAGAAAAAGAGATCCTGCCACAGGATGAAGCCCTCGTACTCCACCCTTGACCCATACCACCACCTGGATGCCTGGAGCCGAACTGGGTGTGGGTACTGGAGGGAGGATGTCCTTCCCCTTTCCATCTCACCATGGGGGGCAATCAATGGGGGAACACGCTCCAGGTAAGTCCAGGGGCAGTTGGTGCTGGCTGGGAGGTGGGGGAACAGAAGCTGAAGAACTCAATGGCAGGAGTAAAAAGTCATGTAAAAAAAAAAAAACGAAAATGACCAATACATCTTAATGGGGATTGTCCATGTTCATGCTTCAATGAATAAAACTATTTACTACTACTACTACTACTACTACTATTACTACTACTACATGTAACAAAATACACAGGATGCACATGTAAATGAGCTGTCACAGCTCAGTGTGCCCTTTCCTGTTGAAAATTTACAAATAAATAAATACACTGCTAAAAGTATATTAGTTGAGAAAGTTACAAAATGATATACTGTATCAATATGAAAGATAATCAGTACCTAGGGAATATTACATGAGGCTACCTGTGACATAAAGAATATATTTTATGAGTGCTGCTTGACCACAGACAGACATCATACATGGTAAAGCAATGACTAAGATCAATATGGGTCAGGCAGTATGAGTAATAGATATTTTTGATAGAACAGGGAGACTGTTGTCATCTTTGATATATGCAATAGTTTTTTGTTTTTTTTTAAGATTGTTTCTCTGCTCCCTGGTGGCCCACATTCCGACAGCACTCCAGCCCCATCCTTCAACATCCACCTGCACCAGCTATGACCACCGGGGCTTACCCCCCCGACTGGGTTGGTGGGGGGATTGCTCACCCCCTGCTTCAACACAGATCCGGTCCACTGGTCCAACTGACTGGGTGCAGGACCTGTGAATGCCACCATCATCCAGCTGCCTGCATTTTTCTATTTTCTCCCTTGTAGAGGGGGGCATACAAGGACTTCAATGGTAGTGCCGTGCATGCTCCTGTACGCTGCATGCCTGGAGTCTGCCCCATCTCTGCCCCTCTTTTCTTCAGCATCAGTGTGCCAGCCTCTTGCCTCCGCTAGGGGCCAGGCTAACACCTACTGCTGCAACTGCCCTCCCCAGAGGAGGAGAGCTATCCTGCTGATGCTCAATCCTCCTCCTCCATGCCAGACGACCCCCAGCAACCCGCTTGCACTGCAAACACGGGTCATCGGCTTGGCGCAAGGTGTGGTATCCAGTGCCTCAACCCTCAGTGCCACTGGGCCAGCATGCAACAGGTTTTTAACATTTATATTTTTTTGTTACACTGTTGTACTGTAGGATATACATGTCATACTTGTTTCTGATTTTTTATTTCATCTGTTTTAGATGCAAGAGGTTTCAAAGTTTATTTTGCAGACATTTGTGTACTATGTGATGCTTGCCAATACATTTTAGAAAACTGTATTTCAAGTGTGGAAAAAGTGACATTATATGCTTTGCTCCCACCCAACACCTGCACACACATACACACTGGTTCACCACATTTACAGGCTTTGGGCACAATGCATGAAGAGTTCTGGCCTTACTATAAATGCCACAATATGCACATTGGGTCCAAAAGACACCTACAGATGTAACACTGGATGCCCGCTGAGTAATCCTGTCTGGGGACATTCTCGCCAGATGATGTGTGACTGTATGGCCAGGCTGAACAGAGTGGGAAGTGGGTGTGCCCATGCTGGGCTGGCAGAGCATGACATGCACAATGCCAGATGCACTCTGCCAGGCCAGTGTCAGGGGATTTCCACTATGCCAGCCAGAGGGCTTCCGCAATGGGTATGCACCCCCAACCAGCATCCAGACACTAACACAGCACCTAGCAGGAATTGTCTCCAGCACTTCTTTATGCTACAGTGGGTTAGTGGATGGAAGATGGCTGCAGAGCACAGTTTGTGGGACTGAGAGTAAAAATAAGAAGGCTGTAGGGGACATGGCAGTCCTTAGAGACTGCCCTGTCCCATCATCCTTGCTCCTGTGGAGCTGGGGATCCACTATGGTGCCAGTCAGTGCTTCCAGTTGGAAGCCCACAGTCTGGTCCACGTCCATCCTCCCAGCTTGTCCCATCCCATGTTTGCAAATACATGTCCATGCATCGTGCCAGCTGGGGGTCTTGCAACCCAGCTCTGCACATCCTGTGGAGGTTGGGTACACAGCATGCAGTTGTGTGATCTGGTATTTATTTATTTAGTTATTTATTTGTTTATTTATTTAGTTAGTTAGCTTTGTTAAGAAGTTACACTAGACAACTAAATGCCTATTTTCAGGTATAATCTGGGTACAAAAGAAGCAACATTACAATTAATCAGGAATTACATTTAAAGTAAGGCAGCATAAAATTACAGGTAATTACCGGTGCATATCAGGCCACTTAGTGCATAGAGCCCAAAGGTAGTAGGGTTATATTTTACATGCATTCAGACATTCATTTTAAAGCAAGCAGCAAATCATAGCCGTTGAATATTGGGTGAGTGTTTGTTGGATATCTGGTGAGTTTTGTGAAAGATATCAAAATACGAACATGAAGAAGCCAGCAGAATTAGGTCTTTTGGTCTGTCTAGTTTGTTCATTGTGCATGGTTCTCAGTTCTGGCTCATGTCCCAGCCCCCCTTTTCATCCCTTTTCTCCCCACTCTTCTATGACCTTTATTTTCCCCATCGCCTGTCTCAGCCTCTCTTGAAGCTGACCACCATCTTTGATGAACTCACCTCTTCTGGCAGCTCATTCCATTTGCTCACCACCCTTTCTGTGAAGAAATGTCTTCTAACCTCCCTGTTACCCATCCACCCCACTTTAGGCTGCACCCCTCGTGGTTTTGCTGCAGCTTAGCCCAAAGACACCCTCCCCGTTCACCTTCTTAAACTTTTTCAAGTACTTGCCAATCCACAGCACACATGCAAAAACACATTTTGGCCAGGATTTGACAGAATGACAGTTATTTTTTATATTCTTATTTTTGTGCCCAGCTGCAGCACCAGCCATCAGCCCCACCGACCCGGAGGACATCAGGGTCTCCACTTTACCTCTCCACTCTTGAACTGGCCTAGACCTCCCCCGATGCAACTCCTCATCAGGCCTCCAGGTCAGCGGGAGCGTGACCATCAAACTGCATGGTTGTGCCCTGCCATTTTTCCACCAGTAGCCCCTTGGAGCCGACAATGCAGTGATGCACAGCGTATTGATGCAGGCATCTGCCGAGCTCCTCCCCAATGCTGAACCACACCTGTGCTCCCCCAGTCATCACCAGGAGCCACTCAAGTGTGATGAATCTCACAAACCCACCCCAGAGTAAGGAGAGCACTCCTTCTGACTCTCAATCCACCCTCTCGCCTGCCGCTCCCCAGTGGCCAGAGACCATTCCAGGACCTGGGTCACCAGTGTGGTGCGAGGTGTGGTGTCCAGTGCCTCAACCCTCAGCACCACCGGGCCAGCTGACAAAATGACAGTTATGATATAGATGAGGGGGTTTAATAAGAAGGCTATGTTGAAAATTTGGGCTCAAAATATTTAAACTTCCAAAGTTATGAGCATGCATAGCAAAACTGCAACAAATAGTCATAACTGTGCCATTTTTTGTTGTTGTTAATGATTTTTATTGATTTTAAAACTGAACAGCACATAACAGATATACGGTTGCACAATAACATAATAGCATATTAATGAATGACCAACATATCTTATTTATCTTATCTTGGCCCTGTTTCAGTACTATTCTTTAAATACATTTAGGCCCAGATATTCAAACTGCGCCAGGCTGTGGTGCAAGCCTGGGCTCAGCGCAACTTGGCTGTGCTGGGGCGTTGACCGGGCAATATTCAACGGAGCTGCACCATGGCTCAGCATCGTTGAATATTGCACCCGGGCCACCTGCAGTGCGCATGGCGCAGTGGCACTGCACCAGTGCCAGTGGCCAGAGTGGAGCATGGGGATGCGCTAGCTCAAGTTTCATTGTGCAAGGTGCAGCAACCGCGATATTCAAAAGTTGACATGCAAATGGGCCCATAATGTATGCAAGGTGCACATGGGTCATTTACATGTCATTATGGCCCAATTTGCATGCAAGCGCGCCGATCCTTGATGACTTGCACCTGGTGCCCTGCTAGACAGCAGCCGTCGGGGACCGACACCCCCTGCAGCATGGCAATGTGCCCCACAGCCCGATTGCGGGCTGCAGTAAAAAAATAGAATACTCCTAAAACCCTGGTGGTCCTGTGGACTGCTGCCTGCCCGATTGCGGGCTTCAGTACAAAATAGATTAAACCTCTATCCCTGGTGGTCCAGTGGACTGCATCCTGCTCGATCGCGGGATTACATATTAAACAATTGATGAATCTAATACCCCTGGTGGTCCAGTGGACCGCTGCCTGCCCGATCGTGGGCTAAGTAAAAACGAAGAATACTCCTATATCCCTGGTGGTCCAGTGGACCGCTGACAGCCTGATCACGGGCTGAAGTAAAAGATAAAGAAACCCATATGCTGGTATTCCAGTGACCTCACTGCCCACTGATCCCCACCATCGCACCTTCAGTCAGCTGCGGAGCGAGCATTCCACCCACCTGCCGCCCGCCGCTCATCGAAAGGACACTATCGTGTTGTGAGCGCCATTGTCCACAGCGTGAGTCAATGGGTGTACAGCCCGCACTATACTGACAGTCCAGACACGGAATGGATCCATTCTCATATCTGGAATGTCTAGTATGGTATGGCTGCACACCCATTGGCTCATGCTGTGGACCAATGGGTATACAGCCCTCATCGACGGTGTCAGTCGGTGGGCGGCGGGTGTCAGGTGGGTGGGTGCTGCGCCGCCGCTGACCATGGGGAACAGGGTGGTGGGGATCAGTGGGCGGTGGGGAGGGGGTCCACTGGACCACCAGGGATATGGGTTTCTTTATATTTTACTTCAGCCCGCGATCGGGCTGTCAGCGGTCCACAGGACCACCAGGGAAATAAGTTGATTTCCTTTACTTCAGCCCATGATCGGGCTGTCAGCGGTCCACTGGATCACCCCGGATATAGGAGTATTCTTAGTTTTTACTTAGCCCACAATCATGTGGGCAGCGGTCCACTGGACCACCAGGGATATAGGTTTGATCTATTTTCTACCGAAGCCCGCCACTGGGCAAGAAGTGGTCCACTGGACCACCAGGGATAGAGGTTTAATCAATTTTTTACTGAAGCCCACAATCAGGCGGGCAGTGGTCCACTAGACCACCAGGAATATAGGATTTCATTCTCTGTTTCACTGATGCCCGCGATCGGGAATGGGGGGGTGGGTGCCACCACGGAGGTGCAGCCGGAGCTCGGGTGGCCACCCACAGGTGGCAGCTGCCATGTTGTGCCCTGCAATGCGGCAGCTCACCTGTGGGTGGCCATCCATTGTTCCTTTTTTGGGGGGGATCAACTTTGTGCTGGCGCAGGTAGGGGTTGCGCATGCATGGCTCCTCACATCCCGGGCTGAATATCGGGCTGTGCAGAGTATGTATGGGCACACCCCCCACCTGCGCCTGCATTCATAACTGATATGCTCCGGTGCATCAGGATTTGTGCCAGGCACAATTGCCATTTGAATATTGCGCCGGAGTGCATCAGTGGGTTCCGCACGGCGCAACATTGTTGCATGATGCGCAACCCCTTTGAATATCTGGGCCTCAGTGTATTATTCCTGCCTGTCCTACAAGGAGAGAGTAGAAATTACGGCAGCTCCTTTACTTATTACCATACGGACCGGTGCCAGCTACCTGTCAGAAAAACATGTGATAGGAAGAACATCATATATAACTTTTACTTACCATCAACCAGGTTAAAGGGTGCAACAGAGCTGTGCTTGCTATGGCCAGGACATGTTTCTTCAGGGTATCCATGTAAGTCTTATTGGCTGGGACCTGAGGCATGGCATCTTTTAGTGGTATACCATGTATAGGGTTCACCGCAAGTAGGAACCTACCAAAATGGCATCCCACTTACAGCGACTGCCCCGACGGGGCGGGTGTAGGGAGGGCAACCGGATGGGGAGGGTTCACGACACAGCAACGGAATATCATGCGTGTATACTGTACATGCGTGGGGGTGGGTGGGAGTGAGCGTGCCGAGTGAGGAGTGGGAGGGTTTGTGAGGGGTGATGCCACAGGTTGCCATCGAGCTGGCATCATGGCGTGATGGGGTGGGTGCTGTCCTGGGATGGTAGGGATGCAGGGTTCGGGACCGGGTGCCAGCGTTTTTTGGTGCACCCGGCCTCAGACAGGGATTTTTTTTTTTTACACAGAATGCCCCCGACTTGCGCCCCAGAGTTGAGAATCTTAATTTAGAGGGGTTCAGGGTGCTGGCAAAATACCATGTTTTTGCGCTGCTTTTACTGGCACTGCAGTTGCACATCGCCAAAACTGAATTTCGATGATGTGCACTCATGATAAGGATGATCGCCGTTCAACAATCGCCCTTATCACATGGAACCCTTTTAGTAGTCCTGCGATGTGGAAAATAATAGGAGGGACCACAGAGTATACAAACTTCTTAACCAATAGAACCTGGTGTATATACAGGAGACATTATACCAGTGGCTGTCTCCAGAAAGTCACCAGTCTAAGGCAGGACAATAGAATGTGATATAAATCGTCCCCTGATGCCTGGCAGCACCAGCACCTGTCATGTTCCATTATCCTCTCTGCATGTAGCCCTGGGGGTCCTGTACTATGAATACAGGATTTTGTTGGGAATGAGGTGACTGCGTCCATCTCTAAACAGGGTGTGGGCATTCTGCCAGGCCTGGGTCCACTGGGCATCAGTAATGTCGGTATTGTACCTATATATTTTTCCCATCTCCACTTGGAATCCCCTGACTGGTTCTGTAGAGTGTCCCCCAGCTTGCCATAAATCTTGCCTGACAGGCTTTTTGGTGTTTTTAGCCAGCTGGTAAGACCTCTGATTTGCTGGGATGGTGAACACCTCAGTAGGAGGGGCTTGACCTCTTCCCTAATTTGCAGGAAATGCCAGTGGTCCTTATTGGGGAAGTTTCATTTTAGTTGCAGTGAATGGAAGGTAGCGACTGTGCACACATCCCCATCTAGTATATCCCTCAGAATGTTGATCCCTTTGGAGGCCCAATGCATCCAATATATGGGTTTCTTTTTTTTTTTTCTACTTTCTTTCGCTACGGTCACGGCCCGAGGAACCTACTCTCAGGCATCCTTATCTTTGTTCTGCATGCCTGAGGCTCCCACAGCTGTACCTCCTCTCTCCTCCACTCCCCCACTGCCAGCAGCCCTGGTTTAACCCATCTGGAGTGGGTCGTCCTTCTCCTCATGGGCACGCTTACATGGCAGTCTCTGGCTGCAGGTGAGGAGAGGGCAGGAAGAACTGGAAGGCCAGTCTGGGTAAGCCCGGCAGAGGGAATGGGGGACAGGTGCCGTCGCCTGTTCCTCAAACTGTGTTGTTCCTCTTTTTTGGACCCCCCCCCATGCATGGGCACATCTGACGCAATGGTGCACGGCAACTCTGCCAGTGTCAGCCACTCTGTAATGTGCAGCCTGTGCTCTGCAGTGCTCCTGATCTCCACCAGGAGCCGCTGGTGCGCCAGGCTATCCTTCACCCAACTGGCCAAAGAGGAGAGCCGCCCGAAGGAGCTCAATCTTCTACCCTCCCCTGCCAACCCCCGGCTCCCGAGCTTGCTCCCGAACTCGGGTCGCTGGCATGGTGCGAGGTATGGCATCCAGCGCCTAAACCCTTAGTGCCACCGGGCGGCCCCAATACATGGGTTTTTTATCTATCAGCACCTCGAAGAAGGAGGTCTGTTGGGGTGAAAACTTGAGGAGGAGGCCATCCAAGAAGGGCTGAGATGGGCCGGGAGGGTGTTGGTGTGTAGTCTTATAAAGTGAGGCATAAAAGGTAGCCATTATGTCATTGACCTCCTGAGGGTTGGAAAGTACCTTACCTTGGGGGTCCTGCAGGCCAGCAATATGTCTGTCTGTGATTTTCTTCCTGAGCTGGTAGGTCAAAACTTCGTCCCCCTTATCCCCTCCATCCCAGTACTTCTGCCGAATCCTCAGGATGGCCACTTCAGCCTTCCCAATGATCAATTGGTTAATTTCAAGCTGTAACCCCAAAACTGCATGCCCTAAGTGGGGTTAGAGAGGGGGCCCTCTGTGCTTTGTATTTGGCTTCTGGTTTCATTAGATCTGCCTCAAACACACTTAGGCACTGTTCCCTTTCCCGTCTCCTATTGGAGGTGTACCCCATGATTTTCCCCCTCATAGTGGCCTTGAAGGCTTCCCATGTGACCCCATCACTGGTGTCATTAATGGGATTCTTCTGTAGAAACCATGCAGTTTCTTCTTTCGCCCAGGAAATTAAGTTGGGATCCCTTAGTAGAAGTGGAGCAAGTGTCCAGTTAGTGGATAGCTGGAGCTTGGGATGCCATGAAAGGTATAGCTGTACAGGGGCATGGTCAGAGTCTATCATAGGGAGGATGGAGGTGGACAGGGCAGTTTGGGTAAGGTTAGGGGATGTTAACCAGTAATCCAGTCCGCTAAAGGAATTGTGCACCCATTTGGAAGGTGTAGTCTTTTACATGTGGGTTGAAGGTACACCACATGTCAGTGACACTGTTGTCCCTCATGAACTGACCCATAGATCGCAATCCATGAACATGTGTTTCTTAGCTGGAAGTACTTAGGTCCACTAGGGGGTCTAGGGTAATATTAAGACCCCCCCCAATAAAATAGGGTAGTCAGGGGGAGAGAGGCAGCTAAGGGCACTGGCAACATTGTGAACGAATAGAGGGTTATCTTGGTTGGGCCCATATATATTACAGAGGAGAATCGAACCCTCTGGGGTAGTATACACTGCCATGACCCATCTTCCTAGGAGATCAGCTTGCATGGTGCTCAGTTGCCACTTGAGTGCTTTGTGTAAGAGAATAATGACCTCACACTTCCTAGTAGGCATGCTTGCATGGACCTCTTGTCTCACCCAGTCTCTAACTAGGAGATTATGATCATTAAATGGGAGAGAACAATCTTTCCTTTAATGGGAGTGTTCAGCCCTCTAATGTTCCAAGTGTGCATATGAGTTCAGCCATAATCTGACAGTGGGGTTTTTGCACATGCCATTAGTATAATAGTTAGGAAAACTATTTAGGGAGGCAGTATAGCGCAGTGGATTAAGGCTCTAAGCTGCAAATCTGGTGACATCCAGTAGACCAGACCTGGGTTTGAATCCCACAGCTTCGACTTACATACTGTGTGACCCTGAGCAAGTTACTTAACTTCCCTGTGCTCCCAGGTCACGCCTGTAAAAAAGCTTTCAGCTTAGTGTGCTAATCCTGGTTAAAGAAAAACAAAAGAAAAGGAGTGTGGGAAGATATCCTTCCCACAAGGCAATCAAGCTTTCCCAGTAAATCATTGCAGATAACATTTTACGGGTGGACCAGTCTACCTCTTCAGAACCAAACTGTAACGTCAGACAAGGTTATTTCATATTTAAAATGTTTACACCATAGGATGCATGAAGTAGCATATACAAGCAATAACACACTCTGAGTTGTGGGTTATCTCCTGATAAGAGCATGCGCAGGAGTGATATAAGGCATGAGGCACTTGCACAGAGTGCCTTAAGCACCTGCGCGTGCTCTTATCAGGAGATAACCCACACCGCAGAGTGTGTTATTTTGCTTATAAAATGGGCTCTCCCTGTAAAGAAGTTAATTTAAAAACATGTCCATAAAAAATATACATAAAAAAGGTAAAAGATTTCATATCAGTAAAAAAACAAGAAAAAGTAGTCCCTGTTTTTGTCTTGGAATGCAGCTTTTTAATGAAAAAGTCACTGTAGAAGACTGGTGTCTGTGTGTCTGCAACCCACCCACTCACCAGAGAAATGTTCAAAGAGATGTTTTTTTGTTTTTTTATTTCATTTCTTTAAGTAAGCATTAATGACCTCGACAGGAGATCATTTCCCAGGAATTAATGCATGGTTGGGGGGGTGAGGGGGCTTCCCACCACCCAACCATGCATTAATTCCTGGGAAATGACCTCCTGTCAAGGTCATTAGTGCACTTGTAATATGGAAATTGGTGTGGTATCTGGTGTTAGTAGTGATGAGAGAAAAGAGATGTACAATGCATAAAGGGGTAAATTAATATTTGAGGTCTTATCACTGTAGTTATAGTAATATAGTTTGCACAACATTTAGTCTTGTAATAATAAAGTCAAAGTGACATGTTTTCCTATGTTTGCAGTACTGTAATAATAATTGTTGTGCTATAGCATATGTTATGCGACAGTTTCAGAGTTAATGTCAGTTATCAACGTATATTTGTTGATTTGGGTTGCTGCTCTTTAAGTAGGGATGTTGTTATATTCATGACCGTGCCTATTGTAGAAGCATATATCTTGAGAACTGTGGCTGAACGGTTGTTAATGTTGCCATTTCATTAAAGTCATAAACCAAGTTTTCAGATCAGTGTGAGGTTTCTTTGAGAAATGCTGTGATGCTGGAAGTGCGTATGTATTGGGTGCGTGGGCTAGTTATATTGTTGGTAATTTGTTTCACCTGCTGGTAACTTGTTTTTCTGCAGCAGTGTGCGTATCTAGTGGCTTAATGACCGCTTGCTTTTGTACCACGGGGTGTCCTTAAACCTATCATTGTACAGATTTCACAGAACAGATTTTTAGCCATATTACAATTACTTTGCTGTCACAGTTTTATTTACAGTCAGCAGGACTGAGTATGT
Source organism: Neoceratodus forsteri (assembly GCA_016271365.2). Lineage (NCBI taxonomy): Eukaryota > Metazoa > Chordata > Ceratodontiformes > Ceratodontidae > Neoceratodus > Neoceratodus forsteri. The sequence continues at coordinate 837,907,484 of CM028135.1, read as the reverse complement.
GCCATATTGGCTGTAGTATTTACTGTGATGTGTGTTGCCCCCCCACCGCCAAGATACAGAAAGCAAGTGTTTTTTGGAGGTGTTCCTTTATTTATTCATTTACCTTTGTGTTGTGATTAGTTTTTGCTTTCTTTTAGAGCTGATGGCTGGCTGACCGGGAGTGAGCATGCCCCTTTGTGGCCGCCGTACATAGTTGCATCCTGGTTCGAGATTTTAAACTCCGTTTCCGGGTTTAATAATAGCACAGGTCAGAAATAGAGAAAATTATGGGCTGAGCTTCAGGACTGCATTTACTTGTGTCTGACTTTAATGTTTGTGCAGTACTTAAATAAATAAATATGGGGAATACTTATGGCTGCTAGACTGGTGGAGGTGCAGGTCGAGGTAAGCCATTTCTTTCCAGCATGCAGGATGCTCGGTGGATCGCGGGCGGTTGTTGGTAAAGTGGAGATTCTAAGTAGCTGTTTTTTTTTTTAACCTTGGGGAGCAGAGGTTAGTTTGTTTTCCACATTTTTTACTTTGCTTTACTGTAGTTTGAGTTTGGCCATAGAGCATGGGGGTTGGGGGCTGCATAACAGGAGATTCCTTTTATTCAGAGAGGCTGTGTCTCCATTACAGGCAGGAAGTGCTATTTCCCCACTGTGAGCTGTGCCAGCCTGTGTTTTTGTTTATGGTTGGCACAGCTCACTTATTTGTTGATGTGATGGAGCTCGGGAGTGGAGGGTAGTGCCGGTTGACTACAATATCTTCTTATAAGGATATGGCTCAGAAGATGTAGCCAATCAGGTTTGGAGATTTTTGATACCCATTTTATAAAAAGCAATAAAACTATTTAAATATTCAACAACCAAGCAGTGTTTTGGGATGTAGGCAAGGACAACTATCGGCACCAAACTGGGCCTAAAGGCTTGCCATGCTCCCCCTGGAGACCTGGTAAACATCATTAACAAATACTACTAAAGTGTACCAAACTCTAGTTGGTATCCATTATTGGTCTGATCACTGAGGGACAGGTTGCAGTCCTCAGAGCTTGAGCCGGATGCTACATTGGAACTGGAGCATCAGTATGGAGACCACAGGGGGGGGGTGCCTCCCCCATTGTCAAGTTGTTGCCTCCCAGAATATACTGCATGTCACCATGTAGTAACAAGATATAGGTGAAAAAGAGGGGTAAAATAGGAGAGACAGAAAAGAGGTGGGGGAAGAGGCAAGGATATTAGCCCCTAGGAGAGATGGGGCCTAAATAGACAGTTGTCCTCCCACCCATTTGTTTATGTGACAGCCATAATACCATGACCGCCTAGAACCCCTCAGTGTGATGATGTACCCTGCAGTGTCTGTCAATGCTCGTGGAACCTTTTAAGTTGTAGTATCCCAATCATTTTCTGATTTCTTTGGCATCACTGCTCTATACTGTCAGAGTAGCTTAGCTGCGGTGGGAGGGGCAGCTGCACACTGATGGCAAAGCATTGGGTCATAAAGTGCAGTCCCATGTCTGTAAGCATCCACTTGGTACTTACAGTGTGCACCCTCTACCTTCCCACACCCCTACCCAAAACAGTATGCAGGATGTGGGCTGTGCTAGGTTTGAATTTCCCCTTTCCTCCTTACCATAAATCAGCATTTGCATTTAGTCAGCTTTGAAATGTAGAATATGATGTGTTCAAAGGCCCTTGACAGTTTGTGGAGGCCCTATTAGCCTCCCTGTGGTGCCCGCACTATCCATATATGGCTAGTTGATAAGGAGGGGATGGTCTTGTATTGCTGTAGAGGCATAAGGGTATGAAATATGGCCCTGGGCCTCTAGGTGTTGGCCTGAGCCTGTCAGCACGCAGTCAGCACCTTCACCCACACCACCCACCTTCCAGTCATGGCAGCAGCCCTCCCGCAAGTAGGAGGATATGGGCTGGGCTAGTCCCGAGCCTGCCCACCTGCCCTCAAATTTAAACCAGCATCACTAAAAAAAATAAACTTTCATAACTATGTATAATAACAACACTAATCAAGCATTCAAAGCAATAGTTTGTGTTGACCCCGGTAGCCTTCCTAAGGTTCATAAACTTTTACCTGCCATTGAGCCTGAGGGCAGACAGAGAACTCACTCAACCCGACTTCAACTATCATGTGGGAGAGGGTGGAGAGGAGAGCCCGTGGTTTTGGGCCTTCAGAGGAATATTAGACAATGCATCCATTCCCCTATATCAACCCCCCTCCCATGTAGCCCCCCCACAATTCAGATGCCAATGAAAAGTAAAGTACATATCTAAACCATTTTTAGACTGGGTCTAGGTTGTCATCTTTGGCAAGAGGAGCAGTGGTCTGCCACATCATCGATGGGTCAGGCAGTTCTTCCTGTGGTAGCGGGAGGGCATAGTAATCAATACCGCGCTTGGGGTCGAGTGTAGCACTGTCCTGCCCATCACAATTTTCAACTGTCCAGTATTGCACAATGGGGTCTGGGAAGCTGCCCTCTGTGGCAATCTCCATGTCAGGGTCAGAGTCCAGTGGGGTTTCAGTCAGTGCGGCAAATCTGTTCTATGTGAAATAGTGACTCCGGATGTCTAGCTCCTCAAACCTCTGGATGCTGCTCCCTTCTATCCTCTGTCATGTTGGTCTCCCTGTCACTCAGGAAGTCTCTTTGCTGATGTCACTGATTTTGTGGTCTTTTCTTGAACCTGGTAGGCCCCATCCACTGCTCATTCTCTAAGCTGTTATCTTTTGGAGGTGAGCCACTGGCGGGGGGGGCCCACTGTGGGTTGTATTGAGACTTTCGAGGGGCTGCTGCTTACTTCTGATTATCTTGAGTTGTGCTGCACTGACTAGCAGCCCATTGTGCTTACCTCCCTGGGCTACGTCCTATTAATGAAGTTCATGAGGGCCTCTGGGGTGGCAAACATCAGTGGAGAGCCATTGTAGATCAGCATCATGGATGCAGGGTAGTGAAGCAAGAAGGAGACATTGAGAGAATGTAGGATCCTCCTTGGCTCCATATATTCTTTTCTCCTGGCTGTGAGTTCTCTTGAATAGTCCTGGAAGATGAGGATCTTGTGCCCATTCCACTCCATGGAGTTAAGTTATCTGGCCCTGTTTTGAATATGCTCTTTCTCTGCAAAGTTCTGAAACCTCACCAGAATAGGACGGGGCCTTTCCCTGGGTTTTGGACACAGTTGTAGGGTGCAGTGAGCATGCTCAATTGTTAGACATGCTCCCGCAAGTAATTTCAGTACTTTGGGAAGCTCTGTTCTAAGGAAGTTTCCGACATTACCCTGCTCTGCACCCTTGGGAAATCCCAGGAGTCGCAAATGATTGCGGTGGCTCCTGTTCTCCAAGTCATCTATTTTCTCATGCATAGCTCGGAGCATGTGAGCTGTTCCCGGATGGTGCCTTGCAGTTCACCATTTGCTGAACCATAAGCTGTGACCTTCTTTTCTATGTGAAACAGCCTGGATTCCAATAGATGCAGTGCAATCATGGTATTATTAGAAGCCATGGTGACTTCGGCCATCTGATTGAGTATGGTGGCAAACATCTGATTTATGGATCTTGGGTCAGTGTATTCCATGGCCGGCCTCGCCATGCAGTCCTGTAGCTGTGGAGATGTAGGGTTGGAACCTGTTGCCATTCTACTGCCGAATTTTAATTAGGAAGGGTCTACAGGTAGCTGAAGTCTTAAGGTATATTGTGTTCAGTAATTTAAATCATAGTTTAAGTTCTGATAGGTAAATTCAGATGGATGTTGGATCTGGTTCTGCAGTGATCCTGGTTCAAGCGGCCATCTTGCTTGAGGCTTAAACCATGCCCATAACAGTGACATTTTTAATAATTTTGACCCCAAATTTTCAACATAGCTTTCTTATGACCTCACCACATGTACCCAGTGCAGACAATTTTCAGATCCCAGTCAAAATGCAATTCTGCTCAACTGCAATGCCATTCTGCACCACAGGTGTGAAAACACTTTTTGGCCAGGATTTTTTTTTCCCAATTGTTTAACCAGGAGTAGCACACTAAGCTGAAAGCTTGTTTACAGGTGTGACCTGGGAGCACAGGGAAGTTAAGTGACTTGCTAAGGGTCACACAGTATGCAAGTGGGGGCTGTGGGATTCAAACCCAGGTCTCCAGATTTGCAGCTCAGAGCCTTAAACCACTGCACTATGACAGTAGTGACATACATGAGGTGGGGTAATAAGGAGGCTATGTTGAAAATATGAGGTGAAAACATTGAAAATGTCTAATGTTATGAGTGTGTGAAGCGAAAATTTTAAGGAATGATCATAACTAAGCTATTTTTTGAAATTTTGAGCACAAATTTTCAACATTGCCTTCTTAAGACCCCACCTCATGAACAATATAACTGTCATTACACAAATCCCACCAGAAAGGTGATTTTGCCAACAAACTGCAAAATCACCTTTCCGATGGGAGTTGCCTAACAACCATCATATTGTTCACGAGGCGGGGTCCCCAAAAGGCCATGATGAAAATTTGGGGTCAAAATCTCAAAAAACGGCTGAGTTATGCATCAAAGTAGCCTGTAAAATCCTTTTTTGTGAGCTCGTGAAAAAAGAATCGGCTCCTGAAAAATGAATTGGCTCAAGAAAAAGGATTTAGATGAGTCACAAAAAAAGAACTAAAATGTTAAACAAGGCATTGCAAAGTTGTTTTGTCCAACAAATAACTTCACAGTGCACCTAACAGAGTCCCAAAGTACAAGATACATGGGTTGGTGTCTCTAGATACCTTAATTTTAGCTGCTTTTCAACTTTTATTTTGAAAAAAACAGAAAACAAGATGGCAGCTTGCAAAACAGAAATTGTTTCTCATTAAAAAGGATTTTGTTCTTGTGAAAAAGGAATTGCTCTTGTGAGACTAAATCCTTTTTTGTGAGAGCAAATTCCTTCTTTGATTTTTCTCCCTCTAGCCTAAAGTGCTAGTCCCATTGAAAAGAATGGAAAATGAAAATTTATTGTAACTTTGCAAAAGATCAATATTTTTTCACAAACCCCGGCACGCATGTTCTGTTACCCAAGCTGGTCCTACCATAAACAAAACATACCAAAATTCCACATCATCTGGACACAGGGTGATGAGGAAAAACTGAAAAAAAAAAAAAAAGACGACTTTATGATTTTTTGCTCTGTTGCGGATCTCAGAATCCGCACATCCAACCGAAACTAAACTTGACACGTTAAGAGATCTACCTCGTAGGCTAGTGCATACCAAATTTTGAACAACTCTATTGATCAGTTGCAAAGTTATTAAAGTGCAAAATGTGAGGTTTAACATTAATGTGCTACTCAACTCTAACTATAGGGGCATGACCATGTGTGTGTATATACACACAAACACACACACACACACACACACACACACACACACACACACACACACAAATGGTGAACTGTCAGATAAATGATTTATCTAGACAAGTGCTGTTTGACCTCTGTAACCTCACAAGTGGCATAAGCCACGAGTGACGTGTCCGAGGTCAAACAGCAAAGTGTAGATAAATCATTTGTCTGACAGCTCACCATTGTAGATTTCATTTATGCAATAGGGATGCCTTCTGTTAGTGCAGGGACATTTTCTTTTGACTGTTTATCTGTTTTAAATGATGATTTCTGGGACTTTTTGTTAACTTTCCTAATGTAGGTATGCCTAGCATAGTGGTTGTTGTTAAATGAAACACCACTCATTGTGTAGAAAATATGGTGCTGAACAAATTTCATACTCACAGTACCATGCTACCTTTTTTGTTTTAAAGTAATTTGCATTTTTTTGTCAAAAAAGTGAAAAACAATTGAATTTTCTGCTTTTTTGCTAATTATAAAAAACTAAAACTATATATAAATGAAACACCACTCATTTTGTAGATATTTTTGTGCTGAACAACTTTCATGCTCACAGTACCATGCTGTTATTTTTTGTTTTAAAGTTATTTACATTTGTTTGTCAAAAAAGTGAACAAAAATTGAATTTTCTGCTGTTTTATTGCTAATTATTAAAAAATCTATAAGGTGTCTATAAATGAAACACCACTCATTTTGTAGACAATTTTGTGCTGAACAACTTTAATGCTCACAATACCATGCTGTATTTTTTCGTTTTAAAGTTATTTCCATTTGAATATGGTTAATACTGCTTCTGAGGCTGAACATTCGAAATAAATTCCGGAGAGATTTGTGACATAGTAACTGTGTGTATACATATAGGATAGTGCATGGGGAATAGTTGACAACAGGGTGATTCTTTCACCGAGTTGGCACTATGAGGACGGATTACCTCGAGAGCACAGCTCGAGAGGTAATCCGTCGCCATAGTGCCAACGAGGTGAAAGATGCCCTGTTGTCAACTGTTCCCCATGCACTTTTCTTTATAGTGTATGGTGGAACGTTGTTTTTTGGGGAAAAAAAATCAGTACAGCATGTTTCTGCTTCAAAACATTTTTACTGGGTTACTAGAAGGAAAAAAGAACTTTACATTTTGAACGTTTTCATGCTTGAAATTTTAACTGCTTAAGAACTTTACATTGTGAACATTTTAACGCTAAACATTAGTACTGCCGCCAACATTGCTGCTTTCGCTATGTGTCCTGTCTATGGAGTGAGCCCTAACTGTCAAATGCTGCTCGAGGACACAGTGTTACGTTCACAGTACAGTAGAAAATATCGTTTTGCTGCACTATGAACGTCACTAGTGTGTGACTACAAGGTTTCGAAAACGATGGATTTCGGTGGAGAACGACGTCCCACCATACACTATATACATTTATATACACAGTTATTCAGATAAATCGATTTATCATACTCTGTTTATCTCCACACCTATTGCGTGTGTGTGTGTGTGTGTGTGTGTGTGTGTGTATATATTTGTGTGTATATATATATATATATATATATATGTGTATATGTATGTGTGCATATATAAATATATATATGCATATACATGTATATATATATATATATATATATATATATATATATATTACTGTATATAGCATTGTGGTAGGGTAGTACTTCTATAGTTTGGGTTAAGTAGACAAATGTTAAATTGCATTTTTGTAGTCACGTCTATCTAGAGTGTTTCTTGATTATCATGAAACTTTCAAAAGCATGATCTGCCTCCAAAAATCTCTTGACTTGGCTACTTTTTTGAAATTTGGAGAAGCATTTTTAGTTGGAGACGAGCATAAACATGAAACTTATCCATTTGTACTCCGATAAGAGTATTTCACAGCCCATTGCCTCTAACATGAGCAAAGCAAGCAGTGGCACATGAATTCCAGTTATCAGAGTAAATTCACTTAAGCTGACATTTGTAATTTTCTGAGCAGTCATTGGGAGTCAAATCCAATGGGACCAACCAGACTCCTACCCCCAATCTGACACTGCGTGCTCAACCCTGGTGTTGGACGCAATCAGTTAAATTTAACATGCAGTCACTGGATCCCAGCTCTGCTGGCATCGACCAGTTCACTGATCCACATTCCAACACCAGGTACCTAATCCTGGTGTTAGAAATAACTAAAAATAAAAAAGCATGCAATCACTGAGAAATCAACCCTGGTGCTACCTACAAGCTCACAGCCCCCTCCCCTTTTAGCATGTCATGCCCATGCCAGGTGTGACAAATAACTAAAAGTAAAACCAATTCTGTCACAGAAATCCCAACACTGGTGCTGCATACCAATTCTCAGCCCCCCCCCCAACACCAGATACTCAACCTCGATATCAGAAATAGCCAAAAGTTCAAAAGAAGCTTACTGTCACCAGGAAATTAATCTCAGTACTGCCTACCAGCTCACAGCACCCCTCCTTCTGACACCAGGTGCACCATAGCAGCACCTCTTTCCCCCACTTCATGCCAAAGAGTCCCTGGCATTAAATGACACCCCCTCCCCTTCCTTACTTTACCCTAACCCAAGCAGTCCTTCACATCCATTAGTACCTTCCCTTGACTTGCCCAACCCAGTAGTCCTCCCCTCACAGATGGTCAATAACCAGTACAAAACCTTTTCTCACCTGTTGAGGCATTCACTGTTTGAATTACAAAATTGCAACTACGATGTAAGAAGTACGTGTACACTGCATCTGTTTCATTAATCATGGTGTATGATTACATCATCACAAACTGCAATTTATTGAATAGATGCAGTGTAAGTATATATCTTACACTGCAGTCATGATCATATAATTCAGATGGTGCCTGGCTGAAGAAGTGAGTGAAAGTTTGTGCCAGCCATCATCTGCGGTGTGGGGCAATTTGTTTGGGATGGGGTTCTCCCAGTGCATCAATAAGTTGATGGGGGAAAATTAAAACCATTTTTTAAAGGAAAGCTGGCATTTGCAGGGGCTTCCACCCCCGCAAACCTTACCCACTGGTTTAGGTTTACTGAAAAAAACGGCTTTTTCCTCATGCCACAAAGTTGTTTTATTTAATTTTCAAACGTCCGCTACCTGGAGGTATGGCTGGCACTTGAGTGGCTCCAGTTACTGTAAAGGTATGGCAGTGCTGCACCTTTACAGTAAATGGAGCCATCCAAACATTCGTCATACTTCTGGGTAGCGGACTTATGAGAATTAAATTAAATAACTTTTCAGCTTGAGGAAAAAGCTGCTTTTTTCAGTAAACCTAAAATGGAGAGTAAAGTTTGTAGGGGCAGGAGCCCCTGCAAATGACAGCTTTCCTTTAACACATAAGTTCACTGACACTGGGCATGGGCTTCAGGTGTCACACTCAGTGGCATGGGTGGGGGGGTTCTGTTTTGCAACACCAGTGATGGGCTACCAGTGTTGCATGCAGTGGCGAGAGAGTTGTGTTTTGTGGCACCACTGATGAGCTGTCATCACTACAGTTAGGTTTAAGGCATATGAATACTTACAGATGCTAGGGATAGGCTTCTGGGGTCAAATTATTAGTGGGGGTGGGAGTAGTAGCACTACAGTATGCATGCCTGGCTAGTGGTTTTGATTCTGTTATTAACATTAATATTTTAAAAAATATTATTCCTAAAACAACAAAAGCACCACTTGTGGGGCAGAACCTAAGTTACCTGAAGGTTTCAGTTTCACATTACTGCAATTATTCTTTTTTTCTTTTCTGATGGCCATAACGTGTCTTAAAATTGAATATTTCCATACTTTTGCCCTACATGGTTTTAAATGGGGCTGACTAATTTAGTTACATTTAGAGTGACTTAAAATCCTGCCAAATAGAGCATGCATGCCAATTTAAGCTACCTAGATCAAAAGATGGAAGAGTTTTAAGCAGGCAAATAATAATGATTTATTATTAAATGCCTAGGAAACCCTGACTATAGTGGCACTATCATACCACCATAATAACATATAACTTTTTATCTGGATGGGCAAATGTTTGGGAGACATTCATTAATGCTACAGTATGACTCAGGAGATGGATTAGCTCCTATGTGAACCATTGTTAACATTATAACATGTTTAAAGCACCCTAGATTGGGCTTGGGGAAGGTCATGGAGACATATGGGGCAGTTTTTTTTTGGGGGGAAGGATATTTTGCAGGAGGTAGGAATACTGAATAGTGGCACTAAACAGATCAAACAGTGACTATCCATTCTGGACAGAAGCAGCTAAAAGAGTGTTTAATACAAAAAATATTCAATTTTATCTGCTCCATCAGTTAGTGCTACAATCCATACTACAGTATTTAAAACCATGGGATGCTGTCCACACAACCCTACTTTCAACATACGCTGCTGTTGGTACTGTTGACAGACTCAGTATTCTGAAAGTACAGTAGAATCTGAGAGAGTTTTTCCAATCCTTTCACTTAGTACGTTTTTAAAGAGTGACTCTGCATTACAGCATGTACTTTCATACTGTATTACAATTTATTAGAGAACATTTTTTTTATTTCATTTCTAATATTCCTTTACAAGATTCAGAGCACATCTTGGTAGTCCAGCCTAAATTTCAGTATAAAAGGCATTTTCCTCTCCCCAGTTAACCTCATAGTGCTTTTTGTTTATGGCATCATAGTGATCACCATGACAACAGACTGTGATGTCACGCACAGCAATTGTGAGGTCGGCAGGGGAAAGCCAGATATATTTTGAAAGACTCTGTGACATTAGTATTGCTTTATCTGCAATATTTAGTAGTCCAACAGCAGGAATAATAAAAGTAACAACAAAAAAACATTATTTAAAAACATAATTGGTTTAAATTGAGCAGTTTTACATTTTTATTATAAGAGAGTTACTCTTAAAAGACCATAAAATAGAGCCCCTTTTCCTATAAAAGCAGGGAGTCACAGTATTAACTTTTACAGTTGTGTAAAATGTACAGTTGGAAACAAAATGTAGAACAAATGTTTATTTTTAGTTTTGAGCAGAGCTATAACCATCAATTATTTAAGCAGTGAAATATATGGTAAAATAAGTGGATAACCAAGTGTATTTCATGACTTTGCTGGACTCCAGTGTTGGCTGGGAATTTTGAAAATAGATACACTTATGCTATAGCAAAAATAAATAAATAAATAAATAACTAGTAAACAATGATAATCATAGCATATGTGTCTACTATGTTTTTCTGTTTGGTAAGACCAAGTGTGCTTGATTTATATTACAAGTTACAATATTTATAGTATATCCAGTTTGAGAACAGAACATCTGAAGAGGGGATGCTACTCTGCTGCTTGAAAAAAGCATCCCATTTCAAATATGTGTCAACCTTTAGAAGAAAGCTTATAGGGCACATGCTTTAAAATTGCTTTCCCCCCACTTTGTTCTAAAATCCAGGTAAGATGACAAGGTTATGACAAATTGTTAACATTACAAAGCAGGGTCCTTTTATATAGCAAATTACATAATTTCAAAAATTCTGCCTTCTCTTTTCTTCATGACAGGTTTATCAGGCCTCTCTGTTGTTCAGTATTGTCATTAGTGTTCTCTCAGTCATTGCTTTGTCTGGAAAAGGAGAGTTATTTTCCAAGCAAGGCCTAGTACTGGAAATTATTCCATTACACTGAATTATTGTGCCCTTGGCCATTTTTATCAAGTTTGAATGACCTGTGTAATACAGTTATAAGATCCACAAGACTATGCGTCATTTCAAGTACAACAGGAGCATCAAAGCTATATAATGAACAAGTAGAGCAAGGATTTAACCAGGAAACAACAGTATGATATGTTTTTTATATTTAAGCAATAAGACATTACAGAGCATGGGTCACTGTGAGATGTAACCATCCCACGCCTCCTGTGGTATGACACAAGGCATAGCTGAGTGCTTTAAACTACAAGGGAAGTGGAACAATCCCACAGTAACCTACAGTATGCACTGGCATGCCTTGTGGTGAATAAAACATAGACAAATAAAAAAAAATCCAAAACACACACAAAAAAGTTTATTTGACAATTTTAAGAAAAATGTAATAGAAAATTATTTGATGCCGCCTTTTATCAATAAAATAGTCCCAACAAAATAGTTACACGTAGCTGACAGTAAAGAATTGTGTCACAGAAGGTGAAGTGAGCTTTTATGTATTGCCTCCTCTGCCTACAGCTATTAAGGTGTTTTGTCTTTTAACTCCCTCCTCACTTAGAAGCTACAGCTGCCTGTGCTTGAACACCCTTTCCAAGCTGGAAATTAGAAAAGTTAATAAAAGTGTCTACCAGGACAGCTATCTGCCAAAGACCAAACACCTCTGAGATATTCTAGTTTTTACGGCTGTGGGCAGAGCCTACAGCCATTTTGCTTTCTCTGGCTTGAAAAGTGCCGATCGTGGCACCTTCCATAAGACTTTTGGAAGTATCCTTCTGAAAGTCCAACAGAGCTTGTAACAGTCCACTATGGTCAGCAGCTACAGAGTACCAGCCGAACAATTTAGGCTGTTACTTCCGCATTCTGGGACAAGAACTGCACATGTGCGCCTTGCACACATGCACAGTTTTGCTGGAGTCACCATCTTGCCAATGGCATATTGCCATTCACTGCAACTATGCATGAATACTGCGCATATGCAGTTGCATCACCACAGCCATCTTGCAGATGGCACTCAGTGGTGCTGGCGGCACTAGCGCTCCAGAGCTTTGGAAGCTCGCCACAGCCATATCGACTCTGGCTAGAGTTTGTTAAACTAGTTATGTTTTACAAATGGAAATGTCTGTGCTCTAATTGAATCAATCCCACCAATGAAAACAATGTATGGCACTTAATTTGTATAAAAATAACATTAATTATACCATTAATATTTCATACCTATTCAAGCATTGAAAAGCTACTTTTTTTAAACGGTTTAGCTCACCATGTTGTTGTTGGTAGTGGTGGGAAGAGGGATATAGATTTCTCCTAAGCAGATTATTCAGTCCGTGACTCAAATTAATGTACTTTAACAAACCACAGAAATGATTTTTAATCACTTTGGGTCCATATCTGCCTTTTTGTTTCCCATTTCTCTTTCTACAGTATGTCTTCTCTTCTGCACCTTGTTTTTTTCCTATGTCATTCTCCTCGGTTTATTATAAGCAATTATTGTTTACCAATGGAATACAAGAAGTCAGATTCTGCAAAATTCTATACCTACCCCTCCCCCCCCCACACACAGACACACACTCACTACAAGAAGCATCATATGGTGCAAGGATTTGGAGTGTATTTACAGCAGACTGAGCAGCACATATTTCCCTGGTACTGTAGGCAAGTATGGATAGGAGGGGAATTTTTTATGGTAAGTGAAGGAACACTAGAAATTATAAGTATGAGCAGTGCTGCATTTTTTAAATGTGTATACATGGAATGAGGGGATGAAGCCAGAAGGTGAAGGAAGGAAACATATTCAATTCAGTGCTTTAGAGTAACTGGTAATTGGTATTTTTCTTTTAAACTTAGATTGTAGGCTTGAAGTGACACTATACTTTCTTATTGTGTTGTCTTTACTTATAATTGTTTTTGGGCTGTTGAAAATTTAAAACACAGTGGTGGTGGTGTAATTCTGTGCTGTCTTTAATTGCTGCAATTTTCCGCCTCCCACCCCTTCCCCAACTCTTAATTATATGCCCTGATAAATCTGATTGACAGGAGCTAAACACAGGGTATAGTAAGAGGTGTGAAGTAGGAGGGGCATAAGAGGGAAGAAGACCACCCTCAGCACAACAAGTGTTTTGACTCATTTATTTATTTATTGGTTTCTTTTTCTTTAAAAAAATATATATATATCTGACGATCAGTTACAGGATTTTTAGTACTGTAAATAAATAAAAAGAGAACTAAGAGAGCTTCAGTAGCAGAGAAGTAGTGGAATTGCAGTATAATGTGGGGAGTGGTGCAATGCAGTGGCTGTGGGGCAGCCATATTCAGGCAGACCTTCTGGACACTGAGGTACTGCCCTATCTGCATGCATCTCTCTGGACTGCGGGATGAGGTAGCCAGACTCAGAGCGGAAGTAAACTGGGTCAGGAGTACCATCACCCCTATCCAGGGACCACCCAGTCCAATGCAGCTGCCTCAAAGGATGCCGAGAACGAGGAGCACTTGGATGACAGTGGGCTCAGGGAGGGTTAGAGCAGTCAGGCAGAGGCACATCCCAGATCCTATTCCTCTCAAGAACTCATATGCCACACTGGCAAATGAGGACAACCAAATAGAGGTACCCAGGGAAGTGGAAGGAAAGGATGTGGAGGTTAGGCAAGGAGGTGACCTCAGTGGGGAAAGCAGTGGACCCCAGAGGAGGAGGAGGAAGCAAATCCTGGTGGGGGACTCCATCATAAGAGGGATCCAGCTAGGAACACAGGAGGGAGGACAGGAGGGAGGTGAGGTGCCTACCAGGTGCCACGGCATGGAGGGATGGAAGGAAGATACTGGGGATCACTGGGAAGGCAAGACGGGAGGGTGAGCTGGATGTCATTATCCACCTAGGGTACTAATGACTTGGCAAATGGGGAGCCAAAGGAAGTTCAGGAAGAGTTTAGGAAACTGGGAGGGTCTCAAGCAAGTAGCTACTTCTGTCACTTTCTCAAGTACTACCTGTGAGAGCAAGAGAAACATAGGAGTGCATGCACCAGGAACTTTAACTCATGGTTGAAGAACTGGTGCTGTGAGGAAGGGTTTGGATTCATTGGTGACTGGGGACCCACCTGGAGGGATGGAGGTTTGTTCAAGCCTGACGGCCTGCATCCATCCTGGAGGAATCCAACACTCAACGATAAGTTTAAATGCTACATTGACAGCATTTAAACAGCAAAGGGGTGGCAGGCCAGCAAGGATGGTACCTACTTGCTCACCCCCCACAGCTAGTAGTGGAACCAGTGAACCAGAGGAGTGGCTATCTCTGCAAAGCAGTGTGCAAAAGATGGAGATTAGTGTCCAAAAGATGGATAAGCAGAAAAGGGGCAAAATTCAGCAGAAGGGCAAACAGCAAGGAGAACCAGGGATAAATGACAACCAAGGAAGGGGCTGGAGTAGAACAGTAAAGCAGTCTAGGGAGGTCAAATCATGGAAAGCCATGTGTGCAAATGCCAGGAGCCTTAGCAACAAGATGGAAGATCTGGAGGCTGTCATGGTACAGTCAGACTTGGACATTGTGGCCATCACTGAAACCTGGTATAATGATAACCATGACTGGGAGATGGCCATACCTGGCTACAACATATTCAGAAAGAGACAGAGCAGGCAGGAAGGGAGGAGGAGTGGCACTGTATGTGAAAAATGACATAAGGGCCACACAGATCCAGGAGGAACAAAATGGGGGAAAGATACTGTGGGTTAAGCTGGAAAGGAAAATGGGGCCAGCCATCCGCAGAGGTGTGGTCTATAGACCACCAGCCCAGGAGGAAGAAACAGATAGGGAGCTGATGCTAGCCATCCAAAGGATGGCAGACAAGGGTGAGGTAGTACTGGTTGGAGACTTCAATATACCAGATGTGGACTGGAGCATCCCAGCAGCAGCATCAACTAGGGAGCAGATTTATCCTGGACTCCTTCAGGGTGCCTTCCTAGCAACTAGTCATGGAACCAACTCGGCAGAAGGCAATACTGGACCTTGTGCTCACAAACAGGGACAGTGTGATGGGGGTAACAGGGGGGCACCTGGGTAACAGTGACCACCAGTCATTGTGGTTTGAAATCACAGAAGGAGCAGAACCAAACCACACAAAAACACATATCCTGGATTTTAGGGGGGCAGACTTTGGGAAAATGGGGAGATACTTGAAAGAGGCATTAAGGGGAATGGGACAGGAATCAGGGGCTGAGGAACAGTGGGCAGTATTTAAAATGGGGATTATAAGAACAACAGAATTATGCATTAAGCAGGTTAGCAAGAGGAAAAGGAAGAGGAGACCATTATGGTTTTCCAAAGAGGTAGCAAAGAAAGTGAAAGCCAAAAAGATTGCATTCAGGCAATACAACAAGACACAGGCAGAAGGGTATAGGGAGAAGTACCAGGAGAAACAAAGGGAGGCAGGGAAGTCAGTAAGGAAGCCAAAGCTCAGACAGAAGAACACATTGCAAAATCAGTGGGTAAAGGGGACAAAACCTTTACAGGTACATAAATGAAAAAGAAAGACAAAGGGAGGGATAGTGAGACTGAAGGGGGAGGATGGGAGCCGCGTGGAGGATGACAACAATAAAGCTGACATATTGAACAGGTATTTCTGCTCAGTCTTTACTAAGGAAGAGGGGGGTAATGGGTCTGAAGGGAGTACAAGGTGTGAGAATGGTGCAGAAATGGATACAAGTCCCTTTACACGAGAAAGGATCCTGAAGAAACTGGAAGTAATAAGAGCTGATAAAGCAATGGGGCCAGATGGGGTGCACCCAGGGTCCTTAAAGAACTAAAGAGGTGGTGGCTGAACCTCTGGCTATCCTGTTCAGCCAATCACTGGAAACAGGGAGGTACCCAAAGACTGGAGGACAGCAGATGTAGTCCCCTTATACAAAAGTGGGAACAAAGAGGAAGCAGGGAACTACAGACCAGTCAGCCTCACCTCGGTAGTGGGAAAGATCATGGAAGCACTACTGAAGGAGAGATTGGTGGAACATCTGGTTGTCAATGGACTACAGGACCCAAGGCAGCATGGTTTCACCAGGGGGAGGTCATGTCAGACCAACCTCATTGAATTTTTTGACTGGGTGACTAGGGAGGTGGATCAGGGGAGGGCAGTGGACATGGCCTATCTGGACTTCAGCAAGGCCTTTGACACTGTGCCACATAGAAGACTATTACACAAACTGGGGAATATGGGTGTGGGCAGGACAGTAGTGTGGTGGGTAGGTAACTGGCTGGGTGGCAGGACACAGAGGGTGGTGGTAAATGTCTGTCACTCCACAGAGGGAAGAGTAACCAGTGGGGTACCACAGGGATCAGTGCTGGGACTGGTCCTATTCAACATCTTCATCAGTGACATTGCACAGGATCTAGAAGGCAGAATTTCACTGTTGCTGATGACACAAAGCTCTGTAACAGAGTAGACACACCAGAGGGTGTAGACAGAATGAGAAGGGACCTGCAGAAACTTGAAGAATGGTCAAGGGTTTGGCAGTTGAAATTCAATGCAAAGAAGTGCAAGATAATGCATATGGGGCACAAAACCCTGGCACAATATATCAGTTGGGTGGTGAGGATATAGCATGCACCAAGCAGGAAAGGGATCTTGGGTTGTCATCACTGATGACCTCAAGGTAGGGAAACAGTGTGACAAGGCATCAGGTAAAGCAAATAGGATGCTGGGATGTATAGGCAGGGCATCACCAGCAGGAAAAGGGAGGTCATAATTCCACTATACAAGACACTAGTGAGGCCCCACCTGAGTACAGTGTACAGTTCTGAGACCATACCTCACGTAAGGACATAGACAGAGTAGAGAAGGTTCAGAGGAGGGCAACAAAGATGGTGCATGGGTTGCATCACAAGTCCTATGAAGACAGGTTGAAGGAACTGAACATGTACTCCCTGGAGGAGAGGAGGGAGAGAGGGGATATGATAGAGACATACAAGTATCTTACAGGGAGGAACAGGGTGCAGGAATACACTATTTTTAAGCGAAAAAGATGTTCCAGGACTAAAGGACATGGGATGAAGTTGGAGGGAGGATGATTCAGAGGAAACATGAGGAAGAATTTCTTCACAGAACGGGTGGTGGACAAGTGAAACACCCTGCCAGAGGAAGTGGTGGGGGCTGAAACAATCACGGGATTTAAGAATGCATGGGATAGACATAAAGGAATTCTAGAGGGCAGGGGTAAGGGGAAACAGACTTCTAGGAAAACAAACTGAACTTACAAGCTCAAATGGGCAGACTAGGTGGGCCATAGGCCCTTATCTGCCGACACTGTCTATGTATCTATGTATCTATGTATGAGGGGACAATTGGAAGCAACAATTAATACATTTATGTTTTTAATTTAAAGAGCCGCTGACACGTACCTGGATATTGGTTCTGTGCGTTCCTCGAGCTGCCCCCCATGGAACTGTGTTGAATCGCAATAAAATAACAAAAAATCCAAAATGTACTGTTTGTTTATTTACAAATTAAGTTCTCACCTGACTGCGCCTCTCTCTCTTTCAGCGTTTACATCCATACGCGCCCCCGACGCTGGACATGATGACGCGGACTGAACAGCCTCCCCAATACGCGTGTATCGGATTTGCTGCCTCACATCATGTCCGAATCTTTGAACGATGGATCTATTGATGCTGACACCAATGTCAGCAATGTATCAGACATTGAATATGAGGAAGAAGATGAGATGTCAGATGGAGGATATGATGCATCTTGTCCCAGTCTTCTTACTGTGCAGCCATATATGTTTGAGCCTCAGCTACCTGATAGTAGCAATGATAGTTCAGACCTTATTGCTGCAGAATCTGAAGGGGCCCCAAACGTAGATTGACTAAATAACAATGCATGGTATGTGTGAAATAAATGAACAAATGGATGAGTAAAATACATGAATAAAATTAAAGAATTGACATTTATATGGTTTACTTTAGTGTCAGTGTGATATGTTGTGGCTTTCTTGTAATGTATTGTCTTGCCTCACATCATCTAACCTTTTCCCCTGGTTTCAGTACATAGATACATAGAGAGCATCAGCAGATAAGGGCCTATGGCCCACCTAGTCTGCCCATTTGAGTCTGTAACTTCAGTTTGTTTTCCTAGAACTCTGTTGCCCCTTACCCCTGACCTCCAGGATTCCTTTATCTCTATCCCATGCATTCTTAAATCCCGTGATTGTTTCAGCCCCCACCACTTCCTCAGGCAGGGTGTTCCACTTGTCCACTACCCATTCTGTGAAGAAATTCTTCCTCACATTTCCTCTGAATAGTCTTCCCTCCAACTTCATCCCATGCCCTCTAGTCCTGGAACATCTTTTTCGCTTAAAAATAGTGTATTCTTGCACCCTGTTCCTCCCTGTAAGATACATGTAAGTAGTCTTTTTGTTTTTGTTATGCTGATAATTATGTGGATGGTGTAGTCTGATTACAAATAATTTTCACCACCATGCCAAATAGTAAGTTGTGAGCTCCACAGAAATACAGTTACGAGGTCCAGCCACAGTCACTCCCCACCTCCACCCCCACAGTACCACAGAATCCCCCATCATCCCCCAATGTCAGAGTAGGTCTTTTGCAGGCTGCTGTCATGCCTATACCTCACATGTCCACACCCAGACCCTGTCCCATCACCATGGCAATGCTCTGCAGAGCTCATCATGCACCCTGCATCCACCCAGATTCCCAAAAGTACCCCGAATTCCATTGTAGTATATATTCCCCCCTCTTGTCCCCAAGTCCTAAATCTTGATGGCCAGCTTGCCACCAATGTGATGCCACATTATTCAGGTGTCACACAATTGTAATAATAAGCAATATACAGACACCCGTGGTGCCTGTAATCCCTGATGGTGTAGTGTCTCACACCACCCCCTACCAGTGCTGGTCCACCCCTACTCACACCCATGCCCTGTCTTGACTGACACAACCTGTAATAGTGTTGTTCATCTGTCCATGCACTGGCTCTGTATAGTGCTTACTTCAGGGGTACATCCCATTGTATTCCTCCATATGCAGACACCCATTACTGTATGCCCATTACATAAAGTTGCAACTTTAAACATGAGGGAGCATAGTCTTCACCTTGCTGTGTGATGTTTAGGAGGCAGGTCATGATGCACTTTTTCATATATAAGGTCGTGTCAACTTCAAATGTGACGTTGGAAGAGATGATCTTGTCTAAGACAGCAGTCAGACAGTCTGTGCATGTGTTTGGAGGATCTGAGCAGTGGTTAGGGAGTCTTTGTTTGTCTTTCTCTAACTTTTTATAACAATATTTTTGGTTTTTACAGTTGTTTACCCAGGAGTGACACACTAGACTGAAAGCGTGTTTACAGGTGTGACCTGGGATCCAGGGGTATAGCCAGGGATTTCAGATCTGCACACCAAGTGGACTCACTGCTACCTCACCCTCCCTTGTTAGGGTGAGCTGCCCCCCCCCCCGGGGTGTAGCCAGACAATATACAAATGTACACCGGGACTGTGTTTGTTGCCTCATTTGGCACAATAAATACAACTTTTGTGTCTTATGACAATGGTTGTTGCCATGCATGAGTAAATACAAATGCCATGCGTTGTTCCCTAAGACACCCACATACCAGCCCAGAGCCTGTAAAGCTGTATTGTCCTTGGGATGCAAAGAGAATATTAGTGACCAGTCCTTCTAGTTTCAACTCCTATGAATAAAATTACAGAAAAGTTTAGTATTTTCTTTGTTAGTTTTCATGGAAAAGGTAAGCAGTTCAGAACCTATTTGCTACCCCCCCTTAAATAAAATTGCACACCATGGAGTGCTTGGAGTATGCCTGCCTACACCCATGCTGGGAGCACTGGGCAGTGGCTGAGCCAGGTTAGGGATAACTTGGGAGCCGAGGGAGGGATGGCCTTTCAGTCAGTCAGAGGCTCCCCAATGTTCACTAAACATTGAATAAAGATGCTGACGTGGTGCCGCTACTTACACTGGGACAGCCAGGAGGGGTTACCACCCCCCAGCCACTCTCTAGCTCCACCACTGGCACTGGGAAGTTAAGTGACTTGCTCAGGATCACACAGTATGCAAGAGTGGGCTGTGATTCAAACCCAGTTCTCCATATTTGTTTTTTTTTCTACTTTCTTTTCGTGCCCTCCAGATCGGAACTCTCTCGGTCCACTGCTCTCACAGAGTGACTCAACCACCTGCTGTGTTCCCCCACCATCTTCAAGTTTGTCATGGTTCCCCAGGTCATCAGAGGGCAACCAGGGGAGACCACAGGGGGCAGTGCAGGGAACCAAGCATTTGGGGTTGTGGCGGTGGAACTGGCATGGCCATAGACTATCCTATCAGGATGTGTATTTCTCTCTCCTTCTCTTCCTGTGGTGCTCATAGCACCCCAACCCATGTGTGTTGCACATCTGATGCTTGGCACACGGTAACCCTGCCTGTGTCTGCCATGTTCCCTTACATGCATCTTTGCCACTCTGTGGTGCCCCCCCTTCTACACCAGGTGCTGCTAGAGGGCAGAGCGATCATGTAACCTCCCCACGTGAGATGAGAGCAAGTCTCCAGGCACTTGATCCATCTCCCTCCCTGTCGACCCCTAACACCTGAGCTCGATCCCAAACTCGGGTCGTCGGCGTGGCTGGCGCAAGTTGTGGCGTTCAATGACTCAACCATCCGCATCCACCGGGCTGGTCTCAGGTCTCCAGATTTGCAGGTCACAGTTTTAAACCAGTGAGCAATACTGTCTCCCAGCTGTAACTGTGGGATGTGCAATATGTCCACAATAGATGGATCAAATTGACTTATTTTGCAGTATTCTTTCTATACTTGTGCTTCATAAGCACACATTGTATTACTTTATGTAGTCCCAACAAAGTATTGAGAAAATTCATTTTTATTTGTAACTTTGACTTATAAAATATCACTATTTAATGCAGGTGCACCTGCAGTAACTGTGTAGCTATGGAAACCATGGATGTGTCCATCTGCTGTAGAGAGATTGCTCCAGTTCAAAATAGACTGGCAGAACACCAATGTATAACTGTTCATCCTGGCATCAGCACAGTATGCCTTGACGTTTGGGTTCTTCAAACAGCATATTTTACTTTCTGTCAGCGTTATGGCCATGCTCTGGCTGCATCTATACATGAGTAAGTTCATATTTGCACTTACTGTCGGTCCTTTCATTTTGCGCCCCAACTCATCAATCATGTGTTATTTGACCCTGGTTTGGGAATGAGACTGGGTCATCAGGGGTTGGGAGGGGAGGGGAAAGGAAGGATTGAGCAACAAATGGCAGCTGTCCTTCCTAGGGCATGACATCCTGCAGCCATTGGTTCATTATTGCCACCTGGGGGGCTCGGATTGTATGTATGGGAGGGTAACAGCATGGGGAGGAGGGCATACACACCTGAAGGCAGGACCAGGTGATGTCTCATTGTGAGTTGATGTCATTAGTCATCATGACATGCCAAAGTCCAGTGGGTGGGGAGATAATGGAGGAATACTGTCAACTCTGATGCCGGTAGAATGGATTCTGATGGCAGTGATAGGTGGATTGTGGGATGTTGTCGCAGGGTGCATGCTCTATCTATGCTAGGGGTAGTGAAGGAGGGATATCGATGTTTCAGATGACTGGCAATCGGAAGAATCTATGGCTCAGTGGAAGGGAAGATGATGGAATCACTTCTGAGGGAAAGAATTGTTGAGTACCTATAGGCCAGTGGGGCACAGGATCTAAGGCAGCATGTATTCACAGCAGGAAGGCCATGTAATAGATACTGTATATAAATATAAGTATTGTCTACCCCCTATTTACCTAATACTTCAACAGATATGTAATTGTTTCTCTCCTGTAGACATTACCATTACACTGCGTACCAGCAGTTAGTAAGGTGGTGCTGGGAATTTCTTGGACGTCATGTGTGAGTGTCACTACCTTCCTGTGCAGTGAACAGAATACGTGAATCCTTCTCTTTGCCTCAGTATTGTGGGTTTCAGTATCTGGAATTATAAATAAAGTTTAATATACTGATGTAATAATTAGTAACTAATTGAAGTTAAAAATTGTATTTTTGGGTTGTATTATATGTTCCATTGTAGTTTAATAGTGTTAGGAACTCTGAAAAACAACAATTGTGTGACCTTTGTAGCAGATGAGGCATATTCTGTATACTACAAAAGTATTAGGTTTCATAACATGGCTTTTTAATTTGCTGTGCTCTGATTTGTTTGACACCATGATAGGGAGGTATATGGACTTTCATTACACAGCAAGCAAATAAAAAGTTCCAACAGTAGTGCCCCTAGACCTATCCAACTATCTTTGTGCCCACTCTTCTTGCCCATTGTCTATGAGCACTGCTGATGAATTGCACTTCACTCCCTGCAGGGCTCATTTCTCGCCACAAATTATGTTTTATTTTTAGGACACCAATGTCCCACTGTTGGTGAACCCGGATACCTCAATTCTCCATCAGCAGACCTTGCTCTCACTCCTCTCTCCTTGATCACACAATCTGTCTCGAAAATGACTTTACTGTCACAGCAATTCTCAGTAGTTCAATGCCAGCCTGATGCAACGCATCACCACATAATGCGCAGATTTCTCAGCACACTTTGTTTTTCTTTTATTTAACTCACTATCCCATATCTGGTGCTGCTGTGATAACAGACAGCCTGCCTCTCCAAGAGCAGAACACAGTCGGCAGAACACAGTCTTGCTCCTCCATCTGGCCTACCAGTATGGCTGTGTTGGGAGGGGTGCAATAGGGGATGGAACAGTTCGGGGAGTAATATACTGGAGAAATTATGTAAATTTCTTACTCTTTTTATATTTTATGAACTTATTTGTTTTCTAAATCCTATATAAAAATGGTTCAGGTATCCCATTTTCAAAGCATAATAATACCCTTCACGGTGGGTTGTATGGGCAATTATGGATCTTCATGGGGCTATAATGGCCTCCAGCATTACGGCCATGTACAAACCGGTATTGCCCAGTACCGGCCACCCTGTTTGGTATTATTGCCTACGTATTCCTGCATGATTTTTAGCTGCATCAGCCCATCTGAATCACAATAAACAGCAGAAGTCAAATTATCATATTTATTGCAGTTGACAATGTTTACAACAATATTAACTATTCATGTTGCATTACTTCTAATGTCATAGTAAAGTTCAAAAGCTACAACATTAGTAAGTGCATGTAATTGTCATGACTGTACTTGTATATGTAGTGAACAGGTTTACATTACTATGGATAAACTTTGCAGTCAGTTAGCGTTTCACTCTTATTACATTTTCATCTGTTGAAAGTGATGAGTTTTCAAAGGACTGTACGAAATATAACTTCATACCCACAACATGAAATGTCATGGTGATTTCATTTCTGTAGCCATACTTATAGTCATGAATAAAACTATATTTATGAGTATTGTTTTTGTGTCGATTTCATTTTGTGTCTTCAAGACAAAATATGACTTATGTAAGCATTGTTTGATTATGACATAAACAAACCTCAGGCAGGGAGGAAGAGGGAAGCACACAAGGGGCAGGAGCTACTCGGAGGATGAAAATGGGGGTAAATGAGAGAGGACTGCTGGTGGGTGGATGAAGAGTACATGAAGTAGGGGATGTGTTGTTGATGGCAGATGAGCAGTGAATGGACCAATGCATTGAACTTAGAGAAAAAAATTCAGATAGCAGTAGGGAGGTAGGGGGTATAAGGTTGGATGCCATACACAGGGTAATGGTGGACAAGGTGGTTTATATGACTGTTAAGGGCACAATGATTGGCCTGAAGAAACCATATGGTAGCCTCAGAAAATTCAGACAGTTTGAAAGTGAGCACTCCAAAAAAACGGTCAATTTAATGCAATTTTTACATCAGGCAAATGGCCAGGACCCCTGCTGAAGGCTGAGTGCCAAAGCGCAGGGGTCGTGGCCATTTGCCTGATGTAAAATAAATCTCAATTTTGCATCAAATTGACCATTTCTTGGAGTTCACTTTGATAATGTCTGTAAACTACATAAGCCTTTGTTGGGCAAAATTCCTTAAGTCCAAACAAAGGCGTGTTTCTGTCAAAATCTCGTTTGTTCATAACTGTCTGAACTACACCACATATTGTAAAATTGAACATATTAGTGGAAAATTTGTTCGGTGTGTGCTGCTCAAGTGTGATGAGCAGGAGGTGCTCTGTTGAGAGTGTGCTCTACTCTAAAGGTGGTGAAAAGAGATGAGCGAGGCACCAAGGTCCGAATTATGTGGATAGGATAACTGTTACCCAGACAAGGAAAGGAAGGAGTCAACTTAGTGCTTCGATGCCCGCAGGGTGTTTATTTTGTACCAAGGGTAGACAGACACAGTCACAAGAAGGAGGATGGGTTGCCTGAAAACAATAGGGCAATAAAACAGGGAAATGCTTTTATCTACCACTTCTAAGGTTATTACCACAAGGATAAACTTTAGGCCTAATGCCACTCTTATTTCTGACACTATTCTATACTTCAATACTCTAAATGAGAATCAGGTGACATAAGCTACTCAGCACTGCATTAGGGTAATTAGCATCACACATTTCCATAAGAGTCCAGATATTAGAAGAGCCCAGAGATCCGGCGTCTTCGTGTACATCGTCGTTCTTCATTGGTAGCTACAAGGGAAGTAAAACAGAACTGTAGAACCCTAATCTCAATTCCCAGCAAGGACCTAGTTAAGGCCACTGGGGTGGTGAGAGGTTTGGTAAACAGACCATATATCTTTGGCAAAAGCCCACTCTCTCCAAGGCTGCTGGAATGTAGAACCAGAGCAACTGGTTCCTGAAATAACACACTGAAAAAAAGGGTTCCTTGGCCAAAACCCACTTCTAGGGTTGCCAAGGATGAAGACAGATCAAGATCTGAGTGGCGATGAATCCAATGGAGGACTACCACGACCTGACTGATGCTGCGGCACTCCAAGGGCCAGCTGAACTCGGAAGGAACTCTGACAGGACCAGGAACCATAAGAATCTGAAGAGATGATGGCTGACTCTGCAATCCTAGGATCAGGAACTAACACAAAACAAAGAAACGGCAGACGTGTCCTGTACTGGGCTTTGACGG
The DNA here is from genome assembly GCA_016271365.2 of Neoceratodus forsteri. Taxonomy (NCBI): domain Eukaryota; kingdom Metazoa; phylum Chordata; order Ceratodontiformes; family Ceratodontidae; genus Neoceratodus; species Neoceratodus forsteri. The sequence goes on along the minus strand of CM028135.1, from coordinate 837,882,363 downwards.
ACTCGACTTTCGGCGAAAGACCAAGTGGGGCGCAGACTAGGTTCTCCAGGATGAGCTCACTCTTCTGTAGAGGGTGACCAACTTTGGGACATCTGGAACAAGAACCATACGGAATGACACTGGCACGGCTGTCGTGATGCGTTTCGGCGGACGTACTTTCAAGCTGTGAAAACAAGAAAACAGCGGATACGACTTGTACGACTGGCGACGAACTCGACTTCAGTGGACGACACAAACGGAGGTGATGAGCTGATGGATGATCTCCCAGGAGTGAAAAATGCTGAGGGGACTTCTTCTTCTGAGTAGATCCAGAAGCAAATGATTTGATACCTTTTAATGGACCAACATAGATGTAACAAGAACAAAGTGCTCTAGCTTTCGGACCAACCAGTCCTTCTTCAGAAGCTCATGGCAGTTGTTTGGAAAATACAATACTTATAACAGCTAGATAATGCAGAGAAAAACAGAAAAAAATCCCCATTGGTTTAAAATACTCATTAAAAAAACAGATGATGTCAGACAAGTTTAACAGTACAATACTGCCCTCAGTCCGAATGAACCTTGGGTTCAGATGTTCCTGGTGCAAGACACATATAAGGAATCCTACTGCACATAAATTTAATTGACATAAGATAACACTGCAGAAGCAGATAACTCCCAAATCAAGCCATGAGTGCCACAGTCAGTATAAGGATGTGATTACTGAAAGGCAACCCCCACCCAGCTTAAAGACAGACTGAGATAGTTATAGGGCTCATGAAATTACAATGTATGCATTAAAGACAAGAATTACCAGTAAAGTTGTCTAAAAACATCAGTGCTCACTGTGTGATGTAAAACCTAGCTGGACTTGCCACCCAGCTGTATTCTCAAGCTAAATAAAAGGCCCAAGAGATTACAAAAACCTCAGGACTATATACATGATAATTAAAATATAAATAGATAATATTAGTGTTAAGCAAAAACTCTAGTCGAGGAACCTCAAGGAGTTCAGACCATGCAGCCTGATATGTACTGATGTCAATATATACTGAGAATGTAGCAACTTCATGTACCACAAGTGTCTAGGGAATCTGAAAAAGAGATAAAAATGTAATTTATCTCCTCCTGTTCATACAAACAATACAACCTAACCCACCCCACATCACAATAATGTGGGTGAGGGAGATACATAGCTTAAACGAGATGTAGTCTCTCTCTCTCTATCCCCACCCTCCTTTTCTCTCTCTCTCTCTCTCTCCCACAGACAGACCCACACATACATACACACACACACACACACACACACACACACACACTCTCAATCCCTCTCCTAGTGAACCTATATTAACTTCAGTCGCTGTAATTGTTCCCCAAAGGAATGCAACTTGTCATGAAATCCTGGTAAAGTACTATAATATAAGCCTAATGTAAAAAGATATGTGCAGGACCCCAAGCAAATGAGATCACACATCCCAATATGTACAGAGTTACAAAATTATATATAACAGTATAAGATAACACTCCTGTATGTACACTAGCAGGCTGGTAATCTGAATATGGTGCAATGGAATCAATCACCCCCCCACCACAGGCAAAGATAAAAAGTAAGAAGAAATTCTTTATGTGTGTGAAATAAAAATAGTAACACATTATAACTCCATATAGCTAAATAGAGACTTACCTCAATGTGACAGCAAGCCCCACATCTGTTATATCAATACTACTACAGCGATACCCACACACATGCATACATACATGCATCCACATCTCACATATGCTGAAGTCCTATAATATGTCAGTTTGAAGAAGAAAAGGTCTGTGAATGTTAGTTTCTGTAGTGTCCCATAAAGCCAATATCCAAGTTCATCCCATCTGCTACCATATTGAGATGTAAGATAAGTTTAATCTCAAAAGCTCGCTCTCTGTTGTGTGTTTTGAGATTTCCTTTAAGACCATTACTGACATATCTGAGACTGAGTGGTCAGGCTGGGAGAAGTGATGCCCCACTGGTTTGTCAGTCTTCCTTGCTGTAATAGTATGTCTGTGTGAGTTCATCCTAGTGCGGAGCTGTTGGCGTGTCTCTCCTACATAACCTGTTTGTGGACATCTCTTGCACTGAATGAAATAAACAACATATCGTGACTTGCATGTATAACTCCCATGCACCTGGAATTGTCTGTTTTGTGATGTAACCACACAGTCTGAGGTAGAAATGAGCCTACAGGTCTTGCAGGGCGTTGATTGCAGGGTCGTAGCCATTGTGTGACATGGTATTCTGTTCCGTGAAAGTTTGCTCCTAATAATTAGGCTGGATAAATTTGGCGTTGTTTAAAAGATAGTAGTGGGAGTTCCTGAAAATACAATTAAGGGTGTCATCCTCACTAAATATTGGGTGGAGATCTTTAATAATCTTACGAGACGCTCAAGGTCTGGATGATATGTGACTACCAAGGGTATTCTTTCTGTAGCTGTCTTTTCTTTATATTGAAGTAGTTGTTGTCTTGGTACTTGCGTTGCCTGTTCTGTTATCCTGTCAATTTCCCTGGAAGAGTGTCCCTGCTCCATAAAGGTGTTTTTCAACATAGCCAAATGTGTATCTCTGTCATCCTCATTTGAACAAATACGTTGACAACGAAGGGCTTGACTGTATATGACAGATTTTTTTGTATGGTTAGGGTGATTACTTTTCCTGTGCAGGTATCTCTGTCTGTCTGTTGGCTTCCTGCAAATACATGTATGTAAGGTTCCATCCTTAATGATGACTGTGGTGTTCAGAAAGTTAACCTTGGTGGTAGAGTACCCAAGGTAAGCTTTATAGTAGGGTGGAGATTATTAAGTTTGTGATGAAAATCTTTGAGTGCATCTGTGCCTTCCGTCCAGATGATAAACAAATCATCAATGTAACGGAAATAAGCCAGTGGTTTGTGGGGATACTGCCTTAAAAAATCCTCCTCCAAGTCAGCCATAAAGAGGTTAGCATACTGTGGAGCCATTTTGGTGCCCATTGCTGTTCCCATAGTTTGAACATAATGTTTACCATTGAAGTTGAAGTTGTTATGTGTCAAAATGAATTCCATAAGTTCCCCCACCACTCCAGGGTTGATGTTTTGGTCAGGTCCTTTCTCATGTATGTATTTAAGGCATGCTGCAATGCCATCTGTGTGTGGAATATTAGTGTAGAGGGATGTTACATCCATTGTCACTAAAATGGCATCAGGTGGTAAATCCTTATAACCAGAAAGTACACGCAACAAGTGTGTAGTGTCCTGGATATAACTGTCTCTTTCCATAACCAGCGGTTTCAAAATGGTCTCTACAAACCCTGAGATCCCCTGTCAGGGTACCATTACCAGAGACTATGGGTCTCCTGGATTGCCAGGTTTATGTATTTTAGGCAGCATGTAGAATGTCCCTGGCTTTGGTTCAGCAGGAATGAGGTGAACTAGTTTATTTTGGACATGGTCAGAAAAGTTTTAATTAAGTCACATAGTTCATCTTTATATCTTGTAGTGGGGCTCTCAGTTCTCTGTAGTATGTAAGATCTGTTAGCTGTCTATTAGCTTCAGTAATATAATCTCTCTGTTTAAAATCACCACTGCAGAACCTTTATCAGCTTTTTGATGACAATGTTGTGGTTTGATTTCAGTGTCCCTATAGCTCGCCGTTCCAGTGGAGAGAGGTTATAATGGGTTTGTTTTTGCCTGGTAAGGATCTGACCACTGACTTGTTGGCGGAAACAATTAATATAATTGTCTAGTTTTTTGTTACGCCCACTTGAGGGGGTAAAATCAGATTCCTTTTTCTTATCCATTATATTCTTCTGAGTAGAGACTGATTCGGAGTACGTGGTGTTGCAGACCACACTATGAGACTGCAGTGTGGTAAAAGATTGAGACAGTCTTCATGCAATAGTAAACATATAACTGAAAAATGCCCAAAGAACTGTGGAATGATACAATAATTTGCCAAAGGAGGGTAAATTATACCTTCAGGGGTAATTATTACTGATGAGGGCCAAGGACCAGGTGCTTAGAGCAATAGTTCAGGTACTTCGGACAATAGTTCAGGTACTTAGGGCAACAGTTCAGGTACTTAGGGCAACAGTTCAGGTACTTAGGGCAATAGTTCAGCATAAGCAGTACAGTAATCACAGTAGTTTCACAGTATAGGCAAATCGAACACTCTCAAATAAACCCCTGTTTCTAAAGGTAGGGTCTTCTGGAGTAGGATCCCTTTCTGGATGTCGTGGCTAAGGAATCCTTTAGTACCACTAGGCTGGCTTGCCCTATTCTGCTAGGCCGGGGCCTCCCTTTAGTGCCACTAGGCTGGCTTGCCCTATTACACTAGGCCGGGGCCTCCCTTTAGTACCACTAGGCTGGCTTGCCCTATTCCACTAGGACAGGGCCTCCCTTCAGTACCACTAGGCTGGCTTGCCCTATTCTGCTAGGCCGGGGCCTCCCTATAGTACCACTAGGCTGGCTTGCCCTATTCCGCTAGGCCGGGGCCTCCCTTCAGTACCACTAGGCTGGCTTGCCCTATTCCGCTAGGCCAGGACCTCCCTATAGTACCAGGCTTTACCTCGGGCCTAATGCCCTACCTTTACCTCGGGCCTGATGCCCTATGTTAGCTTTGGGCCTGGTGCCCCACTAAATACTGGGCCTGTTGCCCCACGTTGCTTTGGGTCTGGTGTCCCACTACATACTGGGCCTGGTGCCCCACTTTATAATGGGCCTAATGCCCTACTTTGCATCTAGACCTGACTTGCCCTTTTAAATGTGTTGCCCCTTTAAATTTCTCAGGCTCCCTGAGCCTGCTGTCACTTATTCGGTGAAACCCTGCCTTAAATCCTGCCCCCTAATACATATTTAATAGGCCTTTGCTTGGCCTTAATACCCTGGCCCCTCCCCGTGGGCGTCGCTAGCCCCGCCTCCAAATGAATATTTAATAGGGTCCTTACGACCCACTGCCCCTGCAGTGCTCAGCCGCTTTTCAATGCACCTACTGCGCTTTTTTACTTTAAACAGAGTCTCCCTTTTGACACAGGCGGTCAGCACCACGCGCTGCCACAGAGTCACCATTCCTGCGAGCTGCTCCGGAGGACCGAGAGGCAAACGGGAGGTGGGAGGTAAGCTGACAGTGGGAAGGAGTAACAGGTAGCTAGGGGATGACCGGGGGCCTAAGACAGCCGAAATGGAGAGCGACTAGATGCGGCTTTTTATGCCGCCAGCGTGGGACCGGGGATTAACCTTTTACATGGCTCGGGGGCTAAAATAAATAAAAGGAGGGCTTTTAAGCCCAAAACACAGGGGGAAATGGGTGTTTTCTTCTTTGTGGTGCCCCGATGGCACCACCGATTGCACCACACAACTTCGGAGCAACAGCAGCTTCTGGACGTCTTCACTAGCTGGAGCTCGAGCAGGCACACAGAACAGTCCTCAGGGAACGGCTTCAACCCACCAGGTAAGCCTTTCCTGGTTCCCCTTAACTTTCTGTGTCCTCTCGTCTCCACAGCTAGCAGGAACTGACAAACTGAACAATTACTTTTCAAACTTGAACCTCCCTGGGTTCTAGATTGGCTGGAGTGGAATGCTGTGCATGAGCCACTCAGCACAACATTCCATCCAGGCCATTATGACATCTATTGCGTTTAAATACTGCCTTTTGATCATGTTGTAAGTGCACAGGGCACTTTTCTATTATTTACAGTGTTTCCACTTTTACAAGGAGGTGTATCTTTATTTCTAGGGGCCCCTTAACACAGTACCCTGCTGCCTACACCTGCAGCAGGTACCCTGAGCGCCTGTGGACTCTTACTTTATTTATTTTGTTTTATTTCTCTGGAATGGTCCAACTTTGGGGCATTACAGGTGCACCACCCAAAAAGTAAGTATCGTGGTCCCTGCCTCACATTTCTAAAATGCTGCTCATGAAACTACTGCTAGACATGCTGTATACACAAAGGTTGTCAATTATATTTCATATTTAGTTTGTATCCAGTGACCAATTAAAACATCATGGGTTCACAAAATTATTGTGATGTATTCCATTTACTGCATAAACCTTGACATATGGCTGTTTACTGCCACTGCTTTATCTGGATGCTCGAACGATGAAGACAGAAATTCAGGTGTAGGCAGTTCAGTCATGCTGCTGAAATCTTCATTAGAAATTCCGTTACTTCTGTCCTCAACTTCAATCATCAGGTCTTGAACATGATCTGCATAAATAACAGATACAGTTTTCAGTAATCAACCCGGTTGGTGATGAAAATATTAAAAAGTATGCTTTCAACAATATTGATTTTGAATACATTTTAACATCAGAAAAATAGTTATCAGCTTAAGCAATAAGGCACAACAGGGTGTGGGTTATTGGGGATTTACCCATGTCTTGCGTGGCATGTCACGAGGTGCAGCTGGGTGACTTAACCACGCAAGAAATGGATAAATCACCCAATAACTCACACCCTGGAGTGCCTTATTGTGATCATACAATGGATCCTGGACCTGAATATTCAAAGGGGCTGCACACAATGAACGGGCTGGGCGCCATGCACAACCCCCAGTGCTCTGGTGCAATATGAAAAGTGCGAGTTGCTAATCTGCAAACCCCGGCGCTGTAGTGAATCGGTAATGTAACTGCTGCAATTGCAGGGGCCATGCCCATGCATATGTGGCAGATCCCGATATTCAGTCTGGGATGTGTTGCGATATGCTGGCACAACCCTGCCTTGCACTGACCAGGGGGTGCAATGTTGTGCCAGGTGAAACAAGGAACAAGTTCTGGTCCCCCACAGGTGCGCTGCTGTATTGCAGGGTGCACCACAGCAGCCGCCAGCTGTGGGTGGCCGCCCGGCCACCCAGAACACCGTCCACAAGCACCCTGCCCTGGGAGCTCTGTGCCCCCCGCCCTGTCTCACGATTGTGGGCATATGTATATATACAACCGTGGTGGTCCAGTGGCGATCCCCCATCACCCGATTGCTGGAATATGTAAGGGTAGACTCCCTGGTGGTTCAGTGGTAACCCCCCTCCCCACACACCCCCTGGATCCCCTGGCACCCAGCACCCCTCCTCGTCATCGGCAGGCGGCATCACCCTACCCTTGAGCCTCCCAATTGCCCGCCAAATGGCGGTGTACAGTACGGTCTGTATGCCTATCGGTCCACTAGGACCAAAGTCAGCCTCCAGGAAATGATCACTGCACAGTCTGCTGCTGTCAGTGGCACCCTTCCAATCAGCTCTTGCTCTATGTACTGCATTCTCCCACTGGCTTCTCACTTTAGCATCACTTGGAAATTTATGCAAAACTCATAATTTTTTGATGGATGTTTGGGCACCCATATGCTATACACCTGTTCACCATATTAAAAAAAGGCGTGTATATGCGTATGGTCTTGCTACTGAGGTACTACACACATATACTATAACTTTTATATCTTTTCAAAAGTGACAATATGTATAAGGACCAGATGTGCTTCCAAAAGCAAAACACTTTCTAGTATGTGGACAATGAGCCGCATTAATTATATTCTTTATCTATAATTGGTTCCTGTGCAGTACTCCAAATTTATGCAAGCTGATGTAATGTTACAAGCTAGAGGCTTGTATTTAAAATTATAAATGGGCAGTTGTTTTTCTATAGTGTATGAAAAACCAAAACTATACTATATTGAACAACAACACTAGGTCTAGTATTTTTTCACAATTTTTCAATACTGCAACAGATTGATGCCATGTGTTATGGTATTCGTGACAGGCCACAGTACAACATGAAGGATGCAACACAAGGCAATAAACTACAGTATGAAATGTGTTATGCAGTGCAAGATTATGATATAACAAAATAAAACAAAACTCATATAAAAGCCTTTATATTATTTGCCATACTACATTTATTACCTCAGAGCAAAACCATGTATGCACAATTAGAGTTGATGGTATGCTTCAGTAAATAATGTCTATGAATGCAGAATTAAGCACGGAGTATCAGCGTGACCGATAGAGAAGTACTACAAATAAATGAATGGGAATGCAGGGCAGCAATTACATTTTGGCATCATAAAATTAAGACATACTGATAAAACTTTGCCACTACACTTCACATACTACCGCCTTTGCAGTGATCTGACAGTTCGACTGTTGTCTGTCAGACCCCAGATTTGCATCATAGCGCAAGCAGGCAGGTGTGCGACTGCAACCTTACCACGGGAGCGAGCAAGACGCGCAACTGGCAGTTAAATCAAAAAAACCAAAAATCAGTTCACTTCAGGAAAACAAACGCTGCGATCTACATCAGCAAAACATCGAGGATCCTACAATGTAAAGCAGGTACGGTCTTATCAGTGGCTCTTTAAGGGAGTTTTATTTTTTAAATCCAAGATCAAGATTTGTAGTGAAGTGAAAACAATGGCTGTGATTTGAATGTTTTTAATATGTGAATGTTTCAAGAGGTATAGGAGGTGCAACGATTTGAATGTATTATGGCTGATTGGTACTTCTGCTGCAGAATGTTGCAGGATTTACTCAAAGGTAAAGACCTAAATTGGCCAATAAAATCACAGGATTTTTCCTGCCCATTTTATATTTTTAAATATTGTATTATCATTAATACATAAATGCTGGAGTTGGGTATCCTACTGATTAAGGTACTCATCCAAAGTGAAATAATCTTGGTGATGGACAGGAATTCACACATCAGAGTCCAATTTATAATCTGGTATGGATTGGCATGTTACTGGCACTGGGATATAATGATTAGCATGCATGAATGTGAAACAGGAGATCCCAGGTTTGATCTTTTCACAAACACTTGTTTGTTGTTAGACAACGAGCACGTCACTGTCAAATTGGGCAAAGGCAGAGCTCCACTGACAATGAGATTTTTTAATTTTTATTTTATTTATTTCAATCTAGGATTACAATACCTTTGAGCTGAGGCTCTTTTATAGAGGTTCAATGTCAGCGTGTGCAACAGTCATCATTTTTAGTTACAAACATATAGTCATTGACTTACAGACATGTAATAACCAGTACAAAGACTAGAGCTATAGGTAAGACAAGGGAAGGAGGGGTTGGTTGTGTGGGGAAGTGAGGGTAGGAGATCGGGGGAAGGAGGTGCAAGGAGTAAGGGGGAGTATGGGAGGTGGTTGGGGGTGGGGGCAGGAGTGGACATATGGGGGAGAGGTGGCGAAGGCAGGAGACAGTGCAGCCAGGGGGCCTTGTTGAGGGAATATGACAGGTAAGGTGCTAGGGGTGCAAAGACTGATTGTAAGTGCTAGGTGCTGGGGCATGTGCAGCTGGAATGGTGGAAATGTTAAGATGGGCAATCACAGGATACAAGCAGTGAGAGGCGCAGCTTAGACTTGAAGAGGCTGAGTGTTGTAGTGGTCGCTATGTTGCTGCCAAGAGAGTTGAGCCAGTTGGATGCCCGATAGGTGAATGATCTTTGTCCTTGGGTCGTGCGACATCGTGGGATATGTAGTAGATGGGAATTGGATCTCCTTGTAGTGACATTCCTATGTCTAGGCTTAAGGAGGGCACAGACACCAGGTGGGGCAAGTCCAATTATAATTTTCTTGGCCTTGATGCAGGTTTGGTATTTTATGCGTTTGTCCGGTTGAAGCCATCCAGATTGGGAATAAAGGTCACATGTGTGGATATGGCGATGTAAGTCAGTGATGAGATGACAGACCTTATTCAGGGAGATCACGATACATTTGAGAGCAGTAGTAGTTGCAGACCCATATATGATGAGACAATAGTCTATGATGCTGACGATGGAGCTTTGGACGGCCACTGACAGTGCTTCTGGGGTTAGGTGTTTCCTGTGCTGGAATAATGTGCCTAACCTCACATTGGCAGACTTTGCAACATTGCTGATATGGACAGTGTATGAGAGGTGGGGATCAAGGGTGATGCCAAGGTACTTAAATGACAGTTTGCTGTAGGATGGCTCCTTGTTCGGTTGCAATGGAGAGATGGAGTAGTTTGTTTTTGTTGTGGGGGCTGCAGAAGACCACAGACTTGATTTTTTTCTGATTGAGAAGCAGTTTATGATTTAGGAGCCAAGATTCGATGGAGGAGAAGGCCCGCTGAAGTTTATTTTGCAATTGGATTGGATCAGAGTCCGAGGTGAGGATCACAGCATTGTTGGCGTAGAGAATTATTTGTTCTGGGCAGCTGTCCGGTAGTGAGTTTAAGAATAGGCTGAAGAGGAGGGGTCCCAGAATGGAGCCCTGGGGAACTCCCCAGCGGACCGGTCTAGGGTCCAAGAATGTATCAGCGATTCTTACTGTTTGGGACTGTTCTTTAAGGTAGCTCTTAAACCAGCCAATGGAGTCAATTGACAGCCCAGTGTTCTGAAGCTGGACAAGCAGGAGACGGTGATTGATGGTGTCGAAAGCTTTAGTTAAGTCAATGTAGATTGTGCTTAGTAGTTCACCGGAGTCAAGTGCGTTGTGGATTGTGCCAGTGAATTCAAGTAGGGCTGTGGAGGTGCTGTGACCTTTGCGGAACCCGTGTTGTTGCTTGCATAGGATGTTGTACATATCCAGGTATTCTGTGAGCTGGTCTGAGACGATGCGTTCTAGTGCCTTGGAGAGTGGGGGTAGTAGGGAGATAGGTCTATAGTTATCGTGGGCAGTTTTGTCACCACTTTTATGGATTGGGGTGACAGTGGCAGATTTCCATCTGTCCAAGAACTGGCTAAGGCTGAGGGAGAGGTTGAAAATTCTGGTCAGAGGACTAAACACTTCATCAAGTGTGAGAGTCAGGATTTTGAGATCGAGGGAGTCATTACTGAATCTTGATTTACCAAGGGCTTTGGTAACATATTTGCGTACTTGGTGAGCCTTGACTGCTTTGAAGTAGAAGCGGGGAGAGATGGTGGGAGTAGTGTTCATTGTGGACAGAGGGGCTTCACCATCTTTGAAGTAGTCCTTTGAAGTAATATTAATTATCAGTTGGACTCTCCTAGGTAAATAAAATAAAAGCAACAAAAAAGAACTAGAAATTCAGCCTAAAACCACATGGGAACATCAGGGCAGATTTGGTGGAAACTGACCCCCTGACAAAGACCTAGCATAGGTCAAAGTGCCAGGGCTTTACTCAGTGTCCTCCATCTTGTTTCCTGTAAGTGTGTGACTCAGATTAATTTATTTTTGCATCCTGATCATTGCCTAGACTGTTAACATGTGGCTCTCTGACTGCGAATCATTGCTTTTTATATAATGATTTGGGTTGGTCAACCAGATTTGCACAGACTTACATTCTCCTGGATATGCTGCTGTTTTACTTCTTTGATGGACTCATTTGGGCTAGATTTCCAGCCATTCACATAACTATTATCACACACTTGTGTTACTTGCAACAGGATTGTTTGACCACAGAAAATGTAGTTTAACGTCTTGTTGCAAGTGTTGTGAATTGTACACCGGAAATGAAGTATGCATTAAAAATGTGACATGTGCATAATTTTTCAGCCATAAAATGAACAATGTGCTGTAAAAGCATCAAACTTTGGGGGAAATCATGTAACAATATTCTGATTCATTTACAAGGATGTAGCTGCAACAGTACAACTGCTGCAAGTCCTGTGACAGGATATCTGATATAAGGACATAACACTTGAACGTTTTAGATAGTTGATTAGGTCAATCCTACATTTAAGTCTGTTAAAAAGTGGTGATATCAGTTCTAATCCAGGTCGAGATGTATATGCCCTTAAGGATAAACATGGCCTTTTGCTGTTCAAGACAATATTAGACGTATGCTCTATAATAGATTGAACTAATCAGGGATTTTGTGCTTGATTGTGCCCCTAATTGTTTTAATACTTAGTGAGACCTGGTTGAGTAGTCAAATTCAGGATTCTGATTTGCTAATTCAGGTGTATAATTGTTTATGGCTGATAGAAGCAAAAAAGGGGTTGGGTGTGATGGTATGTTATCAGGATAGACTGACTCCAAGGTGGGTAATTTTAGCAAATGGGAAAAATGGTTGTGAACATCTGGCACTTGAAATCACAAATAAATCAGGGAAACCTTTGTTTTTGATGGGGTATAATGGCCTCCTAAATTTTCCATCTTAGCTTTCCAGCCTTTATTGATATCCTCTCACCTTTCTCAGTATCACACAATTTACTTATATTAGGTGATTTTAATATGAATTGGCTGAATTTGGATAAGTCTAAATATGCTAGAACATTTGCTCTACAGTTAGGTTTAAAAACATTAATTACTATTAGCACCTGAATGAATATTAAACATCCAGCTGGTTCAGGTTTGTTAGACCTAGCTTTTACCAACTCCCATCATCAATATCTGCAGTCACATATATTACCCAACTGTTTTAGTGATCATAACCTGATTTTTTGTATTTATGGCAAATACAGTGTTTCTGGTCCTTCAAAATGTATCATGTTTTGTTCTTTTAAATGATTTAACTACTTTAAACTTACCTCTGATCTCAAATATAAATTGGGAATGGTTAAAACTGATCACTGAGCTTCAGTTAGGTTGGGATCACTTTGTGTCTGAATTTCTAAAAGCAGCGGGCAAGGATCTTTCACTCAAACAGAAAATAAGGCAACAAATCTTTGACTCCATGGTATTCACCCCACCTGACCAAAATAAAAAAGGGACAAAAATAAGATGTGGAAGTTTACCCATAACTCTAAACTGTGAAGGAACTGGGACTATTATAGGAAACTTTGTAATCAGGACATCCTGGAGGATAGGAAGGCCAAAAACACATATTTTTGTGATAAGATGAATTAAGCTGCAGGGGACACTACTAAATTCTAGATGACTATTAACAATTTGCATGGTCAGTGTAACAGTGTAAACACTACACTGGGAAACAAGAGGTTAACATCTTGTTTGAGGCTGAGGAAATGCAGGGAATGCAACATGAACAGGCAAGGGGAGGTGCCTCCCCAGGTGTTGCTAATTAGAGGGATTGCAAAAAGGCAGAGAGAAGCCAGCAAGGAGTCAGTTAGAAGCTAGAAATTGCTGCATGGAGGAGGTACTCCTAGGCAGAGAACCCTGCAAGATGGAGGGTGAAATGTAAGACAGTAACCAGCACAGAAAGCCAAGGAGAATTGTTAATTATTGGAGAGACCCTTTTGGGGAGAAGTTGAAACTGCTGCTGAGAAAGAGACCATTTCTGGAGCAGACAGTCTTGGGGTAAAGGAACAGCCTAGCCAGCTGGGCCAAAAACAGTAAGTTAAATGTACTGCTGATAACAGCCTGCGAATAAGGCTAAAAAAGGGAAAACTGTTTGTGTTTGATTTGAGACCGTGCATTCAAAACTGCTGGCCCACAAACCATTTGTTTTGTTTGAGACTGTATATTGAAAAACTGCTGGCCCACATAGGTGGTTCATATATTCCTTTTATCAAGTCAGCCTGAAAGCAACTGTTTTGTGTTAACTTTTATGTTACCTGACCAGGCTGGAGAAGTTGAACTGACTGTTTATGCTTTTCTGGAGCAATAACTTACATTTGGAGCAATAAAAGTACATTTTCTTCTGTGAACTTTAAACCCAATGTGTTGCCTCTCCATTTACCATAGGACAGCTTGTCACAGTCAGACTTAATTAATGTCCAGTATAAAAAATCAACAAGATGATGGTACTGTGGTTCAGGATAATATTTTGACTGACACCATTAATACATTTTTTGTAGAGTCTGGTAATTTTTTTCTGACAGGCGGGAAGCAATGAATGAGCCCATCGATACACAGGGTTTGGTGGTTCCTTTAACTTTACTAAAATTAAAACTTCTGAGGTGACAGAGGCCCTACTAAATTTCAAATCTACTAAAAGTTGAAGTCAGGAAGAACTGTCTCCCTCCTTACTTAATGTAAGCTACCCCCACCAAATTGGGTCTTACCTGTGATGACTATGACCCCTGACAATCCCCTAACTGGCCCATAAGTGGCTGTAGTGGGATCCAGGCCTGGTGGCCCTGATTGTGTTTCTCAGCTGTGGCCACATATTTTCTATGTCTTGGCCGCATGTCCAGAGTGGGGCTGAGGTCAGAGAGGTGTTTCTTCATTTCTGAGCATCATTGGGAGACATTCCTTTTGTCCAGGGAGCTGCTGAGAGAGCGAGTCAATGTGAACAAAAGACAGGGCCAAGCAGAGCTGTCTGCACATGTGCAGCCAGTGGCAGAAGAAATTTAAAGGAGCCATGCTCCATATAATGTAAAATTGTATGGGCACCATGTAAAAGTAATTTCCGGCTCCAGGGCAAGCAGCGGTGCCAGGGATCAGGAGGAATCTGTACCAGAAAGCCTCCATTTATGGGGAAAAATTATTTTCTGCTCCTCCAGGAAAAAATAATTAAATACTAAGGGCGAGCATTTTTGGGCTGCACTGTAAATAAATATGGCAGCCCCATCATACTTGGGCAAAGCGAGGACCTCTGAGTAAAGGACCAAGAGCATGCTGTAAGCTCACCAGAATGGCAGCCAATGAGAGTGGGGCTCTTCAAAAAGTATGAACTGGACTGCAAGCCCACCAAATGGGATTCATTTTGAGACCTGAGTGGATGCAGGAGTGCAAGAGAGACTGCTGTGTGGCTACCCAGGGCCTGTACCCAGCACTAAATTGCCAGTTCACCCCAAATTGTAACAGCAAGGAAAGTGCCTGAGAAACAGTGTCTGCAGAGAAGAGAGGCTGCAACATTTGTGCAACCAGAGGTTTTGCTGCTTGGTAAGGAGAGAGAGCAAGAGAGACTTGTGGAGAAACCAGCCAGAGGAAGAGAGTGCTGAAGCTACAATGAGAGAGCAGAGACTGCAAGAGTGCAGTCTGAACTGAGAAGGGCTGCAGCTGTTCCTCAGAAACAAAGTCACTGTGTTTCCCTTAGTGGGGTAAGTGTTCACTGAGATTGCTGCAAGCCAGAGTGACTGTTCATGCTGGGGCTAGAGACTGAGTCAAAGGCCAGCTACACTGCTGCTTTAGAGAAAGTGTGTATGCCAATCTACAAGACTAGGGGACCCAGCCTACCCTTTCCCAAGACCAATGGCAGAGAAGACCAGTAGAGAAAATGGTGATAGGCCTGTTTGGAGAACACTGTCTATAAAGTCTCAGAGGATAAGCTGCCATGGCCAGTTCCAAGTCATAATAGAGATCGCAAAACAGCGATTGCTATTATGGTGAGTGCATATCACCGAAAAGCAAATCGGTGATATGCACTTCTTGGTGACTACATTTGCGGAAAAACTTAGTGCTTTTGTAGGGGGGCTGCTTTTGCACGCCCCACTGATTTGGGATTACCAAGTCCAGGAGGGTGCATCTTGAGGAGGGGGCAACACTCCAATGTGGGAATAAAAAGCAGCTGCAAGCAGCAGCAACATTTTTTCCCCTGCTCCTTCCCAAACCCAGTGTCTACTACACTGGAGGCAGCCACCCTCACCACCACACCACAGAGCAGGCTTGACTGCAGCAGGCTCACCCCCCTACCTAAACCCTCTTCCGTATCCCTCCCGTCCTCCTCCCCATCCCTCCCCTTCCAGTTACTGTCCTTGCTATTGCATTGCTACCATTGCAGGGTAGCCCAAAATGATAGCACTGAAAATGAGTCACTATTTTTGTAGTCACTCATTTTCTTCTTCAGTCAGCTCTGCTGCGGCTGTGGTGCACCACCAGTGAGCTATCTCCATGGTACTGTGCCAAATCCAGCTTGCTAAAATGCCCTTTTTGATCAACAAAACTAAGTACCTCTGGGCTACAGCTCAGAGAAGAACTTTATTAGCTAGCTAGTTAGTTAGGATCAAGGGAGTTGGGTCCTGTGCAGGACTTTACAAACAAGCTGTTCCCAGATCTGAAGTTTCAGTGCTTCTACTGTTTCAAATTATTTGGGCCCCAACAAATGTTCCCCAGCATTGAAATTCACACCGTGGTGTGGTACCCACCTTACAGGACTAAGGGACTTAGCAGCTGCATGTTGGGAAACCAGGTGCACCCACAGGTGGGAGGTGAGGATATTGTGCTGGGTAACATTGTTTCAGCCAGTTATTAATATTGTTGTACTGTTTTCCTCCCTTTTCTCCCCTTTCCCCAAAATAAATACTGTTAATTGTTTGTTATATTCTGGTACTGTGAATCATTGCAAGAGGGGAGAATTGTTATTGTGTGGGGAAACATAGAAACATAGACTTTGATGGCAGAAAAGGACTGCTTGGCCCACCTAGTCTGCCTATTTCTCTACCAATTGGATAAGTTGCAGATCCTACTTAACCAACAGCCTACTTCTTCCTACCCCCCCAACAGAATTGCCTTATGTCTGTCCCATGCTTTCTTGAATTCCCCCGCTGTTTGTGACCCCACAACCTCCTCAGGAAGGCTGTCTCATGCGTCCACCATCCTCTCTGTGAAAAACTACTTCCTCACATGAGAAGTGTCTTTGGGGGCAGCTTTTGTATATTTCCTGGGGGTGGTAACCTGCAATCTGTTCACAGGTATTCCCTGCCATTACCCCAGGTGGAGGCACTGCAGTAGTTCTTTCTCTCCACTCCAGAACCTGGGCCAGCCCCCTCAGAGGTCTGTGCAGTGTGGAACCTGAGGGCCCCAGAGCAGCCAAGGTGAGTCAAAGAACTGTTGCACTAAAATTTCTGCTCTTCTGATTGCTGGACCCTTAACTTTTCTTTTAAATTGGTCTCTCTATGGGAATATTGCCCACTGATTGGAAGCTAGCCCGAGTTGTTCCTATTTTTAAATGGGGAGAGGTGGGAAAAATGATTATCACCCCTTTTTCCTTCTCTTGGTCCCTTTTAAACTTCTGGAAAGATTAATCGCCAAACAACTTCATTGCTTTTTTGATGATTCTGGTTCATTTGACAAATTTCAGTCTGGCTTCTGAAAGCAACACTGTGAAGTGGCTGCCATGTTGAAGGTCTTGGATGATGTCAATCTAGATATGGACTCCAGGTAGATTACCAGGACCATCTTTGTTGACCTTCCCAAGGCCTTCGACATGGAAGATCATCAAATTCTGCTGTCTCAGCTGGCAGAAGTGGGAATGGGAGCTGATGCTTTAAATTGGCTTGCGAATTGGATGGAGTCAGGTATCCTTTCAATATCTAAGGATGTTCCACCAGGCTCAGTTCTCAGCTCTCTTTTGCTAACATATTTCAGGGGTCTGAATGGCAGTGTCACCAATGCTAAATGCCAGCTGTACATGGATGGCACTTATGTTTACACCTCCAGTAACTCCCCTATGGATGTACAGTTAAATCTACAGAGGGGTTTTGATGAATTGCAGTTATATTTCTTGAATTCAGGATTGAGCTTGAATTCAACCAGAACTAAATTCATGCTTCTGTGGCACCCATTTACACTTACAGAAATTACTGATATTAATATTGCTGCTCATAATGGTGTACCACTGGAGATAGATTCATGCAAATATATTGGGTTTTGGCTGAACCCTCAAGGTTCTGGAAACAAACATGTTGAACATTTGATAGGAAATACTGGTACAAGGGTGTGTCTCCTTTATCAGAACAAAGGCAGTTTAACTCTGTATACTATACATAAAACTGTTCAGGATCTAGTTTTCTAAATTTTTGATTATAGACATTTACTGTATGAACATGCTTCTAGTAACTGGCTCTGAAAACTACATGTACTGCACAATTGCCTAGCAAGATTAATTCTCACCTATTCTCATGAACCTCTACAATGGGCTGGACTGGACTTTATTAGTAAACAGGAGGAAACTCCATAAATTTACATTTGTATATAAATGTATTTTGGGGCACTCACCAGAAAATGTGCAGGAACATATAAAATTTAGGAAGATGAAGTCTCCCTGCATAACTCCCATCTCTGTGAGCTTGCTAACCCTTGTGCTAAGACTACTCAGTCTGAGTACATTTTTAGTCATTTTGTTCCCATGATTTGGAATTCCCACCTGACTCAGTTCTACTTAATAAATATTAAACGCCCCTCAATCTTGGCTTTAAAATATTGGTTAACCTCTTCCTTTAATAGTTGTAACTGTTTTTTTTTCCTACTAAGACTGCTTGATTTAAAGCTATGCAGTTCTATTAATGTATATGATTATACAGTGCATGTTGTTTATATTATTTCTTTTATATGTCTTTTTGCACATGATTTATGTACAACCTGTACTGAAACATAGAAACTGCATTGTACTGCACTGTATTGTTTTATGCATAAAGGTTCCCATTGCAAATTATCCTTAGCTCAGTGGATATAAACTTTGAATAAATTGAAATGAAATTTGAATATCCAGGCCATAATCTTTTCTGTCCATACCCATCTATGCACAATATCTATGTAAATTATTGCTCAACCTAGTCATGGATACTGAGTTACCTTCTTACCTGGAAGAATGATCCCTAAAGGTCAAAGATTGGGAGCCCTCAGAAGGATTTCATCAAGTTTGACGAAAGAGGCTAGACAGAAGTTAACCTTCCAATTACTCATTCCAGTTTTGGATTATGGAGTACTAGTATATAGGAATGCACCACAAACAGCGTTAACAAGAATTGACCAATTATGCAACAGGTTGGCCAGATTAGCAAATTCAAGCAAATTTGGGATACACCATTGTCATGCATATCAGGCATCAAAATGGTTAAATCTAGAGGATAAATGGCAATTAAAATTGGTTAACATGGTGCTTCAGATTTACTATATTCCAAAACTGTCCACCCATTGAGAAATATGGTGACAATGAGATATTACACAAATACAAAATAATCATTTAGAGACCAAATGAGGTTTTCCTGCCTATGGGTATTCAACAGATTTGGTGATATAATGCTACAGACAAGTTTGACAAACTCATGGAACACTGTTCCCGCAGATCTAATAGCAAATAAATTCTGTAAAAGAGTTCCAATCAGCTTTAAGGAAATCTTTTAGAGTATATTGCAGTGGTTGCAGATGATTATGAATATGAATTGTTTTTGCACAACTGTACTGTATATTGTCAATGTCCTTTGTATGTTAATATTATCTGTGTATGTTATATAGTTCTATGTGTACAGTATGTCTAACAGGACTTTCATTGAAAATAGAGGTTTCCTCAAATGATTGTTCCCTGCATAAAAATAAAATTTTATCAAGCAATCAATGTTATCAATCATTTAAGAAGTTTTGTTGATGTGTAGTGTTGTGCGAAATTGAAATATTTCACCTGGTGAAATTTTCACGTAATTCTGCAATTAAGCTAATTTTTTCACCTAAGTGAAACAAAATTCTGCCTGTTTTCTTGATTTTGCATAATGGTGAAATTTCACTTACCATGACAATTTTGCCCATTGATGATTCAAATTTCACCTTGAGGCAGAATTTTGCCAGCAAAACTTTTGTTTTTGCCAGCAAAATGTTGGTACAGAGGAGAAACTTGCAATGAATTGTGGGTAAATCAATCAAATGTCATGTGTAGCTTGTTTCCAGTTCATTCAGCTGCATGTTGAGTCAGAGGCACTGTGTTGTGGTGCATCAGAGCCAATAAAGCCTTTGAAAACATAGCTAAAACTTGTTTTTGAGAGCTAATTGCTGCAAAATATAAAGTTTTTTCGAGTGCTGCTGTGCTAGTAGTGCCTGGTACTAGGGAACATTTTCTAATTTTGAGAATTTTTGTATAATACGTAGTTTTAAATTAGGTTTACTCTTCTCAGCTGTCTCTGAAAGAGTTGTGTGGGGTAGGGTAAGAGTGTAAAGCAGCACAGGTTATTTCTAGCCAAGCAGATTGGTATATTTACTCACAGTACAGAATTATCTATGTACCGTTATTTCTTATTAATTTTGTTGTGCCTTGCAATTTATTTTCTCTGAAAAGTTTCTCTGTACTGTTTGAGAGAGTTCATGCCACTGTTAGCTGTGTTATATATACCATTCTTTCACTTTTAGTTGTGAGTTGATTTTAAATTCTAAAGTTTTAAACACACAGAGCTGATCCTTTCTTTTATTTTTTTGTAGTTAGTTCTGTCAGCTGGAGTGTTAACTTGTGTGTTACTAAAATTGTGAAACTCAACAGCTGTAAAGTACTTCTACTCGATCACTTGAACTTGTCTATTACAGTCGCACTGCATTGTTGAATTGTTCCCCTGTATGTTATTGCTGTAGCTTGACTCTTCTCACTGCGTGGTTTCCCTGTTTTAGTTAACTTACATACATTACCCTTTCTCTGTTATAGCATTGTTTGTGTCTCACCTGATGCATGCATTATAAAACAGTATACTGTATATTAAAATAGTAATTTTCAAGACATTTCTTGTTGATCCCCCCATCCAGACCACTAACATATTGTGTGGTACTAATTTCCTTTGTTGCTGTTTTATGGTTGTCTCTGCCTGCATATAAAAAACAAATTGTGGTACTGAGTAACATAACACATTACAGTACTTTATTTGTCCAGAGACTGAGAGACACAGGTGATCTGTATTTCAAGTGTGCCACTTGTGCCCTTTTTCCCTGTGTGTGTTTCTTTAATTCCTTCCTGTTTGGGAGAAAAAAGTTACCTTTTTCTGTTTTGCTACACTAGGCTTCCTACCATATACGATATTAGTTCGACTGTAAGTGCTGGTACCTGTCCTGATTGTTTTTGAACTTTTAAGGAAGCTAGTACTGTAGGTGTGTGACAGTGTGATGTCATCATTCATGTGTGAGGTATTCTTCACACATTTAGTAGTAGCAACACATCCGTTCTTCAAATACTCCCAGAGAAAGGCAAAGCTTTGAAGCAACAGTCAGCAAACATGCCTGGTAAGAAGTGGCCAAATATGGGGGGGGGGAGTGGCAGGGGGGATGAGGGAGCTAAGAAATCTGCTGAAAAAAGTGCAATTTCAGTTCCAGTTCCATATAGCAGTGAAAGTACAGGTATGTCTGCATCACTGTCTTCAAGTTCTGATGTGGGCCCTGGTGATGCGGCAGGAACCAGCAAAGGAGTTGGTGGCCGAACTGGGTCAGGGATACCTGTGCCTTACTTTTCTAAAGCTCAAACTGTTGCAGCCATGCTAGTGGGGGATGCTGACAGTGAGAAGAAGGGAGGCACTGACACCAGCACAGGAACAGTCGTCCAGGACTTGGAGGAGGGTGATAATAAGTCTGTCAGTGTGACTGTCCATGTTCCTGCAGGAGTTGGTGATCATAGTGTTCAACAAGAGTCTGATTGTCCTGGAGATAAGGATAGTCAGCTCCCTGAGATAGTTGTAGAGAAAGAAAAAGGTGCCATCCTCCAAGAAGACAGTGATAGGAGGGTGGAGGAGGAGGAAGACAAGGACATCATTGCTACTGGTGGTGATGATGATGATGACCAGGATGATCCCACATGGGAGCCTGAGTTAAAAAAAGGTCAAGGGTGATGTAGGCCATTTACATGTACAGCCCGTGGTGTGTCGGTCTGTCACCAAGCCTATAAACACACCTCCAGGCAGTCAAGTAACCACCCCTCCCAAAAGTAGTGTTATGGAAGTCATGTTAGCAGCTCAAAAAAGACACACTTCCACACCTGTTTCTAAATCATCCCAGTCCCAGAAGCATCTAAAGTCCAGAGGTCATAAGTCCCTAGTTTGGGACTTTAATGTGCTAGATCCTACTAATGATACCACAGCAATATGCCAACTTTGTCAAGCCTGTGTTAGTTGGGGAGGGGAAGGAAGCCACATAGGCACTGGTGGCCAACATGCCCACCTGAAAATAAGCACCCACTGAGATAGCATCAACACCAAAAGGATGCCAGAGCTGTTGGTAGCAAGGTGCATGTAGTAGGGCAAGAACATGAGGAGGTAGGGCAGAGTGTGTCAGTGGTGGAAGAGGAGAGTGAGCAATCCTTTGCTCTCTCTAGTAGTGGGCATAGCAGTGGTGGTGTGAGTCCCAGTCCCATGAGTCTTAAAAGTACACCACCCCCACACTAACAAGCAACCAAAATAACTGGTTTCATGTGGTCTCCTTCGCCCTGCCAAGAGTCAATTGTTACTCCTAAAAGAAAATCATTGCTGACACAAGTACAGCATTCTAGTCGGACAGCCCCAAAGATACAGCCCACCCTGAAGACCATCCTTGAGCGGCAGACAAAGAACCCACCCAATCATGCTGCTGCATGAGAGTTAAATGCTATCACTGCTGAAATGCTGGCCATCGATCTGTTGCCATTCTTATTCACAGAAAATACTGATTTCTGCAGGTTGATGGCCCGTGCCTGTCTAAAATGACAAGTTCCATCGCGAAACTATTTTAGTAAGTGTGCCATGCTGGAGCTGAACAGTAGAGTTGCTGATACCATTAGACATGCATTGAAGCAGAGTGCATCACACTATATCCATCTTAGCATGGATATGTAGACCAGTGGACAAACAGCAGCAAGCTTGTGTTTGTGCATAACAGCACAATGGGCACAG
This sequence comes from Neoceratodus forsteri, assembly GCA_016271365.2. Taxonomy (NCBI): domain Eukaryota; kingdom Metazoa; phylum Chordata; order Ceratodontiformes; family Ceratodontidae; genus Neoceratodus; species Neoceratodus forsteri. Next base: position 837,860,001 of record CM028135.1, on the reverse strand, counting down.
TTGCCTGGTGCAGTACTTGATTTTGGGCCTGGCAAAACAAGCGTGAAGCAAAACTGTGGTGGTAGCAACACACCTGGTTTTCAGCAGCATGCGACCTGACTATGACAAGTGTCACTGGTTCATACATGGCTGCGAAAATGCTTAATGTTCTACTACAGTAGACGAGATTGATGGGTGGCTACACGCACAATCACTCATAGCAGGATTCATCGCAAGTGATAATGGCTCCAATGTAGTAAAGTGCATTAGCGATGGGGTTTTTTCAGAGTGCACTGCCTGGCACACTGCATTAATCTTGTTGTTAAGCAGCTTCTCAACCATGCAGACATTAAGGAAATGGTTACTGTTGCCTGTCGCATCTGTGTCCACTTTGCCCATTCTGCAAAAGCCCGTGACCATCTACATGAGCTACAGTGCAATAACAATCTGCCTCAGCACCGGATGAAGCTTGATGCTGTCACCAGGTGGAACTCCACACTGCTTGACCGGCTGTATGAACAGTATAAGGCTGTGTCAGAATATCTGCTGCTGCACACCACCCGTGACAGTACTGGAGTGTCCATCGCTCTAACAACAGAGCAATGGCACCAAACTGGTGGGCTAATACGCATTCTCCATCCATTCGAGCATGCTACACAGACAGTGAGTGGGGACACTATTTGCATAAGTCAGTGTATACCTCTCATATGTGTGCTGAGGTAGACACTAGTGAATGTGCAACACCAGACAGAGGCAAGTGGGGATCATGGCACTTGTGATCTATTGTATCACATACTCCATGTGCTGGACACAAATACTCGTATCTGGCATTTTACAGTCAGCTGAGTTTGCAATTGTCACCATGCTGGATCCACAGTACAAACGTGGCCTGCCCTCTATAATTGAAGGAGGTTGTCAGCGAGTGCAGCAGTTGACAGAGAACCTCATTAGATTGGTACATGCTGCACAAATGAAAAATGCACACACTGCATTAAAAGTGGGGGTTGCTACCACCACCAGCCGCTCACAGGGAACACAGTCGGAGAAAATGGGCCAGGTAGAGCAGAAAACAGCAAGCAATCCCATTTGAGATATTCTCTTTCAGGTGGGAGTGGAAGATATGGAGGAAAAGGAGGAGACAGATGAGGCAGCTGGACTTTGGGCAGCAGAACAAATGGTGGAGGACTACATGGAGGACCCAAAGCACCTTGCCGTTAATGATGAGCCACTGCTGTACTGGAGCAGTAAAATGACTGAATGGCCAGCATTAACATTGGTTGCTGTGAAATACCTGAGCTGCCCACCATCCAGTGTCACTGTGGAATGAGTGTTTAGTGCGGCTGGGGCAATTGTGATAGACCGTAGGACCAATTTGTCCCCCAAGAATGTGTCCTTGCTAACATTCATCAAAATGAATGAAAGGCACATTCCACACAACACAGTGATGTCAGAGGTGTAGCCACAGGAACTGTGTCTCGGTAATGATGATGATGACAATCCCTTGAGTAAGGCAGCCATCGGCAGCAAGGTAGATGAGGCAGCAATGTTCAGAGAATTCCCACCTGATGAGAACTCCAGTCTTGAAGACTGAGGCATGCTTCTTGGATAATGTGGAATTGGAAGTTGAAAAAGGCTGAGTTTATTTCAAGGCCCCCCCCCAAAAAACAACAACTTTCAACTCACTATGGTTGCTGGGATGTGTATGTTACACCTTATTTCTAGTTATGTACCACTGGATTGGTTATGGAAATATGTTTTGTGCTGCAGCCTGCAGTGTATAAGTTTCATGTCATCACCCTTTGCCACAACCCATTGATTAGTCACCTCACTACCTCCACCAGTCCCCCAAGGCCACAAGCCTATATAAAGCAGCAACAGTGTGATTACCATAACCGTAAATATTTTGCAATTGCATGATTAATTTTTTCTTCAAAAATATATTACTTTTCATGTTGACTAGATCAACACATCATCATATTACAGCAAGACAGGTTGTCTTGATGTCCTTAAAAGTGCCCAGGATGGCAAATTTCACACTGCTTCACCACCCCCTCTCATCACCTGAACTGACCTGACACACCCATGCACTCCATGCGACTGAAAAAAATGTTTCTGCCACTTAGTATTGGTGACATGTACAAGAACCCTGGCTCCTAGACAAGTGTACAAGTAGCATATGAATGTAACATGCTAATTCAACAGTTAACACCAAGTTGAACACATTTTGAAAAATGGTGAATGGTGGCCATCTTTAATATGCAAGTCATTAATTACAAAAGTATTCATGAAGAGGCTTAACAACTTACAACATCAAATCCTCCAAATTTTCTACAGTACCAAGTTAAGGTACACCAAAATCGCAATGGGTCAACTCAGGGCAAGGTGAGTGTCCTGCTGTCCTGACTTTTGAATGGATTCAAAATGTTCATGATTACTGCAGCTATGCAATCTCTGAGTAAACAAGACATTAACCCCCTCCTCCTAATTATTTACTAAACACCATATCAACCATCTGCATTCGCATATAGTTCCTCCCTGTATGTGGGTAGCAGTAGTGATTACTCATTAATGGTAATGGTATGGACACCAGTCCAGTGACCAACATCGCAGTTCAAGCAACACCCCTGTCTTTCAACAACACAACACAGCTCCTGCATGGCCTGGATTGATCATGTGTCATTAAGGTATGACATACTGAAATCTCAACAGAGGAAAATTACCTAAGCAAGAGCAAAGATAAGAAAAAATGTTGGATGCTAATCATTCTGCATACTAGGGATGGGCGGACCCGAAAAGGTCCTGACCCTTATTATCAGGAGCAGGATCCACGTCAGAATCCTTATTAGTTCTGATTGGTTCTGATATGAAAGTGAATGGTAATACCCGAAGACAATCATAAATGCACCAAAAATAGAAAGTATTTTTTTACCTGAACATGTCAGCCAGTGTTCTAACTCCATTCTGTGCTCACCTACTGCCTACTGATTATTCACTTGTGTTCCATACCTCTTATGTGGGCTGTGGCATGGTATCATTCCCCCATTCTGCCCCAGTAATTATGCATATCCTCAGGCTGTTCCATCTGTTGACAACCCTCCCCAATATTGCAGAACACCTGATTCCCCTCCTGTCTTCTGACACCAACACTGTCCCAATACATGCACGACTGCCCCGCTATCTATCATCAACCACTGTGCACCAGTATGCACACCTCTGCCTTCTTCATTTGCTGCTACCCATCCTGTTCTAATGAATACCCCTAACCATCTCCTTCTGTCTGTGGATATCAACTATACCCCAGAATGAATACTCCACCACCCTGTCCCAGAAGGAAAACCCCTTCCTCCATATTGTATACCCTATTCTTCTTCATCTGGTGATTCCCACCCTTTTCCAATATAAATGCCAGTTCCCTTTCCTCCTATCTGTGATACTCATTCTATTCCAGAATGAATACCACCATATGCCAAAGCCTAGCTTGTCCCAGAAAGAAAACAAGCTAGTCACACCACTCATCTGTTTCCCACCCACCCAGTCCCAGAAGTAATACACTCTCCAATCTGCTGATTCCTACCCACCTTGTCACAGGGATAAATGAATTCCCCCCCTCCAATATTTGGATTCCCACCCACACAATCTCATAAATAAATGAATACCCCCCATCTGCTGATTTCCACCAACCCTGTACAAAAATAAGTATATTTCCCATTCCCTACCATCTGCTGATAGTGATACTCACCCACCCAGCCACACACTGGATGATGCCTGCCACTGTTTCCAAGTCACCGCTGGTATTACTACCTAGTAACACACTGTCTGATGCCCGCCACTTTTGCCCTTTCACTGCCGTTGCCACCATGCTACCTCACAATGCTCATTTAAAATACGGCCAGAACAGAATTCAAATGGCTGCCATGCTATAGCAGTCTCCCGTTTTTGAACAAGGTCTCTCGTGTGCTCTCTCCTGCTTACAACAGTGCTTTAAGCATGCACTTTTGAATCACTGCACAAGAGTGTGTGCATCCTAAGTGGCATGTGGGATAAAAAATGTAATTACATATTTTAATGAAAAATCTTTTTTGCTTATGGAATCCAGGGGGGTGCTTGGTAGAGGCAAGAGAATGAGAGGATTTTTTAAAGAAATATAAAACTTTTTTTTGTTTTGTTACAAAACTACAGTGAGATGGACCCGGTACACTACTTCTGGCAGAGTTTGGATTTACTCGAGTCCGACGGATGTTGAGAGATCGGGGGGGGGGTCTGATTTACCTCAGACCGGTCTGCCCACCCCTACTGCATACCTGCTTTTACCTCCAGACAAGGTCCAAAGAACCACAGTAGCACTAGCAGGCATTCCCCGTCCCCTATCAGCACTGCGTACCTTGACATAAAAAAAAAATTAAGAACAAATTTTGATGATTGTTGAAAATTCCCCCCCTCCACCCTTGAGTCTGACCATCCACCCCTCCCTGCCTCAGAGAACCATAAAAATGAAGACATACTTACCTCAAGGACTGTGAAAGTGGAACCATCATGCAAGGGTGCAGTTAAATAAATCCCCCAGACCTGGTTCGGCAGCCAGCAGCAGCAGGATGGAAAAATACTTAACTTCGCCTGAATTCCTGATTTTGAAAAAAGCAAAAAATAACACAATTACTATCAGGCTCAGACAACCATATGGCAGTAACAGAATACCACACTTGTATGAAAATTCCAATACTTACTGTCTGCGCTGCTAAATTGGGAAGATCCATACATCTGACATCTCCCTCCTTCATGGCTCAGCATGATGATGTCATCCACAGCACACTGAAAAATAATACAAGAGCAGGAGCAGTACAAGCATATTAGAACTCAAGATGCCATAATACCAACCCACCAACACCCTTACCTTGCACAGGAAAAACAATGAAGACAGATACTGACATGTTCAGCAGCAGCAGTATGGACTGTGTGAGGATAATCCACCAGGCATCAATCATCCAGAACAGCAGTTCTTGTGGCACCTTGGAAAGTAGTAGTCATAGACAGTAGCAGACAGCAAGCTACAGTGCCCCAAAATTTCATTCACTACCCCACTGTCAGGCAAGGTACTACCACAGAGACAGTCAGTCAACACAACTAGACAATCAGTACAGCAGCACAGGGACAGGGAAATGATACTTCTGCATTTCTATGTCAATCAATTTAAACATAGCAGCAGGAGCAGGAAAGAACTAAAAGAAGCATCAGCATTTTGCAGGAGGAATCCATTTTCTCTGCAGGTCCCCGAGGTGAAGGGGCACCATAAAACATCAGGACTGACAGCACATTTCAGTCTCAGTTTGATGTCACATTTTTGGGAAAACATTTCTGGACTTGTAGGCCCTGTTTGGCACCAGCAGCAGTGAGTTTTAGGCAGAAATATTGTGTGAACAGGCCCTAAAACAGCTACTTAATGTCTGGGTGGTGGGGGGCACCCTAAAACATAATGGCTGAGACCAGATTCCACTTCCAATTTAATGTACCATTTTTTCTGCAACATTGCTGGACATTTACTATTCGTGCTGCAGTGGCAGAGACAAGATAGAGCCTAAAGACAATTGTAAAAGTGGACCAAAGACCACCGTTTGGTGGTGGGGCACCATAAAACATCATGGCTGAGACCCGATTTCACTCTCAATGTACTGTGCAATTTTTTTGGCAACATTTCTGTATGTGTGAGACATGATTTGAAAGTGCAGACACACACTTAGGCCCAAAAGCCATTTAAAACGTGCAGAAAACAGCACATTTGGGTCAGCAGAGTGGGTGTGAGCCTGTAACTGTGTGTCTCAGACCTGATTTCACACTTAATGTATTGTGCAATTTTTTGGCAACATTTCTGGACATGTTTTGAGCCAGCAACAGTGAGTTTCAGGGAGAAATATTGTTTAAACAGGCCCTGAAACAGCTACTTAATGTCTGGGTGGTGGTGGTGGGGGGGGGGCACACTAAAACATAATGGCTGAGATCAGATTCCACTTCCAATTTAATGTACCATTTTTTCTGCAACATTGCTGGACATTTACTGCCTGTGCTGCAGTGGCAGAAACAAGATAGGGCCTAAAGACAATTGTAAACGGAGCCCAAAACAGCATTTTAATGTCTGGTTGCTGGTGGGGTACCATAAAACATCGGAACTGACAGCGCATTTCAGTCTCAATTTGATGTTACATTTTTTGGGAAGCATTTCATTACCTGAGTGCCCTGTTTTACATGAGCAGAGCCAAGATTCACTCTCACATAGCTTTGGAAAATAGGTCTGTTCATAGTAAAGCGCTTATACTTGACACTTGTGGATAGGATAAAAGGAGCAATGAGAAAACATATAAAAGGAAACTGGAGTAAGATAAAAGTAGGAAGGTACACAATTTATGGGCATGGTACTACAAGTACAACAGAGGGACGGGGAGGCAGGAACTGGGGAGTGGGGACCTGCATGGTTAGGAGGAAGAGGACAAACTTACTCATATTCATATATGAAAGGAGATGGGAAACGGAGGGAGCATAAACCAACTGGAAAAGATAAAATAAATAAGATGATATAGATCAGAAGACAAAGAGGACAGATTTTTTATTTTTATTTTTAGAGGGTGCAGATGAGGGAAGAGTGACAGTAACAAAGCAAGGACAAGAGAAAGAAAAGAAAAAAAAAAGGTGGTTGCCAGTGCAGCGCTGACTGGTCTGGAGGCTGACGATTACACTGCACCGGCACTAGGTACACTTTCTGATGTGCCACCACCACGCAGCTACTTCAGAAGCTCAAACATTTTGTCTTGCTCCTGAAAGAGTGTTCTGAGGTCCCCTTTGACCTCCTCTCGGAAATCATTGAACTCACTGCACAGAGCTCCCACCTCTCTGTGCAGTGCTCTCAGGTCATCACTCACTGCTGCTGGTGCTGGGGTGGCTGCAGGCTGTGCTGGATCCCCACCATGAACCCAGTGATGCTTTGTCTCTGGGTTGAGGATAATGGGGGCTCTGCACCTGCCTCCTGCTGGTGCTGCTGGTGCCTTCCGCAGCAGCGCCTATGCCCACCACTGGCCCATGCCTCCTGCTGGTCCCTTTCACCTTCTACTACCAGCTCAGCAGCACCCCGGGCCCCTCTACTTGCTGCAACCTCTTTTTGTTTTTCAAGCCAATCTGCAATGTGGTGGTGCTGCAGATGGCTTCTTTGCCCACCAGTCACAAAATGACCCCCAGTCTTGCCCCGTCTCACTGATCTGCCACACAAGGTGCAGATCACGATGGAGCTGTCATTTGGGTTTTTCCTAAAAAAAAAAAAAAAAAAAACACACAGCAGATAACCCTGTCTGGGGGGGGGGCAACAGCTGACATCCCAGGGTCGGTGGGCACATCGTGCTCCTGCTAGAGGAGGCGGGGAGGTGCAGGCTCCAGCTGGGGATAGCATATGGAGGTGCCTGCTGCTGCTGCTGCTGCCTGGGTGGGGGCCACAGCAGGACTCTCCTGCTGCTGCTGGGATGGGGCAAGGGCTCATGCTGCTCCTAGGGAGTGGGGGCTACATTCTCCTGCTGGGGGGTGGGGGTGAAAATGCTCCTGCTGCTGTTCGGAGGGGGCACAGATATAAAGGCCTGCCTATTAATACGGATACTGGGTCGGGGACAGGGTGGTCCAGTTGCCTTCTTCCCATTCCCACTAGTCTTCATAATTTTTATCTCTATCTCCTCTCCCCGCAAAAAAAGAAAAAAGAAAGGGGAGTATTACACACACACACCACAAAAGATAGAGAACTATAAAAATGAAGAAAAACCACTAACTGAAACTATTAACTTTTTAAACTAATGGGGAACAGAGGTCAGAAATTAAATAAGCTGCAAATGCAAACACACACACACACACACACACACACACACACACTCCACTAATTTTTCACTGAAGTTAGCTCTCCTAGTCTCTCTCCTCTCCTACTTCCTAGCTGAAACAGCTCTAAAGGAAGTAGATTTAGTCTGGCTTCCTGCCTAAGTGCAGTCACCCATTGACCAGCAGTCTGCTAGAGAGAAAGTCATGTGATAAGCTTTTTTCCCCCCAATTTTGCCTGACACGTACATGTGGCAAAATGTGCAGTTGAAAGGCGAAATTGACAGCAAAATTTTGCTGAAATTTACAGGCGAAATTTCTCCATAACGGCACAATTACGCAAAATGTTTCACATGGTGAAATTGACGATTTCACCGGAATTTCACCTACTAAATCAAATTTCGCTGCATCCCTATTGGTGCGGTATCAAAAGTGGACATGACAGCAAATAAACAAGGCATTTCCATTTTTAGTGACATCTATCCCTCACCTTTTAGAAGTGTTAGAATACATACATTGCAGCCCATGGCCTTAGTTAGGGCCACCAATTTGTACATACCTACAATAGGTCTCTCTCAGATGGGGAAGAAGCAGGAAGAAAGTGAGTATGCCTACCAGTGTATAAAAAGGGAGGCCCCACACTGAAGGGGGAGTCATAGCCTTGGGTATTGAAGCCTCAGAAGGGAAGGGGAGCAGGGTCCTGACAAGGCTGGCTCTTCAGTTGCAAGTGCATATGGTCAGGGAGGTAAGAAGTGTCCCTTCTGCCAAGCACTGGTCTGCAAGGAGCCCAGACCATGCCTATACTGGTGATTTCCCAGCTGTATGGAGCCCCACAGTTCAGGATGAGTCTGGGAATGATCTAGTGGTCATGTCTTGTAATGCTAGCTATGGCACTGGGCTGTTCTACAAGTAGGTTGAGTTTTCAGGGATGGAAACTGAACGCACAATCATGTGCAGCTAATGGTAAAACTGACTGCTGAAGTCTAGGCTTGGAAACTGGGATTTCATCCCACTATGGAACTTTGCCCTATTCACTATGTAAGTTGCCTAACCACTGTACCAACTATAAAATCTTACTGTATGCTGACAATTTAATTTTATATATGTGCTCCAAACAACTGTGTAATATTACTGACTACAGCAATATAGATTACAGCAATGTCCAAAAGTCATTAACATATAGCAAGTTATCATTTAACATAGGTAAGAAAAAGATCATGCTATCTGGGTCTTAGCAGAAATTATGCACAGACAGTAGCCCCCTCTCTTGTACCAGCCATAATGGAGCACTCCTAGAAGTCGAACAGTTTTCAGTACTTGGGTGTGATTCCTGACTCTGACACTCACTTTCTCACTCTCGCTCTCTCTCTCTCTCTCTCTCTCTCTCTCTCTCTCTCTCTTTCTCTTTCTCTCAACTTTGAAAATCAGGTAACCTAAGTTGCCAAAAACAATCAACACTAACCTGGGAATGGCATACCAGATAAAGCAAAACATAACTGAGGAAGCTTACTTTGCAAAAGGACAAGGAATTATTATGCACTCATTTGGCTATGGCAAGCTAGCATAAACTAATGCATCACAAGCTTTACAATTATGTCTATCACTCTGCATTATCTGTGCAACTGTACTGCATTTGCTAGACAAAAAAACTCAAGAACAACTCTCTCAAATCCTGTGCTGACTTATAGTAAAGCACAAATTAAGTTTGTAGAACACAATCCAATGAAAAGGCCTGCTTAAAGAGTCAAGAATGTCTACAAACATGGAAAGTAGTTTCATCCTACTGTGCATGAACAAATCTGGAACACTTTACTACTGGCATTGAAATATTCTTTTTTTTTTATTAGACACATAATACAAGGAACATCATATACGACCATATAGATCTACCTAAATATACCCACAGTAAACCAAAGCTAGGAAAAAAGCAGGCACCAATGTCTAGCCAGTCATTAATAATAGTTGAATCTTATGGAGCATAGATGCTATACAACTATATGAACCATATTACAGTAGTTATGCATATTAGTACATAGATATGAGATTAATGGAACAATTTTATAAATAATTCAAGGCTATTGGAGTTCTAACCATCTTACTAAATTCATTCCAAGTATTATCAAAAACATCTATTCTGTTTTGGAGTATATCATGTACTTTTACAAGTTTATATACAGTAACTCAACCATGAGTTTAAGCCAAGTGTTGAATTCTGGAGGAGCTGTTTCCATCCATTGCATTAAAATGCATTTGTGGGCATTGATAATACCTAGCAGAGTTAGATGTTGCTTGTCCAAATTGTTACCATTATCTAAGAAAGCCATATGAGATTAATAAACATGCTGTTGTTTTAATTGTATAGTAGTAGATTGAGATAAAACCTTTAAAATGTTATTCCAAAAGTTTCCTAAAGTGTGGCATTTCACAAACATGAGCTCCATCATACCAATGTCATTTGTAAGCAATAAGACATAACAGGGTTTGCATGGAATAGATTTTACCACATGCCCCAGCGGTGTAATGAGGCATGAGGCCACAGGCCATGTTCCTTTAGTCCATGTAAGTGTGGTAAAATCTGTTCCATGCACACCCCCGGAGTGTCTTATTGTGCTTATAAAATGGGCTTCTTTTATAACTTTTTACAGTTGGGAAAAGTATGTTTATATTTAAAAACAATAAATTTACTTGTGTGCATTTATGATAAAATAGTTCTTCCTCCCACTGCAAATGATGTAATTGATGATGTTATTGTATTACTGCTGGACAAAGTGTGTCCCTTGCTGGCATCAAGATTCAAGATATGTAATGTTTTTCATGGAATATATGGATTCAAAATTCTGCTTAGTTCCACAGGCAGAATGCTCCTCTCCTAACATACTGTATATATATATATATATATATATATACACACACACACACACACACACACACACACACACACACACACGCACACACACAAAACAAAGGCCTCTTCTACAGCCAGAGACTCAACTATCTCACTATCAGATCAAGCAGACGAGATTTCCATGATGAGCAGGTAAACATAGAAGGGGATTGTTCATTGTCAGCCAAGAAACAGTTGTAATGAAAACTATAAACAATACTTAATGTTTTTAATTTATTTATGTGTAAGGAAAGTATGATCAGGGAAACAACATTTAATTAATTTGTTTTATTTTTTTAATTTGAGGTAGTTTTATTTTTAGGGCCCAGTTGAAGTTGTCTTTACAGTGTAAAGGTAGCAGCTATGTTTGTAATGGAAGATCAATTCTGGTTGTAGGGGGATTGGTGGAACATAGTCCTGGTTGTAGGAGGACTGATTTGCTCATTGTGTGAGGTGGTTTAGGACCAGGATGACTGTGCATGCAACAGATTTCATGCATGGTCACATGATATATTTTGACCAATGAGACTACTTTATTTTGGATGCCCATTTTATAATGACATCCAAAGCATGTATTTGAACATGTCAAGTTCAATGGATTTAATCTGTGGGGAGTATAATATGTTCAATGATATAAACTAAAATAAATCTGTAGTAGTCTAGAGGAATTGATTCCCAGTTTAGTAAAATCAGTTATATACAGCCACATTTTATCCAATATATTACTTGATAGTTTCATTTCCCATTTAGATTTTAGATTATATAAATTTGAACCACATTTATCTATCATTATTGTATATAGTATTGAGATTAATGTATTACTATCTAACAATATGACTAGTTCTTCCCATATGTTTAATTGAGGAGGACCATTTGTTAAATCACAATTTTTATGCATATCCCTTATTTGCAAATATCAGTAGAAATGTAAATTACAAAAACATCAATACAAATCTCTGAGTGAGACAAGGGTGTCTACTTGCACCAACTTTATTTAACATATATAAATAGTATTTTGCCCAACTTATCTGACCCCGATTTTCATTCTCCAAAAGTTTTTGAGCACCGAATTGATTGTCTAGCATATGCGGACAATATTGTTCTTATTTCTACCTCAGCCCTAGGACTGAGGAGGAAATTAACATACTAACATACTAATTGCCAGCAGAGTAGGCCTTACGTTCTATTGAGTCTGCTCGAACCTTAGATCCCTAGTTGGGTACTGAGGCCCTCCCCCCCTTGTGTTCCAGAAACCCCCATCATCCATCCCCACCCCCCTGGGCCAGGCCAGCATCTGATACATCCACTTTGTGTCTGTCCCACCCTCTCTTGAAGCCCTCCACTGTGGATCTCCGAACCAACTCACCAGGCAGCACATTCCAAGGATCCACCACCCCCTCAGTGAAAACCTCCTCCTCTTTTCCCCCTCACCCTTTCACCTTCCAACTTCAAACCATGACCCTCTGGTGATACCTCCCTGCTTTAGTCTAAAGATCTCCTCCGTGTTTACCCTATTTATTCCCTTGAGGTACTTGAAGACCTCAATCATGTACCATCTGTCTCTCCTCTGCTCCAATGAAAATGGGCAGAGCTCCTCAAGTCTGTCCTCATACGTCAAATCCCCTACTCCTCGTATCACCTTAGTTGCCCTCCTCTGTACCCTCTCCAGGAGCTGTAGGTCCCTCTCAAGTGTGGTCTCCAGTACTGTACACAGTACTCAAGGTGTGGTTTAACCAATCGATTGTACAGTGGCAGAATCACTTCCCTGCTTCTAGAGGTGATCCTCCTTACGATGCATCCCAACATCCTGTTTACTTTGCTAGCCACTCTCCTGTACTGCTCGGAGTTATTCATACATGCATCCACCATGACCCTTAGGTCTTTTTCCCCTGTTGAGGCCTCTAGTGCCTCCCCTCCAAGGGTGTACCTGTGTTTAGGGTTTTCCTGCCCAAGATGTAACACCTTGCACTTGGTGATATTGAAATTTAATTTCCATGTGTGAGCCCACCTTTCCATGGTGTCCAGGTCCCATTGCAGGGCCAACCTCCCCTCTTCCCCCTCAACTACTGCTCCCATCTTGGAGTCATCAGCAAAGAGACTCATTTCACACCCTATACCCTCCCTGATGTCCGAAATGTATGCATTAAACAGGATTGGACCCAGGACCAAGCCCTGTGGTACTCCACTACCGACCTCTCTAGGGTTCGAGAGCTCCCCACTGACCACTACTCTCTGAGTGCATTCAGCTAGCCAGTTTTCAATCCATCTGACCATCAAAGGTCCTACTCCCAACCCCGTCAGTTTCTCCAGCATACTATTGTGGGGGACAGAGTTGAACGCCTTGCTGAAGTACAAGAATAATACATCCACAGGCTTTCCCCTGTCCATTCTGATGTTACCCATTCATAGAACTCCACAAGATTGGTTTGACACAATCTACCTGGCACAAACCCATGTTGCCAACTATCCAGACCTCCCACCTCCTCCAAGTACACCCCCAATCATTCCTTTAGTATACTCTCCATTAATGTTCCCACTACTGAGGTCAAACTGATGGGTCTATAGTTACCTGGTACTTCCCTCGACTCCCCCCTTTTGGATTGGTACCACATGTGCCTCTCATCAATCCCTAGGTACCCTCCCTGTCTCAAGCGACCTGCTGAAGAGCTCTGCCAGGGGTGCAGCCAGTATGTCCGCAAATTCCCATAGTACTCTCGGATGAATGCCATCGGGCCCAGGAGATTTATCTTTCTTTAAGCCCTTAAGGGCTAACCACACCCTTTCGGTGGAGATAGCATCATTCATCCCCTCCACCTTACTGACCTTTTGATCCTTATCCTGATGTGACACCCCTGGGGTACCTCTCCCTCCCTCTTGCTCCATTTCTGCTGCTCCCCTGATCCCACTCACTACCACTTCTATCTCCATCGTGCCTTGCTTTGTAGATATCCCATCCCCCTCCCTAGTGAACACAGAGGCGAAGTACTCGTTTAATACCTCTGCCTAGTCCCTCGCCTCTTCCACCCACCCTCCTTCTGATCTCAACCTGCCGAGATGGCCCTTAGTTTTTCTCCACTCCCCAATGTACCGGAAGAACCCCTTTTCCCCTCCCTGTATACCCTGTATCAGCCATTGCTCTTTACTGGACTTTGCCCCCCGCACCATCCAGGTGACTTTTCTAGATGCAAGATGGTACATTTCCTTTTCCCTATCCTCTCTCGTTGTTTTATATTTTTTGTAGGCAGCCTTCTTTTCTCTGACCACTACCTGAACCTCACTGGACCACCAGCATGGTTTATGTGACCTTGCTCCCTTATGCTTCACCTTAGAGCAGGTCCTGACTGCCTCATGAAGTCCCCGTTTTATGACCTCCCATCTCTTTTCCACATTTGTCATTGTTGTAATCCCTTTCAAGTGATCCTTGAGAATATTTCCCATGCCCACAAAGTCTGCCCCCCTGAAGTCCACTGCCAGCATCCTAGATCTCTCCCCCCTCCCACCATGCTTATTTGAAACCAGACAGTATTGTGGTCGCTCCCAGTCAGGGGATCCTCTACAACCAGGTCCCTTACCAGATCCCCATCCGCCAGAACCACATCAAGGAAATGCCCCTCCCTTGTGGGTTCCGTCACGTGCTTTGTTAAGAACACATCCTGGAAGCCATCCAGCAGCCTATGCTCCTTGGCCACCTTAGAGGACATGGGTCCCCAGTTTGTACCTGGCATATTAAGGCCCCCAATCAACACCACTCCCTTCCCTTTTGGTCCACACTGGGCAATGATGTTGTCCAGCAAACCATCCTACAGAACATCACTCATCCTGGGGGGCCTATATACTACACCCAGCTTGACCTTACCTCCTGCCGGGGTTCGTAAAGTGACCCATAAGGCCTCCACATTTCCCTCTGCCTCTTCTACCCTAGCAATTTCTATGTCATATCTAATGAATATAGCCACTCCACCCCCTCTGCCCTTCTTTCTATCCTTCCTAAGCATAGAGTACCCCCACACGTTTAGGTCCCAGTCATGGTTTTTGTTTGCCCATGTTTCCATGACCGCCTCCACATCCACCCCCCCACCTCGAACAGCATGGCCTGGAACTCTGGAAACTTGTTTCCCAAGCTCCTCGCATTTACTAAACACCACCCCCTTATCCCTGATCTCTTGTCGAACCCCACCCAGGTTCCTTATACTTCCATCCACCGCCTGCTCCTCTTGAAACCTCCCCCCAGTCTGTTTCTCCTCCCCTTGGGTTTGAAGGCCACCTCATCTGGAGGAGAGGGCTCTGGTCAGCCCCTCCCTTATCCCTCCCCCCTCACAAGTTTAAACCCCACTTTTCTTGAATGTAGTCAGCCACCCCCTGTTTAAGGACTTCCTTCCCTAATGGGGCAAGATGAAGCCTGTCCTTGGCATACAGTCCCTTATCCTCCCAAACTCTTCTCCAGTTCCCTAACACCCAAAACCCACTTTCTTCACCCCACTTCCTGAGCCAGTCATTAACCTCTGTGATCTTCATTTTTTTTTTCCACTGAGGCCTTTGGTACTGGCAATATCTCTGAAAAGGAAATGTTGCATCCATTATCCCAACAGACTCTGGCAAGTTCTCACAAACCTTGCTTGGATTTCCAAAACTCTATTTCCCTCTAGACGGTTAGTTCCCAAATGCACCAGGAAATCCAGTTTCCCTCCACAATCCCTAACCAGTTCATACACCATGAAATCTGATCTGTGCACCATCAGCCCAGAGATACTCACTACCTTCACCTGGCTATGGCATCCACCCCCCTGTCCCTCCAAATGGATACCCCTAATCGAGTCTCAATAACAGAACCTTAACACCGCCATCATCCTTATGGTTACCTCCACTATGCGTTGTCAACCCCCCAACCCCCTTTATTCGTGATCTCAATTCCATGGGAGTTTTCCCACCTTATTAGAGACCCCCTTGTCACCCTCCCCTTTCTGCCTCCCTTGTTTTTTTGCCCACTTAAATCAAAGCCCCCCTGAACAGGTGTCCCCTTTAACCCTCTCTTATCAGAGCCATTTATCCTGGCCCTGATGGTTTCCCCTTCCCCCACACCACCATCCTCCTCCCTTGTAATAGTACCCCTGCCTCCAGAGGCCCTCTGTGGGTCCCCCTTACCTAGGGCCCCATCCTTGGTACAGACCCCCCTCCTGAAGGGGGCCCCTCCCCCAACCCCTTGTCTCCCAGTTTCTCTCCAGTCGTGCTCTCCTCCCTCATGTCTGCAATATGTTGCACCTCCCCCATCTGCTTAACATTTATGTTTCCCCTTCTCCCTCTGGAACTATTTCTATGCTTTCTGTTGCCGGTTTGTGATGCCCTATGGGTATCAGACTCCCTTCCCTCAGCCTCTGTATCAGTTTCTTCATTTCCACCAACCCCTTCCTCCCCCTCTAGGTTGCTTAGTAGCTCAAATTTATTGTAACGCTCTATGCCAGCCTCCATCAAGTAACTTGAGTTTCCCCGACTTCCCCTCTAAACTGCTCCTTTTCCTCCCCTCTTGCCCTGTTCTCTATAGGAGCTCCCTTCCCACAGTCTGCTCTTCTAGACTTCCCCACAACAGCCCCTCCTGACTCTTCCCCCTCCACTCTCTTTATATTCAGAATGTTTACCTTGCAAATTTCCCCCTTAGCATCAATATCCCTATCTAAGGGTCCTCTGTCCCTAATATCCCCCCTCCTGCTTGGTGTAACATAACGTCCTGTAATTTCTGAGCATTGCCCCAGCCTTCCCTCAGTCCCACCCTTCTGCTGCCCATATCCACACCCCTTATCCTTGGTCATACCCCCCAACTCCCCCAGCTTACTCCTTAACCAATATACTTCACTCCTGATATGAGATAGATGTCTACAGAGTGGGCAGCCTCCCTCTCTCCAGGAACAATTGAGAATTATTGCCACCCCACAGCCTGTGCAGCCTACAACCCTTCTGAAGATGCCTGCCATGGTGGAATGTGGCCACCCTGTTTGTCCCTCTCTGTTCATAATGGCACACACCCCTTTTCTCAGTCCCTTCCCCCTGGAATACCGTGTCTCTCTCTCTCTCTCTCTCTCTACTGACTGCAGTTGTTTATGAACCCTATTTCAGCCCCACCAATAATGTTCCCAAGTCTCACAAACACATCCAGTCCAGTGTGTCCAGTCCTGCTAACAGTATGTACATGAGACATCAGGTACTGTATGATGTCACAGACCCACCAGTTCCTGTTGCTTCAAATTTCAGTCGCAAACAGAAATGCACAGCCCTTCAATCCCAACCCCCAGTGGCTTTTCAGTATTTAAGAAAGCCAACAAAACAGGGTGTGTGGGAGGACTCTACCACCACCAGGCAAACATCACATTAAATTTCACTCTAATTATCACTGCCAAACAAGTGTTCCCACATGCCCCAATAGTTACAATATCACAGCCCAAGTAACAGTTCTAACTCAGAGTAGTAGTTTTTAACACACAGAATTAATTTCAAGTACAAAACTATTCAAATATTTCAGTTAAAACAGAATATAAACCAAACCTCTTTCCTAAACAATCTCCTACTTCTGTTCCCAGGTGGACAATCTCTGGAACATTTCTTAGGTCTTTGTAAAGAAAAACAACTAAAAAACAATTTAAAATAAAACTAAAGTGATCAATTTTGGAAACAACTCTCGAAAGAACTCCAATTTTTGGATAGGCAGAGAAAAGATAAAACAGTGTCCCATTTTGACTATTTGGGCATCAGATTTGCACATAAAATGTTATGGCAATCACATCTGAAGCACATAATGAACAAAATGAAAGCTGCGACTAATGCAATCTCAGTATTTTTCCCATATTTGGCATGTAGTATTAAATATGCGTACATATATTTTTCATTTTAAATCTATATTGCTCCAATGTACAACATACATTTTAGCTCCATGAATGGAGTGCAAGCTAATTCAATGTTGTATGATGGCAAGTCAAGTTCTGGAGGAAACCACGCAAAGGCAGATGTCATATTAACTGCTATATATTGCCAATGCATATTTGAAAGTGATTAACCACTTAATTGTCTGGGGCTGTGTAGTTTTTTCTATTTTTAGCCGTGCCTTTTTACCTTTCTGCATAAATGTTTTTATAATAATTTCCAATTATTTAAATCTGTCAATATAATCGGTATAATTTGGAACAAAAAGAGCATTCTTGGCAGAACATTCATTTTTATGACATTGGTATGACCAATTAAAGTAAGAGGTGGAGATTGCCAGTGATCAAGATCTTTTTCTATTTTGACATATAACTGTTCAAAATTATTTTTTATATAAACTGGTGAGGTCTTGATCTGTTTTAATGCCCAAATATGTTATAGTAGATACTTTTCTAATTTTAGAGTTATATATAAATGTAATGGGGTCAGTATGAATTTTAGATTCCAAGAGTTCAGATTTACTCCAGTTAATCTTGTAACCTGATATACAGCCGAATTGTGTAATCTTTTTTTAATTCTTGATATGTTTAAGATTTTCTGTATAGATCAAAATGTCATCAGCATATAAACCAATTTTGTGCTCTAGTGTACCAACTTTTAAACCTTTAATCACATTGTTCATCCTGATTGTGATTGCTAAGGGTTCCATTACTATGGCAAATATTAAGGGGGAAAGAAGGCAACCTTGTCTCATACCTCTTTGCAATGATAGGGATCCTGATAGTTCCTTATTGGTTTGAATTATAGCTGCACTGAAATATTCTAACAGCCATCTGTAATTCAAGTTTAAACTAATAAGACACCTTTTAAAAACTTATACTTGTAGTTGGATTGCACCTCCTGGTCATTAATATGTGACTTTTTGTTATGTATCTGGGTTGTTTTGCTGTACAACTTGTTCAATATCTGAAAGAACTCCTGGTGCCTTACTACCCCACCTGATCACTCTGCTTGGCCGACGAGGGGTTGCTAGAGATTCCAAGATTGAGTTTAAAATCTTCTGGCAGTAAAGCATTTTCTTATGCTGCACCCACTCTTTGGAATTCTCTACCACGCCGGTTATGGGAGTGCACCTCCATGGAGGAATTCAAGAATAATTTGAAAACTTATCTCTGATGAATGGCCTTCTTGGATGGTTATTCATAGTGTAACTGTTATTGTGTTGAGATCTTACTTCATATTTTATTAACTGATTTTAATGTTTGATGTTATGCTATGATTTTATTTATAGGTATTATTGGATTTATATTTGCTGTTATTCTTTTAATGTGTTCTGCACCTTGGTAAGTTGAAAAGCGCTTTATAAATACATTTATTATTATTATTGTTAATTACCTTTTTACTATTGCATACTGTGCTATATCTTTGCATAATGAGCATGTCTTTATGATATAGGATGGGAAATCCAAACTAAGGCATGTCTAATTGTTGATGACACTAAGATCTGTGACAAAGTGGTCAATGTTAGAAAACTGAATTATAACAATGAAAAGAAACTTGGGAAATTAGAAAAGTGACATATATTACAGAAATGCAAAGAACAGCAAAATGATATATATTGCTAAAATGATCCCTAAAATAAGGTTGAGGAAAAGTGGGACTGAGCCATATTTAGTTTGGCTTGGAGCTGGAGCCTCAAAATTCAGTTCAGCTTCATCAATACAGTTGAACTTCTTTGACTCCCACTATAATAATTGCATAGGATAAAACAGGCTACAAGTGTGTGTGTGTGGGGGGGGGGGGGGGAGCCTTGAGATCAGCATTGAATATTAATTACTATACAGTAGTGTTCCTGTGACAGGTGGTGTCTGCATGCCACTTCTGGGGATTGGTGTGTTTGTGCCAGTGTGACACAGTACACAATGAGTACAAATGCTGCTTCTCAGTACTGAGCTATAGTGATTGTTAGTAGTTATTCCTGAGCTCAAGGATTACCTCTCTGTAGACTCTCTTTTACCTCCATAATTACTACCATCCCACTGACCCTACATATTTTGTAAGCAGTATGAAAGGACAGGATGTCAGTTTCTATTCCTGAACCGCACACCCAAGTGAGTTGCGAGGCATGAGGCACTTGCACAGAGTGCCTTTAATCACCTAGTAGTGCTGTTTAGGGAACAGTAACTCATACCCAGAAGTTTCTTATTGCACTTATAAAATGGGTCTACTGCAAACAGACATATAGGATCTGATTGCAAATGAGGATCACCTGGTCCACCCAGTCAGCCCATTTTATTCCCTGCCTATATTTACACTGCAGACCCTAGCTGATCTCCAGCTCCCCCCTTGCCTTCCACTAAGATTCACTTATACCTATCCCATGCATTCTTGAATCCCACCATTGTTTTTGCCCCCGCCACCTCTGCTGGAAGACTGTTCCAGGCATCCACCACTCTTTCATTGAAGAAGTACTTCCTCACATCTCTCTTGAATTTTCCCCCTTCCAGGTACATTTCATGTCCCCTTGTTCTCATGCATCTTTTCCTCTAAAAAATACTCCCCTCCTGTACCTTATTTATTTATTTATTTATTTTGCATTTGTTTACCGGGTAGATGCACTGATCCAATAGACTGTTTTCAGTCAGAACCCATGTCATAAAGATGGCACAATGATAAGGTGCAATTACATAACACATAGCAGTAGTCATACTTTAAGAACAGTAGATAAACAATTCAATCCAAGTACTACAGTCTAATAGGATGCAGTACAGTAGATACAATGGTGTACATACAAAAAAAGAACCCCTGTAATGTATTTATAGGTCTCTGTCATGTCCACCTATCTCTCATGTTTTACAGGGTGCACATATTGAGATCCTTCAGTCTCTCCTCATAGGGCTTGTGATGCAGCACCTGCACCATTTTAGTTGCCCTTCCCTGGAGAGCCTCACTCTATCCCTGTCCTTCCTGAGATGTGATCTCCAGAACTGGACACAGTACTCCAGGTGGGGTCTCACCACTTATCTATACAGTGGCAAGACTATCTCCCTCCTTTTGCTGCTGATACCCCTCACTATTTTTTTTTATTTTATTAAACTATAGGATTACAAATACCTTTGAGCAGGAACTCATTTACAAAGGCTCCACGTCAAAAGATGGGGAAAACATACACACAAAAGTTAGCAATGGTATACAATCATAACACATGCAAAAGTTGGCAATGTTTTGCAGTTATAACACACTTTAGAGATAAAAGACATTACTAGAAAGCAAACTTAAATAAGCAGCTAGCTGAGGTAACAGAATAAGAGATTAAGAAGGAATCAGACAATAAGCGTGAGACTGGGTAGGATGGGACAGAAAGAAGTAGGCAGGCTGAGGGGCCGCTGTCAGGGAGAGGGACGGAGGAGGGTGTCTAGTACAGGGAGTTAGGTAGTGAGGTTAGAAAAGTGGCGTAGAGGTGTGGGGGGAAGGGGGAAGGAAATGGAAGAAGGAAGAAGGCAAGTTGTCACTTAGAAAAGCAGAAATCAGAGAGAATGATGCTCAGGTAGGAACCACAACATCCCACTGGCCTTTCCAGCTGCTTTGTTGCACTGTCTGACCACCTTGAGGTCATTAGATATGATTACTCCTAGGTCCCTTTCTCGTTTGGTGTCCATCAATACCTCTTCTCCCATTTTGCACTCCACCTTGGGGTTTCTGTGCCCTAAGTACATGATTTTGCACTTTTTTACATTGAAATCCAGCTGCCATGGCCTTGACCACATCTCAAGTCTTCTTAGATCTCTGCACAGTCTTTCCATCCCCTCTGGAGTGTCCACCTTATTGCAGATTTTGGTGTCAGCTGCAAAGAGGCATACTTTCCCTTCAAGCCCAGCTGCAATGTCACATAAAAAGACATTAAGGAGGACTGGTCCCATTACTGAGCCCTTAGGCACTGGTCACCCTCCCATCCCCAGAGTGAGCATCGATTACCACCACCCTTTGTTGCCTATCCATTAACCAATTTCTTATCCAGTTTACCACATTAGGATCCAGCTCTAATCTACCCAGTTTCCTTAAGAGTCTTCTATGTGGAACAGTTTTGAAAGCCTTACAGAAATTTAAGTAGGCCATGCCTACCACCACACCTTACTCAATTTTCCTGGTCACCCCGTGAAAAATAGGAGTTATGCCACATGGCATATATCACACAGTTTTGGCAGCACAGTATATGCATGCAGCATAATGTCTTGCGACATTATGACTCTGTGCCTATTCAACCTTACCTTAGTGAACTGGCAGAGTTCATTGCATGCCAGTACAGGTCCTGTTACACTCCTGTTCTGTTCCATTCACGAAGGTGAATAGGACACGTTAGGACTGAAGTTTTTAAATATGCTGCTGGAGGTTTCTTGTTGCCTTGTGATTGCTTGGGCCATGTTTGTTACCTGCCAAATCCCTCTGCCAAGCTCCAACCACCCAACCAGTATATGAACATGCTAACAAAGGGTAAAAGAAGCAAACAGTAGGTAAAAAGCACAGACAGTTCTTTTTTTAGCCCAAACCTAAGTGATCCTATGTTTTCTGATGTTGTTCCCCTTGAAATGTGTGCAAAAAAAAAGCCTTAGCCCTTTTCAGATATGCTACTGGAGGCTTCTTGTTACCTTGTGATTAGTCTAGCCACATTTGTTACCCACTCCCTCCTCCTTCCAAGCCCCTGCCATCCACCCTATACTATGAAACAGGAATCCCTTAATGTTGAACCTTCAAAATCCCTTAATTCTACCATACAAGTCTTCATTGACAACCAAGGGGATAATTAAGTGATTTTCATCCTTAAATTCTGCACAATTCATCCTTAATCAGAATGCACAATTTAAACCTTTTTTCTCCTTAATTTATTTAAGATTGGTGATGTTTTTCTTCTTACTGCTATGATTAATTTATACCCATTAAGTCCCCAAAGTAAGCATGTATTTCTAAGTGATTGTATGCTTAATCTACACCCCTTCATTTTTTTAAAGTAAATATATATAAATTCTTAATTTCACTTTAATAGTAATCCCTTAATATGTAAATTAAATCTATTTTACCACTTAATGTAACATTTAATCTCGATTAACACCTACAATTTAAAAAAAATGTAATAATTAATTTTATACTTAGTCGTACTATAAATAAATGTATTTTAATACTTATTTTTATACTGAATTTACCAAAAGTAAATCTTTAAATATACAGTAATTTTGTCATAAATTGATTATTGCATTATAGGGTCCCTTATGAAATAAATAGCATATTATTAGTATATCTAAGTGTAGTTCAATATTTAGTATAGTAAATATAAAGGTATACAAGTATAGTTAAATTTTTAGTTAAATATCCTTCAAATACATAATGTCAAACATCAAGTTTATTAAAAGCATAAATTGCCATTGTACTTTTTGTCCTATTATAACCCAGTTTAGTATTTTTAAGTATGCTGAGCAGTATATGATTAATGTACTGCAGTATAATATCAGCATAGGAAATACTATACTGCAAATTTACTATTATATGAGGACGTTACTGACAGTATACGATTGCTGTACTGAGAATATATTATCATTCTATGACTATTGTACTGAAAGTATGCCATCAGCATATGATTACTGTAGTGACAGTATTCCATTTGTACATTGGATGTAGCAGATGTAGCAGCGGTCACTGAAATTAGGGCCACCCCTGGCCATGACTGGGACCTTAATCTGAGTGGGTACCTTGTACTAAGGAAGGACAGAAAGGTGGGCAGAGGGGGAGGAGTAGCAATGTTCATTAGGGATAACATCGAGATTATGAGTGAAGGAAGCAGAGGGCAATGTGGAGGCCCTATGGTCACCTTGTGGACCCCTGTGGGAGGGAAGATCAAGTTGGAGGGGGTATATAGGCCCCCAGGACTTGTGGAGAACCTGGAGGATTGCCTGTTGGCTAACATTATGTGTGGACTGGAAGGGGAAGGAGTAGTGTTGATGGGGGACCTTAATATGCCAGCTACTGATTGGGGCACTGTGACATCCACTGTAACCAGGGAGCAGAAGCTGCTGGATGGCTTCCTGGATGCATTCATCAGTCATCAGGTGATGCACCCAATGAGGGAGGGTCATATCCTGGATGTGGTTTTAGCAGATGGGGATCTCGTTTGAGATCTGGTTGTGGAAGAACCCCTGGTTGGGAGCAACCACAACACAGTCTGGTTTTGGCTTTAGCTGGGGAGAAGGGAGGGGGATCATTAATGAACAATGATAGTTGATTTTAGGGGGGCAGACTTTCAGAACATGGGGGAAATTCTCAAGGGGCATTTGTGGGAGATAAAACCAGGTTTGGAAGTGAAAGGTAGGCGGGAGATCATAAAGCGGGGACTACAGGAGGCCACCAGGACCTGTGCAAGAGTAAAGTGCAAAGGCGGTAGGTCTTGTAAACCAATGCTGGTGGGCCAAGGAGGTCCAGGAGGAGGTAAGGGAGAAGAAGGCTGCCTACAGTAGGTACAAAAAAAGGAGAGGAGAGTGGGATAGAGAGAACTATTGCCTTGCAACCAGGAAAGACACCAGAGTGGTGAGGGGAGCAAAGGCCTGGAAAGAGCGGAGGCTGGGGCAGGGAATACAGGGTGGGGGAGAGGGGTTCTTTAGGTCTATTGGTGAGTGGAGGAAGGTCAAGGGCCAGTTCAGTAGGTTGAGGAAAGCTGGGGGGTGGGTAAAAGGGGCTGGAAAGCAGGTGGGGGTACTGAATGAGTACTTTGCCTCAATATGTACTAGAGAGGAGGAAGGGGAACTTCCAAAAAAGGGGTTGAAGGACACAGAAGGCACAGCAGACCTGACTATTGGGGTATCTACTGAAGAACCTGCTGCTGGGGGAGGTAGGCCAGGGGTGAGATCAGGCTGGTTCTGCTGAATGGGGAAGGGAACCGATGCTGATATTCCTATCGGTCGGGTGTGGGAAGCCCTCCAGTCCCTATAAAAGGATAAATCTCCAGGGTCTGATGCTATTCATCCCAGAGTACTGAGGGAGTTGGCAGATGTTTTGGCTGCACCATTGGTGGATCTCTTTAACTTGTCACTCCAGACAGGGAGGGTGCCAAGGGATTGGAAGCAGGTGCATGTTGTGCCCATCCATAAAGGAGGATCGAGATAAGAGCCAGAAAACTATAGACCCATCAGTTTGACATCGGTGGTGGGGAAGGCAATGGAGAGCATACTCAAGGAAAGGCTGGGAGGTTTCTTAAAGGAGATGGGTTATCTGGATGACCGGCAGCATGGGTTTGTTCCAGGTAGATCATGTCAAACAAACCTTGTAGAGTTCTATGAGTGGGTGACATCAGCACTCGGCAGGGGAAGACCAATGGATGTACTGTTCCTGGACTTCAGCAAAACATTTGCTTCAGTCCCTCACATTAGCTTAAGGGAGAAGCTGGGGGGTTGGGGTAGGCCCATTGACAGTTGGTGGATTGGAAATTGGCTTTCAGGTCACACTCAGCGGGTAGTGGTTGGAAGGGAGGTCTCGTCTCCTAGCGAGCTCATAAGAGGGGTCCCACAGGAATCAGTCCTGGGGCCACTCCTGTTTAATGCCTACATCTCCGATATCAGGGAAGGTATTGGGTGTGAAATGAGTCTCTTTGCGGATGACTCTAAGCTGGGGGAGGTGGTGGAGGGGGAGGAGGGGAGATTGGCCCTGCAAGAGGACCTGGATACTCTGGATAGGTGGTCCTGCACCTGGAAATTGAAATTTAACTCCTCCAAGTGCAAGGTGCTACACCTAGGGCAGGAAAACCCCAATTATGTGTCCACCCTGGGGGGGGGAATGAGTTGCAGGCCACGTCAGGAGAAAGAGTCCTAGGAGTCTTGGTGGATGTTAACATGAATAATTCAGAGCAGTGCAGAAGAGCTGTGGTCAGGGCAAATAGGATGCTGGGATGCATTGCTAGGGGGATTACCTCAAGGAACAGGGAGATGATTTTGCTACTGTACAACAACCTGGTTAGACTGCATCTTGAGTACTGTGTGCAGTTCTGGAGACCGCACCTAAGGAGGGACATCCAACTCCTGGAGAGGGTTCAGAGGAGAGCAACCAGAATGATCCAGGGCCTGGGGGATATTACATATGAGGAACAACTAGGGGAGCTCAACCTGTTCTCGCTGGAGGAGAGGAGGGACTGGGGGGATATGACTGAGGTCTTCTAGTACCTCAGGGGAGTAAATAAGGTAAGCTGAGATAGGATCTTTCAACTGAAGGAGGGTGGAATCACCAGAGAACACAGTTGGAAGGCTGAGGGTGGTAGGATTAGGGGGGGAAGGAGGAGGAGGAGGTACTTCACAGAGAGAATGGTGGAACTATGGAATGTGCTGCCTGGGGAGCTGGTACAGGCAGCTATGGTGGAGGGATTCAAGAGAGGGTGTGACAGGTATAGGCAAGGGGTGAAGCAGAGGCTGGTTTGCCCGGGTGGGGCAGGACTGGTGGATGAAGTAACAGTGGAAGGAGACAGAGTGCTACGGTACCCAATCAGGGTGCTGAAGCACGAGCAGACTTGCTAGACCTATAGGCCTACTCTGCTGGTGTCTAGAATGTTAGTATTATTATTGTGCTGAAACTATACCATCAACATTGTACTGAAAATATATTTAAAATGTGGTTGTACTGAAAGTGTACTATCAGTATCACACACACACACACACACACGTCCGCGCACTCCCATCTACATTTTCTGTTTGTATACTATGTATGGATTACATTCAGTAATAATTACATGCTCAAACCTTTTTTGAACTTAAAACAACTTTATTTTTTCATTATAAAAATAAAAATAAAACAGTTTCATTACTAATAAATTAGAATGCCCAGCATTTATGCCCCCCCCCCACCTCAGGTGTATGGCTGCCAAATTTTGATTAGACCAGGGTGTAAGAAGTTTTTTTTTTTTTTTACTCACTATTCAGCTACAATTACACTTCTATCATGGTCCGTCATGACCCACACCATCATATCAACAAAGCCACTCCTGCAGCATCCAAGACCCTCCTGCAGCAACAACCACCACTGTTGGTCAGTTGTGGGAGAATAAATCAGCTACAATAAGTCCTGGCACTATTTAGTTCTGCTAACACACAGATGAAAGCTGGCCTTGTAGAACTACTGAGGTTAAGTACAAGTCCCATAATAACCAAAGTAATATTCAATGTCAATCAGTCTGCAGTTTCATTACAGATGGTTTCAAAATGCCTGGTTTTGCATTTATCTGGGTTTACATTTTATTTTGCATACTTCAAAGTTAGGAAATCTGCAAAAGGATGAAAACAAAATATTTAAGATCCGCTGATGCCTTCAACAGAACCTTCCCAAAACATAATGTTTAGACAAGGTTCAACTTGTATTTCACATTAGTTCTGTATGTCTCCTCACCATTATTTATTATTCAGGACATTTGAATGAAAACAGGAGCTTTGCTCCTAAAAATGTCATCTATTCCAGTTGCTTTCTCCCTACCTGATGTCATAATGCACTGCTTGTGACATCATAGTTTCTCACATGGCAACAGATCATGATGTCACAACAGAGGATAGTGACTTTAAGTAGGGAGTAAGCTACAGAGGTAGATGAACTCTAAGGGATAAAGAGCATGTATTCATGCAAATTTCCTCAGTGATAAATAAATGGGAGGAGAGATGTGTAAAATATTTATGGAATGCAAGCTAAATTGTGCCTAATTATTATGTTTTTCAAAGTTGTCTTGGAGGTGTCAGCAGCTCTTTAAGCTAAATTTCAGTGTCAGTTGGAGAAATAGCAACTTGAAATTGTGACTTGATTTATAGATTTCAGAAGGAATATTCAGACTAAAATAATTTGGGAGACACTAGCTACCATGGAGTCAGCACCACTGGTGGTCTCGTTAGTCTATTTAAATTCTTCAGTTGGTAGCATCAACCTGGTGATGAGTCCTCTGATGTCAAGAACAATCCTACCACTCTCCAAGTCAGTGGCCCACAATGCAGTCTCAAATCCATCCTTTCTTCACCTGCAGTACATCTGGTCACTCTATGCTGCAGCTCAGGCTAATCACAGATGAAAAGATAGAAACATAGAGTTTGACGGCAGATAAGGACCACTTGCTCCACCTAGTCTGCCCATTTTTCCCCACCTACTGTAACAAGGCAGACCCTACTTGATCTTCGGCTCTCCCACCTTTCCTTACCACTGTGGTTCCCTTATGCCTATCCCATCCCTTCTTGAATCACACTACAGTTTTTGCCCCCACAACTTCTGCTAGGAGGCTGTTCCAGGTGTCCACCACTCTTTCTGTGAAGAAGTACTTACTTATATCACCCCTGAGACTACATCCCCCAGCTTCATAGAATGACTGCTCATTCTTGAGCAGCTTTTTGTCTGAAAAATGTTTCCTTCTTGAACCTTTGTACTGTATATCTGTGAGGTATTTGAAAGTCTCGTCATATACTTCCTCTCCTTCATTTCCTCCAGGGTGAACATATTGACGTCCTTCAATTTTTCCTCATAGGGCATTTGATACAGACCCTGCACCATTTTACAGTAGTTGCCCTCCTTTGGCCTGCCTGTATTCTGTCTATGTCCTTCCAGGGATGTGGTCTCCAGAACTGGACACAATACTCTAGGTGAGGTCTCACCAGTGATTTTATAAAGCAGTATCACCACCTCCCTCTTTCTACTGGTGTTATCCCTTCCTATGCACCCTAGCATCCCACTGGCTATCCCCACTGTCTTGTCAAACTGTTTGTCCACCTTTAGATCATCAGATATGACTACCCCAGTTCTCTTTCCTGTTTGGAGTTGCAAGTACCACTCCTCCCATTTTGTACTCCACCCCTAGGTTTCTGCTCCCCACATGCATGATTTTTCACTTGTTCACATTAAACTTAGTTGCCTTACTCTTGGCCACTACTCAAGCTTTCTTAGATCCTCTTAATGTCCCCCCCGAGTGTCTACCCTACTGGAGATCTTAGTGCCATCTGTAACAAAGGCGTACTTTCCCTTCTAGACCCTCTGCAGTGTTGCCAATAAAGAGATTAAAGAGGATCGGTCCCAGTACTGATCCTTGTGGCACCCTACTGATCACTCTTTCTTCCTCTGAGTGAACTCTACTTACCAGTACCCTGTGTCGCCTATTCCCCCAATCAAATTCTTACCCAGTTTACCATCTTTGGACCCACTCTTGGGTTGCCGAGCTTGTTTATGAATTTTCTATGTGGAACAGTGTCGAAGGCCTTACTGAAATCTAGATAGGCCACATCCACCACTCCACCCAGATCTAGTTCCCTGGTCTCTCAGTCAAAGAACTCTATCAGAGTTGTTTGACATGACATCACCCCAATGAATCTATGTTGCCTCAGATCTTGTAAGCCACTGGATTCAAGATATTCCACAATCCTTTCCTTCAGTAGTGATTCCACTAATTTCTCCACCACCGAAGTCAGGCAGTCTGGCCTATAATTGCCAACCTTCTCCCTGCTTCCCCTTTTGACTATATTTGCTCTCCTCCAGTCCTCAGGACCACTCCAGTCTCCAGTGAGTGACTGAACAGGACTGTCAGAGGTGCAGCCAATACCTCTCTGAGCTCCCTTAATATCCTTGGATTCATCCCATCTGGCCCCATTGCCTTGTCCAGTTTCAGATTAGCAAGTGCCTTCAAAATACTTTCCTCTATAAATGGAGTAATATCTTCCTCCCTTCCTTCAATGTCCCTGTCATTTTATCTGTGGTCCCCCTCCTTCTCTTTCCTTTGTGAACACTGCATAAAAGTAGTCATTTAGGATTTTCCTTTTTCCCTTCCACACACTCCACCCACCTTCCAATCTTAGGCTTATAATCCCTCTACTGGTCTTTCTCCTTTTACTTACATACCTGAAAAATGTCTTGTCCCCTATCTTTACTGCCCGAGCTATTTTCTCCTCTGTTTGCACTTTGAACTCCTGACTGCTTTCTCTGCCTCCCTCTACTTCTCCTGATACACCTCTCTATCCTCCTCCCCCTGTGTTTCCCTATACCTTCTGAATGCTAACTTTTTTGCCCTTATCTTCCCAGCAACTTCGTTTGAGAACAATGGCTGTCTCTTTTTCACTTCTTTCTTTTGCTTACTAGCTTGATGCACAGGTTTGTTACCTTCACTATCCCCACTTTTAGTTTTGCCCACTGTTCCTCCACTCCACCAAAGTTCTATCCCCCTGCCAGGGCATCCCAGAGGCATTTCCCCCATTTTGAAAAATTGGCCCTCCTGAAGTCCTGGACCCTCACCTTTGTGCGGTTCACTTCTGCCAAGGTTCTTATATTGAACCCCACCATACGGTGAGCACTGGTCCTCAGATGGCCACCCACTGTGACGTCTGCAACACTGTCCCAATGGTGAGTACAAGGTCCAATATTACTCCCTCACAAGTGGACTCCTTTACTAGGTGCCTGAGGAATGCCCCCTGCAGAGAGTCTAGGAAGGGAAATGGAGTGACCACCACATAGTGAGGTTTAACATGGGGACAGGGATGCAGATTAGTCACACTAAGGCAAGAGTTTTGGATTTCAGGAAGGCAGATTTTGCTAGTAAGGGGAGGGGCATCAAAGAAGCCCTGGCAAGGAGGGAGTTAGAAGGGGGAGTTGAGAAGCAGTGGCATACAGGAAATTATGAACCAATGTATTAAGGTGGTAAGCAAAAGCAAGAAAAGGAGGAAAATGCTATGGTTCTCAAGAGAGGTGGCAGAGGCAAGGTAAGGGCCAAAAAGGTGAGTTTCAGGAAATATAAGGAGAGTCACACGGAGGAAGACAGGGAGGTGTACCTAAAGAATCTAAAGGAAGCAGTAAAGGCTGTAAGGAGAGCAAAAGCTCAGACAGAATAAAAATTAGCGCAGATGGTGAAGAAAGGAGACAAGGTATTCTTTAGGTATATCAGAGAACGGATTAAAGCTGGTGGGATTGTAAGGCTCAGAGGGGAAGCAGGGGAACGTCAAGAGCGAGACCTGGAAAAGGCAGAAATACTGAACAAATACTTCTGTTAAGTATTGTTACACGAGGTCCCTGCACACTAATTGATACCCTCAGAGGTCCACCATAGACAGCTAATGCTTAGGTATAGATTATACTAATACTTAGGGCTAAGGGCATCAACCGTACAAGAGTAGATGTCAGGATATGAATGCATATTGTTGTAATCCACTTTGCTTGCTAAAGCACATATATTTTACCATGTATTTTCTGTCTATTTGTTACTTGTCAGATGCCAAGACACCTGTCCTTGAAGTAATTATAATATGTAAGGCAACATTGCCATCCTTTGGTGATGTGCACCACTACTCTTAGTTATGTAAGACTCTGTATAAGAACTTCTTTTTTTCTAAAACTGATGACTTTACAGAATTATATAATGTTATCTTGGACCGTGGAGCCACCTCTAATTTAGCCAATAGGGCTCATCTCTGTAACTAGAAATGTTTCTATCTTTTGGTAACCATAGAAATTATCATAGGTATATAATGTTATGCACAGACTTTTCACCGCAGAGACCCAAGAGATCCCAAGAGACTACAGAGAAACCTCGAGGTGTACGGAATGCTTAGCATTGGCTCCCGGTTCGTATTGGTAAGAACTGCTTAGGGCAACTGTGATTTATTCCTTTTGTAGTAATAAACTTGTTTACTACTCTAATGCAACATGTTTGTGATTACTTGCATTCCCAATATTGCCAAGAATCTGAAAGTGAGGTTTAGACCTCATGACAAATTGGCGACCATGTGCAGGCGATATTTGGTGTTTGTAAGCTTTCACTTGTTGCTTAAATTTTTCCCTTCCCCACGGGGACAGTAGGTGTACATTCCTGTATCACCTCTCCCATTTAGAACTAAGTTTGTAGTTACTTGCAAAATCTGGCTGACTTTTTGGGTGTGGTCGATGCCGTCTTGACCCACTCCATAGCAGCTTTGAATTGCAAGCCTATAACTAATACAGTAGCCCAGCTGTGTTTAAAGTACTCGTGCTGTGGATCGATACACAGCATGCTGTCTTTTTCACAGTTTGAATTTCCGTTTCCTCCCACATAATGGCCACGGTATCAGATATCTGCGCAGAACTGAGACTCAATGTCTCTAACTTCCTTGCCTCCCATGGAGGATGGGCTGACTTCACGAGGGACGCAAGTCAATCCGAAAATCCAGTACTGGGGATTTCAACCCAGTACGCAGAGACGTGACAATCAACCAATAAGCGTCCCTTTAAAGGGTTGATGGTCACCGCTCTCTACGCTGCTTTGGAAGCCTCCGAAGCGAGGTTTCGAACCCTTGATCTGCAGATTTCATCTCTTAAGCAAGAGATGGGTTTGCAGGAAACAGAATGCATTAGATTGCAGCAGAACTTGGAGTCTGAACTCCAAACTCTGTGGAATGAAAAGGATTCACTATTGCATCATTCAGCCCAGACTGGTGAACAAGAACTATGTATGTTGAAACAGGAGTGTGAAAGTTTACGACAGGATAAGAGTCAGGTTGTGCAAATGAATGATTTGCTGAGCGCTGCAAATGCTCAGTTGAGTGACGAAATGGGTGAGCTTCAGGACGAGATCAACCAGGTACGTAATGATTTAGAGGTAGCCAATAGGGACAATCGTGAATTGAACGCCGCATATCGAGTTTTGCAGAAGCAAAAGCAAGATGAGGTTGATATGGATGCTGCAAGTGTGAATCATGATGAATGTAGAACTAAGATGGCGACTCTGCACCATCAGCGAGAGGTTCTGGCTGGATATGTAAAGGCAATGGGAGGCGTAGCCCCTGCCTTTCATTAGTCATCAGAGGGGGAGTTATCTGATGATGACGTTTCACAGTACAACACCCAGTCACGCCCCTACTATAGCCCAGACTCCCCACCCAGCCATCCACAGCATGGCGGGTCCCCGCCCCCAACTCCCCAGGTCCCACGTCGACGACATCGTGATGCTCATCATGGGAAACGCCAACATGGCGGCGCCCATGATGGAGGGGGAGCAGGCTCAAGCCTGGTCCCGACAGCGCCTCCGGTAGCTGTTATTAGTGTGGAAGACAGGCAAGAGATAGAAACTATGATTGAAAGAGTTTTAGGCAATGTTCCCCTTCCTGAGAGAAGCATGAAGGCTATTAAAACTCAGATGAGGCAGCTTTTTCAAGAAGCTGGCACTCAGGAAGGTATTGTCCGTACTGCGGCTGAAGCTGAAGCTCGTGCAGCCCTGGATGGTGCTCGAGACAATCTACCTTTGCCTGATCGACCTACTAATCTCCTACAAATGGCCTACTCTGTTCAGCAAATTGCTGACAGTATTGGTCAGATGAGCCTGTCCGACAACCTCGGCTGTCACTTGGAAAAGGTACATTCTAAATGCGAAATGCTCAACCTCGCTGCAGAATATCAGGTCCAAATACTACGCCAGACCGTCGATCCTGGTTTGTGGGCCAAACTCCCCAAAGCTGTTCGCCAGGATGGAACTGCTACCTTTGAGGTTGCAGCTGAGCTCATTTTTGCTCACAGTCCAGGTGTAGTAGGAGTGATGCTTGCATACCCTGTGAAGCAGAATGCAAAAGAAAGTCCAGCGACTTACCACCAGAGACTCTGGATGGCCTACTGAGCAGGAAAGCATCTGGCACAAGAAGCTGTAGATGTAAATCTTATTGAATATAAGACCTGTTCCTTGGAACATGATTCCAGCAGTACGAGAAAAGGTAGAGCCAACCACCTACTCTAAACACGGACAGGTTTGCCGATATTCTCAGAAAACCTAGAGGGTGTACCAACTGTATATCCGTGATTTGGGCTCCATCCTGGGGGGCAGAAGGCTGGAACCCGCTTGGGGACCACGACACACTACACTGTGGAAGGGCAGGCTCAACGCCAACAGGCTCGGCACACACCAGCTCCTCCAGCCAGTAATCAACACCCCCAACAGGTGCAACAACAACCGCACCAACAACAGCAATGAGGTGGGAACCGGAATTGGCACAAGAACAGGAAGCATAAGGGTAGAGGCAAACCACAACAGAGAACGGGTCCCTCATATAGGGAGATAGCTGAAGAGAATCGGAAATTTAGAGAGCTCCTGGGAAAAGTGCATTCTGTGGCAGATGCTGTCCCTGCTCAGACCCTTGCAGCGGTACAACCGGCAACCCAGGCCACGACCGGCCATGGAGACACCGGAGGTACAGACCCTCAGGCCCACACAGGCCTGAACCCAGAAGATCCTCCCTATACAGCATCAGTGCAGCATGGTGAAGTTATTCAAGCAAGTCAGACCCAACCTCTGCATGCTTCTGGCAATACAGATTTACAATTACAGGCCCCAGTCCACATTGTAAACAAGCTGGTGTTGGATACAAACAGAAGGCCCTGCATCGAGGCCGAGGTCAGGGGCCACCAACTACTAGTCTTACTAGATACAGGTGCAGCTGTATCTGTGTTACATGATGAACACCCGGACACATCTCCTTGGTCTACCGGACGGAAGACCAATATGTCAGGAGTCGATGGTACTAGGCTGCCTGCATACCATTCTCTACCCTTACCAGTAGAATTAGGCCATTTGAAAGCCTCACATACCTTCCAACTCATGGTACTGCATGATTATCCTAGTATCATAGGGATTGACTTCCTTGCACCACACGGATGTGTGGTGGACCTAGCTAATATGTTATTGATACAGATTCAAGGTCAATACCATACCATTTTGATTCCTGACTCACATGTTGTGGCAACGATATCTGCCAATGACAAAGAGTATGACGTCATAGATTTGTTCAAGGATCATGAATTTTTCCCAAAACTCCTACCTATTCTGCAATAACATTTAGAAGCATTCGCAGTTAACAAGCATGACTGTGGTAGAATGCATACCGTCATTGAAGTGCCAGGCCCGGCACATGAGAGGCAAAGGCAATATCCTTTCCCAACTGAGGCCTTGCCTTCCCTTAGAGAAACAATCAAGTCAGTCCTTAAACAAGGAGTAATCAGAACTTGTGTTTCCACCGCCAACTCCTCAGTGAGGCCTGTGAAGAAACCCACAGGTACCTGGAGACTTACTATTGACTACAGGAAACTGAATCAGGTCACTCCCAGTTGTTCCCCAACTGTCGCATCAGCACCAGATGTGCTCCGACTTCTAACCCCCTGACCAGAAATGGTTCAGTGCCCTGGACATCTCCAATGGTTTTTGGTCATTGCCATTGGCCCTTAAGAGTCAATATAAGTTTGCCTTCACCTTCGAAGGAAGACAGTACACCTGGACTTGCTTGCCTGCAAGGATTCCATAACAGTCCATCCCTCTTCCATCTCCACATGATGGATACCCTCAAGAGTTCTCTACCCCCAATGTCTCTACAGTATGTGGATGACCTGTTGTTGGCCACAGCCACACAGGAACAACATTGGATCTCTTGGATGAACTATTGACTCTCATTCAGAGAGCAGGCTTGAAATGCAATCCAGCAAAAGCAATATTTGTGTCAGAAAGTACTTTTTCTTGGTCTAAAATAACTGATCAAGGTTGAAGCCCTACCTGGAAGAAGGTACAGGGACTGCAAGACTTGCCATTACCTACCAGTGTAGCAACTCTTCAAAGGTTCCTAGGTATGGTGAACTATTCAAGAGATTTTGTTTGTGATTTTGCTCAGAAAGCTGCTCCTCTGTATGAGTTACTCAAAAAGGATGTACCATGGACTTGGGGCCCTATACACACCCAGGCTGTGACGTCACTGAAGCAGGCCTTGGCCTCCGCCCCAGCTCTGGTTAACCCCAATCCAGCACTGCCATTCCATCTGGAGTGTGCCACCTCTGACATTGCTATGTCAGCAGTGTTGGCCCAGAAGGTGCATGGCACCTTGAGACCCATTGCATATGCCTCACAGCTCTTGACCCCAGTGGAACAGAAGTATGGCCTTTGTGAAAGGAACCTTCTAGCCACCTACTGGCTGTCAAGCACTTCCTGTATATCATTGGGTACTCACCACTGATCATTAACACCAACCATACACCAACCACCTTTTGCTCTCAGACAGAGTGAAGGATGGATCAGTCTCTAACACCAGGCTGACACACTGGTCACTTCTTCTCCAGGACAGGGACATACAGGTCCACCCAACTAAAGTTCCATCTATGCTAGCTCATGGTCTCCTTTTCCAGGGAGAACCCCATGACTGTGCACTACAGTCACCTGATCTTCCGGATCCAGGTCCCTTCTTCCCTGCCACGCCACAAGTACTTGAGAGTACCTCTTTGTGCCGTAGCTTTACTGATGGTTCAGCATCCTACTATCAGGGAGAACAGATTGCAGGGATGGGTATTTTGGTGATCTACCCTTATGGGAACACTGTTAAGATATCTAAACGCTGTAGTGTAACTTCTTCACAGTATGCAGAGTTGGCAGTGGTGGTCTGTGCCCTTGAGTTCATCCAACATGGAACCCAGGATACCATCATCTTTACAGACTCTAATTGGGTTTGTTGTTCCTTACAGAATTTCTTCCTTCTGGCAGAAGAACCTCCTCTCTCTGATGGCAGTCCAGTGAAGTATAAAGGAATTAGTAATATACATACATGCACTGGCACAGAAATTTGCACAAAACTCTATGTACACAAAGTTAAAGCCCATTCTCTCATGACCCCTATCATGCCTTCAATGACACAGCAGACACCCTTGCTAAGGAAGGGGCCTGGGGGACAGTCTGGATGATGGACCATCCAGAAGCTAATGCAGCTGTACACATTGCAGCACTCAAAAGAAATCTGAATCTTTTTCCCTTGGACCTCTGCAGCCCAACAGCTGGACACTGAACTCAAAGAGGTGTTCAGATTCCTTGACAAAGGTACTGAAGAAAAACTACCTACACATAACCCTTATCGGAGACATGAAGGTAAGTTACGCTTGTCACCAGATGACAAGCTCATTTGGTTCCAACCAGATGACTCTCCCACCAAGCTATGGGTTGTTCCCAGACACCTAAGATCTGAATTCTTGCACCAAGTGCATGACACTCCTACTGGTGGACACCAGGGAGCAGAGAATACTCTCCGATGACTCAAGACCACCGCCTGGTGGCCAGGTATCACCAAAGATGTTAAACAGTACATAGACAATTGTCTTGTTTGTGCACAAAACAACCCCATCCCAACCAAATGAAATGCCATACTTTTACCACAAAGACATTCTGGCCCTTGGCATGCCATTCAAATTGATTTTATTGGCCCTCTGACCAATACCAGCAGAAACAATAAGTATGCTTTTGTGGTAACTGATCTTTTCTCAAAGTGGGTGGAGGCTTTCCCCACTAAGACATGTACAGCGAAGACTATGGCCAAAATCCTGGTGGAACAGATTTTCTCCAGGTGGGGCCTACCCCTTAAGGTAGACTCTGACAAAGGAACCAGTTTTACAGGTGAGTTGATGAAAGAATCCCTTGAACTCCTTGGAGTTCAACAGAAGTTCCACATACCTTACCATCCTCAATCATCAGGTCAAGTAGAAAGAGCTAACAGATGGATTAAGCAAATGCTTTGCAAATTTATTGAGGACAATCCCAAAATCTGGGATTCCCTATTGCCTTTACTCCTTATGGCAATTAGGGGCACACCCTCAGCCACCACCCAGCATACACCCTTTGAGGTGATGACTGGTAGACAGATGAGATTACCTGAACACCTATTATTTGACCTGCACACCCCTACTGCAGACCATGTGTCTGTGGACCAGTATATGGAAAAACTCAGAAAAGACCTCATACACACACACTTGTATGCTGCAAACTGCATGGGCAAAGCCCAGCAACAATCCAAAATACAATTTGACAAACACGCACAAGAAGTGGATTGGCAAGTTGGAGATCAGGTAATGGTACTTCAATTTGCACATCCCACCCACTCCTTCTCCAACAAGTGGGAAGGCCCATACCCTATTGTCAACAAGCTCAGTCCAGCAGTCTATCAAGTTAGACTCCTTCACAATAACAAACTGGCTGACAAATGGTTACATGCAAACCAGCTGAAACTGTATAAAGGAGCTTAGCTTACTTTTCCTCACCCCATTGGGCGGAATTGTACTAACGAACTAATCTTTGATCTTCCTTTTCAGATACACTGACACGATGGCTATCTTGTTCCTTTATTTCCTCCTCTCAGGAGTGATTCCCTACATCCAAGGCATGGTACCGGATCTCCTACGACAACTCGACCCTCCAGCACCTCCTTCAGAGGGAGTATCCATCAAAATACCAGATACCATGATCACTGTCCAGGAAGGTTCCGATGCTTACCTCACTGCCTCAGTTATTGCTCCTGATAAATCTACCCTTCAAATTGAGTGGCAAACCACATCACAAGGACAAATTCTCCCTGTGGCCAAACTCTCCAAAGGAACTTTTCAGGGTTGGCCCAATGCTAAATTATCCCCAAATGGTTCACTGTCCTTGTTATAAACTGCATTAAGACATTCTGGTTTGTACAATATAACTGCCTTAATAGATCCTTCTTACTGTAATTCTTTATCCAAAGATTCTGCTCGCAGATTTTGTGCTATACACCACATGGCTTCAGCAGCCATGTACCTCTCTGTATTGCCGACTACTGATAAACAGCTTTTGGAACGTCCAAAGCACAACCCTGGTCCCCGTAGTGGTCTCACAGCCACTGCCCTCCCAGGTTCTTTAATTAATAATTTACAGTTTATGCATGTACCTGTTTTGTTTAACCTTACTTACTGGAATATGAAAGAGTTTGGTATGTGTCATAACACTAATACTTCAGCATTTTATAGTTCATTATTGCTTGATAGTTCAGCTGCATTTCAAATTCGTACACAAGATGCTTTTACTGGTGTCTA
Source organism: Neoceratodus forsteri (assembly GCA_016271365.2). NCBI lineage: Eukaryota > Metazoa > Chordata > Ceratodontiformes > Ceratodontidae > Neoceratodus > Neoceratodus forsteri. The sequence goes on along the minus strand of CM028135.1, from coordinate 837,821,543 downwards.
TTCAACTGAACATAGAGGTAATTTCAGGAGAAAGACTCCTCCTGGTAATGTCAAGCATAGACATAACAAACGTGAAGTTGACAGTTCTGATGTTACAGGTGCAACAGGTACTGTCACAGGTCTTTTTGGTACGGCTATGTCTATCTGGAATAAAGCCGACATTGCTGCTATCAAAAGTCATTCTGCTAAGTTCTCCACTGGCTTGGTTAATAACGTTTTACCTCCTTTATTGCATGGTGTGGATGGCCTTAGTCAGGAAGAAAGATACACTGTATACAACATGCACGACATTGCCAAGGCATTCACTGATTCTAAAGATAAGATTAACGCACTCATACAACAGAATACTAGAGAAGCAGATATACAGTACATTGCTAGGGAAATACTCTGCTCTGCTTATGGCTCCTACATTATCACTACCATCAACAACCTCTTCCATGATCTAGAATCTGGAAGAATTCCTGACATTATACATGACAGATGCCTCTCCAAGTGGTATTGTCCAAAATGTAAAACCTCTAGCTGTGTTTCCATGTGTATGCAACAGACTTTGTCTATTCCTCTCTCAACAGCTAGAAATTTGGGGTTTGTGACCAGACACCCTAGTACTGGTCCTTGTTTCACTACTAAGAAAATGTTCTATAACAGATACCATGTTTGTTTCTTTTACTGTCTCCTTACCACGTTTTGATCCTACTACAGCTTTGTTCAACAAGCTTGCACTGGTTCATTCTATAGGGCACTTGGATGAAGACATCTACAGAGAATGACTGGATCTACCATCTCTACTGGTCTATCATTCTTTCTTGGACTCCAGGGTGGCTCCGCACACGGACTGCTGTGCAAAAAAGCAATACATCTATCTGTGCCCTTGTGATGTGTTTGACGTAATCCGGCCCATTTGTGGCTACTCTCCAGACAGTATTGATTGGACTTTTACTATGGATGATGAAATCACTGAGAATGGCACCAACTCCTTCGACTCAACTTTGGCTCCAGATCAGCTGTACCAATCCTATCATGAGGAGGCTCATTGCCTGTCAACACAGATTTCAAAGACAACCTACACCTGCCCTGTCCAGTTGCAAAAGTGGAGACTGCCTACTGTACGTTCACAGTACAATTCTGATGGAGAGTACTGTGTTTTGACTAATTACAAGACTTATACATATGGTTCTGTTACTTGTGCTATTGATTACCCCAATTTTTGTTTTGTTCCCCACCAGAAGACTGTTATTGGACATACTGTCATAACACCTGTACCCCTTATGGATGCAGACATTATTGATGGTAACCCAGATTATCTACTCACACTCTCAGAGTACTTGCCATACTTTAATGTACACATAGACCCACTCACACTTACACTGAAATCACTTTTAGACAGGAAAGACACACACCTCATCCACATCAGCAATAATATTACCAAAGCCAATTTAGCTGTTCTTGACCTGATTAATGATGGAGACATGAATAATGCTTTAACTAACACCTGGTTAGAAATTACTTTTAAAGGTTGTGTTATTATACAAGCATTTTTAATTTTCACTTTGATTATTATGCTTTGCCGCCTACGACGTACACTACGCCAACACCGTGAGCAGCTCGAGTTCCTTTACAAGGCTCATGCATCGGGATTGTAAATGACCACTGCTCCTGTCCTCTCCCTAGACATTTGTCTGTGTTGCCCTTAGAGGCAACAAGGGGGGGAATTGTTACACAAGGTCCCTGCACCCTAACTGATACTCTCAGAGGTACACGTAGACAGCTAATGCTTAGGTATAGATTATACTAATACTTAGGGCTAAGGGCATCTACCGTACAAGAGCAGATGTCAGGATATGAATGCATATTGTAATCCACTTTGCTTGCTAAAGCACATATATTTTACCATGTATTTTCTATTTCTTACTTGTCAGATGCCAAGACACCTGTCCTTAAAGTAATTATAATATGTAAGGCAACATTGCCATCCTTTGGTGATGTGCACCACTACACTTAGTTATGTAAGACTCTGTATAAGAACTTCTTTTTTCTAAAACTGATGACTTTACAGAATTATATAATGTTATCTTGGACCGTGGAGCAACCTCTAATTTAGCCAATAGGGCTCATCTCTGTAACTAGAAATGTTTCTATCTTCTGGTAACCATAGAAATTATCATAGGTATATAATGTTATGCACAGGCTTTACACCTTGGAGACCCGAGAGATCCCAAGAGACTACAGAGAAACCTCGAGGTGTATGGAACGCTTAGCATTGGCTCCCGGTTCGTATTGGTAAGAACTGCTTAGGGCAACTGTGATTTATTCCTTTTGTAGTAATAAACTTGTTTATTACTCTAATGCAATGTGTTTGTGATTACTTGCATTCCCAATATTGCCAAGAATCTGAAAGTGAGGTTTAGACTTCATGACAGTATTCACTGAAGAGGGAGAGGGTCATGAACCACAGCTGAGTAGCAAAAATGAAGGAGGGGGAGGTAGATACTAGTCCATTCACAGGGGAGCTAGTCCTGGAGGAGCTCACAAAAACTGAAGGTGGACAAAGCAATGGGGCCAGATGGCATACATCCAAGGATATTAAGGGAACTGTGAGGGGAGCTAGCAGTGCCCCTGGCAGCCGTGTTCACTGAGTCACTCAACACAGGAGTGATTCCAAAAGACTGGAAGAGGGCACATGTAGTCCTTCTACACAAAAGTGGCAGCAGGGAGGATGCATGGAACTATAGGTTGGTCATCCTCACCTCAGTAGTGGAATATCATGGAGGCTCTGCTGAAAGAAAGAATAGTGGCACAATTTGAATCCAATGGTGCCCAGGATCCAAGGCAGCATGGATTCACAGTGGGAAGGTCATGTCAGATGAATCTGATAGATTTTTTTTTGACTGGGTGATGAAGGAAAAAATTAGGGAGGGGCATTGGATGTAGCCTACCTCAATTTCAGCAAGGCCTTGACACTGTCCCAACATAAAAAGTTGGTAAATAAGATGGGAAGTCTGGGCATGGGACACAAGGTGGTAAACTGGGTTAAGAATTGGCTAACAGACAGAAAGCAGAGGGTGGTGGTAAATGGGATACAGTCTGATTAGAGGGGGTGACCAGTGGGGTGCCACAGGTTTCCATCCTTGGGCCAGTCCTGTTTGATGTCTTCATTAGTAACATTGCAGTAGGGCTGGAGGGAAGATCTGCCTGTTTGCGGATGACACCAAGATCTGCAACAGGGTGGATACTCCAGATGAGAGGGATAGAATGAAGAAGGACCTGGGAAAGCTTGAAAAATGGTTGGAGAAGTGGCAACTGAAGTTCAGTTCCAAGAAATGCTAAATAATTCACCTGGGATGAGGGAACCCTAGAGAAAGCTATAGGATGGAGGAGGAGTTGCTGATGATCAGAAAGGAAGAAAAGGCCTAGGAAATTATCATTTCAGATGACCTAAAGGTATCTAAACAGAGTGCAGAGGCTTCAGAGAAGGTGAGTGGCATGCTGGGGTGCATAAGCAGAGGTATCACGAGCAGAAGGAAGGAGGCAGTGATGCTGTTGTATAACACACTAGGGAGGCCTCACCTAGAGTACTGTGTGCAATTCTGGAGGCCACACACTTGTAAGGACATTGACAGGGTGGAGGTGGTCCTGAGAAGGGAAACTAAGATGGTACAGGGCTTGCACCAGAAAACTTATGACGAGAGATTAAAGGATCTCAATATGCACTTGCTGGAGGAGAGAAGGGAGCAGGGGGACATAATAGAAACATTCAAATACCTTAAGAACGTAAACAAAGTGCAGGGGGAGACATTTTCCAGCACAGGAGGAGTACAATAATGAGGGGACATATGAAATTGGAAGGTGGCAGGTTAAGGAGAAATGTGAAGAAGTTTTTCTTCATGAAAAGGGTGGTGGACACATGGAATAGACTGCCACAGGAGGTGTGGGAGTGAGCACAGTGGAGGGATTTAAGCATGCCTGGGACAGACATAGGGGCATCTTAGAGGTGTGAAAGAGGGGTGAAAAGCCAATGACCAGGTAGGGTTGGAGGCTGCAAACTAGTGCAGAGCTTATGGGCAAACTGGATGGGCCTGGCAGTCCTCATCTGCTGACAATTTTTCTATGTTTCTCTGTCCCTGCTCTTAGCTGATGCTGTAGCTAGGATACTCCAATTTACATCAGGCAGACTGAAGTCCCTCACCAGCACCACTCCCCCTTATTTACCATCTTTTGGATGATTTCCACCAGAACTTTATCCATCTCTCCCTGCACTAGAGGTCTGTAAATGGCATCAGTGTGAATAGCAGCTCCATTCCCCATCTCTACGGTGACCCACAGTACCTCCACTCCTCCCTGTTTTCCCTGTATTTGTGCTGCTTTTTGTGCTATCCCTCACATAAACAGCAACTGCTCCCCCTTTCTTATTCACCATGTCCTTCCTATGTTTCTATGTTTCTCCTTTGTGAAGGGGGGTTCACATGGCTTGCTGTTTATTTACCACCTGTAGATGTCCAGGTAGCAATGCATGTGAGACAATACTTGGTTAAGAGGCCCCACAAACAGGGTGACAGGGGCAGCTAAAAGTGGAGCTCATACATTGACTCCACTGTATGTGCCGTGAGTCCAAGATGAAAATGGAGGGAAAAAAAACTCAGACGCAGAATGAAGACTGACCCCTCACAAGCCCTGCTCGGGTGACCAGGCACCCCCACAAGTCCTGTGGAATGACGGGGGAAGTCCTGAGGAAGACAGAGGAAGGTGAGTCCTGGAGAAGCCAGAAGTCAGATGATGTGGCTGGCGGGGGGGGGTCAGTCGAAGTGATACTGATGGGGCAGAAAGGGCCCTGCTCAGGTGACCAGGCACCCCCACAAGTCCTGTGGAATGACAGGGGAAGTCCTGAGGAAGACAGAGGAAGGTGAGTCCTGGAGAAGTCAGATGATGTGGCTGGGGGGGGCAGTCGAAGTGATGCTGATGGGGCAGAAAGGTGGATTAAAAAACTATATGGGGGGAAAAACACAATCATATGCTGGGCTGGGCTGGACTTGAGGCAACCACCTTCAAAAAATAAAATGTGGCACTCCAGAGGCAACTAGCCCAAGCTAGGTAGAAAATGGTAAACAGAAGTGTAAGCAGCATATCTTAATGGAAAGCATAAAGGATCCTTTGTTGTACTTTCCACTGGAATTAAAGATTGCTGCTGCTAATACTTCTTAGTTTGCACATTTCCATTTTTTATTTTTACCTATCTTGGTTGGATGTTTTAGTAGTACTCAGATCTGTTTGCCTTCACCATTTCAAACAACAATTGAAAGGCATGTGCCTGTAGTTATGTGGGGGAAGAGCTCCTCCCCCACATCCTACTTAAACTATCAGGCTACCGCCACTCTGCTTAGAGCAGGTCGCACTTGCTAGTGGCACTGCCGGTGCTCGACTGCTCTTTCCTCCATTTCTCGTGCCCCTTTCTCCCTTTTCCATGGCTCCTCTGTTTGTTTTGTCAGTTGTCATTTGTTGTTTCATTTTTGCCACCCCCCATGCTCCTCCGTTGTTGCTGTTTGCTTTCTTTCTGCCCTGTTCTTTTGGGGATCCTTCATTGCCTGCTGCTTCCTGCCCTATCTAAGTCCTTCTTCACTGCCTCTGCTTCTTTCTGAGCAACCATTGCCTGTGCTACCGCCGGTTCCTGTGCCAATTCCATCTGCATTGCTGCTCTTACCTCGGAGCTTCAGACCTCCCTCATTGCACTGCTTTGCCTCCCCTCCACTGTGGCCGAATACCGCCTCTCCAGGATGAGTTCCATTCCTTTTGCTATGCTATGGACCCCTGCACTACCTCTACCTTACATCCACCTGCGTCTTCCTGTCAGCTCAGACAGCATACCTTCTGCCATGGACATGGAACTGATTACCTCTGCTGAGCTGTATGTATCTCCACGATACCTTCTGAACCTCAGTCGCTGTGCATATCTGTCAGCTTCAGCTCCCAGCTTTTCTTACAGGGCATTTATTCAAAGCACTGCTAGCTCTTCTCTCAGACTCAGTACTTTTGCCATTTAGGCGCACCACCTACAAGCATACCACCAACACAGAATATAGCCACGATGAACATGAAAGCAACAGCTATTAAAGTGCAACTACTAGGTGTTAGCATATATAATTTCTGTGACATTACAAGCACACTTGAAACGTATGAGTGACTGAAGTACTTAATGTGAAAGCCCGTCATTCAGTAGCTACGCTGGGAAGAAAATAATTAATTGTCTGCAATTACTGGCAAGAGGTCCTGAAGCTTCCTTAAATGTTTTGTCTTGATTTGCTCTTTTAATAAGCATCGTCTGACAAATGTTATAGTCTTTCTCTACCTTTGTGGGTCACAATTTCTGCACTTTGACTTTTGTAGGGATATGGAGGCACACAGACTATGTTCAAGAAACTGAAAACAATTAACTGATATTCAGTTTTAGAAGGATACTGTGCTAGTTAACCATTCAAGTGACCGGAGTCAGGTCCTATTGCTCTCTCTGCTGCATACTGCCAGTGATTCCGGATTCGGTACTCTATTTGTACTGCTATTCTCCCCTCTGGCTTAGATGCCCCTCTTCAGGGCTATATTGCTCAGCAGCACAGGAGGCTTCCTTTAATTACCTACTTAGTCTACAAACTCAGCTAACTTCCACTCAGCTTCAGCCCTGGGATATCTGTCCAGCCGGGCAGCCCTCCATGGTGGCACCCCGGTCATGCTAGCCTATGTGAGGTCAAGCGTCTCGCGCTCCCCTTCTGCCTGTCTTTTGGCCTTAGGTGTCAGCATGGCTCAGCTGGTTGCACATTCACCTCTGGACCAGAAGGTCGTGGGTTCTCGTCCCACATCGGGATTGGACTCGTATCTAAAATGCTGGCACCCAAGTGCAGTATTGGGGGGTGCTGTACTGCTGGGGTGTGCCATCCTTCCGAGATGCGTTCTACACATTCTGGTGTTGTCCTGTTGGGTGTCAAGGTGGAAGTAAAAGAACCCATGGCATTGTTCGAAAACAGTAGGGGACATTTGCGGTGTCCTGGCCAACATTCCCCTTTCAATAAAACCAGTTCACAGAATTGTCCAGGAAGTGTGTGGGTGTTGATGTGCAATATGACTGCCACTACGCATTCAGTCACTTCACTACCAGTCTAGCATTGCTTGTGAAGTGCTTTGGGATACACTGTGTATGAAAAGCGCTACATAAATGCTGATTCTTCTTCTTTTGGCCCAGATTTCTTTTTAGCCAAAGTGTGGCATGGGGTTGAGAAAGTAAATCATCTAACAACATACAACCAGGCTTGTAACATGCTGTACAAACCCTGCAGGATTACAAATACTTCATATGAATTCAAAACCTGGAGGAGAAGGCCTCAGCTCCACCCCTCCTCCACACACACACACACACACACACACACACACACACACACACACACACACACACACACACACACACACATGCTGTGTTATCTATGTGTTGGTATACATTCAACTAACTACAGTCACAAACATTTCTCAGTCTGAAAGTCCAGTTTCTGTTAGACAAAACTTCAAAAATGCAGTAAAAACAAAAGATGCACTAATTAAGCATTGCAACAAGTGATGTATATGATGCAGTCTGACCCAGCACAGCAGTCAGAAATCTAGCTACACATACATTCAATGTACTTCAGCTGAGAGACTCTCTAGAACTATTCCTAGATTAATAAGCATCTTTCTGAGTTAAACTCCTCATAAAACTAAACAAAAATACCTGATTATCTGTGCATAATCATTTCTTTGGACAAGTCTAACAAAGCACAGCTCCAACTGCATAAGTCTATGATTTTACACTGGGAGTGAACTAGGAAGTGCCTCCCACTGACAGTATCATATCCTGCCAAGAAGCCAGGGGTTTATGGGAAATTAAGTCTTTTGATTAGATTTTAAAGGTGACCTGTAGTGGCTATGCAGCCCGCTCTTTGTCCCATAGACATACCTACAATGCTGCTTCGGAAGTCAGGGGCTGCATAAATCATTATTTTTAATCCAGAGGTGAAATTTTAATAAAATGCTGACACTTTTGGCCGAACGAGGAAGTGCCATGTGGGTCCCGATTGAGCGGGTGCAATTTGCTCATGAGTATTCCATCCATTTAGTGATGTCACTCCCACCACTGCTCTTATTATAGTAGCAGTGGTGGTACTTTATTATACTTATTTTACGGCTTCCGTGGAGGTATTGATACCTGTAATGTTACCTATAGTAACACCTGGACAGGCTGTTGCTGTAGGTGTTGGTGGTGGATCCAGGTCGCCGGATAGGGAGGTCGGTAGCAGGTTTACCCTCTGGTCTTTGGCTTGAGGGTGTACAGCTGTCTTCCTCAGAACAGGTGCATGATCTGGGGGTGGTTTTTGATGATGGGCTGACACTGCATGCCCAGGTGTCAGCAGTCATCAAGTCTTCCTTTTATCATCTTGGGAACATTGCCAGAATTAAGCACCTTGTTCCATCCGGTGATTTGCCTTCGTTGATCCACGCCTTTGTGACTTCGCGCCTGGACTACTGTAACTCCCTCTACCTGGGGCTTCCGGGGGTTGATATCCATCGCTTGCAGCTGGTGAAAAATCCTGTGGCACGGCTGTTGACTGGGACTTCTCATTTAAGTCATATTACTCCTGTGCTGCGCGATCTGCACTGGCTGCCTATACAGTGGCAGATCACCTTCAAGGTCGGTCTTCTGACCTGTAAAGCCCTGCATGGACTGGGTCCAAGCTACCTGCAAGAGCTCCTGACTCCCTACTGCCCTGGCCGTCCTCTCCGCTCAACTGATGAGGGGTTGTTAGAGGTTTCCAAGGTGCAGTTGAAAACATCTGAGGCCCAGGCTTTTATGTTTGGTGCCCCATCCCTGTGCAACTGTCGACCTCTTCAGATTAGAGAGTGCTGGACCATGGACAGCTTTAAAACAGGCCTGAAAACATATTTGTTTAAGCAGGCTTTTAGTGTTTAATATGGTATTTTGGGATACTTTTAGTTGAAGTATTTAAATTATATTGTAAATAATTTTTAAGTTGAGTTGTTCTGTCTTATGATGTTTTTAATTATGTACAGTGCTTTGATTTTTAGAATTGCGCTAAATAAATAAAGCATTATTGTTATTATTATTATTTAACGTACAGATAATACAACCCCTTGGAGAACCTTATTGCTTTTTTAGCAATGTGAATAAAAAAATATTCACAGTAGCTGTTTATTTTTTTTCCTAGTTATACCTGTTTTTTATTTAGATAGTCCTTCCACCATCTGATCATCAGTCCTCAATCAGTTTATGTTCCAGTTTAGCTTGCAGACATTCAAAGACAAAAGCCCATATATGTAGCATGCTCCCAGCATCAGTTGGGTGGTTGTCAGCTGAGAAGGTGTGCGGAGGGATGTGCTGCTGGCTGTCTATGCCTGTGGCACCATCTTTCAGATATGGGCTTGGGGGAAGGGAAGGGAGTTGTCAGTGCCATGGGGTGTCCACTAACCACAAATGATGCTGCTGGGCACCAGGTTCAGGGGTTGGGGCTGTGTCTACCAGGGCACCTCAGTGTGTGTGGGGGGTGTCATGTTCTTCACCGAGGATGGGGCAGACATGTTGAGGGGGTGCATTGTTACATTGGGGATGGGGCAGACATGTGTCGGGGGATGCATTGACACTACGGGGATGGGACAATCGTGTGTTGGGGTTCATTGAAACTACGGGGATAGGGCAGTCATGTGTTGAGGTTCACTGAAACTACAGGGATGGTGCAGTCATGGCTTGGGGGTTAATTGAAACTACAGGGGCAGGGCATTTGTGTGTTGGGGTATGCTTTGCTACAAGAGGGACGGGGCAGTCATGTGTTGGGGTGTGCTTTTCTACAAGGGGACAGGGCAGATGTGTGTTGGCAGGTGGTTTGGCAGTGCGGCGGGTGGCCTAGGTGCTCCAGGGGCTTGGGCAGGGGGTCCTCCAGCCAACGGGGTATGGCCTCATTTGTCCGAGTGCCTGCATTACCTATTCACACACCTGGACCAGCACCTTCACATGCATGTGATTCACTATGGGGCCCAGGACAGGCATCAGATTGGATTCACGCCTGGGTCCACTACTCCACCCCTGGCTGCCCTAAGCAGTCCTGCACACTTGGGGGGCAGCGGACAGATGCCCTGCGGGTGCATGCATTAGTGAATACCATGCACCCTTCACCTGTCCAGGGCTGCAGAGCTATGCTGGCAGGGTACACACCTTTGGCATGTACTTTCCACCCCATTTGTGCATAGTCCCCATTTAGTGGGCCTTCACCAGGACCTATGAATATACTGTGTGATGCTTCTACTGACATAAGAAAACAACATACATTCAGTTCAAAATGAGTCCATTAATGCTGAAATAACTTTGTAAATTTTATAGTTTGGGGGTTACTGTGTTGGTTTATTTCTACTGTGTTTGTAAATGTATGACACATAGCACATAGTAATTGAAGTCATGTTATGTAATTGTAAACATTGTAACGAACATGTCAATAAAGGATGACACGAAAATAGAGAAATGCAGTCTTTTCATCAAAATAAGTATTATTAAAATGCTGGCGAACTACAGCAATGCAGAAGCAGATTCCAGAGTTTATTATTGTAGCTATAAATATGAAGCTACAATTTTGAGGGTCATGTGTGTGGGGTGGATACTATGGTGGTAGTGCTGTGCCCCACACATTCTTGTATATTTACTTTTTTCCTATACATCTCCAGACTCCTTTCAGTCACTACCCTAGTACCATTGCCACCTTCTCTGGGTCTGACCTCCATCTCTGACACCCTCCACAACGGCTGTCAGTTTGTTGCAGGCCCTCTTTGAAGACTAAATTCAGTAGAGCAGGGTCTGAGGTCAGCAAGCATGATCCTGCACAGACCCAGCCTTTTATCCTTTGATTGTCCTTCCTACACTGAGGCAGCAGCACGATGCTTCCACTGCACATGCAAAGAATATACAGAGATGTACTACAGTATGTGTACCTTTCACTTTTGCAATTCCCAAAAGTGTGAATGATTACCTTTCATGTTGCAGAGCCAAGCTGATAATGCTTGCCACCCTTTTTCACTCTGTACAGCCACTGAGAACTTTTTTTTTATTTCTTTTTCCCTCTGGTCACCAGTCCTGAGGCATCCCTCAGACATCGCCTGGCTGTCCCACCCGGCCAGAGATCCCCCCAAACCTTACATTCCCCTGGAACCCCATCCTGATACCTCATCCCACTGGAACCTCCCCCCAGCTTGTGCCCCCAGGGCAAGGCCACCCTCCTCTTACCTTGGGCACTCCTCAAATCCAGTCTTTGTGAGTATGGTGCAGGCCAGAAGATACTAGGACCAGGGAGGGCCGGGTCAGATAGTGGGCCTGGGGCTGGTGCTGGTGCATTGTCTCCTCAGGAACCGGGGTTTTTCCTCCTTGCATGAACATGAATGTGACCCCACCCCTAGAGGCAAGGATATGTAATGATATTCAGCATGGAACAGGCGCACTCCAGCCCCAACTCATGGATATCCTCAGCAACCTCCCCACAGACCCAAAATGACCCTGGCTGTTGCACCCCCAGTCTCCACTGGGAGTCGCTGGTGGCAGGGAGTCACAACCCTCACCACCCTGGAGAGGATAGCTGTCATTGGATGCTCTATCCTCTCCCTCCCCAACCAACCTCCAGCAATCCAAGCTAGCTACTGATCCCAGGTCATCAGCATGGTAAAAGATAAGGCCTGAGGCACCTCAGCCCTCTACACTACTGGGCCGACTGAGCTGAGAACTTCTTTGTGATGATAGAACAAAGAAATGCTGTTGTTAATAGATGAACATACTACAACAAAAGAAGTTATAAAAATGGTGTTGGATCTGGCCCAACGGTGCAGCGATAGTGCTACCACTCATAATGCCAGTGACCCGGGTTCATAAGCAAGCCCCGAGCATTGGGGGTCAGCCGGGGAGGAGGATTGAGCATCCCAGAGGATGCTGTCCTCCTCCGGGGAGGGTGGGTCGCTGCCCCCCACTGCACTGTTGCCACCTAGCTGACCATGGGTGGCAACGCAATGGAGATAAGCAGGTTAGGGTCTGGTTGATGGCTGGTTTGCACACCACATGCAGTCATGAGTGAGTACACCTGAGCCCTTGCATGCCATCATCCAGTGGGGTGGAAACAAGTTAAAATAACAGCCCTGGAAGCCACAGGTGACAGGACCCTGGTAATCCAGGCCCTTGCGACATTCATCACGCTGCCCATCTGAGAAATCTGTGAGAATTCAGGGATACATTCCCCACCCCTGACTCTGCAGTGGGGGTGAGGGGCAAACCATTGCTCCATAGAGGGGCATGGAAGAGCTGGCATCACGAGGTGAGTCACAAAGTATTTATTTTATTTTGGTCTTTGGTAACCGGGTAAGGCCCACTAGGTACAAGTGCCTGTGTTCAGGGGTGACCTGGGAGCACTGGGTGGTTAAGTGACTTGCTCAGAGTCACCCAGTATGCAAGTGGAGGTTGTGAGAATCAGACCCAGGTCTACTGGATGTACCAAGCTCATCCACAGTTCGTTACTCTAACCTCTAGGCTATACTGCCAGCCCAAGTAGCTTGGGATCCCCGAGAACGACAGCAACCAGAGACCAGCAGGGGGCAAAAACTATATGAAAAGTTAGTATTGGAAATGCTACATTCTGATTGGCTGTTTGCATTTTAACTGCCTACATTGCTCTCTATGACACTGTAATGATCCTGATCGTGGTGCATGAATTCTTCCTGTTAGCTTTTCATTCTCTAGTACTGCGATGATGACTAGAATGATCAATTCAAATTTTGAACAACCATTTAAACAGAATTAACTATTGTAATATGTTTGATACACAAGGTTTTATTTTTAACTTTTGGTAATGTGTGTCTCAGTGTATTACAATGTATTATGAACATATGAAATGCCAGCAGAAACAGGATTCACAGTCTATCAAGTCTGCTCGATTGTGCAGCTAGCCCCTCAACTTGCAGCTGCCCCACCCTTCCCTCTCCTCCTTCTAACAACCCCCCTCACTCTGTCCCAACCCCTCTTAAATCCCCCCACCATTCTACATGATACCACTTCCACAGGCAGAGTGTTCCACTTGTCTACCACCCATTCCATGAAAAAATTTCTCTGGATTTCCCTCCTGAATTTCCCCCCTCCAGTCTCAGCCAGTGCCCTTACGTGTCCCTCCCCTTCTGATCTGAAGAATCCCTTTCGTATTAGTCTTGTTTATTCCCTTTAAGTATTTAAAATTTTTCAAACATATCCTCCCATCCCTCCTCTCCTCCAGGGAATACATGTTCAGCTCTCCCAGCCTCTCCTCAGATTTTTCCTCCAGTCCCTGGATCATCTTCGTTGCCCTATGCTGCACCCCCTCCAGCAATCTGATGTCCTTCTTTAGGAATGGACACCAGTACTGCATGCAGTATTCCAGGTGCAGTCTGACCAGTGACCTGTAGAGGGGAAGGATCACCTCTCTGTGCCTGAAAAAGATGCCCCTTGCTGTGCACCACAGCATCTTGTTTGCCTTTGCAGCTGCCTTCCTACACTGAGCTGAGTGGTTCATATTCCTTGTTATTAGTACCCCTAGATCCTTTTCCTCCATGGTGCTTTCCAATTGTGCCCCTCCCAAATTATATTTCCTCCCCTGGTTCCTTGCTCCAAAGTATAGAACCTTGCATTTCTTGGCATTGAACCCCATCTGCCATGTCTCTGACCACTCCTGTAGTTTGGTCAGGTCCTCCTGCAGCCCCCTCCACCCCTCTATGTCATCCACCACAGCTCTGACCCTAACTGATCCTACTCCGGACCCCATTTGAGATATCAGCTATGAATATCCCAAACAGCACTGGTCTCAGTACCAATCACTGGGGCACCCTGCTCGCAACATCCTTTGGTGATGAGAGTTCCACCCCACCACCACCACCCTTTGCTGCCTACCCCATAGTCAGTTGGTGATCCAACTGACAAATTTTGTCCCCCACCCCTGTGTATTCCAGTTTTCCCCCAGCCTCCCATGCGGCACCATATCAAAGGCCTTGCTGAAGTCCAAATACAGGACGGCCACTGCATGGCCCCTATCTAGTTCCCTGGTAACCCAGTTGTAGTACTCGACTAGGTTTGTTTGACAGGATCTGCCCAAGACAAAACCATGTTGATGACCATCTTGGAGACCATTGTCTTCCAAAAAGATCACCAGACTCTCTTTTAGTATTGATTCCATGAGCTTCCCCACGATTGAAGTGAGGCTCACAGGTCTGTAGTTGCCTGGATCATCCTTCAGGCCATTTTTATGAATGGGCACCACATGGGCTATCCTCCACCCCCATGGCACGCATCCTGTGTCCAGTGATGTACTAAACAGGTCTGCCAGTGGTCCCGGAAGGATCTCCGCTAGCTCCTTAGTACCATAGATTGAATGCCATCTGGTCCTGATGCCTTGTCCACCCTCAGTGCCCTTAGGCCTTCTAGCATTCCTGTCCTCTGTAATCTTGAAATCAATCACCCCGCCTCCCTACCACTGAACGCTTCCATGGTGTATCTCCCTTTTTCTTCTTGAACACAGAGCATAATTACTCATTCAGTGCCTCTGCCTGGTCCTCCCTTCCCACCCACCCCATCCTTCTTAATCCTCACAGTCTGGTCTTGTTCCTTCTTCTCTCGTCAATGTAGTGGAAGAAGTCCTTTTCCTCATCCTTGATTCCCTGTGCCAGTGTCAGCTTTCTGGAAGGCTTGGACACTTTGACTAGCCTGGTAGCCTCCCTGGATTTCTTTGTGTACTCATCTTTGTCCGTTTTCCCAGCCGATTTCCTAAGCCTGTGGAATGCCTTTCTCTTGGCACTCACCCCATCCATGACCTCCTGAGTCAGCCAGCTTGGCTTCTTTGCCCTATCCTTTTAGCTCTGTGTCTTGGTAAAAGTCTCAGTTGCCTCTGCAAACCCTTTTTTAATGATGTCCCACTTATGACTAGCACTCATGCATGTCTGAATTCCCACCAGGTGCTCAACAAAAATTTCCCCCATCCTTTTGAAGTCCGCTCACTTAAAATCTATCACCCTAGTACCTGTACCTAATGTTTTCCTGCCCATACTGATTGTGAACCACACCTTGTGAAGGTCACTCCCAGCCAGGTGGTCCTCCTCTCCCAGATCCCGTACAGCCTCCCTGTTTGTCAATACCAGGTCCAGAGTCCTTCCCACCAATTGCACCAGGAAGCAGTCCTGAAATGCATCTAGTAACACGTGCTCCTTTGTACACGTGCTGGTTGGGGTGTTCCAGTCCACCCCAGGGAGGTTGAAGTCCCCTACCACTACTGTGTTCCCCTTCCTATAGACCCTTCTAATCTGCTCGTCCAACTCCCTATCCAGGTCATTTCCCTAAGCTGGTGGCCTATACACTACCCCCACCCTCAGTGTCTTTCCTTAGGAGTCTTGAAACTGCATCCAATAGGGCCTCTGTCTTGCCCTCCACCCCCTCTTCCCTTATACTCCTTATCCCCTCACTCATGTAGATTGCCACGCCCCCCTTACCCCCTAACCCTGTCCTTCCTGAATATCCTGTACCCTGGGATCATCATATCCCAGTCCTAGTTCTGGGTGGCCCATGTTTCAGTGATGGCCATCATGTCCACCCTTCCCACAGCCAAGAGAGCCTATAGCTTGGCTAATTTGTTACACAAGCTTCTCGCATTCAATGAGACCACCCTCCAACCTGTGTCTTCCCCCCCAACCTGACTTTCCCCCTCCTACCCCCACCTTGTGCCTCCACCCCAAATACCTCTCTGATAGCTTGGGGGGTAGGCGTGTTGGCTCCCCCTCTGGGAAGCTCCCTCTCTGATAGCTTGGGGGTGGCATGCCTAACTCCCTCTGGGATCTCTCTGCCTCACTAGCTGTCCTCATGCCCCCCACCTAGTTTAAATCTATCCTTGATGCTATGTACCCCTCAAACTTCTGCTTATGACCCCTTCCCCTCCCTGCTCAGGTGCAGCCTATTCGCTGCATAGAGATCCTTATTGTCCCAGGTTCTGTCCCAATCCTACACTATCCCGTACCCCTTAGACCAACACCATTCCCCCAGCCATGTGCTGAACTCCCCAATCCTCCCTTTCCTTCCCGTACTCGTGCGGGGTACTGGGAGCACCTCTGAGAAGGCCACTGATTCCCCCACTTCCTCACATAGGCCTCCTAGTTCCTCAAACCTCCTCCTCACTACTTCCACCATCTCCTCCGCCAGGACATCAGTGCCCAGATGCACCACTACATGCGGTTTCTTCCTGCCCCTCCTTGCGCACTTAAGAACTGCCTGCCTCACGCTGTCTTTTATCAGTCTGGGTACAGCCTCCACCCATATCCTACTATGCCTTCCCCTTCCAACCCATCTGATCCCTTTAGGTATGGAATTGACCAGCACTAGCACACCCCCTTCCTTGTTCCTTATCCTCTCCCCCACCCTTTTTCCAAGGTATCCATAATGAGAACATGCCATCTCGCTAACTCCATCCTTTCCCCTTCTGCTTCCATTTTCGCCCCTGTCCAGCCTCCCACCCCCATCCCCACTCCCACTCTGTCCTCCACTTTTCTCCACTCTTCCCTGGCCCCTCCTCCACTCTGCCCCTGTTGTCCTCCCCACCAGCAGTGCTTCTCTCCCCTTCACCCCGTCACCCTCCTCTGACCGGCTCCTGTCCCTTGTGGATTTCCCTCCCCTTCCCCCTCCTGCACCCCCCCCAGAGATTGCACACCCCATCCTCTTCCACCAGTGTTGCCAGCACGGCAAACCTGTTTCCTGCCCTTCCTGCCCAGTTGTGCTTTGGAACCTTCCCCCCTGATCCTAGCCTACCCACTTGTGCTAGGCCCCTTGTTTGTTCTGCTCCTGTACTCCCTCCCCATCCCTTCCCTTGAGTCTCTGTTCCTCCCATGTTTTGTCCTCATGTTATTCCTCAGATGAGCCCCTCCTGCCTTAAGACCCCCCATCCTCTCCATCTCTCTACCTAGCCACAGCACTTCCTCCTCCAGCCCCCACAACCTGCTACTGATTGGACACCTTCCTAGCCTCTACAATATGTTCATCCAAACTGTTGCCCCACATCCACTGCATCCAACAATTCTACCCGTGTTGGCCCTCCTTGCCTCCCACTTCCCCTGTACCACACACCTCTGTGCTGACCCCAACCACCCCCACTGGACACCCCCCCGGTGTGTTCATCCCTCTGCTGCACCATCTGTCCTCCTCAGCAATGTTCTAATCCTAGAGATACCCACAATGGTTTTACAATCCTTACACTGCTACCTTCAGAGCAGTCTATGCACTATTAGCAGTATCTATACACGACTTCACAATCCTTTACAACCCTGTGCGTCTTCCTTCAGAGCAGTCTATGCACTATTAGCGGTAGCTATACAGACTTTACAATCCTAGCAATGTCCCTTTCTTAAACAGTTATATCCAAACAGTCCCTCCAGTCCCAGTGCCTTTACAAGCAGTGTTCCTAACTGTCACCCCCTCCTAGAAGAAAACAAACACAGAGCCCACCACAACTTAATCACCCCATAGGTCCCAAGTGTCCCAGAACAACCACAGTGGTCCTGCTTGACGGCACAGACGAGAACTGGAACAGCCACAGTACCTTAACTCTGAAATCAGCTGGATCTTAAGAAAAGGAAATTACCATACCTTATCTAAACACTGGGTCCCTCCAGTAGGTTGAGTTCCTACTTCACAGTTCACTTTGGGGTCACTCTCTCCTTTGAGATTCACTAGCTGCCCTTACCTGCTAGTTACTCCTCCCCTTATCCTCCTCCGATGAACAATAGTGATCAGTTCTTTTTTGATATCCTTGTTCAGCTCTCCTCCACCTCTCCCCACTAGAGGGTGGTGATCCCTCTTAGGTCTGCAGGTTCACCCTGGTACTGGCTCCTCCTTTGGGTATTTAATAGAGGTCAGGGCTGAGGTGGGAGGGTGGGCCAGAAACCCTGTCTCCCTTCTGGGATGGCTCCTACCGACTCCCTCTGCCGCTTTTCCCCTCCCCTCCTCTTTGCGGCAATGGCCACCTGGTCTTCTAGCTCCCTGGACCTTCTAAAGTTGAATTCAATAAAATATTTGATAATGTATATATGTGATACATATAATAAACATTTGAAATGTTATGTGGAAACTTGGGCACATTGAACATTCTTGATTTAACTGTTCACAACTGTGTAGATTTTATCAATTTTCATATTTATATAAGTTCCTATACAATAATCCTAAATTTTAAATAAACACTTTGGGTGCTATGCTGCGAATGTGTGGGTAATACATATTAAGATCAATGACACATAGGTGCCCTGCACCCGTGCACCCCTACCTGGGATGCACGAAAGAGGCATGCATCCCATATGCCCGATCCCCAGCCGTGGATGGTGACATGCCAGGGTGGGCCCCACTGTCACCATTTACTAAAGCGCACAGTGCTATGCACCAGAGGCATAACAGGGTGCGGTATGCTTTGGAGGACCCTGTCATAATAGATCTGTGTGCCATAGGCTGGGTGCATAGGACACCAGCCCAATCCTGGCCATACAGTACAGGCCCCCCACATGCCACTCTCCCCACCCCATTCCCGATTGTCAGTGCCCCCCACAAACACACACATCAGCGCACCATCCCCATCCATGTGCTGCAACGCCCTCCCACCACACATCACTGTCCCATTCCATACCATATGTAGGCACCCCCTTCCCACCACACAGCTCTGTCCTGACCCCATCACAGTGCAGGAACCCCCCCACCACACATCCCTGCCCTGTCCTGCAGTTGTGGTACCCATCCCTCCTCCCCAAGTCACATCAGTGCCCCATCTCCCCAAGGTACCTGAACCTCCTCCAATGTGATTTATCTGGTACAGTGCAGAACATCCCGTACACCCCCGATCCCAGCACCCCTCCACCTCATTGATGTTCAGTGGTCTCCCTTCACCTCCACGCAGCACAGACAACCCACCTCGAACCACATACCTGCCTGTCAGTGCCACAGCATGGGATGGCCAGTGGCACAGCCCTCCTCACACCTCCTCGGCCATCGGCCATTCAAGTGATTCTGGGAGCGCACCCCTATATATAGGCAGTGCATTCCCAACACAGTCCACCTCTGGACACCTAGGTGGAGAAGAGATGGGCTAGACAGGACCATTGCCCGGGGTTGCAGCTGATTGGGGCCCTGTGATGGAAAACACAACATGCACAGTACACAATATTTGTAATCCGGAGCCAGAGGGCTCAGTTCATAAAGGAAACGAAACAACAAGACAATCAGATGACACACTCAGATTAAGCTGTTGTTGGAGGCCTAGCCTATTTACTCACGATACCCAAGACTGGACACAGGCTGGACAAAAATCGAGACTGCAGGTGGTTGATCTGGAATGCTAGGAGAAGCAGGGCCCACACGAGTCACAGAGGCGTCATTCCTGTTCAAGCGTGCAGCAGGGGGGGCTGGTCCCCAGGCAGGTCTCTCTTCGATGGCTTCTCTGTGCAGTGGGCAGTCTAGCTGGGCCAGTCTGGCAAGGCCCAGACCGCATGGAGACAAATTCGGGTGCAGTCTGTTTGGGCTGGATACAGCTTCCAGCATGCAGAACACAGTTCACACAGTGGGGAACTAACTCACAACCCACTAGCAGCTCATAGCACATTTACATGTATGGGAATTCTACTGTACCAGGCAAAGTGCTCCCCGGTCACAATCGCGAAGTCTTTGCACACACCAGGAGCTTAGGGGTAGCTGGAACTCTGACAGGCCGATCGCATTCAGCAAAATCTTTGGTCTTCTTCAGGTTGAGCCTGGCCCACTTCAGTAGCTTACTTTAGTCAAACAAACTTGGATTTAGTCCAAAATAATTCTCTTCTCTCCCTCTCAGGAGCAGCAGGCAGACATACAGGCCAAACACTCAGACTTTTCTCAGTTCTCCCATGCGAATCCTCTCAGGATTGCTGCTCAGAATTACTTCATCTCCTTCTTCTTGAGCTTCCAGCTGGGAACTAACTGAAAACTGCAAGCAGCCCTGGACCTCCCCAAGATCCAAAAGATTTGGTTGGCTGATTTGACTGTCAGTCAAAGCAAGAGCTTCCCCTTCAGTTGCAAAAAACACAAAAAGTTCAAACTACAGTTCCTACAGATTTTGAATTCAGACAGCTCCTGTAGTCCGGCTACATTTTAAGTCCCACCAGTACTGTTTGGTCCAATTTGCAGTCCAGGACTAGTGGAGACAAACAAAACAGTCCTTGCTACAAAGGAAGCAGGTTAGACAAACTACATTATCACTCTAAATGATTTTCAGTGAATAGTTACATCTTTCAACAGAGCTCCCTCTCAGATTACTTAAGCTGCAATCAGGCAGCTCTTAAAGAGACAGTACACAGAGGCTATACAGGCTCTGGTAATTCATTTAAACTGCTAAAACACAGGACACTGGCTGTGAGCATTTAGGCAAGCTCAGGGAAGACTTTTTGGGAACCCCCATTTGTAGGGGGGTTACACCCTTCCCTGCCTGGGAAAACTTGGCGTCCACATCAAGTCTGTACCATCATAACATTGAAAATGCAACATATACAAGATATTTATACCATTAGCATGCTATACAAGCACTATCTGATTCACCAATTGGCATAACTTGTCACTTTAATATATATTTCAATGTACTTCACTATATCTTTTCCATTCTGACAATACATTATGCATATTCCACACAGGTAAATTGAACATTACTATACAGAATCATGTAATAACTTCTTGTACTTTAAACAATGCAAGAGGGGGCCCTTCCCTATCAGCTAACTTGGGGCTGGATGGGGCAGGGGCACCATGGTGAGAGGGCAAAACAAGTAACCTGGAATAGGCCGTCAAGCTCAATTTGGGAAGTGAGCTCTGAGAGACATAAACACCTTTGTGGACTACATTGAGAGGCAAATCCACTGGCCTCCCAGGGGAATCATAATTAAAGCACACCACTGGCTTGACCGCTCATTCAGTCTTTCTGGGGTGAACAACCACAGTCTCTGTACTTTCAGCAATGGTCTTGGAGCTTTCATCACTTGTGAGGGGTGCTTCTGCATGAAGGGGAATGTCCAGGCTTGGAGCACTGTCAGCCCCTTGCTCTGTAGTCTCTGTTTCTACAACACTTGGCTCATTTTGAAGACAGTCTGGCACTGAAGGGGGGTTGTCAGCACTCTCATAGTGTTCCTCAAGTTCTGGCATGTCACCAGAAAGACTCACACCATCAGCCTCTCCTTCAGGCAAATCATACAGTTCCATGATAGACAAAGACTCAGCATCCTCAGACGTGATACTTTGCACTTCACTTTCAGGGAGCATTGGCTTTAAGGATGATGCCAGGGGTTAGGCAGTCCAGAAGGCCCAGCTTCATTGCCATAATTCAACATAGAATGGTAAACAACTGACTCAGTTCATATGAGGGGTAATGGGCATTATCACACTCACTGTCATCAGTGTTAGACTGGCAGTCACTATCATTCTGGGCCTGCTGTGGGGGAAGTCTTAAATCGGCAACCATGGGGGGCAGGCTGACTCTGTTTCTTTCTAGAAGCAGCACAAATCATTGGTCCAGGGGAATCATTCTCGGTGGGTTCAGCCTCAATTATAACTTGACCAATAGGTAGCAAGTGGTTACAGTGCATGGTCTTGACAGCTTTGGAGTTATTCTCTGGGCACACTTTGTACACTGGCAAATCATCCATCTTTTCAACTATGACATGGGGAAGATGGTGCCATCAATCAACATTTTTGTGTTTACCATGCAATCCTAAATTTCGCAACAACACACAGTCTCCAGGCCTAAGCTCTTGAGCCTTTACTTTTCTATCATTTCTCTCTTTGTTGGCTAGATTTCTTTTGGCGGCCATTGTCTGGGCCAGTTGATAGGCATGGTTCAATTGAGCTTTCAGTTTTTGTACATATTGCAGGTGATCTTCAGCTCGGATCCCATCGGGAGAAACCCCAAAACAGACATCAACAGGCAGCCGGGCCTCTCTCCTGAACATGAGGCGGTAGGGAGAGAACCAGGTAGCATCATTCTTCGTGCAATTGTATGCGTGTACCAAGGTGCTAATCTGCTGGCTCCATTTATGATTATCTTTTGGGTGGAGGGTGCCTAGCATGTCTAGCAGGGTGTTGTTAAAGTGTTCTGATTGAGGATTCCCCTGCAGGTGATAAGGGGTGGTTCTTGACTTTCGCACCCCCCATAGAGAGAGCATTTCTTTGATTAGCCGACTCTCAAAGTCCCGGCCCTGATCAGAGTGAATTCGCTGGGGCTGCATAGTGGACAAAGAAATTTTCCACTAGCACCTTGGCCACGGTGGATGCTTTTTGATCTTTGGTGGGAAAAGCTTGTGCATACCATGTGAAATGGTCTGTAACCACTAACACATTGCCAATGTTTTGCTGATCAGGCTCTAAACTCAAGAAGTCTATGCAGACTAGTTCCATTGGGGTGCTGGTAGTAATGTTGACAAGGGGGGCAGTCTTCTGAGGCAGGGCTTTTCTCTGCAGGCAGTGACTACAAGTCCTTACATGATGCTCAACATTGGCCCCCATCTTGGGCCAGTAGAATCGAGATCGTACTAGGTCAAGGGTCCAGTTGATACCGAGGTGGCCCATATGATTGTGGAGGGACCTCAGTATCAAATCTTTGAAGACTGTGGGCAGGACCAATTGTTGCTTGTCTATTTGGCCACTTCAATCTACAGTCCCTCTATACAACTGATTAAGCAGCTTCAACCTGGGGCCTTCTTTAAACAATAAAGCGGTTCGCAGATCAGAAGAACGCAACTTGGACACATCTTTTCCTGCACAAAGGGCATCAAGTGCTGGCTGACTCATAGGATCTAGGGATTCAGCCCACTGAATGCTGTCATTGTCTAACTGAGTGGTGCACTTATATCTAGAGCAGAGAATGTGTCGCAGCCGGTATGCAAGTGTCAGAGGGGTTCAAGCAATCTGCTAAGCAGTCCGATGTGTCTGTAGACGTCTGTTCATTTCTATCAAACTTTTGGCACAGTGTTCGAATGTCAGGTTCAGACAGCCTGACCCAGTTACTCTTGGAAATGGGCCTCCGAGATAGGGTGTCAGCATCAATATGATTCAGGCCTGGTCTGTATTCGACAGCATAATCATATGTTGACAATGCAGAAAGCCACCAGTGCCCTATGGCATCTAACTTAGCTGACGTCTGTACATAGGTCAGTGGGTTATTGTCAGTCCTCACCAATATTTTTGCCCCATAGTGGTAATCATGAAACTGGTCGACAATGGCCCATTTTAACCCAAGGAACTCCAACTTGTGCACAGGGTAGTTTCTCTCTGACAGGGTCAATCAATCAATCAAATTCTTTATTTATCCAGGTGAACACCATTGAGCAAGCTCATTTACAAGGTGGACCTGCATTACACAAGTCAAGTAACAATGCATTTATATACAGACAAATAGACAGTAGATGCAAGAGTACAATAGTACAGGTAGGCCTGCAATAGACAGGGTAAGTAAAAATACATTTGGGTTTGGGTAAAAGACAGTTGGTAAGGGTATACATAACAATAGGGTAGCAAGCCAGTAAAAATTTATACCAGATACAACAACATACATGGTTTAGTATTCCTGTAAGGTAAAGGCATTACAGTCCAGTGAAGAGATTAGTTGAAGTGGATGCTACAAGTGAAAAGACATACATTGTCAGTTTAAAAAGACCCAGACATATGAAGGGGGAGACATATGTCGGGAGAAGTGGGCAGCCAGTGGAAGGGGGAGGTCTGGAACTGGGATAATACTAGAAGCGAAGGGATGAGATGCTGTGGGTATACAAAGAATAGGTGGGTGAGGGAGAGTGAGATTTAGGGCAGTAGATAAGTAGGCGGCTCAGGGACAAGTTATGCACTGATACAAGAAGAAAGGAGGATGGGAAAAGCAGGGAGGATGTGGAAGGGGGGTGTAAGTAAGCTAGGATCATTGGAAGCAGTTGCAGGCTTCTGTAATGTATTTCGAGTATAAAGTCTTAAACACAGTGAGACTAACAGGAGTCCTCAGTTTCAGTGATTTCTGTAGCACATTTCAGAGTGACTGTAGAATGAATCCTATGGCAGCTCTCTCTCAAAACGTGTTAGGGCTTTGGGCACTTTCAGAGAAATCAGTGAACAGCTTCTCAGGGCATAGGTTCCAGGCATATTGAGAGTCAGGCAATCAACAGTGTACTGCAGAAGTTTGCCAGTGATAGCTCTGTATGTCCAGAAAGCTGCATTTTTATTTCATCTGTAGTGTAGGGAGGTCCAACCCATGGCCATATATAAAGAGCAGTGATGGGTGGAGAAGAGGAGACCAGTGATGAAGCGCAGGGCTCTGTGGTAAAGTATGTCCAATTTACCAAGGTATGAAGTAGCACATTGGCTGTATATAAAGTCAGTGTAATCAATTAGGGAAAGGAATGTAGACTGAACTAGCTGTCTCTTGGCCTCTGTAGTTAGTAGGCGGTTTAACCTGAAGAAGAGACCTAGTCTCTGCCTCAGTTTTTTTATCAAATCTTCCAGGTGGTCTGCAAAGGAGAACTTGAAGTCTAGCCAGAGCCCCAGGTATTTGAATTTCGGTACAAATTCCAGGGTTTCTCCTAGGAGGGTGGTGATGGGGGGTAGAGCAGGGTAGGCTGCATGGTTAATAGGTGAAAACAGCATTGCCTTTGTCTTTTTGGTGTTAACTAGCAATTTTTTACTAAGGGGCTGGTATTGAAGTATGTTGAAGTCAGCTTGCAGGTCACTACAGGCAGTTTCAGGAGTTGTACGGCTTAGGTAGATCACTGTATCTTCTGTGAACAGATGAATTTTTGCCTTATTAATGCCTGAGTCTATATTGTTGATGTAGATGGCAAATAGGAGTGGCCCCAGGATGGATCCCTGTGGGACACCACTTTTTAACAGATTCGAGGGGGAGAGTTCACCTTTGGCCTTGACCTGTTGGTGCCTATCAGAAAGGTAGTTGTGGAACCAACGCAAGGTGGTAGAATCTAGACCAATAGCTTTTAATGAAGAAAGAAGGAGGCTGAGGTTGATAGTGTTGAAGGCCTTACTTAGGTCTAGAAAAACCACGCAGACAAATTTTTTGTTCTCTAGCTCACGCTGCCAGTCATTTGTCACCCTGACCTGGGCCGTGATTGTACTATGTTCAGTTCTGAAACTAGATTGAATTGGGTTAAGCAGGTTAGCATCATCTATGAAAGATTTCAGCTGGGCATTCACGATTTTTCCCAGAAGTTTTGACAGTACTGTGAGAAGAGAGATGGGCCTGTAGTTGTTTAGATCACAGGGGTCTCCGGATTTAAACAACGGAATAACATGTGCGGTCTTCTACAATTTGGGGAGGGTCCCTTGAGAAAGGGACAAGTTAAATAGATGTCAAGGTCAATAGGGTCAAGCTCCTACTGGCCAATGCCACTGGTCTCAAACCACCCTTATGGTTTTGATACAGTACAGCTCCTAGACCCTACAGACTGGCATCAGTATGCAGCACATAGGGTTTGGTGGGATCAGCATAAGCGAGGATGGGGGCATGGGTGAGCTGGTATATGACTTCGTGGAAAGCTGCTTCATAGTCAGGCATCCAACGGGACGTGAAAAGTTCACCTGGGAAGAAATATGCTTTGTCTGGTTCTTTGATGGCCCCTTTTTTGTATTTTCAATTGGTAGGAGGGTAACCCTGGGTAAGATTCAGGAGTGGCTGAATCACTTTGGAATAGTCCTTTATGAATCTGCTGTAGTAGCCACAGAATCCCAGGAAACATTGTAGTTCTTTCAAACTGTGGTGCTGGGGCCAAGTAGTCAAGGCTTCAACTTTACTAGGATCAGTCTCTATTCCCTCTGTAGACACTATATGCCCACATACTTCACAGAGGTTTGGAAAAACTGGCACTTGTCAATGGACAGCTTGATGCCGAAATCTTCCAGTTGGTCTAGTACTTTGAACAGTCGACTCTCATGTTCCTCTAGGGAGCTCCCAAACACAATGACATCGTCCAAGTACACCAGGCAATCTAGCAAATTCATGTCTCCCACTGCTCGTTCCATCTGTCGCTGGAAAGTGGCTGGGGTGCTCGATATCCCCTGTGGCATTCTCAGAAATTCATAGAACCCCAAAGGACAGATGAAGGCTGTCTTCTCATGGTTCACCGGAGCCATTGGAATCTGATAATACCCACTGCTAAGATCGAACACCGAGAACCATTTGCTCCCATTCAAACAATCCAGAGCATCTTGTATACAGAGCATGGTGTATTGATTGGGGATGGTCTGCCGATTCAGAGTTCGATAATCAACACACATTCTCACAGATCCATTCTTCTTATGCACAACCACAGTGGGAGAAGCATATGGGCTCCTGGATTCTTGTATCACACCAGCTGTGAGCATTTCCTGCAAGTGTCTTCTCACATCGTCTATGTCTGCAGGGGCTAGGCGTCGAGACCTCTCTCAAAATGGCCATTCATCGTGCAGACGTATGTGATGCTCCACACCCTGGACACATCCCACATCCCATTCCTTCAACGAAAACACTTGATCTCTCTGGGCAAGTTTCTGGCTAATTCTAGTCTTCCATTCAGCTGGCAACAGGGAGTCACCAAAATCAAACAAGTTGGGAGTCACTCTATCTGTCTTGCCAGGGGGGTTGTTGCTGGGCAACACTGCAGTGTCTGCACAGTGCACTGTAGCTAGGGTGCATCCTCTATTCACCTGGATCTCCCGATCTGACACGTTATGAATCTGGACCATCACTCGTCGTGCATAGGCATGAGCACGAGCTGGCAAGATGCTGGGCTTAACCAATAATCCTTCCGGCAATTTTCCATCACCTGGCACGTCCAACATCAGTATTTTGTTCTTGACATGTTTGCGGAGGTGGACCTCCCCTTGAAAGGTACACTGGGCGTTAGGGGTCAGTACCATTGAATCAGGATCCTTCTTCCACACGACCCCTACCGGTTCATCTTGGTCCACTCCCTTGGGGTTCTGTTGCAAATCATAGGCCCTCTTGATCAGGCAGAATTCTTCACGGCACTCCCAGTCCAGTCACCCTGTTTCTCTAACAGAGTTGTGCCAGTCTTCTAAACATATGGGCATTGGTCCCAATTAACAGGGACCCATCCTATACAGTCAGTAGGGGACACACTAAGGCCAGTGTCTCGACTTGCTCCTCTACACCAGTTACAGCTGGAGGAAATGATAACCAGAGGCGGACATATCCTAGGTAGGGATAAGACTTGTCGCTCAGTCCCCACACATGTAGGCCTTCCAGGGATTGTAAGGGCACAGCAGATAAGTGTCATACCAGTTCTTAAATACAATGGTCACTTGTGACCCATTGTCCAGCACAGACCGAATAGGAATACCATTCACAGCCACGGTAGTCTCCATTGAAAGGCCCACTATTTTGAACCAGTCTGGAGGGACAGAAGCAGGGGCCTGGATAGATGATTTAGCCACATAGGGATTTGAGTTACTACTTCTTGAACCCTCACTGCGGTCATTTTGGGCACTCCTCGACCGCTGATTCATTCTCTGAAGCTCACCTTGAAGACTATATACAACTTTATCTAGGTCTTTTGTGGACCGGCACTCTCTCTTCATGTGCCCATCCTTCCCACAATTATGGCAAAATATGTTTTCTGGATTTGGGGTGGCCGAGGCATCACACTGAGAGTTGGGGCAGTGGTACTACCAACTGAAAACCTTGGTGCCATCTCTGTCTGCTGTGTGGTGAGCATTTGGAGACATCTCATCAATTCTCTTAGTTCCATAGTCAAGACATCGAGTTTCGAGCTGCTGTCAGCAGGAGATGCCTGGGTGGACACCCCCCAACCCCATAGCAGATGCAGTTGGATAAGGGTCGGTGCCTGTACTTGCAGGAGTGGCCTTCATAAAGAGACTGTTTTTTGTTTCCCTGAACTCCCTCAAAAGTTCATTCCATGGTGGCACACCCTTATTGGTCCCCACTTCAGAAGGGCCTTCCAATGCCGTGATCACTTGGGCTGCGCTCACCCTAGAATTACAATCCCCCTCTTCATCTTCAATATCCCGGAGTTCTTTTATCAAGTCACAATAGTCCGGTGGGTTACCCCTTCTATCTGGGAGCCTTAATTGAAGGAGCTGCAATTTAGAATGCTTTGCATGTTGCAGTATGTGCCCCAACCTCACATGGTTTAAGTCACTGATGGCTACCCCACCTTTTTGGCAAGCCTTTTGCAGCACTCTTTCCAGACGAGTAACATATGCAGACACACTTTCCCCTGGCCATTGTTTTGTACTGTACCTCGAAGTTTCCATATCAGGTTCTCCCCTGACTCAATGCTCCCAAAATTGCCTTCGAGTGCAGATAGGTACTTCTGGGCAGATGCATCAAGGTTTGTAGACCTCAGAAATTTAATGGCCTCTAGGGTGGGACCCCTCAAACTTTCTATGATCCTTTTCCATTTCTCAGCCTCCGTACACTGCCATTCAGGTACCAAAGGGGCAACACAATCTATCCAGGTCTCCCAATCATCCTCCCCTTGGGGGGTGGGGAAGGTGCCGGAGAAGATTCTTAACCTTCGGTAAGAGTCGTGACTAATGGCAGATACAGACATAGGAGCCGGCATTGGCATGAGCACAGAAGGAGGGGTAATAACGGGTGCTGGAGTGGGAGGGGGTGTTGGGGGAGGAACACTCCCAGGTGGCAGGAATAGCTTCTTTAAGTCCTCCACAGTTTTCCTTTCTTCCAGCAACAACTTAGCAAATTTCTCCTCAAAAGTCTCAGATAGTGGGGGGGTCATTCTCCCAGGGGTCTTTACTGTCTTTAGTTATCACTTTCCAGGCAGTGAGGGCTCCTTTGGGGTTGATAGTCCATGGCACTTTGGAACTGTCTACTGGGTCCTTACACTCTACTAACGTCATGAAACTTTGGGCGAGCAGATTAGCCTGTCGACCCACCACCACAGGGTTTTGTAAACATTCAACCTTGGAAAGTACTCCCTCTACAGTATCCTTATTGGTACCCAGGGGAATATCCAGGATAAGTATAGCATTTTGGGGGTCAATCTCCTGCCCAGTACACCACCCCACCAACTGGTGTACAGCCATTTCTGTTGGGGTAGCCATTTATTTTTAACAGCAATTCACTAATTTGGCCACTAGGGGACACTAATCCCAGTGGTGAGCCTCCAAGATGTAACCCCTGGGTGGTGCTATCCCAAGGGCTACTACCCCTGCCTGCTTGGCTAGTAGCAGGTTAAGGGGCCTGAGTTCTGAAACAGGTGCCTCCACCTGGAGGTCAGGGTTGGTAATGGTCAAGCAAACCTGGGCACAGCCCTCCAGGACACTGTAACCCCCTCTTTCCCCCTCTAGTGGCCTGAACACTGTACAGTAATCACTTTCACAATACCCCTGGTACACCACACAAGTGCCCACACTGTTTGCACTTACCACCATTGCACTGTTGCATTGTCAGTGTCTAAGTAGGTAGCATACTCGCCTCTGAGGTCAGGAGATCAGAGTGCTGTGAGTTCAGTTCCCACATCTGGCACATGGGTTAATATCCCAGTACTGACACTGTAGTGCAGCATGAGAGGGGTGCTGCACTTCTGAGGTGCCATCTTTCGGATGAGATGTTAAACCAAGGTCCTATCTGCCTGGATTGGTGGTAGTTCAGGTGGATGTTAATGATCCCATGGCACTTATCAAAAAGAGTAGGGGAATTTCCCCGGCGTCCTGGCCAAATATCCCTCATTCACTAAAAAAATACCACCAACAGCTTAATCTGGTTCAAGGTCAGTTGGAATTCATCTGTATCTCCCTCCCACGGGTCGTGCCTGAAAATATGCATGATTTGTCTAGTGCACTTACCTGGTCAACAAAAAAAAACTAAACTAACTAAACACCAGTGCTGGTTCCTCTGGCTCAACCCTGGGGCCCCCCCGTAAAACAAGGTTATGCACAGCAAATAGCAACAGTAGAGTACTTTGAGCACAAACTGGAACCACAGTCAGATTACATGCAGAAAAAGTTAGATCTGATTTATTCAGGGGACTTGAACAAGGGAGGGGCAAAATCAGGTTAATTAGCTTAAAGGTTATATCAATCAAGAAGTTATGTATGCGCTTTGAGTCCCTCCACAAAGTCCACCTCTGGGTACCCAGGTGGAGAAGAGATGGGCTAGCCAGGACCATTGCCCAGGGTTGCAGCTGGTTGGGGGACCTGTGATGGAAAACACAACATGCACAGTACACAATATTTGTAATCCGGAACCAGAGGGCTCAATTCGTAAAGGAACTGAAACAACAAGACAATCAGATGACACACTCAGATTAAGCTGTTGTTGAAGGGAGCTACCCTGGTATTTACTCAAGATACCCAAGACTGGACACAGGCTGGACGAAAATCGAGACTGCAGGTGGTTGATCTGGAATGCCAGAAGAAGCAGGGCCCACACGAGTCGCAGAGGTGTCGTTCCTGTTTAAACGTGGAGCAGGGGGGCTGGTCCCCATGCAGGTCTCATCGATGGCTTCTCTGTGCAGTGGGTAGACTGTCTGGGCCAGTCTGGCAAGGCCCAGACCGCATGGAGACAATTTTGGGTGCAGTCCATTTTGGACTGGATACAGCTTCCAGCAAGCAGAACACAGTTCACACAGTGGGGAAATAACTCACAACCCACTAGCAGCTCATAGCACATTTACATGTATGGGAATTCTACTGTACCAGGCAGAGCACTCCCCGGTCATAATCACAAAGTCTCTGCACACACCAGGAGCTTAGGGGTAACTGGAACTCCTGACAGGCCGATCACATTCAGCAAAATCTTCGGTCTTCTTCAGGTTTGGCCCACTTCAGTAGCTTACTTTAGTCACACAAACTTGGATTTAGTCCAAAATAATTCTGTTCTCTCCCTCTCAGGAGCAGCAGGCAGACATACAGGCCAAACACTCTGCCTTTTCCCAGTTCTCCTATGCGAATCCACTCAGGATTGCTGCTCAGAATTACTTCAGCTCCTTCTTCTTGAGCTTCCAGATCAGAACTAACTGAAAACTGCAAGCAGCCCGGAACTTCCCCAAGATCCAAAAGATTTGGTTGGCTGGTTTGGCTGTCAGTCAAAGCAAAAGCTCCCCCTTCAGTTGCATAAAAGGTGCAAAAAGTTCAAACTGCAGTTCCTACAGATTTTGAATTCAGACAGCTACTGTAGTCCGGCTACATTTTAGGTCCCACCAGTACTATTTGGTCCAAATTGCAGTCCAGGACCAATATAGTGGAGACAAACAAAACAGTCCTTGCTACAAAGAAAGCAGGTTAGACAAACTACATTATCATCACTCTAAATGGTTTTCAGTAAATAATTACATCTTTCAACAGAGCTCCCTGTCAGATTACTTAAGCTGCAATCAGGCAGCTCTTAAACAGACAGTACACAGAGGCTATACAGGCCCTGGTAATGGTAATCACATTTAAACTGCTAAAACGCTGGACACCAGCCTGGCAGTGAGCATTTAGGCAAACTCAAGGATGACCTTTCGTTAACCCCCATTTGTAGGGGGGTAACATAGGTAATTAAGGATAATTAAGGGGTTTGGGTTTTACAAACTTATTTTTAAGGAACCTTTAATTTTATATTAAGGGGCAGATTCTAAATTCAGGGGTCAATTAATGAAAAATTAGAGAGATTTTAAGCACTTTTTGTCCCATAGTGCTATATTAACTGCCAACAAAGGGTGAAAAAAGCGTAGGTAAATGCACAAGCACTTCTTCTTAGCCCAAACCTTATTGATCCGATGCTATTTTCTGGCACTTCTTCCCCCTTGAAATGCGTGCCAAAAAAAAGACTTAGCCACTTTTAATATGCTGCTGGTGGCTTCCTGTTAACTCATGATTGGTCATTTCATGTTTTTTACCCACACACTCCCTCTGCTAAGCTCCGACCACCTGACCTCTATTAGATGCTGACACCTGTCCTGTTTCACTCCTGTTGTGTGTGATTCTGACTTTAAAACGGTCCCTTTGTCATTAGCCAGAAAGTACCTCAGCAAAGTGCTAGGGAAATCACGTCACAGTGGAGATTCATTTGATCTCAAGCTTGTGGCCCTCACCTTGAAAGAAGTTCTACCCTCTAGAGATCATTAACCTGTCGCTGCGACTGTCACAATTCCCGCAATTATGGAAGTCTGCCCTCATCACCCCAGTACATAAGAGCGGGGACAGAGCCCTACACTCAAATTATAGACCCATATCAATCCTTCCTCCACTGTCCAAAGCACTGTAGCATGGGAGATCACGCGATGCCTGCAGACTGGTAGCAGCCTTCTTGTGGAGCTCTCTCCTCCCTCTGCTCCATCTAACTTAATCGGCAGCTGAAAAAACTGCTAATCTGAGCAATAAACACTACTATCTAGCACCTGCCTATCTCCTGCAACTTCTGTGAACATTTTTTTATCACTATTGGCACTAGAAATGCCACGATGGATGCCAAAATGCGACAGGCCCCACCGTACCGCACACCACCAGCCTCACCTCTGAAGGCCCCCAAGAAGTCCAAAGCTCAAGGAGCTCTTGCTGTATGTTCTCCTGCACAATCATCCTCTGCTGGGCTCCTTACGAAGGATCACTTCCTCCAGGAACTACTCCCCTTTCAGAAGGCTCTAGCTGACATCTCCTTGGAACTTAGATCACTCAGAGCAGATATGAGGGACCTAGGCTGCAAAATAGGGGATGTAGATGCTAGAAGTACATCTCTGGAAGCCTGGAGAGATAGGACGGACCCAGAGATTACCAAGCTGAGACAGCAACTTTCCAAACTGCAAGCTAAAATGGAGGATCTGGAGGGCCGGAGCCGCAGGAACAATATTCTCATCTTCGGCATACTGGAATCAAAAGAAGGCCCTAAAGTCATCACCTTCACCCAGAAACTGCTAGTTAAAATAGTGGGGCCCTCTCCCTTCAATCCGGTATACCAGACTGAGAGGGCACACCGATCGCTTCGACCGAGACCCCCCTGGGGGTGCGTCCCCGAGACCTGTCACCTTAAAGTTCCTTGAGAAACAGCATGTGCTTGCTAAGGCCCATGAGCTTCAGTCAATTAAGTGGGAAGATAAACCGCTACGTCTCTCACACACAGTTTACCTTTGGAGACCAGGCAGAAGCACAGTGCCTTTCACCCGATGGTCTCGAAGTTGATTGCTGCAGGAATCAAGTTCCGCATGTCCTATCCTGCGCATTTACAGGTCTCCATAAACGACACCTGGCTCTCGTATGACAGCCCTGAGACAGCCAAAAAGGATCTGACCCAGCGCTTGCCTAATCTCTTTGCAGACACTTGAGCTGTCTAGTTGGAATGTCTGGACTTAACAACAATTTTTTCAAATGCCTGTAGTTTTGTTGTTTTCTGCTGTTTTGATGAAACTTTGATCTTCTTCCTGTAGCCTCCTTTGATGGTGGGATTAGGGGTCAGCTCCCAAGGGTAGAGTAGGCTGCATTTGGCCAACAGCTTTTTTCCCAACCAGCCACCTAGGCCCGCTCTTTGACGTTTCCCGCAAGGGTAATCCTTCCTAATGCCAGCGGGTTAACTCACTCTTACTGGGCACCTTAAATAGGGACAGGGTTTCCAGGGGTTCCTATTTGGTGTGTACCTGTCCAGGTTTGTTTATCTTCCCCCAACCGGTCCCTTCCATTCTGGATTTAAGTGTCACAGTGTAGATTTTTCCATGTCTGGATAAGACATGGATGCCATTCTTTCCCTGGGATAAACTTGCCTGCCTGCCTTTAGGTCAGATACTCGACCCTCCGTTAGCCCTGTTTATTGTGGTCCTTGGAAGAATTCCTCTGTCTGTTCATTTTCTTCTACATTCTGTTTTGCCATACCCCCGCCATTAGTCTCAAACTGGTCCGATCCACCTGCCACATGATCGAGAGACCAGGGACTGCTACTTAATCAGAGCAGCCGGGAGATGGAATACCCACAATTAGAGAAGGCAGACTGGCTGTTCTATTTTGACACAGCTGGGTGGGGGTAAGCATTTTTCATCTTTGGGTATACAGTAGTATCCGAGTACTCTGATTGATGGGATTTAGTGGATGGGGGGTGGGCTATGGGGATGGGCTTGCCGACTATGCTGTGTCACATTGCGATCTGGGTTCTTGGGGGGTTGTGCCTGCTTCTGCTCTCTGTAGTAGGTGCCCAGAGTCACTACAAGGTCACTCGTTATCCTTTTGGTGAGAGTGGAACCAGGCACAAGGAGACTAGCCCTCCCTATAATCTGTCTGTTATTCACAAGTTTGGTTTTATTCTGGGGGAGTGTTTTTTTGTAAATAGTTTTATTGTTGTGGATTCTTCAAGGGTTTCTTTGCTCACTTACTGGTACATACAGAGTAATTTTGGGGTAGGGTGGGGTGGGGAGGGCTTTTTGAGTTTTATTATTGGGAATCATACATGGGCTGGCTATTCACCAACCTGGCTCACTAATCGCGGGCCCATCATCTTTGTTCTCTCAGCCCATTATAGGTTTATATCTGTTTGTTGGGTTAGATGGGGGAGGGGTTGTTTAGAGGATGGTTGGGGTGGGTGGACTGGAGTGTGCCTCACATGGGTAAGTTGTTCATTGTTTTTCCTTTTTCACTTGTCCATTTCTGGGTTCATAAGCCATGATGAGTAGCATAATCAAATTTTTGACCTGGAATGTCAGGGGTGAGAGACCCCATTAAACGGTACCAGACTCTGAAACACTGTGCCCTCCTGAAAGTGCATATTATTCTCCTACGGGAGACTCATCTGTTAACCCAGGAGACCAGCTGGCTCTGCCTACAGGGAGTGAGTCAGATCTTTGCGGCGGGTGGCTCTTCCTTGAACCGGGGTGTAGCTATTTTACTAATGAGGAATGTCTCTTTCCAAGCGGATCTCTCTATCATAGATCCGATAGGTAGATAAATTTTGGTCAAAGATCTCCTGAATGGTAAGGAGGTGGTCCTGGGCAGCATCTATGGCCCGGTGGGTGGTGATGCCCTCTTTCTTATGGATCTTGCTGGCAAACTTGCAGCCATCCTACCTGCTCATTTAATCTTAGGGGGCGACTGGAATGTCCACCCACGCAGGAGTTAGACCAGACCTATTTTCCACTCAGACTTCCCTCCCCTCCCGAGACAGCCTTGGGAGACTTTATGGACATACTAAGTTTATGTGACCCATGGCGGATTCTTAATCTGTCCCACTGTCTCTTTTTCTTCTATTCCACTATCCATCAATCCTGGTCCCACCTAGACTATATTTTGTTTAGTCTTCCCCTCCTTTCTGGTCTCTGCAATTCAGGCATTGAACTGATTATCTCAGATCATTCAGTGGCTTGGATAGTAATTTCTCCTGATCCTGACATACAGAGAGGCACCACATGGAAGTTAAATACCCAGCTTCTGAAAGACAAGGTTATTACTTCCAGGATATAATCTCTCATTCAGACTTTCAATACATTCAACAGAGGTTCTATGCCCAGAATTGACACTGAATGGTGTGCACTCAAATGCTTCTTATGGGGTAAGTTCATCAAGCTCGCTTCCAGAAGGAAGAAGTTACTAGAATCCCAGGCCTTGTCTCTCCTGTCACAAATCCAGTACTTAGAATTATCACTTTCTTCTTCTACCTTATCTGATTCCCTAAAGAACTTACTTTCTTTGAGAAACCAATATGCTGAGGTCATGCGGGAGAAGGCAGAATACACTATCTCACGGACCCAGTCCACCTATGTGGATCAGGGCGAAAAGCCTGGGAGGCTATTAGCCCTCCGTTTAAGAAAAATAGAGAGCTCTAGATTAATTCCCTCTATCACAGCTCCAGATGGCTCCACTAAGACACTCCCTAGAGAGAGATAGCCTCAGTCTTTGAGAATTTTTACCACAAGCTGTATGGCAAAATCCCTTTGCCTCCGAATCCTGTAGAGATAGATGCATACTTGGATGCTCTTGCTCTTCCAACTCTCCTTGACCACCATCAGCTATCATTATCTTTGCCGGTTTCCCTTTTCGAAGTTGAGGAGGCCATCAAGGACCTGGCTTTGGACAAAGCACCTGGCCCGGGTGGCTTCCCCTCTAATTTTCACAAGATTTTCTCTAAAGAGCTAGCCCCACTCTTGCTCCACCTGTATATGTATATCCTTAAATCTGACTCTCTGGACCCCTCACTTTTGGAAGCTACTATTGTTCTCCTCCTTAAACCAAACAAAAATCCCTCTCATCCTGCCAGTTACTGACCTACAGTATCTCGCTTTTAAATTGTAACATTAAGATTCTCACTAAAATTCTTGCCTCTAGAATAAAGAAAGTTTGGATTCATCTGCTTAGTCCTGAGCAAGTGGAGTTTGTCCCTGGCAGGTCCTCAATTGACAATTACGTAAATTAAATCATATTTTCCAGGTAGCTCAGTGTTCCCACACTCCCATGGCCCTAGTATCACTCGATGCTGAGAAGACCTTCGATAGGGTGGACTGGAGTTTTTTATGGTCAACCCTATGAAAAATGGGCTTCCCCCTCTATCTTTCTGAGTAGACTTAAAGTCATTTACTCATCTCCCTCAGCCAAGATATACTGTAATGAGGTTTTCTCCTCTCATTTTCCTCTTTTCATGGGTACTAGACAGGGCTGCCCACTGTCACCCTTTCTTTTTAATTTATATATGGAACCTCTCCTCAGATACCTTAAAACAACTCCCCAGATACATGGAATCCCAGTAGGTAGCGCCAAATTTATTATGTCAGCCTATGCAGATGATATTTTACTGCATCTGGAACATTCCTCTGCCTCACTTGCATGTGCCCTTAAAGTGATATCCCAGTTTAGTCTTTTGTCTAACTATAACTTGAACCTCAGCAAAACTGAAATTTTCTCCCTTAATCACTTCGCCCATAAGGCTGACTTCACTCAATTTGGTATGCATTGGTCTTCTAAATCTATTAAATACTTGGGCATATTTTTGACCATGGATCCTTCCCTAACCAGGAAACTGATTCTAGAAGACCTGGTGGTCACCATACAACAGGACTTTCTGAGGTGGGAATCTTTACCGCTATCTCTATAGGGCCAAATCAACATCATAAAAATGAATGTCCTTCCTAGGCTTTTTAACCCTTTAAACATGCTGAATGTATGGCTCCCTCTTTTTTTTCCAACACATCCACTTTCTTATATCTAATTTTATATGGTCGAACAAATCTCCCAGGCTGTCATTCTTTAAACTGAGCCTCCCTGAGGAAGCAGGTGGGCTCTGTCTCCCAAACTTTCTTTTCTACTATTAGGCCAGTCATTTCTCTAAATGTAGCAAGTGGTTCTCTGAATCTGAAGGTGACTGTGACCCCCCCCTTGGTTACAAATAGAGACTCACATTATGCAGCAACACAGCTTAACTTCTTCTACTATACTGTATCTACAAGGAATGCTTTGCCAACCCCTATTAAGGAATAGGTAATTGGCACCTCTATTAGAGTGTTCTCTTAGCTCTGCTCTTCTCTCAAGATCTCTCTCTCTCTTAGCCGGCCCGGTGGCACAGAGGGTAGAGGTGCTGGCACCTTCCCTCGATCCACACCGGTGACCCGGGTTCGGGAATGAGCCCGGGCCATCAGAGGTTGGCACGGGGGGGAGGGCGGATCTGGATAGAGCTGCCAGCAGGCAAGCTCTCCTCTCCAAGAAGGAAGTGTGGCATCCCTCAGCTGATGGTGACTCCCAGTGGAGGCTGGAGGTGGCACGGGCCAGAGGGTGCCTGGGAATTAGGCCATGGGGTGGGGGAAAGGGGTCTGAACCGGGGCTGTACGGTGCATGCACACCTCCACACACATGTGTGCATACTCCTGGGGCCCCTGGGAGAAAATAAGAAGGGAAAAAATGGCTGGTCAGCAGGATGAAAACCGACTCCCCACAGGCACCGCTCCCATGCCGGGCAAGGTAAGCACCAGTGATTCCGGGGGACGGGGCTAGAGGGGTCAGTCAGATGGGGGCTGACCGGCTAGGCACATAAATACAAAAAAAAAGATCCCTCTCTCAAAAGACCCCTCTCAGCCAATAATTCTTAACCCTATTATCAAGATTGGGGATAAGTCTCTTCCCTTAGGGTGGTTACTTCAGATATGAGATGCCTAGGTTGTGGACTTATATTCCCAGAACTCCCTTCTTTCCTCTCCGGACATTCTACTAAAATTCAATATTGGTCAGTCCCACGTTTTTGAAATCTTTCAATTGAGACATTTTATTGATCAACTCTTTGGTACTAGGCCCAAACCCTTGGCTGTTCACCCCCATTCTGACTCGGTTCACTGAACTGGCTAAGGTTCCTCATGAAATCTCATGCATGTACTCATTTCTTCTGTCCATACTTCACCTGGATCCTCTAATGGGTTCCAAGGTCTGGGATTCTCTGCTACCTGATGTCTCCCAACTGGGTGCAAATATGGAAGGACCTCTATATATATATATATATATATATATATATATATATGTATATAAAACACTCAGGACAAACTTAGACTCACCCAATTTCATATCCTTAACAACATGTATTATACTCCGGTTAAATTGGCCAAAATGGCCTGTCTCCCCTCCCCTACATGTTCCAGGTGTGGTAAAGATGAAGGGAATATTTTACATATCTTGTGGTCCTGTGAGAAAGTCTCTTCCCTATGGCAAACTATCCAGTACAGGTTGGACCCCCTGTTGGGACTTGATGGTTTGTTTACTGTGGAAATTTGTATTTTAGGTCTTTATTCTAGCATCACTGTTAAGGAAAGAAGATTTCATCTGGCTATCATATCAATGGTTGTCAAGAAACTAGTTCTCAGGCACTGGATGGATCAGTTAGTCATATCTGACAATGAATGGCTAAAAGAACTCACATTCTGTTTCCAGACTGAACACCTACTCGCCAGCACTCGTAATATACTTGAGCTTTTTGATAAAAAGTGGGGCAAGCTGTACGCTTTGTACTTGCA
Organism: Neoceratodus forsteri; assembly: GCA_016271365.2. Lineage (NCBI taxonomy): Eukaryota > Metazoa > Chordata > Ceratodontiformes > Ceratodontidae > Neoceratodus > Neoceratodus forsteri. The sequence goes on along the minus strand of CM028135.1, from coordinate 837,782,519 downwards.
TTAATCTGTTGCTAACTCCTCTGACTCCCTTCGCATTAACTCAATATTGTTCTATTTGTCTATGGAAGTTTTTTTTTAGGTCTTTGGGGCACACTCCTGGGGAGGAATAGGGTTGGGGGGGGCTTAGAGACTGGGTAGTAGGTAGTTGGTATTACTCAGTCTTTTACTGTCCTGGCTATGTATCCGAAGTCTTGGTGGTTGTTCTATAAAATTTAATAAAGCCTTTTAAATTTCAAAGCACTGTAGCACATTGTATCTGATCAACTGGTTGAATACATTGATAAATACTCTCTACAATGCCCACAGCAACATGGATTCTGAAAAGGGCACAGCACCACCATGGTGCAATTGGAGTTCACTGGCTTCATCCATCAATTTCTGGATCAAGGCACCTTAGTAGGGGAAACCTTCATAGATCTCACAAAGGCCTTTGATACTGTGCACCACTCACTACTCCTCAGGCAACTGTCCTCCATAGGCCTTTCTGCAGACTCTACACCTTGGGTTAAAAACTATTTGTAAGACCGCTCTCAAAGCGTAAAAATAGCCAATGTCATCTCTGATCGGCAGTCTGTTCACTCTGGTGTCTCTCAGGGCTTTATTTTGGGACTGCTTCTGTTCAGCATTTTTATCAATAATCTTCATCAGTTTTGCAACCAAAAGAGCCTCCTGTTTGTGGATGACGCCGTCATGTACACCAGCAGCCCTGACCCAATGCAACTGGAACACCACCTTCAATGAAGCTTTGAGGAAGTGAAGGACTGGTTCCACAAACACAAATTGATCCTGAACTACAAGAAAACAAAAGTCATAATGTCCAACAGCACCCAGAATAAGCACAAATCCCATTCACTAACCATCAAAAATCGCCTTGGCATGCCACTCGAACAAGTACAGCATTTTAAATACCTGGGCATCACCCTCAACAGCTGCCTAACTTACGCTAAGCACATTGACACCATCACCAGGGCAGTAAACATCAAGATCGGCCTACTACACAGGCACAAACATTGCCTGACATCAGATGCCCTTAGATTTGCCATTCACAGCTCTGTCTTATCCTTCGTAGACTACGGCCTGGTAATCTATGGTGCAGCATCCTCATCATCCCTCTGGAGAATATCCATAGCTCTGAATAAGGCATGCAGGCTACTCACTGGAGCTGCATGTCTTACCCTCACATGTGAGTTCTGTGCCCAGACAAGTTGGCTTCAGCGTAGTGGAAGGATTCAATATCATACCTGTCTTTTAGCCAAAAAAGCACTTCTCTGCCTCATACCTCCTGGTATGGAAAACCTGCTCAGCCACCACTGAACTTCTCAACATACGTGAAGCTCTGGTAGCCAGCTTCTCCATGTACCAAGATGCTGGACATCACAGGGGCAATGCTTATTTGACTACAGGACTCCTCTTTAGTTAAATGCACTTGGCAGTGATATATCATCACTTCCTTACCTGGCATGTTTAAACTCATGCTCCACCAGCATCTCACTTTTAATAGCACCTGCGATTGTTATACCTAATTCCCCCTGCTTACAAGCCATTGTCCTACCTATCAGGCTCTCATTTTGCCTCACCTCCCAGCTACCTCATTCTCCTCCCCACCTTGGACAAGGTCTGTGACTGCCTCTTCCACCCATCATGCCTCCTCCCTGTCCCCCCCACCTCTCCCAGCCCCTAACCTCTACTTTAGCTTGACAGGGCCTCTGGCTGCCTCCTCCAACTTTTCAGTTTCTACTGCTTACCCTCCTCTCTGTTTCACCTTGTTTCATCCTTAGTCAAATCTCTTTGACAGTTATAGCTGTTTAATTACTCTGTTTGACTGTATTAATTTTCTGTACTTTGGAACAATGTATTTTTGCCTCCCCTGTTTGTTTGTATCCCTCCCCTCTTTTTTTAACATGGAGCCTTTTGTAAAAGAGCTGTCTGTGTTCAAAGGTGCTGTAATCCAAGACTTTAAATAAATAAATAAAAAATAAATAAAAGGGGAAAAAAGCGAACTGTAGATAAAAGCACAAGCAGTTCTTATTAGCTCAAATCTTTTTTCTCTGATACTGTTTTCTGGTGCTTGTTCCACCTTGATTTGCGTGCCAAGAACAGAAAAACCTTAACAGTTTTAAATATGCTGCTGGAGGCTTTCTGTTGCCCCATGATTGCTCTGGCCACATTTGTTGCTCATCCACTCACTCTGCTCAGCTCCAACCATCTGACCTGTATTAGCTGCTAACAAAAGGGTGAAAAAAGCAAACAGGCAGTAAATGCACAGATAGTTCTTTTTAGCTCAGACCTTGTTGCTCCAGTTCTGGAGACTGAGGTGCTGCCCCACCTACTCCGATGCTGTTTTCTGGTGCTTTGTCCTAGTGTGTGGATGTACCAGATATACACAACTTGGCTGAACAAAGGTACAACACACTTGTTGTGTGTGGCTTCATTCTTTAAGTGTTCCAAATGAAATATAGCTTCCACAGGAGCAGGCAAGTTCAACAAGAATCACGGTAATAAAATAAAAGCAAAGGAAAATAATATAACCTTCTTCACTCTTAATAAGGATTTCTCTGTCAGTGCCCCTAAATACTGTTCAGGTTCCTTATCTGTATGCCTTATTTCAGTGGTTCTCAAATGGTGAGGTCAGCCTCCCAAGGGAGGCCCCTAACTGCTCCAAGGGAGGCCTGGTCAAGTCTGAGAAGGTAAAGTATTAACATTTTAAGTTTTAGATGTTTTATGTGATGGGATGAAGCAAATTAAATACGAATAATGGCAGCTGAATTTCTTTACTTATACACAAACTTATGACCAGGAAAGATCCAATGAGTCAAAGCTTGCGTGTAGGTATGTATTTATATGTAAATTGATAACTGGGAAAGGCACACTAACCCAAGGCTTGTTTCTGCAGTAGGTGTTTGTTTATACTGTATGTAAATTGATGACTGGCAAAGGCACACAGACTCCAGGCTTGTTTCTATAGTAGGTGATTATAAGCAGGTGAGTGAGTGACTGGGAACGGCACACAGAGCCATTGCTTGTTTCAAGTGTCACCTGAGGGATAAGTATGTGAAATTGCTTAACAACATGGTAAGAGGGGGTGAGATGAAGGTGGCTAGGTAAGTTGTTCCAGATACAGAGAAAACAGATTAACAAGGGCCCAAGAGTCAGAAAAGTAGAGTGACAAGGATAACCTGGGGTGTGGGGTTGGGGGTGGAGAACAATAAGTTGAATAAAATGAGAATATACTCAATAAGCTTTATTAGTCTCAATTTATTCCTGGTGTACTGTACACAATATTATTTTTTTATCTATGGGGAGGCCCAAGTTTTGTTTTCCAAATTTGAGGGAGGCTCAAAATCTTTTCCATTGCTTAGGGGAGGCTCACTGTCATAAAGTGTGAGAACTAATGCCTTATTTGCTGCATGGGCAAGAAGACTGCTTGCTTTTTTCTGTTCTTGTGCTCTGGTCAACACACAGAATCCCAGGCTCTGCTTCTTCTTTCTGCTTTCTCTCTCTGCTTCTTCTTTTTAGCTTTTGGGGAGTTTTTTTTTTATAGATTTTCAATTAGTCCCTGTTACTCAGCAGGTTTGGCAGTGTCAAGGATACTGAGAGAGAGAGGGCCCTGTACCGCTTGCAGGTGATTCGCTGACTCACACCCCTCTGTGAGTCATTTGTCCCTTCCTTGTTTAATTTTCCGCTTATGAGTGTCATGTGTTTCCCCAAACTAAACAACTTGTTTTTAGTTAATAACAAAATAGATCTGTCCCATACAACCCAGGGATTAGACTGCTGGCAGACACGTTTCAGGGTTTCAGGCAGCACATTGGGGGTTGTTAAGTACAGTTAAAATAAATTACATATTTTTTCCACCGGAGGAGAAAGGAAATGTCATTCGGTTTACCACAGGCCTCCCCAGACTGACCCATCATTATGACCTGTACAAATCTGCAAACTGGTCTTCTCTTGAAGACAGGCTTGACAGTGAGATCCTGACCTTCCTCTACAAACTAATTCTGGGACTTCTACCAAGCAGCATCAACTCCCTTCCCCATGTCCACCCTCACGCGGTCCACCAGATGGTCCTCTCCCCTCTCCCCTCTCCTTCTCCCTCCCTTTCTGCTGCACTACCCAAGGCCAAAACATCCTTTCCTACAAGGGCATTAAACTGTTCAACAGCCTTCCCCTGACACTTATTCAATGTCCCTCAACAGCCTCATTTAAGTACAACTGAAAGGGTCTCCTCTCCAGCTTACAATTCTGTAAGTGTCTCAGGCACTGATTTGTCCTGGTATGTCTTTTTAGCCTGACACTACCTCTGAAATTGATTATTATTTATTGCTTGACTGTAATGTATTATATTTTCACCATCTGGTGGCACTTATTTTGTACCCTTGAAGTCTTTATTTCTATGTAATGCACCTTCCTGTAGTCCCTGTAAACCCTGTAACCTACTGTTGTTTGTCTTTAACTGGACACTTGTGAAAATGGGCAGTTTTGCTCACATGCCTTTCCAGTATAAAAAAATAAACTGAAACTGAATCTAAATCATCATTTTTGGTCCATTTACACAAAGACCTGGAGGGAATGCCTTTTCCTGTCCCCCTCTAGCAACTCCTAACTGGGGAAACATTGCTATCAGACCCAGCTGTCTTGGACATCAAGCTTCACATAATGTAAAATACATAGCCTTTCTATGCACTAGGGCAGTCAAACATATTATACACAACTAATGCTGCCTAACAGTATCTTAATACGATATGACTCTTACTTTAAATGTGAACACATCTGGCCATGGGCATTTGCCTTTATTTACTGAAAAATAACATCACACTGTGCTAGCTAGCATATAAGTCTTTATTTCTGCCATTGACATTATGCTAGCTAGCCTTCATACATGTATACCACTATTTTGAGCAATTTCACCTGATGCATATCTGGAGGGACTTGGAAGAAAGAAAAGAATAGAGGAGGGTGAGGGGTCAGGGCCAGATTAAGGCAAACGGGGCCCTAGGCCCAGGATAAGTCTGGGGCCCCCCTTCACCATAACAGTGCCCCTTCACTGTGACCATGCTCCTTGGCCATTGTGCATCAGCTTATTGAAATTTTAAAACATATTTTCTTACTGTTACTAAAAAGTGACATAAAACCTAAATAACTTAATTAAAATGCTTCAAAATTAATTTAACCAATAATATCAATATGAAAAAATAACATTAGTCCATCCAAGTCTTGATCATTTAGAAAAAATAATTACTAAGTGGTCTGATAAAAATGTTTTTGGGGACCTGAAATGTCTTGATTTGCACTTCTGCTAAGCCCCTCCCCCAACACACACACACACACACACACACACACACGTGCGCCTGCACCACGGGTGTTACCATTTTGTCTGGTCAGGTAGTATGAACCAGGATGTAGGAGTTTTGTTCTGTAGGGTAGAGACCCGTCTCTGAAAGAGCCAAGGTCATGGGTGGTGAAGGAGTTAAATTGGTGGTTTACTAGAAGAGTCATGAATTATAGAGATTATGTTGTAAAGTGAGTGATTGTTGGAAGAAATCATTCCCGTGATCAAAGATTTCTGTTATTGATAAGTAAGTCAGGATCAATAAATGACAAGATTTATTGATGGGATTCTGGAAATATGTTTAGTTGTTCACCCTGAAAACAGAGCTACATAAAGGCCAGCACTTCAAAATGATTGTGATGAGGAAATAACAAGCATTTTCATTGCCAAATGTTTCTCTGCATGGTTTATGTGGCAGGTGTGTATTGTGTTAGCTGAACCTCTGATGGGAGGAGGAGCCTGTCTGAACCATATTTTGACAAGCCGTCATATTTTGGACAGCAGTTGAATACAGAAGCTCGGGTAATAAGAAGGCTATGTTGAAAATGTGGGGTGCATCGCCGGCCCGGTGGTGCTGAGGGTTGAGGTGCTGGACGCCACACCTCACGCCATGCTGGCAACCCGTGTTCGGGCACGAGCACAGACTGCTGGGGGTCAGCAGGGGATGAGAAAGATTGAATGTCCCAGGAACAGCTCTCCTTTTCTGGGAGAGGGGTGACCAGTTGTCGGTGCATGCCTGTCCCCTAGCGGTAGCTGAGGGCTAGCACACCGATGCTGCAGACATTGAATCAGAAGCAGGGCAGATGTCTGACAAGGTGCACACATGGGAGCATGTGCAGAACAGTTGCCAGCATCCTTGTACACTCCGCCCCTGAAGGGGAGAAACCAGGAAAGAAAAAGCTCACGGCAGATGATGAAGGGAGCTCACAGGTCCTGCCCTCAAATAGTCAGTGCTGACCACTGTACTGAATCTGGTCTTGTTGGGAGTGGATCCAGTCTTGGTGGGGGTGAACCCCCCAACTCTGCCAGGGGGGAGCCCTGGGGGTAGCTGGTCCGCATCTGCTGGTGGATGTCAGGGGTGGGGCTAGGGCTCCCTCCAGCTAGAGAGGGCCATGGAGCAGGAGTGTGGGGTGCAAATATTTAAAATTTGCACAGTTACTAGTATGCATACTAAAATTGGCCATACTTTGTCATTTTTTCATATTTTGACCCTAAGTGTTGAACATAGCCTTCTTATCACCCCACCTCATGAACCCTGTAGGTGAAATTTTTTAAATCCGTGGGAAAATGGTATTTCACGCCACAGGTGCAAAAACACATTATGGGCAGGATGTGAAAAATGACAGCTGTATTAGTCATGAGGTGGTGTGATAAAAAGTGTATACTGAAAATTTGTAGTGAAAATATTGAAAATGACTAAGGTTACATGCGTACGTAGAAAATGTTGAATGACTGGGTGTAACTCTGTCATTTCTTGGAGTTGTTTCACAAAGTTTTCAACATGGCCTTTTTGGGACCCCACCTCATGAAGAATGCCACTGTCATTTCATTCACTTGTTCCAAGAGGTGATTTTGCAGAGTGACCACTCCATTCTGCACCACAGGTCAAAAACACATTTCAGGCAGGATGTGAAAAATGACAGCTGTACTGTTCATAAGGAGGTGTGAAAAAATGACAATGTTGAAAATCTGGAGTGAAAATATAAAAAAAATTGGCAAAGTTAGGAGCGTGAATAGAAACTGCTCAATGTACATAGGTAACATAGTCGGTTTTTTTGCCAGATTTGTAACATAGGCTTTTTAGGACCCCACCTCATGAAAAGTGGCACTGCGACTGCAAAATTATCTTTCAGGACTGAGTCACAGTGTTCATAAGGTGGGGTCCCAAGAACCCCATGTTGAAAATTTGGGACCAAAATTGCTAAAAATGGTTGAGATATCAACCTAAGTTGAAAACTCCATTGACTGCCATTATATGGTGCTTACCATTGATTCTTCAGTTTGCCAGTTAGTTTTGAAGAGTGCAGACATGTCCTGGTCCTCAGAAGATTACAGTGCCATCCTCCAGAGGTAAATATGGGTAAGGGGGGGTGCAGGGAAGTGGGTGCTCAGTGGGAGGGTGAGTATGGGGGAGGGGGATCTGGGGTGACAACAAGGGACCATTTTCTTTTTTACAGTTAAAAAAAAGAGGTTGGGACAGTTTTCTTTATTTACAGGTACTAAAAAAAAAAAGTGGGCACACTGGGGTGGGCTTCCAGTGTGCCACATGAGTTGGGGGGGGTACATGATGCCGACAAGGGGATTGGGCAGTCTGATGTCGGCAAATGAATGGAGGAAAAAAAATTGGACACACTGGGGTGCGCTCCCAGTTTGACACATGAGTTGGGGGGTACATGATGCAGACACAGGGATTGGGCACCCCAATGTCGGCACAGGAACAGAGGGTGCAGAGTGGGCAGCACACAGTGGAAGGGAGCAGTAGGGTTTCATAGAATCATAGAACTTGATGGCAGAAAAGGACCTCGTGGTCCATCCAGTCTGCCCCTTAGATTAGATGCTAGCATTTTGTGGAACGCTATGGACTTTATTTTGGGATGAATGTGTTTTCTTTTATAGGGGTTGTGGGGGGCGTAGCCCCCCCCAAACACAATACATGAAATACAAGGCTTTAATCTTAGTATCATTTTCAGCAACAGAAAACATTGATTGAGAGAGAGTGTATAGAAGTGTACTCTTGCTTGGTTTCTCAGGTCCTACTGTACCATAATTAATCAAGTATGCACAACCTGTTCATGGTTCTCCACAATTGCCTAGACGCCCGGGGCTGGGATGGGAGCGGGAAGGACAGCAGCAGTGGGAGGCAGTGGGAGGGTTTATTGAAAGATGTAGGACCGGTGAGGAATGGAGGGTGCGTGCGGGGCAGACTGCACCATGCAAATGAGAGGAATGAAGCATACTCTCTGATCGGTGCAGTTCATTTCTCTCAAGTGCGAGCCAGCTCCCCAATGTGAAATTCTGACAGCCATCACACTTGGCTTCAGTGGTCATTGGTGTGTCAGGGTCCACCCATTGTACAGTGTTCTGCATTGGACTCAGCCCTGACACACCTCTCAAATGCGATACTGTCCCAAGGTGTTTCTTGCACAAGTGCAAGAAAATACAAAAAAGAGTAAGGGGTGGATTCACAGAGCTTTAAGAAGGTGCAAAACCCTCCCTAAGTCCCCAAAACTGTTGTAGCTATGGAAAAAAGGGAAGATTGCTCTGAGTGGTATTCACAAAAACCTCCGCAGCTGCGGTAAAAAACACTAGGGACTGTGGAAAAAAGTGCAGCTGCAGAAGTCCCTGAGGAAAAAAAGGTGTTAGATAAGTAAGTCACAGCCCCTCAAAGGCTATTCTCAGCCTGTTTTTTCCACAGTTGCGGAAAAAATGTTACACACATTGGAGTGAGGTGTAACTCTCCCTCAGCAAATTGTAGTAGTGTCCCAACAATTGAAGTCAATTAGGGTGGAGGTGAGGCACAGGTAATAGCATCCCAGTGGGTATAGCAGTAGCTGATGTTGCAGCAACAATAGCACACATTGCCATGATATGGCAACAGGCAACAACCATCAGACCCAGTGCAGCCCATGACAGAGCCCCACAGGCAGTAAAGCCTGATCAGCCTGCAGTGAGTACTACCCCTGCAGGCAACAGGAACATGCCAGGGAGGGACGACCAACAGTGACAGCCAGCCACTGTGGTGCCATGGTATTGTTGGTACCTGTAGTGCTACAGTGGTCCCAGTTGAGGGACTGGTTGCTGGTCTCTTTGTGGGTGCTTTCATCTTCATGCTGTGGCAGAAATGTTAAAGTCTGCTGCTCCAGCTAATTTGGTTCACTGTTGCTGTGCTTCCTAAGCCATTTCCATAGCTGCAGATCCACAGTTGCAGATTTTCAGCCCTTGCTCAATTTCAGCAGCTGCTGAATTTCTGCAACTGTGGGGATTTTTGCGGAATTCTGCACCTGCACACATTTTCTTTATGAATATCACGCAACTGCGTTTCTGCAGTGCTGCAGGCCTTTTTCCCGCAGCTGCAGAATTTTGGTGTTTCTTTGTGAATCCTGCCCTAAGACTTAACTGTACCACTGAAACACATTATAGATTTCTTGATTTTAGGAGTGAGAATAAATATAAACCACACACATTGCATTGCACTGTTAATTTTCTATATCTAAGAGTAACACTTGATTCTAAGAGGAGATTCTAAGTGGGATGGGAGAGACAAAGCAAAGGAAATGGGCCTGTTCACACCTTACAGGTCAGCCTGGACAGGGGTCCCCTGTAGCTATCAGCTGCATTCAACACCTAATCAGGTAGGTGAGAGTCATGTCACAGTTCCATCCCTTCCTTGCTCAGATTAGCCAGCAGTTAAGTCCATGAAAAAAACGAATCTCAGGCAGAAGAAAAGAGTAGTAAATAAATTTGGGGGATTGCTGGGGGCCCCCTGGCAGGCAGGTGCCCTAGCACGTGTCTGTGTTGCCTAAGCCTTAATCCGGCCCTGTGAGGGGTGGTTCTGTATTTGGCCATCCCAGCAGAATAAAGAAAAGAAAGGGCAGAACAGAGCAGAAAGGGGCTGTTGCAACAGGCTTTTTAAGAGGAGGAAGAGTAGAGCCCCTCGGACACAGAAGTAGGACAACTGGCCCTACCACACGCTTGTTCCCCCTTGAAAAGAAAAAGAAAATTAAGAGAAGTTTATCAGTGCAGTTACTGTTCCTGAACCACACTGCTTTGGAACCTCCTCCACCAATCAGGAAGCAGAATTTTCCCAGACCATTTTATAACAAAATTTATAATAATCCCTCCCCCCAAGTTATGCATCCAGGAACACAAACACAAATTAAAAGGCAATACATGTACATCATTGCATTTACTTTTTCAAAGTTTTACCATTCGTGGATGTAAACATTTTCTTTTTGTTTGTTTTTTTCTTTTTCTTGTCTGTTTTATATATTGATTAAACTGAAGTAATAAATAATACAGCTGCACAGCTGCTGCCCAAGTAACAGCAAACTTAATTGTGATCTGTCTGTGTATCCTTCTCCCACTAGCCTCCTGTGACATTCAGAGGCAGATTTCCAAGTAGCTCCAGTACCATAGAAGGGGTATAGCTCCAACAGCTGGTGATCCTATTCTTGCCAAGCAAGCCGGTTCCTCAAGTGGACTATCTCCAGGCAACAGCTCCTGAGCGCTGACCTTCTTGTCATAGCATTCTTTGTTGGCCTGGTTTTTCTTGGTGGTGGTGTCAGAGGCCAACTTACAGTCAGCAGTCAACTGGTCATTCAATCTGTATTTAAATCTCCAGACAGGCTTCATCAACAGAAACTCTGAAGCAAAGGTCAGTCAGCAGTCCTGCTTCTTAGCCAACCATTGGGTAAGGAGAAAACCCAGTTGCACCATTTATAGTACAATTATGGGTGAGCACCAAAATACTCTCTTGTTGGCTCCATCTAGCCTCCTGGTTGTGGACCAGACTTCTCAGCATGTTTTACAAAGTTTTATTAAACAGTTCAAGTTGAGTATCACCTTGAGGGTAATAAGCAATTGATCTAGACTTTTATACTCTCCACAGAGACAATAGTTCTTTATGAGCTTGTTTTCAGTATATCAGTCCTGGTCTAAATTGATCTGTTTGGGGGCTCCACAGTCCACAAAAAACTTCTCTACTAAAACATTGGCAATAGTTGTTGCTTTTTGATCCTTTGTTGGTAAGGCATGAGCATATTGGGTGAGGTGATACATCACCACTAACTCATTACTGAAGCTACTGCTGTCAGCCTACAGAAATCAATGCACTCAAGCTCTATAGGTGTAATATTGGTCAAGAAGGCCTTTGTCAGAATTTCCCATTGAACACAACAATTGCACTTCTCTGAGTATCTCTTAATCTCAGTTCCAATCCCAGGCCAGTAAAATTTAGCTTGTGCCAAGTGTAAAATCTATTTACATCCCATATATCCAGTGTCATCATGCAGGACATGCATGACAGTCTTTTAAACTTAGCTAACAGCAACAGCTGTTGTCATAGTAACCCACTGAACTGGTAAATAGACTACAATATTTTTGAAAAAGTAAGTTGCAGAGGCTTTCAAGGTGTTCACAACTAAATGTTTGGGACTGGCTACAGAACCTTTCTCATCTGAAACATTCTGTATAGTTCACATAATGTGTGCACAACAGTCTTTGAAATGAAAAATCCACTCTGTAATATCACTGGAGTCTCCAACAGGTTGATGAAACAAGGCATCCACACCCACATGATTCAGTCCTGGTCAGTACTCACACTGTAGTCATAAGTGGATAGGGTCAACAGCCAGTGATACCCAGCTACTGTATGCCCAGCTTAGCTTTTTTTACATAGGTCAATAGGTTATTGGCAGTTTTGACAGTTACTTGTGTAACAAACAGATAGTCATAAACTTGATCATTGATGGCCCACTTTAGCCCCAGGAACTCAAGCTTATGGACAGGATAGTTTTTTCTTTGTTTGTTTTTTCAGAGGTAATCAAACTTCTGATAACAAATGTATGAATTACTTACCATTAGAATACTGTTGACAGAGGATGTTGCAAGTTTACTCAGAATGGAATGTATGTGACAAACATATTTTAGTGTACATCATAAATATATTTCCATGATATATTTATTATAGGTACATGATATATATGATATATATCTGTTTATGTATCTTGAATATTTAATAAATATACTTTGTTTATATAGTTGACATATATCTAAGTTTTTTCTAAATATATGTATTGCAAACATATATTAAAATACCCAGACAAAAAGACAATAGATTAATCTTGATGAAACATATCTTTAAAGGAAAACTCTCATAATCTAAACGGACCCACTCCCGAAAGCTTTAGCCCCCAATTAAGCTTTTTGGCCATGAAAACTTTTTATTATTATGTCCACTTACAGAAATGTAATTTTAAAGTCTAAGCTTTCAGAGATGGTATGGCGGTGAGGTTTTATTTCATCTGGTTGGTGGTAATGATTCAGCCCCAATACATCTGTTTTGGGGCTAGCAGTGTGGCGCTGCAACTTGGATGAAATGGAGACATGCACTGTCCGCCATGTTTGGGAAGGGTGGACTTTCTGGGGTGGGTCCATTTAGATTATGAGAGTTTTCCTTTAACTGTACATTTGGAATTTCTTTTATCAGTAGCCATTTAGATATCTATAGTAGAATTACAATTCATAAATTCTGTCCAACTCAGGCAGTGTTATGCAATGCCAGATCCATTGTAAACAAGACTGTCATTGTGGCAGAATTGGTGGGTGCAGCAGATCTGGCTTGCATCACCGAAACCTGGCTGGATGGTAATGCTGGCCCCGTTCTGGAGGCAGCAGTTCCAGCCGGGTATTCAGTGATGCACCGAGATTGGACCACAGGGGCAGGGGGGTTGTGGTTTGTTTCAAGATCGAATTGGGTCTCACTAGTGTTCCAGTTGAGGAGACCAGATCATTCGAATGTGTTGTAGTGGCAGGTGGGGGCTATAGGCTGGTTCTCGTCTACTGTCCACCCAGGGCCAAGACGCCATTCCTTAAGGAAGTGGTGGACTTCGTCATTGACCTGGTATTGGAGTCTCCCAGGCTGATGGCGCTGGGTGACTTCAATGCCTGGATCGACGATAAACTCTCACAATTTGGACAGCACTTCCTCCAATTGATGAATTCATTGGGCCTCTCACAGGTGGTTACCTCTGCCACTCATAAATGTGGCCATTCCCTTGATCTGGTTTTCCTCCTGGGGATGGAAGCCTCTGGCATGGGGGTGGAACCTGTCGGATGGTCTGACCATCACACTGTGAGATTCAATTTTAGCACCCCCTTGCGTAGATCTACCCCTGTGGAGATAGTCAAGTACTGCCCTTTGCAGGATGTGACTCCCAACGGTCTAACTGCGGTACTTGACCTATCAGAATTTCCTGTGATGAGCTCAGATCCAGAGGTTTTGGTTCTGGCCTATAATAAGGCCATTACCAATGCTCTGGATTCTATTGCTCCAATCCATGTGCGTCCTCTCTCCCTTCACCCTAGGTCCCCATGGTTCGATGGAGACTTGAGGGAGATGCAACGATTAGGACGTAGGTTAGAGAGGTGTTGGCAGAAATCCGGCTTAGATGCTGACCATCTTAGACTGCTAAAGCACTATCAACTCCATCAGTCAGCAATTGCCTGTAGGAAGGCAGTATTCTTGTCCGGGGGAAATTGCTGCTGCTCAGAACCGACCGACCCAGCTCTTTCGAACCATAGACAGACTGTGCAACCCAGCCTGTCTGCAGGTTCATAGAGCTTTTTCGCAATCTCAGTGTGAGGAGCTTGCTCAGTTCTTTGCAGATAAGGTGGATGACATCAGGGCAGAGACCCACACAACACTCTCTATGGAAACGACCATGGACCAGTCCCCGGTCGCACTCCCTCTCTTTTCCTGGAGTCTCTTCAAAAGGCCGGAAATCAAGGATGTTATGAGGATTGTCCAGGGTATGCGAACTACATGCTGTAGTTTAGATCCGGGGCTCTACAGCCTTGATTATGGGCTGTGGGGAGATTATCAACCCAGTTCTGGCGAGGATAGTCTGGTGCTCCTTAGACTCTGGTGAATATCCTTGCTCTCTGAAGGAGGCAGTGGTGACACTAGTGTTGAAGAAGGCTTCTTTGGACCCCGACTCCCTCAGTAACTACAGGCTTATCTCAAACCTTCCCTTTGTTGGGAAGGTAATTGAGAAAGTAGTGGCTACTCAGTTAGACAACCACTTAATCATTCATAGCATCTAGGATCCTCTTCAATCGGGTTTTTGAATGAGGCACAGCACCGAGACTGTGCTGGTTCGGGTGCTCAATGATCTCCTGATGGTGAGAGACCAGAAAAAATGGTCCATCTTGGTCCTTCTGGATCTATCATCAGCATTTGACACTGTAGACCATGGGGTACTGCTTGAGCACCTGAGAATCATCTGTGGGCTTTCAGGATTGGTCCTCAGATGGTTTACTTCTTTCCTCACCGGTAGAACTCAGAGGGTGGTATCGGGGGTGTTTTCCTCTGATCCTATCTCTCTGTCCTGTGGGGTGCCCCAGGGCTCAGTGCTGTCCCCCATGTTGTTTGTGGTGTACATGCTTCCCCTCAAAGACATTGTAAGACGGTATGGGCTGGAGTTTCATTGTTATGCTGATGATACCCAGCTCTACCTGTCTTTTGCACCTGACCAGAATGGAGCACTCTCGGTGTTTAATAACTGCCTTGGTGAAATCCAAGGTTGGATGAGTTCCAACTGGCTGAAGTTGAATTCTGGGAAGACGGAGGTGATAGTCATGGATCCTGGTCACCGGATAGGGGGGTTGGGGACAAACCATTACTCAGGTTTATTCCTGGGGGATGTTGAGCTCCCTATCTCTAAACAGGTACGTGACCTGGGGTAATTCTTGATGATCAGCTGACACTATGTGCGCAAGTGTCGGCCGTTGTTAAGGTTTCCTTTTACCATCTTAGTAACATCACTAGGATCAAGCATCTTGTTCTGTCCGGGGACCTACCTACACTGATCCATGCCTTTGTGACCTCGCATTTGGACTACTGCAATTCCCTTTACTTTGGGCTTCCAGGGGTTGATATCCACTGCTTGCAGCTGGTGTAAAACTCCGCAGCCCAGTTGTTAACTGGGACGCCTCATTCCTCCCATGTTACACCGGTGCTGCAGAGACTGCACTGGCTGCCGGTTCAGTGGCGGAACACCTTTAAAGTTGGCTTGCTGACTTATAAAGCCCTGCATGGTTTGGGCCATGACTACCTGAAAGAGCTCCTGGTTCCTTATCTCCCGGAGCGACTGCTCCGCTCAGCCAAAGAGAGTTGCTGGAGTTTCCGAGGGCTGTTTTAAAATCTTCTGGTGCCCGGGCCTTCATGTTCGTGGCACCGACCCTCTGGAATTCTCTACCCCATTGTATTAGAGAGTGTGCGACAGTGGGGGGTTTTAAACAAGCATTAAAATCCTTTCTGTGGACTAGGGCTTTTGGGGAAGATGCTGACCTGGTTTGATTCTATTGTTTCATCATGTTGTAGATATGATTTATTTTGTCGGTTTTATTGTAATGTTTTATCTTGATGTGATTTTACAATTTGTTCTGTGCCTTGATTTTTGATAGGCACATTCAAAATAAAGATTATTATTATTATTATAAATGCTCAAATTGGTATTTATACTACCCCTCTTTGGTTCCGTTTTATGTAGGGGTGAGTTTCTACATGAAAATTTTTTTTTTTACATTTCACTTTTCCATCTGGTCTGTAAGCTAATGCTGCCAATTCAAAATTATTTTAAAAATAGAAATTACAGTGACTTTGGTTGATAAACTGTACTTTTGAAATATGCAAATTAGTTATGCAAATATGTACACAGTACCAAAGCAGGCATTCACAAAAATATATCTGACATTCTGTATATAAAAATATATATTACCCATATATTCTACACATACTGTATCTTGCAAGCCAACAAGATATATATTTTACTTACAGCATAAGTTAGGTGCATATATACATACATACATACATACATATACACACACACACACACACACACACACTCTGGACCAAGAGTTACAGAAGGTGCTTCTTGGATTTTCCATCAAAAAGCTTATTTGCACAATAAAGAACACATTGTAAAACTAAAGCCAAAGTAGCAATAGTGAAAAGTAAACCTTCCCATAGGACCAACATTTTGCACTGATTTTGAAAAAGCATGAGAATAGCATGAAATGTTAATTCTTTGGAGAGGTCTGTTTTTTACTATTGCTACTTTTGGCTTTGGTTTTCTAACATTTACTTTTGTACAAATAAACTTTGTGGTGGAAAATCTAAGAACTGCCTTGTGGAATTCCTGATCTGGTGTACGTGTGTGTGCCTAACATTTACTGCGATTGCTGTTTACATATACTGTACATTATGAGCAGCACTACATTTTCTAGCAGCCTTTTTTGACTGTATACATATTTTACTATGATGATATGTGGAAATAGTGCGTTCAAATATATATATATTTACAGAATGTAGTCTATATATATTATAAAAGTATATTTATAAACTATAAGACATATTTATTTGCTATATAAAACATATATTTAAATGTTATCAGTATGGGTATATATATATATATTGTATATGTGTGTGTATATATATATATATATATATATATATATATGTGTGTGTGTGTGTGTATGATAAATAACACATATATTACAGATACTTTCCAGATGAATATCAGGACAAACCCATTTTAACATATATGAAATATATCTCAGAAGATACATCTCTAATATGCATAACACACCTGTTGTAGAAATTATAGAGTAACATTATGCTTGCATAAAACTAGAATACGTTTTCATTAGCGAGTCCATAAAAGCATTAAAAAGTAAAACAAAATATTTTCTTTGATAGTATAACAAATATACAGGTACTGTATACATTTAGTATATCAATGCCAAGTATGAGAGATATCTAATTGAATTCTACAAATATCTATAATATAACTGGAAAATGCACATATATCTGAAATATGTGATATACAGTTTTTAGGCATATTCAGATATAGTCTACATATTAACAAAATATAGTTATTTTCCATGTAGGTATAATTTAAAATTGCATAAACCACATACTTTGCATTGCATGTTATAAATTCCTGTATTTGCATTTCTCTTGTGCCTAGCCTACCTAAGCCCTGTTTACACTGGCCATGTCTGTACCAGTGAAGGAGGTTTGGAGTGTCATACCAGTGTACATTGCATCTTAAAATGGAAATCAAAAATGAAAAGGTATTAGTAACTAAAAATATATATGTGGATAGATACAACACATATATTTGCCTAAAATGCAAAATATGTAGAAACTGTAATAATGTGTATGCACAAATAAGTATGTTTGATTTATACAAGAACATAACATTGAAAGAACAAAAACCAGAATTTTGAAATTGAACTGCAAAAAATGTATTTCAACTCTCTCTCTTTCTCTCACACTATTTATATATCTATATCTATCTATCTATATATCTACTGTATAGATATCGACATCATCTATCTATCAATATCTGTTCATATCTGTCTATATCTGTCTATCTCTGTCTATCTCTCTATCTATCTATCTATCTATCTATCTATCTATCTATATAAAAGATGGTTCCCAAATATGATACATCTTGGATCATTCTGCGAATA
This sequence comes from Neoceratodus forsteri, assembly GCA_016271365.2. Taxonomy (NCBI): domain Eukaryota; kingdom Metazoa; phylum Chordata; order Ceratodontiformes; family Ceratodontidae; genus Neoceratodus; species Neoceratodus forsteri. The sequence goes on along the minus strand of CM028135.1, from coordinate 837,764,932 downwards.
TATAGAATACATCTCGAAATATATCTAAAAGTATGAATGTGTCTGACAACTTGACATACAAGTACTGTATGTTTGAAACATATTTGGTGGTACAAGGGTATATTTCAGATATTAAAAAAATAGATCTTTTATATATGAGCCATGATGATATCCCAGCACAACAGCACAGGAAGAAGTTCAGTAACCCCTACTGAGCTCTGTACCAGATGTGTATCCCTGTGGTCTCACAACTGTAAACACTCTGCCTGACAGGAACAGAAACCAGCTTTGAACTAACACTGGACCTGCTGTGAGATATTCACTATTTGAAGGCATCAGGATGGAAACTCCAGTCTCTTCCCTCACAAACAGTCAGTCTGAAAAGCAACAACAGGGCAGAACATACTGTAAGTCACCATGGCACTGTAAGTGGAAATTAACTTGATAATCTAGAGCTAGACAGACATGAAAAGAACACTAGAAGGCAAACAACTTTGGCAGTCAACGTTATTACACATTGGCTGAGAGAAAAGAAAATTGTTGTGGACATTACAATCCTTTCTAAAGAAACACTGAATAACATACTAACAGACCTGTATGCCACTAAAAAACAGTCAGGTAGAAATGTATGGAGTATCCTCATATCTGTCACTGAAGGCAGGCATAAGTCGTCGCTTGAACAACCCTCCCTCAGGCACAACTTTAACCTTAGTAAAGACACAGAATTCAACACATCAAACAACATTTTTGTGTGCATCTTAAAAAACTCAGATGTCAAGGGAAAGACAGAGTTGTTCACCATCCACTGATATCAAGTGCAGACATGCTAAAAATTAAAACAAGTGAGGCACTGAACCCAGAAACAGTGACTAGCCTAATAAGAAAAGTCTGGCTAGATGTTCAACTTTTTTTTGCCTACCATGGCAGAGAGGGATTGCATTCCCTAAAACCTGAGTCCTTCAGAGTCTGTGTAGATGAGAATGGCTGTGAATATGTAACAATGACTTAAACCAAAGCCACTAAAACCCTCAGCAATCCATTTGAACAAACCAAATAGAAATTATGTGGTTACATGGAGCTCCGATCTGTCAAGTGTAAAACTGATGTGTGATATAAGAAGGAGCTGATGGACAGAACTAGCTTTCCAGCATACTTTCTCATATACAGTATGTAAACTAGCTGGGCTTTCTACTATATACATGATCCACAACTTGAGGATCACTGCCATTCACCTACAAACAGCTGCTGGCCCTGAAATGTGCAAAATCATGGCCATAACTGGCTACAAATCAGAAGCCTCACTCCAGAGCTAATGGGGCACAACTATGCATGAAAGAAGTCAGTGGTCTGAAATCCTGAGAATACAAAAAACCCTGCAAAGTGTCCTACTCCCAGCACATCTTCTTGGAAGTGGACTGGAAATCAACAAGAAGCAGAGAGTACTGAAACAGACATGCAACATCTCCTACCCCCATTATGTCTTTTGACAAACTGAGCCCATATGCAGATCACAATAACTCTGCAAGCTGTGTTATCACCAGCATGTCTTACCAAAAGCTCAGCCAACATAAAGAAAATGAAGGCACTGCTTGCAGTTCATACACAAGCTCTTCTGTCCCCAGCATTTGTCCAGCAAATGGCAGCCCAGACAAAAAACTGGAATCCAACAACAGCAATAGTCGTCTTCCTCAAACCAGCAGTGATACTTACCTGACCCAACTTCAATCCTGCAGGCTTTCCGGAAAGACATGCCATCTGGAAAGATTGCAATCCTGCACAAGATAACCGCTCAGCTTAGTGAGACCCCCAAGAAAATGGAAGCACTGCAATTGTCACACAGGATCCTGTGCAAAAAGCACAGGAAGCTCCTTCCTCAGCAAGTGAAATCAATGACAATGGAGCTCAGGAAAGCGGGACTTGGGAAAACTACTCATCATTCCTCAGTATCTAGAACCTCACAGGCAACAGACAAATGAACAATTTCAAATGACTGCAGTCACTTTTCATACAATCATTAACAATTAGACCAGTTAGTTTGACCTCAGTGGTAGGGAAAATGATGGAATCACTTTTGAAGGAAAGAATTGCTGAGTACCTAGAGGCCAGTGGAGCACAGGACCCAAGGCAGCATGGATTCATGATGGGAAGGTCATGTCAGACGAATCTAATAGATTTCTTTGACTGGGTGACCAAAGTAGTAGACCAGGGAGGGGCTGTGGACATGGCCTACCTAGATTTTAGCAAGGCATTTGATACAGTCCCACACAAAAGATTAATACACAAGATAGCCAGCCTTGGAGTGGGTCCCAAGGTGGTAGCCTGGATAACAAATTGGCTAGACAACAGGATGCAAAGGGTAGTAGTAAATAGAGTACACAGTGAAGAAAGGAGGGTTACTAGCAGGGCACCACAGGGTTCAGTACTGGGACTGGTCCTTTTTAATGTCTTTATAAGTGACATTGCAGAGGAACTGGAAGGAAAAGTATGTCTCTTTGCAGATGACACAAAGGTCTGCAACAGGGTTGATACACAAGATGGAGTGGAAAAGATGAGAAGGACTTGGCAAGGTTGGAGGAATGGTCAAATGTATGGCAGCTCAGATTCAATGCAAAGAAGTGCAAGGTAATGCACATGGGAAACAAAACCCAGGAAGCGTAACAATGGGGGTGAGATACTGACAACAGTAAAATAGAAAGGGACCTGGCGGTAATTATTCAGATGACCTAAAGGTGGGCAAGCAATGTGAGAAGGCAGTAAGGAAGGCTGGAGGATACTGGGATGCATAGGAAGAGGCATCAATAGTAGAAAACAGGAAGATGTTATCCCTCTGTACAGACAGTTGGTGAGACCCCATCTGAGTACTGTGTGCAGTTCTGGAGATCCCATCTCCTCAAAGACATAGACAGAGTGGAGGCTGTCCAGAGGAGGGCAACCAAAATGGTGCAGGGTCTGCACCAGAAGACATACTGAAGAAAGACTAAAGGAACTTAATATGTATACCCTTGAGGAAAGAAGGGAGAGAGGGGACATGATAGAAACTTTCAAGTACCTCAAGGGAATCAACAAAGTCCAAGAGGGTAGCATCTTCCAGAAAAAGAGATGTGCAAGAACAAGGGGACACAATTTGAAGATAGAGGGGGGACGGCTCAGAGGTAATGTGAGGAAGTATTTTTTCACAGAGAAGGTTGTGGATGCATGGAACAGCCTCCCTGAAGAGGTCGTGGAGTCAAGAACAGTGGGGGAATTCAAGAATGCATGGGAAAGGCTTAAGGCAGTCCTAGTGGGGGGTAGGAAGAAGTAAGCTGTTGGTTAACTAGGATCTGCAGCTTATCTGTTAGGTAGGAAAATGGGCAGACTAGGTGGGCCAAGCGGTCCTTATCTGCCGTCAAATTCTATGTTTCTATGTTTCTATGCCAGTTTAAAAACTATTTGTTATAAAGCAAATATTAAAAGAAAGTTACCTGTTGAAAAATGATACATTTTGAAGCAGCATAAACTAGTTAGATGTTTGAGAGTTTTAAAAATATTTTTTCCATTATTTATTTACTGAAGTTATTTAAAAACAGCAATAAATATAGTAGTATTCCAATTTGGTCAAAGGGATCATTTTTTGTCTACCTTTAACATTTTCCTGTTACTATTTAATTGATTAAAGTTACATCCCAAACTGTAAAAACATGTTTCCACGTTATTTTCTCTACATGTGGGCCCATTTCATAATCACATTAAGGCACTAGAAAGCCAAAGGTCAATACACCCTCAGGTGTCAGAAGCACTTGGCATCGCGCCTCGTGGTTCATCCCACCTAAGGTATGCCATTATTCCAGCACAACACACACGCTGTCATGCCTTACTGCTTAATTAATTTGGGGTCGCTCCTGAAAAAGGGACATTTTTTAATCCTAACTGGCTACCAAAATCCAATAAATAAAAAGAGTTAAGGCAGACAGTATACAATATATTAATACAATCAGTGCACCAGCAGTCGCTATCTAGACTTTTTGTGCAGCACCCCCCACCACCACAGCCAACACATTACCCCTGCCTGTACTGTTGGACATATCCTATGCCCCACTGGTACCAGTGCAACAGCCCTAGTCAAAAGAGAGTGCCCAGGGAATCCTGGGTGCCAGGTGTTGGAACATTTCAGACCTGGTGAAGGTTGCATGTGAATGTTTGACATATGGTGCACTTAACTAAACAACAAGTTATTTGTAAAAAAAAAAAAAAAATTGTAATCCTGGACAGATGTCCCAGTCCAATAAACTTACAACAAAATTGCAGCCTTATCTAACTTCTGTAAAGATTCATGTCACAAGAACTGTGTACCCTGTTGAGTTTCTTATGGATACCCTTGATCAAACAGCAGTAGCTGCCTCCCAGTCTCCACAGCCCTGGCAGCATCAGCTATCACCTCCAGCACCTCTATTGATCAGCTTGGCTCTTCCTCTGTTGTTTTCTCTTGGGGTAGTAAAGTGAGTCCAAGGACAATGAGGTCACCTGCTGCAATTAACTTGCTGGTAACACCTTCTGTAGGCCATCAACAGATTGTGATGACTGGGCAGTGACTCCTGAGGCTTGTTGACATAGCTGCAGTGCAGGCACCTCAGGCCTGGGTGAAATAAAGTCACTCTTCTCCATTTCCTATTCTCGCTCTCTCTCTCTTTCTCACCCTCTTTCTCTCTACCCACACCCAGTGGTCTCAGTTGCAAGGCATCTCTCTCACAATCTAATACATGTAATACAAAATTGGTAGGATGAGCACAAATTATTTATTTATTTAGTTATTTATTTATTGAACACATCGGAGAATACCTATGAGCACAGGTCCTCATTTTTTACAAAGGTTCCAGGTCAAATACATAGTCACAAATACATTACAAATACAATATGCAGTTCTAGAGTAAATGCAGTCAAGTGAGGATCAAAGTACGTAAGACAAATCAGTTACATACAGTTTTGAAAAAATCCATTGAGTTCATTGTATAAAAAGTCACAGGATATGTACAGAGACAAACCAAATAAAACAGTTTAAAAGTTCAATTCAATTAAAAGTTTAATGTGTAACAAGTTATGTCATTACAAAAGTACATTAAAAACAATTTTGCACAGCAACTGTGATAAAAATTTTAAATTACATAAAGTTAAAACATTGACATAGGCATCTCCCCCTTCCAGTATTACATAAACATGGTATCTATTCCTGACCTCTTGTAATTCATCAGTCAATGGATCTTTAAATGTAGCTTCTGTACCTCAACCACTTTGAAAAAATTGACCATAATTTCCAAAATCTCAGTCAAGTTTGAGTTCAACAAAAAGGTTGTTAACTCCTGTGCATTCATAATTAATTGCTCCAATATTCCCCCAGTAGTTTCCTGCTATGGATACTGTACAATAGACAAAGAAGCAAAATATGTGTAATGTCATGATTACCCAGATTACATCTAAATCTGCCATTGGCGCTCCCATTATTTTTGTTAATGATAGCCTCCATTCATTCACTCGTGAAGTATTCAATCTGGTACTTCATGAATAGGAGTCTACGGTCCAGCTAATTTATAAGAAACAAATATTTTCTAGGCTAAATTGTTTTTATTGTGTGCAGGCCAATTACTAACATACTAACATACTATTTGCCAGCAGATTAGGCCTTATGGTCTATCAAGTCTGCTCGAACCTAGATCCTTAGTTGGGTGCCGAGACCCTCCCACCCCTTGTGCTCCAGAAACCCCTATCATCCATCCCCACCCCCCCGGGACAGGCCATCATCTGATACATCCACTTTCTGTGTCTGTCCCACCCTCTCTTAAAGCTCTCCACTGTGGATCTCTGAACCAGCTCACCAGGCAGAGCATTCCAAGGGTCCACCACCCTCTCAGTGAAAAACCTCCTCTTTCCCTCACCCTTCCACCTTCCAACTTCAAACCATGCCCTCTGGTGATGCCTCCTGCTTTAGTCTAAAGATCCCTCCATGTTTACCCTATTTATTCCCTTGAGGTACTTGAAGACCCCAATCATGTCCCCCTGTCTCCTCTCCTCCAATGAAAACAGGCAGAGCTCCTCAAGTCTGTCCTCGTAAGTCAAACCCCTAGCCCTCGTATCATCTTTGTTGCCCTCCTCTGTACCCTCTCCAGGAGCTGTATGTCCCTCTTCAAGTGTGGTCTCCAGTACTGTACACAGTACTCAAGGTGTGGTCTAACCAGTCCATTGTACAGTGGCAGAATCACTTCCTTGCTCCTAGGGTGATCCCCTGCGATGCATCCCAACATCCTGTTTGCCTTGCTAGCTGCTCTCCTGCACTGCTCAGTGTTATTCATACATGTATCCACCATGACCCCTAGGTCTTTTTCCCCTGTTGAGGCTTCCAGCACCTCCCCTCCCAGGGTGTACCTATCCTGTTTGCCTTGCTAGTTGCTCTCCTGCAAATTTACTCCTTACTTATTTTGTATTTTGCTCACGCCTTTATTTCCTTTTGATGGGATATGTCCCTAATTTTATTTTTGATCTGTGTTTGCACCTTTTTGAATGGTCTTCTCGGAACCTCAGTTATATGCTGGAGGAGGCCATATGGTTTGATCATTGTTTCAGCTACTTTTATTATTGGGAAAGTAATTTTATCTTTCTGGCAACTGGGTCCTTCTTCTAGGCACATCCTTGGAAGTCTATCTGCTTGCCTACTATAAATCTTAGTCCAGAAAAGAATTATTCTGTCTTGGATCAAACATTCTAGAGGCAGTTGACCCAATTCAGCTCGAATTAGTGCTGATGGGGCACCTTATGGGGGTCCCATTAGTTTCCTGTAAAAGACATTGATTAGTCTTTCAATATTGTTAATGTTTTTAATTCTCCGAATTTCACTTCCGTATAATATCTACGGTCTAATTTTGGCATTTATAATCCTTAAATTTCCTTTGATTGCGCTATCTCCATATTTGTTTGCAAAACCTAATATTGCTGGTAGAAACTGCTTTGTCTTAATTTCCAATTCCCTTACTGTATGTGTGACTTCCATGACAGTCTTTCTGACATTAGTATCCCTAAATATTTGAATTATTTAACTTGTTCTAGTGTTGCGTTCTCTGTTCTCTTTCTGTATCATTTCCTTCTGTTGTTTCCAAATACCAATTATTTTGTTTTATCATAGTTAATTTGCATCTTAGCTTCTTGACATCTTTTCTGGAAATTATCAAATAGCTTCCTTATGCCCAGGAAGCTTCTGGTTATGAGGGCCACATCATCCCAGTTTAACAGTTCACAACTGCAATTGACTGCAAGGGCAGACCGCAAAGATTGCTTAAACTGATTAATCTTGGGTAGATTAAGCAGAGAATTAGGCGGTTCATTTGAACAGTTAGTGGCCCTGACTGCAAATGATTGCTTGCCCAGCTGAGTATGCTGGAAAGGAGGCTAAAGGGTAGTGGTGGGTGAAGTGGGCTCAATCCACTCCACAAAGCATTTCCCGGAGTGCAGGCTGATTTGTGGAGTGCTCCACAATGCAAAGCGGAGTACTTCACATTATAATGAGGAACGCAAAGTCCATTAGAAACACTGATTTCACATTACTCTGCCTCCCTGGGCCACTACTCTTCCAATTTTAAGTCGAAGTGCATTGGTGACAGTTCACTTCGCCTCACTTTGCCTTGTTTTTGAGCTCCAAAGGTGAATTTTGCAGTAATTCATTGGATTTCAGGTCACATGGGCTCTATATTGATCTGCACAGCCTCAGGTCAGGGTAGTATGTGTAGAAAGGAGTAGGAGACAGTGTGCTCTGATAGCTGTCTGTAATAGGAATCTTGTAAAAGCTGTTCAAAAAGCATTTTTGTTTTTTTTGGGGATCCAACTGTAGTTCATTGATTGTAGGAAACCCTCCTGTGCTCATATCATTGAGCGTTTTTGTGTGTGGATTTTGAATGTTAATTTACAACATTGAGTGTGTGTGGTGAAAGACAGTGAAAGTGTGCTGTAGGGGAAGGGCGTATCTGGTGTAGGTAGATTTAAGTTGGAGAACTAGTGATTTCTTTGTTTTTTGGTTATATTTTTGTTATATAACTGACTGCATTAATGTACACATAGTAATATTGTCAGTAATTGTACAAATGTTCTTGCTGTTTATTGTGTGGATGTGGTGCAGCAGTTCATAAGTTCAGGTTGTTTAAATTAGAAATTTACATTAATGTGGAATAGTACACTGAACTTTTGCATTTGCGTCGCATTCCTCATTCAGCATTGTACACAAACTGTTCTGTGTTATGTATGTGTGTGCAGTGTTGTGTGCATCAAATAATACACCTTTTATTGTGACACAGACTAGTGTAAGTAACTAAGCGCAGCAGTGTGAACCTGCTATCCACTGCAGCTGCCTGATTTTGTACTGTGATCGTGTTCTCTGTTCTTAGCTTTGCTGCTTGGAGTGCCATAAAAATCAGCACTGTCTGTATTCAGTGCTCCCCCCCACTCCACATTCAAAAGGTATTTTTTACCAGACTGGATTGTTTTTGTGACCCCATCAGCATCACTGGTTACTGAAGTTGTTTTAGTTCTGTGACAGTCTCAGAATAGGCTCTTATCTGTTGCTGAAGCCTCAGTTATTTATTTTGTTTCACATCCAGCCAGCGTCCCTCCAGTCAGAAAGTGAACGTATCAAAATCTGAATTTGGTAATAATATTTGTGGCTGATCCCCCAAAATGCCTGCAAAGAGATGTGCAAGCAAAGCTGTTTCTTGCCATGGCAATGTTGGCAGTAAGATGGTCTGTGGGTGTGGTAGTAGTACGCAGACGCAGAAGTGTATTGCTGATGTGAGGAAAGGAATTTCTCCTGCAATGTTTTTTACAGCCCAATCAGTAGCTTCACTCATAGTTGGAGGAGATGATGTTTTCCCAGCTGGTGGTGTTAGTGTTACTGATGTTAGTGGTGGTGGAGGTAGTATTAGTATTGTTGCATCAAGTTCTACTTTCGACCAGTGTACGGTATCCAAACATACTGAGTGTGAAGCAGTGTAAGTGAGTGGCAGCGTAGATGATGTCATACTTCCCAGTAACATCCCAGTAACTGAACCTAAGGATTCTGATGATCATGTCAATGATAGCATACAATGTGATATTCTGTCCACCGTGGCACCTAACGTCACGCATTTTCCATGCAGTGATTCACAGTGTGGTGAAAAAATATCAGGTGATGGTGGTGTGGATGCTGATAATGAATGTGATGATGATGATGATGTTGCTGTTCTTGCAACATGCAGTCCACGCACTAGCATCCAAACAGAAGATGTGGATGTGGGTAATGTTGATAAATATGATGATGATGTAATTGACCCCAATTGGGAACCAGAGAAAAAGAAATTAAAAGTGGCTGTGTCTGCATCTGTTTGCAGGAACCCCCCCCATAAAAACTTGTGATCTATAACTTTTAGTTGATGATGATGATGATGATGATGACCCAGTAATAAATATGATAGGTAGTTGTGGTGGTCAGTTGCAGTCCAGGTGTGCAGTGCCAGAAACATCACATGCCCCCCGCCCACTTCAGTGCTTAAAATATCAGACTTAAATAAGCCACATCATCATGGACATGTTAAAAGCAGAGCATCACACTCCCTTATTTGGGATTTTTTTGTTCAAGATGCAAATGATGATTGAGTTGCAATCTGCCAGGTTTGCCATGGGCATGTGAGTCGAGGTAAAAAGGGGAGCCATCTGGGGACAGGAGGACAGCATATGCATCTTAAGAATAGGCACTTGGCTCTGTGGACCCAGCACAAGCTGGCAGCTAATACCACAGTGGGGCATTCACCTGTGTCACCGGCAACCATAGCCAGCATGTTATCCCCTTCCATGACTGTTAAGCCCAGTAGGAAATTAAATGTGTGCAGCAGTGCGGTAATAAGAGCAGAGGATTACTACAGGCATGGAAGGGGATAACATGATGGACCACCACCACCAGCTTCTTAATATTTAAACCATAAAGTGAGTATGTATGCTCATGTTTGTTATGCTGCTTCACTTCCTTTAGTTGTATGTTTTGTTTTCTGTAGCTTTTCAGAGCCGCAATGGTAAAACACATACAGTACACTTCTTTTGTTTCTTTTACAGGGTAACAAAAAAAGGCTCCATCACTAAAACTCATTGGGAATGATGCTGTAGCTGTACCGTACAGAGAGGAACCAATGTAATATCCATGTGAAATCATTCTGGTAAGTATAAAGATTTTATTTCATCTGTTTCATTGTTTTGTAAAGACTGCAGCAAATATTGCACACAACAGGTTGTGTTAGTTGACAAGATGTGTTTTTGAAATGTAACTTGACTTTAGGGATTGAGATTTGAGAACCAGGGAGGGACACATAACAATTAAGTTGTAAGATGTCATTCATTTCTTTTTTTATGAAACTTCCGGATGCTTTGTTGTTCTGACAAAGTGGCCTTATCCAAACAAGTTCTTCCACATCAGCCCTCCCTGGGCTGGGGCGCACATACAACATGCAGAAGTCGTTTCATTAGATGACCTTAACCATCAAACCAGACTCAAAAAAGATGCAGATGAAATCTGTGAAGAAGTAAGAAAATAAGTAACCACTACAGATAAACCTGCAAATATGCTTCCCCACACCAAAAAAAAAAAAATACTTACCTTCATGTGCTTGACAGTTATCCATTGCAAATTTCTACACATAAAGTTCTAATCAAGGACTGGAATGTGCACACCAACAGTATCTGTGACCTGTGATACAGAACAATACCATGAGTACATGTCCATGACAATACCCCTCACCTACAAACTACAGAAATATATATCTATATATCAACTCACCAAGGCTACTATTAGTGTACAGACAAAAGGCACCCTTCCATCCAGTTGAGATGATCACATTGCATTTGCTCACGTCGCAGCAAACATTGGACCAGCAACAGTTCTCTCACGGTCATCATTTCAGGGGCACTGCACGCAAGAGTAACTGTGGAATAAATTCTGGGGGACTTTGTATGTGCTGAAACAGTTTAATTTCACTTCATTACCACTTTTCAATTTTCTGCACACGAGGAGGATGCATTCTGGGCCTGCATAAAAAATCTGGGGACTCTGTGCCACTTTTGTGTGTTCTGTGATTGTTGCTGTGAGCTCATGATGTCATACTGACATTTTACAGTTAAACAGCACTGCAAGAATATCCTCACAGTTCTGAACTGTACTTTTTTATGCTACTTTACATTGCCACAGCCACCACTACTTACCTCCGAGTCGTGAGTGACTTGAATGATACGATTCTTCTCACAATTTATGTCTGCTTTACTTACTTGACTACTTTTTTCATACATGAAAAAAATGAGCACATCCTCCAATACTGTTCAAACCAGCTTTGCATTTATTTGCAGCTGCTTTTCAATAACTGTTGTTCCATGGTGTCATAAAACACTGCCTGATGCAAAACTGTTAATAAACAACAGAAGTGATATATGATAACTTCTTGATGTGATGGAGAAAAGCAGAAGAAAGCAATGATAAAGACCTGGTCAGCACCAATTTAAAAGGAATGCTCCTTTCATTATTTCACACATGAAAAAAAGTAGTACAGCAGACTCAACCACTGCAAATTATCGTATCATTCCAGTCAGTCAGGATGAAAATATAGGAAGTTGTAACATAGCATTAAAAATATAGGTCACAGTTATTAACAGATTGTTGCGCTGCTGCTTCACAGACATTCACCACATTACATAGTTATGGTGATGCACATAAACTAATATGTGGGGTCATTACTCCCACCGGAATATTTCTTGCTCCACAGAGTGCAATATATTTCTGTGAAAATCACCCATAATTTCATTACTGTGAGTCATGTGATGGAGGAAATACCAATCAGAAAAGCCACCCACATTCTGCCACCCTTTCTCAGCAAGTTAGGACGTGATGCCGGGGGAATGCAGGTGCATGCTGCACTACAGTGAATGTCTGGCAGCTATCCCAATGTTTCCTTATGTTATAAGATTCACTTTGTGGTGAAATGTGGGATGCTTCCACTAACAAGGCTCTTCTTATTGGAAACGTGGCCACACATTTCACCACAGACTGACCATTATAACATAAAGAAACATTCAGAAACCTGCAGGACAATCAGATATTCACTGTAAGGAGCACGCACATCCGCTCTCCCTGGCATCACGTCCTAACATTGCTGAGAAGGGAGGCAGAATGTGGGCAGATTTTCAGAATGGGAATTCCTCCATAACATGGCACATTGTAATGAAATTACGCCTGTTTTTCACAAAAATGTATTGCACTATGTGGCACAAGAAAGATTCTCCTGGAAGGGAAAATGTGTATGATTAAACAATAGCAAACAAAAAACACACAAAAAAGAACAACACTGTAGTGGGGTGGGGTCAGGGATGGAGGTGGGTGTGGCGGGGGCAGAAAACAATCCCTGACTTACTATGGCCGTGGGATACCATGGTGGTCCAGCAGCAGGTGCAGCATTGAAAGTATTTGCTGCTGCTGTGCTTCCACTCTGTTAACCTGCTGCTCCAAAGCACTGAAATGCGCATTGTTTTCCTCAAGCGCAGCCCACACCAGGCCAAGGTCAGACTGGCTTGCAGGGACTGTGGCAGGGTCCACTGCAGAGGGTAATCCAGGTAGTGGGGTTGGTGGTGGACAGGGTGGTGCTGGTGGCTGTGGTGGCAGTGGTGGTGGTGGTGGAGTACCTGATGTAGTAGCCCTCTGCCTCATGCTGCAGCGGTGACTGCTATGAGGCACATCTCATGCCCCAGCAGCACCCTCAGCCACTGCTACGGAAGGGCCAGCAGGTGGACACCTGGCCTCTTCCATGGCAGCCTGCCACTCTGCCCTGTGGTGGTTCAGCATGTGGGTGCGCTGGCCACCGGTCCCCAAATGTGTCCTGGGGGGCCATGGCGCACCAGCACACCACACACATGGCACTCCACCACTGTGCTGTCTCCCCCCACACAATTTAAAAACTCCCACACTGGGGAGCTGTGGGGGGGACCAGCCACAGTCTGCACAGGTTGGGCACAAGTCCCACCACCACCTACAACTGCTGGGGCTACCTCTTGTGGCTGTGGAGGTGGTGGAGGGGGTGCTGTTGGAGCCCCAACAGCTTCTGCTAGTGGTGGTGGTGGTAGTGGCAGAGAAGGTGGACGTGCAACAGCCACCGGTGGCACTGGTGGTGCTGCTGCTGCTGCTGCTCCTGTTGCTTCCGCAGGGGAAGCAACACCAGCCAGGAGTCTGGCGTGGTCCAACATCACACGACCGCCCTGCCCCCCCCATGGATTCACACTCCTCCCCTCCTAACGCACCCATGGGCCAGCGACTCACCTTCTCCAACATGACCTTCCATCCTCTTGAGTCCACGGGATGACACACACACACAGACAGTGAACACACACACACATACACACATACACACACACAGTAAGTCAGACAGTCTCACACACAAAACAAAACAAAAACAAAACTTATCCAAAAAAATTCACTAACAAAAAAAACAGTAAGACAATACAAAAACTAAATAAAACAGCTTTTAAAAAAGCTGTTTGTTGTTCTGGGTTCTGGCAGTAAAAAGAAACAAAAGCCAAGCAAACTCCTCTCCTCTCATAATTATGATTTATCCCTCTACAAATAAAAAGGAGAAAGTGAAACTGCTTCTCTGACTCACCTCCTTCCTGCCTGGCTAAAGCATGTGACTTACAGTACTGCAAGCCATGTGATGTGCCTATTTTCATCTCACTTCACCTTACTTTGCATTAAGGCATAATGAGAATGTGAAGTGGTATTAATAATGCGAAGTGAGCACTTTACAGGGCCCACTTCACATTGTGCTTCATGGACACAAAGTGCCCACTTTGCATCCACTTCGCGGGTGGATTAATAATTCGCTGCATCTCTACTTAAGGGCATTCTTGATCATATTCCTGGTGTATTGGTTGGAGACATTATCGAAACAAGTGCCATTTTGGCTAGTAAAGAGTCTGGAGCTTTATTCTGTAGGGTAAAGGTAGGCAGTTAGTGAGTGGATAAAGGGTATAACTGTAAGTTTGGTTATCTGCACCAAGTACAAAGCAGCATACCTTATTACAGATCAGCTTTACTTTCTTTAGCACCATGTCACAGACAGCTGCATAGACAGGGAGGCCATAATCTATAAGTGACAGAATGGCACTGGCTACAATAAGACATCTAGCATCCCCCAGTGACGGCACAGGGAGCCCAATCTTCTGTTGACTATGTCCACTAGATTGTCTACATGGGGAGGAGGAGTCGTCAAAAGATAAGGTGTCATCCAGAGTTACTTCAAGGTATTTGAAGGTCTCCATCTATTCAAGTTTTTGTCATTAGTCATTTCAAATGACAAAGGATGGAACTTTCCTTTTCTGTGGGAGAGTGGAGAAGGTCATAGTCTTTTTTTTTTTTTTTTTGTAATTCTGGACCAGTTGTTTATTGGAGAACCAGCTTTCTAGTGACCTGAACTGACTCTAGAGAGCAGCGGTTAGGTGTCAAAGTCAGGGATTTTGGAATAGATGACAGCATTATAGGCACAGAGGAGTATGTTGGCTGTCTGACAGGTATTAGGCAGTTGATTTATGAAGAGATCAAATAAGAGAAAGCCAAAGACAGAGCCTTATGGGACAACAATAGCTAGTCCCATAGTGTCAGACAAAGAGTTATTGCTCTTCACATGCTGGGAGCAGTTGGTGAGATAGCTGTAAAACCAATCAACTGTGTTCTGTGACAAACCCAGGCCAAAGAGTTAAGTAGGAGCTTATGGCTGACCTGGTCAAAGGCCTTTGTAAGTAAGGTCAGTATATATAGCTACAAAGTCACCTTTGTCAAGGGCCTCATAAACATAGTATAGTCCAATAGTGCCGTGTTGGTGCTGTGTAGCTTCCAAAAGCCATGCTGCTGTACACACTGGACACTATTTCTCAAGGTATGTCACAAGTTGGTAAGAGGTGTCTCTTGAGGGCCTTGAACAGGGGCGAGAGAATAGAAATGAGTCTGTAACTGGCAAGGCCAATTTATGTATGTATGTATGTATTTATTTAGCTATTCATGCATTCATTATTTATATAATTAAAACAAAATGGTGAGCAAGAAAGGCACCCTGAGCCAAGGCTCAGTTCCAGGTGTAACCCAGGAAATCCTGGGGTTGCTGGGTGTTAAAACATTTCAGGCCTGATAGAAATTATATGTGATTACCTGGCATATGGTACATCTTACTAAACTTCAATGGGCATCTGATCACTGAAGTGTTGGTATGTTGTAGTGCTTAACTAAAATATCTTTGGCTTACTCTCCATTATTTCCTCCCAGTTAAAGGTGCCATAGGCAGAGGCCTATGATTAAAGCAAATATGAATTCCAAGATGAGGAGCATAGGAGCCTCAGGAGAATACCAGATTTGGAAGACAGGTAGGAGATGGGAGAAACAAAGCTGGATAGAGCCCTGAGGTGTGACTCCAGCCAGGTTAAATAGTGGCTTAGGGGAGTGGTCGATCAGCTGACCACTGAACCTCAGCAAGCTTCTAATTCACTGGGTATCTGATCTTTGATGTGTTGGTGTGGCACAGTACAGGGCTGTGGGTTTGAATCCCACAGCCCCCACTTGCATACTGTGTGATCCTGAGCAAGTCACTTAACTTCCCTGTGCTCCCAGTTTGTACCTGTAAACAAGCTTTCAGCTTAGTGTGTCTCACCTGGTTAAACAATTGGAAAAAAAAAGATAATGTACCTTTGGCTTAATCTCCATTATTTCCACACAGTTAGAGGTGCCACAGATAGAGGTCTACAGCTAATGGAAATAGGAGTTCCCGGGTAAGAAGCCAAAAATGTCAGGAGAATGAGACTGAAGTACCCTCTCCAACTCATGGAATTATTGTATCCCATGGCATGGAGAAGAGGAAAACAACCCTGTAAGAGAAACCTCTGGTGATCAAAGGCCTAGGATATGCCTCCCCTCCAGGCACTGTGAATAAAGACCCTCTAACTACCCTAGCTGACAGAGTAAGCAGGACCCAGGGGGCTGGAGATGAAATGCTGCCCAGGCTGATAGGGCTGTATCCCATTCTGGTTGTGGTTGAGCTGGTGTGATCTAGTGAACCAGCTGAAAGAATGGAGAGTTGAATTTGACTCAGGCAGCTGGAGTAGTAAGGTTATGTACTCCAGTCATTATGCTTCTAGGTCATGTTTGAAGAGGGTGGTGTAAGGCTGTGGTACCCTGCTGATTACTCCATACAAAGTGCTGCTGGCAAATCAGGTATTGATGAAGTCTGCGGTTGTATATCATCAGCACAGGATGACAAGCACAGGAACCCTGAAGTGTTCACCTAGTCACGGGATGATCAGATGGCACTAGGTCAGAAGATCGCTGTCAATAACAGCGCTGTCCACAACAGCACTGTACTGACGGTGCTGTCCACTAGAGCTGAAGGACACAATGCTGCCACACAACAGAGTGCCAATGGTAGCATTCGCACACTGCAGATACGACTGCTACCTATTGTAAAATCTATTTATGTGGGGGCTCTGCCCACACCCCTGATGTGGGGGTTCGCCCCTTGCACCCCCGAACTTAAAGATTCCTACTCTGGGGGGAGCTGATCATGGGGAAAAATGACATTTGTGGGGCCATGGAATACTGTTTCCATGGCCATTTGTAAAAAAAAACTAAGTTCCACAAGAAGAAATAAAGGGAGACCAAGATCTCTGGTCTCCACCACCATTCTGCCAAGCTGTTTCATGCCCCAGCCCTGTCTGCTACAGGAGCAGTTCAACCAGCCTCCTCAGTTCCTCTACCCTTGTTCTTTCACATAGTATCATGGACAGTGACCAGGGGAGCTATTACTGTACAGCACTATTTAACTCCTATCGATGTCCGTGGTAACGCTACTCGGAGCATGCTGTTTTTGTTGCTATATACTTGTAGCGCTAATCTGACCAGGTAGGTGGTCGGATCATTGGTCATAGAAAAAGTAGTGAAATGCCAGACTTCAGGTGATGCAGAAACCTGTTTAGCAGCTGATGCATTAAAGGTGTTTCCTGGGAAGGTAGAAGGCTGGTCTAGATGGTAAGGAAGACGTTTGCTTCCTATTTTACAACTGACCCATCATGGAGTCAAAGTGAGCAGACTCTTCAAGGGACTCAGTAGCAGGACAAAATCAGAAGGGGTTAAATATCACAAAACTCTGCTGCCTGTTGGTGGGCAAAGCCAGAAGTATGAAGCAATAGGAAGGGAAAGCATACTGAGTCCTTGATGGCACAACACAGGCAATTGCCTGAATAATGAAAGGCAATGCCTGCTGCTGATGTGGACATTGCCTGGTATGAAGCCAGAGAATGTGAAAGCATACAGTGTTCTTGAGGGGCACAGGAAAGATGAGGCTCAACAGCTGGGGGACTAATGTATGTTGTTAGAGGTCATTGCCTGCAGTAAAAAGCTATAGGAGGCAATAGCATGCTGCGCTCTTGTGGGCAGAGAGAGGGTGACATGCCCAACTAACAGAAGCTGGTGCTTGAGTCATGTCAGTGGCATTGTCAGCAGTAGAATGCCATTGCAGGTGGCGTGTACTGAGTCTTTGAGGTGAGTGTGGGGAAGGCCTGACTGAAGGAGGACTGCTGTCTGTTGTTGATGGCTGCAGTACATGGCACAAAGTCACAGGATGCATAAGTGTTCTGGTCTTTTATGGGCAGAGTATAGGTGAGGCTCAACAGATGAAGGATTGATATCTGTTATTGTTGGTGGGCATGTACCTGCAGTACAAAGCCAAATAGGAAGAAAGCATACTTGGCTGTTTGGGGCACAACGCGAGTAACACCCCGACTGATGAAAGACCATTGCTTGGTTCTGTTGGAGGTTTTACCAGCAGTGTGGAGCCATAGGAGGTGAAAGTGTAATTAGTCATTGAGGTGAATGTGGATGAAGCGCCTGACCAGTGGAGGGCTGAAATCTATTGTTGGTGCCTAGTGTTGTTAGTAGTACAAAACCATAAGAAGCAACATTCTTTCCTTGATGAGCAGACAGTAGATGAGGCTAGACATATGGAGGACTGATGCCTCTTGTTGGTATACAGCAACCTAGGTCTGCGAGGGACAGATTGGCACTTAAAACTCACTATGCTTAATATCAACAGGCAATTAACCTGAAAAAAGTCAGCATTCCTGTCATGGTTGATTGCTGCAGGGAAGAATTGCCTGGCTGAGCTCTTTCATACTATTGACTGGTTATTAAATCCTCCCTGTCTGCAGCCCATCAGAGCAATTTCTGCAAAATGTGTGAGGAGTTTGGATGTTTTTTCACTGACAAGTTATCAACCATTAGGTCTGGAATTTCTTAAAGTGGGTGGCCCAGTTTAGGTTGGTAGTGGCCATACCTTTGGTGACATAAATCTGCCTGTCTGGGATGAGTTTTTACCGGTTTCAGAGGCAAAGGCAGAGGTGCTGTGAGTGGTCTCCAGTTTGTGCCCCACAAACTGTATGCCGGATCCAGGACTAACATGACTGATTCTCAGCTGTGCTGAGTTCCTGGATCCAGTATTCATGGCGATCATAAATTGATCCTTGAGGGACGGTGGCTTTCCATCAGCCTTGAAAAAGGTTGTGGTCAGACCCCCTTCTAAAAGAATTCTACTTGGGTTATGACATTCTAGTGAATTACAGGGCTGTCTCTAACCTCCCCCTTTTAGAAAAGTTATTGAGAAGGTGGTGGCATAGCAACTGATTGATCACCTCTAGTCTCTCTCCATCTCAGTAGTGTAGCAAATTCCCAGAGGGCCTGGGTGCAAAGCAAGGTTACAGGGCTCCTCCTCAGTTTTGAATAAAGATCAAAATTATGATTTGGGCCCCTCAAACCTCATGGGCCTGGGTGCCACTGCACCCCCTACACCCTTGTAGCTACACCCCTGCTCCATCTATGAACCTCTCCAGTCGGTGTTCCGGCCTCTGCACAACACTGAGACAGCTCTCATCAGTGTGAACCAAGATCTCTTCCTTGTGAGGGACTAAGTGCCATGTTCAAATCTTGGTGCTCTTGGATCTCTCATTGGTGTTTGACACAGTGGATCATGGGGTGCTTTGTGTTCACCTGAGGAACTGTGTGGGCCTCACTGGTGCAGCATTTGGCTGGCTTGAGTCTTACATAACCAGGAGAATGCAACAGGTTGCCCTGGTGAATTTTACCTTGGAATCATAGAAGCAGATAAGGACCGCAAGGCCCATCCAGTCTGCCCATTTTTTCTAACTTAAGAATGTGCCATAGGCCTTTACTCTGTCAATGGCCTATCTATTCATACTCATCTGTATTGCTCCCTTATGCCTATCCCATGCCTGTATGAAGCCCTGTACTGTATTCATAGTCACCACTTCCTGAGGTAGGCCATTCCATGCATCCACCACCCTTTCTGTGAAAAAGAACTGCCTCACATTACCCCTTTATCAGCCTCCTTCTAATCTCATGTGGTGTCCTCTTGTCCTGCTATTTTTCTTATATTGAAACAATGTTTTACCTTTGTTAATGCCCTTAAGATGTTTGAATGTTTCGGTCATATCACATCTCTTTCTTCTTTGCTCAAGGGTGTACATATTGAGCTCCATTAATCTGTTCTCATATGTTTTCTGATGCAGTCCCCGCACCATTTTTGTTGTCCTTCTCTGGACTGCCTCCATTTTGTTAATGTCCTTGTGAAGGTATGGCCTCCAGTGCTGCATGCAGTACTCCAGATGGGGCCTAATCAGTGTCTTGTAAAGAGGGATTATGACCTCCCTCTAATGACTTGCAGTACTCCTTCTAATACACCCCAACATCAGCAACTCCCCTCCTAACCTATAGGTGGCTTCAGGGTTTCTCTTTCCTATGTGCATGATCTTGCACTGCTTTGCATTAAACCCCAGTTGCCAATCTTCTGACCATTTTTCCAGTTTATCAAGATCTGTTCTCATTCTGCCCACTCCATCTGGATCATCTACTCTGTTGCAGATCTTATTGTCATCTGCAAACAGACAAACCTTATCCTCCAGTCCATCTGCAATGTCACTGATGAAGAAATTGAAGAGGACTGGCCCCGGGTCTGATCCCTGAGGTACCCCACAGGTGTCTACATTGTTCTGTGGAGTTCAGTCCTCACCCCCACTTTGTTTTCTGTGTACATGCTGCCATTAGGGGAGATCATTAGGCAGCATAATGCTGGGTTTTACTTCTATGCAGATGATACTCAGTTGTACCTGTCTTGTTGTCCTGATGATGCTTCAGTGGCTTCAGTGCCGAGTCAGTGTTTGGCTGAAATTAACAACTGGATGGCTTCAAACTGGTTATGTCTCAACTCAGGTAAGACAGAGGTTATGGCAATCAAACCTGGTCACAGTGGCTTGTCTGCTGTGGATGGAATGGCTCTCCCTGTACTGAGTGTTCTCAGCAGCCTATACAGTGAGGAACCTGGGGGTAATTTTGGTTGGCAGATTGACATTTGAACAACAGGTGTCTTCTGTTGTCCAATCTGGCTTTTATCATCTGTGGAACATCACCACAATCAAGCCATATTGGCCCAGGAGGACCTAGTGTCAATCATCTATGCTTTCATCTCCTCTAGGCTGGACTACTGTAACGCTCTTTACCTAGGGCTATCTGGAGATTTGGATGTGATGATTGCAGTTGGTGTAGAATGTTGCAGCCCAGATGATAGTGGGCTCCTCGCAGAGTGACCACATCATGCAGGTTCTGCATGTACTGCACTGGCAACCTTTGTGTTCATGCATCACCTTCAAGATTTGCTTGTTAACATACAAGGCCCTATGTGGCTTGGATCCAGACTACTTGAAAGAGATCCTGTTTCCCTACAACCCAGTCCACCTTCTCCGCTCCACTGATTCTGGTCTTTTAGTTGTCCCTCCATCCATGCTAAAATCTTCAGGCTACAGATCTTTTGGAGTGGCTGCTCCTATGTTATGGAACTCCCTCCCTTTTTACATTCATACTGCCAGTACTGTGGAGGCATTTTAAGCCTCTTTGAAAACCTTTTTATTTGATCAAGCATTTTCCTAATCATATTAATTTTACTAATTTTGGATTTTACCTTGTATTGTTATTGTTTTTAATAAGTTTGAGGTCATGATTCTTGTTTAATTCTATAAAGCATCAGAGCCTGCTTGGATTGGGTGCTATATAAATAAGTATTGCCTTGCCTTGAATGGAGAGTGGCAGAACACTGACTAATAGAGGGTTAAAGTTGTTGTTGATGCTGGGTGTTACCAGCAGTACAAAGCCATAGGAGGCAAAGTGTACTGTGAATCTGAGCAGTTCAGGCTAGCCTAAGTGAAGGAAGGCTGCAGCTTGATTGTAGTTGATGGGTTTACTCGACTGTTGAGAGTAAGTCTGTGGTTCTCGAGTGTGATGTAGTGCTTATGAGGGTCAGATATATCCAGGAGGCCCAGAGGAAAGATAGGTAGCAGTTCCAGATAAAAAATGGAAGCAGATCCATTTGATTCTTTGGGAGTTAGGAATGTTTGAATTGAACACAGTTTACAATAGCATATGTAGGATTGTCACCCTGACCCCTTATAACACCCACCACTGCACTTTATATCAATCATTAGGGTGGCTACCCCGTCAGTCATGCAGGGACCTCTTGCATGATTCCTTCATTCACAAGATACTCCATGCTGGCCATCAAAAGGGTTACCCACCAGCTTAGTTCCTCCGCGAACCAAACCCTTGATCGCCCCAGAGTGTCAATGGCCATGGGGCAGAGGGCTTTTTTTCTGGGCAGCACCTAAGTTCTGGAACACTCTCCAGGTAGCACTTCAATCCATGGATTCTCTGTCGACTTTTAAACAGCACTACAGGAATATTCTAGCATCAAATGTGTCCTGTAACTGCTAGTTGGCAAGGAATTGACATGTATTTTGTTATCTTAGTGTTGCCTGGTTATATGGTGTTCTCTATTTTTATGGTCATCCCAATCGTGCGTAAATTTTAAATATTCTACCTGTAACCTACGTGTAACTGTCATTGTATATTAGTATTACCTAGCTAAATTTAGTGGTCTCAGTTTGTTATCTGGCTAAATTTAGTGGCCTCAATTTGTTTTGTCATCCCACTGTGCTGGGCTAAATGTATTTGACTGTACTTATCTTAAACTTTCTCCATGTAACCTATGTGGAACTGTTTCTTTGAATGTCCTGCTGTTCAGTGTCTTTCTACCATCTGCCACCTAGATGGCCCGGATCATACCTGAAAATGGTCCTCTGGGTCAGTGTACTTACCCGATCAACAAATACATTCATAAATAAATAAATAGCCAAGTTATGCCACTAAGTTCAAAACCCCATTGAAATACATTGAACTGCATACCTCATTACTTCAGTTCACGGTCCAGCTCTGAAGACTGAAGATGTCTCTGCGGTCTGGAGAAGATCATGGCGTAGGAACCTCATTAGGTAAGTAAGGGCTTGGGGCTGTGTGGGGTGGTGGATGCTGAGTGGAAGGGTCAGGTGGGGGGACTAATTTCTCAACAGACAACGATGGACAGTTTTCTGTTTTACAGGGTTAAAAAAAAAACATCAACAAAATGACGAGGTATGGTTTTCTATATTTCAGGTGATGGCACTGGGAGATTGGGCACCCCCAGTGTCAGTGTTATGTTTATTGGGGGGAGGTGCTGAGAGGGAGGGTTGGGTGGAGGGGAACAGTCACAAAATGCCTGCAACAGACATTGAAGGACCATTTTCTTTGTTACAGGCAATCAGTGTAAATAAAATTAAAAAAGAAAAAAAATATGAGGGCTGACACTGGGGGATTAGGCACCCTCAATGTCAGTGTTATGACTGTTGGGGGTGGTGGGTGCTCATAGGGAGAGTCGGTGGGGGGGAGCAGTTACAGGGGTGCCAGCAACAGACATCAAAGGATGTTTTTCTTTGTTACAGGCAATATATAAATAAAATTAAAAAAGAAAAAAAACTACGAGGTGGCTACACTGGGGGAGTTGAGCACTCCCAGTGTCATTATGTTTGGGGGGTGTGGGCTGGTTGATGCTGAGAGGGAGATAGGGTGGGAGAGCAGAAACAGACATCAATGGATGTGTTTTTTTTTGTTTTTTTTACAAGACTAAAGACATATAGAATCTTTGAAAGCCGCTAAGATGTTTGCTGATGGCTTCATGCAAATCAAAGGACCAAATTTCTCTCTGATTGGAGTGGCTTTGGTCCTTTGAAATACACAAATTTTCAACCCACCAAGCAGAGAGCGATGTCAGGACAACAGCCCATGGTCATTGGTGTAGATGGCCGAGCCCTTGCTTTTGTGAACTTCAATGGGTTCTGCAGTGACACACCCCTGAAATCCCCTATCCTTGCTACAAAATATTGAGTGTACAAGTGCAGCCAAAATAAAAAAAAAGAAAGAATTCTGGCTGAATGGTACAGAGGGTAAAAGCACAGAACTGTAAAACAGTGGGATGCAGGTTCAGCTCACCTCAGAGTCACAAACAGTATTGTCTAAAGAAATCTGCACCACAGTAAACCAGTAGCCAGTTCAGTACTGTGGGGTGTTGAGACACTGGATGCCTCCTCTCGTGCCACACCCATGACCTGGTTCTGAAATGGACCATGGTCACTCCGGGGCAAGGAGGATTTGTCATCTGTCGATGAATCTCCTTCGAGGTGGGGGGACAGTGTGTACTGCTGCTTGGTTGCCAGAGTGAAGGGTAGGTGGCACAGCAGTGGTCACCAGAATAAAAAGTCAGAGGTGGGTGTTGAAAGTGTGTACCATCTTTATGGTCTTCATGTGTACCATTGCATGCCACTGGCTCTGACTCAAGGGGAGTAATGGGTGAAAAAGAACCTCCATCTGCAGGATGATGCTTTGACCCTAAATGAACTGCACCACCACCATCCATGGCACCCACTCACAGAACAAGGTAAGAAGTAGATGAGGTAAGTCCTGGAAGTGGGATGAAGGGGCTGGGGTTCAACAGCAGCAGGGAGCTGATGGGGAGGGGCAGGACAATAGTCATTATGAAAAAAAGGGTTGCAAAAATATTTGAATGACTAACTGAATTGTGTCTCTTAGTGCTTCCTATCTGAGAGTGTGAGGCTTGATGCTTATCTTCAAAGCCTAACAATGTCTGCTAGCTGGCTAATGGGCAGAATACCAGTGTGATTTGTGGGGAATTCTCCTTTGAACTACAAGATGTTTACACCCCATCAGTCAGCTAAACACTGTCATTGTCAGCTTTCTCACAACTGCTTTTAAGAGGCAAGCATCCGGCATTTCTACATCCTTTGGCTTATAGAGTACACACCTACACAGCCTCATACACTACAGTAACAATATGTTCACTTTGTGCATGCATGCAAGCCAACATAGAAAACAAAAGGAGAGGCTGAGAAAGAACAGGCAAGCATACAGAGCCACAGCAACCAGAAAAGAAACCAGCTTGAGCCCTGAGGTGTGATTCCAGCAAGTTTTAATAGTGGCTAGGGAGATTGTCGATCAGCTGACCCCTAAACCTCAACAAGCTTCTAAAACAAATTATTTGCACCAAACCCAACACCAATATTGAAATCAGGGACAGATGACATAGTCCAACAAATGTAGAACCAGACTGTAGCCTCATCTGACTTTCAAACAGACACATGTCACAGGACCTGTGAGCCCTGTTGAGCTTCTTATGGTTACTCTTGATCACATGGCAGAAGCTGCCTTCCAGTGGTGACAGTCCTGGCCTCTCTCTCTCTCTCTCTCTCTCCCCCCCTCCCCTCCAACTTGGCTCTCCCTCAGTTCTTCTCTCTCAGGGTAATGAGGTGGATCCAAGGCCAGTGAGCTCACCTGCTGCAGTCAACAGATGGTGATGACTAGCACAGTGACACCTGAGCCTTGCTGACATAGGTTATTGTGCAGGCACCTCAGGCCTGGGTAAAATAGTTTCTCATCTTCATCTTCTTCTTCCTCTCTCTCCCCCCCTACTTCTGACAGTCTCAGTTACAAGGTTGCTGTCTCACAAGCTGATAGATGTAGCACAAAACTGGCAGGATGATTACATATTACTTATGTGTTTATTATTAATTTATTAATTTGTTTATTTGATTTGAAAATGGATGACTGGTAGAGGCTCACTGAGCCAAGGTTTGGTTCTAGGTGTGGAATGCAGTCAGGGGCTGCAGACCATTAGCTCACGCTGTGGACCAATAGGCGTACAGCCCTACAGAATCAGGCCCACGGGCGGCGGGCAGCAGGTGGGTGGGGTGTGCCACCCGCCGCTGGACCGGAGGGGAGCAAGCATGGGGATCAGTGGGCGGGTGGGGAGGGGTCCACTGACCACCAGGGATATGGGTTTCTTCATTTTTACTTAAGCCCGCAATCGGGCTGTCAGCGGTCCACTGGACCACCAGGGATATTGGATATAATTCTTTAGTTTAATTACAAATGCCTGTGATCAGGCTGACAGCGGTCCACTGGACCACCAGGGATGTGGGAGGTTTTATTACTTTTACTAATGCCCGCGATCAGGCATGGGGGGGCGCCACCATGAAGGTGCAGCTGGAGCTCGGGTGGTCACCCACAGGTGGCAGCTGCCGTGTTGCACCCTGCAATATGGCAACTCACCTGTGGGTGGCCATCATGTTCCTTTTTTTTTGGATCAACTTTGTGCTGGCGGAGGTAGGGGTTGCGCATGCATGGCTCAGCACATCCCGGGCTGAATATCGGGCTGTGCAGAGTATGCATGGGCAAGCCCTCCCTACCTGCACCTGCATACATTACTGATGCGCTCTGGTGCATCGGGATTTGTGCCGCACACTTTTTCCATTTGAATATCATGCCAGGGTGCATCAGTGGGTTGTGCATGGCACAACACTGTTGTGCCATGCGCAACCCTTTTGAATATCTGGGCCCTTGTGTTTAGGGAAACCACCTTCCAGCTGGAATCCTTGCTTACCTCATTGCTCCCCCCCCTTCTACCTCCTACATTTTTTGAATGCTACATCTTCCCCTTTCTGCTAGCTAGGGACAGAGGCACATGGTCTCCATCTCCTTGTGTTTCTGTCTGTTGCCCAAGGTTAAGCCTCCCCTTAATCAGTTTGAATTATATTTGGATGCTATGAACTCACCCGGTTTCTGCTTCAGGACTCTGGAACCATCCTTGCTCAGGTGGAGCCTATATAGGGAGTACAGTTTCTTGTTATCCCATTTTGCCCCCACAACCACCCACCAGCCCAAATCCCATAGAACCACACCATTCTGCCAGCCATTCATTAAATTCCATGATATTTTGTTTCCTGGCCATACTTGCCTTGGGTACTGGTAGGACCTCAGAGAAGGCAACTGTTTGTCCCTCAATGCTGCTTAATCTGCTCAATTCCCTAAATCGCTCCTGTACTTCCTCCACTCTGTTACCCTCCAGATCATTAGTGCCTCAGTGTACCACTATGTGGGGTTTTGCCACCTGTCTACGTACACATTTAGTAATAAGTTGTCCCCCTCTTTCTGTTGTCATAGCCGGCATGCATTCCACCCAGATAGAACTCTTTCTAACTCCCTTACCCCCCATGAGATACCCTCTACGATTGAGTTTCCCAGTATGATGACTTTCGATCCTATTCCCTGCTTCCCCAATATTTTCCTTCCATCATTCTGTCACCTACCCTGTCATGTTTCCCCACTAGCCTTATCATAGACCTCCAGTGTCCCCATTCCCTCTTTCTTTGTGCTCCACTCCGGGGATGTATCTTTCCCCTCACTGGCATAGTTTATCTGCCCTTCCTCTTGTTTACCAGGATCTGTGAGTCCCATTCCTGCTCCTATGTCCCTGCCCCCCATTTTTAAGACCCTGTCTCCTCCACTGTGCTCCCCTTCTGGCTGGTCACCCCCATTCAGACCACAGCCCTTGATCGAGTCCTTGTTACCCTTATCCCCATTTTCTCCTTCCCTGTCTGTTCCTCCTTCCCTCCCAGTCTCTTTCTCAAATTCTGCCACACACCTGTCTCCTAACTCTGTACCATCACCCTCTGACCCAGTCTCATCACCCTTCCATACTTCTCTTATCCACTCTCCCAATCCCCTATTTCTACCAGCATTACCAATGTCATTCACCTTCAGCCCACCTCCTGCTTGTTCCCCTTTCCCCACTGCCTCCTTCCCCCCCTGCACTCTTAGCCCCTTCTGCCCTACATGCATCCCCTAACACTCTGACCCTGCTATTTGTCTGGCTGCTGTACCCAATGCTATTCCTCTTCCTCCTTGTATTTACTTCCCTATGAGATTCCTCCCCTCCTGCTCATTCAGGCTAGCCAGCACTGAGAACTTGTTGCTCCACTTTCTTGGCATGCCTTGCATCTTCCCAGAGAGTTTGCACTGTGCATTACAATTCTGTTCTACCCCAGGCCATGTCCGTCCCCTTTTCTTGACCATCATCCACCTTCCTGATCCTTCTTCCAGTGGTCTCTGGGTATACAGTGGTTCTGGTTCATTTGTTCTCCTCTTCTGCTCTTCCCTGAGCCTACTTGCTATGCCTCCTGAGTAACCATTCCTCTGGTTCCTTGGCCTCACCTGGCTCCACCAGCCCCCCTTTCCCCCAGCTCCCCTCTTAAACCTGCAATTTCCTTCTTGAGCTGCTCAAGCTATCTGCACACCAAGCACCCCCACCCTCCTTGCAGTCTTTAAGAAGATGACTGCCCTGCACCCATTGCAGTCAACAATCCTTCCTATATCCCTCCTACACTGATCCCCTCATCCTCCTCCTCATTACCTCCACTTGTGAATCCTCCCTACCCCACCCCTCTGCACCCTCTAACCTGGGATACATCCTTATTCTTTCACCTAGTTCTAGTCCCCCTTCTCTAGCACTATATCCCACCCCAAAACTATCTATATACACACACTTCTTTTTACATTATGGCCTGAGTCATCCTAGTGTGAATTTGAGGGGAGTCCCCTACCCCTTCAATCAGGAGCAGCAGCCCACTATAAATGTAGATGAGCCTAAGGTGGGTGGGATGGGGGAGGGTGAGTTGGCTGTACCCAGTGATTTCTTGCAAGACAATCTTCCTCCAGTAATGCTATCTCTGCCCCTTACTCCACAGCTCAGTTTGTGCAAACCTGAACAAATAAAAATAGTAATATACTGTAGGTCACTTCCCTCTGTGCAGTGATCAATCCTCATTCCTGCTATCCTCTGCTGTGAGTCCCGATTACTCTCCTCTGTTTGATGGCCACAGCAGCTCCCTGGGTCTTATGGATCAGCCCTGCAGAAACGCTAAGTAAAAGGTACACAGTTGGCTACTTCTTGCACTGAAAGCAATGTTAATTTAACCCCAACAGTGGTGGAGCACACAATTTAAAATCCAAGCCCAAGAGCCCTGTGATTGACTCTCCATTCCCCATCCCCACTCCCTCCTCCACTCCAACTGAGTGGGTAGCAATAAGGCCAGCAGTGTTTAAATGCCCCTTCTCTTTGTTTAAGTTTGGCTCCTTTACCCCTTCCTCCTATAGGACACTCAGCCCATTGGTCTCTCGTGAGACAATCAGTCTTCCTGCAGTAATGCTAGCTGTGTCCCTTAATCCACAGCCCCATTTGTGCAAACCCCAACAAATAAAAAAAAGTAATATAGGTCACTTCCCTCTGTGCAGTGATCAGTCCTCATTCCTGCTGTCTTCTGCTGTGAGTCCCGACTCCTCTCCTCTGTTCAATGGCCACAGCAGCTCCCCAGGTCCTGTGGATCAGCCCTGCAGAAATGTTAAGTAAAAGATACACAGTCAGCTACTTCTTGCACTGAAAGCAATGTTAATTTGGCCCCAACAATGATGGAACACACAATTTTAAATCCAAGTCACAGAGCCCCATGGTCAGCTCTCCGTTCTCCCATCCTCACTCCTTCCTCGACTCCAACTGAGTCCTTTAAAAAGTCATTTTTAAAGAAAAAAAAACCAAAAAGACTACCCCTCAAAACACACTCTGCGTCCCACCAAATTTTCTGTGTGGAAAAGCTCTAGCATCCGGTCAGTTAGGTCTGCAGTTCAGGAAAAGTCCTCGCTCAATAGCAGCATTGTCTACAGTCTCCATCAGTGGCAAGGAAAGCTGCACAGCACAGCAATGAAAGCACAAGTCTAGATACAAGAGGGCACTATAGACATAGTACATGCCTCATCACTCACTCTTTGACCCCCACTGCAGTAGTCCTCAGAGGTCATTAGCAGCATTGCTAACAGACTAAAACAGCCCAACCCACATCTCAGCCACTCAGCTGCCAAGTGCCCTGGTCCCTTTGAAAGTTAATTTTGTTGCATTAGCTGCTACTAACTCCAGCAAATTTAATTCCATGCCAGTGATCAGCTTGCTGAAAATTACTGCGGAATGAGCATCACTAATGGACATGCTTACATTGTTATCTTTCTCTGCTTGCTGACCACTGACTATGGGCAAAGTGAGGGCTCTTGGAACCTGAATGTTTTGGATAAGGTTACATTTTTGTTGAACAAGTTGACCCCTGGCCTACCACTTTGTGGGTTAGGGTGAGAGATATGTAAAGGAGGCTGACACATGGGGGATCAGGGTTAGAGACATTTATTTTCTACAAAACAATTTATTTTGTAAGAAAAACAGAAAACTGCTGGAAGTGGTGGGTTAACTGGGTTTTTGGTTGTGCTGAATATTACAGCATATGGTTCAGTACTGTGATTGGAAATCCATACACTTACAGATGCTGCTGTACCACAGTTGTGATGTCAGAATGCTACAGAACCACAGTAGTCATGTTAGAGTGCTGTTGTACCACAATAGTGATGTCAGAATTCAGCTGTACCACAGTAGCTGTCACTACTGTAGTACACCATCATAGAATCTCATGTCTGTTAAGATTCCTCATGCATTCCTGCACTGCAGATTCATCATAAGAAGTATCAACAAAAGTGAAAATACCTCAAGTTAACAGTTTGTTAAAAGATAAACTACGGGGTGTGGGGGGGGGGTATGGCTCTGAACCCCGGGCAGTATTTGTCAAAATCTCTGGGAACAGCTAACATAGTTGTGCCAACATCGTCTAAGCATAGTCTGAAGCTGGATTTTCAAAATATTTAAAATTGGTTTTTGGAATCGGGCATTGCAATTAATATCAAAACAAGCAGTGTATGAGATTTTGGAACCAGTGTTTAGTTATAATAACCAAGTACTGTATCTGGTATCCAGTAAAGGTATAAACA
The DNA here is from genome assembly GCA_016271365.2 of Neoceratodus forsteri. Taxonomy (NCBI): domain Eukaryota; kingdom Metazoa; phylum Chordata; order Ceratodontiformes; family Ceratodontidae; genus Neoceratodus; species Neoceratodus forsteri. The sequence continues at coordinate 837,734,757 of CM028135.1, read as the reverse complement.
TTTTTAATGTAAGTATATACGAGTATTTGGGTATCTATGTTGATAATGTTCTAATTTTTTTTTCTTATCACCTAAACTCAGTGGCCTGAAACATACATAAAAAATTCAGAGCAATACAGCAGATGATCTACCATCTTCCAAAGAGGGACAGGCTTAATATTTTTTTTTATTTTTTTTTATTTTATTTAAACATTTGGTAACCAGGAAAGGCAAGCTGAGCCAAGGCTCTATTCCAGGTGTGACCCATTTTGTACAAGTTATGCTTCTCACTTCTTTGGAATATGAGTGCCAGATATACCAATTTGCCAGAAGAACAGCCCTGGCAAAATTGCACTTAATATATCATAAAACTGTCAGATTTGTGATTCTGTGTAAACCGACAGTTCATTATTGTGTTCTATATGAGACTTTGGGCTAGCAGCCATCAAGCATCACCTGAATAAAAGTGGTTGTTCATGATTTTTGATTCTCTTTTTATCTAACTTACCACATCCATGAACTTGTTATAGTACACTAACTTTTAAGCCATCTGAAAGAGATCCTACAATGACAAAGCACAAAAATATGCTAGCTGTCCCAAAACCGTATGCTAAATATGGTCTCAGGATTTTATTTGACAGCGTAGCTTACTCCCGAAATTAACTTTCCTCATTTCTCTACCATCTTTGTCACTGACCTCAGTTAAGAAACAAATCTCTTGGGAAATCTGAGTTTTGTTATTGTCTAGAAAGGATGTGATTTTTGTCCAGTGTTGTTTGTAATATTAACTGCAACATATTTGTGATTGTTGTATTTGTGTTTATATAACACAGGCCTTTATTTGTAAATGGAACATATTGCTCTAATATAAATGTTCATGTATAAAAATGAACATTAATCAATTCAATCAATCATCTGATCTTCCATCACGCTGTAGCTTGCTGGTCTTACTTTTCTCCTGGCATTTACCAAGCCATATGGCAACAGTCAGGTTCCGGGGCACGTGCCCTGTGAATAGCCACAAACAAAATATCACAGGCAGCTGTAAGCAAACCCAGTTATCTTGGCCAGATCAAGTAATGTTTACACAGCTCCTGTCTGAAATCAGTGAGCTGGGTGTGTCCATACAGTGGACTAAAGCCAATATTGTAGACCTTTCAAAGCTTAGGAGCTGTTCTGAGACAGGTTGCGCCACAGGGTAAAAACACTCTATTGTGTACCTAAGCCAGAAAAATTAACAAGGGAGGAGACTTAGAGTATGCCACACTTAAAAAGGAGTGCTTGGGGACAGTGTGGGCACTATAAAAAACTGCAGCCCTATCGCTGCAGCAGGGAGTTTATCCTAGCCACTTATCACAACCCCCAAACATGACTGCATGGAACGAGTGGGCAGAATGCAATACTGCTATGATGACATATGGTGCTACAAGCATACAGTATACAATTTGAATCTGTCACCACTGTGGCTCCCATCATACAAATGCAAAGTGGCTGTCCAGGCAATAATCTAAAAACTACAGTGTGACAGTTATCCCTAGAGACTGAAATCTGGCACCCTCACTTGTAACAAATTGCTGGGCAGGAACCAAGGAGACACTATGTCATCTTTTGATGTGGGTGGGGGCACTGTAGGAAGATGTAACAAAAAAAGAGTTATCTTTTTTGTTATTTCTCTTTGTATCTAACTGAACATATAAGACAAAGAACCTCTGTGTGCAAGCACGGAGGCAATGGTTACCCCAAAGGGCATTTGGCAGGGAAGCCAAGTTTCAAAGAAATACAAAATCACACATGCCCTCACAATGTAAAGCATCATGGCTGCATATGCAAATCACCAAAGAATATTATGCTGGTTCAACTTTAAGCAGAAATGCATGATGCCAAAAGGCCTCTCACACAGTTTGCAAAGGGTGCCAACAAAAGACATAGACACGTGTTCCATCCTACCAGGACTCATCAGTATGCCTCGTCTGTTTGACACCCCAGTGGAATGAACCAGCTACCCTAAGATGGTCTATCCGCGTTATGTTGTGAATATATGTCTCATTTAAAACTCACCTTGGGGCAAGCAGGAATTGTTCGGGGGGACTATTGCTCAGGACTGCTTAAAATGAAAGGGAACAGTCAGCTCTAAGAGGTCCAGACCCAAGTGTGGGACTGGTCCCAATTTGTAATTTTTGTGCAGAAACATTTTTTTTTTTCACTTGCTGTTTACAGTAGTATAATTGATTGTATCAGACTTATCTTGCTTACTTCCAGGCTGATATTTTCTATAACTACAAACCCCAGAATCTCCAGCAGGTGGCGTCAGATCAGGACTGCAGCAGTGGGCGATTCAATAGCCTGCAATGCATGCTACAGTTTGTATAAGTGGTGCTGATCTTTTGCTTGCTGGTCCCGCTGCCCTCCAGGAGTCAAATACTGTCCCAGAGGACTGCACCTACCTACAAAATGAGGTAATCAGTGACAGACCATCAGCTCATTTAAGGATAAATTAGATGAATTTCTTCTGGCAAAAAAATAGCAATATGGCTACACTAAGGTAGGAAACTGGCTAGATGGGCATTTGCCTTCTTCTGTCTGATAACCAAATATTGAACCAAATATTAACTGTACTTAGCCCCAGAAGAAAAGCGGGACTGGAAAACAACTGATCTGAGCATATGAAAGTTCTTACATGCACTGCAGGCTATTAAATCTCACACTGCTGCAGTCCTGCAGTGGAGCCTGCCCGGATGCAACTGAGTGTTACTGCATGACCAAAGGTATTAGCTGCCCTTCATACTGCTTTGTTTCCTACAGTACCTCTGCCGAAGAATGCTGCATTGTATTCTGGGAGGCTCCACTGTATATGCGCCTTTTGCATTATTATTTTGTGTTGCCACTTTTTTATCTTTATTTATTGTAAGTGCCTTCATCAGTTCTGGAAAGGCATTTTAAATAAAAATAGATATCTACCTGTATAGATTATAGTTATAATATAATGTTAATGAATTTGTCTCAGTTAAGTCAGTTTAACCTTTGTACCCTTAAACTTGCAGACATGGCTGAAAAATGAGCTGTTTGACCAGGACCAACTTTCTGGTTAAATAAATGAATCAAATAAATAAAATCAATGTATTGGCATATCTGTCTATCTCTGGTCTAGATCTCATCTCAAGCCTGCTTCAATGAAAAAACTTGACAAAATGAAGAATACTGGAACTCCGTTTATCTCTGGATTAGAGAAAGACATTGTATAGAAAATGATGATGGTTAACATTCTAGGAAACAAGGAGGAAGCTCAAAGTAGCTAAAAACTATAAAGAAAGTTTCATCTACTGAAAAAGAAAAAGGTTTTGTTAAATACACAGAAACATAGAATTTGACAGCAGATAAGGACCGATAGACCTATCCAGTCTGCCTTTTTCCCCCATCTATTAAACAAACCCACCAATCCTTGCACTAAATACTTTAAAAATCTCTTTTTTTGCTTTGAAAATCAAAAAACCAGGCATTGTAAAATAAAGAGGTGGCAGGTTCAAGCTGTCGACTAGATAAAACAGCAAATGTTGATTTCCAATATGCTTAAAAGATTAAAAGCCCTTTACTGAAATTGGCTCAAGCAATATTAAAGGAAGGGGAAAAAGAGATGAAAATCAGTTAGTAGTTACATAGCCCAGATCTAGAAATGACTCGGGATGCAATAATCACTGAACAAGAGAGAAACTGCACAAAGTCAGCTGCAGCCCTAGAGACTGAGGGCAGGATTCACGAACATCGAGGAAGGTCCCACAGCTGCAGGAAAACCTCGACACTAGTGGATTGCCGCTTGTGAATCCGCAAGTCTCCCACAGCTGCGAGTATTCACTAAGGTGGAGACGGAGTTCGACCTGCTCCACAGATTATGGCAGCTTGTGGGTGATGTTGCTAGGGACAGCACAGCAGCTGTGGGAGGCTGCTATGGCCAGTGGGAACCGCCATAATGCCCTCCGCAATTGCTGTGGCTGTGGATCAGCCACTCCCAGTTGAGGCAATTTCAAAGCACAACTGGGGTGTGGAGTGGGACTTAGTCCCAAAAATGCTTTGAGAATCCTGCCTTCAGTCTTCTCCTGTACTCCCAATGGCAGATTCAGAAAAAAAACTTTGAATTTAAAAACCTATGACTTGAATTTGAATCTAGAACACAGATGGTGGCCAAGGTGAGTGAAGAACACTAAGACAACGGCTTGAAAGAGCCTAACAATGGCTATGATCAGCCAATATTACAAAAAACATCAAACTTACAGCCTCACAAATAGTGAGCTTGCCATCTGTGAGGAACAGAGGGGTGGCATCTGTGTGTGGAGCTAGCACACAAAACTGGGTCCACGGAGTCCTTGGAACAAGGGAAGGTGTCACACCTACTGCTGCAGAGGTTGAGATCGCTTTACTGGCCTCATTTGTGCAAAACAAAGCAGAGTTGGAAGAGGACCCTGCATGGACTCTATTCAACAAGAAAACATAGTCTCTGTTGATTTTGATTCAGTGGAGGTATCGGAGACTATTTCAGAGAAAAGACCACAACACCTGCTACATGAAGAAGGAAAAACAGATGCAAGCTCTTTTTCAGAAAAATTTTCAGAAGAATCCGTCAACTACTCCAAATTTAGATATGACCTTGGAGTCCTTAGAAGTAGCACCCAGCTTTCTACATCCTATGACAGAGGTTAAGTAGACAGCACTGAATCAAAACAATACTCCCTTACTGCAGCCTTAGTGCAAACAGAGCGAAGTTGATATTGGAGCTTGCAGTAAAGAACAAAACCACGTTATCTTATATCATGAAGAAAGTATCTCCGGGGACGCAGACTTTCCTGATAAATCTGTGTAGAAAGAGGAGGATGGAGAAAATGCTGGAATACCAAAATGGGCCAAGAAGCTGCTTAAAGAGATGTTCAAAAGCAACAAAAAACTCTTGGCTATCACAAATTGGAACAAAAAGTGGATCATATTTCCTCAGTCATTAGTAATATTGTGGAGAACAACCAACAAATCACAAAAGAACTGATTTCAGTACAACAAAAAAGCACCTGAACTGGAGGACCAGTAGTGTCCACTGCATAGACAGATGAAGATGGTGAAAGATATACAAAAATAACTGCAAAACAAACTAATTGATTTCAAGGGTACACCGTTATGTGGGCAATGCAATTAGGGCACCACAGTTAGGGTGCCACAACCAGTTCACCTGTCATGCTGGTAAACTGGATAGTGCGGCGCTCGGCAGGAATGGCGCCATCCAGGTGTTGCACCCCTTGCCCCATACTCCTCTGATCTGGAGATGATTATATTAAGGTATGAGGTATGGTTGATGCAGGGGGCACAGCCCCCCATAAACAGCCAGAACATGCCTTTGGGCATTAGGCACAGTGGGGGTCAGACGGCACAATTACCGGACATGATGTTCACCATTGGCATTGTGTTGACACCGTAATGATAGTCGCAATTTTTCTTGTCACTACAGCCTTGTGGAACCAATTTAGAGTCCAATGCAAGAAAAAATAAATATTCAAGTGGTGGGTATTCCAGAAGCATGGGATCAAGATGCAACTTTGTGTCAAACATTCACAAAGATTACTGCTGCCTATTTAGACACTACCTCGGAAAAGTCTCATTTTCAAATTGATAGCATTCGCCAATCTTTAAGGTCCAGTGATTGTGAAATTTCTCCGATCAGAGGACAAAGAGCAACTGATGGCTCAAGTATACCAGAAAAAAACAAAACAAGGCCTCCATTTCTGTATTTCATGATCTTCCACCTGATATTGGGCACTATGCACAAACAGGTGGAAAGTACGCATCAGAGGCGCATACCCCACCCTCATAGCTTTGCACCCATGAACTGGTGCACACAGGCCAGTATGCACAAATAGCCTCCTCCTGCCTGTGGCCCCACCCCCCCCGGTGTACAGAAATGTGCAGGCAGCTGGGGGTGGAGTAGTAGACCCAGGCAGACAGCATGGGAAGGTGCAGGTCTGGGTGCCTTAATAGCTCCTGCAGGCACCTGGATCCACACTGACATGCCCCTTTTTTCAGCGGTCCCCCCTGCCCAATACCTACTCCTGTGGCCAGGCCTGACAGATGTCCCCCTCCATCAGCAACCTCCATGTTCAAATACAGCCCCCAAACACATGTCTGCCCCATCCCCAGTGTAGAACAAGTCCTCCCCCCCCACACACACAGAGGTGCCCCGGGCAACATTACCTTGACCCCCGAACCAGGTACCCCAGCTGCATCATTGGTGGCCAGTGGCCCACCACCCCCTGCAGCACCATCAACACCACCCCTTATCCTCATACCTGCCAGTTAGTCCCGCAGCTCAGGATGGCAAGCAGCACAGCCCTCTGCACACCTCCTTGGCTGCTAGCCATTCAACTGATGCTGTGAGCACACGTCTATATATAGGTGATGCACTCCCAGCATCAGTCGGATGTCCAGCAGCCAGGGAGGTGTGCGGAGGGCTGTGCTGCTGGCTGTCCTGAGCCACAGCACTGACTGGCAGGTACAGGAACTGGGGGGGGAGATATTGTCGGTGCCATGGGGGTGGCGGGGCACTGGTCTTCAATGATGCAGCTCCAGTAAAAGGTTCTGGGTCAGGGTAGTGTTGCCTGGGGCACCTTTGTGTGAGCGGGGGGGAATTGTTATACACTGGGGAAGGGGTAGACATGTGTTGAGGAAGTGTAAATTGCACATACTGGGATGGGGCAGACATATGTTGGGGTGGTTGTATTGCACATACTGGGCCAGAGCAGACATGTGTTGGAGAGTATGGGTTGCACTAACAAACACGATAGAATTCTTTGACTGGGTGACTAGAACAGTGGATCAGGGAAGGGCGGTGGACATGTTGCACCTAGACTTCAGCAAGGCCTGTGACACCGTACCCTATAGAAGGCTTATGAATAAGCTAGAGAATACAGAACATTAGTCAGAAGACTCAGCTGTATTGCAAACTGGTTAAAGGATAAGACACAGAGGGTCTTAGTTAATGGAGCTCAGTCAGTGGAGGGCAAGGTGATCAGTGGAATGCCACAGGGGTCAGTATTAGGCTTCATCCTCTTCAACATTTTCATCAGCAACATCACTGATGAGCTGGAGGGGAAAGTATGCCTGTTTGTGGTCAATACAAAACCCAGCAACAGATGCCAAAAAATGCAAGGTCATGCATCTGGGTAAAAGAAACCCCAAGAAGGAATACATGCTGCTGGGACACCAGTTTGAAATAACACAAGTGGAGTGGGATCTTGGCATAATCATTGCAGATGACCTTATAATGAGCAAGCAATGTGAAAGAGCAACACAGAAAGCAAATGTCATCCTCAGATGCATTGAAAGGGGTATAACTAGTAGAAAAAGAGAGGTGATAATGCCACTCTACAGATCACTGGTCAGGCTGCACATGGAATATTGTATCCAGTTTTGGAGGCCGCACCTGAAGAAGGATATCAACAGACTGGAGGAGGTACAGAGAAGGGCTACAAAGATGGTGCAGGGTCTGCACCAGAAGCCATGTGAAACCAGACTGGCTGACTTACAGCTGTACTCACCTGAACAGAGAAGAGACAGGGGGACATGATCGAAATGTTTAAGTATATGACGGGAATTAACGTGGCACAGAAGGAAAACCCGTTTCAGATGAAATCAGAAAATCATACAAGAGGCCACAATCTATGGCTGGTAGGAGGTAAATTTAGGGGAAACATCAGGAAGTACTTTTTTTCTGAGATGGTGGTAGACCATTGGAATAGCCTACCGCAAGAGGTAGTAGACTCAAAAAATGTAAGGGAATTCAGACTTATAAGGCATAAACACTATGTGCAAAAAAGGAAATAGTTTAAGAGGAGGGGGGTAGGTATTCTGGGCAGATTAGATGTGTCAAGAGGTCCCCCTCTGCTGGTAAATTCTTATGTTATGCACAAACTGGGATGGGGCAGACATGTGTTGGGGGGTGCATTGGAACAACAGCAATGGGGAGGTCGTGTGTGAGGCGGGTGTATTTGGGCATGGGGTGGGGGTCTGGCTGTGTTGGGAGTGTTTGTTCAGTACTGCCATGACCTGTGCGGGTGTACTGTTGTGTGTGCGGGGGCTGCCATACTGCTGCTGGGACCAGGCTGGGGTCCTGAGTGCACAGAGATGGGCACATACAGTGGTTACAGGAGGGTTCCCCCGGCATAACCGGCACCCTCCTATACCAGCTGTGCATAGCACTACACATGTTAGTGAATAGCATGTAGTACAGGCACACCCCACACCAACCCCTAGTGCATTGCTGACCACACAGCCAGAGGATCCAGCATTTAACCGACTTGCCCATTATTCGTGAATGCTGCCAGGGGTCTGTGGGCCCCCCACTGCATGGTATTCATGTGTATCTATGCCTACACTCCCGGTTTCTGCAGCATGTTGGAATAGTGCATAGGGCCCAATTTGAATGAAAGGAAAAAAGTTCAACCTTATAAGGAATAAACTGTGGTCTAGAGGGTATAAAACCTTGATGCTGTTCCCAGTTAAACTTCAGGTAGTCATCAATTGAGAGAGATTGTTTTTTTTCCACACTTAAAGAAGCACTGGATGTATTAAAAATAGACTTCAAGATGTCTTTTCTTAATTGAAAGTCAGATAGTATGACTGAAATGTCTTGGTAGTAAACATTTCAACATAGATAGAATGTTTCCAGTTCAGATCAGCTGGATGGGATTTCAGAATGATATAGTTAAGCTTGTTTTAGTGGGTCTGGGACTATGTTGGGATAAAATTATTTGGAGCTTTCTTTTGGAAGTTTACTTCAAATTGAATAGAGAGTTAAACCCAGACATTTTGTAGTTGGGAGGAGATATGAGTTTATGCAGGGTATATTTTTTTTTTGGGGGGGGTGATTAGTTTAAGCTTTAATGAATATTTGGAGGGAAGGTTTATTAAGTTTGTACTTCTGATTCATTCCAAAATGCTTACCTTATTTGCTTACAAGATAGTCTGGCTTTCATAGCCCCTTAATTTAAATGTGCCACCTTTAACATTAATGGTATTAATACCCCAATTAAGAGACCAAGAATTCTAACCTACTTAAACAAAATTAAAGCATATATTATTGCTTTGCAGGAAACACTATTGGGTTTAAATGAATCCCCAAAATTAAGAAGGCACTGAATAGAAGGGAATTATCTTTCATCTGGTTCAAAAAAGCAAGGAGCAGTTTCCCTTTTGTTTAGGAAAAACCTAAAATATTCATTACATAAAATGGTTGGATAAAACGGAGCACATTATATTGGTCAAGTGGGATATACAGGGAATAACATATACTATAGGGTCACTGTATGCACCATTTCAGAAAAATTTTAGCAAACACAACTAAAGGTTTAGTAGAAACTGAAGCAGAGAATCTTATCATAATGGAGAACTATAATGCCTTTTTCGACTTAGACTTAGATCAATCTACCCCCTACACTAATATAAGAATTTCTAGATTATTAAATATCTTTCTGGAAGAACATACTTTAATAGACATGTGGGGGACCCAGAACCTTATACAGAAAGAACATATCCACTATGATAACAAATCTCAATGTTTTTCTAGACTATATATTTATTTCTAAATCTATATCTATTAACATATTTACCACAACTATTAGAACTATTTTAATATCTGATCATGCCATGGTAGAAATGGTGCTATTGTGTGATAAGCATCAACCAGAATATAGAGGTTGAACCTTCAACAATGAATGTTTGAAAATTCCTGAAGCTGTTTACAAAATAAAAGAAGTAACAGAATATTGGTTTTATAACTATTCAGGACAGAAGAGTTTGTTATCGCTGTGGAATCAATTTAAAGCTGTGTTGGTGGGCACTATTATTTCTTATCAGGCCTGGCATTATAAGAACTTAAAAGAGAAAGAGAAAGAATGTAAAATATTGCAAAAAATGAAAGAGCTTGACTCCTTGGTTATTAAGACTAAAATTAAATATTACAATGAACAACTAGCTTGTAGGTTAGCTTGGCAACAACAAATAAACAGGAACATAGAAAAAATCTATTTAAAGTGAAAGAATTAAGATATTTACAGGAAGATAAATCAGGGAATTTCCTTGCTAATGTTTTAGAAAAAATAAATGAACATAACATAATTTAATATTTGAAAAATTATAGGGGAATCCCTGTGGTTCAATTAAGAGTTGGAAGACATAATATTGGAATATTATAAGAAGATCTATCAGTTAAATTAACAAGTAAATTAAGATATTATGGTAATTTTTTTTGTCTCAGAAATGTGGGTCCACAAGTGAAGACCCACTTGTGCAAGGATTTTCCACATAGTAAGCACATTTCCAGGATCTTTGAACATCTGGTGCCTGGAATTACCAGGTGTAGCATTTTTTGTGCAGCTGCTGAAAAAAAGGAAAATAACACCCATGAGCATAAAATGTGGAAAATAGGATTTTCACAGGTGCAGAGATTTTTACCTGCACCAAGAAGTTGTGCAAAGGGAAGTGCTGTGCCAAACCTTTTGAGAATGTGGCTCCTGCTCTTAGCTGACATATAGGGTTGCCATTAAAAGACAACCAGAGTTGTCAGGGGTTTCCAGGAGAAATGGCAGGGGTGTTTGGTTAGAGAACAAGGGGGGAAGGATATGGAAAGAAATGAGTATAAGAGAGGGAGGTAGGGTGAAGGAGCCATGTGAGGTCATCAAGTGACTCATATGAGGTAAGCAGTCAGTGGGCTGGGAGATTGGCTGCAGGCAGAGCAAAGGGTAGGGTACTTAGGGGTCCTGAAGGGGGATAAAAGCAGCTGCAGAGAAAGGGCTCACCCATTTTGCTGAGATTGAACTGAAGCCCACCCTCCCACCTTTGGAAGGAAGACAGGAAAAATAGAGCAATGAGGTGGGTATGGGAGATGGGGGAAAGGATGGAGCAGCTGGGTGAGGGCAACAAAAGAAAAATAGGAAATTGGGTTGCCAAAAGAGGGCAATGGTAAGAAGGCCAGGGAGTCCTGGTGGGCTGCTGGAAAAGAGGGCACCGGAAAATGTAAAGATGGAATATTGGAGGGCTGTTGTTAAGAGGGCAATAGAGTAGTGGACTGGTAGAGGGGCCAGGAGAAGAAAATAGGTGAGGGAAGGGGGGGAGAAACATAGAAACATAGAATTTGATGGCAGATGAGGACCACTTGGCCCACCTAGTCTGACCATTTCTCTACCTAATGGATAAGCTGCAGATCCTAGTTAACCAACAGCTTACTTCCTACTACCGCCACAGAGATGCCTTATGTCTGTCCCGTGCATTCTTAAATTCCCCTACTATTTTTGACTCCACGACCTACTCAGGAAGGCTGTTCTATGCATCCACAACCCTCTCAGTGAAAAAATACTTCCTCACATTACCTCTGAGCCATCCCCCCTCTATCTTCAAATTGTGCACCCTTGTTCTTGCACATCTCTTTTTCTGAAAGATGCTACCCTCTTTGTTAATTTCCTTGAGGCACTTGAAAGCTTCTATCATGTCCTTCCTCTCCCTCCTTTCCTCAAGGGTGTACATATTAAGTTCCTTTAGTCTCTCTTCGTATGTCTTCTGGGGCAGACCCTGCACCATTTTAGTTGCCCTCCTCTGGACAGCCTCCACCCTGTCTATGTCTTTGTGGAGATGGGGTCTCCAGAACTGCATGCAGTACTCCAGATGGGGTCTCACCAACTGTCTATACAGAGGGATAACAACTTCCTGTTTTCTACTGGTGATGCCTCTCCCTATGCATCCCAGTATCCCGCCAGCCCTCTTTACTGCCTTCTCACATTGCTTGCCCACCTTTAGATCATCTGATATAACTACCCCCAGGTCCCTTTCCATTTTTATTTTTGTCAGTATCTCACCCCCCATTGTGTACACTTCCCCTGGGTTTTTGTTTTCCCAGTTGCATTACTTTGCACTTCTTTGCATTGAATCTAAGCTGCCATACATCTGACCATTCCTCCAACCTTGCCAAGTCCCTTCTCATCCTTTCCACCCCACCTTGTGTATCAACCCTGTTGCAGATCTTTGTGTCGTCTGCAAAGAGACATACTTTTCCTTCCAGTTCCTCTGCAATGCAAGAGGGGGCCAAATTGGGGAGGGGCACAATATGGGGGGTGGGAGGTTGCAAGAGGGAAGAGCAGGGAGAGGAAATCAGGCACAGGCCAGGGTCAGTGACATCTGGACATGGCTGCAATGTGTAGGCTGGGGGTAGGGTTAATGGCATCTGACCCCAGGGAGAGAAGAAAAATGGGCTGGATAGAAAATGAATTTGTTAGGAACTGGAAGAGGGTGTTGGGTCAAGCATCCAAGTCCCAAGAAGATTGCCACGGAGGAATAATGAAAAAGTATTGAACTGGAATGATGTGAAGTGTAAATATGTAATATGAAGGTGTTTTTATTAAGATGTATGGTGTGTACAAAAGATATGTGTTTAATAAATCCAATTGCCAATCAACCACCCAAAGAATCATGGTCTGGAGTATTCATTTCCAAGGGAAATCTCTCTCACAATAAGTGAGTGAGTAGTGAGTGAGGAATGAATGAGTGAGTAGTGAGTGACTGAGTAGTGGGTGGCTGAGTGAGAAAGTGAGTGTGTGAGGAGTGAGAGTGAGGAGCTGGTGAGGGAGGAAGGAGTGAGTGGTGAGTGGGTACTGAATGGGTGAGGGAGGAGTGAGGGAGTGACTGAGTGAGTGAATGAGGTGTGAGTGAGTGAGTGAGTGAGTGAGTGAGTGAGTGGTGAGTAGTGAGTGACTGAGTAGTGAGTGAGTGAGGAGTGGAGAGAGTGAGTGAGTGAATAGGAGTGAGGGAGGAGTGAGGAGTGAGGAGGAGTGAGGAGTGAGTGGTGAGTAGTGAGTGACTGAGTAGTGAGTGAGGAGAGGAGTGAGGGAGGAATGAGTGAGTGAGGAGGAGTGAGTGAGTAGTGGGTGGCTGAGTGAGAGTGGAGGAGTGAGTGAGTGAGTGAGACTGAGGAGTTGGTGAGGGAGTAAGGGAGTGAGTGGTGAGTGGGTAAATGAGCGGTAGGAGGAGTGAGTGAGCTGAGGAGGAGTGAGTGAAGAGGAGTGAGGAGGTGGAGTGAGTGAATGGTGAGCAGGAGTGACTGAGTAGTGAGGAGTGAGGAGGAGGAGTGAGGCGTGAGTGAGTGAGGAGTGAGGAGTGACTCAGTGAGGAGGAGGAGGAGCGAGGGAGTGAGTGAGGGAGGAGGCAAGGAGGAGTGAGGAGTGAGGAGGAGTGAGTGAGGAGTGAGTGAGGAGGAGTGAGGAGTGAGGTGTGAGAGTGTGTTTGAGGAGGAGTGAGTGAGTGAGGAGGAGTGAGGGAGGTGTGTTGAGGAGGAGGGAGGAGTGAGGAGTGAGAGGGGTGTGAAGGAGGGAGGGTGAGGAGTGGTGAGGTGGAGTGAGGTGCGAGAGTGTGATTGAGGAGTGAGTGAGTGAGGGAGTGAGGAGTGACTCGGTGAGGAGTGAGTGAGGGAGTGAGGAGTGACTCAGTGAGGAGTGAGTGAGGGAGTGAGGATGAGTGAGTGAGTGAGTGAGGAGTGATGAGTGAATGAGTGAGTGAGGGTGAGTGAGTCAGCCAGTGAGGAGTGAGTGTGTGAATGAGTGAGGAGTGAATGAGTGAGGAGTGAGTGAATGAGTGAGTGAGTGAGTGAGTGTGTGAGTGAGTGAGTGTGTGAGTGAGTGAGGAGTGGTGGGAGTGAGTGAGGAGGAGGAGGAGTGAGTCAGTCAGTGAGGAGTGAGTGGAGATGAGTGAGTGAGTGAGTGAGGGGTGAGTGAGTGAGGAGTGAGGAGTGGTGAGTGAGTGAGTGAGGAGGAGTGAGGAGTCAGTCAGTGAGGAGTGAGGAGGAGTGAGTGTGTGAGTGAGTGAGTGTCGCCTATGATAGTTCAGTCATCCAGTCAGTAACATGTGGTGTTACCTGGGACATCAGGACATGAAGAAAACGGTTCAGATAATGCTGTTTTTCAGAAAACTGCCCAAGCTCAGGAAAGGCTTTTTTCACTTATCTGTAATGGTTTTCTGATTACTAGCCATGACATTGTCCATTTTATTAACTTGAAAACTGTGGTAGCTGTAGGTGTAACATTTTTCATCAGTCAAACTATAATAATAGATCGCAGGAAGGCTTTGCGATAGTAATTGCTTGGGATTCTCATTGGCATCAATCAGCCACAATGGTTTGAAAATAGATAGTGATTCACTACACTGATTAGAAAAGCCAATGAGTTTGAATAGATTTTCAGTCACTGCAGCTAGAAATCTGTCATCATATTAGTAAATTACTATGCAAAGTTGTCATTAATGGGTTCACCTTTTTTCAAGCAATAATACCTCTACTGAACAGTCAGTAATTACCCATACGTTATGATATTTGCTGAAAAAGCCTTTGGAACAGCTTGTCAGCCCAACAAAATCACTGCAAAGCAAAGCGGCATTATTTATGTCTTTTGACCAAGCATTACAATATATTTTAGTGCGACCATGTCTAAATATCATTGAATAAACTTGGGCAACAGTTTCTTTTTTTATTCGGAATGTTAGGTACAATAGCTTTTATCCATAGGTAGGTTTGCCATATGTGAAAGGCTGCAACAAAAATTGTTTAGCCCATTTTTCTAGATACAAGAGAAAAACTGGGTAAATCTGTAAGATTTTCCTGGAAGAAAGTGAGGCGAGAAAGATTGTGTTGGTGTTAAGTGTGATGCGGGCAGCTTTTATATTGATCTTGGTAATGGAACTGTGGAACAGTGAACTGACTATTCCATCGTGTCAGAGTAATGTTCATATTGCAATCAGAGTAGGCCCCAAAGCTGAACTCACTCCCCACCACACACACACACACACACACACACACACCATGTAGGAATGCTGGGTTTGAGATATTTTACAAGTGTGTCATCAGGTGTTTCAGAGATGAAATTGTGTTGCATTTTACATTAGAAAATAACATTTATTTCATAGTCTTGTTTCTCATATACAGTATATTTAGACTACTGTGGGGCACAGAATATTTTTAAATCCAATATGAGCCTCGGTCAACTCTAATTTAAAAATGGATCATAAGACCTTTATAGCACCAGCTTTTATTTACTAAAATATTTTGTATACCTTTTTAGCAGAAATGCATTCCTTGCATCTTTAGCTTCATCCTCAGGATATTTGTCATTCTATTTTTTTTATAGTAGGCATATTATTAGTTCTGCGATTAGTAACACATCAATAAGCATGGCTGTCCCAGCACTTGCTAACAGTCAGTTCCTCTAAGGTTACATATTAACACTGTGCATTGTATGTGTAATGTGGCACAGCCATGCCATCATAGAGGCAACAAGCCTTTGTGTGAAACAGATAAAGAAAATAAAGAGGAGTAAAAAAACACTATGGTTCTCAAAAGAGGTGGCAGGGAAGGTTAAGGAGAAAAAGGCTGCATTCAAAAAGTATAAGGAATCACAGAAGAAACACAACAGGGAACTGTATCAATTAAAGCAGAAAGAAGTGGGGAAGGCAGTCAGAATTGCAAAAGCCCAAACAGAGGAAAAAATAGCCAATTCAGTTAAGAAGGGGGATAAAACCTTTTATAGGTACATTAGGGAGCATAGAAAGGTTAAGGGAGGAATAGTGAAGATTAATAAGGGAGAGGGGAGGTGAGCAGAGGGAGACAGTGAAAAGGCAGAGTTACCAAATGAATACTTTTGCTCAGTATTCATAAAAGAAGATGAGGAGGAGTTATCTAAACCAGACAGTAGAAGCACTCTGGGTAGGGGGGTTGACACCAGTCCATTTACAGAAGAAAGAGTCCTGAAAGAACTCCTAAAACTCAAGATGGACAAAGCAATGGGGCCTGACGGGATTCACCCCAGAATCCTAAAAGAACTAAGGGAGGACCTAGTGACACCATTGACCACACTTTTTAACAAATCATGGGAGGATGGGGTGGTACCTGAGGACTGGAGGAGGGCAGATGTGATTCCCCTTCACAAAAGTGGGAGCAAGGCAGAAGCAGGAAACTACAGACCTGTAAGTTTGACCTCAGTGGTAGGGAAAATGATGGAATCACTTCTGAAGCAAAGAATTGTTGAGTACCTAGAGGCCAGCGAGGCACTGGACCCAAAGCAGCATGGATTTACAGCAGAAAGGTCATGTCAGATGAATCTAATAGATTTCTTTGACTGGGTGACCAAAGTATTAGACCAGGGAGGGGCTGTGGATATGGCCTACCTAGACTTTATCAAGGCATTTGACACAGTCCCGCACAAAAGATTGATAATCAAGTTAGCCAGCCTGGGAGTGGGTTCCAGGGTGGTAGTCTGGGTAGCAAAATGGCTGTACAACAGGACACAGAAGGTAATAGTGAATGGAACACATTCCAAGAAAGGGGGTCACTAGTGGAGTACCTCCAGGGCTCAGTACTAGATCCAGTCCTCTTTAACATCTTTATAGGTGACATTGCAGAGGGTCTGGAGGGAAAGGTATGCCTCTTTGCAGATGACACAAAGATCTGTAACAGAGTTGATACACAAGGGGGAGTAGAAAGGATGAGAAGGGACTTGGCAAGGTTGGAGGAATGATCAGACATATAGCAACTTAGACTCGATGCAAAGAAGTGCAAAGTAATGCACCTGGGAAACAAAAACCCAGAAGAGTACACAATAGCATGGGAGGTACTAACAACAACAAAAATGGAAAGGGACCTGGGGATAGTCATATCAGATGATCTAAAGGTGGGTAAGCAATGTGAGAAGTCAGTAAGGAGAGCCAGGGGGATACTGGGATGCATAGGAAGGGGCATCACAAGTAGAAAAAGGGAAGTGGTTATCCCTCTATACAGACAGTTGGTGAGACCCCTCTGAGTACTGTGTGCAGTTTTGGAGACCTCACCTACGCAAGGACATAGACAGGATCAAGCAGTCCAGAGGGAGGCACTAAATGGTGCAGGGTCTGCATCAGAAACCATATGAAGAAAGACTGAGAGAGCTTAATATGTATACCCTTGATGAAAGGAGGGACGGAGGGACATGATAGAAATGTTCAAGTACCTCAAGGGAATCAACAAAGTCCAGGAGGGTAGCATCTTTCAGAAAAAGAGATGTGTAAGAACAAGGGGGCACAATTTAAAGATAGAGGGGGGACGGCTCAGGGGTAATGAGAGGAATTTTTTTCACGGAGAGAGTGGTGGATGCATGGAGCCACCTTACTGGGGAGGTTGTTGGGTCTAAAACAGTGGGGGAATTCAAACATGCATGGGACAGACATAAAGCAATTGTAGTTGGGGTGGCAGGAAGTAGGCTGTTGGTTAACTAGAATCTGCAGCTTATCCAGTAGGTAGGAAAATGGGCAGACTGGGTGGGCCAAGTGGTCCTTATTTGCCGTCAAAGTCTATGTTTCTATATTACCTGAGCAGCTTTAGTTGCTTCCATCATGGTGGGTGTAAGAAGAGAGCAGGAACATGGTTCTCAGTCACAAGGGTATGATGCAAAAGTGCACGCACAGTATGACGGTTTTGTAGTAAACTCTTGCCTGTGGCCCCCCCAAGCAATGATTAAAGGGGGTTGCAGACCCCAACATTCATTCACAAATCATTTTGCAGTTGAGTGCAGAAGGATTCAGACATAACCATTCACATAGCATGGCAATCTTCATTTGCTGAAATCCTAGAAAAAATTAATGGTGAACTCAACATTTTACAACCGAATGATGGTGCAGGAGATCAGGGCTGGCTAACCCCTTTCCTATATCATATTCCATCAAAACAATCTCTGCACTTAGCTGGGATATTAGGCACATTAAATTAAAACAATGAGTAGTATACCTCAAGCTGAAAAAGGGCTTTATTTCCTGTGTAGATCCAGTGAGCTCTCATATCATGTTCATTACAATACAATACACAAGCTCAAAGTGATGTGGCTATGCCATTACATCACATTCAAGTCACAATGTTCATTTATGCATATTGAGCTTCATCCCACTTCATAATGCCATGCATATATGCACTGCCCAAGCTCAACTGTCTATGGAGTGCAAAAATGTAACAATATAAAAACCAGTAGGGATACAAATACCCAAATTTGAAATTGCACTGGCCAAACTTACACTGCCCCTTCAGGCCCCAGCTCTTCATTCTTCCCGAACTTTGTTAGGGGGTGTAAACACAGCCCATACCTTACATCTTTAAGTAGTGCTGAGTAATTATAGAAACCCACCCTGTGAAAAATCTTTAAAATACAAGTGCATAAATACAACATGGTTATCAAATTAAACAAATTTACTCAATGAAGTCTATAGTCTTAAGGCCCCCCAGAAACTGAACTGTATTATAAACACATAGCCATACATTTACAAATTATTGTTCAACATTATTGTTCAAAGTCATTAGTCCATCAAATACTCTGTGAAGAGACACCCTTCCATTTAGTCTTCTGACCTCTTCAATTTCAATATGTCAGTAACAAACATCCATAGGGTTTCATGCTTCCTTTCTATCCACAGCCAGCTCCCAGGCAGCCAGATTTCCACCTTATGAGAACAGCAGAGAATTAAAAATTTTAATTAAATACTTTTTAAAAAAGAAAATTGTCACTACAAGAATACAGCTACACCAGTATTATTTTTCATACAAAAGAGAGGAAATATCCAAACACAGTGATGGACACATTTAATACAGAAAACATTTGAGGTCTAATTCATCATTATGACCACTAGGCTTTAAACTTCTTAAATGGAGGATCCATTCCACCTCCCTCTGTGATAACATTTTCTGTCTGTCACCCCCTCGTGGATGCAATTTAACGTGTTCAGTACCAAAACAGCACATCCCATCGGAGTTCCCATCATGTGCCTCTTTAAAATGTATACCTAATGGTTTATCAACCCTTCCAAGAATAAAATCACGCACATGCTCCTGGGTATGTGTTTTAAAAATGTTTTACTGTGCGTCCAATATAAATTTTGTAACATCTGCATATTATCCCATACACAACAAATGTTGTGCTACAGGTTGACTAAATAACCTTGCAACTCCTTGACTAAATAATTGGCACCACCAATAGAGTCCTGAAAATTATTCTTTGTATCACAGTATTTTAAAAATATTACATCTTTTGCATGGAACAAAATCCTGTGGGATTCTGGGGCAACCAATTACCATCACCCTAAGATCTCCCTGAAGCAGAAAATCTGCTATGATCTATTTTGCCCCTTAATTTGGCAGCTCTTCGAAAATAGATCATAGGCTTCTCTCCTAATTCTTGTTTTAACGAATCATTTGACATCAAAATGTTCCGATATTTATCCATAATTGCCCCTATCTTCCCTGCCACTGAATTATACTCAATCGAGAAGGCTACTGGTTCCTATGACCAATGTTTCTAGCCTGAGCTTATTCATAACCCTCTGCCTAGAGGTCTTTACAATCCTATCATCATAACCTCTGCTGTGGAATCTCTGTTCCAGCTTGTCGGCCTACACATTGAACATCTCATCATCACTATAGTTCCTGCGCACGCTCAGAAGCTGCGAGTATGGTATAGACTCTTTCAGCCTCTGAGAGTGTGTGCTACTCACCAGGACCAGAGAATTCACAGCCGTTGATTTCTGATAGCCCCATGTTTTCACTATGCTCCCAGATACCCCATACAATGCATATATGCATGACATTATGAAGCAGGGTGAAGCTCCTTATGCATAAAAGAGCATTGTGACTTGAATATGATTTAGTAGCTTAGACATAGCACTTTAAGCTTGTGTATAGTATTGTAAAGAACATGATATGAAAGTTCTCTGGATCTACATTAGAAATAAAGCCTTTTTTCCAGCTTGAGATACGCTACCCATTGTTTAAATTGAATGTGCCTAATATCCCAGCTGAGTGCGGAGATTGTTTTGCTGGAATATGACAACCCTCATATGCCAAAACTTGCTACCATAGAAAATATAAAAGCAGGAGGTACAGTAAGGGAAATGAAACTCTATGCCCACTTGGTTTGGAGCCAATGGGTGATGGAGTTTGACAAGAGACTGCTTGTGAAACAACCATGCATGCAACAGGAGGGGACCGACGAAGTAACTGGGAAGCAAGGATCTAACAGGTTTTGCTTTTGTTTGTACAGCAGGGGGAAGAACTAAATAACAAATCAGAGTTGTGCATGGATTGTTTCTTATAGTTGCTATTTTACTCACCAGTGGTATTTGTTGCTAAAGCAGATACAGGTGCTGCTTTTTACTTTACGTTGCATTACTGCTTTTTACAGGGTACACTGATTGTTTTGTTTTTTTAGGACTGGAGGAGAAGGCCCAGTCAAGCTCCCCCATACCACCCACCCTGTGGTCATCCACCTTTACAGGCAGTCTCTAGATTGCATATTCCTGCAACCAGCAGAAACAGGCCTAATATTGATAGACAACATGGTCCCTCTGATTGAGGAAAGTTAGCAGTGCACTTGAAGTGAAATCCCTTTCAGCAGTTAAGTAAGAAAGAAAGGGAGAGGAGAACAGAAGAAACAAAAACAACAAAAAAACAAAAAAAAACACCTGGGGCTAAACTCAGGATAGAAGCCGCATAACCAGGAGTATATATAGCTATAGCTGTAGGAGTCTAACGGGTTATACAGTATAAAAGGAGGGGACATTAAGCAGAACAGGATGATGCAAGGAGTGGTGCAGTGAAGCAGGTGCAGGGCAGCAGTCTTCAGGAGGATGTTCTGGGTACTGCAGTGCTGCCTCATACATAGACACCTCTCTGGGCTGAGGGCAGAGGTGGCCAGTATCTGGGACAAGCTGGCAGGAGTACTGGGGACCTTTGCTCCCACCCAGAAGCCACCATGTCCCTCATCACTGCAGCAACAGTTGCCCAGGCAGAGGACTGGATAGACTACGGTGGGCTCAGGGAGGCTGAGGGAAGGGGGTCAGTGATACATCCCCCATCCGGTCCAACTTAGTAACTCCTATGCTGTACTGGAGGAGTGAGGGAGTCCCATAAGGGAACCCAAGGTTGAGACCAGGGAGGATGTGTGGGTCTTTCAGGAAGGAGAACCCGATGCGGGAGGCAGAGGACCCCAGAGGAAGAAGAAGAAGCTGCTTCTGGTGGAGGACTCAGTTGTCCGGGGAATGGAGTTGGGTACAGGTGGCAGGGTGGAGAGGGAGGTCAAGTGCCTTCCAGGAGGCACAGCTCAGAGGGAGAGGAAGTGGATCCAGAGGATCGCTGAAGTAGTAGCAAGGAGAGAAGGGGCTGGAAGTCATTATCCACCTGGGTACAAATGACCTAGCCAGAGAAGAGGTGAGCATAGAACAGGTGCAGGAGGACGTTTGAGGAAAATGGAGTCTTTTGAGAAGAAGGCACTGGTTTAGCCAGAGAGTGGTCCTTCTGTGGAGCAGCCTGCCAACAGAGGTGGTTACAAGTAGCACAATGGAACTATTTAAAAAGAGACTAGATAGTTTTTACCAAAACAAGTATATAATATTTAGAACACCATCAAGCATACAAGGACGAAAGTCTATACGGCTTGAGAAACCTATAAAGCCTATGAGACTTTAAGGGATTTTGGGAGGTGCCTTGGAGAGGTAGCAAACTCTGTGACATTCTCTGAGGTTTTGCCAGTCCATGGTGGGGGGGAGGGCAAAGAATCTATGCATCAAAAGCTTCAGCACTTGGTTGGAGGGCTGGTTCAGGGAAAAGGATTTGGGCTTCACTGGGGACTGGGGAACCACCTGAACAAATGGGAGCCTGTACAAGGATGATGGCCTTCATCCAACTAGGAAGGGGATGGCAGTCCTCAATGAATGATTTAAATGCTTCCTTAGCAAGCATTCAAACTAGCCAAGGGGGGGTGATGAGAGCAGGGGGTGGCTCAAGCAGCTCACCCCCACAGGTTAGAGTAGATGGCAAGGAAGATCAGGAAGGTAAGTTATTGGCAGGTACATCTGAACCAGGCAAAAAGGGTAGGGCAGAGGAATGGACCCAGCAAAAAAAGGAAGACAGGGTTGGTGGTAGGTTATTGTCAGGTACACCTGAACCAGGTAAAATGGGTGGTACAGAAGAAGGGAACCATCAAAAGAAGGAAGCCAGAGTTGGGAGGAAGAAAAAGAGGGGCAAAAGCAGAAATAGAAGGGGGACCGGCAGTAAAACATGGAAAGTCATGTGTACAAATGCCAGCAGCCTGGGAAATAAAATCCCAGACCTGGTGGCCTCGATGACGGAAGCTGACCTAGACTTGGTGGTAATCATCGAGATGCAGTATACTGTAAACCACTACAGGGAGGTAAGTGTACGAGGCTATGCTCTATTCAGGAGGGATAGGGAGGGTAAAAAAAGAGGGGCATGGCCCTGTATATCAGGGATGGTCTAAAAACAACTGCTGTACAGGGTAGACAGGGGGAGGCTGAGGCACTGTAGGTCACCCTTGAGCCAGGGAATGGCACAGCAATCCATACAGAGGTGATCTAGAGGCCTCCAGCTCAGTGGGAGGAGGTGGATAGGGTGCTATTGGAAGAAATACATGATATGACAGCAAAGGGGGAGGTACTGCTGCTGGATGATTTTAATATGCCAGACATGGACTGGACCATCCCAGTGGCAGCCACAGCCATGGAGCGGGGACATGTTGGATTCTGTGCAGGTAGCAGGTCTCAAACAGTTAGTGCTAGAACCCACCAGGGATAGGGCAATTCTGGACCTAGTACTGACAATTGGAGACAGAATCAAAGAAGTCCAGGTGGAGGGTCACCTGGGGGACCATGACCACCATAATGTTCTTTAACATGGGGACAGGGTCACAGTCAAGCCACACAGAAGTGAGGGTCTTGGATTTTTGAAGGGCAGACTTTGCTAGGATGGGGTTATGTGTCAAAGAAGCCTTGGCGAGGAGTGAGGCAAGGGGGGGGGTTGAGGAACAGTGGACACACCTAAAATGAGCCACAGTGGAGGTGACAAACCAGTGCATTAGGCTGAGAAAGAAAGGCAAGAGAAGGAAGAAACCACTATGGTTCTCAAAAGGGTAGCAGGGAAAGTAAGGGCCAAAGGGTTTCCTTTCAGAAATTACACGGGTTCACCGCAGGGAGGGCTTGCCAAGCAAACCTTGTTGAATTCTTCTACTGGGTTACAAATGTGGCTGAAAATGGGGGTGCAGATGATATGGCCTACCTGGACTTTAGCAAGACCTTCAACTGTGTACCGCATAAAAGATTGGTAAAAAAGCTAGACTGTACTGGGGTGCTACAGGAGGTAGTAAAATGGGTGAAAAACTGGCTGCACAGTAGAACACAAAGAGTGCAGGTAAACAGCACATTATCAAAAGTTAGGGAGGTAACCAGCGGGGTGCCCCAGGGTTTGGTGTTGGGACTGCTGCTATTCAATGTATTTATTGCCAACATTGCAAATGGGCTCGAGGGGATGGTGTGTCTGTTTGCAGATGACACTAAGATTGGTAACAGGGTGGATTCCCCAGAGGGAGTAAAGAAAATGGAATCAGACATACAGAAACTGGAGCAGTGTTCCACAGCATGGCAGCTGAAATTTAATGCCAAAAGTGCAAAATCATGCACCTAGGAAGAAGCAATCCAAAGAGGCAGTACTACTTAGGGGTGGAAAACTAAAACCAACCAATAACGAGACCTGGGGATCATGATATTGAACGGCATGAAAGTTGGTAGATAGTGCAAGAAGGTGGCACTAAAGGCTAGCGGCATGCTGGGATACATTGGGTGGGGAATCACGAGCAGAAGGAGGGAAGTGATATTGTCACTTTACAAGGCACTTGTTCGCCCCCACATGGAATACTGCATCCAGTTTTGGAGACCACACCTCATAAAAAAGACATTGATAGGTTAGAGACAGTACAGCAAAGGGTGACAACATGATACAGGGTTTGCACTAGATGGTGTATGAAAACAGGTTGAGGTAATTATCCCTGGAGAAGAGGAAGGAGAGAGGTGACATGATAGAAACCTTCAAGTACATCAAGGGTATTAATAAGGTGCAGATGCAGGAACTATTCCATGTCAAGGAAGGTATTAGAACAAGGGGGCATGATCTAAGACTGAATGGGGGTAAATTCAGGACCAACAGAAGGAAGTCCTTCTTTACTGAAAGGGAAGTAGATGCCTAGAACAGCCTACCTCCTGAGGCCATGGGCACAAAAACTGTCAAAGTGTTCAAGAGAGCCTGGGATGGGCACAAAGGTATCATTCACCAGTGGAGAAAATGGGGGAGGGGTAGAAAGTATTTACTGGACAGACTAGAAGGTCCTTGCCGTCCCCTTCTGCCATCATCTTCTATGTTTCTGTGTTACAAAGAGACACAGGAGGAAGAGGATAGGGTAGTGTACCTAAACTGTCTGATGGAAGAAGTGAAGGCCATTAGGAATGCAAAGGCACAGACCAAGGAAAGATTAGTGCAGACAGTAAAGAGCGGGGGACAAGACAGTGAAAGAAGAAAGTCCAGGGCTGGCATTCTAAGGCTCAGAGGGGATGGAGGGGAGTATGTGGATGGAGTCCTGGAAAAGGCAGCAATACTGAATAACTACTTCTATTCAGTATTCACTGAGGAAGGGGAGGAACAGGGACCACAGCTGGGCATCAGATATGAAGGAGGGAGGGAGGAAGGTAAACAGTCCATTTACAGAAGGAAGAGTCCTAGAGGAGCTCAGAAAACTGAGGGTGGACAAGGCAATTGGACCAGGTAACATACATCCTAGGGTATTAAAGGAACTTTGGATGGAGCTAGCGGCACCACTGGCAGCCATGTTCAATAAGTCGCTCAATACAGGAGTGGTTCCAGAGGACTGGAGGAGGGCACATGTAGTCCCTCTTCACAAGACTGGAAGTAGGGAGGAGTCAGGAAACAATAGGCTGATCAGCCTCACCTCAGTAGTGGGTAAAATCATGGAGGAGCTGCTTAAGGAAAGAATTGTTGAACAATTAGAATCCTGTAGAGCACAGGATCCAAGACAGCATGGATTCAAGGTGGGAAGGTCATGTCAAACAAATCTGATAGATTTTTTTTGACTGGGAGATAAGAGATGAGGATAAGGGGGAAGCAGCTGATGTAACCTACCTTGATTTCAGTAAAGCCTTCAACACTGTTCCAAATAAGAGACTGGTAAGCAATTTGGGTAGCTTGCGAGTGGGCCACAAGGTGGTGAACTGGGTTAGAAACTGGTTAGGGGACAGAAAGCAGAGGATGGTGGTAAATGGGACCCCATCCAAAGAAAGGAGTGTGACCAGTGGGGTACCTCAGGGATCAGTCCTGGGGCCAGTCCTTTTTAATGTCTTTATTAGCGACATTGCAGAAGGGCTAGAAGGAAAGGTTTGCCTGTTTGCAGATGACACCAAGATCTGCAACAGGGTAGACACTCCAGATGGGGTGGAGAGAATTAGGAGAGACCTGGGAAGGCTGGAGAAGTGGTCCGAAATGTGGTGACTCAGGTTCAATGCGAGGAAGTGCAAAATCGTGTAGCTGGGATGCAGAAACACTGTGGAGAACTACAGGATGGGAGAAGAGTTGCTGATAGCCACCAGGGAAGAAAGGGATTTGGGGTTATCATCTCAGATGACCTAAAGATGGCCAAGCAGAATAAAAAAGCTGTAGGGAGAGCCAGTGGCATGTTGGGTGCATAGGTAGGGATATCACTAGCAGAAGAAGGGAGGTGGTGATACCACTGTACAAAACACTGGTGAGGCCTCATCTGGAATACTGTGTACAGTTCTGGAGGCCGTAACTTCAAAAAGACACAGACAGGGTGGAGGCAGTTCAGAGAAGGGCAACTAAGATGGTGCAGGGCTTGCACCAGAAGACATATGAGGAAAGGTTAAAAATCCTCAATATGTGTACACTGAAAGAAAGGAGGGAATGGAGAGATATGATTGAAACCTTCAAGTATCTTAAGGGTATAAACAGGGTGCAAGTGGGCAACCTCTTTGAATAGAGGAGAGAAACAAGAATGAGGGGGCACAACATGAAATTGGATAGGGTCAGGATAAGGGGGAATGTAAGAACGTTCTTCTTCATGGAAAGGGTGGTGGACGCATGGAATAACCTACCTCAGGAGATTATGGGAGTGAGCACAGTGGGCTGATTTAAACATGCATGGGATAGATGTAAGGGAATTGTGGTGGGAAAGAGAGGCTGAAGTCGATGACCAATTAGGGTCAGCCACCGCTGTTACAGGTAGAGTATATGGGCAGACTAGATGAGCCCAGCGGTCCTTATCTGCAGTCAATTTCTATTTTTCTATGGTGCAGCGCTGATAGAAACATACATAGACCTAGAAACATAGACTTTGGTGGCAGATAAGGACCGGTTGGCCCACCTAGTCTGCCCATTTCCCTACCTACTGGATAAGCTGCAGGTCCAAGTTAACCAACAGCCTATTTCTTCCAACCCCCCCACAAGAAGTGCCTTATGTCTGTCCCATGCATTCTTGAATTCTCCCACAGTTTTAGACCTCACAACCTCCTCAGGAAGGTGGTTCCATGTGTCCACCACCCTCTCCATGAAAAAATACTTTGTCACATTGCCACTGAGCCATCCCCCCTCTATCTTCAAATTGTGTCCCCTTGTTTTTGCACATATCTTTTTCTGAAATATGTTACCCTCTTGGACTTTGTTTATTCCACTGAGGTACTTAAAAGTTTCTATCATGTCCCCCCTCTCCCTCCTTTCCTCAAGGGCATACATATTAAGCTCCTTTAGTCTCTCCTCATATGGTTTCTCTTGCAGACCCTGCATGATTTTAGTTGCCCTCCTCTGGACTACTTCCATCCTGTTTATGTCCTTGCAGAGATGGGGTCTCCAGAACTGGATGCAGTACTCCAGATGAGGTCTCACAAACTGTCTGTACAGAGGGATGACAACTTCCTGTTTTCTGCTGGTGATGCCTCTCCCTATACATCCCAGTATCCCCTCAGCCCTCCCTACTGCCTTCTCACATTGATTGCCAACCTTAAGATCATCTGATATGATTACCCCCAGGTCCCTTTCCATTTTTGTCATTGTTACTACCCCATTGTGTGCTCTTCCCCTGGGTTTTTGTTTCCCAGGTGCATTATTTTGCACTTCTCTGCATTGAATCCAAGCTGCCATACTTCTGACCATTCCTCCAGCCTTGCCAAGTCCCTTTTCATCCTTTACATACCCCCTTGTGTATCAACCCTGTTGCAGGTCTTTGCGTCATCTGCAAAGAGGCATACTTTTCCTTCCAGTCCATCTGCAATGTCACTTATAAAGACATTAAAAAGGTCCAGACCCAATAGTGAACCCTGCGGTAACCCACTAGTAACCCCCCTTTCTTCAGAGTGGACTTCATTTACTATTACCTTCTGTGTCCTGTTGTCCAGCCAATGTTTTATCCAGGCTACCCACCCTGGGACCCACTCCCAGGCTGGCTAATTTGTTTAATAATCTTTTTGTAAAAAGAGATTCTAGCCCTACTGGTCCTTGCAAAACAGGAGAAGATAGAAGGTTTGATACCTTTTATTGGACCAACAAGTGTCTTGTACAAAGATGGAATTATACACAAGCTTTCAGGGCCACACAGGTCCCTTCTTCAGGTGAATAGCAAAACTGAGCAACATAAGCAGTATTTATATCCACTGATGAGCAACTAAAAATCAGGAAGTGAAGTAGGAAGGTGACAAAGGGGACTAGAGATGAAAGTCTAAGATGCAAAATAAAAACATGAGAAGAAATGGGGACGGGGGCTAAGTAGGAACAGGTCAGAAGGAGATGAAAGGGAGCTAAAGGGAAGACAAAAGCAAGCAGATAGGATCTGAGATCAGAGACTAGATTTAAGGGTAGAACAGACAGGAGATGCCTAAAAGATGTAAGAAAATCAAGAAATTAGGATAAACAAAAGATCAAAGGCCTAGATAAACAGAGTGTGAGGTAGTATAAACAGGGTTGTGAAAACAAGAGGGAGTGGGTGGGACTGAGCTAAAGAGTTAGTGGGAGAGGCAGGGAGGATGTGTGGTACAGGTAAAAAAAAAACAGATCAGGCAGAACTCAGAGAAAAACAAATTATAATAAGAGAAATCCAGAACCAAAGTGTGATAAATAATGATATGATTTAGTACACAATAAAAAAAGAATTACAGTTTACCATAATGTGTCATGAAACTGATGTCCCGATTCAGTCCAGAAATGTTGGATTTAAATTGTTTAATATATTTCAATTCCCATGTCCTTCTGTTCTGTGTGTTTCTGAAGTTGCCTCTTAGTATCAAGACAGATAAATCCAAGAGAGAGTGATCTGTTTGTGAAAAATGGTTTCCTACTGGAGTGCTGATAATCTGGTTTACTATTGTGTGACGGTGGTGATTCATCCTGGTTTTCAGTGGTTGGCTTGTTTCCCCACTATAGCAAGCATTTGTGCATTTCTTGCATTGAATTAGGTAAACCACATTGCTGGATTGACATGTGTAGGATCTATTAATTTGTATTATGTTGTTCTGGCTCATCATAATGGTGGCCTGTGTGCATATGTAGGTGCAAGTCTTGCATCTTGCCGTGTTGCATGGTGTTGTTCCTCTTGTCTTCTGGTTATTTTGATCTGCTGGGAGTTTGTTATGAATTATTATGTTCGAGAGGCTGGGGGGCTGCTTATAGGCAATGACAGGTGATTCAGGGAAGATGTCTTTCAGTGTTTCATCTGCTCTCAGCATGAGTTATAGCTCTTCGACAATTTCCTGAAGGGGTTTCAGCATGGGGCTGTAAGTGACCACTAGGGGTGTGCAGCCAGTTTGATGTCTTTGCATGTATTCCAGCAGATTGTCTCATGGTTTTTATATGGCCCGTTCAAATTCTCTGTCAATTTGTCTTGGAGAGTGGCCCTGTTGAATTAGGGAATTCCGAAGTGTGAAGAGCTGTCTGTCTCTTGTTCTCTCGTCAGAGCAGATTCGATGGTATCGAATCGCCTGACTGTAGATTACAGATTTTTTTGTATGATTTGAGTGGAAGCTGGAATTATGCAGGTAGCGGTGTCTGTCAGTGGGTTTTCTGTAAACAGCAGTTTGTATATGTCCATTTTTAGTGATACTGACTGTGGTGTCAAGAAAATGTATGCTGGTGGTGGAGTATTCAATAGTGAGATTTATGGAATGATGAAAGTTGTTAAAAGCATGATGGAATTTTTTGAGAGCCTCTTTACCTTCTGTCCAAATCAGGAATATGTCATCAATAAAACGGAGGTAGACAGATGGATTATAAGGGGGGGGGGGTTAAAAAAATCCTCCTCCAAACAGGCCATGAAAAGATTGGCATATTGTGGTGCCATTTTAATGCCCATGGCTGTCCCCATGATTTGTAAAAAGTGTTTGCCATTAAAGGTGAAGTTGTGTGTCAAAATGAATTTTATTAGGGTGCTGATGGTGGTTTCTGGAATGTGTCCTGTGTATGTGTTTTCCTTTAAAAATTTCTGACATGCTGCTATGCCATCTTCATGTGGGATGTTGGAGTACAGGGCAGTGACATCCATTGTGGCTAGGATAGTGTTCGGTGGCAGTTGTCCAATTTGTTTCAGTTTCCTGAGGAAATCTCTGGTGTCCTAAATAAAACTGCTAGTAGCTCTTACTAGTGGTTTTAAAATGGATTCAATGAGTCCTGAAATATTTTCAATGAGTGTGCCAATGACAGAGATGATGGGTCGCCCTGGATTCCCTGTTTTGTGTATCTTGGGTAGCATATAGAATGTCCCTGGAGTAAGTTTGTTTGTAATAAGTATTTTTAGCTGTTCTTGGATGTTATTAGGTAGAGACATGATGATTTAAGTTCTTCAGTATATTGTGTAGTAGGATCTTTGGTGAGTTCTCTATAGTAAGCTATATCTGACAGCTGTCTGTGTGCTTCTTTAATGTAATTCTCTGTGTTCATTACAACCACAGCTCCACCCTTGTCAGCTTGTTTTATTACAATGTTATGGTTGTTATTCAGAGTTTGTATTGCCCTCTTTTCTAGTAGTGTAATATTGTAGAGGGGTGTCTGCTGTTTGCTAAGGATTTGGGAGTTTACTCTTCCACGGAAGCAGTTGATGTAGGCATCCAACTTGGGGTTGAGTCCACTCAGAGGTGTCCAGTCTGTTTTCTTTGTGCTGTCATAATGTGTTGTTCGAGTGTCATTTTTATCTAAGAAATCATCTTTTAGATGAAGCCATCTAAAAAATTATTCTGTCTCCCCACAGAATCTAATGTTATCAAATTCCTGTGTGGGGCAGAAAGTTAAGCCCCTTCAATAGTACAGATGTTTTAGCCTGTGTAAGTTCTTTATTAGATGGGTTGATCACTGGTAATTGTTGCAGTGTATCATCCTGTTGCACAATGTTAGTGCTGTGGTTTACTTCCCCCGGATGAGTCAAGATGTTGTTGTAGCTGCTGTCTTGTAGTTCTCTGAGTTTCCTCCTCTTCTGTGATATGGCTGCCTGGAGGGCTTTTTGATAATGTGTTTGAAGATTACAGCTAAATCCTGGTGATACATTGTTGTATCCTTGAAGGGTGTGTGAAAGTTCAGAAAATATATTTTTAAGGTGAGATTTTCTAGCATTTATCTGATGAATAAGGTGATTCCTGAGTTTCTCAGATGTCCTGCGATAAAGTAGTTCTGCATACCTTGAATTGTATGTAGTTTACAGTGGGTTGTAGATCTGAAGTCCTTTAGGTATAATGTTCTGTTTTTTGCAGTAGTTAGGAAGCAGACGTTACTGTCAAATTTGGCTTTCTTTTTCATCATGTTGCAGAGTTGCCAATTCAGATGGCGATTTGCAGTATCTTCCATTGTTTTGTAAAAAGAGATTCCAGCCATATTGGTCCTTGCAAAACAGGAGACGATGGAAGGTTTGATACCTTTGATTGGACCAACAAGTGTCTTGTACAAAGATGGAATTATACACAAGCTTTTGGGGCCACACAGGTCCCTTCTTCAGGTGAATAGCAAAACTGAGCAACATAAGCAGTATTTATATCCACTGATGAGTAATTAAAAATCAAGAAGTGAAGTAGAAATTTTCAAAGAGCTACAACCCATGCTGAGAGAAGATGAAACACTGAAAGACATCTTCTCTAACCACCTGTCATTGCCTATAAGCAGCCCCCCAGCCTCTCAATCATAATAATTCATAACAAACTCCCAGCAGATAAAAAATAACCAGAAAACAAGAGGAACAACACCATGCAGCATGGCAAGATGCAAGACCTGCACCCACATATGCACACAGGCCACCACTAAGACAAGCCAGAACAACATAATACAAATTAATGGATCCTTCGCATGTCAATCCAGCAATGTGGTTTACCTAATTAATGCAAGAAATGCACAAATGGTTGCTATATTGGAGAAACAAGCCAATCACTGAAAACCAGGATGAATCACCACTGTCACTCAATAGTAAACCAGATTATCAGCACTCCAGTAGGAAACTATTTTTTACAAACAGATCACTTTCTCTTGGATTTATCTGTCTTGATACTAAAAGGCAACTTCAGAAACACACAGGACAGAAGGACATGGGAACTGAAATATATTAAACAATTTAAATCTAACATTTCTGAACTGAATCGGGACATCAGTTTCATGACACATTATGGTAAATGTAATTCTTTTTTATTGTGTACTAAATCATGTCATTATTTATTACACTTTGGTTCTGTAGTTCTCTTTTTATAATTTGTTTTTTCTCTGAGTTCTGCCTGATCTGTTTTCTTTACCTGTACCTCACATCTCCCTGCCTCTCCCACTAACTCTTTAGCTCAGTCCCACCCACTCCCTCTTGTTTTCAAACCTGTTTATACTACCTCATACTATGTTTATCTAGGCCTTTGATCTTTTGTTTCTCCTAATTTCTTGATTTCCTTACATCTTTTAGGCATCTCCTGTCTATTCTACCCTTAAAGCTAGTCTCTGATCTCAGATCCTATCTGTGTGCTTTTGTCTTCCCTTTAGCTCCCTTTCATCTCCTTCTGACCTGTTCCTACTTAGCCCCATCCCCATTTCTTCTCATGTTTTTATTTTGCATCTTAGACTTTCATCTCTAGTCCCCTTTGTCACCTTCCTATTTCACTTCCTGATTTTTAATTGCTCATCAGTGGATATAAATACTGCTTATGTTGCTCTGTTTTGCTATTCTCCTGAAGAAGGGACCTGTGTGACCCTGAAAGCTTGTGTATAATTCCATCTTTGTACAAGACACTTGTTGGTCCAATAAAAGGTATCAAACATTCCATCTTCTTCTTTTATTAATCTTTTGCGTTGGACTGTGTCAAATTCCTTGCTAAAATCTAGGTAGACCATGTCCACAGCCCCTCCCTGGTCTACTACTTTGGTCACCCAGTCAAAGAAATCGATTTGATTCATCTGACATGACCTTCCCACTGTGAATCCATGCTGCCTTGGGTCCTGTGCCCCACTGGCCTCTAGGTACTCAACAATTCTTTCCTTCAGAAGTGATTCCATCATTTTCCCTACCACAAAGGTCAAACTGATAGGTCTATAGTTTCCTGCCTCTGTCTTGCTCCCACTTTTGTTAAGGGGAATCACATCTGCACTCTTCCAGTTCTCAGGTACCACACCATCCTCCTATGATTTTGTTAAAAAGGTTAGTCAGTGGTGTCACTATTTCTCGCCTTAATTCTTTTAGAATTCTGGGGTGAATCCCTTCAGGCCCCATTGCTATGTCCACCTTCAGTTTTAGGAGTTCTTTCAGAATCCTTTTTTTTGTGAAAGGACTGGGATTGACCCCCCTATTTAGAGTGCTTCTGTTAATTGGATTAGGTCCTCCCCTCCTCCTCCTCTTTTGTGAATACTGAGCAGAAATATTCATTCAGTATCCCTGCTTTTTCACTGTTCCTCTCTGCCACCCTCTGTCCATTCTATTCAGCCTCACTATCCCTCCCTTTGTCTTTCTACACTTCCTAATGTACCTATAATAGGTTTTATCCCCCTTCTTAACAGAATTGGCAATCTTTTCCTCAGTTTGGGCCTTTGCTATTCTGACTGCCTTTCCTGCTTCTTTCTGCCTTAACTGATACAGTTCTCTATCCTGCTCCTTCTGTGTTTCCTTATACTTCCTGATTGCTATCTTTTTCTCCTTAACCTTCCCCGCCACCTCTTTTAAGAACCATAGTGGCTTTTTTTTTGTTTTGATTTGTTTATTTGCTTCACACAAAGGCTTGTTGCCTCTGTGATGGCAGTTTTGATGTTTCCAGATTGTTGCTGCACCCCTCCTTCTTGACTGTTTGCTAGTGCTTTTCTAAGGCACTCTCCCATTTTGACAAGTCAGCCCTACTGAAATCCAGTATCCTCACTTTTGTATGGCTTGACTCTGTAGCTGAGTTTATCGTGAACCACACTGTTTAGTGGTCACTTGTTCCCAGATGGCTACCCACTTCTAGATCTGAGATCCTTTTACTGTCCCCATTTGAGAGTATAAGATATAAGATTGCTCCCTCCTGAGTGGATTCCAACACTAGCTGTCTGAGGCATGCTCCCCGTAGGGCATCGACAATGGCCCTGCTCTTTGATGTGGCTGCAGCAAAGGTACTCCAGTTAACATATGGCATATTCAGGTCCACATCAACAGTATCTCCCCTTTCTCTGCCATTCTAAGGATGCCTTCTATCATATCCTTGTTCATTCCCTCTCCCCAAGATGGGGGTCTGTATACAATCCCTGTGCGGATTGTGGTGTCATTTCCAGTCTCTAAGGTGACCTACATTGCCTCCTCTTCTCCCTGTTTACTCTTTTGTTCCATTGCTTTAATCTCTTCCCCTACATAGAGAGCTACATCTTCCCCTCTGCTACCCTCCCTGACCCTCCTGTAAGTTGTGTACCCTGGTATGTTAACATCCCAGTCATGGTTCTCTGTGTACCATGTTTCTGTGACTGCCACAATATCCAGGCATCCCTCTTCCATCAAGGCCACCAGTTCAGGGAGCTTGTTGCCCAGACTATGGGCATTGGTACTCATTACCCTCCATTTCTTGATGGCCTTACCCCTTTTAGCCCTATCCCTGTCTTATTGCCTTTGTTGTTTTCTCCATTTACCCCTGCCCTTCTCCCTATCGACATCTCTATCTTGGTGTTTACCTCACTAACTACCTTGATTTTGGGGGTGGGGCTAGGATTTCCCTGCTCCTTTCCAGTGCCTCCCACCTTGGCTCATTTAAATGCTTGCCAATGAAGCATTTAAACCTATCACCTAGGATCCTGGTTCCCCTCCTGGACAGATGCAGACCATCATGCCAGTATAGGCCTGCATCACTCCAGGTGGACCCCCAGTCCCCAATGAAGTCAAACCCCTGAGCTCTGCACCAGTTTTTCAACCACTGGTTGAACCTATGGTGTGGTGCACCCTAGTCTCACCCATGCCATAAACAGGCAGCACCTCTGAGAAGGTTACTGTGCATGCTACTTGTCTAAGGCCCTTTCCCAACTCCACAAACTCTTCCTGCACTGCTCTGATCCCTTTCCCAGCCAGGTCATTTGTCCCTAGGTGGACAATGACATCCAGCTCCCTACCCCGAGCAGCTGCTCTCATGATCCTGAGGATTCGCTCCCTGTCCCTCCAAGCCATGGCACCAGGCAGGCACCTTACCTCCCTCTCCCTTTCCTCCTCTAGTTCTACCCTCCTAACAATGGAGTCCCCCTACTAGGAGTTGTTTCCTTCCCCTGTGGGGTTCAATGCCACCCTCCTGTGGGTCTCCTTTGTTGAGGTTTCCAGCATCCTCCTTGGTCTCCACTGTGGGTGCCTCCATACAGGAATCACACTTTGCCAGAATGGCATAGGAATTGTGGAGAAGTACAACTGGAGGGATGTGCCTCTGTTCCACCCCCATCACCCTCCCTGAGCCCACTGTGGTCCAACCACTCCTCTTTCTTGGCAACTTCTGAGGCAATGGCTGTGGCCCTGGTGGTCCCTGGGTGGGAGAGGAGGCACCCCAAATCCTGGCCAACTCAGCATGGAGATGAGCAACCTCCTCAGCATGGAGGTGGGTTGCCCTGGACACTAAGAGCCCTAACAGGACTGGGGTACAGTTGGGGGTGCCAAGACCACCACAATGACCTAGAGAGGTGGCAGTATCTATCATAAACATCAGTCCAGAAGTGGGACTAAAGGTAAGGGCTGGGTAAGTGGTGCTAAGAAAGCAGCCATGCCACTGGTGCCATGGTGGTCTGTGTTGGTGGTATTTGTATAGTAGAACACCATGGAAGTTGTACTATGCCATACACAGATCACCATGGATGTCAGAACTCAAGTGTTAGTTGGCCCAGATTCCATTTGCACCCATTAACATCTGTCAAAGCTCATTCACATTCTGACCTAGTTGCAGGGTAAACTCCTTCAGCACCTAGTCTAGAGTTTTGTGTATAGGCACATTGTTACTGCACCATGCAGGCTGTTTGCAGCACTATTGTATGTGCATTTCCATATGTTGCAACTAAGAACTGGCTCACAGAATCTTTCACACACTTCAAAAGCACTTACCTCAATTCAGTATTACACTGGAAAAGATTCCATTTAGCCAACCAGAATGTAGAGTTACTGTCCAATCATTTTGTGATAACTGAATAGCAGACTGAATAATGGGACAGTGGCTCTGCAATCTGATTGGCTAAATACAATAATGGGGCAGTGGCTCTGCATTCTGATTAGCTGCTGTGTGTTGTACATAGTCAACTAGACAGAAAGCCCCATCTACCCTCCCACTTCAACATGCAGCAGCCAATCAGAGAGACATGCAGCAAAGCTGCAGTGCATTTGTGAGAAATAGTTCATGGTTTCTCAAAGACAGGTTGTAGCTCCACAGAGACAGATTTCAGGCCATTTTTTATTTCTGATGTTTAGTATAATAGCGATAACACACATAGTGGTTGGAGTTTCTTGGGTAACAACCAGGACAGGGGGGTTAAAAAACACCTCAGCTTCCAGCCTCAGTGTTTATTACCCCCTGCTCCACTTATTACCTCATAGACAAGGCTCACTATTGTGTTATCAATATAATGAAATAAATATGCTGTATTAAATAAATATTAAAAACTTGGTATATTAATGATTCTGTTAGTCCAAACTACTGATCGGGTTATGTTAAAAAGTTTTATTGTACAGTACTTCTGCTTCCAGCAGTATATTTTGGCTGTGTTGCATTAATCTATGTCTTTGGAAACAAATGAAGTGTAGAAAAGATTCTGACTCAAAGGTTTTATTAATTTAATGTTCCTGGCCAGTTTTCCACTTGACACTTTGCAGTGCTACCACTTAATTATGAAGATGCCACCTAGAAAACTCTGCACAAAAGCAGAATACTAACAAAGAAGATCTCAGAGAGACATGCACATTTGTATGAACGGAAAGTAGCACATACAACCAAGTTCCAATTAGGGAATAATGAGATGTATTTATATACTGGACCATTGTGCATTTTGAAGCTGTACCCCATGAAAGGTTGAGTTGCGCAGGTGGCCAGTGGAATGAAATATAGAAAATCTGTTTTGACACAAAAGCAACAATAGTCACATTCTTTTCTGCAGTTGATGATTTTCTGTTAGAGTGATTGTAGACTCTGGCTAAAAGCAGTACACTTGATCCAGTATGCCGATCTAACAGTGACATTTCGACATCGAATGACATTACAGCGGCAGTTCAGTGTTACCGCTGTAATGTACCTGCAGAACCCCAGCACTGCTTTCTTTGGATCTTGCACCCCTCCATGAATCAACTCTGACTTGGAGTTGATAATCATAAAGTACGAGGGATGTGGGTTGCAGAGACCCTTGCATGGGGGGATTGGGGAGCAAAGCCCCCCCCCAAAGAAAACTAAGAGTTTGCTTGACAGATTTATGCCAACTGCAATTTGTGGTCAACATAAATCAGTCACTGTAATGTCAGGTCACAAAACTTTTGTTGATGCAACATGGTACAGGAGATCCCATTTGATCCTCCATAGGATACTTGGTCATTTTGGACTTTTGGTAATGTAATGAAATTGTACACCCACATAAAATGTTTCTAGGGGTCCATGATAGCCAGCAAAAAAACACAGAAAGACCAAACAAATTTGGTTTGGCAAAGATTATACATTTCTTAGACAAAAAAAAACTCATTTTAGTAAAGCTTTTGAGACCCCAGATGTATTTTTATAGGTACTGTTCTGTATGCTGATGTTCTGTCAGAAATGAATTTCCTTCAATAGAGGTTGGATAAAAAAGATATGAAATAGATCCAGAAGTGGGGGGGGGGGGTAATTTTTAACTTTTCAGGTGAAAAAACTGAGATGATATCACTACACTTTGTAGTGCAGACTACACTTACAGACATGAGTGCTGGAAGTTATGGGTGCTGGGGTGCTTAGGCCCCCACACACACATTTTTGCCCATGAGCGTTCAAAGTGCTTCTTTGCTTGCAAAAGCTACCTTTTTTACCCTGTGCCTTTTGAACTTCAACACCCCAACATTTCCCTATGTTCTGGTACCCATGCTTACAGAGATAACATAGAGAATAGTGGATGGGCAAGTATGCACAACCGGTGTGTTGTGCTACTGAGGGGTTCTGATTCTCTATGACCTCAAGAGCGAAGCTCGAGAGGTCCGTGGGAATCTGAACCCCGAGGTGGCACAGCACACTGGTTGGGCATAACATTGCCCATCCATTATTTTTTATAGT
Organism: Neoceratodus forsteri; assembly: GCA_016271365.2. NCBI lineage: Eukaryota > Metazoa > Chordata > Ceratodontiformes > Ceratodontidae > Neoceratodus > Neoceratodus forsteri. The sequence continues at coordinate 837,697,134 of CM028135.1, read as the reverse complement.
GTATGGTGCCCCTACGATAATTTAAGTGAGCATTTAATTTTTTTTTGCCGTAAAAGGAATTCTTTCTACTACGTTTTAATCTGGTATTCATCAGGTTGCTAAGGTTAGTGCTGTGGTTGTTAGGGACCAAGCGTCCCTACGTCTGTAGCGTGGTCTGTCATTGGCTGTCAGTTGCCTTTGGGCGGAGATTCCAGGAAAAAAAACATGGCGGACGTATCTCTCGCTAAGCGAGAGGACCATGAGTGAAATGATTCACCTATTAATGTGAGTAGTTTTAAATAACTGGTTGATCCTGCATTTTTTTTTTAATAGTTTAAAGTATCTGGTCAATCCTGCCTTTTTTTCGTGGTGCCCTGTTCGTCATCAGTTCAGGGGATGATCGTGCCGCTGGCTTCGAGTTTTTCTGTGTCTGGTCCAGTTTTAAAATGAGCTGAGCATGTGCAGCCTCTAGAGGCTTTCAAAATGTTGTTGTAGCACAGTGTGGTACAATCACGTCCCATGACCTTTTGAACTGTGGTACTACAACATTTTGAAAGCCACTGAGTTCCATACACAACAAGCCTTCACCATACACTATATAAAGAACTGCTCACTGGACAAGCAAGCCAACATAAAGAACTGCTCACTGGACAGCCCACAGATATGAACAGAATGATTGTGTAAACTTACTTTCAGCAGGTAATGAAGTTCTTACCCTTTAACAGGTGCTCAAGTGAAACCACGCTAAAGAGGACTGGAAAGTCCATATGGACTGTATGGAATGAAAGAAGAAAGCAGGGAGGAGGACATTATTATGTGAAGAGCCTTGACAGGCAGGAATTGTTATATTTTGTAGTGCCTGTGAGTCTGAGGTTGGAAGACAAGTGAAAAAGAAAATAAGAGAGATTATCAGAGAGAATATCACTATAGTGTTGGAAGAAGAGTTACAAGTATGTTTGACTTTTTGCATTCTTTAATTTTACTTCATGATTAGAAATGTTTTGAAGTTTTAGTTTGCTGGTGAAGCTCTGGCTAAGTTGCAAAATTTGCCTTCATTAATACCTTTTTTTGAATTGCCTACTGTAATTCACCACTTTGCCACTTCACATTGAGTTTTCCTGGGGAAGATGGCACTTTTTTTAGGTGAATTCAGGCAAAGTTAAGGCAAAGTTGAAACTTTGCCAGCAAATATGTTTAAATTCTCCAAAAAAAAGTGCCACTTCACTAGTCAAAAACTTAGCGTAGGTGACACTTCGCAGTTCATAAATGTAGAAAACCTTGCAAATTATATTGCGGAGGGAAGTTTGCCAACTTTGCTCATCTTTATTCATGATTCACTTTCTGTATCCAATTTATTTGTTTTGCCATTTATTTACAATTTTTTATTTTGTCTGTTATCTTATTTAGGTAGCATGTCAACTCCATGAAAACCAATGGAGCATGTTAGAAAACAGTGTGGACAAAACTGCAGAAGTCAAAACTGCACCTGTTAATAATGGCAAAGTGAAAAACAGCATAAGTGAAACTTTTCATTGAAGTGGTGATCCATGACAGTATGGTGTTGTAATAATAAATCTACATTCAAGACAAATATTTACTGGCATGGTGATCCATGGTGGTGTGGTGTTAATAATAGAAAACCTATATTTGCTGTTTTTTTGTTTTGCTGTTATTGACAGGTGCAGTTTTGACTTTTGCAGTTTGGTCTGCACTGGTTTTTTATGGTGCTACATTGTTTTTCATGGAATTGATGTGGGTTTTTGTTATGAATTTTATACTGTGGCTTTATTGCCGGTTTTGTAAGTTCTGGGTCATGCCTATAAAATAAAATAAATAACTAAATAAAACATTATTGGATCTTGTTATCTCATGTGCAAGCATGCCCAGGGACATATGGACTGATAAGGAGGCTGTATAGATGACTATGCTAGTGTGCTGGAAGGAAAACTGCCTCTTTATAAGAGGGTTTTAATGTTTGGTCACACCTGGAATTGATCTTTGGCTCAATACGCCTTGTCTGGTTACCAATTTTTAAATAAATAAATTGTGCCTCAGTACTCGCATAAAGCCATTTGGGCCATACTTCTAAACCTCCTACCATTCAAATCAAGGACAAAAGTTAACAAAAGGAGGGACAAGTAGTAAATAAACAGTGACCAATCCTAAAAACTATTAATATCAGCACAGGAAGTCTTATGTGGCTTAGTGTGAGAAGCATTTTGTGAAGGAAAAATAGCTTATAACATCAATATCTGGTCACATGTAATGTCTTAAATCTCTACTCCTCAGTGACGAAAATGTTATCTTTATGAGTGACCATGGAAATTTCTGAGGCAAAACCAGAGACCATTGAGATGCATTGTCTGAGCAACAATAGAAAACAGTACAAAAAAAAACACTCCCACTTGTCTGCTAACCCCCCCCCATGGGTAGGAGGATATTGAGTACAGAGAGTGGCCATTACTTCACAATACCCAGCAGCAGCTGGGATGCTAGCCCCGCTCTATGCCTATTACAGGGAGGGCAAAACAGGAGGATACAGTGCAAGCATTTGTTGCTGGTCAAGGTAAATATTTTATTTATTGCAGTAATAACCCATAACCAAGAAAAATGGTGCTAATCTCATTTCCAACTATGTCCCAGGACTATAGGTTACAATGATTAAGCAGTGCAAGCCAATTATAATATCACAGTTATTATTTATAGCTAGTATAAGAATATTTGGCTGTAATGAAATGCCTTAACTCATTTTTAAAAGTCTTCATGTCTTGAAGTTTATCAGATTTATTTGAGAAGTTGCTCACTTCCCAAATCTTGAATAGTTATCAAGCACATGATGAGTCAGTGAGCTTTATAAATGCAAAGAGTGCGAGCTCGAGACTGAGTATAAAAATGCTGCTAAAATATTAAGTGTACCTTTTCCAACTATATTACGGTAAATATTAAATGGCACCAATTGTTCAAGTGTCTAGCCTTTAGAGGGAGTAGAATAAACTGTGAGTGGAACTTGCAATAAGTGCTCTTTCAACATGATAGCACAAATCAAAAAGTAGTATTAACAAGAGTTTGCTGAAGCCAACTGCCTCATGTGGTTGTGTAGTTTTTCTTGTTGTAGTAGAGAATTGTTGTTGTTAGAGCTGCCAATTAACAGCCTCCATCAGTGGTATACCTAAATGCACTGTGCTACCCACTTGCACTGCCCTGTCAGTATGATGTATATGACAGCACAATACTACATGCACTACCAAAACATGTGGGCTATCTGATCACACTGTGCCTCCAGTAGTGTTGCTCAGATGGATCCGGACAAGTCCGGATCCACAGATAACTGCCCTTTGCCGCGGGTTAGTGGATCTGCTGGATGCTTCTACTATCTGCCAGTGTATCCGGATGTCAGATCCTAACCAGGATCCATCACTATCTGGCCCTGGATCCTAACTATCTGCCGTAGGATCCATGGATCCTAACCAGGATACCTGGATCCTACATAGGATCCATCACTATCTGACCCTGGATCCTGCATCTGTCTTTGGCAGGATATCTGGTAGGATCCAAGTCAGGTTACCAGCACTATCTGACAGATAGGGGTAGGATCCACAAAGGCACTATCCAAGCAACACTACCCACCAGCATTGCTGCCACTTGTGATGTGCTTACCAGTAACGTGCAATCTACACCGTCCCCACCTATTACAGATCTGCATCCACTGTAACTCTCACAGTGATCTCTTGGGCAGTGTACAGTGAAGCCCACCAGGATGAAGTGCAGCACTGCAGAATTCTGCAGTAGAGTTACTGCAGCAAACAATGCAATTTCAATGGGAGATAATCCCTTTTGTCATGCAGTAAACCTGTGACACTGTGCTTCATCCTGGCGGGCATGACTGTACCTGCCAGCACTGAACCAGCTGCTCATACTGTACCACCAGCACTTTCCCACCTGCAATCTTCTGCCTGCACTTGGCTACCTACCATTACTTGTGATATACCTGCCAGTACTTTAAAACCCACACTACACCTGTCTGTTATATGTATGTCTGCTTGCCCTGTGCCAATTACATTGCCTCTGCCCACACTGTTACTCTGTCCAACACCCCCCTATTATCAGTTGGTTTTCCAGCCCTTCCTTTTAGTATGCTGTCCCCTTCACAAAACAGATGCACACAAAGGAGCAGCTCTGAGAGAAGTTAGAAAAATTGCAGTTGCATAAGAACTTACTGTAATAGTAGATCTGCGAGAGAGGTTCCTGCAGTAGGTCTTCACATATAGGACTGCGCCCCCTGATGTCAGGTTCCAACGGCAAACTTGTAGATAGCAATCATCAGTGGGGACCACTCCGACATCTGGTGATGTGACATCAGCCCGACTATAAAAAGGGGCGGTCCCACGCCTGTCCTCCAGTTCTTTTCCACCGAAGACCTACAGAAAGTTAAGTAGAAAAAATTGAAGCGAAGGCTCATAGGACCATGCTTCCTCTCTAGACCCAAGGGCTAGGCAGGATGAAAATGAAGGAAACATTCCAGGAGTAGGAGGAAGGTGGGTGGGAAAGCAGACCTACTTCAGGAACCTCTCTCGAAGATCTACTGTTACGGTAAGTTCTTATGTAACTGCAATATCTTACTTTGAGAGGGTTCCTGTAGTAGGTCTTCACATATAGGACTGAATACCACGCAGTCAAAAAAAAAAATAATACGGAGTTACATCCAGCTGGAGGAGAAGTTGCCAACTGGAGTTATGACAGGAGGCCTTGCAGAACCATTCTGGAGACAGCTGGAATGGATGACAGCTGCTGCCAGATAGTAGACACCAGATCCTCATGAGGACCCATCCAGGGGGATGGGTAGAGGGTCTGTAGTGGCTAGATCTAAATGTTCCACCAATCTCTTACGCTGGGGGTCCACTTCTTTGGAAGGCCAGCTTCCTGCTGCCTGAATAGTATGCAAAAGGTCCCCAAAGGAAGGATCCTCTGGAGGAGATTTTGGGGATTCCTTGGGTGGTACCTCAACTGGGGACCAAGGGTCCGAAGGCTCAGAATCAGATTCTGTGTCGGAAGGCTCAGAACCACTGGCGATGAAAGGATCTGCTCCAGATGAGCCTACAGGTAGAGCACCCACTGCTTGGCTGGAGGGAATCGATGTGGGAGGGGCCTTCGGAAGAGGGATGTCTCCACAGACTGCCTAAGCTCCATGATGAGCTGGGTCCTAGCATCCTGCCACCATGTGGGGATCGTCTCATGATCTGGCACTGGCGGAGGAGGAGGATGAGGCTGGTAGTCTGGGTAGCCTGGGTACTGTGGGTATTGCCAAGAAGGGTATTGAAAACCTGGCATTCCAGGAGAATAGCCATAAGGGTCATACCCAGGGTATCCCGGCGATGGGTATCCCGGCATTGGAGGCACATGGCCTGGTGTTGGATACTGAGGAGCTGATGGCGAGCCACCCGGTAGCGGTGCCTTGGGGTCTGGCTGTGGAAGACTGCCAGGAGGTTTGATTGGCCCTACCAGGGGAGGTGCCATAGGGCCACTGGGTGGTGTGGGATCTGGGAGGGCCCCTGAAGGTCCAGAGAGGGGGCTCCATAACAGCATCCTTAGCCAGCAGCAGACTCTTGTCTGGAGGTGGCAGGAGACCTGGCAAAGGGGGAAGTTCCAAGAGGGATCCCAATGAAAGGTCGAACAACGATCCTGTTGACAGGGACAAAGCAGGATTGGGTGGCGAATCCCTGGGTTGCAGTACCTGGAGGGATGCAGGGTCTCTCGACAGCACACTCTGGCCAGCATTGGAGGCCTCGCGGGAGCCCAACGGATGTGAAGAGTCCGGGCAGGTGACAGAGGATCCGCCATCGACTGATCGGACCTAACCAGGCTAGTGACAGCAGGAGGGCCCACGCTAGGCTTATCGGTCAAAGCCATGCACCCATTGACGGGGTCAAGGGGAGACTTATCGGCGGTGCTTGGAGGAGACTTAACAGAAACCTCGATAGAGGCTACCTCCAACTGCCCGGTCACCTCAGCAGGAGTGTGAGAAGGTGCCCGGCCCAAACAGGCAGACAGGGCACCAAAAGGAGTACTCACAGTTTTTGGAGCAGGCCTCCTGTGTGGTGACAGACTCCTATCCTGGTGCTTCTCCTTGTCCTTCTTCTTTTTTCTGGGGGCCGGCGACAACTACCTTTCCCTCAATTCCTGGAGCTCCTTTTCCATTGACTCCAGCTGCCGGGTAAGGAGGTGGGCCTCGAGGGTCCGCTTGCACCTGGTCCTGGTGGCTTGATTGAAGGTCTGGCAGATGGCACACTTGTCCAAGTTGTTCTTGGGTCCTAAGAACAAGAGTCAGTGGGAATAATCTTCCCCGTGTGGGATTTGGGGTCCACACTTTGAGCACTTCTTCTTTACATGAGTCGACACACAATCGGTCGAATAATCAAAGAAAAAATTTAAGATATGAAGAAAAAATTTTGATTGACATGTGGGCATTAGATCGCTGTTCTATCTCGTGAGCCAAATGAACTGAGGTGATGGTGAGAAAGAACTGGTGGGCGGGCACAGGATCACACTTTTTTATAGTCGGACTGACGTCACGTCACCTGATGTAGGGAGCAGTCCCCGCTGATGATTGCTATCTACAAGTTTGCCATTGGAACCTGACACCAGGGGGCACAGTCCTATATGTGAAGGCCTACTGCAGGAATCCTCTCAAAGTAAGATCTTCACACTTTGTGGATTTCACCACATAGAGCAGAATTTCACATAACAATCTACTTTATGAAGTTTGCACTTCTCACACTCAAAGAGTGTTATGTTCGCAAATCAAGTAGTAAAAACTATGCAAAGAGTGCTAATTCTCCACTTTACAACTATGTTTTTACCACACAATGGTGAATTTGCAAAGATAACTTCATGAATTGAAGGACTGCATAAAGTGACCACTTTGCAGATGCAACACAAAGCACAAAACCGGCCACTTCACGCTTTCTATACTGTTGAAGTTTAAACTTCACTACTATGAAGCACAAAATTAAGCATGAGAATTAATGTTTAGCTGCTGCCCCTTTAAGAGCACATTGAACACTGGCTGTTGATACAAAATGTTGCACTGTTCGGCAGTGCCATGTTATTCCAGGGACAGACTGGGAAAACCCTCAGTCTGAGGCTTAGCCTCATGGTGTGTTGAAGCTCCTGTTGCTGAATAAACAGCTTTCTATTTTTATTTTATGTGTCTGACTCAGTTATTAGCATGGTGCAACAAGGCGGCACCTGTCATTACAGCGAGAGATGGACATGGCAGACCAGAAAGGAAGATATGGGTTCTACTGGCAGACCAACACCAAAATGCCACACTACGAAGGAGTCAAAGCAGCTCAGTAAAGTCTTGCATGAGCTGGTAGTGCTATTTTGTTGTGCCATTCATTAGCTAATAAATGTATCTTTGAAAGTATATGAGTTGTGTTTTCCTGTGTTCACAGATCCAGCACAATGCATTCATGCACAGTACATACAGTATATTAACACTCAATACATAGAATATAAATAATGCTTTCAAAATAAGCATCCATAGTGAATGGTAGAGCGTTGTTACTAGAAGAAAATCATCTTTTTCCAAGGTTGTTATACCATCGATGTGACATAACATCATTGTTAACCCATCGATGGTACTGTATGTCACATCGATGGTATAACAAAATGGAATTGACATGCATGGTCATCCCCTAGGCAGCATGGGTGGCCACGCAATGCAAGCACTGTTTGAAGTTTGTGAATGAACTGTCACTTCACATAGGTCACATAACACAAAGGTAGAGTGTAAGGTATTTTTTCCCTCCCCTCCCTGCTCATCTAGAAACTCTGATATCACTTCCTTACTTTAATACCAGTGTGTTAGTCCATACTACAGTATTTATTCACTACTTGCCTCTTCTATAAGCTGTTGTTTTCTTTTTGTTCTCTTCCCTTTTCTTGTAGGTCTGAAGGCCAAAGCTCCGAGCCACAGAACTCGGAAGAAAGCAGCACAACCCCAGCAAATGTGTTATGGCTTAACCAATTGGACATCGCATGTCACATGATCCATGCCTCCGGTCGTAATTACTGTGACTTTTGTTTGCTTTTGAACTGTTTGAGTTTGCGTGCTTACCGTAATTTGTTTTGAATAAAAATCTGTGTTTTTTTTGTTCCTGAATGTAAGAGTCTGGCTAGTACTTAAATAAATGTTTTTTTTTTCCACACCGAACCAAGTTGTCTGGATGTCATCAGTACAACATAAGAAAAGGACTGCTGCTATTTATTGTATAAAGCGACAGGCAATTTTGCTTGTGGAATATGATAGCATCATGGACCACAATGTCCATACACTGTAAAAGACAATGTATGGGCATCGATGATCAACTACACTACGTTAACATCGAGTGGTTTCATCAGCAACCTTGGTAAACCACTTGAGCTGTGCTCTCTAGATTTACCTAAGTTGCCAAGGGAACCACTTGATGTTAGCATAGTGTGGTTAATCGTCGATGCCCATATATTATCCTCTATACAGTAGCAGGGCTAGAATATGAAGGTGAAGGGAACATTGCTAGGTCACTCGAACTCTGAAAGCCCATGAAAATATCTAAATGGGCTTTTGGGTTAACCTGTAGTTGTCAGGAGTCCAAAAATATGTATTTAGAATCATCTTTAAATTATGTCATGGTAACAGTTATTTCATGGACTCTTGAGACAGAAAGTGAGGTTACTGAGGGCAAGCCATACAGCAAATTGACATCACTTTCTCTCTGGTCTCGAAGTACTGGGGTACGTTTGAATTGGGACTGTCTGTACTTTCATCCTTTACATATAAAGAATTACTTAATTGTGACCACATTACCTTGCATTCTTTCTGTCCTGCCAGGAGTGCTGGATTTTTTTTTTAGCCTTGCCAGATGGCAGACTTGAATCCCATACCTAGTATATAAAAAGTTAAAAAATTAGTCACTGAACAGACTTGCTATAAATGATCACTTATCTGACCAAGTAACTTTAATTGTAATTAGTGTACCTGCATTCTTTGATGTGGTTTCGCCCCTTAAACTTGATCTACTAATGCAAATATCTGCACTTGTTTTACAACTGCTACTTTTTGTACCTGGCCTGTGCAGCCAGCTACTTACACAATTTGCTAGTCCAGTGTTCTACTAATATACTCAGCACTGAATGTACAATGTAACTGCTTTTGAGTCATGAATGTACTGTACTGTGTGTAACCCATTGTAGTTTCAATGATGTCCGAACATACAAAGTCTGTTCTGAAATGCCTCTGTGTAAGTAAACCTAGGTTGCCCCTAACAAAGGGATATTTAGTCTCAGAGGGCCTATTCAGTAAAAAAAATTCAATAAACAGATAAATAAACTGAACATTCAGAAAGCTGAGCACTCAACTATTTTAAATATTTTGAAAAGTATTTTTTTTTTCATCAAGTTAAGCCAAGGTTGGAAGCAAGAATTTCAAGCCTTCTAAGCAAAACCGGAGTACAGTATGCAAAAATGGGCAGTACCGTGACTTTTTCTTGTAGATCAGTAACATTGTGTTTTAAATGCTGCAGCCTAAAATATATATACTTGGGGCACAGAAACCCAGAGGCAGAATACAAAATAGAAAAAGAGGTACATATCATCACCAAACAGGAGAGGGACCTGGAAGTAATCATATCTGATTACCTGACCGTGGTGAAGCAGTGCGACCGTGGAGTGGGTAAGGCCAGTGGGATGTTGGGCTGCATAGGGAAGGGTATCACCAACGAAAGGAGGCAGTTGGTGTTGCCACTGTATAGATCACTGGTGAGATCCCACCTCAAGTATTGTGTACAGTTCTGAAGATCACATCTCAGGAATTACATTGACAGAGTAGAGGCAGTCCAGAGGAGAGCAAATGGTGCAGGGTCTGAATCAGAAGTCCTACTAGGAGAGACTGAAGAATCTCAATATGTTCACCCTGGAAGAGAGAGAATAAAGCAGCAGGAGAAGACAGAGGCATATAAATGCCTCACGAGGGTTAATAAGGTACAGGAGGAGAGCATTTTTCAGAGAAAAGGAGGCACAAGAACAAAGTATTGTATGTAACCTATTGTAGTTTCAATTATGTCTGAATGTACAAAGTCTGTTTTGATATGCCTCTGTGTAAGTAAACCCAGGTCACCCCTGAAAAAGGGATACTTAGTCTCAGAGGGCCTGTCTAGTCAACAACATTTAATAAACAAACAAATAAACAAAAAAATAAATAGATAAATTGAGCATTCAGAAAGCAGCGCACTCAACTAATTTCAATATTTTGAAAAGTGAAATTTTTTTCACCAAGTTAAGCCTAGTTTGGAAACAAGCACTTCAAGCCCTGAGATCTTTTTCCAAGCTAAACCTGAGTACAGTATGCAAAAATGTGCAGTACCATGTGTTTTTTTTTATCAGGAACATTGTGTTTTAAATGCTACAGCTTATAATACAGTATCTGTACTTGTGGCACAGAAACCCAGAGGCAGAATGCAAAATGGGAAAAGATGTACTGATGGTCACCAAACACGACAGGGAGCGGGGAGTAATCATATCTGATTACCTGAACTTGCTTAAGAAGTGCGACAAGGGAGTGGTTAAGGCCAGTTGGATGCTGGGACGCATATGAAAGGGTATCACCAGCAGAAGGAGGGAGGTGGTGTCACCACTGTATAGATCACTGGTGAGATTCCACTTGGAGTATTGTGTACAGTTCTGGATACCACATCTCAGGAAGTACATAGAGTGGGGGCAGTCCAGAGGAAAGCAACTAAAATAGTCCATGGTCTGCACCAGCAGTCCAACTAGGAGAGACTGAAGGATCTCAATATGTACATCCTGGAAGAGAAACTGAAAAGGCAGGAGAAGACTGAGGCATACAGTATAAATGCCTCACGAGGGTTAATAAGGTACAGGAGGAGAGCATTTTTCAGAGAAAAGTATGCACAAGAACAAGGGGACATGTATTGAAGCTGTAAAGAGATAAATTCAAGAGAGATGTGAGGAAGTACTTCTTTGCTGAAAAAATAGCGGATACCTGAAACAGTCTTCCAGAGGAGGTGGATGGAGCAAAATCAGTGGTGGGCTTCAAACATGCATGGGATAGGCACAAGGGAATCTTAGTGGAAAGCAAGGGTGGGAACCAGAGACCATTTAGTTCTGTGGTGATGGTATAGGCAGGAAAAAATGGGCAGACTGGGTGGCCCAAGCAGTCATTATCTGCCATTAGAGTTTATGCTTGTTTCAATAATATATATGCTCCATAGGGATCAGAACCCCTGGCATCTTCTTCCTAGGCTCTGAATTAACCTTTATCCCACACTGCCTCTCACTGACTCAAGTACAGCTCTGTGGTGTAGCATAACAGTCAGTTACAGTACATGTAATACAGAGGACCAGTGTTTAAATCCTATCAGATGCTAAATAAATTTTTTTTTTTTGCTTCCATATTATGTTTATACTCCTGTGGCCAGGACAAGCTAGGATCCTTTAAGCCATGCCCTGCCGATCCCCACCATCTTATAGCTAATGGCCTGAGTACCACCATGGATCCCACCAGGGAGGGGTCAGGAAGGGGAAGGCTGTCCCCCAAAGAAGCACACATCTAGTGTTTGGCCTCTAGGTCCTGGTGATGCAGCAGGTGAGGGACTGGTAGGCAGAGCTTCATACATGCCTGTCCTGCCATCATTTTTTTTCTGTTTTCTCCCTTCCCAATGCTGGGGCACACTCATCAACATACGCATGTGGAGGCACATGCATGCTGCGGGGTCCCACATCATCATCTACTTCAGCCACTCCCATCCTATACTGCTACTAGGCCTCTACCTGGTGGCAATTGTTTGGCAGAGACAGCAGTCCTCCTTTCTACAGAGAGAAGAGCAGTCCCTTAGACACTTGCTCATCTTCCCCTGGGCAACCCCCACCAACTCGTGCTTTTTTCCAAACATGGCTCGTGGTTGTGAAGTGAGGTGTGGCATCCAGCACCTCAACCTTCAGCACCACTGGGCCAGTCAATGGCAAATAATTGTGATTAAATTAAGAGACAAGGGTTTGAATCCTAACAGCAAGTTTAACATATTTTTCAAAATGTTTATTTAAATTTCTCTTGGGTGCTGATTCATGGTGTTACAGAGTTTAGACAGTAATTTTACAGAATACAGACTTAGTTAATGGCAGACATTTGTGCAGTATGGAAATGTTCCTGTTTGGAAATATTTTTGGTAGGCAAATGACATTGTACCTTCTGCAGAGAGTCATCACGAGTTAAAATCAGATGTGCTCAGAAAACTAATTTTAATATTATTGGAACACATGATTAGCTTTTGTTAGTGTTCTTGATAACAGAAATAATAAAGAATTTTACATTCATTTTGAAATTACAGTGCAGGTTTAGATACAAGGGGCATGCCTCAGACAGCTAGTATTGGAACCCCTCAGGAGGGAGCAATCTTAGACCTAGTACTCTCAAACAGAGGTGGAGAGAGGGTCTCGGATCTAGAAGTGGGTAGCCATCTGGGAACAAGTGACCACCAAACAGTGTGGTTCATAATAAACACAGCCGCAGAGTCAAGCCCTACAAAAGTGAGGGTACTGGACTTTAGGAGGGCTGACTTTGTCAAAATGGAAGAGTGCCTCAGAAAAGCATTAGCAAACAGGCAAGAAGGAGGGGTGGAGGAACAATGGGGAAATATCAAAACTGCCATAACAGAGGCAACAAACCTTTGTGTGATGCAAATAAACAAATCAAAATGAAAGAAAAAAACACCATAGTTCTCAAAAGAGGTGGCGGGGAAGGTTAGGGAGAAAAAGATAGCAATCAGGAAATATAAGGAAACACAGAAGGAGCGGGACAGAGAACTGTACCAGTTAAAGCAGAAGGAAGTGGGGAAGGCAGTCAGAATAGCAAAGGCCCAAACAGAGGAAAAGATGGCCAACTCAGTTGAGAAGGGGGATAAAACATTTTATAAGTACATTAGCGAGTGAAGAAAGACCAAGGGAGAGATAGTGAGGCTTAATAAAGGGGAGGGTGGGTAGGCAGAGAGGGACAGTGAAAAAGCAGGGATACTGAACGAATACTTCTGCTCAGTATTCACAAAAGAAGAGATGGGGGAGGTACCTAATCCAATCAATAGAAGCACTCTGGATAGGAGGTTGATATCGGTACTTTCTCAGAAGAAAGGGTTCTGAAAGAACTCCTAAAACTGAAGGTGGACTAAGCAATGGGGCCTGACGGGATTCACTCCAGAATTCTAAAAGAACTAAGGGGAGAACTAGTGACACCACTGACTACCCTTTTTAGCAAATCATGGGAGGATGGTGTGGTATCTAAGGACTGGAGGAGGGTGGATGTGATTCCTCTACACCAAAGAAGGAGAAAAGCAGAGGCAGGAAACTACAGATCTGTTAGCTTGACCTCAGTGGTAGGGAAAATGATGGAATCACATCTGAAAGAAAGAACTGTTGAATACAAAGAGGCCAGCAGGGCACAGGACCCAAGGCAGCATGGATTCACAGGGAGAAGGTCATGTCAGATGAATCTAATAGATTTCTTTGACTTGGTGACCAAAGTAGTAGACCAGGGAGGGGTTGTGGACGTGGCCTACCTACACTTTAGCAGAGCATTTGACACAGTCCCACACAAAAGATTAATAAACAAATTAGCCTGCCTGGGAGTGGGTCCCAGGGTGGTAGCCTGGGTACAAAATTGGTGTAGGAGAGGCATCTTTGCTCTATTTATTCCCTTGAGGTACTTGAAGACCTCAATCATGTCTCCCCTGTCTCTCCTCTCCTCCAATGAAAACAGACAGAGCTCCTCAAGTCTGTCCTCATACGTCAAATCCCCTAGTCCTCGTACCATCTTAGTTGCCCTCCTCTATACCCTCTCCAGGAGCTGTATGTCCCTCTTCAAGTGTGGTCTCCAGTACTGTACACAGTACTCAAGGTGTGGTCTAACCAGTCCATTGTACAGCTGCAGAATCACTTCCCTGCTCCTAGAGGTGATCCCCCTTACAACGCATCCCAACATCCTGTTTGCCTTGCTAGCCACTCTCCTGCACTGCTCAGAGTTATTCATACATGCATCCACCATGACCCCTAGGCCTTTTTACCCTGTTGAGGCCTCCAGCGCCTCCCCTCCCAGGGTGTACCTGTGTTTAGGGTTTCCCTGCCCAAGATGTAACACCTTGCACTTGGTGATATTGAAATTTGATTTCCATGTGTGAGCCCAGCTTTCCAGGGTGTCCAGATCCCCTTGCAGGGCCAACCTTCCCTCTTCCCCCCAACTACTGCTCCCATCTTGAAGTCATAAGTGAAGAGACTCATTTCACACCCTATACCCTTCCTGATGTCCGATATGTATGCATTAAACAGTATCGGACCCAGGACCGAGCCCTGCGGTACCCCACTAATGACCTCTCTAGGGTTTGAGAGCTCCCCACCGACCACTACTCTCTGGGTGCATCCAACTAGCCAGTTTTCAATCCATATGACCATCAAAGGGCCTACTTCCAACCCCATCAGTTTCTCCACCAGACCATTGTGGGGGACAGAGTCAAACGCCTTGCTGAAGTCCAAGAATAATACATCCACAGGCTTTCCTCTGTCCAGTTCTGATGTTACCCATTCGTAGAACTCCACAAGATTGGTTTGACATGATCTACCTGGCACAAACCCATGTTGCTGACTATCCAGACCTCCCACCTCCTTCAAGTACACCTCCAATCGTTCCTTTAGTATACTCTCCATTAATTTTCCCACCACCGAGGTCAAACTGATGGGTCTATAGTTAACTGGTACTTCCCTCTACCCCCCTTTATGGATTGGCACTACATGTGCCTCTCGCCAATCCCTAGGTACCCTCCCTGTCTCAATCGACCTGTTGAAGAGCTCCGCCAGGGGTGCAGCCAGTATGTCAGCCAATTCCCATAGTACTCTAGGATGAATGCCATCCAGCCCAGGAGATTTGTCTTTCTTTAGGGCCTTGAGGGCTATCCACACCCTTTCGGTGGAGATAGCATCATCCATCCCCTCCACCTTACTGGCCTTTTTATCCTTATCCTGATGTGACACCCCTGGGGTACCTCTCCCTCCCTCTTGCTCCATTTCTGTTGCTCCCCTGATCTCACCTACTGCTGCTTCTATCCCCATCATGCCTTGCTTTGTAGATATCCCATCCCCCTCCCTAGTGAACACAGAGGCGAAGTACTCATTTAATACCTCTGCCTGGTCCCTCGCCTCTTCCACCCACCCTCCTTCTGATCTCAATCTGCTGAGATGGCCCTCAGTTTTTCTCCACTCCCCAATGTACCGGAAGAACCCCTTTTCCCCTCCATGTATCCCCTGTGCCAGCTGCTGGTCTTTATTGGACTTTGCCCCCCTCACCATCCGGGTGACTTTTCTAGATGCAAGATGGTACATTTCCCTATTCCTATCCCCTCTTGTTGTTTTATATTTTTTGTAGGCCGCCTTCTTTTCTCTGACTGCTACCTGAACCTCACTGGACCACCAGCATGGTTTATGTGACCTTGCTCCCTTATGTTTCACCTTAGCGCAGGTCCTGACTGCCTCATGAAGTCCCGTTTTATGAACTCCCATCTCTTTTCTACATTTGTCATTGATGTAATCCCCTTCAAGTGATCCTTGAGAATATTTCCCATGCCCACAAAGTCTGTCCCCCTGAAATCCACTGCCAGAGTGCCTAGATCTCACCCTCCCCCCATGCTTATTTGAAACCAGACAGTATTGTGGTCAATCCCAGTCAGGGGATCCTCTACAACCAGGTCCCTTACCAGATCCCCATCTGCCAGAACCACATTTAGGACATGCCCCTCCCTTGTGGGCTCCATCACATGCTGTGTTAAGAACACATCCTGGAAGCCGTCCAGCAGCCTCTGCTCCTTGGCCACCTTAGAGGACATGGTTCCCCAGTTTGTACCTGGTATATTAAGGTCCCCAATCAACACCGCTCCTTCCCCTTTTGGTCCACATTGGGCAATGATGTTGTCCAGCAAACCATCCTCCAGAACATCACCCATCCCGGGGGGCCTATATACTACACCCAGCTTGACCTTACCTCCTGCTGGGGTTCATAAGGTGACCATTAAGGCCTCCACGTTTCCCTCTGCCTCTTCTACCCTAGCAATTTCTATGTAATCTCTAATGAACATAGCCACTCCACCCCCTCTTCCCTCCTTTCTATCCTTCCTAAGCATAGTGTACTCCCGCACGTTTTGGCCCCAGTCAGGTTTTTGTTGGCCCACATTTCCGTGACCACCACCACATCCACCCCCCCCCCGAACAGCATGGCCTGGAACTCTGGCAACTTGTTTCCCAAGCTCCTGGCATTTACTAACACCACCCTCCACCCCTTATCCCTGATCCCCTTTGTTGAACCCCACCCAGGTTCCTTATATTTCCATCCTCCCTCTGCTCCTCCTGAAACCTCCACCCCAGTCTGTTTCCCCCCTTCCCCCCTTGGGTTTGAAGGCTACCCTCATCCGGAGGAGAGGGCTTCTGGTCACTCTCCTTATCCCTCCCCTCACAAGTTTAAACTCCACCTTTCTTGAATGTAGTCGGCCATCCCCTATTTAAGGACTTCCTTCCTTAACGGGGCAAGATGAAGCCTGTCCTTGGCATACAGGTACTATTGTGTCAGACTCCCCTCTCCCATGTAAGCATCATGACTTGTTTTGAATGTATTGAAAACCCCAGGCTGCACTAGCTCACTAGGCAGGGCATTCCATATGAATTACTTATCATCCTTATGGTATAGAAATATGTTATAGGTACTCTTCCTTTTTTTTATGTTGAATTTGTTTCTACTCCTGCAGCTCAGTCTGCCTGTCATCCGGCCTCCATCCTCTCTCCATTCAACCCAACGGCTCACTCACATCCAGCTAGCACACATCGTACCCACAGAGGGGTCCCCACTCCCTCCGCCGGGCCAGGATCTAATACCAGAGTGCAATTCCTGTTGGATCCCCTGAATGAAGAGGCATGGCCATCAAGCCACGTCCGACCACCATTTTTCCTCCTAGCTTACTCCCCTGAAGTACGGACATACAATGATGTCCAGGGACTGCATGCCAATGTCAGCTATACTTTGCTCCTGAACACACTGCACTTGCAGTGTCCCTGACTTCCATCGGGGGCCATATACTGTTTCCTAGATAGAAAAGCAAATACACAACAGAACTTAGTTTGTATGTGGACTTTTAAAATGGCAAGAAAAAATCTAGAAATCTCATTGGCCAAGACAGATCAGCTGACCATACATTAATTCTCTGTATATGCAAGTTATCCTAGTCCTAAACCACATTACACAATGAGTAGATCAGTCATCCTACAACCAGAACTATCTTCCATCAGTCTCCCTACAACCTGAACTGATCTTCCACCACAAACATGGCCGCTACCTTTGTGCTGTAGAAACCTTCCGCTGGGCCCTAAAATTAAAATGATCTTAAATATAAAACAAATTAATTAAATGGTGTTTACCAGATTGTTCCACTCTCCTTACACACATAAACAAATTAGAAACATTAAGTATTGTTTATAGTTTTCATTACAACTGTTTGTTTGCTAACAGTGAAAAATCCCCCTTTTATCTTTACCTGCTCATCAGGGAAATCTCTTCTTCTTTCCCTGACAAGTGAGATAATTGAGGCTCTTTGCTCTAAAACAGGCCTTTGTTGTCTGTGTGTACAGTATGTTAGTAGAGGAACATTCTGCTAGTAGAACTGAGCAGAATTTTGAATCCCTATATTCCATGGTAGACATGTAAGCAATAATACCCTACAGAGTGGGCGGTATTGTGCGATACCGGACCACCCAGGGGCGTAATGAGGCCCGACACTGCAGGCGGAGGGCCTTATAGACCCTGGAAGGTCTAGTATAGCACAATACCACCCACCCTGGAGGGGATTATTGCGCTTAGAAAATGGGTTGTGTGTATTTTTAAAAAAGAAAAAAAAGAAATCACAAAAATGAATAGAAAATTAGTTCAAATGTATTGAAAATGTTTTTGATTGTAAAGTAGTCCCTCTAATGCTGTAGTGGTGTACTTGCCAGCAGAAGGCAGTGCAGTTTTTACACTTTTTTTTTAAATAACTTAGTGTTGTATTACACTGATGCTTGTTTGTGGAACCAACCCCCAACCCCCGATGTTCGCCAGTGGTCCATTTTATTTGTTTAGAGAGACTCACTACTTTCGTCCACCTTCAGCAAGTAGGGTGCCTGTTTTATACTGATAAAAGCCACGGTTTTATTTTTCATCTAGTAAGTCCGACTCCGAATGAAAGCTGGTGCAGTACCATTACCCATGCAGATAATTACTGATACCACACAGCCAGACTTCTCGTCGTGAAGTGGCCGGACCCCGTAACCACTGATTATAGCAACGCTGTTGCTGGAGCAGTTCCTACAGAATGTGCTGCTGCCGTTTGATGGAATGTTTCACTAATCAGAGTGTGAGTGCAAGTTAAATGTACTGACTCGCTTCTCTCTCACAGGGGAGCATTCAGACTGCATTTTAGGAAATGGCAGTCTGTTTTTATTTTGGAAGGGGGTTAGCAACCAGTTGCAAGTAATGCTCTGGAAACTAGGGCTGTGCTGTGTATGAGGCTGATTTCTGGTATTTGTATTTGGGTCTCTCTCACAGCTGAAAGTGGGAACATGGAAGTCAGAGTGGTAAAGTGAGCTAAGAGAAAAAAAGGCAAGCAACTTTGTGTAAGGAGTTTCATTTTTAATTTTTGTACTGGCTTTGCTGTGCATGTTTTAGCAGGGGTAGTCATTAAGTTTAGCATTTTATTTGGAGAACGTCTTGTGGACAGGCATCGGGACTTAGCTCCGCTAAGCGAGACAAGAAAATGGCGGGTATTTCAAAATTAAATGACGGTGTTTCAGCCAATTAGAGACCAGGCTGGACAACATGATTTTAGTGGTGGGGTTGGCTGGGCTGGTACTTTTAATAGCCAGGCATCTGTTGTCTGATAGATGCCCAGCTAGAAAAGTCCCTCAGCCAATCAGATGCTTGGAATACTTTTACCCATTTTCTAATCCATGATAAACATTCCATTTCTTGAATGTGGGGAAACACAGAGAGAAAAAAAACAGAATGAAGAAAGTAAGCAATAATACTATATAAACAAAGAGAAAAGGTGGTAAATGACTCACCCTGCTGTTTATCTTTTAGGACAGAGTGAGCTGTTCATGATGCTGTCAGTGAGTGTGGCAGTTTTGAACCATGCTCATGCTTGCAGAACTGGGGAACTGAGAAGCCTCTGTTATGGCTTCCTTTTAGTTTTGTCTACAGACTGAGGAGAATAAAATAAAATAAGGTAGCTATGTGTCATACTTAGAATGAGAAAAACAGCATTTGTGAATTGTTGTGGCTGGCAGGGGAATATGAAGCTGAAGTGGGCAGGGAGGTACACACTGTATAACACTACTTTAATCTAGCACCAATAGGCAGAAGGACTATTTTATGTTAAAAGCACAGGTTCACTTACATTTTTACTTATTAAAATGTGTTTAAAAATAAAAAAAACTGCTTCTAAAAATAAAGAGACATTTTATAAGCGCAATAAGACACTCCAGGGTTGTGCATTATGGTGTGATAACCGCACTCCTAGGGATGACCGGCACTCGGCCTTCAGCTTCGTGCCTAATTACGCCCCTAGGAGTGCCATTATCACACCGTAATGCACACCCCATTGTGTCTTATTGCTTACATGCCAGCACCAACCTAACCCAATGTTCAATGCATGTTCAAATGGACATTCTGTGAACATGTAAAGGATTAAGTCAGCATATCATGTAGAAGTTGAAGAAGTTGCTCAAAGTTCTTTATTAAGTCCATGCAAAACAATAGTGTAGTTCCAATTCATTAGCCCAGGGTATCACAGCTTTAAGGTAAACAATGCATTTAAAGACAGCATTTTCCACCTTACGCTCAAACCAGTGACTAACAGCTGCCTAACACATTTCATACTAGAGGCACTTTCAAAAAGGCTGCTGGGTAGCAGTACCCTCCACCCTTTTAAATACGTGACTTACAGGGACAGTGCATAAATATTGACCCCATGTTAAAAAATATACAATTGCATATATGATGAAAAAAATGCAATAGACAACTACAAACAGAAAACATTAAGACATCTATGTACATATCTAGCTCTTGTGCCTGTGCACTAAGTTTAACAATTCTTGATGGTTTTATAGATAGATAGATAGATATTTTATTTCTAAAGCACCCAATTCCAAAGACTCGGTGCTATACAATATAAAAACCATACAATTTAAAATCATGCACAGAATGCCCAGAGGGTGGTGGTGGGGGAAAGAGTTATTTAGCACCAGAGAGGCAACCAGTGGAATCTTGCAGGGCTCGGTGCTGGGACCTGTGTTGTTCAATGTCTTCAGCAATGAACACTGGGGATGGCAATAATGGCAAAATGTGCCTATTCACAGATGACATCAAGCTCTGTGGCAGGGAGGACACAGCCAATGGGATTCAAGATCTACGAGATGATCTGAAAAAGCTTGAGAGGTGGTCAGAGATCTGGCAGCTTGACTGCAATGCCAAGAAATGCAAAGTTATGCACACTGGAGCCAAGAATCCCAGAACGGAGAACTACCTGGGAGGGGTCTATCCCTAATGGAGGATGAGAAGGACCACGGAGTGATAATCAGTAGCAACCTGAAGCACTCCACGCGGTGCAAAAAAGCAGCAGCAAGGGCAGACAAGATGTTGGGATGTATAGCTAGAAGGATCTGCAGTAGGAGAGAGGAGGTTATACTGTTCTTGTACAGGTCACTGGTAAGGCCACATCTACAGAATGGAGTTCAGTACTGGTTCCCACACCTCAAAAAAAGGACATTAACCTGCTGGAGAAGATCCAGAGGAGGGCTACAAAGATGATAGCAGGTCAGCAGGGTAGTGCATACAAGGAGAGGTTGAGAGCACTGAATATGTACTCCTGGAGGAAAGGAGAGAGAGAGGTTACATGACTGAGACCTTCAAGTACTTGAAAGGGATAAATAAGGTGGATAAGGGGGGGTCTATTAAAACTATGTGATGGCTATAACACGAGGGGACACAGTCTTAAGCTAGAGGGGAGAAGTTTAGGAGGGAGGTCAGGAGGCACTTATTCATGGAGATAGTGGTGGCCAGTTGGAATGCGTTGCCTGAGGAAGTAGTCTCATTGAAGACTGTGGGCAGCTTCAAGAGTGGCTGGCATAGACACAGGGTGAAGGTAGATTCCACCCTCGGAACGTGCCAGTGTTAGTGCACTGAGTCATTAGAGCACCAATCAGCAATGTCACCAACCACTGTTTTTGCGGGGGGCTGTGCCCACACACACCCCTAACTATTGATTCCAACTCTGGGGGGGTGGACCTCGGGTAATAGGTGGCGAATTCTGATTTTGGTGCCCTAATGATTTAGCACTCTAATGCCAGAGCCCTGAAGCATTGCAGTGGTGAAGGTAAGGGTCAAGGGTGGGGAGGATGAAAAGGATGAGAGGAGTGGGGAAGAGGGGCAGGGTCAGTAGCTCAAGCTATGAACCATGCAATATGACCAGACTCAATAGATCAAATGGCCTTCTTCTGCTGGCTTCTTCATATGTTTGTATACCCTTTCTGCTCCTTTCTGCTGAACTTCCTCTGGAAAATCTGTTTCAGTTTTATGATCACTGCAGTTTGGAGTTTTCTCCCTTAACATTTCTACTCCTATCTATCTCAGAAATCCTCACTGCTAAACTTTATTTCTCCCTTCTGATTCTGCCCCTAGTGTCAGCCTCCCCACGTGCCCTAGTCTGTCATATCTCTCTTGTGCCTCTAGGCCTCCATTTGGATATTCAACCTGATTTTGTAATTCTGCCATGTATCTAAGTGCAGTTCTCTGTTCTTTGCCCTAACATGTTATCTGTATATAATTACATGTTATAGGGTCACTCTGTGCTGCCTATCTCTCATCCAAACTTATACTTCTGATTAAGTTATTAAGTTGAACTGCAAAACATGGATTCAGAATCAGAATCTGTTATGAAACATGTGGCCAACACCAGCAGTATGGCTGAAATTGGTACACATAACAATAAAAATATTTCCCAAAAAGAAATTCAGAAAAAAGGGAAATTCACTGCTGCAGATATAATTAATTCAACTGATGAAAATGAAGCAACACACCCAGAAAAAGAAAAGAATGGTGAATCCCCTGATCAAAGTAGTGCAGCATTGTCGGCATTGCCAGAAAAACCAGATAAAACACAAAAACAGGAAGCCAGAACACTTAAACCTAGAAAGTCAATGATTAAGAAAAATACTCTGTCTAGTACCACTCACTAGACATGGCACTCCATGATATGCCACTCATGCATATCTGGCTTCTTGAGAAACAGTGCATCTGATGAAGATGTAGTAAATGTACAAGAACAAGATCACAATCACGATGTATCACAGTTATGCTCTTCCAAAGGTGCTGAATCAGAATGTGATACTGATGAGGAAGAGGATGTCACCTGGGTTCCCGAACCCAAGGAGAAAAAACAATTCAATGTTTTGGGAATAGCGATAGGGTATTAGTGCTTGTGTAACTTGTACTTTTTGTGGCTTTGCTCTATTCCCACCCTTGAGTAGTAGGTAGGTAGGTAGGAATTTGTAGGGAATAGAAGGCCCATGAACAAGGGTGAGAAAAGCACAGGAGAAGGAGGACTAGGAGGGGATGGTGGTGGTGGACAAAAAACACCCCCTAAGCAAGGGAGGTGCGTGAATGATGGGAGTAAAGTAATGCTTGTGGGAGGAGCTAGTCCCCACATTGAACCTCGGGCTTAAGCCCTCCCATTCAATGTTTGGGGAATATCAATGGGAGTATTAGTGCTTGTGTAACTTGTAGTACTTTTTGTGGCTTTACTCTATTCCCACCCTTGAGTAGTAGGTAGGTAGGTAGGAATTTGTAGGGTATAATAGACCCAAAAAGATACCTCTTTCAACTCACGGAGAGTATGACCACTGGCACTCAGGAGAGGAAAACCCCCCAGGTGGAGGAAATCTCTGAGGACCCATGGCCATTGATCTGCCCGTCCTCTGGGCATATTAAGAGGTAGAGCTGTGTGAATACCTTCTTCAAATATTCAGCCGAATATTCAGTATTCAGATCCCGGACATTCGTTATTCATTAGTTGGCTAGAGAAAATCCTTTATTAAAGAATTGGCATAGAAGTCCTTTAAATGGCTTTGGAAAGAGAAGGATGAGATGTCATGGCACTTTGGCTTGTACACTGGTGCCACAGGCTGTCTTTTGGCACTGCTGCTTCAATAGGAGGATGCAGAGGTCACAGCACTTTGGCTTGTACACTGGTGCTACAGGGTACAGGCTGACTTGTCCCACTGCTGCTTCAGGAGAAGGATGCAGATGTCACAGCACTTTGGCTTATACACATGGTGCCACATGCTAACTTATTGGGTATGGCTCTGTTGTGGAGGAGGATGCAGATGTCATGGCACTTTGGCTTGTACACTGGTGGCACAGGCTGCCTTGTCCTGCCACTGTTTCAGGAGAAGTATGCAGATGTCATGGCACTTTGGCTTGTACACTGGTGCCACAGGCTGCTGTGTCCCACTGTTGCTTCCAGAGGAGAATGCAGACGTCATGTCACTTTGGCTTGTACACTGGTTCCACTGCCACACAGGTTGTCTTGTGCTGCTGATGCTTCATGAGGAGGATGCAGATGCCACGGTACTTTGGTTTGTACACTGCTGCCACAGGCTGTCTTGTTGGGTACGGTTCTGTTGTGCAGGAGGATGCAGATGTCATGGCACTTTGGCTTTTACACTGGTTCCACTGCCACACAGGTTGTCTTGTGCTGCTGATGCTTCAGGAGGAAGATGCAACTGTCATGGCACTTTGACATGTACACTGGTGACACAGGCTGTCTTGTTGGGTATGGTTCTGTTGTGGAGGAGGATGCAGAATTCATGGCACTTTGGCTTGTACACTGGTGCAAAAGGGCAGGCTACCATGTCCTGCAACCGGTTCTGGAGGAGGATGCAGATGTCACTGCATTTTGGCTTGTACACTGGTGCCACAGGTTGTCTTGTGCTGCTGATGCTTCAGGAGAAGGATGCAGATGTCACAGCACTTTGGCTTCTACACTGGTGCCATTGCCACATGCTGTCTTGTGCTATGCTGCTAATGTTTCTTGAGAAGGATGCAGGTGTCATGGCACTTTGGCTTGTACACTGGTGCCACAGGCTGTCTTGTTGGGCACGGTTCTATTGTGGAGGAGGATACAAATGTTATGGCACTTTGATTTGCAAGTGAAAATCTTAAATTCCCCCTCCACTTCCCCCTTTATTTTCTCCATTTTAAATTTTTTCTTTTGGTCTTTTTTGTCCTTCTTACTTCTTTCATTCCCCTCCTTTCTCTTCCACTACTTTTCTTAACAGTATGATATAGGAGTTTTTTTGGCTATGCTGTTGTATATATGTGATATTATATGTTTTCAGCATCTGCATTTTCAATGGTTATGCACTGTATTTTAGTAAACACTGTGTTGTATTATCTTTGGCATTGTCTGTTTAACAATATGTAGCCCCTAAGTGTGGGTAATGGATGTTTCACATGGGCACATCATGTGCTGTATTAAGGTATTTATTATATCCTATGAATTTACAGTTTATATTAATTATGTCACTGTGATGTCATAACACTTATGTATATATAATACTGTTCAGTCTTGTGTAATTGCCTTTTGAAAATGATCTTTTGGGATCAGAAATGCATCAGGCATTGTGCTTTTTTATGTTGGCTTGTGCACCAGCCAACATCTTGCAGTGGTAGCACATTTGGAGGAGCAGCCAGTGTTGGGCGAATGCAGGACATGCATCAGAAGGTACGTCCCTCATTACCCAATCAGCCAGCAGCAGGCTCTGACCTCACGCATGCCAAATGTGTCCACCAGAACAAAGAAAAGGTCCGCAGCAATGAGAGTGAGACTGTCATGCAGCATGACCACAACACACCTCCCGAAGTGCAGACAACATGGTGGCAGTGACTGCCGCCGCTGCCTGTCACAATGCCGACGGGGAAGCCCACTCCCCGTCAGCATAATATGCACCCTCACATGTACAATGTATGTCGAGGGGGTGGCCAATCCCCCTCGGCATCATGCGGTCCACCCAACAGTTTTCCTTTGCTGACAGGGGGCCCAATCCCCGACGGCATTTATCCCCCTGTCCCCTTTTATTTTGCTGATGAGGATCCCACTCCCCGTTGGCATAATGTCCCTCGACATTTAGTTGCTTGCTGAGGGGTGCCAATCCCCTCGGCTGGGTAATGTCCCCACTCAGTATGTGCCTACAGGGGTGCCCCATCTCTGTCTGCGACAGAACCCCCCAACAAAAGACTTAGGTGGCACTCTGGGATCCCACCCCAGTGTACCAAATGCCCTGCAAAAAAAAAATCGCAAAATGTTTTATTTTAAATCTGTGAAAAATGAAAACGGTCCCTCACCATCTCCCTGCTCCCTCCAACAACCCGCGCCCACCCTCTGCGCACCTGCCTCCCCACACCCCTCTCACCCCGTACTTACCTCCAGAGTCTGGCACGATGATCTTCGGTGGACTGAGAACACGTCTGCACTCTTCAAAGCCGACCGCGAACTGACAAAATGTGGGTAAGCTGTATAATGGTATAAATAGGGTTTTTTCAACCTTGATGCATATCTTGGACATTTTTTGGAATTTTTGCATCAAATTTTCAACATGGGGTTTTTGGGACCCCTCCTCATGAATTCTGCCACTGTCATGGCGTTATTCAGATCCTAAAGTTGATTTTGCGGTCACTGCGCAGAATCAACTTTTGGGACAGATTAACAAAACAACAGTGCCAGTGTTCATGAGGTGGGATCTCAAAAGCCTATGTTGCAAATTTGCTGGAAAAAGTAAAAAAAATGGCTGCTTTACGAGTGTGTGTTGCGCAGTTGCTATGCATGCTTGTAACTTCATGAATTTGCAATATTTTCATGCCAGATTTTCAACATTGGAATTTTTCCCCACCTCCTTGTGAACAGTACAGCTCTCATTTTTTCACATCCTGGCCCAAATGTGTTTTCACACTTCCGGTGCAGAATAGTGCGGTCACTGTGGGAAATCAGTGTTTGGGACAGATTACGAAAATGACAGCAAAACTGTTCATGAGCAGAGGTCCTAAAATGCCTATGTTGAAAATTTTGTGATGATACTCCATAAAATGATTGACTTACAAGCGTGCGTTGCGCAGTTTGCACATATGCTCGTAAATTCGCGAATTTGTAATATTTTCACTCCAGATTTTCTAACTTGGCATTTTTCCACACCTCCTTATGAACAGTACATCTGTCATTTTACATATCCTGGCCGAAATGTATTTTCAGACGTCTGGTGCAGAATAGCACAGTCACTGTGCGAAACCACTTTTCGGGACAGTTTGAGGAAATGACAGTGACACTGTAAATGAACAGAGGTCCTAAAATGCCTGTTGAAAATTTGGTGCCGAAAGTCCAAAAAATGACTGTGTTACAAGCTTGCGTTGTGCAGGTTCCATGCACCTTGTAACTTCGCAAATTTGCAATATTTTCATGCCAGATTTTCAACACTGGCATTTTTTCTCATCTCCTTATGAATAGTACAGCTGTCATTTTTTCACATCCTGCCCAAAATGTATGTCTGTACCTGTGCCACACAATGGCGTGGTCGCTGTGGGAAATCAACATTTGGGACAAATTAACAAAATCGCAGCAACACTGTTCATGAGGGGAGGTCCGAAAATGCCTATGTTAAAAATGTGGGTGACAAACTCCCAAAAATAATTGGATTACGGATGTGTGTTGTGCACTTTCTATGCATGCTCATGACTTCACCAATTTTTCATATTTTCACTCCACATTTTCAATGTTGCCATTTTTTACACCTCCTCATGAACAATACAGTTGCCATTCTCCATATCCTGCCCAAAATGTGTTTTCGTCCCTCTGTTGCCAAATGGCATAGCCGCTGTGTAAAACCACCTTTCAGCTAACAAACTGACTGTGCTGCTTTTTATGAGGTGGGCTCACAAACAGCCCATGTTGAAAATTTGGAGTGAAAATACCACCGCTCACTTATGGTGTTATGGTTTTCAACTGTAGCACCCCACCCAGTACAGACTGACAGGCATCAGGGGTGTGACTTGGGATCATCGGATGTAATGCTCATGCCATTCCACCCCCAACCCCACCCTGCAGTCACTGACTGGTATTGTGGTGTGCCTTGCATTGTTCGGCCACGCAATTCACCCCATTCTCCTATACTGCACTCATGTCAGCGTATTTCCTTATGGATTGGGGTAAGTATAATGCCCAAAGACCCCAAAGCACACCACAACACTTGTCAGTGTCTACAAGGTCGGGTGAGGTACAATGGCATGAGCATTATAGCTGACGACCCAAAGGCACACCCCAATGCCTGTCACTCTCTACAGGGTGGGTGTGGGGTTGGCATCACTTCAATACTTCACTGCCTTTCCTATTATGCATCTCTAGCTTTGGCACTACCAATGCCAATGCCAGCAAGACAACATTCGGCATTGACAAATGCTTGTTAATAATGACATGAATTTGTAAACCACAACCTAATGAGGATCTGTGAGGCTCCACCACATCCCTTGCTGTGCTAAACAACCTCTCTGATGGCACACTGGTTGGAGGGCAGCTCAGGTATTTCATGGCCAGCTGTGCTAAGTGAGGGGATGATCTCAACTTTTTGGTTCAGTACTCCAGTGGGTCAACTAAGATGGGTTCAAGAGCTTCCATCAAGAAGAAATTCAAAACATTGCTGGCCGAGAGTGGGTGTGGCTTGTTTCACTTTCTTTGCTCTGCCTGTAGGGATGAATTGAGTTGTGCCTGGTAGTCTTCTTCCTCCATTTCTGGGGCATCCTCCACCTGCTGTTCTTGTTCTTCCAGGGCTACTTCAGTAGGCATCACATACTTGGCACACATTGTAAAGGTGAGCTCTGAGCACAGCTGCTGACAAAACTCATTGACACGGTGGGCAGGCATTTCAGGGTGCAGTATCTCGCACTTAAACCTCGGGTCCTGTATAGTTGAAAAAACATATGGCTTAGTGGCACAAATATCTGTGAACCTGTTCCCTAATTCAGTTGTTAGATTGTGTACAAGGGCCTTCACTACAGGTGCAAGATCAGCATTGATGGAAAATCTCTGCAGTGACTTCTTCAGTATCTGGACTGCAGATATGACCTGACTCAGTAGTGCAGACTCTGCACTCATGTCACATGTGCTTCTTTCAAAAGGACCAAGCACTTTTACTGTTGCTTCATTATCAGCCCAGTCCTGGTGGCTGAGAATTCCTCCAATGTCTGTCTCAATACTCATTTCATGGAGAGCTCACCTCTGCTCCAGTAGCTTTTGCAACATGTAGAATGTCAAATTCCACTGTGTTGACACATCCTGTATGAGCCTGTGCTGTGCTATCTGAATGCACTCTTGCACCTGCCACAGTTGGTTTGTGGCTTTAACCGAGTGATGGAAATGGGCACAAATTTTCTATCTGTCTTAAGTGTTTGATCAACTTCTGATGTCTTGCAGATGGACTTTGTCACCACCAGATTCAAAGTGTGTGCATAACAATGGATGCCATTAAAGTGCCCATCAGACAAGGCCTTTATCATATTTGTTGCATTGTCAGTCACAATAAAATTTCAGTCCACGCATGCATGTCTTGCAAGAAGGTCAAAATGTTGGTGGACCGGTGATCCACAGACATAACGGACACATTCAGAAGTGCAGACCTGCTATGAGACATTGAGGAGGCTACACCAGGGGAATGACAGGAAGTATGTAGACCTGCACCTTCACTGCCTGTACCAGTTAGATCTGCTGCACACCACTGTGCAGTCAGTGACATGTATGCATGGTTGGAGTTTGTGCTACTCCATATGTCTGTTGTGCAATGGAACACATCCCCAACTGCATTTGATAGCTACTGCAAGACTGCCTTGTACACATCCTCATAAACGTTGGGCACAACAGTACGAGAGAATGTTGTGCGTGATGGTATCTGATACCGTAGGTGCAAATGTTGCATCAACCACCTGAAACCAATGTTTTCTACCATTGAAAATGGCTGGAGATCAAGTGCAATCATTTCCCCAATCAACTGGGTGATCTGTTGAGCACATGGGTGTGATGGGTGATATTTAGTCTTTGCATGAAAGGACAGCATAATGTGTGCCAAAGGAGTCTGGGACTGTAATGGGGTCTGATGTTTTTCAATGGGAGATGTTGTGGACCATACAGCAGATGAATCATCAGGCGGCAAAGAGGCAACCACAGTTTGTCCTGACACTGTTTTGTAACAAACTGTCACTGGTGTGGATGGGCATGGATTAACTGTGTCAGACTCACTGACATGATGACCATCACCACCACTTTGTGACTGGGAATCATCAACATGACCTGGACCCCCACCAGTATGACAAGAGGGTGTTGTCGGCATACTGCTGGGTAACACACTGGATCCCTGCAGTGTATTGTCATGCTTCAGCTTCAAATGATTACTCATTGCCATGGTAGTTAGATAAGATACATTTTTTCCCTTGCTAATTATGGTGTGACACAGCCCACACACACTGCCTTAACTGGATCATTTTTGGATAAGCTAAATTGAAGTCACACAGCGCTTCTTACAGCCTTACTTGAACCAGCACTTTTTGCCATGGCTACTCCTTTTTTCCCCACTTTTAGCACCAGCTGAGCTGCATGCTGCAACAGCACCTTGGTCTTCCTTCACAACAGCTGTCTGACTTTCTTAATTTGAACTGAAATACAGGACTGGATGAGTGCTAACTGGCTGTGGCTAAACCCTGACAAAACAGAGGTGTTGGTCATGGACTCTGATCAGAGGGCAGCCGGAGCAGTGGTGGGACAGCCCTCTGGGCTTAGGCTCGGTGGGGTCACACTGACTGCATCAGATCAGGTGCGTAACCTTGTCATGATTTTTGATGAAGGCCTGACCTTGAAATCTCAAGTGTCAGCAGTAGTCAAATCCTTTTTTTACCATCTGAGGAACATTGCTAGGGTGAAGCAACTGATTCCATTCGAGGATCTTCCTAGTCTGGTTGACACCTTCATCACCACGCATCTTGATTACTGTAACACCTTCTACCTAGGGCTACTAGGGTGGATAGCTGCCTCTTGCAGCTGGTGCAGAATCCGATGGCCATGTTGTTGACTGGGTTCTCAAGATCCAGTTATATAACACCTGTGTTGAGTGAACTGCACTGGCTGCCAGTACAGTGGTGGATCACCTTCAAGGTCGTATTATTGACCTATAAAGCCCTACATGACCAGGGACCTCAATACCTGCAAGATCTCCTGCAACCCTATTGTACCTCCTGCACCCTCCAATCTTCCATCGAGGGATTGCTAGAGATTCCCAGGGTGTTTTTAAAAACATCTGGAGCTTGTCCTTTCACCTTTATGGCTCCAACCCTGTGGAATTCTTTGCCTCGTCAGATACCCATCTTCTTGAAGTTGTGTAACAGGCTGTACTTTGAAACAACTAACAGCTGCATGGAATATACTATGTTGGACTAGAAATCTGCAACAAATCTCTCTTGCTTATATCTGAGAGAAGTTTTAATTACTTTACAGTCTTACATTGGTATTGCTTTGTGTTTAATTATTTTAGTTTTTAAATCAGGAAGGGATTTTTCAAAACCGCTTATCTTGTGAGCAACTTCAGAAGGATTGAAATAACTACATATTTGATTTTCCTTTGAGGGTAACTGGACTGTCTACTAGTATTCTGTGACAGTTTGCATCAAAATATTTTGAAATAATTTACTGGTGGTGGCTGTGTACTTCTAATAGCAAAGGCTGCAGTTTGTAATTTGATGCCAGACAGAGCCTCAGGTGGGGGAAATTGTCTTCACTAGTCAGGGAGACCTGCAACATAGCCAATTATTCTGGGTGGAATATTCCAGCATTGATCAGTTGCTGTAAACTACTGGTGTGATTCAGTTTCAGACAGAAACCCATCTTCTTGAAGTTGTGTAACAGGGTGTGCTTTAAAACAACTGAGAGCTGCATGGGATATATAATATTGGACTAGAAGTCTGCAACAAATCTCTCTCTTGCTTACATCTGAGGGACGTTTTCCTTACTTTACAGTCTTACATTGGTATTGCTTTGTGTTTAATTATTTTAGTTTTTAAATCAGAAATGGGGGTTTTCAAAACTGTTTATCTTGTGAGCAACTTCAGAAGGGTTGAAATAACTGCATATTTGATTTTGCTTTGTGGGTAACTGGATTGTCTACTAGTATTCTGTGACAGTTTACATCAAATTACTTTTAAATAGTTTACAAATCAGTTACTGGAGGTTAGTTGAATTACTATAAAGGGCAGTACTCACTAGGGTGGTGGAGCAGTGGTGTATTTGATTGTTTCTAACAGTCACCAGTGGTTGTGGACTACCCACCCACCCTTCCCCACACCCCACCCCCCAGGCATGACATTTCTTTTATAGCCAAAGTTCTGACATCACTTCCTCAACAGGTCTTGGGGCAGAACTGTCATATTCTTACTAACCCAGCACAGTGCATAAAGGGTAAGTACACACCACAAAAAGAAAAAACAAAAAAACCAAAAAAATGTATATATATTACATATTGTATATTATAAGGGAGAGGGACATGTGGGGAGTGGTGCAATGCACTGGCTGTGGGGCAGCAGTTTTCCAGGAGACATTCTGGAAACTGCGTTGCTGTCCTATTTGCAGGCAACTGTCAGCTCTAAGGAGGAGGTTGCCCACCCTCCAGGCTGAACTGGCAAGGACTAGGAGGCCTCCCCACCCAAAGAGCACCACTGCCACAACCATTGCCTCAGAGGCTGCCAAGTTTGAAGAGCAGTTGGACCACAGTGGGTTCTGGGAGGGTGCGGGTGGTGGAACAGAGGTGAAGCCCCCTAGTTGTACCTCTACACAAACCATACGCCAGTCTGGCAGAGCAAGGTTCTCTTTGATGACACCATCAGTGGAACCAAGAAGAATGCTGAGGACATCCACAAGGATACCCACAAAGGGTGGAGGGACACCGGGGAAGAAACAGCTTCTGATAGGGGACTCAATTGTTGAGAGGAGACCTGGGGAAGGGAGAGGAGGGGGAAGTAAGGTGCCTGCCTGGTACCATTTCTTGGAGGGACAAGAAGTGAATCCTCAGGATTGCAGAAGCAGCATCACAGGAGAGGGAACTAGATATCATTGTCCACCTTGGGACAAATGACCTAGCTAGACATGGGATTAGTGCAGTGCAGGATGAAATTGTGGAGTTGGGGAGGGGTCTCAGACAGGTAGCAAGCATGGTTACCTTCGCAGAGGTGCTGCCAGTCCATGGCAGGGGTGAGACTAGGGTACCGCACACCATGCAGTTTAATGAATGGTTGCAAAACTGGTGCAGAGCACACGGTTTTGGCTTCATTGGAGACTGGGGGTACATCTGGAGAGATGAAGGTCTATACTGGCATGATGGTCTGCATCTGTCCACAAAGGGAACCAAACTCCTACGTGGCAGGTTTAACTGCTTCCTTGGCAAGCTTTTAAACTAGCCATGGGGGGAGGTGCTGATAAGAGGCAGGAAATTTCAAGCCTTTCCCCCACAAAACATGTCAGGTAGTAAGGTAAATACTGAGGTACAGTGCTCAACAGAGGGCAGGACAGGGGTAAATGGAAAAATAGACAAGGGCAATAAAAGCAGGCATGGGGAAAAAAAGGATAAAGCCAACATTAAATGGAGGGCAATGACTACCAATGCCTGTAGTCTGGGAAACAAGCTTCCTGAGCTAGTAGCCTTGATGGAAGATGAACAATTGGATATTGTGGCAGTCACGGAAACATGATACATGGAGAACCATGACTGGGATGTCAACATACCGGGGTGCACAGTCTACAGAAGGGACAGGGAGGGGAAAAGAGGAGGTGGAATAGCTCTATACATAAGGGAAGGGATCAAAGCTACAGAACAAAAAAGTAAAGGGGGAGCCAAGAGGCACTCTGGGTCACCTTGGAGACAGGGAATGTCATCACAATCCACACAGGGGTTGTATATAGACCCCCATCTCAAGGGGAGGAAATGGACAAGAAATTGATAGAGGACATTCTCAAAATGGCTGAAAAAGGGGAGATACTGTTGATGGGGGACCTGAATATACCAGATGTTAACTGGATGACATGTACTGCAGCCACATCCAAGAGCAGGGTCATGCTCGATGCCCTGCAGGGAGAAGGCCTTAGACAGCTAGTGTTGGAACCCACTCAGGAGGGAGCAATACTAGACCTGGTACTCTCAAATGGAGAGAGAGGATCACAAAGTTAGAAGTCAGTAGACATCTGGGAACAAGCGACCACTGCACAGTGTGCTTCACAATAAGCACAACCATGGAGATGAGCCATACAAAAACAAGGATACTGGACTTTAGAAGGGCTGACTTTGGCAAAATGGGTGAATACCTGAGGAATACACTAGCAAACTTCCAAAAAGGAGGAGTGGAAGAACAATGGAGAAAAATTAAAACTGCCAACATAGAGGCAACAAGCCTTTGTGTGAAATAAATAAAGAAAACAAAGTGGAGTAAAAAAACACTATGGTTCTCAAAAGAGGTGGCAGGGAAGGTTAAGGAGAAAAAGGCTGCATTCAAAAAGTATAAGGAATCACAGAATGAGCATGACAGGGAACTGTATCAATTAAAGCAGAAAGAAGTGGGGAAGGCAGACAGAATAGCAAAAGCCCAAACCAAGGAAAAAATAGCCAATTCAGTTAAGAATGGGGATAAAACCTTTTATAGGTAGATTAGGGAGCATAGAAAGGTTAAGGGAGGAATAGTGAAGATTAATAAGGAGAGGGGAGGTGGGCAGAGAGAGACAGTGAAAAGGCAGAGATACTGAAAGAATACTTTTGCTCAGTATTCACAAAAGAAGATGATAGAAGCACTCTGGGTATGGGGGTTGACACCAGTCCATTTACAGAAGAAAGAGTCCTGAAAGAACTTCTAAAACTCAAGGTGGACAAAGCAATGGGTCCTGACGGGATTCACCCCAGAATCCTAAAAGAACTAAGGGAGGACCTAGTGACACCACTGACCACACTTTTTAACAAATCATGGGATGATGGAGTGGTACCTGAGGATTGGAGGAGGGCAGATGTGATTCCTCTTCACAATAGTGGGAGCAAGGCAGAAGCAGAAAACTACAGACCTGTAAGTTTGACCTCAGTGGTAGGAAAAATGATGGAATCACTTCTGAAAAAAGAATTGTTGAGTACCTAGAGGCCAGCGGGGCACAGGACCCAAAGCAGCATGGATTTACAGCAGGAAGGTCATGTCAGATGAATCTAATGGGTGACCAAAGTAATAGACCAGGGAGGGGCTGTGGATATGGCCTACCTAGACTTTAGCAAGGCATTTGACACAGTGCCACACAAAAAATTAATCAAGTTAGCCAGCCTGGGAGTGGGTCCCAAGGTGGTAGCCTGGGTAGCAAACTGGCTGCACAACAGGACATGGAAGGTAATAGTGAATGGAACACATTCCGAAGAAAGGGAGGTTACTAGTGGAGTACCTCAGGGCTCAGTACTGGGTCCAGTCTTCTTTAACATCTTTATAGGTGACATTGCAGAGGGTCTGGAGGGAAAGGTATGCCTCTTTGCAGATGACACAAAGATCTGTAACAGAGTTGATACACAACGGGGGGTAGAAAGGATGAGAATGGACTTGGCAAGATTGAAGGAATGGTCAGACATATGACAACTTAGATTCAATGCAAAGAAGTGCAAAGTAATGCACCTGGGAAACAAAACCCCAGGAGAAGAGTACACAATAGCAGGGGAGGTACTAACAACATCAAAAATGGAAAGGGACCTGGGGGTAGTCATATCAGATGATCTAAAGGTTGGTAAGCAATGTGAGAAGTCAGTAAGGAGAGCCAGGGGGATACTGGGATGCATAGGAAGGGGCAACACAAGTAGAAAAAGGGAAGTGGTTATCCCTCTGTACAGACAGTTGGTGAGACCCCATCTGCAGTACTGTGTGCAGTTTTGGAGACCTCATCTATGCAAGGACATAGACAGGTTGGAAGCAGTCCAGAGGAGGGCAACTGAAATGGTGCAGGGTGTGCATCAGAAACTATATGAAGAGAGACTGAGAAAGCTTAATATATATACCCTTGATGAAAGGAGGGACAGGGAGGACATGATAGAATCTTTCAAGTATCTCATGGGAGTCAACAAAGTCCAGGAGGGTAGCATCTTTCAGAAAAAGATATGTGTAAGAACAAGGGGGCACAATTTAAAGATAGAGGGGGGACGGCTTAGGGGTAATGTGAGGAAATTGTTTTTCACGGAGAGAGTGATGGATGCATGGAACCACCTTCCTGGGGAGGTTGTTGGGTCTAAAACAGTGGGGGAATTCAAACATGCATGGGACAGACATAAGGCAATTGTAGTGGGGAGTGGCAGCAAGTAGGCTGTTGATTAACTAGAATCTGCAGCTTATCCAGTAGGTAGGGAAATAGGCAGACTGGGTGGGCCAAGTGGTCCTTATCTGCTGTCAAAGTCTATGTTTCTATGTTTCTATACCAGATAACCTGACCATCCAGGGTTTTAAATCAGCCCTAAAAACACATCTTTTCTTCAGGCTTTTCAAGAGAAATGAGACCGAATAGAGCACACTGAAGTGGGAATTGAATATTAGCTGTATTTTATGATGATTTTATGTGTTGAGGGCTGCTGATTTTATTGTGATTTTGTGTAATTTGTACACGTGCCCTGAGCATTAGAAGGGTGCCTGATATAAATAAAATTTGATGATGATATTGATGAACTTTCCCTATCTTGTGTGCATGGAGGTGACACAACCCTGCTGAAGCTTAAAGGGGACTGCTTCTTTTTTTGACAGATGGAGGTTTAATGCCTTGCTTGTCCTGCTGACCATGCCTATGTTCACCTTGCTCTGTACTCCTAGCACCTTTCCTCAATTTGTCTGCAGACTCTGCAGCTCTTAGTTTTTTACTAGTCAGATATGAGGCATATTCTGACTCATCCCCAAAGTCACTCATGTGGGCGTCAGTGTCATTGCAAGATGCTGAAGATAATAGTAGCTCACTAGGGTCTGGAATATATTCTGAGCCAGAAGACTGGTCTGCAGACTCTGCATCCTCCTCATGTAATATGTCATCAACCACCTGAGCAGCACGACTGCTGTGTTTGGATTGCATTCTGGGGTAGGGATACTTGTTGTCACAGGCATTGTGGAAATATCTGTTGGTGCACTATCCAGAGTCCTGGCAGTAGCCACAGTTACAGTGACTGCACTGGTACTGATTACAGTACTAGTAGCCACAGGTTTGACATTGTCACTGGAGGCACTTGTTGAAGCAGTGGTGGTGGTGGTGGTGGCTATAGTGGGGGACAGGGTTACAGTGACAGGTATAGCAAAAGTGGTACTGATGGCACTGGTGACACTGGTTAATATGCTTGTGCTACAGGTGGTCATAGGGACTAGCAGTACACTATTCGTGGCAAGGGGTGAAACATCAGCAAGAGTGGCAGAAGCTACAGTGTGACTCAAGACAGTGGTTGTGGCTGCTGCTTCCTCACTTGGAGCTCTGCTAAGCTGTAATGCCCTCCTAGTACTGCCATAGAAGGTCGGGGCAGAAAATGGGTGGCTGTTACTGGTGGTGGTGACAGTGCTATCAATTAGGTTACCACTAGTAGAGCTACTTTCACCACTCAAGGTACTATGTGAGCCTACACCCTTGCAGGGTGAGAAACATTTTGGTGTGCTGAATGCGTCCAGATGAACGTACAGTACTTTCTGATTTGGTATCACTGCTGCTTGCCATGCTTGGTACAGGCAGGGCTGTGGACTTGCTGGGGCTAGACCAAGTCCTTTTATGCATTTGCATATCACCAGACATGATAAATGATACTGCTGCTGGTTACAATGTTACAATGTTACAAGCAGTAGAAGTGCTATGATTAATTAACAACACAGGCAAATATTTTTATTTATGTTACAATATGCAACTATGTGTGTAACTGTGGGTGTAATATGTGCAGCTTGCAAATAAGCCCACAACAGAAGCATACCCAACAGGCCCAACACACACACAATTCACTGTGCCACACCTGACACACTGAAAGACCCCAGAAGAAACTGACGGACAGATGTGTGACTCACTCTGAGCTTGCACTCAAACGCAGTGGGGTGGGGAGACTAGGTGTCAAAGTACTTCCTTTTTCAAAACTTACTCAGATTGACATAAATTTTCAGTTACAGCACAAGCAACTTGACCTAATAGCACTCACTATTATATTTTATTGGCCGGATAGGAACGTTAAGTACTGGGGTTGGGGGGCCACTAAGCGGTGATGATTACCAAACAAAATAACCCTCTGTGAATGATTGTTACTGAGCCCAGAAACAGTTTCTCAAATTATCAATCTATCTAATCTATCTATCTATCTATCTATCTATCTATCTATCTATCTATCTATCTATCTATCTATCTATCTATCTATCTGTATATGTATGTATCTTTTCTAAATACTATAATTCTGTAAAACTAGACAGAAAACTAAAGCCTAACTTTACTGAGCAAAAAAGGGCTATTTTCTGACACAAATCTATTTAAACGAAAACAAATTCACATGCTGTAAGAGCAGACAGATGTGTGACTCGCTCTGCGCTTGCACTCAGACACAGTGGGGTGGGGAGACTAGGTGTCAAACTACGTCCTTTTTCAAAACTAAATCAGATTGACATAAATTTTCTGTTACATCACAGGCAACAGCCTGTCACCTTCACACTTCTATATTTTGTGTGGATTGGAATGCTAAACACTGGGGTTGGGGGGGCCACTAAGCAGCGATGCTTACCAAACAAAACAACCCTCTGTGAACGACTGTTACTGTGCCCAGAAACAGTTCACCAAACTTATATATATATTTACACGTATATATATATATATATATATCTTTTGTAAATACTATAATTCTGTCATGCTAGACAAAAAAACTAAAGCCTGACTTTACTGAGCAAAAAAAGCACTCTTTTCTGATGCAAAAAATAAATCTCTTAAAATGAAAAAAAATTCACACACTGTAAGACCAGACAGATATGTGACTCACTCGGCACTTGCAGTACTCAGACACAGTGGGGTGGGGGAGACTAGGTGTCAGACTACTTTCTTTTTTGAAACAAAATCATATTGTCATTAATTTTCAGTTACATCACATGCAGCAGCCTGTCACACTCACACTATGGGAGGGTTTGGCCCGAGGTTCAATGTGGGGAATAGCTCCTCCCACAACCTCTACTTAAGTCCTCTAGTAACGCACCTCCCTTGCTTAGGGAGTGTTTTTCCTGGGTTCCCGGCATCGCACGTGTGGCTGTGCCTCCTTTGTGCTCTGCTGCTTTGTGTGGTGAGTTTTTCCCCTTGCTTCTCTGTTCTCTTTTCCTATTGTTTTTCTGTGTTTCTGCCTACCTCATTTTGTCTGGTGTCCTTTTGTTTCCTTCTCAGTGGCTTTTGCCACCCCCCCCCCCGCTTTTCTCCTTGCTCCCCTCCTTTGCCGGTGGTACCGGGGTTGTCTCCTCTCCTTTTTTCTTTTGGGCTTCTTAACACCCCTAGCATTTATGGGCACCCCCTGCTTCTTCCCCGCATTCCCCGTCATTCCATCAGTCCCTTCTAGAAGCACTCCTCTTCCCATCTGCCCATGAGCTCCCCCTTCTCCTGCATGACTCCTCGGCACTACAGGATCAGCCTACAGACCTGGAACCTCCAGTCTAGGTAGCACTACCTCATCTACTCCATTACTAGGCCATCTCTCAGCTTCCACTGTAAGTTCCTCTGCATTTTGCACTCCTGATGCTGGCCTGTATATCTTTTTACCCCTCACGAGATAACAATGCATTAAAAGTGACAGATTAAATTAACCAATTTCCAAATAACCAAAAGAGCCCTTACAATATTCACAACAATGGAATGCAACAAAACACCAATGCATCAAGAACGATATAAGCTATTAAATAACCATGGTTTAGCCTGCCATGCTGAGAATGCTCTGTTTGGTATCTAACCAAAGAGCTCCGTACAGTACCTACTGGTCTGCTGGTAGCAGCTTTAATTGAAACATTTTTTGGTTTTTTCACACAACATGTTACTGTTTCCCATGGTGGGTGACTATGTAAGTGTGGGGAGAGGGAGTCGGTCCAACTTTAGAAAAGAAACCATTTGCTTCATGCTGAACTAAATTTGCATGTCCTCCCTCAGCAGAAAAACTACAGCACAAAAACAAAACCGCATCCTATGGCACAACAACAGCAAGCATTTGGCTCCAGCTAGGTTTAAACCTGTCTTCTTCTGGGTCCCAAGCTAGTGCTCTAGCTACTAACCACACTGAATGTTTACCTTCCTACACAAAATGGGCCGAGCAAGGCAAGGCAAGGCAAATTGTATTTTTCAGGCGCCCAATCCCAGAGGCTCTGGGCGCCGCACATTCAAATACATCAAGGGACAATTAAAACACTATAAATAAAATATAAAGCATTCCAATTAAATACTTAAAATTAGACAATTAGAATGGGGTTCTGACCTAACAGTAGAATTCAAGGGGCCATTACGCAAAATGTCTTAGAGACATTGTCTAATGGACCATGTCTGGGAAAGCCTGACTGAATAAAAAGGTCTTGAGATGGGCTTTGAATGTCTCAACTGAAGGGGCCTCCCCTAGTGATGGAGAAAGTGAATTCCACAGGACAGGGACAGTGACACTAAAAGCTCTGTTGTTGGCAGTTTTTAACCTTGTCCTGGGAATCGCAAGGAGGCCCCTAGAGGAGGATCAGAGGGAGCAGACCAGGGCAGCAGCTGTTAGAAGGTCGAACAGGAAGCCAGGGCCCAGTCCATGTAGGACCTTAAAGGTGAGCAAGCCCACCTTAAAGAGAACCCTCCATTGAACAGGCAGCCAGTGCAATTCATGCAGCACTGGGGTGATGTGACAGTATTAAGGCTGTCCCGTCAACAGTCTGGCAGCTGCGTTCTGCACTAGCTGCAATCGACGGAGGGTACCTCCAGAGAACCCTGAGGTAGAGCACATTACAGGAGTCAAGCCTTGCTGTCATGAATGCTTATACCAAAGTGGGGGGGTCCAAGGGCGGAACTAGATTTTTGATCCTAGCGATATTCCTCAGGTGGAAAAAGCTGGATCGGACAACAGACAACACCTGAGATTCAAGTGTCAATCCGCTGTCGAGGATAACACCAAGATTGCGCACCCTAGAGGAGGCCTTCAATGGCACAGTTCCCAGAAACAATCCAGTCTCTGCACTACAGGCCATCCTATCACACCTCTTGTTCAACTCCACCACCAGTACCTCCGTCTTATGGGGGGTTCGGTCACAACCAGCTAGAGGCCATCCAGTCATTAATCTCAGCCAGGCAGTTGTTCAGTACATCCACCGCAGTGGATATCCCGGGGCAAAGGATAAATACAGATGGGTATCATTGGCATAGCAATGAAAATCCAGACTGAACTTCCTAATGATCCCACCCAGGGGCAGCACATACATGGCAAACAACATTGGTGACAAGCCTGCACCTGAGGTACTCCATAAGACAGAAGGCTAGGGGAGTAGGAGAAATTCCCATTACAACCCTTTGCTTCCTGTTTGTGAGATATGACTCAAACCAGCAGATCACAGTGCTGGCAAGTCCACAAAATTCCCTCAGGTGGTCAAGTAACACACAATGGTCCACCAAGTTGAAAGCTGAGGAGAGATCAAGGAGAACGAGAATTGTCCCCTCTCCTCGATCTCTCGCCCTGAGAACATCGTTATGCACCCAAACTAATGCAGTTTCAGTACAGTGCCCAGCATGAAACCCAGACTGGAGCAGCTCATAGATATCAAAGGCCACAAAGTGTTCTCCAAGCTGCTGCACCACAATCTTCTCTAAAACCTTTCCCAGAAATGGAAGGTTGGAGACAGGACAGTAATTCACCTTGACATCAGGGTCTAAAGATGGTTTCTTCAGAAGGGATCTCACCAATGCCTCCTTCAAGGCATCTGGGAACACCCCCTCTGACAAAGAACACTGGACAGCAAGGCGAACACCGGGCCAACAGAGTCAACACATTCCATTAAGAAATGAGTTGGCACTGGGTCCAGTTCGCAATATGTGTGCTTCAGCCTCGAGACAACCTCAATGACCTTGGCCACCTCCACTGGTTTAAACTCCCCCCAGACAGGCAGAGTGCACCTTGGACAATCCAGGTGACCACTGTCGGCCACACTGTAGCTCACTGGCAGAATTCCCTGCCTGATGACAGACACTCTGTCTGAGAAGAACCTAGCAAACACATTGCATAAAGCATCAGAAAACGCTTTTCTTGGCTGTAAACAAGCTGGATGTAATAGCCTGTCCACAGTCCGAAAAAGCATAGCTGGTCAGTTCTTCTCAATGGTGATCTCCCTGGACAGGAACACTGCCTTCGTACGGTTGATTACCCCCTGGTACACAACATAGTGTGCATTCAAGGCCAGTCTGTCTGTCTCCAGTCTGGTTCTCCACCAGCAGTGCTCTAACCTCCGACCCTTGATCGTCATCACCTTGAGCTCCCCATCAAACCAAGGAGACCTCAGGTTAGAGGATCTGGGTCATACACGGACCAGTGCAAGTAAGTTGAGTGCCCCAGACATCGCCTCGTTATAGGTGGCAACTGCTTCACCCACACCCCCTATACATGCGCTGCCCACACTAGATAGGTCTAACACCGCCAAAAAACACTCCCGGGTCAAATCCCTCAAAGGGTAGTAGCTTACCATCTCTGCAAGGGAAGGGCTCACAGGGGGCCCTGAGCAGAAACTCCACTGTGCAATGATTGGACCAAGCGACCCGATCAGTTTTAAGATTATCAATCTCAAGCCCCAGCAAGAAAGCCAAGTCCAACATGTGACCACCCTGGTGAGTCGTGATAAAAACCTCTTGTGACAGGCCCAGAGATAACATCATCTGGAGGAAGTGATAATCCAGACTAGATGATTCATCGTTGGCCCAAACATTGAAGTCCCCCAGAACTAGACACCTTGGGGCCTCCAATGTTTCACTGATGACAAAGTTAGCTACTTCCTGCAGGAACTCTCCTGCCGCCCCGCAGGGGTGGTAAATCAGGAGAATCCTGCAACCTGTGCCTGGACCACCATGGATGGCCGCACATTCAGATGAACTTGGTGTTCTCACTGGGTGCACGGTGAAGCCTAGCTCAGATCTAAAACAGATGGCCACACCCCCGCCCCTGCATTCCACTCTAGGGCAGTGCGCAACAGAGTACTCGGGGGGCACGGCAGCCTTTAAGACCGGGCCAGCATTGTCCCCTACCAAGATCTCCATAATGCATGCCAGATTGACTGACGAAACCAGATCCACTATAATTGTGGTCTTATTTCTGATTGATCTGGCATTGCACAGCACCGCTCTCAGGCAATTGGTGGACAGTGCAGCCCTTCTGGCTGCCTGCCCACTCAATCTCATGAGAAACCTGGGGACGGAAACCAAACATGTCTGGCCTCTCTCTAGGACCTGTCAAAACCCAGGGTGCCTTCTACAGCTAACCACCTCTATTCTGCCCCCATTCTGATGTGCATGAGGCACCCCGCCAACTTCGACCAGTGCGGCACCTCCTAATCCGGACTTCCTGACAGCGACGCGCTGAGCACACCACTGGAAACATATACAGTATAAGTACATTTAGCATAATCACATGGTAGACAAGCTCTGGATGCTGAAATCAAACACAGCTCTGCCGAATGTGTCAATGTAATTTACATATCACTCAGGAAACTTATATGAAGCATGACTATTTCGGTGAAGGTATCTGATTAATAACTACTAAGAGCTGATGCCCAAAACATTACTACTTACTATATTTTCTTACTGCTCTACCATCTTACAGAACTGTTTATATAGCAAAAGCTACACATTACTTGCAGTCTAGCAGCAGCTAGAGTCTGCTCTGCCACCATTTCTCAGCTTCTTGTGATACCTGACGAATGAGGAGGGGGGTCATCGTTAGGTCAGCTAAGTCAATTACAGTGTGCCCAATTCCTCCATGGTGTGCGGTGCCTGTCCCTTCTTCACCACCTTTAAAATCCCTAATTTCC
This sequence comes from Neoceratodus forsteri, assembly GCA_016271365.2. NCBI lineage: Eukaryota > Metazoa > Chordata > Ceratodontiformes > Ceratodontidae > Neoceratodus > Neoceratodus forsteri. Next base: position 837,653,906 of record CM028135.1, on the reverse strand, counting down.
TCCTTATTTCACACTCCTGGTTGCTCCTATAATTGCCTCTCCATGGCCAATTGCCCTACTCCCCTCAGGACTAATGGGGGAGGCATACCCCAGTGCTCTCGCTCCACTGACTCTACGTAACTCACTTACTCCTTCTCTGCTCCTACAATCTCACTTGTTACATTACTATGCCACCCCTCATTCATCCTTTTATTCTGTAGATTCCTGCCTTCCCTCATCATGCTCCAAGGCTCCTCCCCTACTCATTATGTTCCATTTCTGTGTCTTCTATGTCTACCATTCTCCTATCTCCCACTATGACATGTATTGCTTCATCATCCTCCCTCAGTTCGCCTCTTAATCTACTCTCTCTCTCTCTTTCTCTCCACAGCAGTGTTTTGCACTTTTGCCAGCCCATGCCAGCAGTACTATGGATTCCGTCCCTAATTCGCGTCTTCTGAGGTGCTGAGCAAAGGTAGGCTTCCCTTGTCTACCGGGGATGGGATTCTGTTACAACCACTACCTCCTACTTAACAACTTGACATCCTCCTTACCTAACTCTGCTTGACAGCATCGAGTGAAGGTTAGCTTGCTCAACTATCAGGGATGGGAGCCATGTCTACAATCTATAGACTTTTACCACACCTTCTCTATCACATACCAGTTGATGCTTCCCTTCGAGAACAGAACTACTACGCCCCACGTGGCCTCATCATTTTAACTGTGCATGACTGCCTCAAGTCACCATCATCTGCCTCAGCCATCACTAACAGGTACCTGGGTCTACAGTCTACTGCTTCAACTTATGTATTCTCAGTCTGATATCCAGATGTTGCTTCCCTTCAGGAACATGACTTTGCCTGACTTGCCTTCTCCATCTTTCCTAGTCAGCAGCCTTGATTCATCGTCCTATCTGCTGACTTCCATGGCATGGAGCCTGAGTCTGAATTCAACTCTTTCCACTGTTTGCATCCTAAACCTGATGCGGATTGCCAGTTCCATTCAGGAATGGAATTTTTTCAACCATGTATTCTCATCATCCTACCTTCACTAGCCCCATCCAGTCAGGATCATCTTGCCTTGAATGTCCCGCCTGGATGCATGTCCTTCAATTCCACTGCTTCACATGTGTTCATTCTCCACCTGCTATCCAATGCCACGACCCTTCTGGAATTGGCCTGCCTACTGCTAGCATTCTCCATTTCTCCTTGCTCACAGCCTTTCTTCCAGTCTCAACGCATTACTTGCCTGGTCCTTAGCCTGAGCTTGCATCGATGTGTCCACTGTCTGCTTCCTCTACCAATGCAGGTTGCCGCTTCCCTTTGGGAACAGGACCATCGCACTCCACCTGCCTTTTGCCCTCATCTTTGCCCATTAACATTGACTGCACACCATCTCATCGACATCTTGGAACTATAGCCTATCCCTGGATCCACTGTGTTATTGTATCCTCTGTCTCTTGCCCTGTTGCCACTTCCCACTTGCAGGGAACTGCCATACTTTATTTGCCTCCATCCTCCTACCTCTGCAGAGTGATATCAAAGGCTAGTTCTCGCTCCCCGTTTGCAGTGCCTGGAACCTTGTTTTTGTAATCAACTGTTTCGATCTTACCTGCTCTACACCAGACTGTCACTTGCTGTTCCCTCCTGGACTTGAGCATCTCCCGAATGTCCTTTCACCCTGAACCATTCTCTGGAGTGTTATGACCTTCATCTTACCTCACCTATTTCAGGTAAGAGCCTGCTTCTGCACCTGCAGATCCCTCCTCCTCCTGCAATGTCCATATCCTACCTCATTACCACTTTCCTCTAGTTTTGGGACCCATTTACCCCGACTCATTTCCAGCCTTCCACACCACTCACCATCCCACTCATTCATGGACCTTCATACTGCACCCCTTGGCCTTCCTTCCCTCATGATTTGGATCTTGAGTGCTCGTCCGGTATCTCTCTCACTCCCTCCAGTTTGACTGCCTCTGGGACTTCCTTGTTGCAGGTCACCCCTTACAATTGCTGTTTGAGTTCGTTTTTGTTCCAGATGTGGAATCTCCATCCTTCTTAGGTCTAACGCCTTCTATCCTTTCCTTTCACTACCTGCAGCCTTCGTTAAGATGTAGGACTGAAGTACCACGACCCTCTTGCTCTTGGTGCATAACTTCATCTATTGGCCTTCCATGGATCATCTTCTAATGACTAGCTTCAGCCTTCCATGTTCCACTGCAGTTCACTGTGTGGTTGACCTGGTCCTGATCCTTCCTGCACTACATGTCCTCTGACTTCACCTAGCCCTGCTCCTTCCAGGATCAGTCCTTCAGGCAATCAGGATCCATTCTGGACTTTCCTTCATCTTCAGCTAGCAGTCTTCCATCTCTGCCTTGCAGGCTCGGGGCTTCATCCCATTTGTCATGGCTTTCTTGGGCATCCTACCATACTTAGCCAGTATTCCTACCCAGTCAGCTACTACCCAGTCCATCCATCTCAGACTCCCACTCTGGCCATTCTAACAGCTCCCATCCACTACTCGATGGATCACCGTACATTCCACTTGAGGAAACTACTTCTAATGCACATCTCTTGGATAACACACCTCAGAATCTCTTACATTAACATAGAGTTTTCCATACTGCCCAATCAGCTCCCCACACTCAATCCAGAATCTCACTCGACTGGACACTAGAAAGATTCCCGTCCCTCTCTATTGGATACTCTCTACTAATCTTGTCTATTCAGTCTCTGTGGACTTCCCTGTCTACCATGCCTTACAGGCTATCCTCCTGCATGGAAAGGACTTTGAACATTCCATCACGCTCTGCCGTGACCTCCAGGATCGCTGATTTGGATACCAGTACTTGCAAGATACTCACGCCACCTCAGACATTATCCAGTCACTTTCTGCAACCTCTCCTACCAACACAGACTTCGTTGACCATTTTACTCAACTCCTAATTTCTCAACAGACATTGCTTTCCCTAAGACCTTCCAGCTGCCATAGAGAACATTCATCATTGGATCGCTGGTTCCTAACTGCTTACTAATGTCAAGATATCCAACCACAATAATCTGACTCCTGGACATCACCATCCCTCCTGCAATCATCTACATTTCCTCAAGTTAGCTACCCTTCCCGAGGATCCTTCTGCTATCCTTCACGAATTATCCCCATTGGTCACTCCAGGAAAGACTATTACCAGGAATAGGCTTCTTTGAATTTCTATCTGGAATAAGCAACAGTTAAGGTAAATTCACTGTTCCAGTCTTGCCTCTCCACTGGTCTTAATCAGCAGTACTACCAAGATCCTCTGGCACCCACACTACTTGACTTCACAACTAATCCAGCCTACAGACTCTTCCATATGTCTGCCTCTGAACTGCTCTCAAGTATTTCGGCATCAGATAATCGGTAAACCTAACCAACAATAAGCCACCACAGAGCTTCTCCCAGACAATAGTGCCACAGAAATACTCACATCTACTCTAGCCAGCATACCAGCAGAGTATTTACAAGTATAATTATGATATCATGCCCAAATAAGCCATCCAATTCCTTATACCGAACTTCTAATCATTCTCTCTATATGTTCGGTCACTTTTAGCCTGCATCTGCAAATCTTCCTCCATTCACTTACTAATCACTTATGGTACTACTCCCATCAGGCACTCAAAGACTCTCTTCTATTCATTTTCTACTTAATGGATGCTTGCTTGGTGACTCATCACTCACTTCCAAATTTCTTGCCTCCAGACTTTACCTCAAAAGTTAAACCTTACACAAGTTGGACCATTTGCCATGACTTCCCATACCATAGCATGTCCACCGATCACTGTCTAGTAACTTATCAATCAGTTCATACTCTCTTGCTTATTATTCCCATGCAATCCCTTGAGATAAGCATCCTTCATTATCTTGGAAACCTGGACTTCATTTGCCCTTCATCAACTGGGTCTGCTTCACACTTAGGATTCAACTGCTCCTTCAGAAAAAAACTACTCTTCAGCTTCAGGATCATCACCAATCTGCATTGTCCAGAGATAAAGGATGGACATTTCTCCAAGATGCTCATCTTCCTCAAATTAGGTATGGTTACTAGAACCTAGGTCCTTCTCCTCTTAGTATGCCCAGAGGACGGGCAGATGTATGGCCGTGGGTCCTCAGAGGTTTCCTCCACCTGGGGGGTTTTCCTCTCCTGAGTGCCAGGGGTCATACTCTCCATGAGTTGGAAGAGGTATCTTTTTGGGCCTTCTATTCCCTACTTACATACCTACTACTCAAGGGTGGAAATAGAGTAAAGCCACAAAAAGAACTACAAGTTACACAAGCACTATATACCCCATTGCTATTCCACAAACACTGAATGGGAGGGCTTGGCCCGAGGTTCCATGTGGAGAATAGCTACTCCCACAACCTCTACTTAAGCCCTCCACTAACGCCCCTCCCTTGCTTAGGGAGTGTTTTTCGTCCTTCTCCATTCCCTTCTCCTCCTTCTCCGGTGTTCTTCTCACCCTTGTTCCCAGGCCTTCTATTCCCTACAAATTCCTACCTACATACCTACTACTCAAGGCTGGGAATAGAGTAACGCCACAAAAAGAACTACAAGTTACACAAGCACTGTATACCCAATTGCTATTCCACAAAGACTGAACTATATTTTGTGTGGTTCAGAACTTTAACACTGGGGGGCCACTAATGAGTGATGTTGCTTAGCAAACAACTTCTGTGATTGACTGTTACTGTGCCCTTAAACAGTTCCCCCAAATTATATATATATATATATATATATATATATATATATACACACACACATACACACACATTAGGGGTGAGTGATAAATGAGTGAGCTAAAATAGTGTATCATCCACTGCAGTGTGATATTTTTACCCTCTGCTCTACTGTGATGATATCAGCCATTTACACACAGGTCACACAAAGGTCACTGATATCATCACTCTTGGCAGCTTTCCCCTCAGCATGCAAAACACACCTGTGCTGTTACCATAGACACAAATGAAGAACTACATGAGAGGTCTCACTGCTGCCTACAGCTAACTCAGTTAGCATTACAAAACACACCTATTCCCCACTCTAACTTCCAGCTCATTATTGTGATACTCTCAGCTTGACTTCAGCCAGAATTCTAAAGAGTACAGCTTCACAGAACAGTCTGTTCCTCACTGCTGCCTGCAGCTAACTCATTTACCACTGAAACACACTCTCACTTGTTCCTCAAACTCTGACTCTAAGCCCATTACAATTACTATGATACTCTCAGCTTGACTTCAGCCAGAATCCTAAAGAACACAAGTTCACAGAACACTCTGTTCCTCACTGCTGCCTGCAGCTCACTCAAATACCACTAAAAACACTCACCTGTCCTAACACTCTGCCTCTCAGACCATTACAATGAATGTGATGCTCTCAGCTTGACTGCAGCCAGATTTCTAAAGAATACAGCTTCACAAAGGTCTGTTTCTCACTCCTACCTAAAACTAACTCATTTAGCATTGCAAAATACACTCATCTGTCTCCCAGAGTTTGTAACACTGCCAGCCCATTCAGAAAAACTCATACACAGAATGAGTAAACACATAAACATAACACAAGACAGCATAACAATACTTCTGAAACTCCTGGCCCTATTGTATGTATCAAATACATGATGTGCAGATCATGTGCTATGACAAATATTGTCACTCCTGCATCATGCCTTCAGCACTCATGAGATATCCAGAGCTCACTCTGCAGGAGTGACAATATTTGTCATATCACACTCATGCCCATCATGTATCCCATATATATTATATTATATATTATGATACTATATTAATTCTGTCACACTAGACAGAAAACTAAAGCCTGCCTGACTTTACTGAGCTATACAAGATTTCACTGAGATTTGGTGTAGATTGGAACTTTAAAGTTAAACCTGGGGGGGGGGGAACTATGCACAATATGAATATGCACTGGCAGTGGCAGCAATTAGCAAAAACCCTCTCTGAATTACTGTTTACTAAGCCCAGAAACAGTTACCCTAAATTATTACATTATGCTAATATAATTCTGTCACACTAGACAGAAAACTAAAGCCTGACCTTACTGACAGCAACAACAAAAGCCTCTGCTGCCACAAAATAAAAACTATCTAACCCAAACCATATCACACACTAGAGCAGTGTGGAATGGATGAATGCAGTGGGGGAGGGGGATGCAGACACAAACAGTCTTCCCTCTTTCCAAGGCTAGGCTGCTACTCCCTGTGTAACTTAGCAAAAACACACAAAAAAAATCAGTCACAAAAAAGTCTCTCTAAAACTTAAGGATCACACTCCAACAAAAACTAGATCAACAACAAGATTCTGCAGTTTGAGAAGCTCTGAGAGTGAGTCACTATCTCTCCTCTGAGAATGCTGTCTCACAGTAAGAAGATCACATGATCTGCAGAGCTGAGAAGCCTCCAATTGGCCAAGCAAGCTCTGTGAGACTAGGAAATCTTGTTCCCAAAATACCTTTCCCAAATACTGAATAGCAAGTTAGTCTTAACGACCATCCAAATATTTGGAATGGACACTATTCATGGTATTCAGGAAATAATATTCAGGGTGTGCACAGCCCTACTAAGAGGAGAAAGACCTAGGTTCTAGTAACCATAACTAGTTTTGAGGAAGGTGAGCTTCTTGGAGAGATGATGGTCCATCCTCAATCCATGGATGACGTTGTAGTTTGGAGGACAGTCCTGAGGTTGAAGAAGTAGGTATTTTCTGAAGGAGCAGATCCAACATCTCCTGGGGTTCTGTGGCTACTACCGCAGGTTCATAAAAGACTACTCCAAGGTAATTCAGCTGCTCTTGAACCTTACCCAGGGTTATCCTCCTACCAATCATAAATACAAAAAAGGGGCCATTAAAGAATCAGAAAAAGTATACTTCCACCCAGGTGAACTCTTCAGGCCCTGCTGGATGCCCGACTGTGAAGCAGCCTTCCATGAGATCATATAGCAGCTCACCCATGCCCCCATCTAGCAGATGGCCTCGATCCCCCAGTACATGATTATTCCAACCTCCTGCTCATCTAGTTGACTGTCAGTCACTGAACGCGTATTATATACAGTACACACTCAATCATAGCTCAGTCAATGGCTGGCTGTGGTGGTGACTGGTGGGATCTGCCAATAGCCAGCTGGGTTACAGGTTGGGGAGAGGGGGGTGATAGGGCACTGCAGGGTGGGGGGTTCACTAGACCACCAGGAGTTTGGAATAATCATGTACTGGAGAATAAGGGCCTTCCGCTAGTCCACCAGCTAACTTTCAAGTAATATTATGGATGATCATGTCTTGGGGGAGTCCACTAGACCACAAGGGCATTTACATTAATAATATCAGAAATTGGGTCTTGGGATGGTCCTCTAGCCCACCAGGGCATTTATGTTAATATTATCAGAGACTGGATCTTGGGGGGGCACTAATCCACCATGGCATTTTCATTGATATTATTGGAGATTGGGTCTTGGGGGGGTCTGCTAGCCCACCAGGGCATTTACATTAATATTATCAGAGATCGGGTGTTGGGGGGTGATGCTAGCCGACCAAGGAAATTAACTTAACATTATGGGTAATTGAGGCTGGGGGAGTGGTCAGGCAGCTGTCCATGGTGCTATTGCCATACAGTCCACCAATGGCTTGTGGCAAGGCTTCCTGATGCACTCTCTGTTTGTTGCAGGGCCAGGTTTGCTGCAAACAGTGGGACTTAGCCAAGGGATCCTGCCCGATAGTGAATTAGATGCATGGTCACAGGGGCATCGGCAATGAGCGCAAGCCGCCTTTGGTGCAGCTTGCACCGACCCTTTGAGAATCGACCCCATTAAGAAATGGAGTCACTTTACTGATGACATTCTGTGTTTCTGGGAGGGAACCGAGGATGACGTCAGAACATTCAGTGAATGGTTAAACAACAATGATAGGAATTTAAGGTCTACATATCATGCTCGTAGAAATAACATTGATTTTTTTAGACCGCACGTTGTTTACAAACATCTGAATGTTCAAACTAAAGGATTCAGAAAAACTACAATAACAAATACCCTATCAAGGGCAGACAGTGCTCGAGCAAAGGGTCTAATTAAATTTATCCCATATAGTCAATTCTTACACATATACAGGAATTGCTCAAGAGAAGAACAGTTCAATAGACAATCTACTGAACTTTTTCATAAATTCCTGGAAAAAGGGTATGAGAAATCAGCTTTGGAAGTGGAATTAGAAAAAGTCAAAGCAGAAGATTGAAAGACTCTTCTTATACCCAAAAAGAAAGAAATGCACCCCCAAAAACCACCAAATCACTTTTGTCACTAAATATAGCAGAAAAGCTGGCCAAGTGGTTGGTAGAATTCGAAAATATTGGCCACTACTGTTAAGTTATCCTATTTTGGGATCTGAAATTTGGGCACTACCCAGAGTTATCTCCTCCAGAGTGGAAAATTTGCATGACAAAGTTGTATACAGTAGATAATGTCCAAAGAAAATGGATCCTCCGATGAGAAATTGGCTCTCACCCCTCCCACATGGAATGTTTAAGTGAGGAAAATGCAATAAATGTAAATTTTGCAAACAGGGCAAGTGATTCACCTTGGAGGGGTATCCAAGAGGGGTAGATATTAGGAACTTTCTTAATTATGCTAGTTCCTAAGAAGTATATGCTATTTGGTGTCCCCACAATCTATTATACATTGGTCGAACAATTAGACCTTTGTGACAGGGTTTACAGGAACACATTAGAAACATCAAAGCTTTTAATACATCAGTAGGTGTACTGAAAGCATTGTACAGTACTTTCAATACACCACTAGGCAGACACTACTTGGAAAAACACAATATGAATCCAGAAGAGACTTCATTCATAGCCTTAGAAACTATACTCATTAACCCAAGGGAAGGGGATAGGAAGAACAAACTGTTGGAAAGGGAAAGTTTTTGGATATTCACAGGGACACCCTGCAACCTAAAGGACACGGTGTGGACTGGGATTTGAAACCTTTTTTTAAAGAAGAGAGGAGAAGGCTGTTACTATATTTAGCCACCTACTAAGTTGACTAGAAATGTGATACATGATTGAAATGTATATGTAATATGATTAATAATATTGATTTCAGTTTGTAGTCTGCTTTTTCATCTAATTAGATATGTTATTTCAATTTAATTTGTGTCTTCTCTCTTTCAGAATATGGAAACCTGTAAAGATTCAGATTCGTGGATCCCCCATCCCAGAAGATGGTATGACTTGAGCTATGGGGAGATCACTTTTCTCTTTCTTTACCGACTCCTTATTCATCTTTTCCTTAATGGACCATTTATTTTTGCCTATTTTGTGTCACCTACACACCTTTAATTTATTTGGTTTAACTTGGTTTTCTAAAATATAATTTTAAAACTACTGTATGTTGAAATTTACAATAGAGTAGTAAACAATGAACTTAAACAAATGTAAAAAATATATTTACCCTAAATATAAATCATGTTTATGCCACCCTATTTCTGCTAACTGGTGATTTGTATTAAAATATGCATTTGTAGTCACATTTTATCATTGATTAGTTCTTTAAATAACTGTTATTTATTATACCTGGTTAGCATGTTCGAATCCCTCCCAGAGTTACTTGAATTGAAAAAATGTTTTCAAAATTACCAGTCGAGACTAATGTTTGCACCACTAACCTATGGATACTTAAGGGAGGGCTCCAACACTCTAACTTCACCCCCAATGAAGACTCCAGTCGAAGCATTGGGGTAATGAGTGTTTTGCTACTCGAACACTAAATGTACTGGACAATGGATTTGGAATAAAAGTGCACACCTTATTTTGAATTAGACCTCTTGTCATGCTCTTTTAAAGGTGATAAATCAGAATTGGATACTGATGAGGCAGAAGATGCCACCTGGGTTCCCGAACCCAATAAGAAAATACAAAAACACATACAGCAAGCATCACCACTAGCCATAGCCAGCAGTGAAAACAACAATCAATAACAATCATAGTAGCTCTTCTGGGGACAGCCACAGTATGCATTAATCAGGGTCAGAAATACCAGCCACCAAAATTGCTGCAGTTCCTGGCATGATGACAAAATGTTTCACCTCTATTTTGTGGAGCTATTTTCAAATAAATACCAAAAATGAATGTTTTGCTGTCTGCACCTTTTGCCATGGGGAAGTAAGCAAGGGGAGAGTAAGGGGCCAGTTAAGGACAACATCGCTTAAAAGGCATTTGCAAAGAGCACATCCAACCATTCAACTGGGCAGCAGTTCTGAGCAAGGGAAAAACATCTGTGATGAAAATAATCCTACAGACAATAGTGATGGTGAAGAGACCGAGGCACAGTGCAGAAAGAAGAGTAATGGTGAAGAGACTGAGACACAGTGCAGAAAGAAAAACTTGTTTGACCTCACTGGCAAAAGTATGTGGACAAGCTACAGCTTCACCATTGTAATCCCATGGTTTGTGCACCCCCTGCACGAACTAAACAGCAGACCATTACTGTGATGCTTGAACAAAAAAATGCCTACAGTAGATCACATCAAGACACATTAAAAATTAATCAGTTAATAGCTGAATTTATGCTTACAGTAGATCACATCAAGTAACATTAAAAATGAATCAGTTAATAGCAGAATTTATGCCTACAGTAGATCACATCAATCAAGTGACATTAAAAATTAATCAGTTAATAGCTGAATATATTGGCAAGTACCTGCAACCATTCTTTGTGATGGAGAATGAAGGTTTTAGAGCCCTTTTAAAATACGTTGCTCCATTAATCTTACACCATACCAAGCCCTAAATAGTTTGCAACTGTCGCTGTTCCCAAAATGTACAACTACGAATGTATGCAAAGTAAAATAAAACTGACTCTTACAGAGAGTGAATGTGGTGCTGTGCACCTGACCAGGGACATGTGGATGAGTTCTCATATCACTGATTATATGTGTATCATGGCACATTGGATGTCACAATCATCTTCAAACACCACCACAAGCAGCAGTGTACAGCAATGAAGACAAAGAATGGCAGCTCTTTTACGTTAGCATGTTTGGTAAGCATCACATCTCTGACAATATTTTGGAAGAGTTGTGTGACAACATTTCTGAGTGGTTAGAGGGCATGGGGTCATAATGTCGCAAGACATTATGCAGCAGCAATATACCACACTGCCAATACAGTGCAATATATTACCAGCGGCATTCGTCCTGCGTTCCCATCCATACATAATGTTTGAGATATTGTAATTGTATTCATATTTCCCTGTGGGAGCCCAGGACCCTCTGGACCCTGTGGTTACATCAGTCCATAATTGTCTCTTTATTTCCATGTGGGAGCACAGGATCCTCTGGTCACTGCACTAGTAGCCATCCATAATTTTTGAGATATTGTAATCGTATCCTTATTTTCCTGCAGGAGTGCAGGGTCATCTGGGCCCTGCACTCCAATCAGTCCACAATAGTATCCATGTTTACGTGTGGGCCCTGCATTCCCATCCATCCATCCATAATTTTAAAGATAATGTAGTTGTCTCTCATCCCGTGGTGCGCAGCACCAGAGAAAGACTTCATATTGCAATGTTATCATGTGGGAATCACCGGACAATTTGAAACCTGTATAACTCCACACCAAATAAATATCTTTTCAGTAACCCAGAAAAAGGCACATCTGTAGGGCAAGCCCTTTATACCTTGAAAATTTCATTAAAAAATTGGAAGAAATGTCTTCATAGCAGAATGACAAAGAAACAACTGTGTACACCTCACATTACAATTTTATCCTATATTACACAACTAGAAGAGCCAGATTTTCATTCACCCTCAATCAAAGGCAAAAAAATCCGCCTATTAGCATATGCTGATGATCTGGTATTAATATCCACCTCTCTGCTTGGCCTGCAAGGCAAGGTTTCACTTCTAGCTGAATTCTGTGCTGAAAATAACCTAGTAATAAATTAAAATAAGACTAATCTATAAATATTTGGGAATAAACAAAAGAAAGAAAACAGGAATACGTTTGTTTATTCAGCAGAATGGGGAGGAGACTAGCGTGGAGGAAGATGGTGAGTGTGACAGGAGAGGGGGTTGGGAAAGGGAGGATAGGCTCAGGAGGGAGGGGGGATTAGGAATTGTGGTGCTGCAGATGGAAGTACAGTAACTCTGAGGGTGGTGGGACCATACCTTTCAACCTCTCAGCATTAAAAATGATAGCACTGACCTACAAAAATCATAGCAAATGGCCAGAATGGAGAGCAGTTTGTTATTTTAAGGAATACAATGTCTACAGATACTGAACCCCATATAGTTTGTGATAAGGAATGTTTCTGTTTACTTACTTCAGGGGTTCTCAAATGGTGAGGCCAGCCTCCCTGGGAGGACCCAACCTGTTCCAGGGAGGCTCAAGCAAGTCTGAAAAAGTACTGTATTTAAATGTTGAGTTTTATATATTTTGTGTGAAGAGATGAAGTAAACTGAAAGAGGATAACAGTAGGTGAATTTTATGTATTTGTTTATAATATATGAAAAGGGAAGGTGAATGAGCCAAGGCTTATCTCAGGTGTACCCAGGGAAGGGTTGGGAGTGAATACATTTCAAAGGTAGCTACAAAACAATCAAGAAATACACAGTGAACTAAATAGTGCAAACAAATACGAACAATAAACTAATAATGAGTGTTGGCAATTAATCAATTTGTAGCCTGATGGCAGAAGAGCCCAAATACAAGGGTTGAGCATAGAAGTGCTAAGAGCAATAGCAGTAAGGAGCTAAGTAATAAGCTGAATAACAATATTTGTTTATTTTATTTGTTATTCAGATAACACCTTTGAGCACAGGAGCTCTTTTTCAAAGGTTTCACGTCAGTATAAGACAAAGAACTGAATGTGAGCCAAGTACTCAAAGGGTTTCAGTATATTCATGGTGTACTGCGCAAAGAACAGTCAGCTATTTTTGTTTGGGGAGGCCCAAAATTATTTCAGTTTTTAGGGGAGGCTCAAAATCTTTTCCATGGATTTGGGGAGGCTCACTGTGACAAAGTCTAAGAACTATTGGTTTATTGTTAAGAGTAAAATACAATTGGTCAGAACATATGTCTACCTGGGTGTCTGTTTTTTGGAGAATCTTTAATGGAAACCTCATTTGGAAATGCTCAAACATATAGCTATCACCTCATTTAATGCGTTTAAGAGATTCTTATCTTCCATAGGTAATGGCTCTATAGCAGGATTACTCCGAACAGCACAAACAAAAATGAAAACTAGTCTCTCGTATGCTGCCAAAATCTGGGGCTCTGAATCAATATCCTCTATAGAAATACAACTACATAAATTCTATCTGTATATTCTCAGAGTGCTGCAAGCAACCCCAGCCCCTATAGCCAGGTTAGAGCTGGGATTACTTTCCTTCTCCACTTCCATCCTGGAAAGGAAATTGGACTCTACATTAAAAAAGGTTTTTACTGCCAGATAATAGACTCTTTCATGTGTGTCTTGAAGAAGAGCTGGATTACAATCATAGTAATTTTAGGGACCCCACAATAGGAAACATATCTGACTATCTTTTTCCTATGGGGCTGGGATACTTACTCTGTGAGATAAATCTTAAACCCGATAAGGATATTTTTCAGGTCCTTAAACAGAGGTTAAAGGACACATTTGAAGCCAGGGACCTGGAATTAATGAAAAACTATAAATACTATTCCTGGTATAAGACTCTAAAAACTAATCATTGCACCAAATCATATTTGTTGAAAATTTCTGGCCCCAGAAGTGATGCATAATCATGGGAATTAGATTGGAATTATACAGACACAATTATTCTCATACAAATCAAGATAATCAAGAATCCTCAGATCATTTTTGTAGAAGTAATAATAAGACACTTGATGATCTAAAGCATGTTTTTCTGCTATATCCCATTTACAAGAGGGCAAGGAAATTTTGGCTTGGTCCAATGTTAGAAGGCCTCAGCCCCCCCCCCAATGATATAATATCATATCTCTTTAATTCTACCAATGTAATGATCATCAGGAGGCTTGCCTCTTTCTTAGAAACACTCCACGTTTGAAATATAAACTCTAAAAGAACACACTTAGTAGTGTTCATTCTCTGTTTTAGAGATTAGAGACTACAGGATGAAGGAACACTAGAATTCGTAGTGTTACCCTCTGACTGTTTACACCTCAGTAAAGGTCTCTAGATGGAGGGTTAGCTATTTCTGCTACCCCTAATCTACAGAAATAGAAGGAGTTAGTTAGAATTATATAAGCTACTTCCCTGGTCTATTTTAAAGCTATGAATTTATTAGATCTAATATTACCTCTACAATGTTTTTATTTTAAATTTGTTACACTGTCTTTTATTCTACTGTTATTTATATATGGATGTCGATATATTATCTTAAATGTTAATGTGTTTTATCATTGTAATGACTTTGTGTCTAACAATAAACTGAATTGAATGTTATCCTATGGGAAACTAAGGAACATTTTAACGTCCAGAACTCCAGAGCAATGTAATCTGTTTTCACCAAAACAGCAAAAGGCAAGTCTGTGGAGCAAGCCCTTTGTAACCTAAAAATTTCAGACCAAAATTCCAAACCATTTCTTCAGCGTGAAGTGACAAAAAAACAACTGTATAAAAATTATTTTCTTTGCAAATTGTGAAACAGGATCCTATTTCAAGTTTTCTTTTTTCACAGTTTGTGAAATAGAAAAATCAGTTTTTTGCAAATTGTGAGACAGAATTCTGTTTTGCATTCTTTTTCTGCAATTTGTGAAAAAAATCCTTTTTCGCAAATTGTGAAACAGTATGCAGTTTCATGATTCTTTTTTCACAATTTTGTGAAAAAGAATTTTGTCATGTTAAAAAAACACGTTTCCAGGTGATTTATGAAAAAAACTAACACCAGAATCCACTAGAACGGGTCCCAATTGCCAGACCATATGTGCTGTTACTTCAAAAAACATCATTTGTTCTGTTTTTTTGTTTGCCCTGATAAGAAAAAAACAAGATGGCAGCAGTATGAGAAAAAAAATTCCCCATTTGAGACAAAGGATTACTCATTGTGACACAGGATTGCCCATTTCTGACACAGAATCCTGTTTCGAGGCTCACATCTAACTTTTACCTGAGGAAGGTTTTGCAGCTGAAGTGCTGGGACAGTGTGAGGAGGTGATTTGAATTGTTTCCAGTCAGTTCTTTGGAGAAAGCTCACAGATTTTCCTAGTGGCAGAGTGGTGGTAGCTGCACACTGTGACTCAGGGAGTTTTCAGCAGGGACCTGATACGCTTTCTTACCAGTAATAATCAGTAAACCACCATTGCCTTAATATTGGACAGTTCTTACTCTATAGTGTGCAGTTTTTATATTTTAATTCATTGCACTACAATGATTTAAGCACTGTGGTAAGCTCAGGTCCTTTCTAGGCTGTCTTGTGCTACAGATATTCCAGTGGTCTTCCCTGTCCTTTATTTTCCCCTACAGGTTGGACAGTGTATCGGTGGGAGAGGCTCCCTGTGGGGAGAGGTGAAGGAAACTCCACTGGGAGCTTTCCAGGAAAAGACTACGGTTTCTTGAAGGCCCAGCGACAGAGTAAATCGGCGTCCGTAAAGAACTTTATAGCTCTTTTATTGAAAAGTTGGAAAATCTGAATTGTAGCAAAAAACTCTTGCTGTGCTGTGGTGTCCAGTCTCGATATAAAGGAAAGCAATTTGGCATTTATGTTTTTTGCTTTCTGTTCAAGCGAGTGGTTAATTTTTGTGTGTAGTGGCCTTAGAGTTAGCCTTCCCACTCCACATAAAGCATAAAGTATAATCTCATGAACTGTCTGTGCAAACTGTGAAAACTGTGAAAAGATTTTAAGTTTTATTTAAGTTATACAAAAATTCTTACTTTCAATAGCTACAATAGCTGAGTTGCTCATCTGCTTTCCGTTTGGCTGATCTAGTACACGTGACCTTTTTGTTAAAAGTGAGCGTGGGAGGTGTCACTTTCTCAGAGCACTCAGAATGCACAGCAGCACACTGCAGCCGGGATTTGAAAGCAGTAGATGTTTTTTGTTTACACAAGAATTCGCTTTTCTCCTCAACAAAGAAATATTTTTAAGATGTAACTAGAGTCAGGTTGGTGTTCAGCCTCCATTTTAATTCTGTCTCAGTCCTGTATTTGGTAAACAAATTTTTGCAATGAGGAAGAGATAGTTTGTCTGGAAGTTTTATACCCCGTAGTGTTGAATCTAAAAACTCCGTTCTTATCTTGATCACTATGACCCTGTAAGTTATCTTTTTTTTTGCTAATATGAATACTAATACCAATGATAGTTCAGCAATAGTTTTAAAAGGTTTTTAAGGTGATAAAAGGAGATAAAAATATATTCTCTTGTTGTTTTCCAGATATAGTTTCTAACTGTGTGATTTTGATCTGTTTTTAGCTATATCCAAGTTCTTATCTGGTACTGGAAGGATTTAAAAATATCACATAGAATCCAGATGCAAACTAATTTTGTGACTGCTAATGGAGATTGTTTGAAACCAAGTATCGGAAAGTTCTCTAGGGGACGTTGAGGAAAACTGATTGGGGATCCCGAGTTCTGAGAAATCAGCATTTATCTTTTTGCTGACTCTGATAAACTGTTCATACATGGTCTGTTTATGGTGGCTCTGGAGAACTTCTGATCACAATATTTCACAGTATATTACAGCGATATGATCTGGAACTGAGAAACTGTGGAATCACGAAGCACAGACTTTAAAGACCTTTTTAGGTTTTTTTTTATTTTTGAGATGTTAAGTAGCTATAGACCTGAGACCTGAGGGCCGGAAGTCTCTTTTAATTTGTATTGGAATGGTTCACCTGTAGATTTTTTATATGCTAGAAGTGTTATAAACTTCTTTTGGATAGACTGGGTTATATTTGGGTATGTTATAGGTTATAGGTTACCTGTATTGATCTAGGTCAATTAAGGTTCACACAACACTTAATCTTGTATCCACTGGAACCAATATGGTTAACACAAGACTTCAAAGACAGCAAAGTGGCGATTTATCACCATTGCAAGAACTGCCAATTAATAATAAAAGAGGTAGTGGCAGGCAATCAAAAATCACTGAACATCTATTACCACAAGGTAATATGACATAAACACCCACTCAAAAACCATCTCAGTATCCAGATTTGTCACAAGGTATAGTTGAGCAAATGAGAGATAATTTTGTTCTCTCATGTAAAGTCTCTTCCAATATACAAAATATACAAAATATTGATCTAACACATCTTAGTGAGGGTGGTTCTGATAAAAATAAGCAGTTACAGCTATTGGACTGCTCTAATTTAAATTCTGGCCTCTTAAAAAATGTGGCAGGGGATCTGAAAAATCATTCCTTATTATCAGACCTGGAACAATCTCCACAAAACTGTGGCATTCACAAGAAAGTGAACAACATGAGTTTTTTGATAAAAACACAGAAAGCAGTAGTAGCATTCATAGCTGTATACATAACTCTATCTGCTCTAGTGAATCCAAATTAAATAAACTGGATCTACAAGGAGTGATCCAAGATCTGCAGACAACAATTGATGGTCTAAAACAAACTGAGGCCAAATCTAGTCAGTCTCAAATTAGATTCTGTGGCAATTGTGGAGCTCAACAATGAGATGATATGGTTCTATTAAAATCAAGGGTCGATTATAGACCTTTATATCTAGATAATGATCTGGTGGATTTATTAAGAGATCCATACCACGCACATTTTACAATCATGGAACAATTAGCGATAAATACAAATATTATAGAAGCTCTGAGAGAAGAAACAGCTTATAACAGGGCAAGATTGGATTCTCTTAGTAACACTGAGCAAGAGGTTGAGAGTGATTATCAGCCAGAATTGTCACAACATCAGACTAACGCAAAATTAAGACCAGATTTTACTGCTGTTGAGTTCCCTGTTTCACCTATGGTTAATAACACTCAAAAAAAATACTAAGAAGAAAGTACTGGGAAAAAGAAAAAAGGAAAAAAGAACAAAGTCTGTAAAATATAGTTCAGAGCAACCCAGTAACACTGAGGTAGAAATTCTAGAAAAACAATATACCCTAAAAGAGGAAGGTTGTGAGGGAAAAAAGGCCCAAACAGAAACTGTAGCAGCAGAAAATGTGCCTGGGATTTCTTTAGGGAATTCTATGGATAAAGAACACACATATAAACTGCCTGGGTCATCTCTGATGAAACATCTGGATAACTTGGAACTAGAAATAGTTAAGTTAAACCAACAACCCAGCAGAACCCCTCCAATAAATCATTTAGGTCTCTCTTGGGACAACTATGAGAGTGTTATAGAAAAACATTGCCAATCAACCACTAAAACTGTCAAAACTAATGAAGTAAAAGTGTCTGACTCTGATGATACATTTAAAGATTGGGCAGATATGTATCCCCTTATCAGAATATATGCCCATGTGAATTGGGGGAATTTCGACCCAAGTAATTTTGAAATGCACCTCCTGGACTATCTAAATAAAGAGTTAGATACCCATATAGCTGAGGATGATATTATAGAGATTAAGAAAATCCCTATACCAGCTGCTACACTGGTTGACATATTATTTGTCTCTCCAAGAAAGGCTAATTTTATATGGGTAAACAATTGGTTAATTCAAGATAAGGAAGTGATTTTGACCTTTCCTAATAGGATGAGATTTAATAGAGAAATGGAAGAAAATAAGGACATACAACAAAAAACTATGACATTAAGCTTGTTTGGAATGTGTCCTGTGGATAATGAGAATGATTACATATTGACTAAGGCTATTACGGATCTTATGACAAATATTTTGCATATACCTATTCAGGGGTACAGTTAATTTATTTTTAGTGGAAGTCTTGAACTTCCATGAGTCAAAATCTGGAAGTCATTCCAGTTTTTTGGAAGTCAAAGTACTTCCAGGAACCCACTTGTGGAAGTCACTATTCTGGTAATGACAAATTTATGGATGTTAATACAATATGTTAATGGTAAAATACAATTTCTTTCAGAAAAATCCATCATTTCTGACTTCCATGCTTACAATTATGGAAGTCATCTAATTTTTTGTTTCACATCTGGAAGTCAATGACTTCCTCCCCCTTTATTTTGGAAGTTTTTGCCTTATTTTTTGAAGTCAAATACTCCAAAAATGGAGTTAACTGAACCCCTGTACCTATTAATGATTTGGGCTCTATAATAGCCAGACAAACTTTTTGCAGTTATCAAATTAACAGTCAAATTGATTTAGGAGTAACTAATTTAAAATGGACAGATTGTATTCTTGGTAAGGCAGATAAAATGGACAATTTGGGATTATATATTACTACAACAAAAGGAATGGAAAGGTTTAATCCTGTTGGTAAGGAACCTGAAAAAGAAGAGTTGGTATTATCTGATAGATTAAGATCTCTGGCTGGTTATAATGAAGATTGACTTAGCCTTGGTCAAAACGTTGTTGTGAGAGAAGTATTATGTAAAGGAACTGCTGTAACCATTCTTTCCTGGAATATAGCTGGTTGGACAAACAAGCTAGCTGATAATTATTTAAAGCAATTTCTGACTGAGTATGATATATTATGTTTACAAGAAACATGGCATACAATTAATGCCATAAATACAAAACATATATAACTAGTAAAATAAACAATTTTTGGAATTGTCAAGATCTACAATTAATACCTAGATCAAAATATTCAAAATAGTTCTCTCAAAACAATCCTTTTTTTTTGTTTTAAAACATATATGGAAATCATTATAGATCCAAAATTAAGATCTTTATTTGCTAATTATAAATTTGAACAGTTCCCAAGTAATGTTCTTCTTTTCAGATATGGTACAGAGGGTATTCTATCAGCAAAGTGTGACTGCAGTCAAGGTGGCACTGAAGACCTCTAGCATGTGTTGTGGCATTGCTCCTGGTATGATAAACCTAGAGCAAATTGGCTCACACCTTTTTTAAATAATATGTATCCGATAAATAAAGGTACCTTGACTAACATATTACTGAATACTGAAGATTAATGGACCATTATAAGGATAGCAAAATATTTTGCTGCTATAAATAAGATTAGAAATAAAATTAAGATCATATAGTTAGAAACTGTGCAATCACTGAAGACCATTATCAGGATGAAACATCTGTGTAAACAAGACAATATGAATGTGCAATAATGTATAGTGTTCTTGGATTGTAATTGATATCTATGTAAATTGTAACAGCTTTTTAGCTAAACAATAAACATTTTTGATTGAAAAAAAACTTTTCCCATTGAAAATAATGGGACAGTTTATAAAATGTAATAACTTTTGAACAGATTAATATTTTTCCACCAAATCTTCACAAGTCACACCTGTGACCCATAATCTTTCTACTCTAAAAAGTTCAGACCAAAATCCCAAGCCATTTTTGTGCAGTGGTGTGACAAATAATTTAACCAAAAATGGTAATTTTCAATTATTTGGCACTGCATATCTCCGCACCCACACATCAGACCAGAATGAGACTTGCCACATCAAGAGATCTTTTGTCCCCGACAGAGCATGTACAGTTTCATGCAAAGCGGTTGAATGATTGCAAAGTTATTAAAGTGCAAACCTTCGGGTTTGTAAGAGGGTGGCCCCTGGGTAGGAGGCTGAATTCTTCTGTTTCTGTTCGCCCCCCAAGAAAGAAGTTCTTGCTAATATTTGTTGCTCGCATAAATGGGCAGCTATAAAATGCATGAGTGCAGAGGGATTAAAGTGCTTAAAGTGCCTAATTAATTGAAACACTTAGAAATGCAAAGGCTAAGCACAGAGCCCTTATAGGAGAAATATAGAATGGTACTGTCTGCGTTACCAAACCTTTCAAAAGAAGTTAGTAGATTTCTACTGGTTAAAATAAGCCTGTTCCTTGAGTTGGATCTTCTCATTCTTTTAAAATTACTGTTGCAACAGTCCTGTCCTTTGTCTTTATACTGTCCTATATGCTCTAGTTGAGAGGGTTGGCCACCTCTGAGCGCTCCCCCTTTTCTCTCTTATCTATTGCCACTATATTTCCTTTTCCACTGAGGTCCACTGAAAGGTTATTGCATTGGTCAGAATGTGACTTGGCATTATGCAGCATTGTAAATATTATTATAAATAATTATGGTAAGCAGTGTAACAAAGTCCTACTAGACATGCTGTTTACAAGTGCTAATAATGGCTACACGTTTATAGTATGCCCCAAGAGAAATGCAACAAACACTGGTATATTTGTATAGCCTGGGGAATGTTATTGTATATTTTCAAAGCCCCAGAGTATTTGTTGTGATATTGTTAATATAACCAAAGTAGAAATAATGGCAACAGTTCTATTAATACACTTTTTGTACAGCATTTTATTTTGTGTTTGCCATTTTGCCTTATTAATTAGATTAAATTGATGCAGAGCCCTGTCCTCCTGTGTCGTGCATTTGCAGGCCCAAAAGTGAGAGAGACTTAAGGTGTTTAATGCAAACTAAAATGCACTTCCTGCTTAAAGCACTTTTCTGTGCTGCAAATGGAGCTGTGCTCCTGTGAAAGTGTTTGCTGCCCGTCTTGCAGCTCCACTCTGCTCCGACACACTGAGAGACAGTAGCACTGCAGCAAGCTCATGGTCTACCCCTGCTCTTCTCGAGTCTGTGGATGGCAGACTCTCCTGCAGGGTAGACACTATGAGCTATGTCTCTTCTCCCTCTCTAGTCTGCGACTGTTTGACTCGAGTAGCTTGCTTGTGCTCCTGCTGACTAAGCGGCTGGTTGTTTAAATAAAATAATGCTATTCCTCTGCCGAAATGAAATGGGAGAGGCTATTCTGAGTTACAGCCCCATTAGAGTGTGGGAGTAACACTCAAGTCATCGGCCGAAACTCAAGCCATTGGGAAGGGGCTAAATCAATGCTTGCCTCCCACAAGGAAACAGTTTAAGCACAACAAGAACTGCTCTATTATTTTAAAATATGAAAGTATTTTAAAAAGGGGAAACTTACAGGCTGCTAAAGGCTGCTTTTTGATGGGAAAAACTCCTTCAGGAGTTTTTTGCTGCTTCCCTGTTGCTCAGCTGTTCTGACTGGAGCTACTTTATCTTTTCTCACTAGGAAGTGCGAATTATGGCACTGGTGAATCACCCCTGCAAGTTTAAAAAATCTCAGCTAGTCTCCTTTGCTTGGTAGCAAGGCATTCTTGTATTAAAATAAGAAATAACCAGGCAGGGAGTCAAGAAAGAAAGCAAACTGAGATAAACTTACTCCCAAAAGAAGCAAAGCTCTGCAGGCTCCTGCAAGCAGGGTGTGTGCTCTGCTGTTTGCCTAGTTGCTGTGTGCTCACATTATAGGGTGTCAACGGCCTCTTGTGTCTACCTTTATCCTGCAACACCTTACCTTAGACCTGAATGAAATGTTTCTTGTTTGAAATTAAAGCTCTCCTTAACTAAAAATATGTTCTGTTTGCTCAGACCTGATGTAGTGTATATTAATATGAGCTTCCTATATTATATAAATTAAATGCAGCTCTAAAAACAAACTTATAAGAACACAATGATGCTGTGGACACATGACTGTGTGGGTGGGTATAAAGGTATAATCTGTTCAGCAATTCGAGAGATAGGGTCAGTGTTTTTTGACCAGGGAGTGAGAAGGGTCAACAAGACCTTATCACACAAGTGGAAACTGAATAAGTTTGCCACAATGGTACAGAATGTTATTCACTTTACATAGCCTTTATTTTGCTCACAGTTTGAGCCTTTTACTTCATTTCCTTTCTGTTGGTGTTGGAACAAATAAACATTGCACCTTGCCAATGGTGCATTGAACTTTACAGCCGTCTGTTGTGTCCATCTGTTATCTCATACCCTATTACAGGGTTCAACATAGAAGTAAAGGTTGAACCCTAACTATAGAGGTGCGACTGCACCCTTATAATAACACTCTGTATCACTGCACCCACACATCTGACCAGAAAAAAACTTTGTATATCAGGAGGCATCTGTCCCTGATAACGCATGCAAAATTTCATGAACATCGGTCAAACGGTTGCGAAGTTCTTAAAGTGCAAACAGCACAAAAAAGATTCCCCATTTGTGACAAAGGTTTGCCCATGTGCAACAAAGAATCTTTTGCTGAGGTGAACATCTTTTTCCATAGGAAATAACGGGAAACATTATAAGTTAATAACTTTGGAATGGATTAATATGTTTCCCCAAACCTTCAAAAGGTATATCCGTGACCCAAGATCTTTCTACCCTAAAAACTTCAGACCAAAATCCCATGCCACTTTTGCATAGCGGCGTGACAAAGAATTTACCCAAAAATGGTAATTTTCACATTTGTTGACACTCCATTTTTCCACACCCACACATCAGACTGGAATGAAATATGGTATATCATGAGATCTGCAGCCCCAATTGTGCATGCAACATTTCTTGCAAATTGGTTGAACGGTTGTAAAGTTATTAAATTGCAAAATTTCATGTTTACCATAGAAGTCAAGGTTGAACCCTAACTATAGGGGCGCAACCATGCCCCTATAATATATATGTTTTATTCTTTGGTAACTGGGTAAGACCCACTAGCCAGAAGTGCCTGTTTTCAAGGGCAACCTGGGAGCACTGGGGAGGTTAAGTGACTTGCTTAGAGTCAAACAGATATGCAAGTGGAGGGTGTGAGATCAAATAGAAACATAGAAACATAGACTTTGACAGCAGATAAGGACCACTTGGCCCACCCAGTCTGCCCATTTCCCTTCCTATTTGATAAGCTACAGATTCTAGTTAACCAACAGCCTACTTCCTGCAACCCCCCACTACAATTGCCTTATGTCTGTCCCATGCATGTTTGAATTCCCCCACTATTTTAGACCCAACAACCTCCCCAGGAAGGCAGTTCCATGCATCCACCACTCTCTCCGTGAAAAAAATTTCTTCCCATTACCCCTGAGCCGTCCCCCCTCTATCTTTAAATTGTGCCCCCTTGTTCTTACACATCTCTTTTTCTGAAAGATGCTACCCTCCTGGACTTGTTGATTCCCTTGAGGTACTTAAAAGTTTCTATGATGTCCCCTGTCCCTCCTTTCATCAAGGGTATACATATTAAGCTCTCTCAGTCTCTCTTCATATGGTTTCTGATGCAGACCCTATACCATTTTAGTTGCCCTCCTCTGGACTGCTTCCATCCTGTCTATGTCCTTGCGAGATGGGGTCTCCAAAACTGCACACAGTATTCCAGATGGGGTCTCACCAACTGTCTGTACAGAGGGATGACCACTTCCCTTTTTCTACTTGTGATGCCCTGTCCTATGCATCCCAGTATCCCCCTGGCTCTCCTTACTGACTTCTCACATTGCTTACCCACCTTTAGATCATCTGATATGACTACCCCCAAGTCCCTTTCCATTTTTGTTATTGTTAGTACTTCCCTGCTATTGTGTACTCTTCTCCTGGGTTTTTGTTTCCCAGCTGCATTACTTTGCACTTCTTTGCATTGAATCTAAGTTGCCATATGTCTGACCATTCCTCCAACCTTGCCAAGTCCCTTCTCATCTTTTCTACCCCCCCTTGTGTATCAACTCTGTTACAGATCTTTGTGTCATCTGCAAAGAGGCATACCTTTCCCTCCCGACCCTCTGCAATGTCACCTATAAAGATGTTAAAGAGGACTGGACCCAGTACTGAGCCCTGAGGTACTCCACTAGTAATCCCACTTTCTTCAGAATGTGTTCCATTCACTATTACCTTCTGTGTCCTGTTGTGCAGCCAGTTTGCTACCCAGGCTACCACCCTGGAACCCACTCCCAGGTTGGCTAACTTGATTATTAGTCTTTTGTGAGGGACTGTGTCAAATGCCTTGCTAAAGTCTAAGTAGGCCATATCCACAGCGCCTCCCTGGTCTATTGCTTTGGTCACCCAGTCAATGAAATCAATTAGATTCATCTGACCTGACATGACATGATGTGGACTTGTCTGGCTGGCTAGTGCAAAAAAAGTTAAGGCTGACTGGAGGGTCTGGAGGGAAAGGAATGCTAGACATATCAAACTCATTCACAGCTCATTACTTTAACCTCCAGACTAGACTGCAGGCCATATAAAAAAATGATACCAATAGGTATAAAAACAATTACTTTATTTTCATTGGTAGGGGAGCTGAGGTGCAAAAAAATAATTTATTTTGACTCCAGCTCAGAGAACAATGAATATGACCTAGTAGTAGTTTAGGCACAGAGATGAACAACACAGAATATGAGCTGTGCCCCCCTTCACAGTCTGCATGGCACTATGACCTAATAGATGTTCAGGCTCAGAGATGGGCAACACAGAGTCTATGTTCAGCGGTCAACCTTTACTTTTTTTGCACTAGCCAGCCAGACAAGTTGATTAAAAATTGCAGTAGCCTGCAGACGGTTGCACTAGTCCACAATAATGATAGTAAATTTTGATCGATTATACAGGAAAAATGCAAGCCAAGAAATACTCTGATTATTTCATATTTATCCTGCTCCCATATTGCTTCCTGCCCCAGCAAAAAAGACTGCAATCCAATCACATGCAGTATGTACCCCCACTGTTTTTTACCATGTGCCCCTTGCTTCCTCTTTATTCACCCTCTCCCCATCAAACCAGAGAATACTATTATAGCATATGTTCAATCAAGCAGTTCTAGCTCTGCACACACAATAGCCAACATCATCATGCACCTCACCACAGTCCTACCCTGACCTGTAAGGCAATGTACAGAGTCAGGCAGAGAAAGACGCTCATCCCCCACCCTGTGATTAACCAGACCTGCACTTCTGAAAGTTTTCTTACACTGTGAAGTGAGCCAGGGACAGTTCTAGGATCTCTTTGGAGAAAGTTAAACGCAGGGGGCTGGGGATGTAAGAAACTTTGACATATCTGTTTATATATACCAGGCACAAAAGTATTAATTTAACATGCTGTGCCCCAACAACAGATTTTTCATAACAGTGTCCTTTCATCAGTCAAAGGGGAATCAGTATACAGGCATGATGCTGTACTACTTCTCTTTCTATATAGGATGATCTATGCACACCAGGAATACCTATTTTAACCTTTCAAATTATATGTTTAACCAAGGTTTTACTTTGTACCATATATACTCCAAAGCATTGTTTTAGGATGAAATGACATGCTGGGTGGTATAAGGGTGGTACTGCATGGATGGCATTGACTAGTGTGATCCATTAAGAGGATCTATGGGTCCCTACATCAGCCAGTAATGGTAGCTATGGGTCTATGGATGGCCACTTCAGAGTCTAGTCTGCAGCGGTGTCAAGGGAAAGTATAGAGTTGACAGACCACCTGGCTGGGCAGACAGTGTGTACATCATAGCATTCTGTCACTGCAGTGTTGGATACAGACACTCAAAAGGCTGGGAAATGAAGCACACTGGTCTTAATATTGTGGGACAAATCAAAGACAAGTTCAGCAAACTGGAAGCTAGTGACTTAACCACTCTGCCCTTGATCACAGCATGCACACTAGCTGAATGTCCTAACAACTGAGTGATAATGACTCACATTGAGTCTTTTGTTGGATTCCCTCTTGAACTGTCAGATAATTGCAGCTCTTAATGAGCTGTTCATCACATCTGGCCACCTGGAACACTGAGGGAGATTAGCAAAAGGACTACAGCCTGCTAAAGCAGGGACTTTTGCAACTTCGTTAACAGCCATGAAAAACCTGCACTAGTCAAGACGGACAAGTAGAGGGTTAGCTGCACTAGCCCTGGCCAGTTTGCACTAGGTTCAGGGCTAGTAAAACAATGTTAAGATTAAACCCTGTCTATGCTACAGCAGTATGACCTAGTACAGGGTCACCCTAGAGACAGGAAATGGCACCACAATCTGCATGATGGTTGTGTACAGACCCCATCTTGGGGGAGGGAATGGACAAGGAAATGATAGAAGGCATCTTTAAAATGGCAGAAAAAAGGGGAGATATTGTTGATTGAGAACCTGAATATGCCAGATGTTAACTGGAGCACCTTTGCTGCAGGCACATCCAAGAGCAGGGTCATTATTGATGCCCTACAGGGGGCATCCCTCAGACAGCTAGTGTTGGAACCCACTCGGGAGGGAGCAAGCTTAGACCTGGTACTCTCAAATGGGAATAGAGAAAGGATCTCAGATTTAGAAGTGGGTAGCCATCTGGGAACAAGTGACCACCAAACAGTGTGGTTCACAATAAACACAGCCCTAGAGTCAAGCCATACAAAACAAGAGTATTGGACTTTGGGAGGGCTTACTTTGGGAAAATGAGAGAGTGCCTCAAAAAAGTACTAGCAAATGGGCAAGAAGGAGGGGTGGAGGAACAATGGGGAATAATCAAAACAGCCATCACAGAGGCAACAAGCCTTTGTATGAAGCAAATCAACAAAACAAATTAAGGAAAAAAACACTATGGTTTTCAAAAGAGTTGGAAGGGAAGGTTAAGGAGAAAAGGATAGCATTCGGAAATATAAGGAAACACAGAAGGAGCAGGACAGGGAACTTTATCAGTTAAAGCAGAAGGAGGCAGGGAAAGCAATCAGAATAGCAAAGGCACAAACTGAGGTTAAGATAGCTAACTCTGTTAAGAAGGGGGATAAAACCTTTTATAGGTACATTAGGGAGCAAAGAAAGACCAAGGGAGGGATGCAGAGACTTAATAAAGGGGAAGGAATGTGGGCAGAGGGTGACAGTGAAAAAGCAGGGATACTGAATGAATATTTCTGCTCAGTATTCACAACCGAAGAGGAGGGGGAGGTACCTAAACCAAACAAGAGAATCACTCTGGATAGGGGGGTCGATACTAGTCCATTCACAGAAGAAAGGGTTTTGAAAGAACTCTTGAAACTGAGGGTGGACAAAGCAATGGGGACTGATGGGATTCACCCCAGGATTCTAAAAGAACTAAGGGTAGAACTAGTAACACCACTGATTACTCTCTTTAACAAATCATGGGAGGATGGGGTGGTACCTGAGGACTGGAGGAGGGTGGATGTGATTCCACTTCACAAAAGTGGGAGTACGGCAGAGGCAGGAAACTACAGACCAGTTAGTTTGACCTCAGTGGTTGGAAAAATGATGGAATCACTTCTGAAAGAAAGAATTGTTGAGTACCTAGAGGCCAGTGGGGCACAGGACCCAAGGCAGCATGGTTTCACAGCAGGAAGGTCATGTCAGATGATCGTAATAGATTTCTTTGACTGGGCGACCAAAGTAGCAGACCAGGGAGGGACTGTGGATCTGGTCTACCTAGATTTTAGCAAGGCATTTGACACACTCATACAAAAGGTTAATATACAAGTTAACAAGGCTTGGAGTGGGTCCCAAGGTGGTAGCCTGAATAAAAAACTGGCTGGACAACAGGACACAAAAGGTAATAGTGAATGGAGTCCACAGTGAAGAAAGGAGGGTAACTAGCTGGGTACCGCAGGGTTCGGTACTGGGACCAGTTCTCTTTAATGTTTTTGTAAGTGACATTGGAGAGCACCCGGAAGGAAAAGTATGTCTCTTTGCAGATGACACAAATATCTGCAGCAGGATTGATACACAAGGTGGGTTGGAAAGGATGAAAAGGGACTTGGCAAGGTTGGAGGAATGGTCAAATATATGGCAGCTCAGATTCAATGCAAAGAAGTGCAAGGTAATGCACCTGGGAAACAAATCCCCAGGGGAAGAGTACAAAATTGGGGTGAGATAATAGCAACAGCAAAAATTGAAAGGGACCTAGGAGTAATTATATCAGATGACCTAAAGGTGGGCAAGCAATGTGAGAAGGCAGCAAGGAGGGCTGGGGGGATACTGGGATGCATAGCGAGAGGCATCCACAGTAGAAAACAGGAAGTTGTTATCCCTCTGTACAGACAGTTGGTAAGACCCCATCTGGAGTACTATGTACAGATCTGGAGACCCCATCTCCGCAAAGACATAGACAGAGTGGAGGCTGTTCAGAGGAGGGCAACCAAAATGGTGCAGGGTCTGCACCAGAAGATGTATGAGGAGAGACTAAAGCAGCTTAATATGTGAACCCTTGAGGAAAGGAGGGAGGGGGGGACATGATAGTAACTTTAAAGTATGTCAAGGGAGTTAACAAAGTACAAGAGGGTAGCATCTTTCAGAAAAAGAGATGTGCAAGAACAAGGGGGCACAATTTGAAGATGGGGGGACGGTTCAGAGGTAATGTTAGAAAGTATTTTTTCATAGAAAGGGTTGTGGATGCATGGAACTGCCTTCCTGAGGAGGTCGTGGATTCGGGAACAGTGAGAGAATTCAAGAATGCACGGGACAGACATAACACAATTCTAGTGGGTGGTAGGAGGAAGTAAGCTGTTGATCAACTAGAATCTGCAGCTTATCCATCAGGTAGGGAAATGGGCAGACTAGGTGGGCCAAGCGTTCCTTATCTGCCATCAAATTCTATGTTTCTAGTAGTAATTCAGGCACTGAGATGGGCAACACAGAGTCTGAGATGTGACCCCCCCCCTTCACAATCTGTATGGCACTATGACCTAATGGTAGCTCAGGCACAGAGATGGGCAACACAGAGTCTGAGACAGAGGTGACACCGCCCTTCAAAATCTGCACAGCACTATAAGCCTCCCCCCACACACAAAATTACTGAGGCACCATGACCTTCAGACAAAATCCCCCTATTCCGTCTGACTCTGCTGCCCTGAATACTTTTTTTTTTATTTTCTGCACTCTGATGTTGTTTGCTGCTGAATTTGTTGGTCTCCCTCTCTCTCTCTCTCTCTCTAATGAAAATGAGTTTTTTTTTCATTTTTTTACTGTGGAGTCTGGAGTCTGCAATGTCTGCACTCTGCTGCTGTCTACTCTGCACTCTGCTGTTGAATTTGTTGGTCTCTCTCTACTCTCTCTAAAAAAAAATCCTTTTTTTACAGAGTACTCTGCAGTCTGCTGCAACGTCTGCACTCTGCTGTTTGATTCATTGGCCTTTCAATCTCTACTCTCCCTTTTCTTCTCTAACAAAATGAGAAATGTTTTCACCGTCTTTTTTAAATCTCTCTCTCTACGCACATACACACACACACACACACACACACACACACACACACACACACACACACACACAGCTGTCTCCATTGAATGCAAAGCCCAAAATGTGCTCAGTACTTGGTTTCCTAGGAATGCCCTGTGGTATAGAAACATAGAAACATAGAAACATAGAAACATAGAAGTTGACGGCAGATAAGGACCGCAAGGCCCATCCAGTCTGCCCATTTCTTTTTCTACCTTATAAATGTGCCATCGGCCTTTGCTCTGTCAGTGACCTATCTATTCATAGTCATTTGTATTGCTCCCTTATGCCTATCCCATGCCTGTTTGAAGCCCTGCACTGTATTCATAGCCACCACTTCTTGTGGTAAGCTATTCCATGCATCTACCACCTTTCTGTGAAAAGAATTTCCTCACATTCCCCCTTAATCGGCCTCCTCTAATCTCATGCTGTGTCCTCTTGTCCTGCAATTTTTCTTATATTTAAACATGTTAGACTCTTTCACCTTGTTTATGCCCTTAAGGTGTTTAAATGTCTCGATCATATCACCTCTCTCCCTCCTTTGCTCAAGGGTATACATATTGAGCTCCGTTAATCTGTCCTCATATGTCTTCTGATGCAGTCCCTGCACCATTTTGGTTGCCTTCTCTGGACTGCCTCAATTTGGTTAATGTCCTTGTGAAGGTGTGGCCTCCAATACTGCACGCAGTACTCAGATGGGGCCTAACCAATGTCTTGTACAGAGGGATTATTACCTCCTCTTACGACTTGTGATACCCTACTAATACACCCTAACACCCCTAGCCTTACCTACTGCTTTAGAGGTCTGCTTGGATGATTTTAGGTCATCAGTGATGATGATGCCCAAGTCTCTTTTCTTCCTTTGTGACTGCTAGCAACTCCTCCCAGCCTATAAGTGGCTTCAGGGTTTCTCTTCCCTATGTGCATGATTTTGCACTTCTTTCATTAAATCCCAGTTGCCACTCTTCTGACCATTTTGCTAGTTTATCCAGATCTCTTCTCATTCTGCCCACCCCATCTGGATCATCTACTCTGTTGCAGATCTTGGTGTCATCTGCAAACAGACAAGCCTTACCCTCTAGTCCATCTGCGAGGTCACTAATGAAGATGTTGAATAGGACTGGCCCCAGGACTGATCCCTGAGGTACCCCACTTGTGACTTGCATCTCTTCTGACTGTATACCATTTACCACCACTCTCTGTTTTCTGCCAGTCAACCAGTTTGCCACCCAGTTGACCAACTTCTGACCCACCCCGAGCCTACCTAGCTTATTTATCAATCTTCTATGTGGAACAGTGTCAAAAGCTTTGCTGAAGTCAAGGTAGGCGACATCAACTGCTCCCCCTTGGTCCACCACTCTGTTACCCAGTCAAAGAAATCTATGAGATTAGTTTGACAGGACCTTCCTTTTGTAAACCCATGCTGTCTTGGATCCTGTGCCCCTATGGATTCCAGGTGTTGCACTATCCTTTCCTTAAGGAGTGCCTCCATAATCTTGCCCACTACTGAGGTAAGACTGACCGGTCTGTAGTTCCCGCCTCCTCCCTGCTACCACTCTTGTGGAGCGGGATCACATGAGCCCTTCTCCAGTCTTCTGGGACCTCTCCTGTGCTCAGAGACTCACTAAACAATTCTGCTAATGGCTCTGCTAGTTCCTCCTTTAGCTCCCTAAGTACCCTGGGATGTATGCCATCAGGTCCCATTGCCTTATCCACCCTGAGCTTAGCAAGCTCTTGTAGGACCCTTTCTTTGTGAAGGGAGTAGTGCTCACCTCCCTCCCCCCTGTGTCCATGATGCTGAGCTGTGGGCCCTGCCCTACCTTCTCTTCAGTAAATACTGAGCAAAGTATCTATTTAGGATAGATGCCTTTACAGGGTCCTCCTCCTCACATGCTCCCTTTTCTCCATTAAGCTTAGCAACCCTCTGGACTTTCTCCTTTCACTAATGTATCTATAGAAAGTCTTGTCACCTTCTTTACTGTTCGTGCTAGTGTTTCCTCAGTTTGGGACTTTGCCTGCCTTACTGCCTTACCTGCTTCCCTTAGGGCAGTTTGGTATGCCTCCTATCTTCATCCCGCTGTGTTCCTTATATTTTCTGAAGGCCAGCCTTTTGGCTCTGACCTTTTCTGCTACTGTATTTGAGAACCAAAGTGGTTTCCTTCTTCTTTGCACTTCCTTTTCTGTCTAACACAATGGGATGTTGCTTCGTATTGTATCCTTAATGCTTGCCCACTTTGCCTGTACCTCCTCACCTGTGTTTCTTTTGCCAGGGCTAGCTTAACTCTGTTGGCCATCTTATCAAAGTCAGCCCTCTGAAGTCCCATATTTTGCCTTGGAATGGGATGATTTAGATGTAGTAGCCAAATTGAACCATACCATGTGATGGTCACTGGCCCCCAGGTGACCTTCTACCTGGAGATCTGTGATCCCTTCTTTGTTAGTCAGTACTAGATCTAGGATAGCCCTGTCTCTTGTGGGTTGCTGTACCAGTTGTTCGAGGCCCTCCCCCTGCAGGGAATCCACTATGAGTCTAGTTCTGGCAGATGTTCCTGCTGGTATTGACCAATCTGTATCTGGCATGTTGAAGTCTCCCATTATCAGAACCTCCCCTTTAGCTGTCATGTTTTGTATATCTTCTAACAGTAATGTGTCTATGTCCTCCCTCTGGTCTGGGGCCTGTAGACAACCCCAGTTCTTATGGCTGTCCCATTTCCTGTTTCCAGGGTGACCCACAGTTCTTCTGGCTCCTTATGTGTATTCTGAATTTCTGTAGCTTTGATATTTTCATTAACATACAGGGCCACTCCTCCCCTTTTGCACCTCGGTCTCTTCTGAACAATACATAGCCAGGTACTGAAGTCTCCCAGTGTGGTTACTGGTAAACCACGTCTCACTAATTGCTACTATGTCCAGTTTAGCCTCTGACATTATTGCCTGCAGGTCTGGGATCTTATTTCCCAGGCTGTGAGCATTTGTGTACATGATTTTCCATTGGCCAGATTTTTGGTGTGTTGGTTGTTGGGTGAAGTTTGGCATTACCCTGTGCATCGTATGGGAGACAAACCTTTTTCTTACCTGGTGATGCAAATGAATGGCAAACACGCTGAATTCCTGTTTGACCACTAGCTGAGGGAGGGTGTTCTTCCCATTCGACGTATGGGTGCTGCACCCTCTCCCATTTGCTAGTTTAAATATTCTGCAAAGACGTCAAACTTCTGCCCCAATGCACTGACTCCTCTTTAGTCAGATGCAGTCCATCAAATTTAAAGAACTTTCGCTCCCAGAACTGTTGCCAGTTCCCTACAAATCTGTGTCCTTTTTCCTGGCACCAGTCCTTGAGCCACGTGTTTAGCTCCCCTATCTCTCCTTCTCTGACCTTCCGTCCATCTGTTCCCTTCTCCCAGACTGGCAGGATCTCAGAGAAGGAGATGCCGGACGAAATAGATGATAGTTTGTCACCCAGCTTAGTCAGGTGTTCCTTGGTCTCCACAACTGACCGGCTGGCGAGATCATTAGTCCCTATGTGTACTAGGACATCAATGTTTTCTCCTGCTTTGTGAACAATTTAGCAATGCGTCAGTGTCTCTCCATGCTGATGTACCTGGAGACATCTGACCATCACCCTGGCTGGAGATGGGTATCAACTCCCGAATCATGGAGTCTCCTATGATCAGAGTTTTTGGATTTCCTTTGTGCTTGTTTAGTTTTGGTTCCTGATTTGGGTGAGTATTGTTG
Source organism: Neoceratodus forsteri (assembly GCA_016271365.2). Classification (NCBI taxonomy): domain Eukaryota; kingdom Metazoa; phylum Chordata; order Ceratodontiformes; family Ceratodontidae; genus Neoceratodus; species Neoceratodus forsteri. The sequence goes on along the minus strand of CM028135.1, from coordinate 837,620,117 downwards.
TGCTAGCTCCTGTGCTCAGATGTCCTGCTTCAGTGTCTTCTGCCTCTTTATTTGATTTCAGAGATAGAGGCAGATACCTGTTTGTAGCGTTTATATGGTTTTTGAGGTAATGTGTTGGAGAGCAGAGAGTGATGGGGCACCTGATTTGCTCCTCCTAACCACCTGCCAACCTCCTGGACCAACTACCCTCTGCGGTCGAGGTTTTTCTGTTGGATGCTGGGGAAATGGCGGGTGGTTCTTATAATGTATTTCCTCTTCAATATGAAATTTGAGGCGTGCAATCTCTGCCCATGCTGCCCGGAGCTGAGACCGAAGATCTCCAAAGGCCCAGCATGTAGGACAGTGTCCTAAATCCTGTAAGACTGTCCTTCTGAAAATTGTTCCACAGTACCTGCAGTTAATGAAATCCATTCCAAATAAGTTGCTGGGTTTGTAACCTAGTCAGAGTAATTAGAAGGAAAAAAGGAAAAAAAAATGCAAGTAATGGTTTAATTGTGCTTTGTTTAACTTGTTATAACAAGTTAAATTACTAGTGCCCCTGTAAATGAGATCACCTTGTGGAGGCCCCACTGATCCGCCCCTTCCTGCTCTGCCACAGGAAATGTCACAACTGTGGTACCCTATAAAAGGAGTGTAGCGTGGGGTGGTTGGGGATGGGGTGGTGGTTGGGCCCTTCCCTGCCTAAAAAGAAGAACCACGGACGAAAGAACAAGGAGGTAAGAGCAGAAACAATCAGTCAACAACAAATGGAGTAACCCTGAAAGCTTATCCTAATGTTAGATAAAACTGTAAAACCTGTAAAGCACCACCTGTAATAATTTCAGAGAAGATATACCCTGTAAGAAACACTTTGCTCCAGAGAAAATAAAGCAGTAACAGAAGATATACCTTGCAAAAGACAATTTGAATCAGAAGATTACAGCAGTAATCTGTTAGCACACACCTGTAGGCACACCTTGTAATAATGCAGAAGAAGGTATACCAGCAACAACAATTTGAATCAGAGAAAAATAAAGCAATGAAATGTTAGCCACAAACAGTAGCAATCCCTGTGAGTAAAAATCAAAACACCACCACACAGTAAATCTGCTTAGCCAAACTAAGTCTTAATCCTTCTCCCTTGCTCTGGTAAGTTTCTCTACTCTGCCTTTCAAGCAGTCTTAGAAGGAAAGAGCTCAGGTGAAGCTAGGTGCCTTGGCCAGCAAACCAAGTCTTCTACCAAAGACTTTTTAGATCTTCATGTAACCCATTTACAGTATCAGCCTGCCTTGCTGCTGACCGCCCCATCTAGGGGTTGCTACCTGTGTTGGCTCTTGAGAGGGGTGTTACACAAATTATTTATATTTAACTCAGGAACTGATGTGGGCCATGACATTGGAGATGTGGGCAATCATGATGGGACACCAATAAAGCACAGAAAACGTAAAAGAATGTCCTCTCCTTTAGCTAGGGTCAAGTAGGTTTCTTCTTTCACAAGATGGTAAACAAGCAATGTTTTTCCACACTGGGGTCTGCAGGTGCAAAGGGTACAAAGTCCATTGTACTGTACATACAGTCCCAATGGGGCTGGGAATTAGGGATCAAGCAAAAGTCTCTTTGTCCATCCCTCTTCTGGGATCAGAGCTGGGACAGAGCATGTCCTCACAGCATTTGAGCAACTTTGGTTCACCAAACACATTTTTTCTTCATAGACAGAAACTCTTTACAGGCAATTGGTGTCCTTTACAAAAACAAATTTTACTTTTCTTGTCAGAAAATGGAAAACTGGGGCTAGCTGATGTCCTTATTTGTAAACACACAATTATTTCTTGTCAGAAGATGTGAAACTTTAGTAACAGATTACGTCCTTAACTAGAAAATTGTGCAACACTTTGTATGCCATTCCCCATCTTCTGGTACGAGAGGTAGTATCTCATTTTCCATTCAGGGTGATCCACTACGTCCCCTATAGAAACTCTGACAGGGAGGCAAGAGTTTGCCTGTTATGTTTCAAACATCCAGTAAGGTTAACAGAACTTTAGTCCCTTCAAACCCTCACAGGCATTTCTACTGGGGCCATCCTGTAGGAGCCAGCTCTGGGCTGCATCACAAAGAAGAAGTATCTCACAGTTCACAAGACTTTCTTTCACTTTACTCATCATTCCCATGACCAGATGTCCTAATGGTCCTTCACCTCACACTGGGATACACCACAGGAGAAGGTTGCTGACCTACTGCTGCCGTTCTAGAATCTCAGCTACTCTGGGACTGAACTAGGAACTAAAACAGGACAGGAGAGAGTTGTACCTCTGTTTAAGTTCTCTTTAGTCAGACTGACTCAAAGCTCTCAGTGAGCAACTGACACCCACTGCAATATTCCATTGTGGCTCATGATGCTGCAAGGCTCCTCCCTCTTTGAATCTCTGCCCAGATGACTAATAGGGTCTCGGTGGAGGGGGCCTGAAAGTTAACTATTTGCTGCCCACAGTGACTGACAACAAAATCCACTACACTACATATGATTCTAGTACCATGCTGAACACTTTTTAAACACTCTAGTAAACACTCTGTTAACCCAGGGGAGACATTGGCAGCAACCCTGATGCATATAATCAACCTCCCCCTTGCCACCACCGCTGTTCCCTCTGCCTGAAAATTGGCCAAAACCCTTCCCCTGCACAAAGGAGGTGACCCTTCTCTGCCAGGAAATTATAGGCCCATCTCACTCCCTCCCACCCTCTTCTGCTCCGCAAACTCAGCTCCTTTGGCCTCGCCCAACCTGCTATAAATTGGTTCCACTCTTACCTCCAAAATAGACAGTAATCAGTACAAATAGGTGACACTCTCTCCTCCCCTCTTCCCATCCTCTCAGACATTCCCCAAGGCTCTATCCTCGGCCCCATCCTCTTCTCCTTATTCATAAATGACCTCCCCTCCATCTGTCTCTCCTCTAACGCGCACCTATACGCTGATGATGCGATCACATTTGCCTCAGGCCTCTCCCATAACAGTGTCCTCCCAGATCTTCAAAACAACTTCAATAAAGTCCCATCCAGGTTCCTAAAAAAACAGCTCACACTAAATGACAAAAAAAGTGTTACAATGGTCTTCGGATCTAGACAAAAGCTTGCACCCTAACTGCCCCCCCCCCCAGTAATCTCCACCCTGGATGGCTCTCCCTTTGAGCTGGTCCTTACTTTCAAATACCTGGGAGTCTGGCTAGATAGCCACCTCAACTTCTCCACCCACATAGAGGCAGTCTGCACCAAACTCTGGCCCAAACTTACTATCCTCTATCGCCACAAAGCCTGCCTTCCCCTTTCCACCCACAGTGAACTAGTACGTAAAACATTCCTACCTGTTCTAGATTACCGCAGTGAACTAGTACGTAAAACAATCTTACCTGTTCTAGACTACGCAGATATCATATACAGTATGGCCCCTACCTCATCCCTCTCCAAACTTGACATCCTACTCAACTCATTCTGTCATTTTGCCTCTGCTTCCCCCCACTTACTCATCACTGCACCGTCTACACTACTCTCTCCCTGGCTCCGCTCTCCCACAGGAGAACCATCCATAGTGCCTCTCTCATGACTAAATACTGGTTGGGCTCCCTGCCCCCCTACCTCACCTCCCATCTTGTACCAGCCAACTCCCTAGGCTAATCCCTCCACCACAGAGACGACTGCATCTTCAACATCCCTCACCCCCACACTGCATCTGGTCAAGCCACCTTTTCATACCGTCTCCCCCACCTATGGAACAACCTCCCACCCATCCTCCACTAGGTCTCCTCCCTCCCAGCAGCTAAACAACTCCTCAAGCTCCTCACATCCCCTCCTTCCCAAGATGTGCCATGGGACCCACCCAGCCACAGGACAAATCCCAATTGAGAATGCCTCCATTTATCAATATTAATATAAGCTAATCTCTAACTGAAACAAACTTCTGCATCTCTACTACACAATTCTAGTGCTTGATTATGCCATTCCACAAGATAATAGTTGTATTGAACGCTCTAGATGTGTACCAACTGTCTGTAACCAAGAAGTGTTGTATTTACTGTCTGTAAAATAATTTTGTTGTACTTTCCTTCGCATAATTTCAGTGTGCACTTTGTACACGGGTCGCATCTGGAAATGAGCCTCAGCTCAGTGTGCCTTTTTCGGTCACCAAATTTTAAATAAATAAAATATTCACATTAAGAGCACTCTTATGGCCAGGTCTGAATGACCAATGGAAACTTACACCCTTTGTGAATAGTGAATTCTTTTTATGATGGGAGGATGGGGTTATATGACTCTCCATTGTGTCCTCTCAGATTGTTTTGCTTTGTTTTGATGTATAGTTTATGAACGGTTCAAAATTATTTATACATGTCTACTTTGTAATGCCTTTTCTGAATGTGCAATATATGTTAATTGCAAGTCTCTCTGTTCAGGAAACAGGATGTATGTATGTACACCCAAGCTGGGTTTCTCTGTGCACAGTGAGATCTGGCTTGAGTGCACGTATCTCCTGGTTCTTGTGTCTGCGCTTGGGATTGACTAACCCCTGTATGTGTACCCCCTGCACCACCAGAGCATGAACTCCCTAGTGCAGTTCTCTCTATATATACTACATATCTTTCTGCCTCTGGAGTGCAGTTCTATTCTGCAATATCATACATGAATTGAACAGAATAGATAGAACGTACAATGTAAAGATTATGATAACTGCAGTGGGCTGATAGTGAATGGCCATAAAAGCCTGACATGCACTTGAAATATGATTTCAACCAGAAGACAACTGGTAGTTTCAAGAGGGGGTGGGAAAGGGGAAAGGGTAAGTTAAGTGTACAGAGGGAAGGGGTGGAACCCAATGTAAACACAAGGACATGGATATCTGCATTCGGCAGGCTTAATAAATCTTATGATCATCTTCTGCAGGTGACTTTGCAAGGTCGTATGATTTAAATTTTTACATTTTTTGCAACCTACTACTCAGCTAACCGTCTAGCACTTACACCATCATTATTCAGCTGCCTATTTACACCAGCACCTTCTCCTGAAATGATATTGCAGGCAATGTTGTTTCAATTTTTCAATTTCTGCAACCTTCCATTTGCATAAAACAACAGTAACCTACAACTGTTC